>JAOPSE010000001.1:9949533-19949533 GCA_029449295.1 Zea luxurians
TTGTCCTCACCAACAGGTGAGACAACCACGCCTCCTGTGCTGCCAGATGGGCGGTGGGGGTAATACTTAAGGTTGAGACCATTAGCTACCCCACCGAGCACTGAGCAGTAGTGCGAAAGCGCATGCCATGCGGCATCTTGCATGGCCGCCTCGGCTGAGTCCCGCTCAGAGATAGAATAGTCTGAGCAGATCTCCGCACCCCGGAGACTTTTCTCCAGACGACGCACCAAGTAGGTCGCCTCCCAACGATCCGGGTAAACCTCGCGACTGTGCTGGAAGACTACAGCGATACTCGATAGACCAAGTGCGTCGGTCGAGTGCGTGGCGTAGCAAGGTGTCGAGCGCATCGTGAAAGTGACACCCGCGAGCAGCGTCACGAGTGATGGGTCGAGCAACCCATCCTTCCAACTTCTGCTCCTCTGAAAGGTCGGTGTTGTGGCTCGAGCTGCTGTCGCCACCTCCATCGTCTGGGTCTCCTCCAGCAGCTACTCCAGCGACTGGGGCGCTCAGTGGTGGTGCAGGGGGCGCCTCCAGTGGGAGCACAGGGGGGCAGCTCCTCACAGACTCTATCTCCTGCTGAAGCGAGAAAGAAGAGCCCTACTGCTCCAGCTCCTGTTGTCGACGCTCCTGCTCCTCGTGCAGGCGGTAATGCAACCTCTCAAGTGGCTAGACTGACCAGCCACCGGACAACAAAGTGGACGCTCCGCGAGACGAGAAGGCAAGAAAGGAACGACTGACTTTCGTGCAGTGTGTCTAAGACGAGCCATCTACAAAAGACACCGTAAGCATAAGGGTAAGAACAGAACTAATATGACTAGCAAGTAAACCATAAATAAATAAATAAGGAATTAGAATAAAACAAGATTTTTAGCAAGGTATAATATATATAGTAGAACATAGGTTGGGTCGATATGACCAACTTTTGAAGGGATACCAAAGTCAAGGTGATAATAGGGGTCTATAATCCTTAGAACGACCATTCTATACTAGGTTAGCGGTCCTACAGTCAGCACGGCTTTGATACCACCTATGTCACACCCGGTTTTAGAAGGCAACCCGAATGCGAACCATGTGCGTGCCAGGATCAGCAATTCACGTACACAGCAGTTACATAACTGGACATCATCACACAGTGCTAAAATAATGACATAAAAGAGGGTATAATAGTCAATTACATCATGATGTCGACATCCACATAGTCTTCAACAATAATCAAAGTGCGAAAAAGAAACGTAGATACACACGGCCTACACAGGCAGCCGACTAGGGGTTTGCCGCTAACCCACCTAGAACTCATCGTACTCTTGGAACTCCTGGAAGTCCTCCTCCACGGCTTCATCTTCTCCTGAGCAGTGGTTGCAATGCGGACAACCTGGGGGTTGGTGTGTAAAGCAAGGGTGAGTACACATCAACGTACTCAGCAATATGTCTCGTTTGGCTGTAGTGGACTAGCTTTATGTGGAGTTAAGCCAAGCAGTTGCTTTTAGTTGGTTAGGTTATTATTTACTAGTAGAAAGCCATGTTTTAGAATTAACCCAAGTTATTAACCCGATGTACCCTTTCCAAACGGAAAGAATACCACTTACCATTACCATAGTCATAACCAAAACCATCGTCCTCATCACCACTTGTAAACCATACATCTCTGATCAAGTATCTCTAATTAATGGAGCTCCTTGGCCACTCATAACCACGAGCGTGGCTGATATATCAGTTTCATAACACTCTGCAGAGGTTGCGCACTTTACCCATAAGCTGTGATTCTCTCTTGCCTCGGGCCGATCAAACCCTTAAACACTACCAAGGTGAATAGGCAGGTCTCACTACGTAGCCTTTACAAAGATTTCCTGAGGCTAGCCGCCCATTAGGTTTCCTAAATGTACCGCACTCCTCCCCAAGGGGCAAACCAACCTTGGCAGAGCGAGCCGCATACACCGAGCCCCATTGACGGCATGACGGCGAAGCGAATTACACCTCAGTTCCTCTAATTATTCAGCTAAGGGCGTCCCATTCCACCCTCATGGTTGCACTGTTTTCCCGGCGGTCATCCAACGAACCAGTCCTTATGGAGAGGCACTCGAGAAACAGCTCGAGCCCCCTTAAATGGCATAGTACCATCATCATAATCAAAAGAGAAAACAGTGTATCATAGATAATCTCATCATGTTCATTGATTAATGTGAAGCACTAGCATAAAGCTAAACCATAATGACTCAACCAAAATAGGTAAACAAGGACAAGATAAACAAAAGCTAGTCAATCCTTAGGTATAAACTGTGTAAATATGGGGAGTGAATTATAAGAATGAGTAGGACATAGATGGGTCAAAGGACACTTGCCTTCACCAACCAGCTGCTGCTCTCAGGGTCTTCACCTGCAACTCCTTCGGACTCCGCCAACTGGCCGTTATCTATACGAGTTTCAAACATACATTCCACAAGTTTTAATACAAAAGAACAGTACACCAAACAATAGAATGCAATAAATAGACAGACGTTCGACACAGGGTTCACACCTACGACTAAGCGAGAAAGAAAGTAACGGTCAAGGCCACGATTGAAAAGCGATCACGTTACACGATTATAAATTAAAATACTCGTCTAAATAGAATGGTATTAATTTAGCCATCGCGTTTAACATAGGATAAAGTCATGTTCCATATTTAATTATTATGAACAGATTAAGGTAAGTTAAAAGGATTATCGTGCGGCGAGACGTGCGACACAACACTTAAGTTGAATTAAGAAATAAACGACTCGTCGCGCGACGGAGCGTGCAACGAGACACTTGCATTAATTATAAAGAGACGTTAAGTGTCGTGCGATGAAACGCACGATGGCATACGTCAACTGAACTGAATTTAAAACGAAACGTCGCGCGATGAAGCGCGCGACATAGCTCATTAATAAAGATGAATTTAAAATGAATCGTCGCGCAACGAAGCGCGCGACGCAGCACATCGACTGAACTAAAATTAAAAATGGATTAAACTGAAAGTCGAACACCGCGCAACTACAGTCGCGTGCGCGAATCACGCTGCGCATGCCGGGGGCACGTTTGGCCACGCCGGGGCACGAGGGCGTGGGGTCACGGGGCGCAGGCTGCCAGGGCACCGGGGCACGGACACGTAGGGGCGCGGGCGCCGGGGCACCGAGGCCACGCCACGGGGGAGCAGGGGCGCGCCGCGGGGGGGGCAGGGGGCCTCGCCGCGGGGGAGCAGGGGCCGCCGCGGGGGAGGGCAGGGGCCGCACCGCCGGGGGAGGGCGGGGGCCGCGCCACTAGGAGGGCAGGGGCCACACAGGGGGAGGGGGCCGGGCCGCGCCGGGGGAGCAGGGGGCGCGCCACCGAGGGGAGGGCAGGGCGCCAGGGGCACGCGAGCCGAAGCCGGGCTAAGCTGGGCCGGGCCGGGTCGGGCTGGGCTGGGCGCGCACCACAGGTCAAAATCCCATGGCATGCACAACCACAGATCGGAATCCAATTGCGAACCGAAATCCAGAACGAGACGAGGCGAACACACGATTAAACATGACATGATGCAACACCCATGTCAACTTAGGTTTTGTTTACACACGATATGGACACCAGTCGCTATACTGCTTTGAAATTGGGGAGAAGGAGCGAAACGGGGAAAGAAAAAAGGAGTAACGCCTGAATTTGGTGAGTAAAAAGAAGAAAAAAATTCTACCCCAAATTTAGGGCGTTACAGTAGTCCTCCTCGCGCAGTCGCAGTTGGTGCCTCTCCCCCACCCTGTTGTCTTCCTCCTCGGCCCGACGCCGCTACCGTGCCCCTCGCGTATGCGTCTCCTCGCTTGTCTTGGTCTAGAATAGAATGGCCTAGGGCAAGAACAAGAGGAGGGTGGGAGCTCACGCAAGCCCTCGTGGTGGCGCCGACTTTGATGCTGATGGAGGCAGAGGAGTACGGAGAGATGATGGAGAGCATGGACGAAGTCACGTTCGCATTGGACGGGCTCTGCCCCATCGCGCAGAAGCGGATGCGGAGGGCTAGCCTATTTGCGTCTCCGCCAAGCGCTGCCGCGTGCTATGGTCCCAAGGGTGAGTGCATCGAAGGCGCCTCTTTTCCCTTGTGCATAGCCAAGAACATCAATTGGGTTCTTGCTTATATTTCTTGGCAATTTTGACCGGAAAATCGAGAAGCGTGATGGTTAGTTTGGCGTCCACCTGTAATTGATTTGGTGCTTTGATTTGGTCTGCCCTGCAGGGGATTGGTGTCAAGGCAATGGAGGAGCAGGGTCTTGGTCCTGAAGCACGGGAGGAAGACCACAACATCATGGTTAGTGAGATCCCCATCTCCCAAATGATTTCAGTTTGCACTTATTAAAGGTCCAGTGTAGAGGGGTTCTAAAAAATTGGTGTAAACTCCAGAGCACCAGATGCTGGTCGATATAATATATGATAAATTGGGATTGAGAGCAACCTTGTTTTCTCCTTATTTTCTAGGCTCCAAAACCCAGCCAGTACAGAACTAAAGACAGCTTTGCCAGACACCAGCTCTTAGACAATCATTATCGAATGGTCGCTATAGTCCTCAAATCCTCCCAGGTAGACTGATATATGGTTCACAAACATTTGTCGCCTGCCCCTTGCCCGTGCTGCCTCGCATCTCCCGGCCGACTGTTGTCCTTTCCTGTACGAAGGCAAAGCAGTCTGTGACGAGATCAGCTTGTATGTCCTTGCATCACTTGCTAATTTTCTTGTACGAAGGCAAAGCAGTCTCTGATTTTTGCTTCTCTGGAGAGTATATCTAATTTTAGTTTCTACGAATATTTGTCTTTTGTCATAGACACATGTGCATTGATGTGGTCGGATGGGAGATTGTATCTTACGGTCCTGCCAACCCTAATCATGACAAACGCTTAAGAAGGAGGTATTAGTATAGAGAGTGAGTTCCTCTCCAATTTCCTAGTAGGTTTGTGCAACATTTTTCTCCCTCTTGTAATATCTATCTTTTCTTTTAATGTGATTTATGACCTATTTGGTGGATTTTTATTCTTCTTTTTTGGCTGCGACTCGGGCAAATTTCTTGATGGGTTTTGGTGATGGAACATGTGAGAAGACTTCATAACCATCAATTGAATTAATCCCCACAAGCGCCACTGGTTTTGGTTTCCCCAAAACTTTCCATAGAGTTCCCGAATTTCTTTAAATTTTTGTTAATAATTTGATACTTTGAGATATTTGGTAAAATGGTCCGTCATTGGGTTTGTGAGTGACTCAAATCTTGTGCATGTTAGATTTGTTTTGTTTTGATTTGACATCTTCAGGGAAATATGAACAGCAATATGCTCTATATCATTCCTGAAACTATAACTCAGTTCTCTAAAGGTCTGTATTTGTATTGTGATCTGTGTACTTGTGTTTCTCTAGGGAATCAATTGATAGCTATTAAAACCCGGTGTGAAACTAGCCCCATTTGTTACTTGTGATGTAATAATCTGCAGCTATAAGTTGGATCATGTTTTACTAAAAGATGAAGCATGCTTATTCATTATCTGAGTATGTGAAGTACTTACCAAATTTCTAACTAGGTCATCAAGGTAGGAAGTGGAGTTTTTGCATGTCTATATTTTTTTGTTCTTGCTATAGTCATGTTGTTTCGGTGCTTTAGTTGTACTTTTATTTGTGAAACATGTAAAACAGGTGACAATCTGAATAATGAGTTCATAATCAGTGTCTTCTTCATTACAGAGAGGAAGGAAAGAGTTTGCCTTCCCCTACACTTCCAAAAATCTAAAATAAAATAGAATAGAATAGTTCTCCTTTCCTTCTTCTGTATTGAACAATATAGAATTATGATAAGCTGTCATATGGTCTACGACTTATGAAACTGTAACAATTTTCTTTTTAGACTCATGCAGTTCCTGGCCCAAGTAAATAAAAAATCACGAATTCAACATTCCAGGTGGACTATATACAAGTAGATTGTGGTATTTGTTTCAGGGGAAAGCGTGTAACTAACTAACTGTGGTTGTTGATGCTATAGCACCTAGATGGGAGTACATTAGATTAGATAAGTGAGTTTCAGCCAGGGTTGACTTTCTCGGACCAGGATCACCGAGTTTCGGTAATTTTTTTGGTTTTCGCTACTCATCAAAAATAAATTTCGGTCCGATTTTAAATAGATTCTGTTTCAAGATATAAAATATAAAAGTCAAACTTTGGTCCACAAATCGAAATTCGGATCAATGCAAACGAAATTGTGAACCTTGGTTTCAACTGATGTCAGGCCCAGGCAGGAATCATTTCCCAGAACCCTTTCCTTTTCCTACTTATTCTAACTAAAATCATTGACTCTGATGTCGTTGTTCAAGGGTGCAGCTCCAGCGGCAGGAGGAATTTCGTAAGTAATGCTTTTATTGGTATGGACAAAAAAGTTAATGTTTGCTCCCCAAATTCCAGAACTTCTTTTCTTACTATATATATTACAGGTTTTTGTGGACTCCAAAGCACATGACTGGGTTGTTATTACCAGGTATATGAACAACAGATACATGCACACTTGTGATTGGGTATGTTTGAAAACAGATACATGCACACTTTGGTCTTGCAGTATTATACATGGAGGTGCAAAGGTAGTATTTTTAATGCTAAGTGTTGCCTATCATTTTCTAAATTTCTGGATATTGATCTGATTCATGTTTTTAAAATAGGTTGTTGTGATGCTCTGGCCCCTTAATTTTTTTTCTTAACATCTAGTTATTTAAATTCTCCATTGGAATCAATTCATCCTAGGCTACTTGAGAGGAGGTCGACTCACAACCCCTGATTCTTTGCATCGGAACAAGAGCTCACAGATCTCACACATGATCAAAGAAGCCAAGCATCTCGGGTTGGTCCTTGGCATCCCTTCATTGGATGCGTACTACTTCTCTCTACTCTAAGAAAACTCTACTTTAAGTAGCACATGTACCACCAGCTCTACTTTAAGTAGCACATGGCTAATCCTACTTCTTTGTTTAACCGCTCTGTTCTTTAACAGCGTGGAAGAGGCAGAAACACAGTGTGCATTGCTTAGTTTTGCCTCCTTACGTGTAAGTACAATGCCTTGTCATGATACTACTGAAACCAACGTTAGGCGTATGTTTCTGATGTACCATCTATTCTGTTTCAGGATGGTTGTTTTACATCGGATTTAGATTCATTCTTGTTTGGTGCAAGGATAGTTTATTAGACATGTTTTCATAGGTAACAGCCTTTTTCCGAGCCCTATTGCTCTATTTTGTTAGTCATGCTAAGAAGTCTTATATTATATCCGCTTTCAGCCCTCATTTTTACACTAGGAAGTGCCCTCATAATACTTGAAATGATATTTGGTACCCCTTGTTTGCATTTGCTATACGAATATGTGAGCAAATACTGATTTAAGTCTATCTGTTGCTTGGTTCGTCATAAAAGAAAACCGAGCTAACAAAAGTTGTTTGTAATGAGTATCCTATGCAAGTATACTGAGAGTTTCCAAAATTGTTCAGTTAATGCCTGCTTGCCTTAGTATAAAGAATTGGTCAAAGAGTTTGTATTAGAGCTGGCAGAGAAGTAAAATATGGCCTTGATTTTCATATGTAATTGTCCTAGCAATGATTCATAAATGTTGTCTGATATAGGACTGGCTAAGTCGCTCATGACAGTTTTGCAATTTGCAAGCTCACCTTTGATCTGGTCTGTTTGATTTTCTTACCCATCTTGTGAATGATAGCTGTTGTTCGTATTTCAGGTGTCATGTACAAATACCCAAGTCTATCTCCTAAAAATACCTATAAGGAGGTCATGAGATGTGTTGCTGTAATCAAGGTTTGGAATATGAAAATATGCAGTGCCTGACATGCATATGTCCAACCTTCACTAGAACCTTATGGTGTCCATCTGTTTGTGTGTGCAGAACCTGTGACCTGACATCCTTGTTGTTTCCCAAGCCCAATGGCGAACATCATCCGCAAGTGCTGGGACCCGAACCTGGATAAGCGCCCCTGACATGGATGAGGTGTTGCGGTTGTTGGAGGCCCTCGACAAAAGAAAGGGTGGTGGCATGACAACAGAAGGCCAGGCGGGCGGGTGGGCTAGTGTTTCTTCAAAATTCGTGACCCTTAGAACCAATACTTTCCAGTAGCCCTCGTCTCCTTGCCTATACCATACTATAAAATTGGAGCCAGATCTAGGCCTTTGTTATGTGTCGTAAGTGCCCTCCTCTCCACCTTTCTCTTTCTCAACGTCATAAGTGCCCACCGTCCACCGTGCAAGCTCGATCCCTCTCACCTCCATCGCTTTCTGATCTGACTCAATCTTTTCTGCTCCTTTTCTATGTAGGAAGCTAGCAAGTCGGTTGTGCTGAACAACCTCATGGGGAACCTTGTGGTGTGCTGTGCTGAAAGACATAAATTTATTTGCAACTGAAGCATAATATTGCTCTGTCTTCTCTGCGTGTTCTCTGGTTATGCACTTGGAAAGATCCTCTGTTATATGGGTTGTGCTTTGTGTTCGGTTGTCTGAATAGCACTAATTTTTTTCTAACTTCTCTAGCTTATGTTGCTTGTTACAGTGCAGTGGTTTTAGAGCATAAGTAAAGCATTTGAGCCTACTTATTTGTATGGTGTGGAGAAGGTCAGACTCTTCGCTTAGCCATTTTGTCTTCTTTGATATGTTTTTTTGGTGATGACCTTCTTGTTGTACGAACTTCTGTTGAACATGTTTGAAGGTTTTACGCTACTCTTCAGTGAGGAAAATAGTGTAGGCAATTAGTCAATCCCCAGATGGTAAAAATTTTATTAACAATCTAATAACTTTGAATACACCACTGTTCTTGACATTTTCAGTGCAAAGTTTAATTACAAGGATATTTTCTCATGAACTATAAAGTATATCATTGTTGTTTCTTTGTCTACTCACCCTTAAACTTTGGCACATTGAGATGGAATTGTTGACCTTCATTACTCTATGACCTGCCATTAGGCACTGGCCTTGTGTGGTCGCATCACCAAGTTGTCTCAACACAATGATGAAGCTGCAAGTTGTTTCTAGATCTACACTTCTCTGACTGAAGCGTTGTGTTGACTATTGCAATGCAGTCTGAGCAGACAAACCGCTTGCCAGACTCCACCTAGGCATGCTAACTACACATAGTTGAAGCACACTGAGCACTAATTTGGAAACTTGTAGATGAAGTCACCCTTTACAGCACGTTGTCGCAGATGTGCTGAAAGAAGTTCAGGCTTATTGGAGTGGCATATTCACATAATGAAAAGGATCTGAAAAACAGTAGAATATTATAATTATACAATATTATAATAGGTTTTAGAGGTGGCATAGTTCCATGAATTAACTACAGTCAAGCCTTGAGTTGGTTAATAGGACCAGAAGACCCAATTGTTATTCCTTTTATGCTTGTATGCATGTATTAGCATGGTATATTGGTATTATTCATTTTAGGAGCTTTCCACATGCTCATTACTTTTCTGCAGGGTAATTTCTTACTTTTGAAGGTGCTAAAATTCATCATGTGTCCGAACAATCAATATCTTTATTTCTGCCTGAAATCCGTGTTTTGGAAATAGTTTTTTGTTCAGTATTTTTTTGAACCCTTCCTGTTTTGCAAGCTTTTAAGTGCCAAAGGTTACTGTAATATTAGCACCTTCTCATGTGTTGGAAACTTTGGTCTGACATGGAATTTAGGAGAAAACCTATCAACAAATATACAAGCACACTGCATGTTCTATTTTAAGATTGTCAATGAACTTACCTTGGATCTTGTGAAATTTGCATATCTGTCTAAATGTTTCCTCTTCAGCATATATTAATTCTTGACAGTTCACTTCTTAGATTCTATTATCCAGCTAACAATTTTGACAAATATTGGGTTGAGTAACAATTTTGCATGTTGATTTATTTTTCATCTTGAGTTTAATGGTGGCGTTTGGCAACGTTGATCTTGCACTCAGATAATAAGAATTGGTGGCTTATTTCAATGAACACTTGAACACTATGATAATAACTCAGATATCATTGCAACATGAAATTTTCTTTGATATAATAAAACCTGTAGATTTATGTGCAATTTGTACTTTGTATACAAAACATGAGATGCATTTTACTTGCTTCTATTGCTATGGTCTACATTAGACAGGTAGCTTTTATTACTATTCTCCTGTCACATGGCGCTTTACTTGCTTCGACAACCGCTATTAACTATTTTTATTCAGAATGTTCGATGCTAAGGGACTGTTATTTATTCCTCTCTACATGTAATTCAGTTCTCGGGTGTTCCCTGCTCGACCTTTCTTAGCACTACTGTCTACTACACTCCAAAATGTGCTTTTAACCAGGGTTGTTGTCTATTGTACCCCAGTTGGGGATTTGCCAGTAGACCAGGGATGTTGGATGCTGATTTAACGTTTTTAGTGTTTGATGCAAAGATGGTATAGGATATATGCAATTAACTGCAACGATGTATAGTTGCTATTTCTGTGTACAGTTATTGTGTCCCTCTCTTTGGATATGGAAGGTCATACCTATTTCTATCAGGCATCCTTGGAGCACTTTCATGGAGTTTGATGGCCACTGTTGTGGATGATAATATAGCGCAACAATCTATTATTCTTGGATATCTTGCAGTTGCTCAGATGTTGTAAGTCAGAAAATATTTTCTTAAAATTGTTGAAATCTTCACCGTCCTTGGATAGGGCGCTCGAACGGGCACCGCCTGATCTAGTCTAATTTAAGTTGAAGTCTATCTCAAATTCTATGAGCAACTCTGACTAAAATCGACGCCTAGAACGCATATAGACTCCATTTTTTACGATCCACATATACATGGAAAGATGATTCATCTAATCAATACCTTTGATTTGACGTTAAAATTTGTCCTTATTCAATGAAAATCTTCGAAACACTATCTTTTGTTTTGTTGGACCATGTATAGGCACATGTCCATTAGAAGGCGATGCTTAATGCTCTCTATAAATAGTTGTAATCACTTTTCTAAGGTTTAGATTTTTGTTGTGCTCTTGTTTTTTCTAGTGTAAAAGACATTATTTGGCCACTTTTATCGCTAAAATCTACTGTGAACCATATAGTCCCTATTGTTAATCTTGTCCATCATTGTGGACTAATCCTCTCAGATAAGGACTTAATTTTCTTATTGAAATTATGTACTTCATATATACTTGTAATTTTAGATTGTGTTAATCCCGTTCTTAATTCGTTTGCAGGAAATGCAAGTAATTTTAGATTCTATTTATCCCATTCTTAATTCGTTTGCAGGAAAAATTAAGGCCAATTGTGATGGTGTGGCTGATAACCATTGGAACAACGGCATAATGGTTGTAGGGATAATTGTGAGTGTGGCCGTGTGAATCAGTCCTGATTTGAAGACAGTCGTAAACGTCCAATTGTTTAGGCCTTGTTCGTTTGCGTCAGATTGCACCCGGAATCGTTTCCGGCCAATCAAAGTTTATATAAATTAGAGAAGCAATCCGGTCGGAAATTGTTCCAGCCATCAATCCAACACAAACGAACAAGGCTATAGAAATCAATGTTAGCTTATTTATCAATATCAAAAGATTGGACCATATTTATCGATTGGGACTATATTTACCGGAAGATTAGACCATATTTATCGCAAAAATGATTCTAAAAGCAAATGGAACGAAAACTAAGCCGTGAAAAACTTACGCTATCGGCTTCCTCTAAAGATAAAGCAACCAAAACAATAAAACGTCAACAATAATTTTCGAACTCTATTTTTAGTCTTGTGATTTTCCAAATGAATATAGATAAATAAACGTTCTACGGCTATTTGAGAGACTGACATATATTTGGTAGTCGTTCTTTAAAACTTTCGTCCCACTTGTATTCTTAGTATTGATTTCTTTTCTAATAAGACCAATTTAGGCAAAGATCAATTATGGTAATATAGTTTTGTGACTTAAAAATATGTCGAGATATTTATGTGCTCTATTTTTACTGTAGAGAAATGAGCCAAAGAATATCTTATAAGTTGTAGAGTAGAAACATATTCGGTCAATATATAAAAACATAATCCACTGATACATCAAAGGGTGTTTGGTTTGAGAAATCAAACCACCTAAGATGAAAGGTTTAAGAAATCACTCCACCTAAGATGAAATGCATCATATGTTCATTCCTCAAATTTGTTGAATCTCATTACTCATGAAGGGGTGTTTGGGTTAGAAATCACTCCACTTAAAATGAGATGGCTTATCATAAGTTCATTCCTCAAATTTGTTAGAATGACCTCATTACTTACAAATAAGTGATGATGAATCAACTCATTATATTAAACAAACCAAACAAAAAAGTGAAGAGTAAGAAGACGATGGCTAGCCTATTATCCAAACCAAACACTCTAAAAATTAATTCCCATACTCCACCCCATGAATTTGATATAGTCTTATATCTAAGCTTCGGAAAGTGGTGAAATATTAAATTTCAAGCCAAATAGACTACTTTATTAAGTAAATTTCAATTCCTCATAAATGAAAAAAAACCAAACCGGCCCTTCACAGCTTTTCACAACACGCTCCTCAACAGATTTTCGATCATAGCTTAAAAAAACAGAACCAACAACAATGTTCAGGTGCTTGGCTGGTTGCCAACAAGGTTACAATGGGCACCTGCTCAAGATAACATGTTAAAGGGGCGCCCAATAAATTGACATCTTCAGATTTAAATCCAATCAAACCACTAACAGCAAACACCAGAACGTAACATCACATCTTAGATACGATTTTACTCACATACTTCCAACAAAACAGCATAGTTGTGCAATGCTTAGCTTTGAAATCTAGTGCTGGAAACAGAACAAAATGTCTTGGGTATGTAACTTGTTCAAAACAAGCAGCAAAGCTGAAAGGACAATGCCACTGGACACCCTTGGGACGCTACAGACCTGGTAACAACTCATTTCAGAGGAATAAACCGCGAGGAGTGAGTGGCACCAATACCGGCCTACCGTGCTTGACCGGCTTGTAGGAAATGGAGAACTCTGCAAGATAGTGGCCAATCATCTCAGGCTTGATCTCAACCTGGTTGAAGGTCTTGCCATTGTAGACACCAACAATGCTCCCAATCATCTCCGGGACAATGATCATGTTGCGGAGATGGGTCTTCACTGGCTCTGGCTTCTCGCCGACAGGAGCATCCTTTTTCTGTTCACAGCAGGGAGATAACTAGTGAGGAAATAGTGCATCAGGTACAAGTAAATATAAACTTCCACACATGCCATAAGATAAATCAACACAGAATCTTGCATCGTCCATGCCTTACTGGCACAGAACAGAACTGCAGCAAAAAAAAATACTGTACATTCAGGATAGAAATTTTGGTTTACCATCACCCAAGTCTTCAACATACACAACAATACTGTTAATTGGGGCAAGGCAGGTTGTAAGGCAGCAGGTTGCATAACGAACAAATGAAACTATGCACCATACAGTAAGCAATTCAAAAGTTAGTTGCTTGCAACTTTTAAATTTAAAACAGCTTGTTTGTCTATAATCCCAGTTAAAAACCAACAGAATAAATAAATGACATAAGAGCTCTATAAAATTTCAGTGAACACTCAGTGCTAGACTAATAAAGTTCACGATACATAATCACAGAGTGCTAGCAACCTTATTCGCTACACATTCAAGCTACAGGATAAGTTATCAGAAAACCTAGGGGCGCACGAGTTATCATATTCGCAACTGCTAATGAATTTTCTCTATAATATCGACCCCCCACCCCAAAATGCCCAAGCTCCACCACCAAGAAAACCAACTTTCTGATTCAATCAACTGCATACCCTTCCAAGTGCAAATTTACAGTAAACGTAACACTACGAGCAAATAGAAAATCTACAACTTAGACAATAGAATTTGCTCAAGTACAACGTGTGAAATCAAGTTGACAACACATGCATGCTGCGCCAGAATCATACATATCAAAAATTCAGAAAACACACACTTAACTCACTCGAACAGACACATTTCTAATTTCAATTAAATTTCTAGATAAATACGAAAGATACAGGTATGGTGAAAAAAGTACTTGAATAATCTAATAAGCATCATAAAATCATTAGAGCATAACAGATCCACGCAATTATTTAGATCGGACCACATTAAAACACAAACAAAAGGAGGTAATGAAGATTAAGCGGTTGAAAACTGACCGCCTTGCGCAGCTTCTTAATGAGCGCCATGGGCTTCCTCTTCAAACCCCTCTGGAACCTACCGATACAGACACATCACATGATCTCTGCAAACCAAAATCCCTCGGAAACAAGCAAACCGCAGCACGAAATGTACCTTCTCCTGGCGCGCGCTGGGAAGAGCTGGACGAGGTCGTCGGTGGACATGTCAAGCAGCGCATCGAGGTCGACGCCGCGGTAGCTGTACTTGCGGAACGTCCTCTTCTTGGGAGCACCGGCGGCGACCTCCGGCTCGACATCGACGTCCGCCTGCGCAACACGAATTAGCCCTTACGCGAATCCTATGGACGAGCTGGATCTTGGAGATATCTATGCAGTTTTGACGGTGATCTCACCATGTTTGAAGTTAAATCCGGACACTGGGGGTCACGGAGCGACGGCGGCGGCGGCGGCGGTGACAGTGGGTAGGGTTTAGAGATGGCTGGGCGTGGAAGTGGGCGCTCAATATATAGCTGCTCACGGTGGCGAAGCCGTGAAGGGCATCCGTCGAGTTTATTCATCGGGCTGGCCTGTATAGACGTTGGGCTAGATGGTATCCATTAGTGGGCTGAAATCTGTCCATTTGTTGTTGAGTCTGTCACTCTGTCTATACCGACCTGTTTTTTACTGTAGACAAGCGCTCTTTTATCTCATCTCCAACTTTATTAGTATAAGCATATGGGTTCACTTATGCATCAGTTTTAAGAGTTAGGTGTCGTTCGGTTGTTTAAGATTGGTGGGTCGGAACGATTCCTAACTGGATTTCTTCTCTAATTTATATAAAATTTGATTAGCTGGAACGATTCCGGATGTAATCCGGCACAAACAAACAAGGCCTTAATCGGATGCAAACTCAGCTTCTCGAACCTTTAGCAAGCTGGATTTTCTGAACCCGAATTTTAGTTTCATGTACCCCGGTTTAGAGGTATGGATCTCTCCAAATAAGCCAAATCCCAATTCACACATGAATATCTTAAATGTTTTTCTCCTTTAGTCTTTCAGTTGCCTGACCATGGGCCGCCCCCCACGATCGACGCTGTCGATGCAATTGACATTTTAGCTGCCTTTATTTATACTCTTTTACCCGATCTTTCTTGGTTAAGGGTTCATCAGAAATGTTGGCTTTATACATATATGTCCTGTTTGGTTCCCTTCTTATATGAGCCAAGCTATACTTGGGCAGCCAAGCTCCAAGTAGCCAGGTTGAGCGCAGATACAGGCGATGTTTGGTTATCGTATGCACGAAACCTGGTTGCTCGAAGATTTCGTTTGGTTAGCTTCATGCAGGCATCTTCTTACACTCACAGAGCCACTGACATGTCCGATCCACGCGCTTATTGCGCTCGCGCGAGCCTGGCCACATAGAAACGAAGATTTTTGCCGCATGAGTAGAGCCTGGCTCATAAGGAAATCCTGCACCACGTGGGACAGGCCCTAACCTCCATCCAAGCAACCAAACGCTTAGTAGTTGCATCCGTGGAGCATGGTGCCGATGTATGCAGGTAACCAAACGCCTCCATGGATATCTCTACTTGTCACATGGTTGCCATATAGAGAGAGAAAAACAAGCTGAGGGTTGCATACAAGAAGTATTCCAGCGAGCAGTTTGGAGTAGGGCTGGAAAAAAAGCTCGAGCTCCATGAGCTGACTCAGGCTCGCAGCAGCTCGGCTCGGCTCGGACCGGCTCGACGCTCAGAACGAGCCCGAGCCGAACCTGTTTTTGTGGCTCGTGAAAAGAGCGAGCCAGCTCGGCTCGGCTCGATGCAGCTCGCGAGCTAGCTCGTGGCTCGACCCAACAACAATTTATTGCATAAAATCTTAATTAGCATATAATATTAGTACCGAGTAGACAATTAATTTATGTTATTTGAGATTACTATAAAAATAATCTATTTTCTTTATTATATTAGTGATATATCTATTTTACTAATTTAAAATATGTTATTTAAAATATTTTTTAGATTTTATATTATAATTTAGAGAGCAGATTGACGTTTATGGCTAGGCTCGGTGAGCCGACTCGTGAGCCAGGAGCGAGCCGAGCCGAGCCGCTTTTCTGAGCTCGCCAGATAGGCGAGCCAAGCTCGGCTCGTTACATGAGCGAGCCGCAGCGAGGCGAGCCGAGCCAAGCTCGGCTCGTTTCCACCCCTAGTTTGGAGGGGTCGCGCTCGTGCTCCATCCACCCATAGGGAGCAGTTTCTTGTTGCCTTACTACTCTATAGATCTAAGTTTATGTCTTTAACTGATGTTCCTTTAACTCATTTCCCTCTGAAAATATCTATGCTTACACAAGCAATACCTACATCCCTGTTTTCCTTTTTTAAATTCCATAGCTTAATTACTTACTATTAAGTTACTCTCACTTGGTTGTACTTTTTGTATTGAGATTTCTGCAGGACAAGGGCTGGGGTCTTAGGGCCGACCAGTGTTAGTATGTTAGGCCTCTTACCACCCCTGTTGTTGGTACTAAGCTGCTAACCGATACTACAAAGGTATATGGAAATTGGCATGCCTTGCTATTAGTACGTGTTGATAATATTTATGTGGTCGTCGCAACACACAGATATTGTACTAGTTGATCCTACGTAAGAGTCTGAACTGACATATCATTTTATCATATTTTAGGCTCTAGCTTTTTAATCCTCTGAGCATATTAGATATTCAAACAATAAACTGGACAACGAATATTCTCCAAACCCACAACAACCCTTCCAAATTTACCGTATGAACTGCCTTGGCAGAATACAACTCCAAAGTTCAGCCAAGGTAGAATAGAACCACACTTGCGGTTTGTATTGGTAAGTACAAGATGAGGGGTCATCGTCAGGCACAAATAGAACCACACTTGCAGTCAGGTACTGATAAGTACAAGATGAGAGATTATGATCCAAATGTTTCTTCACATTATGTTAGTACCTTTAATAAATTTTAGTTCAATAATGAATAAGAATAAAGTTGGATCCTAATTCGATTCGATCCTTAGATTTTATAGTGTAAAATTTAGAGACCATTACCACCCCTAGGCACAGCACAAGGTTTCAGGGGAGTGCAAGAAAAACATTGTACATATGAAAAAAGAAATTCTGCTACTTCTGATTGATCTAATGCTGAATTATATATATTTTTACAAATGACAAGGACGTTCTCTCTATTTGTAGTCCTCTCATAAAGAAATCTCAGACCGTAAGTCATTTTGCTTTCACTTGATACCATGGTATATTAGTGTTGGGGTGAAGGCGAACACGCCCCCTTCGCTCTACGACTTCGTCCTCTCACTGCGCAGACGAAGGCTAAATCCACAGAACACCAGAACGAGCCGAGGGCGCCGACCGGACGGAGGCCTGTGCGACCCCCTTCGCTCTCGTGTTGCAAGACGAAGGCCCTGTTGATGTCTACAGACCTCCCGCTCTCGCCACCGAGGGAGGCCCATGTGTGATTCGGCCCATGGAGATGGGCCCCGCAAGGATAAGTGTGATAAGGGTCGTGTATGTACTTAGGTTTACCTTAATGACCATCTTTAACCTCCCCCCGTGGGAATATTCTGGGGATAAACCGGGTACTCGAGGGTCTAAACGTCTTTGACAGGGACAGGCGGCCCCTCGAGTACCTATAAATACCCTCGTACAGTGCCCAGACACGGGGTGATTAACGAAGCTTTTGGCATTCCGTGCTAAACTTTGCAAACACACTTTATGCTTCCCCGTTGGATCAACTTGCCTATGAAGGCAGGTTCCAACATTTGGCGTCCACCGTTCGTGCTACGACAAACAACCCGCGATGGCCTCCAAGAGAGCAAATTCGAAGGCTGCCCCATCCATTGACGACGCGGTGAAGGCAGCACTACTGGCGGAAAAGAAAGGCAAGGCCCTCGCGGACACCATCCCCCAAGAGGCCTTCGAAGATGACACTGTCAACAGCAAAAGACAACGCCAAGACCATCCCACCCCTTACGGCATTGTATGCACATGCAGTTCCGAAGGTGCACCACAAGCACCACCACCAGGCTTTGCTCCACCAGAGGACGAAGACACCATAGAGGATGGAGAAGTCATCGACATCTCAGCCGAAGACCAGCTAAAGCTGTGAGCTCTGCACATCAAAAACCAACACCTGCAGAAGCAGAAAGAAATCCTCGAAACCAAGCGCCAACGAGTCACCATGCAAGCCAAGGTGCGTCAGATGATACAAGATGAGGAGCAGTGGGCTCGGGAGCTAGAGCAAGAGATCACGCTCATGCAAGGCGAAGGCCAATACAACCTACAGCACGGACCCCTCGCACCGCCGCCGCTTCTCCAGCAGTACATCCAAGCCGGAGACCCATTCATACCACAGTGCGGCCCTTGCATCCCACCCATCGCAGCCTTCCAGGGAATCAACTATCTCGACGAGCGAAACCCCCTAGCTCCGCAACTTCAGGCGTCGCCCTGGCCCACCAACTTGATTGCTTCTCGGGGTACAACCAAATTTACATGAAAGAGGAGGACAAGGCAAGCACAAGCTTCATCACACCCTTTGGCACGTACTGCTTCATACGAATGCCCGAGGGACTCAAGAACGTCGGCTCAACCTTTTCTCGCCTCACCAAGAAGGTCCTCGAAAACCAAGTCGGTCGCAACATTTTCACTTACGTCGACGACATTGTCGTCGCAAGCAAAAGCAAAAAGGACCACCTGGCCGACCTCGCAGAAACATTCGCAAACATGCACGACGCACAACTCCGGCTCAACCCTGAGAAGTGCGTCTTTGGGGTTCGCTAGGGGAAAATACTTGGTTACCTAGTATCGCACCGAGGGATTGAGGCCAACCCAACCAAGATCCAAACGATCATCAACATGTGCCATCCGCAGTCCACCAGGGACGTCCAGTGGCTGACAGGAAGATTAGCGGCTCTGAACATATTTATCTCTAAGTCTGCTGAATGAAGCCTACCTTTCCTCAAAACACTGCATGGTGCGAAAGATTTCGCTTGGGGCCTAGAGCAGGCAGCAGCCTTTGAATCGCTCAAACAGCACCTGTCTGGCTTAGCAACTCTGACAAGCCCCGACCTTTCGTTGCCACTACTTCTATACATTGCGGCTTCGCCATGCGTAGTCAGCGCAGCATTAGTCCAAGAGCAGGACAAAGATGGAAAAAGTCAGCAATGCCCGGTGTATTACATTTTCGAAGTCCTCACAGCTTCCAAGTGCAACATGACCAAACTTGAGAAAATTTCATATGCGGTGGTCATGGCTTCGCGCAAACTATGACACTATTTCAAGGCATTCAAAGTATAGATCACTTCGGACAGGGGTCTGGGAGAATTGTTCAGGAACCCGGAGGCATCCGCCAGAATTGCAAAATGGGCAGCCGAGCTCTCCGGGTACCACATCACCTTCGAGCCCAGAACGAAAATCAAGTCGCAAGTCTTGGCGGACTTCATCGTCGACTGGATAGGACCCATGGGGCCATAGCAAGAGCATCGGAGAAAGTCTGGACCATCCACTGTGACAGCGCATGGTGCCATGCGGGTGCAGGCGCCACGGCGATCATCACATCACTCGCCGGTGTCAAGTACAGATACGCCGCGCGCCTCAGCTTTGCTCTAGAGTCTGACAGATGCACCAACAACCTTGCAGAATACGAAGCCGTCATCCTGGGACTTCGCAAACTATAGGCCTTCGGTGTTACCACATGCATCATCAAGACAGACTCCAAGGTCGTCGCTGGCCAGATCGAAAAAGATTATTCAGCAAAAGAGCCTGTGCTCATGAAATACCTCACCGCCATCCGCGGCCTCGAAAGACAATTCAATAGCTTCACCCTATAGCATGTTGACCGCAACAAGAACGAAGAGGCCGATGTGTTGGCCAAGGCAGCAACCAAGGTCCTGCCCTCCAACGTGTTCTACCACGTCATCGGCACACCAGCCGTCTGTAACCACGAAGGCTTGCAAATAACTTAAGACACCAAAAGCCATCGAATCGTCAACCTCATCATGGCCGAAGACTGGCCCACTACCACCCAACCGATCGCAATGAGGCCAAACGACTGAAACACAGGAGCAGGGATTTTGCAATAGTCAAGGGCCAGCTGTACAAAAAAGGGCATCAGCCAGCCTATGCTGAAATGCATAACCGAAACCGAAGGCTTAGAAATCCTTCGTGAAGTCCACGGTGGAACCTGCGGCTCACACCCAGGACCCAGGACCCAGGGCCCTCATAGCCAAGGTGATTCGTCAGAGATTTTACTGGCCCGCCATAATTAGCATGGCCAACCGAGTCACCAGGTCATGCGAGGCATGCCAAAAGTTCTCTCCTCGCTCAGGCAACCCTTCGCAATTCACTAAGCTCATTGCACACACATGGCCACTTCAGCGTTGGGGGCTGGACATCGTCGGGCCACTACCTACTGCTCAAGGAAACTTAAAGTTCACCTTCATCGTCGTCGAATATTTTACAAAGTGGATCGAGGCAAGGGCAGTCTCCACGATAACAGCGAAGACCGCCCAAAAGTTTTTCTAGCAAGACATTGTCTGCCGCTTCGGAGTCCCGTCCGAACTAACAGTCGACAACGCCAAGCAGTTTGACAGCCAAGACTTTAGGGAATTTTGCAGCTCCATCGGCATAAAGCCGGTCTTCACCTCCATCTACCACCCACAGTCCAACGGCATCGTCGAATGCGCCAATGGGAAAATTTTTAGTGCCATTAAGAAAAGGCTCCTTAACGACAAAAAGGGCAAATGGGTAGACCAATTACCTGAGGTCATATGGGCGCTGAACACGATAGAGTGCCGAGCAACCGGGTTCACACCTTTCCGTCTGATGTACGGATCAGAAGCGATGACACCGCAAGAGTTAAAGCACGGGTCCCCCCGAACAGACGAATCAGCCATCCCCGACATCGATGAACCGACCTCTAAAGATCTCATCGACGGAGACCGCGTCCTTGCCCTGCAGGCCCTAAACAAGTATCAGGTTCAGACCAAAGCATGGCGTGACAACACTGTCGTCCCAAGGGAATTCAACGAAGGGGACCTAGTACTTGTAAGGGCCACCAGGACAGAGTCCCGGGGCAAGCTAGAGCCAAAGTGGGAAGGGTCATACATAGTTGTCGGCGTTTCGACCCCGGGGGGGGTCCCTGGACCGACGAGTAAATTGTCGCTGCGTGTCTCAGCCCAGATGGGTCGGCGCGAGACGGAGACACAAGGGGGGAAAACAGTAAGGGGGAACCCGCGGCCTCGTGTTGTCCTGCGCCCAGGGCGGATGCGCTTGCAGTAGGGGGTTACAAGCGTTCACGAGGGAGAGAGAGACAGGGGGCGTTAGGCTGCCCGTTCTCCCGCGCTGCCACCTCCTTCGTATGAGAGCCCTGGACCTTCCTTTTATAGACATAAGGAGAGGGTCCAGGTGTACAACGGGGGGTGTAGCAGTGTGCTAACGTGTCTAGCAAGGAGGAGCTAGAGCCCTATGTACGTGCCGACGTGGCTGTCGGAGAGGTGTTGGAGCCCTATTCATGTGGCGTCGTGGCCGTCGGAGGAGCGCTTGAGCCCTGTAGAAGCACAGCTATCGGGGCTGTCGGATCCTTGCTGACGTATCCTTGCTTCCGTAAGGGGCTGAGAACCACCGTTGTCATGGAGCACGCGGGGTGCCATCATTACTTGTCTTACCAGGGCGAGCCAGATGGGACGCCAGTCTTGTTCCCCGTAGCCTGGGCTAGCTAGGGGTAGGGTAATGATGGCCTCCCCTTGTGGCGTGGTCGGCCCGAGCGAGGTGGCGACTCCTCCGAGGTCGAGGTCGAGTCCGAGCCCTGGGGTCGGGCGAGGCGGAGACCTTCTTCTGGAGTTGAGGCTGAGTCCGAGCCCGAGGGTCAGGCGAGGCGGAGATTGTCGTCCGAGGCGAGGTCGAGTCCGAGCCCTGGGGTCTGGCGAGGCGGAGATTCCTATGGCGCCCGAGGCTGGACTTGGTTGCTGTCAGTCTCACCCTGGCGGGTGGCACAGCAGTCGGAGCAGCGCAGGCGGCACTGTTTTCCTGTCAGGTCAGTTAGTGGAGGGGCGAAGTGACGGCGGTCACTTCGGCCTTGTCGACTGGAAAGCGCGCGTCAGGATAAGGTGTCAGGCGATCCTTGCATTGAATGCTCCTGCGATCCGGTCGGCTGGCGAGGCGATTTGGCCAAGGTTGCTTCTCCGTGAAGCCTGCCCGAGCCGGGCCTTGGGCGAGTCGAAGGTGCGCCCGTTGCTTGAGGAGACCCTCGGGTGAGGCGTGAATCTGCCTTGGTCTTCCGTTCCTGCCCGAGGCTAGGCTCGGGCGAGGCGAGATCGTGTCCCTTGAGTGGACGGAGCCTTAACCGGAATTGCGCCCATCAGGCCTTTGCAGCTTTGTGATGATGGGGGTTACCAACTGAGATTAGGAGCCTTGGGGGTACCCCTAATTACGGTCCCCGACAGTAGCCCCCGAGCCTCAAAGGGAGTGTGGGTACTCGCTTGGAGGATTTATCGCACTTTTTTGCAAGGGGACTGGCCTTTCTCGGTTGCATTTTGTTCCGGTGGGTGCGCGCGAGCGCACCCGCCGGGTGTAGCCCCCGAGGCCTCGGAGGAGTGGTTTGACTCCTTCGAGGTCTTAATGCCTTTCGTGATGGCTCGGTCGGTCTGGTTGTTCCCTCATGCGAACTGGTCGTTGCCCGGGTGCATAGTCAGGTTCCGAGTTCTCGGGCTGGTATGTTGACACTGTCAACGGTTTGGCCAGAGCCGGGTTCGCGAGAGCAGCCCCCGAGCCTCTACACAGGGCAAGAGGACGGTCAAGGGCAGACTCGGCTTTTTTCATATGCCCCTGCGTCGCCTTTCCGCAAGGAGGGGGAAAGCGCCATGTTGCCCTCGGTAGGCGCCGAACATGGTGTCTCTAGTGAGTTGCTAACAGGTGATCCGAGTGGATGCCCGTGCCCCGTTCGATAAGGGTCGGCTAGTGGCCCAGAGGCGCGCTCCAAAAGTACCTGCAGGTGATTTGCCGGACCCGGTCCCGTTCGATAGGGTTTGAGGGCTCGATGCCTCCCTTTGATGGGATTCCATTACAGAATCGTTCCTACTGGTCTCGGAAATGTCCTAGGGTACCTCGGGAGCATAGCCCGAGCCTTGGTTATGTATCGAACGTACCCAGAGTCATCCCTCACTCTGTGTGCTCTGGGGCGACTGTCGAACCCATCGGGGGGCCAGCCTACGAACCCCTGATCAGTAGTGGGCGTGGAGCCTGAGTGGCCTGAGGCGGCTGTCGAACCCTTCCGAGGGGCCAGCCTTCGAACCCCTGACCAGTAGTGGGCGCGGAGCCCGAGTGCTCTGAGGCAGCTGTCGAACCCTTCCGAGGGGCCAGCCTTCGAACCTCTGATCAGTAAGGGGGGCTCAGGGCCCGCTTCCTTCGTGGAGAAGGATCCCTTTCGGAGTATCCCCTTTCCCGGTCCCTATAGCAAGAGAGAGAAAGGGGAAGAGGAAAAGGATACAAAATTGAATGACGTGGCGCACCTTTTTTGACGTGGTCATTATGGCGGAGGTGAAGCGTCGCCCGCTTCGCCTGCCAAAGGTGTCGCCTGTCCTTCCGTAGAGTTAATGCGACGGGACGAGTGATTCGCGGGGCAGCCGTTGTGCATGCGCGAGCCGTTCGAGGAACGGAACACGAGCGCATCGTCTTCACGCCGTGGGAGGGAGCTCTCTCGCTGTTCTAGGAGGGGACGTGAGCCTGCAGATGATTTGACTGCTGCTTCCGCCCACTTGCCACCGCCATTACTGCCGGCCCACTTTTGGCCATGTTGACCATCGCGACTTCTCCCGCGGCTGACTGACCCGTGACCGGCGTGCCTGGTTGGCACTGCTGGGCCGTGCGCAGGGTTGCCTCGAGTCGCAGCACCGGTTCCGTAGTTGAGAAGGCACAGCGCTGGCGTAAGTGGCGCTGCAGTTTTTTGCACGTAGTAACCGGCGCACCGGTTCCATGACGTGTGGGCCTGGGCCTCCATGCTGGATGCGTCGAAGTCGAAAGGGTGCACCCCCTTGGTGCAGTTGCATGCCGCCTGCATGGCGGTCCGCCCTTCCACCCGCTGGTTTGGGCGAAGACGGAGGAATGCTTGTAACCGCTGGGCGGTTATACGCTCCGCGTGCGACGGTTTGGCTTCTTCTGTCCTGGGGCAGCTCGCATGACGCGTGGGGCCCAGCCCCCGTGTCGTAGGGCGAGGACCTTGAAGCGTGTTGGTGAAGACTTAGTCCGCGACCGCTTGAGGACGCGAGCGGGGAGAGTCACCTTTAAAAAGGGATCGACCTTCTGGGTGGTAGCCATGGCTTCACACTTTCCTCATGCGTCGCATCCTTTTGCCTTCCGAGCCCCCGGATGGGGAGCACCCGCGTTGTCTTCGTCTCGTTGTGGAAGGAGCGCAACCTTGTGGAGGTTGGTACCTTTCAGCCATCGCTTGGCTTCAAGGATTTTCATCAGGCAGCCCGGCTGCATCCCCTTGTCGATGGTCACCCAAGACGGTGACCACCAGTTCGATGGTGGGGAGAAGCAAACCGGGCTGCGGCCTCTGCCCCGCCCTCAGCTTCAAGGATCTTCGTCATCCTTATTGGGGCGGAGGGCGAGCTGAGCCGGAGCTCTACCTCCCATACGGGCCGGCGGGCCACCTCCTCCTTCAGCATTCATGGGAGAGGGCGCTCACCGGCTTAGCGGAAGAGGCGGACTTCGACAACGCGTGGCCGAGCGGCCGCAAGCGTCGTCAGCTCCAGCACGCCTGGTTCGCTGGCTCAGCTGGCTCTGGCATGGCTTCCGGTGCCACCTCCCACCGCTGGGTGGAGTGCGGTTATCTGCCCGCCGTACGGGCGGCGCCGCGCACACCGGGGGACCGCCCAAGACGTCACGCGCTGCTAGGGCGGCGTTCATGTTCTTGGGCTGTCCTGCCCTTGCTCCGGCACGACGCCTTCGCGCAGGGTCGGTGCTTGCCCGTCCGGGAGGACTTGAGTGGGGATCTGCCGATGGACAGGTGGCCGGAGAAGTCCTCATCGCCGACGAGATCGCCGCTGCCATCTGCGCTCTGGGCCTCCGGCTCTTTGACTTTGATAGCTTGTCCTCGCCCCTCGAGTGGAGACGTGGGCGAGGACTTTGTCGCAGCAGCGTCTGTCCTGAGGTCATAGCTGCTAATGTTTGGCCGCCCGAAGCGGAGGTCGTTGTTGCTGTTGTCAAAGCGGGCGACGGTGAGCCGCTTGGAGTTCGTCGTCCTGCGGGCCTCCTGGTGTGGAGGTTGTTCGTACCCGCGGGAACGGAACCGGAGTCCCGTTTGTAATGGCACCTTGAGTGCTGGCGTATGTTCATTGCGGCTGTCGGGGCTTGAACATTTGTGTATTTGGGCGTAAAGCCGTGTTTCTTCTCCATTTTGCGCACCAGAACTCGCCTGTCGGCTAGCTGGACCGCTTAACCAAGCGTGAGTTGCCTTGTGCGGAAGGTGACGAGTGAGGTATCCGTATCCCGGAGGCGTAGGAGTCCCTCGGCTCGGTCGGCCTTGCGCGGTGCTGACATCTTCCTTCGAGGTGGAGATCCTCTGACCATGTTGCTGTCTGAGGCCGGGTCGGATTCCGCCGAAGGTGGAGTTGATGCCGAGGGTGCTGCTGCTCCCCCTGCTGACATCTGAACCTGCAGGAACAGTTTGTCTGTAGCGTGTGTATGTTTTTTGCGGCCGCCGAGGCCAAAACATACTGTCGTCGTGTCGTAAAGCTGCGTTTCTTTTCCCCTTGTTTCGAGTATCAGGACTTGTTTGTCGGTAACAGAATCATTTATCCGAGCGTGAGTTACTTATCGCAGAAGGTGATGAGTGAGGTATCCGTATCCCGGAGGCGTAGGAGTCCCTCGGCACGGTCGGCCTTGCCTGCTTACGTGTACTCTTACTCGTCCGTAGCATTCTGTTATCGATATAGTCGAGACGGCACGAAAAATCGTTTCGGCAGAAGAAGTTTTCGAGCGTTAAGACTTGTTCGGACAGCGGAATCCCTTATCCGAGCGTGAGTTACTTATCGCAGAAGGTGATGAGTGAGGTATCTGTATCCCGGAGGCGTAGGAGTCCCTCGGCTCGGTCGGCCTTGCCTGCTTACGTGTACTCCGTCGTTTTTAGGACTCCACTATCAAAGTAGTCGAAAAGCACGAAAGATGTTCTGGCAGAAAGACTTTTTAGAGGAAAATTTTGATGCAGAGGGGGTGTCCCCCTTCTAGCCCCCGAGGGAGGGTCGGGCTTTGCCGAGGCAAGGCTGACCCTTCCTTGAAGGTTAGACTTTGCTTGTGTATGTAAACGAGGTACATGAACGACTTGAAAACATCTTAAGGGTAGAAGTGACGTAGCTGTCGGATGTTCCAAGCGTTGCTGTAGACCTCGCCTTGACTATTGGCCAGCTTGTATGTTTCGGGCTTTAGAATCTTAGCGATGATGAACGGCCCTTCCCAGGGAGGCGTGAGCTTGTGGTGCCCTCGGGCGTCTTGTCGTAGCTGAAGCACCAAGTCGCCCACCTGGAGGTCTCGGGACCGAACCCCTAAGGCGTGGTAGTGTCGCAGGGACTGCTGATACCGCGCCGAGTGTAGTAAGGCCATGTCCCGAGCCTCTTCTAGCTGGTCCAGTGAGTCTTCTTGGTTGGTTCGATTGCTTTAGTCGTCGTACGCCCTCGTCCTCGAGGAACCGTATTCTAAGTCTGTGGGCAGGATAGCCTCGGCCCCATTGTCAGGGACCATAATTAGGGGTACCCCCAAGACTCCTAATCTCAGCTGGTAACCCCCATCAGCACAAAGCTGCAAAGGCCTGATGGGTGCGATTAAGTCAAGGCTCGGTCCACTCAAGGGACACGATCTCGCCTCGCCCGAGCCCAGCCTCGGGCAAGGGCAGCCGACCCCGGAGGATTCACGTCTCGCCCGAGGACCCCCTCAAGCGACGGGCACACCTTCGGCTCGCCCGAGGCCCAGTCTTCGCCAAGAAGCAACCTTGGCCAGATTGCCACACCGACCGGCCGTATCGCAGGAGCATTTAATGCAAGGATGGCCAGACACCCTATTCTGACACGCGCCCTTCAGTCGATAGAGCCGAAGTGACCGCAGTCACTTTGCCGCTCCACTGACCGGCCTAACAAGAAGACAGCGCCGCCTGCGTTGCTCCGACTGCTGTGCCACTCGACAGAGTGAGGCTGACAGCAGCCAAGTCTGGCCTCGGGTGCCATAGGAAACTCCGCCTCGCCCAACCCCAGGGCTTGGACTCGGGCTCGGCCCCGGAAGACGACGAACTCCGCCTCGCCCGACCCCAGGGCTCGGACTCGGCCTCGGCCCCGAAAGACGACGAACTCCGCCTCGCCCGACCCCAGGGATCGGACTCGGCCTCGGAAGACGACGAACTCCGCCTCGCCCGACCCCAGGGCTCGGACTCGGCCTTGGCCTCGGACGATAGTCTCTGCCTCGCCCGACCCGGGGCTCGGACTCGACCTCGACCTCAGAAGACAGACTCGACCTCGACCTTAGAGGAGCATCCACCTCGCCCGACCTAGGGCACGGACCGACCACGTCACAAGAGGGGCCATCATTACCCTACCCCTAGCTAGCTCAGGCTACGGGGAACAAGACCGACGTCCCATCTGGCTCGCCCCGGTAAACAAATAATGATGGCGCCTCGCGTGCTCCGTGACGATGGTGGCTCTCAGCCCCTTACGGAAGCAAGGAGACGTTAGCAAGGACTCGACAGCCCCGACAGCTGTCCTTCCTCAAGGCTCCAGCGCTCCTCCGACAGCCACGACATCACATGAACAGGGAGTCAAGACCTCTCCGGCTGCCACGACGACATGTACTTAGGGCGCTAGCTCCTCTCTGCTAGACACGTTAGCACATTGCTACACCCCCACTGTACACCTAGGCCCTCTCCTTACGCCTATAAAAGGAAGGACCAGGGCTCTCTTACGAAGAGGTTGGTCGTGCGGGAGGACGGGACGACGCGTAGAGTCCCTCGCTCTCCCCCACACGGACGCTTGTAACCCCCTACTGCAAGCGCACCCGACCTGGGCACAGGACAACACGAAGGCTGTGGGTTTCCCCTTATGCCTGCCTCCCTCCTCTCTTCTCCCCCTTCGTGCTCCGTCTCGCGCCGACCCATCTGGGTTGGGACACGCGGCGACAATTTACTCGTCGGTCCAGGGACCCCCCGGGGTCGAAACGCCGATAGTTGGCGTGCCAGGTAGGGGCCTGTTGCGTGTTGACGAACAACTTCCCGTCAAGCTCTAGATGGGTAGTCTCCAGCAACCTTTCCAACCCGGGACGGTGCTCCGTTTCGGGAGTCTTGAGTTCATGTCCCTCGACGGCAGCTACGACATGATACTCCTTCCTCCGCCGCGCGACAGCGACAATGGCGGCCGACAACCCGCCCGCCGGCGGCGGAATCGACGACGTCTTCCCCACATGGCGGAAGAACAACATCCAAGTTTGTCCCGTCACCTCCCCCGCCGACGGAGGAGGAGGCGGGGCAACCGTGGCCAAGCAAGAGGCGGCACCTCGTCGGCTGTCGAGCGAGTCAACGGCGTCGGCGCCCCCACGGGGGACACGTCGGGCGTCGACCTCGCGTCTGAGACGAAGACGAGCGCCGTTTGCCCGCAACACGCCAACTCCAAGCGGGCGGACGACGCCAGCACGCTCGCGAAGGACTTGCTGGGCGTCGCCCTCATACCTGAGACGACGGTGCAGTCCGCCCCTGACGTGACTTCGTCACCGCCTGTCGACCAAGAGGTACCGACTGATTCCCATCTCGTGCCTTTTGGATTTAGCCTCGACCCACCAAGCGACCCCGCTTTGGTGGAAGCCTTCATAGAGGCATGCACCAACCCTCCGGGGTATCATATGCGGTCACCCTGGGACCGGCTGACGGTCGTCTCACCTATGGACCCTCGGGTTCTGAGGAAGATGACGAGCCCGACTTTGGTTGGGATTTCTCCGGGCTCGGTAACCCCAGTGCCATGCGGGACTTCATGACTGCATGCGACTACTGCCTTTCCGATTGTTCCGACGGTAGCCGCAGCTTCGGCGACAAAGACTGTGGCCCAAGTCGTGAATGTTTCCACGTCGATCTAGGGGGTCCCGACGAAGGCAACCATCTTGGTATACCGGAAAATGGTGATCCCCCTAGGCCTGCGCCTCGCGTTGACATCCTTCGGGAGCTAGCTGTGGTCCCAGTCCCTGCGGGGGGTCAGGACGCACAGCTCGAGCAAATCCGCGAGATGCAGGCCAGGCTCGACGAGGGAGCAGGAACACTTGAGCCGCTCCGCCGGAACATCGGGCAGGAATGGGCAGACCAAGCTCCGGCCGGAGAAACTCGTCATCTACCCCAGGGCATCCAGCTCCGCATCGCCGACGACATCAGGGCAAGGCCACCACCGGCTTCCAGTGGGGTCGGCCAGAACCTGGCTGCAGCAGCAATACTTCTCCGCGCAATGCCGGAACCATCAACCACCGAAGGGCGGCGTATCCGGGGAGAGCTCAAGAATCTCCTAGAGGATGCCGCGGTCCGACAGGCCGAAAGCTCTGCCTCCCGAAGGCAGGGATACCCCTCGGAGCATCGCGCCGCGACTTCCCGATTCATGCGGGAAGCCTCGATCCACACCGTGCGCACACGCAACACAGCGCCTGCGGCCCTGGGTCGCCTCAGCAACGAGCACCACCACCGCAACTATCGAGCCCACCTCGACGAGAGGGTGCGCCGAGGCTACCACCCCAGGCGTGGGGGACGCTACGACAGCGGGGAGGATCGGAGTCCCTCGCCCGAACCACCCGGTCCGCAGGCTTTCAGCCGAGCCATACGACGGGCGCCGTTCCCGACCCGGTTCCGAACCCCGACTACCATCACAAAGTACTCGGGGGAGACAAGGCCGGAACTGTGGCTCGCGGACTACCGGCTGGCCTGCCAACTGGGTGGAACGGACGATGACAACCTCGTCATCCGCAACCTCCCCCTGTTCCTCTCCGACACCGCTCGAGCCTGGCTGGAGCATCTGCCTCCGAGGCAGATCTCCAACTGGGACGACCTGGTCCAAGCCTTCGCCGGTAACTTCTAGGGCACGTACGTGCGCCCTGGGAACTCCTGGGATCTCCAAAGTGCCGCCAGCAGCCGGGAGAGTCTCTCCGGGACCACATCCGGTGGTTCTCCAAGCAGCGCACCGAGCTGCCCAACGTCACCGATTCGGATGTCATCGGCGCGTTCCTCGCCGGCACCACCTGCCGCGACCTGGTGAGCAAGCTAGATCGCAAGACCCCCACCAGGGCGAGCGAGCTGATGGACATCGCCACCAAGTTCGCCTCTGGCCAGGAGGCGGTTGAGGCCATCTTCCGGAAGGACAAGCAACCCCAGGGCCGCCAGCCGGAAGATGTTCCCGAGGCATCCACTCAGCGCGGCACCAAGAAGAAAGGCAAGAAGAAGTCGCAAGCGAAACGTGACGCCGCCGACGCGGACCTTGTCGCCGCCGCTGAGTACAAGAACCCTCGAAAACCTCCCGGAGGCGCCAATCTCTTCGACAAGATGCTCAAGGAGCCGTGCCCCTATCGTCAGGGACCCGTCAAGCACACCCTTGAGGAGTGCGCCATGCTTCGGCGCCACTTTCACAGGGCCGGGCCACCTGCGGAGGGTGGCAGGGCCCACCACAACGACAAGAAGGAGGATCACAAGGCAGAGGAGTTCCCCGAGGTCCACGACTGCTTCATGATCTACGGTGGGCAAGTGGCGAATGCCATGGCTCGGCACCGCAAGCAAGAGAGTCGGGAGGTCTGCTCGGTAAAGGTGGCGGCGCCAGTCTACCTAGACTGGTCCGACAAGCCCATCACCTTCGACCAGGGCGATCACCCCGACCGCGTGCCGAGCCCAGGGAAATATCCGCTCGTTGTCGACCCCGTCATCCGCAACGTCAGGCTCACCAAGGTCCTCATGGACGGAGGCAGCAGCCTCAACATCATCTACGCCGAGACCCTCGAGCTCCTGTAGATCGATCTATCCTCGGTCCGGGCCGGTGCGGCGCCTTTTCACGGGATCATCCCCGGGAAACGTGTCCAACCCCTCGGACAACTCGATCTGCCCGTCTGCTTCGGGACTCCCTCCAACTTCAGAAGGGAAACCCTCACGTTCGAGGTGGTCGGGTTCCGAGTAACCTACCACGCAGTGCTGGGGAGGCCATGCTACGCCAAGTTCATGGTCGTCCCCAACTACACCTACCTCAAGCTCAAGATGCCGGGCCCCAATGGGGTCATCACCGTCGGCCCCACGTACCGACACGCGTACGAATGCGACGTGGAGTGCATGGAGTACGCCGAGGCCCTCGCTGAATCCGAGGCCCTCATCGCCGACCTAGAGAGCCTCTCCAAGGAGGCGCCAGACGTGAAGTGCCATGCCGGCAACTTCGAGCCAGCGAAGACAGTTAAGTCCGTCCCTCTCGACCCCAGCAACGACGCCTCCAAGCAGATCCAGATCGGCTCCGAGCTCGACCCCAAATAGGAAGCAGTGCTCGTCGACTTTCTCCGCGCAAACGCCGAAGTTTTCGCGTGGAGTCCCTCGGACATGCCTGGCATACCAAGGGATGTCGCCGAGCACTCACTGGATATCCGAGCTGGAGCCCGACCTGTGAAGCAACCTCTGCGCCGATTCGACGAAGAAAAGCGCAGAGCCATAGGCGAGGAGATCCACAAGCTGATGGCCGCAGGGTTCATCAAAGAGGTATTCCATCCCGAATGGCTTGCCAACCCCGTGCTTGTGAGAAAGAAAGGAGGGAAATGGCGGATGTGTGTAGACTACACTGGTCTAAACAAAGCATGTCCAAAAGTTCCCTATCCTCTGCCTCGCATCGATAAAATCGTGGATTCCACTGCTGGATGCAAAACCCTGTCTTTCCTCGATGCCTACTCAGGGTATCACCAAATCAGGATGAAAGAGTCCGACCAGCTCGCGACTTCTTTCATCACACCTTTTGGCATGTACTGCTATGTTACTATGCCATTTGGTTTGAGGAATGCGGGTGCGACGTACCAAAGGTGCATGAACCACGTGTTCGGCGAACACATTGGTCAAACGGTCGAGGCTTATGTCGATGACATCGTAGTCAAGACGAGGAAAGCCTCCGACCTCCTTTCCGACCTTGAAACGACATTCCGATGTCTCAAGGCGAAAGGCGTAAAACTCAATCCCGAGAAGTGTGTCTTTGGAGTCCCCCGAGGCATGCTCTTGGAGTTCATTGTCTCCGAGCGGGGCATCGAGGCCAACCCGGAGAAAATCGCGGCCATCACCAACATGGGGCCCATCAAGGACTTGAAAGGCGTATAGAGGGTCATGGGATGCCTTGCGGCTCTGAGCCGTTTCATCTCGCGCCTCGACGAAAGAGGCCTACCTCTATACCGCCTCTTAAGAAAGATTGAGTGCTTCACTTGGACCTCCGAGGCCGAGGAAGTCCTCGGGAACCTGAAGGTGCTCCTTACGAACACGCCCATCTTGGTGCCCCCCGCCGCCGGAGAAGCCCTCTTGATCTATGTCGCCGCTACCACTCAGGTGGTCAGCGCCGCGATCGTGGTTGAGAGACAAGAAGAAGGCATACATTGCCCGTCCAGAGGCTGGTTTACTTCATCAGTGAGGTACTATCCGAGACCAAGATCTGCTACCCGCAAATTCAGAAGCTGCTGTACGTGGTGATCCTGACGCGGCGGAAGCTGCGACACTACTTCGAGTCCCATCCGGTGACTGTGGTGTCATCCTTCCCCCTGGGGGAGATCATCCAGTGCCGAGAGGCCTCGGGTAGGATTGCAAAGTGGGCGGTGGAAATCATGGGCGAGACAATCTCGTTCGCCCCTCAGAAGGCCATCAAGTCCAAAGTCTTGGTGGACTTTGTGGCTGAATGGGTCGACACCCAGCTCTAGGCGGCTCCGATCCAACCGGAACTCTGGACCATGTTTTTCGATGGGTCGCTGATGAAAACAGGGGCAGGCGCGGGCCTGCTCTTCATCTCGCCCCTCGGGAAGCACCTACATTACGTGCTGCGCCTCCATTTCCCGGCGTCCAACAACGTGGCTGAGTACGAAGCTCTGGTCAACGGGTTGCGCATCGCCATTGAGCTAGGGGTCCGACGCCTCGACGCTCGCGGTGACTCACAGCTCGTCATCGACCAAGTTATGAAGAACTCCCACTGCCGCGACCCGAAGATGGAAGCCTACTGCGATGAGGTTCGGCGCCTAGAGGACAAGTTCTACGGGCTTGAGCTCAACCACTTCGCCCGACGATACAACGAGACTGCGGACGAGCTGGCTAAGATAGCCTCGGGGCGGACAACGGTTCCCCCCGAATGTCTTCTCCCGAGACCTACAACAACCCTCAGTCAAGACCGACGACACGCCCGAGCCCGAGAAGGCCTCGGCCCAGCCTGAGGCACCTCGGCTCAGCCCGAGGCACCCTCAGCCCTCAAGGGTGAGGCACTGCGCGTCGAGGAAGAGCGGAATGGGGTCCAGCCTAATCGAGACTGACAGACCCCGTACCTGCAATATCTCCACCAAGGAGAGCTACCCCTCGACCGAGCCGAGGCTCGGCGACTGGCGCGGCGCGCCAAGTCGTTCGTCTTACTGGGTGACGGGAAGGAGCTCTACCACCACAGCCCCTCCGGCATCCTCCAGCGATGCATATCCATCACCGAAGGCCAGGAGCTCTTACAAGAAATACACTCGGGCACTTGCGGTCATCACGCAGCGCCCCGAGCCCTTGTTGGAAACGCCTTTCGACAAGGTTTCTACTGGCCGACCGCGGTGGCCGACGCCACTAGAATTGTCCGCGCCTGCCAAGGGTGTCAATTATACGCAAGGCAGACCCACCTGCCCGCTCAGGCTCTACAGACAATACCCATCACCTGGCCGTTTGCTGTGTGGGGACTGGACCTCGTTGGTCCCTTGCAGAAGGCACCCGGGGGCTACACGCACCTGCTGGTCGCCATCGACAAATTCTCCAAGTGGATCGAGGTCCGACCACCTGAACAGCATTAGGTTCGAACAGGCGGTGGCATTCTTCACCAACATCATCCATCGCTTTGGGGTCCCGAACTCCATCATCACCGACAACGGCACCCAGTTCACCGGTAGAAAGTTCCTGGACTTCTGCGAGGGTCACCACATCCGGGTGGACTGGGCCGCCGTGGCTCACCCCATGACGAATGGGCAGGTGGAACATGCCAACGGCATGATTCTGCAAGGACTCAAGCCGAGGATCTACAACGACCTCCACAAGTTCAGCAGACAATGGATGAAGGAACTCCCCTCGGTGGTTTGGAGTCTGAGGACAACGCTGAGCCGAGCCACAGGCTTCACACCGTTCTTTCTAGTCTATGGGGCCAAGGCCATCTTGCCCACGGACTTAGAATATGGTTCCCCGAGGACGAGGGCGTACGACGACCGAAGCAACCAGACCGATCGAGAAGACTCACTGGACCAGCTCGAAGAGGCTCGGGACATGGCCTTACTACACTCGGCGCGGTACCAGTAGTCCCTGCGACGCTACCACGCCCGACGGGTTTGGTCCCGAGACCTCCAAGTGGGCGACTTGGTGCTTCGGCTGCGACAAGACGCCCAAGGGCGGCACAAGCTCACGCCTCCCTAGGAAGGGCCGTTCGTCATCGCCAAGGTTCTGAAGCCCGGGACATACAGCTAGCCAACAGCCAAGGCAAGGTCTACAGCAACACTTGGAACATCCGACAGCTACGTCGCTTCTACCCTTAAGATGTTTTCAAGTTGTTTGTGCACCTCGTTCACGTACAAAGTCTAACCATCAAGGAAGGGTTAGCCTTGCCTCGGCAAAGCCCGACCCTCCCTCGGGGGCTAGAAGGGGGGAACCCCCTCTACGTCAAAATTTTCCTCGAAAAAAGTCTTTCTGCCAGAACGTCTTTCGTGCTTTTTGACTACTTCAAAAGTGGGATCCTGAAAACGACGGAGTACACGTAAGCAGCCAAGACCGACCGAGCTGAGGGACTCCTACGCCTCCGGGATACGGATACCTCACTCATCACCTTTTGCGATAAGTAACTCACGCTCGGATAAGCGATTCCACTGACCGAACAAGTCTTAATGCTCGGAGACCTTTCTGCCGAAACGATTTTTTGGGCCTTCTCGACTACATCGTTAGCAGAATCCTATGGACGAGTAAGAGTACACGTAAGCGGCAAGGCCAATCGAGCCGAGGGACTCCTACGCCTCTGGGATACGGATACCTCACTCATCACCTTCCGTGAAAAGTAACTCTCGCTCGGACAAACAATTCTGTTACCGACAAATAAGTCTTGATACTCGAAACAAAGGGAAAAAGAAACGCAGCTTTACAACACAACGACAGTATGTTTGGGCCTCGGCGGACGCAGAAAACATACACACACTACAAGATAAACTGATCCTGCAGGTTCAGACCTCGATGGATGGGGAGCAGCAGCACCCTCGGCGTCAACACCACCTTCGGCGAAGTCCGACTGAGCCTCGAACGACAACACGGTCAGAGGATCTCCGCTCCCAAGGACGACGTCGGCACCATGCCCGAGCCATAGCCGCTAGGGTCTCCTCCAGGAGTCCGGCTCGAGCAGACGGCTCGGCCGGTCGCCCCAAAGCCTCAGCCAGCTGTCCCCCGAGGACATCAGCCTGACTCATGGCCTCGGCAACTCGACTCCGGCGCCGGTCCCACCAGTGGACGGCCCGGCCAGGCTCCGGCCAATGAAGTCTTCTTTTCGAGCCAACTCTGCCTCTATCCACGCTGATACCGCTGCCTCCGGCTCTGGCTCATCGAAGAGCGGCCGAGGGTTTCCTTTAACTAAGCAAGAGAAGCCTCGGGCGGCAAGGACGACCGAGCCGAGGGACTCCTACGCCTCCGGGATACGGATACCTCACTCGTCACCTTCGCACGAGGCAACTCACACTTGGTGAAGCAGTTCAGTTAGCTGACAGGCGAGTCCTAGTGCTCGGAATGAGGGAAAAACACGGCTTCACGCCAAAAAATACATACATGTTTAGGCCCCGACAGCCACAATGAACAAACACCAGCACTCAAGGTGCCATTACAAACGGAACTCTGTTTCCGCCCCCGCGGGTACGAACAACCCCCCACGTTGGGGGACCCGCGGGGCGACAAGGCTCCAGGTGGCTCGCCGTTGCCCGCTCTGGCAGCAACGACAACGACCTCCGCCCCGGGCGGCGAAACAGCTGCAGCAACGGCTTCCGGGCGGACGCTACGGCAGAAGGGCTCTCGCCCACGAAGGACGAGAACCAGCCATTCAAGTCAGGGGACGGAGGTCCGGGGGTGCAGGCGGAGTTGGCAATCTCGTCGGCAGAGAAGCCTTCTCCGGTTGCCACCACCTCAACACCGCACCAGCGGGCGCCAAGCGCCCCAAAGCGCACCGGCAGGTCCTCGCTCCCGCCCTCGCCGGAGCCACCCCAGGACATAAGCGCCGCCCTCGCGGCGCACGACGTGCTGGGCGACCCTCTGGCACAGCTATCGGCGCGAGGAAGACCTGGACGTGGCCGGCCCATATGTGGCGCGACCATCGCCCGGATGGAGGACGGAATGCTGCACCCTGGCTGGGCAGCAGCAGTCCGCCTTCCCCAGCGTGGCTGAAGGAAGCCTCCACGGGGCTGGAGGATGCCTTTCTCCCCCAAACGCCGGGGGAAGAAAAGGGTTACCGACCCACGCGGAGGCAACCCCCCGGCTCGCCTCGCTCTCCGCCCCACCAAGGATGATGAAGATCCTTGAAGCTGAGGGCGGGGCAGAGGCCGCAGCCCGGCTTGCTTCTCCCCACCCTGGAGCTGGTGGTCACCGTCTTGGGTGACCACCGACGAAGGGATGCAGCCGGGTTGCCTGATGAAAATCCTTGAAGCCGAACGATGGCTGAAAGGTACCAACTTCCGCGAAGTTGTGTTCCCCCGACGACGACAAGGCAGAAGAACCGCGGGCGCCCCCCATATGGGGGCCCGAAAGGTGGAAAGACGCGATGCATGAGGGGAGCGCGAAGACATGGTTGCCTTTCAAGGGGGTCACCCTCCTTTTAAAGGCAACTCTCCCCACTTGCGTCCTCAGCCGTCGCGGGCTGAGTCTTCTCCAACACGCTCCAAGGTCCTCCCCCTACAACACGGGGGCTGGGCCCCACGCGTCATGCAAGCTGGCCCAGGGCAGACAAAGCCAAACCGCAGCGCATGGTGCGCGCAACTGCCCAGCGGTTACGAGCATTCCTCCACTTTCGCCCAGGCCAGCGGGTGAAAGGGCGGACCGCCATGCAGGCGGCATGCAACCGCACCCAGGGGGGCGCACCCTTTTGACTTCGACGCGTCCAGCATGGAGGCCCATACCCACACGTTATGTAACCAGCGCGCCAGTTACTACGTGCAAGAAACTGCACCGCCACTCGCGCCAGTACCGCGCCTTCTCGATTGCAGAACCAGTGCCGCGACTTGAGGCGACCCTGCGCATGACCCGACAGTGCCAACCGAGCACATCGGTCACGGGTCAGTCAGCCGCGGGAGAGGGCGCGACGGTCGATACGGCCAGAAATGGGCCGGCAGTAATGGTGGTGGCAGGCGGGCGGGAGCAGCAGTCAAGTCGTCAGCAAGCTCACGTCCCCTCCTAGGATAGCGAGAGGACCTTCTCCCACGGCATGAAGACGACGCGTCCGCATTCCGTTCCTCGAACGGCTCGCGCACGCACAACGGCCGCCCCATGAACCACTCGTCCCGTCACATTAACTCTGCGGCAGGACATGCGGCACCTTTGGCAGGCGAAGCAGGCGACGCTTCACCTCCGCCATAATGACCGCGTCAAAAAAGGTGCGCTACGTCATTCGATTTCGTATCCTTTTCCACTTCCTCTTTCTCTCTCTTGCCTCAGGGATCGGGAAAGGGGATACTCCGAAAGGGATCCTTCTCCGCGAAGGAAGCGGGCCCCGAGCCCCCTACTGATCAGAGGTTCGAAGGCTGGCCCCTCGGAAGGGTTCAACGGTCGCCTCAGAGCACTCGGGCTCCACGCCCACTACTGGTCAGAGGTTCGAAGGCCAGCCCCTCGGAAGGGTTCAACGACCGCCTCAGGCCACTCGGGCTCCGCGCCCACTACTGATCAGGGGTTCGTAGGCTGGCCCCCGAAGGGTTCGACAGCCGCCTCAGACGCAGAGCGAGGGATGACCCTGGGTACGTTCGATACATAACCGAGGCTCGGGTTGCGCTCCCGAGGTACCCTAGGACATTTCTGAGACCAACGGGAACGATTTTGTAATGGAATCCCACCAGAGGGAGGCATCGAGCCCTCGGACCCCATCAAAAGGGGACCGGGTCCGGCAAATCACCCGCAGGTACTTTTGGAGTGCGCCTCCAGGCCACTAGCCGACCCCTAACAAATGGGGCACGGGCGTCCACTCGGATTACCCGTTAGCAACTCACTGGAGACACCAAGTTCGGCGCCCTCCGAGGGCAACATGGCGCTTTCCCCCCATCCTTGCGGAAAGGCGACGCAGGGGCGTATGTAAAAAGCCGAGTCTGTCCCTGACCGTCCTCTCGCTCTGTGCGGAGGCTCGGGGGCTGCTCTCGCAAACCCGGCTCCGGCCAAACCGTTGACAACGTCAACATACCAGCCTGAGAACTTGGGACTCGACTGTGCACCCGGGCTACGGCCAGTTCACATGAGGGAACAACCAGACTGGTCGAAGCATTACGAAACGTACTAAGACCTCGAAGGAGTCAAACTACTCCTCCGAGGCCTCGGGGGCTACACCCGGCGGGTGCGCTCGCGCGCATCCACCGGAACGAAACGCAACCGAGAAAGGCTGGTCCCCTTGCAAAAAAGTGCGACAAAAGCCTCCAAGCGAGTATCAACACTCCCTTCGAGGCTCGAGGGCTACTGTCGGGGACCATAATTAGGGGTACCCCTAAGACTCCTAATCTCAGCTGGTAACCCCCATCAGCACAAAGCTGCAAAGGCCTGATGGGTGCGATTAAGTCAAGGCTCGGTCCACTCAAGGGACACGATCTTGCCTCGCCCGAGCCCAGCCTCGGGCAAGGGCAGCCGACCCCGGAGGATTCACGTCTCGCCCGAGGACCCCCTCAAGCGACGGGCACACCTTCGGCTCGCCCGAGGCCCAGTCTTCGCCAAGAAGCAACCTTGGCCAGATCGCCACACCGACCGATCGTATCGCAGGAGCATTTAATGCAAGGATGGCCTGACACCCTATCCTGACACGCGCCCTTCAGTCGACAGAGCCGAAGTGACCGCAGTCACTTCGCCGCTCCACTAACTGGCCTGACAAGAAGACAGCACCGCCTGCGTTGCTCCGACTGCTGTGCCACTCGACAGAGTGAGGCTGACAGCAGCCAAGTCTGGCCTCGGGTGCCATAGGAAACTCCGCCTCACCCGACCCCAGGGCTCGGACTCGGGCTCGGCCCCAGAAGACGACGAACTCCGCCTCGCCCGACCCCAGGGCTCGGACTCGGCCTCGGCCCCGGAAGACGACGAACTCCGCCTCGCCTGACCCCAGGGCTCGGACTCGGCCTCGGCCCCGGAAGATGACGAACTCCGCCTCACCCGACCCCAGGGCTCGGACTCGGCCTTGGCCTCGAACGACAGTCTCCGCCTCACCCGACCCGGGGCTCGGACTCGACCTCAACCTCAGAAGACAGGCTCGACCTCGACCTCAGAGGAGCATCCACCTCGCCCGACCTAGGGCACGGACCGACCACGTCACAAGAGGGGCCATCATTACCCTACCCCTAGCTAGCTCAGGCTATGGGGAACAAGACCGGCGTCCCATCTGGCTCGCCCCGGTAAACAAATAATGATGGCGCCCCGCGTGCTCCGTGACGACGGCGGCTCTCAGCCCCTTACGGAAGCAAGGAGACATCAGCAAGGACTCGACAGCCCCGACAGCTGTCCTTCCTCAAGGCTCCAGCGCTCCTCCGACGGCCACGACATCACATGAACAGGGAGTCAAGACCTCTCCGGCTGCCACGACGACATGTACTTACGGCGCTAGCTCATCTCTGCTAGACACGTTAGCACATTGCTACACCCCCCCACTGTACACCTGGGCCCTCTCCTTACGCTTATAAAAGGAAGGACCAGGGCTCTCTTACGAAGAGGTTGGTCGTGCGGGAGGACGGGACGATGCGTAGAGTCCCTCGCTCTCCCCCACGTGGACGCTTGTAACCCCCTACTGCAAGCGCACCCGACCTGGGCGCAGGATAACATGAAGGCCGCGGGTTTCCCCTTATGCCTGCCTCCCTCCTCTCTTCTCCCCCCTTCGTGCTCCGTCTCGTGCCGACCCATCTGGGCTGGGACACGCGGCGACAATTTACTCGTCGGTCCAGGGACCCCCCGGGGTCGAAATGCCGACACCCATAGACTAGAAAGAACGGCATGAAGCCCGTGGCTCGGTTCGGCGTTGTCCTCAGACTCCAGACCACCGAGGGGAGTTCCTTCATCCACCACCTGCCGAACTTGTTGAGGTCGTTGTAGATCCTCAGCTTGAGCCCCTGTAGAATCATGTCGTTGGCACGCTCTACCTGCCCATTCGTCATGGGGTGAGCTACGGCGGCCCAGTCCACCCGGATGTGGTGGTCCTCGCAGAAGTCCAGGAACTTTCTGCCAGTGAACTGGGTGCCGTTGTCGGTGATTGTCACACCCGGATTTCGGGGCACCAAGATCCGGGCGCGAACATAAACACCAGGTATGCTGGGACCAAGTCTCACACATATGATGTATAGTGGCACAGGATCGAATGTCACATCTTTATATATAACAGGAGTTCTATACAAAATAAATAATTACATTATAAGGAGACAACGGTCCAGCAACCCAAAGTTGACTGGGAGACGACGGCCTAGACCTCTCACGAACACATCATAGCATCCTCCAAGCGCCTCATCCTGTGGTACCTGTTCTTGACCTGTGGGGGGTGTGAGACAGCAAGAGTGAGCTCACATACGTTCATCGCTCAACAAGTTGTGGGGAATAATGTGTATGAACTCGCCAAAGGTGGGAGCTCACGTGAAGTGTAAGGCTTACCAAAGGAGATGGTTAGAGCTGAGCATTGCTTTTAAAGTTAGTCAAAATTTTATTAGCAGTTACTAGGTATAAGTAAATACCAAACCCAATTAAGTAGTAGAACAAAAGTAACAACTTCACCTGCGATGCAATGCATATGACAAATTGAATTTAGTTCCATCATTTAATCATGTGAGGGTCCGAGCTGCTCATGACCGTGAGCACGGCTAGTATACCAGTTTTACACTCTGCAGAGGTTGCGCATCTTTACCCACAAGTCATGTTACCCATCTGCCAAGGGATCGCGACTTCCCATACACCTCTACCGAGGAGGCGAGGCAGGGTAACACTATGAGGCCTTTACAAAGTTCCACTAGCTTCAGAAAACCCGCTACAGTTTATAGGAAGCTCCAATGCAGGAATCCCTTGCAGGACCGCCATCGTAGCAAAATCCTCCCGAGGGCCTCCCTACACTGACCACTCCCCTACTGCCCTTGCCCCTTTCGGGTAAGGTAGTCTTCCACTAGCTTTCCTAATTAATCAGCCAAGGGGTCCCATTCCTCCCTTGTGGTAGCACTGTTTTCCCGGGTGGTCGCTCCATGTTCCAATTAACATAATGATCTTATCATGAACAGTAATAATAAACATATAATAGAAGTGTGATCATGAATAATGTACCTTCATACCCAAAACCACATAAAGCACTAGCAAGTACTACCCAAAAAGTTCAGTGGTAAACAAGGTATAAAGATAGACAAACTAGGGTAACCTATTGGGTCCCATCAAAATTAACCTATGCAGATCATTATGATTAATTAGAACATGAGTGGGTAAAAAGAAGTGATCAAGGGCACAACTTGCCTGGCACTTGAGATTCTAGGTACCAACTTGCTTTTCAGATGACACGTGTCCTCACGCTAGTCGTGGCAATACAGACAAACATAGTATAGGCAAAATTAACATCACACCAAACATAAGAACAAAATACATAATAATAATCTATGCGTCGCTACGAGATCGTAGAAACAAGAACCACTAAATTCGGAACTACGGTTATTAAGTTATGAATTTCCAAAGTCTGCGTGTGTTTGATACAAAATTAATTAGGTGATCCAATTTAACATAAGTTTCATGTCAAAACAATGGTACTAAGTGATATCCAATAATATAAAAAAAATTATAGCAATTGGAATGGACTAATTTGGACCTCATATGAATTTTCTATGGATTAAACAAGTTCTAGGATTATTTTTACACTTAAAAATGCATTTCTTAAATAGATTTCCTGAATAATTCCCTGTTTGGATCGCGCACATAAAAACAGATAAATGCAGGGGTCTGGTATAAAAATCCCTAAGACTCAGGGCAACCTAGGGTGGACGGCGGGTTCATTTCTTAAAAACAGAGGGGCTTTACTAGAAAGTGTCTCGGGCGAAGGGGTATCGGCCAACGAGCGCTGCTGGATGCATAATCAATGGCGCAGATCACACGAACCCTTTTTATGAACCGGTACGCCATGCGGGCCGTTGGATCCCAGGTCCACAGTCCCTATCATCCGGTCGAGTTGGCAAGCAGTGTTTTAATCTAAGCCGTTTACTAGAGATCTACGGTCTTCAACTCATCCCCTACCTCAGACACCACCCACGCGGCGGCACGCACATGCCTACGACGGTGCCCACACCGGCGATAGCCATCCCAACACGACGGCGCCCTAACCTACGGATACGTGAGGCAGAGATCCAATATAGTAAGTTCCAGGCGACTTTACCGGTGATTGGAGAAGGCAGTGAGGCTGGTTTGCGGGGCGAGGCGGGTTCTCTGTGATCCATGCACATCGGCGACAAAATTCGCGTCGATCCCCAGACCACGCGCCAGGGCCCGACGCAGACGCAAGCGAGTTGCCCGCGGCACAGTGTGGATTCCTCGCACGCGAAGCTCCCTAGTCCGATGCCGAGGTTCTTGTCGTCGTGGGGCACAGGTCAGCAATGGTGTCTCAGCAATAGCTTAGGGTTTTGGTCTCCAAGCAACTGGTATGGCACACGAGCTGTCTAGGCAAAAAGGAAGAGTCTCAGGCTACTTATCGTCGAGTGGAGGCGCTAGGATCGCAACAGGATCCGTTTACTTCGCAACAATCCCACCTAGCGGCTGTTACGGGGGTTCAGTTACTACGACGGAGGAGGTCAACTGCATGGCCTTTATACTTCCTAGGGAGGAGGAGGTCCCATCCCAGGACGAATTTCCTGGGAGAGCAGGCGCTCAGACCCCAACCGAAGCTGCAGTTTCGTGGGGTTTGTTACGTAGGTGCTGATAGGAGTTAGCTTGCTTATGTCACCCATGATGATATCGTGATGTCATTTTCGGCAAGGGAATAAAGAAAGGGGAAAATCATATATGGCAACGACGTGTGGGCTGGTTTCAGCCAAGGAGATGGCCCAACGGATGGAGGTTTTTTTTCATTTCTATTCTATTTGCTAATTCTATTTTCAGATTTGAACTCAAAAGTTAAATCTCTTTTAATCTAAATTGGAGTTTTAACTTCAATCCAAATGCAGAAACAAAAACCCCAGAATGATATGAAAGGTTTAATTTTATTACTTATCATTTTATTCATGTATATAAATGCTTCTATTTATATATGTAAACCAATAGGAATAGTCTTATGTAATAACCGATCTACTTAAATAAAGGAAAATCTTTATTACAAAACATTTTAATTTAAAATCTTTTATGGAGAGTTTTCCCAATTTCAAATTAAATGCACAATTCAAAATCTAGTATGATATAAAATATGTATTATTTATTTATTTATTATTTAAGCCATTGCCTTTTGAAATGTGTAAATCCCACATATTTATTATAGGGAAAATAGTTTTATATTGTATGATCTCTATAAAGAAATTTCTCTTACACATATTCTCATGGACACTTATATAATTCATCAAGAGATAATTTAGTTCATATAAGAACTATTTTGTTAATCCTTTTATTAGAAAACTTTTATTTTAGGAGATGTGACTTCGAAAGTTATGGGAATTAAAAAAAATCTAATTCAAGGTCTTTGGAAAATTTTACTATAATTCTCAGAATGAGATTTTTGAGGTGTTACAAATCCTACCCCACTTAAAAATAATCTCGTCCTCGAGATTAGTAAGAAAGGGGATCCAACAAGCTTGGTTTGTAGTCTATGCTTTAGTTTCTAGTTGGTTTTAATACCAAAAGATTTTTTTTTAATATCACAAATTATCATGTGATTAGGAAAGCATGGGTGTATATATAGCTACTTTATTATGTAGGATAAAAGATGTATCCAAAGCATGGATAGGTTTGGGTAGGGTAAGGAAGGACTCCATCCTAGATTGTGGATCTTGACTCATCTTGGTGATCCCGCTTGATCCTTGAAGACTTGAGTTGGTGCTCATCCTTCTTCGACGTGGTTGGTCTTCTTTGGTCTTTATTCTTGGAGTTGTCATTCGAGTTAAGGACATATGGCTAAGGATATATGGTTAGGATAGCCAGGGTATACGAGGTAGGTAAGTTTGAATAGAGTTTTACTTTGCTTTTTTTTGAATAAATGGATTAGGCAACCTATGATGTAGGTTAGGTTGTTGTTTACGGACGAGTTGGTACAATACATTAATTTAGGTTAAGTTATGTTTGTAGAAGCAGTGTCTAACCCATATCACCAGATTAACTAACATGTTAATAACTCACTTTAGATTAGATCATATTAGGTTAGATGGGATCTAGATTAGATTGGTATGACTAGTTTGACTAGATATGATCTAATTAATTTGCATTAGATCATGATTGTTAAACTAGGGTGGATAAGTATGATTATTAGGATAAGACAGATCCATAAAGATAAGATAGAATCTTTTGAGGCCAGTTAGATCTATTAGGATAAGGATAAAATCTTTTCTAGATAGGATGTATCTATTAAGGTAATAGAGTATCTTTTAAGATAAAATGGATCTATTAAGATGAGATATATTTCAATTAGGATAAGTTGGGATCTTTTGAGATGAGATGGATATTGTTAGGCTAGATATTTTAATGGGGAATAATCTAGTTTGTCTAGTTATTTTTATAAGCATTTTCTTATATGTATATACAGATGTAATTATGGACATTACTCCACAATTCATCACACTCAATCAAAGATCCAAATCAAACAAGTATCATAAGAACAAACACTCAAGCGTATAGATACCTATAATAATAGTTTTTTTTTGTTCCTAAGAGTAGGTCTCCTATTCCTAAAGTCACTTTAGGCACAGGATTTCAAAGTGTGAACTCCACATTTGTCTTCAGAAAAGAAAAGGTAAGAATAATCAGAGTGAAGCGGAAAATAGATGAGAAATGATCAAGAAAAGTTTAGCAAGAATCAGAGTAGCAAAGGTAAGTAAACAATGGTTGTCCAGTTCTATCTAGGTTTCGTCCTACAGTCAACATTCCTCTGATACCACTTCTGTCACACCCGGATTTCGGGGCACCAAGACCCGGGCGCGAACATAAACACCAGGTATGCTGGGACCAAGTCTCACACATATGATGTATAGTGGCACAAGATCGAATGTCACATCTTTATATATAACAGGAGTTCTATACAAAATAAATAATTACATTATAAGGAGACAACGGTCCAGCAACCCAAAGTTGACTGGGAGACGACGGCCTAGACCTCTCACGAACACATCATAGCATCCTCCAAGCGCCTCATCCTGTGGTACCTGTTCTTGACCTGTGGGGGGTGTGAGACAGCAAGAGTGAGCTCACATACGTTCATCGCTCAACAAGTTGTGGGGAATAATGTGCATGAACTCGCCAAAGGTGGGAGCTCACGTGAAGTGTAAGGCTTACCAAAGGAGATGGTTAGAGCTGAGCATTGCTTTTAAAGTTAGTCAAAATTTTATTAGCAGTTACTAGGTATAAGTAAATACCAAACCCAATTAAGTAGTAGAACAAAAGTAACAACTTCACCTGCGATGCAATGCATATGACAAATTGAATTTAGTTCCATCATTTAATCATGTGAGGGTCCGAGCTGCTCATGACCGTGAGCACGGCTAGTATACCAGTTTTACACTCTGCAGAGGTTGCGCATCTTTACCCACAAGTCATGTTACCCATCTGCCAAGGGATCGCGACTTCCCATACACCTCTACCGAGGAGGCGAGGCAGGGTAACACTACGAGGCCTTTACAAAGTTTCACTAGCTTCAGAAAACCCGCTACAGTTTATAGGAAGCTCCAATGCAGGAATCCCTTGCAGGACCGCCATTGTAGCAAAATCCTCCCGAGGGCCTCCCTACACTGACCACTCCCTACTGCCCTTGCCCCTTTCGGGTAAGGTAGTCTTCCACTAGCTTTCCTAATTAATCAGCCAAGGGGTCCCATTCCTCCCTTGTGGTAGCACTGTTTTCCCGGGTGGTCGCTCCATGTTCCAATTAACATAATGATCTTATCATGAACAGTAATAATAAACATATAATAGAAGTGTGATCATGAATAATGTACCTTCATACCCAAAACCACATAAAGCACTAGCAAGTACTACCCAAAAAGTTCAATGGTAAACAAGGTATAAAGATAGACAAACTAGGGTAACCTATTGGGTCCCATCAAAATTAACCTATGCAGATCATTATGATTAATTAGAACATGAGTGGGTAAAAAGAAGTGATCAAGGGCACAACTTGCCTGGCACTTGAGATTCCAGGTACCAACTTGCTTTTCAGATGACACGTGTCCTCACGCTAGTCGTGGCAATACAGACAAACATAGTATAGGCAAAATTAACATCACACCAAACATAAGAACAAAATACATAATAATAATCTATGCGTCGCTACGAGATCGTAGAAACAAGAACCACTAAATTCGGAACTACGGTTATTAAGTTATGAATTTCCAAAGTCTGCGTGTGTTTGATACAAAATTAATTAGGTGATCCAATTTAACATAAGTTTCATGTCAAAACAATGGTACTAAGTGATATCCAATAATATAAAAAAAATTATAGCAATTGGAATGGACTAATTTGGACCTCATATGAATTTTCTATGGATTAAACAAGTTCTAGGATTATTTTTACACTTAAAAATGCATTTCTTAAATAGATTTCCTGAATAATTCCCTGTTTGGATCGCGCACATAAAAACAGATAAATGCAGGGGTCTGGTATAAAAATCCCTAAGACTCAGGGCAACCTAGGGTGGACGGCGGGTTCATTTCTTAAAAACAGAGGGGCTTTACTAGAAAGTGTCTCGGGCGAAGGGGTATCGGCCAACGAGCGCTGCTGGATGCATAATCAATGGCGCAGATCACACGAACCCTTTTTATGAACCGGTACGCCATGCGGACCGTTGGATCCCAGGTCCACAGTCCCTATCATCCGGTCGAGTTGGCAAGTAGTGTTTTAATCTAAGCCGTTTACTAGAGATCTACGGTCTTCAACTCATCCCCTACCTCAGACACCACCCACGCGGCAGCACGCACATGCCTACGACGGTGCCCACACCGGCGATAGCCATCCCAACATGACGGCGCCCTAACCTACGGATACGTGAGGCAGAGATCCAATATAGTAAGTTCCAGGCGACTTTACCGGTGATTGGAGAAGGCAGTGAGGCTGGTTTGCGGCGCGAGGCGGGTTCTCTGTGATCCATGCACATCGGCGACAAAATTCGCGTCGATCCCCAGACCACGCGCCAGGGCCCGACGCAGACGCAAGCGAGTTGCCCGCGGCACAGTGTGGATTCCTCGCACGCGAAGCTCCCTAGTCCGATGCCGAGGTTCTTGTCGTCGTGGGGCACAGGTCAGCAATGGTGTCTCAGCAATAGCTTAGGGTTTTGGTCTCCAAGCAACTGGTATGGCACACGAGCTGTCTAGGCAAAAAGGAAGAGTCTCAGGCTACTTATCGTCGAGTGGAGGCGCTAGGATCGCAACAGGATCCGTTTACTTCGCAACAATCCCACCTAGCGGCTGTTACGGGGGTTCAGTTACTACGACGGAGGAGGTCAACTGCATGGCCTTTATACTTCCTAGGGAGGAGGAGGTCCCATCCCAGGACGAATTTCCTGGGAGAGCAGGCGCTCAGACCCCAACCGAAGCTGCAGTTTCGTGGGGTTTGTTACGTAGGTGCTGATAGGAGTTAGCTTGCTTATGTCACCCATGATGATATCGTGATGTCATTTTCGGCAAGGGAATAAAGAAAGGGGAAAATCATATATGGCAACGACGTGTGGGCTGGTTTCAGCCAAGGAGATGGCCCAACGGATGGAGGTTTTTTTTTCATTTCTATTCTATTTGCTAATTCTATTTTCAGATTTGAACTCAAAAGTTAAATCTCTTTTAATCTAAATTGGAGTTTTAACTTCAATCCAAATGCAGAAACAAAAACCCCAGAATGATATGAAAGGTTTAATTTTATTACTTATCATTTTATTCATGTATATAAATGCTTCTATTTATATATGTAAACCAATAGGAATAGTCTTATGTAATAACCGATCTACTTAAATAAAGGAAAATCTTTATTACAAAACATTTTAATTTAAAATCTTTTATGGAGAGTTTTCCCAATTTCAAATTAAATGCACAATTCAAAATCTAGTATGATATAAAATATGTATTATTTATTTATTTATTATTTAAGCCATTGCCTTTTGAAATGTGTAAATCCCACATATTTATTATAGGGAAAATAGTTTTATATTGTATGATCTCTATAAAGAAATTTCTCTTACACATATTCTCATGGACACTTATATAATTCATCAAGAGATAATTTAGTTCATATAAGAACTATTTTGTTAATCCTTTTATTAGAAAACTTTTATTTTAGGAGATGTGACTTCGAAAGTTATGGGAATTAAAAAAAAATCTAATTCAAGGTCTTTGGAAAATTTTACTATAATTCTCAGAATGAGATTTTTGAGGTGTTACAGTGATGATGGAGTTCGGGACCCCGAAGCGATGGATGATGTTGGTGAAGAACGCCACCGCCTATTCGGACCTGATGCTGTTTAGGGGTCTGACCTCAATCCACTTGGAGAATTTGTCGATGGCGACCAACAGGTGCGTGTAGCCCCCGGGTGCCTTCTGCAAGGGACCGACGAGGTCTAGACCCCACACAGCAAACAGCCAGGTGATGGGTATTGTTTGCAGAGCCTGAGTGGGCAGGTGGGTCTGCTTTGCGTAGAATTGACACCCTTGGCAGGTGCGTACAATCCTAGTGGCGTCGACCACCGCGGTCGACCAGTAGAAACCCTGTCGGAAGGCGTTTCCCACGAGGGCCCGAGGTGCTGCGTGGTGACCGCAAGCCCCCAAGTGTATTTCTTGCAATAACTCCTGACCTTCGGCGATGGATATGCATCGTTGGAGGATGCATGAGGGGCTGTGGTGGTAGAGCTCCTTTTCGTCACCCAGTAAGACAAACGACTTGGCGCGCCGTGCCAGTCGCCGAGCTTTGGCTCTGTCGAGGGGTAGCTCTCCTCGGTGGAGATATTGCAGGTATGGGGTCTGCAAGTTTCGATTAGGCGTGACCCCATTCCGCTCTTCCTCGATGCGCAGTGCCTCACCCTCGGGGGCCGAGGGTGCCTCGGGCAGGGCCGAGGCTGCCTCGGGCTAGGCCGAGGGCGCCTCGGGCAAAGCTGAGGCCTTCTCGGGCTCGGGCGTGTCGTCGGTCTTGACTGAGGGTTGATGTAGGTCTCGGGAGAAGACGTTCGGAGGGACCATTGTCCGCCCCGAGGCAATCTTAGCCAGCTCGTCCGCAGTCTCGTTGTATCGTCGAGCGACGTGGTTGAGCTCGAGCCCGTAGAACTTGTCCTCCAGGCGCCGAACCTCGTTGCAGTAGGCTTCCATCTTCGGGTCGCGGCAGTGGGAGTTCTTCATGACTTGGTCGATGACAAGCTGCGAGTCGCCACGAGCGTCAAGGCGTCAGACCCCTAGCTCGATGGTGATGCGCAACCCGTTAACCAGAGCCTCGTACTCGGCCATGTTGTTGGACGCTAGGAAATGGAGGCGCAGCACGTAGTGGAGGTGCTTCCCGAGGGGTGAGATGAAGAGCAGGCCCGCGCCCGCTCCTGTTTTCATTAGCGACCCATCAAAAAACATGGTCCAGAGTTCCGGTTGGATCGGAGCTGCTGGAAGCTGGGTGTCGACCCATTCAGCCACAAAGTCCACCAAGACTTGGGACTTGATGGCCTTCTGAGGGGCGAACAAGATTGTCTCACCCATGATCTCCACCGCCCACTTTGCGATCCTACCCGAGGCCTCTCGGCATTGGATGATCTCTCCCAGGGGAAGGATGACACCACAGTCACCGGATGAGACTCGAAGTAGTGTCGCAACTTTCGCCGTGTCAGAATCACCGCGTACAGCAGCTTCTGAATTTGCGGGTAGCAGATCTTGGTCTCGGACATTACCTCACTGATGAAGTAAACCGGCCTCTGGACCGGCAGTTCGTGCCCTTCTTCTCGTCTCTCGACCACGATCGCGGCGCTGACCACCTGAGTGGTAGCGGCGACGTAGATCAAGAGGGCTTCTCCGGTAGCGAGGGGCACCAGGATGGGCGTGCTTGTAAGGAGCACCTTCAAGTTCCCAAGGGCTTCCTCGGCCTCGAGGGTCCAAGTGAAGCGCTCGGTCTTCCTTAAGAGGCGATACAGGGGCAAGCCTCTTTCGCCGAGGTGTGAGATGAAGCGGCTCAGAGCCGCAAGGCATCCCATGACCCTCTGTACTCCTTTCAAGTCCTTGATAGGCCCCATGTTGGTGATGGCCGCGATTTTCTCCGGGTTGGCCTCGATGCCCCGCTCGGAGACGATGAACCCCAGGAGCATGCCTCGGGGGACTCCGAAGACACACTTCTCGGGATTGAGTTTTACGCCTTTCGCTTTGAGACACTTGAATGTCGTTTCAAGGTCAGAGAGGAGGTCAGAGGCTTTCCTCGTCTTGACTACGATGTCATCGACGTAGGCCTCGACCGTTTGACCAATGTGTTCTCCGAACACGTGGTTCATGCACTTTTGGTATGTCGCACCCGCATTCCTCAAACCGAATGGCATGGTAACGTAGCAGTACATGCCAAAGGGTGTGATGAAAGAAGTCGCGAGCTGGTCGGACTCTTTCATCCTGATTTGGTGATACCCTGAGTAGGCATCGAGGAAAGACAGGGTTTCGCACCCAATAGTGGAATCCACGATTTCATCGATGCGAGGCAGAGGGTAGGGAACTTTCGGACATGCTTTGTTTAGACCGGTGTAGTCTACACACGTCCGCCATTTCCCTCCTTTCTTTCTCACAAGCACAGGGTTGGCAAGCCATTCGGGATGGAATACCTCTTTGATAAACCCTGCAGCCATCAGCTTGTGGATCTCCTCGCCTATGGCTCTGCGCTTTTCTTCGTCGAATCGGCGCAGAGGTTGCTTCATGGGTCGGGCTCCAGCTCGGATATCCAGTGAGTGCTCGGCGACTTCCCTCGGTATGCTAGGCATGTCCGAGGGACTCCACGCAAAAACCTCGGCGTTCACGCGGAGAAAGTCGACGAGCACTGCTTCCTATTTGGGGTCGAGCTCGGAGCCGATCCGGATCTACTTGGAGGCGTCGTTGCTGGGGTCGAGAGGGACGAATTTAACCGCCTCTGCTGGTTCGAAGTTGCCGGCGTGGCGCTTCGCATATGGAACCTCCTTGGAGAGGTTTTCCATGTCGGCGATGAGGGCCTCAGATTCGGTGAGGGCCTCGGCATACTCCACGCACTCCACGTCGCATTCGTACGCGTGTCAGTACATGGGGCCGACGGTGATGACCCCGTTGGGGCCCGGCATCTTGAGCTTGAGGTAGGTGTAGTTGGGGACGGCCATGAACTTGGCATAACATGGTCTCCCCAGCACTACGTGGTAGGTTCCTCGGAACCCGACCACTTCGAACGTGAGGGTTTCCTTTCGGAAGTTGGAGGGAGTCCCGAAGCAGACGGGTAGATCGAGTTGTCCAAGGGGTTGGACGCGCTTCTCAGGAATGATCCCGTGAAAGGGCGCCGCACCGGCCCGGATCGAGGATAGATCGATCTGCAGGAGCCCGAGGGTGTCGGCGTAGATGATGTTGAGGCTGCTGCCTCCGTCCATGAGGACCTTGGTAAGCCTGACGTTTCCAATGACAGGATCAACAACGAGCGGGTACTTCCCCGGGCTCGACACGCGGTCGGGATGGTCGTCTTGGTTGAAGGTGATAGGCTTGTCGGACTAGTCTAGATAGACTGGTGCCGCCACCTTTACCGAGCAGACCTCCCGGCGCTCTTGCTTGCGGTGCCGAGCCAAGGCATTCACCACCCGCCCACCGTAGATCATGAAGCAGTCATGGACCTCGGGGAACTCCTCTGCCTTGTGAGCTTCCCTCTTGTCGTTGTCAGGGGCCCCGCCACCTTCCGCCGGTGGCCCAACCTTGTGGAAGTAGCGCCGAAGCATGACGCACTCCTCAAGGGTTTGCTTGACGGGACCCTGGTGATAGGGGCACGACTCCTTGAGCATCTTGTCGAACAAGTTGGCGCCTCCGGGAGGTTTCCGAGGCTTCTTGTGCTCAGCGGCGGTGACAAGGTCTGCGTCGGCGGCATTGCGTTTCGCTTGCGACTTCTTCTTGCCCTTCTTCCTCGTGCCACGCTGAGCGGACGCTTCGGGGGCGTCATCCGGCTGGCGCCCCTGAGGCTGCTTGTCCTTCCGGAAGATGGCCTCGACCGCCTCCTAGCCAGAGGCGAACTTGGTGGCGATGTCCATCAGCTCGCTTTCCCTGGTGGGAGTCTTGCGACCCATCTTGCTCACCAGGTCGCGGCAAGTGGTGCCGGCGAGGAACGCGCCGATGACATCGGAGTCGGTGATATTGGGCAGCTCGGTGCGCTGCTTCGAAAATCGCCGGATGTAGTCCCGCAGGGATTCTCCCGGCTGCTGGAGGCAGCTTCAGAGATCCCAGGAGTTCCCAGGGCGCACGTACGTGCCCTAGAAGTTACCGGCGAAGGCTTGGACCAGGTCGTCCCAGTTGGAGATCTGCCCCGGAGGCAGATGCTCCAGCCAGGCTCGAGCGGCGTCGGAGAGGAACAGGGGGAGGTTGCGGATGACGAGGTTGTCATCGTCCGTTCCACCCAGCTGGCAGGCTAGCTGGTAGTCCGCGAGCCACAGTTCAGGCCTCGTTTCCCCTGAGTACTTAGTGATGGTAGTCGGGGCTCGGAACCGGGTCGGGAACGACGCCCGTCGTATGGCCCGGTTGAAAGCTTGCGGACCGGGTGGTTCGGGCGAAGGGCTCCGATCCTCCCCGCTGTCGTAGCGTCCCCCACGCCTGGGGTGGTAGCCTCGGCGCACCCCCTCGTCGAGGTGGGCTCAAAGGTCGCGACGATGGTGCTCGTTGCCGAGGCGGCCCGGGGCCGCAGGCGCTGTGTCCCGCGTGCACCCGGTGTGGACCGAGGCCTCCCGCATGAATCGGGAAGTCGCGGCGCGATGCTCCGGGGGGTATCCCTGCCTTCGGGAGGCAGAGCTTTCAGCCCATCGGACCACGGCATCCTCCAGGAGATTCTTGAGTTCTCCCTGGATACGCGCCCCTCGGTGGTGGATGGTTTCGGCATCGCTCGGAGCAGTATTGCTGCTGCAGCCAGGTTCTGGCTGACCCCACTAGAAGCCGGGGGCAGCCTTGCCCTGGCATCGTCGGTGATGCGGCGCTGGACGTCCTAGGCCAGATGGCACACTTCTCCGGCCGGTGCTCGACCTGCCCGCTCCTGCCCGATGTTCTGCCGGAGCTACACAAGTTGTCCTGCTTCCTCGTCGAGCCTGGCCTGCATCTCGCGGATTTGCTCGAGCTGTGTGTCCTGACCCCCCGCAGGGACTGGGACCACAGCTAGCTCCCGAAGGATGTCGACGCGAGGCGCAGGCCTAGAGGGATCGCCATCCTCCGGCATACCAAGGTGGTTGCCTTCGTCGAGACCCTCTAGATCGACGTGGAAACATTCGTGACTTGGGCCACAGTCCTCGTCGCCGAGGCTGCGGCTATCATCGGAGCAATCGGAGAGGTAGTAGTCCCATGCGGTCATGAAGTCCCGCATGGCACTAGAGTTACCGAGCCTGGAGAAATCCCAACCAGAGTCGGGCTCGTCGTCTTCCTCGGAACCCGGGGGCCCGTAGGTCGAGACGGCCATCAATCTGTCCCAGGTTGACCACATATGGTACCTCGGGAGGTTTGGATAGGCCTTTATGTAAGCGTCCACCGAAGCGGGGTCGCTTGGTGGGTCGAAGCTGAATCTAAAAGGCACAGGATGGGAAACAGACGGTACCTCTTGATCGACGGATGGTGACGAAGTCACGTCGGGGATGGACTGCACCGTTATCTCAGGTACGAAGCTAACGCCCAGCAAGTCCTTCGCGAGCGTGCTGGCGTCGCCCGTCGTATGCTTGGGGTTGGCGTGTTGCGGGGAAGCGATGCTCGTCTTCGTCTCAAACGCGAGGTCAACGCCCGACGTGTCCCCCGCTGGGGCGCCGGCGTCGTCGACTCGCTCGACAGCCGACGAGGCGCCGCCTCCTGCTTGGCCATGATTGCCCCGCCTCCTTCCCCGTCGACGGGGAAGGTGATGGGACAGACTCGGATGCTGTTCTTCCGCCACGCGGGGAAGATGTCGTCGATTCTGCCGCCAGCGGGCGGGCTGACGGCCGCCATTGCCGTTGTCACGCGGCGGAGGACGGAGTACCATGTCGTAGCTGCCGTCGAGGGACATGAACTCAAGACTCCCGAAACGGAGCTTTGTCCCGGGTTGGAGAGGTTGCTGGAGACTCCCCATGTGGAGCTTGACGGGAAGCTGTTCGTCAACACGCAGCAGGCCCCTACCTGGCGCGCCAACTGTCGGCGTTTCGACCCTAGGGGGTCCCTGGACCGACGAGTAAATTGTCGCTGCGTGTCCTAGCCTAGATGGGTCGGTGCGAGACGGAGACACAAGGGGGGAAAACAGTAAGGGGGAACCCGCGGCCTCGTGTTGTCCTGCGTCCAGGGCGGATGCGCTTGCAATAGGGGGTTACAAGCGTTCGTGAGGGAGAGAGAGAGACAGGGGCGTTAGGCTGCCCGTTCTCCCGCGCGGCCACCTCCTTCGTATGAGAGCCCTGGACCTTCCTTTTATAGACGTAAGGAGAGGGTCCAGGTGTACAACGGGGGGGGGGGGGTGTAGCAGTGTGCTAACGTGTCTAGCAGAGAGGAGCTAGAGCCCTATGTACGTGCCGACGTGGCTGTCGGAGAGGTGTTGGAGCCCTGTTCATGTGGCGTCGTGGCCGTCGGAGGAGCGCTTGAGCCCTATAGAAGCACAGCTGTCGGGGCTGTCGGATCCTTGCTGACGTATCCTTGCTTCTGTAAGGGGCTGAGAACCACCGTTGTCATGGAGCACGCGGGGTGCCATCATTACTTGTCTTACCGGAGCGAGCTAGATGGGACGCCGATCTTGTTCCCCGTAGCCTGGGCTAGCTAGGGGTAGGGTAATGATGGCCTCCCCTTGTGACGTGGTCGGCCCGAGTGAGGTGGTGACTCCTCCGAGGTCGAGGTCAAGTCCGAGCCCTGGGGTCGGGCGAGGCGGAGACCTTCTTCCGGAGTCGAGGTCGAATCCGAGCCCTGGGGTCGAGCAAGGCGGAGACCGTCTTCCGGAGTTGAGGCTGAGTCCAAGCCCGGGGGTTGGGCGAGGCGAAGATCGTCGTCCGAGGCGAGGTCGAGTCCGAGCCCTGGGGTCGGGCGAGGCGGAGATTCCTATGGTGCCCGAGGCTGGACTTGGTTGCTGTCAGCCTCACCCTGGCGGGTGGCACAGCAGTCAGAGCAGTGCAGGCAGCGCTGTTTTCCTGTCAGGTCAGTCAGTGGAGGGGCAAAGTGACAGCGGTCACTTCGGCCTTGTCGGCTGGAAAGCGCGTGTCAGGATAAGGTGTCAGGAGATCCTTGCATTGAATGCTCCTGCGATCTGGTTGGCTGGCGAGGCGATCTGGCCAAGGTTGCTTCTCTGTGAAGCCTGTCCGAGCCGGGCCTTGGGCGAGTCGAAGGTGCGCCCATTGCTTGAGGAGACCCTCGGGCGAGGCGTGAATCTGCCTTGGTCTTCTGTTCCTGTCCAAGGCTAGGCTCGGGCGAGGCGAGATCGTGTCCCTTGAGTGGACGGAGCCTTAACCGAAATTGTGCCCATCAGGCCTTTGCAGCTTTGTGCTGATGGGGGTTACCAGCTGAGATTAGGAGCCTTGGGGGTACCCCTAATTACGGTCCCCGACAATAGTCAAGACAAAGGCATCCCCAAATGCTTACAGACTAGCAACGTCATCCGGCGAAGACCTAGAACACTCATGGAACATCGACAATTTCTGAAAATTTTTCATTTAAGATCCAAGGCCTAAGTGCCTTTGTAATTCTTCAAAACAATGTCATTCAGGCCCGCACTCTTTTCCTCCTGGGGAGTGAAGTTTTTAACGAGGCGGCGTCATGTAATATACCAACGAAAAGCCCCCACAAAAAACTCCAGCAAGCATCATTACCATAAGTGTCGAAAAAGACCGTATCGACGGTCTTCGACATTGGACGCATACGCAGTCACCGTGACATGTAGCCTAGACTACTCTCGCGTGCGACAAATCCGATCAAAAGCCGCCTAATGGTGCAGCCGGATAAGCACGACAAGTGCACGATACGAAGTCTTTACTAAAAGACATATCCAAGCAAAAGCCGCCTAAGGGTGCAGCCGGATAAGCACAACAAGTGCATGATACAAAGGCTTTACTAAAAGACATATCCGAGCAAAAGACGCCTAAGGGTGCAGCCGGATAAGCACAACAAGTGCACAATACAAAGTCTTTACTAAAAGGCATATCCGAGCAAAAGACGCCTAAGGGTGCAACCGGATAAGCACAGCAAGTGCACGATACGAAGTCTTCACTAAAAGACATCCGAGCAAAAGCCGCCTAAGGGTGCAGCTGGATAAGCACAACAAGTGCACGATACGAGGTCTTTACTAAAAGACAAATCCGAGCAAAAAGTCGCCCAAGGGCGCAGCCAGATATGCACCACAAGCGCGTCATACGAAATCTTTACGATAAGTCATCCACGTAGCCGGACATACAAATACGCGACATCACCCTAATGGTGCAAAGTCTATTACGATCACCTTAAAGGTGCGAAGTCTCTGCTATCTGACACGGTCGAACAAAAACCACCTACGGATGCAACCAGGTACGCGTCATAATCACCCACACATCACCGTGGCAAGCGAAGTCCCCATCTCATTTCACAACAATGTCGTCATAGTTTACATACACACAGCAAAGGGTCACCGGCCACATTGCACAAATAATAAGAAACACATTTTGTTGCCCTCCCTCCCTATTGCGAGCCGGGGGAGGGCAGCATTCTCGCTCACCACCGCAAATGAGAGCGAGGGCAGCAAACATGCTACGTCGGCTCAGCCTTCGGGATAAGGCCTGCCTCACGAAAATTAAACAACATCATCCTCAACTCCCCACCCTCAAAAAGATTCCGCAGATCCCCCTCCCCAATACACATCCCAGACGTCGAGGACAACAAATCTCGTTGGCCTCCCCTATCTACCCGAAGACGGGTTCGTTCCATCCCCATCCGTCGACGCCTACCACTTCGCGACATCTTGCAAATATGATGCTTCGACATCGTCCTTCACCGGCGGTGCTCTTCGGTCATCGCCCTAGCCAGGGGAGCAGACGCTTCACGCACTTCAGGCTACGGTGAGGACTCCACCGCAGCCACAACCAACGCAGCAAAATAATCTAAATCCTCATCCGAAGATTCCTTAGTCCACGAAAGCGGGTCCCAAACTCACCTCCGTCAGATGAACAAGACCCCGTTTTAGAACCGGACAAATTTTCATTAACAGACAGGCACTGCATTCGCAGCTGCCACAAAATTAATATCACCAGTAGGGGTTGCTTGTGCAGGCCTAGACATCAGAACCTGTGCAGCAACCGACTTTCAGTATCACAAAAATAAAGTCCTAAACCCAACGCCCCTAACACGACCCCGCCACCTACGATGGAGCAGCCGATGTTGCAGGGTCTTCGTCGGCCGGCGCATCTGCCGCGGAAGTGTCTTCGCCAGCCGGCACGGCGGCCGCCGCAGGATCCTCGCCAGGGCCGGTCGGTGGCGCCGGTGGCTCTCCAACCCCCGTCCTCGCATCTTCTGCCCGGGTCATCGAGCTTTCCAAGCCACCGAAGTCCTCGAATTCTTCATTATTCATCATCTACAGAAATAGCATAAAATATAAAAATTAAATTATTAAAAAATTAAAATTAAAATTAAAACGTCACACACCTGCTCCAGCGCCCGGTCAGACCTTTCCCTGACAGTATCGCGGCAGTGAGGGCCCCACATCCTGTCATAAAGCGCCCCAACGGACCACTTTAGAACCTCGTATTCTACCTGGAAGATTCCACGGTTGAAGTCCTCGTTTGCCCGGTCAAAGACTTCGAAATGTCTGCATCCCTCACGGGACAAAGCATTCGCAGCCCCCTCGCAGGTAAGGAGCGAGGCAAAGGACATGAGGCCCATCATGATGGACGGGAGCAACTCCAGCTTCTCCTGCAGCCATCCGAGGAAGTGGAGGCCCACCTCCTCGCCGAACATGTCTAAGGGGATGGTACGTGCATCAAGCTACCAGTATGCGTCCACGAGCAAGGCATGCGCTCGGTCGACCCCGGTGCGGGTGGAGGCCTCCGCTTTGTCCAGATAGCCGCGCAGACTCCTGCGCTTCGACTCCGCATTGGTAGCGCGCTTGAGGGCAAGGTTGGCCTCAGCACGAGCAGCCTGGGCCTCTACGCGGGCCTTGTCTGCATCTTCCTTCTCCGCCACAAGCCGACAGCCGAGGTCCTCTTTTTCAGCCTCCGCCGCCGACAGCTTTTCCAGCAAATTGCAGCTCTTATTTTCCGCGGCCGATTTATCTCGCACATTCTTAGTATGCAGCGTTCGGAGGTGCTCAATCCTCCCCTCGAGTCACCGCCTTTCGGCACTAAACTCCAAGGTCAACGCCCCCAACGTAATGTGCTTGGCGAAGGCGGCCGCCTGGCACAAAAGACTATCAAATTCGAGATCATAGACGAAAAACAAACTTCAAGAGGCAAATATTACTCACGTGTTTCAGCTGCTGCGCAACTGAGCCATGGATCCGCGGTGGTGGCTGAAGTAATCTCGCCACTGGCGCAGAACCTGGACCATGGGTCCTGCGAAGACCCCTTCGCCCCGGTTGCCACAGCCACCGGGCCAGCCGCCACCGGCGCTGGGACAATAGCCAGTTGCCGGACTCCGCTCCTACACCACGATCTCGTCAAAAAAATTCACCAGCAGGTCCCCACCCTGTGTGGGCGTCGAATATCGCGACCCCGCCCACAAGGTAGTCTTCCATGGAAATATCCATGGAAACTTCGGCGCCACCCACCGCCGCCTCAGCAGCACACGGTGGCGAGGGAGGCCTTCGCTCTTGTGTGGGCGTGGCAGGCAGCGGCATGCTGGCACCGGGAGCGCCAGGCGGAGGCATGCTAACGCCGGGGGCGGCAGGCTTCACGCTCGCCCGCGCCATTTTGACTTCGTGTCGTAGGTCCCCAACCCTAGTGAACGCCCGACGTTTCCGCGGCGCGTCTTGACGATCCTTCTCCATCACTGTCGATACAATAGCACTAACATTTTGTCCGTAAGGGAAAATTTTCATCTCATGAGCTAATCGAGATGTACACATGTCCTCGCCGCGGTAACCTTCAGCATTCGCGCGGAAGATTCCCGGAGCTCGGGCGAAGACATCATCTCCCTAGGAAGCGCGCAGGTCTCCAACAAATCTGCAGCAAAACGATCGGAAGTCCTCAGCCCCTTAGCTATAGTACCTAATTTCCTCTTCTTGGCGGCCGCGCTCGGCGTTGTTCCCCGCGAAGGGCCCTCATCGGTCGTTGTCGCCACCTTTTTTCTCCGATGGACAGCAGCATCGGCATCGTCGTCCCCGGGTAACCGGCATACGGCAAACGGTTCAACTTAAAACGCGGTTCAACCTAACATTTGAACCGCGGATATCCCAACTCCTCAGGGTCTCTGTCTTTGGCACATACTTTCCTACAATCTTCGCGGCCTTGGCCTCCAATTCACACACAAATGCGGCCAGGTTTCGACCGCACAAATCCACCACAAAGGCAGGACTTCACACCAACCGGTCGCCTAGGGTTGGCATCCGACGGGGGCACACTTCGCCTAGTACCTAGTCATGCGTCAAGGGCCACACACCATAGTCGATAAATTCCTCAACCAAGTCGCGCCCGCTACTCAAGCGGGCAGCATATCGAAGGGCCCCTTCGTCCTCGTCTTCCTCCGCCACCTCGAATCGAGGGAATGCCACATAGCAGTGTGAGCACAGAATGGCCGGAGGGAGGCCAGGCAGGTCTTCGATATCACTAGGAGCCACATAGAACCAAAATCCCACTAGTTGCCCCATTTGTTCCTAGCACATGGGACTATCTCCACGACTTCAGCCGAAGTATTCCCAGTCCTTGACATGAAAGGTGCATGTTCCAAATTGTGCTATCTTATTTCCTATTTTCCTTTTCTGCCAATGCAGGCAATAATTCTTCGCGAAGACCTCCACAGACGGCTACCCGCCGTAGGAAGTAACCGCCCAAACATACTTCGCTAGCGCAACCACGGCGGTAGGCGTCAACTGGTGGACCTGCACTTCGAACCATCGCAACACCTCCGCCACGAATCGATGTGCTGGGAGGCGAAGATCGATGACAAAAAAGGCCTCAAAAACAACCAACTCGCCTTCAAGCTCGGGGATCTCCTCTGCACTCGGTGCCCGCCCGACGCCGTCACTAAAGTAACCAAGCCGCTGCATCTCCAGCACGTGGACTGAGGAAATCCTCGAAGTAACGAATTCCACGGTATGGCCAGGCTGCAACTCCATCACCGCCAAATCGCTCAAAGTCTCCTCGGACGATGGCACGGTCGGCGATGCACTCGCAGCAGACGAAGAAGAAGACATGGCAATGTACCGTTGGTGGCAGCACGCGGTCTGCTTGATGCGGGCCAGATTTCCGAAACAGGAGAGCAAGGAGTGCATGTGAGCAGTTTACAAAAGCTAGGGTTTTTACTACGCAAACGCAAGCCGGAAATAGGCCTGACCGCAGTCGACTTTTTATAGGCATGGTGCGACGCCTCGGGAAACATGCAGTCCAACAGTAACACGTCCATCAACGGTCACATTTCAAAAACCCCTGTGGGACCACTTCGAGCGAGGGCAGCGTCTTCACCATCTAGCGGTGGTCTTCGACACCAGCTAACTTAGTCAAACTGGTTCCTCTGAGGGCAAATATTGGGGCGGAGGCGAACACGCCACCCTTCGCTCTACGACTTTGTCCTCTCACTGCGCAGATGAAGGCTAAATCCACAGAACACCAGAACAAGCCGAGGGCGCCGATCGGCCGGAGGCCTGTGCGACCCCCTTCGCTCTCGTGTTGCAAGACAAAGGCCCCGTCGATGTCTACGGACCTCCCGCTCTCGCCATCGTGGGAGGCCCATGTGTGATTTGGCCCATGGAGATGGGCCCTGCAAGGATAAGTGTGATAAGGGTCGTGTATGTACTTAGGTTTACCTTAATGACCATCTGTAACCTCCCCTCGTGGGAATATTCTAGGGATAAACCGGGTACTCAGGGTCTAAACGTCTTTGACAGGGACAGGCGGCCCCTCGAGTACCTATAAATACCCCCATACAGTGCCCAAGCACGGGGTGATTAATGAAGCTTTTGGCATTCCGTGCTAAATTTTGCAAACACGCTTTCCGCTTCCCCATTGGATCAGCTTGCCTAGGAAGGCAGGTTCCAACAATTAGAACCACCTATATTCTTCCATGTCCCTATCAATCATATGCGTAACTGATGAAACATGGTCTTATATGACATATATATTTTTGTTGCCCTGCATTAGATGCTCTAAATTGTGTAACATGTAGTTTTCAAATTTAAGGCATGTGTTCATACCATCACCTCATCAGCATTTCAATCATGTTTGGAGGGACTAAATTGCATGGTCCGCTTAATATAGAAAAAATCCAGCATAAGTGCAACATGGGCACACAAGCAGCATACTAAAATATGTATACTTGATAGGCGATGATTGAGTCGTACTACATTGACACTGACAAGTTGAAACTTTATCTCCAATATTGTACCCGTGCATGTCTTTAACCTGTGCAACATATGGATATAGGCAACATTCAATACTATATATATATATATATATATATATATATACATATATATATATATATATATATATATAACAAAAGGCACCATTTATTTTGTATGAGTATTTGAATGTATGCAAACTTTGTAGAAAAACATTGCATAGTAGTTAAGGAATGTGTTCATGATTCATACCATCAGTATCTAGTACTTCATAATGACATTGCATGGGTGGTGGCCTCCATATCTTCTCAATTACCTTTTTTGCTACTTCATGTTTGGTGTTGTTCTGATAGCGTCAGATCTGATTTGATGTTGTTTGATATTAATGCTTTATTACGACGTATTTTAGAGTTTTCATTTATGGAATCTTGTGTTTAATGGTGATGAAGAGCATTATTGAGGAAATATGAGACCACACTCTCTTTAAATAAAAACTTGATATGAAGATGGAAATTCCAAAAGGAGGACAATTTGTTGAGTTTAAGCATTCACCTAAGCTCAATCTGCATGGTGCCATTCTCTTTGTCTATACCATGAATCTGTGCCTTAAGGCTCTAAATGGTTGATGTGCACATCAAATAGTCTAGATTTGTTACCAAATTCTCATCCATTCATGTTGTTGAGTTCATTACCAAGTGTCTCGTCGACCATGGTCAGGTCTTTGGGTTGTAGTGAGTCTAGATGTCCACCTTTCAGGTGTTTGTACCATCAATAGGACAAAAAGGAGAGTTAAATTCTAAAAAAGAAACATAAATTATTCTGGCTAAAAATATTACTGTAAGACCACACTCTCTTTAAATAAAAACTTGATATGAAGATGAAAATTCCAAAAAGAAGAGGACAATGTGTCCAAGTTTAAACATATACCTCAGCTCTTGCATGGTGTCATTCTCTTTGTTTATACGATGAATCTCTACTCTAAGGCTTTGAAATGGTTGATGTGCGCATCAAATAGTCTGCCAATTTATTCAACTAATTCTAGGTTGCCAGCAAAAATGTTTGGTATGCTCTAAAAGAGAGGTTTTTGTTCTGTCCAGAGATCAAACATTACCTTGTGCTTCTCATCCCACATTATCTTTCTAAAGTTGGTATGGTACTTCTCCAAGTTTTTTGATCGCTTACATCATACCAAAACGACAACACAGGTACAACAATATCCAAATCCAACTAAAAACATAACATGATACAACAGACTAAAAACATAGAGCCTTTCTCCATGCCATTTCGATAAAATCCTGAATCTATATCTATATCTATATATATACTAATATATTAAGAACCTAATGTGGGCACCTGGTGATACTGAAAGTCGCCTAGAGGGGAGTGAATAGGCGGAATCTGAAAATTACAAATTTAAAGCACAACTACAAGTCGGGGTTAGCGTTAGAATTAAACTCGAGTCTGAAAGAGAGGGCAAAAACAAATCAAAGGCAAATGAAGCGGATGACACGGTGATTTGTTTTACTGAGGTTTGGTTCTTGCAAACCTACTCCCCGTTGAGGTGGTCACAAAGACCGGGTCTCTTTCAACCCTTTCCCTCTCTCAAACGGTCACCTAGACCGAGTGAGCTTTCTCCTTAATCAAACGGGTCACTTAGATCCCTTACAATGACCACCACAACTTGGTGTCTCTTACTTTGATTACAAATGTCTTGAGAACAAGAATGGAGGAACAAGAAAGCCAACCAAGCAAACAAGAGCAACAAAAGAACACAAGTTGATCTTCTCACAAGTCCTAAATACTAGAGTTGAATTGTGGACTTCGATTGGATCGATAGCTTTGATTTGTGTCTTGGAGTGTTGTGTTTTGCTCTTGTATTGAATGCACTATTGTGAATGCATGGATGGTTGGAGTGGAGGTGGTTGTGGGGTATTTATAGCCCCCAACCACCAATTCAACCGTTGGGGAAGGCTGTCTGTTGATGGGCGCATCGGACAGTTCGGTGCGCCACCGGACACTGTCCGGTGCGCCAACCACATCACCCAACCGTTAGGGTTCTGACGGTTTCGATCGTTGGAGCTCTGACTTCTTGGGGCACCAGACAGTCCGGTGCCGCACCGGACAGGCACTGTACACTGTTCGGTGCGCCTTCTGGCGCTGCTCTGACTCTGCGCGAACTGTTCGTGCACTGTTCACTGGTACTGTTCACTTTTGCAGACGACCGTTGGCGCAGTAGCCATTGCTCCACTTGGTGCATCGGACAGTCCGGTGAATTATAGCGGAGCAGCCTCTAAAAAACCCGAAGTTGAGGAGTTCAGATTGTATGGTCCCTGGCGCACCGGACACTGTCCGGTGGCGCACCAGACAGTCCGGCGCGCCAGACCAAGGCAGCCTTCGGTTTCTCTTGCTCCTTTCTTTTTGAACCCTAACTTGATCTTTTTATTGGTTTGTGTTGAACCTTTAGCACCTATAGAGCATATAATCTAGAGCAAACTAGTTAGTCCAATTATTTATGTTGGGCAATTCAACCACCAAAATCATTTGGGAAAAGGTTTGACCCTATTTCCCTTTCAATCTCCCCCTTTTTGTGATTGATGCCAACACAAACCAAAAAAAAAATATATAAGTGCAGAATTGAACTAGTTTGTATAATGTAAGTGCATATGGTTGCTTGGAATTAAACCAATTTATAACTTCAATAGATATGCATGGATTGCTTTCTTTTATTTAACATTTTGGACCACACTTGCACCACATGTTTTGTTTTTGCAAATTCTTTGGAAAAATCTTTTCAAAGTCGTTTTGCAAATAGTCAAAGGCAAATGAGTAAGATTGCAAGAAGCATTTTCAAGATTTAAAATTTCTCACCCTGTTTCAAATGCTTTTCCTTTGACTCAAACAAAACTTCCCCTAAATGAAATGCTCCTCTTAGTTTTCAAGAGGGTTTTGAGATATGTATCAACATAAATACCAATTAAGATATAATTTCTTAGTGGAATACTAATTTGAAAGATACTAATTTAAAACTTTATTTCGAAAATTTTGAAATCGGTGGTGGTGCGATCCTTTTGCTTTTCTAATACTCTCTCCCCCTTTGGCATTAATCGCCAAAAACGGAGACTTTGTGAGTCCTTTTAAATTTTCTCCCCCTTTGGCAAACAATATATGAGTGAAAGATTATACTAATGTGGAGAGATGGCGGAATACCGACAAAGAGTAAATAATACCGATGGAGTTGAGTGGAAGCGTCATCTTTGCCGAATACTCCATTTCCTTTTCAATCTATGACTTAGAAGAAATTCACTTGAAGACACATTAGTCATAGCAAATGAAAGAGATATGATCAAAGGTATATAAATGAGCTATGTGTGCAATGTTTCAATCAAAATTCCTAGAATCAAGACTATTTAGCTCATTTCTCAGTTTGGTAAAGGTTTTCTCATCTAATGGTCTGGTAAAGATATCAGCTAATTGTACTTTGGTGTTGATATAGGCTATCTCGATATCCCCCCTTTGTTGGTGATCCCTCAAAAAGTGAAACCGAATGTCTATGTGCTTAGTGCGTCTGTGTTCAACGGGATTCTCCGCCATGTGGATAGCACTCTCATTGTCACATAGGAGAGGGACTTTGCTCAATTTATAGCCATAGTCCCTGAGAGTTTGCCTCATCCAAAGTAATTGCGCACAACAATGGCCTGCGATAATATACTCGGCTTCGACGGTTGATAGGGCTACTAAATTTTGTTTCTTTGAAGCCCAAGACACCAGGGATCTTCCTAGAAACTGACAAGTCCCTGATGTGCTCTTCCTATCAATTTTACACCCTGCCCAATCGGCATCAGAATATCCTATTAAATCAAAAGTGGATCCCCTGGGGTACCAAAGCCCAAACTTAGGTGTATAAACTAAATATCTCATGATTCTCTTCATGGCCCTAAGGTGAACTTCCTTAGGGTCAGCTTGGAACCTTGCACACATGCATACGAAAAGCATAATATCCGGTCGAGATGCACATAAATAGAGTAAAGATCCTATCATCGACCAGTATACCTTTTGATCTACGTATTTACCTCCCGTGTCGAGGTCGAGATGCCCGTTGGTTTCCATGGGTGTCTTGATGGGCTTGGCATCCTTCATTCCAAACTTCTTAAGAATGTCTTGAATATACTTCATTTGGCTGATGAAGGTGCCCTCTTGGAGTTGCTTGATTTGGAATCCTAAGAAATATCTCAACTCCCCCATCATAGACATCTCGAATTTCTGTACCATGATCCTACTAAACTCTTCACAAGTAGATTTGTTAGTAGACCCAAATATGATATCATCAACATAAATTTGGCATACAAACAAATCATTTGCAATAGTTTTAGTAAAGAGAGTAGGATCGGCTTTGTCGACTTTGAAGCCATTAGTGATAAGAAAATCTCGCAGGCATTCATATCATGCTCTTGGGGCTTGCTTGAGCCTATAAAGCGCCTTTGAGAGTTTATAGATATGGTTAGGGTACTCACTATCTTCAAAGCCGAGAGGTTGCTCAACATAGACCTCTTCCTTGATTGGCCCATTGAGGAAGGCACTCTTCACGTCCATTTGATAAAGCTTGAAGCCATGATTAGTAGCATAGGCAAGTAATATGCGAATTGATTCAAGCCTAGCTACGAGTGCATAAGTCTCTCCAAAATCCAAACCTTTGACTTGTGAATAACCCTTGGCCACAAGTCGTGATTTGTTCCTTATCACCACACCATGCTCATCTTGCTTGTTGCAGAATACCCACTTGGTACCTACAACATTTTGATTAGGACGTGGAACTAAATGCCATACCTCATTCCTCATGAAGTTGTTGAGCTCCTCTTGCATTGCCAACACCCAATCCGAATATCTTAATGCATCCTCAATCCTGTAAGGCTCAATAGAGGACGCAAAAGAGTAATGTTCACAAAAATGAGCAACTCGAGATCGAGTTGTTACCCCCTTATGAATATTGCCGAGGATGGAGTTCACAGGGTGATCTCTTTGAATCGCTTGGTGGACTCTTTGGTGCGGCGGTCTTTGACCCTGTTCTTCTTGTTCATCTTCCTTGTCATTATTTTCATCATCTCCCCCTTGATCATTGACCTCATCTTGAGGTGGCTCATCCTATTGATCCTCTTCTTCATTATCTTGAGCCTGTTCCTCATCTTAGGTTGGTGGAGATGCTTGAATGGAAGACGACGGTTGATCTTGTGCTTATGGAGGCTCTTTGAATTCCTTAGGACACACATCCCCAATGGACATGTTCCTAAGCGCAACGCACGGAGCCTCTTCATCATCTAATTCATCAAGATCAACTTGCTCCACTTGGGAGCCATTAGTCTCATCAAACACAATGTCACAAGAAACTTCAACTAGTCCAGTGGACTTGTTAAAGACTCTATATGCCCTTGTGTTTGAATCATATTGTCGGGGACCATAATTAGGGGTACCCTCAAGACGCCTAATTTGTAACACCCCTGGTGTTACTATAACTAAAACTTGAGCATGGCATCATGAGCATGGGCATTGCATATGTTTGACACACCTAGAGTGCATTCACTAGGCAAAAATTTCAAACAAGTTGTATTGTTTTACTGTTTTACAAATAGGACCCTGGTTTAAGGACTTAACCCTAAATAGTGGTTAAAGGGGTAAAACTTAACCTAAGTTGAGAAAAACTTTAGGGCTTGTGAGAAAAGTCATAAAATATCCCCAAACACTAAGTTGAATCACATTTATAACCCTGGGATATCAAAGATCTCAAATAGAACCCTGGAAAACCCAAAGTCCAAACCCTAGGGACCTATGTGCAAAATTGATGCACAATTGGACTAAAGTGTAAAAACTAGTATGTTTTAAACCATAAAGTCATTTGGTCCACATTTGAGGAGATTTACAAGCAAAACCCTTGGTTTTGGACTTATTTGCAAAATGGACCCTATTGAGTTCTAAACTAAGTCTGAAATTTCAAAGTTTTGGCCCAACTTTGGGGCTTTGTAACTTTCAAAGCATAGGGTTTTTGCCCTAGGTCACCACATCAAAGTTGAAGACCAATAATAGGAGAACAACTTTGCTAAAGGGTGCAAGCATAGTTGTTATGAGAAATTTGGAGAAAAACTCAGTTCAAAACTGGCTGTCAGGCTGTTTGATCTGAAATTCAGTTTAGCAGTGAACTGACATCAACTTCTAGCTCAGATTCAAGCATGATCCTGTGCTCAAATGTGTTCAAGTCCTATAGTTGGATTGTAGCTGGTTTGTAGCTCTAAAACTTTACTACAGAGAGTTGGCATAGCTTTCACACAAAAATTTGAGAAAATTGGACTCTAAGATGGACTGTCAGTCACTCTGAACCGGTGTTCTGATGGTACAGTACCCCGAGCTGATAAGATCGCCAGCAAACCACCGCCGGTGGCTTTCCGCCGCGATTCACGTCGCCGGCGTCACGATTCGCGCTCGGGTGTGTGGATAACTTCGTGGCGTCAAAAATCGTCACCGCCCATGGCCTGGACACTGCTCCGACTAGCCGTAATCCACCCCCCCTGGCTCACCGCCCGCAGTAAAGTGCTCACCGTCGACCGCCGCCTCTCGACCGGGTGCCGTGTGTCCAAGCCCTTCCATAGCGTCGCCATGACTCCTCTATGCTGTCCCATCGTCGCCGGGGAGGATGCCACACCGGTTGCCACGAATTTACTTGCGCCAGTGTTCTTCCTTCCCTCCGACCGCCAGCACACCTCCTCAAATTGATCGCCGCCGCCGTCGTTCCCTATAAATTGAGCCCACTGTTAGCTTCGTAACTTTATCCAGAACCTCGACGTCCAGTATTGCTCCCAGTAGTTCACCGACGAGCTCCAATTCCCCGTTTCCCCCAAATCGATCTCCGCCGCCGTGAAAACTAGCCTCCCCGTGGCCAGCTCGTTCTGGTGAGTCGCCATGCAATTCGTATACTGTTTTCGTGCCTCTGCATGTGTGTGATGCTCTTGGTGGCGTCCGTTTGCTCAGTCCGGCCATGGTTGTACGGGAACGTGAGCTCGACGCCCCGGTTTTCCGCCCTGAGCGTGGGCAGAACAATTTCTTGGAGCACCGTTCGAAACTGAGGGCCGTTCTTAGGTCGTCTTAGGTCCGTAGAGCCTCTCCGATAGTTAGCTTGGACGATCATCGCCGGCCATGTCCAGTACGGGTCATGCCGGGAAGAATCCATGGCGCGGCGTGGTCAGGGGTTATCGCGGGAAAGAAACAGAAGCTTGAGGGCGTTCCTGCAAATCGTCAGTGACTGCGTACAATAGTAAAAGGACCTTTTTCGGATTAACCAGAAGCGCGAGGCCCTTTCTGCAAAATTGCCTGGGCGCGGACGCGCGGGCGCGGGCGCGGGCGCTGTTCTCCCTGGGCCTGGGCTTGTTGGGCCAGAAACGGCCCAGTACTATTTTATCGTTTTCCTTTTCTTTTACAGCAGAACTCTAGAAATCTGTAGAAAATAGTAGAAAAATCCTAAAATCATGAGACTAATTTTCCTAGGCTTGTTAATTTCCCTAGTATTTAATAAAAATAGTTTTATGATTTTTAGTTTGAACAGGAAATTTTAGGATATTTAAAATAGCCTAAACTATTGATTCTGGATTTTTAGAGAATAAATAATAAGTCCAAAATTTCCCAAACTTTTTATGTGAGCTTATCACATTATTTAGAAGCCATGGGTAGAGTTTGGTTTGATTTGGACCTTGTTTGATCACTAAACCCAAAACCACCCCCCCCTGCTCCATGAACTCCTTTACTGACTCCGGAAACCCTAGGTTCTCGGAGTACCATGAAGGAAAGTTGTATTCAAGACATAACTAATAAGTTTATGCTACCTTTGCATCCTCATGAGCATTCCATGACATCCATTCTTATGCATGTATATGATTATATTAGAGCAAGAAGAAGAAGAAGAAGTTTTTGAAGAAGGGATACCACCCACCTCTGATCCTCAAGCGGATAACTGCTTTTATTTTGATATCTGTGGATCCGAGCCAGACACCTCTGATAACAAAGGCAAGCCCCGGTGCATTTGCCACCTTCCTTGATGTCTTTAAAATCTTTCTCACTTACTTGCTGCATTAGGTGATAGGAGTTGATTGATTAAACAATTCCTGCATTGCCTTCCTTGATTTTGATTACCCTCCTTGAAATCCTGCTTTTACAAAAAGGTTTTACTTTGCTTAGTATTGCTTTAGAAAAACAAAAGGATTTGTTTTACAAAAGATGTTTGGCAAAGTGGGAGGGATGTTTTTGAAAATAAAACTTGATGGTGGATCCATCACGGCCGTGATGGATTCAACATCGAAAAAGATGTACCTCTGTCAGGTACCAAACTTTGGGTTTGAAATGAGTAAGCTGAGACCGGGCGGGTGACTTGCACGAGAAGAGAGTCTCGGTGTAGTGTCTCCGTCTGAGTCGATTAAGGACCTTGTCGATGTAGGCTTGATGATCGAGGACCCTTTAACTGGTCACATGCCTCGTCATGGGTAAGCCTTGCCTCGGGCAGACTAAGGCCGGAATAAGATAACACGAAATGGGAGTGGAGCGGTGGCGAGAGTAGCGTGTACCCTCCGTGGCAAGAGGCTGGACGGTGGTGTATCTGTGCTCTCGGTTTGCGTGAACCTGATCCGGTCTTAAGAACCCCGGTGGCGGGTTGACATATGCAAGGGTTAAGTGCTACATATGTCGTGTGATTGGAGATCCTCAGCTGAGTATAATCGATTCGGATCGCCGTACCTTCGCGGTTATGAAGACTTGGTCACTGACCTACACGTAGCATTCCACTAAAGATGATGGGTTTTTGGTTAAGAAATTGGCTAGTGCAGGACCAGTGATTGAACTAGGGTAGAAAGAACTCTAGTGCAGGTAATTTTACCTAACTTGACAAATAAAATTGGATTTTTAAGGATCCACTTTAGTAAGCATTTCTGCGAAACAGAGTCTTTGACTATTGAGAAGCCTTACCTTGACTTCCATATATCCAGCATACCCTTGAGAGTCTTTTCCTTAGTCGGGTAAGACTTGCTGAGTAATTCCATACTCAGGGTTTATCCCTTTGTTGTTTTTAGGTGAGGAAGTAGCAGACTTTTGCTGCTTCTGTGCTAAGGTGGTTCCCAAGGGAGAAAACCAAGACTGAAGTGCGGGAGGACTCGGTCCTCCATCTAGAATCTTTTGTTATAGTCTTTCGGGAGAAGTTGGTGTCTCCCTGGTTTGTATAATTATTACTTTTATGCACTCACTTTTAACTGGTCTGTAATAACTTAACTTGAGCTTACTTTGGAAATAAATGTAAGATTATGTAAATCGCTTCCGCATATCTTTATCTCCGATGATCTGTAATGTCTGCGAGACGGGTGAAACGTTCCTGGTGAGGTAAGGAAAGATACCGAGCTTGTCAAGTAACTTAGGAACATCTACAGGGTGTCTGATGTCTGTTAGACAAGGACAACTGTAGGTGGGCCTGATTACTTGGGAGGTTCCGTCACAGCTGGTATCGGAGCGTAGCCCTTCTTTGCAGATATTATAAGGCATCTTCAAAAAGATTTTCAAAAGTCTTATCTAAAGATTCTTTTCTCTTCTTACCTAAGTATTCTAAAGAGTTTATCTTAAAGACCAGATAGGAAGGGTGCAATGTATAGAAGGTTGAATCAACCAAGGTTGATTCTGTACTTACTCATGCATCATGCTAAGAATTATACTAATAAAATTTCCCCTTTAGAAAATGCCGCCGCGCACAAGAAAGACCGCGCGTAAGTCGACTGGACCACTTGGAGTGCCTCGACATCAACTTGCTCCGCGAGATGTAGATAGTAGTAGCGGGAGCAATGATCCTATAGGGGATCTGGAAGCAGAAGTAAGCAGGCTCCAATTGGAACTACGCCGCAGGACAGCTATATGGATTGGAGATGGTGACCGTATAAATGAGTTACGAAGAGACGTTCGCCATCTACAAGACCAGCTGGCCGATCGGGATTTGGCACTCGATTGGGCTGTTCAATCTCGTTCATTGGCATGGGCCAAGGAGGCAAGGGCTCAGGCCCGAGTTAGAGAACTCAGCTCAGCTGTGGACGACCTGCAGGTTTACTGCAATACATTACATGAGGAAGTCCATGTGCTCTACTCGCAACTACACCCTAGTGAGCCTACACCCCCTGCTGAGGCGGAAGCCGGACCTTCTCACGTCGCGGGACGCGCGTTGGGTGGGGAATTAGACCTGTATGAGCCCCCTCCTTCTTTGAGGTTGGTTGACGTCTGGACTCCCACACCTGATGATGAAGCCGCCAAAAGCAATGGAAAACAGGACTAGTGGTGTAATAAGAGTAGAATAGTGTATTGTAGGGTGTACTGTTCTAATAGAGTAGTGTATTGTAGGGTGTACGGTTGTATAATAGGTTAAACTTTTGTAAAATGGGTAATGTATCCTGTTGTGTAATGTCGAGTCTGTACCATTACTCTTTACAGTAATGTAAAACGGAAGGTTTTCTTTGGCACATTATGTTTATTCAAATGCTTTTGCCTCAGATGCCGACCCGGACTCGTGGACAGGATGCAGCTGGAACATCCGGGGGTCGGGATGCTACCCCGAATCCACCTCCCGTTCCACCCACGCTTGCCGAGGCAATCGCTGCCTTGGTAAATGCTACAGCCGACAAAACCCGCTTCCTGAGGGAGATGGCGGGTCAGCAACAGCTTCAGCAACAAGCAGGAAGAGGATTTCAACAGGGTCCCCGTGAGACCACTTATCTGGATTTCTCTGAGACTCGTCCGCCTCTCTTCGTCAAAGCAGAAGATCCGCTCGAAGCCGACGAATGGATCCGGGTCATAGAACAGAAATTTGGCCTTCTTCGCTGCTCAGAAACCCAGAAGCCGTTGTTTGCGGCTCAGCAACTCCGAGGCCCTGCCAGTACTTGGTGGGGGAACTTCGTGGCCATCCAACCGGATAACCATCAAATTACATGGAATGAGTTCAAAGCAGCATTCCGCGAGCATTATATTCCTGAGGGAGTGCTGCACATGAAGCAAGAAGAGTTCATGAAATTGAAACAAGGGGGAGATACTGTGAGCCAGTATCTCAACAAGTTCAATCACCTGTCCCAGTACGCAATTGATCAGGTGAATACAGATTTGAAAAAGAAGAATTGTTTTATGAGAGGTCTGAACGACCGGATGCAGCGGAAAATGGCTGCATGTATTGATCTTACTTATGGAAAGGCTGTCAGCACAGCCTTATCTGTGGAGGCCAAATATGCAAATTCTGGGAAAAGTAAGGGATTCAGTGGTGATCGGCCTAATCAGGGCCCGGTAAAGAGGCAACGGTTTATTCTCCGGCCCTCTAACCAGAACCGTTCAAGTGCACCATCTTTCCCTTTCAAGCAGCCTATAATTATTCGTCCCAACAAAGCCCCTACTGCCTCAAGCCAGCCGGGTGCCCCAGGCACTCGATTCCCTGCTCTGCCAAGTTCTTCAACTGGATGTTTTAACTGTGGCAAATCTGGGCATTTTATTAAAGATTGTCCCTATCCTCGGCAAAATCAGGCCAATAATCAGCAAGGATCGGGAAATTCAGCTCCAGGCAAGGGAAGTACTTCGGGCAAGAGTACCAAGAAAACGGGGCGAGTATATTATACGCAAGTGGCTACGACACCGGAAGGAGAGCCGGTGATGATGGGTACGTTCCCTGTGGCCAGTTACCCTGCAATCATTCTTTTTGATTCTGGTGCTTCGCATACCTTCATTAGCAAGACATTTGTGGAGCAACATCACATTGCATGTCATGAATCAAAAGAGGGATTTAAAATTCATTCACCTGGGGGACATATTTTTACTAGAGAAGTGGCCTATGGAGTGCCAGTAACTATGGCTGAACGGAACTTTCCTGCTAACATGATTGTTCTAAGAGGCCAAGATATAGATGTAATTTTGGGGATGAATTGGTTAACTCAACACAAGGCAATTCTCAACACTGAACTCAGAACCGTCAGGTTGAGTTATAATCACGAAGAAATTCTCTTGTCTCTCCCCAAAACCAATCCAGCCAAAGCTTCTGGTAGAATCTTTGAAGCCATTGTACCGGAGATCAAGAACATTCCGGTAGTATGTGAGTTTCCAGATGTATTTCCGGAAGATTTGCCTGGACTGCCCCCTGAAAGAGATGTAGAATTTGTAATTGAGCTAAAACCCGGTACGGCTCCCATTTCCCGAAGATCGTACCGTATGCCCCCTAATGAATTAGCAGAATTGAAGATTCAATTACAAGATCTGCTGAATAAGGGATTTATCCGGCCAAGCTCGTCCCCGTGGGGTTGTCCCGCCATCTTTGTGAAGAAGAAGGATCAAACCTTGCGCATGTGCGTGGACTATCGGCCCCTAAATGAGGTCACCATTAAGAATAAGTACCCTCTTCCAAGGATCGACATCTTATTTGATCAACTGACTGGGGCGAGGGTGTTTTCCAAAATTGATCTCAGGTCAGGCTATCATCAAATCCGTATTCGGCCCGAGGATATACCGAAGACCGCATTTACTACGCGGTATGGCTTATTTGAGTACTTGGTAATGTCTTTCGGGCTCACTAATGCTCCTGCCCACTTCACCTATTTAATGAACTCGGTGTTCATGCCCGAGTTAGACAAGTTCGTGGTGGTCTTCATCGATGATATTTTGATATATTCTAAAAATGAAGAGGAGCATGCTCAGCACTTACGGATTGTATTGACGCGCCTGAGGGAACATCAGCTGTATGCCAAGTTCAGCAAGTGCGCGTTCTGGCTGGAGGAAATTCAATTTTTGGGGCACATATTGTCAGCCAAGGGAATTGCGGTAGATCCTAGCAAGGTCAAGGATATTCTAGAATGGAAACCTCCAACGACTGTTCACCAAGTCCGAAGTTTTCTTGGACTCGCAGGATATTATCGCAGATTCATACCTGATTTTTCTAAGCTTGTGAAGCCAATCACAAGTTTATTGAAGAATGATACTAAGTTCAATTGGTCTTCTAAGTGTAACGAAGCCTTTGAGCAACTAAAGACACTATTGACCACTGCTCCGGTATTGGCTCAACCGGACATCACTAAGCCTTTTGATGTATATTGTGATGCGTCAGGCAGTGGACTCGGCTGTGTGCTGATGCAAGAAGGCCGAGTAATTGCGTATGCTTCAAGGCAGTTACGCCAACATGAAGAGCACTATCCAACACATGATTTAGAGCTAGCTGCTGTGGTTCATGCCCTGAAAATATGGCGTCACTATCTGCTGGGAAACATCTGCCACATATATACAGATCATAAGAGTTTGAAGTATATATTTACCCAGTCAGAGTTAAATATGAGGCAAAGACGATGGCTTGAGCTCATTAAAGATTATGAACTGGAAATCCATTATCACCCAGGCAAGGCCAATGTGGTGGCAGATGCATTGAGTCGCAAGACTTCCTGCCACTGTCTTATGGTAAAGACCTCCGAAAACACTTTGTGTCAAGAAATGGAAAAGTTAAACCTGGGGATAATCCAGCAAGGGACTCTGAATCAACTAAAGCTTGAGTCAACCATTTTGCAAAGGATAATTGATGCTCAAAAGGATAATCAGGGTATGAAGCACATACGAGAAAAGATCAGGGCTGGAATAGCCCAATGTTTCAAGGAAGATGATCAAGGTGTGTTATGGTTCAACAACCGCATAGTAGTGCCGAAGAATGAAGAACTCCGCCAGCAAATTTTAGATGAGGCGCATCTTAGTCGCTATTCTATTCATCCGGGAAGCACTAAGATGTATCATGATCTGAAACAACACTACTGGTGGACGAAGATGAAGATTGAAATTGCACGCTATGTGGCTAAGTGTGACACTTGCAGACGTGTCAAGGCCATACACATGAAAGCCGCCGGTCCATTGCAGTCATTACCAACACCAACATGGAAATGGGAAGACATAAGCATGGACTTCATTGTGGGATTGCCCAGGACCGCAAAAGGGTACGACTCTATCTGGGTGATTGTTGATCGACTTACAAAGGTTGCTCATTTTCTGCCGGTCAAGACATATTACCCGGTACTTACCTATGCGGAGTTATACATTGCTCGTATTCTCAGTTTGCATGGTGTTCCAAAGACCATAGTGTCGGATCGTGGACCTCAGTTCGTATCCAAATTTTGGGAAGAACTTCATAAATCCCTGGGAACTAAGTTACTCCACAGTTCGGCCTATCACCCTCAAACCAGTGGACAAACTGAGAGAGTGAACCAAATACTTGAAGATATGTTGCGGGCATGTGTCCTGGATTTCTCACAGAAATGGGATGAATGCTTACCTTTGGCGGAATTTTCATATAATAACAGTTACCAGGAAAGCATCAAGATGGCACCTTTTGAAGCTTTGTATGGGCGACGGTGTCGGACTCCGCTAAATTGGTCTGAACCTGGTGAAAGATATTTCTTTAGACCTGATATGGTAAAAGAAACCGAAGAAAAGGTTCAGAAAATAGTTCATAATATGAAGAAGGCACAGGCTCGTCAGAAAAGTTATGCAGACAAACGGCGAATGCCCTTATACTTCTTGGAAGGAGACTACGTCTACTTAAAGGTTTCACCAATGAAAGGCGTATCGCGTTTTGGGATTAAAGGAAAACTTGCACCCAGGTACATTGGTCCATTCCTGGTACTTGAACAATGTGGACCAGTGGCATACCGACTTCAGCTCCCCGAAACATTGTCTGCTGTGCATAATGTGTTCCACGTGTCACAATTGAAGAAGTGTCTTCGGGTTCCCGATCGAACCGTTGAAGTGACTGATGTTGTCCTGGAACCAGATTTAACGTACTCGGAACATCCCATTCGAGTTCTGGATCAAAAGGACAGGGTTACCCGGAGAAAGACTCTCAAGTTTTATAAAATACAGTGGAACCAGCATTCGGAAGATGAGGCTACATGGGAAACCCAAGACTTCTTAGATAAGAATTTCCCAGGCTTTCTAGTCTCTTGTAAGTTGTAAAGTTTGTATAGCTATGTAATAAAGGAATAAACCCCCACACCACCCCTGCTTTGTACCAGAAATCAGGAAATAAAAACATGACACATTTCCTTTTCCATTACTCACCCTAGGACTTTAAATCTCGGGACGAGATTCTTTTATGGGGGGGAAGGATGTAACACCCCTGGTGTTACTATAACTAAAACTTGAGCATGGCATCATGAGCATGGGCATTGCATATGTTTGACACACCTAGAGTGCATTCACTAGGCAAAAATTTCAAACAAGTTGTATTGTTTTACTGTTTTACAAATAGGACCCTGGTTTAAGGACTTAACCCTAAATAGTGGTTAAAGGGGTAAAACTTAACCTAAGTTGAGAAAAACTTTAGGGCTTGTGAGAAAAGTCATAAAATATCCCCAAACACTAAGTTGAATCACATTTATAACCCTGGGATATCAAAGATCTCAAATAGAACCCTGGAAAACCCAAAGTCCAAACCCTAGGGACCTATGTGCAAAATTGATGCACAATTGGACTAAAGTGTAAAAACTAGTATGTTTTAAACCATAAAGTCATTTGGTCCACATTTGAGGAGATTTACAAGCAAAACCCTTGGTTTTGGACTTATTTGCAAAATGGACCCTATTGAGTTCTAAACTAAGTCTGAAATTTCAAAGTTTTGGCCCAACTTTGGGGCTTTGTAACTTTCAAAGCATAGGGTTTTTGCCCTAGGTCACCACATCAAAGTTGAAGACCAATAATAGGAGAACAACTTTGCTAAAGGGTGCAAGCATAGTTGTTATGAGAAATTTGGAGAAAAACTCAGTTCAAAACTGGCTGTCAGGCTGTTTGATCTGAAATTCAGTTTAGCAGTGAACTGACATCAACTTCTAGCTCAGATTCAAGCATGATCCTGTGCTCAAATGTGTTCAAGTCCTATAGTTGGATTGTAGCTGGTTTGTAGCTCTAAAACTTTACTACAGAGAGTTGGCATAGCTTTCACACAAAAATTTGAGAAAATTGGACTCTAAGATGGACTGTCAGTCACTCTGAACCGGTGTTCTGATGGTACAGTACCCCGAGCTGATAAGATCGCCAGCAAACCACCGCCGGTGGCTTTCCGCCGCGATTCACGTCGCCGGCGTCACGATTCGCGCTCGGGTGTGTGGATAACTTCGTGGCGTCAAAAATCGTCACCGCCCATGGCCTGGACACTGCTCCGACTAGCCGTAATCCACCCCCCCTGGCTCACCGCCCGCAGTAAAGTGCTCACCGTCGACCGCCGCCTCTCGACCGGGTGCCGTGTGTCCAAGCCCTTCCATAGCGTCGCCATGACTCCTCTATGCTGTCCCATCGTCGCCGGGGAGGATGCCACACCGGTTGCCACGAATTTACTTGCGCCAGTGTTCTTCCTTCCCTCCGACCGCCAGCACAACCTCCTCAAATTGATCGCCGCCGCCGTCGTTCCCTATAAATTGAGCCCACCGTTAGCTTCGTAACTTTATCCAGAACCTCGACGTCCAGTATTGCTCCCAGTAGTTCACCGACGAGCTCCAATTCCCCGTTTCCCCCAAATCGATCTCCGCCGCCGTGAAAACTAGCCTCCCCGTGGCCAGCTCGTTCTGGTGAGTCGCCATGCAATTCGTATACTGTTTTCGTGCCTCTGCATGTGTGTGATGCTCTCGGTGGCGTCCGTTTGCTCAGTCCGGCCATGGTTGTACGGGAACGTGAGCTCGACGCCCCGGTTTTCCGCCCTGAGCGTGGGCAGAACAATTTCTTGGAGCACCGTTCGAAACTGAGGGCCGTTCTTAGGTCGTCTTAGGTCCGTAGAGCCTCTCCGATAGTTAGCTTGGACGATCATCGCCGGCCATGTCCAGTACGGGTCATGCCGGGAAGAATCCATGGCGCGGCGTGGTCAGGGGTTATCGCGGGAAAGAAACAGAAGCTTGAGGGCGTTCCTGCAAATCGTCAGTGACTGCGTACAATAGTAAAAGGACCTTTTTCGGATTAACCAGAAGCGCGAGGCCCTTTCTGCAAAATTGCCTGGGCGCGGACGCGCGCGCGCGGGCGCGGGCGCTGTTCTCCCTGGGCCTGGGCTTGTTGGGCCAGAAACGGCCCAGTACTATTTTATCGTTTTCCTTTTCTTTTACAGCAGAACTCTAGAAATCTGTAGAAAATAGTAGAAAAATCCTAAAATCATGAGACTAATTTTCCTAGGCTTGTTAATTTCCCTAGTATTTAATAAAAATAGTTTTATGATTTTTAGTTTGAACAGGAAATTTTAGGATATTTAAAATAGCCTAAACTATTGATTCTGGATTTTTAGAGAATAAATAATAAGTCCAAAATTTCCCAAACTTTTTATGTGAGCTTATCACATTATTTAGAAGCCATGGGTAGAGTTTGGTTTGATTTGGACCTTGTTTGATCACTAAACCCAAAACCACCCCCCCTGCTCCATGAACTCCTTTACTGACTCCGAAAACCCTAGGTTCTCGGAGTACCGTGAAGGAAAGTTGTATTCAAGACATAACTAATAAGTTTATGCTACCTTTGCATCCTCATGAGCATTCCATGACATCCATTCTTATGCATGTATATGATTATATTAGAGCAAGAAGAAGAAGAAGAAGTTTTTGAAGAAGGGATACCACCCACCTCTGATCCTCAAGCGGATAACTGCTTTTATTTTGATATCTGTGGATCCGAGCCAGACACCTCTGATAACAAAGGCAAGCCCCGGTGCATTTGCCACCTTCCTTGATGTCTTTAAAATCTTTCTCACTTACTTGCTGCATTAGGTGATAGGAGTTGATTGATTAAACAATTCCTGCATTGCCTTCCTTGATTTTGATTACCCTCCTTGAAATCCTGCTTTTACAAAAAGGTTTTACTTTGCTTAATATTGCTTTAGAAAAACAAAAGGATTTGTTTTACAAAAGATGTTTGGCAAAGTGGGAGGGATGTTTTTGAAAATAAAACTTGATGGTGGATCCATCACGGCCGTGATGGATTCAACATCGAAAAAGATGTACCTCTGTCAGGTACCAAACTTTGGGTTTGAAATGAGTAAGCTGAGACCGGGCGGGTGACTTGCACGAGAAGAGAGTCTCGGTGTAGTGTCTCCGTCTGAGTCGATTAAGGACCTTGTCGATGTAGGCTTGATGATCGAGGACCCTTTAACTGGTCACATGCCTCATCATGGGTAAGCCTTGCCTCGGGCAGACTAAGGCCGGAATAAGATAACACGAAATGGGAGTGGAGCGGTGGCGAGAGTAGCGTGTACCCTCCGTGGCAAGAGGCTGGACGGTGGTGTATCTATGCTCTCGGTTTGCGTGAACCTGATCCGGTCTTAAGAACCCCGGTGGCGGGTTGACATATGCAAGGGTTAAGTGCTACATATGTCGTGTGATTGGAGATCCTCAGCTGAGTATAATCGATTCGGATCGTCGTACCTTCGCGGTTATGAAGACTTGGTCACTGACCTACACGTAGCATTCCACTAAAGATGATGGGTTTTTGGTTAAGAAATTGGCTAGTGCAGGACCAGTGATTGAACTAGGGTAGAAAGAACTCTAGTGCAGGTAATTTTACCTAACTTGACAAATAAAATTGGATTTTTAAGGATCCACTTTAGTAAGCATTTCTGCGAAACAGAGTCTTTGACTATTGAGAAGCCTTACCTTGACTTCCATATATCCAGCATACCCTTGAGAGTCTTTTCCTTAGTCGGGTAAGACTTGCTGAGTAATTCCATACTCAGGGTTTATCCCTTTGTTGTTTTTAGGTGAGGAAGTAGCAGACTTTTGCTGCTTCTGTGCTAAGGTGGTTCCCAAGGGAGAAAACCAAGACTGAAGTGCGGGAGGACTCGGTCCTCCATCTAGAATCTTTTGTTATAGTCTTTCGGGAGAAGTTGGTGTCTCCCTGGTTTGTATAATTATTACTTTTATGCACTCACTTTTAACTGGTCTGTAATAACTTAACTTGAGCTTACTTTGGAAATAAATGTAAGATTATGTAAATCGCTTCCGCATATCTTTATCTCCGATGATCTGTAATGTCTGCGAGACGGGTGAAACGTTCCTGGTGAGGTAAGGAAAGATACCGAGCTTGTCAAGTAACTTAGGAACATCTACAGGGTGTCTGATGTCTGTTAGACAAGGACAACTGTAGGTGGGCCTGATTACTTGGGAGGTTCCGTCACATAATTCTCAGCTGGTAACCCCCATCAGCATAAAGCTGAAGAGGCCTAATGGGTTTGATTAAGTCAGGGATCAGTCCGTACGAGCGACTCGATCACGCCTCGCCCGAGCCTAGCCTCGGGCAAGCGCAGCCGACCCTGAGGTGTTTCCGTCTCGCCCGAGGCCCCCTTTTTTTACGGCAGACGCATCTCCGGCTCGCGCGAGGCCTTGCCTTCGTTAAGAAGCAACCCTGACTAAATCACCGCGCCGACCGACAAAGTCACAGGGGCATTTAACGCAAAGAGTGAGACTGACGGGCAGCCAGGCCTTGCCAAAGGCGCCATGGGAAGCTCCGCCCGACCCAGGGCTCGGACTCGGGCTAAGGCCCCGGAAGACGGCGAACTCCGCTCCGCCCGACCCAGGGCTCAAACTCGGGCTAAGGCCCCGGAAGACGGCGAACTCCGCTCCGCCCGACCCAGGGCTCGGACTCGGGCTAAGGCCCCGGAAGACGGCGAACTCCGCTCCGCCCGACCCAGGGCTCAGACTCGGGCTAAGGCCCCGGAAGACGACGAACTCCGCTCCGCCCGACCCAGGGCTCGGACTCAGGCTAAGGCCCCGGAAGACGACGAACTCCGCTTCGCCCGACCCAGGGCTCGGACTCCGCCCTAGCCTCTACCGAACGACCTCCGCCTCACCCGACCCAGGAGCTCGGGCTCGGCCTCGGCCATGGACGACAGACTCGACCTCGGCCTCGGAGGAGCCTCCACGTCGCCCGACCTAGGGCACGAGTCCGCCACGTCAACAGGAAGCGCCATCATCACCCTGCCCCGAGCCGACTTGGGTCGCAGAGAACAAGACCGACGTCCCATCTGGCTAGCTCCGCCAGATAGGCAATGATGGCGCCCCGCTAGACCCATGACGATGGCGGCTCTCGGCTCCCTTACGGAAGCAGGGGGACGTCAGCAAGAGCCCAACTGTTCCAACAGCTGTCCCTCCACCAGGCTCCGTTACTCCTCCGACAGCCACGACACCACACCAGCTGGGTGCCAAGTTCTCTCCGACTGCCACATTGGCATGTACCCAGGACGCTAGCTCTCCCCCGCTAGACACGTAGCACTCTGCTGCATCCCCATTGTACACCTGGATCCTCTCCTTGTGCCTATAAAAGGAAGGACCATGGCCTTCTTAGAGAAGGTTGGCCTCGCGGGAACGAGGGCAGGGGCAGGCGCTCTCTTGGGGCCGCTTGTAACCCCCTACTGCAAGCGCACCCGACCTGGGCGCGGGACGAACACGAAGGCCGCGGGATCTCCGCCTCCCTCACGACCCGGCTCCGGCCACCTCGCTCTTCCCCCCTTCGCGCTCGCCCACGCGCTCGACCCATCTGGGCTGGGGCACGCGGCACACTCACTCGTCGGCTCAGGGACCCCCCGGTCTCGAAACGCTGACAGTTGGCGCGCCAGGTAGGGGCCTGCTGCGTGTTGATGAGCAGTTTCCCGTCAAGCTCCAGATGGGCAGTCTCCAACGACCTCTCCAACCCGGGACGGTGCTCCGTTTCGGGAGCCTCGAGTTCATGTCTTCCGACGGCAGCTACGACATGATACTCCTTCCACCGCCGCGCGACGGTGACAATGGTGGCCGACAGCCCGCCCGCCGGCGGCGGAATCGACGACGTCTTTCCCGCGTAGGGGAAGGACAACTTTCGAGCTCGCCCCATCCTCTCCCTCGCCATCGGAGGAGGAGACGGGGCAACCAGGGCCGAGCGGGAGGCTGCGCTCCGTCGGCTATCGAGCAAGTGGACGACGCCAGCACGCTCACGGAGGGCCTGTAGGACGTCGCCCTCGTACCCAGGACGACGGCGCGATCAGCCCCCGAGGTGACTTCGTCGCCCCTCGTCGACCAAAAGGTACCGACTGCTTCCCATCTTTCGTCATTTCGACTCGACCTCAACCCGCCTAGCGGCCTCGCTTTGGCGGGCGCTCGCGTTGAGGTGAATGCAACCCCTTTTGGGTTCCGTGTGCGGTCGCCTTGGGACCGATTGACGGGCGTCTCGACCTACGGGCCCTCTGGGTTCGAGGAAGATGACGACCCCAGCATCTGCTGGGATTTCTCTGGATCTGGCAACCCCAGTGCCATGCGGGACTTCATGACCGCATGCAACTACTGCCTCTCCGACTGTTCCGACGGCAACCGCAGCCTTGACGACAAGGACTGTGGCCCGAGCCGCGAATGTTTCCACGTCGAGCTAGGGGATCCCTCCGGAGGCAGCTGTCTCAGCATGCCGGAGGATGGTGATCTCCCTAGGCCTGTACCTCGCGCCGACATCCCGCGGGAGCTAGCTGTGGTCCCCGTTCCGGCGGGGGGTCACGACCCACAGCTCGAGCAAGTCCGCGGGGCGCAAGCCGGGCTCGATGAGGGGGCAGGAGCGCTCGTGGCGATCCGCCGGGACGTCGGGCAGGTATGGGCGGGCCAGCCCCCGGCCGGAGAAATACGTCACCTGCCCCAGGGTCTCCAGCACCGCATCGCCAACGATGCCAGGGACCGGCCACCACCCGCATCCGGCGGAACCGGCCAGGACCTGGCAGCCGCAGCGATGCTCCTCCACGCGATGCCGGAGTCATCAACCACCGAGGGCCGGCGAATCCAGGGAGAGCTCAAGCATCTCCTAGAAGGCGCTGCGGCCCGGCGGGCCGAGAGCTCTGCCTCCCGAAGGCAGTGGTACCCCTCGGAACCTCGTGCCGCGACTTCCCGACTCACGCGGGAAGTCTCGGTCTATACCGGACGCACGCGCAACACCGCGCCTGCGGCCCCGGGCCACCTCGGCGACGAGCACCCTCATCGCGACCGTCGGGCCCGCCTCGACGAAAGGGTGCGCCGAGGCTACCACCCCAGGCGTGGGGGACGCTACGACAGCGGGGAGGACCGGAGTCCCTCGCCCGAACCACCCGGTCCGCAGGTCTTCAGCCGAGCCATTCGGCGGGCGCCGTTTCCGACCCGATTCCGACCCCCGACTACTATCACAAAGTACTCGGGGGAAACAAGACCGGAATTGTGGCTCGCGGACTACCGCCTGGCCTATCAACTGGGTGGAACGGACGACGACAACCTCATCATCCGCAACCTCCCCCTGTTCCTCTCCAACACTGCTCGCGCTTGGTTGGAGCACCTGCCTCCGGGGCAGATTTCCAACTGGGAGGATTTGGTCCAAGCTTTCGCCGGCAACTTCCAGGGCACGTACATGCGCCCCGGGAATTCCTGGGACCTCCGGAGCTGCCGGCAACAGCCGGGAGAGTCTCTTCGGGACTACATCCGGCGATTCTCGAAGCAGCGCACCGAGCTGCCCAACATCACCGACTCCGATGTCATCGGCGCGTTCCTTGCCGGCACCACCTGCCGTGACCTGGTGAGCAAGTTGGGTCGCAAGACCCCCACCAGGGCGAGCGAGCTGATGGACATCGCCACCAAGTTCGCCTCTGGCCAGGAGGCGGTCGAGGCCATCTTCCGAAAGGACAAGCAGCCCCAGGGCCGCCCGTCGGAAGATGCACCCGAGGCGTCTACTTCGCTCGGCGCCAAGAAGAAAGGCAGGAGGAAGTTGCAAGCGAAACGCGACGCCACCAGCACGGACCTTGTCGCTGCCGCCGAGTACAAGAACCCTCGGAAGCCCCCCGGAGGTGCCAACCTCTTCGACAAGATGCTCAAGGAGACGTGCCCTTACCATCAGGGGCCCGTCAAGCACACGCTCGAGGAGTGCGTCATGCTTCGGCGCCACTTCCACAAGGTCGGGCCACCCACAGAGGGTGGCAGGGCCCGCGACGACGACAAAAAGGAAGATCACCAAGCAGGAGAGTTCCCCGAGGTCCGCGACTGCTTCATGATCTGCGGAGGGCATGCGGTGAATGCCTCGGCTCGGCATCGCAAGCGAGAGCGCCGGGAGGTCTGCTCGGTGAAGGTGGCGGCACCAGTCTACCTAGACTGGTCCGACAAGCCCATCACCTTCGACCAAGATGACCACCCCGACCACGTGCCGAGCCCGGGGAAGTACCCGCTCGTCGTCGATCCCATCATCGGCGACGTCAGGCTCACTAAGGTCCTGATGGAAGGGGGCAGCTGCCTCAATATCATCTACGCCGAGACCCTCAGGCTCCTGCGCGTCGATCTGTCCTCCGTCCGAGCAGGCGCTGCGCCTTTCCACGGGATCATTCCTGGGAAGCGCGTCCAGCCCCTCGGACAGCTCGACCTTCATGTCTGCTTCGGAACACCGTCCAACTTCCGAAGGGAGACTTTGACGTTTGAGGTGGTCGGGTTCCGAGGAACCTACCACGCAGTGCTAGGGAGGCCATGCTACGCGAAGTTCATGGCCATCCCCAACTACACCTACCTGAAGCTCAAGATGCCGGGCCCCAACGGGGTCATCACCGTCGGCCCCACGTACAAACACGCGTTCGAATGCGATGTGGAGTGCGTGGAGTATGCCGAGGCCCTCATCGCCGACCTGGAAAACCTCTCCCGAGAGGTGCCGGACGTGAAGCGACACACCGGCAACTTCGAGCCAGCGGAGACGGTTAAGGCCGTCCCTCTCGACCCCAGTGGCGACACCTCCAAGCAGATCCGGATCGGTTCTGGGCTCGACCCCAAATAGGAAGCAGTGCTCGTCGACTTTCTCCGCGCAAACGCCGACGTCTTTGCGTGGAGTCCCTCGGACATGCCCGGCATACCGAGGGATGTCGCCGAGCACTCGCTGTATATTCGGGCCGGAGCCCGACCGGTCAGACAGCCTCTGCGTCGATTCGACGAGGAAAGGCGCAGGGTGATAGGCGAGGAGATCCACAAGCTGATGGCAGCAGGGTTCATCAAAGAGGTATTCCATCCCGAATGGCTTGCCAACCCTGTGCTTGTGAGGAAGAAAGGGGGGAAATGGCGGATGTGTGTAGACTACACTGGTCTCAACAAAGCATGTCCAAAGGTTCCCTACCCTCTACCTCGCATTGATCAAATCGTGGATTCCACTGCCGGGTGTGAAACCCTGTCTTTCCTCGATGCCTACTCAGGGTATCATCAAATCAAGATGAAAGAGTCCGACCAGCTCGCGACTTCTTTCATCACGCCCTTCGGCATGTACTGTTATGTCACCATGCCGTTCGGTTTGAGGAACGCGGGTGCAACGTACCAGCGGTGCATGAACCATGTGTTCGGCGAACACATCGGTCGCACGGTCGAGGCCTACGTCGATGACATCGTAGTCAAGACAAGGAAAGCCTCCGACCTTCTCTCCGACCTTGAAGTGACATTCCGGTGTCTCAAGGCGAAGGGCGTCAAGCTCAATCCCGAGAAGTGCGTCTTCGGGGTGCCCCGAGGCATGCTCCTGGGATTCATCGTCTCCGAACGGGGCATCGAAGCCAACCCGGAGAAGATCGCAGCCATCACAAGCATGGGGCCCATCAAGGACTTAAAAGGCGTACAGAGGGTCATGGGATGTCTCGCGGCCTTGAGCCGTTTCGTCTCGCGCCTCGGCGAAAGAGGCCTGCCCCTGTACCGTCTCTTAAGGAAGGCCGAGTGCTTCACTTGGACTCCCGAGGCCGAGGAAGCTCTCGGGAACCTGAAGGCGCTCCTCACCCAGGCGCCCGTCTTGGTACCCCCAGCTGATGGAGAAGCCCTCTTGGTTTACGTCGCCGCTACCACCCAGGTGGTCAGCGCCGCGATCGTGGTCGAAAGGCAAGAAGAGGGGCATGCTTTGCCCATTCAGAGGCCAGTTTACTTCGTCAGCGAGGTGCTGTCCGAAACCAAGATCCGCTACCCACAAGTCCAGAAGCTGCTGTATGCAGTGATCCTGACGAGGCGAAAGCTGCGACATTACTTCGAGTCTCATCCGGTGACTGTGGTGTCATCCTTCCCCCTGGGGGAGATCATCCAGTGCCGAGAGGCCTCGGGACGGATCGCGAAGTGGGCGGTGGAAATCATGGGCGAGACAATCTCGTTCGCCCCCGGAAGGCCATCAAGTCCCAGGTACTGGCGGACTTCGTAGCCGAATGGGTCGACACCCAGTTGCCGACGGCTCCGATCCAACCGGAGCTCTGGACCATGTTTTTCGACGGGTCGCTGATGAAGACGGGAGCCGGCGCGGGCCTGCTCTTCGTCTCGCCCCTCGGGAAACATCTGCGCTACGTGCTACGCCTCCATTTCCCGGCGTCCAACAATGTGGCTGAGTACGAGGCTCTGATCAACGGATTGCGAATCGCCATCGAGCTAGGGGTCCGACGCCTCGACGCTCGCGGCGACTCGCAGCTCGTCATCGACCAAGTCATGAAGAACTCCCACTGCCGCGACCCGAAGATGGAGGCCTACTGTGATGAGGTTCGACGCCTGGAAGACAAGTTCTACGGGCTCGAGCTTAACCACGTCGCCCGGCGCTACAACGAGACTGCGGACGAGCTGGCAAAGATAGCCTCGGGGCGAACGACGGTTCCCCCGGACGTCTTCTCCCGGGATCTGCACCAACCCTCCGTCAAGATCGGCGACACGCCCGAGCCCGAGGCGCCCTCGGCCCCGTCCGAGGTGACCTCGGCCCAGCCCGAGCCATCCTCGGTTCAGCCCGAGGAACCCTCGGCCCCCGAGGGCGAGGCACTGCGCATCGAGGAGGAGCGGAGCGGGGTCACGCCTGATCAAGATTGGCAGACCCCGTACCTGCAATATCTCCGCCAAGGGGAACTGCCCCTCGACCGAGCCGAGGCTCGGCGGGTAGCGCGACGCGCCAAGTCGTTCGTCTTGCTGGGCGATGAGAAGGAGCTCTACCACCGCAGCCCCTCGGGCATCCTCCAGCGATGCATCTCCATCGCCGAAGGTCAGGAACTCCTGCAGGAAATACACTCGGGGGCTTGCGGCCATCATGCAGCGCCTCGAGCCCTCGTCGGGAACGCTTTCCGGCAAGGCTTCTACTGGCCGACGGCGGTGGCTGACGCCACTAGAATTGTCCGCACCTGCGAAGGGTGCCAATTCTATGCGAAGCAGACCCACCTGCCCGCTCAGGCTCTGCAGACGATACCCATCACCTGGCCCTTCGCTGTGTGGGGTCTGGACCTCGTCGGCCCTCTGCAGAAGGCGCCCGGGGGCTACACGCACCTGCTGGTCGCCGTCGACAAATTCTCCAAGTGGATCGAGGTCCGACCCCTGAACAGCATCAGGTCCGAGCAGGCGGTGGCGTTCTTCACCAACATCATCCATCGCTTTGGGGTCCTGAACTCCATCATCACCGACAACGGCACCCAGTTCACCGGCAAAAAATTCTTGGATTTTTGCGAGGATCACAACATCCGGGTGGACTGGGCTGCCGTAGCTCATCCCATGTCGAATGGGCAAGTAGAGCGTGCCAATGGCATGATTCTACAAGGGCTCAAGCCTCGGATTTACAATGACCTCAACAAGTTCGGCAAACGATGGATGAAGGAACTCCCCTCGGTGGTCTGGAGCCTGAGGACGACGCCGAGCCGAGCCACGGGTTTCACGCCGTTCTTCCTGGTCTACGGGGCCGAGGCCGTCTTGCCCACAGACCTGGAATACGGCTCCCCGAGGACGAGAGCCTACGACGATCAAAGCAACCAAGCTAGCCGAGAAGACTCGCTGGACCAGCTGGAAGAGGCTCGGGACAAGGCCTTACTACACTCGGCGCGGTATCAGCAGTCCCTGCGACGCTACCACGCCCGAGGGGTCCGACCCCGAGACCTCCAGGTGGGCGACCTGGTGCTTCGGCTGCGGCAAGACGCCCGAGGGAGGCACAAGCTCACGCCCCCCTGGGAGGGGCCATTCGTCATCGCCAAAGTTCTGAAGCCCGGAACGTACAAGCTGGCCATCAAGGCGAGGTCTACGGCAACGCTTGGAACATCCAACAGCTACGTCGCTTCTACCCTTAAGATGTTTCCAAGTTGTTCATATACCTCGCACCCACGCAAAGTTTAGTCAACAAGGAAGGGTCGGCCTCGCCTCGGCAAAGCCCGACCCTCCCTCGGGGGCTAAAAGGGGGGAAACCCCCTCTGCGGCAAAATTTTCCTCGAAAAAAAATCTCTTTTACCAGAATGTCTTTCGTGCTTTTTGACTACTTCGAAAAGTGGGTCCTGGAAACGGCGGGGTACACGTAAGCAGTCAAGGCTGCCCGAGCCGAGGGACTCCTACACCTCCGGGATACGGATACCTCACTCATCACCTTCTGCGATAAGTAACTCGCGATCGGATAAAGTGGCTCCACGGATCGAACAAGTCTTTACGTTCGGAAGCCCTTCTGCCGAAGCGATCTTTCGAGCCTTCTCGACTAAGTCAGTGACGAGGCCTCATGGACGGGTGAAAGTACGCGTAAGCGGCAAGGCCGACCGAGCCGAGGGATTCCCACGCCTCCGGGATACGGATACCTCACTCATCACCTTCCGTGAGAAGCAACTCTCGCTCGCACTAGCATCCCTGTTACCGACGAAAAGTCCAGATACTCGAAACAAGAGGAAAAGAGACGCAGCTTTACAACACAGCAAGGGTGTGTGTTCTGGCCTCGACGGCCGCACAAGGCACACGCTACAAGACAATCTGATCCTGCAGGCTCGGGTCTTGACACCGGAAAGGGGGCAGCAACACCCTCGGCATCAACGGCACCTTCGGCGAGGCCCGACCTAGCCTCGGACGGCGACGCGGTCCGAGGGTCTCCGCTCCGAAGGACGACGTCATCACCACGCCCGAGCAACCGCTGTTAGGGACTTCTCCGGGATCCGGCCCAAGCAGACGGCTCGGCCGGCCACCTCCGGGGCCTCGGCCAACCACCTTCGAAGGGCGCCGGCCCGGTCCGAAGCCTCGGCTGATCAACTCCGGCGTCGATCCTGCCAACGGACAACCCGGCTAGGCTCCGGCCAACCAGGTTTCATTTTCGAGCCAACTCCGCCTCTGCTCATGCTGATATCGCTACCCCTGGCCTCGGCTCGTCGAAGAGCGGCCGAGGGGTCTCTTTAACTAAGCTAGAGGAGCCTCGGACAGCAGGGCTGACCGAGCCAAGGGACTCCTACGCCTCCGGGATACGGATACCTCACTCGTCACCTTGACACGGGGCGACTCATGCTTGGTGAAGCGGTTCAGATAATCAGCAGACGAGTCTTAGCGCTCGAAAAATGAGAAAAATACGGCTCTGTGCCGGCGTTACATACATGTTCAGGCCCCGAAAGCCGAAATGAACAAAAAAAACCCGGCATTCGAAGTGCCATTACAAACGGAACTCCGGTTCCGTCCCCGCGGGTACGGACAACCTCCCCGCCAGGGAAGCCCGTGGAGCGGCAAGCTCTGGGCGATTGCCACCACCAGAAGCTGGAAGAAGAGGTGGTCCGCCGACCCACGCAGGAGGTGGAGCCCCGGCTCGCTTCTCTCCCCGCCCCGGCGAGGATGACGAACACCCTCAACACTAAGGGCGGGGCCGGGACCACAGCCCGGTTTGCCTCTCCCCATCCAGGAGCTGGAGGTCACCATCTTGGGTGATCACTAGCGGAGGGGAGCAACCGGGCTGTGTGATGAAAATCCTTGAAGCCGAACGATGGCTGAAAGGTACCAACTCCCACGGAGTTGCGTTCCTCCAACGATGGAGCGAAAAGACGGCGGTTTCCCCCATCCGGGGGCTTGAAAGGTGGAAAGACACGACGCATAAGGGAGGAAGAAGACATGGTCGCCTTACGAAAGGGGTCGCCCTCCTTTTAAAGGCGACTCTCCTTGCTTGCGCCCCCAACCGTCACGGGCTGAGTCTTCTCCAACACGCCTCCAAAGCCCTCCCCTGCGGCGCGGGGGCTGGGACCCGTATGTCATGCAGACCGGCTCCGAGCAGAAGAGGCCAAACCGCCGCGCACGGCGCACGCAACCACCCAGCGGTTACAAGCGACCCTCCACTTTTGCCCAGACCAATGGGCGAAAGGGGCGGGCAGCCATGCAGGCGGCATGCAACCGCGCCAAGTGGACGCACTTCTCCGGCTCCTGACCTGCCAGCACGGAGGCCCAAACCCACGCGTCGCGCGACCGGCGCGCCGGATGCTGCATGCAAGCAGCTGTACCACTTGCGCCACCACCGCACCTCCTCGATTGCGGAACCAATACAGCGACCCGAGGCGACCCAGCGCGCGACCCAGCAGCGCCAGCCTGACGCAGCGGTCAAACGCGGTCGAAAGCGGGCCGGCAGTAATGACGGTGGCAGGCGCGCGGGAGCAGCGGTCGCGCCGTCAGCCAAGCTCACATCCCATCCGGAGGCAGCGAGAGAACCCCCTCTCACGGTGTGAAGACGACGCGCCCGTGACCCGTTCCTCGAACGGCTCGCGCACGCGCAACGGCAACCTCGCCAACTACTCGCCCCGGTGCATTAACTCCACGGCTGGACAGGCGGCGCTTCTGGCAGAAGCCGCTGGCGACGCTTCGCCTTCGCCAAAACGACCCCACCAAAAAAGGTATGTCACGTCGTTCAATTTCGTATCCTTTTTTCCTTTTTCCTCTTTCTCTATCTCTTGCAACAGGGACCGGGAAAGGGGATACCCCCAAAGGGATCCTTCCCCGTGAAGGAACTAGGCTCCGAGCCTCCTTACTGATCAGGGGTTCGAAGGCTGGCCCCCCGAAGGGTTCAACAGCCGCCTCAGATCGCGTGGGCCCGACACCCACTACTGGTCAGGGGTTCGAAGGTCAGCCTCCCGAAAGGTTCCACGACCGCCTCAGGCTACTCGGGCTCCGCGCCCATTACTGATCAGGGGTTCGAAGGCTGGCCCCCCGAAGGGTTCACAGTCGCCTCAGACACCGAGCGAGGGATGACCAGGGGTACGTTCGATACATAACCAAGGCTCGGGCTGCGCTCCCGAGGTACCCTAGGACATTTCCGAGACCAGCGGGAACGATCCTGTAACGGAATCCCATCGGAGGGAGGCAACGAGCCCTCGGACCCCGTCGCCAGGGGACCGGGTCCGGCAGATCACCCGCAGGTACTTTTGGGCGTGCCTCCGGGCCCCTAGCCGACCCCCAACGAACGGGGCACGGACGTCCACTCGGATTACCCGCTTGCAGCTCACCGGAGACACCATGTTCGGTGCCCATCGAGGGTAACATGGCGCTCTCCCCCCTCCTCCTTGCGGAAAGGCGACGTAGGGGCGTATGTAAAAAAGCCGAGTCTGTCCCTGATCGCCCTCTCGCCCTGTGCGGAGGCTCGGGGGCTGCTCTCTTAAACCCGGCTCCGGCCAAACCGTTGACAGCGTCAACATACCAGCCCGAGAACTTGGGCCCCGACAGTGCACCCGGGCTACGGCCTGTTCGCATGAGGGAACCGCCAGACCAGCCGAAGCATTACGCAAGGCATTAAGACCTCGAAGGAGTGAAACCACTCCTCCGAGGCCTCGGGGGCTACACCCGGCGGGTGCGCTCGCGCGCACCCACCGGAACAAAGTGCAACCGAGAAAGGCTGGTCCCCTTGCAAAAAAGTGCGACGGAAGCCTCCAAGCGAGTGCTAACACTCCCTTCGAGGCTCGGGGGCTACTGTCGGGGACCATAATTAGGGGTACCCTCAAGACGCCTAATTCTCAGCTGGTAACCCCCATCAGCATAAAGCTGCAGAGGCCTGATGGGTTTGATTAAGTCAGGGATCAGTCCGTACGAGCGACTCGATCACGCCTCGCCCGAGCCTAGCCTCGGGCAAGCGCAGCCGACCCCGAGGTGTTTCCGTCTCGCCCGAGGCCCCCTTTTTTTACGGCAGACGCATCTCCGGCTCGCCCGAGGCCTTGCCTTCGTTAAGAAGCAACCCTGACTAAATCACCGCGCCGACCGACCAAGTCACAGGGGCATTTAACGCAAAGAGTGAGACTGACGGGTAGCCAGGCCTTGCCAAAGGCGCCATGGGAAGCTCCGCCCGACCCAGGGCTCGGACTCGGGCTAAGGCCCCGGAAGACGGCGAACTCCGCTCCGCCCGACCCAGGGCTCGGACTCGGGCTAAGGCCCCGGAAGACGGCGAACTCCGCTCCGCCCGACCCAGGGCTCGGACTCGGGCTAAGGCCCCGGAAGACGGCGAACTCCGCTCCGCCCGACCCAGGGCTCGGACTCGGGCTAAGGCCCCGAAAGACGACGAACTCCGCTCCGCCCGACCCAGGGCTCGGACTCGGGCTAAGGCCCCGGAAGACGACGAACTCCGCTTCGCCCGATCCAGGGCTCGGACTCCGCCCTGGCCTCTGCCGAACGACCTCCGCCTCACCCGACCCAGGAGCTCGGGCTCGGCCTCGGCCATGGACGACAGACTCGACCTCGGCCTCGGAGGAGCCTCCACATCGCCCGACCTAGGGCACGAGTCCGCCACGTCAACAGGAAGCGCCATCATCACCCTGCCCCGAGCCGACTTGGGTCGCAGAGAACAAGACCGACGTCCCATCTGGCTAGCTCCGCCAGATAGGCAATGATGGCGCCCCGCTAGACCCATGACGACGGCGGCTCTCGGCTCCCTTACGGAAGCAGGGGGACGTCAGCAAGAGCCCAACTGTTCCAACAGCTGTCCCTCCACCAGGCTCCGTTACTCCTCCGACAGCCACGACACCACACCAGCTGGGTGCCAAGTTCTCTCCGGCTGCCACATTGGCATGTACCCAGGACGCTAGCTCTCCCCCGCTAGACACGTAGCACTCTGCTGCATCCCCATTGTACACCTGGATCCTCTCCTTGCGCCTATAAAAGGAAGGACCAGGGCCTTCTTAGAGAAGGTTGGCCTCGCGGGAACGAGGGCAGGGGCAGGCGCTCTTTTGGGGCCGCTCGCTCCCCTCACCCGCGCGGACGCTTGTTACCCCCTACTGCAAGCGCACCCGACCTGGGCGCGGGACGAACACGAAGGCCGCGGGATCTCCGCCTCCCTCACGACCCGGCTCTGGCCACCTCGCTCTTCCCCCCTTCACGCTCGCCCACGCGCTCGACCCATCTGGGCTGGGGCACGCGGCACACTCACTCGTCGGCTCGGGGACCCCCCGGTCTCGAAACACCGACACATATCCTAGTAAAAAGCCTTCTACAGCCTTGGAAGCAAATTTAGATTTTCTACCTCTTTTAACAAGAACAAAACATTTGCTACCAAAGACTCTAAAATATGAAACATTGGGCTTTTTACCGGTTAGGAGTTCATATGATGTCTTCTTGAGGATTCGGTGAAGGTAGAGCCGGTTGATGGAGTAGCAGGCGGTGTTAATCGCCTCAGCCCAAAACCGGTCCGGAGTCTTGTACTCATCAAGCATGGTCCTCGCCATGTCCAATAGAGTTCTATTCTTCCTCTCCACTACACCATTTTGCTGAGGTGTGTAGGGAGAAGAGAACTCATGCTTGATGCCCTCCTCCTCAAGGAAGCCTTCAATTTGAGAATTCCTGAACTCCGTCCCATTGTCGCTCCTAATCTTTTTGATCCTTAAGCCGAACTCATTTTGAGCTCGTCTCAAGAATCCCTTTAAGATCTCTTGGGTTTGTGATTTATCTTACAAAAAGAATACCCAAGTGAAGCGAGAATAATCATCCACAATAACTAGATAGTACTTACTCCCGCCGATGCTTATGTAAGCTATGGGGCCGAATAAATCCATGTGGAGTAGCTCCAGTGGCCTGTCCGTTGTCATTATGTTCTTGTGTGGATGATGGGCACCAACTTGCTTTCCTGCTTGACATGCGCCACAAACCCTGTCTTTCTCAAAATGAACATTCGTTAGTGCCAAAATGTGCTCTCCCTTTAGAAGCTTGTGAAGATTCTTCATCCCAACATGGGCTAGTCGGCGATGCCAGAGCCAACCCATATTAGTCTTAGCAATTAAGCAAGTGTCAAGTTCAGCTCTATTAAAATCAACTAAGTATAGCTGACCCTCTAACACTCCCTTAAATGCTACTGAATCATCACTTCTTCTAAAGACAGTAACACCTACATTTGTAAATAGACAGTTGTAGCCCATATTGCATAATTGAGAAATAGAAAGCAAATTGTAATCTAAAGAATCTACAAGAAAAACATTGGAAATAGAGTGGTCAGGTGATATAGCAATTTTACCAAGTTTTTTGACCAAACCTTGATTTCCATTCCCGAATGTGGTAGTTCTTTGGGGATCTTGGTTTTTCTCATAGGAGGAGAACATCCTTTTCTCCCCTGTCATGTGGTTTGTGCATCCGCTATCAATTATCCAGCTTGCGCCCCCGGATGCATAAACCTGCAAAACAATTTAGGCCTTGTTCTTAGGTACCCAAACAGTCTTGGGTCTTTTGAAGTTGGAAACAAGCACCTTGGGTACCCAAACTGTCACACCCGGCTTTAAGGAACAAAGCCAGGTGCATCTCATACATGCACCAAGAAGACAACGTATATAATAACAGAGTGTATAGAGATAAATGTCACAATAATCAGAGTATTTATTACATAGCGGAAGTCTTATTACAAAACAAAAGATAAATATAAAATGAACTAAGGATCGTCCTTGGTGCAAAAGTCGACCGGGAAACGCCACCTAGATCAGATCAAACTCCTTGCCTTGTGACTCCTCCTAAACCACCTGTTCTTCTCCTGTGAGGGCGTGAGACAGCAAGGGTGAGCTCACACATGATCATAGCTCAACAAGTTGTGGGGAAACCAGTGGGTATGAACTCACCAAAGATGGGAGTTCATGTGATGTGTAATGCTAATCAACAACAGGGGTTAAAGCTGAGCATTGCTTTTAATTAGTTGGTCAAAATTTTATTAGCAGTTACTAAGTGTAAGTAAATACCAAACCTTAAATAAAGTAATAGAACAAATTAATAATAAATCCATGCATATGCAAATGACAAAATTGAATTTAAGTTACATAAATTAATCATCAGGGAGTCCTAAGTTGCTTGTGACTAAGCTCGGCTAGTATACCAGTTTTATACTCTGCAGAGGTTGTACCCTTTACCCACAAGTCATGTTACCCATCTGCCAAGGGATCGCGACTCCCATACACCTCTACCTAGGAAGCGAGGCAGGGCAACACTACGAGGCCTTTACAAAGTTCCACTAGCTTTCGAAAACCCGTTATAGTTTATGGGAAGAGCACTTGCAAGAATCCCCCATCTGACCGCCATCGCAGCAAAATCAACCCAAGAACCTCTTTGCATGCAACTCCCCTACTGCCCTTGCCCCTTTCAGGTAAGATAGTCTTCCACTAGCTTTCCTAATTAGTTAGCCAAGGGGTCCCATTCCTCCCTTGTGGTGGCACGTGTTTCTCAAGTTAAGCTCCATGTTCCAATTAACATTAATGATCTTGACATGAACATAAATAGAATAACAAAAGAATTGGAACATGGATATAATGAAAGATTATCCCAAAACCATGTAAAGCAATAGCAAAACTACCCAAGTGATTCAGGGATAACAAGGTAAAGAGATAAACAGTCTAGGGTGACCTATTGGGTCCCATCAAAATTAACCTATGCATGAATAATTGACATTAAAGAGCATTATTGGGTATAAAAGTGATCAAGGGCACAACTTGCCTTCAATGAGCTCCTGCTCAGCTACTTCTATCTGCTGGTCACCAGGATCCATAGTCACAGGCTCTTCTACTCGCCACAATACAAACAAGCACAGTATATAGAGAAAATTAACATCACACCAAACATATAACCAAAATACATAATAATAACCTACACATTAAAATAAAATCCTAGGAACAGGAATCATAATTTTTGGAGTTATATATTTTAAGATATGAATTTCCAAAGGTTTTACATGCTTAGAATAGGATTAAGTGGGAAATAAATTTTTCTTATTGTTTTCATGTCAAATCAAATACTCTAAGTGATAGAGAATAAAATTACAAAATTTTAGAAACTGGAATGAGTCAATTTGGAGCTCATATGAATTTTCTATGAATTATTCAAATTCTAGCACTCATTTATATAATAAAAACCTATTTCCTAATCCATTTATTCAATTTATCACGGCACTGGACTGGGCCTCAAATTCAGAGAAACCCAGGGGGCTTGGAGTAAGACTCTGCAGACACAGAGCACAGCCCCAGAGGATGGCGGGTTGAATCGCTAAAAGGTGAGGGGCTCTTATGACTAATGTGCTCGTGAAGGGGTACGTGAGGACTACGGCCGTCCGATGGAGGAGGAATGGCCTAGATTAGATCGCCAAGGCATTCAATCGGTACACAACTTCTACTGTTGGATCTCGACCCGATGTTCAACAGTTAATATGGCTGAGGTCGCATCCCGACCGCCCGCACCCGGATCTACGGTTCTCATCTCCTTCCCTCACGATCTAACTCTAGTCATTGGATTGACATCCAACGATTACAAATGTTCCATGCTCTCGTCTGATCGCAGCCGACCAACCCGGGATCGACGGCCCAACATCATCTTCTCCACGCCGATGCGCGCTCCAAGGAAACGCGTACTGCGACGGCGGCGCGAACGCCACCTCGCAACCACTTTCTAGTCCACACCAAAGTAAAGGTGATGTCGCGCCCCGCCACGATAAGCTGGCAATTTGACTCTACGGCGGGCTATGCATGCTTCGACAACGAAGAAACGTCGAGCAGGTACGAGGCGATTCCTTACCGACGAGCTGCCCAGCCGCAACTGCTCTCGATAAATCCACGCACGCCGCCCTCGCGAACCCGTCCAGCAACCGAGCGCAGCTGCAGAGGAGTCACGGCGGTGGCGGCGGTCGACCCGAGTTGTGGTTCAGCTGGCTTACGTTCGTAACAACTATGACCTCACCGGTGCGGCGAGGGGATGTGGGATTGGCTTAGAGGACGCGAGGGGGCGGCTTCCCATCATATACCTAGGTGCCCGGGGAGGGTCTCCATGCAAGCCCGGCATGTCTGGCCAAACTTTGGAGGTAGTTGGGGAGGTGGGCAGATGTGGCGCGCGGGTAGAAGATAAACAGGACCAAGGCCCCACCCGACAGAGCATCGGTGACAGTGTGGTGTGGCTGGCCAGTGGGGCACCCCCGTCGCCGCTACGCCAGGCCAAGCGGCCACGAGTGGGAATTGCAGGTGGGCCGAGCAGGTAAGAAGTCGGCCCAACCAGGTATGGTTGTCTTTCTCTTTTTTTGTTTTTGTTTCTTTTTCTCTATATGCTATTTCCAAATCCTAATTTGGGCACCAATACATTTTTTATTAATATTATTTTTTTATTAATATCACTATTATTAAATGCATAAACACATAAACCCCAGCATGATGCACAAAATTATCTTGGATGTCACTAGCTATTTAATCACTTTAAATGTGGGTTTTCACATGTTATGATGAATAGAGATCAAAACATATAAGGGAAGTCATCACCTTTCAAATGACCTACAAATTTGGGGTATTACAAATCCTGCCCCCCTTAACAAAAATCTCGTCCTCGAGATTTAGGAAGATCTAGGGAAAAGATGGGGAAAATCTATGCGAAGCTCTTCTTCTCTTTCCCAAGTTGCTTCATCTTCTCCATGGTGACTCCATTGTACTTTGCACATCTTTATCACCTTATTTCTCGTAACCCGAGTCAATGTATCAAGAATCTTGACCGTATACTCCGTGTAAGTCAAATCACCCTGAACACTAAGCTCTTCCATTGGTATCTGTTCCTTAGGGACACAGAGACACTTCTTAAGTTGAGACACATGAAATACATTGTGCACATCAGATAGATTATCAGGTAGCTCAAGTTGGTATGCCAGCTCCCCAACTCGCCTAAAGATCAAGAATGGTCCAATATAGCGAGGGGACAATTTGCCCTTAACTTTGAATCTCCTCATTCCACGAAGTGGTGACACCTTGAGGTACACATAATCTCCTTCCTCAAATTCCAGTGGTCTCCTTCTATTATCAGCATAGATCTTTTTCCTAGTTTGTGCTACCCTCAAATTCTCTTGAATTATATGGACTTATTCTTTTGCCTCTTGAATCAGTTCAGGCCCAGAGAACTGTCTTTCTCCAGTCTAATACCAATATAGAGGAGTCCTGCACTTCCTGCCATACAAAGCTTCAAATGGTGACATCTTCAGGCTGGCCTGATAACTATTATTATATGAGAATTCAGCATAAGGTAGACTTTTATCCCAACTTCATGCTGAAGGGCACAAGCTCTCAACATATCTTCCAATACTTGATTAGTCCTTTCAGTCTGTCCATCAGTCTGAGGGTGATAGGCTGTACTAAAATTCAACTTTGTATTCATATTCTCATAAAAGCTTTTCCAGAATCTTAAGGTAAACTGTGAACCTCGATCAGACACGATCTTCTTTGGTACTCCATGTAAACACACAATCTGAGCCATATATAACTCTGCTAGCTGAGAACCCTTATAAGTAGTCTTGACCGGAATGAAATGAGCTACTTTAGTCAATCTATCCACAATCACACATATAGCATCATATCCTTTCTAGGTGCGAGGCAATCCAGTAATGAAATCCATACCAATCTCTTCCCACTTCCACTCGGGTATCTTAAGTGGGTGTAGTAGTCTAGCTGGCCTCTGGTGTTTAGCCTTAACTCTTTGACATACATCGCACATAGCCACATGTGCAGCCACATCTCTCTTCAATCCATACCACCAGTATTTTTGCTTCAAATCCTGATACATCTTGGTACTACCAGGATGAATAGAGTAATCCGAGTCATGGGCCTCCTTTAAAATAGTCTCACGAAGGCTTTCAATATCAGGAACACATATTCTGTCCTTGAACCATATGGTGCCTTGCTCATCTTCCATGAATTCTGGACCTCGACCTTCAGTAATCAGATCCTTAATCCCTTGTATTTTAGCATCACCAATCTGTCCTTTGCAGATTTCTTGCTCCAAAGTAGGTTCCACATCAATAGTAACTCCTTCAGTGTGAGCAACTATCCCTAGGTTAAGTCTCATGAAATCCTCAACAATCTCATCGAGTAGCTGGGCAACAACAGCTGAATGAACATGCTCCTTTCGACTCAAGGCATCTGCAACCAAATTTGCCTTGCCCGGGTGATAGTGAATCTCCAAATCATAATCCTTAATAAGCTCCAACCAACGGTGTTGCCTAAGGTTGAGATCCTTCTGAGTGAATATATACTTCAAACTCTTATGATCCGTGTATACTTGACACTTGGTTCCCATGATATAATGTCTCCATATCTTAAGCGCATGCACAACGACTGCCAGTTCTAGGTCATGCGTGGGGTAGTTCAATTCATGCTTCTGTAACTGACGAGACGCATAGGCAATCACATGTCCTTCTTGCATGAGCACACATCCTAAGCCTTGGCCACATACATCACAATAAATGTCAAATCCCTTCTGTAGATCTGGCATAACCAACACTGGTGGCGACATCAATCTCTTCTATAATTGATCGAAGCTATCTTGGCACTTCTCATCCCACTTAAATTCTCTACCCTTCTCCAGAAGTGAGGTCATAGGCTTAGCGATTTTAGAAAATCCTTCAATAAATCTCCGATAATATCCTGCTAGTCCCAAGAAACTCCAAATCTCCATAACTGTAGTGGGTACTCTCCACTCCATTATCTCCTTGACTTTAGCAGGATCCACTGATATCCCTCCATTAGAAATGATATGACCAAGAAATGGCACCTCACCAATCCAAAACTCGCACTTGCTAAACTTGGCATAGAGTTGATTATCTCATAGCTTCTGTAGCACCAATCTCAGATGTTCCTCATGATCACTATCACTCTTGGAATAGATAAGAATATCGTTGATGAATACCACGATGAATCTGTCCAAATACTCCATAAACACCTTATTCATCAAGTTCATAAATAAGCTGGTGCATTGGTTAATCCAAACGACATAACAGTGAACTCATATAATCCATATCGAGTCGAGAAAGCCGTCTTAGGAATATCCGATGGCCTAATCTTCATTTGATGGTAACCCGATCGGAGATCAATCTTCGAGAATACCCTTGCACCTCTCATCTGATCAAATAAATCCTCAATACAGGGTAACGGATACTTGTTCCTCACAGTAACATCATTAAGTGATCTATAATCCACACACATCTGCTGTGATCCATCCTTCTTCTGTACAAACAGAACCGGTGCTCCCCAAGGTGAGGAACTCGGACGAATGTACCCAGCCTCTTGCAACTCCATTAATTGTTTCTTAAGTTCCTTTAACTCCTCTACTGACATCCTGTATGGCCAATTAGAAATAGGGGCAGTTCTGGGTAGAAGATCAATGACAAACTCAACTTCCCTATCAGGTGGCATCCCTAGCAACTCCTTTGGAAAGACATCCGGAAAATCTCTAACCACATGGATGTTGTCACCAACAAACTCCTCAGCTATAAAGTATATCGCACGTTTGGATGGGGTGGTCACTGCAATTTGAACTTGAAATCTTTCTCCTTTGGGGCTGGTGAGTTCTACAGTACCCCTACCACATGCTATAATGGCCTTTGCCTTTCTTAACAATGACATACCAAGGATCAAATCTATATTGCTTGCCTCTAATATTATAGCAGTAGCTCCAAATTCTCTTCCCATAATTGTTAACATCAATCTACGTGTCATTTGATTTGCCTCAACAAGCCCTATAGGTGTAATTATTATCATTGGTTTTCTCATTTTTAGCAGTGGTATCTCATTTGTGTTGGCATATCGAGCAGACATGAATGAATGTGTAGCACTAGAATCAAATAATATTATTGCAGGAATAGCATTAATGTAAAACATACCAAGTGCAATGTCAGCTCCTTCTGTAGTCGCATCAGCGGTGACTTGATTAACCCTGGCAATAGAATATGCCTTGTTAGATCCTGGAGTCTGCTACTTATTCTGAACTGGGTAGTAGCAATCCTTTGTGGGCAAACATTTGCATAATGTCCAGTCTTCCCACACTTGAAACAAGTAGTGCCTGCACTCTATCCTGAAAACTTTGTCGGGGTGCCAGTGGGGGTAGCCTGACGAGGCGATGGAGTCCTCTGAGGTGATTGCTGAACTGGGCGCTGGCCTCCGCCAGTGCGAACTGGTGTACCCTGGGGTGAGCTGTAGCGAGGATGAACACTGCTGCTTCCTTGTCCTTGAGATATAGCCTTCCTCTTCAAATCTCCCAGCTAAACACGCTTGTGTTCAATAGCTAAAGCCTTATCGAGCAGCCTCTGAAATGATAGAAATGTATGTGCCACCAGAGCATATTGTAGGGGTCCATTAAGTCCTTCAATAAATTGCTCCTGCTTCCTCTCATCTTCAGCAACTTCATCAGGGGCATATCTGGATAACTGGATGAACTTGTCGCGGTACTCGCTGACTGACATGCTCCCTTGCTTTAGCGATAGAAATTCTTTCTTCTTAATCTTCATCAATCTAGCTGGTATATGATAATTCCTGAACTGCGTACTGAACTCTGCCCAAGCAATAGTATCAGCAGCATCGTGGGCAGCAGTTTATGAATCCCACCAATCAGCAGCAGGACCTGTCAGATTACCAGAAGCATATAGAACCTTCTCCCAGTCAGAGCATTGTGCAATATTCAACATCTTTTCCACAGATTTCAGCCAATCATCAGTGTCCAGTGGATCAGGAGAACTAGCAAATGTCGATGGCTTATGGCTCATGAACTCCCGATGCTTATCTTGGGGTGGAACTGGTGGTGGAGGTGGAGGCAATGGCACTTGTTGAAAGCGAAATGTGCCCTTGGGCCATTTCTATAAGATTTTGGTGATTAAGTGCTCCACACAAATGCTTTGAGTTATATTTGTGCCAAAGACTCAAGAAGTGCAAATCAAGGTTAAAGTTATGTTTCTAGACTTAGTACATTGTTTTGAAGACTAATGTATTGTGTCTAAGTGCTAGAAACAGGAGAAATCGTTGTGGAGATAAGTTGGCTGTGTTCAGCCAAAAGGCTGCTCGGTCTAGGTGCACCGGACTGTCCGGTGGTGCACCGGACAGTGTCCAGTGTGCCAGGACCACTCTAGATGAACAGCCTGCTCTCGGGTCTCGACGGCGGCGTACGGCTATAAATCACCGGACTGTCCGGTGGTGCACCGGACTGTCCGGTGAGTCATCTGCGGCAAAGTCGCCGCTCTCTGGAAGAAGTCAACAAGCGTACAGCTAAAATTCACCGGACTGTCCGGTGAGCCAACGATCGGGCGCGCCAACGGTCGGCCGCGCAATCCGCGTGTGACGCCTGGCCGAGCCAACGGTTGGATAGGGGCACCGGACTGTCCGGTGTGCACCGAACAGTGTCCGGTGCGACAACGGCTCCAAATCTTCAACGGTCGGCTGTGCCAAATTAGGAAAGCAATCTGCACCGGACTGTGAACAGTGCCTGTCCGATGGTGCACCGGACTGTCCGGTGCGCCACCCGACAGAAGGCAAGATTTGCCTTCCTGGATTGCTTCCAACGGCTCCTAGCTGCCTTGGGACTATAAAAGGGACCCCTAGGCGCATGGAGGAGCACACCAAGCATTCTTTGATCAACTCTAAGCACCAAGACTCCATTTCCGCGCATTTGATTCTTTGTGATAGCAACTAGAGCTCCATTTGAGTAGAGAACTCTTTGAGTTGTGTTGCGAGCTCAAGTTGTGACTTGTGTGCGTGTTTGTGCTCTGATTTTGTGTCTTGTGTGCGTTGCTCTCCCTCCCTTACTTCCGTGTTTCTTTGTGATCATCATTTGTAAGGGCGAGAGACTCCAAGTTGTGGAGATTCCTCGCAAACGGAAGATAGTAAACGAAAGCAAAACACCGTGGCATTCAAGTGGGTCTTTGGACCGCTTGAAAGGGGTTGAGTGCAACCCTTGTCCGTTGGGACGCCACAACGTGGAGTAGGCAAGTATTGGACTTGGCCGAACCACGGGATAAACCATTGTGCCTCTCTGTGTTGATTTCTTTGTGGTTATCGTGTTTAGCAAGAACTCCTCTCTAGCCACTTGGCTTTATTGCTCTAACACTTAATCAAGTTTGTGGCTTTAAGTTTCAAGTTTTTACAGGATCACCTATTCACCCCCCTCTAGGTGCTCTCAATTGGTATCGGAGTCGTTCTCTTCACGCAAGGGACTAATCGCCCGAAGAGATGGATCCTAAGGGAAAGGGGATGGTGGTCAACGATAAGGAGAAGGGGTCCACCTTCAACGAGCCAAGAGACGATAAGCCCACCGACTCTAGCTCGAGTCACAAAAAGAAAGACGGGAAGAAGAAGAGGTGCATCAAGAAGATAGTCTACTACGACAGCGACGAGTCTTCTTCTTTCCAAAAGGACGACGATGACGACTACGAGAAAAATAAAACGGTCAACTCAAACTTTTCTTTTGATTACTCTCGTATTCTGCATAATTCAAATGCACATTTGCTTTCCATTTCTCTTGGTAAACCTCCACATTTTGATGGAGAGGACAACGGATTTTGGAGTCACAAAATGCGTAGTCACTTGTTCTCTCTTCATCCAAGTATATGGGAGATAGTAGAGAATGGAATGCATCTTGATAGTTCGGATAATCCCATGTTTATAAATGAACAAATTCACAAAAACGCACAAGCTACCACTGTTCTTTTAGCATCCTTGTGCAGGGAAGAGTACCGACTTGGGACACCCTCAAGATCTCGCATGAGGGAAATGATGTCACCATGCTCACCAAGATGGAGTTGGTGGAGGGTGAACTAGGAAGGTTCACAATGATCAGGGGGGAGGAGCCAACCCAAACATACAACAGGCTCAAGACCCTGGTCAACAAAATAAGGAGCTATGGAAGCACGAGATGGACGGACCACGACGTCGTCCGACTTATGCTAAGGTCTTTCACTGTCCTTGATCCACATCTCGTAAACTCTATTCGTGAAAATCCTAGGTACACCAAGATGTCGCCCGAGGAAATACTTGGAAAGTTCGTAAGCGGGCGAATGATGATCAAGGAGGCAAGATACGTTGATGAGGCGTTGAATGACCCAATCCACGAGCCTCAAACCGTTGCTCTCAAAGTAACAAACAGCAGGGAGGCGCTACCTAGCAAGGTGGCGCAAGTTGAGGCGGGCGGGCTTAACGAGGAAGAAATGGCCCTCATCATCAAGCGCTTCAAGACGGCGCTAAAGGGTCGCAAGGAGCATCCCAAAAAGAACAAGATGAAGGGAAAGCGCTACTGCTTCAAGTGTGGTAAGACTGGTCACTTTATTGCTAATTGTCCCGATAATGATAGTGACCAGGGACAAGAGAAAAGCGGGAAGAAGGAAAAGAAGAAGGCGTACAAGAAGGCTAAGGGCAAGGCACACCTTAGCAAAGAGTGGGACTCGGATTGTTCTTCGTCCGACTCCGACGACGAGGGACTCGCCACCACCGCCTTCAACAAATCGTCGCTCTTCCCCAACGAGCGCCACACTTGCCTAATGGCAAAGGAAAAGAAGGTAATAACTAGAGAAACTCCTAAGTACTCTACTTCTAGTGATGAGGACTCTAGTGATGATGATGAAATTGATTACACTAGTTTATTCAAAGGTTTAGAAAGAACTAAAATTGATAAGATCAATGAGTTAATCGATGCTTTGAATGAGAAGAATAGATTGTTAGAAAAGCAAGAGGATCTTTTGTATGAAGAGCATGATAAATTTGTAAGTGTGCAAAAGTCTCTTATTTTAGAAGTTAAAAGAAATGAAATGCTTTCATGTGAAATTTCTGCTTGTCATGAGACTATTTCTAGTTTAAAGAGCATTAATGATGATTTAAATGCTAAATTAGTAGAAGCAAATAAGACTAGTTCTCATGTGGAACATGTAGTAATTTGCAATAGGTGTAAGGACTTTAATGTTGATGCTTGCAATGAACATTTAATTTCCATTTCTAAATTAAATGATGAAGTAGCTAGTCTTAATGCCCAACTTAAGACTAGCAAAAATGATTTTGATAAACTAAAATTTGCAAGGGATGCCTACACTGTTGGCAAACATCCCTCAATTAAGGATGGGCTTGGCTTTCGAAGGGAAGCCAAGAACTTAACAAGTCATAAGGCTCCTGTTGGAGCGAAGGCAGAAACGCCACCCTTCGCCCGAAGTCTCCACCGCTTAGCCCCTGCCCTGACAGGCAAAGCAGGCAGGGACACCCTTCGCTTGTTCGACACCAGAGACAACATGGAGACCCTTCGCTCGATTCGGCACCAGACGAAGGCCTGCGGCAACGCCTCCCCACGGCGCGGCCTCGGTCAGCTCCGAGGCCCACATGAGGTCGGGCCCATTGTAACGGGCCCTGCGTGGCCGCGGTTGTGTTACGGGCCTAATTTGTAAAGGCGTACTTGTAATTACAGCTTGTAACCCCGCTTTATGGGAATATTCTGGGGATAAACTAGGTACCTGAGGGCACATGCGTCCTTAACGCAAGGCGCCGTGCACTCGGATACCTATAAATACCCCCGCACAGTGCCCGTGAGAGGCCAGATAAACAGAGCTTTTGCCATCACGCGCGAGTGCCCTGTTGCCATCACCATTCACCCGTGTTGGATCTCCTTGCTGTCGAGAGACGGTACCAACATTTGGCGCCCACCGTTCGTGCTACGAGACAACCACCCGCGATGGCACCCAAGAGAGCTAACCCGAAGGCTGACGAGGCTGCGAAGGCAGCACTGCTCGCCGCAAGAAAGGGCAAGGCCCTCGCCCTCACCCAATCCACCCACCACGAGGCCACTGAAGACGACACCCTCCGCACCTGCGACCCTGAGGGACAACCCTCAGGCTTCGCACCTCCCTCAGGCTTCGCACCTCCCCCAGGCTTCGCACCTCCCTCAGGCTTCGCACCACCGGAGGGCGCGGACCTCGCCGAGGACGGTGAGGTCCTCGGCATCTCCGCAGAAGAACAGCTACAGCTGCGCGCTCTGCGCCTCAAGAATCGCAACCTCCAGAGGCAGAAGGAGATATTGGAGGCCAAGCGCCAGCGTGTGTCCGCACTCGCCAAAGTGCGGCAGATGATACGCGACGAAGAGCACAAGGCCCAGGAACTCGAGCGGGAGATCGCGCTGATGCAGCGCGAAGGCCACCTCGGCCCGCAGCACGAGTCACCCCTCCAGCAGCGCGCACAAAACGAAGACACGCGCGAAGGCCACCCCGGCCTGCAGCATGAGCCACCCCTGCAACACCGCGCGCAACCGGAGGACCCGCGTTTACCCCAGCGCGACTTCACTTTCCCGCACGCCGCGCCATTCCAAGGGGTCAATTATCTCGATGAGCGAAGTCCCCTGGCGCCTCACCTGCAAGTGACGCCGTGGCCAGCTAACTTCCGGGCTGGGACCTACCCCAAGTACAACGGCAGCACCGACCCGGCTCAATACATAATGAGTTACCAGGTCGCCGTCGCATCGTCCGGGGGGGACGACGCCACAATGGCGAAGTCCTTCATCATCGCCCTCGAGGGCCCTGCGCTCACCTGGTTCACCAGGTTGCCTCCGCTGTCCATCGATTCCTGGAGAAGTCTCCGGGACAAGTTCCTCCTCAACTTCCAAGGGTACCGCCCGGACACTGACGCCCTGGCCGAGCTCTCGCTCTGCAAGCAGCTAGAGAGGGAGACCCTGAGGGAATATTACCGCAAATTCCTCACACTCAAGTCACAGCTACCCTCAGTCGATGACCAGATTGCCATCCACTATGCTATCAGTGGTCTTCGCGCTGGCGTCCTTTACAGCCACTGCATCAGAGACCCGCCGAAGAACCTCCAAGAGTTGTACCAGCTGTTTGAAAAGTATGCCAGATCCGAGGAGCTCCACCAGCGCAAGATTGAGTCCCAGCGGAAGCCAAAAGACGCTCCACAGTCCAGCCGCACGTGGACAAGAACTCCGCAACCAGACTCCGGTCGAGATGGCCGCGGTCAGCCGCAAGTGCACAACATTGCCAACCAGCAGTCGGCCGCTGACCCCCTTCGCCGCCAGGAATATCCCCCCCAGGACCGCGGAAGTGGAACTCGCGGCAGGGGCCGAGGGCGTGCGCAGTCACCCCCTCCACCGCGCCGATTTTACTGCCTTTTCCATGGCGAAGACTGCGCCCACCCAACCAAAGACTGCCCCGAAGTGAAGGCCACCAGAGACAATGGCGAGGGCGCAGCCAGCCGACAACCCCAGAATTGTCGCGCATAACTACCAGCCACCCCCTCCACCATATATCCACGCTCCTGCCCCGCATCCACCGCACCACGCTTACCAACATCATCAGGAAGTACAAATCGTACATCCTCCGCCTCCACCACCACACCAGCAACAACAAAACATCCCCAACGCCCCAAAGCAGGAGGACTTCGCCGATCAACCTTATCGCGGAGTCATTCATATGATAACTGGGGGGTCCAGCACCGACTTCGACACCAAGCGGCAGAAGCGGGACCACTACCGCAGCATAAACCATGTAGCCGTCACGGGCCCAGTTGTACAGACAAAGTGGTCCCACGTACCACTCACCTTCGACGCACGGGACCCGATTTGCGCAGCGCCCCCCACTGCGATGCCATGGTCATCAATTGCAGCGTGGCAGGCTGGGACCTACACAAGGTCCTCGTTGACAACGGCAGCCAGGCAGACATCATCTTCCTCCACGCCTTCGATCACATGGGCATCAGCCACAGCCTGCTTAAGCCTTCGGACAACCCGTTGTATGGCTTCGGCGGCAAAGGCACCTTCCCCGTCGGCAAAATAGAGTTGCCCCTCTCCTTCGGTGTAGCACCCAATGCCCGAAGTGAGCAAGTGACTTTTGACATTGTGGATATGGTATATCCATACAACGCCATCATGGGACGGGGCTCCATCAATAAGTTTGAAGCTGCCATCCACGGACTGTATTTGTGCATGAAGATACCAGGCCCGCTAGGCGTAATTACAGTCCGCGGTGACCAGCAAACAGCGCGCAACATAGAGCGGGACTTCGTGCCCGGGCAGAGGAACGTGCACTGTCTCACGACACAGTGCGAGGTCCCTGCGCCCGCCAGCCCAACTGACAAGCAGCACGACAGGGCTCAGTTGCAGAGTCAGGATGGGACCAAGATTGTCCCCCTCGATCAGGCCACGCCCAAGCAGACAGTCACTATCAGCGAAGACCTTACTTCGCATGAAGAAGAGAAGCTCCTCTACTGCCTGGCCAAGAATAAAGATGTCTTCGCCTGGTCCGCCCTCGACCTGGTCGGAGTCAGCCGATCCACTGCGACGGCGCATGGTGCCCTGCGGGGGCAGGCGTCGCCGCAATCATAACCTCACCAGTCGGGGTCAAGCACAGATATGCAGCACGACTCAGCTTCAATCTGGACTCCGACAGATGCACAAATAATATAGCAGAGTACGAAGCAGTTATCCTCGGCCTCCGCAAGCTAAGGGCCCTCGGAGTCACCACTTGCATCATCAAAACAGACTCCAAGGTAGTTGCCGGCCAGGTCGAAAAAGACTATGCAGCCAAGGACCCCGCACTCTTTTCCTCCCGGGGGGTGAGGTTTTTAACGAGGCGGAGCCATGTAATATATGCGTAAAAAATCCCCCGCAAAAAGACATGCGTCGAAAAAGACCGCGATGACGACCTTCGACATTCGACCACCACGAGGTCACCGCGAGGCTAAGCGCTAGCTACCCTCGCGTGCGACAAATCCGCGCAAAAGTCGCCTAAGGGTGCAGCCGGATTAGCACAACAAGTGCGGAAAAAATCTAAGTCTATCGCGAAGACTATCCGCGCAAAAGTCGCCTAAGGGTGCAGCCGGACTAGCACAACAAGTGCGAAAAAAAATCGAAGTCTATCGCGAAGACTATCCGCGCAAAAGTCGCCTAAGGGTGCAGCCGGATTAGCACAACAAGTGCGAAAAAAAATCGAAGTCTATCGCGAAGACTATCCGCGCAAAAGTCGCCTAAGGGTGCAGCCGGACTAGCACAACAAGTGCGAAAAAAAAATCGAAGTCTATCGCGAAGACTATCCGCGCAAAAGTCGCCTAAGGGTGCAGCCGGATTAGCACAACAAGTGCGAAAAAAAAATCGAAGTCTATCGCGAAGACTATCCGGGCAAAAGTCGCCTAAGGGTGCAGCCGGATTAGCACAACAAGTGCGAAAAAAATCGAAGTCTATCGCGAAGACTATCCGCGCAAAAGTCGCCTAAGGGTGCAGCCGGATTAGCACAACAAGTGCGAAAAAAATCGAAGTCTATCGCGAAGGCTATCCGCGCAAAAGTCGCCTAAGGGTGCAGCCGGATTAGCACAACAAGTGCGAAAAAAATCGAAGTCTATCGCGAAGACTATCCGCGCAAAAGTCGCCTAAGGGTGCAGCCGGATTAGCACAACAAGTGCGAAAAAAAAATCGAAGTCTATCGCGAAGACTATCCGCGCAAAAGTCGCCTAAGGGTGCAGCCGGATTAGCACAACAAGTGCGAAAAAAATCGAAGTCTATCGCGAAGACTATCCGCGCAAAAGTCGCCTAAGGGTGCAGCCGGATTAGCACAACAAGTGCGGAAAAAATCTGAGTCTATCGCGAAGGCTATCCGTGCAGAAGTCGCTTAAAAGCGCAGCCGGATCAGCACAACAAGTGCGAAAAAACCGAAGACTATCTATGCAGAAGACACCTAAGGGTACACCTGGACTAGCACAACAACGGCCGAAACGACAACATCAAACCATCCACACCAAGACCAACTATAATCAAGCCAACACAGCGCAGCAAAACAAATCAGTAAGCACAAAACGCCTTCGCACACACACATGCACGCGAGGGCACACAATTCCACCATACAAGCCTCGACGTACACAAGCGAGGGCACCACACTCTACATCGGCTCAACCTTAGGAATAATTCCCATCTCCCTATAATTAAATAGCATTATCCTGAGCTCCTCACCCGCAAAAAGCCTTCGCAGTTCCCCTTCACCTACACCCTCGGCGGTCGGCAGGGACAACAGTTCCTGCCGACCAGCCCCACTCACACGAAGCAGAGCCCGCTCCTCAGCGCTAACCCTACGTTTTGCAACCGCCCTTCGTCGACGGCGCCCAGTGCTAGGGCCTGGCACGTCCGACGCGTCCGCGGCGTGTGGCGAAGCCTCCGCCGCAGCCACGTCCAAAGCCGCAAAATAATCCAAATTCTCCTCCGACGACTCCTCAGTCCACTCAACCGAGCTCCCGGAGTCGGCAAAATCCAAAAACTCAGATGCAGACCCACTATATTCATTACCACCTTCCGCGGTCGAAGCCGCCAAAAACTCAGTAGCAGCGGTTGCGTGCGCAGGCCCAAAATCTTGAACCTGCGCAGCAACCAAAATTCAGTACAACATCCAAAAATCCTCAACCCTAAACAACCACTATGCCACCTGCGAGGGCCCTGACGCTGCGGGGGCCTCCGCCGTTGGCTCCGCTGCCACCTCCGCCATTGTTTCCACCGCCTCCGCCGCCGGATCTTCGACGGTCGGCGCAGCTGCTGCGAGGGCACCGGGAGCGCCTTCGGCCACCTTCAGGGGCAGGTCTTCCACTGTCGCAGCAGATGTGGGGGCGCCTGGTGCGTCCTCCATGGTCTCCGGGGTCGGCTCCGGGTCGGGCAGGGCGTCGTTCAGTGCTCCGAAGTCGTCCACCCGCTCGCCTCGCTCCGCCTAAAACAAAACATACAAAAAGTCAGCAAACACACGCACAGACCACATTCAGCAAACGCAGAACAAACGACAACGTTACCTGAGCCCTCGCAGCCTCGGCCCGCTCCCTGACCACATCACCACCATACAGACCCCACATCCGGTCATAGAGGGCACCGGCGGACTCCTTCACCACGGGGTCTTCGACCTTATAGATATCTCGCCCAAATTCTTCATCTGCCTGGTCGAAGGCCTCATAGTGCCGGCACCCTTCGCGAGAGAGTGCGTTCATTGCCCCCTCGCAGGTGACCAGGGAGGCGAACGACATTAATCCACCCAAGACAGTGGGGAGCTCCTGCAGCTCCTCTTGCACCCATTCCAAGCAGCGAAGCCCGGCCTCTCGCTCCGGCACCACGAAGTCACCGGTCCGCGCACCCAGCTCGCGGTATGTGGCCATAAGCTGTGTGCGCGTCCGTTCGGCCTCCGTTCGTGCCGCGGCTTCGGCCCCCTTCGTGCGGCTCTCCAGAGCGGTGAGCCGCCCCCGCAGGTCTTCGGCGAGATCCTTGGCAAGATTGGCCTCCGCCCGTGCCAGCCTAGCCTCCGCCTGCGCGGCCTGCTCCTTGGCGATGGCCTCGTTGGTCTCCCTCCTCTCCCCCGCCAGCTGGCGCCGGAGGTCAGCCTTTTCCTCCTCCAGGGCGCCACCTTGTCCGCCAGTTTACGACACTTGCTGTCGGAGGCAGACTTCTCACGGACAGCGTCAGCATGTTGCGTCCGAAGTCTCTCGACTTCGGCAGATAAGGCTGCCGTAAGTGCCCCCGACGCAGTACGGCTGGTGAAGTCAGCCACCTGCAGAGCACACGTAAGGCCATGGCCGAAAAAGAAAAAAAAATTAAAAAAAAAGAGCTCGGCGGACCTGACTCAGCGCCTCCGTCGCCTGACTCAGCGCCTCCGTCACTCCTTTCAGCCGGCGGGTCGCCGCGCCAGCCTCGTCTCTGACCAACGCGAGGGCCGACACCTCGCCTTCGGCGCCAAGGGCCCCGCCCCTCGCCTTCGACGACAGCGCAGCCGTCGCAATTGCCGCGGCAGGCACAACCACAGCAGGCCGGCCTTCGTCCGACCCTGCAACGCGTCAACGAGTGTAAAAAAAAAAAGAGGCGGCCGGGTGACTTACCCCCAAGATAATCGTCCACACTGATATCAGTGCCGAAGTCGGCAACGCGCTTGCCCGGCGGCGGCAACGTTCTGGCCGCCTTCGCAGCCTCCGCCACTCCGCTGGCCGGCGGCACCACCTTCGTCAGTTTGGAGACCCCGGCGCCCGCCGATGTCTCCGGCGCCTTGCTAGGTGCAGAGGCGCCCGCCTTCGCCGCCAGCGGCGGCTTGCCTCCGCTGGAGGCCGCAGCCTTCGCCGTTCCCCGTTGCCTTTTCGGCCGGGCCTCGTGAATCCTGACGGTAGCCTGGCGTTTTTGCGCCGCCCCTTGGCGATCCTTGTCCATCACTGCCCACACAACAGCACCGATATTTCGCCCGTAAGGAAAAACCCTCCACTGACGAACCATACGAGATGTAAAACAGTCTTCCTCAGCCGCGCAAGGGACAGGAACATTTCTAGGCCAGCAGCCCCCGGTAACCCTCAGCATCCGAGCCGAGGACTCCCGGAGCTCGGGCGAAGACATCCTCTCCCCCGGGGCCGCACACGTCCTCATTAACTCTCTAGCAAAACTATCAGACACCCCAATTCCTCCCATCGCAGTACCTAATTTTCTCCTTTTTGAGGGGGGGGGCGGCCGCCAGCGCAGGGTCGCCTCCAGTCTCCACCGCCGGCTTCTTCCCACGGCGGTCCGCTTCGTCTTGACCAGGGTAGCCGTCGTACGGCAACTGATTTAATTCGAAGACCCTGTTCAAACGTTTATTTGACCCGCGAATATCAAAGCTGCGCTGGCCTTCCGTCCTCGCCACGTACCGCCCCACGAGTCGCACCGCCAAGTCCTCCGCATCGCGCACAAACGCGACCGGGTCACGGTTTCGCAAATTCAGTGCAAAGGCAGGACTTCGCACCACCCTTCCTCCGTGAAAAGGCATCTGGCGAGGGCACACTTCGCCCAGCGCCCAGCCGTGCGCCAAGGGCCAGACCCCGTACGCCACAAACTCTTCAACTAAATCACGACCACTGCTCTGACCGGCGGCGCATCGAAGGGCCCCTTCGTCTGCATCCTCTTCTGCCACTTCAAAAGGCGGATACGCAGAGTAATAGTGAGAGCACATCTCAGACACGGGCAGTCCTTCATGGCCTTCGACAGTAGCCTCAGCAACGTAAAACCAAAATTCATTCCAATTGCCCCACTTGTTGCGGGCGCACGGAACCAACTCCACTACTGGCATTGTGGTCTTGCCGGTCTTCGGCGTGAATGTGCACGACCCAAACTGGGCAACTCCGTCCTTAATCACCCTCTTCTGCCAATGCAAGCAGTAATTCTTCGCAAAAACTTCAACCGACGGCTGTCCGCCATACGAAGTCGTCGCCCAGACATACTTCGCCAGCGCCACCACGGCGTTCGGTGTCAGCTGATGAATTTGAACGTTGAATCTACGCAGGACTTCGCCAACAAACCGGTGCGCAGGCAAGCGGAGACCGGCGACGAAGAACGCCTCGAAAACAACCAACTCACCCTCCGGCTCGGGGACTTTTTCCGTCCCCGGAGCACGAGCGACTCCGCCGCCAAAGTAGCCCAAGCGCTGCATTTCGTCGACGCGGGCCGACGTCATCCGTGACACACCAAAATCAACAGAGTCGCCGGCGCGCAGCTCCTCCACCATCACGCTACTCAACGTCTCCTCAGACAAGGCGGCGGCCGGCGGCGTGGCATCGGCGGAAGAAGAAGAGGATGGCATTGCTACGTACCGTCGGCGGCGGCGGGCGGTCTGCTTCACTCGAGCCAGATCTCCGACGACCAAAGCGAGCAGTAGAAGAAGAGGAGCAGAAAGACGGCGGGCGGCTAGGGTTTTCACGGAGCGCGGAAGGCAAAGTGCAAACAGCGCCGTCCCCCGCCCCCCTTTATGGGCAGGGCGCGGCTCCTCGGGAAACTCGCAATCCCACAGGGCGCGATGCTTCGGAAAACCCGCAGTCCAACAGTAAGATGTCCATCAACGGTCACATCAAAAACCCCCGCGGAACCACTTCGAGCGAGGGCAGCGTCTCCGCCATCTAGCGACGTCTTCAGCACCAGGTGACTTTGTCGAACTGGTCCCTCGGAGGGCAAATGTTGGAGCGAAGGCAGAAACGCCACCCTTCGCCCGAAGTCTCCACCGCTTAGCCCCTGCCCTGACAGGCAAAGCAGGCAGGGACACCCTTCGCTTGTTCGACACCAGAGACAACATGGAGACCCTTCGCTCGATTCGGCACCAGACGAAGGCCTGCGGCAACGCCTCCCCACGGCGCGGCCTCGGTCAGCTCCGAGGCCCACATGAGGTCGGGCCCATTGTAACGGGCCCTGCGTGGCCGCGGTTGTGTTACGGGCCTAATTTGTAAAGGCGTACTTGTAATTACAGCTTGTAACCCCGCTTTATGGGAATATTCTGGGGATAAACTAGGTACCTGAGGGCACATGCGTCCTTAACGCAAGGCGCCGTGCACTCGGATACCTATAAATACCCCCGCACAGTGCCCGTGAGAGGCCAGATAAACAGAGCTTTTGCCATCACGCGCGAGTGCCCTGTTGCCATCACCATTCACCCGTGTTGGATCTCCTTGCTGTCGAGAGACGGTACCAACAGCTCCCATCTCCACCAAGGAGAAAGGGAAGGCCCCTATGGCTAATAGTGTTCATAAAAATCATGCTTTCATGTATCATGATAGGAGATTTTCTAGAAATATTCATTATAATAGAAGTTATAATGTTGTTGACTCACATGCCATGATTGCTTCGAGTTCAAACTTCAATGGTAGATCTAGGAAGAATATTGTGTCTCATGCTCCTAAGAAAGTGTATAATGGATCTACCACTGTATTTCATGCTTGCAATGCTAAATTTGTTCTTTCATGTAAAAATGAAAAAGTGATTGCTAAAAAGGTGGGGGCCAAATGCAAGGGAGACAAGACTTGCATTTGGGTCCCTAAGGCTATTGTTACTAACCTTGTAGGACCCAACAAGAGTTGGGTACCTAAAACCCAAGCCTAATTTGCCTTGCAGATTTATGCATCCGGGGGCTCAAGCTGGATTATCGACAGCGGATGCACAAACCACATGACGGGGGAGAAGAAGATGTTCACCTCCTACGTCAAGAACAAAGATTCCCAAGACTCAATCATATTCGGTGACGGGAATCAAGGCAAGGTTAAAGGACTAGGAAAATAGCTATTTCTTCCGAGCATTCCATTTCTAATGTGTTTTTAGTAGAATCGCTCGGTTATAACTTGTTGTCCGTTAGTCAATTATGTAATATGGGTTACAACTGCTTATTTATAAACGTAGATGTGTCTGTCTTTAGAAGAAGTGATGGTTCATTAGCTTTTAAGGGTGTACTAGACGACAAACTCTATTTAGTTGATTTTTCGAAGGAGGAGGCTGATCTAGATGCATGCTTAATCGCTAAGACTAGCATGGGCTGGCTGTGGCATCGCCGTCTAGCACATGTGGGGATGAAGAACCTTCACAAGCTTCTAAAGGGAGAACATGTGTTAGGTCTAACAAATGTAACTTTCGAAAAAGATAGACCTTGTGCAGCTTGTCAAGCAGGAAAACAAGTGGGAAGTGCTCATCACATCAAGAATGTGATGACTACATCAAGACCTCTGGAGCTATTGCATATGGACCTCTTTGGACCCGTCGCCTACCTCAGCATCGGGGGAAGTAAGTATGGTCTTGTTATTGTTGATGATTTTTCCCGCTTCATTTGGGTATTCTTTTTGCAGGATAAATCAGAAACCCAAGGGACCCTCAAGCGCTTTCTAAGGCGAGCTCAAAACGAATTTGAGCTCAAGGTGAAAAAGATTAGAAGCGACAACGGGTCCGAGTTCAAGAACCTGCAAGTGGAGGAGTTTCTTGAGGAGGAAGGAATCAAGCACGAGTTCTCCGCTCCCTACACACCACAGCAAAACGGTGTGGTAGAGAGGAAGAACAGGACGCTTATAGACATGGCGAGGATGATGCTTGGAGAATTCAAGACGCCCGAGCGGTTTTGGTCGGAAGCTGTGAACACAGCTTGCCATGCCATAAACCGGGTCTACCTTCATCGTCTCCTCAAGAAGACGTCATACGAGCTACTAACCGGTAACAAACCAAACGTTTCATATTTTCGAGTTTTTGGGAGTAAATGCTACATTCTGGTGAAGAAAGGTAGAAATTCAAAATTTGCTCCCAAAGCTGTAGAAGGGTTTTTGTTAGGTTATGACTCAAATACAAAGGCGTATAGAGTCTTCAACAAATCATCGGGTTTGGTTGAAGTCTCTAGCGACGCTGTATTTGATGAAACTAATGGCTCTCCGAGAGAGCAAGTTGATCTTGATGATGTAGATGAAGATGATGTTCCAACGAACGCGATTCGTACCATGGCGATTGGAGATGTGCGACCATAGGAACACCAAGAGCAAGATCAACCTTCTTCCTCAACGACGGTGCACCCCCCAAATCAAGATGATGAACAGGTCCCTCAAGAGGAGGCGTGTGATCAAGGGGGAGCACAGGATGTCCAAGTTGAGGAGGAAGAAGTACCACGGGCCCCTCCAACTCAAGTTCGAGCGATGATTCAAAGGAATCATCCCATCGACCAGATTTTGGGTGACATTAGCAAGGGAGTAACCACTCGCTCTAGATTAGCTAGTTTTTGTGAGCATTACTCTTTTGTCTCTTCTATTGAGCCTTTTAGGGTAGAAGAGGCCTTGCTAGATCCGGACTGGGTGTTGGCCATGCAAGAAGAGCTCAACAACTTCAAGCGAAATGAAGTTTGGACACTGGTGCCATGTCCCAAGCAAAACGTTGTGGGAACCAAGTGGGTGTTCCGCAACAAACAGGACGAGCACGGGGTGGTGACAAGGAACAAGGCTCGACTTGTGGCAAAAGGTTATGCCCAAGTCGCAGGTTTGGACTTTGAGGAGACTTTTGCTCCTATGGCTAGGCTAGAGTCGATTCGTATTTTGTTAGCCTATGCCGCTCACCATTCTTTCAGGTTGTTCCAAATGGACGTGAAGAGCGCTTTCCTCAACGAGCCAATCAAGGAGGAGGTGTACGTGGAGCAACCCCCTGGCTTTGAGGATGAACGGTACCCCGACCACGTGTGTAAGCTCTCTAAGGCGCTCTATGGACTTAAGCAAGCCCCAAGAGCATGGTATGAATGCCTTAGAGAATTTTTAATTGCTAATGCTTTCAAGGTTGGGAAAGTCGATCCAACTCTTTTCACTAAGACTTGTGACGGTGATCTATTTGTGTGCCAAATTTATGTCGATGACATAATATTTGGTTCTACTAACCAAAAGTCTTGTGAAGAGTTTAGCAGGGTGATGACTCAGAAATTCAAGATGTCGATGATGGGCGAGTTGAACTACTTCCTTGGGTTCCAAGTGAAGCAACTCAAGGACGACACCTTCATCTCTCAAACAAAGTATACGCAAGATTTGCTCAAGCGGTTTGGGATGAAGGACGCCAAGCCCGCAAAGACACCAAAGGGAACCGACGGACATGTCGACCTCAACAAAAGAGGTAAGTCCGTTGATCAAAAGGCATACCGGTCTATGATAGGGTCTTTACTTTATTTATGTGCTAGTAGACCGAATATTATGCTTAGCGTATGCATGTGTGCTAGATTTCAATCTGACCCAAGGGAGTGTCACCTTGTGGCCGTTAAGCGGATTCTTAGATATTTAGTTGCTATGCCTTGCTTCGGGATCTGGTATACAAAGGGGTCTACCTTTGACTTGATTGGATACTCAGACTCCAACTATGCTGGATGTAAGGTCGATAGGAAGAGTACATCAGGGACGTGCCAATTCCTAGGAAGGTCCTTGGTGTCCTAGAGTTCTAAGAAATAAACTTTCGTTGCCCTATCCACCGTTGAGGCCGAGTACGTTGCCACAGGACAGTGTTGCGCGCAACTACTCTGGATGAGGCAAACCCTCCGGGACATTGGCTACAATCTGAGCAAAGTCCCACTCCTATGTGACAATGAGAGTGCTATCCGCATGGCGGACAATCCTGTTGAACACAGCCGCACAAAGCACATAGACATCCGGCATCACTTTTTGAGAGACCACCAGCAAAAGGGAGATATCGAAGTGTTTTATGTTAGCACCGAGAACCAGCTAGCCGATATCTTTACCAAGCCTTTAGATGAGAAGACCTTTTGCAGGCTGCGTAGTGAGCTAAATATCTTAGATTCGCGTAACTTGGATTGATATAGAGCATACATGTGTTTTATGCCTTTGATCATGTTCCTTTATGCATATTATTTATTTGTGGTGCTCAAGTTGTACTCATGATCCCCGGACCTCACAAGTCCATTTGCAAGTGATGCACTTATTTAGGGGGAGGCATGCTACAACTTGACCCTTTAAGACTAATCGTGTGCTTGAGTTTGCTTGATTTAGTCTCAAAGATAGATTGAAAGGGAAAGATGGACTTGGACCATGAAAGACTTCCACTGCACTCCGATGAGAGGGTAACTAACACCAAGTTCATCTCCGTGCTCTTATTGCCTTTTTACTCATAATTGAAGATTTTGGTGAGGCAATGGGGTTTAAGGGCCAATAATGATCCCATTTTGGTGCTTAATGCCAAAGGGGGAGAAATTAAGGCCAAAGCAAGAAATGGATCAGCTACCACTTGAGAATTTTGAAAATAGTAGAGTTAGAGCTTTTGTTTTGTCAAAATACTCTTATTGTATCTTATTGTCAAAAGTTGGTCTCTTGTGGGGAGAATGGTTGATTATGGAAAAAGGGGGGCTTTTGTTTTGTCAAAATACTCTTATTGTCTCTTATTGTCAAAAGTTGGTCCCTTGTGGGGAGAATGGTTGATTATGGAAAAAGGGGGAGTTTTTGAATCTTTGATCAATTTCTCTTGGAATACCTCTCTCTATGCCTCAACAAGTGATTTTGACTTAGAGACAAGAAAATGAGTTTGATTTGCGAAAACAAACCAAGTGGTGGCAAAGAATGATCCAAATATGTCAAATTTGAATCAAAACAAATTTTTGTTCACATTTACATTGATGTTGCACTTCTTTTAGTTGCTTTTTGTTGTGTTGGCATAAATCACCAAAAAGGGGGAGATTGAAAGGGAAATGTGCCCTTGGGCCATTTCTATAAGATTTTGGTGATTAAGTGCTCCACACAAATGCTTTGAGTTATATTTGTGCTAAAGACTCAAGAAGTGCAAATCAAGGTTAAAGGTATGTTTCTAGACTTAGTACATTGTTTTGAAGACTAATGTATTGTGTCTAAGTTCTAGAAACAGGAGAAATCACTGTGGAGATAAGTTGGCTGTGTTCAGCCAAAAGGCTGCTCGGTCAGGGTGCACCAGACTGTCTGGTGGTGCACCGGACAGGGTCCAGTGTGCCAGGACCAGTCCAAATGAACAGCCTGCTCTCGGGTCTCGACGGCGGCGTACGGCTATAAATCACCGGACTGTCGGTGGTGCACCGGACTGTCCGATGAGTCATCTGCGGCGAAGTCGCCGCTCTCGGGAAGAAGTCAACAAGCGTATGGCTAAAATTCACCGGACTGTCCGGTGATGCACCGGACTGTCCGGTGAGCCAATGGTCGGCCGCGCAATCCGCGCGTGACGCGTGGCCGAGCCAATGCGTGGCCGAGCCAACGGCCAAGAAGACAACATATATAATAACAGAGTGTATAGAGATAATTGTCACAATAATCAGAGTATTTATTACATATCGGAAGTCTTATTACAAAATAAAAGATAAATATAAAACAAACTAAGGATAGTCCTTGGCGCAAAAGTCGACTGGGAAACACCACCTAGATCAGATCAAACTCCTCGCCTTGTGGCTCCTTCTGAACCACCTGTTCTTCTCCTGTGGGGGGTGTAAGACAGCAAGGGTGAGCTCACACATGATCATAGCTCAACAAGTTGTGGGGAAACCAGTGGGTATGAACTCACCAAAGGTGGGAGTTCATGTGATGTGTAAGGCTAATCAACAACAGGGGTTAAAGCTGAGCATTGCTTTTAATTAGTTGGTCAAAATTTTATTAGCAGTTACTAAGTGTAAGTAAATACCAAACCTTAAATAAAGTAATAGAACAAATTAATAATAAACCCATGCATATGCAAATGACAAAATTGAATTTAAGTTACATAAATTAATCATTAGAGAGTCCTGAGCTGCTCATGACCGTGAGCTTGGCTAGTATACCAGTTTTATACTCTGCAGAGGTTGTACCCTTTACCCACAAGTCATGTTACCCATCTGCCAAGGGATCACGACTCCCATACACCTGTACCTAGGAAGCGAGGTAGGGCAACACTACGAGGCCTTTACAAAGTTCCACTAGCTTTCGAAAACCCGCTACAGTTTATAGGAAGAGCACTTGCAAGAATTCTCCGTCTGATTGCCATCGTAGCAAAATCAACCCGAGAACCTCCTTGCATGCAACTCCCCTACTGCCCTTGCCCCTTTCGGTAAGGTAGTCTTCCACTAGCTTTCCTAATTAGTTAGCCAAGGGGTCCCATTCCTCCCTTGTGGTGGCACGTGTTTCTCAAGTTAAGCTCCATGTTCCAATTAACATTAATGATCTTGACATGAACATAAATAGAATAACAAAAGAATTGGAACATGGATATAATGAAAGATTATCCCAAAACCATGTAAAGCAATAGCAAAACTACCCAAGTGATTCAGGGATAACAAGGTAAAGAGATAAACAGTCTAGGGTGACCTATTGGGTCCCATCAAAATTAACCTATGCATGAATAATTGACATTAAAGAGCATTATTGGGTACAAAAGTGATCAAGGGCACAACTTGCCTTCAATGAGCTTCTGCTCAGCTACTTCTATCTGCTGGTCACCAGGATCCACAGTCGCAGGCTCTTCTACTCGCCACAATATAAACAAGCACAGTATATAGAGAAAATTAACATCACACCAAACATATAACCAAAATACATAATAATAATCTACACATTAAAATAAAATCCTAGGAACAGGAATCATAATTTTTGGAGTTATATATTTTAAGATATGAATTTCCAAAGGTTTTACGTGCTTATAATAGGATTAAGTGAGAAATAAATTTTCTTACTGTTTTCATGTCAAATCAGATATTCTAAGTGATAGAGAATAAAATTATAAAATTTTAGAAACTGGAATGGGTCAATTTGGAGCTCATATGAATTTTCTATGAATTATTCAAATTCTAGCACTCATTTATATAATAAAAACCTATTTCCTAATCCATTTATTCAATTTATCACGGCACTGGACTGGGCCTCAAATTCAGAGAAACCCAGGGGGACTCGGAGTAAGACTCTGCAGACACAGAGCACAACGCCAAAGGATGGTGGGTTGAATCGCTAAAAGGTGAGGGGCTCTTATGACTAATGTGCTCGCGAAGGGGTACGTGAGGACTACGGCCGTCCGATGGAGGAGGAATGGCCCAGATTAGATCGCCAAGGCATTCAATCGGTACACAACTTCTACTGTTGGATCTCGATCCGACGTTCAGCAGTTAATACGGCTGAGGTCGCATCCCGACCGCCCGCACCCGGATCTACGGTTCTCATCTCCTTCCCTCACGATCTAACTCTAGTCATTGGATTGACATCCAACGATTACAAACGTTCCCTGCTCTCGTCTGATCGCAGCCGACCAACCCGGGATCGACAACCCAACATCATCTTCTCCACGCTGATGCGCGCTCCAGGGAAATGCGTACTTCGACTACGGCGCGAACGCCACCAGCGATCCCACTACCATTTGCCCTCGCAACCACTTTCTAGTCCACGCCAAAGTAAAGGTGATGTCGCGCCCCGCCACGATAAGCTGGCAATTTGATTCTATGGTGGGCTATGCATGCTTCGACAACGAAGAAACGTCGAGCAGGTACGAGGTGATTCCTTACCGACGAGCTGCCCAGCCACAACTGCTCCCGATAAATCCACGCATGCCACCCTCGCGAACCCGTGCAACAACCGAGCGCAGCTGCAGAGGAGTCACGACGGTGGCGGCGGTCGACCCGAGTCGTGGTTCAGCTGGCTTGCGTTCGTAACAACTATGACCTCACCGGTGCGGCGAGGGGATGTGGGATTGGCCTAGAGGACGCGAGGGGGCGGCTTCCCATCATATACCTAGGTGCCCGGGGAGGGTCTCCATGCAAGCCTGGCATGTCCGGCTGAACTTCGGAGGTAGTTGGGGAGGTGGGCGGATGTGGCGCGTGGGTAGAAGATAAACAGGACCAAGGCCCCACCCGACAGAGCATCGGTGATGGTGTGGTGTGGCTGGCCAGTGGGGCACCCCCGTCGGCGCTACGCCAGGCCAAGCGGCCACGAGTGGGAATTGCAGGTGGGCCGAGCGGGTAAGAAGTCGGCCCAACCAGGTATGGTTGTCTTTCTTTTTTTTGTTTTTCTTTTTTTTCTATATGCTATTTCCAAATCCTAATTTGGGCACCAATACATTTTTTATTAATATTATTTTTTATTAATATCACTATTATTAAATGCACAAACACATAAACCCCAGCATGATGCACAAAATTATCTTGGATGTCACTAGCTATTTAATCACTTTAAATGTGGGTGTTCACATGTTATAACGAATAGAGATCAAAACATATAAGGGAAGTCATCACCTTTCATATGACCTACAAATTTGGGGTATTACACAAACACAAGTCTTTGAGCCCTTGTGCTTGGCCCCAACATATTTGGCAACTACTTTGCCTGATTTGTTAGTTAAAACATAAGATGCATCAAAAGTCTTAAATGAAATAATTGGCTCATTTGATGCAGTAGGAGTTTTCTTTTTAGGCAATTTAACATGGGTTGATTGCCTAGAGCTAGATGTCACATTCTTATACATAAAAGCATGGCGAGAAACAGAATGAGACTTCCTAGCATAAATTCTCCTAATCTTATGCTTAGGATAACCAGCAGGATATAAAATGTAACCCTCGTTATCTTGTGCCATGGGAGCCTTGCCCTTAACAAAATTGGACAATCTTTTAAGGGCATTAAGCTTGACATTGCCTCCCTGTTGGAAGCCAATGCCATCCTTAATGCTAGGGCGTCTCCCATTATAGAGCATGCTCCTAGCAAATTTAAATTTTTCATTTTCAATTTCATGCTCATTAATTTTAGCAGTAAGTTGAGCTATGTGATCATTTTGTTATTTAGTTAAAGCTAGGTGATTATGGATATCATCAACATTAATATCTCTACATCTAGTACAAATAGAAACATGATCAACACTAGATGTAGAAGGTCTGCAAGAAAATTCATCTATCTTAGATTTTAACATGGCATTTTCATCTCTAAGACAGGAAATGGAATCATTGTAAACAGTCAAGTCTTTAGCCTTAACAATTAATTTATCATTCTTAGTTCTAAGGCTAGAAAGAGATTCATTAAATTTATCAATCTTTGCAATTAAACAAGCATTTTCATTCTTAAGACTGATAATTGAATCATTGCAAACCTTTGAATTTTCCACCTTAGCAATTAAACTAGCATTCTCATTCCTAAGGTTGGAAATGGTGTCATGGCATATGCTAAGCTCATTTGTTATTTTTTCACATTTTTCTACTTCCTGAGCATAAGCATTCTTTACCTTAGCATGTTTTTTATTTTCCTTAATAAGGAATTCCTCTTGGCTATCCAAGAGTTCATCCTTCTCATGAATAGCACCTATCAATTCATTTAATTTTTCCTTTTGTTGCATGTTAAGATTGGCAAAAAGACTAAGCAAATCATCCTCATTTTTACTAGAGCTACCCTCGTCACTAGATGTTGTATATTTAGTGGAGGCTCTAGATTTTACCTTCTTCTTCTTGCCATCCTTTGCCATGAAGCATTTGTGGCCCACGTTGGGGAAGAGGAGGCCTTTGTTGACGGCGATGTTGGCGACGTCCTCGTTGGAGGAAGAGTCGGTGGAGCTCTCATCGGAGTCCCATTCCCGACACACGTGGGCATCGCCGCCCTTCTTCTTGTAGTATCTCTTCTTCTCCTTCCTTTTTCTCTTCTTGTCGTCGCCCCTGTCACTATCACTAGATAATGGACATTTAGCAATGAAATGACCGGGCTTACCACATTTGTAGCACACCCATTTGGAACGAGGCTTGTAGTCCTTTCCCTTCCTTTTGTTTGAGGATTTGACAGAAGCTCTTGATGATGAGCGCCATCTCCTCATTGTCAGGCTTGGAGGCGTCGATTGGAATCCTACTTGGTGTAGATTCCTTTTTTCTTCCTCCGTCGCCTTGAATACGACGGGTTGCACCTCGGGTGTGGAGGTGACGACTTGCTCCAAGTTGATGATTTGTTTAGAGCCTTTGATCATCAATTCAAAGCTCACAAACTTTCCTATAACTTCCTCGGGAGACATTAGCTTATATCTAGGATCACCATGTATTAATTGAACTTGTGTAGGATTACGAAAAATGAGTGATCTTAGAATAACCTTGACCATTTCATGGTCATCCCATTTGGTGCTCCTGAGGTTGCACACTTGGTTCACCAAGGTCTTGAGCCGGTTGTACATAGCTTGTGGCTCCTCTCCTTGGTTGAGGACGAATCGATCGAGCTCCCCCTCGATCGTCTCCCGCTTGGTGATCTTTGTCACCTCATCTCCTTCATGCGCGGTCTTTAGTACATCCCAAATCTCTTTGGAACTCTTCAACCCTTGCACCTTATTATACTCCTCTCGACATAGAGAGGCGAGGAGTAAAGTAGTTGCTTGGGAATCAAAGTGCTTGATTTGGATGACCTCATCCGAATCATAGCCTTCATCCCCCGACGATGGTACCTGTGTTCCAAACTCAACAATGTCCCATATGCTAGCGTGGAGTGAGGTTAGGTGATGCCTCATTTTATAACTCCACATACAATAATCTTCACCATCGAAAACGGATGGTCTGCCTAATGGGACAGAAAGTAAAGGAGTGCGTCTAGAAATACGGGGATAACGAAGTGGCATCTTACTATACTTCTTGCGCTCATGGCGCTTAGAAGTGATGGACGGCGCGTCGGAGCCGGAGGTGGATGGCAGCGAAGAATCGGTCTCGTAGTAGACCACCTTCTTCATCTTCTTTTTCTTGTTGCCGCTCCGATGCGACTTGACATGTGAAGGGGATCCCTTCATTTTGTTACCAGACTCCCCCGATGGAGCCTTCTCATGGCTTGTAGGCTTTTCACCGCCGGTCACGATCTCCTTGGCGTGATCTTGCGACATCACTTCGAGCGGTTAGGCTCTAATGAAGTACCGGGCTCTAATACCAATTGAAAGTCGCCTAGAGGGGGTGAATAGGCGGAATCTGAAAATTACAAACTTAAAGCACAATACAAGCCCGGGTTAGCGTTAGAATTAAACTCGAGTCCGAAAGAGAGGGCAATAACAAATCAAAGGCAAATGAAGCAGATGACACGGTGATTTGTTTTACCGAGGTTCGGTTCTTGCAAACCTAGTCCCCATTGAGGTGGTCACAAAGACCGGGTCTCTTTCAACCCTTTCCCTCTCTCAAACGGTCACCTAGACCGAGTGAGCTTTCTCCTTAATCAAACGGGTCACTTAGACCCCTTACAAGGACCACCACAACTTGGTGTCTCTTGCTTTGATTACAAATGTCTTGAGAACAAGAATGGAGGAAGAAGAAAGCCAACCAAGCAAACAAGAGCAACAAAAGAACACAAGTTGATCTTCTCACAAGTCCTAAATACTAGAGTTGAATTGTGGACTTCGATTGGATCGGAAGCTTTGGTTTGTGTCTTGGAGTGTTGTGTTTTGCTCTTGTATTGAATGCACTGTTGTGAATGCTTCGATGGTTAGAGTGGAGGTGGTTGTGGGGTATTTATATCCCCAAACCACCAATTCAACCGTTGGGGAAGGCTGTCTGTTGATGGGCGCACCGGACAATCCGGTGCGCCACTGGACACTGTCCGATGCGCCAGCCACGTCACCTAACCGTTAGGGTTCTGACGGTTTCGACCATTGGAGCTCTAACTTCTTGGGGCACCGGACAGTCCACTGGTACTGTTTCGACTGTTCACTGGTACTGTTCACTGGTACTGTTCACTTTTGTAGACGACCGTTGGCGCAGTAGCCGTTGCTCCGCTTGGTGCACCGGACAGTCCATTGGTACTGTTTCGACTGTTCACTGGTACTGTTCACTTTTGTAGACGACCGTTGGCGCAGTAGCCGTTGCTCCGCTTGGTGCACCGGACAGTCCGGTGCCACACCGGACAGTCCGATGAATTATAGCGGAGCGGCCTCTAAAAAACCCGAAGCTGAGGTGTTCAGACTGTACGGTCCCTGGTGTATCGAACACTGTCTGGTGGCACACCGTACAGTCTGGTGCACCAGACCAGGGCAGCCTTCAGTTTCTCTTGCTCCTTTCTTTTTGAACCCTAACTTGATCTTTTTATTGGTTTGTGTTGAACCTTTAGCACCTGTAGAGCATATAATCTGGAGCAAACTAGTTAGTCCAATTATTTGTGTTGGGCAATTCAACCACCAAAATCATTTGGGAAAAGGTTTGGCCCTATTTCCCTTTTAGATACCATGACTTCACCCTCCACGCTGACATTCTGGGCCTACCCACCACACCACATAATCTATACCTATATCTATACTAATCTATTAAGAACCTAATGTGGGTACCTGGTGATACCACGACTTCACCCTCCACGTTGACATTCTGGGCCCACCCACCACACCGCGTAAAAATAGTGTAGAGTGACCACTCTAACCCACACCCCCTGTTTCAGAATTTTGGGGTTAACCACTAGACCACACGTACCTTAGTATTTAGAAATAAACAATAGTTATATTTGAGTATATAACAACTGTAGTAAAACATGGGCAACTGACTAGTAATATACTAAGGAGCCACAATGCAAAGATAACCATCTACGACAAGAAAACCAGTGAGTAGGTAATGGCACACAGGCACGATGTCCTAGGGGAGTAGTAGTCGTAGAGCTTCTTGGCGCTAGAGAAGATTACAACGCCGACGACAAGAAAACCACGGAGTAGGTAATGGCGTGCACGATGTCCTAGGGGAGTAGTAGTCATAGAGCTTCCCGGCACTAGAGAAGATTATGATGCCGATGTTGGCGTCGCAGAGCATGCTAATCTCATGCACCTTCTTGAGGATTCCGTTGCGACGCTTGGAGAAAATCACCAGGCATTTGTTGGAGCTCTCGATCCGCTTGGTCTTGATCTTCCCATGGCCCATCCTTCTTACCCTTGTCTCCTCCACTATTCAGAGTAGAGCCTAGGACCCATAGTGACCATGGCTAGTGGAGAAGGCAGATGCGGAGACGGTGCCGGTGGCAAGGAGGGGGATTTGGGCTAGGATGCAAAACAAGTTGGAAGAGGGAGCGATACATGGACCGACTGATGACTGAGCATTATGAGACCAATCAAATGTATATTTTGGATGGCGGCTCACACAGAGGATCCAGTATAGAGGCGGAGAATGCGGACGAGCGGGTTGCGGAGCGGGCGATGCAAGATGGTTGTTTGTTCGGCGATGGTGGGTCACGAAGAGCTGAGGTGATGGTGAGGCATGGGGAGAGTATGGTGGGGTGAGGAGAGCGGAGGCGATGGCAGGGCATGGAAGCGGAGGTGGTGAATACGTGAGTGCAAGATATGGATGAACTCGATGATGCCAGTGCATGACAATGGTGGGGCATGGCAGCGGATGAGTCAGACGCGTGAGTGTGAGATATGGCCGAACGACGCACGAAATCGTTTGTGCACAAAAGTGTTGCATTATAATAGTAGAGATTGGGCTTCTAAATGTCCAAAATCTGCCATGCCTAAACTTAAGTCGATTAAAAGAATAACATTATATCCATCTCTGTTGCAATCCACGTCTATTTCTCTAGTATAATGTAGCAGTTTGAACAGTTGTACGCTTGTCATGCGTCGTCGTCCCCCGCCTTGCACGTGCGTCGTTGTCCTAAGAACTTTCGCGCTCTGCTCGCTCGCCTCCTGCATTCTTGTGCCGCTAGGACCACAACAGCCCCCTAGAGGATGGAACAACCCCTAGCTTATTTGGCGCTGCTACCTTTGCCCTAGTGATGGCCCATCGGCGAGGACGTGTCAAAGCTGTCATAGTCGTTCCTGCTCTTCTCCGAGCTTGGCGTGTAATTCATGGAGCTGCTCAAGGTGTGTGTCCTAACTCTCCGTGGGGGTCTGAACCACATCCCATTCCCTTGGTTCCTCAGCATGTGGTGCTGGTGTCGGGGTGTTGCCATCCTTAAGCATGCCAAGATGGTTCTCTCCACCACGCTCATCGTGCTCGGCGTGGAAGCACTCTCAAGTCAGGTCGTAACCATCATCATTAGAGATGTAGTCATTGGAGCCGTCGGAGAGGTAGCAATCACATACGGACAAGAAGTGTTGCATGGCCCCAGGATCGCAGAGCCTAGAGAAGTCCAGGCCAGGGTCTAGATCATCCTCTGCTTTGGAGCCCACGTGCTTCGAGGTTGGAGAGGTTGCAAGCAGGTCCAGTGTTGACCGCATATGGTGACATGGAATTTCGGTATTTGTACTCGTGTAGGTGCTTACCGAAGAGGGGTAGCTTGGGGGATCAAAGCTCATCCTGAAGGGGATAGGATGGAACAATGTCCCTACCTCCCGGACTGTAGGAGGTGGAGCCGGTGGGCTTGCCGTGGGAGCAACATGTGTTGTCGTCGTCGTTCCGGGTGCGAGGCTAATACTAGACAGGTCCCTCGCAAGGGAGTCTTCGTCGTCAGCCTACCTAGAAGCGTCAAATGGGCGGGGAGCGCTGCCCGTGGCATGGTTGTGGTTGTTCTGTCTCCGTATCCTCCGACGAGAAGGACGACGACGGAGATCTGGGTGCCCCTCTTCTAGCCAGGGGAGCAAGCGTGGTTGTGCTCCCCCTGGCTAGGAGAGATGGTAGTCGATAGTGGTGCGGTGTCTAGGCGGGAGGAGCACCATGTCATAATTGAAGCAAGGGACATGAACTCGAGACTCCCAAACTAGATCACCATGTCGAGCTGCAAAGGATGTTTAGGATTGGCCATCCGGATCCTTAATGGGAATGTGCTGTCAACAAGCAGTGTGCCCCTACCCGGCGCACCAAGTGTTTGTGTTTTGGGACCCGAGGGTCCTAACCAAAAAGTGTATTTGTGTTGCGTGCCCCTATCTAGATGGGTGATGCAAGAAGACACAAGATCTATCCTGGTTTGGGCAAGAGAAGGACCTATTCCAGTGAGGGAGGATGAGACTTATATTATCTTGCACCTAGGTGCTCATAGTAGGGGAAACAGGTGAAAGGGAAATGGACTTAATCAATTCCTATAATCGTTTTTGGTAGTTGACGTCCAACACAAACCACGTGGACTAACTAGTTTGTCTAAATATCATTTATCTTAGGTGCATAAGGTTCAACATAAACCAATAAAAGAAATTCAGTTGGGGACACAATCAAAATTGGGAGCAAGACATGAGAGTGTGTTGCCAAGTGGTGCACCGGACAGTGTCCGATGCACCAGACCCTCATCCAAACGAACAGGCCACTCTCGAGAATTCCATGGGCACCTACCGCTATAATTCACCGAACTGTCTAGTGTGCATCGGACTGTTCGGTGAGCCAGCGGATCAATGGCTAACTGCGCGCCAACGGTCGACTGCAAAAGAAACAGTGGTGAACAGTGTCGCACAGAAGCCAGAGGTCACCGAACATGTCCGGTGTGGCATGGAGTGTCCGGTGCAGCAAAAGGACAAAGGGTTCCAATGGTCAACAGCTCCAAACCCCAATGGGCGGCTGACGTGGTGAGCGTCGGACAGTGAACAATGACTATCCGTTGCGCCACCGGACTGTCCGGTGTGCCCATCGCCAGCAAAAACAACCAACGACTAGGAAGTGGTTGGAGGCTATAAATACCCCCAACCACCTCATTCAAAGCCATCCAAGTATTCTGAATTTGCCATTCATTACAAGAGCAAAGCCAACCGCTCAAAGACACATTCAAAGCATTCAATCCACTCCAAGTTTCCAAAATCAACTCTAGTGCTTAGAAACTTGAGAGAGGATCATTTGTGTTCATTTGCGCTCTTGTTGCTTGGATTGCCTTCTCTTCATCCCATTCTTACTTCTAAGTGTTTGTAAAGCTAGCAAGAGACACCTAAGTGTGTGGTGGTCCTTGTGGGGTCTTAGTGACCCAATTGATTAAGGAGAAGGCTCACTCGGTCTAAGTGATCGTTTGAGAGAGAGGGAAAGGGTTGCAATAGACCCGGCCTTCGTGGCCTCCACAACGGGGATTAGGTTCTTTGGAACCGAACCTCGGTAAAATAAATCACCGTGTCCACTTGTGTTGATTTCCATTTGATTTGTTTTCCCCTCTTTCCTCTCTCTAAAGTTTCCTTGTTAATATTGATTTGAGTTTGCTCCCAAACGTCATCCGCATCATTTGAGCAACTCGTGGCAAAAGAAACAATCTTACGCCTTGGATTTAATTCTAACACTAACCCTAGCCTTAATGTGTGTGTTTAAAGTTTATAAATTTCAGTTTTTGTCTATTCACCCCCCTCTAGGCGACTTTCAACAAGCTAGTCAAGAGAGGGACCAGGTCTCAAGTCTTTAAGTGTGATTGAGGTTGGTGCCAATACTAGGAGTGGAGTGAGCGGTGAAGTGTTGTGTTCTTGCCTCCCCCTCTGAATGCTCTGGGCTCCCCCTTTTATAGTTGCAAGGAGGAAATCCAGGCGTACAAGTGTTGTTACGTTATTGTCATGGTCACCGGAGGTGCGCTTAAGCCCTGTTGTGGCATGGCCGACAGGATGCCCCTGGTACTTGCATTGTCTTCTGTGAGATAGAGAGCCGAGGCTGGGTTAGGAGCATCAGTAGGTGTCCGAGCCCATCCTTGACGAGACATTTGTCAAGTCGTAGTTGTTTAAAACAATGCTTGACATGGCGGAAGAGTGTGGTGATCTAGTCCTAGCGTCATTCGAGATGGCAAAAAGTAGATTGGACACCAGTCTTGTTGTTCTTGTAGCCATCCTGTCTTCAGCGGAGTTGGAGGGAGAGCATGCGACATTGCGCGTTTCTCTGTTGGTGCAGTTGTTTGAGGCCGGGCTGAGGTCGGGTTGGATCATTGATATGCAATCATGATTAGAGTGGTTGGAACAACGGTCGGAGTGGTGAAATAGTGCCTGATATTCGTGCCCTGATTGTCGTTGTGGGTAGTAAAAAGTAGATTAGACTGGGGTCGTATCATCCTTTGTTGACTTTGGTGCCCGCAGCGGGGTAGGTGGTCGTACATACTGTATTAAATGCACACAATCTGGGTCTAAGAAGTCAGCCAAGGTCAGGCTCATGCCTGGACCTGGCCTTAGATGCCCTCGGGTGAGGCGGACATGCATTTCCCGCCCAAGGGTGTCCTCGGGAAAGTCGCGAACCCACGCAGGCATACTATTCACCTAAGGCTAGGCTTGGGCGAAGCATAGTTGTGCGGCCAGTGCGCGATGGCTTAGGCGAATCGAGATTTAGGTCCTGCGTGGCCTTGGAAGGCTGGGAGCGTGTTTGTTCTATGATCCCTTGTTACTCGAGTGTCTAGGTACGTTTAGGGATGTAGTCTGTTGAAAGTTGTCTAGAGGGGGGTGAATAGGCAAGCAGAAATTTTCATTTTGTTCCTAATGCAAAGTATTTTATGGTCTCAAATATTATTTTTAAAAATGTTAGAACATTAATTGAGTTCTAAATTAATAAATACATAGCATATAAATGATCCAAGATAAGATTATTGCGCCCATTAGATATGTGCTAGGAATCTTATGCCCTTTATTTGGTATAAACTTAATTGTGGCCGATCACATGTTTAGCCTTCCTCTTATGCGGTAGGGCCCACACCTTAACATATTAACTCTTCATGGTATCACCGACGCGCTTTCTCTCAGATCCAGGTTCTCTCTCCCTCTCAACTCCGGTGGCGGCGAGTGCAAGTAGCACAAACTTATGTGAAAGCGACTCCAAACTACGATGGATCCCCAGGCAAGTCAACCTCTCAGATTTGGTGACACCTTAACCCATTAACTCTTCATAGGGTCATGGCGTGCGCTCTCTTGGATCCAAGCTCTTCTCCTTCTCGAATTCAGTGACAAAGAGGGTAAGTAGTACGAACTCTGGTTGCAGTGACGGCGCCAGATCCCTAGGCAAGTCGACCTCTTAGATTCTATGACGCCTTGACCTATTAACTCTTCATAGGGTCATTGTTATGCTTCTTCTCAGATCCAAATTCTGTCTCTTTTTCAGATCCGATGACGGCGAGGGAAAGTAACATAGACTTTAGTGGTAGTGGCTCTAGACTACAACGCACCCCGAGCGGATCAACCACATAGATTCATTGTGCATTGACATATTATTCACAGGACCACTGATGCGTATCCTCTCAGATCCAAACTCTCTCACCCTTTTCAGATCTAGTGACATTGAGGGCAAGTAGCAAGAGTTTGGCAGTAGTCGTGGACTACGACGGATCCAAACAAGTCAACCTCTCAGATCTGGTGAGTCTTTATCCTATTAACTTTTCACGGGATCACCAACACGCTTCCTCTCAGATCCAAACTCTTTTCCCCTTTTAGATTTGGTGACTACAAGGTCAAGTAGCACAAACTTTGGTGGTAACAAAGCAGCTTCAGACTACGAAAGTCGCCAAGCAAGTCACTCTTCTCGCCCCCTCTTTTTATTTCCCTCTCACTCACAACTTGAGGCATGGTGGTTTGGGGTTGAAGAAATTTGATCTTGCGATGTAAGGTTGAAGAAGCGGCTTTGGACCTAGGGTCTCTTTAAATAGAGTTGAAGAAGAAACCATAAATTTAGGGTTGGAGGGTTTGGGGGTTAGAGATTAGTTTTTGATAGGACATTAATCTTAAAGAGAATGACTAAGTTAGGGTGGGTAGCTAGGCCAGGTGTCGGCAACGTCTAATGACTTAAGGTGGAGAATGTTTGGCAGGGAAGACCAACGATGGGAGCGAGCGATTGTCTCGATTAGTAGGGGGCATGGAGAGCGGTGTGGCTCAATATCTGGGGTGTTGTGAGCCTATTGAAAGTGGATGAGATCAACAGTGGGGAATGGCAAGAATTGAATTGCATTTTTTTTCTTTTCCCCCTCTGTTGCTATGTGTGGTCGGTCTAACTACATCTTTTCTCCCTCACACAATAATCTATATGAAAACAATACAACTTTCTCAGAACATCTCCCCATGTCACTCTATACCGCTTTACAAAGTTGCAAAAGTTTTTTTAATATGAACAAGGAGCAAATTTTTTGAATGCGTTTTCTAGGACACCTACATGAATGCATAAACTTTTTTTATATGGTGTCAGTGCTCACTGCCTTTCGTCATTGGCATTTTGATTGGCATTTTGATACAGTATTGACTCCTATTTTGGCGAGCACTATATACTTCATCAGAACCTAACGTGCTTGTATAGCAAAATTTAAAAAGGTCTTTCGACATTCTATATCGATGTGCCCGGTTAATCACTCACTAGACTCGAGCATTCTAGAAAGGAATATGGATGCTTTTCTTTATTTCTTTCTTTTTTTTTACATCTGAACATTACTTTGATCCCGCATTAACAAAGTATATACTTGTGTGCCGATGCCACATTCGTTGTTGCTAAATGCTAATTGGTGAAAATTCTCGTCTTTGGCAGGAGTAATAAGCAGGATTCAAAGATGATGGTTACACGAGAGCATCCAATGAGGAGCAGGGAATGCCAGCTTTGCCACGAAAACCCGCTCTCTACGCCAAGCATGACCAAAGTAAGAAACTCTTTTTGAACGAAGTTCTTGTGATTTCCATTCTGCATTTGCACCGTTTTCGATTTAAATTCACGCTGCCATTATCCATTTTTGATTTGGGGGAAAAAGGGGAGGGGATCTAGCTAGGTGAAATCCAATGCTTCACAGAACCCAATCACTATTCCCCCTTCGTGCTGAATGTACAAGCCACTAGTATCCCACTTCTTTGATCCTGATTGATCCTGACAACGGTGTCTAGATGCTATACGTGACAGGCACGATCTACCCCCTTTTTTTTGGTTAGCTGTGCATAACTGAACCCACCACACTCTATGTGCTGCGGTACACGGCAAAAAACGAGCCCGTGCACGCTGACGCTGTACCGTGACAGCCGCACCGGACCAGCCACCACTCGATCGGCAATCTCTCGCTCGATTCTGAACCAAATCGAACGCGACCACTCCCGTTCGAAAGACAGTTTCGGGGTCCATGCCCGCACCAAATTTCGTCCGAGACGGCTGGCCGTGCCGGGAGAACTGGCGCCCCAAAGTCGGAGGAGAAGCACACCTGCACGGAGATTCCCCCGAAGCAGACCTGCCCTCACCGAACTCCCGATTTCTCCCTGAATTCTCGACCAAATCAGACGAGACCACCCGCATTTGAAAGGTAGTTTAGTGACCTACAAACGCAGAGAGTTTCAAGGCGAACGGTGGATCACGTCGCGAGAGAGGAGCTCGGGGATCCGGGGGAGAAGCACAGATGCAACAGGCTCGCGTCCACCCGGGAGGAGGGCCGCGCGCCAGCGCCCCCCGGAGCCACGGGCCGGGGCGAGCGTCCCTCCCCGCCCGTTGGATCTGGGCGCGGCGCGGCAGCGATCCGCGTGCGAACCCGCTCGGCCAATCGCAGCGCGGCGCTACGTCCCTGAACCTTTCCACCCGCCTCCGCTATTTAAACGCCCTCCTCGTCACTTCCCTGTCTCATCAGTCATCACCCACCGCCTCCGCCGCCGACAACAGCGTAGTGTAGTGTAGTTCCGGAGAGGGTTGGGGAGAGTAGTAGTGATCCGCAATGTCGACGGAGGAGGCTGTTGTGGCTGAGGTCCCGGTGACCGAGGTGCCAGCGGAGGTCCCGGCGGCCCAGGTGGCCGAGGCGCCCAAGGCGAAGAAGGCGCCCAAGGAGAAGAAGGCGCCTAAGGAGAAGAAGCCGTCCGCGGCGAAGAAGCCGGCGGCGCACCCTCCCTACGCTGAGGTGAGGTTTAGTCCGCTGCGATCTAGCCGATTCGTTGCTTCGTTAGGATCGTCTCCTCTTATGGAATCTGTTGGATTGGTTCTGTCGCTCTGTTCTGTTCATGTCCGCGAATTCGATATTGAAATCTGAGATGCAACCTGTTGGATTGGTCTGGCTGCAGATGATTGTAGAGGCGATCGCTGCCCTCAAGGAGAGGAAGGGGTCGAGCTCGGTGGCCATCAGCAAGTACGTCGAGGGGAAGCACGGCGGCAAGCTCCCCACCAACTTCCGCAAGCAGCTCACCGTGCAGCTGAAGAAGCTCGCTGCCGCCGGCAAGCTGACGAGGGTGAAGAACTCCTTCAGGCTGCCGGCCACCGACGCCAAGCCCAAGGCCGCCAAGCCCAAGGCACCCAAGGCCGCGCCCAAGCCCAAGCCCTCGCCGAAGGCGAAGGCCAAGACCGCTGCGAAGCCCAAGGCGGCGTCGCCCAAGGCCAAGGCCAAGGCCAAGGCCAAGCCTGTCGCTCCTGCCGCCGCGTCGCCCAAGCCCCGCGGGCGCCCTCCCAAGGTCGCCAAGACCTCCGCCAAGGCCTCCCCCGCCAAGGCAGCCAAGAAGGCGGCTGCTCCTGCCAAGAAGGGGAAGGCAGCGGCGGCTCCTAAGAAGGTGGCAACCCCGAAGAAGGCTGCTGCTGCCGCTCCGGCCAGGAAGGGCGTGGCCAGGAAGGCCAAGAAGTAGGCTGCCTGCCTTGTCGCTGGCGAGATCCCCCCTCAATTCCGCCTATAGATTCCCCTCTTGCCTGGATTTTGATCCAATCGTAATATTGTCAGTAGCTCTAGATTCGTCGGTAGCTCCAGCATGAGTGTCGGTGGTAGTTCTGTGCCTGTAAAAACTTGGGATGGTTGATCGCGTGTGATCAGTCGTCATGCTCCTCCAGTCTCTATGAACAAGCTAAGCTATAATAGTATTTCGCTATGCTATGATCCCCGGGTTGTTGGCTTATTGTTGTGAATATTTTTTTGGTTGCATCTGGTTTGGATTTCTGTTTTTTAAATTGTTGGATCGGTTGATTTTGTGTTGGATTTAGAAGAATCCTGGCATTGCATTAAGTTCGGACTTCTGGTTTCTGCTTTTCATGTGATTCTGATTGTTTCTTTGTTTAATTGTTAGATTGATTACCCTGGACAATGAATAGCAGGATACTCATTTCGGTTTCATTGTCAACTGCATCAGAGTTTCTAAGTCAAATTCAGTAGTGATATTCTTTGCTGCATTCGAAGTGCTGAGAATCCATCAACCAACCATCCTAAACCCAAACCTACGATATGAAGTCCTCGTGCTCTAACCATTAGTTTTCGAAATGATAAACCTGTCTCTTCAGTATTGAGGTGCCTATAGAAACAAGACATGGCACATGATCTGTTGTCTCCATGCTTAGCGTAGCAACATCAGAGTTCGGATAAGAAACTGTGCAACTAGCAAATGTGAAGAACCAATCCAAATCCAAATGCTCAAGAAGGGGTATCTACTATTTGGATTTGGATACCCCTTCTTGAGCATTTGGATTTGGATAAGCTCTGTTGTCTCCATCCTTTGTTATGGCCCACCACCCTTTTCTTGGCTGGCTTCGCCATAAGCTCTGTTGCTCCATTAGGCCCAGAGGGTAAAGATTGCAGAAGGTGATGCTAAGCTCCTAAACTACAAAGTAAGAGACCAAATGTGGCTTAGTGACATAACCAATACATTTTCTGCTGTTCATTTGAGGGGTTTTCCCTTTATTTTCTTTATTAGAAAATATAAGAAATAAATTAAAAAAAAGGAAAAGGCCAGCCAGCTGGATCGCTGCCAGGCCGCTTGGCCGAGCGGCCCAGCAAGGCCAGCCGGCAAGAAGGCAGCCAGCGTAGGGCATAGACGGATATTCCATAGAGTGGGCGGAAGGGGTCGAGCAGCCATGGAGGCTGGCGGCGGCGCTCAACCGAGCGCTCCGACTTCCGCGCCGAACCTTGCGCCCTTCTCTGCTCAACCTCCTAGAGGTCGACTCCATATATGGGCGAGCTCTCCCCTGGCTGTATTTTTCCTGGCTCTCTCGACAGTAAACAGAAAATCCCTGTTACTCTTCCTCTGTTGCTGTTCCAGTCACGTGCTCTTGTGTGGTGCTCTGTTGGTTCTGATTGTTGTCTACCGTGGCCTGGTGTTTGGGCTCTCTGCTGCGCGGTGTTCATCTTCTCGGGCTGGTGCCGTGGACGTCTCCCTTGGTTCCGGCAGCGGCTCTAGTATCTTCGTCAACCTCCCGCCGTGCAGGCCCGGACGTGGGCAGCGGAATTGGTTTTCTGGGACAGAATCTTGTGTTCGCTGAGCTGATCTTCCCACGTAGACAATCTACGTGCTGTGAGTTATTCGTTGCCTCACTTTATTTACTGTTTAATTTTGTGCAATCTGCTAGTATTAAATACTTGGGTGTGATTGCACTGTTGTGGGTGGATTTGTGTGCTCGATGATGATAGCGGTGTAGTGAGACAATGTGACAGTCTGAGTTTTAGTGTATTATCATTTTCAGCATTGATATTATTTGTGCCTAATTAAATCTCTCTTTGTTGAGGCTGTTTACCTGTGTTAAATTCTGTTATTTTATTTAGTACACAGCTCCTTACTATTAGTTTTTATATTTGATTATTAGGCTTATTACATCTGATCTAAAACCCTTATTTGGTAAGATAGGACTGTCACGTTAGTCGAGGGTCTCTGATCACCTTTTAGCGTTGGAGGGCTGTTTATTACAGCAACCCGCTATTTTGAGAGCAATAGTTTAAGATAAACAATTATGTTTATTTGTTTAATCTGCCTTCTTCATCTGCAAGCCATGTTTAAAAAAGGAAATGGACCTGTGTAGCTATTTTACATGTTTACATGTCTTAGAATTGCTACTGTTCATTGCTGCTATAATTACATATGACATTTATCTGAGTTATATGATTGTTTTATTCGGAATTAGAATATTTAATTTATTTAAATATGAAGGAAGCATGTCACTTATTTCTCTAATTTTACAACAATCCAGAAAACCAATTCGTATAATGGCCTCCAGTTCTGATGTCATTAAGCCTGAAGCGTTCAACGGCGCAAGCTTTAAGCGCTAGCAGATTAAGACTCGTATGTGGCTCACTGACCTAAAATTATTTTGGGTAGTGACTTTGGCTGTTCCATAGGCTGCATCAGATGATACTGATGATGCAGCGAAGGCCGCCGCACTAGCGGAGAAGGCCAAGTGGGACGAAGCCAATGAGGCATGCTTGTCTCGTCTGCTGAACGTCTTGTCGAACCGCTTATTTGACGTGTACTCTGGTTTTACCTCCGCTAAGGGTCTATGGACTGAACTTGAGAATGAGTTCTCTGAAGTTGACAATGGCAATGAGTCATTCACAACGGAAAACTACCTCAGCTATAAAATGGCTGAGGGAAGGTCTGTTATGGAGCAGCTACAGGAGATTCAACTCCTTGTTAGGGACTTGGTCCAATATGGCTGCGTCCTACCAGACAGTTTTCAGGTGAATGCAATACTGGCAAAGCTCCCACCTTCTTGGCGAGACTTTGTGACTTCACGCCGCCACATGAAGAAGCAAATGACTCTCATTGAGTTGTCAGCTGCGATAAATGTGGAAGAGCATGCAAGGTCCAGTAACAAGCCATCCCAGCAACTTCAGGCTCACGTTGTTGAGAAGGGGGGAGATAGAAAATTCCAAAAGAAGAAGAAGAACTCTCCACAGAAGAATATGAACCAACCTAAGTCCAAAAAGATGAAGAAGAAAAAGGAGGACTTTATCTGCTACGTTTGTGGTGTCTTCGGGCATACAGCTCGGAGGTGCAAACTTAGGAAGGGAAAAGGTCCTCCACAGAAGGGAACGTGGTGGTTAATTCCACCCCATGGTATGCACCTCAGGCCTTTATGGCAAGTCCATCAAATGACTAGTGGATGGATTCCGGTGCTACTGTTCATATTTGTGCTGATCGATCCATGTTCTCTTCATTTCAGGGATACAACAGCGCACCAGTCTTGATGGGAAATGGTGTTCCGGCAGCAGTTCGAGGTACTGGACAGGTCTACCTGAAGTTAACTTCAGGAAAGACGCTCGTGCTGAAGGACGTACTCTATGTGCCATCGATGAGCCGGAACCTCATATCAGTGTCGCTGCTATGTCGACATGGTCTCAAATTAGTGTTTGAGTCTAATAAAGTGGTCCTGTCTAAGTTTGGTACTTTTGTTGGAAAGTCATATGAGTCAGGCGGTTTGTTCTGTCTTTCTGTTTTAAACAATCATTCTTCTTACCAGGTTAATGTGGTCTGTAATAACGATTCCATTAATAATATATGGCATTCCCGTTTGTGTTATGTGAATTTTGAGGCCATTAAAAGATTAAGTGACATGTCTTTAATTCCTGAATATAAACATGTTAAAGGTGTAAAATGTGGTATTTGTGTGCAAGCTAAGCAGCCTAGAAAACCGTTTCATACGGTTGAAGGCAGAAGTACCACTCCTTTACAACTAATTCACTCAGATATCTGTGAGATGAATGGTATAATCACAAAAGGCGGTAAAAGATACTTTCTTACCTTGATAGATGATGCTACCAGGTTCTGTTATATTTACTTACTCAGAACTAAAGATGAGGCACTAGAACACTTTAAGATCTATAAGACTGAAGTTGAAAACCAGTTAGACAAGAAAATTAAAAGGCTACGGTCTGATAGAGGAGGTGAATACCTTTCCAACCTTTTTGATGAGTACTGCAAAGAGTGTGGAATCATTCATGAAACCACCGCTCCATATTCACCTCAGTCAAATGGGGTAGCTGAAAGGAAGAACCGAACAGTGTGTGACTTAGCTAATGCTTTGTTGCAAAGTTTGGGGATGCGTGACATCTAGTGGGGCGAGGCAGTACTCATAGTGTGCTATGTCCTGAACAGGGTGCCGCCTCGCAACCGTGAGGCCACGCCCTATGAAGGATTTAAAGGAAGGAAGCCAGATCTTTCGCATCTTCGGACTTGGGGCTGCCTTGCAAAGGTGAATGTCCCGTTGCCGAAGAAGAGAAAGCTAGGCCCTAAGACCGTAGACTGTGTCTTCCTGGGTTATGCAAAAAATAGTGCAGCTTATAGATTTCTAGTGGTCCATTCCGAGACAAGCGAAATCGCTGTAAATGTAATAATGAAGTCTCGGGATGTGACATTCTTTGAGAGCATCTTCCCTATGCGGGATAAGGAAGTAGTAGCCTCAGATGGTCCATCTCGGACATATTCTCTGCCCTCGAGTGTCCATGACCAGACTCCAGATTTGGAGTTAAGTAGGAGTAAGAGACAAAGGACTGAAAAGTCTCTAGGTGATGATTATATTATTTATATAGTGGATGAAGAACCACACTCCCTCACAGAGGCATATACATCTTCGGATGCAGAGTACTGGAGGAAGGCTGTCCGTAGCGAGATGGATTCCATCATCTCGAATGGAACTTGGGAGATAACTGATCTCCCAGCTGGTTGCAAGCCTGTGGGCTGCAAATGGATCTTTAGGAGGAAGAGGAGACCTGATGGTACTATTGAAAAGTACAAGGCCCGTCTTGTGGCTAAGGGTTTTACTCATAAGAAAGAGGAGGATTATTTTAATACTTATTCTCTGGTGGCTCGATTGCCCACAATCCATGTGCTTCTGGCACTGGCTGCTGCTTATAAACTTCTTGTTCATCAAATGGACGTAAAGACAGCATTCCTAAATGGAGAGCTGGAAGAGGAAATTTATATGCAGCAACCAGAAGGATTTGTGGTTAAAGGTCAAGAGAGCAAAGTGTGTCGCTTGATTAAATCCTTATATGGTCTTAAGCAAGCTCCCAGACAATGGTATGAGAAGTTTAATAATACTCTGACCACTGCCGGGTTTTGTGTAAACGAAGCCGACAAGTGTGTGTATTATCGCTTCTCTGGGGGCAAAGGTGTCATCATGTGCTTATACGTTGATGACATATTAATATTTGGGACCGATTTGGAGGCTATCATGGAGACAAAAATATTCCTCTCCAAGAACTTTGATATGAAGGACTTGGGTGAAGCTGATGTAATATTAAACATCAAGCTAATAAAGGGTGAGGATGGGATTACTTTGTCACAATCCCATTATGTGGAAAAGGTCCTGACTCGCTTTGGACATATGGACTGTAAACCAGTCACCACACCCTATGATCCATCCTACACGCTCAGTAAACATGAAGGCAAGCCTGTGAACCAGCTACTATATTCGCAGATCATCAGATCTCTCATGTACCTGAGCAGTGCAACTAGACCAGATATCTCATATGCAGTATGCAGACTGGCTCGTTATTCGGCCAGTCCAGGAGATAGACACTGGGTAGCCTTGTACAGAGTGCTTCAGTATTTGAAGGGAGCGATGAATCTTGGTATTAAATATACCAGATTTCCGTCAGTACTTGAAGGATTCAGTGATGCAAGGATCTCTGACTCGGATCAAATGAAGTCTACAAGTGGCTATGTGTTCACTTTAGCTGGTGGGTCCGTGTCGTGGAGATCGTCTAAACAATCAGTGTCGACACGTTCCACCAAGGAGGCTGAATTAGTTGCACTTGATTCAACAGCATTGGAGGCTGAATGGTTGAGAGACCTGTTGTCAGACCTTCCAATGCTAGCAAAGCCGATACCGGCTGTCCTAGTATACTGTGACAACACTTCTGTGTTGCTAAAAGTGAACAGTAGAAAGGACAACCAAAAATCCTCGAGGCATATCAGAAGACGACTTGATTCATGTCGGCATGCTAGAGAGATGGGTGTAATAACCGTAGATTACATCAAGTCTGAAAGGAACCTTGCTGATCCTTTCACCAAAGGGTTGGCTCAAAAGCCAATCCAAGCAGCGTGCATGGGAATGGGACTCGTACCCTGTTAGCGGTTTCAACTGCGGATAACTGTCCTGTGTGACCGGAGGTCCTGAGATCTAGGCTCCAGGAAACGAAGCACTGTGAAACCAAGAGCACAAAAGACAAAGAGTCTCATTAGCTGCTGTGCTCTGTCTGTATGGTAGGTTGAGCGATATGCTCTTAATGAAGTCAATGCTATAATCAGGGAAATTGTCCTACAGAATTTCCTTAACGATTTCACCTATATGAGCTGACTGTGGGGTCGCAGTCCGGGAGAGAATGGGGTTTTCGCTCTAGTGAGCTCATGAATAGATATTAAAGGGCATGACCGTAACGCCCTGCCCCGTAAGAGAAGCAGATAATCTGCCTAGTACTATGTGCCTTTTGTGCGAAGATTCTCACACTAGGGTTTGTGGATCAAGGCGTAGTCCTCCGCTTACTCGTGTAGGGTTGGAGTACACTTGGATAGGCTTTGGTTCAAACCTAACAAGTACCTCTGCCGAAAAGTAGTATATAAACAGTACGGGAGCTCAATGACATTGATCAGAAAATAATCGTGAAAATGGTGGGGATTGCTGTTCATTTGAGGGGTTTTCCCTTTATTTTCTTTATTGGAAAATATAAGAAATGAATTAAAAAAAAGGAAAAGGCCAGCCAGCTGGGCCGCTGCCAGGCCGCTTGGTCGAGCAGCCCAGCCGGCAAGAAGGCAGCCAGCGTAGGGCACGGACGGATATTCCAGAGAGTGGGCGGAAGGGGTCGAGCAGCCATGGAGGCTGGCGGCGGCGCTCAACCGAACGCTCCGACTTCCGCGCCGAACCTTGCGCCCTCCTCTGCTCAACCTCCAAGAGGTCGACTCCATATATGGGCGAGCTCTCCCCTGGCTGTATTTTCCCTGGCTCTCTCGACAGTAAACAGAAATTCCCTGTTACTCTTTGTAACACCCTGAATTTGGGGGTATAAAATTTCTTTGCCCAAATTCACAAATTCAGGTGTTACTCCTCTCTTCACACCTCTCCCAATCTCCTCTTTCTCTTTTCTATAGAAGAAGAGTGGTTATTTTTATGTGTGATCATAATCTAATAGGCCAAACTCAAAGGGAGTATGTAATGTGACATCTTGTTAAACCCTAAATTTCACTTTTGTTTGATGCATAATACTTGGGAGTGCTAATTTGAATTTGTGACATTTTTAGAATTGAATCAAATAGAGTAAATAAATAGAAAAGGGAAAACAATTGCTAGAATAAAAAAAGGAAAAAGGCCCATACCCCTGCCCCCCGGCCTTTCGGCCCAATCGGCCCATCCCCCGCGCGCGCCTTCTCCCCCCTCCTCTCTCTGCCCTGGCGGACCCGCCCGTCAGCGCGGCCGCTCTCCCAGCGCGTGCGCCCGCTCCCTCACTCTCTCTGCTCGCGGGCCCCAGCTATCAGCTCCCTCGTCCCCGCGTAACCGCCGCCTGAGCTGCGCGTGCCGCGGTCTCCGCGCCCACGTCGCGCGTGAAGCTCGCGACCACCCCGCCCTCGGCCACTTGAACCCCGAGCCTCGCTCACCCTCTCCCCCCCTTCATTTGCGCACCAGCAGAGCCCCTTTCCAACCTCCCCCACGCCAGAGCGCCGCCGCCATTACCCGCCGCCGTCCCGAGTCCGTTTCTCCGTCGACGTTGGAGCCCCGCCGTGCCCTCTGCCACGGTGAGCTTCGCCTCGACGTCCGCAACCCGGGACATGCCCCAATTTCTCCTCTCCCTCCCTAATTTCCTCTGCCCGTGCTCACCCGCCGTCCTCCGTGCAGCCGCAGTGGTCCGCCACTGTCGACACGGGCCGTCGCCGTGCCTTCGCCGCCACCGGGAGGTCCCTGGGATTCGCCTTGAGGTAAGGAACCTCCCCTTCTATTGCTCCCTGCTGCACTTAATTCCTCGCCGGAATCGATTAGCGCCGCCGCCGAGCCATTCCGTCGTGGGCCGCCCCCTCCGGTGCCCCTATCACGACCTAGCCCCCGCCAGTAAGTTCCCCACGTCTTCCCCAACCTCCCAGGCCATCCCGGCCACCCTAAGACCCACGGAGCCCCCCGTGCCCCTCGTCTCCGGTGAGCTCCCCCGCCGCGGGTGCGGCCGCCGCCGCCTCTGCTGGCTGGAGAAGGGGACAGAAGCCAGCCGCCCAATCCCCGCCGTCCATCTCAGATCGGACGGCCCTATTTTAAATAGCCCGAGCCTAATCCTGGCCGTCCGCCTGGAATCCGACGGCCCAGGATTGCCCCCTCATGCCCGCGCTCGCTCTGCCCGCCCGGCCCCGCCTGTCAGCCGCCCGCGCTCGCTCTGCCCGCCCGGCCCCGCCTGTCAGCCGCCCGCGCTCGCTCTGCCCGCCCAGCCCCGCCTGTCAGCCGCCCGCGCTCGCTCTGCCCGCCCGACCCCGCCTGTCAGCCGCTCGCGCTTCCGCGCGCTCGCGCGCCTCCCCGTCGATCTAATCCTGAGCGATGATCCGAGATTCAACGGCCGTAGGAGCTCGATACCCCTTCGCCCGCACAACTTCTTAAAGAGACCCCCCGGTTTTCTGCAAATTAACCCGCCGTCCCTGGAACTTCGCAGATAGGTCCTCGGACCTTTTATTTAATCCAGAATAAGTATTTAAAGAGTATTTTTAACCCCTAATCTTGTAAAATTCATAACTTTGTCATATGAACTCCAAATTAGGTGCTTCAAATTGCAAAATGTTCATAATATTTTTATCTACCTGTTTAAACAATGTTTCCCTGCTGTTTTCATGTCCCAATTAATAGTTGATCATTAGTGTAAAAACAATGTTATTGCAACCCTAATTGAAATAAAGTAAAGGTAGTAGACTTTAATAAAAGTTGGAGCACTTAAGTTTATGGACTTAACACCATGTAATGATTTAACCCCACCACTGACATAGACCTAGTTAGTGGATAATGAATCACTTTGTATAGTCACCTACCCTAGACCTAGGGAACACCAGATTGTCAATCCTTTTCTATTGTGAACCTGTGATCTCTCTACTGCACATGTTTGGTATATTGCTTTTGTTTGTTATTTCCTAAGTACATAGAATGAATGATTACTTTGCGTAGACATCAGGCAGTCTGTGTTTCCCGAGGAAGTTGCAGAAGAAGTCCCTGAGCAGCAACTTGGTGAAGGCAAGTGTCCTCAGTCCCATTATGTCCCATTTACTTTATAATACACTGTCCTGCATACTATGAACAACCTAAGGATTGACTAGCTTTCTATTTACCTTATCCTTGTTTACCTTTCGGATTATCATGGTTAGCTCTATGCTGGTGCTTTACTTTAATCAATGAACATGATGTGAACACTTATGATACGATGTTGTCATTATGATTATGATGTTGGACTGGTGACACTTTAGGGGGCTCGAGCAGTTCCTCGAGTGCCTCTCCGTAAGGACTTGTTCGTTGAGAGACCACCCGGGATAACAGTGCAACCATGAGGGTGAAATGGGATGCCCTTAGCTAATTAATTAGAGGAACTAGAGGTTTAGTTGCTTCGCCGTCGTGCCGTCAATGGGGTCCAGGCACAGTGCTTGCTCTGCCGAGGCTGAGTGCCGAGGTTCTTTCGTTTTGCTTTTGTTAGTCACTCTCCTGCGGGGAGGGGTACTGTGTTTATCAAACTGGAGAAACCTAACGGGCGGCTATGACCTCTAGGGAATCTTTGTAAAAGCTACGTAGTGATACCCTGCCGGACCACCTAGGTAGTGGTCAATGGGGATTAGCTCTCCCCGGGCAGAAGGGGAATCATGACTCATGGGTAAAGTGTGCGACCTCTGCAGAGGGTAGTGAAACTGATATATCAGCCGTGCTCACGGTTAAGAGCAGCCTTGGGATCCTCTTTGATTAGAAATACTCCGGATACACTTCAGAAGATGACTTTAATGATGATGGTTAATGATGGCGAAGTTAATCATGTATTCTAGTAATTCCTCTCCGAGGAGATACTTTTGGGATTATAACTTGGGCTTGATGATAAAATTTGGCTTCTACTAACAATAAATACTTGACCAACTAAAAGCAACTGCTTGAGCCTAACCCCACATACAAGCTAGTCCACTTCAGCCAAACGGGGCATTTGCTGAGTACGTTGATGTGTACTCATCCTTGCTTTACCACAAAACACCAGGTTGTCCACATTGTAACCACTGCTCAGGAGAAGACGAAGCCGCGGAAGGAGACTTCCAGGAGTTCCAAGACTACGACGAATTTTAGGTGTGGGTTGGCGGCAACCCCCAGTCAGCTGCCTGTGAAGGCCTTATCTTTACTGCGTTTCGCTTAGCACTTTGATTTACCAGTTAAGTTGATGACTAGGTGGATATCTCTGACTCTGTGATGTAATAAGTTAATACTCTTTTATGTTATTATTCGAGCACTGTGCGATGATGTTCATTTATGTAATCGCTGTGTACGTGAGTTCTGATCCTGGCACGTACATGGTTCGCATTCGGTTTACCTTCCAAAACCGGGTGTGACACTCTTCCTCTGTTGCTGTTCCAGTCACGTGCTCCTGTGTGGTGCTCTGTTGGTTCTGATTGTTGTCCACCGTGGCCTGGTGTTTGGGCTCCCTGCTGCGCGGTGTTCATCTTCTCGGGCTGGTGCCGTGGACATCTCCCTCGGTTCCGGCAGCGGCTCTAGTATCTCCGTCAACCTCCCGCCGTGCAGGCCCGGACGTGGGCGGCGGAATTGGTTTTCTGGGACAGAACCTTGTGTTCGCTGAGCTGGTCTTCCCACGTAGACAATCTACGTGCTGTGAGTTATTCGTTGCCTCACTTTATTTACTGTTTAATTTTGTGCAATCTGCTAGTATTAAATACTTGGGTGTGATTGCACTGTTGTGGGCGGATTTGTGTGCTCGATGATGATAGCGGTGTAGTGAGACAATGTGACAGTCTGAGTTTTAGTGTATTATCATTTTCAGCATTGATATTATTTGTGCCTAATTAAATCTCTCTTTGTTGAGGCTGTTTACCTGTGTTAAATTCTGTTATTTTATTTAGTACACAGCTCCTTACTATTAGTTTTTATATTTGATTATTAGGCTTATTACATCTAATCTAAAACCCTTATTTGGTAAGATAGGACTGTCACGTTAGTCGAGGATCTCTGATCACCTTTTAGCGTTGGAGGGCTGTTTATTACAGCAACCCACTATTTTGAGAGCAATAGTTTAAGATAAACAATTATGTTTATTTGTTTAATCTGCCTTCTTCATCTGCAAGCCATGTTTAAAAAAGGAAATGGACCTGTGTAGCTATTTTACATGTTTACATGTATTAGAATTGCTACTGTTCATTGCTGCTATAATTACATATGACATTTATCTGAGTTATATGATTGTTTTATTCGGAATTAGAATATTTAATTTATTTAAATATGAAGAAAGCATGTCACTTATTTCTCTAATTTTACAATATTTTTTGTCTTTGCAAAGATGTTGGATTAAAGCCGTTATTCAGTTCATGGAGTTGGCTGCTACGTCTAACTTTTGATTGAGAGATGATAACAGGCTTACCATGCTTTGAGCCTTTCTTCAGGGTAGGTGAAGCAGGTCAACAGGCGTCGGATTAGAAGAGGCAGACGACATAAGACCGAAGCCAGGATGGGGTTTAGACTGCTGTAGCTGTTTAGACTGCTGTAACTGCAATCCATAGAGACAAAATAACATAGAAGCCACAGAAACAGCCAGATTAGATCAGAGCTAGGAGGAGAAAAATCTGCATCTTAAGAAGAGGTCTGCTTAAGAAACTATCCAAGCCCACTCTAAAGAGGTCAGCTTAAGAAGCATCAAGGTGAAGAAATCCATCCATCCATCCATTCCCTTGGAATATTAACAGTAGGCAGCCCAGGATCCACAGAAGAAAGGTATTTGGCCCACAGCCTGAAAGTGAAAGTTGCAGGACTTGTGTTGCTGGCTGGTGAAGGTAGCCAGCCCACTAAAGACTGGATCCACTGAAGACCATCTCGGTGGCCACGCTCGACGCTCGGCAGGTCGCTGGAGGAGAACGGAGGCATGTATCGCGTCGTCTCCAAGGCGTGGGACCATGAAGATCGAGAAGACGACCATGGCTAGGCACAGGGACGACGACGTCGTGCGTCGCGACCTCCATGACTTCATTATTGGTTATTGTTAAGAACCCTTTGCTACCAAATGTAGTACAAAGACTCCTTAACTCACAAACACAGAAGACATAAAGATATAGAAGGACCAGGTATTCTCATTCTTCTATTCTGTTCATTGGTTACAATAAATGGTGGTGTCCTCCTCTCTATATAGTGCAAAGTTAGGGTTTCGGCTAGATGGACCACATTGGTCTTTGGGGCCCAAACTCGTTTCTTAACACTCCCCCTTGGCCCTCTTGCTGCGAGATGCACACGTCCCAAAACTCCACAAAAGCCCATTGGGAAAAATTGGAGAAAGAGTACATAGCCCACGCTTGCTGTGTTGCATGATTTGCCTCATTAAAAACCTTACGTGAGAAATTTCTATTGAAAACTCACTTAAGGGGAAAAGAGTGTAAATCACCCTTTTCTTCATTTAATCTTAAGGTTATAATTAGGTACTTGAACTTCATGCTCAAGATTCAATTTAGGAGTATGCAAATTTCTCCCCTTGAGAACCACACTTTAAGTCTTCTATAATTGCTTCAAGTCCATCCTTTTAATGATGGATGCAATGCTTAAATAGAGATCTACAAGATCCTCCTGTGACTTATTATGCAAGATTCTAACGTGGTTCATCGTATGCCTTCTTGATCATATATTAATGGGATTTTCATACATAACACATATCCCAACATTACTATGCAACACAAGCTTCTTTATTTCATAAGTTGGTAGTGGGGATTCCTTAATCCACATTGCTTATATCGTGGAGTGTTTCTTATTCAAAGTATACATCTTCACAAAATCTTTATGCTAGACTTTGGTTCCATATGAGTTTGTCATTGTTGACACAAAGGTCTATTTCTGACTTTAATTCAATTCTGATTTGCCACAAAGGGAATTCATATTCACATTTAGATTCATGTCTTGATCTTCAATTCAAAAATTTCTCTGCCCTTCGGATGTATTGGAGGACATTCATGATCCATACACAAGGTATTTGCTTATACTTAGTGCCATTACCAATCCAACACAATGACACATATAGTGTCTACCTTTCGTGTTATCTTCATGGTATATCGACATGGTATTTCCTCCCCCTCATCCTTAGGTTCTTATAGGTCTAGGTTCTTCACAAATGACCAACCAATTAATAGCATTTTCATAATGCACATTTTTATATTGAAACCCTTTCAACATGATAAGGTATATGTTTCAAATATTCACTCAAGCATGCCTCAAGCTATATGCCTAAGCTGTGGTTTGCCCATATTTCAAGTATGGTTGCTTCTTTTCATCATTCTTTCAATACTTGTGGCAACTTTTTGAAGTTACACTATGGTTAATTCCATTTGCCTTTCCTAGGTTATGGGCAACGACACTTTTATGTGCATATAAATATATATAAAGCCCAAATCTAGATATTTTCTTTATTTAACCATCCCTTTATTCAACTTCAAGATCTTGAGCTGCTAGTGGTCATTGTATCCTTGCTACAGTGATTGCCATCTTTTAAAGATAGTCAGCATTATATGATAGGTACATAATGACTATTGCTCTTGTTCAAGTATTACCATTCCTTTTCAGAATTCACGGTCATTTGCCACAGGGGTGCTTTATGCACTTTATCTTGCTTTACTCTAAATTTTCTCAATACAGTAGCAAGCTCCTTTATTGATAGTCGATCAACTCATATTTGTTTCGACTTTCTCTTCTTTTTCATTTACCGGTATATTCATATCCTGAAGGCACCTCACTAGCAGGCTGCTCTCTAGTTACTAGCTCTCAACTAGTTCCCCATTATTTCATTGGGGTGTTTTGTGAATGGACTATGATAAGCTCTCTTATCCATTTTTCTCCAGGCGTCCCTGGGTACTTGGGATTAGAGTAACTAAATTTCCTATCCTTTTCTTTGAGGCCTCGGAATAGGATGAGGAATACCATTAATGATACTTAAGTTCTCTCTAGTGCACTAAATAATAGTGCGACTTGATCACGCTCTACAAATCACAAAACAAAATGACAGGTCAATACTTTATTACAATGTCTTATCGACATTCCAATTTACTTATTGGTATTGCACGGGAATATTCTATGTGGATTCCCGACTTCTTGATTTTCTAGTTTTGTTATTAGTGCGGGTCTTGCACGGGGATCTTTTTCGCTTTTCGAGCGATTTCCTGGCTGTTGGGAACTTGTTCTCAAATGCTATGAATTAAAAACAAGGCAACACAGAATATTAAATGTTAATGCCCTTCGTCTGCTGAAGCATTAACTCCTCAAGGATTTAATGAACTTCGGACAAAGGTCACAATTGAAATATTACAAAGGTCATACCTTCATAACCAGATTTATGAAACAATGTAATACAAGATGTAAAACATGAAATGTTATGAAAAGATACGCCAAAAGCAACTGGTATTACTCATATATTTTATTATTTAAACTTAAATATTAAAACATAATATTTAGATTCATTTATACCTTCGTCTTGGCGGAAAACAATAAGTCCAGCGTACTAAAACATAATATTTAGATTCATTTATACCTTCGTCTTGGCGGAAAACAATAAGTCCAGCGTAACATCTTGCTGATTACAAGATTCTGTGAACAGTACAGGGGTACTGTTTACCTATTTATAGGCACAGGGCGCAGCCTGTGGGAGATTACATTTATGCCCTTAACAAGTAACTACAATAATAACACAAAACATCATGGGTTTTTAAGTCACTTCATCTTTAAGTCGGTTTACCCCTTCGTCTTGAGATTTGTCACTGTGCCGAAGCTCTATTGGTGATAGCTTCGCCGCTGCTTTTGAAAGGATCCGCCGAAGGTGTTGTCCTTTTCTAGGATCTTCGGCTACGAAGCATACCCCCAACAGTAGCCCCTTCGCGGTGCTAGATCGTTTTTCGTAACGAGCTTGATCCGTGAAAAAGTCTCCTAGGCTTCGGAATGCCGAAGATCTGAAAAACACCTTCCCTGAGCTCGTTGACGAGAAACGATAAAAATAATCCGCGCGCGAGATGGCGCCATCTTGCAGCAGTTACGTGCGCCCTGGCGATTCACCTTCCCGAACCCTGTGGCCCACTGTTCAGTGAGTGTGGGTGGCTGTTTTCCCGGTGCGGAAGACCTTGATGATTCAGCTTCCCACCTGCGGCACTATATAAACAGACAAGTACGTGTGAAGTTACCACAACATTCATTGCTATTGTACTATTGTGCTGCCAAAAAATTAACCATAGCTGAAGCTTGATCATCGTGCTCAAACAAAGCACCGCTTTCGATTCTGCTTCATCACAAGAGGAAGAACTTTAGAGAAATCGAGAAAGTCAACAACTTGAAAAAATTTCAAAAAATTCATAATCAGATGGCAAGGGTGCGTTCAACTGCTAGGGTTGACCGTGAGGGAGACGAGACCGAAGCTACTGAAACTGTTCCAATTTCCGGCCCCCCGTGCCCCTCGTCTCCGGCGAGCTCCCCCGCCGCGGGTGCGGCCGCCGCCGCCTCTGCTGGCTGGAGAAGGGGACAGAAGCCAGCCGCCCAATCCCCGCCGTCCATCTCAGATCGGACGGCCCTATTTTAAATAGCCCGAGCCTAATCCTGGCCGTCCGCCTGGAATCCGACGGCCCAGGATTGCCCCCTCATGCCCGCGCTCGCTCTGCCCGCCCGGCCCCGCCTGTCAGCCGCCCGCGCTCGCTCTGCCCGCCCAGCCCCGCCTGTCAGCCGCCCGCGCTCGCTCTGCCCGCCCGGCCCCGCCTGTCAGCCGCTCGCGCTTCCGCGCGCTCGCTCGCCTCCCCGCCGATCTAATCCTGAGCGATGATCCGAGATTCAACGGCCGTAGGAGCCCGATACCCCTTCGCCCGCACAACTTCTTAAAGAGACCCCCGGTTTTCTGCAAATTAACCCGCCGTCCCTGGAACTTCGCAGATAGGTCCTCGGACCTTTTATTTAATCCAGAATAAGTATTTAAAGAGTATTTTTAACCCCTAATCTTGTAAAATTCATAACTTTGTCATATGAACTCCAAATTAGGTGCTTCAAATTGCAAAATGTTCATAATATTTTTATCTACCTGTTTAAACAATGTTTCCCTGCTGTTTTCATGTCCCAATTAATAGTTGATCATTAGTGTAAAAACAATGTTATTGCAACCCTAATTGAAATAAAGTAAAGGTAGTAGACTTTAATAAAAGTTGGAGCACTTAAGTTTATGGACTTAACACCATGTAATGATTTAACCCCACCACTGACATAGACCTAGTTAGTGGATAATGAATCACTTTGTATAGTCACCTACCCTAGACCTAGGGAACACCAGATTGTCAATCCTTTTCTATTGTGAACCTGTGATCTCTCTACTGCACATGTTTGGTATATTGCTTTTGTTTGTTATTTCCTAAGTACATAGAATGAATGATTACTTTGCGTAGACATCAGGCAGTCTGTGTTTCCCGAGGAAGTTGCAGAAGAAGTCCCTGAGCAGCAACTTGGTGAAGGCAAGTGTCCTCAGTCCCATTATGTCCCATTTACTTTATAATACACTGTCCCGCATACTATGAACAACCTAAGGATTGACTAGCTTTCTATTTACCTTATCCTTGTTTACCTTTCGGATTATCATGGTTAGCTCTATGCTGGTGCTTTACTTTAATCAATGAACATGATGTGAACACTTATGATACGATGTTGTCATTATGATTATGATGTTGGACTGGTGACACTTTAGGGGGCTCGAGCAGTTCCTCGAGTGCCTCTCCGTAAGGACCTGTTCGTTGAGAGACCACCCGGGATAACAGTGCAACCATGAGGGTGAAATGGGATGCCCTTAGCTAATTAATTAGAGGAACTAGAGGTTTAGTTGCTTCGCCGTCGTGCCGTCAATGGGGTCCAGGCACAGTGCTTGCTCTGCCGAGGCTGAGTGCCGAGGTTCTTTCGTTTTGCTTTTGTTAGTCACTCTCCTGCGGGGAGGGGTACTGTGTTTATCAAACTGGAGAAACCTAACGGGCGGCTATGACCTCTAGGGAATCTTTGTAAAAGCTACGTAGTGATACCCTGCCGGACCACCTAGGTAGTGGTCAATGGGGATTAGCTCTCCCCGGGCAGAAGGGGAATCATGACTCATGGGTAAAGTGTGCGACCTCTGCAGAGGGTAGTGAAACTGATATATCAGCCGTGCTCACGGTTAAGAGCAGCCTTGGGATCCTCTTTGATTAGAAATACTCCGGATACACTTCAGAAGATGACTTTAATGATGATGGTTAATGATGGCGAAGTTAATCATGTATTCTAGTAATTCCTCTCTGAGGAGATACTTTTGGGATTATAACTTGGGCTTGATGATAAAATTTGGCTTCTACTAACAATAAATACTTGACCAACTAAAAGCAACTGCTTGAGCCTAACCCCACATACAAGCTAGTCCACTTCAGCCAAACGGGGCATTTGCTGAGTACGTTGATGTGTACTCATCCTTGCTTTACCACAAAACACCAGGTTGTCCACATTGTAACCACTGCTCAGGAGAAGACGAAGCCACGAAAGGAGACTTCTAGGAGTTCCAAGACTACGACGAATTTTAGGTGTGGGTTGGCGGCAACCCCCAGTCAGCTGCCTGTGAAGGCCTTATCTTTACTGCGTTTCGCTTAGCACTTTGATTTACCAGTTAAGTTGATGACTAGGTGGATATCTCTGACTCTATGATGTAATAAGTTAATACTCTTTTATGTTATTATTCGAGCACTGTGCGATGATGTTCATTTATGTAATCGCTGTGTACGTGAGTTCTGATCCTGGCACGTACATGGTCCGCATTCAGTTTACCTTCCAAAACCGGGTGTGACATAAGTGGTATCAAAGCCGTGCTGACTGTAGGACCGCTCACCTAGAGTAGCACTGGTCGTATTAAGGACTATTGACCTTCACTCTCACCTTGATCCGTGATGTCACTTCAAAAGTCGGTCACCTCGACCAACCCTATGTTTTACTACATATATATATATATATACTATATTATACCTTGTTAAAATTTTATTTTGTTCTGTCTATGGTTTACTCACTTGTCATATTAGTTCTGTTCTTACTCTTACGCTTACTGTGTCTTTTGTAGATGGCTCGTCTTAGACACACTGCACGTAAGTCAGTGATTCCTTTCCTGCCGTCTCGCCTTGCGGAGCGTCCTCTGCGCCGCACCGTGTCCGGTCAGTCGAGTCACCTGGAGAGGCTGCACCGCCGCCTGCGTGAGGAGCAGGAGCGCCAGCGTCAGCAGAGGGAGCATCAGGGCTCTTCCTCCCCACCTGAGCAGGAGGTGGAGTCCGTGAGGCGCCGTTCCTCTGTTCCTCAGCTGGAGGCGTCCCCTGCACCACCGCGGGACGCCCCGGCTGTTAGAGGAGCTACTGGAGGAGGTCCTGGAGGAGACCCCGACGATGACTCAGACCACAGCCCGGAGTCCTCTGAGCCGCAGGAGGCGGAAGGATGGGTCGCTCGACCCAACACCCGTGACGCCGCTCGCGGTTGTCACTTCCATGACGCACTCGACACCCTGTTGCGCCAGGCTTTCGACCGGCACACCTGGTCGATCGAGTATCGTTGTGTAGTCTACCAGCACAGTCGCGGGAGGTACCCAGACCGCTGGGAGACTACCTGCCTAGTTCGCCGTCCGGAGGATGACCTCCAGGGTGCAGAGACCGTTTCAGAGCATTTCTCCATCTCTGAGAGGGACACTGCAGAGGCAGCTATGCAGGACGCAGCACGGCGTGCACTCTCCTAGTACTGTTCTTTGTTCGGTGGAGTGGTGTGGCGGAACCGCCCGAATTATTCCTACTTAAGTGCCTAAGCCCTGCCTTAAAGGATAGACCACACTTAAATGGGAATAATCCGTCAATCCCTCGGATCTAGTACGACACGGCCACTGACAGGATCAAGTACCACAATCTCACTCGATGGTGAGTCACAGAGCAAATACAATAATGCATAAAACCATACATGTCAGAGTACTAGATTATTACATCATCATCATCGGAGTTTTGCCAAAAGTAGTCATCATTGTTCGAAGTGCAGCGGAATAAAACTAACGATAATTAAACGGAGAGATGGGGAAGCCTGTCCCATCACTCCTCATGCTCCTCCTCAGCCGAGGCGGGGTCCCACTCGACGGTCCAACCCGGTGGTAAGGTGGACGGCCAAGTCACTCCAGCAACCATGTCCTCCAGAGAACCTGTAAAAATTATGCCACAAGCAAGGCTGAGTATACTAATACTCAGCTAGACTTACCCGGTGTGAGGAGTCTACTCCTCTACCTCTAGACATGCAGCTGTTTGGCTGTGGGGTTTGGTTGCCAAAAGCGCTAGCTGAGTTTCTAAATCAAGATTTTAACTTTGTCAAAATTAAGTGTGACTCTCTTAAGGCTAAAAGTGTACTATCTACTCATGCATAGTAGCAAGCATTTTTAGCAGTCAACATCTTGTATCATCTCATCACAGTTCCACTTGTTACTCAATGCAGCAGCATGGATCAAGCAGTCTCATTAGCAGCGAGAAGCAGACGATTCGAATCGAGTTTTTATCCTTGCAAGGTAAACCTAAACACACGACATGCAGGGGCACTCCGTCCCCACACACATCAACCGTCCCCATCGATTCCCCGTCAGCAGATTAGGGCTCACCGCCTTGGCGTACATGTAACACCCTGAATTTGGGGGTATAAAATTTCTTTGCTCATATTCACAAATTCAGGTGTTACTTTTCTTTTCTCATCCTTCCCCAATCTTTTCTTTCTCATTTCTATAGGAGGGAAATGCTTATTTTATTTGTAATAGTAGTGTGATAGGTTAAACCCTAAGGGACTATGAATTGTTGCATCATGTTGAACCCTAGATTTCACTTTTGTTTGGTGCATAATTCTCAAAAGGTCTAATTTGAATTTGTGGCACATTTGAATTTGAATCAAATGGAGAAAATAAAAAGAAAAGAGAAAGGAAATTACAAAATAAAAAGAAAAAGGGAAGCAGCCCGTTACCTCAGCCTGCTCGGCCTTTCGGCCCACCAGGCCCAACCCGCGCGCCCGCGCGCGCGCTCTCCCTCCCGCCCCTTCTCTCTCTGCGCGAGCGGGCCCGCCTGTCGGCGCGGCCGCCGTCTCCGCGCTCGCCCCCCCCCGCTCTCTCTGGTTGCCCGGTCCCACCTGTCGGCGCTCCCGCCCGCGCGTGCGCCATCTCCCTCGCTCTCTCTCTGCCCGTGGGCCCTCCCGGTCAGCCCCGCTTTCCTCGCGCCCGCGCCCGACTTCTTCTCTCTCTCTGCGTCGCGGGTCCCGGCTGTCAGCTTCGCCGTTCTCGCGTAACCGCCGCCGAGCCGCGCGCGCCCGCCTTCCTCGCGCCCACGTCGCGCGTGGGGAGCTCGCCCCACCTCGCCCTCGGCCACTTGAGCCCCGAGCCCCACTCGCCCTCACCCTCTCCCCCATTTGCGCTCCAGTAGACCCTCTTTCCCTCTCGCTGCGCGCACGCAGAGCGCCGCCGCCATAACCCCGCCGTCCCGAGCTCGGTTCCCCGTCGCTGTTGGAGCTCCGCCGCGCCCTTAGCCCCGGTGAGCTCCACCCCGACGTCCGCAACCCGGAACGCGCCCCAATTCCCTCTCCCCCTCCCTATTTCTCTCTGCCCGCGCTCACCCGTCGTCCGCCGTGCAGCCGCCGCCGTCGACCCGGGCCACCGTCGCGTCTCCGTCGCCGCCGAGGAGTCCCCGGAGCCCGCCTTGAGGTAAGGGACCTCTCCCGCCCCTATCGCCCCTTGTTTTGCTCTCTGCCGTGTGTAATTCCTCGCCGGAGTAGAGTAATCCCGCCGCCGAGCCGCCCCGCCGTGAATCGCCCCCCTCCGGTGCCTCTGCCCCGACCCAGACCCTACCGGAGAACTCCCCGCGCCCTCCCCGACCTCCCCGACCACCCAGGTCACCCCAGAGTCCCGCCAATCGCCCGCGCCCCTCGTCTCCGGCGAGCCCTCCGCCGCGGGGACGAGCGCTGCCGCCCCAGCTAGCCGTAGGGAAGACCCAGGCCGCCCATCCGATCTCCGCCGTTCAACCCAGATCGGGCGGCCCTGATTCAACCCGCCCGGACCTAATCATGGCCGTCCGCCGGAGATCCAGCGGCCCAGGCCCACTGCCCCCTCACCCCGTCTCTCTGCCCGTTAGGCCCCACTTGCCAGTCGCCCGCGCTCGCGCTGTCCGCCCGGTCCCGCTTACCAGTCGCCCGCGCTCGCGCTGTCCGCCCGGCCCCGCCTGTCAGCCACCCCGAGCCGCCGCGCGCCCGCGCGCCCGCCGCAGGATCTAATCCTGGCCGTTGATCTGAGATCTAACGGCTGTAAGCGCCCGATACCCCTTCGCCCGCGCTTTTTCTTAAAGAACCCCCCGGTTTTCTGGATTTTGTGCCCGCCGTCCCTGGTTTCTCGCAGTTAAGTCCTCAGCCCTTTTACTTAATTCAAAATAGGTCCCTAGGGCATATTTTTAACCCCTAAACTTGTAAAATTCATAACTTTGCCATATGAACTCCAAATTAGGTGCTTCAAATTGCAAAATGTTCATAAAATTATTATCTATCTGATTATGCACTGTTTTCCTGCTGTTTCCATGTTCCAATTAATGGTTAATCTTTAGGATAGGATTAAGGTTATTGGAACTCTATTTTGGGATAAATAAAAGGTAGTAGACTTTAATAAAAGTTGGAGCACTTAAGTTTATGGACTCAAACCCTTAAGTTTAGGAACTTAAACCAGATAATTATTTAATCCCACCACTGACTTAAACCTGAGTAGTGGATAGTGACTCACTTTGCATAGTCCTCTACCCCAGACCTAGGGAACACCAGAGTGCCTATCCCTTTTCTGTTATGAACATGTGACCTCTCTCTGCTGCATATGTTTGGTATATTGTTTTTGTTTGTTATTTCCCAAGTGCATAGTGTGAATGATTGCTTTACATAGACATCGAGCAGTCTGTGTTTCCCGAGGGAGTTGCAGAGGAAGTTCCTGATCAGCAGTTTGGTGAAGGCAAGTGTCCTCAGTCCCATTATGTCCCATTTACTTTATAATACACTGTCCCGCATTACTTACTTGAAACCTAAGGATTGACTAGCTTTACACTTTACTTTATCCTTGATGACCTTATGGGCTATTATGGTTAGCATTTTGCTATTGCCTTAACTTAATCAATGAACATGATGTGAATATTTATGATACTGTTATCCTGATTATGTTGATGATCTTGTGATACTTTAGGGGGCTCAGGCTGTTTCCTGAGTACCTCTCCGTAAGGACCTGTTCGTTGAGAGACCACCCGGGATAACAGTGCAACCATGAGGGTGAAATGGGGCACCCTTAGCTAATTAATTAGAGGAACTAGAGGTGTAGTTGCTTCGCCGTCGTGCCGTCAATGGGGTCCAGGCACAGTGCTTGCTCTGCCGAGGCTGAGTGCCGAGGTTCTTTCGTTTTGCTTTTGTTAGTCACTCTCCTGCGGGGAGGAGTACTGTGTTTATCAAACTGGAGAAACCTAACGGGCAGCTATGATCTCTAGGGAATCTTTGTAAAAGCTACGTAGTGATACCCTGCTGGACCACCTAGGTAGTGGTCAATGGGGATTAGCTCTCCCCGGGCAGAAAGGGAATCATGGCTCATGGGTAAAGTGTGCGACCTCTGCAGAGGGTAGTGAAACTGATATATCAGCCGTGCTCACGGTTAAGAGCAGCCTTGGGATCCTTTTTGATTAGAGATACAAATGGTTCGGGATACAAGGATTATGTTATGGTTTTGGTTCGAATATGATGATGTTGTTCCTCGATGAGGAAATGGTTCATGGGATTGGTTAATGATAAAATCTGGCTTCTACTAATGATAAATACCTGACTAACTAAAAGCAACTGCTGGAGCCTAACCCCACATAAAGCTAGTCCACTTCAGCCAAACGGGACATTTGCTGAGTACGTTGATGTGTACTCATCCTTGCTTTACCACAAAACACCAGGTTGTCCGCATTGTAATCACTGCTCAGGAGAAGGCGAAGCCGTGGAAGGAGACTTCTAGGAGTTCCAAGACTACGACGAATTCTAGGTGTGGGTTGGCGGCAACCCCCAGTCAGCTGCCTGTGAAGGCCTTATCTTTACTGCGTTTCGTTAGCACTTTGATTAACTGTTAAGTTGATGACTATGTGGATGTCTAAGACTCTGTGATGTAATCGGTTATTACTCTTTTATGTTACTATTCGAGCATTGTGCGATGATGTTCATTAATGTAATCACTGTGTACGTGAGTTCGGATCCTGGCACGTACATAGTCCGCATTCGGTTTGCCTTCCAAAACCGGGTGTGACATAAGTGGTATCAAAGCCGTGCTGACTGTAGGACCGCTGACCTAGAGTAGCACTGGTCGTACTAAGGACTATTGACCTTCTCTCTCACCTTGACCTCTGATGTTACTTCAAAAGTCGGTCACCCCGACCAACCCTATGTTTTACTACATATATATATACTATATTATACCTTGTTAAAATTTTTATCTCATTCTGTCTATGGTTTATTTACTTGTCATATTAGTTCTGCTCTTACTCTTATGCTTACGGTGTCTTTTGTAGATGGCTCGTCTTAGACACACTGCACGTAAGTCGGTGATTCCTTTCCTGCCGTCTCGACTTGCGGAGCGTCCCCTGCACCGCACCGTGTCCGGTCAGTCGAGTCACCTGGAGAGGCTGCACCACCGCCTGCGTGAGGAGCAGGAACGCCGACGCCAGCACAGAGAGCAGCAGGGCTCTTCCTCCTCATCCCAGCATGAGGTGGAGTCCGTGAGGCCCCGTTCCTCTGTTGCCCAGCTGGAGGCGCCCCTTGCACCACCGCGGGACGTCCCGGCTGTTGGAGGAGGACCTGGAGGAGACCCCGACGACGACGACTCAGACCACAGCACGGAGTCTTCTGAGCCGCAGGAGGCGGAAGGATGGGTCGCCCGACCCATCACCCGTGACGCCGCTCGCGGTTGTCACTTCCACGACGCACTCGATACCTTGCTGCGCCAGGCTTTTGACCGGCACACCTGGTCGATCGAGTATCGTTGTGTAGTCTACCAGCACAGTCGCGGGAGGTACCCGGACCGCTGGGAGGCTACCTGCCTAGTTCGCCGTCCGGAGGATGACCTCCGGGGTGCGGAGGCCGTTTCGGAGCACTATTCCATCTCCGAGAGGGACACTGCAGAGGCGACTATGCAGGATGCAGCACGGCGTGCACTCTCTCAGTACTGTTCTTTGTTCGGTGGCGTGGCCGACGGTCTTAACCTTCGGTACTACCCCCGCCGCCCTACTGGCAGCACAGAGAGTGTGGTTGTCTCACCTGTTGGTGAGGCTAACCCTAGGTTGAGCAGCACAGTCAACCTAGTCGCAGTGCTTAACACTGAGCTGGACCACTCTCTGGACGAGCTGAGCAGGGCTCGAACGGAGATTGCGGAGTTGCGTGCTGAGCTAGCAGAGCGCCATCACCAGGAGGGTGGTTCTCCCGCTCCTGTTGGGACTCAGCACCCATACCGCTCGCCGCCGCGTGGTCATCACACTTATGGTTCCCCTGTCTGTAAGACCAGGATAGATTTGGATCCTTAGATCGTTAGCGTCGAATTTTGTAATAATTCTTAAGTCAGATGTCTCAGTCTTAGCTAGTAAGTTTAGTTTGCTTATCAGTTGCTTCCAATTAGCTTAGTTTGCTTATCAGTTGCTTGCATGCTTGTTATGGTGAACTTGTGCTGGATTTGAATCTTTGTAATGACTGTTGCCAACCTGTGGGTTTCCCCTGCAGTTTGGCCTAGCTAGTAATGTTAATAAAGTCAGTTATTTAGTTGGGAAGCCATTTACTTCTACTTTCCTTCTTATCTGAGAAGCTGTGTTGAATCATTATGAGGATCAGTGAAGCTCCTTGTTCATTCAGTGTCCTGAAGAATTCTGTATTCCCTTTTCTTATGCTGAAGGATTGTAAGATCAATGCTGATGTATGAATGTCTTCCACAGATGTCTGACAACAGGCGCCGATGCAACAGGCGTGCTCAGCAAGAGCAGCATGACCAACAGGAGGAACAACCGAGGCAGCCTCCCCCGCCACCCCGATGACAGTGGAGCAGATGTTCTTGATGCAGACTCAGGCAGTGCAGGCCATTGGGCAGACTCTGGCAGCCATGCAGCAGGCTCAACAGCAGCCTCAACCCCAGTTGCAAGTGCAGATGCCCCAGATGCCACGGGATAAGCGTGGTGAGTTCATGAGAGGGCACCCTCCTACCTTCGCCCATTCTGCCGACCCCATGGATGCGGAAGACTGGCTGCGCGCAGTGGAAAGGGAACTGCGCACCGCTCAATGTGACGACAGGGAGAAGGTTCTGTATGGTCCCCGTCAGCTAAGGGGAGCAGCCCAGTCCTGGTGGGAGTCCTACCTCGCCACACATGCTGACCCCGAAGCCATCACCTGGGAGGAATTCAGTGAGAGTTTCCGCAGATACCATGTGCCGGAGGGACTGATGATCGTGAAGAAGGAAGAGTTTCTGGCTCTGAAGCAGGGACCCCTGTCTGTTAGTGAATACAGAGACAAGTTTCTGCAGCTATCTCGGTATGCACCTGAGGATGTCAACACTAATGCTAAAAGGCAGTACAGGTTCATGAGGGGTTTAGTGGATCCCCTGCATTACCAGCTGATGAACCACACCTTCCCCACCTTCCAGCACCTGATCGACAGGGCAGTTATGACTGAGAAGAAGCGTAAGGATATGGAAGATCGGAAGCGTAAGATGAGTGGGCCCCAGTCCGGAAGCATCAGCCGTCCACGTTTCTCAGGCAGTTCATCTCAGCAAGGCAGGCCCGGCCACCCACAGGGATATCAGAATCAGAATCAGCGTCCGCATCAGCAGCAGTCTCAGAGGCAGTATCAGCATCAGCAACAGCAGTATCGTCAGCACAGCCAGCAAGGGGGTAATCAGTATCAGAAGCAGAACAACCAGGCACCTCGCCTTCCTGCCTCAGCAGCAAACCAGAGCAACCAGGCAGCCCCAGCACAAGGAGGAGGCAGAGGATGTTTCCACTGTGGAGAGCAAGGCCACTGGGCGATGCAGTGCCCGAAGAAGGCGGCGCAGCAGCAGACCAACCCCAATGCTCCAACAAGGCAAGGTGTACTGCAGCCAACGACGGGCAATCGTAACCAAGCGTACAACCGTGGAAAGGTGAACCACTTGGAGGCCGAAGCGATCCAGGATGCACCAGATGTGGCAGTAGGTATGTTTTCAGTCGAATCTCATCCCACGAAAGTGCTATTTGATACTGGTGCAACTCATTCATTTGTCACTGCAACCTGGGTAGAATTGCATAACATCTCAGTAGAGGCAATGATGCCGCCCATGAGGATTAATTCGGTTGGTGGCAAGGTGCAAACAGATAAAATATGCTCAAATATAAGGGTGGAAATAAGGGGGATAGGGTTCCCCAGTGACTTAATAGTAATAGACACCCCTGGGATAGATGTCATTCTAGGGATGAATTGGTTAATGAGGTATGAAGCGAATATTAGCTGTGACAAGAGGACTGTAACATTGAAGTCCCCGTCAGGAGAAGAGGTAGTGGCCGAGCTAAGGATGCCTAAATCAGCGGAGGGTGTCTGTCACCAGATTTCAGTTGATAGTAAGGAGCCCAACCCGCTCGAGGCTATCAAGGTTGTGTCGGACTTTCCGGACGTATTTCCCGAGGAGCTAACGGGCATGCCACCCGAGAGAAAAGTCGAATTTGCCATAGAGCTTATCCCTGGTACCGCCCCCATTTCCAAAAGAGCCTACCGAGTGTCTGGACCAGAATTGGTGGAACTCAAGAAGCAGATAGATGAGATGTTAGAGAAGGGTTACATCAGACCAAGTACCTCGCCTTGGGCCGCTCCGGTGTTGTTTGTAGAGAAGAAAGATGGTACCAAAAGGATGTGCATAGACTACAGAGCCTTGAATGAAGTCACTGTCAAGAACAAGTACCCCCTGCCAAGGATAGAAGATTTGTTCGACCAGCTCAGAGGTGCCAGCGTATTCTCGAAGATAGATCTGAGATCAGGTTACCATCAACTCAGAATCCGACCCTCGGACATACCGAAGACAGCATTCATCACCAAGTACGGGTTATATGAATTCACAGTTATGTCCTTTGGTTTGACAAATGCACCAGCTTTCTTTATGTACCTGATGAACAGTGTGTTCATGGATTATCTGGACAAGTTTGTGGTAGTGTTTATCGATGATATTCTCATATACTCTCAAAGTGAGGAAGATCATGTAGAGCATTTGAAGATGGTATTGCAAAGACTTCGAGAGCATCAGTTGTATGCCAAGCTGAGTAAATGCGAGTTCTGGATTCATGAAGTCTTGTTTCTGGGTCACATCATAAATCAAGATGGGTTGGCAGTGGATCCAAAGAAAGTGGCAGATATCCTGAACTGGAAAGCACCAAAGGATGTTCGTGGGATCAAGAGCTTCATTGGAATGGCTGGGTATTACAGGCGTTTCATCGAAGGCTTTTCAAAGATCGCTAGACCAATGACCGCGTTACTAGCGAAGAAAGTTGAGTTCAAGTGGACCCAAAAGTGTCAGGAAGCATTTGAAGAACTGAAAAATAATTGACTACAGCTCCGGTGTTAGTCCTGCCTGATGTTCACAAGCCATTCTCAGTGTATTGCGATGCTTCTTACACCGGATTGGGATGTGTGCTAATGCAAGAAGGAAGAGTTGTAGCATACTCATCTCGACAGCTGAAGATCCATGAGAAAAATTATCCCACACACGACCTGGAGTTGGCAGCAGTAGTTCATGCTTTGAAGACCTGGAGACATTACCTGTATGGGCAGAAGTGCGACATTTACACAGATCATAAAAGTCTGAAGTACATATTCACCCAGTCAGAGTTAAACATGAGGCAGCGAAGATGGTTGGAATTGATCAAAGACTATGAGTTGGAGATACATTACCATCCGGGCAAAGCCAATGTGGTTGCAGATGCTCTGAGCAGGAAGAGTCAAGTCAATATGTTGGCCATGTACCCAATGCCATATGAGTTAGCCAAGGAGTTCGATAGATTGAGCCTTGGTTTTTTGAACAGTACGCAAGGAGTAACAGTGGAATTAGAGCCCACCCTAGAGCGGGAGATCAAAGAAGGGCAGAAGGATGATGAAAGCATCAACAAGATCCGGCAGCTAATCTTAGAAGGAAGAGGCAAAGACTTTCGAGAGGATGAAGAGGGAGTAATATGGTTCAAGGACCGATTGTGTGTCCCCGACCTCAAACCTATTCGAGAGCTGATCCTAAAGGAAGCTCATGAGACAGCCTACTCCATACACCCGGGAAGTGAAAAGATGTATCAGGATTTAAAAAGGAGGTTTTGGTGGTATGGCATGAAAAGAGAGATCGCAGAATATGTTGCCATCTGTGATAGCTGTCAGAGAACCAAAGCAGAGCATCAAAGGCCCGCCGGATTGTTGCAGCCATTGCGGATTCCTCAGTGGAAGTGGGATGAGATCGGGATGGATTTTATAGTTGGCCTACCTCGTACCCGGGCCGGTTATGATTCCATCTGGGTGGTTGTGGACCGCTTAACAAAGGTGGCCCATTTCATACCTGTGAAGACCACATACACCGGAGCAACGTTAGCTGAGTTATACATGTCACGGATAGTCTGCCTTCATGGTGTGCCGAAGAAGATAGTGTCAGATCGAGGAACGCAGTTCACCTCTCATTTTTGGCAGCAGCTACAAGAAGCTTTGGGCACACATTTGAACTTCAGCTCGGCTTATCACCCGCAGACAGACGGTCAGACTGAAAGAACTAATCAGATCCTAGAAGATATGCTGAGAGCCTGTGCGTTGCAAGACAAGTCAGGATGGGACAAAAGGTTACCTTATGCAGAATTTTCCTATAACAATAGCTATCAGGCTAGCTTGAAGATGTCACCGTTTCAGGCACTCTATGGGCGGAGTTGTAGGACTCCGCTGCATTGGGACCAGCCTGGTGAGAGACAGGTGTTTGGCCCCGACATTTTGCTTGAAGCCGAAGAGAATATCAAAATGGTTCGGGAGAATCTGAAGATAGCACAATCAAGGCAGCGAAGCTATGCAGACCGAAGGAGAAGAGAACTGAGTTTCGAAGTGGGGGATTTCGTTTATCTGAAGGTGTCACCTATCAGGGGAGTCAGAAGGTTCGGATTTAAAGGCAAGTTAGCACCCCGGTACGTTGGACCATATCAGATTCAAGCAAAGCGTGGAGAAGTGGCTTACCAACTCAACCTACTAGAAAGTTTGTCGGCAGTACACAATGTGTTCCACGTGTCGCAACTGAAGAAGTGTCTATGAGTACCAGAAGAACAGTTGCCAGTGGAGGGTTTGGAAGTCCAGGAGGATCTGACCTACATAGAGAAGCCAACGCAGATTCTGGAGTTTGCAGACAGGGTCACCCGGAGGAATACCATCAGGATGTGCAAAGTCAGATGGGGTCACCACTCGGAGGAAGAAGCAACTTGGGAACGAGAAGATGATCTGAAAGCCAAATACCCTGAACTCTTTGCTGACCAACCCTGAATCTCGAGGGCGAGATTCTTTTAAGGGGGATAGGTTTGTAACACCCTGAATTTGGGGGTATAAAATTTCTTTGCTCATATTCACAAATTCAGGTGTTACTTTTCTTTTCTCATCCTTCCCCAATCTTTTCTTTCTCATTTCTATAGGAGGGAAATGCTTATTTTATTTGTAATAGTAGTGTGATAGGTTAAACCCTAAGGGACTATGAATTGTTGCATCATGTTGAACCCTAGATTTCACTTTTGTTTGGTACATAATTCTCAAAAGGTCTAATTTGAATTTGTGGCACATTTGAATTTGAATCAAATGGAGAAAATAAAAAGAAAAGAGAAAGGAAATTACAAAATAAAAAGAAAAAGGGAAGCAGCCCGTTACCTCAGCCTGCTCGGCCTTTCGGCCCACCAGGCCCAACCCGCGCGCCCGCGCGCGCGCGCTCTCCCTCCCGCCCCTTCTCTCTCTGCGCGAGCGGGCCCGCCTGTCGGCGCGGCCGCCGTCTCCGCGCTCGCCCCCCCCCGCTCTCTCTGGTTGCCCGGTCCCACCTGTCGGCGCTCCCGCCCGCGCGTGCGCCATCTCCCTCGCTCTCTCTCTGCCCGTGGGCCCTCCCGGTCAGCCCCGCTTTCCTCGCGCCCGCGCCCGACTTCTTCTCCTACACTTAAGTGCACAAACGATCCTACAATCATTAAGTGTAGTAAAATAGCATAAATAACAGGTTATGCATAAACCGGGGCTTGCCTTCCAAAGCAGTGGCAGGCAGGTCCTCTGGTGCAGGCTCTGGTGCTAGATCCGGGGCAACCTCCTGGGCAGCTCCTTGCTCCGGCACGAGGATGTACTCTCCGTCAGCAAGATTACAGTCTATCGAAATGCAATGAACATATGTGTCATGATTATGCAAGATTTAAGAACATTAAGCTACAGAAACTAAGTCAAGAATTAACTTAGGGTTCCTTGGCTATGTGGGTCTCCTAGTGGTTTATATTTAGCACTTTTATATTTAAGTCTTTATTTGGGGTAAACAAGGAGAATTGGTATTGCATTTGCATATTTCTATTTCAGGGAACAACTTACAAGGGTCTTAGGGGGATACTAATTTCCATTGTTCATTTTCCTCTCTTTAGTGTTCATTTATGAATTCTAGTGGGGTTTGAACTACCAAGGTGAATTAACCATTTTCAATAATTCCACAAAAATTATAGTGGCTTGCCCTTGGTCAATAGGGCCTGTCTTAGGAATATGGGATTCAAAATAAAAAGGCTAGGCTGTATACAAAAATAACAAAAAGTGGGGCAATTAAGCCACTTTGCACTACAAGTCCTTTATTAAAGTGGGTCCTGACCTAAGGGTTATTTTTGTTGGCCTCTAACAGTGATAATAAGCTCTTGTACCAAAAATGACAGAGAGCCACATGATGGTTAATTAATGGTGGATTTCTAAAATTTGGTGCAAAAAGGGTGTTTAGAACTAACTTGTCATTTGAAAAATATCAAACAACAGATTTCAGATTTTTCCTAAGTTCTTATTATCAAAACATTAGTTATCCTAAGGTTTGGGGAGGTTTCACCTTAGGGTTATTTTTGTAGGGTTTTTCTAAGTTATCCTTATTTTATTAATTTAAAAGGTATCCTTCTTATTTTACATTACAACAGGGTATGATATATTTTTCTAGTGAACTACATTGACTAAGTATCTCAACAAAAATAGGGGTGCCCTCTGGTTCATTATTTATGTCACTTTTTCTATTTTTCTTAACCTTAAGCATATTATGGAATAAGGGGTAAAAACTAACTTAATGTAGTGGACAGAGGGGTTTAACATTTTTAACTAGGTCAGTAGGTAGATATAAACTTCTCCAAATTTTTCTAACCCTAGTTAAATAGTACAACCATTTTTCTTGCTATTATTAAGCTTTTGGTCAAAACTAAAATTAAATCAGAACCTTATATTTTTCTCTAGTACCTATAGGGTTTTATATTTTTTTTAGATAGGTTACATTATTTAGAGCCTGGCAAAATTAGTTTGACCAAATTTGGATAAACCAAACAGAAGTTATGGGTTTTTAAAGTTTCTGTTTGAATTTAAATCAGGTTTTAATAAGGTTTTTCTGAAAAAGCAGTTTGCGCCGAGGTCCCTGGGTTTAAACCGAATCAAACCTCGCAGATCTACCCTCGCGCCACTATTCCCCTGAGTCTCTGACATTTCACTTAACCCCCTGGCTTTCTCTCTCTCTCACCCGCAGTCCTTCCCCCAACTGAAACAGTAGCCGCGGGAGAGAAAAGGATGGCGCGGCTTACCGGCGGCGAGGGAGGTCCGGCGAGGTGGTCAGTGACGTTCGGGAGGTCGTGACGGTCACGTTGATGTGCGGGTCGTCGCCGGAGGTGGTCGGAGTTACCCTGGCCACGAACACAGGCGGCGGGGATCGTCGGCGGCGCCTGCTCCGGCCAAACCACGACGGTATAGTTCAATTAGGGTGCACGAGGAGCTTCACGGGGTGACACAGAGGCCATGCGCGCATCGAATTGGAAAACGGTGCAGGGGCTTACCCGGTCCACGTGCGCCGGCGGGTTCTTGAACTCCGGTGAGCACGATTTGGCTACTCCGGTGACGCGGGTCCTCGGGTCAAGCCTGAGCAAGTCTCACGGCCTCACCAGGAAGCTATCTGGGGGCTTGGATCGAACGGAGGAGGACGGGAGAGGGGTTGGCCACGGTGGTTGCTCTCGGGCGGCACTGGCGGGTCGCGGGGAGGTCGCCGGAGGCAATGGCTGGCTCGGGCAAGTCAGGCGAGGTACGGAGGAGGCAACGGGGAAGGCAGCCGAGCACTGGGGCGGGTTTTATAGCCGTGGCGCGGGCGTGGTCACGGGCGGCCGCGGGCGCGCGGGGGTTCGCGCACGGGCGTGCTCTGAGCGCGCTCCCGGATGCCAGCTCGCGTCGAACACGTGGAAGGTTGCTTCTGCCAAGGTTCAACGGCCGATTTGAGCGCCATAGCGTGCGTATCTTGGCAAAGTCACTGTGTACGGTCACTTCTCTGCTCCAAATCCTATCCTTTTGCTGTGAGTTCCAAGTCGAGATATGGTCAGGGCAGGGAGATAGAGAGGGAAGAAGTTTGCTGTGCCAGCTGGGTCCAAACTGAGACAAAAGGGGTGTCAAGTCGTGTCTAGCGCCCTAGGGTAGGTGTCATCTCTTGCCAGGGTGTTCTAGGGTTAATTTGGCGCCATTTTGTCAATTGGGTCGACAGGTTTTGAAAAGGGGATCAAGGTGAACATGTGGAGTCTTTGCTCAAGGGTTAGGTTCTATACTTAGGCAAAGTCTGAATTTCTCCCTTGTGTTCAACCTTTGGTGATCTTTTTAGGACTTTTCTGAAAACTTTTTGGGGGTACTTCCTTACTATTAATTGTAGGTTATTAAGTATATTACAACTTTTATATTTGGCCCAAACCATGATCATGATGTTTACATGATCTTTTGATCATGGCTTCAATTAGGGTTCTTATTGCCTATGGAGGTTTTTTTCTCTAGGGTTTTGGGAGAGCCCCACTTAGATGGGCATGACAAGCTAAGGCATGATATCCAAGATAGTTTGCACTTGATTAGGACCTTGAATTCCAAGATTGAAGTACTTTGCCCATAAATCTTTATGTAATTATGGGTTAAAAGGGGTAACTCTGGGGTGGACACCCTGAGTAACACCTAGGGTGTTACAGCCCTCCCCCCTTAAAGGAATCTCATCCCGAGATTTCAGGTAGAGTCCCTTGGAGGGATGCTTGAAGGTGTGTGGGTGCTACTCTCCCCTTATACTCAAGTTTCACCTTTTTAACTGTTCTTCGAATGTCATCCTTTTTGCAACTTCAGAAGGAAGCCCTTCTTAAGTTAAATCCACAACTTAGACTATCCTTGTTATCTAAGTTTTTCTTATAATTGACTTCAAAGGGCAGGTGGGGGTGGGGCTTTTGGGGTTACGTACCGACTCCTTTTGGCAGAAAGTCGGGGAAGCGAGAGCGTAGAAAATCCTCCGTCTCCCATGTAGCTTCTTCTGCTGAATGATGACTCCACTGAACCTTATACATTCTGATTGATCTTGCCCGAGTTGATCTCTCCTTTTGATCCAATACCTTGACGGGGTACTCTTGGTAGGACAAGTCTGGTTCTATTTCAATGTCCAGTTCCGGTAGCACTTCAGTGGGTAGACGAACACATTTCCGCAGCTGAGATACATGGAACACATTGTGAACTGCTGACATACGGGGTGGCAATTCCAATTGGTAAGCTACGGGTCCACAACTTGCCTTGATCTTATAGGGTCCAATGTAACGAGGGGCCAACTTGCCCTTGATCCCGAATCTCTGGACACCCTTGATTGGTGATATCTTAAGATAGACATGATCTCCTACCTCAAACTGTAGAGGCTTCCGCCTCTTGTCATGATAACTCTTTTGCCTGGCCTGAGCAGCTTCTAAGTTCTTCCTGATGACTCTGACCTTTTCCTCTGCTTCAAGTACCAAATCTGGCCCAAATATTTCCCTCTCTCCTGCTTGAGACCAATTTAGCGGGGTCCTACATCTTCTCCCATACAAAGCCTCAAAAGGTGCCATCTTCAGACTGGACTGATAGCTGTTATTGTAAGAAAACTCTGCCAAGGAAAGACACCTGTCCCAATCCTTTCCATAATGTAGTGCACATGCCCGCAACATGTCTTCCAAAATCTGATTTACCCTTTCTGTCTGACCATCTGTTTGGGGGTGGTATGCTGAGCTTCGTATAACCTGGGTTCCAAGTGATTCCTGTAATTGCTCCCAAAATCGTGCCACAAAAGGTGCTCCTCGGTCGGAGACTATAGTCCTTGGTATCCCATGCAGACGAACTATCTGGTCAATGTAGATCTCTGCATACTTCTCCGCCCGATGGGTGGTGTGCACTGGCAAGAAATGAGCAGTCTTGGTCAATCTGTCCACAATAACCCATATAGAATCATGGTGCCTGGAGGTATTGGGCAATCCCACTATGAAGTCCATGCAAATGTCCTCCCATTTCCAAGATGGTATGGGAAGGGGTTGCAAAGGGCCTGCTGCTTTTAAATGACTAGCTTTTACCCTCTGACAAGTGTCACACTCGGAGATGTACTTGGCAATTTCCCTCCTCATTCTGGTCCACCAATAAAGAGATCTGATATCATGGTACATCTTGTTGCTACCAGGGTGCATGGAAAATTTGGAAAGGTGAGCTTCATCCAGTATCTTCTTTCTAAGCTCAGGGTCCTTGGGAACCACCAATCGATCTTCAAACCATAAAATCCCCTTGCTGTCCTGTCGGAAACACTTGTATTTCTCTACCTTTTGCTTGATCATATCCTTGATGACCTGAACACCCTTATCCCCAATCTGTGCCTGAACTATTTGCTCTTGCAATGTGGGCTCCACCGCGATATATCTCAATTCACCGGAAAGAACAACTTCCAGGTTCAGCTTGCACAACTCATCACACAGGGTGGTCACTCCCACATCCATGCTCATACAATTACATTGGGCCTTTCTGCTCAAGGCATCTGCCACAACATTGGCTTTGCCAGGATGGTAATGTACCTCCAAATCATAGTCCTTGATTAATTCCAACCATCTTCTCTGCCTCATGTTCAGATCTGCCTGAGTGAAAATGTACTTGAGGCTCTTGTGATCAGTGTAAATGTTACAGTGAGCTCCCATCAAGTAGTGTCTCCATATCTTGAGGGCATGAACTACTGCTGCCAATTCCAGATCATGTGTCGGGTAGTTCTGCTCATGGGGTCTGAGTGCCCGGGAAGCATAAGCAATCACTCTGTTCTCTTGCATCAAGACACATCCCAATCCGGTACTAGAATCATCACAATAAACTTCAAATGGCTTGGTATCGTCGGGTTGAGCTAGCACTGGGGCTGTTGTCAATTATTGCCTCAAGGTATGAAAAGCATCTTCGCACTTCTGGCTCCAAGTGAACTTGGCTCCCTTCTTCAATAACTCAGTCATTGGCTTGGCAATTCTGGAAAAATCTGGAATAAATCGTCGGTAGTACCCGGCCAATCCCAGAAAACTCCTAATCTGTCTCACTGTGGTTGGAGGGTTCCAGTTCATCACTTCTTGCACTTTCTCAGGGTCAACTGATATCCCCTCCTGAGAAATGGTGTGACCCAAGAATTTTATTTCCTTTAGCCAGAATTCACACTTAGACAATTTAGCATAGAGACGATGATCGCGCAGTCGTTGAAGCACGACGTGCAGGTGCTCAGTGTGTTCATCTTCATTCTTGGAATAAACCAGAATGTCATCAATGAAAACGACCACGAACTTATCCAACTCTGGCATGAACACTGAGTTCATTAGGTACATAAAATAAGCCGGGGCATTGGTCAGCCCAAAAGACATCACCAAAAACTCATACAGCCCATATCTGGTAGAGAAGGCCGTCTTGGGAATATCACTGGCACGGATCTTGATCTGATGGTAGCCTGAGCGAAGGTCTATCTTGGAGAATACCTTGGCTCCTACTAACTGATCAAACAGAACATCAATGCGGGGTAACGGGTATTTGTTCTTGATAGTTACCGCATTGAGAGGGCGGTAGTCAACACACATCCTCAAACTCTCGTCCTTTTTCTTCACGAATAAGGCGGGACATCCCCATGGTGAAGTACTGGGACGAATAAACCCCTTGTCCAACAACTCTTGCAATTGCTTCTTCAATTCTGCCAATTCCGCGGGAGGCATCCTATAGGGTCTCTTAGAGATAGGAGTAGTCCCGGGTTGCAATTCAATGGCAAACTCAATGTCTCTGTCAGGTGGCATTCCTGGCAATTCATCCGAAAAAACATCGGGGTAGTCACAGACTACTGGGATCTTCCTTCCTGGGGATTCTGTCATAACAAAGGCACAAGACCGGGTACAACCCTGGTTGGGTAAATGCAAGACAGTCTCGCCGTAAGCAGGGGAATGAATTTCAATAGCTCTGGCTGCAATGTCCAATACTGCCTGATGTTTGGTCAACCAATCAGTTCCCAAGATGATATCCACACTATCCAGTCCCAAGATAAGAAGGTTGGTTTTAATTATCAAACTACCAAACTTTAGAGGCACATTCTTGCTGATTTGATTAGTGGCAATCCTGCCTCCCGGGGTTGAAATGGTGATACCCCCGTTGGTGTGGTGAAAGGGCAATTGACACTTGACACTAAATTTGGCACTAATAAAGCTATGCGAAGCACCGGAATCAAAAAGAACAATAGCGGGAAAATTTAAAACTGTAAAGATACCAGTCATGATGGGTGCTCCCTCTGGAATGTCAGCCATGGTAGTGAAGTTCAGCTTGCCCTGCCTCACTTGCACCTTCTGTCTCTTGCCTTGGTTCTGATTGACATTTTGCCCCTGCCTCTGCTGGTTTCTGGGGCAATTCTTGGCATAATGCCCAGTGTTACCACAGGTGAAACACCTGTTGTCATTGGCCTGGCGGTACTGCTGCTGCTGATTGTTCCTCTGAGCTGGAAACTGGGTGCGGTTGGGTGTCTGCTGCTGCTGCTGCGGTGGTCTGATCACCCATCTCCCTTGCTGCTGCTGAGGTCCCTTGTTCTGCGTGTCAGACACAATCCTAAAGCGCTGTGGCTGAGCTGAGGGTCCTGCCACAGGGGTCTTCCTCTTCTTCTCTGCTTGTCGAGCTAAAATGCAGTCCTCCTGGGAGATAGCCATGTTGACCAACTCATTGTAGCTGTGGGCCCTGACGGTGTTGAGACGATCACGGAGCTTGGTGCTGAGCCCCCTTCTGAACCTGTCTCGCTTCTTCTCATCCGTATCGGCATGATATCCAGCATACTGACACAAATCATTAAAAGCCTGGGCATACTGCAACACTGTCCTGTTGCCCTGAGTGAGTGCCAGAAACTCATTGAGCTTCCGGTCCATGATGCCAGCGGGGATATAGTGCCCTCTGAAAGCTGCCTTGAACTCCCTCCACTCCACCTCTCTACCTTCTGGCTGCATAGCAAGAAAATGATCCCACCAAGTCCTTGCAGGTCCGTGAAGCTGCTGGGTGGCGAACTTGACTTTGGTGACCTCTGAGCAACCTCCATGGAGTAGCGGAAATTTGGATTCCACCACCCTCAACCACACATCTGCATCAAGCGGGTCCTCCGCCCTGGTAAACAATGGTGGCTGAGTACTGAGGAACTCCTGGTAGGTAGCAGCGACAGGGTGACGCTGATGGTCTCCACCATAATGCTGAGGTGGTGGCTGACGCTGAGCTAGCTGTCTCAGGATCTCATTCTGCTGGGCCATGAGCTCCTGCAGAGTGGGAGGCGGTGGCGGTGGGGGAACGTGCTCATTCTGACCACGGCGCGCTCTCCCAGCCATCTGAAAAATCACATGGTTGCTTAATAACACATCTCCAAGCTTAAGGTTCAAACACGGTAGGGGAGTTAAAGCAATTTGATAGATTCCACATAAAACAAAACAAAAACATAAACCTTCCGTCCAATTTAAACTGCCATTTATCATCCCCAAACCTCCAAAAGAGTTTAACACGGTTACATCAATAATCCAAAAGACTCAACTCTACCTAGCCTAGTACCCCAAGGGTGCAAAAGCTAAGCTAGCGGCGAGGAGTCCAACTATCATCAACCTCTAGTATTATCCCTGGCATCTAGTGAGCGAACGAGGCAACGCTTGACTCGGGGGAAGGTGGTCTCCCTGAGCCAGCGGTGTCTACACTGGAAGCAGGCTCCTCCCCTCCCTCGATGTCAACGTCCTCATCAGCCTCCTCATCATGGATCTCTTGATGATGCATATCTAGATGCTCATTAGCTTCTGCTAGCTGCTGTTGGGTGTTGAGGAGCTGATCCTCGAGAACCTCGATGGTATTCTCCCTGGTGCCCACTAGCTCCTCCAACTCATGAATCTCATCAGACAGCTGCTCCACTTGCAAATCTTTTTCCACCAGCTCCTGGGACAAGTCCACCACGAGCTCCTCCCTGTTGTCCAAGGTGATCTTGGTTGCCTCCAGCAGTGCCATCAAATGAGACATGGCCTCCCCACGCATCACTTGCAGACGATACAGGGCGTTCATGCATCGCACCGACAAGTGAGCCGTGTGGCCTGGGTAGAGAGCCCAGATGTCCCTGGCATGCTCCACCCGATCCTTCCACATCGGGTCGTCCTCCTTTTCCGCGGGGAACAACCCAATGGGGTGGGTAGCCAGCTCCAAGGGGTGGAATCCGCAGAAAGTGGTCAATCCATGCAAAGCGATAGCCTCAATTGTGTCCTCAGCCCGATACCCATAGGACTCCGAGTCCAGTGAACGCCAGCCTGGCTGCAGGGGATGAGGCTCCAAAGTCATCCTCACCCTACAGCGAGGCACTCGGTGCTTCTCGAACTGCTGCACCGCGTACTGTGGGGTGTCGCGTATCCGGCCCCCTGAAGTACCTCCCACAAAATGCGGGGAAAGCCCTCTCGTGCAAGTCCGTCTGTGTGGGTCAGTGCATTTCCGTCATCGGAGGATCCGTGGGAAGTCATCTGTGCACGGTGAAACGTAAGTAAAAGAAAAGGAATTATAAAAAGAACCAGAAAAATAAAACTAAGCCTTTTTCTAGTTAAATAAAAAGACACTGCGGACCTAATTGGTTGTTATCTTGTTTTTAAGTCCTTTCACTCAGTTATCCATCTGCTTAATTAGGAATGCATGCATGCTCGTCCTTAACGACCTCTCACGAAGATAAAAGGGATAGGGAAGAAATCCCATCCTGTAAAAAGTGGCCTGTAGGGCCTAATCACTTAGCCACCTAGCTACCCTTCTATCATCCTAAGGCTTCACGTCCTAGGTCTATCCTGCTCGTCCTACGATCTATCCAACATTGTTTCTATCAAATTTTACTTTAGAAAAAGGGATGGCATTTATGTTTTATTGATTCCTCTGTGGTGGTACAAGCTCCGATACCAGCTGTGGCGGAACCGCCCGAATTATTCCTACTTAAGTGCCTAAGCCCTGCCTTAAAGGCTAGACCACACTTAAATGGGAATAATCCGTCAATCCCTCGGATCTAGTACGACACGGCCACTGACAGGATCAAGTACCACAATCTCACTCGATGGTGAGTCACAGAGCAAATACAATAATGCATAAAACCATACATGTCAGAGTACTAGATTATTACATCATCATCATCGGAGTTTTGCCAAAAGTAGTCATCATTGTTCGAAGTGCAGCGGAATAAAACTAACGATAATTAAACGGAGAGATGGGGAAGCCTGTCCCATCACTCCTCATGCTCCTCCTCAGCCGAGGCGGGGTCCCACTCGACGGTCCAACCCGGTGGTAAGGTGGACGGCCAAGTCACTCCAGCAACCATGTCCTCCAGAGAACCTGTAAAAATTATGCCACAAGCAAGGCTGAGTATACTAATACTCAGCTAGACTTACCCGGTGTGAGGAGTCTACTCCTCTACCTCTAGACATGCAGCTGTTTGGCTGTGGGGTTTGGTTGCCAAAAGCGCTAGCTGAGTTTCTAAATCAAGATTTTAACTTTGTCAAAATTAAGTGTGACTCTCTTAAGGCTAAAAGTGTACTATCTACTCATGCATAGTAGCAAGCATTTTTAGCAGTCAACATCTTGTATCATCTCATCACAGTTCCACTTGTTACTCAATGCAGCAGCATGGATCAAGCAGTCTCATTAGCTGCGAGAAGCAGACGATTCGAATCGAGTTTTTATCCTTGCAAGGTAAACCTAAACACACGACATGCAGGGGCACTCCGTCCCCACACACATCAACCGTCCCCATCGATTCCCCGTCAGCAGATTAGGGCTCACCGCCTTGGCGTACAATGCCTCACTGACCCCGACTGGCCGTTGTGCAGTGACCGCACTTGTACCCACCATAACCGAAATGGGAGACTACGTCTCAGGTCGCGTGAGGGGATATGTCCACTGCCAGGTTCACTCAGGTACTAGGCTTACCGATTTACCATATTTCTCGGTATGTGTTTAGTACGTTCAAACGCTTGACACACGGTACCACACCTTAATCCTTATTCCAATTTTTATCCCGTAGACAACCAATCCCCATGGATTGTTGCCCACAACCAACATTATTATGATAAGAAAGTGGATACAGCCAATTCCTGACCTCGCGCGAGTGCTAGAAAAATCACTCGACTTCTACCGAGATCCCTAATTAGAAAAGCAGCTACTCGACTTAGCATACTAGTATTCATCACAATGAGGTTCCTGAGATCATGCAACTAAGGTTTCAAACAACTCCTACACTTAAGTGCACAAACGATCCTACAATCATTAAGTGTAGTAAAATAGCATAAATAACAGGTTATGCATAAACCGGGGCTTGCCTTCCAAAGCAGTGGCAGGCAGGTCCTCTGGTGCAGGCTCTGGTGCTAGATCCGGGGCAACCTCCTGGGCAGCTCCTTGCTCCGGCACGAGGATGTACTCTCCGTCAGCAAGATTACAGTCTATCGAAATGCAATGAACATATGTGTCATGATTATGCAAGATTTAAGAACATTAAGCTACAGAAACTAAGTCAAGAATTAACTTAGGGTTCCTTGGCTATGTGGGTCTCCTAGTGGTTTATATTTAGCACTTTTATATTTAAGTCTTTATTTGGGGTAAACAAGGAGAATTGGTATTGCATTTGCATATTTCTATTTCAGGGAACAACTTACAAGGGTCTTAGGGGGATACTAATTTCCATTGTTCATTTTCCTCTCTTTAGTGTTCATTTATGAATTCTAGTGGGGTTTGAACTACCAAGGTGAATTAACCATTTTCAATAATTCCACAAAAATTATAGTGGCTTGCCCTTGGTCAATAGGGCCTGTCTTAGGAATATGGGATTCAAAATAAAAAGGCTAGGCTGTATACAAAAATAACAAAAAGTGGGGCAATTAAGCCACTTTGCACTACAAGTCCTTTATTAAAGTGGGTCCTGACCTAAGGGTTATTTTTGTTGGCCTCTAACAGTGATAATAAGCTCTTGTACCAAAAATGACAGAGAGCCACATGATGGTTAATTAATGGTGGATTTCTAAAATTTGGTGCAAAAAGGGTGTTTAGAACTAACTTGTCATTTGAAAAATATCAAACAACAGATTTCAGATTTTTCCTAAGTTCTTATTATCAAAACATTAGTTATCCTAAGGTTTGGGGAGGTTTCACCTTAGGGTTATTTTTGTAGGGTTTTTCTAAGTTATCCTTATTTTATTAATTTAAAAGGTATCCTTCTTATTTTACATTACAACAGGGTATGATATATTTTTCTAGTGAACTACATTGACTAAGTATCTCAACAAAAATAGGGGTGCCCTCTGGTTCATTATTTATGTCACTTTTTCTATTTTTCTTAACCTTAAGCATATTATGGAATAAGGGGTAAAAACTAACTTAATGTAGTGGACAGAGGGGTTTAACATATTTTAACTAGGTCAGTAGGTAGATATAAACTTCTCCAAATTTTTCTAACCCTAGTTAAATAGTACAACCATTTTTCTTGCTATTATTAAGCTTTTGGTCAAAACTAAAATTAAATCAGAACCTTATATTTTTCTCTAGTACCTATGGGGTTTTATATTTTTCTTAGATAGGTTACATTATTTAGAGCCTGGCAAAATTAGTTTGACCAAATTTGGATAAACCAAACAGAAGTTATGGGTTTTTAAAGTTTCTGTTTGAATTTAAATCAGGTTTTAATAAGGTTTTTCTGAAAAAGCAGTTTGCGCCGAGGTCCCTGGGTTTAAACCGAATCAAACCTCGCAGATCTACCCTCGCGCCACTATTCCCCTGAGTCTCTGACATTTCACTTAACCCCCTGGCTTTCTCTCTCTCTCACCCGCAGTCCTTCCCCCAACTGAAACAGTAGCCGCGGGAGAGAAAAGGATGGCATGGCTTACCGGCGGCGAGGGAGGTCCGGCGAGGTGGTCAGTGACGTTCGGGAGGTCGTGACGGTCACGTTGATGTGCGGGTCGTCGCCGGAGGTGGTCGGAGTTACCCTGGCCACGAACACAGGCGGCGGGGATCGTCGGCGGCGCCTGCTCCGGCCAAACCACGGCGGTATAGTTCAATTAGGGTGCACGAGGAGCTTCACGGGGTGACACAGAGGCCATGCGCGCATCGAATTGGAAAACGGTGCAGGGGCTTACCCGGTCCACGTGCGCCGGCGGGTTCTTGAACTCCGGTGAGCACGATTTGGCTACTCCGGTGACGCGGGTCCTCGGGTCAAGCCTGAGCAAGTCTCACGGCCTCACCAGGAAGCTATCTGGGGGCTTGGATCGAACGGAGGAGGACGGGAGAGGGGTTGGCCACGGTGGTTGCTCTCGGGCGGCACTGGCGGGTCGCGGGGAGGTCGCCGGAGGCAATGGCTGGCTCGGGCAAGTCAGGCGAGGTACGGAGGAGGCAACGGGGAAGGACAGCCGAGCACTGGGGCGGGTTTTATAGCCGTGGCGCGGGCGTGGTCACGGGCGGCCGCGGGCGCGCGGGGGTTCGCGCACGGGCGTGCTCTGAGCGCGCTCCCGGATGCCAGCTCGCGTCGAACACGTGGAAGGTTGCTTCTGCCAAGGTTCAACGGCCGATTTGAGCGCCATAGCGTGTGTATCTTGGCAAAGTCACTGTGTACGGTCACTTCTCTGCTCCAAATCCTATCCTTTTGCTGTGAGTTCCAAGTCGAGATATGGTCAGGGCAGGGAGATAGAGAGGGAAGAAGTTTGCTGTGCCAGCTGGGTCCAAACTGAGACAAAAGGGGTGTCAAGTCGTGTCTAGCGCCCTAGGGTAGGTGTCATCTCTTGCCAGGGTGTTCTAGGGTTAATTTGGCGCCATTTTGTCAATTGGGTCGACAGGTTTTGAAAAGGGGATCAAGGTGAACATGTGGAGTCTTTGCTCAAGGGTTAGGTTCTATACTTAGGCAAAGTCTGAATTTCTCCCTTGTGTTCAACCTTTGGTGATCTTTTTAGGACTTTTCTGAAAACTTTTTGGGGGTACTTCCTTACTATTAATTGTAGGTTATTAAGTATATTACAACTTTTATATTTGGCCCAAACCATGATCATGATGTTTACATGATCTTTTGATCATGGCTTCAATTAGGGTTCTTATTGCCTATGGAGGTTTTTTTCTCTAGGGTTTTGGGAGAGCCCCACTTAGATGGGCATGACAAGCTAAGGCATGATATCCAAGATAGTTTGCACTTGATTAGGACCTTGAATTCCAAGATTGAAGTACTTTGCCCATAAATCTTTATGTAATTATGGGTTAAAAGGGGTAACTCTGGGGTGGACACCCTGAGTAACACCTAGGGTGTTACAGGTGGCCGACGATCTTAACTTTAGGTACTACCCCCGCCGTCCTACTGGCAGTACAGAGAGTGTGGTTGTCTCACCCGTTGGTGAGGGTAACCCTAGGTTGAACAGCACAGTCAACCTAGTCGCGGTGCTTAACACCGAGCTGGACCACTCTCTGGACGAGCTGAGCAGGGCTCGAACGGAGATTGCTGGGTTGCGTGCTGAGCTGGCAGAGCGCCGCCACCAGGAGGGTGGTTCCCCCGCTCCTGTTGGGACTCAGCACCCTTACCGCTCGCCGCCACGTGGTCACCACACTTATGGTTCCCCTGCCTGTAAGACCAGGATAGATCTAGATCCTTAGATCGTTAGCGTCGGAGTTTGTAATAATTCTTAAGTCAGACGTCTCAGTCTTAGATAGTCAGTTTAGTTTGCTTATCAGTTGCTTACATGCTTGTTATGATGAACTTGTGCTGGATTTGAATCTTTGTAATGATTGTTGCCAACATGTGGGTTTCCCCTGCAGTTTGGCTTAGCTAGTGTTGTTAATGATGTCAGTTATTTAGTTGGGAAACCATTTACTTCTACTTTCCTTTTATCTGAGAAGCTGTATTGGATCATAATGAGGATCAGTGAAGCCCTTTGTTCACTCAGTGTCATGAAGAATTCTGTATACTCTTTTCTTATGCTGAAGGATTGTAAGATCAATGCTGATGCGTGAATGTCTTCCACAGATGTCTGACAACAGGCGCCGATGTAACAGGCATGCTCAGCAAGAGCAGCGTGTCCAGCAGGAGGAACATCAGAGGCAGCCTCTCCCGCCACCCCCGATGATAGTGGAGCAGATGTTCTTGATGCAAACTCAGGCAGTGCAGGCTATTAGGCAGACTCTGGCAGCCATGCAGCAAGCTCAACAGCAACCCCAACCCCAGATGCAAGTGCAGATGCCCCCGATGCCACGGGATAAGAGTGGCAAGTTCATGAGAGGACACCCTCCTACCTTCGCGCACTCTGCCGATCCCATGGATGCAGAAGACTGGCTGCATGCAGTGGAAAGAGAACTGCGCACCACCCAATGTGACGACAGGGAGAAGGTTCTGTATGGTCCCCGCCAGCTAAGGGGAGCAGCCCAGTCCTGGTGGGAGTCCTACCTCGCCACCCATGCTGACCCCGAAGCCATCACTTGAGAGGAATTCAGCGAGAGTTTCCGCAGGTACCATGTTCCAGAGGGACTGATGATCGTGAAGGAGGAGTTTCTGGCTCTGAAGCAGGGACCCCTGTCTGTTAGTGAATACAGGGACATGTTTCTGCAGCTATCTCGTTATGCACCTGAAGACGTCAATACTGATGCTAAAAGGCAGTACAGGTTCATGAGGGGTTTGGTGGACCCCCTGCATTACCAGCTGATGAACCACACCTTCCCCACCTTCCAGCACCTGATCGATAGGGCAATCATGACCGAGAAGAAGCACAAAGATATGGAAGATCGGAAGCGCAAGATGAGTCGACCACAGTCCGGGAGCATCAGCCGCCCCCGCTTCTCAGGAAGTTCATCTCAGCAAGGCAAGCCTGGTCACCCACAGAGATATCAGCATCAGAGTCAGCGTCCGTATCAACAGTAGTTTCAGAGGCAGTACCCACAGCAGCAGCAGTATCGTCAGAACAGCCAGCAAGGAGGTAATCAGTATCAGAAGCAGAACAACCAGGCACCTCGCCTTCCTGCCCCAGCAGCGAATCAGAACAACCAAGCAGCCCCAGCACAAGGAGGAGGCAGAGGATGTTTCCACTATGGAGAACAAGGCCACTGGGCGATGCATTGCCCAAAGAAGATGGCGCAGCAGCAGGCAAACCCCAATGCTCCGGCAAGGCAAGGTGTACCTCAACAGGCAGCAGGTAATCGTGGCCAAGCGTACAACCGTGGAAAGGTGAACCACTTGGAGGCCGAAGCGATCCAGGATGCACCAGATGTGGCAGTAGGTATGTTCTTAGTCGAATCTCATCCCGCAAAAGTGCTATTTGATACTGGTGCAACTCATTCATTTGTCACTGCAACATGGGTAGAAATGCATAACATCTCAGTAGAGGCAATGATGCCGCCCATGAGGATTAATTCGGTCGGTGGTAAAGTGCAAGCAGATAAAATATGCTCAAATATAAGGGTGGAAATAAGGGGGATAGGGTTCCCCAGCTACCTAATAGTAATAGACACCCCTGGGGTAGATGTCATCCTAGGGATGAATTGGTTAATGAAGTATGAAGCGAATGTTAGCTGTGACAAGAGGACCGTAACATTGAAGTCCCCGCCTTGAGAGGAGGTAGTGGCTGAGCTAAGGATGCCTAAGACAGTGAAAGGAGTTTGTCACCAGATTTCGGTTGATAGCAAGGAGGCCAACCCGCTCGAGGTTATCAAGGTTGTGTCGGATTTTCTGGATGTGTTTCCCGAGGAATTAACGGGCATGCCACCTGAGAGAAAAGTCAAATTTGCTATAGAGCTTATCCCTGGTACCGCCCCCATTTCCAAAAGAGCCTATCGAGTGTCTGGACCAGAATTGGTGGAACTCAAGAAACAGATAGATGAGATGTTAGAGAAGGGTTACATCAGACCAAGTATCTCGCCTTGGGCCGCTCCGGTATTGTTTGTAGAGAAGAAAGATGGTACCAAAAGGATGTGCATAGATTACAGAGCCCTGAATGAAGTCACTGTTAAGAACAAGTACCCCCTGCCAAGAATAGAAGATCTGTTTGACCAACTCAGAGGTGCCAGCGTATTCTCGAAGATAGATCTGAGATCAGGTTACCATCAACTCAGAATCTGACCCTCGGACATACCGAAGACAACATTCATCACCAAGTATGGGTTATATGAGTTTACAGTTATGTCCTTTGGTTTGACAAATGCGCCAGCCTTCTTTATGTATCTGATGAACAATGTGTTCATGGACTACCTAGACAAGTTTGTGGTAGTGTTCATCGACGATATTCTCATATATTCTCAAAGTGAGGAAGAACATGTGGAGCATTTGAAGATGGTATTGCAAAGGCTACGAGAGCATCAGTTGTATGCCAAGCTGAGTAAATGCGAGTTCTGGATTCATGAGGTCTTGTTTCTGGGTCACATAATGTCGGGGACCATAATTAGGGGTACCCTCAAGACGCCTAATTCTCAGCTGGTAACCCCCATCAGCATAAAGCTGCAGAGGCCTGATGGGTTTGATTAAGTCAGGGATCAGTCCATACGAGCGACTCGATCACGCCACGCCCGAGCCTAGCCTCGGGCAAGGGCAGCCGACCCTGAGATGATTCCGTCTCGCCCGAGGCCTCCCCTTTCACGGCAGACGCATCTCCGGCTCGCCCGAGGCCTTGCCTTCGATAAGAAGTAACCCTGACTAAATCACCGCGCCGACCGACCAAGTCACTGGGGCTTTTAACGCAAAGAGTAAGACTGACGGGCAGCCAGGCTTGGCCAAAAGCGCCATAGGAAGCTCCGCCCGACCCAGGGCTCGGACTCGGGCTAAGGCCCCGGAAGACGGCGAACTCCGCTCCGCCCGACCCAGGGCTCGGACTCGGGCTAAGGCCCCGGAAGACGGCGAACTCCGCTCCGCCCGACCCAGGGCTCGGACTCGGGCTAAGGCCCCGGAAGACGGCGAACTCCGCTCCGCCCGACCCAGGGCTCGGACTCGGGCTAAGGCCCCGGAAGACGGCGAACTCCGCTCCGCCCGACCCAGGGCTCGGACTCAGGCTAAGGCCCCGGAAGACGACGAACTCCGCCTCGCCCGACCCAGGGCTCGGACTCCGCCCTGGCCTCCGCCGAACGACCTCCGCCTCGCCCGACCCGGGAGCTCAGGTTCGGCCTCGGCCATGCAGGACAGACTCGACCTCGGCCTCGGAGGAGCCTCCACGTCGCCCGACCTAGGGCACAAGTCCGCCACGTCGACAGGAAGCGCCATCATCACCCTACCCCGAGCCGACTCAGGCCGCAGGGAGCAGGACCGACGTCCCATCTGGCTAGCTCTGCCAGATAGGCAATGATGGCACCCCGCTGGACCCATGACGACGGCGGCTCCCAGCTCTCTTACGAAAGCGGGAGGACGTCAGCAAGGGCCCAACCACTCCGACAGCTGTCCCTCCGCCAAGCTCCATTGCTTCTCCGACAGCCACGACGCCACACTAGCAGGGTGCTAAGATCTCTCCGGCTGCCACCTTGGCATGTACTTAGGGCACTAGCTCTCCCCCGCTAGACACGTAGCACCTTGCTACACCCCCATTTGTACACCTGGATCCTCTCCTTACGCCTATAAAAGGAAGGACCAGGGCCTTCTTAGAGAAGGTTGGCCTCGCGGGAACGAAGGGCAGGGGCAGGCGCTCTCTCGGGGCCGCTCGCTCCCCTCACCCGCGCGGACGCTTGTAACCCCCTACTGCAAGCGCACCCGACCTGGGCGCGGGACGAACACGAAGGCCGCGGGAACCTCCGACTTCCTCACGACCCGGCTCCGGCCGCCTCGCTCTCGCTCTCTCTCTCCCCCCTTCGCGCTCGCCCACGCGCTCGACCCATCTGGGCTGGGGCACGCGGCACACTCACTCGTCGGCTCGGGGACCCCCCGGTCTCGAAACGCCGACAGTTGGCGCGCCAGGTAGGGGCACGCTGCGTGTTGACGAGCAGTTTCCCGTCAAGCTCCAGATGGGCAGTCTCCAACGACCTCTCCAACCCGGGACGGTGCTCCAGTTTCGGGAGCCTCGAGTTCATGTCTCTCGACAGCGGCTACGACATGGTACTCCTTCCACCGCCGCGCGGCGGCGACAATGGCGGTCGACAGCCCGCCCGCCGGCGGCGGGATCGACGACGTCTTTCCCGCGTGGGGGAAGGACAACTTTCGGGCTCGCCCCATCCTCTCCCTCGCCATCGGAGGAGGAGGCGGGGCAACCGGGGCCGAGCGGGAGGCTGCGCTCCTGACGGCTGTCGAGCAAATCGACATCCCCAGTGCCCCAACGGAGGACACGCTAGGCGTCACCCTCGTGTTCGAGGCGAAGGCGAGCGCCATCCCCCCGCAACACGTCGACCCCGAGCAGATGGACGACTGCTAGCACGCTCACGAAGGGCCTGCAGGACATCGCCCTCGTACCCAAGACGACGGCGCGATCAGCCCCCGACGTGACTTCGTCGCTCCTCGTCGACAAAAAGGTACCGACTGATTCCCATCTTTCGTCATTTCGACTCGGCCTCAACCCGCCTAGCGACCTCGCTTTGGCGGGCGCTCACATCGAGGCGAGTGCAACCCCTCTGGGGTTTTATGTGCGGTCGCCTTGGGACCGATTGACTGGGCGTCTCAACCTACGGGCCCTCTGGGTCCGAGGAAGATGACGATCCCAGCGTCTGCTGGGATTTCTCTAGATCTGGCAACCCCAGTGCCATGCGGGATTTCATGACCGCGTGCAACTACTGCCTCTCCGACTGTTCCGACGGCAGCCGCAGCCTTGACGACAAGGGCTGCGGTCCGAGCCGCGAATGTTTCCACGTCGAGCTGGGGGATCCCTCCGGAGGCGGCTGTCTCGGCATGCCGGAGGATGGTGATCCCCCTAGGCCAGCGCCTCGCGCCGACATCCCGCGGGAGCTAGCTGTGTTCCCCGTTCCGGCGGGGGGTCACGACCCACAGCTCGAGCAAGTCCGCGGGGCGCAGGCCGGGCTCGATGAGGGAGCAGGAGCGCTCGAGGCAATCCGCCGGGACGTCGGGCAGGTATGGGCGGGCCAGCCTCCGACCGGAGAAATACGTCACCTGCCCCAAGGTCTCCAGCACCGCATCGCTAACAATGCCAGGGACAGACCGCCACCCGCATCCGGCGGGACCGGACAGGACCTGGCCGCCTGCAGCGATGCTCCTCCGCGCGATGCCGGAGTCATCAACCACCAAGGGTCGGCGAATCCAGGGAGAGCTCAAGCATCTCCTGGAAGGCGTTGCGGCCCGGTGGGCCGAGAGCTCTGCCTCCCGAAGGCAGGGGTACCCCTCGGAACCTCGCGCCGCGACTTCCCGACTCATGCGGGAAGCCTCGGTTTACATCGGGCGCACGCGCAACACCGCGCCTGCGGCCCCGGGCCACCTCGGCGACGAGCACCCTCATCGCGACCGTCGGGCACGCCTCGACGAAAGGGTGCGCCGAGGTTATCGCCCCAGGCGTGGGGGACGCTACGACAGCGGGGAGGATCGAAGTCCCTCGCCCGAACCACCCGGTCCGCAGGTCTTCAGCCGAGCCATTCGGCGGGCGCCGTTTCCGCCCCGATTCCGACCCCCGACTACTATCACAAAGTACTCGGGGGAAACGAGGCCGGAATTGTGGCTCGCGGACTACCGCCTGGCCTGTCAACTGGGTGGGACGGACGACGATAACCTCATCATCCGCAACCTCCCCCTGTTCCTCTCCGACACTGCTCGCGCTTGGTTGGAGCACCTGCCTCCGGGGCAGATTTCCAACTGGGAGGATCTGGTCCAGGCTTTCGCCGGCAACTTCCAGGGCACGTATGTGCGCCCCGGGAATTCCTGGGACCTCCGAAGCTGCCGGCAGCAGCCGGGAGAGTCTCTTCGGGACTACATCCGGCGATTCTCGAAGCAGCGCACCGAGCTGCCCAACATCACCGACTCCGATGTCATCGGCGCGTTCCTTGCCGGCACCACCTGCCGTGACCTGGTGAGCAAGTTGGGTCGCAAGACCCCCACCAGGGCGAGCGAGCTGATGGACATCGCCACCAAGTTCGCCTCTGGTCAGGAGGCGGTCGAGGCCATCTTCCGAAAGGACAAGCAGCCTCAGGGCCGCCCGTCGGAAGATGCTCCCGAGGCGTCTGCTCCGCGCGGCGCCAAGAAGAAAGGCAGGAGGAAGTCGCAAGCGAAACGCGACGCTCCCGACGCAGACCTTGTCGCTGCCACCGAGCATAAGAACCCTCGGAAGCCCCCCGGAGGTGCTAACCTCTTCGACAAGGCACTCAAGGAGACGTGCCCCTACCATCAGGGGCCCGTCAAGCACACCCTCGAAGAGTGCGTCATGCTTCGGCGCCACTTCCACCGGGCCGGGCCACCCGCGGAGGGTGGCAGGGCCCGCGACGACGACAAAAGGGAAGATCGCCAAGCAGGAGAGTTCCCCGAGGTCCGCGACTGCTTCATGATCTACAGAGGGCATGCGGCGAATGCCTCGGCTCGGCATCGTAAGCAAGAGCGTCGGGAGGTCTGCTCGGTAAAGGTGGCGGCACCAGTCTACCTAGACTAGTCCGACAAGCCCATCACCTTCGACCGGGACGACCACCCGGACCACGTGCCGAGCCCGGGGAAGTACCCGCTCGTCGTCAACCCTGTCATCGGCGACGTCAGGCTCACCAAGGTCCTGATGGATGGGGGCAGCTGCCTCAATATCATCTACGCCGAGACCCTCAGGCTCCTGCGCGTCGATCTGTCATCCGTCCGAGCAGGCGCTGCGCCCTTCCACGGGATCATCCCCGGGAAGCGCGTCCAGCCCCTCGGACAGCTTGACCTTCCTGTCTGCTTCGGAACACCCTCCAACTTCCGAAGGGAGACTTTGACGTTCGATGTGGTCGGGTTCCGAGGGACCTACCACGCAGTGCTGGGAAGGCCATGCTACGCAAAGTTCATGGCCATCCCCAACTACACCTACCTGAAGCTCAAGATGCCGGGCCCCAACGGGGTCATCACCGTCGGCCCCACGTACAAACACGCATTCGAATGCGATGTGGAGTGCGTGGAGTACGCCGAGGCCCTCGCTGAGTCCGAGGCCCTCATCGCCGACCTGGAAAGCCTCACCCGAGAGGTGCCAGACGTGAAGCGACACGCCGGCAACTTCGAGCCAGCAGAGACGGTCAAGGCCGCCCCTCTCGACCCCAGTGGCGACACATCCAAGCAGATCCGGATCGGTTCCGGGCTCGACCCCAAATAGGAAGCAGTGCTCGTCGACTTTCTCCGCGCAAACGCCGACGTCTTTGCGTGGAGTCCCTCGGACATGCCCGGCATACCGAGGGATGTCGCCGAGCACTCGCTGGATATTCGGGCCGGGGCCCGGCCGGTCAAACAGCCTCTGCGTCGATTCGACGAGGAAAGGCGCAGGGTGATAGGCGAGGAGATCCACAAGCTGATGGCAGCAGGATTCATCAAAGAGGTATTCCATCCCGAATGGCTTGCCAACCCTGTACTTGTGAGGAAGAAAGGGGGGAAATGACGGATGTGTGTAGACTACACTGGTCTCAACAAAGCATGTCCGAAGGTCCCCTACCCTCTACCTCGCATCGATCAAATCGTGGACTCCACTGCAGGGTGCGAAACCCTGTCTTTTCTCGATGCCTACTCAGGGTATCATCAAATCAAGATGAAAGAGTCCGACCAGCTCGCGACTTCTTTCATCACGCCCTTCGGCATGTACTGTTATGTCACCATGCCGTTCGGTTTGAGGAACGCGGGTGCAACGTACCAGCGGTGCATGAACCATGTGTTCGGCGAACACATCGGTCGCACGGTCGAGGCCTACGTCGATGACATCGTAGTCAAGACGAGGAAAGCCTCCGACCTTCTCTCCGACCTCGAACTGACATTCCGGTGTCTCAAGGCGAAGGGCGTCAAGCTCAATCCCGAGAAGTGCGTCTTCGGGGTGCCCCGAGGCATGCTCTTGGCATTCATCGTCTCCGAGCGGGGCATCGAAGCCAACCCGGAGAAGATCGCAGCCATCACAAACATGGGGCCCATCAAGGACTTAAAAGGCGTACAGAGGGTCATGGGATGTCTCGCGGCCTTGAGCCGTTTCATCTCGCGCCTCGGCGAAAGAGGCCTGCCCCTGTACCGTCTCTTAAGGAAGGCTGAGTGCTTCACTTGGACTCCCGAGGCCGAGGAAGCTCTCGGGAACCTGAAGGCGCTCCTCACCCAGGCGCCCGTCTTGGTACCCCCAGCTGATGGAGAAGCCCTCCTGGTCTACGTCGCCGCTACCACTCAGGTGGTCAGCGCCGCGATCGTGGTCGAAAGGCAGGAAGAGGGGCATGCTTTGCCCATTCAGAGGCCAGTTTACTTCGTCAGCGAGGTACTGTCCGAGACCAAGATCCGCTACCCACAAGTCCAGAAGCTGCTGTATGCAGTGATCCTGACGAGGCGAAAGCTGCGACACTACTTCGAGTCTCATCCGGTGACTGTGGTGTCATCCTTCCCCCTGGGGGAGATCATCCAGTGCCGAGAAGCCTCGGGACGGATCGCAAAGTGGGCGGTGGAAATCATGGGCGAGGCAATCTCGTTCGCCCCTCGGAAGGCCATCAAGTCCCAGGTACTGGCGGATTTCGTAGCCGAATGGGTCGATACCCAGTTGCCAACGGCTCCGATCCAACCAGAGCTCTGGACCATGTTTTTTGACGGGTCGCTGATGAAGACGGGAGCCGGTGCGGGCCTGCTCTTCGTCTCGCCCCTCGAGAAGCACCTGCGCTACGTGCTCCGCCTCCATTTCCCGGCAGTCCAACAATGTGGCTGAGTACGAGGCTCTGGTGAACGGATTGCGAATCGCCATCGAGCTAGGGGTCCGACGCCTCGATGCACGCGGCGACTCGCAGCTCGTCATCGACCAAGTCATGAAGAACTCCCACTGCCGCGATCCGAAGATGGAGGCCTACTGTGAGGAGGTTCGACGCCTGGAAGACAAGTTCTACGGGCTCGAGCTTAACCACATCGCCCGGCGCTACAACGAGACTGCGGATGAGCTGGCGAAGATAGCCTCGGGGCGAACGACGGTTCCCCCGGACGTCTTCTCCCGGGATCTGCACCAACCCTCCGTCAAGATAGGCGACGCGCCCGAGCCCGAGGTGCCCTCGGCCCCGTCCGAGGTGACCTCGGCCCAGCCCGAGCCATCCTCGGCTCAACCCGAGGAACCCTCGGAGCCCGAGGGCGAAGCACTGCGCATCGAGGAGGAGCAGAGTGGGGTCATGCCAGATCAAGATTGGCAAACCCCGTACATGCAATATCTCCGCCAAGGAGAACTGCCCCTCGACCGAGCCGAGGCTCGGCGAGTAGCGCGACGCGCCAAGTCGTTCGTCTTGCTGGGCGATGAGCAGGAGCTCTACCACCATAGCCCCTCGGGCATCCTCCAGCGATGCATCTCCATCGCCGAGGGTCAGGAACTCCTGCAGGAAATACACTCGGGGGCTTGCGGCCATCATGCAGCACCTCGAACCCTCGTCGGGAACGCTTTCCGCCAAGGCTTCTATTGGCCGACGGCGGTGGCTGACGCCACTAGAATTGTCCGCGCCTGCGAAGGGTGCCAATTCTATGCGAAGCAGACCCACCTGCCTGCTCAGGCTCTGCAGACGATACCCATCACCTGGCCCTTCGCTGTGTGGGGTCTGGACCTCGTCGGCCCTCTGCAGAAGGCGCCCGGGGGCTACACGCACCTGCTGGTCGCTGTCGACAAATTCTCCAAGTGGATCGAGGTCCGACCCCTGAACAGCATCAGATCCGAGCAGGCGGTGGCGTTCTTCACCAACATCATCCATCGCTTCGGGGTCCCGAACTCCATCATCACCGACAACGGCACCCAGTTCACCGGCAAAAAATTCTTGGATTTTTGCGAGGATCACAACATCCGGGTAGACTGGGCCGCCGTAGCTCATCCCATGTCGAATGGGCAAGTGGAACGTGCCAACGGCATGATTCTGCGAGGGCTCAAGCCCCGGATTTACAATGATCTCAACAAGTTCGGCAAGCGATGGATGAAGGAACTCCCCTCGGTGGTCTGGAGCCTGAGGACGACGCCAAGCCGAGCCACAGGTTTCATGCCGTTCTTCCTGGTCTACGGGGCCGAGGCCGTCTTGCCCACTGACCTGGAATACGGCTCCCCGAGGACGAGGGCCTACAACGAAGAAAGCAACCAAGCTAGCCGAGAAGACTCGCTGGACCAGCTGGACGAGGCTCGGGACAGGGCCTTACTACACTCGGCACGGTATCAGCAGTCCCTGCGACGCTACCACGCCCGAGGAGTCCGACCCCGAGATCTCCAGGTGGGCGATCTGGTGCTTCGGCTGCGGCAAGACGCCCGAGGGAGGCACAAGCTCACGCCCCCCTGGGAGGGGCCGTTCATCATCGCCAAAGTTCTGAAGCCCGGAACGTACAAGCTGGCCAACAGTCAAGGCGAGGTCTACGGCAACGCTTGGAACATCCAACAGCTACGTCGCTTCTACCCTTAAGATGTTTCCAAGTTGTTCATATACCTCTCACCCATGCAAAGTTTAGTCAACAAGGAAGGGTCGGCCTCGCCTCGGCAAAGCCCGACCCTCCCTCGGGGGCTAAAAGGGGGGAAACCCCCTCTGCGTCAAAATTTTCCTCGAACAGAAAATCTCTTTTACCAGAATATCTTTCGTGCTTTTTGACTACTTCGAAAAGTGGGTCCTGGAAACGACAGGGTGCACGTAAGCAGTCAAGGCTGACCGAGCCGAGGGACTCCTACGCCTCCGGGATACGGATACCTCACTCATCACCTTCTGCGATAAGTAACTCGCGTTCGGATAAGGTGACTCCGCGGATCGAACAAGTCTCTACGTACGGAAGCCCTTCTGTCAAAGCGATTTTTCGAGTCTTCTCGACCAAGTCGGCGATAGGGCCTCATGGACGAGTAAAAGTGCGCGTAAGCGGCAAGGCCGACCGAGCCTGAGGGACTCCCACGCCTCCGGGATACGGATACCTCACTCCTCACCTTCCGCGAGAAGCAACTTTCGCTCGCACAAACATCCCTGTTACCGACAAAAAGTCTAGATACCCGAAACAAGAGGAAAAAAGACGCAGCTTTACAACACAGCAAGGGTGTGTGTTCTGGCCTCGACGGCCGCACAAGGCCCACGCTACAAGACGATTTGACCCTGCAGGCTCGGGTCTTGACGCTGGAAGGGGGCGGCGACGCCCTCGGCATCGACGGCATCTTCGGCGAGGCCCGACCTAGCCTCGGATGGCGACGCGGTCCGAGGGCCTCCGCTCCGAGGGACGACGTCATCACCACGCCCGAGCGATCGCCGTCAGGGACTTCTCCGGATCCGGCCCGAGCGGGCGGCTCGGCCGGCCACCTCCGAGGCCTCGGCCAACCACCTTCCGAGGGCGCGAGCCCGGTCCGAAGCCTCGGCTGACCAACTCCGGCGTCGATCCTGCCAACGGACAACTCGGCTAGGCTCCGGCCAACCAGGTTTCATTTCCGAGCCAACTCCGCCTCTGCTCATACTGATATCGCTACCCCCGGCCTCGGCTCGTCGAAGAGCGGCCGAGGGGTCTCTTTAACTAAGCTAGAGGAGCCTCGGACGACAGGGCCGACCGAGCCGAGGGACTCCTACGCCTCCGGGATACGGAAACCTCACTCGTCACCTTGACACGGGGCGACTCATGCTTGGTAAAGCGGTTCAGACAATCAGCAGACGAGTCTCAGTGCTCGGAAATGAGGAAAAAACACGGCTCTGTGCTGTAATTACATACATGTTCAGGCCCCGAAAGCCGAAATGAACAAACAACCCGGCACTCGAAGTGCCATTACAAACAAAACTCCGGTTCCGCCCCCGCGGGTACGGACGACCTCCCCGCCAGGGAAGCCTGAGGAGCGACAAGCTCTAGGTGAATCACCAGCAAACGCGGGACGCCCCTAAGCACCCCGGCAGATCCTCGCAGCCGTCCTCACCGCGAATGCGAGGAGGAAGACAAAATGTTGCATCCTAGCTGGGCAGCAACAGTTCTCCATCCCCGGCATGGCTGGAGGATGTCTCCGCCGTGGGGCTAAAAGGCGATTGCCACCACCAGAAGCTGGAAAATGAGGTGGCCCGCCGACCCGCGTAGGAGGTGGGGCCCCGGCTCGCCTCGCTCCCCGCCCCGGCGAGGATGACGAACACCCTCAACACTGAGGGCGGGGCTGGGACCACAGCCCGGTTTGCCCCTCCCCATTCGGGAGCTGGAGGCCACCGTCTTGGGTGATCACCAGCGGAGGGGAGCCGCTGGGCTGTGTGATGAAAATCCTTGAAGCCGAACGATGGCTGAAAGGTACCAACTCCCACGGAGTTGCGTTCCTCCGACGATGAGGCACGGAGACGGCGGTTTTCCCCATCCGGGGGCTTGAAAGGTGGAAAGACACGATGCATAAGGGAGGAAGAAGACATGGTCGCCTTAAGGGGTCGCCCTCCTTTTAAAGGCAACTCTCCCTGTTTGCGCCCCCAACCGTCACGGGCTAAGTCTTCTCCAACACGCCTCCAAAATCCTCCCCTGCGGCGCGGGGGCTGGGACCCGCCTGTCATGCAGACCGGCTCCGAGCAGAAGAAGCCGAACCGCCGCGCGCGGCGCGCGCAACCACCCAGCGGTTACAAGTAACCCTCCACTTTTGCCCAGACCAGCGGGCGAAAGGGGCAGGCAGCCATGCGGGCGGCATGCAGCCGCGCCAAGTGGACGCGCCTCTCCGACTCCTGACAGGCCAGCGCGGAGGCTCAAGCCCACGCGTCGCGCAACCGGCGCGCCGGATGCTGCATGTAAGCCACTATGCCACTTGCGCCACCACCGCACCTCCTCGGTTGCGGCACCAATACCATGACCCGAGGCGGCCCAACGCGCGGCCCAGCTGCGCCAGCCTGACGCAGCGGTCAGACGCGGTCAAAAGTGGGCCGGCAGTAATGACAGTGGCAGGCGCGCAAGAGCAGCGATCACGCCATCAGCCAGGCTCACGTCCCATCTGGAGGCAGCAAGAGAACCCCCTCTCTCACGGTGTGAAGGCGACACGCCCGTGACCCGTTCCTCGAACGGCTCATGCACGCGCAACGGCAGCCTCGCCAACTACTCGCCCCGACGCATTAACTCCGCGGCTCGACGGGCAGCGCTACTGGCGAGAGCAGCTGACGACGTTTCGCCTTCACCAAAACGACCACACCCAAAAGAGGTACGCCACGTCGCTCAATTTCGTACCTTTTTCCCTTTTTCCTCTTTCTCTATCTCTTGCAACAGGGACCGGGAAGGGGGATACCCCCAAAGGGATCCTTCCCCGTGAAGGAACTAGGCTCCGAGCCTCCTTACTGATCAGGGGTTCGAAGGCTGGCCCCCCGAGGGGTTCAACGGCCGCCTCAGATCGCGTGGGCCCGACACCCACTACTGGTCAGGGGTTCGAAGGTCGGCCCCCCGAAAGGTTCCACGACCGCCTCAGGCTACTCGGGCTCCGCGCCCATTACTGATCAGGGGTTCGAAGGCTGGCCCTCCGAAGGGTTCACAGTCGCCTCAGACACCGAGCGAGGGATGACCAGGGGTACGTTCGATACATAACCAAGGCTCGGGCTGCGCTCCCGAGGTACCCTAGGACATTTCCGAGACCAGCGGGAACGACTCTGTAACGGAATCCCATCGGAGGGAGGCAACGAGCCCTCGGACCCCGTCGCCAGGGGACCGGGTCTGGCAGATCACCCGCAGGTACCTTTGGGCGTGCCTCCGGGCCCCTAGCTGACCCCCAACGAACGGGGCACGGACGTCCACTCGGATTACCCGATTGCAGCTCACCGGAGACACCATGTTCGGTGCCCATCGAGGGTAACATGGCGCTCTCCCCCCCTCCTCCTTGCGGAAAGGCGACATAGGGGCGTATATAAAAAAGCCGAGTCTGTCCCTGATCGTCCTCTCGCTCTGTGCAGAGGCTCGGGGGCTGCTCTCGCAAACCCGGCTCCGGCCGAACCGTTGACAGCGTCAACATACCAGCCCGAGAACTTGGGCCCCGACAGAGCATCTGGGCTACGACCTGTTCGCATGAGGGAACCGCCAGACCAGCCGAAGCATTACGCAAGGCATTAAGACCTCGAAGGAGTGAAACCACTCCTCCGAGGCCTCGGGGCTACACCCGGCGGGTGCGCTCGCGCGCACCCACCGGAACAAAGTACAACCGAGAAAGGCTGGTCCCCTTGCAAAAAAGTGCGACGAAAAGCCTCCAAGCGAGTGTTAACACTCCCTTCGAGGCTCGGGGGCTACTGTCGGGGACCATAATTAGGGGTACCCTCAAGACGCCTAATTCTCAGCTGGTAACCCCCATCAGCATAAAGCTGCAGAGGCCTGATGGGTTTGATTAAGTCAGGGATCAGTCCATACGAGCGACTCGATCACGCCACGCCCGAGCCTAGCCTCGGGTAAGGGCAGCCGACCCTGAGATGATTCCGTCTCGCCCGAGGCCTCCTCTTTCACGGCAGACGCATCTCCGGCTCGCCCGAGGCCTTGCCTTCGATAAGAAGTAACCCTGACTAAATCACCGCGCCGACCGACCAAGTCACTGGGGCTTTTAACGCAAAGAGTAAGACTGACGGGCAGCCAGGCTTGGCCAAAAGCGCCATAGGAAGCTCCGCCCAACCCAGGGCTCGGACTCGGGCTAAGGCCCCGGAAGACGGCGAACTCCGCTCCGCCCGACCCAGGGCTCGGACTCGGGCTAAGGCCCCGGAAGACGGCGAACTCCGCTCCGCCCGACCCAGGGCTCGGACTCGGGCTAAGGCCCCGGAAGACGGCGAACTCCGCTCCGCCCGACCCAGGGCTCGGACTCGGGCTAAGGCCCCGGAAGACGGCGAACTCCGCTCCGCCCGACCCAGGGCTCGGACTCGGGCTAAGGCCCCGGAAGACGACGAACTCCGCCTCGCCCGACCCAGGGCTCGGACTCCGCCCTGGCCTCCGCCGAACGACCTCCGCCTCGCCCGACCCGGGAGCTCAGGTTCGGCCTCGGCCATGCAGGACAGACTCGACCTCGGCCTCGGAGGAGCCTCCACGTCGCCCGACCTAGGGCACAAGTCCGCCACGTCGACAGGAAGCGCCATCATCACCCTACCCCGAGCCGACTCAGGCCGCAGGGAGCAGGACCGACGTCCCATCTGGCTAGCTCTGCCAGATAGGCAATGATGGCACCCCGCTGGACCCATGACGACGGCGGCTCCCAGCTCTCTTACGAAAGCGGGAGGACGTCAACAAGGGCCCAACCACTCCGACAGCTGTCCCTCCGCCAAGCTCCATTGCTTCTCCGACAGCCACGACGCCACACTAGCAGGGTGCCAAGATCTCTCCGGCTGCCACCTTGGCATGTACTTAGGGCACTAGCTCTCCCCCGCTAGACACGTAGCACCTTGCTACACCCCCATTTGTACACCTGGATCCTCTCCTTACGCCTATAAAAGGAAGGACCAGGGCCTTCTTAGAGAAGGTTGGCCTCGCGGGAACGAAGGGCAGGGGCAGGCGCTCTCTCGGGGCCGCTCGCTCCCCTCACCCGCGCGGACGCTTGTAACCCCCTACTGCAAGCGCACCCGACCTGGGCGCGGGACGAACACGAAGGTCGCGGGAACCTCCGACTTCCTCACGACCCGGCTCCGGCCGCCTCGCTCTCGCTCTCTCTCTCCCCCCTTCGCGCTCGCCCACGCGCTCGACCCATCTGGGCTGGGGCACGCGGCACACTCACTCGTCGGCTCGGGGACCCCCCGGTCTCGAAACGCCGACACATAATAAACCAAGATGGGTTAGCTGTGGATCCAAAGAAAGTAGCGGATATCCTGAACTGGAAAGCACCGAAGGATGTTCGTGGAATCAAGAGTTTCATTGGAATGGCTGGATACTATAGGCATTTCATTGAAGGCTTTTCAAAGATTGCTAGACCAATGACGGCGTTGCTAGCGAAGAAAGTTGAGTTTAAGTGGACCCAAAAGTGCCAAGAGGCATTTGAAGAACTGAAGAATAGATTGACTACAGCACCTGTGTTAGTTCTGCCTGATGTTCACAAGCCATTCTCGGTGTATTGTGATGCTTCCTACACCGGATTGGGATGTGTGCTAATGCAAGAAGGAAGAGTTGTAGCATACTCATCTCGACAGCTGAAGATCCATGAGAAAAATTATCCCACACACGATCTGGAGTTGGCAGCAGTGGTTCATGCTTTAAAGACATGGAGACATTACCTATATGGGCAGAAGTGCGACATCTACACAGATCACAAAAGTCTGAAATACATATTCACCCAGTCAGAGTTAAACATGAGGCAGCGAAGATGGTTGGAATTGATCAAAGACTACGAGCTGGAGATACATTACCATCCAGGCAAAGCCAATGTTGTTGCAGATGCTCTGAGCAGGAAGGGTCAAGTCAATATGATGGCCACGTACCCGATGTCATATGAGTTGGCCAAGGAGTTCGACAGACTGAGTCTTGGTTTTCTGAACAATACACAAGGAGTAACAGTGGAATTAGAGCCCACCCTAGAGCGGGAGATCAAAGAAGGGCAGAAGGATGATGAAAACATCAACAAGATCCGGCAGCTGATCTTAGAAGGGAGGGGCAAGGACTTTCGAGAGGATGAAGAGGGAGTAATATGGTTCAAGGACCGATTGTGTGTTCCCGACATCAAACCTATTTGGGAGCTGATCCTCAAGGAAGCTCATGAGACAGCCTACTCCATACACCCTGGGAGTGAAAAGATGTATCAGGATCTAAAAAGGAGGTTTTGGTGGTATGGCATGAAAAGAGAAATCGCAGAATATGTCGCCATCTGTGATAGCTGTCAAAGAACCAAAGCAGAGCATCAGAGGCCCGCCAGACTGTTGCAGCCATTGCAAATTCCTCAGTGGAAGTGGGATGAGATCGGGATGGATTTTATAGTTGGCCTACCTCGTACCCGGGCCGGCTATGATTCCATCTGGGTGATTGTGGACCGCTTAACTAAGGTGGCCCATTTCATACCTGTGAAGACAACATACACCGGAGCAACATTAGCTGAGTTATACATGTCCCGGATAGTCTGCCTACATGGTGTGCCGAAGAAGATAGTGTCAGACCGAGGAACACAATATTTTTGGCAGCAACTACAAGAAGCTTTGGGCACACATTTGAACTTCAGCTCAGCTTATCACCCGCAGACAGATGGTCAGACTGAAAGAACTAACCAGATCCTAGAAGATATGTTGAGAGCCTGTGCGTTGCAAGACAAGTCAGGATGGGACAAAAAGTTACCTTATGCAGAATTCTCCTACAACAATAGTTACCAGGCCAGCTTGAAGATGTCACCATTTCAGGCGCTCTATGGACGGAGTTGTAGGACCCCGCTGCATTGGGACCAGCCTAGAGAGAGACAGGTGTTTGGCCCCGACATCTTGCTTGAAGCCGAAGAGAATATCAAAATGGTTCGGGAGAATCTGAAGATAGCGCAATCAAGGCAGCGAAGCTATGCTGATAGAAGGAGAAGAGAACTGAGTTTTGAAGTGGGAGATTACGTCTATCTGAAGGTGTCACCTATCAGAGGAGTCAGAAGGTTCGGAGTCAAAGGCAAGTTAGCACCCCGGTACGTTGGACCATATCAGATTCAAGCAAAGCGCGGAGAAGTGGCCTACCAGCTCAACCTACCAGGAAGTTTGTCAACAGTGCACAATGTGTTCCACGTGTCGCAATTGAAGAAGTGTCTGAGAGTACCAGAAGAACAGCTGCCAGTGGAGGACTTGGAAGTTCAGGAGGATCTGACATACATAGAGAAGCCAACACAGATCCTGGAGTTTGCAGACAGAGTCACCCGGAGGAGCACCATCAGGATGTGCAAAGTCAGATGGGACCACCACTCTGAGGAAGAAGCAACCTAGGAACGAGAAGATGATCTGAAAGCCAAATACCCTGAACTCTTTGCTGACCAACCCTGAATCTCGGGGCGAGATTCTTTTAAGGGGGATAGGTTTGTAACACCATGAATTTGGGGGTATAAAATTTCTTTGCCCAAATTCACAAATTCAGGTGTTACTCCTCTCTTCACACCTCTCCTAATCTCCTCTTTCTCTTTTCTATAGAAGAAGAGTGGCTATTTTTATGTGTGATCATAATCTAATAGGCCAAACTCAAAGGGAGTATGTAATGTGACATCTTGTTAAACCCTAAATTTCACTTTTGTTTGATGCATAATACTTGGGAGTGCTAATTTGAATTTGTGACATTTTTAGAATTGAATCAAATAGAGTAAATAAATAGAAAAGGGAAAACAATTGCTAGAATAAAAGAAAAAGGAAAAAGGCCCATACCCCCGCCCCCCGGCCTTTCGGCCCAATCAGCCCATCCCACGCGCGCGCCTTCTCCCCCCTCCTCTCTCTGCCCTGGCGGGCCCGCCCGTCAGCGCGGCCGCTCTCCCAGCGCGTGCGCCCGCTCCCTCGCTCTATCTACTCGCGGACCCCGGTTGTCAGCTCCCTCGTCCCCGCGTAACCGCCGCCCGAGCTGCGCGTGCCGCGGTCTCCGCGCCCACGTCGCGCGTGAAGCTCGCGACCACCCCGCCCTCGGCCACTTGAACCCCGAGTCTCGCTCACGCTCTCCCCCCTTCATTTGCGCACCTGCAGAGCCCCTTTCCAACCTCCCCCACACCGCGCGCACGCCAGAGCGCCGCCGCCATTACCCGCCGCCGTCCCGAGTCCGTTTCTCCGTCGACGTTGGAGCCCCGCCGTGCCCTCTGCCATGGTGAGCTTCGCCTCGACGTCCGCAACCCGGGACACGCCCCAATTTCTCCTCTCCCTCCCTAAATTCCTCTGCCTGCGCTCACCCGCCATCCTCCATGCAGCCGCAGTGGTCCGCCACTGTCGACACGGGCCGTCGCCGCGCCTTCGCCGCCACCGGGAGGTCCCTGGGATTCGCCTTGAGGTAAGGAACCTCCCCTGCCCTCTCCCTCCCCTTCTATTGCTCCCTGCTGCGCTTAATTCCTCGCCGGAATCGATTAGCGCCGCCGCCGAGCCATTCCGCCGTGGGCTGCCCCCCTCTGGTGCCCCTATCACGACCTAGCCCTCGCCAGTAAGTTCCCCGCGTCTTCCCCTACCTCCCAGGCCATCCCGGTCACCCTAAGACCCGCGGAGCCCCCCGCGCCCCTCGTCTCCGGCGAGCTCCCCCGCCGCGGGTGCGGCCGCCGCCGCCTCTGCTGGCTGGAGAAGGGGACAGAAGCCAGCCGCCCAATCCCCGCCGTCCATCTCAGATCGGACGGCCCTATTTTAAATAGCCCGAGCCTAATCCTGGCCGTCCGCCTGGAATCCGACGGCCCAGGACTGCCCCCTCACGCCCGCGCTCGCTCTGCCTGCCCGGCCCCGCCTGTCAGCCGCCCGCGCTCGTTCTGCCCGCCCGGCCCTGCCTGTCAGCCGCTCGCGCTTCCGCGCGCTCGCGCGCCTCCCCGCCGATCTAATCCTGAGCGTTGATCCGAGATCCAACGGCCGTAGGAGCCCGATACCCCTTCGCCCGCGCAACTTCTTAAAGAGACCCTCGGTTTTCTACAAATTAACCCGCTGTCCCTGGAACTTCGCAGATAGGTCCTCGGACCTTTTATTTAATCCAGAATAAGTATTTAAAGAGTATTTTTAACCCCTAATCTTGTAAAATTCATAACTTTGTCATATGAACTCCAAATTAGGTGCTTCAAATTGCAAAATATTCATAATATTTTTATCTACCTATTTAAACAATGTTTCCCTGCTGTTTTCATGTCCCAATTAATAGTTGATCATTAGTGTAAAAACAATGTTATTGGAACCCTAATTGAAATAAAGTAAAGGTAGTAGACTTTAATAAAAGTTGGAGCACTTAAGTTTATGGACTTAACACCATGTAATGATTTAACCCCACCACTGACATAGACCTAGTTAGTGGATAATGTATCACTTTGTATAGTCACCTACCCTAGACCTAGGGAACACCAGATTGTCAATCCTTTTCTATTGTGAACCTGTGATCTCTCTACTGCACATGTTTGGTATATTGCTTTTGTTTGTTATTTCCTAAGTACATAGAATGAATGATTACTTTGCGTAGACATCGGGCAGTCTGTGTTTCCCGAGGAAGTTGCAGAAGAAGTCCCTGAGCAGCAACTTGGTGAAGGCAAGTGTCCTCAGTCCCATTATGTCCCATTTACTTTATAATACACTGTCCCGCATACTATGAACAACCTAAGGATTGACTAGCTTTCTATTTACCTTATCCTTGTTTACCTTTCGGATTATCATGGTTAGCTCTATGCTGGTGCTTTACTTTAATCAATGAACATGATGTGAACACTTATGATACGATGTTGTCATTATGATTATGATGTTGGACTGGTGACACTTTAGGGGGCTCGAGCAGTTCCTCGAGTGCCTCTCCGTAAGGACCTGTTCGTTGAGAGACCACCCGGGATAACAGTGCAACCATGAGGGTGAAATGGGATGCCCTTAGCTAATTAATTAGAGGAACTAGAGGTGTAGTTGCTTCGCCGTCGTGCCGTCAATGGGGTCCAGGCACAGTGCTTGCTCTGCCGAGGCTGAGTGTCGAGGTTCTTTCGTTTTGCTTTTGTTAGTCACTCTCCTGCGGGGAGGGGTACTGTGTTTATCAAACTGGAGAAACCTAACGGGCGGCTATGACCTCTAGGGAATCTTTGTAAAAGCTACGTAGTGATACCCTGCCGGACCACCTAGGTAGTGGTCAATGGGGATTAGCTCTCCCCGGGCAGAAGGGGAATCATGACTCATGGGTAAAGTGTGCGACCTCTGCAGAGGGTAGTGAAACTGATATATCAGCCGTGCTCACGGTTAAGAGCAGCCTTGGGATCCTCTTTGATTAGAAATACTCCGGATACACTTCAGAAGATGACTTTAATGATGATGGTTAATGATGGCGAAGTTAATCATGTATTCTAGTAATTCCTCTTCGAGGAGATACTTTTGGGATTATAACTTGGGCTTGATGATAAAATTTGGCTTCTACTAACAATAAATACTTGACCAACTAAAAGCAACTGCTTGAGCCTAACCCCACATACAAGCTAGTCCACTTCAGCCAAACGGGGCATTTGCTGAGTACGTTGATGTGTACTCATCCTTGCTTTACCACAAAACACCAGGTTGTCCACATTGTAACCACTGCTCAGGAGAAGACGAAGCCGCGGAAGGAGACTTCCAGGAGTTCCAAGACTACGACGAATTTTAGGTGTGGGTTGGCGGCAACCCCCAGTCAGCTGCCTGTGAAGGCCTTATCTTTACTGCGTTTCGCTTAGCACTTTGATTTACCAGTTAAGTTGATGACTAGGTGGATATCTCTGACTCTGTGATGTAATAAGTTAATACTCTTTTATGTTATTATTCGAGCACTGTGCGATGATGTTCATTTATGTAATCGCTGTGTACGTGAGTTCTGATCCTGGCACGTACATGGTTCGCATTCGGTTTACCTTCCAAAACCGGGTGTGACACTCTTCCTCTGTTGCTGTTCCAGTCACGTGCTCCTGTGTGGTGCTCTGTTGGTTCTGATTGTTGTCCACCGTGGCCTGGTGTTTGGGCTCCCTGCTGCGCGGTGTTCATCTTCTCGGGCTGGTGCCGTGGACATCTCCCTCGGTTCCGGCAGCGGCTCTAGTATCTCCGTCAACCTCCCGCCGTGCAGGCCCGGACGTGGGCGGCGGAATTGGTTTTCTGGGACAGAACCTTGTGTTCGCTGAGCTGGTCTTCCCACGTAGACAATCTACGTGCTGTGAGTTATTCGTTGCCTCACTTTATTTACTGTTTAATTTTGTGCAATCTGCTAGTATTAAATACTTGGGTGTGATTGCACTGTTGTGGGTGGATTTGTGTGCTCGATGATGATAGCGGTGTAGTGAGACAATGTGACAGTCTGAGTTTTAGTGTATTATCATTTTCAGCATTGATATTATTTGTGCCTAATTAAATCTCTCTTTGTTGAGGCTGTTTACCTGTGTTAAATTCTGTTATTTTATTTAGTACACAGCTCCTTACTATTAGTTTTTATATTTGATTATTAGGCTTATTACATCTAATCTAAAACCCTTATTTGGTAAGATAGGACTGTCACGTTAGTCGAGGATCTCTGATCACCTTTTAGCGTTGGAGGGCTGTTTATTACAGCAACCCACTATTTTGAGAGCAATAGTTTAAGATAAACAATTATGTTTATTTATTTAATCTGCCTTCTTCATCTGCAAGCCATGTTTAAAAAAGGAAATGGACCTGTGTAGCTATTTTACATGTTTACATGTATTAGAATTGCTACTGTTCATTGCTGCTATAATTACATATGACATTTATCTGAGTTATATGATTGTTTTATTCGGAATTAGAATATTTAATTTATTTAAATATGAAGGAAGCATGTCACTTATTTCTCTAATTTTACAACATTTTTTGTCTTTGCAAAGATGTTGGATTAAAGCCGTTATTCAGTTCATGGAGTTGGCTGCTACGTCTAACTTTTGATTGAGAGATGATAACAGGCTTACCATGCTTTGAGCCTTTCTTCAGGGTAGGTGAAGCAGGTCAACAGGCGTCGGATCAGAAGAGGCAGACGACATAAGACCGAAGCCAGGATGGGGTTTAGACTGCTGTAGCTGTTTAGACTGCTGTAACTGCAATCCATAGAGACAAAATAACATAGAAGCCACAGAAACAGCCAGATTAGATCAGAGCTAGGAGGAGAAAAATCTGCATCTTAAGAAGAGGTCTGCTTAAGAAACTATCCAAGCCCACTCTAAAGAGGTCAGCTTAAGAAGCATCAAGGTGAAGAAATCCATCCATCCATCCATTCCCTTGGAATATTAACAGTAGGCAGCCCAGGATCCACAGAAGAAAGGTATTTGGCCCACAGCCTGAAAGTGAAAGTTGCAGGACTTGTGTTGCTGGCTGGTGAAGGTAGCCAGCCCACTAAAGACTGGATCCACTGAAGACCATCTCGGTGGCCACGCTCGACGCTCGGCAGGTCGCTGGAGGAGAACGGAGGCATGTATCGCGTCGTCTCCAAGGCGTGGGACCATGAAGATCGAGAAGACGACCATGGCTAGGCACAGGGACGACGACGTCGTGCGTCGCGACCTCCGTGACTTCATTATTGGTTATTGTTAAGAACCCTTTGCTACCAAATGTAGTACAAAGACTCCTTAACTCACAAACACAGGAGACATAAAGATATAGAAGGACCAGGTATTCTCATTCTTCTATTCTGTTCATTGGTTACAATAAATGGTGGTGTCCTCCTCTCTATATAGTGCAAAGTTAGGGTTTCGGCTAGATGGACCACATTGGTCTTTGGGGCCCAAACTCGTTTCTTAACACTCCCCCTTGGCCCTCTTGCTGCGAGATGCACACGTCCCAAAACTCCACAAAAGCCCATTGGGAAAAATTGGAGAAAGAGTACATAGCCCACGCTTGCTGTGTTGCATGATTTGCCTCATTAAAAACCTTACGTGAGAAATTTCTATTGAAAACTCACTTAAGGGGAAAAGAGTGTAAATCACCCTTTTCTTCATTTAATCTTAAGGTTATAATTAGGTACTTGAACTTCATGCTCAAGATTCAATTTAGGAGTATGCAAATTTCTCCCCTTGAGAACCACACTTTAAGTCTTCTATAATTGCTTCAAGTCCATCCTTTTAATGATGGATGCAATGCTTAAATAGAGATCTACAAGATCCTCCTGTGACTTATTATGCAAGATTCTAACGTGGTTCATCGTATGCCTTCTTGATCATATATTAATGGGATTTTCATACATAACACATATCCCAACATTACTATGCAACACAAGCTTCTTTATTTCATAAGTTGGTAGTGGGGATTCCTTAATCCACATTGCTTATATCGTGGAGTGTTTCTTATTCAAAGTATACATCTTCACAAAATCTTTATGCTAGACTTTGGTTCCATATGAGTTTGTCATTGTTGACACAAAGGTCTATTTTTGACTTTAATTCAATTCTGATTTGCCACAAAGGGAATTCATATTCACATTTAGATTCATGTCTTGATCTTCAATTCAAAAATTTCTCTGCCCTTCGGATGTATTGGAGGACATTCATGATCCATACACAAGGTATTTGCTTATACTTAGTGCCATTACCAATCCAACACAATGACACATATAGTGTCTACCTTTCGTGTTATCTTCATGGTATATCGACATGGTATTTCCTCCCCCTCATCCTTAGGTTCTTATAGGTCTAGGTTCTTCACAAATGACCAACCAATTAATAGCATTTTCATAATGCACATTTTTATATTGAAACCCTTTCAACATGATAAGGTATATGTTTCAAATATTCACTCAAGCATGCCTCAAGCTATATGCCTAAGCTGTGGTTTGCCCATATTTCAAGTATGGTTGCTTCTTTTCATCATTCTTTCAATACTTGTGGCAACTTTTTGAAGTTATACTATGGTTAATTCTATTTGCCTTTCCTAGGTTATGGGCAACGACACTTTTATGTGCATATAAATATATATAAAGCCCAAATCTAGATATTTTCTTTATTTAACCATCCCTTTATTCAACTTCAAGATCTTGAGCTGCTAGTGGTCATTGTATCCTTGCTACAGTGATTGCCATCTTTTAAAGATAGTCAGCATTATATGATAGGTACATAATGACTATTGCTCTTGTTCAAGTATTACCATTCCTTTTCAGAATTCACGGTCATTTGCCACAGGGGTGCTTTATGCACTTTATCTTGCTTTACTCTAAATTTTCTCAATACAGTAGCAAGCTCCTTTATTGATAGTCGATCAACTCATATTTGTTTCGACTTTCTCTTCTTTTTCATTTACCGGTATATTCATATCCTGAAGGCACCTCACTAGCAGGCTGCTCTCTAGTTACTAGCTCTCAACTAGTTCCCCATTATTTCATTGGGGTGTTTTGTGAATGGACTATGATAAGCTCTCTTATCCATTTTTCTCCAGGCGTCCCTGGGTACTTGGGATTAGAGTAACTAAATTTCCTATCCTTTTCTTTGAGGCCTCGGAATAGGATGAGGAATACCATTAATGATACTTAAGTTCTCTCTAGTGCACTAAATAATAGTGCGACTTGATCACGCTCTACAAATCACAAAACAAAATGACAGGTCAATACTTTATTACAATGTCTTATCGACATTCCAATTTACTTATTGGTATTGCACGGGAATATTCTATGTGGATTCCCGACTTCTTGATTTTCTAGTTTTCTTATTAGTGCGGGTCTTGCACGGGGATCTTTTTCGCTTTTCGAGCGATTTCCTGGCTGTTGGGAACTTGTTCTCAAATGCTATGAATTAAGAACAAGGCAACACAGAATATTAAATGTTAATGCCCTTCGTCTGCTGAAGCATTAACTCCTCAAGGATTTAATGAACTTCGGACAAAGGTCACAATTGAAATATTACAAAGGTCATACCTTCATAACCAGATTTATGAAACAATGTAATACAAGATGTAAAACATGAAATGTTATGAAAAGATACGCCAAAAGCAACTGGTATTACTCATATATTTTATTATTTAAACTTAAATATTAAAACATAATATTTAGATTCATTTATACCTTCATCTTGGCGGAAAACAATAAGTCCAGCGTACTAAAACATAATATTTAGATTCATTTATACCTTCGTCTTGGCGGAAAACAATAAGTCCAGCGTAACATCTTGCTGATTACAAGATTCTGTGAACAATACAGGGGTACTGTTCACCTATTTATAGGCACAGGGCGCAGCCTGTGGGAGATTACATTTATGCCCTTAACAAGTAACTACAATAATAACACAAAACATCATGGGTTTTTAAGTCACTTCATCTTTAAGTCGGTTTACCCCTTCGTCTTGAGATTTGTCACTGTGCCGAAGCTCTATTGGTGATAGCTTCGCCGCTGCTTTTGAAAGGATCCGCCGAAGGTGTTGTCCTTTTCTAGGATCTTCGGCTACGAAGCATACCCCCAACAGTAGCCCCTTCGCGGTGCTAGATCGTTTTTCGTAACGAGCTTGATCCGTGAAAAAGTCTCCTAGGCTTCGGAATGCCGAAGATCTGAAAAACACCTTCCCTGAGCTCGTTGACGAGAAACGATAAAAATAATCCGCGCGCGAGATGGCGCCATCTTGCAGCAGTTACGTGCGCCCTGGCGATTCACCTTCCCGAACCCTGTGGCCCACTGTTCAGTGAGTGTGGGTGGCTGTTTTCCCGGTGCGGAAGACCTTGATGATTCAGCTTCCCACCTGCGGCACTATATAAACAGACAAGTACGTGTGAAGTTACCACAACATTCATTGCTATTGTACTATTGTGCTGCCAAAAAATTAACCATAGCCGAAGCTTGATCATCGTGCTCAAACAAAGCACCGCTTTCGATTCTGCTTCATCACAAGAGGAAGAACTTTAGAGAAATCGAGAAAGTCAACAACTTGAAAAAATTTCAAAAAATTCATAATCAGATGGCAAGGGTGCGTTCAACTGCTAGGGTTGACCGTGAGGGAGACGAGACCGAAGCTACTGAAACTGTTCCAATTTCCGAAGCAATGAAGCGGTCTGGGCTGGCAACATCGGAGGATATGCCTGTCGCCGAAGCAGAATGGGCTGAAGTTGAAGAAACTGATTCCGAAGATAATTACAGCAGTGCAGTGCCGAGCAAGCCTAGCCACCTGGACTTCGGAAAGTCCACCATCTCCGAAGCTGATTTTCCTAAGATGGTGAAGCTGGGCTATCTTAATGAAGCAAAGAAGGAATTAATTCGTTTCGGTGGAGAAGAAACTATCCCGCAGCCGGGAAAGAATGAAGTGGTGGTTTTCAAAAGTCTTTTTAAAGCTGGTTTAAGATTCCCTTTGAACAAGATGATTGCTGATGTGCTGAAGAAATTTGGGATCTACCTTCATCACCTGACCCCTAACGCTATCGTTAGGCTAAATGTTTATATCTGGGCTCTCCGAAGCCAGGGGGTGGAACCATTTACTGAAGGTTTCTACCGAGTGCACGAACTGCACTACCAGACCAAGGCTAGAGGAGATGATCTTCATGAAAATTTTGGCTGCTACAACTTTGCTTACCATAAGACTACAAAGTTCCCAGTGATCAGTTACCGAAGCAAATGGCCAACTAGATGGAAATCTGAGTGGTTCTACGTGAGAGTTGACGAAGATGAAGATAAGTTGGTCCAGAGTCCGTTGGAATTGATCTTCGGAGAGACCCGACCCCCGTGCAACATGTTACCAGGGAGTCCAAGTCAAATTGCTCTAGCTGAATTTAGAGTGATTGCAGATCATATTGGCACTAGGGACTTGGTGCAGGAATTTCTGGCCTTCAGAGTATTCCCGACTTTGAAGGAGTGGGAAATGCCGAAGCTAGAGGGGGAAAAGAAGCAAGGAGAACTTGTTCGGTTGCCCTACCATTATAAATTCAAGAAACTTTTCAAAGTGCCTTATCAAGAATGGCTGGACGCAATCGAAGTAATGTGTAATGAAATACTCGGAAATTATTCTAAAAAAGAAGACCAATTGATGACTGCGGCCTTCGGCACCCGTCCGAAGCGAAGGCTAAACCAGGTAATGGATGCCCTGAGTTTTGAATATCCTGACTACGAGCGGCTAGATAAGGGTGCTGAAGGCCAAAAGAGAAAAAGAGTAGCTGATATTCTGAACAAAGACATTGAAGAACAACCGAAAAAGAAAAAGCTGGAGTCTGAGGCGAAAAAAGGTGTTTCGAAGAAGAGAAAAGCTTCGTCTCCGAAGCAAAAAGCAATTGACGACGAAGAAGAAACTCCTGCAACACCCTCTACTACCGAAGTAGAGGAAATTTTAAAGGTAATGACTGAATCTTTGCCTGTCAAGCTAAGTCCACTTGGGCTACAACTGACGAAGCTTTTTCAGAAGGAAAAGGAGCCCACGAGATTGAAGAAAGCAGGTAGAGCAAAAAAGCAGAGAATCATTACGGTGACAGAAGTCATCGAAAAGACACCACCAAGAGCTTCAGCTCCGAAGACATGAGCTGCTAAAAGTTTGACAGCTACTGAAGCTGCACCTTCGGAGGCCACAGATGTCGAAGCTACTAGAGCAGAAGATATTAATTTAGAAAGCATGGTTGCTGATATAGATAACATTCTGCTAAACATAGCCGCAGAGGAAGCTGCTGGAGCCACCGAAGAAGCTTCAGCCCTAGAGCCCAAGAAAAAGCAGGAAATTGCCGAAGAAACATCGGAAGATGAAATTTTCAATTTTCAAAATTTGATTGGGCAAGAACTGACGAAAGCCGAAAAAGAAGAACTGAAAGAATATGCCATTTCTTGCGGCTATCGGCCAGGGGCGGTTCTCTTCGGGGGTGTCGATGATGAAAAGCTAGGTTGCATCAGGGATCAGGCCAGAGCGAAGGTTATCGGTACTCTATCAAAGATTATCAGTTTCCCGAAGCTCGAAGCCGATATTAGCCGCTACCGACGACAACACATCGTCGGTAGTTTGTTTTATTCCAATTTCAAGGTAAAAAATTTCTCTCTAATTTTTTATTTTTTATAACAAAAATGTTTCCTAACGAAGGTTGTTTGTGTACAGAGTATGCTACTGAGCAAAGCTTTGAAGATGCAACAGGATTTAGAAGATAAAAAACACTAGGTTATAATTGAAAACTTAGAAAACAAAAGAAAAGAACAAACGACTGCTTTTGAGAAGAAAGATTTCGAACTCCAGACAACTAAAGGTTTACTAGCAGAAGCCGAAGCTAAAATAACAGAACTGAATACAAAGCTTCTCTGCCAGTCAGAAAGTTTCGAACAAGAAAAGCTGAAGCTTAATGAAAAACTTGAGGCCGAAGTGCAGAAGGGTTTAGTTTTGAAAGAATCATTGACAAGCCTTCAGAACAAATGTTTGGAATTCAGCAATCAATGTATTCAACGGTTGAAGAAGGTATTTTATTCGTTCGGAGCCAGCAGCGAAAAGTTTACTCCTTCAGTTGAAGATCTACCAGGAGCCTTTGAACACATCGAAGGTGAGATTGATGACCTCGACGATGTTATTTCTGGACACGATGACTTCTGTGCCCTAGTAGCTTCTCGGGGCACCGCTGCTGCATTCCTGAAATCTGGCTGTGAGCATGGAAAAATTATCAACAGACCCAATTTTAGCCTATCAGCAGCAATTCTGGATGATATTCCCAGCCTCGTTCGAAGCATTGCGAATAAATTTATAAAGGCGGTATGGACAAATGGTGGGCAAGAGAAAGCTGGTGACGAAGCTCGGAGTCATCTTGAGCCGGTAGCAAAATCATACCTTCGTGCTTACCTCTTCCTTCGAACTTGAATTTTATTTATAATGCTTTAATTCATGTAGGATGATGAAGCCGAAGATGAAGCTTGAAGAGTAAAAGGATGACGTCGAAGCTTTGAATGGACGACTATGCCGAAGCTAAAGCCCAATGAAAACTGATGGAGCTAGGATAGATGACTTGTAATATATTCTTACCCTTCCATCAATGTATGAAGTGCTTTGATGTGGACGAAATTAGCATTTTGAGCCGAAGGCGAAAAACACCTTCCCTTCTTTTCGTACACAACGAAGCATAAAAACTGCTTCTTTTTCTCTTTTGCCGAAGCCTGATCTTTAGAGCCGAAGCAACTGCTTATGATATGATGACGATGATCCTATGTATGTCTGAATGAATGTTTGTGAATGCAAATGTTATGATGTATGTATCGTGCAAATGAATGGCTAAACACATATCTGAAACCACAACCACAGCCTTCATTCTCTTAGGAATAAACACAGTCTCTTTGCCGTTTATTTTTTGGCTTCACCGTTTACTTTTCGGTGTATCAGCGCTGACTTTTCGCTGTAAGCCTCCCTTAGGAGCTTCTTCGCCTTCTATTTCGGCGGAATCAGCGTTTATTTTTCGCTGCAAGCCTCCCTTGGGAGCTTCTTCGCCTTCTATTTCGGCGGAATCAGCGTTTATTTTTCACTGCAAGCTCTGCATTCCCTTATGAACGACTTTTGAGCAGAAAACTTACGCTGCGCTCCTTCAGGAACGACTTTTTGTAGCTTCGTCAGGCTCTGCATCCCCTTAGGGACGACTTTTGAGCTTCTCCCTGTTTTTTTCTTTTTTCTTTGCACTCGATGGTGCGTGCTCAGCTTTTTACATTTACATCTTTGAGGGATATTGCTCTTATAGAGCTGAAATAAGAAAAAGAGAAATTACATGTTATGGCCCCATTAAAAGCCTTTCTCCCCCTTTGGAAAGGAAAAGGGTGCCATGGAAAAGAATAGAAAAAATTACATCAGGCTAGACATAGTATCGCCGAAGCTCATCCGCATTCCACGATCTAGGAATGTCGTTGCCGTCCATATCCTTCAATCTATAAGAACTGGGTCTTGACGAAGATACTACCAGAAAAGGTCCTTCCCATTTCAACAGTAGCTTGCCTACTGTATCTAGGTTGGCCACTCTCCGAAGCACCAAATGCCCTGGCTTAATGTTCTTTAACCGAACCTTTCTATCACGCCACTTTATTGTTTAAGCTTGATATTTATTGATGTTTTCCACAGCCTGAAGCCTGATCCCTTCTATAGCATCTTTCTCCACAGAGTAATCAGCTTCGTCCTCTGCCGAAGCCACTGTTCTTATTGATCCCGCTTTTCCTTCTTCTGGAGTTATTGCTTCATCACCAAATAATAACTTGAATGGTGTAAAGCCCGTTGATCTTGATGCTGTTGTATTGTGGCTCCACACCACTTTAATTAATTCATCTGGCCATTTTCCTCTGGGCTGATGGAAGATTAATTTCATTATTCCCATCATTATGATGTCGTTAGCTCTTTCAACAAGTCCATTTGACTCTGGATGCCTCACTGATGCAAAATGGATCTTCGTACCAATTTGCCCACAGAACTCTTTAAAAGCTTCGGCATCAAACTGTGTTCCGTTATCCACAGTAATAGCCTTCGGCACTCCAAAGCGACAAACAATATTTTGCCAGAAAAACTTCTGAATGGTAACCGAAGTTATGGTGGCTAAGGGCTTCACCTCAATCCACTTAGAAAAATATTCTACTGCCACCACAACATATTTTAAATTTTCTTGTGCTGGTGGTAGCGGGCCTAACAAATCAAGGCCCCACCTTTGCAATGGCCAAGTGGGTTGTATTAACTGAGTCATGGACGAAGGCTGTTTTTGATCTCTTGCACATTTCTGACAGCCTTCGCATTTTTGAACTAATTCTGCTGCATCTGAAGCTGCCTTTGGCCAATAAAATCCTTGACGAAAGACTTTTCCCAGCAAGGGCCTGGATCTAATGTGAGATCCACACAGGCCTGCGTGTATTTCCTTCATCAATTATATACCTTCAGCTCTGGATAAACATTTGAGCAATGGAGAACAGACTCCATGTTTGTATAGCTCCCCTTGTATTATGACATATGGTCGGGCTCTTGCCTCTATCCTCTTATTATAAGCTTTGTCATCTGAAAGGAAATTACCCTGGAGGAAAGACATAATCTCAGTTCTCCAATCTTCACTATGAACATGAGATATGTTGAGCACTGCTCTTTCAAGAAGTTCCACCGAAGGTGCTTTTACTGTTTCAAAAAATACTTCCGAAGGTAAGGGCAGCCCCTGTGCCGCTGACTTGGCTAGCAAATCAGCATGTTCATTCTCTCCTCGAGGAATATTCTTGACAGAAAACCCTTCAAAGAAAGCTTCAATCCTTCGGACTGTGTCCAAGTATTTCTCAAGTTTCGGGTCTCTTGCTTTACAACTCTTGTCAACATGACCAGAAATAACTTGGGAATTGGTTTTAAGAATCGCCCTTCTAATTCCCATTGCCTTTAACTTCCGAAGCCCCAAAAGCAAAGCTTCGTACTCAGCAATATTATTTGTGCAGCTAAAATCAAGTTTCACTGCGAAACAAGTTCTAACTTTGGAAGGTGCAACTAACACAGCAGCTGCTCCTGCCCCGAAGGTTCCCCAAGAACCATCGCAGAATACTGTCCAAGCTTCGGCATCTTTAGTTGTTTCTTCTCCCTGAGCCCCTAGCGTCCAATCAGCGATGAAGTCTGCTAACGCCAGGGACTGTATTGAGGATCTATGCACATAATCAATGCTGAACTCGTTGAGTTCCGTAGCCCACTTTCCAATTCTTCCAGTAGCTTCTCTGTTCCTCATGATATCCTTCAAAGGTTGTGACGAAGGAACAATTATATGATAAGCTTGAAAGTAATGCCGAAGCTTCCTGGAGGCCATTAAGGCAGCATATAACACCTTCTCCAACTCTGTATAGTTTTTCTTTGATAGACTGAGAACTTCAGAGACAAAGTATATTGGGGCTTGCTTTTTGGTTTGCCCTTCGAGCTTTTCTTGGACAAGTGCCGCGCTTACTGCTGAGTGCGAAGCTGCCACATATAACAACAGAGGAGCCCCTGGCGCTGGTGGAGTTAGCGTCGTTAGATCTATCAGATACTGCTTCAGCTCTTCGAAGGCTTTCTGTTGAGCTGATCCCCACTGAAAGACTTCGGCTAACTTTAACACTTCAAAGAATGGCAAATTTCTCTCTGCTGATCTAGATATGAATCGATTTAGAGATGCTAGTCTTCTTGTCAGCCATTGAGCCCCCTTTTTTGTGCTTGGTGGCTCCATCCGAAGAATAGCTTCGATTTTATTTGGATTAGCTTCGATTCCTTTTGTTGAAACCAGACAACCAAGGAATTTCCCCTTCTTCACTCCGAAGACACATTTCTCTGGATTCAGCTTCAGACCAGCTTGTCTAAAATTAGCAAATGTCTCCTGCAGATCAGCAATGTGATTTTGTTGCTTCGTGCTTTTCACTATAATATCATCAACATAGGTTAGCACATTTCTGCCTATCTGAGAATGGAGAACCTTTGCTGTCATTCTACTGAAGCTTCCTCCAGCATTCTTGAGCCCCACAGGCATCCGAAGGTAACAATATGTTCCACTAGGGGTTATGAAGCTGGTTTTTGGCTCATCCTCTTTCTTCATCCAAATTTGATGATAGCCTAAATAACAATCTAGCAGACTCATAAGCTCTGACGAAGCTGCTGCGTCTACTAGAGAATCTATCCTTGGTAATGGAAACTCATCCTTCGGGCAAGCCTTGTTGAGATCAGTAAAATCGATACACATCCTCCATTTACCATTGGCCTTCTTCACCATAACAGTGTTGGCTAGCCATTCTGGGTATTTCACTTCTCTGATGACTCCAGCGCTAAGGAGTCTTTTCACTTCATTCCGAGCACCTTCGGCTTTGTCATCAGACATTTTCTGAAGCCTCTGCTTTCTGGGTCTGAAGGATGGATCAACATTGAGCGAGTGTTCAATGACATCCCTGTTAACACCATAGAGATCATTGGCTGACCATACAAAGACATCTTTGTTATTGAACAAAAACCTTATCAAGGTTTTCTCCTGTTCTTCAGACAATTGAGATCCCAGCGGCACCTTCTGCTCTGCGATATCTTCACATAAAAGCATGGGCTTCGGCTGATCGGCCGAAGCAGCCTTCTCCCTTCTGTACTTGTACTGCTCACAAGCTTCGTCTCCATCTATATTATGGATTGCCTTTGAATCTGTCCAGTTCCCTTCAGCCTTTTTGGTAGCTTCTTGACTCCCATGAATAGCAATAGGTCCTTGATCCGAAGGTATCTTCATGCAAAGATATGCTGGATGAAGAATTGCTTCGAAAGCATTAAGTGTTCCATGACCAATGATTGCATTGTAGGGGTACTCCATGTCGACAATATCAAACACAACTTGTTCAGTTCTGGTGTTGTTAACAAATCCGAAGGTCACTGACATGGTGATCTTGCCAAGTGCTACAATCTGTCTTCCTCCGAAGCCACAGAGAGGGTGTGTAGCATCATGAATCTTGTCTTCTGGCTCTTGCATTTGTCTGAAGGCCTTAGCAAATATGATATCAGCTGCACTGCCTGTATCAACCAGAACATTGTGGACCAGAAACCCTTTGATAACACAAGAAATAACCATAGCATCATTGTGAGGGAAATCCTTGAGCTGAAGGTCCTCTTAGGAGAAGGTAATTGGGATGTGAGACCATCTTGACTTGATGAAGGGTCCCTGCACCCCGACATGTTGTACCCTTCTCTGTGCCTCCTTCTTCTGTTTCTTGTTGGCCGGTTCTGAGCATGAACCGCCTGTGATCGGGAGGACCAGCTTCGAAGCTGAAGCAGCTCTAGCCTGGTTCTTGAACGAAGCCATCGACTCAAAAAGTGGAAGTGAGTTCACCGGAGGTGGGCGCCAATGTTGGGGACTTGTTCTCAAATGCTATGAATTAAGAACAAGACAACACAGAATATTAAATGTTAATGCCCTTCATCCGCTGAAGCATTAACTCCTCAAGGATTTAATGAACTTCAGATGAAGGTCACAATTGAAATATTACAAAGGTCATACCTTCGTAACCAGATTTATGAAACAATGTAATACAAGATGTAAAACATGAAATGTTATGAAAAGATACGTCAAAAGCAACTGATATTACTCATATATTTTATTATTTAAACTTAAATATTAAAACATAATATTTAGATTCATTTATACCTTTGTCTTGGCGGAAAACAATAAGTCCAGCGTAACGTCTTGCTGATTACAAGATTCTGTGAACAGTACAGAGGTACTGTTCACCTATTTATAGGCACAGGGCGCAGCCTATGGGAGATTACATTTATGCCCTTAACAAGTAACTACAATAATAACACAAAACATCATGGGTTTTTAAGTCACTTCATCTTTAAGTCGGTTTACCCCTTCGTCTTGAGATTTGTCACTGTGCCGAAGCTCTATCGGTGATAGCTTCGCCGCTGCTTTTGAAAGGATCCACCGAAGGTGTTCTCCTTTTCTAGGATCTTCGGCTACGAAGCATACCCCAACACCAGCATTCTTATTTCAAGTATTCTTTTCCTCCCCTAATGTCGTGGAATAGATCATTATGCATTATTGTGGTAAGTACATATACCATAACTTTGAAGTTTGGGAGTTGTTCTTATGACCATTTGCATTAATCATATGCAATAGGCCTATATGCCCCTATTCTTTTCTTTTGAAATTATGGACTTCATGTCCTTTTCTTGAAAAGGGGTAATTCTTCTAGTACGACCATATTTTCAAAGTGCATCCTTATTTCATTTGGCATCTTTCTTCACATTGCTAGACTTCATAGTGATGATTACCCAATATATCCATAATTCTTATGAGCAATGCTATCAACTTCATTGGTATGAGGTTTTCTAAGAAGCGCACTCACTTTTGACCACTTCGATGAAGCATATTTAGACACATCTAATTTCTTAAAATCCCTAATGAGGGTTTCTATATGGCCATGGATATCTCCTAGATTCATTCTAGGTAAGAAATATTCTTTAAACTGCACTTTTCATAAGAGAGTATTGCACTATCAGTTTCCGTAATGGCTCAAAAAGTGCTAACATAAATCTTCTTAATTCAGGGGATACTAATGTGATGGTCATACAAGTTGATTTCTTCTCATTATTTTGCGAATGTAATTGAGATTTCTATGATGCAAAGGGAGATAATATCTGAGCTTTAATTCTTATGGATTTCTCTCAAACTTGAGAGAGTATCGCAAGTATGATGCTTCGTATAATCATGCTTCTTCAAATACTGATATAGTATCATATTTTTCTTTCTATGCATATATGTAAAGTAGATGCTTGAGAAATAACATGCAACATTCATGGTTTGTTTGGGTGTACTCTCTTAGAATTCCTTTTGTGTCGATATCTCCTTCGACGTTTTATATTGGTAAGCAAGAGATGATCCATATGCTCTTATAATACTCCCATGCTTTGTAGTAATCACATAAATGCAGAGTTTCATATAAGGGGAAACAAATATCGATTGTACTTCAAAATACATAATAAGTAAAGATTCATATATATTGAAGAGAATAATGTGACCTTCTCTTAAAGAGTTGGCAACGTTTTGCTAGAAGGGTCTATTTTATGTGAGTTTCTAATTCATGCAATATTTACAACCACAATTTAAAAAAAGATGCAAGAGATGTTGATCATTCATAAAAATCATTCAAAACAAATATTTACTTTAATTTAAATACTATCGTTTGGAGTATTTTCTTCTCCAATCCACTTCATGTGGTTCTAATACGGCTAAGGGCAAGGGGGTATCTCTTGATGAGAGTCCATTTATAGTGTCAATAATTTACTTCTTGCATGTTTGACAATAAACTTACGTTGGTACAAACCAAGTCGGTGTGACTTCATTTGACAATTTAGACGATCGAAATTGGATATGATACATGCATGCAATGATGCGACTTAGATAAGAGGTTATGCACATCAGAAGCAACAAGATGGCCTTCTAGGGTTCGTATGAATGGCCACTGTTGTTTATATGCTAGTGTTAGACTTCTTGTCAAGTATTTCCAGCTAGGTCAAGAGAATTATCGACCATATGTCCACTTCATGAAACTTGTGCATATTTATTGATCGACGTAAAAGTCGGTGATTTTAAATCAGCAAAAATTATATGCCACACCTCGACCGACTTCTTGTTGACTACTACCAGTCAGCAACAATGGTGCATTCATATGTCATATGGAGACAATACATAAAATTGCCCATAATTTTGTATCTGATATATATATATATATATATATATATATATATATATATATATATATATATATATATATATATATATATATATATATATATATATATATATATATATATACACAAAGCACTTACAATCCTATAAGTGGTCTATGCTTCACATGAAATTTAATAGCCATGAAAAATATAATTACACTATTTCATAAATGTATTGCATAAATATAATAAATAATACCATAAAATTACCTTCAATTCCCTGATCCTTTTATGACATCATCAATCCTTACGTGTGTATCTTGCAATTTTCATAATTTTTGAAACACTTGTTATTATTTCGGATATGTTGGATGTAATTATCCATACATTCGGGAAAATGCTCCATATACTTTTGAGAAAATAAAATTTGAGTCCATTACTTCATGTAGGACATCCATAGTATGTAATGCACCTTTTGCTAATATGCACTACATACAACGTGCTTAATATCATATGCACATGATGCAATGTGGAATGCTTGATGTGATATCCTTTCTAGGTATTTTTATTATGTGATTCAAGATTTACTTCTTGTAAATTTAGAATAAGGTATTTTTATTATGTGCTTCAAGATTTACTTCTTGTAAATTTAGAATACTAAGTATTCTAGGCCTTCGTTCATTTTTCTTAAAACTTTACTAAAAAAATATACATCTATAAAATGAGGAAAATTACTTCTTGTAATTTCCTATGGCACTTTAAATACAAATTCATAAATCATAATTATAATAACATGCTAAATAAATAGTACAACATTCAAATGCATAAATAGCAAATAATTCTGACCCCAATTCCTTTATTTGTACGAAAATTTTCTCATCAATTTTCAACATTTTCATGGTTATTTTAAACTTTTTCTATAAATCAAGAGATATTATAAAGTGCATAACTCCTTTTTTTAGTTTTGCAAGGCCTACGAGGCCCAGCCCATTTCGGCCCATGAGAGGGGCGTCATTTAGGGTTCCCCTAGCAGCTGTCATCCTCATCTTTCTCCTCTCTCATTTAGTTTCCAGATCGGACCAACTCCATCTTCATCGTGCACGCGCTGGCAGCTGCGGCGGTGGTCGCTCGCCTGTCTGGCCACGGTCGTGGCGGTGCCCACTCACCCGCACGACCTTGGTGCTGGCGCGGTGGCGTTCGCTCGCACGCCCTCCTAGCCATGGCCGCCTGGCTATGGTGCCGGCATGGAGGCGGCTGCGCCCGCTCGCGTATAGTGGATGCACAACCTCCCTGCCTTGGTGCCTGCTCGTGCAACATCTCCTTCTCTCTATTCTATTACTGATCGAAGCAGCGTCCGCGTAGGGCTTGAAGGCTGTGCTCGCACGCGCTTGTTCAGCGACGGCGCCCACCCTCGCGTGCTAGGCTGCGGTGGTGCTTGCCCGTGCGCGTTGTGGTCACGGCGGCGCACGTCCACGTGCCCTCAGCCGCGTGGCGGCTAAAGGAAACATGTGACGCCTAAGAGGGGCGGGGGTGAATTAGGACTTCTAAAACTTTCACTAAACTAAGCCACAAATAAATCCCTAAAGCAAAACCTATGCAAATAATCAAACTAAAATGTGCAAACTAGGTTTTGTCTAAGCGCTGTTATCTCTACCGCAATGGCTAAGTTTCAATCTACACCATGTAAGTATAAAGACAAGATTGAAACTTAAATGCTTAATATAAACGTGGAAGCTTAAAGAGCAAGGCAGAGATGCAAACTCTCATGGATGACGCTGGTATTTTTACCGAGGTATCCGGAACCACGCAAGGTCCCGACAAACTCTCGTTGATGCCCCTATGCAAAGGGAAGCACACGCGAGAGCCAAGCACCTCGGTTAAGTAACTCCATAGAGAACCACATGCCTTCACGCGCAAGTGGTGCTCCGCTTCCGGCTCCTCTCGGTTGCTCCCCGCCGTCTCCACTATCGAGCTTCCGTCCAGAAACGCCACGGGCCTCGTTCCCTCCGGTATACGGTGGCGGCCGTGACACAAACGCGGTTGTCACGGTCTCACAACTCTTGCCCCACTCAGCATAATTACAATGGCTCGCGCAAGAGCCGAGGGGTTGTGTGGTTTATCTAAACTCACTCAACTAACTAGGATTCACCTAGAGGAAGCGCTAATGCAGTCTAACTAACCTAATCACTTCGTAAAGCACCTAAGCTAATCACTGAGTGATTCTATTAAGCACTTGGGTGTTTGAGCTCTTGGAAATGTGCACTATATGCCTTGGTATGTTGCTTGGGCTCCCACCCCTTGAAATGGCCGGTTGGGGTGTATTTATAGCCCACAACACAAAACTAGCCATTGGAGAAAAGCTATTGCTTTCTACGGACACCGGACAGTCCGGTGGTGGGCACCAGACGGTCCGGTGCCCCTGTCCGGTGCCCACTAGCCATTGGATCTGTCAGTCGACCGTTGGGCTGTCAGCCTTTGCACCAAACGGTCCGATGTCACACCGGACAGTCTGTGTCTCCTCCACAGTGCCACCTGGAACTAGCCTCCACCCCCCTTGAGAGCTTGCTTGAACCCAAGCAAGGACCTTTGGGAATCTGTTCTTGGCCACATTGAAATCCTCCCAAGTAGCACATGATGATGGTAGCCTAGACCATCTGAGTAGCACTTGGACCATAGCCGCTTTGCCTTTCTTGACCATTCTGTGATCCAGGATCTCTATCGGAGCCAGAGTTCCCCTGTCCAAATCCAGTGGTTGAGGAAGAGTATCAAAGACCAGAGTATAGTTTGGAACAAATGGTTTGAGTTGGGAAACATGGAAGACAGGGTGGATCTGAGCTTCTGGTGGAAGAACCAAATGATAAGCAGCTGGCCCAATTTTCTCAGTCACTGTGTAAGGCCCAAAATACTTGAATGCGAATTTGGGACAAGGTCTATTGACCACAGAATTTTGAGCATAAGGTTGGAGCTTGAGCAAAACCTATTCCTTGACCTGAAACTCCTTGGGAACCCTCTTCTTATCTACAAAATGCTTATACCTCTGTTGAGCTCTAGCCAAAGTGGCCTTCAACATCTCACTATGCTCAGCTCTATGCTGGACAAACTGGACAGCTCCCTCATCCTCCTGCCCTGTGACTAAAGGAACTCCAAGAACAGATGCTTCATAGCCATAAAGGGCCTAGAAAGGTGAACAACCCAATGATGAGTGGAAAGAGGTATTATACCATAATTCGGCTAAAGATAGCCAAGACTTCCATTTCTGAGGGTTGGAGTGTACAACACATCTGAGATACATCTCCAAACACTAATTAACTCTCACACTCTACCCATCTTTCTGAGGGTGATAGGTTGTGCTTAAAGCAAGCTTAATATCCAAGAGCTTGAACAAATGTTTCCAAAAAGCACTTGTAAAAATCTTGTCCCTATCAGACACCACTATTTTGGGCACCCCATGTATCTTGATTACTGAATCTACCATGATTTGGGCCACTCCCTGAGCAGTGAAATGGTGCTTTAAGGGAAAGAAGTGAGCATACTTGGTGAATCGATCCACCACCACCAAAATAGTATCATATCCTTCTGACCTGGGTAACTTCTCAATGAAGTCCATAGTTAGGTCTTGCCAAGCTCCTGCTAGCATAGGCAATGGGTGAAGTAACCCAGAAGGATACTGCTTGGGACTATTGGCTTGCTGACAAACTCCACATTGTTTCACAAACAATTCCACATCAGTTTTAGGCCTGACCAATAGAACAACTTTTTAATTCTATGGTAAGTAGCATTGATTCCAAAATGACCACCCAATGATGAATCATGTAAAGCTACAATAATTTTGGTTCTGAGGGCTGAATTCTCCCCTACCCAAATTTGTTGGTCCTTTCTGATCACTCCCTGATAAAGAAAGTAGCCATCTTCATCAGGACTCTACATTACCAACTTTTTAAAAAGTTGTTGGGCCTGCAAATCTATGGCATAAGAGTTCAAAATTTTCTGAAGCTAAACCGGTTGGACCTCAGAAACTAGTGCTAAAGTCATGGCTACCCCCACCCTAGACAAAACATTTGCCACCACATTCTCTTTTCCCTTCTTGTACACTATCTTGAACTGGAGACCCATGAGCTTAGCCATAGCTTTTCTTTGCAATTTAGACTGAAGCTACTGTTCTCCCAAGAAAGATAGACTGATGGTGAAAGTCGCCTAGAGGGGGGGGGTAAATAGGCGAAACCTGAAAATTATAACTTTAAACCCGGACTTGATCCCTCGATTAGCGGTTAGAACAAGATGAACAATTATCGGAGTATAAAACTAAGTCCTTTACTTGCAAAGAGTATTGCTTTCAAAGAATGCGGAATTAACAAAACAACACAACTAAAATATCTATGGAGAATAAAGCAAGAGGGCTTAGATAAGAAGAGGAATAACACAAGTTCTTTCTTTCAAGGCATTGCTTCTCTAAATGAGAATTTAACTTGAAGCAACACAAAGTCATATCAACAAAGAATAGTACAAGAGAACTTAGAGAGGGAGAAGACAAACAAATCACAAGCAATAAAGACAAGTGACACGGGTGATTTGTTTTACCGAGGTTCGGTTCACCAAGAACCTAATCCCCATTGAGGAGTCCACTAAGGCCGGGTCTTTTTCAACCCTTTCCCTCTCTCCAACGGTCACCAATATCGGCGAGTGTTTCTTCATCTTTGTCAACAAAAGACTGAAGTCTCCGCAAGGCCAACCATAAAGATAAGGGGCTCTTGCTAGCTTTACAATGAATGGGAGTCAAAACTCCACGCTCAAATGATCACAAGAGGTAGCACACACTTTCTCTCAATGATTCTCACAAGGAGCTATTGCTAAACACACACGAGTAGCTCTTTCTTGCTTGATCTCTCTTTTGTGGCACTTGTGAGGCTTTGATGTGTATAGAAGTGTTACTCTAGTAGATAGGAGTGAATACCCAACTCTTGTGTATAATGTGGATCAATGAATTTAATGAATGGGCTAGTTGGGGTGGCTTTTATAGCCCTCAACCACCCATATAGTCGTTCGGACGCATCTGCCAGAAACTGCACTGGCGAACGGTCCGCGGCTAGGGCCTGGACGGTCCGCGACCCTCCAACGATCGATTTTGACATCTTCAACGGATACGCCTGACAGATCAATGACTATCTACCTCGGTGACACTACATGGACGGTATGTCCTTAGTCCCGGATGATCCGCGCCAGCTCTAAAATTCCTTTTGCTCAACTTGTCACCTTCGGGCTGAACCAGGTCTTCATATGCGAACAGTCCGTGAATTATAGCCGGACGGTCCACACTATATAGTCGGATGGTCTGCGGTCTAGTCAAACTATCCACGATTTGCAGTTCCTGGCTGAAGTCAAAACAGTATCACGGACGGTCCGTCAGAAGGGGCCGAATGGTCCACACTTGGCGTTTTCAGAATTTGAGTTTCTGACTTCGCGTTGATCTTTGAACAATCTTCTCCAAGTTGTTTAGGCCAAACTTGAGAGAGATCCTATGACTTAGACAAACATCTCAAGTGGCTTTCCATCTAATCTAAGTCATGGATCATGAACATTTTAATTCTTTAACTCATATTTTTTATTTTGCTCAAACTAGCTCCAAATAGTGATATGTTGATTTCGAGCTTTCCAACCTTTCTAGAAGTGTTGAATAGATTCCTCAGGGTATTTATAACATATCTAAAGAGTAGAACTATTGGTAGTTCATCTATTCCATGTTTTACCCCTATTTGGTTGGATCTGAGCTGATTGCGACTTAGAGACTAAACTGCTGAACTTATGAACCTGTGAATCAAAGACTAGGCAAACTAGTTAGTCCAAATGGTTGTGATGGTCATCAAGCACCAAAATATAAGAAATGGTTTAAGGCCATTTCCCTTTCAATCTCTCCCTTTTTGGTGATTGATGCCAACACAAACCAAAGCAAATATGAAGTATAAAATTGTAACTAGTTTGCAATTGGTCAAGTGTTCATTAGCTATCGAAATGAAAGCAGTTCTAAGTGCTTATGAGTGATATTGGCATGACTATAATTTTGGACCCCTTTTGCACCACATGAGATGGTTTTTGCAAACTTTTGATTAAATTTTTTCAAAGATATTTGCGTACGGCCTAAGGTACAAGAATGAAATTTTAAGAGAATTTCTAAGATTTAAAGATTTTCTCCCCTTTTTCAGATGCTTTTCCTTTGGCCATTAAAAACTCCCCCTGAAGAGGTTCTCCCCTTTGGTATAAAATAGTTTAAAAGTTCTCCCCTTTGGTATAAGATAGTTTAAAACATTTTCTGAAGATGGGGTGGTGGTGCGGTCCATTTGCTTTGGCCTAATACTTTCTCCCCCCTTGGCATTAAGCACCAAAAATGAATAAACTTTGAGGCCTTTTCAATAGATATGGAATTGAAGTACATGAGTTTGAGCAAGGGTGTTTGATACCGAACAAATGTGAAGTGGAAGTGCTCCCTTTGCTCGAAACTCCATTTCCCTTTCAATTAGAGGCTAAGCACAACATATACTTGAAGAATGATTATTCTCAAAGATTTAATGTGTAGAGAATTGCTCCCCCTAAACTTGTGCATACAAGTGATGAATATTTGTAGATTAATGCGCTTTAGAACATGTGAGGTCTGAGGATGCAAGTTCTACACATTGAACCTTGGTATAAACAAAAATATTAATGAAGAGCAAGTACCAATTGAAATAGATATCTAAGATCAAAAGATATGTCAGTTAAGCTTTATTATAGTTCTACAAAATAGATTGCTCTCCTTAAGTATGTGCATGGAGAGGAATACATAATTAGGCCTTAAATGCCAAATGCACATAAATAGGTCAATGAGAACATAACTATGTCATAGAAATTATGAAGTGCAATGTGTCATAATATAAACGTGATGCTCATGACAGATTGTGCACTTAAGAAAGCATGTTATAAACATTTGAAGCATTTATCCTTAAGGATTCAAAGAAGCTTAAGGAACCTCCACCTTTGGAACAAAGGTAGCTTATCCTCGTTACAAGGTAAGCTGTAAGCTCTTTGATAAGAATATTACTTCACCCAGTTTTAACAGAAATGCATCAAAAGAGGAATGAAATTTTGAGAGTTTAAACTAGGTATGAAGCAGGGTTATGCATAGACATGCTTTTTCTTCCTCTTGTGTCTTAAAGATATGCAATATATGTATGGGAGGAAAATCTAGATACATGTGTAAATGATAGGAAGTACTTTACCCTTTTTGTACCTTCACATAGACATGCTCTCTTCATTGTGCTTTATCCTTAGTCTTGGTTACTTAAGTCTTATGCTCAAGACAATGTATAGAATTATTTTGCACAAGAGAGAATTCTACAACTAGTGATCCTTTTCTCTAAACAAATCATTATTATCACATATCAAGTAGATCACAAATTGCATAAATTTATCCTTGATTCTCCTTTTAACTTGGTGCATATACATGAGAGACATCAATTGATAGTACATGAAGCACTAAGCAACATAAGTATCAATTGAAGCTATTCAATGATCAAAAAGTATAACAGATGTGATTAACATATGCACTAGTTTATCAAATAAGCTTATAATAGGATAATCCAGTAATTATGCTACTTTAATAATGAAATCTACAATCCTTGATAAAAGTGATACTTCTTTACCAAATTGGATTGAGTTGTAGTAGCATACTTCATGAGAAACTCATTCTCACACTTGAGACTACATAAGATTACTAAGAGAAAGTGTTAGTCTCAACATAATCAAGATATAGAAATGGGCTCCCCCTAAAGATATGCATCAAGTATTTCAATGACTTGGTTAGATGCACTCTCCTTTAAAGACAAATAGGGGGAAGCATTGTACATCTTGATTGGGGCATATAATATTTGCAATAATCAACTTATGCCTGGTATTCTCAAAATGAAAAAGGTTTAGAATACTAACAACCACACCATTGATTAATTTGAAGATCTTATTGTCTAAGTAGGTGTCATTGTTCTTAACATCTTCTTTTTCATTTGAGTGTCCTCCCTTTATAGTTCTCTTTTTCCTTTCAAACTTATCGAAAATACTTGAAAGAGAGATATTAGCAGCATAAGGGAGTATATGATAAATGATGATTTCTTTAGATAAGAGATAAAGACAAATCATCTTCCATAAGTCACACAGACATGAAGTAAAATCCTTAATATTAGTGCATAGCATCATAAAAGATGAATATGCACCTTTTAACATTTATAATCAAATCATAAGAATTTTACTTCTTCATATTGATGTTTTCTTCACACAGAATTGATTAACATAACTTAGAAGCATATCAATATGAGAACAAATATATCAAAGGCATGAGTTAGATGCTAATGGACTAGTGCACATATGGAAGCAAGATTGTATGCACTTTTAGCTGATTTGAGTCAAATAAGGAATCTAATAGGTAGACTTTTAGAGGAAATATCAATTGATGGGAACTATTATTGATTAAGGAGATGAGTTTCCATACCTTTGCTTTTACCTTTCTTCCTTTAGGTGAAAAGCAACCTTGAGGCTTGTGCCTTAAATTGAACACACACTCACTCTCTTGTAGACTTTCATAAATATGCTCAAGAGAGATGTCATTAGTAACACAAGCACTAGTTTCCTTTTTAGTAATCATTTTTTAGTAGGAATGACAGGTAGATTACTAAAACATTGAAACTTTATAACATGAACTAGATTATCCCGTAAAAGATATTATGCACAGTTTTAACACATAAAACAAGATCTCTCAAACTCATGGGGACAAATCTAATTCATAACATGGATAGCGATTAATGTAGAAGAATCATATCCAATTTAAGCAAGAAGTACATAACATATCATTGGATTGATTTTCTTTTTATGTAAGATTACGCATTCCATAGAGAAACTTATTCTCTTGATGTAAGACTACTTAAGTCACTTAGATAAAAGCATTAGTCTCATGATTCTAGTCATAAAGAGAGATTCCCTTTATAAGTGTCCTAAGAATTTGAATTCCTTATATGACACCTTATTCTTTTAAGAACTTGGAATATCTCTCTATGTCTAGAACATGGCAATAATGAGAGCACCTAGATGGCGGTGAATAGGTGATCCTGTAAAATTCAATACTAAATAGCACAAACTTGGTTTATAAAATGTTAGTTAGATAAAACCAAGTTGCTATAGCAAGAGCTCTTGAGAAGAGATCAATCATAGAGAAAAGCGACACAAGAGACACAATATTTTATCCCGTGGTTCAGCCAAGTATAACACTTGCCTACTTTCACGTTGTGGCATCCCAATGGACGAGGGTTGCACTCAACCCCTTTCAAGTAATGCAATGATCAACTTGAATACCACAGTTTTCTTTCTTATCATTGTTTTCCCGTTTGTAAGGAATCTCCACAAGTTAGAGCCTCTCACCCTTACAAAGTTGTTCACTAGAAAAAGCACAAGAGTAAGGGAGGGAAAGAAACACACACAAGACTACAATCGCAACAACAATACACACATAAGTCAAGAAGAGAGCACACAAGAACAATGCCACAAGTTCACAACCCACTTAGTGCTCAAATCTCAGTCACGATGATCCAAATGCGTATTTGCGGAGTCTAGGCGTCTTAAGATGTTTAGTGAATGCTTGGTATAGTGCTCCATGCTCCTAGGGGTCCCTTTTATAGCCCCAAGGCAGCTAGGAGCCGTTGGAGTTCCATTTGGAAGGCAATTCTTGCCTTCTGTCAAGTGGCGCACCGGACAGTCTGGTGCACCACCGGACATGAACAGTCCCTGTCCGGTGCCCGATCTCCTTCCTTTTCTGGCGAAGCCGACCGTTGCACCCTCGGCCCCCTTGGTGCACCAGACACTGTCTGGTGTGACCAAGCGACCGTTGGCTCGGGCCACGTGTCGCCCCTTGATCGCGCTGCCGACCGTTGGCACGGGCGCCATTGGCTCACTGGACAGTCCGGTGAATTTTAGCCGCGGCGCCCTCGGTGAATTCCCGAGAGCGATGAGTTTGTCATCGAGTGCTGAGCGTGGGCGCTGATGGCTCACTGGACAGTCCGGTGCACCACCGAAGAGTCTGATGATTTTTAGCCACGTCGCCCCCGCCGATTCCCGAGAGCAGTGACTTCACTACTGAACCAGCCTGTGCACTAGACGCACCACCGGACAGTCCGGTGCACCGAAGGCTGGTGCAGATTTGGCTGGACTCAGCCACTCCTCCACTCCATTCTCATTTGCATTGATACTGTTCCTAGCACTTAGGTAAATATGTTAGTATCAAAAACAATTCACTAAGGCACGTATCACGTCAAAACAATATGTGTTGGACATATAATCACCAAAACATTTATAGAAATGGCCCAAGGGCACATTTCCCTTTCAAATAATAGGATGCTTAATGTAAAACATGCCATGAGGTACTTATAACAATTTAAAGCATGTAGATTGCCATAATATAGAAATGATGAATGCAATCTACCATATAAGAGGAATTTTCTCCAAAGAATGGTGATGTAATAAAAAACATTTTTAAGTGCTTCCTTTTTCTATGTGACTACACAAGACACAAAAGAAATGATAATTGAAGATACTTACACTTGAAGACATAAGTGTTACCATCCTTTGGCTTTCCTCCATGTTGTAGGTTTTGATTTTCCACATAGGATAATCCTTTATTCTCTACAACATCAATATCTTGCTTGAGATGATATGAGTTTTAGATATAATAATACAAAATAACTTTGGGTCAATCTTAGAGATATAAAATACTGTAAGATTGATAGCATGAGTCAATAAGAAGGAATTAAATTAACCCGCTCAAGCACCTCCAAAGCTTCATATCATCTCCTTTTCCTTGCGAAGCTTGTCAATTATATTTTGGTCCCCATCTCTTGATGGGTCCATCAAGGTTAGTCAACAAAGATCTAGGAACCCAAATATCCTTTGTGCTAGTGCTTGGTAAACTCATTACCTTTCTAGCACAAGTGGCAATTTTGGGTTGCCTAGTTACATATGAATCAATTGACAAGCTAGGAGTGGAATAGTTACCAATGGGACAATCCTTGCATAGGTGTCCCTTCTTTCGGCATATGTAGCAAAGACGATCTTCATGTTTTGAAGATTTCTTTTTTTCTTGTCTCTCGCTTGCTACATGGTTAGTAACTGTTTTCTTTTCTAAGACTATGCCCTTTTGTTTTACATAGGGACATGACTTAACCATATGTCCCTTCTTAGAGCATCTAAAACATTTTTTATCATCCTTGTTAATAACCAAGCCATTTTCTTTAATATAGGAATATGACCTAATCAAGTGCCCCTTTTCAAAGTATTCACTACACTTCTTATTTTTCTTAGTGTGAAGTGTGGCTTGATCATTACCTTGGATGTTACCTTATATGGAGGCACGGTTGAGGCTTTTGGCAGAGGTATTGATTTTCTTCTTTTGTTCCTTCCTCTTGACATTCCTCAAGTCCTTGACATTTTCCTCGAGGAATTTTGTGCATGCCACGGTTGTTCCTGTGTCAAGCTTCTTCACCATGTCATCACAGTTATCTTGAGAAGGTTGAGCAATGCACTTCCCTTTCAGTTGTGTCAAGTTCGTTCTCTCTCATTTTCTTCCTTGAGCTTTTGATGTGCAACATTATTTATTCCTAGAAATTTAAGCTCAAAGAAGGATTTGCTTGTTGGCGAGCAACAAGCATTAGCACATGGCAATATAGTTTTAATTCGAACACATATGCATGAGTGAGGTTGTTCAGATTTTAAGTTTTCTATCACAACCTCTTGAGCAATATTTAACATGATATGATCATCCATAAGATTTTCATGAGAACATAGAAGCATATCATGTTTTTCTTGAAAAGCTAGATTTTCAATTTTTAGCCTTGTTATTTGGTCCTTAAGCAAGGTATTCTTATTTACTAATTGAGCGATACATAATAAGGAGTTTTCTTGCTCAATTGAAATATTTTCATACCTTTGGACCAAATTAACATGAGAGCATTTTAGCTCCTCATGTTCTTTAGTCAACTCTTCCAAGCTTTGGATTTTTGTGATGAGGACATCTTCTAGCTTGTGAAGAGCTTCGCGTTGCTCTCTTGCCCTTTTTAGAAGTTTGAGCATGACCGCCTTATCTTCTAGACTTAGATGAGCATAGAGTTGCATGGAGCTTCTTTCATCCTCCTCATCCTCATTTGTGCTTCCGCTATCATTTTCATTAGCCACACAACATATGTGGGAATCAAAATTGGAAGACAGACCTTTTGGAGAGGTGGATTCATCGTTTGGTCTCCAACGTTTATTTTCTTCTTCTTCCTTAAAAGGGTTAGTTTCACAAGGACTAAAGGAAGTAGAAGCATCATATGAACTAACATGTTTGGACTCATCAAATTTACTTTTAGTTCTAGTCCAAATATCATGCGCATCATGAATAGGTTCATCATATCTCATTATGAAGGCACGATAATCTTCTTTGCTAAGAGAATTACTTAAGATGTCATAAGCAAGATAGTTTAAGCGTATACATCTTTGATTTTCCTCGAAAGCATTTTTTTATCATAACTAGAAGGTATAATACTCTTGTCTAATATTTGTTCTAATTGTGAGTCTATGGTTCTTAAAGCATTTATCACCCTAGTAAACCATGAAGCATAATTAGAACAATCAAAAAGTAATATCTCAAGAGTTACCCCATTGTTCTCCTTCAGAGGTGTTGTCACACCCGGATTTTAGGGATCCAAAACCCGGGGTTAACATAAACACCAGGTATGCTGGGACCAAGTCTCATACATATGATGTATAGTGGCACAGGATCGAATGTCACAACTTTATATATAACAGGAGTTCTATACAAAATAAATAATTACATTATAAGGAGACAACGGTCCAGCAACCCAAAGTTGACTGGGAGACGACGACCTAGACCTCTCACGAACTCATCACATCATCTTCCAAGCGCCTCATCCTGCAGTACCTGGTCTTGACCTGTGGTGTATGTGAGACAGCAAGAGTGAGCTCACATACGTTCATCGCTCAACAAGTTGTGGGGAATAATGTGCATGAACTCGCCAAAGGTGGGAGCTCACGTGAAGTGTAAGGCTTACCAAAGAAGATGGTTAAAGCTGAGCATTGCTTTTAAAGTTGGTCAAAATTTTATTAGCAGTTACTAAGTATAAGTAAATACCAAACCCAATTAAGTAATGGAACAAAAGTAACAACAACATCACCTGCAATGCAATGCATATGACAAATTGAATTTAGTTCCATAAATTAATCATGTGAGGGTCCGAGCTGCTCATGACCGTGAGCACGGCTAGTATACCAGTTTTACACTCTGCAGAGGTTGCGCATCTTTACCCACAAGTCGTGTATCCCATGTCGCCAGGGTTTGCAAAGCCCTTAGACACTTCCGAGGTGAATGGCTAGGGATCCACTACGAGGCCTTTACAAAGTTCCACTAGCTTCCGAAAACCCGCTACAGTTTATAGGAAGATCCAGTGCAGGAATCCCTTGCAGGACCGCCATCGCAGCAAAATCCTCCCGAGGGCCTCCCTACACTGACCTCTCCCCTACTGCCCTTGCCCCTTTCGGGTAAGGTAGTCTTCCACTAGCTTTCCTAATTAATCAGCCAAGGGCATCCCATACTACCCTTGTGGTAGCACTGTTTTCCCGGGTGGTCGCTCCATGTTCCAATTAACATAATGATCTTAACATGAACCATAAATAACAACTGATAACAAAAGTATAATCATGAATAGTGTAATCTTCATACCCAAAACCTCATATAGCACTAGCAAGTACTACCCAGAAAGTTCAATGGTAAACAAGGTATAAAGATAGACAAACTAGGGTAACCTATTGGGTCCCATCAAAATTAACCTATGCAGATCATTATGATTAATCAGAACATGGCTGGGTAAAGAGAAGTGATCAAGGGCACAACTTGCCTGGGCCTTGAGAATCCAGGTACCAGGATGATCTTCAGGTGACTCGTGACCTCACTGCTAGTCGTAGTAATACAAACAAACAGTGTAGGCAAAATTTAACATCACACCAAACAAGTAAACAAAATACATAATAATAATCTACACATTAAGATAAGATCACAGGAAAAAGAATTATTAATTTTGGAGTTATAGATTTTAAGTTATGGATTTCCAAAGATTCTATGTGCTTAGTACAAGATTAATTAAGATAACAATTATAATGTGACTTTTATGTAAAACCAGTGGCACTAATTGATAAACAATAATATTACAAAATTATAGGAAGTGGAATGGATTCATTTGGAGTTCATATGCATTTTCTATGAATTATATAAATTCTAGGAATTATTTTTATATTAAAAACTCATTTTCTAATTCATTTTCCTGATTTTATAACTCTCTGGACTGGGCCTCAATTAAACAGAAGCACAGGGGGCTTGGCGCAAGATTCCCGAGACTCTGGCAACAGTCGCTGAGGACGGCGGGTTTATTTTAGTAAAACACAGGGTCTCTTTAGCAAATTGTTGAGGCCGAAAGGGTATCACATGATCTCAGCCGTCCGATCCGAAATCTAAGGTCTGGATTAGATCGGCGTGACCTCGAAGCGGTACGCAATGCTATCCACTGGATCTGGGATCGACCGCTCAGATTTAAAATACCGAGATCCACTCCAAACCGTTCGATCAGAGATCAACGCACCAGATCTGGTTCCCACGAAGCGGTATGCTACTTCTAATCTCAGCCATCGCTTGGTCATCCAACGGGCCACGGCCTTCGCCCCAACAGGACGCACCCGCACGACGGCGCCGCCCCGCGCGCGCGGCGGAGCACGCCGGCGAGGCTGCCAATCGGCCGTCCCGGAGCGCGAAACCCAAATCGGACCGAGCTAAGCGTAGAGGGGGACTTGGCGAGCACGGTGAGGTAAGTTACCGAGCAGATAGACCACCGGCAGAGGCAGGCCACGGCGGCGGGCGGACCCGCGGCGGTGCTTGAACTTCGGTGAGGAATTCCGGAGCCGCCGGTGTACGATCCTCGGTAATTCAGTCGCGGTTGCCTTCAATGTAGCCAAAGGGAGCCCCTGGGTTCCCCAATCCGAGCCCGGTCGTCGGCGAGCCCGGATTTGCCCGCGGCGGGTATCTCTCGGCGAACGCGATTATGGTGGTGGCGGCGGCGGCGGTCTTCTTTTGCTTGAGCTCACGGGTGGATGAGGGAAGGGGTCGCGGAGCTTCGGCTTTTATACACCACGGTGAAGTCCGAGCGGAGTGAACCAAACGGCGATCACGGCGGCGTCCGCGCGGCGAGGATCACGCGGCGTTCTGTTGAAGACGGCGCTGACGACTGGGTCCAACCGGTCAGTGGCGGAGGAACGGGGCGCAATTCTGGGTCCACGCGCCAGCGATCGATCGCGGCAGCGAGCGCACGAGAGGCCGTTCGGCGGGCCCCGTGCGGCAGTGAGGGAGCGAGGCGCGAGCGCGAAGGAGGCTGACGAGGAGGGCCCAGACCGCAGTCACAGAGAAGGGGCAGCGCGGTCGCGGGCTGAGAGGCTGAAGTGGGGGCCCCGCGACGTCAGCGAGAGCAGGAACGACGGGGATGAAGTTGGGCCGCGCGTGTAGGTTTGTTTAAGTGGGCCGAAAAGCGGGATCCGAGGCCCAGGTAAGTTTTTCTTCTTTTTCTTTTTATTTTGTATTTTCTTTTCTCCATTTTCAAATCTAATTTGAGTTCAAGTTTAAATTCAAACTTTGTGAATAACTTGTCCTCAGTTTGAAAGGTATAATTTAATAATATAAGTGTGAAGGATGTTTATTCTGATTTTTATTTTATTTTATGTAGTATTTTTCTTAGTTCTTCCCTTCTCCTTTTATTTTCTATTTTCTATTTTCCTTTCCATTTGAATTTCAAATCAACACAAGTTTAAAGTTCAAACACTTAATTTGGATACACATATAGAACTTCAGCATAATGTGCAAAAACATATTTTATATATTTCTTTATTTATTTTAGTTCTTTTAGACAAGCTTTTAATCATATAGTAGAATAATCCCTACCTTATTACTTCTAGGGAAATCAAATTTATATTGTAGACTATATATATTAAGAAATAGTTTAATCCTAATTCTTTTATATATCCTAACCCAAAGGCAATTTAGATTATCTAAGTATCTTTAATTATGTATTTTTAACATATTCATGAGTGGAAACTTCTAAATTATGATTATCTTTAAGGAAAGGTGTTTTGATTTAAAATCTTTGAGAATTTTTCCTTGTCTTCACAAGATTGAACTTTAGGGTGTTACAAATCCTACCCCCCTTAAAAATAATCTCGTCCTCGAGATTTGTAAGAAAAAGGATGTATACTCATATTGCACAAACAAAGAAATCTCAGCATGAGGTATAATTCTTTAACAAAACATAGGGTCAATAGACCTTATTGTTCCTTCTAGAATAATATCATATTATCTACTAACTAAAGTAACATCTAGATCTATAAATCATCATAATCTATATCTATGTAGCTTGGTGAAGCTGGTGGTGGTGGGGGTTGTTGTTGTTGTTGTCTCTCCAACCGTGCTTGCCTTATTTCTTGACGGGCCTGACGTATTTCCTCGCGTTGTTGTCTTATCTGATTTTGCATCTCGGTCACCAGGTCCGTTAACTGTTGTATTACCAGCCTTTGGGTAGCAACCACTTGATCGATTTCAACAGGTGGAGGATTTGGAGGATTCATTTTCTGTTTGTTGTTACGTGATAATCTTTCCTTTCCTGGTATTGACCATGAAAGTTAGAAGCATATGGTAATAGTTTTGCAAAGGAAATTATTCACTAAGCGGAATGAATAAGCTAGTAGTTGGTTATAATTTATAGATTCTTTGGTAGGGCTTAATTTATGTCCAGATTGGGGTAACCCATCATATAAGGTGAATATCCAAGGGTAAGATAGAATCTGTCAAGATGAGAGATATACATGGGTGAGATAGACTAAAGATTGTTTGTTGTTAGGTGGAAATAAAAAGGTTATACCATTCCTCATGGCTCTATGGGTTAGGTTAGCTCATGGTTGAATTGATCCAATGTGCTAAGTTAAGTTAATACATGGCTAGTGGGGTCTAATCTCTCCTACTAGTGTCATTAATCTGTTTAAGTGGACCACATTAAGTTAGATAACATTAGACCACACTAGATCAGGTCACATTAGGTAAGATAAGATCTAGATTAAATTGGATATGACTAGATTAGACTAGTTTAGGTTAGATAGGTCCAACAGGGTAGAATATGTTAGGATGTTTTGAGATTAGTTAGATATGTTATGATAAGATAGAGTCTCTTGCTAGTTTATAATTGAGAGGTTATGCAACTATCAGATAGTTAAGGTAGTTGCATATGGCCAAGTCGATCTGTCCTTCTAAGTTAAGACCTGTTCTATAGGGGTAGAGTCTAAACTATTTCATCAGTATTATCTAACATGTTTGATAAGTCACTTTAGATTAGATCATATTAGGTTAGATGAGTTCTAAATTAGATTGGTATGACTAGTTTAACTAGATAAGATCTAGTTAATTTGCAGTTGATCATGGTTGTTACACTAGAGTGGGGTCAATATGCTAATTAGGGCAAGATGAATTCATAAGGATAAGGTAGAGTCTTTTAAGGTCAGTTAGTTCTATCAAGATGGGATAAGTAAAGTGGTTAGGATAAGATGAATCCTTCAAGATAAGATAAATCTATTAAGATAAGAGAAAACCTCTTAAGATAAGATGGATCTATATACTTTAGGATAAGTTAAGACCTTTTGAGATAAGATAGATCTATGGGTGTAGGATAGAATCTCTTGAGATGAGATGAATCTATTAAGATAAGATGAATTGGTTAGAATGAGATCTGTTAGGATAAGATAAATCTCTTATGCTAGATATGTTCCAATGGGGATAATCTAGGTTGTCTAGTTATCTTACAATTATATTTTTATACCTATGTGTATATGTAGATGCAATTGTGGACATTACTCCACAACCCATCACACTCAATCAAAGATTCAAATCAGACAAGTATCATAAGAACAAACATTCAAGCACATAGATAAAAATAGTTTTGTCTTTGTTCCTAAGAGTAAGTCTCCTATTCCTAAAGTCACTTTAGGCATAGGATTTCAAAGTGTGAAATCCACATTTGTCTTTAGAATGAAAAGGTAAGAATAATCAGAGTAAAGCGGAAATAGATGAGAATAGATTAAGATAAGTTTAGAAAAGAATCAGAGTAGCAAAGGTAAGTAGGTAATGGTTGTCCAGTTCTATCTAGGTTTCGTCCTACAGTCAACATTCCTCTGATACCACTTCTGTCACACCCGGATTTTAGGGATCCAAAACCCGGGGTTAACATAAACACCAGGTATGCTGGGACCAAGTCTCATACATATGATGTATAGTGGCACAGGATCGAATGTCACAACTTTATATATAACAGGAGTTCTATACAAAATAAATAATTACATTATAAGGAGACAACGGTCCAGCAACCCAAAGTTGACTGGGAGACGACGACCTAGACCTCTCACGAACTCATCACATCATCTTCCAAGCGCCTCATCCTGCAGTACCTGGTCTTGACCTGTGGTGTATGTGAGACAGCAAGAGTGAGCTCACATACGTTCATCGCTCAACAAGTTGTGGGGAATAATGTGCATGAACTCGCCAAAGGTGGGAGCTCACGTGAAGTGTAAGGCTTACCAAAGAAGATGGTTAAAGCTGAGCATTGCTTTTAAAGTTGGTCAAAATTTTATTAGCAGTTACTAAGTATAAGTAAATACCAAACCCAATTAAGTAATGGAACAAAAGTAACAACAACATCACCTGCAATGCAATGCATATGACAAATTGAATTTAGTTCCATAAATTAATCATGTGAGGGTCCGAGCTGCTCATGACCGTGAGCACGGCTAGTATACCAGTTTTACACTCTGCAGAGGTTGCGCATCTTTACCCACAAGTCGTGTATCCCATGTCGCCAGGGTTTGCAAAGCCCTTAGACACTTCCGAGGTGAATGGCTAGGGATCCACTACGAGGCCTTTACAAAGTTCCACTAGCTTCCGAAAACCCGCTACAGTTTATAGGAAGATCCAGTGCAGGAATCCCTTGCAGGACCGCCATCGCAGCAAAATCCTCCCGAGGGCCTCCCTACACTGACCTCTCCCCTACTGCCCTTGCCCCTTTCGGGTAAGGTAGTCTTCCACTAGCTTTCCTAATTAATCAGCCAAGGGCATCCCATACTACCCTTGTGGTAGCACTGTTTTCCCGGGTGGTCGCTCCATGTTCCAATTAACATAATGATCTTAACATGAACCATAAATAACAACTGATAACAAAAGTATAATCATGAATAGTGTAATCTTCATACCCAAAACCTCATATAGCACTAGCAAGTACTACCCAGAAAGTTCAATGGTAAACAAGGTATAAAGATAGACAAACTAGGGTAACCTATTGGGTCCCATCAAAATTAACCTATGCAGATCATTATGATTAATCAGAACATGGCTGGGTAAAGAGAAGTGATCAAGGGCACAACTTGCCTGGGCCTTGAGAATCCAGGTACCAGGATGATCTTCAGGTGACTCGTGACCTCACTGCTAGTCGTAGTAATACAAACAAACAGTGTAGGCAAAATTTAACATCACACCAAACAAGTAAACAAAATACATAATAATAATCTACACATTAAGATAAGATCACAGGAAAAAGAATTATTAATTTTGGAGTTATAGATTTTAAGTTATGGATTTCCAAAGATTCTATGTGCTTAGTACAAGATTAATTAAGATAACAATTATAATGTGACTTTTATGTAAAACCAGTGGCACTAATTGATAAACAATAATATTACAAAATTATAGGAAGTGGAATGGATTCATTTGGAGTTCATATGCATTTTCTATGAATTATATAAATTCTAGGAATTATTTTTATATTAAAAACTCATTTTCTAATTCATTTTCCTGATTTTATAACTCTCTGGACTGGGCCTCAATTAAACAGAAGCACAGGGGGCTTGGCGCAAGATTCCCGAGACTCTGGCAACAGTCGCTGAGGACGGCGGGTTTATTTTAGTAAAACACAGGGTCTCTTTAGCAAATTGTTGAGGCCGAAAGGGTATCACATGATCTCAGCCGTCCGATCCGAAATCTAAGGTCTGGATTAGATCGGCGTGACCTCGAAGCGGTACGCAATGCTATCCACTGGATCTGGGATCGACCGCTCAGATTTAAAATACCGAGATCCACTCCAAACCGTTCGATCAGAGATCAACGCACCAGATCTGGTTCCCACGAAGCGGTATGCTACTTCTAATCTCAGCCATCGCTTGGTCATCCAACGGGCCACGGCCTTCGCCCCAACAGGACGCACCCGCACGACGGCGCCGCCCCGCGCGCGCGGCGGAGCACGCCGGCGAGGCTGCCAATCGGCCGTCCCGGAGCGCGAAACCCAAATCGGACCGAGCTAAGCGTAGAGGGGGACTTGGCGAGCACGGTGAGGTAAGTTACCGAGCAGATAGACCACCGGCAGAGGCAGGCCACGGCGGCGGGCGGACCCGCGGCGGTGCTTGAACTTCGGTGAGGAATTCCGGAGCCGCCGGTGTACGATCCTCGGTAATTCAGTCGCGGTTGCCTTCAATGTAGCCAAAGGGAGCCCCTGGGTTCCCCAATCCGAGCCCGGTCGTCGGCGAGCCCGGATTTGCCCGCGGCGGGTATCTCTCGGCGAACGCGATTATGGTGGTGGCGGCGGCGGCGGTCTTCTTTTGCTTGAGCTCACGGGTGGATGAGGGAAGGGGTCGCGGAGCTTCGGCTTTTATACACCACGGTGAAGTCCGAGCGGAGTGAACCAAACGGCGATCACGGCGGCGTCCGCGCGGCGAGGATCACGCGGCGTTCTGTTGAAGACGGCGCTGACGACTGGGTCCAACCGGTCAGTGGCGGAGGAACGGGGCGCAATTCTGGGTCCACGCGCCAGCGATCGATCGCGGCAGCGAGCGCACGAGAGGCCGTTCGGCGGGCCCCGTGCGGCAGTGAGGGAGCGAGGCGCGAGCGCGAAGGAGGCTGACGAGGAGGGCCCAGACCGCAGTCACAGAGAAGGGGCAGCGCGGTCGCGGGCTGAGAGGCTGAAGTGGGGGCCCCGCGACGTCAGCGAGAGCAGGAACGACGGGGATGAAGTTGGGCCGCGCGTGTAGGTTTGTTTAAGTGGGCCGAAAAGCGGGATCCGAGGCCCAGGTAAGTTTTTCTTCTTTTTCTTTTTATTTTGTATTTTCTTTTCTCCATTTTCAAATCTAATTTGAGTTCAAGTTTAAATTCAAACTTTGTGAATAACTTGTCCTCAGTTTGAAAGGTATAATTTAATAATATAAGTGTGAAGGATGTTTATTCTGATTTTTATTTTATTTTATGTAGTATTTTTCTTAGTTCTTCCCTTCTCCTTTTATTTTCTATTTTCTATTTTCCTTTCCATTTGAATTTCAAATCAACACAAGTTTAAAGTTCAAACACTTAATTTGGATACACATATAGAACTTCAGCATAATGTGCAAAAACATATTTTATATATTTCTTTATTTATTTTAGTTCTTTTAGACAAGCTTTTAATCATATAGTAGAATAATCCCTACCTTATTACTTCTAGGGAAATCAAATTTATATTGTAGACTATATATATTAAGAAATAGTTTAATCCTAATTCTTTTATATATCCTAACCCAAAGGCAATTTAGATTATCTAAGTATCTTTAATTATGTATTTTTAACATATTCATGAGTGGAAACTTCTAAATTATGATTATCTTTAAGGAAAGGTGTTTTGATTTAAAATCTTTGAGAATTTTTCCTTGTCTTCACAAGATTGAACTTTAGGGTGTTACAGGTGTCTTCTTGTTCTTTTGGGATTTTCTCCGAGCCATCACTTCGAGTTGTTAGACTCAATATAAAGTGTCTAGCTTCGATACCAATTGAAAGTTGCCTAAAGGGGGGTGAATAGGCGAAACCTAAAAATTATAACTTTAAACCCAGACTTGATCCCTCGATTAGCGGTTAGGACAAGATGAACAATTATCGGAGTATAAAACTAAGTCCTTTGCTTGCAAAGAGTATTACTTTCAAAGAATGCAGAATTAACAAAACAACACAACTAAAATATCTATGGGGAATAAAGCAAGAGGGCTTAGATAAGAAGAAGAATAACACAAGTTCTTACTTGCAAGGCGTTGCTTCTCTAAATGAGAATTTAACTTGAAGCAACACAAAGTAATATCAACAAAGAATAGTACAAGAGAACTTAGAGAGGGAGAAGACAAACAAATCACAAGCAATAAACACAAGTGATACGGGTGATTTGTTTTACCGAGGTTCGGTTCACCAAGAACCTAATCCCCGTTGAGGAGTCCACTAAGGACGGGTCTTTTTGAACCCTTTCCCTCTCTCCAACGGTCACCAAGACCGGTGAGTGTTTCTTCATCTTTGTCAACAAAAGACCAAAGTCTCTGCAAGGCCAACCACAAAGATAAGGGGCTCTTGCTAGCTTTACAATAAATGAGAGTCAAAACTCCACGCTCAAATGATCACAAGAGGTAGCACACACTTTCTTTGAATGATTCTCACAAGGCGCTGTCGCTAAACACACACGAGTAGCTCTTTCTTGCTTGATCTCTCTTTTGTGGCACTTGTGAGGCTTTGATGTGTATAGAAGTGTTGCTCTAGTAGATAGGAGTGAATACCCAACTCTTGTGTATAGTGTGGATCAATGAATTTAATGAATGGGCTCGTTGGGGTGGCTTTTATAGCCCTCAACCACCCATATAGTCGTTGGGGCGCATCTGCCAGAAACTGCACTGGCGGACGGTCTGCGGCTAGGGCCTGGACGATCCACGACCCTCCAACGGTCGATTCTGACATCTTCAACGGATATGCCTGACTGATCAACGACTATCTGCCTCGGTGACACTACACGGATGGTCCGCCCTTGGTCCCGGACGGTTCGCGCCAGCTCTAAAATTCCTTTTGCTCAACTTGTCACCTTCGAGCTGAACCAGGTCTTCATATGCGGGCGGTCCGTGAATTATAACCAGACGGTCTATACTGTATAGTCGGACGGTCCACGGTCTAGTCGAACTATCCACGATTTGCAGTTCCTGGCTGAAGTCAAAACAGTATCGCAGATGGTCCGCCAGAAGGGGCCGAACAGTCCGCACTTGGCGTTTTCAGAACTTGAGTTTCTGACTTCTCGTTGATCTTTGAACATTCTTCTCCAAGTTGTTTTGGCTAAAACTTGTGAGAGATCCTATGACTTAGAAAAACATCTCAAGTGGCTTTCCATCTATTCTAAGTCATGGATAATGAACATTTTAATTCTTTAACTCATATTTTTTTTTCTTTTGCTCAAACTAGCTCCAAAATAGTGATATGTTGATTTCGAGCTTTCTAACCTTTCTAGAAGTGTTGAATAGATTCCTCGGGTACTTAGAACATATCTAAAGAGTAGAACTATTGGTAGTTCATCTATTCCATGTTTTACCCCTATTTGGTTGGATGAGCTGATTGCGACTTAGAGACTAAACTGCCAAACTTATGAACCTATGAATCAAAGACTAGGAAAACTAGTTAGTTCAAATGGTTGTGATGGTCATCAAGCACCAACATATAAGAAATGGTTTAAGGCCATCTCCCTTTCAGATGGTCTGTCATAATAGTGAAAGGGGACCTTTGCAAACAAGGTCTCCACCTGTCGACTGCCATGATTAAGGCCAGAAATTCCTTCTCATGAATGGATAGTTCCTTGTTCTTCATACCCAGGGCCTTACTCAAGAAAGCCAATGGTTTGTGCTCCTACATAAGAAAACAACTCCTATGCCTTCATCACAAGCATCAGTCTCAACCACAAAAGGTATCTCAAACCTTGGTAAGGCCAGAATAGGTGTTTGAGTCATGGCCTTCTTAAGATGTTCAAAAGCCCTCTAAGCTTCAACTATCCACACCCATGTCGTCTTGCCTTGAAGTAATACTGTGAAGGGCTTTGCCAAAGTACTATAATGCCTGACAAACTTCCTGTGATACCTAGTCAAACCAAGAAAACCTCTTAACTCAGTGACAGAAGTAGGCACCGGCCACATGACCATGGCCTCAGTCTTGGATGGATCAGTAGCAACCCCTTCCTTGAAATAATGTGGCCCAAATACTATAGTTCTTCCTGAGCAAACACACATTTCTTCCTTTTGAGATAAAACTGATGATGCCTTAACACAGTGAAAGCTTGCTTCAAATGTTGAACATGATCTTGCAATGTAGGGTTGTAAATGAGAATGTCATCAATAAAAACCAGCACAAACTTCCTAAGGAAGGGTTCCAAAATAGAATTCATGGCACACTGAAAGGTGGCAGGAGCATTTGTCAACCCAAATGGCATTACTATGAATTGATAATGCCCATGATGGGTTTTAAAGGTTGTCTTGTGCTCATCTTCTTCTCCCATCCTAATCTGATGGTACCCAGCTATCATATCCAAACTGGAAAAATATTGGGTGCCTGCTAATTCATCTAAAATATCATCCACCAAAGGCATTGGAAACCTATTCTTCATTGTCATATCAATGAGTTTTTTGTAATCTATGCAAAACCTCCATGTTCCATCTTTCTTTTGTACCAGTAATACTAGAGAAGCAAAAGAGCTTACACTAGGAACAATCAAGCCTGCTTTCAGCAACTCTGCCACTTGTCTCTCTATATCGTCTTTGTGTAGTGGAGAAATATCTATATGGTCTGGCATTCACTGGAACTGCCCCTGGCAGCAAAGGTATATAGTGGTCAAACACCCTTTTAGGAGGTAGGGCTGCCGGCTGAGCGAATAAATCCTGAAATTCTGTGAGTAGTGTTGCTAACTGCCCTTTCACCTCTTCTTTCTTTGGTACAACCTGTTCCAGCAACACAAAAGCCCAGACCTCATTCCCTTTTAACCGTTTCTGCACCTGCACAACATGAACTTGAGGAATCTCTGTAACCTTAGCACAATCTCCTTGTATCTGGACCCTCTGTCTCTAATGGTAAAACTCCAAGGTCTTGTTATCCCAGTCACAATTCATAGGACTATGGGCCCTCAACCAGTCAAATCCCAAAATGGAATCATATACTCCAATGTCCAAAACTCTCATAGGAAAAACAAAGGTGTGCCATCCAGTCCACCATTTTACTTCCCTTACTCTCTGAGTGCTTACCATAATATCCCCACTAGCCACCTTGACCTTCACTAGGTCACATTCTTCCACCTCCAACCTTAACTTCTCCACCAACATTAATAGCATCTGATGCTGAATCAATGCTCTAAGTCTGATACATTGAGAATCATCAGTCCCATTAATAGCATTCAGAGACATCTTCAGTTCCTCTTCTTCCTGTTTCTCCTCTTGCTCTATTTGTGGGGGACAGATATCCCCCGGGTCCACTAGGAGGTAAGAAGGCCTCACGAGGGGCTTTGGGCCTACTAACTCGCAGGGCCATCCCTTCGTGGGCCAAGGGAGAACTGCTGGTGGAATGGGCCAACATGGGAAAGAAGCAAACTCAGCCCTAAGCGGCTCGGTGGATTTAAGCGCTATCCGCAGCGCCGATCCGACTTTCCCGCGTAGGGCGGCCTTGAATATCGGAGCAAACTAGGGATATGTCGGCAAGATTATAGGAAGATAAGTTTAGTCGGTTCACTATTACTTAGGTACACATCGTCATCATACACGCATGTAATGCCCCACGGTCAAGTATATAAAGCCTAGGGGGTACCCCATCATTTCCATCGACCATCTACTCAGCCCACTAGCTTTTCTCCATACATGAGACTTCTCTTGTAACCCACCACATAAAGATCCACAACAGGAAGTAGGGTGTTACACATCTCAAAGCGGCCTGAACGTGCAGAAAATTGTCTGTCGTCTCTCGTGCGTCTCGCACGAACCATTGAGTTACAGTCAACAACACCGTCCTACCCAAAAGCATCGTGAGGGGTAACCCCGGGTGTGCGGTCGGGCTCCAAACACCGACACTATTTGCTCCAATACTCTAGGAGTTAAAACCTTCTCCATGTCCTCAGGAGCTAGAACATGTAACTGGACTATATTCCCTCTCTGGCACCTTGCCTGATGACCAGGTTCAAATTTCTCTCCATAAGTGAAGAATAGACCATTCACTCTTTTATACTCCTTTAGTTGTCTCTCCTTACTCCATCCTCCCACCTCTACTCCTTTACCTTCTGCTCTATTTCCTCCTCCCAATCTACCAAGAATAGACTTCTTGGTAAACTTCATTCCTCCCTTATCAATAACATCCTGCTGAACTTGAGCCAATAGTTGTGCCTTGTGAACAGTAGCAGGGAGCTGGGACATAACTAGATACCGAATTTCATTCTTCAGTCCTATGACAAACTGACTGATATAAAATGTTTCATCCATCATAGGATTATGAACAGCCATAGCATATCTTGCTTCTTAAAACTAAAACTCCTTTACATATTCTTCTACTCCCCCTTTTTGCCTTATATTCAATAATTTCCTCATCGCTCTTGGGTATTCCTCGGCTCCAAATTTGTCTAACACTAGCCTAGACAAATTCCTCCAATCACCCAACCCTTGTTTCAACCTAACCACCTACAACCATCATGCTGCAGTACCTTCAAAATTGAGAGACGCCATAGTGGACTTCAAAAAATCGGGGACCCAGTAGAGTTTGAAATAATCTTCACATTGTATGGTCCAAATGGCTGGATCTGTTCCTCTAAACATTGGGAAGGGCATCCTTGGTATATGCTGCTGCAACTGTTCCCCATCTCTGTCCAGTTGCCCAGAACTCTCCTCTCTACCTATGTGCATTCTTTCTCCTCTATTCTAGGAATTTCTGCTGTCTCTTTCTCCTGCTTCTTCATTCTCATAACAATCCATATCCCTTGCCAAGGCTTCCAACCGAAGAAGAGAAACAGCCTTCTCGGTCTCCTCCATTTGCTTGCGAAACAGCGTCCTCTATTCTTCCATGGCATCAACCTTTCCTGTCAGCTTCTCAATACCCATCATCATCTGCTCCCAGCGTGCTTCAGCCTGTTTTGCTTCCATGGTGACAGCCTCGATCACCAACCAGGATTGGGCCGACGGCTTAATTGAAGGTGTCGTGATGAACAAAATTTTATGAGCACCTCCCTTCTTTAAAACTTGTGTCAAACTGTCTTCCCGCCAATCTCTCCTCTAAGGATTCGACAGCTTTGATACCAATTGTGAGGAACCATTGAAAGGGAAATAGGGTTAACCTTTTTCCCATAATTAATTTTGGTGGTTGAATGGCCAACACAAAAAATGGACTAACTAGTTTGCTCTAGAATACATGTTCTACAGGTGCGTAAAGGTTCAACACAAACTAATAAACACTCAAGATAGGGTTCAAATACAAAGGAGCAAAGAAACCAAGAGTGCCCTGGTCTGGCGCACCGGACTGTCCGGTTTGCTACCGGACAGTGTCTGGTGCACCAGGACAGTACAATCTCAAACTCGCCACTCTCGGGTTTCTCCAGGCGTGCTCCGCTATAATTCACCGGACTGTCCGGTGTGCCACCGGACTGTCTGGTGCACCAGCGGAGCAACGGCTTTCCAGCGCAACAGTCGACTGCAACGGACACCCTGCAACGCTACAATGCGCGAACAGTGCGCGTAGAAGTCAGAGCAATCGTCAGAGGCGCACCGAACAGTGAACAGTACCTGTCCGGTGTGGCACCGGACTATTCGATGCCACTAGAGGACAAAGCCTCCAACGGTCAACTGCTCCACAACCCTAACGGTTGGGTGACGTGGCTGGTGCATCGTCCGGTGCGCCCATCGACAGCAGCCAACCCAATGGTTGTTTGGTGGTTGAGGGCTATAAATACCCTCTAACCACCTCCACTCCAACCATCTAAGCATTCAACACATTGCATTCAATACAAGAGCAATAGACTCCACCCCAAAGACATAATTCAAGTGATTAATCCGCTCAAAGTCCCCAACTCAACTCTAGCGCATTAGGACTTGTGAGAGGATCATTTGTGTTCATTTGTTGCTCTTGTTTGCTTGGCTTGGCTTTCTTTTCTTTTTCACTTCTTACTCTCAAGTGCTTTGTAAGCAAGGCAAGAGACACCAATTGTGTGGTGGTCCTTGCGGGGTCTAAGTGACCTGTGAGATTAAGAAAGAAGGCTCACTCGCTCTAAGTGACCGTTTGAGAGAGGGAAATGGTTGAAAGAGACCTGGTCTTTGTGACCACCTCAACGGGAACTAGGTTCTTTAGAACCAAACCTCGGTAAAACAAATCACTGTGTTCATCCACTCTATTTCTTGGTTGATTTGTTTTCCCCTCTCTCCCGAACTCGAATTTAATTCTAACGCTAACCCTGGCTTGTAGTTTGTATTTTAAGTTATAAATTTCAGATTACGCCTATTCACCCCCCTCTTGGCGACTATCAATTGGTATCAGAGCCTAGTGCTTCATTAGAGTTTAACAACTCGAAGTGATGTCGGGAGATCACGCCAAGAGGAGATCATGACCAGCGAGAAGCCCGCAAGCTCGGGGAGAACCCTCTCAAGGGAGTTCGGCCACAAGCATAAGGAGGAATCCTCTTCCTCCATCAAGTCCCATCAGAAAGGCGACAAGAAGAAGAATATGAAGAAGGTGGTCTACTACGAGACCGATTCTTCGTCGCCCTCCACCTCCGGCTCCGACTCGTCGTCCACTACTTCTAAGCGCCATGAGCGCAAGAAGTATAGTAAGATGTCCCTCTGCTATCCTCGCATTTCTAAACGCGCTCCTCTACTTTCCGTTCCATTAAGCAAACCACCATATTTTGATGGTGAAGACTATTGTATGTGAAGTGATAAAATGAGGCATCACCTAACCTCACTCCACAAAAGCATATGGGATATTGTTGAGTATGGAGCGCAGGTACCGAAGGTAGGGGACAAGTACTACGATTTGGACGAGGCCGACCAAATTCGGCACTTTAACTCCCAAGCCACAACTACACTCCTTGCCTCCATGTGTCGAGAGGAGTGTAATAAGGTGCAAGGGTTAAAGAGTGCTAAGGAGATTTGGGATGTACTCAAGACCGTGCATGAAGGAGATGAGGTGACCAAGATCACCAAGCGGGAGACAATCGAGGGGGAGCTTGGTCGATTTGTCCTCAACCAAGGAGAGGAGCCACAAGCAATGTACAACCGGCTCAAGACCTTGGTGAACCAAGTGCGCAACCTCAGGAGCACCAAATGGGATGACCATGAGATGGTCAAGGTTATTCTTAGATCCCTCGTATTTTGTAATCCCACTCAAGTTCAATTAATACGTGGTGATCCTAGATATAAGATAATGTCTCCTGAGGATGTAATTGGAAAGATTGTGAGCTTTGAACTAATGGTCAAAGGCTCCAAATACATCGTCAACTTGGAGCAAGGCACCACCTCCACACCCGAGGTGCAACCCGTCGCATTCAAAGCGACAGAAGAGAAGAAAGAGGAGTCTACATCGAGTAGGCTTCCCATCGACGCCTCCAAGCTTGACAATGAGGAAATGGCGCTCATCATCAAGAGCTTTTGCCAAATCCTCAAGCAAAGGAGGGGGAGGACTATAAACCTCGCTCCAAGAGGGTGTGTTACAAATGTGGTAAGCACGATCATTTTATTGCTAAATGTCCAATGTCTAGTGATAGTGACAGGGGCGACGACAAGAAGGGGAAGAAGAAGGAAAAGAAGAGGTACTACAAGAAGAAGGGCGGCGATGCCCACATGTGTCGGGAATGGGACTCCGACGAGAGCTCCATCGACTCCTCCGACGAGGATGCCGCCAACATCACCGTCAACAAGGGATTCCTCTTCCCCAACGTCGGCCACAAGTGCTTCATGGCAAAGGATGGCAAAAGGAAGAAGGTACAAGCTAGAACCACACCTAAGTATGCTACATCTAGTGATGGGGGTAGTTCTAGTGAAGATGAAGATGATTTGCTCACTATTTTTTGCCAACCTTAACATGCAACAAAAGGAAAAATTAAATGAATTGATAGGAGCCATTCATGAGAAGGATGAACTTTTGGATAGCCAAGAGGAATTCCTTATTAAATAAAACAAGAAGCATGTTAAAGTAAAAAATGCTTATGCTCAGGAAGTAAAGAAAAATGAAAATTTGACTAAGGAGCTTAGCATTTGCCATGACACTGTTTCCAACCTTAGAACTAAGAATGTTAATTTAATTGCTAAGGTTGAGAAGTTAAATGTTTGTAATGATTCAATTGTCAGTCTTAGAAATAAAAATGCTAGTCTAAATGCTAAGATTGATAAATTGAATGATACAATTTCTAGCCTTAGAGATGAGAATGCTAGATTAATTTCTAAGGCTAAAGATTTAAATGTTTGTAATGATTCTATCGGAGAGGAAATTCTCCAGCCAGGTGGCGGAGTGCACCCGCCCTAAGTCCTAAGATGTAGAGGGGGCTTAAGCGTTTTGCCTGTTGCGGAATGTAGGAATGAACACAAGAACACGCAAGAGTTTAGAGTGGTTCAGGCCACCCGAGCGTAATACCCTACTCCACTGTGTGTTGTATTGCTTGAGAGCTTGAGTCGTGTGTAAGCCTGAGGGAGTCTAAGTGTGTCTCAGATGACTTGGGTCTGAGCCTCCCTTTGTAACGTTGCACGCTCCCCCTTTTATAGTTCAAGAGGGGCGTGTACAAGAGTGTTGAGCCCCGACATGTGGGCCCAGGAGCACAAAGGATGCAAGACTTTGGGGCAGCAATAGTTGGTTGCTGGAGCAATCTTCATGCGCTCTGACATCCGTGGTCCGTGTAGTGTTGGTGTGCTGGGGAAGCTTCCCTGGTAATGCACAAGTGCTGGTGGACATAGCGTATCCTACAGCACGGGCGTACTGTTCAGATTAGATGGGCACGTCGCCTGCTGCATGGCCTGGGCGCCGTCTACCAGCGGAGTGGACAGGACGCATTAAATGCCGAAGGGGCACATCACCTGACAGCAAGGTGGACAGGCGGCGCATCCTCTCCGCAATAAATGTGGAGGCCATGCGGTCCAGAGTCCCTACGTCATGCTCTGCCCGCTGGCCTACGTCACGGACAATAAGCCATGTGGCGGCGTAGGGTCCTCGGCCGAGCGGGGAGCGGAGGTGCACCGGATAGAGCCCGGACACGCGTCAACACCAGACCCTTGCCTAGGCCACGGCACTTCCTACCCCAAGACCTTGTAATGGGCGGTCTAGAGCTTACTTGGAGGGGTCCGAACTCCATCCAATGGCTCCGGGCTGCTTTACTTCGGGGGTCCCGGGCCATATTCGGGGGTCCGGGTTGTGCGCTCAGGGGTCCTGCGCCTTCTTGAGGAGGTCTGGGCCTGATGATGCTGTCTCCGAGAACACCACCTCAACTGCCCACGAGATATCCTTGGGGTTGTTCTCTATGCGGCTAGGGATAGCTGCACAGGCATCATGTCTTCATACCGTAGTAAGGGGTACCCCTGATCCAGGGTGCCGACAGTGGCCCCCGGTCCCGCCTCAGGGGAGGGAACGAGCCTGCAGGTGGGGCCAAAGTTTGATTGGTGACTACCATGCTACTGCAGCTCGCCCGCTATTGACCCGTGACTTCCGTATTTGACTGTTTCGCTGGGTCACACGTAGGGCGCCTTGATACTGCTGCATTAGCTTTGGAAATTTAACGTCCCTGTCTTCTGCGGCTGTCCCGAGGAGGCACGACATTGGCGTGAGTGGCAGTTTGACTCCCCTGCACCCAGGGACTATCACCCGTGGTGGATGACTCGTGGGTCCGGGCCCCTACGTGAGAGACAGGGCCGTTGCTTTTGGTGGAGGTCTGGGCCTGATGATGCTGTCTCTGAGAACACCACCTCAACTGCCCACGAGATATCCTTGGGGCTGTTCTCTGCGCGGCTAGGGATAGCCGCACAGGCATCGTGTCTTCATACCGTAGTAAGGGGTACCCCTGATCCAGGGTGCCGACAGATTCTATTTCCTGTCTTAGAAATAAAAATGTCATGTTACATGCTAAGATAGATGAATTAAATGTTTGCAAACCCTCTACATCTACTGTTGATCATGTCACTATTTGTACTAGATGTAGAGATGTTAATGTTGATGCTATAAATGATCACCTTGCTTTAATTAAACAACAAAATGATCATATAGCTCAACTAACTGCTAAAATTAATGACCATCAGATTAAAAATGAAAAATTTAAATTTGCTAGAAGCATGCTTTATAATGGGAGACGCCATGGTATTAAGGATGGCATTGGTTTCCAACAGGAAAGCAATGTCAAGCTTAATGCCCCCAAGAAATTGTTTAACTTTGTTAAGGGCAAAGCTCCCATGGTTCAGGATAATGAGGGTTACATTTTATATCCTGCTAATTATCCTGAGCACAAAATTAGGAGAATTCATGCTAGGAAACCTCATAATATTTCTCATCATGATTTTATGTATAAAAATGAGGCTTCTAGCTCTAGGCATTCTACTCATGTTAAAATGCCTAAAAAGAAAACTCCTGCTGCATCAAATTATCATAACATTTCATTTAAAACTTTTGATGCTTCTTATGTGCTTACTAACAAATCCGACAAAGTAGTTGCCAAATATGTTGGGGGCAAACACAAGGGTTCAAAGACTTGTGTTTGGGTACCCAAGGTGCTTGTTTCTAACATCAAAGGGCCCAAGACTGTTTGGGTACCTAAGAACAAGGCCTAAATTGTTTTGCAGGTTTATGCATCCGGGGGCTCGAGTTGGATAATTGACAGCGGATGCACAAACCACATGACTGTGGAGAAAAGAATGTTCTCCTCCTACGAGAGAAATGAAGATCTCCAAAGAGCTATCACATTCGGGGATGGAAATCAATGTTTGGTCAAAGGACTTGGTAAAATAGCTATATCTCCTGACCATTCTATTTCCAATGTTTTTCTTGTAGATTCTTTAGATTACAACTTGCTTTTAGTTTCTCAATTATGTAAAATGGGCTACAACTATCTTTTTACTGATATAGGAGTTACTGTCTTTAGAAGAAGTGATGATTCAAAAGCATTTAAGGGAGTGTTAGAGGGTCAGCTATACTTAGTTGATTTTAATAGAGCTGAACTTGACACTTGCTTAATTGCTAAGACTAATATGGGTTGGCTCTGGCATCGCCGACTGGCCCATGTTGGAATGAAGAATCTTCACAAGCTTCTAAAGGGAGAACACATTTTGGGACTAACAAATGTTCATTTTGAGAAAGACAGGGTTTGTAGCGCATGCCAAGCAGGAAAGCAAGTTGGCACCCATCATCCACACATGAACATAATGACAACGGACAGGCCACTCGAGCTACTCCATATGGATCTATTCGGCCCGATCGCTTACATAAGCATCGACAGGAGTAAGTACTGTCTAGTTATTGTGGATGATTATTCTCGCTTCACTTGTGTATTCTTTTTGTAGGAAAAATCTCAGACCCAAGAGATCTTAAAGGGATTCTTGAGACGAGCTCAAAATGAGTTCGGATTGAGAATAAAAAAGATAAGAAGCGACAATGGGACGGAGTTCAAGAACTCTCAAATCGAAGGCTTTCTTGAGGAGGAGGGCATCAAGCATGAGTTCTCTTCTCCCTACACACCTCAACAAAATGGTGTAGTGGAGAGGAAGAATAGAACCCTACTGGACATGGCGAGGACCATGCTTGATGAGTGCAAGACACCGGACCAGTTTTGGGTCGAGGCGATTAACACCGCTTGCTACTCCATCAACCGGTTATATCTTGACCGAATCCTCAAGAAGACATCTTATGAACTCCTCACCGGTAAAAAGCCTAATGTTTCGTATTTTAGAGTCTTTGGTAGCAAATGTTTTATTCTTGTTAAAATAGGTAGAAAATCTAAATTTGCTCCTAATGTTGTAGAAGGCTTTTTACTAGGATATGATTCAAACACAAGGGCATATAGAGTCTTTAACAAGTCCACTGGACTAGTTGAAGTTTCTTGTGACATTGTGTTTGATGAGACTAATGGCTCCCAAGTGGAGCAAGTTGATCTTGATGAATTAGATGATGAAGAGGCTCCATGCATCGCACTAAGGAACATGTCCATTAGGGATGTGTGTCCTAAGGAATCAAAAGAGCCTCCACAAGCACAAGATCAACCATCATCTTCAAATCAAGCATCTCCACCAACTCAAGATGAGGAACAGGCTCAAGGTGATGAAGAAGAAGATCAAGAAGATGAGCCACCTCAAGAGGAGGAAAAGGATCAAGGGGGAGATGAAGTTGATCAAGACAAGGAAGATGATCAAGAAATTCAGGGTCAAAGACCGCCACACCCAAGAGTCCACCAAGCAATCCAACAAGATTACCCCGTCAACTCCATCCTTGGTGACATTCATAAGAGGGTAACAACTAGATCTCATGTTGCTCATTTCTGTGAACATTACTCTTTTGTTTCCTCTATTGAGCCATACAGGGTGGAGGATGCACTAAGAGATTCGGATTGGGTGCTGGCAATGCAAGAGGAGCTCAACAACTTAACGAGGAATGAGGTTTGGCATTTAATCCATGTCCTAACCAAAATGTTGTAGGTACCAAATGGGTATTCCACAACAAGCAAGATGAGCATGGTGTGGTGATAAGGAACAAAGCCCGACTTGTGGCCAAAGGTTATTCCCAAGTCGAAGGTTTGGATTTCGATGAAACTTATGCACCCGTAGCTAGGCTTGAGTCAATTCGTATATTACTTGCCTATGCTACTTACCATGGCTTTAAGCTCTATCAAATGGACGTGAAACGTGCCTTCCTCAATGGACCAATCAAGGAAGAGGTCTATGTTGAGCAACCTCCCGGCTTTGAAGATAGCGAGTACCCTAACCATGTTTACAAACTCTCAAAGGCGCTTTATGGGCTCAAGCAAGCCCCAAGAGCGTGGTATGAATGCCTGCGAGATTTTCTTATCACTAATGGCTTCAAAGTCAGCAAGGCCGATCCTACACTCTTAACTAAAACTGTTGCAAATGATTTGTTTATATGCCAAATTTATATTGATGATATTATATTTAGGTCTACTGACAAATCTACTTGTGAAGAGTTTAGTAGGATCATGGTACAAAAATTCGAGATGTCAATGATGGGGGAGTTGAGTTTTTTCTTAGGATTTCAAATCAAGCAACTCCAGGATGGCACCTTCATCAGCCAAACCAAGTACATTCAAGACATACTTTAGAAGTTTGGGATGAAGGTTGCAAAACCCATCAAGACACCCATGGGAACTAATGGGCATCTCGACCTCAACACGGGAGGTAAATCCGTAGATCAAAAGGTATATCGGTCGATGATAGAATCTTTACTCTATTTATGTGCATCTCGACCGGATATTATACTTTCTATATGCATGTGTGCAAGGTTCCAAGCCGATCCTAAGGAAGTTCACCTTAGGGCCATAAAGAGAATCATGAGATACTTAGTCTACACTCCTAAGTTTGGGCTTTGGTACCCCAGGGGATCGACCTTTGATTTAATAGGATATTCCGATGCCGATTGGGCAGGGTGTAAAATTGATAGAAAGAGCACATTAGGGATTGTCAATTTCTGGGGAGATCCCTGGTGTCTTGGGCTTCAAAGAAACAAAACTCAGTAGCTCTTTCCACCGCCGAAGCCGAGTATATTGTCGCAGGTCATTGTTGTGCGCAATTACTTTGGATGAGGCAAACCCTTAGGGACTATGGCTACAGATTGACCAAAGTCCCTCTCCTATGTGATAATGAGAGTGCAATCCGCATGGCGGATAATCCCGTTGAACACAGCTGCACTAAGCACATAGACATTCGGTATCACTTTCTGAGGGATCGCCAATAAAGGGGGGATATCGAAATAGCTTATGTTAACACCAAATATCAATGAGTCGATATCTTTACCAAGCCATTAGATGAGAAAACCTTTAGTAAACTTAGGAATGAGCTAAATATACTTGATTCTCGGAATTTTGATTGAAACATTGCACACATAGCTCATTTATATACCTTTGATCATATCTCTTTCATTTGGTACATATACATATTTCTTATTTTTCTTGTGCCAAGGCTAAGACTAATATGTTTCCATGAGTATTTCTTGTGTTAGTCTTAGATTGAAAGGGAAATGGAGTATTCGGTAAAGACAACGCTTCCACTCAACTCCATCGGTATTACTTACCCTTTGTCGGTATTCTGCCATCTCTCCACATTGGTATAATCTTTCACTCATATCTATATTATCAATGGGGAGAAAATATAAAAAGGGCTCTCAAAGTCTCCATTTTTGACGATTAATGCCAAAGGGGGAGAAAATATTAAGCCTAAAGCAAAAGGACCGCACCACCACCATTTTAAAAAATTTCAAAATAAAAGATTTATTTTGTAATCACAAATGTTTGTTTTTCAAGTAGTACTCAAGATAAATTTCACATTGGTAAACTTCAAATTGGTATCTATGCTTATAAAATTAAGATTTCAAAATTGGTACCTATTTCAAAACCCTCTTGAAAGCTAAGAGGAGAATTTCATTTAGGGGGAGCTTTGTTTAGTTAAAGGAAAAGCATTTGAAAAAGGGGGAGAAATTTCAAATCTTGAAAATGCTTCTAACAATCTTATACCTTTGACTATTTGCAAAAGAATTTTGAAAAGAATTTGAAAAAGATTTGTAAAAACAAAACATGTGGTGCAAATGTGGTCCAAAATATCAAATAAAAGAAAGCAATCCATTCACGCTTATTCATATGCAACAAGACCTTCATATTGGTTTAATTCTAAGTAACCTATACACTCACCATATGCAAACTAGTTAATTTCTGCACTTTATATATTTGCTTTGGTTTATGTTGGCATAAATCACCAAAAAGGGGGAGATTGAAAGGGAAATAGGGTTAACCTTTTTCCATAATTAATTTTGGTGGTTGAATGCCCAACACAAATAATGGACTAACTAGTTTGCTCTAGAATACATGTTCTACAGGTGTGTAAAGGTTCAACACAAACCAATAAACACTCAAGGTAGGGTTCAAATACAAAGGAGCAAAGAAACCAAGAGTGCCCTGGTCTGGCGCACCGAACTGTCCGGTGTGCCACCGGACAGTCTCAAACTCGCCACTCTCGGGTTTCTCCAGGCGCGCTTCGCTATAATTCACCGGACTGTCCGGTGCACCAGCGGAGCAACGGCTATCCAGCGCAACGGTCGACTGCAACGGACACCCTGCAACGCTACAGTGCGCGAACTGTGCGCGCAGAAGTCAGAGCAGTCAGAGGCGCACCGGACAGTGAACAGTATCTGTCCGGTGCGGCACTGGACTGTCTGTTGCGGCACCGGACTGTCCGGTGCCACTAGAGGACAAAGCCTCCAACGGTCAACTGCTCCACAACCCTAACGGTTGGGTGACGTGGCTAGCGCACCGGACAGTGTCCGGTGCGCTCATCGACAGCAGCCACCCCCAACGGTTGTTTGGTGGTTGAGGGCTATAAATACCCCTGACCACCTCCACTCCAACCATCGAAGCATTCAACACATTGCATTCAATACAAGAGCAATAGACTCCACTCCAAAGACACAATTCAAGTGATCAATCCGCTTAAAGTCTCCAACTCAACTCTAGCGCATTAGGACTTGTGAGAGGATCATTTGTGTTCATTTGTTGCTCTTGTTTGCTTAGCTTGTCTTTCTTTTCTTTCTCACTTCTTACTCTCAAGTGCTTTGTAAGTAAGGCAAGAGACACCAATTGTGTGGTGGTCCTTGCAGGGTCTAAGTGACCCGTGAGATTAAAGAAGAAGGCTCACTCAATCTAAGTGGTCGTTTGAGAGAGGGAAAGGGTTGAAAGAGACCCGGCCTTTGTGACCACCTCAACGGGGACTAGGTTCTTTAGAACCGAACCTCGGTAAAACAAATCACCGTGTTCATCCGCTCTATTTCTTGGTTGATTTGTTTTCCCCTCTCTCCCGGACTCGAATTTAATTCTAACGCTAACTCCGGCTTGTAGTTTGTATTTTAAGTTATAAATTTCAGATTACGCCTATTCACCCCCCTCTAGGCGACTTTCAACCATAGGATTAGGGTTCCTTTAGATCTGCTCCCTAGGCTAGGGTTTGCCTAGATCTATGCCAGGTACGTGTTGTGGGAGCTTTAGGGTTAGGGTTTGCCTCCAGATATGTTCTTCCCCTTTCCCTAGAGTTGTACCGACATGAGGACACTTCCCCTTGATCGGATCTTGCTAAAACTGAATTCACAGGTATGTGGCAGTATGATTTCTCTTTTATTTCATTTTATACCTTCTTTATTACAAATGTTTAGATTTATAGCAGCCCTTAAGTAGATCTAACTGCTAATCAGTTACTACAACTGGACTAAGATAGAGTTAATCAGTTATTACAGCTAGATTTACAGCTAGACTTCAACAGCTTACCACTATATTACTCTAATCCCATCTATACTCCTTACCCGGCCTCTTATTACGTTGTCTGAATCTATGAATCCCTGGTAGTATCGTGACACGCCGCTCCCACCACACAGTAGTACAAGCCTACAAGGCATGTGGCGAGGGGCAGCTCTGGCTGCCGCACGTGCTTGGAGCTGGAGCGGATCATCCTAGAGCGGCACCGCTCCAGAAGCCTCAGGCGGTAGGACGCGCTCAACCTGTTCGATGAACTGCTTCCTCAGGCCTCGGTGCACGCCTTAACTACTGTCCTAAAGGCCATCGCCCGCGCCGACCCCTCGTCGAATCGTCGTCACCGCGCCGGAGCGCCGCGCTCGCGGTGTCCCTTTTCAATACCATGGCCCGGTCCCGCGTCAATATGATGGCCGCCAACGCTTGCGCCTTTGATATCCTCATCCGCTGCTTCTGCACTGTTGGCCGTTTGGACCTCACCTTCGCTGCCTTTGGCCTGTTCCTCAGGACGGGATGGAGGGTGCAGAACGTGGTCCTCAACCAGCTAATCAAGGGTCTCTGTGATGACAAGAGGACTGGTGACGCGATGGATATGGTGTTCCGACGAGGATGCCGGAGCTTGGCTGTACACCTGATGTTTTCTCCTACAATGCTCTTATCAAGGGGCTCTGCCCCGAGAAGAAGAGTCAAGAGGCTCTTGAACTGCTGCTTCACATGACGGCCGATGGCGGATACAACTGTTCTCCCGATGTGGTGTCATATAACATAGTCATTGATGGCTTCTTTAAAGAAGGTGATGTCGACAAAGCTTACTTCCTGTTTCATGAAATGCCGGGTCGGGGGTTTCCACCTGATCTTGTGACATACAGCTCAGTCATTGATGGCCTGTGCAAGGCTCAAGCAATGGACAGTGAAGGGTTGTCTCCTAACATCGTATGTTTTACCTCACTAATACATGGTCTCTGTACCATTGGTGAATGGAAGAAGGTTGGGGAACTGACTTTTGAAATGATCAATAGGGGCATCCATCCCAATGCTGATCGCATATTCATGAACACAATAATGGACAACCAATGCAAGGAAGGAAGGGTTGTGGAAGCACAGGATTTCTTTGATCTGGCTATACGCACTGGTGTGAAACCAGATGTTATTTCATATAATATACTGATAAATGGATATTGCTTCCATGGTAAGGTGGATGAGTCCATTAAGCAACTTGATCATATGGTCTCCATTGGCTTGAGACCTGACAGTTGGATGGACCTATAACGCTCTGCTTGATGGCTACTTTAAGAATGGAAAGGTTGAAGATGCATTAGCTCTTCACAGAGAAATGTTCAGTAAGGATGTAAAATTTTGTGCTATTACATGTAACATAATGTTGCAGGGGTTATTCAAGGCTGGAAGGATTGTTGCTGCGAGGGAATTATACATGAGATTGGTTGACAGCGGAACACAGTTGGGAATCGTCACATACAACATAGTTCTTGGAGGACTCTGTGACAGTAGCTGTGTTGATGAAGCGCTGAGAATGTTTGAGGGCTTGCGTTCAAAAGGATTTCCGCTTGAGGTTTGGAATTTCAATATATATAGTGATTCATGCATCACCGAAAGTTGGTAGGACCGATGAAGCAAAGGGCCTCTTTTCGGCTATCGTGCTCAGTGGTCCAGCCCCTGACGTAAGAACCTACAGCTTAATGATCGAAAGTCATATAAAAGAAGGTTTGTTAGAGGAGTCGTCTGATGAGCTTTTTTCTATCTATGGAGAAGAATGGCTGTGCTGCCGACTCACGTATGCTAAACGTCATGGTTAGAAGACTAGTTGAAAAAGGAGATGTGAGAAGGGCTGGAACCTACCTTAGAAGATTTCTCCTGTGTCAGAGAAGAAGTAACGGAAAGAAGTAAAGTTTCTTCCAAAGAAATACCAATCTTTCATGGAATCTACCTAGGGATGATTGAGACTTTTCCCTGTTTTACTGTGCTAACTAGACATTACAGATTGCTAACTAGACTTTTTTTTCAAAAACATCAGTTTGAGAACACGAAGCCTTTTTTCTGCATTACTTGGGGGCACAAATCAAGTGGAGAGCTAGCGCTCACCTTGAAGGACTCTTAAGATAGCTGGCCAGCCTTGATGGAAATTCTTAAATTCAAATCGCCATCGTATCTTGTACTCTTTTTTTTTTTTTTGTGTGTGTGTGTGTGTCTTCACAAAAATCCTTACACACTTTGGGCTGAAGGCTGGTAGAAAAGGTAGTGTAATCTTGGAACGATTTGTAGAGACTGGGCCCGATTGTCAGTGGCGCTGAAGAATCTTCGCTCCAGCAACCTTCACAGGCTTAAAATTGTTAGGAGGCCATTCTTTTCTTGTGGTTGCAGTACTAGAAACAGTGGTTCATGGCATTATCTGCAAAGGAGAAGAACCATCCAACTGTACGTCATCCTAGCATCTTTTGCACCCAACTTTGTTATAGATATATATAAGATATCACTTATGTCTGTCTAGTTTTTTTTTCCCTGCCGGTGCTCAATTTTTTTTTCATGAGAAACAATCCAGCAAGAAACTGAATAAATTAATTCCTCGCAACTTTTTTTGTGACAAATGAAACCCTCCAGAACATGCAGTTCCTTGCTGTAGTAGCTCATCGCCACAAATCACAAATGATTGGGCACCGGCAGCAGAACCTAGACCACCAGGTCTGCAGAAAGCCAGAACAGTGACCTTCAGACGAGGCGAGTTATTGAGCCCAGTGCGGCAGGCAGGCAGGCATGCCTTTCGTTTCGTCCCCTACCACCGAAACCTAACACGCATGCACGCCTGATGCCGCCTTGATGCTTATCTGAAAACAATGGCTGCCTGCCTTCCTGTTCCTACCACCATACCAAAGCAAGGTTGCTCTCAGCTGCCCAATCATTCATTCCTCACGCACGCACCTTCAGAAACTGCAATCACCCACCGAGCCATTAGCTAGACGATCTGCACTCAAAGCACAAATCTTTGACGGACTCGACAATTACTGGGATGTGTTGTGTGGTGTATCCTATTTTTTTCTTTTCTTTTCTTTTCTTTCAGGTTCCTCTGCAGAGAATTATTCATTCATGGTTCACATGTCTAATTCGCAACATGTGAAAGAGGGGGAAAATGAATGAACAATAAAAGGATGCAGGAGAATTATTGCAAGGAAAGTGACTGCCACCACATCTTTCGTACATTGTGCCAATACCTTGTTGTGCCTTCATGGATTTTAATTTACAAAAAATAAAAAAAAAAATCACAGCATCTGCAGATCTGCACCCATAAAAAGCCAGGATCGCCGATCCGTCACCATACAGTATCCTCTGGAATCGATGGGGACCCGTTGCTCCTACTTCCAGAAGAAGCCCCCCCCTTACCCTTATAGATTGTGGCAGGCCAGGCCTACAGGCTGCAGATCTGGATTCCGTCATATTCTTTTAGACTACGGTAAGCAGCTACAATAATAATAAATATTCCCAGGAAACTAGGAGCATCTATAGAAGCTGTTGTGTTTGTCCTGTTCGGTTTTGATGCCCAAGAGCAAGAGTAGCGCCACATGTGACATGCCAAACCTTGCCAGTTTCGACCCTGTTCGGTTTTGCTGGCAAGGCGGCCCCTTCTTATCTGCATTCTGCACTGCACGCAACACATTTAGCCCATTTTGAAACCAAAGTTTGGTTAAAACCTATGCAACTAACTTGAGCCAAAAAAAAAACCAAACATGCCAGAACACCTTATTTAGGCCTTGTTCGGTTATTCCCAATACACATGGATTGGAAAAAATTAAGAAATTTGACTTATTTATGATTCAAACTCATCTAATCTCACTCAATCCACATGGATTGAGAGATAACCGAACAAGCCCTTAGAAGGTGGCCATCTTTCTCTAGTTCTTTTGGTCCAACTGATGAAACAATTGCATATCCCTCTGTGCAGCACTGGGATTCCAACTGACCAAATTGGGATTTTGTGTGAGAAAAAGAACCATCAGTGGATACTGGATACCTCCCCCCAGGCCCCAGTAGCTGGCAATTTGCAAGTTTGCATGGTTGGTATATTTTTTCCCCCCCAAGGCAATCAGGCATATATGTCACAATCATATCTAGGCTTGCTTCCACTAGGGCTGTAGCTGTACAGGGAAGAAGGGTTCAGCGCCCAGTTATTTGTTTGGTCCTGGGATGCAGCTTTGGAACAGGGCCTTTGTTTCTCTAGCTTTTCCTGCCTAATCTAGTGCACATATATATATACAAAGGCATCCAACTTGCCATCTTTCATATGGCAGCTCAGGGATGCTTTTTTTTCTGCATGTCAGCTAAGCATGCATGTCCCTCTCGGTGCTACCTTTTGGGACGGATCACTGAATAGGGTCATGGATAGATAGATAGATGATCTCTAATATCCAATTGTCTTTGGTAATCTATTTAGGCCCTGTTTGGTTTCATTAGTCTTAGGACTGGACTAAATTTAGACTAAACTTTAGTCCCTACTCTATTTAGTTGTATGGACTAAACAGATTTTAAATACATTAGATGCATCACATAAAGACTAAAATACCTCTTTTCTTAGTTTGACATCAGTTTTTTAAAAGGGGCAATTAGAGTAATGTTGTCGCATAGTCCCTTTTAGCACTCATGTGATGGACTAGAGACTAAAGCTAATTAGTCCCTACTTTAGTCCTTCCATTTGGTAAAATAGAGACTAAACGGGACTAAAGATTAGTCACTCTAACCAAACGGGACCTTGTACTATTCAGTGTGAGTTCTACAAAACAGTTTTAGACTGGGAAAAAAAAAAACAACAAAGATCAGTGAAAGCACCTGCCTGTTGAAACTTCAAACTATACCCGTCTTAACGATCGTATGCTCAACCAGAGCTACAAAAAGTTCACTTACAAGCAGCTGTGCGGCTGCACCGATGACATTTTCAGATTTTTAAAACAGGAGTTGCTCCTGCGAGGGTTGGTCTGAACGTTCAGTTGCCTCCGTCCCCGGCGCACTGCTCAGCCTGCCCGCCTCCGTCGTCGGAGCTGCACCCAGAGCCCTGGAACCGCACCTGCTCTTCGTCGGCCTGGAACGTGATCTCCTCGAACCGGCCGTGCAGCTCCGCGCACCGGCAGCCGCGCCGCGCCGCCGCCGCCGACATGTAGTCGTCCAGCGACCCGGCGGAGGACGCGCTGGACCGGCAGTTCTTGCAGCGGTCGGTAGCGCCCGACGTGTCCGGACCGGCGCCGCCGCCGCCGCCGTCGGCGTCGTCGTCCATGCCAGGGCCCGGCCTCCAGTGCGGCAGCAGCGCGCCCACCTCGCCGTCGATCATCTCGGCGATGTGGGTCACCTCGTGGTCGGTGATGTCCAGCTCCGCCACCATCTCGGTGGCCACGCTCAGCGCCGTGTCCGCGTCCGCGTCGAAGGGGAAGTAGATGTTCCGGACCCTCCCTGTATAAGTATAATAATGAACAAGAAAATTAAGGTCTCTCCGCGCATTGCGTTGAAAACAAGATGTTTCTTTCTTTCTTTTTTTCAACGTTCAATGGTCAGAGCGAGAGTGCCATCACCTGTGCCATCTTTGTCGGCGATACGCAGCCGGAGGAAGATGCGTCCGTCCTCCATCCTCTTGCCCTTGATGGTGATGTCGACACCAGCGACGTGCAGCTCGTCGTCTTCGTGCTCGTTGAACAACTGGTCGATGCCTTGGAACATGCTGCCATCGTCGTCCTCGTCCTCGGAGTCGTCGTCCCATCTGCCGCCGCCGCCGCCGCCATTGGACACCACCCCGTTGCTCGCCGTGGAGCCAATGCTGCCGGCATGGTGGTGGTAGTGGTCCAGGCACGCGGGCTGGTGCAGGTAGTTGTACATGGCGCTGTACTCCGCGTCGTCTCCGTAGCCGAGGCCGCAGCCGTCTTCCAGCTGCAGGAACGGGTCGCTGAGCAGCTCCGCCGCGCTCGGCCGCCGCGACGCCGGCGCCAGGCACCTGTCGATGAACCGCCTCACCGCGGGGTCTTTCACCTTGTACAGAGCCGCCGGCTTTATCCCCTGCCCAGAGACACAGCAGTTGATCAATCAATCGATGGATGAAAAAAAAAGAGAGAAAAGGAATTGGAAACGAAGGCAATTTCTTACGGAGGTGACTTTCTTGTAGATGTGCACGGGGTGCACGCACTCGCTGTAGGGGTACTCGAGCGTGACCATCTCGAGGACGCACATGCCGAACGAGTAGACGTCGGCGCGCTCGTCGTAGCCCTCCGCGTACACCTCGGGCGCCATGAACTCCGGCGTGCCCACGACGCAGCGCGCCGCGTGCGGCGAGCCGCGGCGGCGGGCCACGGTGGCGAGGCCGAAGTCGCCGATCTTGACCTGGCCCTGGCTGCCGTTGACGAAGATGTTGTCGCACTTGAGGTCGCGGTGGATGACGCCGCGCGCGTGGAGGTAGGCGAGGCCGTCGAGGATCTGCCGGCACCAGCGCCGGACCGCGGCGGCGCCGGCCCGCGGGTGCCGGAGGCGGTACTGGCGCAGCGTGCCGGAGGTGAAGAGCTCGGTGACGAAGTTGACGGCGAGGCGGGGCGCGGCGGCGTCGGCCCAGGACGCGTGGAGCCGCATGACGGCGCGGTGGCGGAGGGACTTGAGCAGGTGGATCTCGCCGTAGAGGCGCTCCAGCTCCGCCGGGCCGCGCAGGAAGTCGTGCAGCTGCACCTGGTTCCACGCCACCTCCATGCCCCGGTGCTCGTCGAAGGCCCGGTACCTGGTTGCGCCATGGTCGCCACGGCATGGACGGACACACGCAGGAACAGCAATCAGTGCCACGCACCACGACGACGCTTGTTAGGATTGGGAATCGACGACGATGGCGATGATCGAACTTCTTACACAGTCTTTGAGGACCCCTTGCCGAGAATCTCGTTGTACTGCAGTCCAGTCAGTCGGTGGTTCGGAACAGAGGAGAGAAGCAAGATTTATTAGTACCACGATCGACCACACGACACGACGGAGCATGTCGACAAGAGGAAGAAGAAGACGAGCAAGGAGGAAGAGCTAGGAAGGCGAGCGGAGATAGGAATACGAATACGAATACGATCGACCTTACCCTGCCATACCTCCCGGTAGGATCAACCTCGACGTAGCCCGGGTCCGGTAAGAGTCCCTCAGCAGCGCCGTCGCCATTGCTCTGCAGCTGCAGAGCTCCCATCATCCTCTTCCTAGCTTCCTCTACTAGACCGCCACGACACCGCACGGCAGACGGCGCCGCACCTCAAGCGAGCGACCGTGCTCTCACTCTCGCCTCCCCCAACATCCCGTTCGGCGCATCCAGACTCAGTTCACCCCCCAACCAAGCCAAGAACCCAACGACAGATGCATGCACCTGCAGCTCCCCGCTCATGCTGGCAAATCCTTCTTGTTCCTGCGCCGTACTACTACCGCATGTACAGTACAGTACAGGCGGCGGGGTGACCGAAGGCGCGCGGAGGACGAAGACAACGTGGCACGCGCGCGGTGTGGGATCTCGAGGGCAGACGAGGGAGGAGGAAGCAGAGGCACACTCGGCTCTGTCGCTAGGCTTTTAAATAGCAAATGTATGTCCCGGGTAGGGTAGTCATGGGGCGCGGTGGCGGCCGCAATCGAGATGGCGACGAGGAGACCGAAGAAGAGGAAGGTTTGGCTGGGACCGGACCGAAGAAGATGGTGACGATAAGGCGGTCGGCTCACGGTCACGGCGTGGAATCCCTGAGCCGGCCCCGGCGGGACCTCGTGCAGGTGCAGCCAGCAACAAGAATCTGCTGTACTAGCTTGGATTGGCTCGACGACGCACTTGTTTTTACTGAGATTGTTGGGTGTAGATCCCCATGGTCAGCTACTCTGCAGTTCACTAGTTTATTTGTTCAGTTTATTTATTATTGCAAGGACGTGTCAAAACCTACCAAAGCCTATCTAGAGCAAGTACGCAAGCTGAACAGTGAGATAGGGAGTAAAAGGAGCGAGTCCTAAATAGAGATGTCCAAACGGGCCGCCCGGCCCGGTCCGGCCCGGGCCCGGTGAAGCCCGGTCCGTTTTGGGCCCGGCCCGCCGGGCACGATTAGAAAACCGGGCCGGGCCGGCTAAGCACGCGGGCTCAATTTCTTGTCCGAGCCCGGCCCGTAACGGGCCTAAACGGGCTGGGCCGGCCCGTTTAGCACGAAAAAAGCGGGCCGAAAAGCGGGCTATGCGGGCCGAAAAACACGTTTTAGTGTAAAAAAGCGGGCTTAGAGCTAAACGGGCCGTGCCGGGCTAGCCCACCGTGCCTAATTTCCTGTCCGAGCCCGGCCCGCTTATTCGTGCCGGGCCGGCCCGGGCCCGCATATAACCGGGCTGTGCCGGGCTCGGACCAGGCCCAAACAGCGGGCTTCGTGCCGGGCTCGCGGGCCTCGTGCTTATTGGACATCTATAGTCCTAAACTTAGGACCGATTTAGGCACAAGAATCAAGAAAACATGTGAGAAAAACGAGTAAGGCTCCCTTCGGCTCCTTTGGAAACAGTTCCAACTCTAACTTTCTGGCTTCTCTGGAAGAGCTAGAATCATTTTACAATTTATTTGGTAAAACAGTTTCTCTTATGTCTCTTTCAAATGACGTATAAGAAAAATAGAGGAAGAGCCGATAGAAGCCTATGTTTTTTTGTGCTTTGGCTCTTAAGAAAATGGTTGTAGCTCTTAGAGGGATCTCGACGACGAGAAGCTTTTTTTTCTTACCGTTTGATAGGACTTCACGATGAGTCGTTCGAGCTAGAGCCGTTCTAAAGAACCATACCAAAAAAGCCTTAAGTCATAGAACTAAGTGGTAAACTAAAAAGACCCTTATGATCAACAGCAGCGCGCTATGCTACTAACTTTGCTCTTATCAGGATGGCCCATACCATACCATAGATTAAGCCTAAAAAAACCGTGCATGCCTCTGCCCGGGCGGTTCCCTGTCGTCTCCGGCTCCGGCTACAGGCAGCTGTCTGCTTCACGAGGAAGGAAACCAAAGCAAAGCAAGGCGTGTGAACGACAACGCGCTCACGATTCCTTTCGTTGCTTTGCTTTTTACCCCCCTTCTTCACGATTAGGTCGGCGGCGCTTATGTGAAAATACGCGGTCGCCGATCCAGGAACTGCCATGGATATAATATAAGCCTGTGAAAAAAAATCAAATTCGATGACTTGCTCGGATCAGCTTCCTAGTGGCTCAGCTGTGCTATACGTTGTAACCAGTCGACTCAGCATCAGCCCACAACCACTAGAATTGGCCCACGGCCCAATCAACTTGGCCCAGTCAGCTAACACAACCTGGACCCCCGAAGTTATGGCCCCCCCTGAGTATGTATCAACTATCAAGTATATGATGTATACTATGCATTTTTAGTAGTTGGTATTATTTTAGCCACCATTCGGTAGTTTCGTTACCCGCAGCTTGTCGGAAATCTAATAAATGAATCGAGGAACCTGCCACAGTATCAGAGGAAACAAATCGTCGTAAACTGCTAATGCAACACGGCGACACGCCGGGTGCGTGTTTGTTAGATGCCTGAAGCCATAGTGTATAGTGTACTAGTCCTTATATTGTATATATGTATATATATTTTTCAAACTCACATTATTCTGTATAGGGTCCAAAAGCCAATTTTTTTTGTCAAACTCTTATCTTACCTTGGCACCAAGTAAGGTAAGATATTTTTGGATGTAGTATTGTCTGCTATAGGAATGCAAAAGAGGTGGATTGTTATGCTAATGTTTCCATTGTATATCAAATCTTATTTATTGTGTCCATCTACCAAAAAATCTTTTTTAAAACTAAAATTATTGGAAAACTATTTAAGATTAGCAATTATATGTTCATAAGTTTCTATATATATATATATATATATATATATAATACGGATGAATATATATACACATATATATACACTAGGTCAGTACCCGTGCGTTGCAACGGGAACATATAATACCATGATAACTTATATACAAAATGTGTCTTATATTGTTATAAGAAAATATTTCATAATCCATTTGTGATCCTAGCCATACATAAATTTTGTTATTTTAATTTAGTTGTTTCACTACTACATTGCAACCATCAGTATCATGCAGACTTCGATATATGTCATGATTTGCATGGTCTCATCATTGGAAAGCACGTGCCACACCTGCCGGTAGAAGTTCCGTCGTACATCGTTAGTCATCAGGCACACACCACCATACACGCTTGCTTAAACAAAAAAATGCAAGTGTGTGTTTGCGAAGAGAATTAAAGGCAGGCCGGCACAAAAGCTACCCCGACGATGCCGAGTGGTCATTGTTGTCGGTCCACCTCTGCTCACCTCCGGTGTCGAGATGACGCCACAATCCTTGATATAATAGTCGTCGAACGCGCGCGATATGGTGAGTACCGATCACTCTTGGCTAGGCTGCCAAATGAAGTGCACCCCGGGCTCATCAGCGAGGTAGTACACCTGGTCGTTGCACCACCGGATGTGCTACTCCTCTACATACATCTTGTTCGAGGACACTCACGCAACAACAACAATGGTCGTCATTCTAACGCACAAGAATTCATGGCCGGTCAGTAGCGACTTACGTGGCAGGTTAGGCTTCAGGTGGATGATGAGCTAGACGGCGTGATGGCGTCGTCGTAGGTTGCGATGCCCAGAACAACCCGAGAGTCGTCGACATTGGCGACGACCATGAGGTCCCCATGTTTGACGATGGACAGCGCGGTGCAGCCGCTCTGGACCGCGTCCAAGCGGCGGCTTCGTCGGAGCTTGCCGTACACAGCGGCGCATGAGCCATGTAGGACTGCTTCCAGAGGTCGAACTGGTAGTCGCCAAGTTTCTTCTCGTCGTCGGTGAGCGACGCCAACGCGAGCGCCTCGTGCTAGTGGTGTTTGTTCGGGGTTTCCAAGTAAGAAACATGGATTCATCTTTGGCATTGGTTTATGAAAATGATTTATAAGTTAGATCCATGGAAAAATATTACGGAGAATAAATGTTACACATGCAAAAAAAGTATTTAAGTTGAAAACATTCTTCAAACAAAAGAAATTGCATACAAGGCTCTTCTTTAAATACTACTCCCTCAATCCAAAAATATAATTTAATAATCTCGGTGATACTTATCTACTACTACACATTGTGCAAGGGTAGCAGGTGGGCTTCGGGAGAGATGTAGTATATGTTTTTACTATAATAGATGTAGACATAAATACACATGTGGTGTAGTGGTAGCTACAAACACATTTACTTGAGGGGTCGCGGGTTCGAATCCCCTTGGAGCCTATTTTTTTAATTTAATTTTAGTTAGGCGTGGGATGCACGTGGGAATGGGAATGAGCTTTGTAGGAGGGGGAATGAGAAAGACACGTGATAGCCGGGAATGGAAATGTGAATGAGCTTTACAGGGAGGGGGAATGAGAAAGACAGACAGCCCTTAGTCTTAATAGGTAGTAGAGATATATATGGAGATGCGAGAGACCTTAATATTAACTTCCGCTCAGGGCCCTAAAAATGCCTGGACGTGGGATGCACGTGGGAATGAGAATGAGCTTTGTAGGAGGGGGAATGAGAAAGACACGTGATAGCCGGGAATGGAAATGTGAATGAGCTTTGCAGGGAGGGGGAATGAGAAAGACAGACAGCCCTTAGTCTTAATAGGTAGTAGAGATATATATGGAGATGCGAGAGACCTTAATATTAACTTCCGCTCAGGGCCCTAAAAATGCCTGGAATGGCCTGCATGCAATTGATACTGAAGGTGTCCCGGTTGTCCGGTACCAGTTGGAGATCTGCCACCACCTTAGGTCATCGTATTATATTTTTCATGCTCATTTGATCTGATCAGTTGATCCCGATAACTTTGGGGTCATCTTGTCAATAGCCTACGGACGCGTGTTGAATAATTAGATAAATTCCAAATTAAATTCTGAATATAAATTATGACAAAATCACAAGCACTGAAGTAAAAAGTCAAATCAGATAATTCGAACTGATTAAACATACTGATAGATGGCGCGCGTCGGAATCAGCAGGGTCGACGACGTCGAAGTAGCGAAATCAGTAGGGTCGACGAGGTCAGAAGATCACGAGCAGTCGCGTGAAGACGCTTCCCAAAAACTTTATTCGCCCTCTCCTGGTGCAGGATCTAGAAGGCGAAGGGTTCCGGAGACCTGCTCTCCTGATCACAGATGCACCTCTGCAGTCGGGATGAAGAGAACTGGAAGGCGGCTCAGCTGTGAAGAGAGGCGAAAGCGAACTGGGATGATTTGGAGGCTGGCTGCCGTCTGCCGGGTTCCTTTTATAGGACCGAGTCCGCGACCCCGATCTTATCCGCCCACAAAAATCTCGCGATCAGTTGAGATTTTATAGAGATCGGTTAGGATAAACGTAACAGCCAAGAAACCAAAAAATCAAACGGCAAAAGTAGCCGCGCCCCCGCAAGGCGAGGGGCCAGATTTAGGCGGACCATTCACGCGCATGTCGTGTGCCCGCGCCCTTCGGCCCAGCCCGGCCAGGCGAGCGAGCGCGCGCGTGTGGCTCTCCACACTCTCTCCTCTCATCCATGACTTAGTGAGTGAGTGTAGCTTCCATATTTAAGCTAGCTCTACTCTACTAGAACTAGCAATATGGTGCTATTGGTTCCACATATTTTCTAGCCATCCACTTGTATGGGCTTTTAAGATTTTTCTAAAACTTATTTGAATTTCTTAACTGGGTCAAGTCCATAAATCCTAACAACGCTCAGTGGAAACTGAAAAGGCAAAATGATCGATATCCATGTCGCATTTACGCGAGGCTACCACGCTATTTTTGTCAAACCTGGCATTGACGTGCCTGGTGGTGGGTATCCAAGCCACTATTATTGCCCAAAGAAAGCGGCAGCAGTAATCAGACAGTGCTGATAGCTTAGTCACAATATATCTACCATCCCTCTCTTCTAAATTACAATACTCCCTCCGTTTTAAATTAAATTCGTTTTTTAGAAAATCAATAGACTTAGTACAATACTGGGTATATGCGCGTTTTTATATGTGGGTTTAGATTTATCACCGTTCATTTGAATATAGACATAAAAATCTAGTACACTGTATGATCTGAACCGTCAGTGAATGTCAACAACAGCGACAACTAGTGGGCGTGAGGTTGATATTGCCGACAAATACAAAGCGTTGTACAGCCAGGTCCTGACTCCCGAATCATGTCCGAAATAGGATTCGGACTAATTATTGTGCGATTGTTTCCTGTACGTATTCCGAGAGAGAGAGAGACATGAACTGAATTCTTCGTATGACGGACCACCACACGTTAGGCCTTGTCTAAATGCTCACGTATCCATCTCAATCCACATGTGTTTGTGCGGAATTTCAAGGATCTCTGCTCATGAGTATCCCAGTGAGAAACAAAAGAGCACCGGCTGTTCTTCTCGTTTCCTATTCGAGTACGGTTTCAGCAGCGACCAAAAGGCGACGCGGAACTTTCAGATAATAAAAATGCATTGGCTCCCCGGTCTCCTACCTGCTCTGCTGCCGGGCACGTCTTGGTCACGGTGGCATCACGAGTTGCGAAATGAACCTGGTGGCTGGTGGTGTAGGGCTTGGGATGGCACGCTACTAGCTGGGACGAGACAGAGAGAACCAAAGCCCACGACGACGCACAAACAAAGATTTTCCCTTGTCCCATTGGTTTTACCCTTTTGCGGGACTTAGAAAATCCTGCGTAGTAATCAGAGCTCCAGCCATTGTTCGGTACTCCCTCCCCCGTACCCACTTTTGGGCTTGGTTTTGGTTAGCTAAGGATCAAATTAGTGAGTTCTGATCATGCATTAGTCATATTACGCATGATTGGAAGCCTGCATCTGTCCATCCGGCCTCTTTGTATGCGTTGACCATGCGGCAGCTCTCGTTTGGTTGCCTGCTTCCACGACGCCAAGGCTGCATCTACGGCTGCAGCTCAAGCCAAAAACATCTCTCCTGGTTGCATACACAGATGCGCAAGGAGCGTCCTGTTTCCAACAGACCAGGCTCGCATGAGCCAGACAGACTACGCTTACACATCGAACCAATCAGACAGATTGTATGCACGTTTGGTTTGGTGTGCAAAAATGTAGCAAACGTCAGATTAAATTTAGCATAGTTTAGGTTGAGATAAACTCATTTCAAGGTAACGGCGAAGGTAGACTCATTTCAAAGAGTAGCAACTAAGAATTATGTTGTTCTTGACCTAAGTCACCCAACATCATTGATTCATTCGGTTGTTGGAATGTTAGAAACTGCGAAGGAGAGACAACCGCACAACCGAATGATAATGGAGAGCCACAATATTATCATTCCCCGATTCAACACCATGGATGGCACTATTTATTAGTAAGCGGATATTTAGGGGTGGAAATAAGCCGAATCTATTCATCAGTAAGTGGATATTTAGGGCTTTTACAACATAAATTTTAAGGATCGAATCAGATAAAAGTTGGGCTCTATTCTTATTTATTTTAGAACTAAAATTATTTAAGGGTCTTAATTTTTTGTGAGGAGATATTTGGACCTAATCCATTGCCACCCTTACTGACGCCTGACATGCGCCCGGCAGACTGCTGCACAACGCTTCCACGGTCGCCGCCGGTGAGACCCTCGGGTACTAATGTTTGGTACAGCTCTCGTAAAAAACGAGAAGAGCAGGAGCCGGTGTCGAGACGCCTGTGGATATTAAGTTATTAACCAAATTGCCCTGCATCTACCCTAGGTCCCGAACATATCTTCTTCGTGCTTGATTACTTAGATAGTCAGTGTTCGGAAGGACACGTCTTGCGGACACGAGTTCCCTAAGTTGCTGCTTTCGTTAGCTCTTCTACTTCTGCATTTTCGCTTCTCGAGATGTGCCCTAGGCTACCCCAATCCATATGGATTGAGGGAGTTTCAATCCTAGTAAGGCCTTGTTCGTTTATCCAGGAATAGACCGGGAATCAATCCAGTTTATCAAAACTTATATAAATTAGAGAAATAAACCGGTTAGGAATTGTTCCATGCCTCCGTTCTGGAAGAAACGAACGACCCCTAAGGCCTTGTTCGTTTGTGTCGGATTACACCCGGAATCGTTCCAGTTCATCAAAGTTTATATAAATTAGAGAAGTAATCCGGTTAGAAATCGTTCCGACCCACCAATCTGGCACAAACGAACAAGGCATAAGAGCTTGTTCGCTTCTTTCAAAACGACGGGCCGGAATAATTCCCTGTCAAAACTATTCACTAATTTATATAGTTTTTATAAGCTGGAATGGTTTCAGGTGCATTCCAAACTAACCGAACTGACCCTGAGTTAAATCCCCTCCAATCCGTATCAATCCCCTTCGATCCATATGGATTGAAAATAACCGAACAAGTCCTTATAGACGAAACCCAGAAACTTTTTTCTTCATTCTATGCATATCTATTAAGTATTTTGCCAACTCTAGTTCCTTCACTCCAAATTCTTTTTCGATGTGTCGGTCGATGACCTGGGATTATGCACCTTCTTACAGACCAAAGTTGACGAACCTATCATGCATATAACTCAGGATTGAATGTGTAAGCACTGACCAAAACTGGGATTACCAATAAGTAAACGTAGCCAACACATATTACTACAACCACCATAGGATAGGACACGCGAAAAAGGAAGTTTTGGCAATGAAGCCACATCGAAATCATTTATATTGCATTACACCCTCCATAACCGCTATGCCAAGATCGCAAAACTAATCCAACCAACCACCGCACTTGTGTACTGATAGAGGTGAGCGGCACAGCACCTTTCTTTGCCATCTGATGACCGAAAACAGCCTTAGATCCTTGTTCCTGCAGTCAGAGCCTAACATACCAACCAACATCCTCCAAAGTCCAAACCCCGCAATATAGTTCAGCACTGTAAATGCAAAGGATAAGATTAATCTGCTTTTTAAAAGGAGTAATGCCAGTCCATTGAATTGGCTTATGGAAATAGTTGACTCAAGGAATTAAAAAAAAACCGTGCCCTTTAGGTAAAAAAGTATTTGGGACATACTGTATTTGCTCAAAATATACTGTTGTATGTCTGCAGATAACAATATCACCAGTCAAACCTTACCAGGGATTTGATAGCAAATTCTAATGCTAATATATCTCCATAAAAAGGAATCACTATAAGACATTCCACTTTATCCTATAGTTTTTTTAACACCTCTCCAAATCATGGTGAGTAGCAAACTTGCAACAACCAAAATAACAGCCACCGTATCATTAAGAACTATCTTAACCCATCCCGTGTCGTTCATAATAGAAAGAAAGACAACACTCATGTGAAGGTTCAAGTTCAACATACATTCAGTATTTCTGATCAACCTATGATTTCATCAATTAGGTATCGTCAGGAATAAGGCAATAATAGATTTGATCTTGCCACCACCATTGCAAATGCAAAACATACAGATCAATGAATTCCTTTTAGCTGCCACACTACATAGCAATCATCAATCAAAATATTGCCTGTGCACAAGAATTTAGAAGCAGTGAAGCACAATTAGGATACTCATAAAGAGTATGATTGTGTTATTTTTTGCTGGCTGATGTGCATCACTCTATACAGGGCAAGAACAAGAGTGCAGCCACCACACGACTGGTCAGAATCAGCTGCAATAGCCCAGTGCTGCCACGAGCCCACCACTACCCTGCTGAGTTGCCATGTCATGCGAATGCGATCCTTAATATATTTACTGTTAGTTCATGTTAGATGTTACCCTACCATGCAGCAGTAATCATTATGAGATGGGAACAAGGAAGGAAAGGTTGGGTGTCCAGTGTCCTGAAAGAAGTTATGCCTCAATACTTCTCTCAAATGTCACCATCTAGAGACAGTCCAGTTGATAGGCCCAAACACTACCCAAAAACCAATAGGCTTTCTTCCTCATATACGCTTCTACTATTCAAAAATTCAAATGTCTAATAGATGAAAATTAATACCAGAAACGTCTCTTTTCTATTACATCTGCATTCAACTTATGTATATATTTGCTGCAATTTCAGAGGATCAGCAAAAACATAAAATTGCAGTGTATACGAAGGGTAACAAATAGGCTAAGGGAGCATGAAATATTTAGTTATTCACAAAAGTGATGATAAATTCGGTCACGTGTGAATATACTTTCATTCTTGAAAGAACATGAGTAGTGATGGCCATCGATCCATCCACTCTGCCTGTACCAAACAACTAGTTTTTTTGGTGTGTCCGAGACAGATGAAAAAAATAGTAAACTAAGTTAAACTAGAGTGGATCCATGGATTTCTCTATGCCCCGTACTTGAACATGAGATACTCTATCCCAGCATTGACAAACCAGGACCAGATATGACAGGAGGTATTACCAACGTGTTATGCTAATAAACATGATGGTCCAGATATAAACAAACTAGCCTCTACCAAAATTCGGAATTAAGATCTGCTACCTAATTAGCCTCTACCACAGTTAGCTTGAGATGTAAACACTGATTATATAATAGAATTTGCAGACATCTAATTATCTAATTGTTGACACCTTTTCGGAGGCGCCAATAACTCAAGAGAACCAGCGGCGGTGCTCTCTGGTCAGGCGCGGACGGTCCGCGGCCCAGGGCCGGACGATCCGCGACCTGGCGCGAGGCGGCGGTGCTCTTTGGTCAGGCGCGGACGGTCCGCGGCACAGGGCCGGACGGTCCGCGCGTGCGCAGGGGCGGCGGAACATCGCCGGCGGCGCCTGGATCTCGCTCCCGGGAGGGACCCCGTCGGGGAGGAGAGATCCTAGGAGTTGTCTAGGCTCGGGTAGACCGACCTAGACTCCTCTAATCGACGTAGAGTCGAGGAGAGGCGGAGAATTTGGGGATTGGAAGGCTAAACTAGGGCTAAACTAGAACTACTCCTAAGATAAAATGCGAAATAGAAGTTGTATTGATTCGATTGTTGATTACAAATCGGCCGTATACCTCTCTATTTATAGAGGAGGGGGGCTGGACCCTTTACAAACTAATTTCCGAGCTTATCCCGCGATTTTAGCTAACAACCGTAGCACAAAACTCGGAACCTTAATCTGCTCTGCGCCCGCGCGGACCGTCCGGCTCACAGGCGCGGACCGTCCGGCCCACAGGCGCGGACCGTCCGGACCGCGGACCGTCCGGCCTCAGGGCCGGACCGTCCGCGCGCTCAATTTGGTGCTCAACACTAATCATGAATGAATATCAAAACAGTACAGAATTTGTTGAGTCCAAAGTGTAGATTGCAGTAGTATATTGTAAATTAACGATGCAATTTCAGATTTCCAAAAAAACATGGTTGCAACTTGTGAAATAAAAAAGCATTCATGGTCCTGTTTACTACTCCCTCCGTTCCAAATTGGAAGTCGGTTCTGGCCTTTCTAGGTACATATTTTTGCTATACATCCAGATATACACTATGTCTAGATATACTTCAACTAATCATTAGCATCTGCTATCAAACTAGCTTCTACCAAAATTAAAAATTAAGATCTGCTATCTAATTAGCCTCTACCACAGTTAGTTTGAGATGTAAACACTGATTATATAATAGAATTTGCAGACATCTAATTATCTAATCATGAATGAAAAAAAGGGTACAGAATTTGTCGAAAGTGTAGATTGCAGTAGTGGATTATAAATTAAGCATGCATGGGTCTGCATTAAGATTTCAAAAAAACCAACATGGTTGCAAGTTGCAAGTTGTGAAATAAAAAACATTCATGGTCCTATTTACTACTCCCTCCATTCCAAATCGGAAGTCGGTTCTGGCCTTTCTAGGTACATATTTTTGCTATACATCCAGATATACACTGTCTAATACATCTAAAAGACTTAAAAAGACAGAATGGCTCAATGGCTTACAATTTGGAACCGAGGGAGTACATGTCAATGTAAAAAATCACATCAAGTAGGAAGATGAAATAGGAATGTACAACATTACCACTCTACCAGTAGTACTAGTGAAACATTTTCTAACATATTCATATGGGATAATACACTGCCAACTTTCACTCCTTAAACTAGTGACTAGTGAATAAGAACATACAAAATACTTCATTTCCAAAAGTCGTATGGCAAAAAATCTCTACTACTATGAAGAAGGTAAGGGGGTAGGCTGCCTCTCCCTGTTCTGCCTCTCCGTGTTCTGCCTCCCTTCAATCTATACCGTTCGTGTCAATCTGCACCGTTCGCGGCCGCGCGAGCAACAAGAGCCTCCTCACTCCACAGCAGTCGCCTCGCCTCCCGTTCCCCTTGGCAACCACCTCCGATCACCACGTCTCCTAGATCCACCTCGCCCCTCCCCCGGCATCCAGATCCTCCCTCCGCAGCTGCCACCCGCCTCTCGTCTCCCTGGCAGTAGCATGTCGCCCAGCCCACGCCCGCCCACATCCGAACCCCACAGCTCCCCCGTGTGTATGCCCACACCCCACACCACCGACCACCGTCTCCGCGGCGACCCCCGTCCCACGGCCGACCAGCGCCATGCGCATCTGCCACTACGTCGTGCACCTCCTCTCCTCCACCACTGTCGCCCGCTCCTCGCCGCCATGACCGCCCGCCGCATCCTAGATCCACACCGACGACTTATGCGCCTTATGCGAGCTTAGTCGCCCTGCCCCGTAGGTAACTTGACTGATCCCCTTCTCGCTTTTACTTCTTTGGGGGCGAGGGCATGTTGGATCCAGTCCTCGAGCCGAACCTTGCTGGCGGCGGTGGTGAACAACGCGGAGTCACAGCCATGGGGTGAAGCTACCACCAGCTCCAAAGTCCGTCGAAGAGGAGGGAGCCTCGTCCTACCTCGAGACGGTGCGGTGAGGTCAGACCCGGAGCATAGAGGTATCATCGGTCGTTGCTACCATCGCACCTAGGAACAAAGCTCATATCGTTGAAAGGTACCTCGGGGGCTTGAAATCTTTGTTCCCCTTTTCTAGATCCATGATGTGCTTTGCTCAAATGAGTGAATCTGGCCACTAAGCTGTTGCATCTTCTCTAAAATACTTAACGAATGAACCTGTTGTGCAACTTGGGATGTTACTTAACGAGTGTGTTTGGTTTATGCAACTTGGGATGTCCTATTCGGCAGTGATGATAAACTCTATGAACCTGTTGTGAGTGAGGCAGCTCATTGAAGATCCTGATTTAATTAATAAGATTGGTGGCGGCGCGTGTTGTATCAACAAGAACAATTAGTGATGTGTAAAGTCTGCACTTGTACTTCCTGAGTTAGTTCGGTGTCTTGTGTTTGGCAGCATGGTAGTGTGTTCAGAACTTCAGATACATAGAAAGATGGTAAGCATGTCTCTGCGGCTGCTTTCCTTAGTATAGCGCTTAATGTGAATGAGTAATTCAGGTTATATTCGTGAGTACTGGATGGACCTTTGATGTCGTCACTTATTGCAGCGTTTTCTGAACAGGGACCATATTTACAGCCGGCTGCACTTGCACTACTGTTCATGCATGATGTCTATCTGCAAGCTGGTAGCTACTCAGACTGTTGACCAGACATTATCGTTAGCATTTGGCTATATTCTTTTGTGGGCTATCGTTAGCATTTGGCTATATTCAGCCTTATCTTATTTGCCAAGAGCAGACATTATGTGTGATGTCTATCCGAGATAAGGATGTATTTTGCAGCCCCAAATATACATGTTGTTTCTAATATAACAAAACATGCACTTGATTCTCATGGAGATGGCGACATCAACTGGCAAGTAAATAAGCAAGCTTCCTATATTTGTGGGCAAACAATTTATGGAGATGCGCTCTTGGCAAATAAGATACACAAGGAGAGATCCAGAACTCCAAAGTTGAAATGACATGGTAATTTACATGAATATAATTTAGATTACTTCATGTGCATAAGTAGAGATCACCTCACTTATAAGAAGCTTCTCGTGATACTTATTGTTCAGGTAAGAAGAACGTATTTTGCACTAATCTTTGCGAACACGAAGCATGAACTTGATGCAGCTACTGCAAGCCATTAGTCATGGTTCGAACACGTATAATTTGTCTAGAATATATCATGTATAATTGAAAACAAATAGAATAGACTCAGTGCCGGAGGCTCTCACATGAGTAAGGTCTAAATAAGGGGACTGGTTAATACTAATTACAACGTTTTAATTCCACTGTTTATATTTTCAGAACATCTTGACATTTTAAATTAAAATTCTGGCCCTTAGTCTAGAGACAGTGGATTAGTTTTTGCAGCTTGCCTTGTGCGAATAACTTGATGGTAAGCATTTTGCCAAATTGGTGATGTTTTTATGTTTTATACTAATTTTTAACTCTCGTGGCAACGCACGAGCACACACCTAGTATTACAAAGAATGTATCAAGCATTTTAATACAACCCATTAGCACATGGGTAAAATTCCACTCGGTTGCATTTCCCTAAATCTACAAGCTATTGTGTAAAGCATGAAAGTGAGGTTATTCACATGCAGGATCAAGAAACAAATTTTACCACAAGACCTGACCAAATTCATTGCATACGCACAAGTTAACACATAAACACTCATATATCAATGCAGTTTACATTGCTATTCTCAAATACTTAGCATTGTACACGAAATCTAGTTTACACATTGCACAAGCATGTGAATTTACCGAACAAGAAATAACAATTGGTATGGTTATCACTTTATCATGAACTAAATGACATGTTCCCTGTTGTAGCATTAAGAAATGCAACCTGGCATGACAAGATGAATTCATGTTATATCATTGAACAAGCAACCAGCAAGTTAATATCCATACATAGCACGACCAATCTAACTCACTCTTAATGCAAAATGCGAAGATAATGACAATAACAGAGTCATCATAACATGGTCAATTGCTCTAATAAGCTTTCACAGCATGACAGCATAACTTGTGCACTCGTACTCAAGTGAAATCATCAGAGCAAGTGAACCCGTACCACTGCTGCAGGGAGTCATCACATGCGTGGCTGCGGGCGCAGGATCATGATGATGATGTCAATAGCCATGAATGCAACAAGCGGGCTGAGGTCGAGCTTGCGCCCGAACACGGGGGGCATGACCTCGCGGCACAGGGCGAGGAAGGGGTCGCAGAGGTCGCGCAGGGCCGAGAAGGGCTGGCGGTCCCAGGGGATGTTGGGGAACCAGGAGAGCAGCACGCCGACGAGCAGCACCTCCCGGTACACTCCCAGCCACCGCACGGCCGCCGACATCGCCGCCGCCACGGGGGCGCGAAGGGGCGCGAGGTTGAGGCCCCGCAGGGCGGCCTCCAGAGTCGAGAGCGGCGACGCCAGAAGCCCGCCCAGCGCCGTGGCTGCCGCCGATGCCTCCGCGGCGGCGTGCGGAGGGGTCAGGCGGAGACCGCGGGGGAGGGGCCTCGCGGGGAAGGCTAGTGTTCTGGGGAATGCGCGGGCGGATGGGCTCGGGAGAGCGCGGAGAAGCGGGGCTCGAGGGCAGGGGGAGGTCAGGATGCCGTACATCTCGCCGCTTCTCCGGGGACGCGGGAGTGGAAAGTTGAAGGGCTTGGGGAGGAAGGGGATCGGGGCGGCGGCGGAGAAGAGCGGCAGCCGGAAGCAAAAGTGGCCGTGCCACGGGAAGAAGAGGATAGGTCTAGCGTTTCGGGTGGGCCCCGCTTCTAGCGTTTCGGAGGAAATTAGGTGGTGAATAAGACTATCTCCATAAGATTATTTATCTCACTTTTTATTTCACTCTATATTTTAAACTAATCTCTATAAAGAGTGTATCTACAATCTAAAACAGTGTTATATATATCTGCATGCACGATGTTACTAGAGTTGGACTAAGTAAAACTATGGTATGTACTTATATTACCTATATTAATATATTATTATCATGTATTTGTTATTTATTGGTAAGACTATGCATTTTCGTTTGGATTAGTTTGTTTTCTTTATCTCACGTATCTCTTGCCCAATCTTGTTTCCGACAATTCTAATCCCAAATTTGTTTTCGATTTAAAATGTAAAAAAATAAAACAAGAAAGTGTTTATCCTGAGCGATTACAGCTACCTACGTTGCTTAGGTGGACTTAACGAGCCAAGACTATCTCTAGCATCCACTAACGCACATGATTATTTTTCACAACACCAGTAGAATACGGATGAGAATGTCGATAGTAAGCGTTTAGACCGTATTCAGCGGTTACCCCTAAATTTCTCCCCCTATATCCCACTCATGTGTCATGTCAGCGTTCTTTTCTCCCTATATCTCCACCCTGTACAGCGGTTCCCCCTAAATCCTTCCCCTATACCTCATTACAACCATAAAATATCATTTTCTATACCTACTTTTCACCTCCTACCAATTTTTTATCAACTAATAATTAACCGTGGGCCCACAGCACAGTATATAGGGGAGGAAAGGAGAGCACGCTGCATTTGGGGGGAGAGAGAAAATAGTAGCGCTAGTCGCTACCGTAGGGGATGGGATAGAGTTAACCGTTGAAGGTTTTAGCGTGCTCCTGTAGCCGCTACCGTAGGAGAGGGGGGCTTCCGGCGGGATACGTTGAACACAGTCTTATCTTACACTAAATTTATGGTTCTCTTTTCTCCATGGGTCTATATTCGCATTCACACGCGCGTTCGTTGGAAGCGTCCTCTCGTTTGCGTGTTCGCATCCATTTTGTAGTCTTCCATTTTCTAGATGTGCATATAGCATACGCTGGAGATAGTTTAAGTCTGGTTCCAGTGCTAAGAGCCCTATCTATACTGTCACATCAATTATAGCTTGGTCTGATCTACCATCAGCATGTATATATTGCAATATTTTAACGCATAACCTTTACCGTCAATCTACAACCACTTTAGCACCATATCAACTTTTTTACAGACTCTTTTTAAAATAAAACACATTGTTAATAGAAAATCGTCTCAGTGTATATAATTGAGCAAATAAAAATTATATAGTTTAGAAATAATAAATGAAATTGACATAATACATAAAGCGTTAAGAAATATAATATATAAAATAAAGGTTACATGATTTATAAATATATTTTTTTTGACTTTTTTGACATTAGTCGATGATTGATACTAATTAGGGATGAAAACGGTCGGAAACGGTCGGTAAACACTAAAACCATTACTGTCGGAGAGGGAATTCTCCGGGCGGGTGGCAGAGTGCACCCGCCCTAAATCCTAAGATGAGGAAGGGGATTAAGTGTTTTGCCTGCCCTGCTAAGCAAACATCAAACACATGAACACGCGAGGATTTAGAGTGGTTCGGGCCGCCGGAGCGTAACACCCTACTCCACTGTGTGTTGAATTGTTGTGGAAGCTTGAGAATTGAGAGTCTGAGTTGGGCCTAAGTGTCCCCCTTTGTAACGTTGCATGCCTCCCCTTTTATAGCTAAGGGGGGCATGTACAAGAGTGCTGAGCCCCGACATGTGGGCCCAGGAACACAACGGATGTAGTACTTGGAGCTACTAATGTTTGCTGCTAGAGCAATCTTGAGAGCACCTAGAGGGGGGTGAATAGGTGATCCTATAAAACTTGAACTTAATGCCACAAAAACTTGGTTAAGCGTTAGCACAGTATTGCCAAGTGGCTAGAGAAGAGTCTTAGCGAAACACAATAACCACAAGAGAATCAACACAGGTAGACACAGTGGTTTATCCCGTGGTTCGGCCAAGTACAACACTTGCCTACTTCCATGTTGTGGCGTCCCAACGGACGAGGGTTGCAATCAACCCCTCTCAAGCGGTCCAAAGACCCACTTGAATACCATGATGTTTGCTTTTATTTTCTATATCCCGTTCGCGAGGAATCTCCACAACTTGGAGTCTCTCGCCCTTACAAAGATGTTCACAAAGAGGCACGGAGTAAGGGAGGGATTAGCAACTCACACAAGACACAAAGATCACAGCAAATACGCACACACGAGACCCAGACTTAAGCTCAAAAGACTAGCACACTAGAACGGAGCTCAAATCACTAGAATGTCGAACAAGTGTGCAAGAATGGAGTGTGAGTGATCAAGAGTGCTCAAGGAATGCTTGGTGTCCTCCTCCATGCGCCTAGGGGTCCCTTATATAGCCCCAAGGCAACTAGGAGCCGTTGAGTGCATTCCAGGAAGGCAATTCTTGCCTTCTGTCGCTTGGCGCACCGGACAGTCCGGTGCACCACCGGACACTGTCCGGTGCGGATTTCCTTCCTTATTTGGCGAAGCCGACCGTTGGCGGCCTTGGAGCCGTTGGCGCACCGGACAGTCCGGTGCACACCGGACAGTCCGGTGCCCCCTACTAGTCGTTGGCTCGGCCACGTGTCTCGTGCGGATCGCGCGGCCGACCGTTGGCCCGGCCGACCGTTGGCTCACCGGACAGTCCGGTGCACACCGGACAGTCCGGTGAATTATAGCCGTACGCCGTTAATTCCTTCCCGAGAGCAGCAAGTTCGCCTGAGCCAGTCTGGCACACCGGACACTGTCCGGTGCACCACCGGACAGTCCGGTGCACCCAGACAGAGCTAGCTTTGGCTGAACAAACCCATCTCTTCTCCAATTCGATTTCTCCTGTTTCCAGTACTTAGACACAATACATTAGTCACTAAAACAATGTACTAAGTCTGAGAAACATACCTTTATACTTGATTTGTACTTTGTCCACCATTTGACACTTAGGCACTTGTGTTGGACACTAAATCACCAAAATACTTAGAAATGGCCCAAGGGCACATTTCCCTTTCAATCTCCCCCTTTTTGGTGATTTATGCCAACACAACATAAAGCAAATAGAACACGTACAAAATCAATTCAAATAAGAACTCAAATTTGCTTTGAATCAAATTTGGCATATATGGATCATTCTTTGCCACCACTAGGTTTGTTTTTGCAAATCAAACTCAATTTCCTATCTCTAAGTCAAACACACATGTTGAAACATAAAGAGAGACATTTCACGAGAAATTGATCAAGGATTCAAAAACTCCCCCTTTTTCCCATAATTAAGCCTTCTCCCCACAAGAGACCAGCCAAGAGTATTTTGACAAACAAAAACTCTAGCTCTACTATTTTTCAAAATTCACAAGTGGTAGCTGATCCATTTATTGCTTTGGCCTTATTTTCTCCCCCTTTGGCATCAAGCACCAAAACGGGATCAATTTTGGCCCTTTAACCCCATTGCCTCACCAAAATCTTCAACTTAGAGTAAAAAGGCAATAAGAGTGCAAAGATGAACTTGGAAGAATTTACTCTTTCATCGGAGTGCAGTGGAAGTCTTGCATGTTCCAAGTCCACCTTTTCCCTTTCAAACCACCTTTGAGACTAAATTAAGCAAACTCAAGCACATAGTTAGTCTCAAAAGGTCAAGTTGTAGCACATCTCCCCCTAAATTTGTGCATCACTTGCAAATGGACTTGTAAGGTCCGGGGAGTGCTTGTACAACTTGAGCACCATAAGTAAACAACAAAATGCATAAAGAACATGATCAAACACATGTATGCTATAAATCAATCCAAGTTCCGCGAATCTAAGACATTTAGCTCACTACGCAACTTGCAAAAGGTCTGCTCATCTAAAGGCTTGGTAAAGATATCGGCTAGCTGGTTCTCGGAGCTAACATGAAACACTTCGATATCTCCCTTTTGCTGGTGGTCTCTCAAAAAGTGATGACGGATGTCTATGTGCTTTGTGCGGCTGTGTTCAACAGGATTATCCGCCATGCGGATAGCACTCTCATTATCACATAGGAGTGGGACTTTGCTCAAATTGTAGCCAAAGTCCCTGAGGGTTTGCCTCATCCAAAGTAGTTGCGCGCAACACTGTCCTGCGGCAACGTACTCGGCCTCAGCGGTGGATAGGGCAACGGAAGTTTGTTTCTTAGAACTCCATGACACCAGGGACCTTCCTAAGAATTGGCACGTCCCCGATGTGCTCTTCCTATCGACCTTACATCCAGCATAGTCGGAGTCTGAATATCCAATCAAGTCAAAGGTAGACCCCTTTGGATACCAGATCCCGAAGCAAGACGTAGCGACTAAATATCTAAGAATTCGCTTCACAGCCACTAAGTGACACTCCTTAGGATCGGATTGAAATCTAGCACACATGCATACGCTAAGCATAATATCCGGTGTACTAGCACATAAATAAAGTAAAGACCCTATCATAGACCGGTATGCTCTTTGATCAACAGACTTACCTCCTTTGTTGAGGTCGGTGTGTCCGTCGGTTCCCATTGGAGTCTTTGCGGGCTTGGCGTCCTTCATCCCAAACCTCTTGATCAAATCTTGTGTGTACTTTGTTTGGGAGATGAAGGTCCCATCCTTGAGTTGCTTCACTTGGAACCCAAGGAAGTAGTTCAACTCGCCCATCATCGACATTTCGAATTTCTGCGTCATCACCCTGCTAAACTCTTCACATGACTTTTGGTTAGTGGAGCCAAATATTATGTCATCGACATAAATTTGGCACACAAAAAGATCACCATCACAAGTCTTAGTAAAAAGAGTTGGATCGGCTTTCCCAACCTTGAAAGCATTAGCAATTAAAAAGTCTCTAAGGCATTCATACCATGCTCTTGGGGCTTGCTTAAGTCCATAGAGCGCCTTAGAGAGCTTACACACGTGGTCGGGGTACCGTTCATCCTCGAAGCCAGGGGGTTGCTCCACGTACACCTCCTCCTTGATTGGCCCGTTGAGGAAAGCGTTCTTCACATCCATTTGGAACAACCTGGAAGAATGGTGAGCGGCATATGCTAGCAAAATACGAATGGACTCTAGCCTAGCCACAGGAGCAAAAGTATCCTCAAAGTCCAAACCTGCGACTTGGGCATAACCTTTTGCCACAAGTCGTGCCTTGTTCCTTGTCACCACCCCGTGCTCGTCTTGTTTGTTGCGGAACACCCACTTGGTTCCCACAACATTTTGCTTGGGACGAGGCACCAGTGTCCAAAATTCATTTCTTTTGAAGTTGTTGAGCTCCTCCTGTATGGCCAACACCCAGTCCGGATCTAGCAAGGCCTCTTCTACCCTGAAAGGCTCAATAGAAGAGACAAAGGAGTAATGCTCACAAAAATTAACTAATCGAGATCGAGTAGTTACTCCCTTGCTAATATCACCCAAAATTTGGTCGAAGGGATGATCCCTTTGAATCATTGCTCGAACTTGGGTTTGAGGTGCCGGTTGTGCTTCTTCCACCATTACATGATCATCTTGTGCTCCCCCTTGATCACACGCCTCCTGTTCTTCATCTTGAGTTGGGGGTTGCACCATTGTTGAGGAAGAAGGTTGATCTTGCTCATCTTGTTCCTGTGGCCGCACATCTCCAATTGCCATGGTGTGTATTGCGGTCGTTGGAACTTCTTCTTCATCTACATTATCAAAACCAACAACTTGCTCTCTTAGAGAGCCATTAGTCTCATCAAATACAACGTCGCTAGAGACTTCAACCAAACCCGATGATTTGTTGAAGACTCTATACGCCTTTGTATTTGAGTCATAACCTAACAAAAACCCTTCTACGGCTTTGGGAGCAAATTTGGAATTCCTACCCTTCTTCACTAGAATGTAGCATTTACTCCCAAAAACTCGAAAATACGAAACATTGGGTTTGTTATCGGTTAGTAGCTCATACGACGTCTTCTTGAGGAGGCGATGAAGGTAGACCCTATTGATGGCGTGGCAAGCCATGTTCACGGCTTCCGACCAAAAACACTCGGGGGTCTTGAACTCTCCAAGCATCGTCCTCGCCATGTCTATAAGCGTCCTGTTCTTCCTTTCTACCACACCATTTTGCTGTGGTGTGTAGGGAGCGGAGAACTCGTGCTTGATCCCTTCCTCCTCAAGGTATTCCTCCACTTGAAGGTTCTTGAACTGGGACCCATTGTCGCTCCTTATCTTCTTCACCTTGAGCTCAAACTCGTTTTGAGCTCTTCTTAGGAAGCGCTTGAGGGTCCCTTGGGTTTCAGTTTTATCTTGCAAAAAGAATACCCAAGTGAAGCGGGAAAAGTCATCAACAATAACTAGACCGTACTTACTTCCTCCTATGCTTAGATAGGCGACGGGTCCGAAGAGGTCCATATGTAGCAGCTCCAGAGGTCTTGACGTGGTCATCACATTCTTGCTGTGATGCGCTCCTCCCACTTGTTTACCTGCTTGACAAGCTGCACAAGGTCTATCTTTTTCGAAAGTAACATTGGTTAGACCTATCACGTGTTATCCCTTTAGAAGCTTGTGAAGGTTCTTCATCCCCACATGTGCTAAGCGACGATGCACAACCAGCCCATGCTAGTCTTAGCAATTAAGCATGCATCTAGACCGGCCTCTTCTTTTGCAAAATCAACTAAATAAAGTTTGTCGTCTAATACACCCTTAAAGGCTAATGAACCATCACTTCTTCTAAAGACAGACACATCTACATTTGTGAATAGACAATTATATCCCATATTGCATAATTGACTAACAGATAACAAATTATATCCAAGAGACTCAACTAAAAACACATTAGATATAGAGTGCTCGGATGAAATAGTAATTTTACCTAACCCTTTTACCTTGCCTTGATTCCCATCACCGAATATTATTGAATCTTGGGAATCCTTGTTTTTGACGTAGGAGGTGAACATCTTCTTCTCCCCCGTCATATGGTTTGTGCATCCGCTGTCGATAATCCAGCTTGAACCCCCGGATGCATAAACCTGCAAGGCAAATTTAGGCTTGGGTCTTAGGTACCCAACTCTTGTTGGGTCCTACAAGGTTAGTACAAATATCCTTAGGGACCCAAATGCAAGTTTTGTCTCCCTTGCATTTTGCCCCTAATTTTCTAGCCACTATCTTCCTATCCTTTTTACAGATAGCAAAGGAAGCATTTAAAGCATGATATATTGTAGAAGGTTCATTAACTTTCCTAGGAACATTAACAACATTTCTCCTAGGCATATGAACAAAATATCTCCTAGACATATCTTTACCATGCATATAGGAAGAAATAGAAGCAAACATGGCATGAGAGTCAAAAGCATCATAAGCATTACAACTCTTATAAGACTGTCTTCTATCATGGTACATAAAAGCATGGTTCTTTTTAGCACTACTAGCCATAGGGGCCTTCCCTTTCTCCTTGGCGGGGATGGGAGCCTTATGGCTTGTTGAGTTCTTGGCTTCCTTCTTGAAACCAAGTCCATCGTTAATTGAGGGGTGTCTACCAACCGTGTAGGCATCCCTTACAAATTTTAACTTATCAAATTCGCTTTTGCTAGTCTTAAGTTGGGCATTAAGACTAGCTACTTCATCATTCAATTTAGAAATTAAAACTAGGTGTTCACTACAAGCATCAATATTAAAATCTTTACACCTAGTGCAAACCATGACATGTTCTACGCAAGATATTGATTTATTAGCTATTTCTAACTTAGCATTCAAGTCATCGTTTATGCTTTTTAAGCTAGAAATAGAGTCATGGCATGTAGACAATTCACAAGAAAGCATTTCATTCCTCTTTATTTCTAAAGCAAGGGATTTTTGAGCTTCTACAAACTTATGATGTTCATCATATAAGAGATCCTCTTGCTTTTCTAGCAATTTATTCTTATGATTCAAAGCATCAATCAATTCATTTATTTTATCCACCTTGGTTCTATCTAGACCCTTGAATAAACATGAATAATCTATTTCATCATCATCACTAGACTCATCCTCACTTGAAGAAGCATAAGTACTAGTATTGCGAGCGCTTACCTTATTTTCCCTTGCCATGAGGCAAGTGTGATGCTCGTTGGGGAAGAGTGCGAGCACCTAGAGGGGGGGGTGAATAGGTGATCCTGTAAAACTTCAAACTTAAGCCACAAAACTTGGTTAAGTGTTAGCACAGATAATGCCAAGTGGCTAGAGAGGAGTCTCAACAAAACACAATAACCACAAAAGATCAATCACAGAGATGGCACAGTGGTTTATCCCGTGGTTCGGCCAAGTACAACACTTGCCTACTTCCACGTTGTGGCGTCCCAACGGACGAGGGTTGCAATCAACCCCTCTCAAGCGGTCAAAAGACCCACTTGAATACCACGGTGTTTGCTTTTATTTTCTATATCCCGTTCGCGAGGAATCTCCACAACTTGGAGTCTCTCGCCCTTACAAAGATGTTCACAAAGAGGCACGAAGTAAGGGAGGGATTAGCAACTCACACAAGACACAAAGATCATAGCAAATACGCACACACGAGACCCAGACTTAAGCTCAAAAGACTAGCACACTAGAACGGAGCTCAAATCACTAGAATGTCGAACAAGTGCGCAAGAATGGAGTGTGAGTGATCAAGAGTGCTCAAGGAATGCTTGGTGTCCTCCTCCATGCGCCTAGGGGTCCCTTATATAGCCCCAAGGCAGCTAGGAGCCATTGAGTGCATTCCAGGAAGGCAATTCTTGCCTTCTGTCGCTTGGCGCACCGGACAGTCTGGTGCACCACCGGACACTGTCCGGTGCGGATTTCCTTCCTTATTTGGCGAAGCCGACCGTTGGCGGCCTTGGAGCCGTTGGCGCACCGGACAGTCTGGTGCCCCCTACTAGCCGTTAGCTCGGCCACGTGTCCCGTCCGGATCGCGCCGCCGACCGTTGGCCCGGCCGACCGTTGGCTCACCGGACAGTCCGGTGCACACCGGACAGTCCGGTGAATTATAGTTGTACGCCGTTAATTCTTTCTCGAGAGCAGCAAGTTCGCCTGAGCCAGTCTTGCACACCGGACACTGTCTGGTGCACCACCGGATAGTCCGGTGCACCCAGACAGAGCTGGCTTTGGCTGAACAAAGCCATCTCTTCTCCAATTCGATTTCTCTTGTTTCCAGTACTTAGACACAATACATTAGTCACTAAAACAATGTACTAAGTCTGAGAAACATACCTTTATACTTGATTTGTACTTTGTCCACCATTTGACACTTAGGCACTTGTGTTGGACACTAAATCACCAAAATACTTAGAAATGGCCCAAGGGCACATTTCCCTTTCAAATCTTCTTGCGCCCTGACATCCGAGATCTGCGTAGTATCGGTGTGCAGGGGAAGCTTCTCGTACAAGGGATGATGAGCATAGTGCGTCGCGCAGCATGGGCGTACTGTTTGACAACGGACTGGACAGGTGCGTCGTCTGCAGGATGGCCCTGGCGCCGCCTGCCAGTGGAGTGGACAGGACGCATTAAATATTGTGAGGGCACATCGCCTGTCAGCAGGGTGGACAGGTGGCGCGTCCTTTCCGCAATAAATGCAGAGACCGTGCGGCCTAGAGGCCTTACGTCAGGCTCCACTCGCTGGCTTATGTCACGGGCTACAAGCCACGCGGCCACATCGGGTCTCCGCCTGAGCGGGGAGCGCATGCGCGCAGGGTAAGGCCCGGACGCGTGGCAGTATCGGACCCTTGCTTATGCCGGGGTTTCCCCTGTCTCGGGACCTCGTTGCGGCCCGGACCTTACTCGGAGGGATCTGGATCCCATCCAAGGGACTCGGCATGCTTACTCGGGAGTCCCGGGCCATAATCGAGGGTCTGGGTTGTGCGCACAGGGGTCCGGCGCTCCCTCGCGGAGGTCCGGTTTGACTGATACATCCTGGGATGTATCATCTTTCCTCGCCACACGGTGCCCCTTGAGCGGCCCACGTGGTGTGGTCGAGTGTTGTTCACCGTGTGGCTAGGGAACGTCGTATGGGCACCGCGTCTTCATACCATAGTAGGGGTACCCCTGATTCAGGGTACCGACAGTGGCCCCCGGGCCCGCCTCAGGGGAGGATGCGAGCCTGCAGGTGGGGCCAAAGTTTGACTGGCGATTGGCTCGCTGCTCCCATGCGCCCGTTGATGCAATTACTGCCGGCCCGCCCATGGTCACGCCGACTGCCATGCCTATCCCCGTGGCTGATTGGCCCATGACCTCTGCACTTAATGTCTTTGTTGGGCCATGCGCGCGGGGTGCCTTGAGTCGCTGCATTAGTTTTGAAAATTTATCTTCTCGGTCTTCTGCGACGGCCTCGAGGAGGCGCGGTATTGACGCGAGCGGCGGTGCGACTTTTCTGCACCCAGAAACCGGCGCGCCGGGTGCATGACATGTGGGTCTGGGCCCCCATGCCAGAGGTTGGACCACCGGTCGAAGCCGAGGGGGCGCACAACCGCAGGGCTGTTGCACGCTCCTTGTGCGGCGGTTCGCCTCCTTGACCGCTGATTGCGGCGGAGATGAAAGGGCGTATAACCGCAAGGCGGTTGCACGCTCCTTGTGCGACGATTCGCCTTCTTCGAGCTTTGGGCCAGCTTGTGTGACATGTGAGGCCTGGCCCCATGTCATAGGATGGGAACCCTGGTGCGCATCGGGGGAGACCTTGCCCGTGACGCTTCGGGGCGCGAGCGGGGAAATCTGCCTTTAAAAGGGGTTCACCCCTCGGGTAGCAGCCATGTCTTACTTCTCTCCCACTCGCGGTGCCCTTTCATCTTCGAGCTCTTTGTGCCCCTTTGCCTTCAAGGTTTCTGCTTTGCGTTGCCGTAGTTTGCCATGGTCTTGTGACTTCATCCCGAGCACACCCAAACTGAGTGAGTGCTCGAAATGGTATACCGCCTGCTTGGATGGAATGTGTCGGTATTTGCCAGGAGGACTTTGTGTTGGGGTCTCTCCTCTCGGCGACCTTTCCGCCGAAGAGTTTGTGTTCTTTGTTTCCAAACTCCCCAGCGGGTTGGCTCTGCCGGTCCCATCTTTCTTCGTGCAGCTGTTGGAGGGGCTTGGCCTCCAGCCTCTACCCATGGCGTCTTGCTTCATCTTCTAGGCGACCATCATCGCCTACCTCCATGGGATGTCCGTGGAGGTGGCGCTCCTTCCCGATTCTTCCTCCAGCATTCAGGGGGAAGGATGATTACCAGCCTCGTGAAGATGGGCAGCGGGCTGAGTCATGGCTCCATCCCTTACGCCCCCAACTCTTTGGGGTGGGAAGCGAGCCGTGTTGTGGCTCCATCTCTTCGGCTTTGATGGCTTTGGTGCCACCTCCGATGCTGCCTCCCGCTGCTAAGCGGGGCATGGCTGTCCGTCCACCGCACGGGCGACGGTCGTGCCGTGCGCAGGTCCACCACATCCACGACATCCCCTGCGCCGTTGGTCGCACTGCTCCAACGTTGTCCGGGGGGTCGTACAAGACGTCGTACGCCGTGGAGGTGGCGGACACGTTCTTGGATGGTCTTGTCCTCACCCTCGTAGGAGGACGGGGGCGAGGACCTCTTCGTACGCCCTGTAGTGGCCGCCGTTACCGGCAAGCCACCGGGGCGGAGGTGGCCGCCATCGCTGGCGAGCCATTGGTGCAGAGACGACCGCTTCCATAGTCGAGCCGCTCGGAGTAGAGGTGGTCGCCATCGCTGGTGAGGCTGCCCGGAGCTAGCTTCCAACGCGACCCTGCTGGTGCGGAGTAGTCCATTCCTGCAGAGTAGAGATGGAGCTACAATTCCGCTTGAAGGCGGATGTAATACTTTTGCTTTTTGTAAGGTACTTTTGAGTACTATTTATCAAGCAGTATTAGCACTTATCTGTGTACCACTTGTCCCTGTTGCGTGTGGTGTAACTGATTCTTCCTTGGTACCTGGCCCCCCTGGGATGTAGGCTCGATTTGTCGAGGCTGCAGACCAGCATACCTAAGAAAGAGTTGGCGATGGCCCCCAGGAGGTAGCCTCGACTGGGACCTGAGCCTGCACACAGCTTTGGCTAGGGAGCATTAGTAGTACACCCATAGGACCCGCCATGTGACACTAGCCATCCTTTGATACATGCTCGGGACCTGCAGGGTTTAGTCTGGGAGGCCAAGTTGTGCGTCCGGACCCCCTGGATGGTGGTTCTAGGTACTAGGACACTCGTCGCAGAGTGGTGGAGCATGCAGGCCCACGGTACGGAACCAGGCTGAGCGGCTACACGGGCTCCGAACCACCCCAGGAGACAAGTGTCCATTCTCTAGTTCCGGACCCCAGGTTGTTGGACCCACAGGACTTATAGCTCCAAATACTAGGTACCCATGACGGAGTGGTGGAGTGTGCAAGCTTTCGGGTACGGAACCAGGCTAAGCGACCACACAGGCTCCGGACCACCCCATGGAACGGGCTCCCGTTCTTTAGAACCAGCTCCCAGGCTGTCGGGCCCTCCTGCTTTCGCAGAGAGGTCCTAAACTGCAAGCCTGACTGTTCAATTCGGATGTCATTATGTCTGATGAAAAGGGAACTGTTTGGGTGGGTTAGATAAAATAATATCTGAAAAACTGCAAGGCAAGACCATGGAGCAGTAGGATAAAACTATCATAGGGGCACATCTGAGGGGGTAATTCTTTTCTTTATAACTTATCATGCATGGGTGCAGACCAACAGGCCGGGCTTATGAGGACGGACCTCACCGGGTTGGCGTACACATATGCGTTACCTAGTTACAAAAGGGAAACAAATTCGACCCCTCAGACTTGCTCCTATGGATAGAACTTACAGAGATGCTCCAACGCCAGGGAGAGGCACTCCTTCAGTCGTTGCAAGATGGTCACCCCCGTGTCGGCGTATTCCCGTTACCTTGAAGGGTCCTTCCTAGCTGGGGGAGAGTTGCGGAGCCCTTCTTGGTTTGGTACTTGCCGTAGGACTAGGTCCCGACCCTGGGTTCCCATCTGCGTTTGATGAGGGAGCCCTCGTCCTCGGCTGTAGCCATTTCTGCATGGACCTGTTGGAAGTCTGGACCCGTGGGGAGTCCAGAAGGGTTTCTGGGGGAAGGCAGGCTTCGGTCCCATAGACCGGGGGCACGGGGTTCCCCTAGGGGTCCATCTAGTTGTCTCCACCGGAGTAGGAGCCTCCAGCGAAGACATCCTTCAGGTCCCCCTCGGGTGACTGATACCCGAGGTCCCGTTCAGCCGCGGCCACCTTGCCGTCGTCAACCTTTTCTTTGCTAGGTCGGCGACGATTGGGGAGCCGTCCTTGGAAGACTGCTCGCGCCGCTCGCTGACGCATTTCGCGAGGTCAATGATCTCGCAACACTCTGTGGCGTTGTGGCGACCGTTGGGGTGCACAGGGCATGAGCCGCTGTTACCCCTCTGCGACCGTGGGCGTTTGTTGCGGTCGCCCCGGCCCCCGGTCGTGGCTCCAACTACTAGAGCGGTGGACCGCAGCTTTTGGTAGTCATGGTCCTTCTTCTTTTTCTTCTTACGGTCCCGGGGGACGGCACCTGAGCCACCCGACTGGGCAGCCCCGGTTTGTGGGGCCGAGTGCCATGCACGGCCCTCAGCGGCTCTGGCGCATTTGTCGGCCAGAGCGAAGAGTGTGGGGATAGTCTCCACGTCATGTGTGGCCAACTTCTCCAACATTTTCTCATCACGTACTCCCTGTCGGAAGGCCGTGATGATGGAAGCATCGGAAATGCGAGGTATAGTACCTCACACCTTGGTGAAGCGGGAGATGAACGTCCGGAGAGTCTCCCCGGGCTCCTGCCTCACCGCACGGAGGTGGGCCTCCACACCGTGCTGCTGGTAAGCACTGGCGAAGTTCGCAACGAACCACGCGCAGAGCTCTTCCCAGGAGTAGATTGACCCTGGGGCGAGGTTCATGAGCCAAGTCCGGGCAGATCTAGACAAGACGACATGAAAATATGTCGCCATCACATCCGGTGTTTCCACCGGCTGCTGTGATAGCGGTGACATACACCTGCAGGAACTCCAACAGATTTTACGTTCCGTCGTACTTTTTCCGGTAGGTGCGGCCGGAACTTGGGTGGCCATGACGCCACGCGGAGATGATCCGCGAGAGCGGCGCAGCCCACGCCGGCCAAGGGGACACCCGCTTGGGACCGGGTGCCCATTGGGGCCTGCGGTGCTACCGCATCGAAGTCTTGATCGAGGTTGCGGCCCTCGATGTTTTCGCGGCGCTCGTGCGCCCTTTCTAAAGAGACCCGGGCGTCCTCTCTCGTGCGCCTGCGGTTGAGTTCTGCCCGAAGGTCATTGGTCTGCGCGCCCCTTACTGAGGGCGAGTGCACAGATGCCGACACCTCATATTGGCGTCGGGACGATCATGGCCTCGACCTAGTCGAGGTAGAATGCGCCATGCCGAGCAATCGGTCGACGTCGTCCCGCCACTGCTTCATGGCCCCTGGTGAGGCCGTGGAGCTTGGAGGGTGTCGCAGCAACTCCTTGGCTGCTGACAACGCTCCTAGAGCCACCCTCGACAGAGCCCGGGATGTCTGTGCAACTGTATGCTGTCATGCAGCGTGCACAGCAGCAGCGCCCGACACTGGGCGATCGGGAACCTGTGGCGTGGAAGAAACATCTTCTTCCTCCACCAGGAAATCCGTTGAAGTCTTGGCGCGGTGCTCCACGATTTGCACCGTCATGCTGAGCGAGGAAACAAGCAAAAACCTAATGCCTAGGCCCCTACCTGGCGCGCCAAATGTCGGAGAGGGAATTCTCCGGGTGGCGGAGTGCACCCGCCCTAAATCCTAAGATGAGGAAGGGGCTTAAGTGTTTTGCCTGCCCTGCTAAGCGAACATCAAGCACATGAACACGCGAGGATTTAGAGTGGTTCGGGCCACCGGAGCGTAACACCCTACTCCACTGTGTGTTGGATTGCTGTGAAAGCTTGAGAATTGAGAGTCTGAGTTGCGCCTAAGTGTCCCCCTTTGTAACGTTGCATGCCTCCCCTTTTATAGCTAAGGGGGCATGTACAAGAGTGCTAAGCCCCGATATGTGGGCCTAGGAACACAACGAATGTAGTACTTGGAGCTACTAATGTTTGCTACTAGAGCAATCTTTTTGCGCACTGACATCCGAGATCTGCGTAGTATCGATGTGCAGGGGAAGCTTCTCGTACAAGGGATGATGAGCACAGTGCGCCGCGCAGAACGAGCGTACTATTTGACAACGGACTGGATAAGTGCGCCGTCCGCAGGATGGCCCTGGCGTCGCCTGTCAGTGGAGTGGATAGGACGCATTAAATGCTATGAGGGCACATCACCTGTCAGCAGGGTGGACAGGCGATGCGTCCTTTTCGCAATAAATGCAGAGACCGCGTGGCCTAGAGGCCTTACGTCAGGCTCCGCTCGCTGGCTTATATCACGGGCTATAAGCCACGTGGCCGCATCGGGTCTCCGCCTAAGCGGGGAGCGCATGCGCGCAGGGTAAGGCCCAGACGCGTGGCAGTACTGGACCCTTGCTTATGCCGGGGTTTCCCCTGTCCCGGGACCTCATTGCGGCCCGGACCTTACTCGGAGGGATCTGGATCCCATCCAAGGGACTCGGCATGCTTACTCGGGAGTCCCGGGCCATAATCGGGGGTCCGGGTTGTGCGTACAGGGGTCCGACGCTCCCTCGCGGAGGTCCGGTTCGACTGATACATCCTGGGATGTATCATCTTTCCTCGCCACACGGTGCCCCTTGAGCGGCCCACGTGGTGTGGTCGAGCGCTGTTCACCGTGTGGCTAGTGAACGTCGTATGGGCACCGCGTCTTCATACCATAGTAGGGGGTACCCCTGATTCAGGGTACCGACAATTACCGTTTTCATATTTTTTATCGAAAACAAAATCGAAAACGGTAACTCCGGAAACGGAAACGATATCGGTATTTCGAAAACATCGAAAATGAAAGTTCGGTGCGGAAAATACACCGGTAACGGTCGAAATCTAAATACGATCGGTAAACATATCAAACTTCACAATACAACAAAGTTGACAAAAGATCACAAAGACCACAAGTTCACAATTTATGATATAACAAGTTCACAAGGATCACAAATTTATAATAAAAAAGTTTACAAAGATCACAAGTTTACAATATAACAAGTTTACAGTATAACAGGTTCATAAAGATCACAAGTTCACATACTCAAAGTTTACAATTCACAATATCCACTCGATTTAGCTGACATGACATGCTTACTCATGAAATATTTTTTCCTCACATAAAGAGTTTTTTCACAGCCTCACAGGAAAACTCTAAAATCTAGCGTGTGGAAAAGGTAGACTATCGGCTCTCTATCATTATATATTACTAATACATAACATGTGCATAGAAAAGAGTGGATTCGTTCGAGAGACCAAATCATTAATCTCAACTGCCTTCCAACACCATCTATCCAAAAAATCTTAAAGCGTCCAAAAAATACAAAATAAGTAATCCTTATCTAGAGACGTACAGGCGTTGCGAAAAAATCACATGCTGGAAAATTCCGGAAAAAATCCGAGACACAATTCCGGAAAATTCCGAGACACAAATCCGGTAATTTCCGACAAAAACCGGTAACCGAAGGAAACGGTCGGTAAAATACCATGCCGATTCCGATAGAAAATTCCGAAAACCGATTTCGTTTTCAAAAAATACCGTTACCGGTGAATCCGATCGAAAAATTTCGAAATCAGTTTCCGGAATTCCAAAAAAATTTCAAAACCGTTTTCATCTCTGATACCAAGGCAACCACTTGGGTGAACCTAGGGTCAGCGGGCGATACCGCCCCACGTTGACACCTGTCTAAGATTGGATCCAGTGGTAGTGGGCTATATGTCTTGTCTATATGTACCATGGCCGGCGTGTATTTATTATCTGGGCCCCCTCAAATCATATAGCCCATGCAAAACTAGCCATCTGTGGGCGGTGGCCCATATGACCAAAGCTCCTAATGGCCGAGCGCACCACTTTGACAAGATAGAGAGTAAACGAATACCATACGGCAGGCAGGAGGCCACTTTCACAACTTCCGGATCGCCCTGCAGGCTGAAGTCGCTTAAACTGTCTTAAGTAGATAGGATAAAATAGGGATGTGAAAACTGTAGATAATATGATTTGATATTATTTGTATATTAAAGTTTAAAATAAAGGATAAAATAAAAGATAGGATAGAAGATCTGCTGAAGATAATCTTAGACTATATCTGACATCTTATCTATTATCATATCCATATTTAAACTCTATGCTATGAATAGTATAGTCTACCATTTAAAACATTGTGTTCGAACCAAAAATGAGTGCGCGGACGGTCCGGCCCTGAGGCCGGACGGTCCGCGGTCCGGACAGTCCGCGCCTGTGGGCCGGACGGTCCGCGCGTGCGTAGAACAGATTAGGGTTCCGAGTTTTGTGCTACGGTTGTTAGCTAAAATCAGGGGTTAAGCTCGGAAATTAGTTTGTAAAGGGTCCAGCCCCACTCCTCTATAAATAGAGAGGTCTACGGCCGATTTGTAATCAACAATCGAATCAATACAACTTCTATTTCGCATTTATCTTAGGAGTAGTTCTAGTCTAGTTTAGGTTTAGCCTCTCGATCCCCAAATTCTTCGTCTCTCTTCGACTCTACGTCGATTAGAGGAGTCTAGGTCGGCCGGCCCGAGCCTAGACACAACCTAGGATCTCTACTCCCCGACGGGGTCCCTCCCGGGAGCGAGATCCAGGCGCCGTCGGCGATCTTCCGCCGTCCCTGCGTACGCGCGGACCGTCCGGCCCCAGGGCGCGGACCGTCCGGCCGTCAGGCAGGAGCCCTAGCCGCGCACCAGGTCGCGGACCGTCCGGCCCCAGGCCGCGGACAGTCCGCCCTTGCGCAGAGAGCACCACCGCGCCTCGCACCAGGCCGCGGACCGTCCGGCCCCTGCGCGCGGACCGTCCGCCCCTGTGCAGAAGGCACCGCCACGGTTCTTGTTGAGTGTTTGGCGCTCCAAAAAGGCGTCAACATACTTTTTGGCGACTCCGCTGGGGAAAACACATCTAAGCTCATCAGATCGGCCCTCAATGGCCGGTTCAAAGGATAGCTCTGATATTTCTCTAAGCAACATCATAGAGCCGACTTGGGAAACCTTGCCGGCTGACGAGCAGCTCCAGTTTGAGGAGCACAAGGAGCGGATGATCCAGGAGGCGAAAGCAAAGTTCTTGGCCAACTTCAAAGTGGACAGGAACAACAAGGTCGTCCGACATCGGGCGACGGATCCGGCTTCGCTCCAACCCACGCCAGATATCCCCAATGTAAGTAATACCAACGATCTGCAATCTCTTAGAAATTATGTAGAAGATCAGCGTGAACAAATGCAGAACATCATAGGGGGTATGCAAAGCGATCTTAAGAGACTAGTACGTGCATTCGATAAATCTAGTACCGCAAATTTTCCTTCGCACGAGGTTGAGTTAGGAGATAACGCGCGTAACACATCGGCTACAGGTTGTCACGACCAGTCACAACCCCTTTATGGGATGCCGATGGACACGTACCCTAAGCAACCGCAAATCGGCAGCAAACCAGCTGATCTGCACATGCCCGGACCGTCCGCACGTGAGCGCGGACCGTCCGGACCAACAACAGTCGGGCCTATTTTTAATGAGTTACCTAGATATGCGCCCGAGCCACCACATATGACACAGAACCCAAACTACCCAGCCGGACGGTCTGCATACAATGACGGACGGTCCGCATATGACCACGGACGGTCCGGGTACGTATCCGGACAGTCCGCGCATGAGTCTTTTGAGGAGAATTATTACATGAATCCTCGCCCGTCCCAGCAACACTTCCCATCACACTATGCAATGCACCAGCCCACTAATTCAGGATCCAAAGCCCAGGAAAGCTTTCCGGCCCCACCTAGAAGGCCGGAAAGAAACGATCAAACATATGAGTCATATAGAGCGAATGGAAATGCACCACGTAACTCAAACCAATGGGGTGAAAGACAACATACTAATATCCAGCCAACCCCACCTATGTTTGACCAGAGAGCCGGTGGTCTCGCACCGGCTGCCATTGATATAGTAAGGGAAGAAATAGCCGGGGCGTTCCGAGATAAGCTCGGAGTAAGCATGGTCCCTGGGGGGCAATCATATCGGAAACCTTATGACAGCCGATTTGATCACCACCCATATCCGTAGGGAACCAGGATACCCGAATTCACAAAATTTTCGGGTGATCAAGGAAAGAACACACGTGAACACATAGGTCAATTTTTAGCACAATTAGGAGAGTTGGCCGACACAGAGGCATTTCGCGTACGTTTGTTTTCATTATCTTTAACAGGAACTGCGTTTGCATGGTACGCCACTTTACCTCCTAATTCCATTTCATCATGGGGGGATTTAGAACAAAAATTTCATGATCATTTTTTCTCCGGTGACTATGAATTGGATTTGGTAGATTTAGCATCGTTGCGACAGACAAAAGATGAATCGGTTAATGATTACATCTGGAGATTCCGAGATACAAGAAACCGATGCTTTCAAATTCATTTAGCAGAGAAACAGCTAGTAGGATTAGCTTTTAATGGTCTGCGATATTATCTAAAAGAAAGATTAGAAGGCATCCAATTCTTTACACTAGCACAATTACACCAGAGAGCTTCGGCTTGCGAAAGCCGGAGCAAAGAAACTGCTAAAACAATGCGTCACAACGTACATATAGTAGAATACGACCAAAGTAGCTCAGATGACGAATCAGCAGAAGTGTATGCTGCTGAAATGGTTTGGCCAAAACAGGCCAAATCTTCGGTTTGTTCCTCCTTGCAGCCGGTTCAAAAGAAACGGCAAGAGGAGGTTAAGTTTACATTTAATGTTGGTAAATGTGATAAAATATTTGACGAACTACTCAAAAATGGCAATATTAAAATAAATCACACTGTTCCATCCGCCGACGAGCTAAAACGTCGTGCATATTGCAAGTGGCATAACTCATTTTCTCATGCCACTAATGATTGCAATGTATTCCGTCGACAGATTCAATCGGCCATTAACGAAGGACGATTGAAATTTCAGGAAATGCAGGTAGACACGGAGCCCTTTCCAATGAACATGATCGACTTTGAGGGCAAGAAAGTCCTGACTCGGCCAAACACAGCTGATGAAGGCAAAGGCAAAGAAATAGTCATCGGCAATGCAAAAAAGGCCGATGAGGGTCATAAAGTTTCTTGCAGGAAAGTGGTAGCGGAGAAGACTCCCGATGGAGGGGAAACTCTAAAGGTGACCATCACAGCCTCCAGTACTGGAGGGCAGGCGCAGACAGGGAGACAGATACAGGAACCCGTGCTGCGTATCCCGGACGGTCCGGCACGTAGGCGCGGACGGTCCGGGACCCCACCGGACGGTCCGGAGAGCTCTGGCGGACGGTCCGGCCATGCTCAGGACTCGCAGCGACCACGTACTTTCAAACCACGACGACCAGAGATAGGTACGTGGAAGACAAATACATTTAAAGCAGCTGGTCGGCTGATCAAGCCTGGCCCGACTTTCGATCAATTGTTGACTAAATATGTGAAAAAGAAGGCCGGCCCCAGTGACCGGCCACCAAAGCGACCCCGCTCACCCATTCATGAGCAACGTCAGGTCAGGCCGATTGGACCACCTCACCAATCGGAAGAAATGAAGGGTCCTATTGTACAATTGAGACCCAACATGCCGACATGGACCCCTCCACCTCCTTATCCATCCATGCCATATCCATACACATACTTACCTCCACCATATGTCCCAAATCAAATGTGGGGCATGCCACCATATCCATTTGGGATGCCACCATACCCCGCCTGGGGGGCACCCCAAACATCCGTTTTTGATAGGTTGGCACCGCCAGTGCAAGACCGATTGAGCACCGCTGAATCCGGTCGCCAGGCACAGGCCCAACAAGGTTGCCGGACTACTCGGCCTCCTAGGCCGACCAATCCGGCAGGGGGGCATATGCCTGTGGCAGTTCAAAGAACAACAAAAAAGGACACCATCAAAATAGGCACCGCAGATGTTGTCATACAGGGAGACAATAAAGGGCCGATGATTTTCGGCGAATCGGCCAACACAACTGAAAAGGATACGGCTACCATCAAAATAGCCGATCCAAAATACTCCATGCCTCGATGGTGCCCAGCGGGATTGACACGATCTCAAAAGAGAAAATTACAGCGCCTAAGAGCAAAGGAGAGCCAGGAGAAGGAGGCGGAAAAGACATTTAATGACACACATCCGCTATACCCGCCACCACAAAAGAAATGGAGACCGAAGGCCGTTGAGGAAAAACAAACGGCCACAGAAATAGAAAGTCAACCTGCACCAGGCGCGGACCGTCCGGCCCCTGCGCGCGGACCGTCCGCCGTTCATCAAGAAGCCTCCAACAACACGACAACATCCATGGAAGAGGACGACCTGCTAGGAGAAGACCTGGTCGACTACGAGGCTTCTCCAGAACGCCCAGGTATGGATGTAAATATTATTACATTTTCTTCCGATTGCACTATCATTAGCGACGATGAACCCGTTGCTGCCCAGTTTGATTTTGGTCCTAAAGAAGCCGCCTTTACTAAACCAAAGGAATCGGTAAATCATTTAAAGCCGCTCTTCGTGCGCGGTCACATTGATGGAATACCGATTGCTAAGATGTTGGTGGACGGAGGGGCGGCTGTAAATCTAATGCCTTATTCATTATACAGAAAATTAGGTAAACAAGATGACGAACTTGTCAAAACCAACATGACCCTCAGCGGTGTTGGGGATAGTTCGATTAAAGCCAGGGGAGTCACGTCCGTTGAATTAACCATCGGGACTAAGACCCTTGCTGCTGCATTCTTCGTCGCTGATGTAGAAGGGAATTACAGTTTAATTCTAGGCAGAGATTGGATTCATGCCAATCAATGTGTACCTTCTACATTACATCAAATGCTAATACAATGGGTAGACGATGAAGTAGAACAAGTACATGCTGATGTATCGGCCTGCATCGCTGTGGCCGATGCCCCTGTACTCTGGACTTATGAGACTGCTACATGTCTCACAGGGGTAGATTTTTCTGATTATCAGTTCATAAGTATAGATAAGAAAGGTTTCATTCCTGTAATGCTAGAGCCGATGGAGAATCGGCTGAATCCTAAATAAAGTTTAAACGATGAATACACACAAAGTTCATGAGTCTTTGATCACGGACAATTCGGCCCTCAAAGCCGGATGGTCTGATCTATCACAGAACAGTTCGGACTCTAAGACCGAACATCTACCACAGCGAAAAGATAGTATTACGGATGATCCGGTCCCCGAGACCGGAAAGTCCGCCATCACACAAAGATCATCTGATTCCTCTGTGGGGGACATGATAGAAGAATTCAGAGATCTTGATAAACTAGGACAGGGGTTTACATCGGCCGATCCTTTGGAAGAGATTGACATAGGAGATGGCAAAACTCCAAGGCCGACTTTTGTAAACAAGACCCTGGAGACCGATTCTAGAAATGAGATGATCGGTCTATTGAAGGAATATTCAGATTGTTTTGCTTGGAATTACACTGAAATGCCTGGACTAAGCCGAGAGATTGTCGAACATCGGCTGCCCATTAAGTCTGGTTTCAGACCTTTCAAGCAGAAAGCTAGAACGTTTCGTCCAGATCTTCTCCCACGAATCAAGGACGAAATCCACCGGCTGCTAGAAGCTAATTTTATTAGACCTTGCAGATACGCAGAGTGGGTCTCCAATATTGTGCCGGTGGAGAAGAAGGAGTCAGGTAAACTTAGGGTATGCATTGATTTTCGTAATTTAAATAAAGCAACTCCTAAAGATGAATATCCCATGCCCATAGCCGACACATTAATCAATAATGCATCAGGAAATAGAATTATTAGCTTTCTTGATGGTAATGCCGGATATAATCAGATTTTTATGGCCGAAGAAGATGCGTCTAAAACGGCCTTTATATGTCCAGGCTTTATTGGTTTATTTGAATGGGTTGTCATGACATTCGGTCTTAAAAATGCTGGTGCTACTTATCAGAGGGCTATGAATCTGATTTTCCATGAGTTGTTAGGAAACACTGTGGAAGTCTACATTGATGATATTGTAGTCAAATCGGCTAAGTTTAGTTCTCATATAGCCGATTTGCGCAAAGCCTTTGATAAAATGCGTCGGTACGGTTTAAAAATGAACCCACGTAAATGTGCTTTTGGAGTGTCGGCTGGTAAGTTTTTAGGATTTGTCATCCATGAACATGGTATAGAAATAGACCCTGACCGAATCAAGTCTATTCGGAATGTGGGGCCTCCGACTTGTAAGGTCGAAGTGCAGAGGTTTCTCGGCAAGGTGAATTATTTACGAAGGTTTATTTCTAACCTAGCCGGGAAGATTGATGCCTTCACCCCTATCCTTCGGCTTAAGAATGATGCTGAATTCACTTGGGGGGCAGAGCAGCAGGAAGCATTTGATCTCATTAAAAAATACTTGTCTTCGGCTCCCGTGATAAAAGCACCGCAAGTAGGAGCACCATTCAGATTATACATTGCAGCTGAAGACAAGGTTATTGGGGCTGTTCTGACACAAGACACTGAGGGGAAGGAGCATGTGGTGACATACCTAAGTCGAAGGTTGGCGGATGCTGAAACAAGGTACACTTTTATTGAAAAATTATGCTTATGCTTGTTTTATGCATGCACCAAATGTAGATGTTATTTACTGTCTAGTCATTGCACTGTTTCTGGTCAAGCCGATGTAATCAAATACATGTTGCATAACCCAATTATGAGTGGTAGAATTGGTAAGTGGGCTTATGCACTCATAGAATATGACTTGGCCTATGAACCATTGAAATCTATGAAAGGCCAAGTCGTAGCGGATTTTATTGTAGAACATCGGGTTAATGATATTCATGAACTAGACATGTCATACCTCACTATTACTCCTTGGACTTTATATTTTGATGGATCGGTTTGCAATGAAGGGCAAGGAATTGGCATTGTGCTTGTTTCACCAAGAAATGTCTCCTTTGACTTCTCTAGCCGATTGGAAACTTATTGCACTAATAATCAAGCTGAATATGAGGCTCTCTTATTCGGCTTAGAACTTTTAAATGGTATGGGAGTAAAACATGTGAAGGTATTTGGTGATTCTCAGCTGGTTGTCCAACAAGTGTTAGAAGAATATCAATGTCTTGATGGTACTCTAAATAGTTATCTTGAGAAATGTTGGAGCATAATTCATTCTTTTGACGAATTCAGTATTCGGCATATCTCTAGAGTTGAGAATCATAGAGCTAATGGTTTGGCACAAGATGCATCAGGTTATCGGATAAAGAGAGGGAAGTTTCACAAAACTGAAAATCTGATAACCAGTGCAAAGCCAAATTCCCAGGTCGCGGACCGTCCGCGTGATGACGCCGGACCGTCCAGGGTTACTAGAAGTGTTCTTTTCATTAATTCGGCTGACAATGAAGCCGATGCAAGTGATTGGAGGACACCTATACTTAATTATTTACGGAATCCCAATATCAGGACAGATAAGAACATTCGGCGAACAGCTTTCAAGTATGTTTTGATGAGTGATGAACTTTACCGCCGAACAGTCAATGACGTCCTACTTAAGTGCTTGGGCCCAGATGATGCTATATTAGCTATGGCCGAAGTACATGAAGGAATTTGTGGTACCCATCAATCAGCTCCAAAGATGAAGTGGTTGTTGCGAAGGTCTGGTTTTTATTGGCCTAATATGATAGCTGATTGTTTTAAGTACTACAAGGGTTGCCAAGTGTGCCAAAAATTCGGCGACCTACAGTTGGTCCCTGCAGCCGAATTACATCCTATCATCAAGCCTTGGCCGTTCAGAGGATGGGGATTAGACTTTATTGGAGAAATTCATCCTTCATCATCAAAGGGGCATCGGTTCGTGTTAGTTGCCACTGATTACTTTACCAAATGGACTGAAGCCGTTGCTCTGAAGAACATGACACACAAGGAGGTAATTGAGTTCATAACTGAGCATATTATTCATAGATTCGGCATTCCCCAGACCTTGACTACTGATCAAGGGACTTCTTTTATGTCAAAGGAGGTACGTGAATTTGCTGAATTATATAGAATTAAGTTGCTCAATTCATCTCCATACTACGCTCAGGCCAATGGGCAGGCCGAGTCTAGTAATAGGACATTGATCAACTTGATAAAAAAGAAGATATCTGATAATCCTAAACATTGGCATAAGATTTTGTCCGAAGCTTTATGGGCTCATAGAATATCTAAACATAGTGCTACTAAAGTATCTCCTTTTGAGCTTGTCTATGGGCAGGAAGCAGTGTTACCTGTGGAAATAAGTTTGAATGCTGTCAGGATTGCCAGACAAAATGACCTAACTGCTACTGATTATTATAATTCAATGATGGATAATATTGATGAGGTGACCGACAAGAGGATGATAGCTTTGGGAGCAATAGAAAAGGACAAGATCATGGTAGCCAGGGCCTACAACAAGAAGGTCAAAGCAAAATCATTCCAAGTAGGAGACTTGGTGTGGAAGACCATTCTACCTCTAAGGAATAAAGACCGAAAGTTCGGGAAATGGTCGCCAAGCTGGGAGGGTCCTTATAAAGTGAAGCAGGTGATGTCTGGTAACGCTTATTTACTACAAACATTACAAGGCAAGGATTTACCTAAGGCGTTGAATGGGCGTTTCCTCAAACAGTACCATCCTAGTATGTGGCAAGATGCCTAAGAAAACCGATGTGATCACATCGAGTTAGTTGCTTTTGGTTCGCCCAGCTCCACCAAAAGGCAGGGGGGCATATGTTCGAACCAAAAATGAGTGCGCGGACGGTCCGGCCCTGAGGCCGGACGGTCCGCGGTCCGGACAGTCCGCGCCTGTGGGCCGGACGGTCCGCGCGTGCGCAGAACAGATTAGGGTTCCGAGTTTTGTGCTACGGTTGTTAGCTAAAATCAGGGGTTAAGCTCGGAAATTAGTTTGTAAAGGGTCCAGCCCCCCTCCTCTATAAATAGAGAGGTCTACGGCCGATTTGTAATCAACAATCGAATCAATACAACTTCTATTTCGCATTTATCTTAGGAGTAGTTCTAGTCTAGTTTAGGTTTAGCCTCTCGATCCCCAAATTCTTCGTCTCTCTTCGACTCTACGTCGATTAGAGGAGTCTAGGTCGGTCGGCCCGAGCCTAGACACAACCTAGGATCTCTACTCCCCGACGGGGTTCCTCCCGAGAGCGAGATCCAGGCGCCGTCGGCGATCTTCCGCCGTCCCTGCGTACGCGCGGACCGTCCGGCCCCAGGGCGCGGACCGTCCGGCCCCAGGGCGCGGACCGTCCGGCCGTCAGGCAGGAGCCCTAGCCGCGCACCAGGTCGCGGACCGTCCGGCCCCAGGCCGCGGACAGTCCGCCCTTGCGCAGAGAGCACCACCGCGCCTCGCACCAGGCCGCGGACCGTCCGGCCCCTGCGCGCGGACCGTCTGCCCCTGTGCAGAAGGCACCGCCACGGTTCTTGTTGAGTGTTTGACGCTCCAAAAAGGCGTCAACACATTGTAAAATAGTATTTGAGGTCACTAGATGGACTGTTGGATATGGTATTAGAAGGATAGAAGCAAGAAACTCCAGGCGTCCAACGTGATTAGGTTCCTTCCACTGGATAGTTTCATAATTCCTTTTTCTTTATTTCGTTTTCTCTTTACACTTTATTTTTCAAGACATAAGAATAATTATATTTATTTTATTGTTTAGGCAAGACGAAGAGCAGCCGGAACTCTTGATATCTAGTTAGAACATGTATAACCTATATAAATAATTTGTCTCTTAAAGATTATCTAAGGAGCTAAGTGTAAAAATACAGTAGACATATCTTGATGAAATAAAGTCTGTAGCACGGTTTTCTAAGTCTAAGGCCCCATTTAGTTTAGAGTGATTAAAGTTTAGTCACTAAACTTTAGTCACTTTTAGTCTCTAAAGAAGCAAACATGGTGACTAAAGTGGAGTGACTGAACTTTAGTTCTTTAGTTACTAAGAGGTGAATAAAAGAGACTAAAGTAGGATTTTATCTCATTTGCCCTCTCCTCTTTCTTAGTGTAGCAGGCATGCACTGATTAATAGAAGTAATGCAGCCATTATTCGCGCTAATTAATGATTTTTAGTCAGGTTTAGTCACTGGAACTAAACGGGGCACCTTAGTGACGAGGTGACTAAAGGAACCAAACGAGGTCTAAAATACGGTTCCACTCATACAACCCACTAAGGATGTCTCCAACAGATCGTGTATAGTCGTGTAAAACACTGTTTTGCACTTTAGACCGTAGTGTTCACAGAGTGAATTTATACTCTTTTAAACCACTAGTTTCATGTGTCATGCTTCGCATACGAAACGTGTATGTATGTTCCTCTTCGTTGTTTCTCGCCTAACAAACAATGGTTCGTTAGACCACATATGAGCCTTGAGAAGCCATCCAAACCTAACACGACAGGAAGTCACAGACAGTACAATGCTTCCACATAGTACCACTGTGCTAGCTGAAGGAGTGACAAGCGGCCTAGTGACCTATAAAAAAAGGAGTCGGGCCCATTTTCAACTCATACCTTCCTCAGACTTTTGGCTAAAACAAGGTGTATTTTTTGTTCTTATTAGTTTAATATTTAATATTTCAACCATACGTTCATTTTAATATTAAATTTATTTTTTATATTATATGTACCAAATATGATTGTTTGTCGTCGCAATGTAGAGGTACTGTACTAATTTTAAAATAAAGGAAGATATGAGATAGGAGATTTGATGTGTAAGCTGTTAAGCACAGCCTAACATGTACACTACTTCCCATTATTAATATCGCGAAAATGGTTGCTTAAATGCATTGCGTTGCACACCTTTAGTTGTACTGCAGATGGGTACGTACATGCACGGCCGGCTCTATAGATAGCTTAGCGGTATATTGAAGCGTGCATCTGCTATGGAATTATTTCTCGCACTAGGGCCACACGTACGTGCAAAGATACAGTACTGTGTTTCAAGTCCCGGACCGAGGCACCGAGATTATTAGACTGTCTCCACTCTCTACTCTCTAATAAGATCTTCTATATTTATCATCTATATCTATCTTTTATCGTCTACTTTAAAAATTCTCTCATATATATATCTTATTCCTCTTAAATAACGTTCTATATATCGTGTCATCTATACGTAAATACCTATATTAAAGATATTTTTTAAAAATTTTATGCATACATATTTGTCATACTTTTAAATGTATTGTATATGTTTTAGTTTTTTGTTAAATCTATTGTTTAAAGTATTAAAATAGATAGAGTAGATGAGAGATAAATTCTATAGATATCTTCTTTAAATTTTAGGGTACAATATCGACGTGTTGGAGACGGTCTTTATGCCGTAAGGAAATGGAAAGCACCCTGGACCTGGAGTCACGCCACGGGAAACAAAAGTAGGGTTCGTTTCTCCCGAGCACAAGGTGGTATATATATCATGGGTGGCGGTGGCTAACGTGTGGGCCCTTCAGCTTAGCATAGGCAAAAACAAACAACGTCATAAACATCATGTCGAGCAAATACAAACTCACCAAACAAAAGGAGTGGCACCAATATGGCCTGCTTCACTGCTTGAGAAATGAGAATACACCCAGACTCTACTCATCCGTCCAAGCCCTCTCTCAGTCCAGTAGGCGGACAGGAAAATTCGAAACAGTATTCCAATTATACTATATAATTTGGATTTCAAGCACCAGCCATTTTGTACGTACAAAACATAACATCCTGGAATTTCAGCCATCTATCCGATTACAAAGATGACGTGTATTGTATATTGTTGCGGGATTTGGAGATTTCCATATCTAATTTAATGTAAAAATAACATAGCAAAATTATGACGTGTGCGTATGTATGTAATATTTACTACTCTAAACAATAGCAGATAAAAACATGAACACCACAATGGTCGTAGCACAAACTAAACTAAATTTCATAAATTCAGTGGTGAGAGTGTACCGAGTAGAGGAATAAATGCTCAAGGCACTTATGACTTAGTTTACACGAGTTGGCATCGTGTGTTACTTGAAGTCATGGACCAAAGTCGATGTATATAGATGCCCATAGTGCCTTAAACGTCTACCACGATTGAGATTTTAAGCGAGCGGTTGTGAAAACGCTTCCAAAAATCTGATCGTCTGCACATCTGAACATGTGTCTTTAGCGATCAATTGTTTCTGGGTGTCTTCTCTCCCAACTAGGGCTGGAAACGAGCCGAGCCGAGCTCGGCTCGGCTCGATGTGGCTCGGTGTCTGAACGAGCTCGGCTCGGCTCGTCCATTTTACGAGCTGGCGAAAGAGGCTCGGCTCGGCTCGACTTTGGCTCGCGAGCCGGCTCGGCTCGGCTCGGCTCGCGAGCCATATTCTAGTACTTACCGTTGCATTATTTGGTGAATTAACATTATATAAATTTGAAATATAGAATCATCATTCTACATTATGAGTAAATTAAATTATAACTTGTAATATATTCATCATCAAAGACTAAAAAATGAGCTATTATCCATAAAATTATCTAATATTCATTATTATTTCATAAATTAATCATTTTTGTGAGGCTCGCGAGCCGGCTCGCGAGCTGGAACGAGCCGGCTCGGCTCGGCTCGCTGCAAAAACGAGCTCGAAGAAGAGGCTCGGCTCGGCTCGTTCGAGGCTCGCGAGCCGCCCCGAGCCGAGCCGCTCCGAGCTCGAGCCAGCTCGCGATCCTCGAGCTAATTTTCCAGCCCTACTCCCAACTCTTTGTACGCGCAAAGGATAGGAATAATAGGAATATTTAGACACAACTCAATTAAGAAGTGAGAGGTAGCTTTGTGATGTTTTACCATCCTGCTCGATGCTATGAAGCTATATAAGCGAAAGGAGTTACAAGCAGATTAAAAGATGGAGTAATGATTGTAACTTACACCTATTGATTCATAAGTTATAGGTCTATTGCACCTCTGTTAATTTAGTCATTGGTTGTTCCATTAACCTGTCCAAGTGGCAAAAACTAGTCCACCTACGCGGCAGAGTCATGGATAATACCACACCACAGTACACCACATTGGCCTTATATATGTCTTGACACCTTGAAATATCGCCTGAGGCCCCTAATGGTCGCGAACGGTCCTCAAGTACCCTAGAGGTTCGAAGACCTCATGACGTCCAGAGAGCCCTCGAGGGTCATTGGCGTCATAATGGCCATGAGCCCCATGTAGGAAACAATAACGTCTAAGGAGGTGAAATAGGTAATATATTTTTTTTTCTAATATATGGCTTCTATTTTTATCCTAATCAAGACTTATGTAAAGCTTTAAGCTATTTTATGTGCAACTATGATTTTGACTAGGTGTTACTATCTTTACTACAAAGTGTTATACAACCTAGGTTCAAACATATCCACTGGACTACAACTGAGCTAAAAAGGTAAAGTATATAACCAAGATAACATGATCTAAATACAAAAGCTTAGAAGCAATAGAGATACAAACTCTCATTGATATATGTGTCAGTGTTTTTACCGATGTATTGAAAAGTGTGCAAGCTTCCCCTATCCTCGTTGGAGCACGATACAAGGGAATTGTTCTTTTGCTTCTTCTTCTTCTTCTTCTTCTTCTTCTTATTATTATTATCATTACTACTACTACTACTACTACTATTAGGTGAAGTAGAGTTTTTCTTCTGAACCATATTAACACTAGAAGACTCAGCTTATTTTGTATGAGTGTCTTTTTCTCTCTCCCCCTTCTTTCAACGTCAAGAGAACCAATAAATTCAGCCACAATAAACTCTTGTCTCTTGTGTTTTAGAGAGGTAGCAAAATATCTCCAAGAAGGTGACAACTTAGCGGTAATGCCACCAGCATAAACTTAGCGGGCAACACACTGAAATTATTCAAGTTCATTAGCTAGTGCATGTATCTCATGAGTCTATTGCACTATTGAATGATTATCAACCATTATATAATCATACAGTTACTCTATGATATACAACATGCTATCAACATTAGGAACACTAAACTTTTCATCAAGTGTGTCCCATAATTCTTTTGCTAGCTGTGCACATGATGTAAGAGTCCACATATTTATCAACAAATAGCGATAAACATGGCACCTCGAAACAGGTTATCAACAACCTTGAATGTTTTCTCCTCATTAGGAGTAAACTATTCAACTTTTTTTGTGCGATGTGATAGCAACTCATTGCTGTCAACCACAAGATCATCTTATTATGCCATCTTGAAAGGGAAAGGTGCCCTTGGGCAATTTCTATTATGTTTTGGTGATTAAGTGTCCAACACATTTAAATTAAATTCTTATGTGCTAAATGAAGAGAGAAGTGCAAATCAAAGAGAAGGTATGTTTCTAGACTTAGTAGTTGGTTTTTGTATACTAATATATTTGTCTAAGTGTTAGAAACAGAGAAAAGAAAAAAAGAGAAGGATTGCAAAAGACTTGACTGGGTGCAGCCGAAGTCCAGCTCGGCCTGGCACACCGGACAGTGTCCGGTGCGCCAAGCTGGTTCGCGTGGAAAAGGCTGCTCTCGGGACTCGACGACGGCGTACGGCTATAATTCACCGGACTGTCCAGTGGTGCATCAGACTGTCCGGTGAGTCGTCCGCGGCGAACTCACCGTCCTCGGGAAAAGAAAAAAAGGCGACGTGGCTATAATTCACCGGACTGTCCGGACTGTCCGGTGAGCCAACGGTCGGCCGCGCAATCCGCGGGCGACGCGTGGCAGCTCCAACGGTCGGCAGTGGGCACTGGACTGTCCGGTGCGCCAACTGACCCAGAGCTACAGCGGTCTTCTGTGCCAGAAAAGGAAGGAGATCGGCACCGGACAGGCTACAGTAGCTATCCGGTGGTGCACCGGACTGTCCAATGCACCACCCGACAGAAGGCAAGTTTGGCCTTCCTTGATTGGTCTCCAACGGCTCCTAGCTGCCTTGGGGCTATAAAAGGGACCCCTAGGCGCATGGAGGAGATACCCAAGCATTCACTAAGCATTCTAAGGCATTCAGACTCTGCTCCCGCGCATTCGCTTTGTTGTGTTAGAGATTTGAGCTCCATTCGAGTCGAGAACTCCCTGTGTGTCATTTGAGCTCAAGTTTTCACTTATGTGCGTTGGTGTGCTGCGTTTTTGAGTCTTGTGTGCGTTGCTCTTCCCAACCTTACTCTTGTGCGTTCTTTGTGATCATTCTTGTAAGGGCGAGAGGCTCCAACTTATGGAGATTCCTCGCAAACGGGAAAAGGATATAAGGAAGAAAAGTCGTGGTATTCAAGTTGATCATTGGATCACTTGAAAGGGGTTGAGTGCAACCCTCGTCCATTGGGACGCCACAACGTGGAAGTAGGCAAGTGTTACTTGGCCGAACCACGGGATAAAATCGTGTGTCTCTTGTGATTACTCTCTCTTTGATTGTCTATGTTCGCAAGAGCTCGTCTCATTGACTTGATTAACCCGCACTAATATCTTTATAATCAAGGTTGTTGGAATTTAGTGTTGAATTTTACAGGATCACCTATTCACCCCCTTCTATAGGTGCTCTCAATTGGTATCGGAGCCGTTCTCTTCACGTAAGGGACTAATCGACCGAAGAGATGGATCCTAAGGGAAAGGGGATGGTGGTCAACGACAAGGAGAAGGAGTCCTTCCTCAATGAGCCTAGAGACGACAAGCCTACCGACTCAGGCTCAAGTCACAAGAAGAGGGATGGGAAGAAGAAGAGGCGCATCAAGAAAATCGTCTACTACGACAGCGATGCCTCTTCATCTTCACCAAGAGACGACGATGTCGGCGACTCTTCATCGAAAAAGAAAACGGTTAATCAAAATTATTCATTTGATTATTCCCGTATTCCATTCAATTCTAATGCTCATTTACTATCAATTCCACTTGGGAAACCTCCACACTTTGATGGAGAAGACTACTCATTTTGGAGTCACAAAATGCGTAGTCACCTATTTTCTCTCCATCCTAGTATTTGGGAGATTGTTGAAAATGGAATGCATTTTGATAATACTGACAATCCCGTTTTCATAAATGAGCAAATTCATAAGAATGCACAAGCTACCACTGTTTTGCTAGCATCTTTGTGCAGGGATGAATACAACAAGGTGAGCGGCTTGGACAACGCCAAGCAAATTTGGGATACCCTCAAGATATCACATGAGGAAAACGACGCCACCATGATCACCAAAATGGAGTTGGTGGAAGGCGAGCTGGGAAGGTTCGCGATGATCAGGGGAGAGGAGCCAACACAAACATACAACAGGCTCAAGACCCTGGTCAACAAGATTAGAAGCTATGGAAGCACAAGATGGACGGACCACGACGTCGTCCGACTAATGCTAAGGTCATTTACGGTAATTGACCCCCATCTTGTCCACCTTATTCGTGAGAATCCCAGGTACACCAAGATGACGCCCGAGGAGATTCTTGGGAAGTTTGTGAGCGGGCGCATGATGGTGAAGGAGGCTCGATATGTGGACAATGCTCTAAACGGTCCACTACCCGTCCACGAGCCTCAAACCGTTGCCCTCAAAGCAACCAGCAACAGGGAGACGCTACCAAGCAAGGTGGCACAAATGGAGGCCACGAGCCTCAACGAAGATGAGATGGCGCTTATCATCAAGTGCTTCAAGACCGCACTAAAAGGACGCAAGGAGTACCCCAACAAGAATAAGACAAAGGGAAAGCGCTCCTGTTTCAAATGCGGTAAGACTGGTCATTTTATAGTATAATGCCCCGATAATGACAATGACCAGGAACAAGAAAAGCATGGGAAGAAGGAGAAGAAGAAGGTTTACAAGAAGGCGAAGGGCAAGGCGCACCTTGGCAAAGAATGGGATTTGGACTGCTCTTCATCCGACTCCGACGATGAAGGACTGGTAGCCTCGGCCTTCAACAAGTCTTCGCTCTTCCCCAACGAACGCCACACTTGCCTGATGGCCAAAGAAAAGAAGGTGAGTGTTCGAGATTCCCCTAAGTACTCTACTTCTAGTGATGAGGATTCCTCCGATGATGAAGTAGATTACTCTAGTCTATTTAAAGGATTAGATAGAGCTAAAGTAGAAAAGCTTAATGAACTAATTGATGCTTTAAATGAAAAGGATAGACTTTTAGAAAAGCAAGAGGATATTTTGTATGAAGAGCATGATAAGTTTATTAGTGTTCAAAAATCTCTTGCTCTAGAAATTAAGAGAAATGAAATGCTATCTTCTGAGTTATCTGCTTGCCATGAATCTATATCTAGTTTAAAGATTGTGAATGATGATTTAAATGCCAAGCTAGAGGTAGCTAATAAATCTAGTTCATGTGTAGAGCATATTGCAATTTGCAATAGATGCAAGGATTTTGATATTGATGCTTGTGATGAACATCTTGCGTCTATTGCTAAATTAAATGATGAGGTGGCAAGTGTTAATGCTCAACTTAAGACTTGCAAAATTGACTTTGATAAATTAAAATTTGCTAGGGATGCCTACACTATTGGTAGACACCCCTCTATTAAGGATGGACTTGGTTTTCGAAAGGAAACCAAGAACTTAACAAGCCAAAAGGCTCCCGTTCTCAACAAGGAGAAAGGGAAGGCTCCTATGGCTAGTAGTTCTCATAAGTGTCATGCCTACATTTATGACAGGAAATTTTCTAGGAATGCTCATTATAATTGGAGTTATGTTGCTTATAATGATTCACATGTTGTGTTTTCCACTAGCTCTACTTTTGTGCATGATAGAAGTAGGCCTAGGAGAAGTAATGTTGTACCTCATGTGCCTAGGTGAAAGGGAAATGTGTCCTTGGGCCATTTCTAAGTATTTTGGCCAAGTCATCATAGCTCATCTTTTCACTTCACAAGGCGCTCCGCGTTGTTTGTTTTGAAAAGAGAGGGGCGATAGGTTTCTGGTTGCAAGGAGGACAAGAGATGGGTGCTTAGAAACAAGGGCTGCTGGACAAAGTATTCACAGGTAAGCTCATAGGCAAGTGATGAGTACAAAACATGGAATGGAAAGGTCAGTATAGCTTGAACTACGTAGTAAGGTTTAGTACTAAGCATGATTAAGTCATGGTAACTAAGTACCGGTAACGTTTAATAGATAGAAGTAAGTAACAAGTACCGGTTTAGCACATATGGGTCAAATAGGCATACCGATAGGATAATAGGCTTGTACGCAAGGTCAAGTATAGGCTAGAGAGAAAGACCGGTATATTGAGTGCCAACACAAGTGTTTTTATGTTAATCTATGCAAAGGGGTGGACAAAGTGCAAATCATGTCAAAAGGTATGTTTCTAGACTTAGTACATTATTTTATGGACTAATGTATTGTGTCTAAGTACTGGAAACAGGAAAATCGAATTGGAAATGAGATGGCTTTGTTCAGCCAAAGTCTGCTCAGTCTGGGAGCACCGGACTGTCCGGTGGTGCACCAGACAGTGTCCGGTGCGCCAGGCTGGCTCGAGCGAACTGGCCGCTCTCGGGAATTCACTGGCGACGTATGGCTATAATGCACCGGACTGTCCGGTGTGCACCGGACTGTCCGGTGAGCCAACGGTCGGCCGAGCCAACAGTCGGCCGCGCGATCTACGCGGGACACGTGGCTGAGCCAACGGCTAGAAGGGGGCACCGGACTGTCCGGTGTGCACCGGACATGTCCGGTGCGCCAACGGCTCTCAGGCTGCCAACGGTCGGCTTCGCCATTTAAGGAAAGAAATCGGGCACCGGACACTGTCCGGTGTGCACCGGACTGTCCGGTGCGCCAGTCGACAGAAGGCAAGATCAGCCTTCCTAGATTGCTCTCAACGGCTCCTAGCTGCCTTGGGGCTATAAAAGGGACCCCTAGGCGCATGGAGGAGTAAACCAAGCATTCCTACAACATTTCTAAGCACCAAGACATCGATTCCGCGCCTTTGATTCTTTGCGATAGCAATTAGAGCTCTAGTTGAGTGGTGAACTCATTGAGTTGTGTTGTGAGCTCTCATTACGACTTGTGTGCGTGGTGTTGCTGTGATTTCTTGTCTTGAGTGTGTTGCTTATCCCTCCCTTACTCCGTGCTTCTTTGTGAACTTTAAGTGTAAGGGCGAGAGGCTCCAAAGTGTGGAGATTCCTCGCAAACAGGATATAGTAAAGCAAGCAAAACACCGTGGTATTCAAGTGGGTCTTTGGACCGCTTGAGAGGGGTTGATTGCAACCCTCGTCCGTTGGGACGCCACAACGTGGAGTAGGCAAGCGTTGGTCTTGGCCGAACCACGGGATAACCATCGTGCCATCTCTGTGATTGATTTCTTGTGGTTATTGTGTTTTGTTGAGACTCCTCTCTAGCCACTTGGCATTTACTGTGCTAACGCTTAACCAAGTTTTTGTGGCTTAAGTTTTCAAGAGTTACAGGATCACCTATTCACCCCCCTCTAGGTGTTCTCAATTGGTATCAAAGCCGTTCTCTTCAAGAAGGGACTAATCGCCCGAAGAGATGGATCCTAAGGGAAAGGGGATGGTGGTCAACAACAACGAGAAGGAGTCTATCTTCAACGAGCCGAAGGATGACAAGCCTACCGACTCGGGCTCGGGCCACAAGCGCAAAGACGGGAAGAAGAAGAAGACAAGGCGCATCAAGGAGATCGTCTACTACGACAGCGACGAATCTTCCTCTTCCCAAAAGGACGACGACGACTACGAGAAAAAGAAAACGGTCAATTCGAACTTTTCTTTTGATTACTCTCGTATTCCTCAAAGTACAAATGCTCATTTATTATCTATTCCACTTGGTAAACCTCCTCATTTCGATGGAGAGGACTACGGATTTTGGAGTCACAAAATGCGTAGTCACTTGTTCTCTCTCCATCCTAGTATATCGGAGATTGTAGAGAGTGGAATGCACTTTGATAGTACAGATAGTCCCATGTTCATTAATGAGCAAATTCATAAGAATGCACAAGCTACTACTGTTCTTCTAGCTTCATTACGCAGGGATGAATACCACAAAGTAAGCGGCTTGGATAACGCCAAGCAAATATGGGACACCCTCAAAATCTCTCATGAGGGGAACGACGTCACAATGCTCACCAAGATGGAGTTGGTGGAGGGCGAACTCGGGAGATTCACGATGATAAGGGGAGAAGAGCCAACTCAAACGTACAACCGACTCAAGACCCTTGTCAACAAGATAAGAATCTATGGAAGCACACGATGGACGGATCACGACGTCGTCCGCCTAATGCTAAGGTCTTTCACTGTCCTTGATCCTCATCTCGTGAACAATATTCGTGAGAATCCTAGGTACACCAAGATGACGCCCGAGGAGATAATTGGAAAGTTCGTGAGCGGGCGAATGATGATCAAAGAGGCAAGTTACGTGGACGACGCATTGAATGGTCCAATCAACGAGCCTCAACCCCTTGCTCTCAAGGCAACAAGAAGCAAGAAGGCGCTACCGAGCAAGGTGGCACAAATTGAGGCGGCCGAACTTAATGATGAAGAGATGGCCCTCATCATCAAGAGATTCAAGACGACGCTAAAGGGTCGCAAGGGGCAGCCAAGCAAGACCAAGACAAAGGGGAAGCGCTCATGCTTCAAATGTGGTAAGCTTGGTCATTTTATTGCTAACTGTCCCGACAATGATAGTGATCAGGATCAAGGGAACAAGAGGGAGAAGAAGAAGAACTATAAGAAGGCAAAGGGCGAGGCACATCTTGGCAAGGAGTGGGATTCGGATTGCTCCTCGTCCGACTCCGACAATGAAGGACTCGCCGCCACCGCCTTCAACAAGTCATCCCTCTTCCCCAACGAGCGTCACACATGCCTTATGGCAAGGGAGAAGAAGGTATGTACTTGAGACTCTACTTATGCTTCTTCAAGTGAGGACGAATCTAGTGATGAGGATGAAATAGATTATTCATGTTTATTTAAGTGCCTAGATAGAACCAAGGTAGATAAAATTAATGAATTGATCGATGCCTTGAATGATAATAATAGGCTTTTAGAAAAACAAGAGGACTTGTTGTATGAAGAACATGACAAATTTGTAGAAGCACAAAAATCTCATGCCTTAGAAGTTAAGAGAAATGAAATGCTTTCTTGTGAATTATCTTCTTGCCATGAGACAATTTCTAGCTTAAGGAGCATTAATGATGATTTGAATGCTAAGTTAGAAATAGCTAGTAAATCAACAACTTGTGTAGAAAATGTTGTTATTTGCAATAGATGTAAAGATTTTGATATTGATGCCTACAGTGAACACATAGCTTCTATTGCAAAGTTAAACGATGAAATGGCTAGTCTTAATGCCCAACTTAAGGCTAGCAAAAGTGATTTTGATAAACTAAAATTTGCTAGGGATGCCTACACGATTGGTAGACACCCCTCAATTAAGGATGGGCTTGGCTTCAAGAGGGAAGCCAAGAACTTAACAAGCCATAAGGCTCCCATCTCCGTCAAGGAGAAAGGGAAGGCCCCTATGGCAAATAGCACTAAAAGGAACCATGCTTTTATGTACAATGATAGAAGACAGTCTCATAGGAGTTGTAATGCTTTTGATTCACATGCCTATGATTCTTATGCTATGTATGCTTCCAGTTCTTCCTATATGCATGGTAGAGATATGCCTAGGAAAAATATTCATCATATGCCTAGAAAGAATATTGTTCATGTTCCTAGAAAAGTTATGAATGGTCCCTCTACAATTTATCATGCTTTAAATGCTTCCTTTGCTATTTGTAGAAAGGATAGGAAGATAGTTGCTAGGAAATTAGGGGCAAAATGCAAGGGTGATAAAACTTGCATTTGGGTCCCTAAAGAAATTATGACTAACCTTGTAGGACCCAACAAGAGTTGGGTACCTAAGACCCAAGCCTAAATTTGCCTTGCAGGTTTATGCATCCGGGGGCTCAAGCTGGATTATCGACAGCGGATGCACAAACCATATGACGGGGGAGAAGAAGATGTTCACCTCCTACATCAAAAATGAGGATCCCCATGATTCAATTATATTCGGTGATGGGAACCAAGGCAAGGTAAAAGGGTTAGGTAAAATTGCTATTTCATCTGAGCACTCTATTTCTAATGTGTTTTTAGTTGAGTCGCTTGGATATAATTTGTTATCTGTTAGTCAATTATGCAAAATGGGATATAATTGTCTATTTACAAATGTAGATGTGTCTGTCTTTAGAAGATGTGATGGTTCACTAGCTTTTAAGGGTGTACTAGATGGCAAACTTTATTTAGTTGACTTTGCAAGAGAGGAAGCCGGTCTAGATGCATGCTTAATTGCTAAGACTAGCATGGGCTGGTTGTGGCATCGCCGCTTAGCACATGTGGGGATGAAGAACCTTCACAAGCTTCTAAAGGGAGAACACGTGATAGGTTTGACTAACGTACAATTCGAAAAAGATAGACCTTGTGCAGCTTGTCAAGCAGGTAAACAAGTGGGAGGAGCACATCACAACAAGAATGTGATGACCACCTCAAGACCTCTGGAGCTGCTGCATATGGACCTCTTCGGACCTGTCGCCTATCTGAGCATAGGAGGAAGTAAGTATGGTCTAGTTATTGTTGATGACTTTTCCCGCTTCACTTGGGTATTCTTTTTGCAGGATAAGTCTGAAACCCAAGGGACCCTCAAGCGCTTCCTAAGGAGAGCTCAAAATGAGTTTGAGCTCAAGGTGAAGAAGATAAGAAGCGACAACGGGTCCGAATTCAAGAATCTCCAAGTGGAGGAGTTCCTTGAGGAGGAGGGGATCAAGCACGAGTTCTCCGCTCCCTACACACCTCAGCAAAATGGTGTGGTAGAGAGGAAGAACAGGACACTCATTGATATGGCAAGGACTATGCTTGGAGAGTTCAAGACCCCCGTGCGTTTTTGGACGGAAGCCGTGAACATGGCTTGCCACGCCATCAACAGGGTCTATCTTCACCGCCTCCTCAAGAAGACTTCATATGAGCTACTAACTGGTAACAAACCCAATGTATCGTACTTTCGTGTATTTGGGAGTAAATGCTACATTCTAGTGAAGAAGGGTAGGAATTCCAAATTTGCTCCCAAAGCTGTAGAAGGGTTTTTGTTAGGTTATGATTCAAATACAAAGGCGTATAGGGTCTTCAACAAATCATCGGGTTTGGTTGAAGTCTCTAGCGACGTTGTATTTGATGAGACTAATGGCTCTCCAAGAGAGCAAGTTGTTGATCTTGATGATGTAGATGAAGAAGACGTTCCAACGGCCGCGATACGCACCATGACGATTGGAGATGTACGGCCTCAGGAACAATTGGAGCAATATCAACCGTCCTCCTCAACTATGGTGCATCCCCCAACCCAAGATGACGAACAGGTACCTCAAGTGGAGGCATATGATCAAGGGGGAGCACAGGATGTTCAAGTTGAGGAGGAAGAAGCACCTCAAGCACCTCAGGCACCTCCAACCCAAGTTCGAGCGACGATCCAAAGGGATCATCCCGTCGACCAAATATTTGGTGACATTAGCAAGGGAGTAACTACTCGCTCGAGATTAGTTAATTTTTGTGAGCATTACTCCTTTGTCTCTTCTATTAAGCCTTTCAGGGTAGAAGAGGCCTTGCTAGATCCGGACTGGGTGTTGGCCATGCAGGAGGAACTCAACAACTTCAAGCACAATGAAGTTTGGACACTGGTGCCTCGTCCCAAGCAAAATGTTGTGGGAACCAAGTGGGTGTTCCGCAACAAACAGGACGAGCACGGGGTGGTGACGAGGAACAAGGCTCGACTTGTGGCAAAAGGTTATGCCCAAGTCGCAGGTTTGGACTTTGAGGAGACGTTCGCTCCTGTGGCTAGGCTAGAATCAATTCGTATTTTGCTAGCATATGCCGCTCACCATTCCTTCAGGTAGTACCAAATGGATGTGAAGAGCGCTTTCCTCAACGGGCCGATCAAGGAGGAGGTGTACGTGGAGCAACCCCCTGGCTTCGAGGATGAACGGTACCCCGACCACGTGTGTAAGCTCTCTAAGGCGCTCTATGGACTTAAGCAAGCCCCAAGAGCATGGTATGAATGCCTTAGAGACTTTTTAATTGCTAATGCTTTCAAGGTTGGGAAAGCCGATCCAACTCTTTTTACTAAGACTTGCGATGGTGATCTTTTTGTGTGCCAAATTTATGTCGATGACATAATATTTGGTTCTACTAACCAAAAGTCTTGTGAAGAGTTTAGCAGGGTGATGACGCAGAAATTCGAGATGTCGATGATGGGCGAGTTGACCTACTTCCTTGGGTTCCAAGTGAAGCAACTCAAGGACGGCACCTTCATCTCCCAAACAAAGTACACGCAAGAACTGCTAAAGCGGTTTGGGATGAAGGACGCCAAGCCCGCAAAGACGCCGATGGGAACCGACGGACACACCGACCTCAACAAAGGTGGTAAGTCCGTTGATCAAAAAGCATACCGGTCCATGATAGGTTCTTTGCTTTATTTATGTGCTAGTAGATCGGATATTATGCTTAGCGTATGCATGTGTGCAAGATTTCAATCCGATCCTAAGGAGTGTCACTTAGTGGCTGTGAAGCGAATTCTTAGATATTTAGTCGCTACGCCTTGCTTCAGGATCTGGTATCCAAAGGGGTCTAACTTTGACTTGATTGGATATTCAGATTCCGACTATGCTGGATGTAAGGTCAATAGGAAGAGTACATCGGGGATGTGCCAATTCTTAGGAAGGTCCCTGGTGTCATGGAACTCTAAGAAATAAACTTCCGTTGCCTTATCCACCGCTGAGGCCGAGTATGTTGCCGCCGGACAGTATTGCGCGCAACTACTTTGGATGAGGCAAACCCTCTGGGACTTTGGCTACAATCTGAGCAAAGTCTCACTCCTATGTGACAATGAGAGTGCTATCCGAATAGCGGAAAATCCTGTTGAGCACAGCCGCACAAAGCACATTGACATCCGGCATCACTTTCTGAGAGACCACCAACAAAAGGGAGATATCGAAGTGTTTCATGTTAGCACCGAGAACCAGCTAGCCGATATCTTCACTAAACCTTTAGATGAAAAGACCTTTTGCAGGCTGCGTAGTGAGATGAATATCCTAGATTCGCGGAACTTGGATTGATTCATAGCATACATGTATTTATGCCTTTGATCATGTTCCTTATGCATATTGTTGCTTACTATGGTGCTCAAGTTGTACAATCACTCCCCGGATCTCACAAGTCCTTGTGCAAGTGATGCACATATTTAGGGGGAGTTGTGCTACAACTTGACCCTTTGAGACTAACCGTTTGCTTGATTTAGTCTCAAAGGAGTTTTGAAAGGGAAAAGGTGGACTTGGACCATGAAAGACTTCCACTGCACTCCGATGAAAGAGTAACTACTTCCAAGTTCATCTCACGTCCTCTTATTGCCTTTGATGTTCTCATTTGAAGATTTTGGTGAGGCAATGGGGTTAAAGGGCCAAGATTGATCCCGTTTTGGTGCTTGATGCCAAAGGGGGAGAAAATAAAGGCCAAAGCAATAAATGGATCAGCTACCACTTGAGTGATTTTGAAAATGGTAAATTAGAGCTTTTTTTTGGTTTGTCAAAACTCTATTATTGTCTCGTTTGTCAAAAGTTGGCCTCTTGTGGGGAGAAGTGTTGATTATGGAAAAAAGGGGGAGTTTTTGAAATCTTGAATCAATTTCTCTTGGAATGACTCTGTTTATGTCTTAACATGTGTGTTTGACTTAGAGATAGAAATTTGAGTTTGATTTGCAAAAACAAACCAAGTGGTGGCAAAGAGTGATCCATATATGTCAAATTTGAATCAAAACAATTTTGAGTTCTTATTTGAATTGATTTTGTACTTGTTCTACTTGCTTTATGTTGTGTTGGCATAAATCACCAAAAAGGGGGAGATTGAAAGGGAAATGTGTCCTTGGGCCATTTCTAAGTATTTTGGTGATTGAGTGCCAACACAAGTGTTTTTATGTTAATCTATGCAAAGGGGTGGACAAAGTGCAAATCATGTCAAAAGGTATGTTTCTAGACTTAGTACATTATTTTATGGACTAATGTATTGTGTCTAAGTACTAGAAACAGGAAAAATCGAATTGGAAATGAGATGGCTTTGTTCAGCCAAAGTCTGCTCAGTCTGGGAGCACCGGACTGTCCGGTGGTGGGACAGTGTCCGGTGCGCCAGGTTGGCTCGAGCGAATTGGCCGCTCTCGGGAATTCACCGGCGACGTACGGCTATAATTCACCGGACTGTCCGGTGTGCACCGGACTATCCGGTGAGCCAACGGTCGGCCGGGCCAACGGTCGGCTGCGCGATCTGCGCGGGACACGTGGCTGAGCCAACGACTAGAAGGGGGCACCGGACTGTCCGGTGTGCACCGGACATGTCCGGTGCGCCAACGGCTCTCAGGCTGCCAACGGTCGGCTTCGCCATTTAAGGAAAGAAATCGGGCACCGGACACTGTCCGGTGTGCACCGGACTGTCCGGTGCGCCAGTCGACAGAAGGCAAGATCAGCCTTCCTAGATTGCTCTCAACGGCTCCTAGCTGCCTTGGGGCTATAAAAGGGACCCCTAGGCGCATGGAGGAGTAAACCAAGCATTCCTACAACATTTCTAAGCACTAATACATCGATTCCGCGCCTTTGATTCTTTGCGATAGCAATTAGAGCTCTAGTTGAGTGGTGAACTCATTGAGTTGTGTTGTGAGCTCTCATTACGACTTGTGTGCGTGGTGTTGCTGTGATTTCTTGTCTTGAGTGTGTTGCTTATCCCTCCCTTACTCTGTGCTTCTATGTGAACTTTAAGTGTAAGGGCGAGAGGCTCCAAAGTGTGGAGATTCCTCGCAAACGGGATATAGTAAAGCAAGCAAAACACCATGGTATTCAAGTGGGTCTTTGGACCGCTTGAGAGGGGTTGATTGCAACCCTCGTCCGTTGGGACGCCACAACGTGGAGTAGGCAAGCGTTGGTCTTGGCCGAACCACGGGATAACCATCGTGCCATCTCTGTGATTGATTTCTTGTGGTTATTGCGTTTTGTTGAGACTCCTCTCTAGCCACTTGGCATTTACTGTGCTAACGCTTAACCAAGTTTTTGTGGCTTAAGTTTTCAAGAGTTACAGGATCACCTATTCACCCCCCTCTAGGTGTTCTCACTAGGAAAATGTGCAATGAACCTTCTACCATTTACCATGCTTGCAATACTTCATTTGCGCTCTTATGTAAGAATGAAAAAGTAGTTGCTAGAAAGTTGGGATCCAAATGCAAGGGAGACAAGACTTGTATTTGGGTTCTAAAGGCTATTGTGACTAACCTTGTAGGACCCAACAAGAGTTGGGTACGTAAAACCCAAGTGTAAATTGCCTTGCAGGTTTATGCATCCGGGGGCTCAAGCTGGATTATCGACAGCGGATGCACAAACCACATGACAGGAGAGAAGAAGATGTTCACCTCCTACGTCAAGAACAAGGATTCCCAGGATTCGATCATCTTTAGAGATGGGAACCAAGGCAAGGTTAAAGGATTGGGGAAGATAGCCATTACATCCGAGCATTCTATCTCAAATGTGTTCTTAGTTGAATCACTCGGGTACAACTTATTGTCTGTAAGTCAACTATGTAACATGGGTTATAATTGTCTATTTACAAATATAGATGTCTCTGTCTTTAGAAGGAGTGATGGTTCATTAGCTTTTAAGGGTGTATTAGACGACAAACTCTACTTAGTTGATTTTTCGAAAGAGGAGGCCGATCTAGATGCATGCTTAATAGCTAAGACTAGTATGGGCTGGCTGTGGCATCGCCGTCTAGCACATGTTGGGATGAAGAACCTTCACAAACTTCTAAAGGGAGAACATGTGTTAGGACTAACCAATGTATGTTTCAAAAAAGATAGACCCTTGTGCATCTTGTCAGGCAGGGAAACAGGTGGGAAGCACTCATCACAGCAAGAATGTGATGACAACATCAAGACCACTGGAGCTTCTTCACATGGACCTCTTCGGACCCGTCTCCTACCTTAGCATCGGGGGAAGTAAGTATGGTCTTGTAATTGTTGATGACTTTTCCCGCTTCACTTGGGTGTTCTTTTTGCAGGATAAATCAGAAACCCAAGGAACCCTAAAGCGCTTTCTAAAGAGGGCTCAAAACGAATATGAGCTCAAGGTGAAAAAGATAAGAAGCGACAACGGGTCCGAGTTCAAGAACCTACAAGTTGAGGAGTATCTTGAGGAGGAAGGAGTCAAGCACGAGTTCTCCGCTCCCTACACACCACAGCAAAACGGTGTGGTAGAGAGGAAGAACAGGACGCTTATCGACATGGCGAGGACGATGCTTGGAGAGTTCAAAACGCCCGAGCGATTTTGGTCAGAAGCTGTGAACACAGCCTGCCATGCCATAAACTGGCTATATCTGCATCGTCTCCTCAAGAAGACCTCCTACGAACTCCTTAACGGTAACAAACCCAATGTCTCTTACTTTCGTGTATTTGGGAGCAAATGCTACATTTTGGTAAAGAAAGGTAGACATTCCAAATTTACTCCCAAAGCTGTAGAAGGGTTTTTACTAGGGTATGACTTAAATACAAAGGCGTATAGAGTCTTCAACAAATCTTCGATTTTGGTTGAAGTCTCTAGCGACATTGTATTCGATGAGACTAATGGCTCTCCAAGAGAGCAAGTTGATCTTGATGACATAGATGAAGATGATGTTCCGACGGCCGTAATGCGCACGATGGCGATCGGTGATGTGCGACCACAGGAACAACAAGAGCAAGATCAACCATCTTCCTCAACAATGGTGCATTCCCCAACTCAAGATGATGGACAGGTTCCTCAAGAAGAGGTGTTACTCGTTTGGAGCACAAGAAGAACAAGTTATGGAGGAAGAAGCACCATGGGTCCCTCCAACTCAAGTGCGAGCGACGATCCAAAGAAATCACCCCGTTGATCAGATACTGGGTGACATAAGCAAGGGAGTAACTACTCGCTCAAGATTAGCTAATTTTTGTGAGCATTACTCGTATGTCTCTTCTATTGAGCCTTTTAGGGTAGAAGAGGCCTTGCAGGATCCAGACTGGGTGTTGGCCATGCAGGAAGAGCTCAACAACTTCAAGAGGAATGAAGTTTGGAGCCTGGTGCCACGTCCAAAGCAAAATGTTGTGGGAACCAAGTGGGTGTTCCACAACAAGCAAGACGAGCACGGGGTGGTGACAAGAAACAAGGCTCGACTTGTGGCAAAAGGTTATGCCCAAGTCGCAGGTTTGGATTTCGAGGAGACTTTTGCTCCTGTGGCTAGGCTAGAGTCTATACGAATATTATTAGCCTATACCGCTCACCATTCTTTCAGGTTATTTCAAATGGATGTGAAGAGTGCTTTCCTCAATGGGCCAATCAAGGAGGAGGTATACGTGGAACAACCCCCTGGCTTTGAGAATGACAGGTATCCCGACCACGTTTTTAAGCTCTCTAAGGCGCTCTATGGACTTAAGCAAGCCCCAAGAGCATGGTATGAATGCCTTAGAGATTTCTTAATTGCTAATGCTTTTAAGGTTGGGAAAGCTGATCCCACTCTTTTCATTAAGACTTGTGATGGTGACCTTTTTGTGTGCCAAATTTATGTTGATGACATAATATTTGGTTCTACTAATCAAAAGTCTTGTGAGGAGTTTAGCAGGGTGATGACTCAAAAGTTCAAGATGTCGATGATGAGCGAGTTGAACTACTTCCTTGGGTTCCAAGTGAAGCAACTCAAGGACGACACCTTCATCTCCCAAACGAAGTACACACAAGATCTTCTCAAGCGGTTTGGGATGAAGGATGCCAAGCCCGCAAAGACACCTATGGGAACCAACGAGCACGTCGACCTCAACAAAGGAGGTAAGTTCATTGATCAAAGGGCATATCGATCTATGATAGGTTCCTTGCTTTATTTATGTGCCAGTAGACCAGACATTATGCTTAGTGTATGCATGTGTGCTAGATATCAATCCAACCCAAGGGAATGTCACCTTGTGGCCGTTAAGCGGATTCTTAGATGTTTAGTTTCTACGCCTTGCTTTGGGATCTGGTATCCAAAGGGGTCTACTTTTGACTTGATTGGATATTCAGACTCCGATTATGCTGGATGCAAGGTTGATAGGAAGAGTACATCAGGGATGTGCCAATTCCTAGGAAGGTCCCTGGTGTCTTGGAGCTCAAAGAAACAAACCTCTGTTGCCCTATCAACCGTTGAGGCCGAGTATGTTGCCGCAGGACAGTGTTGCGCGCAACTACTTTAGATGAGGAAAACCTTCCGGGACTTTGGCTACAATATGAGCAAAGTCCCACTCCTATGTGACAATGAGAGTGCAATCTGCATGGCAGATAATCCTGTTGAACACAGTCACACTAAGAACATAGACATCCGGCATCACTTTCTGAGAGACCACCAGCAAAAGGGAGATATCGATGTTTTCCATATTAGCACCGAGAACCAGCTAGCCGATATCTTTACCAAGCCGTTAGATGAGAAAACCTTTTGCAGGTTGCGTAGTGAGCTAAATGTCTTAGATTCGCGTAACTTGGATTGATCTATAGCATACATGTGTTTTATGCCTTTGATCATGTTACTTTATGCATTTATGAAATTTGTTGCTTATTTATGGTGCTCAAGTTGTGCAAGGGATCCCCGGACCTTACAAGTCCATGTGTGAATGATGCACATATTTAGGGGGAGAAGTGCTACAACTTGACCCTTTGAGACTAACCTTTGTGTTTGAGTTACTTGATGTAGTCTCAAAGGTGCATTGAAAGGGAAAGGTGAACTTGGACCATGCAAAGACTTCCACTGCACTCTGGTATTAGTGTACTCACCTCCAAGTTCATTCTTATGCTCTTATTGCCTTTTTGCTCTTAATTGACATTTTTGGTGAGGCAATGGGGTTAAAGGGCCAAAAATGATCCCGTTTTGGTTCTTAATGCCAAAGGGGGAGAAATTAAGGCCAAAGCAAATGGATCAGCTAGCACTTGTGAATTTTGAAAACAATAGAGTTAGAACTTTTGATTTGTCCAAAATACTCTTATTGCAAAATTTGGTCTCTTGTGGGGAGAATTTATGATTATGGAAAAAAGGGGAGTCTTTGGATCTTGATCAATTTAACTCTTGGAATATCTCTCTTTATGCCCAAACAAGTGAGTTTGACTTAGAGATAGGAAAATGAATTTGATTTGCAAAAACAAACCAAGTGGTGGCAAAGAATGATCCAAATATGTCAAAACTTGTGCAAAGACAATTTTGTTCTCAATTGCATTGGTGTTGCTTTTGGATGTGTTGGCATAAATCACCAAAAAGGGGGAGATTGAAAGGGAAATGTGCCCTTGGGCAATTTCTATTATGTTTTGGTGATTAAGTGCCCAACACATTTAATTAAGTTCTTATGTGCTAAATGAAGAGAGAAGTACAAATCAAAGAGAAGGTATGTTTCTAGACTTAGTAGTTGGTTTTTGTATACTAGTATATTTTTCTAAGTGTTAGAAACAGAGAAAAGAAGAAAAGAGAAGAATTGCAAAAGACTTGACTAGGTGCAGTCGAAGTCCAGTTCGGCTTGGCACACCGGATTGTCCGGTGCGCCAAGCTGGTTCGTGTGGAAAAGGCTGCTCTCGGGACTCGACGACGGCGTACGACTATAATTCACCGGACTGTCCGGTGAGTCGTCCGCGGCGAACTCGCTGTCCTCGGGAAAAGAAAAAAGGCGACATGGCTATAATTCACCGGATTGTCCGGTGGTGCACTAGACTATCCGGTGAGCCAACGGTCGTCTGCGCAATCCGCGGGCGACGCGTGGCAGCTCCAACGGTCGACAGTGGGCACCGGACAGTGTCCGGTGCGCCAACTAGCCCGGAGCTGCAACGGTCGTCTGTGCCAGAAAAGGAAGGAGATCGGCACCGGACAGGCTACAGTAGTTGTTCGGTGCACCACCCGACAGAAGGCAAGTTTGGCCTTCCTTAATTGGTCTCCAACGGCTCCTAGCTGCCTTGGTGCTATAAAAGGGACCCCTAGGCGCATGGAGGAGATACCCAAGCATTCACTAAGCATTCTAAGGCATTCATACTCTGCTCCCGCGCATTCGCTTTGTTGTGTTAGAGATTTGAGTTCCATTCAAGTCGAGAACTCCCTGTGTGTCAATTGAGCTTGAAAGGGAAATAGGCTCACACCTTTTCCTAAATGATTTTGGTGGTTGAATTGCCCAACACAAATAGTTGGACTAACTAGTTTGCTCTAGATTATAAGTTCTACAGGTGCCAAAGGTTCAACACAAACCAATAAAAAGTCCAAGAAAGGGTTCAAATAAAAAGAGCAAAAGACAACCGAAGGCTGCCCTGGTCTGGCGCACCGGACAGTGTCTGGTGCACCGGGGAGAATCACTCCGAACTTGCCACCTTCGGGAATTTGGGAAGCCACTCCGCTATAATTCACTGGACTGACCGGTGTAGCACTGGACTGTCCGGTGTGCCAGCGGAGCAACGACTAAATGCGCCAACGGTCGTCTGCAAAAGTCTACAGTGAACAGTGAACAGTGCAAATGCGTGCGCAGAGTCAGAGCAGGCGCCAGAAGGCGCACTGGACAGTGAACAGGACATGTCTGGTGCACCACCGGACTATCCGGTGGGCCACATGTTAGAAGCTCCAACGGTCGAACCCTAACGGTTGGGTGACGTGGCTGGCGCACCGGACAGTGTCTGGTGGCGCATCGGACTGTCTGGTGCGCCATTCGACAACAGCCTTCCCCAACGGCCACTTTGGTGGTTGGGGCTATAAATACCCCCAACCACCAACACTTTAAGGTATCCAAGTTTTTCAGCCAACACATTCAATACAAGAGCTAGTGCATTCAATACAAGACACAAATAGAGTGAATCAAAATCTCTCCAAGTCCCAATTCCACTCAAAGCATTAGTGACTAGAAGAGAGAGTTTTGTTGTGTTCTTTTGAGCTCTTGCACTTGGATCGCTTTTCTTCTTCCTCCTTTTCTTGTTCCCAAGATCATTGTAATCAAAGCAAGAGACACCAAGTTGTGGTGGTCCTTGTAGTGGACTAAGTGTCCCGTTTGATTGAAGAGAAAAGCTCACTCGGTCTAGGTGACCGTTTGAGAGAGGGAAAGGGTTGAAAGAGACCCGGTCTTTATGACCACCTCAACGGGGAGTAGGTTTGCAAGAACCGAACCTTGGTAAAACAAATCACTGTTTCATCCAATCTTATTTGCTTGTGATTTGTTTTCACCCTCTCTTTCGGAGTCGACTTTAATTTTAACGGTAACCCCGACTTGTAGTTGTGCTTAAACTTTATAAATTTCAGATTTGCCTATTCACCCCCCTCTAGGCGACTTTCAATTGGTATCAGAGCCCGGTACTTCATTAGATCCTAACAGCTCGAAGTTATGTCGACAGCTCACGCCAAGAAGGAGATGGTGACCGGCGACAAACCCGCCACAAGCTACAGGAAGGCTCCATCGGGAGAGTCCGACAACAAGAAGAGGGAGGAATCACCTCCCCGTGTCAAGTCGCACCGGAGTGGCGACAAGAAGAAGAAAATGAAGAAAGTGGTCTACTACGAGATTGATTCTTTGTCGCCCTCCACCTCCGGTTCCGACACGCCATCCGTCACTTCTAAGCGCCATGAGCGCAAGAAGTTTAGTAAGATCCCCTTACGCTATCCTCGCATTTCCAAATGCACTCCTTTACTTTCCGTCCCATTAGGCAAACCACCGGTTTTTGACGGTGAATATTATTGTATGTGGAGTGATAAAATGAGGCACTATCTAACCTCACTCCACGCTAGTATTTGGGACATTGTTGAATTTGGTGCGCAGGAACCATCCGTAGGGGATGAAGGCTATGACTCGGACGAGGTAGCCCAAATCCGGCATTTCAACTCCCAAGCCACCACTATACTCCTTGCCTCTCTAAGTCGAGAGGAGTATAATAAGGTGCAAGGGTTGAAGAGTGCCAAAGAGATTTGGAACGTACTCAAGACCGCGCATGAAAGAGACGAGGTGACCAAGATCACCAAGAGGGAAACGATCGAGGGGGAGCTCGGTCGCTTCATGCTTCATCAAGGGGAGGAGCCACAAGCGATGTACAACCGGCTCAAGACCTTAGTGAACCAAGTGCGCAACCTCGGGAGCACCAAATGGGATGACCATGAAATGGTCAAGGTTATTCTTAGATCACTCGTTTTCTTAACCCTACTCAAGTTCAACTAATTTGTGGTGATCCTATATATAAACTAATGTCTCCCGAGAAAGTTATAGGAAAATTTGCGAGCTTTGAATTGATGATCAAAGGCTCCAAGAAAATCATCGAGCAAAGCGCCTCCTCCACACCCGAGGTGCAACCCGTCGCATTCAAGGCGACGAGGGAGAAGAAAGAAGAGTTTACATCAAGTTGACTCCCCATCGACGCCTCCAAGCTCGACAACGAGAAGATGACGCTCATCATCAAGAGCTTCCGCCAAATCCTCAAGCAAAGAAGGGGGAAGGATTACAAACCCCGCTCCAAGAAGGTTTGCTACAAATGTGATAAGCCCGGTCACTTTATAGCAAAATGTCCTATTTCGAGTGACAGTGACAGGGGCGACGATAAGAGAGGGAAGAAGAAGGAGAAGAAGAGGTATTACAAGAAGAAGGGCGGCGATGCCCATGTTTGTCGAGAATGGGACTTCGACGAGAGCTCCACCGACTCCTCCTCCGACGAGGACGCCACCAACATCGCCATCAACAAGGGTCTCCCCTTCCCCAACGTCGGCCACAAGTGCCTCATGGCAAAGGACGACAAAAAGAAGGTAAAATCTAGAGCCTCCACTAAATATGCAACATCTAGTGATGAGGATAACTCTAGTGATGATGAGGATAATTTGCTTGCCCTTTTTGCCAACCTAAACATGCAACAAAAAGAGAAATTAAATGAATTGATAGGAGCTATTCATGAGAAGGATGAACTCTTGGATAGCCAAGAGGACTTCCTTATTAAGGAAAACAAAAAGCATGTTAAGGTTAAAAATGCTTATGCTCAGGAAGTAGAAAAATGTGAAAAATTAACTAGTGAGATAAGCACTTGCCATGATATTATCTCCAACCTTAGAGATGAGAATGCTAAATTGATTGCTAAGGTTGAAAAGTTAGATGTTTGTGATGATTCAATTGTTAATCTTAGAAATGATAATGCTAGTTTAATTGCTAAGATTGACAAATTGAATGCATCTCTCTCTAGCCTTAAACTTGAGAATGAAAAATTAATTGCTAAGGCTAAAGATTTAAATGTTTGCAATGTTTCTATTTCCAATCTTAGAGATGAGAATGCTATTTTACATGCTAAGATTGTTGAATTAAATACTTGCAAATCCTCTACATCTACCGTTGAGCATGTTACCATTTGCACTAGATGTAGAGATATTAATGTTGATGCTATTCATGATCACCTAGCTTTAATTAAACAACAAAATGATCACACAGCTCAACTTAGTGCCAAAATTAATGAGCATGACTTAGAAAATGAAAAATTTAAATTTGCTAGAAGCATGCTCTATAGTGGGAGACGCCCTAGGATTAAGGATGGCATTGGCTTCCAAAAGGGAGACAATGTCAAGCTTAATGCCCCTAAGAAATTGTCTAATTTTGTTAAGGGTAAGGCTCCCATGGTTCAGGATAACGAGGGTTACATTTTATACCCTGCCGGTTATCCCGAACATAAAATTAGGAGAATTCATTCTAGAAAGTCTCACTCTGGCTCTCATCATGCTTTTATGTATAAGAGTGAGGCATCTAGTTCTAGGCAATCCACTCATGTTAAATTGCCTAAGAAGAAAACTCTTATTGCATCAAATGAACCTAATATTTTATTTAAGACTTTTGATGTTTCTTATGTGCTCACTAACAAATCAGGCAAAGTAGTTGTCAAATATGTTGGGGCCAAACACAAGGGCTCAAAGACTTGTGTTTGGGTACCCAAGGTGCTTGTTTCTAATGTCAAAGGACCCAAGACCGTTTGGGTACCTAAGAACAAGGCCTAATTTTGTTTTGTAGGTTTATGCATCCGGGGGCTCAAGTTGGATAATTGATAGCGGGTGCACAAACCACATGACTGGGGAGAAAAGGATGTTCTCCTCCTACGAGAAAAACCATGATCCCCAAAGAGCTATCACATTCGGGGATGGAAATCAAGGTTTGGTCAAAGTACTTGGTAAAATTGCTATATCTCCTGACCATTCTATTTCCAATGTTTTTCTTGTAGATTCTTTAGATTACAATTTGCTTTCTATTTCTCAATTATGAAAAATGGGTTACAATTGTCTTTTTACGGATATAGGTGTTACTGTCTTTAGAAGAAGTGATGATTCAGTAGCATTTAAGGGAGTGTTAGAGGGTCAGCTATACTTAGTTGATTTTAATAGAGCTGAACTCGACACTTGCTTAATTGCTAAGACTAACATGGGTTGGCTCTGGCATCGCTGACTAGCCCACGTTGGGATAAAGAATCTTCACAAGCTTCTAAAGGGAGAGCACATTTTGGGACTAACAAATGTTCATTTTGAGAAAGACAGGATTTGTAGCGCATGTCAAGCAGGGAAGCAAGTTGGTGTTCATCATCCACACAAGAACATCGTGACGACCTACAGGCCGCTTGAACTACTCCACATGGACCTATTCGGCCCGATAGCTTACATAAGCATCGGCGGGAGTAAGTATTGTCTTGTTATTGTGGATGATTATTCTCGCTTCACTTGGGTGTTCTTTTTGCAGGAAAAATCTCAAACCCAAGAAACATTAAAGGGATTCTTGAGACGGGCTCAAAATGAGTTCGGCTTGAGGATCAAAAAGATTAGAAGCGACAACGGGACAGAGTTCAAGAACTCATAAATAGAAGGCTTCCTTGAGGATGAGGGCATCAAGCATGAGTTCTCTTCTCCCTACACGCCACAACAAAATGGTGTAGTGGAGAGGAAGAATAGAACTCTACTTGACATGGCGAGGACCATGCTTGATGAATACAAGACTTCGGACCGGTTTTGGGTGGAAGCAATCAACACCGCTTGCTACGCCATCAACCGTCTCTACCTTCACTGAATCCTCAAGAAGACATCATATGAACTCCTAACCGGTAAAAAGCCCAATGTTTCATATTTTAGAGTCTTTGGTAGCAAATGCTTTATTCTTGTTAAAAGAGGTAGAAAATCCAAATTTGCTCCTAAGGCTGTAGAAGGCTTTTTACTTGGTTATGATTAGGGATGGATCCGAATATTTATTCGGATATCAATTTTTTGGTCTTCTTTCTTCGATTGTGAACAAATAACATATAGAATTTGCTATGTAAATTTATATTCTTGTTTTTAGCATTGAGGCTATTAATCTTCACAAAAAATAAACATTAAATTCGTTCTAGATATTTTTAAATAATTGATATAAAATTCGGATGTCTATCCGAATACGGATTCGGATGTTTTTTCACCTTTTTTGTTGTAGGGAGAAAATAATGTACATAAAAAAGTATACAAAAATTTATTTAAATACTTCATAATATTCTTCATAACATTGCCAAAAATTAGCTTTAAATTATATGTATATCTATGCTAAAATATTAGATTTGTGATACAATTCGGATGTTTTAGGAACATCCCTAGTTATGATTCAAACACAAGGGCATATAGAGTCTTTAACAAGTCCACTGGACTAGTTGAAGTTTCTTGTGACATTGTGTTTGATGAGAATAACGGCTCTCAAGTAGAGCAAGTTGATCTTGATGAGCTAGATGATGAAGAGGCTCTGTGCTTCGCGCTAAGGAACATGTCCATTGGGGATGTGTGTCCTAAGGAATCCGAAGAGTCTCCACATGCACAAGATCAACCATCATCTTCAAATCAAGCATCTCCACCAACTCAAGATGAGGACCAAGCTCAAGAGGATGAAAATGAAGATCAAGAAGATGAGCCACCTCAAGAGGAGGACAATGATCAAAACAAGGAAGATGATGACGGTCCAAGACCGCCACACCCAAGAGTCCACCAAGCAATACAACGAGATCACCCCGTGAACACTATCCTCGGCGATATTCAAAAGGGGGTAACCACTCGATCTCGTGTTGCTCATTTTTGTGAACATTACTCCTTTGTGTCTTCTATTGAGCTATACAGGGTAGAAGATGCATTAAGGGATTCAGATTGGATGTTGGCAATGCAAGAAGAGCTCAACAACTTCACGAGGAATGAGGTATGGCATCTTGTTCCACGTCCTAAACAAAATATTGTAGGAACCAAGTGGGTCTTCCGCAACAAGCAAGATGAGCATGGTGTGGTGACAAAGAACAAAGCCCGACTTGTGGCCAAGGGGTATTCACAAGTCGAAGGTTTGGATTTCGGTGAAACCTATACACCCGTAGCTAGGCTTGAGTCAATTTGTATATTACTTGACTATGCTACTTACCATGGCTTTAAGCTCTATCAAATGGACGTGAAAAGTGCCTTCCTTAATGGACCAATCAAGGAGCAGGTCTATGTTGAGCAACCTCCCGGCTTTGAAGATAGTGAGTACCCTAACCATGTCTACAAACTCTCTAAGGCACTTTATGTGCTCAAGCAAGCCCCAAGAGCAAATGATTTGTTTGTATGCCAAATTTATGTTGATGATATCATATTTAGGTCTACTAACAAATCTACTTGTGAAGAGTTTAGTAGGATAATGGTTCAAAAATTCGAGATGTCAATGATGGGGGAGTTGAAGTATTTTCTAGGCTTTCAAGTCAAGCAACTCCAAGAGGGCACCTTCATCAGCCAAATGAAGTACATTCAAGACATACTTACCAAGTTTGGAATGAAGGATGCCAAGCCCATCAAGACACCCATGGGAACCAATGGGCATCTCGACCTCAACACGGGAGGTAAATCCGTAGATCAAAAGGTATACCGGTCGATGATAGGATCTTTACTCTATTTATGTGCATCTCGACCGAATATTATGCTTTCCATATGCATGTGTGCAAGATTTCAAGCCGATCCTAAGGAAGTTCACCTTAGGGTCGTAAAACGAATCTTGAGATATTTAGTTCATACTCCTAAGTTTGGCCTTTGGTACCCCAAGGGATCCACTTTTGATTTAATAGGTTTCTCAGATGCTGATTGGGCAAGGTGTAAGATTGATAGAAAGAGCACATCAGGGACTTGTCAGTTCTTGGGAAGATCCTTGGTGTCTTGGGCTTCTAAGAAACAAAACTCTGTAGCTCTTTCTACCGCCGAAGTCGAGTACATTGCCGCAGGCCATTGTTGCGCGCAATTGCTTTGGATGAGGCAAACCCTTAGGGACTATGGTTACAAATTAACCAAAGTTCCTCTCCTATGTGATAATGAGAGTGCAATCCGCATGGCGGATAATCCCGTTGAGCACAGCCGCACTAAGCACATAGCCATTCGGTATCACTTTTTGAGGGATCACCAACAAAGGGGGGATATCGAGATTGCATATGTTAGCACCAAAGAACAATTAGCCGATATCTTTACCAAGCCATTAGATGAGAAAACTTTTACCAAACTTAGGCATGAGCTAAACATTCTTGATTCTATGAATTTTGATTGATATTTTGCACACATAGCTCATTTTTATATACCTTTGATCATATCTCTTTCATGTGCTATGACTAATGTGATTTTCAAGTGTATTTCATGCTAAGTCATAGATTGAAAGGGAAAAGGAGTCTTCGGCGAAGACAAGGCTTCCACTCCACTCCATCGAATTATTCATCCTTTGCCGTTGCTCCACACCGCTCTCCAATTTGGTATAATTTTCACTCATATATTATTTACCAAAGTGGGAAAAAGTTTGGAAAAGGGCTTATATTTCACTCACAAGTATCCATTTTTGGCGATTCATGCCAAAGGGGGAGAAAGTATTAGCCCAAAGCAAAAGGACCGCACCACCACCAATTTCAAAAATGTAGTCTTTCAAATTTGTATTAAAAGAAGTTTTTCAATTAGTATCTTATTTTTGAGATAATTTCAAGTTGGTATAACCCCTTCCAAAATTAATATCTAAAACCCTCTTGAACACTAAGAGGAGAATTTCATTGAGGGGGAGTTTTGTTTAGTCAAAGGAAAAGCATTTGAAACAGCGGGAGATAATTTCAAATCTTGAAAATGCTTCTTGAAATCTTATTCATTTACCTTTGACTATTTGCAAAAAGACTTTGAAAAGAATTTCTAAAAGAGTTTGCAAAAACAAAACAAGTGGTGCAAGCGTGATCCAAAATGTTAAAATTAGAAGAAAGCATCCATGCATATCTTATGAAATGTAAATTGATTTAATTCCAAGAAATCTTTGCACTTACCTTATGCAAACTAGTTCAATTCTACACTTATATATTTGCTTTGGTTTGTGTTAGTATCAATCACTAAAAAGGGGGAGATTGAAAGGGAAATAGGCTCACACCTTTTCCTAAATGATTTTGGTGGTTCAATTGCCCAACACAAATAGTTGGACTAACTAGTTGCTCTAGATTATAAGTTCTACAGGTGCCAAAGGTTCAACACAAACCAATAAAAAGTCCAAGAAAGGGTTCAAATAAAAAGAGCAAAAGACAACCGAAGGCTGCCCTGGTCTGGCGCACCGGACTGTCCGGTGTGCCACCGGACAGTGTCCGGTGCACCACCGAACAGTGTCCGGTGCACCAGGGAGAATCACTCCGAACTTGCCACCTTCGGGAATTTGGGAAGCCACTCCGCTATAATTCACCGGACTGTCCGGTGTAGCACCAGACTATCCGGTGTGCCAGCGGAGCAACGGCTAAATGCGCCAACGGTCATCTGCAAAAGTCTACAATGAACAGTGAACAATGCAACTGCGTGCGCAGAGTCAGAGCAGGCGTCAGAAGGCGCACCAGACAGTGAACAGGACCTGTCCGGTGCACCACCGGACTGTCCGGTGGCCCACATGTCAGAAGCTCCAACGGTCGAACCCTAATGGTTGGGTGACGTGGCTGGCGCATCGGACAGTGTCCGGTGGCGCACCAGACTGTCTGGTGCGCCATTCGACAGTAGCCTTCCCCAACGGCCACTTTGGTGGTTGGGGCTATAAATACCCCCAACCACCAACACTTCAAGGTATCCAAGTTTTTCAGCCAACACATTCAATACAAGAGCTAATGCATTCAATACAAGACACAAATAGAGTGAATCAAAATCTCTCCAAGTCCCAATTCCACTCAAAGCATTAGTAACTAGAAGAGAGAGTTTTGTTGTGTTCTTTTGAGCTCTTGCGCTTGGATCGCTTTTCTTCTTCCTCCTTTTCTTGTTCCCAAGATCATTGTAATCAAAGCAAGAGACACCAAGTTGTGGTGGTCCTTGTAGTGGACTAAGTGTCCCGTTTGATTGAAGAGAAAAGCTCACTCGGTCTAGGTGACCGTTTGAGAGAGGGAAAGGGTTGAAAGAGACCCGGTCTTTGTGACCACCTCAACGGGGAGTAGGTTTGCAAGAACCGAACCTCGGTAAAACAAATCACCGTGTCATCCGATCTTATTTGCTTGTGATTTGTTTTCACCCTCTCTTTCGGAGTCGACTTTAATTCTAACGCTAACCCCGGCTTGTAGTTGTGCTTAAACTTTATAAATTTCAGATTTGCCTATACACCCCCCTCTAGGCGACTTTCAGAGCTCAAGTTTTCACTTGTGTGCGTTGGTGTGCTGCGTTTTTTAGTCTTGTGTGCGTTGCTCTTACCAACCTTACTCTTGTGCGTTCTTTGTGATCAATCTTGTAAGGGCGAGAGGCTCTAACTTGTGGAGATTCCTCGCAAACGGGAAAAGGATATAAGGAAGAAAAGCCGTGGTATTCAAGTTGATCATTGGATCACTTGAAAGGGGTTGAGTGCAACCCTCGTCCATTGGGACGCCACAACGTGGAAGTAGGCAAGTGTTACTTGGCCGAACCATGTGATAAAATTGTGTGTCTCTTATGATTGCTCTCTCTTTGATTGTCTGTGTTCGCAAGAGCTCGTCTCATTGACTTGATTAACCCGCACTAATATCTTTATAATCAAGGTTGTTGGAATTTAGTGTTGAATTTAACAGGATCACCTATTCACCCCCCGTCTAGGTGCTCTCACATCTCTTATCAAATGTTCCATCAAGTTTACTTTGCTTTAACACATAAGCAAAATCATTGACAGGAAACACTACAACACATGTGGTCTTTTGTGACGAATGTCCCATAACAACGAAGATTTTTGTCATTAGTCATTTTGTTTTATGACGTGTTTTTGTGGCAAAACAACCTTATGACGAATGATAGGTGACAAAACGTCATAGAGCATGTAATAACACACATGATAGGTGATAAAGCGATTTCATCATGGAGACATCACAAATTTCAGAATGTGACGTAAATTCAATGTTTGGTGACATAAAGAGAATGTCACAGAAGGCCACATATGTTGTAGTAAAAAATGCCTAACATCGGGTTTTTGTATTGTTAGAAAATTAGACATTTATGTGTTTAATTTAATCCATAAATAACATAGCAAAATTATGATGATATGTATGTGTATGTATATAACATTACTATTCCCAACAACAGAAGATACAAACATACTTACCACACTGATTATACCAAAAAATAAACTAAATTTTATAAATTTAGTGACGAGAGTGCACCCAATGGGGGGGACCACTGCTTAAGGCACTAGTGGCTCTGTTCGCACAAGTTGACATTGTGTGTTGCTTGAGATCGTGGACTACAGTCGATACATATAGATATTCGTAGCACCGACCCTTGAAGACCAGCAGTATTGAGATCTTCAGCGTGCAGTCACAAAATGCTTCACAAAAAATTGATCGCCCGCACATCCGAGCAGGTGTCTTTACGGTCAATGGTTCTGGAGGCCTACTCTCCCAACTTCTCCGTGCATGTAGAGGATTAGAACATGGAGATTCATATGCAACTCAACTGTGAATTGGGAAGTAACTTTGTGCTATTGTTGTACCATCTGCTCATGCTACAAGAGCTAGATATAACAGCAGGAGTTATAAGAAAAATCAAAAGATAGAGTAGTCACCATAACATACACTCGTTACTTCGCACATTACCAGTTCATTAACACCTTTATCAATCCAACCACGGATAATACCATCGTATACCACATCGCCTCGAACAGCCCAACGGTCATGAAAACTCTAGATGTCCTCTTAAGGTCCCGAATGAAGAGACAGAGGGCAAACATCCTAAGAGCCACATGAGGCTCCAACTGTTCCAAAGTGACATGGGAGCCCGTGGGGGCTTGTTTGGTTAGAAAGGGACTCAAGGAGAAATGATCGAGAGCCATATGACCCCCCTCCATATGCCCCCCCTCCATAGGAGACATGTGTTTAGAATTAATTTTACTTAATAAAACATGATCCATATCTAACTTATATGAAGAAAATGAGTTTTCTCTTTTTTTGGCTACAGGTGGTAAGGTATATCGCTTATCTACACCTCTATATAATTCATCAATTTAAATTTTGCAAAACCCACCCAACCAAATCATCTCCATACACATAACCTCCACTAAATCTACCTAGCAAATTGCACCCGGACTTAACACACCATCAAAACCAATAGTTCAGATCACTGGATAACATTCTCTACTCACTCAAATCCAATAAACAATATTATTTGGATCATCTCTCATCCCTCCCCTTTCCTATGTGACACCGCCGCCCCCAACCTCCTCTCTCCCTCGCGTCCCCGTTGCGCCCTCTCCCTCACTCGCGGTGTCAACGCCATCGTCAACACCTCCCCTCGCGTAGTCGCCGCGCCGCCATTGATCCCGACCCTCTTCTCTCTAAGATCGTAGCGTTAGCACGGACTAGTACCTAGAAGTAGATCGATCATGCATACTCATCCAGTCTTGTGCAAAGCTCAAGGGTAATAACCACCCAACCTGTTTTACGCAAAAAGGGTCTAGCGACCAACCAAATGATTGTAATTGTCAATTCATCACCAGTGTATATGTGCATGAAGCAATGGGCATGCATGGTGCAGGATCCCCGTCTGGCCGTCGTCATCTCCGATACGATCCACGCGATGCCAAAGCAGCTGCAACATATCTCTCCTGGTGTGGGAGGAGAAGAAGCCGCACCGCCCGCAACCCACAGCCACGCAGCCTCGCGACGATGGGACGCATACGCTGTAGACCTGTAGTACATCAGCAGGCGGGGCGGCGGCCGCATCGGAGGGGACACGCCAACGAGACAATGGACGAATCAGTAGCCGGATCAGCGAGCGGGCTAACAAGCTTGCCTCTGCCTTAGGTTAAGGAAGCTACTAACTAGAGACAGAAAGAGCTGGTGGTTGACACGACGGCTTCGATGGACGATGTGCATGTGTGGCAGCCGCGGTTAGTAGGCCGGGCGGGGCCATTAACGCGGCCCTACTAGTAGCTGATTAGCGCATCGCTTGTGGCTAAAGCGCTGGTGGCCATGCTAATCGGGAATCGATCGATGTGGATGGGTCGCCGGCGGCGGATGCGACTGGCCGCCGATCCGTCCCGTCCGCGGTCCATCCTCCGTCACTAGTGGACATGGCAGCCCCTGGGATCTCCGGTCATTATTACACGCTCTGACGAGGCTGGGATGCTGCGAGGTGGCAGTAGTGCCGTACGTACGTACAGTACAGATCGATGTGGTCTGCCTGCGTGTGCGGGTGGGGTGGGGGGGGGGGACAATGTGGAGTACTTTCTGAGAGAAATAGCAATATACCGTCGATAACAAGAAAATAATAATAATAAAAAAAAGTTACTCATCGATCCATCCATATATTTCGCGAACGCATCCGCCTGAGACGCAAGGGGCCATCGGGCTGTTGGGCGTCCCTCCATCTATGATAATAGACGGACGTACAGCCTGTTATAGGTTAGAGCATCTATAATAGACTAGTTAAATGACTCGTTAACTCTAATTTTAACTACTCGACAGCAAAATAACTCTCTAACAGACTAGTTATATGACTCGCCAAGATATCTGACTCTCCAAATTAGCTTTCTCTTTAGCCAAACTAGATAAATAGTCTGTTGGAGTGAAATGCTACATATAAAATGTAATCTTTATGAAAAAAATAGACAGAGAGATAAAAATGAAGAGTCATGGTATTACATTGTTAAACTTGCTCTGGCCTCTGATCGTTATATGTTTTTTTCAAAAAAAAAATCTCCTTTCCAGAGCCAGATCTGCTGACAGGTGACCTACGTACGCTACGCAGTCCAACGAATACATCCACACATATACCAGCTCATTGGCACAAGTATACGAAAAGGGGCAAGAAAAAAAACGTCATTTTCCCAATTACTTGTAAGCGACATGCATGTGGGAAAAGGAAAACCCCTCGCTGCCTTCCGCCGAAAGCTAACGCACGATTTTACTCCAGTCTCCCCTCTCCAGTGGCTACTAGCGCTTACAGTACGCACGTACCACGGATCGCAACGGAAACCTCAGCCTAGTAGCTAGTAATCTCCCACTAATCCATGCCATGACGCCATAATCGAGTGCAATTTCCGCTCACGCATGCCACACTTAACTCGATCCGGCCAGTAGTACCGCCTCCGGTCATTATTGGGGTTAGTTGAACCGTAGCAATTGCTCGTGTGAAAACCCGGACGTGCACATCAGGCAGAGATGTCAATGAGTAAATAATTACCAGTTATCACTGTCCTATACCCACGCACACAACAAAAAAATCACATTAGATCACTCATATTCACATTCACTGGTGGATATGAATTTAACCCATAACTATACTCATGTGAATAGGGGCGGACGCAGAGGGGGAGGCAAGTGGGCCATGACCCCCTTAATTTTTATGACCTTTTATATATCATGTTTATTTACTGTTAAATATATTTTAAAATAAAGATTTAGATAGACTGAAACAGTCCTGTTATGGGTCTCCTCGTCGATTTAGTCTAGTTCTATTGACTCTCGTCCTTTTACTTGGTCTAATCCTCACATCTATTCATCCAGTCTCATTCTTTCCGGCGTTATTGGAGCCATAGAAGGACCCCCACAATTTTTTATAACATCTTATAAAGTATATAAAAAATTAAGGTTTGGATAGGCTAAAATTGCCCTGAGCAGTTCTCTCAACTTCCATCCTTTTTAGTCTAGTCCTCGCATCTATCCATCAGGTCCCATTTCTTCTGACGCCCCGGCCTACCGGAGCCAATCCGCCCAGATGCTCCGTTCTTGACACCGCCGCCTCCTTCCTGACGCCTGATGTCGCCTGACCCTAGCCCCTTCCCAACGTCCTCGTTCCACTCGTTATCGTCATGACACCATCTCGCTCTTGGTAGACCCGACCTTGCTCGCCGCGACGATGCGACCCATCCCGACAACTAGTGAGCTTGACGAAACAGCGAGGCCTAGCTCTCAGCTGGAGACATCATCTGACCCACCTCTTTCTCGGTGCCCCACCCTTCGAGGAAATCGATATTCGACAACGTACGCATGCCTTGATTCGGTCAGGAAGGACTTAATTGTATGTTTGCTTCTCTTCTTTGAACTTGTATGTTATATTGATAGATATGGAACTTGAATTTTATGCAACTATAGTTTTTACCGTCTTGCTTTATTTTGTAATGTGGTTTTTTGCCCCCCCCCCCATGAATTTTGGTCCTGCGTCTGCCACTGCATGTGAATATGGGTCACCCGTACTCATAAAGGTTAGACATATATCATATACGGTAAGAATCATTCAACAAATATAATGAACTGTAGAAAAACACTAGCTACTAAACATCAAATTTAAATAAACCATGTGCCATAATTAAGCATCTCGCCATTTGATTTCTAACGTTATAGACACACGAGACTGCAAGAATCAAACTGCATGGCTACGACTCTGCTCAGACATGTACAAATAATATCTAATTACACAGTTGCACAAGAAACAACTATAAAATCTGTTTAGAGGATATATAGCTAGGGTTTCATTTGTTTTGGTCTAGGCCAAGTGCTCAAGTTTATGTTTTTTGGCCAAGTTTATACTGGGTAATTTATACCAATGGTTAACAGGTATGGATGAGGACATAATGTTCTAATACTCGTTTACTCATTGAGTGAAGGTTTTTCTCCAATAAAAGACTCATAGGTAGAATATTTAGCCCATATATATATATATATATATATATATCTTAATTGAGTAAATATCTATCGAATATCGGGTTGCGGGTACCCATTGCCATCTCTAACATCAGGGCAGGGCAGTGACCATGGACCGAGCCATCATCGCTCGACGTAGAACCTAGCACATCAATGGCTACACGAGAGGATCGGATCCGGATTCCACTAGTTTTTTCATTTTAAATTTTTTCCTTTACATTACATTTTTAAATTTGGGGAATCAGAGTTAGGATCCATAACACCAAGATTACACAGTAAGACACTACAGGCCATACCACCCAAATATCATGTCATTGGTGGCCCTAACGTGATTAGGGTTGGATGTGAGGCGCGCTCAGGGTGGATCCCCACGGGTTGCAGTACCTGTGAGGGCGGGGTGGCTCTAGTTTCCCCCTCGGGTCTATGAGTTTAGAGACCCGAGGAGCACCGAGGCGCGGAGCGGTTTTTAAGTCCGCATGTGAGTTCTCTATGGTGACCTGAGGAGCTCCTCGGGCAATCCTAGCCCTACTCCCCAACGCCTAACTCACTGCCACCTCCCAACTCCCACCTGTCCTATGAAAGTCGTCTAGAGGGGGGATGAATAGACGAAATCTAAAATTTATCAATTAAATACAAAACTTGACCCCAATTATAGGTCGGAACATAATATAGTTTGTCCGGAGAAAAAAAGGGATAAGTTCTACTTGCGTATGTTGCTCTCTTGATTGTGAGGAATTAAGGCCGAGAGCAACAAGAGAATGTATAATGAGGATCAATTGCAGGAGAACTTAATGGAGGAAATAAGAAAACAAATTTTAATCACAAGAACACAAGGACATTGCAATTTATTTATCAGAGTTCGGTTTCACAACAAAACCTATGTCTTCGTTGAGCTAGGAGTCCACTTAGGACTGGGTTTCTCTCTATCCTTTCCTCACTCGAGTGATCACCAAGATCAAACTTGAGTTTCCTTCTCTTATCTCAATCGACACCAAAGTCTCTGCAAGGCACTTTGCACGTTGAAGGCTCCTACTAGCTTTACAATTGATGGGTGCCATGCACCAAGACTCAAAAAACGCAACACAAACTCCTCTTTAGCACTCTCATAAGGCTCTACCATAATTCACACAAGAATGACTATCTCTATGCTCAATTCTCTTTTGTGTACTTGGCGGGCTTTGATCTCTTTGGGAGTGTTGCTCTAGTGTATTTGAATTATTGTTCAGCTCTTGTCTATTAAATGAGCTGGTTGGAGATGTATTTATAGCCCCCAACCACTCAAATAGCCACAAGAACTTTTGTTTTGAAAATGCTTCCCCTTTGGTAAAATATTTTGCTTTGGCCAAATAAATTCCTTTGTTTTGAAAATGCTCCCCCTTTTGGCAAATTCTTCCTATCTTTGAGAAATCTTCCACTTTCATACTTTTGCTTTGGCCAAATTTTCCCTTTTGTAAATATTTTCTATAGGAATTCTCCCCGTCTCCTCTTAGATATCAAGAGGTTCTCACAAGATGTTTGAAAAAAAATCTAAAATTTAATGGTTTGCTATTCTTTTGTAGTGGACGAATGATGAGTGAAAGTCGCCTAGAGGGGGAGTGAATAGGCGAAATCTGAAATTTATAACTTTAAAGTACAACTACAAGCCGGGGTTAGCGTTAGAAATAAATGTGAGTCCGAAAGAGAGGGCAAAAACAAATCACAAGCAAATGAAGAGAGTGACACGGTGATTTGTTTTACCGAGGTTTGGTTCTTGGAAACCTAGTCCCCGTTGAGTTGGTCACAAAGACCGAGTCTCTTTCAACCCTTTCCCTCTCTCAAACGGTCACCTAGACCGAGTGAGCTTTCTTCTCAATCAAATGGATCACTTAGACCCCTACAAGGACCACCACAAACTTGGTGTCACTTGCTTTGATTACAAATGTCTTGAGAACAAGAATGGAGGAAGAAGAAAGCGATCCAAGAACAAGAGCTCAAAGAACATGAGCAAAACTCTCTCTCTAGTCACTATTTGTTTGGAGTGGATTTGGGACTTGGAGAGGCTTTGATTCTTTTGAATTGTGTCTTGTATTGATTGCACTAGCTCTTGTATTGAATGAGATGTCTGAAAACATCGATGCCTTGAAGTGGTGGTAGTTGGGGGGTATTTATAGCCCTAACCACCAAACCAACCGTTAGGGAGGCTGTCTGTCGATGGGCGCACCGGACAGTCTGGTGCGCCACCGGACACTGTCCGATGCGCCAGCCACGTCACCCAACCGTTAGGGTTCTGACGGTTTCTACCGTTGGAGCTCTGTCTTCTTGGGGCACCGGACAGTCCGGTGTCACACGGACATGCACTGTTCACTGTCCGGTGCGCCTTCTAGCGCTGCTCTGACTCTGCGCGAACTGTCCGCGCACTGTTCACGCTCACTGTTCACTTTTGCAGACGACTGTTGGCGCAGTAGCCGTTGCTCCGCTTGGCGCACCGGACAGTCCGGTGCTACACCGGACAGTTCGATGAATTATAGCGGAGCGACCTATGAGAAACCCGAAGCTGAGGAGTTCAGAGTGTACGGTCCCTAGTGCACCGGACACTATCCGGTGGCACACCGGACAGTCCGGTGCGCCAGACCAGGGCACACTTTGGTTTTCTTTTGCTCCTTTCTTTTGAACCCTAACTTGTTCTTTTTATTGGTTTGTGTTGAACCTTTGGCACTTGTAGAACATATAATTTAGAGCAAACTAGTTAGTCCAATTATTTATGTTGGGCAATTCAACCACTAAAATCATTTAGGAAAAGGTTTGACCCTATTTCCCTTTCAATCTCCCCCTTTTTAGTGATTGATGCCAACACAAACCAAAGCAAATGTATAAGTGCTGAATTGAACTAGTTTGCATAAGGTAAGTGCAAAGGTTGCTTGGAATTAAACCAATTTATATTTTGCATGGATTGCTTTCTTTTTTTTAACATTTTGGACCACATTTGCACCACTTGTTTTGTTTTTGCAAATTCTTTTGGAAAATCTTTTCAAAGCCTTTTTGCAAATAGTCAAAGGTAAATGAATAATGATTTCGAGAAGCATTTTCAAGATTTGAAATTTTTCTCCCCCTGTTTCAAATGCTTTTCCTTTGACTTAAACAAAACTCCCCCTGGATGAGATTCTCCTCTTAGTGTTCAAGAGGGTTTTACCAATAATAAAAAGATTTAGATATCAATTGAAAAATCCTCCTTTAAATATATCAATAGAGATACCAAATGAGATATAATTTCTAGGAGAATACCAATTTTGAATGATATTAACAAGATATCAAATGAAAACTTTATTTTGAAAATTTTGAAATTGGTGGTGGTGCGGTCCTTTTGCTTTGGGCCTAATACTCTCTCCCCCTTTGGCATTAATCACCAAAAACGAAGACTTTGTGAGCCCTAGTAAATTTTCTCCCCCTTGGTACAAGTAATAAGAGTGAAGATTATACCAATTGAGAGTGGAGTGATGGCGAAGGGTAAATAATACCGATAGAGTGGAGTTGAAGCCTTGTCTTCGCCGAGTACTCCATTTCCCTTTTAATCTACGACTTAGCATAAAATACACTTGGAAACACATTAGTCGCAATCATGAGAGAGATACGATCAAAGGTATATAAATGAGCTATGTGTGCAAAGTGTCAATCAAAGTTCCGAGAATCAAGAATGTTTAGCTCATTTCTAAGTTTGGTAAAGGTTTTCTCATCTAGTGGTTTGGTAAAGATATTGGCTAATTGTTCTTTGGTGCTAATATAGGCTATCTCGATATCCCCTCTTTGTTGGTGATCCCTCAAAAAGTGATGCCGAATGTCTATGTGCTTAGTGCGGCTGTGTTCAACGGGATTCTCCGTAATGCGAATAGCACTCTCATTGTCACATAGGAGAGGGATTTTGCTCAATTTGTAGCCATAGTCCCTGAGGGTTTGTCTCATCCACAGTAATTGCGCACAACAATGGCCTGCGGCAATATACTCGGTTTCGGCGGTAGAAAGAGCGACTGAGTTTTGTTTCTTTGAAGCCCACGACACCAGGGATCTTCCCAAAAACTGACAAGTCCCTGATTGCTCTTCCTATCAATTTTACACCCTACCCAATCAGTATCTGAATATCCTATTAAATCAAAAGTGGATCCCTTGGGGTACCAAAGGCCAAACTTAGGTGTATGAACTAAATATCTCATGATTCACTTTATGGCCCTAAGGTGAACTTCCTTAGGGTCGGCTTGGAACCTTGCACACATGCATACGGAAAGCATAATATCCGGTCGAGATGCACATAAATAGAGTAAAGATCCTATCATCGACCAGTATACCTTTTGATCTACGGATTTACCTCCCGTGTCGAGGTCGAGATGCCCATTGGTTCCCATGGGTGTCTTGATGGGTTTGGCATCCTTCATTCCAAACTTGTTAAGAATGTCTTGTGTATACTTTGTTTGGCTGATGAAGGTGCCCTCTTGGAGTTGCTTCACTTGAAATCCTAGAAAATACTTCAACTCCCCCATCATAGACATCTTAAATTTTTGAATCATGATCCTACTAAACTCTTCACAAGTAGATTTGTTAGTAGACCCAAATATAATATCATCAACGTAAATTTGGCATACAAACAAATCTTTTGCAATAGTTTTAGTAAAGAGAGTAGGATCGGCTTTTCTGACTTTGAAGCCATTAGTGATAAGAAAATCTCTTAGGCATTCATACCATGCTCTTGGGCCTTGCTCGAGCCCATAAAGCGCCTTAGAGAGTTTATACACATGGTTAGGGTACTCACTATCTTCAAAGCCGGGAGGTTGCTCAACATAGACCTCTTCCTTGATTGGTCCATTGAGAAAGGCACTCTTCACGTCCATTTTATAAAGCTTGAAGACATGGTAAGTAGCATAGGCAAGTAATATTCGAATTGACTCAAGTCTAGCTACGGGTGCATAGGTTTCACCGAAATCCAAACCTTCGACTTGTGAATATCCTTTGGCCACAAGTCGGCTTTGTTCCTTGTCACCACACCATGCTCATCTTGCTTGTTGCGGAATACTCACTTGGTTCCTACAACATTTTGATTAGGACGTGGAACCAAATGCCATACCTCATTCCTTGTGAAGTTGTTGAGTTTCTCTTGCATTGCCAACACCCAATCTGAATCTCTTAATGCATCTTCCACCCTGTATGGCTCAAAAGAAGACACAAAAGAGTAATGTTCACAAAAATGAGCAACTCGAGATCGAGTTGTTACCCCCTTATGAATATCGCCGAGGATGGAGTTCACGAGGTGATCTCTTTGAATCGCTTGGTGGACTCTTGGGTGTGGCGGTCTTGGACTCTATATCTCCTGCTCATCTTCCTTGTCTTGATCATCATCATCTCCCCCTTGATCATTATCCTCCTCTTGAGGTGGCTCATCCTCTTGGTCTTCATTGTCATCATTTTGAGCTTGATCCTCATCTTGGGTTGGTGGAGATGCTTGCATGGAAGATGACGGTTGATCTTATGCTTGTGGAGGCTCTTCGGATTCCTTAGGACACACATCCCCAATGGACATGTTCCTTAGCGCTACGCATGGAGCCTCTTCATCATCTAGTTCATCAAGATCAACTTGCTCCACTTGGGAGCCATTAGTCTCATCAAACACAATGTCACAAGAAACCTCAACTAATCCAGTGGATTTGTTGAAGACTCTATATGCCCTTGTGTTTGAATCATATCCTAGTAAAAAGCCTTCTACAGCCTTAGGAGCAAATTTAGATTTTCTACCTCTTTTAACAAAAATAAAACATTTGCTACCAAAGACTCTAAAATATGAAACATTGGGCTTTTTATCGGTTAGGAGTTCATAAGATGTCTTCTTGAGGATTCGGTGAAGATATAACCGGTTGATGGAGTAGCAGGCAGTGTTAATCGCCTCGGCCTAAAACCGGTCCGGTGTCTTGTACTCATCAAGCATGGTCCTCGCCATGTCAAGTAGAGTTCTATTCTTCCTCTCCACTACACCATTTTGTTGAGGTGTGTAGGGAGAAGAGAACTCATGCTTGATGCCCTCCTCCTCAAGGAAGCCTTCTATTTGTGAGTTCTTGAACTTCGTCCCGTTGTCGCTTCTTATTTTCTTGATCCTTAATCCAAACTAATTTTGAGCCCATCTCAAGGATCCCTTTAAGGTCTCTTGGGTTTGTGATTGTTCCTGCAAAAAGAATACCCAAGTGAAGCGAGAATAATAATCCACAATAACTAGACAGTACTTACTCCCACCGATGCTTATGTAAGCTATCGGGTCGAATAGATCCATGTGGAGTAGTTCCAGTGGCTTGTCCGTTGTCATGATGTTCTTGTGTGGATGATGAACACCAATTTGCTTTCCTGCTTGGCATGCGCTACAAACACTGTCTTTCTCAAAATGAACATTTGCTAATCCTAAAATGTGTTCTCCCTTTAGAAGCTTGTGAAGATTCTTCATCCCAACATGGGCTAGTCGGCGATGCTAGAGCCAACCCATATTAGTCTTAGCAATTAAGCAAGTATCGAGTTTAGCTCTATTGAAATCAACTAAGTATAACTGACCCTCTAATACTCCCTTAAATGCTACTGAATCATCACTTGTTCTAAAGACAGTAACACCTATATCCGTAAAAAGATAGTTGTAACCCATTTTGCATAATTGAGGAACTGAAAGCAAGTTATAATCTAAAGAATCTACAAGAAAAACATTGAAAATAGAATGGTAAGGTGATATAGCAATTTTACCAAGTCCTTTGACCAAACCTTGATTTCCATCCCCGAATGTGATAGCTCTTTGAGGATCTTTGTTTTTCTCATAGGAGGAGAACATCCTTTTCTCCCCTGTCATGTGGTTTGTGCACCCACTATCAATGATCCAACTTGAGCCCCCGGATGCATAAACCTGCAAAACAATTTAGGCCTTGTTCTTAGGTGCCCAAACAGTCTTGGGTTCTTTCACGTTAGAAACAAGCACCCTGGGTACCCAAACACAAGTCTTTGAGCCCTTGTGTTTGGCCCCAACATATTTGGCATCTACTTTGCTTGATTTGTTAGTTAAAACATATGAAGCATCAAAAGTCTTAAATGAGATGATTGGCTCATTTGATGCAATAGGAGATTTCTTTTTAGGCAATTTAACATGGGTTGATCGCCTAGAGCTAGAAGCCTCATTTTTATACATAAAAGCATGATGAGAAACATTATGAGGTTTCCTAGCATGAATTCTCCTAATTTTATGCTCAGGATAACCAGCAGGATATAAAATGTAACCCTCGTTATCCTGAACCATGGGAGCTTTGCCCTTAACAAAGTTAGACAATTTCTTAGAGACATTAAGCTTGACGTTGTCTCCCTGTTGGAAGCCAATGCCATCCTTAATGCCAGGGCGTCTTCCATTATAGAGCATACTCCTAGCAAATTTGAATTTTTCATTTTCTAAGTCATGCTTATTAATTTTAGCACTAAGTTGAGCTATGTGATCATTTTATTGTTTAATTAAATCTAGGTGATCATGAATAGCATCAACATTAATGTCTCTACATCTAGTACAAATAGTAACATAATCGACAGTAGATTTAGAGGTTTTGCAAGCATTTAATTCATCAATCTTAGCATGTAAAACAACATTCTCATTTCTAAGATTGGAAATAGAATCATTGCAAACATTTAAGTCTTTAGCCTTAGAAACTAATTTATCATTCTCAATTTTAAGGCTAGAAAGTGATGCATTCAATTTATCAATCTTAGTAATTAAACTAGCATTATCGTTTTTAAGATTGGTAATTGAATCATCACATATATTTGACTTCTCAACCTTAGCAATCAAATTAGCATTCTCAATTCTAAGGTTGGAGATAGTGTCATGGCAAGTGCTAAGCTCACTAGTTAATTTTTCACATTTTTCTATCTCCTAAGCATAAGCATTCTTAACCTTAACATGTTTTTTGTTTTCCTTAATAAGGAATTCCTCTTGGCTATCCAAGAGTTCATCCTTCTCATGAATAGCACCTATCAATTCATTTAATTTTTCTTTTTGTTGCATGTTAAGATTGGCAAAAAGACTAAGCAAATCATCTTCATTATCACTAGAGCTACACTCATCACTAGATGTTGTATATTTAGTGGAGGCTCTAGATTTTACCTTCTTCTTTTTGCCATTCTTTGCCATGAAGCATTTGTGGCCGACGTTGGGGAAGAGGAGGCCCTTGTTGATGGCGATGTTGGTGGCGTCCTCATCGGAGGAGGAGTCGGTGGAGCTCTCATCGGAGTCCCATTCCCGACACACATGGGCATCGCCGCCCTTCTTCTTGTAGTATCTTTTCTTTTCCTTCCTCTTTCCCTTCTTGTCATTGTCCCTGTACTATCACTAGACATAGGGCATTTAGCAATAAAATGACCGGGCTTACCACATTTGTAGCACACCCTTTTGGAACGGGGCTTGTAGTCCTTCCCCTTCCTTTGTTTGAGGATTTGACGGAAGCTCTTGATGATGAGCGTCATCTCCTCATTGTCAAGTTTGGAGGCGTCGATGGGGATCCTACTTGGTGTAGAATCCTTCTTTTCTTCTTTCGTCGCCTTGAATGTGACGGGTTGCACCTCGGGTGTGGAGGTGCCGCCTTGCTCCAAGTTGATGATTTGTTTGGAGCCTTTGATCATCAATTCAAAGCTCACAAACTTTCCTATAACCTTCTCGGGAGACATTAGCTTATATCTAGGATCACCACGACTTAATTGAACTTGTGTAGGATTACGAAAAACGAGTGATCTTAGAATAACCTTGACCATTTCATGGTCATCCCATTTGGTGCTCCCGAGGTTGTGCACTTGGTTCACCAAAGTCTTGAGCCGATTGTACATGGCTTGAGGCTCCTCTCCTTGGTTGAGGACGAACCGACCGAGCTCACCTTCGATCGTTTCCCTCTTGGTGATCTTGGTCACCTCGTCTCCTTTGTGCGTGGTCTTTAGTACGTTCCAAATCTCTTTGGCACTTTTCAACCCTTGCACCATATTATACTCCTCTCGACATAGAGAGGCAAGGAGTATAGTAGTCGCTTGGGAGTTCAAGTGCCGGATTTGGGCGACCTCGTCCGAGTCGTAGCCTTCATCCCCCACGGATGGTACCTGCGCTCCAAACTCAACAATGTCCCAAATGCTAGCGTGGAGTGAGGTTAGATGGTGCCTCATTTTATCGCTCCACATACAATAATCTTCACCGTTAAAAACTGGTGGTTTGCCTAGTGGGACGGAAAGTAAAGGAGTGCATTTAGAAATGCGAGGGTAGCGTAGGGGGATCTTACTAAACTTCTTGCGCTCATGGCACTTAGAAGTGACGGACGACGCGTTGGAGCCGGATGTAGAAGGCAATGAAGAATTGGTCTCGTAGTAGACCACCTTCTTCATTTTCTTTTTCTTTTCACCACTTCGATGCGACTTGACGTGTGAAGGGGATCCCTTCACCTTGTTGCTGGACTCTCCCGATGGAGCCTTCCCGTGGCTTGTAGACTTGTCACCGTCGGTCACGATCTCCTTCTTGGCATGATCTCCCGACATCACTTCGAGCGGTTAGGCTCTAATGAAGTACCAGGCTCTAATACCAATTGAAAGTCGCCTAGAGGGGGGAGTGAATAGGCAGAATCTAAAATTTATAACTTTAAAGTACAACTACAAGCCGGGGTTAGCGTTAGAAATAGATGCGAGTCCGAAAGAGAGGGCAAAAACAAATCACAAGCAAATGAAGAGAGTGACATGGTGATTTGTTTTACCGAGGTTCAGTTCTTGCAAACCTAGTCCCCGTTGAGGTGGTCACAAAGACCGGGTCTCTTTCAACCCTTTCCCTCTCTCAAACGGTCACCTAGACCGAGTGAGCTTTCTTCTCAATCAAATGGGTCACTTAGACCCCTACAAGGACCACCACAACTTGGTGTCACTTGCTTTGATTACAAATGTCTTGAGAACAAGAATGGAGGAAGAAGAAAACGATCTAAGAACAAGAGCTCAAAGAACACGAGCAAAACTCTCTCTCTAGTCACTATTTGTTTGGAGTGGATTTGGGACTTGGAGAGGCTTTGATTCTTTTGAATTGTGTCTTGTATTGATTGCACTAGCTCTTGTATTGAATGAGATGTCTAAAAACTTGGATGCCTTGAAGTGGTGGTGGTTGGGGGGTATTTATAGCCCTAACCACCAAACCAACCGTTAGGGAGGCTGTCTGTCGATGGGCGCACCGGACAGTCCGGTGCGCCACCGGACACTGTCTGGTGCGCCAGCCACGTCACCCAACCGTTAGGGTTCTGACGGTTTCGACCGTTGGAGCTCTGTCTTCTTGGGGCACCGGACAGTCCGGTGCCGCACCGGACAGGCACTGTTCACTGTCCGGTGCGTCTTCTGGCGCTGCTCTGACTCTGTGCGAACTGTCCGCGCACTGTTCACGCTCACTGTTCACTTTTGTAGACGACAGTTGGCGCAGTAGCCGTTGCTCCACTTGGCGCACCAGACAGTCCGGTGCTACACCGGACAGTCCGGTGAATTATAGCGGAGCGGCCTCCGAGAAACCCGAAGCTAAGGAGTTTAGAGTGTACGGTCTCTGGTGCACCGGACACTGTCCGGTGGCACACCGGACAGTCCGGTGCGCCAGACCAGGGCACACTTCGGTTTTCTTTTGCTCCTTTCTTTTGAACCCTAACTTGTTCTTTTTATTGGTTTGTGTTGAACCTTTGGCACCTGTAGAACATATAATCTAGAGCAAACTAGTTAGTCCAATTATTTGTGTTGGGCAATTCAACCACTAAAATCATTTAGGAAAAGGTTTGACCCTATTTCCCTTTCAATGAGATCTCATCCTTTTGCATCGAACACCAAAAACAAAGAACTCTAAGCGGCCTTTATTACTATGATATGGCTATGAAAATTATAATTGGAGCAAAGTATCTTTGATACTAATCAAATTTAAATTGGAATTGCTTTTATTTGCTCGTTTGTTCCATTTCAATTTTAATTTGAGGCTACATACATAATAGACTTGAAAATAATATCAGTCTCAAAGATTCAAAGTATATTACATTCTCCCCGTAAATATATGCACACAAGTGATGAATACTTGTTTAACCCATACGCTTGTATTTTTGAGGCCTAGGGAGTAAGTTCTATGTATTTAATATTGGTACAAGCAAAGTATGGAAAATTGAAATTGTATCAATTGAAAGAAGTTTTCATGATCAAAGTATGATAAATAAGCATTGTATGTAACATTTGAACCTATGTTCCAAGGATCAAGAATATTTAGTAAACCATGTACGTACCAGGATCAGAAAATTCACGTACACAACGATTACATAACTAGACATTATCGCACAGTGCTCGAAGAATAACATAAAGAAGTATTACTTTATTATATCATAATGTTAGAGACATCTACTTAGTCATTAACTTAAACAATAATCAAAGTGCTAAAGCAAAACGCAGTAAAGATAAGGCCTTCACAGATAGGTGACTAAGGGTTTGCCGCTAATCTAGTTTAGAACTCCTCGAAGTCTTGGAACTCTTAAAAGTTCTTTGTGTGGCCTTCATCTTCTTCTGAGCAGTGGTTGCAATGGGGACAACCTGAGGTCTTGAGTTTAAGCTCGGGTCGGCTCGTTTGGATTTTTTCATGAGCTGAGTTGACATCATAGCTTGGTTCGTTAATGAGCCAGCTCGGGTTGTTAACGAGCTATCATATTCTAGCAAAAAAACTATATGCATATCATTTATGAAACAACTAATGAACATGTTATATGTATGTGGGGTGTCTACGCCTATGAGTTAAACTAATGATTGATGAACTGTGTCTGTGTTAAATTGGTCTATGTGAATATAACTGTGGGTTAAACTGATTAACATGTGTGTGAATTGTGATGAGTGGTGAGTTGTGTGTAATTTAGTGTTACATTGATGTGGTCTATGAAACTATGAGTATAATTACTATTTTCTATTGTTAAATTAGTTTTAAATTAACTAGAAATTGATGATTATATACATATTATTTTTTATGCTCTGGCTCATGAGCTAAATGAGCCACCTCGAGCTCGTAAACGAGCCAAACTGAGTTAGCTCGTTAGTTTAACGTGCTAGCTCGAACCCGGACGAGCCGAACTGGCTCGATATCCAACCCTAGGCAGGGGCGTCCCATCAAGTTGAGAGGCCCTGTGCAATAAATAGCAAAAAATATAAAGAAGTATTTAAAATAACATCCTTGGTCCTATTGTTTTTCTATTTTTACCCTTAATCATGATTTTTACTCAATTTTGTCCTTCCGCTTTACAAAATTTAGAATGTTACAAGACAACTTTTTTGTAGAATAATATATTAGAAAACTCAACTCCACAAATTGGTCACTTGCATTAAATCTTATTGTTCGTCTCTTTCAATTGCATCTTAAGATGGTGGCAACAAGATTTCAAGCACTTTTTATCTAGTGATTGCAATGTGGGAGATAAATAAGAAACCAAATATTTTTTAATAACCTTGATATTATTTAAATCTTCTTATAAGTGAATATAAGAAATAGTTTGATCAACATGAGAACGTATCGATTTCAACATTTTTGCGGTTCTAGGGTATATTTTAGCAAATGTTTTACACAATAATAATATTTTTTATCTATAATCTCTATATGGATTATTGTAGATTTCGGGGCCCTGTGAGGACGCACAGCTCGCACGTCCACAGGGACGGCCCTACCCTAGGCTTTGCGTCAAGTTGGTGTTGTATTATCTCACGACTCATCTAAGAGGTAACGAATTATGGGAAACACATTGGAGAAAAACAATGTGTGACGCACGATGCATGAAATTCACGTTTTAAAAAGAGAAAAGAAAGATATGCTATCTTATCCTTATCGGCCAATATATACGATGGACATGGGTGCATATAAGCCTTAGGCTATCCAATACCTTTAATTATTTTTATTGTCTTTACATAAAAGTATATTAAAATTCTAATAAATATAATATACTAGTCGAGCGTTGTCGGAGGCGAGAATCCTCCAGCCAGGTGGCAGAGTGTACCCGTCCTAATCCTCGGATGAGGAGTAGGCTTAGGTGATTGCCCGGCCTTCTAGACGAACACAAGAACACAAGGGTTTAGAGTGGCTCAAGTCGCCGGAGCATATTACCCTACATCCATTGTGTGTCTGTATTGCTTGAGTATTGGGGAGTTGAAGGTCTGAGTATAAGTTGACCTCGCTCTACTACAGAGCAAGTGCTCTCACTTTTATAGTCTAAGGAAGGTACGCTACAAGGGAGTTCAGGCCCTGACATGTAGGCCTAGGAGAGTTTACAATATGGAACGGTAAACAACTAGATAGCGCTGACAACGCTAGGTCTTCTTGAGTTCGTACCCGTTCTTGGGTACTGCACGATCTTCGGACGTCCTTATCCTGCCACCTTGTCCTGTTTATTCGGAACACATGCCTTGATGTAGGTTGCGGCATAGCCTGATACGATGTTGTGCATATAGTGTAACGGGCGGTGTCGCCTAGTCTTCTCCGTCCGTCCCTTCATACCTTAGTAACACACGAGGCACAATGGAACTCATAATGAAGCGCGCCCAAACGATGCATTGGATCAATGTCCTTGCCTCGGTAATGTGTGGATAACAGTAAAATCAGCACATTATAGACCTGAGACTCAACATGCATTTAACGCAAGGGGCACACTACCTGCTACTTACGCGGGCAAGTATGCGTCCCATATGTACTCAATGCTGGCGGGCCCTTATGTCAGAGGCTTTCGTCAGACATCGTCCGGTGGCTTACACTAGGGGCGTCTGGCCATGTGTTAGCACCGAACCTCTGCCTAGGTGAGGGACAGACCTAGGGATAAGTGGTGACACTATTTCCCAAGTCTTTCCTGACCATGGGATCGAGCCATACCTGAGGGGATCCGAGCTACTACAACCCTTGCCTGGACACGTGGTGACTTCTGAACCTCACCTGGCCTGAGGTCTGGATGGTATATTTCATGCATGGAGCCGTTTTGAAGACTTGGTGTTGTAACTAGAGAGCGCCTTCTCCTCCGGGCTCTATGTTCCCTCCCGGCCCCTTTGTCCGAGGATCCGATGGGTCACAAGGAGGTCCGGGTCCTATTGGCGGGATCACAGACCTACAGATGAGGTTGTTGATTCCTCCCTTTATGATGCTTGATGGAGACAGTGACCCAGGCCAGGAGGCGAGCCTGGTCTGGTTATAACTCCATATGGTGGGCCTTAGTCTCATGATAGGCCGGCTACCCATGAAATCCTTAACGGTGGCTTCCGATGACTGACCTTGACATCATGAGCTAGAGATGGCAACGAGTATAAACCCGTTGGGTAGTAGCATTACATACCCGTACCCATAACTAAAAAACATACACATCGAATTATCCATATACGCTCGCGGATATAAAATCTTACACATACCCATACCCGCACGGGTAATTTTACTCGTCGGGTAACCCGTACTCGTTAAGAAGATCTTAAATAATTACGAATTTAGACACATATACAAAACACATGTATAGGTATTGTATGAATCAATTAAAATGCTAGGAGGGAGTATATTATAATGCTACCGACCATTGCCTTTGGATGCACATGTACTAGCGAAGATAAGAAAAACCTTGTTTTAATTTGATGCCAAGCATGCACACTTGACAAAAATAAAACATTTTCCATGTGCCAGAACGCACCACAGATGGACCTACGACACACATCACCTAAAAAAAAAAGAACAACACACGAGCGCACAAGTGTGGCATGGTCCTGCGCACTGCGCAGCAACCACCACAAAAAAAATGAATGCAACGCAGCGCAGGCATGCAACACTACTACCAGTACCAGTAAGTTGAGACGTCAGTTTTCGTTGCCGCTGACGCATCAGGCTCACTCCACGCTAGACAATATATATCTCCCTCGCAACAAAGAAACACTATATATAATAATCATCACGTTACAGTGTAAGAAATAGGGGAAATCTCGTCTCCATTGTCTCCCAGGCAACAGTTTTGTCCATTATTATTACAGAAAAATGCGCTAACTAACCTATAATTTCCACGTGGCTGGTCAAAAATCATCCACAGCCCGGGGCCCTGCCCCTTCCTCCCCCTCGCAGTCGCTGCACGGCACCCTCGGGCGGGCCTCACCTTCACACCTCATTGTCCCAGACGCACCCTCCTCACCTCCGCCCGCGGCCCCGGGCGGTACCCTCACCGCCGGGCCCACTGCGCCCCCTCGCTGCCTCGCCCCCACAAACAGCCGACCGCCCCGCGCCCAGACGCACACGAGCGCAGCGCACGCAGCCTGCAGGCAGAGGAGTGCTCTCCTCTCCTCTGCGCGAAGCGAGGCGCGGTGGCCGGTGCTGGGGCGAGGGAAGCGAGGCGGGTTGGGGTCGGCGGCCGCCTCCGCTGACTCAGTCGGCGGGAGCAGGAGGTGCGCGGCGCGGGGAGCTGACGGTCCCGACCGACCGGCACCACGGCGGCCGCGGCGGAGGCCATCGGCGGGGGCGGGGACCCCGAGGCCGCGGCGAGGCGGCGCTGGGATCTGCCCGGCAAGGTGGCCGGGAACATGTAATGGCGTTGCCTTCTCTCCTCCGCTGTTATCCTGTTCTGCTGGCCGTTGTGGTGGCTTGGCTTCGGTGGTTGCGCCTTGCACCTGGGTTTCTGAGCTGCGTGGTGGATCCGGGTGGTTCGCTGGGTAGATTCGTGGGGGTGGTTTCGGTGATTCGCGCAATATTTTCGGGTGAGTTTCGGGATGGTACACGCGGATTAGGGTTTCGCGCGCCTGTGGGTGTGGGTGTGGGAAAGCCCGCGGCTCTCGAATGGATGGTTCCTCGTCGCGTGGTAGCTCAAATGCCTGGTTTTCTCTAAACTAATGGTGCTAGGAATGGCCGGTATCCGTTTGTAGCTTGCGTGGAAGGCATTAACTGGGTAATGAATTGGCTTCGCTGCGAACCATGTGATTAGGCATTATACATGGATCCTTAAATATATTGCCGAATAGAGGTGTTGACCGATTATCCAAGGTCGTGCACTCCTGTTCTTGTGCAATGGTTGCCCAATGGGCGTGCTATGATTGCGACGAGTTTTTTTAGTGTTTCTAGTTGTGCCGTTGAGCTTGGCGGTGATTAATTTTATATTTCATATGTCACGTCGTGCACAATTTTCAAATTTGTTAGGGTTTGCTGATTCTAAGCTATGCGCTGTGAATGATTTATTAGATTGTCTTAGTGGCCATGATGTAAGGGCTCCTGCTACAAATCCTGTATTTCTTCTGGCGGGTTTTGTATATGCGACAAAATATTCAAATTTTGCTGGTGTTTATTGCCTGGTGAAGTTCATGATAAATGCGCTCCGCAATCTTGAACATGCAAATAAACATTGTGGCTTTGTGCATTGTTTGAAGAAATCGGAATGTAACTCTTGTCGCGAACATGGCCAAGTTGGAGCTATGTTGGGATTCATCTTTTAGGAGTTTGCCAGGCTGGCATCTCAGTAAACTTATATATTTGGAAACTTTCGATTGAAGGTCAACAAGCAAACAAATTGGCCTCTCAAGGTTTACAACAATGCATTAAATGTGAAGCTTCTAAGTGACAGATTACCAAACTAATCTATAAATTCTTCAGATTTACGCAATAGCTCTTGACTCGAACTTAAGAAACACATGTGTAATCTTCGTTACATGTGGACTTCAAGAATATCAGATGACACAACTCTCCATTTTAGTATGATTGTTCTATATTTGTTGGTTGGAGTTTAGCATATTAGATTTTTCTGCTTTGTTGTAACTTGTAAGGTTAGTCACTTAGTTGCTTGCATGCCATTGATAATGCATATGCTTATATAGATAAAAGGGCAGACATAGTGCCGGAGGCTCCCACATGAGTATGGGGAAGGGATAAACCGAAGCAAGCCTTCCTCCGCAAATGTGGAGATGCTGCTTCGAATTCACGACCTGGTGACTTAGTGAGACAGCTCAGCTCTCACCACGGCACCCGGTCTGCCCTTCTGCATATGCTTATATAGATAATTAGCTAAACAATTGATGGGTGTGCTATGTTATAGTCCTGTTTGACTCTATTATTGTCTTGCAATTCTTTATGATTTGATACTCAGGGTCCTTCAGGTTCCATCGGATTCTGCAGTATACAAATATTTATATATGTTTTTTTCTAAAAAATGCAGTGCAATGGGGAAAATTGATATGTCTACTGACGAAGAATCAGATTGTGTAGTTATATGTCCATCTAACAGAAATGCTGGTCACGAGGAAGTTGTGAGTGGCAGCCATGATGAAGATTCTTCAGGAAAGCAAGAGAACCCTTATGCTATGAACTCACATATGGACAGCAATGGCCAGGAAGATGTGTCTGTAAACCTAGACCTGCTCAAGCTGATTCATCAGCAGGAATCTTCTGTCAGCAATTCACCAAAAAAGCCTGCAGTAGCTAGACAGCAAGGGTCTGGCCATACTGTCCTTGAGCCATGCGCTGTTGCACCTGAAAGAAGATCATCTGGAGCAGGGAATATTGCTCGAATTCCTCATCCCACCAGCAGCGGGGAAAAACTTTCGGATAAAAGTAGCTCCTCACCAAGAAGCATGGCAAAGAAGGTCTGGTAGTCATCTGTACCCTCCTTTGAACTGTACCCTTTAGGCCTCATGTACTTCTCTTTGTTTCTCAGACAGTCTTCTATTTGCCTTACGCTGCCAAATTAACTTTTGGACATGAAAATAGGCAACTTTAATGAAAAATTTTGTACTGTTTGTGGATTTGCAGAGTCCATCATTCACACCCAGGAAGCCTCTCCAATCTGACAACACTTCTCACAGTCAAGATGATGACTCATATTCTGTCACTTCTTCGTATCCTTTTTTCTTTTCAAATATGGATCACATTGAATTCTCATGTGAATCTTATTGTTCTGTCTGTTTAGTGTCTCCTTTTTATTTAGTTTTTTATGCATATGAACTCCATAAAATTTTGGATGGTCACTTTTTTATACCTTTATAACTGACTTAGTAAAAAAGTTTGCTTCATTTGTATTCCCCAATTTCCTGAGCTGCGTACAGAACTGTAACTTCAGCAAGAGCTGGGAAAACTAAGAAGACAACCGTTGCTGTTGCACCGACATTCGTCTGTGCTAATCGTGCTGAGAAGAGAGGAGAGGTACACATGTAATTTGGTGGTGCAAATTCATGATTGCTATTTGGCTTTAAAGAGTCAGTTGAGTAATCAAAAGTTTGTTGATTATTCAGTTTTACACAAAATTAGAAGAAAAGCGCAAGGCTTTGGAAGAGGAGAAACTCCAAGCAGAGGCCAGAAAGAGGGTAAGTCTGCTACTGTTTATTTTATGATATTGCCTGAATATTAGTGTCTGTTTTGTTTGTGGCATCATGAAGAGCACTTTTTTTTTTTGCAAAATTACTAATACATTGGAATCTATAATTGCACTCTTATAAGTACTGAAATTATAATTTTGGATTAATTTTACTTGGCCGGGGAGGGAAAGACCGCCCTCCTGGTATTTATATTAAGAAGAGACCGAAACATGGTCCCGGTCCCGGTCGAGAAAATCCCCGAACCCTGGCCCCCATCACTAGCGGGCCTTCAACGCCCATTCTGCAATGGCCCAGCCAGAGGATGGTGCGTAGGACGTAATCCGGGAGCGGGTAGGGCACATAGAGGGGATTTTTTTTTAACCAAGCCTGAAATTCGCCCCCGAGGGGTTCGAACCCGGGACCTGGATGTGCTACTCGGAAGTCTTAACCATTACGCTAGAGGCCCTTTTGCTTCTTTAGGACTAATTTTATTTAACCTACCTTTTTCCTTCACAGTTTGCGGTAATATTTTGATCTTAATCGAGCTCAGTTTTTTTTTACATGAGTTTTATCTTGTCTCTAACTTACCGAAATACCACCTGTTTGAGGTTTTGGAAATGATTTGCACAACATTTTTTTTGTTATTTCCATCTTGCTTGGTTAATGCGGTAAAATGCAAGAAACAAAACAAGTTAGGATATGCTTGAAGCCTTGAAATGAACTTCTCTGAAAGTTTATCTCTCTTTTAGTCCATTTGCCTTCTTATTTGCTACAGTAGCAACTGTACATGGTTTTGCACGTTGCTTCTTTTTTCCAAACAATATAGTTAAGTTGGTCAAGCCTTTTCTTGTATAAACACATGCACTAAACTTTAAGCTCGTGAAAATATAGTTGTTTCTTGTGTACATGAATTGATTTGTCTTTTTAATAAATATTTTGTCCCAGAAATCTGATATTTTTATTGAGGGGAAACTATAGGCCTGGTAACTTTAGTTACTGGATACTGGTATTAGAATTGTTGAGGATTCTTGCATCTAAAGCCTGCTTATTCTTAGTATTTGTTACTGCACATAGAGCTCACTTGATTGTGCTAACTATGTTTCTGCAGTGTCGTTCAAACATGCATATTTGATGCCTCTTGTATACAACATTACACTTTCGCGTTTTTATCAATAGTCTAACTTGTGAAAATGCTTTGTTATCTGCCCACCAAGATGACAGAACTTCTCCTTACCAAGCCTGCTTTATGATCTTGTTTGGTTCACTAAATTGCCATTATTTCTCTTGTCTTTTTTCTAGGAAGAGGAAGAAGAAGCTCTAAGACAGCTGAGGAAGAACTTGGTCGTCCGAGCAAAACCCATGCCAAGCTTCTACCAAGAGGGACCCCCACCAAAGGTTGAACTTAAGAAGGTAATGTATTTCCTGTTGTCTGCTATGTTATTTTAATCAGTTAACTGTTTTTTTGCATTGTTCAATCTGTATTTACATTCTGAAGGAATCTTTTAGGTATTCAATTAGTTTCATAAGTTATTTTGCTTTATCATTACTTAGATTTTTTTTCATAAGTTCATATTCATTGCTCTGGTGCTGCATCAATTCATCTTTATAGCTCCAGTTTTGTGTTTTTGCTTTGTATATGTTGCTTTTCTTTGGGTGCCAAGATATCCTATTTTGTTCCTTTATGTTCCTGATTCTTTTATATACCTCAAAGTTAACATATAGTATTTTGATATTTTGTCCAAGAGAAATATGCTTGAAACAGCATGATTCCTGGGTTTCCAAATGCATATTACATTATTGTCCTTGTGTCTGGCCATAATTGAAATTTCAATTTCCTGGACACAGTTGCGTCTTTGCATTTGATTCTCGCAAAACAAATGAATGCCATTTTCATCGTCGACTTGGTCAGAAGAAATGTAAAATATTTAACACTGAACAAACTTGTAATGTTGCTACTCCAATAAATCACCAAAAGGAGTACAAGCTGTATATAGAACGAGTTTAAAATGTCTTCTTACATTAATTTATATTAGCCTGTTGATTAAATAATGGAAAGCTGTATAAGCTTTCCTGCTATTAGCATGTACTAGTGCGAGCCTTCATATATATATTTATTCGCCTTTTTGTCAGGTGCCTCCAACTCGTGCCAAGTCACCAAAATTGACACGGAGAAAGAGCTGCAGTGACACCCCTCATACACCAGAGGGAGGAAATGGCAGTGCAGTATGCTGCCGGTTGCATCGCCACAGCATTGGGAACGCCAGAGATGTTAGCAGCAAGGCACAATGTTCTCCAAAGAGCGCCTCAAAGGCTGGATCAGCTACTAGATCCAGGGTCACCAAATCCAGGGAAGACCTGAAGGCTTCCGTGAAGAAAGTGGGACTGCCAAGCGCCGCGAACTTCGCTGTACAAACCTAATTCATCAGGCATTCACTCCCATATGCCATTTTTCATTTTAATTTATACCTCACATCACCAAAAAGATGGCCTCGTGTTATTTTTGCATTGTCCTTGTAAGAACCTGGCTACCAGAGACCTGCGCTGTTCCCGTCCTGTAAATTTGTTGAAGGTTTTGTAAGGGGGTAACCGAGTCAGTCCTGTGAGAACCAAGCGGGTGGGCAGCTGATGGGATATTGGAGTGACATATTGTCGTTGTGTGGCGGCATTCGCGCGTTCTATGTATTGTATCTGAGCTGTAACTTATTGTGGACATTGGCAAAGCGATTCTGATTGTTGTCGCAAAATTTGATCAGGTCGTGTTTCGAACTTTTAATCAGGTATCCTTATGAATTGGAAACTGGGCTGTGTTTTTTTTCCTGTCCGAAACTTGAAACAGTAACATGATAAAGGATCAGTACTTGCAGTGACTTTATAGAAAAGTAACAGGGGTTTCACCACTTCTGTAACTACATGATTAATTGGCGATACTCTACTCCGCCAACATTTCAATTCGGTGACTACCAGTTAATCCATCAGAACTCAACCACTATGATCTCTGCAGATGACAAAGATAGTTACAATTCAGGCTTTGGTTGGTACAGCTTCACCAACAGTTTGGCCTAAAAGACCGCATATACTGTGTGGGCAGGGCAGTGGACCGTTAGCCACGTAAAAACAGGATATACTATATTTAAATATGGTATAATCCTATATTAACATGGGATATACGAAAACTATTAGGATGTGGTCTAAACTGTTTTTGTTCTATTTTCGTTTTCTCATCCCGTAAATATGAATTCGAGTGGGACAAATATAGAAATCTATACGGAACGGAACGGGATTTTCCCAACCGTTCACCTCCCTAATGAGACGGTTGTCGTGTCTACTGCCTCCGTTTCAAATTAGTAATCGTGATTAGCCCATATTTTGCTACGGTAAAAATGTGTTAACCATTGACTAATTAGGTTGAATTAGTCATGATCATGCAATTAGTTTTATAATTAATGTATGTTTAGTCCTCCTAGTTGGTATCCAAAAATCTAGACTAAACTTTAGTCTAGGGATCCAAACATTGCCTCCCAACTAGAAAGGCTACGATGAAATGTGTCTGTTTGGTTGCTTGTCTAGTGCTCGTGGCCTAGCCATATGAGTGCAACCTGACCCTAGTGATATCGCCCTGCAGCACATAGGGATCAAACATTTTTTTGGAGCCTAGTTGGACGCATGTATCCTATGGCCATTTCTGGCTCCCGTGTGCCATCCTTTGTGTAGGGTTTGCCTCTGTTCCCCATTTATATCGTCCCTTGTCTCCATTTGCCGGCTCTCCCTCTCATTGCTCTCATTTCTAGAGCTTCTCTCCTTGTCTCTGCTCCTCACTGCCAGTGGGTCGTGTCTGGTCCCTCGTCATGACCCTGTTCCCTCCCCGCCGGTGGGTCATGTCCGACGTTCGTACCTCAATGGTACCCCAGTCCATGGTATTTTGCAACTCGATTTTCTCTTTCCTCTTGCTTTTGTTTGTGGAATTGTCTCATCTGTTATGGTTGAGTATATTTTTTGTTTTTTGTATGGATTCGTGTAACACCCCGTTCACTCCTGGACCGATGATACTTATTCCTGACAGCCCTATAGGATTATAGAACATCCTCACAGACCAACACGAGTCTTTTGTGCACACTTTGTCCTGACTCATGCGCACTCGAGAATACTTCCCGGTAGGTCACCCATCCCAAGATTGCTCTAGTCCAAGCACGCTTAACTTGGAGGTTCTTTCGAGATAGACTTCCAAAAAAAGAAGATGTACCTTTTGGTATGAGTACTCTATTAATTCTATTAAGCCTTAGACCAGGATATCACAATCCACCCCCGTAGAAGACCGACGCCCTTATCGGTCAACTCTAAGCCAACCTTCCCTCTTTGCCACGTTTGTGCATCCAGTGTCGTCATATGACATGCCATATGACCACTTTGGGCCCACATGCGCCATGCGCCATATGCCTGAACCCCTAGCCCTCCACATGCCCGTGAAGCCACGAGGGTCGGCTCTGATACCATTTGTAACGCCCCGTTCACTCCCGAACCGACGGTTTTTACTCCTGGCAGCACTATAGGATCACAGACCATCCCCACAGGCCAACATGAGTCTTTTATGCACACTTTATCCTCACTCATGCGCACCCGAGAAGACTTCCAGGTCGATCACTCATCCCAAGATTGCTCTAGGCCAAGCATGCCTAACATGTTGGTTCTTTCGAGATAGGCTTCCAAAAAAGAAGATGCACCTTGTTGGTATGAGTACTCTTGTCGGGGACCATAATTAGGGGTACCCTCAAGGCTCCTAATTCTCAGCTGGTAACCCCCATCAGCACAAAGCTGCAAAGGCCTGATGGGTGCGATTAAGTCAGGGATCAGTCCATTCGAGGGACACGATCACGCCTCGCCCGAGCCTAGCCTCGGACAAGGGCAGCCGACCCCGGAGGATTTCCGTCTCGCCCGAGGCCCCCCTTCAGCGGCGAACATATTCCCGGCTCGCCCGAGGCCCTGCCTTCGCTGAGAAGCAACCCTGACCAAATCGCTGCACCGACCGACCAAGTCGCAGGAGCACTTAATGCAAAGGTGGCCTGACACCCTTATCCTGACGCGCGCCCCCCAGCCGGCAGAGCCGAAGTGACCGCCGTCACTTCGCCGCTCCATGACCGGCCTGACAGAAGGACAGCGCCGCCTGCGCCACTCCGACTACAGTGCCACTGGACAGAGTAAGACTGACAGGCAGTCAGGCCCTGCCGGAGGCACCATAGGAAGCTCCGCTTCACCCGACCCAGGGCTCGGGCTAAGTCCCGGAAGACGGCGAACTCCGCCCGACCCAGGGCTCGGACTCGGGCTAAGTCCCGGAAGACGGCGAACTCCGCCCAACCTAGGGCTCGGACTCGGGCTAAGTCCCGGAAGACGGCGAACTCCGCTCCGCCCGACCCAGGGCTCGGACTCAGGCTAAGTCCCGGAAGACGGCGAACTCCGCTCGACCCAGGGCTCGGACTCGGGCTAAGTCCCGGAAGACGGCGAACTCCGCCCGACCCAGGGCTCGGACTTGGGCTCGGCCCCAGAAGACGACGATCTCCGCCTCGCCCGACCCAGGGCTCGGACTTGGGCTCGACCCCAGAAGACGACGATCTCCGCCTCGCCCGACCCAGGGCTCGGACTTGGGCTCGGCCCTAGAAGACGACGATCTCCGCCTCGCCCGACCCAGGGCTCGGACTTGGGCTCGGCCCCAGAAGACGACGAACTCCGCTTCGCCCGACCCCAGGGCTCGGACTCCGCCCCGGCACCAGTCGGCAATCTTCGCCTCTCCTGACCCCGGGGCTCGGACTCGACCTCGGCTTCGGAGGAGCTTCCACATCGCCCAACCTAGGGCGCAGACCAGCCACGTCAACAGGAGGCGCCATCATCACCCTACCCCGAGCTGACTCGGGCCGCAGGGAACAGGACCGGCGTCCCATCTGGCTCGCTCCGCCAGATAGGCAATGATGGTGCCCCGCATGCTCTGTGACGACGGCGGCTCTCAGCCCCCTTACGGAAGCAAGAGGACGTCAGCAAGGACTCAACCGCTCCGACAGCTGTCCCTCCGCCAAGCTCCATCGCTCCTTCGACGGCCACGACATCACACCAGCTGGGTGCCAAGATCTCTCCGGCTGCCACAACGGCATGTACCTAGGGCGCTAGCTCACCTCCGCTAGACACGTAGCACCCTGCTACACCCCCCATTGTACACTTGGATCCTCTCCTTACGCCTATAAAAGGGAGGACCAGGGCCCTCTTAGAGAGGGTTGGCCGCGCGGGGATGAGGACGAGAACAGGCGCTCGCTTGGAGCCGCTCGCTCCCTCTCCCGCGTGGACGCTTGTAACCCCCTACTGCAAGCGCACCTGACCTGGGCGCGGGACGAACACGAAGGCCGTGGGATTCCCACCTCTCTCACGCCGGTCTCCGGCCGCCTCGCTCTCCCCCCTTCGCGCTCGCCCTCGCGCTCGACCCATCTGGGCTGGGGCACGCGGCGACATTCACTCGTCGGCCCAGGGACCCCCCGGTCTCGGAACGCCGACAGTTGGCGCGCCAGGTAGGGGCCTGCTGCGTGTTGACGAACAGCTTCCCGTCAAGCTCCAGATGGGCAGTCTCCAGCAACCTCTCCATCCCGGGACGGTGCTCCGTTTCGGGAGTCTTGAGTTCATATCCCTCGACGGCAGCTACGACATGATACTCCTTCCACCGTCGTGCGACAACAACAGTGGCGGCCGACAACCCGCCTGCCGGCGGCGGAGTCGGCGACGTCTTCCCCGCATGGTGGAAGAGCAACCTTCGAGCTCACCCCGTCCTCTCCCCCGCCGACGGAGGAGGAAGCGGGGCAACCAAGGCCAAGCAGGAGACAGCGCCTCGTTGGCTGTCGAGCGAGTCGACGGCCCCGGCACCCCAACGGGGGGCGCACCGGGCGTCGACCTCGCGTTTGAGACGAAGGCGAGCGCCGTCTCCCCGCGACACGCCAATCCCGAGCAAGCGGACGACGTCAGCACGCTCGTGAAAAGCTTGCTGGACGTCACCCTCGTACCTGAGACGACGGCGCAGTCAGTCCCCGACGCGACCTTATCGCCGCCCGTCGACCAAAAGGTACCGATCGATTCCCATCCCGCGTCTTTCGGTTTCAGCCTCAACCCGTCTAGCGACTTCGCTTTGGCGGGCGCTCTCGTAGAGGCAAATCCAGACCCTCTGGGGTTTCGTGTGCGGTCACCTTGGGACCGGCTGACGGACGTCTCGACCTACGGGCCCTCCGGGTCCGAGGAAGACGACGAACCCAGCATCTGTTGGGATTTCTCTGGGCTTGGCAACCCCAGCGCCATGCAGGACTTCATGACCGCATGCGACTACTGCCTTTCCGACTGTTCCGACGACAGCCGTGGCCTCGGCGACGAGGACCGCGGCCCAAGTCGCGAATGCTTCCACGTCGATCTAGGGGGTCCCCCCGAAGGCAACCATCTCGGCATGCCGGAGGACGGTGACCTCCCTAGGCCGGTGCCTCGCGTTGACATCCCACGGGAGCTGGCTGTGGTCCCCGTTCAGGCGGGGGGTCATGACCCACAGCTCGAGCAAATCCGCGGGGTGCAGGCCAGGCTCGATGAGGGAGCGGGAGCGCTTGAGTCGATCCGTCGGGACGTCGGGCAGGCATGGGCGGGCCAACCTCCGGCCGGAGAAATACGTCATCTACCCCAGGGCTTCCAGCACCGCATCGCCGATGACGTCAGGCTCAGGCCACCACCCGCATCCAGTGGGGTCGGCTAGAACCTAGCGGCAACAGCAATGCTCCTTCGCGCGATGCCAGAGCCATCAACCACCGAGGGGCGGCGAATCCAGGGAGAGCTCAAGAATCTCCTGGAAGGCGCCGCGGTCCGACGGGCCGAGAGCTCTGCTTCCCGAAGGCAGGGGTACCCCTCGGAACCTCATGCCGCGACTTCCCGATTCATGCACACCCTTGAGGAGTGCGTCATGCTTCGGCGCTACTTCCACAGGGCCGGGCCACCCACGGAGGGTGGCAAGGCCCACGACGACGACAAGAAGGAAGATCACCAGGCAGGAGAGTTCCCCGAGGTCCGCGACTGCTTCATGATCTATGGTGGGCAAGCGGCGAACGCCTCGGCTCGGCACTGCAAGCAAGAGCGCCGGGAGGTCTGCTCGGTCAAGGTGGCGGCGCTAGTCTACCTAGACTGGTCCGATAAGCCCATCACCTTCGACCGAGACGATCACCCCGACCATGTGCCGAGCCCGGGGAAATACTCGCTCGTCGTCGACCCCGTCATCGGCGACGTCAGGCTCACCAAGGTCCTCATGGACGGAGGCAGCAGCCTCAACATCATCTACGCCGAGACCCTCGGGCTCCTGCGTGTTGATCTGTCCTCTGTCCGGGCAGGCGCTGCGCCCTTCCATGGGATCATCCCCAGGAAGCGCGTCCAACCCCTCGGACAGCTCGACCTTCCCGTCTGCTTCAGAACACCCTCCAACTTCCGAAGGGAGACCCTAACGTTCGAGGTGGTCGGGTTCCGAGGAACCTACCACGCGGTACTGGGGAGGCCGTGCTACGCGAAGTTCATGGCCGTCCCCAACTACACCTACCTGAAGCTCAAGATGCCGGGCCCCAACGGGGTCATCACCGTCGGCGCTACGTACAAACACGTGTTCGAATGCGACGTGGAGTGCGTGGAGTACACCGAGGCCCTCGCCGAATCCGAGGCCCTCATTGCCGACCTGGAGAGCCTCTCTAAGGAGGTGCCAGACGTGAAGCGTCACGCCGGCAACTTTGAGCCAGCGAAGACGGTTAAGTCCGTCCCCCTCGACCCCAGCGGCGACACCTCCAAGCAGATCCGGATCGGCTCCGGGTTCGATCCCAAATAGGAAGCAGTGCTCGTCGACTTTCTCCGCGCGAACGCCGACGTCTTCGCGTGGAGTCCCTCGGACATGCCCGGCATACCGAGGGATGTCGCCGAGCACTCGCTGGACATCCGAGCCGGAGCCCGACCCGTCAAGCAGCCGCTGCGCCGATTCGACGAGGAGAAGCGCAGAGCCATAGGCGAGGAGATTCACAAGCTAATGGCGGCAGGGTTCATCAAAGAGGTATTCCATCCCGAATGGCTTGCCAACCCTGTGCTTGTGAGAAAGAAAGGGGGGAAATGGTGGATGTGTGTAGACTACACTGGTCTCAACAAAGCGTGTCCGAAGGTTCCCTACCTTCTGCCTCGCATCGACCAAATCGTGGATTCCACTGCTGGGTGCGAAACCCTGTCTTTCCTCGATGCTTACTCAGGGTATCATCAAATCAAGATGAAAGAGTCCGACCAGCTCGCGACTTCTTTCATCACACCCTTCGGCATGTACTGCTATGTCACCATGCCATTCGGTTTGAGGAATGCGGGCGCGACGTACCAGCGGTGCATGAACCATGTGTTCGGCGAACACATTGGCCGCACGGTCGAGGCCTACGTCGATGACATCGTAGTCAAGACGAGGAAGGCCTCCGACCTCCTTTCTGACCTTGAAACGATGTTCCGATGTCTCAAGGCGAAAGACGTCAAGCTTAATCCCGAAAAGTGTGTCTTCGGGGTGCCCCGAGGCATGCTCTTGGGGTTCATCGTCTCCGAGCGGGGCATCGAAGCCAACCCGGAGAAGATCGCAACCATTACCAGCATGGGGCCCATCAAGGACTTGAAAGGCGTACAGAGGGTCATGGGATACCTTGCGGCTCTGAGCCGCTTCATCTCACGCCTTGGCGAAAGAGGTCTACCTCTGTACCGCCTCTTAAGGAAGGCCGAGTGCTTCACTTGGACCCCTGAGGCCGAGGAAGCCCTCGGGAACCTGAAGGTGCTCCTCACAAAGGCGCCTATCTTGGTGCCCCCAGCTGTCGGAGAAGCCCTCCTGGTCTACGTTGCCGCGACCACCCAGGTGGTTAGCGCCGCGATTGTGGTCGAGAGGCAAGAAGAGGGGCATGCATTGCCCGTTCAGAGGCCAGTCTACTTCGTCAGCGAGGTACTGTCCGAAACCAAGATCCGCTACCCACAAGTTCAGAAGCTGCTGTACGCGGTGATCCTAACGCGACGGAAGCTGCGACACTACTTCGAGTCTCATCCGGTAACTGTGGTGTCATCCTTCCCCCTAAGAGAGATCATCCAGTGCCGAGAGGCCTCAGGTAGGATTGCAAAGTGGGCGGTGGAGATCATGGGTGAGACAGTATCGTTCGCTCCCCGGAAACCATTAAGTCCCAGGTCTTGGCGGACTTCGTGGCTGAATGGGTCGACACCCAGCTACCGACGGCTCCGATCCAACCGGAGCTCTGGACCATGTTCTTCGATGGGTCGCTGATGAAGACAGGAGCCGGCGCAGGCCTACTCTTCATCTCACCCCTCGGAAAGCATCTACACTACGTGCTACGCCTCCACTTCCCGGCGTCCAACAATGTGGCCGAATATGAGGCTCTGGTCAACGGGTTGCGGATCGCCATCGAGCTAGGGGTCCGACGCCTCGACGCTCGTGGTGACTCACAGCTCATCATCGACCAAGTCATGAAGAACTCCCATTGCCGCGACCCGAAGATGGAGGCCTACTGCGATGAGGTTCGGTGCCTGGAAGACAAGTTCTACGGGCTCGAGCTCAACCACATCGCTCGACGCTACAACGAGACTGCGGACGAGCTGGCTAAAATAGCCTCGGGGCGAACGACGGTTCCCCCAGATGTCTTCTCCCGAGACCTGCATCAACCCTCCGTCAAGATCGACGACACGTCCGAGTCCGAGGTACCCTCGGCCCAGTCCAAGGCACCCTCGGCTGTCACACCCGGATTTTAGGGGTCCAAAACCCGGGCGCGAACATAATCACCAGGTGTGCTGGGACCAAGTCTCACACATATGATGAATCATGGCACAGGATCGAATGTCACATCTTTACTATATAACAGGAGTTCTATACAAAATAAATAATTACATTATAAGGAGACAACGGTCCAGCAACCCAAAGTTGACTGGGAGACGACGACCTAGACTTCTCACGAACACTTCGAAGCATCCTCCAAGCGCCTCATCCTGCGGTACCTGTTCTTGACCTGTGTGGGGGGGGTGTGAGACAGCAAGAGTGAGCTCACATACGTTCATCGCTCAACAAGTTGTGGGGAATAATGTGCATGAACTCGCCAAAGGTGGGAGCTCACGTGAAGTGTAAGGCTTACCAAAGAAGATGGTTAGAGCTGAGCATTGCTTTTAAAGTTGGTCAAAATTTTATTAGCAGTTACTAAGTATAAGTAAATACCAACCCAGTTAAATAGTAGAACAAAAGTAACAACTTCACCTGCGATGCAATGCATATGACAAATTGAGTTTAAGTTCCATAATTTAATCATGTGAGTGTCCGAGCTGCTCATGACCGTGAGCACGGCTAGTATACTAGTTTTACACTTTGCAGAGGTTGCGCATCTTTACCCACAAGTCGTGTATCCCATGTCGCCAGGGTTTGCAAGGCCCTTAGACACTACCGAGGTGAATGGCTAGGGATCCACTACGAGGCCTTTACAAAGTTCCACTAGCTTCCGAAAACCCGCTACAGTTTATAGGAAGTTCCAATGCAGGAATCCCTTGCAGGACCGCCATCGCAGCAAAATCCTCCCGAGGGCCTCCCTACACTGACCACTCCCCTACTGCCCTTGCCCCTTTCGGGTAAGGTAGTCTTCCACTAGCTTTCCTAATTAATCAGCCAAGGGGTCCCATTCCTCCCTTGTGGTACACTGTTTTCCCGGGTGGTTCTCCATGTTCCAATTAACATAATGATCTTATCATGAACAATAAATAACAACTGATAACAAAAAGTGTAATCATGAATAGTGTATCTCCATACCCAAAACCACATATAGCACTAGCAAGTACTACCCAAAAAGTTCAGTGGTAAACAAGGTATAAAGATAGACAAACTAGGGTAACCTATTGGGTCCCATCAAAATTAACCTATGCAGATCATTATGATTAATTAGAACATGAGTGGGTAAAAAGAAGTGATCAAGGGCACAACTTGCCCGGGACTTGAGATTCCAGGTACCAGAATGATCTTCAGGTGACACGTAGCCTCGCGCTAGTCGTAGCAATACAAACAAACAGTGTATAGGCAAAATTAACATTACACCAAACATAAGAATAAACTGCGTAATAATAGTCTACGCATTTGTACGAGACTAACGCAACTTGAACGGATCAAATCGGAGTTAAAATGAAGGAGTTATGACTTTTCTAAGGTTTTATGTATTTGATATAAGATTAAATAGGATATAAATTTTAATGTGACTTTCATGTGAAACAGTGGTATTAGATGATAGACAATAATATTATAAAACTATAGGAACTTGAATGGTCCACTTTGGAGTTCATATGCATTTTCTATGAATTAAACAAACTCTAGCATTTATTTTTGCATAAAAATCATTTTCTAATTCCTTTTATCTGATTTCTTAACTCCTTGGACTGGGCGCACAAAACCAGAGGACTGCAGGGGGCTCTGCGCAAATGTTCTCAACACACAGAACCACACCCGAATGGACGGCGGGTTAATTTGCAAAAAGAGCAGGGGTTCTTTAGAAAAACGACCAGGGCCGAAGGGGTATGGGTAGAGAGGAGCCGTCCGATCACGTTTCTAGAGCCCAGATTAGATCAGAATAATTTTATGAATCGTAAGCAACATGGACCATACGATCCAGATTGGACGCGCGAGATTAGATCAAGCTCTCCTTGAAACGGTATGCGACTGGGATCGTCGATACTGAGATCGACGGCCAGGAGACGAGCAAGACACATTCTAATCCGACCCATCCAATCCAATCCCGACGACCCAGATGTTAATCAGATACAATCCAATCCTAGTCGCTGGTTCCGGATCCCACGGTTCACAGCGGTCCGGTTGAATCGTTACGTCGCTTCTAATCTCAGCCGCACACACCGGATCGAAGGGCCAGGAGGCCATCGTCCACCCCATGCCCATCTGGCACGACGGAGCAGAAGCCCGCGACGGCAATCATCGCCGGCAAACGTCCATTCGGCGCCCCAGAGCCTGACTGAGCAAGCAGCGGGGGCAAAAACGCTCCTGAGAACCAGACGAAATAGATGGGGGAGAAAATACCTTAATTAGAGCCGAGTACGGACCCGCCCACAGCATGATGCGGCATTGTCAATCACCGGCAAGCAAATCCCATGATTTGGATTGACCCCGGGAGCTTTCCTGTCCAACTGAAGTCGTGTTGGGCATCCCTTCGCATAGGCGATTCTGCCAAACCTCCTCACCCTATCCGAGCAAGGCGGCTCAGCTAGATCCATGGCGGCGGCCAGGATCTTCTCTCGCCCCGCTCCGCTCTGCACTGGTGTCCCCATCAAATCCCGGCACGGTATGGGGGGGGGGGGGTCCAAGGGGCGGCTCAACCTTTATAGCACGGCGATGGATCGGATTTCGAAATCAACACCGATTTGGGGGGAGAAATTAGTTGGAGGAACGCGAGGTACGCGCGCTTCTGTTACGAACGACGCAACGGAGGAGGAGGAGCTGACCTTGCGGCCCCACTGGTCATACCCTAGCGCGCTGTCATCACGAATTGGGCCGCGGAGAGATGGGCCAGCTGGGAAACTTCGGCCCATAACGCAGGTATCCCTATTTTGGCTTTTTTTTGTTTTCTTTCTTATTTGTTTTGCTTTCAGTTTTCAAGTCCACATAAAATCCAAGTTCAAATTTCTGTTCAAATGCAACAATCCAAAATATTGCCATAATGCAGAATATATATTTTTATGTATTTATTTTATTCCTTTGTTTAGTTAAAGGTTCAAAGTATGTTATGCACCCATGTTATTATATTTTTTTAGGAAGAATTATAACTCTTGAGTGTGTGTGATCAAATCCCAAGTAAGAAGAAAAAATAAATATTCATTATCTTACTGGTTTAGGTAAAAACAATGTTTTCTCTTTTACCAAGAGCCACTATCTTGAATATATTTAAGGGCATTCTTTAAATTTCTTGTGGTGAATAACTCGTCCTACTAGATTGAAGGTATTCCTATTTTATGTTTACTTAACTTCGTAGTATTATTCCTTAAAAAAACATAAAAAGGAATACCCAACACTTAGCTCAGTTTTAGGGTTTACATCGGCTCAGCCCGAGGCACCCTCGGCTCATCCCGAGGCACCCTCAGCTCAGCCCGAGGCACCCTCGGCTCATCCCGAGGCACCCTCAGCTCGGCCCGAGGCGCCCTCGATTCAGTCCGAGGTACCCTCGGCCCCCGAGGGTGAGGCACTGCGCGTCGAGGAGGAGCGAAGCGGGGTCGCGCATTATCGAAACTGACTGTTGGGGGCCTTCGTCCTCCGAAGGTCCTCAAAAACATGATTTGACAATGTTTTCCAAGTGGATTATGTGAACAGGTATTTTCGGATTCAGAATTACGAATACGAAGCACGGCCAGGACGAAGCCTGAACCAGACGAAGCACGAGCGCAGCCGAAGCTGTGTGCGGGGAAGCTTCGTCACGATAGCAGAAAGGGGAACCGACTTAAAGATGAAAAGACTACGTGGGCCTCGACAGATTTCCATAAGTCATTAACAAATGTAGTGGACATGGATGTAATTTTACGTGGGCTGCGTCCCGCGTCTATAAATAGATGAACAGTACTCCCGTACTGTTCACGCGGACTGGGCATTCGCTTTTGCGTCACGCTTGTACTTTCTACCTTCTCTCAGGACCGAAGGTACATTTGTAATTGTAATCATTTCTATTTTCTCATGTTAATAAAATAGAAATGATTCTATGATGATGTCTAAATTATATTTCATGCTTTATATGAACCCTTCGTCGTTACTTGTTATATTTACGAAGGTATGTTTTTTATGACCTTCATCCGAAACTCATTATTCCTGAAGGGGCATAATGTCTCGAAGGACGAAGGATTTTTACACCTAACACTTTTTATGTTGCCTTGTTCTTAAACCGAAGCATTTGAGAACAAGTCTCCAACATTGGCGCCCACCTCCGGTGAACTCACTTCCACTTCGAGCTTTTTTGAACACCTTCGGAAGCTATAGACCTCCGCTATGGCGCCGAAGAAAGCTTCAGCGACTGGGGCTTCAGCACTGCAACCGCTGGACCACAACCAGGAGACCGTCTCTCTTCGGGAGGCCTGAAGCCAGAAGAGAAAGGCTGTCAGCCCGACGCTTCAGGAGGAAGAGCTAGACCAAGAAATCAGGGATATGGAGATCCTACATCAACAAGTGCAAAGGAAGAAGGAGAAGATGGCCCGGCTAGCTGAGTTGCAACGGCAGATAGACGAAGCCTCTGAGGAAGTCCGCCACCTCACCCATGATGAGCAAAACAGAAGGCCTCAGCAGAAAGACCTTCATCAGGAGGGCTTCGTCAACGAGGATGACTGGTATGACAATTTCCATCAGGGAAATTTTGTTTTCGATGATGCTTCTCCTTTGTCCGCTGAGCTGCAGGCTACACCTTGGCCTCCGTCCTATAAGCCACCTCAGCTTCCCATGTTCGACGGTCACTCAGACCCGAAGCAGTTCCTGATGAGCTACGAAGCAACAGTGTCTTCGTATGGGGGCAATGCTGCAGTCATGGCGAAGTCTTTCGTTATGGCCGTCAGGAATGTTGCTCAGACCTGGTACTCCTCCCTTCGACCAGGGACAATCACCTCGTGGCAGAAGCTGAAGGATATGTTGTTAACTAGCTTTCAAGGATTTCAGACGAAGCCAGTCACTGCACAAGCTTTGTTTCAGTGCACTCAGGATCATGAGGAATACCTTCAGGCGTATGTCAGAAGGTTCTTGCGTTTGAGGGCACAGGCACCAACGGTGCCCAACGAAATTGTTATCGAAGCTATGATCGAGGGGCTTCGTCCTGGACCTGCAGCCCAATACTTTGCTAGGAAGCCTCCTCAGACGCTGGAAAAGCTACTCCAAAAGATGGACGAGTACATTCGGGCTGATAATGACTTTCGCCAAAGAAGGGAGGAAGCCTTCAGATTTTCTGAGATGACCAGGGGCTTCGGGGGACGTTTCTATCCGAGGCATGTCAGGTCCATCCACAACACTCAAAATGATGATAAGGGGAGTCAGCAGAACAGGCCGCAGTGCTCCTCACAGGCTTCGGGGCAGCAGCAGACTTTCTTTCGGCCACCAACTCCAAGAGGCAGAGGCGCCAGGGGCTTCGGCGGGAGATTTGGAGATCAACCAAGGAGGACATTTTGCTTATTCTGCGGTGAGAACAAGGGCCATACCACTAGGATGTGCCATGTTACCATCCAGAAACAAAAGGAGCTGGCAGAAGCTGCAGCGCAACAGGGACAGCCGAAGCAGGTCATGCATACTGCTTCGTACCATCAGCCTTACATCCCGGAGTATGTGGGCAACCATCCTGTGGCTTCCGTGGCTTCGGCAAGTCAACCTCAAGTTTCATGGCAACAGCCCCCGCCTCCACCTCCGCTGCAACAAGGCCAGCAGCCAGAAGGGAGTCAATATGCTCCACATCAAAGGGACTTCAGAGAACAATCCGAAGCTCGCACAGTCAACAGCACTGTGCCAGAATCGAAGCACATTTATTGACACATATCCTACCTTTGATAACAGTCTTTTCTATTCGGTTTTATTCTCGGTAGCAAAAAACATTGATAGTTTCCATGTAATAATTTCGCTGTTTTCCACGAGGAAATTCAGTTGTTGAAGTTTTTGTATTAACAAGGAGGACCTTCGAAGTATTAAAAATCCTTCGGAGTAACAGAAAGTCGTTCTAAGGAACGCAGAGTAAGTTCATGAATTCACAAAAAGCCGTTCCAAAGGGAGCGCAGTGTAAGTTTTCTGCTCAGAAGTCGTTCCTAAGGGAATGCAGAGCTTATACCGTCTAAGTAAAAGACGAAGAAGCTCCAAAGACGTTCCTAAGGGAATGCAGAGCTTATACCGTCTAAGTAAAAGACGAAGAAGCTCCAAAGACGTTCCTAAGGGAATGCAGAGCTTATACCGTCTAAGTAAAAGACGAAGAAGCTCCAAAGACGTTCCTAAGGGAATGCAGAGCTTGCGAATGTATTTTGTGTGTATCTTCGGAACAGACGTCATTTGCATAACATAACATCATCACATCATTTCGCATAGCATAAGCATCATACATCATGTTGCATGCAGCAAAAGAAGGGTACACAGTATTAACCTTCGGAAGAATGATTTGAGAAAGTGCAAATTGTGCAAAGTCACGAGGGAATGCAGTGATAATCTTCGAAAAATAGCTTCGGAGGCTGTTTTTACGAAGCATGGACAAGCTTCATCAGAGCAGTATCGAAATTGTATAGCTTCGGAGAATGTTATCATGAGGCATGAACATGTCTCATCAGAATAATTTTAACGGAGAATCTCTTCTTCACGAAGCATGAAAAGAAGGGAAGGTGTTTTTTCGCCGAAGGCTCAAAAAGGTATGTAGGTACAGTTTCATGCATCGTAAAGAATTGAATAATGAAAAGAAACTTTAATATTACATCCAAATGTACAAAATATTACATATGTTTTTTCTAAATAGCATCTAGTCTTCTTTCAGTACTGCTTCGGCGGCTTCATTTAGAAGTTGATCAACAACTTTGTCCATAATGGCTTCAGCCATTTCTTTAATTTCATCGTCCCCTTTTGTGTGGGGGTCGGCAGTCGACCTAGCAGCTTCTGAGGGAAGAGAACATTTCTTCATTACTATTACAAACTGTGAGCAGAGTTTGAAACAAAAATTACAACACAATAAGAACGACTAATTAATACCTAATTGTCTTTCGGGCTCCGTACTTTTTTCGGCAGCTTCTGCCACTTTCCTAGCATCGTGGATGCCTTTTTCGCTCCTTTGGATAATTTCTTGTGCCATTCCTCGGCCGCCGTCGTTCCAGATATCAGTAAAAAATTTGCCACCAACCACGCTTGCTTCGGCCGAGGGGTCCTTGATGTCTTCGCAAGATAAGGTAGCTTCGGACTTAGCTAGAAATTTTACGTGCTCGCAACCTTTTTTCTCTAAGACAGAGGCAATTCCTCTGGCGCCCGAAAAAGCGCAGATATCACCGCGACTGCTCAGGATCTCCTCGAAGGCCTCTGCTTCGTGACTAATCCATTCCAATGGACCTTCGGGATTGCCTCGAGAGAAATTCTCTTCGCTGGAAAAGGCGCCCACGCTGGCGAAGCTGGTTTTAATTTTATTCACGCACTCTATAGATTTAACATAACATTTTCCCTGAGATGCACGAAGCTCTTTAACTCTTAACTCCAATTTGTTGACCATATGATCACTGAGTTCTCGTTTTGTTTCCTCTAGCACGCGCTCCTCTCTAGCTCTAGCCAGCTGTTTCTGAAGATCTTTAATTTCACGCTTTTGGGCTTCGGCCTGGGTTTTTGAAGCAGCTTCGTCCTTCTTTACTTTGTCTACTAGTGTAAGAAGAATTTTATCCTTTTCCAGAGCTTCGTTCCTCAGCTTTATAACTTCTGATCGCAGATTGTTGAATGCAATTTCGTAACTCTCATCTTCGGCACTCTTTTGTGCTCTCAATGCGTTGCTCAGGATTAAACCCTATAAAAAAAAGAGAGTCTATATAAGAATATAGGAATGAATTACGTATTAAAAAAGTTTTTTCAAATGATTAATAACCAAACCTTTAGGCTATTGTATGCAAGACTGTCTGCGAGATCCTCTTTCGTCATGGCGCTTAATCCAGCTTCGAGCTTCGGGAAGCCTATACTTTTAGCCATCTCTCGGCAGACAGATAGTTCTTTATTATCAGGAAGGCAGTATAGGAAGTCATCTTCATTTGTCCCATTGAATATTACTGCCCCCTTCGGATACTTTAGCTCTTTCGCATAATGGTTGGCTTCATAAGTTTCTTCTGCAGATAGTTTCTTCCCCGAAGCATGTCGTATAATGTAATCGTATACGCTGGAGGGAGCTTCGGGGATGGCAGTGTCAATTTCTTCAACTAAAACTGGTTCTGATATTTTTATTGCTTCGGCTTCCAAAGGTTGTTCCTTGTAGGGCACTGAAGGCCCAGCTTCCGCTTCAGCTTGCTGCGTCGAAGTTTCAGTAGAAGCTTCAGCAATTTCAACACTCTTTTTTGGAGTTGTGCTTGAAGACTTAATTGTCTCCAAGACATCTAGCACGTTTACCATTCTTTTCCTTTTTGGGGTCACTGATGGCCCCTTTTGGTTTTTTATTGCTTCGACATTTACCGAAGGACTTAAGATTTCAGACATTTTTGGCTCGTCAACCTTCGGTTTCGTTGATTTTTCCACTGAAGGCGCTTCAATCTTCTCTTCCATCTTCGGCACTGAAGCTGGTTCGGTAGCTTCAGAGGCCAAAGAGACTTCACCAACGAATTCTGGCACTGTGGCCGGCTCAATAAAGCGTGTCCGATGGGTGAGCACCTTCAACTTTTTTCTTTGAGGCGCTGGCTCACTAGGGGCACTCGTGGTGGCTTCTGTCGCAGGAGAAATATTTTTCCTTTTGCGACCCAATACCGGATAATGATAGTCAGGGTACATAAACCCGACTGCGTCAAACACACGGTTGAGTCTTTTCTTCTTACGGCCTCCGAAGGCTGCTGATAGCGCAGTATTTTCGGCCTTCGAATATGCTCCAAGTAGTTCGTCACTTAAAGTTTCAATGCTTTTCAGCCAGTCATCATCTGGTTCAACAAATTTATCTGCATATTTGAATGTGTATTTCAGTCTAACTAGTCCGCCTTCGTCGGACTCTTTAATAGTTTCCTTCGGCATTTCCCACTTTTCTGCAAGTGGCCATACCCTGAAGGCAATGTGCTCTTGGACTAAGTCCCTTGTCCCAATAAAGGAGCAAACTACGCCGAAGGCTCTTTGGCACTCTTCGGCTGCCTCATCCATTTCAACCTTCGGCCTTCGAAGTCCGAAGCGTTGCCAGATTGGGTGCATAATGATACTTTTGACATTATCTTGCGCTGTTAGGTCATTTTTCACATAAAACCATTCAGTCATCCAGGCTCCGGGCCACCTCTTCCGAAAGGTCGGCACAGGGCAGCTTGACCCGGAGCGGGCGCCGAAGCTGTAGCACCCAAAATTGTTGTGATATTGCTCTTTTCCCCAGGGTTTCGTCTCGTACAATAACTCGTGAATGTTGCAGAAGCTTTTAGCGTCTGGTTCCAAACCTTGGCTTCTCACAGCCCAGACAAAAATCCCCATTCTTATGATAGCTTCGGGAGTAAGTTGATGAAGGTAGACTTGAAATGTTTTCAGTACCTCGACAACAAAGTTGCTCAGGGGGAATCGAAGCCCAGCCTTGAGAAAGCTTCGGAAAATCACAACTTCATCTTCTTCGGGGGTGGGAGAAGTCTTTTCTCCAGCGTCAGCCCTCGCAATAGATAAATCTCGAAAGTACCGCCCCCTCATATTATCAATATGGCTCTGCTTGATAGTGGTTTTCCCGAAAACCGTGTGGCTTGGCCGCCATGGACGATCTTCGGCCTCTTCACCACCACTCTCCACATCATAGCTGTCGCTGTCACCAGTATCTTCGGACAAACCTTCGAGAATCTCCTTGGTGATTTTCTCTGTATTCGTCTCTGCCATCGCTATCAGGAACCCCAGATTCTTCTCCTCTTCAAGACTCAGCTTCGTCTCAGCAGGGATCTTCTTGCCTTCAGACATCTTCGGAAACGCTAAAAAATTGTTCCCGAGGCCGAAGCTTCAAAATCAGAAAGACCAGCAAATCTTAGTGCAAGAGCTAAGAATTTTAGTGGGCCGAAGCAGATGGCAAGTGTGCGTACCAAATGAGTTTGCGGTGCGATATTATTTATACGCCCAGGGCGTTGACAATTGAAAGGTCCCGCTTGTCAGTGAAGGTTGCTATTCTAGCAAAGGGAAGGTGTTTTTTCGGACCTTCGGCTCAAGGCCTTCGTCCATATCGCAATCTGAATTTATTATTAACAAATTAATATTGCGAGGGGCTACTGTTGGGGGCCTTCGTCCTCCGAAGGTCCTCAAAAACATGATTTGACAATGTTTTCCAAGTCGATTATGTGAACAGGTATTTTCGGATTCAGAATTACGAATACGAAGCACGGCCAGGACGAAGCCTGAACCAGACGAAGCACGAGCGCAGCCGAAGCTGTGTGCGGGGAAGCTTCGTCACGATAGCAGAAAGGGGAACCGACTTAAAGATGAAAAGACTACGTGGGCCTCGACAGATTTCCATAAGTCATTAACAAATGTAGTGGACATGGATGTAATTTTACGTGGGCTGCGTCCCGCGTCTATAAATAGATGAACAGTACTCCCGTACTGTTCACGCGGACTGGGCATTCGCTTTTGCGTCACGCTTGTACTTTCTACCTTCTCTCAGGACCGAAGGTACATTTGTAATTGTAATCATTTCTATTTTCTCATGTTAATAAAATAGAAATGATTCTATGATGATGTCTAAATTATATTTCATGCTTTATATGAACCCTTCGTCGTTACTTGTTATATTTACGAAGGTATGTTTTTTATGACCTTCATCCGAAACTCATTATTCCTGAAGGGGCATAATGTCTCGAAGGACGAAGGATTTTTACACCTAACACTTTTTATGTTGCCTTGTTCTTAAACCGAAGCATTTGAGAACAAGTCTCCAACACTGGCAGACCCCGTACCTGCAATATCTCCATCGAGGAGAGCTACCCCTCTACCGAGCCGAGGCCCGATGGGTGGCACGGCGCGCCAAGTCGTTCGTCTTGCTGGGAGATGAGAAGGAGCTCTACCACCGCAGCCCCTCAGGCATCCTCCAACGATGCATCTCCATCGCCGAAGGTCAGGAACTCCTGCGAGAGATACACTCGGGGGCTTGCGGCCATCACGCAGCGCCTCAAGCCCTTGTCGGGAACGCTTTCCGGCAAGGCTTCTACTGGCCGACGGCGGTGGCCGATGCTACCAGAATCGTCCGCACCTGCGAAGGGTGTCAATTCTACGCGAGGCAGACCCACCTGCCCGCTCAGGCTCTGCAGACGATACCCATCACCTGGCCTTTTGCGGTGTGGGGTCTGGACCTCGTCGGCCCCTTGCAGAAGGCACCCGGGGGCTACACGCACCTGCTGGTCACCATCGACAAATTCTCCAAGTGGATTGAGGTCCGACCCCTGAACAGCATCAGGTCCGAGCAGGCGGTGGCGTTCTTCACCAACATCATCCATCGCTTCGGGGTCCCGAACTCCATCATCACCGACAACGGCACCCAGTTCACCGGCAGAAAGTTCCTAGACTTCTGCGAGGATCACCACATCTGGGTGGACTGGGCCACCGTGGCTCATTCCATGACGAATGGGCAGGTAGAGCGTGCCAACGGCATGATTCTACAAGGGCTCAAGCCTCGGATCTACAACGACCTCAACAAGTTCGGCAAGCGATGGATGAAGGAACTCCCCTCGGTGGTCTGGAGTCTGAGGACAACGCCGAGCCGAGCCATGGGCTTCACGCCGTTCTTTCTAGTCTATGGGGCCGAAGCCATCTTGCCCACAGACTTAGAATACGGCTCCCCGAGGACGAGGGCCTACACCGACCAAAGCAACCAAGTCAGCCGAGAAAACTCGCTGGACCAGCTGGAGGAGGCTCGGGACCAGGCCTTGCTACACTCAGCGCGGTACCAGCAGTCCCTGCGACACTACCACGCCCGAGGGGTCCGGTCCCGAGACCTCCAGGTGGGCGACCTGGTGCTTCGGCTGCGACAAGACGCCCGAGGGCGCCACAAGCTCACGCCTCCCTGGGAGGGGCCACTTGTCATCGCCAAGGTCCTGAAGCCCGGAACATACAAGCTGGCCAACAGTCAAGGCGAGCTCTACGGCAACGCCTGGAACATCCAACAGCTACGTCGCTTCTACCCTTAAGATGTTTTCAAGTTGGTCATATACCTCGCACCCACGCAAAGTTTAGTCATCAAGGAAGGGTCGGCCTTGCCTCGGCAAAGCCCGACCCTCCCTCGGGGGCTAAAAGGGGGGGGAACCCCCTCTGCGTCCAGATTTTCCTCGAAAAAAGATCTTTTCTGCCAGAATGTCTTTCGCGCTTTTTGGCTACTTCGAAAGTGGATCCTGAAAACGACGGAGTACACGTAAGCAGCCAAGGCTGACTGAGCCGAGGGACTCCTACGCCTCCGGGATACGGATACCTCACTCATCACCTTCTGCGATAAGTAACTCATGTTCGGATAAGTGATTCTGCGGACCGAACAAGTCTTCACGTTCGAAAGCTCTTCTGCTGAAACAATCCTTCGAGCCTTCTTGACTGTGTCGGTGACAGAGCCCCATGGACGGGTAAGAGTGCGCGTAAGCGGCAAGGCCGACCGAGCCGAGGGACTCCTATGCCTCCGGGATACGGATACCTCACTCATCACCTTCCGCGAGAAGCAACTCTTGCTCGCACAAACATTTCTGTTACCGACAAAAAAGTCCAGATACTCGAAATGAAAGGAAAAAAGACACAGCTTTACAACACGGCGAGGGTGTGTTTAGGCCTCGGCGGCCGCAGGAAACACACGCTACAAGACAATCTGATCCTGCTGGCTCGGATCTTGACGGCCGAAGGGAGCAGCAGCACCCTCGGCATCGACGACACCTTCGGCGAGGGCCGACCTAGCCTCGGACGGCGACGCGGTCCGAGGATCTCCACTCTGGAGGACGACGTCATCACCACGCCCGGGCCATCGCCGCCAGGGTCTTCTCCGGGAATCCGGCCCGAGCAGGCGGCTCGGCCGGTCACCCCGGGGCCTCGACCAGTTACATTCCAAGGACGTCAATTCGGCCCGAGCAGGCGGCTCGGCCGGTCACCCCGGGGCCTCGGCCAGCTGCCCTCCAATGATGTCAGCCCGACCCGAGGCCTCGGCTGGTCAATTCCGGTGTCAGTCCCGCTAACGGACGACCCGGCTAGGCTCCGGCCAACTAGGTTTTCCTTTCGAGCCAACTCCGCCTCTGTTCATGTTGTCGCCGCTACCCCTGGCCTCAGCTCATCGAAGGGCAGCCGAGGGGTTCCTTTAACTAAGTTAGAGAAGCCCCGGACAATAAGGCCGACCGAGCCGAGGGACTCCTACGCCTCCGGGATACGGATACCTCATTCGTCACCTGTACGCGGGGCGACTCATGCTTGGTGAAGCGGTTCAGACAACCAACAGGCGAGTCTTAGTGCTCGAAAAGGAGGAAAACACACGGCTCCGTGCCGAAATCACATACATGTTCAGGCCCCGACAGCCACAATGAACAAAAACACCGGCACTCGAGGTGCCATTACAAACGGAACTCCGGTTCCGCCTCCGCAGGTACGAACAACCCCACTCGACGGGGGAAGGGCCTGCGGAGCAACAGAAGACCGACGAACGGCTTGTCGTCGCTCGCCCCAGCCGCGGCGACGACGACGACTTCTGTCCCGGGGGGCCGAACAGCAGCAGCGATGACCTCAGGGCGGATGCTGCTGCCAGGAGGCCCCCGCTCGTGCCCAAACTCAAGAGGCAAGGACGGGCAGAAGGCCGTAGAGTTGGAGGTCGGTCCACGGGTGGCGCCGGCAAACTCGTCGGCGGCGGAACCTCTTCCAGTTGCCGTGGCGGGAGGCGGCACCGGGAGCGGCTCCGAAGCCGCTCGGCCCAGCGAGCCGGGCACGGTGCAGCTGTCAGCGCCACGGACGACTCCTGCCCTTCCCCCCGATCACTGGGGGAAGGAGCGGGCCACCGCCCACGCAGGGGCCGACCCCAACTCGGCACACTCCCCTCCCCAGCACTAGTGATGAAAATCCTTGAGGCTGAGGGAGGGGCAGAGGCCGCAGCCCGGCTCGCTTTCCCCCACCATCAAGCTGGAGGTCACCATCTTGGGTGACCGCCGGTGGAGGGGTGCAGCCGGGCTGCATGATGAAAATCCTTGAAGCCGAACGATGGCTGAAAGGTACCAACTCCCGCGGAGTTGCGTTCCCCCAATGACGAGGCGGAAAGACGGCGGATCTCCCCCATCCGGGGGCTTGGAAGGTGGAAAGACACGATGCATAAGGGAGCGCGAAGACATGGTCGCCTTCCAAGGGGGTCACCCTCCTTTTAAGGGCGGTTCTCCCTACTCGCGTCCCCAGCTATCACGGACTGAGTCTTCTCCAACACACTCCAAGGTCCTCCCATACGGCATGGGGGCTGGGTCCCACACGTCATGCAAGCCAACTCAGAGCAGAAGAAGCCAAACCACCGCGCGCGGTGCATACAACCGCCCAGCGGTTACAAGCGACCCTCCACTTTTGCCCAGACCAGCGGGCGAAAGGGTGGGCAGCCATGCAGGCGGCATGCAACCGCGCCAAGTGGGCGCGCTTCTCCGACTCCCAACACGCTCGGCACGGAGGCCCAAGCCCACACGTCATGCAACCGGCGCGCCGAATGCTTCGTGCATGCAACTGCACCGCCACTTGTGCCACTACCGCACCTCCTCGACTGCGGAACCAATACCGCGACTCGAGGCGACCCGGCGCGCGACCCAGCAGCACCAGCCTGGCACGACGGTCAACACGGCCAAAAGTGGGCCGGCAGTAATGGCAGTGGCAGGCGGGCAGGAGCAGCGGCCACGTTGTCAGCCAAGCTTACGTCCCATCCGGGGGCAGCGAGAGAACTCTCTCCCACGGCGTGAAGACAACGCGCCCGTGACCCGTTCCTCGAACGGCTCGCGCACGCGCAACGGTCGCCCCTCCAACCACTCGCCCCGTCGCATTAACTCCACGGCGGGACACGCGGCGCCTCTGGCAGGAGAAGCGGGCGACGCTTCGCCTTCGCCATAATGACCGCGTCCAAAAAGGTACGCCGCGTCGTTCGATTTCGTATCCTTTTCCGTTTTTCCTCTTTCTCTCTCTTGCAACAGGGACCGAGAAAGGGGGATACCCCGAAAAGGATCCTTCCCCGAGAAGGAACCAGGCTCCGAGCCCCCCTACTGATCAAAGGTTCGAAGACTGGCTCCTCGGAAGGGTTCAACAGCCGCCTCAGATCGCGTGGGCCCTACACCCACTACTGGTCAGAGGTTCGAAGGCCGGCCCCTCGAAAGGGTTCAACGACCGCCTCAGGCTACTCGGGCTCCGCGCCTAATACTGATCAGGGGTTCGAAGGCTGGCCCCCGAAGGGTTCACAGCCGCCTCAGACGCCGAGCGAGGGATGACCATGGGTACGTTCGATACATAACCAAGGCTCAGGCTTTGCTCCCGAGGTACCCTAGGACATTTCCGAGACCAGCAGGAACGATCTTGTAACAGAATCCCGTCAGAGGGAGGCATCGAGCCCTCGGACCCCATCGCCAGGGGACCGGGTCTGGCAGAACACCCGCAGGTACTTTTGGGCGTGCCTCTGGGCCCCTAGCCGACCCCTAACGAACGGGGCACGGACGTCCACTCGGATTACCCGCTTGCAGCTCATCGGAGACACCATGTTCGGCGCCCATCGAGGGCAACATGGCGCTTTCCCTCCTCCTCCTTGCGGAAAGGCGACGCAGGGGCGTATGAAAAAAAGCCGAGTCTACCCCTGACCGCCCTCTCGCTCTATGCAGAGGCTCGGGGACTGCTCTCGCAAACCCGGCTCCAGCCGAACCGTTGACAGCGTCAACATACCAACCCGAGAACTTGGGACCCGACCGAACACCTGGGCTACGACCAGCTCGCATGAGGGAACGACCAGACCAGCCGAAGCACTACGTGAGGCAGTAAGACCTCGAAGGAGTGAAACCACTCCTCCGAGGCCTCGGGGGCTACACCCGGCGGGTGCGCTCGCGCGCACCCACCGGAACAAAACGCAACCGAGAAAGGCTGGTCCCCTTGCAAAAAAGTGCGACGAAAGCCTCCAAGCGAGTGCAAACACTCCCTTCGAGGCTCGGGGGCTACTGTCGGGGACCATAATTAGGGGTACCCTCAAGGCTCCTAATTCTCAGCTGGTAACCCCCATCAGCACAAAGCTGCAAAGGCCTGATGGGTGCGATTAAGTCAGGGATCAGTCCATTCGAGGGACACGATCACGCCTCGCCCGAGCCTAGCCTCGGACAAGGGCAGCCGACCCTGGAGGATTTCCGTCTCGCCCGAGGCCCCCCTTCAGCGGCGAACATATTCCCGGCTCGCCCGAGGCCCTGCCTTCGCTGAGAAGCAACCCTGACCAAATCGCCGCACCGACCGACCAAGTCGCAGGAGCACTTAATGCAAAGGTGGCCTGACACCCTTATCCTGACGCGCGCCCCCCAACCGGCAGAGCCGAAGTGACCGCCGTCACTTCGCCGCTCCATGACCGGCCTGACAGAAGGACAGCGCCGCCTGCGCCACTCCGACTACAGTGCCACTGGACAGAGTAAGACTGACAGGCAGTCAGGCCCTGCCGGAGGCACCATAGGAAGCTCCGCTTCGCCCGACCCAGGGCTCGGGCTAAGTCCCGGAAGACGGCGAACTTCGCCCGACCCAGGGCTCGGACTCGGGCTAAGTCCCGGAAGACGGCGAACTCCGCCCGACCCAGGGCTCGGACTCGGGCTAAGTCCCGGAAGACGGCAAACTCCGCTCCGCCCGACCCAGGGCTCGGACTCAGGCTAAGTCCCGGAAGACGGCGAACTCCGCCCGACCCAGGGCTCGAACTCGAGCTAAGTCCCGGAAGACGGCGAACTCCGCCCAACCCAGGGCTCGGACTTGGGCTCGGCCCCAGAAGACGATGATCTCCGCCTCGCCCGACCCAGGGCTCGGACTTGGGCTCGACCCCAGAAGACGACGATCTCCGCCTCGCCCGACCCAGGGCTCGGACTTGGGCTCGGCCCCAGAAGACGACGATCTCCGCCTCGCCCGACCCAGGGCTCGGACTTGGGCTCGGCCCCAGAAGACGACGAACTCCGCTTCGCCTGACCCCAGGGCTCGGACTCCGCCCCGGCACCAGCCGGCAATCTCCGCCTCTCCCGACCCGGGGGCTCGGACTCGACCTCGGCTTTGGAGGAGCTTCCACATCGCCCAACCTAGGGCGCAGACCAGCCACATCAACAGGAGGCGCCATCATCACCCTACCCCGAGCTGACTCGGGCCGCAGGGAACAGGACCGGCGTCCCATCTGGCTCGCTCCGCCAGATAGGCAATGATGGTGCCCCGCATGCTCTGTGACGACGGCGGCTCTCAGCCCCCTTACAGAAGCAAGAGGACGTCAGCAAGGACTCAACCGCTCCGACAGCTGTCCCTCCGCCAAGCTCCATCGCTCCTTCGACGGCCACGACATCACACCAGCTGGGTGCCAAGATCTCTCTGGCTGCCACAACGGCATGTACCTAGGGCGCTAGCTCACCTCCGCTAGACACGTAGCACCCTGCTACACCCCCCATTGTACACCTGGATCCTCTCCTTACGCCTATAAAAGGGAGGACCAGGGCCCTCTTAGAGAGGGTTGGCCGCGCGGGGACGAGGACGAGAACAGGCGCTCGCTTGGAGCCGCTCGCTCCCTCTCCCGCGTGGACGCTTGTAACCCCCTACTGCAAGCGCACCCGACCTGGGCGCGGGACGAACACGAAGGCCGCGGGATTCCCACCTCTCTCACGCCGGTCTCCGGCCGCCTCGCTCTCCCCCTTCGCGCTCGCCCTCGCGCTCGACCCATCTGGGCTGGGGCACGCGGCGACATTCACTCGTCGGCCCAGGGACCCCCCGGTCTCGGAACGCCGACAACTCTATTAATTCTATTAAGCCTTGGGCCAGGATATCACAATCCACTCTGGCCAGGATATCACAATTCACCTCTTTTAATATGTTCTAAGGTTTGTTTTCACTTTCTGTGTCGTAACACCTATGGATTTATCCATACGTGATTTCTTATGGCATAGATCTATATGATGACATAACTGTGATGAATCTTTGTTCTTTCCAAAGATGGGTTAGGCTTTACGCCATTGCTGCATATGTTGGATGTATCTTCCATGCACCTTCCTGCCTTTGATTTTATCTCCATCCCCTCTTCCATGCTCGCATTCCATCTAGATCTATCGGTATGTGCTAGCTAGGGTTGGATAGTCTATGATTTATTGTGCATATTTGAGCATTGCCAGTATGGTTTATGATGTGTGTTCTCATACTGATAAAGTTCAATGGGTTTTGGAGTCATGGGCACTCGAAGGTGCATGCTATTTCCTTTATTGTAGCAGTGCTTATGGTAGTTGGAGTAGCAAACTATTTCCTTAGTGCATCATTTCGCCTCTAATTTGTTCTATCTTATGACATCTATAATGGATCCATAAGAACATCGTCGTCGCCTTGTTCATAGGGGGGCAACACTACTGGTTGTGGTGGCAACCTAGATGTTAGTTAGGTTTAGGTCTCGTTGCATGGCATGTCGTCATATCTCTTATGCTTTTATGGCTGACCGAGATGAGTTTAGGCAGTGTAACCTAATGTTCATCTACAATTTCTCCTATGGCTGACCGCAATGATATTTAATTATTATAATGTTGAGCTGAGACCATTCAACTCTGCTACTCTATTTCTTCTTTGATGCATGTTTTGCCATCCCACTCTATTGCTTATGTTGTGGGTGTATACAACTAGGGTCGTTGATGGATTGAAAGGGAACCTTGTCAATGTTGCCTAGGAGGGTAACCAAGCTAGGGGTACGCCTAGGTGCTAATGGGATGTTGCTAGGTCTGGGTTCATGCTAGGCCACTTTGCTGACCTAGTTAGTGAAGGGGTAAATACTGACAAAAGGTTCAAAGAGGTTCATTTACGTGATGTGGCTATGGATTTAGCTAAATTTGCTGAAGTGAATGTCACTAGCACCTAGGTGTACAACCACCTAAGGAAATGGAGGCTAAATGGGTTAAGATCAGCAATCTTAAGGAACTTAGTGGTGCACTATGATATGATTCTAACTTCATTGTATCACTAGAGCAAGAGCACTACAATGGTCATTAAAAGGTTAGAAACCATAGGGCTTCCCTACTTTATATTTTTTGTCATATTTGTAGCACATCCACATCAAAAACATGAATAACATGTGATAATCACTCATTTTTGTTGCCTTGGGTCACATATGTAGGCCCACCAAAGATATGATGAGTTCTTAAACACCCCAATAGTGAACTACCAATCCATGGAAGACATTTTTGGTGGTGGGTAGCAACTGGTAGGTTTGCAATGGGTTCTAATGAACCTCTTTGTGTACCCGTGGATGAGAAAATCATTGACTTTGAGGCTAAGGGATGCCCCATCCAAGTTCATGATGACCTTAAGTTAGATGAGACCAAACAAAGAGATGAACGTTCTAAGCAGAAAAAAGAAGAGGGTGCCAGATGATGAGACATCACTAGTGATTAGCTTGACAACTGTTATCAAGGGATTTGTTGTTGATGTGGGAGAGGGTGTCCTAGTGACGGGTACCTAGGAACGGGGTACCTAAAGTAATCCCATGATCCTTAACGACCCATCTAAGCCAACCAAATCCTAGCCGAGCAATCCTGCGAGGCGAAGCGAACGACCAGGTCCCTGCCGAGCAACTAAGTGAGGCAGAGGCCCTAGACAAGTCTCAGCTGAGAAACCCTGCATGGCGGAGTAGACGACCAAGTTCCAGTCGAGCAACCCTACGAGGCGGAGTGAACAATCAAGTCCATGTCGAGCAACTCAGCGAAGTGGAGGCCCTGACCAAATCCCAACCGAGCAACTCAGCGAGGCGAAGGTCTCGACCAGGTTGTGATTTGGTGCGTGCCCGTAGGACCCGGCTTCCGGGCCCACCTGTCACTCACCAGATGATCACTCACATACACATGTACCCGCCCGATATGAAAACAAGGTGAATACTATTGATCCATGTTAGCCACGATAGGCTGCGTTGTCACCAAACTCCGTCTGAACCGATGGTGCAGCCTACCGAAGGGGTGCCAAGAGGTCTCTGTCGATGTGACAACACATCACCGCATACGGACTTTGGCACCACCTGCCTTAGCCTTGTGGGATCAACCAACCTAGTCATGGTGGACCTAAGCATCAGAGTATCTATAGTGACACACATACCTGCTAGGACAGAGCAATACACCATACCAGGTGTACACTTACGCACGCTGAAAGGATGATGCAGAGTTTCTTGACAAAGAGGCAAGGCCACGCCACGCATGACCCCAAAACATACCATGACTCTACCCCGTGAGACCCGCCAAGTGCTGCTAGAAGGGCCTCAACACTGGACTCACTAGAGGGACCTGTCTTATCCGCACCTAACTAAGAGGAAAGCCAATGGACTCATGTTTGTGGAGATGTTTGTAGCTGATAAAGACCTTTTGCTTAGGGATTTTTTGGCCAACAATTATCACACGTATGCTTCCGTAACCCTCTAGCCTAACATCTTTTAACTAAGGTGGAGTGGAGCATATGATGCTTATGGTCATGAAGTAGCCCCTCCTTGCTATGTAAGCTGACCATAACACATATTTTGTAAGTAGTAATGGCATCATCAAGTGGTATTTAGGCACATAGACTCATATGTATATGGTGTGCACTAGTGCTTATGTAACAATATGGCTAAAATGACCTCTTGCTTTTCCTAATCACTCAGTGATGTTGTGATGGACACTATTAGGTTTATGAGTTGGAACTAATGTTATTTTCTCTAAATTTTGATCTTCTCCCTAATTTGCTTGGTGCATAGCTTTGTTTTACATATGTGCCTATGATGAAAATGCCACATCTGATGATGTAATAGCTCACTCCTATGGTAATTCCTGGTATAACTAATATTTCCTTTTGTTGAAATCCTAATACGATGATTGTATGGGTCACTACGCAAGTAACCAAACATACTGAGATAACTTGACATGAATAATCATATGATGATTGTATGGGTGTTGGGGTCCTTCGGCTTCCGAAGGTCCTCAAAAACATGATTTGATAATGTTTTCCAAGTGAAACATGTGAACAGGTATCTTCGGATCCGGATCATGAGCATACAGAGCTTGGTTAGGACGAAGTCTGAGCAAGACGAAAGGTGATTATGACGAAGGACAAGGTGATCACGAAGCTGTGCACAGGAAAGCTTCGGCATAACAATCGAAAAAGGGAACCGACTTAAAGATGAAAAGGCAAATTAGACCTCAAAGAATTACTATAGCGTTATTAGCAAATATAAAGGGCATGAATGTAATTTTACATGGGCTGCGTCCCTTGCCTATAAATAGATGAACAGTACTCCCGTACTGTTCACGTTGACTTGGCGTTTGCTCTCACGTCACGCTTGTACCCCTTACTTTTCTTCGAGCCAAAGGTACATTCATAATCTGTCATTGTAAATATAGCAATGCAAATTAAAACAAGTTAATAATAACATTTAAAGTGTTTATATTATTTTTCCATATCTTGTGTATGAATCCTTCTTCATCATTTATTGTGCTCATGAAGGTTTGTCCTTCATGACCTTCGTCTGTAATTCATTATATCTGAAGGGAGATAATGCTTCAAAGGATGAAGGGCTTTGACATTTAACACTTTTATGTTGCCTTGTTCTTAACTCTTAGCGTTTGAGAACAAGTCCCCAACATTGGCGCCCACCTCCGGTGAACTCACTTCCACTATTTTGAGTTTCAAACACCTTCGGCAAGCGTAGACCTTCGTCATGCCGCCAAAGAAAGCTTCAGCAACAGGGGCTGCCGCTCTGCAGCCGCTGGACCCCAACCAGGACACTCTCTCTCTTCAGGAGGCCCGAAGCCAGAAATGGAAGGCCATCAGTCCAACGCCTCAGGAGGACGACTTGGACCAAGAGATCAGAAATATGGAGATGCTCCATCAGCAGGTGCAAAGGAAGAAGGAAAAGATGGCTAGGCTGGCTGATCTGCAAAGGCAGATAGATGAAGCCTCTGAAGAAGTTCGTCATCTTACTCAAGATGAGCAGAACCGAAGGCCTCAGTATAGAGAGGTTCATCAAGAGGGCTTCTTCAACGAGGATGACTGATATGAGAGTTTCCATCATGGAAATTTTGCCTTTGATGATGCTTCTCCTCTATCAGCAGAACTACAGGCTACACCTTGGCCCCCGTCCTACAAGCCACCCCAACTCCCCATGTACGACGGCCATTCAGATCCGAAGCAGTTTTTGATGAGCTACGAAGCAACAATATCCTCCTATGGTGGCAATACTGCAGTCATGGCGAAGTCTTTCGTCATGGCTGTCAAGAATGTTGCACAAACCTGGTACTCCTCCCTTCGGCCAAGAACGATCACATCATGGCAGAAGCTGAAGGATATGCTGATCACCAGCTTCCAAGGGTTTCAAATGAAGCCGGTTACCGCTCAAGCTTTATTCCAGTGCACCCAAGATCACGAAGAATATCTTCAGGCGTATGTCCGAAGATTCTTACGCCTGAGGGCACAAGCGCCAACAGTGCCCAATGAAATTGTCATTGAGGCCATGATTAAGGGGCTTCGGCCGGGACCTTCAGCCCAATACTTCGCTAGAAAACCCCCTCCGACTCTGGAGAAATTGCTTCAGAAGATGGATGAATACATCCGCGCTGACAATGATTTTCGACAGAGAAGAGAAGAAGCTTACAAGTTCTCCGAAATAGCCAGGGGCTTCAGAGGGAGAATTCATCCCAGACTTGTCAGATCGATTCATTCCACTAAGAATGATCACAGGGGAAGCCAGCAGCAGAGGCCACAATATTCCTCCCAGGCTTCGGGGCAGCAGCAGAGCTATCCCCGACCTCTAGCTCCAAGGGGCAGAGGTGCCAGGGGCTTCGGAGGGAGATTTGGGGACCAACCCAGGAAGATTTATTGTCTATTCTGCGGTGAGGACAAGGGCCATACCACCAGGATGTGCCATGTTACCATCCAGAAACAAAAGGAGATAGCAGAAGCTGCGGCCCAACAGAGCCAGCCGAAGCAAGTTATGCAAACTGCTTCGTACCATTCGCCATACATTCCAGAGTATGTAGGCAACCACCCTACAGCTTCTGTCGCTTCGGCAAGCCAACCTTAGGCATCTTGGCAACAGCTTCCTCCTCCACCAACAATGCAACAAGGCCAGCAGCCAGAAGGGAGTCAGCATCCCCACCTCCAACGGGACTTCAGAGAAGAGTCCGAAGCTCGCACAGTCAATAGTACTGTGCCAGAATCGAAGCATATTTACTAATAAATATCCTACTTCAGCAACAGTTTTTACATTCAGTATCATTTTCTTTTTTAAAGAACAATTATTGAAAGCCTAAGTATTTTTGTTGTTTTTCAAACCTCTTGTAATAGTTTCGTTTTTTCCACAATAAAAATATACCTTCTCCACAGAGTAGCGGAGTTGCCGAAGCATAAGATTTATGGTTACAAGGGGAATTTCCGAAATTACAAAAGTCGTTCCTAAGGGAGCGCAGCGTAAGTTTTCTGCTCAAAAGTCGTTCCGAAGGGAATGCAGAGCTTACAACGAAAAATAAACGCTGATACCGCTGAAAGTAAAAGGCGAAGAAGCTCCTAAGGGAGGCTTACAGCGAAAAATAAACGCTGATACCGCTGAAAGTAAAAGGCGAAGAAGCTCCTAAGGGAGGCTTACAGCGAAAAATAAACGCTGATACCGCTGAAAGTAAAAGGCGAAGAAGCTCCTAAGGGAGGCTTACAACGAAAAATAAACGCTGATTCCGCTGAAGTAAAAGGCGAAGAAGCTCCTAAGGAAGGCTTAGAGTGAAAAATAGACGTCGATCTTCGACAAATATCATTTTGCATAACATCACATCATCACATCATTTGCATAGCATAACATCATACATCATATTGCATCAATGACGCAAGAAGGGGATCAATGTTAATATTTGGAGATTGTTTCGAAGAAACAGTGTCGAGACACAAAAAAGTAGATTTTGAAGAAGCATACCTTCGTCAAGCTCCGAAACGAAAAGATTTATCGGTTATTGATTTTACGAAGATTGGATGTTTTTATGAAAATACGGATATTATTTACGAAGCATGAAAAGAAGGGAAGGTGTTTTTTTTCGCCGAAGGCTCAAAAAACGGTATGTATGTAAAGTTTCATGCATCGTAAAGAATTGAACCATAAATAGTTTATATATTACATTCAAAGTTACAAAATATTACATGTGCTCAATAAATATTACATTCCAAATGTTTTTACAATGACATCTAGTTTTCCCTTAGAACAACTTCTGCAGCTTCGTTCAGTAGTTGATCAACAACTTTATCCATGATAGCTTCAGCCATTTTTCTAATTTCGTCGCCCCCTTCGCGTGGGGGTCCGCCAATGGCTTGACATGCTCTGAGGGACGAGAAAGTGCGGCTGTGTTACAAAACGTAAGCAAGTTCGAAATCAAAAATTACAACAGAGCCAAAAACTGCTAGTCAGTACCTATTTGCACTTCGGCATCTGCACTCTTCTCAGCGGTCTCTGCTACTTTTCTAGCATCATGAATACCTTTCTCGCTCTTTCGTATAATTTCTTGGGCCATTTCCCGGCCACCATTGTCCCAGATATCGGTGAAAAATTTTCCACCAACCAGGCTCGCTTTGGCCGAGGGGTCTTTTATATCTTCAGAAGACAATGCGGCTTTGGATTGTGCCAAAAATTTTACATGGTCACAGCCTTTTCTCTCCAAAATAGTGGCAATCCCCCTGGCACCCATAAAGGCACATATGTCTCCACGGCTAGTCAAAACTTCTTCAAAAGCTTTAGCTTCATGGCTGATCCATCCAATTGGACCTTCGGGGTCACCCCTTATGAAGTCCTCCTCACTTGAGAATGCGCCGACGCTGGCGAAGCTGGTTCTTATTTTCTTAACACATTCTATAGATTTTTCATAACACTTTTTCTTGGATGCACGAAGCTCTTCAACGCTTCTTTCTAAATGATTGGCCCATTGTTCACTAATTTCTCGTTTTGTTTCTTCAAGTGTGCACTCTTCTTTAACTCTGACTAGTTGTTTCCGAAGATCTTCAATTTCGCGCTTCTGAGCTTCGGCTTGAGTTTTGAAAGCAGCTTCGTCTTCTTTTATTTTGTTCAATAACGAGTGCAATATTTTATCTTTTTCGAGACCTTCGTTCCTTAGTTCAATTACTTCAGAACAAAGGTTGCTCAAAGCTATGGTATACCCTCCGTCTTCAACATCTTTTTGTGCCCTGAGGGCATTGCTAAGTACAAGACCCTGGAAAAAAATGTTTGTCAAATAAGTTTAAGCAAATGAAAAATTTTGGTTTCAAGAAATAATACAAAGATTTCATTTTTTCACCTTTAAACTATTGTACGCTAAGCTGTCAGCCAGCTCGTTCTTTGACAACACTGAGAGCCCGTCTTCTAGTGTTGGGAATCCAAAGCTTTTGCTCATCTCCCGACAGACTGAAATCTCCTTGCTGTCAGGGAGACAATACAAGAAGTCTTCTTCTCCGCTGCCATTGAATATCAACGCCCCCTTGGGATATTTCAGTCTTTGGGCATAGAACTGAGCCTCTTGTTTTTCTTTTTCAGTCAATTCCTTCCCCGAAGCATGTCGTAAAATATAATCGGAAGCTTCAGAAAAGGCTTCGAGGGCAGCAGTGCCACTTTCTTCAACAAAGATTTGTTCTGTTGTTTCTGTTTCATTGGTTTCCAAGAATTTTACCTTGGTGGGCTCTGAAGGCCCAGCTTCAGTTTCAGCTTGGTGTTTTGAAGCTTCGGCCTCAAAGGCTTCGATTTGCACTTTGGGAGTTTCAGCAATTTTCTTTGGAGTACTGCTTGAAGACTTTATTGTCTCTAATACATCCAGTACATTAACCATCCTTTTTCTTTTGGGGGTCAATGCTGGACCCTTTTGGCTTTTCGGTACTTCAACTTTTGCTGAAGGACTTAAAATTTCAGATGTCCTTGTTTCTTCAGCCTTCGGTTCTTCTATTTTCTTTGTCTCTGGCATTGTGACCGGCTCTTCAATATTCTTTAGGGGAGTCGCCTCTTTGGCTTCGGGGGCCGAAGAGGATTCACCGACAAACTCGGGCACTGTGGCTGGTTCAATATAGCGTGGACGGTGTGTAAGAACCTTTATCTTTTTCCTCTTCGGCGCTGGCTCACTAAGAGCGACTGAGGCGGCTTCCTTCGTAGACACCGTATCTTTCCTTTTTTTGACCCCGTGTTGGGTAACGGTAGTCAGGATACACAAACCCGATGGCATCAAATACTCGGTTGAGCCTTTTCTTCTTTCGGCCTCCGAAGGCTACGGATAGTGCAGTATCTTCCGCCTTCGAGTATGGTCCAAGCAACTCATCGCTTACGGCCTCAATACTTTTCAGCCAATCGTCATCTGGCTTGATGAACTTATCTCCATATTTGAAGGTGAATTTTAACCTAACTAGTCCGCCTTCGTTAGGTTCGCTGACGGTTTCCTTTGGCATTTCCCACTTATCTGCAAGTGGCCATACTCTGAAGGCAATGTGTTCTTGGATCAAATCCCTTGTTCCGATGAAAGAGCAAACTACTCTGAAGGCTCTCCGACACTCTTTGGCTGCTTCGTCAATTTCCACCTTCGGTTTTCGAAGGCCGAAGCGCTGCCAGATAGGGCGCATAATGATACCTTTAATATCTTCTCGCGTTGTCAAGTCGTTTTTCACATAAAACCATTCCTTCATCTAGTCCCCAGGCCATCTTTTCCGAAAAGTTGGCACGGGACAGCTTGACCCAGAGCGGGCACCAAAGCTATAGCAGCCGAAATTGTTGTGATACTGCTCCTTACCCCATGGTTTCGTCTCATACAATAACTCATGCATATTGCAGAAACTTTTTGCATTTGGTTCCAAACCTTGGCTCTTCACGGCCCATACAAAGATTCCCATCCTTATGATTGCTTCGGGAGTAATTTGGTGAAGGTAGATTTCAAATATCTTCAAAACTTCTACCACGAAACTGCTCAAAGGAAACCGAAGTCCAGCCTTAAAGAAGCTTCGGAATATCACGACCTCATTTTCCTCAGGAGTCGGACAAGTTTTCTCTCCTTCGTCAGCCCTTACAATAGATAAATCCCGAAAATATCTGCCCCTCATATTAACAAGATGGCTTTGTTTAATGCTTGATTTTCCAAAAACTGCATGGCTTGGTCTCCAAGGTCGATCTTCGGAATCTTCGCCGCCACTTTCCACATCATAGCTGTCACTATCACCAGTGTCTTCAGATAAACCCTCCAAAATCTCCCTAGTAATCTTCTCTGTATTTGTCTTTGCTATTGATTCAAGGAAGCCGAGATTCATCTCTTCGGAAAGGCTTAGCTTCGACTCAGCGACAGTTTTCTTGTCTTCAGACATCTTCGAAAATGCTAGGAAAAGTGTTGTCAAAGACGAAGCTTAAAAATGTAAAAAGCCAGGCAAGCGTTGGTGTGCAAAGAGCTAAAAATTAGGAAGGCAGAAGCCGACAGCAAGAAAGCGTGCTAAAAGTGCTGGCGGTGCGTTCTTATTTATACGCCCAGTACGTTGCAAGTGACAGGGCCCCACTTGTCATCGACTATTGCTGTTCTAGCAAAGGGAAGGTGTTTTTTCGGACCTTCGGCTTAAGGCCTTCGTCCATATCGCAATCTGAATTTATTATTCTAGCAAATTAATATTGCGAGGGGCTACTGTTGGGGGCCTTCGGCTTCCGAAGGTCCTCAAAAACATGATTTGATAATGTTTTCCAAGTGAAACATGTGAACAGGTATCTTCGGATCCGGATCATGAGCATATAGAGCTTGGTTAGGACGAAGTCTGAGCAAGACGAAAGGTGATTATGATGAAGGACAAGGTGATCACGAAGCTGTGCATAGGAAAGCTTCGGCATAACAGTAGAAAAAGGGAACCGACTTAAAGATGAAAAGGCAAATTAGACCTCGAAGAATTACTATAGCGTTATTAGCAAATATAAAGGGCCTGAATGTAATTTTACATGGGCTGCGTCCCTTGCCTATAAATAGATGAACAGTACTCCCGTACTGTTCACGTTGACTTGGCGTTTGCTCTCACGTCACGCTTGTACCCCTTACTTTTCTTCGAGCCAAAGGTACATTCATAATCTGTCATTGTAAATATAGCAATGCAAATTAAAACAAGTTAATAATAACATTTAAAGTGTTTATATTATTTTCCATATCTTGTGTATGAATCCTTCTTCATCATTTGTTGTGCTCATGAAGGTTTGTCCTTCATGACCTTCGTCTGGAATTCATTATATCCGAAGGGAGATAATGCTTCGAAGGACGAAGGACTTTGACATTTAACACTTTTATGTTGCCTTGTTCTTAACTCTTAGCGTTTGAGAACAAGTCCCCAACAATGGGGATGCACTTGCTATGGATTTTATTATTGGATTGCAAACATGGTGTTTGAAAACTACTTTTCTTGCCAAAGGAGTACACCATTGCCATCAAATGATGTCCACATTTGATTTTTTTTTGCTATTATGCCTATGATGAATGCCATATTTGATGTACAGTTGGAGCAATTATGTGGTAGTTTTGTTGGCAATGAAAGGTTTACATGTACTTGACTAGGATACCAAACATCCCCTACTAGGTTGTACCTATTTATTTTTATTCTGGTGCACATTCTTCCTAGAATCTTTGTTGTGGTGCGCATTCTCCATTCTACATCAATCCCTTTTAGCTGCACATTATCTTTAGTATCTTTGTTCTGGTGCTTGATTTGTCTTTGAACCACTAGACGGCTCCATTATGTACAAATGATGATTAGCTAAGTTCTGAGGTGATTTAAAAAATTATTTACATTCTAGGTATGTCTTAGTATGTTGTGTTTCGTGGTCGTGGAACTGGAGTGTATACGGACTGGACAATTTGCAAAGAACATGTGAAGTGCTATGAGAGGGAAGAAGAGGTCGACGAGCATATAAGGCATTAATAGAATCTACATTAGATTGTAATAGCCTTAAACTCAAAAGTACGGTTAATAATAAGAAGAAATTAGGATTTAAACTTAATAATGCTAAATACATTGTCATTGTTATGTAGTTTGTAATTATCATCATCATCATATGCTAAATTGTCATGTAACTCGATAAAATGGACGAATGAATTGTACTAATACTTTCTATAATGCAATGGTAAACACTTTTTATTCAAATGGTAATCACTCATTCTTACAAACAATAGTGTGACACAGTCCAACAAAATAAAAACCTTAACTCAATATACTCCTACATGCAAATACTTAGCCAAAATCTTCAAAAACATGGTCCAACAAGCTCAAACAAACAACAATTCAACCTAAGCCAACCTCATAGCCCGGTAGCACCACCTTGACTCAGATACAATCAAACAGACCTCATTGGCTATATCTAGTTAGGCTACGACTGACCTGGCTAGATGGCTAGCCAGCTAAATATGTCCATAGCCATTGATCTACTATCACACCAGTGTAGGGCCCACCTATTAGCAGGAAATCACCTAGGATAGCCCATGCAACGTTTATCGACAACAGTTAACCTTGTACCTAGGTCTGGGCATTCGGTTCTTCAGTTCGGTTCCTCAATTTTTATTTAAAAAACTAGAACCGAAATATGTATCCAAGAAGCGAAACTAAAAATTTCAAATTTTAGTCTTTTCGACTCGGTTTTGGTTCTAACTGAACAAAATGACGTTTAGAAAAAATAACACAACTTAACTTTAGAGTTTAGTGGCCATCGTTTGAGCCAGATCGACTTCATTCTCATAAGGAGAGAAGATAAACATGCATGTTTGGATTGTAAGGTGGTACCTAGAGAGAGTGTCATGCCCCAACATAAACTTGTGGTGGCTGACTTTCGTCTTCAAATCCATACCCATAGGGATAAAACAAGCCAATTTTACGAGGACGAAGTGGTGGAAACTTAAAGGGGAGACATTCAAAGTTTTAAGGAAAGAGTTATTGTGGAGGGCTTCTTCTTCGAAGAAGATGATGCAAACAACATGTGGGTGAAGATGGCAACTTGTATTAGGAAGGTGACCTCAGAGGTGTTTGGAGTGACCAAAGGGAGCAGATGTGAACCTAAAGATACTTGGTGGTGGACCAAGGACGTTGAAAAGGCAATATTACATGAGCTTGTTCCATGATAGGAGCGTGTTCAACATAGAGAGACATAAGGTGGCAAAGAAGACTGCAAAGCGAGCTATGTGGTAAATGGTCAAGCCTATGATGATCTTTACCAAAAATTAAGTATAAAGGAAGGAGAAAAGGATGTCTATAAGATGGCTAGGATTCGGGAAAGGAAGACGAGGGACCTCAACCAAGTTAAATGCATTAAGGATGGGATGTATCAACTCTTGGTGAAAGGACAAGACATCAAACAGAGGTGGCAGAGGTATTTTGACAATCTTTTCAATGGTGAGAATGAGACTATGGACACCCAGTTTGATGATTCCTTTGATGATTTAAATAGATGCTTTGTACGCAGGATCCAAGAGTTTGAGGTCAAAGAAGCATTAAATAGGATGAAGGGGACAAGGCGATGTGTGCGGATGGTATCCCAATAGAGGTGTGGAAATGCCTTAGGGGACATTTCTATAGTTTGGCTAACCAAGTTGTTCAACCATATTTTTCGATCAAATAAGATGCCCGATGAGTGGAGGAGTACATTAGTACCAATCTTCAAGAACAAGAGAGATATTCAAAGTTGTACCAACTATCGAGGTGAAAGCATCTAGGCCCCTGGTTGGTTTTAGTGATTAATGACAACATAATTTTATATGTGACTAACGTGTGTTTTGCAAAGGAAAATGGTAAGTTAGGTCGCATTACAGGTAGATGTACTACAACGGTGAAAACAATCTCGGAGATAAGAACTTGAAGCGATGACTAAAGCGACGAAACAAAAAGTGAAGGTCTTCGTATTTTGAGTGTCAAGGAGTTGCAGACACTCGTGATATAGTTAGGTCTTTTATTTTGTTTTAGCCGTACTATAAAGAGGGGTTGTCGATGAGTAGTTTGACCAAGAGAGTTCTAGTGTAGTGTTGGTGCATATTCACACTCACATTTAGTGCTAGGTGTCACTCTAGAACATACTCATGAGTTAGAACGAAAACCGATTCGAAAAACAACATAAAATAGAATTTAGGGTTTCTGTCAGTGGGGCACCGGACTGTCCGGTGCGCCCTCTTCTAGTGGGGCCAAGTTGGCCCGGGGAAGGTCTTTCCCCATAGCAGAAACCCGAGAGCACAGGGTTTGAAAGTTGAATTTTAGTGGCACACCAGACTGTCTGGTGCACACCGGACAGTGACTGTTCACTGTCCGGTGTGCCATCTACCCAACGGCTAGCTGTCTGAACTAGCCGTTGGAGTCGATCGTTGGCGCATCGGACTGTCCGGTGCGCCCATGCGCAGTAGATTTCTGGTAACGGCTAGTTGGTGGGTGAGGGCTATTTATACCCCCTCCACCCACCATATTCACGGTCTTGCTGCCCACATTTACTCCTACACTTTGGTAGAGCATTGCAAGCACCACAAAGCCTAGTGAGGTGATTTGAGAATCTTAATCCTGCATTTGGACCTCATTAGCACTAGCGAGAGCCACCTAGAGCACACACCACATGCATTAGGCTTCTCTTGGTCAAGCGAAAGTCTACGACTTGTTACTCTTGGTGATCGGCAACACCTAGATGACTTGGTGGCGTTGGGAGCTCGGTGATCACCGTGGAGATCTTGTTGGTGACCTGACTCAAGTTTGTAAGCGGTCGTGAGGGATCCAACGCGCCGGAGTGGCAAAGGATCATCTCATAGTGAGCATTTGGTTCTTACGAGGACCACGGGGGAGCGATACCCTTGCGTGGGTGCTCCAACGAGGACTAGGGGAGAGTGCCGACTCTTCGATACCTCGGGAAAAATTGGAGGAGTCTTCTAAACCTTGCTTTACATTACACACTTAATTCAAGCTTTTTATATTGTGTATTTGTTTAGCAAGTATTTGAAGTATTGTCTTAGCATTGTTGTATTTCTACTATTATTCTCTTTTTGCTAGTTGTTATGGTCAAGTTGGGCTCTTGCTTAGGTTTTAATTAGTGTTGATTTTTAGAAAAGCCCAATTCACCCCCTCTTGGGTATCGTGATCCTTTCAATTGGTATCAGAGCCTTGTTGCTCTTAGATTAGCTTAACCGCTAGAGTAACGATGTTCGGTGGGGATGGACCTCCTCCCGTTTTTGATGGTGACGATTTTTCCATATTGGAAAATTCGTATGGAAGCTTATTTAGAGGCTATAGACATTGGTGTCTACAAAGCCGCCATACAAGGTTCCCCGAACCTAGAGATCCCACAAATCTAGTAGGAGAAGAGTTTAACTATGACAAATGGAATGCTAAGGCCAAAAACACTCTCTTTAGAGGCCTTTGCAAAGATGTATTTAATAGAGTTAGAAATAACAGAAATGCTCATGATTTGTGGATGGACATATGTGCTCTACATGAAGGAACTAGGGGCCTGTTTGGTTCAGCTTTTTTCTGACCAGCTTTTCTGAGAATCTGGCTGTGGGGAGAATCTGGCTGTGGGGAGAATCTGGGTATCATTACGATTACGTGTGGAGGAAGATAAAGTTGTTCATAGGGCTCAGGATCTAGAAAGTGACGAATTTCTACTATTACAACGACTCAACCGATTATGTGTTTATGTTGATTTTGGATGGTTTTTGTCCCAACGAATTTTATAGAAGCTGGCTGAAAAGCTGAGCGTTTGGCAGTCTGCAGCAGCTTTTGGTGGCCAGAAGCTGCCAGAAGCCGAAACAAACAGGCCCTAGAAGTGAGCATGAGGAGAGATATCACATTGCTATGAGAAAATTAAATTCTTTTGAGATGCTTGCTAATGAAAATGCTAATGCTATGTACTCACGTCTCAATATTCTTGTAGAGGAAGTAAATGGCTTGGGGCTTACACAAATTTCACAACCGGATGTTGTGAGGAAGATTCTCAGTGTCCTCCCAATTGACAAATATGGACACATTGTCACTGTGCTGCCTCAGATGGATCTTTCAGTTGCCACACCTACACAGATTTTGGGAAAGATCAATGCTCATGAGATGTACATGCACATCAATGACAAGGATGAGTCATCTTCCAAGAGAAAGGATTTGGCTCTCAAAGTGTCAGTGTTTTGGGTCCGACCGCGCACCCGGGGTTGCCCCTTGAGGTGCTTTTTGGAGTAGGACGGTGTTACCGACTATAGCTCGATGGTTCGCGCTTGACGCGCGAGAGACAGTGGACAGTTTTGTATAGGTTCGGGCCGCTTGGAGATGCGTAACACCCTACGTCCTGACGTGAATACTTTATGTGGTGGATTACAAGAGAGTTCTCTAGTATGAAGGATACCAGAGAGTTGGGTGTATGGCTGAAAGGTGAGATCTGTTCTGAGGGGGTGCTCTCTAGGCCTTATATATTCGACCGCGGGGCGTTACATGCGAATATGATAACCACGTGTTCATAAGTAATAGTGAACCGACTGAGTTTATCTTCCTATAATCTCGCCGACTCATAATCCTTCAGCTCCGACGTCTGAGGGCGCCGCGCGGGAAAGTCGGATCAATGCTGCAGATAGCGTTTAAGCTTGGCGAACCATATGGACTCAAGTCGATCCGTCCTTGTGTTGATCCGCTCTATTGAAAGTTCCTCCCCTGGCCCACGAAGGGATGGCCTCGCGGAATAATGGGCCTGGGGTCTTCCGTGAGGCCTTCTTGCCTTCTAGTGGACCTGGGGATATCTGTCCCCCACAAGCCCCCAATCTTTGTGCTGATTTTGAAATAATCGGCCCAAAGATTCTAGGTCCAGCTTGCGATTTTGAAACATGTCTACTAAGTTGTTACCTCCAGCTCTGAGTAACTTGGTAAGAATGGTCTTCTGTCATCTTTTTCTGGTTTCGTTCTTCAGTTTTTTGCTTTTAATCTTCAGTGATCGGTACTCTGTTCGTGCCTTAGAGGTCGACGCTTTGCTCTCAGGGGTTAAGGATTCATTGGGTGCACCAAAGGTGCACCCAATGGGTGTAGCCCCCGAGCTTTGAGTGGATTACTGAAAATAATCCATTCAAAGGTCCTCATCTCATATTTCTTTAAGAATCATAGTTTCCGACTTAGACAGATGCTTTAGAAATCAGCATTGTATCACCAGCTTATACTTTAGAGATCAGCATTTGTTCTTCGGGATCTCATGATTCATTGTGGGTGTAGCCCCCGAGCTTTGAGTGGATTACTAAAAATAATCCACTCAAAGGTCTTCATTCCACGATTTTTCAGAAACCACTGTCTTCGATTTAGACTCATGCCTTAGAGATCAGCATTATTTCCTCAGTTTACGCTTTATAGATCAGCATATAGTTTTGTCTTTTTGTGATCATCAATACGGCCTGCCCATGCACTGGCTTGAACTTTACTTGATCGGCGATGGATTGAACATCTGGTAGATGGCCCTTGGCTGGTCATTATTTCGCTCTGTGCTTTGATGCTCCTGTTGATTAGACTTGTACTTCATCAGCTATTTTTGGATTTCCTTTGATCTCCGTCGATATCTTCCTTCTGTCTTGACGTATTCATTGCTTATACTGTATGGATGCGACTGCTTGGGAAAATCTATTGAAAATTCCTGGATGTCCCCCCCAATGGGTGTGGGCAAGGGACGGCTTGGTGCGCTGAGCGTTTAGCGAATTGTCCCTGAGTAGTAACTCGATGTGACCGCGGGTGTAATCATATCATCCATGTAGTTGACTTGATCCCAATGGGTGCCGTGTTACATGAAACGGCTCCAACCGCTTGACGTGTTTCCAGACGATTTGAATTGCATATTGAATTTTTGCGACTGTTCAGTGGCCGTGGTAGGAGGTGAGCAGTTGCCTTCTTCTTCTATAAATAGTATGCTTGCTTCTCCGTCATCCTCACACATCTTACTACCGCTTGTTGCTTATTCTCTTTTCTTCTTCTTCTACTCCACCATGGGCAAGAGCAAGAAAGGCGGGAGCTCTTCACACCATTCCGGCGATAAGCGAAAACGCGAGCCGACTCCTCCCTTGGAGGACTTCGGTGATTCCGAGTACTCGGAGGAGGAGTTCTCCTCCGGGTCCGAGGGATCGCCGATCCCTGCCTCTCCCCCGGCGTCGTCTGATGACTCAGACGACTCCCAGGGGATCGCCACGGAGGTGTGGTCCTACATCTAGGCCATCGAGCGTGCCGGGCTCGAGGGCTCGAATGAGTCAGAGGTCTCCTCGGACGAGGAGAACTCCTCGGACTCGTCCGAGGAGAGCGACGGTGGTAGAGATGGCGAGGGCGACGACGACGGCGGCGAAGGTGACGGCAAGGGCGACGGCAGCGACGACAGCGGCAAGGGCGACAGCGGCGATGGCAGCGGCAGCGGCAGTATTAGTATAGATAGGTAATAGTAGAAGTAGTATTAGTAGAATAATGTAGTGGTAGTTAGTAGTATAGTGTAATGAAATGTAATGTAGTAGTGTAATGTATCGAACAGTGGGGAGAAAACCGACTCATAATGAGTTGGTTTTTTAAGTTTGGTGATACTTCCCCTCCTTTTATAATGAAGAAGACTTCATCCCGTTCAATGTTTATTTGCTTTGTCGCCGTTCCTTTTTCAGTCGATCGATGAATCGTGTTTATGCTTTAACGTAGCCGTTGTTCTCGGAAGTAATGCTTGAGTAATGACTTGGAATCATCGAGTTGTTTTTTTAGATCTGCCTGCATATTCATAGAGAAAAAACGGCTGATTTACTGTTAGTATTTTCAGAGGTCGTAACTGAGTGGTTCTTTTTGCGACGCCGGCGTTTTAGAGGTAACAGCCGAGTCCTTTTGAGCCACGTTGTCGTTTTGGAAATAACGGCCGAGTGATTACTTGCGACGTCGGCGTTTTAGAAATAACAGCCAAGTGATAACGGGCCACGTCGGTGTTTTAGAAATAACGACCGAGTGATAACGGGCCACGTCGGTCGTTTTGGAAATAACAGCCGAGTGATGACTTGGCACGTCAGCGTTCTAGAAATAACAACTGAGTTGTATTAGGCCACGTCGGCGTTTATGGAAACAATGGCCGAGTGGTGACTGGGCACTTTTAGAAATGGCATCTGGCCCGGGAAAACCTCATTTGTAGTGCGCCGTCGCATGCCTCTGCATTCTGAGCCCTAGCCCTGCTTTTCTGCATCCAGACCTTCTCTGCTTTCTTGTAATCTTGCTTCCGCTCAGTTCGCCAGCGAGGTTGAGATGGCGCCCAAACGGAGGAATCAGAGTTCATCTGCCGCGACTATTCCTCCCATCGATCCCAATAGCCAGTTGCCTTTCGCAGGTAACCACATGACTGTTGTTTCTGGGTCCGACCTTCTTCATCTTGTCTCCGTCGGAGTTCTTCCTCCGAAGGAACTTTGTTCTTAGCGGATCTGCCGTGGGGTCACTGTCTCGACAGAGGACACCCACAAGTCCGTTATTTATATTCCTTTTCTCATCCACGGCCTTGCTCTCCCTATTTCTCCTTTCTTCCGCGGTCTCCTTGATTTCTATCATCTGAATCTAACTCATCTAAATCCCAATTCTATTATGCAAGTTGCCGTCTTTGTTCATTTGTGTGAAGCCTACCTTGGTGTTCTGCTACATTTTGGCATGTGGAAATACTTGTATCACTATCGGCCTGGGATGGGCGGAGGACAGCACCAGCTCGTGGGTGGTGCAAGTTTGGAAATGCGCCGTGGGAGGAAGACAGAGTACCTCGACATCCCACTCAAGGACAGCATCAAAGGATGGCGCCTGGAATGGTTTATCATAGAGAATCACGGGAATTCTCTCCCCCCTCGGTCAGGGAGACAGCCGGATGTTCGTGCTCCAAGTTGGACTGAATCCCCCACAGACTTGGAGATAGTTGAGGCCAGGGTTCTACTTGCCGAGGTTGGTTTGTTGAAGGAGAAAGGTCTGACTGCTGAAGCTGTGGTCGCCGATTTTGTTTTTAAGAACATTCAGCCACTGAAGGATAGAGCGTACCCAGCTTATCTGTATCGTGGTATCACTGACTCAACCCAGGTTACCAACAGAAGGATTCCTGCTGTGGATCTGGTAAGTCGGCTTGAGATGATTCTTAGAGGCAAGGTGTCGAATATCGGTGCTCCTGTTGCGTATTCTGCCTGGAATCTGCCTCCTCCCAAGACTTTCATCAGTTTTGTGTCAAATCCTCCTGCTGGTGACAGTGGTTTAGGCCTTAGAGTGCGACCCTCTCCCGAGGAGGTTGAGGCTTTTATTGATTCACTTGGTGAAATCCCCAATGATGAGAGGCAGGTTCACTTTGAGATGCCTATAAACCCGAGCGACGCAGAAATAAGTGCTATGTTGGATATGTTGGCTGAGGATTCCTCTGATTCGGTCCTTGCTGAAACACTAGCTGTTGTAACTATCCCAGAGCCTGGAAAAACTTTGGACATTCAAAGATCTGCTAACATTCGCCCGAAGCGTCCTCGCCAAGCCAGTCATCCAACTTCTCCTGCTAAGGGGAAGAAAAAGAAAAAGAGATGGCTTCGGCGAGTGTCATGCTTGAATCAGGATGCCAGCCCTTCTGCTCCTGCTGCCGAGGACGTACCAGTGCTGATTTTTACTGGAGCTGACCCCAATGGGTGTGACCTTATGATGCTGACCCCAATGGGTGTGACCTTGATGATGCTGACCCCAATGGGTGTAACCTTGATGATGCTGACCCCAATGGGTGTGCCGCTCGTATTATTGACGAGGATGAGGAAGAGGAGGAGGAAATCCCCTTAATTCAGAAGAACAGTCGGCGCTATATAGTTAGTGGGGAGAGTAGTGGTGTTCCTTCTCCAGCTTTGTCTGCTCTCGTTGGTCTACAAGAATTGTCTCTGGCAAATTTTGATCAGACTCTCGAAGATATGGTCCCTGAAGATCTGTTGTCCGAGCCGATAGATGGTGGAATGATGGAAGTCTACGCTGATATGTCTGATGTCGGGTTAGAGTCATCCCAAGTAGTGTCTCGTGCCTCATCGACCTTGGAGCGCGGTCTTAAGAGTCAAGAGGCCGATCTAAATTGCTCTGTTTCCATGGAAGTGGTTGAAAATCCTTCAGCCTTAGAGGTGGCTGCTACAGAGAACCCATTCCCCAAGGATGGCGCTAGCGTTTACCCAGCCCCCGAGGGTGTTGCCGGTAATGATCCAGCTCGGGTGGGCAGCGCGAGCTATGACCCAGCCCCCGAGGGTGTCCGAGCGGGTTCCCCTTCTCATACTTCCATGGATGTCCATGTCGGGTCTTCTCCTCCACATTCTGATTGCATGGCAGCAGCGCGTGCTTTGGGTCAGGAAGTCGCCTTAGAGTCCGGCGCACCTGATGCTAGAGTTTTGATTTCTGCTGGTGATGCTGAGTTGGTCCCCAATGATGCTTTGTAGATTGCCTCGGTTGATAATCCTTCGTCTAGTCATCAACTGACTTCCCATGACTTGGGGCTTCCTTCGTTCTTCTCCAATCTCCAAGTATTTTGACTTTTCCTGATCTGGCTATACTCCGGGTGAAATACTGCCTTTGTACTCATTTGTTTTCCATGTCAGGCTTTGGTTGACGAGATGGCCGGTTAGCTGAGATCGCAGGGTGCCTCTGTCCTAGAAAGAGTTATGTCTCTAACACATTGGAATCCAGTGCTGCTTCAGCAGCAGGTATCTGATTTGGAGATGGCAAATGCTGGTTAGTGCCCTTTGTTTTTTCCTTGGCTACTCGATTGATCTGCTCTTTGACTGAATACCCTTGTTTAACCGTTTCCTGCTAGATATGGCCCAGCGGTACTCCGATCTTGAGGAGAAATATTCTCAAGGTCAGACGGACTTGGCTCGGGTTTCTGCTTCTCTGAATGATGCCAACATGTTGAATTCCTCTCTCAGTGCTCAGCTTGACTCTGAAAAGGTGGCCAATGAATTAAGCTTTACTTGGCTTTCTCTGCTGTGTTCTTAATGCTTGTTTGACGTTTGAGAGCTGATTCTTGTCTGCAGGAGGAAAAATGTGCCCTTGCGACTTCTCGTGACAACCTCGACAAGTTGTATCGCGATGCTAGCAATTCTTTGACTATCTTGGAGAGGAGCCATCGCTTCACCATGGAGGATTTGGATAATCATCGTTACAAGCTACAAGAGTCCCTGGACGATATGATTCGTCTTAGGCAATTGGTGTCGAGCAAAGATTCCATCATCAAGGATCTGCGCGCTTCCAAAAGATCAGTCGTCCAGGAGCTAGAAGTTGCTTGGTTGGCTATCAAGGCTGCTGAAGACGCTTCCGCTACTCTGAAGGCCCAGCGCGACAAGGCTATGGACAAAGCCATTCGCGCAGGGCGAATCTTGATGAAGAGACTCGGTGTGATTGTCCCTGACGACATAGTTGCAGATGTGAATGCTGCTCTGATTCTTCGAGTCTCCCTTCTTCATCGGTCGCTCCTGAGAAAAACATTACCAAGTAGAAACACTGAATGCATTGTGTCGGCGTTCCGAGACCGGGGGGTCCCTGAGCCGACGAGTGAATGTCGCCGCGTGCCCCAGCCCAGATGGGTCAGCGCGAGGGCGAGCGCGAAGGGGGGAGAGCGAGGCGGCCGGAGACCGGCGTGAGAGAGGTGGGAATCCCGCGACCTTCGTGTTCGTCCCGCGCCCAGGTCGGGTGCGCTTGCAGTAGGGGGTTACAAGCGTCCACGCGGGAGAGGGAGCGAGCGACCTCCGGCGAGCGCCTGTTCTCGTCCTCGTCCCCACGCGGCCAACCCTCTCTAAGAGGGCCCTGGTCCTCCCTTTTATAGGCGCAAGGAGAGGATCCAGGTGTACAATGGGGGGTGTAGCAGAGTGCTACGTGTCTAGCGGAGGAGAGCTAGCGCCCTAGGTACATGCCGTTGTGGCAGCCGGAGAGATCTTGGCACCCAGCTGGTGTGATGTCGTGGCCGTCGGAGGAGCGATGGAGCTTGGCGGAGGGACAGCTGTCGGAGCGGTTGAGTCCTTGCTGACGTCCTCTTGCTTCCGTAAGGGGGCTGAGAGCCGCCGTCGTCACAGAGCATGTGGGGCGCCATCATTGCCTATCTGGCGGAGCGAGCCAGATGGGACGCCGGTCTTGTTCCCTGCGGCCCGAGTCAGCTCGGGGTAGGGTGATGATGGCGCCTCCTGTTGACGTGGCTGGTCTGCGCCCTAGGTTGGGCGATGTGGAAGCTCCTCCGAAGCCGAGGTCGAGTCCGATCCCCCCGGGTCGGGCGAGGCGGAGATTGCCGGCTGGTGCCGGGGCGGAGTCCGAGCCCCGGGGTCGGGCGAAGCGGAGTTCGTCGTCTTCTGGGGCCGAGCCCAAGTCCGAGCCCTGGGTCGGGCGAGGCGGAGTTCGCCGTCTTCCGGGACTTAGCCCGAGTCCGAGCCCTGGGTCGGGCGGAGCGGAGTTCGCCGTCTTCTGGGACTTAGCCCAAGTCCGAGCCCTGGGGTCGGGCGAGGCGGAGCTTCCTATGGAGCCTTCGGCCGGGCCTGACTGCCTGTCAGTCTCACTATGTCAAGTGGCACCACAGTCAGAGTGGCGCAGGCGGCGCTGTCCTTCTGTCAGGCAGGTCAGTGGAGCGGCGAAGTGACGGCGGTCACTTCAGCTCTGCCGGCTGGGGGGCGCGCGTCAGGATAAGGGTGTCAGGCCACCTTTGCATTAAATGCTCCTGCGACTTGGTCAGTCGGTGCGGCGATTTGGTCAGGGTTGCTTCTTAGCGAAGGCAGGGCCTCGGGCGAGCCGGGAATATGTTCGCTGCTGAAGGGGGGCCTCGGGCGAGACGGAAATCCTCCGGGGTCGGTTGCCCTTGTCCGAGGCTAGGCTCGGGCGAGGCGTGATCGTGTCCCTCGAATGGACTGATCCCTGACTTAATCGCACCCATCAGGCCTTTGCAGCTTTGTGCTGATGGGGGTTACCAGCTGAGAATTAGGAGCCTTGAGGGTACCCCTAATTATGGTCCCCGACAGTAGCCCCCGAGCCTCGAAGGGAGTGTTTGCACTCGCTTGGAGGCTTTCGTCGCACTTTTTTGCAAGGGGACCAGCCTTTCTCGTTTGCGTTTTGTGCCGGTGGGTGCGCGCGAGCGCACCCGCCGGGTGTAGCCCCCGAGGCCTCGGAGGAGTGGTTTCACTCCTTCGAGGTCTTAATGCCTCGCGTAATGCTTCGGCTGGTCTGGTCGTTCCCTCATGCGAGCTGGCCGTAGCCCAGGTGTACGGTCGGGTCCCAAGTTCTTGGGCTGGTATGTTGACGCTGTCAACGGTTCGGCCGGAGCCGGGTTTGCGAGAGCAGCCCCCGAGCCTCTACACAGAGCGAGAGGGCGGTCAGGGGTAGACTCGGCTTTTTTACATACGCCCCTGCGTCGCCTTTCCGCAAGGAGGAGGGGGGGAAAGCGCCATGTTGCCCTCGATGGGCGCCGAACATGGTGTCTCCGATGAGCTGCAAGCGGGTAATCCGAGTGGACGTCCGTGCCCCATTCGTTAGGGGTCGGCTAGGGGCCTAGAGGCACGCCCAAAAGTACCTGCGGGTGATCTGCCGGACCCGGTCCCATGGTGACGGGGTCCGAGGGCTCGATGCCTCCCTCTGATGGGATTCCGTTACAAGATCGCTCCCGCTGGTCTCGAAAATGTCCTAGGGTACCTTGAGAGCGCAGCCCGAGCCTTGGTTATGTATCGAACGTACCCATGGTTATCCCTCGCTCGGCGTCTGAGGCGGCTGTGAACCCTTCGGGGGCCAGCCTTCGAACCCCTGATCAGTAATGGGCGTGGAGCCCGAGTAGCCTGAGGCGGCCGTGGAACCCTTTCGAGGGGCCGGCCTTCGAACCCCTGACTAGTAGTGGGTGTAGGGCCCACGCGATCTGAGGCGGCTGTCGAACCCTTCCGGGGGGCCAGCCTTTGAACCTCTGATCAGTAGGGGGGGCTCGGAGCCTGGTTCCTTCTCGGGGAAGGATCCTTTTTGGGGTATCCCCCTTTCCCGGTCCCTGTTGCAAGAGAGAGAAAGAGGAAAAACGGAAAAGGATACGAAATCGAACGGTGCGGCGTACCTTCTTTGACGCGGTCATTACGGCGAAGGCGAAGCGTCGCCCGCTTCTCCTGCCAGAGGCGCCGCCTGTCCCGCCGCGGAGTTGATGCGACGGGGCGAGTGGTTCACAGGGTAGCCGTTGCACGTGCGTGAGCCGTTCGAGGAACGGGTCACGGGCGCGTTGTCTTCACGCCGTGAGAGAGGGCTCTCTCGCTGCCCCCGGACGGGACGTAAGCTTAGCTGACGACGTGACCGCTGCATCTGCCCGCCTGCCACCGCCATTACTGCCGGCCCGTCTTCGGCCGTATTGACCGTCGCGCCAGGCTGGAGCCGCTGGGTCGTGCGCTGGGTGGCCTCGAATCGCGGTATTGGTTCCGCAGTCGAGGAGGCACGGTAGTGGCGCAAGTGGCGGTGCAGTTGCATGCACGAAGCATTCGGCGCGTCGGTTGGATGACGCGTGGGCCTGGGCCTCCATGCCGGGCGTGTTGGGAGTCGGAGAAGCGCGCCCACTTGGCGCGGTTGCATGCCGCCTGCATGGCTGCCCACCCTTTCGCCCGCTGGTCTGGGCAAAAGTGGAGGGTCGCTTGTAACCGCTGGGCGGTTGTACGCACCGCGCGCGGCGGTTTGGCTTCTCCTGCTCTGAGCCGGATGCATGACGTGTGGGACCCAGCCCCCGCGCCGTAGGGGAGGACCTTGGAGCGTGTTGGAGAAGACTTAGCCCGCGACGGCTGGGGACGCAAGTAGGGAGAGCCGCCTTTAAAAGGAGGGTGACCCCCTTGGAAGGCGACCATGTCTTCGCGCTCCCTTATGCATCGCGTCTTTCCGCCTTCCAAGCCCCCGGATGGGGGATATCCACCGTCTTTCCGCCTCGTCGTTGGAGGAACGCAACTCCGCGGGAGTTGGTACCTTTCAGCCATCGTTCGGCTTCAAGGATTTTCATCATGCAGCCCGGCTGCACCCCTCCACCGGCGGTCACCCAAGACGGTGACCTCTAGCTTGATGGTTGGGGAAAGCGAGCCGGGCTGTGGCCTCCGCCCCTCCCTCAGCCTCAAGGATTTTCATCACTAGTGCTGGGGAGGGGAGTGTGCCGAGTTGGGGTTGGCCCCTGCGTGGGCGGTGGCCCGCTCCTTCCCTTAGTGATCGGGGGGAAGGGCGGGAGTCATCCGTGGCGCTGACAGCTGCACCGTGCCCGGCTCTCTGAGCCAAGCGGCTTCGGAGCCGCTCCCGGTGCGGCCTCCCGCCACGGCAGCTGGAAGAGGTTCTTCCGCCAACGAGCCTGCCGGCGCCATCCGCGGACCGACCTCCAACTCTACGGCCTTCTGCCTGTCCTTGCCTCACGAGTTTGGGCACGGGCGGGGGCCTCCTTGCAGCAGCATCCGCCCTGAGGTCATCGCTACTACTGTTCGCCCCCCCGGGACAGAAGTCTTCATCGTCGCCGCTGCTGGGGCGGGCGACGGCGAGCCGTTCGTCGGTCTTCTGTTGCTCCGCAGGCCCCCCCAGTCGCGTGGGGTTGTTCGTACCTGCGGAGGTGGAACCGGAGTTCCGTTTGTAATGGCACTTCGAATGCCAGGGTTCTTGTTCATTGTGGCTGTCGGGGCCTGAACATGTATGTATTTTCGGCACGGAGCCGTGTTTTTTCCTCCTTTTCGAGCACTAAGACTCGCCTGTTGGTTGTCTGAACCGCTTCACCAAGCGTGAGTCGCCCCGTGTACAGGTGACGAGTGAGGTATCCGTATCCCGGAGGCGTAGGAGTCCCTCGGCTCGGTCGGCCTTGTTGTCCGAGGCTTCTCTAGCTTAATTAATGGAACCCCTCGGCCGCTCTTCGATGAGCCGAGGCCAGGGGTAGCAGCGTCAACATGAACAGAGGTGGAGTTGGCTCGAAAAGAAAACCTGGTTGGCCGGAGCCTGGCCGGGTCGTCCGTTAGCGGGACCGACGCCGGAGTTGACCAGCCGAGCCACCTGCTCGGGCCAGATTGCCGTCCTTGGAGGGCAACTGGCCGAGGCCCCGGGGTGATCGGCCGAGCTGCCTGCTCGGGCCGGATTCCCGAGAAGACCCTGGTAGCGATAGCTCAGGCGTGGAGATGACGTCGTCCTCCAGAGTGGAGATCCTCGGACCGCGTCGCCGTCCGAGGCTAGGTCGGCCCTCGCGGAAGGTGTCGTCGATGCCGAGGGTGCTGTTGCTCCCTTCAGCCGTCAAGATCCGAGCCTGCAGGATCGGATTGTCTTGTAGCGTGTGTTTCCTGCGGCCGCCGAGGCCTAAACACACCCTCGCCGTGTTGTAAAGCTGCGTCTCTCTTCCTCTTGTTTCGAGTATCTGCGACTTTTTTGTCGGTAACAGGAATGTTTGTGCGAGCGAGAGTTGCTTCTCGCGGAAGGTGATGAGTGAGGTATCCGTATCCCAGAGGCGTAGGAGTCCCTCGGCTCGGTCGGCCTTGCCGCTTACGCGCACTCTTACCCGTCCATGGGGCTCTGTCACCGACGCAGTCGAGAAGGCTCGAAGGATCGCTTCGGCAGAAGAGCTTTCGAACGTGAAGACTTGTTCGGTCCGCAGAATCACTTATCCGAACGTGAGTTACTTATCACAGAAGGTGATGAGTGAGGTATCCGTATCCCGGAGGCGTAGGAGTCCCTCGGCTCGGTCAGCCTTGGCTGCTTACGTGTACTCCGTCGTTTTCAGGATCCACTTTCGAAGTAGCCAAACAGCCCAAAAGACCTTCTGGCAGAAGGGATCTTTTTTCGAGGAAAATTTAGACGCAGAGGGGGTTCCCCCCTTTTTAGCCCCCGAGGGAGGGTCGGGCCTTGCCGAGGCGAGGCCGACCCTTCCTTGATGACTAAACTTTGCGTGGGTGCGAGGTATATGATCAACTTGAAAACGTCTTAAGGGTAGAAGCGACGTAGTTGTTGGATGTTCCAGGCGTTGCCGTAGACCTCGCCTTGACTGTTGGCCAGCTTGTACGTTCCGGGCTTCAGAACCTTGGCGATGACGAATGGCCCCTCCTAGGGAGGCGTGAGCTTGTGCCGCCCACGGGCGTCTTGTCAAAGCCGAAGTACCAGGTTGCCCACCTGGAGGTCTCGGGACCGGACCCCTCGGGCGTGGTAGCATCGCAGGGACTGCTGGTACCGCGCCGAGTGTAGCAAGGCCTGGTCCCGAGCCTCCTCCAGCTGGTCCAGCGAGTTTTCTCGGCTGACTTGGTTGCTTTGGTCGGTGTAGGCCCTCGTCCTCGGGGAATCGTATTCTAAGTCTGTGGGCAAGATGGCTTCAGCCCCATAGACTAGAAAGAACGGCGTGAAGCCCGTGGCTCGGCTCGGCGTTGTCCTCAGACTCCAGACCACCGAGGGGAGTTCCTTCATCCACCGCTTGCCGAACTTGTTGAGGTCGTTGTAGATCCGAGGCTTGAGCCCTTGTAGAATCATGCCGTTGGCACGCTCCACCTGCCCATTCGTCATGGGATGAGCCACGGCGGCCCAGTCCACCCGGATGTGGTGATCCTCGCAGAAGTCCAGGAACTTTCTGCCGGTGAACTGGGTGCCGTTGTCGGTGATGATGGAGTTCGGGACCCCGAAGCGATGGATGATGTTGGTGAAGAACGCCACCGCCTGCTCGGACCTGATGCTGTTTAGGGGTCGGACCTCGATCCACTTGGAGAATTTGTCGACGGCGACCAAAAGGTGCGTGTAGCCCCCGGGTGCCTTCTGCAAGGGGCCGACGAGATCCAGACCCCACACAGCAAAAGGCCAGGTGATGGGTATCGTCTGCAGAGCCTGAGCGGGCAGGTGGGTCTGCCTCGCGTAGAACTGACACCCTTCGCAGGTGCGGACAACTCTAGTGGCGTCGGCCACCGCCGTCGGCCAGTAGAAGCCTTGCCGGAAAGCATTCCCGACAAGGGCTCGAGGCGCTGCGTGATGGCCGCAAGCCCCCGAGTGTATCTCTCGCAGGAGTTCCTGACCTTCGGCGATGGAGATGCATCGCTGGAGGATGCCTGAGGGGCTGTGATGGTAGAGCTCCTTCTCATCTCCCAGCAAGACGAACGACTTGGCGCGCCGCGCCAACCGCCGAGCCTCGGCTCGGTCGAGGGGTAGCTCTCCTCGGTGGAGATATTGCAGGTACGGGGTCTGCCAGTTTCGATTAGGCGTGACCCCGCTTCGCTCCTTCTCGACGCGCAGTGCCTCACCCTCGGGGGCCGAGGGTACCTCGGACTGAACCGAGGGCGCCTCGGGCCGAGCTGAGGGTGCCTCAGGATGAGTCGAGGGTGCCTCGGACTGAGCCGAGGGTACCTCGGATTGAGCCGAGGGTACCTCGGGCTCGGACGTGTCGTCGATCTTGACGGAGGGTTGATGCAGGTCTCGGAAGAAGACGTCCGGGGGAACCGTCGTTCGCCCCGAGGCTATTTTAGCCAGCTCGTCCGCAGTCTCGTTGTAGCGCCGAGCGATGTGGTTGAGCTCGAGCCCGTAGAACTTGTCTTCCAGGCGCCGAACCTCATCGCAGTAGGCCTCCATCTTCGGGTCGCGGCAATGGGAGTTCTTCATGACTTGGTCGATGACGAGCTACGAGTCACCGAGAGCGTCGAGGCGTCGGACCCCTAGCTCGATGGCGATCCGCAACCCGTTGACCAGAGCCTCATACTCGGCCACATTGTTGGACGCCGGGAAGTGGAGGCGTAGCACGTAGCGTAGATGCTTTCCGAGGGGTGAGATGAAGAGTAGGCCTGTGCCGGCTCCTGTCTTCATCAGCGACCCGTCGAAGAACATGGTCCAGAGCTCCGGTTGGATCGGAGCCGTCGATAGCTGGGTGTCGACCCATTCAGCCACGAAGTCCGCCAAGACCTGGGACTTAATGGCCTTCCGGGGAGCGAACGAGATTGTCTCGCCCATGATCTCCACCGCCCACTTTGCAATCCTACCCGAGGCCTCTCGACACTGGATGATCTCTCCTAGGGGGAAGGATGACACCACAGTTACCAGATGAGACTCGAAGTAGTGTCGCAGCTTCCACCGCGTCAGGATCACCGCGTACAGCAGCTTCTGAACTTGTGGGTAGCGGATCTTGGTTTCGGACAGTACCTCGCTGACGAAGTAGACTGGCCTCTGAACGGGCAACGCATGCCCCTCTTCTTGCCTCTCGACCACAATCGCTGCGCTAACCACCTGAGTGGTCGCGACGACGTAGACCAGGAGGGCTTCTCCGGCAGCTGGGGGCACCAAGATAGGCGCCTTTGTGAGGAGCGCCTTCAGGTTCCTGAGGGCTTCCTCAGCCTCAGGGGTCCAAGTGAAGCACTCGGCCTTCCTTAAGAGGCGGTACAGAGGTAGACCTCTTTCGTCGAGGCGTGAGATGAAGCGGCTCAGAGCCGCGAGGCATCCCATGACCCTCTGTACGCCTTTCAAGTCCTTGATGGGCCCCATGCTGGTGATAACTGCGATCTTCTCCGGGTTGGCTTCGATGCCCCGCTCGGAGACGATGAACCCCAAGAGCATGCCTCGGGGTACTCCGAAAACACACTTTTCGGGATTGAGCTTGACGCCTTTCGCCTTGAGACATCGGAATGTCGTTTCAAGGTCGGAAAGGAGGTCGGAGGCTTTCCTCGTCTTGACTACGATGTCATCGACGTAGGCCTCGACCGTGCGGCCAATGTGTTCGCCGAACACATGGTTCATGCACCGCTGGTACGTCGCGCCCGCATTCCTCAAGCCGAATGGCATGGTGACATAGCAGTACATGCCGAAGGGTGTGATGAAAGAAGTCGCGAGCTGGTCGGACTCTTTCATCCTGATTTGGTGATACCCTAAGTAGGCATCGAGGAAAGACAGGGTTTCGCACCCAGCAGTGGAATCCACGATTTGGTCGATGCGAGGCAGAGGGTAGGGAACCTTCGGACACGCTTTGTTGAGACTAGTGTTGTCTACACACATCCGCCATTTCCCCCCTTTCTTTCTCACAAGCACGGGGTTGGCAAGCCATTCGGGATGGAATACCTCTTTGATGAACCCTGCCGCCATTAGCTTGTGGATCTCCTCGCCTATGGCTCTGCGCTTCTCCTCGTCGAATCGGCGCAGTGGCTGCTTGACGGGTCGGGCTCCGGCTTGGATGTCTAGCAAGTGCTCGGCGACATCCCTCAGTATGCCGGGCATGTCCGAGGGACTCCACGCGAAGACGTCGGCGTTCGCGCGGAGAAAGTCGACGAGCACTGCTTCCTATTTGGGATCGAGCCCGGAGCCGATCCGGATCTGCTTGGAGGCGTCGCCGCTGGGGTCGAGGGGGACGGACTTAACCGTCTCCGCTGGCTCAAAGTTGCCGGCATGACGCTTCACGTCTGGCACCTCCTTAGAGAGGCTCTCCAGGTCGGCGATGAGGGCCTCGGACTCGGCGAGGGCCTCGGCGTACTCCACGCACTCCACGTCGCATTCGAACGCGTGTTTGTACGTGGGGCCGACGATGATGACCCCGTTGGGGCCCGGCATCTTGAGCTTCAGGTAGGTGTAGTTGGGGACGGCCATGAACTTCGCGTGGCATGGCCTCCCCAGCACCGCGTGGTAGGTTCCTCGGAACCCGACCACCTCGAACGTCAGGGTCTCCCTTCGGAAGTTGGAGGGTGTTCCGAAGCAGACGGGAAGGTCGAGTTGTCCGAGGGGCTGGACGCGCTTCCCGGGAATGATCCCATGGAAGGGCGCAGCGCCTGCTCGGACAGAGGACAGATCGACGCGCAGGAGTCCGAGGGTTTCAGCGTAGATGATGTTGAGGCCGTTGCCCCCGTCCATGAGGACCTTGGTGAGCCTGACGTCGCCGATGACGGGGTCGACGACGAGCGGGTATATCCCCGGGCTCGGCACATGGTCGGGGTGATCGTCTCGGTCGAAGGTGATAGGCTCGTCAGACCAGTCTAGATAGACTGGCGCCGCCACCTTCACCGAGCAGACCTCCCGGCGCTCTTGCTTGCGGTGCCGAGCCGGGGCATTCGCCGCTTGCCCACCATAGATCATGAAGCAGTCGCGGACCTCGGGGAACTCTCCTGCCTGGTGATCTTCCTTCTTGTCATCGTCGCGGGCCTTGCAACCCTCCGCGGTTGGCCCGGCCCTGTGGAAGTGGCGCCGAAGCATGACGCACTCCTCAAGGGTGTGCTTGACGGGTCCCTGGTGATAGGGGCACGGCTCCTTGAGCATCTTGTCGAAGAGGTTGGCACCTCCGGGGGGCTTCCGAGGGTTCTTGTACTCGGCAGCGGCGACAAGGTCCACGTCGACGGCGTCGCGTTTCGCTTGCGACTTCTTCTTGCCCTTCTTCTTGGCGCCGCGCTGAGTTGACGCCTCGGGAGTATCTTCCGATGGGCGGCCCTAGGGCTGCTTGTCCTTTCGGAAGATAGCCTCGACCGCCTCCTGGCCGGAGGCGAACTTGGTGGCGATGTCCATCAGCTCGCTCGCCCTGGTGGGGTCTTGCGACCCAGCTTGCTCACCAGGTCGCGGTAGGTGGTGCTAGCGAGGAACGCGCCGATGACATCCGAGTCGGTGATGTTGGGCAGCTCGGTGCGCTGCTTCGAGAATCACCGGATGTAGTCTCGGAGAGACTCTCCCGGCTGCTGTCGGCAGCTTCGGAGGTCCCAGGAATTCCCGGGGCGCACGTAAGTGCCCTGGAAATTGCCAGCGAAAGCTTGGACTAGGTCGTCCCAGTTGGAGATCTGTCCCGGAGGCAGGTGCTCCAACCAGGCGCGAGCGGTGTCGGAGAGGAATAGGGGGAGGTTGCGGATAATGAGGTTGTCATCATCCGTTCCACCCAGTTGGCAGGCCAGACGGTAGTCTGCGAGCCACAGTTCCGGTCTCGTCTCCCCCGAGTACTTTGTGATAGTAGTCGGGGGTCGGAACCGGGTCGGGAACGGCGCCCGTCGGATGGCTCGGCTGAAGGCTTGCGAACCGAGTGGTTCGGGCGAGGGACTCCGATCCTCCTCGCTGTCGTAGCGTCCCCCACACCTGGGGTGGTAGCCTCGGCGCACCCTCTCATCGAGGTGGGCCCGACGGTCATGGTGATGGTGCTCGTTGCCGAGGCGACCCGGGGCCGCAGGCGCGGTGTTGCGCGTGCGCCCGGTGTAGACCGAGGCTTCCCGCATGAATCGGGAAGTCGCGGCATGAGGTTTCGAGGGGTACCCCTGCCTTCGGGAGGCAGAGCTCTCGGCCTGTCGAACCGCGGCGCCTTCCAGGAGATTCTTGAGCTCTCCCTAGATTCGCCGCCCCTTGGTGGTTGATGGCTCCGGCATCGCGCGAAGAAGCATTGCTGCTGCCGCCAGGTTCTGGCCGACCCCACTAGATGCGGGTGGTGGCCTGACCCTGACGTCGTCGGTGATGCGGTGCTGGAAGCCCTGGGGTAGATGACGTATTTCTCTGGCCGGAGGTTGGCCCGCCCATGCCTGCCCGATGTCCCGACGGATCGGCTCAAGCGCTCCTGCTCCCTCGTCGAGCCTGGCCTGCACCCCGCGGATTTGCTCGAGCTGTGGGTCATGGCCCCCCGCCTGAACGGGGACCACAGCTAGCTCCCGTGGCATGCCGAGATGGTTGCCTTCGGGGGGACCCCCTAGATCGACGTGGAAGCATTCGCGACTTGGGCCGCAGTCCTCGTCGCCGAGGCTACGGCTACCGTCGGAACAGCCGGAAAGGCAGTAGTCACATGCGGTCATGAAGTCCCGCATAGCACTGGGGTTGCCAAGTCCAGAGAAATCCCAACAGATGTTGGGCTCGTCGTCTTCCTCGGACCCAGAGGGCCCGTAGGTCGAGACGTCCGTCAGCCGGTCCCAAGGTGACCGCATACGAAACCCAGAGGGTTTGGACTTGCCTCTACGAGAGCGCCCGCCAAAGCGAAGTCGCTAGGCGGGTTGAGGCTGGATCCGAAAGACGTGGGATGGGAATCGGTCGGTACCTTTTGGTCGACGGGCGGCGATGAGGTCACGTCGGGGACTGACTGCGCCGTCGTCTCAGGTACGAGGGTGACGTCCAGCAAGCTTTTCGCGAGCGTGCTGGCGTCGTCCGCTTGCTCGGGTTTGGCGTGTCGCGGGGAGACGGCACTCGCCTTCGTCTCAAACGCGAGGTCGACGCCCGGTGCGCCCCCCGTTGGGGCGCTGGGGCCATCGACTCGCTCGACAGCCGACGAGACGCTGTCTCCTGCTTGGCCTTGGTTGCCCCTCCTCCTCCTCCGTCGGTGGGGGAGAGGACGAGGTGAGCTCGTAGGTTGTTCTTCCACCATGCGGGGAAGACGTCGCCGATTCCGCCGCCGGCGGGCGGGTTGTCGGCCGCCACTGTCGTTGTCGCACGGCAGTGGAAGGAGTATCATGTCGTAGCTGCCGTCGAGGGACATGAACTCAAGGCTCCCGAAACGGAGCACCGTCCCGGGTTGGAGAGGTTGCTGGAGACTGCCCATCTGGAGCTTGACGGGAAGCTGTTCGTCAACACGCAGCAGGCCCCTACCTGGCACGCCAACTGTCGGCGTTCCGAGACCGGGGGGTCCCTGAGCCGACGAGTGAATGTCGCCGCGTGCCCCAGCCCAGATGGGTCGAGCGCGAGGGCGAGCGCGAAGGGGGGAGAGCGAGGCGGCCGGAGACCGGCGTGAGAGAGGTGGCAATCCTGCGGCCTTCGTGTTCGTCCCGCGCCCAGATCGGGTGCGCTTGCAGTAGGGGGTTACAAGCGTCCACGTGGGAGAGGGAGCGAGCGGCCTCCGGCGAGCGCCTGTTCTCGTCCTCGTCCCCGTGCGGCCAACCCTCTCTAAGAGGGCTCTGGTCCTCCCTTTTATAGGCGCAAGGAGAGGATCCAGGTGTACAATGGGGGGTGTAGCAGAGTGCTACGTGTCTAGCGGAGGAGAGCTAGCGCCCTAGGTACATGCCGTTGTGGCAGCCGGAGAGATCTTGGCACCCAGCTGGTGTGATGTCGTGGCCGTCGGAGGAGCGATGGAGCTTGGCGGAGGGACAGCTGTCGGAGCGGTTGAGTCCTTGCTGACGTCCTCTTGCTTCCGTAAGGGGGTTGAGAGCCGCCGTCGTCACAGAGCATGCAGGGCGCCATCATTGCCTATCTGGCGGAGCGAGCTAGATGGGACGCCGGTCTTGTTCCCTGCGGCCCGAGTCAGCTTGGGGTAGGGTGATGATGGCGCCTCCTGTTGACGTGGCTGGTCTGCGCCCTAGGTTGGGCGATGTGGAAGCTCCTCCGAAGCCGAGGTCGAGTACGATCCCCCCGGGTCGGGCGAGGCGGAGATTGCCGGCTGGTGCCGGGGTGGAGTCCGAGCCCCGGGGTCGGGCGAAGCGGAGTTCGTCGTCTTCTGGGGCCGAGCCCAAGTCCGAGCCCTGGGTCGGGCGAGGCAGAGTTCACCGTCTTCCGGGACTTAGCCCGAGTCCGAGCCCTGGGTCGGGCGGAGCGGAGTTCGCCGTCTTCTGGGACTTAGCCCGAGTCCGAGCCCTAGGGTCGGGCGAGGCGGAACTTCCTATGGAGCCTTCGACCGGGCCTGACTGCCTGTCAGTCTCACTATGTCAAGTGGCACCACAGTGGGAGTGGCGCAGGCGGCGCTGTCCTTCTGTCAGGCCGGTCAGTGGAGCGGCAAAGTGACGACGGTCACTTCGGCTCTGCCGGCTGGGGGGCGCGCGTCAGGATAAGGGTGTCAGGCCACCTTTGCATTAAATGCTCCTGCGACTTGGTCGGTCGGTGCGGCGATTTGGTCAGGGTTGCTTCTTAGCGAAGGCAGGGCCTCGGGCGAGCCGGGAATATGTTCGCCGCTGAAGGGGGGCCTCGGGCGAGACGGAAATCCTCCGGGGTCGGCTGCCCTTGTCCGAGGCTAGGCTCGGGCGAGGCGTGATCGTGTCCCTCGAATGGAGTGATCCCTGACTTAATCGCACCCATCAAGCCTTTGCAGCTTTGTGCTGATGGGGGTTACCAGCTGAGAATTAGGAGCCTTGAGGGTACCCCTAATTATGGTCCCCGACACATTGTGTATGTGGTTAGTGTGCTTGAATATTCTGTCAGAAAGTGTTTTCAGTGCTGAATGCCATTATTATTTTCCTGTTGTTAGAATCCAACAGTGGTTACAATTGTGGAAGTAAATGCAGTGTGATGATTTTGAAACTTCTTATATCGCGAGGCATAGAGATCGCCCTAAGATGAGTAATCGCAAACGTGCTTGTGTTGGATCGAATAGACGTGAGCGTGCCGCACCGATTTAAGTCACTACCAACTTAAACCGACTGCTTCTATCCGTAGGGTATAGTGGTCACCCTGAGTTAGGTAAGCGTGAGCATGTCACACCGCCTTAAGTCGTCATCGACTTAAGTTGATTGCTCCATTAGTAGGGTATTGTGGTCACCCTGAGTTAAGTAAGCGTGAGCATGTTACACCGCCTTAAGTCGTCGTTGACTTAAGTCGATTGCTCCGTTAGTAGGGTATAATGGTCACCCCGAGTTAAGTAAGCGTGAGCATGTCGCACCTCCTTAAGTTATTACCGACTTAAGCCGATTGCTCCGTTAGTAGGGTATAGTGGTCACCCTGAGTTAAGTAAGCGTGAGCATGTCACACCGCCTTAAGTCGTCGCCGACTTAAGTCGATTGCTCTGTTAGTAGGGTATAGTGGTCACCCTGAGTTGAGTAAGTATGCAGATTAACGATAAACAGCTTGAGTGCCCTTGAGAATGAAGTCTTTTTATTGATGATGTGTTTCCCAATTTACAGAATACAATGCCGTCCTAGTAGCTCTTGAAATCTAGCTAAGGATAGAATTTCCTGCGATGTTCTATATTCCATGAGTTCCCAATTTCCGTGCCGTCCATTTGAGTAAGACGATATGACCCAGGTCGAGTGACCTCTGCTACTATGGATGGTCCTTCCCATAGTGGCGACAATTTGTGCCGTCCCTCCCCCGTTAGAATTCAGCAGAGGACGAGATCTCCCACGGTGAAGGATCGATGCCGTATGGCCTTATCATGATAGCGCCTCAGAGTTTGCTGATACCAGGCTGACTGAATCACCGTATTCAATCGTTCTTCTTCTAGTATATCAACATCCTCTAGTCTAGTAGCTTCAGCTTATGCTATGCTTTCAAAGATTAATCTCGGTGCCCCAAACTTGAGATCAGCGGGTAGCACTGCCTCCGAACCATAGACCATAAAGAAAGGAGTGTTTCCATGAGCTCGGCTAGGTTGAGTCCTTAGGCTCTAGACAACATATGGCAACTCTCTGATCCACTTTCCTGCGAACTTTTCATTCTTGTCGAAGACTTTCTTTCTGAGCGTCTCCAATATCATCCCGTTGGCTCTTTCTACTTGCCCGTTGGCTCTTGGGTGCGCCACCGAGGAATATTTGATCTGAATGCTCTTTTGTTCACAGAAATCGAAGAACTCTGAGCTTGTGAAATTGGATCCTAGGTTGGTTATGATGCTATTCGGTATCCCGAACCTGAATATTATGTCCTGTATGAATTCCACTGCCTTAGCTGAAGTTAGAGAAGCAATGGGTTTGAATTCTATCCACTTAGTGAATTTGTCGATAACAACCAGTACATGAGTGTATCCTCCTTGAGCTTTCTTGAAAGGTCCAATCATATCCAGTCCCCAGCACGCGAACGACCAGGTTACAGGTATGGTTTGTAGTTGCTGTGCTGGTAGATGCTGCTGTTTTGATAAGTACTGACAAGCTTCGCACCTCTGGACTAACTCGGCGGCATCACTCTTTGCCGTTGGCCAGTAGAAACCAGACCTAAAGACCTTCCCAACCAAAGTCCTGTATGCTGCGTGTATCCCGCATTGCCCAGCATGGACCTCATCTAGCAGTTGCTTCCCAGTAGCTGAAAGAATTCATTTCATGAGGACTCCTGATGCGCCCCTTCTATATAGTGTTTCCCTAATGAGTGTATAATGAGCTGACTGCCTTGCAATGCGCTCTGCTGCATTTTTGTCATCCGACTCCTCCTCATTCTTTATGTACTTGATGATTGGCTCCCTCCAGTCATCAGAATCTGACTCTGGTTGGCTCAAAATATTGCATTCCTCTACCCGATCTAGAGAAATGCTCGGGTGCAGTACTTCTTGGATGAAAACTCCAGGTGGGACCTGAATCCTACTGGATCCTAGTTTTGACAATGCATCAGCTGCCGTGTTGCGGTCTCTCTCCATATGATGAAATTCCAAACCTTCAAACTTATTTTCCAGCTTTCGGACGACGGAGCGGTATTTCCCCATGGAGTCATTTGAGCAATCCCACTCTTTGTTTATCTGACTTATGACCACCAGAGAGTCCCCATATACCATCAGTCTCTTGATGCCCAGTGATATGGCAATGTTCAGTCCATGAACCAAAACTTCGTACTCTGCTGCATTGTTGGACGCTGGGAATAACAATTGAAGAGCATATTTGAGTTGTTCACCTCCAGGTGCGATGAAGAGGATCCCTGCACCTGCCCCCTGCAGCTTCAACGAGCCATCGAAATACATTCGCCATACTTCTGCAATCTCCGGGTTATCGGGCACTTGTTGCTCGGTCCATTCTGATACGAAGTCAACTAGTGCTTGAGTCTTGATTGCAGTGCGAGGTCGAAACTCAATGTCATGAGCTCCCAGTTCACAGGCCCACTTGGCTATTCTTCTGATGACTTCTTTATTGTGGAGAATATCCCCTATTGGAAATCCAGTGACTACTATGACTTTGTGGTCGTCGAAGTAGTGACGGAGCTTGCGTGCAGTTAGAAGTACTGCATACAATAGTTACTGAACTTGAGGGTATTTCTTCTTCGAGGGACTCAGGACTTCACTGATGAAATAGACGGGATGTTGCACAGGGTACGCGTGTCCTTCTTCTGCTCGCTCGACTACTAACGCGGTGCTCACCACGTGAGTCGTGCAAGAGATGTATAACAGCAGATCTTCAGCCGGTTGACTCGGCGTGGCTCGGCGTGGCGGTTTTAGCACTGGTGGTGTTGTCAGGAATTTCTTCAGTGCGTCTAGAGCTTCCTGAGCCTCTGAAGTCCACTGGAATTTGTCTGCCTTCTTGAGCAACTTATAGAACGGTAGGCCTTTTTCTCCCAGCCTTGATATGAACCTGCTTAGGGCTGCCATGCATCTGGTAAGTCTTTGTACTTTTCTTCTGTAATACTCAAAATTGTGTACAAGGAATATATAGTGTTTTCCTTATTTGATGTGCCTCATTTGCATCATAAAAAGAGCATACACAAAATTTAGAGTTTAATTCAAACAAATGACAAAAAAAACCATGCATCATATTGGAGTTTTGTTTGTGCATTTAATAAAATAATAACATGGATAAAAATATAATAAAGAGTTGAAGAGTTTGGGATTAAACCTAAATTAAATCCTAGAATTTGGAAATGGGAAGAAGAAAATAGGAAAATAGGAAAGGCCATATATATAATGTAAGGAAAACGTATAAATAAAGGTGTCTTTCATATCAACATCTTGGACTAGTACATCTAGTTCAAGTTCAAGATTTACAATCGAATGCGGATACAAATTTAAGAACTCAAATATGAAAAAAAGAAAGAAAAAGAAGAAGATTAAGCTCCTGCATGGACCCAAACTACCGGTTGACCCATTCTCCCTCATCTCACGCGGCCCAATAGCCAAGCCTGTGCGCCGCTGAATAAAAAAATGGCAGGTGTGCGCCGCCGCACTTCATCGGCCGAGCTCGCTGTGTTCCAAATCACCAAAAAAAAACCTAGCCGCCATCGCTTACTGAGTGCCTCGCCGGTGAGAGAGAGGAATAGGAGAGAGAGAGGGAGAAGGGTGTGGCCACCATTGATCCGGCCTCCTCTGAAGTGGAGAAGATTGCCGCGCTCCACGCCGCGCTCCTCGACGACATCATCCGCCGCCTGCTCGAGGTGTGGACCGCGCGCCCCGGGAAGCAGGTGCAGCTCTCCGAGTCGGAGATCCGCCAGCTCTGCACCGTCTCCCGCGAGATCTTCCTCAACCAACCCAACCTTCTCGAGCTCGAGGCGCCCATCAAGATCTGCGGTGACATTCATGGTCAATACAGTGATCCTCTAAGGCTTTTTGAATATGGGGGCTTTCCTCCTGAAGCCAATTATCTATTCTTAGGTGATTATGTTGATCGAGGCAAACAAAGTTTGGGAGACTATATGCCTTCTTCTTGCTTACAAAATCAAGTACCCTGAGAACTTTTTTCTTCTGAGGGGCAATCATGAATGCGCCTCAATAAACAGAATATATGGATTTTATGATGAATGCAAGCGTCGATTTAATGTGCGGCTATGGAAGGTCTTCACAGAATGTTTTAACACTCTACCTGTGGCTGCTCTTATCGATGATAAAATACTATGTATGCACGGCGGACTCTCTCCTGATCTAGCACACTTGGATGAGATAAAGAACTTGCAACGTCCAACTGATGTACCAGATCAAGGTCTATTGTGTGACTTGCTTTGGTCAGATCCAGGAAAAGATGTTCAAGGGTGGGGCATGAATGATAGAGGGGTCTCATATACCTTTGGTGCTGACAAGGTTTCAGAATTCTTGCAAAAGCATGATCTTGATCTTATCTGTCGTGCTCACCAGGTTGTCGAGGACGGGTATGAATTTTTTTGCTGACAGACAGCTTGTCACCATATTCTCGGCCCCCAATTATTGTGGTGAATTTGATAATGCTGGTACAATGATGAGTGTCGATGAAACTTTGATGTGCTCATTCCAAATTCTGAAACCTGCTGAGAGAAAAAAACAAATTTATGGGGTCAAACAAAATGTGATAGTGAAAGCCATTTTGCTTCCAGCAGCTCTAGCCAGCGCGAGGACACGTGTCATCTGAGCAAATTGGTACCTGGAATCTCAAGTGCCAGGCAAGTTGTGCCCTTGATTCACTTTTGTTACCCAATAATGTTCTTTATATTCATTTACCATGCATAGGTATAATTTTGATGGGACCCAATAGGTTTCCCTAGACTGTTTATCCTGTTTACCTTGTTTACCCCTGAATCACATGGGTAGTTATGCTATTGCTTTACGTGGTTTTTGGGTTAACATTTCATTATATCCATGTTCCAGTTATTTTGTTATTCTATTTATGTTCATGTCAAGATCATTATGTTATTGTTAATTGGAACATGGAGCTTAACTTGAGAACCACGTGCCACCACAAGGGAGGAATGGGACCCCTTGGCTGACTAATTAGGAAAGCTAGTGGAAGACTACCTTACCCGAAAGGGGCAAGGGCAGTAGGGGAGTGGTCAGTGTAGGGAGGTCCCTAGTTGATTTTGCTGCGATGGCGGTCAGCCAGGAACCCTGCATTGGAATTTCCCATAAACTGTAGCGGGTTTTCGGAAGCTAGTGGAACTTTGTAAAGGCCTCGTAGTGGATCCCTAGCCATTCACCTTGGTAGTGTCTAAGGGCCTAGCTAACCCTGGCGACATGGGAAACACGACTTGTGGGTAAAGGGTACAACCTCTGCAGAGTGTAAAACTGGTATACTAGCCGAGCTCACGGTCATGAGCGGCTCAGGACTCTCCGATGATTAAATTATGGAACCTAATCTCAATTTGTCATTTGCATTTGCATGGGATTTGTTATTAATTTTGTTCTATTACTTTATTATGGTTTGGTATTCACTTACACTTAGTAACTGCTAATAAAATTTGACCAACTACTTAAAAGCAATGCTCAGCTTTAACCCCTATTGTTGATCAGCCTTACACTTCATGAACTCCCACCTTTGGTGAGTTCATGTCACATTATTCCCCACAACTTGTTGAGCGATGAACATATGTGAGCTCACTCTTGCTGTCTCACACCCCCCCCACAGGAGAAGAACAGGTGGTTTCAAGTGGAGTCAAGTACCGAGGCATCCGATCTGATCTAGGTGGCGTTTCCCAGTCGACATTGGCGCCAACGATCCTTAGTTCGTTTTATTTTTATTATTTTATTTTGTAATAAGTCTTCCGCTATGTAATAAATACTCTGATGTTTTATGATATTTATCTCTATACAGAAGTGGTATCGGAGGAAATGTTGACTGTAGGACGAAACCTAGATAGAAATGGACAAAACCCTTACCTACTTACCTTATTCTGATTCATTCTATACTCGTCTCATCTTGGTCTTGTCTCACCTTCTGCTTTTCTACTCTGATTAATCTTATCCTTTCTACTCTAAGACAAGATGGATTTCACACCTTGGAATCCTACCATTATGATCTTTTTAAGAGATAGGGAACCTAAGACAAAAAAATGAAAATTATTTTCTCTATTAAAAAAATGTTGGATGATTGTTCTGATGATAAATGCTTGATTTGCTTCTTTGATTGATTGAAACATTATAGTTGGGCATCTTAGCATGTACCATCATAAGGTAATGTATTAGCTTTAGTGGATAACACACTAATCTACTTAACTAATAAATCCCCCGCAATAACTTTTCTCGTAATTACATGCCTTGTCTATAATCCTTTCTTTCTTACCCTGTGTTTCTAACCCAGATGGACTACCCCTATACTGTTAGAAGAGAGCAGTATAGACTTGATCCTTGGTATGTCATGGTTAAGAAAGGCAAGGACAGTTTATACACTAGGCTAAGGGAACCTTAGAACTCACTAGTTCCAAAGGAGAAAGATTTGAAATTGGAATTGCAGTAACTACCGCCACCAGACTAGCGACATTCTTAGTAGATGAGAGGTTTGTGGGTGGCAACATCCGTGCAGTTAGAAATTTTCCGGATGTCTTTCCAGAGAAGTTACCAGGGATGCCACTAGATAGGGAAGTTGAGTTTGTAATTGATCTCTTACCTAGGACTACTCCTACTCCCAAACGGTCATACACGATGTCTGTAGAAGAACAAAAGGAACTTAAGAAGCAATTAATGGAATTACAAGAGGTTGGGTACATTCGTTCGAGTTCCTCACCATGGGGAGCACCGGTTCTGTTTGTACAGAAGAAGGATGGATCGCAGCGGATGTGTGTGGATTATAGATCTCTTAATGATGTTACGGTGAAGAACAAGTATCCGTTGCCCCGTATTGAGGATTTATTTGATCAGATGAGAGGTGCTAGAGTATTCTCGAAGATTGATCTCCGATCCGGTTACCATCAGATGAGGATTAGACCATCGGATATTCCCAAGACGGATTTCTCGACTAGATATGGATTATATGAGTTCACAGTTATGTCGTTTGGATTGACTAATGCACCAGCTTATTTTATGAACTTAATGAACAAGGTGTTTATGGAGTATTTGGACAGATTCGTCGTGGTATTCATCGACGATATTCTTATTTATTCTCAGAGTGATAGTGATCACGAGGAACATCTGAGGTTGGTGCTACAGAAGCTTCGAGATAACCAGCTATATGCCAAGTTCAGCAAGTGCGAGTTTTGGATTGGCGAGGTGCCATTTCTTGGACATATCATTTCTAATGGAGGGATATCAGTGGATCCTGCTAAAGTCAAGGAGATAGTGGTGTGGAGCATACCCACTACGGTTACGGAGGACCGAAGTTTCTTGGGACTTGCAGGATATTATTGGAGATCTATTGAAGGATTTTCTAAGATTGCTAAGCTTATGACCTCGCTTTTGGTGAAGGAAAGAGAATTCAAGTGGGACGAGAAGTGCCAAGATAGCTTTGATCAATTGAAGAAGAGATTGATGTCACCACCAGTGTTGGTTATGACAGATCTACAGAAAGGATTTGACATTTATTGTGATGCATGTGGCCAAGGCTTAAGATGTGTGCTCATGCAAGAAGGACATGTGACCGACTACGCGTCTCGTCAGTTGCGGAAACACGAGTTGAACTACCCCACGCATGTCTTGGAACTGGCATCCGTTGTGCATGCGCTTAAGATTTGGAGACATTATATTATGAGAGTTAAGTGTCAAGTATACACGGATCATAAGAGTTTGAAGTATATATTCGCTCAGAAGGATCTCAACCTTAGGCAACGTCGTTGGTTGGAGCTTATTAAGGATTATGAATTGGAGATTTACTATCACCCGGGCAAGGCGAATTTGGTTACAGATGCCTTGAGTCGAAAGGAGCATGTTCATTCAGCTGTTGTTGCCCAGCTACCTCATGAGATTATTGAGGATTTCAGGAGACTTAACCTGGGGATAGTTACTCACACTAAAGGAGTTACTATTAATGCAGAACCTACTTTGGAGCAAGAAATCCGCAAAGGACAAATTGGTGATGCCAAAATCCAGGAGATCAAGGATCTGATAACAGAGGGTAGAGGTCCGAAATTCATGGAAGATGAGCAAGGCACTGTATGGTTCAAGGACAGGATGTGTGTTCCTGATATTAAAAGCCTTCGAGAGACTATTTTAAAAGAGGCCCATGATTTGGATTATTCTATTCATCCTGGGAGTACCAAGATGTATCAGGATTTGAAGCAGAAGTTCTGATGGTATGGACTGAAGAGAGATGTGGCTGCACATGTGATTATGTGCAATGTGTGTTAAAGAGTTAAGGCAGAACACCAAAGGCCAGCTGGACTACTGCACCCATTAAATATACCCGAATGGAAGTGGGAAGAGATTGATGCGGATTTCATTACTGGATTGCCTCGCATCTCAAAAGGATATGACTATATGGGTTATTATGGATAGACTGACCAAAGTGGCTCATTTCATTCCGGTCAAGACTACTTATAAGTGATCTCAATTGGCAGAGTTATATATGGCTCGGATTGTGTGTTTGCATGGAGTACCAAAGAAGATCGTGTCTGATCGAGGTTCGCAGTTTACCTCAAGATTTTGGAGAAGCTTTCATGAGAACATGAGTACGAAGTTGAATTTTAGCACGGCTTATCACCCTCAGACTGATGGACAGACTGAAAGGACTAATCAAGTATTGGAAGATATGTTGAGAGCATGTGCCCTTCAGCATGGAGGAAGTTGGGATAAGAGTCTGCCTTATGCTGAGTTCTCGTATAATAATAGTTACCAGGCCAGTCTGAAGATGTCACCTTTTGAAGCTTTATATGGGAGGAAGTGCAGGACTCCTCTATATTGGGATCAGACTGGAGAGAGACAGTTCTTTGGGCCTGAATTGATTCAAGAAGCAGAAGAACAAGTTCGTATAATTCGAGGGAATTTGAGGGTGGCTCAAACCAGGCAAAAGAGCTACGCTGATAATAGAAGAAGACCACTAGAATTTGAGGATGGAAATCATGTGTACTTCAAAGTGACACCACTTCGTGGAATGAGGAGATTCAAAGTCAAGGGCAAATTGTCCCCTCGCTATATTGGACCATTCTTGATCTTTAGGCGAGTTGGGGAGATGGCATACCAACTCGAGTTACCTGCTAGTCTATAGAATGTGTATAATGTATTACACATATCTCAACTGAAGAAGCGTCTCCATGTCCCTGAGGAACAGTTACCAATGGAAAAGCTCAGTGTTCAGGGTGATTTGACTTACACGGAGTATTCGATCAAGATTCTCGACACTTTGGCTCGAGTTACAAGAAATAAGGCTATAAAGATGTGCAAAGTACAATGGAGCCATCATGGAGAAGATGAAGCTACAAGCGAAGGAGAAGAAGAGCTTCACATAGATTTTTCTCATCTTTTCCCTAGTCCTTCTTAAATCTCGAGGACGAGATTATTTTTAAGGGGGGTAGGATTTGTAATACTCAAAATTGTGTACAAGGAATATATAGTGTTTTCCTTATTTGATGTGCCTCATTTGCATCATAAAAAGAGCATACACAAAATTTAGAGTTTAATTCAAACAAATGACAAAAAAAACCATGCATCATATTGGAGTTTTGTTTGTGCATTTAATAAAATAATAACATGGATAAAAATATAATAAAGAGTTGAAGAGTTTGGGATTAAACCTAAATTAAATCCTAGAATTTGGAAATGGGAAGAAGAAAATAGGAAAATAGGAAAGGCCATATATATAATGTAAGGAAAACGTATAAATAAAGGTGTCTTTCATATCAACATCTTGGACTAGTACATCTAGTTCAAGTTCAAGATTTACAATCGAATGCGGATACAAATTTAAGAACTCAAATATGAAAAAAAGAAAGAAAAAGAAGAAGATTAAGCTCCTGCATGGACCCAAACTACCGGTTGACCCATTCTCCCTCATCTCACGCGGCCCAATAGCCAAGCCTGTGCGCCGCTGAATAAAAAAATGGCAGGTGTGCGCCGCCGCACTTCATCGGCCGAGCTCGCTGTGTTCCAAATCACCAAAAAAAAAACCTAGCCGCCATCGCTTACTGAGTGCCTCGCCGGTGAGAGAGAGGAATAGGAGAGAGAGAGGGAGAAGGGTGTGGCCACCATTGATCCGGCCTCCTCTGAAGTGGAGAAGATTGCCGCGCTCCACGCCGCGCTCCTCGACGACATCATCCGCCGCCTGCTCGAGGTGCGGACCGCGCGCCCCGGGAAGCAGGTGCAGCTCTCCGAGTCGGAGATCCGCCAGCTCTGCACCGTCTCCCGCGAGATCTTCCTCAACCAACCCAACCTTCTCGAGCTCGAGGCGCCCATCAAGATCTGCGGTGACATTCATGGTCAATACAGTGATCCTCTAAGGCTTTTTGAATATGGGGGCTTTCCTCCTGAAGCCAATTATCTATTCTTAGGTGATTATGTTGATCGAGGCAAACAAAGTTTGGGAGACTATATGCCTTCTTCTTGCTTACAAAATCAAGTACCCTGAGAACTTTTTTCTTCTGAGGGGCAATCATGAATGCGCCTCAATAAACAGAATATATGGATTTTATGATGAATGCAAGCGTCGATTTAATGTGCGGCTATGGAAGGTCTTCACAGAATGTTTTAACACTCTACCTGTGGCTGCTCTTATCGATGATAAAATATTATGTATGCACGGTGGACTCTCTCCTGATCTAGCACACTTGGATGAGATAAAGAACTTGCAACGTCCAACTGATGTACCAGATCAAGGTCTATTGTGTGACTTGCTTTGGTCAGATCCAGGAAAAGATGTTCAAGGGTGGGGCATGAATGATAGAGGGGTCTCATATACCTTTGGTGCTGACAAGGTTTCAGAATTCTTGCAAAAGCATGATCTTGATCTTATCTGTCGTGCTCACCAGGTTGTCGAGGACGGGTATGAATTTTTTTGCTGACAGACAGCTTGTCACCATATTCTCGGCCCCCAATTATTGTGGTGAATTTGATAATGCTGGTACAATGATGAGTGTCGATGAAACTTTGATGTGCTCATTCCAAATTCTGAAACCTGCTGAGAGAAAAAAAACAAATTTATGGGGTCAAACAAAATGTGATAGTGAAAGCCATTTTGCTTCCAGCAGCTCTAGCCTCTTAAGCGCGAGGACACGTGTCATCTGAGCAAATTGGTACCTGGAATCTCAAGTGCCAGGCAAGTTGTGCCCTTGATTCACTTTTGTTACCCAATAATGTTCTTTATATTCATTTACCATGCATAGGTATAATTTTGATGGGACCCAATAGGTTTCCCTAGACTGTTTATCCTGTTTACCTTGTTTACCCCTGAATGACATGGGTAGTTATGCTATTGCTTTACGTGGTTTTTGGGTTAACATTTCATTATATCCATGTTCCAGTTATTTTGTTATTCTATTTATGTTCATGTCAAGATCATTATGTTATTGTTAATTGGAACATGGAGCTTAACTTGAGAACCACGTGCCACCACAAGGGAGGAATGGGACCCCTTGGCTGACTAATTAGGAAAGCTAGTGGAAGACTACCTTACCCGAAAGGGGCAAGGGCAGTAGGGGAGTGGTCAGTGTAGGGAGGTCCCTAGTTGATTTTGCTGCGATGGCGATCAGCCAGGAACCCTGCATTGGAATTTCCCATAAACTGTAGCGGGTTTTCGGAAGCTAGTGGAACTTTGTAAAGGCCTCGTAGTGGATCCCTAGCCATTCACCTTGGTAGTGTCTAAGGGCCTAGCTAACCCTGGCGACATGGGAAACACGACTTGTGGGTAAAGGGTACAACCTCTGCAGAGTGTAAAACTGGTATACTAGCCGAGCTCACGGTCATGAGCGGCTCAGGACTCTCCGATGATTAAATTATGGAACCTAATCTCAATTTGTCATTTGCATTTGCATGGGATTTGTTATTAATTTTGTTCTATTACTTTATTATGGTTTGGTATTCACTTACACTTAGTAACTGCTAATAAAATTTGACCAACTACTTAAAAGCAATGCTCAGCTTTAACCCTATTGTTGATCAGCCTTACACTTCATGAACTCCCACCTTTGGTGAGTTCATGTCACATTATTCCCCACAACTTGTTGAGCGATGAACATATGTGAGCTCACTCTTGCTGTCTCACACCCCCCCCACAGGAGAAGAACAGGTGGTTTCAAGTGGAGTCAAGTACCGAGGCATCCGATCTGATCTAGGTGGCGTTTCCCAGTCGACATTGGCGCCAACGATCCTTAGTTCGTTTTATTTTTATTATTTTATTTTGTAATAAGTCTTCCGCTATGTACTAAATACTCTGATTATTGTGACATTTATCTCTATGCACTCTGTTATTATATATGTTGTCTTCTTGGCGCATGTATGAGATGCACCTGGCTTTGTTTCTTAAAGCCGGGTGTGACATCTTCTGTGATTGTGGTGCTTCCATTCTCATGATAACCTCGATCTTTTCTGGATTAGCCTCAATTCCCCGGTGGCTGACAATAAACCCGAGCAATTTTCCTGCTGGTACTCTGAAGACGCATTTTTTAGGATTAAGCTTCCATCGATATCGCCATAGACTGTTAAAGACCATCTGTAAATCTTCAATGAAATTTTCTGAGTTTGCTATCTTGATCACCACATCATCCACATAGGCTTCCACACGCTTGCCCTAGTAGTCGGCTAAGCATGTCTGAATAGCCCTTTGGTAAGTCGCTCCAGCGTTTTTGAGGCCAAACGGCATGGAGGTATAACAGAAGGCTCCGATCGGGGTGATGAATGCTGTTTTTTCTTCGTCTTCTTTTGCCAGGCTGATCTGATGATACCCGAAATAGCAATCCAAGAAAGACAACATAGAACATCCGGCGGTCGAGTCTACCACCTGATCTATTCTAAGAAGTCCGAAGGGATCCTTCGGACAGTGTTTGTTGAGATCCGTATAGTCGACGCACATGCGCCAATCCACTCTATTCTTTTTGAGTACAAGAACAGGGTTTGCTAACCACTCAGGGTGTAACACTTCTCTAATGAATCCGGTCGCGACCAAGCGAGCCAACTCCGCACGGATGGCTTCTCTCTTGTCGGGCGTGAAGCGACGTAATTTTTGTCGGATCGGCCTCGCCTGGGGGTAGACCTTCAATTTGTGCTCGGCCAGTTCTCCGGGACTCCTGGCATATCCGCAGGTTGCCATGCGAATATGTCTCGGTTATCTTGCAGGAACTAGACGAGCACGCTTTCCTATTTATCATCCAGGCTGGAACTGATGATGGCGGTCTTGCGCTCATCGGCGAACCCGAGGTTGATTCTCTTGGTTTCTTCGGTCGGTCGCATAGAGGTCACGGCTTGAGCCTCATTCGCAGGCACCGCGAGGTCTTCCTCAGGCTTTGAGATCGCCTGCGCAGAAGAAGTCGTTGACGGTTTGGTTGTGAGGGCCTCCTGAATGGCCACTCGGAAACATTCTGCGGCGCCTTGGAAGTCAGCGCGCACAGTTATGATTCCTTGCGGTCTTGGCATCTTCAATATCATGTACGTATAATGTGGAATGACCATGAACTTTGCCAATCCTGGCCTGCCGATGAAGGCGTTGTACCCGCAGTCGAAGTTTGCCACCTCGAACCTCAGGAACTCGGTTCTGTAATTTTCCAGAGTTCCGAAGGTGACCGACATGTAGATGTGTCCCAGTGGATATTCTCCTTCAGTCGGCACGATGCCAAGGAAAGGAGTGTCCGACTCATGGAGCTCTTTCAGGGGAACTCCCAAGCCTTGGAGCATCCGGGGGAAGGTGACGTTGATGCTGCTTCCCCTGTCCACTAGTACCTTTTTTACCCTGCTTTCTCGGATCACCGGATCGACGAGGAGCGGGTACTTGCCTGGGTGATCGAAGTTGAGCCACTAATCCGCTCGAGTGAAGGTGATCGGGTGCTCGGACCATCGATACGGAGCGGGAGGACTAGTGGTCGCCACCAGTATCTGACGGTCGTTGAGTTTCTGTTGCCTCTTGCTTTCCTGCGACCCATGTCCGCCGAAGATGATGTTGACTTCCCCGTCGATGCGCGGGAACGCTCCGCCTCCTCCCCCTTCCAGTTGTTGGCGCTGTCGAGGTTCTCTAGGCGCTCCTCGAGGTGGGTGAGGTGGTAGAGGTTGGAAGGGTCGTCCGTGCCCAACGGAGTGCTTGAAATCCCTGCAGTTCCGGAGGGTGTGACGCATGTCCTTGTGGTACGGGCACTGAGCGTCGAGGATGTTGTCCAGTGTTCGTTCGCCCCCGCATGGTCCTCCTCGAGCGTGAAAGGCGGGTGGTCCGATGGTGTGGACTTCCTCTCGAGGCCTCTTCTCCCATCGTTTGTCGAATTGTTGGTTCGTGTCGCGTCGTGGTGCCGCCGGTGCAAGCTTTGCTCCTCGGATGAGGTCCTGGGCCCGTTCATCGGCAGTGATGTAGAGGTCGGCTTCCCAGAACAGCTGCTCGGAGGTAGTCGGCGCCTTCTGTAGTATGGTTCGGACGAAAGCCGAGTCATTAGATCCCCGGTAGAAGTCCTCGATCACTGCTGCTTCCGCAACCTCGGGGATTCGATTCCTCATGGTCTGAAATCTTTTGAGGTATGATCGAAGAGTCTCATCCCCTCGGCGCTTGATGGTCTTGAGGTCCCATGGCTGCGCTGGCTTGTCGGAGAGGGATTAGAAGTTAGCGGTGAAGCGCCGGCTGAAGTCACTCCAGTCGTCGATGCAGTGTCGGGGTAGGTGCCGTAGCCACTGCAGTGCATCTTGCCCGAGGACGATGGGCAGGTATGCGGTCATCACGTCTTCAGTCGCCCTAGTGGCCCGGGCAGCTATGGTGTAGATGGCCAGCCATCCTCCCGGATCCTGCTTAGGCTCGTACTTGTCGACGTTGGAGACCTTGAAGTTAGGGGGCCACTGAATGGCCCTAAGACGTGGAGTGAGCGCTGATACCCCACACGTGTCCTCATGTCGGTGATGGTGATGTCTGTCCTGGGGAGGGGAGTTGTTGTCGTGGTGCCTCGACCGTCCCTGGGTTGTGCCGCTGGTTGAAGCTGTTGCCGACTCAACTCTGGTAGCCTGACTCCGCGCAGGGACACCATGATCCCGATCGTATTCTTCTCAGCGCCGGATCTCGTTCTCATGCCATCGCTCACGTGAAGCGTTGATGGATCTCCGCACGTCTCGCCGACTGTTGATGGCGTGCCGTAGGTCACTCGACGGATGAGCGAGAGGTAGAAGATGATTCGCCGCCCGAGTGAGCAGCCACCGATAGCCCTCGGCGTCCGGAGTTCGGGGGAGGCTGTCGGCTATCCAAGCTAACACTCCGCCAACTTCACTCGGCGTGTTCATGGCTCGGGCAAAGTCAGGGTTCAGGTTCCGTCCGAGAAGAGGGTTCTCCCGGCATCGTCTTGCTTCCTGCTCAGCTTGCTCTTGAGCTTGCCGACGGTCGCGTCGTCGGGAATTCCTCCTTTCCCTGAAGACACGTTCGTTCGGAGTTTCTCCTACCTCCGAGATTTCATCTCGCGATACGGGCTATGCTGGATCACGCTCTCCGGCCGCATGATGTCGTCGGATATTTCGGCGCTAATTCCTGCGTCGGCGGGCTTCTCGTTGAGGAGGTTCTTCCCCGGGCACAGTTGGCTCATCGTCGGAGATGGGAGACGACTCTACTCTCCTGATGAAGAGGACGTCGGGATAGAATGGAACCGTCGTTGCGACGAGCTTCTTCCTATTCTCCTTTGAGGGCGGAGGTTCCAGAAGAGCAATTTGACAATCCTTCACCTTGTTCGCCTCATTTTTCCTTGTGATCCGTGTCCATTTTTCCGTCGAATAGGTGGACAACGGAGTTCTCCGGGTAGATGGACCCTCAGCTCCTAGCTTGCTGAAGGTGGTCTTTGCTCGGAGTGCTGGAGGTTGCCTTTTTTCCTGCTTCGCTTTGACTTTTTCGGGCATTGTTGAGGAAGACTTTCTCTCTGGTAAATCCGCGATGCGATGCAGAGTTCCTTCCTCGTCTGCTATGGATGTAATGGTCCCAAAGCAGAACGTGGACCCGGGGCGAAGGCTAATCTTGTGCTGGAAAGTGATGGCCATTGAGCTAGCTTGGATCAGTAACACACCCCCTACCTGGCTCGCCAGCTGTCGGTGTTTTGGGTCCGACCGCGCACCCGGGGTTGCCCCTTGAGGTGCTTTTTAGAGTAGGACGGTGTTACCGACTGTAGCTCGATGGTTCGCGCTTGACGCGCGAGAGACAGTGGACAGTTTTGTATAGGTTCGGGCCGCTTGGAGATGCATAACACCCTACGTCCTGGCGTGAATACTTTATGTGGTGGATTACAAGAGAGTTCTCTAGTATGAAGGATACCAGAGAGTTGGGTGTATGGCTGAAAGGTGAGATCTGTTCTGAGGGGATGCTCCCTAGGCCTTATATATTCGACCGTGGGGCGTTACATGCGAATATGATAACCACGTGTTCCTAAGTAATAGTGAACCGACTGAGTTTATCTTCCTATAATCTCGCCAACTCATAATCCTTCGGCTCCGACGTCTGAGGGCGCCACGCGGGAAAGTCGGATCAATGCTACAGATAGCGTTTAAGCTTGGCGAACCATACGGGCTCAAGTCCATCCATCCATGTGTTTATCTGCTCTGTTGAAAGTTCCTCCCCTGGCCCACGAAGGGACGGCCTCGCGAAATAATGGGCCTGGGGTCTTCCGTGAGGCCTTCTTGCCTTCTAGTGGACCCGAGGGATATCTGTCCCCCACACAAAGCAAATCAAGAAAGAAAAGGAAAAGCTAAAGTACAAATTGAGGAGGAATCCTCAAGTGATGATGATCTTGATGCTAACATTGCCTTGATTGTGAGGAAGACCACCAAGATGTTAAAGAAGCTCAACAGAGAAGACATCAAATTTGACTCAAGAAAGAAGAAATTCTTTTCCAACAAAAGAAAGTCCATTTCTGAAATGGATTGCTACAACTATGGAGAGCTTGGTCATCTTGCTCATCAATGTAACAAGCCCAAGAAGAACAAGTTCAAGGGCAAGAAAGAAGATGATAGTGATGATGAGAAAAAGGAAAAGAGTTTCTTCAAGAGGAAGGATGGGAAGCACAAGAGGTTCCACAAAAAGAAAAATGGAAAGGCATACATTGTTGGTGACTGGCTCACTGACATTGAGTCATCAAGTGGATCTTCTTCAAGTGAAGAAGAAAATGATGAAAAAGTTGCCGCCATTGCTGGGGACTTCTCTTCACCACCACCATCGCCATCATCGACTTCTCACCTATGCCTCATGGCTAGAGGTGAACGGAAGGTACAAAATGATAATGATATTATTGATGATAGTGATAGTGATAGTGATGATGAATTTGCTTCACCTTCCTATGGTGAACTGTTGGGACCATGCTTCATCGCCGAAGGTCCTGCGGAAAGAAAACAGCTTTGGCTGAAGCTGCTTGAACGTAATGCCGAAGGCACCATTCATGAAGCTTCAGTATTACAGCATGTCCGAAGATGGGGGTCAACCGACTTAAAGATAGAATGACCTTTTAGTCCTTAAGGGTCTGAGTCAATGTTGTAAACTCTTATGAGGGGCATGATTGTAATTCTTCACAGGCTGTGTCCTGTGCTTATAAATAGTGAACAGTATTTCTTTACTGTGGAGGCATTCTTGTAATTCCAAGTGCATCACTCGGGAATTATTACTTGTCAAGGCGAAGGTATACACGTACCTTAAACATTGTATTAAAACATTTTGTATTCATATAATAAAATATGTGAATGGTGCCATTTATTTCTGACATATTTATCTTTGATGTTTTACATTTTACATTACTTTATATTATCTTTGTAAGTTTAGTTACAAAGGTGAAACCTTCGTAATATTATGTTCATGGTCTTCGTCCGAAGTTCATTAAATCCTTGGGGGAGATAATGCTTCAGCGGACGAAGAACATTTGATATTTAACATTTTTTGTGTTGCCTTGTTCTTGATTCATAGCATTTGAGAACAAGTCTCCAACATTGGCGCCCACCTCCAATGAACTCACTTCCACTTTTTTTGAGCTGATGGCTTCGTTCAACGATCAAGCTGGAGCTGCTTCGGATCCGAAGCTGGTACTCCCCATAACAGGCGGTTCATGCTCAGAGCCAGCCAACAAGAAGCAGAAGAAGGAGGCACAGAGAAGGGTACAGCATGTCGGGGTGCAAGGACGCTTCATCAAGTCAAGATGGTCTCACATTCCAATTACTTTCTCTCAAGAAGATCTTCAACTCAAGGATTACCCACACAACGATGCTATGGTTATCTCTTGTGTGATCAAAGGATTTCTGGTCCATAATGTTTTGGTTGATACAGGCAGTGCAGCAGATATCATATTTGCTAAGGCTTTCAGACAAATGCAAGAGCCCGAAGACAAGATCCATGATGCTACGCACCCTCTTTGTGGCTTCGGAGGGCGACAGATTGTAGCACTTGGGAAGATTACCATGCCAGTAACCTTCGGATTTGTCAACAACACAAGGACTGAGCAAATTGTGTTTGACATTGTTGACATGGAGTATCCTTACAATGCTATCATTGGTTGCGGAACACTCAATGCTTTCGAAGCAATACTTCATCCAGCATATCTTTGCATGAAGATACCTTCGGATCAGGGACCTATTGCTATTTATGGGAGTCAGGAAGCCGCCAGAAAGGCCGAAGGGAATTGGACTGATTCAAAGGCAATCCATAACATAGATGAAGCCGAAGCTTGTGAGCAGTACAAGCATAGAAGGGAGAAGGCTGCTTCGGCCGATCAGCCGAAACCCATGCTTTTATGCGAAGATATCGCAGAGCAGAAGGTGCTGCTAGGATCTCAATTATCTAAGGAACAAGAGAAAACCTTGATAAGATTCTTATTCAACAACAAAGATGTTTTTGCTTGGTCAGCTAATGATCTTTGCAGAGTTAATAGGGATGTTATTGAGCATTCGCTTAATGTTGATCCATCCTTCAAACCCAGAAAGCAGAGGCTTCGGAAGATGTCTGATGACAAGGCTGAAGGTGCTCGAAATGAAGTGAAAAGACTTCTCAGTGCTGGAGTTATCAGAGAGGTAAAATACCTAGAATGGCTGGCTAACACTGTCATGGTAAAAAAGGCCAATGGTAAATGGAGGATGTGTATCGATTTTACTGATCTCAACAAGGCCTGTCCGAAGGACGAGTTTCCATTGCCAAGGATAGATTCCTTAGTTGATGCAGCAGCTTCATCAGAGCTTATGAGTCTGTTGGATTGTTATTCAGGCTATCATCAAATCTGGATGAAGAAGGAGGATGAGCCGAAGACCAGCTTCATAACCCCTAGTGGAACATATTGTTACCTTCGGATGCCTGAAGGGCTTAAAAATGCTAGAGGAAGCTTCAGCAGAATGACAGCGAAGGTTCTCCATCTCAGATAGGCAGGAATGTGCTAACTTATGTTGATGATATCATTATGAAAAGCACGAAGCAAGATAATCACATTGCTGATCTGCAGGAGACCTTCGCTAATTTTAGACAGGCTGGTTTAAAGTTGAATCCAGAAAAATGTGTCTTCAGAGTGAAGAAGGGGAAATTTCTTGGTTGTCTAGTTTCAACAAAAGGAATTGAGGCTAATCCAAACAAAATCGAAGCTATCCTTCGAATGGAACCACCAAGTACAAAGAAGGGGGCTCAAAGATTGACATGAAGACTGACATCTCTCAACAGATTCATATCTAGATCAGCAGAGAGAAATTTACCATTTTTCGAAGTGCTGAAGTCAGCCGAAGTTTTTCAATGGGGACCAGTCCAGCAGAAAGCCTTCGAAGAGCTGAAGCAATATTTGATAGATCTAACAACACTAACTCCACCAACGCTAGGGGCTCCTTTGTTATTATATGTGGCAGCTTCACACTCAGCGGTAAGTGCAGCACTTGTTCAGGAGAAGCTTGAAGGCCAAGTCAAAAAGCAGGCCCCAATATACTTTGTATCCGAAGTTCTTAGTTTATCAAAGAAAAATTATACAGAATTGGAGAAGGTACTGTATGCTGTTTTGATGGCCTCCAGGAAGCTTCGACATTATTTTCAAGCTTATAATATAATTGTTCCTTCTTCACAACCGTTGAAGGATATTATGAGAAACCGAGAAGCTACTGGAAGGATTGGAAAATGGGCTGCAGAGCTCAATGAATTTTGTATTGATTATGTGCATAGATCCTCGATTCAGTCCCAAGCGTTGGCAGACTTCATTGCTGACTGGACGCCAGGGGCTCAGGAGGAAGAAACAAATAAAGATGCCGAAGCATGGACAGTGTTTTGCGATGGGTCTTGGGGAACCTTCGGAGCAGGAGCAGCCGCTGTGTTGGTTTCACCTTCCAAAGTTAAAACTTGTTATGCGGCAAGACTTGATTTCAGTTGCACAAACAATATTGCTGAGTACGAAGCTCTGCTCTTGGGTCTTCGGAAGTTAAAGGCAATGGGAATCAGAAGGGCCATTCTTAAAACTGATTCCCAAGTTATTTCTGGTCATATTGACAAGAGCTATAAGACAAGAGAGCCAAAGCTTGAAAAATATTTAGATACAGTCCGAAGGATTGAGGCTTCCTTTGAAGGATTCTCTGTTAAAAACATTCCTCGTGGAGAAAATGAATATGCTGATCTATTAGCCAAGTCAGCAGCACAGGGGCTGCCTTTACCTTCGGAAGTATTTTTCGAAACAATAAAAGCACCTTCGGTCGAGCTTCTTGAAAGAGCGGTCCTCAACATATCCCCTGTCTATAGTGAAGATTGGAGAACTGAAATCATCTCTTTCCTTCAGGGTAATTTTCTTTCAGATGACGAAGCTTATAACAGGAGGATAGAAGCAAGAGCTCGACCATATGTCATAATAGAAGGGAAACTATACAAGCGTGGGGTCTGTTCCCCATTGCTCAAGTGTTTATCCAGAACCGAAGGCATAGAATTGATGAAGGAAATACATGCAGGCTTGTGTGGATCTCACATTGGATCTAGGCCTTTGCTGGGAAAAGTCTTTCGCCAAGGATTTTATTGGCCAAAAGCAGCTTCGGATGCAGCGGAACTAGTCCAAAAGTGCGAAGGTTGTCAAAAATGTGCAAGAGATCAAAAACAACCTTCGTCTCTAACTCAGTTAATACAACCCACTTGGCCGTTACAAAGGTGGGGCCTTGATTTGTTAGGTCCGCTACCACCTGCACAAGGAAATTTAAGATATGTTGTAGTGGCAGTGGAATATTTTTCTAAGTGGATTGAGGCAAAGCCTTTAGCCACAATAACTTCGGTTACTGTCCAAAAGTTTTTCTGGCAAAACATTGTTTGTCGCTTCAGAGTGCCGAAGGCTATCACTGTGGACAATGGAACGCAGTTTGATTCTGAAGCTTTCAGAGAATTTTGTGATCAAATTGGCACGAAGATCCATTTTGCATCAGTTCGACATCCGGAGTCAAACGGACTTGTCGAAAGAGCTAATGGGATCATAATGACAGGAATAATGAAGTCAATCTTCAATCAGCCGAGGGGAAAGTGGCCAGAAGAATTAATCAAAGTGGTGTGGAGCCATAACACAACAGTGTCAAGATCAACAGGCTTCACGCCATTCAAACTATTGTTTGGTGACGAAGCAGTAACCCCGGAAGAAGCCAAAGCAGGATCAATAAGAACAATAGCTTCGGCAGAAGGCGAAGATGAAGCTGATCACTCTGTGGAAAAAGATGCTATAGAGGGGATCAGGCTTCAAGCTGTGGAAAACATCAACAAATATCAAGCTGAAACAATAAAATGGCGTGACAGAAAGGTTAGGCTGAAGAACATTGAACCAGGACACTTGGTGCTTCGAAGAGTAGCCAACCCTGAGACAGTAGGCAAATTACAGCTGAAGTGGGAAGGACCTTTTTTGGTAGTATCTTCGTCAAGACCCGGTTCCTACAGATTAAAGGATATGGACGGCAACGACATTCCTAGGTCATGGAATGCGGATGAGCTTCGGCGATATTATGTTTAGCTTGATGTAATTTTTTCTATTCTTTTTTGTGGCACCCTTTTCCTTTCCAAAGGGGGAGAAAGGTTTTTAATGGGGCCACAACATGTAATTTTCCTTATTTCAATTCTATAAGAGTGATATCCCCCAAAAATGTAAATGTAAATGCAAAGGAAAAAGAAAAGAAAACAGGGAGAAGCTCAAAAGTCGTTCCTAAGGAAATGCAGAGCTTACAACGAAAAATAAACGCTGATTCCGCCGAAAGTAAAAGGCGAAGAAGCTCCTAAGGGAGGCTTACAGCGAAAAATAAACGCTGATTCCGCCGAAAGTAAAAGGCGAAGGAGCTCCTAAGGGAGGCTTATAGCGAAAAATTAACGCTGATTCCACGGAAAGTAAAAGGCGAAGAAGCTCCTAAGGGAGGCTTACAGCGAAAAGTCAACGCTGATACACCGAAAAGTAAACGGTGAAGCCGAAAAGTAAACGGCAAAAAGATTTGAATCATTCCCAAGGGGATGAAGGGCTATGATTATGGTGTTTGAATATGTGTTCCGCTATTCATTTGCACGATACATTACATCATGTCATTTGCATTCATAAACATTCATTTAGACATATAGAATCATCATCATACCACACAAAAAAGACAGATGCTTCGGCAATGAGGAAAAACTTCGTAGAAAGAGGAAGTTTTCATGCTTCGTTGTGTACGAAAAGAAGGGAAGGTGTTTTTCGCCTTCGGCTCAAAAGAGAAGTTTCGTCCACAGCAAAGCAGATTGTACACGGATAAAGGAGATAAGATATATTACAAGGTATGTACAAATTTACATAAGTTTTTTCATAACTATATTACAAAGATCTCTCTAGAATTTTTTGCAGGAAAGTTTATTATAGCAACTATTAAGCTTCAGGCCATCATACTTCAGCTTCGTTATACTTCAGCTTCGTCATCCTGCACATATTAAAGAGCAGAATAAGAAAGGTGCAAATTTCAAGGAGAAGGTAAAAGTAACAAATATAAGTTCTTTACCGGCTCAAGGTGACTTCGAGCTTCGTCACCAGCCATTTTTCGCCCGCCATTTACCCAAATTTGGGTCATAAATCTATTTCCGATGCTTCGGGCTAGGCTTGGGATATCAATCAAATCTGATGCTGATAAGCTGAAGTTTGGTCTATTTACAATTTTCCATGCGTACAGCCAGCCTTCAGAAAAGCGGTAGCTGTGCCTCGAGAAGCTACCAGGGCGCAGAAGTCAGCATGCCCAGCGATAACTTCGTCAAGAGCGTCAACCTCGCCTTCAATATATTCCAACGTGCTGGGCAGGTTTTCAGCTGAAGGTGTAAATTTTTCAGAACTGGCTCCGATAGAGTGAAACACATCCTTCAGCCGCTGCATGCATCGGCGGCCGAAATTTAGGCATCTCTCTTGAAGTTCCTTCAATGATTTTTGCAAATGTGAATTTTTCTCGATCTCAGTCTTGAGACTTGTTTCAAGGTCCTTCTTTTCTTGCTCATATTTTTCTGACTGTTTGAGTAATTCATTCTTTAAACTGTCATTTTCGGCTTGGACCTCAGCCAAGGAGCCTTCTATAGATTGAATAACAAAGTCTTTCTTTTCTAAGGCACCTTCGTGTTCTTTAGCTATGATTTCAAGGTCTTGAATGGTGAAGTCTTTCTTCTTCAGAACAGCTTCGTAATTTTCTGCTTTTTCTTCTAAATCTTTGATGATAGCTTTGTTCTTCTCCTCTTCAAGATCTTGTTGCATTTTTAGCACTTTACTTAATAGTATACTCTGCCAAAGCAACCTTCGTCAGAAAACGACCTAAAAATAATAATAACAATAAAATCGTAATAATATTTTTTACCTTAAAATTAGCATAAAGCAGGCTACCGGCGATATGGTGTCGCTGGTACCTGCAGAGGTCCGCCTCTATCTTCGACAGGCCAACGCTTTTGGAGAAGGTTCTAACAATTTTGGCCTCAGTGCGATTCCAAAGGCATCTTAGCTTCCCTTCGTTGACCCCACCAACTAGCATAGACCCTGGTTTTTATCCACAGGATATGGCATATTTTTTCAGCTCTTCTTTTTCAGCACCTGTTAATTCTTGTCCAAGTAAATCTTAAAAGTTAAAATTTCCTCCCTCCAAAATTTCTTCAACCTGCTCTTTTCCTTTTTCAGTAGCCGTGCTCACTACAGCCACAGCAGCTTCTTCTTCAGCCATTTTCAGAAGTATATTGTCAATAACTTCAAGTGTGGTTTCCAGGTTTGAATCTTCGGTGGTCTCGGCTTCGGCGCCGGTAGCTTCGGCTCCGGTAGCTTCGGCTCCGGCGGTTGCAAATTCAGTGGTTTCGGCCCCGGTAGCGGCGGCTGCGGCGGCTTCGGCTTCAGCGGTCTCGGCAAAAACAATTTTTGACTCCATTGCCGGTGGCGGTGTCTGATGAATCACATCTGTTACTTGGATAATTCTTCGTTTTTTCGGCTTTACAGGGCTTTCTGCTACCGAAGCTTCTTTGTCCTTCTGAAAAAACTTCGTCAGTTGCGGTGCCAGCGGACTTAGCTTGACAGGCAAGGGTTCAGTCATTACCTGCAGGATCTCTTCTACTTCGGCAGCAGAAGGTGTCGCAGGAGTTTCCTCCTCTTGGACCAATGTTTTTGGTTCCGGAGATACAGTTTTCCTTTTTCTTGAAGCAGCTACCTTCGGCTTAGGGCTCACCTTTTTAGAAATTTCCTTTTTCTTTTTGGCCAATCTGATGCTTTCTTTGTCAAGGGCGCTGGCAATTCTTTTTCTCTTCGGGCCTCCGGCATCTCCGCCCAATTGCTCGTAATCAGGATAGTCAAAATTCAAGGCATCTAACACCCGATTCAACATTCGCTTCGGGCGACTACCGAAGGCTGCTGTCATCAACTGATCTTCCTTCTTAGAATAATTTCCAAGGATATCGTTGCACATAATATCGATTGTGTCTAACCATTCCTGGCAGGGTTCTTTAAAGTTTTTCTTAAACTTGTAGTAATAGGGTAATCGGACAAGTTCGCCCTTTTTCTTTTCCCCCTCCAGCTTCGGCATCTCCCAATCCCTCATTGTTGGGAACACTTTAAAAGCCAAAAATTCCTGCACCAAGTCCCTAGTGCCAATATGTTCTGAAATTATTCGAAATTCACCCAAAGCAATTTGGCTCGGGCTTCCACTTATCATGTTGCATCGGGGCCTCGTTTCTCCGAAGGTCAGCTCTAGTGGACTCTGGACCAATTTATCTTCATCTTTATCAACTTTAACATAAAACCACTCAGACTTCCATCCGGCTGGCCATTTTCTTCGGTAGCTTATCACTGGAAACTTCGAAGTTTTACGATAAGCAAAGTTGTAACATCCAAAATTTTCATGTAACCCATCTCCTCTGGCCTTAGTCTGATAGTGTAGTTCATGGATTCGGCAGAAACCTTCGCCGAATGGTTCCACTCCCTGGCTACGAAGGGCCCTGATATAAACACTTAATCTAACAATAGCGTTAGGGGTCAGCTGATGAAGGTAAACCCCAAACTTCTTCAACACATCAGCAATCATCCCATTCAAAGGAAATCTTAATCCTGCTTTGAAGAAGCTTTTGAACACTACCACCTCATTCTTTTCCGGCTTCGGAGTAGTTTCCTCTCCGCCAAAACGAACCAGCTTCTTTTTTGCTTCGCTGAAGTAGCCCATCTTCACCATTTTTGGAAGATCAGCTTCAGAGATGGTGGACTTTCCAAAGTCCAAATGACTAGGTTTGCTTGGCATCCCGCAGTTGTACTTGTTAGGGGCCTTCGTCCTCCGAAGGTCCTCAAAAACATGATTTGACAATGTTTTCCAAGTGGATTATGTGAACAGGTATCTTCGGACTCAGAATTATGAACATGAAGCACGGTCAGGACGAAGCCTGAACCAGACGAAGGACGAGCTGATTACCAAGCTCTACGAAGGATGGTGCACAGCCGAAGCTGTGCGCAGGGAAGCTTCGTCGCGATAGCAGAAAGGGGAACCGACTTAAAGATGAAAAGACTACGTGGGCCTTGACAGATTTCCATAAGTCATTAACAAATGTAATGGATATGGATGTAATTTTACGTGGGCTGCGTTCCGCGTCTATAAATAGATGAACAGTACTCCCGTACTGTTCACGCTGACTTGGCATTTGCTTTTGCGTCACGCTTGTACTTTTTACCTTCTCTCAGGACCGAAGGTACATTTGTAATTTGAAATCATTTCTATTTTTCCATGTTAATAAAATAGAAATGATTTTATGTTGTTTATATTATATTTCGTGCTTTATATGAATCCTTCGTCATTACTTGTTATATTTACGAAGGTATGTCCCTTATGACCTTCGTCCGAAACTCATTATTTCCCGAAGGGGCATAATGTTTCGAAGGACGAAGGACTTTAACATTTAACACTTTTTATGTTGCCTTGTTCTTAACTCTCAGCATTTGAGAACAAGTCCCCAACATTGGCGCCCACCTCCGGTGAACTCACTTCCACTTCGAGTTTTTTGAACACCTTCGGAAGCTGTAGACCTTCGCTATGGCACCGAAGAAAGCTTCAGCGGCTGGGGCTGCAGCACTGCAACCGCTGGACCACAACCAGGAGACCGTCTCTCTTCGGGAGGCCCGAAGCCAGAAGAGAAAGGCCGTCAGCCCGACGCTTCAGGAGGAAGAGCTAGACCAAGAAATCAGGGATATGGAGATGCTACATCAACAGGTGCAGAGGAAGAAGGAGAAGATGGCCCGGCTAGCTGAGTTGCAAAGGCAGATAGACGAAGCCTCTGAGGAAGTTCGCCATCTTACTCACGATGAGCAAAACAGAAGGCCTCAGCAGAAAGACCTTCATCAGGAGGGCTTCGTCAACGAAGATGACTGGTATGACAATTTCCATCAGGGAAATTTTGTTTTCGATGATGCTTCTCCTTTGTCCGCTGAGCTGCAGGCTACACCTTGGCCTCCATCCTATAAGCCACCCCAGCTTCCCATGTTCGACGGCCACTCAGACCCGAAGCAGTTCTTGATGAGCTACGAAGCAACAGTGTCTTCGTATGGGGGCAATGCTGCAGTCATGGCGAAGTCTTTCGTTATGGCCGTCAGGAGTGTTGCTCAGACCTGGTATTCCTCCCTTCGACCAGGAACTATCACCTCATGGCAGAAGCTGAAGGATATGTTGTTAACCAGCTTTCAAGGATTTCAGACGAAGCCGGTCACTGCCCAAGCCTTGTTCCAGTGCACTCAGGAACATGAAGAATACCTTCAGGCGTATGTCAGAAGGTTCTTGCGTTTGAGGGCGCAGGCACCAACGGTGCCCAATGAAATTGTCATCGAAGCCATGATCAAGGGGCTTCGTCCTGGACCTGCAGCCCAATACTTTGCTAGGAAGCCTCCTCAGACTCTGGAGAAGCTGCTCCAAAAGATGGACGAGTACATTCGTGCTGATAATGACTTTCGCCAAAGAAGGGAGGAGGCCTTCAGATTTTCTGAGATGACCAGGGGCTTCGGGGGAAGATTCTATCCGAGGCATGTCAGGTCCATCCACAACTCCACTCAAAATGATGACAAGGGGAGTCAGCAGAACAGGCCGCAGTGCTCCTCACAGGCTTCGGGGCAACAGCAAACTTTCTTTCGGCCACCAGCTCCAAGAGGCAGAGGCGCCAGGGGCTTCGGCGGGAGATTTGGAGATCAACCAAGGAGGACATTTTGCTTATTCTGCGGTGAGAACAAGGGCCATACCACCAGGATGTGCCATGTCACCATCCAGAAACAAAAGGAGCTAGCAGAAGCTGCAGCGCAACAGGGACAGCCGAAGCAGGTCATGCATACTGCTTCGTACCATCAGCCTTACATCCCGGAATATGTGGGCAACCACCCTGCAGTTTCCGTAGCTTCGGCGAGTCAACCTCAAGCTTCATGGCAACAGCCCCCGCCCCCACCTCCGCTGCAACAAGGCCAACAGCCAGAAGGGAGCCAATATGTTCCGCACCAAAGGGATCTCAGAGAGCAATCTGAAGCTCGCACAGTCAATAGTACTGTGCCAGAGTCGAAGCACATTTATTGACATATATCCTACTTTGATAGCAGCCTTTTCCGTTTAAGTTCTATTTTCTGTGTAATAAAGAACATTTCAGTTTTCATATAGTAATTTCGTGGTTGGTTATGAGGAAAACCTATCTTCTCCACAGGCTTAAGTTGCTGAAGCTTAAAAATTTGCGGTAATAAGGAGGGCCTTCGAATTATTAAAAATCCTTCGAAGCAACAAAAAGTCGTTCTAAGGAACGCAGAGTAAGTTGCTGAAGTTACAAAAAAGCCGTTCCAAAGGGAGCGCAGTGTAAGTTTTTTGCTCCAAAGACGTTCCTAAGGGAATGCAGAGCTTATACCGTCTAAGTAAAAGGCGAAGAAGCTCCAAAGACGTTCCTAAGGGAATGCAGAGCTTATACCGTCTAAGTAAAAGGCGAAGAAGCTCCAAAGACGTTCCTAAGGGAATGCAGAGCTTATACCGTCTAAGTAAAAGGCGAAGAAGCTCCAAAGACGTTCCTAAGGGAATGCAGAGCTTATATAGATATTTTGTGTGTATCTTCGGAACAAACGTCATTTGCATAACATAACATCATCACATCATTTTGCATAGCATAAGCATCATACATCATGTTGCATATGGCAAAAGAAGGGGACACAGTATCAACCTTCGAAAGGATGCTTTGAGAAAGAGCAAATTGTGTAAAGTCACGAGGGAATACAATGATAATCTTCGGAAAATAGCTCCGGAAAATGTTTTTACGAAGCATGGATGAGCTTCATCAGAGTAATATCAAAATTGTATAGCTTCGGAGAATGTTTACACGAAGCATGGATGTGATTTATCAGAACAGTTTAACGGAGAATGTTTTCTTCACGAAGCATGAAAAGAAGGGAAGGTGTTTTTTTCGCCGAAGGCTCAAAAATGGTATGTATGTAGAATTTCATGCATCGTAAAGAATTGAATAATGAAAAGAGACTTGTATATTACATTCAAATGTACAAAATATTACAGAGATCACACTTCCAATGTTTTTTCTAATAACATTTAGTCTTCTCTTAGTACTGCTTCGGCGGCCTCATTTAGAAGTTGATCAACAACTTTATCCATGATAGCTTCGGCCATTCGTTTAATCTAGTCATCTCCTTTTGTGTGAGGGTCGGCAGTCGATCCAGCAGCTTCTGAGGGAAGAGAACATTTCTTCATTACTATTACAAATCGCGAGCAAAGTTTGAAATAAAAATTACAACACAATAAGAACGACTAATTAATACCTAATTGCCTTTCGGGCTCTGTACTTCTTTCGGCAGCTTCTGCTACTTTCCTAGCATCATGGATGCCTTTTTCACTTCTTTGAATTATTTCTTGCGCCATTTCTCGGCCGCCATTGTCCCAGATATCAGTGAAGAATTTACCGCCAACCATGCTTGCTTCGGTCGAGGGATCTTTGATGTCTTCAGAGGACAGGGCAGCTTCGGACTGAGCTAAGGATTTTATATGTTCACAACCTTTTTTCTCCAAAACAGCAGCAATTCCTCTGGCGCCTGAAAAAGCGCAGATGTCACCGTGGCTGCTCAGGATTTCCTCGAAGGCTTCTGCTTCGTGACTGATCCAGTCCAGTGGACCTTCGGGATTGCCTCTTGGAAAATTCTCTTCACTAGAAAAGGCGCCAACGCTGGCGAAACTGGATTTTATCTTTTTGACGCATTCTACAGATTTAACATAGCATTTCCTCTGAGATGCACGAAGCTCTTTAACACTTAACTCTAAATTATTGACCAAATGATCACTAAGTTCTCGTTTTGTTTCCTCAAGCACACGTTCTTCTTTCGCCCGGGCCAATTGTTTCTGAAGATCTTTAATTTCGCGTTTCTGATCTTCGGCCTGAATCTTTGCAGCAGCTTCGTCCTTTTTTATCTTGTCTACTAGTGTAACCAGAATTTTATCTTTTTCTAGAGCTTCGTTTCTCAGTTTTATAACTTCTGATCGTAGATTGTTGAATGCAATTTCATAACTCTCATCTTCGGCACTCTTTTGTGCTCTCAATGCGTTGCTCAGGATTAAACCCTATAAAAAAAGAATCCATATAAGAATAAAGGAATGAATTACGTATTGTAAATTTTTTTCAAAAGTCTAATTCCCAAACCTTCAGGCTATTATATGCAAGACTATCCGCGAGATCTTCCTTCGTCATAGCGCATAACCCAGCTTCGAGCTTCGGGAATTCCATACTTCTAGCCATCTCTCGGCAGACAGATAGTTCTTTATTATCAGGAAGGCAGTACAGGAAGTCATCTTCATTTGTCCCGTTAAACACTACTGCCCCCTTCGGATATTTTAGTTCTCTGGCATAGTAGTTGGCTTCATAAGTCTCTTCTTCAGATAATTTCTTCCCCGAAGCATGTCGTACGATGTAATCGCGTATGCTGGCAGGAGCTTCGGGGGCGGCAGTGTCAATTTCTTCAACCAAATTTGGTTCTGATATTTTTGTTTTCAAGGATTGTTCTTTGGTGGGCTCTGAAGGCCCAGCCTCAGCTTCAGGTTGTTGCTTCGAAGCTTCAGCAACTACAGCTTCGGTAGACACTTCAGCAACTTCAATAGTCTTCTTTGGGGTTGTGCTTGAAGACTTAATTGTCTCCAAAACATCTAGCACGTTTACCATTCTTTTTCTTTTCGGGGTCACCGACGGCCCCTTTTGATTTTTTATTGTTTCGACATTTACCGAAGGACTTAAGATTTCTGATATTTTTGGCTCTTCAACCTTCGGTTTCTCTGCTTTTTCTGCTGAAAGCGCTTCAGTCCTTTCTCCCATCTTCGGCATTGGAGCTGGTTCTGTAGCTTCAGAGGCCAAAGAGATTTCACCAATAAATTCTGGCACTGTGGCCGGCTCAATAAAACGTGCTCGGTGAGTGAGCACCTTTATCTTTTTCCTTTGCGGCACTGGCTCATTAGTAGCACTCGTGGTAGCTTCTGCCGCAGTAGAAATATTTTTCCTTTTGCGACTCAATACCGGATAGTGGTAGTCAGGGTAGACAAACCCGACTGCGTCAAATACCCGGTTGAGCCTTTTCTTTTTTCGGCCTCCGAAGGCTGCTGATAACGCAGTGTTCTCGGCCTTCGAATATGCCCCAAGCAGTTCGTCACTTAATGTTTCAATGCTTTTCAACCAGTCATCATCAGGTTCAACAAATTTATCTGCATATTTGAATGTGTATTTCAGTCTGACCAATCCGCCTTCGTCGGACTCTTTGATGGTCTCCTTCGGCATCTCCCACTTTCCCGCAAGTGGCCACACCCTGAAGGCAATATGCTCTTGGACCAAGTCCCTTGTCCCAATGAAAGAGCAGATTACGCCGAAGGCCCTTTGGCATTCCTCGGCCGCTTCATCCATTTCAACCTTCGGCCTTCGGAGTCCGAAGCGTTGCCAGATGGGGCGCATAATGATACTCTTGACATTTTCTTGCGCTGTTAAGTCATTCTTTACATAGAACCATTCAGTCATCCAGGCTCCGGGCCACCTCTTCCGAAAAGTTGGCACAGGGCGGCTTGACCCGGAGCGGGCACCGAAGCTGTAACACCCAAAATTGTTGTGATATTGTTCTTTTCCCCAGGGCTTCGTCTCATATAACAACTCATGAATGTTGCAAAAACTTTTAGCATTTGGTTCTAAACCTTGGCTTCTTGCAGCCCAGACAAACATCCCCATTCTTATGATAGCTTCGGGAGTAAGTTGATGAAGGTAGACTTGAAATGTTTTCAGTACCTCAACAACAAAGTTGCTCAGGGGGAATCGAAGCCCAGCCTTGAGAAAGCTTCGGAAGATTACAACTTCATCTTCTTCGGGGGTGGGAGAAGTCTTTTCTCCAGCGTCAGCTCTCACAATAGATATATCTCGAAAATACCGCCCCCTCATATTATCAATATGGCTCTGCTTAATAGTAGTTTTCCCGAAAATCGTGTGACTTGGTCGCCATGGTCGATCTTCGGATTCTTCCCCACCACTTTCTACATCAAAACTGTCGCTGTCATCAGTATCTTCGGACAAACCTTCAAGAATTTCCTTGGTGATTTTCTCTGTGTTGGTTTCCGCCATCGCTATAAGGAACCCCAAGTTCTTCTCTTCGTCGAGGCTCAGCTTCGTCTCGGCAGCGATCTTCTTACTATCAGACATCTTCGGAAACGCTAAAAAACTGTTTTTAAGGCCGAAGCTTCAAAATCAAAAAGACCAGCAAATCTTAGTGCACAAGAGCTAAAAATTTAGTGGGCCGAAGCAGATGGCAAGTGTGCGTACCAAATAAGTTTGCGGTATGATCTTATTTATACCCCCAGGGCGTTGAAAATTGAAAGACCCCACTTGTCAGTGAATGTTGCTATTCTAGCAAAGGGAAGGTGTTTTTTCGGACCTTCGGCTCAAGGCCTTCGTCCATATCGCAATCTGAATTTATTATTAACAAATTAATATTGCGAGGGGCTACTGTTGGGGGCCTTCGTCCTCCGAAGGTCCTCAAAAACATGATTTGACAATGTTTTCCAAGTGGATTATGTGAACAGGTATCTTCGGACTCAGAATTATGAACATGAAGCACGGTCAGGACGAAGCCTGAACCAGACGAAGGACGAGCTGATTACCAAGCTCTACGAAGGATGGTGCACAGCCGAAGCTGTGCGCAGGGAAGCTTCGTCGCGATAGCAGAAAGGGGAACCGACTTAAAGATGAAAAGACTACGTGGTCCTTGACAAATTTCCATAAGTCATTAACAAATGTAATGGACATGGATGTAATTTTACGTGGGCTGCGTTCCGCGTCTATAAATAGATGAACAGTACTCCCGTACTGTTCACGCTGACTTGGCATTTGCTTTTGCGTCACGCTTGTACTTTTTACCTTCTCTCAGGACCGAAGGTACATTTGTAATTTGAAATCATTTCTATTTTTCCATGTTAATAAAATAGAAATGATTTTATGTTGTTTATATTATATTTCGTGCTTTATATGAATCCTTCGTCATTACTTGTTATATTTACGAAGGTATGTCCCTTATGACCTTCGTCCGAAACTCATTATTTCCCGAAGGGGCATAATGTTTCGAAGGACGAAGGACTTTAACATTTAACACTTTTTATGTTGCCTTGTTCTTAACTCTTAGCATTTGAGAACAAGTCCCCAACAGTACTCATCTTCGGAACCAACTTCTTCAACATCAGCTTGTGTTGCTTCGGCAGCAGGTGTGTCCTCTCCTGTAACTAGCCCGGAGCGCTTCATCGCTTTAGAAATCGGAACAGTTTCAACAGCTTCGGCTTCGTCTCCTTCGTGCTCAATTCTAGCAGTAGAACGCACTCTGGCCATTTGATTTTGAATTTCTTGAAAATTTCTTGGAAATTAATAACCTTTCTTCCGAAGCTCTTCTTCTGACGAAGCAGGCACCGAACTGGAGCTTCGTTTGAATGTGAAAGTCAAGCTTCGACTATGGTTAAATTTTTGGCAGCAAAACAGTGCAATAGCAATGAATGCTGTGGTAACTTCACACCTACCTGTCTGTTTATATAGTGCTGCAGGTAAGAAGGTGAATCGTCAGGATTTTTACACCACGCAAACAGTTGCTCGCACCCGCTGCACGGTGGGCCGCAAAGATCAAAATAGTGAACCTACATGGTGGGACCACTACGCGCTCGAAAACTGTATCGTTTCTCGACAACAAGCTCAGGGAAGGTGTTTTTCGGACCTTCGGCTTCCTGAAGCCTAAGAGACTTTTTTCACGGATCAAGCTCATTACGAAAAACGATCTAGCACCGCGAAGGGGCTACTGTTGGGACCATGCTTCATCGCCGAAGGTCCTGCGGAAAGAAAACAGCTTCGGCTGAAGCTGCTTGAACGTAATGCCGAAGGCACCATTCATGAAGCTTCGGTATTACAGCATGTCCGAAGATGGGGGTCGAACCGACTTAAAGATAGAATGACCTTTTAGTCCTTAAGGGTCTGAGTCAATGTTGTAAACTCTTATGAGGGGCATGATTGTAATTCTTCACAGGCTGTGTCCTGTGCCTATAAATAGTGAACAATATTTCTTTACTGTGGAGGCATTCTTGTAATTCCAAGTGCATCAATCGGGAATTATTACTTGTCAAGGCGAAGGTATACACGTACCTTAAACATTGTATTCAAACATTTTGTATTCATATAATAAAATATGTGAATGGTGCCATTTATTTCTGACATATTTATCTTTGATGTTTTACATTTTACATTACTTTATATTATCTTTGTAAGTTTAGTTACGAAGGTCGTAATATTATGTTCATGGTCTTTGTCCGAAGTTCATTAAATCCTTGGGGGAGATAATGCTTCAGCGGACGAAGAACATTTGATATTTAACATTTTTTGTGTTGCCTTGTTCTTGATTCATAGCATTTGAGAACAAGTCCCCAACATGAACTAGCTGACTTGCTTATAAAATACACTCAAATCATTAGGAAGTCAAAAGCTAAATGTGATAAGTTGAAAGATGAAAATGAATTTTTGAATGCCAAATATGACATAGTTATGAAAGCTAGTGATGAAATGAAAGAAGAAAACAAAACTATGTCATCCACTGTAAATGAGCTTACATCCTCCCTAAAAGATGCTAAGGATAAATGTGACAAGTTAAATGAAGCTAATAGGGAGTTGAAAGATAGACTAGTGAAAATTAAGGAAGACTATACTAAGATTAAATTTGATCATGATAATCTTCTTGTTGAAAATGAACTTTTATCTTGCAATACACATGAGGCTATTAACCCTGTTGTCAAGGTGATCAAACTAGTCTACATGATGAACTAACCGAAAAAGTTGAAGTCTTGACATTAGACAACCAAAAATTGAAGAGATACTTGACTGATGCAACTACTAGGAGAAAGGTTGCCATTGAGAACAATGATTTCAACAATGAGTTGGCAGTGTATAATGAAAGGCTTAAAAATGAGGTCAACAAACCTAAGAGTGAAAATGAACATCTTGTAACAAGTGTGCAAAAGTTCAACAAGGGCCAATACCTCCAAAATGAATTGCTCATGAACACTATCATGAAAAACAACAAGAGTGGTATTGGATACAATTCTTTTGTGCAAAAGAAAGCTACAACTCAATACAAGCCAAAGCAAGCCCATAAGCCTATCAAATGCTTTGAGTGTGGAAGAAGGTCATTTTGCCCACAACTGCAAAGCCAAACCACCAACTCCCTTGCCTAAGCACTCAAGACCATTTGCCTTCAATGCTCATTATGTTCTAAGAAAAGTAGCAAATGGAAAAGTCAAAGTTACATTCCTAGGTCCACCAAGCAAGAGTAGACCTAGACAAATTTGGGTTGCAAAGTCCTTGATTGAGAAAGTCACTGGTCTTATGCAATATAGGGCCCTCAAAACTCAAGCTTGATTTGTCTGTGGATGTAGGTGAACTACAAGACCGGTGGGAGCCATTGGGTTATTGACAGTGGATGCACACAACATATGACAGGCAACCCACGGATGTTCACCTCACTTGATGAGAATGTTGATGGACAAGACAAAATCACATTTGGGGACAATTCAAAGGGAAAAGTTCAAGGACTTGGCAAGGTGGCAATTTCAAATGATCTATCAATTTCAAATGTTCTCTTGGTTGCACCTTTAAGCTTCAACTTATTATCAGTGGGTCAACTCTGTGATCTTGGACTTCAATGCTTATTCACTCCAACAGAGGTTATTGTATCAAAAATGGATGATGAATCAATGTTGTTCAAAGGATTTAGATACAACAATCTCTACTTAGTGGATTTCACCTCTGAAGATGCAGACTTAAGAACTTGCCTCTTTACCAAAGCATCACTTGGATGGCTATGGCATAGAAGGCTTGCACATGTTGGAATGGGCACACTCAAGAAAGTATTAAAAAGGATATGGTTAGAGAACTAAAGGATGTTGTATTTGAAAAGGACAAGCCTTGTAGTGCATGTCAAGCTGGAAAGCAAGTTGCTAACACACATCCTACAAAATCTTTCATGTCAACATCAAGGCCACTGGAACTACTTCACATGGATTTATTTGGACCAACAACTTATGCAAGTGCTGGTAGCAACATCTACTGTCTGGTTATAGTTGATGATTTCTCAAGATACACTTGGGTGTTCTTTCTCCATGATAAATCTAAAGTTGCATCTATATTCAAGAAGTTTGCCAAGAAAGCTCAAAATGAATTTGATTGCAAGATCAAGAAGATTAGAAGTGATAATGGTAAAGAATTTGACAACACCAACATACATGAATACTGTGATGAGATTGGGATCAAGCATGAAGTATCAGCAACATATACACCTCAACAAAATGGAGTTGTTGAAAGGAAAAACAGGACCTTGATCACTCTTGCAAGGACAATGATTGATGAGTATAACACACCGGAGAGGTTTTGGGCCGAAGCTGTCAACACTGCATGTTATGCATCAAACATGCTATTTCCTCACCAGCTATTTGCGAAGACTCCCTATGAACTGCTAAATGGGAAAAAGCCAGACGTCTCCTTCTTCCGGGTGTTTGGATGCAAATGCTACATTTACAAGAAACACCATCACCTAGGGAAGTTTCAAAGACGTTGTGATATTGGTTTTCTACTGGGTTATTCATCAAAGTCCAAAGCATATCGAGTATTCAATCATGCCACTGGCGTGGTAGAAGAAACATATGATGTGGAGTTTGATGAGACTAATGGCTCCCAAGGAGCACTTGAAAATCTTGATGATGTAGGTGATGAGCCACTCAGGGAAGCCATGAAGAACATGCCAATTGGAGCTATCAACCCAAAAGAAGATGAAGAAGAGGTGCAAAACATTGACATGCCTTCTTCATCAAGTGTACCACAAGATGATGAAAAAGATGAGAGGCATGCAAATGAAGATACATTTGTCTCTCATGAACAAGCAAGGGTACAAGCCGAAGATGTTGATGCTCCAGGATCTTCTTCCCAAGTGGTTGACAGGAGAAACTCATCACTACTTAAAGCACACCCACAAGACCAAATCATTGGGAGTCCTTCACAAGGGGTTATTACTCGATCACATAAACATGCTTCTTTTATTGAACATCACTCCTTCGTTTCTTGTGTTGAGCCTACATGTATAGATGAGGCGCTACAGGATCCGGACTGGGTAAATGCCATGCATGAAGAACTAAACAACTTCACCCGTAACCAAGTTTGGACCTTGGAGAAGCCTCCACAAGATGCAAGGATCATTGGAACAAAGTGGGTGTTCAGAAACAAACAAGATGATCAAGGCGTGATTGTGAGGAACAAGGCAAGACTTATTGCAAAGGGCTTCTCTGAAGTTGAAGGCTTAGATTTTGGAGAGACCTTTGCACCGGTTGCTCGACTTGAAGCCATCCGTATCCTACTCGCATATGCATCATGCTATGATATAAAGTTTTATCAAATGGATGTAAAAAGTGCATTTTTAAATGGCTTCATAAATGAACTTGTATATGTTGAGCAACCACCTGGGTTTGAAGACCCTAGATATCCTAACCATGCTTATAGGTTGTCCAAGGCGCTATATGGGTTAAAGCAAGCTCCAAGGGCTTGGTATGAGCGTCTTCGCGACTTCCTCATCGAAAAGGGCTTCAAGATCGGGACCGCTGACACAACCTTATTCACAAGAAGCATAACGGTAATATTTTCATTTGTCAAGTATATGTTGATGACATAATCTTTGGCTCGACAAATGATTATCATTGCAAGGAATTTGGTGAGTTGATGTCGAAGGAGTTCGAGATGTCTATGATTGGTGAGCTGACGTACTTTCTCGGCTTTCAAGTCAAGCAAATGAAAGATGGTAACTTCCTCTCACAAGAGAAGTATACCAAAGACTTGTTGAAAAGATTCAACATGGAGAAGTGCAAACCAATCAAGACACCTATGCCAACAAATGGACATCTCGACCTAGATGAGGGAGGTAACCCGGTTGATCAAACTCTTCACTGTTCTATGATTGGTAGTTTATTGTATCTTACCGCATCTAGACCCAATATCATGTTTAGTGTCTGCATGTGTGCTAGATTTCAATCAAATCCTAAGAAAGCTCATCTTTGCACTGTTAAAAGAATTCTTAGGTATCTCAAGCACACCCCAAGTGTTGGTCTTTGGTATCCCAAAGGAGCTACTTTTGACTTAATTGGCTATTCCGATTCGGACTATGCCGGTTGCAAAATTGATAGAAAAAAGTACTTCTAGGGGGTGCCATTTGCTTGGGAGATCACTAGTATCATGGACATCCAAAAAGCAAAATAGTGTTGCCTTGTTAACCGCCGAAGCAGAATACATTGTCGTGGGTGCTTGTTGCACACAAATTTTATATATGAAACAAACTCTTCTAGACTATGGCGTAGTTCTATAAAAAGTACCTTTGTTGTGTGACAATGAGTGTGCTGTTAAAATTGCTAATAATCCTATACAACACTCTCGCACCAAGCACATTGATATCCGTCATCACTTCCTTAGAGATCATGTTGCTAAAGGAGACATTATTTTAGAAGGAGTGAGGTCGGAAGATCAATTAGCAAATATTTTCACTAAGCCACTTGATAAAACCCACTTTTGCATGTTAAGGAATGAATTAAACATACTTGATCTCAGAAATTTTATTTCAAGATCTCAAAATGGTGTTGTCAAGCCTGCATTGCATATTTAAATTTCTTGTATTGCATCTAGGGCTTGTCTAACCTAGTCAAGATAACCGCCAACAATGCGTGTGAAAAAGCTTAACTCGGGCTCAAACTTGACAAGTCTTAGTTTTTAAGCTTTTAGTACTTAAATTCCTCTTTACTATGCAATTGTTGGTTCTTGAGATATGCATGAGGCACTACACTTAGGGGGAGTATTCAAAACTCAAATTGCTCATGAAAACCCCTAGTGCAAAGCCAAAATGCAAATCACACCATTTGACTATTTTCTCTAAAAATTAACTAGCCTATGGCAAAATATTTTGAAAGTTATGGGAAAATATATGAGGGTGCCAATACCTGTCCCAACAGGTGTTGTTTTGTGTGATTATAAGTTGGGATTTGGTTTGGTTAAATATTAGATAGAAAATTTAAAAACATTTCAAAATCCCCTCTGTTTGGGCTTACCGGACAGTCCTGTGTGCACCGGACACTACACTGTGCACTGTCCGTTGCACCGGCCACGCGCGCAGATCCACTTTCTCCTGTGCGCTGTCTGGTGGCTCACCGGACAGCTACTGTGCGCTGTTCGGTGTGCACTGGACAGGCACTATAGACTGTCCGGTGCGCCCATATTGCATTTAAAAAAAGGCCTCCAGCCCGAGCCGAGCCAGAGGCTCCCTTTTCCCTCTCTGCTCTCTGTATCTAAGCTCTCTCTAGTGATCTTCACCTCTCTCCGGCAATCTCTCTCGCCAGCGGCGATCCTCCGGCGACCAAGCTGTGCCCTCCTTCTTCCTCCCTCTCGGTGAGCTCCTCTCCCCTTTGTTCTTCCTCCCTCTTCCCTCTGTTGTCTATGCACATCTCACACCTTCCACCCTTTGGTTCATCTCCAAATTCACTGCAAATCCTATGTTTCTTGTGGATGTGTGTATTCCTTGTGCTCCCTAGAGTTACCATGCAGGTTCCTAGCTCCTTAGGGAGGGTTTCTCCACCTAAAATGGTTATTTCATCAAAAACCTAGAATCCCGCACGCCACGTGCTCGGTGAAATGCCCAAACCAGCCAAAAATGCTCCAATCGATCCCAAATTTTTCAGGCACCTTTATGGTACCTCCATAAACATATTTGCAAAATCTCATGCCAATCCGATATCCCAGGCTTCAATTTTACACAAATCCCCGTTTCTAGCGATCGATTCCGAGCCGAGTGCCCAAATTCCACTTTCTTCGCCTAAAATCAAACCAAGCACACACTTCACTCATATTTACCCATATAAACCTATTCGTGAAGTATCAGCTCAATTCCAAGTCATTTCATGCCTCAATTCCAATTTCAAACCTCATATAGCACTATTCTTTGTTCAAACTCTGTTTTCACGCCGTTTGGCCTCTCGATTGCCACATCTCTCGATTTCTGTGCCATAACACTCTGTGTATGTATTTATTCACATTTCATATACTTATGATTATGTGACTAATACGTGCTCACCTCTTCTATCATTTCAGTGACCTCGCCTGTCCGTGAGCCGTCTCCTGTCCTGCCTGGATTCTCTCCCTCTCGTGTGAGATTTCCATGTAGCTATCCACTCTTTGGTAATCCTATCGGCTGCTATCGTCTCGTGCTTAGTTTCTCTCTCTCATATGCAGTCTTTATGTCAGGATGGTGCGCACAAAGAATGTGTCGGCACCAGAGGGAGGAGACGACGAGGACCCTCCTCGCCCCTTTAGGTAGGTCAAGGGCAAGACTGTCTATTTGGAGCAATAGGAAGGCCACAAGAAGCGGTGTTTGGATAGAGCAGCCCGAGCAGCTCTAGCAGCTGCAGCAGCTGAGCAGGCAGAGAGAGGTGGCCTGCTGCAGATATCTTCAGATCAGATTGCTTACAGAGTTCGTCGACTCGCCTCTCAGCCTCGCTCCTCCGCACCTACCACTCCCGCCACTGCTACCACTCCACCTCCCACTTCGCCCGCTCCAGTCACTCCTGCGCCATCCACCACCTCAACCATACCTACCACCTCCACCACTCCAGCTTCCACTGCTCCTCCTCTCGCTCCCTTTTCTGCTCCACCTATCCCACCTGCTCGCTTCAGGGAGCGAGATGAGACCGAGGTGCGACCACTGGCTGCCGATCCCCGGTTGTTTGATCTTCAGCGTGCTACAGCGGCTCGGGTACGTCAGTTCAGACATGTACCCATGGAGACTTGGCTACTGGCTTAGAGAGACCCTGCAGCAGCAGATCTTTTCAGCATCAGGATACATGAGTCTTTCTTTAGAGCACAGATGTCAGCCCAGATTGCTCTGCGAGCGCACCGACTATTCGATCTCCCTGCGTTTTTGCTAGCCACCGGTGCGGATTCTGAGGTGCACCTTTCTTATCTGCCTGGTCTACTCACTCTTCTGACTACCAGCAGCAGATATGTTGAGGAGTGGTCCGAGTTTTCTATGCTTTTGTATGGATCGATCCTGATCACCAGTGGATGAGGTTCCGCTTTGAGCGAGAGGATGTTACACTTCATGCTAGCCAGATTCGCTAGCTATTTGGATTCAACGAGTCATCAACTCATCTTCATAGCTTGTGCTACGGCACCTCTGATCCTCCTCGTCGCCCTCACGGCGGAGTTGCTCCAGCTACAGCTCACGTCGCGGCTTTGTTCTGACTGCCCTTCTCAGATGTGTCGCGACGTTCTCCCGCAGATTTCACTACAGCGGCCAAGTTCTTATATCAGCTCATGAGACGGACGCTTCTGCCATGGATGGGTTATAGGGAGGCTGCTACTCATATCCAGCTCTGGCTCCTCGGTGCCCTGATCTCTCATTTAGAGTTTGATGTTATTGACTTCCTTGTTTGTGAGATCGAGGACACAGTCTTGGATGGACTTCATGCCCGGCGACAGCTACCATATGCTCACTATCTCTGCCACATCTTCGCACAGCTGATTCGGCCACCGCAGTTCTAGGGCACTCTTGAGGCCTCTCGCCTCCTCTTTGGCTCCTACCGTCTAGCCCCTGAGGACCCTGTGTCAGCACCTGATCCAGTGATTGACACTCAGGCAGAGGATACAACTTTTCATCAGTTCGAGACTCAGGGCACAACAGTTCTTGACGACGATGATGATGATGATGATTTTGCGATTCTGCCTCCGCCTCCGCCTCCCCGCTCACATGATCATGAGGCTGGGAGTTCCAGTGATGTTCTTGCTGCCCCTCCTACGGTTGACCCTGCTCTGGCTACCATCCTTCAGACTCTTACGCAGTAGCAGGCTCTTATGGCGTCCGAGCAGGCTTGACTGGCAGCTGAGCAAGCTCGTCAAGCAGCAGTCCAGCAGCAGATGTCCGAGAGGATGCTTTCTCTATTTCAGACTATTTAGGATAGGCAGGACACTCTGCAGCAACAGTTTTTGGCAGATAGGGCTGAGCACTGGGCCTTCATGACTCACATTCTTCAGCACACCGGTGTTCAGATCCCTTCGGTTCAGTCTGCACCCCCTCCAGCTCTTTAGGCGACTATTGTGTCAGCCATTCAGGCAGGACCCCCTCTTCCTTCAGTTGGTCGTCTACCTCTCCGATCTGGCCGGTCACCCTGTACTTCTCATCGCTGGTCATTAGCTTTGTTAGTGCTCAGCCGCCAGTGCCACCAGCTGTTATTGTTACCACTGCTGCTGTGGCGGTGTCTATGACCTCTTCAGCTTCGGCAGCTCCTGTAGCGTAGCCTCAGTCTGAGTCACACCAGCTCTAGCTTCTACGGCAGATCCTAGATCTAAGACTAACTCTGACCCTCAGCTGGTGTTCGCTCTTCTGCCATGACCGCGACCGGATGCGCCCCCGCCTCCTCCTTCCTCTTTTGATCTGTAGGTTTGGGTTCCCTTTTGGTGTTTGACACCAAAGGGGGAGAGATATGAGAGTTGTGAGAGCTAGGGGTAGTTAGGGAGTTAGTAGAGAGTCATTTGATGTAATATATGGGAGTTAGGGAGTTAGTAGAGAGTCATTTTGATGTAATATATGTGCTTGATACTCTCTGTACTAGCTCCACTTTTGTATGATGATTTTGGCTCACAAACTCTATTATATACTTTCGATGCTTATGTTGACTATGTGTGTATTGTGTTTTCACCTTATATGTTATCACCAGCCTTCTAGTTCTTGTTCATTGATTTGATTTCACTTTTATATGAACAAGAAACTTACAATGTGTATGCGCTCACTCTTATTATTATGTTACACACTCTTTCTGTCAAAAAGTATTGAATATAACTAACCATCTTCTCTATTGACAGAAATTTCAAAACAAACTACTCTCACAATCTTGTAGGGTTGTCATCAATCACCAAAAAGGGGGAGATTGAAAGCATCTGGGCCCCTCGTTGGTTTTAGTGATTAATGACAACGTAATTTTATATGTGACTAACGTGTGTTTTGTAGAGGCAAATGGTAAGTTAGGTCGCATTACAGGTAAATGTACTACAACGGTGAAAACAATCCCGAAGATAAGAACTTGAAGCGACGGCTAAAGCGACAAAACAAAAAGTGAAGGTCTTCGTATTTCGAGTGTCAAGGAGTTGCGAACACTCATGATATAGTTAGGTCTTTTATTTTGTTTTAGCCGTACTATAAAGAGGGGTTGTCGATGAGTAGTTTGACCAAGAGAGTTCTAGTGTAGTGTTGGTGCATATTCACACTCACATTTAGTGCTAGGTGTCACTCTAGAACATACTCACGAGTTAGAACGAAAACCGATTCGAAAAACAGCAGAAAATAGAATTTAGGGTTTTTGTCAGTGGGGCACCGGACTGTCCAGTGTGCACCGGACTGTCCGGTGCGCCCTCTGCTAGTGGGGCCAAGTTGGCCTGGGGAAGGTCTTTCCCCCTCGCAGAAACCCGAGAGCGCATGGTTTGAAAGTTGAATTTTAGTGGCACACCGGACAGCGCACCGGACTGTCCAGTGCGCACCGGACTGTCCGGTGCGCACCGGACACTGACTGTTCACTGTCCGGTGTGCCATCTGCCCAACGACTAGCTGTCAGAACTTTGGTAGAGCATTGCAAGCACCACAAAGCCTAGTGAGGTGATTTGAGAATCATAATCCCGCATTTGGACCTCATTAGCACTAGCGAGAGCCACCTAGAGCACACACCGCATGCATTAGGCTTCTCTTGGTCAAGCGAAAGTCTACGGCTTGTTACTCTTGGTGACCGGCATCACCTAGACGGCTTGGTGGCGTTGGAAGCTCGGTGATCACCTTGGAGATCTTGTTGGTGACCCGACTCAAGTTTGTAAGCGGTCGTGATGGATCCACCGTGCTAGAGTGGCAAAGGATCATCTCATAGTGAGCACTTGGTTCTTGCGAGGACCAAGGGGGAGCGATACCCTTGCGGGTGCTACAACGAGGACTAGGGGAGAGTGCTGACTCTTTGATACCTCGGGAAAAATTGGAGGAGTCTTCTAAACCTTGCTTTACATTACGCACTTAATTCAAGCTTTTTATATTGTGTATTTGTTTAGCAAGTATTTGAAGTATTGTCTTAGCATTGTTGTATTTCTAGTGTTATTCTCTTTTTGCTAGTTGTTGGGGGTGAAGTTGGGCTCTTGCTTAGGTTTTAATTAGTGTTGATTTTTAGAAAAGCCCAATTCACCCCCTCTTGGGCATCGTGATCCTTTCACTAGGGATTAAGCTCACGAGCCACAATATGAAGCTATGGGAGAGAGTTATTGAGCATCGCTGGAGAGGAATGATGCATATCACCATGAACCAATTTGGATTCATGCCCGAAAGGTCAACCATGGAAGCAGTTTTCTTAATAAGACAAGTCATGGAGCGGTATAAGGAGCAGAAGAAGGACTTGCACATGGTTTTTATCGACTTAGAAAAGGCATATGATAAAATATCTAGGAATCTCATGTGGTGGGCATTGGATAAGCATAAAGTCTCAACAAAGTATGTTACACTCATCAAGGACATGTATGGCAAGGTTGTGACCAGCGTCTGAACAACTGATGGTGATACAAATGTTTTCCCGATTAACATAAGACTACATCAAGGTTCAACTTTGATCCCTTATCTATTTGCCTTAGTGATAGACGAGGTCCACGAGAGATATACAAGGAGATATCCCTTGGTGTATGCTTTTCGTTGATGATGTAGTTCTAGTAGATGAAAGCCAGGAAGGAGTAAATAGAATGCTAGAGTTATGGTGTTAAACCCTAGAGTCAAAAGGTTTTAGAATTAAGACCAAACCGAGTATATGAGATGTGACTTTGGTACTACAATTAGTGAGGATGGAGATGTAAACTTGGGAGGCCAGGTAGTACCCAAGAAGGACCCCTTCTGTTATTTGGGATCGATGCTACAGAGAGATGGTGATATTGATGAAGATGTTAGCCATAGGATAAAAGCGTTGTGGATGAAATGACGTGAAGCATCGGGAGTCCTATGTGACAAGAGAGTGCCACAGAAGTTGAAAGACAAGTTCTACATGACGGCGATTAGCCTGCTATGTTATATGGGGCTGAGTGTTGGCGTACTAAGAGGCGACATATCCAATAACTAGGGCTGGACGAAATGCTCATGGCTCGCTGGCTCGCTCGGTTTATGGTCAGCTCGACTTGGCTCGGATCGGCTCGTCTGAATTTTTTCACGAGCTGAGCTGACATCCTAGCTCGGTTCGTTAACGAGCCAGCTCGCGAGCTAAACGAGCTACCATATTCCAGCAAAACGAAACTATATGCATATCATTTATAGAATAATTGATGAACATGTTATATATATGTGAGGTGTCTATGGCCTATAAATTAAACTAATGATTAATGAACTATGTCTATGTGTTAATTTGGTCTATGCAAATATAATTATGGGTTAAACTGATGAAGATGTACGTGAATTGTGAATTAATGAGTGATGAATTATGCTAATTTGGTGTTACATTGATGTGGTTTGTGAAACTATGAGTATAATTACTATTTTCTATTATTAAATTAGTTTGAAATTAACTAAAAAATAATTATTATGTATATATAATTTTTTTCTGCTCTGGCTCGCGAGCTAAACAAGCCAGCTCAAGCTCGTAAACGAGCTGAGCCGAGCTGACTCTGTGGCTCGTTAGCTTAACGAGCCAGCTCGAACTCAGACGAACCGAGCCGAGCTGGCTCGTTATCCACCCCTACCAATAACTAAGTGTTGTAGAGATGCGTATATTGTGTTGGATATGTTGGCACACAAGATTGGTCCGAGTGAGAAACGATGACATACACGATCAGCTAGGAGTAGCGCCAATTCAACAAAAGCTTATTCATGTAACATCCAAAATGTGTATAAGAAAAAAAATAATAATAATAAAATAAATAAATAAAGAAATAAAATAGTATAGTGAGATATCTTCAACCTATACTTGAGCTTTGGATTTTGAGGACTGAGCTTTCGAAAACAAAGAATGAATGGAGAAAGATTTTCTATCCAACTAAATGATTATTCATTTCATTAAAAATGAAACATTAAAAACATTTATTAAAGTAAGTAATAAATAAAGAAGTAAAATAAACTTTGCATCTATTATGGATTTTGGGTAATTTAAGAAAGCCTATTATGTGACTTGAATAAATATGTTTTCAAATAGGAGATTATATAGAAGATCATTATATGAGTTAATTTATTAATAAAACATCTATAAATATCTCCTAAAGTATTTAAGCCAAGGTATATTTTAATAAATGATAAAGATTAAAACTTAGAGTCTTAATACACCTTAGGTGAGCATAATTGGTGAATTCAAAATCATTTTAAAAATATGGAAAAATAAATAAATAATAAATAAAATTTTGGAGTTGCATTAATGAGGGGTCCTTCCGTTTGTTCATTAAAAACTTGAATACAAATAAAAAAACGAAATTTAATTGAATTTGAAATTGGAAAAATTAGAATTGAAAACAGAAAAGAAAAAAAAGAACAAACCTGCGTCTGGGCCGAATTAGCCTTCTCGCGGCCCATTCTCCTCCTGTCCCGCCTATGCCAGCCCAATTGTGCTCACACTTGTGCCACCGACGAGCGGGACCCGCTCTCCAGTCTCCCACCCTCCTCCTGGCTATTTCTCCGCCGCGGTTCATCTAGGCACTGACTTGTGGGCCCTGCTTGCAGCCACACAACCGCGTGCGCGCGACCTGTTCCATCTTCCCCGCGGGCGCCAGACGCGGACCACACCGGCGGGCACGTGATTACCACGGCCGCCTTAACCACCTTCCACAACTCGTGCTGACTCACGGCATAACCGAGACCCGCTCCTCAACCGCGACTGCCGTCATCGCCAGGTGGGCCCTATGTGCCCTGTAGTTCTTCCTCTCCGCAACCAACGACGGCCAATTCTTGCGCCACTACATGCGCCAGCTCGTGCTTCTCCGAACCAGCCATTCGGGGGCATAAAACCCTGCCGCAAATCCCTCTTCTCTTTCGCTTTGCGACACCCGGGAATCACCCTAGCGCCGCTGCGTTGTCCTGGCAAATCTGAGGGAGGGAAGAGTTGAGCCGCCACGTGGGTGCTCGGCGCCGTCGTCATCCAACCCTTTGGTGCTTGCGCCTGCGTCTTCCTCGAGCCTGGGGAAGGGAGGTCGTGGTCGTGCCGCCCGGGAACTACCACCAGGGCCACCTGAATTACTCGTCGGAGCAACTTCATTGCTGTCCGCCCACTCTGCGCCGTGGCGGGACCTCCACCGGTTCGGAACGCGGTATGCAATACCTTCATCGTTTCTGCCGTATAGTTGTCCATGTGTAGCTGCAAAACTTTTAGGATTCAGTGCGGGGATTGGGCCAATGTCTTGTTGTCGGCGAACTTTCGCAGTGAGGCGACAGCGGCGCCGCCGTGACTGGAGTTGAGACGAGGGGGCGGTCTCTGGACCGTTGGATCACGCATGGGCGATCGGGATTAGACCAGGGAGTACCGATTCGCAAAGGTAGATCGGGATCATTGATTTGATGATCGAGGGTTTAGATCTGAGCGGGGTGTGATCGTTTTTTCGACCGTTGATATCGGATCTAACGGCTGGTACGACTTGGAGAGTAAACGCGCGCGAACCTAATCTGGTCCGATGAGCAGTGATCGGACGTTTGGGGTTGCTGGCGAGATTGACGGACGTTAGATCTAATCTGTGTCGTCCAAATCGGATCCGACGGCCAGGGCATGCCAGTACCGCTTCAGTTACCCACTTCACAGAAAAGCCCTTATGTTTTTAAGATAACAACCCGCAGTCCAGCGCGGATAGCACTGAGTCTAGGACATTTTGCATGTTAGCCCTTGTGTTTCTGTTTAAATTGAGGCGCAGTCCAAGGAATTTTAAATCAGGAAAATTGAATTGGAAATCTATTTTTAATGTAGAAATAAATACTAGAACTTGTATAAATCATAGAAAATTCATATGAGCTCCGAATTGACCCGTTCCAATTTCTATAATTTTGTATTAATATTGTCTATCACTTAATGACTCTGTTTTAGCATGAAAACTATATTAAACTTGACCACTTAATTATTTCCATACAAAACACATAAAATCATTAGAAATTCATAACTTAAAATCTATGATTCCGATTTGATCCGTTCAAGTTGCGTTAGTCTCGTATAAATATTTTCTATGCAATAACAACATTTATAATACCATGTCGCATTCTTTTGTAATTAGATCTTTATTTAATTCATGTTGGTTAGACTTGTTAATTTTCTTAGCATTATAATCTACTAAAATATGATCTATGGTCAATTTATGACTTAGATTAAAGTTGAGATAATTATTTATAGAATAACCTCTCATATGATTTATACTAATCAATTTATAATATAGTTTAATCACGCAGATGTTCTATAAAATCATAACTCCTTAATCGTAACTCCGATCTTAGTAGTTCTCGATCCCGCGATCTCGTAGCTTCGCGTAGATCATTATTATTCAGTTTATTCTTATGTTTGGTGAGATGTTAATTTTGCCCATACCATGTTTGTTTGTATTGCTACGACTAGCGTGAGGTTACGAAGATATGAAGACTCACCCTGGTAACTGGAATCTCAAGTGCCAAGCAAGTTGTGCCCTTGATCCACTTTTATTACCCAATAATATTCTTTAATATCACTTATTCATGCATATGTTTAATTTTGATAGGACCCAATAGGTCACCCTAGACTGATTATCCTTTTACCTTGTTTATCCCTGAATCATTGGGTAGTTATGCTATTGCTTTATATGGTTTTGGGAAAATATTTCATTATATCCATGTTCCTATTATTTTGTTATGTTATTTATATTCATGATAAGATCATTATGTTAATGGGAACATGGAGAACCACCCAGGAAAACAGTGCTACCACAAGGGTTTAATGGGACGCCCTTGGCTGATTAATTAGGAAAGCTAGTGGATGACTACCTTACACGAAAGGGGCAAGGGCAGTGGTTAGTGTAGGGAGGTCCTTGGGTTTATTTTGCTGCGATGGCAGTCAGGTGAGGGATTCCTGCACTAGAGCTTCCTATAAATTATAGCGGGTTTTCTGAAGCTAGTGGAACTTTGTAAAGGCCTCGTAGTGTTACCCTGCCTCGCTTCCTTGGTAGAGGTGTATGGGATTCATGACCCCTTGGCAGATAGTAACATGGCTTATGGGTAAAGATGCACAACCTCTACAGAGTATAAAACTGGTATACTAGCCGTGCTCACGGTCATGAGCGGCTCGGACACTCACATGATTAATTTATGGAACTTAAACTCAATTTGTCATTTCATTGCATTGGGATTATTTTGCTATTACTTTTAATTATTTATTATGGTTTGGTATTTACTTACACTTAGTAACTGCTAATAAAACTTTGACCAACTTATAAAAGCAATGCTCAGCTTCAACCTTTATTTTGTTGATCAGCCTTACCCTTCACATGAACTCCCACCTTTGGTGTGTTCATGCCACATTATTCCCCACAACTTGTTGAGCGATGAACATGTGTGAGCTCACCCTTGCTGTCTCACACCCCCACAGGTCAAGGACAGGTACCACAGGATGAGGCGCATGGAGGATGCTGCGTTGTGTTCGTGAGACGTCTAGGTCGTCGTCTCTTAGTTGACTTTTCTAGCGCCAAGGATGGATTTTAGATCCTGTTATATTTATCTTTTATTTTGTAAGACTTCCGCTATGTAATACGTACTCTGATATTATTGTGACATTTATCTCTATATACTCTGTTATTATATATGTTGTCTTCTTTGGCGCATGTATAAGATGCACCCGGCTTTGTCCCTTAAAGCCCGGGGTGTTACAATTCAACATCTGTTGAGATGGTTTGGGTGTGTCCAACGGAGACCCCCAGAGGCACCGGTGCATAGAGGCATCATAAGAAGAAACAATAATATGAAGAGAGGTAGAGGGGACCAAATCTGACATGGGAGGAGACAATAAAAATGGACATGAAGGAATGGAATATCCCAAAGGAGTTGTGTTTGGATAGAAGTGCTTGAAAAGAAGCTATCCACGTGCCTGAACTGTGATTATGCCTTTTCCCTTTTAGTTCTCTCAAAAACTTCCCCTTTCTATCTCTTTCTCTTTTTGGGGAATTCTTGTTGGGTTTCAACTCTAGTATACCCCAACTTGCTTGGGACTAAAAGACTATGTTGATGTTGGTGTAGCAAAAATGTGTAGAGGTTGAGGATGGATTAATTTGAAGGGATTGATGGCTTATATACTTAAAATTTGGGAAGGTCATATTGGACGAGGCCTAAAGTTCTATTGATCTATTGAGCTTCTATTATAATAGGTCAGTGCCCGTGCGTTGCAACGAGATCATATAATACCTCGATAACTTATATATACAAATGTGTGCTATACAGTTATGAGATGGAGGACGACATCCACGAGCCGTCGGGGATGACGTTGAAGAGAAATTCGGGCCTATGACGCATGAGCACTGTAACACCCTTAATTTGGGGGTATAAAATTTCTTTCTAAATTACCAACCAAATGCAGGTGTTACTCTTCTCTCTCTAGTTTCACCCTCTCCTTTTCTTTTTTGTAGAATTAGTTTAATTAGGGAAGGATTAATTATTTTATTTTGTCCAAACCATATGAGTCATGAAATGTTGCATCATGTTGAGCTCCAAATATTCTTTGAATTGTTGCACATGTTTGATTTGGTTTGAATTTGAAACTTGATTTGAATTTGAATTGAAAACCCTAGAGAAAATAAATAGAAAAGCAATTAGAAATTCCCTGGAAAATAGAAAAGTCAATTAAGCCTAAGTCGGCCCATTAAGCCCAGCCTGCGCGCGCCCTCGGTGCCTGACAGGTGGGTCCCGCCTATCGGCGCCAGCCCTCGCGCCCCCTCTCTCCCTCTCTCCCTCCTGCTGCCCAGTGGGCCAGGCTTGTCGGTGCCGTTCCTTTCGCACGCGCGCCCGCTTCCCTCTCTGCCCCGCCGACCCCACCTGTCAGCTCGTCTCCAACCTCCCGCCCACGTTCCCCCGCCGTGGATGTGCCCACGACCGCGCGATCTCCGGCCACCTCTGCACGTCCTCGCTCCCTTTTGAGCCCCGCACCCCGCTCGCCCACTTTCCCTTGCCCACTTGCGCCCTCAGCCGAATCCTCTTGCCCCCTCTCTCGTGCGCACGCGATCAGATAGCTCCGCCGCCGCTCACCGTCGACCGCCGTCCGTTCTGCGACCATCGTCGAGCCCGCGCCCTGTCTGTTGCCTCGGTGAGTTCCGCCTCGCCGTCAGCTACTCGGGACACCCTCTGGTTTGCCCTTCCCCTCTCCGGTTTGCCCAGTCCGCGCTCACCGGAGTGTTTCTTGCGCAGCCGGAGCCCACGGCCATCGACCCGAGGCTCCACCGCACACCCGCTATTCTCTAAGCATCCCAGAGTTCGCACTCGAGGTGAGCAACCTTTACATGCTTTTATTTCGCCAAGTATCGCCCCAGTGCCCACGCGATTGCTCACCGGAGTTAGTTGCGCCGCCGCGGGACCTTTCCCACCGTGGTCTGTGTCCTCTAGTGCCCCCATGCCGGTTCTGTGCCCATGGTCGTGCTTGCCGTGTCGCCCTGAACGTGCCTGACCCTTTCCCTAAGCCCCTAGAGCCCTGTCGTGGCCGCCACCCTCATCTCTGGCGAGCCCTCGCTGTGGGACCGAGCGGCGCCACCACGCTCATGTCTGGTCCCCGACTATTGGATCTCGAGCGTACGTTCGAGATTTGACAATTTAGGTTTAATCAGAGCGGATCTAATCTCAGCCCTATGATCCAGATCCGACCGCTCTTCTCTCTCCCCCTCACCCATGCCCCTGCAGCTGGGCCCGGCTGGTCAGCCCGCCCTGGTTCGCTGACACCCCGTCCCCGCCTGTCAGTCGCGTCCGCGCGCCCGCGCCTCCGCGTGCGTCAGCGGGATCTAATCCCGTCCGTCGATCTGAGATTCTATGGTTGAGATCGTCCGATACCCCTTCGCGTGTATGTTTTGCTTAAGAGTCCCTCTTTGATTAGAAGAACTTTGGTTACTTTTATGATGATGGTTATAATTTTGATCTCTGGTATTTCCTCTCGGAGGAAGTGCTTTTGGGTAATAACTGGGTTTATTACTAAAATTTGGCTCTACTTATAGTAATGAAAACTTGACCAACTAAAAGCAAATGCTTAGCCTTAACTCCACATACAGCTAGTCCACTTTAGCCAAATAAGATATTTGCTGAGTATGTTGATGTGTACTCACCCTTGCTTTACAAACCAACCCCCCAGGTTGTCCCCACTGTACTCAGTGCGCAGGAGGAGATGCTGGCAACATGGAGGACTTTGAGGAGTTTCAGGACTACGATGAGTTCTAGTTTACCTTAGCGGCAAACCCCCAGTCAGCTGCCTATGTAGGCTTATCTTCTACATTTCGTTTCTCCGCACTTTGATATTAATATTGAACATTATGGATATGTATTAGACTCTGTGGATGTCTCGGACATCTTGATGTAATTAAAGTACCTTTCCGCTATTTAATCTGAGCATTGTGTGATGATGTCCAATTATGTAATCGTTGTGTACATGAGTTCTGATCCTGGCACGTACATGGTTCGCATTCGGTTTGCCTTCCAAAACCGGGTGTGACAAGCACTCACCTAGTAGTGTAGAACACAAGATTTAACAATAAAATTTAAAGGCAAAAAATCAAGAATGGTCTTTCATAGAACGTCATAGTTTAGATATTCAAATCAATAAATATAAAATAAACATAAGCATAACTGCCTATTTAATCTATTTTTTCCCTAATAGGTTGTCGTACTCTTGTATATTTCTAGGAATGTTAAATCACGAGGGGAATGGAATGGGAATGGCGGACGCATGAACGTGGAGAAGGTGACACACGAAACCGCTACCAGAGATCGACATCATCGGTTGGGAGAAGACTCTGAGCGTCCCTAGCAATGAGGGTGGGTCACGGGCAGAGGTGGTTGCGGCTGGCAGAGCGAGGATTGTGCGTGATTGATTCAGAGCACAAAAGTTACTGTGCGGCGGTCAGGTGCGGGCCCATGTGATCGGACGGTCTAGATTGATTGAAGGCATAACAACAGAACCAAAGAGGCACGCTACCCTTGCAGCCTTAATAAGTAGTGGAGAAAAACAGGTGCAGTCTTAGTGATATCCAGAGCAGCTCCATGAATTTTCTTTAATCATATATCCATCAGAGAAATTATACAATGAGTCAGTGACATCATTTATGTAGGAGTAATGTTGCATGATCAAGAGTTTAAAACGAACACCACTACCTCGTATTAATATGATAAGAGCATGCTGGAAAAGTATATGAAGATACATGAGTAGGAAGCTCGTTTCAATGAAGGATTTCCAATATTCTGTATAGCATCCCATTTGAAATTGCTAAAAGATATGTAAGTAATCCGAGCATAATATGAGAGGTAACAAATTTAATTTAATAATCAATGTGTCAATAGATGAGGCCCGTGCGTTGCAATAGGAACATATAATATCACAATAACTTATATACAAATGAGTGTTATACTGGTATGAGATGGAGGACGACATCCGCGAGTCGTCCGGGATAGCATCGAAGCGAAACTCGAGCCACGGTCGAGTGTGTTGGCCCTATGGCGTGAGGTCACTCATGTAGGTGCCACGTGAGGTGGAGGGGACAGTCTTAAGGAGGGAGCAATATCTAAGGGCCAGTGGTGGAGTGGCAGCGCACGGTCACTGAGGCGCTCACCTTGCGGCGACGGAGGGATCAGATATACACACGACGCAAAATTTAAATTTAGATGAGTAGAGTTGAATGTTGTCCATGTATGTAAATTAAGAGTTGAGACCTTTGACTCCAATTGTAAATACACGAGTCCATACAGAAAACAAAAGTGTCGACAACAACACAGCATCGCTTCGTCACATGACACTATGACAGCAGGATCTGATTCCTCTAGCTAAGAGCAGGCGCTCTATATTAGAGGGATCAGGCTCTACTAAATCATGATCTTCAGGTTCAGAATAGCTTGAATGAAGGTTTGCAAGGGGCTGCATTCTTTGATATGAAATAGCAAACACATACATCAAATGAAGGTAAAGCTAAGGTGAAATTCTGTAAAGAAATCTTGAAATACCTCATGTAGCAACAAAATGAGGGAATGGCCAAACAAGGAGTACCACCTAATACTTGCATAACTTGGTAATACATAATGTTATTGATATACACAATTGAATTGTGCGGTAATCTTACAGAGCTTACATGTATCGAGTGTCACTTGGTCAAAGGGGCACATTTAAAAAGGTGAGCATCTCCTTAGTCCTTACCCTCTGGAGAGCTCAAGGAGTGCCCAGTATTTCATGAGCTATACACAACATTATTTCATGAGTTGTACACAAAATGAAAATAAAAATATTGTACAAGGGTGCATTTCGTGGCATACAAAGTCACATTGATTCTAGAGCTCATGGCTCTTGCATATATATCTTAACAAGATGATGGATCCATCAACTTCATGAATGTAGTTGTATACTTGGTTGGCTGTACCAATCACGAACTTACAGGTTCCCCTTGAATCAGCATGTAGTGTGACACTGTAGTACTCAAGATGATCTGCTACGCTCATCCCATAGACCCACTTTTTCAAGAAAACACAAATAATATGAAACACACACAAGAAATAAATGTCCAAAATAGATAGACTGATATGTACCTGCTATAGGTCGGGTCCTCACCAGAATCATCACATATAATCTCATTTCTGGCAACTACATTTCCATCTATGCTCTCATGAAGTCAAACCTGAAGATAAATAAATGCAGAAGAAATGGATGGACGGTAATCTAGGAAAAGTATGCATCTCTATAAATTCTTTTCGACTATAATCAAATGCATACCTCTCTAGCGAAGTGGTGGTAGGTCCATTCACTTAGGTATTAATAATACGGTGATAATTGCGGCACAATATCGTTCTATGGGTCACATGGATTGTTCTTGGGACTTGTTCGCCAAAGCATACAACAAAAGCAGGATTGCCTATCCGAGGTTGTCCAAAAGTCATGAGCTCAACGTCCTGGGATCCAAATTTAACATGTAAAAAATGTAGAGATATCAATGAAGCCAACCATCTGATATATGTAAAAAATGTAGATATATCAATGAAGCCAACCATCTGATATATTAACAATACATGCGATGGTATCACAAAACAAGTACAGGTTATTTGTAGAGCATATATTGAAATTTGGTGTAATAAATCAAATAGATTAAAAATACTTACAAATAGATCAAGGGCACAAAATGAAGCTAGATCCCCTCCAATGGAGTGTCCCACAACATTTATAGGTAGATTTCCATATGTTTTTCTTGCCCATTTAATAGACTTCAGGATCTCATATATCAGAGTTGTATTATCATCTGCAGAACAAAACTCCTGATGGACCTGCAACATTAGATAGACAAGTGAGAGCACCTAGAGGGGGGGTGAATAGGTGATCCTGTAAAAATCAAATACTTGTAGCCACAAAACTTGGTTAAGTGTTAGCTCAATAGAATCAAGTGGCTAAGGACCAAGCTCTTGTGAAACACAATGGTCACGAAGAAAACAAGCACAAGAGACACGGTGATTTATCCCATGGTTCGGCCAAGTATAACACTTGCCTACTCCACGTTGTGGCATCCCACTAGACGAGGGTCGCACTCAACCCCTTTCAAGTGATCTAATGATCAACTTGAATATCACGGTGTTTTCCTTTCTTTTACTATCTCCCGTTCGTGAGGAATCTCCACAACTTGGAGCCTCTCGCCCTTACAATTGATGATCACAAAGAAGCACGGAAGTAAGGGAGAGGAGAGCAACACACACAAGACTCAAAGCACGAGCACAATCACGCACACAAGCCACAACTTGAGCTCACAACACAATGCGAGGAGTTCTCTACTCAAATAGAGCTCAAGTCACTATCACAAAGAATCAAATACGCGAGAATGGAGTCTTGGTGCTTAGAGATGATTAAAGAATGCTTGGGTGACTCCATGCGCCTAGGGGTCCCTTTTATAGCCCCAAGGCAGCTAGGAGCCGTTGGAGGCAATCTGGGAAGGCAATTCTTGCCTTCTGTCAGGTGGCGCACCGGACAGTCCGGTGCATCACCGGACAAGCACTGTTCATGGTCCGGTGTAGATCGCCTTCCTGAAATGGCACAGCCGAACGTTGCAGAAATGTAGCCGTTGGCACACTGGACATTGTCCAGTGCACACCGGACAGTCCGGTGCCTCCTGCCGACCGTTGGAGCGGGCCACGCGTCACCCGCGGATTTGGCGGCCGACCGTTGCGCTGGCGGCCGTTGGCTCACCGGACAGTCCGGTGAATTATATCCGTACGCCGCTAATGAATTCCCGAGAGTGGCCAGTTCGCCAGAAGCCAGCCTGGCGCACCGGACACTGTCCGGTGCACCACCGGACAGTCCGGTGTGCCAGACTGCGCTGAGTCTTGGCTGCTCCAGCCAAGTCTTTTCCTTTTTCTCTTTTCTCTGATTCTAGCACTTAGATAAATATATTAGTACACAAAAACCAATGTACTAAGTCTAGAATCATACCTTCTTGTTGATTTGCACTTCATCCATCATTTGGCACATAATTACTCACTCAATATGTGTTGGGCACTTAATCACCAAAAATATACTAGAAATGGCCCAAGGGCACATTTCCCTTTCAATCTCCCCCTTTTTGGTGATTTATGCCAACACATCAAAAAGCAACAAATAGAAGTGCAACATCAATACAATTGAGAACAAAAAATTGTCTTTTACAAGATTTGACATATTTGGGTCGTTCTTTGCCACCACTTGGTTTGTTTTTGCAAATCAAATTCATTTTCCTATCTCTAAGTCAAACTCACTTGTTTGGGTCTAAAGAGAGATAATCCAAGAGAGAAAATGATCAAGATCCAAAAACTCCCCCTTTTCCCATAATCATAAATTCTCCCCATTAGAGACCAAATTTTGACAATAAGAGTATTTTGACAAATCAAAAGTTCTAACTCTACTATTTTCAAAGTTCTCAAGTGGTAGCTGATCCATTTGCTTCGGCCTTAATTTCTCCCCCTTTGGCATTAAGCACCAAAACGAGATCATTATTGGCCCTTAAACCCCATTGCCTCACCAAAATCGTCAATTAAGAGTAAAAAGGCAATAAGAGTATGGAGATGAACTAGGAGCAAATTACCCTCTCATTGGAGTGGAGTGGAAGTCTTGCATGGTCCAAGTTCACCTTTCCCTTTCAATCCACCTTTGAGACTAAATTAAGTAAACTCAAGCACACGGTTAGTCTCAAAGGGTCAAGTTGTAGCATTTCTCCCCCTAAATGTGTGCATCATTCACACATGGACTTGTGAGGTCCGGGGATCCCTTGCACAACTTGAGCACCATAAATAAGCAATAATATGCATAAAGGAACATGATCAAAGACATAAAACACATGTATGCTATAGATCAATCCAAGTTACGCGAATCTAGGACATTTAGCTCACTACGCAGCCTGCAAAAGGTCTTCTCATCTAAAGGCTTGGTAAAGATATCGGCTAGCTGGTTCTCGGTGCTAACATAAAACACTTCGATATCTCCCTTTTGCTGGTGGTCTCTCAAAAAGTGATGTCAGATGTCTATGTGCTTTGTGCGGCTGTGTTCAACAGGATTGTCCACCATGCGGATTGCACTCTCATTATCACATAGGAGTGGGACTTTGCTCAGATTGTAGCCAAAGTCCCGGAGGGTTTGTCTCATCCAAAGTAGTTGCGCGCAACATTGTCCTGTGGCAACATACTCGACCTCAGCGGTGGATAGGGCAACAGAAGTTTGTTTCTTTGAACTCCAAGACACCAGGGACCTTCCTAGGAATTGGCACATCCCTGATGTACTCTTCCTATCAACCATGCACCCGGCATAATCGGAGTCTGAATATCCAATCAAATCAAAGGTAGACCCCTTTGGATACCAGATCCCGAAGCAAGGCGTAGCAACTAAATATCTAAGAATCCGCTTAACAGCCACAAGGTGACATTCCCTTGGGTTGGATTGATATCTAGCACACATGCAAACGCTAAGCATAATATCCGGTCTACTAGCACATAAGTAATGCAAGGAACCTATCATAGACCGGTATGCCTTTTGATCAACGGACTTACCTCCTTTGTTGAGGTCGACATGTCCGTCGGTTCCCATTGGAGTCTTTGCGGGTTTGGCGTCCTTCATCCCAAACCGCTTGAGCAAGTCTTGCGTGTACTTCGTTTGAGAGATGAAGGTGCCGTCCTTGAGTTGCTTCACTTGGAACCCAAGGAAGTAGTTCAACTCGCCCATCATTGACATCTCAAATTTCTGTGTCATCACCTTGCTAAACTCCTCACAAGACTTTTGGTTAGTAGAACCAAATATTATGTCATCGACATAAATTTGGCACACAAATAAGTCACCATCACAAGTCTTAGTGAAAAGAGTTGGATCGGCTTTCCCAACCTTGAAAGCATTAGCAATTAGAAAATCTCTAATGCATTCATACCATGCTCTTGGGGCTTGCTTAAGTCCATAGAGCGCCTTAGAGAGCTTACACACATGGTCGGGGTACCATTCATCCTCAAAGCCAGGGGGTTGCTCCACGTACACCTCCTCCTTGATTGGCCCGTTGAGGAAAGCGCTCATCACATCCATTTGGAACAACCTGAAAGAATGGTGAGCGGCATAGGCTAACAAAATGTGAATAGACTCTAGCCTAGCCACAGGAGCAAAGGTCTCCTCAAAGTCCAAACCTGCGACTTGGGCATAACCTTTTGCCACAAGTCGAGCCTTGTTCCTTGTCACCACCCCGTGCTCGTCCTGTTTGTTGCGGAACACCCACTTGGTTCCCACAACATTTTGCTTTGGATGTGGCACCAGGGTCCAAACTTCATTTCGCTTGAAGTTGTTGAGCTCTTCCTGCATGGCCAACACCCAGTCCGGATCTAGCAATGCCTCTTCTACCTTGAAAGGCTCAATAGAAGAGACAAACAAGTAATGCTCACAAAAATTAGCTAGACATGAGCGAGTAGTTACTCCCTTGCTTATATCACCCAAAATCTGGTCGATGGGATGATTCCTTTGAATCGTCGCTCGAACTTGAGTTGGAGGGGCCTGTGGTGCTTCTTCCTCCACAACTTGGTCTTCTTGTGCTCCCCTTGATCACACGCCTCCTCTTGAGGAACCCGTTCATCATCTTGAGTTGGGGGATGCACCATCGTTGAGGAAGAGGGTTGATCTTGCTTTTGGTGTTCCTGTGGTCGCACATCTCCAATTGCCATGGTGCGAATTGCGTCCGTTGGAACATCACTTTCATCTACATCATCAAGATCAACTCGCTCTCTTGGAGAGTCATTAGTTTCATCAAATACAACGTCGCTAGAGACTTCAACCAAACCCGATGATTTGTTGAAGACTCTATATGCCTTTGTATTTGAGTCATAACCTAACAAAAACCCTTCTACAGCTTTGGGAGCAAATTTGGAATTCCTACCTTTCTTCACTAGAATGTAACATTTACTCCCAAAATACGAAAATATGATTGTATCTTGGGAATCCTTGTTCTTGACGTAGGAGGTGAACATCTTCTTCTCCCCCGTCATGTGGTTTGTGCATCCGTTGTCGATAATCTAGCTTGAGCCCCTGGATGCATAAACCTGCAAGGCAAATTAGGCTTGGGTTTTAGGTACCCAACTCTTGTTGGGTCCTACAAGGTTAGTTATAATAGTCTTTGGGACCCAAATGCATGTCTTGTCTCCCTTGCACTTGGCCCCCAACTTCCTAGCAATCACTTTCTTATTCTTACAACAAATTGCAAAAGAAGTATTGCAAGCATGGTAAATTGTAGAAGGTTTATTACATACTTTCCTAGGCACATGATCAACATTTTTCCTAGGCATATTTCTACCATGCACAAAAGAAGAACTTCAAGCAATCATAGCATGTGAATCATAAGCATAACTCCTATGAGCATTTCTAGAAAATTTTCTATCACTATAGATGAAAGCATGATTCCTTTGAGCACTATTAGCCATAGGGGCCTTCCCTTTCTCCTTGGCGGAAATGGGAGCCCTTTGACTTGTTAAGTTCTTGGCTTCCTTCCGAAAGCCAAGCCCATCCTTAATAGAGGGGTGTCTACCAACAGTGTAGGCATCCCTTGCAAATTTTAGTTTATCAAAATCCACCTTGCAAGTCTTAAGTTGAGCATTAAGGCTTGTAACTTCATCATTTAATTTAGTAATGGATGCCAGATGTTCATTACAAGCATTAACATCAAAATCCTTGCACCTATTACAAATTACAACATGTTCCACACATGAACTAGACTTATTAGCTACTTCTAACTTAGCATTTAACTCATCATTAACACTCTTCAAACTAGAAATAAACTCATGGCAAGCAGAAATTTCAGAAGATAAAATCTCATTCCTTTTAGTTTCTAAAGCAAGAGATTTTTGTACACTAATAAACTTATCATGCTCTTCATATAAAATATCTTCTTGCTTCTCTAACAATCTATTCTTTTCATTTAAAGCATCAATCAATTCATTGATCTTATCAACTTTAGTTCTATCTAAACCTTTGAATAAACTTGTGTAGTCTACTTCATCATCACTAGATTCATCATCACTTGAAGAAGCATACGTAGGGGTATCTCGAGCGCTTACCTTTTTCTCCTTTGCCATGAGGCAGGTGTGCCGCTCGTTGGGGAAGAGAGATGACTTGTTGAAGGCTGAGGCGGCGAGTCCTTCGTCGTCAGAGTTGGACGAAGAGCAATCTGAATCCCACTCTTTGCCAAGGTGCGCCTCGCCCTTTGCCTTCTTGTAGGACTTCTTTTTCTCCCTCTTCCCGCTCTTTTCTTGTCCCTGGTCACTATCATTATCAGGACAGTTAGCAATAAAGTGACCAGTCTTACCACACTTGAAGCAGGAGCGCTTTCCCTTTGTCTTGCTCTTGTTGGGATGCTCCTTGCGTCCTTTTAGCGCCGTCTTGAAGCGCTTGATAATGAGGGCCATTTCATCCTCGTTTAGCCCGGCTGCCTCAACTTGCGCCACCTTGCTAGGTAGCGCCTCCCTGCTGCTTGTTGCTTTGAGAGCAATGGTTTGAGGCTTGTAGATGGGCATTGGGCCATTCAATGCCTCATCAACGTATCTTGCTTCCTTGATCATCATACGCCCGCTTACAAACTTTCCGAGTATTTCCTCGGGCGTCATCTTTGTGTACCTAGGATTCTCACAGATTGAGTTCACAAGATGAGGATCAAGAACAGTGAAGGACCTAAGCATAAGTCGGAAGACGTCGTGGTCCGTCCATCTCGTGCTTCCATAGCTCCTGATCTTGTTGACCAGGGCCTTGAGCCTGTTGTATGTTTGCGTTGGCTCCTCTCCCCTGATCATTGCGAACCTTCCCAGTTCGCCTTCCACCAACTCCATCTTGGTGATCATGGTGGCATCATTCCCCTCATGAGAAATCTTGAGGGTGTCCCAAATTTGCTTGGCGTTATCCAAGCCGCTCACCTTGTTGTACTCGTCCCTGCATAAGTGTCACACCCGGCTTTAAGGAACAAAGCCAGGTGCATCTCATACATGCGCCAAGAAGACAACATATATAATAACAGAGTGTATAGAGATAAATGTCACAATAATCAGATTAATTATTACATAGTGGAAGACTTACAAAAATAAAAGATAAATATACAAGGATCAAACTAAAATCCATCCTTGGCGCCAGAAAGCTGACTGGGAGACGACGACCTAGACCTCTCACGAACACAGCGCAACATCCACCATGCGCCTCATCCAGTGGTACCTGATCTTGACCTATGGGGGTGTGAGACAGCAAGGGTGAGCTCACACATGATCATAGCTCAACAAGTTGTGGGGAACCAGTGGACATGAACTCACAAAGGTGAGAGTTCATGCGGTGTGTAAGGCTAATCAATGACAGGGGTTAAAGCTGAGCATTGCTTTTAAGTAGTTGGTCAAACTTTTATTAGCAATTACTAGATGTAAGTAAATACCAAACCTTAAATAAAGTAATAGAACAAAATTAATAATAACCCATGCAATGCAAATGACAAAATTGAATTTAGGTTCCATAAGTTAATCATCGGAGAGTCCTGAGCCGCTCATGACCGTGAGCTCGGCTAGTATACCAGTTTTACACTCTGCAGAGGTTGTACCCTTTACCCACAAGTCGTGTTTCCCATGTCGCCAGGGTTAGCTAGGCCCTTAGACACTACCAAGGTGAATGGCTAGGGATCCACTACGAGGCCTTTACAAAGTTCCACTAGCTTCCGAAAACCCGCTACAGTTTATGGGAAGAGCACTTGCAAGAATCCCCCGTCTGACCGCCATCGCAGCAAAATCAACCCGAGAACCTCCTTGCATGCAACTCCCCTACTGCCCTTGCCCCTTTCGGGTAAGGTAGTCTTCCACTAGCTTTCCTAATTAGTTAGCCAAGGGGTCCCATTCCTCCCTTGTGGTGGCACGTGTTTCTCAAGTTAAGCTCCATGTTCCAATTAACAATAATATAATGATCTTGTCATGAACATAAATAGAATAACAAAAACAATTGGAACATGGATATAATGAAGTATTAATCCCAAAGCCATATAAAGCAATAGCAAAACTACCCATGTGATTCAGAGGTAAACAAGGTAAACAGGATAAACAGACTAGGGTGACCTATTGGGTCCCATCAAAATTAAACCTATGCATGAATAAGTGATATTAAAGAACATTATTGGGTAACAAAAGTGAATCAAGGGCACAACTTGCCTGGCACTTGAGAATCCAGATAACAGGATGAACTTCAGGTGACTCGCAACCGCACTGCAAGTCGTAGCAATACAAACAGACATGGTATAGACAAAATTAACATCACACCAATCATAAGTACAAATTGAATAATAATGATCTACGCGTCGCTACGAGATCGTGGGATCGAGAACTACTAAGATTGGAGTTACGATTAAGGAGTTATGATTTTATAGAGGATTTATGTGATTAAAATGTTAAACTATATTATAAATTGGTTAATATAACTCATATAAGAGGTTATTCTATAAACAATTATCTCAACTTTAATCTAAGTCATTATTTGATTAAGGATCATCTAGTCAAATTATAACCATAAGATCAGAAGTTAATCCAATAGACATAGGTTAATCCAATTAACATAGGATAAATAAATATCTAATTATAAAAGTATGAGACATGGTATAATCAATGTTGTTACTGTGTAGTAAATATTTATATGAGGCTAACGCAATTTGAACGGATCAAATCGAAGTTAAAATGAAGAAGTTATGAATTTATAAAGTTTTAAGTGTTGTATAAAAGATTAATTAGGATATTAATTTTAATGTGATATTCTTGTTAAAACAGAGGTACTATGTGATAAACAATAATATTATAGAATTATAGAAATTGAAATGGACTCATTTGGACTTAAAATGAGTTTCCTATGAATTAAACAAATTCTTAGCATTTATTTTTGCATTAAAAATCATTTTCTAATTCCTTTTACTGAATTTTATAATTTTCTTGACTGGGCACAAGATAACCAGAGAAGGCAGGGGCCTTGGCACAAGAATCCCGAGACCCAGTGAACAGAGGACTGGACCGCGCGTTATTATCCTAAATCTAGAGGGGCTCTTATGCTAAACTGACAGGCCGAAAGGGTATCGTGAAGTACTGGCCGTGCGATCACGGATGGAGGGCTAAGATTACACGTGAGGGCGTTGCGATGAGAACAGGCGCGCGGTTTGATCTCGACCACACATCGAACGATCAACGGCCCACGCGATGCCAACGCTCTTATCCGCGCCGAACCGCACGATTTCAATCCGAAGGCTCGTGTTCTATCGCCATGTGATCAAATCTCCACCGTACATTAATCGATGAATGACACCCACTCATCTCCTCCCTTCCGTCGGCGCGGTCAGCTGAACGGAGACCTTCGCGGTGGCGCAGCACACCGGCAACCAGTTATCTAGGTTTCTAGTGCGTCTTCTTTAATCCCATCTAATGCTACGCGAAGCTGAGTGCACACCGAGGATAGGGGCGGGTACGTACTGGTGGTTAGACCCCGTAGAAGCTCGCTCACCAAGGCGCGGCGGCGCCTTAACACCGGCCAAAGATTCTGGCAGAAACCGGGCCGAACCCCAAGCGAAAAAACCAAATTGGATAGTTCTACACAATGCTTATGCTATTGCCAACACAGGTGTAGGGTACTCACCGGTAATCAGGTAGCGCAGCCCCCCAATCCACGGCGCAGGGTGGGTCCATGTTGCCCCAATGTCTCCGGCAAGAAATCACCACTCTTCGGCTGACCAAACCTGACCGAAGAGACCACCCACACCATCCTCACGCACTAGAGATCATCCAGCGCCACCAGAGACCCCGCCGTCAAGAGTTTTCCCCCAGTTCACCGATCCTCCCATTTTTTCACTCTGCGCAACAATGGTGAGGCACTGGCGTTCTGGAGACCGCGAGCAGCATCGGCGTTTTAGTTTTGGAAGTCGAGAAGGGTGTGGCTCTATGATTTATACCCCACCAGATGATCGTACCGACTTAGCGCAATCGACGGAATCCCCCTGAGTCCGCCCTAGTTATGCGCGCGAGCGTTATAGTGAGGAAGAAGATGGGATCTTGGCTGACGGGTGGGACCCGCCAAGGGAGGCGCATGTGTGAATATGATGAGTGGGGCCCACTCACCAGCGACAGGGGTGACGCGCGCGACCACAGCTACTGCACGGTTGGGCCCACTTGTCGGCATTGAACGGTGGCTGTAGTCAGGCGAGCCACGTAGTGAAAGCGGAGAGGGGCTGCGGGCGCATAGGAGTATGGGCTGGCGGGGTGAAGTTTGGAAACGGGCCGAAGAGGGTGAATTCGGCCCAACTGCAGGTATTGTCCTCTTTTTTTATTCCTGTTTTGTTTCCACTCAAATTCATAATTTGAATTCAACTATGGATGTGAATTTGTACTCAAACCAAATATTTAATTTGATCATACCAAATTGTAATGAAGTTATTTATTTATAAATTTATTTTGTTTTGTATAATATTTCTCCCTTTCCTTCTCTATTTTAAACCCTAATTCTCAATTAAGGATTCAAATTCCCTCTCATTATTATATTTCTTTTTATTATTATTATTATTATTATTATTATTATTATTATTATTATTATTATTATTATTATTATTATATTGTCACAAATAATGCACAAAAAATAAAAATCTCATCATGATGCAATGATTTAGTGGTATATATATATTTTATAATTATCTATTTTAAAATATGGTGTTCACATGTGATGGCACAAAAAGTTCAAACTCCCACATAGATAAAGTGAAATTGTGTCTCCTTTTATATTATCTCTTACAAATTACAAATTGGGTATTACAATAAGGATGCTAGCAAAACAGTGGTAGCTTGTGCATTTTTATGGATTTGCTCATTAATGGAAACGGGATTGTCAGTACTATCAAAAAGCATTTCGTTTTCAACAATCTCCCAAATACTTGGATGGAGAGAGAATAGGTGACTACGCATTTTGTGACTCCAAAATGAGTAGTCTTCTCCATCAAAGTGCGGAGGTTTCCCAAGTGGAATTGAAAGTAAATGAGCATTGGAGTTAAACGGAATACGAGAATAATCAAATGAAAAATTTGAGTTAACCGGTTTCTTTTTCTCGTCGTCATCGTCTCTTGGGGAAGAAGAAGACTCGTCGCTGTCGTAGTAGACGATCTTCTTGATGCGCCTCTTCTTCTTCCCATCTCTTTTCTTATGACTCGAGCCAGAGTCCAAGGGCTTATCATCTCTTGGCTCATTGACGATGGACTCCTTTGTCTTGTCGTTGACCACCATCCCCTTTCCCTTAGGATCCATCTCTTCTGGCGATTAGTCCCTTGCGTGAAGAGAACGGCTCCGATACCAATTGAGAGCACCTAGAGGGGGGTGAATAGGTGATCCTGTAAAAATCAAATACTTGTAGCCACAAAACTTGGTTAATTGTTAGCTCAATAGAATCAAGTGGCTAAGGACCAAGCTCTTGTGAAACACAATGGTCACGAAGAAAACAAGCACAAGAGACACGGTGATTTATCCCATGGTTCAGCCAAGTATAACACTTGCCTACTCCACGTTGTGGCGTCCCACTGGACGAGGGTCGCACTCAACCCCTTTCAAGTGATCCAATGATCAACTTGAATATCACGGTGTTTTCCTTTCTTTTACTATCTCCTATTCGCGAGGAATCTCCATAACTTGGAGCCTCTCACCCTTACAATTGATGATCACAAAGAAGCACAGAAGTAAGGGAGGGGAGAGCAACACACACAAGACTCAAAGCACGAGCACAATCATGCACACAAGCCACAACTTGAGCTCACAACACAATACGAGGAGTTCTCTACTCAAATAGAGCTCAAGTCACTATCACAAAGAATCAAATACGCGAGAATGGAGTCTTGGTGCTTAGATATGATTAAAGAATGCTTGGGTGACTCCTCCATGCGCCTAGGGGTCCCTTTTATAGCCCCAAGGCAGCTAGGAGCCGTTGGAGGCAATCTGGGAAGGCAATTCTTGCCTTCTATCGGGTGGCGCACCGGACAGTCCGATGCACCACCGGACAGGCACTGTTCATGGTCCGGTGCAGACCGCCTTCCCGAAATGGCACAGCCGTCCATTGCAGAAATGTAGCCGTTGGCACACCGGACACTGTCCGGTGCACACCGGACAGTCCGGTGCCTCCTGCCGATCGTTGGAGCGGGCCACGCGTCGCCCGCGGATTTGGCGGCTGACCGTTGCGCTTGCGGCCGTTGGCTCACCGGACAGTCCGGTGCACCACCGGACAGTCCGGTGAATTATAGCCATACACCGCCGACGAATTCCTGAGAGTGGCCAGTTCGCCAGAAGCCAGCCTGGCGCACCGGACACTGTCCGGTGCACCACCGGACAGTCTGGTGTGCCAGACTGCGCTGAGTCTTGGCTGCTCCAGCCAAGTCTTTTCCTTTTTCTCTTTTCTCTGATTCTAGCACTTAGACAAATATATTAGTACACAAAAACCAATGTACTAAGTCTAGAATCATACCTTCTTGCACTTCATTCATCATTTGGCACGTAATTACTCACTCAATATGTGTTGGGCACTTAATCACCAAAAATATACTAGAAATGGCCCAAGGGCACATTTCCCTTTCAACAAGCAACAGGCAAACACAAGTTATTGCTATTTGCTAATTCAATGAGAACTCTAAACATAAAAAACTCCAATTTTCTTTACTAATATTGATGTCTCAAATGTTTTAATGTAGGTTCATCTACATCTATTAGTTAGCTATTATGCTATGCTATGGTGTAAGACTTGTTTAAGACAACTGCAATTGCTCCAGGTCCATCAAAATCAGCTCTACTTGCTATTTCTTAAACAATATCTCGCTATCAGATCTAAATTTACTTAAACTCATTCTCATAGTTGCTGCACCATTGTAATAAATACTCAAAGATGCATATATGCTATCCCAAACTGTTCGGTGTTTCCAAGGGACTCCATGTCTGGCACAGAAAAAACTCCACAAGTGTTAATCTTTTGCCATCACTTAGAGCAACTATACATGTGAGAACGATTCTGTTTCCATGCTTAGCACATATCACCACCGTGAAATCTACACATCACATCGTCTATTACTAGGAGTTGGCATCAGGACTAAAGAGTGAAATGCTTGACAAATTGTTAGGCCTAAATATGTTAAATTTTGTTATGACTCTAGTCAAGGTTAGTAGCCACTCATGCACATAGACAGAAATATGATCCCCATTCACCTCTACTGGGCAAAATGGTTATACTCCCTCCATCTCAAATTAAAATTTGTTTTATCTTTAAATGGATTAATACAATAATTAATGTATGTGTTTCATATATGTGTCTAGATTCATCATCATTCTTTTGAATATAGACATAAAAATCAAGAGCTACAACGACTAATGTTTTGGGACGAGAGAGTATTTGTCTTGGTTTAGAAGAACTACGAATGGCAGACTCAAACTTTGAAGCAGTGAAGCCTCGAGGAGGGTGTCTATTGCTCTATTATCTGGACCATTTTGAATGATACTATGATAGAATTGAGCCTTTCAATGTCCGGGGTTTCCTAACCACAATCATGTACTGCCTTCCAATCCTCTCTAGAACAAGGAGGGCCTCTCGGTACCAAAACATCCCATATAACTTTAGCTTTCAAGGCAAAAAAATATATTTCTCTTCATAAGATAAAATGATAGTAACATTACACAAAGAACTCACAAGGCAGAAGGAGCAATGATAATAGCATACCTGGCCCAATTTATTGTCTTCTTTTGCTTTTATATTACTTTGTGTTGATCTTCTACAACTACTTTTGTGTGATATATCATGGCTTATCAACTCAAGGCAAGGAGCAAGGTAGAAGGAAATATGTGTAGCCTAGCAGTAGTAGCTCTAATGTTTTAAAATATCATAAGTTAATGTCAAGGATATGAACTTTGACATGCTTGAAGTTTTATAGACCAATATAAGATTATCAATAGTGAGCTTGTGATGAAGTTAGAAACTAATTTCACCTGATGCATTTGAATGTTGTCCTCAGCAGCATGCTCACTACTTCCATCACCCATATCAAAAAGCTCAACCCTCTTATTGTTGTTACCAAGGCTACTTTGGTATCTGCAAAAAAACTTTTGAATTAGCCTTAAAATTTACAATAGGTACCAAGTGGAACAAATGTGAAGGTATAACAATTTAAATTAGAAGTTTCTTAATTTTAGTAGTATGCATCTTTGTAATTAAGGTTAAAAAGGAAGAGAACTTTCTGTTTTAAGGAAGGACTTCAACTTGCGTTTTCCTCAAGGTGACGTAGGAATTCAACTCTTTGATTTGTACAGTGCACAAGAAACATTACAAAATGTGTAGGGTGAAATACAATCATGCTATTGGAATTACCAAGCATGAACTGTTTTCTGTCATTTAGCTACTTGTTGATCACAGGTGGATTATTTGACTCCTCGTCTTTAAGAATGCGATCCTTTTGGCTATGCGTCAATGCAATGGAAATGGGATGTCAAGTGAAAATGGAAACTCGAATAATCCTTTTAAGGGTAGTTTAACCTATGATAGTGAAATAAAATTAACATATAGGATGACTTAAGACACCACACCTGAACAATTTGAAGGAAGAAAATAAGAATAGATCAAACACTCTTGTTACCCCTATCCTTAGGTTGCTCAGGTCGACCAGAAACATACATGCCATTGCTCAACTAGTGCGATGCAAATCTTGAACTCATACTCTGAACCAGGATATCAACTGTATCTCAAGTTTTCACCCCTGTGCTATGTAATCAACATGCTATATTTGGGTCTTAACATGCACACCTTCTCTTCTTACAGTAAGACTTACACCTTCCATGAGCTCCTGAAAGCATACCATTGAATTAAACAATTGAAGTCAGATGAACTCCTGGTACTACGAGATCAAATTGCTATCATGGCAAGTTGCACCTGTGAAAAAGATGCCATCTAATGTTGACACAACTGGATTACGAGAAAATTAAGGTTCCACAGAATTAACATATTTCTCAACCAGTCATGCTAGGTGCAGAAGAACCATCCAAATAGCATCAGACCATTATATTGTTAGAAAATGGAAGATGACTCACAAACTTCTAAAAAAATACTGAAAATAGTGTTTTAAAAACAAAATACAAGGAAAAAACCTAGGAGGAACAAGGTACCATGGACAAATATTTCATTTTAGAGGCCATCTAGAATCAAAAAATTACAAACGAAAAAATACACGAGTTTCAATTTTTCCATATCAATTCAAGTAAGAAACACTTATTATTTATGATGCTAGTTGGCCAATGTCATTGTCGGAGAGGAAATTCTCCGGCCGGGTGGCGGAACGCACCCGCCCTAAATCCTAAGATGAGGAGGGGCCTAAGCGTTTTGCCTGCTAGGTGGATTCGGGATAAACACAAGAGCACACAAGGGTTTAGAGTGGTTCAGGCCGCCGGAGCATAATACCCTACTCCCTACCTCCGCTGTGTATTGTATTGAGTGTTTGAGCACTTGAGCTTGAGCCTAGAGAACTTGTGAGTCTGCCTGAGGGTCTGCTCGAGAGCATGAGTTGGGTCTGTGTCCTTGTCCTAGTAACGTTGTGTGCCTTCCCTTTTATAGCTCAAGGGAGGCACATACAAGGATGCTGAGCCCCGACATGCGGGCCTAGGAGCATAATGGAAGGAATACAGTATGGGAGTAACTAATGCTAGTCATGCCTGAGCAATCACCGGGCGCCATGATGTCTGCAGTCCATGCAGTATTGATATACGTCGGCTGCTCCCTTAGTAACGTGCGAGTATTGATGAGCGTAATGCACGTGGCTATATGGGCGTGCCGCCTGCCAGTGGAATGGACAGGCACGCCACCTGCAGAATGGACAGGCATGCCGCCTGCGGAATGGACAGGTCACCGCCTACCAGTGGAATAGACAGGTCGCCGCCTGCCAGCGGAATGGACAGGTCTCAATAAATGCAGAGGCGACACACCGCCTGCCAGTTGTCACACCCGGGCTTTAAGGAACAAAGCCGGGTGCATCTCATACATGCCCCAAAGAAGACAACATATATAATAACAGAGTGTATAGAGATAAATGTCACAGTAAAATCAGAGTATTTATTACATAGCGGAAGTCTTACAAAATAAAAGATCAATAAAGCAGGAACTAAAATCTATCCTTGGCGCCAGAAAGCTGACTGGGAGACGCCACCTAGATCAAGTCAAAAGCCTCAGTGTTAGGCGGCTCCTCTTCGACCAGCTGCTCTTCTCCTGTGGGGAGTGTGAGACAGCAAGAGTGAGCTCACACATGTTCATCGCTCAACAAGTTGTGGGGAATAATGTGCATGAACTCACCAAAGGTGGGAGTTCATGAAGTGTAAGGCTGATCAATGAAATAAAGGTTGAAGTTGAGCATTGCTTTTATAAGTTGGTCAAAATTTTATTAGCAGTTACTATGTGTAAGTAAATACCAAACCATAGTAATAATAAATAAAAGTGATAATAAGATAATCCCAGATGCAATGAAATGACAAATTAAGTTTAAGTTCCATAAATTAATCATATGAGTGTCCGAGCCACTCATGACCGTGAGCACAGCTAGTATACCAGTTTTACACTCTACAGAGGTTGCGCATCTTTACCCACAAGTCGTGTTACCCATTTGCCACGAAGTTGATCAGACCCCATACACCTCTACCAAGGAAGCGAGGCAGGGTACCACTACGAGGCCTTTACAAAGTTCCACTAGCTTCAGAAAACCTGCTACAGTTTATAGGAAGCTCCAGTGCAGGAATCCCTCGCCTGACCACCATCGCAGCAAAATCAACCCAAGGACCTCCCTACACTGACCACTCCTCTACTGCCCTTGCCCCTTTCGGGTAAGGTAGTCATCCACTAGCTTTCCTAGTTAATCAGCCAAGGGCGTCCCATTAAACCCTTGTGGTAGCACTGTTTTCCCGGGTGGTTCTCTATGTTCCCATTAACATAATGATCTTATCATGAACAGTAAATAATAAATAGATAATAAAAAGTATAACAATGAGTGATGAATATCTCTATACCCAAAGCCACATAAAGCAACAACATGTACTACCCAAAAATTTAGTAGTAAAACCAGTGGTGAAACAAGGTATAAAGATAGTCAAAATCTAGGGTATCCTATTGGGTCCCATCAAAATTAACCTATGTAGATCATTATGATTAATAAGAACATGAATGGGTAAAAGAAGTGATCAAGGGCACAACTTGCCTTAGACTCGCGAAATCCAGGTACTTTACCAAATTGGTCTTTGGGTTTTCTCGTGACCTCGCCTCTACTTATAGCAATACATACAATCAAGCAAATAATGGATATGGTAACATTACACCAAAGCATAAGAACAAACTGCGTAAGAATATTCTAAGCGATGCTGCGAGAGCGTAGGTTCGAGAACCATTAAAATCGGAGTTAAAACAAAGAATTTATGGATAAAATGATATTTTAGGCGCAACAAATCTAATAGATACAATCTAACATATATTGCATTTAAACTATGCAGATATTAAATTAAAATATTTGAGTTGGTACTAATCATTAATGATTATTTATAAAATGAGTAGGTTAGAACTATAAATTAGATTAACCAAATTATCTAGCTAATTAACATTAATTAAATAAGTAATTAATAATTAATTAATTAATTAAATCATGTGGCATAAATAAAACAAAAACTAATATGAACCTAGCACAACTTGGACAGATGAAGACATATTATCTGACCTAGAAGATATCACATTTTTAATAAATTAGTAGGGCTACACAAAAAAATATGTGATATGACGCGATCTAATTGGTTAGATCAGAGTAACATAAAGAATTAAGAGGTAAATAGACATAATATATGAGATCTAGGTATGGTCATCTTCTATCTCCATTCATCTTCTATCTTGGACAGGGGCTATGGGGAAGAAGATCACGCATATGATCTGCGAAAATAAAGAAACATGAGGTGGAGCAAACCTCGCTTCCGTAAACATAAACGCCATCTGGTTGCGGATCTGCTGGTTGCTCCAGGTTGCTCCTCCTCGCCCCGAATTGCCGCCCAGCGCACGACTCTCTGATCCTAGGTTCTCAATGGCTAGAGCAGGGTTGGATGGAACGAAGAAATCAAGTCACGGGATTATATACTCCGAAGGGATCAAAATGAGGAAGGTTGGTTAGCCGTGTGATTCGCAGGTAGTTACAACTACCTAATCGTAATAGGCTCGTCATGGGGAAAGTAGCTAGCAGGAAGGGTCCCACCCGGCAGACAATTAATTCCCTTGAGCACGGTGGATGGGAAGCATAGGTGCAGGCCCCACGAGTCAATGGTACTAGGATGCACGTGGGGGATCCATGGAAAACGAGTTGGGCTGGCGCAAGGCAAGACCCGCCAGCTTTGTTTTTTTTCTTTCCTGTTTTTATTTTTTTATATTTTTAGTTTATTCAAACTTGATTTGTGTTTTTAAATTCTACACTCAAGTTCAAATGCACAAAAAATAGACTCCAGCATGAAATGCAAAATTGTATTTTATTTATAATATTTGGTTATCTACATGTCTCAAAATATAAACCACATACACATATATATTTTTTTATAAGATACTCGTTTGGAATGTATACTCTAAATTCCATTACTTATTTTTAGAAATATATATATATTACATGTACCACGAATTATTTTAATTCAAATGCATATATTTATTTGTAAAAGGTGTTTAAGGTAATAATTAGATAGACTGAAAGTCCCTTCTTCTATTTGTTGTTCCCAGTTTTAATTTAAACTTTAAGTTCAAATTTGGATCTAAGTTTTGAATTACCAAAACTTTTGATGTTACTAGTTATTTGCTTTAGGGAAACATAATTTATAAAGAAGGAATTCATTATTTAGAAGTCATTCTATCTTAAGTATTTTGGGAGATCTCTCTGAATTACCAACATATGATTTTGGGTGTTACACTAGTGGAATGGACAGGCGGCGCGCCTTACCCTCAATAAATGTAGAGGTCGCGTAGCCTAGAGGCCTTACGTCAGGCTCCACCTGTTGGCTTACGTCACGTGCAGTAGGCCACGTGGCAGCATCAGGTCTCCGCCCTGGCGGGGAGCAGAAGTATATGCGGACAGGTCCGCACCAGACTAGGTCTAGACACGTGTCGGAACAGGACCCCCGTCTGGGTCCTATTCAATGCCCGTGTATGTTCTGTCCTGGGACCTTGGGACCCTATTGTGGGTGGCCCGGACCCCATACGGGAGGGTCCGGATCCCATTCCAGGGGTCCGGCTTGCACACGTGGCGGTCCTGGACCAACCTTGGAGGTTTGGACTGCATATCCAAGGGTCCGACGCTCTCCCATGGGGGTCCTGACTCACCGTTGATGCCTTGAAGTATATCACCTTTTCTGGACACGTGGCAGCTCTGGACCCGCCCCTGTAGTGGAGTCAAGCACTGCTGTGGACCTAGAGTAGTCGCCCGAGACTAGGGTGAGTCATGGCCTGGTCCCACATATAGCACCATTACCATGCGACTAAGAGATAGCCGCGTGGGCACTGTGTCTTTATACAGTAGTAAGGGGTACCCTAGTTTCAGGGTACCGATAGTGGCCCCCGGGCCCACCTCAGGGGAGGATGCGAGCCTGTAGGTGGGGCCAAAGCTTGTACTTCGCCTCAACATGGCATGACCGGTGATTGGGGCGCCTGCTGACACGCCACATTAATTCAGCGCATCTATCGACGCACGCGCTGTCAATCTGCGTTCGGTCACGTCAACTGCCATATCAGTCCCCACGGCCGACTGGCCCACGGCCCCCATGTCTGGTGATTTCGTCGGGCCATGCGTGGGGCGCCTTGTTGCCACCGCCTTGGTTAAAAATATCTTTCCGTAGTAGCCCCGAGGCGGCGTGCGATCGTGTGCGGCGGTTCGCTCTTTCCGCACTCGAAGACTGGCACACCAGCTGCATGACTTGTGGGCCCGGGCCCCCGTGTCATAGACTGGGTTGTCTTTATCCTTGGTGCCCGTCGGGCAAGATCTCTTGCGGCGATTAAGGGGCGCGCGGAAGGGTTTCCTTGAGAGAGGACTCTGGTTTCCTTGAAAAAGGGTTCACCTCCGCGTGCAGCAGTTACCCTTTTGCATTCTCTCATAATCGCTTGCGCCCCCTTTGCCTTCGTGCTTCTTCGCTTGCGCCGCCGGTTGTGCCCCTTGGCCTTCGTGCTCCTCAGTTTTATGCTCGCGCTGCCGTAGCTGCCATGGCTTCGCTAGCTCGTCCCGACCGCTTCCAGTCTGAGGCGGCGCTCAACCTGGTGCGCGGCCTGCTTGGGTGGAGCTCGCCAGCGTACGCCACAAGGATCTGCGCCGGCGTCGCTCCCCTTGGCGATCTCGCCGTCGGGGAGTTTGTTCTGTTCGTTTCCTACATCTCCTATGGGTTGGCTCTGTCGATCTTACCTTTCTTCTTACTGCTGTTGGAGGAGTTTGGGCTCCAGCTTCAGCACCTTATGCCCCACTCCATCCTCCAGGCGGCCATCTTCGTCCACCTCTGCGAGATGTTCGTGGGGGTGGCCCCCTGTACCTCCCTCTTTCGCCACTTCTTCGTGCTGGTCAAATCTGGGAAGGCCAAGGACCATCTTGGTGCTTACTACTTCCAGACGAGGCCGGATTCGGCCGTAGCCTACATCTCCACCTTCGGCGGCGCGAGGTGGGAAAACTGGCGGGGCGACTGGGTGATCGTCAGCACCGAGGCCAACGACCGCCTCGCCCTGCCGAGCGACGGGCCATCCCTCGATCGCAACCATTGGAGGACCAAGCCATCGCTGTCGCTAGAGCTCCTGCCCATACTGGACAGGATCAAGACCTTGGCAACCGGTGGTCTGACCTCCATGCATGTGGTCGGGGACTTCCTGAAGCGCCGGGTCATACCGCTGCAGAGGAGGTCGCGCCTATGCTGCTGGTTCACCGGCCCGAATGACATTGGCAGGATCCAGCGCGGGCCGGGTACCAATCTGTCCTGAGAGGAGCTAGAAGTCCTGGTGAAGGGGATTACTGGTGAGTCCTTTGTCCCTGAATCCTTAATTCTCCCCCAGGACATCTCGGCGCTTTGTGATGATCCAGGGTTGCGAACGGCGGTTTTGGCCACGCTACCGACCCTCGACGAGAGCGGCATGGCAGTTTGCCAGACTGGCGGTTGGGACCCCCTCCGCGAGATCCAGATCCTCGGTCTACCGGGTGGGGGTCCCCAGCCCTCCGGTGTGGCCCCAGCGCCCCCGCCATGGCCCCCAGCCCCTTGGACAAGGGTAAAGGGGCTGCAAGCAGCACCTCCGCCCCAGTTGGTTCTAGGGGGTCAGAGGAGGAGAGGCAACGCTGGTTGTGTCGTGTCGACGGGTCGCTTGTCTCGGACCCCCAGAAGCGTCAGAGAACTGCTGGCGGGGCCGAGGAGGCTAGCTCCCAGGCCCACGACGCACAGAGGCGCGCCAGTCCCCCGGTGCCACCGCCACCGCCACCACCACAGCAACAACAGCAGTAACAGCAGTGGACGTCCTGCTTCTAGGGTCGCTGGAAGGTCTAGGGCCCCAAGTAAGTGTAACCCCTTTTTTCCACGAGTGTAGTTATCATGCCGACGGGTCTTAATCCATCCTTTGTTTGCCAGGGCTTCCTCCCCCTCTGCTCCCAAGGTCGCGCCTCCTCCGCCAGATACCATGCCCGCCGCCGGGTCTGGCTCTCAGCAGCAGGCATCTGCTGGGAGTGGTGCCGGCGATCCGCCCCCGGCTGCTGCCGCCGAGACAGCGCCACCGGGCTCCCATGCTCTGGTTGGGAGTTCGGCAGCAGCGGCGCCAACGTCAAGCGGCGTCACAGCGGCGGAGGAGGTCCCAACTGCGCCGACGGCTACCGCAGCCTCAACGACGGCGATGCCGTCGGGTACACCGTCGGCAGCGGCGGAGGAGGTCCCAACTGCGCCCACCCCCGCCATCGATGGTGACGCGGGGGGCGCGTCCAGCTCCATCCCGCCGCCCACTCCGGAGGAGACAGAGGTGGTTTTTGGGCGGTGGCTTTGGTCCGGCGCCGAGCCAGAAGCAGCGCCAGTTCCCCTCCCCCGGGTGCTGTCTCGTGCCCATCAGGCTCTTCATGAGATGGAGGCGGCGATCCTACGGGAGTGGGAGGCACTTGAGACCGAGCACCAGCGCCTCAGTGACTGGCGCACCCAGCTGGAGGAGCGCACCAAGGCAGCGTCCCGCCAGTTCGCCTCCGAGTGATCCGAGCTCGAGCGGGACCACAAGGATTACAAAAGGGACCTCCAGAAGGTGTACACCCGGGAGCTGGAGGCGTCGCGATGGGAGAAGAGGCTGGCCAAGAGGGACGAAGCCCTGAGCGAGAGGGATGCCCTCACAACAGAGCTCCGGGCCAAGCTAAAGGCCCCGGACCAGACCTTGGAGGCCTAGCGAGTCTAGCAAGTGGAGGCCATAGAAAGAATGAAAAAATGGCAACAAGAGCTAGAGGACAAGGTCAGCGACATTGTGCTCGTCGAGGAGAACCTCAAGGAGAAGGATACGTCCCTAGACAGGCGGGCGACGGATCTCGCCAGGCGAGAGACAGACCTCGCCTTCTAGGAGGAAATGCCTGAAAGGCGGGGCATGTTGCTGGCCGAGCACGAGCTCGAGGCGGAGGAGAAGGAGCGGAAGTTGGAGGAGCGGATCCAGCAGTTCTAGGTGGCACAGGCGGCACCGGGCCCCTAGGCTGTGGAGGCCACCAGGAAGGCTCTTGAAGACCTTCAGGCAGAGCATCGCGCCGGGGTTCAGCGCATCGCCGCATGGGCCAGCGAGGCGAGCACAGCACTGGTGCCGCTAGGGATGAGTCCCATCCTGGTGTCGGAGCTATCGACGTCCATCTCCGACGCGCTCCCGGTGCTAGACTCCGCCGCTGATCGCCTCCGACGCCTGGACCAGATTCTTGGCGCCTGCCTGGAGGCCGAGGGCGGTAGGCTCTGCCGAGCGGTGATTGAGTATATCTTGACGTGCTTCCGGAGCCACGACCTGGCCATATCCTTGGAGCCGGTGATCGCTGGTCTGGTGGCCGACACTGAAGACGCCGCCCGTGTGGGGGATAGATATCCCCCGGGTCCACTAAAAGAGTAAAGGACCTCACGAAAGGCCCAAGGGCCCAATAAATCGTAAGGTCATTCTTTCGTGGGCCTGGGGAAAGACAACCAGCAACGCAGAGCGACATGAGGCCGGGTTGGTGCAAACCCGGACGGCCCATAGCGTCGAGCCATTGGCCGCAACAGAGATCCGACTTTCCCGCGTCGGGGCCTCCATGCAACGAGGCCACGTGAGGATAAGTCAGCGAGGGTTACGTAAAGGATAATATCGAGAGGTTCACTATCTTTTAGCCACTTGTTGTTATCTTATCATGTGTACTGCCCCACGGTCGAGTATATAAGGCCTAGGGGGCACCCCTTCAGAACGATGGACCCATTATTTAGCCATCCACATCAACTCTCTGTATTCTCGATCCAGAGAGCTCTCTTGTAACCACATCCACCAATCATACTCATCAGGACGTAGGGTGTTACGCATCACTAAGCGGCCCGAACCTGTAAATCTTGTCCACCGTCCCTCGTGCGATCGGCACGAACCATTCTGCTACAGTTGTCGACGCCTTCCTACTCCTAAAACACCTTGAGGGGCAACCCCGGGTGTGCGGTCGGACCCTAAACACCGACAGCTGGCGTGCCAGGTAGGGGGTGTGTCGACAATCCAAGCTAGCTCAATGGCCATCTCTTTCTACAGCAAGATCGCCCTACGCCCCGGATCTATGTTCTGCTTCGGGACAATCTCATTCGTAGCGGACGAAGAAGGAACTCTACACCGTATCGCGGATCCGCCGGAAAAGGAGTCTTCCTCAACAAACTCCGACAATACCAGAGAGGTGCGACCTCCGACCCCCCGGAAGAAGATCACCACGACGGCAGCACCGTTCTACCCCGACGTCCTCTTCGTCGGAAGGGCGGAATCGCCCACCATCTCCGACGACGAGCCGACTGTACCCGGGGAGGAACCGCCTCAGCGAGAGTCCCGTCGACGAAGGAACCGGCGCAGGAATGTTCGACGACATCACGCAGCCGGAGAGCGGAATCCGGAACAACCTGTCTCACGAGACGAGGTCTCGGAGGTAGGAGAAACCCCGGAAGAACGCGTCTTCAGAGAGCGAAGGAACTCCCGACGACGTGATCGCCGACGAGCTCAGGAACAGGCTGAGCATGATGCAAGGCAACGTCGAGAGAATCCACTCTTCGGGCGCAATCTGAACCCCGACTTCGCCCGAGCCATGAACACGCCGAGCGAAGTCGGAGGGGTGCTGGCTCGGATAGCGGAAGGACTTCCTCGGACTCCTGACGCCGACGGCTACCGGCGACTGTTCACCCAGGCGGCCAACCATCTTCTGCCGCTTGCTCACCCGCCGAACGATCTACGACACGCCATCAACAGTCGCCGGGACGCGCGGAGCTCCATCAACGCTTCGCGGGAACGGCGGCATGAGAACGAAATTCGTCGTCGAGAGGAGTACGACAGGGATCATGGCGCCCCGACTCAGAGCCAAGCTACCAGGACTGAGTCGGCAACGGCTTCAACTGGCGGAACCTCCCGGGGACGGTCGAGGAATCACAACCACAACTCCCCTCCTCGGGACAGACATCGACCCCGGCGACAGGAGGACACGTGCGGAGTGTCCGCCCTTACTCCGCGCCTCAGGGCCATCCAATGGCCTCCCAACTTCAAGGTATCCAATGTTGACAAGTATGAACCTAAGCAGGATCCATGGGGTTGGCTAGCCGTCTACACCACCGCTGCTCGAGCTGCCGGAGCATCCGAAGACGTGATGACCGCGTACTTGCCCATTGTCCTTGGACAAGACGCGCTGCAATGGCTACGACATCTACCCCGACACTGCATCGACGCCTGGGGAGACTTCAGTCGGCGTTTCACCGCCAACTTCCAGTCCCTCTCCGACAAGCCGGCGCAGCCGTGGGACCTTAAATCTATCAAGCGCCGGGGGGACAAAACTCTCCGATCGTACCTCAAGAGGTTTCAAACCATGAGGAATCGAATCCCCGATGTCACGGAAGCGGCCGTGATCGAGGACTTCTACCGAGGATCTAATGATTCGGTTTTCGTCCGAGCCATACTACAAAGGGCGCCGACCACCTCGGAGGAGCTGTTCCGGGAAGCCGACCTCTACATCACCGCCGACGAGCGAGCCCAGGATCTCATCGGAGGAGCGAAGCCCGCACCGGCAGCACCACGACGCGACACGAACCAGCAACCCGACAAGCGGTGGGAGAAGAGGCCACGCGAAGAAGTGCACGCCGCCGGCGGACCACCTGCTTCTCGCGCTCGAGGAGGACCTCGTGGAGGCGAGCGTACGCTGGACGACATCCTCGACGCCCAGTGCCCGTACCACAAGGACATGCGCCACACTCTTCGTAATTGCCGAGACTTCGAGCACTCCGTCGGACACGGCCGACCCTTCCAACCTCTACCTCCTCCTCCGCCGAGGGGAGGACCCGATGAACCACGACAACCCCATCGGCAGGAGGAGGGAGGAGGAGGAGGAGCTTTCCCGCGCGTTGACAGGGAGGTCAACGTCATCTTCGGCGGACATGGATCGCAGGAGAGCAGAAGACAGCAAAAGCTCAATGATCGCCAGATACTGGTGGCGACCATCGGCCCTCCCGCCCCATACCGATGGTCGGAACACCCGATCACCTTCACTCGGGCGGATCAATGGCTCAACTTCGACCACCCGGGCAAGTACCCGCTTCTCGTCGATCCGGTGATCCGAGAGAGCCGGGTGAAAAAGGTGTTAGTGGACGGGGGGAGCAGCATCAACATCACCTTCCCCCGGACACTCCAGAGCTTGGGAGTTCATCTCAAAGAGCTCCACGAGTCGGACACTCCTTTCTTCGGCATCGTGCCGACGGAAGGGGAATACCCGCTGGGCCACATCTACATGCCGGTCACCTTTGGAACTCCGGAGAACTACAGAACCGAGTTCCTGAGGTTTGAAGTGGCGAACTTCGACTGCGGGTACAACGCCATCATCGGGAGGCCAGGATTGGCCAAGTTCATGGCCATTCCGCATTATACATACATGATACTGAAGATGCCAGGGCCACAAGGGATCATAACTGTGCGCGCCGACCTTCAAGGCGTCGCAGAATGTTTCCGAGTGGCTATTCAAGCAGCCCTCACCGCCAAGCCATCGACAGCTCCCTCCGCAATGGCGAACTCTAAGCCTGAGGAGGACCTCGCAATACCAGCAAATGAAGCTCAGACCGCGACCTCTATGCGGCCGACTGAAGAAACCAAAAGAATCAGCCTGGGGTTCGCTGATGAGCGCAAGACGGCCATCATCAGCTCTAGTTTGGATGACAAATAGGAAAGCGCGCTCATCCGGTTTCTGCAAGATAACCGAGATGTATTCGCATGGCAACCTGCGGATATGCCGGGAGTCCCGAGAGAACTGGCCGAGCACAAACTGAAGGTTTTTCCCCAGGCGAGGCCGATTCGGCAGAAATTACGTCGTTTCACGCCTGATAAGAGGGAAGCCATTCGCGCCGAGCTAGCTCGCTTGGTCGCGGCTGGATTCATTAGAGAAGTATTACATCCTGAGTGGTTAGCCAATCCTGTTCTTGTACTCAAAAAGAATAAAGTGGACTGGCGCATGTGTGTTGATTATACTGATCTCAACAAACACTGTCCGAAGGATCCCTTCGGGCTCCCGAGGATAGATCAGGTGGTGGACTCCACCGCTGGGTGTTCTATGCTGTCTTTCTTGGATTGCTATTCCGGGTATCATCAGATCAGTCTGGCAAAGGAAGATGAAGAAAAAACGGCATTCATTACTCCGTTCGGCGCTTTCTGTTATACCTCCATGCCGTTCGGCCTCAAAAACGCTGGAGCGACTTACCAGAGAGCTATTCAAACATGCTTAGCCGATCACTGGGGCAAGCGTGTGGAGGCTTATGTGGATGACGTGGTGATCAAAACACAGGACTCAAAAGACTTCGTCGAAGATTTGCAACTGGTTTTCAACAGCCTGAGGCGGTATAGATGGAAGCTTAATCCCGAGAAATGTGTTTTTGGGGTACCAGCCGGAAAGTTGCTCGGATTTATTGTCAGCCACCGGGGAATTGAGGCTAATCCGGATAAAATTGAGGCTATCATGAAAATGGAAGCACCTCGATCGCAGAAGAAGGTTCAGCGACTTACTGGATGCATGGCAGCTTTAAGCAGATTTATATCCAGACTGGGAGAAAAAGGTTTGCCGTTTTACAAGTTACTCAAGAAGGTGGATAAATTCCAGTGGACTTCAGAAGCACAAGAAGCTCTGGATGCTCTGAAAAAATTCTTGACAACACCACCAGTGCTGAAACCACCTCGACGAGCTACATCAACTCAACCAGCTGAAGATTTGCTATTGTATATCTCTTGCACGACTCACGTGGTAAGCACCGCGTTGGTAGTCGAGCGAGTAGAAGAAGGGCATGCCTACCCAGTACAACATCCTGTCTACTTCATCAGTGAGGTCCTCGGCCCCTCAAAGAAAAAGTATCCTCAAGTTCAGAAACTATTGTATGCAGTACTTCTAACTGCCCGCAAGCTGCGTCACTACTTTGACGACCACAAAGTCATAGTAGTCACAAGTTTTCCAATAGGGGATATTCTTCACAACAAGGAAGCCATCGGTCGAATAGCCAAGTGGGCCTGTGAGCTGGGATCTCATGACATCGAGTTTCGGCCTCGCACTGCAATCAAAACCCAAGCACTGGTTGATTTCGTATCAGAGTGGACTGAACAACAAGTACCAGACAACCCGGAGACTGCAGAAGTATGGCGAATGTATTTTGATGGCTCACTCAAGCTGCAGGGAGCAGGAGCGGGGATTCTTTTCACTGCACCAGGAGGCGAACACCTCAAGTATGCCCTCCAGCTGCTATTCCCGGCCTCCAACAATGCAGCCGAGTATGAAGCTTTGATCCATGGATTGAACATTGCCATATCACTGGGCGTCAAAAGATTAATGGTATATGGGGATTCTCTGGTAGTCATCAGCCAGATAAATAAGGAGTGGGATTGCTCAAACGATTCGATGGGAAGATACTGCACTGCCGTCCGAAAACTGGAGGATAAGTTCGAGGGTCTGGAATTTCATCATGTGGAGAGAGATCGGAATGCAGCAGCCGATGTACTGTCCAAGCTAGGATCCAGTCGAGCTCAGGTTCCACCCGGGGTTTTTGTGCAAGAAATTCTGCAGCCAAGTATCTCATTGGGTCAAATGGAAGAATGCAACATCATAGATCAACCCGAGTCAGATCCCGATGACTGGAGAAAGCCAATCATTAAGTACATAAGGAATGAAGAAGAACCAGATGATAAGAACTCGGCAGAGCGCATTGCAAGACAATCAGCTCACTATACACTTATTGGGGAAACATTATACAGAAGGGGTGCATCAGGTGTCTTCATGAAGTGCATTCTCCCATCCACTGGAAAGCAACTCTTAGAAGAGGTCCACGCTGGACAATGTGGGATACATGCAGCCTCCAGAACACTAGTTGGGAAGGTCTTCAGGTCAGGATTCTATTGGCCAACAGCAAAGAATGATGCAGCCGAGTTAGTTCAGAGGTGCGAAGCCTGCCAATACTTGTCAAAGCAACAACACCTGCCAGCACAGCAGCTGCAGACCATACCAGTGACCTGGCCTTTTGCATGCTGGGGGCTGGATATGATTGGACCTTTCAAGAAAGCTCAAGGGGGATATACTCATGTGTTGGTAGCAATTGACAAGTTCACTAAATGGATAGAATTCAAGCCCATTGCCTCCTTAACTTCTGCTAAGGCCGTGGAATTCATACAAGACATAATATTCAGATTCGGGATACCAAATAGCATCATAACTGATTTAGGATCCAATTTCACGAGTTCAGAATTCTTTGACTTCTGCGAGCAAAAAAGCATTCAGATCAAGTATGCATCTGTAGCCCATCCAAGAGCCAACGGGCAAGTTGAGCGAGCCAACGGGATGATATTGGATGCACTCAGGAAAAAGATTTTCGATAAGAACGAAAAATTCGCAGGAAAGTGGATAAGGGAATTACCCTATGTTGTTTGGAGCCTAAGAACCCAACCTAGCCGAGCTTTGCATGGAAACACTCCTTTCTTCATGGTCTATGGGTCGGAGGCAGTGCTGCCTGCTGATCTCAAGTTTGGGGCGCCAAAGCTGATTTTTGAAAGCATAGCAGAAGCTGAGACCACCAGGCTGGAGGACATAGACGTACTCGAGGAAGAACGGTTAAGCGCAGTAATCCAGTCAGCAAGATACCAGCAGACTCTAAGGCGCTATCACGACAAGGCTGTGCGGCAACGATCCTTTTCAGTAGGGGAGCTCGTCCTTCGCCGAATTCTAACGGGAGAAGGACGACACAAGTTATCACCCTTATGGGAAGGACCCTTCATAGTAGCAGAAGTCACTCGGCCTGGATCATATCGCCTCACTCAGATGGATGGCACGGAAGTCGGGAACTCTTGGAACATAGAACACCTGAGAAAGTTTTATCCTTAGTCGTACCTCAAAACTGCTGGGATAACAACGATGTACTCTGTAAAGTGGAAATATGTCATCAATAAAGAAAAGGTTTCAAGGATACTCAATTTATTTACGATTGACTTGCATTCTTACTTAACTCGGGGTGACCACTATGCCCTGATAACGGAGCAATCGACTTAAGTCGGCAACGACTTAAGGCGGTGCGACATGCTCACGCTTACTTAACTCGGGGTGACCACTATGCCCTGATAACGGAGCAATCGACTTAAGTCGGCAACGACTTAAGGCGGTGCGACATGCTCACGCTTACTTAACTCGGGGTGACCACTATGCCCTGATAACGGAGCAATCGACTTAAGTCGGCAACGACTTAAGGCGGTGCGACATGCTCACGCTTACTTAACTCGGGGTGACCACTATGCCCTGCTAACGGAGCAATCGACTTAAGTCGGCAACGACTTAAGGCGGTGCGACATGCTCACGCTTACTTAACTCGGGGTGACCACTATGCCCTGCTAATGGAGCAATCGACTTGAGTCGGCAACGACTCAAGGCGGTGTGACATGCTCACGCTTTACTTAACCCAGGGCGACCACTATGCCCAGCTAACGAAGCAATCAACTCCAGTTGGCGTCTACTTAAGACCAATACAACATGCTCTCGCCTATTTAATTCAGGGGATGATTTCCATATCCCACAGACAAAATTAATAGTCATCATGCAAACTCATTAACTAAAAAATTCTGATACAATAAGTGAGTAATTATGTTGTTCAAATAAACCGGAGTCCTCTAACAAATGTTCAATCATGCAAGCTGCGCGCTCGGAGCACGCGAAATGTTTTCTCTATTTTGCAATGTCTTTTCCAGGAGCAGTCGACGAAGAAGGACGACTCGAGGAGTCAGGGGCAGCGTTCACATCAGCCCTTATATCTTCAGGAACGACTACGCCAGGCCTCCTCATCAGAATTCGTCCCGCCCGAATGGCCTTATCCATGGCCCTATCGCGTTGGGCTCTCAGAGTATTGGAAGTCTCTTCAGCAACCTTGACAGCCAACTGGGCAGCCTCTAGCTCCTGGGTAACGGATTTCTTGGAAGCACGCAGATTCTTGATGACAACGTCTTTAGCCGATATCAACTCCCGAAGGCGAATCACATCATCCAAGGACTCCTGCAGCTTATAGCGAAGATTGTTCAACTCCTCCATGGAAAAGCGATGACTCCTCTCCAGAATAGTCAGCGAGTTGCTAGAATCTCGATACAACCTATCAAGATTGTCACGAGAAGCAGCAAGGATGCGTTTTTCTTCCTGCAAGCACAAATCAGTTCCTTCAGAAAACCAGGCAGACAATAGGAGTATAGCAAGTCAAAAGCGCAGTTTCGTATTTCACCTTTTCAGAGTCTAGCTGAGCATGCAAGGAAGAACTCAACGCGTTGGCATCATCTAAAGCGGCAGAGACTTGACTCAGCTCAATTTGACCTTGAGAGTACTTTTCCTCAAGATCAGTGCATCGCCGAGACAGTTCAGCCCGATCTTGAGAATGTTTCTCCTCAAGTATTGTAATCTGTCGAGTCATTCCTAGCGAAGGATAACCAAACAAAGCGAGGTCAGAAGGTCAAACAGTCCACAACAAGCACGAAGAAAAGGAAAAGGGGCACTAACCAGCATTAGTCGCCTCCAACTCGGATACACGGCGATGAAGAGACATCGGATTCCAACACGAAAAGGATGAAGCTACTTCCGGGATAGGAGCGCCATGCAATTTTAGCTGGCTGGTCATCCCATCCATCAAAACCTGATGAGAAGAGCAGATGAGCATAATGGCAAGAGTTCATGTAAAAATCAAGCTAAGAAACAGCACAGTACCTGGAGGTTGGAGAAGAACGAAGGGATCCCCAAGTCAGGAGAAATCAGATGATAACCCGGCGCAAGGTCATCACCCGAAGCAGCATGCAATGGAACAGTGGGAATCAGTTCATCTCCTTCAACAGAGCCGGATACTCGATCAACGGGGACGCTGCCCTCCAAAGCGACGCCCCGGTCTGAAGTTTGGGCCACCACCATGCAGCCAGAGTGTGGAGGTGACCCAGCATGAACGTCCATGGAAGCGCCGGAAGGAGACCCTGTTTGGGCACCCTCGGGGACTGGGCCATAGTTGGCACTGCCCACTTGAGCCGGGTTATCCCCGGCAACACCCTCGGGGGCTGGGCAGTAGCTTGCACTCTTCGCCCGGGCTAAGTCGTCCCCGACGACACCCTCGGGGGCTGGACATGTATCAACACCATCCCTGGGGTCCAAACTTTCAGCAATAACCATCTCTAAGGTTGATGGGCCCTCGGCTACTTCCATGGAATCAGGACAATCCAGGTTAACATCCCGTCCCTCAAGATCGCGCTCTAAGGTTGATGAGGCACGGGATGACCTCAACCCAGCGTCCGGCACGGCATCACAAGTTTCTGTCACATCATCATCCACTGGCCCTGATAGCAAGTCCTCTGGGACCATATCCTCCAGAGTTTGATCAAAGTCGGCCAGGGATATGTTTTGCAGACCAACAAGAGCAGACAAAGCCGGAGAAGGAACCCCACTACTTTCCCCACTGGCGAGGAATTGCCGACTGTTTTTCCGAGTCAGAGGGACTTCATTCTCTTCCTCTTCGTCGTCTTCGTCAGCAACACTGGCAACACACCCATTGGGATCAGCAACAGATGGACCACACCCATTGGGTTCAGCAACAGTCACACCACACCCATTGGGATCAGCATCAGCAAATTCAGGCGCAGGAACCTCCTCATCAGCAGGAACCGAGGGACCAGCACCCTGATCCAAACTAGATACTCGCCGAATACGTCTCTTCTTCTTTTTCTGCTCATCAACAGAAAGATCAGTCTGATTGGTTCGGCGGGGACGCCTCGAGCGAGCACGGACAGGTCTCTGAACATCCAAGGTTATACCGACCTCTGGGAGAGATGCCACTGCCAATGTCTCAGCAGGAATAGCGTCAGAAGAATCTTCAGCCAACATGTCAAGCACGGCATTTATTTCAGCATCAGTAGGATCCAAAGGCACCTCGAAATGGATTTGTCGTTCATCATCAGGGATTTTCCCAAGTGAGGCAACCAAGGCACTAACCCCCTCGTCAGAAGGCCGCGTTCTAAGGCCCAAACTGCCATCAGTCGCAGGTGGGTTTGACACGAAGCGAGTGAAGGCCTTGGCAGGAGGCAGATTCCAGGCTGAATACGCCACCGGAGCACCAACATTGGATACTTTGCCTCTGAGAATCATCTCCAGTCGGCTCACCAAATCTGCAGAAGGGATTCTTCTATCGGTAACTCGAGTTGGATCGGCTAGCCCTTGATACAGATAAGCCGGGTGGACCCTGTCTTTCAGTGGCTGAATGTTTTTGAAAACAAAGTCAGCAACTATAGCTTCAGCAGTTAAACCCCTCTCTTTCAATAGCCCAACTTCAGCTAGCAGCACACTGGCCTCAGCCACCTCCTCGTCCGTAGGAGACTCGGTCCAGCTCGGAGTGCGAACATCTGGCTGTCTTCCTGACCGGGGGGGGAGAGAATTTCCATAGTTATCAACTATAAACCATTCCAGGCGCCATCCCTTAATGCTGTCTTTAAGGGGGATCTCAAGATACTCGGTTTTCCGTCCCCGGCGCATCTCCAAGCTGGCACCTCCAACCAATTGATGCTGTCCCCCGGCCATCCCAGGGCGACAATGATACAGGTGTTTCCACAAGCCAAAATGCGGCAGCACGCCAAGAAAAGCCTCACATAAGTGGACGAAGATAGAAATTTGCAGAATTGAATTAGGGTTCAGATGGGTTAGTGAGAGCACCTAGAGGGGGGGGTGAATAGGTGATCCTGTAAAAACTTCAAACTTAAGCCACAAAAACTTGTTATGTGTTAGCACGATTATTGCCAAGTGGCTAAGGTGAAGTCTCAACAAAACACAATACCACAAGAGATCAAGACAGAGGTGACACGGTGGTTTATCCCGTGGTTCGGCCAAGCCAATGCTTGCCTACTTCCACGTTGTGGCGTCCCAACGGACGAGGGTTGCAATCAACCCTTCTCAAGCGGTCCAAAGACCCACTTGAATACCACGTTGTTTTGCTGTTCCTTTCACTATCCCGTTTGCAAGGAATCTCCACAAATTGGAGTCTCTTGCCCTTACAAGTATATGATCACAAAGAAAGCACAGAGTAAGGGAGGGAAGCAACACACATAAATCCACAACAAAAGCGCACACACACGGCCAAGACTCGAGCTCGAATGACTATCTCAGAGTTCACACTAGAACAGAGCTCGAATCACTTAGAATCACAAACGAATGCGCAAAGAACTTGTGTGGATGATCAAGAATGCTCAAGAGTTGCTTGTGTATCTCCTCCATGCGCCTAGGGGCTCCTTTTATAGCCCCAAGGCAGCTAGGAGCCGTTGAGAGCAATTCTGGAAGGCTATCCTGGCCTTCTGTCGACAGGGGCACCGGACAGTCCGGTGCACACCGGACATGTCCGGTGACCGATTTCTTTCCTTATCCAGCGCTTCCCGACCGTTGCAAACTGGCGGAGATCTGAGAGCCGTTGGCGCACCGGACAGTCCGGTGCACACCGGACAGTCCGGTGCCGTCTTCCGACCGTTGGCTCGGCCACGTGTCCCGCGCGGATTGCGCGGCTGACCGTTGGCCCTGGCCGACCGTTGGCTCACCGGACAGTCCGGTGCACACCGGACAGTCCGGTGAATTTTAGCCGTACGCCGTCGGCGAATTCCCGAGAGCGGCCAGTTCGCGCCGAGTTGGCCTGGCGCACCGGACACTGTCCGGTGCACACCGGACAGTCCGGTGCTCCAGACCGAGCTGGGACTTGGCTGCACACAGCCAAGTCATTCTCTCCCCTTTTCTCTTTTTCTTCTTTCTGTTTCTAACACTTAGACAAATATGTTAGTCCACAAAACCAATGTACTAAGGCTTAGAAACATACCTTTATCTCATGATTTGCACCTTGTTCATCCATGTACACAAATTCACAATTAAACACATGTGTTGGCACTCAATCACCAAAATACTTAGAAATGGCCCAAGGGCACATTTCCCTTTCAATCTCCCCCTTTTTGGTGATTTATGCCAACACAACATAAAGCCACTAGAACAAGTGCAAACTCAATTCAAATAACACTTAAATTTATTTTGAATCAATTTTGGCATATATGGATCATCCTTTGCCACCACTTGGTTTGTTTTTGCAAATCAAACACAAATCTCTATCTCTAAGTTAAACACACATGTTTAAGCATAAAGAGAGTCATTCACAAAGAGATTGATCAAGGATTTCAAAAACTCCCCCTTTTTCCCATAATCAATACTTCTCCCCACAAGAAGCCAACTTTTGACAAGAGAGACAACTTAAGAATTTTGACAAATCAAAAACTCTATTCTACTATTTTCAAAATCTCTCAAGTGGTAGCTGATCCATTTATTGCTTTGGCCTTTATTTTCTCCCCCTTTGGCATCAAGCACCAAAACGGGATCAATTGTGGCCCTTTAACCCCATTGCCTCACCAAAATCTTCAATTAAGAGCAAATGGCAATAAGAGTTCATGAGATGGACTTGGAATAAGTTACCCCTCATCGGAGTGCAGTGGAAGTCTTTCATGGTCCAAGTCCACCTTTTCACTTTCAATTCTCCTTTGTGACTAACGCAAGCAAACTCAAACATATGGTTAGTCTCAAAGGGTCAAGTTGTAACACATCTCCCCCTAAACATGTGCATCACTTTGCAACGGACTTGTGAGGTCCAGGGAGTGTTTGTACAACTTGAGCACCATAATAAGCAACAAAATGCAGAAAGAACATGATCAAAGGCATAAATACATGTATGCTACAATTCAATCCAAGTTCCGCGAATCTAAGACATTTAGCTCACTACGCAGCCTGCAAAAGGTCTTCTCATCTAAAGGCTTGGTAAAGATATCGGCTAGCTGGTTCTCGGTGCTAACAAAAAACACTTCGATATCTCCCTTTTGCTGGTGGTCTCTCAGAAAGTGATGCCGGATGTCAATGTGCTTTGTGCGGCTGTGCTCAACAGGATTTTCCGCTATTCGGATAGCACTCTCATTATCACATAGGAGTGGGACTTTGCTCAGATTGTAGCCAAAGTCCCGGAGGGTTTGCCTCATCCAAAGTAGTTGCGCACAACACTGTCCTGCGGCAACGTACTCGGCCTCAGCGGTGGATAGGGCAACGGATGTTTGTTTCTTAGAGTTCCATGACACCAGGGACCTTCCTAAGAACTGGCACGTCCCTGATGTACTCTTCCTATCGACCTTACATCCAGCATAGTCGGAATCTGAGTACCCAATCAAGTCAAAGTTAGACCCCTTTGGATACCAGATCCCGAAGCAAGGCGTAGCGACTAAATATCTAAGAATTCGCTTTACCGCCACCAAGTGACACTCCTTAGGATCGGATTGAAATCTAGCACACATGCATACGCTAAGCATAATATCCGGTCTACTAGCACATAAATAAAGTAGAGATCCTATCATTGACCGATATGCTTTTTGATCAACGGACTTACCTCCTTTGTTGAGGTCGGTGTGTCCGTCGGTTCCCATCGGAGTCTTTGCGGGCTTGGCGTCCTTCATCCCAAACCGCTTCAGCAGATCTTGCGTGTACTTCGTTTGGGAGATGAAGGTGCCGTCCTTGAGTTGCTTCACTTGGAACCCAAGGAAGTAGTTCAACTCGCCCATCATCGACATCTCGAATTTCTGCGTCATCACCCTGCTAAACTCTTCACAAGACTTTTGATTAGTAGAACCAAATATTATGTCATCGACATAAATTTGGCACACAAACAAATCACCATTACAAGTCTTAGTGAAAAGAGTTGGATCGGCTTTCCCAACCTTGAAAGCATTAGCAAGTAAGAAATCTCTAAGGCATTCATACCATGCTCTTGGGGCTTGTTTAAGTCCATAGAGCGCCTTAGAGAGCTTACACACGTGGTCGGGGTACCGCTCATCCTCGAAGCCAGGGGGTTGCTCCACGTACACCTCCTCCTTTATTGGCCCGTTGAGGAACGCGCTCTTCACATCCATTTGGTACAACCTGAAAGAATGGTGAGCGGCATATGCTAGCAAGATACGAATGGACTCTAGCCTAGCCACAGGAGCAAAAGTCTCCTCAAAGTCCAAACCTGCGACTTGGGCATAACCTTTTGCCACAAGTCGAGCCTTGTTCCTTGTCACCACTCCGTGCTCGTCTTGTTTGTTGCGGAACACCCACTTGGTTCCCACAACATTTTGCTTGGGACGAGGCACCAGCGTCCAAACTTCATTGCGCTTGAAGTTGTTAAGTTCCTCCTGCATGGCCAACACCCAGTCCGGATCTAGCAAGGCCTCCTCTACCCTGAAAGGCTCAATAGAGGAGACAAACGAGTAATGTTCACAAAAATTAACTAATCGAGATCGAGTAGTTACTCCCTTGCTAATGTCACCCAGAATTTGGTCGACGGGATGATCCCTTTGAATCATTGCTCGAACTTGGGTTGGAGGTGCCGGTTGCGCTTCTTCCTCCATCACTTGATCGTCTTGTGCTCCCCCTTGATCACACGCCTCCTTTTGATGAACCTGTTCATCGTCTTGAGTTGGGGGATGCACCGTCGTTGAGGAAGAAGGTTGATCACGTTCATCCTGTTCCTGTGGCCGAACGTCTCCAATCGCCATGGTTCGTATAGCGGCCGTTGGAACATCTTCTTCATCTACATCATCACAATCAACAACTTGCTCTCTTGGAGAGCCATTAGTCTCATCAAATACAACGTCGCTAGAGACTTCAACCAAACCTGATGATTTGTTGAAGACCCTATACGCTTTTGTATTTGAATCATAACCTAATAAAAACCCTTCTACAGCTTTGGGAGCAAACTTAGTATTTCTACCCTTCTTCACTAGAATGTAGCATTTGCTCCCAAATACACGAAAATAAGATACATTGGGTTTGTTACCGGTTAGTAGCTCATACGAAGTCTTCTTGAGGAGTCGATGAAGATAGACCCTGTTGATGGCGTGGCAAGCCGTGTTCACGGCTTCCGACCAAAAACACTCGGGGGTCTTGAACTCTCCAAGCATCGTCCTCGCCATATCGATTAGCGTCCTGTTCTTCCTCTCTACCACACCATTTTGCTGTGGTGTGTAGGGAGCGGAGAACTCGTGCTTGATCCCTTCCTCCTCAAGAAACTCCTCCACTTGAAGGTTCTTGAACTCGGACCCGTTGTCGCTCCTTATCTTCTTCACCTTGAGCTCAAACTCATTTTGAGCTCTCCTGAGGAAGCGCTTGATGGTCCCTTGGGTTTCAGACTTATCCTGCAAAAAGAACACCCAAGTGAAGCGGGAAAAGTCATCAACAATAACTAAACCATACTTACTTCCTCCTATGCTTAGATAGGCGACGGGTCCGAAGAGGTCCATATGCAGCAGCTCCAGAGGTCTTGACGTGGTCATCACATTCTTACTGTGATGTGCTCCTCCCACCTGCTTACCTGCTTGACAAGCTGCACAAGGTCTATCTTTTTCGAAATAAACATTTGTTAGACCTATCACGTGTTCTCCCTTTAGAAGCTTGTGGAGGTTCTTCATCCCCACATGTGCTAAGCGGCGATGCCACAGCCAGCCCATGCAAGTCTTAGCCATTAAGCATGCATCTAGACCAGCCTCTTCTTTTGCAAAATCAACTAAATAAAGCTTGCCGTCTAGTACACCCTTAAAAGCTAGTGAACCATCACATCTTCTAAAGACAGACACATCTACATTTGAAAATAAACAATTATATCCCATTTGACATAATTGACTAACAGATAGCAAATTATATCCAAGACTCTCTACTAGGAATACATTTGATATAGAATGCTCATTAGAAATTGCAATTTTACCTAACCCTTTTACCTTGCCTTGATTCCCGTCACCGAATATGATTGAATCTTGGGAATCCTTATTTTTGACGTAGGAGGTGAACATCTTCTTCTCCCCCGTCATATGGTTTGTGCATCCGCTGTCGATAATCCAGCTTGAACCCCCGGATGCATAAACCTGCAAGGCAAATTTAGGCTTGGGTCTTAGGTACCCAACTCATGTTGGGTCCTGCAAGGTTAGCACAAATGTTCTTAGGGACCCAGATGCAAGTTTTGTCTCCTTTGCATCTTGCCCCTAACTTCCTAGCAATTACCTTCTTTCCCTTTCTACAAATAGCAAAGGGAGCATTACAAGCATAATAAATGGTAGAAGGTTCATTCATTACTTTCCTAGGAGCATGAATAACATTCTTTCCAGGCATACGAGCAATATTTCTCCTAGGCATATGCGCAACATTTCTCCTACTCATATTTCTATCATGCTTATGAGAGGAACTAGAGGCAAACATGGCATGAGAATCATAAACATGTGAATCAAAATTTTTATAAACATTTCTAGCATGTCTCCTATCATGGTATAAGAAAGCATGGTTCTTTTTAGCCCTATTTGCCATAGGGGCCTTCCCTTTCTCCTTGACGAAGACGGGAGCCTTATGGCTTGTTGAGTTCTTGGCTTCCCTCTTGAAGCCAAGCCCATCCTTAATTGAGGGGTGTCTACCAACCGTGTAGGCATCCCTTGCAAATTTTATTTTATCAACTTCATTCTTGCTAGTCTTAAGTTGGGCATTAAGACTAGCCACTTCATCATTTAATTTGGAAATTAGAACTAGGTGTTCACTACAAGCATTAACATCAAAATCCTTACACCTAGTACAAATTTCAACATGTTCAACACAAGAATTTGATTTACTAGCTACTTCTAGTTTAGCACTTAAATCAATATTAACACTTCTTAAGGTAGAAATGGTTTCATGACAGGAAGATATTTCACTAGAAAGCATTTCATTTCTTTTCACTTCTAAAGCATATGATTTTTGTGCCTCTACAAATTTATCATGTTCATCATACAATAAATCTTCTTGCTTTTCTAAAAGCCTATCCTTTTCATTCAATGCATCAATCAATTCATTGATTTTATCTATCTTAGATCTATCTAAGCCCTTGAATAAGCAAGAATAATCTATGTCATCATCACTAGACTCACTATCACTAGAAGAAGTATAAGTGGAGTCTTGAATACTCACCTTCTTCTCCCTTGCCATAAGGCAAGTGAGACGCTCATTGGGGAAGAGAGCCGATTTGTTGAAGGCAGTGGCGGCGAGTCCTTCATTGTCAGAGTCGGAGGAGGAGCAATCCGAGTCCCACTCCTTTCCTAGATGCGCCTCGCCTTTTGTCTTCTTGTATGCCTTCTTCTTCTCCCTCTTGTTCCCCTTTTCCTGGTCACTTTCATTATCGGGACAGTTAGCAATAAAATGACCAAGCTTACCGCATTTGAAGCACGAGCGCTTCCCCTTGGTCTTGGTCTTGCTTGGCTGCCCCTTGCGACCATTTAGCGCCGTCTTGAATCTCTTGATGATGAGAGCCATCTCTTCATCATTGAGCCCGGCTGCCTCAACTTGCGCCACCTTGCTAGGTAGCGATTCCTTGCTCCTTGTTGCTTTTAGAGCAATGGGTTGAGGCTCGTGGAGTGGTCCGTTCAACGCGTCGTCGACGTATCTCGCCTCCTTGATCATCATCCTCCCGCTCACGAATTTTCCAAGTACTTCCTCGGGCGTCATCATCGTGTACCTGGGATTCTCACGAATATTGTTCACGAGATGAGGATCAAGTACGGTAAAGGACCTGAGCATTAGGCGGACGACGTCGTGGTCCGTCCATCGCGTGCTCCCGTAGCTCCTTATCTTGTTGATGAGGGTCTTGAGCCGGTTGTATGTTTGCGTCGGCTCCTCGCCCCTTATCATGGCGAAACGTCCAAGCTCTCCCTCCACCAACTCCATCTTGGTGAGTAAAGTGACGTCGTTTCCCTCATGAGAAATCTTGAGGGTGTCCCAGATTTGCTTGGCGTTATCCAAGCCGCTCACTTTATGATATTCATCCCTGCACAAGGAAGCTAGAAGAACAGTAGTAGCTTGTGCATTCTTATGAATTTGTTCATTAATAAACGTGGGACTATCCGAACTATCAAAGTGCATTCCACTCTCTACAATCTCCCATATACTAGGATGGAGAGAGAATAGGTGACTACGCATTTTGTGGCTCCAAAATCCGTAGTCCTCTCCATCAAAGTGTGGGGGCTTGCCGAGTGGAATGGAGAGCAATTGAGAATGTGAACTTTGCGGAATACGAGAGTAATCAAAAGAAAAGTTCGAGTTGACCGGTTTTCTCCTCTCGTAGTCGTTGTGGTCCTCGTCCTTTTGGGAAGAAGTAGACTCGTCGCTGTCGTAGTAGATGATCTCCTTGATGCGCCTGGTCTTCTTCTTCTTCCCTTCCTTTCGTCTTTGACCCGAGCCGGAGTCGGTAGGCTTGTCATCCTTCGGCTCGTTGACGAAGGTCTCCTTCTCTTTGTCGTTGATCACTATACCCTTCCCCTTAGGATCCATCTATTCGGGCGGTTAGTCCCTTTGTGAATAGAACGGCTCTGATACCAATTGAGAGCACCTAGAGGGGGGGGTGAATAGGTGATCCTGTAAAAACTTCAAACTTAAGCCACAAAAACTTGTTATGTGTTAGCACGATTATTGCCAAGTGGCTAAGGTGAAGTCTCAACAAAACACAATACCACAAGAGATCAAGACAGAGGTGACACGGTGGTTTATCCCGTGGTTCGGCCAAGCCAATGCTTGCCTACTTCCACGTTGTGGCGTCCCAACGGACGAGGGTTGCAATCAACCCTTCTCAAGCGGTCCAAAGACCCACTTGAATACCACGTTGTTTTGTTGTTCCTTTCACTATCCCGTTTGCAAGGAATCTCCACAAATTGGAGTCTCTTGCCCTTACAAGTATATGATCACAAAGAAAGCACAGAGTAAGGGAGGGAAGCAACACACATAAATCCACAACAAAAGCGCACACACACGGCCAAGACTCGAGCTCGAATGACTATCTCAGAGTTCACACTAGAACAGAGCTCGAATCACTTAGAATCACAAACGAATGCGCAAAGAACTTGTGTGGATGATCAAGAATGCTCAAGAGTTGCTTGTGTATCTCCTCCATGCGCCTAGGGGCTCCTTTTATAGCCCCAAGGCAGCTAGGAGCCGTTGAGAGCAATTCTGGAAGGCTATCCTGGCCTTCTGTCGACAGGGGCACCGGACAGTCCGGTGCACACCGGACATGTCCGGTGACCGATTTCTTTCCTTATCCAGCGCTTCCCGACCGTTGCAAACTGGCGGAGATCTGAGAGCCGTTGGCGCACCGGACAGTCCGGTGCACACCGGACAGTCCGGTGCCGTCTTCCGACCGTTGGCTCGGCCACGTGTCCCGCGCGGATTGCGCGGCTGACCGTTGGCCCTGGCCGACCGTTGGCTCACCGGACAGTCCGGTGCACACCGGACAGTCCGGTGAATTTTAGCCGTACGCCGTCGGCGAATTCCCGAGAGCGACCAGTTCGCGCCGAGTTGGCCTGGCGCACCGGACACTGTCCGGTGCACACCGGACAGTCCGGTGCTCCAGACCGAGCTGGGACTTGGCTGCACACAGCCAAGTCATTCTCTCCCCTTTTCTCTTTTTCTTCTTTCTGTTTCTAACACTTAGACAAATATGTTAGTCCACAAAACCAATGTACTAAGGCTTAGAAACATACCTTTATCTCATGATTTGCACCTTGTTCATCCATGTACACAAATTCACAATTAAACACATGTGTTGGCACTCAATCACCAAAATACTTAGAAATGGCCCAAGGGCACATTTCCCTTTCAGTTAGGTTGATGTGGTAGAAATCAAGAAGACCACGGAAAAAGGGAGAAATAGGAAGGCCAAGGCCGCGGAGAAGAAAGGGAGCGTAAACCACGGACTCGTGGGTGTCCTCCGTCGGGACCGTAGTCCCGTGGCAAATCCGCCAAGAACAGAGTTCTCGTGGAGGAAGAACCCCGATGGACACGAGGTGGAGGAGTTCGGTTTCAGAGATGATGGACATGTGATTACCTGCGAAAGGCAACTGGCTGTTGGGATCAATTGGAGGAATCACCACAGCGGAAGAACTCGCGATTTTCCTCTTAGGAGCCATCTCGATTTCACCAGCGAGCAAATTGGAGGCAAGCGCAGAGAGGATTTGGAAGCAGGAATGCAAAAACTAGGGCGCGGAAAGCAAAGGCGGCTAAAAGTGCAACTCTTATGGGATATTCTCGGACCAGATACCGTTTCAAAAAGTGCCCAGTCATCACTCGGCAGTTATTTCCGAAATCCCAGCATGCCACGTGGTCACTTGGCAGTTACTTCCCAAAAAACTGGTGGGCCATCTCCTTACTCGGGTGTTAATCCTCAAAATAACTCGGCGTTGCCTCTAAAATGCCGACGTCACTATTCAGTCACTCGGCGTTGCCTCTAAAACGCTAATCTCGAGTTCAATCGTTCGGTGTTGCTTCTAAAATGCCAACGTTGATCTTCAATCACTCGGCGTTGCCTCTAAAGCGCTGACCTTTGAGTTTAATAGCTCGGCATTGCCTCTAAAATGCCGAAGTCACTACTTAGTCACTCGGCGTTGCCTCTAAAGCGCTGACCTCGAGTTCAACCGTTCGGTATTACTTCTAAAATGCCAACGTTGATCTTCAATCACTCAGCGTTGCCTCTAAAACGCTGACCTCGAGTTCAACCGCTCGGCATTACTTCTAAAATGCCGACGTCGACCCTCAATCACTCGGCATTACTTCTAAAATGCTGACAACGACCTTTAATCACTCGGCGTACCTCTAAAACGCTGATCTTGAATTCAATAACTCGGCGTTGCCTCTAAAACGCTGATCTCGAGTTCAATAACTCGGCGTTGCCTCTAAAGCGCTGATCTCGAGCTTAGTCACTCGGCGTTGCCTCTAAAATGCCGGCGTCGCTACTCAGTCACTCGGCGTGGCCTCTAATACGTTGATCTCGAGTTCAATCGTTCGGCATTACTTCTAAAATGCCAACGTTGACCTTCAATCGCCCAGCATTACTTCTAAAAACATTGATACAGACTGCAATATTGCTCGGAAGCGTCAGCATAATGATCAAGCTGTTCGTCTATGGCCTCAAAAGACTCAGATTCATAGTCAAACGAAACGATTCATCAAAAGGAAACCAAACTCGTTCTTCATTCAAGGGAAGTGGCAATATTTACAAATCAACTCATTATGAGTTGATACTTCCCTATTTCTACTACTATACTACACTCTACTGCTACTACTACTACTACGCTACATTATACTACTTTACATTACTAATACTACTACATTATCTAACTATACTACTTCTAATCTATGCTAATATTTAAAAGGACCAGTGGCATCTAGCCACTGGCCCTGCCCCTGCCGCCGCCGCCGCTCTTGGTGCTGCCCCTGCTGCTGCCGTAGCCGCCGCCCCAGCCACTGCCGCCATCGTCGTCGTCGTCGTCGTCGTCGTCGTCGTCGTCGTCGTCGTCATCGCCCTCGTCGCCGCCGTCCGAGTCCTCCTCCGAGGAGTACTCGGACTCATCCGAGCCCTCGAGCCCGGAGCGCTCGACGGCCCGGATATACGCCCAGACCTCCGCGGCTAACCCCTGGGAGTCGTCCGAGTCATCGGACGACGTCGGGGGAGAGACGGGGGCCGGGGACCTCTCGGACTCGGAGGAGAACTCCTCCTCCGAGTACTCCGAGTCGCCGAAGTCCTCCGATGGAGGAGTCGGCTCGCGCTTGCGTTTCTTTCCCATGGAGGCAAGCAGAAAAGAAGAGAAGGAAGCAGTAAGGAATAGCCAAGGGATATGAAGAAACCAGAGGAACAACAGCGTTATTTATAGAAGAGAAAGGCAACCGCTCACCTCCAACCGCGGTCACTGAACAGTCGCTAAGCATTCAATACACAACTCCACCCGTCCAAAGACACGTCAGGCGGCGGACGCCGTTTCATGCAGCACTACACCCATTGGGACTCCAGTCAACAGCGCAAAGGATATGATTACACTTGCCGTCCCATCACATTACAACTCAGAAGCAGCCGGTTAAAACACTCAGCGTACCAAGCCGTCCCTTGCCCACACCCATTGGGGGGGGACGCCCAGGAATTGTCAGTATATTTTTCAAAATGGTCACATCTGTGCAGAGCATGCAGTGAATGCCTCAAGACAAAAATGAGATATCAACAAGAGTTAAAGGGAAGCCAACTATAGCCAGCAGAGTGCAAAATATGGTCGACAGACATGACTTGAAGACTAGACAGAGAACGTCCATCGAATGTCCAATCGAGTGCAGAGCAAATACACTATGCTACCCAGCAAGATATGGAAGGATTGCAAATTCAGCCGCAAAAGACAAAACACGTGCTGACTTCTGAAGCATAATATTGATGACATAGCACGGATGACATCATGCCAACTTTTTTATAAGCAGAAAGAGTAATCTTCAGCAAAAGGACACAAAAAGAAGACCTTCAAGCGAATTATCCTCAAAAAATCCACTTGAAGGTCGGGGGCTACACCCATTGGGTGCACCTTCGGTGCACCCCATGGATTGTCATTCTAAGCCAGGATAGCACCAATTTCTAAGGGCATGGGACAAGATTAAGAAGCTAATCCTCAACTGGAATAAAGAAACACAAATGGAAGTAATCTCTGCTGAGGACCTTCGAGTAGATTATTTTCTAAAATCTACTCGAAGCTCGGGGGCTACACCCATTGGGTGCACCTTCGGTGCACCCAATAAGGTTCAGAATCCTACAAACAGGAATGCCGATCTCTAAGGCACAGGCACGAAGCTAGATTCTGGTCAACAAGTGATCGAAGCAGGAGAGAACAACAGGAAGCCATCTTTCTTCAAATCACCTACAAGCTGGACCTGAGATCTTTGGGTTGATTACCTCTAAATTAACCCAAAGATCGGGGGCCAGCGAGGCGAGCACAGCACTGGTGCCGCTAGGGATGAGTCCCATCCTGGTGTCGGAGCTATCGACGTCCATCTCCGACGCGCTCCCGGTGCTAGACTCCGCCGCTGATCGCCTCCGACGCCTGGACCAGATTCTTGGCGCCTGCCTGGAGGCCGAGGGCGGTAGGCTCTGCCGAGCGGTGATTGAGTATATCTTGACGTGCTTCCGGAGCCACGACCTGGCCATATCCTTGGAGCCGGTGATCGCTGGTCTGGTGGCCGACACTGAAGACGCCGCCCGTGTGGGGGATAGATATCCCCCGGGTCCACTAAAAGAGTAAAGGACCTCACGAAAGGCCCAAGGGCCCAATAAATCGTAAGGTCATTCTTTCGTGGGCCTGGGGAAAGACAACCAGCAACGCAGAGCGACATGAGGCCGGGTTGGTGCAAACCCGGACGGCCCATAGCGTCGAGCCATTGGCCGCAACAGAGATCCGACTTTCCCGCGTCGGGGCCTCCATGCAACGAGGCCACGTGAGGATAAGTCAGCGAGGGTTACGTAAAGGATAATCTCGAGAGGTTCACTATCTTTTAGCCACTTGTTGTTATCTTATCATGTGTACTGCCCCACGGTCGAGTATATAAGGCCTAGGGGGCACCCCTTCAGAACGATGGACCCATTATTTAGCCATCCACATCAACTCTCTGTATTCTCGATCCAGAGAGCTCTCTTGTAACCACATCCACCAATCATACTCATCAGGACGTAGGGTGTTACGCATCACTAAGCGGCCCGAACCTGTAAATCTTGTCCACCGTCCCTCGTGCGATCGGCACGAACCATTCTGCTACAGTTGTCGACGCCTTCCTACTCCTAAAACACCTTGAGGGGCAACCCCGGGTGTGCGGTCGGACCCTAAACACCGACAGCCCGGGAGGGCATTCAAGACACCGTGGAGCTGGTGGTCGAGCGCTTCCAGCGGGATCCTGCTGATGACGAGTAATCTAATCTGCAGAGACAAAGCAAGGGTTCTGCTAGAGAGCGGCTTGTAATAATTTTTGGTTTTGTAAGATACTTTTGAGCACTATCAATCAAACATCACTTATTTGTATGCTATTTGTCCTTGTTGTGTGCATCGCTACCAACTTCTCCCTGGTACTTGGCCCCCTGGGATGTAGGCTCGACGTGTCGAGGCTGGATACCAGTAAACCTAAGAAAGAATTGGTGACCCGACCCCTAGGAGATAGTCTCGACTGGGACCTAGACCTGTACACAGCTTGTCTAGGAGGTTTTAGTAGCGCACCCATAGGGCCCACCAACTGGTATCTTCTATCCTTTGATTCATGCAAGAGGACCTGCAGAATTTAGCCTGGGAAGCCAATCCGTATGCCCGAACCCCCTGGATCACAACTCCAAATACTAGGACACCCATCACAGAGTGGTGGAGCGTGCAGGCTTAGGGTACGGAATCAGGCTAAGCGGCTATACAGCTCCGGACCACCCCAGGAGACGAGTGCCCATTCTCTAGAACCGGACCCCAGGTTACCGGACCCACGGGACTATAGTTCCAAATACTAGGATACCCGTCACAGAGTGGTGGAGCGTGCAGGCCTAGGGTATGGAACCAAGCTAAGTGGCTACACAGCTCTGGACCACCCCAGGGAACGAGCACCCATTCTCTAGAACTGGCCCCCAGGCTGCCGGACCCCCCTGCCTTTGTAGAGGGGTCCTAAACTGCAAGCCTGGCTTACTCAATTCGGACGACACTATACCAGCAAGGGTGGGAACTGTATGAGTGGGTTAGATAAAAAATAATGCTCGTAAATTGAAGCAGAATAAAACCATCACAAAAACAAATCTGGGGGTGAATCTTTTCTTTATAACTTGATATACATGAGGGTAGGCCAACAGACCGGGTTTATGAGGGCGGACCTCACCGGGTTGACGTACATATATGCGCAACCTAGTTACGAAGGAAGAAAATTGAATCCCCAGGTTTGTTTTTATGGATAAAACTTACAGAGGTGCTCTATGTTCCAGGGATTGGGAAGAGGCTCTCCTTCAGTTGTGGCAAGGCGGATGCACCCGGGTTGGCATGTTTCCGTCACCTTGAAGGGTCCCTCCCAGCTGGGGGAGAGCTTGTGGAGCCCTTCTCGGTTCAGTACTCGCCTTAGGACTAGGTCCTCGACCCTGAGCTCCCTACTATGCACGAACCGTTGGTGGTAGCGCCTGAGCGCCTGGTTGTACTGTGCATTTCGGATCGCCGCTTGCCATCTGCGCTCGTCGACGAAGTCCACGTCCTCTCGCCGTAGCTGTTCCTGCATAGACTCATCGAAAGATTGGACCCATGGGGAGCCCATAATAATTTCTGGGGAAGGCAGGCTTCGGCCCCGTAGACCAGGAAGAACGAGGTCTCCTCGGTAGCTCGGCTGGGTGTGGTCTGGTTCCCCAAAGTACGGATGGAAGCTCATTGACCCAATTTGCACCATGCTTTTTCAAGCAGTCGTAGGTGCGTGTCTTGAGTCCCCTAAGGATCTTTATGTTTGCCCACTCCGCTTGGGCGTTGCTCTTGGGGTGAGCCACAGACGCAAAGCAGAGCTAGGTGCCGATGCCCTCGCATTACTCTTGGAAGAGATGACTTGTAAACTGGGTCCCGTTGTCCGTAATGATACGGCTTGGGACCCCAAATCTGCAGACAATCGACTTGAGGAAAGCAATAGCAACACCTTGGGTGATACTGCTCACAGGGGTAGCCTCTGACCACTTTGTGAACTTGTCGATGGAGACGAAGAGGAAGTGGTACCCGCCGACGGCCCTAGGGAACGGTCCTAGGATATCCACCCCCATATGGCGAATGGCTAGGAGGGCAAAATCATCTGCAGAGCCTGAGCAGGTGTGTGTATCTGCTTTGCGTGGAATTGACACACCTTGCAGGACTTTACCATCTCAGCTGCATCCTAGAGGGCGGTTGGCCAGTAGAAGCCATGCCTGAAGGCCTTTCCGACCAGCGTGCAAGATGAGGAATGACTTATGCACTCTCCTACATGGATCTCCGCGAGCAACTCACGGCCCTCCTCCTAGGTAATGCACCGCATGAGAATGCCATTGGCGCCATGGTGGTAGAGATCCATGTGACGAAACCTCCCAAGTCATTAGGCCCACCTACAGTTGTCCTTGTCCAACAGACTTCAGACAACCCTGTAGGTGTCCCTGATCACTTGACAAGTTCTGTATCTATATTCTTTACCTTGCCAAAGAGCGTTTCACCCGTCACACAGACATTACAATACATCGGAGGTACGAGAATGCGGAAGCAGTTACAATAACTTACTTTATTTTAAAGCAAGAAAGAGTAGTATTATTACAGACCAGAGCGAATATAGGATTGCTGAAGTAATATTATTACATAACCTGGGAGGCAAAAACCCCTCCCGATAAGCAGTAAAAAGATTTTCTTAACGCAGGACACTTCCTCCCGCAGCTTCAGTCTTGATTTTCTTCTTTAGGCACCACCCTGGAACAGAAGCAACAAAAATTTGCTACTTCTTCACCTAAAACAACATGGGACAAAGCCTTGAGTACGAAATGTACTTTTGCAAGTCTTACCCGTCAAAATAAAAGACTCTCAAGGATATGTTGGCCTTTAGGAATCAAGGTATAGCTTAACAATAATTAAGGGCTCTGTTTGCAGAAATGCTTACTAATAGTGGATCCTTAAAAGTCCAGTTTTATTAGCAAGTTAAGTCATTACCTGAGTTCTAGGGTTCTTTCTACCCTAGTTCAAGCACTTGACCTATACTAGCCAATTTCTTATCAACCATTCTTGTTCACTGGAATGCTACGTGTAGGTCAATGACCAACTCTTCATGTCCGTGAAGTTACGGCGATCCGAATCGATTAATACTCAGCTGAGGATCTCCAATCACATGACATATGTAGCACTTAACAATTGCATATGTAAACTCGCCACCGGGGTTCTTAAGACCAGATCAGGTTCACGCCAACCGAGAGCACAGATACACCACCGTCCAGCCTCTTGCCATGGAGGGTACACGCTACTCTCGCCATCTCTCCACTCCCATTGCGTGTTATCTTATTCTGGTATTAGTCTACCCGAGGCAAAGCTTACCCATGACGAGGCATGTGACCAGTTAAAGGGTCCTCGATCATCAAGCCTACATCGACAAGGTCCTTAATCGACCCAGACGGAGACACTACACCGAGACTCTCTTCTCGTGCAAGTCACCCGCCCGGTCTCAGCTTTATCATTTCAAACCCAAAGTTTGGTACCTGGCAGAGGTACATCTTTTCCGATGTTGAACCCATCATGGCCATGATGGATCCACCATCAAGTTTTATTTTTGAAAACATCCCACCCACTTTGAAGCATCATCTTTTGTCAAAACAAAACATTTTGTTTTTCTAGAGCAAAGCTAAGCATAAGAAAAACCTTTTTGTAAAACTGGGGATTAAGGAGAAGTAATCAAATCCAAGGAAGGAAATGCAGCAACTGGTTTAGCACACAACTCCTATCACCTAATGCATCAAGTAAGTGAAAAAGATTTTAAAATAGCAAGGAGGTGGCAAATGCACCGGGGCTTGCCTTGTGTGATAGGTGAATTAGGCTCTGCTCCATAGATATCAAAGTAAAAGCAGTTACCTGCCTGAGGTTCTTCAGGTGGTGGTGGTGGTGGTGGTGGTGTAATCCTTGCTCCTTCAACTTCTATTTCTTCCTTGTTTTCTATATATAGCCATATATAACCATGAATGCTCATGTAGTGCTCATGAAAATGCAAAGATAATGAAAGTATATTATCTAATGTCTTGAATATAACTTTCCTTCATGGATCTCCGGGAAACTAGGGTTTTTGGAGTCTATAGTGAAGTTCATAGGGCAGGGGGTTAGGGTTTTGGGCTCTAGGTACCAAACATGGTTCAAATCATACCAAATTTTACCCAAGGCTTCTAAATAATATTTAAAGCGTATCTAAAAAGTTTGGTGAATTTTGGGACTATTAATTACTCTCTAAAATTCCAGAAGTATGGGTTTTGGCTATTTCAAATATCCCAAAATTCCCTATTGGAACTAAAAATCATGAATCTATTTTTATTAAATACTATAGAAAATTAGGATTCTAGTAAAATTGGTCTGGTATTTTTAGCATTTTTCTATAATTTCTTATGGATTTCTAAAGCTTCTCGGAAAAAGAAAAAGAAAAACTTCTAACAGTGTTGGGCCAAAACTGACCCAACCGGCCCAACTCAAACAGAATACGGGGACGTGCCCACGCGGTCATTTTTGCATAGGGAACCCTGGCGGTTTGAAATTTCCATAAAGAATCCTTCCCACTGTTCCTCTGTCTCGCTGACACTTGCAAAAACACCCCCACGCTTTCATCACTTCACATCCCGCAGTCCATGATGGCGAACGGCGGAGAACCGAGCTCCGGCGAGCTCATACTGGCCGAATTACTCGATGACTAGTGCTCTAGTTTGGCTGAGACCTAATTCAAGTCCTAACAGGTGTTTCCCCTCAATTAATTTCATTAACAGAGCTCTAACTCGCTCTGTCCACGGTGACAGCGGGCACTACGGACAGCACGACGTGTTCCCGACGATCTAAGGGGTCCTAGCCTAATTGGCGGGGTTGGGGAGCATCAGGGACACACAAGAACACTAAAACAAAAGGGCAGAGGGCATGAGCGGGCCTGAGACGAGCTAGCCATGGCAAGGCTGCTTTCATGGTGGCGGAAAGCAGATTTGGGGAAATCTGGAATTGGCGAGCTCTGGTGAGCAATTGGAGGCACGACTTGGTGGCTTGGTGCTTGACTACCCTATGGACCCGTCGGTGTGCTCAATTTATAGTGTGCTTGAGCGGTGGCCTCCAATTTTGGATTGGCGTGCTGGCGGTCGAAGATGAAGAGGGGTACTGGCGCACACGATTGGTGACCATACCCATGCCAACCTCACCGATGATCACTGGATAAGTTAGTACCAGTCATGGTGGTGTGGTTAAAGTGCTGAGGCACGTGGCACAAGACCGCGAGGTGTCTAACTCCGACGAGGGTTGATTCAAGGCGATCGGGGTAGAGCGGACACGATGGCCGGACGGAATAGTGCCTTAAGCTCATCCGCGGGGAAGATCTTTTCACCGCGAGAGGTTATCCGGGCACCGGTGAGCACGAATCACCTCACCGTTGGGAATCCACGCGCGGGGTCGCCGGCGGCCGGTTCACTGAACCAACAGATTTTTCGGGTCACTATACCATCAGGATCTTCTTCAGTCAGTCTGACAGATCATGTTTGGGGCGAATTTCCTCCCAATTTTGTATGGTAACTAGATCAATGCTCTGCAGCAAAGTTGTAGCCTAACAGACCAGCTCTAACTTTGCTACATTGAGCACTCACAAAAAGTCACAGAATCTTACTTAAATTTGAGCCCTAAGTTCATCCAATCTCACTGTCAGTCTGAATTCAGACTTAGGGCAGTTTGACAGCCCAACTTTGGGCTCATTTTACTCCAAATTTTTCATGTGACCAAGGCTTAATCCCTATAGCAAAGTTATTCTCCTTACATAGCTCTACAAATTTGATGTGCTGACCTAGGGCAAAATCCTTATAGTTTTGAAATTACAGGGCTTCAAAGTTGATCCCATTCACTGAAATTCAGACTAAGCCTTATAAAAGGAATTGAATGGCTTTTTGCAAATAAGCCCAATTCACACCTTTTGGCTTGTAAATCTTCAAACATGTGAACCATTTGACATGAGGTACCCTATTTCCATGATTTTTGCACTTAGGTCCAAAATGTGCATATTTTTACAGATAACCCCCTAGGGTTTCAGTCCAGGGTTTTCTAGGGTTCTGTTTAGGGTTTTTGGTACTTCTAGGGTTTGGATGCTACTTAAGTCCATTAATAGTGACATCATATAATTATTACTAATAAGTTTTGAAGTTTTCTCTTATTAGCCTTTGTTTACTCTTTTAAGCCACAGTTTAGGGTTAAGTACTGTACCCTAGGGTTTCACCCATGAAATGTCACATCAACACAACTTGTTTGAAATTTTTGGCCTAGTGAATGCATTCTAAGTGTAACAAGCACATGATATGCTAATGCACATGATGTTATGCTCAAGTTTTAGTGATAGTAACACCAGGGGTGTTACATCCTTCCCCCCATAAAAGAATCTCGTCCCAAGATTAAAAGTCTAGGGTAAGTAATGGAAAAGGAGACGTGTCATATTTTTATTTCCTTATTTTTGGTACAAGGCAAGGGTGGTATGGGGCTCATCCCTCTATTACAACAAGTGTATATATCTCACAATTTACATGAAGCTAAAAAGCCTGGGAAATTCTTTTCTAAAAAGTCTTGAGTTTCCCAAGTAGCTTCGTCTTCTGTGTGTTGGTTCCATTGTATCTTGTAAAACTTGAGAGTTCTCCTTCGGGTAATCCTGTCCTTTTTGCTCCAAGACTCGAATAGGATGTTCGAAATATGTCAAGCCGGGTTCTAAGGCAACATCTGTCACTTCAACAGTTCGATCTGAAACCCGAAGACACTTCTTCAATTGAGACACATGGAACACATTGTGTACTGCAGACAATGTTTCGGGTAGTTGGAGTCGATAGGCCACTGGTCCACATTGTTCAAGAACAGGAAAAGGACCAATATACCGGGGTGCAAGCTTCCCTTTTACCCCGAAACGTGATACACCCTTCATTGGAGAGACTTTCAGGTAGACATAATCTTCAATTTGAAAGTACAAGGGCTTACGTCGTTTGTCTGCATAACTCTTCTGTTGAGCTTGGGCTTCTTTCAAATTACGTATTATTCGTCGAACTTTCTCTTCGGTTTCCTTTACCATATTAGGCCTGAAGAAACATCTTTCACCTGGTTCAGACCAGTTTAACGGAGTACGGCATCGCCGTCCATACAAAGCTTCAAAGGGTGCCATTTTGATGCTCTCTTGATAGCTATTATTTTACGAAAACTCCGCTAATGGTAAGCAATCATCCCATTTCTGGGGGAATTCCAGAACACATGCTCGCAACATATCTTCAAGTATTTGATTTACTCTCTCAGTTTGCCCACTAGTTTGGGGATGATAGGCCGAACTGTGGAGCAATTTAGTACCCAAGGATTTGCGAAGTTCTTCCTAGAACTTGGATACGAATTGAGGTCCACGATCCGACACTATAGTCTTCGGAACACCATGCAGACTGAGAACGCGAGCAATATACATTTGGGCATAAGCGATGACCGGGTAATACGTCTTGACTGGCAGAAAATGAGCGATTTTTGTAAGCCGATCAATTATAACCCATATAGAATCATACCCTTTTGCTGTCCTAGGCAATCCCACAATAAAGTCCATACTTATATCCTCCCATTTCCAAGTTGGGATAGGTAATGATTGCAATGGACCAGCAGTTTTCGTATGTATGGCCTTGACATGTCTACAAGTGTCGCATTTCGCCACATAGAGTGCAATTTCAATCTTCATCTTCGTCCACCAATAATGTTGTTTTAGATCATGATACATCTTAGTGCTTCCAGGATGAATAGAATAGCGACTAAGATGTGCTTCATCTAGAATTTGCTAGCAGATTTCATCATTCTTAGGCACAACTATGCGGTTGTTAAACCATACAAAGCCTTGATCATCTTTTCTAAAGCAGTTGGCTTTACCGGCCTCCATTTTCTCATGAATGTGTTTCATACCCACATCATTTCTTTGTGAATCAATTATCCTTTGCAGAAGGACTGACTCAAGCTTTAAGTGATTTGAAGTTCCATGTTGAATCATCCCCAGGTTCAACTTCTCCATTTCTTAGCATAACATAATGTCAGAAGTCTTCATTGCAAGACAATGACAGAAAGCCTTGCGACTTAACGCATCTGCCACTACATTAGCCTTGCCTGGGTGATAATGAATTTCCAATTCATAATCTTTAATCAGCTCAAGCCATCTCTTCTACCTCATATTCAGCTCTGACAGGGTAAAGATGTACTTCAAGCTTTTATGATCTGTATAAATATGACAGATATTTCCCAGCAGATAATGACACCATATTTTCAGGGCATGAACCACAGTGACTAATTCTAGGTCATGAGTTGGATAATGCTCCTCATGCCGACGCAACTGCCTTGAAGCATAAGCTATCACTCGGCCTTCTTGCATTAGAACACAGCCTAGACCACTGCCTGATCCGTCATAATACACATCAAAGGGCTTTTCAATGTCCGGTTGAGCTAATACTGGAGCAATGGTCAATAATACTTTCAGCTGCTCAAAGGCTTCATTAAATTTTGAAGACCAATTAAATTTGGTATCATTCTTCAATAAACTTGTGATTGGCTTCACAAGCTTGGAAAAATCTGGAATAAATCGGCGGTAATAACCAGCCAGTCCAAGGAAACTTCGGACTTGATGTACAGTGGTTGGCGGTTTCCACTCCAAAATATCCTTGACTTTGCTAGGATCCACCGCAATCCCGTTGGCAGACAATATGTGTCCCAAAAATTGAATCTCCTCCAGCTAGAACACGCATTTACTGAATTTAGCATATAGTTGATGCTCCCTTAGGCGCGTTAACACGATTCGCAAATGCCGAGCATGCTCCTCTTCATTCTTGGAATATATCAAGATATCATCAATGAACACCACCACGAATTTATCCAACTCGAGCATGAATATCGAGTTCATAAGATATGTGAAGTGGGCATGAGCATTTGTTAATCCGAAAGACATAACCAGATATTCAAACAATCCATACCGCGTAGTGAATGCGGTCTTGGGTATATCTTCGGGTCGGATACGGATCTGATGGTAACTCGACCTGAGGTCAAATTTTGGAAAATACCCGAGCTCCGGTAAGCTGATCAAATAAGATATCAATCCGGGGAAGAGGGTACTTATTCTTGTTTGTGACCTCATTAAGGGGTCTGTAATCCACGCACATCCGAAGTGTTTGGTCCTTCTTCTTGACAAAGACGGCTGGACAACCCCAAGGTGATGAGCTTGGTCGGATAAATCCCTTTTCTAGCAGATCTTGTAATTGAGTCTTGAGTTCTGCCAACTCATTCGGAGGTATTCGGTACAACCTTCTAGAAATAGGAGCCGTACTGGGCTTCAACTCAATCACAAATTCTACATCTCTCTCTGGAGGCAATCTAGGCAGATCTTCCGGAAAGACGTCCGGGAATTCACATACTACCGGAATATCTTGGATCTCCGGTATGATGGCTTCATATACTCTACCAAATGGTTTAGCTGTAGTAGCTACGGGAATGGACAAGAGAACCTCTTCCTGGCCATAGCTCAACCTGATGGTTCTCAGATCAGTGTTGAGGATAGCTTTATGTTGGGCTAACCAATTCATGCCCAGGATTACATCTATATCTTGGCCTTTTAGAACAATCATATTTGTGGGAAAGTCCCGTTCAGCCAATGTTAAGGGCACATGGAAAGCCACTTTTTTAGTGAATATTTGTCCCCCAGGCGAATGAATTATAAACCCTTCCCTTGATTCATTGTATGGAATGCAATGTCGCTCCACAAACTTCTTGCTTATGAATGTATGTGAAGCACCAGAATCAAAAAGAATGACTGCGGGGTGATTGGCCACGAGAAACATACCCATCATGGCCGGTTCTCCTTCCGGTGTCATGGCCACTTGCGTATAATAAATTCGCCTAGTTTTCTTCATATTTTTGCCCGCTGTATTATTCACTGGGTTTCCCTTGCCTTGGGTGGAACTCCCTGAACTCTGTTGATTATTTGATCTGTTCTGCTTTGGATATGGGCAGTCCTTGATAAAATGTCCGGACTTCCCACAATTAAAGCAACCAGAAGATGAACTCGAGAGTGCAGGGAAATGAGTACTAGGGGCACTCGGCTGATTTGTTGGGGTGGGGGCAGTGGCAGGACGGATAAATACAGGTTATTTAAAGGGGTAGGAGGGTGGATGTGGTGAAGAACGATTTGGATTAAAAGGTTGGATCACCAACCTTTGTCTCTTCTCAGGCCCCTGGTTGGACCTATCACCTCCATAGCTGTTGGGGGCTTGTTCTCAAATGCTATGAGTTAAGAACAAGGCAACACAGAAAATGTTGAGTGTTAAAATCCTTCGTCCTCTACCACATTATATCCTTTCGGGATATAAAGGATTTCGGACGAAGGTTACGAAGGGCGTACCTTCGTAAACATAATAACGAGGAACGAAGTATTCATATAAATCATGAGGTATGAAATAAACATTTAAATGTTATCATAGAATCATTTTCATTTTTACTAACATGAATGAATATAAATGATCTCAAATTACAAATGTACCTTCGGTCCTGAGGAAGGCGAGAATACAAGTGTGATGCGAAGACAAATGACAGGTTCGCGTGAACAGTACAGAGGTACTGTTCATCTATTTATAGACACAGGTCACAGCCTGTGACAAATTACAATTGTGCCCCTTACAAAAGTTTACAACATTGACTCAGACCTCTATGGATAAAAAGGTCATTCTATCTCTATGTCGGTTTGTAATACCGAAGCTCCATGAAAAGGAACCTTCGGCCATCTCCTGGGGACGACTTCAGCCGAAGCTGCTTCTTCGTGTAAGACCTTCGGCGCACCGAAGCATGGCCCCAACAGTAGCCCCTTTCGCGGTGCTAGATCGTTTTTCGTAACGAGCTTGACCCGTGAAAAAAAACCTCTTCAGCTTCGGGAAGCCGAAGGTCCAAAAAACACCTTCCCTGAGCTCGTTGCGGAGAGACGATCCGGCTTCCGAGCGCGTGCCAGGCCCACTTTGCAGAGTTACTGTTTGATCTTTGCGGTCCACTGCACAGCGAGTACAAGTGACTGCCCGCTTGGTGTAAAAATCCTGCCGCTTCGCCTTCTTACCTGCAGCACTATATAAACAGACGGGTAGGTGTGAAGTTACCTCAGCATTCATTGCTATTTGCACTGTTTTGCTGCCAAAATTTTTAACCATAGCCGAAGCTTGATTCTCAGAATCGAACGAAGGTCCACCTCGACGTCTACTTCGTCAAAAAGAAAGGCTTCGGGAGAAAAGAAAAAAAGAAAAAAGTATCTGACTTCCCCAAACTCAGAATCAAATGGCGAGAGTGCGATCTACTGCCAAAGTTGCACGTGAGGGAGACGAAGCCGAAGGTTCGAATACTGTGCCCATTTCCGAAGCGATGCAGCGTTCCGGACTTGTGATTGCGGAAGAAATGCCTGCTGCCGAAGCAAACCCGACAACTGCCGAAGGAGAGGAAGAAAACATTGAAGGGACTGATCCCGAAGATGACTACCGTATTGCCATGCCTAGCAAACCCAGTCACTTGGACTTCGGGAAATCAACTGTTTCAAAGGCGGATCTTTCCAAGATGGTGAAAGCAGGTTATTTTAATGAAAATCAGAAGAAGCTACTTCGCTTCGGGGGAGAAGAAACCACCCCGAAGCCAGAGAAGGACGAGATTGTCATCTTCAAGAGCTTTTTAAAGGCTGGGCTGAGATTCCCTCTTCACGAGATTATTGCGGAGATACTGAAGAGGTTTGGTATCTATCTTCACCAGCTAACTCCTAACGCTATCGTTAGGCTTAGCGTTTATATTTGGGCCCTCCGAAGCCAAGCGGTGGAGCCATTTGCCGACAGTTTCTGCCGAGTTCATGAGTTACATTATCAAACAAAGGCCAGAAAAGATGGGCTACATGAAAACTTCGGTTGCTACAATTTTGCCTACCGGAAAACCGCAAAGTTTCCTGTGATCAGCTACCGAAGCAAATGGCCAGCAGGCTGGAAATCAGAATGGTTCTACGTCAAGGTTGATGACGACAAAGGGAAGCTTGTGCAAAGTCCACTCGAGCTGATCTTCGGAGAAACCCGACCCCGCTGCAACATGACACCAGAGGGTCAAACACAACAGGCAATGGATGAATTCGGAATTATTGCAGAACATATCAGTACCAGAGATCTGGTTCAAGAATTCTTGGCATTCAGAGTCTTCCCTACTCTAAAAGAATGGGAAATGCCAAAGTTGAAGGGGGAGAAGAAGGAGGGGGAACTTGTCCGGCTTCCATATCACTTCAAATTCAAGCAATACTTTAAGAAGCCCTGCCAAGAGTGGCTGGACACAGTCGAGGTGATGTGTAATGAAATTCTGGGGAATTATTCCAAAAAAGAAGATCAACTAATGACAGCGGCCTTCGGCGCCCGTCCGAAGCGAAGGCTGAACCGAGTGCTTGATGCCCTGGGCTTCGAGTACACTGACTATGAACGGCTGAACAAGGGTGCTGAGGGCCAAAAAAGAAAAAGAGTGGCCGAAGCTCTGGACAAGGGTGAAGAAAGGCCAGCAAAAGAGAAGAAAATTCCTAAGAAAAGAAAAATATCAACTCCGAAGCGAAAATTATCCGAAGAAGAGGGGACCCCCACACCACCTTCTACCAGCGACGTGGAGGAAATTTTAAAGGTAATGACTGAACCCGTGCCCACGAAGCTAAGTCCACTAGGGCCTGAACTGACGAAGCTTTTTCGAAAGGTGGAAGAGCCGGAACAAACGAAGATAACCAAACCAAAGCGGCAAAGAATTATTGCAGTGACCGAAGTTATCGATAAGACGCCGCCGAGGGCGTCAATTCAGAAAACGGCAGCTGCTGAAGACACAACAAACGTCGAAGTCGCACCTTCGGAGGTCGCGGCTACCGAAGCCGCTACAGCCGAAGATGTGAACTTAGAAACTACTATTGAGGACATTGACAAAATTTTGGAAGACATGGCTGCAGAAGAAGCTGCCGTTGCTGCTGAAAAAAACCATGGCCACAGTGCCTGGGAAGGGGAAAGAAATGGCCGAAGATACTTCGGACGACGAAGCTTACACATTTCAAAATTTAATTGGGCAAAAACTGTCGAAGGCCGAAATGGAAGAACTTAAGGACTATGCCAAATCTTGCGGCTACAAGCCAGGAGCCCTTCTATTTGGAGGCATTGATGACGAAAAATTGGGCTGCATTCGAGACCAAACTGGAGCTAAGGTCATCGGTACTCTATCAAAGAGTATCGGTTTTCCGAAGCTAGAGACAGATATCAGCCGCTACCGACGACAACATATCGTCGGCAGCTTATTTTATTCCAACTTCAAGGTAAACAACTTTTCTCTGACTTCTATTGTTTTTAATAATGGAAATATGCCTAACAAAGGTTGTTTATTTGCAGAGCATGCTTCTGAGCAAAGCTCTGAGGATGCAGCAAGATTTGGAGGACAAAAAACACGAAGCTATAATCGAAAATTTAGAGAGCAAGATAAAAGAACAATCAGCTATCATTGAAAAGAAAGACTTCGAGCTCCAATCAACCGAAGGCTTGCTGGCAGAGACTGAAGCTAAAGTATCAGAGTTGAATTCAAAGCTTATCGGCCAATCAAAACAATTTGAACAAGAGAAGCTAGAGCTTAATTCGAAGCTTGAAGCCGAAGTCCAGGCCAACTCAGACTTGAAGAAATCATTAACAAGCCTTCAAGACAAATGCTTGAAATTTAGCAATAATTGTATTGAACGATTAAAAAAGATATTTTACTCTGTTGGAGCCAGCAGCGGGAAATTTAAACCTTTAGCGGAAAATTTACCACAAGCCTTCGATCATATTGAAGCTGAAATCGAAGAACTTGACGAAGTTATAGCCGGGCACGGTGACTTCTGTGCCTGGGTAGCTTCTCGGGGTACCGCTGCTGCGTTCCTGAAGGCCGGCTGCGAGCACGGGAAAATCGTCAACAGGCCCAACTTCACCCTGTCTCCATCAATCCTGGACGATATACCTGACCTCGCCCGAAGCATCTCAAATAGATTCATAAAAATGATATGGACAAAAGGCGGGCGGGAGAAGGCTGGAGACGAAGCTCGAAGTCATCTTGAACCAGTAAGAAATGACACTTCATACTTACCTTCCCCTTTGCACTTGATTTTTACTCACGATGTGATTTATGTAGGATGACGAAGGTGAAGATGATGTTTAAGATGTGTCGCCGAAGCTGTCACCGAAGCTGAAGCTTAATGAAGATCAGTAGAAGTATACTATAGGAAAAAACTCAAAATACTTTTGTAACAACTTTTGTAAATACAATTAAACTATTCTCAAGGAACTTTGTACATACCTTGTAATATATTCTTACCCTTCTACTGAGGCGCTTTGATGTGGACGAAATCAATATTTTGAGCCGAGGGCGAAAAAACACCTTCCCTTCTTTTCGTACACAACGAAGCGTAAGAGACCAATTCTTCTTTTTGCCGAAGCTTTTCTTTTACATAACGATTCATAAAAAACCACTTCTCCTTTTTGCCGAAGCTTTTCTTTTACATAACGAATCATAAAAAACCACTTCTCCTTTTTGGCGAAGCTTTTCTTTTACATAACGATTCATAAAAAACCACTTCTCCTTTTTGCCGAAGCTTTTCTTTTACATAACGAATCATAAAAAACCACTTTGGTATATAAATGCTATGAATGAATGCTTATGCATGCAAATGCCATGATGTAATGTAATGTGCGAATGAATGTCCAAAACATATGTCCGAAGCCACACTCTCAGCCATTATTTCTTTAGAACCAACCACACATTAGCTCTGCATTCCCTTAGGAACGACTTTGGAGCTTCTTCGCCTTTTACTTAGGCGGTATAAGCTCTGCATTCCCTTAGGAACGTCTTTGGAGCTTCTTCGCCTTTTACTTAGGCGGTATCAGCGTTGACTTTTCGCTGTAAGCTCTGCATCCCCTTAGGGACGTCTTTGGAGCTTCTTCGCCTTTTACTTTCGGCGGAATCAGAGCTCTGCATCCCCTTAGGGACGTCTTTGGAGCTTCTTCTCTTTTTTTTCAGTTTCGGCACTCGATGGTGCGTTCTCAGCTTTTACATTTACATTCTTTGGGGGATTTTGCTCTTATAAAACTAAAAAGGAAATTACAGATGATGGCCCCATTAAAAACCTTTCTCCCCCTTTGGAAAGGAAAAGGGTGCCATGAAAAAGAAAAGAAAAAACATAAAAAGTTACATCCAGTTATATATAAAATCGCCGAAGCTCGTCCGCATTCCAAGACCTTGGAATTTCGTTGCCATCCATGTCCTTCAATCTGTAGGAACCAGGCCTTGACGAAGATGCTACTAAGAAAGGCCCTTCCCATTTCAATTGTAACTTGCCGACTGTATCTGGGTTGGCCACTCTCCGAAGCACCAAGTGTCCCGGCTCAATATTTTTTAGCCGGACCTTTCTATCTCGCCATTTAACTGTTTCAGCCTGGTATTTATTGATGTTTTCCACGGCTTGAAGTCTGATTCCTTCTAAAGCATCTTTTTCCACAAGACAATCATCTTCAGGACTTGATTCTGTCGAAGCTACTACCCTTATTGACCCAGCTTTAGCTTCTTCCGGAGTTATTGCTTCGTCACCGAATAATAATTTGAATGGGGTAAAGCCTGTAGACCTTGATGTTGTTGTATTGTGGCTCCGCACCACTTTGGTCAACTGATCTGGCCACTTTCCCCTTGGTTGATTGAAGATTAACTTCATTATCCCTGTCATTATGATGCCGTTGGCCCTTTCAACAAGCCCATTCGACTCCGGATGCCTGACCGATGCAAAATGGATCTTCGTTCCAATTTGATCACAGAAATTTCTGAAAACTTCGGAGTCGAACTGCGTTCCGTTATCTACAGTGATGGCCTTCGGTACCCCAAAGCGACAGACAATATTCTGCCAGAAAAACTTTTGGACAGTGGCCGAAGTTATTGTGGCTAATGGCTTCGCCTCAATCCACTTGGAAAAATACTCCACAGCTACTATAACATATTTTAGATTCCCTTGGGCCGGTGGTAATGGACCCAACAAGTCAAGGCCCCACCTTTGCAATGGCCAGATGGGTTGTATCAGCTGTGTCAAAGACGAAGGTTGCTTTTGATCTCTTGCACATTTTTGACAACCTTCGCACTTTTGAACTAACTCGGCTGCATCCGAAGCTGCCTTCGGCCAATAAAACCCTTGGCGGAAAACTTTTCCAAGTAACGGCCTAGATCCGATGTGGGATCCACACAGGCCTGCATGTATTTCTTTCATTAGCTCTATACCTTCGGTCCTAGACAAGCACTTGAGCAGCGGGGCACAAACTCCATGCTTGTATAACTCCCCTTCTATCATGACATACGGACGAGCTCTTGCCTCTATCCTTTTATTATAAGCTTCGTCATCTGATAGGAAGTTACCCTGAAGGTAAGAGATTATTTCAGTTCTCCAATCTTCGCTGTAAACAGGAGAAATGTTGAGGACTGCTCTTTCAAGGAGCTCCACTGAAGGTGCCTTTATTGTTTCGAAGAAGACATCCGAAGGTAACGGCAGCCCCTGTGCTGCAGACTTGGCTAGTAAATCAGCATGCTCATTTTGTCCTCGAGGAATATTCTTGACAGAAAATCCTTCGAAGGAGGCCTCGATCCTTCGGACCGTGTCTAGGTATTTTTCAAGCTTCGGATCTTTAGCCTTGCAACTTTTGTCAATATGACCCGAAACAACCTGGGAATCAGTTTTAAGAATCGCCCTTCTGATTCCCATTGCCTTTAGTTTCCGAAGACCGAGGAGCAGGGCTTCGTACTCAGTTATATTATTTGTGCAGCTGAAGTCAAGTCTTGCTGCATAGCAAGTTTTAACCTTGGATGGTGAGACCAACACAGCAGCTGCACCTGCTCCAAAGGTTCCCCAAGAGCCATCACAAAACACTGTCCATACTTCGGCATCTTTATTTGCTTCTTCGTCCTGAGCCCCTGGCGTCCAGTCGGCAATGAAATCTGCCAATGCTTGAGACTGGATTGAGGATCTATGCACATAATCAATGTAAAATTCATTGAGCTCCGCAGCCCATTTTCCAATACGCCCAGTAGCTTCTCTATTTCTCATGATATCCTTCAACGGCTGCGAAGAAGGAACAATAATGTTGTATGCCTGAAAATAATGCCGAAGCTTCCTGGATGCCATTAAAACGGCATACAATACCTTCTCCAGCTCTGTATAATTTTTCTTTGAGACACTAAGGACCTCAGATACAAAATATACTGGGACCTGCTTCTTGACTTGTCCATCAAACTTCTCCTGGACAAGTGCCGCACTTACTGCTGAGTGCGAAGCTGCCACATATAACAACAGAGGAGCCCCTGGCGTTGGTGGAGTTAATGTTGTTAGATCTATTAAGTATTGCTTCAGCTCTTCGAAGGCTTTTTGTTGACTTGGGCCCCATTGAAAGACTTTAGCTGACTTCAGCACCTCGAAGAATGGTAAGTTTCTTTCTGCTGATCTGGATATAAATCTGTTGAGAGATGCAAGCCTTCCTGTCAATCTTTGAGCCCCCTTTCTTGTGGTTGGTGGCTCCATTCGAAGTATAGCTTCGATTTTATTTGGATTAGCTTCGATTCCCTTTGTTGAAACCAAGCATCCAAGGAATTTCCCCTTCTTTACTCCGAAGACGCATTTTTCTGGATTCAGCTTCAGACCAGCTTGTCTGAAGCTGGCGAAGGTCTCCTGCAGATCAGCAATATGATTTTCTTGCTTCGTGCTTTTTACAATGATGTCATCGACATAAGTCAACACATTTCTGCCTATCTGAGACTGGAGAACCTTCGCTGTCATTCGGCTGAAACTTCCTCCAGCATTTTTGAGCCCCTCAGGCATCCGAAGATAGCAATATGTGCCACTTGGGGTTATGAAGCTAGTCTTCGGCTCATCTTCCTTTTTCATCCAGATTTGATGATAGCCTGAGTAGCAGTCCAGGAGACTCATGAGCTCTGAAGAAGCTGCTGCATCGACTAAAGAGTCTATCCTTGGCAGCGGGAATTCATCCTTCGGACAAGCCTTGTTGAGATCTGTGAAATCAATACACATTCTCCACTTGCCATTGGCCTTCTTCACCATAACAGTGTTAGCTAGCCACTCTGGATACTTCACTTCTCTGATAACTCCTGCACTGAGGAGTCTTTTTACTTCATTGCGAGCCCCTTCGGCCTTGTCATCAGACATTTTCCGAAGCCTCTGCTTTCGGGGTCTGAAGGATGGGTCAACATTGAGCGAATGTTCAATAACATCCCGATTTACTCCACAAAGATCATTGGCTGACCATGCAAAAACATCTTTGTTGTTGAATAAAAACCTTATCAAGGTTTTCTCCTGGTCTTCAGATAGTTGCGAGCCCAACAGCACCTTCTGCTCTGCTATGTCTTCACACAATAACATGGGCTTCGGCTGATCCGCTGAAGCTGCCTTCTCCCTCCTGAATTTGTACTGTTCACAAGCTTCAGCTCCATCTATGTTATGGATTGCCTTGGAGTCAGTCCAGCTTCCTTCGGCCCTTCTAGCAGCTTCCTGGCTTCCATGAATAGCAATAGGCCCTTGGTCCGAAGGTATCTTCATGCAGAGATAAGCTGGGTGAAGAATTGCTTCGAAGGCATTAAGAGTACCACGGCCAATGATAGCATTGTAAGGATACTCCATGTCAACAATATCAAACACAATTTGCTTAGTCCTTGTGTTGTTAACAAATCCGAAGGTTACTGGCATGGTAATCTTCCCGAGTGCTACAATCTGCCGCCCTCCGAAGCCACAAAGAGGATGCGTAGCATCATGAATCTTGTCTTCAGGCTCTTGCATTTGTCTGAAGGCTTTAGCAAATATAATGTCAGCTGCACTGCCTGTATCAACTAGGACATTGTGGACCAGAAATCCTTTGATCACGCAAGAGATAACCATGGCATCATTGTGAGGATAATCCTTAAGCTGGAGGTCTTCCTGAGAGAAAGTAATTGGAATGTGGGACCATTTTGACTTGATGAAGGGTCCCTGCACTCCAACATGCTGCACCCTTCTCTGAGCCTCCTTCTTCTGCTTCTTGTTAGCCGGCTCTGAGCAAGAACCGCCTGTTATCGGGAGCACCAGCTTCGAAGCCGAAGCAGCTCCAGCTTGATTGTTGAACGAAGCCATCAGCTCAGAAAAGTGGAAGTGAGTTCACCGGAGGTGGGCGCCAATGTTGGGGGCTTGTTCTCAAATGCTATGAGTTAAGAACAAGGCAACACAGAAAATGTTGAGTGTTAAAATCCTTCGTCCTCTACCACATTATATCCTTTCGGGATATAAAGGATTTCGGACGAAGGTTACGAAGGGCGTACCTTCGTAAACATAATAACGAGGAACGAAGTATTCATATAAATCATGAGGTATGAAATAAACATTTAAATGTTATCATAGAATCATTTTCATTTTTACTAACATGAATGAATATAAATGATCTCAAATTACAAATGTACCTTCGGTCCTGTGGAAGGCGAGAATACAAGTGTGATGCAAAGACAAATGACAGGTTCGCGTGAACAGTACAGAGGTACTGTTCATCTATTTATAGACACAGGTCACAGCCTGTGACAAATTACAATTGTGCCCCTTACAAAAGTTTACAACATTGACTCAGACCTCTATGGATAAAAAGGTCATTCTATCTCTATGTCGGTTTGTAATGCCGAAGCTCCATGAAAAGGAACCTTCGGCCATCTCCTGGGGACGACTTCAGCCGAAGCTGCTTCTTCGTGTAAGACCTTCGGCGCACCGAAGCATGGCCCCAACAATAGCCCTTTGACTTTCCTGGGCCTGCATGTTTGGCTTCGACTGCCAGTGTCGTACTGACAGCCCTGCTGTAAGAGAGGTCGAGGCAGGTGGCCATTTTTCGCTATAGCCGGTCATTAAGGCCCCTAATAAAACAATTTTTTCTTCAGAGCAGTGTTGACCTGGTCAATAGCATACTGGGACAAATGGTTGAACTTGTTGAGATACTGTGTGACAGTATCTCCACCTTGTTTGAGCTTCATAAATTCTTCTTGTTTCATATGGAGCACCCCTTCTGGAATGTAGTGCTCCCAAAATGCCAGTTTTAATTCATCCCAGGTAACTTGATGACCAGCAGGCTGGATAGCCACATAATTTCCCCACTAGATGCTGTCAAGGCCTCGCAACTGCTGTGCCACAAATAAGGGCTTCTGAGTCTCCGTGCATCAGAGGAGCCCAAACTTTTACTCGATAACCCGAATCCATTCATCTGCTTCAAGGGGATCTTCAGCCTTGACAAATAGCGGGGGATGCGTTTCCGAGAAATCCAAATATGAAGTTTCACGGGGTCCTTGCGGATAAGCTCACCCGCCTTGCTGCTGATATTGCTACCCCGCCATTTCTCGAAGGAAGCGGGTGTTATCGGCTGTTGCATTGACTAAGGCAGCGATAGCCTCAGCCAAAGTTGGGGGTACTGGTGGTGGATTAGGAGTAGTTTCCCTCCCACGGGAGGTTCCCGCACCATCCTGTCCACAAGTCCTGGACGGCATCTGAGGCAAAGAATATTTGGAAAAAATATAAAATGCTAAAGCACACCATCCATTTACATTACTTAAAAGGTAATGATAAAGACTCGAATTTACAACAGGACCACATTACCTATTATACATCATCATATCTAAACTACACTATTCTAGTTTCTTATCACTTTTGGTAGCTTCACTGTCGGGTGTAGGAGTCCATTCATCAACCAGATTCATTGAAGGAGGGGGCCTGAAAAGGTCCAGTTCCCCACCAAGGGCTTCACCCGTTGCTCCAGAAGGTCCGGCTCCTATTCTGACAGGATCTGTAGGTACGTCAGGGTGCAGTCGTGAATACAATACATGAACTTCCTCATGTAGTGTATTACAGTACACCTGCAAGTTGTCCACGGCTGTGCTAAGCTCTTCCACACGGGCTCGAGCTTTGGCTTCCTTGGCCTAAGCAAGTGAACGTGAGTTAACAGCCCAATCGAGCGCTAAATCTCGTTCAGCAAGTTGGTCTTGCAGATGTCGGATGTTAGTTCTTAACTCGTTTATTCGCTGACCATCCTCGACCCACACATTATTCCTGTGACAGAGCTCCATTTGAAGCTGCTCTACCTGAGCTTCCAGATCTCCGATGGGATCATTGCTATCACTACTACTATCCTCATGCCTTGGAGCTAGTTGATGGCGAGGCACACCAATTGGTCCGGTAGACTTGCACGCGGTTTTCCTTGTGCGCGGCGGCATATCTCCATAAGGGGGAAAATCTTATTAGTATACTTTTTAGTATGATGCATGCATAATTACAGAATCAACCTTAGTTGATTCACAACCTTCTATACATTACACTCTACTATCTAGTCTTTAAAATAAGTACTTCAGAAGGTGGTTAGATAAGAAGGAAAGAAATTTTCTAGATAAGTCTTTGAAAATTCTTTTTGAAAATGCCTCATAACATCTGCAGAGATGGCTTCGCTCTGATACCAGCTGTGACGGAACCTCCCAAGTCATTAGGCCCACCTACAGTTGGCCTTGTCCAACGGACTTTAGACAACCCTGTAGGTGTCCCTGATCACTTGACAAGTTCGGTATCTGTATTCTTTACCTTGCCAAAGAGCGTTTCACCCGTCACGCAGACATTACAACACATCGGAGGTACGAGAATGTGGAAGCAGTTACAATAACTTACTTTATTTTAAAGCAAGAAAGAGTAGTATTATTACAGACCAGAGCAAATATAGGAGTGCTGAAGTAATATTATTACATAACCTGGGAGGCAAAACCCCCTCCCGATAAGCAGTAAAAAGTTTTTCTTAATAGAGGACACTTCCTCCCGCAGCTTCAGTCTTGATTTTCTTCTTTAGGCACCACCCTGGAACAGAAGCAACAAAAAATTGCTGCTTCTTCACCTAAAACAACATGGGACAAAGCCCTGAGTATGAAATGTACTTTTGCAAGTCTTACCCGTCAAAATAAAAGACTCTCAAGGATATGCTGGCCTTTGGGAATCAAGGTATAGCTTATCAATAATCAAGGACTCTGTTTGCATAAATGCTTACTAATAGTGGATCCTTAAAAGTCCAGTTTTATTAGCAAGTTAAGTCATTACCTGAGTTCTAGAGTTCTTTCTACCCTAGTTCAAGCACTTGACCTATACTAGCCAATTTCTTATCAACCCTTCTTGTTCACTGGAATGCTACGTGTAGGTCAGTGACCAAGTCTTCATGTCCGCGAAGTTACGGCGATCCAAATCGATTAATACTCAGCTGAGGATCTCCAATCACACGACATATGTAACACTTAACCCTTGCATATGTCAACTCGCCACCGGGTTCTTAAGACCAGATCAGGTTCACGCCAACCGAGAGCATAGATACACCACCGTCCAGCCTCTTGCCACGAAGGGTACACGCTACTCTCGCCATCTCTCCACTCCCATTGCGTGTTATCTTATTCTGGTATTAGTCTGCCCGAGGCAAAGCTTACCCATGACGAGGCATGTGACTAGTTAAAGGGTCCTTGATCATCAAGCCTACATCGACAAGGTCCTTAATCGACCTAGATGAAGACACTACACCGAGACTCTCTTCTCGTGCAAGTCACCCGCCCGGTCTTAGCTTTATCATTTCAAGCCCAAAGTTTGGTACCTGGCAGAGGTACATCTTTTCCGATGTTGAACCCATCATGGCCATGATGGATCCACCATCAAGTTTTATTTTTGAAAACATCCCACCCACTTTGAAGCATCATCTTTTGTCAAAACAAAACATTTTGTTTTTCTAGAGCAAAGCTAAGCATAAGAAAAACCTTTTTGTAAAACAGGGGATTAAGGAGAAGTAATCAAATCTAAGGAAGGAAATGCAACAACTGGTTTAGCACACAACTCCTATCACCTAATGCATCAAGTAAGTGAAAATTTTTCAAAATAGCAAGGAGGTGGCAAATGCATCGAGGCTTGCCTTGTGTGATAGGTGAATCAGGCTCTGCTCCATAGATATCAAAGTAAAAGCAGTTTCCTGCCTGAGGTTCTTCAGGTGGTGGTGGTGGTGTAGTCCTTGCTTCTTCAACTTCTATTTCTTCCTCGTTTTCTATATATAGCCATATATAACCATGAATGCTCATGTAGTGCTCATGAAAATGCAAAGATAATGAAAGTATATTATCTAATGTCTTGAATATAACTTTCCTTCACGGATCTCCGAAAAACTAGGGTTTTTGGAGTCTATAGTGAAGTTCATAGGGCAGGGGTTAGGGTTTTGGGCCCTAGGTACCAAACATGGTTCAAATCATACCAAATTTTACCCAAGGCTTCTAAATAATATTTAAAGCTTATCTAAAAAGTTTGGTGAATTTTGGGACTATTAATTACTCTCTAAAATTCCAGAAGTATGGGTTTGGGCTATTTTAAATATCCCAAAATTCCCTATTCGAACTAAAAATCATGAATCTATTTTTATTAAATACTATAGAAAATTAGGATTCTAGTAAAATTCGTCTGGTATTTTTAGCATTTTTATATAATTTCTTATGGATTTCTAAAGCTTCTTGGAAAAAGAAAAAGAAAAACTTCTAACAGTGGTGGGCCAAAACTAACCCAACCGGCCCAACTCAAATAGAATACAGGGACGTGCCCACGCGCGCGCGCCCGCGCAGTCATTTTTGCGCAGGGAACCCTGGCGGTTTGAAATTTCTATAAAGAATCCTTCCCAGTGTTCCTCTGTCTCGCTGACACTTGCAAAAACACCCCCACGATTTCATCTCTTCACATCCCGCAGTCCATGATGGCGAACGGCAGAGAACCGAGCTCCGGCGAGCTCATACCGGCCGGATTACTCGATGACTGGTGCTCTACTTCGGCTGAGACCTAATTCAAGTCCTAACAGGTGTTTCCCCTCAATTAATTTCATTAACTGAGCTCTAACTCGCTCTGTCCACGGTGACAGCGGGCACCACAGACAGCACGACGTGTTCCCGGCGATCTAAGGGGTCCTAGCCTAATTGGCAGGGTCGGGGAGCATCAGGGACACACAAGAACACTGAAAGAAAGGGCAGAGGGCATGAGCAGACCTGAGACTAGCTAGCCATGGCAAGGCTGCTTTCACGGTGGCGAAAAGTAGATTTGGGGAAATCTGGAATTGGCGAGCTCTGGTGAGCAATTGGAGGCACGACTTGGTGGCATGGTGCTTGACTACCCTATGGACCCGTCGGTGTGCTCAATTTATAGTGTGCTTGAGCGGTGGCCTCCAATTTTGGATTGGCACACTGGCGGTCGAAGATGAAGAGGGGTACTGGCGCACACGATTGGTGGCCATACCCGTGGCAACCTCACTGGTGATCACTGGATAAGTTAGTACGAGTCACAGCGGTGTGGTTAAAGTGCTGAGGCACATGGCACAAGACTGCGAGGTGTCTAACTCCGACGAGGGTTGATTCAAGGTGATTGGGGTAGAGCGGACATGGTGGCCGGACGGAATAGTGCCTTAAGCTCATCCGCGGGGGAGATCTTTTCATCGCGAGAGGTTATCCGGGCACCGGTGAGCACGAATCACCTCACCGGCGAGAATCCACGCGCGGGGTTGCCGGTGGCCGGTTCACTGAACCAACAGATTTTTCGGGTCACTATACCATAAGGATCTTCTTCAGTCAGTATGAGAGATCATGTTTGGGGCGAATTTCCTCCCGATTTTGTATGGTAACTAGATCAATGCCCTGCAACGAAGTTGTAGCCTAACAGACCAGCTCTAACTTTGCTACATGGCGCACCCACAAAAAGTCACAGAATCTTACTTAAAATTGAGCCCTAAGTTCATCCAATCTCACTGTCAGTCTGAATTCAGACTTAGGGCAGTTTGACAGCCCAACTTTGGGCTCATTTTACTCCAAATTTTTCATGTGACCAAGGCTTAATCCCTATAGCAAAGTTATTATCCTTATATAGCTCTACAAATTTGATGTGCTGACCTAGGGCAAAATCCTTATAGTTTTGAAATTACAGGGCTTCAAAGTTGATCCCATTCACTGAAATTCAGACTTAGCCTTATAAAAGGAATTGAATGGCTTTTTGCAAATAAGCCCAATTCACACCTTTTGGCCTGTAAATCTTCAAACATGTGAACCATTTGACATGAGGTACCCTATTTCCATGATTTTTGCACTTAGGTCCAAAATGTGCACATTTTTACAGATAACCCCCTAGGGTTTCAGTCCAGGGTTTTCTAGGGGTCTGTTTATGGTTTTTGGTACTTCTCGGGTTTGGATGCTACTTAAGTCCATTAATAGTGACATCATATGATCATTACTAATAAGTTTTGAAATTTTCTCTTATTAGCCTTTGTTTACTCTTTTAAGCCCTAGTTTAGGGTTAAGTACTATTCCCTAGGGTTCCACCCATGAAATGTCACATCAACACAACTTGTTTGAAATTTTTGGCCTAGTGAATGCATTCTAAGTGTAACAAGCACATGATATACTAATGCACATGATATTTTGCTCAAGTTTTAGTGATAGTAACACCAGGGGTGTTACAATCCCCTTCCACCACTGTGTATTGCTTAGCCAACCGCACTATGTGCTCTGTGGACACATGATCTTCAGGAAGGATATTTTCCTTCAGGTAGTCCTGGATCTCGAAGATCCATGCATCGGGACCACTCTGAGCTATTGGCTGTGGCGCTAAGAGGTTGGTAGAACCCCCCTATAGCACATACAGTCTTTGGTAGGTTCTGTAGATGGGACGCCACCGAGACCGCTAGCTTCAAGGTGCTAGTCTCGTCCCCTTCGCCCAGTTCAGCAGACTGGGTGGTGGGTCTCAGCAGCCGTCTTTCGAAGACGCCCTCGGGCACAGGTGCCCCAGTTCATGCCCTCGTGGAGAGTTCATCTGTCGCCGAGTTGTCAGCCCGAGGAACATGTTGCAGTTCTAGGGCAGTGAAGTCCTTTTCCAGCTTCCTTACGTGGAGGAGGTAAGCTGCGAGCCTAGGCTCGTTGCAGCTACATTCCCCATGGACTTGCTTGATGATCAGCTGGGAGTCCCCCTTCACGAGGAGCTGGCAGATCCCTAGAGATAGGGCGGCTGATAAGCCAAAGATCAATGCTTCGTACTCTGCCATATTGTTGGTGGCCTTGAACTCAAGGTGCACCATGTACTTCACTTGATCTTCGCTTGGGTCGATGAGGACCACCCCAGCCCCGCCAACTTGCTGACGAGCGGATCCGTCGAAGAAGAGCGTCCAGTGGGGCTCGGTGAAGACCGGACCCCTGGGCTCCGCAGGTGTGGGGTCCGGATTGGGATCCAGACCCCCAGCAGCGCTTGGGGGAGGTGTCCACTCCATGATGAAGTCAGCCAGGACCTGGCTCTTGATGGCGTGACGAGGCTAGAAGTCCAGTTGGAACTCAGCGAGCTCCGCCGCCCACTTGGCGATGTTTCCTGTGGTGTTAGAGTTGTGGAGGATGGCCCTTAACGGGAAGGAGGTCACCACCACGACCCTGCGTGCCTGGAAATAGTGGCGCAGCTTCCTGGACGCAATAAGTACAACATAAATAAGCTTGTGCGTCTCAAGGTACCTGGCCTTTGCCTCATGGAGGACCTCGCTGACGTAGTAGACCAGTCTCTGAACGGTCCGGACCCCTGTAGCTGGTCCCAAGCCCTCAGGCTCTTGGCCTTCTTGTGTCGTCCTTTCGACAACCAGCACCATGCTCACCGCTTCTACAACCGCTGCGATGTATAAATACAACGGCTCCCCAGGTTCTAGAGCTACCAGTATTGGTAGGGACACCAGGTGCTGCTTCAACTCTTGAAAGGCTTGTAACGCCTCTTCGGTCCAAGAGAATGGGCTGGACATCCGCAACAGCTTGAAGAAGGGTAGCGCCCTCTGAGCCAGCCTTGAAATGAAGCGGCTAAGGGCGGCTAATGACCCCGTAAGCTTCTAGACGTCCTTAATACGGGCCAGAGGCCTCATCGCCTCAATCGCTTTGATCTTCTCTGGGTTTGCTTCAATGCCCCGGTGCGAAACCAGGAACCCCAGCAACTTTCCTGCAGAGACACCAAAGACGCACTTGTCCGGGTTCAGCTTCGTGCGTGTTGCCCGCAGCTTGTCAAAGACCAGGGTTGAGTCTTCCACTAGGGTCGACCCTCTCTTAGTCTTGACTACGATGTCATCGACGTACACCTCCACCTTATCCCTAATCAGGTCCCTGAAAGTCTTACTCATCGCCCGCACAAATGTCGGCAAGGCGTTTTTCAGACCGTAAGACATAACAACATAGCAGTAAAGCCCATCCACTATTATAAAAGCGGTATGCTCCCTATCTTCCCTAGACATCTGGATCTGATGGAAACTAGAGTAAGCATCTAAGAAGGACAAGAGGTCGCACCCGGAGGTAGAATCCACGATTTGATCTATACGTGGAAGTGGATACGGGTCCTTGGGACAAGCCTTATTAAGGCTGGTGTAGTCGATGCACATCCGAAGCTTCCCGTTTGCCTTTGGAACGATGACTGGGTTGGCCAGCCACACTGGGTGATGAACCTCTTCAATGAAGCCCGCGTGTAGCAGCTTCCGGACCTCCTCACGGATGAAGTCCTGCCGCTCAACGGACTGCCTCCGAGGCTTCTGACTCACCGGTTTGGCGTCAGGGTAGATCTTCAGATGGTGCTCAATCACCTCCTTAGGGATCCCATGCATTTGCGACGGTTCTCATGCGAAAACGTCGACATTTGCCTAGAGGAAGGCGATGAGCACGAGTTCCTATTTCTCCCCCAGATTGCCTGCTATGCGGGTGGTCTGGGAAGAATCCGCGCTGACCTGGATGGTCTTAACGAGTCCGTCGTCTGCTCCTGACAGTTGCACCTTGGGTACCTTGGTAGGCGCCTTGGTACAGGAGGTCTAGGGGTCCCTCCCCCCGTCTTCTAGGCGAGCGGTCTCTGCCGCCAAAGCGTGTAGCTTCTCGACGGCTGCCAGCACGGCGACACGGTCGCCCTGCACGGTGAGGACCCTAGCAGGAGACGACATCTTGAGGACCAAATACCCGTAATGGGCAATGGCCATGAACCGGTACAGGGCCAGCCTACCAATGATGGCATTGAAAGGAAGGTTAACCTCCGCAACGTTGAACTGGACGTTCTCGGTGTGGAAGTTTTCCTCTGTCCCGAATATAATCGGGAGCGTGATGCTCCCAAGGGGATACACCGGTTGAGCGCCCACTCCGGAGAATGGACGAGAGGGTCCCAGTCGGGACCCTAGGATCTGCAGCTGCCTGAACGCAGCGTGGCTGATGATGTTGAGCCCAGCCCCACCATTGATCAGAACATGATGTAGCTTGATGTTGGCAATGATAGGGGCGGTGATGAGCGGCAGTATGCCAGCCCCTGCCATGTTCTCGAGGCAGTCGGATGCCCCGAAGGAGATAGTGGTGCTTTGCCACTGCTGGTGTGGGGCTGCCCTCGGGACCCCTAGGGTCGCCAATAGGACCTCGCGGCGCAGGGACTTCACGTTCCTACGAGAGGTGAGTTCCCAGCTTCCGCTGTACATCACGTATAGCTTCTTGCGGCGGTCGTTATCATCACCGGAGTCGGAGTCTCCAGTGGGGATGTCCTTGAGGACCTGCTCGGGGGACTGATACCCGAGGTCCCGTTCTCTCGTGGCCACATCACCGTCGTTGACCCTCTCCTTGCCAGGCCGGCGACGAGGTGGGGAGCCATCCTTGGAAGTCTGCTCGCGCCGCTCGCTGATGCGCTTCGTGAGCTTGATGATCTCGCGGCACTCCGAGGCGCTGTGGCGACTATTGGGGTGCACAGGGCATGAGTCGCTGTTGCCTCCCTGTGGCCGTGGGCGCTTGTTGCGCTCGTTCTGGCCCCTAGTCGCAGTTGCGACGACCAGAGCAGTAGACTGCAGCCTCTCGTGGCCGCGATTCTTCTTCTTTTTCTTTTTGCCGTCCTGGGTGACGGCACCCGAGCCACCCATCTGGGCAACCCTGGTCTGTGGTGCCGAGTGTCATACACGGCCCTCGGCAGCTCTGGCACACTTGTCAGCCAGAGCGAAGAGCGTGGTGACAGTTTCCACGTCATGCGTGGCCAACTTCTCTAGCATCTTCTCATCACGTACCCCCTGTCGGAAAGCGGTGATGATGGAAGCATCGAAGATACGAGGTATAGTTCCTCGTACCTTGGTGAAGCGGGAGATAAAAGCCAGAGAGTTTCCCCGGGTTCCTACCTCACTGCATGAAGGTGAGCCTCCACGCCATGCTGTTGATAAGCACCGATGAAGTTCGCTGTGAACTACGCACAGAGCTCTTCCCAGGAGTAGATCGATCCCGGGGCAAGATTCATGAGCCAGGTCTGGGCTGGCCCAGACAAGGCTATATGGAAATATGTTGCCATTACAGCAGTGTCTTCACCTACTGCCGTAATAGCGGTGACGTATACCTACAAGAATTCCGACAAGTTTGACGTACCGTCGTACTTTTTCCGGCAGGTGTGGCCGGAACTTGGATGGCCAAGTCGCCGCGTGGAGATGATCCACCAGTGCGGCGCAGCCCACGCCGGCCAATGGGACACCCGCCTGAATTCGGGCACCCCTTGGAGTTTGCGGTGCAACCGCGGTGAAGTCTAGGTCGAGGTTGCGACCCTCGATGTTCTGCCGGCGCTCACGCGCCCTCTCCAGAGAGACTTGGGCATCCTCGCCCGTACACCTATGGTTGAGTTCTGCCCACAGGTCATCAGGCCTCTCCAGAGAGACTAGGGCGTCCTCTCTCGCATGCCTGCGGTTGAGCTTCGCCCACAGGTCCTCAGTCGGTGCGGCCTTCACCGAGGGTGAGCGCACTGACACCGACGCCTCGTGCTGACACCGGAATGACCGAGGCCTGGGCCTGGCCGAGCCAGATTATGCCATGCCAAGGAGACGATCGACATCGTCACGCCACTGCTTCATGGCCCCTGACGAGGCTGTGAAACTTGGAGGGTGACGTAGCAACTCCCTGGCTGCAGACAACGCCCCAAGAGCAACCCCTGATGGAGCTCGGGATGTCTGTGCAGACATGTGCTGCTGTGCAGTGCGCACAGCAGCAGCACTAGGCGCAGGGTGGTTGGAGCTTCATAGCATGGAAGATGCAGCTTCTTCCTCCATCAGGAAGTCTTCAGAAGTCAAGCCGTGGTGCTCGACGATCTGAACTATCGTGTCGAGCAGAAAAGCAGGCGAAAAACCTAAAGCCAAGGACCCCTACTTGGCGCGCCAAATGTCGGAGAGGAAATTCTCTGGCCGGGTGGCGGAACGCACCCGCCCTAAATCCTAAGATGAGGAGGGACCTAAGCGTTTTGCCTGCTAGGTGGATTCGGGATAAACACAAGAGCACACAAAGGTTTAGAGTGGTTCAGGCCACCGGAGCGTAATACCCTACCTCCACTGTGTATTGTATTGAGTGTCTGAGCACTTGAGCTTGAGCATAGAGAACTTGTGAGTCTGCCTGAGGGTCTGCTCGAGAGCTTGAGTTGGGTCTGTGTCCTTGTCCTAGTAACGTTATGTGCCTTCCCTTTTATAGCTCAAGGGAGGCACATACAAGGATGCTGAGCCCCGACATGCGGGCCCGGGAGCATAATGGAAGGAATACAGTGTGGGAGTAACTAATGCTAGTCACGCCTGAGCAATCACCGGGCGCCATGATGTCTGCAGTCCACACAGTATTGATATGCGTCGGCTGCTCCCTTGGTAACGTGCGAGTAGTGATGAGCGTAGTGCACGCGGCTGTATGGGCATGCCGCCTGCTAGTGGAATGGATAGGCACGTCGCCTGTGGAATGGACAGGTCGCCACCTGTCAGCGGAAAGGACAGGTCTCAATAAATGCAGAGGCGGCACACCACCTGCCAGTGGAATGGACAAGCGGCACGCCTTACCCGTAATAAATGCAGAGGCCGCGTAGCCCAGAGGCCTTACGTCAGGCTCCACCCGTTGGCTTACGTCACGTGCAGTAGGCCACGTGGCAGCATCGGGTCTCCGCCCTGGCGGGGAGCAGAAGTGTATGCGGACAGGTCCGCACCAGACTAGGTCTGGACACGTGTCGGAACAGGACCCTCGCCTGGGTCCTGTTCAATGCCTATGTATGTTCTGTCCTGGGACCTTGGGACCCCATTGTGGGCGGCCCAGACCCTATACGGGAGGGTCCGGATCCCATTCCAGGGGTCCGGCTTGCACACGTGGCGGTCCTGGACCAACCTTGGAGGTCCGGACTGCATATCCAAGGGTTCGACGCTCTCCCATGGGGGTCCTGACTCACCGTTGATGCCTTAGAGTATATCACCTTCTCTAGACACGTGGCGCCTCCGGACCCGCCCATGTAGTGGAGTCAGGCACTACTGTGGACCCAGAGTAGTCGTCCGAGACTGGGGCGAGTCATGACCTGGTACCACACACAGCACCATTACCATGCGACTAAGAGATAGCCGCATGGGCACTATGTCTTTATACAGTAGTAAGGGGTACCCTAGTTTCAGGGTACCGACAGTCATAAAAACATACCTCATTAGCCAGTCCAAATAATACATGGTATGTTGCTCTATCTTTAAGCAACTTGACCCTCTCCTCTTTCGTCTTCTTCGCAATATCAATTACCTTCCGGTTAAATAAAGATCTTTAACATATTTCTTTTCCTATGCTTGTATCACGCAATAGAGCTTAAAAACAAGAAACTACTTTGATATTTCAATGTAAAAAGGTATACCTCTTTCGCTTGCTTTGAATTGAGATTTGCTTCATTATGATAATCCATCAGGTCACTTCGTAATTCTCCAATGGACCTTTCTAGCTTATAGCAGTACAACTCCAATTGTGACAACCTACCATTGATAAGGTCAGTGAATCCAACAAGTTATTTGATTGTTTCTTTATGCAACTTTCTATAGCATCTGTTACGATTTCATTAGCAACATTGCAGCAGCATGGAGCCATGGAGGAGATGCAGATGGTATAAGGCGATCAAGGCAATAAGAAAATGGGAGAGAAGACGAGGTAGCCTTAAAGGTATGTTGTACTGTCGTGCTCCTATCATAGGGAGCAGTGAAGGAACAGGAAATAAGGCAGTCCAGGGATTGCCTCCGCAGCAAAGCTGATCTTGTTCATGCCGAGAAGGTCGATCGAGGGGAGATAAAGAAGGGGAGGAGTGCCATGTCGAGGAACACCTGTTGGAGCTCCAGGAAGCTGCGTTCTACATTGCGCGTCATGGCATGGCGGTCCTAGATCTCGTGCACCGCGGCGAGAACGATGCCCAGCTCCACCACCCACGGTGGCTGCCGTACGGCGTCGCCCCCTAGGGGATGACTGGATTTCTTTGCCTGTCATGTCGTCCTGCCATTAAAATGAACACAACGTCAGATCTCTATGTCCTTCCTCGATAATAGATTTAGGCGGAGGACTTGCCTCTGCCATTAACGGATTCTCCATGCAGGCGGACGAACATGGCGTGCCTGGATCCAGTGTCTATCACATCCGTGGTGCTCGCGGAGGGCGTCTGCCAAGCACAACGATTTGCCCTTCGCATTGGCGACATGCAAGCGGTGGAGTGCGTCATGGATGACCGACATCTCCACCTTCACCGCCTCCGCCTTCTAGAAGAACTCGCGTTGGCGCTTATCTGTGACGTCGCTGACGTCTGACTTTGAGAGCTCGATCCCGTCGCCTGCTGCCTCCAGTCCTTCATTGGCGCCTCCAGAAGCAACAACAACGCGGGGCCAGATCTGAGCAGGGAGGGAGAGGACACAACACCGGCGCAGCGTGTGAGGAAATCGGGTGAAATTCAGAAGTAAGATGTGAAGATACGTTACGACGGCTGGGCGAGGGGAACGCAATGGGAATGGCGGACGCACGAACGTGGAGAGGGCAACACACGAAGCCGTTGCCAGAAATCGACATCAACGGTTGGGAAAAGATTCCGAGCGTCCCTAGCGATGCGGGTGGCCCGCGAGTGGAGGTGGTTGTGGCTAGCGGAGATTGCGCGCGCTTAATTCAGAGCTCGGAGGTTGCTAGGCGTGGCCAGCTGCGGGCCCATGCGATCGGACGGTCTAGATTCGTCGAAGGCAGAACGACAGAACGGGCAGGCTACCCCTTGCAGCCTTAATATAGAAGTATAGATATAGATTCTGTTTTTTTTTAATTCGATTTGTGAGGTTTAGAACCAAAATTATTTTGATTTTCTGAAACATCAAAATTAATAACGACTAATTCGGTTCCAATTAATTCCGGTTCGATTTTTTGGTTTTAGTTTAGTTTGCATAGACCCTGCACCAGGCCCCACCACCTGCCAGCCGAGCCAAGCCATTCCCACGGCCCCACCACTTTGCAAACTTCCATCCGACCCCTCCATTTCCTCACGCATCCCCACTGAGCACTGACCCCCACGCCGCCGGCGATGAGCGCGAAGCAGCTCTGCGACGCCCTGGCCGCCGTGGGGTTCGACGCCGGCGACGATCCTCTCGACGCGGATAGCCTCGAGTGGGCGTTTCTCCAGGGGGAGGACTCCCGCCGGATGCTTGCGTGGGTCTGTGCCCGGCTCCGCCCTGGCAACGTCCTCTCCGCCACAGACCTCGAGCTGTACGGACCGATGCCGGCCGAAACCCTCGTGCCTTTGTTAATTCTATGATATGATCGCAGTTGAAATGCGGTGCGCGAGGGCATTTGTTGTGGCGAAATTAGTCTAGTTTGGGGGCTGAATTGGCGGAGCTGGGCTTCCAGATTTCGGATGTGCGGCGCGGGAGGTATTAGGGCGCGGCTGGGCTTTGGTTTAGAATTTTGAATTGATCGGAATTGGCTTTACAAATTGTGTGGTTACATTGCAAAATGTTTGGAGGGAGTATGATGTGAAACTTGGGGAAGAGACGGGCTTGCATGAGAAGGCCACAACTTTGCATATGCAAGCTTTGATAATCGTGCATAATTAAGCTAAGGCCTTGTTCGTTTACATCGGATTGCACCTGTAATCATTCCGGCTAATCAAAGTTTATATAAATTAGAGAAGCAATCCGGCTCGAAATCGTTCCGACCCATTAATCCGACACAAACGAACAAGGCCTAAAACGGATCTATAAGAAGGGGATTGCTGGAATTGTCCATAGTGAAGCATACTAAGGGCTACAATGTGATAATATAACTTATAATGAGCAAAGTTGTGCGTGAAAGTATTGTATTAAAGAAAAACATCATTTTGCTACTGTATCGTCCTTTGTTCCGTTTGTAATGCCTCTCAGGCTAATACCAGTTGCAACTGTTCCATGAACTGCAGGTACGAGCAGCTTGAAATGGAAGGCAAGTTATTGAAGGTATGGATATTTTGGTTTCATTTTTTTGGGTTATTTCATAAGGCACTTGCATTGTGAATGTTGTGAGTAGCATGATTTTTTTAAAAAAGATCCATTAAAACCAGTGTAGATCATAGATAAAGATGGCCGTGCATTGCTTTCATATAACTCAAACTATTAGCTCTATAAAACCCGCTCGTAATTTGGTTGTAATTTTCAGGGGGAAGACTTAGATTTTGCTTTTGATCGTATTTCGGCTTTCTCAGACAATATGGAGAATCAGGAATACATATTCTTGACGGAAGAAAGTCTTGAAGACATCTGGTAAGCTGTCTTACGTCCCTGCTTCTGAGAGCTGCACTTTCCTTACGACCCTTGCAAATATACCAAAACAGTTTTTCTTATATTTTGTTCTGCTCTAGTTTTGTTTTTTTTCCTGGAGTTTTGCCTGCACGAGTATGTCGTTTCGAGTTCGAGGTACCTCCTGTTCATTTCGTTTTGCACATGATCCACAGTGAGGGTGAATGTTGTCTAGTTCCTAACTTAGGAAATGGTTGAGTATTGGACTCTTAACATAACGAGTCTGACCTGGCTTGGGTATCAGACAGTGTAGTGTGACAAGGTTTGCTATGCTAGAAGATGCTTATCTTGTTAGTAGTTTGTTTGGATCTCTCCATTTATGGATTACTTTCTTTATTCTTCTAGTGAGTCAAAGCTTGCTCTTAGAGCTGAAGTTTCTGATTTGGAAAGGCAGCTTGCTTCTCTGGAGTGGAGGCTTGATATACTTACAGCACAAGCTACCACCATTAACCAGGGAAAGAAGTCCCGCTCATCTGCTAATACTAGAGCTAATGGACAACTTACTGGCTTAGATAAGATGTTTGCTAAGAGAAGTTTAGAGGTAATGTTCCTTGACTTTGTCCAAAATAAGTAAACCATACTATTATGCTGCCCAATCCATACCTAATTTCATTAGATGTTACTAGGATTTCTGTTTCATATTATATCACAGTACTTATGTCATCCATTGCCTGCTCCGTAATCATGGAATCAACAATCTGTGCTGATTAACCATGTAACATTATGTTAGAACTAGGGTTATGCGGGTAGTATGAGTGGTAGGTAGGTTTGGGGTCTAGGACCAGGACCCCGGCGCTTGGACGCAGTCGGGTTGCTGGGCGTAGAAGGTGCGGTACAGTTCACACGATAAACAGTACCCGCGATGAACAGTATTGGTAGATGAACAGTGCGCGAGGAACAATAAATGGTATAGGGGAAGCACAGGCAAGATACTTGCCTGCTTGATTTCTTTCTTAACCAAAGGGGTACAATATATAGGCTGTGATAGCAGCCCTAACAAACTAACCAACTCTATCCAGGAGTTCCAAACTAATGCTTATCCATCTAAACAAATTAACTGATACTTATCCATCTAAACAAACTAACTGATTTTATTAGGGCTAGGGCTGCTGGGCCGCATAACATCTCTCCCGGCCTCCGAACACCGCTCGTCCTCGAGCTGGAAGGCAGGATTACGGGGTGGGGGATCTTCCTCAGCAGCTACTCCGTCATCGTCAGTGGACACCTCAAGGTAGAAGAGGCGTTGGCAGTGATGGCCTCGCACAAATAGTTCGTCACACTTGTAGCACAGACCATGTCGGCGTCGCTTCGCCATCTCTGCTGGGGTGAGGCGTTTGAACGTCGGTGTTGCTGGGGCAGAGGCCGTCGCCGCTGGATCGACCAACGTAGGGGATGGCGCAACCAGTAGATGTGGAGAGCGCTAGGGACGTCAGTCGGAGAACTGGACACACCGCTCGTACGCCCGAGCAAGCGCCATGGCATGCTGAAGGTCGCCGGGCGCGCAGTTCAATGTCCATCTGGAGATGCCCGGGAAGTCCGGCGGTGAAGAGTTGTGCTTGTTGGTGCGGTGGTGGCACGGGCTCAGCGTGGCATAAGAGAGCCAGGAATCAAGCCTGGTAGTCCTCCACCGTGGAGCGGAACGGCAGGCGTGCCACCTCGCCCAACGTGTTGCTGAGCAGGGGAGGCCCAAAACGTTGCTGGCACAAAGCTTCGAAGCGCGACCAGTGCAGCGTGGGCTCGTCGCGCCACAGCATGAAGGACCATTGCTGTGCATCGCCCATGAGATGGTACGCAACCAATCAGACTTGTCCATCTCCGACGTCCCCTGATTGTAGAAGATCTCACAGCGGGACAACCAATCAATATGATCTTCCTCGCCATTGAAGTTAGGAAAGGGAAGGTTATGGTTGTGAGGGTGCTGCTGCGGGGGGGGGGGGGTGCTACGGTGGGGGCCGGGAAAGCCTGGGATTGGGGATGGGGAGTGGGGGAAGGGAATTCAGTGTATGGGCAGGGGGACGGAAGGGTGGATTGGTGCTGTGGAGACAAGGGCAGCGGTGGCCGATGGGGCGACGACATTGGAGGTTGTGGGCACAAGGACAGGGGTGGCGGATGGAGGCAGTGCCAGGGGCAGGGAGGGAACCACAGCGGGCGCCGTGGGGATGCTCCCCATTGTCGGGAAAGCCGTAGGGGTAATCTTGTGCAGCGGAGGGGAAGACATGGGACGACGATGAAGGATCGATCACAGACGAGACCGGCACGAGCTGGACCTCGATCGCCCCCAACCGGGGGTCAACGTCGATAGGTGGTTGATGATCAACGTCTGGGAGTCCTACACCTGCCGCTGTAACGCCATGAAGGAGTCCTGTGACACGGGTGCAATGGGCGACGTGTTGGTGGCGATTGCTGCCCCGAAGGTCACCAGGATGGGGCCCGTCGCCGGGGGAACAGAAGGCTGGGAGGGTCGCCCAACATCCTAGGTGCTGACGAATAACATGGTTTATTGGACTGTTTGGTCCATAAGTTATTTATCCAATTCATGTTGTTTTCTTTTGATATTGTTTTATATCAGTTCCTTACTAGTTAAATCGAAGTTTATGCTTCTTTCTCACATGTTATGTTCTTTTTGAATGTCGCCTAGAGGGAGGGTGAATAGGCGGAATCTGAAAATTATAAACTTAAGCACACACTACAAGCCGGGGTTAGTGTTAGAATTAAACTCGAGTCCGAAAGAGAGGGTGAAAAACAAATCAAAGGCAAATGAAATGGATGACACGATGATTTGTAGGTTCGGTTCTTGCAAACCTACTCCCCGTTGAGGTGATCACAAAGACCGGGTCGCTTTCAACCCTTTCCCTCTCTCAAACGGTCACCTAGACCGAGTGAGCTTTTCTCCTTAATCAACGGGTCACTTAGACCCCTTACAAGGACCACCACAATTTAGTGTCTCTTGCTTGATTACAAGTGTCTTGAGAACAAGAATGGGGAAGAAGAAAAGCGATCCAAGCGACAAGAACTCAAATGAACACAAAAATCTCTCTCTCACTAGTCACTAATTGTTTGGAGTGATCTTGGACTTGGGAGAGGATTTGATCTCTTGTTTGTGTCTTGGAGTGAAGTCTAGAGCTCTTGTCTTGAATGCAATGGCTGAAAACTTGGATGCCTTGAAGTGTGGTGGTTGGGGGGTATTTATAGCCCCACCCACCAAAATGGCCGTTGGGGAGGCTGTCTGTCGATGGGCGCACCGGACAGTCCGGTGCGCCACCGGACACTGTTCGGTGTGCCAGCCACGTCACCTAACCGTTAGGGTTCGACCGTTGGAGCTCTGTTAGCCTAGGCCACCGGACAGTACGGTGGTGCACCGGACAGTCACTGTTCACTGTCCGGTGCGCCTTCTGGCGCCTGCTCTGACTCTGCGCGAACTGTCCGCACACTGTAGCGTTCACCGCTCACTTTTGCAGACGACCGTTGGCGTTGTAGCCGTTACTCCGCATGGCACACCGGACAGTCCGGTGAATTATAGCGGAGTGACATTTTCCAGAAACCCGAAGCTGAGGAGTTTGGAGTGGATCTCCCTGGCACACCGGACACTGCCCGGTGGCACACCGGACAGTCCGGTGCGCCAGACCAGGACAACCTTCGGTTGGTTTTGCTCCTTTCTATTTGAACCCTTTCTTGGACTTTTTTATTGGTTTGTGTTTAACCTTTGGCACCTGTAGAACTTATAATCTAGAGCAAACTAGTTAGTACAATTGTTTGTGTTGGGCAATTCAACCACCAAAATTATTTAAAAAAATGTTTGACCCTATTTTCCTTTCACTTTTCTATATGAATTCATTCTAGCAATTAACAAGAGAAGATTTTGTTCTCTGTTCTGACTTTTTTTAGAACTCTCCGATAGATGAATGCAATACTTGGAAAACTTACTGCATCCACACAAGAGTTGTCTTACTATCACTCAGAAGCTGGTATTCTTCTTTCTCTTAACATGTAGAATGCAAATGATTTCATCTGATTGCATTTGTTGACATGCATTAGTCACTTGGTACTTCCATTTTGACTTGTATACACATGCAAATATGGTCATTGTCTAGGGCACAACTTGTCATATATAAGTGTATATTTGCTGGTTGTTTAAATTCTTGTCAATCTTTTGAAATGCACATCATTTTCTCCCTCGCAGATATCGGGGTCTACCTATCATACTGTGACTTCCAGCCTTATGTGAGGAGTGCCCTGGCTTGTACCAAGGAACTAAACAAATGGTTCTCTAAGAAGTTTGAGAAGGTTTTTTGCTTTCATGATCTTGCCATTCCTATATTAAATGCATTTTATGTTTAGAAACTTGATTTTACTACTAAAAAAACTCGACCTACGGGAGGGGGGGGGGGGGTAAGACAACCCTCGAGCATTATATTAAGAAGAAGACCTTCTCACGCAGGCAGAGGCGAAGCTAGCACAACAATGAAGGTGGTGCACTACTTAAGAAACTTGTGAATTTTCTTGTGATATATAATAAATATTACTCAATTTACAAAGGAATTCTTGATATACCCTGGTGCCTGTGCATCAGGCAAGGACTGCCTGGCGTCGCCCCTGCACGAGAAAACCTTTGAACCCCTGCCCCACCCATACACAGCGGCACCGTAGCCCATGTGAGAACACGGCCGGGACCGGCCTTAGACCTGTGCTTTGGCGTGGGATATGCGAGGGGATTTTTTTAACCACAGCCTGAAATTCGCTTTCACAGGGAGTCAAACCCAGGAACTAAGGAGTGCTACTTAGACCACCTAACTGTAGAAATGTAGCTAGAATAATATCGATTGATTGCATAACTAGGTAGAGAGGTTACACATATATAGACAAGGATCACGGGGTTTTAGAAATACCCAATCACAGATTGATCCTTGCCTAATTAGCTCATATACCCTACCCTATTCTGGCAAGAGTACATGGGGAAGGTAATCATATGTGTAGCCCTGATTCTAGCTTACCAAAACTGACTAACATGCCCCCGCAGTCTGATCGTTGGTGGAACGAACGTTCAGACTGGTCCTAAACTCCGTAAAAACAGAGGACGAAAGACCCTTGGTGAATATATCAGCGTACTGTGATGACGTTGGAAAATGAAGAATGTGAATGTCACCACAAGCAACACATTCCCGCACAAAGTGGAGGTCAATCTCGATGTGCTTGGTGCGCTAATGCTGAACTGGGTTGGAGGCCATGTAGATTGCGCTGATGTTGTCGCAGAAGACCACTGACGCAGTGGTGTCTGTAACTCGGTGAGGAGCTGTCGCAGCCAGGAAGCCTCGGCGACTGCATGATAGTCAGCTTCAGCGCTGGAGCGAAAAACCATTTTTGGCGCTTGGACGACCATGAGATGAGGTTGTCACCTAGAAAGACTACATAGCCTGAAGTAGACCTGCGAGTGTCTGGAAAACTACAACAGTTTTTTTTAGTGGAAACAACTATAATAAATTATCACCTTATAAACAAAATACCGGTATTGTATCTAGAGAAAACTAAATTATCAGAGACAAATTTGCTTTCAGTTTGAATAAATTTACCACCTGCTTGCTCACCAAACTTGTCATGGCGGTATATGATAGGGACCACTCCAACTTGTTGTTCAAGATGACAAGTTAAGAGGTGAGTCTATTTCCAGACATATTCTCATAATCTTTATTTTGCCAGCAGGAGCAGCTGAAATTATTGACATTTCTTGTTTGTTTTCATTTCATAATCACCTTAAATTTGGGCAAATTCTATCGCTTCATGTCTTCTGTTTGTGAATCCTCTTTTCATACTGCACTCTGTAGATTTGCATAGCAGTTATACTATATGCATCTCAATTACATTTAGACATGGATTTAGTCTTCAACATGAAACCAAACCTAGTAATTCATATTCCTTTTTCTTTCACATGTGGTTTAACAATTTATGCCAAAGTGGTATTAGACCATTAAGCAATTTACGTTCCTTCTGCGCAGGAGATCCGGTAAACTCCCACCATTTTGTTGTCGAACTGAGCCGAATTAACTCCATGTAAGTACCCTATCAATGTGGATTTTTTTATTACTACAGATCATTGCACCTTCATTTTTCTTTTGAAATGTATTAATTTTTTTACCATCAGAAAAGTTGCATAGTGTTACTGCCAGGGCTTATCCTGCTTCTGCAGAAGGATAATTTTTTTCTTTCGAGCATAGTATTTTGATGAATTTTGGCACGAAGGATAAATTTTTTACCATCAGAAAAGTTGCATACTGTTGCACCTTCATTTTTCTTTTGAAGGATATATTTTGATGAATTTTGGCAGAAGGTGTTGATAAGAAATCAATTTGAAGTTTAATTAGCTTCATGTTTTGCAGGGAACAAGCGGTATTTAGTTGGGTTTTGGAAGGAATTTTCGCATTGAATTTAGCTTATTAGTTTGTTTTCTTCAGCTTGGCATCAACTTTAAACATCTCTGTGGTAGTGTGGAGTCTTTTATAGTGCCATCTATTTCTGGTCTCATATATAACCAACCATCCCAGTTAACCCTAAGCTACTAGTTTAATCACTTCACTGTACAAGTAAACTACGCCACAATAAAAAATGTTTTTTTTCATGATACATTTTTTTTTGAAAAGAAAAGCTGAGGAAAACCCCCACAGCAAAAAAATATTAAATAAAAAGATGCAAGCCAGAAAACAAGGTTACTGGACGAACCAGAGAGGCAAACGGGAGAGAGAGTGGGAGAGAAGGGAGAGGAAGAGGAGAATCAGCTATCTAGAGTTTAGCCATGATAGAATCTAGATTTCTTTGTTGATCTCTTCAGATGTACAGTTTTTATCTTTTATATGCATACTTTATTGTTATCATCTAAGGAATGTTGTGTCTCTTTTCTTTTGAGGGGATTGCTATTCTGATGCTGCTCATTTGTTGACAGATTTGCTAAAAGTAAGAGACAGTACATAGAAGCACAAGTAGAACATGCTAAAGAAGAAGCTATACTATCAGTTCTGAGAACTCAGTTGGCATCCCAACAGTCATATATTCATCAGGATAGCCATTCTCTAAGGTATGCAGGATATGCTTAATTACAGATTGACAGCTAGTGGAGCATGATTAGTTGATTTTGAAAGCTTAACTATACTACAACAGCATGATATTATTCTTATTGGTTTCTTTGAGTTTCAACATTAACCAGTTGAAATATAACAAAATCCACTGGCATTTCTCTTATCACTAATATGTTTGATTTGTGGTTTCACTTGTTTCATATTCAGGAGGAAAAACTCCGAACTTGCTGAAGAGCTTAAAGATCTTTCCCATCAAGTGCAGGAATACTTATCTGAGGTACATTTGTTACAAGATTTTTTTCATTGATAGAACATGAGCACCCTAAGAAGGTATCTGATTGATCTCAATAGATGATGTGTAGTTGCTAGGTTACATTACTAGAAACCTTGGTTTGATTTTTTTTGCCTGTCAACTGTCAAGCACTCAAAGATTTTACAACAGTGTTGTAACTCGTTCTATCAAGAGCTCTTCCTGTTTTAGCTGAATTGAATTAACAAACAGTGAAGCGAAAGATTTTCCAAAAAAAAAGAAACTAATAGTCACATACTTAATCAAAATCGTTTCCACATTCTGAATGTTGTGTTCTAGTGTTCTTCATCCTCGACTCCAATACATTGTTTTGAGATATGGTTACTCAATGCTCTGTTTCTCATAGTTTATCTATTCCTGAGTCAATTTCTGGCGCCTTTATCATCCATGTAGATGTCCTACTGTGCTTTACTTGGGTGAGTTCCAATTGTTTTCTGGTGGTGTACAAAGTTATTGTCTGTATTGATCATTGTTTCTTTGCACTATTAACTTCTTTATGTATTGCCCTTTATTCAGACTGTTACAGGCCTGTGTGCAGACCTTGCTCAGCTTTCAGGTGCAAATATTTTGGAAGGTGTGATCTTCATGACATTATAAATATATAAATCTTTTCTTTTTGCATTCCCGAGTGAATAGTATGGCATGTTTTTGACTATGGATTCATGACCTTCTAGGAGATCACAATTTAAAGCTTCTGCGCCAGGACTGCTACATAAGTCATCAGAAGAAGGTGCCTTATGAGTTAGATAATTGCTTGTAGCAACCCATCTTTTTACCTGATAAGTGGTCACGTAGACACTCTTTATATCTTGCAGTTCATCAACCATCTTGTCAATCAACTTGCTGCTCACCTATTTCTGAAGATAGCCTGCCAGCTCGAAGAACAGATAAAAATATCGAGTGCCTACTCATTTCTGAAAGCTGTAGAATTGGAATTGCAGGGCTACTTCTCAGCTTTTGATGGCCGCCTGGTATTGTTGCTGAGTTCATCCCTGAAGACAGCATATTATTTAGCCTCTTATCATTTTCACTTGTGTTCTTACAAATTAGAGTATCTACTACAATGGATTATATAGGGCCGGTACAATTTAATTGATCAAGCAGCCTCTGAAATGTTTGAAGAGGGATCAGTTGACGACAGCGATTCTTATCTTCATGCTGTGAGGGATATCCTTAGCAGTCACTCGAGTAAGCTGGCTCCACCTACAATTCCTATATCCACATGTACTTGGGATGTTCTTTTGACTATCAAGCTGGAGTAATCCATTCAGCTTTTCAATTTTTTTTTGTAGGTTCCCAAGCAACGTCACCAGAATATGTGTCATCATATGGTTTGATCGGGCAGATAACAGAGCTGCAGGATGAGCTCCAGTACCTTCAGCATGAGACCGAAAATGTCCTTCCACGTGAGCGAGGAAGATGCACCGACGAACTGTGAGTTGTCCTAGCTCATTGTGCCTTGCAATATGCTACCCCCCTTGGTCTGATCATCCCATACTTCTCTACCTCTTTGGCAGATGCAGGATGATCCAAACACTGGAGCAAATTCTCGCCGTGTCCCTTTCTGATGAGCAACCAAAGCTGACACCATGGGTACCTTGCTCTCATCTCTCCACTTTTTATTTCGTAATTTGCTGTCACTAGTGGACTTCACATTTTTTTCCCCCCGCTGCAGCCATTGGCGCATTCACTTGAAGACCTCGAAATGGTCAGCCAGGAGGTCTCCGCTTCCGTTAGTGAGGTGACACTAGCTCGAGACGAAAAGGCCGAGGTACTCTTTAACATTTGGCCATTTGGCGTTTGCACAATCTTGGGTTCAGAACACTTCACGCCTTTCCTTGAGTTGGCTTAAAGTTGCTGTCTATCTATATTTACGATTTTTTTCTGCAGAAGCTGAAACAGCCTTCACGCAACGCGCAGCAGGAAAGGCAGGTGTTCTCAGATTTCTTCTGCCACCCGGAACGACTCGAGAATCGAGTGGAAGAGCTGCTCTCCCGCTTTAGAGCTCTCCCCTGAGTAGTAGCGTCCATTTCATTTGCCAAGATGGGTGGAGGAACCCTTGGCCCTCCGATTTTCAAACGGGCATCGTGTCTCATTGCCTATTCGTTTCTTTTTCTCGTGTCTGGACGACTGGAGGTGCAGTTTTTTGCATATATATATTCAAAAGCACGCAGCACAATTTTTTTTAACTAAGTAAGATAAGACATCGTTTGTGGTCTACCTATAGATGTCCAATAAGCACGAGGCCCGTGAGCCCGGCACGAAGCCCATTGTTTGGGCCCGGTCCGAGCCCGGCACGGCCCGGTTCTATGCGGGCCCGGTCCGGCCCGGCACGAATAAGCGGGCCGGACTTGGACAAGAAACTAGGCACGGTGGGCTAGCCCGGCACGACCCGTTTACCTCTAAGCCCGTTAAGCCCGCTTTTTTTACACTAAAACGTGCTTACCGGCCCGTATAGTCCGCTTTTCGGCCCGCTTTTTTCGTGCTAAACGGGCTGGCCTGGCCCGTTTAGACCCGCTACGGGCCGGACTCGGACAAAAAATTGAGCCCGCGTGCCTAGACGGTCTGGCCCGGTTTTCTAACCGTGCCTGGCAGGCCGGGCCTAAAAAGGGTCGGGCTTCATCGAACCCGGGCCGGACTGGGCCGGACGGCCCATTTGGACATCTCTAGGTCTACCCGGCCTGGCGTGTTCAGTTGATAAAAGGAAGTGTATCAGTTGATAAAATCGTAATTCGTTCAAATAGTTTACTCAAATCTTTGAAGTATTGTGTGTCGCCAAAATGAGAGAGCGCTTAAAAAGAGAAGTAGCACGCCCTATAGACTATACTGTAGTGGGAGGATCAATCACCTGCTTGTTTTAAAAAGATAAAGCCTGCTATTTGAATAGTTTGTTTTCTTATGTTCATCTTAGAACGGTTGGAGTACGACGAGGATAACTATTAGGGCTTGTTTGATGGACGGTGAAATGGAGGAGATCTATTGGGATGGATCTTCTTGCTATTCTATTAAGGAATTTCTTCACTATTTAAAATTGAATAGCTTAAAAATTTCTTCTCTATGAATACTTTCTATTTCTCTGTCCATTACAGGCCTGATCTTCCATGTTAACAAAACGTGTTGGAGATGCTCTCAGGTCTACAGTACTAGTAGAAAACTGAAACATCCAAACGGGTCTTAAATTACTGTTTTGCTATGTGATTGAAAAATCGAGTGGGGATGACGAGAAATAGTAATAAACTTTAATATACAGTAGAAAATACTCTAAGCATAAGATATAGCTAAGACACATATAGTCATGTATAAAATTTGTTTTACTATATTTATGGTACCAACTAAAATATTCAATAAATTTAATGCATTAATTAGCTACATATTTTGTCTCGAGCATATAGCTAAGAGACATGTCTTTATCTAAAAACGCAGTGGTCAGTGGCAGATCCAGAAACAGACCAAAGAAGTCTGAATTATAGATGAGGAGGCTAAAGATGGCCGTAATGTAAATGAACGGAGCCTACGGATAGGACGTGTGAATTACAAACATGTGGGTTACTACATATCATACATGTGGGTGATGGTCTGATGAGCCTGCAACATGCTATTATGCCTTTATATCTTGTAAACATGGATCTCCTTCATATGACTATGTTAAAATCAATACAAAATACTAAATGCTGCTTAGACTGCTAGACGGAGGCTATAATCTCACTGGCCGGTTCTGAACCTGCCCCTAAAAAGACACCTATTCTACATGCCGACACTTCGTCGAGGACATGAGCCAGCTACTTACTCGGCTTCGCGGCAGTACAGATCCGGCCGACACTTCGTCGTCAAGCTCTCGCCATTTGCAACTCCTTGCTCCGCCGACCTCGACGCAAACTACAACTTCTCGCTCGCGCCTGTCCAGGATCTGCTCTCGCCATGGTACCGCCCTCTTTCTCGGCCTCTGAATCCACCCCCATCTCCCCTGCTCCCTCCTGCATTTGCTGCCGTTCTTGGATGCAGGTTGCAGGGACGGACCCAAATAGGGGGCCGAACATTCCCTTAGAGTTCGCACGCTTGCTGATGCAGTGCAAGCCTGCAACCTGACGCAGAGGTGCGCTAGTGCCAGGTGCGGCGAGCCAGCAGGCCAAGGAAACCGCCCCAGGGGTCCAGTTCTCCTCACGGCGACGGGAGAGCGCGAGCCAATGTGGAGCGATTAGTTGGTCGCTGCTGCCAATTGTTCTGCCTGCGGCTTGATTTCCTCTAGACTGTAGTAGTTTCACTTCCTCTTGAGTTTTAGGCCCAGGATAAACAAAGCTTTCCTTTTCACTGCAAACAAGTACTCCTAACCATTGGAATTGACAGCATGTAAGCTGTAGACAAAGCCCAACCTAACCCACGACTCTTCAATTACAGGACAGGGAAGCCAAGAAAGAAGCGTTCAGGAAGTATCTTGAATCCAGTGGCGTGCTCGATACCCTCACGAAAGGTTTGTGCTCCATCCGCTGTAGATCACTATGGTTATGTAACTGGCTAGTTACATCTTCAGCTTCCCATGCAGCTCTTGTGGCGCTGTACGAGGAGAACGATAAGCCTTCATCTGCAGTCGAGTAAGTTGGCTCATGTAAAATCTACTAGCGACTGAGATTTCCTTTTCCGTATTTCTTTCACGAAAATGACAATCTTGGTTCAGTGACCCCTAAGCATTTCTCCTGTGGCTTCTAACATGTTTGTATCACGGTTTACAAAACCGTTCCGGATATAAAAACCGCCCCCCACCGGTAACGGTTTACCAACGGTAAACCGGTAAAAACCGGTAAAAACCGACCGGTTTTACCAATTCAAATCAATTTGAATTTGAACCGGTTTACCGGCAAAAACCGGTGAAAAACCGGCGAAAAACCGCTCTAAACCGCCGGTTAATCGCGAAACAAACCGGGTTTTGCTGTTTTTTACAGAAAAAATGAAAATTTTTGACAAGATTTATTTGTAGTTTGCTCAATTCACATTGCACAGTAAATATTAATTGATCCACACGACATGTGTTCACCAAAATAACATATAACATACATATGCAACCACAAACTCCAGTTCTCATGCAACAAACAATCAGCGAACTTCGCAATACTCAAATACAAGTTCTTTTACAACTCTCCAACGAGGCAACGACACGTAGGTTGACTTATTTCATAATACTCACATATTTATCTCGAGTCATAATGATAGTACTCAGGCATGTTGGAAGGATCGTGATATTGTTCTAATCCGTTATAGCGATAGTGATAGGTCTATATAAAATATATGAGATACATTAGCGAGAAAACAAGATCGGCAAATAAATATTTATCCACAAAGCAAAAAAAACATACCGGTATGTGTGTTCGATGTTTGTGTATTGCATGTGCACCTCACTAAGTGTTGGACTTTTCTCTTGATCAGCAAATCTTAGGAACACATATAGAAGAACTAAAGCTAAGAGTTCTAGATTGAGTCTTGTCTAGATGGATAGTTATTAGAAGAACTGAAGCTATTTGATCTACGGATTCCATCTTGATCAGGAAATGAAACCGAAATTGATCACTAAATGTCTAAACTGGACTTGAGCTATTGGTTTATCTTCACATATAACATATAACATCTTCACATATAGCATATAACAGTAAACAAGACTAATATACCTAAATTGACCACTAAATACTCAGTTTTGGTATTAAATCCGATTTTTCGGTAAAAATTAGCGGTTTACCGGTCTCAAATAACGGTTTACCGGTCCCATAAAACGGTTTACCAGCGGTTTTCGATTTTTATGAATTTTTTCAAATTTTTGAATTTTGAACGAATTTTGAAAAAAAAAACCGGTGGTTTACCGAAACCGCACCCCGGCGGTTTCGGTAAACCGACCGGTTTACCGCCGGTTTTTACCGGTTTTGTAAACCATGGTTTGTATCCCCATAGATTTGTTCAGCAGAAGCTGGGTGGCCCGTCAATCTCTGACTATGAAAAGCTCAAGGCAGAGAAGCTGGACTTGCAATTGAAGTATGATAAGCTTTTAGAAACCCACAAGGAAACATGCAGACAGGTATGCGATGTTACTGTGTTGGCACTGTACACTACTCTGTCTATTTACACGGCACATTTAATGTTCAGTAGCATTTGGTGTTACAACTTTCACCAAATTTGCGTACGTGGATATAGATACTCCACAGAAATGTCATGTATGATTAAGAAGGGTTAGTTGTTATTGTCTTAAAGCTTACTGCTTGTTTGAAGTAATTCTGCTTATTTGATGATGAAACTCCTGCACTCCAATAATGTACTCATAGCAACAATTCTGTCTTTATCTTAAGTGCGGGATGTTCTGAATTCCACTAGACTGCATAATGTTCAGCTGACCCAATTGGATGTAGAAATACCAATATACATTTAAAAAAAACAAACTCATTTTCATCACACTGATCTGGCAAAAGTGTTCTGTCATGTAAGGCCAGGTTTTGTCCTCAAGTCATCATTCTTGTGTTTTGGTTCTATGCATAAAAATTTTAGTTAGATTGAAAGGTAGGTTGCGGCAAGGAGTGATGGCATTTCTGAACCAGTTTATCCTGTGGATTTCTAAGTTCTAGTTAACTTATTTGTGTTGTTTCCTCATATGTCTGTTAGCATTCTAGACTTGCAAAGCCCTATGTTTTTTTTTTGGGGGGGGGGGGGGGGGGGGGCTTGTATGTTCTGAACACAAGATGACATTCATCTGGTGTTCTGTAAATTTCAGTTATGATATCACAATTTTGTTGTGAATACCAAGCAGAATTCACATATGATTTCAACAAAAGTGAATCTGGCATGGATCAGTTGTTGATGTCTATCTCATTTTGCAGCTGGAGGAACTTAAGAATATGAAGTACGGTGCACCCTGGAACTGAAATAACGTGTGTTGACATTGTAAATGTATCATGAAGCATGTACTTTTTACACCTCTCTGAAGCATTGCTAAGCTCTTTATACAATGGAAACATCTCTCATGTATCTGATTTTAGCCATCTGGATCCCTTTTGGATTATGAAGACACCCAACTCACTGTAGGTCCCAGGTATCAGATATCACCAATGCAGGATAAAGGATGTGACAACTATCATAGTTGAACCATGAGCAATTGTTTAACCAGTAATCCAGTATCGACAAAGAGTGTGGTCTATTGACTTGAGACTTCTCTTGGCATGGCTTGTAAGCAGATTTTAGTAGATTTCAGTGGAAGAGATATGGCGTGCAACGATACGTGTCAAGATCGTTGGGAAATTTCGAATAAAAACATGCTCAAAGAAATGTTATCTGTGAGCAATGCTAAAGGGTGATGGTCGGATTAACCGTTCGTCGATAGAAATATTTTTTATGATACAAGGCAAAGTTCTAGGATAAAAAAACAATGATCTACTTTCTACAGGGAAAATGTTCTAGATTCAAGACAACTGTCAAGATTTAGGAAAAATAAAATTATACTCAATAATATTTTACAATATATGTCTATTAGTCTATACCATTATATAATCTACCAGTTTACCATTGTTGGAGACTTATCCTTAAATGCTATGAATTAAGAACAAGACAACACAGAAATCGTTAAACGTTAAAGTCCTTCGTCCTTCTAAACATTATTCCCCTTAGAATATAATGAGTTTCGGACGAAGGTCATGAAGGACATACCTTCATCAGTATAATAAATAATAAAAAGGAGATTCGCATAAAATATGAGAATGTCATAAATATTTAAATATTACCATTAATTCATTTTTATTTCTATCATTATAGAAATGATAACAAATTACAAATGTACCTTCGGCTTGAAGGAAAGCAAGAGTACAAGCGTGACGCAAAAGCAAATGCCAAGTCAGCGTGAACAGTACAGGGGTACTGTTCACCTATTTATAGACACGGGACGCAGCCCATGTAAAATTACATTCATGCCCTTTGTATTTGCTAATAATTCTATAATAATCCATCGAGGTCAAAATAGCCCTTTCCTCTTTAAGTCGGTTTCCTCTTTTCTGCCATCATGCCGAAGCTTCCTTGTGCACAGCTTCGGCTCTGTTCCATCCTTCGTTCTATTTGTGTTGCTTCGTACAGCAGTTTTGACCTGTCCGAAGGGTCCATGTCCGAAGGTACCTGTTCATGTATTATACTCCAGAAACATTGTCAAATCACGTTTTTAAGGACCTTTAGAAGCCGAAGGCCCCCAACAGTAGCCCCTCGCAATGTTAATTTGTTAGAATGATAAATTCAGATTGCGATATGGACGAAGGCCTTAAGCCGAAGGTCCGAAAAAAACACATTCCCTTTGCTAGAATAGCAACAATCATTGACAAGCGGGACCCTCCGGTTCACAACGCACTAGGCGTATAAATAAGAGCTCACCCCGAGTTCATTTGGCATGCTTTCTTGTCGTCTGCTCTTGCTTACTCAATTTTTTAGCTCTTGCGTACCAACATTTGGTGGGCTTTTTAAATTTTTTTAAGCTTCGACTTTTAGAGCACTTTTCTCAGCATTTTCGAAGATGTCTGAAGACAAGAAAGCTGTCGCTGAATCGAAGTTAAGCCTTTCCGAAGAAATGAATCTCAGCTTCCTCGAATCAATAGCGAAGACAAACACAGAGAAAATTACTAAGGAGATTCTAGAGGGCCTCTCTGAAGATACTGGTGATAGTGACAACTATGATGTGGAAAGTGGTGGTGAAGATTCCGAAGATCGACCTTGGCGACCAAGCCACTGAGTTTTTGGGAAATCAAGCATCAAGCAACATCTTGCCAATATGAGGGGTAGATATTTTCGGGACTTGTCTATTGTGAGGGCTCACGAAGGAGAGAAAACTAGTCCGACTCTCGAGAAGAATGAAGTTGTGATATTCCGAAGCTTCTTAAAGGCTGGACTTCGATTTCCCTTGAGCAGTTTTGTTGTGGAAGTTCTGAAGATATTTGAAATCTACCTCCATCAAATTACTCCTGAAGCAATCATCAGGATGGGCATCTTCGTATGGGTTGTGAAGAGTCAGGGTTTGGAGCCAAATGCCAAAAGTTTCTGTAGCATGCATGAGCTTTTATATGAGACAAAACGTTTGGGTAAAGAGCAATATCACAACAATTTTGGCTGCTACAGCTTTGGTGCCTGATCTGGGTCAAGTTGTCCCGTGCCAACCTTTCGAAAGAGATGGCCCGGCGACTGGATGACGGAATGGTTTTATGTAAAAAATGATTTGAAAACACGTGAGGATATTAAAGATATCATTATGAGCCCTATCTGGCAGCGCTTCGGCCTTCGGAAGCCGAAGGTGGAAATTGACGAAGCAACCGAGAAACGCCAAAGGGCCTTCGGCGTGGTTTGCTCTTTTATTGGGACAAGGGATTTGATACAAGAACATATTGCCTTCAGAGTATGGCCACTTGTGGAGAAGTGGGAAGTGCCAAAGGAAACCATTAGCAAACCTGATGAAGGTGGACTAGTAAGGTTAAAATATACCTTCAGATTTGAAGACAAGTTTGTCGAGCCAGATGATGACTGGCTGAAATGCATTGAGGCCACAAGCGACGAACTGCTTGGGCCATACTCGAAGGCAGAAGATACTGCATTATCTGCGGCCTTCGGAGGCCGGAAGAAGAAAAGACTCAACCGAGTATTTGATGCCATTGTGTTCGTCTACCCTGACTACCATTACCCAACACAGGGTCAGAAAAGGAAAAATACTGCTTCAGCGAAGGAAGCTGCTTCAGCCGCTCCCAGTGAGCCAGCGCTGGAGAGGAAAAAGATAAAGGTTCTTACGCACCGGCCACACTATATTGAACTGGCCACTGTGCCTGAATATGTCGGTGAAACCTCTTCGGCCACCGAAGCCAAGGAGCCGACTCCCCTACCAAATGTTGAAGAGCCAGTCATAATGCCGGAAAAAACAGAAGAACCGAAGGCTACAAAAACAAGTACATATGAAATTTTAAGTCCTTCAGCAAAAATTGAAGCACCGAAAAGCCAGAAGGGTCCAGCAATGACCCCCAAAATAAAAAGGATGGTTAATGTATTTGATGTTTTGGAGACAATAAAGTCTTCAAGCACCACTCCGAAGAAAATTGCCGAAACTTCCGAAGTGCAAATCGAAGTCTTGGGTGCCGAAGCTTCAAAACACCGAGCTGAAACTGAAGCTGGGCCTTCAGAGCCCGCCAAGGTGAAATCCTTAGAAGCCGAAGAAGCAGAGATAGCAGAACAAATTTTGGCTGAAGAAACTGGCACTGCCATCCCCGAAGCATTTTCCGAAGCTTTCGATTATATTCTACGCCATGCTTCGAGGAAAAAGTTGACTGAAAAAGAAAAGCAAGAGGCTCAAATTTATGCCCAAAAACTGAAATACCCAAAGGGAGCGTTGATATTCAACGGCAGCGGAGAAGAAGACTTCTTGTATTGTCTCCCTGACAGCAAGGAGATTTCTGTCTGTCGGGAGATGAGCAAGAGCTTCGGATTCCCAACATTAGAAGACGGGCTCTCGGTGTTGTCAAAAGACGAGTTGGCCGACAGCTTGGCGTATAATAGCTTAAAGGTGCAAAAATGAGGTCTTTGTATTATTTCTTGAGACCAAAATTTTTTCATTTGCTTAAACTTACTGACACACACACATTTTTTTGCAGGGCCTTATACTTAGCAATGCCCTCAGGGCTCAAAAAGATGCTGAAGACGAAGGGTGTGTTATGGCCCTGAGCAACCTTCGTTCCGAAGTAATTGAACTAAGGAACGAAGGTCTTGAAAAAGATATAATATTATATTCATTGGTGGATAGAATAAAAGAGGACGAAGCTACTTTCAAAGCTCAAGCTGAAGCTCAGAAGCGTGAAATTGAAGATCTTCGGAAGCAACTGGCCAGAGCTAAAGAGGAACGCACACTTGAAGAAACAAAACGAGAACTTAGCGAACAATGGGCAAATCATTTGGAAAAAACGTTGAGGAGCTTCGTGCATCCAAGAAAAGGTGCTATGAAAAATCTATAGAATGTGTTAAGACAATAAAAACCAGCTTCGCCAGCGTTGGCGCATTCTCAAGTGAGGAAAACTTCATAAGGGGTGACCCCGAAGGCCCAACTAAATGGATCAGCCACGAAGCTGAAGCTTTTGCAGAAATTTTGAATATTCGCGGAGACATATGCGCCTTTTCGGGTGCCAGGGGAATTGCTACTATTTTGGAGAGGAAAGGCTGTGACCATGTGAAATTCTTGGCACAATCTGAAGCCGCTTTGTCCTCCGAAGATATAAAAGACCCCTCGGCCGAAGCGAGCCTGGCTGGTGGAAAATTTTTCACCGACATCTGGGACAATGGTGGCCGGGAAATGGCCCAAGAGATTATGCGAAAAAGCGAGAAAGGCATACATGAAGCTAGAAAAGTAGTAGAGGCTGCTGAGAAAAGTGCGGAGCCGGAAGGGCAAATAGGTATTGACTAGTGGTTTTTGGCTCTTTGTTGTAATTTTTTGGTTTCAAATTTGTCTACGCTTTGTAATATAGCCGCATCTTCTCCTCCCTCAGAACCTGTCGAGCCATCGGCGGACCCCCACACGAAGGGGGACAACGAAATTAGAAAAATGGCCGAAGCCATCATGGATAAAGTTGCTGATAAGCTACTAAATGAAGCTGCAAAAGTAGTTTTAAGGGAGGATTAGATGTTGTTGTAAAAACATTTAGAATGTAATGTTTGTTGAGAAGCATGTGTAATATTTTGTAACTTTGAATGTAATATATAAACTATTTATGGTTCTATTCTTTACGATGCATGAAACTTCATATACATACCGTTTTTGAGCCTTCGGCGAAAAAACACCTTCCCTTCTTTTCATGCTTCGTAAATAATATCCGTGTTCTCATAAAATCGGTAACCAATCCTCGTAAAATCAATGACCAATAGATCTTTTCAGTTCAGAGTTTGACGAAGGTATAATTCTTCAATAGCCATTTTTGTGCCCTATCACTATTTCTTCGAAACAATCTTTGAATATCAATACTGGGACCCCCTTCTTGCGTCGTTGATGCAATATGATGTATGATGTTATGCTATGCAAATGATGTGATGATGTGATGTTATGCAAAATGATATTTGCCGAAGATCGACGTTTTTTTTACTGCAAGCCTCCCTTAGGAGCTTCTTCGCCTTTTACTTCAGCGGAATCAGCGTTCATTTTTCGCTGTAAGCCTCCCTTAGGAGCTTCTTCGCCTTTTACTTTCAGCGGAATCAGCGTTTATTTTTCGCTGTAAGCCTTCCGTAGGAGCTTCTTCGCCTTTTACTTTCAGTGGAATCAACGTTTATTTTTCGCTGTAAGCCTCCCTTAGGAGCTTCTTCGCCTTTTACTTTCAGCGGAATTAGCGTTTATTTTTCGCTGTAAGCTCTGCATTCCCTTTGGAACGACTTTTGAGCAGAAAACTTACGCTGCGCCCTCTTAGGAACGACTTTTTGTTGCTTCAGGAAACTTACACTGCGTTCCTTAGAATGACTTTTGTTGTTTCGGAGATTCTTCTTTTTGGATTCCGTTTGTTTATGAGGAAGGTATATTTTCACTGTAGTAAAAAATGAAGCTTGTTACAAGTAATTGAAGATGACAAGAAAAACTTAAGCCTTAATGATTGTTCCTTATTTAAATGAAAAATGATGAAAAAGATGCAAGAACTATTGGCGAGATAGGATATCTTTTAGTAAATGTGCTTCGACTCTAGCACGGTACTGTTGACCGTGCGAGCTTCGGACTCCTCTCTGAAGTCTCGTTGGTGATGAGTATGTTGGCTCTCTTCTGGCTGCTGGCCTCGTTGTATTGGTGGTGGAGGTGGAGGCTGTTGCCAAGATGCCTGAGGTTGGCTCGCCGAAGCAACAGAAACTGCAGGGTGGTTGCCCACATACTCTGGAATATATGGCGAGTGATACGAAGCAGTATGCATAACTTGCTTCGGCTGGCTCTGTTGAGATGCTACTTCTGCTATCTCCTTCGGTTTCTGGATGGTGACATGGCACATCCTGGTAGTGTGGCCCTTGTCCTCACCACAAAATAAGCAATAGATTCTCATGGGCTGATCCCCAAATCTTCCTCCGAAGCCCCTGGCACCTCTGCCCCTTGGAGCTAGAGGCCGAGGATAGCTCTGCTGCTGCCCCGAAGCCTGGGAGGAATATTGCGGCCTCTGCTGCTGGCTTCCCCTGTCTTCATTCTGTGTGGAATGAATCGATCTGACATGTCTAGGATGTATTCTCCCTCCGAAGCCCCTGGCTATTTCGGAGAACCTGTAAGCTTCCTCCCTTCTTTGTCGAAAGTCATTGTCAGCGCGGATATATTCATCCATCTTCTGAAGCAATTTCTCCAGAGTCTGAGGGGGCTTCCTGGCGAAGTATTGGGCTGAAGGTCCTGGCCGAAGCCCCTTAATCATGGCCTCAATGACAATTTCATTGGGCACCGTTGGTGCCTGTGCCCTCAGACGCAAGAACCTTCGGACATACGCCTGAAGGTATTCTTTGTGATCCTAGGTGCACTGGAATAAAGCTTGAGCGGTGACCGGCTTCGTTTGAAAGCCTTGGAAACTGGTAATCAGCATGTCCTTCAGCTTCTGCTATGATGTGATTGTTCCTGGCCGAAGAGAAGAGTACCAGGTTTGCGCAACATTCTTGACAGCCATGACGAAAGACTTCGCCATGACTGCAGTATTGCCACCATACGAAGATATGGTTGCTTCGTAGCTCATCAAGAACTGCTTCGGGTCTGAGTGTCCGTCGTACATGAGAAGCTAGGGTGGTTTGTAAGACGGGGGCCAAGGTGTAGCCTGCAGTTCTGCTGACAGAGGAGAGGCATCATCAAAAGCAAAATTTCCATGATGGAAATTCTCATACCAGTCATCTTCGTTGAAGAAGCCCTCCTGATGCAGCTCTCTGTGCTGGGGCCTTTGGTTCTGCTCATCTTGAGTAAGGTGGCGAACTTCTTCAGAGGCTTCGTCTATCTGCCTTTGCAGGTCAGCTAGCCTAGCCATCTTTTCCTTCTTCCTTTGCACCTGTTGATGAAGCATCTCCATATCTCTGATCTCTTGATCCAATTCATCCTCCTGAGGCGTTGGACTGGTGGCCTTCCTCTTCTGGTTTCGGGCCTCCCGAAGAGAGAGGGTCTCCTGGTTGGGGTCCAGCGGTTGTAGAGCCGCAGCCCCTGTTGCTGAAGCTTTCTTCGGCGGCATGACGAAGGTCTTTGCTTGCCGAAGGTGTTCGATACTCAAAAAGTGGAAGTGAGTTCACCGGAGGTGGTCGCCAATGTTGGAGACTTGTTCTTAAATGCTATGAATTAAGAACAAGGCAACACAGAAATCGTTAAACGTTAAAGTCCTTCGTCCTTCTAAACATTATTCCCCTTAGGATATAATGAGTTTCGGACGAAGGTCATGAAGGACATACCTTCATCAGTATAATAAATAATAAAAAGGGGATTCACATAAAATATGAGAAATGTCATAAATATTTAAATATTACCATTAATTCATTTTTATTTCTATCATTATAGAAATGATAACAAATTACAAATGTACCTTCGGCTTGAAGGAAAGCAAGAGTACAAGCGTGACGCAAAAGCAAATGCCAAGTCAGCGTGAACAGTACAGGGGTACTGTTCACCTATTTATAGACACGGGATGCAGCCCATGTAAAATTACATTCATGCCCTTTGCATTTGCTAATAATTCTATAATAATCCATCGAGGTCAAAATAGCCCTTTCCTCTTTAAGTCGGTTTCCTCTTTTCTGCCATCATGCCGAAGCTTCCTTGTGCACAGCTTCGGCTCTGTTCCATCCTTCATTCTATTTGTGTTGCTTCGTACAGCAGTTTTGACCTGTCCGAAGGGTCCATGTCCGAAGGTACCTGTTCATGTATTATACTCCAGAAACATTGTCAAATCACGTTTTTGAGGACCTTCGGAAGCCGAAGGCCCCCAACAATCATCTTCCACACTCAAATTCAATGAACAATATTATTTGGATCATCTCTTATCCCTCCTCCCCTCGACCCTGCCGCCCCCCTCCTCTCACTCGCGTTGTCGCCGCTGTCGACCTCTCCCCTCTCCTTTCCAGAATTCTAGCGTTAGCATGAGCTATATGCTAGTATTACAAAAAGAAAGACCATTGAACGTCATATGATAATGCACAAACAACCTAAAATACATTAGAGATAATACACATGAAAGCATCTAGGCCCCTGGTTGGTTTTAGTGAATAATGACAACGTAATGTTATATGTGACTAACGTGTGTTTTGCAGAGATAAATGGTAAGTTAGGTCGCATTACAGGTAGAAGTACTACAACGGTGAAAACAATCCCGGAGATAAGAACTCGAAGCGACGGCTAAAACGACGAAACAAAAGGTGAAGGACTACGGAGTCCGAGTGTCAAGGAGATGTGGACACTCGTGATTTAGTTAGGTCTTTTATTCTCTTTTAGCCGTACTATAAAGAGGGGTTGTCGATGAGTAGTTTGACCAAGAGAGTTCTAGTGTAGTGTTGGTGCACAATCACACTCACATACAGTGCTAGGTGTCACTCTAGAACTCACTCACAAGTTAGAACAAAAACCGATTTGAAAATCAGCTGAAAAACAAGAGGTAGGGTTTCTGGCCCTGGGGCACCGGACTGTTCGGTGCACCATCTGCCAAGTGGGCCAGGCTGGCCCAGGGGAAGGCCTCCCCGGGAGCAAAACCCGAGCGCGCATGTTTCAGAAGTGAATTATAGTGGCGCACCGGATAGTGACTGTTCACTGTCCGGTGTGCCATGAGTCCAACGGCTAACTGTAAGAACTAGCCGTTGGAAACGACCGTTGGCGCACCGGTGGCGCACCGTTGGCGCACCGGTGGCGCACAGACTGTCCGGTGCGCCCGTGCGCAGTGAAATGCCTGTAACGGCTAGTTGGTGGGTGAGGGCTATTTATACCCCCTCCACCCACCATATTCAATGTCTTGCACCCCACATTTATTCCAGCACATTGCTAGAGCATTGCAAGCACCAAAAGCCTAGTGAGGAGATTAGAGAATCTTAATCCCGCATTTGTTCCTCATTAGCGCTAGCAAGAGCCACCTAGAGCACACACCACTTGCATTAGGCTTCTCTTGGTCAAGCGAAAGTCTACGGCTTGTTACTCTTGGTGATCGGCATCACCTAGACGGCCTGGTGGCGTTGGGAGCTCGGTGATCACCGTGAAGATCTTGTTGGTGACCCGACTCAAGTTTGTAAGCGGTCTCGAGGGATCCACCGCGCCGGAGTGGCAAAGGATCATCTCGTAGTGAGCACTTGGTTCTTGCGAGGACCAAGGGGGAGCGATACCCTTGCGCGGGTGCTCCAACGAGGACTAGTGGAGAGTGCCGACTCTTCGATACCTCGGGAAAAATTGGAGGAGTCTTCTAAACCTTGCTTTACATTCCGCACTTAATTTAAGCACTTTACATTGTGTATTTGTTTAGCAAGTATTTGAAGTATTGTCTTAGCATTATTGTATTTCTAGTATTATTATCTTAGTGCTAGTTGTTGGGGTGAAGTTGGGCTCTTGCTTAGCTCTTGCTTAGCTTTTAATTAGTGTTGATTTTTAGAAAAGCCCAATTCACCCCCCTCTTGGGCATCGTGATACTTTCAATTGGTATCAAAGCCTTGTTGCTCTTAGATTAGCTTAACCGCTCAGAGTTACGATGTCCAGTGGGGATGGACCTCCTCCAGTTTTTTATGGTGACGATTTTCCTTATTGGAAAATTCGTATGGAAGCATATTTAGAGGCCATAGACATTGGTGTCTATAAAGCCGCCACACAAGGATTCCCCGAACCTAGAGATCGCACAAATCTTGTAGGTGATGAGTTTAATTATGAAAAATGGAATGCCAAGGCCAAAACACCCTTTTTAGAGGCCTTTGCAAAGATGTGTTCAATAGAGTAAGAAATCATAAAAATGCTCATGATTTGTGGATGGATATTTGTGCTCTACATGAAGGAACTAGAAGTGAGCGTGAGGAGAGATATCACATTGCTATGAGAAAGTTAAATTCTTTTGAAATGCTTGCTAATGAAAATGCCAATGCTATGTACTCACGTCTCAATATTCTTGTAGAGGAAGTAACTGGATTGGGGCTTACTCAAATCTCACATCCGGATGTTGTGAGGAAGATTCTCAGTGCCCTCCCAATAGACAAATATGGACACATTGTCACTGTGCTACATCAAATGGAACTTTCAGTTACCACACCTACACAGATTTTGAGAAAGATCAATGCTCATGAGATGTACATGCACATCAACGACAAAGATGAGTCATCTTCCAAAAGAAAGGATTTGGCTCTCAAAGCAAATCAAGAAAGAAAAGGAAAAGCAAAAATACAAGTTGAGGAAGAGTCCTCAAGTGATGATGACCTTGATGTTAACATTGCCTTGATGGTAAGGAAGACCACCAAGATGTTGAAGAAGCTCAACAGAGAAGGCATCAAATTTGATTCAAGAAAGAAGAAATTCTTTTCCAACAAAAGAAAGCCCATTTCTGAGATGGATTGCTAAAACTGTGGAGAGCTCGGTCATCTTGCTCATCAATGTAACAAGCCCAAGAAGAACAAGTTCAAAGGCAAGAAAGAAGATGACAACGATGATGAAAAGAAGGAAAAGAAATTCTTCAAGAGGAAGGATGGGAAGCAAAAGAGGTTCCACAAGAAGAAAAATGGAAAGGCATATATTGTTGGCGATTGGCTCACTGACATTGAGTCATCAAGTGGATCTTCTTCAAGTGAAGAAGAGAATGATGAAAAAGTTGCCGCCATCGCCGAGGACTTCTCTTCACCACCACCATCGCCATCATCGACTTCTCACCTATGCCTCATGGCTAGAGGTGAACGGAAGGTACAAAATGATATTGATATTACTGATGATAGTGATAGTGATAGTGATGAGGAATTTGCTTCACCTTCATATGATGAGCTAGCTGACTTGCTTAAAGAATATACACAAATTATTAGAAGTCAAAAGCTAAATGTGATAGGTTGAAAAATGAAAATGAATCTTTAAATGCCAAATATGACATAGTTATGAAAGCTAGTGATGAAATAAAAGAAGAAAATAAAACTATGTCATCAACTGTAAATGAGCTCACAACCTCCCTAAAAGATGCTAAGGGTAAATGTGACAAATTAAATGAAGCTAATAGGGAGTTGCAAGATAGACTAGTAAAAATTAAGGAAGACTATACTCAGATTAAATTTGATCATGACAATCTTCTTGTTGAAAATGAACTTTTATCTTGCAAAACACATGAGGCTATTAACCCTGTTGTTAAGATTGATGTAGCAACCTCATGTGATGATTTGAGTCAAGGAGAGCAAACTAGTCTACATGATGAATTCACTGAAAAAGTTGAAGTCTTGACTTTAGACAACCAAAAATTGAAGAAATACTTGACTGATGCAACTACTAAAGGAAAGGTTGCTATTGAGAACAATGATTTCAACAATGAGTTGGCAGTGGATAATGAAAGGCTTAAAAATGAGGTCAAGAAACTAAAGAGTGAAAATGAACATCTTGCAACAAGTGTGCAAAAGTTCAACAAGGGTCAATACCTCCAAAATGAGCTGCTTATGAACACTGTCATGAAAAACAACAAGAGTGGTATTGGATACAATGCTTTTGTGCAAAAGAAAGCTACTACTCAATACAAGCCTAAGCAGACTCACAAGCCTATCAAATGCTTTGAGTGTGGAAATGAAGGTCATTTTTCCCACAACTGCAAAGCCAAACCACCAACTCCCTTGCCTAAGCACTCAAGACCATTTGCTTTCAATGCTCATTATGTTCTAAGAAAGGTTGCAAATGGAAAGGTCAAAGTTACATTCCTAGGTCCACCAAACAAGAGTAGACCTAGACAAATCTGGGTTGCAAAGTCCTTGATTGAGAGAGTCACTGGTCCTATGCAATATAGGGCCCTCAAAACTCAAGCTTGATTTGTCTATGGATGTAGGTGAACTACAAGACCGGTGGGAGCCATTGGGTTATTGACAGTGGATGCACACAACATATGACAGGCAACCCACGGATGTTCACCTCACTTGATGAGAATGTTGATGGACAAGATAAAATCACATTTGGAGACAATTCAAAAGGAAAAGTGCAAGGACTTGGCAAGGTGGCAATTTCAAATGATTTATCATTATCAAATGTTCTCTTGGTTGCACCTTTGAGCTTCAATTTATTATCAGTGGGTCAACTCTATGATCTTGGACTTCAATGCTTATTCACTCCAACAGAGGTTATTGTATCAAAGATGGATGATGAATCAATGGTGTTCAAGGGATTTAGATACAACAACCTCTACTTAGTGGATTTCACTTCAGAAGATGCAGACTTAAGAACTTGCCTCTTCACCAAAGCTTCACTTGGATGGCTTTGGCATAGGAGGCTTGCACATGTTGGGATGAGCACACTCAAGAAGATATTAAAGAAAGACATGGTTAGAGGATTAAAGGATGTGGTGTTTGAAAAAGACAAGCCATGTAGTGCATGTCAAGCTGGAAAGCAAGTTGCTAATACACATCCAACTAAAGCTTTCATGTCAACATCAAGGCCACTGGAACTACTTCATATGGATTTATTTGGACCTACAAATTATGTAAGTGCCGGTGGCAACCTCTACTGTCTAGTGATTGTTGATGACTTCTCAAGATACACTTGGGTGTTCTTTCTCCATGACAAATCTGAAGTTGCATCTATATTCAAGAAGTTTGCCAAGAAAGCACAAAATAAATTTGATTGCAAGATCAAGAAGATTAGAAGTTATAATGGCAAAGAATTTGACAACACCAACATTCATGAGTACTGTGATGAAATTGGGATCAAGCATGAAGTATCTGCAACATACACACCTCAACAAAATGGAGTTGTTGAAAGGAAAAATAGGACCTTGACCACACTTGCAAGAACAATGATTGATGAGTATAACACACCGGAGAGGTTTTGGGCCGAAGCTGTCAACACTGCATGTTATGCATCAAACAGGCTATTTCCTCACCGGCTACTTGCGAAGACTCCCCATGAACTGCTAAATGGGAAAAAGCCAGATGTCTCCTTCTTCCGGGTGTTTGGGTGCAAATGCTACATCTACAAGAAACGCCATCACCTAGGGAAGTTTCAAAGATGTTGTGATATTGGTTTTCTTTTGGGTTATTCATTAAAGTCCAAAGCATATCGAGTATTCAACCATGCCACTGGCGTGGTAGAAGAAACATATGATGTGGAATTTGATGAGACTAATGGCTCCCAAGGAGCACTTGAAAATCTTGATGATGTAGGTGATGAGCCACTTAGGGAAGCAATGAAGAACATGCCAATTGGAGCTATCAAACCAAAAGAAGATGAAGAATAGGTGCAAAACATTGACATGCCTTCTTCATCAAATGTACCACAAGATGATGAAAAAGATGAGAGGCATGCAAATGAAGATACATTTGTCTCTCATGAACAAGCAAGGGTACAAGCCGAAGATGTTGATGCTCCAGGATCTTCTTCCCAAGTGGTTGACAGGAGAAACTCAACACTACTTCAAGCTCATCCTCAAAACCAAATCATCGGGAGTCCTTCACAAGGGGTTATTACTCGATCACATAGACATGCTTCTTTTATTGAACATCACTCCTTTGTTTCTTGTGTTGAGCCTACTTATATAGATGAGGCGCTATAGGATCCGGACTGGGTGAATGCCATGCATGAAGAACTTAACAACTTCACCCATAACGAAGTTTGGACCCTGGAAAAGCCCCCACAAGGTGCAAGAATCTTTGGAACAAAGTGGGTGTTCAGAAACAAACAAGATGATCAAGGTGTGATTGTAAGGAACAAGGCAAGACTTGTTGCAAAGGGATTCTCTCAAGTTGAAGGCTTAGATTTTGGAGAGACCTTTGCACCGGTTGCTCGACTGGAAGCCATCCGTATCCTACTGGCATATGCATCATGCTATGATATAAAACTTTATCAAATGGATGTAAAAAGTGCATTTTTAAATGGCTTCATAAATGAACTTGTATATGTTGAGCAACCACCTGGATTTGAAGACCCTAGATATCCTAACCATGCTTACAGGTTGTCCAAGGCGCTATATGGGCTAAAGCAAGCTCCAAGGGCTTGGTATGAGCGCCTTCGCGACTTCCTCATCGAAAAGGGCTTCAAGATCGGGACCGTCGACACAACTCTATTCACAAAGAAACATAACGGTGATATTTTCATTTGTCAAGTATATGTTGATGATATAATCTTTGGCTCGACAAATGACTATCATTGCAAGGAATTTGGTGACTTGATGTCGAAGGAGTTCGAGATGTCAATGATTGGTGAGCTAACGTACTTCCTCGACTTTCAAGTCAAGCAAATGAAAGATGGTAACTTTCTCTCACAAGAGAAGTATACCAAAGACTTGTTGAAAAGGTTCAACATGGAGAAGTGCAAACCAATCAAGACCCCCATGCCAACAAATGGACATCTCGACTTAGATGAGGGAGGTAACCCGGTTAATCAAACTCTCTACCATTGTATGATTGGTAGTTTATTGTACCTTACCGCATCTAGGCCCGATATCATGTTTAGTGTCTGCATGTGTGCTAGATTTCAATCTAATCCTAAGAAAGCTCATCTTCGCGCTGTTAAGAGAATTCTTAGGTATCTCAGGCACACCACAAGCATTGGTCTGTGGTATCCCAAAGGAGCTACTTTTGATTTAATTGGCTATTCCGATTCAGATTATGCCGGTTGCAAAATTGATAGGAAAAGTACTTCTGGGGGATGCCATCTGCTTGGTAGATCACTAGTTTCATGGACATCCAAAAAGCAAAATAGTGTTGCCTTGTCAACTGCCGAAGTGGAATACATTGCCGCAGGTGCTTGTTGCACACAAATTTTGTATATGAAACAAACTCTTCTAGACTATGGCGTAGTTCTAGAAAAGGTACCTTTGTTGTGTGATAATGAGAGTGCTGTTAAAATTGCTAATAATCCTGTTCAACACTCTCGCACCAAGCACATTGATATCCGTCATCACTTCCTTAGAGATCATGTTGCTAAAGGAGATATCGTTTTAGAAGGAGTGAGGTCGGAAGATCAATTAGCGGATATTTTCACTAAGCCACTTGATAAGACCCGCTTTTGCATGTTGAGAAATGAACTAAATATTCTTGATCTCAGAAATTTTATGTAAGATGTCAAATGGTGTTGTCAAGCTTGCATTGCATGTTTAAATTTCTTGTATTGCATCTAGGGCTTGTCTAACCTAGTTGAGATAACCGCCAACAAAGCGAGTGAAAAAGCTTAACTCGGATCAAACTTGACAAGTCTTAGTTTTAAGCTTTTAGCACTTGAATTCTTACTTTTTATGCAATTGTTGGTTCTTGAAATATGCATGAGGTACTGCACTTAGGGGGAGTATTCAAAACTCAAATCACTCATGAAAACCCCTAGTGCAAGGCCAAAATGCAAATTTCACCATTTGCCTATTTTCTCTAAAAATTATCTAGCCTATGGCAAAATATTTTGAAAATTATGAGAAAAGTATATGAGGGTGCCAATACCTGTCCCAACAAGTGTTATTTTGTGTGTTTATAAGTTGGGATTTGGTTTGGTTGGGAACTAGATAGAAAAATTCAAAAAATCCAAATTTTCCCTCTGTCTGGGCTCACCGGACAGTCCGGTGTGCACCGGACACTGCACTGTGCAATGTCCGGTGCACCGGCAGCCGCGCGCTCAAAGTCTATTTTCCTGTGCGCTGTCCGGTGGTTCACCGGACAGCTACTGTGCGCTGTCCGGTGTGCATCGGACAGGCACTGTAGACTGTCCGATGCGCCCATATTCGGTTTTTAAAAAACTTTTCCTCTGCTCGCGCCCGAGGCCAGCCACTTCTTCTCTGTCTCTGGCTTCTCTCTGCCTCTCTGGCAATTCCTCTCCCTCACCGGCGACGTCCTCTCACCGGCGACCACCGTGCTCCGGCGATCTTCCGTGCTTGCGCCTGCTCTTTCTCTGGTGAGCAGCCCTGTTTCCCCCTGCATCTCTTCTTCTCCTCTCTGTCTGTCTCTGTAGTAAGCACTCCTTTCCACCCCTTTGTGCCCAACTCAATTTCCTATCCAATTCTGTGAATCCATGTGGTGTGAAATGTTGCTCTGTGCCCATTGTGTATCCCTGCAGGTTTCTAGCTCCTTAGGGAGGGTTTCACAGCCTCTAATAGCCATTTCACCGAAACCCTAGAACTCCGCACGTCACGTGTTCGGTGAAATGCCCAAACCAGCCAAAAATGCTCCATTTGAACCCAAATTTTTCAGGCACCTTCACAATACCTCCAGTAACATATTCACCAAATTTCACGCCAATCCGATATTCCAGGCTTTAATTTCACCAAATTCCCCGTTTCGAGCGATCGTTTCTGAGTCGAGTGCCCTAATTTCATTTCTTCGCCTAAATTCAAACCAAGCACACACTTCACTCATATTCACCCATATAAACCTATTCGTGAAGTATCGGCTCAATTCCACGTCATTTCATGCCTCAATTCGAATTCCAAACCTCTTATGGCACTTTTTATCGTTCAAACGCCGTTTTCACGTCGTTTGACCTCTCGATCGCCATATCTCTCATTTTTTGTTCCATATTTCTCTGTGTATGTATTTATTCACATTTCATATACTTATGACTATGTGACTAATACGTGCTCACCTCTTCTGTCATTTCAGTGACCTTGACTGCTCGTGTGCCGTCTCCTGTCCTACCTGGATCGTCACCTCTCGTGTGAGCTTTCCAGGTAGTCATCTCTTCCTTTGATAGTCTATCGGATATTATCGACCTGTGCTTAGCCTCTCTCTCCTTTGCAGTCATCAGGTCAGGATGCCGCGCACGAAGAATGTGTCGGCGCCAGGGGGAGGCGATGATGAGGATCCTCGTCGCCCCTTCAGGCAGGTTAAGAACAAGACAATATACTTGGAGCAGCAGGAAGGCCGCAAGAAGCGGCGTATGGATAGAGCAGCCCAAGCAGCGGCAGCAGCAGCAGCAGCCGCTAAGCAGGCCGAGCTAGGAGATCAGCCTCAGACTCCTTCAGATCAGATTGCGTACCGTGTTCGTCGTCTCGCCTCCCGGCCTCGCTCCTCCACTACCACCACTGCTTCAGCTTCCACTCCTCCACCCACTTTGCCTGCTCCTGTCACCCCTATTGCGCCATCCACCATCTCCACTACACCAGCTTCCACTGCTCCTCCTCCCGCTCCTGTTTTCGCTCCACCTATCCCACCTGCTCGCTTCCGGGAGCGCGATGAGAATGAGGTGCGACCTCTGGCTGCTGATCCTCGGTTGTTTGACCTTCAGTGTGCTACAGCGGCACGTGTACGTAGGTTCAGATACATACCCATGGAGTCTTGGTTACCGGCTCAGAGGGACCCTGCTGCAGTTGACCTCTTCAGCACCAGGATTCAGGAATCATTCTTCAGGGCACAGATGTCTGCACAGATTGCTCGGCGAGTGCACCGGCTTTTGGACCTTCCAGCTTTTCTGCTAGCCGCCGGTGCTGACTCTGAGGTGCACCTCTCATACCTGCCTGGCCTTCTGACTCTTTTGACTACCAGCGATAGGTATGTTGAGGAGTGGGTCCGAGTTTTCTACGCGACTGTATGGATAGACCCAGATCATCACTGGATGAGGTTTCGTTTTGAGCGAGAGGATGTCACTATTACTGCCAGCCAGATTCGCCAGCTCTTTGGATTTCACGAGTCGTCGACTCGACTTCACAGCTTATGCTACGGCACCTCTGACCCTCCTCGTTGCCCTCACGGCGGTGTGGCTCCGGGTACAGCTCACGTCGCGGCTCTGTTCCGCCCGCCCTTCTCAGATGGGTCGCGACGCTCACCGGCAGATTTCACTACAGCAGCGAAGTTCCTATTTCAGCTTATGAGACGGACACTTCTGCCGCGGATGGGATACAGGGAGGCTACCACACATATCCAGCTCTGGCTCCTTGGTGCCCTGGTCTCTCACTCTGAGTTTGACGTTGTTGATTTCCTTATTTGTGAGATTGAGGACACCGTATTGGATGGTATGCGTGCTCGTTGTTAGCTGCCATATGCTCACTACTTGTGCCACATTTTTGCTCAGCTGATTCGGCCTCCACAGTTCCAGGGCACACTTGAGGCCTCACGCCTTGTTTTTGGATCCTACCGTCTAGCGCCTGAGGCTCCTGTGCCAGCTTCTGCTCCAGTTTTTGACACTCAGGCCGAGGATGCTGCTCTTCATCAGTTCGAAGCTCAGGATGCAGCAGTTGATGATGATGATGATGATTTTGGGATTCCACCCCCGCCTCCGCCTCCTATGCCTCCACGCTCACATGATCATGAGGCTGGGAGTTCTAGTGCTACCCCTGCTGCCCCTCCTGCGATTGACCCTGCTCTTGCTTCGATTCTCCAGACACTCACTCAGCAGCAGGCTCACTTGGCAGCCGAGCAGACCCGCCAGGCAGTAGCCCATCAGCAGTTACCCGAGAGGATGCTCTCGATGTTTCAGACCATACAGGACAGGCAGGATTCCCTTCAGCAGCAGCTTCTTCAGGATCAGGCTGAGAGCAGGGCCTTCATGACTCTTATGCTACAGCGTTCTGGAGTTTCGATTCCCCCGGTTCAGTCTGCACCGCCTCCTCCGCTTCAAGCTCCTGTTGTGCCAGCGATTCAGTTAGGACCCCCTCTTCCTTCTGTTGGTCCTTCTTCCTCTCCGCTCCGGCCGGTCACCCTGGCTTTCACGTCACCGGTTCTCAGCTCCGTCTGCCCTCAGCCGCCTAGTGCCACCAACTTCTGCTGTTACCACTACTGCTGTGGCTGGTGTCTGCGACCACTTCAGATCCGGCAGTTTCTGCAGCGCAGCCTCAGTCCGAGTCAGTACCAGCTCTAGCTTCTACAACAGATCCTGGATCCGAGACTGACTCTGACCCCCAGCTGGCGTTCGTGCTACTGCCTCGACCGTGACCGGATGCGCCCCCGCCGCCTCCTCCCACTTCAGATGTGTAGGTTCGGGTACCCTTTTGGTGTTTGAAGCCAAAGGGGGAGAGATATGAGTTGTGAGAGCTAGGGGGAGTTAGAGAGTTAGTAGAGAGTCATTTTGATGTAATATATGTGCTTGTTACTCTCTGTACTAGCTTGGTGCTTTTGGCTCACAAACTCTATATATACTCTCAATGCTTATGATTGACTGTGTGTATTATGTTTTCACCTTATATTTTATCACCAGTCTTCTAGTTCTTGATTCATTGATTTAATTTCACTTTTATATGAACAAGAATCTTATGATGTGTATGCGCTCATTCTTATTATTATGGTACACGTTCTTTCTGTCAAAGATTACTGAGTATAACTAACCATCCTTTCTATTGACAGAAACTTCAAAACAAACTACTCTCACAAATCTTGTAGGGTTGTCATCAATCACCAAAAAGGGGGAGATTGAAAGCATCTAGGCCCCTGGTTGGTTTTAGTGATTAATGACAATGTAATGTTATATGTGACTAACGTGTGTTTTGCAGAGACAAATGGTAAGTTAGGTCGCATTACAGGTAGAAGTACTACAACGGTGAAAACAATCCCGGAGATAAGAACTCGAAGCGACGGCTAAAACGACGAAACAAAAGGTGAAGGACTACGGAGTCCGAGTGTCAAGGAGATGTGGACACTCATGATTTAGTTAGGTCTTTTATTCTCTTTTAGCCATACTATAAAGAGGGGTTGTCGATGAGTAGTTTGACCAAGAGAGTTCTAGTGTAGTGTTGGTGCACAATCACACTCACATACAGTGCTAGGTGTCACTCTAGAACTCACTCACAAGTTAGAACGAAAACCGATTTGAAAATCAGCTGAAAAACAAGAGGTAGGGTTTCTGGCCCTGGGGCACCGCACTGTCCGGTATGCACCGGACTGTCCGGTGCACCATCTGCCAAGTGGGCCAGGCTGGCCCAGGGGAAGGCCTCCCCAGGCAGCAAAACCCGAGCGCGCATGTTTCAGAAGTGAATTATAGTGGCGCACCGGACAGTGCACCGGACTGTCCGGTGTGCACCGGACAGTGACTGTTCACTGTCCGGTGTGTCCATGAGTCCAACGGCTAACTGTCAGAACTACCCGTTGGAAACGACCATTGGCGCACCGGTGGCGCACCGGACTGTCCGGTGCGCCCGTGCGCAGTGAAATGCCTGTAACGGCTAGGTGGTGGGTGAGGGCTATTTATACCCCCTCCACCCACCATATTCAATGTCTTGCACCCCACATTTATTCCAGCAAATTGCTAGAGCATTGCAAGCACCAAAAGCCTAGTGAGGAGATTAGAGAATCTTAATCCCGCATTTGTTCCTCATTAGCGCTAGCGAGAGCCACCTAGAGCACACACCACTTGCATTAGGCTTCTCTTGGTCAAGCGAAAGTCTACGGCTTGTTACTCTTGGTGATCGACATCACCTAGACGGCTTGGTGGCGTTGGGAGCTCGGTGATCACCGTGAAGATCTTGTTGGTGACCCGACTCAAGTTTGTAAGCGGTCTCGAGGGATCCACCGCGCCGGAGTGGCAAAGGATCATCTCGTAGTGAGCACTTGGTTCTTGCGAGGACCAAGGGGGAGCGATACCCTTGCACGGGTGCTCCAACGAGGACTAGTGGAGAGTGCCGACTCTTCGATACCTCGGGAAAAATTGGAGGAGTCTTCTAAACCTTGCTTTACATTCCGCACTTAATTTAAGCACTTTACATTGTGTATTTTGTTTAGCAAGTATTTGAAGTATTGTCTTAGCATTATTGTATTTCTAGTATTTTTATCTTAGTGCTAGTTGTTGGGGTGAAGTTGGGCTCTTGCTTAGCTCTTGTTTAGCTTTTAACTAGTGTTGATTTTTAGAAAAGCCCAATTCACCCCCCTCTTGGGCATCGTGATCCTTTCAACACAAATAACCTAAAATACATTAGATATCTCATGGGTGCTGTGTGAAAAAGTTCAAATACATTATGGTCATGTAACATCATACTCATACTATATCCCAACCATATAATAAAACATCTCATGCACCATAATGAAATATCTCGCATATACTATATGGATATTACAATATTATAAAATAAACCATTTATGAAGCATCAATGCTTGAAGGGGAAATGGGGTTTAACCCATTTCTAGATTTGTTTTGGTGTTTGATGAACATCACAATCATATAAGCTGACTAGTTTGATAAGTTCATGATTACATGTTCATAAGATGAACTCTATAGATTCTAAGTCAGAAAACAACTCAAATGTAGTCATATAGAGGTAAAAGAAGATGAACTTGCAGAAATTCAATACTTTGGATAAGTTCTAAACACCCATAGGAACCTATTTGATGCATCTAAATAGGTTAGATAACTCAGGTTTTTTTAGAGAGGTTGTTTTGGAGCAACCGAAGACCTGGCCCACAGATCCGGTCCGGTGGTGCATCGAACCATTTGAGTTCAACGACTACTTTCCAAGTCCAATAGTCAAGCTAACGTGGCGAAGGTTCGGTGGTGCATCGGTCCGGTCCATTCTGCCCTAACAAAACTGGTCTCCATCAGAACGGTCATTGAACGGGCAGTTTGATAAAGGTTTAGTGCATCACCGGACCGTCATTGTTCAAGGTCCGGTGTGACCGCAGAAAGTGCAGTTTTTCCCACTCAACTCCAATGGCTATGTGGGGTGGTTGGGGCTATAAATATACCACCAACTAGCACATTGAAAAAAGAGCTACACCAAACATCCATATATTCATTGCAACAACTCCAAGTTATTCAAAGCCTCCTAAGTGCCACATTCAAGAGATTTGAGTTAGTGAATTGCTAGTGCCTTGTGGAGAGTTTGCATTTGAGTTTATTGCTATAGTTCTTGTGCTCTTGAGTTTCTTTCTTACTCTCACTCTCATTCTCATTCTTGTAAAAGCTAGCAAGAGACTCCAAGTTTGTGTGGAGATCCTCGCGGAGACTTCGGTCTCTTGATTTGAGAAATGATACTCAAGCTCGATCTAGGTGATCGCTTGAGAGAGGGAAATGGTTGAAGGAGACCTGTCCTAAGTGGACTCCTCAATGGAGACATAGGTTTCCTTTAGGAACCGACCTCCGATAAATAAACTACCTGTTTCTCTTGTGTTGTGATTTACTTCTCCCTTCCCTCTTCTAAGTTCTCTTGCTTGTGTTTGATTCAAATTCATGTATTGCTCCCGAAGCAATTCCGCAATCATAAAGAGCAACACTAGCAAGAACATCTCTCCCTCACTCTGATTGATTTGCTTCTCGTTCGAACGCCTAACCGGGGTTTGAGTTTTTGTATTAAGTGATAAATTTCAGGTTTCGCCTATTCACCCACTCTAGGTGACTTTCAATGCTCAAAAAGGACTTAAACATTTATTTCTATGTTTTAAGAAAAATAGTATTTTTGTCCTTATTTTTGAAATTTAGAATATTGCGATATTACAAAATAAATCATTTATGAAGCATCAATACTTAGAAAGGACTTCAACATTTATTTCTCTATTTTGAAGCAAAATAGTAATTTTTGTCCTTATTTTAAATTTATTTTATTTTACCTCTATGTTTTCAAACTGAAGGAAGTGTCTTCCCCAACACTGCAAAGTCTAGTTAACGATGCATGGAGAAGATTGCCCATGTGTTTTTTTCTCTCTTGTGTTAAAGAATATTGTAGTTTTACCCCTATTTCAAAATTAAAGATGACATTAGTAGGGATGTTGATAACAAAAATGGATGCAAAATTTATGTGTTCGATTTAATATTACAAATGTAGATAAAATTTTTCAAAGTTTACAAAATTTGGATAACATATATGTGCCAGAATTCCGCAAACACTCTTAGCTGACAGTCCTGAACCAACGGTTTTGCTTCCCAACTTACCACACTATGCATGTCCACATCACCCGCGCATCTTCGCTAGTGGCTCTGCTACTTAGGCAGGATTATAGGGACTTAGTTTGTGAAAGTCGCCTAGAGGGGGTGAATAGGCAAATCTGAAATTTATAAAGTTTAAGCACAACTACAAGCCGGGGTTAGCGTTAGAAATATAAACGAGTCCGAAAGAGAGGGAAAACAAATCAACAAAGAAATAAAGCGGATGAACACGGTGATTTGTTTTACCGAGGTTCGGTTCTTGAAAACCTACTCCCCGTTGAGGTGGTCACAAAGACTGGGTCTCTTTCAACCCTTTCCCTCTCTCAAACGGTCACTTAGACCGAGTGAGCTTCTCTTCTCAAATGGGACACTTAGTCCACTACAAGGACCACCACAACTTGGTGTCTCTTGCTTTGATTACAATGAACTTGGAAGCAATAATAGAGGAAGAAGAAAAGCGATCCAAGCGCAAGAGCTCAAAAGAACACAAAAGTCTCTCTCTCTAGTCACTAATTTGTTTGGAGTGATTCTGGACTTGGCAGAGGATTTGATCTCTTTGTTTGTATCTTGGAATAAAGTCTAGAGCTCTTGTATGAGGTTTGATGGCTGAAAACTTGGATGTATTGAAGTGTGGTGGTTGGGGGGTATTTATAGCCCCAACCACCAATATGGCCGTTGGTGAGGGCTTCTGTCGTATGGCGCACCGGACACTTTTATAGCATCGGACTGTCCGGTGCGCCAGCCACATCACCCAGCCGTTGGGTTCTGACCGTTGGAGCTCTAATATGTGGGGCCATCGGATAGTCCGGTGGTGCACCGGACAGTCACTGTTCACTGTCCGGTGCGCCTTCTGGCGCTTGCTCTGACTCTGCGCGCGCAGTCGCGCACTGTTCACTGTTGCTTTTGCAGACGACCGTTGGCGCAGTTAGCCGTTGCTCCGCTGGCACATCGGACAGTCCGATGCTACACTGGACAGTCCGGTGAATTATAGCGGAGTGGCTCCCCAAATTCCGAAGCTAGCGAGTTGGAGGGAATCCACCCTGGTGTACCGGACACTGTCCGGTGGCACACCGGACAGTCCGATGCGCCAGACCAGGGCAGCCTTCAGTTGTCTTTTGCTCTTTTTATTTGAACCCTTTCTTGGTATTTTTATTGGTTTGTGTTGAACCTTTGGCACCTGTAGAACTTATAATATAGAGCAAACTAGTTAGTCCAATTATTTGTGTTGGGCACTTCAACCACCAAAATCATTTAGGAAGAGGTGTAAGCCTATTTCCCTTTCAATCTCCCCCTTTTTGGTGATTGATGCCAACACAAACCAAAGCAAATATATAATTGTAGAATTGAACTAGTTTGCATAATGAAAGTGCAAAGGTTACTTGGAATGAAACCAATATACATTTTATAAGATATGCATGGATGCTTTCTTCATATTTGACATTTTGGACCACGCTTGCACCACTTGTTTTGTTTTTGCAAACTCTTTTGGAAATTCTTTTCAAAGTCTTTTTGCAAATAGTCAAAGATAAATGAAAAAGATTTTGAGAAACATTTTCAAGATTTGAATTTTTCTCCCCCTGTTTCAAATGCTTTTCCTTTGACTAAACAAAACTCCCCATCAATGAAATTCTCCTCTTAGTGTTCAAGAGGGTTTTAGATATTATTTTTGATAGGGGTTATACCAATTTGAAAATTCTATCAAAAATAAGATACCAATTGAAAAACCTTCTTTTAAGACAAATTTGAAAGACTTCATTGTTGAAATTGGTGGTGGTGCGGTCCTTTTGCTTTGGGCTAATACTTTCTCCCCCTTTGGCATGAATCGCCAAAAACGGATACTTGTGAGTGAAATATAAGCCATTTTTTTCCACACTTTCTCCCCCTTTAGTAAATAATGTAGGAGTGAAGATTATACCAAATTGGAGAGTGATGCGGAGTGTCGATGAAGGATGAATAATTTGATGGAGTGGAGTGGAAGCCTTGTCTTCGCCGAAGAATCCATTTCCCTTTCAATCTATGACTTGGTATGAAATTTACTTGACAAACACATTAGTCATAGCACATGAAAGAGATATGATCAAAGGTATATAAATGAGCTATGTGTGCAAGGAATCAATCAAAGTTCCTAGAATCAAGAATGTTTAGCTCATGCCTAAGTTTGGTAAAAGTTTTCTCATCTAATGGCTTGGTAAAGATATCGACTAATTGTTCTTTGGTGCTAACATATGCAATCTCGATATCACCCCGTTGTTGGTGATCCCTCAAAAGGTGATACCGAATGACTATGTGCTTAGTGCGGCTGTGCTCAACGGGATTATCCGCCATGCGGATTGCACTCTCATTATCACATAGAAGAGGAACTTTGGTTAATTTGTAACCATAGTACCTAAGGGTTTGTCTCATCCAAAGCAATTGCGCGCAACAATGGCCTGCGGCAATGTACTCGGCTTCGGCGGTAGAAAAGCTACAGAATTTTGCTTCTTTGAAGCCCAAGACACCAGGGATCTTCCGAAGAACTGACAAGTCCCTGATGCGCTCTTTCAATCAATTTTACACCCTGCCGAATCAGCATCTGAATATCCTATTAAATCAAATGTGGATCCCCTGGGGTAACAAAGGCCAAACTTAGGAGTATAAACTAAATATCTCAAGATTCGTTTCACGGCCCTAAGGTGAACTTCCTTAGGATCGGCTTGGAATCTTGCACACATGCATATGGAAAGCATTATATCCGGTCGAGATACACATAAATAGAGTAAAGATCCTATCATCGACCGGTATACCTTTTGATCTACGGATTTACCTCCCGTGTCGAGGTCGAGATGTGAAGCGTCCCGATCCTTTGGGACTCAAATGTGATACAATTACTAGTCCCAGGAAGCTAGTAACCACATTCATTACTTCAAATAGTTATAGAGTCTGAATAATGTTATTACAATACCGAGGGATACAAGCTCGAGAGTGAGCCGAAAATCATAAAGCGCAGTGGAAGATAAAATAGCCCAGGCCAAAGGCAGAACTGGGTGAAGACACAGCCCCATCAATCAAGCATAGCAGAAAAGAAGTCTTCAGCTGCTGAAAAACATAAATAAATCTGGGTGAATACACTAGGTATTCCGCAAGCCCACCCGGCTCCCGTAAAGAGAAAGTGACCTATATTGTACATGCTTCATATGGTGGAGTTGAAGTCACTCATACTTTTTCAGAGAAAGGCAGTACTCGTTGTTTAAGGTTTTCCCAAGATAATAGAAAAGACACTTGCTTGACCACCACTGAGCTTCCCGCTCCCGTGGCACTACTTTCTTTCCAGAACACACACACACATTTCCCTATTCCCGGTTGTAGTAGAAACACTAATTGTCATACCATACCAGACTCGTCCATACCAGTGGACACGAACTATTCGAATAGGTTTAGACTCTGCGCAGAGGGGTACACTTTACCCACTAGTCCGGCTCTGCGATCTCATGGCCAATGAGATCCGAATCCGAAACTCTTTCCTTCCTTGCACGTCCTAACCTTAACGGTTATACCGAAAGGAGTCAGGCCACCGCCATGTCCAAACCGGACAAATCATTCCCCCTCCTTATCCTCCTGGTGCTCCCCAGCCTTCATAACCCTGGGGTTGGATCGTACGAGTTCAGATCAAGTGGCTGCCCACACAACCTCGAGTGGTTGTACTTTTTATGAGTACAGGTAATGAAAGATGACAAACCGATCCTTATACGAGAGGACAATCCTTCTGCTCACGCCTAAACCAGCTGAGCATCACCTTAGGCCCTCCCCTAAACCAGGGAGTCCCTGATCATCCTACTCGCCAGGTGATGAGGGTGAATACCCTTCATCGCACACTGTTTGGAAAACATGATACTTGCACCCTTTCATTTATCCATATCTTGTAATCAAAGGTAAGAGTTAATGCGGGCTCTCTCATGCTCACCATGCAATTCGATTCCCATCCCATATTCCAGGCTTAGGCAGTGGTAGAGAGAAATAGGTAAATAATGCATCAAGGGAAGGATGGACTTGCCTTCGTCGAAGCTTTCCTGGCACAAGAGGTTTATCTCGGAGGGGTCGGGTTCTTGCCCTTCTTCCAGAGCTATAAGTTCCGGAGGCTCGAATCCCTCTTCCGCTAATCAAACACAGATAATAACAATACATCAAACATGGTGACTTTAGTGGGGTGTGCCATTTCTTATATCTTATTATTTTGGTGCCCTATAATTTATTTAGACTATTTTTGGTGCATAAAATATCAGCATATAAATATATATATGAAAAATGGGAAAAGAAAATGGGAAAATAAAAAGGAAAAGGATTTTCAGCTAGCTGGGCCGGGGGGTGATTTCGGCCCACTTGGCGCGAGCGCGCGCGCGCGGGCGCGCTTGCGGCCCAGTTGGCCCAACCGCGAGGGAGCGATGTACGCCGTGGCGCGGGCCCGCATGCCAGGGAGAGGGAGGGGGCTGACGGCGTTGACGGCAACGGAGGGAGGGGGGTTCGACCGGAGTCCGGCCGACGGTGAAATCCCACGGCGGTTCTCCGCCGTTGATCCGGTTCTACGGCGGGGAGGTGGTGGCGAGGCACAGGCGGGTGCAGGGGATCACGGGGGTGGGGTTAATTTGGCCTGTGGGGGCCTATGGCGGCCGGTCCGCGCCACGGTGGCGGGTGTCCGCGGCGGCGATGTCGCCGGTGCGGTTGCCGGCCACAATAGGAGGGGGAAGGTGGCGCCCTGTGACCGTGAGAGTGTGGCGGAGCTCAAGCACTAGTTTAATTGTACTGAGGATCACTAGGAAGGGGGAAGGGAGCTCACCGGAGCGACGAGGGAGGCATGGCGGCGCTAGCTCGATTTGCTCGGGGGAAAGCAGTGGAGATGGCCGGAGCTGGTGTGGTGAAGACGAGGCTCGGGCGGGTGCTTTTATAGGTGCTCGGGGGAGGGAGGGGGATGGAGGGGACGGTGAGCACCGGCGAGCTCGCCATGATGGCGGGAGTGGCGCTAACGCCGATTGAGATGGCTTGGGCAGGCGGGGGGGTGAGGGGACGGCTCGGGTACAGTGGTGGGATTGTCGCTGGAGGTTGGGCGAGCCTTAATGGCGAGGCAACAGGGCGAGAGGGGCTTGGCGGCGGATGCGCCGGTGAGGGATGGGCGAGAACGAAGGAGCTGACAGGTGGGGCCAAGCTACTAGAGAGACGGAGCGGCGCGAGAGGGAGGGAAACGAGTCGCTGACGGGCGGGGCCAGGTTCTCAGCGAGGCGCGCGGCGCGCGGAGCTGGGCCGCCAGGGCCAGGGGAGAGAGTGGGGGAAAGCGCGAGCGCGGCGTGGCTGGTTGGGCCGGATTCGGCCCAGCCGAGGAGGGGGGAAGGTTTTTCCTTTTTCTTTTTCTTTTTCTAATTCCTTTCTTTTTCCTTTTTCTATTTTTGTTTCTTTTTCCTTTGAATCAAAAATTCTCTAAATGATCTTGAGTGATAAATATGGTCTATGTGAGGTGCTCCAATTATTTCAAGTGTATGCATATGATGAGGTGATCTAGGGGTAGAGTTAAGGGAGAAAATAAATTAAAAAGGGAGTTTGGGAGGTTAGGGTTTCAAACCTTGGTTGGGATTTTTTGGATGTTACAAACCTATCCCACTTAAAGGAATCTTGCCCTCAAGATTTAGACTGGATTTGAGAAAAGATAAGGGTATTCCCTCCTCAAGGAGTCCTCACTCTCCCAGGTAGCTTCCTCTTCTCCTTCCCTGCTCCACTGAACTTTACAGAGCTCACCTCTGAGGTGCGGGTCTTTCTGACTGCTGAATCAAGAATCTTCACTGGCTTCTCATGGTACTGAAGGTCTTTCTGAATCTGCACTGCCTCTTCTTCGATGTGACTTTCTGGTGCTTGCAGGCATTTGCGGAGCTAGGATACGTGAAACACATTGTGGATGCCGGACATGGATTCCGGTAATTCCAGACGGTATGCTGCGGGTCCTACCCTGCCAATAATGGGATAGGGACCAACGAATCGCGGTGCTAGCTTTCCTTTTACTTGGAACCTCCTGACACCACGCATTGGAGAAACCTTGAGGTAGACGAAGTCTCCTTCCTCAAATATGAGTTCCCTCCGCCTGTTGTCCGCATAACTCTTCTGCCGACTCTGAGCTTCCAGTAACCTTCTGCGGATCAGAGCAACTTTCTCTTCCGCCTCTTTGACAAAGGCAGGTCCTTCTAGTGCTTTTTCCCCTACGTTGGACCACATGAGAGGGGTCTGGCATTTCCGTCCATACAATGCTTCGAACGGTGACATCTTGATGCTGGCCTGATAGCTGTTGTTGTATGAAAATTCTGCGTAGGGTAGACTAGATTCCCAACTTCTATCAAATGCTAGCACACATGCTCTTAATAGATCTTCGAGGACTTTGTTGACTCTTTCTGTCTGCCCATCTGTCTGAGGATGATAAGCAGTGCTAAAATCTAGCTTGGTGCCCATAGCTTTCTGAAGACTTGTCCAGAATTTGGATGTGAACTGGGTTCCCCTGTTTGACACTATCTTTCTTGGGATGCCATGGAGTCTGACTATCTCCTTGAGATAAATCCGGGCAAGGGTGGCTCCTCCGAAGGTAGTTTTCACTGGGATGAAATGGGCTACCTTGGTGAGGCGATCTATTATTACCCAGATGGAATCATTCCCTTTTTGCGTCCGGGGCAGTCCAGTTACGAAGTCCATGCCTATTTCTTCCCACTTCAATTCAGGTATTGGGAGGGGTTGCAATAGGCCTGCAGGTTTTTGGTGCTCGGCCTTCGTTCGTTGGCAGATGTCACACCGGGCCACATACTGAGCTATTTCTTTCTTCATCCCTCTCCACCAGTATCTGGTTTTGAGGTCTAGGTACATCTTGGTAGTCCCGGGGTGGATGGAGTAGGCTGAGTTGTGAGCTTCTTCGAGCAGGACTTCTCGTGCCTCCCCTTTTGGTACACACAGTCGATTTTTGAACCAAAGGATTCCTTGGTCATCTGTCCTGAGGTCCGGGAGTTGTTCCTTGCGGGCTTTCTCCACAAGTCTTGTTGTCTCTGAGTCTAGACGTTGAGCTTTGCATATGAGGTCTTCCAGCATAGGTTTGACTTCGAGACTGTCGCTGTTTCCCAGACATGTATTTAGTTGAGCTGATTCTTTTTTCCAATCTTCTAAAAAGCTGGTCCCCTTTATTCCGAATGGTTTTCGACTGAGGGCGTCTGCTACCACGTTGGCCTTCCCGGGGTGGTAATGAATCTCCAGGTCATAATCCTTTATCAGCTCCAACCATCTTCGTTGACGGAGATTGAGATCTGGTTGAGTGAAGATATACCTCAGACTCTTGTGATCGGTGAAAATGTGACATTTGTTCCTGATTAGGTAATGCCTCCATATCTTCAAGGCATGCACTATGGCTACCAATTCCAAATCATGGGTGGGGTAATTCTGTTCGTGCGGCTTGAGTAGGCGCGATGCGTAAGCAATGACTTTCTCGTTTTGCATCAGCACACAACCTAAGCCTTGCCTCGAGGCATCACAGAAGACGACAAAGTCTTGATGAATATCTGGTAGTGACAAAACGGGTGCGGTTGTGAGTTTCTCCTTTAAGATCTAGAAACTTCCTTCACATTTTGGGGTCCACACAAATTTATGGTCTTTCTTGAGAAGTTCTGTCATCGGTCTTGCTATGCTGGAGAATCCTTTGATGAAGCGGCGGTAATATCCTGCCATTCCTAGAAAGCTCTGAACTTTACTAACATTTGAGGGCTGTCTCCATTTGGATACTGCTTCTACCTTGGAAGGGTCCACTTCTATTCCTTCTGCGGTCAAGATATGCCCAAGGAAGGCTATCTTTTCCAACCAGAATTCACATTTACTGAGTTTGGCATAAAGTTGGTGTGCCCTGAGTTTTCCGAGGATGATCCGAAGGTGACGCTTATGGTCTTCACGGTTCTGGGAGTAGATAAGGATGTCGTCAATGAAAACTACGACAAACTTATCCAGCTCTTCCATAAACACTTTGTTCATGAGGTTCATGAAGAAGGCGGGTGCGTTTGTCAGTCCGAACGGCATCACCGTGAATTCATATTGCCCGTACCAGGTGACAAATGCAGTCTTCTGGATGTCTGCTTCCTTGATCCTCAATTGGTGATAACCAGACCTTAGGTCTATCTTGGAGAAGTACTTGGCCCCTTGAAGCTGATCGAAGAGGTCGTCGATCCGAGGAAGTGGATACTTGTTCTTGATGGTGACTTCATTTAACGATCTGTAATCGATACACATTCTCATGCTTCCGTCTTTCTTAGAGACAAACAGGACTGGTGCTCCCCAAGGGGATGAGCTGGGACGAATGTATCCCTTTTGCTGAAGATCTGCGATTTGAAGCTTCAGTTCTGCTAACTCGGTAGGAGCCATGCGGTATGGTCTCTTCGTGATGGGTGCCGTCCCAGGGATCAGATCTATGTAGAATTCCACTTCTCTTTCTGGTGGCATTCCTGGTAACTCTTCTGGAAACACATCCATGAATTCTTCTACCACTGATATACTTCCTGTTGCTAGATTGAACATCATTGGGTCATTGGCGGGTGGCTGTGCCTGACAAGAGACTGACTTTCCCTGCTGGTCGGTGAGGAGGACTGTCTTGTCTGCGCAACTGATGATGCCTTTGTGTTTAGTTAACCAATCCATCCCTAAGATCACATCAATTCCTTTGGATGGCAAGACGGTTAAGTCTGCCCAGAATACTACCCCACTTAGAAGGATTCTGACTTGGGAGCATTTGAGCTGGCATAGAAGGTCGGACCCTGGGGTTCGGGTGACCAAGGGAATCTCTAGAGGAGTAGAGGGAATGCCATGCTTTTCCACAAAACTAGTGGCTATGAAGGAGTGGGATGCTTCAGAATCGAAAAGTACGGTAGCGGGAGTAAATTCAACAAGGAACTTACCGAGCACTACTCCCGGAGCTTGCTGAGCCTCCTGGGCATCGACGTGATTCACTCGTGCCCTTCCTTGATATTGGGTCTTGTTTTGCTGGCTGACGGAGGAGGGCGCCTTGGGGGCGGATGCCGAAGTATTCTTGGGGCCATTCACCGAGTTGGAGTAGGCGGGTCCTGGTGGCTTCAGCTGCGGACAGTTGTTCTTGAAGTGACTGGGATCACCGCAGTGCCAACATGCCTTTGCCGGGGGTTGGTTGCTTGCAACTGAGGGGGCATGGAAAGAGCTCTGACTCTGCTGGCTGAACCGTGACAGGGTGGGTCCAGCTGGTCTACTGAAGCTTGGTCCCTTGGGTGGAAACCCAAATGATCGAGTCTTCTGGTGCCGGTCTTGCTGCTGAGCCCGGAGAACTTGGAACTTTCTTTTGAGATGCCCTTTTTCTTCCTCCTTTGCCCTTTCAACTTGCATGGCCTTGTTGGAAAGGTGAGAGAAACTGAGGAAGTCTTGGCTAACCAGAATTGTCTTGAGTTCTGGCCCGAGTCCCTTCAGGAAACGGGCCATCTTCTTGCCCTCGGTACTGACGTCATCTGGCACGTAGCGGGCTAACTCTATGAACTTGTGCACATATTCGCTGACAGATCTTCCGTCTTGAGTCAATTCTCGGAACTTCGTCCTCTTTAAGCTGAACGAGCCCTTGGGGCACATGGTGCTCCCGGAAAGCTGCTTCAAACTCCGCCCAGGTAGCATCTCTGATGGTGACGTTGAAGGTATCCCACCAGGCTAAGGCCATCCCGGAAAGTTGGTGGGCAGCCAGTTGAACACGTTGATTTTCCGGGCAACCAATGGCTTCCAGCTTTCTTTTAATAGTGCGCATCCAATCGTTGGCATCGAGGGGATTGCTTGATCCGGCGAACGTGGGAGGCTTGAGTCTCAGGAAATCCCCCATTCTGTCTTGCGGTCTTCCACCATTCGGTCGTTGATTTTCCAGACTTCGAGTGAGGACCTCGATGAGTCGGGTTTGATTGGCTAGAACTTGGGCTAGGTCTAAGGGTAGTTGCGGAGGTGCGGGGAGGTGGGTTTCACTTTCCTCTCTAATGGCTTCCCCTTCAGCTCTCTGGGGAAACCCTGCTCCAATCCCGGAGGTGGTAGGCGTGGTTTTATCTGAAGCCATCTGCCAGGGAAGAGAGTCACTATTTTGCACATACACATTGTTTTCAACCAAGTTATTTTATTCATCACACCAATACATTACAAGCATTCGACTACTACAGGTTGTACTACACGAGAGCGTTCCTTGAGGTACTACCGAACTCTTTCTCTAAAGTATCCCCAAATTCCTTGAGAAGATCATCAAGGCTTGCTAGGGATATATCCTCGTCGGACCAATCATCTATCCTGGGGAGAGGTGGGGCTGGAGGGGTCTTATTCTTCTTCTTCTCCGTCTGGCACCCTTGGTCGGTGGTCTTCTTCTGGATTTTCTTCTTAGGAGCGAGCTTCTTTAGCTTCTTGTCATAGTCCATCTTTAAGGTTCGATAGGCCTCAAGGGTGTTGGCCTCCTCGCCTTCTGCTATGTCAAGACACTCCTGGAGAGATGCCTTCTCTTGCTTAAGCTCTTTGACTTGCTGCTCTAGGCTTTCCACCTGGGAGTTTAGGTGGGCGCAATGGGAGGAGAGATCATTGTAGTGGTTGTCGAGGGTGTGGAGGTATCCAGCCATGTAGACGATGGTGGGGTCATCTTCTGTGGGGTCTCCTCCTGACAGAGCCTGGAGTCTTTTCCTCCAGGTGGGGGTATTTTTGTGGCTGGGTGGAAAATATCGGAGGGGGTCTCAGAGATCTCTCGGCTGTAGTTTTGGCACAGCTGTTTAAGGGCTTTTCGGGCAACACTCTGGCAAGTGTCTGGAAAGCGGTGCCCGATGAAGGTGACTTGGAAGGGGGCTGGTCTGGGTAGCTTCGGCTTTCCCCTAGGTAAACTGCCATACAGCATTTCTCCATTCCATTTTTGCGGTATTCCTTCCAGACATATTCGGGCTTCTTGCGGATCCCCATGCGTAGCACGCAACTCCATAAGAGGTGAGGGAATCCTTCCTCCCCTGAGCAATAGGATGTCCTAATAACCCAGGAGTCTTCCATCTGGTAGAAGAAAAGAAGGGTTTGTTAATATCGGGGAAAGGAGAGAGAGTGTTTCTAGGGGTAAGAGGTGTTTTCTTGTTAAGGCAACTTTTTAAGGTCAGGGCTGCGGTCTACGGCCAGTCCTATAGGCTCTGATACCACCTGAAGCGTCCCGATCCTTTGGGACTCAAATGTGATACAATTACTAGTCCCAGGAGGCTAGTAACCACATTCATTACTTCAAATAGTTACAGAGTCTGAATAATGTTATTACAATACCGGGGGATACAAGCTCGAGAGTGAGCCGAAAATCATAAAGCGCAGTGGAAGATAAAATAGCCCAGGCCACAGGCAGAACTGGGTGAAGACACAGCCCCATCAATCAAGCATAGCAGAAAAGAAGTCTTCAGCTGCTGAAAAACATAAATAAATCTGGGTGAATACACTAGGTATTCCGCAAGCCCACCCGGCCCCCATAAAGAGAAAGTGACCTATATTGTACATGCTTCATATGGTGGAGTTGAAGTCACTCATACTTTTTCAGAGAAAGGCAGTACTCGTTGTTTAAGGTTTTCCCAAGATAATAGAAAAGACACTTGCTTGACCACCACTGAGCTTCCCGCTCCCGTGGCACTACTTTCTTTCCAGAACACACACACATTTCCCTGTTCCCGGTTGTAGTAGAAACACTAATTGTCATACCATACCAGACTCGTCCATACCAGTGGACACGGACTATTCAAATAGGTTTAGACTCTGCGCAGAGGGGTACACTTTACCCACTAGTCCGGCTCTGCGATCTCATGGCCAATGAGATCCGAATCCGAAACTCTTTCCTTCCTTGCACGTCCTAACCTTAACGGTTATACCGGAAGGAGTCAGGCCACCGCCATGTCCAAACCGAACAAATCATTCCCCCTCCTTATCCTCCCGGTGCTCCCCAGCCTTCATAACCCTGGGGTTGGATCGTACGAGTTCAGATTGAGTGCCTACCCACACAGCCTCAAGTGGTTGTACTTTCTATGAGTACAGGTAATGAAAGATGACAAACCGGTCCTTATACGAGAGGACAATCCTTCTGCTCATGCCTAAACCAGCTGAGCCATCACCTTAGGCCCTCCCCTAAACCAGGGAGTCCCTGATCATCCTACTCACCAGGTGATGAGGGTGAATACCCTTCATCGCACACTGTTTGGAAAACATGATACTTGCACCCTTTTATTTATCCATATCTTGTAATCAAAGGTAAGAGTTAATGCGGGCTCTCTCATGCTCACCATGCAATTCGATTCCCATCCCATATTCCAGGCTTAGGCAGTGGTAGAGAGAAATAGGTAAATAATGCATCAAGGGAAGGATGGACTTGCCTTCGTCGAAGCTTTCCTGGCACAAGAGGTTTATCTCGGAGGGGTCGGGTTCTTGCCCTTCTTCCGGAGCTATAAGTTCCCGAGGATCGGATCCCTCTTCCGCTAATCAAACACAGATAATAACAATACATCAAACATGGTGACTTTAGTGGGGTGTGCCATTTCTTATATCTTATTATTTTGGTGCCCTATAATTTATTTAGACTATTTTTGGTGCATAAAATATCAGCATATAAATATATATGAAAAATGGGAAAAGAAAATGGGAAAATAAAAAGGAAAAGGATTTTCAGCTAGTTGGGCCGGGGGGTGATTTCGGCCCACTTGGCGCGAGCGCGCGCGCGGGCGCGCTTGCGGCCCAGTTGGCCCAACCGCGAGGGAGCGACGGCGAGGGATGGCGCCGTGGCGCGGGCCCGCATGCCAGGGAGAGGGAGGGGGATGACGGCGTTGACGGCAACGGAGGGAGGGGGGTTCGACCGGAGTCCGGCCGGCGGCGAAATCCCACGGCGGTTCTCCGCCGTTGATCCGGTTCTACGGCGAGGAGGTGGTGGCGAGGCACGGGCGGGTGCAGGGGATCACGGGGGTGGGATTAATTTGGCCTGTCGGGGCCTATGGCGGCCGGTCCGCGGTGTGGTGGCGGGTGTCCGCGGCGGCGATGTCGCCGGTGCGGTTGCCGGCCACAATAGGAGGGGGAAGGTGGCGCCCTGTGACCGTGAGAGTGTGGCGGAGCTCAAGCACTAGTTTAATTGTATAGAGGATCACTAGAAAGGGGAAGGGAACTCACCGGAGCGACTGAGGGAGGCACGGCGGCGCTAGCTCGATTTGCTCGGGGGGAAGCAGTGGAGATGGCCGGAGCTGGTGTGGTGAAGACAGGGCTCGGGTGGGTGCTTTTATAGGCGCTCGAGGGAGGGAGGGGGATGGAGGAGACGGTGAGCACCGGCGAGCTCGCCATGATGGCGGGAGTGGCGCTAATGCTGATTGAGATGGCTCGGGCAGGCGGGGGGTGAGGGGACGACTTAGGTACAGTGGCGGGATTGTCGCGGAGGTTGGGCGAGCCTTAATGGCGAGGCGACGGGGCGAGAGGGGCTCGGCGGCAGATGCACCGGTGAGGGATGGGCGAGAACGAAGAAGCTGACAGGTGGGGCCAAGCTGCTAGAGAGAGGGAGCGGCGCGAGAGGGAGGGAAACGAGTCGCTGATGGGCGGGGCCAGGTTGTCAGCGAGGCGCGCGGCGCGTGGAGCTGGGCCGCCTGGGCCGGGGAGAGAGAGGGGGGGGAAGCGCGGGCGCGGCGTGGCTGGTTGGGCCGGATTCGGCCCAGCCGAGGAGGGGGGAAGGTTTTTCCTTTTTCTTTTTCTTTTTCTAATTCCTTTCTTTTTCCTTTTTCTATTTTTGTTTCTTTTTGTTTCTTTTTTCCTTTGAATCAAAAATTCTCTAAATGATCTTGAGTGATAAATATGGTCTATGTGAGGTGCTCCAATTATTTCAAGTGTATGCATATGATGAGGTGATCTAGGGGTAGAGTTAAGGGAGAAAATAAATTAAAAAGGGAGTTTGGGAGGTTAGGGTTTCAAACCTTGGTTGGGATTTTTGGGATGTTACAAGATGCCCATTGGTTCCCATGGGTGTCTTGATGGGCTTGGCATCCTTCATCCCAAACTTGGTGAGTATGTATTGAATGTACTTCGTTTGGCTGATGAAGGTTCCCTCTTGGAGTTTCTTCACTTGAAATCCTAAGAAATACTTTAACTCCCCCATCATAGACATCTCGAATTTTTGAATCATAATCCTGCTAAACTCTTCACAAGTAGATTTGTTAGTAGAACCAAATATGATATCATCAACATAAATTTGGCATGCAAACAGATCATTTGCAATTGTTTTAGTAAAGAGAGTAGGATCGGCTTTTCCGACTTTGAAGCCATTAGTGATAAGAAAGTCTCTTAGGCATTCATACCATGCTCTTAGGGCTTGCTTGAGCCCATAAAGCGCCTTAGAGAGTTTATAGACATGGTTAGGGTACTCACTATCTTCAAAGCCGGGAGATTGCTCAACATAGACCTCCTCCTCGATTGGTCCATTGAGGAAGGCACTTTTCACGTCCATTTGATAAAGCTTAAAGCCATGGTAAGTAGCATAGGCAAGTAATATACGAATTGACTCAAGTCTAGCTACGGGTGCATAGGTTTCACCGAAATCCAAATCTTTGACTTGTGAATAACCCTTGGCCACAAGTCGGGCTTTGTGCCTTGTCACCACACCATGCTCATCTTGCTTGTTGCGGAAGACCCACTTGGTTCCTACAACATTTTCGTTAGGACGTGGAACTAAATGCCATACCTCATTCCTCATGAAGTTGTTGAGCTCCTCTTGCATCGCCAACACCCAATCCGAATCCCTTAATGCGTCTTCCACCCTGTATGGCTCAATAGAATACACAAAGGAGTAATGTTCACAAAAATGAGCAACACGAGATTGAGTGGTTACCCCCTTATGAATATCGCCGAGGATGGAGTTCACTGGGTGATCTCGTTGTATTGCTTGGTGGACTCTTGGGTGTGGCGGTCTTGGACCATCGTCATCTTCCTTGTCTTGATCATTTGCATCTCCCCCTTGATCATTGCCCTCCTCTTGAGGTGGCTCATCTTCTTGATCTTCATTTTCATCCTCTTGAGCTTGGTCCTTATCTTGAGTTGGTGGAGATGCTTGATTTGAAGATGATGGTTGATCTTGTGCATGTGGAGGCTCTTCGAATTCCTTAGGACACACATCCCCAATGGACATGTTCCTTAGCGCGACGCATGGAGCCTCTTCATCATCTAGCTCATCAAGATCAACTTGCTCTACTTGAGAGCCGTTAGTCTCATCAAACACAATGTCACAAGAAACTTCAACTAGTCCAGAGGACTTGTTAAAGACTCTATATGCCCTTGTGTTTGAATCATAACCAAGTAAAAAGCCTTCTACAACCTTAGGAGCAAATTTAGATTTTCTACCTCTTTTAACAAGAATAAAGCATTTGCTACCAAAGACTTTAAAATATGAAACATTGGGCTTTTTACCGGTGAGGAGTTCATATGATGTCTTCTTGAGGATTCGGTGAAGGTAGAGACGGTTGATGGCGTAGCAAGCGGTGTTGATTGCTTCCGCCCAAAATCGATCTAAAGTCTTGTATTCATCAAGCATGGTCCTCGCCATGTCAAGTAGAGTTCTATTCTTCCTCTCCACTACACCATTTTGTTGTGGCGTGTAGGGAGAAGAGAACCCATGCTTGATGCCCTCGTCCTCAAGAAAGCCTTCTATTTATGAGTTCTTGAACTCCGTCCTGTTGTCGCTTCTAATCTTTTTGATCCTTAAGCTGAACTCATTTTGAGCCCGTCTCAAGAATCCCTTTAAGGTCTCTTGGGTTTGAGATTTATCCTGCAAAAAGAATACCCAAGTGAAGCGAGAATAATCATCCACAATAACTAGACAGTACTTACTCCCGCCGATGCTTATGTAAAAGCTATCGGGCCGAATAGGTCCATGTGGAGTAGCTCAAGTGGCCTGTCAGTCGTCATGATGTTCTTGTGTGGATGATGAACACCAACTTGCTTCCCAGTTTGACATGCGCTACAAACCCTGTCTTTCTCAAAATGAACATTTGTTAGTCCCAAAATGTGTTCTCTCTTTAGAAGCTTGTGAAGATTCTTCATCCCAACGTGGGCTAGTCGGCGATGCCAGAGCCAACCCATGTTAGTCTTAGCAATTAAGCAAGTGTCGAGTTCAGCTCTATTAAAATCAACTAAGTATAGCTGACCCTCTAACACTCCCTTAAATGCTACTGAATCATCACTTCTTCTAAAGACAGTAACACCTATATCCGTAAAAAGACAATTGTAGCCCATTTTACATAATTGAGAAACAGAAAGCAAGTTGTAATCTAAAGAATCTACAAGAAAAACATTGGAAATAGAATGGTCAGGGGATATAGCAATTTTACCAAGTCCTTTGACCAAACCTTGATTTCCATCCCCGAATGTGATAGCTCTTTGGGGATCATGGTTTTTCTCGTAGGAGGAGAACATCCTTTTCTCCCTAGTCATGTGGTTTGTGCACCCGCTATCAATAATCCAACTTGAGCCCCCGGATGCATAAACCTACAAAACAATTTTAGGCCTTGTTCTTAGGTACCCAACCGGTCTTGGGTCCTTTCACATTAGAAACAAGCACCTTGGGAACCCAAACATAAGTCTTTGATCCCTTGTGTTTGGCCCCAACATATTTGGCAACTACTTTGCCTGATTTGTTAGTAAGCACATAAGAAGCATCAAAAGTCTTAAATGAAATATTAGGTTCATTTGATGCTATAGGAGATTTCTTTTTAGGCAATTTAACATGGGTTGATTGCCTAGAGCTAGATGCCTCACTCTTATACATAAAAGCATGATTAGAGCTAGTGAGACTTCCTAGAGTGAATTCTCCTAATTTTATGTTCGGGATAACCGGCAGGGTATAAAATGTAACCCTCGTTATTCTGAACCATGGGAGCCTTGCCCTTAACAAAGTTGGACAATTTCTTAGGGGCATTGAGTTTGACATTGCCTCCCTGTTGGAAGCCAATGCCATCCTTAATGCCAGGGCATCTCCCACTATAAAGCATACTACGAGCAAATTTATATTTTTCATTCTCTAATTCATGCTCGGCAATTTTAGCATCTAATTTTGCTATATGATCATTTTGTTGTTTAATCATAGCAATGTGATCATGAATAGCATCAATATTAACATCTCTACATCTAGTGCAAATAGTAACATGCTCAACGGTAGATGTAGAGGGTTTGCAAGTATTTAATTCAACAATCTTAGCATGTAAAATAACGTTCTCATCTCTAAGATTGAAAATGGAAACATTGCAAACATTTAAATCTTTAGCCTTAGCAATTAATTTTTCATTCTCAATTTTAAGGCTAGAGAGAGATGCATTCAATTTGTCAATCTTAGCAATCAAATTAGCATTATCATTTCTAAGGTTGACATTAGAATCATCACTAACATTTAATTTCTCAACCTTAGCAATCAATTTATCATTTTCAAATCTAAGGTTGGAAATAGTGTCATGGCAAGTGCTTAACTCACTAGTTAATTTTTCACATTTTTCTAACTCCTGAGCATAAGCATTTTTAACTTTAACATGCTTTTTATTTTCTTTAATAAGGAAGTCCTCTTAGCTATCCAAGAGTTCATCCTTCTCATGAATAGCACTAATCAATTCATTCAATTTTTCTTTTTGTTGCATGTTTAAGTTGGCAAAAAGGGTGAGCAAATCATCCTCATCATCACTAGAGCTAGCCTCATCACTAGATGTTGCATATTTAGTAGAAGCTCTAGATTTTACCTTCTTCTTTTTGCCGTCCTTTGCCATGAGGCACTTGTGGCCGACATTGGGGAAGAGGAGACCCTTGGTGACGGCGATGTTTGCGGCGTCCTCGTCGGATGAGGAGTCGATGGAGCTCTCATCGGAGTCCCACTCCTGGCAAACATGGGCATCGCCGCCCTTCTACTTGTAATACTTCTTCTTCTCCTTCCTTCTTCCCTTCTTGTCGTCGCCCCTTTCACTATCACTTGATAATGGACATTTAGCAATGAAATGACCGGGCTGACCACATTTGTAGCACACTTTCTTGGAACGGGGCTTGTAATCTTTCCCCTTCCTTTGCTTGAGGATTTGGCGAAAGCTTTTGATGATTAAAGCCATCTCCTCGTTGTCGAGCTTGGAGGCGTCGATGGGGAGCCTACTTGATGTAGACTCTTCTTTCTTCTCTTCCGTCACTTTGAATGCGACGGGTTGCACCTCGGGTGTGGAGGTGGCGCCTCGCTCGATGATTTGTGTCGGGGACCATAATTAGGGGTACCCTCAAGGCTCCTAATTCTCAGCTGGTAACCCCCATCAGCATAAAGCTGCAAAGGCCTGATGGGTGCGATTAAGTCAGGGATCAATCCCCTCGAGGGACTCGATCACGCCTTGCCCAAGCCTAGCCTCGGACAAGGGCAGCCGACCCCGGAGGATTTCCGTCTCGCCCGAGGCCCCCCTCCAGCGGCAAACATATTTCCGGCTCGCCCGAGGCCCTGTCTTCGCCAAGAAGCAACCCTGACCAAATCGCCGCACCGACCGACCAAACCGCAGGAGCATTTAATGCAAAGGTGGCCTGACACCTTTATCCTGACGCGCGCCCCCCCAGCCGGCAGAGCCGAAGTGACCGCCGTCACTTCGCCGCTCCACTGACCGGCCTGACAGAAGGACAGCGCCAGCCTGCGCCACTCCGGCTGCGGTGCCACTTGACAGAGTGAGACTGACAGACAGTCAGGCCCGGCCGAAGGCTCCATAGGAAACTCCGCTCCGCCTGACCCAGGGCTCAGACACGGGCTAAGACCCGGAAGACGGCGAACTCCGCTCCGCCCGACCCAGGGCTCGGACACGGGCTAAGTCCCGGAAGACGGCGAACTCCGCTCCGCCCGACCCAGGGCTCGGACACGGGCTAAGTCCCGGAAGACGGCGAACTCCGCTCCACCCGACCCAGGGCTCGGACACGGGCTAAGACCCGGAAGACAGCGAACTCTGCTCCGCCCGACCCAGGGCTCGGACACAGGCTAAGTCCCGGAAGACGGCGAACTCCGCTCCGCCCGACCCAGGGCTCGGACACGGGCTAAGACCCAGAAGACGACGAACCCCGCTTCGCCCGACCCCAGGGCTCGGACTACGCCCTGGCCTCAGCCGACGGTCTCCGCCTCGCTCGACCCAGGGGCTCGGACTCGGCCTCGGCCACGAAAGACAGACTCGACCTCGACTTCGGAGGAGCTTCCACATCGCCCAACCTAGGGCGTAGACCAGCCACGTCAATAGGAGGCGCCATCATCACCCTACCCCGAGCTGACTCGGGCCGCAGGGAACAAGACCGGCGTCCCATCTGGCTCGCTCCGCCAGATAGGCAATGATGGCGCCCCGCATACTCTGTGACGACGGCGGCTCTCAGCCCCCTTACGGAAGCAAGAGGACGTCAGCAAGGACTCAACCGCTCCGACAGCTGTCCCTCCGCCAAGCTCCATCGCTCCTCCGACGGCCACGACATCACACCAGCTGGGTGCCAAGATCTCTCCGGCTGCCACAACGACATGTACTTAGGGCGCTAGCTCTCCTCCGCTAGACACGTAGCACTCTGCTATACCCCCCATTGTACACATGGATCCTCTCCTTACGCCTATAAAAGGAAGGACCAGGGCCCTCTTAGAGAGGGTTGGCCGCGCGGGGACGAGGACGAGATACGCGCTCGCTCGGAGCCGCTCGCCCCCTCTCCCGCGTGGACGCTTGTAACCCCCTACTGCAAGCGCACCCGACCTGGGTGCGGGACGAACACGAAGGCCACGGGATTCCCACCTCTCTCACGCCGGTCTCCGGTCAGCCTCGCTCTCCCCCCTTCGCGCTCGCCCTCGCGCTCGACCCATCTGGGCTGGGGCACATGACGACATTCACTCGTCGGCTCAGGGACCCCCCGGTCTCGAAACGCCGATAGTTGGTGCGCCAGGTAGGGGCCTGCTGCGTGTTGACGAACAGCTTCCCGTCAAGCTCCAGATGGGCAGTCTCCAGCAACCTCTCCAACCCGGGATGGTGCTCCGTTTCGGGAGTCTTGAGTTCATGTCCCTCGACGGCAGCTACGACATGATACTCCTTCCACCGCCGCGCGACAACGACAGTGGCGGCCGACAGCCCGCCCGCCGGCGGTGGAATCGACGATGTCTTCCCCGCTTGGTGGAAGAACAACCTTCGAGCTCATCCCACCCTCTTCCCCGCCGACGGAGGGGAAGACGGGGCAACCAAGGCCAAGCAGGAGGCAGCGCCTCGTCGGCTGTCGAGCGAGTCGATCGCGTCGGCACCCCAACGGGGGGCGCACCAGGTATCGACTTCGCGCTTGAGACGAAGATGAGCGCCGTCTCCCCGCGACACGCCAAACCCGAGCAAGCGGATGACGCCAGCACGCTCGCGAAAAGCTTGCTGGACGTCACCCTCGTACCTAAGACGACGGTGCAGTCAGCCCCCGACATGACATCATCGCCGCTCGTCGACCAAAAGGTACCGACCGATTCCCATCCCACGTCTTTCGGATTCAGCCTCGACCCACCTAGCGGCTTCGCTTTGGCGGGTGCTCTCGTAGAGGCAAGTTCAAACCCTCTGGGGTTTCGTACGCGGTCACCTTGGGACCGGCTGACGGACGTCTCGACCGACGGGCCCGCTGGGTCCGAGGAAGACGACGAGCCCAGCATCTGTTGGGATTTCTCTGGACTTGGCAACCCCAGTGCCATGCGGGACTTTATGACCGCATGCGACTACTGCCTTTCCGACTGTTCCGACGGTAGCCGTAGCCTCGGCGACGAGGACTGCGGCCCAAGCTACGAATGTTTCCACATCGATCTAGGGGGTCCCTTCGAAGGCAACCATCTCGGCATGCCGGAGGACGGTGATCTCCCTAGGCCGGTGCCTCGCGTTGACATCCCACGGGAGCTAGCTGTGGTCCCCGTTCAGGCGGGGGACCATGACCCACAGCTCGAGCAAATCCGCGGGGTGCAGGCCAGGCTCGACGGGGGAGCAGGAGCGCTTGAGCCGATCCGCCGGGACATCGGGCAGGCATGGGCGGGCCAACCCCCGGCCGGAGAAATACGTCATCTACCCCAGGGCTTCCAGCGTCGCGTCGCCGACGACGTCAGAGTCAGGCCACCACCCGCATCTAGTGGGGTCGGCCGGAACCTGGCTGCAGCAGCGATGCTTCTCCGCGAGATGCCAGGATCCATCAACCACCGAGGGGCGGCGAATCCAGGGGGAGCTCAAGAATCTCCTGGAAGGCGCCGCGGTCCGACGGGCCGAGAGCTCTGCCTCCCGAAGGCAGGGGTACCCCTCGGAACCTCATGCCGCGACTTCCCGATTCATGCGGGAAGCCTCGGTCTGCACCGAGCGCACGCGCAACACAGCGCCTGCAGCCCCGGGTCGCCTCGGCAACGAGCACCATCACCGCGACCGTCGGGCCCACCTCGACGAGAGGGTGTGCCGAGGCTACCACCCCAGACGTGGGGGACGCTACAACAGCGGGGAGGATCGGAGTCCCTCGCCCGAACCACCCGGTCCGCAGGCCTTTAGCCGGGCCATACGACGGGCGCCGTTCCCGACCCGGTTCCGACCCCCGACTACAATCACAAAGTACTCGGGGGAGACGAGATCGGAACTGTGGCTCGCGAACTACCGTCTGGCCTGCCAACTGGGTGGAACAGACGATGACAACCTCATCATCCGCAACCTCCCCCTGTTCCTCTCCGACACTGCTCGCGCCTGGTTGGAGCACCTGCCTCCGGGGCAGATCTCCAACTGGGACGACCTAGTCCAAGCTTTCATCGGCAATTTCCAGGGCACTTACGTGCACCCCGGGAATTCTTGGGACCTCTGAAGCTGCCGGCAGCAGCCGGGGGAGTTTCTCCGGGACTACATCCAGCGATTCTCGAAGCAGCGCACCGAGCTGCCCAACATCACCGACTCGGATGTCATCGGCGCGTTCCTCGCCGGCACCACCTGCCGTGACCTGGTGAGCAAGCTGGGTCGCAAGACCCCCACCAGGGCGAGCGAGCTGATGGACATCGCCACCAAGTTCGCCTCCGGCCAGGAGGCGGTCGAGGCTATCTTCCGAAAGGACAAGCAGCCCCAGGGCCGCCCATCGGAAGATGCTCCCGAGGCGTCAACTCAGCGCGGTGCCAAGAAGAAGTCGCAAGCGAAACGCGCCAGCCGCCGACGCGGACCTTGTCGCCGCCGCCGAGTACAAGAACCCTCGGAAACCCCCCGGAGGTGCCAACCTCTTCGACAAGATGCTCAAAGAGCCGTGCCCCTATCACCAGGGGCCCGTCAAGCACACCCTTGAGGAGTGTGTCATGCTTCGGCGCCACTTCCACAGGGCCGGGCCACCCGCGGAGGGTGGCAGGGCCCGCGACGACGATAAGAAGGAAGATCACCAAGCAGGAGAGTTCCCTGAGGTCCGCGACTGCTTCATGATCTACGGTGGGCAAGCGGTGAATGCCTCGGCTCGGCACCGCAAGCAAGAGCGCCGGGAGGTCTGCTCGGTGAAGGTGGCGGCGCCAGTCTATCTAGACTGGTCCGACAAGCCCATCACCTTCGACCGAGCCGATCACCCCGACCATGTGCCGAGCCCGGGGAAATACCCGCTCGTCGTCGACCCCGTCATCGGCGACGTCAGGCTCACCAAGGTCCTCATGGACGGAGGCAGCAGCCTCAACATCATCTACGCCGAGACCCTCAGACTCCTGCGTGTCGATCTGTCCTCCGTCCGAGCAGGCGCTGCGCCCTTCCATGGGATCATTCCCAGGAAGCGCTTCCAGCCCCTCGGACAACTCGACCTTCCCGTCTGCTTCGGAACACCCTCCAACTTCCGAAGGGAGACCCTGACGTTCGAGGTGGTCGGGTTCCGAGGAACCTACCACGCGGTACTGGGAAGACCATGCTACGCAAAGTTCATGGCTGTCCCCAACTACACCTACCTGAAGCTCAAGATGCCGGGCCCCAACGGGGTCATCACCGTCGACCCCACGTACAAACACGCGTTCGAATGTGACGTGGAGTGCGTGGAGTACGCCGAGGCCCACGCCGAGTCCGAGGCCCTCATCGCCGACCTGGAAAGCCTCTCTAAGGAGGTGCCAGACGTGAAGCGTCACGCCGGCAACTTTGAGCCAGCGGAGACGGTTAAGTCCGTCCCCCTTGACCCTAGCAGTGACACCTCCAAGCAAGTCCGGATCGGCTCCGAGCTCGGTCCCAAATAGGAAGCAGTGCTCGTCGACTTTCTCCGCGCGAACGTCGATGTCTTCGCGTGGAGTCCCTCGGACATGCCCGGCATACCGAGGGTGTCGCCGAGCACTCGCTGGACATCCGAGCCGGAGCCCGACCCGTCAAGCAGCCTCTGCGCCGATTCGACGAGGAGAAGCGCAGAGCCATAGGCGAGGAGATCCACAAGCTAATGGCGGCAGGGTTCATCAAAGAGGTATTCCATCCCGAATGGCTTGCCAACCCTGTGCTTGTGAGAAAGAAAGGGGGGAAATGGCGGATGTGTGTAGACTACACTGGTCTCAACAAAGCATGTCCGAAGGTTCCCTACCCTCTGCCTCGCATCGATCAAATCGTGGATTCCACTGCTGGGTGCGAAACCCTGTCTTTCCTTGATGCCTACTCAGGGTATCATCAAATCAGGATGAAAGAGTCCGACCAACTCGCGACTTCATTCATCACACCCTTCGGCATGTACTGCTATGTCACCATGCCGTTCGGCTTGAGGAATGCAGGCGCGACGTACCAGCGGTGCATGAACCATGTGTTCGGCGAACACATCGGCCGCACGGTCGAGGCCTACGTCGATGACATCGTAGTCAAGACGAGGAAAGCTTCCGACCTCCTTTCCGACCTTGAAGTGACATTCCGATGTCTCAAGGCGAAAGGCGTCAAGCTAAATTCCGAGAAGTGTGTCTTTGGGGTGCCTCGAGGCATGCTCTTGGGGTTCATCGTCTCCGAGCGGGGCATCGAAGCCAACCCGGAGAAGATCGCAGCCATCACCAGCATGGGGCCCATCAAGGACTTGAAAGGCGTACAGAGGGTCATGGGATGTCTCGCGGCTCTGAGCCGCTTCATCTCACGCCTCGGCGAAAGAGGTCTACCTCTGTACCGCCTCTTGAGGAAGGCCGAGTGCTTCACTTGGACCCCTGAGGCCGAGGAAGCCCTCGGGAACCTGAAGGCGCTCCTCACGAAGGCGCCTATCTTGGTGCCCCCAGCTGCCGGAGAAGCCCTCTTGGTCTATGTCGCCGCGACCACTCAGGTGGTCAGCGCCGCGATTGTGGTCGAGAGGCAAGAAGAGGGGCATGCATTGCCCGTTCAGAGGCCAGTCTACTTCGTCAGCGAGGTACTGTCCGAGACCAAGATCCGCTACCCACAAGTGCAGAAGCTGCTGTATGCGGTGATCCTAACACGACGGAAGTTGCGACACTACTTCAAGTCTCATCCAGTAACTGTGGTGTCATCCTTCCCCCTAGGGGAGATCATCCAGTGCCGAGAGGCCTCGGGTAGGATTGCAAAGTGGGCGGTGGAAATCATGGGCGAAACAATCTCGTTCGCTCCTCGGAAGGCCATCAAGTCCCTAGGTCTTGGCGGACTTCGTGGCTGAATGGGTCGACACCCAGCTCCCAACAGTTCCGATCCAGCCGGAACTCTGGACTATGTTCTTCGACGGGTCGCTGATGAAGACAGGAGCCGGTGTAGGCCTACTCTTCATCTCGCCCCTCGGGAAGTGCCTACGCTACGTGCTACGCCTCCATTTCCCGGCGTCCAACAATGTGGCCGAGTATGAGGCTCTGGTCAACGGGTTGCGGATCGCCATCGAGCTAGGGGTCCGACGCCTCGACGCTCGCGGTGACTCGCAGCTCGTCATCGACCAAGTCATGAAGAACTCCCATTGCCGCGACCCGAAGATAGAGGCCTACTGCGATGAGGTTCGGCGCCTGGAAGACAAGTTCTACGGGCTCGAGCTCAACCACATCGCCCGGCGCTACAACGAGATTGCGGACGAGCTGGCTAAAATAGCCTCGGGGCGAACAGCGGTTCCCCCGGACGTCTTCTCCCGATACCTGCATCAACCCTCCGTCAAGATCGACGACACGTCCGAGCCCGAGGTACCCTCGGCCCAGTCCGAGGTACCCCCGGCTCAGTCCGAGGCACCCTCGGCTCAACCCGAGGCGCCCTCGGCTCAGTCCGAGGCACCCTCGGCTCAACCCGAGGCACCCTTAGCTCGGCCCGAGGCGCCCTCGGTTCAGTTCGAGGTACCCTCGGCCCCCGAGGGTGAGGCACTGCGTGTCGAGGAGGAGCGAAGCGGGGTCACGCCTAATCGAAACTGGCAGACCCCGTACCTGCAATATCTCCACCGAGGAGAGCTACCCCTCGACCGAGCCGAGGCTCGGCGGTTGGCGCGGCGCGCCAAGTCGTTCGCCTTGCTGGGAGATGGAAAGGAGCTCTACCACCGCAGCCCCTCTGGAATCCTCCAGCGATGCATTTCCATTGCCGAAGGTCAGGAGCTCCTACGAGAGATACACTCGGGGGCTTGCGGCCATCACGCAGCACCTCGAGCCCTCGTTGGAAACGCCTTCCGACAAGGTTTCTACTGGCCGACGGCGGTGGCCGACGCCACCAGAATTGTCCGCACCTGCGAAGGGTGTCAATTCTACGTGAGGCAAACCCACCTGCCCGCTCAGGCTCTGCAGACGATACCCATCACCTGGCCTTTTGCTGTGTGGGGTCTGGATCTTGCCGGCCCCTTGCAGAAGGCACCCGGGGGCTACACGCACCTGCTGGTCGCCATCGACAAATTCTCCAAGTGGATCGAGGTCCGACCCCTGAACAGCATCAGGTCCGAGCAGGCGGTGGCGTTCTTCACCAACATCATCCATCGCTTCAGGGTCCCGAACTCCATCATCACCGACAACGGCACCCAGTTCACCGGCAGAAAGTTCCTGGACTTCTACGAGGATCACCACATCCGGGTGGACTGGGCCGCCGTGGCTCATCCCATGACGAATGGGTAGGTAGAGCGTGCCAACGGCATGATTCTACAAGGGCTCAAGCCTCGGATCTACAACGACCTCAACAAGTTCGGCAAGCGGTGGATGAAGGAACTCCCCTCGGTGGTCTGGAGTCTGAGGACAACGCCAAGCTGAAGCCACGGGCTTCACGCCTGTTCTTTCTAGTCTATGGGGCCGAAGCCATCTTGCCCACAGACTTAGAATACGGTTCCCCGAGGACGAGGGCCTACACCGACCAAAGCAACCAAGTTAGCCGAGAAGACTCGCTAGACCAGCTGGAGGAGGCTCGGGACAAGGCCTTGCTACACTCGGCGTGGTACCAGCAGTCCCTGCGACGCTACCACGCCCGAGGGGTCCGGTCCCGAGACCTCCAGGTGGGCGACCTGGTGCTTCGGCTGCGACAAGACGCCCGAGGGCGGCACAAGCTCACGCCTCCCTGGGAGGGGCCGTTCGTCATCGCCAAAGTTCTGAAGCCCGGAACGTACAAGCTGGCCAACAGTCAAGGCGAGGTCTACGGCAACGCCTGGAACATCCAATAGCTACGTCGCTTCTACCCTTAAGATGTTTTCAAGTTGATCATATACCTCGCACCCACGCAAAGTTTAGTCATCAAGGAAGGGTCGGCCTCGCCTCGGCAAAGCTCGACCCTCCCTCGGGGGCTAAAAGGGGGGGAACCCCCTCTGCGTCGAAATTTTCCACGAAAAAAGATCTTTTCTGCTAGAATGTCTTTCGCGCTTTTTGGCTACTTCGAAAGTGGATCCTGAAAACGACGGAGTACACGTAAGCAGCCAAGGCTGACTGAGCCGAGGGACTCCTACGCCTCCGGGATACGGATACCTCACTCATCACCTTCTGCGATAAGTAACTCACGTTCGGATAAGTGATTCTGTGGACCGAACAAGTCTTCACGTTCGAAAGCTCTTCTGCCGAAGCGATCCTTCGAGCCTTCTCGACTGCGTCGGTGACAGAGCCCCATGGACGGGTAAGAGTGCGCGTAAGCGGCAAGGCCGACCGAGCCGAGGGACTCCTACGCCTCTGGGATACGGATACCTCACTCATCACCTTCCGCGAGAAGCAACTCTCGCTCGCACAAACATTTCTGTTACCGACAAAAAAGTCCAGATACTCGAAACAAGAGGAAAAGTGACGCAGCTTTACAACACGGCGAGGGTGTGTTTTGGCCTCGGTGGCCGCAGGAAACACACGCTACAAGACAATCCGATCCTGCAAGCTCGGGTCTTGACGCTGGAAGGGAGCAGCAGCACCCTCGGCATCGACGACACCTTTGGCGAGGTCCGACCCAGCCTCGGACGGTGACGCGGTCCGAGGGTCTCCGCTCTAAAGGGCAACGTCGTCACCAAGCCCAGGCCATTGAGAGCACCTAGAGGGGGGGTGAATAGGTGATCCTGTAACACTTAAAACTTAGGCCACAAAAACTTGGTTAAGTGTTAGCACAATAACCGCCAAGTGGCTAGAGAGGAATCTCCAACAAAACACAATAACCAACAAGATCAATCACAGAGATGGCACGGTGGTTATCCCGTGGTTCGGCCAAGACCAACGCTTGCCTACTCCACGTTGTGGCGTCCCAACGGACGAGGGTTGCACTCAACCCCTCTCAAGCGGTCCAAAGACCCACTTGAATACCAGCAGTGTTTTGCTTGCTTTTTCTCAATCCCGTTTGCGAGGAATCTCCACAACTTGGAGCCTCTCGCCCTTACAACTTGAAATTCACAAAGAACACGGAGCAAGGGAGGGATTAGCAACGCACACAAGACACAAGAATCAGAGTGTCAACACGCACACAAGTCGCAACAAGAGCTCGCAACACAACTCAATGAGTTCACAACTCCACTAGAGCTCTATATGCTATCACAATGAAATGAATGTGCGAAATCGATGTCTTGGTGCTTAGGAATGTTGTAGGAATGCTTGGTGTTCTCCTCCATGCGCCTAGGGGCTCCTTTTATAGTCCCAAGGCAGCTAGGAGCCGTTGAGAGCAATCTTGGAAGGCTGATCTTGCCTTCTGTCGACTGGCGCACCGGACAGTCCGGTGCACACCGGACATGTCCGGTGCCCGATTTCTTTCCATAAACAGCGCAGTCGACCGTTGGCAGCCTGGGAGCCGTTGGCGCACTTGACATGTCCGGTGCACACCGGACAGTCCGGTGCCATCTTCTAGCCGTTGGCTCGGCCATGTGTCCCGCGTAGATTGCGCGGCCGACCGTTGGCCCGGCCGACCGTTGGCTCACCGGACAGTCCGGTGCACACCGGACAGTCCGGTGAACTTTAGCCGTACGCCGTTGATGGTTTCCCGAGAACGACGAGTTCGCCTGTGAGCGGCCCACCGGACAGTCCGGTGCACACCGGACAGTCCGGTGAATTTTAGCCGTACACCGCCGTCGAAGTCCCGAGAGCAGCCTTTTCCCTCGAGCCAGCCTGGCGCACCGGACACTGTCCGGTGCACCACCGGACAGTCCGGTGCACCCAGACTGAGCAAACTTTGGCTGCTCGAGCCATCTCTTCTCCAACTCGATTTTTTCTGTTTCCAGCACTTAGGCACAATACATTAGTCCATAAAACAATGTACTAAGTCTGAGAAACATACCTTTATCCTTGATTTGTACTTTGTCCACCTTTTTACACTTAGGCACTTGTGTTGGACACTAAACCACCAAAATACTTAGAAATGGCCCAAGGGCACATTTCCCTTTCAATCTCCCCCTTTTTGGTGATTTATGCCAACACAACATAAAGCAAGTAGAACAAGTACAAAATCAATTCAACTAAGAGCTCAAATTGTTTTGATTCAAATTTGACATATATGGATCACTCTTTGCCACCACTTGGTTTGTTTTTGCAAATCAAACTCAAATTTCTATCTCTAAGTCAAACACACATGTTAAGACATAAAGAGAGTCATTCCAAGAGAAATTGATTCAAGATTTCAAAAACTCCCCTTTTCCCATAATCAATACTTCTCCCCACACGAAGCCAACTTTTGACAAGAGAGACAATAAAAGAGTTTTGACAAACCAAAAACTCTATTCTACTATTTTCAAAATCTCTCAAGTGGTAGCTGATCCATTTATTGACAAACCAAAAACTCTATTCTACTATTTTCAAAATCTCTCAAGTGGTAGCTGATCCATTTATCGCTTTGGCCTTTATTTTCTCCCCCTTTGGCATCAAGCACCAAAACGGGATCAATCTTGGCCCCTTTAACCCCATTGCCTCACCAAAATCTTCAAATAAGAACACAAAGGCAATAAGAGTATAAAGATGAACTTGGAAAAGTTACTCTTCTCATCGGAGTGTAGTGGAAGTCTTGCATGGTCCAAGTCCACCTTTTCCCTTTCAATTTTCCTTGAAGACTAAAACAACCAAACTCAAGTACATGGTTAGTCTCAAAGGGTCAAGTTGTAGCACAGCTCCCCCTAAATATGTGCATCACTTGCAAAACGGACTTGTGAGGTCCAGGGAGTGTTTGTACAACTTGAGCACCGCAATAAGCAACATGATCAAAGGCATAAATACATGTATGCTATAATTCAATCCAAGTTCCGCGAATCTAAGATATTGAGCTCACTACGCAGCCTGCAAAAGGTCTTCTCATCTAGAGGCTTGGTAAAGATATCGGCTAGCTGGTTCTCGGTGCTAACATGAAACACTTCGATATCCCCCTTTTGCTGGTGGTCTCTCAAAAAGTGATGCCGGATGTCAATGTGCTTTGTGCGGCTGTGCTCAACAGGATTTTCCACTATTCGGATAGCACTCTCATTATCACATAGGAGTGGGACTTTGCTCAGATTGTAGCCAAAGTCCCGGAGGGTTTGCCTCATCCAAAGCAGTTGCGCGCAGCACTGTCCTGCGGCAACGTACTCGGCCTCAGCTGTGGATAGGGCAACGGAGGTTTGTTTCTTAGAGTTCCATGACACCAGGGACCTTCCTAAGAATTGGCACGTCCCTGATGTACTCTTCCTATCGACCTTACATCCAGCATAGTCGGAATCTGAGTACCCAATCAAGTCAAAGTTAGACCCCTTTGGATACCAGATCCCGAAGCAAGGCGTAGCAACTAAATATCGAAGAATTCGCTTCACAGCCACTAAGTGACACTCCTTAGGATCGGATTGAAATCGAGCACACATGCATACGCTAAGCATAATATCCGGTCTACTAGCACATAAATAAAGCAAAGAACCTATCATGGACCGGTATGCTTTTTGATCAACGGACTTACCTCCTTTGTTGAGGTCGGTGTGTCCGTCAGTTCCCATCGGCGTCTTTGCGGGCTTGGCATCCTTCATCCCAAACCGCTTTAGCAAGTCTTGCGTGTACTTTGTTTGGGAGATGAAAGTGCCGTCCTTGAGTTGCTTCACTTGGAACCCAAGGAAGTAGTTCAACTCGCCCATCATCGACATCTCGAATTTCTGCGTCATCACCCTGCTAAACTCTTCACAAGACTTTTGATTAGTAGAACCAAATATTATGTCATCAACATAAATTTGGCATACAAAAAGATCACCATCGCAAGTCTTAGTAAAAAGAGTTGGATTGGCTTTCCCAACCTCAAAAGCATTAGCAATTAAAAAGTCTCTAAGGCATTCATACCATGCTCTTGGGGCTTGCTTAAGTCCATAGAGCGCCTTAGAGAGCTTACACACGTGGTCGGGGTACCGTTCATCCTCGAAGCCAGGGGGTTGCTCCACGTACACCTCCTCTTTGATGGGCCCGTTGAGGAAAGCGCTCTTCACATCCATTTGGTACAACCTAAAAGAATGGTGAGCGGCATATGCTAGCAAGATACGAATTGATTCTAGCCTAGCCACAGGAGCGAATGTCTCCTCAAAGTCCAAACCTGCGACTTGGGCATAACCTTTTGCCACAAGCCGAGCCTTGTTCCTTGTCACCACCCCGTGCTCGTCCTGTTTGTTGCGGAACACCCACTTGGTTCCCACAACATTTTGCTTGGGGCGAGGCACCAGTGTCCAAACTTCATTGCGCTTGAAATTGTTGAGTTCCTCCTGCATGGCCAACACCCAGTCCGGATCTAGCAAGGCCTCTTCTACCCTGAAAGGCTCAATAGAAGAGACAAAAGAGTAATGCTCACAAAAATTTACTAATCTTGAACGAGTAGTTACTCCCTTGCTAATATCACCCAATATCTGGTCGACGGGATGATCCCTTTGAATCGTCGCTCGAACTTGGGTTGGAGGTGCCTGAGGTGCTTCTTCCTCTTCAACTTGAACATCCTGTGCTCCCCCTTGATCATGTGCCTCCACTTGAGGTACCTGTTCGTCATCTTGGGTTGGGGGATGCACCATAGTTGAGGAAGACGGTTGATCTTGCTCCAAATGTTCCTGAGGCCGTACATCTCCAATCGCCATGGTGCGTATCGCGGCCGTTGGAACGTCTTCTTCATCTACATCATCAAGATCAACAACTTGCTCTCTTGGAGAGCCATTAGTCTCATCAAATACAACATCGCTAGAGACTTCAACCAAACCCGATGATTTGTTGAAGACCCTATACGCCTTTGTATTTGAATCAAACCCTAATAAAAACCCTTCTACAGCTTTGGGAGCAAATTTGGAATTCCTACCCTTATTTACTACAATGTAGCATTTACTCCCAAATACACGAAAGTACGATACATTGGGTTTGTTACCAGTTAGTAGCTCATATGAAGTCTTCTTGAGGAGGCGGTGAAGGTAGACCCTGTTGATGGCGTGGCAAGCCGTGTTCACGACTTCCGACCAAAAGCACTCGGGGGTCTTGAACTCTCCAAGCATAGTCCTCGCCATATCTATGAGCGTCCTGTTCTTCCTCTCTACCACACCATTTTGCTGAGGTGTGTAGGGAGCGGAGAACTCGTGCTTGATCCCCTCCTCCTCAAGGAACTCCTCCACTTGAAGATTCTTGAATTCGGACCCGTTGTCGCTCCTTATCTTCTTCACCTTGAGCTCAAACTCATTTTGAGCTCTCCTTAGGAAGCGCTTGAGGGTCCCTTGGGTTTCAGACTTATCCTGCAAAAAGAATACCCAAGTGAAGCGGAGAAAAGTCATCAACAATAACTAGACCATACTTACTTCCTCCTATGCTCAGATAGGCGACGGGTCCGAAGAGATCCATATGCAGCAGCTCCAGAGGTCTTGACGTGGTCATCACATTCTTGCTGTGATGTGCTCCTCCCACTTGTTTACCTGCTTGACAAGCTGCACAAGGTCTATCTTTTTCGAAATGAACATTGGTTAGACCTATCACATGTTCTCCCTTTAGAAGCTTGTGGAGGTTCTTCATCCCCACATGTGCTAAGCGGCGATGCCACAACCAGCCCATGCAAGTCTTAGCCATTAAGCATGCATCTAGACCGGCCTCTTCTTTTGCAAAATCAACTAAGTAAAGTTTGCCATCTAGTACACCCTTAAAAGCTAGTGAACCATCACATCTTCTAAAGACAGACACATCTACATTTGTAAATAAACAGTTATATCCCATATTACATAATTGACTAACAAATAGTAAATTATATCCAAGACTCTCCACTAAAAACACATTAGAGATAGAATGCTCATTTGATATTGCAATCTTGCCTAAACCTTTCACCTTGCCTTGGTTCCCATCACCAAATATGATTGAATCTTGGGAATCCTTATTCTTGACGTAGGAGGTGAACATCTTCTTCTCCCCCGTCATATGGTTTGTGCATCCGCTGTCGATAATCCAGCTTGAACCCCCGGATGCATAAACCTGCAAGGCAAATTTAGGCTTGGGTCTTAGGTACCTAACTCTTGTTGGGTCCTACAAGGTTAGTCACAATTTCCTTAGGGACCCAAATGCAAGTTTTATCGCCCTTGCATTTTGCCCCTAATTTCCTAGCAACTATCTTCCTATCCTTTCTACAAATAGCAAAGGAAGCATTCAAAGCATGATAAATTGTAGAGGGACCATTCATAACTTTCCTAGGAGCATGAGCAACATTCTTTCTAGGCACATGATGAATATTTTTCCTAGGCATATCTCTACAGTGCATATAGGAAGAACTAGAAGCATACATAGCATAAGAATCATAGGCATGTGAATCAAAAGTATTACAACTCCTATGGGACTGTCTTCTATTATTGTACATAAAAGCATGGTTCTTTTTAGTACTGCTTGCCATAGGGACCTTCCCTTTCTCCTTGGCGGAGATGGGAGCCTTATGGCTTGTTAAGTCCTTGGCTTCCCTCTTGAAGCCAAGTCCATCCTTAATTGAGGGGTGTCTACCAATCGTGTAGGCATCCCTTGCAAATTTTAGCTTATCGAAATCACTTTTGCTAGTCTTAAGTTGGGCATTAAGACTAGCTACTTCTCTACTACTTATTAAGTTAGCAATAGTAGCCTGCCTTTTTGTGTTCTGCCATTCTGCTACAATTTTCCGCGCGCAGAAAAAAAAATCAAACCATGGCTGCCTAGGGATCGAACCTTAGATCTATTGAGCAGAATGCCTAGCCTTCCACCCTCTAGCCAACATGACTCATGTTGAATTGTGTACAACTTCAACTAAAACGTCTTTTGTGTTTAACCCGCCGTCCACTCTGTATGCTCACTGAGTCTAGAAAACATTTATAGCTTGGCCCCTAATCTTTCTGGAATTTGGGACGCAGTCCAGGAAATAAAGAAAATAGGGAAAATGAGTTTAGAAATTGATTTTTAGTTTAAAAATAATTGCAGAAACCCATTTAATTCATGGAAATTTCATATTAAATCCAAATGAGTTCATTCCAATTTCTATAATTCTATAATATTATTTTTATCACATAATACCTCTGTTTTGTCATGAAAACAACAATAAAATTGATTTCCTAATTAATTCTATATCAAATACATAGAAACTTTGGAAATTCGTAACTTCCCCATTTTAATTCCAAATTGAATCGTTCCAGTTGTGTTAGTCTCGTATGAATATTTACTACGCAGTAACAACATTGATTATACCATGTTTCATACTTTTATAATTAGATATTTATTTATCCTATGTTAATTGGGTTAATCTATGTCTATTGGATTAATTTATTTAATATATTAATATAGTATTCTAACTTTGTGGTTATACGATGTTTGACCATTAGTCTTGCAAACACACACTTACCTTTTTGTTTAAGCAAAAGCGTATGGTGGTACATGTCCAATGACTAACGATGTACGAGAGAATTTCTTCCGGTATGTGTGAAACGTGCTCTTCAATAATGAGACCATACAAATCAGTGATATATATCAAAGTCTGCATGATACTGATGGTTGCAATGTAGTGGTGAAACAGATAGATTATAAATAACAAAATTTATGTATGGCCAGAATCACAAATTGATTATGAAACATTTTCTCATAACGGTATAACACATATTTGGTATATAAGTTATCGTAGTATACTGGTATTATATATTCCCGTTGCAACGCACGGGACATTCAGCTATCTTGTATAGAAGTCTGCACGGTACTGTTGGTTGCAATGTAGTGATGAAATAGTTAGAATGAAATAACAAAATTTATGTATGGCTAGGATCACAAATTAATTACGAAACATTTTCACATAACAGTATAACACACATTTGTTCATAAGTTATCATGATATTAAATGTTTCCGTTGCAACGCACGGGCACCCACCTATATGTGTTTATGTCTACATCTATGACAAGAAACACATCTACTACATCTCTCTCCAAGCTCACTTGCTACCATTGCACAATGCGTAGTAGTAGATAAGTATCACCGATATTCTTGGATTATATTTTTGGATGGAGGTAATATTATTTAAAGAAGAGCTTTGCATGCTATTTCTTTTGTTTGAATAATGCATTATACTTAAATTCCCTTTTTTGCATGTGTGAAATTTTTTCTTTGTAATATTTTTTTCCATGGATCAGACTTGTGAGTCATTTTCATAAACCAACGCCAAGCATGAGTCCATGTTTCCTACTTCAACCCCCGAACAAACTCCATGAGCAGGAGGCATTCGCGTTGTCGTCGCTCATCGATGACGAGAAGAAGCTTGGCGACTGTCAGTTCGACCTCTAAAAGCAGTCTTACGTGGTCGCATGCGCCGCTGTGTACGACAAGCTCTCGCGAAGCCGCCGCTTGGACGCGGTCCAGAGCAGCTGCACCGCGCTGTCCATCGTTAAGCAGGGGGGCCTCATGGTTGTCGCCAACGTCGACGACTCTCGGGTTGTTCTGGACACCACATCCGACGACGATGCCATCACGCCGTCTAGCTCATCGTCCACCTGAAGCCCAACCTGCCACGTAAGTCGCTACTGATCGGACATGAATTCTTGTGCGCTGGGACGATGGACGTTGCTGACGTTGTGTGAGTGTCCTCGAACATGATGTATGTAGTGGAATAGCGCATTCGGTGGTGCAACGGCCAGGGGTACTACCTCGCTGATGAGCCCGGGGTGCACTTCGTTTGGCAGCCCAACCAAGAGTCTTTGGTACTCGTCATGTTGCGTGCGTTCGACGACTACTATATCGAGGATTGTGGCGTCATCTTGGCGCCGGAGGTGACACATGAGGAGGATCGACAACAGTGATCAGTTCGTCATCCTCGCCACCGTCAGGGTAGCTTTTGTACTGGTCTGTCTTTAATTCTCTTCGCAAACACATACACACTTACCTTTTTGTTTAAGCAAGAGCATATGGTGGTGCGTGTCTGATGACTAACGATGTACGAGAGAATTTTTCCGGCATATGTGGAACGTGCCCGTGCTCTCCAATGATGAGACCATAAAAATCGTGGCATATATCGAAGTCTGCATGATACTGATGGTTGCAATGTAGTAGTGAAATAACTAGATTAAAATAACAAAATTTATGTATGGCTAGGATCACAAATTGATTATGAAACATTTTCTCATAACAATATAACACAGATTTTGTATATAAGTTATCGTAGTATACTGGTATTATATATTCCCGTTGCAACACACGGACATCCAGCTAGTCATCATTTAATTTTGCAATAGAAGCTATGTGTTCACTACAAGCATCAGTGTCAAAATCTTTACATCTATTGCAAATAACAACATTTTCTACACAAGTTGTTGATTTCCTAGCTATTTCTAACTTAGCATTCAAATCATCATTAATGCTCCTTAAGCTAGAAATTGTCTCATGGCAAGAAGATAATTCACAAGAAAGCATTTCATTTCTTTTAACTTCTAGAGCATGAGATTTTTGTGCTTCTATAAATTTGTCATGTTCTTCATACAACAAATCTTCTTGTTTTTCTAGAAGCCTATTCTTATCATTCAAGGCATCAATCAATTCATTAATTTTGTCTACCTTGGTTCTATCTAGGCCCTTAAATAGACATGAATAATCTATTTCATCCTCATCACTAGATTCGTCCTCATTTGAAGAAGCATAAGTAGTGTCTCGAGTACATACCTTCTTCTCCCTTGCCATAAGACATGTGTGACGCTCGTTGGGGAAGAGGGAGGACTTGTTGAAGGCGGTGGCGGCGAGTCCTTCATTGTCGGAGTCGGACGAGGAGCAGTCCGAATCCCACTCCTTGCCAAGATGAGCCTCGCCCTTTGCCTTCTTATAGTTCTTCTTTTTCTCCCTCTTGTTCCCTTGATCCTGATCACTATCATTGTCGGGACAGTTAGCAATAAAATGACCAAGCTTACCGCATTTGAAGCATGAGCGCTTCCCCTTGGCTTTGGTCTTGCTTGGCTGTCCCTTGCGACCCTTAAGCGCCGTCTTGAATCTTTTGATGATGAGGGCCATCTCTTCATCATTAAGTCTGGCCGCCTCAATCTGTGCCACCTTGCTAGGTAGCGCCTCCTTACTTCTTGTTGCCTTGAGAGCAAGGGGTTGCGGCTCGTTGATCGGACCATTCAAAGCGTCGTCCACGTACCTCGCCTCCTTGATCATCATTCGCCCGCTAACGAATTTTCCGAGGACTTCTTCGGGCGACATTTTGGTGTACCTGGGATTCTCACGAATATTATTCACCAAATGAGGATCAAGAACGGTAAAGGACCTTAGCATTAGTCGGACGACGTTGTGGTCCGTCCATCGCGTGCTTCCGTAGCTCCTTATTTTGTTGATAAGGGTCTTGAGCCGGTTGTATGTTTGAGTTGGCTCCTCGCCCCTTATCATCGTGAACCTTCCAAGCTCGCCCTCCACCAACTCCATTTTGGTGAGCAAGGTGACGTCGTTCCCCTCGTGAGAAATCTTGAGGGTGTCCCATATTTGCTTGGCGTTATCCAAGCCGCTCACTTTGTGGTATTCATCCCTGCACAAGGAAGCTAGAAGAACAGTAGTAGCTTGTGCATTCTTATGTATTTGCTCATTAATGAACATGGGACTATCCGAACTATCAAAGTGCATTCCACTCTCTACAATCTCCCATATACTAGGATGGAGAGAGAATAGGTGACTACGCATTTTGTGGCTCCAAAATCCGTAGTCCTCCCCATCAAAGTGTGGGGGCTTGCCGAGTGGAATGGAGAGCAAATGTGAATTTGAACTTTGCGGAATACGAGAGTAGTCAAAAGAGAAGTTCGAATTAATCGGTTTCCTTCTCTCGTAGTCGTTGTGGTCGTCGTCCTTTTGGGAAGAAGTAGACTCATCGCTGTCGTCGTAATAGACGATCTCCTTGATGCGCCTCGTCTTCTTCTTCTTCCCTTCCTTCCGTCTATGGCCCGAGCCGGAGTCGGTAGGCTTGTCGTCCTTCGGCTCGTTGACGAAGGATTCCTTCTCTTTGTCGTTGATCACGATACCCTTCCACTTAGGATCCATCTCTTCGGACGGTTAGTCCCTTTGTGAAGAGAACGGTTCTGATACCAATTGAGAGCACCTAGAGGGGGGGTGAATAGGTGATCCTGTAACACTTAAAACTTAGGCCATAAAAACTTGGTTAAGTGTTAGCACAATAACCGCCAAGTGGCTAGAGAGGAATCTTCAACAAAACACAATAACCAACAAGATCAATCACAGAGATGGCATGGTGGTTATCCCGTGGTTCGGCCAAGACCAACGCTTGCCTACTCCACGTTGTGGCGTCCCAACGGACGAGGGTTGCACTCAACCCCTCTCAAGCGGTCCAAAGACCCACTTGAATACCACGGTGTTTTGCTTGCTTTTTCTCAATCCCGTTTGCGAGGAATCTCCACAACTTGGAGCCTCTCGCCCTTACAACTTGAAATTCACAAAGAACACGAAGCAAGGGAGGGATTAGCAACGCACACAAGACACAAGAATCAGAGTGTCAACACGCACACAAGTCGCAACAAGAGCTCGCAACACAACTCCACTAGAGCTCTATATGCTATCACAATGAAACGAATGCGCGAAATCGATGTCTTGGTGCTTAGGAATGTTGTAGGAATGCTTGGTGTTCTCCTCCATGCGCCTAGGGGCTCCTTTTATAGTCCCAAGGCAGCTAGGAGCCGTTGAGAGCAATCTTGGAAGGCTGATCTTGCCTTCTGTCGACTGGCGCACCGGACAGTCCGGTGCACACCGGACATGTCCGGTGCCCGATTTCTTTCCATAAACAGCGCAGTCGACCGTTGGCAGCCTGGGAGCCGTTGGCGCACTTGACATGTCCGGTGCACACCGGACAGTCCGGTGCCAACTTCTAGCCGTTGGCTCGGCCACGTGTCCCGCGCAGATTGCGCGGCCGACCGTTGGCTCACCGGACAGTCCGGTGCACACCGGACAGTCCGGTGAACTTTAGCCGTACGCCGTTGATGGTTTCCCGAGAACGACGAGTTCGCCTGTGAGCGGCCCACCGGACAGTCCGGTGCACACCGGACAGTCCGGTGAATTTTAGCCGTACACCGCCGTCGAAGTCCCGAGAGCAGCCTTTTCCCTCGAGCCAGCCTGGCGCACCGGACAGTCCGGTGCACCCAGACTGAGCAAACTTTGGCTGCTCGAGCCATCTCTTCTCCAACTCGATTTTTTCTATTTCCAGCACTTAGGCACAATACATTAGTCCATAAAACAATGTACTAAGTCTGAGAAACATACCTTTATCCTTGATTTGTACTTTGTCCACCTTTTTACACTTAGGCACTTGTGTTGGACACTAAACCACCAAAATACTTAGAAATGGCCCAAGGGCACATTTCCCTTTCAATCTCCCCCTTTTTGGTGATTTATGCCAACACAACATAAAGCAAGTAGAACAAGTACAAAATCAATTCAACTAAGAGCTCAAATTGTTTTGATTCAAATTTGACATATATGGATCACTCTTTGCCACCACTTGGTTTGTTTTTGCAAATCAAACTCAAATTTCTATCTCTAAGTCAAACACACATGTTAAGACATAAAGAGAGTCATTCCAAGAGAAATTGATTCAAGATTTCAAAAACTCCCCTTTTCCCATAATCAATACTTCTCCCCACACGAAGCCAACTTTTGACAAGAGAGACAATAAAAGAGTTTTGACAAACCAAAAACTCTATTCTACTATTTTCAAAATCTCTCAAGTGGTAGCTGATCCATTTATTGACAAACCAAAAACTCTATTCTACATGATGAGGCCGGGCTGCATGATGAAAATCCTTGAAGCCGAACGATGGCTGAAAGGTACCAACTCCCACGGAGTTGCGTTCCTCCAACGATGAGGCGGAAAGACGGCGGGTATCCCCCATCCGGGAGCTTGGAAGGTGGAAAGACACGATGCATAAGGGAGCGTGAAGACATGGTCGCCTTCCAAAGGGGTCACCCTCCTTTTAAAGGCGACTCTCCCTACTTGCGCCCCCAACCGTCGCGGGCTGAGTCTTCTCCAACACACTCCAAGGTCCTCCCCTACGGCGCGGGGGCTGGGTCCCACACGTCATGCGAACCTGGCTCGAAGCAGAAGAAGCCAAACCGCCGTGCGCGGTGCGTACAACCGCCCAGTGGTTACGAGCGACCCTCCACTTTTGCCCAGACCAGCGGGCGAAAGGGCGGGCAGCCATGCAGGCGGTATGCAACCGCGCCAAGTGGGCGCATTTCTCCGACTCCCAACACGCCCGGCATGGGGGCCTAGGCCCACGCGTCATGCAACCAGCGCGCCGAATGCTTCGTGCATGCAACTGCACCGCCACTTGCGCCACTACCGCGCCTCCTCGACTGCGGAACCAATACCGCGACTCGAGGCGACCCAGCGCGCGACCTAGCAGCGCCAGCCTGGCGCGACGGTCAAATGCGGCCAAAAGTGGGCCGACAGTAATGGCGGTGGCAGGCGGGCAGGAGCAGCAGCCCCATCGTCAGCCAAGCTCACGCCCCATCCGGGGGTAGCAAGAGAACCCTCTCTCACGGCGTGAAAAAAAACGCGCCCGTGCTCCATCCCTCGAATGGCTCGCGCACGCGCAACAGTCGCCCCTCCAACCACTCGCCCCCGTCGCATTAACTCCGCGGCGGGACAGGCGGCGTCTTTGGCAGGAGAAGCGGGCGACGCTTCACCTTCGCCATAATGACCGCGTCAAAAAAGGTACGCCGCGTCGTTCGATTTCGTATCCTTTTCCTTTTTCCTCTTTCTCTCTCTTGCAACAGGGACCGGGAAAGGGGGATACCCCGAAAAGGATCCTTCCCCGTGAAGGAACCAGGCCCCGAGCCTCCCTACTGATCAGAGGTTCGAAGGCTGGCCCCTCAGAAGGGTTCGACAGCCGCCTCAGATCACGTGGGCCCTACACCCACTACTGGTCAGAGGTTCGAAGACCGGCCCCTCGGAAGGGTTCAACGACCGCCTCAGGCCACTCGGGCTCCGCGCCCACTACTGATCAGGGGTTCGAAGGCTGGCCCCCGAAGGGTTCACAGCCGCCTCAGACGCCGAGCGAGGGATGACCATGGGTACGTTCGATACATAACCAAGGCTCAGGCTGCGCTCCCGAGGTACCCTAGGACATTTCCGAGACCGGCGGGAACGATCTTGTAATGGAATCCCATCAGAGGGAGGCATCGAGCCCTCGGACCCCGTCGCCAGGGGACCGGGTCCGGCAGATCACCCGCAGGTACTTTTGGGCGTGCCTCTGGGCCCCTAGCCGACCCCTAACGAACGGGGCACAAACGTCCACTCGGATCACCCGCTTGCAGCTCACCGGAGACACCATGTTCGGCGCCCATCGAGGGCAACATGGCGCTTTCCCCCCCTCCTCCTTGCGGAAAGGCGACGCAGGGGCGTATGTAAAAAAGCCGAGTCTGTCCCTGATCACCCTCTCGCCCTGTGCAGAGGCTCGGGGGCTGCTCTCGCAAACCCGGCTCCGGCCGAACCGTTGACAGCGTCAACATACCAGCCCGAGAACTTGGGACCCAACCGTACACCCGGGCTACGGCCAGCTCGCATGAGGGAACGACCAGACCAGCCGAAGCGTTACGCGAGGCATTAAGACCTCGAAGGAGTGAAACCACTCCTCCGAGGCCTCGAGGGCTACACCCACCGGAACAAAACGCAACCGAGAAAGGCTGGTCCCCTTGCAAAAAAGTGCGACGAAAGCCTCCAAGCGAGTGCTAACACTCCCTTCGAGGCTTGGGGGCTACTGTCGGGGACCATAATTAGGGGTACCCTCAAGGCTCCTAATTCTCAGCTGGTAACCCCCATCAGCATAAAGCTGCAAAGGACTGATGGGTGCGATTAAGTCAGGGATCAATCCCCTCGAGGGACTCGATCACGCCTCGCCTGAGCCTAGCCTCAGACAAGGGCAGCCGACCCCGGAGGATTTCTGTCTCGCCCGAGGCCCCCCTCCAGCGGCAAACATATTTCCGGCTCGCTTGAGGCCCTGTCTTCGCCAAGAAGCAACCCTGACCAAATCGCCGCACCGACCGACCAAACCGCAGGAGCATTTAATGCAAAGGTGGCCTGACACCTTTATCCTGACACGCGCCCCCCAGCCGGCAGAGCCGAAGTGACCGCCGTCACTTCGCCGCTCCACTGACCGGCCTGACAGAAGGACAGCGCCGCCTGTCGGGGACCATAATTAGGGGTACCCTCAAGACGCCTAATTCTCAGCTGGTAACCCCCATCAGCATAAAGCTGCAGAGGCCTGATGGGTTTGATTAAGTCAGGGATCAGTCCATACGAGCGACTCGATCACGCCACGCCCGAGCCTAGCCTCGGGCAAGGGCAGCCGACCCTGAGATGTTTCCGTCTCGCCCGAGGCCTCCTCTTTCATGGCAGACGCATCTCCGGCTCGCCCGAGGCCTTGCCTTCGATAAGAAGTAACCCTGACTAAATCACCGCGCCGACCGACCAAGTCACTGGGGCCTTTAACGCAAAGAGTAAGACTGACGGGCAGCCAGGCTTGGCCAAAAGCGCCAGAGGAAGCTCCGCCCGACCCAGGGCTCGGACTCGGGCTAAGGCCCCGGAAGACGGCGAACTCCGCTCCGCCCGACCTAGGGCTCGGACTCGGGCTAAGGCCCCGGAAGACGGCGAATTCCGCTCCGCCCAACCCAGGGCTCGGACTCGGGCTAAGGCCCCGAAAGACGGCGAACTCCGCTCCGCCCGACCCAGGGCTCGGACTCGGGCTAAGGCCCCGGAAGACGGCGAACTCCGCTCCGCCCGACCCAGGGCTCGGACTCGGGCTAAGGCCCCAGAAGACGATGAACTCCGCTTCGCCCGACCCAGGGCTCGGACTCCACCCCGACCTCTGCCGAACGACCTCCGCCTCGCCCGACCCGGGTGCTCAGGTTCGGCCTCGGCCATGCAGGACAGACTCGACCTCGGCCTCGGAGGAGCCTCCACGTCGCCCGACCTAGGGCACAAGTCCGCCACGTCGACAGGAAGCGCCATCATCACCCTACCCCGAGCCGACTCGGGCCGCAGGGAACAGGACCGACGTCCCATCTGGCTAGCTCCGCCAGATAGGCAATGATGGCGCCCCGCTGGACCATGACGACGGCGGCTCCCAGCTCCCTTACGAAAGCAAGGGGACGTCAGCAAGGGCCCAACCACTCCGACAGCTGTCCCTCCGTCCGGCTCCATCGCTTCTCCAACAGCCACGATGCCACACTAGCTGGGTGCCAAGATCTCTCCGGCTGCCACCTTGGCATGTACTTAGGGTACTAGCTCTCCCCCGCTAGACACGTAGCACCTTGCTACACCCCCATTTGTACACCTGGATCCTCTCCTTACGCCTATAAAAGGAAGGACCAGGGCCTTCTTAGAGAAGGTTGGCCTCGCGGGAACGAAGGGCAGGGGCAGGCGCTCTCTCGGGGCCGCTCGCTCCCCTCACCCGCGCGGACGCTTGTAACCCCCTACTGCAAGCGCACCCGACCTGGGCGCGGGACGAACACGAAGGCCGCGGGAATCTCCGACTCCCTCACGACCCGGCTCCGGCCACCTCGCTCTCGCTCTCTCTCCCCCCTTCGCGCTCGCCCACGCGCTCGACCCATCTGGGCTGGGGCACGCGGCACACTCACTCGTCGGCTCGGGGACCCCCCGGTCTCGGAACGCCGACAGTTGGCGCGCCAGGTAGGGGCCTGCTGCGTGTTGACGAGTAGTTTCCCGTCAAGCTCCAGATGGGCAGTCTCCAACGACCTCTTCAACCCGGGACGGTGCTCCGTTTCGGGAGTCTCGAGTCCATGTCTTTCGACGGCAGCTACGACATGATACTCCTTCCACCGCCGCGCGACAGCGACAACGGTGGCGGACAGCCCGCCCGCCGGCGGCGGAATCGACGACGTCTTTCCCGCGTGGGGGAAGGACAACTTTCGAGCTCACCCCATCCTCTCCCTCGCCATCGGAGGAAGAGGCGAGGCAACCAAGGCCGAGCGGGAGGCAGCGCTCAGTCGACTGTCGAGCAAATCCACATCCCCAGCGCCCCAACGGAGGACGCGTCGGGCATCACCCACGCGTTTGAGGCGAAGGCGAGCGCCGTCCCCCCGCGACACGCCGATCTCGTGCAAGTGGACGACGCCAGCACGCTCACGGAGGGCCTGCAGGACGTCGCCCTCGCACCCAGGACGACAGCACGATCAGCCCCCGATGCGACTTCGTCGATCCTCGTCGACCAAAAGGTACGGGCTGATTCCCATCCTTCGTCATTTCGACTCGGCCTCAACCCGCCTGGCGGCCTCGCTTTGGCGGGCGCTCACGTTGAGGCGAGTGCAACCTCTCTGGGGTTTCGTGTGCGGTCGCCTTGGGACCGATTGACGGGTGTCTCGACCTACGGACCCTCTGGGTCCGAGGAAGATGACGACCCCAGCATCTGCTGGGATTTCTCTGGATCTGGCAACCCCAGTGCCATGGGGACTTCATGACCGCATGCAACTACTGCCTCTCCGACTGTTCCGACGGCAGCCGCAGCCTTGATGACAAGGACTGCGGCCCGAGCCGCGAATGTTTCCACGTCGAGCTAGGGGATCCCTCCGGAGGCAGCTGTCTCGGCATGCCGGAGGATGGTGATCCCCCTAGGCCAGCGCCTCGCGCCGACATCCCGCGGGAGCTAGCTGTGGTCCCTGTTCCGGCGGGGGGTCACGACCCACAGCTCGAGCAAGTCCGCGGGGCGCAGGCCGGGCTCGATGAGGGAGCAGGAGCGCTCGAGGCAATCCGCCGGAACGTCGGGCAGGTATGGGCGGGCCAGCCCCCGGCCGGAGAAATACGTCACCTGCCCCAAGGTCTCCAGCACCGCATCGCTAACGATGCCAGGGACAGACCGCCACCCGCATCCGGCGGAACCGGTCAGGACCTGGCCGCCGCAGCGATGCTCCTCCGCGCGATGCCGGAGTCATCAACCACCGAGGGTCGGCGAATCCAGGGAGAGCTCAAGCATCTCCTGGAAGGCGCTGCGGCCCGGCGGGCCGAAAGCTCTGCCTCCCGAAGGCAGGGGTACCCCTCGGAACCTCGTGCCGCGACTTCCCGACTCACGCGGGAAGCCTCGGTCTTCACCGGGCGCACGCGCAACACCGCGCCTGCGGCCCCGGGCCACCTCGGTGACGAGCACCCTCATCGCGACCGTCGGGCCCGCCTCGACGAAAGGGTGCGCCGAGGTTATCACCCCAGGCGTGGGGGACGCTACGACAGCGGGGAGGATCGGAGTCCCTCGCCCGAACCACCCGGTCCGCAGGCCTTTAGCCGGGCCATTCGACGGGCGCCGTTTCCGCCCCGATTCCGACCCCCGACTACTATCACAAAGTACTCGGGGGAAACGAGACCGGAATTGTGGCTTGCGGACTACCGCCTGGCCTGTCAACTGGGTGGGACGGACGACGACAACCTCATTATCCGCAACCTCCCCCTGTTCCTCTCCGACACCGCTCGCGCTTGGTTGGAGCACCTGCCTCCGGGGCAGATTTCCAACTGGGAGGATCTGGTCCAGGCTTTCGCCGGCAACTTCCAGGGCACGTACGTGCGCCCCGGGAATTCCTGGGACCTCCGAAGCTGCCGGCAACAGCCGGGAGAGTCCCTTCGGGACTACATCCGGCGATTCTCGAAGCAGCGCACCGAGCTGCCCAACATCACCGACTCCGATGTCATCGGCGCGTTCCTTGCCGGCACCACCTGCCGTGACCTGGTGAGCAAGTTGGGTCGCAAGACCCCCACCAGGGCGAGCGAGCTGATGGACATCGCCACCAAGTTCGCCTCTGGTCAGGAGGCGGTCGAGGCCATCTTCCGAAAGGACAAGCAGCCCCAGGGCCGCCCGTCGGAAGATGCTCCCGAGGCATCTACTTCGCTCGGCGCCAAGAAGAAAGGCAGGAGGAAGTCGCAAGCGAAACGCGACGCCGCCAGCACGGACCTTGTCGCCGCCGCCGAGTACAAGAACCCTCGGAAGCCCCCCGGAGGCGCCAACCTCTTCGACAAGGCACTCAAGGAGACGTGCCCCTACCATCAGGGGCCCGTCAAGCACACCCTCGAGGAGTGCGTCATGCTTCGGCGCCACTTCCACCGGGCCGGGCCACCCGCAGAGGGTGACAGGGCCCGCGACGACGACAAAAAGGAAGATCACCAGGCAGGAGAGTTCCCCGAGGTCCGCGACTACTTCATGATCTACGGAGGGCATGCGGCGAATGCCTCGGCTCGGCATCGTAAGTAGGAGCGTCGGGAGGTCTGCTCGGTGAAGGTGGCGGCGCCAGTCTACCTAGACTGGTCCGACAAGCCCATCACCTTCGACCAAGATGACCACCCCGACCACGTGCCGAGCCCAGGGAAGTACCCGCTCGTCGTCGATCCCGTCATCGGCGACGTCAGGCTCACCAAGGTCCTGATGGATGGAGGCAGCTGCCTCAACATCATCTACGCTGAGACCCTCAGGCTTCTGCGTGTCGATCTGTCATCCGTCCGAGCAGGCACTGCGCCCTTCCACGGGATCATTCCCGGGAAGCGCGTCCGGCCCCTCGGACAGCTCGACCTTCCTGTCTGCTTCGGAACACCCTCCAACTTCCGAAGGGAGACTTTGACGTTCGAGGTGGTCGGGTTCCGGGGGACCTACCACGCAGTGTTGGGAAGGCCATGCTACGCGAAGTTCATGGCCATCCCCAACTACACCTACCTGAAGCTCAAGATGCCGGGCCCCAACGGGGTCATCACCGTCGGCCCCACGTACAAACACGCATTCGAATGCGATGTGGAGTGCGTGGAGTACGCCGAGGCCCTCGCCGAGTCCGAGGCCCTCATTGCCGACCTGGAAAGCCTCTCCCGAGAGGTGCCGGACGTAAAGCGACATGCCGGCAACTTCGAGCCAGCGGAGACGGTTAAGGCCGTCCCTCTCGACCCCAGCGGCGATACCTCCAAGCAGATCTGGATCAGTTCCGGGCTCGACCCCAAATAGGAAGCAGTACTCGTCGACTTTCCCCGCGCGAACGCCGACATTTTTGCGTGGGGTCCCTCGGACATGCCTGGCATACCGAGGGATGTCACCGAGCACTCGCTGGATATTCGGGCTGGAGCCCGACCGGTCAGACAGCCTCTGCGCCGATTCGACGAGGAAAGGCGCAGGGTGATAGGCGAGGAGATCCACAAGCTGATGGCAGCAGGGTTCATCAAAGAGGTATTCCACCCTGAATGGCTTGCCAACCCTGTACTTGTGAGGAAGAAAGGGGGGAAATGGCGGATGTGTGTAGACTACACTGGTCTCAACAAAGCATGTCCGAAAGTCCCCTACCCTCTACCTCGCATCGATCAAATCGTGGACTCCACTGCAGGGTGCGAAACCCTGTCTTTCCTCGATGCCTACTCAGGGTATCATCAAATCAAGATGAAAGAGTCCGACCAGCTCGCGACTTCTTTCATCACGCCCTTCGGCATGTACTGTTATGTCACCATGCCGTTCGGTTTGAGGAACGCGGGTGCAACGTACCAGCGGTGCATGAACCATGTGTTCGGCGAACATATCGGTCGCACGGTCGAGGCCTACGTCGATGACATCGTGGTCAAGACGAGGAAAGCCTCCGACCTTCTCTCCGACCTCGAACTGACATTCCGGTGTCTCAAGGCGAAGGGCGTCAAGCTCAATCCCGAGAAGTGCGTCTTCGGGGTGCCCCGAGGCATGCTTTTGGGATTCATCGTCTCCGAGCGGGGCATCGAAGCCAACCCGGAGAAGATCGCAGCCATCACAAACATGGGGCCCATCAAGGACTTAAAAGGCGTACAGAGGGTCATGGGATGCCTCGCGGCCTTGAGCCGTTTCATCTCGCGCCTCGGCGAAAGAGGCCTGCCCCTGTACCGTCTCTTAAGGAAGGCCGAGTGCTTCACTTGGACTCCCGAGGCCGAGGAAGCCCTCGGGAACCTGAAGGCGCTCCTCACCCAGGCTCCCGTCTTGGTACCCCCAGCTGATGGAGAAACCCTCCTGGTCTACGTCGCCGCTACCACTCAAGTGGTCAGCGCCGCGATCGTGGTCGAAAGGCGGGAAGAGGGGCATGCCTTGCCCATTCAGAGGCCAGTTTACTTCGTCAGCGAGGTGCTGTCCGAGACCAAGATCCGCTACCCACAAGTCCAGAAGCTGCTGTATGCAGTGATCCTGACGAGGCGAAAGCTGCGACATTACTTCGAGTCTCATCCGGTGACTGTGGTGTCATCCTTCCCCCTGGGGGAGATCATCCAGTGCCGAGAAGCCTCGGGACGGATCGCGAAGTGGGCGGTGGAAATCATGGGCGAGACAATCTCGTTCGCCCCTCGGAAGGCCATCAAGTCCCAGGTACTGGCGGACTTCGTAGCCGAATGGGTCGACACCCAGTTGCCGACGGCTCCGATCCAACCGGAGCTCTGGACCATGTTTTTCGAGGGGTCGCTGATGAAGACGGGAGCCGGCGCGGGCCTGCTCTTCGTCTCACCCCTCGGGAAACACCTGCGCTACGTGCTCCGCCTCCATTTCCCGGCGTCCAACAATGTGGCTGAGTACGAGGCTCTGATCAACGGATTGCGAATCGCCATCGAGCTAGGGGTCCGACGCCTCGATGCACGCGGCGACTCGCAGCTCGTCATCGACCAAGTCATGAAGAACTCCCACTGCCGCGACCCGAAGATGGAGGCCTACTGTGATGAGGTTCGACGCCTGGAAGACAAGTTCTACGGGCTCGAGCTTAACCACATCGCCCAGCGCTACAACGAGACTGCGGACGAGCTGGCGAAGATAGCCTCGGGGCGAACGACGGTTCCCCCGGACGTCTTCTCCCGGGATCTGCACCAACCCTCCGTCAAAATAGGCGACACGCCCGAGCCCGAGGTGCCCTCGGCCCCGTCCGAGGTGACCTCGGCCCAGCCCGAGCCATCTTCGGTTCAACCCGAGGAGCCCTCGGCCCCCGAGGGCGAAGCACTGCACATCGAGGAGGAGCAGAGCGGGGTCACGCCAGATCAAGATTGGCGGACCCCGTACCTGCAATATCTCCGCCAAGGAGAGCTGCCCCTCGGCCGAGCCGAGGCTCGGCGGGTAGCGCGACGCGCCAAGTCGTTCGTCTTGCTGGGCGAAGAGAAGGAGCTCTACCACCGTAGCCCCTCGGGCATCCTCCAGCGATGCATCTCCATCACCGAGGGTCAGGAACTCCTGCAGGAAATACACTCGGGGGCTTGCGGCCATCATGCAGCACCTCGAACCCTCGTCGGGAACGCTTTCCGCCAAGGCTTCTACTGGCAGACGGCGGTGGCTGACGCCACTAGAATTGTCCGCGCCTGCGGAGGGTGTCAATTCTATGCGAAGCAAACCCACCTGCCCGCTCAGGCTCTGCAGACAATACCCATCACCTGGCCCTTCGCTGTGTGGGGTCTGGACCTCGTCGGCCCTCTGCAGAAGGCGCCCGGGGGCTACACGCACCTGCTGGTCGCCGTCGATAAATTCTCCAAGTGGATCGAGGTCCGACCCCTGAACAGCATCAGATCCGAGCAGGCGGTGGCGTTCTTCACCAACATCATCCATCGCTTCGGGGTCCCGAACTCCATCATCACCGACAACGGCACCCAGTTCACCGGCAAAAAATTCTTGGATTTTTGCGAGGATCACAACATCCGGGTAGACTGGGCCGCCGTAGCTCATCCCATGTCGAATGGGCAAGTGGAACGTGCCAACGGCATGATTCTACAAGGGCTCAAGCCCCGGATTTACAATGATCTCAACAAGTTCGGCAAGCGATGGATGAAGGAACTCCCCTCGGTGGTCTGGAGCCTGAGAACGACGCCAAGCCGAGCCATAGGTTTCACGCCGTTCTTCCTGGTCTACGGGGCCGAGGCCGTCCTGCCCACTGACCTGGAATACGGCTCCCCGAGGACGAGGGCCTACAACGAAGAAAGCAACCAAGCTAGCCGAGAAGACTCGCTGGACCAGCTGGATGAGGCTCGGGACAGGGCCTTACTACACTCGGCGCGATATCAGCAGTCCCTGCGACGCTACCACGCCCGAGGGGTCCGATCCCGAGACCTCCAGGTGGGCGATCTGGTGCTTCGGCTGCGGCAAGACACCCGAGGGAGGCACAAGCTCACGCCCCCCTGGGAGGGGCCGTTCGTCATCGCCAAAGTTCTGAAGCCCGGAACGTACAAGCTAGCCAACAGTCAAGGCGAGGTCTACGGCAACGCTTGGAACATCCAACAGCTACGTCGCTTCTACCCTTGAGATGTTTCCAAATTGTTCATATACCTCGCACCCACGCAAAGTTTAGTCAACAAGGAAGGGTCGGCCTCGCCTCGGCAAAGCCCGACCCTCCCTCGGGGGCTAAAAGGGGGGAAACCCCCTCTGCGTCAAAATTTTCCTCGAACAAAAAATCTCTTTATCAGAATATCTTTCGTGCTTTTTGACTACTTCGAAAAGTGGGTCATGGAAACGACAGGGTACACGTAAGCAGTCAAGGCTGACCGAGCCGAGGGACTCCTACGCCTCCGGGATACGGATACCTCACTCATCACCTTCTGCGATAAGTAACTCGCGTTCGGATAAGGTGACTCCGCGGATCGAACAAGTCTCTACGTTCGGAAGCTCTTCTGTCGAAGCGATTCTTCGAGTTTTCTTGACTAAGTCGGTGATAGGGCCTCAAGGACGAGTAAAAGTGCGCGTAAGCGGCAAGGCCGACCGAGCCGAGGGACTCCCACGCCTCCGGGATACGGATACCTCACTCCTCACCTTCCGCGAGAAGCAACTTTCGCTCACACAAACATCCCCGTTACCGACAAAAGGTCCAGATGCTTGGAACAAGAGGAAAAGGGACGCAGCTTTACAACACAGCAAGGGTGTGTGTTCTGGCCTCGACGGCCGCACAAAGCACACGCTACAAGACAGGCTGATCCTGCAGGCTCAGGTCTTGGCGCTGAAAGGGGGCGGCGACACCCTCGGCATCGACAGCACCTTCGGCAAAGCCCGAACTAGCCTCGGACGGCGACGCGGTCCGAGGGCCTCCGCTCCAAAGGACGGCGTCATCACCACGCCCGGGCGATCGTTGTCAGGGACTTCTCCGGGAACCCGGCCCGAGCAGGCGGCTCGGCCAGCCACCTCCGGGGCCTCGGCCAACCACCTTCCGAGGGCACGAGCCCGGTCCGAAGCCTCGGCTGACCGACTCCAGTGTCGATCCTGCCAACGGAAAACCCGGCTAGGCTCCGGCCAACCAGGTTTCATTTCCGAGCCAACTCTGCCTCTGCTCATGCTGATATCGCTACCCCCGGCCTCGGCTCGTCGAAGAGCGGCCGAGGTGTCTCTTTAACTAAGCTAGAGGAGCCTCGGACAACAGGGCCGACCGAGCCGAGGGACTCCTACGCCTCCGGGATACGGATACCTCACTCGTCACCTTGACACGGGGCGACTCATGCTTAGTGAAGCGGTCCAGACAATCAGCAGACGAGTCTTAGTGCTCGGGAATGAGGAAAAAACACGGCTCCGTGCCGTAATTACATACATGTTCAGGCCCCAAAAGCCGAAAATGAACAGAAAACCCGGCACTCGAAGTGCCATTACAAACGGAACTCTGGTTCCCCCTCCGCAGGTACGAACAACCCCACTCGATAGGGGTGGGCCTGCGGGGCAACAGAAGACCGACGAACGGCATGTCGCCGACCGCCCCGACAGCGGCGACGATGAAGACTTCTGCCCCGGGGGGCCGAACAGCAGCAATGATGGCCTCAGGGCGGATGCTGCTGCTAGGAGGCCCCCGCCCTTGCCCAAACTCGAGAGGCAAGGACGGGCAGAAGGCCGTAGAGTTGGAGGTCGGTCCATGGCCAACCTTGGCTGTCGCGCCGGCGGAAGAACCTCTTCCAGTTGCCGTGGCGGGAGGCGGCACCGGGAGCGGTTCCGAAACCGCTCGGCTCGGAGAGCCGGGCACGGTGCAGCTGTTAGCGCCACGGACGACTCCCGCCCTTCCCCCCGAACACTGAGGGAAGGAGCGGGCCACCGCCCACGCAGGGGCCGACCCCAACCCGGCACACTCCCCTCCTCAGCCCTGGTGATGAAAATCCTTGAGGCTGAGGGAGGGGCAGAGGCCGCAGCCCGGCTCGCTTTCCCCCACCATCAAGCCGGAAGTCACCCTCTTGGGTGGCCGCCGGTGGAGGGGTGCAGCCGGGCTGCATGATGAAAATCCTTGAAGCCGAACGATGGCTGAAAGGTACCCACTCCCACGGAGTGGTGTCCCCCGGCGATGAGGCACGGAGATGGCGGTTTCCCCCATCCGGGGGCTTGAAAGGCGGAAAGACACGATGCATAAGGGAGGAAGAAGACATGGTCGCCTTACGAAAGGGGTCGCCCTCCTTTTAAAGGCAACTCTCCGTGCTTGCGCCCCCAACCGTCACGGGCTGAGTCTTCTCCAACACGCCTCTAAAGCCCTCCCCTGCGGCGCGGGGGCTGGGACCCACCTGTCATGCAGACTGGCTCCGAGCAGAAGAAGCCGAACCGCCGCGCACGGCGCGCGCGCAACCACCCAGCAGTTACAAGCGACCCTCCACTTTTGCCCAGACCAACGGGCGAAGGGGGTGGGCAGCCATGCGGGCGGCATGCAGCCGCGCCAAGTGGACGCGCCTCTCCGACTCCTGACAGGCCAGCGCGGAGGCTCAAGCCCACGCGTCGCGCAACCGGCGCGCCGGATGCTGCATGTAAGCCACTATGCCACTTGCGCCACCACCGCACCTCCTCGGTTGCGGAACCAATACCACGACCCGAGGCGGCCCAGCGCGTGGCCCAGCTGCACTAGCCTGACGCAGCGGTCAAACGCGGTCAAAAGTGGGCCGGCAGTAATGACAGTGGCAGGCGCGCAAGAGCAGCGATCACGCCATCAGCCAGGCTCACGTCCCATCCGGAGGCAGCAAGAGAACCCCCTCTCTCACGGTGTGAAGACGACACGCCCGTGACCCGTTCCTCGAACGGCTCGCGCACGCGCAACGGCAGCCTCGCCAACTACTCGCCCCGGCGCATTAACTCCGCGGCTCGACGGGCAGCGCCACTGGCGGGAGCAGTTGGCGACGTTCCGCCTTCGCCAAAGCGGCCACACCAAATAGGTACGCCACGACGTTCAATTTCGAATCCTTTTTCCCTTTTCCTTCTTTCTCTATCTCTTGCAACAGGGACCGGGAAAGGGGATACCCCCAAAGGGATCCTTCCCCGCGAAGGAACTAGGCTCCGAGCCTCCTTACTGATCAGGGGTTCGAAGGCTGGCCCCCCGAAGGGTTCAACGGCCGCCCCAGATCGCGTGGGCCCGACACCCACTACTGGTCAGGGGTTCGAAGGTCGGCCCCCGAAAGGTCCCACGACCGCCTCAGGCTACTCGAGCTCCGTGCCCCCTACTGATCAGGGGTTCGAAGGCTGGCCCCCCGAAGGGTTCACAGTCGCCTCAGACACCGAGCGAGGGATGACCAGGGGTACGTTCGATACATAACCAAGGCTCGGGCTGCGCTCCTGAGGTACCCTAGGACATTTCCGAGACCAGCGGGAACGACTCTGTAACGGAATCCCATCGGAGGGAGGCAACGAGCCCTCGGACCCCGTCGCCAGGGGACCGGGTCCGGCAGATCACCCGCAGGTACTTTTGGGCGTGCCTCCGGGCCCCTAGCCGACCCCCAACGAATGGGGCACGGACGTCCACTCGGATTACCCGATCGCAGCTCACCGGAGACACCATGTTCGGTGCCCATCGAGGGTAACATGGCGCTCTCCCCCCCTCCTCCTTGCGGAAAGGCGACGTAGGGGCGTATGTAAAAAAAGTCGAGTCTGTCGCTGATCGTCCTCTCGCTCCGTGCGGAGGCTCGGGTCTGCTCTCGCAAACCCGGCTCCGGCCGAACCGTTGACAGCGTCAACATACCAGCCCGAGAACTTGGGCCCCGACAGTGCACCTGGGCTACGACCTGTTCGCATGAGGGAACCGCCAGACCAGCCGAAGCATTACGCAAGGCATTAAGACCTCGAAGGAGTGAAACCACTCCTCCGAGGCCTCGGGGGCTACACCCGGCGGGTGCGCTCGCGCGCACCCACCGGAACAAAGTACAACCGAGAAAGGCTGGTCCCCTTGCAAAAAAGTGCGACAAAAGCCTCCAAGCGAGTGTTAACACTCCCTTCGAGGCTCAGGGGCTACTGTCGGGGACCATAATTAGGGGTACCCTCAAGACGCCTAATTCTCAGCTGGTAACCCCCATCAGCATAAAGCTGCAGAGGCCTGATGGGTTTGATTAAGTCAGGGATCAGTCCATACGAGCGACTCGATCATGCCACGCCCGAGCCTAGCCTCGGGCAAGGGCAGCCGACCCTGAGATGTTTCCGTCTCGCCCGAGGCCTCCTCTTTCATGGCAGACGCATCTCCGGCTCGCCCGAGGCCTTGCCTTCGATAAGAAGTAACCCTGACTAAATCACCGCGCCGACCGACCAAGTCACTGGGGCCTTTAACGCAAAGAGTAAGACTGACGGGCAGCCAGGCTTGGCCAAAAGCGCCAGAGGAAGCTCCGCCCGACCCAGGGCTCGGACTCGGGCTAAGGCCCCGGAAGACGGCGAATTCCGCTCCGCCCAACCCAGGGCTCGGACTCGGGCTAAGACCCCGGAAGACGGCGAACTCCGCTCCGCCCGACCCAGGGCTCGGACTCGGGCTAAGGCCCCGGAAGACGGCGAACTCCGCTCCGCCCGACCCAGGGCTCGGACTCGGGCTAAGGCCCCAGAAGACGATGAACTCCGCTTCGCCCGACCCAGGGCTCGGACTCCACCCCGACCTCTGCCGAACGACCTCCGCCTCGCCCGACCCGGGTGCTCAGGTTCGGCCTCGGCCATGCAGGACAGACTCGACCTCGGCCTCGGAGGAGCCTCCACGTCGCCCGACCTAGGGCACAAGTCCTGCCACGTCGACAGGAAGCGCCATCATCACCCTACCCCGAGCCGACTCGGGCCGCAGGGAACAGGACCGACGTCCCATCTGGCTAGCTCCGCTAGATAGGCAATGATGGTGCCCCGCTGGACCATGACGACGGCGGCTCCCAGCTCCCTTACGAAAGCAAGGGGACAGTCAGCAAGGGCCCAACCACTCCGACAGCTGTCCCTCCGTCCGGCTCCATCGCTTCTCCAACAGCCACGACGCCACACTAGCTGGGTGCCAAGATCTCTCCGGCTGCCACCTTGGCATGTACTTAGGGTACTAGCTCTCCCCCGCTAGACACGTAGCACCTTGCTACACCCCCATTTGTACACCTGGATCCTCTCCTTACACCTATAAAAGGAACGACCAGGGCCTTCTTAGAGAAGGTTGGCCTCGCGGGAACGAAGGGCAGGGTCAGGCGCTCTCTCGGGGCCGCTCGCTCCCCTCACCCGCGCGGACGCTTGTAACCCCCTACTGCAAGCGCACCCGACCTGGGCGCGGGACGAACACGAAGGCCGCGGGAATCTCCGACTCCCTCACGACCCGGCTCCGGCCACCTCGCTCTCGCTCTCTCTCCCCCCTTCGCGCTCGCCCACGCGCTCGACCCATCTGGGCTGGGGCACGCGGCACACTCACTCGTCGGCTCGGGGACCCCCCGGTCTCGGAACGCCGACATCGCCTGCGCAACTCCGGCTGCGGTGCCACTTGACAGAGTGAGACTGACAGGTAGTCAGGCCCGGCCGAAGGCTCCATAGGAAACTCCGCTCCTCCCGACCCAGGGCTCGGACACGGGCTAAGACCCGGAAGACGGCGAACTCCGCTCCACCCGACCCTAGGGCTCGGACACGGGCTAAGTCCCGGAAGACGGCGAACTCCGCTCCGCCCGACCCAGGGCTCGGACACGGGCTAAGTCCCGGAAGACGGCGAACTCCGCTCCGCCCGACCCAGGGCTCGGACACGGGCTAAGACCCGGAAGATGGTGAACTCCGCTCTGCCCGACCCAGGGCTCGGACACGGGCTAAGTCCCGGAAGACGACGAACTCCGCTCCGCCCGACCCAGGGCTCGGACACGGGCTAAGACCCGGAAGACGATGAACCCCGCTTCGCCCGACCCCAGGGCTCGGACTACGCCCTGGCCTTAGCCGACGGTCTCCGCCTCGCTCGACCCAGGGGCTCGGACTCGGCCTCGGCCACGGAAGACAGACTCGACCTCGGCTTCGGAGGAGCTTCCACATCGCCCAACCTAGGGCGCAGACCAGCCACGTCAACAGGAGGCGCCATCATCACCCTACCCCGAGCTAACTCAGGCCGCAGGGAACAAGACCGGCGTTCCATCTGGCTCGCTCCGCCAGATAGGCAATGATGGCGCCCCGCATACTCTATGACGACGGCGGCTCTCAGCCCCCTTACGGAAGCAAGAGGACGTCAGCAAGGACTCAACCGCTCCGACAGCTGTCCCTCCGCTAGGCTCCATCGCTCCTCCGACGACCACGACATCACACCAGCTGGGTGCCAAGATCTCTCCGGCTGCCACAACGGCATGTACTTAGGGCGCTAGCTCTCCTCCGCTAGACACGTAGCACTCTGCTATACCCCCCATTGTACACCTGGATCCTCTCCTTATGCCTATAAAAGGAAGGACCAGGGCCCTCTTAGAGAGGGTTGGCCGCGCGGGGACGAGGACGAGATACGCGCTCGCTCGGAGCCGCTCGCCCCCTCTCTCGCGTGGACGCTTGTAACCCCCTTACTGCAAGCGCACCCGACCTGGGCGCGGGACGAACACGAAGGCCGCGGGATTCCCACCTCTCTCACGCCGGTCTCCGGCCGCCTCGCTCTCCCCCCTTCACGCTCGCCCTCGCGCTCGACCCATCTGGGCTGGGGCACGCGGCGACATTCACTCGTCGGCTCAGGGACCCCTTTGGCGGTGGTGCGGTCCTTTTGCTTTGGGCTAACATTTTCTCCCCCTTTGGCATGAATCGCCAAAAACGGAGTCATTAGAGCCCTTTAATTACTTTCTCCCCCTTTGGCAAACAATAATATGAGTGAAGATTATACCAAAGACGGAGAGATGCTCGGAGCGACGGCGAAGGATGAGTTGTGGAGTGGAGTGGAAGCCTTTGTCTTCGCAGAAGACTCCAATTCCCTTTCAATATCCCTATGACTTGGTTTGAAATATACTTGAAAACACATTAGTCATAGCATATAAAAGAGATATGATCAAAGGTATACTTATGAGCTATGTGTGCAAATTAGCAAAAGAAATTGCGTGAATCAAGAATATTTAGCTCATGCCTAAGTTTGTTAAAAGTTTGTTCATCTAGTGGCTTGGTAAAGATATCGGCTAATTGATCTTTAGTATTAATGTATGCAATCTCGATATCTCCCTTTTGTTGGTGATCCCTAAGAAAATGATACCGAATGGCTATGTCTTTAGTGCGGTTGTGCTCAACGGGATTATCCGCCATGCGGATTGCACTCTCATTATCACATAGCAAAGGAACTTTGGTTAATTTGTAACCATAGTCCCGCAGGGTTTGCCTCATCCAAAGTAATTGCGCGCAACAATGGCCTGCGGACAATATACTCGGCTTCGGCGGTAGAAAGAGCTACGGAATTTTGCTTCTTTGAAGCCCAAGACACCAAGGATCTTCCCAAGAACTGGCAAGTCCCCGATGTGCTCTTTCTATTAATTTTACACCCCGCCCAATCGGCATCCGAATAACCAATTAAATCGAATGTGGATCCCCGAGGATACCAAAGCCCAAACTTAGGAGTATAAGCCAAATATCTCAAGATTCGTTTTACGGCCATAAGGTGAGCTTCCTTAGGGTCGGCTTGGAATCTTGCACACATGCATACGGAAAGCATAATATCTGGTCGAGATGCACAAAAGTAGAGTAAAGAACATATCATCGACCGGTATACCTTTTGATCTACGGATTTACCTTCCGTGTCGAGGTCGAGATGCCCATTGGTTCCCATGGGTGTCTTGATGGGCTTGGCATCCTTCATCCCAAACTTGTTTAGAATGTCTTGAGTATACTTCGTTTGGCTAATGAAGGTGCCCTCTTGGAGTTGCTTCACTTGAAATCCCAAGAAGTACTTCAACTCCCCCATCATTGACATCTCGAATTTCTGTGTCATGATCCTACTAAACTCTTCACATGTAGATTCGTTAGTAGACCCAAATATAATATCATCAACATAAATTTGGCATACAAACAAATCATTTTCAAGTGTTTTGGTAAAGAGTGTAGGATCGGCCTTTCCGACTTTGAAGTCATTAGCAATAAGGAAATCTCTTAGGCATCCATACCATGCTCTTGGGGCTTGCTTGAGCCCATAAAGAGCCTTAGAGAGCCTATAGACATGGTTAGGGTACTCACTATCTTCAAAGCCGGGAGGTTGCTCAACATAGACCTCTTCCTTGATTGGTCCATTGAGGAAGGCACTCTTCACGTCCATTTGGTAAAGCTTGAAGCCATGGTAAGTAGCATAGGCTAATAATATACAAATTGACTCAAGCCTAGCTACAGGTGCATAGGTTTCACCGAAATCCAAACCTTCGACTTGGGAGTATCCCTTGGCCACAAGTCGGGCTTTGTTCCTTGTCACCACACCATGCTCGTCTTGCTTGTTGCGGAAGACCCATTTGGTTCCTACAACATTTTGGTTAGGACGTGGAACTAAATGCCATACCTCGTTCCTAGTGAAGTTGTTGAGCTCCTCTTGCATCGCCACCACCCAATCTGAATCTTGAAGTGCTTCCTCTACCCTGTGTGGCTCAATAGAGGAAACAAAAGAGTAATGCTCACAAAAATGTGCAACACGAGATCTAGTGGTTACCCCCTTATGAATGTCGCCGAGGATGGTGTCGACGGGGTGATCTCGTTGAATTGCTTGGTGGACTCTTGGGTGTGGCGGCCTTGGTTCTTCATCCTCCTTGTCTTGATCATTTGCATCTCCCCCTTGATCATTGCCGTCGTCTTGAGGTGGCTTATTTTCTTGAACTTGTCCTTCATCATCTTGAGCCTCATCCTCAATTTGAGTTGGTGGAGATGCTTGCATGGAGGAGGATGGTTGATCTTGTGCATGTGGTGGCTCTTCGGATTCCTTAGGACACACATCCCCAATGGACATGTTCCTTAGCGCGATGCACGGAGCCACTTCATCATCTATCTCATCAAGATCAACTTGCTCTACTTGAGAGCCGTTAGTCTCATCAAACACAACGTCACAAGAAACTTCAACTAGTCCCGAGGACTTGTTAAAAACTCTATATGCCCTTGTGTTTGAATCATATCCTAATAAAAAGCCTTCTATAGTCTTAGGAGCAAATTTAGATTTTCTACCTCTTTTAACAAGAATAAAGCATTTGCTACCAAAGACTCTAAAATATGAAATATTGGGCTTTTTACCGGTTAGGAGTTCGTATGATGTCTTCTTGAGGATTCGGTGTAGATACAACCGGTTGATGGCGTAGCAGGCGGTGTTGACTGCTTCGGCCCAAAACCGATCCGAAGTCCTATACTCATCAAGCATGGTCCTTGCCACGTCCAATAGAGTTCTATTCTTCATCTCCACTACACCATTTTGTTGTGGTGTGTAGGGAGAAGAGAACTCATGCTTGATGCCCTCCTCCTCAAGAAAGCCTTCAATTTGAGAGTTCTTGAACTCCGTCCCGTTGTCGCTTCTAATTTTCTTGATCCTTAAGCCGAACTCATTTTGAGCCCGTCTCAAGAATCCCTTTAAGGTCTCTTGGGTATGGGATTTTTCCTACAAAAAGAACACCCAAGTGAAGAGAGAATAATCATCCACTATTACAAGACAATACTTACTCCCGCCGATGCTTATGTAAGCAATCGGGCCGAATAGATCCATGTGGAGTAGCTCAAGCGGCCTGTCGGTCGTCATGATGTTCTTGTGTGGATGATGGGCTCCAACTTGCTTCCCTACTTGGCATGCGCTACAAATCCTGTCTTTCTCAAAATGAACATTTGTTAATCCTAAAATGTGTTCTCCCTTTAGAAGCTTATGAAGATTCTTCATCCCAACATGGGCTAGTCGGCGGTGCCAGAGCCAACCCATGTTAGTCTTAGCAATTAAGCAAGTGTCGAGTTCAGCTCTATCAAAATCTACCAAGTATAGCTAACCCTCTAACACTCCCTTAAATGCTATTGAATCATCACTTCTTCTAAAGACAGTGACACCTACATCAGTAAATAGACAGTTGTAACCCATTTGACATAATTGCGAAACGGAAAGCAAATTGTAATCTAATGAATCAACAAGAAAAACATTTGAAATGGAATGGTCAGGAGATATAGCTATTTTACCCAAACATTTGACCAAACCTTGATTTCCATCCCCGAATGTGATAGCTCGTTGGGGAGCTTGGTTTTTCTCGTATGAGGAGAACATCTTCTTCTCCCCTGTCATGTGGTTTGTGCACCCGCTGTCGATTATCCAACTTGAGCCCCCGGATGCATAAACCTACAAAACAAGTTTAGTTCTTGACTTAGGTACCCAAACGGTTTTGGGTCCTTTGGCATTAGAAACAAGAACTTTGGGTACCCAAACACAAGTTTTGGAGCTCTTGTGTTTGCCCCCAACATACTTGGCAACTACCTTACCGGATTTGTTAGTCAAAACGTAGGATGCATCAAAAGTTTTAAATGAAATGTCATGATCATTTGATGCACTAGGAGTTTTCCTTTTAGGCAACTTAGCACGGGTTGGTTGCCTAGAGCTAGATGTCTCACCCTTATACATAAAAGCATGATTAGGGCCAGGGTGAGACTTCCTAGAATGAATTCTCCTAATTTTGCTCTCGGGATAACCGACAGGGTACAAAATGTAACTCTCGTTATCCTGAGGCATGGGAGCCTTGCCTTTTACAAAATTAGATAATCTCTTAGGAGGGGTATTAAGTTTGACATTATCTCCCCTTTGGAAGCCAATGCCATCCTTGATGCCAGGGCGTCTCCCATTATAAAGCATACTACGAGCAAATTTAAATTTTTCATTTTCAAGTTCATGCTCGGCAATTTTAGCATCTAATTTAGCTATATGCTCATTTTGTTGTTTAATTAAAGCCATGTGATCGTGAATAGCATTAATATCAACATCTCTACATCTAGTACAAATAGAAGTATGTTCAACAGTAGATGTAGAGGGTTTGCATGAGTTAAGTTCAACGATCTTAGCACGTAAAATATCATTGTTATCTCTAAGATCGGAAATTGTAACATTGCAAACATCTAGTTCATTAGCCTTAGCAATTAATTTCTCATTTTCAATCCTAAGGCTAGCAAGAGAAATATTTAATTCTTCAATCTTAGCAAGTGAATCAACATTATCATCTCTAAGATTGGGAATTGAAACATTATAAACATTTGAATCAACCTTGACAATAAGTTTAGCATTTTCATTTCTAAGGTTGGTGATAGTATCATGGCAAGTGCTTAGCTCACTAGATAATTTTTCACATTTTTCTACTTCTAGAGCATAAGCATTTTTCACCTTAACATGCTTTTTATTTTCCTTGATTAGGAAGTCCTCTTGAGAGTCCAAGAGTTCATCCTTCTCATGGATGGCACTAATTAATTCATTTAATTTCTCTTTTTGTTGCATGTTGAGGTTGGCAAAAAGAGTACGCAAATTATCTTCCTCATCACTAGCATTATCATCACTAGAGGATTCATATTTAGTGGAGGATTTGGATTTAACCTTCTTCTTTTTGCCGTCCTTTGCCATGAGGCACTTGTGGCCGACTGTTTGGGAAGAGGAGTCCCTTGGTGACGGCGATGTTGGCGGCATCCTCGTCGGAGGATGAGTCGGTGGAGCTCTCGTCGGAGTCCCACTCCCGACAAACATGGGCATCATCGCCCTTCTTCTTGTAGTACCTCTTCTTCTCTTTTCTCCTCCCCTTCTTGTCGTTGTCCCTGTCACTATCACTTGATAATGGACATTTAGCAATAAAGTGACCGGGCTTACCACACTTGTAGCAAACCTTCTTGGAACGGGATTTGTAATCCTTCCCCTTCCGTTGCTTGAGGATTTGGCGAAAGCTTTTGATGATTAAAGCCATCTCCTCATTGTCGAGCTTTGAGGCATCAATGGGTTGTCTATTTGATGTAGAATCTTCCTTCTTTTCCTCTGTTGCCTTGAATGCAACCGGTTGTGCTTCGGGCGCGGAGGGGCCATCTAGCTCGTTGATCTTCTTTGAGCCTTTGATCATCAACTCAAAGCTCACAAAATTACCTATCACTTCCTCAGGAGTCATTAGCGTGTATCTAGGATTACCACGAATTAATTGAACTTGAGTGGGGTTAAGGAAAACAAGAGATCTTAGAATAACCTTAACCATCTCATGGTCATCCCATTTCTTACTCCCGAGGTTGCGCACTTGGTTCACCAAAGTCTTGAGCCGGTTGTACATGTCTTGTGGCTCCTCCCCTTGGCAAAGTCGAAAGCGACCGAGCTCCCCCTTGATCGTTTCCCGCTTGGTGATCTTGGTCACTGTGAATCATCTAGGCCCCTTTGGTGATGTTTTGGTAATTAATGATAACTGCTTGTGGACTAACGATTCTTCGAGAAATAAGAATGCAGGGTTGGACCACATAAAACAGGAAATGTTGGAGAATCATAAACATTGGTTGTGGATCAAATAAAGGCAAAGGTATAATACAGGTTTTGTTTTTGCCGGTCTTGAGGAGTTTAGAGAAGATACCTGACCGGATTAGTAGGCTAGATAGCCGTACTATTAAGAGGGGTCAATGACTTTGATCTGTGTGAAACTCAGTGCCTCATAGAGCATCAAGTAGTTGCATTTGCATGAGGACTAACAACGCTTCAAATCTCATGAGTTAAAAGTTCTTTCAAAAACAAGTTTGAAAGTTGCAAAGTCTTGGATGCGCGGACCGTCCGGGCCTTGAGGGCGGACTGTCCGCGATCCACCAGAGGGTCCGAAGACTGACTATCTCGGGGGCCACCTTGTTACTTTGCACTGCGGACCGTCCGGGCCTTAGGGCCGGACCGTCCGCAGTCCTGACCAGAGAAGGCTGGTTTCGGGTCAGTCCCTGAATTATAGTGCGGACCGTCCGGCCATGCAGGGCGGACAGTCCGCAGGTGTCAAAATGTTTTTTGACCAGGGACTGTGCGATTTCTTTGAGTTGTACTACGGACTGTCCGGGGGACTAGTCCGGACAGTACTATCTCAGGTCGCGGACCGTCCGGATTTATAGGCGGACGGTCCGCACGTGTTAGTTGTTCTTAGTCCGAGGCTCGGGTGCCTCATGCTGCCAGGTCACGGACGGTCCGGCCTTGGAAGGCGGACTGTCCGGACCTACCTTTTCTGACAGTTCTGACAGTTTTCAAACGGGAATTATAGCCGTTATGTGTACGGCGGACCGTCCGGCCCTAGGGCGCGGACCGTCCGCGTGTGCGCAGAACATGTGCTTTTTGCACATAACGGTTGGATTTTGATGGAGGGGTATAAATAGAAGGGTAGCTCGTGTGAGAGAACTCTCTTGGCCATTCCTTGCACACATTGAGCTCATTTGTGATCCTCCAACTCACTCTCTCACACTCTTTGCTTGAGATTGCATCCTAGTGAGAGATTGAGGGTTCCTAGTGCATTTGCATCATTTGGTGATTCTTGAGGCACTAGGTGGTACACCGAGCAAGCGTCATTGGCTTGTTACTCTTGGAGGTTGCCGCCTCCTAGACGGCTCGGGTGATTGTCTCCGTCGAGCTCTCCAAGAAGATTGTGGAGAAGCCGCGATGTTGATTGTGAGGGGTTTGCGCCTACCTCGCCGGAGCGGCAAAGGTGACATTAGTGGAATCGAGGTATTGAGTGATTTCTTGTCCACTTGGCTCAAAGATCAAGCCGTGACTTGATAGAGGAGCAAGTGAGAGCTTGAAGTCCACCTCAACGTGGATTAGGGGTGATCAGCAAATCACCGATACCACGGGATAAATTTTGGTGTCTCTACCTTCTTGCATTACTTATTGCTTTGCAAGTAATTAGTGTTTTGCATATTGTTTCTCAAGTATTCAATCACCGTAGTTGTTTCTCATACATTGTTTACTTATTGTCACTAGAGAATTTATTCCTCTTGTTATATTGATTAAATTTACCTAGTGTTTTTGATTTTAGTCAAAACCGCCTATTCACCCCCCTCTAGCCGGTGTCCTAGATCCTACAAGTGGTATCAGAACCGAGGACTCCATTGTTTGTGGATCTAATCATCCCGGAGTGGAACAAAATGGCTAGTAACAACAATGTGCACATTGGGAAGCCACCGCATTTTGATGGGAATAATTATGACTATTGGAAAATAAGAATGTCAATGCATCTTAGAGCAATGGGTGGAAAATTTTGGCCAATTGTCAGGGATGGATTTGTTGTGTTGAAAGAAGATGAACCATCCGTTAGTGATAATGAGAATATCCTCACAAATGATCAAGCCATGAATGTCTTTTATGATGCTCTTGATATAAATGAGTTCAATCGTATCAAGAATCTCACAATCGCTCATGAGATTTGGATTAAGTTAATGGAAATTCATGAAGGAACTACAATTGTGAAGAGTGCCAAACTATATGTGTGCAAAGGGAAGTTTGAGCAATTTATTATGAAAGAAGATGAGAGTGTATCCGATATGTTCAATCGGTTAAATGAGATAGTAAATGAACTCAAGGGACTTGGTTTTAATGTACCGGATGTGGATTTCACTCACAAGTTCCTTAGATCACTTCCGGAGAAATATGAGACCATTGTGACAATGTTAGTAAGGAGTGATCTATCTACAACTTCTCCAACCGAAGTATTGGGAGAAATTCTCACTCAAGATATATTTAAGAAGTCGCAAGCCGATGCTTTAAGTTTGGCAAAGAAGGTGAAAAATGAATCAATTGCTCTAAAAGCTAAAGCCTCAAAGGCAATTGAAAAGGAAGAGAGTAATGATGAAGAAAATGAAAGTGAGAGTGATGGTGACATGGCTCTATTTGTAAGGAAATTCAATAAATTCATGAAGATGAAGAGAGGTCAACCTAGAAGAGGTCAAACATCTAGAAGAAGTGATTTCAATGATAGAAAGTGTTTTGAGTGTGGGGAACCCGGTCACATTGCCATGAATTGCCCAAGCAAGAAGAAGAAGGGCAAGGATGAAAGTGACAAGAAGAAAAAGAAATACTTTAACAAGAAGAAAGATGGCAAAGCCTACTTAGTTGAATGGGACTCGGATGATAGCTCGGATGATGATGATGATGACACCTCATCCAAGCTTAATGCCGGAATTGCCATAAAGGAAGCTCCCTCACTTTTCTCATCCCCCCATTGTCTTATGGCAAAGGGAGATGCTAAGGTAAAAATCATCACCGATTTAAATGATATAAAAGATGATGATGATATCGATGATGTTGATGATGATGGCTATTCATATGATGATCTTGTTAGAATGTTAGGTGAGGCCGATGACTACATGCACAAAGAAAAAGAAAAATTTAAGACCTTGAAGGAATTGTATAAAAACCTTCAAGTGTCTTTTGAGGAGCTCAAGACCTCTCACAATGACCTAAAAGAAAATTGTGAGAAGCTTGCGGATGCTCAAAAATCATCTATTGTGCATGAAGTTAAGGTGGTCACTAAGGATATTGGAGTCACTTGTGACTTACTTGATAGTATTACAAGTGAATCACTATCTACTAACTCTATTTGTGATAAATGCAAAATTTCTCTCAATGATAACATTGCTCTTGATGAATCAAAAATTATTGTTGACAATGAAGTGTTAGTAGATAGAGTAAACACTCTAACTCATGACCTAGAAAAGGCATATGGTGGTAAGGCCAAATTGAATTTCATATTGGGAAGTCAACGATGCTCTCTTAACCGTGAAGGTCTTGGATATGTTCCCAAGAAAGGAAAGAATGCTTTTGTAAAGCAAAAGACATTATTTGTGAAAGAATGTGACAAAGTGTGTCACAAGTGTCACAAAAAGGGACATGTTAAGAAAAATTGTCCCAAGTTCAAAAATGTATCCTCCACTTGTTTTGAGCATTGTTATGTTCTTTCTCATAATGCAAAAGGTGTTCATGCTAAATTTGTTGGTACTTCAATTGTTGGAAACAAAAAGAAAGCTATTTGGGTGCCAAAGACCTTGGTCACTAACATCCAAGGACCCAAGCAAGTTTGGGTACCTAAAAGAGATTGATTTCCTTTTGTAGGTAAACTACAAGGCGGGAGAGAATCATTGGGTGTTAGATAGTGGATGCACTCAACACATGACCGGAGATATGAAAATGTTTACCCAAATGAGTGAGGAAGATTGCTCAAATTATGATAGTATCACATTTGGAGATAATCGCAAAGGAAAGGTTAAAGGTTTGGGTAAAATTGCTATTTCAAATGATCATTCTATATCAAATGTGCTCTTGGTTGAGTCTTTGAATTTTAATTTACTTTCCGTAGCTCAATTATGTGATTTAGGATTTTGTTGCAATTTCACGGTTGAAGATGTTATTATCTCTAGTGTTGATGGTAGCAATCTTAAGTTTAAAGGTTTTAGACATGAAAATCTTTATCTTGTTGATTTCTCTTCTAATAAGGCAAAGCTCACAACTTGCCTATTCTCAAAAGCTTCACTAGGTTGGTTATGGCATAGAAGACTTGGTCATGTTGGAATGAAGCAACTCAATCGGTTAACCAAGCATGACTTAGTTCGTGGCTTAAAAGATGTGAAGTTTGAGAAGAACAAATTGTGTAGCTCTTGTCAAGCCGGGAAGCAAGTGGCAAACACTCATCCAAATAAAAGTCAAATGTCCACTCATCGACCTTTGGAATTACTTCACATGGATCTATTTGGGCCCACATCTTTTGTAAGTATTGGTGGTAATTCTTATTGTCTTGTGATTGTGGATGACTATTCAAGATTTACTTGGGTTTACTTTCTTCGAGACAAATCTAATGTGTTTGAAACATTCAAGTCATTTGCTATATTGGCTCAAAATCAATTTGATTTCGACATCAAAAAGGTTAGAAGTGATAATGGGTCGGAATTCAAAAATGCGAGAATTGATGAATATTGTGATGAAAAGGGTATTAAACATGAATTCTCTTCCAAATATACCCCGGAACAAAACGGTACTGTTGAAAGAAAGAATAGAACTCTCATTGATATGGCTAGGTCTATGTTAGCGGAATATAGTATATCGGATTCTTATTGGGCCGAGGCAATAAATACCGCTTGTCATTCATCAAATAGACTATATTGTCACAAGCTCTTGAAGAAAACTCCATATGAATTGCTCATTGGTAGAAAGCCAAATATCTCATATTTTAGGGTATTCGGTTGCAAATGTTATATTTTGAGAAAGGGAAGCCGGCTTTCTAAATTTGAGAAGAAATGTGATGAGGGTTTTCTTCTTGGATATTCATCAAATAGTAAAGCTTATAGAGTCTTCAACAAAACTCATGGTATTATTGAGGAAGCTTATGATGTTGAATTCGATGAAACAAATGGGTCTCAAGATGAGAGTGATAATCTCGATGATGTTGGGGGAACTCAATTGATAAATGCAATGAAAACAATGGCCATTGGTGAAATAAAACCAAAGGAAGATGATGATGAAAATAGTGTGGTTGTCATTCCTTCATCCTCAACTCTAAATGAGGAAGATCACCAAAGCCAACAACATAATGAAACCATGGATACTCATGATCAAGGTACTTCAAGACATTCAGTTCCTCCTAATGCTTCAACTAGCAATTATCAAACGGTATCAAGAATTCATCATTCCATTGTGAAGGATCACCCGGTTGATCAAATTGTGGGTGATATTAGTAAGGGTGTTCAAACTCGCTCTCGCATAGCTTCGTTTTGTGAACATTTCTCTTTTGTATCTTGTATGGAACCTAACTGTGTATATGAAGCTCTACTTGATGTTGATTGGGTGAATGCAATGCATGAAGAATTAAATAACTTCGCTCGAAATGAAGTTTGGGAACTTGTTGAGAGACCAAAGAACCACAATGTTATTGGTACAAAATGGGTGTTTCGCAACAAGCACAATGAAGATGGTGTGGTAGTAAGAAACAAGGCAAGATTAGTTGCTCAAGGATATACTCAAATTGAGGGATTGGATTTTGGGGAGACATTTGCTCCCATGGCAAGATTAGAAGCAATCCGGATTCTACTTGCTTATGCTTGTGCACATAATATCAAGCTCTACCAAATGGATGTAAAGAGTGCCTTTCTAAATGGTAAGATTAGTGAACTAGTGTATGTTGAACAACCTCCCGGTTTTGAGGACCCCAAAAGACCTAACCATGTGTTCAAGCTTTCTAAAGCTCTTTATAGGCTTAAGCAAGCTCCACGCGCGTGGTATGAAAGGCTTAGGGATTTCTTGCTTTCCAAAGACTTCAAAATTGGGAAGGTTGATACTACTCTATTCACTAAAAGAATTGGCAAAGACTTATTTGTTTGTCAAATCTATGTTGATGATATCATTTTTGGATCTACTAATGAATTATTTTGTGAGGAATTCGGAAAAATGATGTCAAAAGAATTTGAAATGTCTATGATAGGAGAATTGAGCTTCTTTCTTGGCCTTCAAATTAAACAATTGAAAGATGGAATTTTTATAAGTCAATCAAAATATTTGAAGGACATGCTCAAGAAGTTTGGTTTAGAGAATGCAAAGCCTATCAAGACTCCAATGGCAACAAATGGTCATCTAGACTTAGATGAAGGAGGTACTATGGTTGATCAAAAACTTTATCGTTCAATAATTGGTAGTTTGCTTTATATTACCGCATCTAGGCCCGATGTTATGTTTAGTGTATGCATGTGTGCTCGATTTCAAGCTTCACCTAGAGAGATTCACTTGAAAGCCGCTAAAAGAATTCTAAGATATTTGAAGTACACTCCCAATATTGGTCTATGGTATCCCAAAGGTGCTCAATTTGAATTAATTGGATATTCGGATTCGGACTATGCGGGGTGCAAAGTTGATAGAAAAAGCACCTCCGGTTGTTGTCAATTTCTTGGTAGATCTCTTGTTTCATGGTCTTCTAAGAAACAAAATTCGGTTGCTCTCTCTACCGCCGAAGCGGAATATATATCGGCCGGAAATTGTTGTGCTCAACTATTATGGATGAAACAAACCTTATTGGATTATGGAATCATTTTCAAGAATGTGCCTCTCATGTGTGATAATGAGAGTGCGGTAAAATTGGCTACCAATCCGGTCCAACACTCAAGAACTAAGCACATTGATATACGGCATCACTTCTTAAGAGATCATGTTGGCAAGGGAGATATCTCTATTTATTCCATAGGCACGGATGATCAATTAGCAGACATTTTTACAAAGCCTTTGGATGAAACAAGATTTTGTTCTCTAAGAAGCGAAATGAATGTGATCGATCTCTCAAATGTGGCTTGAAGTTGACTACGCATGTGTCGTGCTGCATCTTGGTTCTACATATGCTCTTTATGCTTTTTATTTGATATTATTGATGTATTTTTCATTCTAAATTGCTCTAGATAGTTTAATGCAAAAATTTGCATAACTCAATTACATAATATGAATATGCATGCATACTAACTCTTGGATTGGTCGAAATGTCCATTTATGAGCACCAATTCGGATTTGAAATTCAAAATCGGAAAGTGGACAGACATTGGAAAACTGAGTATCAGGCCGTGGACCGTCCGCCCATGGACCGCGGACCGTCCGCGGAATCAGGAACTAGACAGTCCGATCAGCGATGCAGACCGTCTGAACTCATCAGGGCGCGGACCGTCCGCCACCCCTGCACGGACCGTCCGCGACAGGCAGTAAAAGCAGGCAGAGACCGTAGACTTGTCATTTGTGTTACTTCACTTGCTCCCCTCTCGCCAAATAATCTCCTTTGTCGATTGTGCGCGGACGGAGAAGTGATGTTGCGCACGGACAGTCCGACAGCTTGTGGCAACGTTCAATCAACATGTCTTCATCACGGTATTTCATAAATCTTGTGGATTTCATCAAATTTCTTCAAGTTTTGAGATTATTTGGGTTTCCTCTCTGATCTGAAATTAAGCAGTGGTTTTACATATCTGATTGGTGGGATTGATGGTATTACTCACTATGAATGCTGTGCAAATTTTTGAACTCAGTTGGATGGGTATTCTCTGCACAATCCTCACTTCAACATTTGTGGCGGCTAGGGTTCCTTGAGTCGCCACTGGTCGGTCGCGGACCGTCCGCCTAGTGGGCGCGGACCGTCCGGGCCTCTAGCGCGGACTGTCCGGCCCCCTAGCGCGGACCGTCCGGACCCTGGCAGAGCATTGCAAGTTCTATTCCTTTCTATTGTGGTGATTTGTATCAACTATTTATCTATGGATGTCTGTCACATTATTGCAGTGGTTTTGGTGGTCTCCGCAAGAAACTTGCAGGTCGCTTTAAGTCAAAGCGTCCTCATGGAGGTGATGATGACTATACACCGACTACTGATTCAGAGGCCCAATCCTCAGCTGGGGGCACTGAATCTATGGATACTGAGGACTTTCCCCATATCCATCCTGATTATCCCATTGACACCTCTGGATGGACCTATCCAAAGCGAAGGTTTTCTATGGCTGAGTACTGCTCAAGGCGGACTGTGAACCAGTACACTCTGCCATCTGACACCAATATTTAATTTTTCCACACTCAGCTGCAGTTTGATGTCTTTTGGGGCACGTTGGTGGATACAAATTTTCATAAGCATCAGGTGATTGGTTGGTCCTTCTTGCTAAGTCAATCAGTCATGGAGGGATTGATCCCTAAGTTTGAAACGTGTGGACTGTATCAATTTATGGGGCAACGCACAGACTTCAATGAAATGGCTGTTAAGCAATTCCTGGCTACCTTAGAGATTGATATTGAAGAAGAATCTATCACTTGGATGACTGGCTTCAAGCGCTATTCTGCTTCTTTTGCTGACTTTGCCACTGCCAACAGTCTGGATTATGGCACCATTTCTGCTGGGCTGGATCTTTATACTGAGGATAATTTTGAGGATTTCGTGCAATTTTATGAGCCAGCCAGGCTAGGAATACCCAGGAGGTTTGGAGAGACAGCAGGACTCAGACATCATCCTGCTGTAATCAACAAGATTGCCAGAGTCACCATTCTTCCCAAGAGTGGTGATAAGAGTAAAATATGAGATAAGTTCTGGAACATCATCCAGCACATCATGAATGGTGAAGTCATGAATATTGTTCTTTTCATGATGAGACAGCTTAATGATTTGAAAATGGACAAGAATCAAAATTTAGCATATGCTCCTTACATTATGGCTCTCATCAAATCCAAGACAAGATTTGAGGGCCCATGCGAGATTGTTCACACACCATTTAGACCTTTTAAGAATGAGATAGGGTTTCTCACCAGGCCACTCACTCCCTTCCCAGATGATGAGGAAGACCCTGGCTATGAGGGTGGAGCAGCTCCTAATGTTGAGGGCGAGCAGATGCCTCCTCCTCCACCTCCTCCTCAGCCTCAGCAATATTGGGAGCCTGGTCCAGGGTACTTTGATCCTTATTTTCACAATATGCAGCAGGGGCTTGAGACTCATATTGATACTCGCTTTGAGGGCATGATGACACATGTGGATCACCGCCTCGATGACATGCAGTCTCGCTTTGACAGTAACTGGGATGCGCTCAACTCTGAGTTTTCTGAGTTTCGTGATCAAATTCACACTAATGTCACTGATCCCATCATGACCAGGCTGAATAATATGCAACAGAGTTTTCAAGATAACATGGGTGCTCTCTCCAGTCAAATTGACAATCTTTCTACAAATGACAGCTTGCATGATATAAGTCAGAGGCAGCAGCAACTCTAGCAGGATTTTGGCCAGTTCTCCTCCCTGTTTGACACTTTCAGCACTCACTACTACAACATGCATCCTCCGCCTAGTGATCAGTGAGGCCTCTACTTTCTGGCAATTGATGCCAAAGGGGGAGAGAAGTGATGAGAAGAGAAGTTGTCTCCTTCAGGGGGAGTTGGTGGTCTATGTGGACATTAAGACCATGCATATGCATCTTTACCTTTTCATGTCGCATGCATTAGTTTATGTCTTACGCATTTGGAACTGGTTTGAACTGTTAACTCTATGTCGTATGTCTGTGGACTATTATCTGTAATATTCTGTGGGTTGAACTATGTTTTAGTTCAAATTACTCTGTGTGTGGTTAATCGAGGAGTGATTATAATTGTTGCGCTTACTCTACGGATCATCTCTTGTATGCCTTGATAACCATGATTGTAGGAAAGTCTCCATCAAACTCCAATATATTATGTGTGTTATATCTTCAGCTTCAAATAATCCTGCACACACTTAGGGGGAGCCTTTCTTACATACTGAGTTTTTTTATTGGGATTTATCTATCTCTCGGACAGAACTTCAAATCAAGATAAGTCCTATGAAACTCATCTCCAAGATCTATCTTATACCTTAGGTATGAGGGAGATTTGGAAAAACTAAACTTCTCTTTAATATACTATGTAGTGTTGTCATCAATTACCAAAAAGGGGGAGATTGTGAATCATCTAGGCCCCTTTGGTGATGTTTTGGTAATTAATGACAACTGCTTGTGGACTAACGATTCTTCGAGAAATAAGAATGCAGGGTTGGACCACATAAAACAGGAAATGTTGGAGAATCATAAACATTGGTTGTGGATCAGATAAAGGCAAAGGTATAATACAGGTTTTGTTTTTGCCGGTCTTGAGGAGTTTAGAGAAGATACCTGACCGGATTAGTAGGCTAGATAGCCGTACTATTAAGAGGGGTCAATGACTTTGATCTGTGTGAAACTCAGTGCCTCATAGAGCATCAAGTAGTTGCATTTTCATGAGGACTAACAGCGCTTCAAATCTCGTGAGTTAAAAGTTCTTTCAAAAACAAGTTTGAAAGTTGCAAAGTCTTGGATGCGCGGACCGTCCGGGCCTTGAGGGCGGACTATCCGCGATCCACCAGAGGGTCCGAAGACTGACTATCTCGGGGCCACCTTGTTACTTTGCACTGCGGACCGTCCGGGCCTTAGGGCCGGACCGTCCGCAGTCCTGACCAGAGAAGGCTGGTTTCGGGTCAGTCCCTGAATTATAGTGCGGACCGTCCAGCCATGCAGGGCGGACAGTCCGCAGGTGTCAAAATGTTTTTTGACCAGGGACTGTGCGATTTCTTTGAGTTGTACTACGGACTGTCCGGGGGACTAGTCCGGACAGTACTATCTCAGGTCGTGGACCGTCCGGATTTATAGGCGGACGGTCCGCACGTGTTAGCTGTTCTTAGTCCGAGGCTCGGGTGCCTCATGCTGCCAGGTCACGGACGGTCCGGCCTTGGAAGGCGGACTGTCCGGACCTACCTTTTCTGACAGTTCTGACAGTTTTCAAACGGGAATTATAGCCGTTATGTGTACGGCGGACCGTCCGGCCCTAGGGCGCGGACCGTCCGCGTGTGCGCAGAACATGTGCTTTTTGCACATAACGGTTGGATTATGATGGAGGGGTATAAATAGAAGGGTAGCTCGTGTGAGAGAACTCTCTTGGCCATTCCTTGCACACATTGAGCTCATTTGTGATCCTCCAACTCACTCTCTCACACTCTTTGCTTGAGATTGCATCCTAGTGAGAGATTGAGGGTTCCTAGTGCATTTGCATCATTTGGTGATTCTTGAGGCACTAGGTGGTACACCGAGCAAGCGTCATTGGCTTGTTACTCTTGGAGGTTGCCGCCTCCTACACGGCTCGGGTGATTGTCTCCATCGAGCTCTCCAAGAAGATTGTGGAGAAGCCGCGGTGTTGATTGTGAGGGGTTTGCGCCTACCTCGCCGGAGTGGCAAAGGTGACATTAGTGGAATCGAGGTATTGAGTGATTTCTTGTCCACTTGGCTCAAAGATCAAGCCGTGACTTGATAGAGGAGCAAGTGAGAGCTTGAAGTCCACCTCAACGTGGATTAGGGGTGATCGGCAAATCACCGATACCACGGGATAAATTTCGGTGTCTCTACCTTCTTGCATTACTTATTGCTTTGCAAGTAATTAGTGTTTTGCATATTGTTTCTCAAGTATTCAATCACCGTAGTTGTTTCTCATACATTGTTTACTTATTGTCACTAGAGAATTTATTCCTCTTGTTATATTGATTAAATTTACCTAGTGTTTTTGATTTTAGTCAAAACCGCCTATTCACCCCCCCTCTAGCCGGTGTCCTAGATCCTACAGTCACCTCATCTCCTTCGTGCGTCGTCTTGAGTACGTCCCAAATCTCCTTCGCACTCTTCAACCCTTGCACTTTTTTATACTCCTCTCGACTTAGAGAGGTGAGGAGTATAGTGGTGGCTTGTGAGTTGAAGTGCTCGATTTGGGCCACTTCGTCCTCATCATAGTCTTCATCCCCTACGGATGGTACCTGTACACCAAACTCAACAACATCCCATATACTTTTGTGGAGTGAGGTTAGGTGATATCGCATCATATCACTCCACTTGGCATAATCTTCACCATCAAACGTTGGTGGTTTGCCTAATGGGACGGAAAGTAAAGGCGTATGTCTAGGTATGCGAGGGTAGCGTAGGGGGATCTTACTATACTTCTTGCGCTCTTGACGCTTAGAAGTGACGGACGCGGCGTCGGATCCGGATGTAGAGGGCGAGGAAGTGTCGGTCTCGTAGTAGACCACTTTCCTCATTTTCTTCTTCTTCTCGCCACTCTTGTGTGTCTTGACGCGTGAGGTGGATCCCTCCTTCTTTTTGTCACGGCTTCGGCGCGACTTGTGAGAAGATGTTTTCTTCTCCTTCCCTTTCTCCTTGTTGCGGGACTCTTCCGATGAAGCCTTCCCGTGGCTTGTAGTGGGCTTTTCGCCGGTCTCCATCTCCTTCTTGGCGTGATTTCCCGACATCACTTCGAGCGGTTAGGCTCTAATGAAGCATCGGGCTCTGATACCAATTGAAAGTCGCCTAGAGGGGGGGGGTGAATATGGCGAAACTGAAATTTACAAAGTTAATCACAACTACAAGCCGAGTTAGCGTTAGAAAAATAATAGAGTCCGAGAGAGGGCGTGAAAACAAATTGCAAGCGAATAAAGAAGTGAGACACAAGGATTTGTTTTACCGAGGTTCGGTTCTCGCAAACCTACTCCCTGTTGAGGAGGCCACAAAGGCCGGGTCTTTTTCAACCCCTTCCCTTTCTCAAACGGTCCTTCGGACCGAGTGAGCTTTCTCTTCTCAAATCAACCGGGAACAAAACTTCCCCGCAAGGACCACCACACAATTGGTGTCTCTTGCCTCGGTTACAATTGAGTTTTGATCACAAGAAAAGAATGAGAAAGAAAGAAGCAATCCAAGCGCAAGAGCTCAAATGAACACGACAAATCACTCTCACTAGTCACTAAAGCTTTTGTGGAATTGGGAGAGGATTTGATCACTTGGGTGTGTCTAGAATTGAATGCTAGAGCTCTTGTAAGTAGTTGGAAGGTGGAAAACTTGGATGACTTGAATGTGGGGTGGTTGGGGGTATTTATAGCCCCAACCACCAAACTAGCCGTTTGGTGGAGGCTGCTGTCGCATGGCGCACCGGACAATCCGGTGCACACCGGACACTGTCCGGTGCACCAGCCACGTCACCAGGCCGTTGGGTTCCGACCGTTGGAGCTCTGACTGCTGGGCCCACCTGGATGTCCGGTGGCGCACCGGACAGGTACTGTAGAGTGTCCGGTGCGCTGTCTCGCGCGTGCCTGACTTCTGCGCGCTTCTGGCGCGCATTAAATGCCTCTGCAGGTGACCGTTGGCGCGAAGTAGCCGTTGCTCCGCTGGCACATCGGACAGTCCGGTGTACACCGGACAGTCCGGTGAATTTTAGCGGAGCGGATTCCCGAAGCCAGCGAGTTCAGAGTCGCTCTCCCTTGGAACACCGGACACTGTCCGGTGTACACCGGACAGTCCGGTGCGCCAGACCAGGTTGCCTTTCGGGATGCCTTTAGCTCAATCTTTGAACCCAACTTTGGTCTTCTTATTGACTTGTTGTAAATCTTTGGCACCTGTAAAACTTATAGACTAGAGCAAACTAGTTAGTCCAATTATTTGTGTTGGGCAATTCAACCACCAAAATAAGTTGGGAAATAGGTGTAAGACTAATTCCCTTTCAGATACTCCTTATGTTTTTAAAAAGAAAAGTTCTGCTATGTCTGTGGCACTAGCATTAGATTGCCGGTTTTGTACAACCAAATGTGGGAGGCCCCAACTGGCACAAAGCAACAATAAAGAGGCCGAGCCGAAATTTGGACGCATCCCAAACCTTTACTGCATTATGCTATTAGTGAATGATGATCCAATAGACTAAGATTGTGAGAGGTAAGTGATTATCTTACTTGTAGTTGAGTTAATATTGCAGCAAATGACAACATGTAAACATGATTATCAAAAGGGCCAGTTCATTTTGTGGAGAAGCTGATTGGTTCTAGCCTTCTAAGCGTAAATTACCAGCTAGGAGTATGAATCGGCCAACATGTGGCTGATACATGCCTAATATATGTGTCCTGTGAGGTTGTCAACCAAAGTTCTGTAACAATAACCAAAGTTCTGTGAGGTTGCCTAATATTTAAGCTTTGGATAGCTTAGATTATAGAATGATACTTAAATTTTACATAGTTTATCCGTGAGACAGGGATAAAAAGGTATCTCGTTAATATTAATTTATTAATTAAACTTGGATGACAATCAAGAAAACTTTAAGCTGGCTACCACCATTGCCAAAGTAATTCTAAATAGATTATAATATTGCTAAGATAGTAATTCGTTCTTTATCCCAATTACTAGAGTATCTTCAACAGTACCTTAAATTAAAATGCCCTATCAAAAATATAGGGCCCAACTAATAATGTAATTTACTTTTTAACATACATAATTTAGTTCTTACCTAATAGAGCTTAATTTGTTTTTAAGTGTCCTGAACACTTTAAATGATATAATATTTTAATTTTTGTACTTTGTTGGAATACTCTCTCATTTAGAACTCACAAATTTTACATGAATTACGCAACAAATTTCATATGCAGAAAAAGGCACTACGCAAAAAAAACATTCCAATATCCCAAAAGTCTCATAGAGCAAAGATGATTATTTGCTCGTTCCGTTTTTTTCTTAGAACATTTATAAAACGCAAAAAAAGGGACCCCAGCACATTTATGAAACGGACCATTGAATGTGCTCAAGTCTTCTTTCCTCCAGAATCCCCCATCTGAGCAAGGGCGCCGCCGCCGTCGGCTAGCGCCGCACCATTGACGTGGACGCCGACCCTCTCCGGCAGCCGGTTAGTTCCGCGTTCGCCGCATTTCGCACTCCCCGTCTTTCGTGCTCATCCATCCCGAACTTCACCTTCCCAACTCACAGCTTGCAGCGCGTCCCTTCCCCGCTCCCGCGGCATGGACTGCGCAAAGAGGAGGGCGGTGGCGGACCTCCACGACGAGCTGATGGTGGAGATCTTCTCGCGCGTGCCCGTCAAAGACCTCCGCCGTTGCACGTGCGTGTGCAAATCTTGGTGCAACATCATCACCGACCCCCTCAACGGCAAGAAGCTGCCCCAGACCCTGGAAGGCTTCTTCCAAGGCGTCGTCGGAGGGCCTCACAGCTACGGCCAATTCACCAGCCTGTCGGGGAGCGGAGAACGCGTGCCTCCGGTCGACCCTTCCTTCTCCTTCATCACGGCAGTGCTGCCTGGCGTGGAGCGCATGGTCCTCTTGGATTCTTGCAACGGGCTCCTGCTCTTTGGGTGCACCCGGGAGGACAAGTTCGGGTACATCGTGACAAACCCTGCGACCAAGGAATTGATGACTGTGCCCGCCAGCTCCGGCTCTTGTCCTCCTCCACCTCCATTTGAAAGGGGCATGGATGCTGGGGAAAGATACGCGCACACCTTTCTGATGATTAACCCTGCTGTCTCCTCGCACTTCCACTTGGTCCAGATCTGGGAGAATAGGGCGGTGAAGGAGGTGGAAACGGTACACTCTTACTCGTCTGAAACCAAGGCATGGAGTGACAGGTCAAGCAAGTGGGGGCGAGGTGAAGAGGGCGGTGAATGGGAGCTGTGGGGTGAATCCGTGATTGGAGTCATGTGTGGCTGGGCTTTGGTCGATGGTCTGCTGCATTTTCTTGCCTTAGATCTTCAGAAACAAGAGAATGTGATAATTGCAGTGGATGGGGAAGGGGAAACTTGTAGGATTATCGGCTGGCATGGTAAGGATGTGGAAGCAATTGTTTTTATTGGTCAATCCCAAGACCATCTACACTGCATCGGTGTGAATGCGCAATTAGATCAAGGCTCTGAAGTGCGCTTCACGCGGATGTCTATCTGGGTTCTTGAGGACTATGATACACAAGCATGGATCCTAAAGCACAATGTGAGCTCTTTGCAGTTCTTTGAATTACTGAGTCACCCAATCAAAGACTTCGATATTATGGCCATTCATCCAGATCACAATTCGTTCATCCTTGTTCAGCACTGGAACCAGAAACTTGTATCATATAACATGGATACTCAGGAACTGCGTGGTCTCTGCACTCTTGAAAAGGGCTATGTGGTTATTACCCCTTACATACCCTGTTTCTTGGAGTCATCGGTTCTTGCCACCAAACACTGAGGTTGTTGTTTCTGGGGGACTTCTCTGCATGTTCAACAAGAGCTTGATCATCCAAGTGTTTGGCAAACTAGCAGTGTGGGTAAATCTACTAGAATTAGGTGGTGCAAAGTTGGATTACATGTCTTTAGGTGATCTAGTCTGATGATGCTTTAATGTCCTTTCGTAATGCTTTGAGAAAGCTGTTTACAGGACAACATGGTTAGTTCCATGATATATCAGTGAGAAAGCTGTTTACAGGACAGCATGGTTAGTTCTATGATATATCAAATTAGATCACACTTAATTGCAGGCCAATTTAGGTATTAGCTTCGGTATTTTGTTGTGTTTATGCAATATTGAATGCGCACCTATGGTATTACCTTGTGTCTTGTGTGTTCTGCTTGTTGGCTTTTCTCCCCTTTTTTTTCTCTTCTTAAAATAATACTTCCTCCGTTCTAATTTATAATCTGTTTGACTTTTTATCCTAAGTTTAACTGTTGTCTTATTCAAAAAATTCATAATTATTGTTTATCTTTGATGTGATATTGTTTAGGATATAATATATTTTAAATGCGGCTTTGAATATTTTATTTTTTCCAAAAAAAATTGAATAGGCTAAAAGATGGCAAAAAAAAGTCAAACGAGTTATAATTTGGGATGGAGGGAGTAATATGTAGCTCTCCGTGTTGTAAAAAATAATAAATATTCTGCACATATAAAAAAAAGGAGACTAGAGATAAATGTTGAGGTAACTTTCTTTTTTAATACTACATGTCTTGTTCGCATTTTCCATCTAATTTAGGAAATTTCATTTCTGAAAACCTCCCATTTAGTACTACTTGAAAAACTGAGCACACGTGTCTTGCATTTCCAATCATGTTTCACCAACGGGAGAAGAAACGACTTTTTTGAGTGTAATTTTTCTTTGAATGTAAATTTTATTGTTCAAACAATCTTTGACACTTATTATTTGTTGATCACTTGTTCTCAAATGCTGTGAGTTAAGAACAAATCAACACAGTTATTAATCATAAAGGAACTTCGTCCTTCGAAGCATTACTTTCTGGCATGTATAATGCTTTTCAAACGAAGGTTAAGAATGACATACCTTAATCATATCAATATAAGGATAAGAATGCAAGAGAATAAATATGATACTTATATCTTAGTAATTCATTTATTTTTGTATTTCATAAAGCATATATCAATAACAATAATGTTGATATTACATTGATACCTTCGGCTTGCTCGAAGGTGAGGATGCGAGAGAGTGAGTACAATCCAGCGTGAACAGTACGTTGCTACTGTTCATCTATTTATAGGCACGAGACGTAGCCCGAGGAAAAGTACATTTATGTCCCTGACATCTATTTATAATCATAACATGAACCGTCAAGGACTAAATAGTCTTCTTCCCCTTTTCGGTCAGCATCATATTTGGTCTTCGTCACTATATTAAGCCGAAACTCTTCCTGCAACAACTTCAGTGACTGTTCTTCTCACCTTCGGGTTACATCTTCACATCGTATGTCTTTGCCATAAGAGAAGACCTTTATGTCGAAGCCGAAGCTCACTGTAATAATCCATATACTGAAAACACATGGTTAATCACATTTTTTAGGACCTTCGGAATAAAAAGGCTCCCAACAGTAGCCCCTCGTTCCCTTGAATGGGTGATGAACAATACTACCGTCGCAAATTGGACCTACACCACCTGCTCTCATGACCTCCAAAGCATGGTGATGCAGGCTAATGAGACAACCTATGACGCCTGGCAATCCATTGAAGGTCTCTACCATGACAATAGAGCCACACGTGCCGTTTACATTGAAGTTGAGTTCCATTCTCTCTGCTAAGGTGACATGACCATCCCTGAGTACACCGACTGCCTAAAGAACCTCGCCGACAACTTATGTGATGTCGGCCAACTTGTCTCCGAGGCTCAACAAGTCCTAAACATGCTATGCGGTCTTTCGCTCATGACATGTACAACCATGTCATCTCTAACATTACTAGCAAGGATCCCCTCCTCAATATGGTGGGCCTTAGCCTCCGCGTTGGACTGCTTGCCCGTGAAATCCTCTATGGTGGCCATCGGGTCTCACCTTGATATAGTAGAATTGGGTACCCATATTCAGGGTAACGATACTCTTTATGTTTTTTAAAAGAAAAGTTCTGCTATGTCTATGACACTAGCATTAGATTGCCGGTTTTGTACAACCAAATGTGGGAGGCCCCAACTGGCACAAAGCAACAATAAAGAGGCCGAGCCAAAATTTGGACGCATCCCAAACCTTTACTGCATTATGCTATTAGTGAATGATGATCCAATAGACCAAGACTGTGAGAGGTAAGTGATTATCTTACTTGTAGTTGAGTTAATATTGCAGCAAATGACAACATGTAAACATGATTATCAAAAGGGCCAGTTCATTTTGTGGAGAAGTGTAATACTCAAAATTTGTATACAAAGAATATAGAGAGGTCTCCTCATTTTATGTGCCATATCTGCATCATAAAAATAGCACACATATAATTAAGAGTGATTAATTAAAAAAAATTATAATAAAATAAGAGCAAGTGCATCTTGTTGGAATTTTATATGTTTGTGCATTAGATAAAATAATAAGGGTAATAATAATAAGATAATAATTGTTAGAAGTTGAATTTAACCCAAAATTTAAAATTAGAGCTTTTTGAAAATAAGAAGAAGAGAAATGATATAAAAATATAAATAATATAATTATATTTCTAAAAATTGGTATCCTTAATTTCATAAAAAATAATAGAGAATAAATCTGGCACAAATTCAAATTCAAATTAAACTTAGAAATACAGAAAAGAAAATAAAAAAAGAAAAGAAGTCTCATCTGGGCCGCCGGACCTCAATTGGGCCCATTAGCGTTGTACCCCGCGCAGCCCACTACCTCCCAGCGTTGTGCGCCGACAAGCGGGCCCACTTGTCAGCCGCGGTGTGCGCGCACGTCTCACTGAGTCGCGGCCCCTGCGAGTTAGCCTTTCCGTTGGCGTTCGCTCCCCCCCTCGCGTCGTCACTGCGCGCTGACGGCTGGGACCCACTTACCCGTGCGCGCGTCTCTGACTTTGCCCCCGCGCGGCTCGCCGACTAATGGGGCCCATCCGTCAGATGGCCACGCCGAACTAACAGCGCGACTTCGCCGATGAACCTGCGCACGTCTCGGCGTGCCCGTTCCTTCTCTACCCCCATCTCGCGCACCCTACTTAAGGCTTCCAGCTACCGTTGGACCGCCAATGCCCCTCAACCACGTTTCCCCCGAGAGCATCACAACTGTAAGAAGTGGGGCATTCTGCGGGCAAATTGCGCTGCCGCCGGTGACTAGGCGTCGCTGGGCGGTATTAGCTCCGGGTGTTGGCTCGGGAAGAACCGTCTTCGTCTAGGGAGTCTGTCTGCGCCAGCAATTGGGTGGCGAGGACCGCGGGCGAGAGCAATTTCTCGCCATTGATTGGAAGGCCGTCGCAAGTCACCTGCTCCGCAGCTGGGGTCTTCTGCGACGATAAAGCCGGTAAGTTGTGTACCCGCGTTATCATCGTAGTCTCCGCATTGTGTAGAATTAGTCGGGCTCGGGGTAGTGTTCCTGGGCGCGGGAACGCGGATCGCCAGAGAGTGGCGTTGTCGAGCGGTGTTTCGCCGCCGCATTGGGCTAGCCGGGGGTTGAAGACGGAGATCAACCGTTCGATTTTCTTTGGGCGGTGGAGATTAGACCTAAGCCATACCCTTTCGGACTTGGACCGTGGACCATTGGATATGATCTGACGGATCCGATCCGATCTCACTTGCATAGAGTTGCCACCGTCAGATTCAGATCCGAAGGTCTAGATTGGATACCGGTTCGTTTTAACAGCCTTCTAATCTTAGCCGTCCACTTACGATCCAACGGCTGAGATTAGGGGTAGGCGTTCGGGTTACCCGAAAATTTCGGGTCGGGTAATTCAGGTTTTTAAAATTTCAGGTTTTGAGAATCGATACCCGAAATTACAACGGGTTTTGCAATACCCGAAAATTCGGGTACCCGAAATTTCGGGTTCGGGTATTCCCGAACTACCCGAACTATTGTGTCGGCTTCATAAAAACACATACACCCTATTAAATTAGTATAAAAATATAGTTTAAATAATGATATACATGGACATATAAAACACAAGCAATCTACAATCACAAGTTATGCACACTTACACATAATTATAGATATACAAATTAATAATTAAGCATGACATGAGTACATGACACATGAAAGTTCGGGTAATTCGGGTATTTCGGGTACCCGATTGTGATACCCCGAATTACCCGAAAAAAATTCGGGTTTTGCAAGTTGCTACCCGAAATTCCCAAAAAAAATTCGGGTTTCGGGTTACGGGTTTTTTGCCCAGTCCTAGCTGAGATCTGTGAGTACCCCTTCGCCGAGCCCGTTTTGTTAAAAAGCCCCTGAACTATGTTAGATTTAAACCCGTTGTCCTTGGCCACTGTGCGCTGAGTCTAGAACATATTTCACCGTAGCCCCTGACTTTTCGGTAAATGAGGCCTAGTCCAGAGTATTATAAAACCTGAGAAATTAAATTATAAAAGGATTTTAATGTATAAATAAGTGCTAGAACTTGTAAAATTCATAGAAAATTCATTTTTAGTCCAAATCACTTCATTTCAGTTTCTAAAATTTTGTAATATTATTTTCTATCACTTAGAGTCTCTGTTCTCACATGAAAACAATAAGAAAATTAATTTCTCATTTAATCCTATTTCAAGCACATTAAACCTTTGGAAATTCATAATTTGAAATCTATAACTCCAAAATTAGTGATGCCTGTTCCTAGGATTTTATTTTAATATGTAGATTTTTATTGTGTATTTTATTTACATGAATGGTGTGATGTTAATTTTTTTGCTATACTATTTACGTATTGTGTTGATGCTAGTAGACGAGCAAGCCACTGTGGATTCTGAGGTTCAGCAAGTAGAAGTAGCTGAGCAGGAGCTCATTGAAGGCAAGTTATGCCCTTGATCACTTACTTTTTCTTAGTCATGTTCTTATTAATTATAATGATCTGCATAGGTTAATTTTGATGGGATCTAATAGGTTACCCCAGTTTTGGTTATCTTTATACCTTGTTTACCACTGAAATATTTTTGGGTAGTACCTGCTATTGCTTAATGTGGATTTGGGTATGGAGATACACTATTCATGGTTACACTTTTATTATCTTTTATTATTGTTGTTCATGTTAAGATCATTATGTTAATGGGAACATAGAGCGACCATCCAGGAAAACAGTGCTACCACAAGGGTTTAATGGGACGCCCTTGGCTGATTAACTAGGAAAGCTAGTGGATGTCTTCCTTACCCGAAAGGGGCAAGGGCAGTAGGGAAGTGGTCAGTGTAGGGAGGTCCTTGGGTTGATTTTGCTGCGATGGCGGTCAGGTGAGAGATTCCTGCACTGGAGCTTCCTATAAACTGTAGCAGGATTTCTAAAGCTAGTGGAACTTTGTAAAGGCCTCGTAGTGTTACTCTGCCTCGCCTCCTCGGTAGAGGTATATGGGATTGGTCGTCTCTTGGCAGATGGGTAACATGACTTGTGGGTAAAGATGCGCAACCTCTGCAGAGTGTAAAACGGGTATACTAGCCGTGCTCACGATCATGAGCAGCTCGGACCCTCACATGATTAATCTATGGAATTAAAACTCAATTTGTCATTTGCATCGCATTGGGAATTATTTTATTATTACTTTTATTTATTATTATTAAGGTTTGGTATTTACTTACACTTAGTAACTGCTGATAAAATTTTGACCAACTTATAAAAGCAATGCTCAGCTTCAGCCTTTATTTTTGTTGATCAGCCTTACACTTCACTTGAACTCCTACCTTTGGTGCGTTCATGTACATTATTCCCCATGACTTGTTGAGCTATGAACGTATGTGAGCTCACTCTTGCTGTCTCACCCCCCACAGGAGAAGAACAGGTGGTCGAAGAGGAGCTGCCTAACACTGAGGCATTCGACTTGATCTAGGTGGCGTCTCCCAGTCAGCTTTGAGGCGCCACGGAATAATATTTAGTTCGTTTTATTTTATCATTTATTTTTGTAAGACTTCCGCTATGTAATAAGTACATTTATGATATTTATGACATTTATCTCTATGCACTCTGTTATTATGTGTGTTGTTCTTCCTTGGCGCATATATGAGATGCACCCGGATTTGTCCCTTAAAACCGGGTGTGACAGAAGTGGTATCAGAGCAAATGTTGACTGTAGGACGAAACCTAGATAGAAAAGGACAAAACCCTTATCTACTTACCTTATTCTGATTCCTTCTATACTTACCTTACTCTGATTCTTTCTACACTTATCTTGATCCTGTCTCACCTTCTACTGTTCTACTCTGATCATTCTTACCTTCTCTACTCTGAGACAAGATGGATTTCACACCTTGGAATCCTACACTTATGATCTTTTTAAGAGATAGGGAACCTAAGACAAAATCAAAACTATTTTCTCTATTTAAAAATGTTGTTTGATTGATCTGATGATAAATGTCTGATTTGGTTCTTTGATTGATTGAAATATTATATATGTATATCTTAGCATGTACCACCATAAGGTAAAGAATTAGCTTTAGTAGGTAAATTACCAATCTGCTTAGCTAATAAATCCTCCAAAGTAACATGATTCATAACTACCTACCCTGTCTACTATTCTCTTACCATATGTATCTAACTCAGATGGTCAATATCAGGAGGGGTGGTGGAATTGATTTACCTCCCAGACGACACACTTGGAGGATATTTAGACAACCCTAGCCACAACCAGCCGAGATGAATCCTCCTAATCCTCCACCAGGCGGAGTTGACCCACTGGTTGCAGCTCAGATGAGGATGATGCAACAAATGGCGAACACTATGGTAGATATGCGTGCTCAGATGCAGCAAGAACGCCAGGAGATACGCTAGGAATGAGAAGAGATACGCCAGGAGCGAGAAGAGATACGCCAAGAGAGAAGGGCGCAACTGCAACAACAACAGCAACAGCAGCAACAACAACAAGTACCATTGCCTCCACCACCACCACCAGTTCCACCTCGTGATAAGCACCGAGAATTTATGAGTCACAAGCCGCCGACCTTCGCCAGCTCGCCAGATCCACTTGATGCAGATGATTGGTTGAAGTCAATTGAGAAGATGCTCAACATCGCCCAATGCTCAGACCGGGAGAAAGTTCCTTATGCCTCTGGTCGTCTGACAGGTCCTGTTGCTGACTGGTGGGATTCTTATGTTGCTGCCCACAATGCTGTGGATACTATTACTTGGGCGGAGTCACTACACCAAACTAGTAAACTTCCTAGAGCCTAAACCCTAGGAAGTTAGGCCTAAACTCTAGGAAGTTAGCGAAACTCTCGGAAGTTAAGCCATCCCGTCGGAAGGCTCTCGAAAATTTTTTGTTGGAAGTTAGCTAACTTCCTAGAGGGCTCTAGGAAGTTAGCTAACTTCCTACAGCCAAAAAAGCCTCTCGGAAGTTAGTAGATTCTCGGAATTTAGTAGCTTCATGCCGTCAGCGCCGTCAACTAACTAACTTCCTACGAGTAACTTCCTACGCCTTACTGTAGCCCTTAATAAGCCTCTAGGAAGTTAATTTGACTAGCATTACGAATGTTGTTTATATTTTACACCACATTCCACAATATAACAAATATATCAACAGCTATATAACACAACATATTTTCACATAAAACATCTCACACACAATCACATAACAATATTTAAATCCATAGTCTCATCAATTTTATCACAAGAGTCTCATCCATAGTCTCATCAATTACATAAAAAAAGTCTCATCCATAGTCATAATAAGACATATCTCATCATCCAGTACTAATAAGAGACAATATCTCATACATAGTCATAATAAAAGCCTCAAGTATTAGAACGCAATAACATGGAAGCTCACGGTCGCCGATCACCATCGGGTTATAGTGAAGAGTGATGGTCGATACCTCCACTATTGAAGAGGGTTTCGACAAAGTCTAACCCGTCGTCTTGTTCATGCATCGGCAAGGTAGCTGGAGGGGTCTAATATACATGTACAAATGACATTTGCTGAGTTACATCATAATATAACTAACAACAAGTAAATGATGATGAATATGCATACCTGATGTTCGGTAGGTGGAGATGTAGGTATAGGTGGAGGTGAAGACCAAGGATAATGAATGGGAGGTGGTGGGGGGGGGGGCACCGGGACGTGTATCCCTTGGGCCTGTGCTAGTTGCTACAAATTTGTCGAACCCATTCACATCAGCGTTTTAAATCAATACATATCTTAAAGTGAAAGCTATTATCTTTTGAACTTACTCGTATGAGTGTTTGTTGTTGCTGAATCTATGTAGCTTAATATTCATGTTGCGCAGCTTGTTGCTTCAAGTAATCCTGATGTCGCCTAAGTTCTTCTCGCAGTTGCTCCACTTCTGCTGGATCTTGAGTGGAGCGATGGGAGCTACGAGCAGCAGAACTCGATGAACCTCCACGCTGAACCCTCAACTGGCTCGAGTCGATGACGTTAGCAAACATTGTGTACCTACAAAACAAGTAACATCACAACAGATTAAGAATACATGTATTGCACTCAACCAATGAAACAATATAAGATATGTAGAGTCCTCACCTTCCATGAGCTTTTCCACCACTTGCATACACAACCTGAGGATCAATAGGTGAGGTCCTCCAGTCATAGTCTGGTCCGTGCTGACTAGACATCGCCTCGCCATATGTAGCCTCATACAAAAGAACAATGCAATCTTACATACAAAAATCCATATAAACAGAACCTACCAAACATTTCCAAACACTCACCACACGATTTGTTGCCTTTTGGCTGCACAACACATATGGATTTGCAGGATCTAGTCCTCTGTGCCCCCTAAGGTATATTTGAACATCACTGGGCACTGCACCAATGCTAGCTTCCTGTATGTACATTTGACAAACACTATAACCAGAAATTACATCAAGTCAACTACAATCAATGAAAATGGCTTAAATTGTACTTACCATTCGTTTTGCCAAATGAAAGTGGTCATCACCTCCATACCTATGATACGACTCGGTTCCACGATTGGAACTGTGTCACACAGACTTTGCCTTGAATTCAACCGAAGCCCAGTAACGACATAACACACGCCAAGCAGCATCATTGGCAGCTATCCATGGAATCGAATGCTGCATGAACACAATTCATTTATAAGTAACTGTAATATCTAGAAGCAATGGAAATTTTTTCAACATAAGCAAAAACATCAATTACCTCAAGATATTGTTGCTTAGTCATATCGAGTCCATACTGTGTCACCTCGTTCTTACTCTCTGGACGTCGCCCTTCACTACCAAACATGGCTTGACTAATCACCTGGATTCGAGCATAGTACATCATATCCCCAACAACACTTGCCGCATTCCTATGGAACATGGAGTGTGCGTGTTCCATATGAGTATCTCCTTCAAGCAACTTGTAATGTTTCTAAAAAACAAGCATGGTCAAAATCAATAATGTGATAGCTTAAAAAATTACAACTTGCCCCATTCCTATCGAGATTACAACTTAACAAAAAAAATTTAACATACCCAGAAGTTATGCCAAACTGTAGCTTGCGCATTCCCATGTTGCGCATTTATTGCAAGGGCATATTGATCCCATCTTGTGACAGGGACCTTCTTACCATCCTCTATCACCAATCCAGGCCATTTCATACGACATATGTTGCCCAACACTTTCTTTACTTGCCTTCGACGACATGTGCCAGTGAAACTACTATCCACCCAAGCCCTAACAACACAAGAACAATTGTCAAATACAAAATGTAATCGTGTAATAGTGTAAGACATAAGAACGAAGCAAGGATACTCTTACCCATCTCCAGTTGGTATTATCTCAACCCTATCAACTGGTTCTTTAGGAGGGGGGACCCAACTAGTTCTCCGTGGCTTCCGGACCCGTGAAGACCCTCCAACTCCCCCACTTCCAAAACCACCAGCTTCTCCTTCCCTTGACCCACTAGCTCCCCCAACTCCTGAGCCTCCATCTCTTGGCCATCCACTTGCATCCTCAGGCCATCCACGCCATCCACTATGGCTATCATGTCCAAAACCACCAGTATCATGGCATCCCCACCCTGTCTCCGCCTCCTCTGTCTCTACCTCATCAACATCTCCCACCTGTCTCCCCTCCTCTGTCTCTACCTCATCATCAACATCTCCCACCTGTCTCCCCTCCTCTGTCTCTACCCCATCTTCAGACTCATACTACAAACATTACATTGCATTGAAAAACAAATATTACATTAATAATTTAGTTATATGAACTCATACAAACATTACATTGCAAAACAAATATTGGTTACCTCATTGCTCTGAATGCCAACTGTCTGACCCTGCAACTCTAGAACATGCTCCAACAAAGCTCTACGCCTACTCGAGCTAGAACTAGTGCCCTTAAACACTAAGTCCTCCTTTCTCATAACATAGGACGCTCTCTTCGCAAGTCCCCTAGTGAACTGCTTTACCTTTTTAGACATCCTGTTATTAGAACAAAATCACATTAGTAAATGAGGATAATGTAAATGAACATAAAGTAAATGAACATAATGTATTGAAAACAATAATAAATACATAATTACTTTTTAGTCGTATTCGAAATCAGGATCAAATTGTTTCCTTCGATTCGATGTTTTCTTCTTTGACTTCCGTTTCCTTTTTTAGGACATACTACATCTTCCAAATCTCCCACTAAGGATTCTGGCAAAACCTCAGTATCTATATTAAAATTGGTCGGGAGTTCATCTTCTTGATAAATTTCTTCAACTTCTGTCTCGAACCATTCACCCTTGTTGTGTAACCATTCACGAGGATTAACTTTGTACACTACCCACGTGGCTTCCAGCTTTGTACATGGATACTGTATGTAGTACACCTGGTCAACTTGGTGAGCAAGAACAAATTTGCTACATGCATTTGTTTTGAGCTCATGTTTGACTTCTACCATGCCAAATTGGTTTTCTACAGTCCCTTGATTAGGATCAAACCAATCACATTTGAAAAACACCACCTTAAGATTTTTGCTACCAGCAAAGTCGTACTCGAGTATGTCATTAATAACTCCATAATAATTCATCTCTCTTCCATGATCATCGACTGCCCTGCATACAACTCTAGTATTTCTTGTCGCCACAAATGGACAAGTAGACTCAAATTTGGCCGAACGAAAACGAAACCCCTTAATGTCGTAACGACCGTAACTTCTGACACTTATGATTGCGTAAGACATCTGAAGCAAGTCCTCGATCAAGGGTTGCATCATCACATTCAGCCCTTTCCTAGGATGGTCTGGTCCAGGAATAATTAGGGAAAGAAACATGTAATCATATTTCATGCACAGATGAGGTGGAAGGTTGTATGGAATAACAAATACAGGACAACAAGAATATGATGCCGCATTTGTATTGAAAGGTGTAAACCCATCTGTCGCCAACCCAATTCGAATATTTCTCGCTTCACTAGCAAATTCTAGATCAAAGTCATATAGAGCCTTCCACGCATCACTGTCAGATGGGTGTGTCATCACATGAGTGTCCTCTCATTCATGTTCTTTGTGCCATCTCATGTGCCTAGCTATGTTTCTTGAAAGAAACAAACGCTTAAGACGAGGCACAAGAGGCATGTAACGAAGTTGCTTTTGAGCTATCGTTGATGTGACCATTTCACCAACATCGTTTTTTACCTCTACATATCTCGACTTGCCACACTGACACTTCTTATCATTCTCATGATCCTTTCAGAAAAGCATACAATTATCTGGACAAACATCGATATTTTGATAGTCCATACCTAGACTAGAGAGCCGTTTCCTGCATTGATACACGTCTTTCGGCATCTTGTGATTTGGTGGAAACACTTCGCTGATTAAGATCAATAGCTCGTTGTAACAATTGTTTGAGAACACAAACTTACACTTAATAGCCATAAGTCGAGTCACGAAAGCGAGGATGGAAACTTTTGTGTGTTCATGCAATGGTTCTTCTGCAGCCTTAAGGAGGTCGAAGAACTTTTTAACATCTAGAGGTAGCTCCTTACTATGTGGTGGAAACACAAAATCAGAATCCTCCATTAAATCTTGAAACATCTCTTCCATTCTATCATATTCCACGTCATCATTGTTGTGGGCTTCAAACAGATTTTCATGGGGAAACTCCTCGCCGTGATACACCCAGACTTCATAGTTAGGCATGTAGCCATATTTGCAAAGGTGCCCCGATAGAGTTCTCTTGTCTTGGCATCTACAAAACCGACACATACTACATGGACATCGCACATCCGTGCCTCTTGACAAAGCAAAAGCACGATCAATAAAATTCTCTATCTTTCTTATCCACTCCGTCGAGGGATGATTCATACGCCAACCTTCATACATCCATCGACGGTCCTCACCCACCATATTTGATGCTAAAATAAAATAACACGTGATTTATAAATTTTCACGATAAGCTTAATTAACCTAACTAAGATTAATTTTCATCGACGGTCCTCACCCACCATATTATTAATCAAACATAAACTTAATTTTAGCCATAACATACAAGAGTTTGACATAGTTAAACTATATGCAGCGGTTAGCCAATCAAGTTAATTAACCTAACTACCTACAACATTATTTGAGTTAACTCTCGGAAGTTAGCACATTGAATAAAAAAATAAAAAAAGTATAAACACGGTACCTGACGGTCGTAGCGGGTGCGGGTCGGTGGCTTGGGTCGGGGACATCCACGGCGGGGTCGGTGGCTACGCAGCGGGCGTCGACGGGCGGGTCCGGGGCGGGGACGGGGGCGTCCGCGGTGGGGGCGGCAGGGGCAGGGCGCGGCCGCGGCGGGGGCGTCTACAGCGGCGATCGGGGCCGGGGGCGGGGACGGCCGGGCGCGGCGGGCGGGGACGGTCGGGCGCGGCGGGCAGGGGCGGCCGTGCGTGTCGGTGACGAGCGCGACGAGGGCGGGCGCGTCGGGGGCCGGGCATGGGGGGCCGCGGCCGGGGGCGGGGGCGGCCGGGCGCGGGAGGGGCGGCCGGGGTCGAGGGCTCGACGAGGCCGGCCGGGAGTGGGAGAGGTGGGCGCGTGGAGACAGAGAGAGAGACGTTGAGAAAGGTAAGAGAAGAGATAAGGTTGAGGGAGGTTAAAAATAAAAAAACATAACTTCCTAGAGTCAAGCCGTAGGAAGTACTAACTTCCTAGAGTTTGAACATTTACTCTAGGAAGTTAAGTAACTTCCTAGAGCCGGCCGTAGAAAGTTAGATTTTCATTTGACTGGTCAACAGCTGAAACCTAACTTCCTAGAGGAGGTCGTAGGAAGTTAGCTGTGCAGATAACTTCCTAGAGCCAGCCATAGGAAGTTAGATTTTTGTTTGACTGGTCAACAGCTGAAACCTAACTTCTTAGAGGAGGCCGTAGGAAGTTAGCTGCCCAGCTTACGTCCTAGAGTCGGCCGTAGGAAGTTAGATTTTCGTTTGACTGGTTAACAGCTGAAACCTAACTTCCTAGAGGAGGCCGTAGGAAGTTAGATTTTTGTTTGACTAGTCAACAGCTGAAACCTAACTTCTTAGAGGAGGCCGTAGGAAGTTAGCTGCCCAGCTTACTTCCTAGAGCCAGCCGTAGGAAGTTAGTTTTTTGTTTGACTAGTTAACAGCTGAAACCTAACTTCCTAGAGGAGGCCGTAGGAAGTTAGCTGGGCAGCTAACTTCCTAGAGCCAGCCGTAGGAAGTTAGCTATTCGTTTGGCTGGTCAACAGATGAAACCTAACTTCCTAGAGGAGGTCGTAGGAAGTTAGATAACTTCCTACGGGTTTTTAACTTCCAACAGTTTTTATAAAATACCGTAGGAATTTATGTTTATTTCCTAGAGCTACCAGTTGCCTCTCGGAAGTTATTTATTTCCTACAGTTTGTTATAAAAGATGTAGGAAGTTAAAAAGCCGTAGGAAGTGTATGATTTTGGTGTAGTGAGTTCAGTACACAGTTCAGAAACTACCACATTCCTGCTGGTTTGATGAAGATCAAGGAGTTTCTGTCATTGAAGCAAGGCAACATGTCTGTCAGCGAGTACAGAGATAAATTCATTCAGTTGTCTAGATATGCTCCAGATGAGGTGGCAGATGATGAAAGGAAGCAAGAGCACTTCACAGAAGGACTCAATGGCCCCCTACGGTATGCACTGGTTGCTCACACATTTCCATCATTCCAGAGGCTGCTCGATAAGGCTCTTGCTATTGAACACAATCGTGTTCAACTGGGAGAGTTGAAGAGGAAGGCTATCTCACGGGGGCAGGGTAGCAGCAGTGTTCGTCCTTGCTACGTTCCACCTCAGGGTACCCCAGCTCGTCCAGGAGGAGGACCACGCCCAGCTCAGTACGCTCCATAGCCGGACACCTCCTACTCATCAGGCTGCCCCCACTGGCATCCCGGCGAGACCTATAGGACAGAAGACTGGCCATACATGCTTCAAGTGCAATCAGATTGGGCACTATGCTAATGCTTGTCCGGTGGGGAATTCTGTTACACCAGCTCAGAACAAGTAACAGACTCCTGGCAAGGGATATTATATTGCCAGGGTTAATCAAGTCAGCGTTGATGCTACTCCTGATGGCGCTGACATCGTACTTGGTATGTTTTACGTTAATGCAATTCCTGCAACCATATTATTTGATTCTAGTGCCACACATTCATTTATGTCTGCTCGATATGCCCATACAAATGAGATCCCACTGCTAAATATGAGAAAATCAATGATAGTAATTACACCTATAGGGTCTGTTGAGGCAAATCATATGACACACAGATTGACATTAACAATTATGGGAAGAGAATTCTGGCTACCACTATAGTATTAGAGGAAAGCAGTATAGATCTGATCCTCGGTATGTCATGGTTAAGGAAGGCGAAGGCCATTATAGCATGTGGTAGGGGTACTGTAGAACTCACCAGCCCTAAAGGAGAAAGATTTCAAGTTCAAATTGCAGTAACCACCTCTTCCAAATGGGTGATATACTTTATAGCTGAGGAGTTTGTTGGTGACAACATCCGTGTGGTTAGGGATTTTCTAGAAGTCTTTCCAGAGGAGTTACCAGGGAAGCCACCAGAGAGGGAAGTTGAGTTTGGTATTGATCTCTTACCAAGGACTGCTCCTATTTCTAAACGCCCCTACAGAATGTCCGTAGATGAGTTATAAGAACTTAAGAAGCAGTTAATGGAGTTGCAGGAGGCAGGGTACATTTGTCCAAGTTCCTCACCTTGGGGAGCACCGGTACTGTTTGTACAGAAGAAGGATGGTTCACAACGGATGTGTGTGGACTATAGAGCACTTAATGATGTTACCATCAAGAATAAGTACCTGTTACCTCGTATTGATGACTTATTTGATCAGATGAGAGGTGCTCGGGTGTTCTCTAAGATTGACCTCAGGTCGGGCTACCATCAAATGAAGATTCGGCCATCTGATATTCCCAAGACGGCTTTCTCAACCTGATATGGTCTATATGAACTCACAGTCATGTCATTTGGCTTAACCAATGCACCAGCTTATTTTATGAACCTGATGAATAAGGTGTTTATGGAGTATCTTGATAAATTCGTCGTAGTATTCATCGACGATATTCTTATTTATTCCAAGAATGATAGTGAGCATGATGAGCATTTGCGGATGGTGCTACAGAAGTTATGAGATAATTAGCTATATGCAAAATTTACCAAGTGTGATTTCTGGCTTGATGAAGTACATTTTCTTGGGCATATCATCTCCAAAGGAGGAATCGCTGTTGATCCGGCCAAAGTAACAACAATAATGGATTGGAAGACACCAAGTACAGTTTTGGAGATCCGAAGTTTCTTGGGACTCGTAGGTTATTACCGGCGATTCATTGAAGGGTTCTCTAAGATTGCCAAGCCTATGACCTCATTGTTGGAGAAGGGCAAGGAGTTTAAGTGGACTGATAAATGTCAAGAGAGTTTTGAGCAGTTGAGATCTAAGTTGATGGCTGCTCCAGTGTTGATTATGCCAGATCTACAGAAGAATTTTGATGTATATTGTGATGCAAGTCGCCAAGGCCTGGGATGTGTGCTTATGCAGGAAGGACACTGTAACGCCCTGAATTTGGGGGTAGAATTTTTTCTTCTTTTCTCTCACCAAATTCGGGCGTTACTCTTTTTTCTCTTCCAGTTTCGCTCTTTCTTCCCAATTTCAAACCAGTATAGTGACAGGTGTCCGTGTCATGTATAAACAAAACCTAAGTGTCATGGGTGTTGCATCATGCCAAAACACATTTCTTTGTCTGATGTCGCGTGTTCGTCCCGTTCTGTCTCGGATTTCGGCTCGCGATTAGAGCCCGTTTAATGGTCGTGCGTGTCGTGGGTTTCGACCCGCGATGTGGCCCTGCCCGACCCAGCCCGGCCCGGTCTGGCCCGCGCGCCCCTGGCGCCCCTGCCCTCCCATTGCGCGCCCCCTCCCCCAGATCTGTTTGGCTCATTTGATTTCTCCCGCGCAGCAACCTCTCTCTCCCATCTCTCTCTCTCTCTCTCTCTCTCCCGTGGTGCCCTAGGTTTTGGAGACGGTGATCGCCGGAGTTGGATCCCCGAGGTGAGCTCCCCTCCCTCCTCCTCTCTCTCTCTCCCTCTCCCTCCCCTTCTCTTTCCTGCGCGCGCCCTCCCCTTCTCCCCTGCGCGCGCGTCCCTGCCCCAGCGCGGCTCGCCCCTGCCCCTCCCCGGCGCGGCAGCCCGCCCCTGCCCCTCCCCGCGGCGGCGCGGCGTGACCCCGCCCCGGCCCCCTGCGCGGCGGCGCCCGCCCCTGCCCCCTCCCCGCGGCGGCGCCTGCCCCTGCCCCTCCCCAGCGTGACCTCGCCCCTGTCCCTCCCCCGCGGCAGCGCGACCGTCCCTGCCCCTCCCGCGGCGGCGCGGCCCGCCCGCCCCTGCCCCTCCCCGCTGCGGCGCTCCCCGGCCCCGGCGTGGCTCGCCCGCCCCACTGCTCCGGCCCCCGGCGCGCTGCCCCCTGCGCGCGGCCCCGGCCCCTGCGCGCGGCATTCGGCCCCTGCACGCGGCGTCCCGGCCCCCGGCGTGTCTCGCGTGGCCTCAGCGCGGCCTCGCGCTTCCCCGTTTACCCCTAACGCGTTCCCGCGTGCGCAACCCCACGCGCGCGGTGATTATTTTTGGTTTTTAATTAATTTCAAACTCCGTTAGTTAGTGTGCTGCGTCGCGCCCTTCGTCGCGCGATGATCCATTTTAATTTCAGGTTGTTTAATGTGTGACGTCGCGTGTTCAGTCACGCGACGTTCCACTTTAAACTCAGTTCTGTTGACGTATGCCGTCGTACGTTTCGCCGCACGATGCTTAACGTCTCTTTATAATTAATGCAAGTGTCTCGTTGTGCGCTCTGTCGCGCGACGAGTCGTCAATTTCTTAATTCAATTTAAAGTGTTATGTCGCGCGTCTCGCCGCGCGACAATCCTTTTTATTTATCTTCATCTGCTTATAATGATTAGACATGAAACATGACTTTACTTTATGCTAAACGTAGTGTCCAAATTAATGCCCTTCAATTGAGCGAGCGGTTTAATTTATAATACTGTAACGCGATCGTTTCTCGACTGTCTTTTCCTCTTTCTCTCTTAACCGTAATTGCGAGCCCGCGTGGAACGTCTGTTTACTTACTGCATTCTACTGTATGGTGTAATGTTCTTTGTATTAAATGTGTGGATGTATGTATGTTTGCACTCACATAGAGAATGATCTGGTTGAAGAGCCCGAGGAACTCGCAGGAGAAGCCCCTGAGCAGCAGTCGGTTGGTGGAGGCAAGTGTCCCTTGACCTATCTCTGTCCTATACATTCTTTAATTCACCTCCCGCATTACACAGTTATACCTAAGGATTGACTAGCTTTTGTTATCCATGTCCTTGTTACCTATCTGGGTTGGATTATTATTGTTTAGCTTTATGCTAATGCTCAACTCTAATCAATGAACATGATGAGAATTATCAATGATACGCTGTTTTCCCCTCTTTTATTATGATGTTATGCTTGTGTCCTTCAAGGGGGCTCGAGCGGTTTCTCGAGTGCCTCTCTGTAAGGACTTTTTCGTTGGATAACCGCCCGAGAAAACAGTGCAACCATGAGGGTGGAATGGGGTGCCCTTAGCTGAATAATTAGAGGATCCGGGGTGTAGTTCGCTTAGCCGTCATGCCGTTAATGGGGCTCGGTGTATGCGGCTCGCTCTGCCAAGCTTGGGTTTGCCCCCTTGGGGAGGAGTGTGGTGCATTTAGGAAACCTAACGGGCGGCTACAGCCCCGGGGAATCTTTGTAAAGGCTACGTAGTGATGCCCTGCTGGACCACCTAGGTAGTGGTCAATGGGGAGTAGCTCTCTCCGGGCAGAAAGGGAATCACGGCTTGTGGGTAAAGTGCACAATCTCTGCAGAGTGTTTGAAAACTGATATGTCAGCCGTGCTCGCGGTTATGAGCGGCCAAGGGAGCTCCAGTGATTAGTGGTACTTGATCAGAGATGTTTGGATTGCAGGTGGCAATGAGATTGATGGTTCTGGGTATTGACTCTAGTAATGGTAAGTGGTACTCCTCCATTTGGAAAGAAGTACGTTTGGGTTAATAACGTGGGTTAATTCTAAAACTTGGCTTTCTCTACTAGTAATAATAATCTGACCAACTAAAAGCAACTGCTTGACTTACCCCCACATAAAGCTAGTCCACTACAGCCAAACAGGATACTTGCTGAGTATGTTGATGTGTACTCACCCTTGCTCTACACACCAAACCCCCCCATCCCCAGGTTGTCAGCATTGGAACCACTGCTCAGGAGAAGATGAAGCTGTGGAAGGAGACCATCAGGAGTTCCAAGACTACGACGAGTTCTAGGCGTGGGTTAGCGGCAACCCCCCAGTCGGCTGCCTGTGAATGTCGCGTTTATCTACGTTTCTTTTCCGCACTTTGATTTATTGTAAAGACTATGTGGATGTCTTGGACATCATGATGTAATCGACTATTATTTCCCTTTTTAATACTATTTGAGCACTGTGTGATGATGTCCATGTTATGTAACTGCTGTGTACGTGAATTGCTGATCCTGGCACATACATGGTTCGCATTCGGTTTGCCTTCTAAAACCGGGTGTGACATAGGTGGCATCAAAGCCGTGATGACTGTAGGACCGCTAACCTAGAGTAGAATGGTCGTTTAAGGATTATAGACCTCTGTCCCTGCCTTGACTTTGGTATCCCTTCAAAAGTTGGTCATATCGACCAAACTTATGTTCTACTATATATTATACCTTGTTGAAAATTGTGTTTTATTCTAATCCTTCATTTATTTATGGTTCATTACTTGCTGGTCATACTAGTTCTGTTCTCACTCTTATGCTTGCGGTGTCTTTTATAGATGGCTCATGTTAGGCACACTGCACAGAAGTCTGTCATCCCCTTCTTACCCTCTCATCTCGCGGAGCGTCCGCTTCGCCGTCCAGTGACCGGTAAGTCCAGCCACTTGGAGAGGCTACACCACCGCCTGCATGAGGAGCAAGAGCGTCGACGACAGGAGTAGCAGGGCTCTTCTTTCTCGCTCCAGCAGTAGATAGAGTCTGTGAGGAGCTGCTCCCCCGTGCTTCCGCTGGAGGCGCCCCCTGCACCACCACTGGACGCCCCAGCCTCTAGAGTAGCTGCTGGAGGAGACCCAGACGACGGAGGAGGCGACAGCAGCCCGAGCCACGACACCGACTTTTCTGCTGACCAGGAGCCGAAAGGATGGGTTGCTCAACCCATCACTCGTGACGCTGCTCGTGGGTGTCACTTCCATGATGCGCTCGACACCCTGCTACGTCGGGCACTTGACCGACGTACTTGGTCTATCGAGCATCGTTGTGTGGTCTTCCAGCACAGTCGCGGGGTCTACCCGGACCGCTGGGAGGCGACCTGCTTGGTGAGCCGTCCGGAGAATAGTCTCTGGGGTGCTGAGGTCTGCTCGGAGCATTATTCTATCTATGAACGGGACTCAGCTGAGGCGGCCATGCAAGATGCCGCACGGCGTGCGCTTTCGCACTACTGCTCAGTGCTCGGTGGGGTAGCTGACGGTCTCAACCTGAAGTATTACCCCCGCCGTCCATCTTGCAGCACAGGAGGCGTGATTGTTTCACCTGTCGGTGAGGACAATCCTAGGTTGAGCAGCACAGTCAACCTAGCCGTCGTGCTAAACACAGAGCTGGACCATGCACTAGACGAGCTGAGTAGGGCTCGTGCTGAGATCGCCCTGCTGTGGGATGAGCGCGCGGAGCGTCGTCACCTGGACGATGGTTCCCCCGCTCCCATCGGGACTAAGCACCCGTACCGCTCACCTCGGCGTGGACACCAGTCTTATGACAATCCCGACTGTAAGACCAAGATAGACTTAGAACCATAGATCGTCAGAGTCGAATCTTGTAATTAATACGAAAATATACACATAGAAGCTATAGTCTTAGCGTTAGTCTCGCTCTTAGTCAGTCTTAGTTAGACAGGGTAGTTTGCTATATCCTGTGCATTTATGTTTGTCATGAGAAACTATGTTTGATTTGGATCTTTGTAATGACTGTCACCAGAGTGTGGATATCCCCTGCATTTTGGTTTACCTGTTATATGTTAATGAAGTTAGTTATCTAGTTGGGAAGCCTTTTAGTCCACTTTCCTCTTTATCTGAGAAGCTGTGTTGGTCTGTGTTGGAGATCAGTGAAGATGTTCATCTGCTCAGTGTTGTGGAGAATTCTATACTCTTTTCTTATGCTACAAGATTTGCAAGATTAGTTCTGATGTGTGGTTGCATTCTGCAGATGTCAGAAAACAGGCGCAGAGGAGGAAGGCGTGCTCAGCAGGAGCAAGCCGCTCAGCAGGAGGAGGTACCCCAGCAACAGCAACTGCCGCCCCCGCCCTCGATGTCGATCGAGCAGATGTTCCTGATGCAGACTCAGGCAGTTCAAGCCATCGGTCAGACTCTGGCCACCATTCAGCAGCAGTAGCCACCACCTCAGCCTCAGATGCCTCAGATGCCCAGGGACAAGCGTGCTGAATTCATGAGAGGTCATCCCCCAATGTTTGCTCATTCTTCTGACCCCATGGATGCTAAAGACTGGCTGCGCACAGTGGAGCGGGAGTTGCATACCGCTCAGTGCGACGACAGGGAGAAAGTTCTATATGGTCCCCGTCTGTTGAGAGGAGCAGCCCAGTCTTGGTGGGAGTCTTATCTCGCCACCCATGCCAACCCCGACACCATCACCTGGGAAGAATTCAGAGGTACCTTTCGTCAGTACCATGTCTCTGCAGGTCTGATGACAGTGAACAAGGAGGAGTTCCTGGCCCTCAAGCAAGGGTCATCGTCTGTCAGTGAGTACCGGAACAGGTTTCTGCAGTTGTCTCGCTATGCTCCTGAAGATGTCAACACCGACGCCAAGAGACAGTATCGTTTCCTGAGAGGCTTGGTTGACCCTCTGCAGTATCAACTGATGAATCATACCTTCCCGACATTCCAGCACCTGATTGACAGAGCAATCATGACAGAGAGGAAGCGTAAGGAGATGGAGGATCGCAAGCGCAAGATCAGTGGACCCCAGCCTGGAAGCAGCAATCGTCCTCGTTTCTCAGGCAATCAACCTCAGCAGTTCAGGCAGAACCAACGTCCACCTCAGCAGCAGCAGTTCCAAAGGCAGTATCCTCAGCACCAGCAACAGAATCGCTAGAACAATCAGTTAGGAGGAGGTCAGTTCTAAAGGCAGAATCAGCAGGTACCTCGTCTTCCTGCCCCAGCAACCTAGCAGAACAATCAGGCAACACCAGCTCAGGTTGGAAATAGAGCATGTTTCCACTATGGAGAGCAAGGCCATTGGGTGATGCAATGTCCGAAGAAGGCAGCCCAGCAGCAGTCCGGCCCCAATGCCCCAACAAAGCAGAATGTGTCTTAGCCTGGAGCAGGCAATCGCCCTCAGCCGCGCTATAATCATGGGAGACTGAACCACTTGGAGGCTGAAGCAGTTCAGGAGACCCCCGGCATGATAGTAGGTATGTTCCCAGTCGACTCCCATATTGCAGAAGTGTTATTTGATACTGGAGCAACGCATTCCTTCATTACTGAATCATGGGTAGAAGCACATAATCTTCCAATTACTACCATGTCGACCCCCATTCAAATTGACTCAGCCGGTGGTAGAATTCGAGCCGATAGCATTTGTTTGAATGTAAGTGTGGAAATAAGGGGGATAGCGTTTCCCTCTAACCTCATAGTAATGGGTACTCAGGGAATAGATGTCATCCTAGGGATGAATTTGCTAGATAAGTATCAGGCAGTTATCAGTTGTGATAAGAGGACAATCAAGTTGGTGTCCCCACTAGGAGAGGAAGTGGTGACCGAGTTAGTCCCGCCTGAATCAAAGAAGGGAAGTTGTTATCAGATGGCTGTTGATAGCAGTGAAGCAGACCCAATTGAGAGTATCAAGGTTGTGTCTGAGTTCCCAGATGTGTTTCCAAAGGACCTACCAGGTATGCCACCAGAGCGAAAAGTTGAATTTGCTATAGAGCTTCTTCTTGGAACCGCCCCCATCTTTAAGAGAGATTATAGAGTATCTGGACCAGAGTTGGTTGAGTTTAAGAAGCAGTTTGATGAGTTGTCAGAGAAAGGTTACATCCGGCCAAGCACCTCGCCTTGGGCCGCCCCTGTCCTATTTGTGGAGAAGAAAGATGGCACCAGAAGGATGTGTATCGATTATCGAGCTCTGAATGAGGTCACCATCAAGAACAAGTACCCCTTGACCAGAATAGAAGATCTGTTCGACCAGTTGAGAGGAGCTAGCATGTTCTCCAAGATAGATCTGAGGTCAGGTTATCATCAGCTCAGGATCTGACCTTCAGATATTCCGAAGACGGCATTCATTACTAAGTATGGGTTGTATGAGTTCATTGTGATGTCTTTCGGTCTAACCAATGCGCCGACCTTCTTCATGAACTTGATGAACAGTGTATTCATGGATTATCTTGATAAGTTTGTGGTGGTATTTATTGATGACATTATGATATATTCACAGAGAGAAGAAGAACATGCAAGCCATTTGAGGATGGTATTGCAGAGATTGCGAGAGCACCAGTTGTATGCAAAGTTAAGCAAGTGTGAGTTCTGGATTAGTGAAGTCCTGTTCTTGGGTCACATAATCAACAAAGAAGGATTGGTTGTGGATCCGAAGAAAGTGGCAGACATTCTGAACTGGAAAGCGCCAACAGATGCCCGAGAAATAAAGAGCTTCATTGGAATGGCCGGATATTATCAGCAATTCATTGAAGGGTTCTCGAAGATTGCGAAACCAATGACAGCCTTGCTAGGCAACAAGATTGAGTTCAAGTGGACCCAGAAATGTCAAGAGGCCTTCGAAATACTGAAAGAGAAGTTGACTACAACACCTGTCTTAGTCTTGCCTGACGTGCACAAGCCCTTCTCGGTGTATTGCGATGCTTGTTACACCGGTTTGGGATGTGTGTTGATGCAAGAGGGAAGAGTTGTGGCTTACTCATCCTGACAGCTGAAGGTTCATGAGAAGAACTATCCAATTCATGACTTGGAGTTGGCAGCAGTGATTCACACACTGAAGACATGGAGGCACTATCTGTATGGACAGAAATGTGATGTTTACACAGACCACAAGAGTCTGAAGTACATATTCACTCAGTCAGATCTGAATATGAGGCAGCGAAGATGGTTAGAGTTGATCAAGGACTATGAATTGGAGATTCATTACCATCCAGGCAAAGCGAACGTAGTGGCAGATGCTTTGAGCAGGAAGAGTCAAGTCAATCTGATGGTCGCTCGCCCGATGCCTTATGAGTTGGCCAAAGAGTTTGACAGGTTGAGTCTCGGATTTCTGAACAACACGTGAGGAGTCATGATTGAGTTGGAACCTACCCTAGAGCAGGAAATCAAAGAAGCGCAGAAGAATGATGAGAAGATCAGTGAAATTCGGCGACTGATTCTAGACGGCAGAGGCAAAGACTTTCGGGAAGATGCAGAAGGTGTGATATGGTTCAAAGACCGCTTGTGTGTTCCCAATGTCTAGTCTATTCGGGAGTTGATCCTCAAGGAAGCTCATGAGACAGCTTATTCGATTCACCCTGGAAGTGAGAAGATGTATCAGGATCTGAAGAAGAAATTCTGGTGGTACAGAATGAAGAGGGAAATCGCAGAGCATGTGGCTATGTGTGATAGTTGTCGGCGGATCAAGGCAGAGCACCAGAGACCCGCCGGATTGCTGCAACAGTTGCAAATTCCTCAGTGGAAATGGGATGAAATCGGTATGGATTTCATAGTCGGATTGCCTCGCACCCGAGCCGGCTACGATTCCATTTGGGTAGTAGTGGACCGCTTAACCAAGTCAGCCCACTTCATACCAGTCAAGACCAACTACAGCAGTGCAGTCTTGGCAGAATTGTACATGTATCGGATCGTTTGTCTTCATGGTGTGCCAAAGAAGGTAGTGTCAGACAGAGGAACGCAGTTCACCTCTCATTTCTAGCAGCAGTTGCATGAAGCCTTGGGCACACATCTGAATTTCAGTTCCGCCTATCATCCGCAGACAGATGGTCAGACCGAAAGGACCAATCAAATCCTTGAAGACATGTTGAGAGCCTGTGCGTTGCAAGATCAGTCCGGATGGGATAAGAGATTGCCTTATGCAGAGTTTTCCTATAACAACAGTTACCAGGCCAGCTTGAAGATGTCACCATTTCAGGCGCTTTATGGAAGGAGTTGTAGAACTCCACTGCAATGGGATCAACCTGGAGAAAAGAAAGTGTTTGGGCCAGACATTCTGCTTGAAGCCGAAGAGAACATCAAGATGGTTCGAGAGAATCTGAAGACAGCGCAATCAAGGCAACGAAGCTATGCAGACACAAGAAGAAGAGATCTGAGTTTTGAGGTCGGTGACTTTGTCTATCTGAAAGTGTCACCGATCAGAGGAGTCAGAAGATTCGGAGTCAAAGGCAAGCTAGCACCCCGCTACATTGGTCCGTATCAGATTCTCGCAAGGCGTGGAGAAGTGGCCTATCAGCTCAGTCTGCCAGAAAATTTGTCTGCTGTGCATGATGTCTTTCATGTGTCTCAGTTGAAGAAGTGTTTGCGTGTGCCAGAAGAACAGTTGCCAGTGGAAGGTCTGGAGGTCCAGGAGGACTTGACCTACACAGAGAAACCAACGCAAATCTTTGAGACTGCAGACAGAGTCACCCGAAGGAAGACCATCAGAATGTGCAAAGTCAGACAGAATAATCACTCTGAGAAAGAAGCAACCTGGGAGCGTGAAGATGATCTGATGGCCAAGTACCCTGAGCTCTTTGCTTGCCAACCCTGAATCTCGAGGGCGAGATTCTTTTAAGGGGGATAGGTTTGTAACACCCTGAATTTAGGGGTAGAATTTTTTCTTCTTTTCTCTCACCAAATTCGGGCGTTACTCTTTTTTCTCTTCCATTTTCGCTCTTTCTTCCCAATTTCAAACCAGTATAGTGACAGGTGTCCGTGTCATGTATAAACAAAACCTAAGTGTCATGGGTGTTGCATCATGCCGAAACACATTTCTTTGTCTGATGTCGCGTGTTTGTCCCGTTCTGTCTCGGATTTCGGCTCGCGATTAGAGCCCGTTTAATGGTCGTGCGTGTCGTGGGTTTCGATCCGCGATGTGGCCCTGCCCGACCCAGCCCGGCCCGGTCTAGCCCGCTCGCCCCTACCCTCCCCCTGCGCCCCCTCCCCCAGATCTGTTTGGCTCATTTGATTTCTCCCGCACAGCAACCTCTCTCTCCCATCTCTCTCTCTCTCCCGTGGTGCCCTAGGTTTTGGAGACGGTGATCGCCGGAGTTGGATCCCCGAGGTGAGCTCCCCTCCCTCCTCCTCCCCCCTCTCTCTCCCTCTCCCTCCCCTTCTCCCCTGCGCGTGCGTACCTGCCCCGGCGCGGCTCGCCCCTGCCCCCTCCCCGGCGCGGCGGCCCGCCCCTGCCCCTGCCCCTCCCCGCGGCGGCGCGGCGCGACCCCGCCCGCCTTTGCCCCCTCCCCGCGGCGGCGCCCGCCCCTGCCCCTCCCCGGCGTGACCTCGCCCCTGCCCCTCCCCCGCGGCGGCGCGGCCGTCCCTGCCCCTCCCGCAGCGGCGCGGCCGTCCCTGCCCCTCCCGCGGCGGCCCGCCCCTGCCCCTCCCAGGCGCGCCCCTGCCCCCTCCCCGGCGCGGCGACCCGCCCCTGCCCCTCCCCGCGGCGGCGCGGCGCGACCCCACCCCGGCCCCCTGCGCGGCGGCGCCCGCCCCTGCCCCCTCCCCGCGGCGGCGCCCGCCCCTGCCCCTCCCCCGCGGCGGCGCGGCCGTCCCTGCCCCTCCCGCGGCGGCGCAGCCCGCCCGCCCCTGCCTGTCCCCGCGGCGGCGCTCCCCTGCCCCGACGTGGCCCACCCGCCCCCCTGCTCCGGCCCCCGGCGCGGTCCCCGGCCCCCCTACGCGGCGGCCTTGCCCCGGCGCGGCGGCCTGACCCCCCCGGTGCGCTGCCCCCTGCTCGCGGCCCTGGCCCCCGGCGTGTCTCGCGTGGCCTCGGCGCGGCCTCGCGCTTCCCCGTTTACCCCTAACGCGTTCCCGCGTGCGCAACCCCACACACGCGGTGATTATTTTTGGTTTTTAATTAATTTCAAACTCCGTTAGTTAGTGCGCTGCGTCGCGCGCTTCATCGCGCGACGATCCATTTTAATTTCAGGTTGTTTAATGTGTGACGTCACGCGTTTAGTCACGCGACGTTCCACTTTAAACTCAGTTCTGTTGACGTATGCTGTTTTACGTTTCGCCGCGTGATGCTTAACGTCTCTTTATAATTAATGCAAGTGTCTCGTTGTGTGCTCTGTCGCGCGACGAGTCGTCAATTTCTTAATTCAATTTAAAGTGTTATGTCGCGCGTCTCGCCGCACAACAATCCTTTTAATTTATCTTCATCTGCTTATAATGATTAGACATGAAACATGACTTTACTTTATGCTAAACGTAGTGTCCAAATTAATGCCCTTCAATTGAGCGAGTGGTTTAATTTATAATACTGTAACGCGATCGTTTCTCGACTGTCTTTTCCTCTTTCTCTCTTAACCGTGATTGCGAGCCCGCGTGGAACGTCTGTTTACTTACTGCATTCTACTGTATGGTGTAATGTTCTTTGTATTAAATGTGTGGATGTATGTATGTTTGCGCTCGCATAGATAACGATCTGGTTGAAGAGCCCGAGGAACTCGCAGGAGAAGCCCCTGAGCAGCAGTCGGTTGGTGGAGGCAAGTGCCCTTAACCTATCTCTGTCCTATACATTCTTTAATTCACCTTTCGCATTACACAATTATATCTAAGGATTGACTAGCTTTTGTTATCCATGTCCTTTTTACCTATCTGGGTTGGATTATTATTGTTTAGCTTTATGCTAATGCTCAACTCTAATCAATGAACATGATGAGAATTATCAATGATACGTTGTTTTCCCCTCTTTTATTATGATGTTATGCTTGTGTCCTTCAAGGGGGATCGAGCGGTTTCTCGAGTGCCTCTCCGTAAGGACCTGTTCGTTGGATGACCGCCCGAGAAAACAGTGCAACCATGAGGGTGGAATGGGGTGCCCTTAGCTGAATAATTAGAGGATCCGGGGTGAAGTTCGCTTAGCCATCGTGCCATTAATGGGGCTCGGTGTATGCGGCTCGCTCTGCCAAGCTTGGGTTCACCCCCTTTGGGAGGAGTGCGGTGCATTTAGGAAACCTAACGGGCGGCTACAGCCCCGGGGAATCTTTGTAAAGGCTACGTAGTGATGCCCTGCTGGACCACCTAGGTAGTGGTCAATGGGGAGTAGCTCTCTCCGAGCAAAAAGGGAATCACGGTTTGTGGGTAAAGTGCACAACCTCTGCAAAGTGTTTGAAAAATGATATATCAGCCGTGCTCGCGGTTATGAGCGGCCAAGGGAGCTCCAGTGATTAGTGGTACTTGATCAGAGATGTTCGGATTGCTGGTGGTAATGGTAAGTGGTACTCCTCCATTTGGAAAGAAGTACGTTTGGGTTAATAACGTGTGTTAATTCTAAAACTTGGCTTTCTCTACTAGTAATAATAATCTGACCAACTAAAAGCATCTGCTTGACTTACCCCCACATAAAGCTAGTCCACTACAGCCAAACAGGATACTTGCTAAGTATGTTGATGTGTACTCACCCTTGCTCTACACACCAAACCCCCCCATCCCCAGGTTGTCAGCATTGCAACCACTGCTCAGGAGAAGATGAAGCTGTGGAAGGAGACCATTAGGAGTTCGAAGACTACGACGAGTTCTAGGCGAGGGTTGGCGGCAACCCCCCAGTCGGCTGCCTGTGAAGGCCGCGTTTATCTACGTTTCTTTTCCGCACTTTGATTTATTGTAAAGACTATGTGGATGTCTTGGACATCATGATGTAATCGACTATTATTTCCCTTTTTAATACTATTTGAGCACTGTGTGATGATGTCCATGTTATGTAACTGCTGTGTACGTGAATTGCTGATCCTGGCACGTACATGGTTCGCATTCGGTTTGCCTTCTAAAACAGGGTGTGACAGACACGTCATTGCCTACACATCTCGCCAGTTGCAGAAACATGAGTTGAACTACCCCACGCACGACTTGGAGCTGGCAGTAGTTGTACATGCTCTCAAGATTTGGAGGCACTATATTATGGGAACCAAGTGTCGAATCTACCGATCACAAGAGCTTGAAGTACATTTTCACTCAGAAGGATCTTAACCTTAGGCAACGCCGATGGTTGGAGCTCATCAAGGACTATGATCTGGAAATTCACTATAATCCGGGCAAGGCAAATCTCGTTGCGGATGCCTTGAGTCGAAAGGGGCAGGTCCATGCAGCTATTGTCACCCAGTTACCCGATGAGTTACCAGAAGATTTTGAGAAGCTCAATCTGGGAATAGTTGCTCATACAGAAGGAATTACCATCGAATTGGAACCGACCTTAGAGCAAGAAATATGAAAAGGTCAGATCGGTGATGCCAAAATTCAAGAGATCAAGGATCTGATAACAGAAGGTAGAGGCCTAGATTTCACAGAGGATGAGCAAGGCACGATATGGTTCAAGAATCGGATCTGTGTTCCTGATATCGATAGTCTTCGTGAAACCATATTGAAGGAGGCACATGACTCAGTTTATTCTATCCACCCTGGTAGTACTAAGATGTACCAGGACTTGAAGCAGAAGTATTGGTGGTATGGACTAAAGAAGGATGTGGCTTCACATGTTGCACTTTGTGATGTTTGCCAGAGGGTGAAAGCGGAACACCAAAGACCTGCTGGTTTACTGCACCCGCTTAAGATACCTGAGTGGAAATGGGAAGAGATTGGCATGGACTTCATTGTTGGATTACCCCGCACATCTGCTGGGTATGACTCTATATGGGTGATCGTGGACATGCTAACTAAGGTAGCCCACTTTATTCCAGTGAAGACCACATATTCAGGAGCCAAGTTAGCAGAGTTGTACATGGCACGGATTGTATGCCTACATGGTGTGCCAAAGAAGATTGTGTCAGACCGGGGATCCCAGTTTACTTCTCGGTACTGGAAGAAGTTGCACGAGTCCTTAGATACAAGATTGAATTTTAGTTCGGCTTACCATCCACAGACTGATGGGCAGACTGAGAGGACTAACCAAGTGCTAGAGGATATGTTAAGATCTTGTGCCCTTAAACATGGTGGAAGTTGGGATAAGAGTTTGCCTTATGTGGAGTTCTCTTATAATAATAGCTACCAGGCCAGTTTGAAGATGTCACTGTTTTAGGCTTTGTATGGCAGAAAGTGCAGGACTCCACTGTATTGGGATCAAACTGGTGAAAGGCAGTTGTTTGGGCATGAGATTATACAAGAAGCAGAAGAACAAGTCCATCAAATAAGGGAGAATTTGAGAACTGCGCAATCAAGGCAGAAAAGCTATGCTGATACCCGGAGAAGACTGCTAGAGTTTAAGGAGGGTGATCATGTCTATTTGTAGGTGTCACCACTTCGGGGTATGAGAAGATTTAAAGCCAAAGGAAAGTTGTCCCCTCGCTTTATTGGACCCTTCTTAATCCTAAAGCGAGTGGGAGAAGTTGCATACCAATTGGAGCTACCTGATCATCTTGCGGATGTGCATGATGTCTTTCACGTATCACAGCTGAAGAAATGTCTCAGGGTACCTGAAGAGCAGCTACCAATGGAGGACCTTAGTGTTCAAGATGATCTGACCTATGCAGAATATCCCATCAAGATTCTTGATACACTGACTCGTGTCACAAGAAATCAGGTTATAAAAATGTGCAAAGTGCAATGGAGTCACCATGGAGAAGATGAAGCTACTTGGGAGAGAGAAGAAGAGCTTCGCATAGATTTTCCACATCTTTTCCCTAGATCTTCTTAAATCTCGAGGGCGAGATTCTTTGTAAGGGGGGTACGATTTGTAATACTCAAAATTTGTATACAAAGAATATAGAGAGGTCTCCTCATTTTATGTGCCATATTTGCATCATAAAAAGAGGACACATATAATTAAGAGTGATTAATTAAAACAAATTATACTAAAATAAGAGCAAGTGCATCTTGTTGGAATTTTATATGTTTGTGCATTAAATAAAATAATAAGGGTAATAATAATAAGATAATAATTGTTAGAAGTTGAATTAAACCCCAAATTTAAAATTAGGGCTTTTTGAAAATAAGAAGAAGAGAAATGATATAAAAATATAAATAATATAATTATATTTCTAAAAATTGGTATCCTTAATTTTATAAAAAATAATAGAGAATAAATCTGGCACAAATTCGAATTCAAATTAAACTTAGAAATACAGAAAAGAAAATAAAAAAGAAAAGAAGTCTCATCTGGGCCGCCGGACCTCAATTGGGCCCATTAGCGTTGTACCCCGCGCAGCCCACTACCTCCCAGCGTTGCGCGCCGACAAGCGGGCCCACTGGTCAGCCACGGTGTGCGCGCACGTCTCACTGAGTCGCGGCCCCCGCGAGTCAGCCTTTCCGTTGCCGTTCACTCCCCCCTCGCGTCGTCACTGCGCGCTGACGGCTGGGACCCACTTACCCGCGCGCGCGACTCTGACTTTGCCCCCGCGTGGCTCGCTGACTAATGGGGCACATCCGTCAGATGGCCATGCTGAACTATCAGCGTGACTTCGCTGGTGAACCTGCGCACGTCTCGGCGTGCCCGTTCCTTCTCTACCTCCATCTCGCGCACCCTACTTAAGGCTTCCAGCTACCGTTGGACCGCCAATGCCCCTCAACCACGTTTCCCTCGAGAGCATCGCAACTGTAAGAAGTGGGGCGTTTTGCGGGCGAATTGCACCGCCATCGGTGACTGACGTCACTGGGGGGTATTAGCTCCAGTGTTGGCTCGGGAAGAACCGTCTTCGTCTAGGGAGTCTATCTGCGCCAGCAATTGGGTGGCGAGGACCGCGAGCGAGAGCAATTTCTCGCCGTTGATTGGAAGGCCGTCACAAGTCACCTGCTCCGCATTGTGTAGAATTGCACCGCCGCCGGTGACTAACGTGGGGTCTTCTGCGATGATAAAGTCGGTGAGTTGTGTACCTGCGTTATCACCGTAGTCTCCGCATTGTGTAGAATTAGTCGGGCTCTGGGGTAGTGTTCCTGGGCGCGGGAACGCGAATCGCCGGAGAGTGGCGTTGTCGGGCGGTGTTTCGCCGCCGCATTGGGCCAGCCGGGGGTTGAAGATGGAGATCAACCGTTCGATCTTCTTTGGGCGGTGGAGATTAGACCTAAGCCATACCCTTTCGGACTTGGACCGTGGACCGTTGGATATGATCTGACGGATCCGATCCGATCTCACTTGCATAGAGTTGCCACCGTCAAATTCAGATCCGGAGGTCTAGATTGGATACCGGTTCATTTTAACAGCCTTCTAATCTTAGCCGTCCACTTACGATCCAACGACTGAGATCTGTGAGTACCCCTTCACCGAGCCTGTTTTGTTAAAAAGCCCCTGAACTATGTTAGATTTAAACCCGCCGTCCTTGGCCATTGTGCGCTGAGTCTAGAACATATTTCACCGTAGCCCCTGACTTTTCTGGTAAATGAGGCCTAGTCCAGAGTATTATAAAACCTGAGAAATTAAATTATAAAAGGATTTTAATGTATAAATAAGTGCTAGTACTTGTAAAATTCATAGAAAATTCATTTTTAGTCCAAATCACTTCATTCTAGTTTCTAAAATTTTGTAATATTATTTTCTATCACTTAGAGTCTCTATTCTCACATGAAAATAGTAAGAAAATTAATTTCTCATTTAATCCTATTTCAAGCACATTAAACCTTTGGAAATTCATAATTTGAAATCTATAACTCCAAAATTAGTGATTCCTGTTCCAAGGATTTTATTTTAATATGTAGATTTGTATTGTATATTTTATTTACATGAATGGTGTGATGTTAATTTTTGCTACACTATGTACGTATTGTGTTGATGCGAGTAGAAGAGCAAGCCACTGTGGATTCTGAGGTTCAACAAGTAGAAGTAGCTGAGCAGGAGCTCATTGAAGGCAAGTTGTGCCCTTGATCACTTACTTTTTCCCAGCCATGTTCTTATTAATTATAATGATCTGCATAGGTTAATTTTGATGGGATCCAATAGGTTACCCCAGTTTTGGTTATCTTTATACCTTGTTTACCACTGAAATATTTTTGGGTAGTACCTGCTATTGCTTTATGTGGATTTGGGTATAGAGATACACTATTTATGGTTACACTTTTATTATCTTTTATTATTGTTGTTCATGTTAAGATCATTATGTTAATGGGAACATGGAGCGACCACCCGAAAAACAGTGCTACCACAAGGGTTAAATGGGACGCCCTTGGCTGATTAACTAGAAAAGCTAGTGGATGTCTTCCTTACCCGAAAGGGGCAAGGGCAGTAAGGGAGTGGTCAGTGTAGGGAGGTCCTTGGGTTGATTTTGAAGCGATGGCGGTCAGGCAAGGGATTCCTGCATTGGAGCTTCATATAAACTGTAGCGGGATTTCTGAAGCTAGTGGAACTTTATAAAGGCCTCGTAGTGTTACCCTACCTCGCCTCCTCGGTAGAGGTGTATGGGATTGGCCATCTCTTGGCAGATGGGTAACATGACTTGTGGGTAAATATGCTGTCACACCCGATTTTAGAAGGCAAACCGAATGCGAACCATGTACGTGCCAGGATCAGCAATTCACGTACACAGCAGTTACATAATTGGACATCATCACAAAGTGCTCAAATATTAATATAAAAGGGCAATAATAGTCTATTACATCATATGTCTGAGACATCCACATAGTCTTTATAATAATCAAAGTGCGGAAAAGAAACGTAGATACACGCGACCTTCACAGGCAGCCGACTGGGGGTTGTCACTAACCCACGCCTAGAACTCGTCGTAATCTTGGAACTCCTGGAAGTCTCCTTTCACGGCTTCATCTTCTCCTGAAGCAGTGGTTGCAATGTGGACAACCTGGGGGGGTTTGGTGTGTAGAGCAAGGGTGAGTACACATCAACATACTCAGCAAGTGTCTTGTTTGGCTGTAGTGGACTGGCTTTATGTGGGGGTAAGTCAAGCATTTGCTTTTAGTTGGTCAGATTATTATTACTAGTAGAGAAAGCCAAGTTTTAGAATTAACCCACGTTATTAGCCCAAACGTACCCTTTCCAAACGGAAAGAATACCACTTATCATTACCATAGTCAATACCAAAACCATCATTCTCATCACCACCTGTAATCCGAACATCTCTGATCAAGTACCACTAATCACTAAAGCTCCCTTGGCCGCTCATAACCGTGAGCACGACTGATATATAAGTTTCATAACACTCTGTAGAGGTTGCGCACTTTACCCACAAGCTGTGATTCCCTCTTGCCTCGGGCCGATCAAACCCTTAAACTACCAAGGTGAACATGCATGGTCTCACTACGTAGCCTTTACAAAGATTCTCCGGGGCTGTAGCCGCCCATTAGGTTTCCTAAATGTACCGCACTCCTCCCCAAGGGGCGAACCAAACTTGGTAGAGCGAGCCGCATACACCGAGGCCCATTGACGGCACGATGGCTAAGCAAACTACACCTTGGTTCCTCTAATTATTCAGCTAAGGGCATCCCACTCCACCCTCATGGTTGCACTGTTTTCCCGGGTGGTCATCCAACGAATAGGTCCTTATGGAGAGGCACTCGAGACATCGCTCGAGCCCCCTTGAATGCCACAAGTATAACATCATGATAAAGAAGGGAAACAACGTATCATTGATAAATCTCATCATGTTCATTGATTAATGTTAAGCAATAGCATAAAGCTAACAATAATAATCCGACCCAAATAGGTAAACAAGGACATGGATAACAAAAGCTAGTAAATCCTTAGGTATAACTGTGTAAATGCGGGAAGTAAATTAAGAATATATATGACAAAGATAGGTCAAGGGACACTTGCCTCCACCAACCAGCTGCTGCTCAGGGGCTTCTCCTGTGAGTTCCTCGGGCTCTTCAACCAGATCGTTCTCTATACGAGCGCAAACATACATACATCCACACATTTAATACAAAGGAATAGTACACCATACAATAGAATGCAATAAATAAACAGATGTTCCACGCAGGGCTCGCAATTACGGTTAAGAGAGAAAGAGCAAATGACAGTCGAGTCTACGGTCGAGAAGCGATCACGTTACATAATCATAAATTCAACCACTCGCTTAACGGAAGGGCATTAATTTGGCAACTGCATTTAGCATGAAGTAAGGTCATGTTCTACATTTAATCATTATAAATAAATAAAGATGAATGAAAGGAAGTGGTCACACGGCGAGACGCGCGACACATCATTTAAATGAAATTAAGAAATAAGCGACTCGCCGCGCGATAGAGCGCGCAACGAGATTCTTGCATTAATTATAGATAAACGTTAAGCGTTGCGTGACGAAACACACGACGGCTTACGTCAATAGAACTGCATTTAAGACGAATTGTCCCGTGACACAGCACTCTAATAAATATAAATTAAAAGAATCATCGCGCGACGAAACGCGCGACGCAGCACATTAATAAAGACGAATTTAGAATAAACCGTCTCACGGTGAAGCGCGCGACGCAACACATCGACTAAACTAAAATTAAAATAGATTAAAATGAGGGTTAAATGCAGCGTGACTACGATCGCATGCGCGAGAGCACGCTGAGCGTGCCGAGGCACACGAACCGTGCAGGCGCGCGTGGCGCGAGGCCGCCGGGGCACGGGCTTGGGCAAAGGCGGGCCGCCGGGGAGGGGCCGCGGCGGGGCGAGGTCTCGCTGGGGGAGGCCGCGGCCAGTGAGGGCGCGTCAGGGGAAGGGCGCGCGTGGGGGCGGGCTCGCCGGAGGAGGCCGCGACGAGGGAGGGGCTCGCCGGGAAAGGGGCGCGCGGGGGCGGGCTCGCCGAGGGAGGCCGCGGCGAGGGAGGGGCTCGCCGGGAAAGGGGCGCGCGGGCAGGGGCTCGCCGGGGAGGGGCGAGGCCGAGGGGCGGCGCGCGGGGGCGTGGGGCCGAGGGGCGACGCGGGCGCGGGCAGGGAGGGCGCCGCGGGCGCGGGCAGGGAGGCCGCGCGGGGAAGAAGGGGAGGTGGAGGAGAGAGAGAGAGAAGGGGAGGGGAAACTCACCTCGGGGATCCAAACTCCGGCGATCACCGTCTCCAAACCCTAGGGCACCACGAGGAGAGAGAGAGGTGGAAGAGGGAGAGGGAGGTTACTACGCGGGAGAAATCAAATGAGAGAAGGAGACCAGGGGGAGGGGGCGCGCGCATGGGGGCAGGGGCGCCAGGGCCGCGCGGTCCGGACTGGGTCAGACCGGGCCGGGCTGGGCCGGGCTGGGTCACACCGTGGGTCAAAACCCACAACGCGCACAACCACCAATCGGAAACCGATCGCGAACCGAAATCCGAAATGGGACGAGACGAACACGCGACTATCCACGACATCAGACAAAGAAATAAGCTTCAGCATGATGCAACACCCATGACACTTAGGTTTTGGTTTATCCACAACATGGACACGGGTCACTATACTGCTTTGAAATTAGGGACGAAGGAGCGAAACTGGAAAAGGAAAGAGAGTAACCCCTGAATTTGGTGAGTAAAAAGGTGAAAAATTCTACCCCCAAATTCAGGGCGTTACAAACCTACCCCCTTAAAAGAATCTTGCCCTCGAGATTCAAGGTTGGCCAGGAAAGAGCTTAGGGTATTTAGCCTTCAGATCATCTTCACGCTCCCAGGTTGCTTCTTCCTCAGTGTGATGACTCCATCTGACTTTGCACATTCTGACAGTCTTCCTCCGGGTGACTCTGTCTGCAGTCTCAAGAATCTGCGCTGGCTTCTCTATGTAGGTCAAGTCCTCCTGGACCTCCAGACCTTCTACTGGCAACTGCTCTTCTGGCACACACAGACACTTCTTCAACTGAGACACATGAAAGACATCATGCACTGCGGACAAATTTTCTGGCAAATTGAGCTGATAGGCCACTTCTCCACGCCTTGTGAGAATCTGATACGGGCCAACATAGCGGGGCGCTAGCTTGCCTTTGACTCCGAATCTTCTAACTCCTCTGATCGGTGACACTTTCAGATAGACAAATTCTCCAACTTCGAAACTCAACTCTCTTCTTCTTGTGTCTGCATAGCTTCACTGCCTTGATTGCGCTATCTTCAGATTCTCCCAAACCATCTTGATGTTCTCTTCGGCTTCGAGCAGAATGAACACTTGCTTTTCTCTAGGCTGATCCATTGCAACGGTAGTTCCACAACTCCTCCCATAAAGCGCCTGAAATGGTGACATCTTCAAGCTGACCTGGTAACTGTTGTTATAGGAGAACTCTGCATAAGGCAACCTCTTGTCCCATCCAGACTGATCTTGCAATGCACAGGCTCTCAACATGTCTTCAAGGATTTGATTGGTTCATTGGGTCTGACCGTCTGTCTGTGGATGATAAGCTGAACTGAAATTCAAATGTGTGCCCAAGGCTTCATACAACAGCTGCCAGAAATGACAGGTGAACTGCGTTCCTCTGTCTGACACTATCTTCTTTGGCACACCATGAAGACAAACAATCCGAGACATGTACAACTCTGCCAATACTGCACTACTGTAGTTGGTCTTGATAGGTATGAAGTGGGTTACCTTGGTCAAGCGGTCCACCACTACCCAAATGGAATCGTAGCCGGCTCGAGCGCGAGGCAATCCGACTATGAAATCCATACCGATTTCATCCCATTTCCACTGGGAATTTGCAACGGTTGTAACAATCCAGCTGGCCTCTGATGCTCTGCCTTGATCCGTCTACAACTATCACACATAGCCACATGCTCTGCGATTTCCCTCTTTATTCCGTACCACCAGAATTTCTTCTTCAGATCTTGATACATCTTCTCACTTCCAGGGTGTATAGAATAGGCTGTCTCATGAGCTTCCTTGAGGATCAATTCCCGAATAGACTGGACATTGGGAACACACAAGCGGTCTTTGAACCATATCACACCTTCTGCATCTTCCCGAAAATCTTTGCCTCTGCCGTCTAGAATCAGTCGCCGGATTTCATTGATCTTCTCATCATTCTTCTGTGCTTCTTTGATTTCCTGCTCCAAGGTAGGCTCTAATTCAACTAGTTACTCCTTGCATATTGTTCAGAAATCTGAGACTCAACCTGTCAAACTCTTTGGCCAACTCATAAGGCATCAGATGAGCGACCATCAGATTGACCTGACTCTTCCTGCTCAAAGCATCTGCCACTACGTTCGCTTTGCCTGGATGGTAATGAATCTCCAATTCATAGTCTTTGGTCAGCTCTAACCATCTTCGTTGCCTCATATTTAGCTGCGACTGAGTGAATATGTACTTCAAACTCTTGTGGTCTGTGTAAACATCACATTTCTGCCCATACAGATAGTGCTTCCATGTCTTCAGTGCGTGAACCACTGCTGCCAACTCTAGGTCATGGATTGGGTAATTCTTCTCATGAACCTTCAGCTGTCGGGACGAGTAAGCCACAACTCTTCCCTCCTGCCTCAACACACATCCCAAACCAGTGTAACAAGCATCGCAATACACCGAGAAGGGCTTGTGCACATCAGGCAAGACTAAGACAGGCGTTGTAGTCAACTTCTCTTTCAGCGCTTCAAAGGCCTCTTGACATTTCTGGGTCCACTTGAACTCAACTTTGTTGCCTAGCAAAGCTGTCATTGGTTTCGCAATCTTTGAAAACCCTTCGATGAATCGCCGATAATATCCGGCCATTCCAATGAAGCTCTTGATTCCTCGAGCATCTGTTGGCGCTTTCCAGTTCAAAATGTCTGCCACTTTCTTTGGATCCACAACCAATCCTTCTTTGTTGATTATATGAGCCAGGAATAGGACTTCATCGATCCAGAACTCGCACTTGCTCAACTTTGCATACAACTGGTGCTCTCACAATCTCTGCAATACCATCCTCAAATGATCTGCATGCTCCTCCTCACTTTGAGAAAATATCAGAATATCATCAATAAATACCACCACAAACTTGTCAAGATAATCCATGAATACACTGTTCATCAGATTCATAAAGAAGTCTGGTGCATTTGTTAGACCGAAAGACATCACAGTGAACTCATACAACCCATACTTGGTAATGAATGTCGTCTTCGGAATGTCTGAAGGTCGAATCCTGAGCTGATGATAACCTGACCTCAGGTCTATCTTTGAAAACACACTGGCTCCTCTCAACTGATCGAACAGATCTTCTATTCTAGGCAAGGGGTACTTGTTCTTGATTGTGACTTCATTCAGAGCTCGATAATCGATACACATTCTTCTAGTGCCATCTTTCTTCTCCACGAATAGGACAGAAGCGGCCCAAGGCGAGGTGCTTGGCCGGATGTAACCTTTCTCCGACAACTCATCAATCTGCTTCTTAAGCTCAACCAACTCTAGTCCAGATACTCTGTAAGCTCTCTTAAAGATGGGGGCAGTTCCAGGAAGAAGCTCTATGGCAAGCTGTACTTTTCGCTCTGGTGGCATACCTGGTAAGTCCTTTGGGAACACATCTAGGAACTCGGACACAACCTCGATAATCTTCAGTGGATCTGCTTCACTGCTATCAATAGCCATCTGATAACAACTTCCTTTCTTTGGCTCAAGCGGGACTAACTCGGTCACCACTTCCTCTCCTAGTGGGGACACCAACTTGATTGTCCTCTTATCACAACTGATAATTGTCTGATACTTGTCTAGCCAATTCATCCCTAGGATGACATCTATTCCCTGAGTACCCATTACTATGAGGTTAGCGGGAAATGCTATCCCCCTTATTTCCACTCTTACATTCAAGCAAATGCTATCAGCTCGAATTCTACCACCGACTGAGTCAATTTGAATGGGGGTTGACATGGTAGTAATTGGAAGATTATGTGCTTCTACCCATGATGTAGTAATGAATGAATGCGTTGCTCCAGTATCAAATAACACTTCTTCAATATGGAAGTTGACTGGAAACATACCTACTGTCATGCTGGGGTTTTTCTGAACTGCTTCAGCCTCCAAGTGGTTCAGTCTCCCATGGTTATAGCGTGGCTGGAAGCGGTTGCCTGCTCCAGGCTGAGGCACATTCTGCTTTGCTGGGGCATTGGGGCCTGACTGCTACTGGGCTGCCTTCTTCGGACATTACATCACCCAATGGCCTTGCTCTCCACAGTGGAAACATGCTCTGCTTCCACCCTGAACTGGTGTTGCTTGACTGTTCTGCTGGTTCGCTGTGGCAGGAAGACGAGGTGCCTGCTGATTCTGCCTCTGGAACTGACCTCCTCCTGACTGATTGTTCTAGCGATTCTGCTGTTGGTGCTGAGGGTACTGCCTTTGGAACTGCTGTTGCTGAGGTGGACGCTGGTTCTGCCTGAACTGCTGAGGTGGATTGCTTGCAAAACGGGGGCGATTGCTGCTTCCAGGCTGAGGTCCACTGATCTTACGCTTGCGATCCTCCATCTCTTTACGCTTCCTCTCGATCATGATTGCTCTGTCAATCAGGTGCTAGAAAGTGGGGAAGGTATGATTCATCAGCTGATACTGAAGAGGGTCGACCAAGCCTCTCAGGAAATGATACTGTCGCTTGGCGTCGGTGTTGACATCTTCAGGAGCATAGCGAGACAGCTGCAGAAACTTGTCTCGGTACTCAATGACAGACATAGGCCCTTGCTTGAGTGCCAGGAACTCCTCCTTCTTCATTGTCATCAGACCTGCAGGAACATGATACTGGCGGAAATTGCCTCTAAATTCCTCCCAGGTGATAGTGTCGGGGTTGGCATGGGTGGCGAGATAGGACTCCCACCAGGACTGAGCTACTCCTCTCAACAGACGGAGACCATACAGAACTTTCTCCCTGTCATCACACTGAGCGGTATGCAACTCCCGCTCCACAGTGCGCAGCCAGTCTTCAGCATCCATGGGGCCGGAAGAGTGAGCAAACGTTAGGGGATGACATTTCATGAATTCAGCACGCTTGTCCCTGGGCATCTGAGGCATCTGGGGCTGAGGTGGTGGTTGCTGCTGCTGCTGCTGAATGGCGGCCAGAGTCTGACCGATGGCCTGAACTGCCTTAGTCTGCATGAGGAACATTTGCTCGATGGTCATCGGGGGTGGGGGTGGCAGCTGCTGTTGCTGGGGTGTCTCATCCTGCGGTGCTGCATGCTCCTGCTGAGCACGCCTTCCTCCTCTGCACCTGTTTTCTGACATCTGCAGAATGCAATCGCACATCAGAACTGATCTTGCAACTTGCAGCATAAGAAAAGAGTATAGAATCCTCCACAATACTGAACAGATGAACATCTTCACTGATCTCTAACACAGACCAGAACAGCTTCTCAGATAAAGAGGAAAGTGGAATGAAAGACTTCCCAACTAGATAACTAACTTCATTAACATATAACAGGTAAACCAAAATGCAGGGGATACCCACACTCTGGTGACAGTCATTACAAAGATCCAAATCCAACATAGTTCATCATGACAAACATAAATGCACAGGATAAGCAAACTACCCTGTCTAACTAAGACTAACCAAAGGCGAGACTAATGCTAAGACTATAGCTTCTATGTAAAAATTTTCATATTAATTACAAGATCCGACTCTGACGATCTATGGTTCTAAATTTATCCTGGTCTTGCAGTCGGGGTTGCCATAAGACTGGTGTCCACGCCGAGGTGAGCGGTACGGGTGCTGAGTCCCGACGGGAGCGGGGGAGCCATCCTCCATGTGACGATGATCCGCGCGCTCGGCCCGCAGCTGGGCGATCTCAGCACGAGCCCTACTCAAACTCGTCTACTGCATGGTCCAGCTCCGTGTTTAGCATGGTGGCTAGGTTGACTGTGCTGCTCAACCTAGGATTGTCCTCACCAACAGGCGAGACAATCACGCCTCCTGTGCTACCAGATGGACGGCGGGGGTAATACTTCAGGTTGAGACCGTCGGCTACCCGCCGAGCACTGAACAGTAGTGCGAAAGCGCACGCCGTGCAGCATCTTGCATGGCACCTCAGCTGAGTCCCGCTCAGAGATGAAATAGTGCTCTGAGCAGATCTCCGCACCCCGGAGACTGTTCTCCGGACGGCGCACCAAGCAGGTCGCCTCCCAGCGGTCCGGGTAGACCCCACGACGGTGCTGGAAGACCACACAGCGATACTCGATGGACCAATTATGCCGGTCGAGTGCCTGGTGTAGTAGGGTGTCGAGCGCGTCGTGGAAGTGACACCCTCGAGCAGCGTCACGAGTGATGGGTCGAGCAACCCATCCTTCCAACTCCTGGTCGACGGAAAGGTCGGTGTCGTGGCTCGAGCTGCTGTCGCCCCCTTCATCGTCTAGTTCTCCTCCAGCAGCTACTCCGGGGGCTGGGGCACTCAGTGGTGGTGCAGGGGGCGCCTCCAGCGGAAGCACAGGGGAGCAGCTCCTCACAGACTCTATCTCCTGCTGGAGCGAGAAAGAAGAGCCCTGCTGCTCCAGCTCCTGTCGTCGACGCTCCTGCTCCTCGTGCAGGCGGTGGTGCAGCCTCTCCAAGTGACTAGACTGACCAGCCACTAGACGGCGAAGCGGACGCTCCGCGAGACGAGAGGGTAAGAAGGGGATGATAGACTTCCGTGCAGTGTGTCTAAGACGAGGCATCTACAAAAGACACCGTAAGCACAAGAGTGAGAACAGAACTAATATGACCAGCAAGTAATTAACCATAAATAAAATGAGGAATTAGAATAAATAAAAAGATTTTTAGCAAGGTATAATATATAGTAGAACATAGGTTTGGTCGATATGACCAACTTTTGAAGGGATACCAAAGTCAAGGTGAGAATAGGGGTCTATAATCCTTAGAACGACCATTCTACTCTAGGTTAGTGGTCCTACAGTCAGCACGGCTTTGATACCACCTATGTCACACCCGGTTTTAGAAGGCAAACCGAATGCGAACCATGTACGTGCCAGGATCATCAATTCACGTACACAGCAGTTACATAATTGGACATCATCACACAGTGCTCAAATATTAATATAAAAGGGGAATAATAGTCGATTACATCATATGTCTGAGACATCCACATAGTCTTTACAATAATCAAAGTGCGGAAAAGAAACGTAGATACGTGCGGCCTTCACAGGCAGTCGACTGGGGGTTGCCGCTAACCCACGCCTAGAACTCATCGTAATCTTGGAACTCCTGGAAGTCTCCTTCCACGGCTTCATCTTCTCCTGAGCAGTGGCTGCAATGCGGACAACCTGGGGGGTTTGGTGTGTAGAGCAAGGGTGAGTACACATCAACATACTCAGCAAGTGTCCTGTTTGGCTGTAGTGGACTAGCTTTATGTGGGGGTAAGTCAAGTAGTTGCTTTTAGTTGGTCAGATTATTATTACTAGTAGAGAAAGCCAAGTTTTAGAATTAACCCACATTATTAGCCCAAACGTACCCTTTCCAAACGGAAAGAATACCACTTATCATTACCATAGTCAATACCAAAACCATCATTCTCATCACCACCTGTAATCCGAACATCTGTGATCAAGTACCACTAATCACTGGAGCTCCCTTGGCCGCTCATAACCGTGAGCACGGCTGATATATCAGTTTGATAACACTCTGCAGAGGTTGCGCACTTTACCCACAAGCCGTGATTCCCTCTTGCCTCGGGCCGATCAAACCCTTAAACACTACCAAGGTGAATAGGCAGGGTCTCACTACGTAGCCTTTACAAAGATTTTCCGGGGCTGTAGCCGCTCGTTAGGTTTCCTAAATGTACCACACTCCTCCCCAAGGGGCGAACCAAACTTGACAGAGCGAGCCGCATACACCGAGCCCCATTGACGGCACGACGGCTAAGCAAACTACACCCCGGTTCCTCTAATTATTTAGCTAAGGGCGTCCCACTCCACCCTCATGGTTGCACTGTTTTCCCGGGCGGTCATCCAACGAACAGGTCCTTATGGAGAGGCACTCGAGACATCGCTCGAGCCCCCTTGAATGCCACAAGTATAACATCATGATAAAGAAGGGAAACAGTGTATCATTGATAAATCTCATCATGTTCATTGATTAATGTTAAGCAATAGCATAAAGCTAACAATAATAATCCGACCCAAATAGGTAAACAAGGACATGAATAACAAAAGCTAGTCATCCTTAGGTATAACTGTGTAAATGCGGGAAGTGAATTAAGAATATATAGGACAAAGATAGGTTAAGGACACTTGCCTCCACCAACCAGCTGCTGCTCAGGGGCTTCTCCTGTGAGTTCCTCGGGCTCTTCAACCAGATCGTTCTCTATACGAGCACAAACATACATACATCCACACATTTAATACAAAGGAACAGTACACCATACAATAGAATGCAATAAATAAACAAATGTTCCACGCGGGGCTCGCAATTACGGTTAAGAGAGAAAGAGGAAATGACAGTCGAGTCTACGGTCGAGAAGCGATCATGTTACATAATCATAAATTAAACCACTCGCTTAACGGAAGGACATTAATTTGGCCACTGCATTTAGCATGAAGTAAAGTCATGTTCTACATTTAATCATTATAAATAAATAAAGATGAATGAAAGGAAGTGGTCGCACGGCGAGACACGCGACACAACATTTAAATGAAATTAAGAAATAAGCGACTCGCCACGCGATAGAGCGTGCAACGAGATTCTTGCATTAATTATAGATAAACGTTAAGCGTTGCGTGACGAAACGCACGATGACTTACGTCAACAGAACTGCATTTAAGACGAATCGTCGCGCGACGTAGCACTCTAATAAATATAAATTAAAAGAATTGTCGCGCGACGAAGCGCGCGTCGCAGCACACTAATAAAGACGAATTTAGAATAAACCGTCGCGCGGCGAAGCGCGCGACGCAGCACATCGACTAAACTAAAATTAAAATAGATTAAAACGAGGGTTAAATGCAGCGCGACTACGGTCGCACGCGCGAGAGCATGCTGCGCGTGCCGAGGGCACGCGAACCGTGCAGGCACGCGTGGCGCGAGGCCGCCGGGCACGGGCTCGGGCAGGGGCGGGTCGCCGGGGATGGGCCGAGGCGGGGCGAGGGCTCGCCGGGGCCGGGGAGGGCGCGGGCAGGGGAAGGGCGCGCGGCAGGGGAAGGGCGCGCGCGTGGGCGGGCTCGCCGGGGGAGGCCGCGGCGAGGGCGGGGCTCGCCGGGAAAGGGGCACGCGGGCAGGGGCTCGCCGGGGAGGGGCCGAGCCGCCGGGGAGGGGCGAGGCCGAGGGGCGGCGCGGGCGCGGACAGGGATGCCGCGCGGGGAAGAAGAAGGGGAGGGGGAGGAGAGAGAGAGAGAAGGGGAGGGGAAACTCACCTCGGGGATCCAAACTCCGGTGATCACCGTCTCCAAACCCTAGGGCACCACGGGGGGAGAGAGAGATGTGGAAGAGGGAGAGAGAGGTTACTGAGCGGGAGAAATCAAATGAGAGAAGGAGACCAGGGGGGCGCGCGCATGGGGGCAGGGGCGCCAGGGGCGCGCGGGTCGGACTGGGCCGGACCGGGCCAGGCTGGGCCACACTGCGGGTCAAAACCCACAACGCGCACAACCACCAATCGGAAACTGATCGCGAACCGAAATCCGAAATGGTTCGAGACGAACACGCGACTAACCACGACATCAGACAAAGAAATATGCTTCAGAATGATGCAACACCCATGACACTTAGGTTTTGGTTTATCCACAACATGGACACTGGTCACTATACTACACGTCACATTAGTGTCATATCCTTATTTTTAACGTCATTTTTAACATTTTCTCTCCTAATAATGTAATTTACTTTGTAACATACATGATTTAGTTCTTACCTAATAGAGCTTAATTTGTTTTTAAGTGTCTTAAACACTTTAAATGATGTAATATTTTAATTTTTGTACTTTGTTGGAGTACTCTCTCAATTAGAATTCACAAGTTTTACATGAATTACGCAACAGATTTCATATGCAGAAAAAGGCACTACGCAAAAAAAAATTCCAATATCCCAAAGGTCTCATAGAGCAAAGATGATTATTTGCTCGTTCCGTTTTTTCTTAGGGGTGTTTGGTTACTCCAAACTAAAATTTAGGGGGTGTTTGATTGCCCCTACTAAAATTTAGTCCGGATCACATCAAGCGTTTGACTTTTAAATAGGAGTATGAAATATAGACCCAACCAACTGGACTAGATTCGTCTCGTCTTTTAATCTTCAGCTGACAAATTAGTTTTATAATCTGACTACATTTAATACCCGAAACGGAGGTTCAAACATTCGATGGGACAAGGGCTAAATTTTAGCGGGGTCTAACCAAACACCCCCTTAGCCCCTGTCATATCGAATGTTTGAACCTCCGTTCCGGGTATTAAATGTAGTCGGATTATAAAACTAATTTTTCAGCCGAAGATTAAAAGACGAGACGAATTTAGTCCAGTTGGTTGGGTCTATATTTTATACTCCTATTTTAAAGTCAAATGTTTGATGTGACCGGACTAAACTTTAGTCCCTACAACCAAACATCGCAGCACATTTATGTGCTCAAGGCTTCTTTCCTCCAGAATCCCCCATCTGAGCAAGGGCGCCGTCGGCTAGCGCCGCAGCATTGACGTGGACGCCGACCCTCTCCGGCAGCCGGTTAGTTCCGCGTTCGCCGCATTTCGCACTCCCCGTCTTCCGTGCTCATCCATCCCGAACATCACCTTCCCAACTCACAGCTTGCAGCGCGTCCCTTCCCCGCTCCCGCGGCATGGACTGCGCAAAGAGGAGGGCGGTGGCGGACCTCCACAACGAGCTGATGGTGGAGATCTTCTCGCGCGTGCCCGTCAAAGACCTCCGCCGTTGCACGTGCGTGTGCAAATCTTGGCGCAACCTCATCACCGACCCCCTCTACCGCAAGAAGCTGCCCCAGACCCTGGAAGGCTTCTTCCACGGCGGCGTCGGAGGGCCTCACAGCTACGGCCAATTCACCAGCCTGTCGGGGAGCGGAGAACGCGTGCCTCCGGTCGACCCTTCCTTCTCCTTCATCACGGCAATGCTGCCTGGCGTGGAGCGCATGGTCCTCTTGGATTCTTGCAACGGGCTCCTGCTCTTTGGGTGCACCCGGGAGGACAAGTTCGGGTACATCGTGACAAACCCTGCGACCAAGGAATTGATGACTGTGCCCGCCAGCTCCGGCTCTTGTCCTCCTCCACCTCCATTCGAAAGGGGCATGGATGTTGGGGAAAGATACGCGCACACCTTTCTGATGATTAACCCTGCTGTCTCCTCGCACTTCCACTTGGTCCAGATCTGGGAGAATACGGCGGTGGAGGAGGTGGAAACGGTGCACTCTTACTCGTCTGAAACCAAGGCATGGAGTGACAGGTCAAGCAAGTGGGGGCGAGGTGAAGAGGGCGGTGAATGGGAGCTGTGGGGTGAATCCGTGATTGGATTCAAGTGTAGCTGGGCTTTGGTCGATGGTCTGCTCCATTTTCTTGCCTTCGATCTTCAGAAACAAGAGGATGTGATAATTGCAGTGGATGGGGAAGGGGAAACTTGTAGGATCATCGGCTGGCATGGTAAGGATGTGGAAGCAATTGCTTTTATTGGTCAATCCCAAAACCATCTACACTGCATCGGTGTGAATTTGCAATTACATCAAGGCTCCCAAGTGCGCTTCACGCGGATGTCGATCTGGGTTCTTGAGGACTATGATACACAAGCATGGATCCTAAAGCACAATGTGAGCTCTTTGCAGTTCTTTGAATTACTGAGTCACCCAATCAAAGACTTCGATATTATGGCCATTCATCCAGATCACAATTCGTTCATCCTTGTTCAGCACTGGAACCAGAAACTTGTATCATATAACATGGATACTCAGGAACTGCGTGGTCTCTGCACTCTTGAAAAGGGCTATGTGGTTATTACCCCTTATTACATACCCTGTTTCTTGGAGTCATCGGTTCTTGCCACCAAACACTGAGGTTGTTGTTTCTGGGGGACTTCTCTGCATGTTCAACAAGAGCTTGATCATCCAAGTGTTGGGCAAACTAGCAGTGTGGGTAAATCTACTAGAATTAGGTGGTGCAAAGTTGGATACATGTCTTTAGGTGATCTAGTCTGATGATGCTTTAATGTCCTTTTGTAATGCTTTGAAAAAGCTGTTTACAGGACAACATGGTTAGTTCCATGATATATCAGTGAGAAAGCTGTTTACAGGACAGCATGGTTAGTTCTATGATATATCAAATTAGATCACACTTAATTGTAGGCCAATTTAGGTATTAGCTTCGGTATTTTGTTGTGATTATGCAAATATTGAATGCGCACCTATGATATTACCTTGTGTCTTGTGTGTTCTGCTTGTTGGCTTTTCTCCCTTTTTTCTCTTCTTAAAATAATACTCTCTCCGTTCTAATTTATAATCAGTTTTACTTTTTTATCCTAAGTTGACTGTTGTCTTATTCAAAAAATTCATAATTATTGTTAATCTTTTATTTGATTTGATATTGTTTAGGATATAATATACTTTAAATGTGGCTTTGAATAATTTTTATTTTTTCCAAAAAAATTTGAATAGGCTAAAAGATAGCACAAAAAAAGTAAAACGAATTATAATTTGGGATGGAGTAATATGTAGCTTTCCGTGTTGTAAAAAAATAATAAATATTCTGCACATATAAAAAAAAGAGACTAGAGATAAATGTTGAGGTAACTTTCTTTTTTAATGCTACATGTCTTGTTCGCATTTTCCATCTAATTTAGGAAATTTCATTTCTGAAAACCTCCTGTTTAGTACTACTTGAAAAACTGAGCACTCGTGTCTTGCATTTCCAATCCTGTTTCACCAACCGGAGAAGAAACGACTTTTTTAGTGTAATTTTTCTTCGAATGTAAATTTTATTGTTGAAACAATCTTTGACGTTAACTGTTTTTGGTCACTTGTTTTCAAATGTTATGAGTTAAGAACAAGGCAACACAGTTGTTAATCATAAAGAATCTTCGTCCTTCGAAACATTACTTCCTGGTGTGTATAATGCTTTTCAAACGAAGATTAAAAATGACATACCTTCATCATATCAATATAAGGATAAGAATGCAAGAGAATAAATATGATACTTATATCTTAGTAATTCATTTATTTTTGTATTTCATAAAGCATATATCAATAACAATAATGTTGATATTACATTGATACCTTTGTCTTGCTCGAAGGTGAGGATGCGAGAGAGTGAGTACAATCCAGCGTGAACAGTACAGTGATACTGTTCATCTATTTATAGACACAAGATGCAACCCGAGTAAAAGTACATTTATGTTCCTGACATCTATTTATAATCATAACATGAACCGTTAAGGACTAAATAGTCTTCTTCCCCTTTTCGGTCAGCATCATATTTGGTCTTCGTCATCATATTAAGCCGAAGCTCTTCCGGCTACAACTTCGGTGACTGTTCTTATCACCTTTGGGTTACATCTTCACATTGTATGTCTTTGCCATAAGAGAAGACCTTTATGCCGAAGCCGAAGCCCCCCTGTAATAATCCATATACTGAAAACACATGGTTAATCACATTTTTGAGGACCTTCGGAATAGTAAGGCCCCCAACAGTAGCCCCACGTAGTATTGATTTGTTTCTTTGCAACAAATTTAGACTGCGATGTGAACGAAGGCCTTTAGCCGAAGGTTCGAAAAAACACCTTCCCTTCTCTAGAATAGCGAATGGCACTGACATGCAGGGCCCACCAAACCGTGGGGCACTGGACATATAAATAGGAGCTTGTATTGAAAGCATTTCTTGTGTCATTTCAATTGCTTGCATTGTGCTTGTCATTTTAAACTGTTTTCGTTATCGAGTTTAATTGAATTTCAAGCTTTGGCATTCCAACGATTATCGACTTAATGGCTGACGAGAAGAAGATTGTTGACCCGGCGCTGTCCGGGTTTTATTATGAAGTTATGGAAAAAACCAACGCAGAAAAGATTGCACATGAGATGTTAGCTAGGATATCTGAAGGTTCCAGTGATAGTGAAAGCTTTGATGTAGAAAGCGGGAATGAAGATGTCGAAGATCGGCCATGGAGACCAAGCCATGTTGTCTTCGAGAAATCAACTATCAAGCAAGGGCAAATTGATGCAATAAGAGGAAGGTACTTCCTGTTAGAAATATGCCCTAGAGATAATCATAGAGATGAGCATATTTCTTTGTATCCATGATATATATATTGCTTAATTGAATATCCATGAAAGGCACCTTGTATTAATTAGCAATTATGTGAATTGTTCGTGAGATTCTTTACTTATATGGTTATTCTAAATGATGTCCCTAGTCAGAGTCGATGACTAGCACATGTATTAGTTGATGACTATATTTCACAAGTCATGAACATGGAGATGTTAAACTAATAATGTGGGCGCATGTATGACATGAGGCTGGACCGACCCAACGTGAGATATTGTAATATAGTTCTCTTTTTGCAACATGAATACTGTATCCTTAGACCTGAGATTGTCGCATGTTCTCAAGATGTGAATTGACTTACTTAGGGACTATCAAATGCTATTCCGTAACTGGGTAGTTATAAAGGTAGTTTTGGGTTTGTCAGGAAGCATGCTGTGAGGCATGGTCAGTCAAGATGGAATTTGTCCCTCTCTTTGTGAGAGAGATATCTCTGGGCCCCTCGAGTGATTGGATCAAGAAATGCATGGCCGTGCTAGGGTTAAGAGTTAACCGTTGAAAGGATTCCAATTCACAGTATCGAGAAAGAAAGGTCAGCTTAGAGCCAGACCAAATATCGTGAGACAAAGGGAACAACATGTACATAATGTTGCAATGGTTCGTCTGATATGATCTTTACGTGCGCATAGGAGTTGACATGTCTTGCTAGAGGCCGCTGTCAATTATTGGGCCAAGTAAGAGTACTCGGGCTATGTCTATTTGTACGTGAACCTATAGGGTCACACACTTAAGGGGAAGGAAGCCTAACTCGGATTAGATCCGAAATTAGACTGGGCTTTAGGGTTAATGATGGGCCTCGGTGTCAGAAGCCCACCATAACGCCTATATAATGAGGGGCGGGGGCGCGGTTAGGCTTAACCTAATTCGCCACCAGCAAACAAGTAGCCGCTCGCCTCTCGCCCTCGCCAAGCCACCGTCGCGAACCTAGCAGTTCGGTACGCGGCGCTTCCTCCCTGTACGTGTGGATACCTCGGAGGTGCTGCATCTGGAGCACTAGGACGAACCGTGCGAGGATGTGAAGGACGCCGACGACTGCACGACACTGCTCGACGCGTTCGTCTACATCGAGACGTCTTCCGCTGCTCTGCGCGTCTAGTGGTAATTCCATGACCTATAACCGCAGTAGTTCTTGGTATTATGGGGTGGAAAATTTTGTTTTGCGCTAGTGTAGCCTCCCCGTAATCCTTCACTTCCGTGATATCTCAATTGTGAGGGCTGGAGGGGAAAATAATGTCCCTTTGCCCGAAGCCGACGAGGTGGTAGTTTATAGAAGCTTCATGAAGGCAGGGCTTCGGTTCCCTCTAGATAAATTGCTGGTCGAAGTCCTGAAAACTTTCGAGATTTACCTTCATCAGCTTACTCCCGAAGCTATCATCAAGATGGAGATCTTTATATGGGCCATGAGGCGCCAGGGATTAGAACCAGATGCAAAATGTTTCTGTAACATCCATGAGCTAACTTACGAGACGAAGGCTACCGAAAAGGAACAATATCACAACAACTTTGGTTGCTACAGCTTCGTGCCTGGATCTGGGGTGAGCTACCCAGTTTCGACATTTCGGAAGAGATGGTCGGGGGCCTGGATGCAGGAGTGGTTCTACGTGAAAAATGATCTAGTTGAAAGGGAAGACATTAAGAGGATTATTCAACGTCCTATATGGTCTCACTTCGGCATTAGGAGGCCATCCATTGCCCTTGGGAATGATATACAAGCATGCCAGGTTGCTTTTAATACAGTATGTACTTACATAGGCACAAGGGACCTAGTGCAGGAGCACATTGCTTATAGAGTGTGGCCACTCGCAAGTGGGTGGGAGATCTCGAAGGAGGCTGCTGCTGGGTCTAGCCAAGTTGGTTTGATCTACCTGAAATACACGTTCAAATACCGGAGCCAATTTGATGAGCCAAATGATGACTGGTTAGATGCCATTGAAGCAACCAGTGACGAATTGCTTGGTGCCTACTCGAAGGCTGAAGATGATGCTATGACAACGGCCTTCGGGGCTTGAGGCAAAAAGAGGCTGAACAGAGTATTTGATGTCATCAGGTTTGTATACCCAGATCACTGTTATCCTACGCGAAAGCAAGGAAAGAAAAGAAAGATTGCTACTTCGGGGACTTCTAGCGCGCCGAGGTCAAAGAAATTTAAGGTTTTGACACATCGTCCCAAGCGCATTGAAACGACCGAAGTGCCGAAGCTAATTGAGGGGTCCTCTTCCGTATCTGAGCCAAGTCGCTCTGCTCCTATCAAAGCTAGGACAGAATCGGCTGAAGGGCCAGAACTGAAGAAAATGACAGAGCAACCGAAGGCCTTGAGTCTGTTGCGTGAGACGGAGCTGCTCAAGGCATCAAGGATTCATGCAGCACCTCCGAGGAAGAGGAGAATGGCCTGATACCCACGTACTAGACGCTGTCATGGAATCTGTAAAGGTACCAACTCCTGCTTCAGCGCCTGATACAGAGGGCGAAGTTTTAAAGAAATCTGGCGAAGCTGGCACGACACAGGCTATTTCTGAGGCTGGACCCTCAGTTTCCACCAAAGCACGTCCTTTGGAGGCTGCTTCTCTAACTTTGGAAAAAGAAATTGTCACTGAGAAATCCAAGACTCCTGCTCCCGAGACACCTGCCAGAGAGCTAGAATTTATCGTGCGACATGCTTTAGGGAAGCAATTGTCAGAGGAGCAGATTGCCGAAGCTAGACAATATGCTAAGGATCTGAAGTATCCACAAGGATCCTTAGTGTACAACAGCAATGATGAGATGATTTTCTCTATTGGCTACTAGACAATAAAGAGATATCTGTTTGCCGAGAAATGACGAGAAACATGGGATTCCCGAAGCTCGAGCTCGGCCTATCTGCAATGTCAAAGGATGATCTTGTGGATAGCCTTGCTTACAATAGCTTGAAGGTATATATACTTTTGTTGTAAAATAAATTGTGTTTGTAGATTTTCTTGCTATCGTTATGTTCTCACATATGTTTTTTTATTATTAGGGCTTAATTCTACGTAAGGCTTTAAGAGCTCAAAAGGAAGTAGACGACGAGAGCTGTCAGATAGCTCTTGGGAATCTTCGGTCAGAGGTCATCACACTAAGGAATGAAGCTCTCGAGAAAGATAAAATACTGTTTTCCTTAGTAAACAGGCTGAAAGCTAGCGAAGTCAAGCTTGATGCACAAACCGAAGCCCACAAAGCTGAAGTCGAAGGTTTAAAGAAAAAACTTGCAACAATTAATGAAAATTTTGAAGTTGCAGAGGCGAAGCAGGAAATAAGTGAAATGGAAAGATCAAGGGTGCAAAAGAATGTTGAAGAGCTTCGGGATTCCAAGGAGAGATGCTACGAAACATCCTTGGAATGCGCCAAGAAGCTAAAAAATAGTTTTGCAAGGGTGGGAGCATACTCTTCGGAACAGAAGTTTATTCGCAGTGATCCCGAAGGGGTTATTCAGTGGATCGACGAAGAGGCTAAAGCTTTTGAAGAAATTCTCAGCGATCATGGGAACTTCTGTGCTTTCGTCGGTGCATGAGGGGTCACGACAATTTTAGAGAAGGCCGGTTGTGAACATGTTAAGGCCGCAGCCCAGCCAGAATCTATTTTCTCAGCAGATGACACCAATGACCCCTCAGCCGAAGCCTCTTTGCTAGGCGGGAGGTTTTACTCTGATGTTTGGTTGAAGGGTGGTCGTGAGATGGCTGATGAAGCCATTAAAAAGAATGAGAAAGAATCTCACGACGCCCGAGAAGAGGGTAAATGATCTGAAGAAGCTGCTGAAAGCGCTAGGATTATAGGTACTTTTATTTAAGGTTTTGCTTCGTTGTTCATTTCTAGCTTCGAAATTCACCAACATATTTTTTGCTGTAGCTGACCTTTCACCACCACCGGAGCCGTACAATCCTGAAGCCGACCCGACTATGAAAGAAGCTTTGGATAAATGAAGATTGCTAACGAAGTCGTTGACGAAGTCGTCGATAGACTTTTACACGAAGCTGCTGAAAAAGTGCTAAAGGAAGATTAAATTTTTGTATGCTTGAAAATGTAATGCTTGTGTATGACTGTCGCCTTGTGTTAGAAACAAACATCAAGTATTTGTATGTATATTAATGTAATATATCTCTTTGCGATGCATGAAATCTTCGTACGTACCATTTTTGAGCCTTTGGCGAAAAAACACCTTCCCTTCTTTTCATGCTTCGCAAAGAAAAGGATTTTTCCTATGCCTCTGTTGACGAAGGTTAGCTTGATGTAGTACAATATATCTGCCGAAGGCACCTCTTGTGCTGTAACATTCTTCTCCATATTCCGATCAATTTTTGAGGAGAGCAACTTTTCTTTGTTTCTCCAGATGTTTTTAGCGATGCAAAATGATGTATGATGCGATGCTATGCAATATGATGTGATTACATGATGCAAAATGACGTTTATGCCGATGGTAAAACCCACGCGGATACACACCCAGCCTCTGCATCCCCTTGGGAACGTCTTTGGAGTCTCTTCACCTTTTACATAGGTGGTATTTCAGCTCTGCATCCCCTTAGGAACGACTTTGGAGCTAAGCTCTGCATCCCCTTAGGAACGACTTTGGAGCTTCTTCACCTTTGACTTAAGTGACATTTAAGATCTGCATCCCCTTAGGAACGACTTTGGAGCTTCTTCACCTTTGATTTAGGTGGCATCTTAGCTCTGCATCCCCTTAGGAATGACTTTTGAGCTTCGGAACTTACTCTGCGCTCCCTTAGGAACGTCTTTGAAGCTTCAGAACTTGATTTTGTCACACCCGATGGTGTAACCACAAGTTTATTACATCGAGTTGAAGATTAAACCTTCCTGTATTGTCTTTTTGTGACAGAAATATAAAAGCAAAAAAAGTAGGAATGGAACTAATCAGAGCTTTCTTTTGACTAAAACATTATGTCATCTTCAGTAGATATGCCTGGATTCGGGCATAATGCTGTTAACTGTGCGAGCTTCAGACTGCTCCCGAAGGGCACGTTGTTGCTGAGGCCGAATATGCCCTTCTGGCTGCTGATCATGACTTGGGGCAGGCGCCATTGGTGGGGGTGGTGGTAATTGAGCCCAAGAAGCTTGAGAGTGACTTGCTGAAGCTACAGAAGTCGTAGGCTGTTGGTTGCCTACGTATTCCGGGATGTACGGAGAATAGAACGAAGCAGTATGGAGGACTTGCTTCGGCTGATTTTGCCGTGCCTCGGCTTCAGCGATTTCCTTTTGCTTTTGGATCGTGACTTGGCACGTCCTCGTTGTGTGACCCTTGTCCTCGCCACAGAAAAGGCAAAACAACTTCCTGGGCTGATTACCGAACCTTCCTCCACTGAAGCTTCTTCCTCCTCTGCCTCTCGGAGCTGGCGGTTTGTACGAAGTTTGCTGCATGCCCGAAGACTGTGAGCTATGATGGCTGCTCTGAGCATTGTTGGCCCTTTCATCGTTGGCATTGGAATTATGGATTGACCTTACATGCCTGTGATGAAGTCTTCCTCCGAAGCCCCTAGTCATTTCAGAAAACCTGTATGCTTCCTCCCTTCTTTGGCGAAAATCATTATTAGCCCGGATGTACTCATCCACATTCTGAAGGACTTTTTCCAAGGTTTGTGGTGATTTCCTTGTAAAATCTTGGGCTGTAGGTCCTGGCCGAAGCCCCTTGATCATGGCCTCAATAACAATTTCATTGGGCACTGTAGGCGCTTGAGCTCTCAAACGCATGAACCTTCGGACGTACGCTTGCAGGTACTCCTCATGGTCTTGCGTGCATTGAAACAAGGCCTGAGCAGTGACTGGCTTCGTCTGAAAGCCCTAGAAGCTGGTAACTAGCATGTCCTTCAGCTTCTGCCATGATGTGATTGTCCCTGGCCGAAAAGAGGAATACCATGTCTGGGTCACACTTCTGACTGCCATGACGAAGGACTTTGCCAGGACAGCAGTGTTGCCCCCATACGAGGATATTGTTGCCTCGTAGCTCATCAGAAATTGCTTTGGATCCGAATGCCCATCATACATGGGTAACTAAGGTGGCTTGTAGGACTATGGCCACGGGGTAGCCTACAATTATGATGCTAGAGGAGAAGCCTCATCGAAAGTAAAGTTACCATGATGAAAGTCATCGTACCATTCATCTTCGTTGAATGGGCTTTCCTGACGAAGCTCCCTGTGCTGAGGCCTTCGGTCCTGGTCATCTTGAGTAAGATGACGCATCTCCTCAGCTGATCCGTCAATCTTCTTCTGAAGATCAGCTAGCCGGAGCTTTTTCTCCTTTTTTCCTTTGTACTTGCTGATGGATTGCTTCTAAATCCCTGATCTCCTGGTTAATCTGCTCTTCATGAAGAGTCGGGCTGGTGGCCTTCCTCTTTTGGCTCCTAGCCTCTCACAGGGAGAGTGTGTCCTGATTTGTGTTCAGTGGCTGCAGGGCAGCCCCTGGCACCGTTGTCTTCTTCGGCGGCATGCCGAAGGTGAATGCTTGCCGAAGGTTGTGGAAGTGAGTTCACCGGAGGTGGGCGCCAATGTTGGTCACTTGTTCTCAAATGTTGTGAGTTAAGAACAAGGCAACACAATTGTTAATCATAAAGGACCTTCGTCCTTCGAAGCATTACTTCCTAGCAGATATAATGCTTTTCAGACGAAGGTTAAGAAGGGCATACCTTCATCATATCAATATAAGGATAAGAATGCAAGAGAATAAATATGATAATTATATCTTAGTAATTCATTTATTTTTGTATTTCATAAAGCATATATCAATAACAACAATGTTGATATTACATTGATACCTTCGGCTTGCTCGAAGGTGAGGGTGCGAGAGAGTGAGTACAATCCAGCGTGAACAGTACGGTGCTACTGTTCATCTATTTATAGGCACGGGACGTAGCCCGAGTAAAAGTACATTTATGTCCCTGACATCTATTTATAATCATAACATGAACTGTCAAGGACTAAATAGTCTTCTTCCCCTTTTCGGTCAACATCATATTTGGTCTTCGTCATCATATTAAGCCGAAGCTCTTCCGGCTACAGCTTCAGTGACTGTTCTTATCACCTTCGGGTTACATCTTCACATCGTATGTCTTTGCCATAAGAGAAGACATTTATGCCGAAGCCGAAGCCCCCTGTAATAATCCATATACTAAAAACACATGGTTAATCACATTTTTGAGGACCTTCGGAATAGGAAGGCCCCAACACTATTCTAAGCTCAGGTTTATAGTATGTAGTTGTGTCTTGCTTGACCATGTGTATTTATACTTTTCCCTAATCTAAAGAGCTCAATATGCACCCTAGAAAATGTCATGTACACTACATCTCTGCCTTTTTTTTCATAGAATCCTATTTTATTTCCTTTTTAATTGTGCCTTTGTATCTTTTTACTCAGTGGAAGTTAAGGTTGATGTCACCCCAGTATAAGTCATGCCGGATCTGCAAAAAGGATTTGATATAAATTGTGATGCATCTCGTTAAGGATTGGGATGTGTTCTTTTGCAAGAGGGACATGTCATAGTCTACGCATCTCGTCAGTTGAAAAAGCACGAGCTGAACTATCCCACACATGACCTAGAACTTGCCGCAATCGTGCACACAGTTAAGATTTGGAGACACTATGTAATGGGAACCAAATGCCAGATCTACACGGACCACAAAATTATGAAGTATATCTTTACCCAGAAAGACCTAAACCTTAGGCAATGTCGTTGGTTGGAACTCATCAAGGATTATGACATGGAAATTCATTACCACCCAGGCAAGACAAATCTAGTTGCAGATGCCTTGAGTCAGAAGGTGTAACGCCCTGAATTTGAGGGGTACAATTTTTCTTCTCTGATACTCACCAAATTCAGGCGTTACTTTCTTTTCTCGTCCCGTTTCGCTCCTTCTTCCAATTTTCAAAGCAGTATAGTGACTGGTGTGCGTATTGCGTGTAAACAAAAACCTAAGTTGACATGGTTGTTGCATCATGCCGAAACATATTTCTTTTGTCTGATGTTGTGTTTAATCACGCGTCCATCTCGTTTCGGTTTTCGATTTGCGATTTAATCTCGATTGGTGGTCGTGCGTGCAGTGAGTTTTCAGACCGGCCCGCGGTCCTGTAACACCCGGATTTTAGGGATCCAAAACCCGGGGTTAACATAAACACCAGGTATGCTGGGACCAAGTCTCATACATATGATGTATAGTGGCACAGGATCGAATGTCACAACTTTATATATAACAGGAGTTCTATACAAAATAAATAATTACATTATAGGGAGACAACGGTCCAGCAACCCAAAGTTGACTGGGAGACGACGACCTAGACCTCTCACGAACTCATCACAGCATCCTCCATGAGCATCATCCTGCAGTACCTGGTCTTGACCTGTGGTGTATGTGAGACAGCAAGAGTGAGCTCACATACGTTCATCGCTCAACAAGTTGTGGGGAATAATGTGCATGAACTCGCCAAAGGTGGGAGCTCACGTGAAGTGTAAGGCTTACCAAAGAAGATGGTTAGAGCTGAGCATTGCTTTTAAAGTTGGTCAAAATTTTATTAGCAATTACTAAGTATAAGTAAATACCAACCCAATTAAACAGTAGAACAAAAGTTAACAACTTCACCTGCAATGCAATGCATATGACAAATTGAGTTTAAGTTCCATAATTTAATCATGTGAGGGTCCGAGCTGCTCATGACCGTGAGCACGGCTAGTATACCAGTTTTACACTCTGCAGAGGTTGCGCATCTTTACCCACAAGTCGTGTATCCCATGTCGCCAGGGTTTGCAAGGCCCTTAGACACTTCCGAGGTGAATGGCTAGGGATCCACTACGAGGCCTTTACAAAGTTCCACTAGCTTCCGAAAACCCGCTACAGTTTATAGGAAGATCCAGTGCAGGAATCCCTTGCAGGACCGCCATCGCAGCAAAATCCTCCCGAGGGCCTCCCTACACTGACCTCTCCCCTACTGCCCTTGCCCCTTTCGGGTAAGGTAGTCTTCCACTAGCTTTCCTAATTAATCAGCCAAGGGGTCCCATTCCTCCCTTGTGGTAGCACTGTTTTCCCGGGTGGTCGCTCCATGTTCCAATTAACATAATGATCTTATCATGAACAATAAATAACAACTGATAACAAAAGTATAATCATGAATAGTGTAATCTTCATACCCAAAACCACATATAGCACTAGCAAGTACTACCCAGAAAGTTCAGTGGTAAACAAGGTATAAAGATAGACAAACTAGGGTAACCTATTGGGTCCCATCAAAATTAACCTATGCAGATCATTATGCTTAATCAGAACATGGCTGGGTAAAAAGAAGTGATCAAGGGCACAACTTGCCTGGGCCTTGAGATTCCAGGTACCAGGATGATCTTTCAGATCCTCGTGACCTCACTGCTAGTCGTAGCAATACAAACATACATGGTATAGGCAAAATTAACATTACACCAAACATATATGCAAAATACATATTAATAATCTACATATTAAAATAAAACCACAAGAAAAAGAATTATTAATTTTGGAGTTGTAGAATTCAAGTTATGAATTTCCTAAGATTTAAGGTGATTATAATATGATTAAATGATAAATAAATTTTCTGACAGAGTTCATGTCAAAACAAAGACACTAAATGATAGAGAATATTATTACAAAATTTTAGGAATTGGAATGGTTCAATTTGGAGCTAAAATGAATTAAATATGAATTATACAAGTTTTAAGATTTGTTTTTGTATTAAAAACGAATTTCTAAATTTATTTCTCTGTTTTTAATTTCCTCTGGACTAGGCCTCAATTTATGCAAAGCGCAGGGGTCATCTTGCAAGTTTTCCCGAGACACATAGAACCCCGAGGGTGGACCGCGGGTTTATTTCATAAAAGTTCAGGGTCTCTTATGAAAAAGCGTCTGGCCGAAGGGGTATCGGCCGATCGTGGCCCTTAGATTAGAATCCTACGGCTAGGATTAGATCAAGCCGAGCTCGAACCGGTACGCATTCTCAACCGTTGGATCCATCATCCACGGTCGGGATTTTATTTGACCGAGATCAACACGGACCCGTTCGATCTAGATCAACGGTCCGAATCACTTTAACGCGAAAAGGTATCTTCTATCTAATCCGAGCCGTCGCTTGGTCATCCAACGGGCCATGTTCTTCGCCCCAACAGAGCAAGCTCGCACGGCGGCGCCGCCTACCGGACCGCGATGAAGTTCGCCTGGAGCTGGCCCAATCCGGCCCCCAGGCGCACAAACACCGTTCCAAATGATGCTAAACATAGCGGCGAACCAGGCGAGCATGATGGAGTGGACTCACCGATGGATTGCGCAGTGCTCTTCTCTGTCTTCGTTGCACGGCGGAAGTCCCGTCGACGGTGAGCAATTCCGGTTTGAGCAGGGCTCAATCCGCCCAGGCGAAGTCACAATCCGATCCCACGCGACTTGGTGCGGTCCCCAAACTCGATACCGAGGTGCTAGTGCCGGTGAATCGCCGATTTGGCCACCAATGCCCACGGCGGACTTTGCTTCGATTGAGGGAGGTTGCGGTGGAACGGTCGGCGATGGAGGAGGGGTCCCAGGTGCCCGGCTGGTTTTATAGCCAGAGGAGAGCGCGACAGAGGCGGGGATTCGACCACCGCGCGGATTCCGCGGCGAGTTCGGTAGTCAGCGGCCGGCGGAGTCGCGTTTCTGTTGTCGGGAGGGAGAAAGGAACAGCTGACAGGGGGGGCCCACAAGTCAGCGAGGCGCGCGCGAGCTGAGCGAAGGACTCCGAGTGGCTGACGCGCGGTGAGAGAGAGGCTGAGCAGCGGGCCCGGGTTGTCGGCGCCGGATGAAGCGCGAGCGCGCGATGAGTGGGTCACAGGCGAGCGGGTCCCACCTGGCAGTTGCCGGGCGCGCGCTGAAGAGTAGAAGTGGGCCGCCGCGGTGGTATCTCCAAATGGGCCGAAATGTGGTTCCGAGGCCCAGGTAGGGTTTTAGGCTTTTTTCCATTTTATTTTCTATTTCTCTTCTTCATTTTCAAATTCAATTTGAGTTCAAGTTTAAATTCAAACTTTGTGAAATAACTTGTCCTTAGTTTGAATGGTATAATTTAATAATTTAAGTGTGAGGGGTGTTTATTCTGATTTTTAATTTATTTATGTAGTATTTTTCTTAGTTCTCCCCTTCTCTTTTATTTTCTATTCCAAATTCAAATTTATACTTTTATTTTAGTTTTCAGATTTTTCAAATGTATCAATTTGAACCCAAAGGTGAATATAAACCATATTATTTAATTTTACTAAGTTAAGCTTTATTCTTGTTATTTATTTCATGGGATGTATAAATAGTTTCTTTTAAAAGAACAATTCTTTCCCATCTTTTTTCTTATTTCCCAATTTCCAAAACATTATGATATTTTGTTCAAATTTCTTCTACCAATTCCCAATCCAAAATTTGGGTGTTACAAATCCTACCCCCCTTAACAGAAATCTCGTCCTCGAGATTTGTAAGGAAAGGGTGCATAACTTATGTTATCTCCAACATATGCACAAACAAAATCTCAACATGATGCATTATTTATTAGCAACACATGGGGTCAGATAGACCTTATTATTCCTTCTAAAATAATATTATATCATCTACTAACTAAAGTAACATCTAGACCTTACAAATCATCATAATTTATATCTATGTAGCTTGGTGAAGCTGGTGGTGGTGGTGGAGGTTGTTGTTGTTGTCTCTCCAACCGTGCTTGTCTTATTTCTTGGCGAGCCTGACGTATTTCCTCGCGTTGTTGTCTTATCTGATTCTGCATCTCGGTTACCAGGTCTGTTAACTGTTGTATTACCAGTCTTTGGGTAGCGACCACTTGATCGATTTCAACAGGTGGAGGATTTGGAGGATTCATTTTCTGTTTGTTGTTGCGTGATAATCTTCCCTTTCCTGGTATTGACCATGAAAGTTAGAAGCATATGGTAATAGTTTTGCAAAGGAAATTATTCAATAGGCGGAATGAATAAGCTAGTAGCTGGTTATAATCTGAAGATTTCTTTAGTAGGGCTTAATCTTTGTTTTATGTTCAGATTAGGGTAACCAGTCGTATAAGGTGAATATCTAAGGGTAGGATAGAATCTGTCAAGATTAGAGATATATATGGGTGAAATGGACTACAGGATGTAGGTTAAAAGTTTGTTTGTTATTAGGTGGGAATAGAAAGGTTATACCATTCATCACGGCTCTATGGGTTGGGTTAGCTCATGGTTAAATCAATCCAATGTGCTAAGTTAAGTTAATACATGGCTAGTGGGGTCTAATCTCTTCTACTAGTGTCATTAATCTGTCTAAGTGGACCATATTAAGTTAGATAACATTAGACCACACTAGATCAGGTCACATCAGGTAAGATAAGATCTAGATTAAATTGGATATCACCAGATTAGACTAGTTTAGGTTAGATAGGTCCAACAGGGTAGAATATGTATTATTAAGATATGTTAGGATGTTTTGAGATTAGTTAGATATGTTATGATAAGATAGAATCTCTTGCTAGGTTAAAATTGAGGGGTTATGCGACTATCAGATGGGTAAGGTAGTTGCATATGTATATGGTCAAGTTAATCTAGGGCATCAATTTAGCTTAAATCATTTTTATAGGAGTGAGGTCTAATCCATTTCACTAGTACTAACCAATCTATTAAATAACTCACTTTAGATTGGATCATATTAGGTTAGGTGGGATCTAGATTAGATTGGTATGACTAGTTGAGACCAGATAAGATCTAAATAAAATTTGGAATTAGCTCATGGTTGTTATTCTAGAGTGAGATGAGTATACTAATTAGGGCAAAATGAATCCATATGGATAGGGTAGAATCTTTTGAGGTCAGTTAGATCTACTGGGGTGACATAAGATCTTTTCAAGATAAGATGAGTATCTTTTTTTTTAAGATAAGATGGATGTAGGATAGAATCTTTCAAGATGAGATGGATATTGTTAGGCTAGATACTTTAATGAGGGGTAATCTAGTTTGTCTAGTTATTTTTATAAATATATTTTTATACCTATGTGTATATGCAGATGCAATTGTGGACATTACTCCACAACCCATCACACTCAATCAAAGATCCAAATCAAACAAGTATCATAAGAACAAACATTCAAGTTCATAGATATCTATAAAAATAGTTTTGTTTTTGTTCCTAAGAATAGGTCTCCTATTCCTAAAAGTCACTTTAGGTACAGGATTTCAAAGTGTGAAATCCACATTTGTCTTTTAGAAAGAAAAGATAAGAATAATCAGAGTAAAGCGGAAATAGATGAGAAAAGATTAAGAAAAGTTTAGAAAAGAATCAGAGTAAGGTAAGTAAAGAATGGTTGTCCAGTTCTATCTAGGTTTCGTCCTACAGTCAACATTCCTCTGATACCACTTCTGTAACACCCGGATTTTAGGGATCCAAAACCCGGGGTTAACATAAACACCAGGTATGCTGGGACCAAGTCTCATACATATGATGTATAGTGGCACAGGATCGAATGTCACAACTTTATATATAACAGGAGTTCTATACAAAATAAATAATTACATTATAGGGAGACAACGGTCCAGCAACCCAAAGTTGACTGGGAGACGACGACCTAGACCTCTCACGAACTCATCACAGCATCCTCCATGAGCATCATCCTGCAGTACCTGGTCTTGACCTGTGGTGTATGTGAGACAGCAAGAGTGAGCTCACATACGTTCATCGCTCAACAAGTTGTGGGGAATAATGTGCATGAACTCGCCAAAGGTGGGAGCTCACGTGAAGTGTAAGGCTTACCAAAGAAGATGGTTAGAGCTGAGCATTGCTTTTAAAGTTGGTCAAAATTTTATTAGCAATTACTAAGTATAAGTAAATACCAACCCAATTAAACAGTAGAACAAAAGTTAACAACTTCACCTGCAATGCAATGCATATGACAAATTGAGTTTAAGTTCCATAATTTAATCATGTGAGGGTCCGAGCTGCTCATGACCGTGAGCACGGCTAGTATACCAGTTTTACACTCTGCAGAGGTTGCGCATCTTTACCCACAAGTCGTGTATCCCATGTCGCCAGGGTTTGCAAGGCCCTTAGACACTTCCGAGGTGAATGGCTAGGGATCCACTACGAGGCCTTTACAAAGTTCCACTAGCTTCCGAAAACCCGCTACAGTTTATAGGAAGATCCAGTGCAGGAATCCCTTGCAGGACCGCCATCGCAGCAAAATCCTCCCGAGGGCCTCCCTACACTGACCTCTCCCCTACTGCCCTTGCCCCTTTCGGGTAAGGTAGTCTTCCACTAGCTTTCCTAATTAATCAGCCAAGGGGTCCCATTCCTCCCTTGTGGTAGCACTGTTTTCCCGGGTGGTCGCTCCATGTTTCAATTAACATAATGATCTTATCATGAACAATAAATAACAACTGATAACAAAAGTATAATCATGAATAGTGTAATCTTCATACCCAAAACCACATATAGCACTAGCAAGTACTACCCAGAAAGTTCAGTGGTAAACAAGGTATAAAGATAGACAAACTAGGGTAACCTATTGGGTCCCATCAAAATTAACCTATGCAGATCATTATGCTTAATCAGAACATGGCTGGGATAAAAAGAAGTGATCAAGGGCACAACTTGCCTGGGCCTTGAGATTCCAGGTACCAGGATGATCTTTCAGATCCTCGTGACCTCACTGCTAGTCGTAGCAATACAAACATACATGGTATAGGCAAAATTAACATTACACCAAACATATATGCAAAATACATATTAATAATCTACATATTAAAATAAAACCACAGGAAAAAGAATTATTAATTTTGGAGTTGTAGAATTCAAGTTATGAATTTCCTAAGATTTAAGGTGATTATAATATGATTAAATGATAAATAAATTTTCTGACAGAGTTCATGTCAAAACAAAGACACTAAATGATAGAGAATATTATTACAAAATTTTAGGAATTGGAATGGTTCAATTTGGAGCTAAAATGAATTAAATATGAATTATACAAGTTTTAAGATTTGTTTTTGTATTAAAAACGAATTTCTAAATTTATTTCTCTGTTTTTAATTTCCTCTGGACTAGGCCTCAATTTATGCAAAGCGCAGGGGTCATCTTGCAAGTTTTCCCGAGACACATAGAACCCCGAGGGTGGACCGCGGGTTTATTTCATAAAAGTTCAGGGTCTCTTATGAAAAAGCGTCTGGCCGAAGGGGTATCGGCCGATCGTGGCCCTTAGATTAGAATCCTACGGCTAGGATTAGATCAAGCCGAGCTCGAACCGGTACGCATTCTCAACCGTTGGATCCATCATCCACGGTCGGGATTTTATTTGACCGAGATCAACACGGACCCGTTCGATCTAGATCAACGGTCCGAATCACTTTAACGCGAAAAGGTATCTTCTATCTAATCCGAGCCGTCGCTTGGTCATCCAACGGGCCATGTTCTTCGCCCCAACAGAGCAAGCTCGCACGGCGGCGCCGCCTACCGGACCGCGACGAAGTTCGCCGGAGCTGGCCCAATCCGGCCCCCAGGCACACAAACACCGTTCCAAATGATGCTAAACATAGCGGCGAACCAGGCGAGCATGATGGAGTGGACTCACCGATGGATTGCGCAGTGCTCTTCTCTGTCTTCGTTGCACGGCGGAAGTCCCGTCGACGGTGAGCAATTCCGGTTTGAGCAGGGCTCAATCCGCCCAGGCGAAGTCACAATTCCGATCCCACTGCGACTTGGTGCGGTCCCCAAACTCGATACCGAGGTGCTAGTGCCGGTGAATCGCCGATTTGGCCACCAATGCCCACGGCGGACTTTGCTTCGATTGAGGGAGGTTGCGGTGGAACGGTCGGCGATGGAGGAGGGGTCCCAGGTGCCCGGCTGGTTTTATAGCCAGAGGAGAGCGCGACAGAGGCGGGGATTCGACCACCGCGCGGATTCCGCGGCGAGTTCGGTAGTCAGCGGCCGGCGGAGTCGCAGTTTCTGTTGTCGGGAGGGAGAAAGGAACAGCTGACAGGGGGGGCCCACAAGTCAGCGAGGCGCGCGCGAGCTGAGCGAAGGACTCCGAGTGGCTGACGCGCGGTGAGAGAGAGGCTGAGCAGCGGGCCCGGGTTGTCGGCGCCGGATGAAGCGCGAGCGCGCGATGAGTGGGTCACAGGCGAGCGGGTCCCACCTGGCAGTTGCCGGGCGCGCGCTGAAGAGTAGAAGTGGGCCGCCGCGGTGGTATCTCCAAATGGGCCGAAATGTGGTTCCGAGGCCCAGGTAGGGTTTTAGGCTTTTTTCCATTTTATTTTCTATTTCTCTTCTTCATTTTCAAATTCAATTTGAGTTCAAGTTTAAATTCAAACTTTGTGAAATAACTTGTCCTTAGTTTGAATGGTATAATTTAATAATTTAAGTGTGAGGGGTGTTTATTCTGATTTTTAATTTATTTATGTAGTATTTTTCTTAGTTCTCCCCTTCTCTTTTATTTTCTATTCCAAATTCAAATTTATACTTTTATTTTAGTTTTCAGATTTTTCAAATGTATCAATTTGAACCCAAAGGTGAATATAAACCATATTATTTAATTTTACTAAGTTAAGCTTTATTCTTGTTATTTATTTCATGGGATGTATAAATAGTTTCTTTTAAAAGAACAATTCTTTCCCATCTTTTTTCTTATTTCCCAATTTCCAAAACATTATGATATTTTGTTCAAATTTCTTCTACCAATTCCCAATCCAAAATTTGGGTGTTACAGGTCCGGCCCGGCCCGGCCTGCGACCCGACCCGGCCTGGCCCCTGGCACGTGCCCCTAGTGCCCCCACCTCTCCCCATGTGCACCCCCCTTCTCTCTCTATCTCATTTTCGTTTCCCGCGCAGCAACTTCCCTCTCCCTCTCTTCCACCTCCTTTGCCCTAGGTGTTATCCGGTGGACGGTTGCCGCCGATCGTCGGATCCCAAGGTTAGCTTCCCCTCTCCCCTCCTCTCTCTTTCCCTCCCCTTCTCTCTCGCCGTGCGTGCGGCATCCCTGCCCCTCGGCGCGTAGCCCCCGCGGCGCCGCTGCCCGCTCGCCCTCGACACGGCCCCGTCCAGCCCCCCGGCGGTGCCCCTGCCATTCCCCTCGCGCAGCCCCATCCGCCCCCCTGGCGACGCCCCAGCCCCTCCCCTCGCGCGCGCCCCGTCCGGCCCCGCAGTGACCCTGCCCGCTCGCCCTCAGCGCGGCCCCGTCTGGCCCCGGTGGCGCCCCTGCACTCCCCTCGCGCGGCCCCGTCCGCCCCCTGGCGGCGCCTCTGCCCCCTCCCCTCGGCGCGGCACCGTCCTGCCCCCACGGCGCCCCTGCCCCCTCCCCTCGGTGCGGCCCCATCCACCCCCCGGCGGCTCCCCCTACCCTCCCCTTGCGCCGCCCCCGTCCGGCCCTCCCCGTGCGGCCCCGGCGTGTCCCCTGGCACGCGCAGCGCGTTCACGTACGCGCGCAGTCCCGTTCCCGCGCGCAGCCATAGCGCGCACGACGTTTAAAATTCAGTTTGATTAGTTTTAAATTTAGTTTAATTAACATGCTGCGTCACACGGTGATTTATTTTAAATTCATATTTATTAGTGTGCTGCGTCGTGCGCTTCGTCGTGCGACTGATTCATTTTAATTTCAGATTATCTAATGTGTTGCGTCGCGCGTTTAGTCGCGCGACGTTTTTTTTTCAAATTCAGTTCAAGTGGCGTATGCCGTCGTGCGCTTCGTCGGGCGACGCTTTACGTTATTTTCATATTTAATTCAAGTGTTTCGTTGCACGCTTCATCGCGCGACAATTCGTTTAATTTCAGTTTAGTCTAAGTGTTGCGTCGCGCGTTTCGCCGCGCGACGACTCATTTTATTTTTAGCTTAGTTCGTGCGTGCTAGTCGCGCGCTTCGTCGCGCTGGCAACTCGTCCCAATTTTCGGTTTAGTTCGCGTGCGCCGTTGTGCGTTTCGCCGCGCAACAACCCTTTTAAATTTACCTTGAATTGTTTATAATAATTAAACATGTAGCGTAACTTTATTTTATGCATAGCGTGATTCTCAAATTAATATGGTTATGTTTAGACAAGTACTTTAACCCATAGCTGCTTAACATAATCGCCTTTCGACCGTAGCCTCGACCGTTGTTTTCTCTTTCTCGCTAAGTCGTAGGTGCGAGCCCTGCGCCAAGCGTCTGCTTATTTGTTATATTCTACTGCGTGGTGTATTCTTCTTTTTGTATTAAAATCGTGGAATGTATGTTTGAATTCGTATAGATAACGGTCAGTTGGTGGAGTCCGAAGGAGTTACAGGTGAAGACCCTGAGCAACAGCTGGTTGGTGAATGCAAGTGTCCCTTGACCCATCTATGTCATACTCATTTTACAATTCACTTCCCGCATTTACACAATAAATACCTAAGGATTGACTAGCTTTGTTTATCATGTCCTTGTTTACCTATGTGGGTTGGGTTATTTTGGTTTAGCTTTATGCTAGTGCCTCACACTAATCAATGAACATGATGAGATTATTTATGATACGTTGTTTCCCCCTTTTGATTATGATGATGATATTGTGACAATTAAGGGGACTCGAGCTGTTTCTCGAGTGCCTCTCCGTAAGGACTGGTTCGTTGGATGACCACCCAGGAAAATAGTGCAACCATGAGGATGGTATGGGACGCCCTTAGCTGAATAATTTAAGGAACTGAGGTGTAGTTCGCCTCGCCGTCGTGCCGTCAATTGGGCTTGGTGTATGCAGCTCGCTCTGCCGAGGGTGGATTGCCCATTGGGGAGGAGTGCAGTACATTTAGAAAACCTAACAGGCGACTACAGCCTCAGGGAATCTTTGTAAAGGCTACGTAGTGAAACCCTACCTATTCACCTTATTAGTGTTTAAGGGTTTGATCGGCCCGAGGCAAAAGGGAATCACAGCTTGTGGGTAAAGTGCGCAACCTCTGCAGAGTGTTACAAAACTGATATATCAGCCGTGCTCGCGGTTATGAGCGGGCTTGGGAGCTCCATTGATTAGAGACACATTGATCAGAGATGTTTTGTTTACAGGTGATAATGAGGATGATGGTTTTGATTATGATTATGGTAATGGTTTCTAGTATTCTTTCCATTTGGAAAGGGTACTTTTGGGTTAATAACATGGGTTAATGCTAAAACCTGGCTCTCTTCTAGTAATAATAATCTGACCAACTAAAAGCAACTGCTTGACCTTAACCCTACATAAAGCTAGTCCACTATAGCCAAATGGGACAATTGCTGAGTATGTTGATGTGTACTCACCCTTGCTTTATACACCAAAACCTCCAGGTTGTCCACGTTGCAACCACTGCTCAGGAGAAGATGAAGTCGTGGAGGAGGACTTCCAGGATTTCTAAGAGTACGATGGGTTCTAGGCGTGGGTTAGCGGCAAACCCTCAGTCGGCTGCCTGTGAAGGCTGTGTTTATCTACGTTCCGTTTTCGCACTTTGATAATTGTTAATGACTATGTGGATGTCTTGGACATCATGGTGTAATCAACTATTACCCTCTTTTATGTTATTATTCGAGCACTGTGTGATGATGTCCGATTATGTAACTGCTGTGTACGTGAATTGCTGATTCTGGCACATATATGGTTCGCATTCGGTTTGCCTTCTAAAACTGGGTGTGACATAAGTGGTATCAAAGCTGTGCTGACTGTAGGACCGCTAACCTAGAGTAGAATGGTCGTTCTAAGGACTATAGACCCCTATTCTCATCTTGACCTTGGTGTCCCTTCAAAAGTTGGTTATCTAGACCAATTCTATGTTTTATTATATATATTATTGTTGGAACTTGCTCTCAACAGCAAAGGGACCCAACACGAGTGAATGGTGATGGCAACGGGGCACTCGCGCGTGATGGCAAAAGCTCTGTTAATCTAGCCTCTCACGGGCACTGTGCGGGGGTATTTATAGGTATCCGAGTGCACGGCGCCCTGCGTTAAGGACGCATGTGCCCTCAGGTACCTAGTTTATCCCCAGAATATTCCCATAAAGCGGGGTTACAAGCTGTAATTACAAGTACGCCTTTACAAATTAGGCCTGTAACACAAACGCGGCCACGCAGGGCCCGTTACAATGGGCCAGATCTCATGTGGGCCTCGGAGCTGACCGAGGCCGCGCCGTGGGGAGGCGTCGCCGCAGGCCTTCGTCTGGTGCCGAATCGAGCGAAGGGTCTCCGTGTTGTCTCTGGTGCCGACAAGCGAAGGGCGTCCCTGCCTGCTTTGTCTGTCAGGGCAGGGGCTAAGCGGTGGAGACTTCGGGCGAAGGGTGGCGTTTCTGCCTTCGCTCCAACATTTGCCCTCCGAGGGACCAGTTCGACAAAGTCACCTGGTGCCGAAGACGTCGCTAGATGGCGGAGACGCTGCCCTCGCTCGAAGTGGTTCCGCGGGGGTTTTTGATGTGACCGTTGATGGACATCGTACTGTTGGACTGCGGGTTTTCCGAAGCGTCGCGCCCTGTGGGATTGCGGGTTTCCCGAGGAGCCGCGCCCTGCCTATAAAGGGGGGCGGGGGACGGCGCTGTTTGCACTTTGCCTTCCGCGCTCCGTGAAAACCCTAGCCGCCCGCCGTCTTTCTGCTCCTCTTCTTCTACTGCTCCCTTTGCTCGTCGGAGATCTGGCTCGAGTGAAGCAGACCGCCCGCCGCCGCCGACGGTACATAGCAATGCCATCCTCTTCTTCTTCCGCCGACGCCACGCCGCCGGCCGCCGCCTCGTCTGAGGAGACGTTGAGTAGCGTGATGGTGGAGGAGCTGCGCGCCGGCGATTCTGTTGATTTTGGAGTGTCACGGATGACGTCGGCCCGCGTCGAAGAAATGCAGCGCTTGGGCTACTTTGGCGGCGGAGTCGCTCGTGCTCCGGGGACGGAGGAAGTCCCCGAGCCGGAGGGTGAGTTGGTTGTTTTCGAGGCGTTCTTCGTCGCCGGTCTCCGCTTGCCTGCGCACCGGTTTGTTGGCGAGGTCCTGCGTAGATTCAACGTTCAAATTCATCAGCTGACACCGAACGCCGTGGTGGCGCTGGCGAAGTATGTCTGGGCGACGACTTCGTACGGCGGACAGCCGTCGGTTGAAGTTTTTGCGAAGAATTACTGCTTGCATTGGCAGAAGAGGGTGGTTGAGGACGGAGTTGCCCAGTTTGGGTCGTGCACATTCACGCCGAAGACCGGCAAGACCACAATGCCAGTAGTGGAGTTGGTTCCGTGCGCCCGCAACAAGTGGGGCAATTGGAATGAATTTTGGTTTTACGTTGCTGAGGCTACTGTCGAAGGCCATGAAGGACTCCCCGTGTCTGAGATGTGCTCTCACTATTACTCTGCGTATCCGCCTTTTGAAGTGGCAGAAGAGGATGCAGACGAAGGGGCCCTTCGGTGCGCCGCCGGCCAGAGCAGTGGTCGTGATTTAGTTGAAGAGTTTGTGGCGTACGGGGTCTGGCCCTTGGCGCACGGCTGGGCGCTGGGCGAAGTGTGCCCTCGCCAGATGCCTTTTCACGGAGGAAGGGTAGGTGCGAAGTCCTGCCTTCGCACTGAATTTGCGAAACCGTGACCCGGCCGCCTTTGTGCGTGATGCGGAGGACTTGGCGGTGCGGCTCGTGGGGCGGTACGTGGCGAGGACGGAAGGCCAGCGCAGTTTTGATATTCGCGGGTCAAATGAACGTTTGAACAGGGTCTTCGAATTAAATCAATTGCCGTACGACGGCTACCCTGGTCAAGACGAAGCGGACCGCCGTGGGAAGAAGCCGGCGGTGGAGACTGGAGGCGACCCTGCGCTGACGGCCGCCCCCCTCCTCAAAAAAGAGAAAATTAGGTACTGCGATGGGAGGAATTGGGGTGTCTGATAGTTTTGCTAGAGAGTTAATGAGGACATGTGCGGCCCCGGGGGAGAGGATGTCTTCGCCCGAGCTCCGGGAGTCCTCGGCTCGGATGCTGAGGGTTACCGGGGGCTGCTGGCCTAGAAATGTTCCTGTCCCCTGCGCGGCTGAGGAAGACTGTTTTACGTCTCGTATGGCTCGTCAGTGGAGAGTTTTTCCTTACGGGCGAAATATCGGTGCTGTTGTGTGGGCAGTGATGGACAAGGATCGCCAAGGGGCGGCGCAAAAACGCCAGGCGACCGTCAGGATTCATGAAGCCCGGCCGAAAAGGCAGCGGGGAGCGGCGAAGGCTGCGGCCTCCAGCGGAGGCAAACCGCCGCTGGCGGCGAAGGCGGGCGCCTCTGCACCTAGCAAGGCGCCGGAGACAACGGCGGGCGCCGGGGTCTCCAAACTGACGAAGGTGGTGCCGCCGGCCAGCGGAGTGGCGGAGGCTGTGAAGGCGGCCAGAACGTTGCCGCCGCCGGGCAAGCGCGTTGCCGACTTCGGCACCGATATCAGTGTGGACGATTATCTTGGGGGTAAGTCACCCGGCCGCCTTTTTTTTTCTTTTTTTTTACACTCGTTAACGCGTTGCAGGGTCGGACGAAGGCCGGCCTGCTGTGGTTGTGCCTGCCGCGGCAATTGCGACGGCTGCGCTGTCGTCGAAGGCGAGGGGCGGGGCCCCTGGCGCCGGAGGCGAGGTGTCGGCCCTCGCGTTGGTCAGAGACGAGGCTGGCGCGGCGACCCGCCGACTGAAAGGGGTGACGGAGGCGCTGAGTCAGGCGACGGAGGCGTTGAGTCAGGTCCGCCGAGCTTTTTTTTTTCTTTACGGCCATGGCCTTACGTGTGCTCTGCAGGTGGCTGACTTCACCAGCCGTACTGCGTCGGGGGCACTTACGGCAGCCTTATCTGCCGAAGTCGAGAGACTTCGGACGCAACATGCTGACGCTGTCCGTGAGAAGTCTGCCTCCGACAGCAAGTGTCGTAAACTGGCGGACAAGGTGGCCGCCCTGGAGGAGGAAAAGGCTGACCTCCGGCGCCAGCTGGCGGGGGAGAGGAGGGAGGCCAACGAGGCCGTCGCCAAGGAGCAGGCCGCGCAGGCGGAGGCTAGGCTGGCACGGGCGGAGGCCAATCTTGCCAAGGATCTCGCCAAAGACCTGCGGGGGCGGCTCACCGCTCTGGAGAGCCGCGCGAAGGGGGCCGAAGCCGCGGACGCGAGCGGAGGCCGAACGGACGCGCACACAGCTTATGGCCACATACCGCGAGCTGGGTGCGCGGACCGGTGACTTTGTGGTGCCGGAGCGAGAGGCCGGGCTTCGCTGCTTGGAATGGGTGCAAGAGGAGCTGCAGGAGCTCCCCACTGTCTTGGGTGGATTAATGTCGTTCGCCTCCCTGGTCACCTGCGAGGGGGCAATGAACGCACTCTCTCGCGAAGGGTGCCGGCACTATGAGGCCTTCGACCAGGCAGATGAAGATTTTGGGCGAGACATCTATAAGGTCGAAGACCCCGTGGTGAAGGAGTCCGCCGGCGCCCTCTATGAACGGATGTGGGGTCTGTATGGTGGTGAAGTGGTCAGGGAGCGGGCCGAGGCTGCGAGGGCTCAGGTAACATTGTCGTTTGTTCGGCGTTTGCTGGATGTGGTCTGTGCGCGTGTTTGCTGACTTTTTGTATGTTTTGTTTTAGGCGGAGCGAGGCGAGCGGGTGGACGATTTCGGAGCACTGAACGACGCCCTGCCTAACCCGGAGCCGGCCCCGGAGACCACGGAAGAGGCACCAGGCGCCCCCACATCTGCTGCGACAGTTGAAGACCTGCCCCTGAAGGTGGCCGAAGGCGCTCCCGATGCCCTCGCAGCAGCTGCGCCGACCGTCGAAGATCCGACGGCGGGGGCGGTGGAAACAATGGCGGAAGTGGCGGCGGAGACAACGGCGGAGGCACCCGCGGCGTCAGGGCCCTCGCAGGTGGCGTAGTGGTTGTTTAGGGTTAGGGAATTTTGGATGTTGTACTGAACTTTGGTTGCTGCGCAGGTTCAAGATTTTGGGCCTGCGCACGCAACCACTGCTACTGAGTTTTTGGCGGCCTCGACCGCGGAAGGTGGTAATCAATATAGTGGGTCTGCATCTGAGTTTTTTGACTTTGCTGACTCCGGGAGCTCGGTTGAGTGGACTGAGGAGTCGTCGGAAGAGAATTTGGATTATTTTGCGGCCTTGGACGTGGCTGCGGCGGAGGCCTCGCCACACGCCGCGGACGCGTCGGACGCGCCAGGCCCGAGCACCGGGCGCCATCGACGAAGGGCGGTTGCAAAACGTAGGGTTAACGCGGAGGAGCGGGCTCTGCTTCGTGTGAGTGGGGCTGGTCGGCAGGAACTGTTGTCCCTGCCGACCGCCGAGGGTGTAGGTGAAGGGGAATTGCGAAGGCTTTTTGCGGGTGAGGAGCTCAGGATAATGTTATTTAATTATAGGGAGATGGGAATTATTCCTAAGGTTGAGCCGATGTAGAGTGTGGTGCCCTCGCTTGTGTACGTCGAGGCTTGTATGGTGGAATTGTGTGCCCTCGCGTGCATGTGTGTGAAGGCGTTTTGTACTAACTGATTCGTTCGGCTGCGCTGTGCTTGCTTGATTATAATTGGTCTTGGCGTGAATGGTTCGATGTTGTCGTTTCGGTCGTTGTTGTGCTAGTCCAGGTGTACCCTTAAGTGTCTTCTGCACAGATAGTCTTCGGTTTTTTCGCACTTGTCGTGTTAAACCGGCTGTACCCTTAGGCGACTTCCGCGCGGATAGTCTTCGCGATAGACTTAGATTTTTTCCGCGCTTGTGCTAATCCGGCTGCACCCGTAGGCGACTTCTGCGCGGATAGTCTTCGCGACAGACTTAGATTTTTTCCGCGCTTGTGCTAGTCCGGCTGCACCCGTAGGCGACTTCTGCGCGGATAGTCTTCGCGACAGACTTAGATTTTTTCCGCACTTGTTGTGCTAATCCGGCTGCACCCGTAGGCGACTTCTGCGCGGATAGTCTTCGCGATAGACTTAGATATTTTCCGCACTTGTTGTGCTAATCCGGCTGCACCCGTAGGCGACTTCTGCGCGGATGGTCTTCGCGACAGACTTAGAATTTTTCCCGGCTGCACCCTTAGGCGACTTCTGCACGGATAGTCTTCGCGATAGACTTAGATTTTTTCCGCACTTGTTGTGCCAATCCGGCTGCACCCGTAGGCGACTTCTGCGCGGATGGTCTTCGCGATAGACTTAGAATTTTTCCCGGCTGCACCCTTAGGCGACTTTTGCACGGATAGTCTTCGCGACAGACTTAGAATTTTTCCCGGCTGCACCCTTAGGCGACTTCTGCACGGATAGTCTTCGCGATAGACTTAGATTTTTTCCGCACTTGTTGTGCCAATCCGGCTGCACCCGTAGGTGACTTCTGCGCGGATGGTCTTCGCGATAGACTTAGAATTTTTCCCGGCTGCACCCTTAGGCGACTTTTGCACAGATAGTCTTCGCGATAGACTTAGATTTTTTCCGCACTTGTTGTGCCAATCCGGCTGCACCCTTAGGCGACTTCTGCGCGGATTTGTCGCACGCGAGGGTAGCTAGCGCTTAGCCTCGCGGTGACCTCGTGGTGGTCGAATGTCGAAGACCGTCATCGCGGTCTTTTTCGACGCATGTCTTTTTGCGGGGGATTTTTTACGCATATATTACATGGCTCCGCCTCGTTAAAAACCTCACCCCCCGGGAGGAAAAGAGTGCGGGCCGGTGCAAGATTGTTTTTGCGAATTACAAGGGCGAAGACAGCCCTGAGGAATCAAACAAAAAATTTGCGGAGGTTGTCAATGTTCCAGGAATGCTCCAGGTCCTCGCCGGTTGGCGTTGTGAGCCTGTAAGCGCTGGGGGAAGCCTTTGTCTTGACGATGAAAGGGCCCTCCCACCTGGGCTCCAGCTTGCCCTTGGACTCCATCCGAGCTGTCCGAATGAGCACGAGGTCCCCCTCGCTGAACTCCCTCGGGGTGACTGAGTGGTCGCGCCATGCTTTGGTCTGGGCTTGATACTTGTTCAGGGCCTGTAGGGCGAAGACACGGTCTCCGTCGATGAGATCCTTTGAAGTTGGCTCGTCCACATCCGGGACGGCCGACGGGACTGTTCGCGGGGACCCGTGCTTTATTTCCTGCGGGGTCATGGCCTCTGATCCGTATAACAGACGGAAGGGAGTAAACCCGGTCGCCCTGCACTCAGTCGTGTTTAGTGCCCAGACTGCCTCAGGTAAGAAATCGCTCCATCTGCCCTTTTTTTCATCGAGGAGCATTTTTTTGATAGCTGTGAAGATTTTTCCGTTGGCGCGCTCCACGACCCCGTTGGACTGCGGATGATAGACTGAGGCGAAGGCAAGCTTGGTGCCAATGGAGAAACAAAAATCCTTGAAGTCTTGGTTATCAAACTGTTTGCCGTTGTCGACCGTTAACTCGGACGGTACTCCGAAGCGGCAAACGATGTTCTGCCAGAAGAATTTTTGGGCAGTCTTTGATGTTATTGTGGAGACAGCCCGTGCCTCGATCCATTTGGTGAAGTACTCGACCGCGACGAAGGCGAACTTGAGGTTCCCCTGAGCGGTGGGCAGGGGTCCAACAATGTCGAGACCCCAGCGCTGGAGAGGCCATGTGTGGGCGATCAGCTTTGTGTACTGCGAAGGGCCGCCTGACCGAGGAGAGAACTTCTGGCAGGCTTCGCAGGACCGAGTGACCCGATTCGCGGCGCAAATCATTGCGGGCCAGTAAAAACCCTAGCGGATCACCTTAGCAGCTAGGGCCCTTGGCCCCGCGTGCGAGCCGCACGTGCCACTGTGGACTTCACGTAGGACCTGCATGCCTTCGGCCTCGGTGACGCACTTAAGCATTGGTTGGCTGACCCCTTTTTTGTAGAGTTGGCCTTCAATCAGAGCGAAGTCCCGGCTTCGATGTCTGAGGCGCTTGGCCTCACTGATGTCGGCTGGGTGATAATACCCCTGCAGGAACAGGGTAATGGGTGCTCGCCAGTCTTCGGTCATGATGAGGTTGACTGTACGGTGGCCCTCGCTGTCATTGGTTATTTGGAGCCCTTCGGGGCTCCGGACTGCTGGCGTGCCGATGACGTGGAAGAACACGTCGGAGGGCAGAGTTTCGCCCCTGGCCGCGGCCTTGGCCAATGCGTCGGCCTCCTCATTCTTGGCCCGGTCCACATGCTGCACGGTGAATCCCTTGAACTGCCTCTCGAGACTTCGGATGGCCGCGAGGTACTGCATGAGTGCGGGGTCCTTGGCTGCGTAGTCTTTCTCGACCTGGCCGGCAAGCACCTTGGAGTCTGTTTTGATGATGCAAGTGGTGACTCCGAGGGCCCTCAGCTTGCGGAGGCCGAGGATGACTGCTTCGTATTCTGCTATATTATTTGTGCACCTGTCGGATTCCAGATTGAAGCTGAGTCATGCTGCATATCTGTGCTTGACCCCGACTGGTGATGTTATGATTGCAGCGACGCCTGCCCCCGCATGGCACCATGCGCCGTCGCAATGGATCGTCCAGACCTTCTCTGTGGTCGGGTCCGGCTGTGTTACTGGCCCGGTCCAGTCGACGACGAAGTCTGCCAGGACTTGCGATTTGATGGCTGTCCTGGGCTCGAAGCTGATGTGGTAGCCGGAGAGTTCGGCTGCCCACTTGGCGATCCTCACCGATGCCTCCGGGTTTCTAAACAGTTCGCCGAGCCCCCTATCTGAGGTGACGCGGACCTTGAATGCTTCAAAATAATGGCGCAGCTTGCGCGAGGACATAACGACTGCGTAGGCGATCTTCTCCAGCTCTGTCATGTTGCATTTGGACGGAGTCAGGACCTCGGAGACGTAATAAACAGGGCACTGTCTGACAGCGCCTTCGACTGTCTGCTCCTGCACTAGTGCCGCGCTGACCGCGTGCGGCGAAGCCGCGACATAGAGCAATAAGGGGAGCGAGGAGTCGGGGCTCGTGAGGGTGGCCAGCTCCGTTAAGTACTGCTTTAATGAGGCGAAGGCCGCTGCTTGCTCCGGCCCCCAGGCGAAGTCTTTTGCGCCGCGGAGAGTTTTGAGGAAAGGAAGACTTCGCTCGGCCGACCTGGAAATGAATCTGTTGAGAGCGGCCAATCTGCCTGTCAGACGCTGGACATCTCTGGTGGACTGCGGAGGCGACATGTCGATGATGGCCTGGATCTTGGTTGGGTTGGCCTCGATGCCGTGGTGCGACACCAGGTAGCCCAATATCTTGCCCTGGCGAACACCGAAAACGCACTTTTCCGGGTTTAAGCGGAGTCGTGCGTCTCGCATGTTTGCGAATGTCTCGGCCAGGTCGGCGAGGTGGTCCTCCTTATTTTTGCTGGCGACGACGATGTCGTCCATATATGTAAATATATTTCTGCCAATCTGCCCCTCGAGTACTGTTTTGGTGAGTCTGGAGAAGGTGGACCCGGCGTTCTTGAGACCCTCCGGCATTCTGATGAAGCAATAAGTGCCGAAGGGTGTTATAAAGCTGGTGCTAGCCTTGTCTTCCGCCTTCATGTATATCTGGTGATAGCCGGAGAAGCAGTCGAGGAGAGACATGACCTCGCATCCGGCCGCGCTATCGACTATTTTGTCGATCCGTGGCAACGGGAAATTGTCTTTTGGGCAGGCCTTATTGAGACTGGTGAAGTCTATGCACATCCGCCATTTCCCGCTTTTTTTCTGCACCATTACAACATTGGAGAGCCATGTGGGGTAAGCCACTGGCTCAATGAATTTAGCCTCTAGGAGGCGATGCACCTCCGCCTTGGCGGCTTCTGTCTTTTCATCGGACATTTTGCGAAGCTTTTGCTTTCTTGGTCGCACCGAGGGGTCGATTCCCAAGCTGTGCTCGATTATGGATCGGCTGACTCCGACCAGGTCGAGGGCGGACCAGGCGAAGACGTCTTTATTCTTGGCCAGGCAGCAGAGGAGCTTCTCTTCTTCATGCGAAGTAAGGTCTTCGCTGATAGTGACTGTCTGCTTGGGCGTGGCCTGATCGAGGGGGACAGTCTTGGTCCCATCCTGACTCTGCAACTGAGCCTTGTCGTGCTGCTTGTCAGTTGGGCTGGCGGGCGCAGGGACCTCGCACTGTGCCGTGAGACAGTGCACGTTCCTCTGACCAGGCACGAAGTCCCGCTCTATGTTGCGCGCTGCTTGCTGGTTACCGCGGACTGTGATTACGCCTAGCGGGCCTGGTATCTTCATGCACAAATACAGTCCGTGGATGGCAGCTTCAAACTTATTGATGGAGCCCCGACCCATGATGGCGTTGTATGGATATACCATATCGTCAAAAGTCACTTGCTCACTTCGGGCATTGGGTGCTACACCGAAGGAGAGGGGCAACTCTATTTTGTCGACGGGGAAGGTGCCTTTGCCGCCGAAGCCATACAACGGGTTGTCCGAAGGCTTTAGCAGGCTGTGGCTGATGCCCATGCGATCGAAGGCGTGGAGGAAGATGATGTCCGCCTGGCTGCCGTTGTCAACGAGGACCTTGTGTAGATCCCAGCCTGCCACGCTGCAATTGATAACCATGGCATCGCAGTGGGGGCGCTGCGCAAATCAACGTCCCGTGCGTCGAAGGTGAGCGGTATGTGGGACCACTTCGTCTGCACAACTGGGCCCGTGACGGCGACATGGTTTATGCTGCGGTAGTGGTCCCGCTTCTGCCGCTTGGTGTCGAAGTCGGTGCTGGACCCCCCAGTTATCATATGAATGACTCCGCGATAAGGTTGATCGGCGAAGTCTTCCTGCTTTGGGGCATGGGGGATGTTTTGTTGTTGCTGGTGTGGTGGTGGAGGCGGAGGATGTACGATTTGTACTTCCTGATGATGTTGGTAAGCGTGGTGCGGTGGATGCGGGGCGGGAGCGTGGATATATGGTGGAGGGGGTGGCTGGTAATTATGCGCGACAATTCTGGGGTTGTCGGCTGGCTGCGCCCTCGCCATTCTGTCTCTGGTGGCCTTGACTTCGGGGCAATCTTTAGTTTGGTGGGCGCAGTCTTCGCCATGGAAAAGGCAGTAAAATCGGCGTGGTGGAGGGGGTGGCGGCGCACGCCCTCGGCCCCTGCCGCGAGTTCCACTTCCGCGGCCCTGGGGGGGATATTCCTGGCGACGAAGGGGGTCAGCGGCCGGCTGCTGGTTGGCGATGTTGTGCACTTGCTGCTGACCGCGGCCATCTCGACCGGAGTCTGGTTGCGGAGTCCTTGTCCACGTGCGGCTGGATTGTGGAGCATCTTTTGGCTTCCGCTGGGACTCAATCTTGCGCTGGTGGAGCTCCTCGGATCTGGCGTACTTTTCGAACAGCTGGTATAACTCTTGGAGGTTCTTCAGCGGATCCCTGATGCAATGGCTGTAAAGGACGCCAGCGCGAAGACCACTGATAGCATAGTGGATGGCAATCTGGTCATCGACTGAGGGTAGCTGTGACTTGAGTGTCAGGAATTTGCGGTAATATTCCCTCAGGGTCTCCTTCTCTAGCTGCTTGCAGAGCGAGAGCTCGGCCAGGGCGTCGGTGTCCGGGCGATACCCTTGGAAGTTGAGGAGGAACTTGTCCCGGAGACTTCTCCAGGAATCGATGGACAGCGGAGGCAACCTGGTGAACCAGGTGAGCGCGGGTCCCTCGAGGGCGATGATGAAGGACTTCGCCATTGTGGCGTCGTCCCCCCCGGACGATGCGACGGCGACCTGGTAACTCATTATGTATTGAGCCGGGTCGGTGCTGCCGTTGTACTTGGGGTAGGTCCCAGCCCGGAAGTTAGCTGGCCACGGCGTCACTTGCAGGTGAGGCGCCAGGGGGCTTCGCTCATCGAGGTAGTTGACCCCTTGGAATGGCACGGCAGTGCGGGAAAGTGAAGTCGCGCTGGGGGAAACGCGGGTCCTCCGGTTGCGCGCGGTGTTGCAGGGGTGGCCCATGCTGCAGGCCGGGGTGGCCTTCGCGCGTGTCTTCGTTTTGTGCGTGCTGCTGGAGGGATGACTCGTGCCGCGGGCTGAGGTGGCCTTCGCGCTGCATCAGCGCGATCTCCCGCTCGAGTTCCTGGGCCTTGTGCTCTTCGTCGCGTATCATCTGCCGCACTTTGGCGAGTGCGGACACACGCTGGCGCTTGGCCTCCAGTATCTCCTTCTGCCTCTGGAGGTTGCGGTTCTTGAGGCGCAGGGCGCGCAGCTGTAGCTGTTCTTCTGCTGAGATGCCGAGGATCTCACCGTCCTCGGCGAGATCCGCGCCCTCCGGTGGAGCGATGTCTGAGGGAGGTGCGAGGCCTGAGGGTTGTCCCTCAGGGTCGCTGGTGCGGAGGGTGTCGTCTTCAGTGGCTTCTTGGTGGGTGGATTGGGTGAGGGCAAGGGCCTTGCCCTTCCTTGCGGCGAGCAGTGCTGCCTTCGCAGCCTCGTCAGCCTTCGGGTTAGCTCTCTTGGGTGCCATCGCGGGTGGTTGTCTCGTAGCACGAACGGTGGGCGCCAAATGTTGGAACTTGCTCTCAACAGCAAAGGGACCCAACACGAGTGAATGGTGATGGCAACGGGGCACTCGCGCGTGATGGCAAAAGCTCTATTAATCTAGCCTCTCACGGGCACTGTGCGGGGGTATTTATAGGTATCCGAGTGCACGGCGCCCTGCGTTAAGGACGCATGTGCCCTCAGGTACCTAGTTTATCCCCAGAATATTCCCATAAAGCGGGGTTACAAGCTGTAATTACAAGTACGCCTTTACAAATTAGGCCTGTAACACAAACGCGGCCACGCAGGGCCCGTTACAATGGGCCAGATCTCATGTGGGCCTCGGAGCTGACCGAGGCCGCGCCGTGGGGAGGCGTCGCCGCAGGCCTTCGTCTGGTGCCGAATCGAGCGAAGGGTCTCCGTGTTGTCTCTGGTGCCGACAAGCGAAGGGCGTCCCTGCCTGCTTTGTCTGTCAGGGCAGGGGCTAAGCGGTGGAGACTTCGGGCGAAGGGTGGCGTTTCTGCCTTCGCTCCAACAATTATACCTTGTTGAAAATTTTGTATTATTCTATTTCCTAATTTCTTATGGTCAACTTGCTGGTCATTCTAGTTCTGTTCTCACTCTTATGCTTACGGTGTCTTTTGTAGATGGCTCGTCATAGACACACCACACGGAAGTCAGTCATTCCTTTCTTGCCTTCTCGTCTCGCAGGAGCGTCCGCTTCCCTGTCCGGTGACTGGTCAGTCTAGCCATTTGGAGAAGTTGCACCACCGTCTGCACAAGGAGCAGGAGCGTCGACGATAGGAGTTGGAGCAGCATGGCTCTTCTTCCTCGCCTCAGCAGGAAGTAGAGTCTGTGAGGCGCTGCTCTCCTGTGCCCCCGCTGGAGGCGCCCCCTGCACCACCACTGGGCATCCCAGCTGTGACGGAACCTCCCGAGCCATTAGGCCCACCTACAGTTGTCCTTGTCCAATGGACCTTGGACAACCATGTAGATGCACATAATCACTTGACAAGTTCGGTATCTGTATCACTTTCCTTGCCCAAGAGCGTTTCACCCGTCACACAGATATTACAACACATCGGAGGAACAATTAAGCGGAAGCGAATTACAATAACTTAATTTACATTTCTTAAAATATAGAAAGAGTATTATAGTTATTACAAAACCAGGGGTATGAGTGCATAAGTATTACAAACATGGGAGGCAAAAACCCTCCCGCATAAAAGTTTTTCAAGTGGGAGGCCATCCTCCTCCCGCAACCACTTCACTGCTGAGGTTCGTCCTTAGGCACCACCTTAGAGCAAAAACAGCAAAAGTCTGCTTTTTCCTCACCTACAACAGCATGGGTTCAAAAACCCTGAGTATGGAGTGTACTTTCGCAAGTCTTACCCGTCGAAATAAAAGACTCTCAAGGATATGCTGGTTTAAGGGAGTCAAGGTGAGGCCAATCAAGTAGCAAAGACTCTGTTTGCAAAAATGCTTACTAAAAGTGGATCCTTAAAAATCCAGTTTTATTAGCAAGTTAAGTCATTACTTGAATCTAGAGTTCCTTCTACCCTAGTTCAAGCACTTTACCTGCACTAGCCGTCTTTTATCAGCCCTTTTTGTTTACTAGAATGCTACGTGTAAGTCAGTGACCAAGTCTTCATGTCCGAGAAGTAACGCGATCTGAATCAATTAATACTCAGCTGAGGATCTCCAATCACACGACATATGTAGCACTTAACCCTTGAATACGTCAACTCGCCACCGGGTTTCTTAAGACCAGACCGGGTTCACGCCAACCAAGAGCACAGATACACCACCGTCCAGCCTCTTGCCACGGAGGGTACACGCTACTCTCGCCATCTCTCCACTCCCATTGCATGTTGGCCTTTCTGGTATTAGTCTGCCCAAGGCAAAGCTTACCCATGACGAGGCATGTGACTTGTTAAAGGGTCCTCAGTCAGCAGGCCCATATCGGCATGGTCCTTAAGCGACTCAGACGGAGACACTACACCGAGACTCTCTTCTCGTGCAAGTCACCCGCCCGGTCTCAGCTTTATCATTTAAAACCCAAAGTTTGGTACCTGGAAGAGGTACATCTTTTCCGATGTTGAACCCATCACGGCAATGATGGATTCACCATCAAGTTTTATTTTTGAAAACATCCCATCCACTGTGAAGCATCAACTTTTGTTTTAAAACCAAAACATTTGTTTTTCTAAAGCAGTACTAAGCATTAGAAAACCTTTTAAGAAAGCAAGTAATCAAGGAATGGTAAACAGTTCCAAGGAAGGAAATGCAGCAATTGGTTTAACACTCAACTCCTATCACCTAATGCATCATTCAAGTGATAAAGAGTTTAAAACAACAAGGAGGTGGCAAATGCACCGGGGCTTGCCTTGTGTTGTAGGAGAGTCGGGCTCTATGAGAGCACCTAAAGGGGGGGGGTGAATAAGTGATCCTGTAAAATTAAACACTCAATACCCTCAAACTTGATTATCGAGGTGTTAGTGAAATCAAGTGGCTAAGGAACGCGCTCGTGAGAACAAAGCAATCACAATAAGCAACACACGAGACACGCGATTTTTATCCCGTGGTTCGACCAAGTAACACTTGCCTACTTCCACGTTGTGGCGTCCCAATGGACGAGGGTTGCACTCAACCCCTTTCAAGCGATCCAATGATCAACTTAAATACCACGATCTTTTCCTTTAGAGAATTTTTACCGTTAGTGAGGAATCTCCACAATTTCGAGTCTCTCGCCCTTACAATTGAGATCACAAAGAAATCACAGAGTAAGGTTGGGGAGAGCAACACACACAAGACTCAAATTCACAGCACAACCACGCACACAAGTCACAACTTGAGCTCGAAACACAACACACAGAGTTTGCAACTCAAATGGAGCTCAATTCGCTAGCACGAAGAATCAAATGCGTGGAGTCAGAGTCTAGGAGTCTTAGATTGTTTCGTGAAGGATTGGTTTTTTCCTCAATGTGCCTAGGGGTCCCTTTTATAGCCCCAAGACAGCTAGGAGCCGTTGGAGGCCAACTTGGAAGGCCAAACTTGCCTTCTGTCGGGTGGTGCGCCGGACAGTCATGTGCACCACCGGACAGACACTGTAGCTGTCCGGTGCGCAATCTCCTTCCATTTCTGGCGCATCCGACCGTTGGTCCTCGGGGTCGGTTGGCGCACCGGACACTGTCCTGGTGCACACCGGACAGTCCAGTGTGCCCAACCGACCGTTGCTGCGGGCCACATGTCGCCCGCGGATTGCGCGACCGACCGTTGGCGCTGGCGACCGTTGGCTCACGGGACAGTCCGGTGCACCACCGGACAGTCCGATGAATTATAGTCGTATGCCTCTGCTTTTTTTCGAGAGCGGCTAGTTCACCGCCGGCCAGCCTGGCGCACCGGACACTGTCCGGTGCACTAGGCCGAGCTGAGGTTTGGCTGCACAGAGCCAAATCTTCTCGGTTTCTTTACTTCTTCTTTTGTCACTGTTTCTAGCACTTAGACAAACATATTAGCGCTCAAAAAACAATGTACTAAGTCTAAAACATACCTTGTGCCTTGATTTGCACTTCTCACTTTATTTGGCACATAAGAACTTAATCAAACGTGCTGGTCATTTAATCACCAAAACATTATAGAAATGGCCCAAGGACACATTTCCCTTTCAATCTCCCCCTTTTTGGTGACTTATGCCAACACATCAAAAATCAACCAAAAGAAGTGCAACATCAACACAATTGAAGACAGATTATTTTTGCTAATGATTTGGCATATTTAGATCACTCTTTGCCACCACTTGGTTTGTTTTTGCAAATCAAATTCTTTTTCCTATCTCTAAGTCAAACACGCTTGATTGGGCATATAGAGAGATATCCCAAGAGTGAAATTGATCAAGTGCCAATACTCCCCCTTTTTCCATAATCAATATTCTTCCCCATAAGAGACCAGATTTTGCAATAAGAGTATTTTGGACAAAACACAAATTCTAACTCTACTATTTTTCAAAATTCTCAAGTGGTTGGCTGATCCAGTTGCTTTGGCCTTAATTTCTCCCCCTTTGGCATTAAGCACCGAAACAAGATCATTTTTGGCCCCTTAACCCCATTGCCTCACCAAAAATGTCAATTAAGATAAAAAAGGCAATGAGAGCATAAGTATGAACTTGGAATTAAATACACTAATACCGGAGTGCAGTGGAAGTCTTTTCATCGTCCAAGTTCACATTTCCCTTTCAATGCACCTTTGAGATTATATTAAGTACACAAATAGGTTAGTCTCAAAGGGTCAAGTTGTAGCACATCTCCCCCTATATATGTGCACCATTTGCATATGGACTTGTGAGGTCCGGGGAGGGCTTGTACAACTTGAGCACCACAAATAGATAACAAATGCATAAAGTAACATGATCAAAGGCATAGAACACATGTATGCTATAGATCAATCCAAGTTACGCGAATCTAAGACATTTAGCTCACTACGCAACCTGCAAAAAGTTTTCTCATCCAACGGCTTGGTGAAGATATCGGCTAGCTGGTTCTCGGTGCTAATATGAAAAATATCGATATCTCCCTTTTGCTGGTGATCCCTCAGGAAGTGATGCCGGATGTCTATGTGCTTAGTGTGGCTGTGTTCAATAGGATTATCCGCCAAGTGGATTGCACTCTCATTGTCACATAGGAGTGGGACTTTGCTCAGATTGTAGCCAAAGTCCTGGAGGGTTTGCCTCATCCAAAGTAGTTGCGCGCAACACTGTCCTGCAGCAACATACTCGGCCTCAGTGGTGGATAGGGCAACAGATGTCTGTTTCTTAGAACTCCAGGACACCAGGGATCTTCCTAGAAATTGGCATGTCCCTGATGTACTCTTCCTATCAACCTTGCACCCGACATAATCGGAGTCTACGTATCCAATTAAGTCAAAGGTAGAGCCCTTTGGATACCAGATCCCGAAGCACGACGTAGCAACTAAATATCGAAGAATTCGCTTAACGGCCACAAGGTGACATTCCCTGGGGTCAGATTGATATCTAGCACACATGCATACACTAAGCATAAAGTCCGGTCTACTAGCACATAAATAAAGTAATGAACCTATCGTGGACCGGTATGCCTTTTGATCAGCGGACTTACCTCCTTTGATGAGGTCAACATGCCCATTGGTTCCCATCGGTGTCTTCACGGGCTTGGCGTCCTTCATCCCAAACCTCTTGAGAAGATCTTGAGTGTACTTCGTTTGGGAGATAAAGGTACCGTCCTTGAGTTGCTTCACTTGGAATCCAAGGAAGTATGTCAATCGCCCATCATCGACATTTCGAATTTCTGCATCATCACCCTGCTAAACTCCTCACAAGACTTTTGGTTAGTAGAACCAAATATTATGTCATCGACATAAATTTGGCACACAAAGGGATCACCATCACAAGTCTTGGTAAAAAGAGTGGGATCAGCTTTCCCAACCTTGAAAGCATTAGCAATTAAGAAATCTCTAAGACATTCATACCATGCTCTTGGGGCTTGCTTAAGTCCATAGAGCGCCTTAGAGAGCTTATACACGTGGTTGGGATACCTGTCATCCTCAAAGCCAGGGGTTGTTCTACGTATACCTCCTCCTTGATTGGCCCATTGAGGAAAGCACTATTTACGTCCATTTGAAATAGCCTGAAAGAGTGGTGAGCGGCATAGGCTAGCAAAATTCGAATTGACTCTAGCCTAGCCACAGGAGCAAAAGTCTCCTCGAAATCCAAACCTGCGACTTGGGCATAACCTTTTGCCACAAGTCGAGCCTTGTTTCTTGTCACCACCCCGTGCTCGTCTTGCTTGTTGTGGAACACCCACTTGGTTCCCACAACATTTTGCTTTGGACGTGGCACCAGACTCCAAACTTCATTTCTCTTGAAGTTGTTGAGCTCTTTCTGCATGGCCAACACCCAGTCCGGATCCTGCAAGGCCTCTTCTACCCTGAAAGGCTCAATAGAAGAGACAAACAAGTAATGCTCACAAAAATTAGCTAAACATGAGCGAGTAGTTACTCCCTTGCTGATGTCACCCAGAATCTGATCAACGAGGTGATTTCTTTGGATCGTTGCTCGGACTTGAGTTGGAGGGATCCGTGGTGTTTCTTCCTCCATCACTTGATCTTCTTGTGCTCCCCCTTGATCCTGCTCCTCTTCTTGAGGTGCCTGTCCATCATCTTGAGTTGAGGAATGCACCAGAGTCGAGGAAGAAGGTTGATCTTGTTCCTATGGTTCCTGTGGTCGCACATCTCCTATCGCCATTGTGCGTATTGCGACCGTTGGAACTTCATCTTCATCTATATCATCAAGATCAACTTGCTCTCTTGGAGAGCCATCAGTCTCATCAAATACAACGTCGCTAGAGACTTCAACTAATCCTGATGATTTGTTGAAGACCCTATATGCCTTTGTATTTGATTCATACCCTAGTAAAAACCCTTCTACAGCCTTGGGAGCAAATTTAGAATGTCTACCTTTCTTCACCAGAATGTAGCATTTGCTCCCAAATACACGAAAGTAAGATACATTGGGTTTGTTACCGGTAAGAAGTTCATAGGAGGTCTTCTTGATGTGCCTCTTCTTCTTCCCGTCTCTCTTCTTGTGACATTGAGCCTGATTCGGTAGGCTTGTCGTCTCTTGGCTCGTTGAGGAGGGACTCCTTCTCCTTGTCATTGACCACAATCCCCTTACCCTTAGGATCCATCTCTTTGGACGGTTAGTCCCTTAGATGAAGAACCTGGCTCCGATACCAATTGAGAGCACCTAGAGGGGGGGGGGGTGAATAGGTGATCATGTAAAATTAAACACTAAATAGCCACAAACTTTATTATCGAGGTGTTAGTGAAATCAAGTGGCTAAGGAACGCGCTCGTGAGAATAAAGCAATCACAATAAGCAACACACGAGACACTCGATTTTTATCCCGTGGTTCGGCCAAGTAACACTTGCCTACTTCCACGTTGTGGCGTCCCAATGGACGAGGGTTGCACTCAACCCCTTTCAAGCAATCCAATGATCAACTTGAATACCACAGTCCTTTCCTTTAGAGAATTTTTCCCATTTGCGAGGAATCTCCACAATTTGGAGTCTCTCGCCCTTACAATTGAGATCACAAAGAAAGCACAGAGTAAGGTTGGGGAGAGCAGCACACACAAGACTCAAATCCACAACACAACCACGCACACAAGTCACAACTTGAGCTCGAAACACAACACACGGAGTTTGCAACTCAAATGAAGCTCAATTCGCTAGCACGGAGAATCAAATGCGTGGAGTCGGAGTCTGGGAGTCTTAGATTGTTTCGTGAAGGCTTGGTTTTTCCTCCATGCGCCTAGGGGTCCCTTTTATAGCCCTAAGACAGCTAGGAGCCGTTGGAGGCCAACTTGGAAGGCCAAACTTGCCTTCTGTCGGGTGGTGCACCGGACAGGCACTGTAGCTGTCCGGTGCGTGATCTCCTTCCATTTCTGGCGCATCCGACCATTGCTCCTCGGGGTCGGTTGGCGCACCGGACAGTCCGGTGTGCCCAACCAACCGTTGTTGCGGGCCACGCGTCGCCCGTGGATTGCGCGGCCGACCATTGGCGCTGGCGACCGTTGGCTCACCGGACAGTCCGGTGCACCACCGGACAGTCCGGTTAATTATAGCCGTACGCCTATGCTTTTTCCCGAGAGCGGCTAGTTCACCGCCGGCCATCCTGGCGCACCGGACACTGTCCGGTGCACCACCGGACAGTCTGATGTGCCAGGCCGAGCTGAGGTTTGGCTGCACAGAGCCAAGTCTTCTCGGTTTCTTTTCTTCTTCTTTTGTCACTGTTTCTAGCACTTAGACAAACATATTAACATTCAAAAAACAATGTACTAAGTCTATAAACATACCTTGTGCCTTGATTTTCACTTCTCACTTTATTTGGCGCATAAGAACTTAATCAAACGTGTTGGTCATTTAATCACCAAAACATTATAGAAATGGCCCAAGGGCACATTTCCCTTTCACTCTGTTACATAAATATCAAAATAGAAACAGTTCCCGGTAGGTGGATTTTCTGTCGATGGAGCAGTCTCCTCTTCTTCAACAATCACTTCTTCTTTGTTTTCTATATATAACCGTATACAACCATGAATGCTCATGTAATGCTTATGAAAATGCAATAATAGAAAAGATACACCAAGTTGTATCTTGAATATAACTTTCCTTCAATGTGCACGAGGTAAACTAGGGTTTCTAGAGTTAGTACTTCATTTTCATAAGATAGATACTACCTAGAAAACTAGGGTTTTTGGTTTAGGAATCAAACAATGTCCAAATCATGTCAAATTTCTGGTTTGCACTAAAAATTAGGCTCATCCCAAAAAGTTTGGTGATTATTGGAGTCTTCAAATAATTTCTAAAATTCCAAAAGTCTAGGTTTTGGCCCTTTTAAATGCTACATAATTTCTGGTTTGGACTAAGAATCCTAGAAATATTTTTATTAATTACTAGAGAAGTTTAGAAATCCAACAAAATTGGTCTCATATTTTTATCATTTTCTATGATTTTCCTAAGTCTGGCAGAAAAAGAAAAAGGAAAAAGGTGAATAGTACTGGGCTGAAACTAGCCCAAGCCGGCCCACGCACAGGCGAAAACGCGCCCGCGCGTGCCCGCGGTGTTCACTTTGCGCAGAGGACCCTGGTTATTTGAAAAGCTGGTTAATAGTCCCGCGCACTATTTCTATGTGTCACTGATATTTACGCCGAGGCCCCTCGCTTTCTAATCCTTCGCGAGTTGAAGTTTCCGACCGTGGACAGCGGAGCAGTGGCTCCGGTGAGCCAAGACCGGCCGGAAAACACAACAGTTATGCTTCTCCGTTGCACAACGCCTAATTCTACCCTTGGCGACACTAACCCCTCACTCAATTGCGGAGTTCTAGCCCGTAACACTCTGTTCACGGTGAAGGCGCAAATCACGGATGAACCGAGGTGTTCCCGACGATCTAAGGTGGTCTAGTTCAATTGGCCGGGTTGATAAGCATCTACAGCACACAAGGATGTGGAAACGAGAACGAGGAGGTCATGAACGGACCTATAGCGAGCTAGCCACGGTGAGCACTCACACGACGGTGTTCTTGACTTATTTGGGGGAAATCCCAAATTGAAGCGCTCTAGTGGATAATCTGAGGCATGGGCTGTTGCGTTGGGTGTGTGATTAACTAGCGGAGCTGATGGCACACTTAATTTATAGGGCCCGAGGGCGGTGGCTCCTAATTTGGGCATGGCGTGCTGGCGACCAGAGAGAGGGGAGGGCACTGGCACAAAGGATTCATGGCTTTCACCGTGGCAAGGTCACCGGCGATGACAAAACATGCTTCAGTGGTTTACTACAACGTCGTAACGCCCTAAGGCACGTGGCGCACGATCGGTAGGCGGCCAACTCCGGCGAGGACCACATTGCCCGACCACAGCCCAAGTGGGTATGGTGAGTTCACCGTCGACCGGGTCCGAGCCTATCCGGTGCCAAGATTTTACCCTTTCGTGATAATCTCCACGCCAGAGGGCACGAATCGTGGCGACGGCGCGGATCATGGTGAGAGGGTCACCGGCGGCAAGGGGAGCTGAATCTGTGATCTTATTCAGTCACTGTACAATCAGAACACCATTTAGTCTATTTGACAGGGCCATTTGCAGGGCATTAATCTTTGATTTCTGTGTGGCAACATGTTAATCCCTTTGTAACAAAGTTCTTGGCCTACAATCCAGCTCTAATCTTTCTATAGCAATCACCCTCAAATAATTACTGGATCATTCTCAAAAAAGCTCCCAAAGTTCATCCCAAGTCACTGTCAGTAAAATTTCAGATTCTGAGTTGACTGACAGCCAGACTTTAGGTCTATTTATATCCCAATTTTGTATGACACCAAGGTTTAATCTCTTAAACAAAGTTATGCTCCTATAGTAGCTCTATAATCTTGATGTATGGAGCTAGGGCAAATTCTTTATAAATTGAGACATATAGAACTCCAAAGTTAACCCTATGCACTGAATTTCAGACTGAGGCATATATGGTTTATGGGGTGCTTTTTGCAAATAAGCCCACATCCCAGAACTTGACTTGCAAATCCTCAAATGTGAGAAACACATGATTTGTGGTGTTCTATTACTTTGGTATTTGCACTTGGGTCCAAAAGTGCACAAAACTCACACTTAGCCCCCTAGGGTTCCAATTTATGGTTTTCCAGGGGTCTTTTCAGGGTTTTTAGCACTTCAGGGTTTTGGTGTCACTAAAGTCCATCAAAGATAATATCTTATGATCATTTCTCATGTCTTTTGAGGTTTCTCATATTTGGGCTTCACTTATATCCATAAGCCCTAATTTAGGGTTAAGCACCCTACCCTAGGGTTAATCACACATCAAGTCACATTAGTACAACTTGTTTAAAATGCTTAGCTAGTGAATGCACTCTAGGTGTAACAAACACATGATATGCCCATGCACATGATGTTATGCTCAAGTTTTAGTGATAGTAGCACCAGAGGTGTTACATCCTTCCCCCCATAAAAGAATCTCGTCCCGAGATTTAAGGTCCTAGGGCAAGTAGTGGAAAAGGAAACACGTCACATCTTTATTTCCTTATTTGTCTTACAAGGCAGGGAGTGGTATGAGGTCTATTTCATCTTTACAACTAATTGTACATATCTCACAAATTACATGAAGCTAAAAGCCAGGGAAATTCTTTTCTAAGAAGTCTTGGGTTTCCCATGTAGCTTCATCTTCAATATGTTGGTTCCATTGTATCTTATAGAATTTGAGAACTCTTCTTCGGGTGACCTTGTCCTTTTGATCCAGGACTCGAATAGGATGTTCTGAATACGTTAAGTCTAGTTCCAAGGTAACATCCACCACATTAGCCTTGCCTGGGTGATAGTGAATTTCTAATTCATAATCCTTAATCAGCTCAAGCCATCTTCTCTGCCTCATGTTTAGTTCTGACTGGGTAAAAATATACTTCAGACTTTTATGATCCATATATATATGGCAGATATTTCCCAGCAGATAATGACGCCATATTTTAAGGGCATGAACCACCTTAGCTAATTCCAAGTCATGAGTTGGATAATGTTCCTCATGCCGGCGCAACTGTCTTGAAGCATATGCTATAACTCGGCCCTCCTGCATTAAGACACATCCGAGGCCACTGCCTGATGCGTCACAGTACACATCAAAAGGCTTTTCAATGTCCGGTTGAGCCAATACTGGAGCAGTGGTCAATAATACCTTCAACTGCTCGAAGGCTTCGTTGCATCTTGAGGACCAGTTAAACTTTGTATTATTCTCCAATAGACTTGTGATTGGCTTCACAATCTTGGAGAAATCTGGAATAAATCTGCAGTAATAGCCAGCCAGCCCAAGGAAACTTCAAACTTGATGTACAGTGGTGGGTGGTTTCCACTCTAGAATATCCTTGACCTTGCTGGGATCAACCGCAATCCCATTTGCAGACAATACATCTCCCAAAAATTGGATTTCCTCTAGCCAAAACGCACATTTGCTGAATTTAGCATATAATTGGTGTTCCCTTAAGCGCGTCAATACGATCCGTAAATGTTTAACATGCTCCTCTTCATTCTTGGAGTAGATCAAGATATCATCAATGAAGACCACCACAAATTTATCCAACTCGGGCATAAACACCGAGTTCATTAGATATGTGAAGTGGGCAGGAGCATTTGTCAATCCGAAGGACATAACCAAATATTCAAACAATCCATACCGCGTAGTAAATGCGGTCTTGGGTATATCTTCGGGTCGAATACGGATCTGATGATAGCCCGACCTAAGGTCAATCTTGGAAAATACCCGTGCTCCAGTAAGTTGATCGAACAAGATATCGATCCGAGGAAGAGGGTACTTGTTCTTGATCATGACCTCATTAAGGGGTTTGTAGTCCACGCACATTCGAAGTGTTTGATCCTCCTTCTTAACAAAAATTGCGGGACAACCCCACGGTGATGAATTGGGCCGAATGAATCCCTTCTCAAGCAAGTCTTGTAATTGAGTCTTGAGCTCCGCCAATTCATTTGGTGCCATTCGGTACGACCTTCTAGAAATAGGAGTTGTGCCGGTTTTTAGTTCAATCACAAACTCTACATCCCTTTCTGGAGGCAATCTAGGCAGATCTTCAGGAAAGACATCTAGAAATTCACATACTACCGGAATATCTTAGATTTCTGGGATGATAGGTTCATAGACCCATCCAAATGGTTTGGCTGGAATAGCTACAGGGATGGACAAGAGAACCTCTTCATGGCCATGGCTCAACTTGATAGTCCTTAAGTCAGTGTTGAGGATTGCATTATGCTGGGCTAACCAATTCATGCCCAGAATTACATCTATATCTTGGCCTTTCAAAACAATCATATTGGTGGGAAAATCCCGTTCAGCCAATGTTATAGGCACATGGAAGGCTACTTCCTTAGTAAATATTTGCCCCCCGGGCGAATGGATAATCAACCCTTCCCTTGATTCAGTGCAAGGAATGCAATGTTTTTCCACGAATTTCTTGCTTATGAATGTATGCGAAGCACCAGAATCAAAGAGAATAACTGCTGGGTGATTGGCCACAAGGAACGTACCCATCATTACCGGCTCTCCTTCCGGTGTAGTGGCCACTTGAGTGTAATAAATTCGCCCAGTCTTCTTGACATTTTTGCCCGCTGAGTTATTAGCCATGTTCCCTTTGCCTTGATTGGAGCTCCCAGAATTCTATTGATTGTTGAACTTATTCTGCTTCGGATATGGACAGTCTTTTATAAAATGACCAGACTTCCCATAGTTGAAGCAGCCATTTGAGGAACTAGGGAGGGCGGGGAAACGAGCACCAGGGGCACTCGGATGATTTGTAGAAGTGGGGGCAGTGGCAGGGCGAATAAAAACAGGCTGTTTGAACGAATAGGAGGGTGGATAAGGTGAAGAACAGTTCTGATTAAATGGTCGGATTACCAACCTGGTTCGCTTCTTAGGTCCCTGATTGGACCTGTCACCTCCAAATCCCTTTGATTTTCCTTAGCCTGTATTCTTGGCTTCTACTGCCAGCGTCGTGCTGACAACCCTGCTATAAATAAGATCCAGACAGGTGGCCATTTTCCTTTGGAGCCAGTCGTTGAGTCCTCTCATGAAGCAATTCTTCTTCTTCAGGTCAGTGTTTACTTGGTCAATCGCATATTGGGATAAATGATTAAACTTGTTGAGATACTGCATCATAGTATCCCCTCCTTGCTTTAGTCGAATAAATTCCTCTTGTTTCATGTGAAGCACTCCTTCTGGAGTATAGTGTTCATGGAATGCTAGCTTAAATTCATCCCAAGTGACCTGATGTCGGGCTGGTTGAACTGCCACAAAATTTCCCCACCACGTACTGGCAGAGACTCTCAATTGTTGAGCAGCGAACAACAACTTTTGTGTTTCTGTGCAATGGATTAATCCGAACTTCCGCTCTATTACCCTGATCCACTCATCAGCTTCAAGAGGGTCTTCGGCTTTAACAAAGAGTGGGGGACACGTCTCAGAGAAATCCAGATACGAAGTTTCACGTGGTCCCTATGGAGGAGCTCTTCCGCCATGCTGCTGGAATTGATTACCCGCCATCTCACGTAAGAAGTGGTTATTATCGGCAGTAGCATTAACCAAGGCAGTGATAGCCTCGACCAGCGTTGGTGGTACAGGTGGCGGATTAGGAGTATCTTCCCGACCGCGGGAAGTCCCTGCACTGTCATGCGCACGAGTCCTTGATGGCATCTGAGGCAAAGAAACATTTGGGAAAAATGTAACATGCCGATACACCATCATTTTACATTACCAAAATGTAATGATACAGACTCAAGTGTACAACATGACCTCATTACTTATTTTACATAGGTATAGTTCCTAAACTATACTAGTCTAGTCTTCGTCGTCCTTGTTTTCTTCATCCCCTGCTATGGGAGACCGATCGTCAGCCAGGTTCATGGAAGGAGGAGGCCTAAAAAGGTCCAGCTCCCCATCAGTTCCTTCATCTGTTGTCCCTAGTGGACTAACTCCAATTGCAACTGGGTCGACAGGCACATCCGGGTGTAGTCACGAATACAATACATGTACTTCCTCATGTAAAGTATTGCAGTACACTTGCAAGTTGTCGAGGGCCGCACTAAGCTAAGTCACACGAGCACGAGCTTTGGCTTCGCGGTCCCAAGCAACCGAGCATGAGTTGACGGCCCAATCGACTGCCAAATCCCGTTCAGCAAGCTCGTCTTGCAGGCGTCTGATGTCAGCTGCCAACTCATTTATACGCTGACCATCTTCAGCCCACACCCTGTTTCGGTGACGTAGCTCCGTCTGAAGCTGTTCCACTTTGGCCTCCAAGTCTCTGATTGGATCGTTGCTGCCGCTGCTGCTCCCTTCATGTCTTGGAGCCAACTGATGACGAGGCACGCCAATAGGTCCAGTGGACTTGCGCGTGGTTTTCCTCGTACGCGGCATGTCTCCATAAGAGGGGAAGATTTATTAGTATAATTTTTAAACATGATGCATGCATAAACCAACCATTACGGAATCAATTTTCATTGGCCCCCTTCCTATATATTGCACTCTATTGCCTAGTCTTATCAGATGAGAACTTTTAGAAAGTGGCAAGGTAAGAATGAAAGAAATTTCCTTGGATAAGTATTTGAAAATTCTTTGTGAAATGCTTTGTAATATCTAAAGAGATGGGCTTCGCTCCGATACCAGCTGTGACGGAACCTCCCGAGTCATTAGGCCCACCTACAGTTGTCCTTGTCCAACGGACCTTGGACAACCCTGTAGATGCACATAATCACTTGACAAGTTTGGTATCTGTATCACTTTCCTTGCCCAAGAGCGTTTCACCCGTAACGCAGATATTACCACACATCGGAGGAACGATTAAGCGAAAGCGAATTACAATAACTTAATTTACATTTCTTAAAATATATAAAGAGTATTATAGTTATTACAAAACTAGGGGTATGAGTGCATAAGTATTACAAACTTGGGAGGCAAAAACCCCTCCCGCATAAACGTTTTCAAGTGGGAGGCCATCCTCCTCCCGCAACCACTTCACTGTTGAGGTTCGTCCTTAGGCACCACCTTAGAGCAAAAACAACAAAAAGTCTGATGTTTCCTCACCTACAACGACATGGGTTCGAAAACCCTGAGTACAGAGTGTACTTTCGCAAGTCTTACCCATCGAAATAAAAGACTCTCAAGGATATGCTGGTTTAAGGGAGTCAAGGTGAGACCGATCAAGTAGCAAAGACTCTGTTTGCAAAAATGCTTACTAAAAGTGGATCCTTAAAAATCCAGTTTTATTAGCAAGTTAAGTCATTACCTGAATCTAGAGTTCCTTCTAACCTAGTTCAAGCACTTGACCTACACTAGACGTCTTTTATCAACCCTTTTTGTTTACTGGAATGCTACGTGTAAGTCAGTGACCAAGTCTTCATGTCCGAGAAGTAACGACGATCCGAATCGATTAATACTCAGCTGAGGATCTCCAATCACACGACATATGTAGCACTTAACCCTTGCATATGTCAACTCGCCACCGGGTTTCTTAAGACCAGACCGGGTTCACGCCAACCGAGAGCACATATACACCACCGTCCAGCCTCTTGCCACGGAGGGTACACGCTACTCTTGCCATCTCTCCACTTCCATTGCGTGTTGGCCTTTCTGGTATTAGTCTACCCGAGGCAAAGCTTACCTATGACAAGGCATGTGACTAGTTAAAGGGTCCTCGGTCAGCAGGCCCACATCGACACAGTCCTTAAGCGACTCAGACGGAGACACTACACCGAGACTCTCTTCTCGTGTAAGTCACCCACCCGGTCTCAGCTTTATCATCTAAAACCCAAAGTTTGGTACCTGGCAGAGGTACATCTTTTCTGATGTTGAACCCATCACGGCCATGATGGATCCACCATCAAGTTTTATTTTTGAAAGCATCCCATCCACTGTGAAGCATCAACTTTTGTTTTAAAACCAAAACATTTGTTTTTCTAAAGTAGGACTAAGCATTAGAAAACCTTTTAAGAAAGCAGGTAATCAAGGAATGGTAAACAGTTCCAAGGAAGGAAATGCAGCAATTGGTTTAACACTCAACTCCTATCACCTAATGCATCATTCAAGTGATAAAGAGTTTAAAACAGCAAGGAGGTGGCAAATGCACCAAGGCTTGCCTTGTGTTGTAGGAGAGTCGGGCTCTGTTCCACAAATATCAAAATAGAAACAGTTCCCGACAGGTGGATTTTCTGTTGATGGAGCAGTCTCCTCTTCTTCAACAATCACTTCTTCTTTTTTTCTATATATATTCGTATATAACCATGAATGCTCATGTAATGCTTATGAAAAATACAGTAATAGAAAAGATACACCAAGTTGTATCTTGAATACAACTTTCCTTCACGGTGCACGAGGGAAACTAGGGTTTCTGGAGTTAGTACTTCATTTTCATAAGACAGATACTACCTAGAAAACTAGGGTTTTGGGTTTAGGAATCAAACAATGTCCAAATCAAGTCAAATTTCACTCATGGGATCTAATTACCAAATTAGGCTCATCCTAAAAGTTTGGTGATTTTTGGAGTCTTCAAATAATTTCTAAAATTCCAAAAGTCTAGGTTTTGGCCCTTTTAAATGCTACATAATTTCTGGTTTGGACTAAAAATCCTAGAAATTTTTTATTAATTACTAGAGAAGTTTAGAAATCCAACAAAATAGGTCTCATATTTTTATCATTTTCTATGATTTTCTGTGAATTTCCTAAGTCTGGCAAAAAAAGAAAAAGGAAAAAGGTGAATAGTACTAGGCTGAAACTAGCCCAAGCCGACCCACGCACAGGCGAAAACGCGCCCGCGCGCGCCCGTGGTGTTCACTTTACGCAGAGGACCCTGGTTATTTGAAAAACTGGTTAATAGTCTCGCGCACTATTTCTATGTGTCAATGACATTTACGCCGAGGCCCCTCACTTTCTAATCCTTCGTAGTTGAAGTCCACGACCGCGGACGGCAGAGCAGTGGCTCCAGTGAGCCAAGACCGTCCGAAAAACGCAACGGCTATGCTTCTCCGTTGCACAACGCCTAATTCTACCCTCGGCGACACTAATCCCTCACTCAATTGTGGAGTTCTAGCCCTTAATCACTCTCTTCACGGTGATGGTGCAAATCATGGATGAACCGAGGTGTTCCCGGCGATCTAAGGTGGTCTAGTTCAATTGGCCGGGTTGATAAGCATCTACAACACACAGGGATGTGGAAACGAGAACGAGGAGGTCGTGAACGGACCTGTAGTGAACTAGCCACGGTGAGCACTCACACGGCGGTGTTCTTGACTAATTTGGGGGAAATCCCAAATTGAATTGCTCTAGTGGATAATCTGAGGCACAGGTTGGTGCATTGGGTGTGTGATTACCTAGCGGAGCTGATGGCACGCTTAATTTATAGGGCCCGAGGGCGGTGGCTCCTAATTTGGGCAAGGCATGCTGGCGGCCGGAGAGAGGGGAGAGCACTGGCGCAAAGGATTCGTGGCTTTCACCGTGGCAAGGTCACCGGCGATGACCAGACATGCTTCAGTGGTTTACTACAGCTTGGTAACGCCCTAAGGCACATGGCGCATGGTCGGTAGGCGGCCAACTCCGGCGAGGACCACATTGCCCGACCGCAGCCGAAGTGGGTACGACGAGCTCACCGTCGACCGGGTCCGAGCCTATCCGGTGCCAAGATTTTTACCCTGCCGTGATAATCTCCACGCCAGAGAGCACGAATCATGGAGACGGCGCGGATCATGGCATGAGGGTCACCGGCGGCGAGGGGAGCTGAATCTGTGATCTTATTCAGTCACTATACAATCAGAACACCATTCAGTCTGTCTGACAAGGCCATTTGCAGGGCATTAATCTCCGATTTCTGTGAGGCAACTTGTTAATACCTCTATAACAAATTTCTTGGCCTACAATCCATCTCTAATCTTGCTATAGCAATCACCCTCAAATACTTACTGGATCATTCTCAAAAAAACTCCCAAAGTTCATCCCATGTCACTGTCAGTAAAATTTCAGATTCTGAGTTGACTAACAGCCAGACTTTAGGTCTATTTATATCCCAATTTTGTATGACACCAAGGTTTAATCTCTTAAACAAAGTTATGCTTCTATAGTAGCTCTATAATCTTGATGTATGGACCTATGGCAAATTCTTTATAAATTGAGAGATATAGAACTCCAAAGTTGACCCTATGCACTGAATTTCAGACTCACGCATATATGGTTTATGGGGTGCTTTTTGCAAATAAGCCCACATACCACAACTTGACTTTTAAATCCTCAAATGTGAGAAACACATGATTTGTGGTGTTCTATTACTTTGGTATTTGCACTTGGGTCCAAAAGTGCACAAAATCTACACTTAGCCCCCTAGGGTTCCAATTTACAGTTTTCCAGGGGTCTTTTCAGGGTTTTTAGCACTTCAGGGTTTTGGTGTCACTAAAGTCCATCAAAGATGATATCTTATGATCATTTCTCATGTCTTTTGAGGTTTTCTCATATTTGGGCTTCACTTATATCCATAAGCCCTAATTTAGGGTTAAGCACTCTACCCTAGGGTTAATCACACATCAAGTCACATTAGTACAACTTGTTTAAAATGCTTACCTAGTGAATGCACTCTAGGTGTAACAAACACATGATATGCCCATGCACATGATTTTATGCTCAAGTTTTAGTGATAGTAGCACCAGAGGTGTTACACCAGCCGCTGGAGTAGCTGTTGGAGGAGACCCCGACGACGGAGGTGACGACAACAGCTCGAGCTACAACACCGACCTTTCAGAGGAGCAGGAGCTGGAGGGATGGGTTGCTCGACCCATCACTTGTGACGCCGCTTGTGGGTGTCACTTCCATGATGCGCTCGACACCTTGTTGTGCCAGGCACTCGACCGACGCACTTGGTCCATCGAGTATCGTTGTGTTGTCTTCCAGAATAGTCGCGGGGCTTACCCGGACCACTGGGAGGCGACTTGTTTGGTTCGCCATCCGGAGAATAGTCTCTGGGGTGTGGAGGTCTGCTCGGAGCATTATTCTATCTCTAAGCTGGACTCAACTGAGGCAACCATACAAGATGTCGCACGACGTGCGCTTTTGCACTACTGCTCAGTGTTCGATGGGGTGGCCGATGGTCTTGACCTGAGGTATTACCCCTGCCATCCACCTGGTAGCATAGGAGGCGTGATTGTCTCACCTGTTGGTGAGGACAATCCTAGGTTGAGCAACACAGTCAACCTAGCCGTCATGCTAAACAAGGAGCTGGACCATGCTTTAAATGAGCTGAGTAGGGCTCATGCTGAGATCGCCCAGTTGCAGGTTGAGCGCGCGGAGCACCGTCACCTGGAGGATGGCTCCCCCGCCCTCGTCGAGACTTAGCACCCTTACCGCTCACCTCAGCGTGGACACCATGTCTACGGCAACCCCGACTGCAGGACCAGGATAAATTTAGAACCATAGACCGTCAGCGTTGGATCTTGTAATTAATGTTTAAAATAGAAGTCTTAGCCTTAGCCTTACTCTCAGTTAGTCTTAGTTAGGCAGGGTAGTTTGCTTATCCTATGTTTTTTATGTTTGTCATGATGAACTATGATGGATTTGGATCTTTGTAATGACTGTCGCCAGAGTATGGGTACCCCCCTGCACTTTGGTTTACCTGTTAATGTTAATAAAATTAGTTATCTAGTTGGGAAGCCTTTTATTCTACTTTCATCTATATCTGAGAAGTTGTGTTTGCCTGTGTTGGGAGTCAGTGAAGATGCTATTCTGTTCAGCATTGTGGAAGAATTCTATACTCTTTTCTTATGCTGCAAGATTTGCAAGATTAGTTCTGATGTGTGATTGCATTCCACAGATGTCAGACAACAGGCGTAGAGGAGGGAGGCGTGCTCAGCAGGAGCAGCAAGCACCGCAAGATGGGGCACCTCAGCAGCAGTTGCCACCACCACCCTCGATGACAATAGAGCAGATGTTTCTGATGCAGACTCAGGCAGTCTAAGCAATTGGTCAGACTCTGGCCGCCATGCAGCAGCAACAACACCCACCTCAACCTCATATGCAAGTGCAGATGCCTCAGATGCCCAGAGACAAGCATGCTGAATTCATGAGAGGTCATCCCCTAGTGTTCGCTCACTCTGCTGACCCCATGGATGCTGAAGATTGGCTGCGTACCATGGAGCGGGAGTTACACACCGCTCAGTATGATGACAGAGAGAAGGTTCTGTATGGTTCCCATCTGTTGAGGGGAGCATCTCAGTCTTGGTGGGAGTCCTACCTCGCCACACATGCCAACCCCGACACCATCACTTGGGAGGAATTCAGAGATAATTTCCATCAATATCATGTTCCAGCAAGTCTGATGATAGTGAAGAAAGAGGAATTTCTGGCACTCAAGCAAGGGTCCATGTTAGTTAGTGAGTATCGAGATAGGTTTCTGCAGCTGTCCCGCTATTCTCATGAAGATGTCAACACAGATGCCAAGAGGCAGTATCGTTTATTGAGAGGCTTAGTCAATCCTCTACATTATTAGCTAATGAACCATATCTTCCCCACATTTCAGCACCTGATCGACAGAGCAATCATGACAGAAAAGAAGCGCAAGGAGATGGAGGATCGCAAGCGCAAGATTGGTGGACCTCAGCCTGGGAGCAGCAATCGCCCCCGTTTCTCAGGCAACCCACCTCAGCAGTTCAAGCAGAATCAACACTTGCCTCAGCAGCAGTTTCAGAGGCAGTACCCTCAGCATCAGCAGTAGAATCGCCAGAACAGTCAGTCAGGAGGAAGTCAGTTCCAGAGACAGAATTAGCAGGCACCTCGTCTTCCTGTCCCAGCAACTAACCAGAGCAGTCGAGCAGACCCAGTGCAAGGAGGAGGCAGAGCATGTTTCCGTTATGGAGAGCAAGGCCATTGGGTGATGCATTGTCCAAACAAGGTAGCTCAACAGCAGTCAGGCCCTAGTGCACCAGCAAAGCAGAATGTGTCTTAGCCAGGAGCAGGCAATCGCGCTCAGACACATTACAACCATGGGAGATTGAACCATTTGGAGGCTGAACAGTCCAGGAAACACCAGGCATGATAGTAGGTATGTTTCCAGTCGAATCCCATATTGCATAAGTGTTATTTGATTCTGGAGCAACACATTCATTCATTACTGCATCATGGGTAGAAGCGCATAATCTTCCAATAACTACCATGTCAACACCCATTCAAATTGATTTAGCCGGTGGTAAAGTTCGAGCCGATAGTGTTTGCTTGAGTGTAAGTGTGGAAATAAGGGGGATGGAGTTTCCCGCTAACCTCATAGTAATGGGTACTCAGGGAATAGATGTTATCCTAGGGATAAATTGGCTAGATAAGTACCAAACAGTTATCAGCTGTGATAAGAGGATAATTAAGTTGGTGTCCCCACTAGGAGAAGAAGTGGTGACTGAGTTAGTATCGCTCGAGCCAAGGAAAGGAGGTTGTCACCAGATGGCTATTGATAGCAAGGAGGCAGATCTACTCAAGACTATCAAGGTTGTGTCAGAATTTCCGGACGTGTTCCCTAAATATTTACCAGGTATGCCACCTGAGCGGAAAGTTGAGTTTGTCATAGAGCTTATTCCTGGCACCGCCCCCATTTCTAAAAGAGCCTACATGGTATCTGGACTAGAGTTGGTTGAGCTCAAGAAGCAAATAGATGAGCTGTCAGAGAAAGGTTACATCAGACCAAGTACCTCACCTTGGACCACCCCTGTCCTATTCCTGGAGAAGAAGGATGGCACTAGGAAGATGTGCATCGATTACCGAGCTCTGAATGAGGTCATAATCAAGAACAAGTATCGCTTGCCCAGAATAGAAGATCAGTTCGACCAGCTGAGAGGAGCCAACATGTTTTCAAAGATATATCTGAGGTCAGGTTATCACCAGCTTAGGATCCGACCTTCGGACATCCCAAAGACGACATTTATTACCAAGTATGGGCTGTATGAGTTCACCGTTATGTCTTTTGGCCTGACAAATGCACCAGCCTTCTTCGTGAATCTGATGGACATTGTATTCATGGAATATCATGACAAGTTTGTGGTGGTATTTATTGATGACATTCTCATATATTCTCAAAGTGAGGAGGAGCATGTGGATCATTTGAACATGGTATTGCAGAGATTGCGAGAGCACCAGCTATATGCAAAGTTGAGCAAGTGCGAGTTTTGGATTGATGAAGTCCTGTTCTTGGGTCACATAATAAACAAAGATGGATTGGTCGTGGATTCGAAGAAAGTGGCAGACATTCTGAACTGGAAAGCGCCAATAGATGCTCGAGGAATCAAGAGCTTCATTGGAATGGCCGGATATTATCGGCGATTCATTGAAGGATTTTTGAAGATTGCGAGACTAATGACAGCTTTGCTAGCAAGAAAAGTTGAGTTCAAGTGGACCCAGAAGTGCCAAGAGGCCTTTGAAGCACTGAAAGAGAAGTTGACTACAGTGCGTGTCTTAGTCTTGCCTAATGTGCACAAGCCCGTCTCGGTGTATTGCGACGCTTGTTACACTGGCTTGGGATGTGTATTGATACAAGAGGGAAGAGTTGTGGCTTACTCGTCCCGACAGCTGAAGGTTCATGAGAAGAATTATCCAATCCATGACCTAGAGTTAGCAGTAGTGGTTCATGCACTGAAGACATGGAGGCATTATCTTTACGGGCAGAAGTGTGATGTGTATATAGACCATAAGAGTCTGAAGTACATATTCACCTAGTCGGAGCTGAATATGAGACAATTAAGATGGTTAGAGTTGATCAAAGATTATGAATTGGAAATTCACTACCATCCAGGCAAAGCAAACGTGGTAGCAGATGCTTTAAGCAGGAAAAGTCAAGTCAATATGATGGTCGCTAACCCGATGCCTTATGAGTTGGCCAAAGAATTTGATAGGTTGAGTCTCAGTTTTTTGAATAACATGCGAGGAGTTACAGTTGAGTTAGAACCCACCTTAGGGCGGGAAACCAAAGAAGCATAGAAGAATGATGAGAAGATCAACGAAATTCGGCAACTGATTCTAGAAGGAAGAGGCAAAGATTTTCAGGAGGATGCAAAAGGTGTGGTATGGTTCAAGGACTGTTTGTGTGTTCCCAATGTCCAGTCTATTTAGGAGTTGATTCTCAAGGAAGCTCATGAGACAACTTATTCCATACACCCTAGAAGTGAGAAGATGTATCAGGATTTGAAGAAGAAATTCTGGTGGTACGGAATGAAAAGGAAGATCACAGAGCACGTGACTATATGTGATAGTTGTCAGAGGATCAAGGCAGAGCATCAGAAGTCAGTAGGGTTGTTGCGGCCGTTGCGAATTCCTCAGTGGAAATGCTATGAAATCGGGATGGACTTCATAGTCAGATTGCCTCGCACTCGAGCCGGCTACGATTCCATTTGGATAGTGGTAGGCCGCTTGACCAAGTCAGGCCACTTCATACCTATCAAGACTAGCTACAATAGTGCAGTATTGGCGGAGCTGTATGTGACGGAACATCCCAAGTCATTAGGCCCACCTACAGTTTTCCTTGTCCAACAGACCTCAAACAACCCTGTAGGTGCCCTTGAATCACTTGACAAGTTCGGTATCTGCTTTTCTTACCTTTCCTAAGAGCGTTTCACCCGTCATGCAGACATTACAAGCATCGGAGTTACGAGAATGCGGAAGCAATTACATGAACTTACCTTTATTTAAAAATAAGATAGAGTTGAATATTTACAAACCAGAATATATCCTATGAGTGCAGAGTAATATTATTACACACCAAGGGAGGCAAAACCCCCTCCCGATAAGTTTTTAAACAAAAGTTCTTATGGAGGATCCTTTACTCCCGCAGCTTTACTCCTGGTGTTCTTCCTTCGGTACCACCTTAGGACATGAACAACAAAAGTTTGTTGCTTCTTCACCTAAAAACAACGGGGAATAAAACCCTGAGTATGGAATTACTCAGCAAGTCTTACCCGACTAAAGAAAAGACTCTCAAGGGTATGCTGGTTATAAGGGAGTCAAGGTAAGGTTTCTCAATGATCAAAGACTCTGTTTGCAAAAATGCTTACTAAAAGTGGATCCTTAAAAATCCAATTTTATTGTCAAGTTAAGTGGAATTACCTGCAACTAGAGTTCTTTCTACCCTAGTTCAAGCACTTGACCTGCACTAGCCAATTTCTTAACAATCCCTTCATCTTTACTGGAGTTCTATGTATAAGTCAGTGACCAAGTCTTCATAACCGCGAAGGTACGGCGATCCGAATCGATTATACTCAGCTGAGGATCTCCGATCACACGACATATGTAGCACTTAACCCTTGCATATGTCAACCCGCCACCGGGGTTCTTAAGACCAGATCAGGTTCACGTCAATAGAGAGCATAGATACACCACCGTCCAGCCTCTTGCCATGGAGGGTACACGCTACTCTCGCCAACGCTCCACGCCCATTGCGTGTTATCTTATTCTGGCCTTAGTCTGCCCGAGGCAAAGCTTACCCATGACGAGGCATGTGACCAGTTAAAGGGTCCTCGGTCAGCAAACCTACATCGAGACGGTCCTTAATCGACTCAGACGGAGACACTACACCAAGACTCTCTTCTCGTGCAAGTCACCCGCCTGGTCTCAGCTTAATCATTTCAACTCAAAGTTTGGTACCTGACAGAGGTACATCTTTTCCGATGTTGAACCCATCAAGGCCTTGATGGATCCATCATCAAGTTTTATTTTCGAAAACATCCCATCCACTTTGCCACATCATCTTTTGTAAAAACAAAAACCTTATGTTTTTCTAGAGCAAAGCTAAGCTTCAAAATCTTTTTGTAAAACAGGGACTTCAAGGAAGGTAATCAAATCCAAGGAAGGTAATGCAGGAACGGTTTTAGCAATCAACTCCTATCACCTAATGCATCAAGCAAGTGAGAAAGATTTTAAAAACATCAAGGAGGTGGCAAATGCACCGGGGCTTGCCTTTGTTTATAGGAGAGTCAGGCTCGGATCCGCAGATGTCAAAGTAGAAACAATTTCCTGCCTGATGTTCCGAAGGTGGTGGTGGTGAAGTCTTCTCTTCTTCTACCTCAACTTCTTCTTCGTTTTCTAAAAATAACCATATACATATAAGACTAAATGCCATGTAATGCTCATGAGAGTGCAAAGATAATAATAGTTTATTATCTACAATCTTGAATACAACTTTCTTCACGGAACTCCGAGAAGTTAGGGTTTCCGGAGTCAATAGTGAAGTTCAAAGAGGAGGGGGGTGGGGGTTTTGGGTTCTAATTATCAAACAAGGTCCAAATGATACCAAAAACTACTCAAGGCTTCTAAATAATGTTTTAACCTCATATAAAAAGTTTGGGCATTTTTGGAATTATTATTGATTTTCTAAAAATCCAAAAGCAATACTTTAGGCTATTTTAAATGACCCAAAATTCCCTATTTGTCCTGAAAATCATAAAACTATTTTTATTAAATACTATGGAAAATAAGGAATCTAGGAAAATTAGTTTGACATTTTTAGGATTTTTCTACTATTTTCCAGAATTTTTTAGCTACGGTAGAAAAAAAAGAAAAGACAGTGAATAGTGCTGGGCTTAATTCAGCCCAGGACGGCCCAACCACAGCAGAAACGCGCCCGCGCGCACTCGCGTCTCAGTCTTGCAGAAACCCCCTCCCGATTTGGAACAACTACGGAAGAGACCCGCGCACTATTTAACCAAGTTACTGACAGTTGCAGTTAGACCCTTGTACATCTAATTCCTCACATCGTCATGTCCACGACGTCGCCCGGCGGAGGTCCGATCACCGGCGAGGCTGGATCGGCCGGATTACGCACGGACTGGCGCTCCCGAGCGGCCGATACCAAATTCAAGCCCTACCAATGGTTTCCCCTCACTTAATTTCGCAAATGGGTGCCTGGTTGGCTCTGGCCATGGTGACCGTGGGCGTTGCGGATAGACAATCGTGTTCCCGACGACCAGTGGGTTTCTAGTTTAATTGGGCGGGTCGGTGAGTATCAAGGACAAGCATGGGTGCTGAAACAAGAACACAATTGGCAAAATCAGACCTGATTTGAGCGGGCCACGGCGAGGTCAGAACACGCGGTGTTCTTGAGCGGATTGGGGGAAATGCGAAATTGAAGCTCTCTGGTGGAGTATTTGAGGTACGGGTGAGAGCGCTAGATGCGTGATTACATAATGAAGTTGATGGTGCACTCAATTTATAGACCCCGAGGTCGGTAGCTCTCAATTTGTTTGCGATGTGCTGGCGGCCGGAGATATGGAAGAACACGGTGGCTGTAACCGTGGCAGTCACCGGTGTAACGGCGCAAGGAGAATACTCCTAAGGGTGCCACGCTTACTACCGCGTAGAAACAAGCTTCGGCGTGGCGCAACCGAGGTCACCGGCGCTTCCACGGCGACTCCGGTAGTCCGACCACTTCGCATCGACTATAATCATGGCGATAAACTCCAATTCGTGATCCTATCCATTCCCCGCCGTGATCATGGCGATAAACTCCAATTCGCAGCGACTATAATCATGGCGAGGTTGCTACGCTGGTGGTCTGACCCACTCAAAGCACTGTACCATGGCGAGCTCGGTTCAGACAGCTGACAGAGCCAATTGTAGGGAGATTTTCTCCCAATTTCATGTGACAACATAACCAATGCCCTGCAGCAAAGTTGTAGTCCAATATACCATCTTCATCTTTGTTATAGTATCCCAAGACAAATTCTTACTGGATTAGCCACAATTTGTCTCCAAAGGTGATCCCAAGCCACTGATCATATAATCTTCAGATTGTTTTAGTCTGATAGCCCATCTTTGGGCTGGATTATCTCCAAATTCTTCAACACCACTATGCTTACCTTCTTAAGCAAAGTTGTTCTCCTTTATAGAGCTACAAAGTTGATGTGGTGCCCTAAGGTGAATTCTTACTAATTTGAAAGTTATAAAGCTCCAAAGTTGAGCTTATAACACTGATTTCAGACTTAGCATAGAACCCAAATGGGGTCCTTTTTGCAAATAGGTCCAAAATCCAAGGTTTGGCTTACAAATCCACATATTTGTGAACCAAATGACATAGGATACTTATTTAACATGGTTTTTGCACTTTAGTCCAAAAGTGGACTAATTTTGCACTTAACCCCTTATGGTTTGGTTTTAGGGTTTTCCAGGGTTTCAATTAGGGTTTCTAGTATTTCAAGGGTGTAAATGTAACTTAAACCCATCCTTAGTAATATTTTGTGACTATTTCACTTAATCTTTGGGGTTTTCTCTATTTAGTCCCTGTTTTGCCCTTCTAATCCCCATTTAGGGTTAAGTACCCTACACTAGGGTCTTATTTGCAAAATGCTATAACAATACAACTTGTTTGAAATTTTTACCTAGTGAATGCATCCTAGGTGTATCAAACATATGAAATGCTGATGCTCATGATGTTATGCTCAAGTTTTAGTAACAGTAACACCATGGGTGTTACATCCTTCCCCCCATAAAAGAATCTCGTCCCGAGATTAAAAGTCCTAGGGTAAGTAATGGAAAAGGAAACGCGACATACTTTTATTTCCTTATTTTTGGTACAAGGCAGGGGTGGTTTGGGGCTCACTCCTTTATTACAACCACTTTATACACTTTACAAATTACAGGAGCCTAAAAAGCCTGGGAAATTCTTATCTAAGAAGTCTTGAGTTTCCCAAGTAGCCTCATCTTCGGAATGTTGGTTCCACTGTATCTTATAAAACTTGAGAGTTTTCTTTCGGGTAATCCTGTCCTTTTGATCCAAGACTCGAATAGGGTGCTTTGAATATGTCAAGTCTGGTTCTAGGACAACATCTGTCACTTCAATGGTTTGATCGGGCACCCGAAGACACTTCTTCAACTGAGACACGTGGAACACATTATGTACGGCAGACAAGGTTTCGGGTAGTTGAAGTCGATACGCCACTGGCCCATATCTTTCAAGAATGAGAAAAGGACCAATGTACCGGGGTGCAAGCTTCCCTTTTACCTCGAAACGTGTTACACCCTTCATTGGTGAAACTTTCAGGTAGACATAATCTCCAACCAGAAAGTATAAGGGCATCCGTCGTTTGTCTGCATAGCTTTTCTGACGAGCTTGAGCTTTCTTCAAATTATGAATTAGTCTTCGAACTTTTTCTTAGGTCTCTTTCACCATATCAGGCCTGAAGAAGTACCTTACACCAGGTTCAGACCAATTTAGCGGAGTACGACATCGTCGTCCATATAAAGCTTCGAAGGGTGCCATCTTGATACTTTCTTGATAGCTATTATTATATGAGAACTCCGCTAATGGTAAACATTCATCCCATTTCTGTGGAAACTCTAGAACACATGCCCGTAACATATCTTCAAGTATCTGATTGACTCTCTCAGTCTGTCCACTGGTCTGAGGATGATAGGCCGAACTGTGGAGCAATTTGGTACCCAGGGATTTATGAAGTTCTTCCCAGAATTTGGATATGATTTGAGGTCCACGATCCGATACTATAGTCTTCGGAATACCATGCAAACTGAGAATACGAGCAATGTACAATTGGGCATATACAGTAACCGGGTGAATTGTCTTGACTGGAAGAAAATGGGCAATTTTCGTGAGCCGATCAACAATAACCCAGATAGAGTCATACCCTTTGGCAGTTCTGGGCAATCCCACAATAAAGTCCATACTAATATCTCCCCATTTCCATGTTGGTATTGGTAGAGATTGTAATAGACCAGCAGTCTTCATGTGTATGGCCTTGACACGTCTGCAGGTGTCACACCTTGCCACATAGCGTGCGATTTCAATCTTCATCTTCGTCCACCAATAATGTTGTTTCAGATCTTGATACGTCTTAGTGCTTCCGGGATGAATAATATAGCGACTAAGATGTGCTTCATCTAATATTCGCTGGCGGATCTCTTCATTCTTCGGCACAACTATGCGATTGTTGAACCATACAATGCCTTGATCATCCTTTCTGAAACATTTGGCTTTTCTGGCCTCTATTTTCTCCTGGATGTGTTTCATACCCTCATTATCCTTTTGAGCATCCATTATCCTTTGTAAAAGGACTGACTCAAGCTTTAGTTGACTTAAGGCTCCTTGTTAGATCATTCCCAGGTTTAACTTCTCCATCTCCTGGCATAGTGTATTGTCAGAGGCCTTCACCGTAAGACAGTGACAGGAAACCTTACGGCTAAGTGCATCTGCCACTACATTGGCCTTGGCTGGGTGATAATGAATTTCCAATTCATAGTCCTTAATAAGCTCAAGCCATCACCTTTGTCTCATGTTCAACTCTGACTGGGTGAAGATATACTTCAAGATTTTATGATCTATATAAATGTGACAGATATTACCCAGCAGATAGTGACGCCAGATCTTCAGGGCATGAACCACTGCAGCTAGCTCCAGATCATGAGTGGGATAATGCTTGTTGGGGACTCGTTCTCAAATGCTATGAATTAAGAACAAGGCAACATAAAATGTTAAATGTTAATGCCCTTCGTCCGCTGAAGCATTATTTCCTTAAGGATTTAATGAACTTCGGACGAAGGTTAAAGACGGTACAATTACGAAGGTTGAATCTTCGTAATTGAACTCTCAGAGATTGTATAAAATAATTCGAGATATGAAGCATTAACGATAAGTAAATTATAAATAAACAACATCATTTTCATATTATACAAACTTGATGTATTCAAATGTTAGATACATTTATACCTCTGCCTTGGCAAAGAATAATTTCCGAGTGATGCGATTGCAATTGCAGGAATGCGTGAACAGTAAAGGAATACTATTCACTATTTATAGGCACAGGACACAGCCTGTGAGGAATTACAATCATGCCCCTCATAAAAGTTTACAACATCGACTCAGACCTTTATGGACTAAAAGGTCATTCTATCTTTAAGTCGGTTCATCCCTTCACCTTCGGATATGTTGTATTATCAAAGCTTCATGAATGATACCTTTGGCGTCACGTACTGGGCAGCTTCAGCCGAAGCTGTCTCTTTCTGTAGGACCTTCGGCACGAAGCATGGTCCCAACAGTAGCCCCTTCGCGGTGCTAGATCGTTTTTCGTAACGAGCTTGATCCGTGAAAAAAGTCTCTTAGGCTTCAGGAAGCCGAAGGTCCGAAAAACACCTTCCCTGAGCTCGTTGTCGAGAAACGATAGCGGTCCCACCCTGCAGGGTTACTATTTGGTCTCTGCGGTCCACCGCGCAGTGGGTGTGAGCAGCTGTTTGCCCGGTGTAAAAATCCTGACGATTCACCTTCTTACCTGCAGTACTATATAAACAGACGGGTAGGTGTGAAGTTACCACAGCATTCATTGCTATTGCACTGTTTTGCTGCCAAAATTTTTAATCATAGCCGAAGCTTGACTCTCGCAATCAGACAAAGCTCCAGTTTAAAGCCTACTTCGTCAGAAGAAAAAGCTTCGGGAGAGAAAGTTTTTTAGTTCCCAAGAAATTCAGAATTAAATGGCCAGAGTGCGCTCTACCGCTAGAGTTGAGCGTGAGGGAGGCGAAGCCGAAGGAGCGGAGACTGTCCCTATCTCCGAAGCGATGCAACGATCCGGACTAGTGACCTCGGAAGGAATCCGTACTGCCGAGACAGAGCAGACTGTTGCCGATACAGAACAAGTTACTGCCGAAGCGGAAGAAGGAGATGTTGAGGAAGCTGATTCCGATGATGATTACCATATTGCCAGTGCCAAGCAAGCCCAGCCATTTGGACTTCGGAAAGTCGACTGTCTCCAAGGCTGATTTCTCCAAAATGGTGAAGTCGGGCTATTTCAGTGAGAATGAGAAGAAGCTGCTTCGCTTCGGGGGGGAAGAAACTACCCTGAAGCCAGAAAAGGATGAAATAGTTATTTTCAAGAGCTTTCTAAAAGCTGGGTTGAGATTCCCCTTAAATAGGATGATCTCTGATGTGCTGCAAAGATTTGGTATCTATTTTCACCAACTGACTCCCAACGCGATTGTCAGGCTCAACGTCTATATCTGGGCTCTCCGAAGCCAGGCGGTGGAGCCGTTTGCCGACAGCTTCTATCGAGTTCATGAGCTGCATTACCAAACTAAGGCCAGAAAAGATGGACTGCATGAAAATTTTGGTTGCTATAATTTTGCTTATCGGAAAACCACGAAGTTTCCCGTGATCAGCTACCGAAGCAAATGGCCGGCAGGCTGGAAATCAGAATGGTTTTATGTCAAAGTTGACGAAGACAAAGAGAAGCTGGTTCAGAGCCCTCTTGAACTAATCTTCGGAGAAACAAGACCCCGATGCAAAATGGCAGTAGAAGGTCCAACTTGGGCTGCACTGGGCGAATTCAAGATTATTGCAGAACATATTGGCAATAGAGATTTAGTGCAGGAATTCCTGGCCTTCAGGGTTTTTCCAACTATGAAAGAGTGGACAATGCCGAAGCTTAAAGGGGAAAAGAAAGAGGGGGAACTCGTCCGACTGCCCTACTATTATAAGTTCAAGAAATATTTTAAAGTACCCTGCCAAGAATGGCTTGATACAATTGAAATAATGAGTAATGAAATTCTTGGGAATTACTCTAAAAAAGAGGACCAACTGATGACAGCGGCCTTCGGCACTCGGCCGAAACGAAGGCTGAACAGGGTGCTTGATGCCATAGGATTTGAATATGCTGATTACGGCCGACTGGGCGGAGATACTGGAGGCCCGAAGCGAAAAAGGATTGCCAGCGCTACTGACGAAGAAGTCGTCAAGGTAGTCAAAAAGAAAAAGAAAGATTCTGAAAATCTTAGCGCTGAAGAGTTAAATCCTGAGCCGAAGGTGGCCACTACAAGAAAGAGAAAAAGTGCCTCCCCAGAGCCGGAAACGCCGGTCCGAGAAGAAGATACTCCTGCTTCTCCTTCTGCTGTTGAAGTAGAAGAGATTATGAAGGTAATGACTGAACCCTTGCCTATCAGGCTAAGTCCGCTGGCACTGGAACTGACGAAGTTTTTTCAGAGGGACAAGGCAGCTTCGGCAGCAAAAAGTCCTATGAAGCCGAAAAAACGGAGAATTATTCAAGTGACAGATGTGATCCATCAGACACCGCCACCGGCGACGGTGTCAAAAATTGTCTTTGCCGAGACTGCCGAAGCCGAAGGCGCCGCAGCCGAAGCTACTGGAGTGGAAACCACTGAAGCTGAGACCGGCGAAGCCAAAGCTACCGGGGCCGAAGCCGGGACCACCGAAGAGTCGAACCTGGAAACCACACTTGAGGTTATTGATAATATACTCCTGAAAATGGCTGAAGAAGAAACTACTGCAGCTGCGGTGAGCACGGCAACTGAAAAGGGGAAAGAGCAAATTGATGAAATTTCGGAAGAAGAAGATTTTAACTTTCAAGATTTGCTTGGACAAGAGTTAACAGACGCTGAGAAAGAGGAGTTGAAAAAATATGCCATATCTTGCGGATATAAATCAGGAGCTATGCTATTTGGTGGGGTGAACGAAGGGAAACTAAGATGCCTTCGGAACCGTACCGAGGCCAAAATTGTTAGAACCCTCTCCAAAAGCATTGGCTTGCCGAAGCTGGAAACTGACTTGTGCCGTTATCAACGACACCACATCGCCGGAAGCTTGCTTTATGCTAACTTCAAGGTAACGAATTTTTTGTTATTTTATTACTATTATTACTATCTTTTAGGTCGCATTCTAACGAAGATCGTTTCGACAGAGCATATTATTAAGCAAGGTTCTAAAAATGCAACAAGATCTGGAAGAAGAGAAAAACAAGGTCGTCATTCAAGATTTGGCTGAAAAAGTTGAAAATCACGAAGCCAATCTGAAAAAGAAAGACTTCATAATCCAAGACCTTGAAATCATGGTCAAAGAGCACGAAGGTGCATTAGAAAAGAAGGATTTTGTTATTCAGACCATGGAGGGCTCTTTGGCTGAAGTCCAAACTGAGAATGACAAATTAAAGAATGAATTGCTCCGACAATCAGAAAAATTCGAGCAAGAAAAGAAATATCTTGAAGCAAGCCTGAAAATTGAAGTGGATAAATACTCAAATTTGCAGAAATCCTTTAAAGAACTTCAGGAGAAATGCTTAAGCTTCAGCAGCCGATGTGTGCAACGGCTGAAGGACGTGTTTCACTCTGTCGGAGCTAGCTCTTCGAAATTTACACCTTCAGCTGAAAATCTGCCAAGAACATTAGAATATATTGAAGGCGAAGTTGATGCCCTTGACGAAGTTATTGGTGGGCACGCCGACTTCTGCGCCCTGGTAGCTTCTCGGGGCACAGCTACTGCTTTTTTGAAAGCTGGCTGCACGCATGGAAACATTGTGAACAGACCAAACTTCAGCTTGTCAGCTTCAGATTTGATAGATTTCCCAAGCTTAGCCAGAAGCATCGGAAATAGATTTATGACCCAGATCTGGGTAAGTGGCGGGCGGAAAATGGCAGGCGACGAAGCTCGAAGCCATCTTAAGCCGGTAAGAAACTTATGTTTGTTACTTTTACCTTCTCCTTTGAAATTTGTACCTTTCTTACTCTATTGTTTGGTATATATAGGATGACGAAGCTGAAGATTGACAATGCTGATGTTTAACAAAACTGAAACCGAAGCCATAGCTGAAGCTTAAAGTTGCTTATAATGTGCTTTCCTGCAAAAATTCTTGGAGAAACTCTTGTAATATAGATATGGAACATCTCATGTAAATTTGTACATACCTTGTAATATATCCTGTCTCCCTTATCCGTATTCAGTCTGCTTTGCTGTGGACGAAACTTCTCTTTTGAGCCGAAGGCGAAAAACACCTTCCCTTCTTTTCGTACACACCGAAGCATAAATTTTTTTTTTCTTCGAATCTTTTCCTTATTTTCTGAAGCACCTGTCTTCTTTGTGTAGCATGATGATGATTTTATATATGTCTAAATGGATGTTTATGAATGCAAATGACATGATGACATGTAATGTGCAAATGAATGTTAGGACACATGTTCAAAAACCATAAGCACGACCCTTCATCCCCTCAAGAATGATACAAATCTTTTTGCCGTTTACTTTTCGGCTTCACCGTTTACTTTTCGGTGTATCAGCGTTGACTTTTCGCTGTAAGCCTCCCTTAGGAGCTTCTTCGCCTTTTACTTTCGGCGGAATCAGCGTTTATTTTTCGCTGTAAGCCTCCCTTAGGAGCTTCTTCGCCTTTTACTTTCGGCGGAATCAGCGTTTATTTTTCGCTGTAAGCTCTGCATTCCCTTAGGAACGACTTTTGAGCTTCTTCCCTGTTTTCTTTTCTTTTTCCTTTGCACTCGAAGGTGCGTTTTTCAGCTTTTACATTTACATTTTTGGGGGATATCGCTCTTATAGACTTGAAATAAGAAAAAGAAAAATTACATGTTGTGGCCCCATTAAAAACCTTTCTCCCCCTTTGGAAAGGAAAAGGGTGCCACAAAAAAGAATATAAAAAATTACATCGAACTAAACATAATATCGCCGAAGCTCATCCGCATTCCACGATCTAGGAATGTCATTGCCGTCCATATCCTTCAACCTGTAAGAACCGGGTCTTGATGAAGATACTACCAAAAAGGGGCCCTCCCACTTCAGCTGTAATTTGCCTACTGTTTCAGGGTTAGCTACTCTTCGAAGTACCAAGTGTCCTGGTTCAATGTTCTTCAGCTTGACCTTTCTATCATGCCATTTTATTGTTTTAGCTTGATATTTATTGATGTTTTCCACAGCTTGAAGTCTGATCCCTTCAATAGCATCTTTTTCTACAGAGCAATCAGCTTCGTTTTCGCCCTCTGCCGAAGCTACTGTCCTTATTGATCCTGTTTTGGCCTCTTCTGGGGTTATTGCTTCGTCACCAAACAATAGCTTAAAGGGTGTAAAGCCTGTTGATCTTGACATGGTTGTGTTATGACTCCACACCACTTTGATTAACTCATCTGGCCACTTTCCCTTGAGCTGATTGAAGATTGACTTCATTATGCCTGTCATTATGATCCCATTGGCTCTTTCGACAAGTCCATTTGACTCTGGGTGTCGGACTGATGCAAAATGGATCTTCGTGCCAATTTGATTACAAAATTCTCTGAAGGCTTCAGAATCAAACTGTGTCCCATTATCCACAGTGATAGCCTTCGGCACTCCGAAGCGACAAACAATGTTTTGCCAGAAAAACTTTTGAATAGTAAATGAAGTTATTGTGGCTAAGGGCTTCGCCTCAATCCATTTGGAAAAATATTCCACTGCCACCACCACATATCTTAAGTTCCCCTGTGCTGGTGGTAATGGACCTAGCAAATCCAGACCCCACCTTTGCAACGGCCAAATGGGTTGTATTAATTGAGTTAAAGACGAAGGTTGTTTTTATCCTCTTGCACATTTCTGACAACCTTCACACTTTTGAACTAAATCCGCCGCATCCGAAGCTGCCTTTGGCCAATAAAATCCTTGGCGAAAAACTTTCCCAAGCAAGGGCCTAGATCCAATGTGAGATCCACACAGACCTGCATGTATGTCCTTCATTAATTCTATACCTTCGGATCTGGATAAGCACTTGAGCAATGGGGAACAGACCTCGCGCTTGTATAACTCCCCTTCTATTATGACATATGGTCGAGCTCTTGCTTCTATTCTCCTGTTATAAGCTTCGTCGTCTGAAAGAAAATTACCCTGAAGAAAAGAGATGATTTCAGTTCTCCAATCTTCACTATAAACAGGGGATATGTTGAGGATTGCCCTTTCAAGAAGCTCGACCGAAGGTGCTTTTATTGTTTCAAAAAATACTTCCGAAGGTATAGGCAGCCCCTAGGCTGCTGACTTAGCCAATAGATCAGCGTATTCATTTTCTCCACGAGGAATATTTTTGACAGAGAAACCTTCGAAGGAAGCCTCAATCCTTCGGACTGTATCTAGATACTTTTCAAGCTTCGGGTCTCTTGCTTTGTAACTTTTGTCAATATGACCAGAAATAACTTGAGAATAAGTTTTAAGAATGCCCCTTCTGATTCCCATTGCCTTTAATTTCCGAAGACCCAAAAGCAGAGCTTCATACTCGGCGATGTTATTTGTGCAACTAAAATCAAGTCTTGCCGCATAACAAGTTTTAACTTTGGAAGGTGAAACCAACACAGCAGCCGCTCCCGCTCCGAAGATTCCCCAAGACCCATCGCAAAACACTGTCCATGCTTCGGCGTCTTTATTTGTTTCTTCCTCCTGAGCCCCTGGCGTCCAGTCAGCAATGAAGTCTGCTAACGCCTGGGACTGAATTGAAGATCTATGAACATAATCAATACAAAATTCGTTGAGCTCTGCAGCCCATTTTCCAATCCTTCCAGTAGCTTCTCGGTTCCTCATAATATCCTTCAGAGGTTGTGAAGAAGGAACAATTATGTTGTAAGCTTGAAAATAGTGTCGAAGCTTCCTGGAGGCCATCAAGACAGCATAAAGTACCTTCTCCAACTCTGTATAATTTTTCTTTGATAAACTAAGAACCTCGGATACAAAATATATTGGGGCCTGCCTCTTAACTTGGCCTTCAAGCTTCTCCTGAACAAGTGCTGCACTTACCGCTGAGTGCGAAGCTGCCACATATAATAACAAAGGAGCCCCTGGCGTAGGTGGAGTTAATGTTGTTAGATCTATCAAATACTGCTTCAGCTCTTCGAAGGCCTTCTGCTGGATTGGTCCCCATTGAAAGACTTCGGCTGTCTTCAGCACTTCGAAGAATGGTACGTTTCTCTCTGCTGATCTAGATATGAATCTGTTGAGAGACGCCAGCCTTCCTGTCAATCTTTGAGCCCCCTTTTTTGTACTTGGTGGTTCCATTCGAAGTATTGCTTCAATTTTGCTTGGATTAGCCTCGATTCCCTTTGTTGAGACTAGGCAACCAAGAAATTTCCCCTTCTTTACTCCGAAGACACATTTTTCTGGATTCAATTTTAGACCAGCCTGTCTAAAATTAGCAAAGGTCTCCTGCAAATCAGCAATGTGGTTATCTTGCTTCGTGCTTTTTACAATGATATCATCAACATAAGTTAGCACATTCCTTCCTATCTGAGAGTGAAGGAACTTCACTGTCATTCTACTAAAACTTCCTCCGGCATTTTTAAGCCCCTCAGGCATCCGAAGGTAGCAATATGTCCCACTAGGGGTTATGAAGCTGGTTTTTGGTTCATCTTCCTTTTTCATCCATATTTGATGATAGCCTGAATAGCAATCCAGCAAACTTATAAGCTCTGATGAAGCTGCTGCATCAACTAAGGAATCTATCCTTGGCAATGGAAACTCGTCCTTCGGACAGGCTTTATTGAGGTCAGTAAAATCGATACACATTCTCCATTTACCATTGGCCTTCTTCACCATAACAGTGTTAGCCAACCATTCTGGGTATTTTACCTCTCTAATAACTCCGGCACTGAGGAGTCTTTTTACTTCATTCCGAGCACCTTCGGCCTTGTCTTCAGACATTTTCCGAAGCCTCTGCTTTCTGGGCCTGAAGGATGGAACAACATTGAGCGAATGCTCAATAACATCCCTGTTAACTCCACAAAGATCATTAGCTGACCAAGCAAAAACATCTTTATTGTTGAACAGAAACCTTATCAAGGTTTTCTCCTGCTCTTCGGACAATTGAGATCCCAATAGTACCTTCTGCTCTGCTATATCCTCACATAGGAGCATGGGTTTCGGCTGGTCAGCCGAAGCAGCTTTTTCCCTTCTGAACTTGTATTGCTCACAAGCTTCAGTTCCATCTATATTATGGATTGCTTTTGAGTCTGTCCAATTTCCTTCGGCCCTTCTGGCAGCTTCTTGACTTCCATGAATAGCAATGGGCCCTTGGTCCGAAGGTATCTTCATGCAAAGATAAGCTGGATGCAGAATTGCTTCGAAGGCATTAAGAGTACCACGACCAATGATTGCATTGTAAGGGTACTCCATGTCAACAATATCAAACATAACTTGTTCAGTCCTTGTGTTGTTGATGAATCCGAAGGCCACTGACATTGAGATTTTGCCGAGTGCTACAATCTACCTTCCTCCGAAGCCGCAGAGGGGATGTGTGGCATCAAGAATTTTATCTTCGGGCTCTTGCATCTGTCTGAAGGCCTTAGCAAATATGATATCAGCTGCACTGCCTGTATCAACCAAAACATTGTGGACCAGAAATCCTTTGATAACACAAGAGATAACCATAGCATCATTGTGTGGGTAATCCTTGAGTTGAAGGTCCTCTTGGGAGAAGGTAATAGGAATGTGAGACCATCTTGACTTGATGAAGGGTCCTTGCACCCCAACATGCTGTACCCTTCTCTGTGCTTCCTTCTTCTGCTTCTTGTTAGCTGGTTCTGAACATGAACCGCCTGTTATCGGGAGTACCAGCTTCGGAACCGAAGCAGCTCCAGCTTGAATATTGAACGAAGCCATCAGCTCAGAAAAGTGGAAGTGAGTTCACCGGAGGTGGGCGCCAATGTTGGGGACTCGTTCTCAAATGCTATGAATTAAGAACAAGGCAACATAAAATGTTAAATGTTAATGCCCTTCGTTCGCTGAAGCATTATTTCCTTAAGGATTTAATGAACTTCGGACGAAGGTTAAAGACGGTACAATTACGAAGGCTGAATCTTCGTAATTGAACTCTCAGAGATTGTATAAAATAATTCGAGATATGAAGCATTAACGATAAGTAAATTATAAATAAACAACATCATTTTCATATTATACAAACTTGATGTATTCAAATGTTAGATACATTTATACCTCTGCCTTGGCAAAGAATAATTTCCGAGTGATGCGATTGCAATTGCAGGAATGCGTGAATAGTAAAGGAATACTGTTCACTATTTATAGGCACAGGACACAGCCTGTGAGGAATTACAATCATGCCCCTCATAAAAGTTTACAACATCGACTCAGACCTTTATGGACTAAAAGGTCATTCTATCTTTAAGTTGGTTCGTCCCTTCACCTTCGGATATGTTGTATTATCAAAGCTTCATGAATGATACCTTTGGCGTCACGTACGGGCAGCTTCAGCCGAAGCTGTCTCTTTCTGCAGGACCTTCGACGACGAAGCATGGTCCCAATAATGCTCCGCATGCCGGCGCAACTGCCTTGAAGCATATGCGATTACTCGGCCTTCTTGCATTAATACACAGCCGAGACCACTGCCTGATGCGTCACAATACACATCAAAAGGCTTATTAATGTCCGGTTGAGCCAATACCGGAGCAGTGGTTAATAATATCTTCAATTTCTCAAAAGCTTCATTACACTTTAAAGACCAATTGAATTTAGTCTCATTCTTCAATAGACTTGTGATTGGCTTCACAAGCTTAGAAAAATCCGGTATAAATCGGCGGTAATAGCCAGCCAGTCCAAGGAAACTTTGGACTTGATGAACAATGGTTGGGGGTTTCCACTCCAAGATATCCTTGACCTTGCTGGGATCTACCGCAATCCCCCTGGCAGATAACACATGTCCCAAAAATTGGATTTCTTCCAGCCAGAATGTGCATTTACTGAACTTGGCATATAACTGATGTTCTCTCAAGCGCGTTAATATGATCCGTAAATGTTGAGCATGCTCCTCTTCATTCTTGGAATATATTAAAATATCATCTATGAAGACCACCATGGATTTGTCCAACTCAGGCATAAATGTCGAGTTCATTAGATAAGTGAAGTGCGCAGGAGCATTTGTCAGTCCGAAAGACATGACCAAGTATTCAAATAATCCATACCGCGTAGTGAATGCGGTTTTTGGTATATCCTCGGGTCGAATACGGATCTGATGATAGCCCGATCTAAGATCAATTTTAGAGAATACCCTTGCTCCAGTCAGTTGATCAAATAAAATGTCAATCCGCGGAAGAGGGTACTTGTTCTTGATAGTGACCTCATTCAGGGGTCGATAATCCACGCACATCCTCAATGTTTGATCCTTCTTCTTGACGAATATGGCTGGACAACCCCATGGTGACGAGCTTGGCCAGATGAATCCTTTCTCTAGTAGATCTTGTAATTGAATCTTCAGTTCTGCCAGCTCATTTGGAGGCATTCGATACGATCTTCTAGAAATGGGAGCCGTACCGGGCTTCAACTCAATTACAAATTCTACATCCCTTTTAGGTGGCAATCCAGGCAAATCTTCTGGAAAGACATCTGGGAACTCACATACTACCGGAATATCCTTGATGTCTGGTATAATGGCTTCACATAATCTGCCAGTAGTTTTAGCTGGAATGGGGATAGACAAAAGAATTTCCTCTTGATTATGACTCAACCTGATGGTTCTCTGATCAGTGTTGAGGGTTGCTTTATGTTGGGCCAACCAATTCACGCCCAAGATGACATCTATGTCTTGGCCTTTCAGAACAATCATATTAGTAGGAAAGTTCCGTCCGGCCAATGTTACGGGCACTTGATAAGCCACTTCTCTGGTAAATATTTTTCCTCTAGGTGAATGAATTCTAAACCCCTCCTTTGATTCATGGTATGAAATGCAATGTTGCTCCACAAATTTCTTGCTGATGAATGTATGCGAAGCACTAGAGTCAAAGAGAATAAGTGCGGGATGATTGGCCACAAGGAACGTACCCATCATTACCGGTTCACCGTCCGGTGTGGTGGCCACTTGAGTGTAATAAATTCGTCCCATCTTCTTTATGTTCTTGCCCGCATTTCCCTTAGCTTGAGAAGAATTCCCAGTACCTTGTTGATCGTTTGAGCGATTCTGCTTCGGGTAGGGGCAATCCTTAATAAAATGCCCAGATTTTTCGCAATTGAAGCATCCTGTTGACGAACTGGGAAGGGCAGGGAATCGAGTGCCAGGGGCACCCAGCTGACTTGTTGTAGTGGGGGCAGTATTGGGACGGATGAACACTGGTTGCTTAAAAGGGAAGGAGGGTGGACGAGCGGAAGAGCGATTCTGGTTGAAAGGCCGGATAACTAACCGTTGCCTTTTTTCGGGGCCCTGACTAGGCCTATCACCTCCAAAACCCTTGGATTTTCCGGCGCCTGCATACTTTGCTTCAACTGCCAACGCTGTACTGACAGCTCTTCCATAAGTAAGGTCGATGCAGGTTGTCATCTTTCTTTGCAGTCGATCATTTAAACCTCTCATAAAACAATACTTCTTCTTCAAATCTGTGTTAACTTGATCGATTGCATACTGGGATAAGTGATTAAATTTATTGAGATACTGATTAACAGTATCCTCTCCTTGCTTCAGCTTCATAAATTCCTCCTGTTTCAGGTGGAGGACTCCCTCAGGTACATAATGCTCTCTGAAGGCCAACTTAAACTCATCCCAGGTTACTTGATGACCAGTCGGTTGTACGGCAACAAAGTTCCCCCACCAGGTGATGGCAGGGCCACGCAATTGCTGAGCCGCGAACATGGGCTTTTGAGTTTCAGAACACCAGAGAAGCCCAAATTTCTGTTCAATGACGCGGATCCATTTGTCCGCCTCTAAAGGGTCTTCCGCCTTGACGAACAACGGTGGGCGCGTCTCGAAGAAGTCCAAATAAGATGTCTCACGGGGGCCCTGTTGATAGCCCCGCCCGCCTTGTTGTTGGAGTTGTTGACCCGCCATCTCCCGTAGGAAACGGGTATTATCTGCTGTCGCGTTAACCAAGGCGGCGATAGCCTCGGCAAGTGTGGGAGGGACTGAAGGTGGGTTTGGTGTTGCCTCCCTCCCACGGGAGGTACTAGCCCCATCCTGAGCACGAGTCCAGGAAGGCATCTGTGGCAACAAACATTTGAAAACAATATAATATGCCAAAGAAAACCATCCATTTTACATTACTAAAAAGAGTAATGTTACAGACTCAAATTTTTACAACAGGATTACACTACCTATTATACAATGACACTACCTATTATACAATAACACTACTTCTTATACAATAACACTACTTCTTTACTATTTTACTCCTGCTTCTCGTTGCTCCTGGTAGCCTCGTTGTCGGGCGTAGGAGACCACTCATCGACCAACCTCATAGAGGGAGGGGGCCTGAAAAGGTCCAATTCGCCACCAAAAGCTTCTCCCGCCACATGAGAAGGTCCAACTTCTGTCCCGACAGGATCCGCAGGTTCACTGGGGTGCAATTGCGAATATAGTACATGAACTTCTTCATGTAGAGTATTGCAATAAGCCTGTAGGTTATCAATGGTTGAGCTAAGCTCTTCTACTCGAGCTTGAGCTTTTGCCTCCTTAGCCCAGGAAAGCGAACGAGATTGAACCACCCAGTCGAGCGCTAAATCTCGATCCACGAGCTGATCTCGCAGGCGGTGGACGTCGCTTGTTAATTCATTGATTCTGTCGCCATCCGCGACCCATATGTCAGTCCTGCGTTGGAGTTCTGTTTGAAGCTGATTCACTTGCGCTTCAAGATCCCCGATCGGATCATTACTCCCACTACTGCTATCCTCGTGCCTTGGGGCCTAGTTGATGACATGGCACACCAATTGGGCCAGTATGCTTGCGCGCAGTTCTCCTCGTGCGCGACGGCATTTTTCTACGGGGAAAATTTTATTAGCATAGTTCTTAGCATGATGCATGTGTAATTACAGAATCAACCTTAGTTGATTCACACCTTCTATATGTTGCACTCTTACTATCTGGTCTTTAAGATAAACTCTTCAGAAATACTTAGGTAAGAAGGGAAGAGATTTTCTAGATAAGTCTTTAGAAAATTCTTTTGAAGATGCCTCATAATATCTGCAGAGAAGGGCTTCGCTCCAATACCAGCTGTGACGGAACCTCCCAAGTCATTAGGCCCACCTACAGTTTTCCTTGTCCAACGGACCTCAGACAACCCTGTAGGTGCCCCTGAATCACTTGGCAAGTTCGGTATCAACTTTTCTTACCTTTCCTAAGAGCGTTTCACCCGTCACGCAGACATTACAAGCATCAGAGTTACGAGAATGCGGAAGCAATTACACGAACTTACCTTTATTTAAAAATAAGATAGAGTTGAATATTTACAGACCAGAATATATCCTATGAGTGCAGAGTAATATTATTACACACCAAGGGAGGCAAAAAACCCTCCCGATAAGTTTTTAAACAAAAGTTCTTATGGAGGATCCTTTCCTCCCGTAGCTTTACTCCTGGTGTTCTTCCTTCGGTACTGTTGGGGACTTGTTCTCAAATGCTAAGAGTTAGGAACAAGGCAACATAAAAAGTGTTAAATGTTAAAGTCCTTCGTCCTTCAAAACATTATGCCCCTTCGGGAAATAATGAGTTTCGGACGAAGGTCATAAGGGACATACCTTCGTAAATATAGCAAGTAATGACGAAGGATTCATATAAAGCACGAAATATAATATAAACAACATAAAATCATTTCTATTTTATTAACATGGAAAAATAGAAATGATTTCAAATTACAAGTGTACCTTCGGTCCTGAGAGAAGGTAAAAAGTACAAGCGTGACGCAAAAGCAAATGCCAAGTCAGCGTGAACAGTACGGGAGTACTGTTCATCTATTTATAGACGTGGGACGCAGCCCACGTAAAATTACATTCATGTCCATTACATTTGTCAATGACTTATGAGAATCTATCAAGGTCCACGTAGTCTTTTCATCTCTAAGTCGGTTCCCCCCTCTGCTATCGCGACGAAGCTTCCCTGCGCACAGCTTCGGCTGTGCACCATCCTTCGTAGAGCTTGGTAATCAGCTCGTCCTTCGTCTGGTTCAGGCTTCATCCTAACCGTGCTTCATGTTCATAATTCTGAGTCCGAAGATACCTGTTCACATAATCCACTTGGAAAACATTGTCAAATCATGTTTTTGAGGACCTTCGGAGGACGAAGGCCCCCAACAGTAGCCCCTCGCAATATTAATTTGTTAATAATAAATTCAGATTGCGATATGGACGAAGGCCTTAAGCCGAAGGTCCGAAAAAAACACCTTCCCTTTGCTAGAATAGCAACATTCACTGACAAGTGGGGTCTTTCAATTTTCAACGCCCTGGGGGTATAAATAAGATCATACCGCAAACTTATTTGGTACGCACACTTGCCATCTGCTTCGGCCCACTTAATTTTTAGCTCTTGTGCACTAAGATTTGCTGGTCTTTTTGATTTTGAAGCTTCGGCCTTAAAAACAGTTTTTTAGCGTTTCCGAAGATGTCTGAAAGTAAGAAGATCGCTGCCGAGACGAAGCTGAGCCTCGACGAAGAGAAGAACTTGGGGTTCCTTATAGCGATGGCGGAAACCAACACAGAGAAAATCACCAAGGAAATTCTTGAAGGTTTGTCCGAAGATACTGATGACAGCGACAGTTTTGATGTAGAAAGTGGTGGGGAAGAATCCGAAGATCGACCATGGCGACCAAGTCACACGGTTTTCGGGAAAACTACTATTAAGCAGAGCCATATTGATAATATGAGGGGGCGGTATTTTCGAGATATATCTATTGTGAGAGCTGACGCTGGAGAAAAGACTTCTCCCACCCCCGAAGAAGATGAAGTTGTAATCTTCCGAAGCTTTCTCAAGGCTGGGCTTCGATTCCCCCTGAGCAACTTTGTTGTTGAGGTACTGAAAACATTTCAAGTCTACCTTCATCAACTTACTCCCGAAGCTATCATAAGAATGGGGATGTTTGTCTGGGCTGCAAGAAGCCAAGGTTTAGAACCAAATGCTAAAAGTTTTTGCAACATTCATGAGTTGTTATATGAGACGAAGCCCTGGGGAAAAGAACAATATCACAACAATTTTGGGTGTTACAGCTTCGGTGCCCGCTCCGGGTCAAGCCGCCCTGTGCCAACTTTTCGGAAGAGGTGGCCCGGAGCCTGGATGACTGAATGGTTCTATGTAAAGAATGACTTAACAGCGCAAGAAAATGTCAAGAGTATCATTATGCGCCCCATCTGGCAACGCTTCGGACTCCGAAGGCCGAAGGTTGAAATGGATGAAGCGGCCGAGGAATGCCAAAGGGCCTTCGGCGTAATCTGCTCTTTCATTGGGACAAGGGACTTGGTCCAAGAGCATATTGCCTTCAGGGTGTGGCCACTTGCAGGAAAGTGGGAGATGCCGAAGGAGACCATCAAAGAGTCCGACGAAGGCGGATTGGTCAGACTGAAATACACATTCAAATATGCAGATAAATTTGTTGAACCTGATGATGACTGGTTGAAAAGCATTGAAACATTAAGTGACGAACTGCTTGGGGCATATTCGAAGGCCGAGAACACTGCGTTATCAGCAGCCTTCGGAGGCCGAAAAAAGAAAAGGCTCAACCGGGTATTTGACGCAGTCGGGTTTGTCTACCCTGACTACCACTATCCGGTATTGAGTCGCAAAAGAAAAAATACTTCTACTGCGGTGGAAGCTACGACGAGTGCTACTAGTGAGTCAGTGCCACAAAGGAAAAAGATGAAGGTGCTCACCCACCCAATGCGTTTTATTGAGCCGGCCACAGTGCCAGAATTTATTGGTGTAGTCTCTTTGGCCTCTGAAGCTACCGAACCAGCTCCAATGCCGAAGATGGAAGAAAAGACTGAAGCGCCTTCAGTAGAAAAAGCAGAGAAACCGAAGGTCGAAGAGCAAAAAATATCGAAAATCTTAAGTCCTTCGGTAAATGTTGAAACAATAAAAAACCAAAAGGGCCCGTCGGTGACCCCGAGAAGAAAAAGAATGGTGAACGTGTTAGATGTTTTGGAGACAATTAAGTCTTCAAGCACAACTTCAAAGGGGACTATTGAAGTTGCTGAAGTGTCTACCGAAGCTGAAGTTGCTGAAGCTTCGAAGCAACAACCTGAAGCCGAAGCTGGGCCTTCGGAGCCCACCAAGGAACAATCTTTGGAGACCGAGAAAATATCAGAACCAGCTTTGGTTAAAGAAATTGACACTGCCGCCCCCGAAGCTCCTTCCAGCATACACGATTACATCGTACGACATGCTTCGGGGAAGAAATTATCCGAAGAGGAAACTTACGAAGCTAACTACTATGCCAGAGAGCTAAAATATCCGAAGGGAGCAGTAGTGTTCAATGGGACAAATGAAGACGACTTCCTATACTGCCTCCCCGATAACAAAGAATTATCTGTCTGCCGGGAGATGGCCAGAAGTATGGGTTTCCCGAAGCTCGAAGCTGGATTATGTGCTATGACGAAGGAAGATCTCGCGGACAGTCTTGCGTATAATAGCTTGAAGGTATAGGAATTAGACGTTTGAAAAAATTTTACAATACGTAATTCATTCCTTTATTCTTATATGGATTCTTTTTTGTATAGGGTTTGATCCTGAGCAACGCACTAAGAGCACAAAAGAGTGCCGAAGATGAAAGCTATGAAATTGTGTTCAACAACCTTCGATCAGAAGTTATTAAACTGAGAAACGAAGCTCTGGAGAAGGATAAAATTCTGCTTACACTGGTAGATAAGGTAAAGAAGGACGAAGCTGCTGCAAAGATTCAGGTCGAAGCTCAGAAACGCTGAAATTAAAGATCTTCAGAAACAATTGGCCCGAGCGAAAGAAGAACGTGTGCTTGAGGAAACAAAACGAGAACTTAGTGATCATTTGGTCAATAATTTAGAGTTAAGTGTTAAAGAGCTTCGTGCATCTCAGAGGAAATGCTATGTTAAATCTGTAGAATGCGTCAAAAAGATAAAATCCAGTTTCGCCAGCGTTGGCGCCTTTTCTAGTGAAGAGAATTTTCCAAGAGGCAATCCCGAAGGTCCACTGGACTGGATCAGTCACGAAGCAGAAGCCTTCGAGGAAATCCTGAGCAGCCGCGGTGACATCTGCGCTTTTTCAGGCGCCAGAGGAATTGCTGCTGTTTTGGAGAAAAAAGGTTGTGAACATATAAAATCCTTAGCTCAGTCCGAAGCTGCCCTGTCCTCTGAAGACATCAAAGATCCCTCGACCGAAGCAAGCATGGTTGGCGGTAAATTCTTCACTGATATCTGGGACAATGGCGGCCGAGAAATGGCGCAAGAAATAATTCAAAGAAGTGAAAAAGGCATCCATGATGCTAGGAAAGTGGCAGAAGCTGCCGAAAGAAGTACAGAGCCCGAAAGGCAATTAGGTATTAATTAGTCGTTCTTATTGTGTTGTAATTTTTATTTCAAACTTTGCTCGCGATTTGTAATAGTAATGAAGAAATGTTCTCTTCCCTCAGAAGCTGCTGGATCGACTGCCGACCCTCACACAAAAGGAGATGACGAGATTAAACGAATGGCCGAAGCTATCATGGATAAAGTTGTTGATCAACTTCTAAATGAGGCCGCCGAAGCAGTACTAAGAGAAGACTAAATGTTATTAGAAAAAACATTGGAAGTGTGATCTCTGTAATATTTTGTACATTTGAATGTAATATACAAGTCTCTTTTCATTATTCAATTCTTTACGATGCATGAAATTCTACATACATACCTTTTTTGAGCCTTCGGCGAAAAAACACCTTCCCTTCTTTTCATGCTTCGTGAAGAAAACATTCTCCGTTACAACTGTTCTGATAAATCACATCCATGCTTCGTGTAAACATTCTCCGAAGCTATACAATTTTGATATTACTCTGATGAAGCTCATCCATGCTTCGTAAAAACATTCTCCGAAGCTATTTTCCGAAGATTATCATTGTATTCCCTCGTGACTTTACACAATTTGCTCTTTCTCAAAGCATCCTTTCGAAGGTTGATACTGTGTCCCCTTCTTTTGCCATATGCAACATGATGTATGATGCTTATGCTATGCAAAATGATGTGATGATGTTATGTTATGCAAATGACGTTTGTTCCGAAGATACACACAAAATATCTTTATAAGCTCTGCATTCCCTTAGGAACGTCTTTGGAGCTTCTTCGCCTTTTACTTAGACGGTATAAGCTCTGCATTCCCTTAGGAACGTCTTTGGAGCTTCTTCGCCTTTTACTTAGACGGTATAAGCTCTGCATTCCCTTAGGAACGTCTTTGGAGCTTCTTCGCCTTTTACTTAGGCGGAATCAGCGTTGACTTTTCGCTGTATGCTCTGCATTCCCTTAGGAACGTCTTTGGAGCAAAAAACTTACACTGCGCTCCCTTTGGAACGGCTTTTTTTTAACTTCAGCAACTTACTCTGCGTTCCTTAGAACGACTTTTTGTTGCTTCGAAGGATTTTTAATAATTCGAAGGCCCTCCTTATTACCGCAAATTTTTAAGCCTCAGCAACTTAAGCCTGTGGAGAAGATAGGTTTTCCTCATAACCAACCACGAAATTACTATATGAAAACTGAAATGTTCTTTATTACACAGAAAATAGAACTTAAACGGAAAAGACTGCTATCAAAGTAGGATATATGTTAATAAATGTGCTTCGACTCTGGCACAGTACTATTGACTGTGCGAGCTTCGGATTGCTCTCTGAGATCCCTTTGGTGCGGAACATATTGGCTCCCTTCTGGCTGTTGGCCTTGTTGCAGCGGAGGTGGGGGCGGGGGCTGTTGCCATGAAGCTTGAGGCTGACTCGCCGAAGCTACGGAAACTGCAGGGTGGTTGCCCACATATTCCGGGATGTAAGGCTGATGGTACGAAGCAGTATGCATGACCTGCTTCGGCTGTCCCTGTTGCGCTGCAGCCTCTGCCAGCTCCTTTTGTTTCTGGATGGTGACATGGCACATCCTGGTGGTATGGCCCTTGTTCTCACCGCAGAATAAGCAAAATGTCCTCCTTGGTTGATCTCCAAATCTCCCGCCGAAGCCCCTGGCGCCTCTGCCTCTTGGAGCTGGTGGCCGAAAGAAAGTTTGCTGTTGCCCCGAAGCCTGTGAGGAGCACTGCGGCCTGTTCTGCTGACTCCCCTTGTCATCATTTTGAGTGGAATTGTGGATGGACCTGACATGCCTCGGATAGAATCTTCCCCCGAAGCCCCTGGTCATCTCAGAAAATCTGAAGGCCTCCTCCCTTCTTTGGCGAAAGTCATTATCAGCACGAATGTACTCGTCCATCTTTTGGAGCAGCTTCTCCAGAGTCTGAGGAGGCTTCCTAGCAAAGTATTGGGCTGCAGGTCCAGGACGAAGCCCCTTGATCATGGCTTCGATGACAATTTCATTGGGCACCGTTGGTGCCTGCGCCCTCAAACGCAAGAACCTTCTGACATACGCCTGAAGGTATTCTTCATGTTCCTGAGTGCACTGGAACAAGGCTTGGGCAGTGACCGGCTTCGTTTGAAATCCTTGAAAGCTGGTTAACAACATATCCTTCAGCTTCTGCCATGAGGTGATAGTTCCTGGTCGAAGGGAGGAATACCAGGTCTGAGCAACACTCCTGACGGCCATAACGAAAGACTTCGCCATGACTGCAGCATTGCCCCCATACGAAGACACTGTTGCTTCGTAGCTCATCAAGAACTGCTTCGGGTCTGAGTGGCCGTCGAACATGGGAAGCTGGGGTGGCTTATAGGACGGAGGCCAAGGTGTAGCCTGCAGCTCAGCGGACAAAGGAGAAGCATCATCGAAAACAAAATTTCCCTGATGGAAATTGTCATACCAGTCATCTTCGTTGACGAAGCCCTCCTGATGAAGGTCTTTCTGCTGAGGCCTTCTGTTTTGCTCATCGTGAGTAAGATGGCGAACTTCCTCAGAGGCTTCGTCTATCTGCCTTTGCAACTCAGCTAGCCGGGCCATCTTCTCCTTCTTCCTCTGCACCTGTTGATGTAGCATCTCCATATCCCTGATTTCTTGGTCTAGCTCTTCCTCCTGAAGCGTCGGGCTGACGGCCTTTCTCTTCTGGCTTCGGGCCTCCCGAAGAGAGACGGTCTCCTGGTTGTGGTCCAGCGGTTGCAGTGCTGCAGCCCCAGCCGCTGAAGCTTTCTTCGGTGCCATAGCGAAGGTCTACAGCTTCCGAAGGTGTTCAAAAAACTCGAAGTGGAAGTGAGTTCACCGGAGGTGGGCGCCAATGTTGGGGACTTGTTCTCAAATGCTAAGAGTTAAGAACAAGGCAACATAAAAAGTGTTAAATGTTAAAGTCCTTCGTCCTTCGAAACATTATGCCCCTTCGGGAAATAATGAGTTTCGGACGAAGGTCATAAGGGACATACCTTCGTAAATATAGCAAGTAATGACGAAGGATTCATATAAAGCACGAAATATAATATAAACAACATAAAATCATTTCTATTTTATTAACATGGAAAAATAGAAATGATTTCAAATTACAAGTGTACCTTCGGTCCTGAGAGAAGGTAAAAAGTACAAGCATGACGCAAAAGCAAATGCCAAGTCAGCGTGAACAGTACGGGAGTACTGTTCATCTATTTATAGACGTGGGACGCAGCCCACGTAAAATTACATTCATGTCCATTACATTTGTCAATGACTTATGAGAATCTGTCAAGGTCCACGTAGTCTTTTCATCTCTAAGTCGGTTCCCCCCTCTGCTATCGCGACGAAGCTTCCCTGCGCACAGCTTCGGCTGTGCACCATCCTTCGTAGAGCTTGGTAATCAGCTCGTCCTTCGTCTGGTTCAGGCTTCGTCCTAACCATGCTTCATGTTCATAATTCTGAGTCCGAAGATACCTGTTCACATAATCCACTTGGAAAACATTGTCAAATCATGTTTTTGAGGACCTTCGGAGGACGAAGGCCCCCAACAGGTACCACCTTAGAACAGAAACAACAAAAGTTTGTTGCTTCTTCACCTAAAAACAACGGGGAATAAAACCCTGAGTATGGAATTACTCAGCAGGCCTTACATGACTAAAGAAAAGACTCTCAAGGGTATGCTGGTTATAAGGGAGTCAAGGTAAGGTTTCTCAATTATCAAAGACTCTGTTTGCAAAAATGCTTACTAAAAGTGGATCCTTAAAAATCCAATTTTATTGTCAAGTTAAGTGGAATTACCTGCAACTAGAGTTCTTTCTACCCTAGTTCAAGCACTTGACCTGCACTAGCTAATTTCTTAACAATCCCTTCATCTTTACTTGAGTTCTACGTATAAGTCAGCGACCAAGTCTTCATAACCGCGAAGGTACGGCGATCCGAATCGATTATACTCAGCTGTGGATCTCCGATCACACGACATATGTAGCACTTAACCCTTGCATATGTCAACCCGCCACCGGGGTTCTTAAGACCAGATCAGGTTCATGTCAACCGAGAGCACAGATACACCACCGTCCAGCCTCTTGCCACGGAGGGTACACGCTACTCTCGCCATCGCTCCACGCCCATTGCGTGTTATCTTATTCTGGCCTTAGTCTGCCCGAGGCAAAGCTTACCCATGACGAGGCATGTGACCAGTTAAAGGGTCCTCGGTCAGCAAACCTACATCGAGACGGTCCTTAATCGACTCAGACGGAGACACTACACCGGGACTCTCTTTTCGTGCAAGTCACCCGCCCGGTCTCAGCTTAATCATTTCAACCCAAAGTTTGGTACCTGACAGAGGTACATCATTTCCGATGTTGAACCCATCAAGGCCTTGATGGATCCATCATCAAGTTTTATTTTCGAAAACATCCCATCCACTTTGCCACATCATCTTTTGTAAAAACAAAAACCTTTTGTTTTTCTAGAGCAAAGCTAAGCATCAAAATCTTTTTGTAAAACAGGGACTTCAAGGAAGGTAATCAAATCCAAGGAAGGTAATGCAGGAATGGTTTTAGCAATCAACTCCTATCACCTAATGCATCAAGCAAGTGATAAAGATTTTAAAAACATCAAGGAGGTGGCAAATGCACCGGGGCTTGCCTTCGTTTATAGGTGAGTCAGGCTCGGATCCGCAGATGTCAAAGTAGAAATAATTTCCTGCCTGATGTTCCAAAGGTGGTGGTGGTGAAGTCTTCTCTTCTTCTACCTCAACTTCTTCTTCGTTTTCTAAATATAACAATATATATAATACTGAATGCCATGTAATGCTCATGAGAGTGCAAAGATAATAATAGTTTATTATCTACAGTCTTGAATACAACTTTCCTTCACGGAACTCCGAGAACTTAGGGTTTCCGGAGTCAATAGTGAAGTTCAAAGAGCAGGGGGGTGGGGGTTTTGGGTTCTAATTATCAAACAAGGTCCAAATCATACCAAAAACTACTCAAGGCTTCTAAATAATGTTTTAAGCTCATATAAAAAGTTTGGGCATTTTTTGGAATTATTATTGATTTTCTAAAAATCCAAAAGCAATACTTTATGCTATTTTAAATGACCCAAAATTCCCTATTTGTCCTGAAATCATTAAACTATTTTTATTAAATACTATGGAAAATAAGGAATCTAGGAAAATTGGTTTGACATTTTTAGGATTTTTCTACTATTTTCCAGAATTGTTTTAGCTCTGGTAGAAAAAAAAAGAAAAGACATTGAATAGTGCTGGGCTTAATTCAGCCCAGGACGGCCCAACCACACTAGAAACGCGCCTGCGCGCGCTCGCGTCTCAGTCTTGCAGAAACCCCCTCCCGATTTGGAACAACTACGGAAGAGACCTGTGCACTATTTAACCAAGTCACTGACAGTTGCAGTTAGACCCTTGTACATCTAATTCCTCACATCGTCATGTCCACGACGTCGCCCGGCAGAGGTCCGATCATCGGCGAGGTTGGATCTGCCGGATTACGCATGGACTGGCGCTCCCGAGCGGCCGATACCAAATTCAAGCCCTACCAATGGTTCCCCTCACTTAATTTCGCAAATGGGTGCCTGGTTGGCTCTGACCACGGTGACCGTGGGCGTTGCGGACAGACAATTGTGTTCCCAACGACCAGTGGGTTTCTAGTTCAATTGGGCAGGTCGGTGAGTATCAAGGACAAGCATGGGTGCTGAAACAAGAACACAATTTGCAAAATCGGACCTGATTTGAGCGGACCACGGCGAGGTCAGAACACGCGGTGTTCTTGAGCGGATTGGGGGAAATGCGAAATTGAAGCTCTCTGGTGGAGTATTTGAGGTACGGGTGAGTGCGCTAGATGCGTGATTACATAACGAAGTTGATGGTGCACTCAATTTATAGACCCCAAGGTCGGTAGCTCTCAATTTGACCGTGATGTGCTGGCGGCCGGAGATAGGGAAGAACACGGTGGCTGTAACCGTGGAAGTCACCGGTGTAACGGCGCAAGGAGAATACTCCTAAGGGTGCCACGCTTACTACCGCGTATTAACAAGCTTCGGCGTGGCGCAACCGAGGTCACCGGCGGTTCCACGGTGACTCCGGTAGTCCGGCCACGTCGCAGCGACTATAATCACGGCGATAAACTCCAATTCGTGATCCTATCCATTCCCCGTCGTGAGATCTTTTCTTTGCCGTAGTTATCCACCCGCCAGTGAACACGAATCATGGCGGCGGCGTGAATCACGGTGTAGAGATCGTCGGCGGCGAGGTTGCTACGCTGGTGGTCTGATCCACTCAAAGCACTGTACCATGGCGAGCTCGGTTCAGACAGCTGACAGAGCGATTTGTAGGGAGATTTTCTCCCAATTTCATGTGACAACATAACCAATGCCCTACAGCAAAGTTGTAGTCCAATATACCATCTTCATCTTTGTTATAGTATCCCAAGACAAATTCTTACTGGATTAGCCACAATTTGTCTCCAAAGGTGATCCCAAGCCACTGATCATATAATCTTCAGATTGTTTTAGTCTGACAGCCCATCTTTGGGCTAGATTATCTCCAAATTCTTCATCACCACTATGCTTACCTTCTTAAGCAAAGTTGTTCTCCTTTCATAGAGCTACAAAGTTGATGTGGTGCCCTAAGGTGAATTCTTACTAATTTGAAAGTTATAAAGCTCCAAAGTTGAGCTTATAACACTGATTTCAGACTTAGCATAGAACCCAAATGGGGTCCTTTTTGCAAATAGGTCCAAAATCCAAGGTTTAGCTTACAAATCCACATATTTGTGAACCAAATGACTTAGGATACTTATTTAACATGGTTTTTGCACTTTAGTCCAAAAGTGGACTAATTTTGCACTTAACCCCCTATGGTTTGGTTTTAGGGTTTTCCAAGGTTTCAATTAGGGTTTCTGGTATTTCAAGGGTGTAAATGTAACTTAAACCCATCCTTAGTAATATTTTATGACTATTTCACTTAATCTTTGGGGTTTTCTCTATTTAGTCCCTGTTTTGCCCTTCTAATCCCCATTTAGGGTTAAGTACCCTACACTAGGGTCTTATTTGCAAAATGCTATAACAATACAACTTGTTTGAAATTTTTACCTAGTGAATGCATCCTATGTGTATCAAATATATGAAATGTTGATGCTCATGATGTTATGCTCAAGTTTTAGTAACAGTAACACCAGGGGTGTTACACTGTACATGTCCTAGATCGTTTGGCTTCATGGTGTGCCAAAGAAGATAGTGTCAGACAGAGGAACACAGTTCACCTCTCATTTCTAGCAGCAGTTGCATGAAGCTTTGGGTACACATTTAAACTTCATTTCAGCTTATCATCCACAGACAAACGGTTAGACTGAAAGAACTAATCAAATCCTCGAGGATATGTTGAGAGCCTGTGCGTTGCAAGATCAGTCCGGATGGGACAAGAGGTTACCTTATGCAGAATTCTCCTATAACAACAGTTACCAGGCTAGTTTGAAGATGTCACCATTTCAGGCGCTTTATGGGAGGTGTTGTAGAACTCCGTTGCAATGGGATCATCCTGGAGAAAAGCAAGTGTTCGGGCCAGACATTTTGCTCGAAGATGAAGAAAACATCAAGGTGGTTCGGGAGAATCTAAAGATAGCACAATCAAGGCAGCAAAGTTATACAGACACGAGAAGCAGAGAGCTAAGTTTTGAAGTGGGAGATTTTGTCTACCTGTAGGTATCGCCTATCAGAGAAGTCAGAAGATTCGGAGTCAAAGGCAAGCTAGCACCCCGATATGTTGGTCTGTATCAGATTCTCGCGAAGCGTGGAGAAGTGGCCTATTAGCTCAGTTTGCCAGAAGATTTGTCAGCGGTGCATGATGTCTTTCATGTGTCTCAGATAAAGAAGTGTTTGTGTGTGCCAGAAGAGCAGTTGCCAGTGGAAGGTCTAGAAGTCTATCGGTACCATGAAACAGGGGTACCCCTTACTACAGCATGAAGACACGATACCCACGCGGCTATCTCTAGTCGCTTGGTGAACAACACCTGAACCCACCACGTGGACGGCTCCGGGGCCGCCACGTGGCCAGAGAAGACGATATACTCCAAGGTATCAACAGTGGGTCCAGACCCCCATGGGAAAGTGCCAGACCCCTGTGTATACAGACCAGACCTCAGGGTAAGGTCCAGGACCTCCACGGGTGCAAACTGGACCCCTAGGATGGGTTCCAGACCCCTCTGTGTGGGGTCCGGACCACTCACAGCAGGGTCCCAGGATTCCGGGACAAAGAATACCCAGGCCTTAATCAAGGCCAGGCGGGGGTCCGGATTCGACACGTGTGCGGACCATACTGTGTACGCCTCTGCTCCCCGCTCAGGCGGAGCCCCGATGCTGCCACGTGGCCTACTGCCCGTGAGGTAAGCCAGTGGGCAGAGCCTGACGTAAGGCCTCTGGGCCACGCGGCCTCTACATTTATTGCGGATAAGGCACGCCGCGTGTCCATTCCACTGGCAGGTGATGTGCCGCCTCAGCATTTAATGAGCCCTGTCCACTCCACTGACAGGCGATGTGCCGCCTCAGCATTTAATGTGCCCTGTCCACTCCGCCGACGGACGGTGACCAGGCCATCTTGCAGGCGGCGTGCCTGTCCATTGCGTTGGCTGGCAGTACGCCCCTTGCTGCGGTGTACACTATGCTCATCATCACTCGCGCGTTACCGAGGAAGAAGCGACAAAATATCAATATCATATGCACTACGGACATTATGGCGCTCGGAGATCGCCCAGGCGTTACAGGCATTAGTTATTTCCTTCCGTTTTTCCCCTGGGCCCACATGTCGGGGCTCAGTATCCTTGTACGTGCCTCCCTTGAGCTATAAAAGGGAGGGCGCACGACGTTACAAGGCAGATTCACTCCCACGCAAGCTCACTCAGACACTTAGACTCTCGGACTCACAAGTTCATACAAGCTCTCAAGCTCAATACCACACGCAGTGGAGTAGGGTATTACGCTCCGGCGGCCTAAACCACTCTAAACCCTTGTGTGTTCTTGTGTTCATCCATCGTTTAGCAGACATGCAAAACGCTTAGGCCCCCTCCTCATCTTAGGATTTAGGGCGGGTGCATTCCGCCACCCGGCCAGAGAATTTCCTCTCCGACATTTGGCGCGCCAGGTAGGGGGCTAGGCTTTAGGTTTTTGCTTGTTTTCCTGCTCGACACCATGGTCCACATCGTCGAGCACCATGATTTCATGCCCGAGGACTTCCTGGTGGAGGAAGAGGCTGCGTCTTCCACACCACGGGCCACCAACCGTCCTGCGCCTGGTGCAGCTGCTGCTGTGCACTCTGCGCGGCATCACACTCCCGTGCAAACATCCAGGGCGTCATGGGCTGCGCCTGGGACACTGTCTGCAGCCAGGGAATTGTTACGCCACCCTCCTAGCTCCACGGCCTCGCTGGCGGGCCATGAAGAAATGGCGTGATGATGTCGACCGTCTGCTCGGCATGGCGCACTCTAGCTTAGCCAGGCCCAGGCCTCGGTCGTCCCGGCTTTAACATGAGGCATCAGTGTCAGTGCGCTCCCCCTCGGTGAGGGCCGCACCGACTGAGGATCTGCGAGCGGAGCTTAACCGCAGGCGTGCGGGAGAGGACGCTCCAGTCTATCTGGAGAGGTCTGATGACCTGCAGGCAGAACTCAACTGCAGGCGTGCGGGGGAGGATGCCCGCGTCTCTCTGGAGAGGGTGTGTGAGCGCCGACAGAACGTCGAGGGTCGCAACCTCGACTACGACTTTGCTGTGGTCGCACCACAAACTCCAACGGGTGCTCGGATCCAGGCGGGTGTCCCATTGGCCTGCATGGGCTGCGCCGCACTGGCGGATCATCTCTGCGCGGCGACTTGGCCATCCAAGTTCCGGCCACACCTGCTGGAGAAGTACGACGGTACGTCAAATCCGTAAGAATTCTTGCAAGTATACGTCACCGCCATTACGGCAGCAGGTGGAGACACTACTGTAATGGCGACATACTTCCATGTAGCCTTGTCTGGGCCAGCCCGGACTTGGCTCATGAACCTCACCCCAGGATCGATCTACTCCTGGGAAGAGCTCTGCGCGCGGTTCACAGCGAACTTCACCAGCGCTTATCAACTAGCATGGCGTGGAGGCTCACCTCCTTGTAGTGAGGCAGGAGCCCGGGGAAACTCTCCAGGCCTTCATCTCCCGCTTCACCAAGGTACGAGGGACTATACCCCGTACCTCCGATGCTTCCATCATCACTGCTTTCCGCCAGGGGGTGCGTGATCAGAAGATGCTGGAGAAGTTGGCCATGCACGACGTGGAAACTGTCACCATGCTCTTCACTCTGGCCGACAAGTGTGCCAGGGCTGTCGAGGGTCGTGCATGGCACTCGGCACCACAGACCGTGGTTGCTCAGACGGGTGGCTCGGGTGCCGTCGCTCAGGACGGCAAAAAGAAGAATAAGAAGAACCGCGGCCACGAGAAGCCACCGTCTGCTGCTCCGGTCGTCGCAGCCGTGGCTGGGGGCTGGAACGAGCGCAACAAGCGCCCCCGGCCACAAGGAGGCAACAGCGGCACATGCCCTGTGCACCCCAACAGTGTCCACAGCACCTCGGAGTGCCGCGAAATCATCAAGCTCGCGAAGCGCGTCAGAGAACGGCGTGAGCAGACCACCAAGGATGGCTCCCCGCCTCGTCGCCGGCCTGGCAAAGAGAATGTCGACGACGGTGATGTGGCCGCGGGAGAACGGGACCTCGGGTATCAATCACCTGAGGGGGACCTAAAGGATGTCTTCGCTGGGGACTCTGACTCTGGTGATGACAACGACCGCCGCAAGAAGCTGTACGTCATGTACGACGGGAGCTAGGAGCTCACCTCCCGCAGGAATGTCAAGTCCCTGCGCTGGGAGGTCCTTTCGGCGGTCCCAGGGGTCCCGAAGGCTACTCCACATCAGCTGTGGAGGAGCACCACCATCTCCTTCAGGGCATCCGACTGCCCGACAACATGGCAGGGGCCGGTATACTACCGCTCATCACCACCCCTGTCATCGCCAACATGTGGCTGCACCATGTTCTGATTGACGGAGGGGTCGGCCTCAACGTCATCAGTCATGCTGCATTCAAGCAGCTGTAGATCCCAGGGTCCCGGCTGGGACCCTCTCGCCCATTCTCCGGAGTGGGCTCATAACGGGTGTATCGCCTTGGGAGCATCGCACTCCCGGTAACATTCGGGACTGAGGAGAACTTCCACACGGAGAACGTCCAGTTCGACGTCGCGGAGGTTAACCTCCCCTTCAACGCCATCATCGGCAGGCCGGCCCTATTCCGGTTCATGGCCATTGCCCATTACGGGTATTTGGTCCTCAAGATGCCGTCTCCGGCCGGGGTCCTCACCGTGCGAGGTGACTGCGTCGCTGCGCTTGCGGCTGTGGAAAAGCTACACGCCCTGGCGGTAGAAGCCGCTCGCCTGGACGATGGAGGGAGGAACCCCTCGACCTCCGGGACCAAGGCGCCTACCAAGGTGCCGAAGGTGCAGCCATCCGGAGCGGACGATGTCCCCGTCAAGGCCGTCCGGCTCTGTGCAGATTCCCCCCAGACCACTCGCATTGCGGGTGATTTGGAAGAAAAATAGGAACTCGCGCTCATCGCCTTCCTCCAGGCAAATGCCGATGTGTTCGCATGGGAGCCATCGCAGATGCCTGGGATCCCCAGAGAGGTGATCGAGCACCATCTGAAGATTGACCCTGACGTCAGACCGGTGAGTTAGAAGCCTCGAAGACAGTCCATTGAACGGCAGGACTTCATCCGAAAGGAGGTCCGGAAGCTGCTAGACGCTAGCTTCATCGAAGAGATTCATCACCCAGTGTGGATGGCCAACCCAGTCATCATCCCCAAGGCGAATGGGAAGCTTCGGATGTGCATCGACTACACCAGCCTTAATAAGGCTTGTCCCAAGGACCCATATCCACTTCCGTGAATAGATCAAATCGTGGATTCTACCTCCAGGTGCGACCTTTTGTCTTTCTTAGATGCTTATTCTGGTTTCCATCAAATCCAGATGTCTAGGGAAGATAGGAAGCATACTGCTTTTGTAATAGTGGATGGGCTTTACTGCTATGTCGTGATGCCTTACGATCTGAAGAACGCTTTGCCAACATTTGTGTGGGCGATGAGTAAGACTTTCGGGGACCTGATCAGGGACAGAGTGGAGGTATACATCGATGACATCGTAGTCAAGACTAAGAGAAGGTCGACCCTAGTGGAAGACTTAACCTTGGTCTTCGACAAGCTGCGGGCAACCCGCACGAAGCTGAACCCGGACAAGTTCGTCTTTGGTGTCTCCGCAGGGAGGTTGCTTGGGTCCTGGTTTCGCACCGGGGCATTGAAGCAAACCCAGAGAAGATCAAGGCGATTGAGGCAATGAGGCCTCCGGCCCGCATCAAGGACGTCCATAAGCTTACGTGGTCATTAGCCGCCCTCAGCCGCTTCATCTCAAGGCTGGCTGAGAGGGCGCTACCCTTCTTCAAGCTGTTGCGGAAGCCCGACCCATTCTCTTGGACCGAAGAAGCAGAACAAACCTTCCAAGAGTTGAAGCAGCACCTAGTGTCCCTACCAATATTGGTAGCCCTAGAGCCTGGGGAGCCGTTGTATTTATACATCGCGGCGGCTGCAGAAGTAGTGAGCATGGTGCTGGTCGTCGAAAGGATGGCACAAGAAGGCCAGAAACCTGAGGACTCGGGACCGGCTGCCGGGGTCCGGACCATTCAGAGACTGGTCTACTACATCAGTGAGGTCCTCCACGAGGCGAAGACTAGGTACCTTGAGATGCACAAACTTCTCTATGTTGTGCTTGTTGCGTCCAGGAAGTTGTGCCACTATTTCCAGGCACACAGGGTCGTGGTGGTGACCTCCTTTCCATTAAGGGTCATCCTCCACAACTCTAACGCCACAGGCAACATCGCCAAGTGGGCCGCGGAGCTCGCTGAGTTCCATCTAGACTTCCAGCCTCGCCACGCCATCAAGATCCAGGTCCTGGCTGACTTCATTGTGGAGTGGACACCTCCCCTGAGCGCTCCTAGGGGTCCGGATCCCGATTCGGACCCCACACCTGCAGCGCCCAGGGGTTCGGTCTTCACCGAGCCCCACTGGACGCTCTTCTTCGACGGATCCGCTCGTCAGCAAGTTGGCGGAGCTGGAGTGGTCTTCATCGACCCAAGCGGAGACCAAGTGAAGTACATGGTGCACCTTGAGTTCTAGGCCACCAACAACATGGCGGAGTACGAAGCACTGATCTTCGGCTTGTCAGCGACCCTATCTCTAGGGATCCGCCAGCTCCTGGTGAAGGGGGACTCCCAGCTGATCATCAAGCAAGTCCGCGGGGAGTGTAGCTGCAACGAGTCTAGGCTCGCAGCGTACCTACTTCACGTGAGGAAGCTGGAAAAGGACTTCACAGCCCTAGAACTGCAACATGTTCCTCGGGCTGACAACTCGGCGGGAGATGACCTCTACGTGAGGGCATCAACTTGGGCACCTATGCCCGAGGGTGTCTTCGAAAGACAGCTGCTGAGACCCACCACCCAGCCGGCCGAACTAGGCGAAGGGGGCGAGACTAGCACCTCGAAGCTAGCGGTCCCGGTGGCGTCCCATCTACAGAACCCACCGAAGACTGTGTGTGCTATAGGAGATCCTGCCAGTCCCTTAGCGCCACAGCCAATATCTCAGAGTGGTCCCGATGCATGGATCTCCGAGATCCGGGACTGCCCGAAGGAAAATATCCTTCCTGAAGACCATGTGTCCGCAGAACGCATAGTGCGGTTGGCTAAAAGCTACATGGTGGTGGAAGGGGATCTCTACCGTCATGGCGCCAACGACATTCTCATGCGGTGCATTACCCAGGAGGAGGGTCGTGAGTTGCTCACGGAGATCCATGGAGGAGAGTGCGGAAGTCATTCATCATCCCGCACGCTGGTCGGTAAGGGCTTCCGGCATGGCTTCTACTGGCCAACCGCTCTCCAGGATGCAGCTGAGATGGTAAAGTCCTGCAAGGCGTGTCAGTTCCACGCAAAGCAGATACACACACCAGCTCAGGCTCTGCAGATGATTCCACCCTCCTGGCCATTCGCCGTATGGGGGGTGGATATCCTGGGACCATTCCCCAGGGCCGTCGGCGGGTACCGGTTCCTCTTCGTCGCCATCGACAAGTTCACAAAGTGGCCAGAGGCCACCCCTGTGGTCAATATCACCCAGGGTGCTGCTATCGCTTTCCTCAAGTCAATCGTCTGTAGATTTGGGGTCCCAAGCCGTATCATTATGGACAACGGGACCCAGTTTACAAGTTGGATCTTCTAGGAGTATTGCGAGGACATCGGCACCCAGCTCTGCTTTGCGTCCGTGGCTCATCCAAGGAGCAACGACCAAGTGGAGAGGGCAAACACAGAGATCCTCAGGGGACTCAAGACACGCACCTACGACTGCTTGAAAAAGCATGGTGCAAATTGGGTCAACGAGCTTCCGTCCGTGCTGTGGGGGAACCGGACCACACCCGGTCGAGCTACCGGGGAGACCCCGTTCTTCCTGGTCTACGGGGCCGAAGCCTGCCTTCCCCCAGAAATCATTATGGGCTCCCCACGGGTCCAGGCTTTCGATGAGTCTATGTAGGAACAGCTACGACGTGAGGACGTGGACTTCATCGACGAGCGCAGATGGCGAGCGGCGATCCGAAATGCACGGTACAACCAGGCGCTCAGGCGCTACCACCAATGGTTCGTGCATAGTAGGGAGCTCAGGGTCGTAGACCAGGTCCTAAGGCGAGTACTGATCCTAGAAGGGCTCCACAAACTCTCCCCCAGCTGGGAAGGACCCTTCAAGGTGACAGAAATATGCCGACCCAGGTGTGTCCGCCTTGCTACAACTGAAGGAGAGCCTCTTCCCAATCCCTGGAACATAGAGCATCTCCGTAAGTTTTTCCCATAAAAACAAGCCTAGGGATTCAGTTTTCTTCCTTTGTAACTAAGTTGCGCATATATGTACGCCAGCCCGGTGAGGTCCGCCCTCATAAACCCGGTATATTGGCCTACACTCATGAATATCAAGTTATAAAGAAAAGATTTACCCCCAGATTTGTTTTTGTGATGGTCTTATTTTTGCTTCAATTTACGAGCATCATTTTTTATCTAACCTGATATGACCACGCCATTAAGCAACATGTTACAACCCCCAAGTCATACTACATCAACTCAAGTACAACCAACATATTCACCAACCCAAGTCTTTGATGGACCAATTACACGTAGCCGAGCTAAGAAGCTACAGCAAGAGGTGCACGCTCTACTTTATGAATTTCATTTAAACACTAATGAGAATTTTATGCTACCTAAGTCATGTATGTTGATATTACTTAGGTTCACCAAAGAGGAAGGACAAAACATATCAAGGGCGAATCAACAAGAAGAGCTATATCCGAGTCAGTCCAGCGCAACAGAACCGTCCAGAAGAAACAGTCATATCTTTTGATTCCCAAAAGCTATGAAGGCCCATAAGTACTTTTTGGAAAGCTCTTGAAGTCTAGTTTCCAATGCTTCTAAAGCCGACTTAACCACATCTACCAGAAAGGAAGCCGACCTACTTTAGTGCCGACTGGTCAGAAGGTCAACAGTCAGCTTGATGACCAAGTTTTCGTATTAAACTGCATCATTCTACGAAGTTTCATTAAGCATGCTATATATGGTGAGAAAGCTTATCAAGTCAGCTTTCCAACGCATCCAGCCCCACGTCATTTGAAGATTCCTAGAAGAAGTTATTGTCAAAATACTGAAGGCTGCGCAGAAGTCAAACAGCCACACAGAAATCAGTTCTGCAGATCTCCCGAAGAGGCTCCTTCACATTAGCTCGTGAAAATACTTTTGTTTTGTGTTTATACCTCGCTAAGGCTGGTTGTTACTAGTATAAATACCCCCTATGTCTATGATGTAAGGCAGCTTATGATAATCTAAAACAGAACCCCTTTGTTCAGCTGTGTGCTAACAAATATTGAGAGAGATCTCTACCCCTTTGCTCTTGTGAATTCCTTCGCGGGATTGCAGAAGCGGCGACTTCATCCGCTCCCAATTGGTGCTCCTACTCCCTTCGAGGTCTCCTCGATTGATTGTAGGCTGTGTTGGTTGGTTCTTTGAGAGTGTGGTTGGGCGAATCCTCGATTCAGGCTGCCGGTTAAAGACGGTGGTTGGCTTCGAGTTTTATTTGTCAGGTTGCACTAGTTATCGCTGCTTGCAGCAAGTTATCTTGGCTTCTTTGAAGCTAGTTATCTGAAGATTGATCCTACGTCGTGAAGATCGGGCATCGTGACGCATCATCTGGTATCAAAGCCTCAGTTGCGACGGTAGGATTCTTTACCCTTAGCTACATATATTTTGTGTTCGTCCTATCCACCAAAAAGCCATAAATATTTTTGCCATAGCCTTTTCTTTCAATCTGTTGTTCCAGTGAGTTTTGTTAAGTTTCAGTCCTTAGAATCTTTGTTTAGTTGCTGGTCACTCTATCCTTTGTGTTTTCTTTGAGCCTCTTATATATATCTGAAAATATCCACAAAAAGAGTATTCTGAAAAAAAACCTCATCATTTCCTTCGCGTTAACTTTGATCCTATTTAAGTTATAGCTGCTGGTTGAGTACTTTGTTAAGTATTATAAAGTGTGCAATATCATATCAGATCTCTGTGTTTAGTTCTATAAAAAAAGTATCAAAAAAAAGAGAAGAAAGAAAAGTACCAAAGAAAAGTGTTGAACAAGATTGTGAAAGAAAAGTAGAACAATCAGTTTGTTTATGTGCACAAGTGCTGAAAATTTTATCAAGTTATTCAACCAGTTTGCTATTGTCATTTGGTGCAAAATTTTGGTTGGATCTGATTCCAACACTTGCATTCCAATCATACTCCTTGTCTGCATCAAATCTGAAATTTCTTGCGCGTGTGTTTGATCTATTTACATCACTCGAATCTTGTGGTCAGCACTAGGCAGGAAACTTCTAGTCGGATGGTTATTTAACTTAACAACAACTAGAATTCAGATTGTATCCCTTGTTTATTAATCCCCACCAAGCTCCACATATAAGCCATCGTAATCGGTACTCTGGTCTTGTATTCGCTTAACCACCACTTTCTTGTTACCACCACACATTTTCTTGCAACTCGCAGGGAACTCATAAGAGCTTTGGTTGGTAAGAGTGGTGAGGTTGTGAGATTCTATATAGCTTCATATTCCACCTATATTTGTTGCCTTGTTGCCACTAACTTCGCAGGAAGATGGATCCCAACGTTGAGATTGAAGAATGTGTCACCCTAATACAATTCAATGAGCTCAAACAAAGCATAGAAGCCAAGCAAGATCTGTTGGCATAAGATCTTCAGACACTTATGGCTGAAATCAGAGGTCGTCGTCGACTCCCCGACGGTGTAAGAAACCATGATGAAGATGGGGAAGAAGATGAAGGAAATTATTCTAGAAGAGCAAGTGAACATGGGAGGAGAAATCAAGGTGCTGCATATGGTAGAGGAAGAGGCCGGAATCGAAGAAATAATGACAATGAAGAATCTGAATTTGGGGATGATCAGTCTCAACATCGCTATGGTCATCGTCATCATAGAGGTGTCAATCAAGAAGAGAGATTTGGGAAACTTAAGTTTACCATGCCAAAATTTGATGGTAGATCTGATCCTGAAGATTATTTCACATGGGAATTGAAGGTGGAGAAAATCTTCCGCCTGCATAATTATTCAGAGGAGAAGAAACTTGCAATGGCATCTCTTGAGTTTGAGGGATATGCTCTGATTTGGTGGGAGCAACTTCTTCGTGATCGTGAAGAAGATGGAGAGGACCCTATTGTTACTTGGCAAGAGATGAAGCGAGAAATGAGAATTCGTTTTGTGCCGAAGCATTATCGGCGTGATCTTTTTGATAAATTGCAGAATTTGAGGAAAGGAAGTTTCTCTGTTGAGGAGTATTATAAGGAGATGGAGAAGGCCATGATTAGAGCCAATGTGTATGAAGACGAAGAGCAAACTATTGCACGTTTCATGGCTGGGTTACACCGCAACATTCAGCGTATTGTTGAGTTTCAGCCGTACCAAAGTCTTATTGATTTGGTACATCAAGCCACCAAAGCTGAACGCCAACTGCAACAAGATGCTAAGAGCACCAAGACCTTGCCATATGGTGCACGAACCATGACTGGAGGAAGCAAATCAATCTCAAGGTTTACTGCTGCATCCTCAGCAACAAAAGGTTCAACTGGAGGCTTGCGATCCAATATTCAAGGCAATTCTAGTGGAAAGAACGGTGCTGCTCCAAACACAAGTTATAAACCAGCAGCATCCACTTCAACATCAGTGGGTTCAACAGCCAAGAGTAGTGGTATTCAGTGCTTCAAGTGTGGAGGTCGTGGTCATGTCATAAAGGAGTGTCCAAATAATCGTGTGATCCTTGTGACTGATGATGGAGAATATACATCAGCTATTGAAGAGGAAGCTGAAGCAGGAAATGAAGATGACATTGATAAATCTGAAGAACATACGGGATGTGAATTTGAGCATGGTACTACTCTTGTGGTTACACAAATCTTGAGTGTTCAAATGAAAGAAGCTGAAATTGGGCAGCGACATAATCTTTTTCAAACGCGAGCAAAAGTGCAAGACAAAGTAGTAAAGGTGATCATTGATGGAGGGAGCTGTCATAATCTTGCAAGTCGTGAGATGGTTGAAAAGCTTGGTTTGAAGTTGCAGCGACACCCTCATCCATATCATGTCCAATGGCTGAATGAATCGGGAGATATCAAGATTGGTTATAAGGTGAAAGTTCCGTTCAAGATTGGAGAGTATGTTGACACAGTGGAGTGCGATGTTGCACCCATGTCTGTGTGTCACATGCTGCTAGGAAGACCTTGGCAATATGACCGATATTCTCAGCATTGTGGAAGAACAAATCAATACACGCTAGATCTGAAAGGGAGAAAGTTTGTACTCAAGCCTATGACCCCTCAACAAATCATGGCTGAACATTTACAAAAGAAAACTGAAATTAGTGCAGCAAGTAGAGGAGGAGGAGAGCAAAAGAAATTGAGTGCCATCCACAATTCGGTGAGCGAGTGCTACAAGACAAATTCAAGAGATAAAAGGAAGGAAGAGGGAGAACATCTAGTTATGCTAGCCACAAAATCTGAGCTGAGAGAAGTGAGGAACAACCCATATCAAGTACTCTTTGTACTTGTGAACAAGGATGTTTTGATTTCTCCTAACGACATAACATCTCTTCCTAGTGTTGTGGCTGATCTTTTGCAGGACTTTGAAGACGTGTTTCCACAAGAAACACCGGCTGGACTACCTCCAATTCGAGGGATTGGGCATCAAATCGATCTTATTCCAGGGGCTGCACTTCCTAACCGTCCACCATATCGAACCAATCCTGAAGAAACTAAGGAAATACAAAGGCAAGTGCAAGAACTTCTTGATAAAGCTTTTGTTCGTGAAAGCTTAAGCCCTTGTGCTGTTCCTGTGATTTTAGTACCTAAGAAAGATGGATCTTGGAGGATGTGTGTTGATTGTAGAGCTATAAATAATATTACCGTTCGCTATCGCCATCCTATTCCACGGCTAGATGATATGCTTGATGAATTAAGTGGTTCCATAATTTTTACTAAAATTGATTTGAGAAGTGGATACCATCAAATAAGAATGAAAACCGGAGATGAATGGAAGACTGCATTTAAAACAAAATTTGGGTTGTATGAATGGTTAGTGATGCCCTTTGGGTTGACTAATGCTCCTAGTACTTTTATGAGATTAATGAACCATGTCTTAAGAACTTTCATTGGAAAATTTGTTGTTGTCTACTTCGATGATATTCTAATTTACAACAAGTCTTTTGATGAACATGTGAAACACATTCGACAAGTTTTAGATGAGCTTAGAAAGGAGAAATTATTTGCTAATCTTGAGAAGTGCAGCTTTTGCACAGACCATGTTTTGTTTCTTGGCTTTGTTGTTTCAGCAAAAGGAATAGAGGTGGATGAATCCAAGGTGAAAGCCATCAAGGATTGGCCAGCTCCAACGAATGTAAGTCAAGTAAGAAGTTTTCATGGTCTTGTTGGTTTTTATAGAAGATTTGTGCGAGATTTCAGTACCATCGCTTTTCCTTTAAATGAATTGACAAAGAAAGGTGTTGAATTTAAATGGGGAAACTCACAAGAAGATGCTTTTCTAGAATTGAAGAAACGTTTGACTGAAGCACCTGTACTTATTCTTCCTGATTTCACTAAAACTTTTGAAGTAGAATGTGATGCTAGTGGGATTGGGATAGGAGGAGTTTTGATGCAACAAGGAAAACCTATAGCATATTTTAGTGAAAAATTGGGAGGTGCTCAATTAAATTATTCTGTGTATGACAAAGAATTGTATGCTTTGGTCCGAGCGCTTGAAACATGGCAGCACTACTTATGGCCAAAAGAGTTTGTTATTCATTCTGATCATGAAGCTTTGAAGTATTTGAAAGGGCAAGCCAAACTGAACCGTCGCCATGCCAAATGGGTTGAGTTTATCGAAACATTTCCATACATTGTGAAATATAAGAAAGGTAAGGACAATGTGGTCGCTGATGCCTTGTCTCGAAGGAATGTGTTGTTGAATCAACTAGAGGTAAAAGTTTTGGGTCTTGAAAATTTGAAAGAAATGTATAATGATGATCCTGAATTTTCAGAACCATACAATCATTGTAAAGATGGAAAAGGTTGGGAAAAATATCATATACATGATGGATTTTTGTTTAGAGCTAACAAACTTTGTGTACCAAATTCTTCGGTTAGATTGCTTTTATTGCAGGAGTCACATGGAGGCGGTCTAACAGGTCATTTTGGACAAAAGAAGACTTATGAAATGCTCAGTGATCATTTCTATTGGCCCAAGATGAGGAGAGACGTCATCAGATTTGTGGAGCGTTGTGTCACCTGTCACAAAGCTAAGTCAAAATTGAACCCTCATGGTTTATATACTCCTTTACCCGCTCCTAAAATTCCTTGGGAAGACATAAGCATGGATTTTGTTTTAGGACTGCCGATGACTCGAAAAAAGAGAGATTCTATTTTTGTTGTGGTTGATAGATTTTCAAAAATGGCTCATTTTATTCCATGCAAAAAGAGCGACGATGCTTCACATGTTGCTAATTTGTTTTTCAGAGAAATCGTGAGACTACATGGAGTGCCCAAGACCATCGTATCTGACCGTGATGTGAAGTTTGTGAGCTATTTTTGGAAGACATTGTGGGCAAAGCTTGGGACTAAACTTTTGTTCTCCACCACATGCCACCCCCAAACTGATGGCCAAACTGAAGTGGTGAATCGTACATTGTCAATGCTGCTGCGAACAATGGTAAAGAAGAACTTGAAGGATTGGGACGAATGTTTGCCACACGTGGAGTTTGCTTATAACAGGGTCCGTACATTCTACAACTAATTTATGCCACTTCGAAATTGTATATGGGTTCAAACCTATTGCTCCCATAGATTTGTTGTCCCTTCTATTGCAGGAAAGAACCAATATGGAAGCTTCCAAGCGTGCTGCATATATAAAAAAGATACATGAGAAGACCAAGGAAGCAATTGAGCTCAAAGCAGTGCGCAAGGCTGCAAGTATGAACAAGCATAGGAAGAAAGTGTTATTTGAGCCGGGGGACTTGGTTTGGATTCACTTGCGCAAGGAGCGTTTTCCTGATCCGCGCAAATCCAAATTGATGCCACGAGGGGATGGTCCATTTCGTGTTCTTGCCAAGATCAATGATAATGCATACAAGATAGATCTTCCACCAAGCTATGGCGTGAGCAACACGTTCAATGTTGCTGACCTCTTACCATATACAAGCGAAGACACTTTAGAGTCGAGGACGACTCCTTTTCAAGGGGATGAGGATGATATGACCACGTCATTAAGCAACATGTTACAACCCCTAAGTCATACTACATCAACTCAAGTACAACCAACATATTCACCAACCCAAGTCTTTGATGGACCAATTACACGTAGCCGAGCTAAGAAGCTACAGCAAGAGGTGCACGCGCTACTTTATGAATTTCATTTAAACACTAATGAGAATTTTATGCTACCTAAGTCGTGTATGTTGATATTACTTAGGTTCACCAAAGAGGAAGGACAAAACATATCAAGGGCGAATCAACAAGAAGAGCTATATCCGAGTCAGTCCAGCGCAACAGAACCGTACAGAAGAAACAGTCATATCTTTTGATTCCCAAAAGCTATGAAGGCCCATAAGTACTTTTTGGAAAGTTCTTGAAGTCTAGTTTCCAATGCTTCTAAAGCCGACTTAACCACATCTACCAGAAAGGCAGCCGACCTACTTTAGTGCCGACTGGTCAGAAGGTCAACAGTCAGCTTGATGACCAAGTTTTCGTATTAAACTGCATCATTCTATGAAGTTTCATTAAGCATGCTATATATGGTGAGAAAGCTTATCAAGTCAGCTTTCCAACGCATCCAGCCCCATGTCATTTGAAGATTCCTAGAAGAAGTTATTGTCAAAATACTGAAGGCTGCGCAGAAGTCAAACAGCCACACGGAAATCAGTTCTGCAGATCTCCCGAAGAGGCTCCTTCACATTAGCTCGTGAAAATACTTTTGTTTTGTGTTTATACCTCGCTAAGGCTAGGTTGTTACTAGTATAAATACCCCCCTATGTCTATGATGTAAGGCAGCTTATGATAATCTAAAACAGAACCCCTTTGTTCAGCTGTGTGCTAACAAATATTGAGAGAGATCTCTACCCCTTTGCTCTTGTGAATTCCTTCGCGGGATTGCAGAAGCGGCGGCTTCATTCGCTCCCAATTGGTGCTCCTACTCCCTTCGAGGTCTCCTCGATTGATTGTAGGTTGTGTTGGTTGGTTCTTTGAGAGTGTGGTTGGGCGAATCGTCGATTCAGGCTGCCGGTTAAAGACGGTGGTTGGCTTCGAGTTTTATTTGTCAGGTTGCACTAGTTATCGCTGCTTGCAGCAAGTTATCTTGGCTTCTTTGAAGCTAGTTATCTGAAGATTGATCCTACGTCGTGAAGATCGGGCATCGTGACGCATCGTAACCCACCAATACAGTTCCCACCCTCGCTGGTATAATGACATCCGAATTGAGTAGCCAGGCTTGTAGTTTGGGATCCCTCGGTAGGAGGGTCCGGCAGCGTGGGGGCCAGTTCTAGAGAACGGGTACTTGTCCCCTAGGGTGGTCTGGAGCTGTGTAGCCATTTAGCTTGGTTCCGTACCCTAAGCCTGCACGCTCCACCACTCTGTGACGGGTACCCTAGTATTTGGAACTATAGTCCTATGGGTCCAGCAACCTGGGGTCCAGTTCTGGAGAATGGACACACGTCCCCTGGGGTGGTCCGGAGCTGCGTAGCCGCTTAGCCTAGTCCTGTACCCTAAGCCTACACGATCCACCACTCTGCGACGGGTGCCCTAGTATTTGGAGCTGTGATCCAGGAGATCCGGACACACGGATTGGTTTCCCGGTCTAAATCATGTAGGTCCTGTTGCGTGAATCAAAGAATAAAAGATACCAGTTAGTGGGTCCTATGGGTGCACTACTAAAGCTTCCTAGCCAAGGCTGTGTGCAGGTCCAGGTCCCAGTCGAGACTACCTCCTAGGGGCTAGGTCACCAATTCTTTCTTAAGTATACTGGCATCCAGCCTCGACACGTCGAGCCTACATCCCAGGGGGGCCAAGTACTAGAGAGAAGTTGGTGACAACGCACACAGCAAAGACAAATAGCATACATATAAGTTCTGTCACTGTTAGATTAATACTTCCCAAAAGTATCTTACAAAACCAGAAAATATTACAAGCCGCACCCCAGCGGAACCTTTGCCCTGTTCTTGCAGATCTAGCTACTAATCATCGGCAGGATCCCGCTGGAAGCACTCGGCCACCACCTCCACAATATCTTGTACGCCCTCCCTGGCGGCATCTTCGGTGTCGACCACCAGACCAGCAATCACCGGCTCCAAGGAGATGGCCGGGTCGTGGCTCCGGAAGCACGTCAGGATGTACTCGATCACCGCCCGGCAGAGCCTGCCGCCCTTGTGGCGGAACTGCCCGAATTATTCCGACTTAAGTGCCCAAGTCCCACCTTAGAGGCTAGACCACACTTAAATGGGAATAACCCGTCAATCCCTCGGATCTAGTCCGACAAGGCCACTGACAGGATCAAGTACCACAATCTCACTCGATGGTGAGTCACAGAGCAAATACAATAAAACGTAAAACCATACATTAAGGAGTATTAAATTATTACATCACCATCGGAGTTTTGCAAAAGTAGTCATCATGGTTCGAAGTGCAGCGGAATAAAACTAACGGTAAATAAACAGAGAGATGGGGAAGCCTGTCCCATCACTCCTCATGCTCCTCCTCAGCCGAGGTAGGGTCCCACTCAACAGTCCAACCCGGTGGCAAGATGGACGGCCAAGTCACTCCAGCAACCATGTCCTCCAGAGAACCTGTAAAAATTATGCCACAAGCAAGGCTGAGTATACTAATACTCAGCTAGACTTACCTGGTGTGAGGAGTCTACTCCTCTACCTCTAGACATGCAGCTGTTTGGCTGTGGGTTTGGTTGCCAAAAGCACTAGCTGAGCTTCTAAGTCAAGTTTTAACTTTGTCAATTTAAGTGTGACTCTCTTAAGGCTAAATGTGTACTATCTACTCATACATAGTAGCAAACATTTTTAGCAATCAACATCTTATATCAACTCATCATATTTCCACTTGTTACTCAATGCAGTACAATGGATCAAGCAGTCTCATTAGCTGCGAGAAGCAGACGATTCGAATCGAGTTTTTATCCTTGCAAGGTAAGCCTAAACACACGACATGCCAGGGCACTCCGTCCCCACACATATCAACCGTCCCCATCGATTCCCCGTCAGCAGAGAGGGGCTCACCGCCTTGGCGTACAATGCCTCACTGACCCCGACCGCCGTCGTGCAGTGACCGCACTTGTACCCACCATAACCGGAATGGGAGACCACGTCTCAGGTCGCGTGAGGAGGGCAATCTGCTGCCAGGTTCAATCAGGTACTAGGCTTACAGATTTACCATATTTCTCGGCATGTGTTTAGTACGTTCAATCGCTTGACACAGGTATCCGCACGTTAATCCTTATTCCAGTTTCACCTCGTAGACCACGCATCCCCATGGATCCGTGTCCACCAACCAACTATCAATATGATATGAAAAGTGGGTACAACCAATTCCTGATCTCGCGCGAGTGCTGGAAAAATCACTCGTCTTCTACCGAGATCCTAATTAAATAAAGCAGCTACTCGACCTAGCATACTAATATCCATCTCAAAAGGATTCCTGAGATCATGCAACTAGGGTTTCAAACAACTCCTACACCTAAGTGCACATTCAATCCTATAATCATTAAGTATAGTAAAATAGCATAAATAACAGGTTATGCATAAAACCGGGGCTTGCCTTCCAAAGCTGTGGAAGGCAGGTCCTCTGGTGCAGGCTCTGGTGCTGGATCTGGGGCTACCTCCTGAGCAGCTCCTTGCTTCGGCACGAGGACGTACTCTCCGTCAGCAAGGTTATAGTCTATCGAAATGCAATGAACATGTATGTCATGATTATGCAGGATTTAATAACATTATGCTAAGAGAAGAAAAACTAAGTTAATGAGTAACTTAGGGTTTTCTTGGTCATACGTGGCTTTTAGTAGTTTATGCTTATCACTTTTAGGTTTAGGTTTTTGTTGAGGATAAACATAGGGAATTGGTATTGCCTTTATATATTTCAGTGGACAAGTTAATAAGGGTTTTAGGATGACACTAGTTCCTCTTATTCATTTTTTCCCTTTTTTTATTTCCTATTTAGGGTTTCTAGTGTAGGTTTGAACTACAACAGGGGTCTAATATTTTCCAAAAATTCTGTAAAAATTATAGTGGGTTGCCAAGGGCCATTATAGCCTATTCTAGGAATTTGGGGTTTAAAATAGAAAGGCTATGCTTTATACAAAATAATCAAAAGTTGTGTAAATGGGTCACTTAGCACTACATCTCTTAATTAGAGGTGAGTTCTGTCCTAAGGGTTATTTTTGTTGGCATCTAACAGTAATAATAGGCTTCTGTGCCAAAAATCACAGAAAGCTAAGGGATGGTTATTTAGTTATGATTTTCTAAAGTTTAATGCCAAAAAGGCACTTTCTACTACATTGTTATTTGAAAAATTACAAACAGCAGATTTCATATTTTTCATAAGTTCTTAATAACAAAACATTACTTATCCCAAGGGTTGGGGTATTTTCACCTTGGGGTTATTTTTGTAGGATTTTTCTAAGTTTTCCTTGTTTTATTAAAATAAAAGGTATCCTACTTATTTTATACTAAACTAGGGTATAATAGATTTTTCTAGTGAACTACATTGAATAAGTACTCTAACAAAAATAGTAGTGCCCTTTGGTTCATCATTTTAATCACCTTTTCTATTTTTCTAAATCTTAAGCATATTGTGAAATAAATGGCAAAAACTAACTTAATGGGGTGGACAGAGAGGTTTAACATTTTTAAACAGATCAATAGGTGGATACAAACTTCTCCAAATTTTTCTAACCCTAGTCAATTAGTGCAACTATTTTTATCCCTATTATTTAGCTTTTGGTCAAAACAACAATTAAATCAGAACCCTAAAGTTTTCTGTAGTACATAGGGGTTTTATATTTTTCATAAGTAGTTTACATTATTTAGAGTCTGACAAAATTGGTTTGACCAAATTTGGATGAACTAAACAGAAGTTATGGATTATTAAAGTTTCTGTTCAAATTTAAAATCAGGTTAAATAAGGTTTTCTGGAAAAGCAGTTTACACCGAGGACCCTGGGGTATTTCCAAACTAACTCTCTCAGTTATACCCCCGCGCTACTATTCATTTGAGTCTCTGACATTTCACAAAACCCCCCAGACTTCTTTCCTTCTCCCCCGCGGTCCTTCCCTAGGTTTAAACAGTGCTCGCAAGAAAGAAAAGGGTGGCGCGGCTTACCGGCGGCGAGATAGGTCCGGCGAGGGGCGGGGTTGGCTCGGGGAGGCTCTAGCGGTCACAGCGATGTACGGCTCGACGGCGGGGATGGCCGGAATCGCTCGGTCCACGTGCGCAGGCGGGGGTCCTCGTCGGCGGCAGGTGTGCCGGCCAAATCACGGCGATCTAGTTCAATCCAAGGGCACGGTGAGCTTCACGGGGTGACGTAGAGACCGTGTGCACAAGGAATCGGAAAATGGTTCAGTGGATTACCCGGTCCACGCACTCCGGCGGGGTTGTGAACTCCGGCGACCGTGGACTGGCCTCTCCGGCGAAGCAGGCTTCGATTCCTCGCTCGGGGAGCTTCACTGAGGTGTGCTCAGTCGTCTCCGAGGGTCGGACGGGGTTGGGAAAGGCTGGGCTGGCCGGTCTACGGCGGCAGGGGCTCGGGTGGCCGCGGACATGCCGTGCACGGGCAAACGGCGGGGAGTTGAGCTCCGGTGAGGTTTGAGCGTGCGCGGAAGAGTGTGGTCCACGCCTGAGTGGGCTTTATAGGCGCGGGCGCGGGCCATGGCGTCGGCTGGCCGTTGGCGCGACGCGGGGCGCGCGCGGGCGTGCTCTGGCGCACACAGAGCGCGTCGAACACGTGGAGCTTTTCTTCTGCCCGTGTTCCACAGCTCACCCAAGTCGCAAACGTGCGAATCTTGGCAAAAATCCGGCGCGAGTCTTTTCCTGGCACCTAGGGCTGTCTCTCATCCGTGAGTTGCCATGGCAGATATGGCCTAGGTAGGGAGATCTTCGGTCGCCAAATCGGGTGTGTCACTCTGCCCACCTCGCGACAAAAACCATGCCAAGGCATGTCAAACGTCAAGGTCTTGGGCTCAGCTTTTTCCAATGGGTGCCCTAGGTGGTATGCCACATTTTTGGTATAGAACATAGGTGGATTTGGTGCCAGCTTCGAGGTGAACATGGCTGATCTTTAGTGTAGGTGTAGTTTTTGACTTAGAGAGAAATAGAGAGCTCTAGCTCTCTCTCCACTTAGGGAATAGATTTGGGGTTTCTCCAGGGGTCTTTTTGCAATATTTCCTTCCCACAATTGTTGGTTATAAGGTTACTTAAATTTTGGTTAAAGATTACTCATGTTTTGCACATTTGCTCACTCTCTCTCCCCCCTCTTAACCATGGTTTTGGGAGATAGGGTTCAAGAGAGGATTAGGGTTTTCCCTCCTCTTGCCCAAGGTAGTAAGTGCACAAAAGCTTGAGTGAGGCTCTTAGGTTATTTGAAATCTTGGTTAACACATGGTCTCCAAGGTTCTTATGTTCTCCTTAAGTTTTTACCACATGTGATCACATTCCTTAGTACCAAGGTGTGCTCTAGCCATGGTAACACCTGAGGTGTTACAGCCCTCCCCCCTTAAAGGAATCTCGTCCCGAGATTTTAGGCAGAGTCCCCTAGAGGGGTGCTACTAAGGTACGATGGTGTGCTACTCTTCCTTATACTCAAGTTTCTCTTGTTAACTGCTCTTCGAATGTCATTCTCTTTGCAACTTCAGAAGGAAACCCTTTTTAAGTTAAATCCACAACTTAGACTATCCTGGTTATCTAAGTTTCTCTTATAATTGAATTCAAAGGGTAGGTGGGGGGTGGGGGTTTTGGGTTACGTACCGACTTCTTTGGGCAGAAAGTCGGGGAAGCGAGAGCGTAGAAAATCCTCAGTCTCCCATGTAGCTTCTTCTGCTGAATGGTGACTCCACTGAACCTTATACATTCGGATCGACCTTGCCCGGGTTGATCTCTCCTTCTGATCTAATACCTTGACGGGGTACTCTTGGTAGGACAAGTCTGGCTCTATCTCAATGTCTGGCTCAGGTAGCACTTCAGTGGGTAGGCAAACACATTTCCGCAGCTGAGATACATGAAACACATTGTGAACTGCTGACATGTGAGGTGGCAATTCCAATTGATAGGCTACTGGTCCACAACTTGCTTTGATCTCATAGGGTCCAATGTAGCGAGGAGCTAACTTGCCCTTAATCCCGAATCTCTGGACACCCTTGGTGGGTGACACCTTAAGATAAACATGATCTCCCACTTCAAACTGTAGAGGCTTCCGCCTCTTGTCATGATAGCTCTTTTGCCTGGCCTGAGCAGCTTCTAAGTTCTTTGTAATAACTCTGACCTTTTCCTCTGCTTCAAGTACCAAATCTGGCCCAAATATTTCCCTTTCTCCTGCTTGAGACCAATTCAGTGGAGTTCTGCATCTTCTCCCATACAAAGCTTCAAAAGGTGCCATCTTTAGGCTGGACTGATAGCTGTTATTGTAAGAAAACTCTGCCAAAGAAATACTCTTGTCCCAATCCTTTCCGTAGTGTAGTGCACATGCCCTTAACATATCTTCCAAAATCTGGTTTACCCTTTCTGTCTGGCCATCTGTTTGGGGATGGTATGCTGAGCTTCGTATGACATGGGTTCCCAGTGATTCTTGCAGCTGCTCCCAAAAGCGTGCCACAAACAGTGCTCCTCTGTCAGATATAATGGTCTTTGGAATACCATGCAATCGCACTATTTGATCAACATATATTTCTGCATATTTCTCTGTCTTGTGGGTGGTATGCACTGGCAAGAAATGAGCAGTCTTAGTCAACCTGTCCACAATAACCCAAATGGAATCATGGTGCCTGGAGGTATTGGGCAATCCCACTATGAAGTCCATGCAAATGTCCTCCCATTTCCAAGATGGTATGGGAAGGGGTTGCAAAGGGCCTGCTGCCTTCAAATGACTGGCTTTGATTCTCTGACAGGTGTCACACTCGGATATATACTTGGCAATTTCCCTCTTCATTCTAGTCCACCAATATAAAGTTCTGAGATCATGGTACATCTTTTTACTACCAGGGTGCATGGAGAATTTTGAAAGATGAGCTTCATCCAGTATCTTCTTTTTGAGCTCTGGGTCCTTGGGAACAACCAATCGATCCCCAAACCATAAAATTCCCTTGTTGTCCTGCCGGAAGCACTTGTATTTTCGGCCTTTTGCTTGATCATTTCCTTGATCACCTGAACACCCTTATCTTCAATCTGTGCCCTGACTATTTGCTCTTGCAAAGTGGGCTCTACCGAGATATAACTTAAGTCACCTGAAGCAACAACTTCTAGGTTCAACTTGCACAATTCGTCGCACAGGGTGGTAACTCTTGCATCCATGCTCATACAATTGCACTAGGCCTTTCTGCTCAAGGCATCTGCCACAACATTGGCTTTACCAGGATGGTAATGCACCTCTAAATCATAATCCTTGATCAACTCCAACCATCTCCTCTGCCTCATGTTCAGATCTGCCTGAGTGAAGATGTATTTGAGACTCTTGTGATCGGTGTAGATGTTATAGTGAGCTCCCATCAAGTAGTGTCTCCATATCTTAAGAGCATGAACCACAGCTGCCAATTCCAGATCATGTGTAGGGTAGTTCTGCTCATGGGGTCTGAGTGCTCGGGAAGCATAAGCAATGACTCTGTTATCTTGCATCAAGACACAACCCAATCCCGTACCAGAAGCATCACAATAAACTTCAAATGGCTTGGTGTTGTCAGGTTGAGCCAGCACTGGGGCTGTCGTCAAATGCTGCCTCAAGGTGTGAAAGGCATCTTCGCACTTGTGGCTCCAATCATACTTGACACCCTTCTTCAACAGTTCAGTCATTGGTTTGGCAATTCTGGAGAAATCCGGAATAAATCGTCTATAATACCCTGCCAATCCCAGAAAACTTCGAATTTGCCTCACTGTAGTCGGGGGTTTATAATTCATTACCTCTTGTACCTTCTCAGGATCCACTGATATCCCATCCTGAGAAATTGTGTGACCCAAGAATTTAATCTCCTTCAACCAGAATTCGCATTTAGACAACTTAGCATAAAGGCGATGATCGCGCAGTCGCTGAAGCACGATGTGCAGGTGCTCAGTATGTTCGTCTTCATTCTTGGAATAGACCAGAATGTCATCAATGAAAACGACCACGAACTTGTCCAATTCTGGCATAAACACCGAGTTCATTAAGTACATAAAATAAGCCGGGGCATTGGTCAGCCCAAAGGACATCACCAAAAATTCATAGAGCCCATATCTGGTAGAGAAAGCTGTCTTGGGAATATCACTGGCACAGATCTTGATCTGATGGTAACCTGAACGAAGGTCTATTTTGGAGAATACCTTGGCTCCCACCAACTGATCGAATAGAACATCAATGCGGGGCAGTGGGTATTTGTTCTTGATAGTCACCGCATTGAGAGGGCGGTAGTCAACACACATTCTCAAGCTCTCATCCTTTTTCTTCACAAATAAGGCTGGGCATCCCCATGGTGAAGTACTTGGGCGAATGAATCCCTTGTCTAGTGTTGGGGACTTGTTCTCAAATGCTATGAATTAAGAACAAGGCAACATAAAATGTTAAATATTAATGTCCTTCGTCCGCTGAAGCATTATTTCCCCAAGGATTTAATGAACTTCGGACGAAGGTTATAATGACAAATTACGAAGGTTGTATCTTCGTAATTGAACTCTCAGAGATAATATAAAATAACACGAGACATAAAGCATTAAAGACAAGTAAATTAGAAGTAAACAACATCATTTACATATTATATAAACTTGATGTATTCAAATATAATGTTTAGATACATTTATACCTCTGCCTTGGCAAGGAATAATTTCCGAGTGATGTGATTGCAATTACAGGAATGTGTGAACAGTAAAGGAATACTGTTCACTATTTATAGACACAGGACACAGCCTGTGAGGAATTACAATTATGCCCCTTATAAAAGTTTACAACATTGACTCAGACCTTTATGGACTAAAAGGTCATTCTATCTTTAAGTCGGTTTGTAATACCGAAGCTTCATGAAGAGGAACCTTCGGCCATCTCATACAAACAGCTTCAGCCGAAAGCAGCTTCTTCCTACAAGACCTTCGGCGACGAAGCATAGTCCCAACAGTAGCCCCTTTCGCGGTGCTAGATCGTTTTTCGTAACGAGCTTGATCCGTGAAAAAAGTCTCTTAAGCTTCGGGGAGCCGAAGGTCCAAAAAACACCTTCCCTGAGCTCGTTGTCGAGAAACGATTCAGTTTCCCAGCGCGTAGCGGTCCCACATTACAGAGTTACTGTTTAGTCTCTGCGGTCCACCACGCAGCGAGTGGAAGCGGGTGTCCGCCTAGTGTAAAAATCCTGGCGCTTCGCCTTCTTACCTGCGGTACTATATAAACAGACGAGTAGGTGTGAAGTTACCACAGCATTCATTGCTATTTGCACTGTTTTGCTGCCAAAATTTGTAACCATCGCCGAAGCTTGATTTTCGGAATCGAACGAAGCTCCAGCTTGAAGCCTGCTTCGTCAAGAAAAAACTTCGGAAGAAAAAAGTATTTAAATTCCACAAATTCAGAATTAAATGGCCTAGAGTGCGTTCGACTGCTAGGGTTGAGCGTGAGGTGGGCGAAACTGAAGATTCGGGGACTGTTCCCATCTCCGAAGCAATGCAACGATCCGGGCTGGTAATCACAGAAGAAATCCCCACTGTTGAAACAGAACAAGCAACTGCCGAAGTGGAAGAAGGAAACATTGAAGAAACTGATTCCGAAGATGATTCTCATATTGCCGTGCCAAGTAAGCCCAGCCACTTGGACTTCGGAAAGTCGACTGTCTCCAAGGCTGACTTCTCCAAGATGGTGAAGTCGGGTTATTTTACTGAAAATGAGAAGAAGTTACTTCGCTTCGGGGGGGAAGAAACTACCCCGAAGCCAGAAAAGGATGAAATAGTCATTTTCAAGAGCTTCTTAAAGGCTGGATTGAGATTTCCTTTAAATAGGATGATTTCTGGCGTACTAGAACAATTTGGCATCTATTTTCACCAGCTGACTCCCAACGCGATTGTCAGGCTCAGCGTCTACATCTGGGCTCTCCGAAGCCAGGCGGTGGAACCATTTGCCGACAGCTTTTGTCGAGTTCATGAGCTACATTACCAAACAAAAGCCAGAAAAGACGGATTGCACGAAAATTTTGGTTGCTATAACTTTGCTTATCGGAAAACCACGAAGTTTCCCGTGATCAGCTACCGAAGCAAATGGCCGGCAGGCTGGAAATCAGAGTGGTTTTACGTCAAAGTTGACGAAGATAAAGAGAAGCTGGTTCAGAGCCCTCTTGAACTAACCTTCGGAGAAACAAGACCCCGATGCAAAATGACATTAGAAGGTCCAACTTGGGTCGCACTGGGCGAATTCAAGATTATTGCAGAACATATTGGAACTAGGGATTTAGTACAAGAATTCCTAGCCTTCAGGGTTTTTCCTACTTCAAAAGAATGGGAAATGCCGAAGCTACAGGGGGAGAAGAATAAAGGGGAACTTGTACGGTTGCCTTACTATTACAAGTTCAAGAAATACTTTAAAACACCATGCCAAGAGTGGTTGGAAACAATTGAATTTATGTGCAATGAAATACTTGGCAACTACTCCAAAAAGGAAGATCAGTTGATGACTGCGGCCTTCGGCACCCGTCCGAAGCGAAGACTAAATCGAGTGCTGGACGCCTTGGGTTTTGAATACCCTGACTACGAAAATCTGAACAAAGGTGTCGGAGGCCGGAAAAGGAAAAGAACAACCGAAGCTTTGAATGAAGATAAAAAAGAACCATCAAAGAAGAAAATTCCGAAGAAGAAAAAAGTGTCTTCTCCGAAGTAAATAGTATCCGACGAAGAAGAAACACCCGCATCACCCTCTGCCACTGACATGGAAGAAATTCTGAAGGTAATGACTGAATCCTTGCCTGCGAAGCTAAGTCCATTGGGGCCTCAACTGACAAAGTTTTTTCAGAAGGACAAGGAGCCCGAAAAATCGAAGAAAACAATTAAAGCAAAGAAACAAAGAATTATCACAGTGACAGAGGTCATTGACAAGACGCCACCAAGAGCTTCAGCTCAGAAAGCACCAGCGGCTGAAGAAAAAACAAATATTGAAATCACACCTTCGGAGGTCGCGGCTGCCGAAGCTGCCTCAGTTGAAGATTTGAACCTGGAAAGTACAATCGAAGACATTGACAAAATGCTGCTAGACATGGCCACAGAAGAAGCTACCACTGCCGCCGAAGAGGCTATAGCCACAGTGCCGGGGAAAGAAAAGGAAATTGCTAACGAAGCTTCGGAGGAGGAGGCCTTCATGTTTCAGAATTTAGTTGGAGAGAAATTGTCAAAACCCGAAATAGAGGAGCTAAAAGAGTATGCCAAATCTTGCGGGTACAAACCAGGAGCACTCCTCTTCGGAGGCATTGATGATGAAAAATTAGATTGTATCCGAGATCAAACTGGAGCCAAGGTTATCGGTACTCTGTCAAAGAGTATCGGTTTTCCTAAGCTAGAGACGGACATTAGCCGCTACCGACGACAACATATCGTTGGTAGTTTATTTTATTCCAATTTCAAGGTGAACTACTTTTCCCTTAACTTTTATTGTTTTTTTTAATAATGAAAACATGTCTAACGAAGGTTGTTTTCGTGCAGAGTATGCTGTTGAGCAAAGCCTTGAAAATGCAGCAAGATTTTGAAGACAAGAAACACGAAGTTATAATTGAAAATTTAGAAAGCAAAATAAAGGAGCATACAGCTGCTGTTGAGAAGAAGAACTTTGAGCTCCAAGCAACTGAAGGTTTATTGGCGGAAGCCGAAGCTAAAATAACAGAACTGAACGCAAAGCTTCTCCGCCAATCTAAGCAGTTCGAACAAGAAAAGCAAGATCTTAATGCAAAACTTGAAGCCGAAGCTCAACAAAATTCAGATTTGAAAAAACTAATGACGAGCCTTCAAGAAAAATGTTTGGAATTTAGCAACAAATGCATTCAACGATTAAGAAAAATTTTCCACTCAGTTGGAGCCAGCAGCGAGAAATTCACCCCCTCAGCCGAAGATCTACCGAAGACCTTCGAACACATTGAGGGTGAAATTGACGAGCTCGACGAAGTTATAGCTGGGCATGGTGACTTCTGTGCCTGGGTAGCTTCTCGGGGCACTGCTGCAGCTTTCCTAAAAGTTGGCTGCGATCATGGAAAGATTGTCAATAGGCCAAATTTCACTTTATCACCATCAATCCTAGATGACATTCCTGATCTCGCCCGAAGTATCTCCAATAGATTTATAAAAATGATATGGACAAAAGGTGGGCGAGAAAAGGCTGGAGACGAAGCTCGTAGTCATCTTGAACCAGTAAGAAATCATACCTTGTGCTTACCTCTTCCTTCAAGCTCGATTTTGACTTACAACAACTTAATTCATGTAGGATGACGAAGCCGAAGCCGATGATTAAAAAAAATGACGTCGAAGCTGAAGCTCCTTGGAGATTAAATAGGAGTAGACTGTAGACAGACTTAAGAAACTTTTGAGATAACTTTTGTAAATGTAACTAAAACTTGTCTTTAATGAATTCTGTTCATACCTTGTAATATACTCTTATCCTTCCATTGATGCATGAGAAGTGCTTTGATGTGGACGAAATTTTCTTTTTTGAGCCGAAGGCGAAAAAACACCTTCCCTTCTTTTCGTACGCAGCTAAGCATAGAAAACAACATTTCCCTTTTTGTACACGAAGCTCTTTCTTTCTTTTTTTTCTTTTTGCCGAAGCAACCACTTATGCCATGATGATGATTATCCTACATATGCCTGGATGAATGTTTATGAATGCAAATGCTATGATGTAATGTGATGTGCAAATGAATGTCCAAACACATGTCCGAAGCCATACTCATAGCCATTATTTCCTTAGAAACAATCACACCTCAGCTCTGCATTCCCTTAGGAACGACTTTGGAGCTTCTTCGCCTTTTACTTTTGGCAGAATCAGCGTTGACTTTTCGCTGTAAGCTCTGCATTCCCTTAGGAACGACTTTGGAGCTTCTTCGCCTTTACTTTTGGCGGAATCAGCGTTGACTTTTCGCTGTAAGCTCTGCATTCCCTTAGGAACGACTTTGGAGCTTCTTCGCCTTTACTTTTTGGCACTCGATGGTGCGTTCTCAGCTTTTACATTTACATTCCTTGGGGGATTTTGCTCTTATAGAACTAAAAAAGGAAATTACATATGATGGCCCCATTAAAAACCTTTCTCCCCCTTTAGAAAGGAAAAGGGTGCCATGAAAAAGAAAAAACAAAAATTACATCAAGTTACACATAATACCGCCGAAGCTCATCCGCATTCCAAGATCTAGGAATGTCGTTGCCGTCCATATCCTTCAATCTGTATGAACCGGGTCTTGACGAAGATGCTACTAAGAAAGGTCCATCCCATTTCAACTGCAACTTGCCCACTGTTTCTGGGTTGGCCACTCTCCGAAGCACCAAGTGTCCTGGCTGAATATTCTTTAGCCGAACCTTTCTATCTCGCCATTTGATTGTCTCGGCTTGATATTTATTGATATTCTCCACAGCTTGAAGCCTGATCCCTTCTAAAGCATCTTTTTCCACAGAATAAGCATCGTCAGAACCTGATTCTGCCGAAGCTACTACTCTTATTGATCCAGTTTTAGCTTCTTCCGGAGTTATTGCTTCGTCACCGAATAATAACTTGAATGGAGTAAAGCCTGTAGACCTTGATGTTGTTGTGTTGTGGCTCCACACCACTTTGGTTAACTGATCTGGCCACTTTCCCCTAGGTTGATTGAAGATTAACTTCATTATTCCTGTCATTATAATGCCATTGGCTCTTTCAACGAGCCCATTTGACTCCGGATGCCTGACTGATGCAAAATGGATCTTCGTACCAATTTTATCACAGAAATCTCTGAAAGCTTCGGAGTCGAACTGTGTTCCATTATCCACAGTGATGGCCTTTGGTACCCCGAAACGACAAACAATATTCTGCCAGAAAAACTTTTGAATGGTGGCCGAAGTTATTGTGGCTAAAGGCCTTGCCTCAATCCATTTGGAAAAATATTCCACAGCCACTACAACATATCTTAAGTTCCCTTGGGCAGGTGGTAATGGACCCAACAAGTCAAGGCCCCACCTTTGCAATGGCCAGATGGGTTGTATGAGCTGTGTCAAAGACGAAGGTTGTTTTTGATCTCTTGCACACTTCTGACAACCTTCGCACTTTTGAACTAATTCCACCGCATCCGAAGCTGCCTTCGGCCAATAAAACCCCTGACGGAAAACTTTTCCAAGTAACGGCCTAGATCCAATGTGAGATCCACACAGGCCTGCATGTATTTCTTTCATCAACTCTATGCCTTCGGTTCTAGATAAACACTTGAGTAGCGGAGCACAAACTCCATGCTTGTACAACTCCCCTTCTATCATGACATATGGACGAGCTCTTGCCTCTATCCTCCTGTTATAAGTTTCGTCATCTGAAAGGAATTTACCCTGAAGGTAAGAGATGAGCTCAGTTCTCCAATCTTCGCTATAAACAGGAGATATATTGAGGACTGCTCTTTCAAGAAGTTCCACCGAAGGTGCTTTTATTGTTTCGAAGAACACATCCGAAGGTAAGGGCAGCCCCTGTGCTGCTGATTTAGCTAGCAAATCAGCATGCTCATTTTGTCCTCGAGGGATATTTTTGACAGAAAAACCTTCGAAGGAAGCTTCAACTCTTCGAACCATATCCAGATATTTTTCAAGCTTCGGATCTTTAGCCTTGCAACTCTTGTCAACATGACCCGAAACAACCTGGGAATCGGTTTTGAGTATGGCCCTTCTGATTCCCATTGCTTTTAGCTTCCGAAGACCCAAAAGCAGGGCTTCGTACTCGGCAATGTTATTTGTGCAACTAAAATCAAGTTTTGCCGCATAGCAAGTTTTAACTTTGGAAGGTGAAACCAACACAGCAGCCACTCCCGCTCCGAAGGTTCCCCAAGACCCATCGCAAAACACTGTCCATGCTTCGGCGTCTTTATTTGTTTCTTCCTCCTGAGCCCCTGGCGTCCAGTCAGCAATGAAGTCTGCTAACGCCTGGGACTGAATCGAAGATCTATGAACATATTCAATACAAAATTCATTGAGCTCTGTAGCCCATTTTCCAATCCTTCCAGTAGCTTCTCGGTTCCTCATAATATCCTTTAGAGGTTGTGAAGAAGGGACAATTATGTTGTAAGCTTGAAAATAGTGCCGAAGCTTCCTGGAGGCCATCAAGACAGCATACAGTACCTTCTCCAACTCTGTATAATTTTTCTTTGATAAACTAAGAACTTCGGATACAAAATATATTGGGGCCTGCCTCTTAACTTGGCCTTCAAGCTTCTCCTGAACAAGTGCTGCACTTACCGCTGAGTGCGAAGCTGCCACATATAATAACAAAGGAGCCCCTGGCGTAGGTGGAGTTAGTGTTGTTAGATCTATCAAATACTGTTTCAGCTCTTCAAAGGCCTTCTGCTGGATTGGTCCCCATTGAAAGACTTCGGCTGACTTTAGTACTTCGAAGAATGGTAAGTTTCTCTCTGCTGATCTGGATATGAATCTATTGAGAGATGCCAACCTTCCTGTCAATCTTTGAGCCCCCTTTTTTGTAGTTGGTGGCTCCATCCGAAGTATAGCTTCAATTTTACTTGGATTAGCTTCAATTCCCTTTGTTGAAACCAAGCATCTAAGAAATTTCCCCTTTTTTACTCCGAAGACGCATTTTTCTGGATTCAACTTTAAGCCAGCTTGTCTGAAACTGGCGAAGGTCTCCTGCAAATCAGCAATATGATTCTCCTGTTTCGTGCTTTTGACAATGATGTCATCAACATAAGTTAGCACATTTCTGCCTATCTGAGACTGGAGAACCTTCGCAGTCATTCTGCTGAAACTTCCTCCAGCGTTTTTGAGCCCCTCAGGCATCCGAAGATAGCAATATGTGCCACTTGGAGTTATGAAGCTAGTCTTCGGCTCATCTTCCTTCTTCATCCAGATTTGGTGGTAGCCTGAATAACAGTCTAACAGACTCATGAGCTCTGAAGAAGCTGCTGCATCAACTAAAGAGTCTATCCTTGGCAATGGGAATTCATCCTTCGGACAAGCCTTGTTAAGATCTGTAAAATCGATACACATTCGCCACTTGCCATTGGCCTTTTTTACCATAACAGTGTTAGCTAGCCATTCTGGGTACTTTACTTCTCTGATAACTCCTGCACTGAGGAGTCTTTTGACTTCGTTACGAGCACCTTCGGCCTTATCATCTGACATTTTTCGAAGCCTCTGCTTTCTAGGTCTGAAGGATGGATCAACATTGAGCGAGTGCTCAATAACATCCCTATTAACTCCGCAGAGATCATTGGCTGACCATGCAAAAACATCTTTGTTGTTGAACAAAAACCTTATCAAGGTTTTCTCCTGCTCTTCGGATAATTGAGAGCCCAACAGCACCTTCTGCTCTGCTATGTCCTCACATAAGAGCATGGGCTTCGGCTGATCTGCTGAAGCTGCTTTCTCCCTTCTGAATTTATACTGTTCACAAGCTTCAGCTCCATCTATGTTATGGATTGCTTTTGAGTCAGTCCAGTTTCCTTCGGCCCTTCTGGCAGCTTCCTGACTTCCATGAATAGCGATGGGTCCTTGATCCGAAGGTATCTTCATGCAAAGATAGGCAGGATGAAGAATTGCTTCGAAAGCATTGAGGGTGCCACGACCAATAATTGCATTGTAAGGGTATTCCATATCAACAATGTCAAACACAACTTGCTCAGTTCTAGTGTTATTGATGAACCCGAAGGTCACTGACATGGTGATCTTGCCCAGTGCTACAATCTGTCTTCCTCCGAAGCCACAGAGAGGATGTGTAGCATCATGAATCTTATCTTCTGGCTCTTGCATTTGTCTGAAGGCCTTAGCAAATATGATATCAGCTGCACTGCCTGTGTCAACCAAGACATTGTGGACCAGAAATCCTTTGATAACACAAGAGATAACCATGGCATCGTTGTGTGGGTAATCCTTGAGCTGAAGGTCCTCTTGGGAGAAGGTGATTGGGATGTGGGACCACCTTGACTTGATAAAGGGTCCTTGTACTCCAACATGTTGTACCCTTCTCTGTGCTTCTTTCTTCTGCTTTTTATTGGCTGGTTCTGAGCACGAACCACCTGTAATCAGGAGCACCAGCTTCGGGTCCGAAGCAGCTCCAGCTTGATCGTTGAACGAAGCCATCAGCTCAAAAAAGTGGAAGTGAGTTCACCGGAGGTGGGCGCCAATGTTGGGGACTTGTTCTCAAATGCTATGAATTAAGAACAAGGCAACATAAAATGTTAAATATTAATGTCCTTCGTCCGCTGAAGCATTATTTCCCCAAGGATTTAATGAACTTCGGACGAAGGTTATAATGACACAATTACGAAGGTTGTATCTTCGTAATTGAACTCTCAGAGATAATATAAAATAACACTGAGACATAAAGCATTAAAGACAAGTAAATTAGAAGTAAACAACATCATTTACATATTATATAAACTTGATGTATTCAAATATAATGTTTAGATACATTTATACCTCTGCCTTGGCAAGGAATAATTTCCGAGTGATGTGATTGCAATTACAGGAATGCGTGAACAGTAAAGGAATACTGTTCACTATTTATAGACACAGGACACAGCCTGTGAGGAATTACAATTATGCCCCTTATAAAAGTTTACAACATTGACTCAGACCTTTATGGACTAAAAGGTCATTCTATCTTTAAGTCGGTTTGTAATACCGAAGCTTCATGAAGAGGAACCTTCGGCCATCTCATACAAACAGCTTCAGCCGAAAGCAGCTTCTTCCTACAAGACCTTCGGCGACGAAGCATAGTCCCAACATCTAGCAACTCTTGCAATTTCTTTTTCAGCTCTGCCAATTCTGCGGGAGGCATCCTATAGGGTCTCTTGGAGATAGGATCAGTCCCAGGTTGCAATTCGATTGCGAACTCAATGTCTCGGTCGGGTGGCATCCCTGGCAATTCATCCGGAAACACAATCCGGGTAGTCACAGACCACTGGGATCTTTTCTACCGGGGATTCTATCATAACAAAGGCACAAGAACGGGTGCATCCCTGGTCGGGCAAATATAAAACAGTCTCGCCATAAGCAGGGGAATGAATTTCAATGGCCCTAGCTGCAATATCCAATACTGCCTGATGCCTGGTCAACCAGTCAGCTCCCAAAATAATATCCACGCTATCCAATCCTAAGATGAGAAGGGTGGTTCTAATCACAAGACTACCAAATTTTATAGGCACTTGCATGTTGATTTGATAAGTGGCAACCCTGCCTCCTGGTGTTGAAATGGTAATGCCCCCATTGGTGTGGTGAAAAGGCAACTGGCACTTGGCACTAAATTTTGCACTGATAAAACTATGCGATGCACCAGAATCAAAAAGAATAATAGCAGGATAATTCAAAACTGTAAAGATACCAGTCATGACGGGTGCTCCCTCTGGAATATCAGTCTTGGTGGTGAAGTTCAGCCTGCCCTGCCTCACTTGCACCTTCTGTCTCTTGCCTTGATTCTGATTCATATTCTGCCCCTGCCTCTGCTGGTTCCTGGGGCCATTCTTGGCATAGTGTCCGGTGTTGCCGCAAGTGAAACACCTGTTGTCATTTCCCTGGCGATACGGCTGCTGCTGTTGATTGTTCCTCTGAGGTGGAAACTGGGTGCGGTTGGGTGCCTGCTGCTGCTGCTGTGGTCAGATCACCCATCGCCCTTGCTGCTGTTGTGGGCCCCTGTTCTGAGTGTCGGACACAATCCTGAAGCGCTGCGGCTGAGCTGAGGGTCCTGCCACAGGGGTCTTCCTCTTCTTTTCTGCCTGTCGAGCTGTAATGCAGTCCTCCTGGGAGATAGCCATATTGACCAACTCGTTGTAGCTGTTGGCACTGACGGTGTTAAGACGGTCACGGAGCTTAGTGCTAAGCCCCCTCCTGAACCTGTCTCTCTTCTTCTCGTCCATATCTGCATGATACCCAGCATACTGGCACAAATCATTAAAAGCCTGAGCATACTGCAACACTGTTCTGTTGCCCTGAGTGAGTGTAACGCCCTGAATTTGGGGGTAGAATTTTTTCTTCTTTTCTCTCACCAAATTCAGGCGTTACTCTTTCCTTTTTCCCTTTTCTTCTCGCCAAGCCTTGTTATTTTTCAAAAGTTATAGCGAGAATTAGCTCGACATCTTGTGTAAGCAAAACCTAGAACTATTTTTGTTTGTTGCATCATGCCGGATTATGCACTCTTTTGTTTTTTCTTTTTCTCTCTCCCCCCTCTTCTCCCCTTTTGGCCCAGCCGCCCCCTTCCCCTTGGCCCATACGGCCCAGCCGCCCCCCTCCCCTTCCCGCGTGGGCCCCGCGGCGGCCCAGCCGCCCCTCCCCCGCCGTGGGCCGGCCTCGCGGCCCAGCCGCGCGCCCCCTCCCCCCCTTGGGGCCCAGCCGGCCCAACCGCCCCTCCCCTTTTCTTTTTTCCAAAAATCCTCCCCGCGGGCCCCGCTCGTCATCCCCTCTCTCTCTCTCTCCCTCACCCTAACCCTAGCCACCGCCGCCCCATCCCGCCCCCGCGCCGCCGCCGCCCCTCCCCGGCGCCGCCGCCGCGCCGGCCTCCCTCTCCGGTGAGGTTTCTCCCCCTCTCCTCCCTCCTCTCCTCCCCCTCCCTCCTCCTTCCCTCCCGTCGGCGCCCTCCCCCGCGCCATGGGCTCGCCCGGCCGCCCCCGGCTCGGCGAGCTCGGCCGCCTCCGGCGAGCTCGGCCCCAGCCCCGGCCGCCCCCGGCCCCGGCGCGCCTCGCTCCGGCGAGCCCGCCCCTCGCCGCGCCCCGGCTGCCCCGGCTCGGCCGCCCCTGCACGAGCCCCGCTCGGCCCCTCGCGTCCGGCCGCCTCGCTCGGCCCAGGCTCGCCCCCCCCCCCCAGCGGGCCCGTCCGCCCCGCCCTCGGCCGCCTCGCCTCCGGCGAGCCCCGCGCCCGGCCTCGCCCGGCCGTGTCCTCGCCTAGCCGCGTCCTCGCTTGCCCCGGCGCGCTTGCCCGCTCGCCCCGCCGTGCCTTGCTCGCGTTGTGACGGTCCTGGCATGGCCTCGAGCTCGGCCCAGCGTGCCCATGGCGCGCGGCCTTGAGCTCGGCTAGCGCACGGCCCCGACGTGCGCACGGTTAGTTCGTGGCGTGTGCATGCGGCCTCACGCGCGTGCTCGCGTAGTGCGCGTGCCTTGGCATGACCCGTCGTGCCCCGTCTACCCCCAAACGCCCCGTCTACCCCCCCCCCCCCCCCCGTACCCTATGCGCGCTAATCCCGTTGTTCATATTAATAAGATACGAGTCTCAATTTGGAAATTGGTTATGTTAGTTAATTTGTATAGCTAATTGTCTAACTCATTCAATGTTAATCTACTAAAAGTGGTCGCGTTTACATTAGTGCATGTAGCTAGTTCTTTTGTTAGAACCAATTGGAATTAGAGCACGTGGCGTCTAGTTATTCGTTTACCCGTAGTGCACCTCGAGCATAAGCCTTAACCCCTGCGAGACCTTCTCTCGTTTCTTTCTAACCAAGGTAAATTCATTATCGTATGTGATATTCTATGCATATTTACTTTATTTGTTCTCTTGTATGGTGTACTGTTTGTTTCCTAATTTGAATGGATGGATGTATGTATGCTTGCAATCGCATAGAGAACGATCCGGTTGAAGAGCCCGAGGAACTCGCAGGAGAAGCCCCTGAGCAGCAGTCGGTTGGTGGAGGCAAGTGTCCCTTGACCTATCTCTGTCCTATTCATTCTTTAATTCACCTCCCGCTTTACACATTTATGCCTAAGGATTGACTAGCTTTGTTATCCATGTCCTTGTTTACCTATTTGGGTTGGATTATTATTGCTTAGCTTTATGCTATTGCTTAACTCTAATCAATGAACATGATGAGATTATCTATGATACGCTGTTTTCCCCTCTCTTATGATGATGTTATACTTGTGGTCTTCAAGGGGGCTCGAGCGGTTTCTCGAGTGCCTCTCCGTAAGGACCTGTTCTATGGATGACCGCCCGGGAAAACAGTGCAACCATGAGGGTGGAATGGGATGCCCTTAGCTGAATAATTAGAGGATCCGGGGTGTAGATCACTTAGCCGTTGTGCCGTCAATTGGGCTCGGTGTATGCGGCTCGCTCTGCCAAGTTTGGGTTCGCCCCTTGGGGAGGAGTGTGGTGCATTTAGGAAACCTAACGGGTGGCTACAGCCCCGGGGAATCTTTGTAAAGGCTACGTAGTGATGCCCTGCTGGACCACCTAGGTAGTGGTCAATGGGGAGTAGCTCTCTCCGGGCAGAAAGGGAATCACGGCTTGTGGGTAAAGTGCACAACCTCTGCAGAGTGTTTGAAAACTGATATATCAGTCGTGCTCGTGGTTATGAGCGGCCAAGGGAGCTCTAGTGATTAGTGGTACTTGATCAGAGACATTTTGGTTTACAGGTGGCAATGAGACTGATGGTTCTAGTTATGACTATGGTGCTGGTAAGTGGTATTCTTTCCGTTCGGAAAGGGTACATCGGGCTAATAACTTGGGTTAATGCTAAAACCTGGCTTTCTATTAGTAAATAATAATCTGACCAACTAAAAGCAACTGCTTGACTTATCCCCACATAAAGCTAGTCCACTACAGCCTAAACAGGATACTTGCTGAGTGTGTTGATGTGTACTCACCCTTGCTCTACACACCAAACCCCCCCCCCCCATCCCCAGGTTGTCAGCATTGCAACCACTGCTCAGGAGAAGATGAAGCTGTGGAAGGAGACTTCCAGGAGTTCCAAGACTACGACGAGTTCTAGGCGTGGGTTAGCGGTAACCCCCAGTCGGCTGCCTGTGAAGGCCGCGTGTATCTACGTTTCTTTTCCGCACTTTGATTTATTGTAAGGACTATATGGACGTCTCAGACGTATGATGTAATCGACTATCATTCCATTTTAATACTATTTTGAGCACTGTGTGATGATGTCCATGTTATGTAACTGCTGTGTACGTGAATAACTGATCCTGGCACGTACATGGTTCGCATTTGGTTTGCCTTCTAAAACCGGGTGTGACATAAGTGGTATCAAAGTCGTGCTGACTGTAGGACCGCTAACCTAGAATAGAATGGTCGTTCTAAGGACTATAGACCTTTGTCCCTGCCTTGACTTTGATATCCCTTCAAAAGTTGGTCATACCGACCAAACCTATGTTCTACTATATATTATACCTTGCTGAAAATTGTGTTTTATTCTAATACTTCATTTATTTATGGTTCATTACTTGTTGGTCATATTAATTCTGTTCTCACTCTTTTGCTTGCGGTGTCCTTTGTAGATGGCTCGACTTAGACACACTGCACGAAAGTCCGTCATCCCCTTCTTACCCTCCCGCCTTGCTGAGCGTCCGCTTCGCCGTCCCGTGGCCGGACAGTCCAGCCACTTGGAGAGACTGCACCATCGCCTGCATGAGGAGCAGGAACGTCGACGACAGGAGCAGCAGGGCTCTTCCTTCTCGCTCCAGCAGGAGATAGAGTCTGTGAGGAGCTGCTCCCCTGTGCTTCCCCTGGAGGCGCCCCCTGCACCCCCACTGGGCGCCCCAGCCTCTAGAGTAGCTGCTGGAGGAGACACAGACGACGGTGGTGGCGACAACAGCTTGAGCCACGACACCGACTTCTCTGCCGACCAGGAGCCGGAAGGATGGGTTGCTCGACCCATCACTCGCGACGCTGCTCGCGGGTGTCACTTCCACGATGCGCTCGACACCCTGCTACGTCGGGCACTTAACCGGCGTACTTGGTCCATCGAGTATCGCTGTGTGGTCTACCAGCATAGTCGCGGGGTCTACCCGGACCGCTGGGAGGCGACCTGCTTGGTGCGCCGTCCGGAGAACAGTCTCCAGGGTGCGGAGGCCTGCTCAGAGCATATTCTATCTCTGAGCGGGACTCAGCTGAGGCGGCCATGCAAGATGTTGCACGGCGTGCGCTTTCGCACTACTGCTCGGTTCACGGTGGGTAGCTGACGGTCTTGACCTGAAGTATTACCCCCGCCGTCCATCTGGCAGCACAGGAGGCGTGATTGTCTCACCTGTCGGTGAGGACAATCCTAGGTTGAGCAGCACAGTCAACCTAGCCGCCGTGCTAAACACGGAGCTGGACCATGCATTAGACGAGCTGAGTAGGGCTCGTGCTGAGATCGCCCTGCTGCGGGCTGAGCGCGCGGAACGTCGTCACCTGGATGATGGTTCCCCCGCTCCCGTCGGGACTCAGCACCCGTACCGCTCACCTCGGCGTGGACGCCAGCCTTATGGCAATCCCGACTGCAAGACCAAGATAAATCTAGAACCATAGATCGTTAGAGTTGGATCTTGTAATTAATACGAAATATATATACGTAGAAGCTACAGTCTTAGCGTTAGTCTCGCTCTTAGTTAGTCTTAGTTAGACAGGGTAGTTTGCTATATCCTGTGCATTTATGTTTGTCATGATGAACTATGTTTGGTTTGGATCTTTTAATGGCTGTCACCAGAGTGTGGGTATCCCCTGCATTTTGGTTTACCTATTATGTTAATGGAGTTAGCTATATAGTTGGGAAACCTTTTATTCCACTTTCCTCTTTATCTGAGAAGCTGGGTGGTTTGTGTTGGAGATCAGTGAAGATGCTCATCTGTTCAGTGCTGTTGAAGAATTCTATACTCTTTTCTTATGCTGCAAGATTTGCCAGATCAGTTCTGATGTGTGGTTGCATTCTGTAGATGTCAGAGAACAGGCGCAGAGGAGGAAGGCGTGCTCAGTAGGAGCGAGCCGCTCAACAGGAGGAGGTGCCCCAGCAACAGCACCTGCCGCCCCCGCCCCCGATGTCGATCGAGCAGATGTTTCTGATGCAGACTCAGGCAGTTCAAGCCATCGGTCAGACTCTGGCCGCCATTCAGCAGCAGCAACAGCAGCAGGCACCACCTCAGCCTCAGATGCCTCAGTTGCCCAGAGACAAGCGTGCTGAATTCATGAGAGGTCATCCACCAACGTTCGCTCATTCTTCTAACCCCATGGATGCTGAAGACTGGCTGCGCACTGTGGAGCGGGAGTTGCACACCGCTCAGTGCGATGACAGGGAGAAAGTCCTGTATGGTCCCCGTCTGTTGAGAGGAGCAGCTCAGTCATGGTGGGAGTCTTACCTCGCCACCCATGCCCACCCCGACACCATCACCTGGGAAGAGTTCAGAGGAAGCTTTCGTCAGTACCATGTTCCTGTAGGTCTGATGACAGTGAAGAAGGAGGAGTTCCTGGCCCTCAAGCAAGGGCCATTGTCTGTCAGTGAGTACCGGGACAGGTTTCTACAGTTGTCTCGCTATGCTCCTGAAGATGTCAACACCGATGCCAAGTGACAGTACCGTTTCCTGAGAGGCTTGGTTGACCCTCTGCAGTACCAACTGATGAATCACACCTTCCCGACATTCCAGCACCTGATTGACAGAGCAATCATGACAGAGAGGAAGCGTAAGGAGATGGAGGATCGCAAGCGCAAGATCAGTGGACCCCAGCCTGGAAGCAGCAATCGTCCTCGTTTCTCCAGCAATCAACCTCAGCAGTTCAGGCAGAACTAGCGTCCACCTCAGCAGCATCAGCAGTTCCAAAGGCAGTATCCTCAGCACCAGTATTAGAACCGTCATAGCAATCAGTCAGGAGGTCAGTTTCAAAGGCAGAATCAGCAGGCACCCCGCCTTCCTGTCCCAGCCACCCAGCAGAACAGTCAGGCAGCACCAGCTCAGGTTGGAAACAGAGCATGTTTCCACTGTGGAGAGCAAGGCCACTGGGTGATGCAATGTCCGAAGAAGGCAGCCCAGCAGCAATCAGGTCCCAATGCCCCGGCAAAGCAGAACGTGCCTCAGCCTGGAGCAGGCAACCGCTCTCAGCCGTGTTATAATCATGGAAGACTGAACCACTTGGAGGCTGAAGCAGTTCAGGAGACCCCCGGCATGATAGTAGGTATGTTCCCAGTCGACTCCCATATTGCAGAAGTGTTATTTGATACTGGAGCAACGCATTCTTTCATTACTGCATCATGGGTAGAAGCACATAATCTTCCAATTACTACCATGTCAACCCCCATTCAAATTGACTCAGCCGGTGGTAGAATTCGAGTTGATAGCATTTGTTTGAATGTAAGTGTGGAAATAAGGGGGATAGCGTTTCCCGCTAACCTCATAGTAATGGGTACTCAGGGAATAGATGTCATCCTAGGGATGAATTGGCTAGATAAGTATCAGGCAGTTATCAGTTGTGATAAGAGGACAATCAAGTTGGTGTCCCCACTAGGAGAGGAAGTGGCGACCGAGTTAGTCCCGCCTGAGCCAAAGAAAGGAAGTTGTTATCAGATAGCTGTCGATAGCAGTGAAGCAGACCCAATTGAGAGTATCAAGATTGTGTCTGAGTTCCCAGATGTGTTTCCAAAGGACTTACCGGGTATGCCACCAGAGCGGAAAGTTGAGTTTGCCATAGAGCTTCTTCCTGGAACCGCCCCTATCTTTAAGAGAGCCTACAGAATATCTGGACCAGAGTTGGTTAAGCTTAAGAAGCAGATTGATGAGCTGTCAGAGAAAGGTTACATTCGGCCAAGCACCTCGCCTTGGGCCGCTCCTGTCTTGTTTGTGGAAAAGAAAGATGGCACCAAAAGGATGTGTATCGATTATCGAGCTCTGAATGAAGTCACCATCAAGAACAAGTACCCTTTGCCCAGAATAGAAGATCTGTTCGACCAGTTGAGAGGAGCAGTGTGTTCTCCAAGATTGATCTGAGGTCAGGTTATCATCAGCTCAGGATCCGACCTTCGGACATTCCGAAGACGGCATTCATTTCCAAGTATGGGTTGTATGAGTTCACAGTGATGTCTTTTGGTTTGACCAATGCGCCAGCGTTCTTCATGAACTTGATGAACAGTGTATTCATGGATTATCTTGATAAGTTTGTGGTGGTATTCATTGACGACATTCTGATTTATTCTCAAAGCGAAGAAGAGCATGCAGATCATTTGAGGATGGTATTGCGGAGATTGCTAGAGCACCAGTTGTATGCAAAGTTGAGCAAATGTGAATTCTGGATCAATGAAGTCCTGTTCTTGGGTCACATAATCAACAAGGAAGGATTGGCTATGGATCCGAAGAAAGTGGCAGACATTCTGAACTGGAAAGCGCCAACAGATGCTCGAGAAATCAAGAGTTTCATTGGAATGGCCGGATATTATCGGCGATTCATTGAAGGGTTTTCGAAGATTGCGAAACCAATGACAGCATTGCTAGGCAACAAAGTTGAGTTCAAGTGGACCCAGAAATATCAAGAGGCATTTGAAGCACTGAAAGAGAAGTTGACAACAGCGCCTGTCCTAGTCTTGCCTGATGTGCACAAGCCCTTCTCGGTGTATTGTGATGCTTGTTACACAAGTTTGGGATGTGTGTTGATGCAAGAGGGAAGAGTTGTGGCTTACTCGTCCCGACAGTTGAAGGTTCATGAGAAGAATTACCCAATCCATGACTTAGAGTTGGCAGTAGTGGTTCACGCACTGAAGACATGGAGGCACTACCTGTATGGACAGAAATGCGATGTTTACACAGACCACAAGAGTCTGAAGTACATATTCACTCAGTCAGAGTTGAATATGAGGCAGCGAAGATGGTTAGAGTTGATCAAAGACTATGAGTTGGAGATCCATTACCATCCAGGCAAAGCAAACGTAGTGGCAGATGCTTTGAGCAGGAAGAGTCAAGTCAATCTGATGGCCGCTCGTCCGATGCCTTATGAGTTGGCCAAAGAGTTTGACAGGTTGAGCCTCGGATTTCTGAACAATTCGCGAGGAGTCACAGTCGAATTGGAACCTACCTTGGAGCGCGAAATCAAAGAAGCGCAGAAGAATGATGAGAAGATCAGTGAGATCCGGCGACTGATTCTGGAAGGCAAAGGCAAAGATTTTCGGGAAGATGCAGAAGGTGTGATATGGTTCAAAGACCGCTTGTGCGTTCCTAATGTCCAGTCTATTCGGGAGTTGATCCTTAAGGAAGCTCATGAGACAGCTTATTCGATTCACCCTGGTAGTGAGAAGATGTATCAGGATCTGAAGAAGAAATTCTGGTGGTACGGAATGAAGAGGGAAATCGCAGAGCATGTGGCTATGTGCGATAGTTGCCGAAGAATTAAGGCAGAGCACCAGAGACCAGCTGGATTGTTGCAACCATTGCAGATCCCTCAGTGGAAATGGGATGAAATCGGTATGGATTTCATAGTCGGATTGCCTCGCACTCGAGCCGGCTACGATTCCATTTGGGTAGTAGTGGACCGCTTAACCAAGTCAGCCCACTTCATACCTGTCAAGACCAACTATAGCAGTGCAGTATTGGCAGAGTTGTACATGTCTCGGATCGTTTGTCTTCATAGTGTGCCAAAGAAGATAGTGTCAGACAGAGGAACGCAGTTCACCTCTCATTTCTGGCAGCAGTTGCATGAAGCCTTGGGCACACATCTGAATTTCAGTTCAGCTTATCATCCGCAGACAGATGGCCAGACCGAAAGGACCAATCAAATTCTTGAAGACATGTTGAGAGCCTGTGCGTTGCCAGATCAGTCCGGATGGGACAAGAGATTGCCTTATGCAGAGTTTTCCTATAACAACAGTTATCAGGCCAGTTTGAAGATGTCACCATTCCAGACGCTTTATGGAAGGAGTTGTAGAACTCCGTTGCAATGGGATCAGCCTGGAGAGAAGCAAGTGTTTGGGCCAGACATTCTGCTGGAAGCTGAAGAGAACATCAGGATGGTTCGAGAGAATCTGAAGATAGCGCAATCGAGGCAGCGAAGCTATGCAGACACAAGAAGAAGGGAGCTGAGTTTCGAAGTCGGAGACTTTGTCTATCTGAAAGTGTCACCGATCAGAGGAGTCAGAAGGTTCGGAGTCAAAGGCAAGCTAGCACCCCGCTACATTGGTCCGTACCAAATTCTCTCAAGACGTGGAGAAGTGGCCTATCAGCTCAGTCTGCCAGAGAATCTGTCCGCAGTGCATGATGTTTTTCATGTGTCTCAGTTGAAGAAGTGCTTGCGTGTGCCAGAAGAGCAGTTGCCAGTGGAAGGTCTCGAAGTCTAGGAGGACTTGACCTACGTTGAGAAGCAGTGCAGATCCTTGAGGTTGCAGACAGAGTCACCCGAAGGAAGACCATCCGAATGTGCAAAGTCAAATGGAATCACCATTGAGAGGATGAAGCAACCTGGGAGCGTGAAGATAATCTGATGGCTAAATACCCCGAGCTCTTTGCTAGCCAACCCTGAATCTCGAGGGCGAGATTCTTTTAAGGGGGATAGGTTTGTAACGCCCTGAATTTGGATATAATTTTTTCTTCTTTTCTCTCACCAAATTCAGGCGTTACTCTTTCCTTTTTCCCTTTTCTTCTCGCCAAGCCTTGTTATTTTTCAAAAGTTATAGCGAGAATTAGCTCGACATCTTGTGTAAGCAAAACCTAGAACTATTTTTGTTTGTTGCATCATGCCGGATTATGCACTCTTTTGTTTGTGGTTGAGTGAAGTGGAGAATTAGGCATATAAGAAAATGAGGAAATTAGAAAAAGAAAAGCCTTTTCTTTTTCTCTCACCCCCCTTCTCCCCTTTTGGCCCAGCCGCCCCCTTCCCCTTGGACCATGCGGCCCAGCCCCCCCTCCCCTTCCCGCGTGGGCCCCGCAGCGGCCCAGCCGCCCCTCCCCCGCTGTGGGTCGGCCTGGCGGCCCAGCCGCGCCCCCTCCCCCACTTGGGGCCCAGCCGGCCCAACCGCCCCTCCCCGTTTCTTTTTTCCAAAAATCCTCCCTGCGGGCCCCGCTCGTCATCCCCTCTCTCTCTCCCTCACCCTAACCCTAGCCGCCGCCGCCCCGTCCCGCCCCCGCGCCGCCGCCGCCCCTCCTCGGCGCCGCCACCGTGCCGGCCTCCCTCTCCGGTGAGGTTTCTCCCCCTCTCCTCCCCTCTCTCCTCCTTCCCTCCCGTCGGCGCCCTCCCCCGCGCCATGGGCGCGCCCGGCCGCCCCCGGCTCGGCCGCCCTCGGCCCCTCGCGCCCGTCGCGCCTCGCTCCGGCGAGCCCGCCCCTCGCCGCGCCCCGGCTGCCCCGGCTCGGCCGCCCCCGCGCGAGCCCCGCTCGGCCCCTCGCGTCCGGCCGCTTCGCTCGGCCCCGACTCGCCCCCCCCCCCCCCCCCGGCGGGCCCGTCCGCCCCGCCCTCGGCCGCTCCGGCGAGCCCCGCCCCCGTCCGCCCCGCCCTCGGCCGCCTCGCCTCCGGCGAGCCCCGCACCCGCTTGGCCCCGCCCGTGCCCCGGCTCGGCCGCCCCCGTCGTGCCCCGGCTCGGCCACCCGCCGCCGTGCCCGGCCTCGCCCGGCCGTGCTCGCTTGCCCCGGCGCGCTTGCCCGCTCGCCCCGCCGTGCCTTGCTCGCGTCGTGACGGTCCCGGCGTGGCCTCGAGCTCGGCCTAGCATGCCCATGGCGCGCGGCCTTGAGGCTCGGCTAGCGCACGGCCCCGACGTGCGCACGGTTAGTTCGTGGCGTGTACGTGCGGCCTCGCGCGCGTGCTCGCGTAGTGCGCGTGCCTTGGCACGACCCGTCGTGCCCCGTCTACCCCCCCCCCCCCCCCGCCCCCGTAGCCTATGCGCGCTAATCCCGTTGTTCATATTAATAAGATACGAGTCTCAATTTGGAAATTGGTTACGTTAGTTAATTTGTATAGCTAATTGTCTAACTCATTCAATGTTAATCTACTAAAAGTGGTCGCGTTTACATTAGTGCATGTAGCTAGTTCTTTTGTTAGAACCAATTGGAATTAGAGCACGTGACGTCTAGTTATTCGTTTACCCGTAGTGCACCTCGAGCATAAGCCTTAACCCCTGCGAGACCTTCTCTCGTTTCTTTCTAACCAAGGTAAATTCATTATCGTATGTGATATTCTATGCATATTTACTTTATTTGTTCTCTTGTATTATGGTGTACTGTTTGTTTCCTAATTTGAATGGATGGATGTATGTATGCTTGCAATCGCATAGAGAACGATCCGGTTGAAGAGCCCGAGGAACTCGCAGGAGAAGCCCCTGAGCAGCAGTCGGTTGGTGGAGGCAAGTGTCCCTTGAACTATCTCTGTCCTATTTCATTCTTTAATTCACCTCCCGTTTTACACATTTATGCCTAAGGATTGACTAGCTTTGTTATCCATGTCCTTGTTTACCTATTTGGGTTGGATTATTATTGCTTAGCTTTATGCTTTTGCTTAACTCTAATCAATGAACATGATGAGATTATCTATGATACACTGTTTTCCTCTCTCTTATGATGATATCATACTTGTGGTCTTCAAGGGGGCTCGAGCGGTTTCTCAAGTGCCTATCCGTAAGGACCTGTTCTATGGATGACCGCCCGGGAAAATAGTGCAACCATGAGGGTGGAATGGGATGCCCTTAGCTGAATAATTAGAGGATCCGGGGTGTAGATCACTTAGCCGTCGTGCCGTCAATGGGGCTCGGTGTATGCGGCTCACTCTGCCAAGTTTGGGTTCGCCCCTTAGGGAGGAGTGCGGTGCATTTAGGAAACCTAACGGGTGGCTACAGCCCCGGGGAATCTTTGTAAAGGCTACGTAGTGATGCCCTGCTGGACCACCTAGGTAGTGGTCAATGGGGAGTAGCTCTCTTCGGGCAGAAAGGGAATCACGACTTGTGGATAAAGTGCACAACCTCTGCAGAGTGTTTGAAAACTGATATATCAGCCGTGCTCGCGGTTATGAGCGGCCAAGGGAGCTCCAGTGATTAGTGGTACTTGATCAGAGACATTTTGGTTTACAGGTGGCAATGAGACTGATGGTTCTAGTTATGACTATGGTGCTGGTAAGTGGTATTCTTTCCGTTTGGAAAGGGTACATCGGGCTAATAACTTGGGTTAATGCTAAAACCTGGCTTTCTATTAGTAAATAATAATCTGACCAACTAAAAGCAACTGCTTGACTTATCCCCACATAAAGCTAGTCCACTACAGCCAAACAGGATACTTGCTGAGTATGTTGATGTGTACTCACCCTTGCTCTACACACCAAACCCCCCCCCCATCCCCAGGTTGTCACCATTGCAACCACTGCTCAGGAGAAGATGAAGCTGTGGAAGGAGACTTCCAGGAGTTCCAAGACTACGATGAGTTCTAGGCGTGGGTTAGCGGCAACCCCCAGTCGGCTACCTGTGAAGGCCGTGTGTATCTACGTTTCTTTTCCGCACTTTGATTTATTGTAAGGACTATATGGACGTCTCAGACGTATGATGTAATCGACTATCATTCCCTTTTAATACTATTTTGAGCACTGTGTGATGATGTCCATGTTATGTAACTACTGTGTACGTGAATAACTGATCCTGGCACGTACATGGTTCGCAATCGGTTTGCCTTCTAAAACCGGGTGTGACATAAGTGCCAGAAACTCGTTGAGCTTTCGGTCCATAATCCCGGCTGGTATGTGGTGTCCCCTAAAAGCTGTCTTGAACTCTCTCCATTCCACCTCTCGGTCCTCTAGCTGCATGGCAAGAAAATGGTCCCACCAAGTCCTTGCGGGTCCGCGAAGCTGCTGGGTGGCGAACCTAACTTTAGTGACCTCTGAACAAGCCCCATGGAGTAGCGGGAATTTGGATTCCACTACTCTTAACCATACATCTGCATCAAGTGGGTCCTCTGCCTTTGTGAACAATGGAGGCTGGGTACTGAGGAACTCCTGGTAGGTAGCTGCCGTGGGGTGACGCTGATGGTCTCCGCCACCATAATGCGGAGGTGGCGGCTGGCACTGAGCTAGCTGCCTCAAGATCTCATTCTGCTGAGCCATCAGCTCCTGCAGAGTGGGAGGCGGTGGCGGCGGTGGAGGGACGCGCTCATTCTGGCCACGACGCTGCCTCCCGGCCATCTGAAAAACCACATATATACTTAACACCATATCTCCAAGTTCAAGGTTTAATCGCGACGAAAGAGTCAAAAACAAATTGATAGGTTCCGACTTAAACAAAAAGGATTTAAAAAGGCATAAATTTTCCTTTCAAATTTAAAACTGATAACATCCATCAGCCATGCTTCCAAAAGAGTTTAACACGATTACATCAAGGGTCCCCAAAAAGACTCAACTCTATCTAGCCTAGTACCCCAAGGGTGCAAAAAAGCTAAGCTAGGTGCGAGGAGTCCTACCATCACCGATGTCTAACTCTATCTCGGACACCTAGTGAGCGAACGAGGCAACACTCGACTCGGGGGAAGGTGGTCTCCCTAAGCCAGCAGTGTCCACACTAGAGGCAGGCTCCTCTCCTCCCTTGATGTCGACGTCCTCGTTGGCCTCCATATCCTGGATCTCCTGGTGATGCATATCCAGGTGCTCATTAGCCTCAGCTAGCTGCTGCTGAGTGTTAATAAGTTGATCCTCGAGAACCTCGATGGTGTTCTCCCTGGTACCCACTAATTCCTCCAACTCTTGGATATCATTGGATAGCTGCTCCACCTGCAAATCCTTTTCCACCATCTCAGTGGACAGATCAACCACGAGCTCCTCTCTGTTGTCCAAGGTGATCTTGGTCGCCTCCAATAGTGCCATCAGATGGGACATCGCCTCACCGCGCATCACTTGCAGACGGTACAGAGCATTCATGCACCGTACGGTCAAGTGCGCAGTCTGTCCTGGGTAGATGGCCCAGATATCCTTGGCATGCTCCACCCTGATCCTTCCACATTGGGTCATCCTCCCTTTCAGCGGGGAACAAGCCAATGGGGTGGGTAGATAGCTCCAAAGGATGGAATCCGCAGAAAGTGGTCAACCCGTGCAGAGCGATCGCCTCGATCGTGTCCTCGGCTCGGTATCCAAAAGACTCAGAGTCCAACGAGCGCCAGCCTGGCTGCAGGGGATGAGGCTCCAAGGTCATCCTCACCCTACAGCGGGGCACTCGGTGCTTCTCGAACTACTGCACCGCGTACTGAGGATGCGTCGTGTATCCGGCCCCCTGAAGTACCTCCCACAAAATGCGGGGAAAGCCCTCTCGTGCAAGCCCGTCAGTGTGGGACAGTGCATTTCCGTCGTCTGAGGATCCGTGGGATGTCATCTGTGTACGGTTAAGAATAAGTAAAAGAAAAAGAATAAAAAAAGAACAAGAAAAAATAAGACTCAGCCTTTCTCTAGTTAAATGAAATGGTACTGGGGAACTTAGTCGGTTATCATCTTGTTTTTAAGTCTTTACTCAAATATCCATTTGTTTAATTTAAGAATGCATGCATGCTCGTCCTGAACAACCTCACTAATGTAAAGGGGATAGGGAAGACTCCCATCCTTTAAGGTGGCCTGTAGGGCCTAATCACTTAGCCACCTAGCTACCCTTCTATCATCCTAAGGCTTCACGTCCTAGGTCTATCCTTCTCGTCCTACTACCTATCCAACATTGTTTCTATCAAGTTTTACTTTGGAAAAAGATGGTATTTATCTTTTATTGATTCCTCTGTGGTGGTACAAGCTCCGATACCAGCTGTGGCAGAACTGCCCGAATTATTCCGACTTAAGTGCCCAAGTCCCACCTTAGAGGCTAGACCACACTTAAATGGGAATAACCCGTCAATCCCTCGGATCTAATCCGACAAGGCCACTGACAGGATCAAGTACCACAATCTCACTCGATGGTGAGTCACAGAGCAAATACAATAAAACGTAAAACCATACATTAAGGAGTATTAAATTATTACATCACCATCGGAGTTTTGCAAAAGTAGTCATCATGGTTCAAAGTGCAGCGGAATAAAACTAACGGTAAATAAACAGAGAGATGGGGAAGCCTGTCCCATCACTCCTCATGCTCCTCCTCAGCCAAGGTAGGGTCCCACTCAACAGTCCAACCCGGTGGCAAGATGGACGACCAAGTCACTCCAGCAACCATGTCCTCCAGAGAACCTGTAAAAATTATGCCACAAGCAAGGCTGAGTATACTAATACTCGGCTAGACTTACCCGGTGTGAGGAGTCTACTCCTCTACCTCTAGACATGCAGTTGTTTGGCTGTGGGTTTGGTTGCCAAAAGCACTAGCTGAGCTTCTAAGTCAAGTTTTAACTTTGTCAATTTAAGTGTGACTCTCTTAAGGCTAAATGTGTACTATCTACTCATACATAGTAGCAAACATTTTTAGCAATCAACATCTTATATCAACTCATCATATTTCCACTTGTTACTCAATGCAGTACAATGGATCAAGCAGTCTCATTAGCCGCGAGAAGCAGACGATTCGAATCGAGTTTTTATCCTTGCAAGGTAAACCTAAACACACGACATGCCAGGGCACTCCGTCCCCACACACATCAACCGTCCCCATCGATTCCCCGTCAGCAGAGAGGGGCTCACCGCCTTGGCGTACAATGCCTCACTGACCCCGACCACCGTCGTGCAGTGACCGCACTTGTACCCACCATAACCGGAATGGGAGACCACGTCTCAGGTCGCGTGAGGAGGGCAATCTGCTGCCAGGTTCAATCAGGTACTAGGCTTACCGATTTACCATATTTCTCGGCATGTGTTTAGTACATTCAATCGCTTGACACAGGTATCCGCACGTTAATCCTTATTCCAATTTCACCTCGTAGACCACGCATCCCCATGGATCCGTGTCCACCAACCAACTATCAATATGATATGAAAAGTGGGTACAACCAATTCCTGATCTCGCGCGAGTGCTGGAAAAATCACTCGTCTTCTACCGAGATCCTAATTAAATAAAGCAGCTACTCGACCTAGCATACTAATATCCATCTCAAAAGGATTCCTGAGATCATGCAACTAGGGTTTCAAACAACTCCTACACCTAAGTGCACATTCAATCCTACAATCATTAAGTATAGTAAAATAGCATAAATAACAGGTTATGCATAAAATCGGGGCTTGCCTTCCAAAGCTGTGGCAGGCAGGTCCTCTGGTGCAGGCTCTGGTGCTGGATCTGGGGCTACCTCCTGAGCAGCTCCTTGCTCCGGCACGAGGACGTACTCTCCGTCAGCAAGGTTACAGTCTATCGAAATGCAATGAACATGTATGTCATGATTATGCAGGATTTAATAACATTATGCTAAGAGAAGAAAAACTAAGTTAATGAGTAACTTAGGGTTTTCTTGGTCATACGTGACTTTTAGTAGTTTATGCAAAAACTAACTTAATGGGGTGGACAGAGAGGTTTAACATTTTTAAACAGATCAGTAGTTGGATACAAAGTTCTCCAAATTTTTCTAACCCTAGTCAATTAGTGCAACTATTTTTATCCCTATTATTTAGCTTTTGGTCAAAACAACAATTAAATCAGAACCCTAAAGTTTTCTGTAGTACATAGGGGTTTTATATTTTTCTTAAGTAGTTTACATTATTTAGAGTCTGACAAAATTGGTTTGACCAAATTTGGATGAACTAAACAGAAGTTATGGATTATTAAAGTTTTTGTTCAAATTTAAAATCAGGTTAAATAAGGTTTTCTAGAAAAGCAGTTTACACCGAGGACCCTGGGGTATTTCCAAACTAACTCTCTCAGTTATACCCCCGCGCTACTATTCATTTGAGTCTCTGACATTTCACAAAACCCCCCAGACTTCTTTCCTTCTCCCCCGCGGTCCTTCCCTAGGTTTAAACAGTGCCCGCAAGAAAGAAAAGGTGGCGCGGCTTACCGGCGGCGAGATAGGTCCAGCGAGGGGCGGGGTTGGCTCGGGGAGGCTCTGGCGGTCACAGCGATGTACGGCTCGACTGGCGGGGATGGCCGGAATCGCTCGGTCCACGTGCGCAGGCGGGGGTCCTCGTCGGCGGCGGGTGTGCCGGCCAAATCACGGCGATCTAGTTCAATCCAAGGGCACGGTGAGCTTCACGGGGTGACGTAGAGACCGTGTGCACAAGGAATCGGAAAATGGTTCAGTGGATTACCCGGTCCACGCACTCCGGCGGGGTTGTGAACTCCGGCGACCGTGGACTGGCCTCTCCGGCGAAGCAGACTTCGATTCCTCGCTCGGGGAGCTTCACTGAGGTGTGCTCAGTCGTCTCCGAGGGTCGGACGGGGTTGGGAAAGGCTGGGCTGGCCGGTCTACGGCGGCAGGGGCTCGGGTGGCCGCGGACACGCCGTGCACGGGCAAACGGCGGGGAGTTGAGCTCCGGTGAGGTTTGAGCGTGCGCGGAAGAGTGTGGTCGACGCCTGAGTGGGCTTTATAGGTGTGGGCGCGGGCCATGGCGTCGGCTAGCAGTTGGCGCGACGCGGGGCGCGCGCGGGCGTGCTCTGGCGCACACAGAGCGCGTCGAACACGTGGAGCTTTTCTTCTGCCCGTGTTCCACAGCTCACCCAAGTCGCAAACGTGCGAATCTTGGCAAAAATCCGGCGCGAGTCTTTTCCTGGCACCTAGGGCTGTCTCTCATCCGTGAGTTGCCATGGCAGATATGGCCTAGGTAGGGAGATCTTCGGTCGCCAAATCGGGTGTGTCACTCTGCCCACCTCGCGACAAAAACCATGCCAAGGTATGTCAAACGTCAAGGTCTTGGGCTCAGCTTTTTCCAGTGGGTGCCCTAGGTGGTATGCCACATTTTTGGTATAGAACATAGGTGGATTTGGTGCCAGCTTCGAGGTGAACATGGCTGATCTTTAGTGTAGGTGTAGTTTTTGACTTAGAGAGAAATAGAGAGCTCTAGCTCTCTCTCCACTTAGGGAATGGATTTGGGGTTTCTCCAGGGGTCTTTTTGCAATATTTCCTTCCCACAATTGTTGGTTATAAGGTTACTTAAAGTTTGGTTAAAGATTACTCATGTTTTGCACATTTGCTCACTCTCTCTCCCCCCTCTTAACCATGGTTTTGGGAGATAGGGTTCAAGAGAGGATTAGGGTTTTCCCTCCTCTTGCCCAAGGTAGTAAGTGCACAAAAGCTTGAGTGAGGCTCTTAGGTTATTTGAAATCTTGGTTAACACATGGTCTCCAAGGTTCTTATGTTCTCCTTAAGTTTTTACCACATGTGATCACATTCCTTAGTACCAAGGTGTGCTCTAGCCATGGTAACACCTGAGGTGTTACAGCCCTCGGCCTCCAAGCAGGCACCAAGGACCTGGTCCAGGCGTCGGAGGCGGTCGGTGGTGGAGTCCAGCACCGGGAGCGCAGCGGAGATGGACGTCGGCAGCTACGACACCGGGATGGGACTCATCCCTAGCGGCACCAGAGCCGTACTTGCCTCGCCGACCCATGCGGCGATGCGCTAGACCTTGGCGCAATGCTCTGCCTTGAGATCTTCAAGTGTCTTCTGCATCGCCTCCACCGCATGGGGGCCCGGTGCTGCCTGTGCCGCCTGCGCCGCCTCGAACTGGCGGACCCGCTCCTCTAGCGCTTGCTCCTTCTCCTCCACCTCGAGCTCATGATCGGCCAGCAGCTTCTCCCGCCGTTCAAATATTTCCTCCCTGAAGGCGAGGTTCTTCTCCTGCCAGGCGAGATCCGTCGCCCGCTTATCCAGGGAAGCATCCTTCTCCTTGAGGTTCTCCTCGACCAGGGCAATGCTACTGGCCCTGTCATCCAGCTCCCGCTACAGCCTTTGCAGGCTCTCCACAGCTGCGGTCTGCTGGACCCGCTGCTCCTCCAGGATTTTGTTGAAGGCATTCAACTTGGCCTAGAGCTCTGTGGCGACCTCCTCCCTCTGGTCCAAGTGCTCCTCCTTCTTGGCCAGCCTCTTCTCCTTCCGGGCCACCTCCAGCTCCCGAGCGTACACCTTCTGAGGTCCTTCTTGTAGTCCTTGCGGCCCCGCTCAAGCTCGGACTGCTCGGAGGCGAACTGGCGGGATGCTGCCTTGGTGCACTCCTCCAGGTGGGTATGCTAGTCGCTGAGGAGCTGGTGTTCGGCCTCAAGCGCCTCCCACTCCCGCAGGATCGCTGCCTTAGTCTCTTGGAGGGCCTGATGGGCGCGAGACAGCACCTGGGGGAGGGGCACTAGCGCTGCTTCTGGCTCAGCGCCGGACCGGAGCCGCCGCCCAAAAATCACCTCCGTCTCCTCCGGAGGGGCGACGGGATGGAGCTAGACGCGCCCCCGCGTCGACCTTGATGGTGGGGGCGGGCGCAGCTGGGGCCTCCTCTGCCGCTGCCGCTGGTGTACTCGACGGCATCGCCGTCATTGAGGCTGTGGCAGCCGTTGGAGCGGTGGAGACCCCCTCCGCCGCTGCGGCACCGCTTGGTGTTGGCGCCGCTGCTGCCGGACCCCCAATGGGAGCCTGCGGGCCCGGTGGCGCTGTCTTGGTGGCAACAACCAGGGGTGGAGGAGGCACGACTTTGGGAGTAGAGGGGGAGGAAGCCCTGACAAGCAAACGACGGGTTAAGACCTGTCGACGCGATAAATAGACTAATCAAAAAGGGGCTCCACTCACTTGGGGCCCTGGACCTTCCAACGACCCTGGAAGCGGAGCGACCGCAGCTTCTGCTGTTGCTGTTGCTGCTGCTGCTGGTGCCCCTTGGGGAGATCATCCCGAGGTGCTGTTGGCGGCGGCGGGCCCGACAGTGGTGGTGGTTGTGGTGGTGGAGGACTGATGCGCCTCTGCGCGCCCTGGGCCTGGGAGCCGGTCTCCTTGGCCCCACCAGCAGTCCTCTGACGCTTCTGGGTGCCGGCCACCTCGGCCCCAATGGGGGGGTCGAAACAAACAATCTGTCAGCGCGGTGCAGCCGGCGTCGCCTCTCTTCCTCCGACACCCCGGCGCCGCCTGGGGCAGAGGAGCTACTTGCAGCCCCTTTGCCCTTGTCCAAGGGGAGGGAGCCGCGGCGGAGGCGCGTGAAGCTCTTGCGGGGGCGCTGGGAGCCACTCCGGCAGACTTAGGGCCTCCGGCCGACGTGTCGGAGATCCGGATCCCGCGATGGGTGTCCCGGCCGCCGGTCTGGCGAACCGTCACGCCGCTCTCGTCGAGGGTCAGCAGCGTGGCCAAGATCGCCGTCCTCAGCCCTGGATCGTCGCAGAGCGCCGAGATGCCCTAGGGAAGGATCAGGGACTCAGGAATGAAGGACTCACCGATAATCCCCTTCACCAGGACTTCCAGCTCGTCCCAGGTCAGGTCAGTCCCTGGCCCGCGCTGGATCCGGCCGATGTCGTTCGAGCCAGTGAACCAGAAGCACAGGCGCGCCCTCCCTTGCAGGGGTGCGATCCGGCACTTCAGGAAGTCGCCGACCATGTGCATCGACGTCAGGCCGCCCGCTGCCAAGCTCTTGATCCTTTCCAGTACGAACTGGAACTCCGGCGCAAGGGATGGCTTGGCCCTCCACTGCTTCCGGTCGAGTCTTGGCCCGTCGCTCGGCATGGTGAGGCGGTCGTTGGCCTCGGCGCTGACGACCACCCAGTCTCCACGCCAGCTTTCCCACCTCGCGCCGCCGAAGGTGGGGATGTAGGCGCCGGCCAAATCTGGCCTTGTCTGGAAGTAGTAGGCACCGAGATTGTCCTTGGCCTTCCTAGATTTCACCAACACGAAGAAATACGGAAGAGGGAGGTACAGGGCACCACCCCCACGAACATCTCGCAGAGGTGGGCGAAGATGGCCGCTTGCAGGATGGAGTGGGGCGTGAGCTGCTAAAGCTGGAGGCCGAGCTCCTCCAGCAGCAGCAGGAAGAAAGGTGAGATCGGCAGTGCCAACCCGCAGGAGAGCTAGGAGACAAAGAGCACGAACTCCCCGGTGGCGAGATCGCCGAGGTGAGAGGCGCCGGCGTGCCCCATCCGAGCAGGTTGCGCACTAGGTTGAGTGCCCCCTCAGACTAGAAGCGCTCGGGATGAGCTAGCAAGGCCATGGCGACTACGGCGACAAAAAGCAGAGGAACGCGAATGCAAAGGGGCGCGGAGAGCTCGAAGGCAAAAGGGCGCAGCAGTTGGAGAGAATGCAAAAGTGTAACTGTTGCACGCGGGGTGAATCCATTTTCAAGGAAGACTCTCCCGCTCGTGCCCCGAGACGCTGCAGAAAATCTCGCCCGACGCGCACCAAAGCAACCCAACCTATGACACGGGGGCCCAGGCCCACAGGTCATACAGCTGGTGTGTGGGGTCTCTAAGTGCTGAGAAGGCGAACCGCCACGCGAGGAGCGAACCGCCGCCCGCGGTAGTGCGCCTCTTCATCTCCGCCGAAAACAACGGCCCAATCTATGACATGGGGGCCCAGGCCCACAAGTCATACTCCTTGGGTGTCGGTTCCTGAGTGCAGAAAGAGTGAACCGCCGCTCACGCCAGTACTGCGCCTCCTTGGGGCCGCCGCAGAAGACAGAGAAGGTGAATTTTTAAACCAACGCAGTGGTATCAAGGTGCCTCGCGCGTGGCCCTGTGAAACCATCAGGTGTGGGGGCCGCGGGGACAGATATGGTAGTTGGCGTGACCGAAGGCGGGATGGCGGTGATTACGTCAGCAAGCACACGGAAGCAGCGCGCCAATCGCCAATCAAGCTTTGGCCCCCACCTGCAGGCTCGTATCCTCCTTTGAGGTGGGCCCAGGGGCCACTGTCGGTACCCTGAAACAGGGGTACCCCTTACTACAGCATGAAGACACGGTACCCACGCGGCTATCTCTAGTCGCGTGGTGAATAGCACCCGACCCCACCACATGGATGGCTCCGGGGCCGCCACATGGCCAGAGAAGACGATATACTCCAAGGTATCAACAGTGAGTCCGGACCCCCTGGGAAAGTGTCGGACCCCAGTGTATACAGACCAGACCTTAGGGTAAGGTCCAGGACCTCCACGGGTGCAAACCGGACCCCTAGGATGGGTTCTGGACCCCTCTATGTGGGGTCCGGACCACTCATAGCAGGGTCCTAGGATTCCGGGACAAAGAATACCCAGGCCTTAACCAAGGCCAGGCGGGGGTTCCGGAGCTGACACGTGTCCGGACCATACCGTGTACGCCTCTGCTTCCCGCTCAGGCGGAGCCCCGATGCTGCCACGTGGCCTACTGCCCGTGACGTAAGCCAGCGGGCGGAGCCTGACGTAAGGCCTCTGGGCCACGCGGCCTCTGCATTTATTGCGGATAAGGCGCGCCGCCTGTCCATTCCACTGGCAGGTGATGTACCGCCTCAACATTTAATGAGCCCTGTCCACTCCATTGATAGGCGATGTGCCGCCTCAGCATTTAATGTGCCCTGTCCACTCCGCTGACGGACGGCAACCAGGCCATCTTGCAGGCAGTGTGCCTGTCCATTCCGTTGGCAGGAAGTACGCCCGTGCTGCGGCGTACACTATGATCATCATCACTCGCACATTACCGAGGAAGCAGCGACAACATATCAATATCGTATGCACTACGGACATTATGGCGCTCGAAGATCGCCCAGGCGTTACAGGCATTAGTTATTTACTTCCGTTTTGCCCCTAAGCCCACATGTCGGGGCTTAGTATCCTTGTACGTGCCCCCCTTGAGCTATAAAAGGGTGGGCGCACGACGTTACAAGGCAGATTCACTCCCACGCAAGCTCACTCAGACACTTAGACTCTCGGACTCACAAGTTCATACAAGCTCTCAAGCTCAATACCACACACAGTGGAGTAGGGTATTACGCTCCGGCGGCCTGAACCACTCTAAACCCTTGTGTGTTATTGTGTTCATCCATCGTTTAGCAGACATGCAAAACGCTTAGGCCCCCTCCTCATCTTAAGATTTAGGGTGGGTGCATTCCGTCACCAGGCCGGAGAATTTCCTCTCTGACAAAGTCCAAGAAGACTTGACCTACATAGAGAAGCCAACGCAGATTCTTGAGACTGCAGACAGGGTCACCCGGAGGAACACTATCAGAATGTGCAAAGTCAGATGGGGTCACCACAATGAGGAAGAAGCAACTTGGGAGCGTGAAGATGATCTGATGGCCAAGTATCCTGAACTCTTTGCTGGCCAACCTTGAATCTCGAGGGTTAGATTCTTTTAAGGGGGATAGGTTTGTAACGCCCTGAATTTGAGGGGTATAATTTTTCTTCTCCGATACTCACCAAATTCAGGCGTTACTTTCTTTTCTCTTCCCGTTTCGCTCCTTCTTCCAATTTTCAAAACAGTATAGTGACTGGTGTCTGTATCGCGTGTGAACAAAAACCTAAGTTGACATGGTTGTTGCATCATGCTGAAGCATATTTTTTGTCTGATGTTGTGTTTAATCGCGCGTCCGTCTCTTTTCGGTTTTCGGTTCGCGATTAGATCTCGATTGGTGGTCATGCGTGCAGTGGGTTTTCGGCCCAGCCCACGACCTAACCTGGCCCGGCCCCTAGCGCGCGCCCCAGGCACCCCACCTCTCTCCATGTGCGCCCCCTTCTCTCTCTATCTCATTTTCGTTTCCCGTGCAGCAACTTCCCTCTCCCTCTCTTCCACCTCCTTTGCCCTAGGTGTGATCCGGTGGACGGTCGCCGCTGATCGTCGGATCCCAAGGTGAGCTTCCCCTCTCCCCTCCTCTCTCTTTCCCTCCCTTCTCTCTCCCCATGCGCGTGGCACCCCTTCCCCTCGGCGCGTAGCCCCCGCGGCGCCCCTGCCTGCTCGCCCTCGGCGCGGCCCCGTCCGGCCCCCGGCGACGCCTCTGCCCTTCCTCTCGCGCGGCCCCGTCTGGCCCCCCGGCGGCACCCCTGCCCCTCCCCTCTCGTGGCCCCATTTGCCCCCGGCGGCGCCCCCTGCCCTCCCCTCGCGTGGCCCCTTCCGGCCCTTCGCCGGTGGCGCCCCTGCCACCTCGCGCGGCCCACGTCTGGCCCTCCCGGCGTGGCCCGGCGCGGCCTGCCCTAGGCGTGGCTCGCCCCTGGCACGCGCAGCGCGTTCGCGTACGCGTGCAGTCCCGTTCCCGCGCGCGCTGTCCCATCCCCGCGCGCAGCCTAGCGCACGACGTTTAAAATTTAGTTTGATTAGTTTTAAATTTAGTTTAGTTAACGTGTTGTGTCACGCGCTTCATCGCGCTACGATTTATTTTAAACTTAGATTTATTATTGTGCTGCATCACACGCTTCATCGCGCGACGATTCATTTTAATTTCAGATTATCTAATGTGTTGCATCACGCGTTTAGTCGCGCGACGTTTTGTTTAAAATTTAGTTCAAGTGGCGTATGTCGTCGTGCGCTTCGTCGCGCGACGCTTTACATTATTTGCATATTTAATTCAAGTGTTTCGTTGCGTGCTTCATCCCGCGACGATTCGTTTAATTTCAGTTTAGTCTAAGTGTTGCTCAATTTATTTTTAGCTTAGTTCTGCGTGCTGTCGCGCGCTTCGTCGCTTGGCAACTCGTCCCAATTTTCGGTTTAGTTCGCGTGTGCCGTCGTGCGTTTCACCGCGCGACAACCCTTTTAAATTTGCCTTGAATTGTTTATAGTAATTAAACGCGTAGCCTAACTTTATTTTATGCATAATGTGATTGTCAAATTAATATGGTTATGTTTAGACAAGTACTTTAATCCATAACTGCTTAACATAATCGTCTTTCGACCGTAGCCTCGACCGTTGTTTTCTCTTTCTCGCTTAGTCGTAGGTGCGAGCCCTGCGCCAAGTGTATGCTTATTTGTTATATTCTACTGCGTGGTGTATTGTTATTTTTGTAATAAAATCATGGAATGTACGTTTGAACTCGTATAGATAATGGTCAGTTGGTGGAGTCCGAAGGAGTTACAGGTGAAGACCCTGAGCAGCAGCTGGTTGGTGAAGGAAAGTGTCCCTTGACCCATCTATGTCCTACCCATTTTACAATTCACTCCCCACATCTACATAATTTATACCTAAGGATTGACTAGCTTTGTTTATCATGTCCTTGTTTACCTATGTGGGTTGGGTTATTTTAGTTTAACTTTATGCTAGTGTCTCACACTAATCAATGAACATGATGAGATTATTTATGATACGTTGTTTTCCCCTTTTGATTATGATGATGATTTTGTAACATTTAAGGGGACTCGAGCGGTTTCTCGAGTGCCTCTTCGTAAGGAGTGGTTCGTTGGATGACCACCCGAGAAAACAGTGCAACCATGAGGGTGGTATGGGACACCCTTAGCTGAATAATTTGAGGAACTGAGGTGTAGTTCGCTACATCGTCATACCGTCAATAGGGCTCGGTGTATACGGCTCGCTCTGCCGAGGCTAGATTGCCCCTTGGGGAGGAGTGCGGTACATTTAGAAAACCTAACGGACGGCTACAACCTCAGAGAATCTTTGTAAAGGCTACGTAGTGAAACCCTGCCTATTTACCTTGGTAGTGTTTAAGGGTTTGACCGTCCCGAGGCAAAAGGAAATCACGGCTTGTGGGTAAAGTGTGCAACCTCTGCAGAGTGTTATGAAACTGATATATCAGCAGTGCTCGCGGTTATGAGCGGCCTTGAGAGCTCCATGGATTAGAGACACGTTGATCAGAGATGTTTTATTTACAGGTGATAATGAGGATGATGGTTTTGATTATGATTATGGTAATGGTTTATGGTATTCTTTCCGTTTGGAAAGGATATTTTTGGGTTAACAACTTGGATTAATGCTAAAACCTGGCTCTCTACTAGTAATAATAACCTGACCAACTAAAAGCAAATGCTTGACCTTAACCCCACATAAAGCTAGTCCACTACAGCCAAACGAGACAATTGCTGAGTATGTTGATGTGTACTCACCCTTGCTTTACACACCAAACCCCCCAGGTTGTCCACGTTGCAACCACTACTCATGAGAAGATGAAGTCATGGAGGAGGACTTCCAGGAGTTCCAACAGTATGATGAGTTCTAGGCGTGGGTTAGCGGCAACCCCCAGTCGGCTGCCTGTGAAGGCCGTGTTTATCTATGTTTCGTTTTCGCACTTTGATAATTGTTAATGACTATGTGGATGTCTTGGACATCATGATGTAATCAACTATTACCCTATTTTATGTTATTATTTGAGCACTATGTGATGATGTCCGATTATGTAATTGTTGTGTATGTGAATTGCTGATCCTGGCACATACATGGTTTGCATTCGGTTTGCCTTCTAAAATCGGGTGTGACAGAAGGGCCAAGCTCATACAACTATGGCTACCTAGCTACCCAACAAGTTGGCAGTGGAGTTTGATAGGCTCAACTTGGGGATAGTTGCCCATGCGGAGGGGGTCACTATAGAAGTGGAACCTACTTTCGAACAAGATATACGGAAAGGTCAGTTTGGCAATGCTAAGATTTTCAAGAAATCAAAGACATGATGGTAGAGGCCAAAGATCCAGACTTCATGGAAGGTGAGTAAGGTACAATCTAGTTCAAGAACAGGATATGTAGTCATGAGATAGACAGTGTTTGGGGCCTTCGTCCTCCGAAGGTCCTCAAAAACGTAATTTAACAGTGTCTTCCAAGCATGGTTTATAGACAGGTACCTTCGGATTCAGGATTAAAGGCATATACGATGAGAAGAGCATGATCATGATGAAGGTTGCTGTTACTTCGAAGCTATGCGTAAAGGAGCTTTGGCTCAATCGCGGGAAAAGGAACCAAATTAAAAGGGAAAAGGCTATCCAGTCCTCATAGATTTTTCTATAAGCCAATAGTAAATGTAAAGGGCATGACTGTAATTTCTCACAAGTTGTGTCCTATGCCTATAAATAGATGAACAATACCCCCGTACTGTTCACGCTGACTTGTACTTGCTCGTGCGTGACGCTTGTATTTTTACCTTCTGTCAAGCCGAAGGTACATTTGTAATTCAATATTATTTCTATTTTTCCATGATAGTAAAATGGGAACGAGTTAATAATGTTATATAATTATTTATGATATCTCTTACATCTCATATGCTTCTCCTTTTATTAACATTTACTGCAATGATGAAGGTATGTCCTTGACGACCTTCGTCTGAAGATCATTATTTCCTAAGGGAAATAAAGTTTCGAAGGACGAAGGGCATTAACATTTAATGTTTTTGTGTTGCCTTGTTCTTAATTCATAGCACTTGAGAACAAGTCCCCAACATTGGCGCCCACCTCCGGTGAACCCTTTTCGACCACCTTCGGCAAGCACTAACCTTCGTCATGCCGCCGAAGAAAGCTTCAGCAGCAGGGACCGCTGCACTACAGCCGCTGGACCCAAACCAAGAAACTCTTTCTCTTCGAGAGGCTCGAAGCCAGAAGAGGAAAGCCACCAGTCCAACACTCCAGGAAAAGGAGTTGGACCAAGAGATCAGGGATATGGAGATAATCCATCTGCAAGTACAAAGGAAGAAGGAGAAGATGGCGCGATTGGTTGATCTTCAAAGGAAGATCGATGAAGCCACTAAAGAAGTGCGTCATCTTGTTCAAGATGAACAAGATCGAAGGCCCCAACATAGGGAGCTTCGTCAAGAAGGCCTATTCAACGAGGATGCATGGTATGATGATTTTAATCATGATGCCTTTACTTTTGATAATGCTTCTCCCTTGGCAGCAGAACTGCAAGCTACCCCATGGCCCCCATCAAACAAGCCACCTCAGCTCCCCATGTATGATGGACACTCAGATCCAAAGCAGTTTCTGATGAGCTACGAAGCAACTATATCTTCATATGGGGGCAACACTGCAGTCATGGCGAAGTCCTTCGTCATGGTAGTCCGGAATGTAGCCCAAACATGGTATTCTTCTCTTCGGCCAGGGACCATCACGTCGTGGCAGAAGCTTAAGGACATGTTGGTTACCAGCTTCCAAGGCTTTCAAACGAATCCGGTCACAGCTAAGGCTCTATTCCAATGTACGCAAGACCACGAAGAATACCTTCAGGCCTATGTACGAAGGTTCTTGCGACTAAGGGCACAAGCGCCTACAGTACCCAATGAGATTGTCATTGAGGCCATAATTAAGGGCCTTCGGCCAGGACCTACAGCTCAGTACTTCGCAAGGAAGCCCCCGCAAACTCTGGAGAAGATGCTTCAGAAGATGGATGAGTACATCCGAGCTGACAACGACTTCCGCCAAAGAAGGGAGGAAGCTTACATATTCTCTGAAATGACCAGGGGCTTCGGAGGAAGAGTCCATACGAGGCACGTCAGGTCAATCCACAACTCCACTCAAAGTGATGACAAAGGAAGTCAGTCTCAGAGGTCACAATATACCTCACAATCTTCGGGGCAACAGCAAATCTCCTTCAGGCCACCAGCTCCAAGGGGCAGAGGCGTCAGGGGCTTCGGAGGAAGGTTTGGGGATCAGCCTAGAAAGATTTACTGTTTATTCTGTGGTGAGGACAAGGGCCATACTACAAGAATGTGTCATGTCACCATTCAGAAACAAAAGGAAATAGCAGAAGTCGAAGCCCGGCAGAACCAGCCGAAGCAGGTCTTACACACTGCTTCGTGTCACTCTCCTTACATACTAGAGTATGTGAACAATCATCCTGCAGCTTCTGTCGCTTCGGCTAGCCATTCACAGGCCTCCTGGCCACAACTCCTGCCTCCGCCACCACTACAACCGACCTATTCCTGAAGCCAGCATCCAGAAGGGCATCAGCACTCTCAATAGCAACGGGAATTCAGGGAGGAATCCGAATCTCGCACAGTCAACAGTACCGTGCCAGAATCAAAACACGTCTATTGAGAGATATCCTACCTCCGGAACATTTTTACGTTCATTGTCATTTTGTTTTTAAGGAACAATCAATGTAAACCTAGTTTTAATTTCTTGTACTAGCTTCGCTCCTGTTAGAGTGAAATATATCTTCTCCACAGACTCACGAAGCTCAAAATTTTGCTGAATCTCAAAAGACGTTCCTAAGGGAATGCAGAGCTAAAAATCGCATTGCAAGTTTCACCGAAGCTACAAAAAGTCGTTCCTAAGGAGCGCAGCGTAAGTTTGCCGAAGCTAAAAAAAGTCGTTCCTAAGGGAGCGCAATGTAAGTTTTCTGCTCAAAAGTCGTTCCAAAGGGAATGCAGAGCCAAATACCGCTGAAATATAAGGCGAAGCGCGAAAAGTCAACGTGAATACCGCCGAAATAGAAGGCAAAGAAGTTCAAAAGATGTTCCTAAGGGGATGCAGAACTTACACCGAAAAATAAGCGGTTAAGCCGAAAAATAAACGGCAAAGAGATTTTGATCGTTCCTAAGGGGACGCAGAGATTGTGTTTCAACGTGGGTATGTGTCTTCGGCATTAGCATCATTCTTTGCATCATATCATCGCATCATATCGCATAGCATCACATCATACATCATATCACATCAATGACATGAGTTGGAGACGAAGCTGATCTTCGGAGAATGCTTTACAAAAATGAAAAGGCGCTAAGGCACAAAGTAAGCTGAGAATTACAGCTTCATCAATTCTGATATGGAAGAAAGGATCTATTGTTTACGGAGCATTATTGATGTTTTTACGAAGTTTGGATGTTCTTTACGAAGTGTGGATGTTCTCACGAGGCATAAAAATTCTTCTTTACGAAGCATGAAAAGAAGGGAAGGTGTTTTTTCGCCGAAGGCTCAAAAACGGTATGTATATAAAAGTTTCATGCATCGCAAAGAAGTGCATTGCAAAATAGTTTACATGTTAGATTCAAAACTATACACATCAAATATTACAGGCTTAGTTTAACAAATGTTACATTAATCACTTAAGAACGTTTTTTACAGCAACTACTGTTCTTCCTTCAAAACTTTCTCTGCAACTTCGTTAAGAAGTTTGTTGACGACTTCGTCAACAATAGATTTGGCTATGTTGATAATTTCTATTGCTTTCTTCGTCTCCGGATCGGCCAGGGGGTCGAATGGCTCCGGTGGAGGAGGTAGTTCAGTTGCGATAGAAAAAATCAATCAGTTCGAAGCCACGAAAACAAACGATGAAGCTAAAAGCCATTAAACGATACCTATCCGTCTCTCGAGTTCTGCAGCTTTCTCAGCTTTTTTCACTGCTTCTCGAGCGTCATGAATATCTTTTTCGCTCTTCTTCATTATTTCATGAGCCATTTCTTAGCCACCATTTTCCCAAATATCAGTGAAAAATTTGTCGCCCATTAAACTTGCTTCGGCCGAGGGATCCTTTGTGTCATCCACGGAGAAGGCAGCTTCGGCATGAGCTAGGGATTTAACATGATTGCAACCCGCCTTCTCCAAGATAGTTGAAACTCCTCTCACACCAGAGAACGCACAGACATCCCCACGATCACTTAAAATTTCCTCAAAAGCTTCGGCTTCTCCGCTGATCCACTCGATAACACCCTCAGGGTCACCTCGTATGAAGTTGTCTTCGTTTGAATAAGCGCCCACGCTGGCGAAGCTAGCCTTCATCTTCTTCACGCACCCCACAGATTTTTCAAAACATCTTTCCTTGGATGCGTGAAGCTCTGCAACTGCTTTTTCTAAATAATTTTTCCAATATTCGCTAGCATCTCGATTAGCTTCAGCGACAGCGCATTTTTCTTTGGCCTCAGCTAATTGTTTCCGAAGGTCTTCGATTTCATTCTTCTGGGCCTCAACTTGAGCTTTGGAACTAGCTTCGTCTTCTTTTATTTTGTTTACCAATGAAATTAATATCTTGTCTTTCTCAAGACCTTCGTTCCTTAGTTCAATCACCTCTGAACGAAGGTTGTTCAGAGCCATTGTATGCCCTTCATCTTCAATGTTTTTCTGTGCTCTAAGAGCATTGCTAAGGATTAAGCCATGCAAGAGGAGGACATGATTAGATATAAGCAAATAAAACAACTCATTTTCAAAATACAAAATTAACTTTTATACCTTTATGCTATTATATGCTAAACTGTCAGCCAGTTCATCTTTTGACAAAACTGAGAGCCCATCTTCTAGCTTCGGAAATCCGAAGCTTCTACCCATCTCTCGGCAGACGGTTATCTCTTTACTATCAGGGAGACAGTACAAAAAATCTTCCTCCCCGCTGCCATTGAACACTAATGCCCCCTTCGGGTATTTCAGTTTTTGGGCATAATGTTGAGCTTCTCGTTCTTCTTCTTTAGAGAGTCCTTTTCCCGAAGCATGGCGGATGATGTATTCAATGCTCTCTTTTAAAGCTTCGGGAGCAGGAGTGGCAACCTTTTCAGGCGAAACTTGCTCTGTGGCCTTTTCTTCTGTTGCCCTTTCTTCAATTTCCGAAGGTTTTTTCTCGGCGAGCTCTGAAGGCCCAGCTTCGGTACTAGCTTGGATTACTGCAGCTTCAATTTTGGCCGGTTTTGTTTCAGCTCCGGTTTGCACTTTTGAAGCCTCGGCGATTTTCCATGAAGGAGTAGAGCTTAAAGTCTTTACTGTTTCTAACACATCTAGTACATTTGCCATCCTTCTCTTGGGAGTTGCGGCAGAACTTTTTTGTGCCTTCGACACTGTTACTTCCGATGAAGGGCTTAAAATTTCTAGCGTTTTTGTTTCTTCAATATTTGGCTTTTCAGCTTTATCTTCCTCAGTCTTCGACTCAGCTAGTTCAACCGAAGCTTCCTTCGGCATTATAGCTGGCTCTTCAGCCTTCTGCGTAGGAGGAATGGGCTCTTTTGGTTCAGCAGCTAAAGAAGTCTCCCTGCCAAACTCAGGCACCACGGCCGGTTCAATATAGCGTGGCCGGTGGGTAAGAACCTTCAACTTTTTTCCCTTCGGCGAAGGCTCGACTAGAGTTGCCGAAGCAGCAGTTTTCTTCTTCTTTCCCTGACCTCACAGTGGATAGCGGTAGTCGGGGTAGACAAAGCCAATAGCGTCAAAAACTCTGTTCAATCTCTTTTTTCCCCGACCTCCGAAGGCTGTGGATATTGCATTGTCTTCCGCCTTGGAGTATGATCCAAGCAGTTCATCACTGGTAACTTCGATGCATTTCAGCCAGTCATTGTTTGGTTCATCGAATTTATCTCCGTATCTAAATGCGTACTTCAACCGGACCAGTTCACCTTCATTAGATTCGGTGATGGTCTCCTTCGGCATTTCCCATATCTCTATAAGCGGCCATACTCTGTATGCTATGTGCTCTTGAACCAAGTCTCTTGTACCAATAAAGAAGCAGACAATACCAAATGCCTTCTGACATGCTTCGGCGGCTTCGTCAATTTCAACCTTCAGCCTTCGGAGGCCGAAGCGGGACCAAATGGGGCGCATAATAACTTCCTTAATATCTTCTCTTGCCTTCAAGTCATTCTTCACGTAAAACCATTCCTCCATCCAGGCCCCGAGCCACCTTTTTCGGTACGTTGGCACCGGGTAGCTTGCGTTGGGGTGGGCGATAAATCCATAACAGCCAAAATTGTTATGATATTGTTCCTTGCCCATGGCCTTCGTCTCATATGCAAGTTCATGCATGCTGCAAAAACATTTCACGCTTGGCTCCAAGCCCTGGCTTCTCACAGCCCAAACAAAAATCCCCATTCTGATAATAGCTTCGGGGGTTATCTGATAAAGGTAAATCTGATAAATTTTCAACACTTCGACCACAAACCAGCTCAATGGAAACCGAAGCCTAGCTTTGAAGAAACTTCGGTAAATCACAACTTCGTCTTCCTCAGGGGCAGGGACGTTGTTGTCTCCACCAACTCTCACAATATACATATCTTGAAAGTACCTTCCTCTCATATTGTCAAGATGACTCTGTTTAATTGTCGATTTCCCAAAAATTGTATGACTTGGCCTCCACGGCTGATCCTCGGAATCTTCTCCCCCGCTTTCAGCATCATAATCGTCACTATCACCGGTATCTTCAGACAGACCTTCCAGGATCTCCTTAGTAATTTTCTTTGTATTTGACTTCGCCATTGACTCGATAAACCCAGCTATATAAGGATTTGCAGCCTTCTTCTCTTCAAAGAGCTTCTCCTCTTCAGACAGCTTCGTCTCAGCAACAACCTTCTTGTCTTGAGACATCTTTTCTTTGGAAATGACGAAAACATGTCCTTCAAACCGAAGCTTAGAAAGCTTGAGAAACTAGCAAGCGTTGGTGAGCAAGAGCTATAAAATTGAGAAAACAAAGCAAATGGCACAAGTAGCGTACCAAATGTGGTTGGTGCAAGTTCTTATTTATACGCTCGGCACGCCCCGAATTGGAGGGTCCCGTCTGTCATTGACTGTTGCTATTCTAGCAAAGGGAAGATGTTTTTTCGGACCTTCGGCTTAAGGCCTTTGTCCATGTCGCAGTCTTAATTCGTTATCTTAAACAAATTAATACTGCGAGGGGCTACTGTTGGGGGCCATCGTCCTCCGAAGGTCCTCAAAAACATAATTTAACAGTGTCTTCCAAGCATGGTTTATAGACAGGTACCTTCGGATTCAGGATTAAAGGCATATGCGATGAGAAGGGCATGATCATGACGAAGGTTGCCGTTACTTCGAAGCTATGCGTAACGGAGCTTCGGCTCAATCGCGGGAAAAGGAACCGACTTAAAGGGGAAAAGGCTATCCAGTCCTCATAGATTTTTCTATAAGCCAATAGTAAATGTAAAGGGCATGACTGTAATTTCTCACAGGCTGTGTCCTGTGCCTATAAATAGATGAACAGTACCCTCGTACTGTTCACGTTGACTTGTACTTGCTCATGCGTCACGCTTGTATTTTTACCTTTTGTCAAGCTGAAGGTACATTTGTAATTCAATATTATTTCTATTTTTCCATGATAGTAAAATGGGAACGAGTTAATAATGTTATATAGTTATTTATGATATCTCTTACATCTCATATGCTTCTCCTTTTATTAACATTTACTGCGATGATGAAGGTATGTCCTTCACGACCTTCGTCTGAAGATCATTATTTCCTGAGGGAAATAATGTTTGAAGGACGAAGGGCATTAACATTTAATGTTTTTGTGTTGCCTTGTTCTTAATTCATAGCACTTGAGAACAAGTCCCCAACAGACAGTCTCCGCAAAACCATACTAAAAGAAGCCCATGACTCAGCCTATTCTATTCACCCTAGTAATACCAAGATGTATCAGGATTTGAAACAGAAGTATTGGTAATATGACATAAAGAGAGATGTAGCCTCGCATGTAGTAGTGAGTGATTTTTGCTAGAGGGGAAAGCTGATCATCAGAGACCAGTCGGATTACTTCATCCGTTAAAGATACCTGAATGGAAGTGGGAAGAGACCAGTATGGATTTCATCGTGGGTCTACCCCGCACTCCTACTGGCTATGATTCTATTTGGGTAATTATGTATAGGCTAACCAAAGTAGCCCAATTTATCCCAGTGAAGACCACTTATTCGAGAGCCCAATTGGCAGAGTTGTATATGTCACGGACTATGTGTCTACATGGCATTCCAAAGAAGAATATCTTGGATAGGGGTCCCAGTTCACCTCTCGATTCTGGCAAAAGTTACACGAGAGTACGGACACAAAGCTAAACTTTAGCTCAGCCTACCACCCCCAAAAACAAATGGCCAAACCGAAAGGACCAATCAAGTGTTGGAGGATATGTTGAGATCTTGTGATCTTAAACATGGTGGAAGTTGGGATAAGAGTTTACCCTACGCAGAGTTTTCCTATGATAACAGTTATCAGGCCAGTCTAAAGATGTCCCGGTTTGAAGAATTGTACGGAAGACAATGTAGAACCCCATTGTATTGGGATCAGACTGGTGATATTGGGATCAGACTGGTGAAAGATAGTTCTTCGGGCCAAAAATTATCCAAGAAGCAGAAGCCAGGTTCGAATAATCAGGGAGAACCTGAGGACAACATAGTCATTGCAGAAAAGTTATGCTAACACCAGAAGAAGACAGTTGGAGTTTGAGGAAGGCGATCATGTGTACCTAAAAGTGTCACCAATTCAGGGTATGAGAAGATTTAAAGTCAAGGGGAAGTTGTCGCCTCGCTTTATTGGACCCTTAAAGATCCTGAAGGAGTTGGGAAAGTTGCTTACTAGCTGGAGTTACCTAGTCATCTGGTAGATGTGCATGATGTGTTTCACATATCCGAGTTGAAGTAATGTCTTTGAGTCCCAAAAGAACATTTGCCTATGGAAGAACTTAGTGTGCAGGGTTATCTAACCTATACGAAGTATCCTATAAAGATCATTGATATCCTGACTTGAGTCACCAGAAACAAAGTGATGAAGATGTGCACAGTGCAGTGGAGTCATCACACAGAGGGTGAATCTACCTGGGAACGAGAAGATGAGTTGCAAACAAAATTTCCCCACCTTTTTCCTAGTTCATCTTAATTTTGAGGTCGAGATTCTTTTAAGGAGGTAGGATTTGTAATACCCAATTGTTATAGAGAAATAAAAAGAGTGGGTATATTACTTGTGTGTGTTCTCTTATTTGTTCACCATACAATTCTTCATGTTTAGAGTAACCAACTTAATTAGTAAAAGATACAACAAAATGAGTTGTGCATCTCATGCTGGTTTTTTATGTTGTTGAGTTGCATTTGATATGAAATTTGGGTTTAGGGTTTAGGGTTTTTGTGTCATGTGATAATTAAGTTTGAATTCAAATCCTTGATAAAAAAGAGAAATAGAAAATAGAAACAGGAAAAGAAAAAGATAAAAGCCTCGTCGGGCCAAATCTCCACCAGCTCGGCCCAAAACCCTCCCCACTCGGCCAACCCAACCTGTGGAAGTGGCGTCGACGGGTGGACCCCATCCGTCAGCGTCCCCACTGGCCTGTACGCGATTTCGCGTGCCCAGCCGAATGCGCCTGTTTGCGACTAGAGATGGCAATGGGGACCCGATCCCCAATTCCCCGCGGGGAATTCTTCTATTAGGGGACGGGTATGAGACTAATTTAGTCCCCGCGGGGATCTAAATGGGAGAAATTTAATCCCCGTCGGGTTCGCGGGGACGGGGACGGGGAACCATCCCCCGTCCCCGTTCCCCGTTCCCCGTGTACCCGCTCCACGAAATTATTTTATCCAAGTTAGTCAATTTACTTGTTAAAATTATAGTAACAACTCAGTGCATGACATGTTATAAAATAGAAAACTAAACTCTAAAGTAGATGTCTCTTGTAATTTTCAATCTTGTTTGTTAAATTTGTATTAATTTGATACAGTCAATTTAAATTTATCTTTAAATATTATACTTTTAGCGGGGACATATTCCCCGTGGGGTTCCCCACGAGGATAAATTCCCCGACGGGGACGGGAGAAAAAGCTCCCCCGTGAGCGTTCGCGGGGACGGGGATGAGGAATTTTTGTCCTCGCGGGGACGGGGATGGGAAGCCATTCCCCGACGGGGAAATCCCCGTTGCCATCCCTGTTTGCGACACCGTCGGTTGGGACCCACTGCCCAATTTGTCACGTCGCGCTAGCGCAGTCATGTGGGGGCCACTATGCACTGTTGTTCTTCCTTCCCCCTCGCAACAATCCGACACCAAAACCACACCCACCGCATGAACTCAGGAATTCTGTTACAACATCCCACTAAACTGACCTTCCGAGGCCATAAAGTTGTATCCCTGGGCTCTCGCTTCCCTTTTCATCACCGTGACCCACCACCGGCCGTGAGGGAGAGGGAGAGATTATGCGAGAGACGTGAGTGCGCAAGGTGCGCCGCCGCCGGTAAATCTCGCCTGTGCCGCTGGTCCGACCTTAGTGACCAATCGAGAGGGGGCTAGCGTGGCACCTTGCAGAAGCGTGTAGCGGAGACCTCGGGCGCAACGGTGATCGGGTCGTCGTCAATTGCTCATCGGAGCATCACCACCACCGTGAAGCCGTGGCGCTGGAACCTCCACTGCGGCGTTGTCTCGGCTTGGGAAGGTGGTCAAGAAGACTTCATCGAACCCATAGAACCTCCGCGGGTGTTTGAGCGCGCTCGGTGCGTTCTGGAACCGGAGAAATTACTCACTAGAGCATATTTCCATGGTCGGCATAGTTCGGATCACTAATAGCTGGTAGTCAGAGGGCAGTGCTGAAGCATTAGAGATACTTGCTCCGACGAGTTCGCTGGTGAGGAGTTCGGGCGGTGCCATTGTGGTGTTAGTTGAGAGGAGAGACCGAGAGAGAGGTGAAGCAGATAAGCCCTGGTTGTGCATTTTATGATGGACGGTCTAGATTGGATCGGAGAGTACCCACTTCGCTTCATTAAATCAGCACCGTCAGATCGAGATCTTGTGGTCCCAGTTTCGTAGCGGGTCGTTTAGGCTACAATCTAATCGCAGCCACCAAAATTTGATCGGACGTCTCACATTCACTGATACCTCTTTAGTGTGGCTCGTTGACAATAGATTCCTCAAGTTTTATGAATACCAACCCGTCGTTCACATATATACAAAGATCCTTGCAGATTAGTCCAGTATTTTTCAAAATGAACTCCGAGCTTCGCAAAATTAGTGGTTGCAGCCCATAGGATATTTAAAATTGTGTAAATTGATATAGAAAATAATTTTATTATCAATTTATTTATAAAAACATAGGAAATTCGTAACTCATTCGTTTTAACTCTGAATCTAGCGGTTCTCGAACCTACGATTTTATAGCGATGCGTAGATTAATGTCATGCAATTTATTCCTTTGTTTGATGCAATGTTAATTCTGCCTCTATATTGTTTGTTTGTATCGATGCAAGTAGACGAGCAAGTGACCGAGAAGCCTGAAGCACAGCAAGTCAAAGACCCTGAGCAGGAGTTCACAGAAGGCAAATTGGGCCATTGATCACTTTTCTTTATCTAATAATGTTCTCCATAATCACTGTGACATGCTTTGGTTAACTTGATGTGACCTAATAGTTTATCCTAGTTTTGTCTACCCTATACCTTGTTTACAAATGAACAATTGGGTAGTATTTGCTATTGCTCCATGTGGTTTTGGGTGTTATGATACATATGAATTATGATCATGCTTAGTACTATCAATGGATCATTTATTGTTCATGGAAAAATTATTTTGGTTAATTGGAACATTGTAGTGACCAACCGAGAAAACAATGTTATCACAAGGGTGGAACGATACGCCCTTGGCTGATTAATTAGAAAAGCTAGTGCGAGTTAATCATTTCTCAAAAGGGGCAGGCGGGGTGGAGGAGTGCTGGTGTAGGGAGGTCCTCGGGTCGGACTGTCTGTATAACTTTTCGGACGAGGGATTCCTATATCGCCTTCAGGCTGGAAACCGTAGAGGGTTCTCTCCTCTAGTGGAACTTTGGAAAGGCCTCATAGCACAACCCTGCCTCGTCTCCTCGGTAGAGATGAATGGGATTCGAGACCCCTTGGCAAATGGGTGACACTACTTGTGGGTAAAGATGTGCAACCTCTGAAAAGTGTAAAACTGGTATATCATCCATACTCACAGTCATGAGCGGCTTAGACCCTCACATGAGTAATTTATGGAATGAAACTTAACATGTCATTTGTATTGCATTGTGATATTTATTATTATGTGGTCTCTTATTTAATCGGGTTGGTATACACCTATACTTAGTAATTGCTAATAAAATTTTAACTAACTTATTAAATGCAATGATCAGCCTTAACCATTATTTGTTGATAATCCTTTCACTACACACGAGCTCTCACCGTAAATGAGCTCATGCACATTATTCCCCATGCTTGCTGAGCGATGAACGTCTGTGAGCTCACTGTTGCTATAACCCCCTAGGTGAAGAGCATATACTGCCGGAGGAAGACTACTATGATGAGATCTAGGCGTCGTCTCCCAGTCAACTGTTGATGCTGAGGAGATATTTATCTTAGTTTGATTTATTTATTATCAACTATTTGTAAGACATTTTCATTATGTAATAAAAATTATGACATTCGTCTGTATACATTGAGTCACTATATGTGTGGATCTTTATTTGGCACACATATGAGACGCACCCGAATTTACCCTTAAATTTGATTGTGCTTGGATATCTGCCAATGTTGTTGGTGATCCAACTATATTTCGTGAATGAAATCAAGAGATGGATCTAATGGCTGGGCGGAAACAAAAGTGTGTAGCTTCTAAAATAGTTGTCGCCACCTGTAGTCCAAAGTATATCAATATCTTCTAATATCGTCCAAAGTATATCAATATCTTCTAATATCGGAGAAAATTCAAATGATGGGATTCATCAATAGACAATTAATTAATTTTTTGATATGCATAACCAATGTATTGAATCACTACATTTGTCTGGATTTTGATGGTTCCATTATCCATGCTTAATATTTGATTGAGTATTATTAGGCGAGGTCACTAGAAAATTCAATGTCCGATGAATTAAATAGCAAATTTTAGATGAGCGTCCGGTAGCCCTTATTGTGGGAAGTAGAAACTCTCAATACATGAACATGTTAAAGAGCACTAATACTGCTTGACATTGATAGTCTGTGTTTAATTGGCTGGTATAGCGCCCGATAGGTCGGTATCTATTTCTAATATCTATGAAGTTGCAATCAAATTTCTTTATCCTGATCGACGACGTAGGCACACTTTTATTGTGTGCATGACCGCATATCATTCAAACTTAAACTTTTTAAGCCCGTAGAGGTCTGTTTAGACGATTTTAAAAAGCTTAGGATGGTACTTGAGTTTTATATAATTTACACATGAGACTTAGGAATATTAAAAAGATCCTATTAATATTAATTTGTTAATTGGACTTAGAGAGTGTTTGGTTTCTAGGGACTAATTTTTAGTCCCTCTAGTTTATTCTATTTTAGTTCCTAAATTGTTAAATACAGAAAATAAAATATAGTTTTAGTTTTCGCATTTAGCAATTTAAAGACTAAAATAGAATAAAATAGGGGACTAAAATTAGTCCATTGAAACCAAACACCTCCTTAGATGACAATACAAGAAAACTTTAAAGTTGCCAAAGTGATTCTGTGTCGATTACCATTGCTAAGATTGTAAGTGGGTGTTTGGTTTATATGAACTAATGTTTAGTATCTCTAATTATCCCTTTTAGTCTTTGAATTGCCGAACACATGGACTAAAAGAGGGATTATCTCTATTTTTAGTCTTTGTGTTTGCCAATTTAGAGACTAAGAAGATGTTTGAATGCACTATAGCTAATGGTTCGTTGGCTAAAAAATTGTTGATAGAATTAGCGAGCTAACACATAGCTAGCTAACTATTAGCTAATTTGCTAAAAATAGTTAAAAACTGAATAATTATCTAGACTATTTGATGTCTTTAACTAATTTTAGTAGCTAGTAATTATTAGCTCTAATGCATTTAAACATAGCCTAAAAGGTACTAAAATGTATAGACCAAAAAATAATGGCAAGAAACCAAATATTTTTAAAGGCTAGTTTGGATACTCCAAATTTTTTTTTCAAGCGACACCTCGTTGACACTTTGGACGCCGGCACATCCATAAAAGGCACCATTAAATCTTTGGCTATTAGCACGCTTCTCCCCTCCCAAACCCCCCATCTCAGCGAGGGCCCCGTCGGCTAGCGCCGCATCCGCAGCCGTCGACGCAGACCCTCTTCGGCAGCCGGTGCTTCCCCGTTCGCCGCATTTTGTACTCCCCGTCTCTTGTGCTCATCCATCCCTAACCTCACCTTCCCCACTCTTAGCTTGCAGCGCGTCCCTTCCCCGCTCCCGGTGCCATGGACTGCGCAAAGGGGAGGGCGGTGGCGGACCTCTACGACGAGCTGATGGTGGAGATCTTCTCGCGCGTGCCCGTCAAAGACCTCCGCCGTTGCACGTGCGTGTGCAAATCTTGGCGCAACCTCATCACCGACCCCCTCTACCGCAAGAAGCTGCCCCAGACCCTGGAAGGCTTCTTCCACGGCGTCGTCGGAGGGCCTCTCAGCTACGGCCAATTCACCAGCCTGTCGGGGAGCGGAGTCGGAGAACGCGTGACTCCGGTCGACCCTTCCTTCTCCTTCATCACGGCAATGCTGCCTGGCGTGGAGCGCATGGTCCTCTTGGATTCTTGCAACGGGCTCCTGCTCTTTGGGTGCACCCGGGAGGACAAGTTCGGGTACATCGTGACAAACCCTGCGACCAAGGAATTGATGACTGTGCCCGCCAGCTCCGGCTCTTGTCCTCCTCCACCTCCATTTGAATGGGGCATCGATGTTGGGGAAAGATACGCGCACACCTTTCTGATGATTAACCCTGCTGTCTCCTCGCACTTCCACTTGGTCCAGATCTGGGAGAATACGGCGGAGGAGGAGGTGGAAACGGTGCACTCTTACTCGTCTGAAACCAAGGCATGGAGTGACAGGTCAAGCAAGTGGGGGCGAGGTGAAGAGGGTGGTGAATGGGAGCTGTGGGGTGAATCCGTGATTGGATTCAAGTGTGGCTGGGCTTTGGTCGATGGTCTGCTCCATTTTCTTGCCTTCGATCTTCAGAAACAAGATTATGTGATAATTGCAGTGGATGGGGAAGGGGAAACTTGTAGGATCATCGGCTGGCATGGTAAGGATGTGGTAGCAATTGTTTTTATTGGTCAATCCCAAGATCATCTACACTGCATCGGTGTGAATGCGGAATTAGATCAAGGCTCTCAAGTGCGCTTCACGCGGATGTCGATCTGGGTTCTTGAGGACTATGATACACAAGCATGGATCCTAAAGCACAATGTGAGCTCTTTGCAGTTCTTTGAATTACTGAGTCACCCAGCCGAAGACTTCCATATTGTGGCCATTCATCCAGATCACAATTCGTTCATCCTTGTTCAGCACTGGAACCAGAAATTTGTATCATATAACATGGATACTCAGGAACTGCGTGGTCTCTGCACTCTTGAAAAGGGCTATGTGGTGGTTATTACCCCTTACATACCCTGTTTCTTGGAGTCATCTGTTCTTGCCACCAAACACTGAGGTTGTTGTTTCTGGGGGACTTCTCTGCATGTTCAACAAGAGCTTGATCATCCAAGTGTTGGGCAAACTAGCAGTGTGGGTAAATCTACTAGAATTAGGTGGTGCAAAGTTGGATTACATGTCTTTAGGTGATCTAGTCTGATGATGCTTTAATGTCCTTTCGTAATGCTTTGAGAAAGCTGTTTACAGGACAACATGGTTAGTTCCATGATATATCAGTGAAAAAGCTGTTTACAGGACAGCATGGTTAGTTCTATGATATATCAAATTAGATCACACTTAATTGCTGGCCAATATAGGTATTAGCTTCGGTTTATATTGTGATTATTCAATATTGAATGCACACCTATGGTATTACCCTGTGTGTTCAGCTTGTTGGCTTTTCCCCTCTGTTTTTTTCTTCTTAATATAATACTTCCTCTGCTCCAATTTATAATTCATTTGACTTTTTATCCTAAGTTTAACCGTTGTCTTATTAAAAAAATCATAATTATTGTTAATCTTTGACGTGAATACGTGATATTGTTTAGTATATAATATACTTTAAATGCGGCTTTGAATTTTTCATTTTTTTCGCAAAAAAAATTGAATAGATGGGCCGGTCAAACAAGCCACAAAAAATTCAAGCGAATTATAATTTGGGATGGATTGAGTAATAAGTAATTCTGCATGTTGTAAAAAATAATAAATATTCTGCACACATAAAAAAGGGGACTAGAGCATAAATGTTGAGGTAACTTTATTTTTTAATACTACATGTCTTGTTCGCATTTTCCATCTAATTTAGGAAATTTCATTTCTGAAAACCTCCCATTTAGTACTACTTGAAGAACTGAGCACACATGTCTTGCATTTCCAATCCTGTTTCACCAACAGGAGAAGAAACGACTTTTTGAGTGTAATTGTTCTTTGAATGTAAATTTTATTGTTGAAACGATCTTTGACGCTAACTATTCTAAGCTCAGGTTTATAGTATGTACTTGTATCTTGCTTGACTATGTGTATTTATACTTTTCTCTGTGATGCGCAAATTCTCTGGATTCAGATACTAGAATGTGGCAGTGATGTTGTTTCACAGGATGCATCTGCCTTATGATTTGAGGGTCAAGTGAAGGAACATGAAGTAGTGGGATGTAGTCATTGTGTCATATTAAACTACTAACAATACCTTCATCTCCTTGAGTCCATCTGAAAATCTGATGTTGTCCACATGGAACACTGATGTGGTACTAGAACATAGCCTAACTTCTATGTTGATGCTTGGTAAGAGCTCTATAAAATTTGACCCCATGCCATATAATATAATTGTTTGAATCGACAAGTTACTGTAAAATTTATAAGAATCGTTTTCCCTTAGCTAAAGAGCTCATTATGCACCCTGTAAAATGTTATGTACACTACATCTCTGTCGTTTTTTCCATAGAATCCTATTTTATTTCCTTTTTACTGTGCCTTTGTATCTTTTTACTTAGCTAAAGTTGAGATTCATGTCACCTCTAGTATAAGTCATGTCGGATCTGCAAAAAGGATTTGATATATATTATGATGCATCTCGTTAAGGATTTGAAAAAGCACGAGTTGAACTATCCGACACATGATCTAGAACTGTAAAGCCCAAAATTTGTATAAGAGAAAATAATAAAATAAAGAAAGAAAAAATAGTAAATTCAGATATTTCAAATTAAACTTGAGCTTTGAATTTTGAGGACCGAATCTCGGAACCAAGAATTAATTTAGAAAATAAGTAATACAAAGGTTTTCTGTTCAACTAAATGATTATTCATTTCATTAAATGATACACTATAAGCATTTATTTAAATGAGTACTAAATTTAGATGACTCAAATCTAGACTAGACTTTTTAAATTTAACTCATAAAATGGAAGCTCATGAAAATAAATAGTAGAAGATACTCCATTGATTTGTTCTCCTCATAAATTATACATACTCTTAAAATCATCTAGAAACCCTTAAATGAAAGTATACACCACGTTCTTTCAAAATAAATAGGTAATGAATATTGATTCACTTTCAAGTAAACTACACACAAAGTGGTGTTTTATTAAGATATATCATTTACATGTACACATTACATATTTGAAAATAATTACCTAAATAGGATAATAAATGAAATTTTTTAAAAATATAGATATCTGCATCCCATGCTGACATTTTGCTTGTGTATTCTAATTTTGAAGTTCAAACTCTACTTGAATTTGGTTTTAATTGGACAAAAATAAAAAGAAAGAGAGGGATCAACCTGCTGATTGGGCCAAAACCGGCCCGCTTCATTCCTCCCATGCGGCCCATCCTGTGGCAATCTACACGCACGGCGCACCTGCCACCGACTTGTGGAGCCCACACCGTCAGCCTCTTATCGCGCGCAGCGGAAACAACCAGGTCTTTCCTCTGACTGTCGCGCGGGTCCCGCTGGTCGGCTTCGCAGGGCACATGCACACATCCTTCTCCGGTCACTTACGGGTGGGCTACCCCTGTCGGACTTATCTCCTATCCTAGATCCGCGCGCTAAACCAAAACCAAAACGGTCGGCCGGTACTCTCAGGTTGTTGAAACCACGCGCCCGCGAGCCTCGCCCCGTGTATAAAGAGGCAAGGACACCGCCCCGAAGTCGCATCTCGTGTCACCGGGACAGCTCAGTAGTCGAGGTTAGAGTTTTGGGCGGAAAACCAGAATTAAAGTTGGGTTAATCACGATAGAATATTATCTCATATGGTGTATATTAATCAATTTGTAATATAGTTTAATAATTAAATCACATAGATTTTCCATAAATCACAACTCCTTAACCCTAACTCCAATTTTAGTGGTTCGCGAACCCACGATCTCGTAGCGACGTGTAGATTATTATTATGCAGTTTGTTCTTATATTTGATGTGATGTTAATTATGCCTATACCATGTTTGTATGTATTGCTACGACTAGCAGTGAGGTCACGAGAATATGAAGATCATCCTAGTACCTGGAATCTCAAGTCACAGGCAAGTTGTGCCCTTGATAACTTTTAGTTATCCAATAATGTTCTCTATAATTATTTTGGCATACATAGGCTTAATTATGATGGGACCCAATAGGTCACCGTAGTTTGGTTATCTTTACACCTTGTTTATCCTGAACTATTTGGGTAGTTTTTGCTGTTGCTCTATATGGTTTTGGGATTAATATTACATTATGATTATGCTCCAATTATACTGTTGTATTACTTACTGTTCATGACAAGATCATTATATTAATTGGAACATGGAGCTTAACTTGAGAAACATGTGCCACCACAAGGGTGGAATGGGACGCTCTTGGCTGACTAACTAGGAAAGCTAGTGGAGGACTACCTTACCTGATAGGGGCAAGGGCAGTAGGGGAGTAGGCGTGTAGGGAGGTTCTCGGGTTGATTTTGCTGCGATGGCGGTCAGACGGGGGATTTCTGCATTGCTCTTCCTAGAAACTGTAGCGGGTTTTATGAAGCTAGTAGAACTTTGTAAAGGCCTCGTAGTGGATCCCTAGCCATTCACCTCAGCAGTGTCTAAGGATATGTGGTCCTGAGATAGACAGTCTCCGCGAAACCATACTGAAACAGAAGTATTGGTGGTATGACATAAAGAGAGATGTAGCCTCGCATGTAGCAGTGTGTGATTTTTGCTAGAAGGGAAAAGTTGATCATATGTAACACTCCAAAATCATATTTTGGTGAATTAAGAAAATTCCCTAAAGCATATTATAACAAAGTTATGAATTGAGACTATCTTCCCTATAATTTAATAAATAGTAAATATAAAATGTTGGCTATGTACTTAAACTATAATAAATAGGATAGTGAGTTATTTCTATATAAATTACTCCTATTGGATTATATAACTATGTGAATTCCATGCTTATTAAATTTCATGCATACAAATACTTATTTGAGCAAAGTAAATAAGGAGTAAATAAGTGTAAAATATTTGCATTCATGTTGTTGTTTTGATTCGACATATAAATATGGTTTCAAAATTTAAAATCAGATTTGAATTGGGATAGTTAAATCTGGAAATAAAAAGCAAAAAATAGAATAGCAAATAAAAGGCTTACCTATTCGGCCACTTAAGAAACACAACTCACGTGAGTTTTTCCTCCTATTTTTTATTCCACTTGTCGGATCTTACATCACTGTTACATCATCCATGACATCACCCATCCCTTGCTATTCGTAACAAACTAACCACCGTAGTTATTGTAACCGCCCGGACAAACTTCTCACCTGCGCAATGGATTTGGTTTCGAGTTTGTTAGAGTTCCTAATAGATAGAATAGGATTGTAACAGATAAGTACCAGATTAGATCTATCATGTAATAGATTTGATTTCGAGTTTGTTAGAGTTCCTAATATATAGCATATGATTTTAACAGATAAGTACTAGATTAGATCTATTATGTAACCATCCACCTCCCAGCCTATATAAATCCATGCCACCATAACACCTCAAGCCATCAATCAAAGACTCATCTCATCCATAGCCTCGCAGCAGCCACTGCTCGCCAGTGGGCCTGCCACCACGGATAGGATACCGCAGCCCCGTTCCAGCGTGAACAAGATCGTGCGAGGGAGAAACAGCCCTGTCCATCGATCCGTTGATGAGCGCTCGCGATTGAATCTCAAATACCCCATCGTGATCGAAAATAGTAGTCGTTCATCTCAGATCTGTTGGCCGAGATCAGATCGCGAGATCCTTTAATCTCGAGCGTTGATTTTAGATCGGACCGCTGTGATAGAATACCTGTTCAGGTGAGATAAGTCTCTGATCCCTGTCGTCAGATTTGGATCCCACGACTAGCAATCCACCGTACCCCTTCGCCATGTCCATCTTTATAAAGAGACCATCTAGTTTCCCAAAACTAACCCGTAGTCCACTCATGCACAAAGAACCTTACATATGAGTCCTGTTTTTAATAGATTGGCCCCTCCTTTTCTAGGGAATTATGGTCGTCGTCCATTAGGGGATAGGATCTATATAATATAAGTCGAAATTATATTTCTAATATGAAAATAATTCTAGAAAAATTTAAAATTCATATCTTTCTCGTTTTAACTCCGTTTTGGCCCGTTCCAGTTGTGTTAGCTTCATAATAAAATTGTCTACATAGTAACAACCATGTTTATAACATAACACCTACTTTTAGAACTAATATGATTAACCCATGTTTATTGGATTAACTTGTCTAAGTTAATAATTGGAATTAGGTCATCTATAAGTTGACTAGAATGTGAACTAGTGGCCGCTTGAATTAAAAGTTGGATGGAGTTAGTTACCTTTTTATCACATGCTTTATGTTAATCCACATAGAACATAATCCTCATATATAATCACATAGGTCTTCTAAAAATCATATCTTTTTCACCATAACTTCGATTTTAGTGATTCTCGAACCTACGCTCTTGTAGCAGCACATAGAATATTCTTACACTGTCTGTTCTCATATTTAATGTACTGTTATTTTTAAGTACTTTTTGTCTATTTGTATGTGTTGCTACGAGTAGCAGTGAGGTTACGATAGTATGGATACAAAGCTAAACTTTAGCTCAGCCTACCATGCCCAAACAAATGGCCAAACCGAAAGGACCAATCAAGTGTTGGAGGATATGTTGAGATATTGTGCTCTTAAACATGGTGGCAGTTGGGATAAGAGTTTACCCTACGCAGAGTTTTCCTATAATAACAGTTATCATACTGGTTTAAAGATGTCCCCGTTTGAAGCATTGTACGGAAGAGAATGTAGATGTCACACCCGAGTTTCAGGGGCACCAAGACTCGGGCGCGAACATAATCACCAGGTGTGTTGGGACCAAGTCTCACACATATGATGAATCATGGTACAGAAACGAATGTCACAACTTTGCTATATAATAGGAGTTCTGTACAAAATAAATAAATAGATAATTACATCATAAGGAGACAACGATCCAGCAACCCAAAGTTGACTGGGAGATGACGGCCTAGATGTGAATCATCTAGGCCCCTTAGTGATGTTTTGGTAATTAATGACAACTGTTTGTGGACTAAAGGTTCTTGGAGAAACAAGAATAAAGGGTTGGACAACATAAAACAAGAAATCTTGGAGATTTATAAGCATCGGTTGTGGATCAAGTGAAGGCAAAGGTATAACATAGGTTTTGTTTTTGCCGGTCTTCAGGAGTTTAGAGAAGATACTTGATCGGATTAGTAGGTTAGATAGCCGTACTATTAAGAGGGGTCAATGACTTTGATCTGTGTAAAACTTAGTGCCTCATAGAGCATCTAGTGGTTGCATTTGCATGAGGACTAACATCGCTTCAAATTTCATGAGTTAAAAATCCTTTCAAAAGCTTGTTTGAAAAGTGCAAAGTCTTGGGATGCGTGGACTATCTGGGCCTTGAGGGCGGACCGTCTGCGATCCTCCAGTGGGGTCCGAAGTCTGTTCACTTTGGACAGGTCCTGTTCATTTGTACTGCGGACCGTCTAGGCCATGGGGCCGGACCGTCCGCAGTCCTGGCCAGAGGAGGCTGCTCTTGGCACAATCCCTGAATTATAGTGCGGACCGTTTGGCCTTGATGGGCGGACCGTCCGTAGGTGCTAAATTTGGTTTGGGCAGGGACTGTGTGGTTTTTGGGATTTGTACTACAGACTGTCTGGAGGATAAGTCCGGACAGTACTGTCTCCCAGGTCTCGGACCATCCGGTCTTGTAGGCGGACGGTCCGCATGTGTTAACTCCACTTGGTCAGAGCTCTGGTGCTCCAAGTTGCCAGGTCGCGGATGGTCCGGCTAAGGTGGGCGGACTATCTGGACCTTACTTTTCTGACAGCTCTGACAGATTTCAAACGGGAAAAGTAGCCGTTATGTGTACGACGAATCGTCCGGCCCTAGGGCGCAGACCGTCCGCGTGTGCGCAGAACATGTGTCTTTTGCTCATAACGGTTGGATTTGAGTGGGGGGCTATAAATAGAAGGGGAGCTCATGTGTGAGGTCTCTCTTGGCCATTCCTTGCACACATTGAGCTCATTTGTGATCCTCCAACTCACTCTCTCACACACTTTGCTTGAGATTGCATTCTAGTGAGAGATTGAGTGTTTCTAGTGCATTTGCATCCATTGGTGATTCTTGAGGCACTAGGTGGTACACCGAGCAAGCGTCATCGGCTTGTTACTCTTGGAGGTTGCCGCCTCCTAGATGGCTTGGGTGATTGTCTCCGTCGAGCTCTCCAAGAAGATTATGGAGAAAGCCGCTGTGTTGATTGTGAGGGGTCCGCGCCTACCTCACCGGAGCGGCAAAGGTGACACTAGTGGAATTGAGGTATTGAGTGATTTCTTGTCCACTTGGCTCAAAGATCAAGTCGTGTCTTGATAGAGGAGCAAGTGAGAGCTTGAAGTCCACCTCAACGTGGATTAGGGGTGATCGGCAAATCACCGATACCACGGGATAAAATCCGGTGTCTTTATTTTCTTGCATTACTTATTGCCGTGCAAGTGATTAGTATTTTGCATATTGTTCATCAAGTATTCAATCACCTTAGTTGATTCTCATAGATTGTTTACTTGTTATCACTAGAGAATTTATTTCTCTTGTTATATTGATTAAATTTCCCTAGTGTTTTTGATTTTAGTCAAAACCATCTATTCACCCCCCCTCTAGCCGGTGTCCTAGATCCTACACTAGACCACTCATGGACTCGTCACAGCATCCTCCATGCGCCTCATCCTGCGGTACCTGTTCTTGACCTGTGGGGGGTGTGAGACAGCAAGGGTGAGCTCACATACGTTCATCGCTCAACAAGTTGTGGAGAATAATGTGCATAAACTCACCAAAGGTAAAAGCTCATGTAAAGTGTAAGGCTTACCAAAGAGGATGGCTAAAGCTAAGCATTGCTTCTAAAGTTGGTCAAAATTTTATTAGCAATTACTAAGTATAAGTAGATACCAACCCAAATAAGTAGTAGATCAAAATTGATAACAACACCCACAATGCAATGCATATGACAAATTAAGTTTAATTCCATAAGTTAATCATGTGAGTGTCCGAACCGCTCATGACCGTGAGCACAGCTGATATACCAGTTTTACACTCTTCAGAGGTTGCACGTCTTTACCCACAAGTCATGTTACCCATCTGCCAAGTGGTCATGAATCCCATACATCTCTACCAAGGAGGCGAGGCAGGGTAACACTACGAGGCCTTTACAAAGTTCTACTAGCTTCAGAAAACCCGCTACAGTTTCTAGGAAGCTCCAATGCAGGGGCCCCTCGCCTGACCGTCATCACAGCAAAATTGAAAGGGAAATAGCCTCAACATTTCCTATAATCGATTTTGGTGTTTGACGACCATCACAAACCTTGTGATTTAACCTGTTTGCCTAGTTGATCATTTCTCAGGTGCATAAGTTCATCTACAACTATTCTAAGTCGACTGTCTGGAATGGAAAAACACCTATGCGCGGACCGTCTGGGCCCTTGCGGTAGACCGTTCGCGACACTAGGGTGAGCCTCGGATAGGAACACTGCAAAAACACAAGTTAACACTACGGTCCGTCTGATGGAGAAGCAAGCACCGTCCGAGACCAAATGCGGACCATCTAGTAGGTGAAAAACCAGAAAAACCCGAAGGTGATGGGTTTGGTAAAATGTATTTTTAGTGTCCTCGCGGATCATCTGGGGTGCATGGCCGGACCATCCGCGACTGCTTTATCTGACATCTGATGACGCATTAAATGCTCTATAGCCGTTACTGCTGACTGTTGTGATTTCAGTCGTTGATGTGCAGGGGCGAACCGTCCGGACCAGGGGCGCGGACCGTCCACGGTCAGCAGGAAAGGAGCAATGTCTAGGAAGTGGTTGGAGGCTATAAATACAACCCCAACCACCTCCATTTTCTACACCCAAGCACTCCACTCATACACATTCAATACAAGAGCTAGCAATCTATTCTAAGACACAATCAAAGCTTCAAATCTCTCCAAGTTCCACAACTGAGACAAGTGATCATTAGTGATTAGTGACTTGAGAGAGAGTGATTCGTGTTTCATTTGTTGCTCTTGTTGCTTGGTTTTTTTAATAGTGCTTTCTTCATCTCTCTCTAAACTATCTAAGTGTTTTGTAAAGCTTGCAAGAGACACCTAATTATGTGGTGATCCTTGCGGGGTCTTAGTGACCCGTGAGATTAAGAAGAAGCACTCAACCGGTCTAAGTGACCGATTGAGAGAGGGAAAGGGTTGAAATAGACCCGTCCTTTGTGGCCTCTTCAACGAGGACTAGGTTCTTTGGAATCGAACCTCGGTAAAACAAATCACCGTGTTCACTCGTCAATCACTTGATTTGTTTTTCCCTCTCTAAAAGTTCCCTTGCTCATATTGATTTGAGTTTGCTCCCAAAGGTCATCCGCATTGATTGAGCAACTCTAAGCAAGGAGAACTATCTTCCGCACTCCAATTTAATTCTAACGCTAACCCTAGCCTTAGTGCAAGTTTAAGTTTATAAATTTCAGGTTTCGCCTATTCACCCCCCTCTAGGCGACTATCAATTAGTATCAGAGCCAGTGCTTCATTAAGAGCCTAACCAACTCGAAGTGATGTCTGGAGATCACGCCAAGAGGGAGATCATGACCGGCAAAAAGCCCGCAAGCTCGAGGAGGACTCTATCGAGAGAGTCCGGCAACAAATACAAAGAGGAATCCTCTTCCTCCATCAAGTCACATCGGAAGGGTGACAAGAAGAAGAAGAAGATGAAGAAGGTGGTCTACTACGAGACCGACTCTTCGTCACCCTCCACATCCGGCTCTGAATCGTCCACTACTTCTAAGCGCCATGAGCGCAAGACGTATAGTAAGATGCCCCTACTCTATCCCTGTATTTCAAAACGCACTCCATTACTTCCTGTACCCCTAGGCAAACCACCATATTTTGATGGTGAGGATTATTGTATGTGGAGTGATAAAATGAGGCACCATCTAACCTCACTCCACAGAAGTATTTGGGATATTGTTGAGTTTGGAGCACAGGCACCAAAGGTGGGGGACAAGGACTACGACTCGGATGAGGCCGCCCAAATACGACACTTTAACTCCCAAGCAACTTCTATACTCCTCGCCTCTTTATGTCGAGAGGAGTATAATAAGGTGCAAGGGTTAAAAAGCGCCAAAGAAATTTGGGACATCCTCAAAACCGCGCACGAAGGGGACGAGGTGACCAAGATCACCAAGCGCGAGTGTAACACCCTGAATTTGGGGGTGTAAAATTTCTTTTCATATATCCACCAAATTCAGGTGTTATCCTCTCTTTTCCATGATTTTCTTTCCTTTTGCCTAAAAGAGTGAAGAATTATTTTGTTTTATATGGGCGTGAGCCTAGTAAAGTAAAACCCTAAAGGAGTTTCTATGTTGCATCATACCAGAGCATACATCTATTTATTCTTGTTTGTTGAGTGATTTTGGGGAGCATTCATTTAATTAAGAATTCAAATAGGAAAAGAAAAGAAGAAACCCCCCTCTCTCTTGCCCCTTTGGCCCAGCCTAGCTCGTCCTACCCCAGCACCTCATGGCCCATTCCTGCACGCAACCCTCCCACGGCCTAGCTCGTCCCCCCACACTGCGCCCAGGCCACCAGCCTTAGCCTAGCCATTCCCCCCTGCCTCGGCCCAGCGTGCGCGGCCCAGCTCCGCGTGTAGCCTCCTGCATGCGCGCCCCCGCAACCCTAGCACCGTGCGTGCCCAGCCGCCGCCACCTACGCGCGCCTGCCCAGTGTGCTCCCAGCCGCACGTAGCCACGCTCGACCGCCGCTCGCCCGCAGCGCGCATGCGCGCCCCCCACACGCCGCTGCCACGCATCGCGTCCGCCACTGCCCAGTGGGCCCCATAGGACAACGCCGACTCCTGTGCAACTTCCCCCGTCGTCTTCCCCATGATGTGCGCGTCCAACTCACCCACATCTTCCCCCAACCACCGGGCCGATTCTTCAGCGCCCACGACATGCACGCTCGCGGAGCTGCCAACCCCCAGCCCTCTTCTCTCCCACCCATGCCCCTCGCCCCATTTGCTCGCCCACTCGCGCCCAGTGCCTGCTACACCGTTTCCCTAGGTCGCTGCACGGCCATGCTGTGATGCGTGCATCGGGCCGCCGCTAGTGCCGCGTCCGGCTTCCGTCGCGAGCTTGCCCTGACGTTGCCCACGCCCTCGTCGGAGCACCTCGCCGTCCTAGCCGTCGTCATGATCGTCGAGGTGAGCTCCTCCCCTCCCATCCTCCCTCTCCCTTCTCTATGCATGGCCGATCTGTGCCCTCACCGTGTTCCCCAGCCTAGCTGGCCGCCTTGTGGTCGCGACCGCGGCCTTTCCCCTGCGCGCACCCAAGCCAAGCGTGGCTAGCGCGCTGTCGCGCCCGAGCCCGAGCCGCTCGCCCCTGCGCTGGATGGCACGTCCAGCCGCTCCCTCCCCTCACCGCCAGTGCAGCCCACCTTCGCTGTGCGCTGCTCCAGCGAGTGCCCACCGCGCCCCTACGGCCTTTCCCCCTGCAGGAGACCGCGGCCGAGCCCCGCCCCGCCGCGCCACCCGTCTGCGTCGAACCCATGTCGTTTGTCGCCATTCGCCCGTGGTAAGCCCCCTCGTCCGAACCATATGCAAAACTCCCTCGCTGTCGCATGATTCGCACCGCGTGCAGCACATCTGATTTTTGCGCAATTGATGGGTTGTCGCACGTGTCGTCATGCGTCGTTCACGTGCTGTCCGTGCGCGTCGTCGTTTGCGTAAATCGCTGTTTGCACACTTTAGTAAAATCATTTTGCTATATCGTACATGTTAAATAATTGATTACTTGTTTAGTTGTGTATTATTAAAATAACAATTCAATCGAACCTAATTAATGATTTTAATTATGCGTTTGTAGATACCCGTTAGTGTGTGTACGCCAACTTAAATGTCGTGTTTAACGCGTAGTTAGTATGAATACGACATAATTTATCAGTACACGTGTATCGCGTTATTTATAAGTTCATTATAGGTTTAAATATATTGAGTCTCATGCGTCGTAATTCGTTCGGTCACGTCAACTCTAGCGGCGTCAATTTCATATTAGGAACATTGTTTGGTCGCGACGCATGTTTATTTAATTAATGAATTAATTATTTACCTGTTAGTTATTAAAATAACTAATTTATCATTTTAACTTGCGCTTTATAAATATATGATAATGTGATTAGCTTTATAAATATATGATAGTGTGATTAATGATTACACAAATGTTTTAAATTTAATACTTGTCTAGTATAGAGGCGGCATCTATGTAGTAATTCTCATTTGCGCGTCAGCGTGCTATTCGCGCGCGTAGTCGTGTTGACTCGCGCGTGTCGCGCGCTGTTGTGCGTATTGGTTCGCGTACACGCAGCGTGTCGTCGGGGTCCCGACGACATCCGTCTACCCCTAGACGACTCCCGTCTACCCCCCCCCCCCCCGTCTACCTTGTCTATCCCCCTACGCTAATTAATTTCCTATTTAATTGTCGGTCAGTAAACTGAATACTCAATCGGATTAAAATTATGATTTTAGTTAGACGATTGTAAATATGTGGTAAGGAGATTTTAACAACTTAAATATGGTATTTAATACCTATTTAGTGTTTGGTATAAACACGATGTCTGTTAGCGACTCTTGTGAGTCGTGCGCGTCGTCGCACTGTCTGCGCGCTGTTCGCACGTGTGGCGCCCATCGTCGTCGTGTTGTTCGTGCGTATAATTCGTGCGTTATTCTTGTGTTGTCACGCGTCGATCGCACGTGGCACGCGTGCGGTTCGCACGTGTTGTCACACGTCGTCTGCATGCGTCGCGTGTGCCACTTACGCATGTCGCTCTCCTTGCCGCGCATCGTTCACACGTATCTCGCGTGTCGATGGCGCGGGTCACACGACGTCTGCTCGTGATAATAAATTGTTTTTGCTTATAATCACTCATGTTAATAATAATAACTTATCGGGTCACACATTCTAATTAATTTATGGTTGCTCGACTAATGTTTATTAGATTAGTATTCCAATTAAATTAAATATATATTTGTTAATTTGCGTTTTTATGAATAAATAATAACATGGTTGATATTGACTTAAATATTTTTTATTTATTTGATACTTGTATAGTTTAAGCACGACTTCTAATTAGTTCTTCTCCGCCTATCGCGTGGGTTGTTCCGCATGCGGTGGCATGCTGTTTCACGTGTCGTTCGCGTGCTGCTTGTACGTCATCGTCATTCGTTCGCTCGTCCGCGCCACACGTCTGGTTAGCATGTTGTTGCGTGCTGTTCGCGCGTTGTCACGCGTTAGTCGCACATGGTCACGCGTTGTCGTGCGTGCTGTCCGTGTGCTCCTTCGCGCGTGCCGTTCAGCACGTGGTAACGTGCTGTTTCGCGCTTCGTAATTTTCGCCTCGCTTAGAATCATTCATTTTTATTAAATTACTTATTTAACTCACAGTTGTTAGTGTAGCAGATTAATCAAACTAAAGGGTGGATATTATTTATATTTGATAATATCGAATTCAATGTTATAGTTAATATTTGTTTAACTTAAACGCGCTAACCTCTAGACCGTAGCTCCGCCTGTCGCGTTTCTTTTTCCTCGCGTGACCGTAGTAACGCGCTCCTTTTCGTCTTGCATGTTTTATTACATTTTACCTTGTATGGTGTAATATTCTTATGCATATACTAGGTGAGTACCCGTGCGTTGCAACGGGAACATATAATAACATAATAACTTATATACAAAATGTGTCTTATATTGTTATAAAAAATATTTCATAATCTATTTGTAATCCTAGCCATACATAAATTTTATTATTTTAATTTAGCTGTTTCACTACTCCATTGCAACCATCAGTATCATGCAGACTTCGATATATGCCATGATTTGCATGGTCTCATCATTGAAGAGCACGTGTCACACTTGTCGGTAGAAGTTCCCTCGTACATTGTCAGTCATTAGGTACGCACCACTATACACGCTTGCTTAAACAAAAAAAGCAAGTGTATGTGTTTGCGAAGATAATTAAAGGCAGGCTAGCACAAAAGCTATCCCGACGATGGCGAGTGGTCATTGTTGTCGGTCCTCCTCTCGTCACCTCTGGTGCCAAGATGACGCCATAGTCCTTGATATAGTAGTCGTCGAACGCGCACGACATGGCGAGTACCGATGACTCTTGGCTGGGCTGCCAAATGAAGTGCACCCCGAGCTCATCAGCGAGGTAGTACACCTAGCCGTTGCACCACCAGATGTGCTACTCCTCTACATAAATCTTGTTCGAGGACACTCACACAACGTCAGCAACGACCGTCGTCCCAGCGCACAAGAATTCATGGCCGATCAGTAGTGACTTACGTGGGAGGTTGAGCTTCAGGTGGATGATGAGCTGGACGGTGTGACGGCGCCGTTGTCGGATGTGGTGCCCAGAACAACCCGAGAGTCACCGACGTTGGCAACGACCATGAGGTCCCCCTATTTGAAGATGGACAGTGCGGTGCAGCCGCTCTGGACCGCGTCCAAGCGGCGGCTGCGCCGGAGCTTGCCGAACACAGCGACGCATGTGGTCACGTAGTACTGCTTCCAGAGGTCGAACTGGCAGTCGCCAAGCTTCTTTTTGTCGTCGATGAACGACGCCAACGCGAGCGCCTCCTGCCAGTGGTGTTTGTTCGAGGTTTTCAAGTAAGAAACATGGATTCATCTTTGGCGTTGGTTTATGAAAATGACTCACAAGTCAGAGCCATAGAAAAATATTACGGAGAATAAATGTCACACATATAAAAAAGAATTTAAGTTGAAAACATTATTCAAACAAAAGAAATTGCATGCAAGGCTCTTTTTTAAATACTACTCCCTCCATCCAAAAATATAATTCAGGAATCTCATTGATAATTATCTACTACTACACATTGTGCAAAGGTAGCAGGTGGGCTTTGGAAGAGATGTAGTATATATTTTTACTGTAACAAATATTGACATAAACACACATGTGGTGTAGTGGTAGCTACGAGCACATTTGCTTGAGAGGTTGCAGGTTCGAATCCCATTGGAGCCACATTTATGTTTTTTAATTTAATTTTAGCTAGGCGTGGGATGCACGTGGGAATGGGAATGAGATTTGTGGGGAGGGGGGAATGAAAAAGACAGTACGGGGAGGGGGTAATGGGAATGGTAGAACACGAAATGGCAGCCGGGAATGGGAATGGGCTTTGCGGGGAGGGGAGAATGAGAAAGACAGTGCGGGAATGGGAATGGCAGAACACGGAATGGTAGCCTACCCCTTACCGCCTTAATAAGTAGTATAGATATATATGTTTGCCTGCTTGTGCTGGTTCGTCTTCGCTTCGTGTTGCGATTAGATCGCGATTTGTTTCCGCGCTTTGAGGAATCGACGATCAAGCGTTGGCGACCAAGAGATCAATCTCCTCGAGTTCTACGAGATCGAAGACTCTGAGCATCTGTTTGGTGAAGGCAAGTGTCCTCTGACCCATTATGTCCTATCTATTTATAATTCACGGTCCCGCATTACTTAATTGAAACTTAAGGATTGACTAGCTTTCTGTTTACCTTATCCTTGTTTACCTTTTGGGTTATCATGGTTAGCTTTACGCTATTGCTTTACTATAATCAATGAACATGATGTGAATATTATGATACGATGATGTTATCCCGAAGATGTTCTTGTGATACTTTAGGGGGCTCAGGCTGTTTCCTGAGTACCTCTCCGTAAGGACCTGTTTGGGGAGTGACAACCCGGGATAACAGTGCAACCATGAGGGTGGAATGGGACGCCCTTAGCTGATTAATTAGAGGAACCAGAGGAGTAGTTGGCTTCGCCGTAGGGCTGCCAATGGGGTCCGGGCACAGTACTTGCTCTGCCGAGGCTGGTTGCAGAGGTTCTTTGATTTGGTTTTGTTAGTCACCCTTCCTTTGGGGAGATGTACTATGTTTATGAAACTGGAGAAACCTAACGGGTGGCTATGACCTCTAGGAAATCTTTGTAAAGGCTACGTAGTGAGACCCTGCTAGGTCACCTTGGTAGTGATCAATGGAGAGTCATGATCTCCGGGCAGAATGGGAATCACGGCTTGTGGGTAAAGTGTGCGACCTCTGCAGAGGGTTAGAAACTGATATATCAGCCATGCTCACGGTTATGAGCGGCCTTGGGATCCTCTTTGATTAGAGATACAGATGGTTCAAGATGTATGGTTCTATTTATGGTTTTGGCTTGATGATGATAATGATGTTTCCCCAATGAGGAAATGGTTCACGGGTTGGTTATATAATAAAACTTGGCTTCTACTAATAATAAATACCTGACCCACTAAAAGCAATTGCTTTGAGCTTAACCCCACATAGAGCTAGTCCACTTCAGCCAAACGGGACATTTGCTGAGTACGTTGATGTGTACTCACCCTTGATTTCACAAAACACCAGGTTGCCTTTGGTGCAATCTATGCTCGGGTAAAGAAGAAGGAGAAAGATGTCGAGGCGGATCTCCAGGAGTTCCAGGACTTCGACGAGTTCGTGGTTTAGGCTAGCGACCTCCCCCAGTTAGCTGCCTATGGTGGGTTTATTTACGTTGGCCACATTTTGATTCTGTGTACTTTGATTTATAATATGTAAATGACTCTAGTCTTTAATATTATTACTTGCTCTTTATTGTTATTCGAAGCATTGTGCTATGATGAGTCATTTATGTAATCGCTATGTATGTGAGTTCTGATCCTGGCATGTACATGGTTCGCATTCGGTTTACCTTCCAAAACCAGGTGTGACATAAGTGGTATCAAAGCCTTGCTGACTGTAGGACCGCTGACCTAGAGTAGCATTGGCCGTTTTGAGGACTTATTGTCTATTACTTCACCTCATCCTTGATTCTGCTTCAAAATATTAGTCACCTCGACTAATTCTATGTTGTGCTCCTATATGCCCCCTTGCCAAAAGTATTTTATTCTAGTATGATCTATACTTCCCTCAATCTATTAGATCTGATCTCACTCTTGTGCTTGCGACACCTTTATAGATGCCCCCGACCATAACCTTCTTGTCTTTTAGGATTCTTTTCTCTTCCATTATTAAATTGCTATCATGTGACCATATATATTCCATTGGTATTGACATGCTCGTATCCTTGCATTTTAATACCCTTATCCCTTGATTCAAAGTACTTACCCTTGTACCTCTACTACCTATTTAAACAGTTCAGTTTATGTGTCCATAACATTCCTGTCTTTTGAGATCCCTTCCTATTCCATTGTTAAGTCGTTACCTTTCAACAATTTATGTTCCCTGGTCTTAGTATGCTCATATCCTTAGAGTCTTGCATACTCTTATATTTTCGTGTATGCTTATCTTCATACCCCAACGTCTGTTTAAGACATTTCAGTTAACATGCCCTTGACCACCCTTGTTTCTTAATGATCCATGAGCGGTCATTTTATTTTGCACATCCTTGGTGATCCCATTAATTCCTTGTAACTTCCCTCAGTAAAGAAATTTTACTTCAACCCTTCTATTGGAACCATACATATCTTACCCTTGATTGTTCTCTTCACTTCGCCACCTCGCGAGGCTTGCCTTAACTCTAACCTTGGTTATGCTTTTCATGATTATCATCTTTACCCTTATCACCTCTATATCCTACCTTAATATTTATCTTATACCTGCCCTTTAAAATCTCTTCTTTTCATCTTAATCTGAGCGTTGTACTTCACCTATTTTTCCCTTGGTCGTACCCTCATCTTTGTCGCTTGCGAGTTTTTAACTCCATCCTTTTGTTATGCTCTGATTGGGTATTACCTTTACCTTTCTCATATCTTGATCTTACCTTGGTAGTTACACTATGCATGTTCTCTAATATCTCCAATCTCTTATCCCAATTTGAGATCGGTGTTTTACCTATCTCACCCTTGGCCATATCTTCTTCTTTACCACATGTAAGCTTGGGTGCAACTCCATTCTTTGTTGTATTTATATCATTGACTTTTCTATGCCTTCATCTTTTCTCTTATACCCTTGTCTGTTATCGCCTTTAACCCTTGTGAATTTTTTTGTCTTCTACCTAAATGTTTACCTTGAACTTATCCGTTAAAAGGCTTCCCTTTCTTCCAATCCAGTTTGAGAGTTGTGAATTACCTATCTCTCCCTTGATTTCTTTTTACTTCCTATCGCCTTACAAGTTTTGTGTTAATTCCATCCCTTGCTATGTTTTGATTTGCTATCACCCTCACCTTGCCGTCCATCGATCTTGCCTTGATACTCATCTTTATTCCTGCTTCTTAAAAATCCCTTCTCTTCCACCTCAATTTGAGAGTGGCAATTTACCTATCTGGCCCTTGGACATGCCCTCTCTTTTTCCATTTGCGGGACCGATCTTAACTCCATCCTTTATGGTACTTATATCATTTGTTCCTATGCCCATTTACCTCCTCTCTTTCATTCATGTTCGTTATCACCTTTAACCCTTGTAATATCTATACCCTTACCTTCATGCTTACTTTGAACCTACCCTTTAAAGCCTCCTCCTTTCCGTCCCCATTCGAGAGTAATACCTCACTCACTTCACCATTGATTGCTCCCCCTTCTTCGACGCCTTGCAAGTTTTGTCTAAAAATACATCCTTTATTGTGTGTTTGTCCATTATCACCTTAACCCTTGTCATCCCTCGATCTTTACCTCGATGCTTATCATGTACCTGCATTTCAAAGCCGCCTCTCCCATTTTATTCCAAGAGCGATGTCTTACCCATCCCTCTCTTGTTCGTTCCCTTTTCCTCTGTCGCGTTGCAGGTCACGACTTTTTCTCGATATCACCCTTACCTTCCTAATATCTAGATCTTTCCATGATGATCCTATGCCTACCTATTGAATTATCATCCTTCCCATCTCGATTTGAGAATGGTGGTTACCTACCCTGCCCTTGGTTGTATTTTCTCCCTTGTCGATTACAATCCTTGCTTAAAACTCTATCCTTTATGGTGCTCGTGCCCCTATCCAGCACATCTTGTTCTACTCCTTATCCTTCAACAACCATAGAGAGTAGTTATTCCCTTTTCAAAGAGGACCACCATTTAATTAAAAGGAACGTATAGCAACGTGTTTTTTGTTTTTGTATGCTTGTGCTGTTTGTCCTTGTGTGATGAGTGATTTGTTTCTTTGTGATGAGTGTTGGTGTGTTGTGGCCTTTGGTCCATAATGGCATCAGTTTACTAGGTGAGTGCCATAGAGTTAGGTAGTTGGGTGCTCTCCCTTTTTCTCTCTTTAATCTATCTATGCTTACCTTTTCTATCTATACCCTTCCCTCTTGCACCTGTCCGGTTGGCATCCTCCAACCTCTCTTAATCAGTCAAGATCAGAGTTGGCAACATCTTCATCAAGTGCATACCAATGCTCCTGTTAAGGGGGTTAGACGCTAACCCTAATGAAGACAATGCGACCAACATCAACCAACAAGATCAGAGTGGCGCAACGAAAGCGTGTGTGGGTCCTAACCCACATGTCCAAGAGATCCTCAAGAATTGCATCAGTGGACGTGAATATCTGAAGGTCGAAGCAACCAGTCCACAAGTTAAACTTGTAGAGTCAAAGGCAACTCAAGAGAGCCATGATCAGCCAATGACCAACCTTGTTTTCTTGCTAGCTTCTTCTTGAATCTCGGGGGCGAGATTTCTGTTAAGGGGGTTAGATCTATAACACCCTGAATTTGGGGGTATAAAAATTCTTTTCAAATATCCACCAAATTCAGGTGTTATCCTCTCTTTTCCATGATTTTCTTTCCTTTTGCCTAAAAGAGTGAAGAATTATTTTGTTTTATATGGGCGTGAGCCTAGTAAAGTAAAACCCTATAGGAGTTTCTATGTTGCATCATACCAGAGCATACATCTATTTATTCTTGCTTGTTGAGTGATTTTGGGGAGCATTTATTTAATTAAGAATTCAAATAGGAAAAGAAAAGAAGAAACCCCTCTCTCTCTTGCCCCTTTGGCCCAGCCTAGCTCGGCCTACCCCAGCGCCTCGTGGCCCATTCCCGCACGCAACCCTCCCACGGCCCAGCTCGTGCCCCCCACGCTGCGCCCAGGCCACCAGCCTCAGCCCAACCATTCCCCCATGCCTTGGCCCAGCGTGCGCGGCCCAGCTCCCCGCGCGGCCCAGCTCCGCCCGTGTAGCCTCCTGCGCGCGCCCCGCAACCCTAGCACCGTGCGCGCCCAGCCGCCGCCGCCTGCGTGCGCCTGCCCAGCACGCTCCTAGCCGCACCTAGCCACGCTCGGCCACCGCTCGCCCGTAGCGCGCATGCGCGCCACCCACACGCCGCTGCAGCGCATCACGTCCGCCACTGGCCAGTGGGCCCCACAGGACAACGCCGACTCCTGTGCAACTTCCCCTGTCATCTTCCCCGCGATGTGCGCATCTAACTCACCCACGTCTTCCCCCAACCACTGGGTCGATCCTTCAGCGCCCACGACACGCACGCTCACGGAGCTGCCAACCCCCAGCCCTCTTCTCTCCCGCCCCATGCCCCTCGCCCCATTTGCTCGCCCACTCGCGCCCAGCGCCCGCTACACCGTTTCCCTAGGTCGCTGCGCGGCTGTGCCGTGATGCGTGCAACGGGCCGCTGCTAGTGCCGCGTCCGGCTTCCGTCGCGAGCTCGCCCCGATGTTGCCCACGCCCTCGTCGGAGCACCTCGCCGTCCCGGTCGTCATCACGATCGCCGAGGTGAGCTCCTCCCCTCCCATCCTCCCTCTCCCTTCTATATGCATGGCTGATCCGTGCCCTCGCCGTGTTCCCCAGCCTAGCTGGCCGCCTTGTGGTCGCGACCGCGACCTTTCCCCTGCGCGCACCCAAGCCAAGAACGACTGGCGCGCTATCGCGCCCGAGCCACTCGACCCTGCGCTGGATGGCACATCCAGCCGCTCCCTCCCCTCACCGCCGGTGCAGCCCGCCTTCGTTGTGCTCTGCTCCAGCGAGCGCCCACCGCGCCCCACAGGCCTTTCCCCCTACAGGAGCCCACGGTCGAGCCCCGCCCCACCGCGCCACCCATCTGCGTCGAACCCATGTCGTTTGTCACCGTTCGCCCATGGTAAGCCCCCTCGTCCGAACCATATGCAAAACTCCCTTGTTGTCGCATGATTCGCGCCGCGTGCAGCACGTCTGATTTACGTGCAATTCACGGGTTGTCGCACGTGTCGTCATGCGTCGTTCACGTGCTGTCCGTGCGCGTCGTCGTTCGCATAAATCGCTGTTTGCACGCTTTAGTAAAATCATTTCGCTATATTGTTCATGTTAAATAATTGATTACTTGTTTAGTTGTGTATTTTTAAAATAACAATTCAATTGAACCTAATTAATGATTTTAATTATGTGTTTGTAGATACCCGTTAGTGTGTGTACGCCAACTTAAATGTCGTGTTTAACGTGTAGTTAGTATGAATACGACATAATTTATCAGTACCCGTGTATCGCGTTGTTTATAAGTTCACTATAGGTTTAAATGTATTGAGTCTCATGCGTCATAACTCGTTCGGTCACGTCAACTCTAGCGGCGTCAATTTCATATTAGGAACATTGTTTGGTCGCGACGCATGTTTATTTAATTAATGAATTAATTATTTACCTGTTAGTTATTAAAATAACTAATTTATCATTTTAACTTGCGCTTTATAAATATATGATAGTGTGATTAATGACTACACAAATGTTTTAAATTTAATACTTGTCTAGTATAGAGGCGACATCTATGTAGTAATTCTCGTTTGCGCGTCAGCGTGCTATTCGCGCGCGTAGTCGTGTTGACTCGCGCATGTCGCGCGCTGTTGTGCGCATTGGTTCGCGTACGCGCATCGTGTCGTCGGGGTCCCGACGACATCCGTCTACCCCTAGACGATGTTCGTCTACCGTAGACGACTCCCGTCTACCCCCCTCCCGTCTACCTCGTCTATCCCCTGCGCTAATTAATTTCCTATTTAATTGGCAGTCAGTAAACTGAATACTCAATCAGATTAAAATTAGGATTTTAGTCACTACCGGAATCAGCTTCTTTGCCGTGTGTTCTAAACACACGGCAAAGACTATTTTACACTCGGCAAAGGCTTTGCCGAGTGTAACACTCGGCAAAGAAAGCTCGGCGAACTGTACATCGGCAACAGCATCTTTGCCGAGTACTTTTTGTCGGGCACTCGGCAAAGAAAAGTCACCGTCACGGCACCAAGTGACGGTGACGGATCCTTTGCCGAGTGCCTACGGCGACACTCGGCAAAGACTGGTCCAGTGGACCCCACAGCCAGTCCCTGTGCCGAGAGCTCTAGTAGGCACTCAGCAAAGGAGGTTTCTTTGCCGAGTGTCTGGTGCACTGGCACTCGGCAAAGAACCCTCCAGTGGGCCCCTTTGCCAGTATCTTTGCCGAGTGCCTTGGCGAAAGCACTCGGCAAAGATGTCTTTGCCGGTTCCTAGGTTTCCTTCTTTGCCGAGTGCCACTGTCAGCACTCGGCAAAGATGGCTTTACCGGTTCCCAGGTTTCCTTCTTTGCCGAGTGCCATGGTCATAGCACTCGGCAAAGCAACCCTTTGCCGAGTGTTACACTCGGCAAAGTGACCAGGATGTCCCTTTTTTATTTGCTTTTGTTGTTCCATCCAAACAAACAAAAGATATATATCATTCACATCACATTATATATCAAGCACATCACAGAATGAACACATTTATCATGAACACCATATATATCACAAAGTCTCACTAAAGTCTCAGAAAACAGATCACAAGTCTCACTAAAGTCAGGATCATCACAAAACAGATACAAGTCTGCATCATCACTGACATCACCAAGTATCTCACAAGACAAAGTCTAACTAACATCACCAACACTCATAAAGGTAAGTCTGGATCATCACAAAACAGATCATCAACGAGGTGGGCATCTGGACTGGTTCGGCGAAGGGCTGGACGAAGCATGAGGGTTGTTTGACGCCGCCGATTGACCCTGCATAGAGAACAGATTGTATGTGTGAGAACATATGAATATATATCATGCAGTACTAAAATTTTGATACTCACAGGAGTAGTGAACTCTGTAGGGTCAGCTGTAGGGAACAACGGAGGTGGTGGAGCATGACCCTGTGCGGCGCCAAGGCTCTGCATGTACGCGAACATCTCCGCCATCCACTTCTCTAGCTCCTCACGTTGCCTCCTCTCATCATCTAGCTGAGTCTGTAATATTTCGCCCTAATGTTACGATAATGCAAAGAGAAGATATATAAAAATCAATGAACGATGAATAGATAAGGAATAACCTGGAGTTGCTGGATACGATGCTGTGAGGTGTCCTGCCGAGGTCGTATGGCTGGGCTCGCGCTCGTGCTCCTTGCTCGCACCTGAGAGAGAGTGGGAGTGGAGGACGAGTCGATTGCCCCGTCGGCAATCCAGTACTGCCCATGCCTCTTGCCTCCTCTGACCCTCATGAGGACATCTCCATCGATGTCCTCGGTCCTCGGATCGTAATCTGGCCCATGGACCTCCTTGGCCATGGCGGTGTACTCACTGAGTCGGCTGTGGATGGCGGGGTTGGTGTACGCCTCGGGCCCGTCATCCGGGTTGTAGGTGACGTCGGACGTCGCCTTCCCCTTGTGGGCCATGGCATATGCCGAGAACGTGGAGCAAGGCGCGCCACCATGTGCCGCCGACTGCGAGAAAACCAACGATATGGTTAGAAATCATGTCTAATCGAAAGTTATATACCTAAATAAAAAAGAGCGCGTACCCATGCTTCCGCGTATTTGCCCAGGCTGCGGCTGCCTTGATGGTGGGAGGGACCTTGCATCAGCAAACGCCGTTCCCGGCTAGCGTTGTGCGCCTCGTCCCACTCAGCCGAGCACCACCTCTGCACCATCTTCTCCCAGCACTCAGGATGCGCGGCGCACCAATGAGGAATCATCTAAAAAAATATAAGTACACCGCATATCAGAAGAAAAGAATAAGCATATTTAGTACCAATAATAAAGTTTTGTATTTACCTGCAAGTACTGGTCCGCAGTCAATGACATGGTTCGGGCGTCCTTCTTGTTCACCTTCTCCCCAAGGACGGAGCCGTGGTAAGTGACGATGGCCTGGATGCGCGCCTCGTAGTGCATGTCCACGACGAGCTTCTTACAGCACGTCATAGACACCACATCCGCCCTGGCCTCGTATCCAGCATCGCACCTGAAGAAATCCTACATACAAAGACGATGTATCCATACATTATTTCAAGAATATGCAACAAATGCGACTTATTAAACAATATAGTGCGAGGAAGACTTACCCACAGCTCTTGCTTGACCCGCTCCGCCTTGTTGTTGAATTGTCTGCCGTCCCGATCTACTGCATCGGGGGCGACGGCGTAGTGGTCGAAGGTGTATGCTGGGCTCGTCACTCCGGCGTACTCGACAAGTCCAGGGAAGTGTTCCCGGCATAGAAGGCCGAGGATGCCATTGGGGTTGCGGCCGTGACCCCCTGCAGTCTCCAAAACCATCCAAGACCTGTCCAAGTGATTAAGATGAAGTATTAGTTTCTATTATTAATTTGAACATATAATATGAAAAAGCAGCAACAACATCTAAAGTTACCTACCTCTCTCCATCGGGTCGTATCAGCGGACGTCTGTCACAAAGTATGGGCCGCTTAGGTAGGCTCGCGGGACCTCGCAGGTAGATACTCCTCGAACCTGAGGAGCCAGAACCTGAGACGTCCTGCTGAGCGGCGTCGTCATCGTCGTCGTCCTGCTGCGCCGCATCGTCGTCGTCCTGCTGTGCCGCATCGACAGCGGCTTGCTGCTCCACCTGCTGCTGTACGGCGTCGTCCTGCTGCGCCTCCTCCTCCGTCCTACGGGTGCTCCTCCTCCCCCTCCCCCTCCCCCGCCTCGTCCTCGTCCCACCGCCCACCATCTTTGTCCAACAACCTGCAATTAAGAGTAAACAATTAAGCACAGATAAAAAAATATGTATTTAGAAACATATGCAAAATAAATGAAATATAGCATTACATCGATTAAAAATAATCTTCATATGTGTCCGGGTTAGCCGGATCATAAGTGTCATCATCACTATCAACCATTTCATAGTCAACATCATCTGAAGGCGCAATTTCGTCATTGGCATTGCCTTCAAGTATTTCTAAGTCATTCTCATTTTGCACCTCATCATCCTCGTCATCAACAACCATTTCAATATCTACTTCCATTCCGATCGCTTCGGTTAAGTCTATCTCAAATTGCCCTTCGAGCCCATCTTCTTGGAAGAACTCTCCGTCATATGTGTCCGGGTCTAAGTTATAATCTTCATCGTTTGGAACAGGTAATTTAGCGTGCGGTGATACCTTATACACAACATCCCAACCCTTAAGATGTTGTTTCGTTTGGCACGCATATGGAAGATAATACACTTGTGTGGCCTGTTGGGCCACAATATAGACATCGTCTCCTGTTAAGGTGGAATCCTGTCGAATTTCGACTATCCCAAGATTAGAATGTGTCCGTCTCGTAACTTCAGGGTCAAACCAATGACATTTGAATATCACTGGAGTAAGAGGTTTGGAACCATAAAAATTGAGTTCATATATTTCTTCAATTCTTCCATAATACTCGACCTCGTCAAGCCCGGGCGTAAAGACTCCAGAACACGTGGTTTTTCGATTGGGCCGACTTTGGTCGTAGCTTGTTGTGCGAAAACGGTATCCATTGACGTCGTACCCAAAAAATTTCCTGACCCTATAGGCAAAGCCATTGGCTACTTGTCTCAACTCGGCACTCATAGACGGCTCTCTTTGGCCCTGCAAGTTCAAACACGCTAGATTGTTATATTATTCGCACGTAAGAGCAACTTGGAATAACAAACTAAGCACGTACCTTATGTTTAAACCAGGAAATGAAATCGGGCAATCCATTTCCCGCACCCTTTCTAAGAAGGGTATCATATTCCTGTGGAGTTGGGTCCCTTGATCGACGCCAGAATTCATGAAGAAATTGCTCCATGTATGGCGTCACCTCTTCAAGGTTGGTCAATACATATAGCATGATATGGCGCCACTCTTCATGTCTCAGGGTCTTGGTGGTCGAACCACTCGCGCTTCCGAGTTGCCCTCGAAAAATGCTGAGGTTCGATTCATTGCCGCCATCATTGTAACGAGGGGGTGGATTATGCACGCTCGGCAGTTTGTCACCATAGTAAGTTGTTGTGAAGTTTGACACCTCCTCCAGTATGTATGCCTCTGCAATGGAAGCCTCGATTTTGCATTTATTTCTACATTTCTTTCGGATACTCTTTAGACATCTCTCGATTGGATAGCACCAACGTCCCTGCACGGGCCCCCCCATTCGTGCCTCATACGGGAGATGAATAATCAAATGCTGCATCGGATTGAAGAAGCCGGGTGGAAAGATCTTCTCTAGCTTACACAGTAACACGGGTGCCATCCTTTCCAAGTCTGCAATCATGGTCCGAGCTAACTCTTTTGCACAAAGCTGGCGGAAGAAATAGCTCAACTCTGCAAGCGCTAGCCAGACATGCTCAGGGACATAGCCTCGAACCATCGCCGGAAGAATTCGTTCAATCCATATGTGGAAGTCATGACTCTTCATCCCTAAGACTCGCAGAGTAGATAAGTTCACCCCCCTACTAAGGTTAGCTGCATACCCATCAGAGAACATTAACATCTTGATCCACTGTAGTACTTCCTTCCTCTGGGCCCTGCTCAGGACGAAATCGGCCTTAGGCCTTCTCCATGTCTTACCACCACTAGGCGGCTTCATCTCTTGGTTTGGTCTATCACATAACTCTGCCAGATCCACTCTTGCCTTTACGTTATCCTTTGACTTATCAGGAATCTCCATAATTGTTGCCCAAAGTGCCTCGGTGACATTCTTTTCAGTGTGCATCACGTCAATGTTGTGTGGAAGGAGCAGGTCATCATAATAGGGGAGCCGAGTCAAGCCCGACTTATGTGTCCACATATGTTGCTCACCATATCCCACAAAACCACCTTCTGGGTTGGCCACGAGACCATCTATCTGTTCGCGAACTTCGGCACCAGTCATCATTGCAGGTGGGCGGTCTGTCACCATGACACCTTTCGTAAAGTTCTTGATGTCTAGTCGGAATGCATGGTCAGGAGGGAGAAATTGTCGATGTTTATCAAATGACGAATATTTGCCACCCTTCTTCAACCAAATGAACCTAAGAGCTTCCTTGCAAACTGGGCATGGGAACTTACCGTGAACACACCAGGCGCAAAATAGCCCATACGCCGGAAAGTCATGCATGGAGTACTGGTACCAAACATGCATTTTGAAGTTTGTCTTTGTAGCTCGGTCGTACGTCCATACCCCTTCCTCCCAAGCACGGACCAATTCATCAATCAAAGGCTCCATGTACACGCCCATTTTATTCCCCGGGTGTCCAGGAATTATCAACGACACGAATATGTTCTGTCTTTGAAAGCATACGCCGGGGGGGGGGGGAGATTGATGGGGATAACGAACACGGGCCAACATGTGTATGGGGCAGCGGTCATTCCATAGGGATTGAACCCATCTGTGGCCAGCGCAACACGAACATGTCGAGCATCTTTGGTTTTCTCATGGTGAATGGCATCAAAGTGGGTCCATGCTTCACCATCGGATGCGTGAACCATCTTGTCAGGATTGTATCGTTTGCCTTTTTTGTGCCATGTCATCTGTTTCGCGGATTCCTCTGTCATGTATAGACGCTGGATCCTCGGTATGAACGGAAGGTGGCGTAGGATTGTCACGGGGATGTCGAGCTGCCTCTTCTGTCCATCACCAGAGTCTACCTCCATGAACCTAAACGATTTACACTTCGGACAGTACTTTGCCTCAGTGTGTTCTTTCCTAAATAGGACGCAGCCCTTCGGACAAGCATGTATCTGCTCATACGTCATCTTGAGTGCACGAAGGAGTTTCTGTGCCTCGTACATGCTCTTTGGCAGAACGTGATCCTCCGGAAGCAGGCTGCCAATAACTGTCAACAAACCATCGAAGGCGTCTCGACTCATGCTATACTGCGACTTGAACGCCATTATACGCCCAATGGCATCCAGTTGAGAAACCTTTGTCTTGCCGTGAAGGGGTTTCTGTGCCGCGTCAAACATGTCGTAGAATGCCTTTGCGGTCGCCTCTGGCTCGTCCTCCGTACGTCCTTCGGCGAACTGTGCCTCGTGATAGTCGTTCAACATGTCTGCTACCCCGGCATCAGCATCGTAATCCTCGACGCGTTGTCTCACCACCTCCTCTCTCGTGCGATGCGCTTCACCATGGAAGATCCACCGAGTATAGTCCGGCGTAAATCCATTCTTCCAAATATGTTCTACCATGGCCTTCTTTGGTTTTCTTTTCTGGTTGTCACATTTGCTGCACGGACAAGGGACTAGGCTAGCTCCTTTAGCAGCTTCGCCATATGCCCGTTCCACGAAAGCATCGGTCTTCCTAATCCATTCTGGGGTGACATCATTACGTCGAACGCGGCCCGTGTACATCCACTCACGGTCCTCCATCCTCTAACATATATAACCGAGTATAGTTTAATATAGACATGTAATGCATGTACACTACGTTCCTACCTTCTAATAGGTGAGGATAGGTCCTAATCCCACCCGCGGTTGCGTAGATGGAGTTAGTTTCCATGCTCTACTCCGATCCGAGATAGAATTTCGGCAGCACCTCCCCGCTGTTCTCCGGATACACGTCCTGGCAGGGAGAGTGTACTGTCCGGAGAACAACAGGGAGGTGACGCCGAAACTCTTTCTCGGACCGGAGTAGAGCATGGAAACTAACACCATCTACGCAACCGCGGGCTGTCCAAAAAACGTGGACAATTCGAAACTGATACATTTGTAGATATGCAAAGATCTGCATATCTACACCGTATCTCTTTCGAACGGGAGACGCCTAACTGGGTTACGTGATCTACGACCATGATGCGGAAATAGAGGTTATACCTAGGGTGGCGGTGGAGTCAGGCTAGTGGGGCTGTGGCGGGTCGGTGCAGTGGCGACGCGACGCGGTGCAGGCAGACCCGCAGCGGCTAGGAAGACCTCTGCAAAAAATACATGCCTGTCAACAAAAAATTCACATCACCGGCACTCGATTCCAAGTCTGACTTTTACAAATTAAATTACAAATGTAAGAATGTAACCTACAAAATTCACATCACCGGCACGTCGATATTGAGGCACCCAAAGGAAATGCCACACCACTAAGTCTCAAAGAACCACTAAGAGACCTGACATCCAGTGAGCCCTATTTTTCTATAAGAACTAGTGTCCATAGTGCCCTAGATGAAGAGACCTGACATCCAGTGAGCCCTATTTTGCTATAAGAACTAGTGTCCATAGTGCCCTAGATGAAGAGACCTGACATCCAGTGAGCCCTATTTTGCTATAAGAACTAGTGTCCATAGTGCCCTAGATGTCCTAGGCTTAGATAATCAAAGTCCTTGAGGCCCCTTTCCCCCTAGGATATTTATGAGCAGCTCAAGCCCCTAGGACCCTTAAGTTTCCTAAGATGATCATGAGTCTAAGTCCCCATGGCCTCTTGGGACATAGAGCGCTGCGAAGAGTACAAGTCATAGTAGAGGTTACACATGTTTACACATGCATAAACGTGCCCCACTGGCCCAACCTGACCATGCGCGTGACCACTACCCTGGCTGGGGCTTTCCATGCCTATCGGAAGCCCTAGGCTTCCATTACCAACAACCTATATTTATATATATATATATAATATAGTTTATATATTACGAGATCTGGGCTTCCAATAGCTAGGAAAAGCTCTGGCCCAACGGTGCCATCCGGTTTAGTCCCACCAGGTCCTAGACATCTACAAAAGCACCCCCAGGCTGCTAGGGTTCAATTTTTGTCGTCCCACCCCGATGCACGAGCAATGGTGGCCATCCAGACGCATGTGACGGGCGGCAGTTTCCCGAGAACGTGCAGTGGCGGTGGACCCCCGATAACCGAGAACGTGTAGTGACAAAATACCCACCGACACAAAGGTGCTTGTTTAAACTTCTCCTTTGACTAGTGAGGGTAAACCATAGCTAATGAAAATAATATTTCTATCATGACTAATAATGGTGATTGTTACTTTAATTGGAACCATCATGAAATTTTCACTAGACCACTACAACGAGTGCATTAACATGTCAAATTGACGTGGCGGTTAATGTGTTAAGTAATGTGGCACTAATGATTTTGTCGGTGTTTTGAATCTAGCTCCCACAAGTAAATTTGTATGTGTGTTTCGTTCTCCGGATGGTATACGTGGTGGGCGCAAGATTTATACTAGTTTGGACAAAAGATCCCTACATCGAGTGTTCGACGGCTTACTCTACCGACACCATTGTTTCCTAAGATGATCATGAGTCTAAGTCCCCATGGCCTCTTGGGACATAGAGCGCTGCGAAGAGTACAAGTTCTAAAATTCTTTCAATCCTCTTAAGGGTACTTCAAAATGACTAAAAATTTACTTGTTGCTGTAAAAATCCTAAGAATAATTTTAAAATGAACTATCTAATTTTGTGGACGCTAAAAAATTAGTTTCATAATTGTAGCATCTTTCTATATTTTCTAATGTATTTTACAATCTGCTGGATAAAAGAAAAAGGAAAAGTTGCAAAAGTCACTGGGCCGAAAGCTGCTGGTTCGGCCCACGAGCACAGGGAAAACGGCCCCCGCACCGGCCGCCCGTGCCTGGAATGTTTACAGAAACCCCCTCACTGAATCAGTTAACCACACAGGGGTCCGACGCCCTATTCATTTGTGTTGCTGACATGTGCACCGAGACACCCCGTTTTCAATCTATTTACAAACGCCGGTCCACGATCCAACCCTGACAAGCTCCGGCCATCCACCGCATGAACTCGCTGATGAGATCCCTCTCCGACGAAACTAAGCATCCGGACGTGATCCCCAATACTAACTTGCTATTTCCCTTAGGTTAATCAATCCTAAACAACCTAGAGCCTCTCTGACCAGGGCGGAGGCGGAGAGCCGAGCTCCGGCGGGTTTGAACCTGGGTCTAGGGCATCGTAGCTTTTAATCCATGGTTATGGCGAGTCTCAGTGACCTTTCTAACACACGCTGCCCACATAAACTTACCCAGAAAGAGCACAGTTTAACCAATCCACGCGAAGATAGTCCGTGGCGACGTTCTAGACAGATTCGACGATGTTCTAGCCACGATATACGGTAGCGTTCAGACAAGCAGCACCATGAGCATCACTATCATACATGAGTTATGAAACATGATTAGATCGAGCGTATTACCTTTCCAAAGAGGCTGGCCACGGAGAAGTGGGTGATTCGGTGGACGTGGTTCGGTGGACGAGCGTATTAGAGCGGCGGCCGGGCGCGTGGGGCTGCGCCGACGGCGAGCCGGAGCGTGGGGCGGCGCCGGCGGCGAGCCGGAGCGTGGGGCGGGCGGCGGGCGTGGCGGCGGTGAGGAGAAGGAAAGGAGAGAAGGAAAGGAGAAGGAAAGGTGAAGGAAGAAGAGAGCCGGCCGCGCGCGGGCGGTTTATTCACCTTCTTTGCCGAGTGCCCGCGATCCGGCACTCGACAAAGATTTTTTAAAAATTTTAAAATAAACTTTGCCGAGTGCCGGATCGCGGGCACTCGGCAAAGACGCCTTTGCCGAGTGCTAGCTGTAGAGCACTCGGCAAAGATGTGTTGTACAAACTTTGCCGAGTGCTCAAGGACAGGCACTCGACAACGCCGTCTTTGCCGAGTGCTGACTGGCCAGCACTCGGCAAAGTATATTTTATTTTTTTTTTATTTTTGGCAACCAAACTTTTGTGTGTTCCTACACTATGTAGACCTACAAGTACCATTTTGGTACAATTATAAAAGTGTTTTTTATAACTATTAGATTTAGTTCGTTTATTTGAATTTCTTCGGAAAATTCATATTTGAACTGCAGGTCACTCGAAACTTGGGAAATCGTGCATGCAAAAATGATATCTATCCTATTTAGCACAAGTTACGACCGATTCCATGAGCGGACCGGAAACTTCGAGCAACATGCTCACTAAATATGGTCATGAACTTGCCATCCACATGTTTAAAAATTGTATAAAACACAAACAAAGTCAGAAAATCATGAAACTTGGCCACGTGTCATAATATCATATGTACAGGTTGTGATAAAAAATTGAGAATGTTTGGACAAAGTTGTGAGACACTATGTGTAGAAACCTATGAGAACTACACATGAAATCATAGAGTTTCAATGTGGATCTCTTAGGTTTGTACACATAGCACGTCATAGTTTTCTCGAAATTTTTTCAATTTTTTATCGCAGCCTGTACATATGATATCATGACACGTGGACAAGTTTCAGGATTTTCTGACTTTGTTTGTGTTTTATACAATTTTTAAACATGTGTATGGCAAGTTCACGGCCATGTTTAGTGAGCATGTTGCTCGAAGTTTCCGGTCCGCTCCTGGAATCGGTCGTAACTTATGCTAAGTAACATGAATATCATTTTTGCATGCACGGTTTTCCAAGTTTCGAGTGACCTACAGTTCAAATCTAAATTTTCCGAAGAAATTCAAATAAACGAACTAAATCTACTAACGATTGAAAACTCTGTTAAAATTGTCCACAAATGATATATGTAGGTCTACATAGTGTAGGAACATACCACAAAAATTTTGATAGACAAAATAAAAAAAATAAAAATATACTTTGCCGAGTGTCCAGAGATGACACTCGGCAAAGTATGCTTTGCCGAGTGCCTACTATGTGGCACTCGGTACAGAACCTCTTTGCCGAGAGCCAACGGCTGGCACTCGGCAAAGACTGACGGCCGTCAGCTTTTGGACGGCCGCTGACGGCCATTTGCCGAGAGCCCCCTTTGCCGAGTGTCGTTCTGTGCCGAGTGTTCAGCCCTCGGCAAAGCACGGTTTGCCGAGTGCCTAGCTTTACCGAGCGTGGCGCTCGGCAAAGGCTTCTTTGCCGAGTGCCCGACAAAAGGCACTCGGCAAAGAGGCCAACACTCGGCAAAGCCTTGGATTCCGGTAGTGAGTTAGGCGATTGTAAATATGTGGTAAGGAGATTTTAACAACTTAAATATGGTATTTAATACCTATTTAGTGTTTGGTATAAACACGATGTCTGTTAGCGACTCTTGTGAGTCGTGCGCGTCGTCGCACTGTCTGCGCGCTGTTCGCACGTGTGGTGCTCGTCGTCGTCGTGTTGTTCGTGCGTATAATTCGTGCATTATTCTTGTGTTGTCGCGCGTCGATCACGCGTGGCACGCGTGCGGTTCACACGTGTTGTCACACGTCATCTGCATGCGTTGCGTGTGCCACTTACGCATGTCGCTCGCCTTACCGCGCAGCGTTCACACGTATCTCGCGTGTCGATGGCGCGAGTCGCACGACGTCTGCTCGTGATAATAAATCGTTTTTGCTTATAATCACTCATGTTAATAACAATAACTTATCGGGTCACACATTCTAATTAATATATTTAATGGTTGCTCGACTAATGTTTATTAGATTAGTATTCCAATTAAATTAAATATATATTTGTCAACATGTGTCTTTATGAATAAATATTAACATGGTTGATATTGACTTAAATACTTTTTATTTATTTGATACTTGTATAGTTTAAACACGACATCTAATTGGTTCTTCTCCGCCTGTCGCGTGGGTTGTTCCACATGCGGTGACATGCTGTTTCACGTGTACTTCGCGTGCTGCTTGTACGTCATCGTCGTTCGTTTGCGCGTTCGCGCCACACGTTTGGTTAACATGTTGTCGCGAGCTTTTCGCGCGCGTCGTCACGCGTCAGTCGCACATGGTCGCGCGTTGTCGTGCGTGCTGTCCGTGTGCTCCTTCGCGCGTGCCGTTCAGCACGTGGTGACATGCTGTTTCACGTGTCGTAATTTTCGCCTCACATTGAATCGTTCATTTTTATTAAATTACTTATTTAACTCACAGCTGTTAGTGTAGCAGACTAATCAAACTAAAGGGTAGATATTATTTATTTTTGATAATGTCAAATTCAATGTTATAGTTAATATTTGTTTAACTTAAACGCGCTAACTTCTAGACCGTAGCTCCGTCTGTCGCGTTTCTTTTTCCTCGCGTGACCGTAGTAACGCGTTCCTTTTCGTCTTGCATGTTTTATTACATTTTACCTTGTATGGTGTAATGTTCTTATGCATATATATATGTTTGCCTGCTTGTGCTGGTTCGTCTTCGCTTCGCGTTGCGATTAGATCGCGATTTGTTTCCGCGCTTCGAGGAATCGACGATGAAGCGTTGGCGACCAAGAGATCAATCTCCTCGAGTTCTACGAGATCGGAGACCCTGATAATCTGTTTGGTGAAGGCAAGTGTCCTCTGACCCATTATGTCCTATCTATTTATAATTCACGGTCCCGCATTACTTAATTAAAACTTAAGGATTGACTAGCTTTCTATTTATCTTATCCTTGTTTACCTTTTGGGTTATCATGGTTAGCTTTACGCTATTTGAAAGTCGCCTAGAGGGGGGTGAATAGGCGGAATCTGAAAATTATAAACTTAAGCACAACTACAAGCCGGGGTTAGCGTTAGAAATATAATCGAGTCCGAAAGAGAGGGTGAAAACAAATCACAAGTAAATAAGAACGGATGACACGATGATTTGTCTTACCGAGGTTCGGTTCTTGCAAACCTACTCCCTGTTGAGGTGGTCACAAAGACTGGGTCTCTTTCAACCCTTTCCCTCTCTCAAACGGTCACCTAGACCGAGTGAGCTTCTCTTCTCAATTAATCGGGACACTAAGTCCCCACAAGGACCACCACACAATTGGTATCTCTTGCCTTGATTACAATTGAGTTGGGAACAAGAAAGAAAGAAGAAGAAAAGCGATCCAAGCGCAAGAGCTCAAATGAACACGACAAAAACTCTCTCTTCTAGTCACTATTGCTTTGAATGGAATTGGGACTTGGAGAGATTTTGATTCACTCTAATTGTGTCTTGTATTGAATGCTATAGCTCTTGTATTGAATGTGTTGGCTGAAAACTTGGATGCCTTGAAGTGTTGGTGGTTGCAGGGTATTTATAGCCCCAACCACCAAAGTGGCCGTTGGGAGGGGCTGCTGTCGTATGGCGCACCGGACAATCCGGTGCGCCAGCCACGTCACCCAACCGTTAGGGTTCGACCGTTGGAGCTCTGACATGTGGGGCCATCGGACAGTCCGGTGGTGCACCGGACAGCACTGTTCACTGTCCGGTGCGCCTTCTGACGTCTGCTCTAACTTCTACGTGCGCAGGCGCGCACTATAGCGTTTCACTGTTCCTTTGCAGACGACCGTTGGCGCAGATAGCCGTTGCTCCGGTGTTACACTGGACAGTCCGGTGTTACACCGGACAGTCCGGTGAATTATAGCGAAGTGGCTCCCCAAATTCTCGAAGCTGAGCAGTTTAGAGTTGATCCACCCTAGTGCACCAGACACTGTCCGGTGGCACACCGGACAGTCCGGTGCGCCAGACCAGGGAGCACTTCGGTTGTCTTTTGCTCTTTTTATTTGAACCCATTCTTGGACTTTTTATTGGTTTGTGTTGAACCTTTGGCACCTGTAGAACTCATAATCTAGAGCAAACTAGTTAGTCCAATAATTTGTTTTGGGCAATTCAACCACCAAAATCATTTAGGAAAAGGTTTGACCCTATTTCCCTTTCAATCTCCCCCTTTTTGGTGATTGATGCCAACACAAACCAAAGCAAATATAAAAGTGCAGAATTGAACTAGTTTGCATAAGGTAAGTGCAAAGGTTGCTTGGAGTGAGACCAATAATTATTTCTACTAGATATGCATGGATGGTTTTCTTCTTATTTAAAATTTTGGACCACGCTTGCACCACAAGTTTTGTTTTTGCAAATTCTTTGTAAAAATTCTTTTCAAAAACCTTTTGCAAATAGTCAAAGGTATATGAATAAGATTGAAAGAAGCATTTTCAAGATTTGAAATTTTCTCCCCCTGTTTGAATTGCTTTTCCTTTGATTTAAACAAAACTCCCCCTTAATGAAATTCTCCTCTTAGTGTTCAAGAGGGTTTTACAAATTTTGAAGATACTTTCTCCCCTTTTGAAAACACATAAAGATAGCAATTTGAAAACTTCATTTTAAATTTTGGTGGTGGTGCGGTCCTTTGCTTTGGGCTAATACTTTCTCCCCCTTTGGCATGAATCGCCAAAAACGGATACTTGTGAGTGAAATATAAGCCCTTTTACTTTCTCCCCAATGACAAACAAATAAAATTATACCAAAGTGGAGAATGATGCGGAATACCGGCAAAGAGTGGATAATACTGATGGAGTTGAGTGGAAGCGTCGTCTTTGTCGAATACTCCTTTTCCCTTTCAATTCTATGACTAAGCATGAGAATACACTTGAAAACACATTAGTCATAGACATAAAAGAGATATGATCAAAGGTATATAAATGAGCGATGTGTGCAAAGTATCAATCAAAATTCCTAGAATCAAGAATATTTAGCTCATTCCTAAGTTTGGTAAAGGTTTTCTCATCTAGTGGTTTGGTAAAGATATCGGCCAATTGATCTTTGGTGTTAATATAGGCTATCTCGATATCCCCCCTTTGTTGGTGATCTTTCAAAAAGTGATACCGAATGGCTATGTGCTTAGTGCAGCTGTGTTCAACGGGATTATCTGCTATGCAGATTGCACTCTCATTGTCACATAGGAGAGGGACTTTGCTAAATTTGTAGCCATAGTCCCTGAGGGTTTGCCTCATCCAAAGCAATTGCGCGCAATAATGGTCTGCGGCAATATACTCAGCTTTGGCGGTAGAAAGAGCTACTGAGTTTTGTTTCTTTGAAGCCCAAGACACCAGGGATCTCCCCAGAAACTGACAAGTCCCTGATGTGCTCTTCCTATCAATTTTACACCCTGCCCAATCAGCATCAGAATATCCTAATAAATCAAAAGAGGATCCCTTGGGGTACCAAAGACCAAACTTAGGTGTATGAACTAAATATCTCAAGATTCTCTTCACGGCCCTGTTGGGGGCCTTCGGCTTCTGAAGGTCCTCAAAAACATGATTTGACAATGTTTTCCAAGTGAAATATGTGAACAGGTATCTTCGGAATCAGATCATGAGCATACAAAAGCATGGTCAGGACGAAGCTTGAGCGAGACGAAAGGTGATTATGACGAAGGACAAGGTGATCACGAAGCCGTGCAGGAAAGCTTCGGCACGACAGCAGAAAAGGGGAACCGACTTAAAGATGAAAAAGCAAATCAGACCTCGAAGAATTACTATAGAGTTATTAGCAAATGTAAAGGGCATGAATGTAATTCTACATGGGTTGCGTCCCTTGCCTATAAATAGATGAACAGTACTCCCGTACTGTTCACGTTGACTTGGCATTCGCTTTTTGCATCACGCCTGTACCTTTACTTTCCGTCAAACCGAAGGTACATCTATAATTTGTTATTGTGAACATGGTAATGCAAATAAAAATAAGTTGATGATTATGTTTATGTTATTTTTCATATTTCATATATGAATTCTTTCTCATCATTTATTGTGCTTACGAAGGTTTTTCCTTCACAACCTTCGTCCGGAATTCATTATATCCGAAGGGAAATAATGTCCCGAAGGACGAAGGGCTTTAACATTTAACACTTTTGATGTTGCCTTGTTCTTAACTCTTAGCATTTGAGAACAAGTCCCCAACATTGGCGCCCACCTCCGGTGAACTCACTTCCACTTTCTGAGTTTCGAACACCTTCGGCAAGCATAGACCTTCGTCATGCCGCCAAAGAAAGCTTCAGCAACAGGGGCTGCAGCTCTGCAACCGTTGGACCCCAACCAGGAGACCCTCTCTCTTCAAGAGGCCCGAAGCCAGAAGAGGAAGGCCACCAGTCCAACACCTCAGGAGGACGAATTGGATCAAGAAATCAGAGATATGGAGATGCTTCATCAACAGGTGCAAAGGAAGAAGGAAAGGATGGCTAGGCTAGCTGACCTGCAAAGGTAGATAGACGAAGCCTCTGAAGAAGTTTGCCATCTTACTCAAGATGAGCAGAACCAAAGGCCCTAGCACAGAGAGCTTCATCAGGAGGGCTTCTTCAACGAAGATGACTGGTATGAGAATTTCCATCATGGAAATTTTGCTTTTGATGATGCTTCTCATCTGTCAGTAGAACTGCAGGCTACACCTTGGCCTCCGTCCTACAAGCCACCTCAACTACCCACGTACGATGGCCACTCAGATCCGAAGCAGTTTCTAATGAGTTACGAAGCAACAATATCTTCCTATGGTGGCAATACTGCAGTCATGGCAAAATCTTTCGTCATGGCTGTCAAGAATGTTGCACAAACCTGGTACTCCTCTCTTCGGCCAGGAACAATCACATCATGGCAGAAGCTGAAGGATATGCTGATCACCAGTTTTCAAGGATTTCAAACGAAGCCGGTCACTGCTCAAGCCTTATTCCAATGCACCCAAGATCACGAAGAATATCTTCAGGCGTATGTCTGAAGATTCTTACGCCTGAGGGCACAAGCGCCAACAGTGCCCAATGAAATTTTCATTGAGGCCATGATTAAGGGGCTTCGGCCGGGACCTTCAGCCCAATACTTTGCCAGGAAACTCCCTCAGACTCTGGAGAAGTTGCTTCAGAAGATGGATGAATACATCCGCGCCGATAATGACTTTCGACAGAGAAGGGAGGAAGCTTACAGATTCTCCGAAATAGCCAGGGGCTTCGGAGGGAGGTTTCATCCTAGACATGTCAGATCGATTCATTCCACCCAAAATGATGACAGGGGAAGCCAGCAGCAGAGGCCCCAATATTCCTCCCAGGCTTCCCAGGCTTCGGGGCAGCAACAGAGTTATCCTCGGCCTCTAGCTCCAAGGGGCAGAGGTGCCAGGGGCTTCGGAGGAAGATTTGGGGACCAACCAAGGAAAATCTATTGCTTATTCTGTGGTGAGGACAAGGGCCACACCACCAGGATGTGCCATGTCACCATCCAGAAACAAAAAGAAATAGCAGAAGCTGCAGCCCAACAGACCCAGCCGAAGCAAGTCATGCATACTGCTTCGTACCACTCGCCTTATATCCCAGAGTATGTGGGTAACCACCCTGTAGCTTCTGTTGCTTCGGCAAGTCAATATCAGGCATCTTGGCAACAACTTCCACCTCCACCACCAATGCAACGAGGCCAGCAGCCAGAAGGGAGTCAGCATACTCAACACCAACGAGACTTCAGAGAAGAGTCCGAAGCTCGCACAGTCAATAGTACTGTGCCAGAATCGAAGCACATTTATTGACAAATATCCTACCTCGGCAGCAGTTTTTGCATTCAGTATCATTTTCTTTTTAATAAAGAACAATTATTGAAAGTCTAAGTGTTTTTTGTTGTTTTCAATTTCTTGTAATAGCTTCGACTTTGCTATAGTACAAGTATACCTTCTCCACAGAATAACGGAGTCCAAAAAGTTGCCGAAGCATAAGAACTTATGGTTACGGGGTGAATCTTCGAAATAACAAAAAGTCGTTCCTAAGGGAGCGCAGCGTAAGTTTTCTGCACAAAAGTCGTTCCGAAGGGAATGCAGAGCTTACAGCGAAAAATAAACGCTGATTCCGCTGAAAGTAAAAGGCGAAGAAGCTTCTAAGGGAGGCTTACAGCGAAAAATAAACGCTGATTCCGCTGAAGTAAAAGGCGAAGAAGCTCCTAAGGGAGGCTTGCAATGAAAAAACGTCGATCTTCAGCAAATATCATTTTGCATAACATCACATCATTACATCATTTGCATAGCATAACATCATACATCATATTGCATCAACGACGCAAGAAGGGGGTCTCAGTATTGATATTCGAAGATTGTTTCGAAGAAATAGTGACAGGGCACAAAAATAGCTATTGAAGAATTATACCTTCGTCAAACTCTGAAATGAAAAGATCTATTGGTTATTGATTTTACGAGGATTGGTTACTGATTTTATGAGAACACGGATATTATTTACGAAGCATGAAAAGAAGGGAAGGTGTTTTTTCGCCGAAGGCTCAAAAACGGTATGTATACGAAGTTTCATGCATCGTAAAGAATAGAACCATAAATAGCTTATATATTACATTCAAAGTTACAAAATATTACACATGTTTCTCAACAAACATTACATTCTAAATGTTTTTACAACAACATCTAATCTTCCCTTAGAACTACTTCTGCAGCTTCGTTTAGTAGCTGATCAACAACTTTATCCATGATGGCTTCGGCCATTTTTCTAATTTCGTCGTCCCCCTTCACGTGGGGGTCCGTCGATGGCTCGACAGGCTCTGAGGGAGGAGAAGATACGGCTATGTTACAAAGCGTAAACAAGTTCGAAATCAAAAAATTACAACAAAGAGTCAAAAACCACTAGTCAATACCTATTTGCCCTTCGAGCTCCGCACTTTTCTCAGCGGCCTCTGCTACTTTTCTAGCGTCATGAATGCCTTTCTCGCTTTTTCGTATAATTTCTTGGGCCATTTCCCGGCCACCATTGTCCCAGATGTCGGTGAAAATTTTCCACCAACCACGCTCGCTTCGGCCGAGGGGTCTTTTATATCTTCAGAGGATAAGGCGGCTTCGGATTGTGCCAAGAATTTCACATGGTCACAGCCTTTCCTCTCCAAAATGGTAGCAATCCCCCTGGCACCCAAAAAGGCACATATGTCTCCACGACTATTCAAAATTTCTTCAAAAGCTTCAGCTTCATGGCTGATCATCCAATTGGGCCTTCGGGGTCACCCCTTATGAAGTTCTCCTCACTTGAGAATGCGCCAACGCTGGCGAAGCTGGTTCTTATTTTCTTAACACATTCTATAGATCTTTCATAGCACCTTTTCTTGGATGCACAAAGCTCTTCAACGTTTTTTCCAAATGATTTGCCCATTGTTCACTAATTTCTCGTTTCGTTTCTTCAAGTGTGCGTTCCTCTTTAGCTTTGGCTAGTTGCTTCCGAAGATCTTCAATTTCAGGCTTCTGAGCCTCAGCTTGAGCTTTGAAAGTAGCTTCGTCCTCTTTTATTCTATTCACCAATGAATGTAATATTTTATCTTTTTCGAGACCTTCGTTCCTTAGTTCAATTACTTCGGAACGAAGGTTGCTCAGGGCCATAACACACCCTTCGTCTTCAGCATCCTTTTGAGCCCTGAGGGCATTGCTAAGTATAAGGCCCTGCAAAAAAATGTGTGTGTGTCAATAAGTTTAAGCAAATGAAAAATTTTGGTTTCGAGAAATAATACAAAGACCTCATTTTTGCACCTTTAAGCTATTATACGCCAAGCTGTCGGCCAGCTTGTTTTTTGACAACACCGAGAGCCCGTCTTCTAATGTTGGGAATCCGAAGCTCTTGCTCATCTCCCGATAGACAGAAATCTCCTTGCTGTCAGGGAGACAATACAAGAAGTCTTCTTCTCCACTGCCATTGAATATCAACGCCCCCTTTGGATATTTCAGTTTTTGGGCATAAAGCTGAGCCTCTTGCTTTTCTTTTTCAATCAACTTTTTCCCCGAAGCATGTCGTAAAATATAATCGAAAGCTTCAGAAAATGCTTCGGGGGCGGCAGTGCCAGTTTCTTCAGCCAAAATTTCTTCTGTTGTTTCTGTTTCTTCGGCTTCCAAGGATTTCACCTTGGTGGGCTCTGAAGGCCCAGCTTCAGTCTCAGCTTGGTGCTTTGAAGCTTCGGCACCAAAGGCTTCAATTTGCACTTCGGAAGTTTCAACAATTTTCTTCGGAGTAGTGCTTGAAGACTTTATTGTCTCCAAAACATCCAGTACATTAACCATCCTTTTTCTCTTGGGGGTCATTGCTGGCCCCTTTTGGCTTTTCGGTGCTTCAACTTTTGCTGAAGGACTTAAAATTTCATATGTCCTTGTTTCTGTAGCCTTCGGTTCTTCTATTTTCTCCATTTCCGGCATTATGATTGGTTCTTCAACATTCGGTAGGGGAGTCGGCTCCTTGGCTTCGATGGCCGAAGAGGTTTCACCGACAAATTCAGGCACTGTGGCCGGTTCTATATAGCGTGGCCGGTGCGTAAGAACCTTTATCTTTTTCCTCTCCGGCGCTGGCTCACTGGGAGCGGCTGAAGCAACTTCCTTCACTGAAGCAATATTTTTCCTTTTCTGACCCTGTGTTGGGTAACGGTAGTCAGGGTACACGAACCCAATGGCATCAAATACTCGGTTGAGTCTTTTCTTCTTCCGGCCTCCGAAGGCTACGGACAATGCAGTATCTTCTGCCTTCGAGTATGGCCCAAGCAGCTCATCGCTTATGGCCTCAATACTTTTCAGCCAGTCATCATCTGGCTCGACGAATTTATATCCATATTTGAAGGTGAATTTTAACCTAACTAGTCCACCTTCGTTAGGTTCGCTGACGGTTTCCTTTGGCATTTCCCATTTTTCTGCAAGTGGCCATACTCTGAAGGCAATGTGTTCTTCAATCAAATCCCTTGTCCCGATGAAAGAACAAACCACGTTGAAGGCCCTCTGGCATTCTTCGGCTGCTTCGTCAATTTCCACCTTCGGCTTCCGAAGGCCGAAGCGCTGCCAGATAGGGCGCATAATAATATCTTTAATATCTTCTCGCGTCTTCAAGTTGTTCTTCACGTAGAACCATTCCTTCATCCAGTCCCCAGGCCATCTCCTCCGAAAAGTTGGCACGGGACAGCTCGACCCAGAGCGGGCGCCGAAGCTGTAGCAGCCAAAATTGTTACGGTATTGCTCTTTGCCCCAAGGTTTTGTCTCATATAATAACTCATGCATGCTATAGAAACTTTTGGCATTTGGCTCCATACCTTGACTCTTCACAGCCCATACGAAGATGCCCATCCTTATGATTGCTTCAGGAGTAATTTGATGGAGACAGATTTCAAATATCTTCAAAACTTCCACGACAAAACTGGTCAAGGGAAACCGAAGTCTAGCCTTTAAGAAGCTTCGGAATATCACGACTTCATTCTCCTCGGGAGTCGGACAAGTTTTCTCTCCTTCGTCAGCCCTCACAATAGACAAGTCCCGAAAATATCTACCCCTCATATTGACAAGATGGATTTGTTTAATGCTTGATTTCCCAAAAACTGCATGGCTTGGTCGCCAAGGTCGATCTTCGGAATCTTCACCACCACTTTCTACATCATAGCTGTCACTATCACCAGTGTCTTCAGAGAGGCCCTCTAAAACCTCCTTAGTAATCTTCTCTGTGTTTGTCTTTGCTATTGATTCAAGGAAGCCGAGATTCATCTCTTCGGAAAGGCTTAGCTTCGACTCAGCGACAGTTTTCTTGTCTTCAGACATCTTCGAAAATGCTGAGAAGGTGCTCTCAAAGCCGAAGCTTAAAAATTTAAAAAGCCAACCAAATGTTGGTGCGCAAGAGCTAAAAATTGAGTAAGCAAGAACATATGGCAAGAAAGCGTGCCAAATGAACCCGTGGTGAGTTCTTATTTATACACCTAGCGTGCTGAGAACTGGAGGGTCCCGCTTGTCAGTGACTGTTGCTATTCTAGCAAAGGGAAGGTGTTTTTCGGACTTCGGCTTAAGGCCTTCGTCCATGTCGCAATATAAATTCATCATTCTAATAAATTAATATTGTGAGGGGCTACTGTTGGGGGCCTTCGGCTTCCGAAGGTCCTCAAAAACATGATTTGACAATGTTTTCCAAGTGAAATATGTGAACATGTATCTTCGGAATCAGATCATGAGCATACAAGAGCATGGTCAGGACGAAGCTTGAGCGAGACGAAAGGTGATTATGACGAAGGACAAGGTGATCACGAAGCCATGCAGGAAAGTTTCGGCACGACAGCAGAAAAGGGGAACCGACTTAAAGATGAAAAGGCAAATCAGACCTCGAAGAATTACTATAGAGTTATTAGCAAATGTAAAGGGCATGAATGTAATTCTACATGGGCTGCGTCCCTTGCCTATAAATAGATGAACAGTACTCCCGTACTGTTCACGCTGACTTGGCATTCGCTTTTTGCATCACGCCTGTACCTTTACTTTTCGTCAAACCGAAGGTACATCTGTAATTTGTTATTGTGAACATGGTAATGCAAATAAAAATAAGTTGATGATTATGTTTATGTTATTTTTCATATTTCATATATGAATTCTTTCTCATCATTTATTGTGCTTACAAAGGTTTTTCCTTCACAACCTTCGTCTGGAATTCATTATATCCGAAGGGAAATAATGTCCCAAAGGATGAAGGGCTTTAACATTTAACACTTTTCATGTTGCCTTGTTCTTAACTCTTAGCATTTGAGAACAAGTCCCCAACAGGCCCTAAGGTTAACTTCCTTAGGATCGGCTTGGAACCTTGCACACATGCATACGGAAAGCATAATACCCGGTCGAGATGCACATAAATAGAGTAAAGATCCTATCATCGACCGGTATACCTTTTGATCTACGGATTTACCTCCCGTGTCGAGGTCGAGATGCCCATTGGTTCCCATGGGTGTCTTGATGGGCTTGGCATCCTTCATTCCAAACTTGGTGAGTATGTCTTGAATGTACTTCGTTTGGCTGATGAAGGTGCCCTCTTGGAGTTGCTTCACTTGAAAGCCTAGAAAATACTTCAACTCCCCCATCATAGACATCTCGAATTTTTGTATCATGATCCTACTAAACTCTTCACATATAGATTTGTTAGTAGACCCAAATATAATATCATCAACATAAATTTGGCATACAAACAAATCATTTGCAATTGTTTTAGTAAAGAGAGTAGGATCGGCTTTTCCGACTTTGAAGCCATTAGTGATAAGAAAATCTCTTAGGCATTCATACCATGCTCTTGGGGCTTGCTTGAGCCCATAAAGCGCCTTAGAGAGTTTATAAACATGGTTAGGATACTCACTATCTTCAAAGCCTGGAGGTTACTTAACATAGACCTCTTCCTTGATTGGTCCATTGAGGAAGGCACTCTTCACGTCCATTTGATAGAGCTTAAAGCTATGGTAAGTAGCATAGGCAAGTAATATACGAATTGACTCAAGCCTAGATACGGGTGCATAGGTTTCACCAAAATCCAAACCTTCGACTTGTGAATAACCCTTGGCCACAAGTCGTGCTTTGTTCCTTGTCACACAACATGCTCATCTTGCTTGTTGCGGAAGACCCACTTGGTTCCTACAACATTTTGATTAGGATGTGGAACTAAATGCCATACCTCATTCCTCGTGAAGTTGTTGAGCTCCTCTTGCATCGCCAGCACCCAATCCGAATCTTGAAGTGCTTCCTCTACCCTGTGTGGCTCAATAGAGGAAACAAAAGAGTAATGTTCACAAAAATGAGCGATTCGAGATCGAGTGGTTACCCCCTTATGAATATCGCCGAGGATGGTGTTCACAGGGTGGTCTCTTTGAATCGCTTGGTGGACTCTTGGGTGTGGTGGCCTTGGATCTTGTTCATCTTCCTTGTCTTGATCATTGGCATCTCCCCCTTGATCATTGTCCTCCTCTTGAGGTGGCTCATCTTCTTGATCTTCATTTTCATCATCTTGAGCTTGATCCTCATCTTGGGTTGGTGGAGATGCTTGCATGGAAGATGATTGATCTTGTGCTTGTGGAGGCTCTTCGGATTCCTTAGGACACACATCCCCATGGACATGTTCCTTAGCGCGATGCACGGAGCCTCTTCATCATCTAGCTCATCAAGATCAACTTGCTCTACTTGAGAGTCGTTAGCCTCATCAAACACAATGTCACAAGAAACTTCAACTAGTCCAGTGGACTTGTTAAAGACTCTATATGCCCTTGTGTTTGAGTCATAACCAAGTAAAAAGCCTTCTACAGCCTTAGGAGCAAATTTAGATTTTCTACCTCTTTTAACAAGAATAAAACATTTGCTACCAAAGACTCTAAAATATGAAACATTGGGCTTTTTACCGGTGAGGAGTACATAAGATGTCTTCTTGAGGATTTAGTGTAGATATAACCGGTTGATGGCGTAGCAAGCGGTGTTAATCGCCTCGGCCCAAAACTGATCCGGTGTCTTGTACTCATCAAGCATGGTCCTCGCCATGTCAAGTAGAGTTCTATTCTTCCTCTCCACTACACCATTTTCTTGTGGCGTGTAGGGAGAGGAGACCTCATGCTTGATGCCCTCCTCCTCAAGGAAGCCTTCAATTTGTGAGTTCTTGAACTCCATTCCATTGTCGCTTCTTATCTTCTTGATTCTTAAGTTGAACTCATTTTGAGCCCGTCTCAAGAATCCCTTTAAGGTCTCTTGGGTTTGTGATTTTTCCTGCAAAAAGAACATCCAAGTGAAGCGAGAATAATCATCCACAATAAATAGATGTAAGCTATCGGGCTGAATAGGTCCATGTGGAGTAGCTAGAGTGGCCTGTCAGTCGTCATGATGTTCTTGTGTGGATGATGAACACCAACTTCCTTCCCTGCTTGACATGCACTACAAATCCTGTCTTTCTCAAAATGAACATTTGTTAGTCCCAAAATGTGTTCTCCCTTTAGAAGCTTGTGAAGATTCTTCATCTCAACATGGGCTAGTCGGCGATGCCAGAGCCAACCCATGTTAGTCTTAGCAATTAAGCAAGTGTCAAGTTCAGCTTTATTAAAATCAACTAAGTATAGCTAACCCTCTAACACTCCCTTAAAAGCTATTGAATCATCACTTCTTCTAAAGACAGTAACACCTACATCCGTAAAAAGACAATTGTAGCCCATTTTGCATAATTGAGAAACTGAAAGCAAGTTATAATCTAAAGAATCTACAAGAAAAACATTGGAAATGGAATGGTCAGGTGATATTGCAATTTTACCAAGTCCTTTGACCAAACGTTGATTTCCATCCCCGAATGTGATCGCTCTTTGGGGATCTTGGGTTTTCTCATAGGAGGAGAACATCCTTTTCTCCCCAGTCATGTGGTTTGTGCACCCGCTATCAATGATCCAACTTGAGCCCCCAGATGCATAAACCTACAAAACAAATTTAGGCCTTGTTCTTAGGTACCCAAACGGTCTTAGGTCCTTTCACATTAGAAACAAGCACCTTGGGTACGCAAACACAAGTCTTTGACCCCTTGTGTTTGCCCCCAACATATTTGGCAACTACTTTGCCTGATTTGTTAGTGAGCACATATGAAGCATCAAAAGTCTTAAATGAAATGTTATGATCATTTGATGCAGTAGGAGATTTCTTCTTAGGCATTTTAACATGGGTAGAACGCCTAGAGCTAGAAGCCTCATTCTTATAAATAAAAGCATGGTGAGAAACAGAATGAGTCTTCTTTGCATGAATTCTCCTAATCTTATCCTTAGGATAACCAGCAGGATATAAAATATAGCCCTCATTATCCTGAGGCATGGGAGCCTTGCCCTTAACAAAATTAGACAATCTTTTAGGTGGGGCATTAAGCTTGACATTGTCTCCCTGTTGGAAGCCAATGTCATCCTTAATGCCAGGACGTCTCCCACTATAAAGCATGCTACGAGCAAATTTAAATTTCTCATTTTCTAGTTCATGCTTGGCAATTTTAGCATCTAGTTTAGCTATATGATCATTTTGTTGTTTAATCATAGCAAGGTGATCATGAATAGCATCAACATTAATATCTCTACATCTAGTGCAAATAGAAACATGATCAACCATAGATGTAGAGGGTTTGCAATCATTTAATTCAACAATCCTAGCGTGTAAAATAGCATTCTCATCTCTAATATTGGTAATAGCATCATTGCAAACATTTAAATCCTTAGCCTTAGCAATTAATTTTTCATTCTCATTCTTAAGGCTAGCAAGAGATTCATTCAACATGTCAATCTTAGCAATTAAACTAGCATTATCATTTCTAAGATTAACAATTGAATCATCACAAACATTTGATTTCTCAACCTTAGCAATTAATTTGGAATTTTCACTTCTAAGGCTCGAAATAGTGTCATGGCAAGTGCTTAGCTCACTAGTTAATTTTTCACATTTTTCTACCTCTAGAGCATAAGCATTTTTAACCTTAACATGCTTTTTGTTTTCCTTAATAAGGAAGTCCTCTTGGCTATCCAAGAGTTCATCCTTCTCATGAATAGCACTAATCAATTCATTCAATTTCTCTTTTTGTTGCATGTTAAGATTTGCAAAAAGAGTAAGCAAGTTATCCTCATCATCACTAGAATTATTCTCATCACTAGAAGTTGCATACTTAGTTGCGGATCTAGATTTTACCTTCTTCTTCTTGTCGTCGTTTGCCATGAGGCACTTGTGGCCGACATTGGGGAAGAGGAGGCCCTTGTTGATGGCGATGTTGGCGGCGTCCTCATCGTTGGTGGAGCTCTCGTCGGAGTCCCACTCTCGGCAAACATGGGCATCGCCACCCTTCTTCGTGTAGTACTTCTTCTTCTCCTTCTTCTTCCCCCTCTTGTCGTCGCCCCTGTCACTTTCACTAGAAATAGGACATTTTGCTATAAAGTGACCGGGCTTACCACACTTGTAGCAAACTTTCTTGGAGCGGGGCTTGTAGTCTTTCCATCTCCTTTGCTTGAGGATTTGACGAAAGCTCTTGATGAGCGCCATTTCCTTGTTATCGAGCTTGGAGGCGTCGATGGGGACCCTACTTGGTGTAGAGTCTTTCTTTTCTTCTTCTGTCGCCTTGAATGCGACGGGTTGCACCTTGGATGTTGAGGTGGCGCCTTGCTCGATGATTTTCTTGGAGCCTTTGATCATCAATTTAAAGCTCACAAATTTTCCTATCACTTCCTCGAGAGACATTAGTTTATATCTCGGATCACCATGAATTAATTGAACTTGAGTAGGATTAATAAATACGAGTGATCTAAGAATAACCTTGCCCATTTCATGGTCATCCCATTTGGTGCTCCCGAGGTTGCGCACTTGATTTACCAAGGTCTTTAGCTAGTTGTACATGGCTTGCAGGTCTTCTCCTTGGTTGAGCATAAAACGACCGAGCTCCCCCTCGATCGTTTCCCTCTTGGTGATCTTGGTCACCTCGTCTCCTTCGTGCGCGGTCTTGAGCACGTCCCAAATTTCCTTGGCACTCTTCAACCCTTGCACATTATTATACTCCTCTCGACTTAGAGAGGCAAGGAGTATAGTAGTGGCTTGCGAGTTGAAGTGCCGAATTTGGGCAACCTCGTCCAAATCATAATCTTCATCCCCCGGCGATGGTACCTGCACTCCAAACTCAACAACGTCCCAAATACTAGCTTGGAGTGAGGTTAGGTGATGCCTCATTTTGTCACTCTACATGTTATAATCTTCACCCTCAAAACGGGTGGTTTTGCCTAGTGGGATGGAAAGTAAAGGAGTACGTTTTTGTCGGCGTTTCGAGACCGGGGGGTCCCTAAGCCGACGAGTGAGTGTGCCGCGTGCCCCAGCCCAGATGGGTCGAGCGCGTGGGCGAGCGCGAAGGGGGGAAAGCAAGGTGGCCGGAGCCGAGTCGTGAGGGAGGTGGAGATCCCGCGGCCTTCGTGTTCGTCCCGCGCCCAGGTCGGGTGCGCTTGCAGTAGGGGGTTACAAGCGTCCACGCGGGTGAGGGAAGTGAGCGGCCCCAAGAGAGCGCCTGCCCCGTCCTCGTTCCCGCGCGGCCAACCTTCTCTAAGAAGGCCCTGGTCCTTCCTTTTATAGGCGTAAGGAGAGGATCCAGGTGTACAATGGGGGTGCAGCAGAGTGCTACGTGTCTAGCGGGGGAGAGCTAGCGCCCTAAGTACATGCCAAGGTGGCAGCCGGAGAGATCTTGGCACCCAGCTGGTGTGGTGTCGTGGCTGTCGGTGGAGCAACGGAGCCTGGCGGAGGGACAGCTGTCGGAGCTGTTGGGTCCTTGCTGACGTCCCCCTGCTTCCGTAAGGGAGCTGAGAGCCGCCGCCGTCACAGGGCTAGCGGGGTGCCATCATTGCCTATCTGGCGGAGCTAGCCAGATGGGACGTCGGTCTTGTTCTCTACGGCCCGAGTCGGCTCGGGGTAGGGTGATGATGGCGCTTTCTGTTGACGTGGCGGACTTGTGCCCTAGATCGGGCGACGTGGAGGCTCCTCCGAGGCCGAGGTCGAGTCTGTCTTCCATGGCCGAGGCCGAGCCCGAGCTCCTGGGTCGGGCGAGGCGGAGGTCGCTCGGCAGAGGCCGGGGCGGAGTCCGACCCCTGGGGTCGGGCGAAGCGGAGTTCGTCGTCTTCTGGGGCCTTAGCCCGAGTCCGAGCCCTAGGTCGGGCGGAGCGGAGTTCGTCGTCTTCCGGGGCCTTAGCCCGAGTCCGAGCCCTGGGTCGGGCGGAGCGGAGTTCGCCGTCTTCCGGGGCCTTAGCCCGAGTCCGAGCCCTGGGTCGGGCGGAGCGGAGTTCGTCGTCTTCCGAGGCCTTAGCCCGAGTCCGAGCCCTGGGTCGGGCGGAGCGGAGTTCGCCGTCTTCCGGGGCCTTAGCCCGAGTCCGAGCCCTAGGTCGGGCGGAGCGGAGTTCGCCGTCTTCCGGGGCCTTAGCCCGAGTCCGAGCCCTGGGTCGGGCGGAGCGGAGTTCGCCGTCTTCCGGGGCCTTAGCCCGAGTCCGAGCCCTGGGTCGGGCGGAGCTTCCTATGGCGCCTTTGGCAAGGCCTGACTGCCTGTCAGTCTCACTCTGTCAAGTGGCACTGCAGTCAGGATGGCGCAGGCGGCGCTGCCCTTCTGTCAGACCGGTCAGTGAAGCGGCGAAGTGACGGCGGTCACTTTGGCTCTGCCGGGGGGCGCGCGTCAGGATAAAGGTGTCAGGCTACCTTTGCGTTAAATGCCCCTACGACTTGGTCGGTCGGCGCGGCGATTTAGTCAGGGTTGCTTCTTAACGAAGGCAAGGCCTCGGGCGAGCCGGAGATGCGTCTGCCGTAAAAAGGGGGCCTCAGGCGAGACGGAAACACCTCGGGGTCGGCTGCCCTTGCCCGAGGCTAGGCTCGGGCGAGGCATGATCGAGTCGCTCGTATGGACTGATCCCTGACTTAATCGCACCCATCAGGCCTCTGCAGCTTTATGCTAATGGGGGTTACCAGCTGAGAATTAGGCGTCTTGAGGGTACCCCTAATTATGGTCCCCGACAATAGCCCCCGAGCCTCGAAGGGAGTGTTAGCACTCGCTTGGAGGCTTTCGTCGCACTTTTTTGCAAGGGGACCAGCCTTTCTCGGTTGCATTTTGTTCCGGTGGGTGCGCGCGAGCGCACCCGCCGGGTGTAGCCCCCGAGGCCTCGGAGGAGTGGTTTCACTCCTTCGAGGTCTTAATGCCTTGCGTAATGCTTCGGCTGGTCTGGTGGTTCCCTCATGCGAACTGGCTGTAGCTCGGGTGCACGGTCGGGGCCCAAGTTCTCGGGCTGGTATGTTGACGCTGTCAACGGTTTGGCCGGAGCCGGGTTTGCGAGAGCAGCCCCCGAGCCTCCGCACAGGGCGAGAGGGCGATCAGGGACAGACTCGGCTTTTTTACATACGCCCCTACGTCGCCTTTCCGCAAGGAGGAGGGGGGGAGAGCGCCATGTTACCCTCGATGGGCACCGAACATGGTGTCTCCGGTGAGCTGCAAGCGGGTAATCCGAGTGGACGTCCGTGCCCCGTTCGTTGGGGGTCGGCTAGGGGCCCAGAGGCACGCCCAAAAGTACCTGCGGGTGATCTGCCGGACCCGGTCCCCTGGCGACGGGGTCCGAGGGCTCGATGCCTCCCTCCGATGGGATTCCGTTACAGGATCGCTCCCGCTGGTCTCGGAAATGTCCTAGGGTACCTCGGGAGCGTAGCCCGAGCCTCGGTTATGTATCGAACGTACCCCTGGTCATCCCTCGCTCGGTGTCTGAGGCGACTGTGAACCCTTCGGGGGGCCAGCCTTCGAACCCCTGATCAGTAATGGGCGCGGAGCCCGAGTAGCCTGAGGCGGCCGTGGAACCTTTCGGGGGGCCGGCCTTCGAACCTCTGACCAGTAGTGGGTTAGGGCCCACGCGATCTGAGGCGGCTGTTGAACCCTTGGGGGGCCAGCCTTCGAACCCCTGATCAGTAAGGAGGCTCGGAGCCTAGTTCCTTCACGGGGAAGGATCCCTTTCGGGGTATCCTCCTTTCCCGGTCCCTGTTGCAAGAGATAGAGAAAGAGGAAAAAAGGAAAAAGGATACTAAGCCGAAAGACGCGGCGTACCTTTTTTGGCGCGGTTGTTTCGGCGAAGGCGAAGCGTCGCCCGCTGCTCCTGCCAGAAGCGCCGCCTGTCCAGCCGTGGAGTTAATGCGACGGGGCGAGTAGTTGGCGGGGCTGCCGTTGCGCGTGCGCGAGCCGTTCGAGGAACGGGTCACGGGCGCGTCGTCTTCACGCCGTGAGAGGGGGTTCTCTCGCTGCCTCCGGATGGGACGTGAGCTTGGCTGACGGCGTGACCGCTGCTCCCGCGTGCCTGCCACCGTCATCACTGCCGGCCCACTTTTGACCGCGTTGACCGCTGCGTCAGGCTGGCGCTGCTGGGTCGCGCGCTGGGTCGCCTCGAGTCGCGGTATCGGTTCCGTAATCGAGGAGGTGCGGTGGTGGCGCAAGTGGTACAGTTGCTTGCATGCAGCATCCGGCGCGCCGGTCGCGCGACGCGTGGGCCTGGGCCTCCATGCTGGCATGTCGGGAGTCGGAGAGGCGCGTCCACTTGGCGCGGTTGCATGCCGCCTGCATGGCCGCCCGCCCCTTTCGCCCGTTGGTCTGGGCAAAAGTGGAGGGTCACTTGTAACCGCTGGGCGGTTGCGTGCGCCATGCGCGGCGGTTTGGCTTCTTCTGCTCGGAGCCGGTCTGCATGACATGCGGGACCCAGCCCCCGCGCCGCAGGGGAGGGCTTTGGAGCGTGTTGGAGAAGACTCAGCCCGTGACGGTTGGGGGCGCACGCAGGGAGAGTCGCCTTTAAAAGGAGGGCGACCCCTTTCGTAAGGCGACCATGTCTTCTTCCTCCCTTATGCACTGTGTCTTTCCACCTTCCAAGCCCCCGGATGGGGGAAACCGCCGTCCTTTCTCCCCATCGTTGGAGGAACACAACTCCGTGGGAGTTGGTACCTTTCAGCCATCGTTCGGCTTCAAGGATTTTCATCATGCAGCCCGGCTGTACCCCTCTACCGTCGGTCACCCAAGATGGTGACCTCCGGCTTGATGGTGGGGGAAAGCGAGCCGGGCTTCGGCCTCTGCCCCTCCCTCGGCCTCAAGGATTTTCGCCATCCAGGCCAAGATGGAGGATGAGGCGAGTCAGGGGGCTGCCTCCGTGGGGGTCGGTTGCCCTCTTCTTCCCCTAGCGTCTAGGGGAGAACGGCATCCTCCAGCTTCACGGAGACTTCCTCCAGCCATGCCGGGAGAGGCGGGTCGCCGTCACACAGTCAGGGCGCAGCGCCGCGTCCTCCGTCTGGACGACGGTTGCGCCGCACACCACGAGGGCAGTGCCCACGCTCTGGACGGTCCCGGCAAGGGCGAAGACCTACCGGTGCGCTCCGAGGCGTCGGCGGACGGAGATGGCTTCTCTACCGATGAGATTGCCAACTTCGTCAGTAGCCCTGGGTCTCCGTCTCCCGGCCTGAATGGCTGGCTCTCGTCCTCGGTGGGTGAGAGTCCTTCCGCCGTAGCACCCGCCCCAGAGCCGCTGCTGAAGCTGCTCCGTTACTCGGGGCGAGGGTAGTTATCGCTGTCGCCGGATCGGGCGGCGGCGGGCCACCCGTCGGCCCGCGATCGCTCCGCGGGCTCCCCAATCTTGTGGGGTTGTTCGCGCCCACGGAGACGGAACCGGAGTTCCGTTTGTAACGGCACTTCGAATGCCGGTGTTTTTTGTTCATTTCGGCTTTCGGGGCCTAAACATGTATGTAACTTCGGCACGGAGCCATGTATTTTCCTCATTTTTGAGCACTAAGACTCGTCTGTTGACTATCTGAACCGCTTCACCAAGCATGAGTCACCCCGTGTCAAGGTGACGAGTGAGGTATCTGTATCCCGGAGGCGTAGGAGTCCCTCGGCTCGGTCGGCCTTGCTGTCCGAGGTTCCTCTAGCTCGGTTAAAGAGACCCCTCGGCCGCTCTTCGTCGAGCCGAGGCCAAGGGTAGCGATATCAGCATGAACAGAGGTGGAGTCGGCTCGAAAATGAAACCTGGTTGGCCGGAGCATAGCCGGGTTGTCCGTTGGCCGGATCGACGTTGGAGCTGATCAGCCGAGGCTTCGAACCGGGCTGGCGCCCTCGGAAGATGGTTGACCGAGGCCCAAGGGGTAACCGGCCGAGCCGCCTGCTCGGGCCGGATTCCCAGAGAAGTCCCTGGCGGCGATTGTTCGGGCGTGGTGATGACGTCGTCCTTCGGAGCGGAGACCCTCGGACCGCGTCGCCGTCCGAGGCTAGGTCGGGCCTCGCCGAAGGTGTCGCTGATGCCGAGGGTGTTGCTGCCCCCTTCCAACGCCAAGACCCGAGCCTGCAGGATCAGATTGTCTTGTAGCGTGTGCCTTGTGCGGCCGTCGAGGCCAGAACACACACCCTCGCTGCGTTGTAAAGCTGCGTCTCTTTTCCTCTTGTTTCGAGTATCTAGACTTTTTGTCGGTAACAGGGATGTTTGTGCGAGCGAGAGTTGCTTCTCGCGGAAGGTGATGAGTGAGGTATCCGTATCCCAGAGGCGTGGGAGTCCCTCGGCTCGGTCGGCCTTGCCGCTTACGCGTACTCTCACCTGTCCATGAGGCCCTGTCACTGACTCGGTCGAGAAGGCTCGAAGGATCGCTTCGGCAGAAGGGCTTTCGAACGTAAAGACTTGTTCGATGCGTGGAGCCACTTTATCCGAACGCGAGTTACTTATCGCAGAAGGTGATGAGTGAGGTATCCGTATCCCGGAGGCGTAGGAGTCCCTCGGCTCGGTCAGCCTTGGCTGCTTACGTGTACTCCGTCGTTTCCAGGACCCACTTTTCGAAGTAGTCAAAAAGCACGAAAGACATTCTGGTAGGAGAGATTTTTTTTTTCGAGGAAAATTTTGACGCAGAGGGGGTTTCCCCCCTTTTAGCCCCCGAAGGAGGGTCGGGCTTTGCCGAGGCGAGGCCGACCCTTCCTTGTTGACTAAACTTTGCGTGAGTGCGAGGTATATGAACAACTTGGAAACATCTTAAGGGTAGAAGTGACGTAGCTGTTGGATGTTCCATGCGTTGCCGTAGACCTCGCCTTGACTGTTGGCCAGCTTGTACGTTCCGGGCTTCAGGACTTTGGCGATGACGAATGGCCCTTCCCAGGGGGGCGTGAGCTTGTGCCTCCCTCGGGCGTCTTGCCGCAGACGAAGCACCAGGTCGCCCACCTGGAGGTCTCAGGGTCGGACCCCTCGGGCGTGGTAGCGTCGCAGGGACTGCTGATACCGCGCCAAGTGTAGTAAGGCCCTGTCCCGAGCCTCTTCCAGCTGGTCCAGCGAGTCTTCTCGGCTAGCTTGGTTGCTTTGATCGTCGTAGGCCCTCGTCCTCGGGGAGCCGTATTCCAGGTCAGTGAGCAAGACGGCCTCGGCCCCGTAGACCAGGAAGAACGGCGTGAAACCCGTGGCTTGGCTCGGCGTTGTCCTCAGGCTCCAGACCACCGAGGGGAGTTCCTTCATCCATCGCTTGCCGAACTTGTTGAGGTCGTTGTAAATCCGAGGCTTGAGCCCTTGTAGAATCATGCCGTTGGCACGCTCTACTTGCCCATTCGACATGGGATGAGCTACGGCAGCCCAGTCCACCCGGATGTGGTGATCCTCGCAAAAATCCAAGAATTTTCTGCCGGTGAACTGGGTGCCGTTGTCGGTGATGATGGAGTTTGGGACCCCGAAGCGATGGATGATGTTGGCGAAGAACGCCACCGCCTGCTCGGACCTGATGCTGTTTAGGGGTCGGACCTCGATCCACTTTGAGAATTTGTCGACGGCGACCAGCAGGTGCGTGTAGCCCCCGGGCGCCTTCTGCAGAGGGCCGATGAGGTCCAGACCCCACACAGCGAAGGGCCAGGTGATGGGTATCGTCTACAGAGCCTGAGCGGGCAGGTGGGTCTGCTTCGCATAGAATTGACACCCTTCGCAGGTGCGGACGATTCTAGTGGCGTCAGCCACCGCCGTTGGCCAGTAGAAGCCTTGCCGGAAAGCGTTCCCGACGAGGGCTCGAGGCGCTGCGTGATGGCCGCAAGCCCCCGAGTGTATCTCTTGCAGGAGTTCCTGACCTTCGACGATGGAGATGCATCGCTGGAGGATGCCCGAGGGGCTGTGGTGGTAGAGCTCCTCCTCATCGCCCAGCAAGACGAACGACTTGGCGCGTCGCGCTACCCGCCGAGCCTCGGCTTGGTCGAGGGGTAGCTCTCCTTGGCGGAGATATTGCAGGTACGGGGTCTGCCAATCTCGATCAGGCGTGACCCCGCTCCGCTCCTCCTCGATGCGCAGCGCCTCACCCTCGGGGGCCGAGGGTTCCTCGGGCTGAACCGAGGACGCCTCGGGCTGGGCCGAGGGTACCTCGGACTGGGCCGAGGACGCCTCAGGCTCGGGCGTGTCGTTGATCTTGACGGAGGGTTGGTGCAGATCCCGGGAGAAGACGTCCGGGGGAACCGTCATTCACCCCGAGGCTATCTTCGCCAGCTCGTCCGCAGTCTCGTTGTAGCGCCGGGCGAGGTGGTTAAGCTCGAGCCCGTAGAACTTGTCTTCCAGGCGCCGAACCTCATCGCAGTAGGCCTCCATCTTCGGGTCGCGGCAGTGGGAGTTCTTCATGACCTGGTCGATGACGAGCTGCGAGTCGCCGCGAGCGTCGAGGCGTCAGACCCCTAGCTCGATGACGATTCGCAATCCGTTGATCAGAGCTTCGTACTCAGCCACATTGTTGGACGCCGGGAAATGGAGGCGCAGCACGTAGCGCAGGTGTTTCCCGAGGGGCGAGACGAAGAGCAGGCCTGCGCCGGCTCCCGTCTTCATCAGCGACCCGTCGAAAAACATGGTCCAGAGCTCCGGTTGGATCGGAGCCATCGGCAACTGGGTGTCGACCCATTCGGCTACGAAGTCCGCCAATACCTGGGACTTGATGGCCTTCCGAGGGGCGAACGAGATTGTCTCGCCCATGATTTCCACCGCCCATTTTGCGATCCTGCCCGAGGCCTCTCGGCACTGGATGATCTCCCCCAGGGGGAAGGATGATACCACAGTTACCGGATGAGACTCGAAGTAATGTCGCAACTTTCGCCTCGTCAGGATCACTGCATACAGTAGCTTCTGAACTTGTGGGTAGCGGATTGTAACACCCGGATTTTAGGGGTCCAAAACCCGGGTGCTAACATAAACACCAGGTATGCTGGGACCAAGTCTCACACCTATGATGTATAGTGGCACAGGATCGAATGTCACATCTTTATACATAACAGGAGTTCTATACAAAATAAATAATTACATTATAAGGAGACAACGGTCCAGCAACCCAAAGTTGACTGGGAGACGACGACCTAGACCTCTCACGAACTCGTCGCAGTATCCTCCAAGCGCTTCATCCTGCAGTACCTGTTCTTGACCTGTGGGGGTGTGAGACAGCAAGAGTGAGCTCACATACGTTCATCGCTCAACAAGTTGTGGGGAATAATGTGCATGAACTTGCCAAAGGTGGGAGCTCACGTGAAGTGTAAGGCTTACCAAAGAAGATGGTTAGAGCTGAGCATTGCTTTTAAAGTTAGTCAAAATTTTATTAGCAGTTACTATGTATAAGTAAATACCAAACCCAATTAAGTAGTAGAACAAAAGTAACAACTTCACCTGCGATGCAATGCATATGACAAATTGAATTTAGTTCCATAATTTAATCATGTGAGTGTCCGAGCTGCTCTTGACCGTGAGCACGGCTAGTATACCAGTTTTACACTCTGCAGAGGTTGCGCATCTTTACCCACAAGTCATGTTACCCATCTGCCAAGAGACGGCCAATCCCATACACCTCTACCGAGGAGGCGAGGCAGGGTAACACTACGAGGCCTTTACAAAGTTCCACTAGCTTCAGAAAACCCGCTACAGTTTATAGGAAGTTCCAGTGCAGGAATCCCTTGCAGGACCGCCATCGCAGCAAAATCCTCCCGAGGGCCTCCCTACACTGACCACTCCCCTACTGCCCTTGCCCCTTTCGGGTAAGGTAGTCTTCCACTAGCTTTCCTAATTAATCAGCCAAGGGCGTCCCATTCCACCCTTGTGGTAGCACTGTTTTCCCGGGTGGTTCTCCATGTTCCAATTAACATAATGATCTTATCATGAACAGTAAATAACAACTGATAATAAAAGTATAATCATGAACAAAGTGTATCTTCATACCCAAAACCACATAAAGCACTAGCAAGTACTACCCAGAAAGTTCAGTGGTAAACAAGGTATAAAGATAGACAAACTAGGGTAACCTATTGGGTCCCATCAAAATTAACCTATGCAGATCATTATGATTAATTAGAACATGAGTGGGTAAAAAGAAGTGATCAAGGGCACAACTTGCCTGGGCCTTGAGATTCCAGGTACCAGGATGATCTTCAGGTGACACGTGACTTCGCACTAGTCGTAGCAATACAAACAAACAGTGTATAGGCAAAATTAACATTACACCAAACATGTATGCCAAAATACATATTAATAATCTACATATTAAAATAAGATCACAGGAAAAAGAATTATTAATTTTGGAGTTGTAGCTTTAAGTTATGAATTTTCAAAGGTTTTATGTGTTTAAAATGGATTAAGTGAGAGATTAAATTCCTAACTGTTTTCATGACAAAACAGAGGTTCTAGGTGGTAGAGAATAAAATTACAAAATTTTAGAAAGTGGAATGGATTAATTTGGAGCAAGTATGAATTTTCTATGAATTTATCAAGTTCTAGTAATTATTTTCATATTAAAAATCCATTTATAAATTATTTTCTCTGGTTTTACACTGCTCTGGACTGGGCCTCAATTCCTAGAAAACACAGGGGGTTCTGGCGTAATATTACCGAGACTCAGAGAATAGGAAATGAGGACGGCGGGTTGATTTCATTAAAACCCGGGGGCTCTTTTGCAATACGCGCAACTGAAAGGGTATCCAACAATACTAGCCGTCCGATCGACCACAGATGGCCTCGATTAGATCGAACCGATTTAAAACCTGCTCTGACTCGACACCGTCGGATCCGAGATCCATGGCTCAGCCCCGCACATGCCCCACTTGAGCCTGAGTCGTTGGATCGAATCACGACGGCCACCATTTACTCATACCGATTCGTCACACGGGTTCTAATCCTGATCCTCGGTTTCGCATCCAACGGTCCAGCGCTCTCCCCCCCAAGGTCCGCACAGAGGCGGCGCCGCCCTGCTCCCACGGCGGACGCCATTGCCGCGGCAACCCATCTCCACGATTCCCCACACTACACTTCGATTCGGTGGGGAAAAATGCAGATAAACAGAAGACGAACCTAGTGGTCACCAATCCTTGGCAGTCTGTGATGGGGTGGAGCCTGACCACGAGGTGGTGCGGATCCGCGGCGGAGATCGTACTTCGGCGAGAAATTCGCCCGCGCAAACAGTCCGAAGTCCGCCCGAAGATGGTCCTCGCGCCTTCCCCGATCGACGGCGATGCTCCACGGCCACCCGCGGGCACCGCAGGTCTGGCCAGAGTTGACGCCCATGGCATTGCAGTGACCTCGCCGCGACGAGGACGAATTCCACGCGCTGCCCGCCGCTCACGGACAAAATCGCACGGCTGAGCGCGTTCCGAGCACGACACCACTCCCACGTGGTAGCTCAGCAGCCAATGGTTGGCGCGAAGAAGCTCGGGAGGTGACGGCGTGATGAAATCCCGTGGCGGCTCTCAGCGCAATCTGAGGAAGCGGCTAGGGGAATGAGAAGGGGAGAGGGTTTTAGCTCGCCATTTATTGGCCGAGCGTGCGGGAGACAAATCCGCCAAGCAGTTGCGCCGGCTGACCGAGAATTCCGTGGTGGCAGCGACCGGGCGTCCGAAATCGGCGGGGAGAAGACGATGTTTGTTACGGAGCTCGAGTGGAAGGAGAAGCTGGCGTTCCGGTCCCACGTGCAAGCGACTCAAGCGAGGCAGTCACACAGCGAGCGCGCGGCGTGGAACGGTGAGGCAGCACGTGGGACCCACCGGTCAGTGGCACCACATCGTTGGCGCACGCGCGGGGTGACAACGTGGGCCCCGCCAGTCAGTGGCGCAAGCGCACACAGGGTAGAGCCGTAGAGTTGGGCAAGCTGGGCGGTGGAGTGGGCCAAAATCAGGTATTCCACCCCAATTAGCTATCTTTATTCTTTTCCTTTATTCTCCTTTTCCTTTTTAACTTTCAATTTCAATTTGAGTTCAATTTTTAATTCAAACTTTTTGTGGCTCTTTCTTATTCAAATTTATATGTTCTATTCCTCTGAACATAGTATGAATAAATTTTATTTATTTAAAAATTTATTCTGTTTTGCATAGTATTTTCTATACATTATTTCCAATTTCCTAAAGTGAAATTTTTTTTTTGTTAACCTCAAACTCTCACTCAAGTATTATATATATTATTATTATTTTAAATGCACAAACAAATAAGTCCCAACATGATGCATGAGTTGTTTATGTGCCACTTTGTTAATTATTCACTTTTCAATGTGTTTATTCACATGTACCAATGAGTAAAGGCAACACCTATAGGGAGAATAATCTTAGTTCTTATGCTTTTACGAATTTGGGTGTTACAAATCCTACCCCCCTTAAAAATAATCTCGTCCTCGAGATTTGTAAGAAAAGAGTTACAGAGAGATTGGTTTGAAATCTATTTTTCAGTGTCTAAGTGGTTTTAGTACCAAAAGATTTTTTTTTTCAAGTCTAAACCCAAATTGGCAGGTGATTAGGAAAGCATGGGTGTATATATGTATGTCTACTTTATTATGTAGGATAGAAGATGTCTTTAAAGCATAGATAGGTTTGGGTAAGAAAGTGTAGGGTAAGGAAAGACTCCATCCAAGATTGTGGATCTTGACTCATCTTGGTGACCTCACTTGATCCTTGAAGACTTTGAGTTGGTGCTCATCCTTCCTTGATGAAGTTGATCATCTTCTTTGGTCTTGTCTCATTGATTAGGAGTTAGTGTATATTATTGGGCTGGGGAATATGGTTAATATAGGTATGGATGAGATAGACTACATGATGTAGGTCAAAAGTTTGTTTGATGTTAGGTGGGGATAGGCAGGTCATGCAATCCATCAAGACTCTATTGGTTGGGTTGGTTTCTCATTCTTTATTTAGTGTAGGGTGAACTAAGTTAAAACATGTGGAGAGGGTCTAATCTATTTCACAAGTATTATCTAACATGTTTAGTAAGTCACTTTAGATTAGATCAGATCTATGTTAGATGGGTGTGACTAGTTTGACTAGATAAGATCTAATTAATTTGCATTAGATCATGGTTGTTAGTGGGATAAATATGCTAATTAAGGCAAGATGAATCCATAAGGATCTGGTAGAATCTTTTGAGGTCAGTTAGATCTATTAGGATAAGATAGAATCTTTTCAAGACAAGATGAATCTATTAAAGTAATAGAGTATCTTTTAAGATAAGATGGATCTATTAAGTTAAATATATTTTAATTAGGATAAGTTAGAATCTTTTGAGATAAGATGGATCTATGAGCTTAATATATTTTAGTGGGGGATAATCTAAGTTGGCTAGTTATGTTATCAACATTTTTTTATATGTATATACAGATGTAATTGTGGACATTACTCCACAACTCATCGCACTCAACCAAAGATCCAAATCAGACATGTATCATAAGAACAAAACATTCAATTTCATAGATATCTATAAAAATAGTTTTGTTTTTGTTCCTAGGAGTAGGTCTCCTATTCCTAAAGGTCACTTCAGTCACAGGATTTCAAAGTGTAAAATCCACCTTTGTCTTTTAGAAAGAAAAGATAAGAATAATCAGAGTAAGCGGAAATAGATGAGAAAAGATTAAGATGAGTTTAGAAAAGAATCAGAGTAGCAAAGGTAAGTAGATAAGGGTTGTCCAGTTCTATCTAGGTTTCGTCCTACAGTCAACATTCCTCTGATACCACTTCTGTAACACCCGGATTTTAGGGGTCCAAAACCCGGGTGCTAACATAAACACCAGGTATGCTGGGACCAAGTCTCACACCTATGATGTATAGTGGCACAGGATCGAATGTCACATCTTTATACATAACAGGAGTTCTATACAAAATAAATAATTACATTATAAGGAGACAACGGTCCAGCAACCCAAAGTTGACTGGGAGACGACGACCTAGACCTCTCACGAACTCGTCGCAGCATCCTCCAAGCGCTTCATCCTGCAGTACCTGTTCTTGACCTGTGGGGGTGTGAGATAGCAAGAGTGAGCTCACATACGTTCATCGCTCAACAAGTTGTGGGGAATAATGTGCATGAACTCGCCAAAGGTGGGAGCTCACGTGAAGTGTAAGGCTTACCAAAGAAGATGGTTAGAGCTGAGCATTGCTTTTAAAGTTAGTCAAAATTTTATTAGCAGTTACTAAGTATAAGTAAATACCAAACCCAATTAAGTAGTAGAACAAAAGTAACAACTTCACCTGCGATGCAATGCATATGACAAATTGAATTTAGTTCCATAATTTAATCATGTGAGTGTCCGAGCTGCTCTTGACCGTGAGCACGGCTAGTATACCAGTTTTACACTCTGCAGAGGTTGCGCATCTTTACCCACAAGTCATGTTACCCATCTGCCAAGAGACGGCCAATCCCATACACCTCTACCGAGGAGGCGAGGCAGGGTAACACTACGAGGCCTTTACAAAGTTCCACTAGCTTCAGAAAACCCGCTACAGTTTATAGGAAGTTCCAGTGCAGGAATCCCTTGCAGGACCGCCATCGCAGCAAAATCCTCCCGAGGGCCTCCCTACACTGACCACTCCCCTACTGCCCTTGCCCCTTTCGGGTAAGGTAGTCTTCCACTAGCTTTCCTAATTAATCAGCCAAGGGCGTCCCATTCCACCCTTGTGGTAGCACTGTTTTCCCGGGTGGTTCTCCATGTTCCAATTAACATAATGATCTTATCATGAACAGTAAATAACAACTGATAATAAAAGTATAATCATGAACAAAGTGTATCTTCATACCCAAAACCACATAAAGCACTAGCAAGTACTACCCAGAAAGTTCAGTGGTAAACAAGGTATAAAGATAGACAAACTAGGGTAACCTATTGGGTCCCATCAAAATTAACCTATGCAGATCATTATGATTAATTAGAACATGAGTGGGTAAAAAGAAGTGATCAAGGGCACAACTTGCCTGGGCCTTGAGATTCCAGGTACCAGGATGATCTTCAGGTGACACGTGACTTCGCACTAGTCGTAGCAATACAAACAAACAGTGTATAGGCAAAATTAACATTACACCAAACATGTATGCCAAAATACATATTAATAATCTACATATTAAAATAAGATCACAGGAAAAAGAATTATTAATTTTGGAGTTGTAGATTTTAAGTTATGAATTTTCAAAGGTTTTATGTGTTTAAAATGGATTAAGTGAGAGATTAAATTCCTAACTGTTTTCATGACAAAACAGAGGTTCTAGGTGGTAGAGAATAAAATTACAAAATTTTAGAAAGTGGAATGGATTAATTTGGAGCAAGTATGAATTTTCTATGAATTTATCAAGTTCTAGTAATTATTTTCATATTAAAAATCCATTTATAAATTATTTTCTCTGGTTTTACACTGCTCTGGACTGGGCCTCAATTCCTAGAAAACACAGGGGGTTCTGGCGTAATATTACCGAGACTCAGAGAATAGGAAATGAGGACGGCGGGTTGATTTCATTAAAACCCGGGGGCTCTTTTGCAATACGCGCAACTGAAAGGGTATCCAACAATACTAGCCGTCCGATCGACCACAGATGGCCTCGATTAGATCGAACCGATTTAAAACCTGCTCTGACTCGACACCGTCGGATCCGAGATCCATGGCTCAGCCCCGCACATGCCCCACTTGAGCCTGAGTCGTTGGATCGAATCACGACGGCCACCATTTACTCATACCGATTCGTCACACGGGTTCTAATCCTGATCCTCGGTTTCGCATCCAACGGTCCAGCGCTCTCCCCCCCCAAGGTCCGCACAGAGGCGGCGCCGCCCTGCTCCCACGGCGGACGCCATTGCCGTGGCAACCCATCTCCACGATTCCCCACACTACACTTCGATTCGGTGGGGAAAAATGCAGATAAACAGAAGACGAACCTAGTGGTCACCAATCCTTGGCAGTCTGTGATGGGGTGGAGCCTGACCACGAGGTGGTGCGGATCCGCGGCGGAGATCGTACTTCGGCGAGAAATTCGCCCGCGCAAACAGTCCGAAGTCCGCCCGAAGATGGTCCTCGCGCCTTCCCCGATCGACGGCGATGCTCCATGGCCACCCGCGGGCACCGCAGGTCTGGCCAGAGTTGACGCCCACGGCGTTGCAGTGACCTCGCCACGACGAGGACGAATTCCACGCGCTGCCCGCCGCTCACGGACAAAATCGCACGGCTGAGCGCGTTCCGAGCACGACACCACTCCCACGTGGTAGCTCAGCAGCCAATGGTTGGCGCGAAGAAGCTCGGGAGGTGACGGCGTGATGAAATCCCGTGGCGGCTCTCAGCGCAATCTGAGGAAGCGGCTAGGGGAATGAGAAGGGGAGAGGGTTTTAGCTCGCCATTTATTGGCCGAGCGTGCGAGAGACAAATCCGCCAAGCAGTTGCGCCGGCTGACCGAGAATTCCGTGGTGGCAGCGACCGGGCGTCCGAAATCGGCGGGGAGAAGACGATGTTTGTTACGGAGCTCGAGTGGAAGGAGAAGCTGGCGTTCCGGTCCCACGTGCAAGCGACTCAAGCGAGGCAGTCACACAGCGAGCGCGCGGCGTGGAACGGTGAGGCAGCACGTGGGACCCACCGGTCAGTGGCACCACATCGTTGGCGCACGCGCGGGGTGACAACGTGGGCCCCGCCAGTCAGTGGCGCAAGCGCACACAGGGTAGAGCCGTAGAGTTGGGCAAGCTGGGCGGTGGAGTGGGCCAAAATCAGGTATTCCAGCCCAATTAGCTATCTTTATTCTTTTCCTTTATTCTCCTTTTCCTTTTTAACTTTCAATTTCAATTTGAGTTCAATTTTTAATTCAAACTTTTTGTGGCTCTTTCTTATTCAAATTTATATGTTCTATTCCTCTGAACATAGTATGAATAAATTTTATTTATTTAAAAATTTATTCTGTTTTGCATAGTATTTTCTATACATTATTTCCAATTTCCTAAAGTGAAATTTTTTTTTGTTAACCTCAAACTCTCACTCAAGTATTATATATATTATTATTATTTTAAATGCACAAACAAATAAGTCCCAACATGATGCATGAGTTGTTTATGTGCCACTTTGTTAATTATTCACTTTTCAATGTGTTTATTCACATGTACCAATGAGTAAAGGCAACACCTATAGGGAGAATAATCTTAGTTCTTATGCTTTTACGAATTTGGGTGTTACACGGATCTTGGTTTCGGACAGCACCTCGCTGACGAAGTAAACTGGCCTCTGAATGGGCAATGCATGCCCCTCTTCTTGCCTTTCGACCACAATCGCGGCGCTAACCACCTGAGTGGTCGCGGCGACGTAGACCAAGAGGGCTTCTCCATTAGCTGGGGGTACCAAGATAGGCGCCTTGGTGAGGAGCGCCTTCAGGTTCCCGAGAACTTCCTCGGCCTCAGGGGTCCAAGTGAAGCATTCGGCCTTCCTTAAGAGGCGGTACAGAGGCAGGCCTCTTTCGCCGAGGCGTGAGATGAAACGGCTCAAGGCCGCGAGACATCCCATGACCCTCTGTACGCCTTTTAAGTCCTTGATGGGCCCCATGCTGGTGATGGCTGCGATCTTCTCCGGGTTGGCTTCGATGCCTCGCTCGGAGACGATGAACCCCAGGAGCATGCCTCGGGGCACCCCGAAGACACACTTCTCGGGATTGAGCTCAACGTCCTTTGCCTTGAGACACCGGAATGTCACTTCAAGGTCGGAGAGGACGTCGGAGGCTTTCCTTGTCTTGACTACGATGTCATCGACGTAGGCCTCGACCATGCGACCGATGTGTTCGCCGAACACATGGTTCATGCACCGCTAGTACGTCGCACCCGCGTTCCTCAAACCGAACGGCATGGTGACATAGCAGTACATGCCGAAGGGCGTGATGAAAGAAGTCGCGAGCTGGTCGGACTCTTTCATCTTGATTTGATGATACCCTGAGTAGGCATCGAGGAAAGACAGGGTTTCGCACCCAGCAGTGGAATCCACGATTTGATCGATGCGAGGTAGAGGGTAGGGAACCTTCGGACATGCTTTGTTGAGACCAGTGTAGTCTACACACATCCGCCATTTCCCCCCTTTCTTTCTCACAAGCACAGGGTTGGCAAGCCATTCGGGATGGAATACCTCTTTGATGAACCCTGCTGCCATTAGCTTGTGGATCTCCTCGCCTATCACCCTGCGCTTTTCCTCGTCGAATCGGCGCAGAGGCTGCCTGACCGGTCGGGCTCCGGCCCGAATATCCAGCGAGTGCTCGGCGACATCCCTCGGTATGCCGGGCATGTCCGAGGGACTCCACGCAAAGACGTCGGCGTTTGCGCGGAGAAAGTCAACGAGCACTGCTTCCTATTTGGGGTCGAGCCCGGAACCGATCCGGATCTGCTTGGAGGTGTCGCCACTGGGGTCGAGAGGGACGGCCTTAACCATCCCCGCCGGCTCGAAATTGCCAGCGTGTCGCTTCACGTCTGGCACCTCTCAGGAGAGGTTTTCCAGGTCGGCGATGAGGGCCTTGGACTCGGCGAGGGCCTCGGCGTACTCCACGCACTCCACGTCGCATTCGAACGCGTGTTTGTACGTGGGGCCGACGGTGATGACCCCTTTGTTTCCCGGCATCTTGAGCTTCAGGTAGGTGTAGTTGGGGATGGCCATGAACTTCGCGTAGCATGGCCTCCCCAATACCGCGTGGTAGGTTCCTCAGAACCCGACCACCTCGAACGTCAAAGTCTCCCTTTGGAAGTTGGAGGGTGTTCCGAAGCAGACAGGAAGGTCGAGCCGTCCGAGGGGCTGGACGCGCTTCCCAGGAATGATCCCGTGAAAGGGCACAGCGCCTGCTCGGACGGAGGACAGATCGACGTGCAGAAGCCTAAGGGTCTCGGCGTAGATGATGTTGAGGCAGCTGCCCCCATCCATCAGGACCTTGGTGAGCCTAACGTCGCCGATGATGGGGTCGACGACGAGCGGGTACTTCCCCGGGCTCGGCACGTGGTCGGGGTGGTCAGCTTGGTCGAAGGTGATGGGCTTGTCGGACCAGTCTAGGTAGACTGGCGCCGCCTCCTTCACCGAGCAGACCTCCCGACGCTCTCGCTTGCGATGCCGAGCCGAGGCATTCGCCGCATGCCCTCCGTAGATCATGAAGCAGTCGCGGACCTCGAGGAACTCTCCTGCTTGGTGATCTTCCTTTTTGTCGTCGTCGTGGGCCCTGCCACCCTCTGCGGGTGGCCCGGCCTTGTGGAAGTGGCGCCGAAGCAAGACGCACTCCTCGAGGGTGTGCTTGATGGGCCCCTGATGGTAAGGGCACGGCTCCTTGAGCATCTTGTCGAAAAGGTTAGCACCTCCGGGGGGCTTCCAAGGGTTCTTGTACTCGGCGGCGGCGACAAGGTCCGCGTCGGCGGCGTCGCGTTTCGCTTGCGACTTCTTCCTGCTTTTCTTCTTGGCGTCGCGCGGAGTAGACGCCTCGGGAGCCTCTTCCGATGGGCGGCCCCGGGGCTGCTTGTCTTTTCAGAAGATGGCCTCGACCGCCTCCTGGCCAGAGGTGAACTTGGTGGCGATGTCCATCAGCTCGCTCGCCCTGGTGGGGGTCTTGCGACCCAACTTGCTCACCAGGTCACGGCAAGTGGTGCCGGCAAGGAACGCGCCGATGACATCTGAGTCGGTGATGTTGGGCAGCTCGGTGCTGCTTCGAGAATCGCCAGATGTAGTCCCGAAGAGACTCTCCCGGCTGTTGCCGGCAGCTTCGGAGGTCCCAGGAATTCCCGGGGCGCACGTACGTGCCCTGGAAGTTGCCGGCGAAGGCTTGGACCAAATCCTCCCAGTTGGAGATCTGCCCCGGAGGTAGGTGCTCCAACCAGGCGCGAGCAGTGTCGGAGAGGAACAGGGGGAGGTTGCGGATGATGAGGTTGTCGTCGTCCGCTCCACCCAGTTGACAGGCCAGGCGGTAGTCCGCGAGCCACAATTCCGGTCTCGTTTCCCCCTAGTACTTTGTGATAGTAGTCGGGGGTCGGAATCGGGCCGGAAACGGCGCCCGCCGGATGGCCCGGCTGAAGGCCTGCGGACCGGGTGGTTCGGGCGAGGGACTCCGATCCTCCCCGCTGTCGTAGCGTCCCCCACGCCTGGGGTGATAGCCTCGGCGCACCCTTTCGTCGAGGCGGGCCCGACGGTCGCGACGATGGTGCTAGTTGCCGAGGTGGCCTGGGGCCGCAGGCGCGGTGTTGCGCGTGCGCCCGGTGTAGACCGAGGCTTCCCGCATGAATCGGGAAGTCGCGGCATGAGGTTCCGAGGGGTACCCCTGCCTTCGGGAGGCAGAGCTCTCGGCCCGCCGGGCCGGAGCGCCTTCCAGGAGATTCTTGAGCTCTCCCTGGATTCGCCGACCCTCGGTGGTTGATGGCTCCGGCATCGCGCGGAGGAGCATCGCTGCGGCTGCCAGGTTCTGACCGATCCCGCTGGATGCGGGTGGCGGCCTGTCCCTGGCATCGTTGGCGACGCAGTGCTGGAAACCCTGGGGCAGGTGACGTATTTCTCCGGCCGGGGGCTGGCCTGCCCATACCTGCCCGACGTCCCAGCGGATCGACTCGAGCGCTCCTGCTCCCTCGTCGAGCCTGGCCTGCGCCCCGCGGACTTGCTCGAGCTGTGGGTCGTGACCCCCCGCCGGAACGGGGACCACAGCTAGCTCCCGCGGGATGTCGGCGTGAGGCACTGGCCTAGGGAGATCGCCATCCTCCGGCATGCCGAGACGGTTGCCTTAGGAGGGATCCCCTAGCTCGACGTGGAAACATTCGCGGCTCGGGCCGCAGTCCTTGTCGTCAAGGCTGCGGCTGCCGTCGGAACAGTCGGAGAGGCAGTAGTCACATGCGGTCATGAAGTCCCGCATGGCACTGGGGTTGCCAGATCCAGAGAAATCCCAGCAGATGCTGGGATCGTCATCTTCCTCGGACCCAGAGGGCCCGTAGGTCGAGACGTCCGTCAATCAGTCCCAAGGCGACCGCACACGAAACCCCAGAGGGGTTGCACTCGCCTCAACGTGAGCGCCCGCCAAAGCGAGGTCGCTAGGCGGGTTGAGGTCGAGTCGAAAGGACGTAGGATGGGAATCAGTCGGTACCTTTTGGTCGACGAGGAGCGACGTAGTCACATCGGGGACTGATTGCGCCGTCGTCTTGGGTACGAGGGCGACGTCCTGCAGGCCCTCCGCGAGCGTGCTGGCGTCGTCCACTTGCTCGGGATTGGCGTGTCGCGGGGGGACGGCGCCCGCCTTCATCTCAAACGCGAGGTCGACGCTCGACGCGTCCTCCGTTGGGGCGCTGGGGATGTCGATTCGCTCGACAGCCGACGGAGCGCAGCCTCCCGCCCGGCCTTGGTTGCCCCGCCTCCTCCTCCGATGGCGAGGGAGAGGACGGGGCGAGCTCGAATGTTGTTCTTCCACCACGCGGGGAAGACGTCGTCGATTCCGCCGCCGGCGGGCGGGCTGTCGGCCGCCATTGTCGTCGTCGCGCGGCGGTGGAAGGAGTATCATGTCGTAGCTGCCGTCGAGAGACATGAACTCGAGACTCCCAAAATGGAGCAACGTCCTGGGTTGGAGAGGTCGTTGGAGACTGCCCATCTGGAGCTTGACGGGAAACTGCTCGTCAACACGCAGCAGGCCCCTACCTGGCGCGCCAACTGTCGGCGTTTCGAGACTGGGGGGTCCCTAAGCCGACGAGTGAGTGTGCCGCGTGCCCCAGCCCAGATGGGTCGAGCGCGTGGGCGAGCGCGAAGGGGGGAAAGCGAGGTGGTCGGAGCCGAGTCATGAGGGAGGTGGAGATCCCGCGGCCTTCGTGTTCGTCCCGCACCCAGGTCGGGTGCGCTTGCAGTAGGGGGTTACAAGCGTCCACGCGGGTGAGGGAAGCGAGCGGCCCCAAGAGAGCACTTGCCCCGTCCTCGTTCCCGCGCGGCCAACCTTCTCTAAGAAGGCCCTGGTCCTTCCTTTTATAGGCGTAAGGAGAGGATCCAGGTGTACAATGGGGGTGCAGCAGAGTGCTACGTGTCTAGCGGGGGAGAGCTAGCGCCCTAAGTACATGCCAAGGTGGCAGCCGGAGAGATCTTGGCACCTAGCTGGTGTGGTGTCGTGGCTGTCGGTGGAGCAACGGAGCCTGGCGGAGGGACAGCTGTCGGAGCTGTTGGGTCCTTGCTGACGTCCCCCTGCTTCCGTAAGGGAGCTGAGAGCCGCCGCCGTCACAGGGCTAGCGGGGTGCCATCATTGCCTATCTGGCGGAGCTAGCCAGATGGGACGTCGGTCTTGTTCTCTGCGGCCCGAGTCGGCTCGGGGTAGGGTGATGATGGCGCTTTCTGTTGACGTGGCGGACTTGTGCCCTAGATCGGGCGACGTGGAGGCTCCTCCGAGGCTGAGGTCGAGTCTGTCTTCCATGGCCGAGGCCGAGCCCGAGCTCCTGGGTCGGGCGAGGCGGAGGTCGCTCGGCAGAGGCCGGGGCGGAGTCCGACCCCTGGGGTCGGGCGAAGCGGAGTTCGTCGTCTTCTGGGGCCTTAGCCCGAGTCCGAGCCCTGGGTCGGGCGGAGCGGAGTTCGCCGTCTTCCGGGGCCTTAGCCCGAGTCCGAGCCCTGGGTCGGGCGGAGCGGAGTTCGCCGTCTTCCGGGGCCTTAGCCCGAGTCCGAGCCCTGGGTCGGGCGGAGCGGAGTTCACCGTCTTCTGGGGCCTTAGCCCGAGTCCGAGCCCTGGGTCGGGCGGAGCGGAGTTCGCCGTCTTCCGGGGCCTTAGCCCGAGTCCGAGCCCTGGGTCGGGCGGAGCAGAGTTCGCCGTCTTCCGGGGCCTTAGCCCGAGTCCGAGCCCTGGGTCGGGCGCAGCGGAGTTCGCCGTCTTCCAGGGCCTTAGCCCGAGTCCGAGCCCTGGGTCGGGCGGAGCTTCCTATGGCGCCTTTGGCAAGGCCTGACTGCCTGTCAGTCTCACTCTGTCAAGTGGCACTGCAGTCGGGATGGCGCAGGCGGCGCTGCCCTTCTGTCAGACCGGTCAGTGAAGCGGCGAAGTGACGGCGGTCACTTTGGCTATGCCGGGGGGCGCGCGTCAGGATAAAGGTGTCAGGCTACCTTTGCGTTAAATGCCCCTGCGACTTGGTCGGTCGGCGCGGCGATTTAGTCAGGGTTGCTTCTTAACAAAGGCAAGGCCTCGGGCGAGCCGGAGATGCGTCTGCCGTAAAAAGGGGGCCTCGGGCGAGACAGAAACACCTCGGGGTTGGCTGCCCTTGCCCGAGGCTAGGCTCGGGCGAGGCGTGATCGAGTCGCTCGTATGGACTGATCCCTGACTTAATCGCACCCATCAGGCCTCTGCAGCTTTATGCTGATGGGGGTTACCAGCTAAGAATTAGGCGTCTTGAGGGTACCCCTAATTATGGTCCCCGACAGTTTTGAAATGCGAGGATAGGGTAGGGGGATCTTACTAAACTTCTTGCGGTCATGGCGCATAGAAGTGACGGATGGCGCGTCAGATCCGGAGGTGGATGGCGACGAAGAATTGGTCTCGTAGTAGACCACCTTCTTCATCTTCTTTTTCTTGTCGCCACTCCGATGCGACTTATGAGGAGGTGATTCCTCCTTGTTATGGGACTCTCCCGATGGAGCCTTCCCGTGGCTTATGGCGGGCTTCTCGCCGGTCACCATCTCCTTCTTGGCGTGATCTCCCGACATCACTCGAGCGGTTAGGCTCTAATGAAGTATCGGGCCCCGATACCAATTGAAAGTCGCCTAGAGGGGGGTGAATAGGCGGAATCTGAAAATTATAAACTTAAGCACAACTACAAGTCGGGGTTAGCGTTAGAAATATAATCGAGTCCGAAAGAGAGGGTGAAAACAAATCACAAGTAAATAAGAACGGATGACATGGTGATTTGTTTTACCGAGGTTTTGTTCTTGCAAACCTACTCCTCGTTGAGGTGGTCACAAAGACTGGGTCTCTTTCAACCCTTTCCCTCTCTCAAATGGTCACCTAGACCGAGTGAGCTTCTCTTCTCAATTAATCGGGACACTGAGTCCCCACAAGGACCACCACACAATTGGTGTCTCTTGCCTTGATTACAATTGAGTTGGGAACAAGAAAGAAAGAAGAAGAAAAGAGATTCAAGCGCAAGAGCTCAAATGAACACGACAAAAACTCTCTCTTCTAGTCACTATTGCTTTGAATGGAATTGGGACTTGGAGAGATTTTGATTCACTCTAATTGTGTCTTGTATTGAATGCTATAGCTCTTGTATTGAATGTGTTGGCTGAAAACTTGGATGCCTTGAAGTGTTGGTGGTTGGGGGGTATTTATAGCCCCAACCACCAAAGTGGCCGTTGGGAGGGGCTACTGTCGTATGGCGCACCGGACAGTCCGATGCGCCAGCCGCGTCACTGTAACACCCGGATTTTAGGGGTCCAAAACCCGGGGTTAACATAAACACCAGGTATGCTGGGACCAAGTCTCAAACATATGATGTATAGTGGCACAGGATCGAATGTCACATCTTTATATATAACAGGAGTTCTATACAAAATAAATAATTACATTATAAGGAGACAACGGTCCAGCAACCCAAAGTTGACTGGGAGACGACGACCTAGACCTCTCACGAACTCATCACAGCATCCTCCATGAGCATCATCCTGCAGTACCTGGTCTTGACCTGCGGGGTGTGTGAGACAGCAAGAGTGAGCTCACATACGTTCATCGCTCAACAAGTTGTGGGGAATAAAGTGCATGAACTCGCCAAAGGTGGGAGCTCACGTGAAGTGTAAGGCTTACCAAAGAGGATGGTTAGAGCTGAGCATTGCTTTTAATGTTGGTCAAAATTTTATTAGCAGTTACTAAGTATAAGTAAATACCAACCCATTTAAGTAGTAGAACAAAAGTAACAACTTCACCTGCGATGCAATGCATATGACAAATTGAGTTTAAGTTCCATAATTTAATCATGTGAGGGTCCGAGCTGCTCTTGACCGTGAGCACGGCTAGTATACCAGTTTTACACTCTGCAGAGGTTGCGCATCTTTACCCACAAGTCGTGTATCCCATGTCGCCAGGGTTTGCAAAGCCCTTAGACACTTCCGAGGTGAATGGCTAGGGATCCACTACGAGGCCTTTACAAAGTTCCACTAGCTTCCGAAAACCCGCTACAGTTTATAGGAAGATCCAGTGCAGGAATCCCTTGCAGGACCGCCATCGCAGCAAAATCCTCCCGAGGGCCTCCCTACACTGACCTCTCCCCTACTGCCCTTGCCCCTTTCGGGTAAGGTAGTCTTCCACTAGCTTTCCTAATTAATCAGCCAAGGGCGTCCCATTCCATCCTCGTGGTAGCACTGTTTTCCCGGGTGGTCGCTCCATGTTCCAATTAACATAATGATCTTAACATGAACCATAAATAACAACTGATAACAAAAGTATAATCATGAATAGTGTAATCTTCATACCCAAAACCACATATGGCACTAGCAAGTACTACCCAGAAAGTTCAGTGGTAAACAAGGTATAAAGATAGACAAACTAGGGTAACCTATTGGGTCCCATCAAAATTAACCTATGCAGATCATTATGATTAATCAGAACATGGCTGGGTAAAGAGAAGTGATCAAGGGCACAACTTGCCTGGGCCTTGAGATTCCAGGTACCAGGATGATCTTCAGATGACTCGTGACCTCACTGCTAGTCGTAGCAATTCAAACAAACATGGTATAGGCAAAATTAACATTACACCAAACATAAGAACAAAATACACATTATTAATATACATATTAAAATAAGATCATAGGAACAGGAATCATTAATTTTGGAGTTATAGATTTTAAGTTATGAATTTCCTAAGATTTAAGGTGATTATAATAGGATTAGATGATAAATTAATTTCCTAACAGAGTTCATGTCAAAACAGTGATTCTAAATGATAGAGAATATTATTACAAAATTTTAGGAATTGGAATGACTCAATTTGGAGCTAAAATGAATTTTCTATGAATTATCTAAGTTCTAGCAATTATTTTCATATTAAAAATCTATTTTCTATTTTATTTATTTAATTTAAACAAGTTCTGGACTGGGCCTCAATTACAGGAAAGGTCAGGGGGCTCGGCGCAAGAATCCCGAGACACAGGGAACAGTGCCCGAGGGACGGCGGGTTTATTCCGTGAAAGCCGAGGGGCTCTTTAGCAAAAGATCCCGACCGAAGGGGTATCAAGAATCCAGGGCCGTCCGATCATGAATCAAGGGACCAGATTAGATCTTCCCCCCGACCGAACCGGTACGCGCCGTGAGTCGCACGATTAGAGATCAACGGCTGGTATTTAATGGGGCGAAGGGGTATCCTCTATCTAATCCGAGCCGCACGCTTGAGATCCAACGGTCTCTACGTTTCTCCCCAAACCCAGCTCGGAACGGCGGCGCCGCCCAAGACTCACGGCGACCCATCGCCGGAGAAAACCCAATCCGATGCTCCGGTGCCCTAGAGCTCAATTAAAAGCTGCTACACGGTGCTGAGGGGATGGCGAACTCACCGGAGTAGTTCATTCCACGGATTGTCGATCGGGTGACGTCGGCCACGGCGGCAGCGGTATGCGGCGGAGAAATCAACTCCGATGAGGAATTCCCCCACTTCCAGCCGATGTCCCAGCACCAATCGCCCACCAACGCACGACCCGAGCCGCGACCACCTGATCCAACCGTAACCGCAGCTGGAGAGGCAGTCACCGGCGACGTTCCTTGCGGCGGTGAAGCACACACGTTTTCTCTCCTCCGCGCACTGCTTTCGTCGTTCCGCGCGGCGCACGCGAAATTGGGGAGAAGAGAGAAGAGGGGAGATTCTTATAGTGCCAAGGGACGAGGCCGAGGGGAGGATTCCGGTCAATGGCTCCGAGGTTCGTGGCAAGCTCCGCCACGGCCGGGATTCCGTTGAGGGCGAATACACCGAGCGGTTGGGCAGCTGACAGGTGGGTCCCCAATCGCAGCGATACAGGGAGACCGTGACCGCGCGCGAGGGAGAGGCTGACGTGGGGGCCCCGCGCGTAAGTGAGTGGAGAACCGTGGTCGAGCGCGTGAGGCTGACCGGTGGGACCGGGTTGTCGGCGCCAGAGTGGAGTGGGCTGCGCGCTGAAGTTCCTTAGGTGGGCCGAAATGAATCTGGCCGGCCCATGAAGACTTTTATTCTTTTTCTTTTTATTTTCTATTTTCTTTTATCCATTTTCAAATCCAATTTGAATTCAAGTTTAAATTCAAACTTTGTGAATAACTTGTCCTCAGTTTGAAAGGTATAATATAAGTGTGAAGGATGTTTACTCTGATTTTTATTTTATTTTATGTAGTATTTTTCTTAGTTCCTCCCTTCTCTTTTATTTTTATTTTCTATTCCAAATTCAAATTTATACTTCTATTTTAGTTTTCAGATTTTTCAAATGTATCAATTGAAATCCAAAGGTGAATATAAACCAATTTATTTTAATATTACTAATTTAAGTTTCATTCTCCTTGTTATCTATTTCATGGGATGTATAAATGGTTTCCTTTAAAAGAAAAATTCTTTTCCTCCTCATTTTCTTTTTCCAAATTTCCAAAACATTATGATACTTTGTTCAGATTTCTTCTACCAATTCCCAATTCAGAATTTGGGTGTTACAAATCCTACCCCCCTTAAAAATAATCTCGTCCTCGAGATTAAAAAAAGAAAGGGGATCCAACAAGTTTGGTTTGTAGTCTTTGCTTTTAGTTTCTAGTTGGTTTTAATATCAAAAGATTTGTTTTTTTTAAGTGGCTTTAAGCACAAATGTTTTCATAAATTTTTTTTTATAAGGAATTGATTAGAAACATATGGGTATATTTATGTATATCCACTTTTCTATGTAGGGTAAAAAAATGTCTTTAAGGTATAGATAGGTCTGGGTAAGAAAAGGTGGGGTAAGGAAAGACTCCATCCAAGATTGTGGATCTTGACTCATCTTGGTGACCTCACTTGATCCTTGAAGACTTGAGTTGGTGCTCATCCTCCCTTGATGTCGTTGATCCTTTCTTTTCCGGTCTTGAGCTCATTAATTCGAGGTTAGTGTATATTTGGGGAAATATGGTTAGAATAGTTATGAGTGAGATGGACTACATGATGTAGGTCAAAGGTTTGATGTCAGGTGGTGGTTGATAGATCATGCAATCCATTAAGACTCTATTGATTGGGTAAGTTATGTAACTTGTTATATAGGTCGAGTTTGTTGTGTATGGCCAAGTTGATATAAGTCTCCAAATTAGGCTTAAGTGATTTAGGAGTATGGACATATCTTGTGTACCAGCATTAAGTAACTTATTCTAGATTAGATCATAATAGATTAGATAAAATCTAGATTAGGTTGGATATGACTAGGTTAGACTAGTTTAGGTTAGATAGGTCCATCAGGGTAGAATATGTATTATTAAGATATGTTAGGATGTTTTAAGATTAATTAGATATGTTATGATAAGATAGAATCTCTTGCTAGTTTATAATTGAGAGGTTATGCAACTATCAGATGGTTAAGGTAGTTGCATATGGCCAAGTCGATCTTGTCATTCTTAATTTAGTGCAAGGTGAACTAAGTTAAGACCTGTTCTATAGGAGTAGAGTCTAAACTATTTCATCAGTATTATCTAACATGTTTGATAAGTCACTTTAGATTTGATCAGATCCAGGTTAGATTGGTGTGACTAGTTTGACTAGATAAGATCTAATTAATTTGCATTAGATCATGGTTGTTAAACTAGGGTGGATAAGTATGCTTATTAGGACAAGATGGATCCATAAAGATAAGATAGAATCTTTTGAGACCAGTTAGACCTATTAGGATGAGATACAATCTTTTCAAGATAGGATGAGTATCTTTTTTTTTAAGATGAGATGAATCTACTAAGATAAGGGAGAATCTTTCAAGATAAGATGAATTGGTTAGAATGAGAGCCTTTTTAGGATAAGATAAATCTCTTATGCTGGATATGTTCCAATGGGGATAATCTAGGTTGTCTAGTTATTTTATAATTATATTTTTATACCTATGTGTATATGCAGATGCAATTGTGGACATTACTCCACAACTCATCACACACAATCAAAGATCCAAATCAGACAAGTATCATAAGAACAAACATTCAAGCATATAAATATTTACAAAATTAGTTTTGCTTTTGTTCCTAGGATTAGGTCTCCTATTCCTAAAAGTCACTTTAGGCACTGGATTTCAAAGTGTGAAATCCACATTTGTCTTTAGAAAGAAAAGATAAGAATAATCAGAGTAAAGCGGAAATAGATGAGAAAAGATTAAGGTAAGTTTAGAAAAGAATCAGAGTGGCAAAGGTAAGTAGGTATTGGTTGTCCAGTTCTATCTAGGTTTCGTCCTACAGTCAACATTCCTCTGATACCACTTCTGTAACACCCGGATTTTAGGGGTCCAAAACCCGGGGTTAACATAAACACCAGGTATGCTGGGACCAAGTCTCAAACATATGATGTATAGTGGCACAGGATCGAATGTCACATCTTTATATATAACAGGAGTTCTATACAAAATAAATAATTACATTATAAGGAGACAACGGTCCAGCAACCCAAAGTTGACTGGGAGACGACGACCTAGACCTCTCACGAACTCATCACAGCATCCTCCATGAGCATCATCCTGCAGTACCTGGTCTTGACCTGCGGGGTGTGTGAGACAGCAAGAGTGAGCTCACATACGTTCATCGCTCAACAAGTTGTGGGGAATAAAGTGCATGAACTCGCCAAAGGTGGGAGCTCACGTGAAGTGTAAGGCTTACCAAAGAGGATGGTTAGAGCTGAGCATTGCTTTTAATGTTGGTCAAAATTTTATTAGCAGTTACTAAGTATAAGTAAATACCAACCCATTTAAGTAGTAGAACAAAAGTAACAACTTCACCTGCGATGCAATGCATATGACAAATTGAGTTTAAGTTCCATAATTTAATCATGTGAGGGTCCGAGCTGCTCTTGACCGTGAGCACGGCTAGTATACCAGTTTTACACTCTGCAAAGGTTGCGCATCTTTACCCACAAGTCGTGTATCCCATGTCGCCAGGGTTTGCAAAGCCCTTAGACACTTCCGAGGTGAATGGCTAGGGATCCACTACGAGGCCTTTACAAAGTTCCACTAGCTTCCGAAAACCCGCTACAGTTTATAGGAAGATCCAGTGCAGGAATCCCTTGCAGGACCGCCATCGCAGCAAAATCCTCCCGAGGGCCTCCCTACACTGACCTCTCCCCTACTGCCCTTGCCCCTTTCGGGTAAGGTAGTCTTCCACTAGCTTTCCTAATTAATCAGCCAAGGGCGTCCCATTCCACCCTCGTGGTAGCACTGTTTTCCCGGGTGGTCGCTCCATGTTCCAATTAACATAATGATCTTAACATGAACCATAAATAACAACTGATAACAAAAGTATAATCATGAATAGTGTAATCTTCATACCCAAAACCACATATGGCACTAGCAAGTACTACCCAGAAAGTTCAGTGGTAAACAAGGTATAAAGATAGACAAACTAGGGTAACCTATTGGGTCCCATCAAAATTAACCTATGCAGATCATTATGATTAATCAGAACATGGCTGGGTAAAGAGAAGTGATCAAGGGCACAACTTGCCTGGGCCTTGAGATTCCAGGTACCAGGATGATCTTCAGATGACTCGTGACCTCACTGCTAGTCGTAGCAATTCAAACAAACATGGTATAGGCAAAATTAACATTACACCAAACATAAGAACAAAATACACATTATTAATATACATATTAAAATAAGATCATAGGAACAGGAATCATTAATTTTGGAGTTATAGATTTTAAGTTATGAATTTCCTAAGATTTAAGGTGATTACAGCCAAAACAGCTTCAAGTCCATGCGATCCATCAAGCGTACTGTACTATACTATATATACTATACTATACTATACTATACTATTTATTAGTCTCTGGGAATGTGTTCATAGGCCAGGATCTGAGATTCCATGTGTCCTACTTCTCTGCCTTGGAGGATATGTGGTCGATGAATGAATAAAAGGCAGGTGTCTCGATTGGCAATAGCATTTCGAGTTGTGTTTTTTCAGACTTGAATATTGATCTGGCGCACAGAGTTCTAGTGGTAGTCTAGATGATAAATTAATTTCCTAACAGAGTTCATGTCAAAACAGTGATTCTAAATGATAGAGAATATTATTACAAAATTTTAGGAATTGGAATGACTCAATTTGGAGCTAAAATGAATTTTCTATGAATTATCTAAGTTCTAGCAATTATTTTCATATTAAAAATCTATTTTCTATTTTATTTATTTAATTTAAACAAGTTCTGGACTGGGCCTCAATTACAGGAAAGGTCAGGGGGCTCGGCGCAAGAATCCCGAGACACAGGGAACAGTGCCCGAGGGACGGCGGGTTTATTCCGTGAAAGCCGAGGGGCTCTTTAGCAAAAGATCCCGACCGAAGGGGTATCAAGAATCCAGGGCCGTCCGATCATGAATCAAGGGACCAGATTAGATCTTCCCCCCGACCGAACCGGTACGCGCCGTGAGTCGCACGATTAGAGATCAACGGCTGGTATTTAATGGGGCGAAGGGGTATCCTCTATCTAATCCGAGCCGCACGCTTGAGATCCAACGGTCTCTACGTTTCTCCCCAAACCCAGCTCGGAACGGCGGCGCCGCCCAAGACTCACGGCGACCCATCGCCGGAGAAAACCCAATCCGATGCTCCGGTGCCCTAGAGCTCAATTAAAAGCTGCTACACGGTGCTGAGGGGATGGCGAACTCACCGGAGTAGTTCATTCCACGGATTGTCGATCGGGTGACGTCGGCCACGGCGGCAGCGGTATGCGGCGGAGAAATCAACTCCGATGAGGAATTCCCCCACTTCCAGCCGATGTCCCAGCACCAATCGCCCACCAACGCACGACCCGAGCCGCGACCACCTGATCCAACCGTAACCGCAGCCGGAGAGGCAGTCACCGGCGACGTTCCTTGCGGCGGTGAAGCACACACGTTTTCTCTCCTCCGCGCACTGCTTTCGTCGTTCCGCGCGGCGCACGCGAAATTGGGGAGAAGAGAGAAGAGGGGAGATTCTTATAGTGCCAAGGGACGAGGCCGAGGGGAGGATTCCGGTCAATGGCTCCGAGGTTCGCGGCAAGCTCCGCCACGGCCGGGATTCCGTTGAGGGCGAATACACCGAGCGGTTGGGCAGCTGACAGGTGGGTCCCCAATCGCAGCGATACAGGGAGACCGTGACCGCGCGCGAGGGAGAGGCTGACGTGGGGGCCCCGCGCGTAAGTGAGTGGAGAACCGTGGTCGAGCGCGTGAGGCTGACCGGTGGGACCGGGTTGTCGGCGCCAGAGTGGAGTGGGCTGCGCGCTGAAGTTCCTTAGGTGGGCCGAAATGAATCTGGCCGGCCCATGAAGACTTTTATTCTTTTTCTTTTTATTTTCTATTTTCTTTTATCCATTTTCAAATCCAATTTGAATTCAAGTTTAAATTCAAACTTTGTGAATAACTTGTCCTCAGTTTGAAAGGTATAATATAAGTGTGAAGGATGTTTACTCTGATTTTTATTTTATTTTATGTAGTATTTTTCTTAGTTCCTCCCTTCTCTTTTATTTTTATTTTCTATTCCAAATTCAAATTTATACTTCTATTTTAGTTTTCAGATTTTTCAAATGTATCAATTGAAATCCAAAGGTGAATATAAACAAATTTATTTTAATATTACTAATTTAAGTTTCATTCTCCTTGTTATCTATTTCATGGGATGTATAAATGGTTTCCTTTAAAAGAAAAATTCTTTTCCTCCTCATTTTCTTTTTCCAAATTTCCAAAACATTATGATACTTTGTTCAGATTTCTTCTACCAATTCCCAATTCAGAATTTGGGTGTTACAGTCACCCAACCGTTAGGGTTCGACCGTTGGAGCTCTGACATGTGGGGCCACCGGACAGTCCGGTGGTGCACCGGACAACCACTGTTCATTGTCCGGAGTGCCTTCTGATGCCTGCTCTGACTTCTGTGCGTGCAGGCGCGCACTGTAGCGTTTCACTGTTCCTTTGCAGATGACCGTTGGTGCAGATAGCCATTGCTCCGCTGGCACACTGGACAGTCTGGTGTTACACTGGACAGTCCGATGAATTATAGCGGAGTGGCTCCCCAAATTCCCGAAGCTGAGCAGTTCAGAGTTGATCCACCCTGGTGCACCGGACACTGTCCGGTGGCACACCGGACAGTTCGGTGCGCCAGACCAGGGAGCACTTCAGTTGTCTTTTGCTCTTTTTATTTGAACCCTTTCTTGGACTTTTTATTGGTTTGTGTTGAACCTTTGGCACCTGTAGAACTCATAATCTAGAGCAAACTAGTTAGTCCAATAATTTGTGTTGGGCAATTCAACCACCAAAATCATTTAGGAAAAGGTTTGACCCTATTTCCCTTTCACTATTGCTTTACTATAATCAATGAACATGATGTGAATATTATGATACGATGATGTTATCCCGATGATGTTCCTGTGATACTTTAGGGGGCTCAGGCTGTTTCCTGAGTACCTCTCCGTAAGGACCTGTTTAGGGAGTGACAACCCGGGATAATACTGCAACCATGAGGGTGGAATGGGACGCCCTTAGCTGATTAATTAGAGGAACCAGAGGAGTAGTTGGCTTCGCCGTAGGGCCGTCAATGGGGTCCGGGCACAGTACTTGCTCTGCCGAGGCTGGTTGCAGAGGTTCTTTGATTTGGTTTTGTTAGTCACCCTTCCTTTGGGGAGATGTACTGTGTTTATCAAACTGGAGAAACCTAACAGGCGGCTATGACCTCTAGAAAATCTTTGTAAAGGCTACGTAGTGAGACCCTGCTAGGTCACCTTAGTAGTGATCAATGGAGAGTCATGATTTCTGAGCAGAATGGGAATCACGGCTTGTGGGTGAAGTGTGCGACCTCTGTAGAGGGTTAGAAACTGATATATCATTCATGCTCACGGTTATGAGCGGCCTTGGGATCCTCTTTGATTAGAGATAGAGATGGTTCAAGATGCTATGGTTCTATTTATGGTTTTGGCTCAATGATGATATGATGTTTCCTCGATGAGGAAATGGTTCACGGGTTGGTTATATAATAAAACTTGGCTTCTACTAATAATAAATACCTGACCCACTAAAAGCAACTCCTTTGAGCTTAACCCCACATAGAGCTAGTCCACTTCAGCCAAATGGGACATTTGCTGAGTACGTTGATGTGTACTCACCCTTGCTTTCACAAAACACCAGGTTGCCTTTGGTGCAATCTATGCTCAGGTAAAGAAGAAGGAGAAAGATGTTGAGGCAGATCTCCAGGAGTTCTAGGACTTCGACGAGTTCGTGGTTTAGGCTAGCGACCTCCCCCAGTCAGCTGCCTGTGGTGAGTTTATTTACGTTGGCTACGTTTCAATTCTGTGTACTTTGATTTATATTATGTAAATGACTCTAGTCTTTAATATTATTACTTGCTCTTTATTGTTATTCGAAGCATTGTGCTATGATGAGTCATTTATGTAATCACTATGTACGTGAGTTTTGATCCTGGCACATACATGGTTTGTATTTGGTTTACCTTCCAAAACCGGGTGTGACAGCGAGACGATCGAGGGAGAACTCGGTCGATTCGTCCTCAACAAAGGGGAAGAGCCGCAAGCCATGTACAACCAGCTCAAGACGATGGTCAACCAAGTGCGCAACCTCGGGAGCACAAAATGGGATGACCATGAAATGGTCAAGGTTATTATTAGATCCCTTGTATTTCATAATTCTACTCAAGTTCAATTAATACATGGGGATCCTAGATACAAACAGATGTCTCCTGAGGAGGTAATTGGCAAGATTGTGAGCTTTGAACTTATGATCAAAGACTCCAAACATATTGTCAACTTGGAGCAAGGCACCACCTCTACACCCGAGGTGCAACCCGTCGCATTCAAAGCGACAGAAAAAAAGAAGGAGGAGTCTACACCAAGTAGGCTTCCATTCGACGCCTCCAAGCTCGACAACGAGGAGATGGCACTCATCATCAAGACCTTCCGCCAAATCCTCAAGCAAAGGAGGGGAAGGATTACAAGCCCTGCTCCAAGAGGTTGTGCTACCGGTGTGGTAAGTCCAGTCATTTCATAGCTAAATGTCCAATTTCTAGTGAAGGTGACAGGGACGAAGACAAGAAGGGGAAGAAGAAGGAGAAGAAGAGATACTACAAGAAGAAGGGCGGCGATGCGCACATATGCCAGGAATGGGACTCCGACGAGAGCTCCACCTACTCCTCCTCCGACGAGGCCTCCTCTTCCCCAACATCGTCGTCAACAAAGGCCTCCTCTTCCCCAACGTCGACCACAAATGTCTCATGGCAAAGGATGGCAAGAAGAAGGTACATTCTAGAAGTACCCCCAAATATACTACTATAACACCCGGGCTTTAAGGAACAAAGCCGGGTGCATCTCATACATGCGCCAAAAAAGACAACATATATAACAACAAAGTGTATAGAGATAAATGTCACAATACATCAGAGTATATTACATAGTAGAAGTCTTATTACAAAATAAAAGATAAATATAAAACGAACTAAGGATCATCCTTGGCGCCAATAAGTCAACTGGGAAACGCCACCTAGATCAGATCGAACTCCTCATTTTGTGGCTCCTCCTGAATCACCTGTTCTTCTCCTGTGGGGGGTGTGAGACAGCAAGGGTGAGCTCACATGTGATCATAACTCAACAAGTTGTGGGAAAACAAGTGGGCATGAACTCACCAAAGGTGGGAGTTCATGAGAGGTGTATGGCTGATCAACAATAGGGGTTAAAGCTGAGCATTGCTTTTAATAAGTTGGTCAAATTTTATTAGCAGTTACTAAATGTAAGTGAATACCAAACCATAATAAGAATAATAGAACAAAATTAATAAATAATCCCATCCAATGCAAATGACAAATTGAATTTAAGTTCCATAAATTAATCATGCGAGAGTCCTGAGCTGCTCATGACCGTGAGCTCAGCTAGTATACCAGTTTTACACTCTGCAGAGGTTGTACCCTGTACCCACAAGTCATGTTACCCATCTGCCAAGGGATCGCGTGTAAACCCTAAAATGTGTTAAGAGTTCATGTATTCCTTCTATGTCTTTTATAAGAAGTAACACTAAGAAATTGAGTGAACATAAAAAAAAATAGAAATATCTTCAATCTAGTAGGATCAGATATTCTCCTCATGAAACTTAAAAGAATGCTCTTAAATAAAAATACCTTAAAAGATTAAGTGACTCTTGGTAAAAGAGAATACATTATTTTCCCTAAATGAGTAGGGTAATGGATATTAGCTTTAGTTAACTTGAAAGTTGATCCCATACTCAAAAGTAATTTCTTTCCTAAAATAAAATAAAATGAGTGTATGTCACATTTTAAGCCTTTAACTAAACAAGGGAATAAAATAATTAATATGAATATATATAGGTTTATAAAAATATATATAATCTACATTCATGTCGATATTGTGGATGTTGCATTTAGAAAAGAATTTGAAACTCATGTTTGAATTTGAACTTAAAAAACTGAAAATAAACTAGAATGCAAAAAAATAAAAAAAAATCTCTCAGCACTTGGGCCGAAACTGCTTCACCCGGCCCATTTCCATTATCACGCACGCAGCCCGCCTCGGCCACGCATGACTCCTCTCCAAGCACTGACTGAGGGTCCCACATGTCATCCTGTTCCTCTTTCCTCTCACCGAAACAAGCAGAACCTCCGATGTCGCCGCGGCCGGAAAGAATTGTCCAGGTTCTTCTCCAAACCAACCGACCCAATGGGTCCGCCTCCACCAGGATCGCTCCAGGTTGTTGGGATTTGATTTCCTCGCTTCCGCACCCCTTGGCTTGTGCGCAGTATATATACGCTCCATGCCGAAATCCCTGGGCCATCGGCGAGCGCGTCGTTGCATCCGAGCAGGCAGCGAGGATCGAGAGGGAGAGAGAGAAGCATCGCTGTTGAACCTATGCCTGTGGCGGTGGTCAGGAAGCCAGAACTGGGAGCTCGTAGCCGCACCACTCGCACCAGGAGCAAGGATTTCTCGCCGCGGCGTCACCACCTCCTCCGATTTACTTTGCGCCATGGGCAGAACCACAGAACCATCCTCGCCCAACCAGTGGTATGGATCCGACCGTGAATTTCGTTGCCAATTCCTCTCCATACAGAACCTATAGGACTTGAGATTGTGGGTTTGGGGCACTGGGAACGCCAGCGCACGTACTCCGGCGTGGTTGCCTGGGAGCGGTGCCGCCTTGGGTCTTAGCGAGGAGGAAGAAAACCTGATGCTCATCCAATCATAAAGCGACGGCTAGGATTAAATGATAGAAGACCATTCGGCGGGATTGATTCTGGACCGTCGATCGCGCAGTGTAGTGCCCAGATTTGGTCGAGCGTGGGCTGATTGTGGGCCGTTCGATGGGCATCCAACGAGCCAGATATAAACGTACCCCTTCGTCATGTTCATTTTACTAAAGAGACCCTCGGGTTTCGGTGAATCAACCCGCCGTCCTGTGCGGGTGTAGCCTGAGTCTTAGGTTTATTTGCGCCAAGCCCCCTGCGGTTTTCTGTTATTGAGGCCCAGTCCAGAGAATTATAAAATCAGGAAAATGAATTAGAAAATGAGTTTTTAATATAAAAATAATTCCAGAATCTTATTTAATTCATAGAAAATCCATATTTAGTCCAAATTAATCCATTTCAGTTCCTATAATTTTGTAATAATATTCTCTATTAAATAGTACCACTGTTTTTACATAAAGTACACATTAAAATTTATTTCTCACTTAACCCTATATTAAATGCATAAAATCTTTGGAAATTCATAACTTGAATTCTACAACTCCAAAATTAATAATTCTTTTTCCTGTGATCTTATTTTAATATGTAGATTATTAATATGTATTTTGCATATATGATTGGTGTAATGTTAATTTTGCCTATACCATGTATGTTTGTATTGCTACGACTAGCAGTGAGGTCACGAGGAATTGAAGATCATCCTGGTACCTGGATTCTCAAGGCCCAGGCAAGTTGTGCCCTTGATCACTTCTTTTCACCTACTCATGTTCTAATTAATCATAATGATCTGCATAGGTTAATTTTGATGGGACCCAATAGGTTACCCTAGTTTGTCTATCTTTATACCTTGTTTACCACTGAACTTTCTGGGTAGTACTTGCTAGTGCTATATGTGGTTTTGGGTATGGAGATACACTATTCATGATTACACTTTTGTTATCAGTTGTTATTTATAGTTCATGTTAAGATCATTATGTTAATTGAAACATGGAGCGACCACCCGGGAAAACAGTGCTACCACAAGGGTAGTATGGGATGCCCTTGGCTGATTAATTAGGAAAGCTAGTGGAAGACTACCTTACCCGAAAGGGGCAAGGGCAGTAGGGGAGAGGTCAGTGTAGGGAGGCCCTCGGGAGGATTTTGCTGCGATGGCGGTCCTGCAAGGGATTCCTGCACTGGATCTTCCTATAAACTGTAGCGGGTTTTCGGAAGCTAGTGGAACTTTGTAAAGGCCTCGTAGTGGATCCCTAGCCATTCACCTCGGAAGTGTCTAAGGGCCTTGCAAACCCTGGCGACATGGGATACACGACTTGTGGGTAAAGATGCGCAACCTCTGCAGAGTGTAAAACTGGTATACTAGCCGTGCTCACGGTCATGAGCAGCTCGGACCCTCACATGATTAAATTATGGAACTAAATTCAATTTGTCATATGCATTGCATCGCGGGTGAAGTTGTTATTACTTTTGTTCTATTACTTAATTGGGTTTGGTATTTACTTATACTTAGTAACTGCTAATAAAATTTTGACCAACTTTAAAAGCAATGCTCAGCTCTAACCATCTTCTTTGGTAAGCCTTACACTTCACGTGAGCTCCCACCTTTGGCGAGTTCATGCACATTATTCCCCACAACTTGTTGAGCGATGAACGTATGTGAGCTCACTCTTGCTGTCTCACATACACCACAGGTCAAGACCAGGTACTGCAGGATGATGCTCATGGAGGATGCTGCGATGAGTTCGTGAGAGGTCTAGGTCGTCGTCTCCCAGTCAACTTTGGGTTGCTGGACCGTTGTCTCCTTATAATGTAATTATTTATTTTGTATAGAACTCCTGTTATATATAAAGATGTGACATTCGATCCTGTGCCACTATACATCATATGTGTGAGACTTGGTCCCAGCATACCTGGTGTTTATGTTAACCCCGGGTTTTGGATCCCTAAAATCCGGGTGTTACAGAAGTGGTATCAGAGGAATGTTGACTGTAGGACGAAACCTAGATAGAACTGGACAACCATTGTCTACTTACCTTTGCTACTCTGATTCTTTCTAAACTTTTCTTAATCTTTTCTCATCTAATTCCGCTTTACTCTGATTATTCTTATCTTTTCTTTTCTAAAGACAAATGTGGATTTCACACTTTGAAATCCTGTGCCTAAAGTGACTTTAGGAATAGGAGACCTACTCTTAGGAACAAAATCAAAAATATTTTCTTAAGTGTTTATGTATTTGAATGTTTTGTTCTTATGATACTTGTCTGATTTGGATCTTTGATTGAGTGTGATGGGTTGTGGAGTAATGTCCACGATTGCATCTGCATATACACATAGGTATTAAAATATATCTATAAAATAACTAGACAACCTAGATTAACCCCATTGGAACATATCTAGCATAAGAGATTTATCTTATCCTAAAAGCTCTCATTCTAACCAATTCATCTTATCTTAAAAGATTCTCCCCTATCCTAATAGATCCATCTCATCTTAAAAGATACTCATCTTATCTTGAAAAGATTTTATCCTTACCCTAATAAATCTAACTGACCCCACAAGATTCTACTTTATCCTCATGGATTCATCTTACCCTAATTAGCATATTTATCCTAGTCTAAAATATCAACCAAGATCTAATCCAAAGTAATTAGATATTATCTAGTCTAATCTAGTTATATCCAACCTAATCCAGATTCTATCTAATCTAAATATGACCCAATCTAAAGTAAGTTATTAACAAGTTAGTTAAGTTGGTAATATAGGTTAGACACTGTCTCTACAAATATATCTTGACCTAAATTAATGTCTTATACCAACTCATCCTTGAACAATGACCTACCTAAATCATATAATCCATCCTATCTTAAAAGATTCTATCATATCCTAATAATATTTATCCTACCCTGGTAGATCTAGCTAATCTTAACTAGTTTAATCTAGTCATACCAACCTAATCTGAACTCTATCTAATCTAATATGGTCTAATCTAGTGTGAGTTACTTAATGCTGGTAAAAAAAAAATAATAATAAGACCATACTCCTAATTTACTTAGACCTAATTTGGAGACTTATATCAACTTGGCCATACACAACAACTCGACCTATATAACAAGTTACATAACTTACCCAATCAATAAAGTCTTAATGGATTGCATAATCTATCAACCACCACTTGACATCAAACCAAATTTTGACCCACATAATAGGTTACATGACCTATCCAACCAATCTAGAGGCAAACCACCAAACCAAATTTTGACCAATCTCATTTAAACTCCTAAGCCACCCACTAGACTAGCTGCTCTACCTACTTGTCACCCACAAATCTATCTTAAACCATAGGTCCCTAACTCTGGTGGCAACCCCAAGAATGAAGACACCAAGGTCGGAAAAAGAACAGCTCAACCTCGACAAGGAAGAAGATGATCAACTTCATCAAGGGAGGATGAGCACCAACTCAAGTCTTCAAGGATCAAGTGAGGTCACCAAGATGAGTCAAGAACCACAATCCTGGATGAAGTTTTTTTTCTTATCCTACTTTCTTATCCCAAACCTATATATGCCATACAGACCTATCTTAACCTCTTGACCCAAACCCGGATGGAGACACCAAAGAGCAAGAAAGATAGGATCAACCTCGTCAAGAAAGAAGAGAAGTCAAACTCGATCATCAGAGGCATGACCACCCAACAAGGAGTCCTTTCTCACCATAAACTGTCTTGCCCTAGGCTATTCTTGCCCTGACCAACCTACATTTTATCCACATAATATATTATTGTACCTACGTATACCTATGCTCTCCTAATCACCCACTATGGACTAAAAAAAAAATGTGAGACTCTGAATTTTTGAATGAATTAGAAAGTAAAGGCTAAAATCACAAACCAATTCTTTTATATCCCTTTTCTTGCTAATCTCGAGGACGAGATTATTTTTAAGGGGGGTAGGATTTGTAAACCCTAAAATGTGTTAAGAGTTCATGTATTCCTTCTATGTCTTTTATAAGAAGTAACACTAAGAAATTGAGTGAACATAAAAAAAAAATAGAAATATCTTCAATCTAGTAGGATCAGATATTCTCCTCATGAAACTTAAAAGAATGCTCTTAAATAAAAATACCTTAAAAGATTAAGTGACTCTTGGTAAAAGAGAATACATTATTTTCCCTAAATGAGTAGGGTAATGGATATTAGCTTTAGTTAACTTGAAAGTTGATCCCATACTCAAAAGTAATTTCTTTCCTAAAATAAAATAAAATGAGTGTATGTCACATTTTAAGCCTTTAACTAAACAAGGGAATAAAATAATTAATATGAATATATATAGGTTTATAAAAATATATATAATCTACATTCATGTCGATATTGTGGATGTTGCATTTAGAAAAGAATTTGAAACTCATGTTTGAATTTGAACTTAAAAAACTGAAAATAAACTAGAATGCAAAAAAATAAAAAAAAATCTCTCAGCACTTGGGCCGAAACTGCTTCACCCGGCCCATTTCCATTATCACGCACGCAGCCCGCCTCGGCCACGCATGACTCCTCTCCAAGCACTGACTGAGGGTCCCACATGTCATCCTGTTCCTCTTTCCTCTCACCGAAACAAGCAGAACCTCCGATGTCGCCGCGGCCGGAAAGAATTGTCCAGGTTCTTCTCCAAACCAACCGACCCAATGGGTCCGCCTCCACCAGGATCGCTCCAGGTTGTTGGGATTTGATTTCCTCGCTTCCGCACCCCTTGGCTTGTGCGCAGTATATATACGCTCCATGCCGAAATCCCTGGGCCATCGGCGAGCGCGTCGTTGCATCCGAGCAGGCAGCGAGGATCGAGAGGGAGAGAGAGAAGCATCGCTGTTGAACCTATGCCTGTGGCGGTGGTCAGGAAGCCAGAACTGGGAGCTCGTAGCCGCACCACTCGCACCAGGAGCAAGGATTTCTCGCCGCGGCGTCACCACCTCCTCCGATTTACTTTGCGCCATGGGCAGAACCACAGAACCATCCTCGCCCAACCAGTGGTATGGATCCGACCGTGAATTTCGTTGCCAATTCCTCTCCATACAGAACCTATAGGACTTGAGATTGTGGGTTTGGGGCACTGGGAACGCCAGCGCACGTACTCCGGCGTGGTTGCCTGGGAGCGGTGCCGCCTTGGGTCTTAGCGAGGAGGAAGAAAACCTGATGCTCATCCAATCATAAAGCGACGGCTAGGATTAAATGATAGAAGACCATTCGGCGGGATTGATTCTGGACCGTCGATCGCGCAGTGTAGTGCCCAGATTTGGTCGAGCGTGGGCTGATTGTGGGCCGTTCGATGGGCATCCAACGAGCCAGATATAAACGTACCCCTTCGTCATGTTCATTTTACTAAAGAGACCCTCGGGTTTCGGTGAATCAACCCGCCGTCCTGTGCGGGTGTAGCCTGAGTCTTAGGTTTATTTGCGCCAAGCCCCCTGCGGTTTTCTGTTATTGAGGCCCAGTCCAGAGAATTATAAAATCAGGAAAATGAATTAGAAAATGAGTTTTTAATATAAAAATAATTCCAGAATCTTATTTAATTCATAGAAAATCCATATTTAGTCCAAATTAATCCATTTCAGTTCCTATAATTTTGTAATAATATTCTCTATTAAATAGTACCACTGTTTTTACATAAAGTACACATTAAAATTTATTTCTCACTTAACCCTATATTAAATGCATAAAATCTTTGGAAATTCATAACTTGAATTCTACAACTCCAAAATTAATAATTCTTTTTCCTGTGATCTTATTTTAATATGTAGATTATTAATATGTATTTTGCATATATGATTGGTGTAATGTTAATTTTGCCTATACCATGTATGTTTGTATTGCTACGACTAGCAGTGAGGTCACGAGGAATTGAAGATCATCCTGGTACCTGGATTCTCAAGGCCCAGGCAAGTTGTGCCCTTGATCACTTCTTTTCACCTACTCATGTTCTAATTAATCATAATGATCTGCATAGGTTAATTTTGATGGGACCCAATAGGTTACCCTAGTTTGTCTATCTTTATACCTTGTTTACCACTGAACTTTCTGGGTAGTACTTGCTAGTGCTATATGTGGTTTTGGGTATGGAGATACACTATTCATGATTACACTTTTGTTATCAGTTGTTATTTATAGTTCATGTTAAGATCATTATGTTAATTGAAACATGGAGCGACCACCCGGGAAAACAGTGCTACCACAAGGGTAGTATGGGATGCCCTTGGCTGATTAATTAGGAAAGCTAGTGGAAGACTACCTTACCCGAAAGGGGCAAGGGCAGTAGGGGAGAGGTCAGTGTAGGGAGGCCCTCGGGAGGATTTTGCTGCGATGGCGGTCCTGCAAGGGATTCCTGCACTGGATCTTCCTATAAACTGTAGCGGGTTTTCGGAAGCTAGTGGAACTTTGTAAAGGCCTCGTAGTGGATCCCTAGCCATTCACCTCGGAAGTGTCTAAGGGCCTTGCAAACCCTGGCGACATGGGATACACGACTTGTGGGTAAAGATGCGCAACCTCTGCAGAGTGTAAAACTGGTATACTAGCCGTGCTCACGGTCATGAGCAGCTCGGACCCTCACATGATTAAATTATGGAACTAAATTCAATTTGTCATATGCATTGCATCGCGGGTGAAGTTGTTATTACTTTTGTTCTATTACTTAATTGGGTTTGGTATTTACTTATACTTAGTAACTGCTAATAAAATTTTGACCAACTTTAAAAGCAATGCTCAGCTCTAACCATCTTCTTTGGTAAGCCTTACACTTCACGTGAGCTCCCACCTTTGGCGAGTTCATGCACATTATTCCCCACAACTTGTTGAGCGATGAACGTATGTGAGCTCACTCTTGCTGTCTCACATACACCACAGGTCAAGACCAGGTACTGCAGGATGATGCTCATGGAGGATGCTGCGATGAGTTCGTGAGAGGTCTAGGTCGTCGTCTCCCAGTCAACTTTGGGTTGCTGGACCGTTGTCTCCTTATAATGTAATTATTTATTTTGTATAGAACTCCTGTTATATATAAAGATGTGACATTCGATCCTGTGCCACTATACATCATATGTGTGAGACTTGGTCCCAGCATACCTGGTGTTTATGTTAACCCCGGGTTTTGGATCCCTAAAATCCGGGTGTTACATCGCGACTCCCATACACCTCTACTAAGGAAGCGAGGCAGGGCAACATTACGAGGCCTTTACAAAGTTCCACTAGCTTCTGAAAACCCGCTACATTTTATGGGAAGAGCACTTGCAAGAATCCCCCGTCTGGCCGCCGTAGCAGCAAAATCAACCCGAGAACCTCCTTGCATGCAACTCCTCTACTGCCCTTGCCCCTTTCCGGTAAGGTAGTCTTCCACTAGCTTTCCTAATTAGTCAGCCAAGGGCGTCCCATTCCACCCTTGTGGTGGCACGTGTTTCTCAAGTTAAGCTCCATGTTCCAATTAACATTAATGATCTTGACATGAACATAAATAGAATAACAAAATAATTGGAACATGGATGTAATAAAATATTATCCCAAAACCATGTAAAGCAATAGCAAAACTACCCAAGTGATTCAGGGACAACAAGGTAAAGTGATAAACAGTCTAGGGTGACCTATAGGGTGACCTATAGGGTCCCTTCAAAATTAAGCCTATGCATGGTACATGAATATAAAGAACATTATTGGGTAACAAAAAGTGGTCAAGGGCACAACTTGCCTTCAATGAGCTCCTGCTCAGCAACTTCTATCTGTTGGGCACCAGGATCCTCAGTCACAGGCTCTTCTACTCGCCACAATACAAACAAGCACAGTATATAGAGAAAATTAACATCACACTAAACATGTAAACAAAATACATAATAATAATATACACATTAAAATAAAACCCTAGGAACAGGAATCATAATTTTTTGGAGTTATAGATTTTAAGATATGAATTTCCAAAGGTTTTATGTGCTTAAAATAGGATTAAGTGAGAAATTATTTTTCTTACTGTTTTCATGTCAAAACAGAGTCTCTAAGTGATAGAGAATAATATTACAAAATTTTAGAAACTGGAATAGATCAATTTGGACTCCATATGAATTTTCTATGAATTATACAAATTCTAGCACTTATTTCTATATTAAAAATCTATTTTCTAATTCATGTATTCACTTTAAATCGGCTCTGGATTGGGCGCCAAAATCCGAGAACAGCAGGGGCCTAGCTACAAAACTTCCTGTGACTCAGAGCGCTGATATACTGGACGATGGGTTCATTTTCTAGTTTCAGAAGGTCTCTTCTGTAAAAACAACAGGGCGAAGGGGTATCGATCCGTTCTGATCGTTGGATTAGATCCGGACGGCATGGATTAAATCAGGCTTTCTCTGAACCGGTACGCAATACCGCGCATCGGATCAGAATTCAACGGTGCAGATTTTATTAATCCTAGATCCGATCTACGCCGTTGTTACGCCAATCGACGAACACGATTCCATACGGCGAAACGGTAACTTAGCATCAAATCTGAGCCGCATCCGTGAAATCCAACGGTCATTGCGGAGCGCCCAAAATTTCTCCCCTGGAAGGACCGTGCGGCGGCACTAATCTAGTCGGCGCTCCCCTCCGGCGACCATGGCGAGGCACACCGGTACCCAACCGCGTAATGGAACAACCCTACACTTAGAGGAGACAAACACGGAGAAGAGAGGGTGGTTCTTACCGACGGTTGTGCGTGCAGGCGCGCGGTCCACGGCGTCTCGCGGTGGCGCGGCGGGGTCGTGACTCCGTCGAGCAATTACGGCGGTGCTGAGGCCTCCACAGCGCACCCAATCCACAAGAGTAGTACCCGGCCCCTAAAAACACACCCGAGAGTCTCGCCGAGGCCCGACTCCCTCCAATTTTGTGAAACGCTAGCAACTTTCCTACGTTGTTGCGTTCGACGCAGTCGGCTAGTATGTGGCTGATGCACGAGAAGAGAGGAAGGCACTATTTAATGAAGAGCAAGATGCAGGGCCGGGCCATATGCCGCTTGATTTTAGAGAGTCCGGCCACCAGTAGCTCCGGTATTCCCGGTTTCCGTTGCGTGGCGCCGTGCTCAGTCAGCGCACGTCCGAGAACAGCAGGTGGAAGAGAACAATTGTGCAGATGGGCGATGACATGTGGGCCCCACATGGAAGTGGCGCAGTGAGAGGGAGCTAGACCCACGCGCGCGTGTGAGTCCGGCCAGGCGGGCCCGTGGTGTCGGTGTGCACCTGCACAGTAAGATGGGCCGCGCGGCTTTAGTGGGTGACCCCCTAGTGTTTGAGCCCAAGCGTTGTTTCTTCTTTTTATTTTCCTTTTAAACTTTCAAATTCATAAATTTAAATTCCATCCAAATCCAATCCTTGTGATAGACTTTATTAACAATAGATGTCCACCCCAAACATGGCATGGGTCAACTTATCTATTTTAATTATTTATTTTGTGATTATTAGTGCTTCTCTTTTCTCCAATTTCTAGGATTCCAATTTAAGTATGAATTCCAAAGTGAACATTATTGTCTTTTTATAAATTTTATTACTCACATATGCACACACAAATAAAGTCCAGCATGATGCATGATTTAGTGGCATGTCTTTTATTAATCATTTATTTGTTCAAGTGAGGTGTCCATGTGAAATGATAAATAGAGATAACACACATATATATAAAGGAATATAATTTCTTCCTTTAGATGTTTCTTACAAAGTGGGTATTACAACTACATCTAGTGATGAGGGTAGTTCAAGCGATAATGAAGATGATTTACTTTCTCTTTTTGCCAACCTTAACATGGAACAAAAGAAAAAATTAAATGAATCAATTGAAACCATTAACGAGAAGGATGACATCTTGGAAAGCCAAGAAGACTTGCTCGTTAAGGAAAATAAAAAATTTGTTAAGTTGAAAAATGCTTATGCTCAGGAAGTAGAAAAATGTGAAAACTTATCTAAGGAGCTTAACATTTGTCGTGATTCAATTTCAAGTCTTAGAACTAAGAATGCTAGTTTAATTTTTAAGATTGAAGAGTTGAATGTTTGTAATGAGTCAATTTTTAGTCTTAAAATTGAGAATGATAATTTAAATGCTGAGATAGAAGAATTGAATGCCTGCAAACCTTCTACATCTACTATTGATCATGTTACTATTTGTACTAGATGTAGAGATGTTAATATTGATGCTATGGATGATCACCTTGCCATGATTAAACGACAAAATGATCACATAGCTAAATTAACTGCTAAAATTACTGAGCATGAGTTAGAAAATGAAAATTTTAAATTTGCTAGAAGCATGCTTTATAATGGAAGACGCCCTAGCATTAAGGATGGCATTGGATTCCAACAAGGGAACCAATCCAATGTAGAGCTTAATGCCCCTGAGAAATTATCTAATTTTGTTAAGGGTAAGGCTCCCATGGTTCAGGATAGTGAGGGTTACATTTTATATCCTGCAAACTATCCCGAACACAAAATTAGGAAGATTCATGCTAGGAAACCTCACAATGTTTCTCATCATGCATTCATGTAAAAAAATGAGGCTTCTAGCTCTAGACATACCACTCATATTAAAATGCCTAAAAAGAAAATTCATAATGCATCAAATGAGCATAATGTTTCATTTAAGACGTTTGATGCTTCCTATGTTTTAACTAACAAATCAGGCAAAGTAGTTGCCAAATATGTTGGGGGCAAACACAAGAGTCCAAAGACTTATATTTGGGCACCCAAGGTGCTTGTTTCTAATGTGAAAGGACCCAAGACCGTTTGGGTACCTAAGAACAAGGCCTAAATTTGTTTTGTAGGTTTATGCATCTGGTGGTTCAAGTTGGATAATCGATAGCGGGTGCACAAACCACATGACAGGGGAGAAAATGATGTTCTCCTCATATGAGAAAAATGAAGATCCCTAAAGAGCTATTACATTCGGGGATGGAAATCAAGGTTTGGTCAAAGGTTTGGGTAAAATTGCTATATCTCCTGACCATTCTATTTCCATTGTTTTTCTCATAGATTCTTTGGATTACAACTTGCTTTCCATTTCTCAATTATGCAAAATGGGCTACAACTGTCTATTTACTGACGTAGGTGTTACTGTCTTTAGAAAAAAAGTGATGATTCAATAGCATTTAAGGGAGTGCTAGATGGTCAGCTATACTTAGTTGATTTTAATGATAATCAAGCTGAACTAGACACTTTCTTAATTGCTAAGACTAACATGGGTTGGTGAAAGCTCTCTTGTGAGTTTTGGTGTTTGGATGACAACTCAATTAAAGGACTAACAAGTGTACTAAGTGTTGAACAGGTGCTTAAGGTAAAGCCTACAGGGTTCAACACAAGTGAACAAATGTGATGGTCCAAGAACTGGATTATGGATACATGATGGACATCACAAGTAAGATGGATATTGCATAAGTGAGACTCGGGTGCGTAGCTCGGAGACAACTGATCAAGCCAAGGATGGAGGGAAGAAAAGCTTCGAGGTACCAAGTGCACGGGAGAAGGTCAAGGAGGCTGAGGAACCCAAAGCCAAGGGTGAAGAAGAAGGCTTGCAAAGTCAAGGGTGATCGAGTTGAGAATAGCTACGGCACATCAAGGATCACTACATAAGAACGTGACTTACAGCCAATGAGGTAACAGCTACAGTTATGTGGTGTAAGTCATAAGGCTCAAGATCAAGCTCTAAGAAGGAGATCAAGGTCACTAGAAGGAGAACAAGTGTCAAAACCAGAACTGGAAGCAGCCCAAAAGAGCTAAGTTCACCTTAATCTTTAGTTTGGTTTGTTCCTATGTTTGGAGATGTTCTATGTGACCTTTGCAGGATGTTGGAGCCAAGAAATGTCAATCTAGATCAAGTCAAGCCGACTTGATGAGTCCAACATCAAAGCTCAAGCATGTGAAATGCTATAGATGTAATAATTAAGAGAAGGTATGTTTCTAGACTTAGTACATCGGTTTTGTGGACTAATATACTTGTCTAAGTGATAGAAATAGAAAGAAGAAGAAAAGGAAAGAGGTGCGAAAGGCTTGGCTATGTTCAGCCAAGACTTAGTTCAGTCTGGCACACCGGACTGTCCGGTGGTGCACCGGACAGTGTCCGGTGCGCCAGGCTGAACTCTGGCGAACTGTCCGCTCTCGGGAATTCAACGGCGACGTACGACTATAATTCACCGGACTGTCCGGTGTGCACCGGACTGTCCGGTGAGCCAACGGTCGGCCGGGCCAACGGTCGGCCGCGCGATCTGCGCGGGACACGTGGCCGAGCCAACGGCTAGATGGAGGCACCGGACTGTCCGGTGTGCACCGGACATGTCCGGTGCGCCAACGGCTCCAAGACTGCCAACGGTCGGCTTCGACGTAGAAGGAAAGAAATCGGGCACCGGACAGTGTCCGGTGTGCACCGGACTGTCCGGTGCGCCACCCGACAGAAGGCAAGATTTGCCTTCCTGGATTGCTTCCAACGGCTCCTAGGCCCCTTGTGCCTCCCTAGGCGCCGCTAGCAATGTACAAGCGTAGCCAACAAGTATAGACTTCATTGGAATCAATTCTCGCTCTCCCTCTTGTGTGTAACTCTATAGTTTGTGTAGAAGGCACAACTATAAGCCTTTAGAGAGAGGAGTAGTGCTGCTAAGAGCTAGAGCAAGGTCTTGAGCGTATCGTTACTCTGCCGGGGTGCTGCCAAGAAGTTTGTAAGCAGCCGCGGTTCTGTTGTAACCCCACTCAATAGTGAAAGGCTCTATATGTCATACTGACAGATCTGAGCAAACGGAGGAAGGAGTTGAAATAGACTCCAAGCCTAGGTGTGGCTAACTCCAACGAGGACTAGGCAAGCATTTCAGGCTTGGCCGAACCTCGGGATAAATCCTTGCGTCTTTGTGCTCTATTCTGTATTGTATCCTGACTCTCTCTCTTACTCGCCTTTATATCTGCACTTCAATACTTATCTGTGGTATAAGCTTGATTTGAAGTGCAGGACATTTTGAGACAGAATCTTCCATTCCGCTGCGACTACTCGAAGAGTCTTCTCATTCCACTGCGTACTAAGTCTTCGAGTAGAGTAAGAATTTAAGTTTTAAAGTAATAAGTTTTATTCGCCTATTCACCCCCCCTCTAGGCGACATCCAGATCCTGTTCCCGGGTCAAAGGGAACTATCAATTGGTATCAGAGCTAGGCCTCTCCAGTGTGGGCTTAGCCGTCCGGAGATAACGATGTCGTCACAAGAGGTAACTGTAGAACTTCTTTTAGGCGATGGCTCTAATTACAAATCCTGGTCTGTCTCTATTTATAATGCTTTCATGAGTGTTGATCCTGATTTGAGACAGATCTTTAGTAGAAGTATTTTTCCATCTGATATTAGTAAAAATCCCTCTAATGATGAACTAAGATGTTTATCTCTCAATCACCGTGCTTGCAACATCTTAGTTGAATCTCTTTCTAGAGGTGCTTATTTTGCCATCATGAGTAGTGATAATGATTTATTTGGTGATGCTCATGATTTATGGAATAGAATTAAAGTAAAATATTGTGTGGCAAATTGTACTGCTTCTACTCCCTATATTGCTTGTGATGCTAACCTTTCAAAGGGAGAAGATCAAGAACGATGGGCACCCAACGATGAATCCACCTCGTCGACAGGTTTGGTCTCCATTAATAATAAGTGTTTTGTTGCTAACAATGACGGTGGAGACAAAAGCCATGATGATGAGGAATATGAGGATGATAGCGAGGATGAGTCTTCATCACCTCAAGGTACATTTTCCTGTTTGGCTTCCACTGACATTAATGACAGGGAAAATGATACCGATGATGTGGAATAAGAGGAGATTCGCCGTTTCTACATCCATCTCAACAAAGAGGACAAGGCACTCTTGGTTAAGCTGTTGAGAAGGAACAAGGAACAAGGCGATACGCTTCTCAGGCTAGAGGAGTCCCTCATCAAAACCATCAACAGCCTGGAAAAGATGACCACAGAACATGAGGAGCTAAAGTGCTCTCATGATGATTTGGTCCAAAGGTATGAATATGTTTTAATTAAGCAAAGAAATAGTCATGATGTTTTATCTAACATTGCTCAACTTAAAACGGAAAATTCTATGCTTAAGAGTCAAGTAGAAACAATGGACTTAGAAAAACATGCTCTAGGTAAAAAGTATGATATGTTGTCATATTCTCATAATAAATTAGTTGATGACCATATCATGCTTAATGTTGCTCATGAGGTTATAAATGCAAACTTAAATTCATGTGAACCTCATTCTCGCACGTGTGCGCAATTGAATTGTATATCATCATGTGCTAACCCCTGTTGCTCAAAAGAAAGCCAATCATTGATTGAGCAACAAGTTTTAGGGTCACAAAAGAAATCCTGTGGGAATAAGAAGCAACGACAACTGAGGAGAAGACACTTTGCTCAACTCTCTCAAGATATCCACGGGCGCGTGGTGAAGAAGCTTGAGAAAGGAAAAACTGCAGCAAGTGTCAAGCTCAATAAGAAAAATGTTCCTAAAGATGAAGAAATCAACATGAGCTTGGAAAAAGGTAAAGATTCAATTAATCATGTTGTTTGCACTGACCCTCTCTCCATGTCATTCAAGTACACAAAGGGAAAAGGAAAGAGGAGGTGTTTCAAGTGCAAGAAGTTAGGCCACCTCATCGCGTCTTGTCCGTACAAAGACAAAAATGAAGGGAAAAGGAGTTGTTTTGGATGCAACAATAAGGACCACACGATCACTTCATGTCCGGTCATGAAGAATCAAGGATGTGCATCCTCCAAAGAGACCCTCACCAAGGAAAATGACACACAGCAAGCATCACGTCAAGTTGAGCGACGTTTCTGCTACAAGTGTGGTGAGCAGGGTCATCTATCCAAGGTATGTTACAAAGGTAAGATTCCTAAACAAGTGAATTTGTGTCAATCTTATTCGCGTAGGAGACCCAAATCATACACTTGTGCTAGATCTATAACGAGATCACCTAGAACTAGCACAAAGGCAATTTGGGTACCAAAGGCACATTTACATGATCATTATGTACCCATCCCGAGATGGGTACCAAACTGTGCTAACTAGACCATGCAGGTGCCTTGAGATGGACTGGAGACCATGGGAGAGCTTAAGACGGTTATCTAAAACTCTATGCTTAAGCTGTTAATTGTTTTGGTGTTTATTGTCCCAAGGTTGAATTATTGTGAGACACTAATCCCATGTTCATCTCAAGTAAAATAAGGTGTATAGTTCCTTAATCATTATTGGTGAATCAAGTAAAAGGACTTTGATGAGAATCTACAACTAGCTCTCCAAAGGACGGTACCCCGTGTATTTTAAGTACATAATTGCAATTTAGTTGGCTTGTTGTGCTTCCTGTCTTTGGAGTAGTTATGCTTTATGATTGCCTGTGTTAAATGTATCATAATGATGTTTGCTTAATCATGACTGATGCTATATAGGATATATCTTTTGAATCATTCATGGGTAGCTATTTCATTTGTTATATCCACAACGATTAACTCTCTTGGTGTATATGGATAAACCTGTAACTTTTTGTAAGTCATGCTATGTGCAATTATGACATTTTGTTTAGTCCATGTTCACATGATTACCCTAGTTTGGTACTGTGTGAATTTCAAATCCATGTCGTGCCCTTTTGAGCTATGAGGTGTGTAAGCAAAAGGAGCCCTGAAATGGCGATAACAAGGGCTCTCATAAAGGCAAAGGTATGGAAAATGGAGCTATGCAATTTCATTAAATATTCTTGAAATTCCATTCATTGTGATCATAGCTATGTTCTTATCTTTCAATTGGTAATATCTTGGCTTAGGTAATTTATGCCTTTAAAATGTTGTTTCTTTTGTGCACCTAAGAAACCTTCGTAATTATGACATGCTTAGATATTTTGCTTTATATACATGATTGTGTTGATCTTCAATTGGTATATGCAATGATAGTTAAATATGAAGCATGTACAAGTTGCGTAAATGTTAGACTTCCTGTGAGTATTCAATTGGCTTAGGTGCCACTGAGGCGTGCATTGTTGTATTTAGTCAACCTTTCATTTAGCCTTCAATTGGTGTTAAGTGGCGTTTCATTTGATATTCAAATTGGCATCTTTGGGTGATGAAAATGGTAGAGTATGCCTTGACCAAGGTATGTTGTGATCCCCTCTAGTTCTAAGGAAGCTAGAATGTGCAAAGTGCAAGTCATTCAAATACTTGATGCACAACTTGAGGGGGAGCACACATAACTTGTGTCTTTTGAGACTAACTGTTTCTTAAGCAATCTTGTATAGTCTCTAGGTGGAAAAGAGAAGATAAGCAAGAAATGGAGCAATCAGGACTTGGGTACCTCTGTAAGTCAAGAAATTGGTATCTCAAGTTGTGAGTAAGTGCATATTTTTAGATTGCTCATGCTCTATAATATCTGGTGATAATAGATGCTTATTCTTAAATATCATGGAGTCATGATAATAAATGAACTTTGCAAATGGTATCTTTCAATTGGTAGCCGTAATAGTTCGCTTCAATTGACATCTTTTGATAATCATGAGAATAGAAGTTTCTTCTTGTGCCCAATACTATAACTTGTCTAAGTTTGGTGTCTTAGCAACAAGAAAAAGTTAGGAGAAAGAATCAGGCACAAGTGTGGAGAAGCTCTTGAGAGATTAGATACTTTCAAGATGGGAAGTACACTACAACATGGTAAAGGTACAAAGGGAGTATTAATCTTTTTGCATATATGTATCTTACCTAAATGTTGACAGTGCATATGTTCAATAAGTAAGGGGGAGTTTTTGACAGTCGTTTTTCCTCCTTAACACCCTGCTGTCCCTTGACATCATCCTATGTTCTTGCTTGAGTATGGTTTTTGGTGTTTGATGTCAAAGGGGAGAATTTGTGTATTAAAGCTTATCTCAACCTGAGAGGAAAGCTTATCCTAATGGGTGATGTGTTAGTTTGAGCTTTGCCAAGTGTGATAATCATATGTTTCTTGCAGTATTATATGTGTTGCTCATATGGACTAGTGTTTCCGCTGCGATGAATTATTTGGCTTCTATAGTGTAATAGATAGTCATGTGGTTAATGGTGCTTTAAGATTGTCTTAAATTAGTGTCTTAGTTTAAATTGGTATTAGTTTGAATTGGTATCTTAATGATGAATAGTGGTAGGTTGATATTCCTGTGATATATCCGCTAATTTGAATGGTGTTTAACTCTGATTATGCGCATTTGTGTGTTATAGCATCATGGTTTGAATCTTGACACATTGCATTCTAAAAAGTGCTAAGGTGGAGAAATGTTTCGAATTGCCTAAGCATGTGCAAATTGGCGTCTGAGGCCAAAATTAGGTTCTTGAAGTAAGCACATATTTAGGGGGAGCATTCTAATTCAAAATTTGTGCTTCAAATCTTATTCTTATGTAAGCTTTAATTGTGTTGCCATCAATCACCAAAAAGGGGGAGATTGAAAGCTCTCTTGTGAGTTTTGGTGTTTGGATGACAACTCAATTAAAGGACTAACAAGTGTACTAAGTGTTGAACAGGTGCTTAAGGTAAAGCCTACAGGGTTCAACACAAGTGAACAAATGTGATGGTCCAAGAACTAGATTATGGATACATGATGGACATCACAAGTAAGATGGACATTGCATAAGTGAGACTCGGGTGCGTAGCTCGGAGACAACTGATCAAGCCAAGGACGGAGGCAAGAAAAGCTTCGAGGTACCAAGTGCACGGGAGAAGGTCAAGGAGGCTGAGGAACCCAAAGCCAAGGGTGAAGAAGAAGGCTTGCAAAGTCAAGGGTGATCGAGTTGAGAACAGCTACGACACATCAAGGATCACTACATAAGAACGTGACTTACAGCCAATGAGGTAACAGCTACAGTTATGTGGTGTAAGTCATAAGGCTCAAGATCAAGCTCTAAGAAGGAGATCAAGGTCACTAGAAGGAGAACAAGTGTCAAAACCAGAACTGGAAGCAGCCCAAAAGAGCTAAGTCCACCTTAATCTTTAGTTTGGGTTGTTCCTATGTTTGGAGATGTTCTATGTGACCTTTGCAGGATGTTGGAGCCAAGAAATGTCAATCTAGATCAAGTCAAGCCGACGTGATGAGTCCAACATCAAAGCTCAAGCATGTGAAATGCTATAGATGTAATAATTAAGAGAAGGTATGTTTCTAGACTTAGTACATCGGTTTTGTGGACTAATATACTTGTCTAAGTGATAGAAACAGAAAGAAGAAGAAAAGGAAAGAGGTGCGAAAGGCTTGGCTATGTTCAGCCAAGACTTAGTTCAGTCTGGCACACCGGACTGTCCGGTGGTGCACCGGACAGTGTCCGGTGCGCCAGGCTGAACTCTGGCGAACTGTCCGCTCTCGGGAATTCAACGGCGACGTACGACTATAATTCACCGGACTGTCCGGTGTGCACCGGACTGTCCGGTGAGCCAACGGTCGGCCGGGCCAACGGTCGGCCGCGCGATCTGCGCGGGACACGTGGCCGAGCCAACGGCTAGATGGAGGCACCGGACTGTCCGGTGTGCACCGGACATGTCCGGTGCGCCAACAGCTCCAAGACTGCCAACGGTCGGCTTCGACGTAGAAGGAAAGAAATCGGGCACCGGACAGTGTCCGGTGTGCACCGGACTGTCCGGTGCGCCACCCGACAGAAGGCAAGATTTGCCTTCCTGGATTGCTTCCAACGGCTCCTAGGCCCCTTGTGCCTCCCTAGGCGCCGCCAGCAATGTACAAGCGCAGCCAACAAGTATAGACTTCATTGGAATCAATTCTCGCTCTCCCTCTTGTGTGTAACTCTATAGTTTGTGTAGAAGGCACAGCTATAAGCCTTTAGAGAGAGGAGTAGTGCTGCTAAGAGCTAGAGCAAGGTCTTGAGCGTATCGTTACTCTGCCGAGGTGCTGCCAAGAAGTTTGTAAGCAGCCGCGGTTCTGTTGTAACCCCACTCAATAGTGAAAGGCTCTATCTGTCATACTGACAGATCTGAGCAAACGGAGGAAGGAGTTGAAATAGACTCCAAGCCCAGGTGTGGCTAACTCCAACGAGGACTAGGCAAGCATTTCAGGCTTGGTCGAACCTCGGGATAAATCCTTGCGTCTGTGTGCTCTATTCTGTATTGTATCCTGACTCTCTGTCTTACTCGCCTTTATATCTGCACTTCAATACTTATCTGTGGTATAAGCTTGATTTGAAGTGCAGGACATTTTGAGACAGGATCTTCCATTCCGCTGCGACCTACTCGAAGAGTCTTCTCATTCCACTGCGTACTAAGTCTTCGAGTAGAGTAAGAATTTAAGTTTTAAAGTAATAAGTTTTATTCGCCTATTCACCCCCCCCCCTCTAGGCGACATCCAGATCCTGTTCCCGGGTCAAAGGGAACTATCAGTTGGCTTTGGCATCGCCGACTTAACCATGTTGGGATGAAGAATCTTCATAAGCTTCTAAAGGGAGAACACATTTTAGGACAAACAAATGTTCATTTTGAGAAAGACAGGATTTGTAGCGCTTGTCAAGCAGGAAAGCAGGTTGGAGTCCATCATCCACACAAAAAACATCATGACAACAGACATGCCACTTGAACTACTCCACATGGACCTATTCGGCCCAATCGCTTTCATAAGCATCGGTGGGAGTAAGTATTGTCTAGTTATTGTGGATGATTATTCTCGCTTCACTTGGGTATTCTTTTTGCAGGAAAAATCACAAACCCAAGAGACTTTAAAGAGATTCTTAAGATGGGCTCAAAATGAGTTCGGATTGAGAATCAAAATGATTAGAAGCAACAATGGGACGGAGTTTAAGAATTCTCAAATTGAAGGTTTTCTTGAGGAGGGCATCAAGCATGAGTTCTCTTCTCCCTACACACCTCAACAAAATGGTGTAGTGGAGAGGAAAAATAGAACTCTACTCGACATGGCAAGAACCATGCTGGATGAGTACAAGATACCGGACCTGTTTTAGGCTGAGGCGATTAACACCGCCTGCTACTCCATCAACCGGTTATATCTTCATCGAATCCTCAAGAAGACATCATATGAACTCCTCACTGGTAAAAAGACCAATGTTTCATATTTTAGAGTCTTTGGGAGTAAATGCTTTATTCTTATTAAAAGAGGTAGAAGTTCTAAATTTTCTCCTAAGGATGTAGAAGGCTTTTTACTAGGGTATGACTCAAACACAAGGGCATATAGAGTCTTCAACAAATTCACTGGATTAGTTGAGGTTTCTTGTGACATTGTGTTTGATGAGACTAATGGCTGCCAAGTGGAGCAAGTTGATCTTGATGAATTAGATGATGAAGAGGCTCCATGCATAGCACTAAGGAACATGTCCATTGGGGATGTGTGTCCTATGGAATCCGAAGAGCCCACACAAGCACAAGATCAGCCGTCATCTTCCATGGAAGCATCTCCACCAAATCAAGATGAGAACCAGGCTCAAGATGATGAAGATGAAGATCAGGAGGATGAGCCACCTCAAGAGGAGGACATGGATCAAGGGGGAGATGAAGATGATCAAGACAAGGAAGATGATCAAGAAATAAGGGACCAAAGACCTCCACACCCAAGAGTCCACCAAGCAATTCAAAGAGATCACCCCGTCAACTCCATCCTTGGTGACATTCATAAGGGCGTAACCACTAGATCTCGAGTTGCTCATTTCTGTGAACATTACTCTTTTGTTTCCTCTATTGAGCCATACAGAATAGAGGATGCACTAAGAGATCCAGACTGGGTGGTGGCAATACAAGAAGAGCTCAACAACTTCACAAGGAATGAGGTATGGAATTTAGTTCCACGTCCTAATCAAAATGTTGTAGGTACCAAATGGGTATTCCGCAACAAGCAAGATGAGCATGGTGTGGTGACAAGGAACAAAGCCCGACTTATGGCAAAGGGATATTCACAAGTCGAAGGTTTGGATTTCGATGAAACCTATGCACCCGTAGCTAGGCTTGAGTCAATTCGTATATTACTTGCCTATGCTACCGACCATGGCTTTAAGCTTTATCAAATGGACGTGAAGAGTGCCTTCCTCAATGGACCTATTAAGGAAGAGGTCTATGTTGGGCAACCTCCCGGCTTTGAAGATAGTGAGTATCCTAACCATGTGCATAAACTCTTGAAGGCGCTTTATGGGCTCAAGCAAGCCCCAAGATCATGGTATGAATGCCTGCGAGATTTCCTTATCACTAATGGCTTCAAAGTCGGTAAGGCCGATCCTACTCTCTTCACTAAAATTGTTGCAAAGGACTTGTTTATATGCCAAATTTATGTTGATGATATTATATTTGGGTCTACTAACAAGTCAACTTGTGAAGAGTTTAGTAGGATCATGATATAGAAATTTGAGATGTCTATGATGGGGGAGTTGAAATATTTCCTAGGATTTCAAATCAAGCAACTCCAAGATGACAACTTCATCAGCCAAACAAAGTACATTCAAGACATACTTAAGAAGTTTGGAATGAAGAATGGCAAACCCATCAAGACACCCATGGGAACCAATGGGCATCTCGACCTCGACACAGGAGGTAAATCCGTAGATCAAAAGGTATATCAGTCGATGATAGGATCTTTACTCTACTTATGTGCATCTCGATCGGATATTATGCTTTCTGTATGCATGTGTGCAAGATTTCAGGCAAATCCTAAGGAGGTTCACCTTAGGGCCATGAAAAGAATCATGCGATATTTAGTTTACACTCCTAAGTTTGGGCTTTGGTACCCCAAGGGATCTACCTTTGATCTAATTGGGTATTCTGATGCCGATTATGTCAGATGTAAAATTGATAGGAAGAGCCATCAGAGACTTGTTAGTTTCTGGGAAGATCCCTGGTGTCATGGGCTTCAAAGAAACAAAACTTCGTAGCTCTTTCCACTACCGAAGCCGAGTACATTGCCGCAGGCCATTGTTGTGCGCAATTACTTTGGATGAGGCAAACCCTTAGGGACTATGGCTACAAATTGAGCAAAGTCCCTCTCCTATGTGATAATAAGAGTGCAATCCGCATGGCGGATAATCCCATTGAACACAGCCGCACTAAGCACATAGACATCATGTATCACTTTCTGAGAGATCACCAACAAAAGGGGATATCGAAATTGCTTATGTTAACACCCACAACCAATTAGCTGACATCTTTACCAAGCCACTAGATGAGAAAACCTTTAGCAAACTTAGGACTTAGCTAAATATACCTGATTCTCGGAACTTTGATTGAAACATTGCACACATAGCTAATTTATATACCTTTGATCATATCTCTTTCATTTGGCACAAATGCATATTTCTTATTATTCTTGTGCCAAGGCTAAGACTAATGTGCTTTCAAGTATGTCTCTATGATTAGTCTTAGATTGAAAGGGAAATGGAGTATTCGGCAAAGACAAGGCTTCCACTCCAACTCTGACGGTATCACTTACCCTTTGTCATTACTCATATCACTCTCAATGGTATATGACCCTTCACTCGTATTTATATTACCATTTGGGAGAAGGTATTAGGCCCTAAAGGGGGAGAAAAATGACAAAAGGGCTATCAAGTTCTCCGTTTTTAGCGCTTAATGCCAAAGGGGGAGAAAGTATTAAGCCCAAAGCAAAAGGACCGCACCACCATTTCAAAATTTTCGAAAATGTTTATTTCAATTGGTATTTGTGCCAATTTTCAATTGGTATCTTATTTAGTTTCAAAATATCAAGCTAGTATGAAGAATTTCAATTGGTATATTATTATTTGGTATCCATTTCAAAAACCCTCTTGAAAGCTAAGGGGAGAATTATTTCAAGGGGAGCTTTTATTTAGTCAAAGGAAAAGCATTTGAAACAGGGGGAGGAATTTCAAATCTTAAAATACTTCTTGCAATCATATTCCTATATCTTTGACTATTTTCAAAAGATTTTGAAAAGTTTTTTTCTCAAAAGGTTTGCAAAAACAAATCTGAGTGGTGCAAATGTGGTCCAAAATGTTAAAAATATCAAATCAAACATATATGCTTAGAAATGCTTTCATTTCAAAAATAACTTATGCACATCTATCAAATTGCAAACTAGTTACATTTCTATACTTTGTAGTTGCTTTGGTTTGTGTTGGCATCAATCACCAAAAAGGGGGAGATTGAAAGGCAAATAGCCTCAACATTTCCTATAATCGATTTTGGTGTTTGACGACCATCACAAACCTTGTGATCTAACTTATTTGCCTAGTTGATCATTTCTCACGTGCATAAGTTCATCTACAACTATTCTAAGTCAACTGTCTAGAATACCGTAGATTATTTCGTACAGGAGAAGCTTTTTGAAAAAACACCTATGCGCGGACCGTCCAGGCCCTTGCGGTGGACCGTCCGCGACACTAGGGTAGCCTCGAACAGGAACACTACAAAACACAAGTTAACACTATGGACCGTCTGATGGAGAAGCGAGCACCGTCCGAGACCAAGCACGGATCGTCCGGCCTCAGGCGCAGACCATCCGATAGGTGAAAAACCAGAAAAACCCGAAGGTGACGGGTTCGGTAAAATGTATTTTTAGTGCCCTCACGGACCGTCCGGGGTGCACGGTCGGACCGTCCGCAACTGCTTTATCTGACATCTGACGACACATTAAATGCTCTATAGCCGTTGATGTAGCCGTTATGTTGACCGTTGTGATTTCAGCCGTTGATGTGTAGGGGCGGACCGTCTGCGGTCAGCAGGAAAGGAGCAACGGCTAGGAAGTGGTTGGAGGATATAAATACAACCCCAACCACCTCCATTCTCTACACCCAAGCACTCCACTCATACACATTCAATACAAGAGCTAGCAATCCATTCCAAGACACAATCAAAGCTTCCAATATCTCCAAGTTCCACAATTGAGACAAGTGATCATTAGTGATTAGTGACTTGAGAGAGAGTGTGATTCGTGTTTCATTTGTTGCTCTTGTTGCTTGGTTTCCTTAATCGTGCTTTCTTCATCTCTCTCTAAACTCTCTAAGTGTTTTGTAAAGCTTGCAAGAGACACCTAATTGTGTGGTGATCCTTGCGGGGTCTTAGTGACCCATGAGATTAAGAAGAAGCACTCAACCGGTCTAAGTGACCAATTGAGAGAGGGAAAGGGTTGGAATAGACCCGGCCTTTGTGGCCTCCTCAACGGGGACTAGGTTCTTTGGAACCGAACCTCGGTAAAACAAATCATCGTGTTCACTCGTCAATCTTCACTTGATTTGTTTTTCCCTCTCTAAAAGTCCCCTTGCTCATATTGATTTGAGTTTGCTCCCAAAGGTCATCCGTATTGATTGAGCAACTCTTAACAAGGAGAACTATCCTCTGCACTCTAATTTAATTCTAACGCTAACCCTGGCCTTAGTGCAAGTTTATGTTTATAAATTTCAGGTTTCACCTATTCACCCCCCTCTAGGCGACTATCAAAAATCAACCCAAGGACCCCCTACACTGACCACTCCCGTACTGCCCTTGCCCCTTTCAGGTAAGGTAGTCCTCGACTAACTTTTCTAATTAGTCACTCAAGGGTGTCCCATACCGCCCTTGTGGTAGCACTATTTTCCCGGGTGGTTCTTCATGTCCCAATTAACAATATGATCTTATCATGAACAATAATTAAACAACAACATAATTGGAACATGATCATAATAAAACATTAGCTTCACAAAACCAGGTAGAGCAATAGCAAATCTACCCAATAATTCATCCGTTTGCAAGGTGGGGGATAAACAATGCTAGGAAAACCAATTAGGTCCCATCAAATTAACCTGAGCATGTCACAGTGATTAATAGTGAACATTATTAGGTAAAAAAGAGTGATCAAGGGCACAACTTGTCTTATACTTGCGATAACCTGTTGTCGAGATGCTGACCCAAGAGTTGGGGGTCGAGTTCCTCGTCACCTCACCTCTACTCGTAGCAATACAAACAATCAATCAAATGATGGATATGGTAACATTCACCAAAGCATAAGGAAAAACTGCGTAAGAATATTCTATGCGTCGCTACGAGAGCGTAGGTTTGAGAATCATTAAAATCGGAGCTAAAACAAAGAATTTATGGATAAAACGATATTTTAGGCGCAATAAGTCTAATAGATACGATCTAAAAGATATTGCATTTAAACTAAGCAGGTGTTAAATTAAAATATTTGAGTTGATATTAATCATTAAAAATTATTTATAAAATGTGTAGGTTAGAACTATAAATTAGATTAACTAGATTATCTAGCTAATTAACATTAATTAAACAATTAATTAACTAATTAAACTATGTGAAATAATTAAAATAATGTTATTACTACGTACTCAAAAATTAATATGAACCTAACACAACTTGAACAGATTAAAATAAATTATTTGACCTAGAAGATATCATATTTTCAATAAATTAGTAGAGCTGCGCAGAAATAGGCGACATGGCGCAATATGATTGGTTAATTAAGTTCATTAAAGGTGGGAAAGATTTGTTTACAAATGCATGACCTAGCTATTGCCAACATATCAAGATTGTAGCTACTGTTAAATTCATGTTGCATGACAGTCTTGCATGTAAAAGGGCCTATGGTGGTGGTTATCCATCAGGCAGGAAGCGTCAAGCCTATTTTGTGGGAAAGACCTCTAACCTACCACTGACTTACCTTACAATCAAGCCCTTCAATCTCACATTGATGTTGGTCATCTCGGTTTTTTTGACGATGAACCGGACATCCGATCAACGAACCAAAAGCACGGTGACGAAGCTCTCGCGAACTGGTCACGGTGATGTTTTGGGCTGCCCAAGAAGATGAACGAACGGTGAGAAATTACTCATCGAAGTTGTTGCTAGAGTTGGGGAGGAACTCAAACTTCGACAAGCTGGTCATAACGGCTTATGGCTGCGAGCTTAGCTGGCGGCGGGCTACTGTGGCTTGGATAGCTGCGGTTCTCAATTGCGTTCCCTCGATGGCACACTAGTACACAGAAGCTCTATAGTGGCAGTCCTAGAGCTATTTGCACTAGCGTTTTTCAGTGCCGCCAGTGCTAGGGGCTAGTAGAAATTGGCCTTTTCAATATCATTTTCACTGGTTGTTTTCTTAAGCAGCCCGCCAGTGGAAATAACATTAGCACTGGCGGTCTGCTTAAGAAAACCGTATGTGGAAACATGATTTTCACTAGTGGTTTTCTTAAGCAGACCGCCAGTGCTAATGTTACTTATACTGGCGGGCTTCTTAAGAAAACCGACTGCGGAAACATGATTTTCACTAACAGTTTTCTTAAGCAGGCCGCTAGAGGAAATAACATTAGCACTGGCGGGCTGCTTAAGAAAACCGCCTGTGGAAACATGATTTTCACTGGCGGTTTTCTTAAGCAGACCGCCAGTGAAAATAACATTAGCACTAGCGGGCTGCTTAAGAAAACCGCCTGTGGAAACATGATTTTCACTAGCGGTTTTCTTTAGCAGCCCGCCAGTGGAAATAACATTAGTACTGGCGGTCTGCTTACCATTTCTTGCTAGTATAAGTTTTTCTGCTTTTTTTCAAATTTTCAAACAAAACTGAATTTTATATTTATTAACACAAATATGTTTACAATATATTCTTCTGTTTACAATATATTGTTTACAACATATATTTTTCTGTTTACAGCCATAAATTTTCAATCAAAACTGAATTAAATTCGATACATTCTATACATCAATTGTTTTCACCTATGCTCTAGTAACTATCTCGGTTAAGAGATAGTATACTAACTTCTGTTAATATTCTAAACTCTGGCATAGCTAATGTACTAGAAGCGTCGTGATATTTCCCTTCAGCGGGAATGACCTCTTTTAATATGAATGTGCATAGGTCTTCAACTATATCATACAATGCACCTTCGGTCAAGTTCTCCAGATTTCCTTTTTGAAATTCCTGTAAAGGAAGTTTATAAACATTATCTATTCACACTCGATAACACATTTGCATCTTTAATTTACAAATACAAACATGGCTATTACTAATAATACCTTGCTAGGGTTTGTGATGTATCGTCCGTTCATTCTCATAAACTTGCACGCATAGAACCCACATAAGACCGATCCTTGTGGTTGCTTGTGGCACTACATAGATAACAGGAGGTTGGTTATTTAGTTGCAGCATTGTGTATGATATGTATTCATAAATTCACATACTTACCGGAAAGTGATGATGGATGTCTAGTGGCACACATTTTTTGGTCTTGTCGTACTTTCCACCTTTAAACTTATAGAACCTAAATGCTCTGTGATCTCAAGTAGAATCTCCATGTTATTTTAAAATTCTCAACGATATAAGTATGCATGCATGCATAGAAAAGACTTACTGCTCTAAGATACTGAGGAATTTTAAATTTGCATAGGTTGAAGGTTCGTAGTTCAAGGAGTCGAGCACCAGCACCTTTCCAACCTTAGGATAAATGAGGAAGCATATCCAGTGGTCCCTGTACGAATCAAATTAATTTGTGATGCATGTGTATTGAAATTATTATTTTTATGCAAAATCACACTTACTTAAAGTTGTACGGGGCCATTATGGCTTCCCTGTCTTGAAATTTAAGCATTGCATTTCCTATGTAGGTGGGGTATCTTGCTTCAAAATCCTTCTTCATAGTATTTATACGATGCTCAACTTCTTCGTCCATCTTTCCCTTTAACTCTTCATTGTCTTTGCCGATTTTGAAAGTGTGGCTTTCCACAGATATCAGTATTGTGTTCAGATACCCAATCCTTTTACCGGCAGTAGCACCAGGCTTGGTACCGTGAAGGATCTCTTGTTGATCATGTTGCATTCTACAAGTCACACGTGCATGTGTTAGATAATGAAAATTTATATGGCCCACTAAAAATAATAACACATATATGTGGAAATATGAGCGACACTTATAGTGCAAACAGAGTCACAAGTTGCACGTCGAGTTTCTAAAGGTTTATCATTAACCACATATCCTCGAATGCAAGAAAGGCCTTTTGGTCCGAACCTATAAAAGCATGATCTGGTATATGCACACTAATGGCATCAATGCCAACTCATGATGCACACATGTACCAGTCATGCAACATTTTAATACCATCAGGGACCTTCCTCAGTTTCTCAAGAGTTAGTAGAGGTCTGCCCGGCACATATTGTTTAGGCACATTTTTATAATCTACCTTAGTTGGGATCTTTATCTTTGTGGCCATTGCCTTAGCCTTTTCTACAAACTCCTCGTGCTCGGCCCAATCAACAATATGTGACATGAGGTCCCGTGCAATCTGTAACACCCCAGGTGTTACTCAGGGTATCCACCCAGGACTACACCATTTGAACCTACTATCACATGTGGGTTAGCTTGAGCAAAGTACATCAAACTTAGAATTCAAATCCTAAGCAAAGTGCAACCCATCTTAGATGTTATACCTTAACCCATCATGCATCTACAAGGGAGAATTGCCTAAAACCCTAAAGCAAACCCCTTTGGACAATGGGAACCCTAGATGTAAGTATGACCAAAAGATCATGAAAACCTTAAGATCATGGCTTAGACAAAATATAAAAGTTGTAGTACACTTGATAACCTACAAATAATAGTAAGAAAGTAACCCCAAAAAGATTTTAGAAAAAGCCCAAAAAGTTCACCAAAGGTTGAGCACAAAAGAAAAATCAGAAATTGCCTAAGTCCAAAAACTAACCCTTGGCCAAAGATCACACATGTTCACCTTCATTCAAACTTCAAAACACTTCGACCCAATTGACAAAATGGCGCCAAATTAACCCTAGAATGCCCTGGAAAAAGTTGACACCTACCCTAAGTCGTTTGACATGACTTGGCATGGCTTTTGTCCCGGGTTGGACAACTATGACATAGGCAACTTCTCACCCCTCTATCTCCCTACCCCGACCATATCTTGGCTTGGAACTCACAGCAAAAGGATAGGATTTGGAGCAGAGAAGAGACCGTACACAGTGGTTTTGCCAAGATACGCACACTATGGTGCTCAAAATCGCCGTTGAAACATGGCAGAAGCAAGCTCCCACGTGTTCGACGCGGGCTGACACTCGGGGGCGCGCTCAGAGCACGCCCACGCGCGAACCCCCACGTGCCCGCGGTCGCCCGTGACCACGCCCGCGCCACGGCTATAAAACCCATCCCAGAGCCCAGTTGTCTTCCCCGTTGCCTCCTCCGTACCACGCCTAGCTTCCCCGAGCCCGCCCATAGCTCCGGCGACCTCCCCGCGACCCGCCAGAGCCGCCCGAGGGCAACCACCGTGGTCAACCCCTTTCCCGCCCTCCTCCGTTCGATCCGAGCCCTCGGATAGCTTCCCTGGGAGGCCGTGAAGCTCGCACGAACTTGAACCGAGGACCCGTGCCACCGGAACAGTGCAATCGTGCTCGCCGGAGTTCAAAACCCCGCCGGCGCACGTGGACCGGGTAAGCCACGGCACCATTTCCAAATTCGTTACGCGCAGGGCCTCTACATCACCGCATGGAGCTCCTCGTACACTTTAATTGAACTCTACCGTCCTGGTTTGGCCGGAGCAGGAGCCGCCGACGACCCCCGCCGCCTGTGCTCGTGGCCAGGATAGCTCCGACCACCTCCGACGCCGACCAGCATACCGACGTGACCGTCGTGACCTCCCCGACGTCACTGACCACACCGCCGGAGCTCTACTGCCGCCGGTAAGCCTCGCCGCCGTAATCTATGCCGCGGGTACTGTTTAAGCCAGCCAAGGAGCGCGGGTTAGATTTCGGTTAGGCTCGGGGGGTTATGCGCAATGTCAGTGACTCGGTTGAATAGTAGCGCGAGGGTATAACTGAGAGAGTTAGTTTGGAAATAACCCGAGGACTTTGGTGCAAAGTGGTTTTTCCAGGAAAACTTTAATTAAATCTGATTTAAAATTGAAACAGCACTTGAATAATTCATATCTTCTGTTTTATTCATCCAAATTGAGTCAAACCAATTTTGTCAGATCTTAAATAAAATAAACTACTGAAGAAAAATATTAAACCCCTATGTGCTACAGAAAACTTTAGGGTTCTGAATTAAATACTGATTTGGCCAAAAGCTAAATAATGGGAAGAAAAATAGTTGCTCTATTTAACTAAGGTTAAGAAAATTTGGAGAAGTATATGACCACCTACTGACCTACTTAAAATGCTAAAACCCTCTGTACACCCCCTTAAGGTAGATTTTACCATTTATTTTACATTACGCTTAAAGTTAAAGAAAATAGGAAAGGTGATTTAAATAAGGAACTAGGGAGCACCCATATTTTTGTTAGTCTATTTATTCAGTATAGTTCACTAGAAAAATTGATTATACCCTGATTTAGTATAAAATAAATAGGATACCTTTTATTTTAAGAAAACAAGGAAAACTTGGAAAAACCCTAGAAAAATAACCCCAAGGAGAAAACACCCCAAACCTTGGGATAACAAATGTTTTGTTATTATGAACATAGGAAAAATACAAAATCTGTTGTTTGATATCTTTCAAATGACAAGTTAGTTATAAGCACCTTTTTGACATAAAACTTTAGAAAATCACAACTAAATAACCACCAATAAACTTTGTGTGATTTTTGGCACAGAAGCTTATTGTTAATGTTAGATGCCAACAAAAATAACCCTTAGGACAGAACCTACCCCTAGTTAAGAGTTGTAGTGTAAAGTGGCCCATTTACACAACTTTTGTTATTTTTGTCTAAAGCATAACCTTTTTATTTTGAACCTCAAACTCCTAGAACAGACTATATTGACCAATGACCAACCACTGTAATTTTTACCAGATTTTTGAAAATTTTGAAATCACTGTTATAGTTCAAACCCACACAAAAATTCATAAATAGAAAATAAAGAAGGGGAAAATGAATGATGGAAATTAGTGTGACCCTAAAACCCTTTGAAATTGTCCACTGAAAAATATAAGGGAAATACACATTCACTATGCCTAACCTTAACAAAGCCTAAACATAGAGTGATAAGCATAAACTACTAAAAGCCACGTATGACCAAGAAACCCTAAGTTACGAATTAACTTAGTTCTTCTTCCTTTAGCATAATGTTATTAAATCCTGCATAATCATGACATACATATTCATTGCACTTTAATAGACTGTAACCTCGCTGACGGAGAGTACGTCCTCGTGCCGGAGCAAGGAGCTGCTCAGGAGGTAGCCCCGGATCCAGCACCAGAGGATCTGCCTGCCCCAGCTTTGGAAGGCAAGCCCCGGTTTTATGCATAACCTGTTTATTATGCTACTTTACTACACTTAATGATTGTAGGACTGAATGTGCACTTAAGTGTAGGAGTTGTTTGAAACCCTAGTTGCATGATCTCAGGAATCCCATTGAGATGAATACTAGTATGCTAAGCCGAGTAGCTGCTTTATTAATTAGGGATTCGGTAGAAGTCGAGTGATTTTTCTAGCACTCGCGCGAGGTCAGGAATTGGCTGTATCCACTTTCTTATCATAATGATGTTGGTTTGTGGAAAACAATCCATGGGGATTGGTTGTCTACGGGATAAAAATTGGAATAAGGATTAAGGTGTGGTACCGTGTGTCAAGCGTTTGAACGTACTAAGCACATGCCGAGAAATATGGTAAATCGGTAAGCCTAGTACCTGAGTGAACCTGGCAGTGGACATATCCTCTCACGCGACCTGAGACGAGGTCTCCCATTCCGGTTATGGTGGGTACAAGTGCGGTCACTGCACGACTACAGTCGGGGTCAGTGAGGCATTGTACGCCAAGGCGGTGAGCCCTGATCTGCTGACGGGGAATCGATGGGGACGGTTGATGTGTGTGGGGACGGAGTGCCTCGCCACGTCGTGTGTTTAGGTTTACCTTGCAAGGATAAAAACTCGATTCAAATTGTCTGCTTCTCGCAGTTAATGAGACTGCTTTATCCATGCTGCTACATTGAGTAACAAGTGGAAATATGATGAGATGATACAAGATGTTGATTGCTAAGAATGTTTGCTACTATGTATGAGTAGATAGTACATATTTAGCCTTAAGAGAGTCACACTTAAATTTGACAAAGTTAAAACTTGATTTAGAAACTCAGCTATTGCTTTTGGCAACCAAACCCCACAGCCAAACAGCTGCATGTCTAGAGGTAGAGGAGTAGATTCCTCACACCGGGTAAGTCTAGCTGAGTATTAGTATACTCAGCCTTGCTTGTGGCATAATTTTACTGGTTCTCTGGAGGACATGGTTGCTGGAGTGACTTGGCCGTCCACCTTGCCACTGGGTTGGACTGTCGAGTGGGACCCCGCCTCGGTTGAGGAGGAGCATGAGGAGTGATGGGACAGGCTTCCCCATCCCTCCATTTATCTATCGTTAGTTTTATTCCGCTGCACTTCGAACAATGATGACTACTTTTGCAAAACTCTGATGGTGATGTAATAATTTAATACTCCTTAATGTATGGTTTTATGCTTTATTGTATTTGCTCTGTGACTCACCTTCGAGTGAGATTGTGGTACTTGATCCTGTCAGTGGCCTCGTCGGACTAGATCCGAGGGATTGACGGGTTATTCCCATTTAAGTGTGGTCTAGCCTCTAAGGCGAGACTTAGGCACTTAAGTCGGAATAATTCGGGCAGTTCCGCCACAGCTGGTATCGGAGCTTGTACCACCACAGAGGAATCAATAAAATATAAATATCATCCTTTTCCGAAGTAAAACTTGATAGAAACAATGTTGGATAGATCGTAGGACGATCAGGATAGACCTAGGACGTGAAGCCTTAGGATGATAGAGGGGTAGTCAGGTGGCTAAGTGATTAAGCCCTATAGGCTACTATAAGGGGTGGGAGTCGTTCCCTATTCCCTTTACCTTTATGTGAAGTCGTTCAGGATGAGCATGCATGCATTCTTAATTAAACAAATAGATAATTGAGTAAAGACCTAAATACAAAATGATGACCAACTAAGTACCCCAGTACCATTGTCATAATTAGAGAGAGGCTGAGTTGTGTTTCCTTTTTCTTTTTATAATTCTTTTTCTTTTACTTACGCTTAATCGTACACAGATGACTTCCCACGAATCCTCAAACGACGGGAATGCTTTGACCCACACTGACGAGCTTGCACGAGAGGGTTTTCCCCGCATTTTGTGGGAGGTACTTTAGGGGGCCGGATACACGACACCTCCTCAGTACGCGGTGCAGCAGTTCAAGAAGCACCGAGTGCCCCACTTTAGGGTGAGGATGACCTTGGAGCCTCATCCCCTGCAGCCAGGCTAGAATTCACTAGACTCTGAGTCCTTTGGATACCGGGCTGAGGACACGATTGAGGCGATTGCTCTGCACGGGTTGACCACTTTCTGAGGATTCCATCCCTTGGAGTTGTCCACCCACCCCATTGGCTTGTTCCCCGCGGAGAGGGAGGACGACCCAATGTGGAAGGATCGGGTGGAGCATGCCAAGGACATCTGGGCTCTCTACCCAGGCCAGACTGCTCACTTGACGGTACGATGCATGAATGCCCTGTATCGTCTGCAAGTGATGCGTGGTGAGGCAATGTCCCATCTGATGGCATTGTTGGAGGCAACTAAGATCACCCTGGACAATAGAGAGGAGCTTGTGGTTGACTTGTCCCAAGAGATGGTGGAAAAGGACTTACAAGTGGAGCAGTTGTCAGATGAGATCCAAGAGCTGGAGGAATTAGTGGGGACAAGGGAGAACACCATCGAGGTTCTCGAGGATCAGCTCATCAACACCCAGCAGCAGCTTGCCGAGGCTAATGAGCACCTGGATATGCATCACCAGGAGATCCAGGATGTGGAGGCTAACAAGGACGTCGACATTGAGGGAGGGGAGGAGCCTGCTTCCAGTGTGGACACTGCTGGCTCAGGGAGGCCACCTTCCCCCGAGTCGAGTGTTGCCTCGTTCGCTCACTAGGTATCAGGGGTAGAGCTAGAAGTCGGTAATGGTGGGACTCCTCGAGGCTAGCTTAGCTTTTGCACCCTTGGGGTACTAGGCTAGATAGAGTTGAGTCTTTTGGGCCATTGATGTAATCATGATAAACTCTTTTGGAAGCATGGTTGATGGATGCTCTCAGTTTTAAATTGGAAAGAAAAGTTTATGCCTTTTTAAATCTTTTATGTCTATGTCGGAATCTATCAATTCGCCTTTTGACTCTTTCACCTCGATTAAACCTTAAACTTGAAGATGTGTTATTGAGATATATGTGATTTTTCAGATGGCCGGGAGAGCGCGTCGTGGACAGAATGAGCGCATTCCTCCACCCCCGCCACCGCCTCCCACTCTGCAGGATCTAATGGCTCAGCAGAATGAGATCTCGAGGCAGCTAGCTCAGCGCCAGCCACCACCTCAGCACTATGGTGGTGGAGATCATCAGCGTCACCCCGCAGTAGCCACTTACCAGGAGTTCCTCAGTACTCAGCCGCCCTTGTTCACCAGGGCAGAGGACCCACTTGATGCTGATGTATGGCTGAGGGTAGTGGAATCTAAATTCCCACTACTCAATGGAGTTTGTTCCGAAGTAACTAAGGTCGGGTTCGCCACCCAGCAGCTTCGCGGACCCGCGCGAACATGGTGGGACCACTATCTTGCTATGCAACCAGTTGACCATGAAGTGGATTGGAGAGAGTTTAAGGCAGCTTTCAGGGGACACCATATTCCAGCTGGCAATCTGGACCGTAAGCTCAACGAGTTTCTGGCACTTACTCAGGGCAACAGGACAGTGTTGCAGTATGCTCAGGCTTTTAATGATCTGTGCCAGTATGCCGGGTATCATGCAGATACGGACGAGAAGAAGAGGGACAGGTTCAGAAGGGGGCTCAGCACTAAGCTCCATGACCGTCTCAACACCGTCAAGGCCAACAGCTACAATGAGTTGGTCAACATGGCCATCTCCCAGGAGGACTGTATCACAGCTCGTCAGGCAGAGAAGAAGAGGAAGACCCCTATGGCAGGACCTTCAACTCAGCCACAGCGTTTCAGGATTGTGTCTAACACTCAGAACAGGGGACCTCAGCAGCAGCAAGGGCGATGGGTGATCCGACCACAGTAGCAGCAGCAGGCACCCAACCGTACCCAGTTTCCAGCTCAGAGGAACAATCAGCAGCAGTAGTATCGCCAGGCAAATGACAACAGGTGTTTCACATGCGGTAACACCGGGCATTATGCCAAGAATTGCCCCAGGAACCAGCAGAGGCAGGGGCAGAATGTTAATTAGAACCAAAGCAAGAGGCAGAAGGTGCAAGTGAGGCAGGGCAAGCTGAACTTTACCACCATGGCCGATATTCCACAGGGAGCACCCATCATGACTGGTATCTTTACAGTTTTGAATTGTCCTGCTATTATTCTTTTTGATTCTGGTGCATCACATAGCTTTATTAGTGCCAAATTTAGTGCCAAGTGTCAAGTGCCCTTTCATCACACCAATGGGGGTATCACAATTTCAACACCCGGAGGCAGGATTGCCACCAATCAAATCAGCAAGAATGTGCCTATAAAGTTTGGTAGTCTGATAATTAAAACCAACCTTCTTATTTTGGGTTTGGATAGTGTGGATATCATATTGGGAACTGACTGGTTGACCAAACATCAGGCAGTGATTGACATTGCAGCTAGGGCCATTGAAGTGCACTCACCGACCTGTGGTGAAACCACACTATATTTGCCCGACCAGGGTTGTACCCGTTCTTATGCCTTCGTTATGATAGAATCCCCAGTGGAAAAGATCCCAGTAGTCTGTGACTACCCAGATGTTTTTCCGGATGAATTGCCAGGAATGCCACCTGACAGAGACATTGAGTTTGCAATTGAATTGCAACTCGGGACTGCTCCTATCTCCAAGAGACCTTATAGGATGCCTCCCGCGGAACTGGCAGAACTGAAGAAGCAACTGCAAGAATTGTTGGACAAGGGGTTCATTCGCCCAAGTACATCACCTTGGGGATGCCCTACTTTATTTATGAAGAAGAAGGATGAGAGTTTGAGAATGTGTGTTGACTACCGCCCTCTCAATGCGGTGACCATCAAAAACAAATACCCACTGACCCGCATCAATGTTCTGTTTGATCAATTGGTGGGAGCCAAAGTGTTCTCCAAGATAGATCTTCGCTCGGGTTATCATCAGATCAAGATCTGTGCCAGTGATATTCCCAAGACGGCCTTTTCAACCAGATATGGGCTTTACGAGTTTTTGGTAATGTCTTTTGGGTTGACCAATGCCCCAGCTTATTTCATGTACCTGATGAACTCAGTATTCATGCTAGAGCTGGACAAGTTCGTGGTCGTTTTCATTGATGATATTCTGGTCTATTCCAAGAATGAAGACGAACATATTGAGCATCTGCACATCGTGCTCCAGCGACTGCGCGATCACTGTCTTTATGCTAAGTAGTCTAAATGTGAGTTCTGGTTAAAGGAAATTAAATTCTTGGGTCACACAATTTCTCAGGATGGGATCTCAGTTGATCCTGAGAAGGTACAAGAAGTAATGGATTGGAAACCTGCTACTACGGTACGGCAGATCCGGAGCTTTCTGGGATTGGCAAGGTATTATCGACGATTTATTCCGGATTTCTCCAGAATTGCCAAGCCAATGACTGAGTTATTGAAGAAGGGAGCCAAATATGATTGGAGCCAGAAGTGCGAAGATGCTTTTCATACACTGAGGCAGCATTTGACAACAGCCCCAGTGCTGGCTCAACCTGATAAGACCAAGCCCTTCGAAGTCTATTGTGATGCTTCTGGTACAGGATTGGATGTGTATTAATGCAAGACAATAGAGTAATTGCTTATGCCTCCCGAGCACTCAGACCCCATGAGCAGAACTACCCTACACATGATCTGGAGTTAGCAGCCGTGGTTCATGCTCTCAAAATATGGAGACACTACTTGATGGGAGCTCACTGTAACATTTACACTGATCACAAGAGCCTCAAATACATTTTCACTCAGGCAGATCTGAACATGAGGCAGAGGAGATGGTTAGAATTAATCAAGGACTATGATTTGGAGGTGCATTACCATCCCGGCAAGGCCAATGTTGTGGCAGATGCCTTGAGCAGGAAGGCCCAGTGCAATTGTATGAGCATGGATGCGAGAGTTACCACCATGTGTGATGAATTGTGCAAGCTAAGTCTGGAAGTTATTCCTTCAGGTGATTTGAACTATATTTCGGTGGAGCCCACCCTGCAAGAGCAAATAGTCTAGGCACAAATTGGGGATAAGGGTGTTCAGGTTATCAAAGACATGATCAAGCAGAAGGCAGAGAAATACAAGTGCTTCCATCAGGATAGCAAGGGAATTCTATGGTTTGGAGATCGATTGGTTGTTCCCAAGAACCCTGAGCTCAGAAAGAAGATATTGGATGAAGCTCACCTTTCTAAATTCTCCATGCACCCTGGCAGCAACAAGATGTACCATGATCTCAGATCCTTATACTGGTGGACCAGAATGAAGAGGGAGATTGCCAAGTACATATCCGAGTGTGACACCTGCCAGAGGATCAAAGTCAGTCACTTGAAGGCAGCAGGCCCTTTGCAACCCCTTCCCATACCATCTTGGAAATGGGAGGACATTTGCATGGATTTTATCATGGGATTGCCCAACACCTCCCGGCACCATGATTCCATCTGGGTCATTGTGGACAGATTGACCAAGTCAGCTCATTTCTTACCAGTGCACACCACCCATAGGACGGAGAAGTATGCAGAAATCTACATTGACCAGATAGTTCGTTTGCATGGTGTACCAAGGACTATAGTCTCAGACAGAGGAGCACCATTTGTGGAACGATTTTGGGAACAATTGCAGGAATCACTTGGGACCCATGTAGAGATGGCAATGGGGACCCGATCCCCAATTCCCCGCGGGGAATTCCTCTATCAGGGGACGGGGATGGGGAAATTTCTTCCCCCACGGGGATGTAAATGAAAGGGAAATGTGCCCTTGGGCCATTTCTAAGTATTTTGGTGATTGAGTGCCAACACAAGTGCTTAAATATGAATTTATGTCCATGGATGAACAAAGTGCAAATCATGAAGTAAAGGTATGTTTCTAAGCCTTAGTACATTGGTTTTGTGTACTAATATACTTGTCTAAGTGTTAGAAACAGAAAGAAGAAGAAAAGAAGAAAGGTGCAAAAGACTTGGCTGTGTACAGCCAAGACTCAGCTCGGTCTGGCACACCGGACTGTCCGGTGTGCACCGGACAGTGTCCGGTGCGCCAGGCTGGCTCGGCGTGAAGTAGCCGCTCTCGGGAATTCGCCGACGGCGTACGGCTAAAATTCACCGGACTGTCCGGTGAGCCAACGGTCGGCCGGGCCAACGGTCGGCCGCGCAATCTACGCGAGACACGTGGCCGAGCCAACGGTCGGAAGGGGGCACCGGACTGTCCGGTGTGCACCGGACATGTCCGGTGCGCCAACGGCTCCTAGATCTGCAACGGTCGGCAACGGTCGGCAGCGCTGTTTAAGGAAAGAAATCGGGCACCGGACAGTGTCCGGTGTGCACCGGACTGTCCGGTGCACCCGACGACAGAAGGCAAGGATAGCCTTCCAGATTTGCTCTCAACGGCTCCTAGCTGCCTTGGGGCTATAAAAGGGACCCCTAGGCGCATGGAGGAGGCATCCAAGCAACCTTAGAGCATTCTTGATCATCCACACTCAGTCTTTGCGCATTCGTTTGTCATTCTAAGTGATTCGAGCTCCGTTCTAGTGAGAACTTTGATATAGTCTTTTGAGCTCGATTCTTGGCCGTGTGTGTGCGCGTTTCGCTGTGGATTTGTGTGTGTTGCTTCCCTCCCTTACTCTGTGTTTCTTTGTGATCATATACTTGTAAGGGCAAGAGACTCCAATTTGTGGAGATTCCTTGCAAACGGGATATTGAAAGGCAAAACAAAACACCGTGGTATTCAAGTTGGTCTTTGGACCGCTTGAGAGGGGTTGATTGCAACCCTCGTCCGTTGGGACGCCACAACGTGGAGTAGGCAAGCGTTGGTCTTGGCCGAACCACGGGAAAAACCACTGTGTCATCTCTGTGTTTGATCTCTTGTGGTATTGTGTTTTGTTGAGACTCCTCTCTAGCCACTTGGTGATTATTGTACTAACATTTAACAAGTTTTTGTGGCTTAAGTTTTAAAGTTTCACGAGATCACCTATTCACCCCCCCCCCCCTCTAGGTGCTCTCAATTGGTATCAGAGTCGTTCTCTTCACAAAGGGACTAACCGCCCGAAGAGATGGATCCTAAGGGGAAGGGTATCGTGATCAACGACAAAGAGAAGGAATCCTTCGTCAACGAGCCGAAGGACGATAAGCCTACCGACTCCGGCTCGGGCCACAGACGGAATGAAGGGAAGAAGAAGAAGACAAGGCGCATCAAGGAGATCGTCTACTACGACAGCGATGAGTCTACTTCTTCCCAAAAGGACGACGACCACAATGACTACGAGAGAAGGAAACCGGTTAATTCGAACTTTTCCTTTGACTACTCTCGTATTCCGCAAAGTTCAAATTCACATTTGCTCTCCATTCCACTCGGCAAGCCCCCACACTTTTATGGGGAGGACTACGGATTTTGGAGCCACAAAATGCGTAGTCACCTATTCTCTCTCCATCCTAGTATATGGGAGATTGTAGAGAGTGGAATGCACTTTGATAGTTCGGATAGTCCCATGTTCATTAATGAACAAATTCATAAGAATGCACAAGCTACTACTATTCTTCTAGCTTCTTTGTGCAGGGATGAATACCATAAAGTGAGCGGCTTGGATAACGCCAAGCAGATCTGGGACACCCTCAAGATTTCTCATGAGGGGAACGACGTCACCTTGCTCACCAAGATGGAGTTGGTGGAGGGTGAGCTTGGACGGTTCGCGATGATAAGGGGCGAGGAGCCGACGCAAACATACAACCGGCTCAAGACCCTTATCAACAAGATAAGGAGCTACGGAAGCACACGATGGACGGACCACGACGTCGTCCGACTGATGCTAAGGTCCTTTTCCGTTCTTGATCCTCATCTGGTAAATAATATTCGTGAAAATCCCAGGTACACCAAAATGTCGCCCGAGGAAGTCCTAGGAAAATTCGTCAGCGGGCGAATGATGATCAAGGAGGCGAGGTATGTGGACGACGCCTTGAATGGACCGATCAACGAGCCGCAACCTCTTGCTCTCAAGGCAACGAGGAGCAAGGAGGCACTACCGAGCAAGGTGGCGCAAGTTGAGGCGGCCGTGCTAAATAATGAGGAGATGGCCCTCATCATTAAGCGCTTCAAGACGGCGCTTAAGGGTCGCAAGGGACAGCCAAGCAAGACCAAGACAAAGGAGAAGCGCTCGTGCTTCAAATGTGGTAAGATTGGTCATTTCATTGCTAACTGTCCCGATAATGAAAGTGACCAGGAAAAGGGGAACAAAAGGGAGAAGAAGAAACATTACAAGAAGGCCAAGGGCGAGGCACATATCGGAAAGGAGTGGGATTCGGATTGCTCCTCCTCCGACTCCGACAATGAAGGACTCACCGCCACCGCCTTCAACAAATCGGCTCTCTTCCCCAACGAGCATCACACTTGCCTCATGGCAAGGGAAAAGAAGGTAATCACTCGTAATGCTAATACTTATGATTCTTCTAGTGATGATGAATCTAGTGATGAAGAAATAGATTACTCTAGTTTATTCAAAGGATTGGATAGAACTAAAATAGCTAAGATTAATGAATTGATTGATGCCTTGAATGAAAAGGATAGAATCTTAGAAAAACAAGAAGACCTTTTATATGAAGAGCATGATAAATTTGTTACTGCACAAAATTCACTTGCTCTAGAAGTTAAAAGAAATGGAATGCTGTCTTGTGAACTTTCTACTTGTAATGAAACCATTTCTTCTTTAAAAGGTGAAATTAATGATTTAAATGCTAAACTAGAGGTAGCAAATAAATCTAACTCTTGTGTTGAACATGTTTGCACTAGGTGTAAAGATTTTGACATTAGTGCTTGTAGTGAACACTTAGTTTCAATTTCAAAACTAAATGATGAAGTGGCTAGTCTTAATGCCCAACTTAAGACTAGCAAGAGTGAAGTTGATAAAATAAAATTTGCAAGGGATGCCTACACGATTGGTAGACACCCCTCAATTAAGGATGGTCTTGGCTTCAAGAGAGAGACCAAGAACTTAACAAGCCATAAGGCTCCCATTCCCGCCAAGGAGAAAGGGAAGGCCCCTATGGCTAGTAGCGCTAAAAAGAACCATGCTTTTATGTATAATGATAGGAGACATGCTAGAAATGCTCATAATGATTTTGATTCACATGTTTATGATTTTCATGCCATGTTTGCTTCTAGTTCTTCCTATGAGTATGATAGAGATATGTGTAGGAGAAATGTTGTGCATATGCCTAGGAGAAATTTTGCTCATGTTCCTAGAAAAGTTGTGAACAAACCTTCTACCATTTATTATGCTTGCAATGCTCCCTTTGCTATTTGTAGAAAGGGTAAGAAGGTAATTGCTAGGAAGTTAGGGGCAAGATGCAAGGGAGATAAAACTTGCATTTGGGTCCCTAAGGATATATGTGCTAACCTTGTAGGACCCAACATGAGTTGGGTACCTAAGACCCAAGCCTAAATTTGCCTTGCAGGTTTATGCATCCGGGGGTTCAAGCTGGATTATCGACAGCGGATGCACAAATCATATGACGGGGGAGAAGAAGATGTTCACCTCCTACGTCAAAAATAAGGATTCCCAACATTCAATTATATTCGGTGATGGGAATCAAGGCAAGGTAAAAGGGTTAGGTAAAATTGCAATTTCTAATGAACACTCAATCTCCAATGTGTTTTTAGTTGAGTCTCTTGGTTACAATTTGCTATCTGTTAGTCAACTATGCAATATGGGATATAACTGCTTATTTACAAATGTAGATGTGTCTGTCTTTAGAAGATGTGATGGTTCACTAGCTTTTAAGGGTGTACTAGACGGCAAGCTTTACTTAGTTGATTTTGCAAAAGAAGAGGCCAGTCTAGATGCATGCTTAATGGCTAAGACTTGCATGGGCTGGCTGTGGCATCGCCGCTTAGCACATGTGGGGATGAAGAACCTCCACAAGCTTCTAAAGGGAGAACACGTGATAGGTTTGACTAACGTGCAATTCGAAAAAGATAGACCTTGTGCAGCTTGTCAAGCAGGTAAACAAGTGGGAGGAGCACATCACAGCAAGAATGTGATGACCACGTCAAGACCTCTGGAGCTGCTGCATATGGACCTCTTCGGACCCGTCGCCTATCTAAGCATAGGAGGAAGTAAGTATGGTCTAGTTATTGTTGATGACTTTTCCCGCTTCACTTGGGTGTTCTTTTTGCAGGATAAGTCTGAAACCCAAGGGACCCTCAAGCGCTTCCTCAGGAGAGCTCAAAATGAGTTTGAGCTCAAGGTGAAGAAGATAAGGAGCGACAACGGGTCCGAATTCAAGAACCTTCAAGTGGAGGAGTTTCTTGAGGAGGAAGGGATCAAGCACGAGTTCTCCGCTCCCTACACACCTCAGCAAAATGGTGTGGTAGAGAGGAAGAACAGGACGCTCATAGATATGGCGAGGACCATGCTGGGAGAATTCAAGACCCCCGAGTGCTTTTGGTCGGAAGCCGTGAACACGGCTTGCCACGCCATCAATAGGGTCTACCTTCACCGCCTCCTCAAGAAGACGTCGTATGAGCTACTAACTGGTAACAAACCCAATGTGTCTTATTTTCGTGTATTTGGGAGCAAATGTTATATTCTTGTGAAGAAAGGTAGAACTTCTAAATTTGCTCCCAAAGCCGTAGAAGGGTTTTTGTTAGGTTATGATTCAAATACAAAGGCGTATAGGGTCTTCAACAAATCATCGGGTTTGGTTGAAGTCTCTAGCGACGTTGTATTTGATGAGACTAACGGCTCTCCAAGAGAGCAAGTTGTTGATTGTGATGATGTAGATGAAGAAGATGTTCCGACGGCCGCTATACGAACCATGGCGATTGGAGAAGTGCGGCCACAGGAACAAGATGAACGAGATCAACCTTCTTCCTCAACAACGGTGCATCCCCCTACTCAAGACGATGAACAGGTTCATCAAAAGGAGGCGTGTGATCAAGGGGGAGCACAAGATGATAACGTGATGGAGGAAGAAGCGCAACCGGCACCTCCAACCCAAGTTCGAGCGGTGATTCAAAGGGATCATCCCGTCGACCAAATTTTGGGTGACATTAGCAAGGGAGTAACTACTCGATCTCGATTAGTCAATTTTTGTGAGCATTACTCTTTTGTCTCTTCTATTGAGCCTTTCAGGGTAGAGGAGGCCTTGCTAGATCCGGACTGGGTGTTGGCCATGCAGGAGGAACTCAACAACTTCAAGCGCAATGAAGTTTGGACACTGGTGCCTCGCCCCAAGCAAAATGTTGTGGGAACCAAGTGGGTGTTCCGCAACAAACAGGACGAGCACGGGGTGGTGACAAGGAACAAGGCTCGACTTGTGGCAAAAGGTTATGCCCAAGTCGCAGGTTTGGACTTTGAGGAGACTTTTGCTCCTGTGGCTAGGCTAGAATCAATTCGTATCTTGCTAGCATATGCCGCTCACCATTCTTTCAGGTTGTACCAAATGGATGTGAAGAGCGCTTTCCTCAACGGGCCGATCAAGGAGGAGGTGTACGTGGAGCAGCCCCCTGGCTTCGAGGATGAACGGTACCCCGACCACGTGTGTAAGCTCTCTAAGGCGCTCTATGGACTTAAGCAAGCCCCAAGAGCATGGTATGAATGCCTTAGAGACTTTTTAATTGCTAATGCTTTCAAGGTTGGGAAAGCCGATCCAACTCTTTTTACTAAGACTTGTGATGGTGATCTTTTTGTGTGCCAAATTTATGTCGACGACATAATATTTGGTTCTACTAACCAAAAGTCTTGTGAAGAGTTTAGCAGAGCAATGACGCAGAAATTCGAGATGTCGATGATGGGCGAGTTGACCTACTTCCTTGGGTTTCAAGTGAAGCAACTCAAGGACGGCACCTTCATCTCCCAAACGAAGTACACACAAGATTTGCTAAAGAGGTTTGGGATGAAGGACGCCAAGCCCGCAAAGACTCCGATGGGGACCGACGGACACACCGACCTCAACAAAGGAGGTAAGTCCGTTGATCAAAAAGCATACCGGTCCATGATAGGTTCTTTGCTTTATTTATGTGCTAGTAGACCGGATATTATGCTTAGCGTATGCATGTGTGCTAGATTTCAATCCGATCCTAAGGAATGTCACTTAGTGGCGGTGAAGCGAATTCTTCGATATTTAGTTGCTACGCCTTGCTTCGGGATCTGGTATCCAAAGGGATCTAACTTTGACTTGATTGGGTACTCAGATTCCGACTATGCTGGATGTAAGGTCGATAGGAAGAGTACATCGGGGACGTGCCAATTCTTAGGAAGGTCCCTGGTGTCATGGAACTCTAAGAAACAAACATCCGTTGCCCTATCCACCGCTGAGGCCGAGTACGTTGCCACAGGACAGTGTTGTGCGCAACTACTTTGGATAAGGCAAACCCTCAGGGACTTTGGCTACAATCTGAGCAAAGTCCCACTCCTATGTGATAATGAGAGTGCTATCCGAATAGCGGAAAATCCTGTTGAGCACAGCCGCACAAAGCACATTGACATCTGGCATCACTTTTTGAGAGACCACCAGCAAAAGGGAGATATCGAAGTGTTTCATGTTAGCACCGAGAACCAGCTAGCCGATATCTTTACCAAGCCTCTAGATGAGAAGACCTTTTGCAGGCTGCATAGTGAGCTCAATATCTTAGATTCGCGGAACTTGGATTGAAAAGTAGCATACATGTATTTATGCCTTTGATCATGTCCATTCTGCATTTTGTTGCTTATTATGGTGCTCAAGTTGTACAAACACTCCCTGGACCTCACAAGTCCGTTGCAAAGTGATGCACATGTTTAGGGGGAGATGTGTTACAACTTGACCCTTTGAGACTAACCATATGCTTGAGTTTGCTTGATTTAGTCTCAAAGGAGAATTGAAAGGAATAAGGTGGACTTGGACCATGAAAGACTTCCACTGCACTCCGATGAGAGGGTAACTTATTCCAAGTCCATCTCATGAACTCTTATTGCCATTTGCTCTAAATTGACGATTTTGGTGAGGCAATGGGGTTAAAAGGGCCAAGATTGATCCCGTTTTGGTGCTTGATGCCAAAGGGGGAGAAAATAAAGGCCAAAGCAATAAATGGATCAGCTACCACTTGAGAAATTTGAAAATAGTAGAGTAGAGCTTTTGGTTTGTCAAAACTCTTTTATTGTCTCTTTTGGCTTCTTGTGGGGAGAAGTAGTAATTATGGGAAAAAGGGGGAGTTTTTGAAATCTTTGATCAATCTCTTTTGGAATGACTCTCTTTATGCTTCAACATGTGTGTTTGACTTAGAGATAGAGATTTGAGTTTGATTTGCAAAAACAAACCAAGTGGTGGCAAAGGATGATCCATATATGCCAAAATTGAATCAAAATAAAACTCAAATTTATTTTATTTGAAGTGAGTTTGCACTTGTTCTAGTTGCTTTATGTTGTGTTGGCATAAATCACCAAAAAGGGGGAGATTGAAAGGGAAATGTGCCCTTGGGCCATTTCTAAGTATTTTGGTGATTGAGTGCCAACACAAGTGCTTAAATATGAATTTATGTCCATGGATGAACAAAGTGCAAATCATGAAGTAAAGGTATGTTTCTAAGCCTTAGTACATTGGTTTTGTGTACTAATATACTTGTCTAAGTGTTAGAAACAGAAAGAAGAAGAAAAGAAGAAAGGTGCAAAAGACTTGGCTGTGTACAGCCAAGACTCAGCTCGGTCTGGCACACCGGACTGTCTGGTGTGCACCGGACAGTGTCCGGTGCGACAGGCTGGCTCGGCGTGAAGTAGCCGCTCTCGGGAATTCGCCGACGGCGTACGGCTAAAATTCACCGGACTGTCCGGTGTGCACCGGACTGTCCGGTGAGCCAACGGTCGGCCGGGCCAACGGTCGGCCGCGCAATCTGCGCGAGACACGTGGCCGAGCCAACGGTCGGAAGGGGGCACCGGACTGTCCGGTGTGCACCGGACATGTCCGGTGCGCCAACGGCTCCCAGATCTGCAACGGTCGGCAATGGTCGGCAGCGCTGTTTAAGGAAAGAAATCGGGCATCGGACAGTGTCCGGTGTGCACCGGACTGTCCGGTGCACCCGACGACAGAAGGCAAGGATAGCCTTCCAGATTTGCTCTCAACGGCTCCTAGCTGCCTTGGGGCTATAAAAGGGACCCCTAGGCGCATGGAGGAGGCATCCAAGCAACCTTAGAGCATTCTTGATCATCCACACTCAGTCTTTGCGCATTCGTTTGTCATTCTAAGTGATTCGAGCTCCGTTCTAGTGAGAACTTTGATATAGTCTTTTGAGCTCGATTCTTGGCCGTGTGTGTGCGCGTTTCGCTGTGGATTTGTGTGTGTTGCTTCCCTCCCTTACTCTGTGTTTCTTTGTGATCATATACTTGTAAGGGCAAGAGACTCCAATTTGTGGAGATTCCTTGCAAACGGGATATTGAAAGGCAAAACAAAACACCGTGGTATTCAAGTTGGTCTTTGGACCGCTTGAGAGGGGTTGATTGCAACCCTCGTCCGTTGGGACGCCACAACGTGGAGTAGGCAAGCGTTGGTCTTGGCCGAACCACGGGAAAAAACCACTGTGTCATCTCTGTGTTTGATCTCTTGTGGTATTGTGTTTTGTTGAGACTCCTCTCTAGCCACTTGGTGATTATTGTACTAACATTTAACAAGTTTTTGTGGCTTAAGTTTTAAAGTTTCACGAGATCACCTATTCACCCCCCCCCTCTAGGTGCTCTCAGTAAACGGGGAAAATTTCTCCCCCGACGGGTAAACGGGGACGGGGATGGGGAAGCATTCCCCATCCCCGTTCCCCGCGGGGACCCGTTAAACTTACATGTGACGATGTTTTCATATAATAGTTAATGATAAAAATAAATAATTATCTTGCCAAGAGATCACTAGTTGTACAAATGTGTTCATTTTAATGTACACATAATGATTTTTACATCTAACAATGTGTATAAGTGAAAATGTTTTACATTAATAACAAATGAAGTACGATTTAATTATAATTTAAGCGGGGACGGGGATCCCCGATGGGGATTTATCCCCGCGGGTAACGGGGATGGGGAAGAAATGTCCCCCGCAAGCATTCGTGGGGATCCCCGCGGGGAAGTTTTTTCGTCGCGGGGACGGGGATGGGGAGCCAAAACCCGACGGGGAATTCCCCATTGCCATCCCTAGACCGATGTAATACGAAGCTCAGCATACCATCCTCAAACAGATGGCCAGACCGAAAGGGTAAATCAGATTTTGGAAGACATGTTGAGGGCATCTGTGCTACATTATGGAAAGGATTGGGACAAGTGTCTTTTGTTAGCAGAGTTTTCTTATAATAACAGTTACCAGTCCAGCTTGAAGATGGCACCTTTTGAGGCCTTATATGGGAGGAGATGTAGAACCCCACTGAATTGGTCTCAAGCAGGAGAGAGGGAAATATTTGGGCCAGATTTGGTACTGGAAGCAGAGGAAAAGGTCAGAGTCATCAAGAAGAACTTAGAAGCTGCTCAGGCCAGGCAAAAGAGCTATCATGACAAGAGAAGGAAGCCTCTACAGTTTGAAGTGGGAGACCATGTTTATCTTAAGGTGTCACCCACTAAAGGTGTCCAGAGATTTGGGATCAAGGGCAAGTTAGCTCCTCGTTACATTGGGCCTGTTGGGGACTTGTTCTCAACTACTATGAATTAAGAACAAGGCAACACAGAAAGAAGTTAATGGTAAATATTCTTCGTCCTTTGAAGTGTTATTTCCCTTAGGATATAACGATCTTCAGACGAAGGTCATGAGGGACATACCTTCATCATTACAGTTTATATTGATAAAAGGGAGAAGCATATGAAACATGAGAGGATAACATGAATAATCACATAACATTATTACATGTCCTTATTATATAATCATGGAAGAATAAGAACAATATTGAATTACATTTGTACCTTCGGCTTGATAGAAGGCAAAAATGCAAAGGTGACGCACGAGCGAGTACAAGTCAGCGTGAACAGTACGGGGGTACTGTTCATCTATTTATAGACACAGGACACAGCCTGTGAAGAATTACAATTATGCCCCTCATAAAAGTTTACAACATTGACTCAGACCTTTATGGACTAAAAGGTCATTCTATCTTTAAGTCGGTTTGTAATACCGAAGCTTCATGAAGAGGAACCTTCGGTCATCTCCTGCGGACAGCTTCAGCCGAAGCTGCTTCTTCCTACAAGACCTTCGGCGCGACGAAGCATAGCCCCAACAGTAGCCCCTTTCGCGGCGCTAGATCGTTTTTCGTAACGAGCTTGATCCGTGAAAAAAGTCTCTTAAGCTTCGGGAAGCCAAAGGTCCAAAAAACACCTTCCCTGAGCTCGTTGTCGAGAAACGATTCAGTTTCCGAGCGCGTAGCAGTCCCACCTTGCAGAGTTACTGTTTGATCTCTGCGGTCCACCGCGCAGCGAGTGCAAGCGGCTGTCCGCCTGGTGTAAAAATCCTGGCGTTTTGCCTTCTTACCTGCAGCACTATATAAACAGACAAGTAGGTGTAAAGTTACCACAGCATTCATTGCTATTTGCACTGTTTTGCTGCCAAAATTTTTAACCGTAGCCGAAGCTTGACTCTCGGAATCAAACGAAGCTCTAGCTTGAAGCCTACTTCATCAGAGAAAAAACTTCGGAAGAAAAAGAATTTAATTCCCGCAAATTCAGAATTAAATGGCCAGAGTGCGTTCTATTGCTAGGGTTGAGCGTGAAGGAGGCGAAGCTGAAGGCTCGGAGACTATTCCCATCTCTGAAGCGATGCAACGATCCGGACTGGTAACTTCGGAAGGAATCCCCACTATTGAAGCAGAACAAGCAACTGCCGAAGCAGAAGAAGAGAACGTTGAAGAAACTGATCCCGAAGATGATTATCGTATTGCCATGCCAAGTAAGCCCAGCCACTTGGACTTCGGAAAGTCTACTGTTTCGAAGGCTGATCTCTCCAAAATGGTAAAGTCGGGCTTTTTCAATGAGAATCAGAAGAAGCTATTACGCTTCGGGGGAGAAGAGACTACCCCAAAGCCGGAGAAGGATGAAATTGTCATTTTCAAGAGCTTTCTAAAGGCTGGACTAAGATTCCCCCTACGTGAGATTATTGCAGAGGTACTGAAGAGGTTTGGTATCTACTTTCATCAGTTAACTCCTAACGCTATCGTTAGGCTTAGCGTTTATATCTGGGCCCTCCGAAGCCAAGCGGTGGAGCCGTTTGCAGACAGTTTTTGTCGAGTTCACGAACTGCACTATCAGACGAAGGCTAGAAAAGATGGATTGCATGACAATTTTGGTTGCTATAATTTTGCTTATCGGAAAACCACAAAGTTTCCTGTAATCAGCTACCGAAGCAAATGGCCGGCAGGCTGGAAATCAGAATGGTTCTATGTCAAGGTTGATGACGACAAGTAGAAGCTTGTGCAAAGTCCACTCGAACTGATCTTCGGAGAAACCCGACCTCGCTGCAACATGACACCAGAAGGTCCAACACAACAGGCAATGGATGAATTCAGAATTATTGCAGAGCATATCAGTACAAGAGACCTGGTTCAGGAGTTCTTGGCCTTCAGGGTTTTTCCTACTTTAAAAGAATGGGAAATGCCGAAGCTAGAGGGGGAGAAGAAAGAAGGTGAACTTGTGCGTTTACCTTACTATTTCAAGTTTAAGAAATACTTTAAAACACCTTGTCAAGAGTGGCTGGATACAATTGAAGTAATGTGCAATGAAATACTTGGCAATTACTCCAAAAAAGAAGATCAATTGATGACTGCGGCCTTCGGCACCCGTCCGAAGCGAAGACTGAATCGAGTGCTGGACGCCCTAGGGTTTGAATACCCTGACTATGAAAATCTGAACAAAGGTATCGGGGGCCAGAAAAGGAAAAGGACAACTGAAGCCTTAAATGAAGGTGAGAAAGAACCATCAAAGAAGAGAATTCCGAAGAAGAGGAAAGCGTCTTCTCCGAAGCAAAAAATATCTGACGAAGAAGAAACCCCCACATCACCCTCTGCCACTGACGTGGAGGAAATTTTGAAGGTAATGACTGAATCCCTGCCTGCGAAGCTAAGTCCATTGGGGCCTCAACTGACAAAGTTTTTTAGAAGGAAAAGGAGCCCGAAAAAATGAAGAAGACGACTAAAGCAAAAAGACAAAGAATTATCACTGTGACAGAGGTCATTGACAAGACACCACCAAGAGCTTCGGCTCAGAAGACACCAGCGGCCGAGGAAAGAACAGATATTGAAATCACACCTTCGGAGGTCGCGGCTGCCGAAGCTGCCCCAATTGAAGATGTGAACCTGGAAAGCACAATCGAACACATCGAAAAAATACTGCTAGACATGGCCACAGAAGAAGCTACCACTGCCGCCGAAGAGGCCGCGGCCGCAGCGTCGGGGAAAGGAAAGGAAATTGCTGACGAAGCTTCAGAGAACGAAGCCTTCATATTTCAAAATTTAGTTGGAGAAAAATTGTCAAAACCCGAAATAGAAGAGCTTAAAGAGTATGCCAAATCTTGCGGGTACAAACCAGGAGCACTCCTCTTCGGAGGTATTGATGATGAAAAATTAGATTGTATCCGAAACCAAACTGGAGCCAAAGTTATCAGTACTCTGTCAAAGAGTATTGGTTTTCCGAAGCTGGAAATGGACATTAGCCGCTACCGACGACAACATATCGTTGGTAGTTTATTTTATTCCAATTTCAAGGTGAACTACTATTCCCTTGACTTTTATTGTTTTTAATACTGAAAACATGTCTAACGAAGGTTGTTTTCGTGCAGAGTATGTTGTTGAGCAAGGCCTTGAAAATGCAGCAAGATTTTGAAGACAAGAAACACGAAGTTATAATTGAAAATTTAGAAAACAAAATAAAGGAGCAATCAGCTGAAATTGAGAAGAAAAACTTTGAGCTCCAGGCAACTGAAGGTTTATTGGCGGAAGCCGAAGCAAAAATAACAGAACTGAACACGAAGCTTCTCTACCAATCTAAGCAGTTTGAACAAGAAAAGCAAGAACTTAAGGCAAAACTTGAAGCCGAAGCTCAACAAAATTCAGATTTGAAAAAACTATTGGCGGACCTTCAAGAAAAATGTTTGGAATTTAGCAACAAATGCATTCAACGACTAAGAAAAATTTTTCACTCAGTTGGAGCCAGCAGTGATAAATTCACCCCCTCAGCTGAAGATTTACCGAAGACCTTCGAACATATTGAGGGTGAAATTGACGAGCTCGACGAAGTTATAGCTGGGCACGGTGACTTCTGTGCCTGGGTAGCTTCTCGGGGCACTGCTGCAGCTTTCCTAAAAGCTGGCTGCGACCATGGAAAGATTGTCAATAGACCCAATTTCACTTTATCACCATCAATCCTAGATGACATCCCTGATCTCGCCCGAAGTATTTCCAATAGATTTATAAAAATGATATGGACAAAAGGCGGGCGAGAAAAGGCTGGAGATGAAGCTCAGAGTCATCTTGGACCAGTAAGAAATCATACCTTGCGCTTACCTCTTCCTTCGAGCTCAATTTTGATTTATAACTACTTAATTCATGTAGGATGACGAAGCCGAAGTCGATGATTAGAAAGAGTGACGCCGAAGCTAAAATCCCTCGAAGATTAAGTAGAAGTAGACTGTAGACAGACTCAAGAAACTTTTGAGATAACTTGTGTAAATGTAACTAAACTTGTCTTTAATGAGTTCTGTTCATACCTTGTATTATGCTCTTACCCTTCTATTAATGTATGTGAAGTGCTTTGTTGTGGACGAAATTATCTTCTTTTTGAGCCGAAGGCGAAAAAACACCTTCCCTTCTTTTCGTACACAGCGAAGCATAGAAAACAACATTTCCCTTTCTTTCGAAGCTCTCCTTTTTGTACGCGAAGAAGCTCTTCTCTTATGCCGAAGCAACCACTTATGCCATGATGATGATTATCCTACATATGCCTGGATGAATGTTTATGAATGCAAATGCTATGATGTAATGTGATGTGCGAATGAATGTCCAAACACATATCCGAAGCCATACCCTCAGCCATTATTTCCTTAGAAACAATCACACATCAGCTCTGCATTCCCTTAGGAACGACTTTGGAGCTTCTTCGCCTTTTACTTTCGGCGGAATCAGCGTTGACTTTTCGCTGTAAGCTCTGCATTCCCTTAGGAACGACTTTGGAGCTTCTTCGCCTTTTACTTTCGGCGGAATCAGCGTTGACTTTTCGCTGTAAGCTCTGCATTCCCTTAGGAATGACTTTGGAGCTTCTTCGCTTTTTACTTTTCGGCGCTCAATGGTGCGTTCTCAGCTTTTACATTTACATTTCTTGGGGGATTTTGCTCTTATAGAACTAAAAAAGGAAATTACATACGATGGCCCCATTAAAAACCTTTCTCCCCCTTTAGAAAGGAAAAGGGTGCCATGAAAAAGAAAAGACATAAAAAGTTACATCAAGTTACACATAATATCGCCGAAGCTCATCCGCATTCCAAGATCTAGGAATGTCGTTGCCGTCCATATCCTTCAATCTGTACGAACCAGGTCTTGACGAAGATGCTACTAAGAAAGGTCCCTCCCATTTCAACTGTAACTTGCGCACTGTGTCTGGGTTGGCCACTCTCCGAAGCACCAAAAGTCCTGACTCAATATTCTTTAGCCGAACTTTTCTATCTCGCCATTTGACTGTTTCGGCTTGGTATTTATTGATATTCTCTACAGCTTGAAGCCTGATCCCTTCTAAAGCATCTTTTTCCACAGAACAAGCATCTTCAGGACCTGATTCTGCCGAAGCTACTACTCTTATTGATCCAGTTTTAGCTTCTTCCGGAGTTATTGCTTCGTCACCGAATAAGGAGTAAAGCCTGTAGACCTTGATGTTATTGTATTGTGGCTCCACACCACTTTGGTTAATTGATCTGGCCACTTTCCCCTGGGTTGATTGAAGATTAACTTCATTATTCCTGTCATTATAATGCCGTTGGCTCTTTCAACGAGTCCATTTGACTCCGGATGCCTAACTGATGCAAAATGGATCTTCGTACCAATTTGATCACAGAAATCTCTGAAAGCTTCGGAGTCGAATTGTGTTCCATTATCTACAGTGATGGCCTTTGGTACCCCGAAACGACAAACAATATTCTGCCAGAAAAACTTTTGGACAGTGGCCGAAGTTATTGTGGCTAAAGGCTTTGCCTCAATCCATTTAGATAAATATTCCACAGCCACTACAACATATCTTAAGTTCCCTTGGGCCGGTGGTAATGGACCTAACAAGTCAAGGCCCCACCTTTGCAATGGCCAGATGGGTTGTATGAGCTGTGTTAAGGACGAAGGTTGTTTTTGATCTCTTGCACATTTCTGACAGCCTTCGCACTTTTGAACTAATTCCGCTGCATCCGAAGCTGCCTTCGGCCAATAAAACCCTTGGCGAAAAACTTTTCCAAGTAACGGCCTAGATCCAATGTGAGATCCACACAGGCCTGCATGTATTTCTTTCATCAACTCTATACCTTCGGTTCTAGATAAACACTTGAGTAGCGGAGCGCAAACTCCATGCTTGTACAATTCCCCTTCTATCATGACATATGGACGAGCTCTCGCCTCTATCCTCCTGTTATAAGCTTCGTCATCTGAAAGGAACTTACCCTGAAGGTAAGAGATGATCTCAGTTCTCCAATCTTCGCTATAAACAGGAGATATATTGAGGACTGCTCTTTCAAGGAGTTCCACTGAAGGTGCCTTTATTGTTTCGAAGAACACATCCGAAGGTAAAGGCAGCCCCTGTGCTGCTGACTTAGCTAGCAAATCAGCATGCTCATTTTGTCCTCGAGGGATATTTTTGACAGAAAATCCTTCGAAGGAAGCTTCGATTCTTCGGACCGTGTCTAGATATTTTTCAAGCTTCGGATCTTTAGCCTTGCAACTCTTGTCGATATGACCCGAAACAACCTGGGAATCAGTTTTAAGGATGGCCCTTCTGATTCCCATTGCTTTTAATTTCCGAAGACCCAAAAGCAGGGCTTCGTACTCAGTAATATTGTTTGTACAGCTAAAATCGAGTCTTGCCGCATAACAAGTTTTAACTTTGGATGGTGAGACCAACACAGCGGCTGCTCCTGCTCCGAAGGTTCCCCAAGACCCATCGCAAAACACTGTCCACACTTCGGCATCTTTATTTGTTTCTTCATCCTGAGCCCCTGGCGTCTAATCGGCAATGAAATCTGCCAACGCTTGAGACTGGATCGAGGATCTATGCACATAATCAATGCAAAATTCATTGAGCTCTGCAGCCCATTTTCCAATCCGTCCAGTAGCTTCTCTATTTCTCATAATATCCTTCAACGGCTGCGAAGAAGGAACAACAATATTGTATGCTTGAAAATAATGCCGAAGCTTCCTGGATGCCATCAAAACAGCATATAATACCTTCTCCAATTCTGTATAGTTTTTCTTTGATACACTAAGAACTTCAGATACAAAATACACTGGAACCTGCTTCTTGACTTGGCCATCAAGCTTCTCCTGGACAAGTGCTGCACTTACCGCTGAGTGCGAAGCTGCCACGTATAACAACAAAGGAGCCCCTGGCACTGGTGGAGTTAATGTTGTTAAATCTATCAAATATTGCTTCAGTTCTTCAAAGGCTTTTTGTTGGCTTGGTCCCCATTGAAAGACTTCGGCTGATTTCAGCACTTCGAAGAATGGTAAATTTCTTTCTGCTGATCTGGATATGAATCTATTAAGAGATGCCAGCCTCCCTGTCAATCTTTGGGCCCCCTTTCTTGTAGTTGGTGGCTCCATTCGAAGTATAGCTTCAATTTTACTTGGATTAGCTTCAATTCCCTTTGTTGAAACCAAGCATCCAAGAAATTTCCCCTTCTTTACTCCGAAGACACATTTTTCTGGATTCAACTTTAAGCTAGCTTGTCTGAAACTGGCGAAGGTCTCCTGCAAATCAGCAATATGATTTTCCTGTTTCGTGCTTTTTACAATGATGTCATCAACATAAGTTAGCACATTTCTGCCTATCTGAGACTGGAGAACCTTCGCAGTCATTCTGCTGAAACTTCCTCCAGCATTTTTGAGCCCCTCAGGCATCCGAAGATAGCAATATGTGCCACTTGGGGTTATGAAGCTAGTCTTCGGCTCATCTTCCTTCTTCATCCAGATTTGGTGATAGCCTGAGTAACAGTCTAGCAGACTCATGAGCTCTGAAGAAGCTGCTGCATCAACTAAAGAGTCTATCCTTGGCAATGGGAATTCGTCCTTCGGACAAGCCTTGTTGAGATCTGTAAAATCGATACACATTTGCCACTTGCCATTGGCCTTTTTTACCATAACAGTGTTAGCTAGCCATTTTGGGTACTTTACTTCTCTGATAACTCCTACACTGAGGAGTCTTTTGACTTCATTACGAGCACCTTCGGCCTTATCATCAGACATTTTCCGAAGCCTTTGCTTCCTTGGTCTGAAGGATGGGTCAACATTGAGCGAGTGTTCAATAACATCCCTATTTACTCCGCAGAGGTCATTGGCTGACCATGCAAAAACATCTTTGTTGTTGAACAAAAACCTTATCAAGGTTTTCTCCTGCTCTTCGGATAATTGAGAGCCCAACAGCACCTTCTGCTCTGCTATGTCCTCACATAAGAGCATGGGCTTCGGCTGATCTGCTGAAGCTGCTTTCTCCCTTCTGAATTTGTACTGTTCACAAGCTTCAGCTTCATCTATATTATGGATTGCTTTTGAGTCAGTCCAGTTTCCTTCGGCCCTTCTGGCAGCTTCCTGACTTCCATGAATAGCGATGGGTCCTTAATCCGAAGGTATCTTCATGCAAAGATAAGTAGGATGAAGAATTGCCTCGAAAGCATTGAGGGTGCCATGACCAATAATTGCATTGTAAGGGTATTCCATGTCAACAATGTCAAACACAACTTGCTCAGTTCTAGTGTTGTTGATGAACCCGAAGGTCACTGACATGGTGATCTTGCCCAGTGCTACAATCTGTCTTCCTCCGAAGCCACAGAGAGGGTGCGTAGCATCATGAATCTTATCTTCTGGCTCTTGCATTTGCCTGAAGGCCTTAGCAAATATGATATCAGCTGCACTGCCTGTATCAACCAAGACATTGTGGACCAGAAATCCTTTGATAACACAAGAGATAACCATGGCATTGTTGTGTGGGTAATCCTTGAGTTGAAGGTCCTCTTGGGAGAAGGTAATAGGAATGTGAGACCATCTCGACTTGATGAAGGGTCCTTGCACCCCAACATGTTGTACCCTTCTCTGTGCTTCCTTCTTCTGCTTCTTGTTGGCTGGCTCTGAACATGAACCGCCTGTTATCGGGAGTAGCAGCTTCGGAGCCGAAGCAGCTCCAGTTTGATCGTTGAACGAAGCCATCAGCTCAAAAAAGTGGAAGTGAATTCACCGGAGGTGGGCGCCAATGTTGGGGACTTGTTCTCAACTGCTATGAATTAAGAACAAGGCAACACAGAAAGAAGTTAATGGTAAATATTCTTCGTCCTTTGAAGTGTTATTTCCCTTAGGATATAACGATCTTCAGACGAAGGTCATGAGGGACATACCTTCATCATTACAGTTTATATTGATAAAAGGGAGAAGCATATGAAACATGAGAGGATAACGTGAATAATCACATAACATTATTACATGTCCTTATTATATAATCATGGAAGAATAAGAACAATATTGAATTACATTTGTACCTTCGGCTTGATAGAAGGCAAAAATGCAAAGGTGACGCACGAGCGAGTACAAGTCAGCATGAACAGTACGGGGGTACTGTTCATCTATTTATAGACACAGGACACAGCCTGTGAAGAATTACAATTATGCCCCTCATAAAAGTTTACAACATTGACTCAGACCTTTATGGACTAAAAGGTCATTCTATCTTTAAGTCGGTTTGTAATACCGAAGCTTCATGAAGAGGAACCTTCGGTCATCTCCTGCGGACAGCTTCAGCCGAAGCTGCTTCTTCCTACAAGACCTTCGGCGCGACGAAGCATAGCCCCAACAGGGCCCTACGAGATCAAGGAGACTTGTGGACCTGTAGCATATCAATTGAAGTTGCCACCCAACATGTCAGCTATTCATGATGTGTTTCATGTATCTCAGCTGCGGAAATGTGTCCGCTTGCCCACTGAAGTGCTACCTGAACCAGAAATTGAGATAGAACCAGACTTGTCCTATCAAGAGTACCCTGTCAAGGTATTGGATCAGAAAGAGAGATCAACGCGGGCAAGATCGATCAAAATTGTCGGTGTTTCGAAACCCGGGAGGTCCCTGGACCGACGAGTGAATTGTCGCCGCGTGCCCCAGCCCAGATGGGTCGACGCGAGGCGAAACGCGAAGGGGGGAGAAGCAGCCGGAGGGAGACAGGCGTGGGAGAGCGGAACCTGCGGCCTTCGTGTTAGCCCCGCGCCCAGGTTGGGTGCGCTTGCAGTAGGGGGTTACAAGCGTCCATGCGGGAGGGAGCGAGCGGCCTTGCGCGAGCGTCGTCCCGTCCTTCCCCGCGCGGCCAACCCTCTGTAAGAGGGCCCTGGTCCTTCCTTTTATAGGCGAAGGAGAGGATCCAGGTGTACAATGGGGAGTGTAGCAATGTGCTAACGTGTCTAGCGGGGGAGAGCTAGTGCCCTAAGTACATGCCATCGTGGCAGCCGGAGAGGTCTTGGCACCCAGTTTGCGTGGTGTCGTGGCCGTCGGAGGAGCGCTAGAGCCTGTCGGAAGGACAGCTGTCGGGACTGTCAAGTCCTTGCTGACATCCTTTTGCTTCCGTAAGGGGGCTGAGAGCCACCATCATCATAGGGCATGCGGGGCGCCATCATTATTTGTATAGTAGAGCGAGCCAGATGGGACGCCAGTCTTGTTCCCCGTAGCCTGAGTCAGCTTGGCGTAGGGTAATGATGGCGCTTCCTGTTGACGTGGTCGGTCCGTGCCCAAGGCTGGGCGAGGTGGAGGCTCCTCCGAGGTCGAGGTCGAGTCTGTCTTCCGAGGTCGAGGTCGAGTCCGAGCCCCCGGGTCGGGCGAGGCGGAAACCGTCGGCTGAGGCCAGGGCTGAGTCTGAGCCCTGGGGTCGGGTGAAGCGGAGTTCGTCGTCTTCCGGGGCTGAGCCCGAGTCCGAGCCCTGGGGTCGGGCGAGGCGGAGTTCGTCGTCTTCCGGGGCTGAGCCCGAGTCCGAGCCCTGGGTCGGGCGGAGTGGAGTTCGTCGTCTTCCGGGGCTGAGCCCGAGTCCGAGCCCTAGGGTCGGGCGGAGCGGAGTTCGCCGTCTTCCGGGGCTGAGCCCGAGTCCGAGCCCTGGGCCGGGCGGAGCGGAGTTCGCCGTCTTCCGGGGTTGAGCCCGAGTCCGAGCCCTGGGTCGGGCGGAGCGGAGTTTCCTATGACGCCTGAGGCCGGACTTGGCTGTTGTCAGCCTCACTCTGTCGAGTGGCTCAGCAGTCGGAGCGGCGCAGGCGGCGCTGCCCTCTTGTCAGACTGGTCAGTGGAGCGGCGAAGTGACTGCGGTCACTTCGGCTCTGTCGACTGGAGGGCGTGCGTCAGGATAAAGGTGTCAGGCCACCTTTGCATTAAATGCCCCTGCGATTTGGTCGATCGGTGTGGCGATTTGGCCAAGGTTGCTTCTTGGTGAAGACTGGGCCTCGGGCGAGCCGAAGGTGTGTCCGTTGCTGGAGGGGGGCCTCAGGCGAGACGTAGGTCCTCCGGGGTCGGCTGCCCTTGCCCGAGGCTGGGCTCGGGCGAGGCGTGATCGCGTCCCTCGAATGGACCGATCCTTGACTTAATCGCACCCATCAGGCCTTTGCAGCTTTGTGCTGATGGGGGTTACCAGCTGAGATTTAGGAGCCTTGAGGGTACACCTAATTATGGTCCCCGACAGTAGCCCCCGAGCCTCGAAGGGAGTGTTAATACTCGCTTGGAGGCTTTTGCCGCACTTTTTTGCAAGGGGACCAGCCTTTTCTTGGTTGCATTTTGTTCCGGTGGGTGCACGCGAGCGCACCCGCCGGGTGTAGCCCCCGAGGCCTCGGAGGAGTAGTTTGACTCCTTCGAGGTCTTAGTGCGTTTCGCAACACTTCGGCTGGTCTGGTTGTTCCCTCATGCGAGCTGGCCGTAGCCCGGGTGCACGGTCGGGTCCCAAGTTCTCGGGCTGGTATGTTGACGCTGTCAACGAGTCAGCTGGAGCCAGGTTTGCGAGAGCAGCCCCCGAGCCTCTGCACAGGGCGAGAGGACGGTCAAGGGCAGACTCGACTTTTTTACATACGCCCCTGCGTCGCCTTTCCGCAAGGAGGAGGGGGGAAAGCACCATGTTGCCCTCGGAGGGCGCCGAACATGGTGTCTCCGGTGAGCTGCTGGCGGGTAATCCGTGCGGACGCCCGTGCCCCATTTGCTACGGGTCGGCTAGAGGCCCGGAGGCGCGCTCCAAAAGTACCTGCGGGTGATCTGCCGGACCCGGTCCCCTTTGATGGGGTCCGAGGGCTCGATGCCTCCCTCTGATGGGATTCCGTTACAAGATCGTTCCTGCTGGTCTCAGAAATGTCCTAGGGTACCTCGGGAGCGTAGCCCGAGCCTTGGTTATGTATCGAACGTACCCAGGGTCATCCCTCGCTCTGTGTCTGAGGCGACTGTGAACCCTTCGAGGGCCAGCCTACGAACCCCTGATCAGTAGTGGGCGCGGAGCCCGAGTGGCCTGAGGCAGCCGTTGAACCCTTCCGAGGGGCCGGCCATCGAACCTCTGACCAGTAGTGGGCACAGAACCCAATCGCTCTGAGGCGGCCGTTGAACCCCTCCGAGGGGCCAGCCTTCGAACCTCTGATCAGTAGGGAGGCTCGGGGCCTGTTTCCTTCACGGAGAAGGATCCTTTTCGGGGTATCCCCCTTTCCTGGTCCCTGTTGTAAGAGAGAGAAAGAGGAAAAGGAAAAGGATACAAAATCGAATGACGTGGCGTACCATTTTTGACGCGGTCATCATGGTGAAGGAGAAGCGTCGCTTGCTTCTCCTGCCTGAGGCGCCGCCTGTCCCGCCGTGGAGTTAACGCGACGGGGCGAGTGGTTCGCAAGGCGACCGTTGCGCGTGCACGAGCCGTTCGAGGAACGGATCACGAGCGCGCCGTCTTCACGCCGTGAGAGGGGGTTCCCTCGCTGCCCCTGGATGGGACGTAAACTTGGCTGACGACGTGACCACTGCTCCTGCCCGCCTGCCACCGCCATTACTGCTGGCCCATTTTTGACCGTATTTGACCGTCGCGCCTGGCTGGCACTGTTGGGTCACACGCAGGGTTGCCTCGAGTCGCGGTATTGGCTCCACAGTCGAGGAGGCGCGGTAGTGGCGCGAGTGGCGGTGCAGTTGCTCGCACGTAGCAACCAGCGCGCCGGTTGCATGACGCGTGGGCCTGGACCTCCATGCTGGGCACGTTGGAGTTGAAGGCGCACGCCCACTTGGCACGGTTGCATGCCGCCTGCATGGCTGTCCGCCCTTTCACCCGCTGGTCTGGGCGAAAGTGGAGGAACGCTTGTAACCGTCGGGCGGTTGCATGCACCGCACGCGGCGGTTTGGCTTCTTCTGCCCTGGATCAGCTTGCATGACGCGTGGGGCCCAGCCCCCGTGCCGTAGGGGGGAGGACCTTGGAGTGTGTTGGAGAACACTTAGCCCGCAACGGCTGGGGACGCAAGTGGGGAGAGTTGCCTTTAAAAGGAGGGTGACCCCCTTGGAGGGCGACCATGTCTTCGCGCTCCCCTCATGCATCGTGTCTTTCCATCTTCCAAGCCCCTGGATGGGGGGACGCCCGCAATCCTCCCGTCTTGTCGTCGGAGGAACGCAACTTCGAGGAAGTTGGTACCTTTCAGCCATCGTTCGGCTTCAAGGATTTTCATCAGGCAGCCCGGCTGCAACCCCTCGCCGGTGGTCACCCAAGACGGTGACCACCAGCCTCTGGGTGGGGAGAAGCAAACTGGGCTGCGATCTTGGTCCCGCCCTCAGCTTCAAGGATGTTCATCATCCTTGCTGGGGCGGAGGCCGGGCTGAGCCGGAGCTCTACCTCCCGCGTGGGTTCGTGGGTTAGCCTCCCCTTCAGCATCCAAGGGAGAGGGCGCTCACTGGCCCTGCGAGCGGGGCGGACTTCGACAACGCGGGGCTGGTCGACGGCGGGCGTCGCCAGCTTCAGCACGTTGGGCTCGCCGGCTTGGCTCCTGGTGCCCCCTCCCGCCGCAAGGGCGGTTGTCGCGCCGTGCGCACGGATGGACCGCCCAAGACATCGCGCGCCGCTAGAGCGGCGTTCGTGTTCTGGGGCTGTCCTGTCTTTGCAACGGTACGGGGCCTCCGCGCGGAGGTCGGTGCTCCGCTCGTCCGGGAGGATCCGAGTGGGGATCTGCCGATGGGCTGACACTCCGGTCGTCGGTGCCTAGGTGGATGCGGCTCGAGAAGTCCCCATCGCCGACGGGATCACTGCCACCATCCGCGCTCCGGGCCTCCGGCTCTTTGTACTTGTCCTCGCCCCTCGAGCGTCGGCGTGGGCGAGGGCAAGGTCATGGCGGCATTCGCCCTGAGGCCATCGCTGCTGCTGTGGGGACGAAACCGGAGTTCCATTTGTATTGGCACCTTGAATGCCGGTGTCCTGTTCATTGCGGTCATCGAGGCCTGAACATGTATGTATTTTCGGCATGGAGCCGTGTTTTTCCTTCATTTCGAGCACCAAGACTCGCCTGTTGGTTATCTAAACCGCTTCACCAAGCGTGAGTCGCCTCGTGCGAAGGTGACGAGTGAGGTATCCGTATCCCGAAGGCGTAGGAGTCCCTCGGCTCGGTCGGCCTCGCTGCCCGAGGCTTCTCTTGCTTAGTTAAAGGAACCCCTCGGCCGCTCTTCGATGAGCCAAAGCCGGAGGTAGTGGTGTCAGCACGGACAGAGGTAGAGTTGGCTTCGAAAAGAAGATGTGGTGGCCGGAGCCTGGCCGGGTCGTCCACTGGCAGAACCGACGCCGTAGTTGAGCTGCCGAGGCCTCAAGCCGGGCTGATGTCTTCGGGGGACAGCTGGCCGAGGCCTCGGGGTGGCCGGCCGAGCCGTCTGCTCGAGCCGGATTCTTGGAGAAGACCCTGGCGGCGATGGCCCAGGTGTGGTGCTGATGTCGTCCTTCAGAGTGGAGATCCTCCGACCGCGTCGCCGTCCGAGGCTAGGTCAGACCCCATCGAAGGTGTAGTTGACGCCGAGGGTGCTGCTGCCCCCTTCAACTGTCGGCGTCTGAGCCTGCAGGATCGGGTTGTCTTGTAGCGTGTGTATGTTTTCTGTGGCCACCGAGGCCCAAACACACTGTCGTCGTGTTGTAAAGCTGCGTTTCTTTTCCTCCTGTTTCGAGTATCCGGACTTATTTGTCGGTAACAGAACTGTTTGTGCGGGCGAGAGTTGCTTTTCATGGAAGGTGATGAGTGAGGTATCCGTATCCCGGAGGCGTAGGAATCCCTCGGCTCGGTCGGCCTTGCCACTTACACGCACTCTTACTCGTCCATAGGGTTCTGTCACCGACGCAGTCGAGAAGGCCCGAAAAATCATTCCGGCAGAGGAGCTTTCGAGCGTGAAGACTTGTTCGGTCCGCGGAATCACTTATCCGAGCGCGAGTTACTTATCGCAGAAGGTGATGAGTGAGGTATCCGTATCCCAGAGACATGGGAGTCCCTCGGCTCAGTCAGTCTTGGCTGCTTACGTGTACTCCGTCGTTTTCAGGATCCACTTTCGAAGTAGTCGAAAAGCACGAAAGGCATTCTGGCAGAAAAGATTTTTTTCCTTTTTCGAGGAAAATTTCGACGCAGAGGGGGTTCCCCCTTCTAGCCCCCGAGGGAGGGTCGGGCTTTGCCGAGGCAAGGCTGACCCTTCCTTGACGACCAGACTTTGTGTGTGAACGGGGTGTACGAATAACTTGGAAGCATCTTAAGGGTAGAAGCGACGTAGCTGTTGGATGTTCCAAGCGTTGCTGTAGACCTCGCCTTGACTGTTGGCCAGCTTGTATGTTCCGGGCTTCAGAACCTTGGCGATGACGAACGGCCCTTCCCAGGGAGGCGTGAGTTTGTGCCGCCCTCAGGCGTCTTGTCGCAGCCGAAGCACCAGGTCGCCCACCTAGAGGTCTCGGGACCAGACCCCTCGGGTGTGGTACCGTCGCAGGGACTGCTGGTACCGCGCCGAGTGTAGTAAGGCCATGTCCCGAGCCTCCTCCAGCTGGTCCAGTGAGTCTTCTCGATTAGCTCGATTGCTTTGGTCGGCGTAGGCCTTCGTCCTCGGGGAACCGTATTCTAAGTCTATGGGCAAGATGGCCTCGGCCCCATAGACTAGAAAGAACGTTGTGAAGCCCGTGGCTCGGCTCGGCGTTGTCCTCAGACTACAGACCACCGAGGGGAGTTCCTTCATCCACCGCTTGCCGAACTTGTTGAGGTCGTTGTAGATCCGCGGCTTGAGTCCTTGCAGAATCATGCCGTTGGCACGTTCTACCTGCCCATTCGTCATGGGGTGAGCCACTGCGGCCCAGTCCACCCGGATGTGGTGATCCTCGCAGAAGTCCAGGAACTTCCTGCCGGTGAACTGGGTGCCGTTGTTGGTGATGATGGAGTTCGGGACCCCAAAGCGATGGATGATGTTGGTGAAGAACACCACCGCATGTTTGGACCTAATGCTGTTTAGGGGTCGGACCTCGATCCACTTGGAGAATTTGTCGATGGCGACCAGCAGGTGTGTGTAGCCCCCGGGTGCCTTCTGCAAGGGGCCAACGAGGTCTAGACCCCACACAGCAAACGGTCAGGTGATGGGTATGGTCTGCAGAGCCTAAGCGGGCAGGTGAGTCTGCCTTGCGTAGAACTGACACCCTTCGCAGGTGCGGACAATTCTAGTGGCGTCGGCCACCGCCGTCGGCCAGTAGAAACCTTGTCGGAAGGCGTTTCCAACAAGGGTTCGAGGTGCTGCGTGATGGCCGCAAGCCCCCGAGTGTATCTCTTGTAAGAGCTCCTGACCTTCGGTGATGGAAATGCATCGCTGGAGGATGCCCGAGGGGCTGCGATGGTAGAGCTCCTTCCCATCTCCCAGCAAGACGAAAGACTTGGCGCGCCGCGCCAACCGCCGAGCTTCGGCTTGGTCGAGGGGCAGCTCTCCTCGGTGGAGATATTGCAGGTACGAGGTCTGCCAGTTTTGATTAGGCGTGACCTCGTTCTACTCCCCCTCGACGCGCAGTGCCTCACCCTCGGGGGCCGAGGGTACCTCGGACCGTGCCGAGGGTACCTCAGACCGAGCCGAGGGTACCTCGGACCGAGCCGAGGGTACCTCGGACTGAGCCGAGGGTGCCTCGGGCTGGGCCGAGGCCTTCTCGGGCTCGGGCGTGTCGTCGGTCTTGACGGAGGGTTGATGCAGGTCTCGGGAGAATACGTCTGGGGGAACCGTTGTTCGCCCCGAGGCTATTTTAGCTAGCTCGTCTGCAGTCTCGTTGTGGCGTCGGGCGATGTGGTTGAGCTCGAGCCCGTAGAACTTGTCTTCCAGGTGCCGAACCTCATCGCAGTAGGCTTCCATCTTCGGGTCGCGGCAGTGGGAGTTCTTCATGACTTGGTCGATGACGAGCTGCGAGTCACCGCGAGCGTTGAGGCGTCGGACCCCTAGCTCGATGGCGATTCGCAACCCGTTTACCAAAGCCTCGTACTCAGCCACGTTGTTGGACGCCGGGAAATGGAGGCGTAGCACGTAGCGTAGGTGCTTTCCGAGGGGCGAGATGAAGAGCAGGCCCGCGCCGGCCCCCGTCTTCATCAGCGACCCATCAAAAAACATGGTCCAGAGCTCCGGTTGGATCGGAGCTGTTGGGAGCTGGGTGTCGACCCATTCAGCCACGAAGTCCGCCAAGACCTGGGACTTGATGGCCTTTCGGGGGGCGAACGAGATCATCTCGCCCATGATCTCCACCGCCCACTTTGCAATTCTACCCGAGGCCTCTCGGGACTGGATGATCTCCCCCAGGGGGAAGGATGACACCACAGTCACCGGATGAGACTCGAAGTAGTGTCGCAACTTCCGTCGCGTCAGGATCACTGCGTACAGCAGCTTCTGAATTTGTGGGTAGCGAATCTTGGTCTCGGACAGTACCTCACTGATGAAGTAGACTGGCCTCTGGATGGGCAATGCATGCCCCTCTTCTCGTCTCTCAACCACAATCGCGGCGCTAACCACCTGAGTGGTCGCGGCGACGTAGATCAAGAGGTCTTCTCCGGCAGTGGGGGGCACCAAGATGGGCGCGTTCGTGAGGAGCGCCTTCAGGTTCCCGAGGGCTTCCTCGGCCTCAGGGGTCCAAGCGAAGCACTCGGCCTTCCTTAAGAGGCGGTACAGAGGCAGGCCTCTTTCGCCGAGGCGCGAGATGAAATGGCTCAGAGCCGCGAGGCATCCCATGACCCTCTGTATGCCTTTCAAGTCCTTGATGGGCCCCATGCTGGTGATGGCAGCGATCTTCTTCGGGTTGGCCTCGATGCCCCGCTCGGAGACGATGAACCCCAAGAGCATGCCTCGGGGGACCCCGAAGACACACTTTTCGGGATTGAGCTTCATGCCTTTCGCCTTGAGACATCGGAACGTCACTTCAAGGTCGGAAAGGAGGTCGGAGGCTTTCCTTGTCTTGACTATGATGTCATCGACGTAGGCCTCGACCGTTCGGCCGATGTGTTCGCCGAACACATGGTTCATGCATCGCTGGTACGTTGCACCCGCATTCCTCAAACCAAACGGCATGGTAACATAGCAGTACATGCCGAAAGGTGTGATGAAAGAAGTCGCGAGCTGGTCGGACTCTTTCATCCTGATCTGGTGATACCCTGAGTAGGCATCAAGGAAAGACAGGGTTTCGCACCCAGCAGCGGAATCCACGATTTGATCGATGCGAGGCAGAGGGTAGGGAACTTTCGGACATGCTTTATTTAGACCAGTGTAGTCTACACACATCCGCCATTTCCCCCTTTCTTTCTCACAAGCACAGGGTTGGCAAGCCATTCGGGATGGAATACCTCTTTGATGAACCCTGCCGCCATTAGCTTGTGGATCTCCTCGCCTATGGCTCTGCGCTTTTCTTCGTCGAATCGGCGCAGAGGCTGCTTCACGGGTCGGGCTCCAGCTTGGATATCCAGCGAGTGCTCGGCGACTTCCCTCGGTATGCCGGGCATGTCTGAGGGACTCCACGCGAAAACGTCGGCGTTTGCAAGGAGAAAGTCGACGAGCACTGCTTCCTATTTGGGGTCGAGCTCGGAGCCGATCCGGATCTGCTTGGAGGTGTCGTTGCAGGGATCGAGAGGGACGGACTTGACCATCTCTGCTGGCTCGAAGTTGCCGGCGTGGCGCTTCACGTCTGGCGCCTCCCTAGAGAGGCTCTCCAGGTCGGCGATGAGGGCCTCGGACTCGGCGAGGGCCTCGGCGTACTCCACGCACTCCACGTTGCATTCGTACGCGTGTCGGTACGTGGGCCCGACGGTGATGACCCCGTTGGGGCCCGGCATCTTGAGCTTGAGGTAGGTGTAGTTGGGGACGGCCATGAACTTGGCGTAGCATGGCCTCCCCAGCACTGCGTGGTAGGTTCCTGAGAGCACCTAGAGGGGGGTGAATAGGTGATCCTGTAACACTTCAAAAACTTAAGCCACAAAACTTGGTTACTCGTTAGCACAGTAATATGCCAAGTGGCTAGAGAAGGATCTCAACACAACACAATAACCAAGAGATATCAATCACAGAGATGGCACAGTGGTTATCCCGTGGTTCGGCCAAGACCAACGCTTGCCTACTCCACGTTGTGGCGTCCCAACGGACGAGGGTTGCAATCAACCCCTCTCAAGCGGTCCAAAGACCAACTTGAATACCACGGTGTTGCTTTGCTTCTCTTAATCCCGTTTGCGAGGAATCTCCACAGCTTGGAGCCTCTCGCCCTTACACAAGATGTTCACGAAGAATCACAGAGCAAGGGAGGGATTAGCAACTCACACACGACACAAAGATCACAGCGAATACGCACACGCAAAACCCAGACTTGAGCTCAAGAGACTAACACACTAGAACGGAGCTCAAATCACTAGAATGTCAAACAAGTGCGCGAGAATGAAGTGTGAGTGATCAATGATGCTCAAAGGATGCTTGGTGTTTTCCTCCATGCGCCTAGGGGTCCCTTTTATAGCCCCAAGGCAGCTAGGAGCCGTTGAGCACAAGTTTGGAAAGCCATTCTTGCCTTCTGTCGTTGGGGGCACCGGACAGTCCGGTGCACACCAGACACTGTCCGGTGCCCGATTTCCTTCCTTAAATAGCGAAGCCGACCGTTGGCAGCCTGAGAGCCGTTGGCGCACCGGACATGTCCGGTGCACACCGGACAGTCCGGTGCCGTCTTCTAGCCGTTGGCTCGGCCACGTGTCCCGCGCAGATTGCGCGGCCGACCGTTGGCCCGGTCGACCGTTGGCTCACCGGACAGTCCGGTGCACACAGGACAGTCCGGTGAATTTTAGCCATACGTCGCCGGTGAATTCCCGAGAGCGGCCACTTCGCTCGAGCCAGCCTGGCGCACCGGACACTGTCCGGTGCTTGCAGACTCAGCAGATTCTTGGCTGCTCGAGCCAAGACATTTCCAATTGGATTTTTCCTGTTTCCAGCACTTAGACACAATACATTAGTCCATAAAACAATGTACTAAGTCTGAGAAACATACCTTAATTCTTGATTTGTACTTTGTCCACCTTTTTACACTTAGGCACTTGTGTTGGACACTAAATCACCAAAATACTTAGAAAATGGCCCAAGGGCACATTTCCCTTTCAATCTCCCCCTTTTTGGTGATTTATGCCAACACAACATAAAGCAAGTAGAACAAGTACAAAATCAAATCAAATAAGAACTCAAAATTGTTTTGATTCAATTTTGACATATATGGATCACTCTATGCCACCACTTGGTTTGTTTTTGCAAATCAAACTCAAATTTCTATCTCTAAGTCAAACACACATGTTAAGACATAAAGAGAGTCATTCTAAGAGAAATTGACTTAAGATTTCAAAAACTCCCCCTTTTTCCCATAATCAATACTTCTCCCCACAAGAGGCCAACTTTTGACATAAGAGACAATAACAGAGTTTTGACAAACCAAAAGCTCTAATCTACTATTTTCAAAATTTCTCAAGTGGTAGCTGATCCATTTATTGCTTTAGCCTTTATTTTCTCCCCCTTTGGCATCAAACACCAAAACGGGATCAATCTTGGCCCTTTAACCCCATTGCCTCACCAAAATCTTCAAATAAGAACACAAAGGCAATAAGAGTATGAAGATGAACTTGGAAAAGTTACTCTTTTCATCGGAGTGCAGTGGAAGTCTTGCATGGTCCAAGTCCACCTTTTCCCTTTCAATTTTCCTTGGAGACTAAAACAACGAAACTCAAGTACATGGTTAGTCTCAAAGGGTCAAGTTGTAGCACAGCTCCCCCTAAATATGTGCATTACTTGCAAATAGGACTTGTGAGGTCCAGGGAGTGTTTGTACAACTTGAGCACCACAATAAGCAACAAAATGCAGAATGAACATGATCAAAGGCATAAACACATGTATGCTACATTTCAATCCAAGTTCCGCGAATCTAAGATATTGAGCTCACTACACAGCCTGCAAAAGGTCTTCTCATCTAGAGGCTTGGTAAAGATATCGGCTAGCTGGTTCTTGGTGCTAACATGAAACACTTCGATATCTCCCTTTTGCTGGTGGTCTCTCAAAAAGTGATGCCGGATGTCAATGTGCTTTGTGCGGCTGTGCTCAACAGGATTTTCCGCTATTCGGATAGCACTCTCATTGTCACATAGGAGTGGGACTTTGCTCAGATTGTAGCCAAAGTCCCTGAGGGTTTGCCTCATCCAAAGTAGTTGCGCACAACACTGTCCTGCGGCAACGTACTCGGCCTCAGCGGTGGATAGGGCAACGGAGGTTTGTTTCTTAGAGTTCCATGACACCAGGGACCTTCCTAAGAATTGGCACGTCCCCGATGTACTCTTCCTATCGACCTTACATCCAGCATAGTCAGAATCTGAGTACCCAATCAAGTCAAAGTTAGACCCCTTTGGATACCAGATCCCGAAGCAAGGCGTAGCGACTAAATATCGAAGAATTCGCTTCACAGCCACTAAGTGACACTCCTTCGGATCGGATTGAAATCTAGCACACATGCATACGCTAAGCATAATATCCGATCTACTAGCACATAAATAAAGCAAAGAACCTATCATGGACCGGTATACTTTTTGATCAACGGACTTACCTCCTTTGTTGAGGTCGGTGTGTCCGTCGGTTCCCATTGGCGTCTTTGCGGGCTTGGCGTCCTTCATCCCAAACCTCTTTAGCAAATCTTGTGTGTACTTCGTTTGGGAGATGAAGGTGCCATCCTTGAGTTGCTTCACTTGGAACCCAAGGAAGTAGGTCAACTCGCCCATCATCGACATCTCGAATTTCTGCGTCATCACCGTGCTAAACTCTTCACAAGACTTTTGGTTAGTAGAACCAAATATTATGTCGTCGACATAAATTTGGCACACAAAGAGATCACCATCGCAAGTCTTAGTAAAAAGAGTTGGATCGGCTTTCCCAACCTTGAAAGCATTAGCAATTAAAAAGTCTCTAAGGCATTCATACCATGCTCTTGGGGCTTGCTTAAGTCCATAGAGCGCCTTAGAGAGCTTACACATGTGGTCGGGGTACCGTTCATCCTCGAAGCCAGGGGGCTGCTCCACGTACACCTCCTCCTTGATCGGCCCATTGAGGAAAGCGCTCTTCACATCCATTTGGTACAACCTGAAAGAATGGTGAGCGGCATATGCTAGCAAGATACGAATTGATTCTAGCCTAGCCACAGGAGCAAAAGTCTCCTCAAAGTCCAAACCTGCGACTTGGGCATAACCTTTTGCCACAAGTCGAGCCTTGTTCCTCGTCACCACCCCGTGCTCGTCCTGTTTGTTGCGGAACACCCACTTGGTTCCCACAACATTTTGCTTGGGACGAGGCACCAGTGTCCAAACTTCGTTGCGCTTGAAGTTGTTGAGTTCCTCCTGCATGGCCAACACCCAGTCCGGATCTAACAAGGCCTCTTCTACCTTGAAAGGCTCAATAGAAGAGACAAAAGAGTAATGCTCACAAAAATTAACTAATCTTGAGCGAGTAGTTACTCCCTTGCTAATATCACCCAATATCTGGTCGACGGGATGATCCCTTTGAATCGTCGCTCGAACTTGGGTTGGAGGTGCCTGAGGTGCTTCTTCCTCTTCAACTTGATCATCCTGTGCTCCCCCTTGATCATGCGCCTCCACTTGAGGTATCTGTTCGTCATCTTGGGTTGGGGGATGCACCATAGTTGAGGAAGACGGTTGATCTTGCTCCAAATGTTCCTGATGCCGTACATCTCCAATCGCCATGGTGCGTATCGCGGCCGTTGGAACGTCTTCTTCATCTACATCATCAAGATCAACAACTTGCTCTCTTGGAGAGCCATTAGTCTCATCAAATACAACGTCGCTAGAGACTTCAACCAAACCCGATGATTTGTTGAAGACCCTATACGCCTTTGTATTTGAATCATAACCTAATAAAAATCCTTCTACGGCTTTGGGAGCAAATTTGGAATTCCTACCCTTCTTCACTAGAATGTAGCATTTACTCCCAAAAACACGAAAATACGATACATTAGGTTTGTTACCGGTTAGCAGCTCATACGACGTCTTCTTGAGGAGGCGGTGAAGGTAGACCCTGTTGATGGCATGGCAAGCCGTGTTCACGGCTTCCGACCAAAAGCACTCGGGGGTCTTGAATTCTCCAAGCATAGTTCTCGCCATATCTATGAGTGTCCTGTTCTTCCTCTCTACCACACCATTTTGCTGTGGTGTGTAGGGAGCGGAGAACTCGTGCTTGATCCCTTCCTCCTCAAGAAACTCCTCCACTTGAAGGTTCTTGAATTCGGACCCGTTGTCGCTCCTTATCTTCTTCACCTTGAGCTCAAACTCATTTTGAGCTCTCCTTAGGAAGTGCTTGAGGGTCCCTTGGGTTTCAGACTTATCCTGCAAAAAGAACACCCAAGTGAAGCGGGAAAAGTCATCAACGATAACTAGACCATACTTACTTCCTCCTATGCTCAGATAGGCGACGGGTCCGAAGAGGTCCATATGTAGCAGCTCCAGGGGTCTTGATGTTGTCATCACATTTTTGGTGTGATGAGAGCCTCCCACTTGTTTCCCTGCTTGACAAGCTGCACAAGGTCTATCTTTTTCGAAATGAACATTGGTTAGACCTATCACGTGTTCTCCCTTTAGAAGCTTGTGGAGGTTCTTCATCCCCACATGTGCTAAGCGGCGATGCCACAGCCAGCCCATGCAAGTCTTAGCCATTAAGCATGCATCTAGACCGGCCTCTTCTTTTGCAAAATCAACTAAGTAAAGCTTGTCGTCTAGTACACCCTTAAAAGCTAGTGAACCATCACATCTTCTAAAGACAGACACATCTACATTTGTAAACAAACAGTTATATCCCATATTGCATAATTGACTAACAGATAGCAAATTATATCCAAGAGACTCTACTAAAAACACATTAGAGATAGAGTGCTCATTTGAGATCGCAATTTTACCTAACCCTTTTACCTTGCCTTGATTCCCATCACCGAATATTATTGAATCTTGGGAATCTTTATTCTTGACGTAGGAGGTGAACATCTTCTTCTCCCCCGTCATATGGTTTGTGCATCCGCTGTCAATAATCCAGCTTGAACCCCCGGATGCATAAACCTGCAAGACAAATTTAGGCTTGGGTCTTAGGTACCCAACTCATGTTGGGTCCTGCAAGGTTAGCACAAATATCCTTAGGGACCCAAATGCAAGTTTTGTCTCCCTTGCATCTTGCCCCTAATTTTCTAGCAACTATCTTCCTATCCTTTCTACAAATAGCAAAAGAAGCATTTAAAGCATGATATATTGTAGAAGGTTCATTAACTTTCCTAGGAACATTAACGACATTTCTCCTAGGCATATTATGAATAACATTTCTCCTACCAACATTTCTATCATGCACATAAGAAGAACTAGAAGCAACCATGGCATGAGAATCAAAGGCATTATATACATTACAGCTCCTATAAGCATTTCTAGGTTGTCTTCTATCATAGTACATAAAGGCATGGTTCTTTTGCACATTACTAGCCATAGGGGCCTTCCCTTTCTCCTTGGCGGAGATGGGAGCCTTATGGCTTGTCAAGTTCTTGGCTTCTCTCTTGTAGCCAAGTCCATCCTTAATTGAGGGGTGTCTACCAATCGTGTAGGCATCCCTTGCAAATTTTAGCTTGTCAAATTCATTCTTGCTAGTCTTAAGTTGGGCATTAAGACTAGCTAATTCATCATTTAATTTGGAAATTGAAACTAAATGATCACTACAAGCATCAATGTCAAAATCTTTACACCTATTACAAGTTTCAACAATTTCTACACAAGAATTAGATTTACTAGCTACTTCTAGTTTAGCATTTAAATCATCATTAAAACTTTTTAACTTAGCAATAGTTTCATGACAAGAAGATAATTCACTAGAGAGCATTTCATTCCTCTTAATTTCTAGAGCAAGAGATTTCTGTGCTTCTACAAATTTATCATGTTCTTCATACAACAAATCCTCTTGTTTTTCTAAAAGCATATTCTTGTCATTCAAGGCATCAATTAATTCATTAATTTTATCTACCTTGGTTCTATCTAATCCCTTGAATAAGCATGAGTAATCTATCTCATCATCATCACTAGACTCATCTTCACTCGAAGAAGCATAAGTACTAGTATGAGTGCTTACTTTCTTCTCTCTTGCCATGAGGCAAGTGTGACGCTCGTTGGGGAAGAGGAATGACTTGTTGAAGGCGGTGGCGGCGAGTCCTTCATTGTCAGAGTCGGAGGAGGAACAATCCGAATCCCACTCCTTTCCGATATGTGCCTCGCCCTTGGCCTTCTTGTAATGCTTCTTTTTCTCCCTCTTGTTCCCTTGGTCCTGATCGCTATCATTGTCGGGACAGTTAGCAATAAAATGACCAAGCTTACCGCATTTGAAGCATGAGCGCTTCCCCTTGGCTTTGGTCTTGCTTGGCTGCCCCTTGCGACCTTTAAGCGCCGTCTTGAAGCGCTTAATGATGAGGGCCATCTCCTCATCATTGAGTTCGGCCGCCTCAACTTGCGCCACCTTGCTTGGTAGCGCCTCCTTGCTCCTTGTTGCCTTGAGAGCAATGGGTTGAGGTTCATGACTAGGACCGTTCAACGCGTCGTCCACGTATCTTGCCTCCTTGATCATCATTCGCCCGCTTACGAACTTCCCAAGAACTTCTTCGGGCGACATCTTGGTGTACCTGGGATTTTCACGTATATTGTTCACCAAATGAGGATCAAGAACGGTAAATGACCTTAGCATTAGGCGGACGACGTCGTGGTCCGTCCATCGCGTGCTCCCGTAGCTCCTTATTTTGTTGATAAGGGTCTTGAGCCGGTTGTATGTTTGTGTCGGCTCCTCGCCCCTTATCATCGCGAACCGTCCAAGCTCGCCCTCCACCAACTCCATTTTGGTGAGCAAGGTGACGTCGTTTCCCTCATGAGAGATCTTGAGGGTGTCCCAGATCTGCTTGGCATTGTCCAAGCCGCTCACCTTGTGATACTCGTCCCTGCACAAAGAGGCTAGCAACACAGTAGTAGCTTGTGCATTTTTATGAATCTGTTCATTAATAAACACAGGGCTATCCGAGCTATCAAATTTCATTCCACTTTCCACAATCTCCCAAATGCTTGGATGGAGAGAAAACAGGTGAGTACGCATTTTGTGGCTCCAAAATCCGTAATCCTCTCCATCAAAGTGAGGGGGCTTGCCAAGTGGAATGGGGAGCAATTGAGCATTTGAACTATGCGGGATGCGCGAATAATCGAAAGAAAAGTTTGAGTTAACCGTCTTTCGTTTATCGTAGTCGTCGTCGTCCTTTTGGGAGGAGGAAGATTCGTCGCTGTCGTAGTAGACAATTTCCTTGATGCGCCTTGTCTTCTTCTTCCTCCCGTCTTTTCTTTTGTGACCCGAGCCTGAGTCGGTGGGCCTGTCATCATTGGGCTCGTTGACGAAGGACTCTTTCTCCTTGTCGTTGATCACCATCCCCTTGCCTTTAGGATCCATCTCTTCAGGCGGTTAGTCCCTTTCTTGAAGAGAACGGCTCTGATACCAATTGAGAGCACCTAGACGGGGGGTGAATAGGTGATCCTGTAACACTTCAAAAACTTAAGCCACAAAACTTGGTTACTCGTTAGCACAGTAATATGCCAAGTGGCTAGAGAAGGATCTCAACACAACACAATAACCAAGAGATATCAATCACAGAGATGGCACAGTGGTTATCCCGTGGTTCGGCCAAGACCAACGCTTGCCTACTCCACGTTGTGGCGCCCCAACGGACGAGGGTTGCAATCAACCCCTCTCAAGCGGTCCAAAGACCAACTTGAATACCACGGTGTTGCTTTGCTTCTCTTAATCCCGTTTGCGAGGAATCTCCACAGCTTGGAGCCTCTCGCCCTTACACAAGATGTTCACGAAGAATCACAGAGCAAGGGAGGGATTAGCAACTCACACACGACACAAAGATCACAGCGAATACGCACACGCAAAACCCAGACTTGAGCTCAAGAGACTAACACACTAGAACGGAGCTCAAATCACTAGAATGTCAAACAAGTGCGCGAGAATGAAGTGTGAGTGATCAATGATGCTTAAAGGATGCTTGGTGTTTTCCTCCATGCGCCTAGGGGTCCCTTTTATAGCCCCAAGGCAGCTAGGAGCCGTTGAGCACAAGTTTGGAAAGCCATTCTTGCCTTCTGTCGTTGGGGGCACCGGACAGTCCGGTGCACACCGGACACTGTCCGGTGCCCGATTTCCTTCCTTAAATAGCGAAGCCGACCGTTGGCAGCCTGAGAGCCGTTGGCGCACCGGACAGTCCGGTGCCGTCTTCTAGCCGTTGGCTCGGCCATGTGTCCCGCGCAGATTGCGCGGCCGACCGTTGGCCCGGTCGACCGTTGGCTCACCGGACAGTCCGGTGCACACCGGACAGTCCGGTGAATTTTAGCCGTACGTCGCCGGTGAATTCCCGAGAGCGGCCACTTCGCTCGAGCCAGCATGGCGCACCGGACACTGTCCGGTGCACCACCGGACAGTCCGGTGCTTGCAGACTCAGCAGATTCTTGGCTGCTCGAGCCAAGACATTTCCAATTGGATTTTTCCTGTTTCCAGCACTTAGACACAATACATTAGTCCATAAAACAATGTACTAAGTCTGAGAAACATACCTTAATTCTTGATTTGTACTTTGTCCACCTTTTTACACTTAGGCACTTGTGTTGGACACTAAATCACCAAAATACTTAGAAAATGGCCCAAGGGCACATTTCCCTTTCAGTTCCTCGAAACCCGACCACTTCGAACGTGAGGGTCTCCCTTCGAAAGTTGGAGGGCGTCCCGAAGCAGACGGGTAGATCAAGTTGTCCGAGGGGTTGGACGCGCTTCCCGGGGATGATCCCGTGGAAAGGCGCAGCGCCCGTCCAGACCGAGGACAGATCGATCCGCAGGAGCCCGAGGGTCTCGGCGTAGATGATGTTGAGGCTGCTGCCTCCGTCCATGAGGACCTTGGTGAGCCTGACGTTGCCGATGATGGAGTCGACAACGAGTGGGTATTTCCCCGGGCTCAACACGTGGTCGGGATGGTCGGCCTGGTCGAAAGTGATGGGCTTATCGGACCAGTCTAGGTAGACTGGCGCCGCCACCTTTACCGAGCAGACTTCCCGACGCTCTTGCTTGCGGTGCCGAGCCGAGGCGTTTTCCACTTGCCCGCCGTAGATCATGAAGCAGTCGCGGACCTCGGGGAACTCTCCTGCCTTGTGATCTTCCTTCTTGGCGTCGTTGAGGGCCCTGCCACCCTCCGCGGGTGGCCCGGCCTTGTGAAAGTGGCGTCGAAGCATGGCACACTCCTCAAGGGTGTGCTTAACGGGCCCCTGATGATAGGGACACGGCTCCTTGAGCATCTTGTTGAAGAGGTTGGCACCTCCGGGAGGTTTCCAAGGGTTCTTGTACTCGGCGGCGGCAACAAGGTCCGCGTCGGCGGCGTCGTGTTTCGCTTGCGACTTCTTCTTGCCCTTCTTTTTGGTGTCGCGCTGAGTTGATGCCTCGAGAACATCTTCCGGTGGGCGGCCCTGGGGCTGCTTGTCCTTCCGGAAGATGGCCTCAACCGCCTCCTGGCCAGAGGCGAATTTGGTGGCGATGTCCATCAGCTCGCTCGCCCTGGTGGGGGTCTTGCGACCCAGCTTGCTCACCAGGTCGCGGCAGGTGGTGCCGGCGAGGAACGCGCCGATGACATCCGAATCGGTGACGTTGGGCAGCTCGGTGCGCTGCTTCGAGAATCGCCGAATGTAGTCCCAGAGAGACTCTCCCGGCTGCTGGCGGCAGCTTCGGAGATCCCAGGAGTTCCCAGGGCGCACGTACGTGCCTTGGAAATTGCCGGCGAAGGCTTGGACCAGGTCGTCCCAGTTGGAGATCTGCCCCGGAGGCAGGTGCTCCAGCCAGGCTCGAGCGGTGTCGGAGAGGAACAGGGGGAGGATGCGGATGATGAGATTATCGTCGTCCGTTCCACCCAATTGGCAGGCCAGCCAGTAGTCCGCGAGCCACAGTTCCGGTCTCATCTCCCTCGAGTACTTTGTGATAGTAGTCGGGGTTCGGAACCGGGTCGGGAACGGTGCCCGTCGTATGGCACGGCTAAAAGCCTGCGGACCGGGTGGTTCGGGCGAAGGACTCCGATCCCCCCCGCTGGCATAGCGTCCCCCACGCCTGGGGTGGTAGCCTCGGCGTACCCTCTCATCGAGGTGGGCCTGACGGCTGTGGTGATGGTGCTCGTTGCCGAGGCGACCCGGGGCCACAGGCGCTGTGTTGTGCGTGCGCCCGGTGTGGACCGAGGCTTCCCGCATGAATCGGGAAGTCGCGGCGCGATGTTCCGAGGGGTACCCCTGACTTCGGGAGGCGGAGCTTTCGGCCCATCGGACCGCGACGTCCTCTAGGAGATTCTTGAGCTCTCCCTGGATACGCCGACCCTCGGTGGTTGATGGCTCCGGCATTGCGCGGAGAAGTATTGCCGCTGCAGCCAGGTTTTGGCCGACTCCACTGGAGTCCAGTGGCGGCCTTACCCTGACGTCGTCGGCGATGCGGTGCTGGATGCCCTGGGGGAGATGACGTGCTTCTCCGGCCGGAGGTTGGCCCGCCCATTCCTGCCCGATGTCCCGGTGGGTCGGCACAAGCGTTCCTGCTCCCTCGTCGAGCCTGGCCTGCATCTCCCGGATTTGCTCGAGCTGTGGGTCAGGACCCCCCACCGGAACGGGGACCACAGCTAGCTCCCGAGGGATGTCAACGCGAGGCACGGGCCTAGGGGGATCACCGTTCTCCGGCACACCAAGATGGTTGCCTTTGCCGGGACCCCCTAGATCGATGTGGAAACATTCGCAACTTGGGCCGCAGTCCTCGTCGTCGAGGCTGCGGCTACCATCGGAACAGTCGAAAAGGCAGTAGTCGCATGCGATCATGAAGTCCCGCATGGCACTGGGGTTACCAAGTCCGGAGAAATCCCAACAGAGGCCGGGCTCGCCATCTTCCTCGGACCCCGAGGGCCCATAGGACGAGACGGCTGTCAGCCGGTCCCAGGGTGACCGCACACGATACCCCAGAGGGTTTGGACTCGCCTCTATGGGAGTGTCCACCGAAGCGGAGTTGCTTGGCGGGTCGAGGCCGAATCCGAAAGATGCGAGATGGGAATCGGTCGGTACCTTTTGGTCGACGGGCGGTGACGAAGTCACGTCAGGGACTGACTGCACCATCGTCTCAGGTACGAGGGTGACGCCCAGCAAGTCCTTCGCGAGCGTGCTGGCGTCGTCCGTTTGCTTGAGGTTGGTGTGTTGTGGGGAGATGGCGCTCGTCTTCGTCTCAGACGCGAGGCCGATGCCCGATGCGCTCTCTGTTGGGGCGCCGGCGCTGTCGACTCACTCGACAGCCAACGAGGTGTTGCCTCCCGCTTGGCCTTGGTTGCCCCGCCTCCTCCTCCGTCGGCGGGGGAGGGGACGGGACAAGCCCGAATGTCGTCCTTCCACCACGTGGGGAAGGCGTCGTCAATTTCCCCGCCGGCGGGCGGATTGTCGACCGCCATTATCGCTGTCGCGCGGCGGGGGAAGGAGTATCATGTCGTAGCTGCCGTCGAGGGACATGAACTCAAGACTCCCGAAATGGAGCACCGTCCCGGGTTGGAGAGGTTGCTGGAGACTGCCCATCTGGAGCTTGACGGGAAGCTGTTTGTCAACATGCAGCAGGCCCCTACCTGGCGCGCCAACTGTCGGTGTTTCGAAACCTGGGGGTCCCTGGACCGACGAGTGAATTGTCGCTGCGTGCCCCAGCCCATATGGGTCGACGCGAGGTGGAACGCAAAGGGGGGAGAAGCAGCCGGAGGGAGACAGGCGTGGGAGAGTGGAACCCGCGGCCTTCGTGTTAGCCCCGCGCCTAGGTCGGGTGCGCTTGCAGTAGGGGGTTACAAGCGTCCACGCGGGAGGGAGCGAGCGGCCTTGCGCGAGCACCGTCCCGTCCTTCCCCGCGCGGCCAACCCTCTGTAAGAGGGCCCTGGTCCTTCCTTTTATAGGCGAAGGAGAGGATCCAGGTGTACAATGGGGAGCGTAGCAATGTGCTAATGTGTCTAGCGGGGGAGAGCTAGCGCCCTAAGTACATGCCATTGTGGCAGCCGGAGAGGTCTTGGCACCCAGTTCGTGTGGTGTCGTGGCCGTCGGAGGAGCGCTGGAGCCTGTCGGAAGGACAGCTGTCGGGGCTGTCAAGTCCTTGCTGACGTCCTTTTGCTTCCGTAAGGGGGCTGAGAGCCGCCGTCGTGACAGGGCATGCGGGGCGCCATCATTACTTGTATAGTAGAGCGAGCCAGATGGGACGCCGGTCTTGTTCCCCGTAGCTTGAGTCAGCTTGGGGTAGGGTAATGATGGCGCTTCCTGTTGACGTGGTCGGTCTGTGCCCAAGGCTGGGCGAGGTGGAGGCTCCTCCGAGGTCAAGGTCGAGTCTGTCTTCCGAGGTCGAGGTCGAGTCCGAGCCCCCGGGTCGGGCGAGGCGGAAACCGTCGGCTGAGGCCAGGGCTGAGTCCAAGCCCTGGGGTCGGGCAAAGCGGAGTTCGTCGTCTTCCGGGGCTGAGCCTGAGTCTGAGCCCTGGGGTTGGGCGAGGCAGAGTTCGTCGTCTTCTGGGGCTGAGCCTGAGTCCGAGCCCTGGGTCGGGCGGAGCGGAGTTCGCCGTCTTCCGGGGCTGAGCCCGAGTCCGAGCCCTGGGTCAGGCGGAGCGGAGTTCGCCGTCTTCCGGGGCTGAGCCCGAGTCCGAGCCCTGGGTCGGGCGGAGCGAAGTTTCCTATGACGCCTGAGGCCGGACTTGGCTGCTGTCAGCCTCACTCTGTCGAGTGGCTCAGCAGTCGGAGCGGCGCAGGCGGCGCTGCCCTCTTGTCAGACTGGTCAGTGGAGCGGCGAAGTGACTGCGGTCACTTCGGCTCTGTCGACTGGAGGGCGTGCGTCAGGATAAAGGTGTCAGGCCACCTTTGCATTAAATGCCCTTGTGATTTGGTCGGTCGGTGTGGCGATTTGGCCAAGGTTGCTTCTTGGTGAAGACTGGGCCTCGGGCGAGCCGAAGGTGTGTCCGTTGCTGGAGGGGGGCCTCAGGCAAGACGTGGGTCCTCCGGGGTCGGCTGCCCTTGCTCGAGGCTGGGCTCGGGCGAGGCGTGATCGCGTCCCTCGAATGGACCGATCCTTGACTTAATCGCACCCATCAGGCCTTTGCAGCTTTGTGCTGATGGGGGTTACCAGCTGAGATTTAGGAGCCTTGAGGGTACTCCTAATTATGGTCCCTGACAAAAATGTATAAAGTTCAGTGGAGTCACCATTCCGTGGAAGAAGCTACATGGGAGACTGAGGATTTCCTACGCTCTCGCTTCCCTGACTTTCTGCCCAAAGGAGCCGGTACGTAACCCAAAACCCCACCCCACCTGCCCTTTGAATCCAAATATAAGAAGAATCTAGATGATAAGGGTAGTCTAAGTGTGGATTTAACTCAAAAAGGACTTCCTTCTGAAGTTGCAAAGAGGATGACATTCGAAGAACAGTTAACTAGAGAAACTTAAAGAAAAACAGAAACCACACACCAGCACACCTTCATGGCACCCTCCTGAGGACTCTACCTAAAATCTTTGGACGAGATTCCTTTAAGGGGGGAGGGCTGTAACACCCCAGATGTTACTCAGGGTATCCACCCAGGACTACACCAATTGAACCTACTATCACATGTGGGTTAGCTTGAGCAAAGTACATCAAACTTAGAATTCAAATCCTAAGCAAAGTGCAACCCATCTTAGATGTTATACCTTAACCCATCATGCATCTACAAGGGAGAATTGCCTAAAACCCTAAAGCAAACCCCTTTGGACAATGGGAACCCTAGATGTAAGTATGACCAAAAGATCATGAAAACCTTAAGATCATGGCTTAGACCAAATATAAAAGTTGTAGTACACTTAATAACCTACAAATAATAGTAAGAAAGTAACCCCAAAAGGATTTTAGAAAAACCCCAAAAAGTTCACCAAAGGTTGAGCACAAAAGAAAAATCAGAAATTGCCTAAGTCCAAAAACTAACCCTTGGCCAAAGATCACACATGTTCACCTTCATTCAAACTTCAAAACACTTCGACCCAATTGACAAAATGGCGCCAAATTAACCCTAGAATGCCTTGGAAAAAGTTGACACCTACCCTAAGTCGTTTGACACGACTTGGCATGGCTTTTGTCCCGGGTTGGACAGCTATGACATAGGAAACTTCTCACCCCTCTATCTCCCTACCCTGACCGTATCTTGGCTTGGAACTCATAGCAAAAGGATAGGATTTGGAGCAGAGAAGAGACCGTACACAGTGGTTTTGCCAAGATACGCACGATATGGTGCTCAAAATCGTCGTTGAAACATGGCAGAAGCAAGCTCCCACGTGTTCGACGCGAGCTGACACTCGGGGGCGCGCTCTGAGCACGCCCGCGCGCGAACCCCCGCGTGCCCGCGGCCGCCCGTGACCACGCCCGCTCCACGGCTATAAAACTCGTCCTAGAGCCCGGTTGTCTTCCCCGTTGCCTCCTCCGTACCACGCCTAGCTTCCCCGAGCCCGCCCATAGCTCCGGCGACCTCCCCGTGACCCGCCAGAGCCGCCCGAGGGCAACCACCGTGGCCAACCCCTTTCCCGCCCTCCTCCGTTCGATCCGAGCCCTCGGATAGCTTCCCTGGGAGGCCGTGAAGCTTGCACGAACTTGAACCGAGGACCCGCGCCACCGGAACAGTGCAATCGTGCTCGCCGGAGTTCAAAACCCCGCCGGCGCACGTGGACCGGGTAAGCCACGGCACCATTTCCAAATTCGTTGCACGCAGGGCCTCTACATCACCCCATGGAGCTCCTCGTGCACTTTAATTGAACTCTACCGTCCTGGTTTGGCCGGAGCAGGAGTCGCCGACGACCCCCGCCGCCTATGCTCGTGGCCAGGATAGCTCCGACCACCTCCGACGCCGACCAGCATACCGACGTGACCGTCGTGACCTCCCTGACGTCACTGACCACCCCGTCGGAGCTCTACTGCCGCCGGTAAGCCTCGCCGCCGTAATCTATGTCGCGGGTACTGTTTAAGCCAGCCAAGGAGCGCGGGTTAGATTTCGGTTAGGCTCGGGGGGTTATGCGCAATGTCAGTGACTCGGATGAATAGTAGCGCGATGGTATAACTGAGAGTGTTAGTTTGGAAATAACCCGAGGACTTCGTGCAAAGTGGTTTTTCCAGGAAAACTTTAATTAAATCTGATTTAAAATTGAAACAACACTTGAATAGTTCATATCTTCTGTTTTATTCATCCAAATTGAGTCAAACCAATTTTGTCAGATCTTAAATAAAATAAACTACTGAAGAAAAATATGAAACCCCTATGTGCTACAGAAAACTTTAGGGTTCTAAATTAAATACTGATTTGGCCAAAAGCTAAATAATGGGAAGAAAAATAGTTGCACTATTTAACTAAGGTTAAGAAAATTTGGAGAAGTATATGACCACTTACTGACCTACTTAAAAAATGCTAAAACCCTCTGTACACCCCCTTAAGGTAGATTTTACCATTTATTTTACATTATGCTTAAAGTTAAAGAAAATAGCAAAGATGATTTAAATAAGGAATCAGGGAGCACCCATATTTTTGTTAGTCTATTTATTCAGTATAGTTCACTAGAAAAATTGATTATACCCTGATTTAGTATAAAATAAATAGGATACCTTTTATTTTAAGAAAACAAGGAAAACTTGGAAAAACCCTAGAAAAATAACCCCAAGGAGAAAACACCCCAAACCTTGGGATAACAAATGTTTTGTTATTATGAACATAGGAAAAATACAAAATCTGTTGTTTGATATTTTTCAAATGACAAGTTAGTTATAAGCACCTTTTTGACATAAAACTTTAGAAAATCACAACTAAATAACCACCAATAAACTTTCTGTGATTTTTGGCACAGAAGCTTATTGTTACTATTAGATGCCAACAAAAATAACCCTTAGGACAGAACCTACCCCTAGTTAAGAGTTGTAGTGTAAAGTGGCCCATTTACACAACTTTTGTTATTTTTGTCTAAAGCATAACCTTTTTATTTTGAACCTCAAACTCCTAGAACAGACTATATTGACCAATGACCAGCCACTGTAATTTTTACCAGATTTTTGAAAATTTTGAAATCACTGTTGTAGTTCAAACCCACACAAAAATTCATAAATAGAAAATAAAGAAGGGGAAAATGAATGATGGAAATTAGTGTGACCCTAAAACCCTTTGAAATTGTCCACTGAAAAATATAAGGGAAATACATATTCACTATGCCTAACCTTAACAAAGCCTAAACATAGAGTGATAAGCATAAACTACTAAAAGCCACGTATGACCAAGAAACCCTAAGTTACGAATTAACTTAGTTCTTCTTCCTTTAGCATAATGTTATTAAATCCTGCATAATCATGACATACATATTCATTGCACTTTGATAGACTATAACCTCGCTGACGGAGAGTATGTCCTCGTGCCGGAGCAAGGAGCTGCTCAGGAGGTAGCCCCGGATCCAGCACCAGAGCCTGCACCAGAGGATCTGCCTGCCCCAGCTTTGGAAGGCAAGCCCCGGTTTTATGCATAACCTGTTTATTATGCTATTTTACTACACTTAATGATTGTAGGATTGAATGTGCACTTAAGTGTAGGAGTTGTTTGAAACCCTAGTTGCATGATCTCAGGAATCCCATTGAGATGAATACTAGTATGCTAAGCCGAGTAGCTGCTTTATTAATTAGGGATTCGGTAGAAGTCGAGTGATTTTTCTAGCACTCGCGCAAGGTCAGGAATTGGCTGTATCCACTTTCTTATCATAATGATGTTGGTTTGTGGGCAACAATCCATGGGGATTGGTTGTCTACGGGATAAAATTGGAATAAGGATTAAGGTGTGGTACCATGTGTCAAGCGTTTGAACGTACTAAGCACATGCCGAGAAATATGGTAAATCGGTAAGCCTAGTACCTGAGTGAACCTGGCAGTGGACATATCCCCTCACGCAACCTGAGACGAGGTCTCCCATTCCGGTTATGGTGGGTACAAGTGCGGTCACTGCACGATGGCAGTCGGGGTCAGTGAGGCATTGTACGCCAAGGCGGTGAGCCCTGATCTGCTGACGGGGAATCGATGGGGACGGTTGATGTGTGTGGGGACGGAGTGCCTCGCCACGTCGTGTGTTTAGGTTTACCTTGCAAGGATAAAAACTTGATTTGAATCGTCTGCTTCTCGCAGTTAATGAGACTGCTTGATCCATGCTGCTACATTGAGTAACAAGTGGAAATATGATGAGATGATACAAGATGTTGATTGCTAAGAATGTTTGCTACTATGTATGAGTAGATAGTACATATTTAGCCTTAAGAGAATCACACTTAAATTTGACAAAGTTAAAACTTGATTTAGAAACTCAGCTAGTGCTTTTGGCAACCAAACCCCACAGCCAAACAGCTGCATGTCTAGAGGTAGAGGAGTAGATTCCTCACACCGGGTAAGTCTAGCTGAGTATTAGTATACTCAGCCTTGCTTGTGGCATAATTTTACAAGTTCTCTGGAGGACATGGTTGCTGGAGTGACTTGGCCGTCCACCTTGCCACCGGGTTGGACTGTCGAGTGGGACCCCGCCTCGGCTGAGGAGGAGCATGAGTGATGGGACAGGCTTCCCCATCCCTCCATTTATCTATCGTTAGTTTTATTCCGCTGCACTTCGAACAATGATGACTACTTTTGCAAAACTCCGATGGTGATGTAATAATTTAATACTCCTTAATGTATGGTTTTATGCTTTATTGTATTTGCTCTGTGACTCACCTTCGAGTGAGATTGTGGTACTTGATCCTGTCAGTGGCCTTGTCGGACTATATCCGAGGGATTGACGGGTTATTCCCATTTAAGTGTGGTCTAGCCTCTAAGGCGGGACTTAGGCACTTAAGTCGGAATAATTCGGGCAGTTCCGCCACACAATCCCTTTCAAAAATCGAGCTATCCAGCAGTAGTAGCTTTAATCTTCTTAAACTCGAATGTGGACACCAATTTTGGTATAGGCAATTTAGATTTCTTTGATTGTCGTGAATCCCTTGATGGTTGTGGACAAAGTGGTGGTGTCCTAAATGTTGATGCTTGTGGTGGAGATAGTGGATTAGAAAGAGGATGAGGAGCAGCATGTAAAGATTGTAGAGGTGATGATGGAGTAAAGGTACTAAAGTTTGAGGAGGCGAAGATGGTTGGGGATGAGACGACGACAGTGTTAGTGGATCAACCAATTCGACATCCCTTCGAGGCCAAAGGATGAAATTTTTTATGGCTTGTCCAAGTGTCTCGATTCCTTCGGACCCAGGGATGTCTATCATGTCGTCGTCAGATCCTTGGACGATTGTCGTCACTTCTACCCTGCAATAATCATCTGGTATGTCGCTTTCATGAAAATTGCGTCCTGGGATTGCATGCCTGTTCCTACTTTCTTCGTGCGATTATTGTTAATACCATATCTTATAACTAGTGTGCACATCACTGGCCTTGTTATATCATCAACTGGATAACGAACCTTATTTCCCGTTAATGCGACAGAGCTTGGGATGGTTGTACAATCGGTGGAAGCTGGCGGTTAGCTGCTGGAATTATTTGCAGCTATGGAGTGGTCATCTATTGAATAGACATCACACTCGCCAACTGCTGCATCAATTCTAGTGGAGGATTTGATAGCATTTGAGACATCAGGTCTTTGAACTCTTTCTTTGCCTCCTGCTTAAAATAATCCGACAACTCTTCTTTGTACCGATCACGTTTCTTGTACAAACCTTCCCACTGTGGTCTTAATCCTTCCTTCCATCCTTCCTTAGACGAGATTCCTCGTACATGGCCAGGATGCTCAGGGTTACCGAGACCATCCGTTAGGATGTCTCTCTCCCTTTGTGGCTTAAATGATCCTTGGCTCTGCTTAGCTGCCATTGCATATATGTTTTTCGCAGCTTCATCGACATTTGGATCAACAAAAGATACACCCGCCTCAGTTTCCCTAGGTTTTCTAGCACAGATCCAATTAGCCGTCCTTTCACCAAGTTGCTTGGAAAGCGTCGGCAACCCTGTGGCCTTCTTCTCGGCGTCTTCTTGTCTCCATTTAGAAACTTGACGCTTGTAACCACCTGTGCCTAAGTGGTGGTGGTACTTGTTCTTCTTAGATAGTTCTGAATTTGTCTCACTTAGAGATATGAATTCAGGGATGCTCCTCTGCTCTAGAAATACTGCCCACTGACCTTCTGAGATTTTATATTTTTTGTTGGATCTAGGCCTTTGTTTGCAAATTTTATATTCATCTCAGACCTCTAGTTTCGAAAAATGATTGCAAGTTGCTTCATCATGTATTCCTTCACAAGTTCTTCTGAACCCTGAGGTAGAACAAACCTTATTAATAGCTTATTCCATATTTGATTCTTGACATTAACTGACACATCTTTCCAATGTCGGATTGTGATGTCAAGATTATCCCTAACTAAGAACCCAAGTGCATTCCGGAACTTAGGGAGTGCCTCTTCTGGAGCTAGGGGCTGACCTTTCAAGCTCACATCTGAGATTTTATATGTTTTGTCAGGAAACTTGTTTGGTCCCCTGTCACCTCTTTTCCGGTCACTCTGCTTCCTTTTCCTTGACCTCTCGGTGGTTGTATCGATCGGTACCGGTGTGTCTTCGTCTTGGTTCAGCCCCGGTGTGTCTTGGTATCGTGCCACGGCTTCATCAAGTATCGCACGATATTGAGACAAGACCTCCTATTCATGTAATGAAATGCAAAACATGCATGTGTAATAGACATTGTGAAATCAACTAATTAGGTACACACACAAAACTAAAGATGTGTACTTTACCTCACACTCTTGTGGATCATAATTAGGGTCACGTTGCAAATGACGCCGAGTGGCCCTATCTATGCTAGGACAAGGGTCGGTAGGCATTTCATATCCTTCATCACTTGAATGTGCTTGAGAAACACCCTTGTTCATGTGGTCGGGCATTATCCCTTGGTCCTTGTTTACAGAACTCATTGAGCTATATATATAAGATTGCAACAAAGATTCAAAAAAATTGAACACAAAGATTGGAACAGAAGATTAGAACACAATATATATATATAATGACTAAGTTCTTACATAATACGCAGTCCATCATACTAAGTTCTTAGATATAATATGTCGTCCATCAGTGTCGTCCAATCGATCTCCTCATCTTCATCGTCGGAGAGGATGATGACTGGCGCTATCGGCTCCACATGCACGGGCGTGGAGACAACCTCACGTGCAGTCGTCGAAGCCGAGGAGCCCACAACGACGCGTACGATGTCTTGATGATTGAGCCTCGACTGGCGCTGGAGCTCGAGGTGGCGGCGATGCATGAGCCGCGCCATTGCTAGCCACTTTGCTAGTGTACGTGCCTTGAGATGTGCTGTAATGGCATCCATTGGGTCCATTTTGAGGCTGCGTCGACAACAGAAAAGTCTACCTTGAACTATATATATACTGCAGGCTGGCGAAGGGGCAGACCGGCGGCGACCGCCAAAGCTAGCATGCGACGGCCACCATCATAGCTAGTGCGGCGACCGCCATAACTAGCGCATCGAGCGCGCGATGGCCATAGCACGCCCTAGGGTTTACTAACCGGCGTGGCGCGCCCTAGGGTTTACGACCAACGGCGAGCACGGCGACCGGCGCGGCTGATGACGGCGGCGGCGGTGGCAGAGGGGAAAGGGAAAGAGTAAATAAAGGGACAGAGGAAAACCTGACGGTGGCACGGGGGCATGGGGACGACACGGAGGATCGCCGACGAAGAAACCCTCAGGGACGAAATCCGGCAGCCTGACGGCGTGATGAGATGAACCGGCTCCAGGGGATTTGTAAATTTTTCGAGCTCCCGCTCACCACCCGTTATATAGGCGCAATTTTCTACTAGCGGTTGTCTTTGAGAACCGCTAGAATAAAATATTTACAATGGATTTCCATTGTCTAGTGTACTTATATATATATATATATATATATATATATATATATATATATATATATATATATATATATATATATTACATTAAGTATACTTTTATATCTTCTATGACAAGGGCAACTTGGTCATTGAGAACCACCAGTAAATTAAGACAATGAAGAAATATATATATTGATCTCGAACTTATAGTAGACATGGTCCTAACAATAATCAATTACAAGACAAGTTTATAATCTAGGGAGATGTTATTCTGCCTTGTCCATCGTGGCGTACCCAGGGCAACAATTTACGTGGGATGCTTCGCTCAACGTTCCTTACCTTGGTTGGATGGTCTATGAAAATAGACATGTCATTGAATTGGTTAAAATCATCCATATCAGATACACCATCAACTCATATAGCTTGTTGTTTTCCAGGAAAAACTACATGCTTCAATTTGTCGGTGCTTTTCTTCTCATTGTTAGAAATGATCTGTTCAGCATAGAAGACCTGTGCAGCACGATTAGCAAGGATCCATGGGTCATCTTTGTAACCTACCTTACTTAGATCAAGAACTCTTACCCCATATTTGTCTATCGTGACATGTTTGTCTTCAACCCATTGACATCGGAAAACTGAGATATTAAATGTACCATAGTCTAGTTCCCATATGTCCTCAATAAAGCCAAAATATGTAATAGTCTGACCAGTTTCATCGTCTATGGCCTCGCATCGAACACCGCTATTTTGTGATATGCTCCTTTTGTCCTTGGACTTGGTACAAAATGTAAATCCACTGATGTCATAGGTTTGCCATGTTGTGACCTAGCGTGATGGTCCAGATGCCAACCCCTTAATGGTTTGTTCTTCTATTGTATCTCTGTGTGGAATGTCCATCATAATTAGCCATGTGTTGAACCGCTGCTTATGTTGCTTCGTTACCCAATCATCTGTTTGCCCAGGATTTTGCTCGCGAAGCTCATTGATGTGTTGTTGGATAAATGGCTCCATTATCTCTAGCTGATGTAGGATGTTGTGATGTGCCTCAAGTACTGTATTGTAATCTGGTGGGATGAAGGATTTTCGTCCCATCCTACCGCTTCCATACAGTCTACCCTCGTGTCGTGCAAGCGGGTATGCTGGCATGCATGTTATGTTGGCGCCATTGCATACATTGTATTCATACATTACGATCTAGTAAATCTTTTTCTGAGCTTATTTGTTTGTGTACATGGGGGTATTATCTAGTGGATGCTGGTTACTCAATTCGCGTAGGTTACTTGCCACCATATCGGAATCAGAGACATCACTTAGAAGATTTTAATCAAACAGGAGTAGAGACTGTGTAGGAAAAGTTTAATTTCCCCCACTCGAGTCTACGAAATGTAGTTGAATGGGCTTTTGGACTACTCAAATCAAGGTGGCATGTGCTACGAGGACTCCCATTTTATGAAAGAAACATGCAAGTGAAGATTATAATTGCTTGTTTTGCTTTGCATAACTATTTGTTAGACCAAGGCCACATAAGAGGATCAGAGAGTAGTTCGCATGTGTCAGATTGGGTGAATGTAAATGCAAGTCAAGAAATGACATTAGTGAGAGATTGGATCGCTGCTGGGGTATCTGTAATACTCAAATTTGTATACAAAGGATATAGTAGATCTCCTCAATTCTATGTGCCTCATTTTGCATCATAAAAAGAGCATACATGTTGAGAGTGATCAATTAAAACCAAAGACACTAAAATAAAAGAAAATGCATTATATTGGAGTTTTGTGTGTGCATTTAATAAAATAATAACATGGTTAAAAATATAAAAAAATGAATGAGTTGGAGAATTGGATTAAAACATAAATTTGAGTTGGGATTTAAAAGGGTAAAGGAGAGAGAAATATTATAACCTACAAAATAAATTCATAAATAAATAAATCTTGTCTTGGTATGTTCAAATTGAATATGTGATCTGAGAATAAACTCGTCAACCAGTCAGTAAATTTAAACTTGGGAAGAATTTGAAATTTGAATAGAAAGAAAACAGAAAAATAAAATGAAAAAGGGTAAAAGGGCTATATGGGCCGACTGCGTCATTTTCGGCCCAGTGTGCAAATCCTCAATCGCACGGCCCTGCTTGTCATCCCATGCGCGCCGACAGGGCGGGCCCACTCGTCTGCCGCTCACTCGCGCCCACGTTGCCACTCTCCTCACTGGTATTGCGGGCCCGCGCGTCAGCTGTCGTCTTCAACGCTCGTGTCTCACTGCAGTGTGGGCCCGGCACGTCGGATGCGTCCTCTTTCGTCGCCGCGCGACCCGGGTGTGCTCGGTGCTCGGTTATGGCGCAGATCGCGGGAATCCGTTGGGGACGCCTCAATCGACCTTCCTAGCGACCATAAAGCGCGGCACCAGACCCTATCTCTCCTCCTCTTCCCTCGTCGCACACAAATCTCTAGCCACCAGAACAAACCGAAGTGAGCAGGGCGCCGCCGCAGCTAATTCTCGTCCTTGACACCGTTGAGGACTTGGAAAAGGGCCGTGGCGCTTCACCATGCCTCCAAGAGATCGTCCTTGGTGGTGCCTGACGGGATTGTTCCTCGGGGCGGCCGTAATTCTTCGTCGTACTTCATCACCGCCGCGGATCCGCCATTGACTGTGGTCGTGGCGAACTGCTACACGAATCTCGGTAAGAAACTCCCCAGTCGACTCGCCTTCATACGTAGATTGTTTGGAACCCTTTGGAAAGGGGCTTGGGGCTCTAGCGCGCCGGTTGCAAATGCTCCGGCGAGGTCCGCCGCCGCGCAGAGGGCTCTGCTCACCGTAGCTCACCAGCGGGTAGGAGACAGACTTATGGCCGTTTGATTAGATTTGAGCGGGTGAGATCAAAAGGGGGGGCTGGCTCGTTGTGCGGATTAAGGCATGTCCGTTGGATTGCGAATGTAGAGTGTAGATTAGATCCTAGGTGTTTAAATCCTGGCCATCGGTTTTTAATCCTGCGACTCCTGGTGCATACCATTTCGATCTTGGGCGGATCTGATCTCGGCCCTTGACTTGCGATCGGACGGCCAGGGTCGTCTGATACCCCTTTGTGGGTACTATTTGTTAAAGAGACCTTAGGTTTTTAGGATTTAGAACCCGTCGTCCCTTGCTACAGCCCTCCGAGTCTCGGGGATCTTTTTAGTTTAGCCCCTGCGTTCTCTGATAATTGAGGCCCAGTCCAGAGACGTTTAAAAACAGAGAAATCATATTAGAAATTCATTTTTAATACAAAAACAATTCCAGAAACTTGTAAAATGCATAGAAAATTCATTTTTACTCCAAACTGAACCATTCCAGTTTCTAAAATTTTGTAATATTATTCTCTAACACTTAGTGTCTCTGTTTTGACATAAACTCAATTAGAAAATTAATTTATCATTTAATCCTATTTCAAGCACATTAAATCTTAGAAAATTCATAACTTGAAATCTATAACTCCAAATCTAATGATTCCAGTTCCTATGATTTCATTTTAATGTGTAGATTTTTACTGTATATTTTATTTACATGTTTGGTGTGATGTTGATTTTGGCTATACTATGTATGTATTGTGTTGATGCGAATAGACGAGCAAGCCACTGTGGATTCTGAGGTTCAGCAAGTAGAGATAGCTGAGCAGGAGCTCATTGAAGGCAAGTTGTGCCCTTGATCACTTACTTTTCCCAGCCATGTTCTTATTAATTTTAATGATCTGCATAGGTTAATTTTGATGGGATCCTTTATGTTACCCCAGTTTTGATTATCTTTATACCTTGTTCACCCCTGAAATATTTTTTGGGTAGTACCTGCTATTGCTTTATGTGGATTTGGGTATGAAGATACACTATTCATGATTATTCTGTTATTATCTTGTTATTATTACTGTTCATGTTAAGATCATTAAATTAATGGGAACATGGAGCGACCACCCGGGAAAACAGTGCTACCACAAGGGTTTAATGGGACGCCCTTGGCTGATTAACTAGGAAAGCTAGTGGAGGTCTTCCTTACCCGAAAGGGGCAAGGGCAGTAGGGGAGTGGTCAGTGTAGGGAGGTCCTTGGTTGATTTTGCTGCGATGGCGGTCAGGCAAGAACCCTGCACTGGAGCTTCCTATAAACTGTAGCGGGATTTCTGAAGCTAGTGGAACTTTATAAAGGCCTCGTAGTGTTACCATGCCTCGCCTCCTCGGTAGAGGTGTATGGGATTGGCCGTCTCTTGGCAGATGGGTAACATGACTTGTGGGTAAAGATGCGCAACCTCTGCAGAGTGTAAAACTAGTATACTAGCCGTGCTCACGGTCATGAGCGGCTCGGACTCTCACATGATTAATTATGGAACTTAAATTTAATTTGACATTTGCATCGCATTTGGGATTATTTTACTATTACTGTTCTTTATTATTATCAAGGTTTGGTATTTACTTACACTTAGTAATTGCTAATAAAATTTTGACCAACTTATAAAAGCAATGCTCAGCCTCAGCCTTTATTTCATTGATCAGCCTTACACTTCATGAACTCCCACCTTTGGTGAGTTCATGCCACATTATTCCCCACGACTTGTTGAGCTATGAACGTATGTGAGCTCACTCTTGCTGTCTCACACCCCCCCACAGGAGAAGAACAGGTGGTCGAAGAGGAGCCGCCTAACACTGAGGCATTCGACTTGATCTGGGTGGCGTTTCTCAGTCGACATTGGCGCCGATGATCCTTAGTTCGTTTTATATTTATTCTTTTATTTTGTAATAAGTCTTCCGCTATGTAATAAGTACTCTGATGTTTTATGACATTTATCTCTATACACTCTGTTATTATATATGTTGTCTTCTTGGCGCATGTATGAGATGCACCCGGCTTTGTCCTTTAAAACCGGGTGTGACAGAAGTGGTATCAGAGGAATGTTGACTGTAGGACGAAACCTAGATAGAAATGGACAACCCTTACCTACTTATCTCATTCTGATTCATTCTATACTTACCTTACTCTGAATCTCTCTACACTTATCTTGATCCTGTCTCACCTTTTGCTGTCATACTCTGATTTTTAAGAGATAGGAGACCTAAGACAAAAATTAAAATTATTTTCTCTATTAAAAATATTGATTGATTGTCCTGATGATTAATGCCTGATTTGCTTCTTTGATTGATTGAAATAGTATAGACGGACATCTTAGCAAGTACCACTATAAGGTAATGAATTAGCTTTAGTAGGCGACACACTTAGCTAATAAATCCCCCAAAGTAACATGCTTTGTAATTACATGCCTTGTCTGCAATCCTTTCTTTCATACCCTGTGCTCCTGACCCAGATGGGCTACCCCTATTGTGTTAGAAGAGAGCACTATAGACGTGATCCTTGGTATGTCATGGTTAAGAAAGGCTAAGGCAGTTTATTCATTGTGCTAAAGGAACCATATAACTCACCAGTTCTAAAGGAGAAAGATTTGAAGTTGGAATTGCAGTAACTACCGCCACTAGACTAGCGACATTCTTAGTAGATGGGGAGTTTGTTGCTGTCAACATCCGTGTGGTTAGAGATTTTTCGGATGTCTTCCCAGAAGAGTTACTAGGGATGCCACCATATAGGGAAGATGGGTTCGTCATTGATCCCTTACCTGGGACTGTCCTTATTTCTAAACGGCCATATAGGACGTCCGTAGAAGAACTAAAGGAACTTAAGAAGCAATTAACAGAGTTATAAGAGGCTAGGTACACTCATTCGAGTTCCTCACCTTGGGGAGCACCAGTGTTATTCGTATAGAAGAAGGATGGATCGCAAGGGATGTGCGTGGATTATAGGTCCCTTAACAATGTCACTGTGAAGAACAAGTTTCTGTTACCCCGCATTTAGGATTTATTTAATCGGATGAGAGGTGCAAGTGTATTCTCGAAGATTGATCTCCGATCGGGATACCATCAGATGAAGATTAGACCATCAGATATTCCAAAGACGGCTTTCTCAACCCGATATGGATTATATGAGTTTGTTGTTATGTCATTTGGATTAACCAATGCACCGGCTTATTTCATGAATTTGATGAACAAAGTGTTTATGGAGTATTTGGACAGATTCGTCGTGGTGTTTATCGACGATATTCTTATCTATTCTAGGAATGAAAGTGATCATGAACAACATCTAAGGTTGGTGCTACAAAAGCTGCGAGATAATCAACTCTACGCTAAGTTCAGCAAGTGCGAGTTTTGGATTGACAAGGTGCCATTCCTTGGTCATATTATTTCTAATGGAGGAATAGCAGTGGATCCTGCTAAAGTGAAGGAGATAATGGAGTGGAGAGTGCCCACTATAGTTACTGAGATTCGGAGTTTCTTGGGACTCGCAGGATATTATCGGAGGTTTATTGAAGGGTTCTCTAAAATTGCTAAGCCTATGACATCGCTTTTGGAAAAAGGAAGAGAATTCAAGTGGGATGAGAAGTGCCAAGAAAGCTTTGATCAATTGAAGGAGAGACTAATGTCGCCACCAGTGTTGATTATGCCAGATCTACAGAAGGGATTTGACATTTACTGTGATGCATGTGGCCAAGGACTTGGATGTGTGCTCATGCAAGAAGGACATGTGATTGCCTATGCATCTCGTCAGTTGAGGAAGCATGAATTGAACTACCCCACTCATGACTTGGAGCTGGCTGCCGTTGTGCATGCACTTAAGATTTGGAGACACTACATCATGGGAACTAAGTGCCAAGTATATACAGATCATAAGAGTTTGAAGTACATATTTACTCAGAAAGATCTCAACCTTAGGCAACGCCGTTGGTTGGACGGAGCTCATTAAGGATTATGATTTGGAGATTCACTATCACCCAGGCAAGGCAAATTTGGTTGCAGATGCCTTGAGTCGGAAGGAGCATGTTCACTCCGCTTTCGTTGTCCAGCTACCTGATGAATTAGCAAAAGATTTTGAGAGACTCAACCTAGGAATTGTTACACATACGGAAGGAGTGACTATTGAATTGGAACCTACCTTGGAGCAAGAAATTCGTAAGGGTCAGGTTGGTGATGCCAAAATCCAGGAGATCAAGGATCTGATAACGGAGGGTAGAGGCCCAGAGTTCACGGAGGATGAGCAAGGCACTATATGGTTCAAGAATCGGATCTGTGTTCCCGATGTCGATAGTCTTCAGGAAACCATATTGAAGGAGGCACATGACTCAGTTTATTCTATCCACCCTGGGAGCACTAAGATGTATCAGGATTTGAAGCAAAAATATTGGTGGTATGGATTGAAGAGAGATGTGGCTGCACATGTGGCTATGTGCGATGTATGCCAAAGAGTTAAGGCTGAACACCAGAGGCCAGCCGGACTACTGCATCCACTGAAGATACCTGAGTGGAAATGGGAAGAGATTGGTATGGACTTCATTGTTGGATTACCCCGCACGTCTGCTGGGTATGATTCTATATGGGTAATTGTGGACAGGCTAACTAAAGTGGCCCACTTTATCCCAGTGAAGACCACATATTCAAGAGCCAAGCTGGCAGAGTTGTACATGGCACGGATTGTATGCCTACATGGTGTGCCAAAGAAGATTGTGTCAGACCGGGGATCACAGTTTACCTCTCGATATTGGAAGAAGTTACACGAGTCATTGGATACGAGATTGAATTTTAGCTCGGCTTACCATCCACAGACTGATGGGCAGACTGAGAGGACCAACCAAGTGCTAGAGGATATGTTAAGAGCTTGTGCTCTTAAACATGGTGGAAGTTGGGATAAGAGTTTGCCGTATGCGGAGTTCTCTTATAATAATAGCTATCAGGCCAGTTTGAAGATGTCACCGTTTGAGGCTTTATATGGCAGAAAGTGCAGGACTCCACTATATTGGGATCAAACTGGTGAAAGGCAGTTGTTTGGGCCTGAGATTATACAAGAAGCAGAGGAACAAGTTCAGCAAATAAGGGAGAATTTGAGAACTGCACAATCCAGGCAGAAAAGCTATGCTGACACCCGGAGAAGACTGCTTGAGTTTAAAGAGGGAGATTATGTCTATTTGAAGGTGTCACCACTCCGGGGTATGAGAAGATTTAAAGTCAAAGGAAAGTTGTCCCCTCGCTTTATTGGACCCTTTTTAATCTTAAAGCGAGTGGGAGAAGTTGCATACCAATTGGAGTTACCGGATCACCTTGCGGATGTTCAGGATCTCTTTCATGTATCTCAGCTGAAGAAATGTCTCAGGGTGCCTGAAGAACAGTTACCAATGGAAGACCTTAGCGTTCAAGATGACCTGACTTATGCTGAGTACGCCATCAAGATTTTGGATACTTTGACTCGAGTTACGAGGAATAAGGTTATAAAGATGTGCAAAGTGCAATGGAGCCACCACGGTGAAGATGAAGCAACTTGGGAAAGAGAAGAAGAGCTTCGCATAGATTTTCCCCATCTTTTTCCTCGTTCCTCCTAAATCTCGAGGACGAGATTATTTTTAAGGGGGTAGGATTTGTAATACTCAAATTTGTATACAAAGGATATAGTAGATCTCCTCAATTCTATGTGCCTCATTTTGCATCATAAAAAGAGCATACATGTTGAGAGTGATCAATTAAAACCAAAGACACTAAAATAAAAGAAAATGCATCATATTGGAGTTTTGTGTGTGCATTTAGTAAAATAATAACATGGTTAAAAATATAAAAAAATGAATGAGTTGGAGAATTGGATTAAAACATAAATTTGAGTTGGGATTTAAAAGGGTAAAGGAGAGAGAAATATTATAACCTACAAAATAAATTCATAAATAAATAAATCTTGTTTTGGTATGTTCAAATTGAATATGTGATCTGAGAATAAACTTGTCAACCAGTCAGGAAATTTAAACTTGGGAAGAATTTGAAATTTGAATAGAAAAAAAACAGAAAAATAAAAAGAAAAAGGGTAAAAGGGCTATATGGGCCGACTGCGTCATTTTCGGCCCAGTGTGCAAATCCTCAATCGCGCGGCCCTGCTGGTCATCCCACGCGCGCCGACAGGGCGGGCCCACTCGTCTGCCGCTCACTCGCGCCCACGTTGCCACTCTCCTCACTGGTATTGCGGGCCCGCTCGTCAGCTGTCGTCTTCAACGCTCGTGTCTCACTGCAGTGTGGGCCCGGCACGTCGGATGCGTCCTCTTCCGTCGCCGCGCGACCCGGGCGTGCTCGGTGCTCGGTTATGGCGCAGATCGCGGGAATCCGTTGGGGACGCCTCAATCGACCTTCCTAGCGACCATAAAGCGCGGCACCAGACCCTATCTCTCCTCCTCTTCCCTCGTCGCACACAAATCTCTAGCCACCAGAAAAAACCGAAGCGAGCAGGGCGCCGCCGCAGCTAATTCTCGTCCTTGACACCGTTGAGGACTTGGAAAAGGGCCGTGGCGCTTCACCGTGCCTCCAGGAGATCGTCCTTGGTGGTGCCTGACGGGATTGTTCCTTGGGGCGGCCGTAATTCTTCGTCGTACTTCATCACCGCCGCGGATCCGCCATTGACTGTGGCCGTGGCGAACTGCTACACGAATCTCGGTAAGAAACTCCCCAGTCGACTCGCCTTCATACGTAGATTGTTTGGAACCCTTTGGAAAGGGGCTTGGGGCTCTGGCGCGCCGGTTGCAAATGCTCCGGCGAGGTCCGCCGCCGCGCAGAGGGCTCTGCTCACCGTAGCTCACCGGCGGGTAGGAGACAGACTTATGGCCGTTTGATTAGATTTCAGCGGGTGAGATCAAAAGGGGGGATGGCTCGTTGTGCGGATTAAGGCATGTCCGTTGGATTGCGAATGTAGAGTGTAGATTAGATCCTAGGTGTTTAAATCCTGGCCATCGGTTTTTAATCCTGCGGCTCCTGGTGCATACCGTTTCGATCTTGGGCGGATCTGATCTCGGCCCTTGACTTGCGATCGGACGGCCAGGGTCGTCTGATACCCCTTCGTGGGTACTATTTGTTAAAGAGACCTTAGGTTTTTAGGATTTAGAACCCGCCGTCCCTTGCTACAGCCCTCCGAGTCTCAGGGATCTTTTTAGTTTAGCCCCTGCGTTCTCTGATAATTGAGGCCCAGTCCAGAGACGTTTAAAAACAGAGAAATCATATTAGAAATTCATTTTTAATAAAAAAACAATTCCAGAAACTTGTAAAATGCATAGAAAATTCATTTTTACTCCAAACTGAACCATTCCAGTTTCTAAAATTTTGTAATATTATTCTCTAACACTTAGTGTCTCTGTTTTGACATAAACTCAATTAGAAAATTAATTTATCATTTAATCCTATTTCAAGCACATTAAATCTTAGAAAATTCATAACTTGAAATCTATAACTCCAAATCTAATGATTCCAGTTCCTATGATTTCATTTTAATGTGTAGATTTTTACTGTATATTTTATTTACATGTTTGGTGTGATGTTGATTTTGGCTATACTATGTATGTATTGTGTTGATGCGAATAGACGAGCAAGCCACTGTGGATTCTGAGGTTCAGCAAGTAGAGATAGCTGAGCAGGAGCTCATTGAAGTTAAGTTGTGCCCTTGATCACTTACTTTTCCCAGCCATGTTCTTATTAATTTTAATGATCTGCATAGGTTAATTTTGATGGGATCCTTTATGTTACCCCAGTTTTGATTATCTTTATACCTTGTTCACCCCTAAAATATTTTTTGGGTAGTACCTGCTATTGCTTTATGTGGATTTGGGTATGAAGATACACTATTCATGATTATTCTGTTATTATCTTGTTATTATTATTGTTCATGTTAAGATCATTAAATTAATGGGAACATGGAGCGACCACCCGGGAAAACAGTGCTACCACAAGGGTTTAATGGGACGCCCTTGGCTGATTAACTAGGAAAGCTAGTGGAGGTCTTCCTTACCCGAAAGGGGCAAGGGCAGTAGGGGAGTGGTCAGTGTAGGGAGGTCCTTGGTTGATTTTGCTGCGATGGCGGTCAGGCAAGAACCCTGCACTGGAGCTTCCTATAAACTGTAGCGGGATTTCTGAAGCTAGTGGAACTTTGTAAAGGCCTCGTAGTGTTACTCTGCCTCGCCTCCTCGGTAGAGGTGTATGGGATTGGCCGTCTCTTGGCAGATGGGTAACATGACTTGTGGGTAAAGATGCGCAACCTCTGCAGAGTGTAAAACTAGTATACTAGCCGTGCTCACGGTCATGAGCGGCTCGAACCCTCACATGATTAATTATGGAACTTAAATTTAATTTGACATTTGCATCGCATTTGGGATTATTTTACTATTATTGTTCTTTATTATTATCAAGGTTTGGTATTTACTTACACTTAGTAATTGCTAATAAAATTTTGACCAACTTATAAAAGCAATGCTCAGCCTCAGCCTTTATTTCATTGATCTGCCTTACACTTCATGAACTCCCACCTTTGGTGAGTTCATGCCACATTATTCCCCACGACTTGTTGAGCTATGAACGTATGTGAGCTCACTCTTGCTGTCTCACACCCCCCCACAGGAGAAGAACAGGTGGTCGAAGAGGAGCCGCCTAACACTGAGGCATTCGACTTGATCTGGGTGGAGTTTCTCAGTCGACATTGGCGCCGACGATCCTTAGTTCGTTTTATATTTATTCTTTTACTTTGTAATAAGTTTTCCGCTATGTAATAAGTACTCTGATGTTTTATGACATATATCTCTATACACTCTGTTATTATATATGTTGTCTTCTTGGCGCATGTATGAGATGCACCCGGCTTTGTCCTTTAAAACCGGGTGTGACAGTATCATTGATGTAGTGTATGTAATGAAGTAGTTAGATGTAATGAAGTAGTTAGATGTAATGAAGTAGTTAGTGATATATAGTGTATCTCAGATTGATGGGTATATAGATTGTGTAATCATGCAATGTATTGATCACCTCTCTAGTATTGAGAAATCATGTAATGTATTGGGGTACCGATCACTGAGTAATCATGCACTGTATTGGGGTACCGATCACTGAGTAATCATGCAATGTATTGGGGTACTGATTCCTCTCTGGTACCGAGTATTCATGCAATGTATTGACGGTTTCATTAAGTAAACCACCAGTGTATATATATTTCCATTGGTGGTTCATTTAATACAACCGCTAGTATAAATATCTGTTTTACACTGACGGTTTAGTTAAGTGAACCGCCAGTGTATATGACATTTCCACTGGCGGTTTACTTAAACAGTCGCCAGTGTAAATACATCCTTTCCACTATCGGTTCAGTTAAGTGAACCGCCAGTGTATATGATATTTCTACTGGCGGTTTACTTAATACAGCCACCAGTGTAAATACATCCTTTCCACTAATGCTTCGGTTACGTGAACCGCCAGTATGAATATATTTACACTGGCGGTACCTTAAGGCGGGCCCACCTGTTTTTTCATTGGCGTGCTGTAACTGAAACTGATAGTATAAATTTCTGCGTGCCACCACCTTAGAGCTCTTTTCTACTAGTGGTAGCCATCCCCTCTCAAAGAGGTACTACAACGACGTTCTCACATGTTCTTTCTTCCTGCCCCGCTCTATCTCGTTCACAACGCGACGTTCGGCTCTCGGGGCGTTTATATACACTGTAAAGGTAGGCAGCCAAACCAGTTGGTGAAGGAGATCGCAACGCGACGTTCTGGAGCTCATGCATGGCCAACGTGGACACATGCGCGTGCCAACAGTAGGAGTCCACGACGAAGAGCAATCTGAGTGAGAAGGGCACCGGATGAACTCCTCGTCATTTTGATCCAGCGTGAGCTAGGCAATGAAACTGGCCATACGTGAAAAAAATATCGAATGATGTCATCCCTTACCTCAGCACGATGTAACATTGCGGCTAGAAAATAAACAAAAGAAAAAAAACGTGGTGAACAATTGGGCTCACCGTGGGTAGAAAATGGCTGAAACAGGGAGCTAGGTAAGTGCGTTTCCTCTTCCCTCTTTTCGATTAGTTTCCTATTTTCCATTTTTATTTCTTGTTATATATAAACATATTCCTTCTAAAATCTAAATTCAAATAGAGTTTTGAACTCTAAATTAAATGTACAGTTAGAATTCGGTCATGATGCAATATATATTTGTATAATTACTTTATTCATTTATTTATGTAAATGTTTCAATTATGCAAAACACAGATATTATTTATTTTAGGAAAATATTATTTTTGAATGTGTAGTCAAATTTAAGTTATATTCAATAATTCAATATTCCTCACTTATTTGTTTTTAGGGAAATAGAATCTAATATAAAATCGTTATTAAGAGATAATTTAACTTAATGCTTTTAGATAATGTATCCAAATATATTATTCAACTAATGGTAATTGGATTCATATAAGGGTCTTTTATTAAATATCTTGTTTCATAACATAACTATTTAAATCTCGAGATAAACTTTCCCATATTACCCAAAATATGATTTTGAGGTGCTATAGTAGAACCCCGTTGTATTGGGATCAGACTGGTGAAAGACAGTTCTTCGGGCCAGAAATTATCCAAGAAGCAGAAGACCATGTTTGGATAATCAGGGAGAACTTGAGGACAACACAATTATGGCAGAAAAGTTATGCTGACACCCGAAGAAGACAGTTGGAGGTTGAGGAAGGCGATCATGTGTACCTGAAAGTGTCACCAATTCAGGGTATGAGAAGATTTAAAATCAAGGGGAAGTTGTCGCCTCGCTTTATTGGACCCTAAAAGATCCTGAAGGTTTTGGGCAAGTTGCTTACCAGCTAGAGTTACCTAGTCATCTGGTAGATGTGCATGATGTTTTCACATATCCCAGTTGAAGAAATGTCTTTGAGTCCCAAAAGAACAGTTGCCTATGGATGAACTTAGTGTGCAGGGTGGTCTAACCTAAAGGGAGAATCCTATAAAGATCATTGATATCTTGACTCGAGTCACCAGAAACGAAGTGACAGAGATGTGCAAGGTGCAGTGGAGTCATCACATAGAGGATGAAGCTACCTAGGAACGAGAAGATGAGTTGCAAACAAAATTTCTCCACCTTTTTCATAGTTCATCTTAATCTCAAGGTCGAGATTCTTTTAAGGAGGTAGGATTTGTAATACCCAATTGTTATAGATAAATAAAAAGAGCGGGTATATTACTTGTGTGTGTTCTCTTATTTGTTCACCATACAATTCTTCATGTTTAGAGTAACCAACTTAATTAGTAAAAGATAAAACAAAATGAGTTGTGCATCTCATGCTGGTTTTTTGTGCTGTTGAGTTGCATTTGATATGAAATTTGGGTTTAGGGTTTTTGTGTCACGTGATAATTAAGTTTGAATTCAAATCATTGACCAAAAAAGAGAAAAGAAAAGAGAAATAGAAAATAGAAACAGAAAAAGATAAAGATAAAAGCCTCGTCGGGCCAAATCTCCACCAGCTTGGCCCAAAACCCTCCCCACTCGGCCAGCCCAACCTGTGGAAGTGGCGTCGACGGGTGGACCCCACCCATCAGCGTCGTCGCTGGCCTGTACATGATTTTGTGCACGCCCAGCTACGCATGCGCTTGTTTGCGACACCGCCAGCTGGGACCCACTGCCTAGGTTGTCATGCCGCGCTAGCGCTGTCATGTGGGGGCCACTACGCACTATTGTTCTTCCTTCCCCCTCGCAACAAACCGACACCAAAACCACACCCACCGCATGAACTCGGAGATTCTGTTACAACAACCCACTGAACCAACCTTCCGAGGCCATAAAGTTGTATCCCAGGGCTCTCGCTTCCCTTTTCATCACCGTGACCCACCACCGGTCATGAGGGAGAGGGAGAGATTATGCGAGAGACGTGAGTGCACAAGGTGTGCCACCGCTGGTAAATCTCGCCTGTGCCGCTAGTCCGACCTCAGTGACCAATCGAGAGGGGGCTAGCGGCGCACCTTGCGGAAGCGTGTAGCAGAGACCTCGGGCGCAACGGTGATCGAGTCGCCACCAATTTCTCATCAGAGCATCACCACCACCGTGAAGCCACGGCGCGGGAACCTCCACTGCGGCGTTGTCTCAGCTTGGGAAGGTGGTCAAGAAGACTTCATCGAACCCATAGAACCTCCGCAGGTGTTTGAGCGCGCTCGGTGCGTTCTGGAACCGGAGAAATTACTCACTAGAGCATATTTCCATGGTCGGCATAGTTCGGATCACTAATAGCTGGTAGTCAGAGGGCAGTGCTGAAGCATTAGAGATACTTGCTCCGACGAGTTCGCTGGTGAGGAGTTCGGGCGGTGCCATTGTGGTGTTAGTTGAGAGGAGAGACCGAGAGAGAGGTGAAGCAGATAAGCCCTGGTTGTGCATTTTATGATGGACGGTCTAGATTGGATCGGAGAGTACCCACTTCGCTTCATTAAATCAGCACCGTCAGATCGAGATCTTGTGGTCCCAGTTTCGTAGCGGGTCGTTTAGGCTACAATCTAATCGCAGCCACCAAAATTTGATCGGACGTCTCACATTCACTGATACCTCTTTAGTGTGGCTCGTTGACAATAGATTCCTCAAGTTTTATGAATACCAACCCGTCGTTCACATATATACAAAGATCCTTGCAGATTAGTCCAGTATTTTTCAAAATGAACTCCGAGCTTCGCGAAATTAGTGGTTGCAGCCCATAGGATATTTAAAATTGTGTAAATTGATATAGAAAATAATTTTATTATCAATTTATTTATAAAAACATAGGAAATTCGTAACTCATTCGTTTTAACTCTGAATCTAGCGGTTCTCGAACCTACGATTTTATAGCGATGCGTAGATTAATGTCATGCAATTTATTCCTTTGTTTGGTGCAATGTTAATTCTGCCTCTATATTGTTTGTTTGTATCGATGCAAGTAGACGAGCAAGTGACCGAGAAGCCTGAAGCACAGCAAGTCAAAGACCCTGAGCAGGAGTTCACAGAAGGCAAATTGGGCCATTGATCACTTTTCTTTATCTAATAATGTTTTCCATAATCACTGTGACATGCTTTGGTTAACTTGATGTGACCTAATAGTTTATCCTAGTTTTGTCTACCCTATACCTTGTTTACAAATGAACAATTGGGTAGTATTTGCTATTGCTCCATGTGGTTTTGGGTGTTATGATACATATGAATTATGATCATGCTTAGTACTATCAATGGATCATTTATTGTTCATGGAAAAATTATTTTGGTTAATTGGAACATTATAGTGACCAACCGAGAAAACAATGTTATCACAAGGGTGGAACGATACGCCCTTGGCTGATTAATTAGAAAAGCTAGTGCGAGTTAATCATTTCCCAAAAGGGGCAGGCGGGGTGGAGGAGTGCTGGTGTAGGGAGGTCCTCGGGTCGGACTGTCTGTATAACTTTTCGGACGAGGGATTCCTATATCGCCTTCAGGCTAGAAACCGTAGAGGGTTCTCTCCTCTAGTGGAACTTTGGAAAGGCCTCATAGCACAACCCTGCCTCGTCTCCTCGGTAGAGATGAATGGGATTCAAGACCCCTTGGCAAATGGGTGACACTACTTATGGGTAAAGATGTGCAACCTCTGAAAAGTGTAAAACTGGTATATCAGCCATACTCACAGTCATGAGCGGCTTAGACCCTCACATGAGTAATTTATGGAATGAAACTTAACATGTCATTTGTATTGCATTGTGATATTTATTATTATGTGGTCTCTTATTTAATCGGGTTGGTATACACCTATACTTAGTAATTGCTAATAAAATTTTAACTAACTTATTAAATGCAATGATCAGCCTTAACCATTATTTGTTGATAATCCTTTCACTACACACGAGCTCTCACCGTAAATGAGCTCATGCACATTATTCCCCATGCTTGCTGAGCGATGAACGTCTGTGAGCTCACTGTTGCTATAACCCCCTAGGTGAAGAGCATATACTGCCGAAGGAAGACTACTATGATGAGATCTAGGCGTCGTCTCCCAGTCAACTGTTGATGCTGAGGAGATATTTATCTTAGTTTGATTTATTTATTATCAACTATTTGTAAGACATTTTCATTATGTAATAAAAATTATGACATTCGTCTGTATACATTGAGTCACTATATGTGTGGATCTTTATTTGGCACACATATGAGACGCACCCGAATTTACCCTTAAATTTGATTGTGCTTGGATATCTGCCAATGTTGTTGGTGATCCAACTATATTTCGTGAATGAAATCAAGAGATGGATCTAATGGCTGGGCGGAAACAAAAGTGTGTAGCTTCTAAAATAGTTGTCGCCACCTGTAGTCCAAAGTATATCAATATCTTCTAATATCGTCCAAAGTATATCAATATCTTCTAATATCGGAGAAAATTCAAATGATGGGATTCATCAATAGACAATTAATTAATTTTTTGATATGCATAACCAATGTATTGAATCACTACATTTGTCTGGATTTTGATGGTTCCATTATCCATGCTTAATATTTGATTGAGTATTATTAGGCGAGGTCACTAGAAAATTCAATGTCCGATGAATTAAATAGCAAATTTTAGATGAGCGTCCGGTAGCCCTTATTGTGGGAAGTAGAAACTCTCAATACATGAACATGTTAAAGAGCACTAATACTGCTTGACATTGATAGTCTGTGTTTAATTGGCTGGTATAGCGCCCGATAGGTCGGTATCTATTTCTAATATCTATGAAGTTGCAATCAAATTTCTTTATCCTGATCGACGACGTAGGCACACTTTTATTGTGTGCATGACCGCATATCATCCAAACTTAAACTTTTTAAGCCCGTAGAGGTCTGTTTAGACGATTTTAAAAAGCTTAGGATGGTACTTGAGTTTTATATAATTTACACATGAGACTTAGGAATATTAAAAAGATCCTATTAATATTAATTTGTTAATTGGACTTAGAGAGTGTTTGGTTTCTAGGGACTAATTTTTAGTCCCTCTAGTTTATTCTATTTTAGTTCCTAAATTGTTAAATACAGAAAATAAAATATAGTTTTAGTTTTCGCATTTAGCAATTTAAAGACTAAAATAGAATAAAATAGGGGACTAAAATTAGTCCATTGAAACCAAACACCTCCTTAGATGACAATACAAGAAAACTTTAAACTTTAAAGTTGCCAAAGTGATTTTGTGTCGATTACCATTGCTAAGATTGTAAGTGGGTGTTTGGTTTATATGAACTAATGTTTAGTCTCTCTACTTATCCCTTTTAGTCATTGAATTGCCGAACACATGGACTAAAAGAGGGATTATCTCTATTTTAGTCTTTGTGATTGCCAATTTAGAGACTAAGAGGTGTTTGAATGCACTAGAGCTAATGGTTCGTTGGCTAAAAAATTGTTGGTAGAATTAGCGAGCTAACACATAGCTAGCTAACTATTAGCTAATTTGCTAAAAATAGTTAAAAACTGAATAATTATCTAGACTATTTGGATGTCTTTAGCTAATTTTAGTAGCTAGTAACTATTAGCTCTAATGCATTTAAACATTGCCTAAAAGGTACTAAAATATATAGACCAAAAAATAATGGCTAGAAACCAAACATCCTTAAAGGCTAGTTTGCACACTCATTTTTTCAAGGGATTTCTACTTTTCTAAAAAATAAATTAATTTTCTTTAAAAAATAGAAATCCCTCCATGAAATTGGTTTCCTAAACTGGCCCTATTTGGACGCCGGCTATAGATGTCCATCTGGGTCGCCCGGCACGGACCCGGCCCGAGCCCGGTTAGGCACGGCACAAACAGGGTCGTGCCTGGCCCGACACGCTATTGACTCGGGCCGTACCGGTTCGGGTCTCGTGCCAGGACATGTGTCCAAGCACGACCCGGAGAGGCCCAAAACGTGTCGGGCTGGCCCGAAAGCCTGTGGGCCATTTCGGGTCGTGCCCTCCATTGGCCCAGCACACCCTAAAAAATCAGGAATTACAAAAAATTCGCTGAATTCGCTGAATTCATAGCAGAACACACAAGCACACATAACATATGAAAACAGATAATTATGGAACTGTGTGCAATGGCTGCCTCATTAAAAACCTTCTTAGGCAAAAACTCACACCTCGTGAGAAAAAAAGCCTAAGAAGGAAAAAAGAGTACAGCCACAACTCCTAAGCCCTAAGGCATAAGTTCATACGGTCCATAAGTTCATTACAAGAATAAGCCATCAGGCATATGGCAAACAACTAAGCTAGCCAACCACCAGTCCACCACCAACTACTGTTTGTGTTCTTCTGGATCATCAAGGTACAAGTTCTCATGTTCAGCTTCAAGTTCCCATGTCTCTTCCTCCACAGTATGCTGCAGGTGAGCATCAGCAAGCTCCCAGTCTTTTATGCAAGACAAAACCTCAACCATATCTGGAGCCAGGCGGCGTCGACGCTATTCAATCACCCTACCAGCAAGACTAAAGGTAGACTCTGAAGATATAGTAGAAGCTGGGACTGTCAAGACATCTTTAGCAAGTAGAGCAAGAATAGGATAAGTGAGCTTATGTTGATGCCACCAAGATAGGACATTGAAGTCCTCATCAAACTCAGTTATAGTATCACTATCTAAGTAAGATGCCAGCTCAGAAGTGGATGCAGTAGTAGAGATAGAACTAGAACCTGGTCTCCTTCCCACAGAAAACTCACCATTATAGTCATCATCACCATAGATGTCATCCCATGCCATTTTTTTCTTACCAGAACCAAGAGATGTTGGGTGTTGATTAGCACGCAGGCGTGTGTCACCAAATTTAGCTTCATACAACTGAAATATCTTGGATAGTTTAGATCTAACTTCAATTGGAACATTAGAGTAATTTGTACCAGTTAAGCTAGCTAACCTGACAAGGAGTTTGTTAAAACCCCTCATCTTAGCCCTTGGGTCTAAAATAAATGCAACAGCATATAGAATAGGAATATCCCTCCAATATTTCAAAAATTTATCTTTCATAGGAACAATAGCAGCCCTAAGAAGTCTATCATTTTCAAATGAATTTAGATGTCTGGCTATCCTCAGAATATGGTGTAGCATCAAAGTAGCAGTAGGGTAGTAAACACCAGACAATGCAACAGTGGATTCATAAAATAATTCTAGGAAAGAAAGAACTTTTTCAGCAATTGTCCAATGATCATCAGTGAGTAAAGGAGTACCATCAAGATGCAAAGGATACTGAGTTTTGATAAAAACAGAAAAGCTGGACTTGTATGGTACTAGGTGTTTAAGCATTAAGTATGTAGAATTCCATCTAACATTCATGTCAACACCAAACTTACGAGGACGAATAGCCATACTCATACAATAGCTTTTATATGCAGCTATTCGTTGATTTGAAGCATTTAAAAAGGTTATAGCAGTTCTAAAGTCATCAATATAAGCTTTCAAATGTTGAAGACCAGCTTTAACAATTAAATTAATAACATGATAGGAACATCTTTGATGCAAGAACATAGTGCACAAGTCATCATCAGTAGGTGTAAAAGAATCATCATCATCATCAGTCACAACAGAAGCAGGCACACCAAGGTAACCAGACAAGAAAGGTCTTAGATATTTCATGGCAGTATTGTTTGATGAAGCATTATCTAAGGTGATTGCAAATACTTTATCAGTTAAAGCATAATCATCTATCACAGTAGCAACCAGATTAGCAATACTAACACCACTATGTTTACCATCAATTAACCTTAGACCAAGCAACCTTTTTTCTATTTCCCAGTGAGAATTCACAAAATGAGCAACTACACTTAAATAGTTTTCCTTAGCCTTGCCAGCCCAAATATCAGAGGTTAGACAAACAGATGTAACATCAGTTTTCAAAGTACCAATTAAGTTTATCTTACGCTCATTATATAACATAATCATGTCCCTAGCAGTGGTTTGCCTAGAAACATGCACAAATCTAGGGTTATGTGCACGAGTGATGTATTCTTGAAATGCATCAGTGGAGCCATGCCATAGAGGTAGATCATCTCTAGCTATCAAACGACAAAGTTCATTCCTTGCAACAGAAGGACAGTACTCCCAACGCTGCAAAGAACCATCGGGGTTGTACTTAAGCACAGTTTGGGTTTGGCCAGAGCGATCGTGTGCCTTCTTAGCACTACAATTGTGTCTAAGCAAGTGACCAGTACCAGAAGAGGATCTAGCACTTAATGTCTCATGACAGAACTTGCATCGAGCAGCATACCTTACACGCTTACCATTTACCATATTGGTTAACTCGTCGAAATTGTTCCAAACTTTGGATCTCTTCCTTGAGCCGCCAGCAGCAGAGGCAGTGGTAGATGCTGGTGGGCTCGTGGAGTCCATAGCAGTGCCTGTTCTAGAGGCGACGAATTCCTCGAGCTCAATAGGATCTAAATGAGTGACACCAACACCCATTAAGGCTTGTCTAGCATCCATCGCCTCATTGTGGTCCTCAAGCTGTCGCTCCTCCGCCTTTACAGCCGGGTCAAGATCCATAGCCTTGAGAGCTTGACCTCGACAACAAGCACGAGGAGCACAGCTGGAGTCCTCGACCAGTCGACCTCGCGCACACCGCACACGTCTCCGACTCCTCAACGACTACACGGCACCGGATTTCACCGATACCTACGTTGAGGAACACACCGGAAGAATTAGGGTTAGGAGTAGGGCCCGATGAACGCACCAACAGAATCATAGAATAGGGAAGGGAAAGGAGTAGGGCCCGAGGAACTCACCTTGTGTAGTCGAAGCACCGGAGACGACAGACGATGGCCGAGATCCGTGGAGCGAGGAACACCGGAGGGGATTGGGGTTAGGAACACCGAAGAGGACCGGGAGAGGAAGGTAAGTATAGATGTCCAAGCACGGTGGGGGCGCCCGACGGGCAACTGAGTCCAAGCACAGAGGACAGAGGAGACACCGACTGACGGCGGCGATCCGTAGATCCAAGAGGGGAGAGGAGATTAGGGTTCGGGCGGAGTCGTCGATGCGAGGGCGAGAGGCGGAGAGGCTGAGACTGAGAGCGTAAATGCGAGCGTAAATGCGAGGGCGAGAGGCGGGGTGGGGCTGGGAGCCTGGGAGTGGGACGCGCCGCGCGCGGCCGGTTAACATTACCGGGCTGCCGCGTGCCTCCCCCTTAGACGGGCCGGGTCGGGCTAAACCCGACGGGCTGAAATCCTTGGCCCAGCCCGACACGACGAACGGGCCGGGCTTGCCCAAGCACGTTTGAAACCGGGCCATGCCGGTGCTGGGTTAGGCTATTTTTCATGCTGTGTCGCGGACCACTCGGTGGGCTCGACCGAGATGGACTTCTATAACGCCGGCACATCCATAAAAGGCACCATTAAATCTTTGGCTATTAGGACGCTTCTCTCCTCCCAAACCCCACATCTCAGCAAGGGCCCCGTCGGCTAGCGCCGCATCCGCAGACCGCAGCCGTCGACGCAGACCCTCTTCGGCAGCCGGTGCTTCCCCGTTCGCCGCATTTTGTACTCCCCGTCTCTTGTGCTCATCCATCCCTAACCTCACCTTCCCCACTCTTAGCTTGCAGCGCGTCCCTTCCCCGCTCCCGGCGCCATGGACTGCGCAAAGGGGAGGGCGGTGGCGGACCTCTACGACGAGGTGATGGTGGAGATCCTCTCGCGCGTGCCCGTCAAAGACCTCCGCCGTTGCACGTGCGTGTGCAAATCTTGGCGCAACCTCATCACCGACCCCCTCAACCGCAAGAAGCTGCCCCAGACCCTGGAAGGCTTCTTCCACGGCGTCGTCGGAGGGCCTCACAGCTACGGCCAATTCACCAGCCTGTCGGGGAGCGGAGAACGCGTGGCTCCGGTCGACCCTTCCTTCTCCTTCATCACGGCAATGCTGCCTGGCGTGGAGCGCATGGTCCTCTTGGATTCTTGCAACGGGCTCCTGCTCTTCGGGTGCACCCGGGAGGACAAGTTCGGGTACATCGTGACAAACCCTGCGACCGAGGAATTGATGACTGTGCCCGCCAGCTCCGGCTCTTGTCCCCTTCCACCTCCATTTGAAAGGGACATGGTTGGTGGGGAAAGATATGCGCACACCTTTCTGATGTTTAACCCTGCTGTCTCCTCGCACTTCCACTTGGTCCAGATCTGGGAGAATAAGGCGGCGAAGGAGGTGGAAACGGTGCACTCTTACTCGTCTGAAACCAAGGCATGGAGTGACAGGTCAAGCAAGTGGGGGCGAGGTGAAGAGGGCGGTGAATGGGAGCTGTGGGGTGAATCCGTGATTGGATTCATGTGTGGCTGGACATTGGTCGATGGTCTGCTGCATTTTCTTGCCTTCGATCTTCAGAAAGAAGAGACTGTGATAATTGCAGTGGATGGGGAAGGGGAAACTCGTAGGATCATCGGCTGGCATGGTAAGGATGTGAGAGCAATTGTTTTTATTGGTGAATCCCAAGACCATCTACACTGCATCGGTGTGAATGTGCAATTAGATCAAGGCTCTGAAGTGCGCTTCACGCGGATGTCGATCTGGGTTCTTGAGGACTATGATACACAAGCATGGATCTTAAAGCACAATGTGAGCTCTTTGCAGTTCTTTGAATTACTGAGTCACCCAATCAAAGACTTCCATATTGTGGCCATTCATCCAGATCACAATTCGTTCATCCTTATTCAGCACTGGAACCAGAAACTTGTATCATATAACATGGATGCTCAGGAACTGCATGGTCTCCGCACTCTTGGAAAGGGCTATGCGGTTATTACCCCTTACATACCCTGTTCCTTGGAGTCATCGGTTCTTGCCACCAAACACTGAGGTTGTTGTTTCTCGGGGACTTCTCTGCATGTTCAACAAGAGCCTGATCATCCAAGTGTGGGGCAAGGTGATCTAGTATGATGGTGCTTTAATATCCTTTTGTAATGCTTTGAGAAAGCTGTTTACAGGGCAACATGGTTAGTTCCATGATATATCAGTGAGAAAGCTGTTTACAGGACAGCATGGTTAGTTCTATGATATATCAAATTAGATCACACTTAATTGCTGGTCAGTATAGGTATTAGCTTCGATATTTTGTTGTGATTATTCAATATTGAATGCGCACCTATGGTATTACCCTGTGTGTTCAGCTTGTTGGCTTTTCCCCTCAGTTTTTTCTTCTTCTTAATATAATACTCCCTCCGCTCTAATTTATAATTCATTTGACTTTTTACCCTAAGTTTGACTGTTGTCTTATTAAAAAAATCATAATTATTGTTGATCTTTGATGTGATATTGTTTAGCATTTAATATACTTTAAATGTGGCTTTGAATTTTTCATTTTTTCCGCAAAAAAATAATGAATAGGACGAGCCGGTCAAATATGGCACAAAAAAGTCAACGAATTATAATTTGGAATGGAGGATAATTTGGGATGGAGGGAGTAATACGTAGCTCTGCGTGTTGTAAAAAATAATAAATATTCTGCACATATAAAAAAGGAGACTAGAGCATAAATGTTGAGGTAACTTTCTTTTTTAATACTACAGGTCTTGTTCACATTTTCCATTTATTTAAGGAAATTTCATTTCTGAAAACCTCCTATTTAATACTACTTCAAGAACTGGGCACATGTGTCTTGCATTTCCAATCCTGTTTCACCAACGGGAGAAGAAACGTCTTTTTTTAGTGTAATTGTTCTTTGAATGTAAATTTTATTGTTGAAACAATCTTTGACGCTAACTATTCTAAGGTCAGGTTTTATAGTATGTAGTAGTGTCTTGCTTGACCATGTGTATTTATACTTTTCTTCTAACTTCTATGTTGATGCTTGGTAAGAGCTCTATAAAATTTGACCCCATGACATATAATATAACTGTTTGAAATCGACAAGTTACTGTAAAATTTATAAGAATCGCTTTGCCCTTAGCTAAAGAGCTCATTATGCACCCTGGAAAATGGTATGTACAGTACATCTCTGCCTTTTTGCATAGAATCCTATTTTATTTCCTTTTTAATTGCGCCCTTGTATCTTTTTAAAAGAAGTTAGATAAATCCTATTATGTTTATGGTGACATCTGCACTGTTGGATGTAAAGAGGAAACTAGCGTGAACTTACTAGTTTTGTACAGCGAATTGTGGAAGGCCTCAGTTGGATGGCACAAAACAAAAATAAAGAGGCTGAACCAAAATTTGAACATGTCCCAAACTTTTACTGCATCATGCTATTAGTATTAGTAAATGATAATCCAATACTGGCAAGTAAGATAGGTGATTATTCGTATATCTTTTGGGCCAAGTGGTGGAGCCCGTCCAGAATTAAAGCCTAGGCACTCATCGAGCATGAGCGGTTGGCCGACTGGGGCTGGTTCAAGGATTGACAGCAAGCCTCGGCCACATTCTTGTGCGGTTGTGCTCTACTGCTATCGACTCAAGTCGTCCACTTCAGCCATGGCGGATCTATAATTTTTTATAGGTTATGCATCACTAAAATTTTCATATGCAATCCGCGAATAATTTTTTCGTGGATATCATCGTTACCTGTTACCCGATGGTATTAGACTATTATTACACTACTGCATAAAATTGTGAGGTACTACTACTAGGTCATCTGAATTCAATAGATTGTCCTAAATTTTTATTTTTTAATTTTTATATATAACATGTTGTTTGTTGTTAAAATTATCGTTTGAGGGTGTTAAAATGATACATTTTTTTAAAATATAATAAAATTGTTGTATGGTGTTGAATGCTAAAATTGTAGTGGACGGACGGGTAATGAATATCCATCAGGTAACATATAACCGACAGATATGAATATAGATTCATACCCATGAATATATATATGGGTACAGGTATGAGTTAATTTTTACCTCGCGGGTATAAGTTCACGAATCATATATCCATGCCCTATCCATCTGATTGTCATCCTTACTCCAGCAGCCTGCTATGCCACCTCCCGACGAACGCTAGACTGTCGGGGCGTCTTGTTGCTGCATAGGGGTGGATATCGAGCCAGCTCGGCTCGACCGAGCTCGAGCTGGCTCGTTAAGGGAACAAATGGCTCGGCTCGACTCGTTAAGCAACCAAGTCAGAGAACCAGCTCGGCTCGGCTCGTTTGCGAGCTCGAGCTGGCTCGTTTAGCTCGCGGGTCACAACAAAAAATAGTATACATGTATATATACAATAATATAATCAATTGCTAGTTAATTTCATAATAATTTAACACTAGAAAAGACTAACAATACTCATAATTTTATATATCACATCATTTAAACCCTAAACTAACATAGTTCATCACTTATTAATTCATTCAATATAAGAATAGGCTTTGTTTTACAAATAAATGCTAGCTCATTCGAGCTGGCTCGAGCTCATGTCGAGCTGGCTCATTAACGAATCGAGCTAAGATGTTAGCTCAGCTCATGATAAAATTGAAATGAGTCGAGCCGAGCTGAGCTGGCCACGAGTCGAGCGAGCTCACGAGCCACGAGTATTTTGTCCAGCCCTATTACCGCACATGCCTAAGGGTTAATGGCTGTCCGGACGAGCCACATGTGCCCGCACATGCCGGAGGTGCCTCCGCCACTATTTTGGAGCAGATGACAATATGTAAACATGATTATCAAGAAGAGCTAGTTCGTTTTAGAGAGAAGCTGACAGATTCTGGCCTTCCCTAAGAGTACAAATAAGTCGTTATGTGGCTGATGTATGCCAACCAAAGTTCTGTAACCCTGTCGACGACGTAGGCATGCTTGTTTATGTGCGTCCGAGCGCATGCCAGACAAACAAAATCTTTTTAAGACTACATAGGTCCTGTTAGACGGTTTAAATAGCTTAGGAAGTACTTAGGTTTTATATAGTTTATCCACAAGAATTAGGAAGATTTAAAAATATCTTATTAACATTAATTCATTAATTGTACTCAGATGAAAATACAAGAAAACTTTAACATGTCTATCTATAGTCTTTACTGAAGTGATTCTAATACGATTACCATAACTAAGCTCGTATCAACCGGCGTCGTTGATGATCAGTGATGTGTTGGCATGGGCGTTCGGTATCGATCGTCATGGCCCCATCAATAGTCGGTGTTGGTACTTGATTTTGATCCCTTCAAGGTATCAAAAATAAGGCAACATAAGTTATTAAGTTGCAAGCTTCTCCCTTCGTTTAACCTTTTCTTCAAATGTTAATTGAAGGGAGAAGATGAAGGGCGAAAAATATATATATAGACAACAAGAGTAAAAAATGTAAATAATGGAGAACATGTCATATAACTCATCTACATATTCACCTTAAGTTTTATTCCTTGTCATATAATAAACAATTACAAACATACCTTTGGCTTTACAAGAATAAGATCTCGAAGGTAACTTCGGAAGCTGAACAAATAAGAGTTTGCTGCCCCTAAAGAAGATCGTTCTGTGCATGACACTGTTCTAGAGGGACAACTTCGTATGAAATTATAAATATGTCCATGAAACTTGTACTTGTTTGGAGAGATCATCATAAATTATTAAGGTATGCCATTCGCAGTACATAAAATACTCAGCCAGGGTTGCTCCCGTATAAGGAGCGAGATATTGTAGTGTAGCGGATGAACCCACAATAGTGTATTCCATGGACCCCTCTTCGTGAAAAGTAGTTACTACTTGAGCCACGGAGGATGCTCTTTGACTAATAACTATATAAACACATATTACATCTTGACCTTTTTGATTGAGAATAGTATATGTGGCTACTGTTGTTTTGCCAGTCTGTCTGTCCCTAATAATTAACTCTCGCTGACCGCGCCCTATGGGGATCATCGAATTGATACCAATAAGCCCTATTTGAAGGGGTTCATATACGGAACGCCAATAAATTATACCCAGACGAGATTCTGAAGCAACAATTTTGCCTCTTCCATCAATATGTTTAAAGAAAGCATTTATAACACGACCCAAGTAAACCTACCTCACAGGTAGGGCTGGAAATGGATGTTTGAAGATCCAAATTATCCATATTTGTATTCGCTAAAACTGCTAATATGGATATCCGTATCTGTATTCGATTTCAATATGACTGTCAAATGGATGTATTCGAATTCGATTTATAGTCTTTTCTCTTTTTGATTCCATATTCGTATTCGAAAAAACCATGAAACATTTGATACTATCTGTATCCGTGAAAAAAAATATTTCATGAAACCATTTAAAACTAAACTTTATCACTAATTACTAACTAAAATGACTTTAAGTTTAATAATATACTAGAAAAATGATATATATCATTTAAAATATTTTAAAAAAATATTTATATGATAAATAAATATATCAACCTTATATTTCTAGTGATATTCAATAATAAAATTCAATAGCATAAACATTCAATTATAACTCTCCACTTTATCTATATAGTGAATACATCTCAACGAAGTTCCATAAACATTCAACTATAACTTTCCACTTCACAATATATAGATAAATTTCTTCATGTTTTCATTTAAGTTTTTGTACACACATTTATATAGGACATTCATTCATCTTAGAACGGAAAATTTGTTTTCTTAGTACATTTACTATTTTATATCACTTCTAACTTACTTGTATTTGTATAAATTTCACTTATTAAATATCACGAGTTGTTGTTTATCTTTTGTTACATGCTTAGATAGCTTAAAAATATTATTTATATATTATTGTTGACTTGGATATGAAGGATCACGAGAAATCTATTTTAATTTAAGTTTGTTTTGACTATCTATAAACTTGTATTTAAATAAAAATCCACATATGTATATGTTAAATTTTAGGGTATGTTGTTTGAGTTGAATTGAGTAAATATCCGAATAAGAATTTAGATTCGACTATCCGTTTTGTATTCGTATTCTAAGATATTCGAATTCGTATCTGAATTCGGACTAAAATATAGTAAAATGTGACATTCAAATTTGTATTCGTATTCTAAGACATTCAAATATGCATATTCGATCCGTTTCCACACCTACTCACAAGTATCTAAGCAATTCTTCCTGTTGCTTTTATAAACTTCCCTCCCTCTTGTATCATTAACCGATCGCCCATTAATACAATCAGATTCCAAATTTAGAGCATCTAGGGCTATTAGAAAACGTGCAAGGCTTCTTTCCTCCCAAATCCCCTGAGCAAGGCCCCCGTCGGCTAGCGCCGCAGCCGTCGCCGTCGACGCAGACCCTCTTCGGCAGCCGGTGCTTCCCCGTTCGCCGCATTTTGTACTCCCCGTCTCTTGTGCTCATCCATCCCTAACCTCACCTTCCCCACTCTTAGCTTGCAGCGCGTCCCTTCCCCGCTCCCGGCGCCATGGACTGCGCAAAGGGGAGGGCGGTGGCGGACCTCTACGACGAGGTGATGGTGGAGATCCTCTCGCGCGTGCCCGTCAAAGACCTCCGCCGTTGCACGTGCGTGTGCAAATCTTGGCGCAACCTCATCACCGACCCCCTCAACCGCAAGAAGCTGCCCCAGACCCTGGAAGGCTTCTTCCACGGCGGCGTCGGAGGGCCTCGCAGCTACGGCCATTTCACCAGCCTGCCGGGGAGCGGAGTGCCTCCGGTCGACCCTTCCTTCTCTTTTATCAAGGCAATGGTGCCTGGGGTCGAGCGCATGGTCCTCTTGGATTCTTGCAACGGGCTCCTGCTCTTTGGGTGCACGCGGGAGGGCAAGTTCGGGTACATCGTGTCAAACCCTGCGACCAAGAAATTGGTGACTGTGCCCGCCAGCTCCGGCTCTTGTCCGCCTCCACCTTTATTTGCATTTGAAGCGGAAGTCGATTATGATAGTGGGGAAAAATATGCACACACCTTTCTGATGTTTAACCCGGCTGTCTCCTCGCACTTCCACTTGTTCCAGATCTGGCAGGATATGACGGTGGAGGATGTGGAAACGGTGCACTCTTACTCGTCTGAAACGAAGGCATGGAGTGACAGGTCAAGCAAGTGGCGGCGAGGTGAAGAGGGCAGTGAATGGGGGCTGTGGGGTGAATGCCTCATCAAATTCAGGATGGGCAGGGCTTTGATCAACGATCTGCTGCATTTTGTTGGCTTCGATTCTCAGAAACAAGAGGATGTGATAGTTGCAGTGGATGGGGAAGGGAAGACTTGTAGGATCATCGACTGGCATGGTAAGGATGTGAGATTAATTATTTTTATTGGTCAATCCCAAGACCGTCTGCACTGCATCGGTGTCAATACGAAAGCAGGTCAAGACCATATACACATCACGCGGATGTCAATCTGGGTTCTTGAGGACTATGATACAAAAGCATGGATCCTGAAGCACAGTGTGGGCTCTTTGCAGTTTTTTGGATTACTGGGTCGCCTGGTCCATGATTTCAATATTGTGGCCATTCATCCAGATCACAATTCTATCATCATTGTTCAGCACTGGAACCAGAAACTTGTATCATATAACATGGATACCCAGGAACTGCGTGGTCTCCGCACACTTGAAAATGGCTGTGCCTATGTGGTTATTACCCCATACGTTCCCTGTTTCTTGGAGTCATCAGTTCTTGCCACCAAAGGTTGAGGTTGTTGCTTTTTGGGGACTTCTCTGCATGTTCAGCAATAGCTTGATCATCCAAGTGTGGGGCAAACTAGCAGTGTGGGTAAACCTACTAGAATCAGGTGGTGCAAAGTTGGATTACATGTCTTTAGGTGATCTATTCTGATGGTGCTTTAATGTCCTTTGTAATGCTGTGAGAAAGCTCTTTACAAGACAGCATGCAGGTTAGCATTACATATTACTAGTTCGAGCTGCCCAACACATGTAAGTTCTCAGTTTTGAGTTTCAGATGCTACACTTTGTGTTTCCAGAATGATGTCTCTGTTGACGCCTTTTTGGAGCGCCAAACACTCAACAAGAACCGTGACGGTGCCTTCTGCACAGGGGCGGACGGTCCGCGCGCGGGGCCGAACGGTCCGCGGCCTGGTGCGAGGCGCGGTGGTGCTCTCTGCGCAGGGGCGGACTGTCCGCGGCCTGGGGCCGGACGGTCCGCGGCCTGGTGCGTGGCTAGGGCTCCTGCCTGACGACCGGACGGTCCGCGCCCTGGGGCCGGACGGTCCGCGCGTACGCAGGGACGGCGGAAGATCGCCGACGGCGCCTGGATCTCGCTCCCGGGAGGGACCCCGTCGGGGAGTAGAGATCCTAGGTTGTGTCTAGGCTCGGGTAGACCGACCTAAACTCCTCTAATCGACGTAGAGTCGAGGAGAGGCGGAGAATTTGGGGATTGGAAGACTAAACCTAAACTAGACTAGAACTACTCCTAGGATAAAATGCGAAATATAAGTTGTATTGATTCGATTGTTGATTTCAAATCGGCCGTATACCTCTCTATTTGTAGAGGAGGGGGGCTGGACCCTTTACAAACTAATTTCCGAGCTTTTCCCGTGATTTTAGCTAACAACCGTAACACAAAACTCGGAACCCTAATCTGTTCTGCGCACACGCGGACCGTCCGGCCCCCAGGCGCGGACCGTTCGGCCTCAGGGCCGGACCGTCCGCAGGCTCAATTATGGTTCGAACATATGCCCCCCTGCCTTTTGGTGGAGCTGGGCGAACCAAAAGCAACTAACTCGATATGCTCACATCGGTTCTCTTAGGCATCTTGCCACATACTAGGATGGTACTGTTTGAGGAAACGCCCATTCAAAGCCTTAGGCAAATCCTTGCCTTGTAATGTTTGTAGCAAATAGGCGTTGCCAGACATCACCTGTTTTACTTTATAAGGACCCTCCCAGCTTGGCGACCATTTTCCAAACTTCCGGTCTTTATTCCTTAGAGGTAAGATGGTCTTTCACACCAAATCTCCTACTTGAAATGACTTTGCTTTGACCTTCTTGTTGTAGGCCCTGGCTACCATAATCTTGTCCTTTTCTATTGCTCTCAAAGCTATCACCCTCTTGTCGGTCACCTCATCAATATTATCCATCATTAAATTATAATAATCAGTGACAGTTAAATCATTTTGTCTGGCGAACCTGACAGCATTCAAACTTATTTCCACAGGCAATACTGCTTCCTGCCCATAGACAAGCTCAAAAGGAGATACTTTAGTAGCACTATGTTTAGATATTCTATGAGCCCATAAAGCTTCGGACAAAATCTTATGCCAATGTTTAGGATTATCAGATATCTTCTTTTTTATCAAATTAATCAATGTCCTATTACTAGACTCGGCCTGTCCATTGGCCTGAGCATAATATGGAGATGAATTAAGCAGCTTAATTCTGTATAATTCAGCAAATTCACGTACCTCCTTTGACATAAAAGAAGTCCCTTGATCTGTAGTCAAGGTCTGGGGAATGCCGAATCTATGAATAATATGCTCAGTTATGAACTCAATTACCTCCTTGTGCGTCATGTTTTTCAGAGCAACGGCTTCAGTCCATTTGGTGAAATAGTCAGTGGCAACTAACACAAACCGATGCCCCTTTGATGATGAAGGATGAATTTCTCCAATAAAGTCTAATCCCCATCCTCTGAACGGCCAAGGCTTGATGATAGGATGCAATTCGGCTGCAGGGACCAACTGTAGGTCGCCGAATTTTTGACACACTTGGCATCCCTTGTAGTACTTGAAACAATCAGCTATCATACTAGGCCAATAAAAACCAGACCTTCGCAACAACCACTTCATCTTTGGAGCCGATTGATGAGTACCACAAATTCCTTCATGTACTTCGGCCATGGCTAATATAGCATCATCTGGGCCCAAGCACTTCAGCAGGACGTCACTGACTGTTCGGCGGTAAAGTTCATCACTCATCAAAACATACTTGAAAGCTGTTCGCCGAATGTTCTTATCTGTCCTAATATTGGGATTTCGTAAATAATTAAGTATAGGTGTCCTCCATTCACTTACATCGGCTTCATTGTCAGCCGAATCAATTAAGAGAACATTTCTGCAAACCCCGGACGGTCCGGCGTCGTCACGCGGACGGTCCGCGACCTGGGAATTTGGCTCTGCACTCGTTATCGGAATTTCAGTTTTGTGAAATTTCCCTCTCTTTATCCGATAACCTGATGCATCTTGTGCCAAATCGTTAGCTCTATGATTCTCAACTCTAGAGATATGTCGAATACTGAATTCGTCAAAAGAATGGATTATGCTCCAACATTTCTCAAGGTAACTATTTAGAGTACTATCAAAACATTGATATTCTTCTAACACTTGTTGGACAACCAGCTGAGAATCACCAAATACCTTCACATGTTTTACTCCGATACCATTTAAAAGTTCTAAGCCGAATAGGAGGGCCTCATATTCGGCTTGATTATTAGTGCAATAAGTTTTCAATCGGCTAGAGAAGTCAAAGGAGACATTACTTGGTGAAACAAGCACAATGCCAATTCCTTGCCCTTCATTGCAAACCGATCCATCAAAATATAAAGTCCAAGGAGTAATAGTGAGGTATGACATGTCTAGTTCATGAATATCATTAACCCGATGTTCTACAATAAAATCCGCTACGACTTGGCCTTTCATAGATTTCAATGGTTCATAGGCCAAGTCATATTCTATGAGTGCATAAGCCCACTTACCAATTCTACCACTCATAATTGGGTTATGCAACATGTATTTGATTACATCGGCTTGACCAGAAACAATGCAATGACTAGACAGTAAATAACATCTACATTTGGTGCATGCATAAAACAAGCATAAACATAACTTTTCAATAAAAGTGTACCTTGTTTCAGCATCCACCAACCTTCGGCTTAGATATGTCACCACATGCTCCTTCCCCTCAGTTTCTTGTGTCAGAACAGCCCCAATAACCTTGTCTTCAGCTGCAATGTATAATCTGAATGGCGCTCCTACTTGTGGTGCTTTTAACACGGGAGCCGAAGACAAGTATTTTTTAATGAGATCAAATGCTTCCTGCTGCTCTGCCCCCCAAGTGAATTCAGCATCATTCTTAAGCCGAAGGATGGGGGTGAAGGCATCAATCTTCCCGGCTAGGTTAGAAATAAACCTTCGTAAATAATTCACCTTGCCGAGAAACCTCTGCACTTCGACCTTACAAGTCGGAGGCCCCACATTCCGAATAGACTTGATTCGGTCAGGATCTATTTCTATACCATGTTCATGGATGACAAATCCTAAAAACTTACCAGCCGACACTCCAAAAGCACACTTACGTGGGTTCATTTTCAAACCGTACCGACGCATTTTATCAAAGGCTTTGCGCAAATCAGCTATATGAGAACTAAACTCAGCCGATTTGACTACAATATCATCAATGTAGACTTCCACAGTGTTTCCTAACAACTCATGGAAGATCAGATTCATAGCCCTCTGATAAGTAGCACCAGCGTTTTTAAGACCGAATGTCATGACAACCCATTCAAATAAACCAATGAAGCCTGGACATATAAAGGCCGTTTTAGACGCATCTTCTTCGGCCATGAAAATCTGATTATATCCGGCATTACCATCAAGGAAGCTAATAATTCTATTTCCTGATGCATTATTGATTAATGTGTCGGCTATGGGCATGGGATATTCATCTTTAGGAGTTGCTTTATTTAAATTACGAAAATCAATGCATACTCTAAGCTTACCTGACTCCTTCTTCTCCACCGGCACAATATTGGAGACCCACTCTGCGTATCTGCAAGGTCTAATAAAATTAGCTTCTAGCAGCCGGTGGATTTCGTCCTTGATTCGTGGGAGAAGATCTGGACGAAACGTTTTAGCTTTCTGCTTGAAAGGTCTGAAACCAGACTTAATGGGCAGCCGATGTTCGACAATCTCTCGGCTTAGTCCAGGCATTTCAGTGTAATTCCAAGCAAAACAATCTGAATATTCCTTCAATAGACCGATCATCTCATTTCTAGAATCGGTCTCCAGGGTCTTGTTTACAAAAGTCGGCCTTGGAGTTTTACCATTTCCTATGTCAATCTCCTCCAAAGGATCAGCTGATGTAAACCCCTGTCCTAGTTTATCAAGATCTCTGAATTCCTCTATCATATCCCCCACAGAGGAATTAGATGATCTTTGTGTGATGGCGGACTTTCCGGTCTCGGGGACCGGATCATCCGTAATACTATCTTTTCGCTGTGGTAGATGTTCGGTCTTAAAGTCCGAACTGTTCTGTGATAGACCAGACCATCCGGCTTTGAGGGCCGAATTGTCCGTGATCAAAGACTCATGAACTTTGTGTGTATTCATCGTTTAAACTCTATTTAGGATTCAGCCGATTCTCCATCGGCTCTAGCATTACAGGAATGAAACCTTTCTTATCTATACTTATGAACTGATAATCAGAAAAATCTACCCCTGTGAGACATGTAGCAGTCTCATAAGTCCAGAGTACAGGGGCATCGGCCACAGCGATGCAGGCCGATACATCAGCATGTACTTGTTCTACCTCATCGCCTACCCATTGTATTAGCATTTGATGTAATGTAGAAGGTATACATTGATTGGCATGAATCCAATCTCTGCCTAGAATTAAACTGTAATTCCCTTCTACATCAGCGACGAAGAATGCAGCAGCAAAGGTCTTAGTCCCGATGGTTAATTCAATGGACGTGACTCCCCTGGCTTTAATCGAACTATCCCCAACACCGCTGAGGGTCATGTTGGTTTTGACAAGTTCGTCATCTTGTTTACCTAATTTTCTGTATAATGAATAAGGCATTAGATTTACAGCCGCCCCTCCATCCACCAACATCTTAGCAATCGGTATTCCATCAATGTGACCGCGCACGAAGAGCGGCTTTAAATGATTTACCGATTCCTTTGGTTTAGTAAAGGCGGCTTCTTTAGGACCAAAATCAAACTGGGCAGCAACAGGTTCATCGTCGCCAATGATAGTACAATCGGAAGAAAATGTAATAATATTTACATCCATACCTGGGCGTTCTGGAGAAGCCTCGTAGTCGACCAGGTCTTCTCCTAGCAGGTCGTCCTCTTCCATTGATGTTGTCGTGTTGTTGGAGGCTTCCTGATGAACGGCAGACGGTCCACACGCGGGGGCCGGACGGTCCGCGCCTGGTGCAGGTTGTCCAGAACCTTCCTGGTGAACGGCGGACGGTCCGTGTGCGGGGGCCGGACGGTCCGCACCTGGTGCAGGTTGACTTTCTATTTCTGTGGCCGTTTGTTTTTTCTCAACGGCCTTCGGTCTCCATTTCTTTTGCGGTGGCGGGTATAGCGGATGTGTGTCATTAAATGTCTTTTCCGCCTCCTTCTTCTGGCTCTCCTTTGCTCTTAGGCGCTGTAATTTTCTATTTTGAGATCGTGTCAATCCCGCTGGGCACCATCGAGGCATGGAGTATTTTGGATCGGCTATTTTGATGGTAGCCGTATCCTTTTCGGTTGTATTGGCCGATTCGCCGAAAATCATCGGCCCTTTATTGTCTCCCTGTATGACAACATCTGCGGTGCCTATTTTGATGGTGTCCCTTTTTGTTGTTTTTTGAGTTGCTGCAGGCATATGCCCCCTGCCGGATTGGTCGGCCTAGGAGGCCGAGTAGTCCGGCAACCTTGTGGGGCCTGTGCCTGGTGACCGGATTCAGCAGTGCTCAATCGGTCTTGTACTGGCGGTGCCAACCTATCAAAAACGGATGTTTGGGGTGCCCCCCAGGCGGGGTACTGTGGCATCCCAAATGGATATGGTGGCATGCCCCACATTTGATTTGGGACATATGGTGGAGGTAAGTATGTGTATGGATATGGCATAGATGGATAAGGAGGTGGAGGGGTCCATGTCGGCATGTTAGGTCTCAATTGTACAATAGGACCTTTCATTTCTTCCGATTGGTGAGGTGGTCCAATCGGCCTGACCTGACGTTGCTCATGAATGGGTGAGCGGGGTCGCTTCGGTGGCCGATCACTGGGGCCGGCCTTCTTTTTCACATATTTAGACAACAATTGATCGAAAGTCGGGCCAGGCTTGATCAGCCGACCAGCTGCTTTAAATGTATTTGTTTTCCACGTACCTATCTCTGGTCGTCGTGGTTTGAAAGTACGTGGTCGCTGCGAGTCCTGAGCATGGCCGGACCGTCCGCCAGAGCTCTCCGGACCATTCGGTGGGGTCCCGGACCGTCCGCGCCTACGTGCCGGACCGTCCGGGATACGCAGCACGGGTTCCTGTATCTGTCTCCCTGTCTGTGTTTGCCCCCAGTACTACAGGCTGTGATGGTCACCTTTAGGGTCTCCCGTCCATCGGGAGTCTTCTCGGCTACCACTTTCCTGCAAGAAACTTTATGATCCTCATCGGCCTTTTTTGCATTGCCGATGACTATTTCTTTGCCTTTGCCTTCATCGGCTGTGTTTGGTCGAGTCAGGACTTTCTTGCCCTCAAAGTCGATCATGTTCATTGGAAAGGGCTCCGTGTCCACCTGCATTTCCTGAAATTTCAATCGTCCTTCGTTAATGTCCGATTGAATCTGTCGACGGAATACATTACAATCATTAGTGGCATGAGAAAATGAGTTATGCCACTTGCAATATGCACGACGTTTTAGCTCGTCGGCGGATGGAACAGTGTGATTTATTTTAATGTTGCCATTTTTGAGTAATTCATCAAATATTCTATCACACTTACCAACATTAAATGTAAACTTAACCTCCTCTTGCCGTTTCTTTTGAACCGGCTGTAAGGAGGCACAAGCCGAAGATTTGGCCTGCTTTGGCCAAACCATTTCAGCAGCATACACTTCTACTGATTCGTCTTCTGAGCTACTTTGGTCGCATTCTACTACACGTATGTTGTGACGAATTGTTTTAGTAGTTTCTTTGCTTCGGCTTTCACAAGCCGAAGCTCTCTGGTGTAATTGTGCTAGTGTAAAGAATTGGATGCCTTCTAATCTTTCTTTTAAATAATATCGCAGACCATTAAAAGCTAATCCTACTAGCTGTTTCTCTGCTAAATGAATTTGAAAGCATCGGTTTCTTGTATCTCGGAATCTCCGGATGTAATCATTAACCGATTCATCTTTTGTCTGTCGCAACGACGCTAAATCTACCAAATCCAATTCATAGTCACCGGAGAAAAAATGATCATGAAATTTTTGTTCTAAATCCCCCCATGATGAAATGGAATTAGGAGGTAAAGTGGCGTACCATGCAAACGCAGTTCCTGTTAAAGATAATGAAAACAAACGTACGCGAAATGCCTCTGTGTCGGCCAACTCTCCTAATTGTGCTAAAAATTGGCCTATGTGTTCACGTGTGTTTTTTCCTTGATCACCCGAAAATTTTGTGAATTCGGGTATCCTGATTCCCTGTGGGTATGGGTGGTGATCAAATCGGCTGTCATAAGGTTTCCGATATGATTGCCCCCCAGGGACCATGCTTACTCCGAGCTTATCTCGGAACGCCCCGGCTATTTCTTCCCTTACTATATCAATGGCAGCCGGTGCGAGACCACCGGCTCTCTGGTCAAACATAGGTGGGGTTGGCTGGATATTAGCATGTTGTCTTTCCCCCCATTGGTTTGAGTTACGTGGTGCATTTCCATTTGCTCTATATGGCTCATACGTTTGATCGTTTCTTTCCGGCCTTCCAGGTGGGGCCGGAAAGCTTTCCTAGGCTTTGGATCCTGAATTAGTGGGCTGGTGCATTGCATAGTGTGATGGGAAGTGTTGCTGGGACGGGCGAGGATTCATGTAATAATCCTCCTCAAAAGACTTATGCACGGACTGTCCGGATACGTACCCGGACCGTCCGTGGTCATATGCGGACCGTCCGTCATTGTATGCGGACCGTCCGGCTGGGTAGTTTGGGTTCTGTGTCATATGTGGTGGCTCAGGCGCATATCTAGGTAACTCATTAAAAATAGGCCCGACTGCTGTTGGCCCGGACGGTCCGCGCTCACGTGCGGACGGTCCGGGCATGTGCAGATCGGCTGGTTTGCTGCCGATTTGCGGTTGCTTAGGGTATGTGTCCATCGGCATCCCATAAAGGGGTTGTGACTAGTCGTGACAACCTGTAGCCGATGTGTTATGCGCGTTATCTCCTAACTCAACCTCGTGCGAAGGAAAATTTGCGGTACTAGATTTATCGAATGCACGTACTAGTCTCTTAAGATCGCTTTGCATACCCCCTATGATGTTCTGCATTTGTTCACGCTGATCTTCTACATAATTTCTAAGAGATTGCAGATCGTTGGTATTACTTACATTGGGGATATCTGACGTGGGTTGGAGCGAAGCCGGATCCGTCGCCCGATGTCGGACGACCTTGTTGTTCCTGTCCACTTTGAAGTTGGCCAAGAACTTTGCTTTCGCCTCCTGGATCATCCGCTCCTTGTGCTCCTCAAACTGGAGCTGCTCGTCAGCCGGCAAGGTTTCCCAAGTCGGCTCTATGATGTTGCTTAGAGAAATATCAGAGCTATCCTTTGAACCGGCCATTGAGGGCCGATCTGATGAGCTTAGATGTGTTTTCCCCAGCGGAGTCGCCAAAAAGTATGTTGACGCCTTTTTGGAGCGCCAAACACTCAACAAGAACCGTGGCGGTGCCTTCTGCACAGGGGCGGACGGTCCGCGCGCGGGGCCGGACGGTCCGCGGCCTGGTGCGAGGCGCGGTGGTGCTCTCTGCGCAGGGGCGGACTGTCCGCGGCCTGGGGCCGGACGGTCCGCGGCCTGGTACGTGGCTAGGGCTCCTGCCTGACGACCGGACGGTCCGCGCCCTAGGGCCGGACGGTCCGCGCGTACGCAGGGACGACGGAAGATCGCCGACGGCGCCTGGATCTCGCTCCCGGGAGGGACCCCGTCGGGGAGTAGAGATCCTAGGTTGTGTCTAGGCTCGGGTAGACCGACCTAGACTCCTCTAATCGACGTAGAGTCGAGGAGAGGCGGAGAATTTGGGGATTGGAAGACTAAACCTAAACTAGACTAGAACTACTCCTAGGATAAAATGCGAAATATAAGTTGTATTGATTCGATTGTTGATTTCAAATCGGCCGTATACCTCTCTATTTATAGAGGAGGGGGGCTGGACCCTTTGCAAACTAATTTCCGAGCTTTTTCCGTGATTTTAGCTAACAACCGTAACACAAAACTCGGAACCCTAATCTGTTCTGCGCACGCGCGGACCGTCCGGCCCCCAGGCGCGGACTGTCCGGACCGCGGACCGTCCGGCCTCAGGGCCGGACCGTCCGCAGGTTCAATTATGGTTCGAACAGTCTCCATCTTTCTTGTGTGCTTCCTTTTTCTCGGCCTATATTAGCGAGCCATTACTGACTGAATTTGTGTTTGGTCGGTGCTGTATATGTATTTTACTAGTTATATACTCGTGCGTTGCAACGGGAGACACTTGTACATGCATAGGTCACTATTTAGTGATGCTATCAATATATAATCAACTCAGCAATCATAACAAACATCGAAATCTGTTATTTCGAAGAACCAAAATTGGCTCAATGCCACTATTAATGAAATAGGCAAATCATAAATTGATAATACATGATACGATGATATACCATGGCCTCCATATAACAATTTTGTATTGTAGGGTGAAAAAATATAAAAAGGAGATCCTAAGCCTATTGAAAGGGGAGGTGAGTTGTGATTATCAAAATTATTTTAGCACACAAATATGGCCCTCTTATCTTTTATGTTGTGGGAAAATGTGTTGTGGCATGATTTCTACATTACTACATAAAGACAAGTAATATAACAATATTCAACCCATCTAAAGGCGAATCCTCTAAAAGCAGGCAGAGCAACTGAAGATGTATGCATTCAAATTCAAGGTTTCCTTACATAGACCATGAGGCAACCATGTAATTTTTATTGGAGAGCATCTCGCAACATTTAGATCAAACAATCAGTGCCATCTTTTGCATAGATCAAACAACCGTGTTAGTTTGTTCAAGCAAACTGTTAACTAATATGAATCTACATGTGAGGTTCTCAACTACATAGTTTTGTGGATTGGGGACATGCTCAGTTGGGCGAACCATCGTGCTAACATTGATGTCGATAGAATTCACCATAGCTCAGTTGACAGAAGAGACAAAGTATAATCCCAGTCGAGCACACGAGTCAACTCGTTAGAGAACATTTTGCTGCCAGTGAGTCCATTTTGAGGAGCGACTGGTACACTAAGGCTACTGGCACCTCCAGTACAACGCTGCTGGTAAAACTTATTTCACCCTCCTATAGGAAAGGGAAGAGACAACATTCTTTCGCATAAGTAGACGTAGAGCCAACATTCTTTCGTATAAAGTTCTGAACCGATGGCTATGAACTATTCTAAAAATTGACTTGCTAATTTGCATACGGATATATATTTCATTAAGATGTGAAAACAATTTGCAAGTATGTGTGATATGTTGCTTTACTAAACGGCTTGACCAATCTATATTTTTCGGTCAAAAACGACTAAAAATTAGTTGTCATAGTTATAACTGATATTAAATGCAAAGAAAATTATACAGATCATCGAGGTAGCAAACTCATGTAAAAAGTATCATGGTTGGCCTGAGCATGACCCTATTTTATTTTTCCCCTATTTTTCATAAAAGTTTCTATATTATATTTGAGTATAGAGTCTAAAATAAAAAATGTGTGTTCTGGTGGCTGATGTGAATGTGAGTTTAAAGCAAATAATCATGGTTCAAATCCTATTTACATATATTTTATCTTATTTTTATCGTTTAGTTCCTTGAAACTGTCCAAACTATAGATGTCCAAATGGACGAGCCGTGCCGGCCGCCCGGCCCGACCCGAGCACGGCTAGGCCCGACACAGATTAGGACCGTGCCGGCCCGGCCCGGATTAGCTAGCGGGCCGTGCTGTGCCGGCCCACGGGCCCCAAGTGAGGCCCAAGCACGGCCCGCTAGCTTAATAATCGTGCCGGACCGGCCCACGGCCTAACTGGCCCATAACAATATATGACGTTTAAATGATAAAAAAATATCCTAAAAGTATGCATTTTTGAGAGTTTAAACCATATTTATTAGCTCTAAACATTTATTTACACCCACATAACCAACAAAAACATATGTTTCTTGTGTTTTATACCCTATATTCAAGTATAATATATTATATGAAAAAATAGAAAAAAATAAAATCACGTCGGGCCTAGCCCGTCGTGTAACGCCTTCGGCCCAGGCACGGCCCGGTGACCGTGCCGGGCCGGCACGGACCCGGTTCACTACGTGTCGTGCCGGGTTTCGGGCCGCCCGGCAAGTCCGGTCCGTTTGGACATCTATAGTCCAAACACATGTGCTGATGAGCGCATTTATTTTTAACATATAATTTCTACCGGGTATCAAACACATGCTCTGTCACTCGCATGCGCAGCAGACTTTGCATTCACGCGTGTGCAAATGTAGACTTTGCATGTAGTAGTGGCATTTGCATGCACGGTTGCATGCGTAGCTTTAGTTGCATTCGTAGTTAGGTGACCTAGTGAGTTCCTTTCACACGTTTTAAGACCTAGTGGACGCTGAAAGGTAAGTAAGCATCCTAGCTTTAATGCTCCCTTTTTAGAGCTAACATCACCAACGAGAACTATCATGGAGCAATGGACACGAATGGCTTGGAATGCCTATTAGCAAAGCTACCTGGTGGCCAGTTAATTTCTTCTCGGACTGCCAGGTATGTAAGAGCTTTACTTGTTATCCCCATTTGGGATCTAAGCAGGAGGGAAGTGGAACGAATTCCAGTTCTGATGGTTGAGACTTGAGGGCAACAAATAGTTGAATTGGATAATTGTTGTGCCAATAGGTTATTCGTTTTTGCAACAATAAGGTCTGGAGGTGCTAGGTACCATTTCTGCTAGTTCAGACTTCAGACTGCAATTTCATGCATTCGTTATATCTGAGCTTTTATCAGGCGGATCCTTGGCTTTTCAGTCTGCTTATGCTAAGCAGGAGTAATGTTTATTCTAAGCATGTTTTCATTGTGCGTGGTGGTCCACCGGCGCAACAAGTATTAACTGCAGCCTTACGCCTGTTTGGAACTGCTTTATGAACTTTGATCTGTAAACTCCATCGGCTGAGCAGTTTTATAAAAACCTAGAGTTTTTGGAGCACCCTTTAGATGATCTTACAACTTTACCTTTTTTTTCCTGAAGCAGAGTTTGTGCAACTATATCTATCTGGCTTAAAAAACGTAGAGCAGAGCTGAAAAGTATGGCTAAAAAACATAGAGCATAGCTAAAAAAACGTAGAGCAGAGCTGATTAAACTCTAGATGCACATCATAGTTTGGTAGTGGAACCGCGCGTTTAGGTTGGCACTTCCGTACTGTACTTGCAGGTGACGGCTACTGGCTATTTATGAACAAACATATCAGGTACCGAGCGATCAGGTGCTTAACCAAATAGCGCTAGTCTGTGAGCTAATACGTAGTTGTGTACCCTTTGCTCCAATCCAACCTCCAACTGGATCGAGAACCTGGAACGCACCATTGCCGCACCAAGCTCCCCTTCCTCGAATGCCCCAGGCCCGGACACCACGACGCCCTGCCCCGTGCTCACATGGCTAGTGGCGTCCACCACCGCTCCGCCTCCTGATGTATCCGCCCTGCCGCCGCGCGCGCCAACCCCCGACTCCGGCTGGGGCCACGGCGCGGTTATGGTCAGCTGCTACCCGTGCTCGCTTTCGCCGTCTCTTGGGGTTTCCGATTCGCCTCCCGCGCGGTTATGGCTGTTCGCGGCGTTTGCGGAGCGGTCGTGGAGGTCGGGCGTTCGTGCCTTGCGGTTGGCGGCGGGCGAGGGTCGCAGCAGGCGGTTGGCGGAGGGTGGGGGTCGCGGCGGGATCGGGCGGGCAGTTGTTAGGCGGGGGCAGTCTACATTACAGTCTTAATAGTTATACTAGCTGTATGCCCGTACGTTGTTACGGCGGCAACATATTATAATAAAATCCATTAATATGCAGAAACATTAATCATCATTCTACATATGTGCTCCCCAATGAACAAACGGATGTCAAGAAATCAAAAAGGATGGAAAACAAAATCATCGACCAGCTAGTTCATACAAGCGAGTAGCGCTTTCCCGGTCAGCATCCCACGTTTTTCTAATCAATATTCCACCTTGTAAAATTCAATTTGGTTCTACAAAAAAGTATATTCAAGAAACAATTGAGCAGACTCATCATAAGTCTATGAAACACGATTTTTTTGGTGGCACATTGACATATAGTCGAAGTAAAAGCGGAAAAATGTAGCACAATCACAAACTTGAAGAAAATATATTTTCAATGCAAAAAACATATGCATAAAGTCTTGTACCCGTGCGTTGCGACGACATACGAATTATTTAATACAATGTTAGTGTATAATAATTTAAAGTTACATACTTGAATATATCAACTCACCCAGTGTTCCTTTCAGAAACCCGTTTCAGAACCTGATTATCGTCATATAATTTTTGGAGCTCTAGCTCCCGCTGTACAGAATTCGCTCTCAGCTCAAATGTTGTTTTCGGGAGATCCACAGTGTGCTTGTATTTTCCATCTTCTTGTTTTTCACCTAGCAAGAGCAAACAAGCCAAACTCAATTCTACTACTTTGTTCCTAACAATAAAACCAGGACTGATTGCCAGAGCAGAGATCAAACTATCAAATATCAACAGACTGCTTCACTTTTTTATCTAAAAAAAACAAATCAGATCAAAATTACGGGTATAACCAAGCAATGTTCTACCCTATACATGAAACTTCAGATATTCAAATGTTTAGATTCTTTGAAATTGTTCAGACTTTAGACAAAAAGTAACTCTAATATAGCAGCTTCACACACCCATAGGCGACAACTCCGAAACTGCGTGGGCAGAAGACTTTCAACACGGTCGAAAAGCTAAAGCTTATGGGCGAGCAGCAACCGGTGCTGGAGCTGGAGCTGTAGCAGCAGCACCAGGACCAGGGCGGGGGCCTCCTTGTCCACCAGCAGGCCTATCCTCCTGAACAGAACACAATGCGAAAATAAACTTATTATTATCCACCACAAAATAGCATTGAGGAGACAGAACGGGAAAACAGAAGGATACCAAGAACAAACAGCATGCATTATAGCAATCTAAATTGCATGTAGCAGGACAAATTAAGGTCTAAGCACTCGCAAAGTTTGCACAAAAGAACAGCACTTGGCAAGCCAATACATGAATAAAACAACTGTAAGAATTTCCCATCCTTAAATGATCAGCTAATAATGTGAATAATAGCTGACAAAGTGAGCAAAATTGTAGTAAATATTGGGACCTGTTCATCCCGCAGGCACTGTTATTGCCATCGGGGCAACGTATTAGTCCCAAAAACATGGTATTTCAAATAAGATGTGCTCAAGCAGAGGCAAGCAGGACATATAACATAGCAAGAAAATTCTACTTTTAACCATTTCCCATTCTTAATGACCAGCTAAACAATTATGGCCAACAGCTGACAGAAAAAAAATGGAGCAAATGTTGGGACCTGTTCATCCCACAGGCACAACATAAAAGCCATAGGGGCAACATAGAAGTCCCAGATATGTGGCATGTCAGATCAGACAGGAAGCAAAGGTTGCTCTTTAGCAATTTTAAGTTGTATCTAAGTATTAACAAAAAAATTTGTGGCAAGTGTTGACAGGCAGAGATAGAAACATGGATCACATCCACGTATGGAAATTTCCCATCCTTCATGATCAGCTGAAAACAAAATATCAACTGACAAAGTAAATAAATGGTTGAATGTGTCAGGGACATTTTCATCCCACAGGCACTACAGACTTCCATCGGGGCAGACATGAAGTCCCAAACACTACCGGAATCCGTGCCTTTGCCGAGTGCCGAAGGCTTTGCCGAGTGTTTTTTATCGGGCACTCGGCAAAGCAGAATTTGCCGAGTACCGCCCTCGGCAAAGTTCTGCGCTCGGTAAAGAGTTGGTTTACCGAGTGTAGAACACTCGGCACATACAAGCACTCGGCAAAGACTGCTTTGCCGAGGGTCAAGCACTCGGCAAATACGGCTCTCGGCAAAGGGCCGTTAGCGGCCGTCTACAACTGACGGCCATCAGTCTTTGCCGAGTGTCAAATATCTGGCACTCGGCAAACAGGGTCTTTGCCGAGTGTCCTATGTAGACACTCGGCAAATCAATTTTTTATTTTTTTTATTTTGGTCACCAAACTTTTTGTGGCATGTTCCTACACTATGTAGACCAACATGTACCATTTTGGGACAATTATAACAGTGTTTTCTATACCTAGTACATTTAGTTTGTTTATTTGAATTTCTTCGGAAAATTCAGATTTGAACTGCAGGTTACTCGAAACTTGGAAAACCGTGCATGCAAAAATGATATTCATGCTACTTAGCACAAGTTACGACCGATTTCAGGAGCGGACCGGAAACTTCGAGCACCATGCTCACTCAACATGACCGTAAACTTGCCATCCAGGTGTTTAAAAATTGTATAAAACATAAACAAAGTCAGAAAATCATGAAACCTGTCCACGTGTCATGATATCATATGTAGAGGCTGTGATAAAAATTTGAAAAAGTTTCGAGAAAGGTGTAACGCACTATGTGTACAAACCTAAGAGATCCACATTGAAACTCTATGATTTCATGTGTGGTTCTCTTAGGTTTCTACACATAATGTCTCACAACTTTCTCCAAACATTCTAAATTTTTTATCACAGCCTCTACATATGATATCATGACACGTGGACAGGTTTCATGATTTTCTGACTTTGTTTATGTTTTATACAATTTTTAAACACCTGGATGGCAAGTTTACGGTCATGTTGAGTGAGCATGGTGCTCGAAGTTTCCGGTCCACTCCTGAAACCGGTCGTAACTTGTGCTAAGTAGCATGAATATCATTTTTGCATGCACGGTTTTCCAAGTTTCGAGTAACCTGCAGTTCAAATCTGAATTTTCCGAAGAAATTCAAATAAACAAACTAAATGTACTAGGTATAGAAAACACTGTTATAATTGTCCCAAAATGGTACATGTTGGTCTACATAGTGTAGGAACATACCACAAAAAGTTTGGGAGACAAAATAAAAAAAATACAAATTCACTTTGCCGAGTGTCTAGGGATGACACTCGGCAAAGACTTCTTTGCCGAGTGCTAGATGTGTGGCACTCGGCAAAGAGGTAGTAAAGAACCTTTGCCGAGTGCCGCAACGGGGGACACTCGGCAAAGAACTCTTTGCCGAGTGCCGCTGATCTGGCACTCGGCAAAGTATATTTTAATATTTTAAAAAAATCTTTGCCGAGTGCCGGATCACGGGCACTCGGCAAAGAAAGGAAATAAACTACCCGCGCGTTCTTCTTTCTCCTTCTTTCTCTCCTCTCACTCTCTCTGTCACGCGCCGCCGCCTGCCTGCGCCGTTCGCTCGCCGCCGCCTCCCCGTGCCTCCCCACGCTGCCGCTTCCCCGCGCCGCCGCCTCCCCGCGCCCGCCGCGCCCGCCCGCGCCCGCCGCGCGCCGCCGGCTCGCCGCGCCCGCCAGCGCCCGCCGCGCGCCGCCGGCTCGCCGCGCCACCACGAGCGCCCCTTGCCGCGCCGTGTCACCGCTGTCCTGCCGCCCTCCCCGAGTCGCAGCCTCCCCGGGCCGCCGTCTCCTCCCCGCGCCGCCGGTAATTAAGGTAATAAAGTTATTGAATTTAACTTATTGAATTGTACTTGAATTCACCGTCGTATGTGATAGAATTGCGGCGGCACGATGTTTCTTAGGTGTGTGTGCTTGAATTCACCGTCGTATGTGATAGTAGAGATGTGGAATGGACATGTGGAGCTCTACAGGTCGATACATATCAACATATATTTAGTATGTCTTGCATGGGGACGCCGGCCTTGATCTCGTCCACTACGAACACCTAAGAAGTGGAGGAGCGCCTTGCCCATGTCTTTGAAGCTGGGCCCGCCCTCCGTCGTGGCGAAGTAGTGGGGAAGGTGGAGGAACGCGGCGAGGTCGCCAGCGCAGGAGGTGTAGTAGAAGTAGGCCGGGATGCCGGCGGATGCGGCCGCGTCGAGCGCGTCGCCGCAGAAGAGGTCGAGCACGAGCCCGGCGACGGAGGGAAGGGAGCGGAGGAAGGCGGTGAGGGAGGGGACTGTGAGGCGGAGCGCGTCGAGCATCCGGAGGAAGGGGTCCGGGTCCGGGACAGGGTAGTCCGGCGGCGGGAGGTGGTGGAAGGATACGGCGGGGTCGGTGACCCCTGCTTCCCTCGCTTCCCGGACCCCCGGCCGGCTCGGCGCTGGGGTCTTTGGGCTTCTTGCGCGCTGACTTCCTCAGCGGAGAACTCACGGCGCTGGCACGGCGGCTGTATCAACGGCACTAATCGTCGTTCGTTACCGGTAATGGCGTGGTCTTGTCTGTTTTAGAGTGTGGGCTATTCACTGCCATCACCCTCCCTCACGATGGCAAGGTCAGGTCAAGCCGGATGCGGATGCATGGGTGACCTCTGGCCTTGGAGCTCACAGCAACAACCATAGTAGACAGGGGCGTGAGGCTCCGGCCGGTCCTTGGCCTCGTGCGGTCGGAGCTCGAGGTGGAGGAGCCTGCAAGCGGGGAGTAGCTTGTGAGACGGTGGTGGTGGTGGCATACCAGGGTTGAGCGCGCGGGCGAACGGGAGCGCCGAAGAGGAGCCTGCAGCGGTGGTGTTGGGGGCATGAGGCAGCGTGAGGAGTTACGGATTTCCCATGGCATGGGGAGACTGATATTTGCCATCACCACACTGTTAGCAACACTAATCTCTTAAAGTCAAACCAGTAGCGACAAGGGAATAGAATGGAAGAGAATCTAGATACTTGAGAGAAGGGAGGAAGAAGATGAGCAGTAGTTGGAAGATAGAGAGTTCAGGTTCTAAAAACTGAACAATGCACATAAGCTTCTTTCCAGTCTGCTAGCCAAGGTTGCAAATATTTCTTTCACGCTATGATCCAAAAACAAGAATTCGGCCCTAGCCCCACGACCCACCACCTGCAGAAGGCGTCGTTGACAGTCGTAGATCCGCCGACGACCAACGCCCCTGACCCAGGCAAACCACGCCGCCGCCGTAGCGAGCCAGCCCCGCTGGCCAGCCACAGCCACGCGAGCGCGGGCATCGCCGCCACGAGTCAGTCGTGCGAGCCACCACGCCACCCGCCCATGCTAGCAGGGAGGAGCAGTAGACAACGACCAGCCTCCTAGATTAGGCTAGCCAGCTCGCTGATCCGGCCTTCCCAACGGCGGTCCAGGTCGTCGTCCACCTCCAGGTCCGATCCTGCCCCTTCTGCAGCCACAACCACCCGGGCAGCGTCCAGTGCGACATCTTTCTCAAGGAACGCCGGCCGTTCGCCGTGGCTGCGGTTGGCACGACCGGCACCACAACGACTGTGGCTGGCGTGGTGACGACGACGGCCGTGGCTGGGCGCCATCGACTCTGGCTATTCTAGGTTGTGGCGGCCTGGAGAGGTTGGAGCGTGTGAGTGACAGTTGCGAAGATGATGCTCTCATTTCAGTGGCAACGAGTGTGGCGCACAGGCAAGGTGTTACTGGTTCCGTGTGCCCATCTGCTGGGTAGTGGTGGTGGTGCGCGTGCGCCGCCCACGGCGCGTAGGGGACGACGGCGGAGGGGAGAGGGAGGCGGTGGTGGTACTGGTGGTGCACGACGGGCGGGTCGGGTCGGCACCGCCAGTCGATGAAAAGCCTGCCGCGCGCCGCCTCGCTGATGCCGCGGCCGAAGGAGAATGTGTCCCCGGCGTCGAGGCGCTTCTCCTTGACGAAGCGACTCCAGCCCTTGGTCATCACGTAGCTCTGGCTACTGTTCCAGTAGGAGTAGCGGAAGCGCCAGGGCTTCCCCGTGCGGTCCTCGAAGCTGAGCAGGAGGCCCTTCTCGTTCGCCGCCGCGTCCAGCGGGAAGTACTTCTCCGCGTGCTGCTTCGGGATCACCAGCCGGGTCGCGGGCGGGGGAGTGGTGAACTCCATCGATCTCCGATCGACGACCGGCGATCGGTCGAGATCGAGCCGGCCGTCCGTCGAGGCAGCAAGTCGAACGTAGGCCGCAGCAAGTTGAGATTTTTTTGTTACTGTGTGCATGTCAGCCATCGTGCTGTTAGTGTTATTTGTAGGTTTTAAAAACCTCAACGTACAGGGGAGGTGCTGTCGATTTTTTTTGTATTAATAGACTTGTGTTTCTTTTTTACAGAGAAGATACTTGTCTTCCTAGCCGCTGCGGGTCTGCCTGCACCGTGTCGCGTCGCCACTGCACCGACCCGCCACAGCCCCACTAGCCTGACTCCACCGCCACCCTAGGTATAACCTCTATTTCCGCATCATGGTCGTAGATCACGTAACCCAGTTAGGCGTCTCCCGTTCGAAAGTGATACGGTGTAGATATGCAGATCTTTGCATATCTACAAATGTATCAGTTTCGAATTGTCCACGTTTTTTGGACAGCCCGCGGTTGCGTAGATGGTGTTAGTTTCCATGCTCTACTCCGGTCCGAGAAAGAGTTTCGGCGTCACCTCCCTGTTGTTCTCCGGACAGTACACTCTCCCTGCCAGGACGTGTATCCGGAGAACAGCGGGGAGGTGCTGCCGAAATTCTATCTCGGATCGGAGTAGAGCATGGAAACTAACTCCATCTACGCAACCGCGGGTGGGATTAGGACCTATCCTCACCTATTAGAAGGTAGGAACGTAGTGTACATGCATTACATGTCTATATTAAACTATACTCGGTTATATATGTTAGAGGATGGAGGACCGTGAGTGGATGTACACGGGCCGCGTTCGACGTAATGATGTCACCCCAGAATGGATTAGGAAGACCGATGCTTTCGTGGAACGGGCATATGGCGAAGCTGCTAAAGGAGCTAGCCTAGTCCCTTGTCCGTGCAGCAAATGTGACAACCGGAAAAGAAAACCAAAGAAGGCCATGGTAGAACATATTTGGAAGAATGGATTTACGCCGGACTATACTCGGTGGATCTTCCATGGTGAAGCGCATCGCACGAGAGAGGAGGTGGTGAGACAACGCATCGAGGATTACGATGCTGATGCCGGGGTAGCAGACATGTTGAACGACTATCACGAGGCACAGTTCGCCGAAGGACGTACGGAGGACGAGCCAGAGGCGACCGCAAAGGCATTCTACGACATGTTTGACGCGGCACAGAAACCCCTTCACGGCAAGACAAAGGTTTCTCAACTGGATGCCATTGGGCGTATAATGGCGTTGAAGTCGCAGTATAGCATGAGTCGAGACGCCTTCGATGGTTTGTTGACAGTTATTGGCAGCCTGCTTCCGGAGGATCACGTTCTGCCAAAGAGCATGTACGAGGCACAGAAACTCCTTCGTGCACTCAAGATGACGTATGAGCAGATACATGCTTGTCCGAAGGGCTGCGTCCTATTTAGGAAAGAACACACTGAGGCAAAGTACTGTCCGAAGTGTAAATCGTCTAGGTTCATGGAGGTAGACTCTGGTGATGGACAGAAGAAGCAGCTCGACATCCCCGTGACAATCCTACGCCACCTTCCGTTCATACCGAGGATCCAGCGTCTATACATGACAGAGGAATCCGCGAAACAGATGACATGGCACAAAAAAGGCAAACGATACAATCCTGACAAGATGGTTCACGCATCCGATGGTGAAGCATGGACCCACTTTGATGCCATTCACCATGAGAAAGCCAAAGAGGCTCGACATGTTCGTGTTGCGCTGGCCACAGATGGGTTCAATCCCTATGGAATGACCGCTGCCCCATACACATGTTGGCCCGTGTTCGTTATCCCCATCAATCTCCCCCCCGGCGTATGCTTTCAAAGACAGAACATATTCGTGTCGTTGATAATTCCTGGACACCCGGGGAATAAAATGGGCGTGTACATGGAGCCTTTGATTGATGAATTGGTCCGTGCTTGGGAGGAAGGGGTATGGACGTACGACCGAGCTACGAAGACAAACTTCAAAATGCATGTTTGGTACCAGTACTCCATGCATGACTTTCCGGCGTATGGGCTATTTTGCGCCTGGTGTGTTCACGGTAAGTTCCCATGCCCAGTTTGCAAGGAAGCTCTTAGGTTCATTTGGTTGAAGAAGGGTGGCAAATATTCGTCATTCGATAAACATCGACAATTTCTCCCTCCTGACCATGCATTCCGACAAGACATCAAGAACTTTACGAAAGGTGTTGTGGTGACAGACCGCCCACCTGCAATGATGACTGGTGCCGAAGTTCGCGAACAGATAGATGGTCTCGTGGCCAACCCAGAAGGTGGTTTTGTGGGATATGGTGAGCAACATATGTGGACACATAAGTCGGGCTTGACTCGGCTCCCCTATTATGATGACCTGCTCCTTCCACACAACATTGACGTGATGCACACTGAAAAGAATGTCGCCGAGGCACTTTGGGCGACAATTATGGAGATTCCTGATAAGTCAAAGGATAACGTAAAGGCAAGAGTGGATCTGGCAGAGTTATGTGATAGACCAAACCAAGAGATGAAGCCGCCTAGTGGTGGTAAGACATGGAGAAGGCCTAAGGCCGATTTCGTCCTGAGCAGGGCCCAGAGGAAGGAAGTACTACAGTGGATCAAGATGTTAATGTTCCCTGATGGGTATGCAGCTAACCTTAGTAGGGGGGTGAACTTATCTACTCTGCGAGTCTTAGGGATGAAGAGTCATGACTTCCACATATGGATTGAACGAATTCTTCCGGCGATGGTTCGAGGCTATGTCCCTGAGCATGTCTGGCTAGCGCTTGCAGAGTTGAGCTATTTCTTTCGCCAGCTTTGTGCAAAAGAGTTAGCTCGGACCATGATTGCAGACTTGGAAAGGATGGCACCCGTGTTACTGTGTAAGCTGGAGAAGATCTTTCCACCCGGCTTCTTCAATCCGATGCAGCATTTGATTATTCATCTCCCATATGAGGCACGAATGGGGGGGCCCGTGCAGGGACGTTGGTGCTATCCAATCGAGAGATGTCTAAAGAGTATTCGAAAGAAATGTAGAAATAAATGCAAAATCGAGGCTTCCATTGCAGAGGCATACATACTGGAGGAGGTGTCAAACTTCACAACAACTTACTATGGTGACAAACTGCCGAGCGTGCATAATCCACCCCCTCGTTACAATGATGGCGGCAATGAATCGAACCTCAGCATTTTTCGAGGGCAACTCGGAAGCGCGAGTGGTTCGACCACCAAGACCCTGAGACATGAAGAGTGGCGCCATATCATGCTATATGTATTGACCAACCTTGAAGAGGTGACGCCATACATGGAGCAATTTATTCATGAATTCTGGCGTCGATCAAGGGACCCAACTCCACAGGAATATGATACCCTTCTTAGAAAGGGTGCGGGAAATGGATTGCCCGATTTCATTTCCTGGTTTAAACATAAGGTACGTGCTTAGTTTGTTATTCCAAGTTGCTCTTACGTGCGAATAATATAACAATCTAGCGTGTTTGAACTTGCAGGGCCAAAGAGAGCCGTCTATGAGTGCCGAGTTGAGACAAGTAGCCAATGGCTTTGCCTATAGGGTCAGGAAATTTTCTGGGTATGACATCAATGGATACCGTTTTCGCACAACAAGCTACGACCAAAGTCGGCCCAATCGAAAAACCACGTGTTCTGGAGTCTTTACGCCCAGGCTTGACGAGGTCGAGTATTATGGAAGAATTGAAGAAATATATGAACTCAATTTTTATGGTTCCAAACCTCTTACTCCAGTGATATTCAAATGTCATTGGTTTGACCCTGAAGTTACGAGACGGACACATTCTAATCTTGGGATAGTCGAAATTCGACAGGATTCCACCTTAACAGGAGACGATGTCTACATTGTGGCCCAACAGGCCACACAAGTGTATTATCTTCCATATGCGTGCCAAACGAAACAACATCTTAAGGGTTGGGATGTTGTGTATAAGGTATCACCGCACGCTAAATTACCTGTTCCAAACGATGAAGATTATAACTTAGACCCGGACACATATGACGGAGAGTTCTTCCAAGAAGATGGGCTCGAAGGGCAATTTGAGATAGACTTAACCGAAGCGATCGGAATGGAAGTAGATATTGAAATGGTTGTTGATGACGAGGATGATGAGGTGCAAAATGAGAATGACTTAGAAATACTTGAAGGCAATGCCAATGACGAAGTTGCGCCTTCAGATGATGTTGACTATGAAATGGTTGATAGTGATGATGACACTTATGATCCGGCTAACCCGGACACATATGAAGATTATTTTTAATCGATGTAATGCTATATTTCATTTATTTTGCATATGTTTCTAAATACATATTTTTTTATCTGTGCTTAATTGTTTACTCTTAATTGCAGGTTGTTGGACAAAGATGGTGGGCGGTGGGACGAGGACGAGGAGGGGGGAGGGGGAGGGGGAGGAGGAGCACCCGTAGGACGGAGGAGGAGGCGCAGCAGGACGACGCCGTACAGCAGCAGGTGGAGCAGCAAGCCGCTGTCGATGCGGCACAGCAGGACGACGACGATGCGGCGCAGCAGGACGACGACGACGACGCCGCCGCTCAGCAGGGCGTCTCAGGTTCTGGCTCCTCAGGTTCGAGGAGTATCTACCTGCGAGGTCCCGCGAGCCTACCTAAGCGACCCATTCTTCGTGACAGACGTCCCCTCATACGACCCGATGGAGAGAGGTAGGTAACTTTAGATGTTGTTGCTGCTTTTTCATATTATATGTTCAAATTAATAATAGAAACTAATACTTCATCTTAATCACTTCGACAGGTCTTGGATGGTTTTGGAGACTGCAGGGGGTCACGGCCGCAACCCCAATGGCATCCTCGGCCTTCTATGCCGGGAACACTTCCCTGGGCTTGTCGAGTACGCCGGAGTGACGAGCCCAGCGTACACCTTCGACCACTACGCCGTCGCCCCCGATGCAGTAGATCGGGACGGCAGACAATTCAACAACAAGGCGGAGCGGGTCAAGCAAGAGCTGTGGGTAAGTCTTCCTCGCACTATATTGTTTAATAAGTCGCATTTGTTGCATATTCTTTAAATAATGTATGGATACATCGTCTTTGTATGTAGGATTTCTTCAGGTGCGATGCTGGATACGAGGCCAGGGCGGATGTGGTGTCTACGACGTGCTGTAAGAAGCTCGTCGTGGACATGCACTACGAGGCGCGCATCCAGGCCATCGTCACTTACCACGGCTCTGTCCTTGGGGAGAAGGTGAACAAGAAGGACGCCCGAACCATGTCATTGACTGCGGACCAGTACTTGCAGGTAAATACAAAACTTTATTATTGGTACTAAATATGCTTATTCTTATCTTCTGATATGCGGTGTACTTATATTTTTTTAGATGATTCCTCATTGGTGCGCCGCGCATCCTGAGTGCTGGGAGAAGATGGTGCAGAGGTGGTGCTCGGCTGAGTGGGACGAGGCGCACAACGCTAGCCGGGAACGGCGTTTGCTGATGCAAGGTCCCTCCCACCATCAAGGCAGCCGCAGCCTGGGCAAATACGCGGAAGCATGGGTACGCGCTCTTTTTTATTTAGGTATATAACTTTCGATTAGACATGATTTCTAACCATATCGTTGGTTTTCTCGCAGTCGGCGGCACATGGTGGCGCGCCTTGCTCCACGTTCTCGGCATATGCCATGGCCCACAAGGGGAAGGCGACGTCCGACGTCACCTACAACCCGGATGACGGGCCCGAGGCGTACACCAACCCCGCCATCCACAGCCGACTCAGTGAGTACACCGCAATGGCCAAGGAGGTCCATGGGCCAGATTACGATCCGAGGACCGAGGACATCGACGGAGATGTCCTCATGAGGGTCGGAGGAGGCAAGAGGCATGGGCGGTACTGGATTGCCGACGGGGCAATCGACTCGTCCTCCACTCCCACTCTCTCTCAGGTGCGAGCAAGGAGCACGAGCGCGAGCCCAGCCATACGACCTCGGCAGGACACCTCACAGCATCGTATCCAGCAACTCCAGGTTATTCCTTATCTATTCATCGTTCATTAATTTTTATATATCTTCTCTTTGCATTATCGTAACATTAGGGCGAAATATTACAGACTCAGCTAGATGATGAGAGGAGGCAACGTGAGGAGCTGGAGAAGAGGATGTCGGATTTGTTCGCGTACGTGCAGAGCCTTGGCGCCGCACAGGGTCATGCTCCACCACCTCCGTTGTTCCCTGCAACTGACCCTGCTGAGTTCACTACTCCTGTGAGTATCAAAATTTTAGTACTGCATGATATATATTCATATGTTCTCACACATACAATCTATTCTCTGTGCAGCGTCAATCGGCGGCGTCGAACAACCCTCATGCTTCGTCCAGCCCTTCGCCGAACCAGTCTAGATGCCCACCTCGTTGATGATCCAGACTTGGCCTTGTGAGTGTTGGTGATGTTTGGCTAGTGACACTTTGTGATATATATGTGACGGTTGGTGATGTTTGGCTAGTGATCCAGACTTGGTAAATACACATACTTGTATTTGTGAGACTTATATTAGTGACACTTTGTGATATATATGGTGTTGATGATAAATGTGTTCATTCTGTGATGCGATTGATATATAATGTGATGTGAATGATATATATCTTTTGTTTGTTTGGATGGAACAGCAAAAACAAATAAAAAAGGGACATCCTGGTCACTTTGCCGAGTGTAACACTCGGCAAAGGTCGCTTTGCCGAGTGCTATGACCATGGCACTCGGCAAAGAAGGCAACCTGGGAACCGGTAAAGCCATCTTTGCCGAGTGCTGACCATGGCACTCGGCAAAGAAGGCAACCTGGGAACCGGTAAAGCCGTCTTTGCCGAGTGCTGAAAATGGCACTCGGCAAAGAAGGCAACCTGGGAACCGGCAAAGATGTCTTTGCCGAGTGCCACAGCCAAGGCACTCGGCAAAGGGACTGGCAAAGGGGCCCACTGGAGGGTTCTTTGCCGAGTGCCAGTCCACCAGACACTCGGCAAATAAACCTCCTTTGCCGAGTGTCGCCGTGGGCACTCGGCGAAGGATCCGTCACCGTCACTTGGCGCCGTGACGGTGACTTTTCTTTGCCGAGTGCCAATGGCACTCGGCAAAGTCTTTGCCGAGTGCCCGACAAAAAGTACTCGGCAAAGATGCTGTTGCCGATGTACAGTTCGCCGAGCGTTCTTTGCCGAGTGTTACACTCGGCAAAGCGTTTGCCAAGTGTATAATAGCCTTTGCCGTGTGTCTCAGACACACGGCAAAGAAGCTGATTCCGGTAGTGAAACAAACATAAGTTCTACCCTATACATGAAACTTCAAGCTCGCTAATCTAAAATCGAGTATTATGATCCCACCAATATCATTGCAAAATTTGCATAACTCAGCACAAAAACGATCACAGCAACTAAGAATAGCAGATTCTATTCACATACATCCTATTTAAATTGGCCGAATAAGAACACATGGTAAACATCTTACAGCTAAAAGGCAAATAGTGAAATACGGAGTATAACTGAAGGCAGTTGACCATTAAGACACGGCTATCAAGACATCACGAGACAGGTGTATCTTACTTCTTACAGGTACTAATCAGAACAGTAAATGCTATCTGAAAACAATCAGGGGTGTGTCCATCAGAGGAATTGGAAACAGTTAAAAGGTGCATCATAGACGAGATAAACTAACCAGCAAAAAGACTAATTAGACGAGCGCTAATCAGAACTAAGTCACAAGCATGCATTGACAAATCTCCTTCTTAACAACTTATTTCACAGGATATTCATTATAAACGCTAAATCGGTCAGCGATAGAATGATCTAATCATACCCTGCGCCTGAAGCGCTCCGGCGGCTTGCGGTCCCTGTGCTTCTCACGGGATCGGACACGGGAGGTTGACGCGGCGACCGAGCCGTCGCGGTCGAGCTGCTGCTCGGATTCCGATAGGGGATGCGACGGTTGCATACTGCTCGTCGAAGAAAGCAGCGGCGTCCTGGATGACTGCGGAGGGAGCAGGGGCGAAGGGAGGGGACGCTGGACGGGGAGGGGATGGGGCTTTCCGAAGACCAGTCTGAAATAAAAACAACAGAATCAGAGATGCAAAGGCTGCTTATTGCTTTAGTAACATCGAGTCAACAAGAAATGAAGGAAAATATGATGGCCCTTTGAAGTCATGATTTAGAACCGTCCTCCCGCCTCTAACTCAGATGAACCGTCCTCCTAGCCCAAGTAGAAGGCATCGGTGGCCCCGCCCCGCGGATGATGAAGTGTCCTAACAATGGGGTGCTGCTACCGGCGACACAGTTCTTGTCGCACAGAAACTCCCTGCTCTAGCTCGAACTGGAAATCATGCAACAACACGTCAATGGGGCCCTTGGCGGTGGTGGTGCCGGAGCGAGTGAGCACAGCGGTGGTGGAGATGGACGACATTCGGCCGAGCGAGTTGGGGTTCCATCCAGCCCGTACGGCTCGTCGATGAGGACTGGAGAGCGGTGGCCTGCACGGAGGGCATCTGGAATCCTTTGGTCCTGAGGAAATCTATCTAAGAAAGAAGGTGGAGACTGAGTTGGGGACAAAAATGATACACCTCAAAATGCGATGCAGTGGCATAGGTTCTGAGTGGGGAAAGGTATGTCTTCTGAATGTTACTTGTCTCTCGTACATTTTTACGTTAGTATTGTCTTACGGTGGTAGAAAATTAGAAATATGTTGTCTGATACTTTTGTGATTCTTAAAGTTTGTAAAAGTTTCTCTGCTTCTAATTGTGCCATAGTTCCTTTTAATATTATGTTTAGTTTTTGTTCCATATGCAGTGTTACTGCATTTTTATTAGAATTTTATCTTGTTTATTGCTTGACTGATTTTTGTATTGTTGATTGAGAATCTCCCATGCTTGATCTTTTGTCTATATGAAGAAAATATATTAAAAACTTGAATCTGTATTTTCTGCAACCATCCATACATCCATTATTTTCCATACCAGCTAGAAACCTTCAATTTCTATAAACTGGTGTTAATTGTTCAGTTGCCAGTGGGATCCTAAAACTTGATGTTGATTGTATTTCACTTGGGACAATTTTTTTAGGGTAACTTGAAGTGGGTAATATGTACCTTGGGCTTCTCAAATAGTTTCGTATCTCTTTTATTACTGTTTGATTTTAAGCAAATTATGCATAATGACTGACTCACTACATAGTTGTCTGTTCATGCCCTGAGTGTCATAGCAAGATATGTCAAGAATTGTTAAATTAGTTTGTCATGTATGTCATAGCCAATTAGCCATATTATTGGTTCATAGGTCATAACAACAGTTATATTACATAGATGACACACATTTTATATTTTTATATATTTTCAACTATTCTAAAACTATTAAATAAGCATACCACAAGATAAATCAATAGCTCAGTAAATAGGCATCCAAAGGACATAAATTTTACTATAACACATTTTGAATCTGAAGTACCAAATATACCCCAAATCATATAAATATTTTTCAGCAAATAACTGCTAACTATAAATTCATACTCATACCTAATATTGAAAGGTTCCTTCAGCTGCACTTTATTGTCAAACGGTGTAATCTGCAAAACACGGATAGCAAAGAAAATGTACAGTGAGGGAACTCAAGTGTGGAACCATATATAGCAGCTCATAAAATGCTACTGGCACATACAGGTTCACTCGATACATGATTAGCACTAACCCCCAGTTACAGATGGGTCATCAAAAGATCCAGCACTTGCACTTTTAGCAGGACTATGACCAGGATTTGGAAATCATGCACCAAAAGGTGCATTCAGGAGACCCTTGACAAAGAGGAAGAGAGAATCCCCAACAGCACCAACGGCAAACACAGAACCTGTATCAGTGAGGATGCATTCTGGACAAGGTCATTCCCTATTTGTAAGAGACGAGCCACCATTGTAGCTGCTGCTTGAAGTCCTGAAGGTCTGCTCCTTGTCCACCGAGGAGCAAACCTAAAACTCAGGCAAAGGGTCGACAAAAAGGAAACCTCTGGTGTTTGTAATTGGATACAACACAGATTTCTAACAGGAAGCTATAACAATCTCTAATTGGATACAACACAGATTTTTTTGGTAACAAACAATCACAACACCTAGCGCAAGAAACTAAACAGTTGCCGAACCCAAGAAATTTCTAATTTCCACGGCAGAACACAATCATAATCCCTATGCAACCTATCTTGTGCACACAGGTGGACGTCACCTACTCACGATTACAGGTCAAACAAAAAATGGGATTGAGCGCGTACCAAACCTCCGCCAGGTAGGGCTTGCTCGGGGCCACGACGGACGGATTGCGGCGGGGGAGTAGACAATCAACGGCTTGCTCGGGGCCGCGGCGAACGGATTGCGGCAGGCAGGCGGGCGGAGGGAGGCGGGGGCAGTCAGCGCACCATTCCATGGCCGATTCAGCCGCGCTCTCCACCTCCCTCCCCCGCTCTCTGGCGTCCAGGAGGCCCCTCTCGTCGCCTCTCCACGCCAGAGCCCGGGCTCGCTCCCAGCGCCGCTGCCGGCTCGTATCGCGCTCGCTCCACCGGTTGCGTGCTTGGGCGGGAAAGGATGACCCGCAGGACCTCTACGGGCCCTACCCCTGGGACCAGCCCTTGGATCTCACCGCTGGGTTTGGTAAGCTCGCTAGCGGACTCTCGGCTGCTGCCCCCGATGCTTTGGTTGCAAATTGCAAGCGATGGGCTCGGCGGGGTTTGCGGCGGTCGCGGCGAACGGATTGCGGCGGGGTTCTCGGCAGGCGGGCGGGTGGAGGGAGGCGGGGGCAGTCTACAGTCCTCTCTTAATAGTTAGTAGAGATAATAGTTAGTACAGATGCTGGGAAATGCATTTATCTTTCACATGTAGCGGATGTCATGTCTCTGAAATGTTTGAACTGAGAACTTGTCACATTAAGCTCAAAGGCTGTCTAATGGTTGAGATTAGTTGCCGCTGCTAGTTACTTGTGCTTGCTTAAGCCGTCGCGCAGAAGCTGAATCATGAATGTATTCTACTCAGCTATAGCCACTAACTCCTTATGACAACCGGTCAAAGTTGAGCTAGTGATATATATATATATATATATATATATATATATATATATATAACGGGAGCCCTGGCTTCCAATAGTTAAAGGAAGCCCAGGTCGACCACCTCTACAAACTAGTTCAACTCGGTGCACCCAACCAGCCTGTCGGGTGCGCCACCTGCCCCACGTCTGTTAGCTCAAAAAAGAAATGCATGCATGAGTCAAACACGATCCAATGCATGCGCGTAAATTTAGAAAAAATATGTGTGGCGGTTTCTATTTTTAAATGCTTTATTACCTCCATAAATTTAGGATCGCTGCAACAGTCATGTAGCTAGACACGTAAGGACCATTTTATGATATATATTGAGACTAAATATGCTAGACTGTGTAGATAATTATGCAATTCGGTATACTGCGTAAAAATCTGTTACCAGTTGCATGCGCACGAATTTAGGATGAAAATAATGTGCAATGAAAGGAAATGAATTGCATGTATAGAAACAAAAAATTGTATTTAATGTTTAATTTGCTTCATAAATATAGTATCCCTCCAACAACCATGCAGCTAAACACATTAGAACTAGTTTATGATTTATACTTATACTAATTATACTACACGGTGTAGGTATTTATGCAATTCGGTACACTGCATAAAAAATTCTAGCATGTTGTTCACTGGTGGACGCATCTCTAGGTTGGAGCGTAAAAACCTTAAGTTTTAAGCATAAAATCTCTCAATTATAAGCGTAAATACCTGGCCAATGTGAGAGGTTGATAGCTCTGGTAGGTTGTTATTATGATCTTATTTTTATGGCAGATTCGAAAAATATGGCAGCCGCATGCATGCAGTTTCTATTTTTATAAAGATCCAAAAATTATGTCAAAATGCATGCATGAGTCAAACAGGTTCCCTTGTATGCGCGTAAATTTAGGAAAGATATATGTGTCGGTTTCTATTTTAAATACTTTATTTCCTCCATAAATTTAGGATCGCTGCAACATACATGCAACTAAACTCGTAATGACCATTTTATGATATAAACTGATACTAAATATGCTACACTGTGTAGATAATTATGCAATTCGGTATACTGCGTAAAAATCTGCTATCAGTTGCATGCACACGAATTTATGATGGAAAGAATATGCAATGAAAGAAAATGAATTGCATGCATAGAAACAAAAAATCGCATTTAATGTTTTATTTCCTTCATAAATATAAGATCCCTCCAACAGCCATGCAGCTAAACGCATTAGAACTAGTTTATGATGTATACTGAAACAAATTATACTACACTGTGTAGGTATTTATGCAATTTCTTACACTGCGTAAAAAATCTGGCATGTTGTTCACTGGTGGACGCATCTCCGGGTGGAGCGTAAAAACCTTAAGTTTTGAGTATAAAATCCCTCAATTATAAGCGTAAATACCGAGTCAATGAGAGGTTGATAGCTTTAGTAGGTTGTTATTACGATCCTATTTTTATGACAGGTCCGAAAAACATGGCAGCCACATGCATGCGGTTTCTATTTTTATACAGATCCAAAAATTATGGCAAAATCGTGGGAGTTTCCATTGCTTGCGCGCAAATTACGAACAGCATAAATCAAGGAATTGCCTTTCCAATGTGCATGCAGTAAACTGATATACGAACTCTGTGTTCAAGCATAAAATCGTACAGTTTTTAGCGTAAATAATACATGTGGTAGGCATAAAACACAATAATCGAAAAAGAAAACTGCGCCAGATCGGAGGATGTCACGCGCGATCATCGCTGCGTGCATCTCGCGCCTTCCGTGACGTCGCTCGCTCGAACATCGCGCCTCATGCGTCGCCGTCGCTACTCGCACGTCGACGGGCGTCGCTTGCTCGCCGGCCTTGGAAGTGCCGCCTCCTCGGGGCTTCGGGGACGCCGCTGCTTGCCCGCACAAGGGCCCCGCTGTCGCTCGCCCTCTGGATCGGGGAACCGCCGCCACTACTCCGGATCGAGGAACCACCGCCACCGCGTGTCGAGGTAATTGAGTTGCGGCCACCGGCCTGGGAACCGCCGCCACTGCACTGCCGTCGCTCGCTCTCTGGATCGGGGGCCGCCGCCACCGCATGTCGAGGTCAGGGAGCCGTGGCCACCGCAGCCACCGACCGAGGGTCCACCGCCGCGCGCGCTATCGGGCAACCGCTCGTCGGTAATGAATCGAGATGGGACGTGAAAAACTGATGCCTAGCACTACGAATTTTCTTTTATAGACGTCTGGACCTGGTCCGGCTCGACCGGATTGCACTGTCTGGCCTAGGCTTCCTTTAGTTATTGGAAGCCCAGGGCTCCGAATATACAATCTATATATATATATTATATGTATATGGAGCCCTGGGTTTTCAATAGCTTGGCGAAAGCCCTGCTCCGATGTTGTCAATCGGTTCAGCTGCACCAGGTCCGAAGCGTTTATAAAAGAAGCTCCAAATCGCTAGGATTTAGTTTTAGCGATGCCGACAGTTACGCCTCCACCCCCGAGAGGCGCGCACGGCGACAGATCCTGGGAGCAAGCGCGCGACGACGGATCTGGGGGGACACGCTCGCGACGGCGGATCCGGGGGACACGCTCGCGGTGGCGGATGCCTGAGGCCAGCGTGCGGCGATGGCCCCCCTGAGGCACGCACTGCGGCGAGGTGGGAGCGGCTGCGGCATCGGATCTCGAGGGCACGCACGCGGCGGCCCCATGAGGTGCGCACGACGGCGAGGTGGCAGCGGTGGATCCCGGGGGCACGAGCGCGACAGCGTCTACCTGAGGTGCATGCGGCAGCGACCCCTTGAGTTGCGCATGACGGTGAGGTGAGAGCGGCTGCGACGGCGCGACGACGGATCTCGGGGGCACGTGAGCAACGACGACAGCGGTGGAAGTGGTGGCGCATCCCAGATGCGAGGCGGCAGTTCCGCAGGGCGGCGGTCCTATTTTATGCTATTTTGTATACATAATTATGCCAATGTCAATAGATTTTACGACCTATATTTCAGTTCATGGCTTCGCTTCCATCCATTTGTCTATTTATGATATTTCTATTCACATTTTACGCAAACAATTTATTGATTTTATGCATTATCTTGTTTACTTAATCCAGTGTGTATTGGATTCCTACCATTTATGCCATATGTTTAAGATATATTTATGACTCACACATTTACGAAACAAAATATAAATTTAGAAAAAGGTAACCGCTCTAAGAAATGAGGTCATTTGCCACGATTCCATAAATCTCGTATATGCCGATCCATTTTCTTTTCAACTCACATTCTTGTCATCCTAAATTTGTGCACATGAAGTAGAAAACAAATTTTTTACGTAGTCTACCGTAGTGCATAAATAACTTCACCGTGTAGTATAATTAGTATCAGTATATATCATAAACTGGTTCTAACGAGTCTTGATGCATGGATGTTGGGGAGATCCTATATTTATGGAAGAAATAAAGCATTTAAATCAGATTTTTTTTGTTTCCATACATGTTTTCGTTATGAAATAGATCGGTGATTTACACTAAAATTCTACACATTTACACTGTTTTGGTTCACGTTTTACGCTGAAATCCGCCTGAGCTCCCACGCACGATTGGCTCCATATCTTCTGTTCCGATATATACGGTAACTTCCAGCTTCGTGGGCGCGCTAATCACGGTGGTGTGTGGACCCACATGAACGAACCAATGAAATGTTTGTTACCGCTCTCCTGTTATGCAAGTCTGAACCATTAAATATGTTAGCATAAACACGAGTAGGAACCAACTACCCGACCAGCGAACACGACGCTGGCCCACCTTCGTCCATCCTAACTCGACCCCACCACGTGCGCACCTTCTGTTTACGTAAAACATAACACATGTTTACACATGCATAAACGTGCCCCACAATCGCGTGGACGCACGCGCCCCACTGGCCCCACGTGACCACGCGCGTGACCACTACCTAGGCTGGGGCTTCCCATGCCTATCGGAAGCCCTGGGATTCCATTACAAACAGCGTATATATATATATAAGACTCAAATGTAGACCATCTGTGCACCATGATTCTGCCCCTACCCCTCTCCCCTTCCACGCCCTCTCCCCTCTAACCCTGCAACATGGTCCACGCAAGGGAGGCACAGGATTCACGCCTCGTCCTCGCCCAAATCCACGTGCACCCGATGGCTCACCCAAATCTGCTCGCCCAAATCCACGTGCACCCCAATCCACATGCACCCGACTGCTCACCCAAATCCGTAGTTGCGTCGCCGCAATCCAGACCTCTAACATGGAAGGAATCCACACCAAAATCCAGGCCTCACCATCGGCCCCTTCCATCCTCATCACCTTCTATTGTTCTTATAATATTGTAGAGATTATTTTTTTATTTGGTTGATGAGATCTGTTGCAACTAATAATTTTATTTGTCTGGTTAAGTATGTCGAAGTAAAAAAATTATTAGTTCACATAGTTTACTTAACCCTGCAACTCAACCCAAGTTTATATTATTCCCTGCACAAAAAATATATTAGCAGGAGTTTTAAGCCTATCAGTGATCTAGACAAGAAAACTTGATTTGTGGGCATAAACCATATGGAATGTCAAAATCGATATAAGTATCTAACTACATACATTGTGCAAATTTAAGGGGGTAGCTCTCAAGTATATTGATATATATTGTCCCTGACTTGTTCAGAGAATAGTAGATTGGCTTGCTAGCAACTTCAAGAAAGATGAAGGTATTTATCTTCTGAAGGATAAACAAGCCCTTTACAGCTATTTGGCCCAAACTTCGCTTTTTGTTGGCCTTTTTATTTTCCTATCGTGTGACTAGGGATAGCAATCGCGTGGTTATAAATCCATAACTACGAGACAAAATTAAATCCATACCCATACCCATATACGTTCGTAGGTACAAATTTGTACTCATGTCAGACACCCATCGGGTAACGGTTATGTCAGATACCCATACCCATATACATTCGTAGGTATAACTAAAAATGTTCCATTTACGCAAGCCATTGATATTTATAAAATATATGTTTTGTAGCGACTTTTTATATTTGTAAAGTTATGATTTATAGTGCCATAAAACTATTAATATTAGTTTGATGAGTGATCTACACACAGCCGTACCTGAGGGGGTGCGGAGGGTGCGACCGCACTGCCCCCCAAAAAACAGAGGGTCCCTTAGCCACTGGACGCTAGCACCTTTTCTGTTAAACCTATCTATTCTAGACACAAATACGTAAAGAGCGATGCGCTATTGAAAGGGAAATAGGGTCAATCCTTTTCCTAAATGATTTTGGTGGTTGAAATGCCCAACACAAATAATTGGACTAACTAGTTTGCTCTAGATTATATGTTCTACAGGTGCCAAAGGTTCAACACAAACCAATAGAAAAGTCCAAGTTAGGGTTCAAAAGAAAGGAGCAAAAGAAACTGAAGAGAACCCTGGTTTGGCGCACCGGACAGTGTCCGGTGCACCAGGGTGGATCGACCTCAAACTCTTCTCCTTCGGGTTTCTTCAGGTGCACTTCGCTATAATTCACCGGACTATCTGGTGCACCAAGCGGAGCAACGGCTATCAGTGCAATGGTTGACTGCATAGTGCCCTGACAAAGCTATAGTTGGCGGCAGAAGTCAGAGCAGGCGCCAGAGGCGCACCGGACACTGAACAGTAGCTGTCCGGTGCACCAAAATGTCAGAGCTCCAAAGGTCGAAATTGTTAGAACCCTAACGGTTGGGTGACGTGGCTGGCGCACCGGACTGTCCGGTGCGCCCATCGACAGCAGCCCTCCCCAATGGCTGTTTTGGTGGTTGGGGCTATAAATACCCCCCAACCACCACCATTCAAGGCATCCAAGTTTCCAGCATATTGCATTCAATACAAGAGCTCTAGACTTCACTCCAAGACACAAACAAGAGATCAAATCCTCTCCAAAGTCCAAAATCACTCCAAACACTTAGTGACTTGTGAGAGAGAGAATTTCGTGTTCATTTGAGTTCTTGTCGCTTGGATCGCTTTTCTTCTTCCCCATTCTTGTTCTCAAGACATTTGTAGTCAAAGCAAGAGACACCAATTGTGTGGTGGTCCTTGTGGGGTCTAAGTGACCCATTTGATTGAGGAGAAAAGCTCACTCGGTCTAGGTGACCGTTTGAGAGAGAGAAAGGGTTGAAAAAGACCCGGTCTTTGTGACCACCTCAACAGGGAGTAGGATTGCAAGAACCGAACCTCGGTAAAACAAATCACCGTGTCATCCGCTCTATTTCTTTGGTTGATTTGTTTTTGCCCTCTCTTTTGGACTCGATTTTATTTCTAACGCTAACCCCGGCTTGTAGTTGTGCTTAAAGTTTATAAATTTCAGATTTGCCTATTCACCCCCCTCTAGGCGACTTTCAATTGGTATTAGAGCCTGGTACTTCATTAGAGTCTAACAACTCGAAGTGATGTCGAGAGGATCCACCAAGAGGGAGATGGAAACGGACACAAGCCGCGGGAAGGCTCCATCAAAGGAGTCCGGCGCTAAAGGAAGGGAGGAGTCCCTCCCCACGTCAAGTCGCATCGGAGTGGCGACAAGAAGAAGAAGATGAAGAAAGTGGTCTACTACGAGACCGACTCTTCGTCGCCCTCCACCTCCGGCTCCGACGCACCATCTGTCACTTCTAAGCGCCATGAGCGCAAGAAGTTTAGTAAGATCCCCTTACGCTATCTCCGCATTTCCAAACACACTCCTTTACTTTCCGTCCCATTAGGCAAACCACCTATTTTTGACGATGAAGATTATTGTATGTGTAGTGATAAAATGAGGAATCATCTAACCTCACACCACGCTAGCATTTGGGACATTGTTATGTTTGAAGCGCGGGTACCATCCGTGGGGGATGAAGGATATGATTCGGACGAGGTCACCCAAATCCGGCATTTTGACTCCCCAGCCACTACTATACTCCTCGCCTCTCTATGTCGAGAGGAGTATAATAAGGTGCAAGGGTTGAAAAGTGCCACAGAGATTTGGAACGTACTCAAGACCGCGCACGAAGGAGATGAGGTGACCAAGATCACCAAGCGTGAGATGATCGAGGGGGAGCTCGGTCGATTCATCCTCAACCAAGGAGAGGAGCCACAAGCCATGTACAACCAGCTCAAGACCTTGGTCAACCAAGTGTGCAACCTTGAGAGCACCAAGTGGGATGACCATGAAATGGTCAAGGTTATTCTTAGATCACTCGTATTTCGTAATCCCACTCAAGTTCAATTAATTCATGGTGATCCTAGATATAAGCTAATGTCTCCCGAGGAAGTGATAGGAAAGTTTGTGAGCTTTGAGTTGATGATCAAAGGCTCCAAACAAATTGTCGAGCAAGGTGGCACCTCCACGCCCGAAGTGCAACCCATCGCATTTAAGGCGACGGAGGAGAAGAAAGAAGAGTCTACATCAAGTAGGCTCCCCATCGACGCCTCCAAGCTCGACAATGAGGAAATGGCGCTCATCATCAAGAGCTTCCGCCAAATCCTCAAGCAAAGGAGGGGGAAGGATTACAAGCCCCGCTCCAAGAAAGTTCGCTACAAGTGTGGTAAGCCCAGCCATTTTATTGCTAAATGTCTATTATCAAGTGACACGGGCGACGACAAGAAGGGAAAGAGGAAGGAAAAGAAGAGATACTACAAGAAGAAGGGCGGTGATGCCCACGTATGTTGGGAATGGGACTCCGATGAGAGCTCCACCGACTCCTCCTCCGACAAGGACGCCGCCAACATCACCGTCACCAAAGGCCTCCTCTTCCCCAACGTCGGCACAAGTGCCTCATGGCAAAGGACGGCAAAAAGAAGAAGGTAAAATCTAGAGCCTCCACTCAATATGCTACATCTAGTGATGAGGATAGCTCTAATGATGATGAAGATAATTTGCTTGCTCTTTTTGCCAACCTAAACATGCAACAAAAGGAAAAATTAAATGAATTGATAGGTGCCATTCATGAGAAGGATGAACTCTTGGATAGCCAAGAGGAATTCCTTATTAAAGAAAACAAAAGGCATGTTAAGGTGAAAATGCTTATGCTCAGGAATTAGAGAAATGTGAAAAATTAACTAGTGAGCTTAGCATTTGCCATGACACTATCTCTAACCTTAGAATTGAAAATGCCAAATTAATTGCTAAGGTTGAGAAATCAAATGTTTGTGATGATTCTCTTGTCAACCTCAAAAATGATAATGCTAATTTGATTGCTAAGATTGACAAGTTGAATGAATCAATTTCTAGCCATAAGATTGAGAATGATGAACTAATTTCTAAGGCTAAAGATTTAAATGTTTGCAATATTTCTATTTCCAATCTTAGAAATGAGAATGCCATGTTACATGCTAAGATTGATGAATTAAAATCTTGCAAACCCTCTACATCTAGTGTTGATCATGTTACTATTTGTACTAGATGTAGAGACATTAATGTTGATGTTATCCATGATCACATTGCTATGATTAAAAAACAAAATGGTCATTGTCGGAGAGCAAATCTCCGGCCGGGTGGCGGAGTGCACCCGCCCTAAAATCCTAAGATGAGGAGGGGCTTAGGCGTTTTGCTTGTTAGTTGGGAAGAACACAAGAACACACAAGGATTTAGAGTGGTTCGGGCCGCCGGAGCGTAACACCCTACTCCACTGTGTGATGTATTGCTTGTGAGCTAAGACTGGATCTAAAAGATTGAGCTTGTGTGTAACGTCGCATGCCTCCCCTTTTATAGCTGAACGGGGCATGCACAAAGGCACTGGGCCCCGACATGTGGGCCCAGGGACATAAAGAATATAGCACTTGGAGCCACAAATATTTGCTGGTGGGGCAATCTTTTTGTGTCCTGATGCCCAAGATCTGCGTATCCTCGGCGTGCAGGGGAAGCTTCTTGTAGAAGGGATGATGAGTACCGTGCGCCGCTCGGCACGGACGCACTGTTTGTCAACAGACTGGTCAGGCGCGCCGTCAGCTGGACGACCCTGACGCCGTCTGCCAGCGGATTGGACAGGGCGCATTAAATGCTGAGAGGGCTCATCGCCTGTCAGTGTGGTGGCAGGCGGCGCGTCCTGTCCGTAATAAATGCAGAGGCTGCCTGGCTGTATGGGCCTTGCATCAGGCTCGGCCCGTTGGCTTATGTCACGAGCCACAAGCCACGCGGCAGCAGCAGGTCTCTGCCTGAGCGGGGAGCGTAGGGCAAGGCCTGAACACGTGTCAGCACTGGACCCTTGCTTGTGCCGGGGTCCTCCTCGTCCCGGGACCAAGCTAAGGCTCGGACCTCACTCGGGGGGACCTAGGACCCACCCGAGGGACCCGACATGTCTTCTTGGGAGCTCCGGACTCGTACACACAGAGGTCTAGTGTTCCCCTGCGGAGGTCCGGACCCAACGATGCTTCCTGGGATGTATTATCTTTCCTCGCCACGCGGTGCCCTTAGGCCTACCCATGTGGTGGGGTCGGGTGCTGCTCTCCATGTGACCTGGAGGTGTCGTACGGGTGCGACGTCTTCATACTGCAGAAGTGGGTACCCCTGTTTCAAGGTACCTACAGTGGCCCCCGGGCCCACCTCAGGGGAGGGTGCGAGCCTGCAGGTGGGGCCAAAACATGTATCCTGTGTAAGCACAGCGTGATCGGGGCATCTTCTTAGCGCGCATTGTACTAACCCAGCGTGCGCATGCTGTCAGCTTGCTACTGGTCACACCAACCGTCGTGCCGTTTTTCGCGGTCGACTAGCGCGTGGCCCCCATGCATGGCGGTTTGGTCATGCCCCGCATGTGTGGGGCGCCCTGTTGGCCCCGCCTATGTTAGGAATATCCTCCGGTGGCGGCCCCGAGGGGACGTGGGAGCGTGCGCGGCGGTTTGCCTCTCCTGCGCATGGAGGCCAGCGCCTCAGCCACATGACTCGTGGGTCCGGGCCCCTCTGCCAGTGACTGAGTTGTTCGGGCGCTAGGTGTGCGCCAGGCAGATTTATCTAGGGTGTGTGGGGAGTCTTTTCTTGAAATGGGGTTTTTTCGCGCGCAGTGGTTTCGCTTTCGCATTTTCCCCAACTGCTCTGCCCTTTCGCCTCCAAGCCTTCCACGCCTCTCCGCGTTCGTGCCCCCCAGTCTTTCGCCGCCGTGGTTGCCATGGCCATGCTGGTTCGTCCTGATCATTACCAGACCGAGGAGGCGCTCGACTCGGTGCGCCGCCTGCTCCGATGGGGCACGCCTGCGTTTGCCGGGAGGATCCGGGCCGGCACTACTCCCCTCGGCGATCTTGCTGCCGGGGAGTTTGTGCTCTTCATTTCCTATCTCTTCTGTGGGTTGGCGCTGCCGATTTCGCCGTTCTTCCTGCTGCTGCTGGAGGAGTTCGGGCTTCAACTCCAGCACCTCACACCCCACTCCATCCTCCGCCGCCAGCATCTTTAGATCCGATACCACCACCACCGCCGCCTGTGTCAGACCAACCATCGTCACTGCGGGGGCAGTGGCAGCAATAGCAGCAGGGGCTGCAGCAGCAGCAGCAACGACAACGGGCACCCCGCTTCCAAGGCCACTGGAAGGTCCACGGTCACAAGTAAGCTTATTCTCTTCCAATGTTTGCTCGAGCGTAGCTTTTATGTCGACAGGTCTTGATCCGCCCTTTGCCTGTCAGGGCCTCCTCTCCTTCGGCATCCGTGGCCACTCCTTCCCCGCCGGCCGCCATGCCCGCCGGTGGGTCTAGTTCCCATCGGCATACATCTGCTGGGAACATCGTCGTCGATCCGTCAGCGGCTTCCGTGGATGCTCCAACCTCGTCGGCCGCCATGCCCGCCGGTGGGTCTGGTTCCCATCAACATACATCTACTGGGAACGTCGCCGGTGATCCGTCAGTGGCTACCGTAGCCTCATTAGCGTCGGCGCCAAGCCCGCCATCGGCAGCAACCGAAGAGGTTCCAGTTGTGTTTGCCCCCACCGTTCAGGATGACACTGGTGCTGAGGTGGCACCGTTGGGTCCCTAGGATCCGCCTGTCACCGTCGAGGCAACGCCTTCGGGTTCCCAAGTCCTAGCTGGGGGTCTAGAAGTGGCAGCGTCGCCAACGGCTGTTGCAGACCCAATCGGCGGCGATACCGTCGGATGCACCGTCGGTGGTAGGCATGGGGGGCGCATCTAGCTCTGTCCCTCCGCCAACTCCAGAGGGTCTAGAGGTTATTCTTGGGCGACCACTTCGGTCTGGCGTCGAACCTGGAGCAACGCTGACTCCCCTCCCTCAGGTGCTGACTCGCGCTCACCAGGCCCTCTAGGAAACCGAGGCGGCTATCTGGCGGGAGTGGGAGGCGCTCGAGACCGAGCACCAGCGCCTTGGCGACTGGTGCTCCCAACTGGAAAAGCGCACTAAGGCAACGTCCTACCAATTCGCCTCGGAGCGGGCCGAGCTTGAGCAGGAGCATGAGGACTTCAAGGAGGACAACCGGAAGGTGTCTGACCGAGAGGAGGAGGTGACCTGGAAGGAGAGAAGCTTGGTCAAGAAGAAGGAACACTTAGACCAAAAAGAGGATGTCGTCACAGCGCTCCATGATAAGCTAAAAGCTTATAATACAGTGTTGGAGAAACAGCGGGACAAGCAGACTGCGGCTGAGGCGAAGCTGCAGAAGCTGCAGCAGGAACTTGCCAACAAGGCCAGCGACATTGCTCACGCTGAGGAAAACCTCAAGGTGAGGGAAGCTTCCTTGGCGAAACGGGCAACTGACCTCGCCTTCAGGGAGGAGATGTGGGCAAGGCGGAACAAGCTGCTGGATGAGCTTGAGCTCAAGGCAGAGGAGAAAGGGAAGCGTTTGGAGGGGAAAGTGCGGGCACTGGAGGAGCAGGTACGCCAGTTCCAGGCAGCGCAGGTTGTACAGGCGACGCAGACGGCCTCGGGCCCCTAGGCGGTGGAGGTGATGAGGAAGACACTTGACGACCTCCGGGCAGAGCAACGCGCTGGGGCCCAGCGCATCGCCGCCTGGGCTGCCGAGGCAAGCACGACATTAGTGCCATTGGGGATGAGTCCCATCCCGGCATTGGTGCGGCTGGTGTCCATCTCCGACGCGCTCCCGATACTGGATTCCGCTGCTGACCGCCTCCGATGTTTGGATCAGATTCTTGGCGCCCGCTTGGAGGCCGAGGGCAGCAGACTCTGCCGGTCGGCAGTCGAGTACGTCTTGACATGCTTCCGGAGCCACGACCCGGCTGTCTCCTTGGGGCCAGTCATTGCGGGTCTGGTGGCCGACACTGAAGATGCTGCCCGACAGGGCGTACAGGATGTTGTGGATGCGGTGGTCGAGCGCTTCCAGCGGGATCCTGCTGACGATGAGTAGCCAGGCCTGCGTGGAGAAAAACGAGGGTTCCGCTAGGGAGCGGGTTGCAATATGTCTTTGATTTTAAGATACTCTTTAGGTACTACTTATCGGTGACATTACAACTTATCTGCATGCCACTTTTTCTTTGTTGTGTGCATTGTTGCCAACTTCTCCCCTGGTACTTGACCCCCTAGGATATGGCCTCGACGTGTCGGGGCTGGATGCCAGGATTCTTAAGGTGGAACTGGTGTCATGACCCCCAAGGGGCAATCCTAACTGGGACCCTACCTGCACACAGTCTATAGGCTAGGTATTTTTAGCAGCGCACCCATATGGTCTGCTAGCTGGTATTTCTTATCCTTTGATTCACGCAACAGGACCAGCTGCAGGGCGGTGGGGTGTGTAGGCTTGCGGTACTTGACCATACCAAGCAACCTTACGGCCCCAAACCACCCCATCGTCTGGTTGCCAGGTCTGGCTACTCAATTCGGATGTCGCTATACCCGCCAGGGAGGGAGACTACATGGGTGGTGAGATAGTAATAATGGTTGTAAATTTAGGAATAAAACCAACATAAAAGCAGTTCTGTAGGTCGAACCCCTTCCTTATAACTGGATATACACGAGTGTAGGCCAACAGACCGGGTTTATTGAGGCCGGACCTCTCCGGCTGACGCATATAAATGCGCTTCTTAGTAACAGGGAAAGAGACCGAACTCCCAATTCTGTTTTTATGGGAAAACTTACAGAGATGCTCTATGTTCCAGGGGTTGGGAAGAGGTACTCCGTTATCTGTGGCGAGGCAGACGCACCCGGGGCAGCATATTTCTGTCACCTTGAAGGGTCCTTCCCAAATGGGAGAGAGCTTGTGGAGCCCTTCTCGGCTTAGAACTCGCCTTAGAACCAGGTCCCCGACTTCAAACTTCCTACTATGCACGAACCGTTGGTGGTAGCGCCTGAGCGCCTGGTTGTACCGTGCATTTCGGACTGCTGCTCGCCACCTGTGCTCGTCGATGAAGTCCACATCCTCGCATCGTAGCTGTTCCTGCGCAGACTCATCAAACGACTGGGCCCGTGGGGAGCCCATAATGATTTCCGAGGGAAGGCAGGCTTCGGCCCCGAAGACCAGGAAGAATGGGGTCTTCCCGGTGGCTCGGCTGGGTGTGGTTCGGTTCCCCCATAGCACGGAGGGCAGCTCACTGACCCAATTTGCGCCATGCTTCTTTAAGCAGTCATAGGTACGCGTCTTGAGTCCCCTGAGGATCTCTGCATTTGCTCTCTCCACCTGTCCGTTGCTCCTGGGATGGGCCACGGATGCGAAACAGAGTCGGGTGCCGATGCCTTCACAGTACTCCTGGAAGACCGGCTTGTAAACTGGGTCCCGTTGCCTGTAATGATACGACTTGGGACACCGAATCTACAGACGATCGACTTGAGGAAAGCGACAGCAGCGCTCTGGGTGATGCTGACCACAGGGGTGGCTTCCAGCCACTTGGTGAACTTGTCAATGGCGACAAAGAGGTACCGGTACCCACCGACAGCCCTAGGAAACGGTCCTAGGATATCCACCCCCCATACGGCGAATGGCTAGGAGGGCGGAATCATTTGCAGAGCCTGAGCTGGTGTGTGTATCTGCTTTGCGTGGTACTGGCACGCTTCGCAGGACTTTACTAGCTCGGTCGCATCCTGGAGGGAAGTTGGCCAATAAAAACCATGCCAGAAGGCCTTACCGACCAGCGTGCGGGATGAAAAATTACTTCCACACTCCCCTCCATGGATCTCCATGAGTAACTCACGGCCCTCTTCCTAGGTAATGCACCGCATGAGAATGCCGTTGGCGCCACGACGGTAGAGACCCCCTTCTACTATCGTGTATCGCTTAGCCAACCGCACTATGCGCTCGGCGAAGACATGGTCTTCAGGAAGGATATTTTCCTCTAGGTAGTCCCGGATCTCGGAGATCCATGCATCGGGACCGCTCTGAGTTGTCGACTGTGGCGCTAAAGGGTCAGCGGAGCCCCCCAGAGCGCACACAGCCTTTGGTGGGTTCTGGGACGCCACCGGGACCGCCGGCTTCGAGGTGCCGGTCTTGCCCCCTTCGCCCAGTCCGGCTGGCTGGGCGGTGGGTCTCAGCAGCCGTCTTTCGAAGGCGCCCTCGGGCACGGGTGCCCGAGTTGATGCCCTCTGGGAGAGGTCATCTGCCGCTGAGTTGTCGGCTCGGGGAACATGTTGAAGTTCCAGGGTCGTGAAATCCTTCTCCAGCTTCCTCACATGGAGGAGGTAAGCTGCGAGTCTAGGCTCGTTGCAGCTACATTCTCCGTGGACCTGCTTGATGATAAGCTGAGAGTCCCCTTTACGAGGAGTTGGCAGACCCCCAGTTTAGGGCCGCGGATAGGCCGAAGATCAGCACCTCATACTCCGCCATGTTGTTGGTGGCCTTGAATTCAAGATGCACCACATACTGCAGCTGGTTTCCTCCTAGGTCAGCGAGGATCACTCCTGCACCAGCACTCTGTTGGCGGGCGGATCCATCGAAGAAAAGCGTCCAGTGGGGTTCGGTGAAGATCGGACCCCTGCGCTCCGCCAATGTGGGGTCCGGAGCGGGGTCCGGGCCCCCGGGGGCGCAAGGGGATGGAGTCCACTCTACGATGAAGTCGGCCAGGACCTGACTTTTGATGGCGTGGCGGTGTTGGAAGTCCAGCTGGAACTCGGCGAGCTCTGTCGCCCACTTGGCGATGTTGCCAGTGGCGTTTGGGTTGTAGAGGATGGTCCTTAACGGAAAGGAGGGCATCACCACAACCCTGTGTGCTTGGAAATAGTGACACAGCTTCCTGGATGCGACCAACACGGCATAGAGGAGTTTGTGCGTCTCGAGGTACCTGGCCTTTGCTTCATGGAGGACCTCGCTGACGTAGTAGACCGGCTTCTGAACAGTCCGGGTCTCTGTAGCTGGTTCTAAGTTTCCAGGTTCTTGTCCTTCTTGTGCCTCCCTTTCGGCGACTAACACCATGCTTATTGCTTCTGCAGCCGCCATAATGTACAGGTATAGCGGCTCCCCCAGCTCAGGAGCAACCAGGATCGGCAGGTAAGCTAGGTGCTGCTTCAATTCTTTGAAGGCTTGTTCTGCCTCTTCGGTCCAGGCAAATGGGCCTGATTTCCGCAGGAGCTTGAAGAAAGGCAACGCCCTCTCAGCCAACCTCAAAATGAAGCGGCTAAGGGCTGTTATCGACCCTGTAAGCTTCTGGATGTCCTTAATACGAGCGGGAGGCCTCATTACCTTAATAGCCTTGATTTTCTCCGGGTTATCTTCAATGCCTCGGTATGAAACCAGGAACCCCAGCAACTTCCCTGCGGAGACACCGAAGATGCATTTCTCCGGGTTCAGCTTGGTGCGGGTTGCCCGTAGCTTGCCAAAAACCAGGGTCAGGTCTTCCACTATAGCCGACCCTTCCCTAGTCTTGACCATGATGTCATCGACGTAAATTTCCACCTTGTCCCAGATCAGGACCCCGAAGGTCTTACTCATCGCCCGAACAAATGTTGGCAAGGCATTCCTCAGACCGTAGGGCATTACAACATAACAGTATAGTCCATCTACTGTCACAAAAGCGGTATGCCTCCTATCCTCCTTAGCCATCCGGTTTTGATGGAAACCAGAGTAAGCGTCCAAGAAGGACAAGAGGTCGCACCCCGAGGTAGAGTCCACAATCTGATCAATACGCGGCAGTGGGTACGGGTCCTTGGGGCATGCCTTATTTAGGCTGGTGTTGTCGATGCACATCTGAAGCTTCCCGTTTGCCTTTGGCACGACGACTGGGTTGGCCAGCCACACGGGGTGATGAACCTCTTCAATACAGCCAGCATGCAACAGCTTCCGGACCTCTTCACGGATGAAGTCCTATCGTTCCACGGACTGTCTCCATGGCTTCTGGCTCACCGGCTTGGCGTCCGGGTAAACCTTTAGCTGGTGCTCGATCACCTCTCTGGGGATCCCAGGCATCTGCGACGGATCCCAAGCGAAGACGTCGGCATTTGCTTGGAGGAAGGCGCCGAGCGCGAGTTCCTATTTTTCTCCCAGGTTCCCTACGATGCGGGTGGTCTAGGAGGGGTCCGCACCGATCTGGATGGTCTTCGCGGGTCCGCCGTCTGCCCCAGATGGCTGCACTTTCGGCGCCTTGGAGGGCGCCCTGGTACTGGGGCCTCTTCCTCCATCGTCCGACGAGTGATCTCGGTCGCCAGGGTGTGTAGCTTCTCGATGGCTGCTAGTGCGGCGGTGCGGTCGCCCCGCACGGTGAGGATCCCAGCGGGGGACGACATCTTGAGGACCAAGTACCCGTAATGGCCATGAACCGGTACAGGGTCAGCCTCCCAATGATGGCGTTAAAAGGGAGGTTGACCTCTGCGATGTCGAACTGGACGTTTTCTGTATGGAAGTTCTCTTCCATCCCAAATGTAACCAGGAGCGTTATGCTCCCGAGGGGTTATACGGGCTGCGGGCCCACCCCGGAGAATGGGCGAGAGGGCCCCAGCCGTGACCCCGGAACCTGCAGCTGTCTGAATGCTGCATGGCTGATGACATTGAGGCCAGCCCCTCCGTTGATCAACACGTGGTGTAGCCGCATGTTGGCGACAACAGGGGCGGTGATGAGCGGCAGCACGCCGGCCCCCGCCATGTTGTCGGGGCAGTCGGATGCCCTGAAGGAGATGGTGGTGCCCCTCCACCGTTGGTGTGGAGCGGTTTTGGGGACCCCTGGGACCACCGAAAGAACTTCCCGGCGTAGGGACTTGACACTCCTACGGGAGGTGAGCTCCCAGCTTCCGCCGTACATTACATACAGCTTCTTGCGACGATCGCCATCATCGCTGGAGTCAGAATCTCCGATGAAAATGTCCTTTAGGCACCCCTCTGGCGACTGGTAGCCGAGGTCTTGTCCTTCCTCAGCCGCGGCCTTTCCGTCAGCTCCATTCTAGCTTGGTCAGCGGTGGGGCGGTGAGCCATCCTTGAAGGACTACTCGCATCGCTCGCTGACGCGCCTTGCGAGTTTGATAATCTCACGGCAGTCGGTGGCACGATGGCGGCTGTTGGGGTGCACTGGGCATGTGTCACCGCTGCTTCCCTGGGGCCGTGGGCGCTTGCTGCGCTCGCCTTGGCTCCCGGCAGCGGCAGCGGCAACTGAAACATCGAACCGCGGCTTTTCGTGGCCGTGGTTCTTGTTTCTCTTTTTCTTCCTGCCTCCGCCCTAGGTGATGACATCCGAGCTGCCCACCTTGGTAACCTCAGCCTGTGGTACCGAGTGCCAAGCACGGCCCTCGGCGGCTCTAGCGCATTTGTCAGCTAGTGAAAAGAGTGTGGTGACGTCATCCACATCATGCGTGGCCAACTTCTCCAGCATCTTCTCATCACGTACCCCCTGGCGGAAAGCAGTGATGATGGAAGCGTCCGAGATACGGGGGATTGTCCCACGTACCTTGGTGAAGTGGGAAATGAACACTCGGAGGGTCTCCTCGGGTTCCTGTCTTACTGCGTGGAGGTGTGCCTCCACTACGTGCCGCTGGTAAGCGCTAGCGAAGTTTGCCATGAACCGTGCACAGAGCTCTTCCCAGGAGTAGATGGATCCTGGGGCTTGGTTCATGAGCCAAGTCTGGGCTAGCCCAGACAGGGCTACATGGAAGTAGGTTGCCATTACGGCGGTGCCTCCACCTGCTGCCGTAATGGCAGTGAAATAAACCTGCAGGAATTCTGACGGGTTTGTCGTACCATCGTATTTTTCCGGCAGATGTGGCCGAAACTTGGGCGGCCACGTTGCCGCGTGGAGGTGGTCCGCTAGGGCAGCGCAGCCTACTCTAGCCAACGGGATGCTGGTCTGGAATCGAGCATCCCCTGGGGCCCGTGGCGCGACCGCAGCGGAATCTTGCCCGAGTTTGCCGCAGCGCTCACGCGTCTTCTCCAAAGAGATACAGGCATCTTTGCTTGCATGTCTGCGGTTGAGTTCATCCCGTAGGTCTCCTGGTCCCTCTGGAGGAACTTGCGCGTCTCCTTTTGCGCGTCTGTGGTTGAGCTCCGTTCGCAGATCTCCGGTCGGGTCAGTTCTCATCGAGGGTGAGCGCTCCGAGGCAGGTGCTTCGTGCCGGCGCCAGGACGACCGAGGCTTAGGCTTGATCGAGCCAGTGTGCGCCATGCTAAGGAGGCGATCCATGTCATCGCGCCACTGCCTCATAGCCCCTGGCAAGGCCATGGGGCTTGGTAAGTGGCGCAACAACTCTCTGGCCGCAGAGAGCGCTCCGGCGGGGGCATCCCCTGACGGAGTTCGGGATGCCCGCACTGGCGTGCGCCGCCGTGCGGGGCGCACGGCTGCAGCGCCAAGCATCGGGTGGCCAGAGCTCTGTGGCGTAGAAGATGCAGCCTCTTCCTCCATGGGGAAGTCTTCAGAGGTCTCGCCACGATGCTCGTCGATACTGACCATAGTGTTGAACAGGAAAACAAGCAAAAACCTAAAGCCTAGCCCCCTACCTGGCGCGCCAAATGTCGGAGAGCAAATCTTCGGCCGGGTGGCGGAGTGCACCCGCCCAAAAAACCTAAGATGAGGAGGGGCTTAGGCGTTTTGCTTGTTAGTTGGGAAGAACACAAGAACACACAAGGATTTAGAGTGGTTCGGGCCGCCGGAGCGTAACACCCTACTCCACTGTGTGATGTATTGCTTGTGAGCTAAGACTGGATCTAAAAGATTGAGCTTGTGTGTAACTCGCATGCTTCCCCTTTTATAGCTGAAGGGGGGCATGCACAAAGGCACTGGGCCCCGACATGTGGGCCCAGGGACATAAAGAATATAGCACTTGGAGCCAAAAATATTTGCTGCTGGGGCAATCTTCTTGTGTCCTGACGCCCGAGATCTGCGTATCCTCGGCGTGCAGGGGAAACTTCTTGTAGAAGGGATGATGGGTACCGTGCGCCGCTCGGCATGGGCGCACTGTTTGTCAACAGGCTGGTTAGGCGCGTCGTCTACTGGACGACCCTAACGTCGTCTGCCAGTGGATTGGATAGGGCGCATTAAATGCTGAGAGGACTCGTCGCCTGTCAGCATGGTGGCAGGCGGCGCGTCCTCTCCGTAATAAATGCAGAGGCTGCATGGTTGTATGGGCCTTGCGTTAGGCTTGGCCCGTTGGCTTATGTCACGAGCCACAAGCCACACGGCAGCAGCGGTCTCTGCCTGAGCGGGGAGCGTAGGGCAAGGCCTGGACACGTGTCAGCACCGGACCCTTGCTTGTGTCGGGGTCCTCCTCGTCCCGGGACCTTGCTAAGGCCCGGACCTCACTGGGGGGGACCTGGGACCCACCCGAGGGACCCGACATGTCTTCTTGGGAGCTCTGGACTCGTACACACAGGGGGTCCGGTGTTCCTCTGGGGAGGTCCGGACCCAACGATGCTTCCTGGGATGTATTATCTTTCCTTGCCACGCGGTGCCCTTAGGCCTGCCCATGTGGTGGGGTCGGGTGCTGCTCTCCATGTGACCTGGAGGTGTCGTACAGGTGCGGCGTCTTCATACTACAGAAGAGGGTTCCCCTGTTTCAAGGTACCAACAGTCATATAGCTAAACTAGATGCTAAAATTGCCGAGCATGAACTAGAAAATGAAAAATTTAAATTTGCTCGTAGCATGCTCTATAATGGGAGACGCCCTGGCATTAAAGATGGCATTGGCTTCCAACAGGGAGACAATGTCAAGCTTAATGCCCCTAAGAAATTGTCTAATTTTGTTAAGGGTAAGGCTCCCATGGCTCAGGATAACGACGGCTATATTCTATATCCTGCTGGTTATCCCGAGCATAAGATTAGGAGAATTCATGCTAGGAAACCTCATAATGTTTCTCATCATGCTTTTATGTATAGAAATGAGGCTTCTAGCTCTAGGCATTCTACCCATGTTAAAATGCCTAAAAAGAAATCTCCTATTGCAACAAATGAGCATAATGTTTCATTTAAAACTTTTGATGCTTCTTATGTTTTAACTAACAAATCAGGCAAAGCAGTTGCCAAATATGTTGGGGGCAAACACAAGGGCTCCAAGACTTGTGTTTGGGTACCCAAGGTGCTTGTTTCTAATGTGAAAGGACCTAAGATCGTTTGGGTACCTAAGAACAAGGCCTAAATTTGTTTTGTAGGTTTATGCATCCGGAGGCTCAAGTTGGATAATTGATAGCGGGTGCACAAACCACATGACAGGGGAGAAAAGGATGTTCTCCTCCTATGAGAAAAACCAAGATCCCCAAAGAGCTATTACATTCGGGGATGTAAATCAAGGTTTGGTCAAAGGACTTGGTAAAATTGCTATATCACCTGACCATTCTATTTCCAATGTTTTTCTTGTAGATTCTTTAGATTACAATTTACTTTCTGTTTCTCAATTATGCAATATGGGCTACAACTGTCTTTTTACAGATATAGGTGCTACCGTCTTTAGAAGAAGTGATGATTCAGTAGCATTTAAGGGAGTATTAGAGGGTCAGCTATACTTAGTTGATTTTAATAGAGCTGAACTCGATACTTGCTTAATTGCTAAGACTAATAAGGGTTGGCTCTGGCATCGCCGACTAGCCCATGTTGGGATGAAGAATCTTCACAAGCTTCTAAAGGGAGAACACATTTTGGGACTAACCAATGTTTATTTTGAGAAAGACAGAGTTTGTAGCGCATGTCAAGCAGGGAAGCAAGTTGGTACACAAAAACATCATGACAACAGACAGGCCACTGGAGTTACTCCACATGGATCTATTCGGCCCGATAGCTTACATAAGCATCGGCGGGAGTAAGTACTGTCTAGTAATTGTGGATGATTATTCTCGCTTCACTTGGGTATTCTTTTTGCAGGAAAAATCTCAAATCCAAGAGACCTTAAAGGGATTCTTGAGACGGGCTCAAAATGAGTTCGGATTGAGAATCAAGAAGATAAGAAGCGACAACGTGAGAGCACCTAGAGGGGGGGGTGAATAGGTGATCCTGTAAAAACCTCAAACTTAAGCCACAAAAACTTGTTAAGCGTTAGCACGATTAATGCCAAGTGGCTAAGGTGAAGTCTCAACAAAACACAATACCACAAGAATCAAGCACAGAGGGACACGGTGGTTTATCCCGTGGTTCGGCCAAGCCAATGCTTGCCTACTTCCACGTTGTGGCGTCCCAACGGACGAGGGTTGCAATCAACCCCTCTCAAGCGGTCCAAAGACCCACTTGAATACCACGGTGTTTTGTTGTTCCTTTCACTATCCCGTTTGCAAGGAATCTCCACAAATTGGAGTCTCTTGCCCTTACAAGTATGATCACAAAGAAAGCACAGAGTAAGGGAGGGAAGCAACACACACAAATCCACAACAAAATCGCACACACACAGCCAAGACTCGAGCTCGAATGACTATCTCAGAGTTCACACTAGAACAGAGCTCGAATCACTTAGAATCACAAACGAATGCGCAAAGAACTTGTGTGGATGATCAAGAATGCTCAAGAGTTGCTTGTATATCTCCTCCATGCGCCTAGGGGCTCCTTTTATAGCCCCAAGGCAGCTAGGAGCCGTTGAGAGCAATTCTGGAAGGCTATCCTGGCCTTCTGTCGTCGGGGGCACCGGACAGTCCGGTGCACACCGGACACTGTCCGGTGCCCGATCTGTTTCCTTTTCGGGCGCTTCCGACCGTTGGAAGACTGCCGTAGATCTGCGAGCCGTTGGCGCACCGGACAGTCCGGTGCACACCGGACAGTCCGGTGCCGTCTTCCGACCGTTGGCTCGGCCACGTGTCCCGCGCGGATTGCGCGGCCGACCGTTGGCCCTGGCCGACCGTTGGCTCACCGGACAGTCCGGTGCACACCGGACAGTCCGGTGAATTTTAGCCGTACGCCGCCGGCCAAAAACCCGAGAGCGGCCAGTTCGAGTCGAGTTGGCCTGGCGCACCGGACACTGTCCGGTGCACACCGGACAGTCCGGTGCTCCAGACCGAGCTGGGACTTGGCTGCACACAGCCAAGTCATTTCTCCTCTTCTCTCTTCCTGTTTCTAACACTTAGACAAATATGTTAGTCCACAAAACCAATGTACTAAGGCTTAGAAACATACCTTTATCTCATGATTTGCACCTTGTTCGTCCATGTACACAAATTCACAATTAAACACATGTGTTGGCACTCAATCACCAAAATACTTAGAAATGGCCCAAGGGCACATTTCCCTTTCAATCTCCCCCTTTTTGGTGATTTATGCCAACACAACATAAAGCCACTAGAACAAGTGCAAACTCTATTCAAATAACACTTAAATTTATTTTGAATAAATTTTGGCATATATGGATCATCCTTTGCCACCACTTGGTTTGTTTTTGCAAATCAAACACAAATCTCTATCTCTGTGTTTAAGCATAAAGAGAGTCATTCAAAAAGAGATTGATCAAAGATTTCAAAAACTCCCCCTTTTTTCCATAATTACTACTTCTCCCCACAAGAAGCCAACTTTTGACAAGAGAGACAACAAAAGAGTTTTGACAAACCAAAAGCTCTATTCTACTAATTTCAAAAATCTCTCAAGTGGTAGCTGATCCATTTATTGCTTTGGCCTTTATTTTCTCCCCCTTTGGCATCAAGCACCAAAACGGGATCAATTGTGGCCCTATAACCCCATTGCCTCACCAAAATCTTCAATTAAGAGCAAATGGCAATAAGAGTTCATGAGATGGACTTGGAATAAGTTACCCCTCATCGGAGTGCAGTGGAAGTCTTGCATGATCCAAGTCCACCTTTTTCCTTTCAATTCTCCTTTGAGACTAACACAAGCAAACTCAAACATATGGTTAGACTCAAAGGGTCAAGTTGTAACACATCTCCCCCCAAACATGTGCATCACATTGCAACGGACTTGTGAGGTCCAGGGAGTGTTTGTGCAACTTGAGCACCATAATAAGCAACAAAATGCAGAATGAACTTGATCAAAAGCATAGATACATGTATGCTACAATTCAATCCAAGTTCCGCGAATCTAAGACATTTAGCTCACTACGCAGCCTGCAAAAGGTCTTCTCATCTAAAGGCTTGGTAAAGATATCGGCTAGCTGGTTCTCGGTGCTAACATAAAACACTTCGATATCTCCCTTTTGCTGGTGGTCTCTCAAAAAGTGATGCCGGATGTCAATGTGCTTTGTGCGGCTGTGCTCAACAGGATTTTCCGCTATTCGGATAGCACTCTCATTATCACATAGGAGTGGGACTTTGCTCAGATTGTAGCCAAAGTCCCTGAGGGTTTGCCTCATCCAAAGTAGTTGCGCGCAACACTGACCTGCGGCAACGTACTCGGCCTCAGCGGTGGATAGGGCAACGGAGGTTTGTTTCTTAGAGTTCCATGACACCAGGGACCTTCCTAAGAATTGGCACGTCCCCGATGTACTCTTCCTATCGACCTTACATCCAGCATAGTCGGAATCTGAGTACCCAATTAAGTCAAAGTTAGACCCCTTTGGATACCAGATCCCGAAGCAAGGCGTAGCGACTAAATATCTAAGAATTCGCTTCACCGCCACCAAGTGACACTCCTTAGGATCGGATTGAAATCTAGCACACATGCATACGCTAAGCATAATATCCGGTCTACTAGCACATAAATAAAGTAAAGACCCTATCATTGACCGGTATGCCTTTTGATCAACGGACTTACCTCCTTTGTTGAGGTCGGTGTGTCCGTCGGTTCCCATCGGAGTCTTTGCGGGCTTGGCGTCCTTCATCCCAAACCGCTTCAGCAGATCTTGCGTGTACTTCGTTTGGGAGATGAAGGTGCCGTCCTTGAGTTGCTTCACTTGGAACCCAAGGAAGTAGTTCAACTCGCCCATCATCGACATCTCGAATTTCTGCGTCATCACCCTGCTAAACTCTTCACAAGACTTTTGATTAGTAGAACCAAATATTATGTCATCGACATAAATTTGGCATACAAACAAATCACCATCACATGTCTTTGTAAAAAGAGTTGGATCGGCTTTCCCAACCTTGAAAGCATTAGCAAGTAAGAAATCTCTAAGGCATTCATACCATGCTCTTGGGGCTTGTTTAAGTCCATAGAGCGCCTTAGAGAGCTTACACACGTGGTCGGGGTACCGCTCATCCTCGAAGCCAGGGGGTTGCTCCACGTACACCTCCTCCTTTATTGGCCCGTTGAGGAACGCGCTCTTCACATCCATTTGGTACAACCTGAAAGAATGGTGAGCGGCATATGCTAGCAAGATACGAATAGACTCTAGCCTAGCCACAGGAGCAAAAGTCTCCTCAAAGTCCAAACCTGCGACTTGGGCATAACCTTTTGCCACAAGTCGAGCCTTGTTCCTTGTCACCACCCCGTGCTCGTCTTGTTTGTTGCGGAACACCCACTTGGTTCCCACAACATTTTGCTTGGGACGAGGCACCAGCGTCCAAACTTCGTTGCGCTTGAAGTTATTAAGTTCCTCCTGCATGGCCAACACCCAATCCGGATCTAGCAAGGCCTCCTCTACCCTGAAAGGCTCAATAGAGGAGACAAAGGAGTAATGTTCACAAAAATTTACTAATCGAGACCGAGTAGTTACTCCCTTGCTGATGTCACCCAGAATTTGGTCGACGGGATGATCCCTTTGAATCATCGCTCGAACTTGGGTTGGAGGTGCCGGTTGCGCTTCTTCCTCCATCACTTGATCTTCTTGTGCTCCCCCTTGATCACACGCCTCCTTTTGATGAACCTGTTCATCGTCTTGAAGTGGGGGATGCACCGTCGTTGAGGAAGAAGGTTGATTACGTTCATCCTGTTCCTGTGGCCGAACGTCTCCAATCGCCATGGTTCGTATAGCAGCCGACGGAACATCTTCTTCATCTACATCATCACAATCAACAACTTGCTCTCTTGGAGAGCCATTAGTCTCATCAAATACAACGTCGCTAGAGACTTCAACCAAACCCGATGATTTGTTGAAGACTCTATACGCCTTTGTATTTGAATCATAACCTAATAAAAACCCTTCTATAGCTTTGGGAGCAAACTTAGAATTTCTACCCTTCTTCACTAGAATGTAGCACTTGCTCCCAAAAACACGAAAGTACGATACATTGGGTTTGTTACCGGTTAGTAGCTCATATGACGTCTTCTTGAGGAGGCGGTGAAGGTAGACCCTGTTGATGGCGTGGCAAGCCGTGTTCACGGCTTCCGACCAAAAGCACTCGGGGGTCTTGAACTCTCCAAGCATTGTCCTCGCCATATCGATTAGCGTCCTGTTCTTCCTCTCTACCACACCATTTTGTTGTGGTGTGTAGGGAGCGGAGAACTCGTGCTTGATCCCTTCCTCCTCAAGAAACTCCTCCACTTGAAGGTTCTTGAACTCGGACCCGTTGTCGCTCCTTATCTTCTTCACCTTGAGCTCAAACTCATTTTGAGCTCTCCTGAGGAAGCGCTTGAGGGTCCCTTGGGTTTCAGACTTATCCTGCAAAAAGAACACCCAAGTGAAGCGGGAAAAGTCATCAACAATAACTAAACCATACTTACTTCCTCCTATGCTTAGATAGGCGACGGGTCCGAAGAGGTCCATATGCAGCAGCTCCAGGGGTCTCGACGTGGTCATCACGTTCTTGCTGTGATGTGCTCCTCCCACTTGTTTACCTGCCTGACAAGCTGCACAAGGTCTATCTTTTTCGAAATAAACATTTGTTAGACCTATCACGTGTTCTCCCTTTAGAAGCTTATGGAGGTTCTTCATCCCCACATGTGCTAAGCGGCGATGCCACAGCCAGCCCATGCAAGTCTTAGCCATTAAGCATGCATCTAGACCGGCCTCTTCTTTTGCAAAATCAACTAAATAAAGCTTGCCGTCTAGTACACCCTTAAAAGCTAGTGAACCATCACCTCTTCTAAAGACAGACACATCTACATTTGTAAAAAGGCAATTGTATCCCATTTGACATAATTGACTAACAGATAGCAAATTATATCCAAGACTCTCCACTAAGAATACATTTGAGATAGAATGCTCATTAGAAATTGCAATTTTACCTAACCCTTTTACCTTGCCTTGATTCCCATCACCGAATATAATTGAATCTTGGGAATCCTTATTCTTGACGTAGGAGGTGAACATCTTCTTCTCCCCCGTCATATGGTTTGTGCATCCGCTGTCGATAATCCAGCTTGAACCCCCGGATGCATAAACCTGCAAGGCAAATTTAGGCTTGGGTCTTAGGTACCCAACTCATGTTGGGTCCTGCAAGGTTAGCACAAATATCTTTAGGGACCCAAATGCAAGATTTATCTCCCTTGCATCTAGCCCCTAATTTCCTAGCAACAACCTTCTTTCCCTTTCTACAAATAGCAAAGGGAGCATTACAAGCATAATAAATGGTAGAAGGTTCATTCACTACTTTCCTAGGAGCATGAATAACATTCTTCCTAGGCATATGTACAACATTTCTCCTACACATATCTCTACCATGATTATAAGAAGAACTAGAAGCAAACATTGCATGAGAATCATAAGCATGTGAATCAAAATGATTATAAGCATTTCTAGCATGTCTCCTATCATAATATATAAAAGCATGATTCTTTTTAGCATTACTAGCCATCGGGGCCTTCCCCTTCTCCTTGACGAAGATGGGAGCCTTATGGCTTGTTAAGTTCTTGGCTTCCCTCTTGAAGCCAAGCCCATCCTTAATTGAGGGGTGTCTACCAATCGTGTAGGCATCCCTTGCAAATTTGATTTTATCAACTTCATTCTTGCTAGTCTTAAGTTGGGCATTAAGACTAGCCACTTCATCATTTAATTTGGAAATTAGAACTAGGTGTTCACTACAAGCATTAACATCAAAATCCTTACACCTAGTACAAATTTCAACATGTTCACCACAAGAATTTGATTTACTAGCTACTTCTAGTTTAGCACTTAAATCAATATTAACACTTCTTAAGGTAGAAATGGTTTCATGACAGGAAGATATTTCACTAGAAAGCATTTCATTTCTTTTCACTTCTAAAGCATATGATTTTTGTGCCTCTACAAACTTATCATGTTCATCATACAATAAATCTTCTTGCTTTTCTAAAAGCCTATCCTTTTCATTCAATGCATCAATCAATTCATTGATTTTATCTATCTTAGATCTATCTAAGCCCTTGAACAAGCAAGAATAATCTATATCATCATCACTAGACTCACTATCACTAGAAGAAGCATAAGTGGAGTCTTTAGTACTTACCTTCTTCTCTCTTGCCATAAGACAAGTGAGACGCTCGTTGGGGAAGAGAGCCGATTTGTTGAAGGCAGTGGCGGCGAGTCCTTCGTTGTCGGAGTCGGAGGAGGAGCAATCCGAGTCCCACTCCTTTCCTAGATGCGCCTCGCCCTTTGCCTTCTTGTATTGCTTCTTCTTCTCTCTTTTGTTCCCCTTTTCCTGGTCACTTTCATTATCGGGACAGTTAGCAATGAAATGACCAAGCTTACCGCATTTGAAGCATGAGCGCTTCCCCTTGGCTTTGGTCTTGCTTGGTTGTCCCTTGTGACCTTTAAGCACCGTCTTGAATCTTTTAATGATGAGAGCCATCTCTTCATCATTAAGGCCAGCCGCCTCAACTTGCGCCACCTTGCTAGGTAGCGACTCCTTGCTCCTCGTTGCCTTTAGAGCAATGGGTTGAGGCTCGTGGAGTGGTCCGTTCAACGCGTCGTCGACGTATCTTGCCTCCTTGATCATCATCCTCCCGCTCACGAATTTTCCAAGTACTTCCTCGGGTGTCATCATCGTGTACCTGGGATTCTCACGAATATTGTTCACGAGATGAGGATCAAGTACAGTAAAAGACCTGAGCATTAGGCGGACGACGTCGTGGTCCGTCCATCGCGTGCTCCCGTAGCTTCTTATCTTGTTGATAAGGGTCTTGAGCCGGTTGTACGTTTGCGTTGGCTCCTCGCCCCTTATCATCGCGAACCGTCCAAGCTCGCCCTCCACCAACTCCATCTTGGTGAGTAAGGTGACGTCGTTCCCCTCATGAGAAATCTTGAGGGTGTCCCAGATTTGCTTGGCGTTGTCCAAGCCACTCACCTTATGGTATTCATCCCTGCACAAGGAAGCTAGAAGAACAGTAGTAGCTTGTGCATTTTTATGAATTTGTTCATTAATGAACATGGGACTATCCGAACTATCAAAGTGCATTCCACTCTCTACAATCTCCCATATACTAGGATGGAGAGAGAATAGGTGACTACGCATTTTGTGACTCCAAAATCCGTAGTCCTCTCCATCAAAGTGTGGGGGCTTGCCAAGTGGAATGGAGAGCAAATGAGAATGTGAACTTTGCGGAATACGAGAGTAATCAAAGGAAAAGTTCGAATTAACCGGTTTTCTCCTCTCGTAGTCGTTGAGGTCCTCATCCTTTTGGGAAGAAGTAGACTCGTCGCTGTCGTAGTAGATGATCTCCTTGATGCGCCTGGTCTTCTTCTTCTTCCCTTCCTTTCGTCTTTGACCCGAGCCGGAGTCGGTAGGCTTGTCGTCCTTCGGCTCGTTGACGAAGGTCTCCTTCTCTTTGTCGTTGATCACTATACCCTTCCCCTTAGGATCCATCTATTCGGGCGGTTAGTCCCTTTGTGAATAGAACGGCTCTGATACCAATTGAGAGCACCTAGAGGGGGGGGTGAATAGGTGATCCTGTAAAAACCTCAAACTTAAGCCACAAAAACTTGTTAAGCGTTAGCACGATTAATGCCAAGTGGCTAAGGTGAAGTCTCAACAAAACACAATACCACAAGAATCAAGCACAGAGGGACACGGTGGTTTATCCCGTGGTTCGGCCAAGCCAATGCTTGCCTACTTCCACGTTGTGGCGTCCCAACGGACGAGGGTTGCAATCAACCCCTCTCAAGCGGTCCAAAGACCCACTTGAATACCACGGTGTTTTGTTGTTCCTTTCACTATCCCGTTTGCAAGGAATCTCCACAAATTGGAGTCTCTTGCCCTTACAAGTATGATCACAAAGAAAGCACAGAGTAAGAGAGGGAAGCAACACACACAAATCCACAACAAAATCGCACACACACAGCCAAGACTCGAGCTCGAATGACTATCTCAGAGTTCACACTAGAACAGAGCTCGAATCACTTAGAATCACAAACGAATGCGCAAAGAACTTGTGTGGATGATCAAGAATGCTCAAGAGTTGCTTGTATATCTCCTCCATGCGCCTAGGGGCTCCTTTTATAGCCCCAAGGCAGCTAGGAGCCGTTGAGAGCAATTCTGGAAGGCTATCCTGGCCTTCTGTCGTCGGGGGCACCGGACAGTCCGGTGCACACCGGACACTGTCCGGTGCCCGATCTGTTTCCTTTTCGGGCGCTTCCGACCGTTGGAAGACTGCCGTAGATCTGCGAGCCGTTGGCGCACCGGACAGTCCGGTGCACACCGGACAGTCCGGTGCCGTCTTCCGACCGTTGGCTCGGCCACGTGTCCCGCGCGGATTGCGCGGCCGACCGTTGGCCCTGGCCGACCGTTGGCTCACCGGACAGTCCGGTGCACACCGGACAGTCCGGTGAATTTTAGCCGTACGCCGCCGGCCAAAAACCCGAGAGCGGCCAGTTCGAGTCGAGTTGGCCTGGCGCACCGGACACTGTCCGGTGCACACCGGACAGTCCGGTGCTCCAGACCGAGCTGGGACTTGGCTGCACACAGCCAAGTCATTTCTCCTCTTCTCTCTTCCTGTTTCTAACACTTAGACAAATATGTTAGTCCACAAAACCAATGTACTAAGGCTTAGAAACATACCTTTATCTCATGATTTGCACCTTGTTCGTCCATGTACACAAATTCACAATTAAACACATGTGTTGGCACTCAATCACCAAAATACTTAGAAATGGCCCAAGGGCACATTTCCCTTTCACAACGGGACGAAGTTCAAGGACTCTCAAATTGAAGGCTTTCTTGAGGAAGTGGGCATCAAGCATGAGTTCTCTTCTCCCTACACACCTCAACAAAATGGTATAGTGGAGAGGAAGAATAGAACTCTATTGGATATGACAAGGACCATGCTTGATGAATACAAGACTCCAGACCGGTTTTGGACCGAGGCGATTAACACTGCCTGCTACTCCATCAACCGGCTCTACCTTCACCGAATCCTCAAGAAGACATCATATGAACTCCTCACCGGTAAAAAGCCCAATGTTTCATATTTTAGAGTCTTTGGTAGCAAATGTTTTATTCTTGTTAAAAGAGGTAGAAAATCTAAATTTGCTCCTAAGGCTGTAGAAGGCTTTTTACTTGGTTATGACTCAAATACAAGGGCATATAGAGTCTTCAACAAATCCACTGGTTTAGTTGAGGTTTCTTATGACATTGTGTTTGATGAGACTAATGGCTCTCAAGTAGAGCAAGTTGATCTTGATGAGCTAGATGATGAAGAGGCTCCGTGCGTCACGTTAAGGAACATGTCCATTGGGGATGTGTGTCCTCAGGAATCCGAAGAGCCTCCACAAGCACAAGATCAACCATCATCTTCCATGCAAGCTTCTCCACCAACTCAAGATGAGGATCAAGCTCAAGATAATGAAAATGAAGATAAAGAGGATGAGCCACCTCAAGAGGAAGACAATGATCAAGGGGGAGATGAAGATGATCAAGACAAGGAAGATGATGAGGGTCAAAGACTGCCACACCCAAGAGTCCACCAAGTGATACAAAGAGATCACCCCGTGAACTCCATCCTCGGTGATATTCATAAGGGGGTAACCACTCGATCTCGTGTCGCTCATTTTTGTGAACATTACTATTTTGTGTCTTCTATTGAGCCATACAGGGTGGAAGACGCATTAAGAGATTCGGATTGGGTGTTGGCAATGCAAGAGGAGCTCAACAACTTCACGAGGAATGAGGTATGGCATCTTGTTCCACGTCCTAACCAAAATATTGTAGGAACCAAGTGGGTATTCCGCAACAAGCAAAATGAGCATGGTGTGGTGACAAGGAACAAACCCCGACTTGTGGCCAAGGGATATTCACAAGTCGAAGGTTTGGATTTCGGTGAAACCTATGCACCCGTAGCTAGGCTTGAGTCAATTCGCATATTACTTGCCTATGCTACTTACCATGGCTTCAAGCTTTATCAAATGGACGTGAAGAGTGCCTTCCTCAATGGACCAATCAAGGAAGAGGTCTATGTTGAGCAACCTCCCGGCTTTGAAGATAGTGAGTACCCTAACCATGTCTATAAACTCTCTAAGGCACTGTATGGGCTCAAGCAAGCCCCAAGAGCATGGTATGAATGCCTAAGAGATTTTCTTATCATTAATGGCTTCAAAGTTGGAAAACCCGATCCTACACTCTTTACTAAAACCATTGCAAATGATTTGTTTGTATGCCAAATTTATGTTGATGATATCATATTTGGGTCTACTAACAAATCTACTTGTGAAGAGTTTAGTAGGATAATGATTCAAAAATTCGAGATGTCTATGATGGGGGAGTTGTCGGGGACCATAATTAGGGGTACCCCCAAGACTCCTAATCTAAGCTGGTAACCCCCATCAGCACGAAGCTGCAAAGGCCTGATGGGCGCGATTAAGGTCAAGGCTCAGTCCACTCAAGGGACACAATCTCGCCTCGCCCGAGCCCAGCCTCGGGCAAAGGCAGCCGACCCCGGAGGATTCATGTCTCGCCCGAGGGCCCCCTCAAGCAACGGACACACCTTCGACTCGCCCGAGGCCCAATCTTCGCAGAGAAGCAACCTTGGCCAGATCGCCACACCAACCGACCGTATCGCAGGAGCATTTAATGCAAGGATCGCCTGACACCTTATCCTGACGCGCGCTCTTCAGTTGACAGAGCCGAAGTGACCGCGGTCACTTCGCCGCTCCACTGACCGACCTGACAAGGAAACAACGCCACCTGCGTCGCTCCGACTGCTGTGCCACTCGATAGAGTGAGACTGACAGCAGCTAAGTCCAGCCTTGGGCTACATAGGAAGCTCTGCCTCGCCCGACCCCAGGGTTCGGCCCCAGCCTCGGCTCCGGAAGACGACGAACTTCGCCTCAACCGACCCCAGGGTTCGGACACAGCCTCGGCCTCGGAAGACGGTCTCCGCCTCGCCCGACCCCAGGGCTCGGACTCGACCTCGACCTCGGAAGACGGACTCCGCCTCGCCCGACCCCAGGGGTCGGACTCAGCCTCGACCCCAGGGCTCAGACTCGACCTCGGCCTCGGAAGACGGACTCCGCCTCGCCCGACCCTAGGGGTCGGACTCAGCCTCGACTCCGGAAGACGGACTCGACCTCGACCTCGGAGGAGCCTCCACCTCGCCCGACCTAGGGCTCAGACCGACCACGTCACAGGGGGGCCATCATTACCCTACCCCTAGCTAGCTCAGGCTACGGGGAACAAGACCGGCGTCCCATCTGGCTCGCCCCGGTAAACAAATAATGATGGCGCCCCGCGTGCCCCATGACGACGGCGACGCTCAGCCCCTTACGAAAGCAAGGAGACATCAGCAAGGATTCGATAGCCCCGACAGCTGTCCTTCCGCAGGGCTCCAGCACTCCTCCGACGGCCACGACATCACATGAACAGGGTGCCAAAACCTCTCCGACTGCCACGACCGCATGTACTTAGGGCTCTAGCTCCTCTCTGCTAGACACGTTAGCACACTGCTATACCCCCCATTGTACACCTGGACCTTCTCCTTACGCCTATAAAAGGAAGGTCCAGGGCTCTCGTACGAGAAGGTTGGCCGCGCGGGAGAACGGGCCGACGCGTAAGGCTCTCCCATGCGAACGCTTGTAACCTCCTACTGCAAGCGCACCCGACCTGGGCGCAGGGCAACACAAAGGCCGCGGGTTTCCCCTTTGCTTGTTTCTTCCCCCCTTCGTGCTCCGTCTCGCGCCGACCCATCTGGGCTGGGACACGCGGCGATAATTTACTCTTCGGTCCAGGGACCCCCCGGGGTCGAAACGCCAACAGGAGTTGAAGTATTTTCTAGGATTTCAAGTCAAGCAACTCCAAGAGGGCACCTTCATCAGCCAAACCAATTATATACAAGACATACTTACCAAGTTTGGAATAAAGGATGCCAAGCCCATCAAGACACCCATGGGAACCAATGGGCATCTTGACCTCGACACGGGAGGTAAATCCGTAGATCAAAAGGTATACCGGTCGATGATAGGATCTTTACTTTATTTATGTGCATCTCGACCGGATATTATGCTCTTCGTATGCATGTGTGCAAGGTTCCAAGACGATCCTAAGGAAGTTCATCTTAGGGCCGTGAAAAGAATCTTGAGATATTTAGTTCATACACCTAAGTTTGGTCTTTGGTACCCCAAGGGATCCACCTTTGATTTAATAGGTTATACAGATGTTGATTGGGTAGGGTGTAAAATTGATAGAAAGAGCACATCAGGGACTTGTCAGTTCTTGGGAAGATCACTGGTGTCTTGTGCTTCAACGAAACAAAACTCAGTAGCTCTTTCTACCGCTGAAGCTGAGTACATTGCCGCAGGCCATTATTGCACGCAATTGCTTTGGATGGGGCAAACCCTTAGGGACTATGGCTACAAATTGAGCAAAGCCCCTCTCCTATGTGATGAGAGTGCAATCCGCATGGCGGATAATCCCGTTGAACACAGCCGCACTAAGCACATAGCCATTTGGTATCACTTTCTGAGGGACCACCAACAAAGGGGGATATCGAGATTGCTTATGTTAGCACCAAAGAACAATTAGCCGATATCTTTACCAAACCATTAGATGAGAAAACCTTTACCAAACTTAGGAATGAGCTAAACATTCTTGATTCCCGGAACTTTGATTGAAACTTTGCATACATAGCTCATTTATGTACCTTTGATCATATCTCTTTTATGTCTGTGACTAATGTGTTTTCAAGTATATTTCTATACTAAGTCATAGATTGAAAGGGAAATGGAGTCTTCGGCGAAGACAAGGCTTCCACTCAACTCTATCGGTATTATTTACCCTTCATCGTCACTCCACACCGCTCTCCACTTTGGTATAATCTTCACTCTTATTACTTGTACCATTGAGGGATAAAAGTAAAAAGGGCTTATATTTCACTCACAAAGTATCCATTTTTAGCGATTCATGCCAAAGGGGGAGAAAGTATTAGCCCAAAGCAAAGTAGTCTTTCAAATTGGTATTAAAGAAAATTTTCAATTAGTATCTTATTTTTTGATATAATTTCAAATTAGTATGACCTCTTTCAAAATTGATATCTAAAACCCTCTTGAACACTAAGAGGAGAATTTCATTAAGGGAGAGTTTTATTTAAGTCAAAGGAAAAGCATTTGAAACAGGGGGAGAAACTTTCAAATCTTGAAAATGCTTCTCAATATCTTATTCATGTACCTTTGACTATTTGCAAAAAGACTTCGAAAAGATTTTCCAAAAGAATTTGCAAAAACAAAACAAGTGGTGCAAATGTGGTCCAAAATGTTAAAAGAAAGAAAGCAATCAATGCATATCTAGTGTAAGTATAAAATGGTTTAACTCCAAGCAACCTTTGCACTTACCTTAGGCAAACTAGTTCAATTCTGCACTTATATATTTGGTTTGTGTTGGCATCAATCACCAAAAAAGGGGGAGATTGAAAGGGGAATAGGGTCAAACCTTTTCCTAAATGATTTTGGTGGTTGAAATGCCCAACACAAATAATTGGACTAACTAGTTTGCTCTAGATTATATGTTCTATAGGTGCCAAAGGTTCAACACAAACTAATAGAAAAGTCCAAGTTAGGGTTCAAAACAAAGGAGCAAAAGAAACTGAAGAGAACCCTGGTCTGGCGCACCGGACTGTCCGGTGCACCACCGGACAGTGTCCGGTGCACCAGGGTGGATCGACCTCAAACTATTCTCCTTCGGGTTTCTTCAGGCGCACTCCGCTATAATTCACCGGACTGTCCGGTGTGCCACCGGACTGTCCGGTGCACCAAGCGGAGCAACAGCTATCAGCGTAACGGTCGACTGCACAGTGCCCTGACAGAGCTACAGTTCGTGGAAGAAGTCAGAGCAGGCGCCAGAGGCGCACCGGACACTGAATAGTAGCTGTCCGGTGCGGCACCGGACTGTCCGGTGCACCAAAATGTCAGAGCTCCAACGGTCGAAACCGTCAGAATCCTAACGGTTGGGTGACGTGGCTGGCGCACCGGACTGTCCGGTGCGCCCATCGACAGCAGCCATCCCCAACGACTGTTTTGGTGGTTGGGGCTATAAATACCCCCAACCACCATCATTCAAGGCATCCAAGTTTCCAGCATATTGCATTCAATACAAGAGCTCTAGACTTCACTCCAAGACACAAACAAGAGATCAAATCCTCTCCAAAGTCCAAAATCACTCCAAACACTTAGTGACTTGTGAGAGAGAGATTTTCGTGTTCATTTGAGTTCTTGTCGCTTGGATCGCTTTTCTTCTTCCCCATTCTTGTTCTCAAGACATTTGTAATCAAAGCAAGAGACACCAATTGTGTGGTGGTCCTTGCGGGGTCTAAGTGACCCATTTGATTGAGGAGAAAAGCTCACTTGGTCTAGGTGACCGTTTGAGAGAGGGAAAGGGTTCAAAGAGACCCGGTCTTTGTGACCACCTCAACGGGGAGTAGGTTTGCAAGAACCGAACCTCGGTAAAACAAATCATCGTGTCATCCGCTCTATTTCTTTGGTTGATTTGTTTTAGCTCTTGATTTTTAGGTTTATATTCAACTAGATGATGATGAATCCACTAAAGAAGCAAAACAAATTCTATTTTGATATAGAGAGAGTATTATTTACTATACACATGATGGTTGCATCGGCAGAGAGAAGCTTTTTAAAAATTGAAATATTTTTTGTGAACTATGTATGGTCAACAATAACTCAAGAGTGCTTAAATGGTTTGGTGATTCTATATATCGAAAAAAAGTTATTTAATGAGATTGATCTCAATGATATAAGCGGTGACTTTGTATCACAAAATGTTAGAAGATATTTTTAATGATATCATATAACAAGTAAGTGTTTTTCGGTTATATTTTACATTTGTTATCTTATAAACTTTAAAATAGTGCATAATGATTTTTATATAATTATATGTATAATTATATATATTTGTGTGTGGATGATGCCTCTATATTGAATTTCGCACTAATCTCCTCATAAATCAGGAACGGCCCTCAACAACGGAACTCTCCCCTCCTATACTACTTGTCAAAGAATATTATATAGTATAGCACAGCATCGGGCCGGCGGGTCCGGTCCGGTCCGGTTGTTGCGTGTGAAACGGTTGCACACACCACAGATTCTCAGTTGATCAAGGAGAAGAGGTCAGAAGCTCCCAAAAGTCTCCTCTCTCTCTGTCCTCTGCTAATGCTGAACGGTGCGCTGCATTTGGCACCATCCATCAGGCAGGCAATGGACAGCAGCGGCCAGAGCAGATCCCGCCGCACCAGTACACCACCAGCAAAAACAGACCACGTCGCCGCCGCGCGTGTGAACGGAACCCCCCCAGGCCCCCACCCCCAGGCAGCGGCTAGCTAGTACTCGTAGGAAAAAGAAAGGTAGGAGTACTAGTAGTGGCGCTGCTAGTACAAGCATTTTTTTTTCCTTGGAGAAAAAATCGCACCGTCCTGGACCGGACACCACATGTCCAGGCGGAGGAGGGCTTCATCCGGGCGAGGCCGCACCTCGCCAGGCTCCCGTGACCGTGAACCCATAGCGCCTGCAACTGCAACCTCCCTCCCTCCCTCCACTCCTTCCTCCAACCAACACGGAGAGCCAGAGAGAGAGTGTTGTGTCCTTGCTCTCGCTCTCAAGTACTAGTAGCGTGAAATTGAGGCCCCCCAAACCCATGAAAGCAACGGGGCTTCACGTGCTTCTTTTTTTTCCCCGCATGGCGCATGCCGGCCACAAAACGTTTTTTCTTTAGTTTTCCTGCCAACGGAAACGACGGGAGTAAAAAAAAGCATGGTAAACAATAAAACAAACCAGCGAGGTCCGTTTTCTTTTAACTCTCAAATAAAATGAAGCAGGCCTTCCACAGGGTCCACGCGGTTGTTAACCAACGCACGCGCGGCCAACCCACGCGCGAGAGTTGAAAAATCTGCAGCAACGTTTACGGTAATTAATTACTGTATACTGCAGCCCACGCCACCCCTGGCTGGACCTGGACACCCTAGTACTATAAAGGAGGCCGGCCGTCTCCTCCACCTTCCCCAGGCATGAGCACCCCTCTCCTCCGCCGTCCCATGGCCGCGCCCTGTTCCTGGGACACTTCCTTCCACGAAAAAAAGCAGCAGCAGCTCTAGCTACCTCTACTACCGACCTGGATCCACTCAACCCGCTACGCTAAGCTCCCCTTTCCCGTTCGACAAGAGAAGAGAAGAGGTTCGCAAATAGACATATAGAGAGAGAGAGACGTTATTCATCCATCTGCGCTGCAGCCTGCAAAGGAGAAGGAGAGACAGGCGCTCGACATGGGCAAGTACGTGGAGCTGCTGGACATGGGCGTGCGCATCGCCGCGCGCTTCCACTCCCACTGCCCGCAGACCGCGCGCCTCTACTACCACCCGCCCGCCGGCGCCGGCGCCGGCGGGCCGGCGGCCGCGGGGGACGGCCGCAAGGGCGACTCCGCCACCGCCGCGATGCTGAAGCAGCAGGCGCACAGGTTCGACGCCTCCGAGATCATCCTCCACACCGTCGTCTAGGCCGGCTGGGTGGGGTGGGATGCTCGACGGAGCCGTCGGCGGGGCGGCGGCGATCTATCATCGATTTTTATCACCATTCATTGCCGGGGGAGCCAGAGTGTGTTGTGCTGAGATGTGATGTAATGTGATGCGCACTCCCGTTTTTATTTTTTTTTTACCATGAGTTCAAAATCGAATGCATTTCGGTTCGTCGAACCATTGTTCTGTTTCTTTTTTGCCCGCGTTCCAAACCTTGTCGGAGGTGAAGAGTCGAAGCCGAGCGTGTGTGCCTCCTGCCGTCTTTTGATCTGGCTACGAGTTAAAAGGCTTGTTCATTGTAATCTCAGGATTTGGGGAGGATACTACTCCCTTCTAATTCCCATGATATGAATACTATACGTCCAATTCCCATTTGGAGACATTCCAAGCGTGTTCAGTAGGCCAATCTGAAGACGAGAACCGTCGCAGTCCGTTCGTCCAAGGCTTGTTCCTGTGCCGTGACGTCAGGCGGAGCGGACCGAACGAATCCTAGGTTGCTTGCTTTCATGCTTTGTGGAGGAGGAAGTAGTAGACAAGTAGTAGTAGAGCAAAAGGAGCCATCAAATCTTCCGTGTTCGTTGGGGTCGGGCCGTCGGCGGGTGTCCCATCAAATCGTGGACGTGCTCGGCACGAACACGGAAGCTCCCGCTGCCTCTTCTTTTGCTTTCGGGAACACAACGCAACAGGACGCGATTCTCGTGCTGCTGCGTGTTTGGACTTGTACGCGAGATCGCCCGCCGTCGCGGTTCCTGGGATTGGGGTGGGCCGGTGGGGGTCCCTAGACGGCTGACAGGCACGGGCGAGCCACAGCAGAGACACGCCTGCCGGCTCTGATTTTCCGGGAAGCGGGAGGAATGGGTCAGGATAGCTTTTCTTGTTTTTGAATTTTTTTTTGTTTTTATTCTCTGGTTTTGTGTTTGAACTGCTTGTTGCCCGCGCCCACCTTCGCTCTGTGCGGCTGGGAGTAGGGATGGCAACGGGGAATTCCCCGCGGGGATCCTCACGAACGCTTGCGGGGGACATTTCTTCACCATCCCCGTTCCCCGCGGGGATAAATCCCCGTCGGGGATCCCCATCCCCGCTTAAATTATAATTAAATCGTACTTCATTTGTTATTAATGTAAAATATTGTCACTTATACACATTGTTAGATGTAAAATTCATTATGTGCATATTAAAATCAATGTATTTGTACAACGGGTAATCTCTTGATAAGGTAATTCTTTACTTTTATCATTAACTATTACATGAAAACATTGTCACATGTAAGTTTAACGGGTCCCCACGGGAAACGGGGATGGGGAATGCTTCCCCATCCCCGTCCCCGTTTACCCGTCGGGGGAGAACTTTTCCCCATTTACATCCCCGTGGGGAAAGAAACTTCCCCATCCCCATCCCCTAATAGAGGAATTCTCCGCGGGGAATTGGGGATCGGGTCCCCATTGCCATCTCTAGCTGGGAGGTACGCGGGCGGCCGTGAGATTTGTCTTTTCGTTTCTAAACTTTTTATTTTTTTTCTTTTTCTTTTATTCTCCCGAGAATCGCTCTGAGTTGTGGGAGTAAACGAACAAGAAAGACAGACATTTGCAGAAATTCCATGCGCGTTCATTAGCCCCCAATCTGAAGACGGGAACCGTCGCAGCCAGTCCGCTTCGTCCAAGGCTTGTTTTGTTCCTGTGCCGTGACGTCAGGCGGAGCGGACCGAACGACTAGGTTGCTTGCTTTGTGGAGGATAGTATAGTAGTAGTAGAGGCGCAAAAGGTTCCGTTGCGGCCGGCGGTGGATTCGTTGTGGGTCGGCGCGCGCGCGACGTTTTTTTGGTGTCCGTCAGATCGTGGAACAGGAGACGTGTCACCAATACCATCATCCGGTAGTCGGTGACGGTGCCACAGGCACGACCGACCGAACGAACGCGGAAGCTCGCGGGGTGCCTCTTCTTTTGCTTTCGGGAACACAACGCAACACGACGCGATTCCCGTGCTGCGTGTCTGCACGCGAGATCGGCCGCCGTCGCGGATCCTGGGATTAGTGTTGGGGCCCCTGGACTGGGCTGAAAACGGGCGGATACGGACGGATATTAGCTCATCCTGTATCCTACCCTAATGTATTTAAAACGGATTCGGGATCGGATACGGATAGTTAGAAACGGGACGGATACGGATACAGGGACCGGATATTTATCCGGACGGATAAGTGAATGATACGGATATTATTTGATCGGATATTGGATACTTGTCGGATAATACATTAATTGGTTATAAAAAATATTCTTGTTCGACCACGAAATTGCAAGTAAATTAATACTAATAAACATTTAATAGAAGATATTCTTAAGTTTCCACATAAAAATGGTAAAGTGAAGTATTGATTATGTTGAAATTTGGATACTTAGAGTGATTTCACGTGTAACTCACGCAATAAGTGGAAATAAAATAGAAGAAACGTTGACATCCTGTGGATTTTATGGTCCCATTATTTTTTATGACTATATGTGGTCATATGTTGTACTTTCGTATAATTTCATAGATTTCTGAGGCTATCTATACATTATTAATTTCTTTCTACATAAAATCATCAAAATGTAATTAAAATTCATAAATACACTAGTTTTGATCCAAAATTGCAAAAAGCTTACCAAACCAAATAAACATTCTATTCAAATAAAACCTCAAGTCGCCACATGAAAATGGTAAGTGAAATATTAATTATGTTGAAACTTCGATACATAAAATGATTTCACGTGTAACTCACGCAATAAGTGAGAGCGGAATGAAAGAAACACCAACATCTTGTAGATTTTATAGTCCAAATGTTTTTAAGAACTATATGTGGATATATGTTGTGTCCCCGTAAAAATTCATGAATTTTTTAGACTATTTGGTGTATTATTAATTTCTTGTTGTAGAAAATCATCAAAATACAATTAAATTCATAAAAATATTGTAGCGTCGACCGGAAATTGCAAATAAGTTACCAATATTAATAAATAGTTTATAAAAAGATAATCTTAAGTTCCCACATGGATATAATCTTAAGTCCCCGCATGAAAATGATAAAGTTTATTATTTTGATATAAATTTAGACATTATTTCAATGATTTTGGCCTAAAGATATGTTTAAACAAAAATATGTTGTACTACAAAGTTATAGATCTCTTCGAGCTCTACAATTTTCATATAAACTTTATTTTCGTCCGATTTCATATGTAAAAGTTATGATTTTATAACTATATTATTATGCAGAAAAAGAAAAAACGGGTACCCGAATTCCGGGTACCCGTATCCGACCCGAATATCCGGGTATTTACCGGGTAGTACTCGCTCCGTATCCGACCCGAATCCGAAGCTGTACTATCCGGTTATTACCCGTATCCGTCCCGAATATAAAAAATATCTGTATCCGTATCCGAAAAATGGTCCCGAATCAGTATTCGTATCCGGTACCCGTTCCGGGTACCCTACCCGTTTTCACCCCTACCCTGGACGGCGGACAGGCACGGGCGAGCCACAGAGCATAGATACTCCTGTCGGCCCTAATTCTCTGGGAAGCGAGAGGGATGGGGCAGGATAGCTTTTTTTTTTTGTTATCTGGGTTGTGTTTCAACTGCTTGCCCGGATGCCCGCCCACCTTCGCTCTGTGCGGCTGGGAGTACACGGCCGGCCGTGAGATTTGTCTTTTCGTTTCTAAACCTTCTTCTTTTTTTTTCCTTTTTCTGTATTCTACGTAAGTTTTGTTAAATTGAATTATAATAATACTAAATGACTAATAATCTTTACAACACTTGTAGATGTTAGTTCTAGGTAAGGGGTGGAACCGAGCTCAGTCAATAGTACAAATAGAATAGTCCTAAGGGCTTGTTTGGCACAGCTCCAGCTCCTGATTCTAGGCGAGGATCCGGAGGAGCCGTGCCAAACAAGTGTTTTGTAAACTGATTCTCATGTGGAGCATGAAGGATTAGGAGTCGTTTTTGTATAGAAACCTGGGAGCTAAAAAAACCTGCTCTACCCTCCCTTAAAACAGCTCCTCAACCAACCAAATATGAACCTTCCCTCAATGTTTGCTCAAAATTACCCGCAATTGCCATTAAAGAAACAACGACACCCCATGGCACCCAACCTGCACAGCGCTCGACCCTCCCGCGACCTCCTACCTCCTCTCGTCGTACGACCGGGAGCGTCAGCTAGGGTTTCGCCTAGGTCCGACACCTGTTCTCCAAAGTCTGCGTTCATCTCCAAGGCATGCGGCAGCCACCCACCCACCAGCTCTTTTGTGGCCTCTCTGTTTGTCCAATTCTCATGTGGCATGCAGTGGCTCCTCAGTCCGGTGAGCGGTGAGTCTGGCACTAGCATTCATCGTCCATGCCATCTCGGTCATGTGACAAGCTTGGCTTGTCTAGCTCAGTTGCCACCGTGCTGTATTGGTTGAGCAGCTTCGAGTACAGAGAATTGGGCGTCACATTTGTATTATTGCTTGTAAAGCACATTTGGTGTATGCAAGATGGAATAGAAAATTCTTCTAAAGATATCAACTAGACAAGAATCAGTTTACTTACCAAACGGTTTTAAAAATGATTCTGATTCTCCAGGAGAATCAGAAGGATCAGCTCATTAGAAGGATCAGGATCTAGAGCTAAAGAATCAGGAATTGGAGTTGTACCAAACGGGCCCTAAGTTTAATAGAGTATTATCTATTGGACTCACATTCATGTATGTTTATCACAATTTTTTCAATTCAGTCTATAAATAGTTACTCGCTCCGTTTTTTTATTTGCGGCAGTTTAGTTAAAAAAATGAATGAAGATATTTGGTTGCCAAGTTTATGGAGATTAACAAAAAAAAATATAGTTCAAGAGCAAGGCAATAGTACAAATAGAATAGTATTATTATGATATGAAGCATCGACAAGACATCTTGGGAAGGTGAAAATATCAAGTGGATTGCTTTGAGGCACCGAGTGAAAGGTGAAGGACAAATAGCGGCTTCACAGTCGAGGGACTTAGCCAAAAGTGAAGAAGAAATTCACTTACATTTAGTCAAAGGCACTAATCAAGCAATGGTCGTCAATATTGAAGGCCAAATCAAATGTTTAAAAGAATAAAAAAAAGATACCAGTGGCTAACGCGCGTCCTACGCGCGCTGGTTCGGGAACGGGAAAGGCCGCATGGTTGGCTTGTTTCGAAATTCTTTTAAAACTATGGCTGAATTTTATTCTTATTTGAAAGTTTTTGTGTTCCAAGAAGAAGTTGCACAACTTTTAATTCTCAAAGCTGAATGTAGGGGGAATCACTTATAGCAGCTGGGTTTTTTTTTTTTTACTTCTGTCACTGTTCAAGTCCTTGTGTGCTAAAATGATTTAATAACTGCTGTATGTTTCTAGCCCATCCCGTTCCTAACAAAAGGAGACTTGAGTAATATAACCAGCTACCATCGAGGGGTGAAACATTGGACTAACCATCCATTTCTAAACGATGGGAAACAAACCTTCTGGCTGCTCTCTCTGTCTCAGACCATTGCGGGTGCCTACCGTGGGAAAAAACTAGAGCTAGTCAACAACAACAACAACAACAAAAGACCATGGTATAGCAACAAACAGTGTCGTCCAAATTATAGTTATCTAATTTGCCAGAGATCGTTTCACACAAATGCAAAATCTAGAGACATCAATGTATATGCGCAGACACGTCACATGGAGTCTTAATGTCATCCTAATAATTGTTTGTAGGGGAAAAGTCATCCAACTAAAACCAGTTCTAGATCTCGCGGTCCACGCCATAAATTTAGCGGCGAAAAGCCATCGACTAAAAGCATGTGTGGAATCGCTCAGTCTTTAAAAACTGATTTATAGAAATTGAGTTGCTTCCAAACATATCAGTTTATGACCTAGCTTATAAAAATTGGATTCATAATTTCTTAAAAACTAAGAAACTAGTCTCTCGTAGTTATAAAAATAAAAACTATTTTTTAAAAAACTGGGTTGCTTCGCAAGAGGACCTAAAATTCGCGGTGGACAAAGTGTTGCTGATTACGTAAAAGGGGGAAAAATCAATCGCTGTTCGTGGACGTCCATTTGCGCTGGGTTTGCCTCCAGCGCCTTCCGTCCTGCTGGTGCTGGGTGCTGGCTGCTGTTACGAAGGATAGAGGAAAAAGGCGATGCACTTTGGCTCGCTCGGACGGGGTCTACTCTTGAACCGACGCCGGGCCCGGGTCGCCGGCGGAGAGTCGCCGCACGCGTGCGAGGACCGAGGAGAGCTCAGCTGACCGTTACAACAGCCGTACCACCACCACCACCACCTTTTTCTTTTTGCACAGCGCCGACTTTTTTTTATCTTTTCGGTCGTCGCGCCGGTATCGAAGCAAGTTGGGTGGGGAATATGCCGTTGTACCGCATCTGGCTGCGGTGCCAAAAGTATAGCTGACACGATGGAACGCAGCAGCGGCACAGGCGCACCGACGGTGCAGCCGTGCAGGGCAACTGGGCATGCGCGCCCTTCAGTACGCACATGTGGGTGGACTCACGTCAGTCATCAGGCCTCGCTGAGTTTTTTTTGGAGCTGAGGTATCCCGAGCGGTGGGTTTCGGAACTTTGGTACCCCCAACTTTGCAATTGGAATCTTAGTATTATAATAGGCTTTCGTTTGGAAATTTGTCATCGTGGGCACTTTTAACCGTCGCGCTAAGTATTAACTTGTACCGGCTACTGTTACCGCGCGTGTGGACGGTTGGTGCCCTTCTTTTACGTTGAAGAGGTGGATTTCCCGTTCGTCAAAACGGATCGGCCTTCCTCTATTCTTCAGAACGGATCACGAGCTCGCTCCTTTCTTCCTCTCCCTCTCTGTCCGGCTCCCCGACTGCAAAGGCCTTCCTCTTCTCTTTCTTCGTCCCAATGCAACCTCCGGCAGTCCCCTCGCCGGACCTCGCAGTCCACGCAGCCGGCGAGTTATCCTCGTCGTTGCCTCCAGGCGAGGTCGTTGGCAGCGACACAGGGCTGGCCCTCAATCCGTCGTCGTTGGTCGATGCTGCTCTGACGATCGACGACGTTGACAACTCTTGGTTGGAGGCACCACCAGCTTGTCGTGAAGATCCGGTTGAAACGGTAACTGATTTGGACCCCCCTATTCTACTAATTGTCTCGCCCTAGCAGGTCCAGATCCGATACGAATTGATCTTGGTGATTTATCCATGGTCGCGGCGAAGGATCCTACGACGAGCTGCTCAAGGGGCGCCAGGAGAAAGGTGAGCACCTGATAATTCCCTAGGTCTGAACTGAACACCTGATAATTCTCCCTGTCTGAAACCAAGATTTACGACTACGAAACTGACTACACCATTTGTTAGCAGTCTCTGTTTCAGTTCAGTTCAGTTTTCAGTCTGGAGAGCTTGGAGAACTGGAAGACGTGTAGTTCAGTTCAGTTTTCGTAGTCGTAAAACCTTGAGAACTGATAACTTAACTGAAACCGCTAATGAACTGAAAACACCTGAAAACAGAAACTGAAAACTGAACTGAGACTGAAACTTAACTTAAAACCTGAAAACAGAAACTAAAAACTGAACTAAACTGAAACTTTTCAGAATGTAATTTTTAGATGAAACTTGAGAACAGGAGGACGTGTAGTTTGCAGTTCAGTTTTACGACTAGGAAACTGACTACACCTGATAATTTTCATAAGAGCACTTGAGAAAGGGGCGCCAGAGAAAGAGAGAGCTGCTACTCACCTGGAGCGCCGGGCAGAGGGACCAAGACCGTCGGGTAGGAGACTCGCGAGCTCGACGAGGAGCACCACAGACTGGCGAGCTCGACGAGCGCTGGGAGCAGTCGGGGAGCCGGACAGAGAGGGAGAGGAAGAAAGGAGCGAGCTCGCGATCCGTTCTGAAGAATAGAGGAAGGCCGATCCGTTTTGACGAACGGGAAATCCACCTCTTCAACGTAAAAGAAGGGCACCAACCGTCCACACGCGCGGTAACAGCAGCCGGTACAAGTTAATACTTAGCGCGACGGTTAAAAGTGCCCACGATGATAAATTTCCAAACGGAAGCCTATCATAATACTAAGATTCTAATTGCAAGGTTAGAGGTACCAAACTTCCGAAGCCCGCCGTTCGGGATACCTCAGCTAAAAAAAAAAAAACTCGGCCTCGCTGAGTCGCTGGTCTGTTCACGCCTTCACGGGCGGCAGCGGGAGGATCTCGGCAGGAGTTGGTGGCACGTGACACGGGCACGCCTTGTCTTATCTCTCTGCATGTGTCTGTGCTGTGCGCGAATAAATACGGTAATTCCTCCGTTTCTAAAATAAAAAATCTAGATAAGTTATTCAGATTCGCTACTAAGAGCATCTCCAACAACGTGACCTATAAAAATGCCTTATAATTTAAAAATAAGTAAATTTTATAGAATTTAGGGCACTAACAAAACACTTCACTCCAACAGTAAAGCCCTAAATCTAGATTATAGGGCAGCCCACTACGGTGTAGTATATTTGAGGCACTTGAGAAGGTGCCCTATAGTTTTTTGACAAAATTTGTTGAATTGAGGCACTGTTGGAGTGGTTTTTCTTGTGTAGAGCCCTATATTTCAATTTGAGGCACTAGTTTGAGGTATTGTTGGAGATGCTCTAAACGCTGTTAGGTGAGGTGCAGCAGTACTCGGCACCCTTTAGCTTGGTCGTAGTGGGCCCGGCTGGCCCAGCGGCAGATTCCGCTGTCCACGCCGTGGCCACGAGCAGCAGCACGGGAATTTCCACTTCCATATGCCTAGGCTCCATCGTTCGTTCCGAGTGGAGGATGGCAAAAGATGCTGGCGTGGAGCCGGTGATGCAGCGACGAGTAGGACTGGGCATAAAACCCGATACCCGAATCTCGAACCCGAAAAACCCGAACCCGAACCCGAAATACCCGAACACGAAAAACCCGAAATCTAATTTGGGTATAACCTCGCGGTACCCGAAATTTTATAGAGAATTTCGGGTTCAATTACCCGGTACCCGAATAGGAAACTAGTACCCGAATACAACACAAGGAACAAGGCCCAATGGGCAATGGCCCATTACGGACAAGCAAAAGCAAGGCGCATGCAATCAGTCCAGACTCCAGAGGCCTCTCGGCTCCACCTCCAGCGGTCCAGGGCGAGTAGCTAGGCGACCTCCGTAGTCCGTCCTCCGACCTGTCCATCCAATCCAACCCTAGCTAGCAGCAGCCGCCGCCGTCGAGCAAGGAGCACCAGTCCACGGTCCGCCACCGTGCCACGTCGTCGTCCTGCCACTGCCGACCATCCTGCACCGAGCCGCGTACGGCGACGCCCAGCTGACCGCCGTGCCGACCGCGTGACTATCAGGCGCGGAGGCGCCCAGGCTGATTTGCGCGAGCCCAGCACGGTGCCACGGTGCACGCCCGCGACCTGTGCTCGACTGCCCGGTGCCGAGCTCGTGGTGTAGTGAAGCCAACATTGAAGAACGGCACCAACATCGGAGGAATCTTGCAACGTATGTTCTAACTGCTAAGTGCTCAGTGCTTGGTTTTTTTTGTTATAGCGGATTTGATCTAGCAGATTTTTGGTCTAGTAAATTTGTTCTAGCAGATTTGATCAGTAGAAATAGTAGTTCTTAATAATTTAATATGATTTGATCTAGCAGATTTTTGTTCTAAGTCTAACACATTTGTTCTAACAGATTTGATCAGTAGAAATAATAGTTCTTAATATGATTTGATCTAGCAGATTTTTGTTCTAACACATTTGCTCTAGCAGATTTGATCAGTAGAAATAGTAGTTCTTAATATGATTTGATCTAGCAGATATTATTTCTTTAATTCCTTACTATGTGTTTCCTTTTTAATAGATGCCTGAACCTGAAGACATACTGGACAAGGGCATGGAATCAGTGGGCACTGGCACTCTAGACAATGATGGGACACAAACACAACCATCACAATCACAAGGGGCTGCTGATCAAGAGGTGGTTGACCTTGACAAGGATTGTGCACAACATGAAAGGAAGAAGATGGCACCAAGATCAGATGTGTGGAACCATTTTAGCAAGATCAAAGATGATAAAGGCATTATGATAGCTGCAAAATGCAAGTATTGCCATCGCAACATGAAAGCAGACTCCAAGGGACATGGTACATCTGCCTTGAAGAGACACCTTCAAAGTTGCAAGCACAATCCTAACAAGTTTGAAAAAGATGGAAAGCAAGGATATTTACAAGCAATACAAGGGGAAGGTGTTTCTACTTGGAAGTTTGATCAAGATGCGCTTAGGGAGGCCTTCGCTGAGATGATTATTGAAGATGAGCTGCCTTTTGCTTTTGGTGAAAAGCCTGGCTTCAAGAAATTCATGTCTAAAGCTTGCCCACGTTTCCAAGCACCATCTAGAAGAACATGCACTAGGGACATAGTGTCCCAATTCTTTCGAGAGAAAGCCAAAGTAAAGTCTTTTTTTAGAGACTCATGTCAAAGAGTTTGCTTGACCACAGATTGTTGGACTTCCCAACAACAAGATGGTTATATGGTAGTGACTGCAACTTTTATAGATGAGAATTGGAATTTGCATAAGAAAATCATTGGATTTTTTAAGGTTAAGGGACACAAGGGAGAAGATATTGGAAAAAGTTTATTGAAATGCCTGACTGAATGGGGATTGGAGAGAGTGATGACAATAACAGTTGATAATGCATCAGCCAATGATACCGGTATTGCTTATTTGAGGAGGCACCTAGGAAGAACCCACATAGCAAAAGGCAACTTTTTGCACATGAGGTGTGCTGCCCATATTATTAACCTTATTGTGCGAGATGGTTTGAAAGAAGTGGACATCTCAGTGAAGCGTGTTAGAGGTGCTATTAGATATATCAAAGATGGGACTTCAAGATTGGTTAAGTTCAAAGAAATTGCAGAGGAAGAGGGGTTGAACACAAAGGCATTTCTAAAGCTTGATGTCCCAACTAGATGGAACTACACCTATCTAATGCTTAAAGCTGCAATTGTATATGAAAAGGTATTCTTAAGGTTGATTGACGAGGACAATAACTATTGTATAGACCTTTCTGAAGAAAGGAAGGGTGATGGTTATCCTGATGAAGGTGATTGGGAGAATGCAAAGAAGATGGCAGAGTTTCTTGAGCATTTCCATGACCTTACGGTACGTGTTTCATCTAGTCTACATGTGACTAGCAATAGTTTCTTTCATGAGATTGGTGAAGTCCACTTGCTTATTAAGTCTTGGATGAGTAGTCAAGACAATCTACAAGTATCAATGGGCATGAGAATGAAGGAAAAATTTGACAAGTATTGGGGGGTTTGGCACACAAACAATAAGGAGAATGAGTATGTGCAAGAGATGGAGTTGGAGAAGGAGAGGGGAAAGGCGAGGGGAAAGGGAAAGGAGAAGGATAAAGAGAACATTAATCTACTCATTTTTGTTGCAGCTTTTCTTGATCCAAGATACAAATTATCTATGTATACGAAGATTATTGTTGAGGAGATATTTGGTGAGGACAGGGGCCAGTTAGTTTGGGCAGCTATTAACTCTTGTGTCCGTGAGCTGTTTGAAGAATACAAAAATATTTATGCTCCAACTGAAGTAACAACTGAAGTAACTGATCCTAGTGAAGCAAAGGGTGGTAGAGGAGGCAAACTTAGAGAAGTAATTGCCAAGAGAATGAAGATGACCAACTATTCTAGTAGCACAACGAAGTCAGAACTTGAAAAGTATCTAACTGAAGAGACTGAAGACACTGATACAAAGATTGACATACTTTTTTGGTGGAAGGTAAATGCACATAGGTTTCCTATTTTAGCTCACATGTCCCGTGATGTGCTTGCTATTCCTGTCTCAACAGTGGCTGCAGAGTCTGCTTTTAGTACGAGTGGACGTATCTTAGATGACTTTCGTACATCGCTAACTCCTTTCATGCTGGAGGCACTTGTATGTACCCAAGACTGGTTGAGAAGGACTACTCCAATCAACATCCAAGAGAATATGGAGGAATTAGCCATGATTGAAGCAGGTATAGTCAATATTCACCATTGTAGTGTAATTCATGTAATTGTTATATTAAGTTATTAACTACATCTTTGACTAGTTGAATTCATTTTATAATAGATTTAATTGAAGAATTTGGTGGGAAAGGAAAAGAGAAAGGAAATCCTACCACTTCCAAGTCTCAATCAACGCCAAGCAGCATTAGATGTCCTCCCTCTAAATCTGATGAAAGACCTGCTACTTAAGGTTTGAAAGCAATTATGTTTTACTTTATCCTTAATTTCTTTGTGTGCTACTGCTTACTTCTATGAGCAAAATGGTTGACCTGTAGGCTGTAGCCTTTCATACATTGGTCATGCAATGGAGGTTTGGAGTCTGGAGGTTGCAGCTTACAAGTTACAAGATCACAAAAAGCCTGGAGGTTGCAGCTTACCAGTCCACGGTCAGCAAAGAGTTGTGTGAGGTTGTGAGCTGTGTGTAATAACTTGACAGTTGAGAACTTGAGACTGTATGTCTGTATGTGTGATTTGCCTGTAGCTGTTTGTCTCACTGTCTGTAGCATTTTATTGCCTGTAGGCTGTAGCTGTGGACCTATGGTTTTTTATTGTTGCTGTTGTGCTGTCTGTAGCTGTGTTAAATGGATTTATTGTCTGGATTTATTGCCTGGAAAGACATGTTATTGCTATCGTTTCTTTCCTGTGTAGGCGACTAGGCGTGTCGCATGTCTGCATTTTATTGCTGTCTATAGCTGTCCAGATTTATTGGCTGAAAGTACATTTTATTGATGTCTACAATTTCGGGTACCCGATTTTTATTGCCTGTTAAACCGGCAGATTTATTGCCTATACATTTTATTGCCTGTTAAATCGGGTAACTGTAAATTACCCGAACCCGAACCCGATTTTTTAGTACCCGAATTTTCGGGTACCCGACAAAATCGGGTCGAGTTCGGGTTCGACTGTTCAATACCCGAATTTTTTAAAACCCGAAAAACCCGACCCGAATTTTCGGGTATACCCGAATGCCCAGTCCTAATGCTATTTATCTCCGCCTCATTATAATTAGGAGCTACACTGCATTTGTGTTGTCAAATACGCGGGCCGCCATCGGGCCCACCAATTTATCGTGCCGGGCCGGGCCAGGCCAAAGCATGTGTGCCGCCATATTTACCCATACCCGGCACGCTAAACGGGTCGTGCCGGCCCGGACCCGTAACCGACCGTGTCGGACCGTGTTTGGACCGGGCTAAATTCGTGTCGTGCCACGGGCCAAACGGGCGGTCCGCACTGTTTGGATATCTATAAAATAGATACTATACCTACTCACATGCTTGGTCACCCGTCATCTGGCGGTGGCCCACGCCCGGTTTTACTGCTCTCGTCGCTAGGACTGGGCATTCGGGTATACCCGAAAATTCGGGTCGGGTTTTTCGGGTTTTAAAAAATTCGGGTATTGAACAGTCGAACCCGAACTCGACCCGATTTTGTCGGGTACCCGAAAATTCGGGTACTAAAAAATCGGGTTCGGGTTCGGGTAATTTACAGTTACCCGATTTAACAGGCAATAAAATGTATAGGCAATAAATCTGCCGGTTTAACAGGCAATAAAAATCGGGTACCCGAAATTGTAGACATCAATAAAATGTACTTTCAGCCAATAAATCTGGACAGCTATAGACAGCAATAAAATGCAGACATGCGACACGCCTAGTCGCCTACACAGGAAAGAAACGATAGCAATAACATGTCTTTCCAGGCAATAAATCCAGACAATAAATCCATTTAACACAGCTACAGACAGCACAACAGCAACAATAAAAAACCATAGGTCCACAGCTACAGCCTACAGGCAATAAAATGCTACAGACAGTGAGACAAACAGCTACAGGCAAATCACACATACAGACATACAGTCTCAAGTTCTCAACTGTCAAGTTATTACACACAGCTCACAACCTCACACAACTCTTTGCTGACCGTGGACTGGTAAGCTGCAACCTCCAGGCTTTTTGTGATCTTGTAACTTGTAAGCTGCAACCTCCAGACTCCAAACCTCCATTGCATGACCAATGTATGAAAGGCTACAGCCTACAGGTCAACCATTTTGCTCATAGAAGTAAGCAGTAGCACACAAAGAAATTAAGGATAAAGTAAAACATAATTGCTTTCAAACCTTAAGTAGCAGGTCTTTCATCAGATTTAGAGGGAGGACATCTAATGCTGCTTGGCGTTGATTGAGACTTGGAAGTGGTAGGATTTCCTTTCTCTTTTCCTTTCCCACCAAATTCTTCAATTAAATCTATTATAAAATGAATTCAACTAGTCAAAGATGTAGTTAATAACTTAATATAACAATTACATGAATTACACTACAATGGTGAATATTGACTATACCTGCTTCAATCATGGCTAATTCCTCCATATTCTCTTGGATGTTGATTGGAGTAGTCCTTCTCAACCAGTCTTGGGTACATACAAGTGCCTCCAGCATGAAAGGAGTTAGCGATGTACGAAAGTCATCTAAGATACGTCCACTCGTACTAAAAGCAGACTCTGCAGCCACTGTTGAGACAGGAATAGCAAGCACATCACGGGACATGTGAGCTAAAATAGGAAACCTATGTGCATTTACCTTCCACCAAAAAAGTATGTCAATCTTTGTATCAGTGTCTTCAGTCTCTTCAGTTAGATACTTTTCAAGTTCTGACTTCGTTGTGCTACTAGAATAGTTGGTCATCTTCATTCTCTTAGCAATTACTTCTCTAAGTTTGCCTCCTCTACCACCCTTTGCTTCACTAGGATCAGTTACTTCAGTTGTTACTTCAGTTGGAGCATAAATATTTTTGTATTCTTCAAACAGCTCACGGACACAAGAGTTAATAGCTGCCCAAACTAACTGGCCCCTGTCCTCACCAAATATCTCCTCAACAATAATCTTCGTATACATAGATAATTTGTATCTTGGATCAAGAAAAGCTGCAACAAAAATGAGTAGATTAATGTTCTCTTTATCCTTCTCCTTTCCCTTTCCCCTCGCCTTTCCCCTCTCCTTCTCCAACTCCATCTCTTGCACATACTCATTCTCCTTATTGTTTGTGTGCCAAACCCCCCAATACTTGTCAAATTTTTCCTTCATTCTCATGCCCATTGATACTTGTAGATTGTCTTGACTACTCATCCAAGACTTAATAAGCAAGTGGACTTCACCAATCTCATGAAAGAAACTATTGCTAGTCACATGTAGACTAGATGAAACACGTACCGTAAGGTCATGGAAATGCTCAAGAAACTCTGTCATCTTCTTTGCATTCTCCCAATCACCTTCATCAGGATAACCATCACCCTTCCTTTCTTCAGAAAGGTCTATACAATAGTTATTGTCCTCGTCAATCAACCTTAAGAATACCTTTTCATATACAATTGCAGCTTTAAGCATTAGATAGGTGTAGTTCCATCTAGTTGGGACATCAAGCTTTAGAAATGCCTTTGTGTTCAACCCCTCTTCCTCTGCAATTTCTTTGAACTTAACCAATCTTGAAGTCCCATCTTTGATATATCTAATAGCACCTCTAACACGCTTCACTGAGATGTCCACTTCTTTCAAACCATCTCGCACAATAAGGTTAATAATATGGGCAGCACACCTCATGTGCAAAAAGTTGCCTTTTGCTATGTGGGTTCTTCCTAGGTGCCTCCTCAAATAAGCAATACCGGTATCATTGGCTGATGCATTATCAACTGTTATTGTCATCACTCTCTCCAATCCCCATTCAGTCAGGCATTTCAATAAACTTTTTCCAATATCTTCTCCCTTGTGTCCCTTAACCTTAAAAAATCCAATGATTTTCTTATGCAAATTCCAATTCTCATCTATAAAAGTTGCAGTCACTACCATATAACCATCTTGTTGTTGGGAAGTCCAACAATCTGTGGTCAAGCAAACTCTTTGACATGAGTCTCTAAAAAAGACTTTACTTTGGCTTTCTCTCGAAAGAATTGGGACACTATGTCCCTAGTGCATGTTCTTCTAGATGGTGCTTGGAAACGTGGGCAAGCTTTAGACATGAATTTCTTGAAGCCAGGCTTTTCACCAAAAGCAAAAGGCAGCTCATCTTCAATAATCATCTCAGCGAAGGCCTCCCTAAGCGCATCTTGATCAAACTTCCAAGTAGAAACACCTTCCCCTTGTATTGCTTGTAAATATCCTTGCTTTCCATCTTTTTCAAACTTGTTAGGATTGTGCTTGCAACTTTGAAGGTGTCTCTTCAAGGCAGATGTACCATGTCCCTTGGAGTCTGCTTTCATGTTGCGATGGCAATACTTGCATTTTGCAGCTATCATAATGCCTTTATCATCTTTGATCTTGCTAAAATGGTTCCACACATCTGATCTTGGTGCCATCTTCTTCCTTTCATGTTGTGCACAATCCTTGTCAAGGTCAACCACCTCTTGATCAGCAGCCCCTTGTGATTGTGATGGTTGTGTTTGTGTCCCATCATTGTCTAGAGTGCCAGTGCCCACTGATTCCATGCCCTTGTCCAGTATGTCTTCAGGTTCAGGCATCTATTAAAAAGGAAACACATAGTAAGGAATTAAAGAAATAATATCTGCTAGATCAAATCATATTAAGAACTACTATTTCTACTGATCAAATCTGCTAGAGCAAATGTGTTAGAACAAAAATCTGCTAGATCAAATCATATTAAGAACTATTATTTCTACTGATCAAATCTGTTAGAACAAATGTGTTAGACTTAGAACAAAAATCTGCTAGATCAAATCATATTAAATTATTAAGAACTACTATTTCTACTGATCAAATCTGCTAGAACAAATTTACTAGACCAAAAATCTGCTAGATCAAATCCGCTATAACAAAAAAAACCAAGCACTGAGCACTTAGCAGTTAGAACATACGTTGCAAGATTCCTCCGATGTTGGTGCCGTTCTTCAATGTTGGCTTCACTACACCACGAGCTCGGCACCGGGCAGTCGAGCACAGGTCGCGGGCGTGCACCGTGGCACCGTGCTGGGCTCGCGCAAATCAGCCTGGGCGCCTCCGCGCCTGATAGTCACGCGGTCGGCACGGCGGTCAGCTGGGCGTCGCCGTACGCGGCTCGGTGCAGGATGGTCGGCAGTGGCAGGACGGCGACGTGGCACGGTGGCGGACCGTGGACTGGTGCTCCTTGCTCGACGGCGGCGGCTGCTGCTAGCTAGGGTTGGATTGGATGGACAGGTCGGAGGACGGACTACGGAGGTCGCCTAGCTACTCGCCCTGGACCGCTGGAGGTGGAGCCGAGAGGCCTCTGGAGTCTGGACTGATTGCATGCGCCTTGCTTTTGCTTGTCCGTAATGGGCCATTGCCCATTGGGCCTTGTTCCTTGTGTTGTATTCGGGTACTAGTTTCCTATTCGGGTACCGGGTAATTGAACCCGAAATTCTCTATAAAATTTCGGGTACCGCGAGGTTATACCCAAATTAGATTTCGGGTTTTTCGTGTTCGGGTATTTCGGGTTCGGGTTCGGGTTTTTCGGGTTCGAGATTCGGGTATCGGGTTTTATGCCCAGTCCTAAATAGCATAGCACTATATGCTGCTAATTGCATTTCAAAGGCACTTGAAGAGTCCAAAGCTTTCTTTGTGTCCATACTCCATACAGGTTTCTTTGTGTCTCCTTAAACACCTCCCCGTCCGGCCGACACGAGAGCCATTCACCGCAACAACGCACGACGGCAGAGACCAAGAAGTCGCGTGACCGTGAGAGCTCCGAGCGCCAGCCGCGTGTCCATACTCCATACAGGGAGGAAGAGGAACATAGGAAGAGCAGGAGATCCGCCGCTAATTGCATCGCGTGATCCAGCGAACACGAGCTTTCTTTGTGTCTGCACCATGATTTTATCTTGTGAATTGATAAATGAATTTTGTTGTCTTAATATATGTAAATAATATGTGATTATATATGATTAATTCTATTAAATATATGTATTTATATATTGCTCTAATGTTGGTTCGGGCCAGTGCCCGGCTCGGTACATTGAGGCCCACTGGGCGAACGGGCCGGTCCGACACGATTTTTTTCTGTGCGTGCCGGGTTTGAGCAAGTCCCTAAACACGTGGCCCAGCACGACCCAGCCCGAAACATCAACGGGCCGTGCCGGGCCCAGCCCTATTCGTACCGGGCTGAAACGGGTTTGGACCGGGTCTGTGCCGGGTGGCCCGTTTGGACATCTATAATCCATTTATATTTTTGACATTCAAGTTCAACCCTCCCCCACCCCATAAAAAATGGTTTCTGACAGAAACCCGTAACCTAGGAGGATTCCAAGGATAATGCTACCGGTTCTTTAAAACCAGATTTTACTAAACAAAGGAACGTCGGTGTTCAGCACTAAAATGAGCTGGCGGACGGTCCGACCCTAAGGCCGTCCGCACGTGCGCAGAGCAGTTTAGGGTTCCGAGTTTTGTGCTACGGTTGTTAGCTAGATTCACGGAATTAGCTCGGAAATTAGTTTGTAAAGGGTTCAGCCCCCACCTCTATAAATAGAGAGGTATACGATCGATTTGTAATCAATCAATCGAATCAAAAACACTTCTATTTCGCATTTATTTCCTGTACAATTAGGAGTAGTTCTAGTTTAGCCTCTCAATCTCCAAATACTCCGCTTCTCTTCGACTCTACGTCGATTAGAGGAGTCTAGGTCAGTCTGCCCGAGCCTAGACAACTCCTAGGATCTCTCCTCCTCGACGGGGTCCCTCCCGGGAGCGAGATCCAGGCGCCGCCGGTGATCCTCCGTCGCCCCTGCGCACGCGTGGACCGTCCGGCCCTAGGGCGCGGACCGTCCGGCCCTAGGGCGCGGACCGTCCGGCCGTCAGACAGGAAACCCTAGCCTCGCGCCAAGTCGCGGACCGTCCGCGCCTGACCAGAGAGCACTACCGCTGGTTCTTGTTGAGTAATTGGCGCCCTAAAAAGGTGTCAACATACTTTTTGGCGACTCCGCTGGGGAAAACACATATAGACTCATGAAATCGGCCCTCAATGGCTGGTTCAAGGGATATCTCTGATATTTCCGCAAACAACATTATAGAGCCGACTTGGGAGACCTTGCCGGCTGACGAACAGCTCCAGTTCGAGGAGCACAAGGAGCAGATGATCCAAGAGGCAAAATCAAAGTTCTTGGCCAACTTCAAAGTGGACAGAAACAACAAGTTCGTCCGACATCGGGCGACGGATCCGGCTTCGCTCCGACCCACACCAGATATCCCCAATGTAAGTAATAGAAATGAGCTGCAATATCTTAAGAATTATATAGATGAACAACGAAAACAAATGCAAAATATCATAGGGGGTATGCAAAATGATTATAGGAGACTAGTACGTGCATTCGATAAATCTAGTATCTCGAATTTTCCTTCGCACGAGGTTGAATTAGGAGATAACACGCGTAATACATCAGCTATAGGTTGTCACGACCAATCACAACCCCTTTATGGGATTGTGAATCATCTAGGCCCCTTTGGTGATGTTTTGGTAATTAATGACAACTGCTTGTGGACTAACGATTCTTGGAGAAATAAGAATGCAGGGTTGGACCACATAGAACAGGAAATATTGGAGAATCATAAGCATTGGTTGTGGATCAAATGAAGGCAAAGGTATAATATAGGTTTCGTTTTTGCCGGTCTTGAGGAGTTTAGAGAAGATACCTGACCGGATTAGTAGGCTAGATAGCCGTACTATTAAGAGGGGTCAATGACTTTGATCTGTGTAAAACTTAGTGCCTCATAGAGCATCAAGTAGTTGCATTTGCATGAGGACTAACAGCGCTTCAAATTTCTTGAGTTAAAAATTCTTTCAAAAGCGAGTTTGAAAAATGCAAAGTCTTGGATGCGCGGAGCGTCTGGGCCTTGAGGGCGGACTGTCCGCGATCCACCAGTAGGGTCCGAAGTCTGACCACTTCGGGAGCCATCTTGTTCCTTTGCACTGCGGACCATCCGGGCCTTAGGGCCGGACCGTCCGCAGTCATGACCAGAGAAGGCTGGTTTTGGGCCAGTCCCTGAATTATAGCGTGGACCGTCCGGCTGTGTTGGGCGGACGGTCCGCAAGTGTCAAACTTGTTTTGGACAGGGACTGTGTGATTTTGTAGATTTGTACTACGGACTGTCCGGGGGACTAGTCCGGACAGTACTGTCTCAGGTCTCGGACCGTCCGGTCTTTTAGGCGGACGGTCCGCCCGTGTTAACTGTTCTTGGTCAGAGGTCCGGGTGCCTCATGTTGCCAGGTCGCGGACGGTCCGGCCTCTACGGGCGGACGTTCCGGAGCCACCTTTTCTGACAGCTCTGACAGTTTTTCAAACGGGAATTATAGCCGTTATATGTACGGCGGACCGTCCGGCCCTAGGGCGTGGACCGTCAGTGTATGCGCAGAACTGGTGCTTTTTGCACATAACGATTGGAATTTGATGGGGGGCTATAAATAGAAGGGTAGCTCGTGTGAGAGAGCTCTCTTGGCCATTCCTTGCACACATTGAGCTCATTTGTGATCCTCCAACTCACTCTCTCACACTCTTTGCTTGAGATTGCATTCTAGTGAGAGATTGAGGGTTCCTAGTGCATTTGCATCATTAGGTGATTCTTGAGGCACTAGGTGGTACACCGAGCAAACGTCATTGGCTTGTTACTCTTGGAGGTTGCCGCCTCCTAGATGGCTCGGGTGATTGTCTCTGTCGAGCTCTCCAAGAAGATTGTGGAGAAGCCACGGTGTTGTTTGTGTGGGGTTCGCGCCTACCTCGCCGGAGCGGCAAAGGTGACATTAGTGGAATCGAGGTATTGAGTGATTTGTTGTCCACTTGGCTCAAAGATCAAGCCATGTCTTGATAGAGGAGCAAGTGAGAGCTTGAAGTCCACCTCAACATGGATTAGGGGTGATTGGCAAATCACCGATACCACGGGATAAAATTCGGTGTCTTTACTTTCTTGCATTACTTATTGCCTTGCAAGTGATTAGTGTTTAGCATATTGTTCCTGAAGTATTCAGTCACCGTAGTTGATTCTCATACATTGTTTACTTGTTATCACTAGAGAATTTTATTCCTCTTGTTATATTGATTAAATTTATCTAGTGTTTTTGATTTTAGTCAAAACCGTCTATTCACCCCCCTCTAGCCGGTGTCCTAGATCCTACAAGTGGTATCAGAGCCGAGGACTCCATTGTTTGTGGATCTAATCATCCTGGAGTGGGACAAAATGGCTAGTAACAACAATGTGCACATTGGGAAGCCACCGCATTTTGATGGGAATAATTATGACTATTGGAAAATAAGAATGTCAATGCATCTTAGAGCAATGGTGGAAAAATTTGGCCAATTGTCAGGGATGGATTTGTTGTGTTGAAAGAAGATGAACCATCCGTTAGTGACAATGAGAATATCCTCACAAATGATCAAGCCATGAATGTCTTTTATGATGCTCTTGATATAAATGAGTTCAATCGCATCAAGAATCTCACAACCACTCATGAGATTTGGATTAAGCTAATGGAAATTCATGAAGGAACTACAATTGTGAAGAGTGCCAAACTATACGTGTGCAAAGGGAAGTTTGAGCAATTTATTATGAAAGAAGATGAGAGTGTATCCGATATGTTCAATCGGTTAAATGAGATAGTGAATGAACTCAAGGGACTTGGTTTTAATGTACCGGATGTGGATTTCACTCACAAGTTCCTTAGATCACTTCTGGAGAAATATGAGACCATTGTGACAATGTTAGTAAGGAGTGATCTATCTACAACTTCTCCAACCGAAGTATTGGGAGAGATTCTTACTCAAGATATATTTAAGAAGTCTCAAGCCGATGCTTTAAGTTTGGCAAAGAAGGTGAAAAATGAATCAATTGCTCTCAAAGCTAAGGCCTCAAAGGCAATTGAAAAATAAGATAGTAATGATGAAGAAAATGAAAGTGAGAGTGATGGTGACATGGCTCTATTTGTAAGGAAATTTAGTAAATTCATGAAGATGAAGAGAGGTCAACCTAGAAGAGGTCAAACATCAAGAAGAAATGCCTTCAATGATAGAAAGTGTTTTGAGTGTGGGGAACCCGGTCACATTGCCATAAATTGTCCAAGCAAGAAGAAGAAGGGCAAAGATGAAAGTGACAAGAAGAAAAAGAAATATTACAACAAGAAGAAAGATGGCAAAGCATACTTAGTTGAATGGGACTCGGATGATAGCTCGGATGATGATGATGATGACACCTCATCCAAGCTTAATGCTGGAATTGCCATCAAGAAAGCTCCCTCACTCTTCTCATCTCCCCATTGTCTCATGGCAAAAGGTGATGCTAAGGTAAAAATCATCACCAATTTAAATGATATAAATGATGATGATGATGATATCGATGATGTTGATGATGATGGCTATTCATATGATGATCTTGTTAGAATGTTAGTGAGGCCGACGACTACATGCACAAGGAAAAAGAAAAATTTAAGACCTTGAAGGAATTGTATAAAAACCTCCAAGTGTCTTTTGAGGAGCTCAAGACCTCTCACAATGATCTAAAAGAAAATTGTGAGAAGCTTGCGGATGCTCAAAAATCGCCCATTGTGCATGAAGTTGTGGTGGTCACTAAGGATGTTGGAGTCACTTGTGACTTACTTGATAGTCTTACAAGTGAACCACTACCTACTAACTCTATTTGTGATAAATGCAAAATTTCTCTCAATGATAATATTGCTCTTGATGAATCAAAAATTATTGTTGAGAATGAAGTGTTAGTATAGAAAGTAAATACTCTAACTCATGACCTAGAAAAGGCTTATGGTGGTAAGGCTAAATTGGATTTCATATTGGGAAGTCAACGGTGCTCACTTAACCGTGAAGGTCTTTGTAACACCCTAAAGTTCAATCTTGTGAAGACAAGGAAAAATTCTCAAAGATTTCAAATCAAAACACCTTTCCTTAAAGATAATCATAATTTAGAAGTTCCACTCATGAATATGTTAAAAATACATAATTAAAGATACTTAGATAATCTAAATTGCCTTCGGGTTAGGATATATAAAAGAATTAGGATTAAACTATTTCTTAATATATATAGTCTACAATATAAATTTGATTTCCCTAGAAGTAATAAGGTAGGGATTATTCTACTATATGATTAAAAGCTTGTCTAAAAGAACTAAAATAAATAAAGAAATACATAAAATAGGTTTTTGCACATTATGCTGAAGTTCTATATGTGTATCCAAATTAAGTGTATGAACTTTAAACTTGTGTTGATTTGAAATTCAAATGGAAAGGAAAATAGAAAATAGAAAATAAAAGGAGAAGGGAAGAACTAAGAAAAATACTACATAAAATAAAATAACATCAGAATAAACATCCTTCACACTTATATTATTAAATTATACTATTCAAACTGAGGACAAGTTATTCACAAAGTTTGAATTTAAACTTGAATTCAAATTGGATTTGAAAATGGAGAAAAGAAAATAGAAAATAAAAAGAAAAAGAATAAAAACCTGCTGTTGGGCCGCAACCTGGAATTCGGCCCACTTGGCCTTTCTCTCCCGCGCGGCCCAAGTCTCTACATCCGCGCGCGCCCCCGCCATCCTGACGCTGACCCGTGGGTCCCACTGGTCGGTCTCTCGTCCCGCGCTCGCTTCTCCCTGCCTTCTCGCTGACTCTCGGGGCCCGCGTGTCAGGCCCGTCTTCAACAGCTTTGCCGATCGCGCCGCGCGGACTCCGCAAGGCTCACCGTGGATTCTCGGCCTCCGTGTAACGGCCGCGGGTCGTTACTTGGGTATAAAGCCGAAGCTCCGCGACCCCCCTTCCCATCCTCACCGGTAGTCGCAACCCCTCGCCAGCCACCAAACCACCGTCGCGATTTCCTCGGGCCAAGTTCGCCGCCGTGACCAAAACGCGTGATCGTCGGCGTCGGGTCCCCGGTGATCGGCCTTGGAGCGTCTCCAAGTCTATTCGAAGGGTGTCGAGTCGTTCGCGGGCGAAGTCGGCCACTGAGCGTGGCGCAATTCCTCGTCGATCTTCAATCCTCCGCCGCGGATCCGCCTTCGTCGTCGCCGGATCCTCTGCGCGCTGGGATTGTCGGTAATAACCCTTCTACCATGTTCGCCATACCCTCGGCTGCGTGGCGCACCGTTTAATTTCTAGAATAACGCGCCCGGTCGTCGGATTGGGTTTCCTCCGGCGATGGTTCGCCGTGTGGCTTGGGCGGCGCCGCCGTCCCGAGCTGGAGGTTGGGGGAAACGATGTGCACCGTAGATCTTCTAGGCGACGGCTCGGATTAGATAGAAGATACCTTTTCGCGTTGAGTGATTCGGACCGTTGATCTAGATCGGACGGGTCCGTGTTGATCTCGGTCAAATAAAATCCCGACCGTGGATGATGGATCCAACGGCTGTGAATGCGTACCGGTTCGGTTAGGTGTTGGATCTAATCTGATCCACGGATTCTAGATCGGACGGCTGAAATTAACCGATACCCTTTCGCCGAGCCATAATTGCAAAAGAGACCCCGACCTTTTATGAAATCAACCCGCGGTCCACTGTGCGGGTGATCTGAGTCTTAGAAAACTTTACCCAGAGCCCCCTGTGCTTCTGTTTAATTGAGGCCCAGTCCAGTGCAGTATTAAAGTGATTAAATGAATTAGAAATTAGATTTTTAATACAAAAATAATTGCTAGAACTTAGATAATTCATAAGAAATTCATTTTAGCTCCAAATTGAGTCATTCCAATTCCTAAAATTTTGTAATAAATTTCTCTATCATCTAGAATCACGGTTTTGACATGAACTCTGTTAGGAAATTAATTTATCATCTAATCCTATTTTAATCACCTTAAAACCTTTGGAAATTCATAACTTAAAACCTATAACTCCAAAATTAATAATTCTTTTTCCTGTGATCTTATTTTAATATGTAGATTATTAATATGTATTTTGCATATATGTTTGGTGTAATGTTAATTTTGCCTATACACTGTTTGTTTGTATTGCTACGAGTAGCAGTGAGGACACGTGTCATCTGAAGATCATCCTGGTACCTGGAATCTCAAGGCCCAGGCAAGTTGTGCCCTTGATCACTTCTTTTTACCCAGCCATGTTCTGATTAATTATAATGATCTGCATAGGTTAATTTTGATGGGACCCAATAGGTTACCCTAGTTTGTCTATCTTTATACCTTGATTACCACTGAACTTTCTGGGTAGTACTTGCTAGTGCTATATGTGGTTTTGGGTATAGAGATACACTATTCATGATTACACTTTTGTTATCAGTTGTTATTTATTGTTCATGATAAGATCATTATGTTAATTGGAACATGGAGCGACCACCCGGGAAAACAGTGCTACCACAAGGGTGGAATGGGACGCCCTTGGCTGATTAATTAGGAAAGCTAGTGGAAGACTACCTTACCCGAAAGGGGCAAGGGCAGTAGGGGAGAGGTCAGTGTAGGGAGGCCCTCGGGAGGATTTTGCTGCGATGGCGGTCCTGCAAGGGATTCCTGCACTGGATCTTCCTATAAACTGTAGCGGGTTTTCTGAAGCTGGTGGAACTTTGTAAAGGCCTCGTAGTGTTACCCTGCCTCGCCTCCTCGGTAGAGGTGTATGGGAAGTCGCGATCCCTTGGCAGATGGGTAACATGACTTGTGGGTAAAGATGCGCAACCTCTGCAGAGTGTAAAACTGGTATACTAGCCGTGCTCACGGTCATGAGCAGCTCGGACCCTCACATGATTAATTTATGGAACTAAAATCAATTTGTCATATGCATTGCATTGCAGGTGGTGTTGTTACTTTTGATCTATTACTTAATTGGGTTTGGTATTTACTTATATTTAGTAATTGCTAATAAAATTTTGACCAACTTTAAAAGCAATGCTCAGCTCTAACCATCTTCTTTGGTAAGCCTTACACTTCACGTGAGCTCCCACCTTTGGCGAGTTCATGCACATTATTCCCCACAACTTGTTGAGCGATGAACGTATGTGAGCTCACTCTTGCTGTCTCACATACACCACAGGTCAAGATCAGGTACTGCAGGATGATGCTCATGGAGGATGCTGTGATGAGTTCGTGAGAGATCTAGGTCGTCGTCTCCTAGTCAACTTTTGGGTTGCTGGACCGTTGTCTCCTTATAATGTAAATATTTATTTTGTATAGAACTCCTGTTATATATAAAGATGTGACATTCGATCCTGTGCCACTTTACATCATATGTGTGAGACTTGGTCCCAGCATACCTGGTGTTTATGTTTACGCCCGGGTTTTGGATCCCTAAAACCCGGGTGTTACAGAAGTGGTATCAGAGGAATGTTGACTGTAGGACGAAGCCTAGATAGAACTGGAACAACCATTATCTACCCACCTTTGCTACTCTGATTCTTTCTAAACTTATCTTAATCTTTTCTCATCTAATTCCGCTTTACTCTGATTATTCTTACCTTTTTCATTCTAAAGACAAATGTGGATTTCACACTTTGAAATCCTGTGCCTAAAGTGACTTTAGGAATAGGAGACCTAATCCTAGGAACAAAAACAAAACTATTATTTTTATATATAAGTGTCTATATATTTGAATGTTTGTTCTTATGATATCTGTCTGATTTGGATCTTTGTTTGAGTGTGATGGGTTGTGGAGTAATGTCCACAATTACATCTGCATATACATCTAGGTATAAAGGATAGCATTTGTAAGATAACTAGACAAACTAGATTATCCCTTTAGAAAATATATGTAGTATTCCGTATCTATCTCATCTTAACATATTCTATCTTACCTTCGGACATTCACCTCGTACAACTAATTACCCTAGTCCTGACATAGAATATCTGGCCCAGCCCTACCAAAGAAGTTTCAGTACATCACCAACCATTGGCTTATTCATTCTGTTTACTAAATGATTCCCTTGCAAAGCTATCTTACCATATGCTTCTAACTTAGATGGTCAATACCAGGCGGGGTGGTGGAATTGATTTACCTGCTAATCGACAACCTCAACCACAGTCAGCAGAGATGAATCCTCCCAATCCTCCACCAGGCGAAGTTGATCCACTAGTCGTAGCTCAAATGAGAATGATGCAGCAAATGGCAGACACTATGGCAGATATGCGCACCCAAATGCAGCAAGAACGCCAAGAAATGCACCAGGAAAGAGAGGATGCACGTCGGGAAATGCGCCAAGAGCGGGAAGAGATGCGCCAGGAGAGAAGGGTACAACAACAGCAGCTGCAGCAACAACTTCAACAACAGCAGCAACAACAACAAGTGCCATTGCCTCCACCTCCACCACCTATTCCACCCCGGGACAAGCACCGGGAATTCATGAGCCACAAACCACCAACCTTCTCCAACTCCGCAGATCCACTGCAAGCAGATGACTGGTTAAAGTCCATAGAGAAGATGCTCAACATAGCCCAGTGCTCGGACCGAGAGAAAGTACTCTATGCATCGGGTCGTCTTGCTGGTCCCGCTGCGGATTGGTGGGATGCGTACTGTGCAGCTCATGCTGCTGCCGATACAATTACCTGGGAAGAATTCTCCACACAATTCAGGAATTACCATATTCCTGCTGGACTCATGAAGATTAAGAGGAAGGAGTTTCTATCCCTCAAGCAAGGAAGTATGTCCGTAAGTGAATATAGAGACAAATTCATCCAGTTATCTCGATATGCTTCCAGAGATGTTGAGGATGATGAGCAAAAGCAGGAGCTCTTTCTGGATGGTTTGATTGGCCCCTTGCAATATCAGCTGGTATCGCACACATTCCCATCTTTCCAAAGGCTACTTGACAAAGCTATTGCTGTAGAAAACAAGAGGAGTATATTTGGAGAGAAAAGAAAGGCTATCAACCAAGGGCAGGCTGGAAGTAGTTCCCGTCCTCGCTATACTACCACTCCCAATACGCCAGCTAGTGGCAGTTCTGGGCAACAAACTCAACAGACACCAACTGCTCCTCCAAAAGCAAGCACTCCAGGAGGAACCGTTGCTCCCAACACAACCGCCATCAGAACATGCTTCAAGTGTGGACAACCGGGACACTACGCCAACTACTGTCCCAACAGAGCTGCCTACACTACACCGGCTCCGATGAAACAAGGACAAGCCTCGGCAGGAAAGAGTCAGCCCCTATCAATCAACCGGGGATATGCCCATCATGCAGAAGTAGAAGCTGAACCCGGTGAACTTGAAATTCAAGAAGAAGAGCCAGTTGAAGATGAAGTAGTCGGTGAAGAAGTCAACGAGCAACAAGAATAGAGTGATAAACATAGATATAGATACACATATATATATATATATTTACTATTTGTAAGACCTAAATATTAGTTTAGCTATTAGTTAGTATTCTACTATTCTAGTAATAATAATAAGGTCTATTAACCCTATGTTTTGATAAGGAATTATGCATCATGCCGAGATCTCTTTGTTTGTGCATATGTTCCGAGTATACATCCCTTTTCTTACAAATCTCGAGGACGAGATTATTTTTAAGGGGGGTAGGATTTGTAACACCCTAAAGTTCAATCTTGTGAAGACAAGGAAAAATTCTCAAAGATTTCAAATCAAAACACCTTTCCTTAAAGATAATCATAATTTAGAAGTTCCACTCATGAATATGTTAAAAATACATAATTAAAGATACTTAGATAATCTAAATTGCCTTCGGGTTAGGATATATAAAAGAATTAGGATTAAACTATTTCTTAATATATATAGTCTACAATATAAATTTGATTTCCCTAGAAGTAATAAGGTAGGGATTATTCTACTATATGATTAAAAGCTTGTCTAAAAGAACTAAAATAAATAAAGAAATACATAAAATAGGTTTTTGCACATTATGCTGAAGTTCTATATGTGTATCCAAATTAAGTGTATGAACTTTAAACTTGTGTTGATTTGAAATTCAAATGGAAAGGAAAATAGAAAATAGAAAATAAAAGGAGAAGGGAAGAACTAAGAAAAATACTACATAAAATAAAATAACATCAGAATAAACATCCTTCACACTTATATTATTAAATTATACTATTCAAACTGAGGACAAGTTATTCACAAAGTTTGAATTTAAACTTGAATTCAAATTGGATTTGAAAATGGAGAAAAGAAAATAGAAAATAAAAAGAAAAAGAATAAAAACCTGCTGTTGGGCCGCAACCTGGAATTCGGCCCACTTGGCCTTTCTCTCCCGCGCGGCCCAAGTCTCTACATCCGCGCGCGCCCCCGCCATCCTGACGCTGACCCGTGGGTCCCACTGGTCGGTCTCTCGTCCCGCGCTCGCTTCTCCCTGCCTTCTCGCTGACTCTCGGGGCCCGCGTGTCAGGCCCGTCTTCAACAGCTTTGCCGATCGCGCCGCGCGGACTCCGCAAGGCTCACCGTGGATTCTCGGCCTCCGTGTAACGGCCGCGGGTCGTTACTTGGGTATAAAGCCGAAGCTCCGCGACCCCCCTTCCCATCCTCACCGGTAGTCGCAACCCCTCGCCAGCCACCAAACCACCGTCGCGATTTCCTCGGGCCAAGTTCGCCGCCGTGACCAAAACGCGTGATCGTCGGCGTCGGGTCCCCGGTGATCGGCCTTGGAGCGTCTCCAAGTCTATTCGAAGGGTGTCGAGTCGTTCGCGGGCGAAGTCGGCCACTGAGCGTGGCGCAATTCCTCGTCGATCTTCAATCCTCCGCCGCGGATCCGCCTTCGTCGTCGCCGGATCCTCTGCGCGCTGGGATTGTCGGTAATAACCCTTCTACCATGTTCGCCATACCCTCGGCTGCGTGGCGCACCGTTTAATTTCTAGAATAACGCGCCCGGTCGTCGGATTGGGTTTCCTCCGGCGATGGTTCGCCGTGTGGCTTGGGCGGCGCCGCCGTCCCGAGCTGGAGGTTGGGGGAAACGATGTGCACCGTAGATCTTCTAGGCGACGGCTCGGATTAGATAGAAGATACCTTTTCGCGTTGAGTGATTCGGACCGTTGATCTAGATCGGACGGGTCCGTGTTGATCTCGGTCAAATAAAATCCCGACCGTGGATGATGGATCCAACGGCTGTGAATGCGTACCGGTTCGGTTAGGTGTTGGATCTAATCTGATCCACGGATTCTAGATCGGACGGCTGAAATTAACCGATACCCTTTCGCCGAGCCATAATTGCAAAAGAGACCCCGACCTTTTATGAAATCAACCCGCGGTCCACTGTGCGGGTGATCTGAGTCTTAGAAAACTTTACCCAGAGCCCCCTGTGCTTCTGTTTAATTGAGGCCCAGTCCAGTGCAGTATTAAAGTGATTAAATGAATTAGAAATTAGATTTTTAATACAAAAATAATTGCTAGAACTTAGATAATTCATAAGAAATTCATTTTAGCTCCAAATTGAGTCATTCCAATTCCTAAAATTTTGTAATAAATTTCTCTATCATCTAGAATCACGGTTTTGACATGAACTCTGTTAGGAAATTAATTTATCATCTAATCCTATTTTAATCACCTTAAAACCTTTGGAAATTCATAACTTAAAACCTATAACTCCAAAATTAATAATTCTTTTTCCTGTGATCTTATTTTAATATGTAGATTATTAATATGTATTTTGCATATATGTTTGGTGTAATGTTAATTTTGCCTATACACTGTTTGTTTGTATTGCTACGAGTAGCAGTGAGGACACGTGTCATCTGAAGATCATCCTGGTACCTGGAATCTCAAGGCCCAGGCAAGTTGTGCCCTTGATCACTTCTTTTTACCCAGCCATGTTCTGATTAATTATAATGATCTGCATAGGTTAATTTTGATGGGACCCAATAGGTTACCCTAGTTTGTCTATCTTTATACCTTGATTACCACTGAACTTTCTGGGTAGTACTTGCTAGTGCTATATGTGGTTTTGGGTATAGAGATACACTATTCATGATTACACTTTTGTTATCAGTTGTTATTTATTGTTCATGATAAGATCATTATGTTAATTGGAACATGGAGCGACCACCCGGGAAAACAGTGCTACCACAAGGGTGGAATGGGACGCCCTTGGCTGATTAATTAGGAAAGCTAGTGGAAGACTACCTTACCCGAAAGGGGCAAGGGCAGTAGGGGAGAGGTCAGTGTAGGGAGGCCCTCGGGAGGATTTTGCTGCGATGGCGGTCCTGCAAGGGATTCCTGCACTGGATCTTCCTATAAACTGTAGCGGGTTTTCTGAAGCTAGTGGAACTTTGTAAAGGCCTCGTAGTGTTACCCTGCCTCGCCTCCTCGGTAGAGGTGTATGGGAAGTCGCGATCCCTTGGCAGATGGGTAACATGACTTGTGGGTAAAGATGCGCAACCTCTGCAGAGTGTAAAACTGGTATACTAGCCGTGCTCACGGTCATGAGCAGCTCGGACCCTCACATGATTAATTTATGGAACTAAAATCAATTTGTCATATGCATTGCATTGCAGGTGGTGTTGTTACTTTTGATCTATTACTTAATTGGGTTTGGTATTTACTTATATTTAGTAATTGCTAATAAAATTTTGACCAACTTTAAAAGCAATGCTCAGCTCTAACCATCTTCTTTGGTAAGCCTTACACTTCACGTGAGCTCCCACCTTTGGCGAGTTCATGCACATTATTCCCCACAACTTGTTGAGCGATGAACGTATGTGAGCTCACTCTTGCTGTCTCACATACACCACAGGTCAAGATCAGGTACTGCAGGATGATGCTCATGGAGGATGCTGTGATGAGTTCGTGAGAGATCTAGGTCGTCGTCTCCCAGTCAACTTTTGGGTTGCTGGACCGTTGTCTCCTTATAATGTAAATATTTATTTTGTATAGAACTCCTGTTATATATAAAGATGTGACATTCGATCCTGTGCCACTTTACATCATATGTGTGAGACTTGGTCCCAGCATACCTGGTGTTTATGTTTACGCCCGGGTTTTGGATCCCTAAAACCCGGGTGTTACAGTCTTGGATATGTTCCCAAGAAAGGAAAAAATGCTTTTATAAAGCAAAAGACATTGTTCGTAAAAGAATGTGACAAAGTGTGTCACAAGTGTCACAAGAAGGGACATGTTAGGAAAAATTGTCCCAAGCTCAAAAATGTATCCTCCACTTGTTTTGAGCATTGTTATGTTCTTTCTCATAATGCAAAAGGTGTTCATGCTAAATTTGTTGGTACTTCAATTGTTGGAAACAAAAAGAAAGCTATTTGGGTGCCAAAGACCTTGGTCACTAACATCCAAGGACCCAAACAAGTTTGGGTACCTAAAAGAGATTGATTTCCTTTTGTAGGTGAACTACAAGGCGGGAGGCAATCATTGGGTGTTAGATAGTGGATGCACTCAACACATGACCGGAGATATGAAAATGTTCACCAAAATGAGTGAGGAAGATTGCTCAAATTATGATAGTATCACATTTGGAGATAATCGCAAAGGAAAGGTTAAAGGTTTGGGTAAAATTGCTATTTCAAATGATCATTCCATATCAAATGTGCTCTTGATTGAGTATTTGAATTTTAATTTACTTTCCGTAGCTCAATTATGTGATTTATGATTTTGTTGCAATTTCACAGTTGAAGATGTTATTATCTCTAGTGTTGATGGTAGCAATCTTAAGTTTAAAGGTTTTAGACATGAAAATCTTTATCTTGTTGATTTCTCATCTAATGAGGCAAAGCTCACAACTTGCCTATTCTCAAAAGCTTCACTAGGTTGGTTATGGCATAGAAGACTTGGCCATGTTGGAATGAAGCAACTCAATCGGTTAACCAAGCATGACTTAGTTCGTGGCTTAAAAGATGTGAAGTTTGAGAAGAACAAATTGTGTAGCTCTTGTCAAGCCGGGAAGCAAGTGGCAAACACTCATCCAAATAAAAGTCAAATGTCCACTCATCGACCTTTGGAATTACTTCACATGGATTTATTTGGGCCCACATCTTTTGTGAGTATTGGTGGTAATTCTTATTGTCTTGTGATTGTGGATGATTATTCAAGATTTACTTGGGTTTATTTTCTTCGAGACAAATCTAATGTGTTTGAAACATTCAAGTCTTTCGCTATATTGGCTCAAAATCAATTTGATTTCGACATAAAAAAGGTTAGAAGTGATAATGGGTCGGAATTCAAAAATGCAAGAGTTGATGAATATTGTGATGACAAGGGTATTAAACATGAATTCTCTTCCAAATATACCCCGGAACAAAATGGTATTGTTGAAAGAAAGAATAGAACTCTCATTGATATGGCTAGGTCTATGTTAGCGGAATATAATATATCGGATTCTTATTGGGCCGAGGCAATAAATACCGCTTGTCATTCATCAAATAGACTATATTGTCACAAGCTTTTGAAGAAAACTCCATATGAATTGCTCATTGGTAGAAAGCCAAATATCTCATATTTTAGGGTATTCGGTTGCAAATGTTATATTTTAAGAAAGGGAAGCCGGATTTCTAAATTTGAGAAGAAATGTGATGAGGGTTTCCTTCTTGGATATTCATCAAATAGTAAAGCTTATAATCTTCAACAAAACTCATGGTACTATTGAAGAAGCATATGATGTTGAATTCGATGAAACAAATGAGTCTCAAGATGAGAGTGATAATCTTGATGATGTTGGTGGAACTCAATTGGTAAATGCAATGAAAACAATGGCCATTAGTGAAATAAAGCCAAAGGAAGATGATGATGAAAATAGTGTGGTTGTCATTCCTTCAACTTCAACTCTAAATGAGGAAGATCACCAAAGCCAACAACATAATGAAACTATGGATACTCATGATCAAGGTACTTCAAGACATTCGGTTCCTCCTAATGCTTCAACTAGCAATTATCAAACGGTATCAAGAATTCATCATTCCATTGTGAAGGATCACCCGGTTGATCAAATTGTGGGTGATATTAGTAAGGGTGTTCAAACTCGCCCTCGCATAGCTTCATTTTGTGAACATTTCTCTTTCGTATCTTGTATGGAGCCTAACCGTGTAGATGAAGCTCTACTTGATGTTGATTGGGTGAATGCAATGCATGAAGAATTAAATAACTTCGCTCGAAATGAAGTTTGGGAGCTTGTTGAGAGACCAAAGAACCACAATGTTATTGGTACAAAATGGGTGTTTCGCAACAAGCATAATGAAGATGGTGTGGTAGTAAGAAACAAGGCAAGATTAGTTGCACAAGGATATACTCAAATTGAGGGGTTGGATTTTGGGGAGACATTTGCTCCCGTGGCAAGATTAGAAGCAATCCGGATTCTTCTTGCTTATGCTTGTGCACATAATATCAAGCTCTACCAAATGGATGTAAAGAGTGCTTTTCTAAATGGTAAGATTAGTGAACTAGTGTATGTTGAACAACCTCCCGGTTTTGAGGACCCCAAAAGACCTAACCATGTGTTCAAGCTTTCTAAAGCTCTTTATGGGCTTAAGCAAGCTCCACGCGCTTGGTATGAAAGGCTTAGGCATTTCTTGCTTTCCAAAGACTTCAAAATTGGAAAGGTTGACACTACTCTATTCACTAAAAGAATTGGCAAGGACTTATTTGTTTGTCAAATCTATGTTGATGATATTATTTTTGGATCTACTAATGAATTATTTTGTGAGGAATTTGGAAAAATGATGTCCAAAGAATTTGAAATGTCTATAATAGGAGAATTGAGCTTCTTTCTTGGTCTTCAAATCAAACAATTGAAAGATGGAATTTTTATAAGTCAATCAAAATATTTGAAGGACATGCTCAAGAAGTTTGGCTTAGAAAATGCAAAACCTATCAAGACTCCTATGGCAACAAATGGTCATCTAGACTTAGATGAAGGAGGTACTATGGTAGATCAAAAACTTTATTGTTCAATAACGGGTAGTTTGCTTTATATTACCGCATCTAGGCCCGATGTTATGTTTAGTGTATGCATGTGTGCTCGATTTCAAGCTTCACCTAGAGAGATTCACTTGAAGGCCGCTAAAAAAATTCTAAGATATTTGAAGTATACTCCCAATATTGGTCTATGGTATCCCAAAGGTGCTCAATTTGAATTAATTGGATATTCGGATTCGGACTATGCGGGGTGCAAAGTTGATAGAAAAAGAACCTCCGGTTGTTGTCAATTTCTTGGTAGATCTCTTGTTTCATGGTCTTCTAAAAAACAAAATTCGGTTGCTCTCTCTACCGCCGAGGCGGAATATATATCGGCCGGAAATTGTTGTGCTCAACTATTATGGATGAAACAAACTCTATTGGATTATGGGATTATTTTCAAGAATGTGCCTCTCATGTGTGATAATGAGAGTGCGGTAAAATTGGCTACCAATCCGGTCCAACACTCAAGAACTAAGCATATTGATATACGACATCACTTCTTAAGGGATCATGTTGGAAAGGGAGATATCTCTATTTATTCCATTGGCACAGATGATCAATTAGCAGACATTTTTACAAAGCCTTTGGATGAATCAAGATTTTGTTCTCTAAGAAGTGAAATGAATGTGATAGATCTCTCAAATATGGCTTGAAGTTGATCACGCATGTGTAGTGTTGCATTTCGGTTCTAAATATGCTCTCTATGCTAAGTATTTGGTATTTTTGATGCATTTTTCATTTTAGATTGATCTAGGTAGTTTAATATAAAAAATTTGCATTACTCAATTACATAATATGTATATGCATGCATACTAACCCTTGGAGTGGTCGAAATGTCCATATATGAGCACCAATTCGGATTTGAAATTCAAAATCAGAAAGTGGACAGACATTGGAAAACTGAGTATCAGGTCGCGGACCGTCCGCCCATGGACCGCGGACCGTCCGCAGCATCAGGAACTGGACAGTCCGATCAGCAATGCAGACCTTCTAAACTCATCAGGCCGCGGACTGTCCGCAGACCCTGCGCGGACCGTCCGCGACAGGCAGTAAAGTCGGACAAAGGCCGCAGACTTGTCATTTGTGTTCTTTGTCACTTCTCTCTTGCTCTCCACTCGCCAAATAGTCTCCTTTGTCGATTGTGCGCGGACGGAGAAGTGACGTTGCGCACGGACAGTCCGACAACTTGTGAGAAGCTCAACCAACATGTCGTCCTCACGGTATCTCATAATCTTATGGATTTCGTCAAATCTCTTCATTTTTTGGAATTCTTCGGATTTTCTCTCTGATCTAGAATTGAACCATAGTTTTACAAATCTGATTGGTGGGATTGTTAATACTACTCTCTCTGAATGCTGTGCAAAATTTTGAACTCATTTGGCTGGATATTCTCTACGAAATCATTGATTCAACTATTGAGGCGACTAGGGTTCTAGAGAGTCACCCCTGGTCAGTCGTGGACCGTCCGTCTAGTGGGCGCGGACCGTCCGGACATCTGGCGCGGACAGTCCGGCACCCTAGCACGGACCGTCCGGACCCTGGCAGAGCAATGCAGTTCTATTCCTTTTAATTGTGGTGATTGGTATCAACTATTCATCTATGGATGTCTGTCACATTTATTGCAGTGGTTTGGGTGGTCTCCGCAAGAAGCTTGCAGGTCGCTTCAATCAAAGCGCCCTTGTGGAGATGATGCTGACTATACACCAACCACTGATTCAGAGGCCCAATCCTCAGCTGAGGGCACTGAATCTATGGACACAGAAGATTTTCCTCATATACATCCCGACTATGCAATCGACACCACAGGATGGACATTTCCAAAGCGGAGGTTTTCTATGGCTGAGTACTGCTCAAGGCGGACTGTGAACCAATACGCTCTGCCATCTGACACCAATGTCCAATTTTTCCACACTCAGCTTCAGTTTGATGTTTTTTGGGGCACCTTGGTGGATACAAACTTTCATAAACATCAAGTAATTGATTGGTCTTTCATGTTGGGACAATCAGTCATGAAGGATCTGATTCCTAAATTTGAGACGTGTGGTCTGTACCAGTTTATGGGTCAAAGAACAGACTTCAGTGAAATGGCTGTCAAGCAATTCCTGGCCATCTCAAAAATTTATATAGAAGAGGAATCCATCACCTGGATGACAGGATTCAAGAGATATTCTGCATCTTTTGCTGACTTTGCTACTGCCAACAGTCTGGATTATGGCATCATTTCTGCTGGGCTGGATCTCTGCACTGAGGATAATTTTGAGGACTTTGTGCAATTCTATGAGCCCGCAAGGCTGGGAATACCCAGGAGGTTTGGAGAGACAGCAGGACTCAGGCATCATCCTGCTGTGATCAACAAGATTGCTAGAGTCACTATTCTTCCCAAGAGTGGGGATAAGATCAAAATACGAGACAAATTCTGGAATATTATCCACCACATCATGAATGGTGAGGTAATGAACATGGTTCTTTTCATGATGAGACAACTCAATGATTTGAAAATGGACAAGAATCAGAATTTAGCATATGCTCCTTATATTATGGCTCTCATCAAAGCCAAGACAAGATTTGAGGGGCCCTGCAAGATTGTTCACACACCGTTCAGACCCTTTAAAAATGAAATAGGGTTTCTCACCAGGCCACTCACTCCCTTCCTAGATGATGAGGAAGACCCTGGCTATGATGTAGGAGCAGCTCCTGATGTTGAGGCCGAGCAGATGCCTCCTCCTCCTCCTCCTCCTCAGCCTCAGCAGTATTGGCAGCCTGGTCCAGGCTACTTTGATCCATATTTTCACAATATGCAGCAGGGACTTGAGACCCATATTGATACTCGCTTTGAGGGCATGATGACACATATGGATCACCGCCTAGATGACATGCAGTCTCGCTTTGACAGTAACTGGGATGCGCTCAACTCTGAGTTTTCTGAGTTTCGTGATCACATTCACACTAATGTCACTGATCCTATCATGACCAGGCTGAATAATATGCAGTAGAGCTTTCAAGATAACATGGGCGCTCTCTCCAGCCAATTTGACAATCTTTCTACTAATGGCAGCATGCATGATATCAGTCAGAGGCAGCAACAACTCCAGCAAGATTTTGGCCAGTTCTCCTCTTTTTTTGACACATTCAGCACTCACTACTACAACATGCATCCTCCGCCCAGTGATCAGTGAGGCCTCTCCTTTGTGGCAATTGATGCCAAAGGGGGAGAGAAGAAGAGAAGTTGTCAGGTGTCACATTCAGGGGGAGTTGTTGGTCTATGTGGACATTGAGACCGTGCATATGCATATTTACTTTTTTATGTCACATGCATTAGTTTATGTCTTATGCATTTGGAACTGGCTTGAACTGTTAACTCTATGTCTTATGTCTGTGGACAATTATCTGTAATATTCTGTGGGTTGAATTATGTTTAGTTCAAATTACTTTGTGTATGGTTAATCGAGGAGTGAGTATAATTGCTGCGCTTACTCTACATATCATCTCTTGTATGCCTCGATAACCATGATTGTAGGAAAGTCTCCATCAAAACTCCAATATATTATGTGTGTTATATCTTCAGCTTCAAATAATCCTGCACACACTTAGGGGGAGCCTTTCTTACATACTGAGTTTTTATTGGGATTTATCTATCTCTCGGACAGAACTTCAAATCAAGATAAGTCCTATGAAACTCATCTCCAAAATCTATCTTATACCTAAGGTATGAGGGAGATTTGGAAAAACTAAACTTCTCTTTAATATATTATGTAGTGTTGTCATCAATTACCAAAAAGGGGGAGATTGTGAATCATCTAGGCCCCTTTGGTGATGTTTTGGTAATTAATGACAACTGCTTGTGACTAACGATTCTGGGAGAAATAAGAATGCAGGGTTGGACCACATAGAATAGGAAATATTGGAGAATCATACGCATTGGTTGTAGATCAAATGAAGGCAAAGGTATAATATAGGTTTCGTTTTTGCCGGTCTTGAGGAGTTTAGAGAAGATACCTGACCGGATTAGTAGGCTAGATAGCCATACTATTAAGAGGGGTCAATGACTTTGATCTGTGTAAAACTTAGTGCCTCATAGAGCATCAAGTAGTTGCATTTGCATGAGGACTAACATCGCTTCAAATTTCTTGAGTTAAAAATTCTTTCAAAAGCGAGTTTGAAAAATGCAAAGTCTTGGATGCACGGAGCGTCCGAGCCTTGAGGGCGGACTGTCCGCGATCCACCAGTAGGGTCCGAAGTCTGACCACATCGGGAGCCATCTTGTTCCTTTGCACTGCGGACCGTCCGGGCCTTAGGGCTGGACCGTCCGCAGTCATGACCAGAGAAGGCTGGTTTCGGGCCAGTTCCTGAATTATAGCGCGGACCATCCGGCTGTGTTGGGCGGACGGTCCGCAAGTGTCAAACTTGTTTTGGACAGGGACTGTGTGATTTTGTAGATTTGTACTACGGACTATCCGGGGGACTAGTCCGGACAGTACTGTCTCAGGTCTCGGATCGTCCATTCTTTTAGGCGGACGGTCCGCTCGTGTTAACTGTTCTTGGTCAGAGGTCTAGGTGCCTCATGTTGCCAGGTCGCGGACGGCCCGGCCTCTACGGGCGGACCGTCCGGAGCCACCTTTTCTGACAGCTCTGACAGTTTTTCAAACGGGAATTATAGCCGTTATATGTACGGTGGACCGTCCGGCCCTAGGGCGCGGACCGTCCGCGTATGCGCAGAACTGGTGCTTTTTGCACATAACGGTTGGAATTTGATGGGGGGCTATAAATAGAAGGGTAGCTCGTGTGAGAGAGCTCTCTTGGCCATTCCTTGCACACATTGAGCTCATTTGTGATCCTCCAACTCACTCTCTCACACTCTTTGCTTGAGATTGCATTCTAGTGAGAGATTGAGGGTTCCTAGTGCATTTGCATCATTCGGTGATTCTTGAGGCACTAGGTGGTACACCGAGTAAGCGTCATTAGCTTGTTACTCTTGGAGGTTGCCGCCTCCTAGACGGCTCGAATGATTGTCTCCGTCGAGCTCTCCAAGAAGATTGTGGAGAAGCCACGGTGTTGTTTGTGTGGGGTTCGCGCCTACCTCGTCGGAGCGGCAAAGGTGACATTAGTGGAATCGAGGTATTGAGTGATTTCTTGTCCACTTGGCTCAAAGATCAAGCCGTGTCTTGATAGAGGAGCAAGTGAGAGCTTGAAGTCCACCTCAACGTGGATTAGGGGTGATCGGCAAATCACCGATACCACGAGATAAAATTCGGTGTCTTTACTTTCTTGCATTACTTATTGCCTTGCAAGTGATTAGTGTTTAGCATATTGTTCCTCAAGTATTCAATCATCGTAGTTGATTCTCATACATTGTTTACTTGTTATCACTAGAGAATTTTATTCCTCTTGTTATATTGATTAAATTTATCTAGTGTTTTTGATTTTAGTCAAAACCGTCTATTCACCCCCCCTCTAGCCGGTGTCCTAGATCCTACAAGTGGTATCAGAGCCGAGGACTCCATTGTTTGTGGATCTAATCATCCTGGAGTGGGACAAAATGGCTAGTAACAACAATGTGCACATTGGGAAGCCACCGCATTTTGATGGGAATAATTATGACTATTGGAAAATAAGAATGTCAATGCATCTTAGAGCAATGGTGGAAAAATTTGGCCAATTGTCAGGGATGGACTTGTTGTGTTGAAAGAAGATGAACCATCCGTTAGTGACAATGAGAATATCCTCACAAATGATCAAGTCATGAATGTCTTTTATGATGCTCTTGATATAAATGAGTTCAATCGCATCAAGAATCTCACAACCGCTCATGAGATTTGGATTAAGCTAATGGAAATTCATGAAGGAACTACAATTGTGAAGAGTGCCAAACTATATGTGTGCAAAGAGAAGTTTGAGCAATTTATTATGAAAGAAGATGAGAGTGTATCCGATATGTTCAATCGGTTAAATGAGATAGTGAATGAACTCAAGGGACTTGGTTTTAATGTACCGGATGTGGATTTCACTCACAAGTTCCTTAGATCACTTCCGGAGAAATATGAGACCATTGTGACAATGTTAGTAAGGAGGGTTCCTAGTGTTTAGCATATTGTTCCTCAAGTATTCAATCACCGTAGTTGATTCTCATACATTGTTTACTTGTTATCACTAGAGAATTTTATTCCTCTTGTTATATTGATTAAATTTATCTAGTGTTTTTGATTTTAGTCAAAACCGTCTATTCACCCCCCTCTAGCCGATGTCCTAGATCCTACAGGGATGCCGATGAACACATACCCTGAGCAACCGCAAATCGGCAGTAAATTAGCCGATCTGCACATGCCCGGACCGTCCGCACGTGAGCACGGACCGTCCGGGCCAGCGACAGTCGGGCCCATTTTTAATGAGTTAACTAGACATGCACATATTGCGCATAATCTTAACTACCCAGTCGGACCGTCCACATACAACAACGGACGGTCCGCATATAATCACGGACGGTCCGGGCCTATGTCCGGACAGTCCGCGCATGACCTTTTTGAGGAGGACTGTTACCTGAATCCTCATCCGTCCCAGCAACACTTCCCATCACACTATGCAATGCATCAGCCCATTAATTCAAAATCTAGAGCCTAGGAAAGATTTCCGGCCCCACCTAGAAGGCTGGAAAGGAATGATCAAACCTATGAGCCATATAGGGCAAATGGCAATGCACCATGTAGCTCAAACCAATGGGGGGAAAGACAACATGCTAATATCCAGCCAACCCCACCTATGTTTGACTAGAGAGCCGGTGGTCTCGCACCGACTGCCATTGATATAGTGAGGGAGGAAATAGCCCGGGCGTTCCGAGATAAGCTCAGAGTAAGCATGGTCCCTAGGTGGCACTCATATCGGAAACCTTATGACAGCCGATTTGATCACCACCCATATCCACAGGGAACCAGGATACCCGAATTTGCAAAATTTTCGGGTGATCAAGGAAAAAACACGCGTGAACACATAGGCCAATTTTTAGCACAATTAGGAGAATTGGCCGATACGGAAGCATTCCGCGTGCGTTTATTTTCATTATCTTTAATAGGAACCGCATTCGCATGGTAAGCTACATTACCTCCTAATTCTATTTTGTCATGGGGGGATTTAGAACAAAAATTCCATGATCACTTTTTCTCTGGTGACTATGAGTTAGATTTAGTAGACTTAGTGGCCTTGCGACAAGCGAAAGATGAATCGGTTAATGATTACATCCAGAGATTCTGAGATACAAGAAATCGATGCTTCCAAATTCATTTAGCAGAAAAACAACTAGCAGGATTAGCCTTTAATGGTCTGTGATATTATTTAGAAGAAAGATTAGAAGGCATCCAATTTTTTACGCTAGCACAATTACACCAACGAGCTTTGGTCTATGAAAGCTGAAGCAAAGAAACTGCCAAAACCATTCGTCACAATGTCCATATAGTAGAATGCGACCAAAGTAGCTCGGACGACGAATCAACAGAAGTTTACGCTGTTGAAATGGTTTGGCCAAAGCAGGCCAAATCTTCGGCTTGTTCCTCCTTGCAGCCGGTTCAAAAGAAACGACAAGAGGAAGTTAATTTTACATTTAATGTTGGTAAATGTGATAAAATATTTGATGAATTACTCAAAAATGGCAACATTAAAATAAATCACACTGTTCCATCCGCCGACGAGTTAAAACGTCAGGCATACTGCAAGTGGCATAACTCATTTTCTCATGCCACTAATGATTGTAATGTATTCCGTCGACAGATTCAATCGGCCATTAACGAAGGACGATTAAAATTTCAGGAAATGCAGGTGGACACGGAGCCCTTTCCGATGAACATGATCGACTTTGAGGGCAAGAAAGTCCTGGTTCGGCCAAACACATCCGATAAAGGCAAAGGCAAAGAGACAATCATCGGCAACGCTAGAGAGGCCGATGGAAATCATAAAGTTTCTTGCAGGAAAGTGGTGGCCGAGAAGACTCTCGATGGAGGAGAGACCCTAAAGGTGACCATCACAGCCTCTGGCACTGGGGGGCAAGCACAGACAGGAAGACAGGTGCGGGAACCCGCGCTGCGCATCACGGACAGTCCACCATCCAGACGCGGACGGTCCGAAGCTTCTCCGGACGGTCCGAAGACCTCCGGCGGACGGTCTGGCTACACTCAGGACCCGCAACGACCATGTACATTCAAACCACGATGACCGGAGATAGGTACGTGGAAAACAAATACATTTAAAGCAGCTGGTCGACTGGTCAAATTCGGCCCGACTTTCGATCAATTGTTGTCCAAATATGTGAAAAAGAAGGTCGTCCCTAGTGACAGGCCAGCAAAGTGACCCCGCTCACCCATTCATGAGCAACGTCAGGTCAGGCCGATTGAACCACCCCACCAATCGGAAGAAATGAAAGGTCATACTGTACAATTGAGACCTAAGATACCTACATGGACACCTCCACCCCCTTATCCGCCTGTGGCATATCCATACACATATTTACCTCCACCATATGTCCCAAATCAAATGTGGGGCATGCCACCATATCCATTTGGGATGCCACAGTACCCCGCTTGGGGAGCACCCTAAACATCTGTATTTGACAGGTTGGCACCTCCAGTACAAGACCGATTGAGCGCCGCTCAATCCGCTCACCAGGCACAGGCCCAACAAGAGTGCCGGAGTACTCGGCCTCAAAGGCCGACCAATCCAATAGGGGGGCATATACCTGCAGCGACCGAAAGAACAACAAAAAAGGACATCGTCAAAATAGGTACTGCAGATGTTGTCATACAGGAAGATAATAAAGGGTCAATGATTTTTTGGTGAATCGGCCAACACAACCAAAAAAGAAGATACGGCTACCATCAAAACAGCCGATCCAAAATACTCCATGCCTCGATGTGCCCAGCAGGATTGACACGGTCCCAAAAGCAGAAATTACAGTGCCTAAGAGCGAAGGAGAGCCAGGAGAAGGAGGCGGAAAAGATATTCAATGACACACATCCACAGTACCCGCCACCGCAAAAGAAATGGAGACCAAAGGCCGTTGAGGAAAAACAAACGGTCACAAAAATAGAAAATAATACAACACTTGTGCAGCACCCTGCAGGTATGGCAGATAGCCTGGCCAACAAGGCCAGACAATCTGCACCAGGCGCGGACCATCTGCCCCTAGAGTCCGGACCGTCCGCACCACACCAGGACGCCTCCGATGATGTGCCAACACCAATGGAGGAGGACGACCTACTGGGAGAAGACCTAGTCGACTACGAAGCTTCTCCAGAGCACCCAGGTATGGATGTAAATGTTATTACATTTTCTGCCGATTGTACTATTGTCGGCGACGATGAACCTATTGTTGCCCAGTTTGATTTTGGTCCTAAAGAAGCCGCCTTTACTAAACCAAAGGAATCGGTAAATCATTTAAAGCCTCTCTTCATGTGCGGTCACATTGATGGGATACTGATTGCTAAAATGTTGGTAGATGGAGGGGCAGCTGTAAATCTAATGCCTTATTCACTGTACAGAAAATTAGGTAAACAAGATGACGAACTTGTCAAGACCAACATGACCCTCAGTGGTGTTGGAAATGATAGTTCAATCAAAGCCAGAGGAGTCACGTCCGTTGAATTAACCATCAGAACTAAGACCCTTGTTGCTGCATTCTTCGTCGCTGATGTAGAAGGAAATTACAGTCTAATCCTAGGCAGGGATTGGATTCATGCCAACCAATGTATATCTTCTACATTACATCAAATGTTAATACAATGGGTAGGCGATGATATAGAACAAGTACATGCTGATGTATCGGCCTGTATCGCTGTGGCCGATGCCCCTGTACTCTGGACTTATGATACTGCTACATGTCTCACAGGAGTAGATTTTTCTGATTACCAGTTCATAAGTATAGGTAAGAAGGGCTTCATTCCTGTAATGCTAGAGCCGATGGAGAATCGGCTAAATCCTAAATAAAGTTTAAATGATGAGTACACACAAAATTCATGAGTCCTTGGTCACGGACAGTTCGGCTTCTAAAGCCGGATGGTCTGGTCTTTCACAAAACAGTTCGGACTTTAAGACTGAACGTCTACCACAGCATAAAGACAGTATTACGGATGATCCAACCCCCGAGATTAGAGAGTCCGCCATCACACCAAGATCATCTGGGTCCTCTGTGGGGGACATGATAGAGGAATTTAGAGATCTCGACAAACTAGGACAGGGGTTTACATCGACCGATCCTTTAGAAGAGATCGACATAGGAGATGGTAAAACTCCAAGGCCGACTTTTGTAAACAAGACCCTAGAGACCGATTCTAGAAGTGAAATGATCGGTCTATTGAAGGAATATTCGGATTGCTTTGCTTGGAATTACACTGAGATGCTGGTATTAAGCCGAGAGATCGTAGAGCATCGACTGCCCATTAAGTCTGGTTTCAGACCTTTCAAGCAGAGAGCTAGAACATTTCGTCCCGATCTTCTCCCACGAATCAAGGACGAAATCCACCGGCTGCTAGAAGCTAATTTTATTAGACCTTGCAGATACGCAGAGTGGATCTCCAATATTGTTCCGGTGGAGAAGGAGTCAGGTAAGCTTAGAGTATGTATTGATTTTCGCAATTTAAATAGAGTAACTCCTAAAGATGAGTATCCCATGCCCATAGCCGACACATTAATCAATAATGCATCAGGAAATAGAATTATTAGCTTTCTCGATGGTAATGCCGGATATAATCAGATTTTCATGGCCGAAGAAGATGCGTCTAAAACAACCTTTATATGTCCAGGCTTCATTGGTTTGTTCGAGTGGGTTGTCATGACATTTGGTCTGAAAAATGCTGGTGCTACTTATCAGAGGGCTATGAATTTGATCTTTCATGAGTTGTTAGGAAACACTGTGGAAGTCTACATTGATGATATTGTAGTCAAATCGGCTGAGTTTAGTTCTCATGTAGCTGATTTGCGCAAAGCCTTTGATAAAATGTGTCGGTATGGTTTGAAAATGAACCCACGTAAATGTGCTTTTGGAGTGTCGGCTGGTAAGTTTTTAGGATTTGTCATCCATGAACATGGTATAGAGATAGACCCTGACCGAATCAAGTCTATTCGGAACGTGGGACCTCCGACCTGTAAGGTCGAAGTGCAAAAGTTTCTCGGCAAGGTGAATTATTTACGAAGATTTATCTCTAACCTAGCCGGGAAGATTGATGCATCACCCCTATCCTTCGGCTTAAGAATGAGGCCGAATTCGCTTGGGGGCAGAGTAGCAGGAAGCATTAGATCTCATTAAAAAATACTTGTCTTCGGCTCCCATATTAAAAGCACCACAAGCTGGAGTACCATTCAGATTATACATTGCAGCTGAAGATAAGGTCATTGGGGCTGTTCTGACACAAGAGACTGAAGGAAAGGAGCATGTGGTGACATATTTAAGTCGGAGGTTGGTGGATGCGGAAACAAGGTACAGTTTTATTGAGAAGTTATGCTTATGCTTGTTTTATCATGCACCAAGTGTAGATGTTATTTACTGTCTAGTCATTGCACTATTTCTGGTCAAGCCTATGTGATTATTTACATGTTGCATAACCCAATTATGAGTGGTAGAATTGGTAAGTGGGATTATGCACTCATAGAATATGACTTGGCCTATGAACCATTGAAATCTATGAAAGGCCAGGTCGTAGCGGATTTTATTGTAGAACATCGGGTTAATGATACTCATAAACTAGACATGTCATACCTCACTATTACTCCTTGGACTTTATATTTTGATGGATCAGTTTGCAATGAAGGGCAAGGAATTGGCATCGTACTTGTTTCACCAAGCAATGTCTTCTTCGACTTCTCTAGCCGATTGAAAACTTATTGCACTAACAATCAAGCCGAATATGAGGCCCTTTTGTTCGGCTTGGAACTTTTAAGTTGTATGGGAGTAAAACATGTGAGGGCATTTGGTGATTCTCAACTGATCGTCCAATAGGTGTTAGAAGAATATCAATGTTTTGATGGTACTCTAAATAGTTACCTTGAAAAATGTTGGGGCATAATTCATTCTTTTGACGAATTCAGTATTCGACATATATCTAGAGTTGAGAATCATAGAGCTAACAATTTGGCACAAGATGCATCAGGTTATCGGATAAAGAGAGGGAGATTTCACAACACTGAAAATCTGATAACCAGTGCAGGGCCAATTCCCCAGGTCGCGGACCGTCCGCGTGAAGACGCCGGACCGTCCTGGGTTACCAGGAAAGTTCTCCTAATTAATTCGGCTAATAATGAAGCTGATGCAAGTGATTGGAGGACACCCATAACTAATTAGTTATGAAATCCCAATATCAGGACAGACAAGAACATTCAGCGTACAACTTTCAAGTATGGTTTGATGAGTGATGAAGTCTACCGCCGAACAGTCAACGACGTCCTGCTTAAGTGCTTGGGCCCAAATGATGCTATATTAGCCATGGCCGAAGTACATGAAGGAATTTGTGGTACCCATCAATCGGCTCCAAAGATGAAGTGGTTGTTGCGAAGGTCTGGTTTTTATTGGCCTAACATGATAGTTGATTGTTTCAAGTACTACAAGGGTTGCCAAGTGTGTCAAAAATTCGGCGACCTACAGTTGGTCCCTGCAGCCGAATTACATCCTATCATCAAGCCTTGGCCTTTCAGAGGATGGGGATTAGACTTTATTAGAGAGATTCATCCTTCATCATCAAAGGGGCATCGGTTCGTGTTAGTTGCCACTGACTACTTTACCAAATGGACTGAAGCCGTTGCTCTGAAGAACATGACACACAAGGAGGTAATTGAGTTTATAACTGAGCATATTATTCATAGGTTTGACATTCCCCAGACCTTGACTATAGATCAAGGGACTTCTTTTATGTCAAAGGAGGTACATGAATTTGTTGAATTATATAGAATTAAGTTGCTTAATTCATCTCCATATTATGCTCAGGCCAATGGACAGGCCGAGTCTAGTAATAGGACATTGATTAACTTGATAAAAAAGAAGATATCTGATAATCCTAAACATTGGCATAAGATTTTGTCCGAAGCCTTATGGGCTCACAGAATATCTAAACATAGTGCTACCAAAGTATCTCCTTTTGAGCTTGTCTATGGGCAGGAAGCAGTGTTGCCTGTGGAAATAAGTTTGAATGCTGTCAGGTTCGCCAGACAAAATGATCTAACCATCGCTGATTATTATAATTCAATGATGGATAATATTGATGAGGTGACCGACAAGATGGTGATAGCTTTGGGAGCAATAGAAAAGGACAAGATCATGGTAGCCAGGGCTTACAACAAGAAGGTCAAAGCAAAGTCATTTCAAGTAGGAGACCTGGTGTGGAAGATCATCCTGCCTCTAAGGAATAAAGACCGGAAGTTCGGGAAATGGTCACCAAGCTGGGAGGGTCCTTATAAAGTAAAACAGGTAATGTCTTGTAACGCCTATTTACTACAAACATTACAAGGCAAGGATTTACCCAAGGCTTTTAATGGGCGTTTCCTCAAATAGTACCATCCTAGTATGTGGCAAGATGCCTAAGAGAACCCATGTAATCACATCGAGTTAGTTGCTTTTGGTTTGCTCTGCTCCACCAAAAGGTAGGGGGCATATGTTCAGCACTAAAATGAGCTGGCGGACGGTCCGGCCCTGAGGCCGGACGGTCCACGCGTTCGCAGAGCAGTTTAGGGTTCCGAGTTTTGTGCTACGGTTGTTAGCTAGATTCACGGAATTAGCTCGGAAATTAGTTTGTAAAGGGTCCAGCCCCCCACCTCTATAAATAGAGAGGTATACGGCCGATTTGTAATCAATCGAATAAAAAACACTTCTATTTCGCATTTATTTCCTGTACAATTAGGAGTAGTTCTAGTCTAGTTCTAGTTTAGCCTCTCAATCTCCAAATTCTCCACTTCACTTTGACTCTACGTCGATTAGAGGAGTCTAGGTCTGCCCGAGCCTAGATAACTCCTAGGATCTCTCCTCCCTGACGGAGTCCCTCCCGGGAGCGAGATCCAGGTGCCGCCGGTGATCCTCCGCCGCCCCTGCGCACGCGCGGACCGTCCGGCCCTAGGACGCGGACCGTCCGGCCGTCAGGCAGAAAACCCTAGCCTCGCGCCAGGTCGCGGACTGTTCGGCCCTGTGTCGTGGACCGTCCGCACCTGACCAGAGAGTACCGCCGTTGGTTCTTGTTGAGTAATTGACGCCCTAAAAAGGTGTCAACAGCCGGTATTTGCCAAAATATGGGAAATATTTTTTGTTTTAATCAACATCACAACAGAGCAGACCCAGGATGGAATAGGAGTGAGGGCACATTTACAACAACCAGCACTAAAATATCATAACGAGGGCATTTAAATTAGACTAAGGAGATGATCTAATGATGAAAATCTAGACTGTATTAGTTGCAACGGAGAAAAGAGCGGGGTCTGTACATAGGTCCGCCCTGCGTCATAGACAAGTTAATGTAAAAACCGAGTCATATCAATCAGACATGTGTGGCTGACTAGGTCGGATGCGTTCTTCTTGTGATTGGTTCTCAAGATTTTCTTTGAACCCAAAGCCCCTCTATAAATTCACAGCACATGCATATTCACCTTTCGATGACATTTCTCGGTGATTTGCCGCTCTAGTCCTCTCGCCGAGGTTGGTTATTACTCCTTGGTCGTGAATTCACTTCAAATTCACCTCGATTGCTCACTCTCGTCTTTTATATCCCATTTAGTTAGTGTTTTGGTCCACGTCACACATACATTTTTTTGCTTTCAGCGGGTTCATTGATTGATTCGAAGCTAGGAAGCCCCTCCAGTCCCTTTCTTTTGTAAATTGTTTTGCTCTCTATATGATTCTCCTACCACTAGAATATAATGCTTATATACTCTTTTTGAGTCTATCATGGGTGGTTCGGTACGCATCGATTCAGATGCAGCTCCCACACAGGCACCATAGTCAGAGGATACACTGTTTAGATGGTCTACACAACCTCATGTTCCCATTTCCTTATAATTAAAGCAGAAAGGAAATCTGCTCCCACATGTGTCCACGTCGGCAAAAAAATTTTGGCTGTTCGATCGTAGTTTTGGCCGTTCGATCGTGGTTCGGGTTTTCCATTCTCTCCCCGTCTCCCGTGCGGCCGTGTGTAGATGCTTCCAGGCGACGGTTCTTCTCTCCAGTCTCCACGCATCCTCTCTGCGTCTACTTCCTGCATATCTCGTGCTCCCTCCTCCCCCCAAACCCCACTCTCCCCCGCTCGCCCACGACTTTGGCGACAACCGCTTTGGACTCCAGTTCTCTCCGCCGGCGTTCCAAAGGTCCAGGTAAGCGAGCTCCCTCCACCCCCATCCTCCCCCGCCCCCCCCCCCCCCCCCCCGCGGCTCCGGTGACAGCCGCCGCCGCTTCGGACTCCAGATCCTTCACCGCTAGCCCATGAATGTTCCAGACGAATCTACACATGCTCCGCTCCCGCTGTCGTGCCGCCAGCAACACTACCCCTCCCCCCACGCCGTCGTAGTAGACTGTGCGGGCCGGGCCTGTATCGAGTCTCCCACTACCGTGGATGTCGCCACAATGCTGTTGATGTCGGAGGAGGAGGCGCTCAAGGTCCACACCGACTGTGTCCACTTCCAGACTTCCTCGCCTCGCCTCTCACCTGCAGGAAGGTATGCGCGCGTCATCCCCACCCAACCCCGCCCTCTCCCCTGTCCATTTGCTAGAATTTGCATCCCCACCTTCACAATGCGCATGTGGGCCCGGCGGCGCTGACCCTGTTGGCGACCGTGTTGGCTTTGAGGCCCGACAGCAGCGCGACCACGTCTGCGAGCACGCAGTGCGCGACGCCGAGGCAGACCGTTGCGGCAATGCCCAGGAGCCCCGTGCCGGCACCGAGCTCCACGGCGGTGGCACCACAGATGTGGTATCTGGCGGGGGAGTCCGCTGTGAAGTAGGCGGCCAGGACCAGGACAAGTCCCACAGTCAGGAGCCAGTGAGGACGTGGCCGATGGCCGGGTCGCTGGTGCTGTCGTGCTCCACCACGGTCCACGACCAGCGCGTGCCCTTCACATTGTCGCATCCCCCTCCACTTTCTATATTTGTTTATGTTGGGGCGAAGGCGAAGACGCTACCCTTCGCTCGATGCCTTCGTTAGTCTCGCTGCACCAACGGAGACAAGACGACTGGCAGACTCCACCCTTTGTCTAACGCACTGCAGGACGAAGGCCTATGACGAGGTCGCCCCATCCCGCGGAATCGTCCAACACGAAGGGCCACGTCCAATCCGGCCCATTGTAACAGGCCCCGCGTGGCCGCTGCGCATTACAGGCCTAATTTGTAAAGGCTTCTCTGTAATTACAGTCTGTAACCCTGCTTTATGGGAATATTCCGGGGGTAACCTGGGCGCCTGAGGGCACATGCGTCCTTAACCCAAGACGCTGGGCACTCAGGCACCTATAAATACCCCCGCACAGTGCCCTTGAGAGGCTAGGTTAACAGAGCAATCGCCTTCCGGAGCTAAACCTTGTCTGCATTTACTCCCCCGTTGGGTCACCTTGCTCGGGAGAGCAAGTTCCAACATTTGGCGCCCACCGTTCGTGCTACGAAAAACCACCCGCGATGGCACCCAAGAGAGCTAGCTCGAAGGCAGCCCCATCCGTTGACGAAGCTGCGAAGGCAGCGCTGCTGGCTGAGAAAAAGGGCAAGGCCCTTGTCGACACCACCCATCAAGAAGCCTGCGAGGACGACGCACTCAGCAAGAGGCAGCGCAATGAACAACTCACACCCGAAGGCAGCCTCCGCACCTGCAGCTCCGGAGGACAACCACAACCTCCCCCAGGCTTCGCTGCGCCAGAGGGTGCGGACGCCACCGAGGACGACGAAGTCATCGGCGTCTCCGCAGAGGAACAACTACAGCTGCGTGCCTTGCGCATCAAGAACCGCAACCTCCAGAAGCAAAAGGAGATCCTCGAGGCCAAACGCCAATGTGTGTCTACGCAAGCCAAGGTGCGCCAGATGATACGCGACGAAGAGCAAAAGGCTTAGGAGCTTGAGCAAGAGATCGCGCTCATGCAGCGCGAAGGCCAACTCGTTCTACAACACGGCCCACCCCTCCAACAGCACGCGCAAATCGAAGACCTGTCCATCCCTCAGCGCGGACACGCCATTCCGCACGCAGCAGCATTCCAAGGTGTCAACTACCTTGACGAGCGGAGTCCCCTGGCGCCCCACCTGCAAGTATCACCATGGCCCGCCAACTTCAGGGCAGGGACCTATCCCAAGTACAACGGCAGCACTGACCCAGCACAGTATATCATGAGCTATCAGGTCGCCGTTGCATCATCCAGAGGGGACGACGCCACGATGGCCAAGTCATTCGTCATCGCCCTCGAAGGCCCGACCCTCACCTGGTACACCAGGTTGCCCCCGCTGTCCATCGACTCCTGGAGAAGTCTCCGAGACAAATTCCTACTCAACTTCCAAGGGTACCGCCCAGACACCGACGCCTTGGCTGAACTTTCACTCTGCAAGCAGCTGGAAAGAGAGACTCTGCGGGAGTACTACCACAAGTTTCTGACCCTCAAGTCACAACTGCCTTCGGTTGATGACCAGATCGCCATTCACTACGCCATCAGTGGCCTTCGGGCTGGCGTCCTTTATAGCAACTGCATCAGAGATCCGCCTAGGAACCTCCAGGAGCTATATCAGCTATTCGAAAAATACGCCAGATCCGAAGAGCTCCACCAGCGCAAAGTCGAGTCCTAGAGGAAACCTAAAGACCCTCCGCAGTCCAGCCGTACGTGGACGAGGCCTTCGCAGGCAGACTCCGGTCGGGACGGCCGCAATCAGCAGCAGGTACACAACATCGCCAACCAGCACCCCGCCGGCGAGGCCCCTCGCCGCCAGGAGTATCCCCCCAGGGCCGCGGAAACGGAACTCGTGGTCGGGGCTGGGGACATGCGTAGCAGCCGCGCAGATTTTACTGTTTGTTCCACGGCAAAGACTGCGCGCACCCTACAAGGGACTGCCTAGAGACGAAGGCCACCAGAGACAGAATGGCACGGGCGCAACCAGCCGACAACCCCAGAGTTGTCGCGCACACATATCAACAACCCCCTCAGCCATACAACCACGGCCCCGCTCCGCATCCACCGCACCACGCATACCAACACCACCAGGAGGTACAAATCGTACCTCCCCCACCCCCACCCCCACACCTGCAACAGCAAAACATCCACCACCCCCACCACCCCCAAGCCCCAAAACAAGAAGACTTCGCCGATCAGCCATATCGCGGAGTCATCCACATGATCACTGGGGGGTCCAGCGTCGACTTCGACACGAAGCGACAGAAGAGGGACCATTACCGCAACATCAACCACGTCGCCGTCACCTGTCCAGTCGTGCAGACAAAGTGGTCCCATGTGCCATTGACCTTCGACGCCCGGGACGTCGACCTGCGCAGCGCACCCCACATCGACGCCATGGTTATCAGCTGCAGCATGGCAGGCTGGGACCTGCACAAAGTCTTAGTCAACAATGGCAGCCAGGCGGATATCATTTTCCTCCATGCCTTCGACCGCATGGGCATCAGCCACAGCTTGCTTTAGCCTTCGGACAACCCACTGTATGGCTTCGACGGCAAGGGCACCTTTCCTGTCGGCAAAATAGAGTTACCCCTCTCCTTCGGTGTAGCACCCAATGCACGAAGCGAGCAAGTCACGTTCGACATCGTCGACATGGTGTACCCGTACAATGCCATAATGGGTCGGGGCTCCATCAACAAGTTTGAGGTAGCCATTCACGAACTTTACCTATGCATGAAGATCCCAGGTCTGTAAGGCGCGATCACAGTCTACGGCAACCAGCAGGCCGCGCGCAACATAGAAAGAGACTTTGTTCCTAGGCAAAGGAACGTTCACTGCCTCATGGCCCAGCGCGAGGTCCCCGAGTCTACCAGCCCAACCGCCAAAGAACATGACAAGGCACAGCTGCAGAGCAACAATGGGACCAAGACCGTTCCCCTCGACCAGGCAACACCCAAGCGAACAGTTACCATCAGCGAAAACCTCACTTCGCACGACGAGGAGAGACTCCTCTGCTGTCTGTCCAAAAATAAAGACGTCTTCGCCTGGTCCGCCCTCGACCTGGTCGGAGTCAGTCGCTCCATCATCAAGCACAGCTTGGGAATCGACCCTTCGGTGAGGCCGAAGAAACAGCGGCTGCGCAAGATGTCTGATGAGAAGACAGAAGCCGCCAAGGCCGAGGTACATCGCCTGCTTGAGGCCAAATTTATCGAGCCTGTCGCCTACCCTACATGGCTCGCCAATGTAGTGATGGTGCAAAATAAGAGCGGCAAGTGGCGGATGTGCATTGATTTCACCAGTCTCAACAAGGCCTGCCCCAAGGACAACTTCCCGCTGCCTCGGATCGACAAAATCGTCGATAGTGCGGCCGGGTGCGAAGTCATGTCTCTCCTTGATTGCTTCTCCGGCTACCATCAAATATATATGAAGGAGGAAGACAAGGCAAGCACCAGTTTCATAGCACCCTTCGGCACATATTGCTTCATCAGAATGCTGGAGGGACTTAAGAACGCCGGGTCCACGTTCTCTCGGCTCACCAAAACGGTGCTCGAGAGCCAAGTTGGCAGAAACATATTCACGTATGTGGACGACATCGTCGTCGCCAACAGAAGCAAGGAAGACCATCTGGCTGACCTCACCGAAACGTCTGCGAACATGCGGGACGCACGACTTCGCCTAAACCCCGAAAAGTGCATCTTCGGCGTTCGCCAGGGGAAAATACTGGGCTACCTGGTGTCGCACCGCGGTATTGAAGCCAATCCAACCAAAATACAGGCCATCATCAACATGACGCCCCCGCAGTCAGCCAGAGACATCCAACGACTGACAGGCAGATTGGCCGCCCTCAACAGATTCATCTCCAAATCCGTAGAGCGAAGCCTCCCTTTCCTCAAAACACTCCGCGGCGCAAAAGACTTCGCATGGGGACCAGAGCAGGTGGCGGCCTTCGTGTCACTAAAGCAGTACCTATCAGATTTGGCGATTCTTACAAGCCCCGACCCCTCGCTACCTCTGCTGCTCTACATTGCAGCTTCGCCACATGCGGTCAGCGCAGCACTAGTTCAAGAGCAGAGCAGAGAGGGCACGATCAGGCAATGTCCAGTTTATTACGTCTCCGAAGTACTCACGACATCAAAATGCAATATGATGGAGCTAGAAAAAATCGCCTACGCAGTCATTATGGCTTCGCGCAAATTGCGCCATTATTTTAAAGCGTTCAAGGTCCGGGTCACCTCAGATAGGGGACTCAGCGAATTGTTTAGAAACCCGGAGGCATCAGTCTGGATTGCCAAATGGGCAGCCGAACTCTCTGGCTACCACATCACATTCGAACCCAGGACAGCCATCAAGTCACAAGTCCTGGTAGACTTCGTCATCGACTGGACTGGGCCAATAACACAGCCGGACCCATCCGCAGAAAAGGTGTGGACAATCCATTGCGACGACGCATGGTGCCATGCGGGGGTAGGCGCCGCTGCAGTCATTACTTCACCCACAGGGGTCAAGCACAGATACACAACACGCCTCAGCTTTACTTTGGAGTCTGACAGATGCACTAACAATATAGCAGAATACGAAGCTGTCATCCTCGGCCTTCGCAAGCTAAGGGCACTTGGTGTCACCACCTGCATCATCAGAACAGACTCCAAGGTGGTCACCGGCCAAGTCGAGAAAGACTATGCAGCGAAGGACCCCACACTTATGCAGTACCTCGCGGCTATCCGCAGTCTCGAAAGATAATTCAAAGGTTTTACCTTGCAGCATGTGGACCGAGCCAAAAATGAGGAGGCCGACGCATTGGCCAAGGCAGCCGCCAGAGGCGAGGCCCTGCCCTCCGACGTATTCTACCATGTCATCGGCACGCCAGCCGTCCGCAGCCCAGAGGGGCTCCAAATAACCAATGACAGCGAGGGCCACCGCATAGTCAACCTCATCATGACCGAAGACTGGCAGGCACCAATAACCCTGTTCCTGTAGGGGTACTATCATCCAACCGATATCAATGAAGCCAAGCACCTCAAACATCGAAGCCGGGACTTTGCACTAATCGAAGGTCAGCTTTACAAGAAGGGGGTCAGTCAACCCATGCTTAAATGTGTCACCGAGACCGAAGGCGTCCAAATCCTGCGCGAAGTTCACAGTGGGACTTGCGGCTCTCACGCAGGGCCTGGGGCCCTAGTCGCAAAGGTGATCCGTCAAGGTTTCTACTGGCCCGCCATGATCTACGCCGCAAATCGGGTCACAAGGTCCTGCGAAGCCTGCCAGAAATTTTCTCCACGCTCGGGAAGCCCTTCGCAGTTCACAAAGCTAATTGCCCACACGTGGCCTCTTCAGCGCTGGGGCCTGGACATCGTCGGGCCCCTAACCACGGCCCTGGGGAACCTCAAGTTCACCTTCGTCGCCGTCGAGTATTTTACCAAATGGATCGAGGCGAGGGCTGTATCCACGATAACATCGAAGACTGCCTAGAAATTCTTCTAGCAAAACATTGTTTGCCGCTTCAGAGTCCCGTCCGAACTCACAGTTGACAATGGCAAGCAATTTGACAGCCAAGATTTCAAGGATTTCTGCTTCTCCATTGGCACCAAGCTTGCCTTCGCCTCAGTGTACCACCCGCAATCCAACGGAGTCGTGGAACGCGCCAATGGCAAAATTTTCACAGCCGTCAAGAAAATACTCCTCGACGACAAAAAAGGCAAGTGGGCCGATCTGTTACCTGAAGCGGTCTGGGCACTGAACACGACTGAGTGCAGGGCGACTGGGTTCACCCCTTTCCGCCTTCTATATGGATCGGAGGCCATGACCCCGCAAGAAATAAAACATGGGTCACAACGGACAGTCACGTCAGCCGTCCCCAACGTAGACGAGCCTACATCGAAGGATATCATTGACGGAGACCGCGTCTTCACCCTACAGGCTCTAAACAAATACCAAGCTCAAACAAAAGCATGGCGTGACCACGCAGTCATCCCGAGGGAATTCAGCGAAGGAGACCTCATACTCGTCCGGACAGCTCGGACAGAGTCCCGGGGCAAGCTAGAGCCAAAGTGGGAGGGCCCTTTCATCGTCAAGACAAAGGCGTCCCTCAGCGCGTACAGGCTCACAACGCCATCCGACGAAGACTTAGAGCATTCTTGGAACATTGACAATCTTCGCAAATTTTTTGTTTGACTCCTCAGGGCCAGCTCGCCCTTGTAATTCGCCAAAACAGTTTTATTCCGGCCCACACTCTTTTCCTCCCGGGGGGTGAGGTTTTTAATGAGGCGGAGCCATGTAATATACACGCGAAAAATCCCCCGCAAAAATTACGTCGAAAAAAGACCGCATCGACGGTCTTCGGCATTCGACCAACACAAAGTCACCGCGAGGGGCAGCGCTGGCTACCCTCACGTGCGACACTCCGCGCAAAAGTCGCCTAAGGGTGCAGCCGGACCAGCACAACAAGTGCGCAAAACCAGTCTTCCTCAAAAGACTATCCGTGCAAAAGTCGCCTAAGGGTGCAGCCGGACTAGCACAACAAGTGCGTAAAATCGAAGTCTTCCTCAAAAGACTATCCGTGCAAAAGTCGCCTAAGGGTGCAGCCGGACTAGCACAGCAAGTGCGCAAAATCGAAGTCTTCTTCAAAAAACTATCCGCGCAAAAGTCGCCTAAGGGTGCAGCCGGACTAGCACAACAAGTGCGCAAAATCGAAGGCACATTACATCCGTGCAAAAATCTTCGTCGAAAAACTATCCGCGCAAAGACCGATTACAGGTGCAGCCGGACCGACATAATAAACGTGCTAGACCAAGTGCACAAGTCCCCTACGGACACGGCCAGATCAGCGAAGGCACACAGCCTCATCATACAAAATAATAGTTACATACGTACAGCGAGGGCATCACACATTACATTGGTTCAACTTTCGGGATGATACCCATCTCCCTATAGTTAAACAGCATTATCCTCAGCTCCTCACCCTCAAAAAGACTTCGCAACTCCCCCTCACCTACGCTCACCCCAGCCGGCGAGGACAACAATTCCCGCTTGCCAGCCCTGTCCACACGAATATGACCACCCTCCACCTCACTCACCCTACGCTTCGCCACCGCCCTTCGCCGCCTACGCCCAACACTCGGACCGGGAGCTTCAGCATCCATCGCACGCGGAGAAGTCTCCGCCGCAGCCACATCCAATGCCGCAAAATAATCCAAATCCTCATCCGAAGACTCCTCCGTCCACACCACCGAACTCCCAGAACCATCAGACTCAAAAAACTTAGACACAGAATCATCCGAATCATTTTCCACAACCACGGTCGAAGCCGCCACAAAATTAGCACTTTCAGTAATGGTTGCGTGCGCAGGCCCAAAACCCTGAACCTGCGCAGCAACCGAGGTTCAGTAACACGTAGACAAAATTTACAACCTCCCCTGCACCTATTCAACTACTTAGCCACCTGCGAAGGCACGACCGCGGCCGTGGCCGTAGGGCCTTCGACTGCCGGCTCCGCCACCACCTCCTGGGCGCCTTCGACTGTCGGCACGGCGGCCAACACAGGGTCTTCGCCGACAGCAGCAGGCACGGGCGCGTCCGATGGGCCTTCACCAGCATCCGAGGGCAGCACCGGTTTGCCCTTCGCAGCCTCGGGCGGCACGCCGACTAGACTTCCGAAGTCCTCGACGTTCTCAGCGCGCTCCATCTGCAGCAACAGCACATTCATTCAGCAAACACTACACACACCCACGCGCAGCAAACCACAGCAAAACAATAAACATCACCTGCTCCCTCGCCCGGTCGGATCGCTCCCTGACAGCCTCCCGACCATGTGCCCCCACATCCTATCAAAAAGTGCCCCCGCTGACTGCTTCACAATAGGGTCTTTGGCCTTAAAAATCTCGCGTCCAAAACTCTCGTCTGCTTGGTCGAAGACCTCGAAGTGTCTGCAGCCCTCGCGAGACAGCGCATTCATGGCTCCTTCGCAGGTGACGAGGGAAGAAAAGGACATGAACCCTCCACGATGGTCGGGAGTACCAGCAATTCCTCTTGCAACCACTCAAGGAAGCGAAGGCCTGCCTCTCGGTCGGGCACCTCGAAGTCAGCAGTCCGCGCACCTAGCTCGCGGTACGAGTCCACGAGCTGTGCGCGCATCCGCTCAACCTCTGAGTGCATAGAGGCCTCGGCCTTCTCCACGCGGCCGCGCAGAGCATTGAACCACACCTCCCATTCCTCGGCGCATTGGCTGGCAAGACTTCCCTCCGCCCGTGCCAATTTGGCCTCCGCCTGCGCAGCCTATGCCTCGGCGATGGCCTGGTTGGCCTCCCTCCTTTCTTCCACCAGCTGGCACCGGAGGTCTGTCTTCTCGGCCTCCAGGGCGGCCACCTTCCCCGCCAGCCTGCGACTTTTGCTCTCTGCAGCCGACTTCTCCCGGACGGCGTCCGCGTGCTGCGCCCGAAGTCTCTCGACTTCGGCAGACACATCTGCAGTAAGGGCACCCGACGCCACGCGGTCGGCGAAGTCGGTCGTCTAACAAAAACACATAAAACCACAATCTCCATAAAAATGGCAAACACCGAAGTCCAGCTCAACTTACTTGACTTAGCTGCTGCGACAGCTGCTGCGATGCCTCCCTCAGTCGGTGGGACATGGTGCCCGCCTCGTCCTTGACGGCAGCGGCCGACGAAATCTCGCCGCTTGCGCAGAAAGCGCCACCCTTCACCCCAACCACCGCGATTGACGCCGTGGTTGTCACCGTAGGCGGGACAACAACCATTTGCCCCTCGCCCGACCCTGCAACGTACCACCGGTCAAAAAAAAAACTTACCGACGAAATAGTCGTCCACGCTAATATTCGTGCCGAAGTCGGCAACGCGTTTCCCCGGCGAGGGCAGCTCCCGAACCTTCGCGGCCTCGCCCGGGGTAGACTTGGTTCCGCCGGCGACAACGGCCTTCGTGCTCTCTGGCACCTTGCTGGAGCCGGGTGCGGCCGGTTTCGCAGCTAGCGTCGGCTGACTACCGCCGAGGGCGGCAGCCTTCGCGCTCCCCCGCTCTCTCTTCGCTTCACACCTAGGATCGGGGAGCCTGATGACCGCCCGGCGCTTCTGCGTAGCATCCTGGCGATCCTTGTTCATCACTGCCGACACAACAACAGCAATATTCCGTCCGTAAGGAAAAATCTTCAATCCACGAGCTATACGAGACGTAGACATGTCTTCGCCCTCTGCCTAGGGGATCGGAAGATTCTTTAGCCACCGACCCCCGATAACCTCCAGCATTCGCGCCGAAGACTCCCGGAGCTCGGGCGAAGACATCCTTCCCCCCGGGGCCGCGCATGTCCCCATCAACTCCACAGCAAAATTATCAGACACCCCTTTCCCCCCACTATAGTACCTAATTTTCTCTCCTTGGTGGCCGGGGCAGCCTCCTGCGAAGGCCCTTCCTCGGTCCCGCCCATCGGTTTCTTCCCGCAGCGGTCGGCGGCGTCTTCCCCGGGGTAACCACCGTACGGCAAACGGTTCAATTCGAAGACCCGATTCAGCCTGTCATTGGACCCACGGATATCCCAGCTCCGCAGACCCTCTGTCTTCGGCACGTAGCACCCCACTATCCTCGTCGCACCATCTTCCGCTTCACGCACAAATGCGGCGAGATCTCGACCATGCAAATCCAATGCGAAGGCAGGACTCCGCACCAGCATCTCTCCATGGGAGGGCATCTGGCGAGGGCATACTTCACCCAGCGCCCAGCCATGCGCCAAGGGCCATACCCCATACCCGACAAACTCCTCAACAAGGCCGCGCCCGCTACTCATGCGGGCAGCGCTCCGAAGGGCCCCTTCGTTTTCATCATCCTCCGCTACCTCAAACTGCGGGTACGCTGCGTAATAATGTGAACACATGACGGCCACAGGGAGCCCTGGATGGTCTTCGACTGTGCTTTCGGAAACATAAAACCAAAATTCCCACCAGTTGCCCCATTTATTGCGGGCGCAGGGGACCAACTCTACGACTTCCATCGAAGTCTTGCCGGTCTTCGGCGTAAATGTGCAAGATCCAAATTATGCAATCTTGTGTCCAATTTTTCTCTTCTGCCAATGCAGACAATAATGCTTCGCGAAGACTTCGACAGAGGGCTGCCCGCCGTACGAAGTCGTTGCCCAAACATACTTTGCCAGGGCCACCACGACATTCGGTGTCAGCTAGTGGACCTGGACCTCGAATTTACGTAGGACCTCCGCCACGAATCGATGCGCAGGCAGACGAAGGCCAGCGGCAAAAAAGGCCTCGAAGACGACCAACTCGCCTTCTGGCTTGGGGACCTCCTCCGCCCCCGGGACACGCGCCACTCCACCGCCAAAATATCCAAGCTGTTGCATGTCTTGCACGCGGACCGAGGACATCCGTGACGTGCCGAATTCCACTGTGTCGCCAGGACGCAACTCCTCCGCCGCCACATTGCTCAACGTGTCCTCGGACGATGCGCCGGCCGGCGGTGTATCGGCAGCAGAAGAGGAAGAGGACAGCATGGCTACGTACCGTCGGCGGTGGCGGGCGGTCTGCTTCACACGGGCCAGATCTCCGACGACCAGGAGCAAGGAGAGCAGGCGAGCAAGCGAGCAGTTTGAAAAGGAGGTTAGGGTTTTCGCGGCGCGCGGAAAGGTAAAGTTCAACCCGCGCCGCCCCCACCCCCTTTTATACACAGGGCGCGACGCTTCGGGAAACCCGCAATCCAACAGTGCGGCGTCAATCAACGGTCATGTCAAAAACCCCCGCGGAACCACTTCGAGCGAGGGCAGCGTCTCCACCATCTAGCGACGCCTTCGGCACCAGATGACTTAGTCGAACTGGTCCCTCGGAGGGCAAATGTTGGGGCGAAGGCGAAGATGCTACCCTTTGCTCGATGCCTTTGCCAGTCTCGCTGCACCAACGGAGACAAGACGACTGGCAGACTCCACCCTTCGTCTAACGCACTGCAGGACGAAGGCCTATGACGAGGTCGCCCCATCCCGTGGAATCGTCCAACACAAAGGCCCACGTCCAATCCGGCCCATTGTAACAGGCCCCGCGTGGCCGCTGCTTAGTACGGGCCTAATTTGTAAAGGCTTCTCTGTAATTACAGTCTGTAACCCTGCTTTATGGGAATATTCCGGGGGTAACCTGGGCGCCTGAGGGCACATGCGTCCTTAACCCAAGACGCTGGGCACTCAGGCACCTATAAATACCCCCGCACAGTGCCCTTAAGAGGCTAGGTTAACAGAGCAATCACCTTCCAGAGCTAAACCTTGTCTGCATTTACTCCCCCGTTGGGTCACCTTGCTCGGGAGAGCAAGTTCCAACAGTTTACTAGATTAATGATTGCTTACTAACCTTCTTTCTAACCGACTGTGCCATTGAATTTGGATATTGACAATTGAAATCCACATTTGCTCCTAACAAATGCGCCCATTCTATATTTATTTACTGAGATTAACAATCGCTTTTTACCATACTTTCTAACCGTCTGTGCAGGTTTATCCCTTGCACTGAGCAAAAGCATCTCTAAATTTTCAGAAAATTGGACTCGAATTACAAGAGGTACGTTTACATAATAGTATAATACATTGACCCCCCTATTTTAATTATGGCCCATTAAGTACTGCGAGAATTTAGAGAAGATCTGCATGCCAGTGCCCTCCATATTAGCTTCTTACGAGTGGGGCTCTTTCAAGTCGCATTTGAGGTATCTCCCTCCCAAAGGTACTGATTTCGTATAGCACCAAGTCCTCCAATGGTTCCTTTCCTACGAAAATGTGAAAATGTTCTTTATCTAAACATTCCCACTTCATATCATAAGATGCACGCCTGGATGCGTAACAAAGGCTGCTCATTTTTAAAAATTCATAGGGGTGTATCAACGCTTCTTATGTTTTCTACCTAATTTTACACACTGAATTATTTGAGCCTATGTTTGTCAATAGTGTGTTTTTCTTCATTAGGGTGTGTGTTTTTATTCATTAGGGTGTGTGTTTATCTTCCATGCGAGGAACCACTGAATTCTTTGAACCACTTACATCAGTGTGTGTTTTTCTTCATTACGAGGAATTAAACAACTATTGTTTCCCTTTCCACTCTGTCAAATGACCAGGAAGGCACACACGGTTAATTAGGTACGCCTAGGACATTGTTTTGATTTGCATTTCTGCTGGTTCTACAAATCCTTTTTTGTGGCCTGTACCTCAATTGTTATATGGAAAACAACCTGTTAGTGCAATGGCTTATATGGGCAATGTACACTATTTGATACAATGCAAATGTGCTGTTAACACATGTACTTATTTAGGCTTCACACATTGTCATATATATAGTTAATTTGAGCCACTAAACCAGAGAATATTGTTGGCAAGAATTACTTTTTGAACCAATCTGCCAAAGAAGCCTATAGATCCTATGTTTTGGCATATGACTCTCAGACTATGAAAGACATTTTTAATGTCCATCAACTTGATTTGTAGGTAAATGTCTTGCAAAGTTTTCATTAATTGCACAACTGATATTACCTAAAATTCAGCTTACTGCCAAACTAGCGGATAACACAAATATTATTATCTGTTCTATTGGTGCGACATAAATGCTGATATTTTATACATTCTATTCAACATCAGTTTATGGGAAATATCATGGGATAATCACATATGATTTTCATATACATATATTGTGTCTTGCATCAATGTCAGGAGAAGAATGAGCTAATTGGTCACCATCACTCTGTTTAAGACAACTTAGTGAACTCTGTTTCCACATGGACGTCTTGTTACTTCTTTTGTGGAAAGTAGCTTGCACATACCGTGATGCAATAGTAGTATTCTTCAATTCACATGTTTTAAGGCTGTTTAAAATTGAGAAACAATCTATGTCAGATGTGTCAACAGAGATACAATTATACTTTGCAAAGACAATATTGTCTAAAATTTAGTGGACAAAGTTCATGTTAAATTGATTTTAGATAAGCTACAAAAAATATACTTAATGGTGCTGTTGCAAAACTTTGGCAAAAATATGAAACTTTAAAATTGTACTCTTTACAGTGTACCAAAATTTTGAATTTCAAATAGTTGCAGTCTATATGACCTTGAAACCAATCTATTGTTAATAAATTTGACCTAAGTATTTCACTATTCTTAACCGTCGCTGATTTATTGTGTTGCCAAAGAGTTAATGAATATCACTCGCAAACTCTTGGCTAATAGAAGAAGTAAGGCTGATCAGCTTGCAAAGGAGATCAATTTATTATTTGCTACCCAGACAGGCTTTAGGACCATCTACAAAATACTAAGAGTTTCATATACACGAGGCTAAATGTACTAAAACATAATATTTGCAGCACTTTTCTTGAGAAGTCTGAAAGAAGTCTGCTTGTATCATGCATTTTTTGAGTTGTCTATATTTTATTGGTTACTCATGTAGTTTTCATGATTTCTCTTTATAGCAAAGATTTTTCATAAAGAACAACACTTATTCAGTAGATGACTTATACATGTACTGCCTTGCTCTTTTATGGTTAAATAGAAAAAGAAAGATTCTATTCAGAACAAAATCAGATTATTCTAATTTTGAAATCCTTACTGAAGCTGACTTCTGATGCATTGTGACTCTAGTAAAAAGGTTTTAGATTTCAGAAAGCAGGATACTTCATTCATCATGTCTAATATGAACGTTCATGGAGATAATTATACAATTATGCTCTTCGACACCTTTTTTGGCCAATCCAGTTCTAGAATGTTGTTTTCGTTGGGAGTGAGACCATTTCATTTAGAGCTAGCATAAACATGACCATGAAGATGAGTTTCCAAAGGTCTTAAATATCATTTTTAAAAACATTCATTTTTGATTATGGAGATGAGTTTACAATTATCTTAAATATGACTTACGTTGCCTTCTCTTGATATCAATATTTGTTTTTTGGTGGCATCATAAGGCATTTTTGTATGGTTTCGAGACATCACTTTACCATGGGTCTTCTATATATCTGATATATATTTTAATTTTGAGCATGACCTTCTTGGCTTTGGTTACTAAATTATGTACGTATATGACTATTGCAGTGAACTTTCTGGGCATTCTACTTATCTGACACATAATTTAATATTAAACATGACCCTATTGGTCTCTATTATTGGATTATGTACTCATTCAACTGATGTAGCGATCTTTGTTTATTTTGGGATCCACGCTAGTGTAACGACCGCTGTACTGTGCATATAAATGCCAACTATTTTCATCCATGTCGTTGCTGCTATATGATTGAAGTACTGCTAAATATTATCACTCATACATTTCTACATTGTCTTTATAGCGACAATTTCTATAGAGTTGCACTTATTTGGCTACCAACTTCTAGAGGTACTGCTTTTCTCTCCATACTTCAGCTAAAAAAGTAGCATTTTGTTTCATGAAAAAAATTATAATTATGTACTCTTTACAACACAAGTCTCTTAAAGAATTTGTGACAATGGATCCATTTTTTGATATGCTATTCTTCATCCCAATCTTTATTCAATTTTGCTTGAACTTTCAAATTAAATTCTAATGAATTATTATTTTTACGATCAGAACAATTTCAATGTATAAAATATGAAATGGTGGTTTCCCTCTTGCACTAAATGCCACGAAACACCATCTATTGATTCCACGAGGTACCAATGCTCCAAATGCAACTGGATAGGACACAAAATTAGGTACATTCTACACCTCTATCTCATCATATTTTTTACAATTTTGTACATACTATCGTATAAGATATAAAGTAGGTTTCATCACCTCAGATGAACACACAATACCATGACTCCAGCAAAATACTCCCATATTTTGCTTGAAGTTTTACTGACAATTAATATAGAAAAAGCCATGGATTTGGATGTACCCATGTAAGTTTTTCTCCTAACAAAAAAACACTTAAATTTCATTTATGGTGCAACTTTCTAACTCACTATTGAATTGTGTTGCAGTTTGCTAAATATATTGCATTTTCAGAAGATGACAATAGTGCGTAAGCATATTTGCATTACCATTTTGTTCATCTCACTGTTATGTGCTTCTACTATATACTCTTATTTGATACCATTCATTTTTCTGTTACAAAAGCGTAAATCAATAGCAAAAGAACTCAAAAATAGATGTTGAATCTTCACATGAGGTATGCTTTATGAACTTAACACAACAAGTTTATGTTTGTAACGCCCTGAATTTGGGGGTAGAATTTTTTTCTTCTTTTCTCTCACCAAATTCAGGCGTTACTCTTTTCTTTTCTCGTTCTCTCGCTAAACCTTGACCTTTTCCAAAGTTTTAGCGGGGTTCGGCTTGGAATTCCCGTGTTAAGCAAAACCTTAAAATACTTTATGTTGTTTGATGCACCATGCCGAACTATGCATTCTTTGATTGCTTAGAAATGTAAGTGCATTCATCTAGGAAGATCGGATTTCGAAAAGGAGAAAAACCTTTTCTTTCTTTTTCTTTTTCTGTCTCTCCCTCCTCCTTTTTCTCTCTCCCGCGCCGTGGGCCGCCCCGGCCGGCCCAGCCGCCCCTGGCCGGCCCAGCCGCCCCTGGCCGGCCCAGCCGCCCCCCCGCGCGCCCCCTTTTGGGCCCAGTTGGCCCAGCCGCCCCTCCCTCTTCCCCCAAATCCCTCTCTCTCCCTACCTTTCTCCCATTTTCTCTCTAGCCGCCGCCCCTGCCCTAGCCGTCGCCCCTGCCCTAGCCGCTGCCCCTGCTCGTCGCCGGTTCGGCCGCCCGTCCCCGTCCCCGGTGAGGTCCCCCTCCCCCTCTCCTCCCTTCCCTCTCCCCTCCTCTCCCCCTCCCCGGCCCAACCGCCGCCCGGCTCGGCCGCCCCATGGCCGGCTCGGCCGCCGCCGCCCCTGCGCGCCCTGCCCCGCCCCTGGCTGGCTTGGCCGCCCCTGCGCACCCAGCTCGGCCGCCCCTGGCCGGCTCGGCCGCCCCTGCGCGCCCTGCCCCGCCCCCTGGCCGGCTCGGCCGCCCCCTGCCCCGCGCCCGCGCCCTGCCCAGCCGCCCTGCCCCAGGCCGGTTCAACCGCCCCCTGACCGGTTCAACCGCCCCCCTTTTTTTTATTTTATTTTATTTTATTTTATTTTCTTTCATTACTGTTATATATTTTATTTTAGGCAGGTTAATCATTGTTCATGTTATTGAAATAGGAAACTTAATTTAGAATTCCGTTACGCTAGTTGATTCATATAATCAATTGTTTATCCAGTTCAATGTTGATCAACTAAAAATGACTAGGTTTCCATTAGTGCATATAACTAAATTCTTTTGTTAGAACCAATTGTAACTAATCATTAGTGCATAAGCTTTAACCCCCCCACGAGACCCTTTCCCGTTTCTTTCTAACCATAATGAATGCGATATCGAATGTCATACTTGATGCATATTTACTTTATTTGTTCCCTTGTATGATGTACTGTTTGTTTCCCAATTTGAATGGATGAATGTATGTATGCTTGCAATCGCATAGAGAACGATCCGGTCGAAGAGCCCGAGGAACTCGCAGGAGAAGCCCCTGAGCAGCAGTCGGTTGGTGGAGGCAAGTGTCCTTTGACCTATCTCTGTCCTAATCATTCTTTAATTCACCTCCCGCATTACACATTTATACTTAAGGATTGACTAGCTTTTGTTATCCATGTCCTTGTTTACCTATTTGGGTCGGATTATTATTGTTTAGCTTCATGCTATTGCTCAAACTCTAATCAATGAACATGATGAGATTATATATGATACGCTGTTTTCCCTTCTCTTATTATGATGTTGTACTTGTGGTCTTCAAGGGGGCTCGAGCGGTTTCTCGAGTGCCTCTCCGTAAGGACCTGTTCTATGGATGACCGCCCGGGAAAACAGTGCAACCATGAGGGTGGAGTGGGACGCATTTAGCTGAATAATTAGAGGAACCGGGGTGTAGTTCGCTTAGCCGTTGTGCCGTCAATGGGGCTCGGTGTATGCGGCTCGCTCTGCCAAGGTTGATTTGTCCCTTGGGGAGGAGTGCGGTACATTTAGGAAACCTAACGGGCGGCTACAGCCCCGGAGAAATCTTTGTAAAGGCTATGTAGTGAGACCCTGCCTATTCACCTTGGTAGTGTTTAAGGGTTTGATCGGCCCGAGGCAAGAGGGAATCACGGCTTGTGGGTAAAGTGCACAACCTCTGCAGAGTGTTTGAAAACTGATATATCAGTCGTGCTCGCGGTTATGAGCGGCCAAGGGAGCTCCAGTGATTAGTGGTACTTGATCAGAGACATTTTGGTTTACAGATGACAATGAGGATGGTTATGATTATGCTTATGGTAATGGTAAGTGGTATTCTTTTCGTTTGGAAAGGGTACTTTGGGTTAATAACTTGGGTTAATGCTAAAACCTGGCTTTCTACTAGTAAATAATAAACTGACCAACTAAAAGCAACTGCTTGACTTACCCCCACATAAAGCTAGTCCACTACAGCCAAACAGGATACTTGCTGAGTATGTTGATGTGTACTCACTCTTGCTCTACACACCAACCCCCCCCCAGGTTGTCAGCATTGCAACCACTGCTCAGGAGAAGATGAAGCTGTGGAAGGAGACTTCCAGGAGTTCCAAGACTACGACGAGTTCTAGGTGTGGGTTAGCGGCAACCCCCAGTCGGATGCCTATGAAGGCCGAGGTTATCTACGTTTCTTTTCCGCACTTTGATTTATTGTAAGGACTATATGGATGTCTCAGATGCATGATGTAATCGACTATTATTTCCCCTTCTAATACTATTTTGAGCACTGTGTGATGATGTCCATGTTATGTAACTGCTGTGTACGTGAATAACTGATCCTGGCACGTACATGCTTCGCATTCGGTTTACCTTCTAAAACTGGGTGTGACATAAGTGGTATCAAAGCCGTGCTGACTGTAGGACCGCTAACCTAGAGTAGAATGGTCGTTCTAAGGATTATAGACCTCTGTCCCTGCCTTGACTTTGATATCCCTTCAAAAGTTGGTCATACTGACCAAACCTATGTTCTACTATATATTATACCTTGCTGAAAATTATGTTTTTATTCTAATCCTTCATTTATTTATGATTCATTATTTGCTGGTCATATTAATTCTGTTCTCACTCTTTTGCTTGCGGTGTCTTTTGTAGATGGCTCGACTTAGACACACTGCACGAAAGTCTGTCATCCCCTTCTTACCCTCCCGCCTTGCTGAGCGTCCGCTTCGCCGTCCCGTGGCCAGACAGTCCAGCCACTTGGAGAGACTGCACCACCGCCTGCATGAGGAGCAGGAACGTCGACGATAGGAGCAGCAGGGCTCTTCTTTCTCGTTCCAACAGGAGATAGAGTCTGTGAGGAGCTGCTCCCCTGTGCTTCCTCTGGAGGCGCCCCCTGCACCACCACTGGGCGCCCAGCCCTTGGAGTAGCTGCTGGAGGAGACCCAGACGACGGAGATGGCGACGATAGCCCGAGCCACGACACCGACTTCCCTGCTGACAATGAGCCGGAAGGATGGGTTGCTCGACCCATCACTCACGACGCTGCTCGCGGGTGTCACTTCCACGACGCGCTCGACACCCTGCTACGTCAGGCACTTGACCGGCGTACTTGGTCCATCGAGTATCGCTGTGTGGTCTACCAGCATAGTCGCGGGGTCTACCCGGACCGCTGGGAGGCGACCTGTTTGGTGCGCCGTCCGGAGAACAGTCTCCAGGGCGCGGAGGCTTGCTCAGAGCACTATTCTATCTCTGAGCGGGACTCAGCTGAGGCAGCCATGCAGGATGCTGCACGGCGTGCGCTTTAGCACTACTGCTCGGTTCTCGGTGGGGTAGCTGACGGTCTCGACCTGAAGTATTACCCCCGCCGTCCATCTAGCAGCACAGGAGGCGTGATTGTTTCACCTGCTGGTGAGGACAATCCTAGGTTGAGCAGCACAGTCAACCTAGCCGCCGTGCTAAACACGGAGCTGGACCATGCATTAGACGAGCTGAGTAGGGCTCGTGCTGAGATCGCCCTGCTACGGGCTGAGCGCGCGGAACGTCGTCACTTGGATGATGGTTCCCCCCGCTCCCGTTGGGACTCAGCACCCGTACCGCTCACCTCGGCGTGGACGCCAGTCTTATGGCAATCCCGACTGCAAGACCAAGATAAATCTAGAACCATAGATCGCTAGAGTTGGATCTTGTAATTAATACAAAATACATACGTGGAAGCTACAGTCTTAGCGTTAGTCTCGCTGTTAGTTAGTCTTAGTTAGACAGGGTAGTTTGCTATATCCTGTGCATTTATGTTTGTCATGATGAACTATGTTTGGTTTGGATCTTTGTAATGACTGTCACTAGAGTGTGGGTACCCCCTGCATTATGGTTTACCTGTTATATGTTAATGGAGTTAGTTATATAGTTGGGAAAACCTTTATTCCACTTTCCTATCTATCTGAGAAGCTGTGTGGTCTGTATTGGAGATCAGTGAAGATGCTCATCTGTTCAGTGCTGTTGAAGAATTCTATACTCTTTTCTTATGCTGCAAGATTTGCCAGATCAGTTCTGATGTGTGGTTGCATTCTGCAGATGTCAGAGAACAGGCGCAGAGGAGGAAGGCGTGCTCAGCAGGAGCGAGCCGCTCCGCAGGATGAGGTGCCCCAGCAGCAGCACCTACCGCCCCCGCCCCCGATGTCCATCGAGCAGATGTTTCTGATGCAGACTTAGGCAGTTCAAGCCATCGGTCAGACTCTAGCCGCCATTCAGCAGCAGCAGCAGCAACAGCAGCAAGCACCACCCCAGCCTCAGATGCCTCAGATGCCCAGAGACAAGCGTGCTGAATTCATGAGAGGTCATCCCCCAACGTTCGCTCACTCTTATGACCCCATGGATGCTGAAGATTGGCTGCGCACTGTGGAGCGGGAGTTGCATACCGCTCAGTGTGATGACAGGGAGAAAGTTTTGTATGGTCCCCGCCTGTTGAGAGGAGCAGCCCAATCATGGTGGGAGTCTTATCTCGCCATCCATGCCAACCCCGATGCCATCACCTGGGAAGAGTTCAGAGGTAGCTTTCGTCAGTACCATGTGCCTGCAGGTCTGATGACAGTGAAGAAGGAGGAGTTCCTGGCCCTCAAGCAAGGGTCATCATCTGTCAGTGAGTATCGAGACAGGTTTCTGCAGTTGTCTCGCTATGCTCCTGAGGATGTCAACACCGACGCCAAGCGACAGTACCGTTTCTTGAGAGGCTTGGTTGACCCTCTTCAGTACCAATTGATGAATCATACCTTCCCGACATTCCAGCACCTGATTGACAGAGCAATCATGACAGAAAGGAAGCGTAAGGAGATGGAGGATCGTAAGCGCAAGATCAGTGGACCTCAGCCTGGAAGCAGTAGCCGTCCTCGTTTCTCAGGCAATCAACCTCAGCAGTTCAGGCAGAACCAGCGTCCACCTTAGCAGCATCAGCAGTTCCAAAGGCAGTATCCTCAGCATCAGTACCAGAACCGTCAGAGCAATCAGTCAGGAGGTCAGTTTCAGAGGCAGAATCAGCAGACACCTCGTCTTCCTGCCCCAGCAAACCAGCAGAACAGTCAGGCAGCGCCAGCTCAGGATGGAAACAGAGCATGTTTCCACTATGGAGAGCAAGGCCACCGGGTGATGCAATGCCCGAAGAAGGCAGCCCAGCAGCAGTCAGGCCCCAATGCCCCAGCAAAGCAGAATGTGTCTCAGCCTGGAGCAGGCAACCGCTCTCAACCGCGCTATAATCATGGGAGACTGAACCACTTGGAGGCTGAAGCAGTTCAGGAGACCCCCGGCATGATAGTAGGTATGTTCCCAGTCGACTCCCATATTGCAGAAGTGTTATTTGATACTGGAGCAACACATTCTTTCATTACTGCATCATGGGTAGAAGCACATAATCTTCCAATTACTACCATGTCAACCCCCATTCAAATTGACTCAGCCGGTGGTAGAATTCGAGCTGATAGCATATGTTTGAATATAAGTGTGTAAATAAGGGGGATAGTGTTTCCCGCCAACCTTATAGTAATGGGTACTCAGGGAATAGATGTCATCCTAGGGATGAATTGGCTAGATAAGTATCAGGCAGTTATCAGTTGTGATAAAAGGACAATCAAGTTGGTGTCCCCACTAGGAGAGGAAGTGGTGACCGAGTTAGTCCCGCCTGAGCCAAAGAAAGGAAGTTGTTATCAGATGGCTGTCGATAGCAGTGAAGCAGACCCAATTGAGAGTATCAAGGTTGTGTCTGAATTTCCAGACGTGTTTCCAAAGGACTTACCGGGTATGCCACCAGAGCGGAAAGTTGAGTTTGCCATAGAGCTTCTTCCTGGAACCGCCCCCATCTTTAAGAGAGCTTACAGAATATCCGGACCAGAGTTGGTTGAGCTTAAGAGGCAGATTGATGAGCTGTCAAAGAAAGGTTACATCCGGCCAAGCACCTCGCCTTGGGCCGCCCCTGTCTTGTTCGTGGAAAAGAAAGACGGCACCAAAAGGATGTGTATCGATTATCGAGCTTTGAATGAAGTCACGATCAAGAATAAGTACCCTTTGCCCAGAATAGAAGATCTGTTCGACCAGTTGAGAGGAGCCAGTGTGTTCTCCAAGATCGATCTGAGGTCAGGTTATCATCAGCTCAGGATCCGACCTTCGGACATTCCGAAGACGGCATTCATTACCAAGTATGGTTTGTATGAGTTCACAGTGATGTCTTTTGGTTTGACCAATGCACCAGCGTTTTTCATGAACTTGATGAACAGTGTATTCATGGATTACCTTGATAAGTTCGTGGTGGTATTCATTGATGACATTCTGGTTTATTCTCAAAGCGAAGAAAAACATGCAGATCATTTGAGGATGGTATTGCAGAGATTGCGAGAGCACCAGTTGTATGCAAAGTTGAGCAAGTGTGAGTTCTGGATCAGTGAAGTCCTGTTCTTGGGTCACATAATCAACAAAGAAGGATTGGCTGTGGATCCGAAGAAAGTGGCAGACATTCTGAACTGGAAAGCGCCAACGGATGCTCGAGGAATCAAGAGCTTCATTGGAATGGCTGGATATTATCGGTGATTCATTGAAGGGTTTTCGAAGATTGCGAAACCAATGACAGCGTTGCTAGGCAACAAGGTTGAGTTCAAGTGGACCCAGAAATGTCAAGAGGCCTTCGAAGCGCTGAAAGAGAAGTTGACAACAGCGCCTGTCCTAGTCTTGCCTGATGTGCACAAGCCCTTCTCTGTGTATTGTGATGCTTGTTACACAGGTTTGGGATGCGTATTGATGCAAGAGGGAAGAGTTGTGGCTTACTCGTCCCGACAGCTGAAGGTTCATGAGAAGAATTACCCAATCCATGACCTAGAGTTGGCAGCAGTGGTTCATGCACTGAAGACATGGAGGCACTATCTATACGGACAGAAATGCGATGTTTACACAGACCACAAGAGTTTGAAGTACATATTCACTCAGTCAGAATTGAATATGAGGCAGCGAAGATGGTTAGAGTTGATCAAAGACTATGAGTTGGAGATCCATTACCATCCAGGCAAAGCAAACGTAGTGGCAGATGCTTTGAGCAGGAAGAGTCAAGTCAATCTGATGGTCGCTCGTCCGATGCCTTATGAGTTGGCCAAGGAGTTTGACAGGTTGAGTCTCGGGTTTCTGAACAATTCGCGAGGAGTCACAGTTGAGTTGGAACCTACCTTGGAGCGAGAAATCAAAGAAGCGCAGAAGAATGATGAAAAGATCAGTGAGATTCGGCGACTAATCCTGGATGGCAGAGGCAAAGATTTTCGTAAAGATGCAGAAGGCGTGATATGGTTCAAAGACCGCTTGTGTGTTCCCAATGTCCAGTCCATTCGGGAGTTGATCCTTAAGGAAGCTCATGAGACAGCCTATTCGATTCACCCTGGCAGTGAGAAGATGTATCAGGATCCGAAAAAGAAATTCTGGTGGTACGGAATGAAGAGGGAAATCGCAGGGCATGTGGCTATGTGCGATAGTTGTCGAAGAATTAAGGCAGAGCATCAGAGACCAGCTGGATTGTTGCAACCGTTGCAGATCCCTCAGTGGAAATGGGATGAAATCGGCATGGATTTCATAGTCGGATTGCCTCGCACTCGAGCCGGCTACGATTCTATTTGGGTAGTAGTGGACCGTTTGACCAAGTCAGCCCACTTCATACCTGTCAAGACCAACTATAGCAGCGCAGTACTGGCAGAGTTGTATATGTCTCGAATCGTTTGTCTTCATGGTGTGCCAAAGAAGATAGTGTCAGACAGAGGAACGCAGTTCACCTCTCATTTCTGGCAGCAGTTGCATGAAGCCTTGGGCACACATCTAAATTTCAGCTCAGCTTATCATCCGCAGACAGATGGCCAGACCGAAAGAACCAACCAAATTCTTGAAGATATGTTGAGATCTTGTGCGTTGCAAGATCAGTCCGGATGGGATAAGAGATTGCCTTATGCAGAGTTTTCCTATAACAACAGTTACCAGGCGAGTTTGAAGATGTCACCATTTCAGGCGCTCTATGGAAGGAGTTGTAGAACTCCGTTGCAATGGGATCAGCCTGGAGAGAAGCAAGTGTTTGGGCCAGACATTTTGCTTGAAGCTGAAGAAAACATCAAGATGGTCCGAGAGAATCTGAAGATAGCGCAATCGAGGCAGCGAAGCTATGCAGACACAAGAAGAAGAGAGCTGAGTTTCGAAGTCGGAGACTTTGTCTATCTGAAAGTGTCACCGATCAGAGGAGTCAAGAGGTTCGGAGTCAAAGGCAAGCTAGCACCCCGCTACATTGGTCCATACCAAATCCTCTCAAGGCGTGGAGAAGTGGCCTATCAGCTCAGTCTGCCAGAGAATTTGTCCGCTGTGCATGATGACTTTCATGTGTCTCAGTTGAAGAAGTGCTTGCGTGTGCCAGAAGAACAGTTGCCAGTGGAAGGTCTTGAAGTCCAGGAGGACTTGACCTACGTTGAGAAGCCAGTGCAGATCCTTGAGGTTGCAGACAGAGTCACCCGAAGGAAGACCACCAGAATGTGCAAAGTCAGATGGAATCACCACTCTGAGGAAGAAGCAACCTGGGAGCGTGAAGATGATCTGATGGCCAAGTACCCAGAGCTCTTTGCTAGCCAGCCCTGAATCTCGAGGGCGAGATTCTTTTAAGGGGGATAGGTTTGTAACGCCCTGAATTTGGGGGTAGAATTTTTTTCTTCTTTTCTCTCACCAAATTCAGGCGTTACTCTTTTCTTTTCTCGTTCTCTCGCTAAACCTTGACCTTTTCCAAAGTTTTAGCGGGGTTCGGCTTGGAATTCCCGTGTTAAGCAAAACCTTAAAATACTTTATGTTGTTTGATGCACCATGCCGAACTATGCATTCTTTGATTGCTTAGAAATGTAAGTGCATTCATCTAGGAAGATCGGATTTCGAAAAGGAGAAAAACCTTTTCTTTCTTTTTCTTTTTCTTTCTCTCCCTCCTCCTTTTTCTCTCTCCCGCGCCGTGGGCCGCCCCGGCCGGCCCAGCCGCCCCTGGCCGGCCCAGCCGCCCCTGGCCGGCCCAGCCGCCCCCCCGCGCGCCCCCTTTTGGGCCCAGTTGGCCTAGCCGCCCCTCCCTCTTCCCCCAAATCCCTCTCTCTCCCTTCCTTTCTCCCATTTTCTCTCTAGCCGCCGCCCCTGCCCTAGCCGCCGCCCCTGCTCGTCGCCGGTTCGGCCGCCCGTCCCCGTCCCCGGTGAGGTCCCCCTCCCCCTCTCCTCCCTTCCCTCTCCCCTCCTCTCCCCCTCCCCGGCCCAACCGCCGCCCGGCTCGGCCGCCGCCGCCCCTGCGCGCCCTGCCCCGCCCCTGGCCGGCTCGGCCGCCCCTGCGCACCCAACTCGGCCGCTCCTGGCCGGCTCGGCCGCCCCTGCGCGCCCTGCCCCGTCCCCTGGCCGGCTCGGCCACCCCCTGCCCCGCGCCCGCGCCCTGCCCCAGGCCGGTTCAACCGCCCCCTGGCCGGTTCAACCGCCCCCCTTTTTTATTTTTTTATTTTATTTTATTTTATTTTCTTTCATTACTGTTATATATTTTATTTTAGGCAGGTTAATCATTGTTCATGTTATTGAAATAGGAAACTTAATTTAGAATTCCGTTACGCTAGCTGATTCATATAATCAATTGTTTATCCAGTTCAATGTTGATCAACTAAAAATGACTAGATTTCCATTAGTGCATATAACTAAATTCTTTTGTTAGAACCAATTGTAACTAATCATTAGTGCATAAGCTTTAACCCCCCCCCGCGAGACCCTTTCCCGTTTGTTTCTAACCATAATGAATGCGATATCGAATGTCATACTTGATGCATATTTACTTTATTTGTTCCCTTGTATGATGTACTGTTTGTTTCCCAATTTGAATGGATGAATGTATGTATGCTTGCAATCGCATAGAGAACGATCCGGTCGAAGAGCCCGAGGAACTCGCAGGAGAAGCCCATGAGCAGCAGTCGGTTGGTGGAGGCAAGTGTCCTTTGACCTATCTCTGTCCTAATCATTCTTTAATTCACCTCCCGCATTACACATTTATACTTAAGGATTGACTAGCTTTTGTTATCCATGTCCTTGTTTACCTATTTGGGTCGGATTATTATTGTTTAGCTTCATGCTATTGCTCAAACTCTAATCAATGAACATGATGAGATTATATATGATACACTATTTTCCCTTCTCTTATTATGATGTTGTACTTGTGGTCTTCAAGGGGGCTCGAGCGGTTTCTCGAGTGCCTCTCCGTAAGGACCTGTTCTATGGATGACCGCCCGGGAAAACAGTGCAACCATGAGGGTGGAGTGGGACGCCCTTAGCTGAATAATTAGAGGAACCGGGGTGTAGTTCGCTTAGCCGTTGTGCCGTCAATGGGGCTCAGTGTATGCGGCTCGCTCTGCCAAGGTTGATTTGTCCCTTGGGGAGGAGTGCGGTACATTTAGGAAACCTAACGGGCGGCTACAGCCCTGGGGAAATCTTTGTAAAGGCTACATAGTGAGACCCTGCCTATTCACCTTGGTAGTGTTTAAGGGTTTGATCGGCCCGAGGCAAGAGGGAATCACGGCTTGTGGGTAAAGTGCACAACCTCTGCAGAGTGTTTGAAAACTGATATATCAGCCGTGCTCGCGTGAGCGGCCAAGGGAGCTCCAGTGATTAGTGGTACTTGATCAGAGACATTTTGGTTTACAGATGACAATGAGGATGGTTATGATTATGCTTATGGTAATGGTAAGTGGTATTCTTTCCGTTTGGAAAGGGTACTTTGGGTTAATAACTTGGGTTAATGCTAAAACCTGGCTTTCTACTAGTAAATAATAAACTGACCAACTAAAAGCAACTGTTTGACTTACCCCCACATAAAGCTAGTCCACTACAGCCAAACAGGATACTTGCTGAGTATGTTGATGTGTACTCACTCTTGCTCTACACACCAAACCCCCCCAGGTTGTCAGCATTGCAACCACTGCTCAGGAGAAGATGAAGCTGTGGAAGGAGACTTCCAGGAGTTCCAAGACTACGACGAGTTCTAGGTGTGGGTTAGCGGCAACCCCCAGTCGGATGCCTGTGAAGGCCGCGGTTATCTACGTTTCTTTTCCGCACTTTGATTTATTGTAAGGACTATATGGACGTCTCAGATGCATGATGTAATCGACTATTATTTCCCCTTTTAATACTATTTTGAGCACTGTGTGATGATGTCCACCACACTTAACTATTCAATTAAACCACACCACAGAGCACAAATGTTTTACCATCTAATACTCCTGAAAATTCCCCCATCACATTAGAAACGCCAACGAAAAGGTTCTTACAACTCTTTTTTTTCACTTTTTAACTTTAAACATTTACTTTACCAATTACCATGACAAATATTGTTCCTTAATACATTCCTCATGAAAGAAATATTGTCACAGACTCAAGCAAATCTCTGGAACACAACTTCCTCATGAAATAAATATTGTCACAGGCTCAAGAAATATTGTCACAGGCTCAAACAAATTCGATCTGCAGATCCACTTACATGACAAGATGAAGGTATTTCCTTTGACACTTACAAATCGTCAGGTTCAAAGACACATTAAAAGAAACACAACTTCCTTATCAAAAAATGTCTAAACGTACAGTTGATTGGATTTTGTTAACCAAAGCATTATAGTGCCCCTATGTTTTAATACCTACAAACATAATTCTCTAATAGTTGATTATTACATAACTTTGCGTCTCACCGCATGCAAACTGTAATGTCATCGAAAGGATGTTTTTTCTATTAGAGAAGATTAGCTGATTTGCATTGAGAAATAAATTCTTCAGCAAATCGACACCTAGATACAGAAAGAAAGTATATATATAATATTTTAATTGACTAGAAATTTAAAAAGGTTGAGCAGTTACGATAAATTAAAAACAACTTAAGTCTGTGTAACATTAGATTGGGGTAAAAAACATTTGTCTTGCAATCTACATCCTTAAATGCAGATATTTTCATTTATTCATGTCGCTTCTCTTCCTGCAATTAGTGCATAGTTTTTATTATTTTTTATATAACATTAACAGTGTGTTTGGAACTTCTTATACCTCATATTTTATGGTACATGCTGCTGAAAGCATCCTCTTCCTGAATCCTCCTCCACGCGGCCTGCCGTTTCCTCGTTACAACTGATGGGTTGCATCAGACAGGACCTATTCACAGCGTATACGCCAACGGCATCCTTTCTGTTTTGTTCTCATTTGACTTTGATGATGATGACGAGACGGTTATCGTTCCCCTTCTGGTCGAATCGTGTACCATAGTGGCCTGTTTCACTATTCCGCTTTCCCTATTTTTGCACTCCTATATCTTTTATTTTGTTTATAGGGCCAGCAACTTTAGTTTGCTGCTAAATTTCATCTGCGTCTGTTTGGTCGATGGGCAGGTTCGGTGGAGATCGCCGCCGTTGACGTTTCGATCGCCATATTTAACCAAGTCTCCAAGGTCTGCATCTACCCTTTTGGAACTTCTTATACCTCATATTTAAAAGATCCAAAATTTCTTTGTTGTACAGGAACACCATAATCAATGCGAACCGATGCCCGCACATGGATATGAGATGGTAATTTCGTTGACTGTACTTCAAACTGAAGTTGCGGATAGGTTATTGTAATATATGACATCTATCTGTTGTACAATGCCCATGCCCTTACAACTATTCTCCTAGAATATTCGCAACAACGGTCTATTCCTTTTGCGTATATATACACCTCAAGGTCCGGTGCTTCCAAGGCAGTAGAATGTTAAAAACAATTATTAAGGTGGTGAACATAATCCAGCTGAAGACATGTTCGACTATTGTCATTTTCACATATTTTTATAATAATAATGTTTACTATTTCGATATTCATCTAACCATGCATATTACTGATCGTGAAATACAATAATTTAGGTTTGGGAAATTTTACAACGCGCGCATGGCGCGCACCATTCACTAGTATTAATTAATACAGCTTAGAGCTGCTTCACCACCACAGCCATAGGTCTATGAGAGAGGTGGGACGACACACGGTTGTTGAATCTTCATAGAGCCACAATCGGTTGAGTTCATATTGGGGCATAACAGCTTTGAACTTTGATTTTGATCTTGATCTTTTTTTTTGGAAAGCTAATAAAATGCTCGGCAACATATATCTAAAGTCATGTCAGTTTGAGTAGATCTAAAATATTGAGACATTTTCAATTTGTCCAGCTCTTTGTTTCTACTTTGGTGGCTTCAATTTTATTTGTGCCTTTGCATTTGGACTTCTACCTTTTGGTGTATTAGACTTCTTAGAATGCCTTATAAGCATTAAACCTGACTTATAATGTAGTATTGCTTAAGGTGTTGATCATTCATGTCATCATTTTGTCGAAGTCCAAGTCCACCTTGCATCTATTTAGACTATACTTGTATACTAGTAAACAATATTAGTCCAACTATAGTGATGTTCACTACCGGAATCGCCGCCTTTGCCGAGTGCCTGAAGCACTCGGCAAAGCCTTAAAAACACTCGGCAAAGGCTTTGCCGAGTGTCGCACTCGGCAAAGAAGGCTCGGCACACAGTGCATCGGCAAAGCCTTCTTTGCCGAGTACTTTTTCTCGGGCACTCAGCAAAGAGGTTTACCGAGTGTCAGGGAGCACTCGGCAAAAAAAGCAGCGGTTACGGCGACGGGTGACGGAGACGACGTCTTTGCCGAGTGTCCCGGGTGACACTCGGCAAAGGAGTTACCTTTGCCGAGTGTCTGCCCGGCAGCACTTGGCAAAGAATCAATCTTTGCTGAGTGCCACCTTGGACACTCGGCAAAGAACCCACCAGGGAGGGTTCCCATGTCAGGTTCTTTGCCGAGTGCTACTTACGGCACTCGGCAAAGCGTACGGGGCAGCGCTCATTCCATAGGGATTGAACCCATCTGTGGCCAACGCAACACGTACATTACGAGCCTCTTCGGCTTTCTCACGGTGAATGGCATCAAAGTGTTTCCATGCTTCACCATCGGATGCGTGCACCATCTTGTCAGGATTGTATCGTTTTCCATTTTTGTGCCATGTCATCTGTTTCGCGGATTCCTCTGTCATGTACAGACGCTGGATCCTCGGTATGAACGGAAGGTGACATAGGATTGTCAAGGGGATGTCAAGCTGCCTCTTCTGTCCATCACCAGAGTCTACCTCCATGAACCTAGAAGATGTACACTTGGGACAGTACTTTGCCTCCGCGTATTCTTTCCTAAATAGCACGCAGCCCTTCGGACAAGCATGAATCTGCTCATACGTCATCTTGAGTGCACGAAGGAGTTTCTGTGCCTCGTACATGCTCTTTGGCAGAACGTGATCATCCGGAAGCAGGCTCCCAATAACCGTCAACAAGCCATCGAATGCGTCTCTACTCATGCTGTACTGTGACTTGAACGCCATTACACGCCCAATGGCATCAAGTTGAGAAACCTTTGTCTGGCCGTGAAGGGGCTTCTGTGCCACGTCGAACATGTCGTAGAACGCCTTTGCAGTCGGCTCTGGCTCGTCATCCATACATCCTCCCGTGTACTGTGCCTCCTGATAGTCGTTCAACATATCCGCTACCCCCGCATCCGCGTCATAAGCCTCGACACGTTGTCTCAGCACCTCCTCTCTTGTACGATGCGCTTCACCATGAAATATCCACCGAGTATAGCCCGGCGTAAATCCATTCTTCCAAATATGTTCTACCATGGCCTTCTTTGGTTTTCTTTTTCGGTTGGCACATTTGCTACAAGGGCATGGGACTAGACTCGCTCCTTTAGCAGCTTCGCCATATGCCCGTTCCACGAAATCATCGGTCTTTCTAATCCATTCAGTGGTGACATCGTTCCTTCCTCTACGGCCCGTGTACATCCACTCACGGTCCTCCATCCTCTAACAGAAGCCTAGCAACATAAAATTTCGGCAGCACCTCCCCTGCACGGGGAGGTTTCGAAATCCTGCAAATAAAACAATCAGCACGATGGCTGACATCCACACATAATTCAACGACACGATGGCCAGCAATCAACAATACTACATATTAACCTAATCATACACGTATATAATTAACTTAATATTAAACCTAATCATTTCATATAAATCATACACGTAGAACATAAAGCAAGCAATCACCTTGGAGGTTTGGTCGCGGGTGAGACGACGGGTCGCGGGCTAGACGACGGGTCACGGGCGAGGCATCGGGCGAGCGAGGGCACGGCGGGGGAACGGCGAGGGGCACGGCGGGGGCACGGCGAGGGGCGCGTCAGGGGCACGGCGAGGGCATGGCGAGGGGCACGGGCGAGGGGCACGGTGGCGCCGGCGCGGGCAAGGCACGGCGGGCGCGGCGCGGAGCGATGGCACGACGGCGGTGGGCGAGGGCGAGGCGGGCGAGGTCGCGCCGGCGGTGGGCAGGGGCGCGGTGGGCGAGGGCGCGGCGGCGACGGCGCGGCGGCATGGAGAGCAGCAGCGGCGGCGGCGCGTGAGAAGAGAGTGAGAGAGTGAGAAAGAAAGGACTGACAGTTGCTATGTACGCGTGCTTTGCTGAGTGCTCGTGATCTGGCACTCAGCAAAGATTTTTTTATTTTTAAAATACGCTTTGCCCAGTGCCAGATCGGGGACACTCGGCAAAGTAGTCTTTGCCTAGTGTCACCTGCGCGACACTCGGCAAATATTATTTTATAATTCTTTTCCGAGTGTTGCCCAGGAGACACTCGGCAAAGACTACTTTGCCAAGTGTCATCTCTAGACACTCGGCAAAGCATATTTTTATTTTTTTATTTTCCCAACCAAAATTTTTGTGGTGTGTTCCTACACTATATAGACCTACATGTACCATTTTGAGACAATTAGAAAAAGTGTTTTCTATAGCTAGTAGATTTAGTTCGTTTATTGAATTTCTTCGAAAAAATCACATTTGAACTGCAATTCACTCGAAACTTGGAAAACCATGCATGCAAAAATGATATCCATGCTACTTAGCACAAGTTACGACCGATTTCAGGAGCGGACAGGAAACTTCGAGCACCATGCTCACTCAACATGCCTGTGAACTTGCCATCCAGCTGTTTAAAAATTGTATAAAACACAAACAAAGTCAGAAAATCATGAAACTTGTCCACGTGTCATGATATCATATGTAGAGGCTGTGATAAAAAATTTAGAATGTTTGGAGAAAGTTGTGAGACATTATATGTAGAAACCTAAGAGAACTACACATGAAATCATAGAGTTTCAATGTGGATCTCTTAGGTTTGTACACATAGTGCGTCACAACTTTCTCGAAACTTTGTCAAATTTTTATCACAGTCTCTACATATGATATCATGACACGTGGACAGGTTTCATGATTTTCTGACTTTGTTTGTGTTTTATACAATTTTTAAACAACTAGATGGCCAGTTCACGGGCATGTTGAGTGAGCATGGTGCTCAAAGTTTCTGGCCCGCTCCTGAAATCGGTCGTAACTTGTGCTAAGTAGCATGGATATCATTTTTGCATGCATGGTTTTCCAAGTTTCGAGTGACCTGCAGTTCAAATGTGTTTTTTCTGAAGAAATTCAAATAAACGAACTAAATCTACTAGCTATTGAAAATACTGTTATAATTGTCCCAAAATGGTACATGTATGTCTACATAGTGTAGGAACATACCACAAAAAGTTTGGTGGTCAAAATAAAAAAATAAAAATATGCTTTGCCGAGTGTCCACATAAGACACTCGGCAAAGACACTCTTTGCCGAGTGCCAGATATTTGACACTCGGCAAAGAATCTGCTTTGCCGAGTGTCTGCTTTCGGCCCTCGGCAAAGACTAACGGCCGTCAGCTGCAGACGGCCGCTAACGACCCTTTGCCGAGAGCCGTCTTTGCCGAGTGTTTGCCTCTCGGCAAAGTGCTCTTTGCCGAGTGCTTCGCGCACTAGTACAATTTGGCTCTATACAAGCGGTAGGATTTTTACATCACAGGCGGTTCGGTTAGAAAACCGCCTGTGATGTCCCAGGCGGTCAGTACGCCTGTGATGTAATAGTATCACAAGCGGTTTTTGTTTAGGACCGCCTGTGGTGCTCTATCATTTTCACAAGCGGACCCTAAGACAAAACCGCCTGTGATTGTAAAAATATGAAAATACAATTTAAATATGAAAATAATTTTAATTTTTAACAGAAATATGCAAATACAATTTAAATGAATTAATATTTAATTTTTAACAATAATATGCAAATACAATTTAAATGAATTATAATAGCACACATAGATAACTAGAGAGATTTTAAATTAATTGGCAACCACAATTCATAGTCGATCATACATGATAACAAATACAATTTGATTCATACAATTTTTCATGAACTACCATTTTTCCGCATGTATGGCTTTAAGTTCTTATCAATTTTCTTTTCCACACGCTTGATTCTCTCTGGACCGTTAAGGACGAACATCTCTTCATACTTATTGTATTCCTCATCTTGGTCTCCCACATTCTCAACTCCAACAATTTTTTGCTTTCCAGAAATAACTACATGCATCTTCTCATCTGCTGGATCGAGTACATAGAACACTTGTGCAACACATTCGGCGAGAACCCACGGGTCATCTTTATATCCTACTTTCTTTAAGTCTACCAGTGTGAGTCCGTAGTTATCCACTATCACCCCCACGGGATGTTGTACCCATTGGCACTTAAATAAGGGTATTTTCATGCTTGGGCCATAATCAAGTTCCCATATTTCCTCTATGAATCCAAAATATGTGGTCTTCTGTCCATGTAGGTCAAAAGCATCGATACGAACACCGCTATTTTGTGCAACACTTTTCATGTCTTTTGATTTAGTGTAGAATGTGTACCCATTGATGTCATATGCTTGCCATGATGTCACAAAACACGATGGCCCAGAAGCCAAATTCTTCATTGTTTTCTCATCCGAAGAGTCTCCGAATGGGATGTTTTTGTCCATTAACCATTCGCTGAAACGATGTTTGTGCTCCCTCATGATCCAGTCCTCTGTGCGGTTCTGATTTTCTTTACGAAGCTCATTCAGGTGTTCCTCTATGTAAGGCTCGGCTATCGTGAGATGTTGTAGTACACTACCATGAGCACAATGTACTAGCTTGTAATCCTCAACGCGAAAAGTTTTCTTGCCCATTCTCCCTCTCCCACATAGTTTACCCTCATGTTTAGGTACAGGCACACCTATCATTGTTCCGTCACTGATGTAATCTATACAGCTCTCAATCACTTCTTCTGTAGTGTATCCCTCCATGATTGAACCCTCTGGGTGAGCGCGATTTCGCACATAACCTTTTAATACTCCCAGGTATCGCTCCAACTGAAACATATGATGTAAATATAGTGGCCCTAATATTTTTATCTGATCCACGAGATGTATGATTAGGTGTACTTGCATATCAAAAAATGATGGAGGAAAACACATTTCAAGCTTGCACATAGTCTCGATGATGTATGCCTTTAGATAGTCCAAGTCTTCTAAAGCTATTACTTTTTGTGAAACCGCATTGAAAAAGTAACACAAGCGTGTGATGACAACTTTGACATGCTCTGTTTCGAGGGCTCTTACCGCAATTGGGAGGAACACCGTCATCATCACATGGCAGTCATGAGAGTTGTAGCCAAATAGAGACAAGTCCTTCATCCTGACTAGTCTGCTGATATTGGATGAGAAACCTGTGGGCACTTTGACCCCACGCAAACATTTGCAAATTTTTGTTCTCTCCTCAACTGACAAGTTGTAGCTAGCTGGGGGGAGGTAAGGCTTCCCTTTGCCACTATCCACTGGATGAAGTTCCGGTCTGATTTGAAGATCTACTAGATCATTGCGTGATTTAAGTCCGTCTTTTGTCTTACTCGGCATGCCCAGCAAGGTTCCAATGATGCTGTCAAAAACATTTTTTGTTACATGCATCAAATCAATGCTGTGGCAAATTTCCATATCCTTCCCGTATGGGAGGTACTTGAAAAATATTGATTGCTTCTTGAAAGTTGTGTAAGTTGAAGGGTCAGTTCTCTTTCTCTTTTCTCCTTTGTTTTTTCCCTTCCCGAATACAACATGAATGTTCTTTACAATTTCAAAAACAAGTTTCCCACTATAAGGCTTTGGTGCACCTTCACTTTCCAGTTGATTGTTAAATTCCTCTTTCATCTTTTGGTACTTATGCTGCTTCATCAAGAACCGTCTGTGTCCCATGAACACCAACTTCTTGGATGATTTAAGGTACATGGAAGCAGTTCCATCGACACACACTACACAACCATTCTTTCCTTTAGTCTTTTGCCCTGATAGTGTGGCGCCACCGGGAGAATCATGGATGGTAACAAATATAATTGCTCTTAAGTTGAAATACTCACGGCAATACTCATCCCATATTCTAACTCCTTCATTCCAGAGCTTTGTCATATCTTCCATAAGAGGTTCTAGGAACACATCAATATCAACACCAGCTGATTTCGGACCTTGAATAAGAATAGTCAACATAATATACTTTCTTTTGTGACACAGCCATGATGGAAGGTTGTACATCGTTAAAGTCACGGGCCAGGTGCTATGTACACTTCTTTTTTCACCAAATGGATTCATTCCGTCTGTACCCAAAGCAAATCTTACATTTCTGGTTTCTTTGGCAAACTCAGGATACATAAGATCAAAATTTTTCCATTGTGATGCATCAGCAGGGTGTCGAATCTGTTTGTTATTCTGCTTGCGATTTTCAGCATGCCAACGCATAAGCTCCGCCTCCCTAGGGTTTGAGAACAAACGTTTTAAGCGATCAATTACTGGAAGATACCACATCACCAAAGATGGGTTCTTTGACTTCTTTTTCCCATCCATGTCATCAAAAGTGTCATCGTCACTTTCAGGTCCAATAGTGGATTTCTTGTTTTTATTTTTCTTCGGGAATTTTTTTACACAGTCTTGATTGTAGCTCTTCTTGTATCGACTGACATTGCAAACTGGGCATCTTGATGCGTTCTCAAAATCGCCACGATACAGAATACAATGGTTCGGACATGCATGAATTTTTTGCACACCCAGAGCTATGGGAGATATAAGCTTCTTCGCTTTATAAGTGCTTGTTGGTAGTTTGTTGGGTTTTGGTAGTAATTGAGACAGAAAATTCAAAAGATCTGTGAAGCTAGTATCAGACCATCCGGCGCTAGCCTTCAACTTCAGAAGTTCTAGAACTGTACGCAGTGTAGTAAACTCTTTGTCACAACCCTTTGATTCATCATATAAAGGTTCTTTTGAGGCACTTTCCAGTCCCTCCATTTTAGATAGCCCTTTCTGCGATCCCACAGAACTTAACATTTCTGGTTCCATATGGCGCAACATCTCTTCACAATCAAATTCTTCAAAATCTTGATTAGCATCCACATTATCCACTTTACCATCAACTTTAAGATCTAAAATTCCGACAACTCTCTCGTCATTACCAGGCACTTCACACGGATCCAACTCACCATGTTCTGACTATATCGTGTAATTGTTTTTAAACCCTCTTTTTAGCAGATGTGATTGGATTACTCCTATATCTCTCCAAGCTATCTTATTATCACAATCGATGCACGGACATAATATCTCCTTGCTCTTTCGCAAATTCGCGTGCTTGTTGGCCGCTTCAATAAAGCTTCTCAAATTTCGAATGTACGACGGATGTGGTCTTGGCACATTGTACATCCAACCTCGGTCCATTACCTATCCCTATATTGATTAACGTCAATATCGAGATGTAACATGAAAAAATAAATGTTCATGAAAGTGAAACAAGATCATATCGAGATGTACCTAGCACATGAGACAAATTTTTTTTAAAATATCCCTAATTAATTGAATTTAATCCCTAAATCATGACGAATTAATGTGCATGAAAATGAAACAAGATTGCAGCAATATAGGTACCTTGAGGTGAGACAACTCTTCAAAAAAAATCTTTAAATTAGATCAACTACAAGTCCAAATCTTGGAATTCCTGAGTTTTTCTTCAATTCCGGTCTATATTACAAAATTGAGGCAAAAAATCGTATCAAAATGAGAAAGAAAACAAACGGAGATCATATATATGCATAAACTCTTGAAATCAAGCCCGAAAATCAAAAACAAAACCTTCTCCCCGTAGATCAAAAAAATCCGCCGCCGCTACAGTAGTGCGCAGCCTAGCGGCGTCGGGCTCCGGAAGTTAGGGTTCCTGCGCTGGAACCACCGAGCCTTTTGTACTACATACACATCACAGGCGGATTTTTAGAAAAACCGCTTGTGATGTATAACATCACAAGCGGTTTTCTATTTGGACCGCCTGTGAAGTTTACATATCACAGGCGGTCGAAATAGAAAAGCGCTTGTGATGTTATACATCACAAGCGGTTTTTCTAAAAATCCGCCTGTGATGTGTTTACTATATAAAATCCTCGGTACGGTGGCTTAGGGTTTAGGTTTCGCCCGGAGCTGATACTACGCCGCCAGGCTGCTGCGCCGCCGTTCCCGTCCCCGTCTCCGAGCCGTGAGCGCCCGCCACGCCGTCGCCGAGCCCGAGCCCAAGCGCCACCGTCTCCGAGCTGGGCGCCCGCCAGGCCGCGCCGTCCCCGAGCCCAACTCCGCCGTCCCCGTCCCCATCTCCGAGCCCGAGCGTCGCCGTCTCCATCTCCGAGTCCGAGCGTCGCCGTCTCCATCTCCGAGCCCGAGCGCCTCTGTCCCCGTCCCCGAGGCCAAGCGCCGCCGTCCCCGTCCCCGAGCCCGAGCGCCGCCGAGCCCGAGCGCCGAGTGCGCCGCCGTGCCCATCTCCGAGCCCTCGGTGCACTCCTTGATCATGCCTTAATTACTTGTTACAAATTCATGCCTTGATTACTTGTTTTTGCTAGTCATGCCTTGTTAATCTTATATTGTTAATGTTGGTCATTATGCTTATATTGTTGGTGTTTTCACTTACATATTTTGTTAAAGTCACCATTTTTGCTTTAGTAGCTTGTATCCCTTGTGATTAAATGTTGGTCATTATGCTTATGAAGAATTTTGTCATGGATAGTTGATGCAACTACTAGGACCCCTTCTTGGTAGAAAATCTCCATAGTGATTGGGGCAACAAGTCTATTTTTAGTGCTTATGGCCACATACATCATGGAAGTACATAGCCATGGCAATGTTATTATCTCCCTATGTTATAAGACTTGTTCTTATCTCCCTTCTTAGTTTTTTTGACTACCTATCTTTGCTTCCCAACCCTATGTTATAAGACTTGTTCTTATCTCCCATCTTTGACTTGTTCATAGCCATGACAATGTTATTTGGACCCCTCTTTTTGCCCTATAAGCCACATCCTTGTTTTCCCTCTGATCCCTGCCTTTGTTGCGATCTCAATTTTGATTGTGAGACTTGGCCATTTTCAGTTTTAGAGATGGAAAAAGAGCCACTTGACATGGTTGAGAGCTCAGTTCGAGTCATCGAGACACATGTTGACATCATTCGCAGTCTAGTGACTGATGGGGTTGTGGATACTAGTGAACTGGAATCAGTGTACACACTTAAGACCACTTTGTTTCAAATTGGAGATGTATGCGACATGCTTGAGAAGTGTGCTCTGTCCATCAAAAAGTATGCTGACTCCAAGAGGGCTAAAATTATTCAAGATGAAGCCCTGCAATATGCTGAAGATGATGAAGCTGCAGATGATTTGGAGGAACTCCCAAGCCCAGATCTCCTTACTCAAGCCGACATATTGGAAAAATATTTTGGAATTGAGTATGATAGCGACCAGTCAAGGGGTTGTTGATGTTTAGTCCTAAACAACACGATATGAGTATCGTAGGTTTCACTCTTAGAGAGAATGTATTTTGTATGAACCTCTTAGAGAGTGTCAAGTCAATGAACTATCTTCGAGTACTATTGGGAAGTGGATCTCTTTGATGTATGAACCTCTTAGAGAGTGTCAAGTCAATGAACTATCTTCTAGTGATATCGATGGTGCCGAGTAGCACCAAATTTGGACTTGTGTCCATATCTATAGATGCTAGTAGTTGAGCACTAGCGCCTACAATCTTGACTACCTCATCCCTATTCTCTGTTTGGGACTTATATGGAGAATGGCATCGGCGGAATGCCTGAATCGGCGGACCCCAAGAAGAGATTAAGTCCTGTAGTCTACCACCTCCCGTTATTTGTGGGCTTCACCGATGGCTGGAAACATTTGGTGATAGCAAACGACCTTCAGGTTGAAGACGTCTGCGAGCTTGTTAAGGGGCCAGACGATGGTGAGCCGGTGTACTATGTCCGGATGTGTGGTCACAAAATTTAAAGCTGCCCCGGCTGCATGTGTGCGCTTCTCTTCTCTTAGGTGGGGTGCTAAGTGATCTTAGTAGCCGACATAAGAGAAGAGAAGCGCACAGATGAAGCCGGGGCGGCTTTAAATTTTGTGACCACACATCTGGACAGAGTACACCGGCTCACCATCGTCTGGCCCCTTAACAAGCTCGCAGACGTCCCCAGCCTGAAGGTCGTTTGATGTCACCAAATGTTTCCCGCCCTCGGTGAAGCCCACAAATAACGGGAGGTGGTAGACTACAAGGCTTAATCTCTTCTTGGGGTCCTACAGGGTTTAATCTCTTCTTGGGATCCTTCAGCATGGCTGTGATGTTATAATGCTGAAGGACCCCAAGAAGAGATTAAACCCTGTAGTCTACCACCTCCCGTTATTTGTGGGCTTCACCGACGGCTGGAAACATTTGGTGATAGCAAACGACCTTCGGGCTGAAGACGTCTGCGAGCTTGTTAAGAGGCCAGACGATGTTGAGCCGGTGTACTATGTCCGGATGTGTGGTCACAAAATTAAAAGCTGCCCCGGCTGCATGTGTGTGCTTCTCTTCTCTTAGGTGGGGTGCTAAGTGATCTTAGTAGCCGACATAAGAGAAGAGAAGCGCACAGATGAAGCCGGGGCGGCTTTAAATTTTGTGACCACACATCCGGACAGAGTACACCGGCTCACCATCGTCTGGCCCCTTAACAAGCTCGCAGACGTCCCCAGCCCGAAGGTCGTTTGATGTCACCAAATGTTTCCCGCCCTCGGTGAAGCCCACAAATAACGGGAGGTGGTAGACTATAGGGCTTAATCTCTTCTTGGGGTCCTACAGGGCTTAATCTCTTCTTGGGGTCCTTCAACATGGCTGTGATGTTATAATGCTGAAGGACCCCAAGAAGAGATTAAGCCCTGTAGTCTACCACCTCCCGTTATTTGTGGGCTTCACCGATGGCTGGAAACATTTGGTGATAGCAAACGACCTTCGGGCTGAAGACGTCTACGAGCTTGTTAAGAGGCCAGACGATGTTGAGCCGGTGTACTATGTCCGGATGTGTGGTCACAAAATTAAAAGCTGCCCCGGCTGCATGTGTGTGCTTCTCTTCTCTTAGGTGGGGTGCTAAGTGATCTTAGTAGCCGACATAAGAGAAGAGAAGCGCACAGATGAAGCCGGGGCGGCTTTAAATTTTGTGACCACACATCCGGACAAAGTACACCGGCTCACCATCGTCTGGCCCCTTAACAAGCTCGCAGACGTCCCCAGCCCGAAGGTCGTTTGATGTCACCAAATGTTTCCCGCCCTCGGTGAAGCCCACAAATAACGAGAGGTGGTAGACTATAGGGCATAATCTCTTCTTGGGGTCCTTCAGCATTATAACATCACAGCCATGCCTTCTCTGTCTAACTGCATTGGAAAGTGCCCTTCTATCTGCGAGCTTGCTTCCCGACCCGATCCTGCCCCGTAGGGGGGTTTGGGCTCGATTTCTTTTGAATCACCTTTTCTCCAAGTTCCCTTATTGATGGAACCAGTATATCAGACTAACAGTATATCCCTTTATCGATGGAACCAGCTTGAATGGCAGACAACGAGCAGCCTAGTATGGATGTGGTCTGCACCGGTGCGTCTAACAAAGTTGATGAAGACACGACCAAACTTGAATGGCAGACAACGAGCAGCTCCGGTGAAGGGAGCGGGGAGGATAGTTCTAGTGACGACAATCCTTGTACTATATACCTCCAAGGAAGAAGAAAACATCAGATGAGCTTGATGCCGACTATATTCCCAACGATGAAGAGGTAAATAGAAATATGCCGACTATATTGTAAAATAATGTTCATATATGAAAGGCCATTAATTTTTTCACTATATAGATTTCAAATGAAGAGAAGAAAGAGGATGCATCTTCTACACGAAACACGGAGGATGCTCCGATGCCTGAATCATCCGTTTCACATAAGCGGAAACGAGGGCGACGAGGTCCAAATCAGATGAAAGAAGGTGCAGTTATGTATGTAACAAAACTAAATGCAGAGGGGTTTCCTGAAGAACCACTTGACGTGGTTACAAAGTTTCGAAATTCCTGCGGGGCTACTGTTAGAGATATAGTGACAATCACACTTCAAAAATGGAAGGATTTAGATGAAGACACCCGCAACAAGCTATGGGCTAAGTTGTCTGAGTCATTCAAGTTCCCAAAAGGCACAGAGGATGCAGTAAGGAAGTCGATGCTCTCTGCTATGGCCAAGATGTTTCGTGGGTGGAAGGCCGAGATGAATAGGGACTTTGTTAAGAAGAATAAGGTTCCTCCGCCCAAGAAAATGGGGAAAATCACTCAAGCTCAGTGGGAGGAATTTGTTCGTCAGAAGACCGAACTGAAGGCCAAAGAACTAGGCGAAACTAATTCTCAGAGAGCGAAGATGAACAAACACCCCCATCACCTGGGGTCAAGCGGATATCACCATAAAGTTGTGCAGTGGAACAAGATTATCGAGGAAGCTATAACTAACGGCACTTTGGACCCAATATTAAAAGATATCGATGAGAGAGCTATTCGTTGGATCTTAGGTCGAGCAGGTTTGAGTGAGGACGGCAAACTTTTGCATCCAGAATTGGTAGGCGAAGTTTCGACAAAAATTCAAGAATATGCAGATAAGAGAAAAAAGGAGAATTTAAGCCTCGGAGGGAGAATGACATACTAACTGCAGCACTAGGCAATCCTGAACACACTGGACGGGCTCGGGGAATCTCTTCTAAGATTTCCTGGAGAGAGGCGTTTCCAGAGTATGCGTCGTCATATAGGAAACACGAGAAGTCGAAAAGGACCCTTGAAGAGACTATTGATGAAAGGGTACAAAAGGCTATTAATGACGTGATGAACAAAATGAAGAAAACAGAATGCATATCATTTGAACTCAAGCCAAGCCACATGAGTCCACCTATAGTCCCTAGCAGCGTTGGATCTGTGCAAGACTTGACCAAGTACCCTGTAGACGATATTGTTGAGGACAAGCCTTGCTTTCTTCATATTCCAATCAATCGATCTGGGACAAAAACAAAGCAAGCTGCTACTGGTTTGGTAAAACCAGGACTTGTTAACTACAAGGACAATCCTGTCCCGCCACACTATGCTGTGGTCCAAGTTCTAGAAATCACAGACAGTGGTTGTGAAGATTGGGAGATAGATTTTCCAGTTGAGGGGATCATAACTTTGCAGGAGGCAATGAACGAGTTGGTTCTTTGGCATCGACGCGACATCAAGTTTGGTGATGAGCCGAATTCAACACCAATGCAACAAAAAGCTAGTTCGATCATTCCACACCCCATGGTGCAGGAAGATATGACACCGACCTCCAAAAAAATCATTGAAACAATCATATCGCCTCTTGCGAAGGAACTCGACGAGGGGGACGTAGACAAAATTGTTCCTCAGAATGTCGACGTCAACATCAAAAAGGAACCAAAGGTTGGCACCAATGTTGAAGGGCCAACTATTTCAAAGAAAATTCATAAGCGAATCGCCACAGACGATGTCAAGAAACCGTCAGAATCAGTGGCACGCTACCTGCATAAATTGCAGAGAGTTATGACTAATCAATCAAAAGCAGTATCAGCATCTCATGGAATAGGCACACGGTCGGCCCAAATAGACAATTTCGAAGTATGGGAAGAAGATGGAATGATTCATACTCGAGAATCATTACGTCTTAAAACCAATATCTCGGTATAGAAGAAGGAGGATGTTCCTCCTAAATTTGTGAATGGGAGGCCGTTCTTAACGACGGTGCAACTTTCTAAGTTGTCAACTCCGGAGATTAGAATGCATGAGTGGTACATGGTGGCTAGCAACAAATACAAACTCGAGGAATTCACATTTGTTGTGCCAGAAGATGCATTTTGGAGCAATGATCATATAAATCCTGTGCGGCATTTATTCTTTGACGATCTCTGGTCGTTGTACCACCGACAAAGGATGGAAACCAACTACTTAACCCTCTTTTGCTTGTAAGTACCTCTAAACTTTCATATTTGTTAGTTTTGTACACGCACACATAAACGAGAGTCTAACGATTAACACTATTACACGTAGGATGCAATACATGGATGATAAGAAGAAACAACTTTAGACAGGGTTTCTTGACTCGTTGATGATATCCCAAGCTCGCTACAAAGTAGTTGCTCTGAGGCAAGGAGAAGAATACAAAGACTTGGACGATGCTGAATTTGAGAAAGCCGTCAAACAGAATCAGAGAAAGAAAATGAAGGTAATGGCGGCATACATTGGACGAGCCATGTATAATCATGTACAACATGGCAAGGACTTAATAATAGCTCCGCACCACTTTAAGTAAGTTATCGACATGGTTGAATTTTGAACTATAAATTATGGCAATCGTGATATTAACATGTGTTTTCGTCTATGTCTATATAGTGACCACTACATTTGTATCATGATCTGGCCAAAGGATGGTAAAGTCGTGGTCTTTGACTCATTGAGAATGGAAAAGGCTACGTATAATGACTTCTTGAAGATTTTAGAGAAGTATGATTATTATTGCACACTTGTACTTATTACAACTTAACAAATGTATTCTTAATCTCACAATGCTATTCTTATATGCAGTGCATACCGTTTTTATTGGAAAGATCTTGGCGGCGAACATCCAGAGGACAGGCCTAATTTGTCAATATCATTATTTCCATATGGTGACAAACAACCTCCGGGTACTGTCCTGTGCGGTTATTATGTATGCGAATGGTGTCGTGTCACCTTCCATTACATGGTCAATCGTGAGGATGTAAGTTCGCTATCATTGTCTATGTTGCAATTTTTATGTTATATTGTTGCTCATCACATTACTCTTAGCACCGATTGCTTTTTGCTTTCATTGCAGGTTCCTAAATCTAAGATCAATGCTGAATGGTTAGAAAGAGATATGGTTTCCACCGGCGTGGCTAAGGTTGTAAGAGACTTGCTTTACTTTATGCGCCGTGAAGTTCTTCATCAACAAGGGCTATTCTACAATGTAAATGGAAATTTGCAAAAATTCCCAGAACTAAGTTTGTACACAATATCACACAGTGTTTAGGTCTTTAGTTAGGAACTTTAGATGTTTAGTTGTCTATGGAACTTTGAGATGTTGAGTTGTTATGCAACTTGATGTGTATAAATCTTGGTATGATGGAACTTTTGATATGTGGATGAATCTGTGTATGGAACCTGCTATAGAACTTGTTTGAATCTGTGTATGGAATCTTTGTATGATGAATATGTGTATGGAATATGTGTTTGAATCTGTGTTTGAATCTGTTATTAATTCTATATTTGAATCTGTTATTAATTCTGTTATGTGTGATTACAGTCGGACTTATAATTAAAACCGCTTGTGATGTGTGCTAACACAGGCGGTTCTTTTAAACCGGACCGCCTGTGATGTGTGTCTATCACAGGCGGTTCTTTTAAACCGGACCGCCTGTGATGTGTGTCTATCACAGGCGGTTTTTGATTGACCGCCTGTGATGTTGTTTTACATCATAGTCGGTGCACCACAAGCGGTTCCTGGAACCGCCTGTGTAGAGGCTAACCGGACCGCCTGTACAGAGGTTCCCTGTAGTAGTGGCGGTCCCAAGTGTCCTGCACTCGGTAAACTGTCTCGTTACCGAGCGCAAGACTTTGCCGAGGGCGGCACTCGGCAAAGGCCCGGATTCCGGTAGTGGTTATTCATCAAACACTAAAATCCAAACTTAATGGCCAATAAGGTCAATTTTCTTATAAATATTGATCCCATCTAAATATCATTTCTAATATCCTTGCATCCTACTTTTTCCCTTGTGTTGCCTTTCTCTTCTTCCTCACATCATGAGTGCTCCAATGGAGGCGGACGGTTCCACCACCAACACGAGTTATAGCCCAACGTGGCCAGGCGAACTTAGGCTGATGTGGTTGGGTGAGCTACAGTGGCGAATCTAGGATTTAAAGTTAGGATGGTCAAATCTTATGAAAATCAATAAATAAATGTCTTTGCATTTTAAGTTCTACAACGTATGAGAATCAAAAGAAGCAAATAAATTAAAAAACATCTATATAATTTAGCAGAATCAAAATCAAAGGATGGATCGAGGCCCACCCTGTGTTCTTGTCTACCCTCTATATCCGCCCGTGGTGAGCTAAGAGCTAAGCTCTAACACCTAGATATGCAAGCTCAACCTGACGTGAGTGCGTGAGGCAAGTGGTCATGGTGGGGGTGCATCAAGCAGACCAAGGTCTGCACATGCGATTATGAGCAAACTAGATGGGGGACAGGGGTGGAAGTAGCAGTTGGGCTTGTCGGCTAGCAGTGGATGGGTCAGTGTCATTGCACCATTTAGAAGAAGGAAGAAACTAGCGAAACGATGATATGTGGATCCTATTTGAGAGATTCTAATTTGTGCTGACTTCTATATGTCAACATCCCTCCTACCTAGAGATTGTCAAACGGCCGCCCGGCGCGGCTCAGCCCGGTCCCGGTGAAGCCCGGCCCGCCAGGCACAGTTAGAAAATCAAGTCGGGCCATCTAAGCATGCGGGCTCGATTTCCTATTCGAGCCCGACTCACATCGGGTCTAAACGGGCCGGCACGACCTATTTAGCACGTAAAAACGGGCTGAAAAGCGGGCTAAGCGGGCCAGCAAGCACGTTTTAGTGCAAAAAAGCAGGCTTAACGGGCTTAGAGATAAACGGGCCGTGTCGTGCTAGCCCACCGTGTCTAGTTTTCTGTCCGAGCCTAGCCCGCTTATTCGTGTTGGGCCGATCTGGACTCCATAGAACCGGGCCATGCCGGGCTCGGACTAGACCTAAACAGCGGGCTTTGTGCCGGGCTCGTGGGCCTTGTGCTTATTGGCCATCTATACTCCTACCCAAGGAGACGATCTTATCCTCTAAACTAAACACACCCAACCGGATCCTCAGCACTAACATGCAGGGACGTACCCGGCGCCTGGCCCCACATGTGAGTGGCCGGACGTTTCTGCGGAGGATTTGCTTCCCAAACCCTAACACACATATGGGATCACTAGGTGAGTGCCCGTGCGTTGCAACGGGAATATATAATACCGTTGAAGGAAGGGAGCAGAGGGGAGAGTGTATTTGCTGGATAGGCAAGAAGAGCACGGATCTGGGGATGACCATAGCGGCGGCGACGTGCAAGGGAGGGTGCGACGCGAGGGTCGGGGGCAACGGACGTGAGCTACAATGTTAGGTCGGTCAGCCAACAAGCCACGCATGCGAGAGGCAGAACAACATTATATGAATAGTGATTAATATGATAAAATACATTGATATGCAAACTCTCTTGCCAACCTTCTTGAGCACATGGTTTCATCAACCGCCATCATACTTTCATCTTCACTGTCTTCTGCTGATGATAGTGAAGACCTTGCAATCCTGGAGTCATGAGAACTGGGGAATCCTGGTTTTAGTACTACAATTTTAGTTGGCTCTGACAAATTTGAATTGCTGGGGAAACATCCAAACTCTGATGGTGCCTGTATCTGTTTCGTTCACTTTCACCTCCATCTCCATCTGAAAACAGTTGTCTCCCCACAAGGATGCTGTCTTTTCTCTTTTCTGATTATGATGGCTTCAATATGGTTATTTGCTTTACTTTAGAAGGTGGTGCAACAGGTTGGAACTCATAACAGTTGCTTGATAATAGAGGATTTGGCTCGTCAAGGAACTCCAAAATAGGTCTCTATTTGAGCTTAAAAATTGCAGTGCATCTTGGAACTCCTTCGAATGAAGAAGTTTCTCATCTGTGGTTAGTCGCTTTGCTTCAGCAAACTTCTCACGAACAATTGACATCCTCTTCTCACAAGTCTCATTTCCTTGGTGCATGCTCTGGCTGCTACTGATTCTTGATGGTTGGTCACCAGAACCATTCCAAGTGTGCTGATGGCGTGGCCCTGCCTTTTAGTTTTGGTGGCATTTGCTTTCCTTCTTCGACTTGAGATTCCAGTAGTTCTCTTCAAAACCACCACACTGATATTTCTTATCCAATTGTCTGCCTAAAGGGAAATTGGGTTGCTGACTTGGAGGCTCATGTAGGCCCATTAATCTTGCAACAACATTCAGTGGCTCCTCATCAGGCCGTCTTTCTTTCCACATGTCCTGCTCCATCAGCATTTTAACAGGCATCGCACGAGTCATTTTAGTAGGCGAGTTTGACCTTTTAGTAGGGAAATTCCTTCTTGTCTGACTATCCCTTTGCAGGTAAATCGTAGAAGATGAACAAATTTGTGTAACTAACTTCCAGTTATGCGCAAATTTTATTTCAATGAAAGAAGAAACATGAAAAATTGGCATACTTGTTTATCTTCAGTCTGAGCTGGGGGATTAATTGCCATCTTGAAAGTATTACTCCGGCAAAAAAATCCCCTAAACTGTAACAATCAGCAAAAAAAATCTATTCCTACAGCGGTACATGCAGAATCAACAAATAAATCATTGAATAGAAAACCAAGAGGGCAGAGGTTCACTTACAGCTCTGATGTAGGGGGAGTCCTAGTGCTTGAGCAGGTCGTGCATCTGTTTAACGGTGAGCTTCATGGTGAATAACTTGTAGAGGAGGCAGAAGGCGGAGGAGGGTCTGCGGCAGTTGCCAGTCATCCAGGGCTCGACGTGGTCCACCTGGTTGTAGATCTCGTTGACGACCTCGTGGCAGGTCTTGTACTTGAAGAGCTCCTTGAAGTAGTCCGAGGAGAGGATGTTCACGGACAGCACCTTCTCCATCAGCTCCTCGATGGAGCGGCCAGATGACTGGATCTCGATGGAACGCGAGCTGTGCTAGGGGCCCCGGGGAGACACCGTCGCGGCAGCTCGGAGGAATCGCTTTGGATTGGGAGGGTTCTGTAGGAAAGGGACCTAGAGGAGAAGCGGAGGGCCCGCGGTAGTTGCCGGAACGCCACGAGGACGGGGCCATAGGAGCGGAGGCGTGGGGAGAGGCCGTTCGCGGAGGGCAGAGGGCGGATTGCGGAGGGTGGGCGGGGATTGCCGTGTTCGCGGCGGGGAGTGTGGCACGCGGGCGGGCGTAGGGAGGCGGGGGCAGTCTACAGTAGTGTCTTAATAGTTAGTAGAGATTCCATATAAAAAATCTAGAATGTACGACTCTCATCCCTCCTACTATCCAAGTCAAACACAACATATATTTCAAGATAGTGGGAGTAGGAGAAAATATCAGCATCTATAATCAAATTAGTAGCATTATGTGGGTTATAAAATAAATCCTCAAAATGTATTTATTTAGTATCGTAAATGTTAATTATATTTTCTAAAAATCTGATTTAATTTAAAATAGTTTGACTCAGGACAACCTAAAACTACTGTATTATTCTGAGATGGAGCAGTTAGAAAATACTCCTCCGTCCTAAAATAAATTATGTTTTAGGTTTGTCTTTTATAATACTACCAAATAAGTATTATTAGATTTACCACAAAATATATTCTTATGTCACACATATTTGGTGTAATAAATATTGGCATTCTTGTCTATAAATTTAGTCAAATTTATAATAATTTAACCAAGGATAAATCTAAATATTATTTATTTTGGGATGGATGGAGTAACACTACAGTAAACAGAAAAAACGTCCGACGGCCGAAGCCGTCGGACATAAGGCTAAAACCGTCGGAGATAGATAATGTCCGACGGCTTTACCTTATCTCCGACGGCTTTAAGCCGTCGGAGATAATTCGTCGGAAATAACGGTATGTCCGACGGCTGCCGTCGGATATACGCTATGTCCGACGGCCGCCTCTGCCCGTCGGACGTAATACACAGCAACCGTTTTAACGGTCAGCCTGTGGGGCCCACAGGCTTATGTCCGACGGCCCGCGCTAAGCCGTCGGACATAAGACAGACTTATATCCGACGGCCCAGCGCTAGGCCGTCGGACATAAGGCTGTCTTATGTCCGACGGCTACCACTAGGCCGTCGGACGTAATAAATTACAGAATTTACACAAAATTCTGTTTTTTAAAAAATCTGACATTTACAAAACAAAAACAGATTTCATGCACATATACACATTCACATTCACAATCATAAGTATACACATTCAAATAAGTATTCACAATCACAAATATTCTCACATAAATATTAACATTCACAAATTTAACATCAACATATAGTTCCGACGGTTGTTGCAAACTGACATTGTGTCTCACAAACAAGTGTTGCAAAGTGTTTCATAAATTAACATCACGACACATCAATCATATCCATAGCCACCTCCTCCGGCTGGACTCTGCGTGTTGAAAAGGTTGTTCACCCACGAATGTGTTGTGTCGTCTTGACCAGACCCATCACCAGGTGCGGCAACTGAAGCGGGTGGTGTCTGAAATCCCTATAACACAAGCACATGAAATAGTAACCACTCAGTTGTTCATTTAAACATATAAGACATCTATGAACATGTCACACACGCATATGTGTACATACCATAGGGAATTGTGACGGAGGCGGAGGCGGAGGTGGAGGCGCCAACATTGGCATTGGCAGTGCAAACTGCGGAGGCGGCATCCCATATGTCGGCATCGGGACGCCCGCTTGTTGGGCTAGTTGCTACAAATTATATACAAGTCATTGTTGAGCTAATAAGATACACATCAAGTGTTTTGCAAAATAAGCTACAAAATGTTACTTCAGCTTACCGAGAGAAGAGCTTGATTTTGGGCCTGGAGGTTTGCGTAATACTCGTCCCTCTTCTTCTGGTACTCGGCTTGTTGCCTCTGGTACTCAGATTGTTGCCTCTGGTACTCCAATTGATTCCTCAAGACTGATTGATGGTACTCTGCCTGTTGATGCAACACTGCCATCTCTATGTCGTGGGCGGATGATCGTGAACGGGACGACTTTGAAGACGACGATGTGGACTGTCGTCCACGACATCTCAGCTCTCTGGAATCAATCGTAGAATCAAAAATACCTAACCTACAAGTATAGTAACTCATGCCTCAGTTGAATCGCAAGCATATGATGACAATTTTGTAATCCAAATCAAATAATCTCACCGTCCGTGGGCTTGTCCTCCTCCGCTAGCATATGCTGCCTGAGAGTCGATTGGCTGGCTCCTCCAATCGTACTCCTCCCCATGGCGTTGAACCATCTCCTGCCCATACGAAGCCTGGAGGCAAACAATATCAAATATAAGTGCATAACCCCTATGCCCTTGCAAACAATATCAAACACATAATAGAGTATCAAAAACTCACTAGACGGTCGGTGGCCGTCTGAGTGCATAACACATCAGGATTCTGAGGATCAGAACCCCTATGCCCTTGCATATACACCTCCACATCCGTGGGCGTACGGCCGGATTTGACTTCCTGTACATAAAAGTTACAATGACACATTTCTATGTAATTCAAAAGTTACAACAAACTGTGACTTACCATTCGCTTAGCCAAGCGCACATGACCATCACCACCGTAGTTGTGGAACGACTCGGTCCCACGGTTTCCCCTGTTCCTTTCGGAAATGGCACGAAACTCAGGGGAAGCCCACCATCTGCACAATGCCCGATAACCCTCTGATCGGGTGGCCATCCACGGCACCGACACCTACATGAAATTTTTTAAATAAAGCAAGCAAATACATGGCTTCGTGCGATATGAGAGGCAAGAACCTGTTTACCTCTAGGTATTGCTCCTCCGTCAAGTAAATTGATGACCACTCGGCCTTGGTATTTGGCATCGGTCGATCATCAGCATTTGCTCTGTACCATGCCTTTATAGCCTGAATTCGTGCATAGTACATTGCATCTGCAACGACATCGTTCGCGTTATACTCAAACACGTAACGAGCGTTCATATCATATGATCCATCGTCCGGCAACTTGTACCGTTTCTGCAAAAAAAATTAGTGTTATCATAAAAGCAAACATGTATGGAATAACTAAAATAGTATAAATAATTCATACCCAGAATGCATCCCAAACTAGTGCCTGTGTGTTGCCAAAGGTTCTACAGACACCATAGCGATAATGCTCCCAAGTGGTGGTGGGGACAGACTCGCCAGTAGGCAAAGTCACAACACCAGGCCAGTGCAGACGAACAAGATTACCAAGGACCATGTTCACCTGCCTGTAGTGTCCTGTGCCTGTGAACGAGTCGTCGATCCAAGACCTGCAAATAGTATAAACAATGTGGAAATTAAAACATAACTTTCAATAACATTTAAGCAAAGACATGTCACTCACTTTCCACTAGGCTTTATCAAAACCCGAGATTCGGGTGGAAGCTCTGGAGGTGGTCCAACAAAATGTAGCTTCCTCATTCTCCTAACTCGAGAAGTTCCAGACCCAGCTGCGGAATCTCCACCAGCACCAGAATCCCCAGCATCGTCTCCAGCATCATCTCCCACATTATCTCCACCATCATCTTCAACATCATCTCTTGCATGATCCTCTACCACTGGTTCCTCAATTTCAGCATCCTATGAAACAAATACCTTACATCATACAATATTAAGTAACTCAAATAATGTAATGTAACAACTAACTTACATCTTGTGGAGGCAAATGTTAGTACAAATTCCCTGTTAGTACAAGGAAACAAACCTTTTAGTCTCACAACAAAAATTCTAGCGGCAATGACTAAAATAAAGTTTACACTTACAGGAGAAACTGACTCATCTCTTCCATGTTGTTATACATGTAGAGTAAAGCAGTCTTCCATTCGTCGTTGGTGAAACAGTATGTTGTGCTGGGTCCTACAGTTTTGCCCCTCCATTGAAAAATTTCAATATCACTGATAGGGGGCTCGTCGACATGATACCGCAACGTATGGGCATTGACATTGTGTTCCTCTGCAAAGTACAGGCCCGTGAACGATGCTATCTCTTTATATTTGAATTCTTCAGCGATGCACCCTTTAACTCGTCTCTTATTACTAACCGTTGCATGTAGCTTCTTTAGTGTCCTTTCGATGTGATACATCCATCTATATTGCACAGGACCTCCTACCTTAGCTTCGTATGGTAGGTGAACAAGTAGATGTTGCATCGGATTGAAGAAACCTGGTGGAAATATTTTTTCAAGTTTGCATACCAAAATCGGTATTTGTTGCTCAAGCTTCTCCATCATCTCTTTCTTTATTTCTTTGGCACAAAGATGTCTATAAAAGTAGCTTAGCTCCGCTAATGCTTTCCAGACATCATTTTTTACAAAACCACGAAACATAACAGGAAGGAGTCTTTCCATTATTATGTGGTAGTCATGACTCTTCAACCCAGAAAACTTGCCCGTCTTCAAATTCACAGACCTTCTAAAGCCCGCGGCGTAACCATCTGGGAACTTTAAGTTTTTCAACCATTTCATCAATTGTTTCTTCCTTTTAGGTTTAATACTGAAAGGAGCACGTGGCTTCTTCTGATTCTCTCCTATCTCCATAGTTGGTCTTCTACAGATTAAGGCCAAGTCTTTCCTTGCCTTAGGGTTGTCTTTTGTTTTGTCAGTGATATTCATGCAAGTGCTGATAATGCTTTCACCCATATTTCGTTCCTGGTGCATGACATCAATGTTATGCATTAGAATCAAGGCTTTCATATAAGGGAGTTCCCATAGACCACATTTGTGAGTCCAATTATGCTCGGTTCCATAACCTTCAAAACGATTTCCATGTTCGTTTAGTTTCAAATCATTAAGTCTCGCGAGAATCTCTGGACCACTTAGACGCTTGGATGGTCCCCTTGTCACAATCGTGTCCTTTTTAAAAGCGTTCCTATCGAACCTGAACGGGTGATCCTCTGGCAAAAAACATCTATGGCAATCGAAGTAACATATCTTTCCACCAAACTTTAGTCGAAAGCATGAAGTGTCTTCAACGCATATCGGACATGTCAAAATCCCATGACAACTCCATCCAGCAAAGATACCATAAGCCATAAAATCATGAATAGACCATAAAAACGCGGCTCTCAGGTTGAACTTCTGTTTCTTGTAACAATCGTACGCCTCGACTCCTTCCCACAAAATTTTCAATTCTTCAATCAGGGGCCTCATCATCACATCGATCTTTGTTCCAGGATGATCCGGACCAGGTATTACAAGACACAAGAAAATAAATTCATATTTCATGCAAAGAGCTGGTGGAAGGTTGTATGGAACAGCAAAGACAGGCCAACATGAGTAGGACGTTGCAGTTAGATTGAATGGTGAGAAACCATCTGTTGCCAAACCGAAGCGAACATTCCGCACTTCATCAGCAAAGCTGGAATCAAAAGCATCTAGTGCCTTCCATGCATCTGTATCAGCTGGGTGCACCATGACATTTGGATTCTCACATACCCCTTCTTTGTGCCACCTCATGTGTCTGGCTGTATTCTTGGAGATGAACAAACGTTTCAACTGAGGTATAAGAGGCATGTAACGAAGCTGCTTACGTGCAATCTTCGTAGTCACGGTCAAACCATCGTCGTTTTCAACCTCAACGAATCTACGCTCACCACATACAGTACACTCCTTCTCACCCGCGGTCTCCTTCCAGAAAAGCATACAATTATTTTCACAGACATCGATTTTTTCGTAGTCCATACCGAGCCCAGATAACAACTTTTTAGACTGATACATGTCCTTTGGCATCTTGTGATTCTCCGGAAGTACATCACTGATCAAGTTCAAAAGCTCCTTGTAACAGTTGTTTGAGAATGCAAACTTAGACTTAATAGCCATAAGTCGAGTCACAAATACAAGGACGGTCACTTTTGTGTGCTCATGCAACGGCTCTTCGGTAGCTTTAAGGAGCTCGAAGAACTTCTGAACCTCAGGTGTAGCTGGATCCTCAAACTCGGTGGGTTGACCGGGATTCTCCCAATCGACTGTTAGAAGCTCATGGCGTACATCATCAAGCATCTCTTCCATCCTATCGTAGTCCTCCTCTTCATGTGACTGAACTTCCGATACAATACGAGGAGGTGGATCCTCACCGTGGTGCACCCACACCTCATAGCCTGGCATATAACCGTTCTTGCAAATATGTATCGACATACTCCTCCTGTCAAGGAAATTAATGTTCCGACACTTGCTACAAGGGCACCTAACATCGGTTCCAGTCTCTGATCGAGCAAAAGCACGGTCGAGAAAAGCATCAGTCTTGGCAACCCACTCAGTTGATAGAGCACCTCTTTTCTTCCAACCTTCATACATCCATCGACGATTCTCCTCCATACTAGATACGAGACGTTAACTTAATTAGTTATGATTACTAATTAACCACACTAATACAATAGCCACTAATTAACCAAACTAATACAATAGCACTACAAAAAATCATTTCACGGGACTCTAAATCAAATAAAACAACCTTATTTCCGAGGGCTTAATAATTACCCTCGGAAATTAAAAGTTTAAATTATATAACCACTAATAAATAAATTAAAACAAGCTAATTTAATTGCATAATTAAATTAAGCCGTCAGACATAACAAAACTAAACATTGCTAATAGCAAACAATATATGCATATACAAAATTATACTAAACATTATAAAATTCCTTACTTTGTCGGACGATTAGCTGATGAAGCGGACGCCGGCGGGGTCGGGGCGGGCGCCGGTGGCGTCGGGGACGGGGGCAGAGGCTCCGGCGGCCGCGGGCGGTGTCGGGGCGGCTCCGGTGTCGCTTTGGCGGCGGTGGAGTTGCCGGTCGACGTGGACAGAGGATCGGGCGCGGGCTGGGCGTCGGGACGGGGCTGGAGGTCCCCGGGAGAGGCTTGGGCGGTGCTGGGCGACGACGGCGGCTTGTCGGCGATGGTGGCGGCGGCGTGGGAGAGGCGGCGGCGGCGGCTACGCATGCGAGCGGCGGAGAAACAGAGAGAAATGAAACCGACGCGGGTCGCGGGGCGCGGTTAAAATTCATTAGTTCCGACGGCCACCTAGGAAGCCGTCGGACATAAGCTTATGTCCGACGGCTTGCCTGACAGCCGTCGGACATAAGCTTATGTTCGACGGTCCACCTGCCGGCCCTCGGATATTCCCTCTTATGTCCGACGGCTGCCAGTGGCCGTCGGACATAAGCTTATGTCCGACGGCGGCCTAGGAAACCGTCGGACATAAGGTAGCCGTCGGACTTGTATCGTTTTACTGTAGTGTAAATCACTACTAAAATTGCTGAATGAGCATGTGTCTTAAAATAGCAGGATATCATTTTGTATTTGGTGTCTTGTCAAAGATAGCTCAAATTAAATAAGTACAAACTATAGAAGGATTATATATACATGACCGGCCTGTTAGTGATAAAATAGTGAGTTGCTCCGTGCTAACGATGCTGCCTAATTTGATAAAACGCTAGTTAAATACCTGATATATTATAATTGGCCATTGTGCTTCCCTCATGGTGCTCGATTTGTCTTGGTGCTAACTGCAATTCACCTCCCAAAGCTTTTATCAAGCCATTACTCAGAAGTCTTTACACAGGCTCACTTAAACAGTTCCTGGCTACTATTGCAAAAGGGTTTTACCATGAGACTTGGTAATTTTATGGCACTTCTAGCCATCACATGCTGCATTCCTGATTAGTTCTGCATGCAATTTGGGCAAAACATGAGCTAAATTTAATGTTGGAACACCGAAAAGGGTGACAAAATAACTTTTAAACTTGTCATTTCAATCCACATCCAGTCACCGGGAAAGAAATGAGCTAGACATTAAAACATCTTTAGATAGGCATATCTACATCAGATGAGGCTAACATAATAAAGTTGTCATTAACCTAACCACCTAAATCTAAAGAACTTTGTGCATATATATTACATAGCACGACAACATTCATCAAACATGCTGCATCCTCTCTTGAATCTGTTAGTTGAAGTTCAGGCTTCACAGTTAGGCCACTTTCGTAGTCGTCTTCAGCCTCTTTGCAGCTTGCACAAAGCCGACAATGACCTGCAGCTCATCCAATTGCTTTGGCATGGGCAAAGCAAATTGGAATTAACACAACAAAGCAGACTATTAGGTCCTAATAACATCATAAGGATGCAAGTTACTGGAGTCAGAAGTTAAATTTGTTTTATCAACCTGGGCTGTGAAGTGCCTCTGAACAACATCAAGTAACTGCTCTATGGATGGATTAGGACATGCATCCTGTTTAGCAAATGCCGACAATTAGAATAATGAAGCATAATTGGATACATGCAGTTGATAATAGAGCCTTATCTAGGAATTTGAGCTCTACTTACGAGATTTTAGTGGCAACAATATCTCCACAATGCAGTCAGTTCTAGCTTGCTGAGTTTCAACTTTCTGCAGTGTTACCAGTCAAAAGAATGTAAAGATAGAAGCAGAAGCAATGTAGTCCGAAAAGCAATGTACTCCACAACTGTAAGTGGAAGAAAAGCAACTCTTACTTACAGAATTAGAGTTCACAAACTGAAAGGGACTTCATCAATCGGCTGATATCAACAAATAGCATAATCATCATGGCTTGAGCCTCTTCAGTAAGACATCTGCAAGATAGAGATAAAAATATATTAACACCTGAAACGAGCATTCAAATATACAACCTAATAGGTGATGACTTTGTGAACATATCTAAAATAAAACTGAATGAACTTCTGAAACATGCTGTGACTGCATAACGTATCTGAAAAACATAAAGGAAGAATCTAAATTTGTCAATTTACCATAGAACTTGCATAATATATTAAAGCGAATATTTGTTATTAAATAACTTTCTCATGCTTCTAACTGATGTATCATGAGTCAACTGATAAGCAATGAATTAAACCACCCTATTCACCTCTATTTCCTAGTCAAGGATCATTGTACAACAGAATTATTACCACTATAATATAACTGCATAAATACATGCAAAAGACAAAAAATTGGCAAAAGTGAATCAATAACTCACTTGTATTTTCCCTACTTTTTATTCCTTTTATTTGGCCTTGACATCTTTCCCATCCTAAAGCAGAAACATAAGAACCAAGTAAGTAATCATTGGCATGTGAGATATCTGTTTCTGTTTTCTTTTTGTGCACAAGCAACACATAAAATTGTAAAGTTTTTTTAATGCATTTAGGGGTGACTTTGCAGCACATAGATTACATGCAACAGAGTAAGAGAAGACAATTAAGCAAAAACTTGGAACATCAACATGGTGCTGCAAAAATCTGCACCCATAAAAGAAAAACAGTATTTGCTCCCCCAAAAAGAACTGTAAGCCCTTAATCCAAAATAACCTGCTGAAAAGTTCATATATAAGACAATTTTTTGACGAAAAGGGATCCCCCCTATTTCATTAAGAAACAGGAAACAATGATGTTCTACAACCACAGACACACACACCGACATTGTCTTAGTCGCAGCTTGCCACTAGCAACAAAAGCGGAAAAGCCCAACACCTAACCCTGCTATAGTTTGCAACAGACCAGACTTAACAACTATTGCCATACAGTAAAAGACGACTAAGACAAAAAGGGGTTTAACCAAGATGAATTATTATAGATCGACATCCTGATACAAGAGCCACAAGAGTCTCCAGGTTCAAGTTCAGATAGGAGCATCTTCGCCAAAAAGGATCCCCCTGCGCATCCAATCACTGCGTCAACCTCCTGTCTACTGGAGACCACCCCTGACCTCGAATGAAGATATCACTAGCCATTTTTCTGAGATGGTTGCTTCTTTCCTCCAGCTTTTTTCTTGCCGATTTTTTCTATAATAGAATCCATGAGTTCATCCAGAAGCAACACAATATAAAGATGTCTAACATATTAACTACTCTTTTATCTTCAAAGCAAGCTTCATTTCTTATTTTCCAAAGAGTCCAAAGAACCGCACTGCATCCCACCGTTAACAAATTCATGTCCCATTTATTGAAAAGATGGAGCTAGCGGCCAAACATCTCAATGGGATTCTTGGGAATACAGATGGGATGAAGTGCCGCCTGCACCACTCTCCAAGTGAATTTCGCGATCTGACAATCAAAGAAAATGTGTTACATAGTTCTAGGCAATCTCATTAAGTGCAATTTATATTTCCTTGCCAATTCCTTTTGTTTAGATTTACTTTGGAGAGAATCCTGTCTCTTAGTAGAAGCCAAAGGAAAACTTTTATCCTTTGGAGGATTTTAGCTTTCTAGATGAACATATAAGGCACCCAACTCAAATTACTTCGGCATTTGTGAAAGGGAAATGTGCCCCTGGGCCATTTCTATAAATGTTTTGGTGATTAGATGCCCAACACCAAATAAGTTGGTTAATAAGTGTTAAGATGCAAATCAAAGAACAAGGTATGCTTCTAGCCCAAGTAATTTGTTTTTGATACTAACATATATCTCTAAGTGCTAGGAACATAGCCAAGAAAAGTGGAAACGAATTGAAGGAGTCTTGGCTGAGTTCAGCCAAACCAGCACCAGCCTATGGTGCACCGGACTGTCCGGTGGTGCACCGGATAGTGTCCGGTGCCCAGGCTAGCCCGGCGACGAACTTGTCGCTCTCGGGAAAAAGCGCAAGCGCCGCGACTAAAAATCACCGGACTGTCCGGTGAGCCAACGGCGCCCACGACCAACGGTCGGCAGCGCGATCAACGGGCGACACGTGGCCGAGCCAACGGTCACTTGGTCGCACCGGACTGTCCGGTGTGCACCGGACAGTGTCCGATGCGCCAAGGGGACCGAGGGCGTAACGGTTGGCTTCATCAGAAAAGGAAGGAGATCAGGCACCGGACTGTTACTGTTCATGTCCGGTGGTGCACCGGACTGTCCGGTGCGCCACCCGACAGAAGGCAAGAATTGACTTCCAATTGGATCTCCAACGACTCCTAGCTGCCTTGGGGCTATAAAAGGGACCCCTAGGCACATGGAGCACTACACCAAGCATCTGATCATTCTAAGACGCCTAGACTCTGCCGCCACGCATTCGGATTGTTGTGTTAGAGATTTGAGCACCATTTGAGTTGTGAACTCCCTGCGCCATGTGTTTGCTGTGAATTGAGTCTTGCATGTGTTGCTTTCCCTCCCTTACTCTTGTGCTTCTCTTGTGATCAAAGATTGTAAGGGCGAGAGGCTTCAATTTGTGGAGATTCCTCGCAAACGGGAAAAGACTGCAAAGGAAGAAAATAGTGGTACTCAAAGTTGATCGTTGGATCACTTGAGAAGGATTGAGTGCAATCCTTGACCGAAGGAGGTCACCACAACGTGGAGTAGGCTTTGGCCGAACCACGGGATAAAAATCACTGTCTCGTGTCCCTACTCATTGTGATTGATTTTCTTCTAGAGTTCTCACTTTAGCAACTTGGTTTTAATTGCACTAACATCTTTAAACCAAGTTTGTGCTATTTAGTATTGAATTTTACAGGATCACCTATTCACCCCCTCTCTAGGTGCTCTCAATTGGTATCAGAGACGTACTCTACATTAAAGGGACTAACCGCCCGAAGAGATGGATCCTAAGGGCAAGGGGATGGTGATCAATGACAATGAGAAGGAGTCCCTCCTTAACGAGCCAAGAGAGGACAAGCCCACTGACTCAGGCTCAAGTCACAAGAAGAGGGATGGGAAGAAGAAGAGGCGCATCAAGAAGATTATCTACTACAACAGCGATGTCTCCTCTTCTTCACCAAGGGATGACGACGATGAAGACTCTTCATCGAAAAAGAAAACAATTAATCAAAATTACTCCTTTGATTATTCTCGCATCCCTTACAATTCGAATGCCCATTTACTATCAATTCCACTTGGAAAACCCCCACACTTTGATGAAGAGGATTATTCTCTTTGGAGTCATAAAATGCATAGTCATTTATTCTCCCTCCATCCTAGTATCTAGGAGATTGTAGAAAATGGAATGCATTTTGATAGTACTGACAACCCCGTATGCATAAATGATCAAATTCATAAAAATGCCCAAGCCACCACTGTCTTGCTAGCGTCTCTATGCAGGGATGAATACAACAAAGTGAGCGGCTTGGACAACGCCAAACAAATCTGGGATACCCTCAAGATATCATATGAGGGAAATGATGCTACCATGATTACAAAAATGGAACTGGTGGAAGGCGAGCTGGGGAGATTCACAATGATAAGGGGAGAAGAGTCAACACAGACATACAACAGGCTCAAGACCCTTGCCAACAAAATCTGAAGCTACGGGAGTACAAGATGGATGGATCATGACGTCGTTCGACTCATGCTCAGGTCATTCACTGTTATTGATCCTCATCTTGTAAACCTTATTCGTGAAAACCCTAGGTACACCAAGATGACGCCCGAGGAAATCCTCTAAAAATTCGTGAGCGGGCGCATGATGGTGAAAGAAGCATGATATGTGGACGATGCCTTGAATGGTTCACTTCCTGTCTACAAGCCGCAGCCTGTTGCTCTCAAAGCAACCAGCAGCAGGTAGGCGCTACCTAGCAAGGTAGCACAAATGGAGTCTGCCGGGCTCAATGAGGATGAGATGGCACTCATCGTCAAGCGCTTCAAGACCTCACTAAAAGGACGCAAGGAGTACCCCAACAAGAACAAGTCAAGGGGAAAACACTCTTGCTTCAAATTGAGAGCACCTAGAGGGGGGGGTGAATAGGTGATCCTCTAGAATTCAACACTAAATAGCCAATACTTGGTTATGAAATGTTAGTGCGATTAAAACCAAGATGCTAGAGTGTGAATTTTAGAAGAAAAGCCAATCACAAAATAAGATGGACACGAGGCACAGTGATTTATCCCGTGGTTCGGCCAATGCCTACTTCCACGTTGTGGTGACCTCCTTCGGTCAAGGATTGCACTCAATCCCTCTCAAGTGATCCAATGATCAATTTTGAGTACCATGACTATCTTCCTTAGAGTCTTTATCCCGTTTACGAGGAATCTCCACAAATTGGGCCTCTCGCCCTTATAAGTTTAACACAATAGAAGCACAGTAGTAAGAGAGAGAGAGAGAGTAACACATGCAAGACTCAGATTCGCAACACACACACGCACACAAGCCAAGACATGAGCTCGAAACACAGCACAGAGAGTGCACAACTCGAATGGAGCTCAAATCACTAACACAATTGATCAAATGCGCGGAGGCGAAGTCTGGGAGTCTTAGGATGCTTAGTGAATGCTTGGGCATCTGCTCCATGCGCCTAAGGGTCCCTTTTATAGCCCTAAGGCAGCTAGGAGCCGTTGGAGATCAACTTGGAAGGCAATTCCTGCCTTCTATCGAGTGGCGCACCGGACAGTCCGGTGCACCACCGAACAGGTCCTGTAGCTGTCCGGTGCGCGATCTCCTTCCTTATCTGGCACATCCGACCGTTGAGCCGGTGATCCCGTTGGCGCACTGGAGACATTCCGGTGCACACCGGACAGTTTGGTGTGCCCAATCGATCGTTGGCTCGAGCCACGTGTCACCCGCTGATTTCGCTGCCGACCATTGGCTCGAGCGGCTCTGACTCACCGGACAGTCCGGTGATTTTTAGCCACGACGCCTTTTGGTTTCCCCGAGAGCGACGAATTCGTCGCTGAAGGACTTGGGCGCGACGCTAACGACACACCAGACAGTCCGGTGCACCACCGGACAGTCCGGTGATTTTTAGCCACGTCGCCCCGCTGATTCCCGAGAGCAGCCAGTTCACCGCAGGCTAGCCTGGGGCACCGGACACTGTCCGGTGCACCACCGGACAGTCCGGTGTGCTAGGCTGGAGCTGGTTTTGGCTGTCCTGAGCCATATATTCTCCAATTCAAATCATTTCTTCTCGACAATGTTTCTTGGCACCTCAATGCATATGTTGTTTCTCAAAACAATTTACTAAGGCCAGATACATACCTTTTTCTTTGATTTGCACATTTCCCTTTCAATCTCCCCCTTTTTGGTGATTTATGCCAACACATTAAAAAGCAACAAAAGAAGTGCAACATCAATGCAAATTTGAAGACCAAATTCTTTTTACTTAGGATTTGGCATATTTGGATCACTCTTTACCACCATTTGGTTTGTTTTTGCAAATCAAATTCTTTTTTTATTTCTAAGTCAAACACACTTGTTTGAGAAAATAGAGAGATATTCCAAAAGTATATTGATCAAGTGCCAAAAACTCCCCCTTTTTCCCACAATCAAAATTCTTCCCCATAAGAGATTAAATTTTGCAATAAGAGTCATTTGGGCAAAATACAAACTCTAACTCTACTATTTTTGAAATTCTCAAGTGGTTGGCTGATCTAGTTGCTTTGGCCTTAATTTCTCCCCCTTTGGCATTAAGCACCAAAACAGGATCATTTTTGGCCCTTTAACCCCATTGCCTCACCAAAATGTCAAATAAGAGCAAAAAGGCAATGAGAGCATAAGTATGAACTTGGAATTAAATACACTAATACCAGAGTGCAGTGGAAGTCTTTTCGTCGTCCAAGTTCACTTTCCCTTTCAATGGTCCTTCGATACTACTTCAAGTATACTCAAACAAACCAGTTAGTCTCAAAGGAGTCAAGTTGTAGCACATCTTCCCCTAAACATGTGCATCATTTGCATATGTACTTGTGAGGTCCGGGGATGACTTGTACAACTTGAACACCACAAATAAACAATAAATGATGTAAATTCTTAAAGTAACATGATCAAAGGGATGAACTACATGTATGCTATAGATCAATCCAAGTTACGTGAATCTAAGACATTTAGCTCACTACGCAACTTGCAAAACCTTTTATCATCTAAAGGCTTGGTGAAGATATCGGCTAGCTAGTTCTCGGTGCTAATGTGATACACATCAATATCTCCCTTTTACTGGCGGTCTCTCAGGAAGTGATGCCGGATGTCTATGTGCTTAGTGCGGCTGTGTTCAACAGGATTATCCGCCAAGCGGATTACACTATCATTGTCACATAGGAGTGGGACTTTGCTCAGATTGTAGCCAAAGTCCTAGAGGGTTTGCCTCATCCAAAGCAGTTGCGCGCAACACTGTCCTGTGGCAATGTACTCGGCCTCAGCGGTGGATAGGGCAACAGATGTTTGTTTCTTGGAACTCTAGGACACCAGGGACCTTCCTAGAAATTGGCACGTCCCTGATGTGCTCTTCCTATAAACCTTGCACCCCGCATAGTCAGAGTCTGAGTATCCAATTAAGTCAAAGGTAGACCCCTTTGGATACCAGATCCCGAAGCAAGGCGTAGAAACTAAATACCTAAGAATTTGCTTAACGACCACAAGGTGACATTCCTTGGGGTCGGATTGAAATCTAGCACACATGCATACACTAAGCATAATGTCCGGTCTACTAGCACAAAGATAAAGTAATGAACCTATCATTGACTGGTATGCCTTTTGATCAACAGACTTACCTGCTTTGTTGAGGTCGAGATGTCCGTCAGTTCCCATCGATGTCTTCGTGGGCTTAGCGTCCTTCATACCAAACCTCTTGAGAAGATCTTGAGTGTAGTTCGTTTGGGAGATGAAGGTGCCATCCTTGAGTTGCCTCACTTGGAATCCAAGGAAGTGGGTCAATTCGCCCATCATCGACATCTCGAATTTTTGCATCATCACCCTTCTAAACTCCTCACAAGACTTTTGGTTAGTAGAACCAAATATTATGTCATCGACATAAATTTGGCAAACAAAAAGATCACCATTGCATGTCTTTGTTAAAAGAGTGGGATCGGCTTTCCCAACCTTGAAAGCATTAGAAATAAGGAAATCTCTAAGGCATTCATACCATGCTGTTGGGGCTTGCTTAAGTCCATAGAGCGCCTTAGAGAGCTTATATACATGGTCGGGATACCTGTCATCCTCAAAGCCAGGGGGTTGTTCCACGTATACCTCCTTCTTGATTGGCCCATTGAGGAAAGCGCTCTTCATGTCCATTTGAAACAGCCTAAAGGAATGGTGAGCAGCATAGGCTAGTAGACTCTAGCCTACCACAGGAGCAAAAGTCTCCTCAAAATCCAAACCTGCGACTTGGGCATAACCTTTTGCCACAAGTCGAGCCTTGTTTCTTGTCACCACTCCATGCTCGTCTTGCTTGTTGCAGAACTCCCACTTGGTTTCCACAACGTTTTGCTTTGGACGTGGCACCAGGCTCCAGACTTCATTCCGTTTGAAGTTGTTGAGCTCTTCCTGCATGGCCAACACCCAGTTCGGATCCTACAAGGCATCTTCTACCCTAAAAGGCTCAATAGAAGAGACAAACGAGTAATGCTCACAAAAATTAGCTAATCATGAGCGAGTAGTTACTCCCTTGCTGATGTCACCCAGAATCTGATCGACGGGGTGATGTCTTTGGATCGTCGCTTGGACTTGAGTTGGAGGGGCCCGTGGTGCTTCTTCCTCCATAACTTGTTCCTCTTGTGCTCCCCCTTGATCCTGCCCCTCTTCTTAAGGTACCTATACATCGTCTTGAGTTGGGGGATGCACCAATGTCAAGGAGGATGGTTGATCTTGTTCTTGTAGTTTCTGTGGTCGCACATCACCTATCGCCATCATGCGCATTGCGGCCGTCGGAACTTCTTCTTCATCTATGTCATCAAGATCAACTTGCTCTCTTGGAGAGCCATTAGTCTCATCAAATACAACATCGCTAGAGACTTCAACCAATCCCGATGATTTGTCGAAGACCCTATACGCCTTTGTATTTGAGTCATATCCTAGTAAGAAACCTTCTACTGCCTTGGGAGCAAATTTCGAATATCTACCTTTCTTCACCATAATGTAGCATTTGCTCCCAAATACACGAAAATAAGAAACATTCGGTTTGTTACTAGTAAGGAGTTCGTAGGAGGTCTTCTTGAGGAGACAGTGCAGGTAGAGCCGATTTATGGCATGGCAAGCTATGTTAACAGCTTCCGACCAAAACCGCTTAGGCGTCTTGTACTCTCCAAGCATCGTTCTTGCCATGTTGATTAACGTCCTGTTCTTCCTATCTACTTCCCCATTTTGTTGTGGTGTGTATGGAGCGGAGAACTCATGCTTGATGCCTTCCTCCTCAAGAAACTCTTCAACTTGTAGATTCTTGAACTCGGACCCATTGTCGCTTCTTATCTTCTTCACCTTGAGCTCAAACTCATTTTGAGATCTCCTTAAGAAGCGCTTTAGGGTCCCTTGGGTTTCTGATTTGTCCTACAAAGAGAACACCCAAGTGAAGTGGAAAAAATCATCGACAATTACAAGACCATACTTACTTCCCCCAATGCTGAGGTATGCAACGGGTCCGAAGAGATCCATGTGAAGAAGCACCAGTGGTCTTGATGTCATCATTACATTCTTGCTGTGATGAGTGCTTCCCACTTGTATCCCTACTTAGCACGCTGCACAAGGTCTGTCTTTCTCAAAACAGACGTCGGTTAGTCCTAACACATGATCTCCCTTTAGAAGCTTATGAAGGTTCTTCATCCCAACATGTGCTAGACGGCGATGCCAGAGCCAGCCCATATTAGTCTTAGCTATTAAGCATGCATCTAGATTGGCATTCTCTTTCAAAAAATCAACTAAATAGAGCTTGTCGTCTAGTACACCCTTAAAGGCTAATGAACCATCACTTCTTCTAAAGACAGATACATCAATATTTGTGAATAAACAACTATAGCCCATGTTACATAATTGACTCACAGACAGCAAACTATACCCGAGCGATTCAACTAAAAACACATTAGAGATAGAATGCTCGGATGTGATGGCTATCTTTCCCAATCCTTTGACCTTGCCTTGATTCCCATCTCCAAAGATGATCGTATCCTGGGAATCCTTGTTTTTGATGTAGGAGGTGAACATTTTCTTCTCCCCCGTCATGTGGTTCGTGCATCCGCTGTCGATAATCCAGCTTGAGCCCCCGAATGTATAAACCTGCAAGGAAATTAAGCTTGGGTTTTAGGTACCCAACTCTTGTTGGGTCCTACAAGGTTAGTCACAACAGTTTTTGGAACCCATATGCAAGTTTTGTCTCCCTTGCATTTGGATCCCAACTTCCTAGCAACTACTTTTGCATTCTTGCAAAAAAGCACAAAGGAAGCATTGCAGGCATGGTAAATAGTAGTAGGTCCATTATAAACTTTCGTAGGAGCATGAGAAGGAACATAATTTCTCCTAGGCCTATTTCTACCATGAACAAAAGCAGAACTAGATGCAAACATAGCATGAGAATTAAATGTAGCATCATGAGAACCAGTACGATCATAGCATCTATTATTATAAGCATGACTAGTGAATTTCCTATCATAAATATAGGCATGGTTCTTTTGAGAACTACTAGCCATAGGGGCCTTCCCTTTCTCCTTGTTGAGAACGGAAGTCCTTTGGTTTGTTAAGTTCTTGGTTTCCTTTCGAAAACCAAGTCCATCCTTAATTGAAGGGTGTCTACCAACAGTGTAGGCATCCCTAGCAAATTTTAGTTTATCATAATCATCTTTGCAAGTCTTAAGTTGAGCATTAAGACTTGCCACCTCATTGTTTAATTTAGCAATAGAAGTAAGATGTTTATCATAGGCATCAATATCAAAGTCCTTACATCTATTGCTAATAATGACATGCTCTACACATGAACTAGTTTCATTAACTTTCTCTAGCTTAGCATTTAATTCTACATTTAAATCTTTTAGGCTAGAAATGGATTCATGACAGGAAGACAACTTTGATGATAATATTTCATTTTTCTTTATTTCTAAAGCAAGAGATTTTTGAACGCTAACAAACTTGTCATGTTCCTCATATAAAATATCCTCTTGCTTTTCTAGCAGTCTATCCTTTTCATTAAGAGCATCGATTAATTCATTAATTTTCTCTACTTTAGCTCTATCTAACCCCTTAAATAAATTAGAGTAATCTACTTCATCATTGGAAGATTCCTCATCGCTAGAAGAAGAGTACTTAGGGGTATCTCGAATACGTACCTTCTTCTCCTTAGCCATAAGACATGTATGGCGTTCGTTGGGGAAGAGCGAAGATTTGTCAAAGGCCGAGGCAGCTAGTCCTTCATCCTCAGAGTCAGAGGAGGAGCAGTCAGAGTCCCATTCCTTCCCAATGTGCGCCTCGCCCTTGGCCTTCCTATAGTTCTTCTTCTCCCTCTTCCTGTGTTTTTCTTGTCTCTGGTCATTGTCATTATTGGGGCATTGAGCTATGAAGTGACCAGTCTTACCGCATTTGAAGCTGGAGCATTTTCCCTTTGTTTTGTTCTTGTTGGGGTACTCCTTGCGTCCTTTTAGCGCGGTCTTGAAGCGCTTGATGATAAGCGCCATCTCATCCTCATTGAGCCCGACAGCCTCCACTTGTGCTACCTTGCTCGGTAGTGCCTCCTTGCTGCTAGTTGCTTTGAGGGCAACGAGCTGCGGCTTGTAGATGGGCAGTGGACCATTTAGTGCATCGTCCACGTATCACGCCTCCTTCACCATCATGCGCCTGCTCACGAATTTTCCGAGTATCTCCTCGGGCATCATCTTGGTGTACGTGGGGTTTTCACGAATAAGATTCACAAGATGAGAGTCAATTACTGTAAATGAAATGAGCATGAGTCGGACGACGTCATGATCCATCCATCTTGTGCTTCTATAGCTTCAGATTTCGTTGACCAGGGTTTTGAGCCTGTTATAGGTCTGTGTTGGCACCTCTCCCCTGATCATCATGAACCTCCCCAGCTCGCCTTCCACTAGTTCCATCTTGGTGATCATAGTGGCGTCATTACCCTCATGTGATATCTTGAGAGTATCCTAGATTTGCTTAGCGTTGTCCAAGCCACTCACTTTATTGTACTCATCCCTGCAAAGAGATGCTAGCAAAACAGTAGTAGCTTGGGCATTTTTATGAATTTGTTCATTTATAAACACAGGATTATCCGTACTATCAAAATGCATCCCATTTTCCACAATTTCCCAAATGCTAGGATGGAGAGAAAATAGGTGACTACACATTTTATGACTCCAAAATGAGTAATCCTCTCCATCAAAGTGTGGGGGTTTTCCAAGAGGAATAGAAAGTAAATGGTTATTTGAATTATACAGAATTCGGGAATAATCAAAGGAGTAGTTTTGATTAACCGTCCTTTTCTTGGACGAGGAGTCATCATCATCATCCCTTGGTGAAGAAGAAGAGGCATCGATGTCGTAGTAGATGATCTTCTTGATGCGCCTCTTCTTCTTCCCGTCCCTCTTCTTATGACTCGAGCATGAGTCAATGGGCTTGTCGTCTCTTGGCTCATTGAAGAGAGACTCCTTCTCCTTATCGTTGACCACCATCCACTTACCCTTAGGATCCATCTCTGCGGGCGATTAGTCCCTTAGATGAAGAATACGACTCTGATACCAATTGAGAGCACCTAGAGGGGGGGTGAATAGGTGATCCTGCAGAATTCAACACTAAATAGCCAATACTTGGTTATGAAATGTTAGTGCAATTAAAACCAAGATGCTAGAGTGTGAATTGTAGAAGAAAAGCCAATCACAAAATAAGATGGACACGAGGCATAGTGATTTATCCTGTGGTTCGGCCAATGGCTACTTCCACGTTGTGGTGACCTCCTTCGGTCAAGGATTGCACTCAATCCCTCTCAAGTGATCTAATGATCAACTTTGAGTACCACGGCTATCTTCCTTAGAGTCTTTCTCCCGTTTGCGAGGAATCTCCACAGATTGGAGCCTCTTGCCCTTACAAGTTTAACACAATAGAAGCACAGTAGTAAGAGAGAGAGAGTAACACACGCAAGACTCAGATTCGCAGCACACACACGCACACAAGCCAAGACTTGAGCTCGAAACACAACACAAAGAGTTCACAACTCAAACGGAGCTCAAATCACTAACACAATTGATCAAATGCGCGGAGGCGGAGTCTGGGAGTCTTAGGATGCTTAGTGAATGCTTGGTCATCTGCTCCATGCATCTAGGGGTCTCTTTTATAGCCCTAAGGCAGCTAGGAGCCGTTGGAGATCAACTTGGAAGGCAATTCCTACCTTTTGTCGAGTGGCGCACCGGACAGTCCGGTGCACCACCGGACAGGTCCTGTAGCTGTCCGGTGCGCGATCTCCTTCCTTATCTTGCGCATCCGACCATTGAGCCGGTGATCCCGTTGGCGCACCGGACATTGTCCGGTGCACACCGGACAGTCTGGTGTGCCCAACCGACTGTTGGCTCGAGCCACGTGTCGCCCGCTGATTTCGCTGCTGACCGTTGGCTCGGGCGGCTCTAACTCACCGGACAGTCCGGTGCACCACCGGACAGTTCGGTGATTTTTAGCCGTGGCGCTTTTTGGTTTTCCCGAGAGCGACGAGTTTGTCGCTTAAGGACTTGGGCGCGGCGCTGATGACACACAGGACAGTCCGGTGCACAACAGACAGTTCGGTGATTTTTAGCCACGTCGCCCCACCGATTCTCGAGAGCAGCCAGTTCGCCGCAGGCCAGCCTGGGGCACCGGACACTTTCCGGTGTGCCAGGCTGGAGTTGGTTTTGGCTGTCCTGAGCCATATCTTCTCTAATTCAAATCATTTCTTCTCGGCAATGTTTCCTAGCACCTCAATGCATATGTTAGTACTCAAAACAATTTACTAAGGCCGGATACATACCTTTTTCTTTGATTTGCACTTCTCACTCATTTAGCACATAAGAACTAAATTAATATGTGTTGGGCATCTAATCACCAAAACACTTATAGAAATGGCACAAGGACACATTTCCCTTTCACAAATGCGGTAAGACTGGTCACTTTATAGCACAGTGCCCCGATAATGATAATGACCAGGTACAAGAGAAGCATGGGAAGAGGGAAAAGAAGAAAAACTATAGGAAGGCCAAAGGCGAGGCGCACATTGGAAAGGAATGGGACTCTGACTGCTCCTCATCCAACTCCGAAGATGAAGGACTAGCTGCCTCGGCCTTCAACAAATCTTCGCTCTTCCCCAACGAACGCCATACGTGCCTTATGGCTAAGGAGAAGAAGGTATGTATTCGAGACACTCCAAAATATACTTCTTCTAGTGATGAAGAATCGTCTGATGATGAAGTAGATTATACTTGTAACGCCCCGAATTTGAGAGTTGAATTTTTCTTTCTACAGCACTCCCCAAATTCGGGTTTTACCTTTCCTACTTTTCTTTTCTCCCCGTTATGCCTTGTTCTTTTTCAAAGTTCTAGCGAGAGTTAGCTCGACATCTTGTGTAGGTAAACCCTAGAAATATTTTCTTTTGTTTATTGCACCATGCCGGTCCATGCATTTGTTTTGATTCAGGGAATTTGTGAAATCATTCATTTAGAAAATAGGTTAGAGAAGGGAAAAACCCTTTTTCCTTCTCTCCCCTCCCCCTCCCCTTGCGGCCCAGCCGGCCAGCTCCCTCCCCCACGGCCCAGCCGGCGTGCGCGTGGCCCACCTGGCGCGCGGCCCAGCTCGCCCCCACGCGTGTGGTGCGCGCGACAGTTAAGTCGCCACCACCACACCCCCCTCATGGGACCCACCCATAAACCACCTCCCCCAAACCCCTCTCTCTCTTCCCCCCCGTGCACGATCTCCCTCTCCCTCGCTCAGCTCACCTTCCTCCGTCCGCTCGCCGCTCGGCCCTGTCCCGGCGCCGCCCTCGCCTCCTCCCTGCGCGGTGAGCTCCCTTCCCCCTCTCCCCCGCCTTCCCCCTCTCCTTTAGCCCGGCGCGGCCCCTGCCCCCGCCTTGGCGGCGCAGCTTCCCCCGCCCGGCGCGGCCGCGGTGCCCCGGCGCGCACGGTGCGGCCTCGTCCCAGCTTCCCCCGCCCGCGGCGTGGCTCCCCCTCCCCGCGGCGTGCCCAACCTCCCCCTCCCCGGCCATGGCGCGGCCCCGGCGTGGGCGCGGCTAGACGTGGCGCGCTCTCCCCCGCGCGGTTCGGCCTCTGTGCGGCCCGGCCTTGGCGCCCCTTGGCGCGGCGCGCTCGCCCTCGCCCGCGCTCACCTCGTCCGTGCTCACGTCGTCCCCGCCCCCGGCGTGGCACGCGTCCCTGCCCCGGCGTGTGGCCTTGTCCCCGCCTCCGGCGTGGCCCGGCGTGCTCGCTCAGCGTGGCGCGGCGCGGCCCCTGCCCCTGCCCCCGCCCCGGCACGTGGCCCTACCCGCGGTGCGTGGCCCCGTCCCGGCGCGCTCGCCCCGCTCCGTCCTGGCTCGCCCGCCCCTCCTTGCGCGTTCGTGGCAGCGCGGCCCCGCTGCTCGCCTGTTCCGGCGCGTTCCTTGCGTGGCGCGTCCGAAGCTTGGCGCAGTCGGCCCTCGGCGCAGCCCCGCTGCTTGCGCAGCGCGTTCGGCCCCGGCGCGGCCCCGCTGCCTGCTCGCGGCGTGTAGCGTGGCGCGTGCGTGGCTCGGCCCTGGCGTGCGCGCGGCTCGTTCGTGGCGCGTCAGCGTGGCCTTGCGCGCGCGCGTGCTCGCGTGGTGTGCTCGGTGCTTTGGCACGGCTCACCGTGCCCTCGGCACGACACATAGCTTCCTGTCACGGGTGACGTGCTCGTCTACCCCTAGCCACCTGTCTACCCCCCGTGTATTTTATGCGCATTGATCACGTCCCTTTAATGAAATGGAAACTCAACTCGAAAATTGATTATGTTAGTTATTTCATGTAGTTAATCATTGACTTTGTTTAATGTCGACCAACTGGAAATAGTTATAACTCTATTAGTGCATGTGATTAGTACTTGTTAGTGTAACTAGGTAAAACTAGATGAAGTAATGATTAATTATACACCTACCCGTAACACGATTCGATTATAGCTTTAACCACTGCGAGACCTTCCTTCTTTTCTTTCCAGCGATTGCGAATGCAAAATTGTATGTCATGTCTTATGCATATTCAGTTTATCTGCTCTCTTGTATGGTGTACTATTTATTTCCTAATTCAAATAGATAGATGTATGTTTGCGCTTGCATAGAGAAAGGTTTGGTTGAGGAGTCCGAAGAACTCGCAGGAGAAGCCCCTGAGCATCAGCTGGTTGGTGGAGGCAAGTGTCCCTTGACCTATCTTTATCCTATACATTCTATAATTCACTTCCCGCATTTACACAGTTATACCTAAGGATTGACTAGCTTTTGTTATCCATGTCCTTGTTTACCTATTTGGGTTGGATTATTTTGGTTTAGCTTTATGCTAGTGCTTAACACTAATCAATGAACATGATGAGATTTATCAATGATACGATGTTTCCCTTGTTTATTATGATGTTGTACTTGTGGCATTTAAGGGGGCTCGAGCGGTTTCTCGAGTGCCTCTCCGTAAGGACCTGTTCGTTGGATGACCGCCCAGGAAAACAGTGCAACCATGAGGGTGGAGTGGGACGCTCTTAGCTTAATAATTAGAGGAACCGGGGTGTAGTTCGCTTAGCCGTCATGCCGTTAATGGGGCTCGGTGTATGCGGCTCGCTCTGCCAAGTTTGGTTCGCCCCTTGTGGAGGAGTGCGGTACATTTAGGAAACCTAACGGGCGGCTACAGCCCCGGGGAATCTTTGTAAAGGCTACATAGTGATACCCTGCTGTGTCACCTTGGTAGTGATCAATGGAGAGTCATGATCTCCAGGCAGAAAGGGAATCACGACTTGTGGGTAAAGTGCGCAACCTCTACAGAGTGTTATGAAACTGATATATCAGCCGTGCTCGCGGTTATGAGCGGCCAAGGGAGCTCCATTGATTAGTGATACTTGATCAGAGATGTTTGGATTATAGGTGACGATGAGAATGGTGGTTTTGGTATTGACTCTGGTGATGGTAAGTGGTATCCTTTCCGTTTGGAAAGGGTACTTTTGGGTTAACAACGTGGGTTAATACTAAAACTTGGCTCTCTCTACTAGTAATAATAATCTGACCAACTAAAAGCAACTGCTTGACTTACCCCCACATAAAGCTTGTCCACTACAACCAAACATGACACTTGCTAAGTATGTCGATGTGTACTCACCCTTGCTCTACACACCAAATCCCCCCTTCCCCCAGGTTGTCCGCATTGCAACCACTGCTCAGGAGAAGATGAAGCCGTGGAAGGAGACTTCCAGGAGTTCCAAGATTACGACGAGTTCTAGGCGTGGGTTAGCGGCAACCCCCAATCGGCTGCCTGTGAAGGCCACGTGTATCTATGTTTCGTTTTTCGCACTTTGATTATTGTAAATACTATGTGGATGTCTCAGACATATGATGTAATCGACTATTATTACCCCTTTTTGTTATTATTTGAGCACTGTGTGATGATGTCCAGTTATATAACTATTGTGTACGTGAATTGCTGATCCTGTCACGTACATGGTTCGCATTCGGTTTGCTTTCTAAAACCGGGTGTGACATAGGTGGTATCAAAGCCGTGCTGACTGTAGGACCGCTGACCTAGAGTAGAATGGTCATTCTAAGGATTATAGACCCCTATTATCACCTTGACTTTGGCATCCCTTCAAAAGTTGGTCATATCGACCAAACCTATGTTCTACTATATACTATTATGCCTTGCTGAAAATTTGTTTTATTCTAATTCCACACTTATTTAAGGTTTACTTGCTGGTCATATTAGTTCTGTTCTCACTCTTGTGCTTATGGTGTCTTTTGTAGATGGCTCATCTTAGACACACCGCACAGAAGTCTGTCATCCCCTTCTTACCCTCTCGTCTCGTGGAGCGTCCGCTTCGCCGTCCGATGACTGGTCAGTCTCGCCACTTGGAGAGGCTACACCACCGCCTGCACGAGGAGCAGGAACGTCGACGATAGGAGCTGGAGCAGCATGGCTCTTCTTTCTCGCATCAGTAGGAGATAGTCTGTGAGGAGCTGCTCCCCGTGATTCCGCTGGAGGCACCCCCTGCACCACCACTGAGTGCCCCAGCCGCTGGAGTAGTTGCTGGAGGAGACCCCGACGACGGAGGTGGCGACAGCAGCTCGAGCTTCGGCACCGACCTTTCCACCGACCAGGAGTTGGAAGGATGGGTTGCTCGACCCATCACTCGCGACGCTGCTCGCGGGTGTCACTTCCACGATGCGCTCGACACCTTGCTACGCCAGGCACTCGACCGGCGTACTTGGTCCATCGAGTATCGCTGTGTGGTCTTCTAGCATAGTCGCGGGGTTTACCTGGACCACTGGGAGGCGACCTGCTTGGTGCGCCGTCCGGAGAATAGTCTCCGGGGTGCGGAGGTCTGCTCAGAGCACTATTCCATCTCTGAGCGGGACTCAGCTAAGGTGGGCATGCAAGATGCCGCACGGCGTGCGCTTTCGCACTACTGCTCAGTGCTTGGCGGGGTAGCCGATGGTCTCAACTTGAAGTATTACCCCCGCCGTCCATCTGGCAGCACAGGAGGCGTGGTTGTCTCACCTGTCGGTGAGGACAATCCTAGGTTGAGCAGCACAGTCAACCTAGCCGCCGTGCTAAACACGGAGCTGGACCATGCATTAGACGAGCTGAGTAGGGCTCATGCTGAGATCACCCAGCAGCGGGCTGAGCGCGTGGAGCATCGTCACCTGGAGGATGGCTCCCCCGCTCCCGTCGGGACTTAGCACCCATACCGCTCACCTCGGCGTGGACGCCAGGCTTATGGCAACCCCGACTGTAGGACCAAGATAGATTTAGAACCATAGATCGTCAGCGTTGGGTCCTGTAATAAATGCTTAATATAGAAGTTCTAGTCTTAGTCTTAGTCTCAGTCTGTTAGTTAGTCTTAGTTAGACAGGGTAGTTTGCTTATCCTGTGCTTTTATGCTTGTCATGATGAACTATGCTGGATTTGGATCTTTGTAATGACTCTCACCAGAGTGTGGGCATTCCCTGCATTTTGGTTTATCTGTTATATGTTAATGAAGTTAGTTATCTAGTTGGGAAACCTTTCTATTCCACTTTCCTTTTTTATCTGAGAAGCTGTGTTTGCCTGTGTTGGAAATCAGTGAAGATGTTCATCTGTTCAGTGTTGCGGAAGGATTCTATACTCTTTTCTTATGCTGCAAGCTTGCAAGATCAGTTCTGATGTGTGATTGCATTCTGCAGATGTCAGAAAATAGGCGCAGAGGAGGAAGGCGTGCTCAGCAGGAGCAGGCAGCACCGCAGGATGAGGCACCCCAACAACAGCAGCTGCCACCCCCGCCCCCCGATGACCATCGAGTAGATGTTCCTCATGCAAACTCAGGCGGTTCAAGCCATCGATCAGACTCTGGCCGCCATTCAGTAGCAGCAGCAGCCACCACCTCAACCTCAGATGCCTCAGATGCCCAGGGACAAGCGTGCTGAATTCATGAGAGGTCATCCTCTAGTGTTTGCACACTCTTCTGACCCCATGGATGCTGAAGACTGGCTGCACATAGTGGAGCGGGAGTTGCACACCGCTCAGTGTGATGACAGGGAGAAAGTTCTGTATGGTCCCCGTCCGTTGAGAGAAACAACTCAGTCTTGGTGGAAGTCTTACCTCGCCACCCATGCCAACCCCGACACCATCACTTGGGAAGAATTAAGAGATAGCTTCCGTCAGTACCATGTTCCAGCAGGGCTGATGATAGTGAAGAAGGAGGAGTTCCTGGCACTCAAGTAAGGGTCAATGTCTGTTAGTGAGTACCAAGACAGGTTTCTGCAACTGTCTCGCTATGCTCCTGAAGATGTCAACACCGACGCCAAGAGACAGTATCGTTTCCTGAGAGGCTTGGTCGACCCTCTGCAGTATCAGCTGGTGAATCATACATTCCCCACATTTCAGCACCTGATTGACAGAGCAATCATGACAAAGAGGAAGCGCAAAGAGATGGAGGATCGCAAGCACAAGATCAGTGGACCTCAGCCTGGAAGCAGCAATCGCCCTCGTTTCTCGGGCAACTCACCTCAACAGTTCAGGCAGAACCAGCGCCCACCTCAGCAGCAGTAGTTCCAAAGGCAGTACCCTCGGCACTAGCATCAGAATCGCTAGAGCAATCAGTTAGGAGGAGGTCAGTTCTAGAGGCAGAATCAGCAGGCACCTCGTCTTCCTGCACCAGCAACCCAGCAGAACAGTCAAGTAGCACCAGTTCAAGGCGGAAGCAGAGCATGTTTCCATTGTGGAGAGGAAGGCCATTGGGTGATGCAATGTCCGAAGAAGGCAGCCCAGCAGCAGTCAGGCCCTAGTGCCCCAGCAAAGCAGAATGTGCCCTAGCCTGGAGTAGGCAACCGCTCTCAGCCACGTTACAATCATGGGAGGCTGAACCACTTGGAGGCTGAAATAGTTCAGGAAACCCCCGGCATGATAGTAGGTATGTTTCCTGTCGACTCCCATATTGCAGAAGTGTTATTTGATACTAGAGCTACGCATTCTTTTATAACTGCATCATGGGTAGAAGCACATAATCTTACAATAACTACCATGTCAACACCCATTCAAATTGACTCAGCCGGTGGTAGGATTCAAGCCGATAGCATTTGCTTGAATGTAAGTGTGGAAATAAGGGGGATAGCGTTTCCCGCTAATCTCATAGTGATGGGTACCCAGGGAATAGATGTCATCCTAGGGATGAACTGGCTAGATAATTATCAGGCAGTTATCAGTTGTGACAAGAGAACAATCAAGTTGATGTCCCCACTAGGAGAGGAAGTGGTGACCGAGTTAGTCCCGCCTGAGCCAAAGAAAGGAAGCTGTTATCAAATGGCTATTGATAGCAGTGAAGCAGATCCACTCGAGATTATCAAAGTTGTGTCCGAGTTCCTAGATGTGTTCCCAAAGGACCTATCAGGTATGCCACCTGAGCGGAAAGTTGAGTTTGCTATAGAGCTTCTTCCTGGTACCGCCCCCATTTCTAAAAGAGCCTATAGAGTTTCTGGACCAGAGTTAGTTGAACTTAAGAAGCAGATCGATGAGCTGTCAGAGAAAGGTTATATCTGACCAAGCACCTCACCTTGGGCCACCCCTATCCTATTTGTGGAGAAGAAAGATGGCACCAGGAGGATGTGTATCGATTATCGAGCCCTGAATGAGGTCATGATCAAGAACAAGTACCCCTTGCCCAGAATAGAAGATCTGTTCGACTAGTTGAGAGGAGCCAATGTGTTTTCAAAGATAGATCTGAGGTCAGGTTATCACCAGCTCAGGATTCGACCCTCAGACATTCCGAAGACGACATTCATTACCAAGTATGGGTTGTATGAGTTCACTGTGATGTCTTTTGGTCTAACGAATGCACCAGCCTTCTTCATGAATCTGATGAACAACGTATTCATGGATTATCTTGACAAGTTTGTGGTGGTATTTATTGATGATATTCTTATATATTCTCAAAGTGAAGAAGAGCATGCAAATCATTTGAGGATGGTATTGCAGAGATTGCGAGAGCACCAGCTGTATGCAAAGTTGAGCAAGTGCGAGTTCTAGATTGATGAAGTCCTGTTCTTGGGTCACATAATCAACAAAGAAGGATTGGTTGTGGATCCGAAGAAAGTGGCAGACATTCTGAACTGGAAAGCGCCAATAGATGCCCGAGGAATGAAGAGCTTCATTGGAATGGTCAGATATTATCGGCGATTCATTGAAGGGTTTTTGAAGATTGCGAAACCAATGACAGCTTTGCTAGGCAACAAGGTTGAGTTCAAGTGGACCCAGAAATGCCAAGAAGCCTTTGAAGCGCTGAAAGAGAAGTTGACTACATCGCCTGTCTTAGTCTTGCCCGATGTGCACAAGCCTGTCTCGGTGTATTGCGATGCTTGTTACACAGGTTTGGGATGCATATTGATGCAAGAGGGAAGAGTTGTGGCTTACTCGTCCCGACAGCTGAAGGTTCATGAGAAGAATTACCCAATCCATGACCTAGAGTTGGCAGCAGTGGTTCACACACTGAAGACATGGCGGCACTATCTATATGGGCAAAAATGCGATGTTTACATAGACCACAAGAGTCTGAAGTGCATATTCACTTAGTCAGAGTTGAATATGAGGCAACAAAGATGGTTAGAGTTGATCAAAGACTATGAATTGGAGATTCATTACCATCCAGGCAAAGCAAACGTAGTGGTAGATGCTTTGAGCAGGAAGAGTCAAGTCAATATGATGGTCGCTCATCCGATGCCTTATGAGTTGGCCAAAGAGTTTGACATGTTGAGCCTCGGATTTTTGAACAATACGTGAGGAGTGATAGTTGAGTTAGAACCCACCTTGGAGTGGGAAATCAAAGAAGCACAGAAGGATGATGAGAAGATCTGTGAAATCCGGCAATTGATTCTAGAAGGCAGAGGCAAAGATTTTCGAGAAGATGCAGAAGGTGTGATATGGTTCAAAGACCGCTTGTGTGTTCCTAATGTCCAATCCATTCAGGAGTTGATCCTCAAGGAAGCTCATGAGGCCGCTTACTCGATACACCCTGGAAGTGAGAAGATGTATCATGATCTAAAGAAAAAGTTCTGGTGGTACGGAATGAAAAGAGAAATCACAGAGCATGTGGCTATGTGTGATAGTTGTCGAGGATCAAGGCAGAGCATCAAAGACCAGCTGGGTTGTTGCAGCCGTTGCGAATTCCTCAGTGGAAATGGGATGAAATCGGAATGGATTTCATAGTCGGATTGCCTCGCACTCGAGCCGGCTACGATTCCATTTGGGTAGTAGTGGACCGCTTAACCAAGTCAGCCCACTTCATACCTGTCAAGACCAACTACAGCAGTGCAGTATTGGCAGAGTTGTACATGTCCCGGATCGTTTGTCTTCATGGTGTGCCAAAGAAGATAGTGTCAGACAGAGGAACACATTTCACCTCTCATTTCTGGCAGCAATTGCATGAAGCCTTGGGCACACATCTAAATTTCAGTTCGGCTTTTCATCCGCAGACATACGGTCAGACCGAGAGAACTAATCAAATCCTTGAAGACATGTTGAGAGCCTGTGCGTTGCAAGATCAGTCCAGATGGGACAAGAGGTTGCCTTATGCAGAGTTCTCCTACAATAACAGTTACCAGGCCAGCTTGAAGATGTCACCATTTCAGGCGCTCTATGGAAGGAGTTGTAGAACTCCATTGCAATGGGATCAGCCTGGAGAAAAGCAAGTGACATTCTGCTCGAAGCTGAAGAGAACATCAAGATGGTTCAGGAGAATCTGAAGATAGCGCAATCAAGGCAATGAAGATATGCAGACACAAGAAGAAGAGAGCTGAGTTTCGAAGTTGGAGATTTTGTTTATCTGAAAGTTTCGCCTATCAGAGGAGTCAGAAGATTCGGAGTCAAAGGCAAGCTAGCACCCCGCTACATTGGTCCGTATCAGATTCTCACAAGGCATGGAGAAGTGGCCTATCAGCTCAGTCTGCCAGAAAGTTTGTCTGCTGTGCATAATGTCTTTCATGTGTCTTAGTTAAAGAAATGTCTGCGTGTGCCAGAAGAGCAGCTGCCAGTGGAGGGTCTCGAAGTCCAAGAAGACTTGACCTATATTGAGAAGCCAACGCAAATTATTGAGACTGCAGACAGAGCCACCCGAAGGAAGACTATCAGAATGTGCAAAGTCAGATGGGGTCATCACTCTGAAGAAGAGGCAATGTGGGAGCGTGAAGATGATCTGATGGCTAAATATCCTGAGCTCTTTGCTAGCCAACCTTGAATCTCGAGGGCGAGATTCTTTTAAGGGGGATAGGTTTGTAACGCCTCGAATTTGAGAGTTGAATTTTTCTTTCTCCAGCACTCCCCAAATTCGGGTGTTACCTTTCCTACTTTTCTTTTCTCCCCGTTATGCCTTGTTCTTTTTCAAAGTTCTAGCGAGAGTTAGCTCGACATCTTGTGTAGGTAAACCCTAGAAATATTTTCTTTTGTTTATTGCACCATGCCGGTCCATGCATTTGTTTTGATTGAGGGAATTTGTGAAATCATTCATTTAGAAAATAGGTTAGAAAAGGGGAAAACCCTTTTTCCTTCTCTCCCTCCCCCCTCCCCTTGCCGCCCAGCCGGCCAGCTCCCTCCCCCGCGGCCCAGCCGGCGTGCGCACGGCCCACCTGTCGCGCTGCCCAGCTCGCCCCCCACGCGCGTGGTGCGCGCGGCAGTTAAGCCGCCACCGCCACACCCCCCCGTGGGACCCACCCGTTAGCCGCCTCCCCCAAACCCCTCTCCCCCCCCCCCCGTGCACGATCTCCCTCTCCCTCGCGTAGCTCACCTTCCTCCGTCCGCCCGCCGCTCGGCCCCGTCCCAGCGCTGCCCTCGCCCCCTCCCTACGCGGTGAGCTCCCTTCCCCCTCTCCTTCTTTAGTCCAGCGCGGCCTCTGCCCCTGCCCCGCCCCGGTGGCGTGGCTTCCCCTGCCCAGCGCGGTGCCCCGGCGCGTGCGGTGCGGCCCCGTACCGGCTTCCCCCGCCCGCGGCGCGGCTCCCCCTCCCCGTGGCATGCTCGACCTCCCGCTCCCCGGCCATGGCGCAGCCCCGGCGTGGCGCGCTCTCCCCCGCGTGGTCTGGCCTCGGCGTAGCCCGGCCTTGGCGTCCCTCGGTGCGGCGCGCTCGCCCGCGCTCACCTCGTCCCCACTCACCTCGTCCCCGCCCTCGGCGTGGCACGTGTCCCCGCCCCGGCGCGTGGCCTTGTCCCCGCCTCTGGCGTGCTCGCCCGACGTGGCATAGCGCGCTCGCTCAGCGTGGCACGGCGCGGCCCCTGCCCCTGTCCCCGCCCCAGCGCGCTCCCCTGCCCTGACGCGCTCGCCTCGCCCCGTCCCGGCTCGCCCGCCCCTCCTTGCATGTCCGCGGCGGCGCAGCCCCGCTGCTCGTCCGTTCCGGTGCGTTCTCGGCGCGGCGCATCCACGGCTTGGCGCTGTTGGCCCCCGGGGCAGCCCCGCTGCCTGCTCGCGGCGCGTGCGCGGCTCGTTCGTGGCGCGTCAGCGTGGCCTTGCGCGCACGCGTGCTCGCGTGGTGCTTTGGCACGGCTCGCCGTGCCCTCGGCACGACGCGTAGCGTCCTGTCACAGGTGACGTGCTCGTCTACCCATAGACGTGGCCGTCTACCCCTAGCCATCCGTCTAACCCCCCCCCCCCCCGTGTATTTTATGCGCATTGATCACGTCGTTTTAATAAAATGGAAACTCAACTCAGAAATTGATTACGTTAGTTATTTCATGTAGTTAATCATTGACTTTGTTTAATGTCGACCAACTGGAAATAGTTATAACTCTATTAGTGCATGTGATTAGTACTTGTTAGTGTAACTAGGTAAAACTAGATGAAGTAATGATTAATTATACACCTACCCGTAACACGATTCGATTATAGCTTTAACCACTGCGAGACCTTCCTTCTTTTCTTTCCAGCGATTGCGAATGCAAAATCGTATGCCATGTCTTATGCATATTCAGTTTATCTGCTCTCTTGTATGGTGTACTGTTTATTTCCTAATTCAAATGGATGGATGTATGTTTGCGCTCGCATAGAGACGGTCTGGTTAAGGAGTCTAAAGAACTCACAGGAGAAGCCCCTGAGCAGAAGCTGGTTGGTGGAGGCAAGTGTCCCTTGACCTATCTTTGTCCTATACATTCTATAATTCACTTCCCGCATTTACACAGTTATACCTAAGGATTGACTAGCTTTTGTTATGCATGTCCTTGTTTACCTATTTGGGTTGGATTATTTTGGTTTAGCTTTATGCTAGTGCTTAACATTAATCAATGAACATGATGAGATTTATCAATGATACGTTGTTTCCCTTCTTTATTATGATGTTGTACTTGTGGCATTTAAGGGGGCTCGAGCGGTTTCTCGAGTGTCTCTCCGTAAGGACCTGTTCGTTGGATGACCGCCCTGGAAAACAGTGCAACCATGAGGGTGGAGTGGGACGCCCTTAGCTTAATAATTAGAGGAACCGGGGTGTAGTTCGCTTAGCCATCGTGCCGTTAATGGGGCTCGGTGTATGCGACTCGCTCTACCAAGTTTGGTTTGCCCCTTAGGGAGGAGTGCGGTACATTTAGGAAACCTAACGGGCGGCTACAGCCCCGCGGAATCTTTGTAAAGGCTACGTAGTGATACCCTGCTGGGTCACCTTGGTAGTGATCAATGGAGAGTCATGATCTTCGGGCAGAAAGGGAATCACGACTTGTGGGTAAAGTGCGCAACCTCTGCAGAGTGTTATGAAACTGATATATCAGCCGTGCTCGCGGTTATGAGCGGCCAAGGGAGCTCCATTGATTAGTGATACTTGATCAGAGATGTTCGGATTACAGGTGACGTTGAGAATGGTGGTTTTGGTATTGACTCTGGTGATGGTAAGTGGTATCCTTTCCGTTTGGAAAGGGTACTTTTGGGTTAACAACGTGGGTTAATACTAAAACTTAGCTCTCTCTACTAGTAATAATAATCTGACCAACTAAAAGCAACTGCTTGACTTACCCCCACATAAATCTAGTCCACTACAGCCAAACAGGACACTTGCTGAGTATGTCGATGTGTACTCACCCTTGCTCTACACACCAAATCCCCCCTTCCCCTAGGTTGTCCGCATTGCAACCACTGCTCAGGAGAAGATGAAGCCATGGAAGGAGACTTCCAGGAGTTCCAAGATTACGACGAGTTCTAGGCGTGGGTTAGCGGCAACCCCGAGTCGGCTGCCTGTGAAGGCCACGTGTATCTACGTTTCGTTTTTTCGCACTTTGATTATTGTAAAGACTATGTGGATGTCTCAGACATATGATGTAATCGACTATTATTACCCCTTTTTGTTATTTTTTTATCACTGTGTGATGATGTCCAGTTATGTAACCGCTGTGTACGTGAATTGCTGATCCTGCCACGTACATGGTTCACATTCGGTTTGCTTTCTAAAACCAGGTGTGACAATACTGATCTGTTTAAAGGATTAGATAGAACTAAGGTAGACAAGATAAATGAGTTAATTGATGCACTTAATGAAAAGGATAGACTACTAGAAAAGCAAGAAGATATTTTGTATGAGGAACATGATAAATTTATTAGTGTTCAAAAATCTCTTGCTATAGAAATTAAGAAGAATGAACAGCTGTCTTTCGAATTGTCTACCTGTCATGAATCTATTTCTAACTTAAAGAATTTAAATGATGATTTGAATGCTAGGCTAGAGAAAGTTAATGTAATTAGTTCAAATGTAGAGCATGTAGTAATCTGCAATAGGTGTAAAGATTTTAACATTGATGAACATGCTTCTACCATTATTAAGTTAAACAATGAGATTGCAAGTCTTAATGCTCAACTTAAGACTTGCAAGGATAACTATGAGAAGTTAAGATTTGCTAGGGATGCCTATACTGTTGGTAGACACCCCTCAAAAGGAAACCAAGAACTTAACAAGCCAAATGACTTCCGGTCTCAACAAGGAGAAATGGAAGGCCCCTTATGGCTAGTAGCTCGTATTCTTCACATGATCAAAAGAACCATGCTTATCTTTATGCTCATGTCAAAAAAGTCTCTTATCATGATAAATGTTATAATCATGCTGCTTTACCTACTTATCATGATTCACATGTTATGTTTGCATCGAGCTCCACATATGTTCATGATAGGAGTAGGCCTAGGCGCAATCATACTGTTTCTCGTGCACCTAGGAAAGTTTACACGGGTCCAACTACTATGTATCAAACATGTAATGCTAATTTTGTATTGTTATGCAAAAATGCCAAAGTAGTTGCTAGAAAATTGGGAACTAAATGCAAGGGAGACAAAACTTGCATTTGGGTTCAAAAAATTGTTGTAACTAACCTTGTAGGACCCAACAAGAGTTGGGTACCTAAAACCCAAGCTTAATTGCCTTGCAGGTTTATGCATCCGGGGGCTCAAGATGGATTATCGACAGCGGATGCACAAACCACATGACGGGGGAGAAGAAGATGTTCACCTCCTACGTCAAGAACAGGGATGCCCAAGACACCATCATTTTTGGAGATGGGAATCAAGGCAAGGTTAAAAGATTGGGCAAGATAGCCATCATGACCGAGCACTCAATATCAAATGTGTTTTTAGTAGAGTCGCTTGGGTATAATTTATTGTCTGTAAGTCAATTGGGTCATATGGGCTACAATTGTTTATTTACAAACATTGATGTATCTGTCTTTAGAAGGAGTGATGGTTCATTAGCTTTTAAGGGTGTATTAGACGGCAAGCTCTATTTAGTTGATTTCTCAAAGGAGAATGCCGATCTAGATGCATGCTTAATTGCTAAAACTAATATGGGCTGGCTCTGGCATCGCCGTCTAGCACATGTTGGAATGAAGAACCTTCATAAACTTCTAAAGGGAGAGCATGTGTTAGGACTAATCGATGTCTGTTTTGAGAAAGACATACCTTGTGCAGCATGGCTAGCAGGGAAACAGGTGGGAAGCACTCATCATAGCAAGAATGTGATGACAACATCAAGACCACTGGAGCTCCTACACATGGATCTCTTCGGCCCAGTTGCCTATCTCAGCATCGGGGGAAGTAAGTATGGTCATGTTATAGTTGATGATTTTTCCCGCTTCACTTGGGTATTCTTTTTGCAGGACAAATCTGAAACCCAAGGAACCCTAAAGCGCTTCTTAAAAAGAGCTCAAAATGAGTTTGAACTAAAGGTGAAGAAGATAAGAAGCGACAACAGGTCTAAATTCAAGAATCTACAAGTTGAAGAATATCTTGAGGAGGAAGGCATCAAGCACGAGTTCTCCGCTCCCTACACACCATAGCAAAATGGTGTGGTAGAGAGGAAGAACAGGACGCTAATCGACATGGCGAGAACGATGCTTGGAGAGTACAAGGCGCCTAAGCGGTTTTGGTCGGAAGTTATGAACACAACTTGCCATGCCATAAACTGGCTCTATCTGCACCGTCTCCTCAAGAAGACCTCCTACAAACTCCTAACTGGTCACAAACCCAATGTTTCTTATTTCCGTGTATTTGGGAGCAGATGCTACATTCTGGTGAAGAAAGGTAGACAATCAAAATTTGCTCCCAAAGCAGTAGAATGGTTTTTACTAGGATATGACTCAAATACAAAGGCATATAGGGTCTTCAACAAATCATCAGGATTAGTTGAAGTCTCTAGCGACGTTGTATTTGATGAGACTAATGGCTCTCCAAAAGAGCAAGTTAATCCTGATGATGTAGATGAAGATGAGATTCCTACGGCCGCAATGCGAACGATGGCAATAGGTGATGTGCGACCGCAGGAACTACAAGAAAAAGATCAACCCTCCTCCTCTATGATGGTGCATCCCCCAACTCAAGACGATGAACAGATACCTCAAGAAGAGGGGTAGGATCAAGGGGGAGCACAAGAAGAACAGGTTAGAGGAAGAAGCTTCACGGTCCCCTCCTACTCAAGTCCGAGCGATGATCCAAAGAAACCACCTAGTGGATCAGATTCTGGGTGACATCAGCAAGGGAGTAACAACTCGCTCACATTTAGCTAATTTTTGTGAGCATTACTCGTTTGTTTCTTCTATTGAGCCTTTCAGGGTAGAAGAAGCCTTGCAGGATCCGGACTGGGTGTTGGCCATGCAGGAAGAGCTCAACAACTTCAAAAGAAATGAACTCTGGAGCCTGGTGCCACGTCCAAAGAAAAATGTTGTGGGAACCAAGTGGGTGTTCCGCAACAAGCAAGACAAACACAGAGTGGTGACAAGAAACAAGGCTCGACTTGTGGCAAAAGGATATGCCCAAGTCACAGGTTTGGACTTTGAGGAGACTTACGCTCCTGTGGCTAGGTTAGAATCAATTCGAATTTTATTAGCCTATGTCGTTCACCATTCCTTTAAGTTGTTCCAAATGGACGTGAAGAGCGCTTTCCTAAATGGACCAATCAAGGAGGAGGTATACGTGGAACAACCTCCTGGCTTTGAGGATGACAGGTATCCCAACCACGTGTATAAGCTCTCTAAGGCGCTCTATGGACTTAAGCAAGCACCAAGAGCATGGTATGAATGCCTTAGAGATTTTCTAATTGCTAATGCTTTCAAGGGGAAAGCTGATCCCACTCTATTCACAAAGACTTGTGATGGTGATCTTTTTGTTTGCCAAATATATGTTGATGACATAATATTTATGTTGATGACATAATATTTGGTTCTACTAATCAAAAGTCTTGTGAGGAGTTTAGCAGGGTAATGATGCAAAAGTTCGAGATATCGATGATGGGCGAGTTGAACTACTTCCTTGGATTTCAAGTGAAGCAACTCAAGGAAGGCACCTTCATCTCCCAAACAAAGTACACTCAAGATCTTCTCAAGATGTTTGGGATGAAGGATGCTAAGCCCGCGAAGACACCGATGGGAACTGACGGACATCTAGACCTCAACAAAGGAGGTAAGTCCGTTGATCAAAAGGCATACCAGTCAATGATAGGTTCATTACTTTATCTTTGTGCTAGTAGATCGGACATTATGCTTAGTGTATGCATGTGTGCTAGATTTCAATCCGACCCCAAGGAGTGTCACCTTGTGGCCGTTAAGTGAATTCTTAGATATTTAGTTTCTACGCCTTGCTTCGGGATCTGGTATCCAACGGGGTCTACCTTTGACTTAATCGGATACTCAGATTCCGACTATGCCGGGTGCAAGGTTGATAGGAAGAGCACATCAGGGACGTGCTAGTTTCTAGGAAGGTCCCTGGTGTCCTGGAGCTCTAAGAAACAAACATCCGTTGCCCTATCCACCGATGAGGCCGAGTATGTTGCCACAGGACAGTGTTGCGTGCAACTACTCTGGATGAGGCAAACCCTCCAGGACTTTGGCTACAATCTGAGCAAAGTCTCACTCCTATGTGACAATGAGATTTTGCAATCGGCTTGGCGGATAATCCTGTTGAACACAGCCGCACTAAGCACATAGACTTCCGGTATCACTTCCTGAGAGACCACTAGCAAAGGGGAGATATCGACATTTACCATATTAGCACCGAGAACCAGTTAGCCGATATCTTCACCAAGCCTTTAGATGAGAAAAGGTTTTGCAGGTTGCGTAGTGAGCTAAATGTCTTAGATTCGCGTAACTTAGATTGATCTACAACATACATGTGTTCTATGCCTTTGATCATGTTACTTTAAGCTTTATTACTTATATTTGGTGCTCAAGTTGTACAAATCATCCCCAGACCTCACAAGTCCCTATGCAAATGATGCACATGTTTAAGGGGAGGATGTGTTACAACTTGACTCCCTTGAGACTAACATGTTTGTGAGTACTCTTGTAATAGTCTCAAAGGGATATTGAAAGGAAATTGTGAACTTGGACAAAGAATATAGCTTCCACTGCATTCCGGTATAATGTATCTTGTCCTAAGTTTATTTTTGCGTTCTCATTGTCTTTTCGCTTAAATTTGACATTTTGGTGAGGCAATGGGGTTAGAGGGCCAAAAGTTATCATGTTTTGGTGCTTCATGCCAAAGGGGGAGAAATTAATGCCAAAAGCAAATGGATCGGCCAACCACTTGTGAACTTTGAAAATAGTAGAGTTAGAATTTGTATTTTGTCCAAAATACTCTAATTGCAAAATTTGGTTTCTTATGGGGGAGAATTTTGATTATGGGAAAAGGGGGAGTTTTTGCCACTTGATCAAAATTACTCTTGAAACATCTCTTTATTTGCCCGAACAAGTCTGTTTGACTTAGAGATAGGAAAAAGAATTTGATTTGCGAAAACAAACCAAGTGGTGGCAAAAGTGATCCAAATATGCCAAATCCTAAGTGAAGAAAAATCTGGTCTTCAATTTACACTTTTTAGTTGCTTTTTAATGTGTTGGCATAAATCACCAAAAATGGGGAGATTGAAAGGGAAATGTGCCCCTGGGCCATTTCTATAAATGTTTTGGTGATTAGATGCCCAACATTAAATAAGTTGGTTAATAAGTGTTAAGATGTAAATCAAAGAACAAGATATGCTTCTAGCCCAAGTAAATTGTTTTTGGATACTAACATATATCTCTAAGTGCTAGGAACACAACCAAGAAAAGTGGAAACAAATTGAAGGAGTCTTGGCTGAGTTCAGCCAAACCAGCACCAGCTTGTGGTGCACCGGGCAGTGTCCGGTGCCCAGGCTGGCCCGGCAACGAACTCGTCGCTCTCGTGAAAAAGCGCAGGCATCACCAGACTGTCCGGTGTGTACCTGACTGTCCGGTGAGCCAACGGCGCCCACGGCCAACGGTCGGCAGCGCGATCAACGGGCGACACGTGGTCGAGCCAATGGTCACTTGGTCACACCGACTGTCCAGTGTGTATCGGACAGTGTCCGGTGCGCTAAGGGGACCGAGGGCGCAACGGTCAGCTTCACCAGAAAAGGAAGGATATTAGGCACCGGACTGTTACTGTTCATGTTCGGTGGTGCACCGGACTGTCCGGTGCGCCACCCGACAGAAGGCAAGAATTGCCTTCCAATTCGATCTCCAATGGCTCCTAGCTGCCTTGGGGCTATAAAAGGGACCTTGTAATACTCAAAAGTGAAATAAAGGGATTGATATAATCTCCATAGTTTGTGGCCTCTACTAGTCATCACATGTGATCAACACTAGTTAAAAATTTGATAATTTGAACAAAGAAACACATAAATAACCTGTGCATCATGCTGAATATTTTATTTGTGTGTGCATTTGATGACAATGTAAAAAAATAAGGTGAATAGAAATAATTTAGTACCCAAATTGAATTTTAGAACTTAAGAAAGAGAACACTAGTTAACAGGAAATAAATATTAACATAGGTAAAGATCACCTTACCAGGTATAAGTTGAACATTTAAGGTGGGGACAAATTACCACGAAATTTGAACTTAAACGGGCATTTGAATTTGAATTTGGAAATAAAGAGGAAAGAAACAGAAAAAGAAAAAAAAAGAAAAAGAGCCTAGCTGGGCTCAATCTTCTCAATTCGGCCCATCTGCTGTTACTCTCGTGCGGCCCAGCGCCCGCGTGCGCCGACAGGTGGGGCCCACGTGCCAGCCGCTAACTCCACCGCACGCGCGCACCTGGCATGTGGACCCGGTCGGGCAGCCTCTGCGTGGTTTTCCCCTTCGTCCCAGCGTCACTATCACACGGGCCAAGCCTGTCAGTTCTCCGCGCTCAACTGAAATCCCGAGCATGGCGGTGATCACCGGTGTGCGCGGATTCCGTTGTTGACCAACTTCTACACATAAAAGGAATTGCGTCGTGCGCTTCCTAATCTTCTGTCCAGCTCGCGTCCACCTGGGGGGGTTGAGAGAGAGAGAGCCAGGGCCGTAGTAACCAAGCGGGCGGAAGGTCGTCCTCCCCGTCGTCGGTTGTGCTCGACGCCAAATTGGGGCCTCGGGTGCGGACAGAAGGCTTCGCCCAAGCCCCAGGACTGGTTGGGTGGCGATTGTGAGCTCAGAAGGTGACCTGTGGGGCGCTAAGTCCATCGCCGCCGTGGCTGGGCCGTGGGTCGTCGCGGGCAGACCTGGTGACGGCCGGAATCGCGGTAAAAGCACATCTCCCATGTTTGTTACCTTCTCAATTTCATTTTGCACTCGTGTTGCGGGGCGATTGTGTACCATGGAGCGCTGTGGGCACTCCGGCCACGGTGGCCCGCCGCGACGCCGTGGGTCGTTATCAGAGCTCAGTCGGAGGTTGGGGATAAGCTCTGCGCCGTTGATCTCCCTAGTGACGGCCCGGATTAGATTGGAGTTATCCCTTCGCGTGTGTGATCCTAGCCGTAGATTTGGGATCAGTCGGATCAAAACGAATCAGGCTTCATTAAATCGCCACCGTAGATAGGAAATCGGATGGCTCCTGGCGCTTTCCAGTTCGACGCGGCACTGATTTAATCTGTAGCGTCCATTGGCGATCGTGCGGCCGAGATTAGAAGATACCCCTTCGCGGGTCAGTTTTCTTAAAGAGTCCCTGCAGAAAATAGAAATAAACCCGCCGTCCTATACCCCATTCCCTGAGTCTTAGGAATTTTATCCCCGAGCCCCCTGCACTTTCTAGAAAATGAGGCCCAGTCCAGTGATCATTTAATTTGAATAAATAAATTGGAAAATGAATTTTTAATATGAAAATAATTGCTAGAACTTTGATAATTCATAGAAAATGCATATGAACTCCAAATTACTCCATTCCAGTGCCAAAAATTTTGTAATTTTATTATCTATCACTTAGAACCTCTGTTTTGTCATGAAAATAGTAAGAAAATTTATTTCACACTTAATCCTATTTAAAGCTCATAAAACCATTGAAAATCCATAACTTAAAATCTATAACTCAGAAAATTATGATTTCTGTTCCTAGGATTTTATTTTAATGTGTAGAATATTTCTGTGTATTTTGTTTACATGTTTGGTGTGATGTTGATTTCTCTATATGCACTGTGCTTGTTGGTATTGTGGCGAGTAGAAGAGCCCGTTGCCGAGGATCCTGGTGAGCAGCAGGTTGAAGTAGCTGAGCAGGAGCTCATTGAAGACAAGTTGTGCCCTTGACCACTTTTTACCTAATAATGTTCTTTAATATCACTTATCCATGCATAGGTTAAATTTTGATGGGATCCAATAGGTCACCCTAGATTTGTTTATCTGATTACCTTGTTTACCCCTGAATCACTTGGGTAGTTTGCTATTGCTTTACATGGTTTTGGGATAATCATTTATTATATCTATGTTCCAATTATTCTTGTTATTCTGTTTATGTTCATGTTGAGATCATTAATGTTAATTGGAACATAGAGCTTAACTTGAGTAACACGTGCCACCACAAGGGTTTAATGGGACGCCCTTGGCGGACTAATTAGGAAAGCTAGTGGAAGACTACCTTACCCGAAAGGGGCAAGGGCAGTAGGGGAGTGGTCAGTGTAGGGAGGTCCCTGGTTGATTTTGCTGCGATGGCGGTCAGCCAGGAACCCTGCATTGGAACTTCCTATAAACTGTAGCGGGTTTTCGGAAGCTAGTGGAACTTTGTAAAGGCCTCGTAGTGTTGCCCTGCCACGCTTCCTAGGTAGAGGTGTATGGGATTCGCGACCCCTTGGCAGATGGGTAACATGACTTGTGGGTAAAGGGTACAACCTCTGCAGAGTGTAAAACTGGTATACTAGCCGAGCTCACGGTCATGAGCAGCTCAGGACTCTCTGATGTTTAAATTATGGAACTTAAATTCAATTTTGTCATTTGCATTGCATGGGTTTATTATTAATCTGTTCTATTACTTTATTTAAGGTTTGGTACTTACTTATACTTAGTAACTGCTAATAAAATTTTGACCAACTACTTAAAAGCAATGCTCAGCTTTAACCCCTATCATTGATTAGCCTTACACTTCACATGAACTCACACCTTTGTGAGTTTATGTCCACTGGTTCCCCACAACTTGTTGAGCTATGATCATGTGTGAGCTCACCCTTGCTGTCTCATACCCCCCCACAGGAGAAGATCAGGTGGTTCAAGAGGAGCCGCTTAACACTGAGGAGTTCGATCTGATCTAGGTGGCGTTTCTCAGTTGACATTGGCGCCGACGATCCTTAGTTCGTTTTATCTTCATTACTTTATTTTGTAATAAGTCTTCCGCTATGTAATAAATACTCTGATGTTTTATGACATTTATCTCTATACACTCTATTATTATATATGTTGTCTTCTTGGCGCATGTATGAGATGCACCTGGCTTTGTTCCTTAAAGCCGGGTGTGACAGAAGTGGTATCAGAGGGAATGTTGACTGTAGGACGAGACCTAGATAGAAACGGACAAACCCTCTCCTACTTACCTTACTCTGATTCTCTCTATACTTATCTTGATCCAGTCTCACCTTCTACTGTTCTACTCTGATCATTCTTATCTTTTCTACTCTTAGACAAGATGGATTTCACACCTTGGAATCCTACCACTATGATCTTTTTAAGATATAGGGAACCCAAGACAAAATTTAAAACTATTTTCTTTGAAAAGAAATGTTGGTTGATTGTGCTGATGCTGAATGCCTGATTTGCTTCTTTGATTGATTGCATTATTTTAGATGGACATCTTAGCATGTACCACCATAAGGTATTGAATTAGCTATGGTAGGTAAAATATTAATCTGCTTAGCTAATAAATTCTCCCAAAGTAACCTGATTTATAAATAACTGCCTTGTCTACTATTCTCTTACCATATGTATCTAACTCAGATGGTCAATACCAGGCGGGGTGGTGGAATTTATTTGCCTCCTAATCGACACACTCGGAGAATATACAGACAACCCCAGCCACAACCTGCAGAGATGAATCCTCCCAATCCTCCACCAGGCGGAGTTGACCCACTGGTTGCTGCTCAGATGGCGGTGATGCAGCAAATGGCGGACACTATGGCTGATATGCGTGCCCAGATGCAGCAAGAACGCCAGGAGATGCGTCAGGAAAGAGAAGATATACGACAGGAGTTGCGCCAGGAGCGAGATGAGATACGCCAGGAAAGGAGGGCACAACAACAGCAGCTGCAACAACAAATGCAACAGCAACAACAGCAACAACAAGTGCCATTGCCTCCACCACCACCACCAGTTCCACCCCGTGATAAGCACCGGGAGTTCATGAGTCATAAGCCACCTACATTTGCAAGCTCACCTGATCCACTGGACGCGGATGATTGGCTGAAGTCCGTTGAAAAGATGCTGAATATTGCACAGTGCACGGACCGGGAGAAGGTTTTATATGCTTCTGGACGTCTGACAGGTCCTGCTGCTGACTGGTGGGATTCTTATACTGCTGCCCATGATGCTGCGGATACTATTACTTGGGCAGAGCTCAGTACACAGTTCAGAAACTACCATATTCCAGCTGGTATGATAAAGATCAAGAAGAAGGAATTTTTGTCGCTGAAGCAAGGAAGTATGTCAGTCAGCGAGTACCGCGACAAGTTTATCCAGTTATCCAGATATGCTCCTGAAGAAGTTGCTGAAGACGAGAGGAAGCAGGAGCATTTCATTGAAGGACTTAATGGACCACTGCAGTATGCTCTAGTGGCACACACATTTCCGTCATTTCAAAGGCTGCTTGATAAGGCTCTTGCTATTGAACACAAGCGTGTTCAACTGGGTGATTTGAAGAGAAAGGCTATCTCACTAGGACAGGGTAGCAGCAGTGTACGTCCTTGCTACAGTTCACCACAGGGTACACCGACTCGACCAGGAGGACCACGCCCAGTTCAGCAATCACCACTGAGGACTCCACCTCCTCGACAGGCTACCCCTACTGGCACTCCGACGAAGTTTGCAGGACAGAGTCCAGGCACTATGTGTTTCAAGTGTGGGAAGACTGGTCATTATGCAAATGTCTGCCCACAGAGGATTGCTACTACTCCAGTTCAGAACAGGCAGCAAACTCCAGGATCTAGCAAGGGATATTCTATTGCCAAGGTTAATCAAGTCAGCGTTGATGCTACTCCAGATGGTGGGGACATCGTACTTGGTATGTTTTATGTTAATGCTATTCCTGCAACCATCTTATTTGATTCTGGTGCTACACATTCATTTATGTCTGCTAGATATGCCAACACAAATGAAATACCACTGCTAAAAATGAGAAAACCCATGATAGTAATTACACCTAAAGGGCCTGTTGAGACGAATCAAATGACACGTAGATTGACATTGACCATTATGGGTAGAGAATTTGGAGCTACTGCTATCATATTAGAGTCAAGCAGTATAGATCTGATCCTTGGTATGTCATGGCTAAGAAAGGCAAAGGTTGTTATAGCATGTGGTAGAGGTACCGTAGAACTCACTACCACTAAAGGAGAAAGATTTCAAGTTAATATTGCAGTAACCTCCTCATCCATGCGTACAATGTTCTTTATACCTGAGGAGTTTGTTGGTGACAACATCCGGGTGGTTAGAGATTTTCCGGATGTCTTTCCAGAGGAGTTACCAGGGATGCCACCTGATAGAGAAGTTGAGTTTGTTATTGATCTCTTACCTGGAACCGCCCCTATTTCTAAACGGCCATATAGGATGTCCGTAGAGGAGTTGAAGGAACTTAAGAAGCAGTTAACTGAGTTACAAGATGCTGGGTACATTCGTCCGAGTTCCTCACCTTGGGGAGCACCGGTCTTGTTTGTACAGAAGAAGGATGGATCGCAGCGGATGTGTGTGGATTATAGATCTCTTAATGATGTTACGGTGAAGAACAAGTATCCGTTGCCCCGTATTGAGGATTTATTTGACCAGATGAGAGGTGCTAGAGTATTCTCGAAGATTGATCTCCGATCCGGTTACCATCAGATGAGGATTAGACCATCGGATATTCCCAAGACGGCTTTCTCGACTCGATATGGATTATATGAGTTCACAGTTATGTCGTTTGGATTGACTAATGCCCCAGCTTATTTTATGAACTTGATGAATAAGGTGTTTATGGAGTATTTGGACAGATTCGTCGTGGTATTCATCGACGATATTCTTATTTATTCGCAGAGTGATAGCGATCATGAGGAACATCTGAGATTGGTGCTATAGAAGCTACGAGATAACCAGCTATATGCCAAATTCAGCAAGTGTGAGTTTTGGATTGGCGAGGTGCCATTTCTTGGTCATATTATTTCTAATGGAGGAATATCAGTGGATCCTGCTAAGGTTAAGGAGATAATGGAATGGAGAGTACCCACTACAGTTACTGAGATTCGTAGTTTCTTGGGATTAGCAGGATATTATCGGAGATTTATTGAAGGATTTTCCAAGATTGCTAAGCCTATGACTTCGCTTCTGGAGAAAGGAAGAGAATTTAAGTGGGACGAGAAGTGCCATGATAGCTTTGATCAATTGAAGAAAAGATTGATGTCGCCACCAGTTTTGGTTATGCCAGATTTACAGAAAGGATTTGATATCTATTGTGATGCATGTGGCCAAGGCTTAGGATGTGTGCTCATGCAAGAAGGACATGTTATCGCCTATGCTTCTCGTCAGTTACGGAGACATGAATTGAACTACCCCACTCATGACTTGGAATTGGCAGCCGTTGTGCATGCACTTAAGATTTGGAGACATTACATTATGGGAACCAAGTGTCAAGTATATACGGATCATAAGAGTTTGAAGTATATATTCACTCAGAAGGATCTCAACCTTAGGCAACGCCGTTGGTTGGAGCTTATTAAGGATTATGATTTGGAGATTCACTATCACCCGGGCAAGGCAAATTTGGTTGCAGATGCCTTGAGTCGCAAGGAGCATGTTCATTCAGCTATTGTTGCCCAGCTACCCGATGAGATTGTTGAGGATTTCAGGAGACTTAACCTGGGAATAGTTGCTCACACTGAAGGAGTTACTATTGATGTGGAACCTACTTTGGAGCAAGAAATTCGCAAAGGACAAATTGGTGATGCTAAAATAAAAGAGATTAAGGATCTGATTACTGAAGGTCGAGTTCCGGAACTTACGGAAGATGAGCAAGGCACCGTATGGTTCAAGGACAGGATGTGTGTTCCTGATATTAAAAGCCTTCGAGAGACTATTTTAAAGGAGGCCCATGACTCGGATTATTCTATTCATCCTGGTAGTACTAAGATGTATCAGGATTTGAAGCGAAAGTATTGGTGGTATGGATTGAAAAGAGATGTAGCTGCACATGTGGCTATGTGCGATGTATGTCAAAGAGTTAAGGCTGAACATCAGAGGCCAGCTGGACTACTGCATCCACTGAAGATACCCGAGTGGAAATGGGAAGAGATTGGTATGGATTTTATTACTGGATTGCCTCGCACCCAGAAAGGATATGATGCTATATGGGTGATTGTGGATAGATTGACTAAAGTGGCTCACTTTATTCCTGTGAAGACTACTTATAAAGGTTCTCAGCTAGCAGAGTTATATATGGCTCGGATTGTGTGTTTACATGGAGTACCAAAGAAGATCGTGTCTGATCGAGGTTCACAGTTTACCTCAAGATTTTGGAGAAGCTTTCATGAGAACATGAGTACAAAGTTGAATTTTAGCACGACTTATCACCCTCAGACTGATGGACAGACTGAAAGGACTAACCAAGTTTTGGAAGATATGTTGAGAGCATGTGCCCTTCAGCATGGAGGAAGTTGGGATAAAAGTATGCCTTATGCTGAATTCTCATACAATAATAGCTATCAGGCCAGTCTGAAGATGTCACCTTTTGAAGCTCTATATGGCAGGAAGTGCAGGACTCCTCTATATTGGGATCAGACTGGAGAAAGACAGTTCTTTGGGCCTGAATTGATTCAAGAAGCAGAAGAACAAGTTCGTATAATTCGAGAAAATTTGAGAGTGGCTCAAACCAGGCAAAAGAGTTATGCTGATAATAGACGAAGACCACTGGAATTTGAAGAAGGAGATTATGTGTATCTCAAGGTGTCACCACTTCGTGGAATGAGGAGATTTAAAGTCAAGGGAAAATTGTCCCCTTGCTATATTGGACCATTCTTGATCTTTAGAAGAGTTGGGGAGATGGCATGCCAACTCGAGTTACCTGCTACTCTATCGGATGTGCATAATGTGTTCCATGTGTCTCAACTTAAGAAGTGTCTCCGTGTCCCTGAGGAACAGTTACCAATGGAAGAGCTCAGTGTTCAAGGTGATTTGACTTACACGGAGTACCCGATCAAGATTTTGGATACATTGACTCGGGTTACAAGAAATAAGGTGATAAAGATGTGCAAAGTCCAATGGAGTCACCACGGTGAAGATGAAGCAACTTGGGAAAGAAAAGAAGAGCTTCGTATAGATTTCCCCCACCTTTTCCCTAGATCTTCTTAAATCTCGAGGACGAGATTATTTTTAAGGGGGGTAGGATTTGTAATACTCAAAAGTGAAATAAAGGGATTGATATAATCTCCATAGTTTGTGGCCTCTACTAGTCATCACATGTGATCAACACTAGTTAAAATTTGATAATTTGAACAAAGAAACACATAAATAACCTGTGCATCATGCTGAATATTTTATTTGTGTGTGCATTTGATGACAATGTAAAAAAAATAAGGTGAATAGAAATAATTTAGTACCCAAATTGAATTTTAGAACTTAAGAAAGAGAACACTAGTTAACAGAAAATAAATATTAACATAGGTAAAGATCACCTTACCAGGTATAAGTTGAACATTTAAGGTGGGGACAAATTACCACGAAATTTGAACTTAAACGGGCATTTGAATTTGAATTTGGAAATAAAGAGGAAAGAAACAGAAAAAGAAAAAAAAAGAAAAAGAGCCTAGCTGGGCTCAATCTTCTCAATTCGGCCCATCTGCTGTTACTCTCGCGCGGCCCAGCGCCCGCGTGCGCCGACAGGTGGGGCCCACGTGCCAGCCGCTAACTCCACCGCACGCGCGCACCTGGCATGTGGACCCGGTCGGGCAACCTCTGCGTGGTTTTCCCCTTCGTCCCAGCGTCACTGTCACACGGGCCAAGCCTGTCAGTTCTCCGCGCTCAACTGAAATCCCGAGCATGGCGGTGATCACCGGTGTGCGCGGATTCCGTTGTTGACCAACTTCTACACATAAAAGGAATTGCGTCGTGCGCTTCCTAATCTTCTGTCCAGCTCGCGTCCACCTGGGGGGGTTGAGAGAGAGAGAGCAAGGGCCGTAGTAACCAAGCGGGCGGAAGGTCGTCCTCCCCGTCGTCGGTCGTGCTCGACGCCAAATTGGGGCCTCGGGTGCGGACAGAAGGCTTCGCCCAAGCCCCAGGACTGGTTGGGTGGCGATTGTGAGCTCGGAAGGTGACCTGTGGGGCGCTAAGTTCATCGTCGCCGTGGCTGGGCCGTGGGTCGTCGCGGGCAGACCTGGTGACGGCCGGAATCGTGGTAAAAGCACATCTCCCATGTTTGTTACCTTCTCAATTTCATTTTGCACTCGTGTTGCGGGGCGATTGTGTACCATGGAGCGCTGTGGGCACTCCGGCCATGGTGGCCCGCCGCGACGCCGTGGGTCGTTATCAGAGCTCAGTCGGAGGTTGGGGATAAGCTCTGCGCCGTTGATCTCCCTAGTGACGGCCCGCATTAGATTGGAGTTATCCCTTCGCGTGTGTGATCCTAGCCGTAGATTTAGGATCAGTCGGATCAAAACGAATCAGGCTTCATTAAATCGCCACCGTAGATAGGAAATCGGATGGCTCCTGGCGCTTTCCAGTTCGACGCGGCACTGATTTAATCTGTAGCGTCCATTGGCGATCGTGCGGCTGAGATTAGAAGATACCCCTTCGCGGGTCAGTTTTCTTAAAGAGCCCCTGCAGAAAATAGAAATAAACCCGCCGTCCTATACCCCATTCCCTGAGTCTTAGGAATTTTATCCCCGAGCCCCCTGCACTTTCTAGAAAATGAGGCCCAGTCCAGTGATCATTTAATTTGAATAAATAAATTGGAAAATGAATTTTTAATATGAAAATAATTGCTAGAACTTTGATAATTCATAGAAAATGCATATGAACTCCAAATTACTCCATTTCAGTGCCAAAAATTTTGTAATTTTATTATCTATCACTTAGAACCTCTGTTTTGTCATGAAAATAGTAAGAAAATTTATTTCACACTTAATCCTATTTAAAGCTCATAAAACCATTGAAAATCCATAACTTAAAATCTATAACTCAGAAAATTATGATTTCTGTTCCTAGGATTTTATTTTAATGTGTAGAATATTTCTGTGTATTTTGTTTACATGTTTGGTGTGATGTTGATTTCTCTATATGCACTGTGCTTGTTGGTATTGTGGCGAGTAGAAGAGCCCGTTGCCGAGGATCCTGGTGAGCAGCAGGTTGAAGTAGCTGAGCAGGAGCTCATTGAAGGCAAGTTGTGCCCTTGACCACTTTTTACCTAATAATGTTCTTTAATATCACTTATCCATGCATAGGTTAAATTTTGATGGGACCCAATAGGTCACCCTAGATTTGTTTATCTCATTACCTTGTTTACCCCTGAATCACTTGGGTAGTTTGCTATTGCTTTACATGGTTTTGGGATAATCATTTATTATATCTATGTTCCAATTATTCTTGTTATTCTGTTTATGTTCATGTTGAGATCATTAATGTTAATTGGAACATAGAGCTTAACTTGAGTAACACGTGCCACCACAAGGGTTTAATGGGACGCCCTTGGCTGACTAATTAGGAAAGCTAGTGGAAGACTACCTTACCCGAAAGGGGCAAGGGCAGTAGGGGAGTGGTCAGTGTAGGGAGGTCCCTGGTTGATTTTGCTGCGATGGCGGTCAGCCAGGAACCCTGCATTGGAACTTCCTATAAACTGTAGCGGGTTTTCGGAAGCTAGTGGAACTTTGTAAAGGCCTCGTAGTGTTGCCCTGCCACGCTTCCTAGGTAGAGGTGTATGGGATTCGCGACCCCTTGGCAGATGGGTAACATGACTTGTGGGTAAAGGGTACAACCTCTGCAGAGTGTAAAACTGGTATACTAGCCGAGCTCACGGTCATGAGCAGCTTAGGACTCTCTGATGTTTAAATTATGGAACTTAAATTCAATTTTGTCATTTGCATTGCATGGGTTTATTATTAATCTGTTCTATTACTTTATTTAAGGTTTGGTACTTACTTATACTTAGTAACTGCTAATAAAATTTTGACCAACTACTTAAAAGCAATGCTCAGCTTTAACCCCTATCATTGATTAGCCTTACACTTCACATGAACTCACACCTTTGTGAGTTTATGTCCACTGGTTCCCCACAACTTGTTGAGCTATGATCATGTGTGAGCTCACCCTTGCTGTCTCATACCCCCCCACAGGAGAAGATCAGGTGGTTCAAGAGGAGCCGCTTAACACTGAGGAGTTCGATCTGATCTAGGTGGCGTTTCTCAGTTGACATTGGCGCCGACGATCCTTAGTTCGTTTTATCTTCATTACTTTATTTTGTAATAAGTCTTCCGCTATGTAATAAATACTCTGATGTTTTATGACATTTATCTCTATACACTCTGTTATTATATATGTTGTCTTCTTGGCGCATGTATGAGATGCACCTGGCTTTGTTCCTTAAAGCCGGGTGTGACAGACCTCTAGGCGCATGGAGCACTACACCAAGCATTCTTTGATCATTATAAGACGCCTAGACTGCACCGCCATGCATTTGGATCGTTGTGTTAGAGATTTGAGCACCATTTGAGTTGTGAACTCCCTGTGCCATGTTTTGTGCTCACGTCTTGGCTTGTGTGCGTGTGTTTGCTGCGAATTGAGTCTTGCGTGTGTTGCTTTCCCTCCCTTACTCTTGTGCTTCTCTTGTGATCAAAGATTGTAAGGGCGAGAGGCTTCAATTTGTGGAGATTCCTCGCAAACGGGAAAAGACTGCAAAGGAAGAAAACAGTGGTACTCAAAGTTGATCGTTGGATCACTTGAGAAGGATTGAGTGCAATCCTTGACCGAAGGAGGTCGCCACAACGTGGAGTAGGCTTTAGCGGAACCACGGGATAAAAATCACTGTGTCTCGTGTCCCTACTCATTGTGATTGATTTTCTTCTAGAGTTCTCACTTTAGCAACTTGGTTTTAATTGCAATAACATCTTTAAATCAAGTTTGTGCTATTTAGTATTGAATTTTACAGGATCACCTATTCACCCCCCTCTAGGTGCTCTCAATTTGAGGTTAAGGGATTTGACAGGATATCCTTTTTTATCCAGTAACCAAACAACTTTATCTCTTGAATCATTAAGGTAGATGTCCTCATATGAGGATATCATATCCTTAAGATTATCAGCACCAGTTCCCACTAGCCTCCTTCTAAAGGTTAATGACTCAAAGTTCTTATTCAGCACCTTATCTACACTTATGTCTTTGTTAAGAGATAATCATGAAGTCTTTTAAATCTTACCGAGAGAGGTATGTTCCCACACCAACAATCATCCCAAAAACTAGTGGATTTACCATTCCAATGACTCTTTTGCAGTTTCTATAAAACATATCTTTTACTTCCAGGATGCTCTTCCAGAAATGAGAGTCCCCTTGTCTCTTTTCCATCAAACTCAAAGGTCTTCTTTTGATATATTTAAACCTTACTATTTTTTGCCATAGACCCTCCATATTCTCCAATCTCCACCACCATTTAGCAAGTAGACCAAGGTTCATACATCTAAGGTCTAAAATTCCCAAATCTCCTTGATCCTTAGGCCTACAAACAATATCCCAATTCACCAGATGGGCCTTTTTGTTCTCCCCCGCAGTAACATCCTCTTTCTATACATGTCCAATTTTTTAAGCACACTGGCAGGAGCCCAAAAAAGGGAAAGCATGTATAAGGGGATGCTAGATAAACTACTATTAATCAGCACCAGCCTCCCCCAAGGCTAAGATACCTTCCTTGCCAGACCCCCAGTTTTTTTCATCTTTTCTTCCATTCTAGCCCAATGGGAGATTCTAAGAGTCTTGTCATCCATAGGAATGCCCAAGTAGTTCATGGGCAATTTTTTAATAGGGCAAGTGAAGCTTTCAGCGTATAAGTTCTTCCTCTCTTCAGCTTTGCCAAAACACAGGATCTCACTTTGGTGAAAGTTAATTTTGAGGCCTGACATCTGCTAAAAAAGGACCAAAACAAATTTTAGATTCCTTGCCTAAATCGGGTTGTCCTAAAGAAGGAAGACAGTTTCATCCACATATTGTAAATGGGCACAACCATTTTTAATGATGTGAGAAACAAGGCCTACCAAAAGACCAATTAACAATAGCAAAAGGTAAGTGGGCAATGATGAAAGCAAATTCAGAACAACTATTTAGTCTTAGTATTCAACTATATTAAGTGTACTCGAACTGTTAGATAGTCATAGCTGGTGATGGGTTAGAGCTGTGGGAGTGGAACATAGGCCCCCGGATCCCTCCCGGGCGACACGGGTGCCGAAACCCTAGCCGCTGTCTCCTACTCTCCCTCTCGTCCCTGTCACGACAGCCACCGAGACATTACACCCTCTTTGTCTCGCCACCGCCAGAGCTAGCCGCCGAGGAACTCTATAAACCCTAAAAATGAGTTAGGAGTTCATGTATTCCTTCTATGTCTTTTATAAGAAATAATACTAAGAAATTGGGTAAACATAAGATAAAATAGAAATACCTTCAATCTAGTAAGATAAGTTATTCTTCTCATGAAATTTAAGGAATGCTCTTAAATAAAAATATATTCAAGATCAAGTGACTCTCGGTAAAAGAGAATACATTATTTTCCCCTAAATAAGTAAGGTAATGGATATTAATTTTAGTTAACTTGAAGTTTGATTACATACTCAAAAGTAATATTTTTCCTAAAATGAAATAAGTGTGTGCATGTCATATTTTGAGCTTTTGCCTAAACAAAGGATTAAAATAATCAAAGTAAATATATAAATATATATATACACACTTAGCATTTATACCGATATTTTGGATGGTTGCATTTGAACATAAATTTGGAGTTTGGATTTTGAGTGTGTTTTCTGATTAATTTGAAGTTTAAATTTGAACCTAGAATAAAAATTTGAATTTGGAAAGGTTCAAAATAAATAGAAATGGAAATAAAATAGAAAATATATAAAAAAGAAAAGAGTAACCTGCACCTGGGCCATCTCCTTCTCCCGGCCTAGTGACTCTGCTTCTCCCTTGCAGTTGTGCGACCTGATTACATGTTGGCCCAAACAAACCGCGCGGCCCATGGGGGAGGGAAAACATCAGCGCTGACTGGTGGGCCCAGTACTCCAAACACCACTGTGCGACCCAGTTTTCCCACCTTGCGGCCCACTCGCGCGCTCGGTACTCACCGTCAAGCGGGGCCCATCCCCAAGCTGATTCCACACGCACGCGTCGCTGGCACTGACATATAGGGCCCATGTGGCAGACTCTCCGCTGGAGTGTTTGGGGTTTCGCGGGCACTGTCAGGTGGGGCTACCTCGTCAGATCGCTCATCCAGGCATCCAGCTTGGTTTGTTGCAAACCTCATGAGATTTTCGTCGCGATCTTCATCACTATCAAAACTCTTCGCGGACTCCCCGGCCTTCGGCCTATAAGTGCCCGGTCATCGCCCACCTCTCATCCACAACTGGCTAGCTTCGATGATGCGAGCCATGGGGGCATGGGCGCTATTCGCACCGCCATGCTCGACGAGCGGTGGGAGGGTGATTGGGTCCGCCATGGTTGACTCATGAATTGGGTGGAGCTCCAACCTCGGCGGTTGGCCTGGGGAATCACAGTAGCGCCCTGATGATGCCCGTGGTCTTCCCACCCCGGGAATTGGACCGTGAGCTGCTCAATTTCTCACCGGGGCAATGGTGACCACCGTGGCACCACATCACATTGTGGTCGTGACCCTTGATGCATAATCACTGGTGAGTCCTCCCACGCAGGATTCAATGGGTTCTACTAATCGTTTATCCTATATCCGTTTCGGGTTTGGAACTTGGAATCGCCGATGGGGCTTACACCAGTGGGGCTCCGCCGTGGCCCTAGGCCTACGCCGCCACCCAGTGCCGACCGGGGGTAGGAGATGAAGATCTAGACGTCGATCTAAATTTGTGTGACTAGGATTGGTCACCACTTACCCCTTTGTGCTAGGAAATTGTGACCATCGGATCCAATGGGAGCGGTGTAGATTAGTCAATGGCTGGGACAAACCTCGACCGTGGGTCCAAAATCCAATGGTTGTGAGCCTGTATCGGTTCACTTAAGGGACGATGTAATCTAGGCGGTCGGTTTTTGATCTAACGACCAGATCTGGCCGATACCTCTTCGGTGTGGACAATTTGCTAAAGAAACCCCACATTTTTTTCAAAACAGCCCCCCGTCCAAGACTATGTTAAGAATATTGCGGTTGGGTCCCGGAATTTATAGATTTGACCCTGATCTTTCGTAGAATAGTGCCCCTAGTTTGGAGTCTTTAATTAAATATGAGAAAATGATTTTTTGGCATATAAACAATTCCAGAAAAATATTTAAAAATCCATAACTCCTTTGTTTTATCTTCGAATTGATCTGTTCAAGTTGCATTAGCTTCGTATAAATATTTACTACGCAGTAACAATATTAGTTATACCATATTTCATACTTTTATAGTTAGATATTTATTTAAACTATGTTTACTAAAGTGACTCTTCTACTAAAAGCTAACCTGCCTATATTTGCAATCTAATTAAAATAAGATCGCTAGTCAAGTTATAAGCAAGATTAAAGTTGAATTAGTTATTTATTTGGATTATCTTTATGGAATCAACACAAAACCTAGTGTTAATTACTTAATCACGTAGGTCTTCCAAAAATCACAACTTTATAACCGTAACTCCGAATGTAGTGGATCTCGAACCCACGATCTCGTAGCGACGTGCAGATTATTATTATGCATCTTGTGCTTATGTTTGGTGTGATGTTAATTTTGCCTATACTATGTTTGTTTGTATTCCTACGTTTAGTAGTGAGGTCATGAGTCACCTGAAGATCACCCTGGTACCTGGAATCTCAAGTCCTAGGCAAGTTGTGCCTTTGATCACTTTTATTTACCCAATAATGTTCTCTATAATCATCTTGGCATGCATAGGCTTAATTTTGATGGGACCCGATAGGTCACCCTAGTTTGGTTATCTTTACACCTTGTTTACCCCTAAACTTTTGGGTAGTCTTTGCTATTGCTATATATGGTTTGGGTGGTTAGATAACTATTACATATCGTCATTCTTTATTATTATTGTTCTATTTCTGTTCATGATAAGACCATTATGTTAATTAAAACATCGAGCTTAACTTGGGAAACACGTGCCGCCACAAGGGTGGAATGGGACACCCTTGGTTGACTAATTAGGATAGCTAGTGGAAGACTATCTTACCCGAAAGGGCAAGGGTAGTAGGGGAGTAGGCGTGTATCGAGGTTCTCAGGTTGATTTTGTTGCGATGGTGGTCAGACGAGGGATTCCTGCATTGCTCTTCCTAAAAACTGTAGCAGGTTTTCGGAAGCTAGTGGAACTTTGTAAATGCCTCGTAGTGTTACCCTGCCTCGCTTCCTTGGTAGAGGTGTATGGGGCCCGTACAACCCCATGGCAGATGGGTAACATGACTTGTGGGTAAAGGGTACCACCTCTGCAGAGTGTAAAACTGGTATACTAGCCGTGCTCGCGGTCATGAGCAGCTCAAGACTCTTGCATGATTAATTTATAGAATTAAATTCAATTTGTCATTTGCATTGCATTGTGGATTATTATGAATTTTGATCTATTATTACTCTGGTTTGGTATCTACTTATACTTAGTAACTGTTAATAAAATTTTGACCAACTTTAAAAGCGATGCTCAACTTTAACCATCCTCTTTGGTAAGCCTTACACTTCACCTAGGCTCCCACCTTTGTCGAGTTCATGCACATTATTCCCAACAACTTGTTGAGCAATGAACGCAGGCGAGCTCACCCCCCACAGGTCAAGAACAGGTATTGCAGGATGAGACGCATGGAGGATGCTATGATGAGTTCGTGAGAGGTCTAGGCCGTCGTCTCCCAGTCTTTGTCTTTGTATGATGTAATTATTTAATTATTTTGTACAGAACTCCTATTATATAGTAAAGATGTGACATTCGTTTCTGTACCATGAGTCATCATATATGTAAGACTTGGCCCTAGCACACTTGGTGATTATGTCCATGCCCGGGCTTTAGATCCGGGTGTGACAAACTCGCGCGGCTCACGGTGATGGTGGTGGCGAGGTTTTTTGGTTGGCCCTTGCGTCTCTTTCTCCTTCCGTGCCGGCGAGGTGAGGGCCTAACGACGGCACCTCCTGCGCGCCCGCATGGCTGTCCTGCGGCGATGGCGGCGCCTGCTCGCCCGAGACGGCTTGCACGACCGCATGCCTGCGGCTGGCCCACGTCGGCAACTACACGCAGCGGTGGCGGAGCCTGCGTGCCCATGACGGCTGGCACGGCCGCGCTCCTGTGGCTGCCAGTGGTGGCGCCTACGCGCTCTTAGCTAGTTTGTGGCGGCGGTGGTGGTGCGCTACGCGGCTGGCCCACGACGTCTTGCATGGCCGCGTGCTTGCGGTTAGTCTGCGTCGGTGACAGTGGTCGCGCGCTCGCGTGGCTGCCCTACGGTGGTGGCGAATCTAGGCCCCATCGGCCTAGATCTGGATCTGCGCCTTAGCAATGGTTGTCCTTGTGAGGTGCATGTTGGTGCGCAACAGTGGCGGTGCACCCGGCAACAGCTGGTTTCGATGGTCGCGGGTGCCAGGGGCAACGGCGACAGCTAGTAGGCGATAGAGTGGCGCACACGACAAGGTGTTCCCTTGTTCCATATGCCCAGCCGGAGGGATGGCAGCTGACACAGCTTTGCGGCTATGCGCCTCGGTGCCCCTCTAGAGGGGTGTGCGTGGAGGACAGGGCGGTGGCGACGGCGAAGGCTGCATGCTTTGACCTGAGGTTCTGATCTAACGATGTGCTGGAAGGCATTTTGGACAAACGCCTCGGTGACGGTGACACTCATGTGCGTCACTTTCCTTATTGAGGGCATCACATTGCTCTGTCTTTCATGGGCGAAAGCCCGGTCCATCTTGGACATGTGATGTTGGCGTCCTAGATGCCACTCTCTTCCTGGAGGCGTTACGTTTGAGTTCGTCTCGGCCTCGATGTTGCCTTCGTCTCCTGCTATTACATTCAAAAAATTAGCTAGTGACAACATCATATAGTTTCCACCACTATTCCAAAACCATAAATGAATAAAAATAAAACTACTCAGATGATTATAATTTTCAAGAATACAAAGAACAAAAGAAAGCATAAACTAGGTATACACCAAAATTAGGTGTTATAAGCTGTATAACAATAATAACTTACACTTTCCGTCCCAATTTATAATCCGTTTGATTTTTTTTACAAAATTTTACCACCTCAACTTATTGATTTTTAAGAAAAAAATCAAAGCCAAACTTAAAGTCCATTATGCTAAATGATATTACTATACAAAATAATAATAATTATGAGATTTTTTAATAAGAGGAGCCGATCAAACTTAAGGCGCAGTCATACAATTGCACGCAAATTTTATTGCTGCACTTGTGTCACACCCGGATTTATGGGACAAACCCGGGCGCGAATTAAATGTGTGTTATTATCATGTCTCACACATATGATGACTCATGGTACAGAAACGAATGTCATATCTTTAGTATACGATGGAGTTCCGTACAAAATAGTTAAATAATTACAACATAAGAAGACAACGATCTAGCAACCAACTGGGAGACGACGGCCTAGACCTCTCACGAATCTCATTGCGACATCCTTCAAGGTCCTCATCTTGTGGTACCTGTCCTTGACCTGGGGAGAATGTGAGTACAACAAGAGTGAGCTCATATATGTTCATCGCTCAACAAGTTGTGGGGAATAATGTGCATGAGCTCACTTACAATGGAGCTCATGTGAAGTGTAAGGCTTACCATAAAGCTAAGCATTGCTTTTAAAGTTGGTCAATGTTTTATTAGCAGTTACTAAGTATAAGTAGATACAAACCCAATTAAATTAGAGATCACAATTAATAATAACACCCACAATGCAATGCATATCACAGATTAAGTTTAGTTCCATATGTTAATCATGCGAGAGTCCTGAGTCACTCTTGACCGTGAGCATGGCTGATATACCAGTTTACACTCTGCAGAGGTTACACCCTTTACCCACAAATTGTGTTACCCATTTGACAAAAGATCGCGACTTCCCATTCATCTCTGCTGAGGAGACAAGGCAGGGTAGCACTACGAGGCCTTTACAAAGTTCCACTAGCTTTAGAAAACCCGCTACAGTTTCTGAGAATGACAATATAGGAATCCCTTGTCTGAAAAGCCATCACAGCATGATAGACCCGAGAACCTCCCCATACACAGCTCCTCTACCACCTTTGCCCCTTTCGGGTATGTAGTCCTCCACTACCTTTCTTAATTAGTCAGCCAAGGACGTCCCATTCCACCCTTGTGTTAGCATGGTTATCTCAAGTTAAGATCCTTGTTCTAATTAACACAATGATCTTGTCATGAACAATAATTAAAACAACAACATAATTGGAACATGATTATAATTTAAATGTAACATTAATCCCAAAACCAGGTAGAGCAATAGCAAGTCTACCCAATAGTTCATTTGTCTGCAAGGGGTGGGATAAACAGAACTAGAAAAACCTATTAGGTCCCATCAAATTAACCTGAGTATGTCACAGTGATTGACCGGGAACATGATTAGGTAAAGAAGAGTGATCAAGGGCACAACTTGCTTTAGACTTGAGATCCCAGGTACTTCACCAAATTGGTGTTCGGGTGACTCGTAACGTCGCTGCTACTCGTAGCAATACATACCAATAGACAAGAATACATAAAAATAACAGTACACCAAATATGAGAACAAACACCGTAGGAATATTCTACGTGCTGCTACGAGGTCGTAGGTTCGAGAATCACTGAAATGAGGGTTACCATTAAAAGATATGGTTTTCTAGAGTTTTAGGTGATTAAGTAATGAACTATTATTATAAATTATGTGAGGGGGATAACTAGTTCAACCTCAATCTAAATCATAACTCAATTAAAGATCATACTTTAGTCAGTTATAATTATGGACAATTTACCTTTGATTAGGAAGATTAATTTACTATACATGTAAATAAATATCTAATTATGGAGGTATGTGATATAGCAAAATAAGGTTCGCTACCGTGTAGGCAATTTTATTACAAAGCCAACGTAACTAGAACGAGTTAAATCGGAGCTAAAACGGACAAGTTATGATTCTTGTAATTGTTTCTATAGTAAAAATCAACCTTCAGAATTACTTTATATAGGCTAGGAGTTGTTTTGCAAATTATGGGTACCTAGGTGTAAGAATTTCTTTGCCAAGGGACGATGAATTTATTCTTAAATAACTCAGGGTTCCTTTTGCAAACTGACGCGCGCGAAGGGTACGGGTAAAGCTGACCCGTCAGATCCCGATCCGATGGAGCGGATATAACAGCAAAGGGGTAAGTAACGGCATCCCCTAATCTATGGTTCTACGGACCAGATCAAATGAAAGCGCGGTCCATTTCGAACCACAGGATCTTGATGTAACGGTCCCCCTTAACCGAAACCATGGGGTATTCTCTGATCTAATCGCCACCGTTGACACAAGGATCAACGGCCCCGCTCCCTCCGAAGCGCAATACGATGGATCTAATCTTACCCGTTGATCAGAATCCAACGACCACCGTTATCTCTTCTTCCCTAGACACAGGGACACGTTGGCGCCGTGATCCCAAACAGTGGCGCCATGGTCAGCACCCGCCCTGCAAGCCCCCTCGAGACCCAAAACCACCGATAGAATCTGACCTACGCGGTGTGAACGGAGAACTCAGTCGACACTGTCTTATCAGAAATAATGGCGTGGAGATCCCTGGCCATGCATCGCAGCGACTCCGCTGTGGCTGCACCGCTCCGGCGAGCAATTGGCCACAGCACTGCCCACGCCTCCGTTTGGTTGGGCACTGGTCGGACTCCCTGTGTTCTTGCGATACTCCCAGGTCTGGTACCGAGCCCCCAACGAGGATGTTTGCTTGATTCAACGATGGCGGATCTCTATCTTCCTCCCTCGTCCTTCTTTTCGCTTTTCTTGCATGCAATGGCTCGCGAAACCTCGATGGGATGGGAAGAGGGCATGATTAAGCGTCCATATTTATATGGAGGAACTGCCAGGTGATTGGATGGCAAGCGCGGTGCGTGGGGCAGGGGTTCTCCCGCCATGCGCGCGTGGTTTGTTAAGCGGAGGAGAAAGATCTGACAAGTGGGCACAGTCGCAGTCGCCCAACCAACAGTGCACTCATGCGGCGGGAGCTGGTCCATGGGGCCCACTCGTAGGCGAGAGAACGAGCGCGGCACGGCTGAGTGGGTGTTTGGCGGGCGGGTTCCGCAAGGCAGAGACACTACTCGATGGTGGGAGCCGGTGCTAATGGGAAGATGGGCCAGAATGCTGAGGAGATTCGGCCCAGGTAGGTATAGGTGAGCCTTTTCTTTTTTTTTATTTATGTTTTCTTTTCTATTTTAATTTCCACATTCCAAATTCAAATTCAAATATGGGTTTCAAATTATAATATGAATGCAACATCCAAAATAGCGGCATGGATGCAAAGTATATATATTTTTATAAACTTATATATTTATATTAATTATTTCATTTCTTTGTTTAGTTAAAGGCTCAAAGTATGTCATGCACACATATTTTTTCTTTTTTTAGGAAAATATTATTTTTGAGTGTGTGATCAAATTTCAAGCTAACTCAAAAATTAATATCCATTATTTCATTTATTTAGGGGAAATTGATATATAATCTTTACTAGGAATCATTTTACTTAAAAAAATACTTTTAAAGAGTGCTATAGTTTACAAAGGAAATAATGAATAGATGGAAAATCTTTCTTCTAGTTATTAATTTCAGCTTAATCCTCAGCTTCAAGATTTGAATCTAAGTTTTGAACTACACAACTTTTAATAGTATTATTTATTTGCTTTAAGGGAATATACTTTATAAAAATATAAAATTGTTATTAGAAGTCCAAATCTTTTAGAGAATTCTTTAAATCATTAAAATGTGATTTGGAGTGTTACAACTTGCAAACGTATTAACCCTGTATGTGGGAAAGGACTGCCTTCAACTACAATCCAAAAGAAAAACGAATATCTATAAACACAGTCAGAAAAATGAGAAAAGGATGATTAAGTTTGTTTCTTGAACAACACAAACTCACATGTAAGCAGCACATGACAGAAGAAATGCTAGAATCCTAGTTTTTTAGCCAAAGTAAACACCAAAAAAGTCAATTTAGAAGGGACATGTTCCAATCTTATTTCCTATTTGTGCCAAATGCTCAATGTCTAATGCACCTTGGTTTCACACTTCACTACTAAACTCTTTATATAGACTACTGCTTCTTAACATCAAGCAGACACATGAGCGCTTTGCTGGGCACACCTTTTGTTTATCATCCACAAGTTGCATATTCATGGACATAATAACAAAGTAGCAATAAGCAACCGAACTGCAAATTGCAGCAGGATGTTAGTCCTGAAATGCTAAGCAAACATAAATATGGTAATCAAGCAATACAGTTTTAAAAAGGGAGTTGTGTCTAAATTATTTGGTCCATTTAAATGCTAAGCAAAACAAAGAAGATAAATAAATTTCCAATTATAGAGATTCCTGAATAAACAAAAGTCAATAAGAACCGGTAAACAAACTGCATAAAGAACCCCCTACAACAAGCATGTTTACTAATACAGGACACCAAGACTGAAGAATATGTATAAGAATTCATAGAATTTCTCTGTACATTAGCATAGAAGAAAGTTTGATTGTCCTCAATAAATACAATCAGGATGAAATAATAACAGAATATTAAGAACGTAAGGAGGGCGTCCACAGCCCCTCGTGCCCCCGCCCGTGATGCCCGCCGCCTCCTCTACGCGCGACCCCTCCCGTGATGCCCGCCGCCGCCTACCCCGCGCGACACCAGCCGCCGCCTACCCCGCGCGACAATGCCCGTGATGCCCGCCGCCGCCTACCCCGCGCGACACCACCAATGGTGCCCTTCCTTCCCCGGCACCCGCAACCCGCCAGCTCCGCGCGAGCCGCCGGCAGGATACCCGCCTCCCCCGCGCCCCCGCCAGCTCCGCGCGACACCAGCCGCCGCCTACCCCGCGCGACACCACCAATGGTGCCCTTCCTTCCCCGGCACCCGCCAGCTCCGCGCGAGCCGCCGGCGGGATACCCACCTCCCCCGCGCCCCCGCCAGCTCCGCGCGAGCCGCCAGCTCCGCGCGTCCGCCGCAGTGATGCCGCGCGATGAAGGCCGCGCGGGGGAGACGCTGGGAAAGCCGAACCATGAACAGAATTCAAGAGGACCTCGACAACCTCGTCGACGAGTACGACCGCATCGCTGCGACCTCCTCCGGCGGAGGATCCTCGCGCACCTCCCGGATCCGCCTCTTCCTCTTCCCCGCCAAGCCCGAGTCCTCGTCATCGCTCGGCTCCCTGCTCGACGACTCTTCAAAGTCCGAGAACTGGTTCGTCGACGCCCTCAACAGCGCCATCTCCGGCTCGCTCGACGGCATACCGAGGGGGATCTCCACCGATTCAGCCTCCGTCAACTGCCTTCTCGGCCTCGAGGACGACTCCTCCGTGCACTCCCGTAGTGGAGTAACCAACTCGGCTCCCACGGAGGACCAACGCGCCAGCCAGCCGAAGCTCCCGGCGGGCGCCGTCGTTGCCGTCGTCGGTGCCGGGAGGCACCCGCACGACGTCCAGTCCGTGCCAGACTCGCCGATGCTGGATAAGAACTCCTCGTTCGGGTCTACCTCCTCGGCCCCGTCGCTATCGAATCTTCCGCCTATACGCGTGCGGCCGGAGGACCGCCCGTCGGACGCCCGCATCATGCAACCTACCGCCGTCGAGGACCACTTCGCGCAGATGGGAATCTCCGAGCAGCAGCTGCCCATGTATATACAAGCTCAACAGCCGGTGCCGATCCCTGCCATGACCGGCATGTTGCCATCTGAGGCGTCCAGCCGAATGTTCTCTGACGATGATAAGTCCGATCACGGTGGTGGCGGAGGTCGGAAACCACAACCTCCCAAGCAGGACGTTCCGCCGGTTGTTGATCCCACCAATAGGTATGTTGACATGACCATTTTTAAGTACATGATGTTAAACTTCGATTCGATTATCCACTACCTCAGACACTGCTTGAGTTAGGATGAAACCTTATGCGGGCCATACATTTGATCAATTGTTTCAGAGCCGTGTACTATAATGATAGATCTCCTCCGGTTGAATTGAAGCGAGACATGCCGGTGGGAACTGAAGCTGCCAGCTACCGCCTCACCGTTTCAGCTCCGGACGCTGCTGCGGCAGCTACAGCCACCGCCGCGACACAGGCCCCTCCTGGATATGTTCTTGCCCAGATGCATGCGCCTCTGCCACCGCAGCAACCTCCACAACAGCAGCAACCACAGCAGCCAGCTCCTCAGCAGATTGTTGCTGCTGGGAATCAACATTTCATCCACAACCCTGCCACTGGCACCTTTATTCCAATCCAATCCTATTACCACCATCCTGTCCCTCAGCAGGCACCCCAGACCATGCAAAGGCAGCAACAGGCACCTACGTTCGACCCAAATACAGGGATGTATTATGTTCCTATGCAGCAGAACGCACATCAGGCATATGGCGTGCCTCCTGGTGCACAAGCCACTTTGCCACCTCCGACCCTTGTTGACACAACGCCAAAGCCAACCGTGCCAATTCCTCAGATGGCAGTAAGGCCTGAATTGCAACAACCTGGTGTCTACCGAACAACAGCTGCGGCTACCCCTGCTCCAGCGCCTAATGCAGCACCTGGATATGCTGGGATGGCCTACCACCATGTCATCCAATCCCACCACCACCACCACCCTGTGCCGCAGTCTGTAGCAAACATGGCTGGCAACTATGGGTATGAGTTTGCTGATCCTACGCGCCCGCAAGTCTACTACTCACAGGCAGCTGCACCTCCAACATTGCCACAGTATCCGCCCATTGTCTCTCCGGATGCTGGCCAGGCTGAAAAACATTAAGCATACCGAGGATTGGTGAATTCAGGTATGCCTCAAATTCTAGAGGCCTTGTTATCCGTCTGTTACTTATCATTATCGTTGCTACCGCATGTTACATGAATCCGCGGCAAAGAGTGAATATGTTGCTATTAGGCAACTGTGCATTTGCATTGGGATCAAAACAAGCACGCATCATCCAAAGATAGGTTCAGCATAAGGTTTTTATTGGATGGTTCTTGTGTTGGTGAGACAGAAGGGTGCCGGATTAGTTGGGGGAGTGAAGTGTTGGATCCCCGTTCCAAATTGGTCTTTTTTTTTCTTTCCTTTCTTCTTATTTTGAATAAAATATAGTGTCCAAAAGAACCTGGTGGAAACGAAGAACTCGTCGTCATTTGTGTAGCCCTCTGTATATTTGATCTCGTGGATGTCATTCAGGTTGAGGTGCAGATAAGTGTGTTATTATCTTGCTTGTAGAAACCTTATGCGAGTTATATATATATACATCGGTCCCGTATTGTATTTTGATATTGATGTTGGTATGTTTCTTTTGGTTGAATACATTGACTTACGATTTTTCTTTCTGCTTTAGTCGTTCTGGTTCCGTCTGCCTCCCAAATTTCTTCGCAGCACACATAACAGAGCCCTTCTCCATGATGACCCCGAATCAAATGGGCCCTGGATGTGTGCTCCCGAATGATCTCCCATCAGGACCCCGAATCCAATCAGGGTCTGCGTGTTCTTGAGGGTGGAGAAGAAATCGGTGCCCTCGCCTTTCGGGATTGAGTTTAAAAACACGAAGACACGAGTTCAGTGAAACCAGTCCACTCGTTGGCACTTGAAAGCATGGCAAGGAGAGGAGCCCTGCTGTGGCCACGTGGATAGTTTCTTGACGAGAAGGGAGGCAAGGAGCCATGGGGTGGATCATTAATTTAATTTCGGATGAGAAGGGAGGGAGGGAGGCCGGCCACTGGTGGGTAATGATGTGATCTGCCACTGCCTGGGATCTTATTCCTCGCCGAGCGACGTCCATCCAGCCGGCGCCGCTGTATTTTATTACCATCCCCGACCCGAGAGAGGGGGGGAGGCAGCGGGAGATGGCGGGCGACCACTCTAGCCGATCGCTCTGGCCCCAATGAAGGAGCAGCACTGCGACACTTTCTTTTGGCAATGGCATCATGAGCGCCAACGCCAAGCTAGCCGATCCACTCTCATGATCGCCATCGCTGCATTTCGCTAGCGCTGCTGCTTTACGCCTTTGCTTGGGACCAGAGAGCCTGGCTACCACGTTCACGAGCGCTCATCAGGCAGCCCAACTTTCCTTCCTTGTTCCATCTTTTCTCGACTACTACATGACCTGGGTCATCCTATTCCTATGGGGGCGTGACTACTACATGACCCTGAGGCCGGACGGGCAGGCGTTAGCAGCCAAAATAAATACATTTTTCGTCGGCGCCGTCCCTGCTCCACCACTACCAACAGCAAAGCAAGCCCCAAAGGTTCAGTGTCTTGCTTTTGGATCCTAATTAACTTGCCAGCTTTTTCTATGTAATGTCATTCTTTTTAAACTTGTGGTTACTTATATTCTTTATTCTGGCCTCTGAGCATATTAATCCTTGTGGTTACTTATATTCTTTATTCCCTGTTGATGGAGCTTTACAGACATGCCAATTTATAAATGGAGCATGTTGCAGTTAGATGTAGTCTATTTCAGAATTGAGTGTACAAATAGATTTTACTTATAATGTGTTGCATAATAGGACTAAGCTTTAGGGGAGTGCTTTTGTACCAATGGTAGTAATTGGTTACTATCTGATGATCTTCATGAGAAATATGACATCATTATATGGTTGTATTTGGTAGCACCTGATGCAATTTTTTTGAATTGGCCAAGTAGTGTGGTCTCGTGCCCATAATAGAATAGTGACACTTAGTTGATGTTTTGTTATTCCTTTTCAGATGTGAAGACCAAGTAGGAGAACAACTCATGGGGCGTAAGCAGATTTTCTAGAAGAGGAGAGCAGCACTTGATGACTTTGATAGGTTCAAAGTCATGCTGGCAAAGGTCGAGGTCAAGAACCTCGCTATCAAATGTTTAGTTCGTGTTGGCACTGTTTATATTGCTCGCTCACACCTTTTTCTTTATGTAAACAGAGGGGTGGTGCTATCAGGCAAGAGCTCGCCAAGTTGAAGAAGACACCCATGACTTAATGGTTATCTTTTAGTGGATGTCATGTTAGAGTTTTTGGTTCTAAGTTGGATCAGCAATTCGATTGAGTGTCGATAAAGACAGAAGTACTAATATGTTCCCTGTGAATACATTTTAAACTTTATCAAGCATGGGTGTGCTCTAGATATTTTATCGTGAATGATATATAATATATAAGGTAGCTTGCGTCAAATGCGTGATCTGTACCATTTTTGTTTTGTTTAAACATTGGCATAATCTATTTTGCGATATTGTCAAGGTTGATATATCTTTTTTGGGATTATATCACGTGCAAATGTAGCTATTTGTGTGAGAAGACGTGTGATCGACTCTTTCTTTTTTATATAGATAGCATTGAGATCAATTGTTTGTATATATCTTGTCATAACATTTTTACTTCGTAGCAACGCACGAGCGTTCACCTATTTGTTTATAAGTTATCATGATATTTATAAGTTACCGTTGCAACGCACGGGCACTCACCTAGTAATAACAGAAGGCCATTGAATAAAAACAGTGTCATGAAACATAGATGAGGTAACAAAAACATATAAATCATGAAATGTTTTCGTTGAGGTCAAAGTGCAAGGTGGCAATAAAATGAGAGAATTCCCTATTTAACGCTAGTATATGAGTGCTTCCTTCTATGGCCATGAAAATTACATACCCCTTTGATGCAGGATCTAACCTTTATTCTTAATAACACTAATGTTAACTATTCCATCAAGACTCTGATGAATGCTTTGTGAAAAGATGGGGTTGCACTTATGGTTTGCAATTCTGCTAGTAACAGCTAGAGCAGCAGCTGGTGGAGCATCTGTGTTTCAAGCATTTGCATTTCAGAATTTTAGTAATCGGTATTCAAGAAAGGTAGTTTGATATTGCATGCAACTTGTGTTAAATGCATGGGGTTACACTTGTAGGAACCTAAAAATCTAAAATTTTCTGAACTATCACTGACCATAGGAACTACAAAACTGAAGAACCTGAGCAGTAACATTTTTCTATAAGAATTAAGCTCTTTTTATTGTTGTAACACCAATCCTTTTGTGAGGAATTCAAGGAGATCAATCCCCCTGATACTTGTATTGTCTTTGTTGCATCAGAACTCAAGCATGTTTTCAGTCATCTTCCACCTCTCACTACCGGAATTTGGCTCTTTGCCGAGTGCCATATTCTTTGCCGAATGTTTTATTTCGGGCACTCGGCAAAGAGCTCTTTGCCGAGTGCCACGCAAAAAACCCTCGGTAAAAGAAAACACTCGGCGAAGAAGCTCTTTGCCGAGTGTTTTATTTTTGACACTCGGCAAAGAGTTTCTTTGCCGAGTGTCTTTTTTTGACACTCGGCAAAGGGCTCTTTGCCGAGTGTCACAAATACAACACTCGGCAAAGAGCTCTTTGCCGAGTGTTTTTTTCTCCAACACTAGGCAAAGACAATTTAAAATTCACATTTTAAAGTAGTAAATTAATTCAAATGAAAAAGTTTTCAACTACAAATATGTATAACTCATCATGATGTACAATTTATATATTGAACATTTCTTCATATGACAAAATAAAAATAAATTTGTTCATAAAACCTATATCTCTCTCGTAGTTTATGAAACTACGAGAGAGACATATAGAATTTGTGCATATTGTTAGAACCATCATCTGAGATAAACAAATTATCAAACAACCAAAATAAACTTTGTAGATCTTGAGAAGTTATAAAAGTTTATAGTTGACAACTTTTTCATTTGAAGTCATATTGTCAACGAAAACTACGTCTGAATTTAAAAAATTTAAAATTTGAATTTTGAAAACGACTTCGAAAGGAAAAACCACCAACATGAAAGTTGTAGGTATTGAAGAGTTATGAAACTTTGTAGTTGACAATGTTTTAGTTTGAAATCATCTTGTTATGCAAAACTATATTTGAATTGTGAAATTTGAATTTTTCAAACTGTCTCGGATGGAAAAACCACCAAAATAAAAGTTGTAGGTCTTGAAATGTAATGAAACTTTGTAGTTGACAATTTTTTGATTTGAAATCATCTTATCATTGAAAATTTCATGTGAAGTTTTTAAATTTAAAATTCAAATTTTAAAAACGGTCTCGGATGTAGAAACTATTAAAATAAAACTTTTAGATCTCAAAAAGTTATGCAACTTTATAGTTGGTCACATTTTCAAATGAACTCATTTAGTGCCTTAAATAATCAAATTACTCTCGATTTGTTATAGTACATGGGGAATGGAAACGTAATATAAACATAATTGGTGTAGTAGTGTAGTGGTATAGGAGGGTATGCGCGAGAGAGAGGTTGCGAGTTCGAATCTCACCATTTACAAAACATATAAGTTTGATTCAAAATAATAGTGAAAAATGATAGGGCAACAGGTAAGGTAATAGGGTAGGGTTGGAGAGTTGTTCCTAGAATTTAAAAAATGTTTTGCTGTTTTTTTTTTAAATTTTTTCGATTCTTAATTTGCCGAGTGTTTTTCTTTGCCGAGTGCTTTTTGACACTCGGCAAAGTCTTTGCCGAGTGTCCGAAAAAAAGCACTCGGCAAAGAAATCTTTGCCGATGAAATCTTTGCCGAGTGTTCTTTGCCGAGTGTTACACTCGGCAAAGCCTTTGCCGAGTGTAAAATAGCCTTTGCCGAGTGTCTTAGACACTCGGCAAAGAACACGATTCCGGTAGTGTCTATTCGTCGGCCATGGCTGAGACTGAGCGCAACGGTGAGCGCTACCGCGCCCCCTCCCCTTCCACGTCGGCTGTAGGGGGCACCCTATGGCCGCAGCGGTGCCCCCTACAGCGCCCCCTACATGTCGATCCCCTTCTCTCTCCCCCCAGATCTAGCGTGTCACTGTTCATCACCCTAAACACTGTGCTGTGGGTCCACGAGTAATTGTTAGTAGATAAAAAATTGATAGTTGGTATAGAAAATGATATTTTATAGTGGTAGTGGGGTATAGGGGGAGTATTTAGGGGGAACCGCTGCGGGAGATGAAAAAATAGGGGGAAAAATAGGGGGAAAAAGTGATATAGGGGGAAAAATTTAGAGGTAACCGTTGCGGATAGCCTGAGGGCTGTGTGCTGGGGTGTTGGTGCCAATTCCAATCGGTCTGAGCTGGCAGCACGAAGGCGTCGTCGCTCGCTAGCCCAAGATAGCAGCAACGGCGACACTCTACCTAAGCAGTAGCGGCTGTGGTGGTGTTGCAGACTTGCAGGGTAGGGAGGTGTAGGTGCGAGGGCTCAAGGGGTGACTTGCCCGCTGCAGTGGTGGTGAGCGCTAGATTAAGCACGGTGGGAGCAGGGCAGAAAGCATGTGGAGCAGCGATGGCGCTCTGGCAGCGACTAACAGCAGTGCTGGGGTTGTAAAGCCCAAAATTCGTATAAGAGAAAATAATAGAATAAATAAATAAAGAAATGATATAGTAAATTTAAATATCTCAATTTATATTTAAGCTTTGATTTTTGAGGACTAAATCTCGAAACTAAGAATTAATTAAGAAAAGAAGTAATAGAAATATTTTCTATTCAACTAAATGATTATTCATTTCATAAAATGACATTTATCTAAATGAGTATTAAATTTAGATGACTCAAATCTGGACTAGATTTTCTTTTTAAGTTTAACACATAAAATTGAAACTCGAGAAAAATAAATAATAGAAGACACTTCATTGATTTGTTCTCTTCATAAATTATGCATATTCTTAAAATAATCAAGAAACTCTTAAATGAAAAAGCGTGGCCTGGTGGCTCCGCTGCGAATCCCAGGACCAAGGACCCCCTAGGTTTCCGCTGCCACCATCAAATCGAGGGAGAGAGATCGATGAGGGTGCCACCATCGTGCCAACCGTAGGGAGAGAAAGTGGAGTACCACCGGGGTTGATTGGGGCATTGTTGGGTATGGCTGGTGTTGTCTGGGAGGCGGCCGACCCTGTCGATGGGCATGGTGCAGTCGCCGTGCTCCGGGATACGCGGGGGAGTTGTGGTTCCTCGCTGGGGCTGTCCTTTGCCAGGGGCTGCGTCTCGCTGCTCGTCGGTGCCGTTGTTTGGGCACATATGTGCTCATGATACTTCATTGATGGCCTGAGGGTGTCCCTGTGTGGTGTTGGGCGGCTGTGGATGATCAGTGCTCAACGAATTGCTCGCCGGAGATTAACTCCGCCGCTGATTTGATGCTATCCTGTGGCCAGCGATCTCCGTCGCACCTTTTCTAGTGAGCTTTCTCCCATCCTGTCCGTGTTGGCCTTAGAGTCGTTTAGCGTGTTTCAATTTATCAAGTAGTGCACCAGAGCCGTGGATCACCGCACGACGGCGGGAGCTCCGCCGTCGTTCACTGTTGCGCCGCCGTGTTCAGGCTGGGGGTAGAAGATCATACGCAGAACCATGGATCCATAGATGGGCGGCCCAGATTAGGTTTAGCATACCGCCTAGGGCATTGGATCTGTGTCGTTGGATCGGTATCCTATGGCTCGAAACAGATCATGTTCCATTAAGTTGTAGCCGTTGATCTCCGATCTTGCGGCTGATAGCTATACCGGTTCAGTAAACGTTTGGATCTAATCCTCGCCACGAATCGCTGATCCAATGACCATTGCTCACTGATACCCCTTCGCCGCGGCTATTTTGTTAAAAAGCCCTCAGCAATTTAAGAAATTAACCCGCCATCCTCTGGCTGTATAAAATAAATACGGGTGGGCCCCTAGCATTTATAGTTTTGCCCCTGAACTTCTGATAATTTGTACCCGCGGCCCAGGGCTTAAATAAATTCAGTAATTAATATAGAAAAATGATTTCTAGTATAAAAATAAATCGAGAATCTTGTTTAATTCATAAGAAATTCATTCGAACTCCTTTTTGATCCGTTTTAGTTGCATTAAATTCATAGTAATATTGTTCATCCTCTAGTAATCTTATTTTAGTATGAAGCTTATGGTTAAAATTATACGCTTGATTTGTTTCGTATCTACCACTTAAAACTTCGGAAAATCATAACTAATTTATTTTAACTCTGTTTCAATCCGTTTAAGTTGCGTTAGCTTCGTATAAATATTTATTATGTAGTACCAGCATTAATTATACCATATCGCATAATTTTATAGTTAGATATTTATTTATTCTATGTCTACTAGATTAACTCTTCTGAATCAAAGCTAAACTGTCCATGATTATAATTTGATTAAAATATGAGCTCTAGTAAAGTTGTAATTAAGATTAAAGTTGAGTTAATTATTTATAAAATATTCTCTCATATGATGTATACTAACCAATACATAATATAGTTTAATATTTAAATCTCATAGATCTTCCATAAATCACAACTCCTTAACCGTAACTCTGAATTTAGCGATTCTCGAACCCACGATCTCGTAGCTACGCATAGATTATTATTATGCAGTTTATTCTTATGTTTGTTGTAATGTTAATTTTTCCTATACTATGTTTGTCTATATTGCTACGTTTAGCAGTGAGGTCACGAGTCATCTGAAGATCATCCTGGTACCTAGAATCTCAAGTCCCAGGCAAGTTGTACCCTTGATCAATTTTGTTTACCTAATAATGTTCTTTATAATTATTTATTCATGCATAGGTTTAATTTTAATGGGATCTAATAGGTCACCCTAGTCTGATTATCTTTATACCTTGTGTACCCCTGAACTATTTGGGTAGTTTTGCTATTGCTCTATATGGTTTTAGGATTAATATCACCTTATGTCCATGTTCTAATTATTCTATTATTTTATTTATTGTTCATGTCAAGATCATTATTTTTAAATGGAACATGGAGCTTAACTTGAGAAACACGTGCCACCACAAGGGTGGAATGGGACGCCCTTGGCTGACTAATTAGGAAAGCTAGCGGAAGACTACCTTACCCGAAAGGGGCAAGGACAGTAGGGGAGTAGGCGTGTAGGGAGGTTCTCGGGTTGATTTTGCTGTGATGACGGTCAGACAAGGGATTCCTACATTGCTCTTCCTAAAAACTATAGCGGGTTTTCAGAAGCTAGTGGAACTTTGTAAAGGCCTCGTAGTGGATCCCTAGCCATTCACCTCAGAAGTGTCTAAGGGCCTTGCAAACCCTGGCGACATGGGATACACGACTTGTGGGTATAGGGTACAACCTCTGCAGAGTGTAAAACTGGTATGCTAGCCATGCTCGCGGTCATAAGCAGCTCAGGACTCTCGCATGATTAAATTATGGAACTAAATTCAATTTGTCATTTACATTGCATGTGATTTATTATTAATGTTGTTATAATATTATTATGGTTTGGTATTTATTTACATTTAGTAACTGCTAATAAAATTTGACCAACTTATTAAAAGCAATGCTCAGCTTTAACCCTTATTATTGATTAGCCTTACACTTCATGTGAACTCCCACCTTTGGTGAGTTCATTCACATTATTCCCCACAACTTGTTGAGTAATGAACATATGTGAGCTCACCCTTGCTGTCTCACACCCCCACAGGTCAAGAACAGGTACCACAGGATGAGGCGCATGGAGGATGCTGCAATATGTTCGCGAGAGGTCTAGGCCATCGTCTCCCAGTCAACTTTGGGTTGCTGGATCGTTGTCTTCTTACGATGTAATTATTAATTTATTTTGTACAGAACTCCTATTGTATAATAGAGTTGTGACATTCATTTCTGTGCCATGATTCATCATATGTGTGAGACTTGGTCCCAGCACACCTGGTGATTATGTTCGCGCCCGGGTCCCTAAAACCCGGGTGTGGCATAAGTGGTATCAGAGGAATGTTGACTGTAGGACGAAACCTAGATAGAACTGGACAACCATTATCTACTTACCTTTGCTACTCTGGTTCTTTTCTAAACTTTTCTTAAACTTTACCCATCTTTTTCCACTTTACTCTGATTATTCTTACCTTTTCCTTCTAAAGACAAATGTGGATTTCACACTTTGAAATCCTGTGCCTAAAGTGACCTTTAGGAATAGGAGACCTACTCTTAGGAACAAAAATAAAACTATTTTTATAGGTATCTATACGCTTGAGTGTTTGTTCTTATGATACTTGTCTGATTTGGATCTTTGATTGAGTGTGATGGGTTATGGAGTAATGTCCACAATTGCATCTGCATATACACCTAGACATAAGGGAAAATATTTACAAAATAGACAACACAGAATATTCCCTATTAAAAATATATCTAGTTTAATAGATCCATCTTATCTTAAAAGATTCTCTCTTATCTTAATAAATTCATCTTATCTTGATGGAATCATCTTATCCTAACGACTTATCTCATCCTAAAGTAACAATCAGGATCTAATCCAAAAAATGAGATATTATCTAGTCTAATCTAGTCACACAAATATAACTTAGATCTGATCTAATGTGATAGATTAATCTAACCTAACAAAGGCTAAAGTGGAGCTAATCTAATGTAAGTTGCTTAACAAGAAGGATGATACTGATGAAATAAATGAGACTACTCCTATAAAACATGTTTTAACTTAATTCACTCTGCACTAAGTTAAGAATGACCGACCTACTCGGCCTCATGCAACTACCTTAACCATCCGATGGTTGCATAACCCCTCTGTTTAACCTAACAGAGATTCTGACTTACCTACAACATAACATCCATCCTATCTCAAAAGATTCCAACATATATTAATAATATATATCCTACCCTGGTAGATCTATCTAACTTAAACTAGTCTAATCTAGTTATATCCAATCTAATCTAGACCCTACCTAATCTAATATGATCCAATCTAAAGGGAATTACTTAAACAAGTTAGTTAATACTGGTAACATAGATTGGACCATCTTCCTATAAATGGGTTTTAAACCTAAATTGGTGTCTTAAACCAACTCGTCCGTGAAACCACGACCTAGCCCATGTTATAGGTTGTCCAACCCATTTATCCCAAAAGTAAGTAAAACTCTGTTTAACCTACCAACCCCATGTACCCGCAATTGTTACCCCAGCTCAGATAATGACATCTAACACTACAACCGATGGTCCCTAAATCATACCCAAGAAGAAGGTTAACCTCGACAATGAAGGATAGAAACAAATCTTCAGATGAATCAAGATCCACCACCCGGACTAAAAGTCTTCCTAACTTTCCCTTAACCCCAAATTTTCTCTACACTCACCTAATAGCTAAAACCTGATGTACCCTTGTTTCCTATGCCACACCTGCTAATGGCATGAAAATTTTGGGTATATAAAAATACTAATTGGAAGTTCCACCTAGATAAAAAATATATATACTAGAATTTCGTAAAGATAAAGTCAGATTGATAAGCTTAATGATATTCTTAAATAAGATTATAGAATCTAATGTGATCTAAGCTAATATGATCTACTGTGGTCAACTTAAACATATTAGTGATACTGGTAGAAGAGATTAGACCCTACTAACCAGGTGTTAACTTAACTTAGCACATTAGACCAACTCAACCATGAGCAGAAGAGCTAACCCAAGCAATAGTGTCATGATGGATTGCATAATCTGTCTATCCCCACCTAACATCAAACAAGATTTTGACCTACATCATGTAGTCTATCTCATCCATATCTATCTTAACCATATTCTCCAGCTTCGATAAATACACTAACCTCGAATCAATGAGACCAAGGCCGGAGAAGAAAAGATCGACATCGACAAGGAAGGATATAATAGTCAAAGTGAATCTCGAGATGAATCAAGACTTAAACATTTTGGATGAAGTCTTTTTCTTTCTTACCTCAACGTGTCTGGCTTATATCCTACATAATAAGTGGCCGGATACCTATGCTCTGCCAATCACCCACTATTGACTATAAAAAAATGAGACTCTAGATTCTTGAACCAATTATTGACAAAAAAAACTTAATTACAAATCAATCCTTCTGTATCCCTTTTCTTACAAATCTCGAGGACGAGAATTCTGTTAAGGGGGGTAGGATTTGTAAAGCCCAAAATTCGTATAAGGGAAAAATAATAAAATAAATAAAGAAATGATAAAGTAAATTAAGATATCTCAATTTATACTTGAGCTTTGATTATTGAGGACTGAATCTCGAAACCAAGAATTAATTTAGAAAAGAAGTAATAGAAATATTTTCTATTCAATTAAATGATTATTCATTTCATTAAATGACATTTATCTAAATGAGTATTAAATTAGATGACTCAAATCTAGACTAGATTTTCTTTTTAAGTTTAACACATAAAATTGAAACTCGGGAAAAATAAATAATAGAAGATACTCCATTGATTTGTTCTCTTCATAAATTATGCATACTCTTAAAACAATCAAGAAACTCTTAAATGAAACGTATACAATATCTTCTTTCAAAATAAATGGATAATGAATATTTATTTTTGAAGTAACTTTTAATTCTTATCCCACATTCAAAATGCTATTTTCCCTAAAAAGAAAGGAACAATATGAGTGTGTCATAATTAAAACATCTACCAAACGAATAAAACTAATTAAAATAAATATATATCTGTTGCATCATGATTGATTTTTGAGTGAGCATTATGTTTTAGTTTGGAACCTGAAAATAAATGAAATAGAGAAAATGGAATACAGAAAATAAAAAGAATAAAAAGAGAACAACGTTTGGGCCTAATGTCCTAGTCGGCCCATTCCTCCCTCACCCACGGCTCAGCCCGCTCCCTAGCCTGCGATTGATGCTATGACCCCGCACCTCAGCCATACTGATCGCAGTTGCTGACCACTGGGGCTCATAGGACCAGCCTCCCACTCCTCCCTCGCACACGTTGGCTCACCGCGCGCCCTGGCTCACCGACGGGCGGGACCCCCTCGTTAGCCTCTCCCTGCCGTGGCACACGGTCTTCTACAACACTGACTCATGGGGCACGGTGGTCAGACTCGTCCCTAACCCTGTGGGCCGTTGCAACCGCCCCGCGTATGGTGGCATGGGAGCCTTGGACTGGGGTCTTCCTGCACTCGGGGATAAAAAGGCATGGCCTGGTGGCTCCACTGCGAACCCTAGGACCAAGGACCCCCCTGGGTTTCCGCCGCCACCATCAAATCGAGGGAGAGAGATGTAACACCCGGATTATAGGGGTCCAAAACCCGGGGTTAACATAAACACCAGGTATGCTGGGACCAAGTCTCATACATATGATGTATAGTGGCACAGGATCGAATGTCACAACTTTATATATAACAGGAGTTCTATACAAAATAAATAATTACATTATAAGGAGACAACGGTCCAGCAACCCAAAGTTGACTGGGAGACGACGGCCTAGACCTCTCACGAACTCATCGCAGCATCCTCCATGAGCATCATCCTGCGGTACCTGATCTTGACCTGTGGTGTGTGTGAGACAGCAAGAGTGAGCTCACATACGTTCATCGCTCAACAAGTTGTGGGGAATAATGTGCATGAACTCGCCAAAGGTGGGAGCTCACGTGAAGTGTAAGGCTTATCAAAGAAGATGGTTAGAGCTGAGCATTGCTTTTAAAGTTGGTCAAAATTTTATTAGCAGTTACTAAGTATAAGTAGATACCAAACCCAATTAAGTAATAGAACAAAAGTAACAACATCACCTGCGATGCAATGCGTATGACAAATTGAATTTAGTTCCTTAAGTTAATCATGTGAGGGTCCGAGCTGCTCATGACCGTGAGCACGGCTAGTATACCAGTTTTACACTCTGCAGAGGTTGCGCATCTTTACCCACAAGTCGTGTATCCCATGTCGCCAGGGTTTGCAAGGCCCTTAGACACTTCCGAGGTGAATGGCTAGGGATCCACTACGAGGCCTTTACAAAGTTCCACTAGCTTCCGAAAACCCGCTACAGTTTATAGGAAGATCCAGTGCAGGAATCCCTTGCAGGACCGCCATCGCAGCAAAATCCTCCCGAGGGCCTCCCTACACTGACCTCTCCCCTACTGCCCTTGCCCCTTTCGGGTAAGGTAGTCTTCCACTAGCTTTCCTAATTAATCAGCCAAGGGGTCCCATTCCTCCCTTGTGGTAGCACTGTTTTCCCGGGTGGTCGCTCCATGTTCCAATTAACATAATGATCTTAACATGAACCATAAATAACAACTGATAACAAAGGTATAATCATGAATAGTGTAATCTTCATACCCAAAACCACATATAGCACTAGCAAGTACTACCCAGAAAGTTCAGTGGTAAACAAGGTATAAAGATAATCAAACTAGGGTAACCTATTGGGTCCCATCAAAATTAACCTATGCAGATCATTATGATTAATTAGAACATGAGTAGGTGAAAAGAAGTGATCAAGGGCACAACTTGCCTGGGCCTTGAGATTCCAGGTACCAGGATGATCTTCAGATGACTCGTGACCTCACTGCTAGTCGTAGCAATTCAATCAAACATGGTATAGGCAAAATTAACATTACACCAAACATAAGGACAAAATTCACATTAATAATATACATATTAAAATAAGATCACAGGAAAAAGAATTATTAATTTTTTGAGTTATAGAATTCAAGTTATGAATTTCCTAAGATTTAAGGTGATTATAATAGGATTAGATGATAAATTAATTTCCTAACAGAGTTCACGTCAAAACAGTGATTCTAAATGATAGAGAATATTATTACAAAATTTTAGGAATTGGAATGGTTCAATTTGGAGTTAAAATGAATTTTCTATGAATTATACAACTTTCTGGAATTATTTTTGTATTTAAAATCATTTTCTATAATTAATTTTCTAATTTCATTGATCTCTGGACTGGGCGTCAAAAACAGAGAAACGCAGGGGTCTCGGTGTAAGTGTTTCCAAGACACAGGGAACAGGGTCCCTGGACGGCGGGTTTATTCCGTGAAAGCCGAGGGGCTCTTTTGCAAGATGAGCAATGCGAAAGGGTATGGGATAATATCGGCCGTTGGATCTGAAGCCCGCGGTTCAGATTAGATCTGGGCTTTAAGTGAACCGAAGCGTAATACGGGCCGCCCGATCAAGATCCAACGCACCAGATTAGTCCCCGAACCGGTACGGATCAACAGCCACACGATTTGAAATCGATGGCACAGATTTAATGAAGCCCAGATCCGATCCCGTGCGTTGCCAGAAGATCGGACGGTGCACGGCGTCTAGACGAAGGGATATTATCACATCCAATCCGGACCGCCCATCTAAATCCAACGGTCCGGAGGTCTTCATCTTCCCTCTACCCATCCCGACGGCGGCGCCGCCAGCCTCCCTCGGCGGACACCACCGGCGTGCAACCAAGTCGGTGCCAGATGCCCGATACACCATCCCGTCTAGTGCCGAGCGTATAGAAGATCACGACGAACCGGGTGGGGCAATCCTTACCGACAATCGTGACGCGGTTGAGGCCGGCCACGGCGTGAGGCGAACTCACGGCAACAGTGGACTACGACGAGAAATTCCCAGTGCAGCACATGCCAATCGGGTCCGGCGAGGCCACGAGCACCTTCCAGGTGGTGAGTTGAAGCTCCCAGACCCAATGCCGAGACCCCATTGAGGCTGTATACGCGATTCGTCCGCGGCGGATCTTCCTCCCTCTCAGTTTGCTTGTCGCCAGCGAGGTCACGAACCAAGCGTCGATGATGCGAATTCGAGTAACGGGCTCAGTTTTATAGTGCTTACGACGGAGTCCGAACGGTGAGGTCCCGCGGTTTAAGCGCGGTTCGGTGCAACGGCCCACGAGCACCGCGGCGGAGGAGATTTCGGTAAGGAAGGAGATGACACGCGGGACCCAAACGTCAGTGAAACAGAGCGCGAGCGAGTGCGCGAGGATGAGAGGCTACCCCGTGGGACCCGCCCGTAAGTGACCGGCGCGAAGCGAGTGACCGCGTGTGGCTGGCCCGTGGGCCCTCCATGTCGGCGCCGGTTCTTCTGGTGCTTGGGCCGCGCGGGGTGAAAGCTGGAGCGGGCCAAATTCCAGGTTGGTGGCCCAGTTAAGCTTTTCTCCTTTTCCTTTTTATTTTGTATTTTCTTTTCTCCATTTTCAAATCCAATTTGAGTTCAAGTTTAAATTCAAACTTTGTGAATAACTTGTCCTCAGTTTGAAAGGTATAATTTAATAATATAAGTGTGAAGGATGTTTATTCTGATTTTTATTTTATTTTATGTAGTATTTTTCTTAGTTCTTCCCTTCTCTTTTATTTTCTATTTTCTATTCCAAATTCAAATTTATACTTCTATTTTAGTTTTCAGATTTTTTTTTCAAATGTATCAATTGAAACCCAAAGGTGAATATAAACCATACTATTTTAATATTACTAGTTTAAGTTTTATTCTCCTTGTTATTTATTTCATGGGATGTATAAATGGTTTCCTTTAAAAGAAAAATCCCTTTTCTCATCATTTTCCTTATTTTCCTAATTTCCAAAGCATTATGATTCTTTGTTTATATTTTTTTTCCTCTACTAATTTTGGGTCTTACAAATCCTACCCCCCTTAAAAATAATCTCGTCCTCGAGATTTGTAAGAAAAGGATGTATTTTTCATATTTGTTCTCGGGGCATATGCACAAACAAAGAAATCTCAGCATGATGCCTAATACTTTAACAAAACATAGGTTTAATAGACCTTATTATTCCTTCTAAAAGAATACCATATCATCTACTAACTAAAGTAACATCTAGATCTTACAAATCATCATAATTTATATCTATGTAGCTTGGTGTAGCTGGTGGTGGTGGTGGAGGTTGTTGTTGTTGTTGTCTCTCCAACCGTGCTTGCCTTATTTCTTGGCGGGCCTGACGTATTTCCTCGCGTTGTTGTCTTATCTGATTCTGCATCTCGGTCACCAGGTCTGTTAACTGTTGTATTACCAGTCTTTGGGTAGCAACCACTTGATCGATTTCAACAGGTGGAGTATTTGGAGGATTCATTTTCTGTTTGTTGTTACGTGATAATCTTTCCTTTCATGAAAGTTAGAAGCATATGGTAATAGTTTTGCAAAGGAATTTATTCAATAAGCGGAATAAGCTAGTAGCTGGTTATAATCTGAAGATTCTTTAGTAGGGCTTAATCTTTGTTTTATGTCCAGATTGGGGTAACCAATCGTATAAGGTGAATATCTAAGGGCAAGATGGAATCTGTCAAGATGAGAGATATATATGGGTGAGATAGACTACAAGATGTAGGTTTACAAGTTTGTTTTAGGTGGGGTTTGATAGACTATGCAATCCATCATTACTCTATTGGTTGGGTTGTTATGTAACTTGTTATATAGGTCAAGTTGTTGTGTATGGCCAAGTTGATCTAGGTCACCAATTTAGGCTTAAGTGAATTTTGGAGTATAGCCTTATCCTTTGTATCTGCATTAAGTAACTCAATCTAGCTTAGATCATATTGGATTAGATAGAATCCAGATTAGGTTGGTATGACTAGATTAAACTAGTTAAGATTAGCTAGATCTACCAGGGTAGAATAAATATTATTAGGATATGATAGAATCTTTTAAGATAGGATGGATTATATGATATAGGTAGGCCATTGTTCAAGGATGAGTTGGTATAAGACATTAATTTAGGTTAAGATATATTTGTAGAGACAGTGTCTAACCTATATCACCAACTTAACTAACTTGTCAATAACTCACTTTAGATTGGGTCATATTTAGATTAGATAGAATCTGGATTAGGTTAGATATAACCAGATTAGACTAGATAATATCTAATTACTTTGGATTAGATCTTGGTTGTTACTAGGGTGGGGTAAATATGCTTATTAGGACAAGATGAAACCATAAAGATAAGATAAAATCTTTTGAGGTCAGTTAGATCTATTAGGATGAGATAAAGTCTTTTTAAGATAAGATGAGTATCTTTTAAGATGAGATGGATCTATTAAGATAAGGGAGAATCCTTTTAAGATAAGATGAATTGGTTAGAATGAGATCTTTTAGGATAAGATAAATTTCTTAAGCTAGATAAGTTCCAATGGGGATAATCTAGGCTGTCTAGTTATTTTATAAATATATTTTTTTATACCTATGTGTATATGCAGATGTAATTGTGGACATTACTCCACAACTCATCACACTCAATCAAAGATCCAAATCAGGCAAGTATCATAAGAACAAACATTCAAATACATAGACACTTATAAAAATAGTTTTGTTTTTGTTCCTAGGATTAGGTCTCCTATTCCTAAAGGTTACTTTAGGTACTGGATTTCAAAGTGTGAAATCCACATTTGTCTTTAGAAAGGAAAAGATAAGAATAATCAGAGTAAAGCGGAAATAGATGAGAAAAGATTAAGATAAGTTTTTAGAAAGAATCAGAGTAGCAAAGGTAAGTAAGTATTGGTTGTCCAGTTCTATCTAGGTTTCGTCCTACAGTCAACATTGCTCTGATACCACTTCTGTAACACCCGGATTATAGGGGTCCAAAACCCGGGGTTAACATAAACACCAGGTATGCTGGGACCAAGTCTCATACATATGATGTATAGTGGCACAGGATCGAATGTCACAACTTTATATATAACAGGAGTTCTATACAAAATAAATAATTACATTATAAGGAGACAACGGTCCAGCAACCCAAAGTTGACTGGGAGACGACGGCCTAGACCTCTCACGAACTCATCGCAGCATCCTCCATGAGCATCATCCTGCGGTACCTGATCTTGACCTGTGGTGTGTGTGAGACAGCAAGAGTGAGCTCACATACGTTCATCGCTCAACAAGTTGTGGGGAATAATGTGCATGAACTCGCCAAAGGTGGGAGCTCACGTGAAGTGTAAGGCTTATCAAAGAAGATGGTTAGAGCTGAGCATTGCTTTTAAAGTTGGTCAAAATTTTATTAGCAGTTACTAAGTATAAGTAGATACCAAACCCAATTAAGTAATAGAACAAAAGTAACAACATCACCTGCGATGCAATGCGTATGACAAATTGAATTTAGTTCCTTAAGTTAATCATGTGAGGGTCCGAGCTGCTCATGACCGTGAGCACGGCTAGTATACCAGTTTTACACTCTGCAGAGGTTGCGCATCTTTACCCACAAGTCGTGTATCCCATGTCGCCAGGGTTTGCAAGGCCCTTAGACACTTCCGAGGTGAATGGCTAGGGATCCACTACGAGGCCTTTACAAAGTTCCACTAGCTTCCGAAAACCCGCTACAGTTTATAGGAAGATCCAGTGTAGGAATCCCTTGCAGGACCGCCATCGCAGCAAAATCCTCCCGAGGGCCTCCCTACACTGACCTCTCCCCTACTGCCCTTGCCCCTTTCGGGTAAGGTAGTCTTCCACTAGCTTTCCTAATTAATCAGCCAAGGGGTCCCATTCCTCCCTTGTGGTAGCACTGTTTTCCCGGGTGGTCGCTCCATGTTCCAATTAACATAATGATCTTAACATGAACCATAAATAACAACTGATAACAAAGGTATAATCATGAATAGTGTAATCTTCATACCCAAAACCACATATAGCACTAGCAAGTACTACCCAGAAAGTTCAGTGGTAAACAAGGTATAAAGATAATCAAACTAGGGTAACCTATTGGGTCCCATCAAAATTAACCTATGCAGATCATTATGATTAATTAGAACATGAGTAGGTGAAAAGAAGTGATCAAGGGCACAACTTGCCTGGGCCTTGAGATTCCAGGTACCAGGATGATCTTCAGATGACTCGTGACCTCACTGCTAGTCGTAGCAATTCAATCAAACATGGTATAGGCAAAATTAACATTACACCAAACATAAGGACAAAATTCACATTAATAATATACATATTAAAATAAGATCACAGGAAAAAGAATTATTAATTTTTTGAGTTATAGAATTCAAGTTATGAATTTCCTAAGATTTAAGGTGATTATAATAGGATTAGATGATAAATTAATTTCCTAACAGAGTTCATGTCAAAACAGTGATTCTAAATGATAGAGAATATTATTACAAAATTTTAGGAATTGGAATGGTTCAATTTGGAGTTAAAATGAATTTTCTATGAATTATACAACTTTCTGGAATTATTTTTGTATTTAAAATCATTTTCTATAATTAATTTTCTAATTTCATTGATCTCTGGACTGGGCGTCAAAAACAGAGAAACGCAGGGGTCTCGGTGTAAGTGTTTCCAAGACACAGGGAACAGGGTCCCTGGACGGCGGGTTTATTCCGTGAAAGCCGAGGGGCTCTTTTGCAAGATGAGCAATGCGAAAGGGTATGGGATAATATCGGCCGTTGGATCTGAAGCCCGCGGTTCAGATTAGAACTGGGCTTTAAGTGAACCGAAGCGTAATACGGGCCGCCCGATCAAGATCCAACGCACCAGATTAGTCCCCGAACCGGTACGGATCAACAGCCACACGATTTGAAATCGATGGCACAGATTTAATGAAGCCCAGATCCGATCCCGTGCGTTGCCAGAAGATCGGACGGTGCACGGCGTCTAGACGAAGGGATATTGTCACATCCAATCCGGACCGCCCATCTAAATCCAACGGTCCGGAGGTCTTCATCTTCCCTCTACCCATCCCGACGGCGGCGCCGCCAGCCTCCCTCGGCGGACACCACCGGCGTGCAACCAAGTCGGTGCCAGATGCCCGATACACCATCCCGTCTAGTGCCGAGCGTATAGAAGATCACGACGAACCGGGTGGGGCAATCCTTACCGACAATCGTGACGCGGTTGAGGCCGGCCACGGCGTGAGGCAAACTCACGGCAACAGTGGACTACAACGAGAAATTCCCAGTGCAGCACATGCCAATCGGGTCCGGCGAGGCCACGAGCACCTTCCAGGTGGTGAGTTGAAGCTCCCAGACCCAATGCCGAGACCCCATTGAGGCTGTATACGCGATTCGTCCGCGACGGATCTTCCTCCCTCTCAGTTTGCTTGTCGCCAGCGAGGTCACGAACCAAGCGTCGATGATGCGAATTCGAGTAACGGGCTCAGTTTTATAGTGCTTACGACGGAGTCCGAACGGTGAGGTCCCGCGGTTTAAGCGCGGTTCGGTGCAACGGCCCGCGAGCACCGCGGCGGAGGAGATTTCGGTAAGGAAGGAGATGACACGCGGGACCCAAACGTCAGTGAAACAGAGCGCGAGCGAGTGCGCGAGGATGAGAGGCTGCCCCGTGGGACCCGCCCGTAAGTGACCGGCGCGAAGCGAGTGACCGCGTGTGGCTGGCCCGTGGGCCCTCCATGTCGGCGCCGGTTCTTCTGGTGCTTGGGCCGCGCGGGGTGAAAGCTGGAGCGGGCCAAATTCCAGGTTGGTGGCCCAGTTAAGCTTTTCTCCTTTTCCTTTTTATTTTGTATTTTCTTTTCTCCATTTTCAAATCCAATTTGAGTTCAAGTTTAAATTCAAACTTTGTGAATAACTTGTCCTCAGTTTGAAAGGTATAATTTAATAATATAAGTGTGAAGGATGTTTATTCTGATTTTTATTTTATTTTATGTAGTATTTTTCTTAGTTCTTCCCTTCTCTTTTATTTTCTATTTTCTATTCCAAATTCAAATTTATACTTCTATTTTAGTTTTCAGATTTTTTTTTCAAATGTATCAATTGAAACCCAAAGGTGAATATAAACCATACTATTTTAATATTACTAATTTAAGTTTTATTCTCCTTGTTATTTATTTCATGGGATGTATAAATGGTTTCCTTTAAAAGAAAAATCCCTTTTCTCATCATTTTCCTTATTTTCCTAATTTCCAAAGCATTATGATTCTTTGTTTATATTTTTTTTTCCTCTACTAATTTTGGGTCTTACAAGAGATCGATGAGGGCGCCACCGTTGTGCCAACTGTAGGGAGTACCGCCGGGGTTGATTTCATGCTGGGGCATTGTTGGGTATGGCTAGTGTTGTTGGGGAGGTGGCCGACCCTATCGATGGGCATGGTGCAGTCACCGTGCTCCGGGATACGCAGGGGAGTTCTGGTTCCTCGTCGGGGCCGTCCTTTGCCGGGGGCTGCGTCTCGCTGCTCGTCGGTGCCGTTGTTTGGGCACATAAGTGCTCAGGATACTTTGTTGATGGCCTGCGGGTATCCCTGTGTGGTGTTAAGAGGCTGCGGGTGATCAATGCTCAACGAATTGCTCGCCAGAGATTAACTCCGCCACTGATTTGATGCTATCCTGTGGCCAGCGATCTCCGTCACACCTTTGCTAGTGAGCTTTCTCCGATCCTGTGTGTCGGAGGGTAAATCTCTCCGGTCGGGTGGTGGATTGCACCCGCCCTAATTCCTAAAATGAGAAGGGGCCTAAGCGTCTTGCTTATTACGAGGTTGGTGGATGAACACACGAGAGCACACGAGGGTTTAGAGTGGTTCGGGTCGCCGGGGCTTAACACCCTACTCCACTGTGTAATGTATTGTGAGTCTGAGCTTGGATCTGACCTTGTAACGTCGCATGCCTCCCCTTTTGTAGCTGAAGGGGGCATGCACAAAGGTACTGAGCCCCGACAGGTGGGCCCAAGGACATAGAGAATATAACGCTCGGGACTATAAAAATTTGCTGCTGGGGCAATCTCCTTGTGTCCTGTCACCCGAGATCCATGTATCTTCGGCATGCAGGGGAAGCTTCTTGTAGAAGGGATAATGAGCATGATGCGCCGCATGGCACGGGCGCATTGTTCGATGATAGATTGGACAGGTGCGCTGTCTCACGCCGTCTGCCAGTGGAGTGGACTAGACGCATTAAATGCCGAGGGGGCACATCATCGGTCGGCCTGGTGGCAGGCGGCGCGTCCTCTCTGCAATAAATGCAGAGGCCACGCGACCTCGGTGGCCTAATGTCAGACTCCTTCGCTCGACTTATGTCATGAGCCACGAGCCGCGCTGCAGTGGCAGGTCTCTGTCTGAGCGGGGAGCATGGTGCAAGCCCCGGACACATGATAGCACCAGACCCCTTCCAGGGCGGGGCCTGGGTATTCCCTGCCCCAGAATCCTGGGGACCAGGTGGTGCTATGTCCGGACCGCACACGGAAGGGTCTGAGATCTTTCTCGGAGGTCCGCCCGTTATGCACGGGGTAGGGTGCTTCCCACGTGGCAGGCCCGGACCTACCGCGCGTATTCTGAGCACACTTTTTCCCTTGGCCACGTGGCGACCCCAAGGCGGCTGATGTTGCACGACGGTGGGCCGCTTGCCACGCAACTAGAGGCTTTACCGCCGGCACGGTGTCTATACCTTGTAACTAGGGGTACCACCGTTTCAAGGTACCGACAGTGGCCCCCAGGCCTACCTCAGGGGATGGCATGAGCCTGCAGGTGGGACCATAACCTGAATACTGCGTAAGCTCTGCGTGACCGGGGATCGGGGCATCTTTTCGGCGCGTGCCGCACTAACCCAGCGCGCACATGCTGTCAGTTTGCTACTAGTTGGTCATACAACCGTTGTGCCCGTCTTCGCGGCGGACTGGTGCGTGGCCCCCACGCATGGCAGTTTGGCCGTGCCCCGCGTGCATGGGGCGCCCTGTTGGCCTCGCCTATGTTTAAGGATATCTTCCGGCAGCGGCCCTGAGGCAATGTGGGAGCGTGCGCGGCAGTTTGTTCCTCCTGCGCATGGAGACCAGTGCCCCAGCCACACGTCTTGCGGGTCCGGGTCCCTCTATCAGCGACTGAGTTGTTCGGGCGCTAGGTGTGCGCCAGGCGGATTTTTCTAGGGTGCGCGGGGGCCATCTCTTGAAGGAGGGGTTTTCCGCGCGCGGTGGTTTTGCTTTCGCATTTTCCCCAACTGCTCCGCCCTTTCGCCTCCGAGCCTTCCACGCTTCTCCGCGTTCGCACTTCTCAGTTCTCCGCCGTCGTGGTTGCCATGGCCATACTGGTTCACCCCGATCACTACCAGACTGAGGAGACGCTCGATTAGGTGTGCTGCATGCTCGGATGGGGCTCGCCTGCGTTCGCCGGGAGGATCCGGGCCGACACTACTCCCCTTGGTGATCTCGCCACCGGGGAGTTTGTGCTCTTCATCTCCTACCTCTCCTACGGGTTGGCGCTGCCGATTTTGCCGTTCTTCCTGCTGCTGCTGGAGGAGTTCAGACTCCAACTCCAACACCTCACGCCCCACTCCATCCTCCAGGTGGCCATCTTTGTCCATTTCTATGAGATGTTCGTGGGGGTGGCAGCTTGCACTTCCCTTTTTCGCCAGTTTTTTGTACTGGTGAGGTCTGGGAAGGCCAAAGACCACCTTGGGGCCTACTACTTCCAGTCAAGGTCAGATCCAACAGTGACCTACATCGCCTCCCTTGGTGGCGCAAGGTGGGAGAACTGGCGGCACGACTGGGTGATCGCCACTACCGAGGTCAGCGACCACCTTGCTCTTCCGAGTGACGGGCCCAGACTTGGCCGGAAGCAGTGGAGGGAAAAACCATGCCTCGTGCCGGAGTTCGAGCCCGTCCTGGAGAGGATTAAGGAACTGGCGATTGGTGGCCTCACCTCAACGCACGTACTCGGCGATTTCCTGAAGCGCCGGGTCATGCCACTATAGGGGAGGCCGCGTCTGTGTTGCTGGTTTACTAGCCCCAGCGACATTGGCAGGATCCAGCGCGGGCCTGGGACTGACCTAACCTAGGAGCAGTTGGAAATTTTTGTGAGGGGGATCACTGGTGAGGCTTTTATCCCCGAATCCTTAATGCCTCCTCAGGGCATTTCGCCGCTCTATGACAATCCAGGGTTGCGTTCAGCGGTGCTGGCCCGGCTGCCAACCCTTGATGAGAGTGGGGTGGCGGTCCGCCAGACCGGCGGCCGGGACCCCCACCGGGGGATCCATATTTTCGGTGCACCAGTTTGAGGTCCCCAACCTGCTGATGTGGCCCCCAGAGTCCCTCCTGCAGGCCCCAGTTCCTCAAACAAGGGCAAGGGGCCTGCATGCAGCTCCTCTACTCCAGACGCCACCGGGAGGTCGGAGGGAGTAAGGCGGCACCAACTGCATCGTGCCGATGGGTCCTTTGTCTCGGACCTTCCCCTCGGTTCGGACTCCCCCCAGAAGCGTCTGAAGACAGCTGGTGGGGCTAAGGAGGCCAATCCTCGGGTCCAGGACGGGCAGAGGGGCGTGAGCCCTCTGCCGCCACCTCCTTCAGGTTTGACACCACCACCACCGCCGCCTACGTCAGACCGGCCGCCGTCACCACGGGGGTAGCGGCAGCAGCAGCAGCAGCAATGACAACGAGAGCCCCGCTTCCAAGGTCACTGGAAGGTTCATGGTCCCAAGTAAGCTTAGGCTCTTCCAAGTGCCAAATTTCGAGCGTAGCTTTTACGTTGACAGGTCTTGACCCGTCCTTTCCCTGTCAGGGCCCCTTCTTCAGCTTCTGTGGACGCTTGTCCCCCTTCGTCTATTGTGCCTGCCGGTGGGCCTTGTTCCCAGCAGCATACATCTGCTGGGGACATCGTCGGCGATCCGCAGTGGCTACCATAGCTTCATCAGCGTCAGTGCCAAGCCCAGCATTGGCAGTGGCCAAAGAGGTTCCCGCTGCGTCTGCCTCCATCGTGCAGGGTGATGCTAGCGCTGAGGTGGCGCCGTCGGGCCCCCAGGATCCGCCTGTTACAGCCGAGGCGATGCCTTCGGGTCCCCAAGTCCCTGCTGGTGGTCCGGAGGTGGCAACGTTGCCAATGGCTGTTGCAGACTCAGAGGCGGCGATACCATCGGATGCACCATTGGTGGTAGGTGTGGGAGGCGCGTCTAGCTCTGTCCCACCGCCAAGTCCGAAGGCTCCGGAGGTTATCCTCAGGCGACCGCTTCGATCTAGCGTCGGACTTGAAGCAACATTGACTTCCCTCCCTCAAGTGCTGTCCCACGCTCACCAGGCTCTCCGGGAAACCGAGGTGGCTATCCGGCGAGAGTGGGAGGCGCTCGAGACCGAGCATCAGTGCCTTGGCGACTGGTGCACCCAACTGGAGGAGCGCAACAAGGCGGTGTCCTGCCAATTCGCCTCAGAGCAGGCTGAATTTGAGCAGGAGCGCGAGGACTTCAAGGAGGACATCCGGAAGGTGTCTGACCGAGAGGAAGAGGTGACCCAAAAGGAGAAGCATTTGGCCAGGAAGGAGGTACGCTTAGACCAAAGGGAGGAGACCATCATAGCGCTCCATGATAAGCTGAAAGCTTATAATATGGTGCTGGAGAAATAGCAGGACAAGCAGGCTGCGGCTGAGGTAAAGCTGCAGAAGCTTCAGCAGGAACTCACCGACAAGGCCCGCGATATTGCTCGCGCCAAGGAAAACCTCAAGGCGAGGGAAGCTTCCCTGGCGGAACAGGCAACTGATCTCACCTAGCAGGAGGAGGACCTCACCTTCAGGGAGGAGATGTGGGCAAGGCGGAACAAGCTGCTGGATGAGCTTGAGCTCGAAGCGGAGGAGAGAAGGGAGCGTTTGGAGGGAAAAGTGCGGGTACTAGAGGAGCGGGTCCGTCAGTTCCAGGCAGCGCAAGCTGCCTAGGCAACGTAGACAGGCTCGGGCCCCTAGGCGGTGGAGGTGATGAGGAAGACACTCGACGACCTCCGGGCTGAGCAACACGCCGGGGCCCAGCGCATCGCCGCCTGGGCTGGTGAGGCAAGAACAACGTTGGTGCCGTTGGGGGTGAGCCCCATCCCGACGCTGGTGCGGCCGGCGTCCATCTCCGACGCGCTCCCGTTACTAGATTCCGCTGCTGAGCGTCTTTGACGTCTAGATCGAATTCTTGGTGCCCGCTTGGATACCGAGGGCAGCAGACTTTGCTGGTCGGCGGTAGAATACGTCTTGACATGCTTTCGGAGTCATGACCCGGCTGCCTCCTTGGGGCCAGTCATCGCGGGTCCGGTGGCCGATACTGAAGATGCTGCCTGGGAGGGCGTGCAGGATGTTGTGGACGCGGTGGTCGGGCGCTTCCAACGGGATCCTACAGACGATGAGTAGCCAGGCCTGCGTGGAGAAAAATGATGGTTCCGCTGGAGAGTGGGTTGTAATATATCTTTGATTTCGTAAGATACTCTTTAGGTACTACTTATCGGATGATATTACAACTTATCTGCACGCCACTTTTCGTTTGCTGTGTGCATTGTTACCAATTTCTTCCCTGGTACTCGGCCCCCTGGGATATGGCCTCGACGCGTCAGGGCTGGATGCCAGGATTCATAAGGAGGAACTGGTGTCGTGACCCCCAAGGGTACCCCCAACTGGAACCCGACCTGCACACAGTCTTGGCTAGGTATGTTTAGTAGCGCACCCATAGGGTCCGCCAGCTGGTATTTCTTATCCTTTGATTCACGCAACAAGACCGGCCGCAGGGTGGTGGGGCGTGTAGGCTTACGGTACTTGACCATACCAAGCGACTTCACGGCCCCAAACTACCCCGCTGTCTGGTTGCCGGGTCTGGTTACTCAATTCGGATGTCGCTATACCAGCCAGGGAAGGAAACTGCATGGGCGGTGAGATAGTAATAATGGTCGCAAACTTTAGGAACAAAATCGACATAAAAATAGTTTTGTGGGTCGAACCCCTTCCTTATAACTGGATATACACGAGTGTAGGCCAACAGACCGGGTTTATTGAGGACGGACCTCTTTGGGCTGGCGCATATAAATGCGCTTCTTGGTTACAAGGAAAGAGACCGAACCCCCAATTCTGTTTTTATGGGAAAAACTTACGGAGATGCTCTATGTTCCAAGGATTGGGAAGAGGTACTCCGTTAGCTGTGGCGAGGTGGACACATCCGGGGCGGCATATTTCTGTCACTTTGAAGGGTCCTTCCTAGCTGGGGGAGAGCTTATGGAGCCCCTCTCGGTTCAGGATTCACCTTAGGACCAGGTCCCCGACCACAAGCTTCCCACTATGCACGAACCGTTGGTGGTAGCGTCTGAGCGCCTGGTTGTACCGTGCATTTCGGATTGCTGCTTGCCACCTGTGCTCATCGATGAAGTCCACATCTTCACACCGCTGCTGTTCCTGCGCATACTCATCAAAAGACTGGACCCGCGGGGAGCCCATAATGATTTCCGGGGGAAGGCAAGCTTCAGCCACGTACACCAGGAAGAACGGGGTCTCCCCGGTGGCTCGGCTGGGCGTGGTCCGGTTCCCCTACAACACGGATGGGAGCTCACCGACCCAATTTGCGCCATGCTTGTTTAAGCAGTCATAGGTGCGCGTCTTGAGCCCCCTGAGAATCTCTGCATTTGCCCTCTCTGCATGTCTGTTACTCCTAGGGAGAGCCACAGATGCAAAGCAGAGCTGGGTGCCGATGTCCTCGCAATATTCCTGAAAGATCCGACTTGTAAACTTGGTCCCGTTGTCTGTAATGATATGACTTGGGACCCCAAATCTACAGACGATCAATTTGAGGAAGGCGACATCAGCGCCCTGAGTGATGCTGACCACAGGGGTGGCCTCTGGCCACTTGGTGAACTTGTCGATGGCGACAAATAGGTACCGGTAGTCGCCGATGTCCCTGGGAAATGGTCCCAGGATATCCACCCCCCATATGGCGAATGGCCAGGAGGGCAGAATCATTTGCAGGGCCTGAGCCGGTGTGTGTATCTGCTTTGCGTGGTACTGGCACGCTTCACAACACTTTACTAGCTCAGCCGCATCCTGGAGGGCAGTTGGCCAGTAAAAACCATGCCGGAAGGCCTTACCGACCAGCGTGCGGGATGAAGAATGACTTCCACACTCCCCTCCATGGATCTCCGTGAGTAACTCACGGCCCTCTTCCTGGGTGATGCACCGCATAAGGATACCGTTGGCACCACGGCGGTAGAGATCCCCTTCTACCGTCGTGTAGCGTTTAGCCAACCGTGCTATGCGCTCTGCGGAGACATGGTCTTCAGGAAGGATATCCTCCTTCAGGAAGTCCCGGATCTCGGAGATCCATGCATCGGGACCACTCTGAGTTGTCGGTTGTGGTGCTGGGGGGTCAGTGAGGCCCCCAGTGCACACATAGCCTTTGGTGGGTCCTGGGACGCCACCGGGACCGCCGGCTTCGAGGTGCCGGTCTCGCCCCCCTCGCCCAGTTCGGCAGGCTGGGCGATGGGTCTCAGGAACCGCCTTTTGAAGGCGCCCTCGGGCACGGGAGCTCAAGTTGATGCCCTCTGGGAGAGGTCATCTGCTGCTGAGTTGTTAGCCTAGGGAACGTGTTGTAGTTCCAAGGCTGCGAAGTCCTTCTCCAGCTTTTTTACATGGAGGAGGTAAGCTGCGAGTCTGGGCTCATTGCAGCTACACTCCCCGCGGGCCTGCTTGATGATTAGCTGAGAGTCCCCCTTCACGAGGAGCTGGCGGACCCCCAGAGATAGGGCCACAGATAGGCCGAAGATCAGCGCCTCATACTCTGCCATATTGTTGGTGGCTTTGAACTCAAGGCGTACCACATACTTCAGCTGGTCCCCATCTGGGCCGACAAGGACCACTCCTGCGCCAGCACTCTGTTGGCGGGCGGACCCGTCGAAGAAGAGCATCTAGTGGGGCTCGGTGAAGACTGGACCCTTTCGCGTCGCAGGTGTGGGGCCCAGATCGGGGTCTGGGCCCCCAGGGGCGCATGGGGTGGAGTCCACTCTACGATGAAGTCGGCCAGGACCTGACTCTTGATAGCGTGGCGAGGCTGGAAATCCAGCTGGAACTCAGCGAGCTCTGCTGCCCATTTGGCGATGTTGCTAGTGGCGTTTGAGTTGTGGAGGATGGCTCTCAATGGAAAGGAGGTCACCACCACAACTCTGTGTGCCTGGAAATAGTGACGCAACTTCCTGGACACTACCAGGACAACATAGAGGAGCTTGTGTGTCTCGAGGTACCTGGTCTTTACATCATGGAGGACCTCGCTGACGTAATAAACCGGCTTCTGGACAGTTTGGGTGCCCGACGCTGGTTCTAAGTTCTCAGGTCCCTGCCCTTCTGGTGTCACCCTTTCGGTGACTAACACCATGCTCACTGCTTCAGCAGCCACAACAATGTACAGGTACATCGGTTCCCCTGGCTCTGGAGCAACCAGGATCGGCAAGGAAGTTAGGTGTTGCTTCAATTCTTGGAAGGCTTGTTCTGCCTCTTTGGTCCAGGTAAAAGGAACAGATTTCCGTAGAAGCTTGAAGAAAGGCAGTGCCCTCTCAGCCAACCTTGAAATGAAGTGGCTAAGGGCAGCTAGAGATCCCGCAAGCTTCTGGATGTCCTTGACACGGGCGGGAGGCCTCATTATCTCAACAACCTTAATCTTTTCTAGGTTAGCTTCAATGCCTTGGTATGAAACCAGGAAACCCAGCAGCTTCCCTGCGGAGACGCCGAAGATGCATTTCTCTGGGTTCAGTTTGGTGTGGGTTGCCCGCAGCTTGTCGAAAACCAGGGTCAGATCCTCCACTACGGTCGACCCCCTTCTAGTCTTGACCACGATGTCATCGATGTAAACCTCCACCTTGTCCCAGATCAGATCCTCGAAGGTCTTACTCATTGCCCGAAAAAATGTTGGCAGGGTGTTTTTCAGACCATAAGGCATCACAACATAACAGTATAGCCCATCTACCGTTACAAAAGCGATGTGCTTCTTGTCCTCCCTGGACATCCAGATTTGATGAAAACCGGAGTAGGCATCCAGGAAAGACAAAAAGTCACACCCTGAGGTAGAATCCACGACCTGATCTATACGTGGAAGTGGATATGGGTCCTTGGGGCATGCCTTATTCAGGCTGGTGTAGTCGATGCACATTCGGAGCTTCTCGTTCACTTTTGGCACGATGACCGGGTTGGCCAGCCACACAGGGTGATGGACCTCTTCGATGAAGCCGGCGTGCAACAGCTTCTGAACCTCCTCACGGATGAAGTCCTACCGCTCCACGGACTGCCTCTGAGGCTTCTGGCTTACCGGCTTGGCGTCCGGATAGATCTTCAGATGGTGCTCAATCACCTTCCTAGGGATCCCAGGCATCTGCGACGGCTCCCAAGCAAACACGTCGGCATTTGCCCAGAGGAAGGTGACGAGCGCGAGTTCCTATTTCTCTCCCAGATTTCCCACGATGTGGGTGGTCTGGGATGGGTCTGCGCCGACCTGGATGGTCTTTGCGGGCTCGCCGTCTGCTTTGGTTGACTGCACCTTTGGTGCTTTCGCATCGGAGGCTGAGGGGCTTCTCCCTTCACCGCTCGGCCGAGCGGTCTCGGCGGCCAGGGCGTGTAGCTTCTCAACAGCCGCCAGCGCGGCGGTGCGATCGCCCCGCACGCTGAGGACTCCTGCGGGGGATGGCATCTTGAGGACCAAGTACCCATAATGGGCAATGGCCATTAACCGGTACAAAGCCGGTCTCCCGATGATGGCGTTAAAGGGGAGGTTGACCTCCGCGACGTCGAACTGGACGTTCTCTGTATGGAAGTTTTCCTCCGTCCCAAATGTAACTAGGAGCGCAATGCTCCCGAGGGGATACACGGGCTGTGGGCCTACTTCGGAAAATGTGTGGGAGGGCCCCAGCCAGGACCCTGGGATTTGCAGCTGCCTGAACGCCGCATGGCTGATGATGTTGAGGCCAGCCCCTCCATTGATCAGCACGTGATGCAGTCACATATTGGCGACAATGGGGGCAGTGATGAGCGGTAGTACGCCGGCCCCTGCCATGTTGTGGGGGCAGTCGAGTGCCCCGAAAGAGATGGTGGTGCTCCCCCATCGTTGGTGCGGAGCAGCTTTGGGGACTCCTGGGTCTGCCGACAGGACCTCCCGTCGTAGGGTCTTGACACTCCTGCGGGAGACGAGCTCCCAGCTTCTGCCGTACATGACATACAGCTTCTTGCGGCGGTCGTCGTCGTTGCCGGAGTTGGTTTCTTCAGTGAAAATGTCCTTAAGGTTTCTCTCGGGCGACTGGTAGTCGAGGTCCTGTCCCCCCACAGCCGTAGCCCTTTGGTCGGCCTCTTCCTTGTGTAGCCTGTGACGAGGCGGCGAGCCGTCCTTGGAGGACTGCTCGCGCCGCTTGTTGACGCGCCTTGCGAGTTTGATAATCTCCCGACAGTCTGCGACACTGTGACGACTATTGGGGTGCACTGGGCATGTGCTGCCGTTGCCTTCTTGGGGCCGTGAGCACTTGTTGCGCTTACCCTGGCCCCTAGCCGTGGCAGTGATGACTAGAGCAGCATTGAGAGCACCTAGAGGGGGGGGGGGGGTGAATAGGTGATCCTGGGACACTTCAAAAACTTAAGCCACAAAACTTGGTTACTTGTTAGCACAGTAATTTGCCAAGTGGCTAGAGAAGGATCTCAACACAACACAATAACCAAGAGATATCAATCACAGAGATGGCACAGTGGTTATCCCGTGGTTCGGCCAAGACCAACACTTGCCTACTCCACGTTGTGGCGTCCAAACGGACGAGGGTTGCAATCAACCCCTCTCAAGCGGTCCAAAGACCAACTTGAATACCACGGTGTTGCTTTGCTTCTCTTAATCCCGTTTGCGAGGAATCTCCACAGCTTGGAGCCTCTCGCCCTTACACAAGATGTTCACGAAGAATCACAGAGCAAGGGAGGGATTAGCAACTCACACACGACACAAAGATCACAGCGAATACGCACACGCAAAACCCAGACTTGAGCTCAAGAGACTAGCACACTAGAACGGAGCTCAAATCACTAAAATGTCGAACAAGTGCGCAAGAATGAAGTGTGAGTGATCAATGATGCTCAAAGGATGCTTGGTGTTCTCCTCCATGCGCCTAGGGGTCCCTTTTATAGCCCTAAGGCAGCTAGGAGCCGTTGGGAGCAATCTGGGAAGGCAATTCTTGCCTTCTGTCGTCTGGCGCACCGGACAGTCCGGTGCACACCGGACATGTCCGGTGCCCGATTTCTTTCCATAAACAGCGCAGTCGACCGTTGGCAGCCTGGGAGCCGTTGGTGCACTTGACATGTCCGGTGCACACCGGACAGTCCGGTGCCATCTTCTAGCCGTTGGCTCGGCCACGTGTCCCGCGCAGATTGCGCGGCCGACCGTTGGCCCGGCCGACCGTTGGCTCACCGGACAGTCCGGTGCACACCGGACAGTCCGGTGATTTTTAGCCGTACGCCGTTGATAGTTTCCCGAGAGCGACGAGTTCGCCTGTGAGCGGCCCACCGGACAGTCCGGTGCACACCGGACAGTCCGGTGAATTTTAGCCGTACACCGCCGTCGAAGTCCCGAGAGCAGCCACTTTGCCTAAGCCAGCCTGGCGCACCGGACACTGTCCGATGCACCACCGGACAGTCCGGTGCACCCAGACTGGTCAGACTTTGGCTGCTCGAGCCATCTCTTCTCCAACTCGATTTTTTCTGTTTCCAGCACTTAGACACAATACATTAGTCCATAAAACAATGTACTAAGTTTGAGAAACATACCTTTATCCTTGATTTGTACTTTGTCCACCATTTTACAATTAGGCACCTGTGTTGGGCACTAAATCACCAAAACACTTAGAAATGGCCCAAGGGCACATTTCCCTTTCAATCTCCCCCTTTTTGGTGATTTATGCCAACACAACATAAAGCAAGTAGAACAAGTACAAAATCAAATCAAATAAGAAATCAAAATTGTTTTGATTCAATTTTGACATATATGGATCACTCTATGCCACCACTTGGTTTGTTTTTGCAAATCAAACTCAAATTCCTATCTCTAAGTCAAGACCACTTGTAGAGACATAAAGAGAGGTTTTCCAAAGAAATTTGATCAAGGATTTCAAAAACTCCCCCTTTTTCCCATAATCAACACTTCTCCCCACAAGAGGTCAACTTTTGACATAAGAGACAATAAAAGAGTTTTGACAAACCAAAAGCTCTAATCTACTATTTCAAAATTTCTCAAGTGGTAGCTGATCCATTTATTGCTTTAGCCTTTATTTTCTCCCCCTTTTGGCATCAAGCACCAAAACGAGATCAATCTTGGTCCTTTAACCCCATTGCCTCACCAAAATCTTCAAATAAGAACACAAAGGCAATAAGAGTATCAAGATGAACTTGGAAAAGTTACTCTTTTCATCGGAGTGAAGTGGAAGTCTTGCATGGTCCAAGTCCACCTTTTCCCTTTCAATTTTCCTTGGAGACTAAAACAACGAAACTCAAGTACATGGTTAGTCTCAAAGGGTCAAGTTGTAGCACAGCTCCCCCTAAATATGTGCATCACTTGCAAAAAGGACTTGTGAGGTCCAGGGAGTGTTTGTACAACTTGAGCACCACAATAAGCAACAATATGTAGAGTGAACATAATCAAAAGCATAAACACATGTATGCTACATTTTAATCCAAGTTCCGCGAATCTAAGATATTGAGCTCACTACGCAGCCTGCAGAAGGTCTTCTCATCTAGAGGCTTGGTAAAGATATCGGCTAGCTGGTTCTCGGTGCTAACATGAAACACTTCGATATCCCCCTTTTGCTGGTGGTCTCTCAAAAAGTGATGCCGGATGTCAATGTGCTTTGTGCGGCTGTGCTCAACAGGATTTTCCGCTATTTGGATAGCGCTCTCATTATCACATAGGAGTGGGACTTTGCTCAGATTGTAGCCAAAGTCCCGGAGGGTTTGCCTCATCCAAAGTAGTTGCGCACAACACTGTCCCGCAGCAACGTACTCGGCCTCAGCGGTGGATAGGGCAACGGAGGTTTGTTTCTTAGAGTTCCATGACACCAGGGACCTTCCTAAGAATTGGCACGTCCCCGATGTACTCTTCCTATCGACCTTACATCCAGCATAGTCGGAATCTGAGTACCCAATCAAGTCAAAGTTAGACCCCTTTGGATACCAGATCCCGAAGCAAGGCGTAGCGACTAAATATCGAAGAATTCGCTTCACAGCCACTAAGTGACACTCCTTAGGATCGGATTGAAATCTAGCACACATGCATACGCTAAGCATAATATCCGGTCTACTAGCACATAGATAAAGCAGAGAACCTATCATGGACCGGTATGCTTTTTGATCAACGGACTTACCACCTTTGTTGAGGTCGGTGTGTCTGTCAGTTCCCATCGGCGTCTTTGCGGGCTTGGCGTCCTTCATCCCAAACCGCTTTAGCAAGTCTTGCGTGTACTTCGTTTGGGAGATGAAAGTGCCGTCCTTGAGTTGCTTCACTTGGAACCCAAGGAAGTAGTTCAACTCGCCCATCATTGACATCTCGAATTTCTGCGTCATCACCCTGCTAAACTCTTCACAAGACTTTTGATTAGTAGAACCAAATATTATGTCATCGACATAAATTTGGCACACAAAAAGATCACCATTGCAAGTCTTAGTAAAAAGAGTTGGATCGGCTTTCCCAACCTTGAAAGCATTAGCAATTAAAAAGTCTCTAAGGCATTCATACCATGCTCTTGGGGCTTGCTTAAGTCCATAGAGCGCCTTAGAGAGCTTACACACGCGGTCGGGGTACCGTTCATCCTCAAAGCCAGGGGGCTGCTCCACGTACACCTCCTCCTTGATCGGCCCGTTGAGGAAAGCGCTCTTCACATCCATTTGGTACAACCTGAAAGAATGGTGAGCGGCATATGCTAGCAAGATACGAATTGATTCTAGCCTAGCCACAGGAGCAAAAGTCTCCTCAAAGTCCAAACCTGCGACTTGGGCATAACCTTTTGCCACAAGTCGAGCCTTGTTCCTCGTCACCACCCCGTGCTCGTCCTGTTTGTTGCGGAACACCCACTTGGTTCCCACAACATTTTGCTTGGGACGAGGCACCAGTGTCCAAACTTCGTTGCGCTTGAAGTTGTTGAGTTCCTCCTGCATGGCCAACACCCAGTCCGGATCTAGCAAGGCCTCTTCTACCCTGAAAGGCTCAATAGAAGAGACAAAAGAGTAATGCTCACAAAAATTAACTAATCTTGAGCGAGTAGTTACTCCCTTGCTAATATCACCCAATATCTGGTCGACGGGATGATCCCTTTGAATTGTCGCTCGAACTTGGGTTGGAGGTGCCTGAGATGCTTCTTCCTCTTGAACATCCTGTGCTCCCCCTTGATCATGTGCCTCCACTTGAGGTACCTGTTCGTCATCTTGGGTTGGGGGATGCACCATAGTTGAGGAAGACGGTTGACCTTGCTCCAAATGTTCCTGAGGCCGTACATCTCCAATCGCCATGGTGCGAATCGCGGCCGTTGGAACGTCTTCTTCATCTACATCATCAAGATCAACAACTTGCTCTCTTGGAGAGCCATTAGTCTCATCAAATACAACGTCGCTAGAGACTTCAACCAAACCCGATGATTTGTTGAAGACCCTATATGCCTTTGTATTTGAATCGTAACCTAATAGAAACCCTTCTACGGCTTTGGGAGCAAATTTGGAATTCCTACCCTTCTTCACTAGAATGTAGCATTTACTCCCAAAAACACGAAAATACGATACATTAGGTTTGTACCGGTTAGCAGCTCATACGACGTCTTCTTGAGGAGGCGGTGAAGGTAGACCCTGTTGATGGCGTGGCAAGCCGTGTTCACGGCTTCCGACCAAAAGCACTCGGGGGTCTTGAATTCTCCAAGCATAGTCCTCGCCATATCTATGAGCGTCCTGTTCTTCCTCTCTACCACACCATTTTGCTGAGGTGTGTAGGGAGCGGAGAACTCGTGCTTGATCCCCTCCTCCTCAAGAAACTCCTCCACTTGAAGGTTCTTGAATTCGGACCCGTTGTCGCTCCTTATCTTCTTCACCTTGAGCTCAAACTCATTTTGAGCTCTCCTTAGGAAGCGCTTGAGGGTCCCTTGGGTTTCAGACTTATCCTGCAAAAAGAACACCCAAGTGAAGCGGGAAAAGTCATCAACGATAACTAGACCATACTTACTTCCTCCTATGCTCAGATAGGCGTCGGGTCCGAAGAGGTCCATATGTAGCAGCTCAGGGGTCTTGATGTTGTCATCACATTTTTGGTGTGATGAGAGCCTCCCACCTGTTTCCCTGCTTGACAAGCTGCACAAGGTCTATCTTTTTCGAAATGAACATTGGTTAGACCTATCACGTGTTCTCCCTTTAGAAGCTTGTGGAGGTTCTTCATCCCCACATGTGCTAAGCGGCGATGCCACAGCCAGCCCATGCAAGTCTTAGCCATTAAGCATGCATCTAGACCGGCCTCTTCTTTTGCAAAATCAACTAAGTAAAGCTTGTCGTCTAGTACACCCTTAAAAGCTAGTGAACCATCACATCTTCTAAAGACAGACACATCTACATTTGTAAACAAACAGTTATATCCCATATTGCATAATTGACTAACAGATAGCAAATTATATCCAAGAGACTCTACTAAAAACACATTAGAGATAGAATGCTCATTTGAGATTGCAATTTTACCTAACCCTTTTACCTTGCCTTGATTCCCATCACCGAAAATTATTGAATCTTGGGAATCTTTATTCTTGACGTAGGAGGTGAACATCTTCTTCTCCCCCGTCATATGGTTTGTGCATCCGCTGTCAATAATCCAGCTTGAACCCCCGGATGCATAAACCTGCAAGGCAAATTTAGGCTTGGGTCTTAGGTACCCAACTCATGTTGGGTCCTGCAAGGTTAGCACAAATATCCTTAGGGACCCAAATGCAAGTTTTGTCTCCCTTGCATCTTGCCCCTAATTTTCTAGCAACTATCTTCCTATCCTTTCTACAAATAGCAAAAGAAGTATTTAAAGCATGATATATTGTAGAGGGTTCATTAACTTTCCTAGGAACATTAACGACATTTCTCCTAGGCATATTATGAATAACATTTCTCCTACCAACATTTCTATCATGCACATAAGAAGAACTAGAAGCAACCATGGCATGAGAATCAAAGGCATTATATACATTACAACTCCTATAAGCATTTCTATGTTGTCTTCTATCATAGTACATAAAGGCATGGTTCTTTTGCACACTACTAGCCATAGGGGCCTTCCCTTTCTCCTTTGCGGAGATGGGAGCCTTATGGCTTGTCAAGTTCTTGGCTTCCCTCTTGTAGCCAAGTCCATCCTTAATTGAGGGGTGTCTACCAATCGTGTAGGCATCCCTTGCAAATTTTAGCTTGTCAAATTCATTCTTGCTAGTCTTAAGTTGGGCATTAAGACTAGCTAATTCATCATTTAATTTGGAAATTGAAACTAAATGATCACTACAAGCATCAATGTCAAAATCTTTACACCTATTACAAGTTTCAACAATTTCTACACAAGAATTAGATTTACTAGCTACTTCTAGTTTAGCATTTAAATCACCATTAAAACTTTTTAACTTAGCAATAGTTTCATGACAAGAAGATAATTCACTAGAGAGCATTTCATTCCTCTTAATTTCTAGAGCAAGAGATTTCTGTGCTTCTACAAATTTATCATGTTCTTCATACAACAAATCCTCTTGTTTTTCTAAAAGCATATTCTTGTCATTCAAGGCATCAATTAATTCATTAATTTTGTCTACCTTGGTTCTATCTAATCCCTTGAATAAGCATGAGTAATCTATCTCATCATCATCACTAGACTCATCTTCACTCGAAGAAGCATAAGTACTAGTATGAGTGCTTACTTTCTTCTCTCTTGCCATGAGGCAAGTGTGACGCTCGTTGGGGAAGAGGGATGACTTGTTGAAGGCGGTGGCGGCGAGTCCTTCATTGTCAGAGTCAGAGGAGGAACAATTCGAATCCCACTCCTTTCCGATATGTGCCTCGCCCTTGGCCTTCTTGTAATGCTTCTTTTTCTCCCTCTTGTTCCCTTGCTCCTGATCACTATCATTGTCGGGACAGTTAGCAATAAAATGACCAAGCTTACCGCATTTGAAGCATGAGCGCTTCCCCTTGGCTTTGGTCTTGCTTGGCTGCCCCTTGCGACCTTTAAGCGCCGTCTTGAAGCGCTTAATGATGAGGGCCATCTCCTCATCATTGAGTCCGGCCGCCTCAACTTGCGCCACCTTGCTTGGTAGCGCCTCCTTGCTCCTTGTTGCCTGGAGAGCAATGGGTTGAGGCTCATGACTAGGACCATTCAACGCGTCGTCCACGTATCTTGCCTCCTTGATCATCATTCGCCCGCTTACGAACTTCCCAAGAACTTCTTCGGGCGACATCTTGGTGTACCTGGGATTTTCACGTATATTGTTCACCAAATGAGGATCAAGAACGGTAAATGACCTTAGCATTAGGCGGACGACATCGTGGTCCGTCCATCGCTTGCTCCCGTAGCTCCTTATTTTGTTGATAAGAGTCTTGAGCCGGTTGTATGTTTGTGTTGGCTCCTCGCCCCTTATCATCGCGAACCGTCCAAGCTCGCCCTCCACCAACTCCATTTTGGTGAGCAAGGTGACGTCGTTTCCCTCATGAGAGATCTTGAGGGTGTCCTAGATCTGCTTGGCATTGTCCAAGCCGCTCACCTTGTGATACTTGTCCCTGCACAAAGAGGCTAGCAACACAGTAGTAGCTTGTGCATTTTTATGAATCTGTTCATTAATAAACACAGGGCTATCCGAGCTATCAAATTTCATTCCACTTTCCACAATCTCCCAAATGCTTGGATGGAGAGAAAACAGGTGAGTACGCATTTTGTGGCTCCAAAATCCGTAATCCTCTCCATCAAAGTGAGGGGGCTTGCCAAGTGGAATGGGGAGCAATTGAGCATTTGAACTATGCGGGATGCGCGAATAATCGAAAGAAAAGTTTGAGTTAACCGTCTTTCGTCTATCGTAGTCGTCGTCGTCCTTTTGGGAGGAGGAAGATTCGTCGCTGTCGTAGTAGACAATTTCCTTGATGCGCCTAGTCTTCTTCTTCCTCCCGTCTTTTCTTTTGTGGCCCGAGCCTGAGTCGGTGAGCCTGTCATCATTGGGCTCGTTGACGAAGGACTCCTTCTCCTTGTCGTTGATCACCATCCCCTTGCCTTTAGGATCCATCTCTTCGGGCGGTTAGTCCCTTTCTTGAAGAGAACGGCTCCGATACCAATTGAGAGCACCTAGAGGGGGGGGGGGGTGAATAGGTGATCCTGGGACACTTCAAAAACTTAAGCCACAAAACTTGGTTACTTGTTAGCACAGTAATTTGCCAAGTGGCTAGAGAAGGATCTCAACACAACACAATAACCAAGAGATATCAATCACAGAGATGGCACAGTGGTTATCCCGTGGTTCGGCCAAGACCAACGCTTGCCTACTCCACGTTGTGGCGTCCCAACGGACGAGGGTTGCAATCAACCCCTCTCAAGCGGTCCAAAGACCAACTTGAATACCACGGTGTTGCTTTGCTTCTCTTAATCCCGTTTGCGAGGAATCTCCACAGCTTGGAGCCTCTCGCCCTTACACAAGATGTTCACGAAGAATCACAGAGCAAGGGAGGGATTAGCAACTCACACACGACACAAAGATCACAGCGAATACGCACACGCAAAACCCAGACTTGAGCTCAAGAGACTAGCACACTAGAACGGAGCTCAAATCACTAAAATGTCGAACAAGTGCGCAAGAATGAAGTGTGAGTGATCAATGATGCTCAAAGGATGCTTGGTGTTCTCCTCCATGCGCCTAGGGGTCCCTTTTATAGCCCCAAGGCAGCTAGGAGCCGTTGGGAGCAATCTGGGAAGGCAATTCTTGCCTTCTGTCATCTGGCGCACCGGACAGTCCGGTGCACACCGGACATGTCCGGTGCCCGATTTCTTTCCACAAACAGCGCAGTCGACCGTTGGCAGCCTGGGAGCCGTTGGTGCACTTGACATGTCCGGTGCACACCGGACAGTCCGGTGCCATCTTCTAGCCGTTGGCTCGGCCACGTGTCCCGCGCAGATTGCGCGGCCGACCGTTGGCCCGGCCGACCGTTGGCTCACCGGACAGTCCGGTGCACACCAGACAGTCCGGTGATTTTTAGCCGTACGCCGTTGATAGTTTCCCGAGAGCGACGAGTTCGCCTGTGAGCGGCCCACCGGACAGTCCGGTGCACACCGGACAGTCCGATGAATTTTAGCCGTACACCGCCGTCGAAGTCCCGAGAGCAGCCACTTTGCCTAAGCCAGCCTGGCGCACCGGACACTGTCCGGTGCACCACCGGACAGTCCGGTGCACCCAGACTGGGCAGACTTTGGCTGCTCGAGCCATCTCTTCTCCAACTCGATTTTTTCTGTTTCCAGCACTTAGACACAATACATTAGTCCATAAAACAATGTACTAAGTTTGAGAAACATACCTTTATCCTTGATTTGTACTTTGTCCACCATTTTACAATTAGGCACCTGTGTTGGGCACTAAATCACCAAAACACTTAGAAATGGCCCAAGGGCACATTTCCCTTTCAAGCATCCTATTGCTTCTTGCGGCCGCGGCCCTTGTTCCTCTTTTCCTTTTTGCCATCGCCCTGGGCGTCAGCATCCAAACCGCCCATCTGGGTGACCCCAGCTTGTGGCACCGAGTGCCAAGCACGGCCCTCAGCGGCCCTGGCACATTTATCAGCCAGGGCGAAGAGTGTGGTGATGTTGTCCACATCGCGCGTGGCCAGCTTCTCCAGTATCTTTTTGTCACGCACCCCCTGGCGGAAAGCTGTGATGATGGAAGCATTTGAGATACGAGGGATTGTCCCACGTACCTTGGTGAAGCGGGAAATGAACGCCCGGAGGGTTTCCCTGGGTTCCTGCCTTACTGCATGGAGGTGTGCTTCTACACCATGCTGCTGGTAGGCGCTGGCGAAGTTCGCCATGAACCACGCGCAGAGCTCTTCCCAGTAGTATATGGACCCTGGGGCTTCGTTCATGAGCCAAGTCTGAGCTGGCCCAGTCAGAGCCACGTGGAAATAGGTCGCCATTACGGTGGTGTCTCCACCTGCCGCTACAATGGCGATGACATAGACCTACAGAAATTCTGACGGGTCTGTCGTACCATCGTACGTTTTCTGGTAGGTGTGGACGAAACTTGGTTGGCCACGCTGCCACGCGGAGGTGGTCCGTTAAGGCGGCGCAACCTACTCCGGCCAATGGGATGCTTGTCTGGAATCGAGCATCCCCTGGGCCTTGTGGCGCGGCCGTGGCGAAGTCTTGCTCGAGGTTGTGACCCCCGAGGCTCCGGCGGCACTCTCGCGCCCTTCCTAAAGAGAGATGGGCATTCTTGCCCGCCCCCCTGTGGTTGAGCTCGTCCCGTAGGTCTTCTGGTCTCTCCAGGGGGACATGCGTATCTTTAGCCGCTCATCTGCGATTGAGTTCTGCCCGCAGATCTTTGGTCGGCGCAGCCCTCACCGAGGGCGAGCGCACCGAGGCCGACACCTCGTACTGGCGTCGGGACGATTGAGGCCTGGGCCTGGCCGAGCCAATGTGTGCTATACCAAGGAGGCGATCCACGTCGTTGTGCCATTGTCCCATAGCCCCCGGCGAGGCTGTGGAGCTTGGTGGATGCTGCAGCAGCTCCCTGGCTGTGGAGAGCGCTCCGGCGGGAGCGACCCCCGATGGAGTCTGGGACGCCTACGCCAGTGTATGCTACCGTGCGGAGCGCACAGCTGCGGCGCAGGGCGCCTGGCAGTCGGAATTCTTTGATGTAGCAGATGCGGTCCCTTCCTCCAAGAGGAAATCTTCGGAGGTCTCATCTTGGTGCTCGGCGATATGGACCATGGTGTCGATCGAGTAACAAGCAAAAATCTAAAAGCCTACGCCTCTACCTGGCACGCCAAATGTCGGAGGGTAAATCTCTCCGGCCGGGTGGCGGATTGCACCCGCCCTAATTCCTAAAATTAGGTGGGGCCTAAGTGTCTTGCTTGTTACGAGGTTGGTGGATGAACACACGAGAGCACACGAGGGTTTAGAGTGGTTCGGGACGCCGGGGCGTAACACCCTACTCCACTGTGTGATGTATTGTGAGTCTGAGCTTGGATCTGGCCTTGTAACGTCGCATGCCTCCCCTTTTATAGATGAAGGGGGGCATGTACAAAGGTACTGAGCCCCGACAGGTGGGCCCAGGGACATAGAGAATATAGCGCTCGGGACTATAAATATTTGCTGCTAGGGCAATCTCCTTGTGTCCTGTCACCCGAGATTCGTGTATCTTTGGCGTGCAGGGGAAGCTTCTTGCAGAAGGGATAATGAGCACGATGCGCCGCATGGCACGGGCGCATTGTTTGATGATAGATTGGACAGGCGCGTTGTCTGACGCCGTCTGCCAGCGGAGTGGACTGGACGCATTAAATGCCGAGGGGGCACATCGTCCGTCAGCCTGGTGGTAGGCGGCGCGTCCTCTCCGCAATAAATGCGGAGACCGCACGACCTCGGTGGCCTAACGTCAGACTCCTTCGCTCGGCTTATGTCATGAGCCACGAGCCGCACGGTAGTGGTGGGTCTCGGTCTGAGCGGGGAGCGTGGTGCAAGCCCCGGACACGTGACAACACCGGACCCCTTCCAGGGCGGGGCCCGGGTATTCCCTGCTCCAGAATCCTGGGGACCAGGTGGTGATCTGTCCGGACCCCACATGGAAGGGTCTGAGATCTTTCTCGGAGGTCCGCCCGTTACGCACGGGGTCCGATGCTTCCCACGTGGCAGGCCCGGACCTACTGCGCGTATCCAGAGCACGCTTTTTCCCTTGGCCACGTGGCGACCCCAAGGCGGCTGATGTTGCACGACGGTGAGCTGCTTGCCGCGCAACTAGAGGCTTTACCGCCGGCACGGTGTTTATACCTTGTAACCAGGGGTACCCCTGTTTCAAGGTACCGACACTGTCCGTGTTGGCCTTAGAGTCGTTTAGCGCGTTTCAATTTATCAAGTAGTGCACCAGAGCCGTGATCGCCGCACGCCGGTGGGAGCTCCACCGTCGTTCACTGGTGCATCGCCGTGTTCAGGCTGGGGGTAGAAGATCAGACGTGGAACCATGGATCCATAGATGGGTGGCCCAGATTAGTTTTAGCATACCGCCTAGGGCGTTGGATCTATGCAGTTGGATCGGTATCCTACAGCTCGAAACAGATCACGTTCCATTAATTTGTAGCCGTTGATCTCCGATCTTGCGGCTGATAGCTACACCGGTTCGGCAAACGTTTGGATCTAATCCTCATCACAAATCGCGGATCCAATGGCCACTGCTCACCAATACCCCTTCGCCGCGACTATTTTGTTAAAAAGCCCTTAGCGATTTAAGAAATTAACCCGCCATCCTCTGGCTATGGAAAATAAATACGGACACGCCCCTAGAATTTATAGTTTTGCCCCCGAACTTCTGGTAATTAGTACCCACGGCCCAGGGCTTAAATATATACAGTAATTAATATAGAAAAATGGTTTCTAGTATAAAAATAATTCCAGAATCCTGTTTAATTCATAAGAAATTCATTTGAACTCCTTTTTGATCCGTTTCAGTTGCATTAAATTCATAGTAATATTGTTTATCCTCTGGTAATCTTATTTTAGTATGAAGCATATGGTTAAATTTATACGCTTGATTTGTTTCGTATCTACCACTTAAAACTTCGAAAAATCATAACTAATTCATTTTAACTCTGTTTCAATCCGTTCAAGTTGCGTTAGCTTCGTATAAATATTTATTATGCAGTAACGGCATGAATTATACCATATCGCATAATTTTATAGTTAGATATTTATTTATTCTATGTCTATTAGATTAACTCTTCTAAATCAAAGCTAAACTGTCCATGATTATAATTTGATTAAAATATGAGCTCTAGTAAAGTTGTAATTAAGATTAAAGTTGAGTTAATTATATATAAAATATTCTCTCGTATGATGTATACTAACCAATTCATAATATAGTTTAATATTTAAATCTCATAGATCTTCCATAAATCACAACTCCTTAACCGTAACTCTGAATTTAGCGATTCTCGAACCCACGATCTCGTAGCGACACATAGATTATTATTATGTAGTTTATTCTTATGTTTGGTGTAATGTTAATTTTACTTATACCATGTTTGTTTGTATTGCTACGTTTAGCAGTGAGGTCATGAGTCATCTGAAGATCATCCTGGTACCTGGATTCTCAAGTCCCAGGCAAGTTGTGCCCTTGATCACTTTTGTTTACCCAATAATGTTCTTTATAATCATTTATTCACGCATAGGTTTAATTTTGATGGGACCCAATAGGTCACCCTAGTCTGATTATCTTTATACCTTGTTTACCCCTGAACTATTTGTGTAGTTTTGCTATTGCTCTATATGCTTTTGGGATTAATATCACATTATGTCCATGTTCTAATTATTATGTTATTTTATTTATTGTTCATGTCAAGATCATTATTTTTAATTGGAACATGGAGCTTAACTTGAGAAACATGTGCCACCACAAGGGTGGAATGGGACGCCCTTGGCTGACTAATTAGGAAAGCTAGTGGAAGACTACCTTACCCAAAAGGGGCAAGGGCAGTAGGGGAGTAGGCGTGTAGGGAGGTTCTCGGGTTGATTTTGCTGCGATGGTGGTCAGACGAGGGATTCCTACATTGCTCTTCCTAGAAACTATAGCAGGTTTTCGGAAGCTAGTGGAACTTTGTAAAGGCCTCGTAGTGGATCCCTAGCCATTCACCTCAGAAGTGTCTAAGGGCCTTGCAAACCCTGGCAACATGGGATACATGACTTGTGGGTACATGGTACAACCTCTGCAGAGTGTAAAACTGGTATACTAGTCGTGCTCGTGGTCATGAGCAGCTCAGGACTCTCGCATGATTAAATTATGGAACTAAATTCAATTTGTCATTTGCATTGCATGAGATTTATTATTAATGTTGTTCTAATATTATTATGGGTTGGTATTGACTTATATTTAGTAACTGCTAATAAAATTTGTCCAACTTATTAAAAGCAATGCTCAACTTTAACCCTTATTATTGATCAGCCTTACACTTCACGTGAACTCCCACCTTTGGTGAGTTCATGCACATTATTCCCCACAACTTGTTGAGCGATGAACATATGTGAGCTCACCTTTGCTGTCTTACACCCCCCATAGGTCAAGAACAGGTAAAACAGGATGAGGCGCATGGAGGATGCTGCAATGTGTTCGCGAGAGGTCTAGGCCATCGTCTCCTAGTCAACTTTGGGTTGCTGGATCGTTGTCTCCTTACGATGTAATTATTAATTTATTTTGTATAGAAATCCTATTGTATAATAAAGTTATGGCATTCGTTTCTGTGCCATGATTCATCATATGTGTGAGACTTGGTCCCAGCACACCTGGCGATTATGTTCACGCCTAGGTCCCTAAAACCCGAGTGTGACAGGCGTCGGTGGCATGATTTGTGCATGGCGGCGTTGGAGGAGAGGAGGGTAGTGGCGGCTGCACAGCGCTGCGTGCGGTGGCTTGCAGTTGCAGCTCCTCGTTAGGGACAGGTGTGTGGCCAAGAGCTCTCGGCACAGACAGTTAGTAGTAGAGCCAGAATTTTAACCTTGGGTATTCCCACACCTCACATAGATATAGATATAGATATAGAGATACATATAGCAAATTCACCAAATAATATAGGGGTACAGATATAGATATAGATATAGATATAGATATATAGAAGATATAGGTAGATATGATATGATAGAATAAATAACTTACAATTTTGTTTAAAAGGAACTAAATCACTGCTAATACTGGAGTAGCATATCTTTGGTGAATACTTGCCAGTGAATTGGTTTCCGCTATAGTATATATATAAGTATACACTCTTCTAGGATTATAGTATATAGATAAGTATACACTCTTCTAGGATCAATCGTGAGGAGTTCTTTAGATTTTCTTGCATCATGGAGTACAAAAAGAGGGTGGATGCGCTAGTGTTTTTCTCGTTACTTCTCCTCGGATACTTTGCTGCTCATGCGCATGGGAAGGGTAAGTGAAAACTATATAGACATGTGTGTGCATGCTTGATAGATGTAGACAATTTAGAAGATGTTATTTTATGATACCGTGTGTGTATCATGGCAAATTAATGATATATCGCAATCCCCTGTGTTAAATTACTCAAATAATTTCGAATGTAATTATACTCAAGGCATTTGTTGTTAATAGAACTCTTATCCTTTACCTTCTACTAGGTCATGTCACAAATGATATCGGTGTTTCTACCCCAGCCAAAGAAGGAATTATGCGAGGAAAAGGAGCACAATGCGCTCAAGGGTTTCTTCCATGCAAAGATAACAAGTGCTACTGCTGCATTGGTGGCCGAACTCATGGTTGCTACTCTACGCTGGCTGAGTGTAGTCATGCCTGCTTCTAAACAAAAATTAAGCTCGGTGTTATTATATACATTGTAATGGTAGGTAATGCTATTAATAATATATGGGAGTTTTAGTTTTGGTATTAGACTTTTTTTCGATTCGCGAAATTTAGTCAAAATCTAACAAGTTTTTAGAGGACTTAAATATGAAGTATGTTTCCCAATAAATTTTAATGAAAAATATCAGAATGCTTTAGGCTGCCTCCATCAGCTCACAGATGTTGTTGCGGATAGACGACAGTATCGGTATAAATCACACTGCACAGAATGAGGATGTTTCTAGGAGAACGTGCATTCGGTCACGTTAGCGGAAAAATCTTGAGTAGCAGTAGTTTCCTCCCGTGTCAGCGTCAACACCACGAATGTTCTGTGCGACATGGAAGGTTTGCGGCTTACTGTGGCATTAATCCGGATGCAGCTTGTACAATATTTTGTCTCTATGGATTGCGGTTGCAGCCGTCCGAACAGCTGCAATTGCTGTGGTTACAGGGCAGCTAGACAAGTCTAGTTGCGAGGTCGGAGCGGTGGCACACTGATGCTCAAGGCGGTTTCCAGAGGTCCACTCAGACAGATGCGACATGCCTCATCGGGGGAAAGTGGCTCCTAAAGCCGATGTTGCCCGCTAGGAGCAGGGTGCTCCAAGCCAAGAAACATCCCAGAAAGGGAAGGAGGTGGCTCCGAACGTGGGTGGATCAAGCGAGGCTCGCAAGAGGTCAGCCGATTGTGGAGACTCCTCGCAAATAGTAACGACAAGGTCATTAGGACCTTTTGGGGGCACATGGGCACATGGCACCGATCATGATAGTTAGACTTCCTTGTTAGATTTCCTTTCTTTATCGCATCCTTACATCTATTTTCTCAGCCCTATGACGTCAACCCCTTGTAGCACCCCAAAAATCCAAATCTAGAAAATTTCTCAAACTCGCTCTAAAATCAAAATGAATTTTAAATTTTGTTTCAAAATGTTTTCTTGTGAGTTGACCTCAACAAAGAAAATATATTGGTCTACCATATCTCCAAAATTGTCCTCAAGATATCCTACAAATATTTCTCGAGTGATCCCCTCAAATTATTTTAAGAAATACTAGCTAAATGTTCCACCGATATTTCTCCAAATATTTTTATCCTAAGAAATACCCTCAGAATCATTTTTAAAATCCCTACAAATATTTTCTTAATAAATTTCCTTTTGCTCATATGTATACATACGCCTCCGGTGTTATACAGTGAGCTCTACAAGCTAATTTCACTTATTCATAGCTAATACATGTTTATCTCTCACTAATCCTCGCCTCCTCCCACTAATCCTCGACTCCTCCCCCTAATCCCCCACCTTGTCCATTAATAGAGGGGCAAGGGGCTCACTCATGCCATCCCAAGCCATTTCATGGCTACTCATTCCCACTCACTGACTCACTCCCACTCCCACTCCCACACAAGCACAACACGAGCACAAGGATCGTTCGATCGTTCATTCACTTATTCATCCAAATGTTCATAATTTGTTCGTTCCTCCGATTGTTCGATCGTCCATCCGATCGTTCATGGTTCGTTTGTTCGTCCGTCCGATCATTTGATCGTTCGTCCGTTCGTTCGTCCAAATAATCTTTGTCCAACCGTTATATTGGCAAAATTCTGATCGCTCGTTCATTCGATCATCCGATCGTTCATCCGTTTGTTCATAATCCATGTTCATCATTCGTTCCTACGAACTATTCATCGTTCGTTCATAATACCTATTCATCATTCGTCGTTCGTTCAAACAAACTATTCACCGTTCATCGGATCATTCATAATCACTATTCATTATTCATCGGATCGTTCATCCTACTAATCATCGTTCATCTGATCACCCAAATATTCGACTGCTCATCCATCATGATGATGAGCTCACCTGAAACTGTTAGACTAATGTCTCAGCCATACAAACTCCGGTGACTGTGATTTTTCTTCCAGTAAGAACTTCACGGTTGGTCACCCATCCCAGAATTGCTCTGAGTTTAGCACGCTTAACTTCGAGGTTCTTTCGAACCAGACTTTCAAAAAGAAAGGCGAACCATGTTTGTATAGATATGTAGCACCTCAAAAATTCAAATCTTGAAAATTTCTCAAACTTGCTCTAAATTCAAAATGAATTTTTAAATTTCATTTCGAAATGTTTGTTTGCAAGTTGATCTCAACAAAGAAAATATAGTGGTCTATATTCTCTCCAAAATTCTCCTCAAAAAGACCTACAAATATTTTCCAAGTGATCCCTTCAAATTCTTTCAGAAATATTGCCTAAATATTCCACCGATGTTTCTCTAAATATTTTTCTCTTGAGAAATACCCTCTAAATCATTTTGAAAATCACTACAAATATTTTCTTAATAATTTTCCTTATGCTCATACACATACATACGCGTTCAGTGTCATGCAGTGAGCTCTACAAGCTAATTTCACTTATCCACAGTTAATACATGCTTATCTCCCACTAATCCTCACCTCCTCCCACTAATCCTTGCCTCCTCCCCCTAATCCCCCCACCTTGTCGATAAATAGAGAGGCAAGGGGCTCCCTCATGCCATCCCAAGCCATTTCATGGCAACTCACTCCCACACAAGCACAACACGAGCACAAGGATCGTTCGGTCGTTCATTCGACCATTCGTCCAAATGTTCGTAGTTTGTTCATTCGTTCGTCCAAATAATCTTTGTTCAGCCGTTATGCTGCCGAAATTCCGATCGTTAGTTCGTCCGATCATTCAATCGTCCGTTCGTTCATAATCCCTATTCATCGTTCATCGTTCGTTCATACGAACTATCTATCATTCATCATTCGTTCATAATCCCTATTCATCGTTCATCGTTCGTTCATACGATTTATTCACAGTTAAACGGATCATTCGTAATCATTATTCATCATTCATCCTACTATTCATTGTTACTCCGATCGCCCAAATATTCAACTTCTCATCCATCATGATGATCAGCACACCTAAGACCTACCAGACCAATATCTCAGTCATACGGACTCCGGTGACTGTGATTTTCCTTCTAGTAAGAACTTCCCATTTGGTCACCCATCCAAGAATTGCTCCAAGTTGAGCACACTTAACTTTGTGGTTCTTTCAAAACATACTTCCAAAAAGAAAGGCAAAAAATGTTTGTATGGATACACCATCAATCTTATAAAACCTGGCCCAAGATACCACAGCCTGTCCAGACGAGAATATCACAATATTCTAGGTGTCTAGGTGCTGCCTTACTCTTGTCCCATGTGACACAGAAGGTAGGAACAATTGCCACCAACATAAGTATCTGCTCATGAACAGTGCAGAAATAATTCATGGCACTCTGGTTCCAAATATCTCTAAATATTCTAATTCTGGAATATTCTAGGAATATTCCTTTTCCCTTTTCCTTTTTTATTCCTATGATTATAAAAACCAAAACTCCTTCGTCTAGTCTCTGATTTTGACAGTACTAATTTCTAAATTCTTATCAACTTACCCTCTATCCATCCATGTCATCCCGTAAGCATAGTTGTCGGGGACCATAATTAGGGGTACCCTCAAGACGCCTAATTCTCAGCTGGTAACCCCCATCAGCATAAAGCTGCAGAGGCCTGATGGGTTTGATTAGGTCAGGGATCAGTCCATACGAGCGACTCGATCACGCCACGCCCGAGCCTAGCCTCGGGCAAGGGCAGCCGACCCTGAGGTGTTTTCCGTCTCGCCCGAGGCCCCCCTTTTTTACGGCAGACGCATCTCCGGCTCGCCCAAGGCCTTGCCTTCGTTAAGAAGCAACCCTGACTAAATCACCGCGCCAACCGACCAAGTCACTGGGGCATTTAACGCAAAGAGTGAGACTGACGGGCGGCCAGGCTTGGCCAAAGGCGCCGTAGGAAGCTCTGCCCGACCCAGGGCTCGGACTCGGGCTAAGGCCCCGGAAGACAGCGAACTCCGCTCCGCCCGACCCAGGGCTCGGACTCGGGCTAAGGCCCCGGAAGACGGCGAACTCCGCTCCGCCTGACCCAGGGCTCGGACTCGGGCTAAGGCCCCGGAAGACGGCGAACTCCGCTCCGCCCGACCCAGGGCTCGGACTCGGGCTAAGGCCCCGAAAGACGGCGAACTCCGCTCCGCCCGACCCAGGGCTCGGACTCGGGCTAAGGCCCCGGAAGACGGCGAACTCCGCTCCGCCCGACCCAGGGCTCGGACTCGGGCTAAGGCCCCGGAAGACGACGAACTCCGCTCCGCCCGACCCAGGGCTCGGACTTGGGCTAAGGCCCCGGAAGACGACGAACCCTGCTTCGCCCGACCCAGGGCTCGGACTCCGCCCTGGCCTCTGCCGAACGACCTCCGCCTCGCCCGACCCAGGAGCTCGGGCTCGGCCTCGGCCATGCAGGACAGACTCGACCTCGGCTTCGGAGGAGCCTCCACGTCGCCCGACCTAGGGCACGAGACCGCCACGTCGACAGGAAGCGCCATCATCACCCTACCCCGAGCCGACTCGGGCCGCAGAAAACAGGACCGACGTCCCATCTGGCTAGCTCCGCCAGATAGGCAATGATGGCGCCCCGCTGGACCCATGACGACAGCGGCTCTCAGCTCCCTTACGAAAGCAGGGGGACGTCAGCAAGGGCCCAACTACTTCGACAGCTGTCCCTCCACCAGGCTCCGTTACTCCTCCGACGGCCACGACGCCACACCAGCTGGGTGCCAAGATCTCTCCGGCTGCCACCTTGGCATGTACTTAGGGCACTAGCTCTCCCCCGCTAGACACGTAGCACCTTGCTACACCCCCATTTGTACACCTGGATCCTCTCCTTACGCCTATAAAAGGAGAGACCAGGGCCTTCTTAGAGAAGGTTTGCCTCGCGGGAACGAGGGCAGGGGCAGGCGCTCTCTTGGGGCCGCTCGCTCCCCTCACCCGCGCGGACGCTTGTAACCCCCTACTGCAAGCGCACCCGACCTGGGCGCGGGACGAACACGAAGGCCGCGGGATCTCTGCCTCCCTCACGACCCGGCTCCGGCCACCTCGCTCTTTCCCCCCTTCGCGCTCGCCCACGCGCTCGACCCATCTGGGCTGGGGCACGCGGCACACTCACTCGTCGGCTCGGGGACCCCTCGGTCTCGAAACGCCGACAGTTGGCGCGCCAGGTAGGGGCCTGCTGCGTGTTGACGAGCAGATTCCCGTCAAGCTCCAGATGGGCAGTCTCCAACGACCTCTTCAACCCGGGACGGTGCTCCGTTTCGGGAGCCTCGAGTTCATGTCTTCCGACGGCAGCTACGACATGATACTCCTTCCACCGCCGCGCGACAGCAACAATGGTGGCGGACAGCCCGCCCGCCGGCGGCGGAATCGACGACGTCTTTCCCGCGTGGGGGAAGGACAACTTTCGAGCTCGCCCCATCCTCTCCCTCGCCATCGGAGGAGGAGGCGGGGCAACCAGGGCCGAGCGGGAGGCTGCGCTCAATCGGCTGTCGAGCAAATCGACATCCCCAGCGCTCCAACGGAGGACGTGTCGGGCGTCACCCTCGCGTTTGAGGTGAAGGCGAGCGCCGTCCCCCCACGACACGCCGACCCCGAGCAAGTGGACGACGCCAGCGCGCTCACGGAGGGCCTGCAGGACGTCGCCCTCGCACCCAGGACGACGGCGCGATTAGCCCCCGATGTGACTTCGTCGCTCCTCGTCGACCAAAAGGTACCGGCTGATTCCCATCCTTTGTCATTTCAACTCGACCTCAACCCGCCTAGTGACCTCACCCTGGCGGGCGCTCACGTCGAGGCGAGTGCAACCCCTCTGGGGTTTCGTGTGCGGTCGCCTTGGGACCGATTGACGGGCGTCTCGACCTACGGACCCTCTGGGTCCGAGGAAGATGACGACCCCAGCATCTGCTGGGATTTCTCTGGATCTGGCAACCCCAGTGCCATGCGGGACTTCATGACCGCATGCGACTACTGCCTCTCCGACTGTTCCGACGGCAGCCGCAACCTTGACGACAAGGACTGCGGCCCGAGCCGCGAATGTTTCCACGTCGAGCTAGGGGATCCCTCCGGAGGCAGCTGTCTCGGCATGCCGGAGGATGGTGATCCCCCTAGGCCAGCGCCTCGCGCCGACATCCCGCGGGAGCTAGCTGTGGTCCCCGTTCCGGCGGGGGGTCACGACCCACAGCTCGAGCAAGTCCGCTGGGCGCAGGCCGGGCTCGATGAGGGAGCAGGAGCGCTCGAGGCAATCCGCCGGGACGACGGGCAGGTATGGGCGGGCCAGCCCCCGGCCGGAGGAATACGTCACCTGCCCCAAGGTCTCCAGCACCGCATCACCAATGATGCCAGGGGCAGACCGCCACCCGCATCCTGCGGAACCGGTCAGGACCTGGCAGCCGCAGCGATGCTCCTCCGCGCAATGCCGGAGTCATCAACCACCGAGGGTCGGCGAATCCAGGGAGAGCTCAAGCATCTCCTGGAAGGCGCTGCGGCCCGGCGGGCCGAGAGCTCTGCCTCCCGAAGGCAGGGATACCCCTTGGAACCTCGTGCCGCGACTTCCCGACTCATGCGGGAAGCCTCGGTCTACACCGGGCGCACGCGCAACACCGCGCCTACGGCCCCGGGCCACCTCAGCGACGAGCACCCTCATCGCGACCGTCGGGCCCGCCTCGACGAAAGGGTGCGCCGAGGTTATCACCCCAGGCGTGGGGGACGCTACGACAGCGGGGAAGATCGGAGTCCCTCGCCCGAACCACCCGGTCCGCAGGTCTTCAGCCGGGCCATTCGGCGGGCGCCGTTTCCGCCCCGATTCCGACCCCCGACTACTATCACAAAGTACTCGGGGGAAACGAGACCGAAGTTGTGGCTCGCGGACTACCGCCTGGCCTGTCAACTGGGTGGAACGGACGACGACAACCTCATCATCCGCAACCTCCCCCTGTTCCTCTCCGACACTGCTCGCGCTTGGTTGGAGCACCTGCCTCCGGGGCAGATTTCCAACTGGGAGGATCTGGTCCAAGCTTTCGCCGGCAACTTCCAGGGCACGTACGTGCGCCCCGGGAATTCCTGGGACCTCCGAAGCTGCCGGCAACTGCCGGGAGAGTCTCTTCGGGACTACATCCGGCGATTCTCGAAGCAGCGCACCGAGATGCCCAACATCACCGACTCCGATGTCATCGGCGCGTTCCTTGCCGGCACCACCTGCCGTGACCTGGTGAGCAAGCTGGGTCGCAAGACCCCCACCAGGGCGAGCGAGCTGATGGACATCGCCACCAAGTTCGCCTCTAGTCAGGAGGCGGACGAGGCAATCTTCCGAAAGGACAAGCAGCCCCAGGGCCGCCCGTCGGAAGATGCTCCCGAGGCGTCTACTCCGCTCGGCGCCAAGAAGAAAGGCAGGAGGAAGTCGCAAGCGAAACGCGACGACGCCAGCACGGACCTTGTCGCCGCCGCCGAATACAAGAACCCTCGGAAGCCCCCCGGAGGCGCCAATCTCTTCGACAAGGCACTCAAGGAGACGTGCCCCTACCATCAGGGGCCCATCAAGCACACCCTCGAGGAGTGCGTCATGCTTCGGCGCCACTTCCACCGGGCCGGGCCACCCGCAGAGGGTGGCAGGGCCCGCGACGACGACAAAAAGGAAGATCACCAAGCAGGAGAGTTCTCCGAGGTCCGCGACTGCTTCATGATCTACGGAGGGCATGCGGCGAATGCCTCGGCTCGGCATCGTAAGCAAGAGCGTCGGGAGGTCTGCTCGGTGAAGGTGGCGGCGCCAGTCTACCTAGACTGGTCCGACAAGCCCATCACCTTCGACCAGGATGACCACCCCGACCACGTGCCGAGCCCGGGGAAGTACCCGCTCGTCGTCGATCCCATCATCGGCGACGTCAGGCTCACCAAGGTCCTGATGGATGGGGGCAGCTGCCTCAATATCATCTACGCCGAGACCCTCAGGCTCCTGCGCGTCGATCTGTCATCCGTCCGAGCAGGCGCTGCGCCCTTCCACGGGATCATTCCTGGGAAGCGCGTCCAGCCCCTCGGACAGCTCGACCTTCCTGTCTGCTTCGGAACACCCTCCAACTTCCGAAGGGAGACTTTGACGTTCGAGGTGGTCGGGTTCCGAGGAACCTACCACGCAGTGTTGGGAAGGCCATGCTACGCGAAGTTCATGGCCATCCCCAACTACACCTACCTGAAGCTCAAGATGCCGGGCCCCAATGGGGTCATCACCGTCGGCCCCACGTACAAACACGCGTTCGAATGCGATGTGGAGTGCGTGGAGTACGCCGAGGCCCTCGCCGAGTCCGAGGCCGTCATCGCCGACCTGGAAAACCTCTCCCGAGAGGTGCCGGACGTGAAGCGACATGCCGGCAACTTCGAGCCAGCGGAGACGGTTAAGGCCGTCCCTCTCGACCCCAGTGGCGACGCCTCCAAGCAGATCCTGATCGGTTCCGGGCTCGACCCCAAATAGGAAGCAGTGCTCGTCGACTTTCTCCGCGCAAACGCCGACGTCTTTGCGTGGAGTCCCTCGGACATGCCCGGCATACCGAGGGATGTCGCCGAGCACTCGCTGGATATTCGGGCCGGAGCCCGACCGGTCAGGCAGCCTCTGCGCCGATTCGACGAGGAAAGGCACAGGGTGATAGGCGAGGAGATCCACAAGCTGATGGCAGCAGGGTTCATCAAAGAGGTATTCCATCCCGAATGGCTTGCCAACCCTGTACTTGTGAGGAAGAAAGGGGGGAAATGGCGGATGTGTGTAGACTACACTGGTCTCAACAAAGCATGTCCGAAGGTCCCCTACTCTCTACCTCGCATCGATCAAATCGTGGACTCCACTGCAGGGTGCGAAACCCTGTCCTTCCTCGATGCCTACTCAGGGTATCATCAAATCAAGATGAAAGAGTCCGACCAGCTCGCGACTTCTTTCATCACGCCCTTCGGCATGTACTGTTATGTCACCATGCCGTTCAAGGTTTGAGGAACGCGGGTGCAACGTACCAGCGGTGCATGAACCATGTGTTCGGCGAACACATCGGTCGCACGGTCGAGGCCTACGTCGATGACATCGTAGTCAAGACAAGGAAAGCCTCCGACCTTCTCTCCGACCTTGAAGTGACATTCCGATGTCTCAAGGCGAAGGGCGTCAAGCTCAATCCCGAGAAGTGCGTCTTCGGGGTGCCCCGAGGCATGCTCCTGGGATTCATCGTCTCCGAGCGAGGCATCGAAGCCAACCCGGAGAAGATCGCAGCCATCACAAGCATGGGGCCCATCAAGGACTTAAAAGGCGTACAGAGGGTCATGGGATGTCTCGCGGCCTTGAGCCGTTTCATCTCGCGCCTCGGCGAAAGAGGCCTGCCCCTGTACCGTCTCTTAAGGAAGGCCGAGTGCTTCACTTGGACTCCCGAGGCCGAGGAAGCTCTCGGGAACCTGAAAGCGCTCCTCACCCAGGCGCCCGTCTTGGTACCCCCAGCTGATGGAGAAGCCCTCTTGGTCTACGTCGCCGCTACCACTCAGGTGGTCAGCGCCGCGATCGTGGTCGAAAGGCAGGAAGAGGGGCATGCTTTGCCCATTTAGAGGCCGGTTTACTTCGTCAGCGAGGTGCTGTCCGAGACCAAGATCCGCTACCCACAAGTCCAGAAGCTACTGTATGCAGTGATCCTGACGAGGCGAAAGCTGCGACATTACTTCGAGTCTCATCCGGTGACTGTGGTGTCATCCTTCCCCCTGGGGGAGATCATCCAGTGCCGAGAAGCCTCGGGACGGATCGCAAAGTGGGCGGTGGAAATCATGGGCGAGACAATCTCGTTCGCCCCTCGGAAGGCCATCAAGTCCCAGGTACTGGCGGACTTCGTAGCCGAATGGGTCGACACCCAGTTGCCGACGGCTCCGATCCAACCGGAGCTCTGGACCATGTTTTTTGACGGGTCGCTGATGAAGACGGGAGCCGGCGCGGGCCTGCTCTTCGTCTCGCCCCTCGGGAAACACCTGCGCTACGTACTCCGCCTCCATTTCCCGGCGTCCAACAATGTGGCTGAGTACGAGGCTCTGATCAACGGATTGCGAATCGCCATCGAGCTAGGGGTCCGACGCCTCGATGCTCGCGGCGACTCGTAGCTCGTCATCGACCAAGTCATGAAGAACTCCCACTGCCGCGACCCGAAGATGGAGGCCTACTGTGATGAGGTTCGACGCCTGGAAGACAAGTTCTACGGGCTCGAGCTTAACCACATCGCCCGGCGCTACAACGAGACTGCGGACGAGCTGGCAAAGATAGCCTCGGGGCGAACGACGGTTCCCCCGGACGTCTTCTCCCGGGATCTGCACCAACCCTCCGTCAAGATAGGCGACACGCCCGAGCCTGAGGCGCCCTCGGCCCCGTCCGAGGTGACCTCGGCCCAGCCCGAGCCATCTTCGGTTCGGCCCGAGGAACCCTCGGCCCCCGAGGGCGAAGCACTGCGCATCGAGGAGGAGCGGAGCAGGGCCACGCCAGATCAAGATTGGCAGACCCCGTACCTGCAATATCTCCGCCAAGGAGAACTGCCCCTCGACCAAGCCGAGGCTCGGCGGGTAGCGCGACGCGCCAAGTCGTTCGTCTTGCTGGGCGATGAGAAGGAGCTCTACCACCGTAGCCCCTCGGGCATCCTCCAGCGATGCATCTCCATCGCCGAAGGTCAGGAACTCCTGCGGGAAATACACTCGGGGGCTTGCGGCCATCATGCAGCACCTCGAACCCTCGTCGGAAACGCTTTCCGCCAAGGCTTCTACTGGCCGACGGTGGTGGCTGACGCCACTGGAATTGTCCGCGCCTGCGAAGGGTGCCAATTCTATGCGAAGCAGACCCACCTGCCCGCTCAGGCTCTGCAGACGATACCCATCACCTGGCCCTTCGCTGTGTGGGGTCTGGACCTCGTCGGCCCTCTGCAGAAGGCGCCCGGGGGCTACACGCACCTGCTGGTCGCCATCGACAAATTCTCCAAGTGGATCGAGGTCCGACCCCTGAACAGCATCAGGTCCGAGCAGGCGGTGGCGTTCTTCACCAACATCATCCATCGCTTTGGGGTCCCAAACTCCATCATCACCGACAACGGCACCCAGTTCACCGGCAAAAAATTCTTGGATTTTTGCGAGGATCACAACATCCGGGTAGACTGGGCCGCCGTAGCTCATCCCATGTCGAATGGGCAAGTAGAACGTGCCAACGGCATGATTCTACAAGGGCTCAAGCCTCGGATTTACAATGATCTCAACAAGTTCGGCAAGCGATGGATGAAGGAACTCCCCTCGGTGGTCTGGAGCCTGAGGACGACGCCGAGCCGAGCCATGGGCTTTACGCCGTTCTTCCTGGTCTACGGGGCCGAGGCCGTCTTGCCCACTGACCTGGAATACGGCTCCCCGAGGACGAGGGCCTACGACGATGAAAGCAACCAAGCTAGCCGAGAAGACTCGCTGGACCAGCTGGACGAGGCTCGGGACAAGGCCTTACTACACTCGGCACGGTATCAGCAGTCCCTGCGACGCTACCACGCCTGAGGGGTCCGACCCCGAGACCTCTAGGTGGGTGACCTGGTGCTTCGGCTGCGGCAAGACGCCCGAGGGAGGCACAAGCTCACGCCCCCCTAGGAGGGGCCATTCGTCATCGCCAAAGTTCTGAAGCCCGGAACATACAAGCTGGCCAACAGTCAAGGCGAGGTCTACGGCAACGCCTGGAACATCCAACAGCTACGTCGCTTCTACCCTTAAGATGTTTCCAAGTTGTTCATATACCTCGCACCCACGCAAAGTTTAGTCAACAAGGAAGGGTCGGCCTCGCCTCGGCAAAGCCCGACCCTCCCTCGGGGGCTAAAAGGGGGGAAACCCCCTCTGCGTCAAAATTTTCCTCGAAAAAAAATCTCTTTTACCAGAATGTCTTTCGTGCTTTTTGACTACTTCGAAAAGTGGGTCCCGGAAACGACGGGGTACACGTAAGCAGTCAAGGCTGACCGAGCCGAGGGACTCCTACGCCTCTGGGATACGGATACCTCACTCATCACCTTCTGCGATAAGTAACTCACGTTCGGATAAAGCGGCTCCACAGATCGAACGAGTCTTTACGTTCGGAAGCCCTTCTGTCGAAGCGATTCTTCGAGTTCTCTTGACCAAGTCGGTGATAGGGCCTCATGGACGAGTAAAAGTGCGCGTAAGCGGCAAGGCCGACCGAGCCGAGGGACTCCCACGCCTCCGGGATATGGATACCTCACTCATCACCTTCCGCGACAAGCAACTTTCGCTCGCACAAACATCCTTGTTACCGACAAAAAGTCTAGACACTCGAAACAAGAGGAAGAGAGACGCAGCTTAACACGCGACAAGGGTGTGTGTGTTCTGGCCTCGACGGTCGCACAAAGCACACACTACAAGACAAGCTGATCCTGCAGGCTCGGATCTTGACGCTGGAAGGGGGCGGCAACACCATCGGCATCAACGGCACCTTCGGCGAGACCCGACCTAGCCTCGAACGGCAACGCGGTCCGAGGGTCTCCGCTCCGAAGGACGACATCATCACCACGCCCGAGCAATCGCTGTCAGGGACTTCTCCGGGAATCCGGCCCGAGCGGGCGGCTCGGCCGGCCAGCTCCGGGGCCTCGGCCAACCACCTTCCGAGGGCACCAGCCCGGTCCGAAGCCTCGGCTGACTAACTTCGGCGTCGATCCTGCCAACAGACAACTCGGTTAGGCTTCGGCCAACTAGGTTTCATTTTCGAGCCAACTCCGCCTCTGCTCATGCTGATATCGCTACCCCCGGCCTCGGCTCGTCGAAGAGCGGCCGAGGGGTCTCTTTAACTAAGCTAGAGGAGCCTCGGGCAACAGGGCCGACCGAGCCGAGGGACTCCTACGCCTCCGGGATACGGATACCTCACTCGTCACCTTGACACGGGGCGACTCATGCTTGGTGAAGCGGTTTAGATAATCAGCAGACGAGTCTTAGTGCTCGAAAAATGAGGAAAAAACACGGCTCCGTGCCGACATATATGTTCAGGCCCCGAAAGCCGAAATGAACAAAAAACCCGGCACTCGAAGTGCCATTACAAACAGAACTCTGGTTCCCCCTCCGCAGGTACGAACAACCCCACTCGATAGGGGCGGGCCTGCGGGGCTGCAGAAGACTGACGGGCGGCTCGCCGCCGCCCGCTCTGGCCACGACGACGACGGTCCCCACTCCGGACGACCGAACTGCAGCAGCGCAGGCCTCGGGGTAGGCGCCGCTGCAGCCTTGCCCTCGCCCATGCCGACGCTCGAGGGGCGAGGACAAGTACAAAGAGCCGGAGGCCCGAAGCGCGGATGGTGGCGGTAATCCCGTCGGTGACGGGGACTTCTCGAGCCGCCTCCGCCTCGGCACCGACAGCGGGAGCCATCAGCCTGCCGGCAGATCCCCACTCAAGTCCTCCCAGATGAGTGGGGCACCGGTCTCCGCGTAAAGGCGCCGCCCCGGTGCAAAGGCAGGACCACCCCAGAACACGAACGCCGCCCTAGCAGCGCGCGGCATCCAGGGTGGTCCTCCCGTGTACACGGCGCGGCAGCCGCCCCCCAACGAAAGGGGCCGCCGGAAACCAAACCGGCCGACCCGACACGCTGGAGGTGACGACGTCCGCCGTCGATCCACCCCGCGTTGTCGAAGTCCGGGCCGCCCGCGGGGCCAGTGAGCGCTCTCTCCCTCGAATGTTGCGGGAGAGGACGACCCACGAACCCGTGCGGGAGGTAGAGCGCCAGCTCAGTCCGGCACCCACCCCAGCGAGGATGATGAACATCCTTGAAGCTGAGGGTGGGACCAAGATCGCAGCCCGGTTTGCTCCTCCCCACCCAGGAGCTGGTGGTCACCGTCTCGCGTGACCTCCAGCGGAGGGGAGCCACCGGGCTGCCTGATGAAAATCCTAGAAGCCGAACGATGGCTGAAAGGTACCCACTCCCACGGAGTAGTGTCCTCCGACGATGAGGCACGGAGACGGCGGTTTCCCCCATCCGGGGGCTTGAAAGGTGGAAAGACACGATGCATAAGGGAGGAAGAAGACATGGTCGCCTTACGAAAGGGGTCGCCCTCCTTTTAAAGGCAACTCTCCCTGCTTGCGCCCCCAACCGTCACGGGCTGAAGTCTTCTCCAACACGCCTCCAAAGCCCTCCCCTGCGGCGCGGGGGGCTAGGACCTACATGTCATGCAGACCGGCTCCGAGCAGAAGAAGCCGAACCGCCGCGCACGGCGCGCGCAACCACCCAGCGGTTACAAGTGACCCTCCACTTTTGCCCAGACCAACGGGCGAAAGGGGCGGGCAGCCATGCGGGCGGCATGCAACCGCGCCAAGTGGACGCGCCTCTCCGACTCCTGACAGGCCAGCACGGAGGCTCAAGCCCACGCGTCGCGCGACCGGCGCGCCGGATGCTGCATGCAAGCCACTGCACCACTTGCGCCATCGCCGCACCTCCCCGATTGCGGAATCGATACCGCGACCCGAGGCGACCCAGCGCGCGACCCAGCAGCGCCAACCTGACGCAGCGGTCAAACGCGGTCAAAAGCGGGTCGGCAGTAATGACGGTGGCAGGCGCGCGAGAGCAGCGGTCACGCCATCAGCCAAGCTCACGTCCCATCCGGAGGCAGCGAGAGAACCCCCTCTCACGGTGTGAAGACGACACGCCCGTGACCCGTTCCTCGAACGGCTCGCGCACGCAACGGCAGCCTCGCCGACCGCTCGCCCCGGCGCATTAACTCCGCGGCTGGACAAGCGGCGCTTCTGGTAGGAGCAGCTGGCGACGTTTCGCCTTCGCCAAAACGACCACACCAAAAAAGGTACGCCACGTCGTTCAATTTCGTATCCTTTTTTCCCTTTTTCCTCTTTCTCTATCTCTTGCAACAGGGACCGGGAAGGGGGATACCCCCAAAGGGATCCTTCCCCGTGAAGGAACTAGGCTCCGAGCCTCCTTACTGATCAGGGGTTCGAAGGCTGGCCCCCCGAAGGGTTCAACAGCCGCCTCAACTCGCGTGGGCCCGACACCCACTACTGGTCAGGGGTTCGAAGGTCGGCCTCCCAAAAGGTTCCACGACCGCCTCAGGCTACTCGGGCTCCGCGCCCATTACTGATCAGGGGTTCGAAGGCTGGCCCCTCGAAGGGTTCACAGTCGCCTCAGACACCGAGCGAGGGATGACCAGGGGTACGTTCGATACATAACCAAGGCTCGGGCTGCGCTCCCGAGGTACCCTAGGACATTTCCGAGACCAGCGGGAACGATCCTGTAACGGAATCCCATCGGAGGGAGGCAACGAGCCCTCGGACCCCGTCGCCAGGGGACCAGGTCCGGCAGATCACCCGCAGGTACTTTTGGGCGTGCCTCCGGGCCCCTAGCCGACCCCCAACGAACGGGGCACGGACGTCCACTCGGATTACCCGATTGCAGCTCACCGGAGACACCATGTTCGGTGCCCATCGAGGGTAACATGGCGCTCTCCCCCCCTCCTCCTTGCGGAAAGGCGACGTAGGGGCGTATGTAAAAAAGCCGAGTCTGTCCCTGATCGTCCTCTCGCTCTGTGCGGAGGCTCGGGGGCTGCTCTCGCAAACCCGGCTCCGGCCAAACCGTTGACAGCGTCAACATACCAGCCCGAGAACTTGGGCCCCGACAGTGCACCCGGGCTACGGCCTGTTCGCATGAGGGAACCGCCAGACCAGCCGAAGCATTACACGAGGCATTAAGACCTCGAAGGAGTGAAACCACTCCTCCGAGGCCTCGGGGCCTACACCCGGCGGGTGCGCTCGCGCGCACCCACCGGAACAAAGTGCAACCGAGAAAGGCTGGTCCCCTTGCAAAAAAGTGCGACGAAAGCCTCCAAGCGAGTGCTAACACTCCCTTCGAGGCTCGGGGGCTACTATCGGGGACCATAATTAGGGGTACCCTCAAGACGCCTAATTCTCAGCTGGTAACCCCCATCAGCATAAAGCTGCAGAGGCCTGATGGGTTTGATTAGGTCAGGGATCAGTCCATACGAGCGACTCGATCACGCCACGCCCGAGCCTAGCCTCGGGCAAGGGCAGCCGACCCAGAGGTGTTTTCCGTCTCGCCCGAGGCCCCCCTTTTTTACGGCAGACGCATCTCCGGCTCGCCCGAGGCCTTGCCTTCGTTAAGAAGCAACCCTGACTAAATCACCGCGCCAACCGACCAAGTCACTGGGGCATTTAACGCAAAGAGTGAGACTGACGGGCGGCCAGGCTTGGCCAAAGGCGCCGTAGGAAGCTCCGCCCGACCCAGGGCTCGGACTCGGGCTAAGGCCCCGGAAGACAGCGAACTCCGCTCCGCCCGACCCAGGGCTCGGACTCGGGCTAAGGCCCCGGAAGACGGCGAACTCCGCTCCGCCCGACCCAGGGCTCGGACTCGGGCTAAGGCCCCGGAAGACGGCGAACTCCGCTCCGCCCGACCCAGGGCTCGGACTCGGGCTAAGGCCCCGGAAGACGACGAACTCCGCTCCGCCCGACCCAGGGCTCGGACTCGGGCTAAGGCCCCGAAAGACGACGAACCCCGCTTCGCCCGACCCAGGGCTCGGACTCCGCCCTGGCCTCTGCCGAACGACCTCCGCCTTGCCCGACCCAGGAGCTCAGGCTCGGCCTCGGCCATGCAGGACAGACTCGACCTCGGCTTCGGAGGAGCCTCCACGTCGCCCGACCTAGGGCACGAGACCGCCACGTCGACAGGAAGCGCCATCATCACCCTACCCCGAGCCGACTCGGGCCGCAGAAAACAGGACCGACGTCCCATCTGGCTAGCTCCGCCAGATAGGCAATGATGGCGCCCCGCTGGACCCATGACGACGGCGGCTCTCAGCTCCCTTACGAAAGCAGGGGGACGTCAGCAAGGGCCCAACTACTTCGACAGCTGTCCCTCCACCAGGCTCCGTTACTCCTCCGACGGCCACGACGCCACACCAGCTGGGTGCCAAGATCTCTCCGGCTGCCACCTTGGCATGTACTTAGGGCACTAGCTCTCCCCCGCTAGACACGTAGCACCTTGCTACACCCCCATTTGTACACCTGGATCCTCTCCTTACGCCTATAAAAGGAGAGACCAGGGCCTTCTTAGAGAAGGTTGGCCTCGCGGGAACGAGGGCAGGGGCAGGCGCTCTCTTGGGGCCGCTCGCTCCCCTCACCCGCGCGGACGCTTGTAACCCCCTACTGCAAGCGCACCCGACCTGGGCGCGGGACGAACACGAAGGCCGCGGGATCTCCGCCTCCCTCACGACCCAGCTCCGGCCACCTCGCTCTTTCCCCCCTTCGCGCTCGCCCACGCGCTCGACCCATCTGGGCTGGGGCACGCGGCACACTCACTCGTCGGCTCGGGGACCCCCCGGTCTCGAAACGCCGACAATAGTGCATATTCTAGAAAACTCCAAAAATACTCTTGTCCCATATTTCACCTATAATTCTCTATCCAAACTGATTCTTTCATCACGATTCTGATAAACAGTAAACTCTACCATACTAAACCATACGCACCCATCTATAAATACCTCCAGAGAGTTACCCTCTCCCTCCCACACCCTCAGCACCCTGAGCCAAGGCAACCCCCACACACTCACCTCGCTCTGCCACTACACTTCTAGTATTGGTCCACCTCCAATACACTCTTCGGGTAAGCATCTCTACTCCATCAACACAAACTATACTCAAAAACTATATTCACCCATCTACCACCATTCCTGACCTCTATAATGAATATTTGTTGATATACTTGCTGATTTGTATGCTTGCTTGTTCACGCTATGTAGTTATTGGAGCGTTCATGTAGTCTCGTGAAGGCCAGTTCTGCAAGTCTACGCCAGATGGTGGAGCCAGAAGCCAAGTCCGTGAGCAATCACCCTTTCACCAGTTAAAGCATGGCAAGCTCACTGGATCCCTTTGATGCATAAATTACGTATGTTTTTCAAAGACAGTCATCAACCTGTTATTTTATGCATTATATGATTTTGCTGCTAAGAGACATGTTAATTTGGCAACCCAGCCTTAGAACTTTGCCACAATTCATCTTTATACTCCTTAACATTTTTGTTACAAAAAGGTTTGAGCAAAGGTGTGAGTTTTTCAAAATAAAATGTTTTTCAAAATGTTTATGATGAAGGGTTATCACCCTTATCACCTTTGAGTGGGATGATCAGGGACTCTTTGGTGTGGGGAGGGCCTTAAGGTGATGGCTCAGCTGGGTTAGGTGTGAGAATGAAGGATTACCCCTATCGTATAAGGACCGTATGCCATTCTTCACTGCCTGTACTCTTATCAAGTACAACCTCGAGACCGTATGGGCAGTCGCCTGATCCGAACTTACCCGATCGGCACCCCAGCGTTATGTTGGCTGGGGTGCACCGGGAGGACAAAGAGGGGCAAAGTTTTGTCCTAGTTTGGGCATGGAGGTGGCCATGTTCCTTTTGGTATAACTGTTAAAGTAAAGACGTGTAGGGGAGGAGAGAGTTTCGGTAATCCGATCTCACGACGGTGAGATTGCAGAAACCAGACTAGTGGGTGAAGTGTACACCTCTTCATAGAGTTCAAAAACCTATTCGAATAGTCCACGTCCACGGATATGGATGAGTTATGACTTGATTTGACAATTAGTATTTTGTTTTCCAAAAATGCTTTTGAAAATAGGTTTTAAAAGTTCCGATGGTTGAGCCGTGGGCTATGGTGGACGGGAAGTCCAATAGTTGTTTTTGAAAATGTAAACTGGTGGGAAATTACCGAGATTCCTGGATGGTTTAGTCCAGAGGATTTTGTTCTATATAAAAAACTTCCTGCTCCTTTGGAAGAGGAAGCGTTTTGAGAAAGATAAAATGTTTTACAAAATAGCCTTATACCCTAAACCATAAACCCTACTGCATAGAGAACCCCCTACAGCTAGCATGTTTACTAATGCAAGACACCAAGGCTGAAGAATATGTATAACAATTCACAGAATTTCTCTGTACATATAGCATAGAAGAAATTTTGATTGTCCTCAATGAATACAATCATGATGAAATAATAACAGAAGGACATTAGATAAAAACAGTGTTAAGAAATGTAGATGAGGTAACAAAAACATATATATCGTGAAATGATTTTTGAGGTCAAAGTGCAAGGTGGCAATAGAATGAGAGAATTCCCTATTTAACGCTATTATATGAGTGCTTCCTTCTATGGCCATGAAAATTACATACTCATTTGATGTAGGATCTAACTTTTATTCTTAATAACACTAATGTTAACTATTCCACCAAGACAATGATGAGTGCCATGTGAAAAGATGGGGTTGCACTTATGGTTTGCAATTCTGTGAGTAACAGCTAGAGCAGCAGCTGGTGGATCATTTGTGTTTCAAGCATTTGTGTTAAAAACCATCGGATATCAAAATTAGCATTTGCGTTTTAGAATTTTAGTAATCAGTATTCAGGAAAGGTAGTTTGAGATTGCATGCAACTTGTGTTAAATGCTTGGGGTTATACTTGTAGGAACCCAAAATCTAAAATTTTCTAAACTATCTCTAACCATAGGAACTACAAAATTGAAGAACCTGAGCAGTAACATTTTTCTATAAGAATTAAGCTCTTTTTATTGTTGTAATACCAATCCTTTTGTCAGAAATTCAAGGAGAATAAGCACCCTGGATACTTGTATTGTCTTTGTTGTATTGGAATTCAAGCATGTTTTCAATCATCTTCCACCTATGTTCATCGGCCATGGTTGAGGATTGTGTGCTAGGGAGTTGGTGCCAATTCCGACCGGTCTGAGCTAGTAGCACGATGGCATCGTCGCTCGCTAGCCCATGACAGGAGCGAGGCCTGCAGGGCAGAAATGACGGCGCTCTACCTAAGCAGTAGTGTCACACCCGGTTTTAGAAGGCAAACCAAATGCGAACCATGTACGTGCCAGGATCAGAAACTCACGTACACAGCGATTACATAATTGGACATCATCACACATTGCTCAAAGTAAATAGCGGAAAGGAACTTTTATTACAATAAGATGTCAAAGACATCCACAGAGTCTAATACATAGCATAGTCATTAATATCATCAAAGTGCAGAAATATGTAATGTAGCAGATAAGGCCTACACAGGCAGCTGACTAGGGGTTTGCTACTAAGAAAAACTAGAACTCGTCATAGTCCTGGAACTCCTCAAAGTCCTCCATATTGCCAGCATCTCCTCCTGGGCACTGAATACAGTGGGGACAACCTAGGGTGGGGGTGGTTTGTAAAGTAAGGGTGAGTACACATCAATGTACTCAGCAAATGTCCTGTTTGACTAAAGTGGACTAGCTGTATGTGGAGTTAAGGTTAAGTAGTTGATTTTAGTTAGTCAAGTATTTATTACTATGAGTAGAGCCAAGTTTTAGTAATAAACCCAGTTATTACCCAAATGCACCTCCTCCAAAAGGAAATACCAGAGATCAAAATTATAACCATCATTATTAACCATCATCATAAAAGTAACCAAAGTTCTTCTAATCAAAGAGGATCCCAAGGTCGCTCTTAACCGTGAGCTCGGCTGATATACCAGTTTCCAACACTCTACAGAGGTTGCACACTTTACCCACGAGTCGTGATCCCTTTCCAGCCTGGGTTGTACAGACCTGATCTTCACTACCGAGGTGAATGGCCAGGGATACACTACGTAGCCTTTACAAAGACTCCCCTGGTGCATAGCTGCTCGTTAGGTTTGCCAGTCGTACAAACGCAGTATACCTCCCCAAGGTGGGTGACTAACAAAACCAAATCGAATGAACCTCTACACCCCCTTGGTAGAGCGAGCACTACGCTCCGGCCCCCATTGACGACCCTCAGGTAAAGCCAACTACACCTCTAGCTTTATCTAATTAATCAGCTAAGGGTGTCCCAATCCACCCTCATGGTTGCACTATTATCCCGGGTGGTAACTCCACGAACAGGTCCTTATGGAGAGGTACTCAAGAAAATGGCCTAAGTCCCCTAAAGTATCACAATATCATCATCGAGATAACATCATTGTATCATAAATGTTCACATCATGTTCATTGATTAAGTTGAAGCAATAACATAAGCTAACCATGATTAACCCAAAAGGTAAATAAGGATTAGTAAATACAGACTAGTCAATCCTTAGGTTTCAATAATGTAATGCGGGACAGTGAATTATGAAGTATGTAGGACATAATAGGTCAGAGGACACTTGCCTTCACCAGGTTGTTGCTCAGGGAGATCTTCGGCAACACACTCAGGAACCATGGGTTGCTCGTTGTCTAAATAAAGTGATCATACATTCAATACATTTGGTAAATGACAAATGAATAGTACATCAATCATGTACAAACAATGGAACACATCTCAAGAGAAAAGTATAACCTCAAAAGGAAGTTTATGTTATAGGGTGAACTAATCTCATTTAGCAGTTGATTATTCTTTAAGTGTTGTCTATCTACATGGTTAAATAATCTAATTCTACTTATTTTTAATGAGATATAAAAGTTAAACCAAAGATAAATTCATATAATACACCTTATTAATCTCACAAGATTAAATATCCATTAACCACTAGGGTTTTCTTTTTATTTATTTTATTAAGTGAAAAATTCAACACATACACTAAGCTATAGTCTAGGTATAAAATTAAAGTGCACAGACTATGGATGAGCATAATCTATTTGAACAGAGAATATTCCTATGAACATTTTGCAATTTGAGCCACTTAATTTGGAGTTCATATGAAAATGATATGAAATAATCAAGTTTTGAAGTTTGAAATACAAAATTAAGTCCAAATCTGTGATTATTTAAAAGGACAGGGGTCCGTTTATAAGATTCCAGGGGCCTGCACTCAAATTCAAGGGACGACGGGTTGATTCCCGGAAACCCAAGGGGTTCTTTAGCAAAACCGTCGCGCGGAGGGGTTCGGTGTTTCCTCATCCGTCGATCCATGATCTATGGCTGAGATTAGATCCATGAGCGAGCGTGCGGGCACACACTAACCAGTGGGCCAGGGCGGTCAACCACTGGGGGCAGGGAAGCGGACTGACCGGCTGGGCCCGGTGCCAGAGACACCAGCGGCCGACAGGTGGGGGTCCAGGCTCTGGGTGCGCGTGCGCGAAGCAGTATCTGGTGATCCGGTCCACACGATAAAGATCGGACGGCCGAGATCAAGTGTCGGAGGGGTTCATAGCTGCACGCAGCGGCGCTCTTGGTCATGACGGTGAGGTCGCCGGGGCCGAGGCGGGTGCTGGCTACGACAGTTCTGAGGCCGTCGCAATTGGCCAGAAATGATGCGGAGGGCTCGGCGAACACACTGAGGGGGCTTCGGCCACGAGACCAAGTTCAGAGAGGGGAGAATGGCGAAGGAAAAGCTCCGAGCAGGTCGGGGCAACTTTGATGAGGAATCGCGACCGATGAGAGGGGATCTAGGGCGCGCTAAGGCCGGGATTGGCTACAACAGGGCGAGGGGAACATCATGGACTAATGCCGGTGCACTGGGCTGGGCTAGTTCGACCAGTCACCGCGCGGGCGCAGTGAACTGCCGTGGCCAAACTCCGGCAAAGCCGAATTGGCCAAGACAAAGCAGAATTGGGAGAAACTGAGCATGGGAACGAATGTCTCACCTCGGGGCGAAGCTCAGGGTCGCTTGGCGCAGCTTCTGGCGGGTTGGATGGCCGGCACGATGGGCGTAGAACTTCGGCGAGGCCGAGCGACGAGAGGAGAGCATGAGAGAGGGTGAGCTTGCGCGAAATGAGGTAGGGGAGCGAGTGCGGGTGCGGGCGGAGCTCAAAGGGGAGCTAGGGGTGCATGGGCAAGCGACATGGCCGGGGATCTCGGCGTGCGTGTGCGTTGGTCCACGACGGTTCGCAAGGAAGGCGGAGCTGACAGGGCGGTCCCACGGCGCAGTGAGACGGAGCGGGCGTGCGGGGGAAATGGCTCAGCATGCTAACGAGACGGGCCCGCGAGGCAGAGAGGGAAAGCGGCATGCGGGCGAGGGCAGCTGGAGCCGACAGAGCGGCCCCACTAGGCAGAGGGATAGGGATGAAAACGGAATGGATACAACCGGATACAGGGTCATCCTGTATCCTACCTTAATGTATTTCTCTCAGATATGGGTTAGATACGGGTAGTTAAGATTTAGAACGGTTATAGGACGAGACCGGGTAATAATCCGGACGGGTAAGAAACAGATAACGAATACTACTCGGGTAGGTACCGGATAATTGTCGGGTAGTGTGTCCGATGATATTAATTGTCCAACTATCCAACAAACACATAAGTTAAGCAATACATAATCATGTATATGATAGATAAAATGTAAGAAAGGAAACCGATAAAATTGACATCATGCAGTTCAAAGTTACTTATCACAAGGACATTGTAGAACCAACACCGCAATATGTAAAATTCATAAAATATTCTAGTTTCACTCAAAAATTGCAAATAAGTTACAAAAACTAATAAACATTTTATACGAAGATAACTCAAGTCCTCATATGAAAATGATAAAGTAAAGTACTGATTATGTTAAAACTTGGATATTTACACTGATTTCACATGTAACTCATACAAATAAGTGAAAGTGAAATGGAAGAAACGCGTGCATCTTATTGACCTAATGATCCAAACATTTTTTATCGTTAATATAGACATATATTGTGTCTTCGTAAAAATTCACGATTATTTGAGGCTATTTATGTGTTATTAATTTCTTGTCATAGAAAATCGTTAAAATACAATTAAATCCTTAAAATATTGTAGTATCGACCAAAAAGTTTCTTGTCATAGAAAATCATCAAAATACAATTAAATCCTTAAAATATTGTAGTATCGACCAAAAAATACAATAAGTTACCAATACTAATAAATAGTCTATAAAAAATAACCTTAAGTTCCCACGTGGAGATAACCTTAAGCCCCCACATAAAAATGATAAAGTCTATTAATTTGATATAAATTTTGACATTATTTCAATGATTTTGGTCTAAAGATATGTTTAAATTTAAAATTGATGTATTACAAAGTTATAGATCTCTTCAAACTCTACAATTTTCATATAAACTTTATCTTCATTCGATTTCATATGTAAAAGTTATGATTTTATAACTATATTATGCAGAAAAAGAAAAAAAACGGGTACCCGAATTCCGGGTACCCGTATCCAACCCGAATATCTAGGTATTTTCTAGGTAGTCCTCGCTCCGTATCCGATCCGAATCCGAAGCTACAGTATCCGGGTATTACCCGTATCCGTCCCGAATATAAAACTACCAGAACCCGTATCTGAAAAAACGTGTATTTGCACTACCCGTATCCGGTACCCGACGGGTATACTCGACCCGTTTTCACCCCTATAGAGGGACAGGGGGAGGGAGCGTGCACGAAGAGAAACCTCCGCTGATAGGTGGAATCCATCTGTCAAGCGGCGCGGGCGCGCGGCCTGGCTGGGCCGAGCTCGACCGGCTGGGCTGAATTGGTTTTCTCTTTTTCCAGGGAATTTTTAATTTCTTTTCTTTTTATTTTCTCTAGGGTTTTAAATTCAAATTCAAACCAAGTTTCAAATTCAAACTAATTCAAACATGTGCAACAATTCAAAGAATATTTAAGCTGAGCATGATGCAACATTTCATGACTCATATTGTTTTGACAAAAATAAATAGTTAATCCCTCACTAATTAAGCTAAATCTACTCAAAAGGAAAAGAGAGAGAGAGAGAAGCTAGAGAGAGATACAAGAGTAACACCTGAATTTGGTGGATAGTTAGAAAGAAATTTTATACCCCCAAATTCAGGGTGTTACAGACCTATCCCCCTTAAAAGAATCTCGCCCTCGAGATTCAGGGTTGGCTAGAAAAGAGCTCAGGGTATTTGGCTTTCAAATCATCTTCTCTTTCCTAGGTTACTTCTTCCTCTAAGTGCTGGCCCCGTTTGACTTTGCACATCCTGATGGTTCTTCTCCGAGTGACTCTGTCTGCTGTCTCCAGAATCTGAGTTGGCTTCTCAATATAAGTCAGATCTTGAACTTCAAGGTCCTCCGTTGGAACCTGCTCTTTTGGCACTCTCAAGCATTTCTTCAGCTGGGACACATGGAACACGTCATGCACAGCTGACAGACTCTCTGGTAAGCTAAGCTGATATGCCACTTCTCCACGTCTTGCTTGAATCTAGTACGATCCGATGTATCGAGGCGCTAGCTTGCCCTTGACTCCGAATCTTTTGATTCCTCTGATCGGTGACACTTTCAAGTAGACATAATCTCCCACTTCAAAACCCAGTTCTCTTCTTTGGGTGTCAGTGTAGCTTCGCTGTCTGGACTGCGCTGTCTTCATATTCTCTCGAACCATTCTGAAGTTCTCGTTAGCTTCGAGCAAAATATCTGGACCGAACACTTGTCTTTCGCCGGGTTGGTCCCAATGCAATGGAGTTCTACAACTTCTCCCATAAAGTGCTTCGAATGGTGACATCTTCAAGCTGGCTTGGTAGTTGTTGTTGTAGGAGAATTCTGCATATGGTAGCCTCTTGTCCCAACCTATCTTGTCTTGCAAAGCACAAGCCTTCAACATGTCCTCAAGAATCTGGTTGGTTCTCTCTGTTTGACCATCTGTCTGCGGGTGGTAAGCTGAACTGAACTTCAAGTGTGTGCCCAATGCTTCATGCAGTTGCTGCCAAAAATGAGAAGTGAACTGGGTGCCTCTGTTTGATACTATCTACTTTAGAACGCCATGCAAGCACACAATCCTAGACATGTATAGTTCCGCCATCACTGCACTATTGTAAGTGGTCTTGACTGGTATGAAATGGGCTGCCTTTGTCAAACGATCCACTACTACCCAGATGGAATCATAACTATTACGAGTGCGAGGCAAACCAACTATAAAGTCCATTCCGATCTCATCCCATTTCCACTGAGGAATCTGCAACGGCTGCAACAAACCTGCGGGCCTCTAATGTTCTGCCTCAATCCTCTAACAACTGTCGCATACAACCACATACTCTGCTATCTCCCTTTTCATACCGTACCACTAGAATCTTTTCTTCAGGTCTTGGTACATCTTCTCGCTACCAGGGTGTATAGAATATGCTGTCTCATGAGCTTCCTTGAGAATCAGTTCCCGAATTGATTTGATGTCAGGAACACACAGTCTATCCTTGAACCATATCACTCCTTCTGCATCTTCACAGAAATCCTTGCCTTTTCCATCTATGATCAGCTGCCGGATCTCGTTGATCTTCTAATAATCTTTCTGGCCCTTCCTGATATCTTGCTCTAGAGTGGGTTCTAGCTCAATTGTCACTCCTTGAGTATTGTTCAGAAATCCGAGACTCAATCTATCGAATTCCTTTGCTAGCTCATACGACATTGGGTGAGCGGCCAACATATTGACTTGACTCTTTCTGCTTAGAGCATCTGCAACCACATTTGCTTTGCCTGGGTGATAATGGATCTCCAACTCATAGTCTTTGATCAACTCTAGCCATCTTTGCTGCCTCATGTTCAGCTCCTACTGAGTGAATATGTACTTGAGACTCTTATGATCCATGTAGATATCACATTTCTGCCCATACAAATAGTGCCTCTAGGTCTACAGTGCATGAACCACTGCTGCTAACTCTAGATCATGAGTAGGGTAATTCTTCTCATGAATCTTCAACTGTCGGGACGAGTATGCCACTACTCTCCCTTCCTTCATTAACACACATCCTAGTCCAGTGTACGAAGCATCACAATATACTGAGAATGACTTGTGGACATCTGGCAGAATCAATACTAGGTGCTGTTGTCAATTTCTCCTTCAATGTCTCAAAGGACTTTTGGCATGCTGGGGTCCACTTGAACTCAACCTTCTTTGCCAACAAGGCTGTCATTGGCCTGACAATCTTGGAGAAACCTTCAATGAAACGCCGATAATAACCGGACATTCCAAATAAACTCTTGATTCCTCAGGCGTCTTTCGGTGCTTTCCAGTCTAGAATAGCTGCTACCTTCTTCAGATCCATAGCCAATCCCTCTCAGTTTATAATGTGACCCAAGAATAGGACTTCGCTAATCTAGAACTCGCACTTGCTAAGCTTGGCATACAACTGACAATCTCGTAGCCTCTGTAATACTTTCCTCAAGTGTTCTTCATGCTCTTGCTCATTCTAGGAATATACAAGGATATCATCAATGAATACCACTACGAACTTGTCGAGGCAGTCCATGAACACACTGTTCATCAAGTACATAAAATAGGCTGGCGCATTCATCAGATCGAATGACATGACTATGAACTCATATAGCCCATACTTGGTGATAAAGGTTGTCTTCGGTATATCCGAAGGTTGGATTCTGAGCTGACGGTAACCTGTCCTCAGATTTATCTTTGAGAACACACCAACTCCTCTCAACTGATCGAATAAGTCTTCAATTCTGGGTAGGGGGTACTTGTTCTTGACAGTGACTTCATTCAAGGATCTGTAATCAATATCCGAAGGTCGGATTCTGAGCTGATGGTAACCTGTCCTCAGATTTATCTTTGAGAACACACCGACTTCTCTCAACTGATCGAATAAGTCTTCAATTCTGGGCAGGGGGTACTTGTTCTTGACAGTGAATTCATTCAAGGATCTGTGATCAATATCCGAAGGTCGGATTCTGAGCTGATGGTAACCTGTCCTCAGATTTATCTTTGAGAACACACCGACTCCTCTCAATTGATCGAATAAGTCTTCAATTCTAGGCAGGGGGTACTTGTTCTTGACAGTGACTTCATTCAAGGATCTGTAATCAATGCACATCCTTTTCGTTCCATCCTTCTTCTCCACAAATAGCACTGGGGCTGCCCAAGGCGAGGTACTTGGTCAGATGTAGCCTTTCTCTAACAACTCATCAATCTGCTTCTTGAGTTCCACCTATTCTGGTCTGGACACTCGATAGGCTCTCTTAGAAATAGGGGCAGTTCCAGGTATAAGCTCTATGACAAATTCAACTTTCCTTTCAGGTGGCATTCCTGGTAACTCTTCAGGAAACACATCTGGGAATTCTGATACTATGTTGATAGCTTCTGTTGGTTCAATTTCCTCAATATGGGCGGTGACCTGGTGATAGCTTCCTTTCCTTGGTCTAGACAAGACCAACTCCACTAACACTTCTCCTGATAAGGATACTAACTTCACCGTTCTCTTGTCATAGCTAAGACTGGCTTGATACTTGGTTAGCCAATTCATCCCTAGGATGACATATATAGTCGCATACTGGTTATCCATAACTATTAGATCAGCGGGGAACTCTATCCCCCCTATTTGAACTCTTGCACTAGGGCAAAATTTATCCGTTTGGGTTCTCCCACCAATTGAACTAACCCTCATAGGTGGATACATGGGTGCTACTGGTATATTGTGTGATTCTACCCATGATGCAGTCACAAAATAATGCGTTGCTCTAGTATCAAATAACACATTTGCAGAATGGTACTCGACTGAGAACGTACCTAGTGCCACTCCTGGTGTCTCCTGGACTGTGTCGACCTCTAGGTGGTTCACCTTCCATACTGGGCACGAGGCTGCCCACGGTTGTTGCCTCCTTGTTGTAATGCATTCTGCCTGGCAGGGGCATTGGGAGCTAGCTGCTGCTGACCTGCTTTCTTTGGGCAATGATTCGCCCAATGGCCTTGTTCCCCACAATGGAAACATGCACGACCTCCTCCTTGCGCTGGAGCTCCTTGGTTCTTCTGGTTGGTTGCTGGGGCAGGAAGGCGATGTGCCTGGTTACTCTGACGCTGGTACTAATTTCCTCCCTACTGGTTGTTCTGACTGTACTGCTGCTGCTGCTAAGGAAACTGCCTCTGGTTCTGCTGCTAGTTCTGACGCTGATGTTGGTGCTGGTGACCTCGCTTGAATTGCTGAGGTGGTTTGCTTGAGTAGCGGGGACAACTGCTACTCCAGGCCGGAGATCCACCAATCTTATGTTTCCTGTCTACCATCTCTCGACGCTTCCTTTCAGTCATAATGGCTCTGTCGATCAAATGCTAAAAGGTAGGAAAAGTGTGGTTCATCAGCTGGTAGTGAAGGGGATCGACCAATCCTCTCAGGAAATGGTACTACCTCTTAGCATCCGTATTGACATCTTCTGGCGCATAACATGACAACTGCAGAAACTTGTCCCTGTACTCACTGATGGATAGTAGACCTTGCTTCAAGGCTAGAAACTCCTCCTTCCTTACTATCATCAGTCCCTCGAGCACATGGTAGTGACGGAAGTTGTCCCTAAATTCCTCCTAGTTAATGGCTTCAGGGTGCCGTGGTGAGGTAAGACTCCCATCAAGACTGTGCTGCTCCTCTTAGCTGTCGGGGTCCATACAACACCTTCTCACGATCATTGCACTGAGCAGTGTGCAATTCACGTTCCACGGTACGCAACCAATCTTCGGTGTCCATGGGATCAGCAGAATGGGCAAAGACAGGGGATGACCCCTCATGAATTCTGCCCGCTTGTTTCTAGGCACCTATGGCATCTGGTCTTGCACCTAAGGTTGAGGTGGGGGTGGCTGCTGCTGCACCTGCTGCATCACTGCTAAGGTCTAACCAATCGCTTGGACTGCTTGGGTCTACATCAGGAACATCTACTCAATGGTCATCGGGGGTGGGGGTGGGGGTAGCAACTGCTGCTGAGCTACATCTTCCTAGGGTGCCTACTGCTCCTGCTAAGCATGCCTTCCACCTCAGCGCCTGTTCTCAAACATCTGTAGAAAGCACACACAAATCAGATCCGACTCCACAGTCTTTCAGCATAAGAAAAGATATATGAAAAAACTTCATAGCACTGAACAATTGATCATCTTCACTGACAGCTTCTCAGATAAAGAGGAAAGTGGAAATAAAGGGATTACCCAACTAAATAACTAACTTTATTAATAACTACACCAAGTTGCAGGGGATGCCCACACCTTGGTGACAATCATTACAAAGAGCCAACTTCATTACATGTTCATCACGACAAGCATCCCAACATATGATAAGCAAACTAACTCTAACTAAAACTGACTAAGACTAAGATATTGAATTAATTATTATTACAGACTCCGACTCTGTCGATCTATGGATCCAAATCTATCTGGGTCCTACAGTCAGGGGTACCGTAATTGAAGCGACCACGGAGCAGCGAACGGTAAGGGTGCTGAATCCCAACAGGGGTGGGAGAACCACCATCCAGATTGTGGCACGCTGCACACTCAGCACGCAATTCCGCAACCTCCGCCCGAACATTGCCCAACTCATCAAGGACGTGGTCCAGCTCGGTGTTGAGCGCGGCGATCAGGTTGACCATGCTGTTCAACCTAGGATTGCCCTCACCAATGGGTGAGACAATCACACCTCCAGCACTGTCGGTCGAACGGCGAGGATAGTACTTTAGGTCGAGGCTGTTAGCTACCCTACTGAACAACGAGCAATACTGAGAAAGTGCACGTCGTGTAGCATCTTGCATGGCTACCTCGGTAGTATCCCTCTCAATGATAGAATAGTGATCTAAGAAGGCCTCTGCACCCCGGAGATCATTGTTCGGACGGCACACCAAACAAGTAGCCTCCCACTGGTCTAGGTATAACCCGCTATGATACTGGTAGACTACACAACGGTACTCGATGGACAAGTGTGTCGGTCGAATGCCCGACGCAGCAAGGTGTCGAGAGCATCGTGGAAGTGACACCCGCAAGCAGCATCGCGAGTGATGGGTCTAGCGATCCATCCCTCTGGCTCATGCTCCTCCGAGAGCTCCGTGCTGTGGCTCGAACTACCACCGGCGTCGTTGTCGTCGTCTCTATCAGGGTCTCCTCCAGCAGCCGGGATGCCCTATGGTGGTGCAGTGGGCATCTCTAGCTGAGGTGCAGGGGAAGGCTGCCTCCTAGACTCACCTCATGCTGAGGGGAGGGGGAAGAGTCCTATTGCTCCTGCTCCTGGCGTCGACGCTCCTGCTCCTCATGTAGGCGACGATGCAGTCTCTCCAGGTGGCTGGACTGACCTGGCACCATGCGACGCAGTGAATGCTCCGCCAGGCGAGAAGGCAAAAAGGGGATCACAGACTTACGTGCGTGCATCTAATACGAGCCATCTACAAAAGACATCGTAAGCATAAGAGTGAGAGTAGAACTATAAGACCAACAAGTAAACAGAAAGAAAAGTGAGACAAAATTTTGTAAGATGAGTAATAACATAGAATTGGTCAAGATGACCGACTTTTGAAATGACACTAAAGATCAAGGTAAGAGTAGGGGTCTATAGTCCTTAGGGTGACCATTCTAGTCTAGGTTAGCGGTCCTACAACCTGCAAGGTTCTGATACCACTTATGTCACACTAGGTTTTAGAAGGCAAACCGAATACGAACCATGTACATGCCAGGATCAGAAACTCACGTACACAGTGATTACATAATTGGACATCATCACACATTGCTCAAAGTAAATAGCGGAAAGGTACTTTTATTACAATAAGATGTCCAAGACATCCACATAGTCTAATACATAGCATAGTCATTAATATCATCAAAGTGCGGAAATACGTAACGTAGCAGATAAGGCCTACATAGGCAGCTGACTGGGGGTTTGTCACTAAGAAAAAAACTAGAACTCGTTGTAGTCCTAGAACTCCTCAAAGTCCTCCATGTTGCCAGCATCTCCTCCTGGGCACTGAATACAGTGGGGACAACCTGGGGTGGGGGTGGTTTGTAAAGCAAGGGTGAGTACACATCAATGTACTTAGCAAATGTCCTATTTGGCTAAAGTGGACTAACTGTATGTGGAGTTAAGGTTAAGCAGTTGATTTTAGTTGGTCAAGTATTTATTACTATGAGTAGAGCCAAGTTTTAGTAATAAACCCAGTTATTACCCAAATGTACCTCCTCCAAGAGGAAATACCAGAGATCAAAATTATAACCATCATTATTAACCATCATCATAAAATTAACCAAAGTTCTTCTAATCAAAGAGGATCACAAGCCCGCTCTTAACCGTGAGCTCGGCTGATATACCAGTTTCTAACACTCTGCAGAGGTTGCACACTTTACCCACGAGTTGTGATCCCTTTCCAGCCTAGGTTTTACAGACCCGATCTTCACTACCGAGGTGAATGGCCAGGGATACACTACGTAGCCTTTACAAATACTCCCCTGGTGCATTGCTGCTCGTTAGGTTTCGCCAGCCGTACAAACGCAGTACACCTCCCCAAGGTGGGTGACTAACAAAACCAAATCGAATGAACCTCTGCACCCCCTTGGCAGAGCGAGCACTATGCCCCGGCCTGTCACACCCAGATTTAAGGAACAAAGCGGGTGCATCTCATACATGCGCCAAAGAAGAAAACACATATAATAACACAGTGTATAGAGATAAATGTCACAATATAATCAGAGTACTTTATTACATAGCGGAAGTCTTACAAAATAAGAGATAAATATCGCAGGATCTAAAATCTATCCTTGGCGCCAGAAAGCTGACTGGGAGACGCCACCTAGATCAAGTCGAATGCCTCAGTGTTAGGCGGCTCCTCTTCGACCACCTGTTCTTCTCCTGTGGGGGGGGGGTGTGAGACAGCAAAAGTGAGCTCACATACATTCATAGCTCAACAAGTCGTGGGGAATAATGTGCATGAACTCACCAAAGGTGGGAGTTCATGTGAAGTGTAAGGCTGATCAACAAAGTAAGGGCTGAGGCTGAGCATTGCTTTTATAAGTTGGTCAAAATTTTATTAGCAGTTACTAAGTGTAAGTAAATACCACAGCTTAATAATAATAATAAAGAAAAGTAATAGTAAAATAATCCCAAATGCGATGCAAATGTCCAGTTAAATTTAAGTTCCATAAATTAATCATGTGAGGGTTCGAGCTGCTCATGACCGTGAGCATGGCTAGTATACCAGTTTTACACTCTGTAGAGGTTGCGCATCTTTACCCACAAGTCATGTTACCCATCTGCCAAGAGATGGCCAATCCCATACACCTCTACCGAGGAGGCGAGGCAGGGTAACACTACGAGGCCTTTACAAAGTTCCACTAGCTTCAAAAATCCCGCTACAGTTTATAGGAAGCTCCAGTGCAGGAATCCCTCGCCTGACCACCATCGCAGCAAAATCAACCCAAGGACCTCCCTACACTGACCACTCCCCTACTGCCCTTGCCCCTTTCAGGTAAGGAAGTCAACCACTAGCTTTCCTTGTTAATCAGCCAAGGGCGTCCCATTATACCCTTGTGGTAGCACTGTTTTCCCGGGTGGTCGCTCCATGTTCCCATTAACATAATGATCTTAACATGAGCAGTAATAATAAAAAGATAATAAAAGTGTAATTATGAATAAAGTATCTTCATACCCAAATCCACATAAAGCAATAGCAGGTACTACCCAAAAGTATTTCAGTGGTAAACAAGGTATAAAGATAACCAAAACTGGGGTAACCTATTGGATCCCATCAAAATTAACCTATGCAAATCATTATAATTAATAAGAACATGGCTGGGAAAAAGTAAGTGATCAAGGGCACAACTTGCCTGGCACTTGAGATTCCAGGTACCAACTTGCTCTTCAGGTGATACGTGTCCTCACTGCTAAACGTACCAATACAGACAAACATGTATAGGCAAAATTAACATTACATCAAACATAAGATCAAACTGCATAAAATAATCTACGCGACGTTATGAGATCGTAGAAACAAGAACCACTAAATTCAGAGTTGCGGTTACCAAGTTATGAATTTCGGAAATTATTTAGTGTTTGGAATAGATTAATCCCAATGAATAATTTTAATCCAAGTTTCATGGCTAAACAGTGTTACTAGTTGATAGACAATATTAATACAAAATTATTGCAACTGGATTGACTCAATTTGGAGCTAAAATGAATTATATATGAATTATACAAGTTTCTAGTATTGTTTTTGTATTAAAAATCATTTTCTATACCTAATTTTCTATTTTTATTGTTCTCTGGACTTGGCGCATTATTATCAGAAACTCCAGGGGCTATAGCGCAAAAGGATCCAAGACTCAGTGGTGCACCTGAGTGGACTGCGGGTTTATTCTGAATAAATCTAGGGGCTCTTATGTAAAAAGGGTCGGTCGAAGGGGTACCGGAGGATCTGAGCCATCCGATCATCAATCGAGGGCTCAGATTAAATGTGCATATGCGCTGAACCGGTACGCGATCATGGTCGTCGGATTCGCGATCAACGGCACAAAGCGTTACTCGTCAAGATATAATCTAACTCGTCCGATATGGATCCGACGGTCACAAACAATTGGGGCGAATTGTTTTTCTTAACTCTAATCTCAGTCGCTCATCTGGCAATCTACGACAAAGCATCATCTTCCTCGTTTCGGTCGAGCAGAGCGACGCTGCCTTGCTCCCCGCGGTGGAGGTTCATCGGCGCGCGATCTGTGCTCCACCCCGGTGCTCCCACCCCAACGCTGACGGGTGCTACGAGATCTATGGAACAGAGCGAGCCGAATACAGTGACTCTTACCGGAGATGAGTGTACTGGAGTGCGCGGTCCACGGAGATGAGCTGCTCCACGGCGGCAACCGCACACCGGTGAGAAATTCCGCCGCTCGCCGTCCGTCTCCAGGCTTGAAAACACCATGAACAGGTTCCTGAGTCTACGGTGACCACCACCGTATCCTGCCCGCGACCAACGCTAAGGCTCTGCTCGATTCTGCTCGTGGCGGCGACATGCTCTCTCTCTCTCTCCACATACGACGGCTCAACACTTTCCCACTCACAGATTTGCCCGGATGTCGCAGCGGCGTTCGGGTGATTCTCGGGTGCCGCAAAGCGAAAGAGAAGAGGAGCCGCGGCTGGGTTTTATGCCCAGGATGAGGTGGACCAGTCAGAAACGGTACCGACGGAAAAGGTGGAAGAAGCTCGCCGCGGATCCCGCGTCCTCTGTTGACGGGCAGCGCGAAGTGATGACAGATGGGCCCCATCTGTCGGTCTCAAGAACGTGAGAGCGCGCTGCGGCTAAGGAGTGGAAACGGGGCCCACGTGCCAGTGAGATGATGGAGAGGGCGCGGCGAGAGTAGGCCGGCTGGACGAAACAGAGGTGGGCCGAGTGAACAGGTGTTCTTTTCTTTTCTTTTTCTTTTGCTTTTCTCTTTATTTTTGTATCCCAAGTTTAAATCCAAACTTGGTGGTGAACTTTTGGATTTTAGGTTAAATATTCAAATTGAAACTGTTAGTATGAGAAGACACATTTATGCATATATTTTTCTTTACTTTTATCTAGGGTTTTCATTTCTCTCTTCTCTATTTTCTATTTTATTTTCATTTTCAAATTCTAGTTTTTAAATTAGGTTTAGCTCCAATTTCAACATCGGTACATTTTCATCATTATTATTATTATCATTAAATGCACAAATAAATAACTCCAACTTGATGCACTATTTTCTTTATTTAATATAATTGTTGGTAGTCAAGGTGACCCCATGATTTAAATATGCAAAATGAGAAAACAACACAAGTAGTCTAAAAAAATATTTTTTTTCCAATTCTTATATATTCTACAACTCTAATTATTTGGGTATTACACGGCCCCATTGACGGCCCTCAGGTAAAGCCAACTACACCCCGTTTATCTAATTAATCAGCTAAGGGCGTCCCATTCCACCCTCATGGTTGCACTGTTATCCCGGGTGGTCACTCCACGAACAGGTCCTTACGGAGAGGTATTCAGAAAAATGGTCTAAGTCCCCTAAAGTATCACAATATCATCATCGGGATAACATCATCATATCATAAATGTTCACATCATGTTCATTGATTAAGTTGAAGCAATAACATAAGCTAACCATGATTAACCCAAAAGGTAAACAAGGATAAGTAAATACAGACTAGTCAATCCTTAGGTTTCAATAATGTAATGCGGGACAGTGAATTATGAAGTATGTAGGACATAATAGGTCAGAGGACACTTGCCTTCACCAGGTTATTGCTCAGGGAGATCTTCGGTAACACACTCAAGAACCACGAGCTGCTCGTTGTCTAAATAAAGCGATCATACATTCAATACATTTGGTAAATGACAAATGAACAGTACATCAATCATGTACAAACAATGGAACACATCTCAAGAGAAAAGTATAACCTCAAAAGAAAGTTTAAATTATAGGGTGAACTAATCTCATTTAGCAGTTGATTATTCTTTAAGTGTTGTCTATCTACATGGTTACATAATCTAATTCTACTTATTTTTAATGAGATATAAAAGTTAAACCAGAGATAAATTCATATAATACACCTTATTAATCTAACAAGATTAAATATCCATTAACCACTAGGGTTTTCTTTTTATTTATTTTATTAAGTGAATAATTCAACACATACACTAACCTATTGTCTAGGTATAAAATTAAAGTGCACAGACTGTGAATGAGCATAATTTATTTGAACAGAGAATATTCCTATGAACATTTTGCAATTTGAACCACTCAATTTGGGGTTGATATGAAAAAGATATGAAATAAACAAGTTTTGAAGTTTGAAATACAAATTAAGTCCAAATATGTTATTATTTAAAAGGGCAGGGGTCCTTTTATAAGATTCCAAGGGTCTGCGCGTAAATTCAAGGGATGACGGGTTGATTCCCGGAAACCCGAGGGGTTCTTTAGCAAAACCGCCGCGCGAAGGGGTACGGGGTTTCCTCAGCCGTCAGATCCACGATCTACGACCGCGATTAGATCCATGGGCGAGCGCGGGCGCTGTAACACCCCAGGTGTTTACCGTCTGCTCGACAACGAGTATGGGTTTAAGCTCGTAATATCAGTGAATAAAACGGATGCTAAATTTTAATCATTTTTGCCTGTTGCGAATTTAATATCGCATCTATTCGGCTGTCGCGAGTTCGACTTTGTTTTTATCTATTCAGGCTCGTCCTAAATTTCCGTGATGTTCGGAACATCGTTGTTCCGAAAATTGGTGCGTTCGGTGATTATTTAAAAATTCATCGCTCGCGCGAATACGAATTCGGAAGCTCGACCCACTGGGTGATTTATCCCGGACAAATTAGTTTGAACTCGACGACAAAGATATTTGGGCCAAAATAATCCGAATCACGTATTATCCGAGAAAAATCGTGCCCGAGGTTATGATTCCATTCATTCTTCAGCACGCTGTTTTGGCGACAAAATCATGTGTGCATTAGCCGATATGGTTTCGGCTAATATTAGTCGAATCACATTTAATTCAGTCCATTGCTTCTCGCTTCGGTCTAAATCTTCAAAAGTGAATTAACAGTACGATTTTGTCCGAGTTCAGAGAATTCGCCAAATCAAATCGTTAGTCCTCGGATTTCTGCTTCGAGATTCGGGGAATGGGATCTGTAGTTGAATAGCGTGTCGACCCAGTGTACATTGCTAAAAATCTGGACTCAAAAATATCTATGATTTTCTATAAAGAAAAATGAAGAAAAGAAAATCCCCAAAAAGAAAAAGATCCTCCGTTCTTATCTGCCGTCGCCGCCCCCCAACAGATTTTTTTTCAGCTGCCGCCTGGATAAAAATCGTGCCGCGCGCTTCTTCTTCTCCACGAGCTCATCTTCTCCCTCCCCAGCTCCTCTCTGCTCGCTCTCCCTAGCCGCTCCCTCTCTGCTTCTCTCTTTCAGCACGCCGCGCTCCCTCTGCTGGCCAGAGGCCCCCTCCAGCCGTGCTCGGCATCTGTAGCTTCCTCCTCCACCACGCCCCTAGCTAAGCTCTCCCCCATGGCCACCGTGGGCTCACCAGCGTTGCCCCTGTCCATGGCCGCCGTGGTGGCGCGCGCCCCTGCTCCTCGCGCCCCCTGTTTTTCTCTCCCTCTCTCTTCTCCATAGCCGCGCCTACCCCTCTGTTTCCCACACGCCACCGCTCTGGTTCCAGCTCTCTGGCTTGCCGCGTGCCCATCTCCCCGTCTCCGACCCTGGAACTCGCCCTCTGCCACGCGCCGAGCTTCTCCCTGGTCGCCCCTTTAGCCGAGCGTCTTCCTGGCCGGAGCTCCCTGCTCGGTTTTCTCCATGGCAGCTGAGATCTCTCTTTCCCTGGTGCCGTGTGTGCTCGCCCTCGCCTATGCCGCGTCCCTGCGCTCGTCGCGGTGCTCTAGCTCACCCCTACGCGCTCCTCTCCCCTAGATCCCTCCCTGCGTGCCGGACGTCGTCCGTTCCCTGGTGGCCGAGCATAGCCCATGCGCTCGTGCCTTCTCTGTTCAATTTCTAGAACACTTAGGTCTATCCATGGTCACTCCCTTCATCGTTGGTGTTTGGCTCCCTGTTTCAGTTTGTCGTGCCGCGCCGTCATCACTTCTGTCGCGAGCTCGATCCCCGTTGTCATCACTTCGCCATGTTTGCCGATAGCCGCCCCGTCGTGCTCGTCTCCGGTGCTCGCTTCGGCCGTGGACGCTGTCGAGCCCATCGTTTTCCCTGTCCTGTGCTCGCGCGGCTTTCTGCTCGCCAGCGTGCCCTCTCGGCTCGCTCAGCCTTAATCCTTATTGCGTCGTCGACCTTGCCGATTGTCGTCGTTCGTTGTCGCTTCGTGCGTGCAGCAGCCCCGGATCTGTGCAGCCCTGGTCTTGTTGTCGACATTGCTCGTCGTGGCTCAGCTTGCTAGTTCGTCGTTGTTTCATCGTCACGTCTTTCGCCGTTGAGCCTCACTGCCCATCGTGAAGTCCCCTGCTGTCAGCCTCCGCACTTGTCCTAGGCCGTCGTAGCCAGTTTGCCTCTATCTCGTGGTGGTGTTGCGTTGCCGTCGAGTCCCGATATCGATCTGGTGGTCGTCGAAGTGAAGCTCAGTTTAATGCTCGTCAGGTGTTCGATCGAAGATTTTATTCAGAGACTGTCGACGTTCTCGCAAGCTTTGAGTCAGACTTGCTTTGGATGAGAAATCCCTGATGTTCGAGAGAAGCGAGGCCTACATGCACTCTCTTAGGACTCGATCAAAGGTCTAAGTTGTAAAACCGTCATCGCCCTCACGGAAATCGAATCCATTTGGTCTTGGTAGGCCAATATATTATTTCGGTTAATCGAATTGGATTAACTAGACTCATTAGTCATAATAATTCTCGTGTCTAGCAGATGCATCGTGTTTGTGTTAGATGTTTGCTAAAATACCTCAGCCCCTCCGGTAATGTAATCGTGTGAAATAAATGCGTAATATGGTGCACCTTAGGTCTAAAATGCAGGATAAATGAAATATTTAATTTAGTGGGACTTATGCTGCATAATAGCTGAGAATAGTAATTCTAGAAGTTAATGTAATGATTTCTATTTTTAGTCTAAGTTTAGATATTGTGCTCTAGTCAAGAGAGATAGAGTGCTTGTAAACGGTTCGCTATGGTTTATGATATTCCTAGCTATATGCATTCATATGCATAATGCATTTCATTCAGGTACGTTAATTAATGGCGTAATGCGGAAGACAAGCCAAGTCGACCCCAAGCGCGGGCTACTCCACATGGTGGTGCTGGTAGACGAACCTGCCCGATCAAGTGCTAGGACAAGGATGATCATCAAGTGGACGTCACCTAACAACACTAACCTAGTGTTACCTAGCCAAGCCCTGGTGCATTTTCCACCTCCTTGTGTTTTAAAATCTTTATCACCTTGTGTAACACCCCTGGTGTTACTATAACTAAAACTTGAGCATGACATCATAACATTGGCATTGTATATGTTTGATACACTTAGAATGCATTCACTAGGCAAAAATTTCAAGCAAGTTGTATTGTTTTAAGTGTTGTTGCAAATAGCACCCTGGTTTAGGAACTTAACCCTAAATAGAGGTTAAAGGGGTAAAACCTCACTTAAAATGAGAAAACCTAAAGACTTTAGGGTAAAAGTCATAAAATGACCCCAAGAATAAACTTGAATCACCTTTATACCCCTGGATACCAGAAACCCTAATTGGAACCCTGGAAAACCCTGAAACCAAACCCTAGGGGCTTATGTGCAAAATTAGTCCACTTTTGGGCTAAAGTGCAAAAACCAAGCCAAATAAGTATCTTAAGTCATTTAGTTCACAAATATGTGGACTTGAAAGCTAAACCCTAAGTTTTGGACTCATTTGCATAAAGGACCTTGATTTTGATTCCTATGCTAAGTATGAAAACAGGGTTGTAGGCCCAACTTTGAGGCTGTGTAGCTTTCAAAATAGTGAGAATTCAAGTTAGGTGACCACATCAAAGTTGAAGACCAATCATTGGAGAACAACTTTGTTTAAGGATTCAAGCCATGTTCTTATGAAAAATGTGGAGAAAATCTCAACCCAAGTTGGACTGTCAGTCTGGTTCTGTCTGAATATCAGACTAACAGATTCATGCCCTGAACTTCAAGCCCAATTTCAAACCAGATTCAGTGACTTTTTGTGACAACACCATGTAGCAAAGTTGTAGCTGGTATGTAGCACTACAACTTTGATGCAGAGACTTGGACCTGTTGTCACATGAAACTGGGAGAAAATGAAGCTCCAATGTGCTCTGTCAGTCGCTCTGAATTGGTGTTCACCATGGTACAGTGTTCAACTGAAACAGATCAGGACGCCAGCAAACCCACCGCCGATGACCAATTCCGCCGTGATTCGTGCCGTTGCCGGCCCGACTTGTGCTCGGGATGGGCGGATAAGGGCACACGGTAAAAGATCTTCGCCGTCGGTGAGCTGGCGATCACTCCGGTGACCCCCGTGGCCCTCTCTCCCTCTTTGCGGCTGAGCAGATTAACTCGCCGGTGACCGCCGCTTCCCGGCTGTGCGCCGCGTGTCCAAGCTTTTCCACCGCGTCGCCATGACTCCCTATACCCGTCCCATCGTCGACGGGGAGGTTGCCACGGCGGTGGACACGAATTCACCGTACCCACGTTCCTCTCCAGCTCCGGCCGCCAACACGGCTTAGCCAAATTGAGCACCACCGCCCGCGGACTCTATAAATTGCCCGTACTCCCAGCTCCGCCATGTATCCAAGCACCTACTGCACCCACCGGCATCCCGAAACCCCCACCAGAGCACGTGAATTTGGGATTTCCCCAAAATCGTTGAAGAACACCGCGAAGAACACCTCGCCGTGGTCAGCCCGATTCAGGTCCAATCTCACCCTCGGTTTCCTTGTTTCAACATCCTTGCTTGCTCTTGATGCTCACCGACCCGTTAAATCGAATTAGACCACCATGAATCGACGGGAACGCACTCATCGGTCCGCCTTGTCCACGGTCACCGTGGCTAGACCAAACCTTGTGACCATTAGTGAAATTATGTTGGGGGAAATGCTCGGGGTAGTGCTAATTTTGTGTCCGCTGCTCGGAGAACCCTGCCCTTGCCCTAATCGGCCGGTGTTAGTGCTCGCCGGAGCACGGCTGTGCGCGAGCGCCGTCGTGGACTTCCAATCGTGAATAGGTTGAGGTGCAGGGGCCTTTTTGTAATCGGTCAGCGACACACAGGAACAGTGAAGAAGCTCGTTTTCAGTTAGTCAAAAACTCGGGGTCTCTTCTGCAAAGGTGCCAGGACGCGGGCGCGCGCGGGCGCGTTTTGCCCTGGTCCTGGGCCGTTTGGGCCAGAACCGGCCCAGCTCTGTTTAATCCTTTTCTTTTTCTTTTTCAGCAAAGCTTTAGAAATATGTAGAAAAATGTAGAAAAATGCTAAAATTGTGAAACTAATTTTCCTAGGCTTGTTATTTTCCCTAGAATTTAATAAAAATAGTTTTGTGATTTTTAGTGGAAATAAGAAATTTTAGGGTATTTAAAGTAGTTAAAAGTATTAGTTATGGATTTTTAGAAAATAATTGGTAAGTCCAATAATTCCCAAACTTTTTGTGGGAATTTAAAACAATATTTAGGAGCCTTGGGTAGAGTTTGAATTGTTTTGGACCTTGTTTGATCACCAAACCCCAAAACACCCCCCTGCCCTATGAACTCCTTTACCGACTCCGGAAACCCTAGGTTCTCGGAGTACCGTGAAGGAAAGTTGTACTCAAGACTTAAATAATAAGTTTATATTATCTTTGCATCCTCATGAGCATCCCATGGCACTCATTCTTATGCATGTATATGGTTATGTTAGAACACGAAGAAGAAGAAGAAGTCACTGAAGAAGGGATACCACCATCCTCAGATCCTGAAGCAGGCAACTGCTTTTATTTCGATATTTGTGGATCCGAGCAGGACTCACCTGATAACAAAGGCAAGCCCCGGTGCATTTGCCACTTCCTTATGCTTTAAAAATCTTTTTCACTTGCTTGATGCATTAGGTGATAGGAGTTGATTGCTAAAACAAATCCTGCATTACCTTCCTTGAACTTGATTACCTTCCTTGATCACCTATTTTACAAAAGATTTTTGATGCTTAGCATTGCTTTAGAAAAACAAAATGTTTTGTTTTTACAAAAGTTGATGTGGCAAAAGTGGGTGGGATGTTTTCGAAATTAAAACTTGATGGTGAATCTATCACGGCCGTGATGGATTCAACATCGGAAAAGATGTACCTCTGCCAGGTACCAAGTTTTTGGGTTGAAAAGATTAAGCTGAGACCGGGCGGGTGACTTGCACGAGAAAGAGAGTCTCGGTGTAGTGTCTCCGTCTGAGTCGATTAAGGACCGTCTCGATGTAGGCTTGATGATCGAGGACCCTTTAGCTGGTCACATGCCTCGTCATGGGTAAGCCTTGCCTCGGGCAGACTAAGGCCGGAATAAGATAACACGAAATGGGCGTGGAGCGGTGGCGAGAGTAGCGTGTACCCTCCGTGGCAAGAGGCTGGACGGTGGTGTATCTGTGCTCTCGGTTTGCGTGAACCTGATCCGGTCTTAAGAACCCCGGTGGCGGGTTGACATATGCAAGGGTTAAGTGCTACATATGTCGTGTGATTGGAGATCCTCAGCTGAGTATAATCGATTCGGATCGCCGTACCTTCGCGGTTATGAAGACTTGGTCACTGCCCTACACGTAGCATTCCACTAAAGATGATGGGTTTTTGTTAAGAAACTGGCTAGTGCAGGACCAGTGATTGAACTAGGGTAGAAAGAACTCTAGTTGCAGGTAATTGAACCTAACTTGACAAATAAAATTGGATTTTTAAGGATCCACTTTAGTAAGCATTTCTGCAAAACAGAGTATTTGATTATTGAAAAAGCCTTACCTTGACTCCCATATAACCAGCATACCCTTGAGAGTCTTTTCTTTAGTCGGGTAAGTCTTGCTGAGTAATTCCATACTCAGGGTTTATCCCTTCGTTGTTTTTAGCTGAGGAAGTAGCAGATTTCTGCTGCTTCTGTGCCAGGGTGGTTCCCAAGGAAGAAAAACAAGCCTGAAGTGCGGGAGGACTTGGTCCTCCACATAGGATCTTTTGCTTAATTCTTTTCGGGAGGGGTTTTTGCCTCCCTTGGTTTGTATAATATTACTACTCTGCACTCGTTTTTAGTTCTGGTCTGTAATAAAACAACTTGAGCTTGCTTTTAAAATAAATGTGAATTATGTAATCGCTTCCGCAATTATTTATCTCCGATGTTCTGTAATGTCTGCAAGACGGGTGAATCATTCCTGGTAAGGTAAGGAAAGATACCGAACTTATCAAGTAGTTCAGGGGCACCTACAGGGTTGTCTGAAGTCCGTTGGACAAGGACAACTGTAGGTGGGCCTAATTACTTGGGAGGTTCCGTCACAGCTGGTATCGGAGCAGTGCCCTTCTTTGCAGATATTATGAGGCATCTTCAAAAGGATTTTCAAAAGTCTTATCTAAAAATTCTTTTCTCTTCTTACCTAAGTACTCTGAAGAGTCTATCTTAAAGACCAGATAGGAAGAGTGCAATGTATAGAAGGTTGAATCGACTAAGGTTGATTCTGTACTTACACATGCATCATGCTAAGAATTAAACTAATAACATTTTCCCCCTTAGAAAGATGCCGCCACGCACAAGGCTAACGACACGTAAGTCAACGGGACCAATTGGAGTACCCCGGCATCAACTAGCCCCTCGACACGAAAGCAGCAGCAGCGGAAGTAATGACCCCATAGGAGACCTTGAAGCCCAAGTGAGTCGACTTCAAGCAACGCTGCAACACAGGACCAATGCTTGGATCGCAGACGGAGATAGAATCAATGAACTAAGAAGGGATATCCGTCACCTGCAGGATCAGCTTGCTGATCGGGACTTAGCACTTGACTGGGCAGTACAGTCTCATATGTTGGCATGTGCTAAGGAAGCGAGGGCTCAGGCCCGAATTAAAGAACTTAGCTCAGCTGTCGACAACCTGCAGGTCTACTGCAATACGTTGCATGAGGAAGTCCATATACTATAATCACAATTACACCCTAGTGTGCCTGCACACTCTGCTGAGGCGGAAGCCGGACCCTCTCACGTTGCGGGACGCGCGCTGGGTGGGGAGTTAGACCTTTTTGAACCCCCTCCTTCTTTGAGGTTGGTTGACGTCTGGACTCCCACACCTGACGATGAGGCCGCCAAAAGTAACGGAAAGCAGGACTAATGGTGTAATAGAAGTAGAGTAGTGTATTGTAGAATGTACGGTTGTATAATAGGTTGAACTTTTGTTTAATGGGTAATGTATCCTGTTATGTAATATCGAGTCTGTATCATTACTTTTTATAGTAATGTAAAATGGAAGGTCTCTTTGGCATGTTATGTTTATTCAAATGTTTTTGCCTCAGATGCCGACCAGGACTCGCGGACAGGACGCAGCCAGAACTTCTGGGGGTCGGGATGTCACCCCAAATCCACCCCCGGTTCCACCCACGCTAGCCGAGGCGATTGCCGCCTTGGTGAATGCCACCGCCGATAATACCCGCTTCCTTAAGGAAATGGCGGGTCAACAGCAGTTCCAGCAGCAGGCAGGAAGGGGTTTTCAGCAAGGCCCCCGCGAAACTACTTACTTGGATTTCTCGGAAACTCGTCCACCTTTATTCACCAAAGCAGAAGACCCACTGGAAGCTGACGAATGGATACGGGTCATTGAACAGAAGTTTGGTCTTCTTCGTTGTTCTGAAACGCAGAAGCCATTGTTCGCGGCACAGCAACTCCGTGGCCCTGCCAGTACTTGGTGGGAAAACTTTGTGGCTATCCAACCCGACAACCATCAAATCACTTGGGAAGAATTTAAAGCAGCCTTCCGTGAGCACTACATACCTGAAGGGGTGCTGCATATGAAACAAGAGGAATTCATGAAGCTGAAACAAGGAGGAGACACCATCAATCAGTATCTTAACAAGTTTAATCACCTGTCGCAGTATGCCATCGATCAGGTGAATACTAATTTGAAGAAAAAGAACTGTTTTATGAGAGGTCTAAATGACCGGTTGCAGCGAAAAATGGCCACATGTATTGATCTCACATATGGAAAGGCTGTCAGTACAGCCTTATCTGTGGAAGCAAAATACGCAAGTTCTGGGAAGAATAAGGGATTCAGTGGTGAGAGGCCTAATCAGGGCCAGGCAAAGAGGCAACGGTTCGTCATCCGGCCTTCTAGCCAAAACCGTACTTTTTCTCGTCCACCAGCATTCCCTTTCAAACAGCCCATTATTATCCGCCCCAACAATACCTCCACTTCCCCAAATCAGCCAGGTGCCCCAGGTACTCGATTCCCCGCCTTGCCCAGCTCTTCAATTGGGTGTTTCAACTGCGGCAAGTCAGGACATTTTATCAAAGACTGCCCGTACCCCAAGCAAAATCAATCCAATGCTCAGCAAGGAACTGGGAAGTCCACTCAGCCCAAGGGAAATGCTGTGGGGAGAAGTACCAAGAAAACGGGGCGTGTATACTACACTCAAGTGGCCACTACACCGGAGGGAGAGCCGGTGATGATGGGTACGTTTCCCGTGGCCAGTCACCCTGCAATTATTCTTTTTGATTCTGGTGCTTCGCATACCTTCATTAGCAAGAAATTTGTGGAGCAACATCACATTGCATGTCATGAATCAAAAGAGGGATTTAAAATTCATTCACCTGGGGGACATATTTTTACTAGAGAAGTGGCCTATGAAGTGCCAGTAACAATGGCCGGACGGAACTTTCCTGCTAACATGATTGTTCTAAGAGGCCAGGATATAGATGTAATTTTGGGTATGAATTGGTTAACCCAACACAAGGCAATTCTCAACACTGAACTCAGAACCGTCAGGTTGAGCTATAATCAAGAAGAAATTCTTTTGTCTCTCCCCGTGACCAATCCAGCCAAAGCTTCTGGTAGGATATATGAAGCTATTGTACCGGAGATCAAGAACATTCCGGTAGTATGTGAGTTTCCAGATGTATTTCCGGAAGATTTGCCTGGACTACCCCCTGAGAGAGATGTAGAATTCGTAATTGAGCTAAAGCCCGGTACGGCTCCCATCTCCTGAAGATCGTACCGTATGCCCCCTAATGAGTTGGCAGAATTGAAGATTCAATTACAAGATCTACTGAATAAGGGATTTATCCGGCCAAGCTCGTCCCCATGGGGTTGCCCCGCCATCTTTGTTAAGAAGAAGGATCAAACCTTGCGCATGTGCGTGGATTATCGGCCCCTGAATGAGGTCACCATCAAGAATAAGTACCCCCTTCCAAGGATCGATATCTTATTTGATCAACTGACTGGGGCGAGGGTATTTTCTAAAATTGATCTCAGGTCGGGCTATCATCAAATCCGTATTCGGCCCGAGGATATACCAAAGACCGCGTTTACTACGCGGTATGGATTGTTTGAATACTTGGTAATGTCTTTCGGGCTCACAAATGCTCCTGCCCACTTCACCTATTTGATGAACTCGGTGTTCATGCCCGAGTTGGACAAGTTCGTGGTGGTCTTCATCGACGATATTTTGATATACTCTAAAAATGAAGAGGAGCATGCTCAGCATCTACGGATTGTATTGACGCGCCTGAGGGAACATCAGCTGTATGCCAAGTTCAGCAAGTGCGCGTTCTGGCTGGAGGAAATTCAATTTTTGGGGCACGTGTTATCAGCTAAAGGAATTGCGGTAGATCCTAGCAAGGTCAAAGATATTCTGGAGTGGAAACCCCCAACCACTGTTCACCAAGTCCGGAGTTTTCTTGGACTAGCTGGATATTATCGCAGATTCATACCTGATTTTTCTAAGCTTGTGAAGCCAATCACAAGTTTATTGAAAAATGATATTAAGTTCAATTGGTCTTCTAAGTGTAATGAAGCCTTTGAGCAATTGAAGACATTATTAACCACTGCTCCGGTACTGGCTCAACCGGACATCACTAAGCCTTTCGATGTATATTGTGATGCATCTGGCAGTGGGCTCGACTGTGTACTGATGCAAGAAGGCCGAGTAATTGCGTATGCTTCAAGGCAGTTGCGCCGGCATGAGGAGCATTATCCAACTCATGATCTGGAGCTAGCTGCTGTGGTTCATGCCCTGAAAATATGGCGTCATTATCTGCTGGGAAATACCTGTCACATATATACAGATCATAAAAGTTTGAAGTACATCTTCACCCAGTCAGAATTAAATATGAGGCAAAGACGATGGCTTGAGCTCATTAAGGACTATGAACTAGAGATCCATTATCACCCAGGCAAGGCCAATGTGGTGGCAGATGCATTGAGTCGTAAGACTTCCTGCCACTGTCTTATGGCGAAGACCTCCGAGAACACACTATGCCAAGAAATGGAGAAGCTAAACCTGGGGATAATCCAACAAGGGACTCTGAATCAGCTAAAACTTGAGTCAACCATTTTGCAAAGGATAATTGATGCTCAAAAGGATAATCTGGGTATGAAGCACATACGAGAGAAGATAAGGGCTGGAACAGCCAAATGTTTCAAGGAAGATGAACAAGGTGTGATATGGTTTAATAACCGCATAGTAGTGCCAAAGAATGAAGAACTCCGCCAGCAAATCTTAGATGAAGCGCATCTTAGTCGCTATTCTATTCATCCGGGAAGCACTAAGATGTACCATGATCTAAAGCAGTACTACTGGTGGACGAAGATGAAAATTGAAATTGCACGCTATGTGGCTAAGTGTGACACTTGCAGACGTGTCAAGGCCATACACATGAAAACTGCCGGTCCATTGCAGTCATTACCAATACCAACATGGAAATGGGAAGACATAAGCATGGACTTCATTGTGGGATTGCCCAGAACCGCAAAAGGATATGACTCTATTTGGGTTATCATTGATCGACTTACCAAGATCGCCCACTTCCTCCCTGTCAAAGTAAAATATCCCGTCATTACCTATGCGGAGTTGTACATCGCCCGTATTCTCAGTTTGCATGGTGTTCCAAAGACCATAGTGTCGGATCGTGGACCACAATTTGTATCTAAATTCTGGGAAGAACTTCATAAATTCCTGGGTACTAAACTGCTCCACAGTTCGGCCTATCATCCTCAAACCAGTGGACAAACTGAGAGAGTGAATCAGATACTTGAAGATATGTTGCGGGCATGTGTCCTCAATTTCTCACAGAAATGGGATGAATGTTTACCTTTGGCGGAGTTTTCATATAATAATAGCTATCAAGACAGTATCCAGATGGCACCCTTTGAAGCTTTATATGGACGACGGTGTCAGACTCCGCTAAACTGGTCTGAACCTGGTGAGAGGTGCTTCTTTAGACCTGATCTAGTGAAAGAAACCGAGGATAAGGTTCAGAAAATTATTCATAATCTAAAGAAAGCACAAGCTCGTCAGAAGAGTTATGCAGACAAACGGCGAATGCCCTTATACTTCTTAGAAGGAGACTACGTCTACTTAAAGGTTTCACCAATGAAGGGAGTATCGCGTTTCGGGGTAAAGGGAAAACTTGCACCCAGGTACATTGGTCCATTTCCTATTCTTCAAAGATATGGGCCAGTGGCGTATCAACTTCAACTTCCCGAAACATTGTCTGCTGTACATAATGTGTTCCATGTATCGCAATTGAAGAAGTGTCTTCGGGTTCCCGATCGAACCATGGAAGTGACAGATGTTGTCCTGGAACCAGACTTAACGTACTCGGAACATCCTATTCGAGTTCTGGATCAAAAGGACAGGGTTACCCGGAGAAAGATTCTCAAATTCTACAAGGTACAATGGAACCAGCATTCTGAGGAAGAGGCTACGTGGGAAACTCAAGATTTCTTGAATAAAAATTTCCCAGGCTTTCTAGCCTCATGTAATTTGTAAAATGTATATAGTTATTGCAATAAAGGAATGAACCCCCACACCACCCTGCCTTGTACCAGAAATAAGGAAATAAAAATGTGACACATTTCCTTTTCCATTAGTCACCCTAGGACTTTAAATCTCGGGACGAGATTCTTTTATGGGGGGAAGGATGTAACACCCCTGGTGTTACTATAACTAAAACTTGAGCATGACATCATAACATTGGCATTGTATATGTTTGATACACTTAGAATGCATTCACTAGGCAAAAATTTCAAGCAAGTTGTATTGTTTTAAGTGTTGTTGCAAATAGCACCCTGGTTTAGGAACTTAACCCTAAATAGAGGTTAAAGGGGTAAAACTTCACTTAAAATGAGAAAACCTAAAGACTTTAGGGTAAAAGTCATAAAATGACCCCAAGAATAAACTTGAATCACCTTTATACCCCTGGGATACCAGAAACCCTAATTGGAACCCTGGAAAACCCTGAAACCAAACCCTAGGGGCTTATGTGCAAAATTAGTCCACTTTTGGGCTAAAGTGCAAAAACCAAGCCAAATAAGTATCTTAAGTCATTTAGTTCACAAATATGTGGACTTGAAAGCTAAACCCTAAGTTTTGGACTCATTTGCAAAAAGGACCTTGATTTTGATTCCTATGCTAAGTATGAAAACAGGGTTGTAGGGTTGTAGGCCCAACTTTGAGGCTGTGTAGCTTTCAAAATAGTGAGAATTCATGTTAGGTGACCACATCAAAGTTGAAGACCAATCATTGGAGAACATCTTTGTTTAAGGATTCAAGCCATGTTCTTATGAAAAATGTGGAGAAAATCTCAACCCAAGTTGGACTGTCAGTCTGGTTCTGTCTGAATATCAGACTAACAGATTCATGCCCTGAACTTCAAGCCCAATTTCAAACCAGATTCAGTGACTTTTTGTGACAACACCATGTAGCAAAGTTGTAGCTGGTATGTAGCACTACAACTTTGATGCAGAGACTTGGACCTGTTGTCACATGAAACTGGGAGAAAATGAAGCTCCAATGTGCTCTGTCAGTCGCTCTGAATTGGTGTTCACCATGGTACAGTGTTCAACTGAAGCAGATCAGGACGCCAGCAAACCCACCGCCGACGACCAATTCCGCCGTGATTCGTGCCGTTGCCGGCCCGACTTGTGCTCGGGATGGGCGGATAAGGGCACACGGTAAAAGATCTTCGCCGTCGGTGAGCTGGCGATCACTCCAGTGACCCCCGTGGCCCTCTCTCCCTCTTTGCGGCTGAGCAGATTAACTCGCCGGTGACCGCCGCTTCCCGGCTGTGCGCCGCGTGTCCAAGCTTTTCCACCGCGTCGCCATGACTCCCTATACCCGTCCCATCGTCGACGGGGAGGTTGCCACGGCGGTGGACACGAATTCACCGTACCCACGTTCCTCTCCAGCTCCGGCCGCCAACACGGCTCAGCCAAATTGAGCACCACCGCCCGCGGACTCTATAAATTGCCCGTACCCCCAGCTCCGCCATGTATCCAAGCACCTACTGCACCCACCGGCATCCCGAAACCCCCACCAGAGCACGTGAATTTGGGATTTCCCCAAAATCGTTGAAGAACACCGCGAAGAACACCTCGCCGTGGTCAGCCCGATTCAGGTCCAATCTCACCCTCGGTTTCCTTGTTTCAACATCCTTGCTTGCTCTTGATGCTCACCGACCCATTAAATCGAATTAGACCACCATGAATCGACGGGAACGCACTCATCGGTCCGCCTTGTCCACGTTCGCCGTGGCTAGACCAAACCTTGTGACCATTAGTGAAATTATGTTGGGGGAAATGCTCGGGGTAGTGCTAATTTTGTGTCCGCTGCTCGGAGAACCCTGCCGTTGCCCTAATCGGCCGGTGTTAGTGCTCGCCGGAGCACGGCTGTGCGCGAGCGCCGTCGTGGACTTCCAATCGTGAATAGGTTGAGGTGCAGGGGCCTTTTTGTAATCGGTCAGCGACACACAGGAACAGTGAAGAAGCTCGTTTTCAGTTAGTCAAAAACTCGGGGTCTCTTCTGCAAAGATGCCAGGATGCGGGCGCGCGCGGGCGCATTTTGCCCTGGTCCTGGGCCGTTTAGGCCAGAACCGGCCCAACTCTGTTTAATCCTTTTCTTTTTCTTTTTCAACAAAGCTTTAGAAATATGTAGAAAAATGTAGAAAAATGCTAAAATTGTGAAACTAATTTTCCTAGGCTTGTTATTTTCCCTAGAATTTAATAAAAATAGTTTTGTGATTTTTAGTGGAAATAAGAAATTTTAGGGTATTTAAAGTAGTTAAAAGTATTAGTTATGGATTTTTAGAAAATAATTGGTAAGTCCAATAATTCCCAAACTTTTTGTGAGAATTTAAAACAATATTTAGGAGCCTTGGGTAGAGTTTGAATTGTTTTGGACCTTGTTTGATCACCAAACCCCAAAACACCCCCCCTGCCCTATGAACTCCTTTACCGACTCCGGAAACCCTAGGTTCTCGGAGTACCGTGAAGGAAAGTTGTACTCAAGACTTAAATAATAAGTTTATATTATCTTTGCATCCTCATGAGCATCCCATGGCACTCATTCTTATGCATGTATATGGTTATGTTAGAACACGAAGAAGAAGTCACTGAAGAAGGGATACCACCATCCTCAGATCCTGAAGCAGGCAACTGCTTTTATTTCGATATTTGTGGATCCGAGCAGGACTCACCTGATAACAAAGGCAAGCCCCGGTGCATTTGCCACTTCCTTATGCTTTAAAAATCTTTTTCACTTGCTTGATGCATTAGGTGATAGGAGTTGATTGCTAAAACAAATCCTGCATTACCTTCCTTGAACTTGATTACCTTCCTTGATCACCTGTTTTACAAAAGATTTTTTATGCTTAGCATTGCTTTAGAAAAACAAAATGTTTTGTTTTTACAAAAGTTGATGTGGCAAAAGTGGGTGGGATGTTTTCGAAATTAAAACTTGATGGTGAATCCATCACGGCCGTGATGGATTCAACATCGGAAAAGATGTACCTCTGCCAGGTACAAAGTTTTTGGGTTGAAAAGATTAAGCTGAGACCGGGCGGGTGACTTGCACGAGAAAGAGAGTCTCGGTGTAGTGTCTCCGTCTGAGTCGATTAAGGACCGTCTCGATGTAGGCTTGATGATCGAGGACCCTTTAGCTGGTCATATGCCTCGTCATGGGTAAGCCTTGCCTCGGGCAGACTAAGGCCGGAATAAGATAACACGAAATGGGCGTGGAGCGGTGGCGAGAGTAGCGTGTACCCTCCGTGGCAAGAGGCTGGACGGTGGTGTATCTGTGCTCTCGGTTTGCGTGAACCTGATCCGATCTTAAAAACCCCGGTGGCGGGTTGACATATGCAAGGGTTAAGTGCTTCATATGTCGTGTGATTGGAGATCCTCAGCTGAGTATAATCGATTCGGATCGCCGTACCTTCGCGGTTATGAAGACTTGGTCACTGCCCTACACGTAGCATTCCACTAAAGATGATGGGTTTTTGTTAAGAAACTGGCTAGTGCAGGACCAGTGATTGAACTAGGGTAGAAAAAACTCTAGTTGCAGGTAATTGAACCTAACTTGACAAATAAAATTGGATTTTTAAGGATCCACTTTAGTAAGCATTTCTGCAAAACGGAGTCTTTGATTATTGAAAAAGCCTTACCTTGACTCCCATATAACCAGCATACCCTTGAGAGTCTTTTCTTTAGTCGGGTAAGTATTGCTGAGTAATTCCATACTCAGGGTTTATCCCTTCGTTGTTTTTAGGTGAGGAAGTAGCAGATTTCTGCTGCTTCTGTGCCAGGGTGGTTCCCAAGGAAGAAAAACAAGCCTGAAGTGCGGGAGGACTTGGTCCTCCACATAGGATCTTTTGCTTAATGCTTTTCGGGAGGGGTTTTTGCCTCCCTTGGTTTGTATAATATTACTACTCTGCACTCGTTTTTAGTTCTGGTCTGTAATAAAACAACTTGAGCTTGCTTTTAAAATAAATGTGAATTATGTAATCGCTTCCGCAATTCTTTATCTCCGATGTTCTGTAATGTCTGCAAGACGGGTGAATCGTTCCTGGTAAGGTAAGGAAAGATACCGAACTTATCAAGTAGTTCAGGGGCACCTACAGGGTTGTCTGAAGTCCGTTGGACAAGGACAACTGTAGGTGGGCCTAATTACTTGGGAGGTTCCGTCACAGCTTGTTTGATGCATTAGGTGATAGGAGTTGTGTGCTAAACCGTTGATGCATTTCCTTCCTTGAAAATTGATTACCCTTCCTTGATACCCTTTTTGAAAAGAATTTTATGATGCTTAGCCTTGCTTTAGCAAACAAAAATGTTTTGTTTTAAAACAAAAGTGATGCTTCAGTGGGTGGGAATGTTTTCAAAAAGAAAAACTTGTGATGGTGGATCCATCAAGGCCTTGATGGGTTCAACATCGGAAAAGATGTACCTCTGCTAGGTACCAAACTTTGGGTTGAAAATAATAAAGCTGAGACCGGGCGGTTGACTTGCACGAGAAGGGAGTCTCGGTGTAGTGTCTCCGTCTGAGTCGATTAAGGACCTTGTCGATGTAGGCTTGCTGATCGAGGACCTTTTATTTGGTCACATGCCTCATCATGGGTAAGCTTTGCCTCGGGCAGACTAATACCAGAATAAGATAACACGCAATGCGAGTGGAGAGATGGCGAGAGTAGCGTGTACCCTCCGTGGCAAGAGGTTAGACGATGGTGTATCTGTGCTCTCAGTTGGTGTGAACCTGATTTGGTCTTAAGAACCCTAGTGGCGAGTTGACATATGCAAGGGTTAAGTGCTACATATGTCGTGTGATTGGAGATCCTCAGCTGAGTATTAATCGATTCGGATCGCTGTTACTTCTCGGACATGAAGACTTGGTCACTGCCCTACACGTAGAATTCCAGTGAACAAGAAGGGTTGATAAGAAAATGGCTAGCATAGGCCAAGTGCTTGAACTAGGGTAGAAAGAACTCTAGATGCAGGTAACTTTACTTAACCTGACAATAAAACTGGATTTTTAAGGATCCATTATTAGTAAACTTTTCTGCAAACACAGTCTTTGATTGTTGATAAGCCATACCTTGACTCCCTCTATCCAGCATATGCTTGAGAGTCTTTTCTTTAGTCAGGTAAGTCTTGCTGAGTAATTCCGTACTCAGGGTTTTATTCCCTGTTGTTTTTTAGGTTATAACTTTGTGCTGCTGTTGATGGTGTTAAGTGCCGGTGGGCTCGGCCTTCTTATAAGTCTAAGTAACTCTTCTATACTTCTTATTGAGGATGGTCCCTTAAGCTAGCATATATTTCAAACTTATAAATAATTTATAACAGTTCAAAGTTTATTCCTTTGAATCACTTTTGTAACCACTCCGATGAATATAATGTAAATTTTTTTGTAACTTGTAAAATTTGGTAATAAGATTTCCGCTGCAAAAATGTTGATGTGTGTGATTTGTGTTACTTAATCCTGTGGTCCTGGTTGTAAGTGGTTTATCCGGTGTCCTTGGGGCAATCAGGCGGATCCTGTTAAGTTATCTGGTGCACATGCATGGTCGTCTGAGGTCTTCGAGACAAGGACAGGTGCATGTGGGCCCGATATCTTGGGAGGTTCTGCCATAGGCGCGCACTGACCAGCGGGCGAGGGCGGTCAGCGACCGAGGGCGAGGAAACGGACTGATCGGCCGGGCCAGGTGCCAGAGACACCAGCGACCAAAAGGTGGGGTCTAGGCGTCGGGTGCGCGTGCGCGAAGCGGTATCCGGCTGTGACAGAACCTCCCAAATCATTAGGCCCACCTACAGTTGTCCTTGCCCAACGGACCTCAGACAACCCTGTAGGTGCACCTGATCAGTTGTTAAGTTCGGTATCTGTATTCCTTTCCTTTCTCAAGAGCGTTTCACCCGTCACCTAGATATTATAACACATCGGAGGTATGAATATGCAGAAGCAGTTACAACAACTTTATTTTATATTAAAGTATAGAAAGAGTAGTATTATTACAGACCAGAGCAAATATAAGAGTGCTGGAGTAATATTATTACATCACTGGGAGGCAAAAACCCCTCCTGATCAACAGTAAAAGTTTTAAAAGGAGGACACTTCCTCCCGGGTCTTCAGTCCTGGTTTTCTTCTTTAGGCACCACCTTTGAACAAAAGCAACAAAAATTTGCTGCTTCCTCACCTAAAACAACATGGGACAAAGCCCTGAGTACGAAGTGTACTTTCGCAAGGCTTACCCGTCAAAATAGAAAAACTCTCAAGGATATGCTGGCTTTTGGGGATCAAGGTATGGCTTATCAAGAATCAAAGACTCTGCATCTAGAGTTCTTTCTACCCTAGTTCAATCACTTGACCTATACTAGCCAATTTCTTATCAACCTTCATGTTCACTGGAATGCTACGTGTAAGTCAGTGACCAAGTCTTCATGTCCGCGAAGTTACGGCGATCCGAATCGATTAATACTCAGCTGAGGATCTCCAATCACACGACATATGTAGCACTTAACCCTTGCATATGTCAACTCGCCACCGGTGTTCTTAAGACCAGATCAGGTTCACGCTAACCGAGAGCACAGATACACCACCGTCCAGCCTCTTGCCATGGAGGGTACACGCTACTCTCGCCATCTCTCCACTCTCATTGCGTGTTATCTTATTCTGGTATTAGTCCGCCCGAGGCAAAGCTTACCCATAACGAGGCATGTGACTAGTTAAAGGGTCCTCAGTCAGTAGGCCTACATCGAGAAGGTCCTTAATCGACTCAGACGGAGACACTACACTGAGACTTCCTTCTCGTGCAAGTCACCCGCCCGGTCTCAGCTTTATTACTTTCAACCCAAAGTTTGATACCTGGTAGAGGTACATCTTTTCCGATGTTGAACCCATCATGGCCATGATGGATCCACCATCAAGTTTTATTTTGAAACACCCCACCCACTTGAAGCATCATCTTTTGTAAAAACAAAACATTTTGTTTTTCTAGAGCAAAGCTAAGCATAAGAAAAACCTTTTTGCAAAATAGGGGATCAAAGAAAGGTAATCAAATTCTCAAGGAAGGAAATGCAGCAATTTGTTTAGCACATAACTCCTATCACCTAATGCATCAAGTAAGTGAGAAAGAGTTTAAAATAACAAGGAGGTGGCAAATGCACCGGGGCTTGCCTTGTGTTATAGGTGAGTCAGGCTCTGCTCCACAGATGTCAAAATAAAAGCAGTTCCCGGCCTGGGGTTCTTCAGGTGGTGGTGGTGTAGTCCTTGCTTTTTCAACTTCTATCTCTTCTTCGTTTTCTATATATATCCATATATAATCATGAATGCTCATGTAATGCTCATGAAAATGCAAAGATAACAAAAGTATATTATCTTAGGTCTTGAATATAATTTTCCTTCACGGATCTCCGGAAAACTAGGGTTTTTGGAGTCTATAGTAAAGTTCATAGGGTAGGAAACTAGGGTTTTAGGTTCTAGGTACCAGACATGGTCCAAATCATACCAAACTTTACCCAAGGCTTTTAAATAACATTTAAAGCTTATCTAAAAAGTTTGGTGATTTTTGGGATTATTAATTAATTTCTAAAATTCCAGGGGTATAAGCTTTGACTATCTTAAATACTCCATAATTTCATAGTTGGACTAAAAATCATGCTACTATTTTTATTAAATACTATAGAAAATTAGGAACCTAGCAAAATTGGTCTTGATTTTTTAGCATTTTCTACAATTTTCTAGGAATTCTCTAGTCCTGGCAGAAAAAGAAAAAGTAAAAGGTGCTACAGTATTGGGCCCATTTCAGTCCGAGACGGCCCAGCAAAGAAAGAACTCGCCCGTGCACGTGCCCGCGTTGGCAGTTTTACATAGACGACCTCAGCTTTTTGAATAAGCAGCAAATAACCCAAAGCACTATTTGTTTGTATCACTGACGTTTGCACCAAGACCCCCGAAGTTCTATTCCTTCGCAACACTAGGTCCACGACGGGGAGTTGCGGAGAACCGAGCTCCGGTGAACTCATACTGGCTAAAATAAGCAATGGCTGGTGCCCTAATTCGACTGAGACCTAATTCAACCCTTAACAAGTGTTTCCCCTCAATCAATTTGAAAGATTCAACCCTAATTGGAGCTTGTTCCTGGTCGCGGTGGAATGGCTCGAGAGATCGCATTCTGGACAACCGACGGGATGAACGCTAAAATTGAAGCTTGAGGAAGCTTCACGGGTTCACCAGGAACTAGGTACATGATTGAATTTGGACTAAACAAGAATAGGAGAGTGAGTCAACAGAGAGGGTGTCCGCGGCGACGTTCTATGGTACGACTGGGTGCTTCGGAGTGTGGGCTTTGGTAAAGTTCAATTGGACGGCTCCGAAAGCAATAGAAAGCTAAAGACAAGCTAGAACAAGTGAAAGGGAATTAGGCTTACACCTATTTCCTAAACTAATTTTGGTGGTTGAATTGCCCAACACAAATAATTGGACTAACTAGTTTGCCCAAGTTTATAAGTTCTATAGGTACCAAAGGTTCATAATAAGCCAATAAAAAGATTAAGAGAAAGGGTTCAAACAAAGGAGCAAAGGGACAACCGAAGGCACCCTGGTCTAGCGCACCGGACTGTCCGGTGCACCACCGGACATGTCCGGTGCACCAGGGTTCTCCACGCGCTGAACTCCTCACCTTCGGGAAAACGCAGAGTCACTCCGCTATAATTCACCGGACTGTCCGGTGTACACCAGACAGTGTCCGGTGCTCCAGGAATGAAGCGACTCTGAACTCGCCAGCTTCAGGAATTCGCAACGGCTACTCCGCTATAATTCACCGGACATGTCCGGTGTACACCGGACTGTCCGGTGTAACTGTGGAGCAACGACTACTTCGGCGCCAACGGTCACCTGCAGGCGCATTAAATGCGCGCCAGAACGCGTAGAAGTCAGGCACGCGCGAAGAGGCGCACCGGACACTCTACAGTACATGTCCGGTGCGCCACCGGACATCCAGGCGGACCCAGCAGTTAGAGCTCCAACGGTCGGAACCCTAACGTTCGGGTGACGTGGCTGGCGCACCAGACATGTCCGGTGTGCACCGGACTGTCCGGTGCACCATGCGACAGACAGCCTCCACCCAAACGGCTACTTTGGTGGTTGGGGCTATAAATACCCCCAACCACCCCACATTCAAGTCATCCAAGTTTTCAACCTTCCAACCACTTACAAGAGCTAGGCATTCAATTCTAGACACACTCAAGTGATCGAATCCTCTCCAATTCCACACAAGGCTTTAGTGATTAGCGAGAGAGATTTGCCGTGTTCTTTTGAGCTCTTGCGCTTGGATTGCTTCTTTCTTTCTCACTTGTTCTTGTGATCAAAACTCCATTGTAATCGAGGCAAGAGACACCAATTGTGTGGTGGTCCTTGCGGGGAAGTTTTGTTCCCGGTTTGATTTGAGAAGAGAAGCTCACTCGGTCCGAGGGACCGTTTGAGAGAGGGAAAGGGTTGAAAGAGACCCGGTCTTTGTGACCACCTCAACGGGGAGTAGGTTTGCGAGAACCGAACCTCGGTAAAACAAATCCGCGTGTCACCCTCTTCATTCGCTTGCGATTTGTTTTGCGCCCTCTCTCTCGGACTCATTATTATTTCTAACACTAACTCGGCTTGTAGTTGTGTTTATATTTGTAAATTTCAGTTTCGCCCTATTCACCCCCCCTCTAGGCGACTTTCAATTGGTATCAGAGCCTGGTGCTTCATTAGAGCCTAACCGCTCGAAGTGATGTCGGGAGATCACGCCAAGAAGGAGATGGAGACCAGCGACAAGCCCACTACAAGCCACGGGTCGACTTCTTCGGAGGAGTCCCGCAACAAAAGGAAGGAAAAGAAAGACTCCTCCAAAGGGAAGAGGAAGGAGAAGAAATCCTCTTCCCACAAGTCACATCGGAGAGGCGACAAGCACAAAAGGATGAGGAAAGTGGTCTACTACGAGACCGACACTTCATCAACGTCGACCTCTGGCTCCGACGCGCCGTCCGTCACTTCTAAGCGCCAAGAGCGCAAGAAGTATAGTAAGATCCCCTACGCTACCCTCGCACTCCTAAACATACACCTTTACTTTCCGTCCCATTAGGCAAACCACCAACGTTTGATGGTGAAGATTATGCTAGGTGGAGTGATATGATGCGATATCACCTAACCTCACTCCACAAAAGTATATGGGATGTTGTTGAGTTTGGTGTACAGGTACCATCCGTAGGGGATGAAGATTATGATGAGGACGAAGTGGCCCAAATCGAGCACTTCAACTCCCAAGCCACCACTATACTCCTCACCTCTCTAAGTCGAGAAGAGTTTAACAAGGTGCAAGGGTTGAAGAGCACCAAGGAGATTTGGGACGTGCTAAAAACCGCGCACGAAGGAGATGAGGTGACCAAGATCACCAAACGGGAAACGATCGAGGGGGAGCTCGGTCGCTTCCGTCTTCGCCAAGGGGAGGAGCAACAAGACATGTACAACCGGCTCAAAACCTTGGTGAACCAAGTGCGCAACCTCGGGAGCAAAAAATGGGATGACCACGAAGTGGTTAAGGTTATTCTAAGATCACTTGTTTTCCTTAACCCAACTCAAGTTCAATTAATTCATGGCAATCCTAGATATACTCAAATGACCCCCGAGGAAGTTATAGGTAATTTTATGAGCTTTGAGTTGATGATCAAAGGCTCAAAGAAGATCAACGAGCTTGATGGCCCCTCCACGTCCGAAGCACAACCAGTCGCATTCAAGGCGACAGAAGCAAAGAAGGAGGAAGCTACTGCAAGTCGAACACCCATCGACGCCTCCAAGCTCGAGAACGAGGAGATGGCGCTCATCATCAAGAGCTTCCGTCAAATCCTCAAGCAAAGGAGGGGGAAAGATTACAAGCCCCGCTCCAAGAGAGTTTGCTACAAGTGTGGTAAGCCCGGTCACTTTATTGCTAAATGTCCATTATCAAGTGATAGTGACAGGGACAACGACAAGAAGGGGAGAAGAAAGGAGAAGTAGAGATATCACAAGATGAAGGGCGGCGATGCCCATGTGTGCCGCGAGTGGGACTCCGACGAGAGCTCCACCGACTCCTCCTCCGACGAGGACGCCGCCAACATCGCTGTCACCAAGGGTCTTCTCTTCCCTAACGTCGGCCACAAATGCCTCATGGCCAAGGAGGGCAAAAGGAAGAAGGTAAAATCAAGATCCTCCACCAAATATGAAACATCTAGCGATGAGGATAATGCTAGTAATGAGGAGGATAACTTGCGCATTCTTTTTGCCGACCTAAACATGCAACAAAAGGAAAAACTAAATGAGCTAATTAGTGCCATCCATGAAAAGGATGATCTCTTGGACTCCCAAGAGGACTTCCTAATCAAGGAAAATAAAAAGCATGTTAAGGTTAAGAATGCTTATGCTCTAGAAGTAGAAAAATGTGAGAAATTATCTATTGAGCTAAGCACATGCCATGACACTATTGCCAACCTTAGAAATGAAAATGCCAAATTAATTGCTAAGGTTGATTCTCATGTTTGTGATGTTTCAATTCCCAATCTTAGAAATGATAATGATGATTTGCTTGCTAAGATTGAAGAATTAAACACCTCTCTTGCTAGCCTTAGGGTTGAAAATGAAAAATTAATTGCTAAGGCTAAAGAATTAGATGTTTGCAATGTTACAATTTCCGATCTTAGAGATAACAATGATATTTTGCGTGCTAAGATTGTTGAACTTAGTTCTTGCAAACCCTCTACATCTACCATTGAGCATGTTTCTATTTGTACTAGATGTAGAGATATTGATGTTGATGCTATTCATGATCACATGGCTTTAATTAAACAACAAAATGATCATATAGCAATATTAGATGCTAAAATTGCCGAGCATAACTTAGAAAATGAAAAGTTTAAATTTGCTAGAAGTATGCTCTATAATGGGAGACGCCCTGGCATCAAGGATGGCATTGGCTTCCAAAGGGGAGACAATGTCAAACTTAGTGCCCCTCCTAAAAGATTGTCTAATTTTGTTAAGGGCAAGGCTCCCATGCCTCAGGATAACGAGGGCTACATTTTGTACCCTGCCGGCTATCCTGAGAGCAAAATTAGGAGAATTCATTCTAGGAAGTCTCACTCTGGCCCTAACCATGCTTTTATGTATAAGGGTGAGACATCTAGCTCTAGGCAACCAACCCGTGCTAAGTTGCCTAAGAAGAAAACTCCTAGTGCATCAAATGATCATGACATTTCATTTAAAACTTTTGATGCATCATATGTTTTAACTAACAAATCCGGCAAGATAGTTGCCAAGTTTGTTGGGGGCAAACACAAGGGGTCAAAGACTTGTGTTTGGGTACCCAAAGTTCTTGTTTCTAATGCCAAAGGACCCAAAACCGTTTGGGTACCTAAAGTCAAGAACTAAAATTGTTTTGTAGGTTTATGCATCCGGGGGCTCAAGTTGGATCATCGATAGCGGGTGCACAAACCACATGACAGGGGAGAAAAAGATGTTCTCCTCCTACGAGAAAAACCAAGATCCCCAACGAGCTATCACATTCAGGGATGGAAACCAAGGTTTGGTCAAAGGTTTGGGTAAAATTGCTATATCTCCTGACCATTCCATTTCCAATGTTTTTCTTGTTGATTCATTAGATTACAATTTGCTTTCCGTATCCCAATTATGTCAAATGGGCTACAACTGTCTATTTACAGATGTAGGTGTTACTGTCTTTAGAAGAAGTGATGATTCAATAGCATTTAAGGGAGTGTTAGAGGGTCAGCTATACTTGGTAGATTTTGATAGAGCTGAACTCGACACTTGCTTAATTGCTAAGACTAACATGGGTTGGCTCTGGCACCGCCGACTAGCCCATGTTGGAATGAAGAATCTTCATAAGCTTCTAAAGGGAGAGCACATTTTAGGACTAACAGATGTTCATTTTGAGAAAGACAGGATTTGTAGCGCATGCCAAGCCGGGAAGCAAGTTGGTGTTCATCATCCACACAAGAACATCATGACGACTGACAGGCCACTGGAGCTCCTACACATGGATCTATTCGGTCCGATCGCTTACATAAGCATTGGCGGGAGTAAGTACTGTCTAGTTATTGTGGATGATTATTCTCACTTCACTTGGATGTTCTTTTTGCAGGAAAAATCACAAACCCAAGAGACCTTAAAGGGATTCTTGAGACGAGCTCAAAATGAGTTCGGCCTAAGGATCAAGAAAATTAGAAGCGACAACGGGACGGAGTTCAAGAACTCACAAATTGAAGGCTTCCTTGAGGAGGAGGGCATCAAGCATGAGTTCTCTTCTCCCTACACCCCACAACGAAATGGTGTAGTGGAGAGGAAGAATTGAACTCTATTGGACATGGCAAGAACCATGCTTGATGAGTACAAGACACCGGATCGGTTTTGGGCCGAGGCGGTCAACACCGTCTACTACGCCATCAACCGGTTATATCTACACCGAATCCTCAAGAAGACATCCTATGAACTCCTAACCGGTAAAAAGCCCAATATTTCATATTTTAGAGTTTTTGGTAGCAAATGCTTTATTCTTGTTAAAAGAGGTAGAAAATCTAAATTTGCTCCTAAAACTGTAGAAGGCTTTTTACTAGGATATGACTCAAACACAAGGGCATATAGAGTCTTTAACAAGTCCTCAGGACTTGTTGAAGTTTCTTGTGACGTTGTGTTTGATGAAACTAACGGCTCTCAAGTAGAGCAAGTTGATCTTGATGAGATAGGTGAAGAACAGGCTCCGTGCATCGTGCTAAGAAACATGTCTATTGGGGATGTGTGCCCAAAGGAATCCGAAGAGCCTCCACATGCACAAGATCAACCATCCTCCTCCACGCAAGCATCTTCACCAACCCAAAATGAGGACGAGGCTCAAGTTGATGAAGGAGAAGATCAAAGAGATGAGCTGTCGGTGTTTTGGGTCCGACCGCACACCTGGGGTTGCCCCTCGAGGTGTTTTTAGGAGTAGGACGGTGTCGCCGACTGTAGCAAAATGGTTCGTGCCAGATGCACGAGGGACAATGGACGGTATTTATAGGTTCGGGCCGCTTAGAGATGCGTAACACCCTACGTCCTGGTGAGGATGCTTTGTGCAATGGATTACAAGTCAGTTCTCTGAAGTGAGAACGTAGAGGGTTGAGGTGGATGGCTGAGTAGTGAGATCGATCGTTCTGAAGGGGTGCCCCCTGGGCCTTATATATTCGACCGTGGGGCAATACATGTGGATATGACAACAACGTGCTCCTAAAGGATAGTGAACTGTTTGAGTCTATCTTCCTATGATTCTGCCGACCTATCCTCGCCTGGTTCCACTACATGGGGCACCATCGCGGGAAAGTCGGATCTTCTGTTATGGTTTCTTGCTCAACGCTGCGGGGCCATCCGGGCTTGCACCGATCCGGCCTTACGTCGATCTGTTTCACTGATTGTCCTTCCCCAGGCCTATGAAGGAATGGCCTTACGATTTATTGGGCCGTTAGGCCTGTCGTGAGGTCTTTTACCCTTCTAGTGGACCTGGGGGATATCTGTCCCTCACAAGCCCCCGATCTTTGGGTTGATTTTGAGGTAATCGGCCCAAAGATCCTAGGCCTATCTTGCAGGTAATTTGGAGAAAAACGATTTCTTACTGTCTCCTTCTGCTGTGATCACTCGTACACTGGAGCTTTGTTTTGTGCTTGTGCCTTAAGAGTCGACATTTCATATTGTAGGACCCTGAACTTTATTGGGTGCACCAGAGGTGCACCCAATGGGTGTAGCCCCCGAGCTTCGAGTAGATTTTAGAAGATAATCTACTCGAAGGTCTTCATCAGAAATTATTTTTATTTTCTTCTCACACTTTGGTTGAGTGCCAGCCTTGTCTTTTAATCTTGTCTTATGCCTTAGAAGTCGGCACTATCTTGGCTTGAAATGGTGATCCATGGGGTGCACCGAAGGTGCACCCAATGGGTGTAGCCCCCGAGCTTTGAGTGGATTTTTGAAAACAATCCTCTCAAAGGTCTTTACTTCATGTCCTTTTGCCGAGAGTCATATTTTCTCTTTTTTTTGAATGCCTTAGAAGTCGACATTATGTCATCCATATTATGCTTTAGAGGTCAGCATTATGTCATCAGTATTATGCATCCGAGGTCAGCACGTATTTTGTCTTTTGCAGCCGAGTTCGTGATCCGCCCATATCTTGCTAGGTGGTGCAATTTATTTGCTCTGCGACCGATTGGACATTTGATGGACGTTCCCTGGCTAGTCTTCACGTCGCTTCCGTCGGTCAGATTTTGTACTTCACCGGCTATATTTGGCTTTCCTTTGATCCTTACTGATATCTCATTTTTGTCTTGAGGTGTTCATTGCACGCTCTGCACGGGTGTGACAGTTTTTGAAAAATATACTGATAATTCCTGGGCGTCCCCCCCAATGGGTGTGGGCAAGGGACGGCTTGGTAAGCTGAGCGTTTTAGCCGGCTGCTTCTGAGTAGTAATGTGATGTGACGGCGGGCGTAATCATATCCTCTGCGCTGTTGACTGGAGTCCCAATGGGTGTTGCATTGCGTGAAACGGCGTCAGCCGCGCGTCTTCAGACGGGTTGAAGTGTGTATTGAATGCCTCGTGACTGTTCAGTGACCGCGGTTGGAGGTGAGCGGTTTCCTTCTTCCTCTATAAATAGTGCCTTTGCCTCTCTGGTTTTTTCACATCTCTTGCTGTTCTCCACTGCTTGCCTTCTTCCTCTCTTTGCATTTCCGCCATGGGCAAGAAACGCAAGCAAGAGCCGACTCCTCCGTCCGAGGACTTTGGTGACTCGGAATACTCAGAGGAGGAGTTCTCCTCTGAGTCCGAGGGGTCTCCGGCTCCCATCCCTCTGCGTGAGTCGTCTGACAATTCAGACGACTCCCAGGGGCTCGCCGCCGAGGTCTGGACTTACATCCGGGCTGTCGAGCGCTCTGGGCTCGCGGGCTCGGATGAGTCGGAGTACTCCTCGGACGAGGAGGACTCATCCGAGGAGGACGGTGGGGGCGATGGCGAAGGCGACGACGACGACGACGGAGGCGATGGCGGCGGCGACGACGGTGACGACGGCGACGGCGACAGCAGGGGCGGCAACGGCAGCAGCAGGGGCGGCAATGGCAGCAGCAGGGGCGGCAGCGGCGGCGGCGGTAGGGGCGGCAACAAGGCCAGTGGCTAAATGCCACTGGTTTTTAAATATTAGTATAGATTAGAAGTAGTATAGTGAAATAATGTAGTAGTATTAGTAATGTAGAGTAGTATAGTGTAGCGTAGGTAGTAGTAGTAGTAGTAGTAGTAGTAGTAGCAGTAGTAGTAGAATGTAGTATAGTAGTATCAATAGGGAAGTTATCAACTCTTAATGAGTTGATTTGTATGTATTGTTACTTCCCTTAATGAAGAATGGCTTTGTCTCCTCTGGTACTAATTACTGTGCTTCATAGTAAGTCGATCTCTTATTTGTGGAGTTGATTCATTTCGGAATAGTAACTGAATAACTCGGGCATCGTATCGCCGCTTCATAGGTGATGGCCGAGCTTACTACTGTCGATATTTACGTATTTGAATTAGAGTCCGAGTGATGATGAAACTGTGCCAGCATCGGAATAACTGTTGACCACGTCGGCGCTCTTAGATGCGACAGCCGAGTGACCTGTAACAACGTTAGCGTTTTTTAGAGGTAACCGTCGAGCGACTGTGGATATCGTCGGCACTTTAGAGATAGCTGCCAAGCGACTAAAGATATCGTCGGCGCTTTAGAGATAGCTGCCGAGCGACTGAAGGTATCGTCGGCACTTTAGAGATAAATGCCGAGCGACTGGTGATAACGTCAGCGTTTTAGAAATAACAGCCGAGTTAAAATGGGCCGTGTCGGCCACTTTGAGGATAGTAGCCGAGTGATGATGTGGCACATCGGGGTTTTAGAAGTAGCCGCCGGGTGATGACATGGCACGCCGGTGTTTTAGAAGTAAATGCCGGGTGCTGACTGGGCGCTTTTGGAGACGGTATCCGACTCGGGAATATCCCGCGTATACTGCGCTTTCAGCCGCCTCTGCTTTCCGTGCCCTAGTTCTTGCTTTCCTGCCTCCAAATCCTCTCTGCAATTCGGCTCTCGCTCTGTTCGCTAGTAGAGTTGAGATGGCGCCCAAGAGAAAGGCCTCGAGTTCATCCGCTGCAGTAATTCCCCCCATCGACCCCAACAGCCAGTTGCCTTTCGCAGGTAACCACACGTCTGTTGTTTGTGAGCCTGATCTCCTCCACCTCGTGTCCATCGGGGTTCTTCCCCCGAGGGAGCTTTGTTCTTGGCGGATTTGTCATGAGGTCACTATCCCGACAGAGGATACCCATGAATCTGTGGTTTATGTTCCTTTTCTTCTCCACGGTCTCGCTCTCCCCATTTCTCCCTTTTTCCGCGGCCTCCTTGATTTTTATCGCCTTAACTTGACCCACCTGAATCCTAATTCTATTCTTCAAATTTCTATTTACGTTCATTTGTGCGAAGCTTTTCTTGGTGTGCTGCCACATTTTGGGTTGTGGAAGTACTTGTATCACTGCCGCCCTGGAATGCCCGGGGGTCAGCATCAGCTGGTTGCGGGTGCTAGTCTGGAGATGCGCCGTGGGAGGAAGACTGAGTATCTTGAAATCCCTCTCAAAGACAGTATCAAGGGATGGCGCTTGGAGTGGTTTATTGTTGAGAACCATGGAAATTCTCTCCCCCCTCGGTCGGGAAGACAGCCGGATGTTCGCACTCCGAGTTGGACTGAGTCTCCCACGGATCAGGAGGTAGCTGAGGCGAGGGCTTTGCTAGCTGAAGTTGGACTGCTAAAAGAAAGGGGTCTAACTGCCGAGGCTGTGGTTGCTGATTTTGTTTTCAAGAATATTCAGCCGTTGAAGGACAGGGCATACCCGGCTTATCTGTACCGAGGTCTAGCTGACTCAACTCGGGTCACCAACAGGAAGATTTCCTCTGTAGACTTGGTGAACCGGCTTGAGATGATTCTTAGAGGCAGGGTATCAAATATTGGTGCCCCAGTGGCATACTCAGCATGGAATCTGCCTCCTCCCAAGGCCTTCACTTTTTTTGTGTCGAATCCGCCTGTTGCTGATAGCGGTTTGGGCCTTAGAGTGCGACCCTCTACCGAAGAGGTAAACACTTTAGTTGCCTTGCTCGGGGAAATTCCTGATGATGAACGGCAAGTCCACTTTGAGGTGCCTTTGGATCCTAGTGATGCAGAGATAAGTGCTATGCTTGATTTGTTGGCTGAGGACTCTCCTGATGCTGCTCCTGTCGAGATATTGGTGGTGGCGCCTCTCCTAGAAGCTAATACGATTTTGGATATTCAGAAGCCTGCCAGTGCTCGCCCGAGACGTCCTTGCCGAGCTAATCAACCTGATCCTTCTGCTGATGAGCAGAAAAAGAAAAAGAGATGTCTTCGGCAAGTATCTAATTTGCATCAGGGCGCTGGTCCTTCGGTTCCTGCTGCTAAGGAGGTTCCCGTGCCTAATTTTACTGACGCCGACCCCAATGGGTGTGCTCCATCTGCTGCTGGTCCCAATGGGGGTGCCCCATCCGATGCTGAACCCAAAGGGTGTGTTGCTTATGTTGTTGATGAAAACGACAGGGAGGAAGAAGATGAGGTCCCTCTGACTCGGAAGAACAGTCGGCAGTATATTGCCAGTGGGGAGAGTAGTGGAGTTCCTTCTCCTACTCTGTCAGCCCTCGTTGGTCTACAGGAGTTATCTCTGGCAAACTTTGATCAGACTCTAGAGGATATGGTTCCGGAGGACCTTTTATCAGAGCCAGCGGATGATGGTGTGATGGAGGTTTGTGCTGATGTGCTCGATGCTGGGTTGAGGTCGTCCCGCGCCTCATCGACCTTAGAGCGCGGTCTTGAGGGTCAGGAGACTAACTTGGATCATCTCGGTCCCATGGAAGTAACTGAGGGGCTTTCAGCCTTAGAGGCGGCTACTGCAGAGAACTTGGCCCTCAAGGATGGTGTTGACGCTTACCCAGCCCCCGAGGGTGTCGCCAAGGGTGACTCGGCTCAGGTGGGAAGTGCAAGCCACTGCCCAGCCCCCGAGGGTATTGCCGGAGATGATCCGGCTCACGTGGGTAGCGCAAACTATGACCCAGCCCCTAAGGGTGTCCGAGCGGGGTCTCCCTCTTGTACTTCCATAGACGTTCATGCGGGATCGCCTCCGCACTCCGACTGCATGGTGGTAGCCCAAGCTTTGGACCAGGGAGTCGCTTTAGAGGGCAGCGTCCCCGCTGGCCAAGTTTTGAGCTCTGTTGATGGCACTGAGTTGGTTCCTGCTGGTTTGTTGCAAGCTGCTTCTGGTGGCGACCTTATGCCCGGTCGTCAATTGATCTCTAATGATTTGGGAGTCCCTTCGTTCTTCTCCAATCTCCAGGTACTGTGAAATATTCTGTTCTGACTTTTGTACCGTATGAACTGCTGTCATTACATTCGTTTGTTCTCCTTATCATGCTCTGGTGGACGGGATGGCTAGCCAGCTGAGGTTGCAGGGTGCTTCTGTTCCAGCAGGAGCTTTGTCTCTTGCACGTTGGAATCCGGTGTTACTTCAACAACGTGTCTCTGACTTGGAAGCGACCAATGCTGGTTAGTGCTCTTCTGCTTCTTTTTGTCTTCATTATTGAAATGCCTTACACTCTGACCCTTTTTTGTTTGATTGTCTCCAACTAGATATGACTCGACAAATTTCCACTTTTGAAGAAAAACATTCTCGAGATCAGGCTGAGCTGGTCCAGCGGTGCTCTGATTTTGAGGAAAAGTATTCTCAAAGCCAAACTGAACTAGCCCAGGTCTCTGCTGCCTTAGATGACGCCAATGCACTGAGCTCTTCCCTTTGCACTCAGCTTGATTCTGAAAAGGTGACCTATGAAACTGTGCCTTGCATTGCTGTGTTCCTATTGCTTGTTTGATGTTTGAAAGGAGTTGATTCTTGTTTGCAGGAAGAAAAACGTGTCCTTGCTGCGTCTCGCGACAATCTAGACAGACTGTATCGCGACTCTAGCAATTCGTTGACCATCCTGGAGAGGAGTCATCGCTTCTCCATGGAGGAGTTAGATAATCTTCGCTGTAGGCTGCAGGAATCCACGGATGACGTGATCCGTCTCAGGCAGTTGATATCGGCTAAGGATGCTACTATCAAAGAACTCCGTGCTTCCAAGAAATCCATCGCCCAGGAGCTAGAAACTGCTCAATTGGCTGCCAAGGTTGCTGAAGAAACTTCCATTACTCTGAGAGCCTAGCGCGACAGAGCCATGGACCAGGCCATTCGGGCGGGACGAATCTTGATGAGGAGACCCGGCGTAGTTGTTCCTGAAGATATAAGGGCTGACATGAATGCTGCTCCTGATTCCTCAAGTCGCCCTTCCTCGTCGGTTGCTCCTGAGAAAGACATCGCGAAATAGAGAAATATTTTGCGTGCTTTGAGCGCGTGGTTAGCACGGTCATATATTTGTTAGAGGACACCAGTTTAGCATTTGAATGATATTGCTATTCTCCTATTGTTTTAGAATTCAACAGTACATAAATTTGCAGTAGTAAAAGGTTGTGTGATGGTTTTGAAACTTGTTTACGGGATATAGAAGTCATCCCTATATGAGTAGTCGTAAGCGCGTCAGATCGCCTTAAATCGCTGCTGACTTAAGTCGATTGCTTCTGTTTATAGGGCATAGTGGTCACCCCAAGTTAAGTAAGCGTGAGCATGCTGCACCGTCTTAAGTCTTTGCCGACTTAAACCGATTGCTCCATTAGCAGGGCATAGTGGTCACCCTGAGTTAAGTAGGCGTGAGCATGTTGCACCGTCTTAAGTCTTTGCCGACTTAAGCCGATTGCTCTGTTAGCAGGGCATAGTGGTCACCCCGAGTTAAGTGAGCGCGAGCATGTTGCACCGTCTTAAGTGTTTGCCGACATAAACCGATTGCTCCGTTAGCAGGGCATAGTGGTCACCCTGAGTTAAGTAAGCGTGAGCATGTTGCACCGTCTTAAGTCTTTGCCGACTTAAGCCGATTGCTCCGTTAGTAGGGCATAGTGGTCACCCTGAGTTAAGTAAGAGTGCTAGTCAATCATGAACAAATTGAGTATCTTTGAAGCCTTCTTTATTGATGACATATCTCCCGTTTTACAGAGTACATTGTCGTCTCGATAGCTTTTGAAATTCAGCTAGGGGTAAAACTTCCTGAGGTGTTCTATATTCCAGGAGTTCCCAATTTCTGTGCCGTCCATCTGAGTTAGACGATATGATCCCGGCCGAGTGACTTCTGCTACTATGAATGGTCCCTCCCATAAGGGTGACAACTTGTGTCGTCCTTCCCCCATTAGAATTCGGCGAAGGACGAGATCTCCCACTGAGAAGGATCGTTGTCGCACGGCCTTGTCGTGATAGCGTCTCAGAGTCTGCTGGTATCGTGCTGATTGAATTACTGCATTCAGCCGTTCTTCTTCGAGTACATCAATGTCCTCCAGCCTAGTAGCTTCGGCTTCTGCTATGTTTTCGAAGACCAACCTCGGCGCCTCGAATTTGAGATCGGCGGGTAATACCGCCTCTGACCCATAGACCATGAAGAAAGGAGTATTTCCATGTAGAGCTCGGCTAGGTTGGGTTCTTAGGCTCCAAACGATGTAGGGCAATTCCCTTATCCACTTTCCTGCGAACTTTTCATTCTTTTCGAAGACCCTTTTCCTGAGTGCCTCCAGTATCATCCCGTTAGCTCGCTCAACCTGCCCGTTGGCCCTCAGGTGTGCTACCGAAGCATACTTGATCTGGATGCTCTTTTGCTCGCAGAAATCGAAGAATTCTGAACTTGTGAAGTTGGATCCTAAGTCAGTTATGATATTGTTTGGTATTCCAAATCTAAATATTATGTCTTGTATGAATTCCACGGCCTTAGCCGAGGTTAAAGAAGCAATGGGTTTGAACTCTATCCATTTAGTGAATTTGTCAATTGCTACCAGTACATGAGTGTATCCTCCTTGAGCTTTCTTGAAAGGTCCAATCATATCCAGTCCCCAGCATGCGAAGGGCCAAGTTACTGGTATGGTCTGCAATTGCTGTGCTGGTAGGTGTTGTTGCTTTGACAAGTACTGGCAAGCTTCGCATCTTTGAACTAACTCGGCTGCATCGCTTTTTGCTGTTGGCCAATAGAATCCTGACCTGAAGACCTTCCCGACTAATGTCTTGGATGCTGCGTGTATTCCACATTGCCCAGCATGGACCTCATCCAGAAGTTGCTTCCCAGTAGATGAGAGAATGCACTTCATGAGGACGCCTGAAGCACCCCTCCTGTATATTGTTTCCCCAATGAGTGTGTAGTGGGCTGACTGTCTGGCGATGCGCTCGGCTACATTTTTGTCATCTGGTTCCTCTTCATTCTTTATATATCTGATAATCGGCCTTCTCCAGTCATCAGAGTCTGACTCTGTTTGAGTTACGATATTACACTCTTCTGCCTGATTCATTGAGATGCTTGGTTGTGGTATTTCTTGTACAAAGACTCCAGGTGGGACCTGAGTTCGACTGGATCCTAGCTTGGACAATACATTACCCTCCGTGTTTCGATCTCTTTCCACATGATGAAATTCTAGGCCTTCAAACTTATCTTCTAGTTTCTGGACGGTAGTGCAGTATTTTCCCATTGAATCATTCGAACAGTCCCATTCTTTGTTTATCTGGCTTATGACCACCAGAGAATCTCCGTATACCATTAGTCTCTTGATGCCTAATGATATGGCGATGTTTAGTCCATGGATCAGAGCTTCATACTGGGCTGCATTGTTGGAGGCTAGAAATAACAACTGGAGGGCATATTTGAGGTGTTCGCCTCCAGGTGCGATGAAGAGAATTCCCGCGCCTGCTCCCTGCAGCTTCAGCGAGCCATCAAAATACATCCGCCATACTTCTGTCGTTTCCGGGTTCTCTGGTACTTGTTGTTCAGTCCACTCTGATACGAAGTCGACCAATGCTTGAGTTTTGATGGCAGTGCGAGGTCGAAACTCGATGTCATGAGATCCCAGTTCACAGGCCCACTTGGCTATTCGGCCAATGGCTTCCTTGTTGTGAAGAATATCCCCTATCGGAAAACCGGTGACTACTATGACTTTGTGGTCATCAAAGTAGTGTCGCAGCTTGCGGGCAGTTAGAAGTACTGCGTATAATAGCTTCTGAACTTGAGGATATTTTTTCTTTGAGGGACCCAGAACTTCACTGATGAAATAAACAGGGTGTTGTACTGGGTAGGTATGTCCTTCTTCTGCTCGCTCGAATACCAACGCGGTGCTTACCACGTGAGTCGTGCAAGAAATATACAGTAGCAGATCTTCAGCCGGTTGAGTCGGTGTGGCTCGCCGTGGTGGTTTCAGCATTGGTGGGGTTGTCAAGAATTTTTTTAGTGCATCTAGGGCTTCCTGTGCTTCTGAAGTCCACTGAAACTTGTCCACCTTCTTGAGTAGCTTGTAAAATGGTAAACCTTTTTCTCCCAGCCTGGATATAAATCTACTCAGGGCTGCCATACATCCGGTGAGTCGCTGAACCTTCTTTTGTGATTGTGGAGCTTCCATTTTCATGATAGCTTCAATCTTTTCCGAATTAGCTTCAATTCCCCGGTGGCTGACAATAAATCCAAGTAACTTTCCCGCTGGTACCCCAAAAACACATTTTTCGGGATTAAGCTTCCACCGATACCGCCGTAGACTATTGAAAACCAACTGCAAGTCTTCGATGAAGTTTTCCGAGTTCTCTGTTTTGATTACCACGTCATCCACGTAGGCTTCCACACGCTTGCCCCAGTGATCGGCTAAGCATGTTTAAATGGCTCTCTGATAAGTCGCTCCAGCGTTTTTGAGGCTGAACGGCATGGAGGTATAACAGAAAGCACCAAACGGAGTGATGAACGCCGTTTTTTCCTCGTCTTCCTCGCCAAGCTGATCTGATGGTATCCAGAATAGCAATCTAGGAAAGACAGCACAAAACATCCAGCGGTGGAGTCTACCACCTGATCTATCCTTGGGAGCCCGAAGGGATCCTTCGGACAATGTTTGTTGAGATCAGTATAGTCGACGCACATGCGCCAATCCACTTTATTCTTTTTGAGTACAAGAACAGGGTTGGCTAACCACTCAGGATGTAATACCTCTCTGATAAACCCAGCCGCGACCAAGCGGGCCAACTCAGCACAAGTGGCCTCTCTCTTGTCGGGCGTGAAACGACGTAGTTTTTGCTGGATCAGCCTTGCCTGGGGGTAGACCTTCAGTTTGTGCTCGGCCAGTTCTCTCGGGGCTCCCGGCATATCCGCAGGTTGCCATGCGAATCCGTCTAGGTTGTCTTGTAGAAACCGGACGAGCGCGCCTTCCTATTTATCATCCAGGCTGGAGCTGATGATGGCAGTCTTGCGTTCATCAGCAAACCCCAGATTGATCCTTTTAGTTTCTTCAGTCGGCCGCATAGAGGTCGTGGCTTGAGCTTCGTTCGCCGGTGCCGTAAGGTCTTCCTCAGGCTTAGAGTTTGCCTGGATCGAAGAAGTCGCCGACGGTTTGGTGGCGAGGGCTGCTTGGATGACCACTCGGAAACATTCTGCGGCGCCTTGGAGGTCAGCACGCACAGTTATGTTTCCTTGTGGTCCCAGCATCTTCAATATCATGTACGTGTAATGCAGAATGGCCATGAATTTTGCCAATCCTGGCCGCCCGATGATGGCGTTGTACCCGCAGTCAAAATTCGCCACTTCGAACCTCAGGAACTCGGTTCTGTAGTTCTCTGGAGTTCCGAAGGTGACGAGCATGTAGATGTGGCCCAGCGGGTATCCCCCTTCGGTTGGCATGATGCCGAAGAAAGGAGTATCTGACTCGTGGAGTTCTTTGAGGTGAACTCCTAAGCCTCGGAGTGTCCGGGCGAAGGTGACGTTGATGCTGCTCCCCCCGTCCACTAGCACCTTCTTCACCCTGCTCTCTTGGATCACCGGATCGACGAGGATCGGGTATTTGCCTGGGTGGTCGAAGTTGAGCCATTGATCTTCCCGAGTGAAGGTGATTGGGTGCTCTGACCATCGGTACGGAGCGGGAGGACCGGTGGTTGCCACCAGTATCTGGCGATCGTTGAGCTTTTGCTGTCTTTTGTTCTCCTGCGACCCGTGTCCGCCGAAGATGACGTTGAACTCCCTGTCAACGCGTGGGAAAGCTCCTCCTCCTTCCTCCTGCTGCTAGGGTTGTCGTGGTTCTTCTAGTCCTCCCCGTGGCGGAGGAGGAGGTAGAGGTTGGAAGGGTCGGCCGTGCCCGACGGAGTGCTTGAAGTCCTGGCGGTTCCAAAGAGTGTGGCGCATGTCCTTGTGGTACGGGCACTGGGCGCCGAGGATGTCGTCCAGCGTGCGCTCACCTCCGCGAGATCCTCCCCGGGCGCGAGAAGCAGGTGGTCCGGCGGCGTGCACTTCTTCGCGAGGTCTCTTCTCCCAGCGTTTGTCAGGTTGCTGGTTCGCGTCGCGTCGTGGTGCTTCTGGTGCGGGCTTTGCTCCCCCGATGAGGTCCAGGGCTCGCTCGTCGGCGGTGATGTAGAGGTCGGCTTCCCAGAATAGCTCCTCGGAGGTAGTTGGCGCCTTCTGCAATATGGCTCGGACGAAGGCCGAGTCATTGGATCCTCTGTAGAAGTCCTCGATCATAGCCGCCTCCGTGACTTCAGGATACGATTTCTCATGGTCTGGAACCTTTTGAGGTATGACCGGAGAGTTTCGTCCCCCCGGCGTTTGATGTATTTGAGGTCCCATGGTTGTGCCGGTTTGTCGGAGAGGGACTGAAAGTTAGCGGTGAAACGTCGGCTAAAATCGCTCCAGTCGTCGATGCAATGCCGCGGTAGATGTCGTAGCCATTGCAGTGCGTCTTGCCCGAGGACAATGGGTAAGTACGTAGTCATTACGTCCTCGGACGCTCCGGCGGCTCGAGCGGCGATGGTGTAGACGGCCAGCCAGCCTCCTGGGTCCTGCTTAGGTTCATACTTATCGACATTGGATACCTTGAAGTTAGGGGGCCATTGAATGGCCCTAAGGCGTGGAGTAAGGGCGGACACTCCACATGTGTCCTCCTGTCGTCAGGGATGATGCCTGTCCCGAGGGGGGGAGTAGTTGTTGTGGTTCCTCGACCGTCCCCAGGTAGTTCCGCCAGTCGAGGCCGTCCTTGATTCGGCTCTGGTGGCTTGACTTCGAGTTGGGATGCCATGATCCCTGTCGTACTCTTCTCGGCGGTGGATCTCGTTCTCATGCCGTCGTTCACGCGAAGCGTTGATGGAGCTCCGCGTGTCTCGGCGACTGTTGATGGCGTGTCGCAAGTCGTTCGGCGGGTGAGCGAGAGGTAGAAGATGGTTGGCTGCTTGGGTGAACAGGCGTCGATAGCCCTCGGCATCGGGAGTCCGAGGGAGTCCGTCAGCTATCCGAGCTAGTACTCCTCCAACTTCACTCGGCGTGTTCATGGCTCGGGCGAAATCGGGGTTCAGGTTGCGACCGAAGAGTGGATTTTCTCGGCGCTGCCTTGCGTCTTGCTCGGCTTGTTCCTGAGCTCGTCGACGATCACGTCGTCGGGAGTTCCTTCGTTCTCTGAAGGCGCGTTCTTCCAGAGTTTCTCCCATCTCCGAGACCTCGTCTCGCGAGACAGGCTGCTCCGGATCCCGTTCTCCGGCTTGGTGATGTCGCCGGATGTTTCGGCGCCGGTTTCTTCGTCGACGGGACTCCCGCTGAGGTGGTTCTTCCCCAGGCGCGGTCGGCTCGTCGTCGGAGACAGGAGGCGACTCCACTCTCCTGATGAAAAGAACGTCGGGGTAGAATGGCGTGGCTGTCGTGGCGATATTCCTTCGGAGAGCTGGGGGTTGCGCTTCTCGGATATCTTTGGAGTTTGTTGGAGGAGACTTCTTTCTTGGCGGATCTGCAATGCGGTGTAGAGTTCCCTCTTCATCTGCTACGAACGAGATCGTTCCAAAGCAGAACGTGGATCCGGGACGGAAGGTGATCTTGTCGTGGAAGGTGATGGCCATTGAGCTAGCTTAGATCGTCGACACACCTCCTACCTGGCACGCCAGCTGTCGGTGTTTTGGGTCCGACCGCACACCTGGGGTTGCCCCTCGAGGTGTTTTTAGGAGTAGGACGGTGTCACCGACTGTAGCAAAATGGTTCGTGCCAGATGCACGAGGGATAATGGACGGTATTTGCAGGTTCGGGCTGCTTAGAGATGCGTAACACCCTACGTCCTGGTGAGGATGCTTTGTGCAATGGATTACAAGTCAGTTCTCTGAAGTGAGAACGTAGAGGGTTGAGGTGGATGGCTGAGTAGTGAGATTGATCGTTCTGAAGGGGTGTCCCCTAGGCCTTATATATTCGACCGTGGGGCAATACATGTGGATATGATAACAACGTGCTCCTAAAGGATAGTGAACTGTTTGAGTCTATCTTCCTATGATTCTACCGACCTATCCTCGCCTGGTTCCGCTACATGGGGCTCCACCGCGGGAAAGTCGGATCTTCTGTTATGGTTTCTTGCTCAACGCTGCGGGGCCATCCGGGCTTGCACCGATCCGGCCTTACGTCGATCTGCTTCACTGATTGTCCTTCCCCAGGCCCATGAAGGAATGGCCTTATGATTTATTGGGCCCTTGGGCCTATCGTGAGGTCCTTTACCCTTCTAGTGGACCCGGGGGATATCTGTCCCCCACATGAGCCACCTCAAGATGACGGCAATGATCAAGGGGGAGATGCAAACGATCAAGACAAGGAGGATAAAGAACCAAGGCCGCCATACCCAAGAGTCCACCAAGCAATCCAACGAGATCACTCCATCGACACCATCCTCGTCGACATTCATAAGGGGGTAACCACTAGATCTCGTGTTGCACATTTTTGTGAGCATTACTCTTTTGTTTCCTCTATTGAGCCACACAGGGTAGAGGAAGCACTCCAAGATTCGGATTGGGTGATGGCGATGCAAGAGGGGCTCAACAACTTCACTAGGAACGAGGTATGGCATTTGGTTCCACGTCCTAATCAAAATGTTGTAGGAACCAAGTGGGTCTTCCGCAACAAGCAAGACGAGCATGGTGTGGTGACAAGGAACAAAGCTCGACTCGTGGCCAAGGGGTATTCACAAGTCGAAGGTTTGGATTTCGGTGAAACCTATGCACCCGTAGCTAGGCTTGAGTCAATTCGTATATTATTAGCCTATGCTACTTACCATGGCTTCAAGCTTTACCAAATGGACGTGAAGAGTGCCTTCCTCAATGGACCAATCAAGGAAGAGGTCTACGTTGAGCAACCTCCCGGCTTTGAAGACAGTGAGTATCCTAACCATGTATATAGGCTCTCTAAGGCGCTTTATGGGCTCAAGCAAGCCCCAAGAGCATGGTATGAATGCCTAAGAGATTTCCTTATTGCTAATGGCTTCAAAGTCGGCAAGGCCGATCCTACTCTATTCACTAAAACTCTTGACAATGATTTGTTTGTATGCCAAATTTATGTTGATGATATTATATTTGGGTCTACTAACGAATCTACATGTGAAGAATTTAGTAGGATCATGACACAGAAATTCGAGATGTCTATGATGGGGGAGTTGAAGTATTTTCTAGGATTCCAAGTCAAGCAACTCCAAGAAGGCACCTTCATTAGCCAAACGAAGTATACTCAAGACATTCTAACCAAGTTTGGGATGAAGGATGCCAAGCCCATCAAGACACCCATGGGAACCAATGGGCATCTCGACCTCGACACGGGAGGTAAATCCGTCGATCAAAAGGTATATCGGTCGATGATAGGTTCATTACTCTATTTATGTGCATCTCGGCCGGACATTATGCTTTCCGTATGCATGTGTGCAAGATTCCAAGCCAACCCTAAGGAATCTCACCTTACGGCCGTAAAACGAATCTTTAGATATTTGGCTTATACTCCTAAGTTTGGGCTTTGGTACCCTCGGGGATCCACATTTGATTTTATTGGTTATTCGGATGCCGATTGGGCGGGGTGTAAGATTAATAGAAAGAGCACATCAGGGACTTGCGAGTTCTTGGGGAGATCTTGGTGTCTTGGGCTTCTAAGAAGCAAAATTCGGTTGCTCTTTCTACCGCCGAAGCCGAGTACATTGCCGCAGGCCATTGTTGCGCGCAATTGCTTTGGATGAGGCAAACCCTGCGGGACTATGGTTACAAATTAACCAAAGTTCCTCTTCTATGTGATAAGGAGAGTGCAATCCGCATGGTGGATAATCCCGTTGAGCATAGCCGCACTAAACACATAGCCATTCGGTATCATTTTCTTAGGGATCACCAACAAAAGGGGGATATCGAGATTGCATACATTAATACTAAAGATCAATTAGCCGATATCTTTACCAAGCCACTAGATGAACAAACTTTTACCAAACTTAGGCATGAGCTCAATATTCTTGATTCTAGGAATTTCTTTTGCTAATTTGCACACATAGCTCATAAGTATACCTTTGATCATGTCTCTTTTATATATGCTATGACTAATGTGTTTTCAAGTGTATTTCAAACCAAGTCATAGGTATATTGAAAGGGAATTGGAGTCTTCGGCGAAGACAAGGCTTCCACTCCACTCTATCACTCATCCTTCACCGTCGCCCCAAGCAATTCTTCGTCTTTGGTATAATCTTCACTCATATGTCTTATTTGCCAAAGGGGAGAAAGTAGTTAGTTAAGGGCTTATATCTCACTCAAAGTATCCGTTTTTGGCGATTCATGCCAAAGGGGGAGAAAGTATGAGCCCAAAGCAAAAGGACCACACCACCACCCTAATTTTAAAACTAATGATTTTCAATTGGTGAATTTCAAATTGGTATCTCTTTATGTTCTAAAGGGGGAGAAAGTAGCACCTTTCAAAATTGATATCTTAAAACCCTCCTGAACACTAAGAGGAGAATTTATTTGAGGGGGTGTTTTGTTTAGTCAAAGGAAAAGCATTTGAAACAAGGGGACAAAATTTCAAATCTTGAAAATGCTTCACAAAATATTATTCATTTACCTTTGACCATTTGCAAAAAGACTTTGAAAAGGGTTTACAAAAAGAATTTGCAAAAACAAAACATGTGGTGCAAGCGTGGTCCAAAATGTTAAAAATAAAGAAACAATCCATGCATATCTAGTAAGTAATATTTATTGGCTCAATTCTAAGTAACCTTTGCACTTGCATATGCAAACTAGTTCAAATTCTGCACTTCTATATTTGCTTCGGTTTGTGTTGGCATCAATCACCAAAAAGGGGGAGATTGAAAGGGAATTAGGCTTACACCTATTTCCTAAACTAATTTTGGTGGTTGAATTGCCCAACACAAATAATTGGACTAACTAGTTTGCCCAAGTTTATAAGTTCTACAGGTACCAAAGGTTCACAATAAGCCAATAAAAAGATTAAGAGAAAGGGTTCAAACAAAGGAGCAAAGGGACAACCGAAGGCACCCTGGTCTGGCGCACCGGACTGTCCGGTGCACCACCGGACATGTCCGGTGCACTAGGGTTCTCCACGCGCTGAACTCCTCACCTTTGGGAAAACGCAGAGTCGCTCCGCTATAAATCACCAGACTGTCCGGTGTACAATGGACAGTGTCCGGTGCTCCAGGAATGAAGCGACTCTGAACTCGCCAGCTTCGGGAATTCGCAACGGCTACTCCGCTATAATTCACCGGACATGTCCGGTGTACACCGGACTGTCCGGTGTAACTGCGGAGCAACGGCTACTTCGGCGCCAACGGTCACCTGCAGGCGCATCAAATGCGCGCCAGAACGCGCAGAAGTCAGGCACACGCGAAGAGGCGCACCGGACACTCTACAGTACATGTCCGGTGCGCCACCGGACATCCAGGCGGACCCAGCAGTTAGAGCTCCAACGGTCGGAACCCTAACGTTCGGGTGACGTGGCTGGCGCACCGGACATGTCCGGTGTGCACCAGACTGTCCGGTGCACCATGCGACAGACAGCCTCCACCCAAACGGCTACTTTGGTGGTTGGGGCTATAAATACCCCCAACCACCCCACATTCAAGTCATCCAAGTTTTCAACCTTCCAACCACTTACAAGAGCTAGGCATTCAATTCTAGACACACTCAAGTGATTGAATCTTCTCCAATTCCACACAAGGCTTTAGTGATTAGCGAGAGAGATTTGCCGTGTTCTTTTGAGCTCTTGCGCTTGGATTGCTTCTTTCTTTCTCACTTGTTCTTGTGATCAAAACTCCATTGTAATCGAGGCAAGAGACACCAATTGTGTGGTGGTCCTTGCGGGGAAGTTTTGTTCCCGGTTCGATTTGAGAAGAGAAGCTCACTCGGTCCGAGGGACCGTTTGAGAGAGGAAAAGGGTTGAAAGAAACCCGGTCTTTGTGACCACCTCAATGGGGAGTAGGTTTGCGAGAACCGAACCTCGGTAAAACAAATCCGCGTGTCACCCTCTTCATTCGCTTGCAATTTGTTTTGCGCCCTCTCTCTCGGACTCATTATTATTTCAAACACTAACCCGGCTTGTAGTTGTGTTTATATTTGTAAATTTTAGTTTCGCCCTATTCACCTCCCCCCTATAGGCGACTTTCAACAAGAAGCAATTTGGTAGGTACTGACTCGAGGAGTGCTGGCCATGGAGGAGTCCTTCACGGCGGCGGAGGAGACCGATCTCAGGGAAATCCGATGATCTCCGATGATGGTGGACAGAACATGGTGGCTGGTGAGCCGTTAGCTTCGCAACTAAGGGACGAAGAGCAGTGCTCGGTTGATTTGGATGACGGGGGTGAGAGCGCGGTGAATTTATAGGCCCGGTGAGCTACCGCGACGGCCATGGTGATAACCTTCACCGGACTTTGCTGGCGACCATCGACGACGTTGGGCGCTGTCCTTTTCTAAGAGTTTGCCACGTCTCGCCGTGATAGTAACACGGTCAAATCGGCGATGTCGTGGATGAACGGAGAGGAGTGGCGCCGGTGACTAGGCACGACCGTAAGGATCAGTGGCCGCGTGGCGGCCGGAATAGTTACCCTCCACCGCGGCAATCTTACCCGATTCACGAATATCATCGCGAGGAGATGCCTGTCGAGCGCTTAACCGGACCACGACACGAATCACGGCGCGGATCGGTGCTGGCGGCGAGGTGCTCTGCACCAGGGATATTTTGACACTTTAGCATCGTGATTGATCTTCATAACGACTTACAGAGCACAATCAGGGCAGATTTTCTCCAAATTCTATGTGACAACCTCATCACCCATCTGCAACAAAGTTATAGATCTATAAACCATCTTCACTTTTGCTATAGCATCCCTAGTCGAATTCCCACTAAATCCAACTCAAATTTGATCTCAAGTTCGGCCAAAACCACTGGTGGCCATGTTTCAGTTTTAAAAACTGACTGACATCCCAACTTTGTGCTTATTTATTCCAATTTCTATTCAGCACCAGTGCTCAGTCCCATCATCAAACTTGTTCTCCTATGATAGCTCTACAACTTTGCTATATTGACTTTGAGCAAAAACTTCAAGAATCCTGAGATGTAGGGCTCCAAAGTGAGCCTCAATCAACTGGTTCTAAACTTAAACACATGAGATACTTAGAGTGGCCTTTTTGCAATTAGGCCCAAATCTCATGACTTCTTTTGCAAATCTTCAAATATGTGAACCATATGACTTAAGGTACCCTAATTCCATGGTTTTTGTACTTAGGTCCAAAAGTGGGCAACATTTGCATATAACCCCTAGGGTTTCCATCTAGGGTTTTCCAGGGGTCTATTTAGGGTTTTTGATACTTCTAGGGTTTTGATACTATCAAATCCTTATTAGAGTTGATATCTTATGCCCATTTCTAATAAGTTGTGGCAGAACCTCTAAGTTATTGGGCCCACATGCACCTGTGCTTGTCCCAAAGACCTCAGACGGCTATGCATGTGCACCAGATAACTTAACAGGATCTGTCCGATTGCCCCAAGGACATCGGATAAACCACTTTCAACCAGAACCGCGGGATTAAGTAACTCAAATCACACACACCAACCTTTTTGCAGCGGAATTCTACTACCAAATTTTACAAGTTACAAAAATTTTACATTATTTTATCGGAGTGATTACAAAAGTATAAGTTTGAAATATATATGCTAGCTCAAATGAACATCCTCAATAAGAAGTATAGAAGGAGTACTTAGACTTATAAGAAGGCCGAGCCCACCGGCACTTAACACCATCACAGCAGCACAAGGTTAGAACCTGAAAAACAACAGGGAATAAAACCCTGAGTATGGAATTACTCAGCAAGACTTACCCGACTAAAGAAAAGACTCTCAAGGGTATGCTGGCTAGAGGGATTCAAGGTATGGCTTATCAAGGATCAAAGACTCTGTTTTGCAGAAAAGCTTACTACGAGTGGATCCTTAAAATCCAATTTTATTGTCAGGTTAGGTAAAATTACCTGCATCTAGAGTTCTATCTACCCTAGTTCAAGCACTTGACCTGCACTAGCCAATTTCTTATCAACCCTTCATCTTCACTGGATTGCTACGTGTAAGTCAGTGACCAAGTCTTCATAACCGCGAAGGTACGGCGATCCGAATCGATTATACATAGCTGAGGATCTCCAATCACACGACATATGTAGCACTTAACCCTTGCATATGTCAACCCGCCACCGGGTTTCTTAAGACCAGATCAGGTTCACGCAAACTGAGAGCACAGATACACCACCGTCCAGCCTCTTGCCACGGAGGGTACACGCTACTCTCGCCACCGCTCCACGCCCATTTCGTGTTATCATATTCTGGCCTTAGTCTGCCCGAGGCAAGGCTTACCCATGATGAGGCATGTGACCAGTTAAAGGGTCCTCGGTCAGCAGGCCTACATCGGCACGGTCCTTAATCGACTCAGACGGAGACACTACACCGAGACTCCTTTCTCGTGCAAGTCAACCGCCCGGTCTCAGCTTAATTATTTCAAACCCAAAGTTTGGTACCTGGCAGAGGTACATCTTTTCCGATGTTGAATCCATCACGGCCATGATGGATCCACCATCAAGTTTTGTTTTCAAAAACATCCCAACCACTTTTTCCACATCATCTTTTGTAAAAACAAAACATTTTGTTTTTCTAAAGCAAGGCTAAGCATCAAAAATCTTTTGTAAAACAGGGATTTCAAGTAAGGTAATCAAATCCAAGGAAGGTAATGCAGGAATTGTTTTAGCAATCAACTCCTATCACCTAATGCATCAAACAAGGTGATAAAGATTTTTAAAACACAAGGAGGTGGCGAATGCACCGGGGCTTGCCTGAGTAACACTAGGTTAGTGTTGTTAGGTGACGTCCGCTTGACGAGTATTCTTCGACCGAGCACTTGCTTGATTTAACCATCTTCAGGTTGATTCATCAACTTCAGCTTGCAGATTAGCTTGCGCTTGGGGTCGACTTGGGTCATCTTCCGCATCGCGTGACTAATTAACGTACCTGAATGAAATGCATTATGCACATGAATGCATATAAACAGGAATAACACAAATCTAAATAGTGCTATACGATAGCATATTAAACACCTAAGGGCGAGGCGTTGTACCGTTTTATTCGGAAACACTAGTTATCAGCGTACGACTAAGCGCAATAATCACGGTTTTCTAGATTAAACGAACCTAACGCAAACATCACAAACAACACATTAAACATAATCAGCCTAAACACAACTAATTAGCTAATTAGTTAAATGCTAAATTCATCCCCCGCTTTAAAAATTATACCACCCTTCTTCCCAAGAACCAATTTAATTTTATCAAACAATTATAATTCGTCAATAGTAATACTAACAATATTATTGTCTAGACAATTTAAAAATACTAAATTTAACCTACGCGTCACCGAAATATTATATTCTACAAAATAGAACTAGTTCGAATATATTCGGCAACTGAATTCCTCGAAGCACACCTCGCCTCACGGGTATTTCTAATTTAAACTTCCTACGCAAACTAAGCATCTTATTTCACGATCCTAAAATCTATAGTAAAAATAGTGATTTGGCTCACCGTTATCAACTTGATTCAGTGTTTGCGGGAACGACGACAGTCTTCAGCTAAAGTCCTCGATCGAACATCTGGTGAGCATGATCGACGAGCTAAGGCTGAGGCGAAGCTTGACGACGAGATCGAATAGGGGATGTGAGCGTGAGGGTTTTTCAGCGAGGATGAGCGACATCGTGGATTCTTGGTCCGACATTTAATCGAACACAACGGAAGCGAGGCACAGCAGGAATGGCAGTATTAACCATGAGCATGATAAGGGACGTGCTACTGCACGACGCGAAGGCGAACGACGACAACCTATGACGGCAGGAACGGAAGACTTGGTCAAGGCGAAGATTGGAGACTACAGTCGGGTGAGACGAGCCCGCGACAGCTGACATACTCGACGACCATAGACGTAACCGGGATAACTAAAAATATTGCGACAGCCAAGAATCGACTCGGAGACGACGACCGACACGGAAGAGAGGCGCTTGACGTGGAAGCTCGACACGCCGTGGCGAGCAGAGAAAATTCGTGCGCGCGACAAACAATGAAATAGCGATCTACGCATGCGCAGAAAGCTCGACAATCCCACAGCAGGAGCAAACGCAGTCCGAGCAGGAGCCAGCAGCAGATATGGACTGGCGAGCTCGCGCGCGCGTGGACACAGAGAAGCAAGCGCGCGGTCTGCCGGAACAGGGACGGACAGGGAGCTCCGACCGACGAGCACGCGCAGGAAACTTCGGCTGGGCGCGAGAGCGCGGGAAAGGGGCCGAGCGAGCTGAAGCCGCGGCGCTGGGCAGAGCCCGGACGGGCGAGCGCGCAGGGACGAATAGGCGAGGCGATAGCGCGAGCAGGGACGGTCGGCCGAGCAGCTTGCCGAGGATCTGGCAACGCGCGGCCATGGAGAGGCACCGGGCGCTGGTGAGCTGGGAGGTCGCGGTGCTGGGACTGGGAGCGCCGACCACGGGCAGGCTGCAAGGGAGGAGCATGCCATAGTCGAGCCAGTGATGGAGAGGAAGACCGACGACATGGATGGACCAGACGCAGAGCACACCGTGCGACAGAGAAAAACAAAAGCTGTGAAGAAGAAAGGAGATGTGGTGAGCGATGCGTTCAGAACTGCTGATAAGGAAGGAACGGGCGGTGGGATTTTTTTGAGCAGGGCGGCAGATGGTTCTTCCACGAACGGCGGCCAGGAGATAACGCCGAGGAAGAAGATAAGGGAGCTAGGAACCGCGGCGAGGGAGCTCGGCGGCAGAAAAATCAGTGAACAGCGGTGGCAGCTGAAAATCAAGCAACGGGATAAGGCATAGAGGCCAGGCGACGGTGGAAAAATCAGGAATAGAAAAATCTCCATCCAACGGCCATGTGATAGCGTGATGATTTTTCTCCCTTTTTTTTAGATTTTCTCAAAGAATACGAAAATATCCTGATTCTATAATTAGAGTTTAGGCAAGGTCTAAATGGACTAAATATCAGATACAATATTTAATACAACACTGGTTTGGTTGAAATCAGATAAAAATTTATCCGTCACCAAAACACAATTGATTTGATTATCCTATAGTGCGGGCTGAAGAACAAATTGGACCATAACCCCGCACACGTTCTTTCTCAGACAATGCGCGATTCGGATTATTTTTGCCCCGAACAATTTTAGTTGTCGAGTTCAAATTAATTTATCCGGAATAAAATCATCCGAGTGAGTCGGACTTCCGAATTCGTATTTATGCGAGCGATGAATTTTAAATAATCACCGGACGCACGATTTTCAGAACAAATATGTTCCGAACAACTCGAAAATTTAGGAAGAGCCCGGACAAATACAAATAAAAACGATGTCACATTCGCGATAGACAAAACAGATGCGAAATTAAAATCGCGATAGACGAAAATAATTAGACCTTAGTGTCCGTCTTATTCACTGATATCACGTGCTTAAATCTGTACTCGCTGTCGAGCGGAATATAAACACCTGGGGTGTTACATAAGTTTTGAGAATTTAACTCATTTGGGTTTTATTGACACCCTAAATTCAATTTAGGGTTAAGTACCCTACCCTAGGGTTTTACCCATGACATGTCACATCAATACAACTTATTTGAAATTTTTGCCCAGTGAATGCATTCTAAGTGTAACAATCACATGATATGCTAATGCTCTTGATGTTATGCTCAAGTTTTAGTGATGGTAACACCAGGGGTGTTACATCGGTGATCCGGTCCGCACGATAAAGATCGAACAACTAAGATCGAGCGCTGGAGGGGTTCATGGCTGCAGGCGGCGCCGCTCTTGCTCATGACGGTGAGGTCACTGGAGCCGAGGCGGGTACGGGCTACGGCGGTTCCGAGCCGCCGCATTTGGGCAGAAATGACGAGGAGGGCTCGACGAACACGCTGAGGGGGCTTCGGCCACCAGACTAGGGTCAGAGAGGGGAGAATGGCGAAGGAAAAGCTCCAAGCAGGTCCGGGCAACTCCGGCGAGGAATTGCGGCCGGGGAGAGGGGATCTAGGGTGCACTAAGGCCGGGATTGGCTACAACAGGGCGAGGGGAACATCATGGACTAATGACGGGGCACAGGGCCGGGCTAGTCCGACCAGTCATCGCGCGAGCACGGTGAACTGCCGCGCCAAACTCCGGCAAAGCCGAATTGGCCAATACAAAGCAGAATTGGGAGAAACCGAGCATGGGAAAGGATGTCTCACCTCAAGGTGAAGCTCAGGGTCGCTTGGCGCAGCTTCTGGTGGGTTGGATGGCCGGCACGACGGGCGCAGAACTCCGGCGAGGCCGACCGACGAGAGGAGAGTGCGAGAGAGGGTGAGCTTGCGCGAAATGAGGCAGGGGAACGAGTGCGGGTGGGGGCAGAGCTCAAAAGGGATCTGGGGTACGTGGGCAGACGACGTGGCTGGGGATCTCGGCGTGCGTGCGCACTGGTCCACGGTGGTTCGTGGGGAAGGCGGAGCTAACAGGGCGGTTCCACGGCGTAGCGAGAGGGAGTGGGCGCGGGGAACGGCTCGACGCCTTGACTAGACGGGCCCACGAGGCAGAGAGGGAAAGGGGCACGCAGGCGAGGGCAACTGGTGCTGATAGAGCGGCCCCACTGGGCAGAGGGAGAGGGGGAGGGTGCGCGCGCGGAGAGAAACCGACGCTGACAGGTGGAACCCATCTGTCAAGCGGCGCGGGCGCGCGACCTGGCTAGGCCGAGCTGGGCCAGATGGGCTGAATTGGTTTTCTCTTTTTCCAAGGAATTTCTAATTGCTTTTCTTTTTTTCTCTAGGGTTTTCAATTTAAATTCAAACCAAGTTTCAAATTCAAACTAATTCAAACATGTGCAACAATTCAAAGAATATTTAAGCTCAGCATGATGCAACATTTCATGACTCATATTGTTTTGACAAAAATAAATAATTAATCCCTCACTAATTAAGCTAAATCTACTCAAAAGGAAAAGAGAGAGAGAGAAGCTAGAGAGGGATACAAGACTAACACCTGAATTTGGTGGATAGTTAGAAAGAAATTTTATACCCCAAATTCAGGGTGTTACAAGTAGCGGCTGTGGTGGTGTTGCAGGGCAGGGCAGTGCAGCTGCAAGGGCTCGAGGGGTGACTTGCCCGCTGCAGTGGTGGTGAGCGCTGGATTAAGCACGATGGGAGCAGGGCAGAAAGCATGTGGAGCAGCGATGGAGCTTTGGCAGCGACCAACAACGATGTTAGGGCATCAGTGGCATGATTTGTGCATGGTGGTGTAACACCCTGAATTTGGGGGTATAAAATTTCTTTTCTAATATTCACCAAATTCAGGTGTTACCCTCTGTTTTCCTTTCTTTTCTTTTTCCTAAATAGTGAAGAGTTATTTTGTTTTATATCTACGCATAAGCCTAGTAAAATAAAATCATAGAGGAACTTTGATTGTTGCATTCATGTCGATGCATAGTGTTTATGAGTGCAACATGTTATCGTAACAAATTAAAAAATCTCGAGGATGTTCCCAAGAGTTTTTGGTATCTCTGGAACGTTTCATCGGGTATGAAATATGAATTTCAGTTTTTCTTATATTAATTAAATACCTAAAATGTGGTAGTTGCGAAAACTATAAAATTTTGGGAACTCGATAATATATATATTTCTTCCTCTCGTCGAACCTGTTCCAGATCTCATGCCCTTTTTCGCGAGATTACTGAACCATGTCTTCTCGCAAATGGCATGCTGCTCGCGTCGGCGATCCTTGTCTATCCCCGTCTTTCCCTTTGTCATCCACCTCATCATCTTGGGCCCGCTGGCCAGCTTTGACCGTCTTCGTCTAATTTTATCTAACCCTGTCTACCACCCGTCTAACTCTATCTAACCCTGTCTCGTGCAACTCGCCGTGCAGCTGTCTCTCTCGCTCGGCCTGGACAAGAGCCACCGTGAAATTGACAACCACCTCTCGCGCCCTCTCCTTTCTATACATACCCTCTCCTTTCTATACACTAGGTGAATGTCCGTGCTTTGCAACGGGAACATATAATAGCATGATAATTTATGTACAAATGTGTGTTTTACTGTTATGAGAAAATGTTTCGTAATTCATTTGTGATCCTAGCCATATATAAATTTGGTTATTTTAATCTATTTATTTCACCACTACATTGCAACAATCAGTACCTAAGCCAAGCCTTTACCATTTGCTATTTGTTTGGATCGACAATGGACTCTCGTTGTTGGGCACCATCGGTCGGACAAGGACAAGAGGAGCCGAAAGAGAAGGGTGTATGAAATTCTGCGGGTCGTGGTTTGATAAAGATCCTCTGCTTACCTCTAAGGAGGTCACGATGACCTTTGTCCCGCAGGTCAAGCACACAATCACATCAACCGTAAAACCAAATATGAACATGAACCCAAGTTTGATCCGAGCGTCCCAAAGTGCACCAAATAAGAAATCGATAAACAAAGAGGCAAACATTATACTCCTTAAAATGATTGACATGAGTATTGTAGTGTTATTGAAGCTATGATCAACATCATTTTTAATAGATCTCCCAATAAATTTCACAATTGAGCTAAGTAGTGTTTGATCGATAATCTGAATTTTTCATGTGGGTCCCATATATTATAAACAGAAGGGAGCACAAATGATAAAGCTCAAGAACAAGTGAACCACTAATGATTCTTACCCAAGGTCAGCATAACACCTCCTAAATCCCAAATATGCCCATAATTTAGTCTCTTGTGAAATTGTTTGGACATTAATTCTTCCCTTTTGATAAATGACTCTTGTGAGTCAATACTGGTAAATATTGAGTATAAGGACATGTGTTTTTCACAATTTGTGGTAAATAATAAAATGCAGTAGCACATGAGCCTGTGCAGCATAAACACATTGGGTGTAAGGATAAAGAAACAAAAACACATACCAATTACATCGCAATGAGAAACAAGTGCTTACATGGAAAACAGTTTTGATATTAACATCTGATTTAGCTTGGTCCTTGAGCAAAGTAATTACTTTATCCTTTGTTTGGTTTACATGTTACCATGTATCTCTCGTACTATAATTAAGATACAAAATGTTGGTCATACTAAAAGCACGATTAAAAAATGCTAAAATAATTGTGCATATATGAAAGCAGAGAGTAGTTTCTGGATTCATTTTTTAATTGCTGCAGCCCAAAGAGGGCTTACCTCAAACAGGGGTCTTATCGCAAGAAATGAAGCTGACTCTAGAAATGCTTCTCCCAACCTTGAACCTAAAATATAGTTGAAATAGAATATGAAAATTGAAGATTCAAGAACTAGATAAATGCAATTCAATGTGTATAGGTCAAGAAAAGTCAGAAACAAGTTTCAAGCTTGGAATAAAACTGAACTATGTATGAATAAAAAAGGAAAAGCAAGATGTGTTTTAAATTCTTTGGACTCCATTTTCAGTATGCAGCATCTATAGTCTATACATACATAGTGTTGCAGGCTGCAACATCGTGTTTAAAAATAGACAAAAAAATTCAGAGGCAAGTTTTAGAATTGATCAAAAGAATCCTAGTGCTTTTTTCTGGTGGTCCTGTGGCCACCAGATCCGTGACTTCTTAGTGGCATGTACCAATGTTGATATTCGCTTATATATGAGGTATTCCAAATCATAGTTCAGAAGGCTAAAATTTTGGTTGGTTTTGTATGTTCACTCTGCTACTGCACTTTTCGTCTACAACAACATTGTAACAAAGGAATCTTAAAATTTTGATTAGAAACTCTATGCAACAAAGTCATTCTACAAACAGAACTTATATAGTGTGCAGTCTTACTAAAAACATTTAGATACCATGAAGATCGATCTGGCAATCTGAACATCCATGGAGTAGATGTTTCTGAAAAGACCATATATGACATGAGACTTGCACATAATGGCATTGGGATTTTGGCTAGTAGTATCCTAGAGAGCTCATATTATACTGCTTATGTAAGATTATACACAAAATCACTCCCAATTAGTTGTTTCATATAAGTCCCTGTTGTCTATGTTTCTTCTGTGACGAGATGGACACATAAGGATCCAGAGAAGAAAGCACACTCACCCCTTGTGGATGTACCCAATGACCTGATCCCCCACACAAAACTCCACGAGGTACCCATTTTTGTCCTGCAAAATCCCAAACACAAATACGCACATGCACAGATGAAGGTGTTTGCCCACATATGAATTACCAATACACTAAAGCTCATGTGAGAATAGTCAATATACTCACCATTTCGCAGTTGCAGCTCTTGACCAGGTCGGACTCGTCACCGTGCCCGTCGTCCCCAGCGATGCGACATCACAATTCCACAACTTGCAAAAAACAAATAAAATACAAAGAAAAAAAGGGAACACAGTGAGGTATAGATTCCTCCTCACTTGGCTTTCAAAAGTAACACATTGAGGTATTCAGAAGTAACACTATCTCGCCATATCAATACCTTTGTAGGCAGTTACAGTCAGGGAACAATTGCTAAGTAGCATCATTTCCTGCCAATCAACTTCAATCCTGTTGTAATCCAGCCACACCCATCCTTGTCAGGTTCCACCTAATAAATCGCCATGACACAAATGCTTAACTGTTGGCCATAACCTGTTGTACCGACAATTTCATGGGAAAGGAAAAGATAATGACCAAAACAGGGTACTTAAGGAACCCAACGAATTCATGCTCACTTGTTCAGACCTTCATGTAAACAGACCAGACCTCAGATGCAGTAATAGAGGCTAAATATATATTAATGTCTTCCAGTTTATTTATAATTGTCGAAAGAGGTTCCTTAGCATTTCCCATTCGACCAAGGCCAAAGACCTGCTCTCTTACAAGTTCCTTTTCTGTAGTACTTCTAGTACTACATGCATAACATAAAGATAAAATTTAAATTCAGAATTGTGAAAACTAAAAAGCATTAACCAATAATGGTAACCGAAACAAAACACCAAGGATAAGTGCCATAAAATCAAACCAAAACTGTATATTTGAAATCAAATTGTTCCTGGTTCACTTTACCACCAGTCCACCATAGGTAGCGAAGTATGAAAACAAGATAAACAAAAAATACAGTAGTTAGTGAAAATATGTTAACAGAAATGGTTTGGGACAAATCCCAGAAAAATGGATCCTAAGGGTGAAAAGGAAAGAAACATACTAAGAGCTAAATCGATAATGTGCACAAGTCTCTTGATGGGCAGGTAGTGTGCGCTTGTTGTGGTATGCAGTCATTGCCTTATCAGCCTCCTCCCTTGATGGGCAGATCACGAAGCAGCAACCTGCAAAGATCCAATACAATTGAATCAAACCTCAACTAAGGAACAAAATGGTAGGACCTACACATCTATAAATACATATTTACACTACAGTCCAACAAGAAATAAACAAAGGGAAAAGGCAACAAAAACCTAAAGTTAAAAATATTCTCTAAGGGAAACTGAAAAAAAGAGACAATGGGTATTCCAGTTGAATTTGCACATTTAGAACAACACCATATCACTTTTACATGAATCCTTGAGGCCTTCAGGCTTCAGGAGGAGAATGCTAAAACTATTAGAAACCAGAAGCACACTGAAGCAAGTCCCTCCACACAAATTTGAACCAGTTGCAACGTAGAAGCTCGACTCCCCATGAGTGTTGAAAAAAACCAAACTCGTACTACAACACGGTCAATGGAGTTTTGAATGGCCGTATACCAATAAAATTCTTGAAGCAATGAAGTTCTTGACTAATAAAAACAATGAATATGTGTGATGTCCCAAAATTTTAGCCAAAATCATACATAAAGCAGAGTATTTTCAGTTATCAGTTGGTCTGTACTAAACTACTAACACAGGTGCTTATATTGGGGGCCACCTTCAACATAGTACTTTGAATCAAAGCCTAGGTCCAACTAAATCTCAAGCATTCAACACAATTTTTTGCGTAACGGGATCGGAAACAAATAAGAAGCAAAATCCAAAGTATTGGCAGAAGCTAAAACTTCTCAAAATAGCAAACTTTGGATCTAACCCTACAGATACATCAAAAGAGAAGGATGGAAACTGAAGACAAGCGGCACAAAACATTGCAAGTGTACAACATGGCACGACAGCTTTGGGTACCAAAAGGAGCCGAAGAGTTCAAGTCCCAGCAGTCTTCCAAGCAAACAAAGCAACTTCAAATATACCAACGACTATAAGATGTTCAAAGCTTTCCTCCACCATAAGGAAATCGCATCACAACACACATCTCTGCAACGCACACAGAGAAGAGGTACCACCAAGTGAACAAATCATATCACCCATTGCACAGGAAGCGCTGATAAATCAACCAAATTCCCAGCGAATGGCGAGATCCTCTAGCTTTTCGGCCTCGCAGGAGCACCCACGAACAGGAAAACAGTAGCCCTAGCTCCACGTCAGCGGCATTGCCCCCAAGGCTAGTACTATGTTGAAAAGCTAGTACTAACCTGATTCACTGCTGAATCCAAGTCGTTGAGAACAACATAAACAGAAGTATGAAGAATAGAGTTGACACACCTTAGTGATTTCTGCACATCCAAGGAGATTGAGGGTGGGGGTGGCATCCTCGCTTTGGATTTTTTAAATAGCAGTACGGGTCGGCGTTGATGGAAGGGCCGCGCCATCGAAGGGAGTCCGATGGAAGGGCGCAGACTATGGTTGTGGACAGCGGCGAGATGGATGGGGTCATGGAGAGGAGCGCAGGGAGCGGATCACAGGCGGGGGTGGGATGAACGGGGGACAATCTAGGAGGTGCTGCTGGCGTGGCTAGGGACTGAGGGAGGTCGCGGATGGGGCTCTCCATCGTGGATCGAGCTTCCCCTAGCCCCGGCCACCAGCGCAGAAGCCACGGGCCCGCGCCTTCACCTCGGATGGAGCTCTCCCCTGCCGATGTCAGCAGCGCAGAAGGTACGACCGTGTGTCTCCTCCGCGGATCAATGTCCCCTAGCCTTGTCTAGCACCACAGAAGACTCTGTCGCCGTCTCGTCCACCATGATCGAGCGTCTCACTCCTCACATGCAAAAACCTTCGCGATCGCCGCCTGCACTGAGGCTCACGCGCTCACGCCTTCAACCACCACCACTACGACGCGCGAGGCAAAAAAACATGGGAAAGAAGCCACGGGAGCGCATTGTGCAGTGATTGGGGAAATCCTAGGACACGCATATTTGTGCGACCAACGCTACTAGATGCGGGACGCGAAGAGATTGGAGAGAAGAAGGGGGACCTGTTGGGCTGCAAGAGTAGCGGAGGGGAGCGCAGGGATGGGTTCACAAGATGAACGGGGGCAGGATGAACGGGGTTGGGGAGGGAGGTAGGGCGCGGTTAGGGCCGAGCATCCTAGAGGCAGTCCATGCATGACGGTGGAGGGATGAACAGGGTTGCGAGGGTAGCGCCCAGTCGGTGGCAGCTGGGGTGGAGGGAGGGAGGACCGGCGGTGTTGCCTGCGATGGAGGAGGGTGGGGCGGATCGGCGTTGATGGCGGGGAGACCTAGCAGAACCGTGCACCAAGGGGGGTTGTGGACGCCTACAGTATTCTCTTAAGAAGTAGTATTGATACGCACACCCCTGCCATGAACACCTTCCCTCTTCCTTCTCACACAGGAGCAGCCCATGCATTTTCTTCTTTTTGCATTATGCCACCGTGGTCTAAGGAGTCGCCTCGTCGTCTTCTTCGTGTCGCCGGAGGAGCAGCCCCGTCGTCTTCCTCTTCCTTGTGTGCCTGCTCAGCTGTTCTTCATGCAGGTCCGGCCCTGGACAGGTGCCAGTGGTGCGGCCGCACCGGGCCTTCGAGAACCAGGGGCCCCTCCCCGTATATACATGTATGTGTATATATATAGAACATGTTTATGTAGATTACAGCACAAAGATTGATAAAAGGCCAAAGCCCATCAACGTACAACATGCATGCCTGTTTAAGCTCGATTACTTGGCTTCTCATGGACGCTTGAGCTGCAATCCTCTTTGCCTTCTCGTGGAAGCCTCCGCTCACGTTGTCCAGGCTACAACAATTGTCCGGCACCAGCAGTAGCAGCTAGCAGCGACAGACAGGAGGGATCACCTTGTCTGCTGCTCTGTCATCTGCCCAGACCAGGCTTGACACACACCGTGCCTCGCGGTAGCGACAGGGTAGCGCGCCCTGCCTCGGCCCTTCGTAACTTCGTCAGGTTTGCTACTCTACTTCTGTTGATCAATTTTCGCCTCAAACCAATCTTTACTAGTTAAATGTTCTTTTATTTCTGAGTATAGGTTATTTTGTGTTCTGATCACCACATTCCACATGCATCTAGTAGTGAAAAAGGAAAAAACATAAAGATGAGTACAATGCATCGTAGTATTCATAATTTTTGGTATTTGTGATCAATGGGGCCTTAATTTTTGTCACGCACCAGGCCACCAAATTCTCAGGGCCGGCCCTGTCTTCATGTGTAGGTGACAAATCATCTCCTTCTCCCTCTTCTTCGCCTCCTTCTTCCTCGTCACTACACAAACATCATGGCATCCAGGGAGCTCGCACCAAACTCCCTACTCACCTAGCGACGTAGCTGGCCCAGCCCCACGCCGGTGCGGCCTGGCGTGGCCCACGCGGCTAGCCCACCTCGCCCCCAGCCGAGCTCGCGCAGCCACCCTGTGTGATCCCTGGCCAGACCGATGTCTAGCCGAGCCTTCACTGCCACGACATGCCCTCGCATGATGTTGCTGAACGCCGCTCAGCCCTGACTCCGGCGAGCAGACGCCACCGCCGTCAGCCCCACCCGCCATAGAGCCCGCCACGTCAGTGTCACGCCCGCTCCGGTAGGCCAATCCATTGTCCTACTGTAGTTGTTCATGTAGTATAGAATAGGAAAAAAGGAAACCGCCCCGTGTGGCCCCACCTGCATGCCCGTTCGTTGCCTAGCGCCCCGGCGCTATCTTCTCATTGCACACACGATCGCTGCATGGAAAGGAGAACCATCGTAGGCCCCTGCATGTTCCTTCTTATACGATATCCTCATTGCACGTAATGTGTGTGCAAAAGAAAACTGACTGTCACGTATCAATGCCTGGTTCGCCATGTGCAACGTCGTTCCGTGTATGGCCACACTAGATCCGGTCGGTTTTTCTGCGTCTTCAAACCCGTGGCCATCCGTGTGGTGAGTTTTAACCAATGAAAATACGCCGCATCACATTAAATCCAGAAAATGTTAATTTTTTCAATATATTTTACGTCGCAAACATGTTTCGATTGTTTCAGTCACGTTAACTTTGTTACCTCGTCGCGTACGAGTCAGTAGCATTGTTTTGTCGTAAACATGTTTTAACTAATTAATTAATTATTTGTTAGTCTGATTAAAACTAATTTTTAGTTTTAGTTTATACTTTTATAATAAATATTAGCATGATTAATGTCAGTGCAAATATTTTCGAATTAATACTTGTTTAGTATAATCTCGTTATCTGTTAGCGAGTATCATGCGTCGTCACACTATCTGCACGTATCGTCACGCTACTCGCGCGTGATGTGCTCGTTGACGTGCAGATTCGCGCGTCGTTCAGGCTGGTCGCGCACACTATTTCGCGCGCTTTCCGCATGCTATATCGTGCATGGCCGCGCGCCGTTCACACGGTGTCGTGTTGTTTCGCGCGTCGTGATTTCGCCTCGCTTAGAATCTCTCATTTTAATTAAATTACTTATTTAACTAACAACTGTTAGTGTAGCAGATTAATCGAACTAAATAGTTGATATAATTTATATTTGATAAGGTCAAATTAAATGTTATAGTTAATACCTGTTTGGCGTAAATGCATAACTTCTTGACCATAGCTCCGATTTCCGCATTTCTTTTAATCACGCGACCATAGAAGTGAGCTTTATTTTTTATTGCATGCTTTATAATATATTATCTTGTATGGTGTAATGTTCTTATGCAAGTATATGTTTACTTGTGCCTATTTGTTTTCGTTGTGCGTCGCGAATAGATTGCGATCTGTTCCTGAGCTTTGAGGAATCGACGATCAAGATTTGGTGAACCACTGGTCCCGAGATCAAGTTCTTCAAGTCCTACAAAGTCGAAGACCCTGAGCATCGGTTTGGTGAAGGAAAGTGTCCTCTAACCTATTATGTCCCATTTACTTTATAATTCATCAACCCACATACCATGATCAACCTAAGGATTGACTAGTATTCTGTTTTCCTGTCCTTGTTTACCCTTTGGGAATTGATTATTATGATTAGTTCTATGCTAGCACTTTACTTTAATCAATGAACATGATGAGATACAATGATGATACTATGATTTTATTCTGGATATGATGATATACTTGTGGTATTTTAGGGGACTCGAGCGGTTTCTTGAGTGCCTCTCCGTAAGACTTGTTTGTTGGATGACCACTCGGGAAAACAATGCAACCATGAGGGCGGCATGGGATGCCCTTAGCTAATTAATTAGAGAAACTGAGGTATAGTTCGCTTCGCCGTCGTGCCGTTAATAGGTCTCGGTGTATGCAGCTCGCAGCTCGCTCTGCGAGGGTGGATTGCCCCTTGGGGAGGAGTGTGGTACATTTAGGAAACCTAACGAGTAGCTATAGCCTCAGTGAATCTTTGTAAAGGCTTCGTAGTGAATCCTTGGCCATTTACCTCGGGAGTGAATAAGGGTCTTGCAAGCCCGGGCTAGAGAGGGAATCACGTCTCGTGGGTAAAGTGCACAACCTCTGAAGAGTGTTATGAAACTGATATATCAGCCATGCTCGCGGTTATGAGCGGCCTTGGGAGCTCCATTGATTAGAGACACAATGAACTAGGGCTACTTTGTTTACAGATGATGATGAGGATAATGCTGGTTTCTATTGTGATTATGATTATGATTATGATTATGGTTTCTAGTATTCCTTCCATTTGGAAAGAGTACTTTTGGGTTAACAACTTGGGTTAATGTTAAAACCTGGCTCTCTACTAGTAATAATTACCTGATCAATTAAAAGCAACTGCTTGACCTTAACCCCACATAAAGCTAGTCCACTACAGCCAAACACGACATTTGCTGAGTACGTTGATGTGTACTCACCCTTGCTTTCACAAAACACCAGGTTGCCTTTGGTGCAATTTATGCTCAAGTAAAGAAGGTGTTGAGGCGGATCTCCAGGAGTTCCACGACTTCGACGAGTTCGAGGATTAGGCTAGCGACCTCCCCTAGTCAGCTGTCTGTGGTGGGTTAATTTATGTTGGCTACGTTTTGATTCTGTGTACTTTGATTTATATTATGTAAATGACTCTAGTCTTTAATATTATTACTTACTCTTTATTATTCGAAGCATTGTGATATGATGAGTCATGTATGTAATCGCTATGTACGTGAGTTCTGATCCTGGCACGTACATGGTTCGCATTCGGTTTACCTTCTAAAACTGGTGCGACAAGTGGCATAGCAGGAGTGGAGGGCAGCGACGGCGACACAACGCTGCGTGTGGTGGCTTGCAGTTGCAGCTCCTCGTTCGCGACGGGTGTGCGGCCAAGAGCTCTCGGCACAGGCAGGTAGTAGTAGAGCCAGAATTGTTACCTTGGGTTTTCCCACACCTCAAATAGATATAGATATAGGGATATAGATAGATATAGCAAATTCACTAAATAATATAGGAGTATAGATATAGATATAACAAGGGTTATAGATATAGATATATAGAAGATATAGATAGATAGTAGATAGATAGATAGATATGATAGAATAGATAACTTACAATTTTGTCTAAAAGAAACTAAATCAGTGCTAAGTTTGGAGCAGCATATCTCTGGTGAATACTTGCTAGTGAATTGGTTTCCGCTATAGTATATATATAAGTATACACTCTTCTTGGATTATAGTATATATATAAGTATACACTCTTCTAAGATCAATCGTGAGGAGTTCCTTAAATTTTCTTGCGACATGGAGTGCAGAATAAGGGTGGATGCGCTAGTGTTTTTTCTTCTTACTTCTCCTCGGATACTTTGTTGCTCATGCACATGGGAAGGGTAAGTGAAAACTATATAGACATGTGTGTGCATGCTTAGATAGATGTAGACAATTTAGAAGATGTTATTATATGATACCGTGTGTGTATTATGGCGAATTGCTAATGTATCGCAATCCCCTGTGTTAAATTACTCAAATAATTTTGAATGTTATTATTCTCGAGGCATTTGTTGGTAATAGAACTCTTATCCTTTACCTTCTACTAGATCATGTCACAGATGATGTCAGTGTTTCTACTCCAGCTAAAGAAGGAATTATGCAAGGAAAAGGAGCACGATGCGCTAAAGGTTCTCCTCCATGCAAAGATAACAAGTGCTACTGCTGCATTGGGGGCCGAACTCATGGTCGCTACTCTACGCTGGCTGAGTGTAGTGATGCCTGCTTCTAAACAAAAAATAAGATCGCTATTATTATATACATTGTAATGGTAGGTAATGCTATTAATAGTATATGGGAATTTTAGTTTTGGTATTACACATTTTCCGATTCACAAAATTTAGTCAAAATCTAACCAGTTTTTTAGAGGACTTAAATATAAAGTATGTTTGCCTATAAATTTTAATGAAAATATATTAGAATTCTATAGGATGCCTCCATCAGCTCGCGGATGCTGTTGCGGATAGACAACAGTATCAATATAAATCACAGTGCACCGAATGATGACGTTTCTAGGAGAACGTGCATTCGGTCACGTTAGCGGAAAAATCATGAGTAGCAGTAGTTGCCTCCCGTGTCGGTGTCAACACCACGAATTTTCCGTTCGACACAGAAGGTTTGCGGCTTGTTGTGGCATTAATCTAGCTACAGCTTGTACAATATTTTCTCTCTATGGATTGCAGCTGCAGCCGTCCGAACAGCTACAACTGCTGTGGTTACAGGGCAGCCGAACAAGTCGTTGGTGCGAGGTTGGAGCGGTGGCACACTGATGCTCAAAGTGGTTCCAGAGGCCCACTCGGATAGATGCTAGATGCTTTTGGATGCGACATGCCTCATCAGGGGAAAGTGGCTCCTAAAGCCGATGTTGCCCGCTAGGAGCATGGTGCTCCAAGCCAAGAAACATCCCAGAAAGGGAAGGAGGTGGCTCCGAACGAGGGTGGATCAAGCGAGGATCGCAAGAGGTCACCCGATTGGGGAGACTCCTCACAAATAGTAACGACAAGGTCATTAGGACCTTTTGGGGGCACATGGCACCGATTATGATAGTTAAACTTCCTTGTTAGACTTTCTTTATTTGTTGCATCCTTAAATCTATTTTCTCAGCCCTATGACGTCAGCCCCTTGTAGCACCCCGAAAATCCAAACCTAGAAAATTTCTCAAACTCACTCTAAATTCAAAATGAATTTTAAATTTCGTTTCAAAATGTTTTCTTGCGAGTTGATCTCAACAAAGAAAATATAGTGGTCTACCTTATCTCCAAAATTCTCCTCAAAATATCCTACAAATATTTCCCTAGTGATGCCCTCAAATTCTTTTCAGAAATACTGGCTAAATGTTCCACTGATATTTCTCCAAATATTTTCTCTTTAAGAAATACCTTCGGGATCACTTTTAAAATCACTACAAATATTTTCTTAATAAATTTCCTTATGCTCATACGTATACATACGCCTCCGGTGTCATACAGAGCTCTACAAGCTAATTTCACTTATTCATATCTAATACATGTTTTATCTCTCACTAATCCTCGCCTCCTCCCACTAATCCTTGACTCCTCCCCCTAATCCCCCACCTTGCCCATTAATAGAGGGGCAAGGGGCCCACTCATGCCATTCCAAGCCATTTCATGGCTACTCACTCCCACTCACTGACTCACTCCCACTCCCACACAAGCACAACAAGAGCACAAGGATTGTTCGGTCGTTCATTCAATTGTTCATCCAAATGTTCGTAGTTCGTTCATTCCTCTGATTGTTCGATCGTCCATCCGATCGTTCATGGTTCATTTGTCCGTTCGTCTGATCATTCGATCGTTCGTCCGTTCGTTCGTCCAAATAATCTTTGTCCAGCCATTATACTGCCAAAATTCTGATCGCTTGTTCGTCCGATCATTCGATCGTTCAACCGTTCGTTCATAATCCATGTTCATCGTTCGTTCCTACGAACTATTCATCGTTCGTTCATAATACCTATTCATCGTTCGTCGTTCGTCCAAACGAACTATTCATCGTTCATCGAATAATTCATAATCACTATTCATCATTCATCGCATCATTCATCCTACTAATCATCGTTACTATTCATCATTCATCCGATCGCCCAAATATTCAACTGCTCATCCATCATGATGATGAGCTCACCTAAAACCTACCAGACTAATATCTCAGCCATACAAACCCTGATAAATATGATTTTCCTTCTAGTAAGAACTTCACGGTTGGTCACCCATGCCAGAATTGCTCTAACTTGAGCACGCTTAACTTCGAGGTTCTTTCGAACCAGGCTTTCAAAAAGAAAGGTGAACCATGTTTGTATAGATATGTAGCACCCTGAAAATTCAAATCTAGAAAATTTCTCAAACTCGCTCTAAATTCAAAATGAACTTTTAAATTTTGTTTCAAAATGTTTGTTTGCAAGTTGATCTCAAGAAAGAAAATATAGTGGTCTATATTCTCTCCAAAATTCTCCTCAAAAAGACGTACAAATATTTTCCAAGTGGTCCTGTTTGGTCACCCATCCAAGAATTGCTCCAAGTTGAGCACGCTTAACTTTGAGGTTCTTTCGAAATAGGCTTCCAAAAAGAAAGGAGAAACATGTTTGTATGGATACACCGTCAATCTTATAAAACCTAGCCCAAGATACCACAGCCCGTCCAGACAAGAATATCATAGTATTCCAGCTGACTGGGTGCTACCATACTCTTGTCCCATGTGACAGAGAAGGTAGGAACAATTGCCACCAACATAAGTATCTGCTCACGAACAGTTCAGAAATAATTCATGGCACTCTGCTTCCAAATATCTCTAAATATTCTAATTCTGGAATATTCTAGGAATATTCCTTTTCCCTTTTCCTTTTATATTCCTATGAGTATAAAAACCAAAACTCCTTCGTCTAGTCTCTGATTTTGACAGTTCTAATTTCTAAATTCTTATCAAATTACCCTCTATCCATCGATGTAATTCCGTAAGCATGGTTCATATTCTAGAAAACTCCAAAAATACTCTTGTCCCATATTTCACCTATAATTCTCTATCCAAACTGATTCTTTCACCACGATTCTCATAAACAGTAAACTCTACCATACTAAACCATACGCACCCATCTATAAATACCTCCAGAGAGTTACCCTCTCCTTCCCACTCCCTCAGCACCCTGAGCCAAGGCAACCCCCCTCCCCGCACTCAGTTACCTCGCTCTGCCACTACACTTCTAGTATTGGTCCACCTCCAATACACTCATCGGGTAAGCATCTCTACTCCATCAACACAAACTATACTCAAAACTATATTCACCCATCTACCCACCATTCCTGACCACTATAATGAATATTTCTTGATATACTTGCTGATTTGTATGCTTGCTTGTTCATGCTATGTAGTTATTAGAGCATTTATGCCATCTCGTGAAGGCCAGTTCTGCAAGTCTATGCCAGACGGTGGTGCCAGCAGCCAATTCCACGAGCTCTCACCCTTTCACTGGTTAAAGCATGGCAAGCTCACTGGATCCCTTTGATGCATAAATTACATATGTTTTTCAAAGACAATCATCAGCCTATTATTTTATGCATTATATGATTTTGCTGCTAAGAGACATGTTAATATGGCAACCCAGCCTTAGAACTTCGCCGCAAATCATCTTTATACTCCTTAACATTTTTGTTACAAAAAGGTTTGAAAAAAGGTGTGAGTTTTTCAAAATAAAATGTTTTTCAAAATGTGTATGATGAAGGGTTATCACCCATATCACCTTTGAGTGGGATGATCAGGGACTCCTCGGTGTGGGGAGGGCCTTAAGGTGATGGCTTAGCCGGGTTAGGTGTGAGAATGAAGAATTACCCCTCTCGTATAAGGACCGGTATGCCATTCTTCACTGCCTATACTCTTATCAAGTACAACCACTCGAGACCCTATGGGAAGTCGCTTGATCCGAACTTGCACGGTCGGCACCCTAGGGTTATGTTGGCTGGGGAGCATCGGCAGGACAAGGAGGGGGAAGGTTTTGTCCTGGTTTGGGCATGGAGGTGGCCATGTTCCTTTTGGTATAACTGTTAAGGTAAAGACATGTAGGGGAGGAGAGAGTTTTGATAATCTGATCTCACGACTGTGAGATTGCAGAAACCAGACTATTAGGTGAAGCGTACACCTCTGAAGCGTCCCGATCCTTTGGGACTCAAATGTGATACAATTACTAGTCCCAGGAGGCTAGTAAACACATTCCTTTCTTCAAAAAGTTCGAAGTCTCGAAATATAGTCATTACAATACCAAAATACAAGCTCTAGCGAGCCCGAAAACAAAGCACAGTGGAAGATCATCTAGCCCAAGCCATAGGCACACTGGGTGTAGACACAACCCCCTTCTAGTCGAACATAGCAGAAAAGAAGTCTTCAGCCGCTGAAAAACATAAATAAATCTGGGTGAATACACTAGGTATTCCGCAAGCCCATCCCGCCCGCAAAGAGAGAGGGACCTATACAGTACATGCTTGGTATGGTGGAGTCTGAAGTCACTCTTCTTTTTCAGAGAAAGGCAATACTTTGTTGTTTTACCCAAAAGAGAGGAGTAGCACATTTTCACACTCAACCACCACTGAGCTTCCCGCTCCTGTGGCAGTGATTTCATTTCCAAAAATGTGGCTGAACCGCCCGAATTATTCAAGCTTAAGTGCCTAAGTCACGCCTCGGGGGCCGTAACACACTTAAATTAGAATAACCCGTCAGTCCCTCAGATCTAGTATGATAAAGCCACTTAACCAGGATCAAATACCATAATCTCACTCGAAAGTGAGTCATAGAAGAAATACAATAAAACGAGAATACCTCAAATTAAAGTACTGAATTATTACATAAATTGGAGTTTTTCAAGTAGCTAAAATAAGTTCATAAAATAAGATGCAGAAGATAATCGATATCGTCGGTAGCGAGGAAATGGGCAAGGCCTAACCCACTACTCCTCCTGCTCCTCTCCTGCCGGAGCAGCATCCCACTCGACCGTCCAACCCGGTGGCAGGGTGGTAGGCCAAGTCACACCATCAACCATATCCTGAAGCGTACCTGCAAAAATTATGCCACAAGCAAGGCTGAGTATACTAATACCCAGCTAGACTTACCCGGTGTGAGGAAACTAGTCCTCTACCTCTAGACCATGCAGTTGTTTGGCTGAGGGGTTTGGTTTTCAAAAAGCACTAGCTGAGTCTAAAATCAATTTTTAGCTTTTCAGTTTCTAGTGTCATTATCTTAGCTAAGTTTGCTCCTTCTAAGCATACATAGTAGCAAGCATTTAGTGCAATCAACAAGTTATCTCATGTAAACCTCATTTCACTTCTTACTCAATGTAGTACAAGGGGTCAAGCAGTCTCATTAGCTGCGAGAAGCAGATGATTCGAATCGAGTTTTAACCGTGCAAGGTAAACCTAAACACACGACATGTCAGGGCACTCCGTCCCCACACACGTCAACCGTCCCCATCGATTCCCTGTTCGCGGCGAGGGCTCACCGCCTTGGCATACAATGCTCCACTGACCCCGGCTGCCGCCGTGCAGTGACCGCACTTGTACCCACCATAGCTAGCATGGGAGACCCAGTCTCAGGATAAGTGAGGGGAAAAGTCCGCGCCGGCCTTCACTCAGGTACTAGGTTTACCGGTTACCATATTTCCCGACATGTGTTTAGTACGTTCAAACACTTGACTCATGTATCCACACATTAATCCTTAATTCCTTTTTCCCGTCTCATGGACAAGGCATCCTCCCTGGATCCAAGTCCAAAAACCATCATAGGTCCCGTTATCAAGATGAATACAATCAATTCCTGACCTCGTGCGAGTGCTAGAAAAATCACTCGACTTCTACCGAGATCCTGATTAGCATAGCAGCTACTTGACCTAGCATACTAGTATTCATCTCAAAAAGGATTCCTAAGTTCATGCAACTAAATGTTTCAAACAACTCCTACACTTAAGTGCACATTACATGCCTACAAACATTAAGTGTAGTAAAGTAGCATATATAAATGGTTATGCATAGAATCGGGGCTTGCCTTCAGATGCTGGGGCTGTGGAGAGATCTTCAATGGCAGTCTCGGGAGCTTGCTCCTGATCTTCCTCTTGGACAGCTCCTTGCTCGGGGATGAGCACGTACTCTCCGTCAGCTAGATTGCAGTCTAATGAATGCAATGAGTAAGATACATTCATGATATGATATGAAAGCTAGCACTTAACTTTAAGGGTGAATGATTAAATTACGAGGTAGAGCTTAATCTTACTACTTGAAGATTCTTGGAGTATACTTAACAATTCAGGGTTAAGCTTAGTTGACTAAGTGGTAAGTCTATTTTGGTGTTCCATTAAATTCTTTTTAATGTCCTCGTGAGAATTTATCCAGATTTTTAGTTGAACTTATCGGAGCGAGGTTTATTATTTTCCTTTCTTCTTCTTATTTCTTTTATGCTTTTAAGGTGGGTTTGAACTACAAGTTATATTAATAAATTTCCAAAACTTCTGTAAAAATTACAGTGGCTTCTTACTGACATATAATTTTCTGTCTCAAAATTTGGGGCTTAAACAGTTAGGGGTTCTCTCTGTATAAAATTATCAAATATTAGGGGCAGAAGGGGTGTTTTGAACTATATCTCCTTTTTAAGAGTGAGTTATTCTCTAAGACATATTTTTGCTGGCATCTAGATGTTATAACATGACTTTGTACAAATTTTTAGCCACTAATACTTAGTAGTTATTTTCTTGTGATTTTCCAATGTTTCTAGCCAAAGGGGTGCTTTCTACTACCACTATATTTGAAAAATATCAAACAACAGATTTCTGATTTTTTCCTAGCTTCTTCTTTGTGCAAGAGCAATCATTTTGAAGTTTGGCATCTTTTTTCTTAAGGGAAGGGTGGTAGGAATTAATTGGATTAAATGGCCTTTTTCATGAAGTATTTGCAATAGGTATTATTGTTAGCTTTCAATTGGGTTTTGCATTTTTCTCTGGTGGCCTTCTTTATTATTAATCTAGTAAAAATTTATTTGCCCAGTGTTGCACATTTTTTTTGGCTTACTTATGATTTAATTGAAATATGGATTAATATCAAGTTCCATTTGTTTACCCTATTTAAAATGATGGGCTGGGGTGTTTATCATTTTTGTAGTGGGGTTCTAGTGGTTACAAGTCCACTGGATTTTTATTAGCAGTTTTGGATTTGCTTTTATAATTCTAATAATTATTTTCTAGTTGGAATAATGCTAAATAAAACATTTCACTTTGATTATGTTATGGACTAGGGGTCCCTTTATTTTTCCTAGGTTCTCTGTTACTTAAGTAGGCTAGGAAAAATAATTGCAGTCACTATTCATTACTTTCTAATACCTTTCTAATTTTCTTAAGTTTTGGGCAAAAATGGCTTTTATTGGATAACCCTACTTAAACTTTCAATACTGGAGTGTCTAGTATTTTTAAACAGTGTCTAATTGGGGTTTGAACATCTACAAATTTTCTCAAGTTCAGCACAGAAGCATAACTAATTTTCTTTAATTTAATAAGGTTTAGTCAGTTTCTGTAATTAATTTCAAACTCAAAAATTCAAAACAGAAAGCATGGGGTTCAGTATTTTTAATTGATAGTCCATAATATTTTGAATCCAGCAAAATTGGTTTGACAATTTTTGGTTAAATATTCCTTAAGTTATGAATTTCCTAAGTTCTCTGCTGAATAATAAAAGATTAATTAGAAATGGTTTAAAGAAAAGCAGTTTTGCGCTGGGGTCCCTGGCGAAAGATCTTAAAGGAATTACAGACAGGTCCCCGGGGCACTATTCATTTAAGTCTACGGCTCTGCAGAAAACACCCTAGGGTTTTTGGAAATCGAACCCGCGGTCCCTCCCTAATGGAACAGTGGCCACGGAGAAGAAAGGGGCGGAGGGGCCTACTGGCGACGAGGTTGCTCCGGTGAGGTGGTCGAGGATGTAGGGGAGGTCTCGGGGATCACGGCGATGTGCGGGTCGCCGTCGAGGATGGTCGGAGTCGGCCGATCCACGTGCGCAGGCGGAGATGCTCGTCGGCGGCGAGGAATCCGGCCTAACCATGGCACGATAGATCAATTGAACGAGTTAGATAGCTTCATGGGATGCTAAGGAAGATGTGGGTGCAAGGAATTGGAAAATGACTTACCGGTTAGTTCGGTCCACACGCGGCGGCGGAAGACCAAATTCCGGCGAAGGTGAATCTGCTTCTCCGTTGAGGCAATGCCTCGTCTCAAGCTTGGAGAAGCTTCACGGCTTCACGGGCAAGCGATCCAGGGGCTAGGGCAAGGCTGGGGTTCAACAGAAATGGCTGGCCACGATGGCCGGGCTTGGGCAGAGATGGCGAGCGGCGATGCTTGCTTTTCACGGCGAGCTCCGGTGATCTCTGGCTCGGGCGAGGCTTTGGGTGTGCAAGTGCCAACGGCTAAGGCCTCTGGAGGCATTTATAGGCAAGGCCGAGGCACAGACACACGGGGCGGGGCACGCGCTACCGCGGCCAGTCCGCGCTCGGCCTGTCAGGCAAGCGATCGAACACGTGTCTCTTTGCTTCTGCCCGAGTTCAAGCGCTCATAGGTTGAAGATCTTCGCGAATTTGGGCTTGATCACTATGCAAGATTTGCTCCCCCGACAGAGCTTTATCGTTTATGTGTGGAAGTCAAGCGGTTTTGGCAGTGTACATAGAGTTGTCGTGTCACAAAGGTGGCAGTGTCACAAGGTTGAGTCCCGAGGTAAATCCATGTCAAGGGCGTGTCAAACGGTGGAGAGAGGTTTCCAAACTTTGCCACGGCGTGTTCAAGGGAATTTGGCGCCACTTTGATATTTGAACTTGTTTGGTTTGAGTTTTGAAAAACAAAGAACGTGATTGATCTTTGGAAAGGGGGCTGAAATTCAGATTCTGAATTTCTGAATTTCCCCCAAGTGCATTAGTTTAGGGGCTGTTTTGGGGATTTTGAAAAGTTCAAATGGCAAAACTTCCTTACTATGCTTTATTGGTTGATTAGTGAACTAAAACTTTGAAATTTGGTTTTTACCAAAATTTGTATTTTTCTCCCAAGATTTTTCCCAAATACCCCTTTATGCTTAAATGGTTCACTTAGGATTAATTAGGGTTTGAGAGTTTTCCTTCCTTAAGATTCATGAAAAGGTTAAGGAGAGTTTGAGAAGACTCATTATAATTCTTTGTTCTTACTTTTTGATGTTTATCCTTTCATTTGGCTTACATGTGATAATGGTTTGGGTTAGCTTAAGGAAGAAACCCTAAGTGACACTGGGGTGTCATAGCCTTCCCCCTTAAAGGAATCTCGTCCCGAGATTCGGTCGGAGTCCTCCTGGGGTGAAGCGAAGGGTGGGACTTACTTGAAGTGGATGCTTTATTTATTAAGGCAACTGCTCTTCGAATGTCATTCTCTTTGCAACTTTAGAAGGAAGTCCTTTTAACTCTTGGCTTATAATTAACTCTCTTTATATTAAGTTCATTTTTCTGAAATTTAGATTCGAAGGGCAGGGGAGGGATTTGGGTATGATTACGTACCAATTTCCTTAGGCAGACAATCGGGAAAGTTGGAACGCAGAAATTCCTCAGTCTCCCAAGTAGCCTCTTCCTCTGAGTGATTACTCCATTGGATCATATACATCTTGATCGATTTAGCCCGAGTTGATCTTTCTTTGCAATCCAGAATCTTGGAAGGGTACTCTTGGTACGATAGATATGGCTCTATCTCCAGTTCTGGTTCTGCTATGATCTCGGTCGGCAATCGAACACACTTCTTCAGTTGAGATACATGGAACACACTGTGGATAGCAGACATTTTTGGAGGTAACTTCAATTTGTATGCCATGGGTCCACATGCCTCTATGATCTCATAAGGTCTAATGTAACAAGGGGCTAACTTGCCTTTGATTCCAAATCTCTGCACTCCCTTGGTGGGTGATACCTTTAGATAAACGAAATCTCCCACCTCGAACTGGAGAGGTTCCTTCTCTTATCATGGTAACTCTTCTGCCTGGCCTGAGCCGCTTCTAGATTCTTCCTGATTAGTTTGACCTTCCTTTCGGCTTCAGTCACTAAGTCAAGTCCGAAAACTTCTCTTTCTCCAGGCTAAGACCAATTGAGCGATGTTCTACATCTCCTCCCATAGAGAGCTTCAAAGGGTGCCATCTTTAAGCTGGATTGATAACTGTTGTTATAAGCAAACTCTGCCAAGGAGAGGTGCTTATCCCAGTTCTTGCCATAATTGATCGCACAAGCACTCAGCATATCTTCAAGAATTTGATTCACCCTCTCAGTCTGACCATCAGTCTACGGGTGGTAAGCTGAACTTCTGATTAGCTTGGTTCCCAAGGACTCTTGCAGTTGTTCCCAAAATCTGGCAACAAATTGGGCTCCTCGGTTAGATACAATGGTTCGAGGCAATCCATGCAAACACATGATCCGGTCAATGTACAACTCTGCATACTTTTGTGCCTTATCAGTGGTGTGCACTGGGAGAAAATGTGCCACTTTCGTCAGTTGGTCCACAATAACCCAAATCGAATCATGATGACGAGAGGTATTGGGCAGACCCACAATGAAATCCATGCTGATGTCGTCCCATTTCCACGAAGGTATAGATAGGGGTTGCAAAGCTCTAGCTGATTTCAAGTGGCTTGCCTTTATCCTATGACAGGTGTCACATTCTGATACATATCGGGCTATCTCCCTCTTCATTCTGGTCCACCAATACAAGGGCTTCAGATCATGGTACATTTTGGTGCTCCCCAGATGCATGGAGAATTTGGAGAGATGGGCCTCATCCAAGATTCTCTTCTTGAGATCCTTATTTTTAGGAACTACCAATCTACTTTCAAACCACAATATGCCCTTTCCATCTTGGCAAAAACATTTATACTTCTCGGTCTTCTGATGGAGGTTCTCCTTAATGATTTGTACTCCCTTGTCACTGAGCTGGGCCATGATGATCTGGTCTCGCAAAGTTGGCTCAACAGAAATATGAGACAAGGCACCAGAAGGAATCACTTCGATCTTCATTTTGCTCAACTCATCACACCAGGTGTTAATGCGAGAATCCATCATAACACAGTTGCATTGCAACTTCCGACTCAAGGCATCGGCTACCACATTGGCTTTTCCTGGGTGATAATGTACCTCCAGGTCATAGTCCTTGATCAGCTCTAGCCATCTTCTCTGCCTCATGTTGAGATCAGCCTGAGTAAAGATATACTTAAGGCTCTTATGATCAGTGAAGATGTTGTAGTGGGTTCCCATCAAATAGTGCCTCCACATTTTTAATGCATGAACCACGACTGCCAACTCTAGGTCATGAGTGGGATAATTATGCTCATGAGGCCTGAGTGCTCTTGATGCATAAGCAATGACTCGGTTGTCTTGCATCAAGACACAACCTAGTCCAGTGCCAGAGGCATCACAATACACATCAAATGGCTTGCTGCTGTCGGGTTGCGCTAACACCGGCGTGTGGTCAGATGTTGCCTCAATGCATGGAAGGCATCTTCGCACTTCTGACCCCAAACAAACTTGGCTTCCTTCTTCAGCAATTCGGTGATGGGCTTCACAATCCGAGAGAAATCCGGAATGAATCTTCGGTAATAACCAGCTAATCCCAGAGAACTCTGAATCTGACGAACAGTCGTTGGTGGCTTCCAGTTCATCACCTCTTGCACCTTATCAGGATCAACAGCTATGCCTGCCTGAGAGATAGTGTGACCCAAGAATTTAATCTCCTTTAGCCAAAAATAACACTTTGACAATTTGTCATAGAGACGGTGCTCTCGCAGACGTTGAAGCACTACATGCAAATGCCCAGCATGTTCTTCTTCGCTCCTTGAGTACACCGGGATATCATCGATGAAAACCACCACGAATTTGTCCAATTCAGGCATGAAAACAGAATTCATCAGATACATGAAATATGCTGGCGCATTGGTCAGCCCAAAAGACATCACCAAGAATTCATACAACCCATATCTGGTCGAGAAAGCTGTCTTCGGAATATCACTTGCCCGTATCTTGATCTGATGATAGCCGGAGCGAAGGTCTATCTTAGAAAACACTTTGGCTCTGACCAACTGATCGAAAAGAACATCAATACGAGGCAAAGGATACTTGTTCTTGATAGTCACCGCATTAAGGGGGCGGTAATCTATGCACAACCTCAAGCTTTCATCTTTCTTTTTCACAAACAAGGCTGGACATCCTCAAGGCGAAGTACTTGGGTGAATAAAACCCTTGTCCAGCAATTCTTGCTATTGCTTCTTCAATTCTGCCAACTCAGCGAGTGGCAGCCGGTAGGGCCTCTTGGAAATTGGTGCCGTTCCCGGTTACAATTTGATGGCAAATTCGATGTCCTGGTCTGGTGGCATTCCTGGCAATTCATCAGGAAAAACATCTGCATACTCACAGACCACTGGAATCTTCTTCACAGGTGACTCCATCATAGCAAAAGCACATGCTTGAGTAGAATCTTGGCTAGGTAGACACAATACCAGATCTTCAGAGGTAGGGGAACGAATCTCCAAGGCTCTGGCAGCTACATTCATCACTACCCGGTGATGAGTCATCCAGTCGGCTCCCAGAATGATATCCATACCCTCTAATCCCAAAATTAGGAGTGTGGTTTTGAAGATTTTACTTCCCATCGAGATAGGCACACTTTGGATTAATTGGTTGGTTGCAATTTTACCCCCAGGTGTGGTTATCATGAATGACCTTTTTGTATGACAGAAAGGCAATTGACATTTTGCACTGAACTTCTAGCTAATAAAACTATGAAATGCACCAGAATCAAACAAAATTAAAGCAGGTTGATTAAAAACTAAAAAGATACCAGTCATGATGGGGGCTCCCTGAGGTAACTCCTCTAGAGTAGTGAAGTTGAGCTTCCCTTGTTTGACTTGCACCTTCTGCTTTCTCCCCTTGTCTTGATTTGGTGCTGGCATCTGCCTCTGCTGGTTTCTTGTGCAATTCTTGGCATAGTGACCCACATTGCCACAAGTGAAGCACTTGTTCCCATTGCCCTGGTGGAACTGCTGCTGCTGCGAAGGCTGACTGTTCCTTGGAGCGGGAGCTAGAGAACAAGTGGGTGTCGGCTGCTACTGCTGCTGCTGAGGTGGCCTGATCACCCATCTGCCTGCCTGCTGCTGAAAACCCTAGCTCTGATTGTGAGAAATAATCTGGAATTTCTAGGCCTGAGCGGATGGTGCTGCCATTGGTGCCTTTCTCTTCTTCTCTGCCCGGTGAGCTACAATACAATCCTCCTAGGAGATGGCCAGGTTGACTAACTCATTGAAGCTATCAGCTCGCATAGTGTTGAGACGTTCCCACAACTTGGTGTTGAGACCCCTGCGGAAGCGGTCTCTCTTCTTCTCGTCGGAATTAGCATGATAATCTGCATACTGGCACAGGTCATTGAAGGCCTGGGCGTACTGCAATATCATGCGGGTTCCTTGATTAAGTGCCAGAAACTCATTCAGCTTGCGATCAAGAATTCCTGCTGGAATGTGGTGCCCTCTGAAAGCAGTCTTGAATTCCTCCCAAGACACTTCACAGTCAGTAGGTAGCATAGCACGGAAGTGGTCCCACCAAGTTCGAGCAGATCCGTGAAGCTGTTGCGCGGCGAAGCGAGTCTTAGTATCATCAGGGCAATCTCTCGTGAGGAGAGGAAACTTGGATTCCACAACGCGTAGCCACACGTCGGCATCCAACGGATCCTCTGCCTTGGTGAACAAGGGTGGCTGCGTAATCAAGAACTCCTGGTAGGTCGCCGCTGCTGGAGGTCGCTGCTGTTGACCTCCACCATACTGCTGAGGGTGGGGCTGGCGCTGCAAGAGCTGTCGCAGAATCTCATTCTGCTGGGCCATCAGCTCCTGCACTGTGGGAGCTAGAGGAGGTGGCAGGCCATCAGCTCCTGCACTGTGGGAGCTAGAGGAGGTGGCAGGGGAACATGCTCGTTATGCCCGCGATGCTGCCTAGCTGCCATCTGAAAACAGAGATTGTCGCCAATGTTATCTCAATTCACCAACTCAAACGACATGCTATTATCTCGCATGGAAAGAAAATTGCCATAATCATAACATTAAGTTCGAAATGAAGATAACATGGTTACAACATCCCACAGATCTCAAAAGTTCTCAAGGGTTTCATCAATTAGGGGAAGGTACCCGTAAGCCTAGTCCAAAATCTGCCATCACTAAGCTTGCGTAGGTTTCTATCCACCTAAAGCATTAAAACGACTGATCAACCCTGAGCGGTGGAAGCGACACTGGATGCGGGTGAAGGGGGCATCACGTAGGTAGTCCCATTGGCACCAGGGGCTGGTCCTATCTCCTCGAGAGCCTCTTCTCCCTCGCCTTCGGCCTCATTGGCCTCCATCTCTAAGTGGTGCATGTCCAGGTGGTCATTAGCTTCTTCGAGTTCCCACTGCACATCGTGGAGCTGGTTCTCCAAGACATCAATAGTGTTGTCTCGGATCTCCACCTGCTGCTCCAAGGTGGTAATGCGCTGGCTCAACCTTTCCACCTGCAAATCCTTCTCAACCAACTCGGAGGACAAGTCGACCACAAAATCTTCTCGACTGTCGAGGGTGAGCTTGGTGGTTTGAGCGATGTTAGCAAGATGTGCCATAGCGTCGCTCTGCAGGGCCTGAAGGCAATACAGCGCACTCATGCACTGCACAGTGACCCTCCCAACCAAGTCGGGATACATCGCCCACACATCCTTCACATGGCTCACACGGTTACACCACATGGGGTCGTCCTTCTTCTCAGCAGGGAAGAGTCCTAAGGGGTGCATCACCATCTTTAGGGGATGGTAGCCACAGAAAGTTGTCAGGGTCTTCATGGCTGCTGCTTCAGTGGTGTCGTCCATCCTGAATCCAATCGTCTTAGAGTCAAGAAAATGCCAACCCGCCTGAATGGGATGATCCTCCAAGGTCAGCCAGACTCGGCAACGGGGTACCCGATGCTCCTCGTACAACTGCACCATGTGCAAAGGGGGCGTAGGGTAACCGGCGGAGTTAAGCACTTCCCACAAGATGGAAGGAAAGCCATCGTGAGAAAGGAAGTCAGAGCTGAAATGAGTGTCTCCTCCACTGGCGGGGGTGGGTGAATTCATCTACGGAAGGGGATCAGATGTAAATATTATGATGGAAGGAAGAAAATAAAAGGGCCTGGATGGTTTGAAAGGAAGCGGGTTAGCCCAAGTTTTACTTCTTTAGTTCTTAATCCTCAAAATTTTATAATGCATGCATGCTGAAAATAACGGCTCCTCTCCCAAACAAAGGGTGCTCCTAGGGCATCCTTCAAAAGCTAAGGACTGGCCCATAGGGCCTACTTACTTAGCCACCTATTTCCCCCTCTATTCCTAAGGCCTTTCGTCCTAGGTCTAGCGGTCTAGTCCTGACGATTCTTATCAGTTTCTAAGCAAGTTTTAGATTTTCAAAATTAGTATTCACGGTTTATTGTTCTTCTCTATGGTGGTATTTGCTCCGATACCAGCTATGGCAGAACCGCCCGAATTATTCCAGCTTAATTGCCTAAGTCACGCCTCGGGGGGCCGTAACACACTTAAATCGGAATAACCCGTCAGTCCCTCAAATCTAGTCTGATAAAGCCACTTAACCAGGATCAAATACCACAATCTCACTCGAAAGTGAGTCACAGAAGAAATACAATAAAACGGGAATATCTCAAATTAAAGTACTGAATTATTACATAAATTGGAGTTTTTCAAGTAGCTGAAATAAGTTCATAAAATAAGATGCAGCTGATAATCGATATCATCGGTAGCGAGGAAATGGGCAAGGCCTAGCCCACTACTCCTCCTGCTCCTCTCCTGCCGGAGCAGCATCCCGCTCGACCGTCCAACTCGGTGGCAGGGTGGTAGGCCAAGTCACACCATCAACCATATCCTGAAGCGTACCTACAAAAATTATGCCACAAGCAAGACTGAGTATACTAATACTCAGCTAGACTTACCTGGTGTGAGGAAACTACTCCTCTATCTCTAGACAATGCAGCTGTTTGGCTGAGGGGTTTGGTTTGCCAAAAGCACTAGCTGAGTCTAAAATCAATTTTTAGCTTTTCAGTTTCTAGTGTCATTATCTTAGCTAAGTTTGCTCCTTCTAAGCATACATGGTAGCAAGCATTTAGTGCAATCAACAAGTTATCTCATGTAAACCTCATTTCACTTCTTACTCAATGTAGTACAAGGGGTCAAGCAGTCTCATTAGCTGCGAGAAGCAGACGATTCGAATCGAGTTTTAACCTTGCAAGGTAAACCTAAACACACGACATGTTAGGGCACTCCATCCCCACACACGTCAACCGTCCCCATCGATTCCCCGTTCGCGGCCAAGGCTCACCGCCTTGGCATACAATGCTCCACTGACCCCGGCTGCCGCCGTGCAGTGACCGCACTTGTACCCACCATAGCTAGCATGGGAGACCCAGTCTCAGGACAAGTGAGGGGAAAAGTCCGCGCCCGGCTTCACTCAGGTACTAGGTTTACCGGTTACCATATTTCCCGACATGTGTTTAGTACGTTCAAATGCTTGACTCAGGTATCCACACATTAATCCTTAATTCCTTTTTCCCGTCTCATGGACAAGGCATCCTCCCTAGGTCCAAGTCCATAGACCATCATAGATCCCGTTATCAAGATGAATACAATCAATTCCTGACCTCACGCGAGTGCTAGAAAAATCACTCGACTTCTACCGAGATCCTGATTAGCATAGCAGCTACTCGACCTAGCATACTAGTATTCATATCAAAAAGATTCCTAAGTTCATGCAACTAAAGGTTTCAAACAACTCCTACACTTAATTGCACATTACATGCCTACAAACATTAAGTGTAGTAAAGTAGCATATATAAACGGTTATGCATAAAACCGGGGCTTGCCTTCAGATGCTGGGGCTGCGGGGAGATCTTCAATGGCAGTCTCGGGAGCTTGCTCCTGATCTTTCTCTTAGACAGCTCCTTGCTTGGGGATGAGCACGTACTCTCCGTCAGCTAGATTGCAGTCTAATGAATGCAATGAGTAAGATACATGCATGATATGATATGAAAGCTAGCACTTAACTTTAAGGGTGAATGATTAAATTACGAGGTAGAGCTTAATCTTGCTACTTGAAGATTCTTGGAGTATACTTAATAATTCAGGGTTAAGCTTAGCTGACTAAGTGGTAAGTCTATTTTGGTGTTCCATTAAATTCTTTTTAATATTCTCGTGAGAATTTATCCAGATTTCTAGTTGAACTTATCGGAGCGAGGTTTATTATTTTCCTTCTTATTTCTTTTATGCTTTTAAGGTGGGTTTGAACTACAAGTTATATTAATAAATTTCCAAAAATTATGTAAAAAGTACAATGGCTTCTTACTGATGTATAATTATTTGTCTCAAAATTTGGGGCTTAAACAGTTAGGGGTTCTCTCTGTATAAAATTATCAAATATTAGGACAGAAGGGGTGTTTTGAACTACATCTCCTTTTTAACAGTGAGTTATTCTCTAAGACATATTTTTGCTGGCATCTAGATGTTATAACATGACTTTGTACAAATTTTCAGCCACTAATACTTATTAGTTATTTTCTTGTGATTTTCCAATGTTTCTAGCCAAAGGGGTGCTTTCTACTACCACTATATTTGAAAAATATCAAACAACAAATTTCTGATTTTTCCTAGCTTCTTCTTTGTGCAAGAGCAATCATTCTGAAGTTTGGCATCTTTTTGCTTAAGGGAAGGGTGGTAGGAATTAATTGGATTAAATGGCCTTTTTCATGAAGTATTGGCAATAGGTATTATTGGTAGCTTTCAATTGGGTTTTGCATTTTTCTCTGGTGGCCTACTTCATTATTAATCTAGTAAAAATTTATTTGCCCAGTGTTGCACACTTTTTGGCTTGCTTATGATTTAATTGAAATATGACTTAATATCAAGTTCCATTTGTTTCCCTATTTAAAATGATGGGATGGGGTGTTTATCATTTTTGTAGTGGGGTTCTAGTGGTTACAAGTCCACTGGATTTTTATTAGCAGTTTTGTATTTGCTTTTATAATTCTAATAATTATTTTTTAGTTGGAATAATGCTAAATAAAACATTTCACTTTGATTCTGTTCTGGACTAGGGGTCCCTTTATTTTTTCTAGGTTCTCTGTTACTTAAGTAGGCTAGGAAAAATAATTGCAGTCACTATTCATTGTTTTCTAATACCTTTCTGATTTTCTTAAGTTTTAGGCAAAAATGGCTTTTATTGGATAACCCTACATAAACTTTCAATACTGGGGTGTCTAGTTTTTTTAAACAGTGTCTAATTGGGGTTTGAACATCTACAAATTTTCTCAAGTTCATCACAGAAGCATAACTAATTTTCTTTAATTTAATAAGGTTTGGTCAGTTTCTGTAATTAATTTCAAAATCAAAAATTTAAAACAGAAAGCATGGGGTTCAGTATTTTTAATTGATAGTCCATAATATTTTGAATCCAGCAAAATTGGTTTGACAATTTTTGGTTAAATATTCCTCAAGTTATGAATTTCCTAAGTTCTCTGCTGAATAATAAAAGATTAATTAGAAATGGTTTAAAGAAAAGCAGTTTTGCGCTAGGGTCCCTGGCGAAAGATCTTAAAGTAATTACATACAGGTCCCTAGAGCACTATTCATTTGAGTCTACGGCTCTGCAGAAAATCCCCTAGGGTTTCTAGAAATCGAACCCGCGGTCCCTCCCTAATGGAACAGTGGCCGCGGAGAAGAAAGGGGCGGAGGGGCTTACCAGCGGCGAGGTTGCTCCGGTGAGGTAGTCGAGGATGTAGGGGAGGTCTCGGGGATCACGGCGATGTGCGGGTCGCCATCGGGGATGGTCGGAGTCGGCCGGTCCACGTGCACAGGCGGAGATGCTCGTCGACGGCGAGGATCCGGCCTAACCATGGCACAATAGATCAATTGAACGGGTCAGATAGCTTCACGGGATGCTAGGGAAGACGTGGGTGCAAGGAATTGGAAAAATGACTTACCGGTTAGTTCGGTCTACGCACGGCGGCGGAAGACCGAAGTCCGATGAAGGTGAATCTGCTTCTCCAATGAGGCAATGCCTTGGATCAAGCTTGGAGAAGCTTCATGGCTTCACGGGGAAGCGATCCAGGGGCTAGGGCGAGGCTGGGGTTCAACAGAAGTGGCTGGCCATGATGGCTGGGCTTAGGAAGAGATGGCAGGCGACGGTGCTTGCTTTTCACGGTGAGCTCCGATGATCTCTGGCTCGGGCGAGGCTCTAGGTGTGCAAGTGCCAATGGCTAAGGCCTCTAGAGGCATTTATAGGCGAGGGAGAGGCATAGACGCGCGGGGGCGGGGCGACCACACGCGGGGCACGCGCTGCCGCGGCCAGTCCGCGCTCGGCCGGTCAGGCAAGCGATTGAACACGTGTCTCTTTGCTTCTGCCCGAGTTCAAGCGCTCATAGGTTGAAGACCTTCGCGAATTTGGGCATGATCACTATGCAAGATTTGCTCCCTCGACAGAGCTTTGTCGTTTATGTGTGGAAGTCGAGTGGTTTGGGGCAGTGTACAGAGAGTTGTCGTGTCACAAAGGTGGCAGTGTCAAAAGGTTGAGTCCCGAGGTAAATCCATGTCAGGGGCATGTCAAACTATGGAGAGAGGTTTCCAAACTTTGCCATGGTGTGTTCAAGGGAAGTTGGCACCACTTTGATATTTGGACTTGTTTGGTTTGAGTTTTGAACAACAGAGACCGTGATTGATCTTTGGAAAGGGGGCTGAAATTCAGATTCTAAATTTCTGAATTTCCCCCAAGTGCATTAGTTTAGGGGCTGTTTTGGGGATTTTGAAAAGTTCAAATGGCAAAACTTCCTTACTATGCTTTGTTGGTTGATTAGTGAACTAAAACATTGAAATTTGGTTTTTACCAAAATTTGTATTTTTCTCCCAAGATTTTTCCCAAATACCCCTTTATGCTTAAATGGTACACTTAGGATTAATTAGGGTTTGAGATTTTTCCTTCCTTAAGATTCATGACAAGATTAAGGAGAGTTTGAGAAGACTCATTATAATTCTTTGTTCTTTCTTTTTGATGTTTATCCCTTCATTTGGTTTACATGTGATAATGGTTTGGGTTAGCTTAAGGAAGAAACCCTAAGTGACAGTGGGGTGTCAAAAAAACACCCACACGCACTTCCCCTATTTACGAAGATCAAAACACTAATTACCATACCACATCAGACTCGTCCATGCCAGTGGACACAGACTATTCGAATAGGTTTCAAACTCTGCGCAGAGGTGTACACTTTACCCACTAGTCCGGCTCTACGGTCTCATGGCCAATGGGACCCGAATCCGAATCTCTTTCCTTCCTTGCACGCCCTTACCTTAACGATTATACCGGAAGGAGTCAGGCCCCCACCTTGTCCAAACCGGACAAAACATTCCCCTTCCTTATCCTCCTGGTGCTCCCCAGCCATCATAACCCTAGGGTTTGGACCATACAAGTTCAGATGGAGTGACTGCCCATATCGTCTCGAGTGGTTGTACTTGTCATGAGTACAAGTAGTGAAGGATGACAAACCTGTCCTTATATGAGGGGACAATCCTTCCTGCTCACACCTAACTCGGTTGAGCCAACACATGAGGCCCTCCCCCTAAACCAGGAGTCCGTGACCATCCCACTCAAAAGGTGATAAGGGTGAATACCCTTCATCATACACTTCTTTGAAAACATTTTCCTTTTTAGAAAAAACACCATTTCCTCGACCCACATTTTGTACTTAAAAGGTATTCTTTAATGCAGGCCATCTCTCGACTCACAATGCATAGAATCCAACCCATATCCCAGCTTAGGCAGTGGTAGAAAGAGTAGGTAATTTATGCATCAAGGGAAGAATGGACTTGCCTTCGTCGAAGATCTCTTGGCACAAAAGATCTATTTCCGAGAGGTCGAGTTCCTGCCCTTCTTCCGGAGCTACGAATTCCGGATGGTCGAACCCCTCTTCGCCTTGCAAAAACAGGCAAAAACAGTACATCAAACTTTGTTGGCTAATAAAGTGTGTCAAGTTATTATTTTGTGAATTAGGGAATATTTGGACTATTTTTGGTGCATAAAATATCAACATATAGACATATATATATAAGAAAATAGGAAAAGAAAAGGGAAGAGAATTCCCGGTTAGCTGGGCCGGGGGGGATTTCGGCCCAGCGCGGGCGCACGGCGCTGCGGGCGAATGGGCCCAGACAGCCCACGAGGAGGAGGAGACGGCACGGGCAAACACTGTGAGCCTAGGCCCATGCGCCAGAGAGAGGGGGAGCACCGACGGCGTCGGGCGGTCTGACGGGGGGGTGAACCGACCGGGGTCGACTGCTGACGAGGTTCCGTGGCGGTTCTCCACCACGGCTCCGGTTCCGAGTGGTCAAGGAGGTGGCTTAGCATGCTGGGATTGGGGGGTCATGGTGATTGGGTCAATTTGTCTGGTGGATGCCCGGGATGGCCGGTCCACGCCGAGTTGGCGGGCTCCCTCGGCGACGCGGTCGCCGGCAAGGCTACGGGGTGTGATAGGTGAGGGAGAAAGGCACACTAAGCTTGTGGCGAAGTGGTGAAGCTTGCGTACCACACTAATTTGATGCCAAGCCACTAGAGAGGGGAGGGAGGAGCTCACCAGAGAGAGGAGGGACAACGACGTCGAGCTCAATTGGGTCCACGGGAGGAAGATGGAGTGGCCAAGGCTAGTGAGGGGGAAATAAGGGGCTCGGGGCGGTCCTTTTATAGGTGGCCAGGGAGGGGGGAGGAAGAGGTGGCGAGCACCGGCGAGGCTTGCTGCAGCGGCGATGATGGCACACAGTGGTGGCGATAGGATGGCTCAGGGCAGGCCGTGGTGACGGGACGGCTCGGTCATAGTGCGCGGGGACGCAAGGCGCCAATTCGTGCTGGTGGGCGAGTTAATGGCGAGGAGACAGGGTGGGCGGTGGCCGGCGATGAATGCGTCGATGGCCGATCACAGGCGAGGGGGAAGGGGCTGACGAGCGGGGCCCGCCTACCAGAAAGAGAGCGGTCGCGAGGGAGAAAGGGCGGGCGTGGCTGACGGGTGGGCTAGGCTGCCAGGGGAGAGCGCGGCGTGTGGGAGATGGGCCGATGGGCCGCAAGGGAGAGAGAAGTGTGGGCGCACGGGAGTGAGGGGGAGAGCTTGGGCTGGATTCAGCCTAGCCGATAGGGAAGGGTTTCCTTTTTCTTTTTCCATTTTCTTTTCTCTTTTCTTTTCCTTAATCCCTTTTTCCTTTAAACAAATATTCATCTATAATTCTTAGGTGCCAAAATGAAATATTCTATGTGAAGTGCTACTAGCAATCATGGTGTATGCATATGGTGAATATAATGCTTCATGAAATGGGGGTCTTAGGAGATAATTAAGGGGGGTTAGGAGTTTAGGGTTTCTAACCTTTGGGATAAAAAATGGGATGTTACAGACCTACCCCACTTAAAAGAATCTCGCCCTCGAGATTCAGACTGGTTTGAGAAAAGATAAGGGTATTCCTTCCTCAATGAGTCCTCACTCTCCCAGATAGCCTCCTCTTCTCCTTCTCTACTCCATTGAACTTTACAGAGCCTTACTTTTGAGTTTCGGGTCTTTCGAATGGCTGAATCAAGAATTTTCACTAGCTTTTCTAGGTACTGCAGATCCTTCTGAATTTGAAATAACTCCTCTGCGATGCGACTCTCTGGTACTTTTAAGCATTTGTGGAGCTGAGGTACTTGAAATACATTGTGGATATCTGACATGGACTCTGGTAACTGAAGGCGGTAAGCCGCTGGCCCTATTATACCGATGATAGGATAGGGGCCGATGAATCGCAGAGCTAGCTTTCCTTTTGCTTGGAATCTTTTGACTCCACGCATTGGGGAGACCTTGAGGTAGACAAAATCTCCTTCCTCAAAACTGAGTTATCTCCTTCTGTTGTTTGCGTAACTCTTTTGCCGACTCTGAGCTTCGAGTAGTCTCTTGCGGATCAGGGCAAATTTCTCTTCTGCCTCTTTGATGAAGGCAGGCCCTTCTAGGTTATTTTCCCTTACGTTAGACCACATCAGAGGGGTCTGGCACCTCCTTCCATACAAGGCTTCAAAAGGTGACATCTTAATGCTGGCCTGGTAACTGTTGTTGTACGAGAATTTTGCATACGGCAAACTGGACTCCCAGTTTCTGTCGAAGGTCAACACACAAGCTCTTAACAAATCCTCGAGGACTTTGTTGACTCTCTCTGTCTGTCCATCTGACTAGGGGTGGTAGGCGGTGCTTAAGTCTAGCTTGGTGCCCATAGCTTGCTGAAGGCTCATCCAAAATTTTGAGGTGAATTGTGTTCCCATGTCTGACACTATTCTTCGTGGAATGCCATGAAGTCTGACTATTTCCTTGAGATATATCCGGGCAAGGGTGGCTCCTCCGAAGGTAGTCTTCACAGGAATGAAGTGAGCTACCTTGGTAAGACGGTCAATTATAACCTAGATAGAATCGTTCCCTTTTTGGGTCCGGGGCAGTCCGATTATGAAATCCATGTCTATTTCTTCCCACTTCCATTTGGGCACTGGGAGGGGTTGTAGTAGGCCTGCAGGCTTCTGATGTTCTGCCTTAGTTCGTTGACAAGTATCACACCGGGCCACATATTGAGCTATCTCCTTTTTCATTCCTCTCCACCAGTATCTGGTCTTGAGGTTTAGGTACATCTTGGTAGACCCTGGGTGGATAGAATAGGCTGAGTTGTGGGCCTCATCTAGCAGGATTCCTCGTGTCTCTCCCTTCAGCACACACAGATGGTTTCTGAACCAAAGGGCCCCTTTTCACCTGTCTTGAGATCCGAAAGTTGTTCCTTGCTAGCTTTTTTTGCAAGTCCTGCCATCTCGGCGTCCAAATGCTGAGCTTTGTGAATGATGTCTTCCAGCATCGGTTTGACTTCTATATCGCTATTTTCTCCCAAACAAGCATTCAGTTGAGCCGATTCTCTCTTCCAGTCTTCCAAGAAGTTGGTTGCTTTCTCCCCGAAAGGTTTCTGGCTGAGGGTGTCTGCTACTATGTTAGCTTTTCTAGGGTGGTAGTGGATCTTGATGTCATAATCCTTAATCAGCTCTAGCCATCTTCGCTGATGGAGATTGAGGTCAGGTTGGGTGAAAATGTACTTCAGGCTCTTGTGACCTATGAATATATGACATTTGTTCCCAATCAGGTAGCGTCTCCATATTTTAAGAGCATGCACTATGTCTGCCAATTCCAAATCATGGGTTAGATAATTTTGTTCATGAGGCTTGAGTAGGCGAGATGAATAGGCGATGACTTTCTCATTCTGCATGAGTACGCATCCCAACCCTTGTCTTGAAGCATCAGAGAAGATGACGAAGTTTTGATGGATATCTAGCAGTGTTAATACTGGCACGGTTGTCTTCTTTATGACTTGGAAACTTTCTTCACACTTTGGGGTCCACACAAATTTGTTGTCTTTCTTGAGGAGCTCGGTCATGGGTCTTGCAACACTGGAGAATCCTTTGATAAAACAGCGGTAATATCCCGTCATTCCCAAAAAGCTTCGAACTTCACTAACGTTGGATGGCTGCTTCGATTTGGATACTGCTTCTACCTTAGATGGGTCCACTTCTATCCCTTCTACTGTCAAGATATGCCCGAGGAAGGCTATCTTTTCTAACCAAAATTTGCATTTCCTGAGCTTGGCATAGAGTTGATGTGCCTTGAGTCTTCCGAGGACAATCCTAAGGTGATGCTCATGATCCTCAGACTCTTGGAGTAGATAAGGATTGCATCAATAAAGACTACGACAAACTTATCCAACTCTTCCATAAACACCTTATTCATAAGATTCATGAAGAAGGCGGATGCGTTGGTTAGTCCAAAGGGCATTACTGTCAACATGTACTGTCCGTATCGGGTGACAAATGTCGTCTTCTGAATGTCCGCTTCCTTGATTCTCAACTGATGATATGTTGACCTTAGATCAATCTTGGAGAAATACTTGGCCCCTTGAAGTTGGTCAAAAAGGTCATCAATCCGAGGTAGTGGATACTTGTTCTTGATTGTGACTTCATTTAAGGATCGGTAGTCAATGCACATTCTCATGCTCCCATCCTTCTTGGTGACAAACAAGACTGGTGCTCCCCAAGGAGATTAACTAGGACGAATGTACCCTTTCTATTGAAGTTCTGCGATCTGGAGCTTTAGTTCTGCCAATTCTGTGGGAGCCATGCGGTATGGTCTCTTTACGATTAGTGCGGTGCCTGGGATGAGATCTATGTAGAATTCTACCTCTCTTTCTGGAGGCATTCCTAGCAATTCTTCTGAGAACACATCCATGAATTCTTCTACCACAGATATACTTTCTGCTGCTAGGCTAAACACCATTGGATCTTGGGTCGGTGGCTGAGCTTTACACGAAACTAATTTTCCCTGATGGTTAGTGAGAAGAATAGTCTTATCTGCGCAACTTATGATGCCATTGTGCTTGGTCAACCAATCCATTCCTATGATCACATCAATTCCATGGGGTGGTAGTACGGCTAAGTCCGCTAAGAATACTACCCCACTTAAAAGAATTCTGAGTTGGGAGCATTTGAGGTGGCATAGAAGGTCTGACCCTAGGGTTCGGGTGACCAAGGGAATTTCTAAAGATGCAGTGGGAATGCCATGCTTTTCCGCAAAACTAGTGGCGATGAATGAATGGGATGCTCCAAAATCAAAAAGTACAGTAGTAGGGGTAAATTCAACTAGGAACTCACCGAGCACTACTCCAGGGGCTTGCTGAGCTTCTTGGGCGTCGACGTGATTCACTCGAGCCCTGCCGTGAAACTGGGTCTTGCTTAGCTGGCTATTGGTGGAGGGTGCCTTAGAGGTGGGTGCTAAAACATTCTTGGGGCCATTCACCAAGTTGGAGTAGGCAGGTACGGATGTCTTCAACTGAGGACAATTATTCTTGTAGTGACTGGGGTCTCCATAGTGCCAACAAGCATTGGCTAGAGGTTGGCTGCTTGCAACAGATGGGGTGTGGAGGGAACATTGATTAGGCTGGCTAAAATGTGACGGAGCGGACCCTGTTGGCTTGTTGAAACTCGACCCTTTGGGAGGGAACCCAAAAGATCGAACTCTCTGGTGGTTGTCCTGCTGCTAAGCTCGGAGAACTTGAAAGTTCCTCTTGAGGTGACCCTTTTCTTCTTCTCGTGCTCTTTCCACCTAGATGGCCTTGTTCGAGAGGTGCGAGAAATTGAGGAAATCTTGGCTGGCGAGGATGGTCTTGAGTTCTAGTCTCAGCCCCTTCAATAAACGGGCCATCTTCTTGGCTTCCGTGCTGACATCATCAGGCGCATAGCGAGCCAGCTCTGTGAATTTGTGGACGTACTCGCTAACAGATCTCCCTCCTTGAGTTAACTCCCGAAAGTCTTCTTCTTTGAGCTAGACGATTCCCAAGGGCATGTGATGCTCTCGAAAAGCGGCTTCAAATTCTGCCCAAGTAGCATCTCTGACGGCAATGCTGAAAGTATCCCACCAGGATAGGGCCATCCCGGAGAGCTGATGAGCAGCTAGGTGAACACGCTGGTTTTCAGGGCATCCAATGGCCTCTAACTTCCTCTTTACTGTGCGCAACCAGTTATCAGCATCGAGCGGGTTGCTGGATCCGGCGAATGTGGGAGGCTTGAGCCTTAAGAACTCTCCTATTCTATCCTGAGGTCTTCCTCCAATCGGGCGCTGGTTCTCGAGGCTTCTAGTGAGGACCTCAATGAATCGGGTTTGGTTGGCTAGAACTTGGGCTAGGTCTAATGGCAGCTCTGGAGGCGCGGGGAGGTGGGTCTCACTCCCTTCTCCACTGACTTCTCCTTCGACACCTAGGGGAGACCTTGCTCCAATTTCTGAGGCGGTAGGCGTGGTTTTATCCGAGGCCATCTGCCAGAGGGGAGAAAGGATTACTACTATGCATATGCCAGATTTTTTTTCTCAAACATGTTATTTTATTCAGCACTCCAGTTCATTGCAAGCATACAACCACCATAGATTTCACTACACACGAGCGTTTTCTAAGGTGTCCCCAAACTCCCTGATAAGATCATCAAGGCTAGTCAGGGACACTTCCTCGATGTCGGAAAAGTTCCCTATTTTCAAGGAGGGTAGTGCTGGTGGGGCTTCTTCCCTTGGGTCAGTCTGGCATCCCTGGCTCTTGAAGCGCTTTTGGATCTTCTTTGCAGGGGCGAGCTTCTTCAGCCTCCTAGCATAGTCTATCTTTAGGGTCCGGTATGCCTCACGAGTGTTGGCTTCTTCACCTTCTGCCATCTCGAGACTGTCTTGAAGGGCCACCTTTTCTTCCTTCAATTCCTTGATTTACTGCTCTAGGCTTTCCACCCAAAAGTTTAGGTGGTTGCAGTGGGAGAAAAGGTAGTCAAAGTGGTTGTCAAGGGTGTGGAGATATCCGGCCATGTAGACTATGGTACGGTCATCTTCATTAGGATCTCTCCCTGATAAGGCCTAGAGTCTTTTTCTCCAAGCAAGAGTATTTTTGTTGCTAGGTGGAAAGTAGCGAAGGGGTGTCTCAAAGACCTGCCTGCTGTAGTTTTGGCATAGCCGACGGAGGGCTTTTTGGGCAGCATTCTGGCAGGTATCTGGGAAGCGGTGGCCCATAGCAGTGACCTGAAAGGGAGGGTGATTTGGGTAGTTTCAGCTTTCTCCCAGGTAGACTGCCATGGAGCATTTCTCAATCCCGTTCTCGCGTCATTCTTTTTAGATGTACTTCGGCTTCTTGCGGATCCCCATGCGAAGCGCACAGCTCCGAAGAAGGTGAGGGAATCCTTCCACCTCCGAGCAATAGGATGTCCTAATGACAAAGGAGCATTCCATCTGGTAGCAAGAGAAGAAGGGTTGTTAATATTGGGGAAAGAAGAGAAGGTTCTTTAAGAGGTGGAGAGGTCTTTTCTTTCGAGGAAAACTTTTCAGGTCAGGGCTGTGGTCTATGGCCAGTCCTATGGCTCTGATACCACCTGAAGCGTCCCGATCCTTTGGGACTCAAATGTGATACAATTACTAGTCCTAGGAGGCTAGTAAACACATTCCTTTCTTCGAATAGTACAGAGTCTCAAAATATAGTTATTACAATACCAAAATACAAGCTCTAGCGAGCCCAGAAACAAAGCACAGTGGAAGATCATCTAGCCCAAGCCACAGGCAGACTAGGTGCAGACACAACCCCCTTCTAGTCGAACATAGCAAAAAAGAAATCTTCAGTTGCTGAAAAACATAAATAAATCTGGGTGAATACACTAGGTATTCCGCAAGCCCATCCCGCCCGCAAATAGAGAGGGACCTATATAGTACATGCTTGGTATGGTGGAGTTTGAAGTCACTCTTCTTTTTCAGAGAAAGGCAATACTTTGTCGTTTTACCCAAAAGAGAGGAGTAGCACATTTTCACACTCAACCACCACTGAGCTTCCCGTTCCCATGGCACTGATTTCATTTTCAAAAACACACGCACGCACTTCCCCTTTTTACGAAGATCAAAACACTAATTGCCATACCACACCAGACTCGTCCATACCAGTGGACACAGACTATTCGAATAGGTTTCAAACTCTGCGCAGAGGTGTACACTTTACCCACTAGTCCGGCTCTGCAGTCTCATGGACAATGAGACCTGAATCTGAATCTCTTTCCTTCCTTGCACGTCCTTACCTTAACGATTATACCGGAAGGAGTTAGGCCACCACCATGTCCAAACTGTACAAAAAATTCCCCTTCCTTATCCTCCCGGTGCTCCCCAGCCATCATAACCCTGTGGTTTGGACCGTACAAGTTCAGATGGAGTGAGTGCCCATATAGTCTCGAGTGGTTGTACTTATCAAGAGTACAGGTAGTGAAGGATGACAAATCGATCCTTATATGAGGGGACAATTCTTCCTGCTCACACCTAACCCGGCTGAGCCAACACTTGAGGCCCTCCCCTAAACCAGGGAGTCCCTGACCATCCCACTCAAAAGGTGATAAGGGTGAATACCATTCGTCATACACTTCTTTGAAAACATTTTCCTTTTTAGAAAAACCACCATTCCCTCGACCCACATTTTGTACTTAAAAGGTATTCTTTAATGTAGGCCATCTCTTGACTCACAATGCATAGAATCCAACCCATATCCTGGCTTAGGCAGTGGTAGAAAGAGTAGGTAATTTATGCATCAAGGGAAGAATGGCCTTGCCTTCGTCGAAGTTCTCTTGGCATGAAAGATCTATTTCCGAGAGGTCGGGTTCCTGCCCTTCTTTCGAAGCTATGAATTCCGGAGGGTCGGACTTCGCCTTGCAAAAACAGGCAAAAACATTACATCAAACATTGTTGGCTAATAAAGTGTGTCAAGTTATTATTTTGTGAATTAAGGAATATTTTGACTATTTTTGGTGCATAAAATATCAACATATATACATATATATAAGAAAATAGAAAAAGAAAAAGGGAAAAGAATTCCCAATTAGCTGGGCCCGGGGGGGGGGATTTCGGCCAAGGGCGGGCGCGGGCGCGCGACGCTACAGGCGAATGGGCCCAGACGGCCCACGAGGAGGGGGGACGATGCGGGCGGACGCCGTGAGTGTGGGCCCACGCGCCAGAGAGAGGGGGAGCACTGACGGCGTCGGGCGGTCTGACGGGGGGGGGGGGGGGGGTGAACCGGCCGGGGTCGACCGTCGACGAGGTTCCACGGTGGTTCTCCGCCGCAGCTCCGGTCCGGGTGGTCAGGGAGTTGGCTTAGCACGGCAGGGGTAGGGGGTCATGGTGGTGGGGTCAATTTGGCTGGTGGACGCTCAGGATGGCCGGTCCATGGCGAGGTGGCGGGCTCCCTCGTCGGCGAGGCTACGGGGTGTGATAGGTGAGAGAGAAAGGCGCATTGAGCTTGTGGCGAGGTGGTGAAGCTTGCGGACCACACTAATTTGATGCCAAGCCACTAGAGAGGGGAGGGAGGAGCTCACCGAAGAGAGGAGTGACGACGGCGTCGAGCTCAATTGGGTCTAGGGGAGGAAGATGGAGTGGCCAAGGCTGGTGTGGGGGAAATAAGGGGCTCATGGCAGTCCTTTTATAGGTGGCCGGGGAGAGGGAGGGGGAGGTGGCGAGCACCGGCGAGGCTTGCTGCGGCGGCGATGATGGCGCAAAGTGGTGGCGACGGGATGGCTCGAGGCAGGCGGTGGCGAAGGGATGGCTCGGTCACAGTGCACGGGGACGCAAGGTGCCAATTCATGCTGGTGGGCGAGTTAATGGCGAGGAGACAGGGCGGGCGTGGCCGGCGACGAATGCATCGATGGCCGATCACGGGCGAGGGGGAAAGGGGCTGACGAGCGGGGCCTGCCTGCCAGAAAGAGCGATTGCGAGGGAGAAAGGGTGGGCACGGCTGTAACACCCGGTTTTAAAGAAACAAAGCCGGGTGCATCTCATACATGCGCCAAGAAGACAACACATATAATAACAGAGTGTATAGAGATAAATGTCATAAATCATCAGAGTATTTATTACATAGCGGAAGTCTTATTACAAAATAAAGATAAATATAAAACGAACTAAGGATCGATGGCGCCAATGTCGACTGAGAAACGCCACCTAGATCAGATCGAACTCCTCAGTGTTAGGCGGCTCCTCCTGATCCACCTGCTCTTCTCCTGTGGGGGGGGTGTGAGACAGCAAGAGTGAGCTCACATACGTTCATAGCTCAACAAGTCGTGGGGAATAATGTGGCATGAACTCACCAAAGGTGGGAGTTCATGTAGTGTAAGGCTGATCAATGAAATAAAGGCTAAGGCTGAGCATTGCTTTTATAAGTTGGTCAAAATTTTATTAGCAATTACTAAGTGTAAGTAAATACCAAACCTTAATAATAATAAGGAACAGTGATAGTAAAATAATCCCAAATGCGATGCAAATGTCAAATTAAACTTAAGTTCCATAGTTAATCATGTGAGGGTCCGAGCCGCTCATGACCGTGAGCACGGCTAGTATACTAGTTTTACACTCTGCAGAGGTTGCGCATCTTTACCCACAAGTCGTGTATCCCATGTCGCCTGGGTTTGCAAGGCCCTTAGACACTACCAAGGTGAATGGCTAGGGATCCACTACGAGGCCTTTACAAAGTTCCACTAGCTTCCGAAAACCCGCTACAGTTTATAGGAAGATCCAGTGCAGGGTTCCTGGCTGACTGCCATCGCAGCAAAATCAACCAGGGACCTCCCTACACTGACCTCTCCCCTACTGCCCTTGCCCCTTTCGGGTAAGGTAGTCTTCCACTAGCTTTCCTAATTAGTCAGCCAAGGGCGTCCCATTAAACCCTTGTGGTAGCACTGTTTTCCCGGGTGGTCGCTCCATGTTCCCATTAATTTAATGATCTTAACATGAACAATAACAATAACAAGATAATAACAGAATAATCATGAATAATGAATCTCCATACCCAATCCACATAAAGCAATAGCAAGTACTACCCAAAAATATTCCAGGGGTGAACAAGGTATAGAGGTAATCAAAACTGGGGTACATAAAGGATCCCATCAAAATTAACCTATGCAGATCATTAAAATTAATAAGAACATGGCTGGGAAAAGTAAGTGATCAAGGGCACAACTTGCCTGTGATGAGCTCCTGCTCAGCTACCTCTACTTGTTGAACCTCAGTTTCCACAGTGGCTTGCTCGTCTACTCGCATCAACACAATACATACATAGTATAGCCAAAATCAACATCACACCAAACAGATGAATGAAATATACAGTAAAAATCTACACATTAAAATGAAACCATAGGAACTGGAATCACTAAATTTGGAGTTATATATCTCAAGTTATGAATTTCTGTAGCTTTTATGTATTTAATACCAGATTAAGTATTAGATAAATTTAAATGAGCCTTTCATGCCAAAACAGAGGCACTAATGCGTAGACAATATTATTACAAAAATTTAGGAACTGGAATGGACCAATTTGGAGCTAAAATGAATTTTCTATGAATTAACTAAGTTCTAGGAATTATTTTTGTATTAAAAATACATTTACTAATTCATTTATACGTTTTAAACGTGCTCTGGACTGGGCCTCGAATTCCAGAAAACACAGGGGTCTCTGCGCAAGATATCCTAGACACAGAGAATAGTAACACATGGACGACGGGTTTATTTCCCGGAAACCCGAGGACTCTTTAACAAAATGACCCGCGAAGGGGTACGGTGCAATCTGGGCCGTCCGATTAGAATTCTAGGGCGCAGATTAAATCTAACTTACCACGAAGCGGTACGCATTCAGGGCGGTTGGATCAGCGATCCACGGCCCGCGTCAACCGAGCCCACAGATCAATCCTACGTCGTCCGATCAAAGATCAACGGCCCCGATTTAATGTCGCGAAGGGGTATCGCCAGCTTCTAATCAGAGCCGTTGCCTAGGAGATCTACGGTGCACAGCGTTTCCCCCCAATCTCATCGCCAGCGACGGCGGCGCCGCCCAACTTCACGGCGAAGCTCGCCGGGGAAAACCCAATCACACGTTCCAGTGGCCCTAGAGCTCAATTAAAGGCTGCTACACGATGCTTAGGGGATGGCGAACTCACTGGAGTAGTTCTTACCTGCAGTCTCGGCGCGAAGAGGGTCCGGCCACGGCGAAGGCGGATCCGCGGCGGAGCTGAGTCGACGGTGACGAATTCCGGAGCCGCCGGTGGACAATCCTCGGTAATTCAGTCGTGGTTGCCTTCAATGCAGCCGAAGGGAGCCCCTGGGTTCCCCAATTCGAGCCCGGTCGTCGGCGAGCCCGGATTTGCCCGCGGCGGGTATCTCTCGGCGGCGCAGCGGTGATGGTGGCGGTTCGCTCAGGGGGAAACGAGGCTCGTGCGAGAGGATAGAGAGGTACGAGTGTGCTTTTATTCAGCGCGGGCAACGTCCGAGGGCGGTCAACGCCGGTGTTCTCGCGGCGGACATCGCGCAACGGCGAGCGAAGGAAAAGGGAAGGTGGTTACGCGGCTGACATGCGGGTCCCGCGGCTCAGAGAGACCGAGCACACGCGCAATACGCCAGGACGGTGGGACCCGTGCAGCAGTGAGGGAGCGAGGCGCGGGCGCGAGGGAGTGTCTGTCGAGTGGGTCCCACGCGTCAGCAGAGCCCGCAGGCAAGTCATACTCCCGCCTGGGCTGCGCGGAGGGCGAGACCGAGTGGGCCGAATTACCATCTGGCGGCCCAGGTAAGCTTTTCTTCTTTTTTTCTTTTTATTTTTCTGTTTTCTTTCTTCTAGGTTTAAATTTGAATTTGAATTTAGTTTTCAACCCTTGTGCACATTTGTTATCAAATCATATTCTGGAATATGAAGTACAAATTTTTGGAATATATTTATATTATTTTCTTTATTTTCATAACATTTCTCTTCTTCCTTTAAACCCTAGTTTTCAATGTGGCTTAATCAAGCTTCAAATAGTTATTACCCTTTTCATTTTTATCATTATGGTTTTATTTAATGCACAACACATAAAACTCCAACAAATGCATTTTTTTCTTTATTTTAGTATAATTGTTTTTTTAGTCACTCTCAATTACATAGGTGCTTTTTTTTTATGATGCAAATAAGACACACAAAATGAGGAGCTCTCTTTATTACTCTTGGTATACAACTTGAGTATTACAAATCCTACCCCCCTTAAAAATAATCTCGTCCTCGAGATTTAAGAAGACCTAGGGAAAAGGTGGGGAAAATCTATACGAAGCTCTTCTTCTCTTTCCCAAGTTGCTTCATCTTCACCGTGGTGGCTCCATTGAACTTTGCACATCTTTATAACCTTATTCCTCATAACTCGAGTCAGAGTATCCAAAATCTTGATGGGGAACTCAGCATAAGTCAAGTCCTCTTGAACACTAAGGTCCTCCATTGGTAACTGTTCTTCAGGCACCCTGAGGCATTTCTTCAGCTGAGATACATGAAAGACATCATGAACATCCGCGAGATGATCCGGTAACTCCAATTGATATGCAACCTCCCCCACTCGCTTTAAGATTAAAAAGGGTCCAATAAAGCGAGGGGACAATTTTCCTTTGACTTTGAACCTTCTCATACCCCGGAGTGGTGACACCTTCAAATAGACATAATCTCCCTCCTTAAACTCAAGCAGTCTTCTTCGGGTATCAGCATAACTTTTCTGCCTGGATTGTGCAGTTCTCAAATTCTCCCTTATTTGCTGAACTTGTTCCTCTGCTTCTTGTATAATCTCAGGTCCAAACAACTGCCTTTCACCAGTTTGATTCCAATACAAGGGAGTTCTGCACTTTCTGCCATACAAAGCCTCAAACGGTGACATCTTCAGACTGGCCTGATAGCTATTATTATAAGAGAACTCCGCATAAGGTAGACTCTTATCCCAACTTCCACCATGCTTAAGAGCACAAGCTCTTAACATATCTTCCAGTACTTGGTTAGTCCTCTCAGTCTGCCCATCATTCTGGGGATGGTAAGCCGAACTAAAATTCAATCTCGTATCCAATGACTCGTGCAACTTCTTCCAATACCGAGATGTAAACTGTGATCCTCGATCTGACACAATTTTCTTTGGCACACCATGCAGGCATACAATCCGTGCCATGTACAACTCTGCCAACATAGCTCCTGAATAAGTGGTCTTCACTGGAATAAAGTGGGCTACTTTAGTTAGCCTGTCCACAATCACCCATATAGAATCATATCCAGCAGACGTGCGGGGTAATCCAACAATGAAGTCCATGCCAATCTCTTCCCATTTCCACTCAGGTATCTTCAGTGGGTGCAATAGTCCGGCTGGCTCTGGTGTTCAGCCTTAACTCTTTGGCATACATCGCACATAGCCACATGTGCAGCCACATCTCTCTTTAGTCCATACCACCAATACTTCTGCTTCAAATCTTGATACATCTTAGTACTTCCAGGATGAATAGAATAAACTGAATCATGTGCCTCCTTCAATATGGTTTCCCGAAGACTATCAATATCGGGAACACAGATCCGATCCTTGAACCATATCGTGCCTTGCTCATCCTCTGTGAATTCCGGGCCTCTACCTTCTGTTATCAGATCCTTGATCTCCTGGATTTTAGCATCACCAACCTGACCTTTACGAATTTCTTGCTCCAAGGTAGGTTCCAATTCAATAGTCACTCCTTCCGTATGTGTAACCATTCCCAGGTTGAGTCTCTCAAAATCCTTTGCTAATTCATCAGGTAACTGGACAACGAGAGCGGAGTGAACATGCTCCTTCCGACTCAAGGCATCTGCAACCAAATTCGCCTTGCCTGGGTGATAGTGAATCTCCAAGTCATAATCCTTAATGAGCTCCAACCAACGGCGTTGCCTCAGGTTAAGATCCTTCTGAGTGAATATATACTTCAAACTCTTATGATCCGTATATACTTGGCACTTGGTCCCCATGATATAGTGTCTCCAAATCTTAAGTGCATGCACAACGGCAGCCAGCTCTAAGTCATGGGTGGGGTAGTTCAATTCATGCTTCCTCAACTGACGAGATGCATAGGCAATCACATGACCATCTTGCATAAGCACACATCCAAGTCCTTGGCCACATGCATCACAATAAATGTCAAACCCCTTCTGCAGATCTGGCATAATCAATACTGGAGGTGACATCAATCTCTCCTTCAACTGATCAAAGCTTTCTTGGCATTTCTCATCCCACTTGAATTCTCTTCCTTTTTCCAAAAGCGATGTCATGGGCTTAGCAATCTTAGAAAATCCTTCAATAAATCTCCGATAATATCCTGCGAGTCCCAAGAAACTCCGAATCTCCGTAACTGTAGTGGGCACTCTCCACTCCATAATCTCCTTCACTTTAGCAGGATCCACGGCTATTCCTCCATTAGAAATAATATGACCAAGAAATGGCACTTCGCCAATCCAGAACTCGCACTTGCTGAACTTAGCATAGAGTTGATTATCTCATAACTTCTGTAGCACCAACCTTAGATGTTCTTCATGGTCACTCTCATTCTTAGAATAGATAAGAATATCGTCGATGAACACCACGACGAACCTGTCCAAATACTCCATAAACACCTTATTCATCAAATTCATGAAGTAAGCTGGTGCATTGGTTAGTCCAAACGACATAACAGTAAACTCATATAATCCATATCGAGTCGAGAAAGCCGTCTTGGGAATATCCGATGGTCTAATCCTCATCTGATGGTAACCGGATCGGAGATCAATCTTCGAAAATACTCTTGCACCACGCATTTGATCAAATAAATCCTCAATACGGGGCAACGGATACTTGTTCTTCACCGTAACATCATTAAGAGATCTATAATCCACACACATCCGTTGCGATCCATCCTTCTTCTGCACAAATAACACCGGTGCTCCCCAAGGTGAGGAACTTGGACGAATGTAACCAGCCTCTTGTAACTCTGTTAACTGCTTCTTAAGTTCCTTCAACTCTTCTACGGACATTCTATATGGCCGTTTAGAAATAGGGGCGGTTCCAGGTAAGAGATCAATAACAAACTCGACTTCTCTATCAGGTGGCATCCCTGGTAACTCCTCTGGAAAGACATCCGGAAAATCTCTAACCACCCGGATGTTGTCACCAACAAACTCCTCAGGCATAAAGAACATTGCACGCATGGATGAGGAGGTTACTGCAATATTAACTTGAAATCTTTCTCCTTTAGTGGTAGTGAGTTCTATGGTACCTCTACCACATGCTATAACGGCCTTTGCCTTTCTCAGCCATGACATACCAAGGATCAGATCTATACTGCTTGACTCTAATATTATAGCAGTAGCTCCAAATTCTCTACCCATAATGGTTAATGTCAATCTACGTGTCATTTGATTCGCCTCAACAGGCCCTTTAGGTGTAATTACTATCAGGGGTTTTCTCATATTTAGCAGTGGTATTTCATTTGTGTTGGCATATCTAGCAGACATGAATGAATGTGTAGCACCAGAATCAAATAATATGGTTGCAGGAATTGCATTAACATAAAACATACCAATTACGAGGTCCCCTCCATCTGGAGTATCATCAACGCTGACTTGATTCACCCTGGCTATAGAATATCCCTTGCCAGGGGTCTGTTGCTTGTTCTGAGCTGGAGTAGTCGCAATCCTCTGTGGGCAGACATTTGCATAATGACCAATCTTCCCACACTTGAAACATTGAGTGCCCGGACTCTGTCCTGCAAACTTCGTCGGGGTGCCCGTGGGAGTAGCCTGTCGAGGAGGTGGAGTCCTCAGTGGTGATTGCTGAACTGGGCGTGGTCCTCCGGGTCGAGTCGGTGTACCCTGTGGTGAACTGTAGCGAGGACGAACACTGCTGCTACCCTGTCCCTGTGAGATAGCCTTCCTCTTCAAATCACCCAGTTGAACACGCTTGTGTTCAATAGCAAGAGCCTTATCCAACAGTCTCTGAAATGATGGAAATGTGTGTGCCACTAGAGCATACTGCAGTGGTCCATTAAGTCCTTCAATGAAATGCTCCTGCTTCCTCTCGTCTTCAGCAACTTCTTCAGGGGCATATCTGGATAGCTGAATAAACTTGTCGCGGTACTCGCTGACTGACATACTTCCTTGCTTCAGCGACAGAAACTCCTTCTTCTTGATCTTTATCATCCCAGCTGGAATATGGTAGTTCCTGAACTGTGTACTGAACTCCTCCCAAGTGATAGTATCCGCAGCATCATGGGCAGCAGTATAAGAATCCCACCAGTCAGCAGCAGGACCAGTCAGACGTCCAGAAGCATATAGAACCTTCTCCCGATCAGTGCATTGTGCAATATTCAGCATCTTCTCAATTGACTTCAACCAATCGTCTGCATCAAGTGGATCTGGCGAGCTGGCGAAGGTTGGTGGCTTGTGACTCATAAACTCCCGGTGCTTATCTCGAGGTGGAACTGGTGGTGGTGGTGGAGGCAGTGGCACTTGTTGCTGCTGTTGCTGCTGTTGCATTTGTTGTTGTAGCTGCTGTTGTTGTGCCCTCCGTTCCTGGCGTATCTCATCTCGCTCCTGGCGCAACTCCTGTCGTATATCCTCTCTTTCCTGACGCATCTCCTGGCGTTCTTGTTGCATCTGGGCACGCATATCAGCCATGGTGTCCGCCATTTGCTGCATCACCGCCATCTGAGCAGCAACCAGTGGGTCAACTCCGCCTGGTGGAGGATTAGGAGGATTCATCCCTGCAGGCTGTGGCTGAGGTTGTCTTCGAGTGTGTTGGTTAGGAGGCAAGTCAATTCCACCACCCCTCCTGGTATTGACCATCTGAGTTAGATACATATGGTAAGAAAGAGCAGTAGACAAGGCAGTAATTACAATCATGTTACTTTGGAGGATTTATTAGCTAAGCAGATTAATATTTCACCTACTATAGCTAATTCAATACCTTATGTTGGTACATGCTAAGATGTCCATCTATACTATTCCAATCAATCAAAGAAGCAAATCAGGCATTGATCATCAGAACAATCAACCAATATTTTTAATAGAGAAAATAGTTTTAATTTTGTCTTAGGCTTCCTATCTCTTAAAAATGTCATAGGGGTAGGGATTCCAAGGTGTGAAATCCATCTTGTCTCAGAGTAGAAAAGGTAAGAATGATCAGAGTAGAACAGTAGAAGGTGAGACAGGATTAAGATAAGTGTAGAAAGAATCAGAGTAAGGTAAGTGTGGAATGAATCAGAATGAGATAAGTAGGTAAGGGTTGTCCATTTCTATCTAGGTTTCGTCCTACAGTCAACATTTCCTCTGATACCACTTCTGTAACACCCGGTTTTAAAGAAACAAAGCCGGGTGCATCTCATACATGCGCCAAGAAGACAACACATATAATAATAGAGTGTATAGAGATAAATGTCATAAATCATCAGAGTATTTATTACATAGCGGAAGTCTTATTACAAAATAAAGATAAATATAAAACGAACTAAGGATCGATGGCGCCAATGTCGACTGAGAAACGCCACCTAGATCAGATCGAACTCCTCAGTGTTAGGCGGCTCCTCCTGATCCACCTGCTCTTCTCCTGTGGGGGGTGTGAGACAGCAAGAGTGAGCTCACATACGTTCATAGCTCAACAAGTCGTGGGGAATAATGTGGCATGAACTCACCAAAGGTGGGAGTTCATGTAGTGTAAGGCTGATCAATGAAATAAAGGCTAAGGCTGAGCATTGCTTTTATAAGTTGGTCAAAATTTTATTAGCAATTACTAAGTGTAAGTAAATACCAAACCTTAATAATAATAAGGAACAGTGATAGTAAAATAATCCCAAATGCGATGCAAATGTCAAATTAAACTTAAGTTCCATAGTTAATCATGTGAGGGTCCGAGCCGCTCATGACCGTGAGCACGGCTAGTATACTAGTTTTACACTCTGCAGAGGTTGCGCATCTTTACCCACAAGTCGTGTATCCCATGTCGCCTGGGTTTGCAAGGCCCTTAGACACTACCAAGGTGAATGGCTAGGGATCCACTACGAGGCCTTTACAAAGTTCCACTAGCTTCCGAAAACCCGCTACAGTTTATAGGAAGATCCAGTGCAGGGTTCCTGGCTGACTGCCATCGCAGCAAAATCAACCAGGGACCTCCCTACACTGACCTCTCCCCTACTGCCCTTGCCCCTTTCGGGTAAGGTAGTCTTCCACTAGCTTTCCTAATTAGTCAGCCAAGGGCGTCCCATTAAACCCTTGTGGTAGCACTGTTTTCCCGGGTGGTCGCTCCATGTTCCCATTAATTTAATGATCTTAACATGAACAATAACAATAACAAGATAATAACAGAATAATCATGAATAATGAATCTCCATACCCAATCCACATAAAGCAATAGCAAGTACTACCCAAAAATATTCCAGGGGTGAACAAGGTATAGAGGTAATCAAAACTGGGGTACATAAAGGATCCCATCAAAATTAACCTATGCAGATCATTAAAATTAATAAGAACATGGCTGGGAAAAGTAAGTGATCAAGGGCACAACTTGCCTGTGATGAGCTCCTGCTCAGCTACCTCTACTTGTTGAACCTCAGTTTCCACAGTGGCTTGCTCGTCTACTCGCATCAACACAATACATACATAGTATAGCCAAAATCAACATCACACCAAACAGATGAATGAAATATACAGTAAAAATCTACACATTAAAATGAAACCATAGGAACTGGAATCACTAAATTTGGAGTTATATATCTCAAGTTATGAATTTCTGTAGCTTTTATGTATTTAATACCAGATTAAGTATTAGATAAATTTAAATGAGCCTTTCATGCCAAAACAGAGGCACTAATGCGTAGACAATATTATTACAAAAATTTAGGAACTGGAATGGACCAATTTGGAGCTAAAATGAATTTTCTATGAATTAACTAAGTTCTAGGAATTATTTTTGTATTAAAAATACATTTACTAATTCATTTATACGTTTTAAACGTGCTCTGGACTGGGCCTCGAATTCCAGAAAACACAGGGGTCTCTGCGCAAGATATCCTAGACACAGAGAATAGTAACACATGGACGGCGGGTTTATTTCCCGGAAACCCGAGGACTCTTTAACAAAATGACCCGCGAAGGGGTACGGTGCAATCTGGGCCGTCCGATTAGAATTCTAGGGCGCAGATTAAATCTAACTTACCACGAAGCGGTACACATTCAGGGCGGTTGGATCAGCGATCCACGGCCCGCGTCAACCGAGCCCACAGATCAATCCTACGTCGTCCGATCAAAGATCAACGGCCCCGATTTAATGTCGCGAAGGGGTATCGCCAGCTTCTAATCAGAGCCGTTGCCTAGGAGATCTACGGTGCACAGCGTTTCCCCCCAATCTCATCGCCAGCGACGGCGGCGCCGCCCAACTTCATGGCGAAGCTCGCCGGGGAAAACCCAATCACACGTTCCAGTGGCCCTAGAGCTCAATTAAAGGCTGCTACACGATGCTTAGGGGATGGCGAACTCACTGGAGTAGTTCCTACCGGCAGTCTCGGCGCGAAGAGGGTCCGGCCACGGCGAAGGCGGATCCGCGGCGGAGCTGAGTCGACGGTGACGAATTCCGGAGCCGCCGGTGGACAATCCTCGGTATCAGTCGCGGTTGCCTTCAATGCAGCCGAAGGGAGCCCCTGGGTTCCCCAATTCGAGCCCGGTCGTCGGCGAGCCCAGATTTGCCCGCGGCGGGTATCTCTCGGCGGCGCAGCGGTGATGGTGGCGGTTCGCTCAGGGGGAAACGAGGCTCGTGCGAGAGGATAGAGAGGTACAAGTGTGCTTTTATTCAGCGCGGGCAACGTCCGAGGGCGGTCAACGCCGGCGTTCTCGCGGCGGACATCGCGCAACGGCGAGCGAAGGAAAAGGGAAGGTGGTTACGCGGCTGACATGCGGGTCCCGCGGCTCAGAGAGACCGAGCACACGCGCAATACGCCAGGACGGTGGGACCCGTGCAGCAGTGAGGGAGCGAGGCGTGGGCGCGAGGGAGTGTCTGTCGAGTGGGTCCCACGCGTCAGCAGAGCCCGCAGGCAAGTCATACTCCCGCTTGGGCTGCGCGGAGGGCGAGACCGAGTGGGCCGAATTACCATCTGGCGGCCCAGGTAAGCTTTTCTTCTTTTTTTCTTTTTATTTTTCTGTTTTCTTTCTTCTAGGTTTAAATTTGAATTTGAATTTAGTTTTCAACCCTTGTGCACATTTGTTATCAAATCATATTCTGGAATATGAAGTACAAATTTTTGGAATATATTTATATTATTTTCTTTATTTTCATAACATTTCTCTTCTTCCTTTAAACCCTAGTTTTCAATGTGGCTTAATCAAGCTTCAAATAGTTATTACCCTTTTCATTTTTATCATTATGGTTTTATTTAATGCACAACACATAAAACTCCAACAAATGCATTTTTTTCTTTATTTTAGTATAATTGTTTTTTTAGTCACTCTCAATTACATAGGTGCTTTTTTTATGATGCAAATAAGACACACAAAATGAGGAGCTCTCTTTATTACTCTTGGTATACAACTTGAGTATTACAACGGCTGACAGGTGGGGCCGGGCTGCCAGGGGAGAGCGCGGCACGAGGGAGATGGGCCGCGTGGGCCGCGAGGGAGAGAGAAGTGCGGGCGCGCGGGAGAGAGGGGGGAGCTTGGGCCGGATTCGGCCCAGCCGAGAGGGAAGGGTTTTCTTTTTCTTTTTCTTTTTCCTTTTTCTTTTCTCTTTTCTTTTCCTTAATCCCTTTTTTCTTTAAACAAATATTATAATTCTTAGGTGCCAAAATGAAATATTCTATGTGAAGTGCTATTAGCAATCATGGTGTATGCATATGGCGAATATAATGCGTCATGAAATGGGGGTCTTAGGAGATAATTAAGGGGGGGTTTAGGAGTTTAGGGTTTCTAACCTTTGGGATAAAAAATGGGATGTTACAACCTCTTCACAGAGTTCCAAAACCTTTTTGAATAGTCCGCATCCACGGATATAGATGAGTTATGACTTGGTTTGACAATTAGTATTTTGTTTTCCAAGAATGCTTTTGAAAATTGGTTTTAAAAGTTCCGATGGTTGAGCTGTGAGCTATGGTGGACGAGAAGTCCAATAGCTATTTTTGAAAATGAAAATGAAAACCGTTGGGAAACTACTGAGATTCCTGGATGGTTTAGTCCAGGGGATTTTGTTCCATATAAAAAACTTCCTGCTCCTTTGGAAGAGGAAGTGTTTTGAAAAAGATAAAATGTTTTACAAAATAGCCCTAAACCCTAAACCATAAACCCTACTGCATAGAGAATCCACTACAGCTAGCATGTTTACTAATGCAGGACACCAAGATTGAAGATTATGTATAACAATTCAAAGAATTTCTTTGTACATATAGCATAGAAGAAATTTTGATTGTCCTCAATGAATACAATCAGGATGAAATAATAACAGAAGGACATTAAATAAAAAAGGTGTTAAGAAACATAGATGAGGTAACAAAAACATATATATCGTGAATGATGTTTTGAGGTCAAAGTGCAAGGTGGCAATAAAATGAGAGAATTTCCTATTTAACGCTACTATATGAGTGCTTCCTTCTATGGCCATGAAAATTACATACTCATTTGATGCAGGATCTAACTTTTATTCTTAATAACACTAATGTTAACTATTCCATCAAGACAATGATGAGTGCCATGTGAAAAGATAGGGCTGCACTTATGGTTTGCAATTCTGCAAGTAACAGCTAGAGCATCAGCTGGTTCAACATTTGTGTTACAAGCATTTGTGTTAAAAACCATCAGATATTAAAATTAGCATTTGCATTTTAATTCCATCCTTTGATGTGTTTTTATTTGCTATCACCGTTACCTTGTTATCCATCGATCTTGCCTTGATACTTATCTTTATGCCTACTCTTTAAAAATCTCCTCTCTTCCACCTCAATTTGAGAGCGGCAATTTACCTATCTGTCCCTTGGACGTACCCTCTCCTTTTCCATTTGAAGGTCCGGTCTTAATTCCATTATTTATGGTACTTATACCCTTTGTCTTATGTCTATTTATCTCGTCTCATACATCCTTGTCCGTTATTACCTTAAAACCCCTCATGATATATATGCCCTTGCCTTCCTGCTTACCTTGAGCCTACCCTGAGAAGCCCCCTCTTTTCCATCACTGTTCAAGGATAATGCCTCATCTATTTCATCATTGACTGCTCCCCCTTCTTTGACACCTTGCAAGTTTTATCTAAAATACATTCATTGGTTGTGTGTTTGTTTGTTGTCACCTTAACCCTTGTCATCCATCGATCTTTACCTTGTTTGGTGTGCTTTTTCCTGTTACCTCTTGTACCTTTGTAAACACTAGATCTTTCCATGATGCTTATCTTATGCCTACCTTTTGAATCATCACCTTTCCCATCTCGATTTGAGAATGGTGTTTTATCTACCCTGACCTTGGTTGCATTCTCTCTCTGTCGGTTACAATCCTTGCTTTAGCCCCATCCTTTATTATGCTCATGCCCCTATCCAGCATGTCTTATTATTCCCCTTGCCTTTCGATGGCCTTAGAGTAGTTTCCCCTTTGTAAGGAAAGACCACCATCTAGTTAACATTTACATGTAGCAATGAGATGTTTGTTGTTGTATGCTTGTGTTGTTTTTCTTTGTGTTGTGATTGATTTGCTTCTTTGTGATGAGTGTTGGTGTGTTGTGGCCCCTGGGTCCGCAATGGCATCTGTTTACTAGCTGAGTGCCGTAGAGTTAGGTAGCTGGGTGCTCTCCATTTTCTCTTTAATCCATCTATGCTTACCTTTTCTATCTATACCCTTCCCTCTTGCACCTGTCCGGTTGGCATCGTGCAACCTCTCTTAATCAGTCAATATCAAAGTCGGCAGCATCTTCACCAAGTGTGTATCAATGCTGCTGGTAAGGGGGTTAGTGGCTAACCCCAATGAAGACAATGCGATCAACATCAGCCACCAAGATCAAAGAGGTGTAGTGAAAGTGTGTGTGGGTCCTAACCCACAGGTCCAAGGGATCCTCAAGAATTATATCAATTGGTTGCGAGCATCTGAAGGTCAAAGCAACCAGTCCACAAGTTAAGCTTGCAAAATTAAAAGTCAACTCAAGAAAGCCGTGAACAACCTATGAACCAACCTTGTTTTCTTGCTAGCGTCTTCTTGAATCTCGGGGGCAAGATTCCTGTTAAGGGGGTTAGATTTGTAACACCCTGAATTTGGGGGTATAAATTTTCTTTTCTAATATTCACCAAATTCAGGTGTTACCCTCTCTTTTCCTTGCTTTTCTTTTTCCTAAATAGTGAAGAGTTATTTTGTTTTATATCTATGCATATGCATAGTAAAATAAAATCTTAGAGGAACTTTGATTGTTGTATTCATGCCGATGCATAGTGTTTATGAGTGCAAAATGTTATCCTAACAGATTAAAATATCTCGAGGATGTTCCCAAGAGTTTTTGGAATCTTTGGAACGTTTCTCGGGCATGAAATATGAATTTCAGTTTTTCTAATATTAATTAAATACCTAAAATGTGGTAGTTGTGAAAACTATAAAATTTTGGGAACTTGATAATATATATACATATATATAAATATATATTTCTTCCTCTTGTCGAACCTATTCCAGATCTCGTGCCCCTTTTCACGAGATTACTGAACCGCGTCTTCCCACGAACGGCATGTTGCTCATGTCGGCGATCCTTGTCCATCCCCGTCTTTCCCTTCGGCGTCCACCTCGTCATCTTGGGCCCACGGGCCGGCTCTGACTGTCTTCGTCTAATTTTATCTAACCATATCTACCACCCGTCTAACTCTGTCTAACCCTGTCTCGTGCAACTCGCTGCGTAGCTGTCTCTCTCGCTCGGCCAGGACAAGAGCCACCGTGAAATTGACAACCACCTCTCGTGCCCTCTCCTTTCTATACATACCCTCTCCTTTCTATACAATCGCACACCCCTGGCATGAACCCCTTCCCTCTTCCTTCTCACACAGGAGCAGCCCACGCGTATTCTTCTCTTAGCATTATGCTGTCGTGGTCTAAGGAGCCGCCTCGTCGTCTTCCTCGCGTCGCTCGAGGAGCAGCCCCGTCGTCTTCCTCGCGTTGTCTTCCTCTTCCTTGCATGCCTGCTCGGCTGTTCTTCATGCGTAGGTGACAAATCATCTCCTTCTCCCTCTTCTTCGCCTCCTTCTTCCTCATCACTACGCAAACATCATGGCGGCCAGGGAGCTCGCACCAAACCCCTACTCACCTGGCGACGCAGCTAGCCTAGCCCCTTGCCGGTGCGGTCTGGCGTGGCCCACGCAGCTAGCTCGCCTCGCCCCCAGCCGAGCTCGCGCAGCCACCCTGCGTGATCCCTAGCTAGGCCGATGTCTAGCCAAGCCTTCCCTGCCATGACATGCTCTCGTATGGTGCTGCTGCGCACCGCTCAGCCCCGACTCCGGCGAGCAGACGCCACCGCCGTTAGCCCCACCCGCCGTAGTGCCCGCTCCGGCAGGCCAATCCGTTTTCCTACTGTAGCCGTTCGTGCAGTATGGAATAGGAAAAAAAGGAAACCACTATGTGTGGCCCCACCTGCATGCCCATTCATTACCTACCACCGCAGCACAATCTTCTCACTGCACACACGATCGCTGCATGGAAAGGAGAACTGTCGTAGGCCCCTGCATGTTCCTTCCTATACGATATCCTCATTGCACGTAATGTGTGTGGGAAAGAAAACTGACTGCCGCGTACTAATGCCCGGTTGGCCATGTGCAATGCTGTTCTGTGTATGGCCACACTAGATCCGGTCAGTTTTTCTACGTCTTCAAACTCGTGGCCATCCGTGTGGTGAGTTTTAACCAATGAAAATACACAGCATCACATTAAATGCACAAAATATTGATTTTTTCAATATATTTTAGGTCGCAAACATGATTTGACTAGTTTCAGTCTCGTTAACTTTGTAACCTCGTCGCGTACGAGTGAGTAGCATTGTTTTGTCGTAAACATGTTTTAACTAATTAATTATTATTTGTTAGTCTGATTAAAACTAATTTGTAGTTTTAGTTTATACTTTTATAATAAATATTAGCATGATTAATGTCAGCGCAAATGATTTTGAATTAATACTTGTTTAGTATAATCTCGTTATCTGTTAGTGAGTATCAGGCGTCGTCACACTATATGCGCGCATCGTCACGCTACTCATCGTGTGATGTGCTCGTTGACGTGCAGATTCACACCTCGTTCACGCTGGTCGCGCACACTGTTTCGTGCGTCGTCCGCATGCTATGTCGCGCATGGCCGCGCGCCGTTCACACGCTGTCGTGTTGTTTTGCGTGTCGTGATTTCGCCTCGCTTAGAATCTCTCATTTTAGTTAAATTACTTATTTAACTGACAATTGTTAGTGTAGCAGATTAATCGAACTAAATAGTAGATATAATTTATATTTGATAAGGTTGAATTAAATGTTATAGTTACTACCTATTTGGCATAAATGCGATAACTTCTTGACCATAGCTCCGATTTCCGCATTTCTTTTCCTCGCGCCACAATAGAAGCGAGCTTTATTTTTTTATTGCATCCTTTATAATATTTTATCTTGTATGGTGTAATGTTCTTATACAAGTATATGTTTGCTTGTGCTTGTTTGTATTCGTTGTGCGTCGTGAATAGATTGCGATCTGTTCCTAAGCTTCGAGGAATCAACGATCAAGATTTGGTGAACCACTGGTCCTGAGATCAAGTTCTTTGAGTCCTACGAAGTCGAAGACCCTGAGCATCGGTTTGGTGAAGGCAAGTGTCCTCTGACCTATTATGTCCTATTTACTTTGTAATTCATCAACCCACATACCATGATCAACCTAAGGATTGACTAGTATTCTATTTTCCTGTCTTTGTTTACCCTTTGGGAATTGATTATTATGATTAGTTCTATGCTAGCGCTTTACTTTAATCAATGAAGATGATGAGATACAATGATGATACTATGATTTTCTTCTAGATATGATGATATACTTGTGGCATTTTAGGGGACTCGAGTGGTTTCTCGAGTGCCTCTCCATAAGGACTTGTTCGTTGGATGACCACCCGCGAAAACATTGCAACCATGAGGGTGGTATGGGACTCCCTTAGCTAATTAATTAGAGGAACTGAGGTGTAGTTCACATCACCGTCGTGCCGTCAATGGGCTCGGTGTATGCGGCTCGCTCTGCCGAGGGTGGATTGCCCCTTGGGGAGGAGTGCGGTACATCTAGGAAACCTAACGGGCGGCTACACCCTCAGGGAATCTTTGTAAAGGCTTCATAGTGAATCCTTGGCCATTCACCTCGGGAGTGAATAAGGGTCTTGCAAGCCCGGGTTAGAGAGGGAATCAGGGCTCGTGGGTAAAGTGCGCAACCTCTGCAGAGTGTTATGAAACTGATATATCAGTCGTGCTTGCGGTTATGAGCGGCCATGGGAGCTGCATTGATTAGAGACACATTGAATCAAGGCTACTTTGTTTACAGATGATGATGAGGATAATGCTGGTTTCTATTGTGATTATGATTATGATTATGGTTTTTGGTATTCCTTCCATTTGGAAAGAGTACTTTTGGGTTAACAACTTGGGTTAATGTTAAAACCTGGCTATCTACTAGTAATAATTACCTGATCAACTAAAAGCAACTGTTTGACCTTAACCCCACATAAAGCTAGTCCACTACAGCCAAACGGGACATTTGCTGAGTACGTTGATGTGTACTCACCCTTGCTTTCACAAAACACCAGATTGCCTTTGGTGCCATCTATGCTCAGGTAAAGAAGGTGTCGAGGCGGATCTCTAGGAGTTCCAGGCCTTCGACGAGTTCGAGGATTCGGCTAGCGACCTCCCCCAGTGGTGGGTTAATTTACGTTGGCTACGTTTCGATTCTATGTACTTTGATTTATATTATGTAAATGACTCTAGTCTTTAATATTATTACATACACTTTATTGTTATTCGAAGCATTGTGCTATGATGAGTCATTTATGTAATCGCTATGTACGTGAGTTCTGATCCTAGCACGTACATGGTTCATATTTGGTTTACCTTCTAAAACCTGGTGTGACAGGTGGCATAGTAGGAGTGGAGGGCAGCGACGGCTGCACAGCGCTGCGTGCAGTGGCTTGCATTTGCAGCTCCTCGTTGGCAATGGGTGCGACCAAGAGCTCTCGGCACAGGCAGGTAGTAGTAGAGCCAGACTTGTAACCTTGGGTTTTCCCACACCTCAAATAGATATAGATAGATATAGAAAATTCACCAAATAATATAGGGGTATAGATATAGATATAACAAGGGGTATATATATATATAAGATATAGATAGATATGATAGAATAGATAACTTACAATTTTGTCTAAAAGAAACTAAATCACTGCTATGTTTGAGTAGCATATCTTTGGTGAATACTTGCCAGTGAATTAGTTTCCGATATACTATATATATACATCATGGATGCTGTTGCGGATAGAGAATGATATCGGTATAAATAATCACACTGCACAGAATGAGGACGTTTCTAGGAGAATGTGCATTCGATCACATTAGTGGAAAAATCCTGAGTAACAGTAGTTGCCTCTCATGTCGGTGTTAACACCACGAATGTTTCGTGCGACACAGAAGGTTTGCGGCTTGTTGTGGCATTAGTCCAGCTGCGACTTGTACAGTATTTTGTCTCTATGGATTGCAGCTGCAGCTGTCCAAACAGCTGCAGCTCCTGTGGTTATAGGGCAGCCGAACAAGTCGTTGGTGCGAGGTCGGAGCGGTGGCAACCTGATGCTCAAGGTAGTTCCAGATGTCCACTCAAACAGATGCTAGAGGCTTTTGGATGCGACATGCCTCATCAGGGGAAAGTGGCTCCTAAAGCCGATGTTGCTCGCTAGGAGCAGGGTGCTCCAAGCCAAGAAACATCCCAGAAAGGGAAGGAGGTGGCGCCGAACGAGGGTGGATCAAGTGACGATCGCAAGAGGTCACCCGATTGGGGAGACTCCTCACAAATAGTAACGATAAGGTCATTAGGACCTTTTGGGGGCACATGGCACGATCATGATAGTTAGACTTCCTTGTTAGACTTTTTTTTTGTCGCATCCATACATCTATTTTCTCAGCCCTATGACGTCAGCCCCTTGAAGAACTCCGAAAATCCAAACCTAGAAAATTTCTCAAACTCGCTCTAAATTCAAAATGAATTTTAAATTTCGTTTCAAAATGTTTTCTTGCGAGTTGATCTCAACAAAGAAAATATAGTGGTCTGTCTTATCTCCAAAATTCTTCTCAAAATATCCTACAAATATTTCCCTAGTGATCCCCTCAAATTCTTTTCAGAAATACTGGCTAAATGTTCCACCGATATTTCTCCAAATATTTTTCTCCTAAGAAATACCCTTGGAATCACTTTTAAAATCCCTACAAATATTTTCTTAATTATTTTCCTTATGCTCAAACGTATACATACGCCTCCGGGGTCATACAGTGAGCTCTACAAGCTAATTTCACTTATCCATAGCTAATACATGGTTTATCTCTCACTAATCCTCGCCTCCTCCGATCCCACTAATCCTCGACTCCTCCCCCTAATCCCCCACCTTGCCCATTAATAGAGGGGCAAGGGGCCCACTCATGCCATCCCAAGCCATTTCATGGCTACTCACTCCCACTCACTGACTCACTCCCACTCCCACACAAACACAACACGCGCACAAGGATCGTTCGGTTGTTCATTCAATTGTTCGTCCAAATGTTCATAGTTCGTTCGTTCATCCGATTGTTCGATCGTCCATCCGATCGTTCATGGATCATTTGTTCGTCCGTTCGATCATTCGATCGTTCGTCCGTTCTTTCGTCCAAATAATCTTTGTCCAGCCATTATACTGCCAAAATTCTGATCGCTCGTTCGTCCGATCATTCATCCGTTCGTTCATAATCCATGTTCATCGTTTGTTCCTACGAACTATTCATCGTTCATTCATAATACCTATTCATTATTCGTCGTTCGTCCAAACGAACTATTCATCATTCATCGAATAACTCATAATAACTATTCATCGTTCATCAAATCGTTCATCCTACTAACTGTAACACCCCTGGTGTTACTGTTACTAAAACATGAGCATAACATCATCAGCATTAGCATTTCATGTGTTTGATACACTTAGAATGCATTCACTAGGCAAAAATTTCAAACAAGTTGTATTGAGATGATATTTTGCAAATAAAACCCTAGAGTAGGGTACTTAACCCTAAATGGGGTTCAGAAGGGTAAAACAAAATCCAAATAGAGAAAACCCTAAAGCTTAAGTGAAATAGTCATAAAATGTTACTAAGAATGGGCCTAAATTACATTCACACCCCTGAAATACCAAAAACCCTAAAAAGGACCCTAGAAAACCCTAAACCAAAACCCTAGGGGGCTAAGTGCAAAATTATGGCACTTTTGGACTAAAGTGCAAAAACTATTAAAGTAAGGTGTCTTAAATCATATGGTTCACAATCATGAAGATTTGCAATCCAAAACTTGAGATTTGGACTTATTTGCAAAAGAGCCACACTTGTGCTCTTTTGATCAAGTCTGATTTTTAGTGTTTTGAGCTCATCTTTGTGGCCTTATAACTTTCAAACAAGGAGGATTTTGCCCTAGGTCACCACATCAATTTTGTAGACCTATTGTAGGAGAACAACTTTGATGCAGACATCCTCTTTGGTTGTTACACAAAAATTGGAGATAATCAAACACAAAGTCGGGCTGTCAGGCTATTTGATGTCCGAAATTCAGACTAACAGTGGTACTAAGTCATCTTGGGAGCTCTGCAGATCAAGAACTTCAAAGAATTTGTCCCGAGTCAATATAGCAAAGTTATAGAGCCATTGTAGAGGAACAACTTTGCTATAGGTGTTTGGGCTTGGTACTGTTGGGGGCTTGTTTTCAAATGCTAAGAGTTAAGAACAAGGCAACACAGAAAATGTTAAGTGTTAAAGTCCTTCGTCCTTCACAACATTATATCCTTTCAGGATATAAAGAATTTCGGACGAAGGTTACGAAGGACGTACCTTCGTAAGCATAATAACGAGGGACGAAGTATTCATATAAATCATGAGATATGAAATAAACATTTAAATGTTATCATAGAATCATTTCCATTTTTATTAACATGAACGAATATGAATGACTTCAAATTATAAATGTACCTTCGATCCTGAAGAAGACGAAAATACAAGTGTGATGCGAAGGCAAATGACAGGTTCGCGTGAACAGTACAGGGGTACTGTTCATCTATTTATAGACACAGGACGCAGCCTGTGACGAATTACAATTATGCCCCTTACAAAAGTTTACAACATTAACTCAGACCTCTATGGATAAAAAGGTCATTCTATCTCTATGTCGGTTTGTAACGCCGAAGCTCCATAAAAAGGAGCCTTCGGCCATCTCCTGGGGACAACTTCAGCCGAAGCTGCTTCTTCGTGTAAGACCTTCGGCGCAACGAAGCATGGCCCCAACAGTAGCCCCTTTCGCGGCGCTAGATCGTTTTTCGTAACGAGCTTGATCCGTGAAAAAAGCCTCTCAAGCTTCGGGAAGCCGAAGGTCCAAAAAACACCTTCCCTGAGCTCGTTGCCAAGAAACGATTCAATTTCCGAGCTCGTGTCGGACCCACCTTGCAGAGTTACTGTTTGATCTTTGCGGTCCACTGCGCAGCGAGTACAAGTTACTGCCCGCCTGGTGTAAAAATCCTGCCGCTTCGCTTTCTTACCTGCAGCACTATATAAACAGACGGGTAGGTGTGAAGTTACCACAGCATTCATTGCTATTTGCACTGTTTTGCTGCCAAAATTTTTAACTGTAGCCGAAGCTTGATTCTCAGAATCGAACGAAGGTCTGTCTCGAAGCCTGCTTCGTCAGAAAGAAAAGCTTCGGGAGAAAAGGAAAAAGAAAAAATATCTAACTTTCCCGAACTCAGAATCAAATGGCCAGAGTGCGATCTACTGCCAGAGTTGAACGTGAAGGAGACGAAGCCGAAGGTTCGAATACTGTGCCCATCTCCGAAGCAATGCAGCGTTCCGGACTGGTGATTGCGGAAGAAATGCCCGCTGCTGAAGCAGGCCCGACAGCTGCCGAAGGAGAAGAGAACATTGAAGAAACTGACTCCGAAGATGACTACCGCATTGCCATGCCCAGCAAGCCCAGCCACCTAGACTTCGGAAAGTCGACTGTTTCAAAGGCTGATCTCGCCAAGATGGTGAAGGCAGGTTATTTCAGTGAAAATCAGAAGAAGCTACTTCGCTTCGGGGGAGAAGAAACTACCCCGAAGCCAGAGAAGGACGAGATTGTCATTTTCAAGAGCTTTTTAAAGGCTGGGCTGAGATTCCCTCTTCATGGAATTATTGCAGATGTATTGAAAAAATTTGGTATTTACTTTCATCAATTGACTCCTAACGCTATCGTTAGGCTTAATGTTTATATCTGGGCCCTCCGAAGCCAAGCAGTGGAGCCATTTGCCGACAGTTTCTGTCGAGTTCATGAGTTACATTACCAAACAAAGGCCAGAAAAGATGGGCTACATGACAACTTCAGTTGCTACAATTTTGCCTACCGGAAGACAACAAAGTGTCCTGTTATCAGCTACCGAAGCAAATGGCCAGCAGGCTGGAAATCTGAGTGGTTTTATGTGAAAGTTGACGAAGACGAAGAAAAATTGGTACAAAGCCCTCTTGATTTAATCTTCGGAGAAACAAGGCCGCGATGCCACATGAAATTGGAGGGTCCCACCTGGGCTGCACTGGGTGAGTTTGAAATTATTTCAGAGCATATCGGTACCAGGGATCTGGTTCAAGAATTCTTGGCGTTCAGAGTCTTCCCTACTCTGAAAGAATGGGAAATGCCCAAGCTAGAAGGGGAGAAGAAGAAGGGGGAACTTGTCCGGCTGCCTTATCACTTCAAATTCAAGAAATACTTTAAAAAGCCTTGCCAAGAGTGGCTGGACACAGTTGAGGTGATGTGCAATGAAATTCTTGGGAATTATTCCAAAAAAGAAGATCAACTGATGACCGCGGCCTTCGGCACCCGTCCGAAGCGAAGGCTGAACCGAGTGCTTGATGCCCTGGGCTTCGAGTACCCTGACTATGAACGGCTGAACAAGGGTGCTGAGGGCCAAAAAAGAAAAAGAGTGGCCGAAACTTTGAACAAGGATGAAGAAAAACCAACAAAAGAGAAGAAAATTCCCAAGAAGAGAAAAATATCAACTCCAAAGCGAAAACTATCCGATGAAGAGGGGTCCCCCGCACCACCTTCTACCAGCGACGTGGAGGAAATTTTAAAGGTAATGACTGAACCCATGCCCACGAAGCTAAGTCCATTAGGGCCTCAACTGACGAAGCTTTTTCGAAAGGTGGAAGAGCCGGAACAAACGAAGATAACCAAACCAAAGCGGCAAAGAATTATTGCAGTGACCGAAGTTATCGACAAGACGCCGCCGAGGGCGTCAATTCAGAAAACACCAGCTGTTAAGGGCACAACAAATGTTGAAGTCGCACCTTCGGAGGTCGCGGCTACCGAAGCCGCTGCAGCCGAAGATGTGAACTTAGAAACTACCATTGAGGACATCAACAAAATTTTGCAAGACATGGCTGCAGAAGAAGCTGCCACCGCTGCTGAAGAAACCATGGCCACAGTGCCTGGGAAGGGGAAAGAAATAGCCGAAGACACTTCGGACGACGAAGCCTACACATTTCAAAATTTAGTTGGGCAAAAACTTTCGAAGGACGAAATAGAAGAGCTTAAAGACTATGCCAAATCTTGCGGATACAGGCCAGGAGCTCTTCTTTTCGGAGGTGTGGACGATGAAAAATTAGGCTGCATCCGAGACCAAACTGGAGCTAAGGTCATCGGTACTCTATCAAAGAGCATCGGTTTTCCGAAGCTAGAGACAGATATCAGCCGCTACCGACGACAACATATTGTCGGCAGCTTATTTTATTCCAATTTCAAGGTAAACAACCTTTTCTCTGGTTTTTATTGCTTTTAATAATGAAAATGTTACTAACGAAAGTTGTTTCTGCGCAGAGCATGCTACTGAGCAAAGCTCTGAAGATGCAGCAAGATTTGGAGGACAAAAAACACGAAGCTATAATTGAAAATTTAGAGAGCAAGATAAAAGAACAATCGGCTATCATTGAAAAGAAAGACTTCGAGCTCCAATCAACCGAAGGCTTGTTGGCAGAGACTGAAGCTAAAGTATCAGAATTGAATTCGAAGCTTATCGGTCAATCAAAACAATTTGAACAGGAGAAGCTAGAGCTTAATTCGAAACTTGAAGCCGAAGTCCAGACCAACTCAGACTTGAAGAAATCATTAACAAGCCTTCAAGACAAGTGCTTGAAATTTAGTAACAACTGTATCCAACAATTAAAGAAGATCTTTCACTCAGTTGGAGCCAGCAGCGGGAAGTTTAACCCTTCAGCTGAAAATTTACCAAAAGCCTTCGATCATATTGAAGCTGAAATTGAAGAACTTGACGAAGTTATAGCCGGGCACGGTGACTTCTGTGCCTGGGTAGCTTCTCGAGGCACCGCTGCAGCGTTCCTGAAAACCGGCTGTGAGCATGGAAAAGTCATCAACAGGCCGAACTTCACTCTCTCTCCATCCATTCTAGATGATATTCCTGACCTTGCCCGAAGCATCTCAAATAGATTTATAAAAATGATATGGACAAAAGGCGGGCGAGAGAAAGCTGGAGACGAAGCTCGAAGTCATCTTGAACCAGTAAGAAATCATACTTTGTACTTACCTTCTCCTTCACACTTGATTTTTACTCATGATACCTTGATTCATGTAGGATGACGAAGCTGAAGATGATACTTAAAGAATACGCCGCCGAAGCGGAAACCTGACGAAGATTAGTAGGAGTAGACTAGAAAAAACTCAGGAGAATTTGTAACGACTTTTTGTAAATACAATTAAACTGTTCTCAAGGAACTTTGTACATACCTTGCAATATATTCTTACCCTTCTATTGAGGCGCTTTGATGTGGACGAAATTAGTATTTTGAGCCGAAGGCGAAAAAACACCTTCCCTTCTTTTCGTACACAACGAAGCATAAAAGACCAGTTCTTTTTGCCGGGGCTTTTCTTTTTTGTACACAACGAAGCATAAAAGACCACTTCTTCTTTTTGCCGAAGCTTTTCTTTTTTGTACACAACGAAGCATAAAAGACCACATCTTCTTTTTGCCGAAGCTTTTCTTTTTTGTACACAACGAAGCATAAAAGACCACTTCTTCTTTTTGCCGAAGCAACCACTTAGGAACACAAAATGCTATGAATGAATGCTTATGAATGCAAATGCTATGATGTAATGTAATGTGCGAATGAATGTCCAAAGCATATGTCCGAAGCCACACTCTCAGCCATTATTTCCTTAGAAACAACCACACATCAGCTCTGCATTCCCTTAGGAACGACTTTGGAGCTTCTTCGCCTTTTACTTAGACGGTATAAGCTCTGCATTCCCTTAGGAACGTCTTTGGAGCTTCTTCGCCTTTTACTTAGGCGGTATAAGCTCTGCATTCCCTTAGGAACGTCTTTGGAGCTTCTTCGCCTTTTACTTAGGCGGTATAAGCTCTGCATTCCCTTAGGAACGTCTTTGGAGCTTCTTCGCCTTTTACTTTCGGCGGAATCAGCGTTGACTTTTCGCTGTGAGCTCTACATCCCCTTAGGGACGTCTTTGGAGCTTCTTCACCTTTTCAGTTTCGGCACTCGATGGTGCGTTCTCAGTTTTTACATTTACATTTTTTGGGGGATTTTGCTCTTATAAAACTAAAAAGGAAATTACACATGATGGCCCCATTAAAAACCTTTCTCCCCCTTTAGAAAGGAAAAGGGTGCCATGAAAAAAGAAAAGAAAAACATAAAAAGTTACATCAAGTTATACATAATATCGCCGAAGCTCATCCGCATTCCAAGATCTTGGAATTTCGTTGCCATCCATGTCCTTCAATCTGTACGAACCAGGCCTTGATGAAGATACTACTAAGAAAGGTCCTTCCCATTTCAACTGTAGCTTGCCCACTGTGTCTGGGTTGGCTACTCTCCGAAGCACCAAGTGACCCGGCTCAATATTTTTTAACCGGACCTTTCTATCTCGCCACTTGACTGTTTCAGCTTGATATTTATTGATATTCTCCACGGCCTGAAGCCTGATCCCCTCTAAAGCATCTTTTTCCACAAGGCAAGCAGCTTCGGGACCTGATTCTGCCGAAGCTACTACTCTTATTGACCCAGCTTTAGCTTCTTCCGGAGTTATTGCTTCGTCACCGAATAATAATTTGAATGGGGTAAAACCTGTAGACCTTGATGTTGTTGTATTGTGGCTCCACACCACTTTGATTAACTGATCTGGCCACTTTCCCCTGGGTTGATTGAAGATTAACTTCATTATTCCTGTCATTATAATGTCGTTGGCCCTTTCAACGAGCCCATTTGACTCCGGATGCCTGACTGATGCAAAATGGATCTTCGTTCCAATTTGATCACAGAAATTTCTGAAAGCTTCGGAGTCAAATTGCGTTCCATTATCTACAGTGATTGCCTTCGGTACCCCGAAGCGACAGACAATATTCTGCCAGAAAAACTTTTGGACGGTAGCCGAAGTTATTGTGGCTAATGGTTTCGCCTCAATCCACTTGGAAAAATACTCCACAGCCACTACAACATACTTTAGATTTCCTTGAGCCGGTGGTAATGGACCCAACAAGTCAAGGCCCCACCTTTGCAATGGCCAGATGGGTTGTATCAACTGTGTCAAAGACGAAGGTTGCTTTTGATCTCTTGCACATTTCTGACAACCTTCGCACTTTTGAACTAACTCCGCTGCATCCGAAGCTGCCTTCGGCCAATAAAACCCTTGGCGGAAGACTTTTCCAAGCAACGGCCTAGATCCAATATGGGACCCACACAGGCCTGCATGTATTTCTTTCATCAACTCTATACCTTCGGTTCTAGATAAGCACTTGAGCAGCGGAGCGCAAACTCCATGCTTGTATAACTCCCCTTCTATCATGACATACGGACGAGCTCTTGCCTCTATCCTTTTATTATAAGCTTCGTCATCTGATAGGAAGTTACCCTGAAGGTAAGAGATGATTTCAGTTCTCCAATCTTCGCTGTAAACAGGAGATATGTTGAGGACTGCTCTTTCAAGAAGCTCCACTGAAGGTGCCTTTATTGTTTCGAAGAACACATCCGAAGGTAACGGCAGCCCCTGTGCTGCAGACTTGGCTAACAAATCAGCATGCTCATTTTGTCCTCGAGGGATATTCTTGACAGAAAACCCTTCGAAGGAGGCTTCGATCCTTCGGACCGTGTCTAGATATTTTTCAAGCTTCGGATCTTTAGCCTTGCAACTTTTGTCAACATGACCCGAAACAACCTGGGAATCAGTTTTAAGAATCGCCCTTCTGATTCCCATTGCCTTTAATTTCCGAAGGCCCAGAAGCAGGGCTTCGTACTCAGTAATATTGTTTGTACAGCTGAAATCAAGTCTTGCTGCATAACAAGTTTTGACCTTGGATGGTGAGACCAACACAGCGGCTGCACCTGCTCCGAAGGTTCCCCAAGAGCCATCACAAAAGACTGTCCACACTTCGGCATCTTTATTTGCTTCTTCATCCTGAGCCCCTGGCGTCCAGTCGGCAATGAAATCTGCCAATGCTTGAGACTGGATCGAGGATCTATGCACATAATCAATGTAAAATTCATTGAGCTCTACAGCCCATTTTCCAATCCGTCCAGTAGCTTCTCTATTTCTCATTATATCCTTCAACGGCTGCGAAGAAGGAACAATGATATTGTATGCCTGAAAATAATGCCGAAGCTTCCTGGATGCCATTAAAACGGCATACAATACCTTCTCCAGCTCTGTATAATTTTTCTTTGATACACTAAGGACTTCAGATACAAAATATACTGGAACCTGCTTCTTGACTTGTCCATCAAGCTTCTCCTGGACAAGTGCTGCACTTACTGCCGAGTGCGAAGCTGCTACATATAACAACAAAGGAGCCCCTGGCGTTGGTGGAGTTAATGTTGTTAGATCTATCAAGTATTGCTTCAGCTCTTCGAAGGCTTTTTGTTGACTTGGGCCCCATTGAAAGATTTCAGCTGACTTCAGCACCTCGAAGAAGGGTAAATTTCTTTCTGCTGATCTGGATATGAATCTGTTGAGAGATGCCAGCCTTCCTGTCAATCTTTGGGCCCCCTTTCTTGTGGTTGGTGGCTCCATTCGAAGTATAGCTTCGATTTTATTTGGATTAGCTTCGATTCCCTTTGTTGAAACCAAGCATCCAAGAAATTTCCCCTTCTTTACCCCGAAGACACATTTTTCTGGATTCAGCTTCAAACCAGCTTGCCTGAAACTGGCGAAGGTCTCCTGCAAATCAGCAATATGATTTTCCTGCTTCGTGCTTTTTACAATAATGTCATCGACATAAGTCAACACATTTCTGCCAATCTGAGAATGGAGGACCTTCGCAGTCATTCTGCTGAAACTTCCTCCAGCATTTTTGAGCCCCTCAGGCATCCGAAGATAGCAATATGTGCCACTTGGAGTTATGAAGCTAGTCTTCGGCTCATCTTCCTTCTTCATCCAGATTTGATGATAGCCTGAGTAGCAGTCCAGGAGACTCATGAGTTCTGAAGAAGCTGCTGCATCGACTAAAGAGTCTATCCTTGGCAGCGGGAATTCGTCCTTCGGACAAGCCTTGTTGAGATCTGTGAAATCGATACACATTCTCCACTTACCATTGGCCTTCTTCACCATAACAGTGTTAGCTAGCCACTCTGGATACTTTACTTCTCTGATAACTCCTGCACTGAGGAGTCTTTTTACTTCATTGCGAGCCCCTTCGGCCTTGTCATCCGACATCTTCCGAAGCCTCTGCTTTCGGGGTCTGAAGGATGGGTCAACATTGAGCGAATGTTCAATAACATCGCGATTTACTCCACAGAGATCATTAGCTGACCATGCAAAAACATCTTTGTTGTTGAATAAAAACCTTATCAAGGTTTTCTCCTGGTCTTCAGATAATTGCGAGCCCAACAGCACCTTCTGCTCTGCTATGTCCTCACACAATAACATGGGCTTCGGCTGATCCGCTGAAGCTGCCTTCTCCCTCCTGAATTTGTACTGTTCACAAGCTTCAGCTCCATCTATGTTATGGATTGCTTTGGAGTCAGTCCAGCTTCCTTCGGCCCTTCTAGCAGCTTCCTGGCTTCCATGAATAGCAATAGGCCCTTGGTCCGAAGGTATCTTCATGCAGAGATAAGCTGGGTGAAGAATTGCTTCGAAGGCATTAAGAGTACCACGGCCAATTATAGCATTGTAAGGATACTCCATGTCAACAATATCAAACACAATTTGCTCAGTCCTTGTGTTGTTAACAAATCCGAAGGTTACCGGCATGGTAATCTTCCCAAGTGCTACAATCTGCCGCCCTCCGAAGCCACAAAGAGGGTGCGTAGCATCATGAATCTTGTCTTCGGGCTCTTGCATTTGTCTGAAGGCTTTAGCAAATATAATGTCAGCTGCACTGCCTGTATCAACTAGGACATTGTGGACCAGAAATCCTTTGATCACGCAAGAGATAACCATGGCATCATTGTGAGGATAATCCTTAAGCTGAAGGTCTTCCTGAGAGAAAGTAATTGGAATGTGGGACCATTTTGACTGGATGAAGGGTCCCTGCACTCCAACATGCTGCACCCTTCTCTGAGCCTCCTTCTTCTGCTTCTTGTTAGCCGGCTCTGAGCAAGAACCGCCTGTTATCGGGAGCACCAGCTTCGAAGCCGAAGCAGCTCCAGCTTGATTGTTGAACGAAGCCATCAGCTCAGAAAAGTGGAAGTGAGTTCACCGGAGGTGGGCGCCAATGTTGGGGGCTTGTTCTCAAATGCTAAGAGTTAAGAACAAGGCAACACAGAAAATGTTAAGTGTTAAAGTCCTTCGTCCTTCACAACATTATATCCTTTCAGGATATAAAGAATTTCGGACGAAGGTTACGAAGGACGTACCTTCGTAAGCATAATAACGAGGGACGAAGTATTCATATAAATCATGAGATATGAAATAAACATTTAAATGTTATCATAGAATCATTTCCATTTTTATTAACATGAACGAATATGAATGACTTCAAATTATAAATGTACCTTCGATCCTGAAGAAGACAAAAATACAAGTGTGATGCGAAGGCAAATGACAGGTTCGCGTGAACAGTACAGGGGTACTGTTCATCTATTTATAGACACAGGACGCAGCCTGTGACGAATTACAATTATGCCCCTTACAAAAGTTTACAACATTAACTCAGACCTCTATGGATAAAAAGGTCATTCTATCTCTATGTCGGTTTGTAACGCCGAAGCTCCATAAACAGGAGCCTTCGGCCATCTCCTGGGGACAATTTCAGCCGAAGCTGCTTCTTCGTGTAAGACCTTCGGCGCAACGAAGCATGACCCCAACAGGTACCATATGAAATTTGGAGAAATCTAGACCTAAAAATGGACTGTCAGGCGCTCTGAAGATCCTTCCCATGGTACAGTACTAAAACTGAAACAGATCATCTGATTTTTCCCCTTCGCTGCCGGTGATCCACCGTCATAGTTAGCGCATGTCTGATAGATTCGTGCCACTAGGGGAATGGATAACGCCGAGGACGGTAAGAATATCCTACGCGGGGTGAATCCGGTCACTGGCCGGACCTATCGCCGTGTCTCGCCGTAGATAGCTGCGCTGGCATCATCGGCGTTCGCCGTTATCCGACCGAACTACATGCCATGAAGCTATTATACATCACGGGGAGTCACTAGGAGTCGCTTTGTAGCATAAGTTCGTCGCCGGTGAGGCCGCCATGGTGATGGCCACGAAGCACCGCACCTGTGACTTATCCCGTCTACGATTGCCACTGCGCTCAACCCAAATTCACTGGCCGCCGCTCAATATTACTATAAATTGAAGCCACCGTGAGCTCCGTAGGGTAGTCAAGCACCCAGCCACCAAGAATCACCCTCAATCGTTTACCAGGGAGCTCCAATTTCGGATTTCCCCCAAACCGGGTTTCCGCCACCGTGAAAACGACCTCACCGTGGCCAGTGTGATATAGGTCAGCTCATCCTCTCTGCTCTCTCGTTTGAGTGCTCTCATGAACCCGTGATGCTCGTCGACCCACCCGATAGAACTAGACCGCCACCAATCACCGGGAACGCATTGTTCTTTAGAGTATCCGCACTGTCACCGTGGCCAGAGACATTTGGGTAGCCATTCATGAAATTGATTTAGGGGAAATGTTCGCTAGGTCCCGAATTTGGTTTAGGCCAAAGAAGGGCGCCGGTCCTTGCGTGAATCGACCGGTACGCGAGCTCGCTGGAGCTCTGCCGCGCCGCTCACCGTCGTTATCCTGGCACAATAAAGGAATAGAAACCAAGGGGCTTTTCTGCATCTGTCAGCGACTCAGTCAAATAGTGTCGTGACCCCGCTTCCAGTTATTCAATAAGCCAAGGGCCTTTCTGCAAGTCTGCCACGCGGGCGCGCGCGCGCGGGCAGTTTCCTTCGGGCGTGGGCTGGTTTGGGCTGCTTCCGGCCCAGTACTGTTCATGTTTTTCTCTTTTCTTTTTCTATGAAACTTTGGAAATCTTTAGAAAATTGTAGAAAAATGGTAAAAATGTCAAACCAACTTTGCTAGATTTTTCATTTTCCATAGAATTTAATAAAAATAGTTTCATGATTTTTAGATCAAATAGGGAATTTTGGAGCATTTAAAATAGCCTAAAACCTTGCTTCTGGATTTTTAGAAAATCAATAATAATTCCAAAAATCCCCAAACTTTTTAGATGACCCTTATATAATATTTAGAAGCCTTGGGTAGAGTTTGGTATGATTTGGACCTTGTCTGATACTTAGAACCCAAAACCCTACCCCTTGCCCTATGAACTTCAATATTGACTCTAGACACCCTAGTTTCCTGAAAGACCGTGAAGGAAAATTGAATTCAAGACTTTAGATAACCAATTTCTATTGTTTTTGCATCTTCATGAGCACTACATGAGCATTCATTATTATACTTGGCTATATATAGCAAACGAAGAAGAAGTTGAAGTTGAAAAAGAAAGAACACCACCACCACCACCTGAGGAGCATCAGGCAGGCAGCTATTTCTAATTTGACATCAGTGGGTCCGAGCCTGATTCACCAGTAAAACAAGGCAAGCCCCGGTGCATGCAACCCCTTCCTTGTGTTTTAAATTATTTTTACACACTTTAAGTCTAGTGAATGTGCATTAGGTTTATAGGAGTTGCTTGGAAACCCTTTGATGCATTGCCTTCCTTGATATCCATACCTTTATAGATACTTCTGGTGAAGTATCAAAACATGATTTACAAAAATGCTTAGCCCTGCTCAGATCTTGTGGATAGAGGTTGTCTTTTGCATTAAGGCCTAGCTCAAGGGTTATCCTTAGGAAAGATGGCTTCTACCTGCAAGAATATTTCATTGAGAGCGTGGTGGGATCTTACTGCAAAGTTCCCTTTGATGCTCTTTTCATCCTAAGGAGTACAAACAATCCTAAGGGTGGAAGTACTTAAATCGGGACTTGGGCTAGGAACAGGTGATGTTCTACCCAGGTTGATTAAGGATTGGATGCGTATGTAGGCTTGCTGATCAAGGACTATCTTAACTGGCCACATGTCCTAGAAATGGGACAGGGTAAGCTTTGCCTCGGGCAGACTAATACCAGAATAAGATAACACGCAATGGGAGTGGAGAGATGGCGAGAGTAGCGTGTACCCTCCGTGGCAAGAGGCTGGACGGTGGTGTATCTGTGCTCTCGGTTGGCGCGAACCTGATCTGGTCTTAAGAACCCCGGTGGCGAGTTGACATATGCAAGGGTTAAGTGCTACATATGTCGTGTGGTTAGAGATCCTCAGCTGAGTAAATCGATTCGGATCGCCGTTATATCCCCGGACAGTGGAGACTTGGTCACTGACCTACAACCTAAGTCAGGATGTGAACCTCATGAATAAAAATGATGTTGTATTGATGAGATGGTGAAATTAGACTAGATGCTAACAAGGTCTATTAATACTTAATCTAGCATTAAAATGTTGAAAGTAAGGACTCACTTTAGTAAGCTATTTCTGCAAAAGTATCTAAGTTGATTCTTGCTAAAGCCTCTCCTTGATTCCCAAATCCAGCATATCCTTGAGAGTCTTTTACTTTGTCGGGTAAGTCATGCGAAAGTACACTTCGTACTCAGGGCTTTGTCCCATGTTGTTTTAGGTGAAGAAGCAACAAACTTTTGTTGCTTCTGTTCAAAGGTGGTACCCAAAGAGGAGAACCAAGACTAGAGCTGCGGGAGGGAAGGCCCTCCGTTAAAACTTTTTACTGTCTATTTGGGAAGAAGTTTTTGCCCCCCATGGTATGTAATAATAATACTCAGCACTCATGTAGTATGTTCTGGTCTATAAATATTAAACACTATCTTACTTTTCAATAAAAGTAAATTATTGTAACTGCTTCCGCATTTCCGTATCTCCGATGAATTGTTATGTCTGCGTGACGAGTGAAACGCTCTTGGGAAAGGAAAAGAAATTCAGATACCGAACTTGTCAAGTGGTCAGGTGCACCTGCAGGGTTGTCTAAGGTCCGTTGGACAAGGACAACTGTAGGTGGGCCTAATTACTTGGGAGGTTCCGTCACACTAACCATCGTTACTATTCATCGTTCATCCGATCACCCAAATATTCAACTGCTCATCCATCATGATGATGAGCTCACCTAAAACCTACAAGACTAATATCTCAGCCATACAAACTCTGGTGACTGTGATTTTTCTTCTAGTTAGAACATCACGGTTGGTCACCCATCCCAGAATTGCTCTAAGTTGAGAACGCTTAACTTAGAGGTTCTTTCGAACCAGGCTTTCAAAAAGAAAGGCGAACCATGTTTGTATAGATATGTAGCACCCCAAAAATTCAAATCTAGAAAATTTCTCAAACTCACTCTAAATTCAAAATGAACTTTTAAATTTTGTTTCAAAATGTTTGTTTGCAAGTTGATCTCAACAAAGAAAATATAGTGGTCTATATTCTCTCCAAAATTCTCCTCAAAAAGACCTACAAATATTTTCCAAGTGATCCCTTCAAATTCTTTCAGAAATATTGCCTAAATATTCCAAATATTTTTGTAGTTTGTTCATTCGTTCGTCCAAATAATCTTTGTTCAGTCGTTACGCTGCCGAAATTCCGATCGTTCGTTCGTCCGATCATTCGTTTGTTCATAACCCCTATTCATTGTTCGTTCATACGAACTATTTATCATTCATCGTTCGTTCATAATCCCTATTCATCGTTTTTCGTTCGTTCATACGAACTATTCACCGTTAAACGGATCATTCATAATCATTATTCATCATTCATCCTACTATTCATTGTTATTCCAATCGCCCAAATATTCAACTTCTCATCCATCATGATGATCGGCTCACCTAAGACCTACCAGACCAATATCTCAGTCATACGGACTCCAGGGACTATGATTTTCTTTCTAGTAAGAACTTCCCCTTTGGTCACCCATCCAAGAATTGCTCCAAGTTGAGCATGCTTAACTTTGAGGTTCTTTCGAAACATGCTTCCAAAAAGAAAGGCGAAACATGTTTGTATGGATACACCGTCAATCTTATAAAACCTGGCCCAAGATACCACAGCCCATCCAGACGAGAATATCACAGTATTCTAGCTATCTGGGTGCTGCCTTACTTTTGTCCCATGTGACAGAGAAGGTAGGAACAATTGCCACCAACATAAGTATCTACTCATGAACAGTCCAGAAATAATTCATGGCACTCTGCTTCCAATATCTCTAAATATTCTAATTCTGGAATATTCTAGGAATATTCCTTTTCCCTTTGCCTTTTATATTCCTATGATTATAAAAACCAAAACTCCTTTGTCCAGTCTCTGATTTTGACAGTCCTGATTTCTAAATTCTTATCAAATTACCCTCTATCCATCCATGTAATTCTGTAAGCATGGTTCATAATCTAGAAAACTCCAAAATACTCTTGTCCCATATTTCACCTATAATTTTCTATCCAAACTGATTCTTTCACCACGATTCTCATAAACAGTAAACTCAACCATACTAAAGCATACGCACCCATCTATAAATACCTCCAGAGAGTTACCCTCTCCCTCCCACACCCTCAACAACCTGAGCCAAGGCAACCACCCCCCCCCCCCCCGCACTCAGTTACCTCGCTCTGCCACTACACTTCTAGTATTGGTCCACCTCCAATACACTCTTCGGGTAAGCATCTCTACTCCATCAACACAAACTATACTCAAAACTATATTCACCCATCTACCACCATTCCTGACCACTATAATGAATATTTGTTCACATACTTGCTGTTTTGTATGCTTGCTTGTTCATGCTATGTATTTATTGGAGCGTTCATGCCGTCTCGTGAAGGCTAGTTCTGCAAGTCTACGCCAGACGGTGGAGCCAGAAGCCAATTCCATGAGCTCTCACCCTTTCACTGGTTAAAGCATGGCAAGCTCACTGGATCCCTTTGATGCATAAATTACATATGTTTTTCAAAGACAATCATCAACATGTTATTTTATGCATTATATGATTTTTCTGCTAAGAGACATGTTAATATGGCAACCCAGCCTTAGAACTTTGCCGCAATTCATCTTTATACTCCTTAACATTTTTGTTACAAAAAGTTTGAAAAAAGGTGTGAGTTGTTCAAAATAAAGTGTTTTTTAAAATGTGTATGATGAATGGTTATCACCCTTATCACCTTTGAGTCGGATGATCAGGGACTTCTCGGTGTTGGGAGGGCCTTAAGGTGATGGCTCAGCCAGGTTAGGTGTGAGAATGAAGAATTACCCCTCTCGTATAAGGACCGGTATGCCATTCTTCACTGCCTATACTCTTATCAAGTACAACCACTCTAGACCATATGGGCAGTCGCTTGATCCGAACTTGCACGGTCGGCACCCTAGGGTTATGTTGGCTAGGGAGCACCGGGAGGACAAGGAGGGGGAAAGTTTTGTCCTAGTTTGGGCATGGAGGTGGCTGTTGGAACTTGCACACGGGCACAAGTCGATCCAACAGTGGGGGGAATGTTAGCACAAACAGGGTTTTAGCACGTGATGGCAAAAGCACTGTTCATCTGGCCTCTCACGGGCACTGTGCGGGGGTATTTATAGGTACCTGAGCGCGCAGCGCCTTGAGCTAAGGACGCATGTGCCCTCAGCTACCTAGGTTATCCCCAGAATATTCCCATAAAGCGGGGTTACAGACCGTAATTACAGAGATGCTTTTACAAATTAGGCCCGTAACGCACAGCGGCCACGCGGGGCCCGTTACGATGGGCCGGATCGCACGTGGGCCTCTGAGCTGGACGAAGCCGCACAGTGGGGTGCCCTTCGTCACCGGTCTTCGTCTGGCGCGGTACATGCGAAGGGTGTCCCTGCCTGCTTTGTCTGTGTTAGCTCAGCTGCTGCAGCGAAGGCTTCGAGCGAAGGGTGGCGCCTTTGCCTTCGCCCCAACATTTGCCCTCCGAGGGACCAGTTCGACAAAGTCACCTGGTGCCGAAGACGTCGCTAGATGGCGGAGACGCTGCCCTCGCTCGAAGTGGTTCCGCGGGGGTTTTTGATATGACCGTTGATTGACGGCGTACTGTTGGATTGCGGGTTTCCCGAAGCGCCGCGCCCTGCCTATAAAAGGGGGTGGGGGTCGGCGCTTTTTGTACTTCACCTTCCGCGCTCCGCGAAAACCCTAGCCGCCCTTTCTGCCGTCTTGCTGCTCGTCGGCCCGCCGTGCTCTTGTTCGCCGGAGATCTGGCTCGAGTGAAGCAGACCGCCCGCCGCCGCCGACGGTACGTAGCGATGCCGTCCTCGTCTTCTTCCGCTGCCGCTACGCCGCCGGCCGTTCCCTCGCCGCCGGCCGCCGCCTCGTCTGAAGAGACGCTGAGTAGTTTAATGGCGGAGGAGTTGCGCGCCGGCGATTCTGTTGATTTTGGCGTATCGCGGATGTCGTCGGTCCGCGTGCAAGATATGCAGCGGTTGGGTTACTTCGGCGGCGGAGTTGCTCGAGTCCCGGGGACGGAGGAAGTCCCTGAGCCGGAGGGCGAGTTGGTTGTTTTCGAGGCGTTCTTCGCCGCCGGACTCCGCTTGCCTGCGCACCGATTTGTTGGCGAAGTCCTGCGCAAGTTCAACGTTCAAATACATCAGCTGACACCGAATGCCATAGTGGCTCTGTCGAAGTATGTCTGGGCGACGACTTCGTACGGCGGACAGCCATCGGTCGAAGTTTTTGCGAAGTATTATTGTTTGCACTGGCAGAAGAGGATGATTGGAGACGAAGTTGCTCAGTTTGGGTCCTGCACATTCACGCCGAAGACCGGCAAAACCACGATGCAGGTAGTCGAGTTGGTGCCTTGCGCCCGCAACAAGTGGGGCAACTGGAATGAATTTTGGTTTTACGTTGCTGAGGGCACCGTCGAAGGCCATGAGGGGCTTCCCGTGTCCGAGATGTGTTCTCATTTTTACTCAGCGTACCCGCCCTTCGAAGTGGCGGAGGAGGATGTGGACGAAGGGGCCCTTCGGTGCGCCGCCGGCCTGAGCAGTGGGCGCGACTTGGTTGAAGAATTTGTGGCGTACGGGGTATGGCCCTTGGCGCATGGCTAGGCGTTGGGCGAAGTGTGCCCTCGCCAGATGCCTTTCCATGGCGGAAGAGTGGTGCGGAGTCCCGCCTTCGCCCTGAATCTGCAAAACCGCGATCCGGCCGCCTTTGTGCGTGAGGCGGAGGATGGGGCGGTGCGGCTCGTTGGACGTTACGTGCCGAGGACAGAGGGCCAGCGCAGCTGGGATATCCGCGGGTCAAATGACCGTTTGAATAGGGTTTTTGAATTAAATCAATTGCCATATGACGGCTACCCTGGTCAAGACGATGTGGATCGCCGCGGGAAGAAACCGGCGGTGGAGACTGGAGACGACCCTGCGCCGGCGGCCGCCCCATCCTCTAAAAAGAGAAAATTAGGTACTGCTATGGGAGGACTTGGGGTTTATGATGGTTTTGCTAGAGAGTTGATGAGGACGTGCGCGGCCCCGGGGGAAAGGATGTCTTCGCCCGAGCTCCGGGAGTCTTCGGCTCGGATGCTGAGGGTTACCGGGGGTTGTTGGCCTAGGAACGTTCCTATCCCCCGCGCGGCTAGCGAGGACTTTTTTACATCTCGCATGGTTCGTGAATGGAGGGTTTTTCCTTACGGGCGGAATATTGCTGCTGTTGTGTCAGCAGTGATGGACAAGGATCGCCAGGGAGCGGCTCAGAAGCGCCAGGCGGCTGTCAGGCTCGTTGAAGCCAGGCCGAAGAGGCAGCGGGGGGCTGCAAAGGCTGTGGCCCCCGGCGGAGGCCGGCCGCCGCTAGCGGCGAAGTCGGGCGTCCCTGCATCTAGCAAGGCGCCGGAGGCAATGGCAGGCGCTGGAGGCTCGAAATCGGCGAAGGCGGTGCCGCCGTCCAGCGGAGTGGCGGAGGTGGTGAAGGCGGCCCGAGCATTGCCGTTGTCGGGCAAACGTGTCGCCGACTTCGCCACCGACATTAGTGTGGAGGACTATCTCGGTGGTAAGTCGTTGGCTCTATTTATTTATTTATTTATATATTTTTTTTAATTGTTCGTTGGTACGTCGCAGGGTCGGGCGAAGGCCAACTTGCTATGGTTGTGCCCGCCGTGGCGACCACGACGGCTGCCGCAGTGCCGAAGGCGAAGGGCGGGGCTCTTAGCGCCGGAGGCGAGGTGTCGGCCCTCGCGGTTGTGATGGATGAGGCGGGCGCTGTGTCCCGCCGGCTGAAGGAGGTGACGGAGGCGCTAAGTCAGGTCCGCTGAGCTGGACTTCGTCCTTTTTTCGGCTTGTTGGGGTCGCGGTCTTATGATTGCTCTGCAGGTGGCTGACTTCGCCAGCCGCACTGCGTCGGGGGCCCTCACGGCGGCTGTGGCTGCCGAAGTCGAGAGACTTCGGACACAACATGCTGATGCCGTCCGTGAGAAATCGGCCGCCGACAGCAAGTGCCGCAAGCTGGCGGACAAGGTGGCCACACTGAAGAGAGAGAAGGCTGCCCTCCGGCGCCAGCTGGCGGGGGAAAGGAGGGAGACCAACGAGGCTCTTGCCAAGGCGCAGGCTGCGCAGACGGAGGCCAACCTGGCACGGGCGGAGGGCAATCTTGCCAGGGAGCACGCCGAGCAGCTGCAGGAGTGGCTCACCGCCCTGGAGAGCCGCGTGGAGAGAGCCGAGGCCGCGTCACGCGCGGAGGCGGAGGGACACGCCAACTGCTTGTAGATACATACCGCGGGCTGGGCGCGGGGACCGGTGATTTTGAAGTGCCGGACCGAGAGCCCGGACTTCGCTGCCTGGAGTGGGTGCAGGAGGAGTTGCAGGCACTCCCCACTGTCGTGGAGGGGTTTATGGCGTATGCCTCCCTAGTCACCTGCGAGGGGGCGATGAATGCGCTCTCCCGGGAAGGGTGCCGGCACTTCGAGGTCTTCTACCAAGTCGAAGAAGATTTTGAGCAAGATATCTTTAAGGTTGAGGACCCCGTAGTGAAGGAATCCGTCGGAGCTATCTTCGACCGGCTGTGGGGTCCACATGGTCGCGAGGTGGTCAAAGAGCGGGCCGAGACGGCGAGGGCTCAGGTAACGTTTTCGTATGTTTGGTGTTTGTTGGATGTAGGCTGTGTGTGTGTTTGATGAGTTTTGTGTGTTTTTGACTTAGGCGGCGCATGGCGAGAGGGTCGACGACTTCGGGGCGTTGAACAGCATGCTGTCTGACCCGGAGCCGACCCCGGCGGAGGCCGTGCCTGGGCTCGCCCTGGAGCCGACCCCGGAGACTGCGGGAGACGCGTCGGGTGCCCCCGCATCTGCTGCGGCCGGCGAAGGCCTGCCCCCAGAGGTCGCCGAAGGCGCACCTGATGCCTCCGCAGCTGCTGCGCCGAGTGCTGAAGATCCCGCAGCGGTGGCGGCGGAGATTACAGCGGAAGCAACGGCGGAGCCAACGGCGGAGGCTCCCGCAACGTCAGGGCCGTCGCAGGTGGCGTAGTGGGTATAGAGGGTTGGGGAAATTTGTACATGTTACTGAATTTTGGTTGCTGCGCAGGTTCAAGATTTTGGGCCTGCGCACACAACCGCTACTACTAAATTTTTGGCGGCTTCGACCGCGAAAGATGGTAATGAATGTGGTGGGTCTGCATCTGAGTTTTTTGATTGTGCTGACTCTGGGAGCTCGGTTGAGTGGACTGAGGAGTCGTCGGAGGAGGACTTGGACTACTTTGCGGCCTTGGATGTGGCTGCGGCGGAGGCTTCGCCGCACGTCGCGGACGCAGGAGATGTGCCAGGTCCTAGCACCGGGCGACGACGACGAAGGGCGGTTGCGAAGCGTAGAGTTAGTGGGGCGGAGGGGGCTCAGCTTCGTGTGAGTGGGACTGGCCGGCAGGAACTGTTGTCTTTGCCGGCCGCCGTGAATACAGGTGAAGGGGAACTGCGAAGTCTTTTTGCGGGTGAGGAGCTTAGGATAATAGGGAGATGGGAATTATTCCTAAGGTTGAGCCGATGTAGAGTGTGGTGCCCTCGCCTGTATGATGAAGTTGAGTGCCCTCGCTTGTATGTGTGTGCGAAGGCGTTGTGTACTTTGTCTGGGTTGTTTTGTTGCGCTGTGCTGGTGTGATTATAGTTGGTCTTGGCACGGACGGTTTGATGTTGTCGTTTCTGCCTTTGTTGTGCTAGTCCGGTTGCACCCTTAGGTGTCTTCTGCGCGGACAGTCTTTGCGGTAGGCTTTGGTTTTTTCGCACTTATTGTGCTAGTCCGGCTGCACCCTTAGGCGACTTCTGCGTGGATAGTCTTCGCGATAGACTTCGATTTTTTTTTCCGCACTTGTTGTGCTGGTCCGGCTGCACCCTTAGGCGACTTCTGCGCGGATAGTCTTCGCGATAGACTTCGATTTTTTCGCACTTGTTGTGCTGGTCCGGCTGCACCCTTAGGCGACTTCTGCGCGGATAGCCTTCGCGATAGACTTCGATTTTTTCGCACTTGTTGTGCTGGTCCGGCTGCACCCTTAGGCGACTTCTGCGCGGATAGTCTTCACGATAGACTTCGACTTTTTCGCACTTGTTGTGCTGGTCCGGCTGCACCCTTAGGCGACTTCTACGCGGATTTGTCGCACGCGAGGGTGGCTAGCGCTTAGCCTCGCGGTGACCTCGTATTGGTCGAATGTCGAAGACCGTCGTCGCGGTCTTTTTTTGACGCATGTTTTTTGCGGGGGATTTTCACACATATATTACATGGCTCCGCCTCGTTAAAAACCTCACCCCCCGGGAGGAAAAGAGTGCGGGCCGGTACAAGATTGTTTTTGCGAATTACAAGGGCGAAATCAGCCCTGAGGAGTCAAACAAAAAATTTGCGGAGGTTGTCGATGTTCCAGGAGTGCTCCAGGTCCTCGCCGTTTAGCGTCGTGAGCCTTTAAGCGCTGGGGGAAGCTTTTGTCTTGACTATGAAGGGGCCCTCCCACCTGGGCTCCAGCTTGCCCTTGGACTCCGTCCGAGCTGTTCGGACGAGTACGAGGTCCCCCTCGCTGAACTCCCTCGGGATGACTGTGTGGTCGCGCCATGCTTTGGTCTGGGCTTGGTATTTGTTTAGGGCCTGTAGGGCGAAGACTCGGTCTCCGTCAATGAGATCCTTTGAAGTTGGCTCGTCCACATCGGGGACGGCTGACAGAACTGTTCGCAGAGACCCATGCTTCATTTCTTGCGGGGTCATGGCCTCCGATCCGTATAGAAGGCGGAAGGGAGTAAACCCGGTCGCCCTGCACTCAGTCGTGTTTAGTGCCCAGACTGCCTCAGGTAACAAATCGGTCCATCTACCCTTCTTTTCATCAAGGAGCATCTTCTTGACAGCTGTGAAGATTTTTCTGTTGGCGCGTTCCACGACCCCGTTGGACTGCGGATGATAGACTGAGGCGAAGGCAAGCTTGGTGCCAATAGAGAAACAAAAATCCTTGAAGTCTTGGTTGTCAAACTGCTTGCCGTTGTCAACTGTTAGTTCGGACGGTACTCCGAAGCGGCAAACAATGTTCTGCCAGAAGAATTTTTGGGCAGTCTTTGATGTTATTGTAGAAATAGCCCTCGCCTCGATCCATTTGGTGAAGTACTCGACAGCGACGAAGGCGAACTTAAGGTTCCCCTGGGCGGTGGGCAGGGGCCCGACAATGTCCAGGCCCCAGCGCTGGAGGGGCCATGTATGGGCGATCAGCTTTGTGTACTGCGAGGGGCTGCCTGACCGAGGAGAAAACTTCTGGCAGGCTTCGCAGGATCGTGTGACCCGATTTGCGGCGCAGATCATTGCGGGCCAGTAAAAGCCCTGGCGGATCACCTTAGCAGCTAGGGCCCTTGGCCCTGCGTGTGAGCCGCACGTGCCACTGTGGACTGCTCGTAGGATCTGCATGCCTTCGGCTTCGGTGACGCACTTAAGCATTGGCTGACTGACCCCTTTTTTGTAGAGTTGGCCTTCAATCAGTGCGAAGTCTCAGCTTCGATGTCTGAGGCGCTTGGCCTCACTGATGTCGGCTGGATGATAATACCCCTGTAGGAACAGGGTTATTGGTGCCCGCCAGTCTTCGGTCATGATAAGGTTGACTATGCGGTGGCCTTCGCTGTCATTGGTTATTTGGAGCCCTTCGGGGCTCCGGACGGCTGGCGTGCCGATGACATGAAAGAACACGTCGGAGGGCAGAGTTTCGCCCCTGGCGGCTGCCTTGGCCAATGCGTCGGCCTCTTCATTTTTGGCCCGATCCACATGCTACAGGGTGAACCCCTTGAATTGCCTCTCGAGACTTCGGATGGCCGAGAGATATTGCATAAGTGCGAGGTCCTTTGCTGCGTAGTCTTTCTCAATCTGGCCGGCAACTATCTTGGAGTCTGTTTTAATGATACAGGTGGTGACTCCGAGGGCCCTTAGCTTGCGGAGGCCGAGGATGACTGCTTCATATTCTGCTATATTATTTGTGCATCTGTCGGATTCCAGAGCGAAGCTGAGGCGCGCTGCATATCTGTGCTTGACCCCGGCTGGTGAGGTAATGACTGCAACGGCGCCTACCCCCGCATGGCAACATGCGCCGTCGCAATGAATCGTCCAAACCTTCTCTGTGGACGGGTCTGGTTGTGTTATTGGCCCAGTCCAATCGACGACGAAGTCTGCCAGGACTTGTGACTTGATGGCTGTCCTGGGCTCGAAGCTGATGTGGTAGCCGGATAGTTCGGCTGCCCACTTGGCAATCCTCACCGATGCCTCCAGGTTTCTGAATAATTCGCCGAGTCCCCTGTCAGAGGTGACTCGGACCTTGAAAGCTTCAAAATAGTGGCGCAGTTTGCGCGAAGACATGACGACTGCGTAGGCAACCTTCTCCAGCTCTGTCATGTTGCACTTGGACGGAGTCAGTACCTCGGAGACATAGTACACGGGGCACTGCCGGACCATGCCCTCGACAGTCTGCTCCTGCACTAGTGCCGCGCTGACCGCATGTGGCGAAGCCACGACGTAGAGCAGCAGGGGGAGCGAGGGGTCGGGGCTGGTAAGGACAGCCAACTCTGTCAGGTACTGTTTTAATGAGGCGAAGGCCGACGCCTACTTTGGCCCCCAGGCAAAGTATTTTGCACCACGGAGTGTCTTGAGGAAGGGGAGACTTCGCTCGGCGGACCTGGAGATGAATCTGTTGAGAGCGGCCAATCTGCCTGTCAGGCGCTGGATGTCCTTGACGGACTGCGGAGGCGTCATGTCTATGATGGCTTGAATCTTGGTTGGGTTGGCCTCGATGCCGCGGTGTGATACCAGGTAGCCCAATATTTTGCCTTGGCGAACGTCGAAGACGCACTTTTCCGGGTTTAGGCGGAGTTGTGCGTCTCGCATGTTCGCGAAAGTTTCGGCGAGGTCGGCGAGGTGGTTCTCCTTGCTCTTGCTGGCGACAACAATGTCGTCCACATATGTGAATATGTTTCTGCCAATTTGCCCTTCGAGCACTGTTTTGGTGAGCCTGGAGAAGGTGGACCCGGCGTTCTTGAGTCCCTCCGGCATTCTGATGAAGCAATATGTGCAGAAGGGTGTTATAAAGCTGGTGCTAGCCTTGTCTTCTTCCTTCATGTATATCTGGTGGTAACCGGAGAAGCAGTCGAGGAGGGACATGACTTCGCATCCGGCCGCGCTATCGACTATTTTGTCGATCCGCGGCAACGGGAAATTGTCCTTTGGGCAGGCTTTATTGAGACTGGTGAAGTCGATGCACATTCGCCACTTCCCGCTCTTTTTCTGCACCATCACGACATTGGAGAGCCATGTGGGGTAAGCCACCGGCTCGATGAATTTGGCTTCCAGGAGGCGGTGCACTTCTGCCTTGGCGGCCTCCGTCTTCTCGTCGGACATCTTGCAAAGCCGCTGCTTTTTCGGCCGTACCGAGGGGTCGATTCCCAGACTGTGCTCAATTATTGAACGGCTAACACCGACCAGATCGAGGGCTGACCAGGCGAAGACATCTTTGTTCTTGGACAGGCAGCAGAGGAGCTTTTCTTCTTCATACGAAGTAAGGTCTTCGCTGATAATGACTGTCTGCCTGGGCGTGGCCTGGTCGAGGGGGACAGTCTTGGTCCCGTCGTTGCTCTGCAGCTGTGCCTTGTCGTGCTGCTTATTGGTTGGGCTGGCGGGCGCGGGGACCTCGCGTTGGGTCGTGAGGCAGTGCACGTTTCTTTGACCGGGCACGAAGTCCCGCTCTATGTTGCGCGCAGTCTGTTGATTGCCGAAGACTGTGATGACGCCTAACGGACCTGGTATCTTCATACATAGGTACAGTCCGTGAATGGCTGCTTCAAACTTATTGATGGAGCCCCGGCCCATGATGGCATTGTAAGGATATACCATGTCCACAATATCAAAGGTTATTTGCTCACTTCTGGCATTAGGTGCTACACCGAAGGAGAGAGGCAGTTGTATCTTGCCGACAGGGAAGGTGCCCTTGCCGCCGAAGCCATACAGCGGGTTGTCCGAAGGCTTAAGCAGGCTGTGGCTTATGCCCATGCGATCGAAGGCGTGGAGGAAGATGATGTCCGCCTGACTGCCGTTATCGACTAGGACTTTGTGCAGGTCCCAGCCTGCCACGCTGCAATTCATAACCATGGCGTCGCAGTGGGGGGCGCTGCGCAGGTCGACGTCTCGTGCGTCGAAGGTTAGCGGTATATGGGACCACTTTGTCTGCACGACTGGGCCAGTGACGGCGACGTGGTTTATGCTGTGGTAGTGGTCCCGCTTCTGCCGCTTGGTGTCGAAGTCAGTGCTGGACCCCCCAGTTATCATGTGGATGACTCCGCGATATGGTTGATCGGCGAAGTCTTCCTGCTTTGGAGCGTGGGGGATGTTTTGATGGTGTGGTGGTGGGGGTGGAGGAGGTACGATTTGTACTTCCTAATGGTGTTGGTAAGCGTGGTGCGGTGGATGCGGGGCGGGAGCATGGATATATGGTGGAGGGGGTTGCTGGTAATTGTGCGCGACAATTCTGGGGTTGTCGGCCGGCTGCGCCCGTGCCATTCTTTCTCTGGTGGCCTTCGTCTCGGGGCAGTCTTTGGTCTGGTGGGCGCAATCTTCGCCATGGAAGAGGCAGTAGAATCGGCGCGGCGGCTGCGCACGCCCTCGGCCCCTACCACGAGTTCCATTTCCGCGGCCCTAGGGGGGATATTCCTGGCGACGAGGGGGGTCAGCAGCGGGATGCTGGTTGGCGATGTTGTGCACTTGCTGCTGATTGCGGCTGTCTCGACCGGAGTCTGGCTGCGGAGTCCTCGTCCACGTGCGGCTGGACTGTGGGGCATCTTTGGGTTTCCGCTGTGACTCAACGTTGCGTTGGTGGAGCTCCTCGGATTTGGCATATTTTTCAAAGAGTTGATATAGCTCCTGGAGGTTCTTGGGCGGGTCTCTGATACAGTGGCTGTAGAGGACGCCGGCGCGAAGGCCACTGATGGCGTAGTGGATAGATATCTGATCATCAACGGAGGGCAGCTGTGACTTGAGTGTTAAAAATTTGCGGTAATACTCCCGTAGAGTCTCCTTTTCCAGCTGCTTGCAAAGCGAGAGCTCGGCCAAGGCGTCGGTGTCTGGGCGGTACCCCTGGAAGTTGAGCAGGAACTTGTCCCTGAGACTTCTCCAGGAATCAATGGACAGTGGAGGCAATCTGGTGAACCAGGTGAGAGCTGGGCCCTCTAGGGAAATAATGAAAGACTTCGCCATTGTGGCGTCGTCCCCTCCGGCGGATGCAACGGCGACCTGATAACTCATTATGTATTGCGCCGGGTCGGTGCTGCCGTTGTACTTGGGATAGGTCCCTGCCCGGAAGTTAGCTGGCCAAGGCGTCACTTGCAGGTGTGGCGCAGGGGACTTCGCTCGTCGAGATAGTTGACTCCTTGGAATGGCGCGGCGTGCGGGAAGGTGTGGTCCCGCTGGGGGAAACGCGGGTCCTCCGGTTGCGCGCGGTGTTGCAGGGGTGGCCCGTGCTGTAGGCCGAGGTGGCCTTCGCGCATGTCCTCGAATTGTGCGCGCTGCTGGAGGGGTGGCTCGTGCTGAAGGCCGAGGTGGCCTTCGCGCTGCATCAGCGCAATCTCCCGCTCGAGTTCCTGGGCCTTCTGCTCTTCGTCGCGTATCATTTGCCGCACTTTGGCTAGTGCGGACACACGCTGGCGCTTGGCCTCCAGTATCTCCTTCTGCCTCTGGAGATTGCGGTTCTTGAGGCGCAGGGCGCGCAGCTGTAGCTGCTCTTCTGCTGAGACGCCGAGGACTTCACCGTCCTCGGTGAGGTCCGCGCCCTCCGGTGGTGCGAAGCCTGAGGGTGGCTGCGGTTGTCCCTCAGGGCCGCAGGTGCGGAGAGTGTCATCTTCGTAGGTGCGAGGAACATCGTCTTCAGTGGCCTCTTGGTGGGTGGATTGGGTGAGGGCGAGGGCCTTGCCCTTTCTTGCGGCGAGCAGTGCTGCCTTCGCAGCCTCGTCAGCCTTCGGGTTAGCTCTCTTGGGTGCCATCGCGGGTGGTTTTCTTGTAGCACGAACGGTGGGCGCCAAATGTTGGAACTTGCACACGGGCACAAGTCGATCCAACAGTGGGGGGAATGTTAGCACAAACAGGGTTTTAGCACGTGATGGCAAAAGCACTGTTCATCTGGCCTCTCACGGGCACTGTGCAGGGGTATTTATAGGTACCTGAGCGCGCAGCGCCTTGAGCTAAGGACGCATGTGCCCTCAGCTACCTAGGTTATCCCCAGAATATTCCCATAAAGCGGGGTTACAGACCGTAATTACAGGGATGCTTTTACAAATTAGGCCCGTAACGCACAGCGGCCACGCGGGGCCCGTTACGATGGGCCGGATCGCACGTGGGCCTCTGAGCTGGACGAAGCCGCACAGTGGGGTGCCCTTTGTCGCCGGTCTTCGTATGGCGCGGTACATGCGAAGGGTGTCCCTGCCTGCTTTGTCTGTGTTAGCTCAGCTGCTGCAGCGAAGGCTTCGAGCGAAGGGTGGCGCCTTTGCCTTCGCCCCAACAGTGGCCATGTTCCTTTTGGTATAACTATTAAGGTAAAGACGTGTAGTGCAGGAGAGAGTTTCGGTAATCCAATCTCACGACGGTGAGATTGCAGAAATCGGACTATTGGGTGAAGTGTACACCTCTTCACAGAGTTCCAAAACCTATTCGAATAGTCCGCGTCCACGGATATGGATGAGTTATGACTTGGTTTGACAATTAGTATTTTGTTTTCCAAAAATGCTTTTGAAAATTGGTTTCAAAAGTTCCAATGGTTGAGCTGTGAGCTATGGTGGACGGGAAGTCCAATAGCTGTTTTTGAAAATGAAAATGAAAACCGTTGGGAAACTACCGAGATTCCTGGATGGTTTAGTCTAGTGGATTTTGTTCTAAATAAAAAAATTCCTGCTCCTTTGGAAGAGGAAGCCTTTTGAAAAAAGACAAAATGTTTTACAAAATAGCCCTAAACCCTAAACCATAAACCCTACTGCATAGAGAACCCCCTACAACAAGCATGTTTACTAATGCAGGACACCAAGAGTGAAGAATATGTATAACAATTCACATAATTTCTTTGTACATATAACATAGAAGAAATTTTGATTGTCCTCAATGAATACAATCAGGATGAAATAATAACAGAAGGACATTACATAAAAACGGTGTTAACAAACGTAGATGAGGTAACAAAAACATATATATCATGAAATGATTTTTTGAGGTCAAAGTGCAAGGTGGCAATAAAATGAGAGAATTCCCTATTTAACGCTACTATATGAGTGCTTCCTTCTATGGCCATGAAAATTACAACTCATTTGATGCAGGATCTAACTTTTATTCTTAATAACACTAATGTTAACTAGTCCATCAAGACAATGATGAGTGCCATGTGAAAAGATGGGGCTGCACTTATGGTTTGCAATTCTACAAGTAACAGCTAGAGCATCATCTGGTGGAGCATTTGTGTTTCAAGCATTTGTGTTAAAAACCATCGGATATCAAAATTAGGATTTGCGTTTTAATTCCATCCTTTGATGTGTTTTTATTTGCTATCACCATTACCTTGTTATCCATCGATCTCGCCTTGATACTTATCTTTATGCCTACTCTTTAAAAATCTCCTCTCTTCCACCTCAATTTGAGAGCGGCAATTTACCTATCTGGCCCTTGGACGTACCCTCTCCTTTTCCATTTGAAGGTCCGGTCTTAACTCCATTATTTATGGTACTTATACCCTTCGTCTTATGCCTATTTATCTCCTCTCATACATCCTTGTCTGTTATTACCTTAGAAACCCTTCTGATATCTATGCCCTTGCCTTCCTGCTTACCTTGATTTGTAATACCCAAAAGTGTAGAATGAAAATATAGTGGAATTACATATATTTTTTTGCCCCTATTTATTATAACATGTGAACAACATATTTAAAAGTGGACAACTAAATCAAAGACACAAAAAAACTTGTGCATCATGCAGGAGTTTATTTGATTACACATCTATAAATAATAAAAAATAATAATATCAAAACAATACATTGATATACAAACTAGAATTTAAAACCTAAATGGGGAGCAAAATTTTGGAGAAAGAGAAGAGAATACCACATAAAATAATGGAAATAAATATATATATAAATATATTCTTTTATCGTAAGATTTGAATTTGTACATTGATATATGTGCAAGTCACAACCAAAATTTAAATTCTAAATTCGAAATCAAAAATGGGAAAAGGAAATAAAAAAAAAGAAAAGAAGAAAGAACCTGAATGGGCCCAAACTTTTCCCTCAGCCCACTCCTATTTCCCTAACCGGCCATTGCCCTGTTATACCGCACGGCCAGGCTCATGCCTCCCTAGAGTGTGCCGACGGGTGGGCCCGCTCGGTCGGTGACTCTGGTGCGCGCCTGCATCCGTTCGTCGACACTGGCAGTGGGACCCTGTCGTCAGGTGCGTCTCCTTCCCCTTGCATTTAAGAGTTTGTTGCAGCGAGCGCCGAGTCCACCGGAGTCTGTTCGATTCGGTGAGTCCGTGATGGGAGGATTGACCGGGGGCGGAATCTTCAGCGCGCATAAAGGGCGAACCCATCCCCTCTAATCTAGACCAGCAGATAGAAGTAGCTGAGCAGGAGCAAATTGAAGGCAAGTTGTGCCCTTGACCACTTTTTACCCAATAATGCTCTTTAATGTCACTTATTCATGCATAGGTTAATTTTGAAGGGACCCAATAGGTCACCCTATATTGTTTATCTCATTACCTTGTTTACCCCTGAATCACTTGGGTAGTTTGCTATTGCTTTACATGGTTTTGGGATAATCATTTATTATATCCATGTTCCAGTTATTTTGGTATTCTATTTATGTTCATGTCAAGATCATTAATGTTATTTGAAACATGGAGCTTAACTTGAGAAACACGTGCCACCATAAGGGTTTAATGGGATGCCCTTGGCTAACTAATTAGGAAAGCTAGTGGAAGACTAACTTACCCGAAAGGTGCAAGGGCAGTAGGGGAGGTTCATGCAAGGAGGTTCTCGGGTTGATTTTGCTGCGATGGCGGTCAGTCGGGGGATTCTTGCAAGTGCTCTTCCCATAAACTGTAGCGGGTTTTTGGAAGCTAATGGAACTTTGTAAAGGCCTCGTAGTGTTGCCTTGCCTCGCTTCCTAGGTAGAGGTGTATGGGAGTCGTGATCCCTTGGCAGATGGGTAACATGACTTGTGGGTAAAGGGTACAACCTCTGCAGAGTGTAAAACTGGTATACTAGCCGAGCTCACAGCCAAGAGCAGCTCAGGACTCTCTGATGATTAATTTATGGAACTTAAATTCAATTTTGTCATTTGCGTATGCATGGGATTATTATTGATTTTGTTCTATTACTTTATTTAAGGTTTGGTATTCACTTACATCTAGTAACTGCTAATAAAATTTTGACCAACTAATTAAAAGCAATGCTCAGCTTTAACCCCTGTTGTTGATTAGCCTTACACATCACATGAACTCCCACCTTTGGTGAGTTCATGCCCACTGGTTCCCCACAACTTGTTGAGCTATGATCATGTGTGAGCTCACCCTTGCTGTCTCACACCCCCCATAGGAGAAGAACAGGTGGTTCAGGAGGAGCCACAAAGCGACGAGTTTGATCTGATCTATGTGGCGTTTCCCCAGTTGACTCTTGCGCCAAGGATGATCCTTAGTTCGTTTTATATTTATCTTTTATTTTGTAATAAGACTTCCGCTATGTAATAATTACTCTGATGTTATTGTGACATTTATCTCTATACTCACTGTTATTATATATGTTGTCTTCTTGGCGCATGTATGAGATGCATCTGGCTTTGTTCCTTAAAGCCGGGTGTGACAGAAGTGGTATCAGAGGAAATGTTGACTGTAGGACGAAACCTAGATAGAAATGGACAAACCCTTACCTACTTACCTTACTCTGATTCTTTCTTATCTTATCTTGATCCTGTCTCACATTCTACCATTCTACTCTAATTATTCTTACCTTTTCTATTCTAAGACATGATGGATTTCACACCTTGGAATCTTACATTTATGACAATTTTGAGAGATAGGGAACCTAAGACAAAATTTAAAACTATTTTCTCTATTTAAAATGTTGGTTGGTTGTTCTGATTATAAATGTCTGATTTGCTTCTTTGATTGATTGAAATATTATATATGGACATCTTAGCATGTACCACCATAAGGTAATGAATTAGCTATGGTAGGTAAAATATTAATCTGCTTAGCTAATAAATGCCCCAAAGTAACATGCCTTGTAACTACCTGCCTTGTCTACTATTCCCTCTTACCATATGTTTCTAACTCAGATGGTCAATACCAGGAAGGGTGGTGGAATTGATTTACCTCCCAGACGACACACTTGGAGGATATTTAGACAACCCCAGCCACAACCAGCAGAGATGGACCCTCCACCACCGCCTCCACCAGCAGGAGTTGACCCACTGGTTGCAGCTCAGATGAGGATGATGCAACAAATGGCGGACACTATTGCGGATATGCGTGCTCAGATGCAGCAAGAATGCCAGGAGATGCGCCAGGAACGAGAAGAGATACGCCAGGAGTTGCGCCAGGAGCGAGAGGAGATACGCCAGGAGAGAAGGGCGCAACAGCAACTGCAACAACAACAACAGCAACAACAACAAGTACCATTGCCTCCACCACCACCACCAGTTCCACCCCGAGATAAGCACCGGGAATTCATGAGTCATAAGCCACAGACATTTGCAAGCTCTCATGATCCACTGGACGCGGATGATTGGCTGAAGGCTGTAGAGAAGATGTTGAACATTGCTCAATGCACTGACTGGGAGAAGGTTTTATATGCCTCTGGATGTCTGACAGGTCCTGCTGCTGATTGGTGGGATTCATATACTGCTGCCCATGACACTGCTAATACTATTACTTGGGTAGAGTTCAGTACGCAATTCAGGAATTATCATATACCAGCTAGATTGATGAAGATTAAGAAGAAGGAATTTCTATCGCTGAAACAAGGAAGTATGTCAGTTAGCGAGTACCGTGACAAGTTCATCCAGTTATCCAGATATGCCCCTGATGAAGTTGCTAAAGATGAGAGGAAGAGGAGCATTTTATTGAAGGACTTAATGGACCTTTATAGTATGCTCTGGTGGCACATACATTTCCATCATTTCAGAGGCTGCTTGATAAGGCTCTAGCTATTGAACACAATCGTGTTCAGCTAGGAGATTTGAAGAGGAAAGCTATATCTCAAGGACAAGGAAGCAGCAGTGTTCGTCCTCGCTACAGTTCACCCTAGGGTACACCAGTTCGCACTGGTGGAGGCCAGCGCCCAGTTCAGCAATCACCTCAGAGGACTCCACCGCCTCGTCAGGCTACCCCCACTGGCACCCCGACGAAGTTTTCAGGATAGAGTGCAGGCACTACTTGTTTCAAGTGTGGGAAGACTGGACATTATGCAAATGTTTGCCCACAGAGAATTGCTACTACCCCAGTTCAGAATAAGCAGCAAACTCCAGGATCTGGCAAGGAATATTCTATTGCCAGGGTTAATCAAGTCACCGCTGATGCTACTACGGAAGGAGCTGACATTGCACTTGGTATGTTTTACATTAATGCAATTCCTGCAACAATATTATTTGATTCTGGTGCTACACATTCATTCATGTCTGCTCGTTATGCCAACACAAATGAGATACCACTGTTAAATATGAGAAAACCAATGATAGTAATTACACCTAAAGGGCATGTTGAGGCAAATCATATGACACGTAGATTGACATTGACCATTATGGGTAGAGAATTTGGAGCTACTGCTTTAATACTAGAGGCAAGCAGTATAGATCTGATATTTGGTATGTCATGGTTAAGAAAGGCAAAGGCCATTATAGCATGTGGTAGGGGTACGGTAGAACTCACCAGCCCTAAAGGAGAAAATTTTCAAGTTCAAATTGCAGTAACCACCTCATCCAAACGTGCGATGTTCTTTATAGCTGAGGAGTTTGTTGGTGACAATATCTGTGTGGTTAGGGATTTTTCGGATATCTTCCCAGAGGAGTTGCCAAGGATGCCACCAGATAGGGAAGTTGAGTTTGTAATTGACCTTCTACCTGGAACTGCCCCTATTTCTAAATGGCCATACATGATGTCTGTAGAAGAGCTAAAGGAACTTAAGAAACAGTTAACAGAGTTACAAGAGGCTGGGTACATTCGTCTGAGTTCCTCACCTTGGGGAGCGCCGGTTCTGTTTGTACAGAAGAAGGATGGATCACAAAGGATGTGTGTGGATTATAGATCTCTTAATGATGTTACTGTGAAGAACAAGTATCCGTTACCCTGCATTGAGGATTTATTCGATCAGATGAGAGGTGCAAAGGTATTCTCGAAGATTGATCTCCGATCGGGTTACCATCAGATGAGGATTAGGCCATCGGATATTCCTAAGACGGCTTTCTCGACTCGATATGGATTATATGAGTTCACCGTTATGTCATTTGGACTAACTAATGCACCAGCTTATTTTATGAACTTGATGAATAAGGTGTTTATGGAGTATTTGGACAGATTCGTCGTAGTATTCATCGATGATATTCTTATTTATTCCAAGAGTGATAGCAATCATGAGGAACATCTGAGATTGGTGCTACAGAAGCTATGAGATAATCAACTCTACGCCAAGTTTAGCAAGTGCGAGTTTTGGATTGGCGAGGTGCCATTTCTTGGTCATATTATTTCTAATGGAGGAATATCAGTGGATCCTGCTAAGGTCAAGGAGATTATGGAGTAGAGCGTACCCACTATAGTTACTGAGATTCGGAGTTTCTTGGGACTAGCAGGACATTACCGGAGATTTATTGAAGGATTCTCTAAGATTGCCAAGCCTATGACCTCGCTTCTGGAGAAAGGAAGAGAGTTTAAGTGGGACGAGAAGTGCCAAGATAGTTTTGATCAATTGAAGAAGAGATTGATGTCACCACCAGTGTTGGTTATGCCAGATCTATAGAAGGGATTTGATATTTATTGTGATGCATGTGGCCAAGGCTTAGGATGTGTGCTCATGTAAGAAAGACATGTGATCGCCTATGCGTCTCGTCAGTTACGAAAACATGAATTGAACTACCACACTCAAGATTTAGAATTAGTAGTCGTTGTGCACGCGCTTAAGATTTGGAGACATTATATTATGGGGACCAAGTGTCAAGTATATACGGATCATAAGAGTTTGAAGTATATATTCACTCAGAAGGATCTCAACCTTAGGCAACGCAGTTGGTTGGAGCTTATTAAGGATTATGATTTGGAGATTCACTATCACCCAGGGAAGGCAAATTTGGTTGCAGATGCCTTGAGTCGAAAGGAGCACGTTCATTCAGCTATTGTGGCCCAGCTACCCGATGAGATTGTTGAGGATTTTAGGAGACTTAACCTGGGGATAGTTGCTCACACTGAAGGAGTTACTATTGATGTGGAACCTACTTTGGAGCAAGAAATCTGCAAAGGACAAGTTGGTGATGCTAAGATACAAGAGATCAAGGATCTGATTACTGAAGGTCGAGGTCTAGAATTCACGGAGGATGAGCAAGGCACCATATGGTTCAAGGACAGGATATGTGTTCCTAATATTGAAAGCCTTCGAGAGACTATTTTAAAGGAGGCCCATGACCCGGATTATTCTATTCATCCTGGTAGTACCAAGATGTATTAGGATTTGAAGCGAAAGTATTGGTGGTATGGATTGAAGAGAGATGTGGCTGCACATGTGGCTTTGTGTGATGTGTGTCAAAGAGTTAAGGCTGAACACCAGAGGCCAGCTGGACTATTGCACCCGCTTAAGATACCCGAGTGGAAGTGGGAAGAGATTGGTATGGATTTCATTACTGGATTGCCTCGTACCCAGAAAAGATATGATGCTATATGGGTGATTGTGGATAGATTGACTAAAGTGGCTCACTTCATTCCTGTCAAGACTACTTATAAAGGTTCTCAGCTAGCAGAGTTATATATGGCTCGGATTGTGTGTTTGCATGGAGTACCAAAGAAGATTGTGTCTGATCGAGGTTCACAGTTTACCTTAAGATTTTGGAGAAGTTTCCATGAGAATATGAATACAAAGTTGAACTTTAGTACGGCTTATCACCCTCAGACTGATGGACAGACTGAAAGGACTAATCAAGTACCGGAGGATATGTTGAGAGCTTGTGCCCTTCAGCATGGAGGAAGTTAGGATAAAAGTCTACCATATGCTGAGTTCTCATATAATAATAGCTATCAGGCCAGTCTGAAGATGTCACCTTTTGAAGCTCTATATGGGAGGAAGTGCAGGACTTCTCTATATTGGGACCAGACTGGAGGAAGACAATTCTTCGGGCCCAAACTAATTCAAGAGGCGGAAGAACAAGTTCGTCTGATTCGAGAAAATTTGAGGGTAGCTCAAACCAAGCAAAATGTCACACCCGGTTTTAGAAGGCAAACCGAATGCGAACCATGTACGTGCCAGGATCAGCAATTCACGTACACAGCAGTTACATAACATGGACATCATCACACAGTGCTCAAATAGTATTAAAAGGGGAATAATAGTCGATTACATCATATGTCTGAGACATCCACATAGCCTTTACAATAAATCAAAGTGCGGAAAAGAAACATAGATAAACGCGGCCTTCACAGGTAGCCGACTGGGGGTTGCCGCTAACCCACGCCTAGAACTCGTCGTAGTCTTGGAACTCCTGTAAGTCTCCTTCCACGGCTTCATCTTCGCCTGAGCAGTGGTTGCAATGCGGACAACCTAGGGGGGTTTGGTGTGTAGAGTAAGGGTGAGTACACATCAACATACTCAGCAAGTATCCTGTTTGGCTGTAGTGGACTAGCTTTATGTGGGGGTAAGTCAAGTAGTTGCTTTTAGTTGGTCAGATTATTATTGTTACTAGTAGAGAAAGCCAAGTTTTAGATTTAGCCCACGTTATTAACCCAAACATACTCCTTTCCAAACAGAAAGAGTACCACCTACCATTACCAGAGTCAAAACCAAGAACCATCATCCTCATCACCACCTGTAAACCATACTTCTCTGATCAACAATCTCTAATCACTGGAGCTCCCTTGGCCGCTCATAACCGTGAGCACGGCTGATATATTAGTTTTCAAACACTCTGCAGAGATTGTGCACTTTACCCACAAGCCGTGATCCCCTTTCTGCCCGGAGAGAGCTACTCCCCATTGATCACTACCTAGGTGGTCTAGCAGGGCATCACTATGTAGCCTTTACAAAGATTCCCCGGGGCTGCAGCCGCCCGTTAGGTTTCCTAAATGCACCGCACTCCTCCCCAAGAGGTGAACCCAAGCTTGGCAGAGCGAGCCGCATACACCGAGCCCCATTGATGGCACGACGGCTAAGCGAACTACACCCCGGGTCCTCTAATTATTCAGCTAAGGGCACCCCATTCCACCCTCATGGTTGCACTGTTTTCCAGGGCGGTCATCCAACGAACAGGTCCTTACGGAGAGGCACTCGAGAAACCGCTCGAGCCCCCTTGAAGGACACAAGTATAACATCATAATAAAAGAGGGGAAACAGCGTATCATTTATAATTCTCATCATGTTCATTGATTAGAGTTGAGCATTAGCATAAAGCTAAACAATAATAATCCAACCCAAATAGGTAAACAAGGACATGGATAACAAAAGCTAGTCAATCCTTAGGTATAAATGTGTAACGCGGGAGGTGAATTAAAGAATGTATAGGACAAAGATAGGTCAAGGGACACTTGCCTCCACCAACCGACTGCTGCTCGGGGGCTTCTCCTGCGAGTTCCTCGGGCTCTTCAACCGGATCGTTCTCTATGCGAGCGCAAACATACATACATCCACACATTTAATACAAAAGAACAGTACAACATACAGTAGAATGCAGTAAGTAAACAGACGTTCCACGCGGGCTCGCAATTACGGTTAAGAGAGAAAGAGGAAAAGACAGTCGAGAAACGATCGCGTTACAATATTATAAATTAAACCACTCGCTCAATTGAAGTGCAATAATTTGGACACTACGTTTAGCATAAAGTAAAGTCATATTTCATGTCTAATCATTATAAGCAGATAAAGATAAATTAAAAGGATTGTCGTGCGGCGAGACGCGCGACATAACACTTTAAATTGAATTAAGAAATCGACGACTCATCGCGCGACAGAGCGCACAACGAGACACTTGCATTAATTATAAAGAGACGTTAAGCATCGCGCGGCGAAACGCACGACGGCATACGTCGACAGAACTGAGTTTAAAGTGGAACGTCGCGTGACTGAACGCGCGACGTCACACATTAAACAACCTGAAATTAAAATGGATCGTCGCGCGACGAAGCGCGCGACGCAGCACATTAATAGAATCTGAAATTAGATAAATTCGTTGCGCGATGAAGCGCGCGACACAGCACGCTAACTAATGGAGTTTGAAATTAATTAAAACCAAGAATAATCACCGCGCGCATGGGGTTGCGCACGCGGGAACGCGTTAGGGGTAAACGGGGGAGCGCAAGGCCGCGCCGAGGCCACGCGAGCCACGCCGAGGGCCGGGACGCTGCGCGTAGGGGCCGGGGACCGCGCCGGGGGCAGGGGACCGCGTCGGGGGGCCAGGCCGCCGCGCCGGGGGCCGGACCGCCACAGGGGAGGGAGCAGGGGGGCGGGCGGGCCACGCCGGGGCCGAGGAGCGCCACCGGGGGCAGGGCCGCCACGGGGGAGGGAGCAGGGGGCGGGGCCACGCTACCGCGAGAGGGAGCAGGGGCGGGCGGGCCGCGCCGTTGTGGGAGGGGCAGGGGCGAGCCACCGCGGGGGAAAACAGGGGCGGGGGCGAGCGCCACGCCGGGGGGAAGGGGAGGGGCAGGGGCGAGCGCCGCCGCGCAGGGGCCGGGGCGGGGCGACCGCCGCCTCGCAGCCGCGGGGAGAGAGGGGCAGGCCGCCGCGCGCAGGGCGAGCAGGGGTGAGCGCCGCCACAGGCAGGGGCGCGCGCAGGGAAGAGAAGGGGAGGGAGAGGGAGAGAGAGAGGAGAAGGGAGGGAGGGGGCTCACCTCGGGGATACAACTCCGACGATCACCGTCTCCAAAACCTAGGGCACCACGGAAGAGAGAGAGAGAGGGAGAGGGAGAGGTTGCTGCGCGGGAAGAATCAAATGAGCCAAACGGATCTGGGGGAAGGGGGCGCGCAGGGGGAGGGCAGGGGCGCCAGGGGCGCGCGGGCCGGGCTAGGCCGGACCGGGCCGGGCTGGGTCACATCACGGATCGAAACCCATGACACGCACGACCATTAAACGGAATCCAATTGCAAACCAAAATCTGAAACAGAATGAGATGAACACGCGACATCAGACAAAGAAATGCGCTTCGGCATGATGCAACACCCATGACACTTAGGTTTTGGTTTGTAGATGACACGGACACCTGTCACCATACTGGTTTGAAATTGGGAAGAAGGAGCGAAACAGGAAGAGAAAAGAGAGTAACGCCCGAATTTGGTGAGAGAAAAGAAGAAAAATTCTACCCCCAAATTCATGGCGTTACAAACCTATCCCCCTTAAAAGAATCTCGCCCTCGAGATTCAGGGTTGGCTAGCAAAGAGCTTAGGGTATTTGGCCATCAGATCATCTTCACGCTCCCTGGTTGCTTCTTCCTAAGAGTGGTGATTCCATCTGACTTTGCACATTCTGATGGTCTTCCTTCGGGTGACTCTGTCTGCAGTCTCAAGGATTTGCGTTGGCTTCTCAATGTAGGTCTAGTTCTCTTGGACTTCAAGGCCTTCCACTGGCAACTGCTCCTTTGGCACTCGCAGACACTTCTTCAACTGAGACACATGAAAAACATCATGCACAGCAGACAAATTTTCTAGCAGACTGAGCTGATAGGCCACTTCTCCACGCCTTGCGAGAATATGGTACGGACCAATATAGCAGGGTGCTAGCTTGCCTTTGACTCCGAATCTTCTGACTCCTCTGATCGGTGACACTTTCAGATAGACGAAGTCTCCAACCTCAAAACTCAGATCTCTCCTTCTAGTGTCTGCATAGCTTCGCTGCCTTGATTGCGCTATCTTCAGATTCTCTCGAACCATCTTGATGTTTTCTTCGGCTTCAAGCAGAATGTTAGGCCCGAATACTTGCTTCTCTCCAGGCTGATCCCATTGCAACGGAGTTCTACAACTCCTTCCATAGAGCGCCTGAAATGGTGACATCTTCAAGCTGGCCTGGTAGCTGTTGTTATAGGAAAACTCTGCATAAGGCAATCTCTTATCCCATTCGGACTGATCTTGCAACACACAAGCTCTCAACATGTCTTCAAGGATTTGATTGGTCCTTTCAGTCTGACCGTCTATCTGCGGATGATAGGCTGAACTGAAATTCAGATGTGTGCCCAAAGCCTCATGCAACTGCTGCCAGAAATGAGAGGTGAAATGTGTTCCTTTGTCTGACACTATCTTCTTTGGCACACCATGAAGACAAATGATCCTAGACATGTACAATTCTGCCAATCCTACACTGCTGTAGTTGGTCTTGACAGGTATGAAGTGGGCTGACTTGGTCAAGCGGTCCACCACTACCCAAATGGAATCGTAGCCAGCTCGAGTGCGAGGAAATCCGACTATGAAATCCATACCGATTTCATCCCATTTCCACTGAGGAATTTGCAACGGTTGCAATAATCCAGCCGGTCTTTGGTGCTCTGCCTTGATCCGTCGACAACTATCACACATAGCCACATGCTCTGCGATTTCTCTCTTCATTCCGTACCACCAGAATGTCTTCTTCAGATCCTGATACATCTTCTCACTACCAGGATGAATCGAATAAGCTGTCTCATGAGCTTCCTTGAGGATCAACTCCCGAATAGATTGGACATTGGGAACACACAAGCAGTCTTTGAATCATATCATACCTTCTGCATCTTTCCGGAAATCTTTGCCTCTACCATCTAGAATCAGTCGCCGGATCTCACTGATCTTCTCATCATTCTTCTGCGCTTCTTTGATTTCCCGCTCCAGGGTAGGTTCCAACTCAATTGTGACTCCTCGCGTGTTGTTCAGAAATCCGAGACTCAACCTGTCAAACTCTTTGGCCAACTCATAAGGCATCGGACGAGCGACCATCAGATTGACTTGACTCTTCCTGCTCAAAGCATCTACCACTACGTTCGCTTTGCCTAGATGGTAATGAATATCCAACTCATAGTCTTTGATTAGCTCTAACCATCTTCGTTGCCTCATATTCAACTCTGACTGAGTAAATATGTACTTCAGACTCTTGTGGTCTGTGTAAACATCACATTTCTGTCCATACAGATAGTGCCTCCAGGTCTTCAGTGTGTGAACCACTGCTGCCAACTCTAGGTCATGGATTGGGTAATTCTTCTCATGAACCTTCAGCTGTCGGGACGAGTAAGCCACAACTCTTCCCTCTTGCATCAACACGCATCCCAAACCAGTGTAACAAGCATCGCAATACACCAAGAATGGCTTGTGCACATCAGGCAAGACTAAGACAGGCGCTGTAGTCAACTTCTCCTTCAGCGCTTCGAAGGCCTCTTAGCATTTCTGGGTCCACTTGAACTCAACTTTGTTGCCTAGCAAACCTGTCATTGGTTTCGCAATCTTCAAAAACCCTTCAATGAATCGCCGATAATATCCGACCATTCCAATAAAGCTCTTGATTCCTCGAGCATCTGTTGGCACTTCCCAGTTCAGAATGTCTGTCACTTTCTTTGGATCCACAGCCAATCCTTCTTTGTTGATTATGTGACCCAGGAACAGGACTTCACTGATCCAAAACTCGCACTTGCTCAACTTTGCATACAACTGGTGCTCTCGCAATCTCTGCAATACCATCCTCAAATGATCTGCATGCTCTTCTTCGCTTTGAGAGTATATTAGAATGTCATCAATGAATACCACCACAAACTTATCAAGATAATCCATGAATACACTGTTCATCAAGTTCATAAAGAAGGCCGGTGCATTGGTTAGACCAAAAGACATCACAGTGAACTCATACAACCCATACTTGGTAATGAATGCCGTCTTCGGAATGTCTGAAGGTCGGATCCTGAGTTGATGATAACCTGACCTCAGATCTATCTTGGAGAACACGCTGGCTCCTCTCAGTTGGTCGAACAGATCTTCTATTCTGGGCAAGGGGTACTTGTTCTTGATTGTGACCTCATTCAGAGCTCGATAATCGATACACATCCTTCTGGTGCCATCTTTCTTCTCCATAAATAGGACAGGGGCGGCCCAAGGCGAGGTGCTTGGCCGGATGTAACCTTTCTCTGACAGCTCATCAATTTGCTTTTTGAGTTCAACCAACTCTGGTCTAGATACTCTGTAAGCTCTCTTAAAGATGGGGGCGGTGCCAGGAAGAAGCTCTATAGCAAACTCGACTTTCCGCTGTGGTGGCATACCTGGTAAGTCTTTTGGAAACACATCTGGGAACTCAGACACAATCGTGATACTCTCAATTCGGTCTGCTTCACTGCTATCGACAGCCATCTGATAACAACTTCCTTTCTTTGGTTCAGGCGGGGCTAACTCGGTCACCACTTCCTCTCCTAGTGGGGACACCAACTTGATTATCCTCTTATCACCACTGATAACTGCCTGATACTTATCTAGCCAATTCATCCCTAGGATGACATCTATTCCTTGAGTACCCATTACTATGAGGTTAGCGGGAAACGCTATCCCCTTATTTCCACACTTACATTCAAACAAATGCTATCGGCTCGAATTCTACCACCGGCTGAGTCAATTTGAATGGGGGTTGACATGGTAGTAATTGGAAGATTATGTGCTTCTACCCATGATGCAGTAATGAAAGAATGCGTTGCTCCAGTATCAAATAACACTTCTGCAATATGGGAGTCGACTGGGAACCTACCTACTATCATGCCGGGGGTCTCTTGAATTGCTTCAGCCTCCAAGTGGTTCAGTCTCCCATGGTTATAACGCGGCTGAGAGCAGTTGCCTGCTCCAGACTGAGACACATTCTGCTTTGCTGGGGCATTGGGGCCTGACTGCTGTTGGGCTGCCTTCTTCGGACATTGCATCACCCAGTGGCCTTGCTCTCCACAGTGGAAACATGCTCTGTTTCCGACCTGAGCTTGGGCTACTTGACTGTTCTGCTGAGTTGCGGGGGCAGGAAGATGAGGTGCCTGCTGATTCTGCCTCTGGAACTGACCTCCTCCTGACTGATTGTTCTGGCGATTCTGATACTGGTGCTGAGGATACTGCCTTTGGAACTGCTGCTGCTGAGGTGGACACTAGTTCTGCCTGAACTGCTGAGGTTGATTGCCTGAGAAACGAGGACGATTGCTGCTTCCAGGCTGGGGTCCACTGATCTTGCGCTTGAGATCCTCCATCTCCTTGCGCTTCCTTTCTGTCATGATTGCTCTATCAATTAGGTGTTGAAAGGTGGGGAAGGTATGTTTCATAAGCTGATGCTGAAGAGGGTCGACCAAGCCTCTCAGGAAACGGTACTGTCTCTTGGCGTCAGTGTTGATATCTTCAGGAGCATAGCGAGACAACTGCAGAAACCTGTCCCGGTACTCACTGACAGACGATGACCCTTGCTTGAGGGCCAGGAACTCCTCCTTCTTCACTGTCATCAGACCTGCAGGAACATGGTACTGACGAAAGCTACCTCTGAATTCTTCCCAGATGATGGTGTCGGGGTTGGCATGAGTGGCGAGATAAGACTCCCACCAAGACTGAGCTGCTCCTCTCAACAAACGGGGACCATACAGAACTTTCTCCCTGTCATCACATTGAGCGGTATGCAACTCCCGCTCCACAGTACGCAACCAGTCTTCAGCATCCATGGGGTCAGAAGAATGAGCGAACGTTGGGGGATGACCTCTCATGAATTCAGCACGCTTGTCCCTGGGCATCTAAGGCATCTCAGGCTGAGGTGGTGGCTGTTGTTGCTGCTGCTGCTGCTGAATGGCGGCCAGAGTCTGACCGATGGCTTGGATTGCCTGAGTCTGCATCAGGAACATCTGCTCGATGGACATCGGGGGCGGGGGCGGCAGTTGCTGTTGCTGGGGTACCTCCTCCTGCTGAGCGGCTTGCTCCTGCTGAGCATGCCTTCCTCCTCTGCGCCTGTTTTCTGACATCTGCAGAATGCAACCACACATCAGAACTGATCTTGCAAATCTTGTAGCATAAGAAAAGAGTATAGAATTCTCCACAACACTGAAGAGACGAGCATCTTCACTGATCTCCAACATAGACCAACACAACTTCTCAAATAAAGAGGAAAGTGGAGTAAAAGGCTTCCCAACTAGATAACTAACTCCATTAACATAACAGGTAAACCAAAATGCAGGGGATACCCACACTCTGGTGACAATCATTACAAAGATCCAAAGCAAACATAGTTCATCATGACAAACATAAATGCACAGGATAAGCAAACTACCCTGTCTAACTAAGACTGACTAAGAGCGAGACTAACGCTAAGACTATAGCTTCTATGTATATATTTTCGTATTAATTACAAGATCCGACTCTGATGATCAATGGTTCTAAGTCTATCTTGGTCTTACAGTCGGGATTGCCATAAGACTGGTGTCCACGCCGAGGTGAGCGGTATGGGTGCTGAGTTCCGACGGGAGCGGGGGAACCATAATCCAGGTGACGACATTCCGCGCGCTCAGCCCGCAGCTGGGCGATCTCAGCACGAGCCCTACTCAGCTCGTCTAATGCATGGTCCAGCTCCATGTTTAGCACAGTGTCTAGGTTGACTGTGCTGCTCAACCTAGGATTGTCCTCACTGACAGGTGAAACAATCACGCCTCATGTGCTGCTAGATGGACGACAGGGGTAATACTTCAGGTTGAGACTATCGGCTACCCCGCCGAAAACTGAGCAGTAGTGCGAAAGCGCACGCTGTGCGGCATCTTGCATGGCCGCCTCAGCTGAGTCTTGCTCTGAGATAGAATAATGCTCCGAGCAGACCTCAGCACCCTAGAGACTGTTCTCCGGACGCGCACCAAGCAGGTCGCCTCCCAGCGGTCCGGGTAGACTCTGCGACTATGCTGGTAGACCACACAGCGATACTTGATGGACCAAGTACGTCGGTCAAGTGCCCGACGTAGCAGGGTGTCGAGCGCATCGTGGAAGTGACACCCGCGAGCAGCGTCGCGAGTGATGGGTCGAGCAACCCATCCTTCTGGCTCCTGGTCAGCAGAAAAGTCGGTGTCGTGGCTCGAGCTGCTGTCGCCACCTCCGTCGTTTTGGGTCTCCTCCAGCAGCTACTCCAGGGGCTGGGGCGTCCAGTGGTGGTGCAGGGGGCGCCTCCAGGGGAAGCACAGGGGAGCAGCTCCTCACAGACTCTATCTCCTGCTAGAGTGAGAAAGAAGAGCCCTGCCGCTCCTGTCGTCGACGTTCCTGCTCCTCATGTAGGTGGTCGTGCAGCCTCTCCAAGTGGCTAGACTGACCGGTCACGGGACGACGAAGCGGACGCTCCACGAGACGAGAGGGTAAGAAGGGGATGACAGACTTCCGTGCGTTGTGTCTAAGACGAGCCATCTACAAAAGACACCGCAAGCATAAGAGTGAGAGCAGAACTAGTATGACTAGCAAGTAATGAACCATAAATAAATGAAGGATTAGAATAAAACACAATTTTCAACAAGGTATAATATATAGTAGAACATAGGTTTGGTCGATATGACCAACTTTTGAAGGGATACCAAAGTCAAGGTAGGGACAGAGGTCTATAATCCTTAGAACGTCCATTCTACTCTAGGTTAGCGGTCCTACAGTCAGCACGACTTTGATACCACCTATGTCACACCCGATTTTAGAAGGCAAACCGAATGCGAACCATGTACGTGCTAGGATCAGCAATTCACGTACACAGCAGTTACATAACATGGACATCATCACACAGTGCTCAAATAGTATTAAAAGGGGAATAATAGTCAATTACATCATATGTCTGAGACATCCACATAGTCTTTACAATAAATCAAAGTGCGGAAAAGAAACATAGATAAACGCGACCTTCACAGGCAACCGACTGGGGGTTGCCGCTAACCCACGCCTAGAACTCATCGTAGTCTTGGAACTCCTGTAAGTCTCCTTCCACGACTTCATCTTCGCCTGAGCAGTGGTTGCAATGCGGAAAACCTGGGAGGTTTGGTGTGTAGAGCAAGGGTGAGTACACATCAACATACTCAGCAAGTATCTTGTTTGGCTGTAGTGGACTAGCTTTATGTGGGGTAAGTGAAGCAGTTACTTTTAGTTGGTCAGATTATTATTGTTACTTGTAGAGAAAGCCAAGTTTTAGAGTTAGCCCACGTTATTAACCCAAACGTACTCCTTTCCAAACGGAAAGAGTACCACTTACCATTACCAGAGTCAAAACCAAGAACCATCATCCTCATCACCACCTATAAACCATACATCTCTGATCAAGTATCTCTAATCACTGGAGCTCCCTTGGCCGCTCATAACCGCGAGCATGGCTGATATATCAGTTTTCAAACACTCTGCAGAGGTTGTGCACTTTACCCACAAGCCGTGATCCCCATTCTGCCCAGAGAGAGCTACTCCCCATTGACCACTACCTAGGTGGTCTAGCAGGGCATCACTACGTAGCCTTTACAAAGGTTCCCTGGGGCTGCAGCCGCTCGTTATGTTACCTAAATGCATCGCACTCCTCCCCAAGGGGTGAACCCAAGCTTGGCAGAGCGAGCCGCATACACCGAGCCCCATTGACGGCACGACGGCTAAGCGAACTACACCCCGGGTCCTCTAATTTTTCAGCTAAGGGCACCCCATTCCACCCTCATGGTTGCACTGTTTTCCCGGGCAGTGATCCAATGAACAGGTCCTTACAGAGAGGCACTCGAGAAACCGCTCGAGCCCCCTTGGAGGACACAAGTATAACATCATAATAAAAGAGGGGAAAACAGCGTATCATTGATGATTCTCATCATGTTCATTGATTAGAGTTGAGCATTAGCATAAAGCTAAACAATAATAATCCAACCCAAATAGGTAAACAAGGACATGGATAACAAAAGCTAGTCAATCCTTAGGTATAAATGTGTAATGCGGGAGGTGAATTAAAGAATGTATAGGACAAAGATAGGTCAAGGGACACTTGCCTCCACCAACCGACTGCTGCTCAGGGGCTTCTCCTGCGAGTTCCTCAGGCTCTTCAACCGGATCGTTCTCTATGCGAGCGCAAACATACATACATCCACACATTTAATACAAAAGAACAGTACACCATACAGTAGAATGCAGTAAGTAAACAGACGTTCCACGCGGGCTCGCAATTACAGTTAAGAGAAAAAGAGGAAAAGACAGTCGAGAAACGATCGCGTTACAGTATTATAAATTAAACCACTCGCTCAATTGAAGGGCAATAATTTGGACACTATGTTTAGCATAAAGTAACGTCATGTTTCATGTCTAATCATTATAAGCAGATGAAGATAAATTAAAAGGATTGTCGCGTGGCGAGACGCGTGACATAACACTTTAAATTGAATTAAGAAATCTACGACTCGTCGCGCGACAGAGCGCACAACGAGACACTTGCATTAATTATAAAGAGACGTTAAGCATCGCGCGGTGAAACGCACGACGGCATACGTCAACAGAACTGAGTTTAAAGTGGAACGTCGCTTGATTGAACGCGCGACGTCACACATTAAACAACCTAAAATTAAAATGGATCGTCGCACGACGAAGCGCGCGACGCAACACATTAATAGAATCTGAAATTAGATAAATTTGTTGCACGACGAAGCGCGCGACGCAGCACGCTAACTAACAGAGTTTGAAATTAATTAAAACCAAGAATAATCACTGCGCGCGTGGGGTTGCGCACGTGGGAACGCATTAGGGGTAAACGGGGGAGCGCGAGGCCCGCCGAGGCCACGCGAGCCACGCCGAGGGCCGGGACGCCGCGCGCAGGGGCTGGGGCCGCGCGCAGGGGTCAGGGACCGCGTCGGGTGCAGGGGACCGTGTCGAGGGGCCGGGCCGCCGCGCTGGGGGCCGGACCGCAGCGGGGGAGGGAGCAGGGGGGGCGGGCGGGCCACGCCGGGGCCGAGGAGCGCCGCCGGGGGCAGGGCCGCCGCGGGGGAGGGAGCAGAGGGTGGGGCCGCGCTACGGCGGGAGGGAGCAGGGGCAGGCGGGCCGCGCCGTCGTGGGAGGGGCAGGGGCGAGCCGCCGCGCCGCCGCGAGGGAAGCAGGGGCGGGGGCGAGCGTCGCACCGGGGGGAAAGGGAGGGGGCAGGGGCGAGCGCCGCGCCAGGGGCTGAGGCGGGGGCGAGCGCCGCCGCGCAGGGACCGGGGCGGGGCGAGCGCCGCCGCGCAGCCGCGGGGAGAGAGGGGCGGGCTGCGCCGGGGGCAGGCTGCCGCGCGCAGAGCGAGCAGGGGCGAGCGCCGCCATGGGCAGGGGCGCGCGCAGGGGAGAAATGGAGGGTGCGCGCAGGGAAGAGAAGGGGAGGGAGAGAGAGAGAGAGAGGAGAAGGGAGGGGTGGGGGCTCACCTTGGGGATACAACTACAGCGATCACCGTCTCCAAAACCTAGGGCACCACGGGAGAGAGAGAGAGGGAGAGGTTGCTGCGCGGGAAGAATCAAATGAGCCAAACGGATCTCGGGGAAGGGGGGCGCGCAGGGGGAGGGCAGGGGCGCCAGGGGCGCGCGGGCCGGGCCGGGCCAGACCGGGCCGGGCTGGGTTGGGCTAGGCTGGGCTGGGTCACATCACGGATCGAAATCCATGACACGCACGACCATTAAACGGAATCCAATTGCAAACCGAAATCCGAAACAGAACAAGACGAACACGCGACATCAGACAAAGAAATGCGCTTTGGCATGATGCAACACCCATGACACTTAGGTTTTGGTTTATACATGACATGGACACCTGTCACCATACTGGTTTGAAATTGGGAAGAAGGAGCGAAACAGGAAGAGAAAATAGAGTAACGCCCGAATTTGGTGAGAGAAAAGAAGAAAAAATTCTACCCCCAAATTCAGGGCGTTACACAAAAGATTTATGCTGATAACAGAAGGAGGCCACTGGAATTTGAGGAAGGAGATTATGTGTACCTCGAGGTGTCACCACTTCGTGGAATGAGGAGATTCAAAGCTAAGGGCAAATTATCCCCTCGCTTTATTTGACCATTCATGATCTTTAGGCAAGTTGGGGAGATGGCATACCAACTCGAGTTACCTGATAATCTATCTGATGTGCATAATGTATTTCATGTGTCTCAACTTAAGAAGTGCCTCCGTGTCCCTGAGGAACAGTTACCAATGGAAGAGCTCAGTGTTCAAGGTGATTTGACTTACACAGAGTATCCTATCAAGATTCTTGACACATTGACTCGAGTTACAAGAAATAAGGTGATAAAGATGTGTAAATTGCAATGGAGTCACCATGGAGAAGATGAAGCTACATGGGAGAGAGAAGAAGAGCTTCGGATAGATTTTCTTCATCTTTTCACTAGTTCCTCCTAAATCTCGAGGACGAGATTCTTGTTAAGGGGGTAGGATTTGTAATACCCAAAAGTGTAGAATGAAAATATAGTGGAATTACATATATGTTTTTGCCCCTGTTTATTATAACATGTGAACAACATATTTAAAAGTGGACAACTAAATCAAAGACACAAAAAAACTTATGCATCATGCTGGAGTTTATTTGATTGTGCATCTATAAATAATAAAAGTAATAATATCAAAAACAATACATTGATATACAAACTAGAATTTAAAACCTAAATGGGGAGCAAAACTTTGGAGAAAGAGAAGAGAATACCACATAAAATAAAGGAAATAAATATATATATAAATATATTCTTTTATCATAAGATTTGAATTTGTACATTGATATATGTGCAAGTCACAACCAAAATTTAAATTCTAAATTCGAAATCAAAAATGGGAAAAGGAAATAAAAAAAAAGAAAAGAAGAAAGAACCTGAATGGGCCCAAACTTTTCCCTCAGCCCACTCCTATTTCCCTAACCGGCCATTGCCCTGTTATACCGCACGGCCAGGCTCACGCCTCCCTGGAGTGCGCCGACGGGTGGGCCTGCTTGGTCGGTGACTCTGGTGCACGCCTGCATCCGTTCGTCGACACTGGCAGCGGGACCCTATCGTCAGGTGCGTCTCCTTCCCCTTGCGTTTAGGAGTTTGTTGCAGCGAGCGCCGAGTCCACCGGAGTCTGTTCGATTCGGTGGGTCCGTGATGGGGGGATTGACTGGGGGGCGGAATCTTCAGCGCGCATAAAGGGTGAACCCATCCCCTCTAATCTAGACCCAATTCCTCCACTTGAACCCCACCGTTGGCGTGAACACCGACGAAGAACCAAAAGAAAGTCGCCGCCACCGCTGTACTTCCTCCTCATCGTCGTTCAATGCACTGACATTAGCCGTTGGGCTTCACGACGTCAACGAGGCGGGAATCAGAGCCTCGCCAGGGGAGATTGGGAAGCAGGGTTGAGGTTTCGCTCTCGAAATTAAGACTCGCGACCGATTCGACCGAGTCCTAGACCATCAGCGTCGCTGCTTCCTCCGCCGTTGAGGTAACCTTCATCATGTCCACTCTCGTCTCCGCCTTCTCTAGGTCCTGTTAGGACGCGTGATTAGGTACGGTTGGGAGCTTAATTGCTCGCCGGTGGCGAGCAGAGTCACCGTGTCACCTTGTTCGGGCGCAGGGGGGTTTGAGCGGGCAGATCCATACGGGTTGGCTAGCGGCGTCATGGCGTTCGGTCCTCGGTCGTGTTCGTTAGAACCATATGGCTCATAGGACGACGTAGCCAACGCCGACGGGGCTTACTCCGTTGCGGTGACATGTGTGCCACTCAGTGCGCTGACGGGAGGTAGGAGACGACTAGGTACCGGTCGACAGTAGCTTGGGGGAGAAGCATATGCCGTTGATATCTAGTTGAATGGCTAAGATTAGGAGCTGGCCTACTGATTGGGGAAACTGTCCTGGAACGTTAGATCGTGATCCAGTGGCGCGGAGTGGATCTACGACTTATTAAATTCGGGTCGTTCACTGTTGATCCAACGACTTCACGCGCGTTACGTTTCATAAAACTTAGATTTAATCTGATGGATCCATGTCTGATCCAACAGCCCATTGTGGCCGATACCTCTTCGCAGCGCTAGTTTACATAGGGGACCCTAGAAAATCTAGGAATCAACCCGCCGTCCGTGTGGACTGTTTCCTGAGTCTTAGGAGTTTTACCCCGTAGCCCCTACACTTTCTGGAAAATGAGGCCCAGTCCAGTACAGTTTGAAATTGAATAAATAAATTGGAAAATAGATTTTTAATATGAAAATAAATGCTAGGAATTGTAAAATTCATAGCAAATTCATATGAACTCCAAATTACTCCATTCCAGTTCCTAAAATTTTGTAGTATTATTCTCTATCGCTTAGAGTCTCTGTTTTGTCATGACAACAGTAAGAAAAATAATTTCCCATTTAATTCTATTTCAAGCACATAAAACCTTTGGAAATTCATATCTCAAAATCTATAACTCCAAAAATTATGATTTCTGTTCCTAGGATTTTATTTTAATGTGTATATTATTAGTATTTATTTTCCTTACATGTTTGGTGTGATGTTAATTTTCTCTAGACTGTGCTTGTTTATATTGTGGCGAGTAGAAGAACCTGTGACTGAGGATCCTAGTGACCAGCAGATAGAAGTAGCTGAGCAGGAGCTCATTGAAGGCAAGTTGTGCCCTTGACCACTTTTTACCCAATAATGCTCTTTAATGTCACTTACTCATGCATAGGTTAATTTTGATGGGACCCGATAGGTCACCCTAGATTGTTTATCTCATTACCTTGTTTACCCCTGAATCACTTGGGTAGTTTGCTATTGTTTTACATGGTTTTGGGATAATTGTTTATTATATCCATGTTCCAGTTATTTTGTTATTCTATTTATGTTCATGTCAAGATCATTAATGTTAATTGGAACATGGAGCTTAACTTGAGAAACACGTGCCACCACAAGGTTTTAATGGGACACCCTTGGCTGACTAATTAGGAAAGCTAGTGGAAGACTACCTTACCCGAAAGGGGCAAGGGCAGTAGGGGAGTTGCATGCATGAAGGTTCTCAGGTTGATTTTGCTGCGATGGCGGTCAGACGAGGGATTCTTGCAAGTGCTCTTCCCATAAACTGTAGCGCCTTTTCGGAAGCTAGTGGAACTTTGTAAAGGCCTCGCAATGTTGCCCTACCTCGCTTCTTAGGTAGAGGTGTATGGGAGTCGCGATACCTTGGCAGATGGGTAACATGACTTGTGGGTAAAGGGTACAACCTCTGCAGAGTGTAAAACTGGTATACTAGCCGAGCTCACGGTCAAGAGCAGCTCATGACTCTCTAATGATTAATTTATGGAACTTAAATTCAATTTTGTCATTTGCATATGCATGGGATTATTATTAGTTTTGTTCTACTACTTTATTTAAGGTTTGGTATTCACTGACATCTAGTAACTGCTAATAAAATTTTGACCAACTAATTAAAAGCAATGCTCAGCTTTAACCCCTGTTGTTGATTAGCCTTACACATCATATGAACTCCTACCTTTGGTGAGTTCATGCCCACTGGTTTCCCATAACTTGTTGAGCTATGATCATGTGTGAGCTCACCCTTGCTGTCTCACACCCCCCCATAGGAGAAGAACAGGTGGTTCTAGAGGAGCCACAAAGCGAGGAGTTTGATCTGATCTAGGTGGCGTTTCCCCAGTTGACTCTTGGGCCAAGGATTATCCTTAGTTCGTTTTATATTTCTCTTTTATTTTTTAATAAAAATTCCGCTATGTAATAATTACTCTGATGTTATTGTGACATTTATCTCTATACTCTCTGTTATTATATATGTTGTCTTCTTGGCGCATGTAAGAGATGCATCTAGCTTTGTTCCTTAAAGCCGGGTGTGACAGAACCTACCCTTTGAAGCCCTCTCTTTTCCATCTCTGTTCAAGGATAATGCCTCATCTATTTCATCATTGACTGCTCCCCCTTCTTTAACACCTTGCAAGTTTTATCTAAAATACATTCATTGGTTGTGTGTTTTTTGTTATCACCTTAACCCTTATCATCCATCGATCTTTACCTTGATGCTTATCATGTACCAGTATTTTAAAGCTTCCTCTCCCATTTGAGTTCAGGAGTGTTGTCTTAGCCCACCTGCTCTTATTCGTTCCCTATTCCTCTGTCATGTTGCAAGTCTTGTCTTAAGTTGATCTTTTGGTGTGCTTTTTCCTGTTACCTCTTGTACCTTTGTAATCACTAGATCTTTCCATGATGCTTATCTTATGCCTACCTTTTGAATCGTCATCTTTCCCATCTCGATTTGAGAATGGTGTTTTATCTACCCTGACCTTGGTTGCATTCTCTCTCTGTCGGTTACAATTCTTGCTTTAGCCCCATCCTTTATTATGCTATTCCCCTATCCTGCATGTCTTATTATTCCCCTTGCCTTTCGATGGCCTTAGAGTAGTTTCCCCTTTGTAAGGAAAGACCACCATCTAGTTAACATTAACGTGTAGCAATGAGATGTTTGTTATTGTATGCTTGTGTTGTTTGTCTTTGTGTTATGACTGATTTGCTTCTTTGTGATGAGTGTTGGTGTGTTGTGGCCCCTTGGTCCGCAATGACATCCGTTTACTAGCTGAGTGCCGTAGAGTTAGGTAGCTGGGTGCTCTCCCTTTTCTCTTTAATCCATCTATGCTTACCTTTTCTATCTATACCCTTCCCTCTTGCACCTGTCCGGTTGGCATCCTGCAACCTCTCTTAATCAGTCAATATCAGAGTCGGCAGCATCTTCACCAAGTGTGTATCAATGCTCCTAGTAAGGGGGTTAGCTGCTAACCCCAATGAAGACAATGCGATCAACATCAGCCAACAAGATCGAAGAGGTGCAGTGAAAGCATGTGTGGGTCCTAACCCACAGGTCCAAGGGATCCTCAAGAATTATATCAATTGGTTGCGAGAATCTAAAGGTCAAAGCAACCAGTCCACAAGTTAAGCTTGCAGAGTCTAATTCAACTCAAGAAAGCCGTGAACAACCTATGAACCAACCTTGTTTTCTTGCTAGCGTCTTCTTGAATCTCGGGGGCAACATTCCTGTTAAGTAGGTTAGATTTGTAACACCCTGAATTTGGGGGTATAAAATTTCTTTTCTAATATTCACCAAATTCAGGTGTTACCCTCTCTTTTCCTTGCTTTTCTTTTTCCTAAATAGTGAAGAGTTATTTTGTTTTATATCTATGCAAAAGCCTAGTAAAATAAAGTCTTAGAAGAACTTTGATTGTTGCATTCATGTCGATACATAGTGTTTATGAGTGCAAAATGTTATCATTACAGAATAAAATATCTCGAGAATGTTCCCAAGAGTTTTTGGAATCTTTAGAAGGTTTCTTCGGGTATGAAATATGAATTTCAGTTTTTCTAATATTAATTAAATACCTAAAATGTGGTAGTTGTGAAAACTATAAAATTTTTGGAACTCGATAATATATATATTTCTTCCTCTCATCGAACCTATTCCAGATCTCGTGCCCCTTTTCACGAGATTACTGAACCGCGTCTTCCCGCGAACGGCATGCTACTCGCGTCGGCGATCCTCGTCTATCCTCGTCTTTCCCTTTGGTGTCCACCTCGTCATCTTGGGCCCACGAGCCGGCTCTGACCGTCTTCGTCTAATTTTATCTAACCATGTCTACCACCCATCTAACTCTGTCTAACCCTATCTCGTGCAACTCGACGCGCAGCTGTCTTTCTCGCTCGGCCAGGACAAGAGCCACCGTGAAATTGACAACCACCTCTCGCGTCCTCTCCTTTCTATACATACCCTCTCCTTTCTATACAATCACACACCCCTGCCATGAACCCCTTCCCTCTTCCTTCTCACACAGGAGCAGCCCACGCGTTTTCCTCTCTATGCATTATGCCTCCGTGGTCTAAGGGGTCGCCTCATCGTCTTCCTCGCATCATCGGATGAGCAGCCCCGTCGTCTTTCTCGCATCGTCTTCCTCTTCCTTGCGTGCCTGCTCGGCTATTCTTCATGTGTAGGTGACAAATCATCTCCTTCTCCCTCTTCTTCGCCTCCTTCTTCCTCGTCACTACGCAAACATCATGGCGGCCAAGGAGCTCGCACCAAACTCCCTACTCACCTAGCGACGCAGCTGGCCTAGCCCCTCGCCGGTGCGGTGTCACACCCGGGTTTCGGGGCACCAAGACCCAGGCGCGAACATAATCACCAGGTGTGCTGGGACCAAGCCTCACACATATGATGAAACATGGCACAGGATCGAATGTCACATTCTTTACTATATAATAGTAGTTCTGTACAAAATAATTAAATAATTACATTATAAGGGGACAACGGTCCAGCAACCCAAAGGTTGACTGGGAGACGATGGCCTAGACCTCTCACGAACACGTCACAGCATCCTCCATGCGCCTCATCCTGCGGTACTTGTTCTTGACCTGTGTGGGGGGGGGGTGTGAGACAGCAAGAGTGAGCTCACATACGTTTATCGCTCAACAAGTTGTGGGGAATAATGTGCATGAACTCGCCAAAGGTGGGAGCTCATGTGAAGTGTAAGGCTTACCAAAGAGGATGGTTAGAGCTGAGCATTGCTTTTAAAAGTGGTCAAAATTTTATTAGAAATTACTAAGTATAAGTAAATATCAACCCAATTAAGTAGTAGAACAAAAGTAATAACATCACCTGCGATGCAATGCATATGACAAATTGAATTTAGTTCCATAAGTTAATCATGTGAGTGTCTGAGCTGCTCATGACCGTGAGAACAGCTAGTATACCAGTTTTACACTCTACAGAGGTTGCGCATCTTTACCCACAAGTCATGTTACCCATCTGCCAAGAGACGGCCAATCCCATACACCTCTACCGAGGAGGCGAGGCAGGGTAACACTACGAGGCCTTTACAAAGTTCCACTAGCTTCAGAAAACCCGCTACAGTTTATAGGAAGCTCCAGTGCAGGAATCCCTTGCCTGACCGCCATCGCAGCAAAATCAACCAAGGACCTCCCTACACTGACCACTCCCCTACTGCCCTTGCCCCTTTCGGGTAAGGTAGTCATCCAATAGCTTTCCTAGTTAATCAACCAAGGGCGTCCCATTAAACCCTTGTGGTAGCACTGTTTTCCTGGGTGGTTCTCCATGTTCCAATTAACATAATGATCTTAACATGAACAATAAATAACAACTGATAACAAAAGTATAATCATGAATAGTGTAATCTTCATACCCAAAATCACATAAAGCAATAGCAGGTACTACCCAAAAAGTTTAGTGGAGTCAAGGTATAAAGATAATCAAACTAGGGTAACCTGTTGGGTCCCATCAAAATTAACCTATGCAGATCATTATGATTAATCAAAACATGACTGGGTAAAAAGAAGTGATCAAGGGCACAACTTGCCTGGGACTTGAGATTCCAGGTACCAACTTGCTCATCAGGTGACTCGTGACCTCACGCTAGTCGTAGCAATACAAACACAAATTTAACATCACACCAAACATAAGAATAAACTGCATAATAATAATCTATGTGTCGCTACGAGATCGTGGGCTCGAGAATCACTAAATTCGGGGCTACGGTTATGAAGTTATGGTTTATGGGAGATAATTGTGATTTAAATGTTAAACTATATTATAAATTAGTTAATATACATCATATGAGGAAATATACTCATAATAGTTAAGTAAAATTTAATCTAGGTTATAACTTGCTTAGAAATCATATCATATTCAAATCACTATCATAATCTAGTTTAACTTTGGTTAAAAGGTATAATCTACTGAACATAGGCTAAACAAATATCTAACTATAAAAATATCCACAGTTCAGACAATAATTTTATGAAGTTAACGCAATTTGAATGGATCAAATCAGAGTCAAAATGAGTAAGTTATGGAATAAACAAGTTTCTATTTATTTTTAACACTTATTTTATGAATTCTGGGATTTATGTGCTGCGGATGCAAATACCAGAGAGCTCGGGGTTATTTTTATAAATTACAGGGCCTCGGTTGTAACGGTTTCTTTATACTTGAGGACGGCGGGTTGATTGTATAAAAGTGCAGGTGCTCTTTATCAAAAGACCATGGCCGAAAGGGTATCGTGCACTCAGAGCCGTCCGATTAAAAGGTGACGACGCAGATTAGATCATGCCTTTAAATGAACCGGTACAAACAGAGGCCGCCAGATCTATATCGGACGACCGCGAATCAATCTGCGAAGGGGTATACGATCCACTAATCTCCACTGTTCAGACAGAACCGGACGATGTAGATTTGGTTGGATGAAGGGCTATACCTGCTCTAATCTGATCCACACGCTCCAGATCAGATGGCCGCAGGATTTATTTTACCTCCACACACGGACGACGGTGGAGGAACGCCTCCCACAGCGGCGACCAATTTCGCGACGGCGCTCCCTGACAGGGAGGGTCGCGAGCCCCAATTCCAACCCCCGACTAGCGCAGTATGCATGGGAAACCAAGGCGAACCAGGAGGAGAGCTCCTTACCGTGGGTTGGCATCTGGTGGTGGCCGACCACGGTGAGGTGTGGATCCATGGCGAAAGCGTGCTCCGATGAGCCATTCCCGCGTCGATACAAACCAACCACGCTCGGTGCGACCATAAACTTCATCCTGGGGACGTGGCCCAGTTCCCAGACCCCAACGGAAGGCTCGGCAATGGCGCTGGCCAAAGATAGCTTGCGGCGGCACCCTTCTCCTACTTCGCCTCGCCGTGATGCGATGATGAGCTGGGGCGAGCGCTGGGTTTATATAGTACGGGGCACGAGGGCAGGCAGAATCCGATCCCGAGAATCTCGCCAGGTTCGCGGTCGTCCCATCTGTCAGCTGGTCGTAGCAATCGCGGATTCGTCGTGTGGTTCGTTGCAACGGCCGGTCGATTTTGGGGGTAGAAGATGGACCTGCCAATCCTGGGCCTACATGGCGGCAGAAGAGTACGCGTGGTGAGCGCGTCGGTGTCCTGGTGCACGCGCGTGGTCGGGATCCAAACAACCCAGCCGCCATGGCGTGTCCCAGTCCGTTACGAAGAAGCAGGGAAGACGCTTCTGCCAAGGGGGCCCACATGGCAGCGAGTGAGGGGTTTTCCAGGCCGCACGATAGGCACAGAAAGTGGGCTTGTGCACAGACGCGGTTGGTGGGCCGGAGGGAGAGGAATTCAGCCAAGTAAAGTCTTTTCTTTTTATTTATTTATATTTGTTTTCTATTTTCAAATCCTAGTTTTCAAACCAAGGTTTAAATTCAACCAAAGCCTAAATACCAATTTCTAACTGCACAAGTAAAATTTCAGCATGAGATGCAACACAAAATTTTACTAATCTTCCCTTTTAGTTGAGAAATTGTTTTCAAATATGCCATGCACACATGTCATATTTATTCTTAAGAAAATATGGTTTTAAGTATTGTGGTTAAAATTTCATTTCAAAGTGAATATTCATTACTTGATTATTTTTAGGAGGAAGTAATGTATTTTTTTCCTATCATGAGTTACTTGAACACGTAAAAAATATTATATATATATATATATATATATATAATATATATATATATATATATATATATATATATTCTTAGGAGGGAATAATCCATTAATTGATTATGCGCAAAGAAAAGGAATCCGAATAATCTCCAAAGGTTGCATAATTCCCAAAACACTATCATCTAAATTTATTTATTTTATTAATTTTTTACCAATTTTGGGCTTTATATGCGGCCTGGCGTGGCCCACGCAGCTAGCCCGCCTCGCCCCCAGCCGAGCTCCCGCAGCCACCCAGCGTGATCCCTGGCCAGGCTGATGTCTAGCCGAGCCTTCCCTGCCACGACACGCCCTTGTATGGTGCTGTTGCGCACCGCTCAGCCCCGACTCTGGCAAGCAGACGCCACCGCCGTCAGCCCCACCCGCCGTAGTGCCCGCCACGTCGGCGTCGCGCCCGCTCCGACAGGCCAATCCGTTTTCCTACTGTGGCCGTTCGTGCAGTATGGAATAGGAAAAAAAAAAGGAAACTGCCCCGTGTGGCCCCACCTGCATGTCCATTCGTTGCCTAGCGCCGCGGCGCGATCTTCTCACTGCACACATGATCGCAGCACGGAAAGGAGAACCATCATAGGCCCCTGCATGTTCCTTCCTATACGATATCCTCATTGCACGTAATGTGTGTGGGAAAGTGTAAGACCTAAAATTGGTAGGAGAAAAAAAACACATATATCATAAAATAATAAAATAAAGAAATAAGAATATATACTAGTTTTGGGAGAATTTTAAAAGACCCTTGAAAATCTAATAGAAATCTCCCTCCTCATGTTTAAACAATAATATTAAGTTAAATTAAGTGACCAACAAATAGGTAATGAGAAGTAGACCTCTTGCCAATGACTTTGTAGTAATGCATATTATGGACAACATAAATTATACCTCTAATTTTAAATGAAGACATTAAATTAGAAAATGAGAAAAGGGAATTATCATGAAACCATTTATCTAAATGAGTAAAAACAATTAAAAGTAATTCTACGTCATGCTGGAGTTTTGTATGCGCATTTAGATTAATATTAATTTGAGGATCCAAACTAAATTTGCAATAGAATTTTATTTTGAAAGCTAAACCGAAAATAGAAAAGGATTAAAACAAATCGAAAAACATAAAAAGGAAGCCTACGACCTTACCTTTGCATGTTGGCCTGTCGACCCATATTCCTAGCTAGCTCCCGCGTAGCCCACAACCCCTTCCACGTTCTTTTTTTAATTTTTTATTTAATGAGCTAGACGCTTGCATCAGTAGGGCGTTAGCTAGCCTTGGACGCAGGCGACTCCATCGCCCTGGCCAGTGTTTGGGTTCCAGAACCATACCTGCATGTACCGTGAAGCCTCAGCAGCCGATGTAGAGTCAGCGTGTAGAACGGTAAACCCTTTGGTCTTGTTGTCTGTTACAACAGAAGCCGTGATATACGCCTCAGCCATTTCACCCACGTATTTGCGGCTATAAAACTTGAGCTCGACAGCCGCCTCGCCATCGAGTAGAGATGCCGTAGCGTCGGCTCACCTAGGAATCTTACCGACCAGATGCCTTTGGGCTCCTATAAACTCCTGACCGCCTAGTCGTAGCCATCGTCGTACGCATCTACGTCGAGCTGAGAGAGAAGAATCAAAGAGAGAGACCGCAGGATATACGGTAATCCCGTGCGCGATCGTGGAGGGAAGACTTCGGTGATTTGTGGGGAGGAGCGTGAAGCTTGATCCTGTCGGAATCTGGCTGACCATAGCCGGGATTTGTCACCGGACTTCGCAGTGTTGCCGATCCGCGTACCCCAACATCGCCGCGCTGCTCTGCTGAATGATCACCGGTGTGTACCCTTCCTTTGTATTTTGCAGTCCCTCTATTCGTTTAGCACCTGGGTAATCGAAGTTTAGCGCGCGAAATCGCCAGTGGGGGTCATCGGTGCACCCTCCGCCAAGGCTCTATACAGCGCCGCCAGGCTGGGTCACCGAGGGGAAGAAGACGAGCTCGCGACCGTTGCCTTCGCGATGGACGGTCTGGATCGGAACCTAGATAGCGCTGCGTTATATCAAATCATATCCGTCGGATTCTGGTCCAATGGCCGGGATTTGGTACTGGTTCGGTATAGATAGGTTCTAATCTGGGACGTTGAAATCTGATCAGATGCCCCTAGCTCACCCGTACCCCTTCGGTTTGGCAAAATCGCTAAAGAGTCCCTAGGCTTACTGATAAACAACCCGCAGTCCTGCTGCTGGCGCTCTATGTCTTAGAAACTATTACTCCAAGGCCCCTGTGTTTTTCTGAAATTAGTGCACAGTCCAGTCAGTGAATAACATTTATAAAACCATTTAGAAAATGATTTATAATGTAAAAATAATTGTTAGAACTGGTTTAATTCATAGAAAATTCATATTAGGTCCAAATTGACCCATTCAAATTTCTATAATTTTATAATATTATTGTTTATCAAATAGTGCCACTGATTTGGCATGAAAGCCACTTTAAAATTTATTTCCTAATTAATCCTATATCAAATACATAAAACCCTTGGAAATTCATAACTCCTTCGTTTTAATTCCGATTTGACCCGTTCCAAGTGCGTTAGCTTCATATGAATATTTACTATGCAATAACAACACCTATTATACTATGTCTCATTCTTTTATAATTATGTATTTATTTAACTTATGATTAGTTAGTCTTGTTAATCTGCTTATCATTATAATCTATTCAAATATGATCTATGGCCCATTTATAACTTAGATCAAAGTGAGTTAATTATTTATAAGATATTCTCTAATATGATTTATACTAACCAATTTATAATATAGTTTAATATTTTAATCATGTAAATCTTCTATAAAATCATAACTCCTTAATTGTAACTCCAATCTCAGTAGTTCTCGATCCCACGATCTCGTAGCATCGTGTAGAATGTTATTACACAGTTTGTTCTTATGTTTGATGTGATGTTAATTTTGCCTATACCATGTTTGTTTGTATTGCCACGATTAGCAGTGAGATCATGAGTCACTTGAAGAGCAAGTTGGTACCTGGAATCTCAAGTCCCAGGCAAGTTGTGCCCTTGACCACGTTTTACCCAATAATGTTCTTTAATATCATTTATTCATGCATAGGTTAATTTTGATGGGACCCAATAGGTCACCCTAGATTGTTTATCTCATTACCTTGTTTACCCCTGAATCACTTGGGTAGTTTGCTATTGCTTTACATGGTTTTGGGATAATTATTTATATCTATGTTCCAATCCTTTTGTTATTCTATTTATGTTCATGTCAAGATCATCAATGTTAATTGGAACATAGAGCTTAACTTGAGTAACACGTGCCACCACAAGGGTTTAATGGGACGTCCTTGGCTGACTAATTAGGAAAGCTAGTGGAAGACTACCTTACCCGAAAGGGGCAAGGGCAGTAGGGGAGTTGCATGCAAGGAGGTTCTCAGGTTGATTTGCTGCGATGGCGGTCAGACGGGGGATTCTTGCAAGTGCTCTTCCCATAAACTGTAGCGGGTTTTCGGAAGCTAGTGGAACTTTGTAAAGGCCTCGTAATGGATCCCTAGCCATTCACCTTGGTAGTGTCTAAGGGTCTGGCTAGCCCTGGCGACATGGGAAACACGACTTGTGGGTAAAGGGTACAACCTCTGCAGAGTGTAAAACTGGTATACTAGCCGAGCTCACGGTCATGAGCAGCTCAGGACTCTCTGATGATTAATTTATGGAACTTAAACTCAATTTGTCATATGCATTTGCATGGGATTTGTTATTAATTTTGTTCTATTATTTTATTATGGTTTGGTATGCACTTACACTTAGTAACTGCTAATAAAATTTTGACCAACTTATAAAAGCAATGCTCAGCTTTAACCTCTATTGTTGATCAGCCTTACACTTCATGAACTCCCACCTTTGGTAAGTTCATGCCACATTATTCCCCACAACTTGTTGAGCGATGAACATGTGTGAGCTCACCCTTGCTGTCTCACACCCCCCACAGGTCAAGAACAGGTATCACTGGAGGAGGCGCATGGTGGATGTGTGCTGTGTTCGTGTGAGGTCTAGGTCGTCGTCTCCCAGTTGACTTTCTGGCGCCAAGGATATATTTCAGATCCTGTTATATTTATATTTTATTTTGTAAGTCTTCCGCTATGTAATAAATACTCTGATTATTGTGACATTTATCTCTATACACTCTGTTATTATATATGTTGTCTTCTTTGGCGCATGTATGAGATGCACCCAGCTTTGTTCCTTAAAACCGGGTGTGAGAGAAGTGGTATCAGAGGAAATGTTGACTGTAGGACGAAACTTAGATAGAAATGGATAAAACCCTTACCTACTTACCTTATTCTGAATCCTTCTAAACTTACCTTACTCTGATTCTTTCTACACTTATCTTGATCCTGTCTCACCTTCTACTGTTCTACTCTGATTACTCTTATCTTTTCTACTCTAAGACATGATGGATTTCACACCTTGGAATCCTACACTTATGATCTTTTTAAGAGATAGGAGACCTAAGACAAAAATTAAAATTATTTTCTCTATTAAAAATGTTGGTTGATTGTTCTGATGATCAATGCCTGATTTGCTTCTTTAATTGATTCAAATAAGTATAGACGGGCATCTTAGCATGTACCAACATAAGGTAATGAATTAACTTTAGTAGGTGACACACTAATCTACTTAGCTAATAAATCCCCCGCAGTAACATTTCTCGTAATTACTCGCCTTGTCTACAATTCTTCCTTTCTTGCCCTGTATTTCTAACCCAAATGGGCTACCCCTATAGTGTTAGAAGAGAGCACTATAGACGTGATCCTTGGTATGTCATGGTTAAGAAAGGCAAAGGCAGTTTATATACTGTGCTAAAGGAACCATTGAACTCACCAGTTCCAAAGGAGAAAGATTTGAAGTTGGAATTGCAGTAACTACCGCCACTAGACTAGCGATATTCTTAGTAGATGAGAAGTTTGTGGGTGACAACATCCGTGCAGTTAGAGATTTTTTCGGATGTCTTTCCAGATGAGTTACCAGGGATGCCACCAGATAGGGAAGTTGAGTTTGTTATTGATCTCTTACCTGGAACTACCCCTATATCTAAACAGCCATACATGATGTCCGTAGAAGAGCTAAAGGAACTTAAAGCAGTTAACGGAATTATAGGATGTTGGGTACGTTCGTCCAAGTTCTTCACCTTAGGGAGCGCCAGTTCTGTTTGTACAGAAGAAAGAAGGATCGCAAGGGATGTGCGTGGATTATAGGTCCCTTAACGATGCCACTATGAAGAACAAGTGTCCATTACCCCGCATTGATGATTTATTTAATCGGATGAGAGGTACAAGGGTATTCTCGAAGATTGATCTCCGATCGGGTTACCGTCAAATGAAGATTAGGCCATCGAATATTCCCAAGATGGATTTCTCGACCTGATATGGTTTATATGAGTTCATTGTTATGTCATTTGGACTAACTAATGCACCAGCCTATTTTATGGATCTAAAGAATAAGGTGTTCATGATCTGGACAGATTCGTCGTGGTTTTCATCAACGATATTTTTATTTATTCCAAGAGTGATAGTGATCATGAGAAACATCTGAGATTGGTGCTACAGAAGCTACGAGATAATCGACTCTACGCCAAGAACAGTAAATGCGAGTTCTGGATTGACGAGGTGTCATTCCTTGGACATATCATTTCTAATAGAGGGACATCAGTGGATCTTGCTAAAGTCAAGGAGATAGTGGTGTGAAGCATACCCACTACAGTTGCTGAGGTCCGGAGTTTCTTGGGACTTGCAGGATATTATCGGAGATTTATTAAAGGATTTTCTAAGTTCGCTAAGCCTAAGACTTTGCTTCTAGAGTAGAGAGTTTAAGTGGGATGAGAAGTGCCAAGATAGCTTTGATCAATTAAAGAAGAGGTTAATGTCGCCACTAGTGTTGGTTATGCCAGATCTACAGAAGGGATTTGACGTTTGTTGTGATGCATGTGGCCAAGGATTGGGATGTGTGCTCATGCAAGAAGGACATGTGATTGCCTACGCGTCTCGTCAGTTGCGGAAACACGAGTTGAACTACCCACTCATGACTTAGAACTGGCAGTCATTGTGCATGCGCTTAAGATTTGGAGACATTATATTATGGGAACCAAGTGTCAAGTATACACGAATCATAAGAGTTTGAAGTATATATTCTCTCAGAAGGATCTCAACCTTAGGCAACGTCATTGGATGGAGCTTATTAAGGACTATGATTTGGAAATTCACTATCACCCGGGCAAGGCGAATTCGGTTGCAGATGCCTTGAGTTGAAAGGAGCACGTTCATCCAGCTATTGTGGGTCAACTACCCGATGAGATTGTTGAGGATTTTAGGAGACTTAACTTGGGGATAGTTGCTCACACTAGAGGAGTTACTATTGATGTGGAACCTACTTTGGAGCAAGAAATCCGCAAAAGACAAATTGGTGATGCTAAGATACAAGAGATCAAGGATCTTATTACTAAAGTTTGAGGTCTAGAGTTCATGGAAGATGAGCAAGGCACCATATGGTTCACGGATCGGATATGTGTTCCGGAGATTGAAAGCCTTCGTGAGACTATTTTAAAGGAAGCCCATGACTTGGATTATTCAATTCATACTGGGAGTACGAAGATGTATCAGGATTTGAAGTAGAAGTTTTGGTGGTATGGGTTGAAGAGAGATGTGGTTGCACATGTGGCCATGTGCGATGTGTGTCAAAGAGTTAAGGCCGAACACCAAAGACTAGCTGAACTATTACACCCACTAAAGATACCCGAGTGGGAGTGGGAAGAGATTGGTATGGACTTCATTACTGGATTGCCTCGCATCTCAAAAGGATAGGATTCTATATGGGTTATTATGGATAGACTGACCAAAGTGGCTCATTTCATTTCGGTCAAGACTACTTATAAAGGTTCTCAATTGGTAGAGTATATATGGCTCGGATTGTGTCTCTACACGGTATACCGAAGTGGATCATTTTGGATAGAGGATCACAGTTTACCTCAAGATTTTGGAAAAGTTTTCATAAGAATATGGATACGAAGTTTAATTTTAGTTCAACCTATCACCCTCAGAATGATGGACAGACTAAAAGGACTAATCAAGTATTGGAGGACATGTTGAGAGCTTGTGCCCTTCAGCATGGTAGTAGTTGGGACAAGAGTCTACCTTATGCTGAGTTCTCATATAATAATAGTTACCAGGCTAGTCTAAAGATGTCACTGTTCGAGACTCTATATGACAGGAAATGCAGGATTCCTCTACATTGGATCAGACTGGAGGAAGACAGTTCTTTGGGCCTAAACTGATTCAAGAAGCAGAAGAACAAGTCTATATTCAAGAGAATTTGAGGGTAACTCAAACCAGGCAAAAGAGCTATGCGAATAATGGAAGAAGACCACTGGAATTTGAGGAAAGAAATCATGTGTACCTTAAGGTTTCACCACTTCGTGGAATGAGGAAATTCAAAGTTAAGGGCAAATTGTCCCCTCACTATATTGGACCATTCATGATCTTTAAGCGAGCTGGGGAGATGGCATACCAACTCGCGCTACCTGCTAGTCTATCGGATGTGCATAATGTGTTCCACGTATCTCAACTTAAGAAGTGTCTCCATGTCCCTGAGGAACAATTACCAATGGAAGAGCTCAGTGTTCAGGGTGATTTGACTTACATGGAGTACCCCATCTAGATTCTTGATACATTGACTCGAGTTATAAGAAATAAGGTTATAAAGATGTGCAAAGTACAATGGAGTCATCATAGAGAAGATGAAGCTACTTGGGAGAGAGAAGAAGATCTCCGCATAGATTTTCCCCATCTTTTTCCTAGTCCTTCCTAAATCTCGAGGACGAGATTCTTGTTAAGGGGGGTAGGATTTGTAAGACCTAAAATTGGTAGGAGAAAAAAAACACATATATCATAAAATAATAAAATAAAGAAATAAGAATATATACTAGTTTTGGGAGAATTTTAAAAGACCCTTGAAAATCTAATAGAAATCTCCCTCCTCATGTTTAAACAATAATATTAAGTTAAATTAAGTGACCAACAAATAGGTAATGAGAAGTAGACCTCTTGCCAATGACTTTGTAGTAATGCATATTATGGACAACATAAATTATACCTCTAATTTTAAATGAAGACATTAAATTAGAAAATGAGAAAAGGGAATTATCATGAAACCATTTATCTAAATGAGTAAAAACAATTAAAAGTAATTCTACGTCATGCTGGAGTTTTGTATGCGCATTTAGATTAATATTAATTTGAGGATCCAAACTTAATTTGCAATAGAATTTTATTTTGAAAGCTAAACCGAAAATAGAAAAGGATTAAAACAAATCGAAAAACATAAAAAGGAAGCCTACGACCTTACCTTTGCATGTTGGCCTGTCGACCCATATTCCTAGCTAGCTCCCGCGTAGCCCACAACCCCTTCCACGTTCTTTTTTTAATTTTTTATTTAATGAGCTAGACGCTTGCATCAGTAGGGCGTTAGCTAGCCTTGGACGCAGGCGACTCCATCGCCCTGGCCAGTGTTTGGGTTCCAGAACCATACCTGCATGTACCGTGAAGCCTCAGCAGCCGATGTAGAGTCAGCGTGTAGAACGGTAAACCCTTTGGTCTTGTTGTCTGTTACAACAGAAGCCGTGATATACGCCTCAGCCATTTCACCCACGTATTTGCGGCTATAAAACTTGAGCTCGACAGCCGCCTCGCCATCGAGTAGAGATGCCGTAGCGTCGGCTCACCTAGGAATCTTACCGACCAGATGCCTTTGGGCTCCTATAAACTCCTGACCGCCTAGTCGTAGCCATCGTCGTACGCATCTACGTCGAGCTGAGAGAGAAGAATCAAAGAGAGAGACCGCAGGATATACGGTAATCCCGTGCGCGATCGTGGAGGGAAGACTTCGGTGATTTGTGGGGAGGAGCGTGAAGCTTGATCCTGTCGGAATCTGGCTGACCATAGCCGGGATTTGTCACCGGACTTCGCAGTGTTGCCGATCCGCGTACCCCAACATCGCCGCGCTGCTCTGCTGAATGATCACCGGTGTGTACCCTTCCTTTGTATTTTGCAGTCCCTCTATTCGTTTAGCACCTGGGTAATCGAAGTTTAGCGCGCGAAATCGCCAGTGGGGGTCATCGGTGCACCCTCCGCCAAGGCTCTATACAGCGCCGCCAGGCTGGGTCACCGAGGGGAAGAAGACGAGCTCGCGACCGTTGCCTTCGCGATGGACGGTCTGGATCGGAACCTAGATAGCGCTGCGTTATATCAAATCATATCCGTCGGATTCTGATCCAATGGCCGGGATTTGGTACTGGTTCGGTATAGATAGGTTCTAATCTGGGACGTTGAAATCTGATCGGATGCCCCTAGCTCACCCGTACCCCTTCGGTTTGGCAAAATCGCTAAAGAGTCCCTAGGCTTACTGATAAACAACCCGCAGTCTTGCTGCTGGCACTCTATATCTTAGAAACTATTACTCCGAGGCCCCTGTGTTTTTCTGAAATTAGTGCACAGTCCAGTCAGTGAATGACATTTATAAAACCATTTAGAAAATGATTTATAATGTAAAAATAATTGTTAGAACTGGTTTAATTCATAGAAAATTCATATTAGGTCCAAATTGACCCATTCAAATTTCTATAATTTTATAATATTATTGTTTATCAAATAGTGCCACTAATTTGGCATGAAAGCCACTTTAAAATTTATTTCCTAATTAATCCTATATCAAATACATAAAACCCTTGGAAATTCATAACTCCTTCGTTTTAATTCCGATTTGACCCGTTCCAGTTGTGTTAGCTTCATATGAATATTTACTATGCAATAACAACACTTATTATACCATGTCTCATTCTTTTATAATTATGTATTTATTTAACTTATGATTAGTTAGTCTTGTTAATCTGCTTATCATTATAATCTATTCAAATATGATCTATGGCCCATTTATAACTTAGATCAAAGTGAGTTAATTATTTATAAGATATTATCTAATATGATTTATACTAACCAATTTATAATATATTTTAATATTTTAATCACATAAATCTTCTATAAAATCATAACTCCTTAATTGTAACTCCAATCTCAGTAGTTCTCGATCCCACGATCTCGTAGCATCGCGTAGAATGTTATTACGCAGTTTGTTCTTATGTTTGATGTGATGTTAATTTTGCATATACCATGTTTGTTTGTATTGCCACGATTAGCAGTGAGATCATGAGTCACTTGAAGAGCAAGTTGGTACCTGGAATCTCAAGTCCCAGGCAAGTTGTGACCTTGACCACTTTTTACCCAATAATGATCTTTAATATCATTTATTCATGCATAGGTTAATTTTGATGGGACCCATTAGGTCACCCTACATTGTTTATCTCATTACCTTGTTTACCCCTGAATCACTTGGGTAGTTTGCTATTGCTTTACATGGTTTTGGGATAATTATTTATATCTATGTTCCAATTCTTTTGTTATTCTATTTATGTTCATGTCACGATCATCAATGTTAATTGGAACATAGAGCTTAACTTGAGTAACACATGCCACCACAAGGGTTTAATGGGACGCCCTTGGCTGACTAATTAGGAAAGCTAGTGGAAGACTACCTTACCCGAAAGGGGCAAGGGCAGTAGGGGAGTTGCATGCAAGGAGGTTCTCGGGTTGATTTGCTGCGATGGCGGTCAGACGGGGGATTCTTGCAAGTGCTCTTCCCATAAACTGTAGCGGGTTTTTGGAAGCTAGTGGAACTTTGTAAAGGCCTCGTAGTGGATCCCTAGCCATTCACCTTGGTAGTGTCTAAGGGTCTGGCTAGCCCTGGTGACATGGGAAACAAGGCTTGTGGGTAAAGGGTATAACCTCTGCAGAGTGTAAAACTGGTATACTAGCCGAGCTCACGGTCATGAGCAGCTCAGGACTCTTTGATGATTAATTTATGGACCTTAAACTCAATTTGTCATATGCATTTGCATGGGATTTGTTATTAATTTTGTTCTATTATTTTATTATGGTTTGGTATGCACTTACACTTAGTAACTGCTAATAAAATTTTGACTAACTTATAAAAGCAATGCTCAGCTTTAACCTCTATTGTTGATCAGCCTTACACTTCATGAACTCCCACCTTTGGTAAGTTCATGCCACATTATTCCCCACAACTTGTTGAGCGATGAACATGTGTGAGCTCACCCTTGCTGTCTCACACCCCCCACAGGTCAAGAACAGGTATCACTGGAGGAGGCGCATGGTGGATGTGCGCTGTGTTCGTGTGAGGTCTAGGTCGTCGTCTCCCAGTTGACTTTCTGGCGCCAAGGATATATTTCAGATCCTGTTATATTTATATTTTATTTTGTAAGTCTTCCGTTATGTAATAAATACTCTAATTATTGTGACATTTATCTCTATAAAATCTGTTATTATATATGTTGTCTTCTTTGGCGTATGTATGAGATGCACCCGGCTTTGTTCCTTAAAACCGGGTGTGACAGAAAGAAAACTGACTGCCACGTATTAATGCCTGGTTGGCCATGTGCAACGCTGTTCCGTGTATGGCCACACTAGATCCGGTCAGTTTTTCTGCGTTTTCAAACCCGTGGCCATCCGTGTGGTGAGTTTTAACCAATGAAAATACGCAGCATCACATTAAATGCACAAAATATTAATTTTTTCAATATATTTTACGTCGCAAACATGATTTGACTAGTTTCAGTAGCGTTTACTTTGTAACCTCGTCGCGTACGAGTCAGTAGCATTGTTTTGTCATAAACATGTTTTAACTAATTAATTAATTATTTGTTAGTCTGATTAAAACTAATTTGTAGTTTTAGTTTATACTTTTATAATAAATATTAGCATGATTAATGTCAGCGTAAATGTTTTCGAATTAATACTTGTTTAGTATAATCTCGTTATCTGTTAGCGAGTATCACGCGTCGTCACACTATCTGCGCACATCATCACGCTACTCACGCGTGATGTGCTCGTTGACGTGCAGATTCGCGCGTCGTTCATGCTGGTCGCGCACACTGTTTCGTGCGTCGTCCGCGTGCTATGTCGCGCGTGGCCGCGCGCCGTTCACACACTGTCGTGTTGTTTCGCGCGTCGTGATTTCGCCTCGCTTAGAATCTCTCTTTTTAATTAAATTACTTATTTAATGACAGTTGTTCATGTAGCAGATTAATCGAACTAAATAGTAGATATAATTTATATTTGATAAGGTCGAATTAAATGTTATAGTTAATACCTGTTTGGTATAAATGCGATAACTTCTTGACCATAGCTCCGATTTCCGCATTTCTTTTCCTCGCGCCACCATAGAAGCGAGCTTTATTTTTTATTGCATGCTTTATAATATTTTATCCTATATGGTGTAATGTTCTTATGCAAGTATATGTTTGTCTTGTGCGTCGTTAATAGATTGCGATCTGTTCCTGAGCTTTGAGGAATCGACAATCAAGATTTGGTGAACCACGGGTCCTGAGATGAAGTTCTTTGAGTCCTACGAAGTCGAAGACCCTGAGCATCGGTTTGGTGAAGGCAAGTATCCTCTGACCTATTGTTGGAGACTTGTTCTCAAATGCTAAGAGTTAAGAACAAGGCAACATAAAGTGTTAAATGTTAAATTCCTTCGTCCTTCGAAACATTATTCCCCTTCGGGAAATAATGACTTTCGGACGAAGGTCACAAGAGGCATACCTTCGTAAATATAATGAGTAATGATGAAGGATTCATGTAAAGCATGAAATATAATATAAACATCATCATAGAATCATTTCTATTTTATTAACATGGAAAGATAGAAATGATTTCAAATTACAAATGTACCTTCGGTCCTGAGAGAAGGTAAAAAGTACAAGCGTGACGCAAAAGCAAATGCCAAATCAGCGTGTCCAGTACGGGAGTACTGTTCATCTATTTATAGACGCGGGACGCAGCCCACGTAAAATTACATTCATGTCCATTACATTCGCCAATGACTTATGGAAATTTGTCAAGGCCCAAGTAGTCTTTTCATCTTTAAGTCGGTTCCCCTTTCTGCTATCGCGACGAAGCTTCCCTGCGCACAGCTTCGGCTGTGGACCATCCTTCACGGAGCTTGGTAATCAGTCCGTTCCCCATTTTGATCTCCCTTCGCCTGGTTCAGGCTTCGTCCTGACCGTATTTCATGTTCATAGTTCTGAATACGAAGATACCTGTTCACATAATCCGCTTGGAAAACATTGTCAAATCATGTTTTTGAGGACCTTCGGAAGACGAAGGCCCCCAACAGTAGCCCCTCGCAATATTAATTTGTTAGTGATAAATTCAGATTGCGAAATGGACGAAGGCCCTGAGCCGAAGGTCCGAAAAAACACCTTCCCTTTGCTAGAATAGCAACACTCACTGACAAGCGGGGTCTTTCAATTTTCACCGCCCCGAGGATATAAATAAGATCATACCGCAAACTTATTTGGTACGCACACTTGCTATCTGCTTCGGCCCACTACATTTTTAGCTCTTGTGCACTAAGATTTGCTGATCTTTTTGATTTTAAAGCTTCGGCCTTGGAAACAGTTTTTTAGCGCTTCCGAAGATGTCTGAAGGTAAGAAGATCCCTGCTGAGACGAAGTTGAGTCTCGACGAAGAGAAGAACTTGGGGTTCCTTATAGCGATGGCGGAGACCAATACAGAGAAAATCACCAAGGAAATTCTTGAAGGTTTGTCCGAAGATACTGATGACAGCGACAGTTTTGATGTAGAAAGTGGTGGGGAAGAGGCCGAAGATCGACCATGGCGGCCAAGTCACACGGTTTTCGGGAAAACCACTATTAAGCAGAATCATATTGATAATATGAGGGGGCGGTATTTCCGAGATATATCTATTGTGAGGGCTGATGCTGGAGAAAAGACTTCTCCCACCCCCGAAGAAGATGAAGTCGTAATTTTCCGAAGCTTTCTCAAGGCTGGGCTTCGATTCCCCTTAAGCAACTTCGTTGTTGAAGTCCTGAAAACATTTCAAGTCTACCTTCATCAAATTACTCCCGAAGCCATCATAAGAATGGGGGTGTTTGTCTGGGCTGCGAGAAGCCAAGGTTTGGAACCAAACGCTAAAAGCTTCTGCAACATTCATGAGTTATTATACGAGACGAAGCCCTGGGGAAAAGAACAATATCACAACAATTTTGGGTGTTATAGCTTCGGTGCCCGCTCCGGGTCAAGCTGCCCTGTGCCGACCTTTCGGAAGAGGTGGCCCGGAGCCTGGATGACAGAGTGGTTCTATGTGAAGAATGACTTAACAGCGCAAGAAAATGTCAAGAGTATCATTATGCGCCCCATCTGGCAACGCTTCGGACTTCGAAGGCCGAAGATTGAAATGGATGAAGCAGCCGAAGAATGCCAAAGAGCCTTCGGCGTAATCTGCTCTCTCATTGGGACAAGGGACTTGGTCCAAGAGCACATTGCCTTCAGGGTATGGCCACTTGCAGAAAAGTGGGAAATGCCGAAGGAGACCATTAAAGAGTCCGACGAAGGCGGACTAGTCAGACTAAAATACACATTCAAATATGGGGATAAATTTGTTGAACCTGATGACGATTGGTTGAAAAGCATTGAAACATTAAGTGACGAACTTCTTGGGGCATATTCGAAGGCCGAGAACACTGCGTTATCAGCAGCCTTCGGAGGCCGAAAGAAGAAAAGGCTCAACCGTGTATTTGACGCAGTCGGGTTTATCTACCCTGACTATCACTATCCGGTATTGGGTCGCAAAAGGAAAAATACTTCTCCTGCGACAGAAGCTACCACGAGTGCCACTAGTGAGCCAGCGCCTCAAAGGAAAAAGATGAAGGTGCTCACCCATCGAACGCGCTTTATTGAGCCGGCCACAGTGCCAGAATTTATTGGTGAAGTTTCTTTGGCCTCTGAAGCTACAGAACCAGCTCCAGTGCCGAAGATAGAAGAGAAAACTGAAGCGCCTTCAGCAGTAGAAAAACCGAAGATTGAAGGGCCAAAAACATCAGAAATTTTAAGTCCTTCAGCAAATGTCGAAACAACAAAAAATCAAAAGGGCCCATTGGTGACCCCAAGAAGAAAAAGAATGGTGAACGTACTAGATGTCTTGGAGACAATTAAGTCTTCAAGCACAACCGCAAAGGAGTCTGTTGAACTCGCTGAAGCATATACTGAAGCTTCGAAACAACAAGCTGAAGCTGAAGCTGGGCCTTCAGAGCCTACCAAGGAACAATCCGAGAAAATATCAGAACCAGCTTTGGTTGAAGAAATTGACACTGCCGCCCCCGAAGCTCCCTCCAGCATATGCGATTACATCGTGCGACATGCTTCGGGGAAGAAACTGTCTGAAGAAGAGACCTATGAAGCGAATCACTATGCTAGAGAGTTAAAGTATCCGAAGGGGGCAGTAGTATTCAATGGGACAAATGAAGATGACTTCCTATACTGCCTCCCTGATAACAAAGAATTATCTGTCTGCCGGGAGATGGCTAGAAGTATGGGTTTCCCGAAGCTCGAAGCTGGATTATGCGCCATGACGAAAGAGGATCTCGCAGACAGTCTTGCGTACAATAGCCTAAAGGTATGGGAATTAAGTGCTTGAAAAAACTTTTTTAATACGTAATTCATTCCTTTATTCTTATATGGATTCTTTTTCGTATAGGGCTTGATCCTAAGCAACGCATTAAGAGCCCAAAAGAGCGCCGAAGATGAAAGCTATGACATTGCGTTCAACAATTTACGCTCCGAAGTTATTAAACTGAGAAACGAAGCTCTGGAAAAGGATAAAATTCTGCTTACACTGGTAGATAAGGTAAAGAAGGACGAAGCTGCTTCAAAAACCCAGGCCGAAGCCCAAAAACGTGAAATTAAAGATCTTCAGAAACAGCTAGCTAGAGCTAAAGAGGAACGTGTGCTTGAGGAAACAAAACGAGAACTTAGTGATCATTTGGTCAATAATTTGGACTTAAGTGTTAAGGAGCTTCGTGCATCTCAGAGGAAATGCTATGTTAAATCTATAGAATGCGTCAAAAAGATAAAATCCAGCTTCGCCAGCGTTGGCGCCTTTTCTAGTGAAGAGGACTTTTCAAGAGGCAATCCCGAAGGTCCACTGGACTGGATTAGTCACGAAGCAGAAGCCTTCGAGGAAATCCTGAGCAGCCGCGGTGACATCTGCGCTTTTTCAGGCGCCAGAGGAGTTGCTGCTGTTTTGGAGAAGAAAGGTTGTGAACATATAAAATCCTTAGCTCAGTCCGAAGCTGCCCTGTCCTCTGAAGACATCAAAGATCCCTCAACCGAAGCAAGCATGGTTGGCGGTAAGTTCTTCACTGATATCTGGGACAACGGCGGCCGAGAAATGGCACAAGAAATTATTCAAAGAAGTGAAAAAGGCATCCATGATGCTAGGAAAGTGGCAGAAGCTGCCGAAAGAAGTACAGAGCCCGAAGGGCAATTAGGTATTAATTAGTCGTTCTTATTGTGTTGCAATTTTTATTTCAAACTTTGCTCGCGATTTGTAATAGTAATGAAGAAATGTTCTCTTCCCTCAGAACCTGCTGGATCGTCTGCTGACCCTCACACAAAAGGGGATGACGAAATTAAACAAATGGCCGAAGCTATCATGGATAAAGTTGTTGATCAACTCCTAAATGAGGCCGCCGAAGCAGTATTAAGAGAAGACTAGATGCTATTTAGAAAAAACATTTAAAGTGTGATCTATGTAACATTTTGTACATTTGAATGTAATATACAAGTCTCTTTTCATTATTCAATTCTTTACGATGCATGAAACTCTACATACGTACCATTTTTGAGCCTTCGGCGAAAAAAACACCTTCCCTTCTTTTCATGCTTCGTGAAGAAGACATTCTCCGTTAAAATTATTCTGATGAAACACGTCCATGCTTCGTGAAAACATTCTCCGAAGCTATACAATTTCGATATTGCTCTGATGAAGCTCGTCCATGCTTCGTAGAAATATTCTCTGAAGCTGTATTCCGAAGATTATCATTGTATTCCCTCGTGACTTTACACAATTTTCACTTTCTCAAAGCGTCCTTTCGAAGGTTGATACTGTGTCCCCTTCTTTTGCCAAATGCAACATGATGTATGATGCTTATGTTATGCAAAATGATGTGATGATGTTATGTTATGCAAATGACATTTGTTCCGAAGATACATACAAAATATATTCGTAAGCTCTGCATTCCCTTAGGAACGTCTTTGGAGCTTCTTCGCCTTTTACTTAGACGGTATAAGCTCTGCATTCCCTTAGGAACGTCTTTGGAGCTTCTTCGCCTTTTACTTAGATGGTATCAGCGTTGACTTTTCGCTGTATGCTCTGCATTCCCTTAGGAACGTCTTTGGAGCAAAAAACTTACACTGCGCTCCCTTTGGAACGGCTTTTTGTAACTTCGGCAACTTACTCTGCGTTCCTTAGAACGACTTTTTGTTGCTTCAAAGGATTTTTAATAATTCGAAGGTCCTCCTTATTACCGCAAATTTTTAAGCTTCAGCAACTTAAGCCTGTGGAGAAGATAGGTTTTCTTCATAACCAACCACGAAACTGTTATATGAAAACTGAAATGTTCTTTATTACACAGAAAATAGAACTTAAACGGAAAAGACTGCTATCAAAGTAGGATATCTGTCAGTAAATGTGCTTCGACTCTGGCACAGTACTATTGACTGTGCGAGCTTCAGATTGCTCTCTGAGATCCCTTTGGTGCGGAGCATATTGGCTCCCTTCTGGCTGTTGGCCTTGTTGCAGCGGAGGTGGAGGCGGGGGCTGTTGCCATGAAGCTTGAGGTTGACTTGCCGAAGCTACGGAAACTGCAGGGTGGTTGCCCACGTATTCCGGGATGTAAGGCTGATGGTACGAAGCAGTATGCATGACCTGCTTCGGCTGGCCCTGTTGCGCTGCAGCTTCTGCTAGCTCCTTTTGTTTCTGGATGGTGACATGGCACATCCTGGTGGTATGGCCCTTGTTTTCACCACAGAATAAGCAAAATATCCTCCTTGATTGATCCCCAAATCTCCCGCCGAAGCCCCTGGCGCCTCTGCCTCTTGGAGCTGGTGGCCGGAAGAAAGTCTGCTGTTGCCCCGAAGCCTGTGAGGAGCACTGCGGCCTGTTCTGCTGACTCCCCTTGTCATCATTTTGAGTGGAGTTGTGGATGGACCTGACATGCCTCGGATAAAATCTTTCTCCGAAGCCCCTGGTTATCTCAGAAAATCTGAAGGCCTCCTCCCTTCTTTGGCGAAAGTCATTATCGGCACGAATGTACTCGTCCATCTTTTGGAGCAGCTTCTCCAGAGTCTGAGGAGGCTTCCTAGCAAAGTATTGTGCTGCAGGTCCAGGACGAAGCCCCTTGATCATGGCTTCGATGACAATTTCATTAGGCACGGTTGGTGCCTGCGCCCTCAAACGCAAGAACCTTCTGACATACGCCTGAAGGTATTCTTCGTGATCCTGAGTGCACTGGAACAAGGCTTGAGCAGTGACCGGCTTCGTCTGAAACCCTTGAAAGCTGGTTAACAACATATCCTTCAGCTTCTGCCATGAAGTGATCGTTCCTGGTCGGAGGGAGGAATACCAGGTCTGAGCAACACTCCTGACAGCCATAACAAAAGACTTTGCCATGACTGCAGCATTGCCACCATACGAAGACACTGTTGCTTCGTAGCTCATCAAGAACTGCTTCGGGTCTGAATGGCCGTCGAAGATGGGAAGTTGGGGTGGCTTATAGGTCGGAGGCCAAGGTGTAGCCTGCAGCTCAGCGGACAGAGGAGAAGCATCATCGAAAACAAAATTTCCCTGATGGAAATTGTCATACCAGTCATCTTCGTTGACGAAGCCCTCCTGATGAAGGTCTTTCTGCTGAGGCCTTCTGTTCTGCTCATCGTGAGTAAGATGGCGAACTTCCTCAGAGGCTTCGTCTATCTGCCTTTGCAACTCAGCTAGCTGGGCCATCTTCTCCTTCTTCCTCTGCACCTGTTGATGTAGCATCTCCATATCCCTGATTTCTTGGTCTAGCTCATCCTCCTGAAGCGTCGGGCTGACGGCCTTCCTCTTCTGGCTTCGGGCCTCTCGAAGAGAGACGGTCTCCTGGTTGTGGTCCAGCGGTTGTAGTGCTGCAGCCCCAGTCGCTGGAGCTTTCTTTGGCGCCATAGCGAAGGTCTATAGCTTCCGAAGGTGTTCAAAAAACTCGAAGTAGAAGTGAGTTCACCGGAGGTGGGCGCCAATGTTGGAGACTTGTTCTCAAATGCTAAGAGTTAAGAACAAGGCAACATAAAGTGTTAAATGTTAAATTCCTTCGTCCTTCGAAACATTATTCCCCTTCGGGAAATAATGACTTTCGGACGAAGGTCACAAGAGGCATACCTTCGTAAATATAATGAGTAATGATGAAGGATTCATGTAAAGCATGAAATATAATATAAACATCATCATAGAATCATTTCTATTTTATTAACATGGAAAGATAGAAATGATTTCAAATTACAAATGTACCTTCGGTCCTGAGAGAAGGTAAAAAGTACAAGCGTGACGCAAAAGCAAATGCCAAATCAGCGTGTCCAGTACGGGAGTACTGTTCATCTATTTATAGACGCGGGACGCAGCCCACGTAAAATTACATTCATGTCCATTACATTCGCCAATGACTTATGGAAATTTGTCAAGGCCCAAGTAGTCTTTTCATCTTTAAGTCGGTTCCCCTTTCTGCTATCGCGACGAAGCTTCCCTGCGCACAGCTTCGGCTGTGGACCATCCTTCACGGAGCTTGGTAATCAGTCCGTTCCCCATTTTGATCTCCCTTCGCCTGGTTCAGGCTTCGTCCTGACCGTATTTCATGTTCATAGTTCTGAATACGAAGATACCTGTTCACATAATCCGCTTGGAAAACATTGTCAAATCATGTTTTTGAGGACCTTCGGAAGACGAAGGCCCCCAACACCTATTATGTCTCATTTACTTTATAATTCATCAACCCGCATACCATGATCAACCTAAGGATTGACTAGTATTCTGTTTTCATGTCAATGTTTACCCTTTGGGTATTGATTATTATGATTAGTTCTATGCTAGCGCTTTACTTTTAATCAATGAACATGATGAGATACAATGATGATACTATGATTTTTTTTGGATATGATGATATACTTGTGGCACTTTAGGGGACTCGAGCGGTTTCTCGAGCGCCTCTCCATAAGGACTTGTTCATTGGATGACCACCCGGGAAAACAGTGCAACCATGAGGGTGGTACGGGACGCCCTTAGCTAATTAATTAGAAGTACTGAGGTGTAGTTCGCTTCGCCGTTGTGCCGTCAATGGGCTCGGTGTATGCGGCTCGCTCTGCCGAGGGTGGATTGCCCCTTGGGGAGGAGTGCGGTACATTTAGGAAATCTAACGGGCGGCTACACCCTCAGGGAATCTTTGTAAAGGCTTCGTAGTGAATCCTTGGCCATTCACCTCGGGAGTGAATAAGGGTCTTGCAAGCCCGGGCTAGAGATGGAATCACGGCTCGTTGGTAAAGTGCGCAACCTCTGCAGAGTGTTATAAAACTGATATATCAGCCGTGCTCGCGGTTATGAGCGGCCTTGGGAGCTCCATTGATTAGAGACACATTGAATCAGGACTACTTTGTTTACAGATGATGATGAGGATAATGCTGGTTTCTATTATGATTATGATTATGATTATGGTTTCTGGTATTCCTTCCGTTTGGAAAGAGTACATTTGGGTTAACAACTTGGGTTAATGTTAAAACCTGGCAATCTACTAGTAATAATTACCTGATCAACTAAAAGCAACTGCTTGACCTTAACCCCACATAAAAGCTAGTCCACTACAGCCAAACGGGACATTTGCTGAGTACGTTGATGTGTACTCACCCTTGCTTTCACAAAACACCAGGTTGCCTTTGGTGCAATCTATGCTCAGGTAAAGAAGTTGTCGAGGCGGATCTCCAGGAGTTCCAGGACTTCAACGAGTTCGAGGATTAGGCTAGCGACCTCCCCCAGTCAGCTGCCTGTGGTGGGTTAATTTATGTTGGCTATGTTTTGATTCTGTGTACTTTGATTTATATTATGTAAATGACTCTAGTCTTTAATATTATTACTTACTCTTTATTGTTATTTGAAGCATTGTGCTATGATGAGTCATTTATGTAATCGCTATGTACGTGAGTTCTGATCCTGGCACGAGCATGGTTCGCATTCGGTTTACCTTCTAAAACCTAGTGTGACAGGTGGCATAGCAGGAGTGGAGGGCAGCGACGGTTGCACAGCGCTGCGTGCAGTGGCTTGCATTTTTTGCTCCTCGTTGGCGATGCGTGTGCGACCAAGAGCTCTCGGCACAGGCAGGTAGTAGTAGAGCCAGAAATGTAACCTTGGGTTTTCCCACACCTCAAATAGATATAGATATAGGGATATAGATAGATATAGCAAATTCACCAAATAATATAGGGGTATAGATATAGATATAATAAGGGGTATAGATATAGATATAGATATATAGAAGATATAGATAGATAGATATGATAGAATAGATAACCTACAATTTTGTCTAAAAGAAACTAAATCACTGCTAAGTTTGGAGTAGCATATCTTTGGTGAATACTTGCTAGTGAATTGGTTTCCGCTATAGTATATATATATATATATAAGTATACACTCTTCTAGGATTATAGTATATATATAAGTATACACTCTTCTAGGATCAATCGTGAGGAGTTCCTTAAATTGTCTTGCGACATGGAGTACAGAAAGAGGGTGGATGCGCTAGTGTTTTTCTCGTTACTTCTCCTCGGATACTTTGCTGCTCATGCACATGGGAAGGGTAAGAGAAAACTATACAGACATGTGTGTGCATGCTTAGATAGATCTAGACAATTTAGAAGATGTTATTATATGATACCGTGTGTGTATCATGGCGAATTGCTAATGTATCGCAATCCCTTGTGTTAAATTACTCAAATAATTTCGAATGTAATTATTCTCGAGGCATTTGTTGGTAATAGAACTCTTATCCTATACCTTCTACTAGGTCATGTCACAGATGATGTCGGTGTTTCTACTCCAGCTAAAGAAGGAATTATGCAAGGAAACGGAGCACGATGCGTTGTAGGGTTTCCTCCATGCAAAGATAACAAGTGCTACTGCTGCATTGGGGGGCGAACTCATGCTCGCTACTCTACGATGGTTGAGTGTAGTCATGCCTGCTTCTAAACAAAAATTAAGATCGATGTTATTATATACATTGTAATGGTAGGTAATGCTATTAATAATATATGGGAATTTTAGTTTTGGTATTATACGTTTTCCAATTCACAAAATTTAGTCAAAATCTTACCAGTTTTTTAGAGGACTTAAATATAAAGTATGTTTCCCTATAAATTTTAATGAAAAAAAATATTAGAATGCTTTGGGATGCCTCCATCAGCTCGCGGATGCTGTTGCGGATAGACAACGGTATCGATATAAATCACACTGCACAGAATGAGGATGTTTCTAGGAGAACGTGCATTCGGTCACGTTAGCGGAAAAATCCTGAGTAGCAGTAGTTGCCTCCCATATCAGTGTCAACACCACGAATGTTTCGTGCGACACAGAAGGTTTGCGGCTTGCTGTGGCATTAATCCGGCTGTGGCTTGTACAGTATTTTGTCTCTATGGATTGCAGCCGTCCGAACAGCTGCAGGTCCTGTGGTTACAGGGCAGCCGAACAAGTCGTTGGTGCGAGGTCGGAGCAGTGGCAACCTGATGCTCAAGGTGGTTCCAGATGTCCACTCAGACAGATGCTAGAGGCTTTTGGATGCGACATGCCTCATCAGGGGAAGTGGATCCTAAAGCTGATGTTGCCCGCTAGGAGCAGGGTGCTCCAAGCCAAGAAACATCCCAGAAAGGGAAGGAGGTGGCGCCGAACGAGGGTGGATCAAGCGACGATCGCAATAGGTCACCCGATTGGGGAGACTCCTCGCAAATAGTAACGATAAGGTCATTAGGACCTTTTGGGGGCACATGGCACGATCATGAGAGTTAGACTTCCTTGTTAGACTTTCTTTTTTTTGTCACATCCTTACATCTATTTTCTCAGCCCTATGACGTCAGCCCCTTGTAGCACCCCGAAAATCCAAACCTAGAAAATTTCTCAAACTCGCTCTAAATTAGAAATGAATTTTAAATTTTGTTTCAAAATGTTTTCTTGCAAGTTGATCTCAACAAAGAAAATATAGTGGTCTGCCTTATCTCCGAAATTCTTTTCATAATATCCTACAAATATTTCCCTAGTGATCCCCTCAAATTCTTTTCAGAAATACTGGCTAAATGTTCCACCGATATTTCTCCAAATATTTTTCTCCTAAGAAATACCCTCGGAATCACTTTTAAAATCCCTACAAATATTTTCTTAATAATTTTCCTTATGCTCATACGTATACATACGCCTCCGGGGTCATACAGTGAGCTCTACAAGCTAATTTCACTTATCCATAGCTAATATATGGTTTATCTCTCACTAATCCTCGCCTCCTCCCACTAATCCTCGACTCCTTCGCCTAATCCCCCACCTTGCCCATTAATAAAGGGGCAAGGGGCCCACTCATGCCATCCCAAGCCATTTCATGGCTACTCAATCCCACTCACTAACTTACTCCCACTCAAACACAAGCACAACACGCGCACAAGGATCGTTCGGTTGTTCATTCAATTGTTCGTCCAAATGTTCATAGTTCATTCGTTCGTTCCTCCGATTGTTCGATCATCCATCCGATAGTTCATGGTTCATTTGTTCATCCGTCCGATCATTCGATCGTTCGTTCGTTCGTTTGTCCAAATAATCTTTGTCCAGCCATTATACTGCCAAAATTCTGATCGCTCGTTCATCTGATCATTCATCCGTTCGTTCATAATCCATGTTCATCGTTCGTTCCTATGAACTATTCATTGTTCGTTCATATTACCTATTCATCGTTCGTCCAAACGAACTATTCATCGTTCATCGGATAATTCATAATCACTATTCATCGTTCATCGGATCGTTCATCCTACTAACCATCGTTACTTATCATTGTTCATCCGATCGCCCAAATATTCAACTACTCATCCATCATGATGATGAGCTCACCAAAAACCTGCCAGACTAATATCTCAGCCATACAAACTACGGTGACTGTGATTTTCCTTCTAGTTAGAACTTCACGATTGGTCACCCATCCCAGAATTGCTCTAAGTTGAGAACGCTTAACTTCGAGGTTCTTTCGAACCTGGCTTTGAAAACGAAAGGCGAACCATGTTTGTATAGATATGTAGCACCCCGAAAATTCAAATCTAGAAAATTTCTCAAACTCGCTCTAAATTCAAAATGAACTTTTAAATTTTGTTTCAAAATGTTTATTTGCAAGTTGATCTCAACAAAGAAAATATAGTGGTCTATGTTCTCTCCAAAATTCTCCTCAAAAAGACCTACAAATATTTTCCAAGTGATCCCTTCAAATTCTTTCAGAAATATTGCCTAAATATTCCAAATATTTTTGTAGTTTGTTCATTCGTTCGGCCAAATAATCTTTGTTCAGTCGTTATGCTGCCGAAATTCCGATCGTTCGTTCGTCCGATCATTCGATCGTTCGTTTGTTCATAATCCCTATTCATTGTTCGTTCATACGAACTATTTATCGTTCATTGTTCGTTCATAATCCATATTCATCGTTCATCTTTCGTTCATATGAACTATTCACCGTTAAACGGATCATTCATAATCATCATTCATCGTTCATCCTACTATTCATTGTTACTCAGATCGCCCAAATATTCAACTTCTCATCCATCATGATGATCAACTCACCTAAGACCTACCAGACCAATATCTCAGTCATACAGACTCTGGGGACTATGATTTTCTTTCTAGTAAGAACTTCCCCTTTGGTCACCCATCCAAGAATTGCTCCAAGTTGAGCACGCTTAACTTTGAGGTTCTTTCGAAACAAGCTTCCAAAAAGAAAGGCGAAACATGTTTGTATGGATACACCGTCAATCTTATAAAACCTGGCCCAAGATACCACAACCCATCCAGACGAGAATATCACAGTATTCTAGTTGTCTGGGTGCTGCCTTACCCTTGTCCGACAACAGAGAAGGTAGGAACAATTGCCACCAACATAAGTATCTGCTCATGAATAGTCCAGAAATAATTCATGGCACTTTGCTTCCAAATATCTCTAAATATTCTAGTTTTGGAATATTCTAGGAATATTCCTTTTCCCTTTTCCTTTTATATTCCTATGATTATAAAAACCAAAACTCCTTTGTCCAGTCTCTCATTTTGACAGTTCTGATTTCTAAATTCTTATCAAATTACCTTCTATCCATCCATGTAATTCCGTAAGCATGGTTCATATTCTAGAAAACTCCAAAAATAGTCTTGTCCCATATTTCACCTATAATTTTCTATCCAAACTGATTCTTTCACCACGATTCTCATAAACAGTAAACTCTACCATACTAAACCATACGCACCCATCTATAAATACCTCCAGAGAGTTACCCTCTCCCTTCCACACCCTCAACAACCTAAGCCAAGGCAACCACCCCCCGCACTCAGTTACCTCGCTCTGCCACTACACTTCTAGTATTGGTCCACCTCCAATACACTCTTCGGGTAAGCATCTCTACTCCATCAACACAAACTATACTCAAAACTATATTCACCCATCTACCACCATTCCTGACCACTATAATGAATATTTGTTGATATACTTGCTGATTTGTATGCTTGCTTGTTCATGCTATGTAGTTATCGGAGCGTTCATGCTGTCTTGTGAAGGCTAGTTCTGCAAGTCTACGCCAGATGGTGGAGCCAGAAGCCAATTCCACGAGCTCTCACCCTTTCACTGGTTAAAGCATGGCAAACTCACTGGATCTCGTTGATGCATAAATTACATATGTTTTTCAAAGACAATCATCAGCATGTTATTTTATGCATTATATGATTTTTCTGCTAAGAGACATGTTAATATGGCAACCCAGCCTTAGAACTTTGCCGCAATTCATCTTTATACTCCTTAACGTTTTTGTTACAAAAAGGTTTGAAAAAAGGTGTGAGTTTTTCAAAATAAAATGTTTTTCAAAATGTGTATGATGAATGGTTATCACCCTTATCACCTTTGAGTGGGATGATCAGGGACTCCTCGGTGTTGGGTGGGCCTTAAGGTGATGGCTCAGCCCGGTCAGGTGTGAGAATGAAGAATTACCCCTCTCGTATAAGGACCGGTATGCCATTCTTCACTGTCTATAGTCTTTTCATGTACAACCACTCTAGACCATATGGGCAGTCGCTTGATCCAAACTTGCACGGTCGGCACCCTAGGGTTATGTTGGCTGGCGAGCACCCGGAGGACAAGGAGGGGGAATGTTTTGTCCTGGTTTGGGCATGGAGGTGGCCATGTTACTTTTGGTATAATTGTTAAGGTAAAGACATGTAGGGGAGGAGAGAGTTTCGGTAATCCGATCTCACGACGATGAGATTGCAGAAACCGGACTATTGGGTGAAGTGTACACCTCTTCACAGAGTTTCATAACCTATTCAAATAGATCGCGTCCACGGATATGAATGAGTTATGACTTGGTTTGACAATTAGTATGTTGTTTTCCAAAAATGCTTTTGACAATCGGTTTCAAAAGTTTTGATGGTTGAGCTGTGAGCTATGGTGGACGGGAAGTCCAATAGCTGTTTTTGAAAATGAAAATGAAAACCGTTGGGAAATTACCGAGATTCCTGGATGGTTTAGTCTAGGGGATTTTGTTCTATATAAAAAAATTCCTGCTCCTTTGGAAGAGGAAGCATTTTGAAAAAAGATAAAATGTTTTACAAAATAGCCCTAAACCCTAAACCATAAACCCTACTGCATAGAGAACCCCCTACAGCAAGCATGTTTACTAATGCAGGACACCAAGACTTGTAAGACACCAAGACTAAAGAATATGTATAACTATTCACAGAATTTCTTTGTACATATAACATAGAAGAAATTTTGATTGTCCTCAATGAACATAATCAGGATGAAATAATAACAGAAGGACATTAAATAAAAACGGTGTTAATAAACGTAGATGAGGTAACAAAAACATATATATTGTGAAATGATTTTTTGAGGTCAAAGTGCAAGGTGGCAATAAAATGAGAGAATTCCCTATTTAACGCTACTATATAAGTGCTTCCTTCTATGGCCATGAAAATTACATACTCATTGGATGCAGGATCTAACTTTTATTCTTAATAACACTAATGTTAACTATTCCATCAAGACAATGATGAGTGCCATGTGAAAAGATGGGGCTGCACTTATGGTTTGCAATTCTGCAAGTAACAGCTAGAGCATCAGCTGGTGGAGCATTTGTGTTTCAAGCATTTGCGTTAAAAACCATCCGATATCAAAATTAGCATTTGCGTTTTAATTCCATCCTTTGATGTGTTTTTATTTGCTATCACCATTACCTTGTTATCCATCGATCTTGCCTTGTTACTTATCTTTGTGCCTACTCTTTAAAAATCTCCTCTCTTCCACCTCAATTTGAGAGCGGCAATTTACCTATCTCGCCCTTGGACGTACCCTCTCCTTTTCCATTTGAAGGTCCGGTCTTAACTCCATTATTTATGGTACTTATACCCTTCGTCTTATGCATATTTATCTCCTCTCATACATCCTTGTCTGTTATTACCTTAAAAACCCTCGTGATATCTATGCCCATGCCTTTCTTCTTACCTTGAACCTGCCCTTTGAAGCCCCCTCTTTTCCATCACTGTTCAAGGATAATGCCTCATCTATTTCATCATTCACTACTCCCCCTTCTTTGACACCTTGCAAGTTTTATCTAAAATACATTCATTGGTTGTGTGTTTTTTTGTGATCACCTTAACCCTTGTCATCCATCGATCTTTTACATTGATGCTTATCATGTACCTGTATTTTAAAGCTTCCTCTCCCATTTGAGTTCAGGAGTGTTGTCTTACACCTCCTGCTCTTATTTGTTCCCTATTCCTCTGTCGTGTTGCAAGTCTTGTCTTAGTCGATCTTTTGGTGTGCTTTTTCCTGTTACCTCTTATACCTTTGTAATCACTAGATCTTTCCATGATGCTTATCTTATGCCTACCTTTTGAATCATCATCTTTCTCATCTCGATTTGAGAATGGTGTTTTATCTACCCTCACCTTGGTTGTATTCTCTCTCTGTCGGTTACAATCCTTGCTTTAGCCCCATCCTTTATTATGCTCATGCCCCTATCCAGCATGTCTTATTATTCCCCTTGCCTTTCGATGGCCTTAGAGTAGTTTCCCCTTTGTAAGGAAAGACCACCATCTAGTTAACATTAACGTGTAGCAACGAGATGTTTGTTGTTGTATGCTTGTGCTGTTTGTCTTTGTGTTATGACTGATTTGCTTCTTTGTGATGAGTGTTGGTGTGTTGTGGCCCCTAGGTCCGCAATGACATCCGTTTACTAGCTGAGTGCCATAGAGTTAGGTAGCTGGGTGCTCTCCCTTTTCTCTTTAATCCATCTATGCTTACCTTTGCTATCTATACCCTTCCCTCTTGCACATGTCCGGTTGGCATCATGCAACCTCTCTTAATCAGTCAATATCAGAGTCGGCAGCATCTTCACCAAGTGTGTATCAATGCTCCTAGTAAGGGGGTTAGCTGCTAAGCCCAATGAAGACAATGCGATCAACATCAGCCAACAAGATCAAAGAGGTGTAGTGAAAGCGTGTGCGGGTCCTAACCCACAGGTCCAAGGGATCCTTAAGAATTATATCAATTGGTTGCGAGCATCTGAAGGTCAAAGCAACCAGTCCACAAGTTAAGCTTTCAGAGTCAAATTCAACTCAAGAAAGCCGTGAACAACCTATGAACCAACCTTGTTTTCTTGCTAGCGTCTTCTTGAATCTCGGGGGGGGGGGGAGATTCCTGTTAAGTGGGTTAGATTTGTAACACCATGAATTTGGGGGTATAAAATTTCTTTTCTAATATTCACCAAATTCAGGTGTTACCCTCTCTTTTCCTTGCTTTTCTTTTTCTAAATAGTGAAGAGTTATTTTGTTTTATATCTATGCAAAATCCTAGTAAAATAAAATCTTAGAGGAACTTTGATTGTTGCATTCATGCCGATACATAGTGTTTATGAGTGCAAAATGTTATCATTACAGATTAAAATATATCGAGGATGTTCCCAAGAGTTTTTGGAATCTTCGGAAGGTTTCTTCGTGTATGAAATTTGAATTTCAGTTTTTCTAATATTAATTAAATACCTAAAATGCGGTAGTTGTGAAAACTATAAAATTTTTGGATCTCGATAATATATATATATATATATATATTTCTTCCTCTCGTCGAACCTATTCCAGATCTCATGCCCCTTTTCGCGAGATTACTGAACCGCGTCTTCTCGCGAACGGCATGCTGCTCGCGTCGACGATCCTCCTCTATCCTCGTCTTTCCCTTCAGCGTCCACCTCGTCATCTTGGGCCCACGGGCCGGCTCTGACCGTCTTCGTCTAATTTTATCTAACCCTGTCTACCACCCATCTAACTCTGTCTAACCCTGTCTCGTGCAACTCGCCGCGCAGCTGTCTCTCTCGCTCGGCCAGGACAAGAGCCGCCGTGAAATTGACAACCACCTCTCGTGCCCTCTCCTTTCTATACAATCGTACACCCCTGCCATGAACCCCTTCCCTCTTCCTTCTCACACATGAGTAGACCACGTGTTTTCCTCTCTATGCATTGTGCCTTCATGGTCTAAGGGGCCGCCTCGTCGTCTTCCTCGCGTCGTCGGAGGAGCAGCCCCATCGTCTTCCTCGCATCGTCTTCCTCTTCATTGCTTGCCTGCTCGGCTATTCTTCATGTGTAGGTGACAAATCCTCTCCTTCTCCCTCTTCTTCGCCTCCTTCTTCCTCGTCACTACGCAAACATCATGGCTGCCAAGGAGCTCGCACCAAACTCCCTACTCACCTAGCGACGCAGCTGGCCTAGCCCCTCACCGGTGCGGCCTGGTGTGGCCCACGCAGCTATCCCGCCTCGCCCCCAGCCGAGCTCGTGCAGCCACCCTGCGTGATCCCTGGCCAGGCCGATGTCTAGCCGAGCCTTCCCTGCCACGACACACCCTTGTATGGTGCTGCTGCGCACCGCTCAGCCCCAACTCCGGCGAGCAGACACCACCGCCGTCAGCCCCACCCGCCATAGTGCATGCCACGTCGGCATCGCGCCCGCTCCGGCAGGCCAATCCGTTTTCCTACTATGGCCGTTCGTGCAGTATGGAATAGGAAAAAAAGGAAACCACCCCGTGTGGCCCCACCTGCATGCTCATTCGTTGCCTAGCGCCGCGGCGCGATCTTCTCACTGCACACACGATCGCAGCACGGAAAGGAGAACCGTCGTAGGCCCCTACATGTTCCTTCCTATACGATATCCTCATTGCACGTAATGTGTGTGGGAAAGAAAACTGACAGCCACGTATTAATGCCTGGTTGGCCATGTGCAACGCCGTTCCGTGTATGGCCACACTAGATCCGGTCGGTTTTTCTGTGTCTTCAAACCCGTGGCCATCCGTGTGGTAAGTTTTAACCAATGAAAATACGCAGCATCACATTAAATGCGCAAAATATTAATTTTTTCAATATATTTTACGTCGCAAACATGATTTGACTAGTTTCAGTCGCGTTAACTTTGTAACCTCGTCGTGTACGAGTTAGTAGCATTGTTTTGTCGTAAACATGTTTTAACTAATTAATTAATTATTTGTTAGTCTGATTAAAACTAATTTGTAATTAAATATTAGCATGATTAATGTCAGCGTAAATGTTTTCAAACTAATACTTGTTTAGTATAATCTCGTTATCTGTTAGCGAGTATCAAGCGTTGTCACACTATCTGCGCACATCGTCACACTGCTCACGCGTGATGTGCTCATTGACGTGCAGATTCGCGCGTCGTTCACGCTGGTCGTGCACACTGTTTCGTGCGTCGTCCGCGTGCTATGTCGCACGTGGCCGCGCGTCGTTCACACGCTGTCGTGTTGTTTCGCGCGTCGTGATTTCGCCTCGCTTAGAATCTCTCTTTTTAATCAAATTACTTATTTAATGATAGTTGTTCGTGTAGCAGATTAATCGAACTAAATAGTAGATATAATTTATATTTGATAAAGTCGAATTAAATGTTATAGTTAATACCTGTTTGGCATAAATGCAATAACTTCTTGACCATAGCTCCGATTTCTGCATTTCTTTTCCTCGCGCCGGCATAGTAGCGAGCTTTATTATTTTTATTGCATGCTTTATATTATTTTATCTTGTATGAAGTAATGTTCTTATGCAAGTATATGTTTTCTTGTGCTTGTTTGTCTTCGTTGTGCGTCGCTAATAGATTGCGATCTGTTCCTGAGCTTCGAGGAATCGACAATCAAGATTTGGTGAACCTCTGGTCCTGAGATGAAGTTCTTTGAGTCCTACGAAGTCGAAGACACTGAGCATCGGTTTGGTGAAGGCAAGTGTCCTCTGACCTATTGTGTCTCATTTACTTTATAATTCATCAACCCGCATACCATGATCAACCTAAGGATTGACTAGTATTCTGTTTTCATGTCCTTGTTTCCCCTTTGGGTATTGATTATTATGATTAGCTCTATGCTAGCGCTTTACTTTTAATCAATGAACTTGATGAGATACAATGATGATACTATGATTTTTTTTCTGGATATGATGATATACTTGTGGCATTTTAGGGGACTCGAGCGGTTTCTCGAGCGCCTCTTCATAAGGACTTGTTCGTTGGATGACCACCTGGGAAAATAGTGCAACCATGAGGGTGGTATGGGACGCCCTTAGCTAATTAATTAGAGGAACTGAGGTGTAGTTCACTTCGCCGTCGTGCCGTCAATGGGCTCGGTGTATGCGGCTCGCTCTGCCGAGGGTGGATTGCCCCTTGGGGAGGAGTGTAGTACATTTAGGAAACCGAACGGGCGGCTACACCCTCAGGGAATCTTTGTAAGGGCTTCGTAGTGAATCCTTGGCCATTCACCTCGAGAGTGAATAAGGGTCTTGCAAGCCCGGGCTAGAGAAGGAATCACGGCTCGTGGGTAAAGTGCGCAACCTCTGCAGAGTGTTATGAAACTAATATATCAGGCGTGCTCGCGGTTATGAGCGGCCTTGGGAGCTCCATTGATTAGAGACACATTGAATCAGGGCTACTTTGTTTACAGATGATGATGAGGATAATGCTGGTTTCTATTGTGATTATGATTATGATTATGGTTTCTGGTATTCCTTCCGTTTGGAAAGAGTACTTTTGGGTTAACAACTTGGGTTAATGTTAAAACCTGGCTATCCACTAGTAATAATTACCTGATCAACTAAAAGCAACTGCTTGACCTTAACCCCACATAAAGCTAGTCCACTACAGCCAAACGGGATATTTGTTGAGTACGTTGATGTGTACTCACCCTTGCTTTCACAAAACACCAGGTTGCCTTTGGTGCAATCTATGCTCAGGTAAAGAAGGTGTCGAGGTGGATCTCCAGGAGTTCCAGGACTTCGACAAGTTTGAGGATTAGGCTAGCGACATCCCCCAGTCAGCTGCCTGTGGTGGGTTAATTTACGTTGGCTACGTTTCAATTCTGTGTACTTTGATTTATATTATGTAAATGACTCTAGTCTTTAATATTATTACTTACTCTTTATTGTTATTCGAAGCATTGTGCTATGATGAGTCATTTATGTAATCGCTATGTATGTGAGTTCTGATCCTAGCACGTACATGGTTCGCATTCGGTTTACCTTCTAAAACCTTGGGTGACAGGTGGCACAGCAGGAGTGGAGGGCAGCGACGGCTGCACAGCTCTGCGTGCAGTGGCTTGCATTTTTTGCTCCTCGTTGGCGATGCGTGTGCGACCATGAGCTCTCGACACAGGCAGGTAGTAGTAGAGCCAGAATTGTAACCTTGGGTTTTCCCACACCTCAAATAGATATAGATATAGGGATATAGATAGATATAGCAAATTCACCAAATAATATAGGGGTATAGATATAGATATAATAAGGGGTATAGATATAGATATAGATATATAGAAATATAGATAGATAGATAGATAGATAGATAGATATGATAGAATAGATAACTTACAATTTTGTCTAAAAGAAACTAAATCACTGCTAAGTTTGGAGTAGCATATCTTTGGTGAATACGTGCTAGTGAATTGGTTTCCGCTATAGTATATATATATATATATATATATATATATATATACACTCTTCTAGGATTATATTATATATATAAGTATACACTCTTCTAGGATCAATCGTGAGGAGTTCATTAAATTGTCTTGCGACATGGAGTACAGAAAGAGGGTGGATGCGCTAGTGTTTTTCTCGTTACTTCTCCTCGGATACGTTGCTGCTCATGCACATGGGAAGGGTAAGTGAAAACTATACAGACATGTGTGTGCATGCTTAGATAGATCTAGACAATTTAGAAGATGTTATTATATGATACCGTGTGTGTATCATGGCGAATTGCTAATGTATTGCAATCCCCTGTGTTAAATTACTCAAATAATTTCGAATGTAATTATTCTCGAGGCATTTGTTGGTAATAGAACTCTTATCCTATACCTTCTACTAGGTCATGTCACAGATGATGTCGGTGTTTCTACTCCAGCTAAAGAAGGAATTATGCAAGGAAACGGAGCACGATGCGTTGTAGGGTTTCCTCCATGCAAAGATAACAAGTGCTACTGCTGCATTGGGGGGCGAACTCATGCTCGCTACTCTATGATGGCTGAGTGTAGACATGCCTGCTTCTAAACAAAAATTAAGATCGCTGTTATTATATACATTGTAATGGTAGGTAATGCTATTAATAATATATGGGACTTTTAGTTTTGGTATTATACTTTTTTCCAATTCACAAAATTTAGTCAAAATCTAACCAGTTTTTTAGAGGACTTAAATATAAAGTATGTTTCCCTATAAATTTTAATGAAAAAAAATATTAGAATGCTTTGGGATGCCTCCATCAGCTCGCGAATGCTGTTGCGGATAGACAACGGTATCGGTATAAATCACACTGCACAAAATGAGGATGTTTCTAGGAGAACGTGCATTCAGTCACATTAGCGGAAAAATCCTGAGTAGCAGTAGTTGCCTCCCATATCGGTATCAACACCACGAATGTTTCGTGCGACACAGAAGGTTTGCGGCTTGCTGTGGCATTAATCCGCCTGCGGCTTGTACAATATTTTGTCTCTATGGATTGCAGCTGCAGCCGTGCGAACAGCTGCAGGTCCTGTGGTTACAGGGCAGCCGAACAAGTCGTTGGTGCGAGGTCGGAGCAGTGGCAACCTGATGCTCAAGGTGGTTCCAGATGTCCACTCAGACAGATGCTAGAGGCTTTTGGATGCGACATGCCTCATCAGGGGAAGTGGATCCTAAAGTCGATGTTGCCCGCTAGGAGCAGGGTGCTCCAAGCCAAGAAACATCCCAGAAAGGGAAGGAGGTGGCGCCGAACGAGGGTGGATCAAGCGACGATTGCAATAGGTCACCCGATTGGGGAGACTCCTCGCAAATAATAACGATAAGGTCATTAGGACCTTCTGGGGGCACATGGCACGATCATGAGAGTTAGACTTCCTTGTTAGACTTTCTTTTTTGTCACATCCTTACATCTATTTTCTCAGCCCTATGACGTCAGCCCCTTGTAGCACCCCGAAAATCCAAACCTAGAAAATTTCTCAAACTCGCTCTAAATTAAAAATGAATTTTAAATTTTGTTTCAAAATGTTTTCTTATGAGTTGATCTCAACAAAGAAAATATAGTGGTCTGCCTTATCTCCGAAATTCTTTTCAAAATATCCTACAAATATTTCCCTAGTGACCCCTCAAATTCTTTTCAGAAATACTGGCTAAATGTTCCGCCGATATTTCTCCAAATATTTTTCTCCAAAGAAATACCCTCGGATTCACTTTTAAAATCCCTACAAATATTTTTTTAATAATTTTCCTTATGCTCATACGTATACATACGCCTCCGGGGTCATACAGTGAGCTCTACAAGCTAATTTCACTTATCCATAGCTAATACATGGTTTATCTCTCACTAATCCTCGCCTCCTCACACTAATCCTCGACTCCTTCACCTAATCCCCCACCTTGCCCATTAATAAAGGGGCAAGGGGCCCACTCATGCCATCCCAAGCCATTTCATGGCTACTCTCCCACTCCCACACAAGCACAACACGCGCACAAGGATCATTCGGTTGTTCATTCAATTGTTCGTCCAAATGTTCATAGTTCATTCGTTCGTTCCTCCGATTGTTCGATCATCCATCCGATAGTTCATGGTTCATTTGTTCATCCGTCCGATCATTCGATCGTTCGTTCGTTCGTTTGTCCAAATAATCTTTGTCCAGCCATTATACTGCCAGAATTCTGATCGCTCGTTTGTCTGATCGTTCATCCGTTCGTTCATAATCCATGTTCATCGTTCGTTCCTGTGAACTATTCATTGTTCGTTCATAATACCTATTCATCGTTCGTCCAAACGAACTATTCATCGTTCATCGGATAATTCATAATCACTATTCATCGTTCATCGGATCGTTCATCCTACTAACCATCGTTACTTATCATTGTTCATCCGATCGCCCAAATATTCAACTACTCATCCATCATGATGATGAGCTCACCTAAAACCTGCCAGACTAATATCTCAGCCATACAAACTCCGGTAACTGTGATTTTCCTTCTAGTTAGAACTTCACGATTGGTCACCCATCCCAGAATTGCTCTAAGTTGAGAACGCTTAACTTCGAGGTTCTTTCGAACCAGGCTTTCAAAAAGAAAGGCGAACCATGTCTGTATAGATATGTAGCACCCCGAAAATTCAAATCTAGAAAATTTCTCAAACTCGCTCTAAATTCAAAATGAACTTTTAAATTTTGTTTCAAAATGTTTATTTGCAAGTTGATCTCAACAAAGAAAATATAGTGGTCTATATTCTCTCCAAAATTCTCCTCAAAAAGACCTACAAATATTTTCCATGTGATCCCTTCAAATTCTTTCAGAAATATTGCCTAAATATTCCAAATATTTTTGTAGTTTGTTCATTCGTTCGTCCAAATAATCTTTGTCCAGTCGTTATGCTGCCGAAATTCCGATCGTTCGTTCGTCCGATCATTCGATCATTCGTTTGTTCATAATCCCTATTCATTGTTCGTTCATATGAACTATTTATCGTTCATCGTTCGTTCATAATCCATATTCGTCATTCATCTTTCGTTCATATGAACTATTCACCGTTAAACGGATCATTCATAATCATTATTCATCGTTCATCCTACTATTCATTGTTACTCCGATCGCCCAAATATTCAACTTCTCATCCATCATGATGATCAACTCACCTAAGACCTACCAGACCAATATCTCAGTCATACGGACTCCGGGGACTGTGATTTTCTTTCTAGTAAGAACTTCCCCTTTGCTCACCCATCCAAGAATTGCTCCAAGTTGAGCACGCTTAACTTTGAGGTTCTTTCGAAACAAGCTTCCAAAAAGAAAGGCGAAACATGTTTGTATGGATACACCATCAATCTTATAAAACCGGGCCCAAGATACCACAACCTGTCCAAACGAGAATATCACAATATTCCAGCTGTCTGGGTGCTGCCTTACTCTTGTTCGACAACAGAGAAGGTAGGAACAATTGCCACCAACATAAGCATCTGCTCATGAACAGTCCAGAAATAATTCATGGCACTTTGCTTCCAAATATCTCTAAATATTCTAATCTTGGAATATTCTAGGAATATTCCTTTTCCCTTTTCCTTTTATATTCCTATGATTATAAAAACCAAAACTCCTTTGTCCAGTCTCTCATTTTGACAGTTCTGATTTTTAAATTCTTATCAAATTACCCTCTATCCATCCATGTAATTCCGTAAGCATGGTTCATATTCTAGAAAACTCCAAAAATAGTCTTGTCCCATATTTCACCTATAATTTTCTATCCAAACTGATTCTTTCACCACGATTCTCATAAACAGTAAACTCTACCATACTAAACCATATGCACCCATCTATAAATACCTCCAGAGAGTTACCCTCTCCCTTCCACACCCTAAACAACCTGAGCCAAGGCAACCACCCCCCGCACTCAGTTACCTCGCTCTGCCACTACACTTCTAGTATTGGTCCACCTCCAATACACTCTTCGGGTAAGCATCTCTACTGCATCAACACAAACTATACTCAAAACTATATTCACCCATCTATCACCATTCCTGACCACTATAATGAATATTTGTTGATATACTTGCTGATTTGTATGCTTGCTTGTTCATGCTATGTAGTTATCGGAGCGTTCATGCTCTCTCGTGAAGGCCAGTTCTGCAAGTCTACGCCAGACGATGGAGCCAGAAGCCAATTCCACGAGCTCTCACCCTTTCACTGGTTAAAGCATGGCAAGCTCACTGGATCCCTTTGATGCATAAATTACATATGTTTTTCAAAGACAATCATCAGCATGTTATTTTATGCATTATATGATTTTTCTGCTAAGAGACATGTTAATATGGCAACCCAGCCTTAGAACTTTGCCGCAATTCATCTTTATACTCCTTAACATTTTTGTTACAAAAAGGTTTGAAAAAAGGTGTGAGTTTTTCAAAATAAAATGTTTTTCAAAATGTGTATGATGAAGGGTTATCACCCTTATCACCTTTGAGTGGGATGATCAGGGACTCCTCGGTGTTGGGTGGGCCTTAAGGTGATGGCTCAGCCGGGTTAGGTGTGAGAATGAAGAATTACCCCTCTCGTATAAGGACCTGTATGCCATTCTTCACTGTCTATAGTCTTATCAAGTACAACCACTCTAGACCATATGGGCAGTCGCTTGATCCAAACTTGCACGGTCGGCACCCTAGGGTTATGTTGGCTGGCGAGCACCAGGAGGACAAGGAGGGGGAAAGTTTTGTCCTGGTTTGGGCATGGAGGTGGCCATGTTACTTTTGGTATAACTATTAAGGTAAAGACATGTAGGGGAGGAGAGAGTTTCGGTAATCCGATCTCACGACGGTGAGATTGCAGAAACCGGACTATTGGGTGAAGTGTACACCTCTTCATAGAGTTTCAAAACCTATTCGAATAGTCCGCGTCCACGGATATGAATGAGTTATGACTTGGTTGGACAATTAGTATGTTGTTTTCCAAAAATGCTTTTGACAATTGGTTTCAAAAGTTCTGATGGTTGAGATGTGAGCTATGGTGGACGGGAAGTCCAATAGCTGTTTTTGAAAATGAAAATGTAAACCGTTGGGAAATTACCGAGATTCCTAGATGGTTTGGTCTAGGGGATTTTGTTCTATATAAAAAAATTCCTGCTCCTTTGGAAGAGGAAGCATTTTGAAAAAGATAAAATGTTTTGCAAAATAGCCCTAAACCCTAAACCATAAACCCTACTGCATAGAGAACCCCCTACAGCAAGCATGTTTACTAATGCAGGACACCAAGACTTGCAGGACACCAAGACTAAAGAATATGTATAACTATTCACAGAATTTCTTTGTACATATAACATAGAAGAAATTTTGATTGTCCTCAATGAACACAATCAGGATGAAATAATAACAGAAGGACATTAAATAAAAACGGTGTTAATAAACGTAGATGAGGTAACAAAAACATATATATTGTGAAATGATTTTTTGAGGTCAAAGTGCAAGGTGGCAATAAAATGAGAGAATTCCCTATTTAACGCTACTATATGAGTGCTTCCTTCTATGGCCATGAAAATTACATACTCATTGGATGTAGGATCTAACTTTTATTCTTAATAACACTAATGTTAACTATTCCATCAAGACAATGATGAGTGCCATGTGAAAAGATGGGGCTGCACTTATGGTTTGCAATTCTGCAAGTAACAGCTAGAGCATCAGCTGGTGGAGCATTTGTGTTAAAAACCATCGGATATCAAAATTAGCATTTGCGTTTTAATTCCATCCTTTGATGTGTTTTTATTTGCTATCACCATTACCTTGTTATCCATCGATCTTGCCTTGATACTTATCTTTGTGCCTACTCTTTAAAAATCTCCTCTCTTCCACCTCAATTTGAGAGCGGCAATTTACCTATCTCGCCCTTGGACGTACCCTCTCCTTTTCCATTTGAAGGTCCGGTCTTAACTCCATTATTTATGGTACTTATACCCTTCGTCTTATGCCTATTTATCTCCTCTCATACATCCTTGTCTGTTATTACCTTAAAAACCCTCGTGATATCTATGCCCATGCCTTCCTGCTTACCTTGAACCTACCCTTTGAAGCCCCCTCTTTTCCATCACTGTTCAAGGATAATGCCTCATCTATTTCATCATTCACTACTCCCCCTTCTTTGACACCTTGCAAGTTTTATCTAAAATACATTCATTGGTTGTGTGTTTTTTTGTGATCACCTTAACCCTTGTCATCCATCAATCTTTTACCTTGATGCTTATCATGTACCTGTATTTTAAAGCTTCCTCTCCCATTTGAGTTCAGGAGTGTTGTCTTACACCTCCTGCTCTTATTCGTTCCCTATTCCTCTGTCATGTTGCAAGTCTTGTCTTAAGTCGATCTTTTGGTGTGCTTTTTCCTGTTACCTCTTATACCTTTGTAATCACTAGATCTTTCCATGATGCTTATCTTATGCCTACCTTTTGAATCATCATCTTTCCCATCTCGATTTGAGAATGGTGTTTTATCTACCCTCACCTTGGTTGTATTCTCTCTCTGTCGGTTACAATCCTTGCTTTAGCCCCATCCTTTATTATGCTCATGCCCCTATCCTGCATGTCTTATTATTCCCCTTGCCTTTCGATGGCCTTAGAGTAGTTTCCCCTTTGTAAGGAAAGACCACCATCTAGTTAACATTAACGTGTAGCAACGAGATGTTTGTTGTTGTATGCTTGTGCTGTTTGTCTTTGTGTTATGACTGATTTGCTTCTTTGTGATGAGTGTTGGTGTGTTGTGGCCCCTAGGTCCGCAATGACATCCGTTTACTAGTTGAGTGCCATAGAGTTAGGTAGCTGGGTGCTCTCCCTTTTCTCTTTAATCCATCTATGCTTACCTTTGCTATCTATACCCTTCCCTCTTGCACCTGTCCGGTTGGCATCCTGCAACCTCTCTTAATCAGTCAATATAAGAGTCGGCAGCATCTTCACCAAGTGTGTATCAATGCTCCTAGTAAGGGGGTTAGCTGCTAACCCCAATGAAGACAATGGGATCAACATCAGCCAACAAGATCAAAGAGGTGTAGTGAAAGCGTGTGTGGGTCCTAACCCACAGGTCCAAGGGATCCTTAAGAATTATATCAATTGGTTGCGAGCATCTGAAGGTCAAAGCAACCAGTCCACAATTTAAGCTTTCATAGTCAAATTCAACTCAAGAAAGTCGTGAATAACCTATGAACCAACCTTGTTTTATTGCTAGCGTCTTCTTGAATCATGGGGGGGGAGATTCCTGTTAAGTGGGTTAGATTTGTAACACCATGAATTTGGGGGTATAAAATTTCTTTTCTAATATTCACCAAATTCAGGTGTTACCCTCTCTTTTCCTTGCTTTTCTTTTTCTAAATAGTGAAGAGTTATTTTGTTTTATATCTATGCAAAATCCTAGTAAAATAAAATCTTAGAGGAACTTTGATTGTTGCATTCATGCCGATACATAGTGTTTATGAGTGCAAAATGTTATCATTACATATTAAAATATATCGAGGATGTTCCCAAGAGTTTTGGAATCTTCGGAAGGTTTCTTCGGGTATGAAATATGAATTTCAGTTTTCCTAATATTAATTAAATACCTAAAATGTGGTAGTTGTGAAAACTACAAAATTTTTGGAACTCGATAATATATATATATATATATATATATATATATATATATTTCTTCCTCTCGTCGAACCTATTCCAGATCTCATGCCCCTTTTCGCGAGATTACTGAACCACGTCTTCTCGCGAACAGCATGCTGCTCGCGTCGGCGATCCTCCTCTATCCTCGTCTTTCCCTTCAGAGTCCACCTCGTCATCTTGGGCCCACGGGCCGGCTCTAACCGTCTTCGTCTAATTTTATCTAACCCTGTCTACCACCCATCTAACTCTGTCTAACCCTGTCTCGTGCAACTCGCCGTGCAGCTGTCTCTCTCGCTCGGCCAGGACAAGAGCCACCGTGAAATTGACAACCACCTCTCGTGCCCTCTCCTTTCTATACATACCCTCTCCTTTCTATACAATCGTACACCCCTGCCATGAACCCCTTCCCTCTTCCTTCTCACACATGAGTAGACCACGTGTTTTCCTCTCTATGCATTGTGCCTTCATGGTCTAAGGGGCCGCCTCGTCGTCTTCCTCGCGTCGTCGGAGGAGCAGCCCCATCGTCTTCCTCGCGTCGTCTTCCTCTTCATTGCGTGCCTGCTCGGCTATTCTTCATGTGTAGGTGACAAATCCTCTCCTTCTCCCTCTTCTTCGCCTCCTTCTTCCTCGTCACTACGCAAACATCATGGCGGCCAAGGAGCTCGCACCAAACTCCCTACTCACCTAGCGACGCAGCTAGCCTAGCCCCTCACCGGTGCGGCCTGGTGTGGCCCACGCAGCTAGCCCGCCTCGCCCCCAGCCGAGCTCGTGTAGCCACCCTGCGTGATCCCTGGCCAGGCCGATGTCTAGCCGAGCCTTCCCTGCCACGACACACCCTTGTATGGTGCTGCTGCGCACCGCTCAGCCCCAACTCCGGCGAGCAGACACCACCGCCGTCAGCCCCACCCACCATAGTGCATGCCACGTCGGCATCGCGCCCGCTCCGGCAGGCCAATCCGTTTTCCTACTATGGCCGTTTGTGCAGTATGGAATAGGAAAAAAAGGAAACCACCCCGTGTGGCCCCACCTGCATGCTCATTCGTTGCCTAGAGCCGCGGCGCGATCTTCTCTCTGCACACACGATCGCAGCACGGAAAGGAGAACCGTCGTAGGCCCCTACATGTTCCTTCCTATACGATATCCTCATTGCACGTAATGTGTGTGGGAAAGAAAACTGACAGCCACGTATTAATGCCTGGTTGGCCATGTGCAACGCCGTTCCGTGTATGGCCACACTAGATCCGGTCGGTTTTTCTGTGTCTTCAAACCCGTGGCCATCCGTGTGGTAAGTTTTAACCAATGAAAATACGCAGCATCACATTAAATGCGCAAAATATTAATTTTTTCAATATATTTTACGTCGCAAACATGATTTGACTAGTTTCAGTCGCGTTAACTTTGTAACCTCGTCGTGTACGAGTTAGTAGCATTGTTTTGTCGTAAACATGTTTTAACTAATTAATTAATTATTTGTTAGTCTGATTAAAACTAATTTGTAATTAAATATTAGCATGATTAATGTCAGCGTAAATGTTTTCAAACTAATACTTGTTTAGTATAATCTCGTTATCTGTTAGCGAGTTTCAAGCGTCGTCACACTATCTGCGCACATCGTCACACTGCTCACGCGTGATGTGCTCATTGACGTGCAGATTCGCGCGCCGTTCACGCTGGTCGCGCACACTGTTTCGTGTGTCGTCCGCGTGCTATGTCGCACGTGGCCGCGCGTCGTTCACACGCTGTCGTGTTGTTTCGCGCGTCGTGATTTCGCCTCGCTTAGAATCTCTCTTTTTAATCAAATTACTTATTTAATGATAGTTGTTCGTGTAGCAGATTAATCGAACTAAATAGTAGATATAATTTATATTTGATAAAGTCGAATTAAATGTTATAGTTAATACCTGTTTGGCATAAATGCAATAACTTCTTGACCATAGCTCCGATTTCTGCATTTCTTTTCCTCGCGCCGGCATAGTAGCGAGCTTTATTATTTTTATTGCATGCTTTATATTATTTTATCTTGTATGAAGTAATGTTCTTATGCAAGTATATGTTTTCTTGTGCTTGTTTGTCTTCGTTGTGTGTCGCTAATAGATTGCGATCTGTTCCTGAGCTTCGAGGAATCGACAATCAAGATTTGGTGAACCTCTGGTCCTGAGATGAAGTTCTTTGAGTCCTACGAAGTCGAAGACCCTGAGCATCGGTTTGGTGAAGGCAAGTGTCCTCTGACCTATTGTGTCTCATTTACTTTATAATTCATCAACCCGCATACCATGATCAACCTAAGGATTGACTAGTATTCTGTTTTCATGTCCTTGTTTACCCTTTGGGTATTGATTATTATGATTAGCTCTATGCTAGCGCTTTACTTTTAATCAATGAACATGATGAGATACAATGATGATACTATGATTTTTTTCTGGATATGATGATATACTTGTGGCATTTTAGGGGACTCGAGCGGTTTCTCGAGCGCCTCTCCATAAGGATTTGTTCGTTGGATGACCACCCGGGAAAATAGTGCAACCATGAGGGTGGTATGGGACGCCCTTAGCTAATTAATTAGAGGAACTGAGGTGTAGTTCACTTCGCCGTCGTGCCGTCAATGGGCTCGGCGTATGCGGCTCGCTCTGCCGAGGGTGGATTGCCCCTTGGGGAGGAGTGTAGTACATTTAGGAAACCGAACGGGCGGCTACACCCTCAGGGAATCTTTGTAAGGGCTTCGTAGTGAATCCTTGGCCATTCACCTCGAGAGTGAATAAGGGTCTTGCAAGCCCGGGCTAGAGAAGGAATCACGGCTCGTGGGTAAAGTGCGCAACCTCTACAGAGTGTTATGAAACTAATATATCAGGCGTGCTCGCGGTTATGAGCGGCCTTGGGAGCTCCATTGATTAGAGACACATTGAATCAGGACTACTTTGTTTACAGATGATGATGAGGATAATGCTGGTTTCTATTGTGATTATGATTATGATTATGGTTTCTGGTATTCCTTTCGTTTGGAAAGAGTACATTTGGGTTAACAACTTGGGTTAATGTTAAAACCTGGCTATCTACTAGTAATAATTACCTGATCAACTAAAAGCAACTGCTTGACCTTAACCCCACATAAAGCTAGTCCACTACAGCCAAACGGGACATTTGTTGAGTACGTTGATGTGTACTCACCCTTGCTTTCACAAAACACCAGGTTGCCTTTGGTGCAATCTATGCTCAGGTAAAGAAGGTGTCGAGGTGGATCTCTAGGAGTTCCAGGACTTCGACGAGTTTGAGGATTAGGCTAGCGACATCCCCCAGTCAGCTGCCTGTGGTGGGTTAATTTACGTTGGCTATGTTTCAATTCTGTGTTCTTTGATTTATATTATGTAAATGACTCTAGTCTTTAATATTATTACTTACTCTTTATTGTTATTCGAAGCATTGTGCTATGATGAGTCATTTATGTAATCGCTATGTACGTGAGTTCTGATCCTAGCACGTACATGGTTCGCATTCGGTTTACCTTCTAAAACCTGGGGTGACAGGTGGCATAGCAGGAGTGGAGGGCAGCGACGGCTGCACAGCTCTGCGTGCAGTGGCTTGCATTTTTTGCTCCTCGTTGGCGATGCGTGTGCGACCATGAGCTCTCGACACAGGCAGGTAGTAGTAGAGCCAGAATTGTAACCTTGGGTTTTCCCACACCTCAAATAGATATAGATATAGGGATATAGATAGATATAGCAAATTCACCAAATAATATAGGGGTATAGATATAGATATAATAAGGGGTATAGATATAGATATAGATATATAGAAATATAGATAGATAGATAGATAGATAGATAGATAGATAGATATGATAGAATAGATAACTTACAATTTTGTCTAAAAGAAACTAAATCACTGCTAAGTTTGGAGTAGCATATCTTTGGTGAATACTTGCTAGTGAATTGGTTTCCGCTATAGTATATATATATATATATACACTCTTCTAGGATTATAGTATATATATAAGTATACACTCTTCTAGGATCAATCGTGAGGAGTTCATTAAATTGCCTTGCGACATGGAGTACAGAAAGAGGGTGGATGCGCTAGTGTTTTTCTCGTTACTTCTCCTCGGATACGTTGCTGCTCATGCACATGGGAAGGGTAAGTGAAAACTATACAGACATGTGTGTGCATGCTTAGATAGATCTAGACAATTTAGAAGATGTTATTATATGATACCGTGTGTGTATCATGGCGAATTGCTAATGTATTGCAATCCCCTGTGTTAAATTACTCAAATAATTTCGAATGTAATTATTCTCGAGGCATTTGTTGGTAATAGAACTCTTATCCTATACCTTCTACTAGGTCATGTCACAGATGATGTCGGTGTTTCTACTCCAGCTAAAGAAGGAATTATGCAAGGAAACGGAGCACGATGCGTTGTAGGGTTTCCTCCATGCAAAGATAACAAGTGCTACTGCTGCATTGGGGGGCGAACTCATGCTCGCTACTCTACGATGGCTGAGTGTAGACATGCCTGCTTCTAAACAAAAATTAAGATCGTTGTTATTATATACATTGTAATGGTAGGTAATGCTATTAATAATATATGGGACTTTTAGTTTTGGTATTATACTTTTTTCCAATTCACAAAATTTAGTCAAAATCTAACCAGTTTTTTAGAGGACTTAAATATAAAGTATGTTTCCCTATAAATTTTAATGAAAAAAAATATTAGAATGCTTTGGGATGCCTCCATCAACTCGCGAATGCTGTTGCGGATAGACAACGGTATCGGTATAAATCACACTGCACAGAATGAGGATGTTTCTAGGAGAACGTGCATTCAGTCACATTAGCGGAAAAATCCTGAGTAGCAGTAGTTGCCTCCCATATCGGTATCAACACCACGAATGTTTCGTGCGACACAGAAGGTTTGCGGCTTGCTGTGGCATTAATCCGCCTGCGGCTTGTACAGTATTTTGTCTCTATGGATTGCAGCTGCAGCCGTCCGAACAGCTGCAGGTCCTGTGGTTACAGGGCAGCCGAACAAGTCGTTGGTGCGAGGTCGGAGCAGTGGCAACCTGATGCTCAAGGTGGTTCCAGATGTCCACTCAGACAGATGCTAGAGGCTTTTGGATGCGACATGCCTCATCAGGGGAAGTGGATCCTAAAGTCGATGTTGCCCGCTAGGAGCAGGGTGCTCCAAGCCAAGAAACATCCCAGCAAGGGAAGGAGGTGGCGCCGAACGAGGGTGGATCAAGCGACGATTGCAATAGGTCACCCGATTGGGGAGACTCCTCGCAAATAGTAACGATAAGGTCATTAGGACCTTTTGGGGGCACATGGCACGATCATGAGAGTTAGACTTCCTTGTTAGACTTTCTTTTTTGTCACATCCTTACATCTATTTTCTTAGCCCTATGACGTCAGCCCCTTGTAGCACCCCGAAAATCCAAACCTAGAAAATTTCTCAAACTCGCTCTAAATTAAAAATGAATTTTAAATTTTGTTTCAAAATGTTTTCTTGCGAGTTGATCTCAACAAAGAAAATATAGTGGTCTGCCTTATCTCCGAAATTCTTTTCAAAATATCCTACAAATATTTCCCTAGTGATCCCCTCAAATTCTTTTCAGAAATACTGGCTAAATGTTCCACCGATATTTCTCCAAATATTTTTCTCCAAAGAAATACCCTCGGAATCACTTTTAAAATCCCTACAAATATTTTCTTAATAATTTTCCTTATGCTCATACGTATACATACGCCTCCGGGGTCATACAGTGAGCTCTACAAGCTAATTTCACTTATCCATAGCTAATACATGGTTTATCTCTCACTAATCCTCGCCTCCTCCCACTAATCCTCGACTCCTTCACCTAATACCCCACCTTGCCCATTAATAAAGGGGCAAGGGGCCCACTCATGCCATCCCAAGCCATTTCATGGCTACTCTCCCACTCCCACACAAGCACAACACGCGCACAAGGATCATTCGGTTGTTCATTCAATTGTTCGTCCAAATGTTCATAGTTCATTCGTTCGTTCCTCCGATTGTTCGATCATCCATCCGATAGTTCATGGTTCATTTGTTCATCCGTCCGATCATTCGATCGTTCGTTCGTTCGTTTGTCCAAATAATCTTTGTCCAGCCATTATACTGCCAGAATTCTGATCGCTCATTTGTCTGATCGTTCATCCGTTCGTTCATAATCCATGTTCATCGTTCGTTCCAGTGAACTATTCATTGTTCGTTCATAATACCTATTCATCGTTCGTCCAAACGAACTATTCATCGTTCATCGGATAATTCATAATCACTATTCATCGTTCATCGGATCGTTCATCCTACTAACCATCGTTACTTATCATTGTTCATCCGATCGCCCAAATATTCAACTACTCATCCATCATGATGATGAGCTCACCTAAAACCTGCCTGAGAGCACCTAGAGGGGGGGGTGAATAGGTGATCCTGTAAAACTTCAAACTTAAGCCACAAAACTTGGTTAAGTGTTAGCACAAATAATGCCAAGTGGCTAGAGAGGAGTCTCAACAAAACACAGAAACCACAGAAGATCAATCACAGAGATGACACAGTGGTTTATCCCGTGGTTCGGCCAAGACCAACGCTTGCCTACTCCACGTTGTGGCGTCCCAACGGACGAGGGTTGCAATCAACCCCTCTCAAGCGGTCCAAAGACCCACTTGAATACCACGGTGTTTTGCTTTCTTTTCTTTATCCCGTTTGCAAGGAATCTCCACAAATTGGAGTCTCTTGCCCTTACAAGTATATGATCACAAAGAAGCACAGAGTAAGGGAGGGAAGCAACACACACAAATCCACAGCGAAATGCGCACACACACGGCCAAGAATCGAGCTCGAATGACTATCTCAAAGTTCTCACTAGAACGGAGCTCGAATCACTTAGAATCACAAACGAATGCGCAAAGAATGAGTGTGGATGATCAAGAATGCTCTAAGGTTGCTTGGTGTTGCTCCTCCATGCGCCTAGGGGTCCCTTTTATAGCCCCAAGGCAGCTAGGAGCCGTTGAGAGCAAATCTGGAAGGCCAATCTTGCCTTCTGTCATCGGGGGCACCGGACAGTCCGGTGCACACCGGACACTGTCCGGTGCCCGATTTCTTTCCTTAAACGGCGCTGCCGACCGTTGCCGACCGTTGCAGATCTGGGAGCCGTTGGCGCACCGGACATGTCCGGTGCACACCGGACAGTCCGGTGTTGTCTTCTAGCCGTTGGCCTGGCCACGTGTCCCGCGCAGATTGCGCGGCCGACCGTTGGCCCGGTCGACCGTTGGCTCACCGGACAGTCCGGTGCACACCGGACAGTCCGGTGAATTTTAGCCGTACGCCGTCGGCGAATTCCCGAGAGCGGCCACTTCACGCCGAGCCAGCCTGGCGCACCGGACACTGTCCGGTGCACCACCGGACAGTCCGGTGTGCCAGACTGAGCTGAGTCTCGGCTGCACACAGCCAAGTCTTTTTCACCCTTTTTCTTTTCTTCTTCTTTCTGTTTCTAACACTTAGACAAGTATATTAGTACATAAAACAATGTACTAAGTCTGAGAAACATACCTTAATTCTTGATTTGTACCTTGTCCACCTTTTTACACTTAGGCACTTGTGTTGGACACTAAATCACCAAAATACTTAGAAATGGCCCAAGGGCACATTTCCCTTTCAATCTCCCCCTTTTTGGTGATTTATGCCAACACAACATAAAGCAAGTAGAGCAAGTACAAAATCAAATCAAATAAGAACTCAAAATTGTTTTGATTCACTTTTGACATATATGGATCACTCTATGCCACCACTTGGTTTGTTTTTGCAAATCAAACTCAAATTTCTATCTCTAAGTCAAACACACATGTTAAGACATAAAGAGAGTCATTCTAAGAGAAATTGATTTAAGATTTCAAAAACTCCCCCTTTTTCCCATAATCAATACTTCTCCCCACAAGAAGCCAACTTTTGACAAGAGAGTCAACAAAAGAGTTTTGACAAACCAAATTCTACTATTTTCAAAATCTCTCAAGTGGTAGCTGATCCATTTGTCGCTTTGGCCTTTATTTTCTCCCCCTTTGGCATCAAGCACCAAAACGAGATCAATCTTGGCCCCATAATCCCATTGCCTCACCAAAATCTTCAATTAAGAGCAAATGGCAATAAGAGTTCATTAGATGAACTTGGAATAGGTTACCCTCTCATCGGAGTGCAGTGGAAGTCTTTCATGGTCCAAGTCCACCTTTCCCTTTCAATTCTCCTTTGAGACTAAACAAGCAAACTCAAGCATATGGTTAGTCTCAAAGGGTCAAGTTGTAACACATCTCCCCCTAAAACTGTGCATCACTTTGCAACGGACTTGTGAGGTCCAGGGAGTGTTTGTACAACTTGAGCACCACAATAAGCAACAAGATGCAGAATGAACATGATCAAGGGCATAAACACATGTATGCTACTTTTCAATCCAAGTTCCGCGAATCTAAGATATTGAGCTCACTATGCAGCCTGCAAAAGGTCTTCTCATCTAGAGGCTTGGTAAAGATATCGGCTAGCTGGTTCTCGGTGCTAACATGAAACACTTCGATATCCCCCTTTTGCTGGTGGTCTCTCAAAAAGTGATGCCGGATGTCAATGTGCTTTGTGCGGCTGTGCTCAACAGGATTTTCCGCTATTCGGATAGCACTCTCATTATCACATAGGAGTGGGACTTTGCTCAGATTGTAGCCAAAGTCCCTGAGGGTTTGCCTCATCCAAAGTAGTTGCGCGCAACACTGTCCTGCGGCAACATACTCGGCCTCAGCGGTGGATAGGGCAACGGAGGTTTGTTTCTTAGAGTTCCATGACACCAGGGACCTTCCTAAGAACTGGCACGTCCCCGATGTACTCTTCCTATCGACCTTGCATCCAGCATAATCGGAATCTGAGTACCCAATCAAGTCAAAGTTAGACCCCTTTGGATACCAGATCCCGAAGCAAGGCGTAGCGACTAAATATCGAAGAATTCGCTTCACAGCCACTAAGTGACACTCCTTCGGATCGGATTGAAATCTAGCACACATGCATACGCTAAGCATAATATCCGGTCTACTAGCACATAAATAAAGCAAAGAACCTATCATGGACCGGTATGCTTTTTGATCAACGGACTTACCTCCTTTGTTGAGGTCGGTGTGTCCGTCGGTTCCCATCGGCGTCTTTGCGGGCTTGGCGTCCTTCATCCCAAACCTCTTTAGCAAATCTTGTGTGTACTTCGTTTGGGAGATGAAGGTGCCGTCCTTGAGTTGCTTCACTTGGAACCTAAGGAAGTAGGTCAACTCGCCCATCATCGACATCTCGAATTTCTGCGTCATCACCCTGCTAAACTCTTCACAAGACTTTTGGTTAGTAGAACCAAATATTATGTCGTCGACATAAATTTGGCACACAAAAAGATCACCATCGCAAGTCTTAGTAAAAAGAGTTGGATCGGCTTTCCCAACCTTGAAAGCATTAGCAATTAAAAAATCTCTAAGGCATTCATACCATGCTCTTGGGGCTTGCTTAAGTCCATAGAGCGCCTTAGAGAGCTTACACACGTGGTCGGGGTACCGTTCATCCTCGAAGCCAGGTGGTTGCTCCACGTACACCTCCTCCTTGATTGGCCCATTGAGGAAAGCGCTCTTCACGTCCATTTGGTACAACCTGAAAGAATGGTGAGCGGCATATGCTAGCAAGATACGAATTGATTCTAGCCTAGCCACAGGAGCAAACGTCTCCTCAAAGTCCAAAACTGCGACTTGGGCATAACCTTTTGCCACAAGTCGAGCCTTGTTCCTCGTCACCACCCCGTGCTCGTCCTGTTTGTTGCGGAACACCCACTTGGTTCCCACAACATTTTGCTTGGGACGAGGCACCAGTTTCCAAACTTCATTGCGCTTGAAGTTGTTGAGTTCCTCCTGCATGGCCAATACCCAATCCGGATCTAGCAAGGCCTCCTCTACCCTGAAAGGCTCAATAGAAGAGACAAAGGAGTAATGCTCACAAAAATTAACTAATCGAGATCGAGTAGTTACTCCCTTGCTAATGTCACCCAAAATTTGGTCGACGGGATGATCCCTTTGAATCACCGCTCGAACTTGGGTTGGAGGTGCCGGTTGCGCTTCTTCCTCCATCACGTGATCATCTTGTGCTCCCCCTTGATCACACGCCTCCTTTTGATGAACCTGTTCATCGTCTTGAGTTGGGGGATGCACCTTTGTTGAGGAAGAAGGTTGATCTCGTTCATCTTGTTCCTGTGGCCGCACTTCTCCAATCGCCATGGTTCGTATGGCGGCCGTCGGAACATCTTCTTCATCTACATCATCACAATCAACAACTTGCTCTCTTGGAGAGCCATTAGTCTCATCAAATACAACGTCACTAGAGACTTCAACCAAACCCGATGATTTGTTGAAGACTCTATACGCCTTTGTATTCGAGTCATAACCTAACAAAACCCTTCTACAGCTTTGGGAGCAAATTTAGAATTTCTACCCCTCTTCACTAGAATGTAGCACCTGCTCCCAAATACACGAAAGTAAGATACATTGGGTTTGTTACCGGTTAGTAGCTCATACGACGTTTTCTTGAGGAGGCGGTGAAGGTAGACCCTGTTGATGGCGTGGCAAGCCGTGTTCACGGCTTCCGACCAAAAGCACTCGGGGGTCTTGAATTCTCCAAGCATAGTCCTTGCCATATCTATGAGTGTCCTGTTCTTTCTCTCTACCACACCATTTTGCTGAGGTGTGTAGGGAGCGGAGAACTCGTGCTTGATCCCTTCCTCCTCAAGAAACTCCTCCACTTGAAGGTTCTTGAATTCGGACCCGTTGTCGCTCCTTATCTTCTTCACCTTGAGCTCAAACTCATTTTGAGCTCTCCTTAGGAAGCGCTTGAGGGTCCCTTGGGTTTCAGACTTATCCTGCAAAAAGAACACCCAAGTGAAGCGGGAAAAGTCATCAACAATAACTAGACCATACTTACTTCCTCCTATGCTCAGATAGGCGACGGGTCCGAAGAGGTCCATATGTAGCAGCTCCAAGGGTCTTGATGTTGTCATCACATTCTTGGTGTGATGAGAGCCGCCCACCTGTTTCCCTGCTTGACAAGCTGCACAAGGTCTATCTTTTTCGAAATGTACATTGGTTAGACCTATCACGTGTTCTCCCTTTAGAAGCTTGTGGAGGTTCTTCATCCCCACATGTGCTAAGCGGCGATGCCACAACCAGCCCATGCAAGTCTTAGCCATTAAGCATGCATCTAGACCGGCCTCTTCTTTTGCAAAATCAACTAAATAAAGTTTGCCGTCTAGTACACCCTTAAAAGCTAGTGAACCATCACATCTTCTAAAGACAGACACATCTACATTAGTAAATAAGCAGTTATATCCCATATTGCATAATTGACTAACAGATAGCAAATTATATCCAAGAGACTCTACTAAAAACACATTAGATATAGAGTGCTCATTTGAGATTGCAATTTTACCTAACCCTTTTACCTTGCCTTGATTCCCATCACCGAATATAATTGAATCTTGGGAATCCTTGTTTTTGACGTAGGAGGTGAACATTTTCTTCTCCCCCGTCATATGGTTTGTGCATCCGCTGTCGATTATCCAGCTTGAACCCCCGGATGCATAAACCTGCAAGGCAAATTTAGACTTGGGTCTTAGGTACCCAACTCATGTTGGGTCCTACAAGGTTAGTGCAAATATCCTTAGGGACCCAAATGCAAGTTTTGTCTCCCTTGCATTTTGCCCCTAACTTCCTAGCAACTATTTTCCTATCCTTTCTACAAATAGCAAAGGAAGCATTTAAAGCATGATAAATTGTAGAAGGTTCATTCACTACTTTCCTAGGAGCATGAATAATATTCTTTCTAGGCACATGATGAATAGCATTTCTCCTAGACATATTTCTACCATGCATATAGGAAGAACTAGAAGCAAACATGGCATGAGAATCATAAACATGTGAATCAAAAGCATTATAAGCATTTCTAACATGTCTCCTATTATGATACATAAAGGCATGGTTCTTTTGCACACTACTAGCCATAGGGGCCTTCCCTTTCTCCTTGGCGGAGATGGGAGCCTTATGGCTTGTCAAGTTCTTGGCTTCCCTCTTGTAGCCAAGTCCATCCTTAATTGAGGGGTGTCTACCAATTGTGTAGGCATCCCTTGCAAATTTTAGCTTATCAAAATTATTCTTGCTAGTCTTAAGTTGAGCATTAAGACTAGCCACTTCATCATTTAGTTTTGAAATTGAAACTAAGTGTTCACTACAAGCATCAAAGTCAAAATCTTTACACCTATTACAAGTTTCAACAATTTCTACACAAGAATTAGATTTACTAGCTACTTCAAGTTTAGCACTTAAATCATCATTAACACTTCTTAAAGTAGCAATGGTTTCATGACAAGAAGATAATTCACTAGAGAGCATTTCATTCCTTTTAATTTCAAGAGCAAGAGATTTTTGTGCACTAACAAATTTATCATGCTCCTCATATAAAAGATCCTCTTGTTTCTCTAAGATTCTATCCTTTTCATTCAAGGTATCAATCAATTCATTAATCTTAGCTATCTTAGTTCTATCCAGTCCCTTGAATAAACTAGAATAGTCTATTTCATCCTCACTAGATTCATCATCACTAGAAGAATCATAAGTATTGGCATTATGAGTGATTACCTTCTTCTCCCTTGCCATGAGGCAAGTGTGATGCTCGTTGGGGAAGAGAGCCGATTTGTTGAAGGCAGTGGCGGCGAGTCCTTCGTCGTCGGAGTCGGACGAAGAGCAATCCGAATCCCACTCCTTTCCAAGGTGTGCTTCGCCTTTGGCCTTCTTGTAAACCTTCTTGTTCTCTCTCTTCCCATTTTTCCCTTGCTCCTGGTCACTATCATTTTCGGGACAGTTAGCAATAAAATGACCAACCTTACCGCATTTGAAGCATGAGCGCTTCCCCTTTGTCTTGGTCTTGCTTGGCTGCCCCTTGCGACCATTTAGCGCCGTCTTGAATCTCTTGATGATAAGAGCCATCTCTTCATCATTGAGCCCGGCCGCCTCAACTTGCGCCACCTTGCTAGGTAGCGACTCCTTGCTCCTTGTTGCCTTGAGAGCAATGGGTTGAGGCTCGTGGATTGGACCGTTCAACGCGTCGTCGACGTATCTTGCCTCCTTGATCATCATCCGCCCGCTTACGAATTTTCCAAGTACTTCCTCGGGCGTCATCATCGTGTACCTGGGATTCTCACGAATATTGTTCACGAGATGAGGATCAAGAACGGTAAAGGACCTTAGCATTAGGCGGACGACGTCGTGGTCCGTCCATCGCGTGCTTCCGTAGCTCCTTATTTTGTTGATAAGGGTCTTGAGCCGGTTGTACGTTTGAGTTGGCTCCTCTCCCCTTATCATGGCGAATCGTCCAAGCTCGCCCTCCACCAACTCCATTTTGGTGAGCATGGTGATGTCATTCCCCTCGTGTGAGATCTTGAGGGTGTCCCATATTTGCTTGGCATTGTCCAAGCCGCTCACCTTGTTATACTCTTCCCTGCACAAAGATGCTAAGAGAACAGTAGTAGCTTGTGCATTTCTATGAATTTGTTCATTTATGTGCATGGAATTATCCGAGCTATCAAACTTCATTCCATTCTCTACAATCTCCCATATGCTTGGATGAAGAGAGAATAAGTGACTACGCATTTTGTGACTCCAAAATCCGTAGTCCTCCCCATCGAAGTGTGGAGGTTTGCCAAGAGGAATGGAAAGCAAATGCGAATTCGAACTATGTTGAATACGAGAATAATCAAATGAAAAGTTCGAATTGACCGTCTTTTTGTAGTCGTTGTCGTCGTCCTTTTGGGAAGAAGTAGATTCATCACTATCGTCGTAGTAGATGATCTCCTTGATGCGCCTCGTCTTCTTCTTCTTCCCTTCCTTCCGTCTATGGCCCGAGCCGGAGTCGGTAGGCTTGTCGTCCTTCGGCTCGTTGACGAAGGATTCCTTCTCTTTGTCGTTGATCACAATTCCCTTCCCCTTAGGATCCATCTCTTCGGGCGGTTAGTCCCTTTTGTGAAGAGAACGGCTCTGATACCAATTGAGAGCACCTAGAGGGGGGGGGGTGAATAGGTGATCCTGTAAAACTTCAAACTTAAGCCACAAAACTTGGTTAAGTGTTAGCACAAATAATGCCAAGTGGCTAGAGAGGAGTCTCAACAAAACACAGAAACCACAGAAGATCAATCACAGAGATGACACAGTGGTTTATCCCGTGGTTCGGCCAAGACCAACGCTTGCCTACTCCACGTTGTGGCGTCCCAACGGACGAGGGTTGCAATCAACCCCTCTCAAGCGGTCCAAAGACCCACTTGAATACCATGGTGTTTTGCTTTCTTTTCTTTATCCCGTTTGCAAGGAATCTCCACAAATTGGAGTCTCTTGCCCTTACAAGTATATGATCACAAAGAAGCACAGAGTAAGGGAGGGAAGCAACACACACAAATCCACAGCGAAATGCGCACACACACGGCCAAGAATCGAGCTCGAATGACTATCTCAAAGTTCTCACTAGAACGGAGCTCGAATCACTTAGAATCACAAACGAATGCGCAAAGAATGAGTGTGGATGATCAAGAATGCTCTAAGGTTGCTTGGTGTTGCTCCTCCATGCGCCTAGGGGTCCCTTTTATAGCCCCAAGGCAGCTAGGAGCCGTTGAGAGCAAATCTGGAAGGCCAATCTTGCCTTCTGTCATCGGGGGCACCGGACAGTCCGGTGCACACCGGACACTGTCCGGTGCCCGATTTCTTTCCTTAAACGGAGCTGCCGACCGTTGACGACCGTTGCAGATCTGGGAGCCGTTGGCGCACCGGACATGTCCGGTGCACACCGGACAGTCCGGTGCCGTCTTCTAGCCGTTGGCCTGGCCACGTGTCCCGCACAGATTGCGCGGTCGACCGTTGGCCCGGTCGACCGTTGGCTCACCGGACAGTCCGGTGCACACCGGACAGTCCGGTGAATTTTAGCCGTACGCCGTCGGCGAATTCCCGAGAGCGGCCACTTCACGCCGAGCCAGCCTGGCGCACCGGACACTGTCCGGTGCACCACCGGACAGTCCGGTGTGCCAGACTGAGCTGAGTCTCGGCTGCACACAGCCAAGTCTTTTTCACCCTTTTTCTTTTCTTCTTCTTTCTGTTTCTAACACTTAGACAAGTATATTAGTACATAAAACAATGTACTAAGTCTGAGAAACATACCTTAATTCTTGATTTGTACCTTGTCCACCTTTTTACACTTAGGCACTTGTGTTGGACACTAAATCACCAAAATACTTAGAAATGGCCCAAGGGCACATTTCGCTTTCACTGCCAGACTAATATCTCAGCCATACAAACTCCGGTGACTGTGATTTTCCTTCTAGTTAGAACTTCACGATTGGTCACCCATCCCAGAATTGCTCTAAGTTGAGAACGCTTAACTTCGAGGTTCTTTCGAACCAGGCTTTCAAAAAGAAAGGTGAACCATGTCTATATAGATATGTAGCACCCCGAAAATTCAAATCTAGAAAATTTCTCAAACTCGCTCTAAATTCAAAATGAACTTTTAAATTTTGTTTCAAAATGTTTATTTGCAAGTTGATCTCAACAAAGAAAATATAGTGGTCTATATTCTCTCCAAAATTCTCCTCAAAAAGACCTACAAATATTTTCCATGTGATCCCTTCAAATTCTTTCAGAAATATTGCCTAAATATTCCAAATATTTTTGTAGTTTGTTCATTCGTTCGTCCAAATAATCTTTGTTCAGTCGTTATGCTGCCGAAATTCCGATCGTTCGTTCGTCCGATCATTCGTTTGTTCATAATCCCTATTCATTGTTCGTTCATATGAACTATTTATCGTTCATCGTTCGTTCATAATCCATATTCGTCATTCATCTTTCGTTCATATGAACTATTCACCGTTAAACGGATCATTCATAATCATTATTCATCGTTCATCCTACTATTCATTGTTACTCCGATCGCCCAAATATTCAACTTCTCATCCATCATGATGATCAACTCACCTAAGACCTACCAGACCAATATCTCAGTCATACGGACTCCGGGGACTGTGATTTTCTTTCTAGTAAGAACTTCCCCTTTGCTCACCCATCCAAGAATTGCTCCAAGTTGAGCACGCTTAACTTTGAGGTTCTTTCGAAACAAGCTTCCAAAAAGAAAGGCGAAACATGTTTGTATGGATACACCATCAATCTTATAAAACCGGGCCCAAGATACCACAACCCGTCCAGACGAGAATATCACAATATTCCAGCTGTCTGGGTGCTGCCTTACTCTTGTCCGACAACAGAGAAGGTAGGAACAATTGCCACCAACATAAGTATCTGCTCATGAACAGTCCAGAAATAATTCATGGCACTTTGCTTCCAAATATCTCTAAATATTCTAATCTTGGAATATTCTAGGAATATTCCTTTTCGCTTTTCCTTTTATATTCCTATGATTATAAAAACCAAAACTCCTTTGTCCAGTCTCTCATTTTGACAGTTCTGATTTTTAAATTCTTATCAAATTACCCTCTATCCATCCATGTAATTCCGTAAGCATGGTTCATATTCTAGAAAACTCCAAAAATAGTCTTGTCCCATATTTCACCTATAATTTTCTATCCAAACTGATTCTTTCACCACGATTCTCATAAACAGTAAACTCTACCATACTAAACCATACGCACCCATCTATAAATACCTCCAGAGAGTTACCCTCTCCCTTCCACACCCTCAACAACCTGAGCCAAGGCAACCACCCCCCGCACTCAGTTACCTCGCTCTGCCACTACACTTCTAGTATTGGTCCACCTCCAATACACTCTTCGGGTAAGCATCTCTACTCCATCAACACAAACTATACTCAAAACTATATTCACCCATCTATCACCATTCCTGACCACCATAATATATATTTGTTGATATACTTGCTGATTTGTATGCTTGCTTGTTCATGCTATGTAGTTATCGGAGCGTTCATGCTGTCTCGTGAAGGCCAGATCTGCAAGTCTACGCCAGACGATGGAGCCAGAAGCCAATTCCACGAGCTCTCACCCTTTCACTGGTTAAAGCATGGCAAGCTCACTGGATCCCTTTGATGCGTAAATTACATATGTTTTTCAAAGACAATCATCAGCATGTTATTTTATGCATTATATGATTTTTCTGCTAAGAGACATGTTAATATGGCAACCCAGCCTTAGAACTTTGCCGCAATTCATCTTTATACTCCTTAACATTTTTGTTACAAAAAGGTTTGAAAAAAGGTGTGAGTTTTTCAAAATAAAATGTTTTTCAAAATGTGTATGATGAAGGGTTATCACCCTTATCACCTTTGAGTGGGATGATCAGGGACTCCTCGGTGTTGGGTGGGCCTTAAGGTGATGGCTCAGCCGGGTTAGGTGTGAGAATGAAGAATTACCCCTCTCGTGTAAGGACCTGTATGCCATTCTTCACTGTCTATAGTCTTATCAAGTACAACCACTCTAGACCATATGGGCAGTCGCTTGATCCAAACTTGCACGGTCGGCACCCTAGGGTTATGTTGGCTGGAGAGCACCGGGAGGACAAGGAGGGGGAAAGTTTTGTCCTGGTTTGGGCATGGAGGTGGCCATGTTACTTTTGGTATAACTATTAAGGTAAAGACATGTAGGGGAGGAGAGAGTTTCGGTAATCCGATCTCACGACGGTGAGATTGCAGAAACCGGACTATTGGGTGAAGTGTACACCTCTTCATAGAGTTTCAAAACCTATTCGAATAGTCCGCGTCCACGGATATGAATGAGTTATGACTTGGTTTGACAATTAGTATGTTGTTTTCCAAAAATGTTTTTGACAATTGGTTTCAAAAGTTCTGATGGTTGAGATGTGAGCTATGGTGGACGGGAAGTCCAATAGCTGTTTTTGAAAATGAAAATGAAAACCGTTGGGAAATTACCGAGATTCCTGGATGGTTTAGTCTAGGGGATTTTGTTCTATATAAAAAAATTCCTGCTCCTTTGGAAGAGGAAGCATTTTGAAAAAAGATAAAATGTTTTGCAAAATAGCCCTAAACCCTAAACCATAAACCCTACTGCATAGAGAACCCCCTACAGCAAGCATGTTTACTAATGCAGGACACCAAGACTTGCAGGACACCAAGACTAAAGAATATGTATAACTATTCACAGAATTTCTTTGTACATATAACATAGAAGAAATTTTGATTGTCCTCAATGAACACAATCAGGATGAAATAATAACAGAAGGACATTAAATAAAAACGGTGTTAATAAACGTAGATGAGGTAACAAAAACATATATATCGTGAAATGGTTTTTTGAGGTCAAAGTGCAAGGTGGCAATAAAATGAGAGAATTCCCTATTTAATGCTACTATATGAGTGCTTCCTTCTATGGCCATGAAAATTACATACTCATTAGATGTAGGATCTAACTTTTATTCTTAATAACACTAATGTTAACTATTCCATCAAGACAATGATGAGTGCCATGTGAAAAGATGGGGCTGCACTTATGGTTTGCAATTCTGCAAGTAACAGCTAGAGCATCAGCTGGTGGAGCATTTGTGTTTCAAGCATTTGTGTTAAAAACCATCGGATATCAAAATTAGCATTTGCGTTTTAATTCCATCCTTTGATGTGTTTTTATTTGCTATCACCATTACCTTGTTATCCATCGATCTTGCCTTGATACTTATCTTTGTGCCTACTCTTTAAAAATCTCCTCTCTTCCACCTCAATTTGAGAGCGGCAATTTACCTATCTCGCCCTTGGACGTACCCTCTCCTTTTCCATTTGAAGGTCCGGTCTTAACTCCATTATTTATGGTACTTATACCCTTCGTCTTATGCCTATTTATCTCCTCTCATACATCCTTGTCTGTTATTACCTTAAAAACCCTCGTGATATCTATGCCCATGCCTTCCTGCTTACCTTGAACCTACCCTTTGAAGCCCCCTCTTTTCCATCACTGTTCAAGGATAATGCCTCATCTATTTCATCATTCACTACTCCCCCTTCTTTGACACCTTGCAAGTTTTATCTAAAATACATTCATTGGTTGTGTGTTTTTTTGTGATCACCTTAACCCTTGTCATCCATCGATCTTTTACCTTGATGCTTATCATGTACCTGTATTTTAAAGCTTCCTCTCCCATTTTAGTTCAGGAGTGTTGTCTTACACCTCCTGCTCTTATTCGTTCCCTATTCCTCTGTCGTGTTGCAAGTCTTGTCTTAAGTCGATCTTTTGGTGTGCTTTTTCCTGTTACCTCTTATACCTTTGTAATCACTAGATCTTTCCATGATGCTTATCTTGTGCCTACCTTTTGAATCATCATCTTTCCCATCTCGATTTGAGAATGGTGTTTTATCTACCCTCACCTTGGTTGTATTCTCTCTCTGTCGGTTACAATCCTTGCTTTAGCCCCATCCTTTATTATGCTCATGCCCCTATCCTGCATGTCTTATTATTCCCCTTGCCTTTCGATGGCCTTAGAGTAGTTTCCCCTTTGTAAGGAAAGACCACCATCTAGTTAACATTAACGTGTAGCAACGAGATGTTTGTTGTTGTATGCTTGTGCTATTTGTCTTTGTGTTATGACTGATTTGCTTCTTTGTGATGAGTGTTGGTGTGTTGTGGCCCCTAGGTCCGCAATGACATCCTTTTACTAGCTGAGTGCCATAGAGTTAGGTAGCTGGGTGCTCTCCCTTTTCTCTTTAATCCATCTATGCTTACCTTTGCTATCTATACCCTTCCCTCTTGCACCTGTCCGGTTGGCATCCTGCAACCTCTCTTAATCAGTCAATATCAGAGTCGGCAGCATCTTCACCAAGTGTGTATCATTGCTCCTAGTAAGGGGGTTAGCTGCTAACCCCAATGAAGACAATGCGATCAACATCAGCCAACAAGATCAAAGAGGTGTAGTGAAAGCGTGTGCGGGTCCTAACCCACAGGTCCAAGGGATCCTTAAGAATTATATCAATTGGTTGCGAGCATCTGAAGGTCAAAGCAATCAGTCCACAAGTTAAGCTTTCAGAGTCAAATTCAACTCAAGAAAGCCGTGAACAACCTATGAACCAACCTTGTTTTCTTGCTAGCGTCTTCTTGAATCTCGGGGGGGGGGGGAGATTCCTGTTAAGTGGGTTAGATTTGTAACACCATGAATTTGGGGGTATAAAATTTCTTTTCTAATATTCACCAAATTCAGGTGTTACCCTCTCTTTTCCTTGCTTTTCTTTTTCTAAATAGTGAAGAGTTATTTTGTTTTATATCTATGCAAAATCCTAGTAAAATAATATCTTAGAGGAACTTTGATTGTTGCATTCATGCCGATATATAGTGTTTATGAGTGCAAAATGTTATCATTACATATTAAATTATATCGAGGATGTTCCCAAGAGTTTTTGGAATCTTCGGAAGGTTTCTTCGGGTATGAAATATGAATTTCAGTTTTTCTAATATTAATTAAATACCTAAAATGTGGTAGTTGTGAAAACTATAAAATTTTTGGAACTCGATAATATATATATATATATATATATATATTTCTTCCTCTCGTCGAACCTATTCCAGATCTCGTGCCCCTTTTCGCGAGATTACTGAACCGCGTCTTCTCGCGAACGGCATGCTGCTCGCGTCGGTGATCCTCCTCTATCCTCGTCTTTCCCTTCGGCGACCACCTCGTCATCTTGGGCCCACGGGCCGGCTCTGACCGTCTTCGTCTAATTTTATCTAACCCTGTCTACCACCCATCTAACTCTGTCTAACCCTATCTCGTGCAACTCGCCGCGCAGCTGTCTCTCTCGCTCGGCCAGGACAAGAGCCGCCGTGAAATTGACAACCACCTCTCGCGCCCTCTCCTTTCTATACATACCCTCTCCATTCTATACAATCGTACACCCCTGCCATGAACCCCTTCCCTCTTCCTTCTCACACATGAGCAGCCCACGCGTTTTCCTCTCTATGCATTGTGCCTTCGTGGTCTAAGGGGCCGCCTCGTCGTCTTCCTCGCGTCGTCGGAGGAGCAGCCCCATCGTCTTCCTCGCGTCGTCTTCCTCTTCATTGCGTGCCTGCTCGGCTGTTCTTCATGTGTAGGTGACAAATCCTCTCTTTCTCCCTCTTCTTCGCCTCCTTCTTCCTCGTCACTACGCAAACATCATGGCGGCCAAGGAGCTCGCACCAATCTCCCTACTCACCTAGCGACGCAGCTGGCCTAGCCCCTCACCGGTGCGGCCTGGCGTGGCCCACGCAGCTAGCCCGCCTCGCCCCCAGCCGAGCTCGTGCAGCCACCCTGCGTGATCCCTGGCCAGGCCGATGTCTAGCCGAGCCTTCCCTGCCACGACACACCCTTGTATGTTGCTGATGCGCACTGCTCAGCCCCGACTCCGTCGAGCAGACACCACTGCCGTCAGCCCCACCCGCCATAGTGCATGCCTCGTCGGCATTGCGCCCGCTCTGGCAGGCCAATCTGTTTTCCTACTATGGCCGTTCGTGCAGTATGGAATAGGAAAAAAAGGAAACCACCCCGTGTGGCCCCACCTGCATGCTCATTCGTTGCCTAGCGCTGCGGCGCGATTGAAAGGGAATTTGCCCTTGGGACATTTCTAAGTATTTTGGTGATTGAGTGCCAACGCAAGTGCTTCTGTGTTGATCTATGCAATGTGATGAACAAGTGCAAATCAAGTCAGAAGGTATGTTTCTAGACTTAGTACATTGTTTTATGGACTAATGTATTGTGTCTAAGTGCTGGAAACAGGAAAGATTGAATTGGAAATGAGATGGCTTTGTTCAGCCAAAGTCTGCTCAGTCTGGGCGCACCGGACAGTGTCCGGTGCGCCAGGCTGGCTCTGGCGAACAGGCTGCTCTCGGGACTTCGACGGCGGTGTACGACTAAAATTCACCGGTCTGTCCGGTGGTGCACCGGACTGTCCGGTGAGCCATTCACAGGCGAACTCGTCGCTCTCGGGAGATGATTAACGGCGTACGGCTAAAATTCACCGGTCTGTCCGGTGGCGCACCGGACTGTCCGGTGAGTCAACAGTCAGCCGGGGCAACGGTCGGCCGAGGATTCCGCGCATGACGCGTGGCCGAGCCAATGGTTACATTGGTGCACCGGACTGTCCGGTGTGCACCGGACAGTGTCCGGTGCGCCAACGGCTCTCAGACTCCAACGGTCGGCTTCGCCAAATAAGGAAGGATATCTGCACCGGACAGTGTCCGGTGATGCACCGGACTGTCTGGTGCGCCAGTCGACAGAAGGCAAGATCTGCCTTCCAGGATTACTCTCAACGGCTCCTAGCTGCCTTGGGGCTATAAAAGGGACCCCTAGGCGCATGGAGGAGTACACCAAGCATTCCTTGAGCACTCTTGATCACTCACACTCCATTCTTGCACACTTGTTCGACATTCTAGTGATTTGAGCTCCGTTCTAGTGTGCTAGTCTTTTGAGCTTAAGTCTGGGTCTTGTGTGTGCGTATTTGCTGTGATCTTTGTGTCTTGTGTGAGTTGCTAATCCCTCCCTTACTCCATGCTTCTTTGTGAACTTCAAGTGTAAAGGGCGAGAGGCTCCAAGTTGTGGAGATTCCTCGCAAACAGGATTAAGAAAAGCAAGCAAAACACCGTGGTATTCAAGTGGGTCTTCGGACCGCTTGAGAGGGGTTGATTGCAACCCTCGTCCGTTGGGATGCCACAACGTGGAGTAGGCAAGCGTTGGTCTTGGCCGAACCACGGGATAACCACCGTGCCATCTCTGTGATTGATCTCTTGTGGTTATTGTGTTGTGTTGAGACTCCTCTCTAGCCACTTGGCGATTATTGTGCTAATGCTTAACCAAGTTTTTGTGGCTTAAGATTCAAGTTTTACAGGATCACCTATTCACCCCCCTCTAGGTGCTCTCAATTGGTATCAGAGTCGTTCTCTTCACAAAGAGACTAATCGCCCAAAGAGATGGATCCTAAAGGGAAGGGAATCGTGATCAACGATAAAGAGAAGGAGTCCTTCGTCAACGAGCCGAAGGATGACAAGCCTACCAACTCGGGCTTAGGCCACAAACGCAAAGATGGGAAGAAGAAGAAGATGAGACGCATCAAGGAGATCGTCTACTACGACGACAGCGATGAGTCCACTTCTTCCCAAAAGGATGACTATGACTACGAGAAACTAAAGACAGTTAATTCGAATTTTTCTTTCGATTATTCTCGTATTCCTCAATGTTCAAATTCACATTTGCTCTCCATTCCTCTCGGCAAGCCTCCACACTTTGATGGGGAGGACTACGGATTTTGGAGCCATAAAATGCGTAGTCACCTGTTCTCTCTCTATCCAAGCATATGGGAGATTGTTGAGAATGGAATGAAATTTGATAGCTCGGATAGTCCTATTTTTATTAATGAACAGATTCATAGAAATGCACAAGCTACTACTGTGTTGTTAGCCTCCTTGTGCAGGGACGAATACCATAAGGTGAGCGGCTTGGACAATGCCAAGCAAATCTGGGACACCCTCAAGATCTCTCATGAGGGGAACGACGTCACCTTGCTCACCAAGATGGAGTTGGTGGAGGGCGAGCTTGGACGATTCGCGATGATAAGGGGCGAGGAGCCAACCTAAACATACAACCGGCTCAAGACCCTTATCAACAAAATAAGGAGCTACGGAAGCACGCGATGGACGGACCACGACGTCGTCCGCCTAATGCTAAGGTCCTTTACCGTTCTTGATCCACATTTGGTGAATAATATTCGTGAGAATCCCAGGTACACCAAAATGTCACCCGAAGAAGTCCTTGGAAAATTCGTAAGCGGGCAAATGATGATCAAGGAGGCGAGGTACGTGGATGACGCACTGAATGGTCCAATCAATGAGCCTCAACCCGTTGCTCTCAAGGCAACGCGAAGCAAGGAGGCATTACCTAGCAAGGTGGCGCAAGTTGAGGCGGCAGGGCTAAATGATGAAGAGATGGCCCTCATCATCAAGCGCTTCAAGACGGCGCTTAAGGGTCACAAGGGACAGCTAAGCAAGACCAAGACCAAGGGGAAGCGCTCATGCTTCAAATGTGGTAAGATTGGTCATTTCATTGCTAACTGTCCCGATAATGAAAGTGACCAGGAAAAAGGGAACAAGAGAGAGAAGAAGAAGAATTACAAGAAGGCCAAGGGCGAGGCACATATCGGAAAGGAGTGGGATTCGGATTGCTCCTCCTCTGACTCCGACAATGAAGGACTCTCAGCCACCGCCTTCAACAAGTCATCCCTCTTCCCCAACGAGCGTCACACATGCCTCATGGCAAAGGAGAAGAAGGTATGTACTCGAGACAATACTACTTATGATTCTTCTAGTGATGATGAGTCTAGCGATGAGGAAATAGATTACTCTAGCTTGTTCAAGGGATTGGATAGAAATAAAATTGATAAAATCAATGAATTGATTGATGCCTTGAATGAGAAGGATAGACTCTTAGAGAAACAAGAGGACCTTTTATATGAAGAGCATGATAAATTTGTTAGTGCACAAAATTCACATGCTTTAGAAGTTAAACGAAATGAAATGCTTTCTAGTGAATTGTCTGCATGTCATGACTCTATCTCAAGCTTAAAGAGAATTAACAATGATTTAAATGCTAAATTAGAAGTAGCAAATAAATCTAACTCTTGTGTAGAACATGTCATGATTTGCACTAGGTGTAAAGATTTTGATATTGATGCTTGTAGTGAACACCTAGTTTCAATTTCCAAATTAAATGATGAATTGGCTAGTCTTAATGCCCATCTTAAGACTAGCAAAAGTGAATTTGACAAATTAAAATTTGCAAGGGATGCCTACACGATTGGTAGACACCCCTCAATTAAGGATGGTCTTGGCTTCAAGAGAGAAGCCAAGAACTTGACAAGCCATAAGGCTCCCATCTCCGCCAAGGAGAAAGGAAAGGCCCCTATGGCTAGTAGTGTGCAAAAGAACCATGCTTTTATGTACCATGATAGGAGACAATCTAGAAATACTCATAGGAGTTGTAATGCATATGATGCTTTTGATTCTCATGCCATGTTTGCTTCTAGTTCTTCCTATATGCATGATAGAAATATTGGTAGGAGAAATGTTGTTCATAATATGCCTAGGAGAAATGTTGTTAATGTTCATAGGAAAGTTAATGAACCCTCTACAATATATCATGCTTGCAATGCTTCTTTTGCCATTTATAGAAAGAATAAGAAGGTGATTGCTAGGAAGTTAGGGGCAAGATGCAAGGGAGATAAAACTTGCATTTATAGAAAGAATAAGAAGGTGATTGTGACTAACCTTGTAGGACCCAACAAGAGTTGGGTACCTAAGACCCAAGCCTAAATTTGCCTTGCAGATTTATGCATCCGGGGGTTCAAGCTGGATTATCGACAGCGGATGCACAAACCATATGACGGGGGAGAAGAAGATGTTCACCTCCTACGTCAAAAACAAGGATTCCCAAGATTCAACAATATTCGGTGATGGGAACCAAGGCAAGGTAAAAGGGTTAGGTAAAATTGCTATTTCATCCGAGCACTCTATTTCTAATGTGTTTTTAGTTGAGTCGCTTGGATATAATTTGTTATCTGTTAGTCAATTATGCAAAATGGGATATAATTGTCTATTTACAAATGTAGATGTGTCTGTCTTTAGAAGATGTGATGGTTCACTAGCTTTTAAGGGTGTACTAGACGGCAAACTTTATTTGGTTGATTTTGCAAAAGAAGAGGCCGGTCTAGATGCATGCTTAATTGCTAAGACTTGCATGGGCTGGCTGTGGCATCGCCGCTTAGCACATGTGGGAATGAAGAACCTCCAGAAGCTTCTAAAGGGAGAACACGTAATAGGTCTAACTAATGTACATTTCGAAAAAGATAGACCTTGTACAGCTTGTCAAGCATGGAAACTGGTGGGAGGCTCTCATCACACCAAAAATGTGATGACCACATCAAGACCCTTGGAGATGCTTCATATGGACCTCTTCGGACCCGTCGCCTATCTAAGTATAGGAGGAAGTAAGTATGGTCTTGTTATAGTTGATGATTTTTCCCGCTTCACTTGGGTATTCTTTTTGCAGGATAAATCTGAAACCCAAGGGACCCTCAAGCGCTTCCTTAGGAGAGCTCAAAATGAGTTTGAGCTCAAGGTGAAGAAGATAAGGAGCGACAACGGGTCCGAGTTCAAGAACCTTCAAGTGGAGGAGTTCCTTGAGGAGGAGGGGATCAAGCACGAGTTCTCCGCTCCCTACACACCTCAGCAAAATGGTGTGGTAGAGAGGAAGAACAGGACACTCATCGATATGGCGAGGACTATGCTTGGAGAGTTCAAGACCCCCAAACGTTTTTGGTCGGAAGCCGTGAACACGGCTTGCCACGCCATCAACAGGGTCTATCTTCACCGCCTCCTGAAGAAGACTTCATATGAGCTACTAACTGGTAACAAACCCAATGTGTCTTATTTTCATGTATTTGGGAGCAAGTGTTATATTCTTGTGAAGAAAGGTAGAACCTCTAAATTTGCTCCCAAAGCTGTAGAAGGGTTTTTATTAGGTTATGACTCAAATACAAAGGCGTATAGGGTCTTCAACAAATCATTGGGTTTGGTTGAAGTCTCTAGCGACGTTGTATTTGATGAGACTAATGGCTCTCCAAGAGAGCAAGTTGTTGATCTTGATGATGTAGATAAAGAAGACGTTCCAACGGCCGCAATGCGCACCATGGCGATTGGTGATGTGCAACCTCAGGAACAATTGGAGCAAGATCAACCTTCTTCCTCAACTATGGTGCATCCCCCAACCCAAAATGACGAAGTAGTACCTCAAGTGGAGGCGCATGATCAAGGGGGAGCACAGGATGTTCAAGTTGAAGAGGAAGAAGCACCTCAGGCACCTCCAACCCAAGTTCGAGCAATGATTCAAAGGAATCATCCCCTCGACCAAAATTTGGGTGATATTAGCAAGGGAGTAACTACTCGTTCAAGATTAGTTAATTTTTGTGAGCATTACTCCTTTGTCTCTTCTATTGAGCCTTTAAGGGTAGAAGAGGCCTTGCTAGATCCAGACTGGGTGTTGGCCATGCAGGAGGAACTCAACAACTTCAAGCGCAATGAAGTTTGGACACTGGTGCCTCGTCCCAAGCAAAATGTTGTGGGAACCAAATGGGTGTTCCGCAACAAACAGGACGAGCACGGGGTGGTGACGAGGAACAAGGCTCGACTTGTGGCAAAAGGTTATGCCCAAGTCGCAGGTTTGGACTTTGAGGAGACTTTCGCTCCTGTGGCTAGGCTAGAATCAATTCGTATTTTGCTAGCATATGCCGCTCACCATTCTTTCAGGTTGTACCAAATGGATGTGAAGAGCGCTTTCCTCAACGGGCCGATCAAAGAGGAGGTGTACGTGGAGCAACCCCCTGGCTTCGAGGATGAACGGTACCCCGACCACGTGTGTAAGCTCTCTAAGGCGCTCTATGGACTTAAGCAAGCCCCAAGAGCATGGTATGAATGCCTTAGAGACTTTTTAATTGCTAATGCTTTCAAGGTTGGGAAAGCCGATCCAACTCTTTTCACTAAGACATGCGATGGTGATCTTTTTGTGTGCCAAATTTATGTTGATGACATAATATTTGGTTCTACTAACCAAAAGTCTTGTGAAGAGTTTAGCAGGGTGATGACGCAAAAATTCGAGATGTCGATGATGGGCGAGTTGAACTACTTCCTTGGGTTCCAAGTGAAGCAACTCAAGGACGGCACCTTCATCTCCCAAACAAAGTACACGCAAGACTTGCTAAAGCGGTTTGGGATGAAGGACGCCAAGCCCGCAAAGACGCCGATGGGAACTGACGGACACACCGACCTCAACAAAGGAGGTAAGTCCGTTGATCAAAAAGCATACCGGTCCATGATAGGTTCTTTGCTTTATTTATGTGCTAGTAGACCGGATATTATGCTTAGCGTATGCATGTGTGCTAGATTTCAATCCGATCCTAAGGAGTGTCACTTAGTGGCTGTGAAGCGAATTCTTCGATATTTAGTCGCTACGCCCTGCTTCGGGATCTGGTATCCAAAGGGGTCTAACTTTGACTTGATTGGATACTCAGATTCCGACTATGCTGGATGTAAGGTCGATAGGAAGAGTACATCGGGGACGTGCCAATTCTTAGGAAGGTCCCTGGTGTCGTGGAACTCTAAGAAACAAACTTCCGTTGCCCTATCCACCGCTGAGGCCGAGTACGTTGCTGCAGGACAGTGTTGTGCGCAACTACTTTCACTACTACAGGTATCCTCTATACAGGCGGTCCGGTTAGCATCTACACAGGCGGTTCCAGGAACCGCTTGTGGTGCACCGCCTGTGATGTAAAACAACATCACAGGCGGTCAATCAAAAACCGCCTGTGATAGACACACATCACAGGCGGTCCAGTTTAAAAGAACCGCCTGTGATAGTCACACATCACAGGCGGTCCGGTTTAAAAGAACCGCCTGTGATAGAGACACATCACAGGCGGTTTTAATTATAAGCCGCCTGTATTTCCCAGATTCATATACACAGAAGCAGATTCATATATATTTTCCAGATTCATATACAGAAACAGAAATAATAACAGATTCAAACACAGATTCAAACACATATTCATCATACAAAGATTCAAACAAGTTCTATAGCAGGTTCCATACACAGATTCATCCACATATATATCAAGTTCCATCATACACAGATTTATACACATCAAGTTGCATAACAACTCAACATCTCAAAGTTCCATAGACAACTAAACATCTAAAATTCCTAACTAAAGACCTAAACACTGTGTGATATTGTGTACAAACTTAGTTCTGGGAATTTTTGCAAATTTCCATTTACATTGTAGAATAGCCCTTGTTGATGAAGAACTTCACGGCGCATAAAGTAAAGCAAGTCTCTTACAACCTTAGCCACGCCGGTGGAAACCATATCTCTTTCTAACCATTCAGCATTGATCTTAGATTTAGGAACCTGCAATGAAAGCAAAAAGCAATCGGTGCTAAGAGTAATGTGATGAGCAACAATATAACATAAAAATTGCAATATAGACAATGATAGCGAACTTACATCCTCACGATTGACCATGTAATGGAAGGTGACACGACACCATTCGCATACATAATAACCGCACAGGACAGTACCCGGAGGTTGTTTGTCACCATATGGAAATAATGATATTGACAAATTAGGCTTGTCCTCTGGATGTTCGCCGCCAAGATCTTTCCAATAAAAACGGTATGCACTGCATATAAGAATAGCATTGTGAGATTAAGAATACATTTGTTAAGTTGTAATAAGTACAAGTGTGCAATAATAATCATACTTCTCTAAAATCTTCAAGAAGTCATTATACGTAGCCTTTTCCATTCTCAGTGAGTCGAAGACCACGACTTTACCATCCTTTGGCCAGATCATGATACAAATGTAGTGGTCACTATATAGACATAGACGAAAACACATGTTAATATCACGATTGCCATAATTTATAGTTCAAAATTAAACCATGTCGATAACTTACTTAAAGTGGTGCGGAGCTATTATTAAGTCCTTGCCATGTTGTACATGATTATACATGGCTCGTCCAATGTATGCCGCCATTACCTTCATTTTCTTTCTCTGATTCTGTTTGACGGCTTTCTCAAATTCAGCATCGTCCAAGTCTTTGTATTCTTCTCCTTGCCTCCGAGCAACTACTTTGTAGCGAGCTTGGGATATCATCAACGGGTCAAGAAACCCTGTCTTAAGTTGTTTCTTCTTATCATCCATGTATTGCATCCTACGTGTAATAGTGTTAATCGTTAGACTCTCGTTTATGTGTGCGTGTACAAAACTAACAAATATGAAAGTTTAGAGGTACTTACAAGCAAAAAAGGGTTAAGTAGTTGGTTTCCATCCTTTGTCGGTGGTACAACGACCAGAGATCGTCAAAGAATAAATGCCGCACAGGATCTATATGATCATTGCTCCAAAATGCATCTTCTGGCACAACAAATGTGAAGTCCTCGAGTTTGTATTTGTTGCTAGCCACCATGTACCACTCATGCATTCTAATCTCCGGAGTCGACAACTTAGAAAGTTGCACCGTCGTTAAGAACGGCCTCCCATTCACAAATTTAGGAGGAACATCCTCCTTCTTGTATACCGAGATATTGGTTTTAAGACGTAATGATTCTCGAGTATGAATCATTCCATCTTCTTCCCATACTTCGAAATTGTCTATTTGGGCCGGCCGTGTGCCTACTCCATGAGATGCTGATACTGCTTTTGATTGATTAGTCATAACTCTCTGCAATTTATGCAGGTAGCGTGCCACTGATTCTGACGGTTTCTTGACATCGTCTGTGGCGATTCGCTTATGAATCTTCTTTGAAATAGTTGGCCCTTCAACATTGGTGCCAACCTTTGGTTCCTTTTTGATGTTGACGTCGACATTCTGAGGAACAATTTTGTCTACGTCCCCCTCGTCGAGTTCCTTCGCAAGAGGCGATATGATTGTTTCAACGATTTTTTTGGAGGTCGGTGTCATATCTTCCTGCACCATGGGGTGTGGAATGATCGAACTAGCTTTTTGTTGCATTGGTGTTGAATTCGGCTCATCACCAAACTTGATGTCGCGTCGATGCCAAAGGACCAACTCGTTAATTGCCTCATGCAAAGTTATGATCCCCTCAACTGGAAAATGTAATACTCAAGTTGTATACCAAGAGTAAAAGAGAGAAAGCTTCTCATTTTGTGTGTCTTATTTGCATCATAAAAAGAGCACTTAGGTAATTGAGAGTGACTAAATAAAACAATTATGCTAAAATAAAGAAAAAGTGCATTTGTTGGAGTTTTATGTGTTGTGCATTAAAAAAAAAACCATGAGAATAAAAATAATGAGGGATTAATTATTTGAAACTTGATTTAATCCTAAATTTGAAATGAGGGTTTTGAAAATAAGGAAAAGAGAAGAGATATGGAAATATAAATAAAAAGTATACATAAATATCTTCAGGCTTACTATTTTCAGATGCAAAAATAGAGTTTTCAAAAGAGGATCCACAAAAGTTTGAATTAAGTCAAATTTGGTTTGAAAGTGAAGAAAGAAAACAGAAAAATAAAAAGAAAAAGAAATAAACCATACCTGGGCCCTGAAACCGGAATTCGGCCCACTCCCAAACTCAACCCGCGCGGCCCGATCTGTTTCTACTGCGCATGACACACTGTCGTGTGGGCCCACGTTGTCATCCACTTCACTCGCCGCGCGCACGACTCGGTTTCTCGCTGACTTGAAGCCCCACGCCGTCAGTCACTCCCTGCGGCGTGCTCATTTCCTTTCCCACTGGCTTGCGGGCCCAGCACGTCAGGGCGCCCTGTGGATCTTCTTGCCGCCGCGCTTGCTTCAACGGAAGCCGATTTGGCCGAACGAACCCCGCAGCTGGCGCGCGATAATCGGATCCGGCGACCGGTAAATCCTTGGATAAATAACGGCAGTCTCTTCTCTAGCCGCGTGTGCCCCGTCGCAACCACTGGAACCCCCTCCTGTTAGCTGCCACCAAACCAAGCTCCAGTTATCCGCCGCCGACAGCAGTCCTCATCCACGCCGTCGTCGGGGGGCGCACAGGTGGGTCGGTGGTGTTGGTCGAACCGCTAGGGAGCTCTGGGTGCCCTCGGACCAGGTGAACGGCCGCTGTATAACCGGAATTCCTTGCCGGGGATCATCGGAGCCGCTGGACACCGAAATTGGATCTCGCCTCTGCGTAATCGCTGGTAAAACCTCATCTACCCTACTCGTCGCATCCATTACTACGTGTAGCACCCCCGTACGTTTTGCCTTGTGCGCTTGGGCGCGATTTCGCCCTCTCCGGTGAGGTCCGACGGCGTGCCACCCTGGTTCGCTGCGTCGCGCGGTCGGAGGAAGAAGAGAAGGGTTGGCCGCTAGATGAGAATCGAACGGCACAGAATAGATCGCGCGGGTGCCAAATCTCGACTGATGGGATCCATAGGATCGGTATCGGGCGGTTCTGATTAGATGCCGTAGATACCCTTTCGCACCGTTGAATCCCGACCGTAGGTCGCGAATCGGGCGGTCCGCGTTGATCCCTTTATAATGGCACGTGCACTAGTGGCGGGGATTCGGTGCGGGCAGGATCCCGTGCGCCCCACTGTAGGATCCCATGTGTGGCCTGGCTCCAGCCAGTGGTTGGTTGTCATGTGTCCCTGTTCCGTCGTGTGTAGGCAATTATGCAAATAGGCCCCTGCGACTGTTTAAATTGAACCCGCCGTCCACCTATCACTGTACACTGAGTCTAGGATTTTATTCGCGCAGACCCCTGTGTTTTCTGGAATTTGACGCCCAGTCCAGAGACATTTAAAAACAGAGAAATAATATTAGAAATTCATTTTTAATACAAAAACAAATCTAGAAACTTGTAAAATGCATAGAAAATTCATTTTAGCTCCAAATTGAGTCATTCCAATTTCTAAAATTTTGTAATATTATTCTCTGTCATTTAGAATCACTGTTTTGACATGAACTCTGTTAGAAAATTAGTTTATCATCTAATCCCATTATAATCACCTTAAATCTTAGAAAATTCATAACTTAAATTCTATAACTCCAAATTCAGTGATTCCAGTTCCTATGGTTTCATTTTAATGTGTAGATTTTTACTGTATATTTCATTCATCTGTTTGGTGTGATGTTGATTTTGGCTATACTATGTATGCAATGTGTTGATGCGAGTAGACGAGCAAACCACTGTGGAAACTGAGGTTCAGCAAGTAGAGATAGCTGAGCAGGAGCTCATTACAGGCAAGTTGTGCCCTTGATCACTTACTTTTCCCAGCCATGTTCTTATTAATTTTAATGATCTGCATAGGTTAATTTTGATGGGAACCTTTATGTACCCCAGTTTTGATTACCTCTATACCTTGTTCACCCCTGGAATATTTTTGGGTAGTACTTGCTATTGCTTTATGTGGATTGGGTATGGAGATTCATTATTCATGATTATTCTGTTATTATTTTGTTATTATTGTTGTTCATGTTAAGATCATTAAATTAATGGGAACATGGAGCGACCACCCGGGAAAACAGTGCTACCACAAGGGTAGTATGGGATGCCCTTGGCTGATTAATTAGGAAAGCTAGTGGAAGACTACCTTACCCGAAAGGGGCAAGGGCAGTAGGGGAGAGGTCAGTGCGGGGAGGTCCCTAGTTGATTTTGCTGCGATGGCTATCAGCTAGGAACCCTTTACTGGATCTTCCCATAAACTGTAGCGGGTTTTCGGAAGCTAGTGGAACTTTGTAAAGGCCTCGTAGTGGATCCCTAGCCATTCACCTCGGTAGTGTCTAAGGGCCTTGCAAACCCAGGCGACATGGGATACACGACTTGTGGGTAAAGATGCGCAACCTCTGCAGAGTGTAAAACTAGTATACTAGCCGTGCTCACGGTCAAGAGCGGCTCGGACCCTCACATGATTAATTATGGAACCTAAATTCAATTTGACATTTGCATCGCATTTGGGATTATTTTATTATTACTGTTCTCTATTATTATTAAGGTTTGGTATTTACTTACACCTAGTAATCGCTAATAAAATTTTGACCAACTTATAAAAGCAATGCTCAGCCTTAGCCTCTATTTCATTGATCAGCCTTACACTTCATGAACTCCCACCTTTGGTGAGTTCATGCCACGTTATTCCCCACGACTTGTTGAGCTATGAACGTATGTGAGCTCACCCTTGCTGTCTCACACCCCCCCCACAGGAGAAGAACAGGTTGTTGAAGAGGAGCTGCCTAACACTGAGGAGTTCGATCTGATCTAGGTGGCGTTTCTCAGTCGACATTGGCGCCATCGATCCTTAGTTCGTTTTATCTTTATTATTTTATTTTGTAATAAGACTTCCGCTATGTAATAAATACTCTGATGTTTTATGACATTTATCTCTATACACTCTGTTATTATATATGTTGTCTTCTTGGCGCATGTATGAGATGCACCCGGCTTTGTCCTTTAAAACCGGGTGTTACAGAAGTGGTATCAGAGGAAATGTTGACTGTAGGACGAAACCTAGATAGAAATGGACAACCCTTACCTACTTATCTCATTCTGACTCATTCTATACTTACCTTACTCTGATTCTTTCTACACTTATCTTAATCCTGTCTCACCTTCTACTGCTCTACTCTGATCATTCTTACCTTTTCTACTCTTAGACAAGATGGATTTCACACCTTGGAATCCCTACCCCTATGACATTTTTAAGAGATAGGAAGCCTAAGACAAAAATTAAAACTATTTTCTCTATTAAAAATGTTGGTTGATTGTGCTGATGCTAAATGTCTGATTTGCTTCTTTGATTGATTGAAATAGTATAGATGGACATCTTAGCATGTACCACTATAAGGTGTTGTATTAGCTTTAGTAGGTGACAAACTAATCTGCTTAGCTAATAAATCCCCCAAAGTAACCTGATTTGTAAATACCTGCCTTGTCTATTATCTTCTTACCATATGTATCTAACTCAGATGGTCAATACCAGGCGGGGTGGTGGAATTGACTTGCCTCCTAACCAACACACTCGAAGACAACCTCAGCCACAACCTGCAGGGATGAATCCTCCTAATCCTCCACCAAGCGGAGTTGACCCACTGGTTGCTGCTCAGATGGCGGTGATGCAGCAAATGGCGGACACCATGGCTGATATGCGTGCTCAGATGCAGCAAGAACGCCAGGAGATGCGCCAAGAAAGAGAGGATATACGCCAAGAGTTGCGCCAGGAGAGAGATGAGATACGCCAAGAAAGGAGGGCGCAACAACAGCTTCAACAACAGCAACAGCAGCAACAAGTGCCACTGCCTCCACCACCACCACTAGCTCCACCCCGTGATAAGCACCGGGAGTTTATGAGTCACAAGCCACCGACCTTTGCAAGCTCACCAGATCCACTTGATGCAGACGATTGGTTGAAGTCAATTGAGAAGATGCTGAATATTGCACAATGCACTGATCGGGAGAAGGTTCTATATGCTTCTGGACGTCTGACTGGTCCTGCTGCTGACTGGTGGGATTCTTATACTGCTGCCCATGATGCTGCGGACACTATTACTTGGGCAGAGTTCAGTACGCAGTTCAGGAACTACCATATTCCAGCTGGGATGATAAAGATCAAGAAGAAGGAGTTTCTGTCACTGAAGCAAGGAAGTATGTCAGTCAGCGAGTACCGCGACAAGTTTATTCAGCTATCCAGATATGCCCCTGAAGAAGTTGCTGAAGATGAGAGGAAGCAGGAGCATTTCATTGAGGGACTTAATGGACCACTGCAGTATGCTCTAGTTGCACACACTTTTCCATCATTTCAGAGACTGTTGGATAAGGCACTGGCTATTGAACACAAGCGTGCTCAACTGGGAGATTTGAAGAGAAAGGCCATATCTCAAGGACAAGGAAGCAGCAGTGTTCGTCCTCGCTACAGTTCACCCCAGAGTACACCGCCTCGACCAGGAGGACCGCGCCCAGTTCAGCAATCACCATTGAGGACACCTACTCGACAGGCTACACCTACTGGCACCCCGACGAAGTTTGCAGGACAGAGTGCGGGCACCCAATGTTTCAAGTGTGGGAAGATTGGTCATTATGCAAATGTCTGCCCACAGAGGATTGCGACTACTCCAACTCAGAACAAGCAACAGACCCCTGGCAAGGGATATTCTATAGCCAGGGTGAATCAAGTCAGTGTTGATGATACTCCGGACGGAGGGGACCTCGTGATTGGTATGTTTTATGTTAATGCAATTCCTGCAACAATATTATTCGATTCTGGTGCTACACATTCATTCATGTCTGCTAGATATGCCAACACAAATGAAATACCACTGCTAAATATGAGAAAACCCCTGATAGTAATTACACCTAAAGGGCCTGTTGAGGCGAATCAAATGACACGTAGATTGACATTAACCATTATGGGTAGAGAGTTTGGAGCTACTGCTATAATATTAGAGTCAAGCAGTATAGATTTGATCCTTGGTATGTCATGGCTAAGAAAGGCAAAGGCCGTTATAGCATGTGGTAGAGGTACCATAGAACTTACTACTACTAAAGGAGAAAGGTTTCAAGTTAACATTGCAGTAACCTCCTCGTCCATGCGTGCAATGTTCTTCATGCCTGAGGAGTTTGTTGGCGACAACATCCGGGTGGTTAGAGATTTTCCGGATGTCTTTCCAGAGGAGTTACCAGGGATGCCACCTGATAGAGAAGTTGAGTTTGTTATTGATCTCTTACCTGGAACTGCCCCTATTTCTAAACGGCCATATAGAATGTCCGTAGAAGAGTTGAAGGAACTGAAGAAGCAGTTGACAGAGTTACAAGAGGCTGGTTATATTCGTCCAAGTTCCTCACCTTGGGGAGCACCTGTGTTATTTGTGCAGAAGAAGGATGGATCGCAACGGATGTGTGTGGATTATAGATCTCTTAATGATGTTACGGTGAAGAACAAGTATCCGTTGCCCCGTATTGAGGATTTATTTGATCAGATGCGAGGAGCAAGAGTATTTTCGAAGATTGATCTCCGATCCGGTTACCATCAGATGAGGATTAGACCATCGGATATTCCCAAGACGGCTTTCTCCACTCGATATGGATTATATGAGTTTACTGTTATGTCATTTGGATTGACCAATGCACCGGCTTATTTCATGAATTTGATGAACAAGGTGTTTATGGAGTATTTGGACAGATTCGTCGTGGTATTCATCGACGACATTCTTATTTATTCTCAGACTGAGAGTGACCATGAAGAACATCTAAGGTTGGTGCTACAGAAGCTACGAGATAATCAACTCTATGCTAAGTTCAGCAAGTGCGAGTTTTGGATTGGCGAAGTGCCATTTCTTGGTCATATTATTTCTAATGGAGGAATAGCAGTGGATCCTGCTAAAGTTAAGGAGATAATGGAGTGGAGAGTGCCCACTACAGTTACGGAGATTCGGAGTTTCTTGGGACTCGCAGGATATTATCGGAGATTTATTGAAGGATTTTCTAAGATTGCTAAGCCGATGACATCGCTTTTGGAGAAAGGAAGAGAATTCAAGTGGGATGAGAAATGTCAAGAGAGTTTTGATCAATTGAAGGAAAGGTTGATGTCACCTCCAGTACTGATTATGCCAGATCTGCAGAAGGGATTTGACATTTATTGTGATGCATGTGGCCAAGGACTTGGATGTGTGCTTATGCAAGATGGTCATGTGATTGCCTATGCATCTCGTCAGTTGAGGAAGCATGAATTGAACTACCCCACTCATGATTTGGAATTGGCTGCCGTTGTGCATGCACTTAAGATTTGGAGACACTACATCATGGGAACTAAGTGCCAAGTATACACGGATCATAAGAGTTTGAAGTACATATTCACTCAGAAGGATCTCAACCTGAGGCAACGCCGTTGGTTGGAGCTCATTAAGGATTATGACTTGGAGATTCACTATCACCCAGGCAAGGCGAACTTGGTCGCAGATGCCTTGAGTCGGAAGGAGCATGTTCACTCCGCTTTCGTTGTCCAGCTACCTGATGAATTGGCAAAAGATTTTGAGAGACTCAACCTGGGGATTGTTGCACATACGGAAGGAGTGACCATTGAATTGGAACCTACCTTGGAACAAGAAATTCGGAAGGGTCAGATTGGTGATGCTAAAATTCAGGAGATCAAGGATCTTATTACTGAAGGAAGAGGCCCAGAGTTCACAGAGGATGAGCAAGGCACGATATGGTTCAAGAATCGGATCTGTGTTCCCGATATTGATAGTCTTCGGGAAACCATATTGAAGGAAGCACATGACTCAGTTTATTCTATTCATCCTGGGAGCACTAAGATGTATCAAGATTTGAAGCAAAAGTATTGGTGGTATGGATTGAAGAGAGATGTGGCTGCACATGTGGCTATGTGCGATGTATGCCAAAGAGTTAAAGCTGAACACCAAAGGCCAGCTGGACTATTGCACCCATTGAAGATACCTGAGTGGAAATGGGAAGAGATTGGCATGGATTTTATTGTTGGATTACCCCGCACGTCTGCTGGATATGATTCTATATGGGTGATTGTGGACAGGCTAACTAAGGTAGCCCACTTTATTCCAGTGAAGACCACTTATTCAGGAGCTAAGTTGGCAGAGTTGTACATGGCACGGATTGTATGCCTGCATGGTGTACCAAAGAAGATTGTGTCAGATCGAGGATCACAGTTTACCTCTCGATATTGGAAGCAGTTGCACGAGTCATTGGATACAAGATTGAATTTTAGTTCGGCTTACCATCCCCAGACTGATGGGCAGACTGAGAGAACTAACCAGGTACTGGAAGATATGTTAAGAGCTTGTGCTCTTAAGCATGGTGGAAGTTGGGATAAGAGTCTACCGTATGCGGAGTTCTCATATAATAATAGCTATCAGGCCAGCTTGAAGATGTCACCGTTTGAGGCCTTGTATGGCAGAAAGTGCAGGACTCCCTTGTATTGGAATCAAACTGGTGAAAGGCAGTTGTTTGGGCCTGAGATTATACAGGAAGCAGAGGAACAAGTTCAGCAAATAAGGGAGAATTTGAGAACTGCACAGTCCAGGCAGAAAAGTTATGCTGATACCCGGAGGAGACTACTTGAGTTTAAGGAGGGAGATTATGTCTATTTGAAGGTGTCACCGCTCCGGGGCATGAGAAGGTTCAAAGTCAAAGGAAAGTTGTCCCCTCGCTTTATTGGACCCTTCTTAATCTTAAAGCGAGTGGGGGAAGTTGCATATCAATTGGAGTTACCGGATCATCTCGCGGATGTTCATGATGTCTTTCATGTCTCTCAGCTAAAGAAATGTCTCAGGGTACCTGAAGAACAGTTACCAATGGAAGACCTTAGTGTTCAAGAGGATTTGACTTATGCTGAGTACCCCATCAAGATTTTGGATACTCTGACTCGAGTTACGAGGAATAAGGTTATAAAGATGTGCAAAGTTCAATGGAGCCACCACGGTGAAGATGAAGCAACTTGGGAAAGAGAAGAAGAACTTCGTATAGATTTTCCCCACCTATTCCCTAGATCTTCTTAAATCTCGAGGACGAGATTATTTTTAAGGGGGGTAGGATTTGTAATACTCAAGTTGTATACCAAGAGTAAAAGAGAGAAAGCTTCTCATTTTGTGTGTCTTATTTGCATCATAAAAAGAGCACTTAGGTAATTGAGAGTGACTAAATAAAACAATTATGCTAAAATAAAGAAAAAGTGCATTTGTTGGAGTTTTATGTGTTGTGCATTAAAAAAAACCATGAGAATAAAAATAATGAGGGATTAATTATTTGAAACTTGATTTAATCCTAAATTTGAAATGAGGGTTTTGAAAATAAGGAAAAGAGAAGAGATATGGAAATATAAATAAAAAGTATACATAAATATCTTCAGGCTTACTATTTTCAGATGCAAAAATAGAGTTTTCAAAAGAGGATCCACAAAAGTTTGAATTAAGTCAAATTTGGTTTGAAAGTGAAGAAAGAAAACAGAAAAATAAAAAGAAAAAGAAATAAACCATACCTGGGCCCTGAAACCGGAATTCGGCCCACTCCCAAACTCAACCCGCGCGGCCCGATCTGTTTCTACTGCGCATGACACACTGTCGTGTGGGCCCACGTTGTCATCCACTTCACTCGCCGCGCGCACGACTCGGTTTCTCGCTGACTTGAAGCCCCACGCCGTCAGTCACTCCCTGCGGCGTGCTCATTTCCTTTCCCACTGGCTTGCGGGCCCAGCACGTCAGGGCGCCCTGTGGATCTTCTTGCCGCCGCGCTTGCTTCAACGGAAGCCGATTTGGCCGAACGAACCCCGCAGCTGGCGCGCGATAATCGGATCCGGCGACCGGTAAATCCTTGGATAAATAACGGCAGTCTCTTCTCTAGCCGCGTGTGCCCCGTCGCAACCACTGGAACCCCCTCCTGTTAGCTGCCACCAAACCAAGCTCCAGTTATCCGCCGCCGACAGCAGTCCTCATCCACGCCGTCGTCGGGGGGCGCACAGGTGGGTCGGTGGTGTTGGTCGAACCGCTAGGGAGCTCTGGGTGCCCTCGGACCAGGTGAACGGCCGCTGTATAACCGGAATTCCTTGCCGGGGATCATCGGAGCCGCTGGACACCGAAATTGGATCTCGCCTCTGCGTAATCGCTGGTAAAACCTCATCTACCCTACTCGTCGCATCCATTACTACGTGTAGCACCCCCGTACGTTTTGCCTTGTGCGCTTGGGCGCGATTTCGCCCTCTCCGGTGAGGTCTGACGGCGTGCCACCCTGGTTCGCTGCGTCGCGCGGTCGGAGGAAGAAGAGAAGGGTTGGCCGCTAGATGAGAATCGAACGGCACAGAATAGATCGCGCGGGTGCCAAATCTCGACTGATGGGATCCATAGGATCGGTATCGGGCGGTTCTGATTAGATGCCGTAGATACCCTTTCGCACCGTTGAATCCCGACCGTAGGTCGCGAATCGGGCGGTCCGCGTTGATCCCTTTATAATGGCACGTGCACTAGTGGCGGGGATTCGGTGCGGGCAGGATCCCGTGCGCCCCACTGTAGGATCCCATGTGTGGCCTGGCTCCAGCCAGTGGTTGGTTGCCATGTGTCCCTGTTCCGTCGTGTGTAGGCAATTATGCAAATAGGCCCCTGCGACTGTTTAAATTGAACCCGCCGTCCACCTATCACTGTACACTGAGTCTAGGATTTTATTCGCGCAGACCCCTGTGTTTTCTGGAATTTGACGCCCAGTCCAGAGACATTTAAAAACAGAGAAATAATATTAGAAATTCATTTTTAATACAAAAACAAATCTAGAAACTTGTAAAATGCATAGAAAATTCATTTTAGCTCCAAATTGAGTCATTCCAATTTCTAAAATTTTGTAATATTATTCTCTGTCATTTAGAATCACTGTTTTGACATGAACTCTGTTAGAAAATTAGTTTATCATCTAATCCCATTATAATCACCTTAAATCTTAGAAAATTCATAACTTAAATTCTATAACTCCAAATTCAGTGATTCCAGTTCCTATGGTTTCATTTTAATGTGTAGATTTTTACTGTATATTTCATTCATCTGTTTGGTGTGATGTTGATTTTGGCTATACTATGTATGCAATGTGTTGATGCGAGTAGACGAGCAAACCACTGTGGAAACTGAGGTTCAGCAAGTAGAGATAGCTGAGCAGGAGCTCATTACAGGCAAGTTGTGCCCTTGATCACTTACTTTTCCCAGCCATGTTCTTATTAATTTTAATGATCTGCATAGGTTAATTTTGATGGGAACCTTTATGTACCCCAGTTTTGATTACCTCTATACCTTGTTCACCCCTGGAATATTTTTGGGTAGTACTTGCTATTGCTTTATGTGGATTGGGTATGGAGATTCATTATTCATGATTATTCTGTTATTATTTTGTTATTATTGTTGTTCATGTTAAGATCATTAAATTAATGGGAACATGGAGCGACCACCCGGGAAAACAGTGCTACCACAAGGGTAGTATGGGATGCCCTTGGCTGATTAATTAGGAAAGCTAGTGGAAGACTACCTTACCCGAAAGGGGCAAGGGCAGTAGGGGAGAGGTCAGTGCGGGGAGGTCCCTAGTTGATTTTGCTGCGATGGCTATCAGCTAGGAACCCTTTACTGGATCTTCCCATAAACTGTAGCGGGTTTTCGGAAGCTAGTGGAACTTTGTAAAGGCCTCGTAGTGGATCCCTAGCCATTCACCTCGGTAGTGTCTAAGGGCCTTGCAAACCCAGGCGACATGGGATACACGACTTGTGGGTAAAGATGCGCAACCTCTGCAGAGTGTAAAACTAGTATACTAGCCGTGCTCACGGTCAAGAGCGGCTCGGACCCTCACATGATTAATTATGGAACCTAAATTCAATTTGACATTTGCATCGCATTTGGGATTATTTTATTATTACTGTTCTCTATTATTATTAAGGTTTGGTATTTACTTACACCTAGTAATCGCTAATAAAATTTTGACCAACTTATAAAAGCAATGCTCAGCCTTAGCCTCTATTTCATTGATCAGCCTTACACTTCATGAACTCCCACCTTTGGTGAGTTCATGCCACGTTATTCCCCACGACTTGTTGAGCTATGAACGTATGTGAGCTCACCCTTGCTGTCTCACACCCCCCCCACAGGAGAAGAACAGGTTGTTGAAGAGGAGCTGCCTAACACTGAGGAGTTCGATCTGATCTAGGTGGCGTTTCTCAGTCGACATTGGCGCCATCGATCCTTAGTTCGTTTTATCTTTATTATTTTATTTTGTAATAAGACTTCCGCTATGTAATAAATACTCTGATGTTTTATGACATTTATCTCTATACACTCTGTTATTATATATGTTGTCTTCTTGGCGCATGTATGAGATGCACCCGGCTTTGTCCTTTAAAACCGGGTGTTACAGAAAATCTATCTCCCAATCTTCACAACCATTGTCTGTGATTTCTAGAACTTGGACCACAGCATAGTGTGGCGGGACAGGATTGTCCTTGTAGTTAACAAGTCCTGGTTTTACCAAACCAGTAGCAGCTTGCTTTGTTTTTGTCCCAGATCGATTGATTGGAATATGAAGAAAGCAAGGCTTGTCCTCAACAATATCGTCTACAGGGTACTTGGTCAAGTCTTGCACAGATCCAACGCTGCTAGGGACTATAGGTGGACTCATGTTGCTTGGCTTGAGTTCAAATGATATGCATTCTGTTTTCTTCATTTTGTTCATCACGTCATTAATAGCCTTTTGTACCCTTTCATCAATAGTCTCTTCAAGGGTCCTTTTCGACTTCTCGTGTTTCCTATATGACGACGCATACTCTGGAAACGCCTCTCTCCAGGAAATCTTAGAAGAGATTCCCCGAGCCCGTCCAGTGTGTTCAGGATTGCCTAGGGCTGCAGTTAGTATGTCATTCTCCCTCCGAGGCTTAAATTCTCCTTTTTTTCTCTTATCTGCATATTCTTGAATTTTTGACGAAACTTCGCCTACCAATTCTGGATGCAAAAGTTTGCCGTCCTCACTCAAACCTGCTCGACCTAAGATCCAACGAATAGCACTCTCATCGATATCTTTTAATATTGGGTCCAAAGTGCCGTTAGTTATAGCTTCCTCGATAATCTTGTTCCACTGCACAACTTTATGGTGATATCCGCTTGACCCCAGGCGATGGGGGTGTTTGTTCATCTTCGCTCTCTGAGAATTAGTTTCGCCTAGTTCTTTGGCCTTCAGTTCGGTCTTCTGACGAACAAATTCCTCCCACTGAGCTTGAGTGATTTTCCCCATTTTCTTGGGCGGAGGAACCTTATTCTTCTTAACAAAGTCCTATGTATATTCCTAGGCATATATATATGTATATATGTATTTCTAGGCATATAAGCCATATAGAACTGAAATTAAATTGGAAGTTTGGAACTGAAATACTGAAACATAACAGTAGCAGGCTAGCAGCAATGCAGCATAAGTGAAACCAGTGAATGAGCTATATATAAGTGAAACCAGTGAATGCAGCATAAGTGAAACAATAGAGTACCTGCTAGTCTGCTACCTAGAGCAGATCAGCATCCAAGCAAAAAGCAGCAGCAGCATCCAAACAAATGGGTACTGCTGCGCAGTATGCAAAACTGCAGAGTGCAGACAAGGGGGAAGGAGAGGAGCAGGGATGACGAGCTCATCTTGTGCCTTGTAGATGAACAAGGGGCAGGGACGACCTTCAAGGATGAGCTGCACGCCGGCGCTGGTGGACGGTGGCGCAGCTCGGAGACGGTGGTGCTCGGGGACGGGGACGGGCGCCCAGCTCGGAGACGGTGGCGCTCGGGGACGGCGACGGCCGCCCAGCTCGGAGACGGTGGCGCTTGGGCTCGGGCTCGGCGACGGCGTGGCGGGCGCTCACGGCTCGGAGACGGGGACGGGAACGGCGGCGCAGCAGCCTGGCGGCGTAGTATCAGTCCGGGCGAAAACTAAACCCTAAGCCACCGTACCGAGGCTTTAATATAGTAAACACATCACAGGCGGATTTTTAGAAAAACCGCTTGTGATGTATAACATCACAAGCGGTTTTATATTCCGACCGCTTGTGATATGTAAACATCACAGGCGGTCGAAATATAAAACCGCTTGTGATGTTATACATCACAAGCGGTTTTTCTAAAAATCCGCCTGTGATGTGTATGTAGTATAAAAGGCTCGGTGGTTCCAGCGCAGGAACCCTAATTCCGGAGCCCAACGCCGCTAGGCTGCACACTACTGTAGCGGCGTCGGATTTTTTTGATCTACGGGGAGAAGGTTTTGTTTTTGATTTTCGGGCTTGATTTCAAGAGTTTATGCATATATATGATCTCCGTTTGTTTTCTTTCTCATTTTGATACGATTTTTTGCCTCAATTTTGTAATATAGACCGGAATTGAAGAAAAACTCAGGAATTCCAAGATTTGGACTTGTAGTTGATCTAATTTAAAGATTTTTTTTGAAGAGTTGTCTCACCTCAAGGTACCTATATTGCTGCAATCTTGTTTCATTTTCATGCACATTAATTCGTTCATGATTTAGGGATTAAATTCAATTAATTAGGGATATTTTAAAATTTTTTGTCTCATGTACTAGGTACATCTCGATATGATCTTGTTTCACTTTCATGAACATTTATTTTTTTCATGTTACATCTTGATATTGATGTTAATCAATATAGGGATAGGTAATGGACCGAGGTTGGATGTACAATGTGCCAAGACCACATCCGTCGTACATTCGAAATTTGAGAAGCTTTATTGAAGCAGCCAACAAGCACGCGAATTTGCGAAAGAGCAAGGAGATATTATGTCCGTGCATCGATTGTGATAATAAGATAGCTTGGAGAGATATAGGAGTAATCCAATCACATCTGCTAAAAAGAGGGTTTAAAAACAATTACACGATATGGTCAGAACATGGTGAGTTGGATCCGTGTGAAGTGCCTGGTAATGACGAGAGAGTTGTCGGAATTTTAGATCTTAAAGTTGATGGTAAAGTGGATAATGTGGATGCTAATCAAGAATTTGAAGAATTTGATTGTGAAGAGATGTTGCGCCATATGGAACCAGAAATGTTAAGTTCTGTGGGATCGCAGAAAGGGCTATCTAAAATGGAGGGACTGGAAAGTGCCTCAAAAGAATCTTTATATGATGAATCAAAGGGTTGTGACAAAGAGTTTACTACACTGCGTACAGTTCTAGAACTTCTGAAGTTGAAGGCTAGCGCCGGATGGTCTGATACTAGCTTCACAGATCTTTTGAATTTTCTTTCTCAATTACTACCAAAACCCAACAAACTACCAACAAGCACTTATAAAGCGAAGAAGCTTATATCTCCCATAGCTCTGGGTGTGCAAAAAATTCATGCATGTCCGAACCATTGTATTCTGTATCGTGGCGATTTTGAGAACGCATCAAGATGCCCAGTTTGCAATGTCAGTCGATACAAGAAGAGCTACAATCAAGACTGTGTAAAAAAATTCCCGAAGAAAAATAAAAACAAGAAATCCACTATTGGACCTGAAAGTGACGATGACACTTTTGATGACATGGATGGGAAAAAGAAGTCAAAGAACCCAGCTTTGGTGATGTGGTATCTTCCAGTAATTGATCGCTTAAAACGTTTGTTCTCAAACCCTAGGGAGGCTGAGCTTATGCGTTGGCATGCTGAAAATCGCAAGCAGAATAACAAACAGATTCGACACCCTGCTGATGCATCACAATGGAAAAATTTCGATCTTATGTATCCTGAGATTGCCAAAGAAACCAGAAATGTAAGATTTGGTTTGGGTACAGACGGAATGAATCCATTTGGTGAAAAAAGAAGTGTACATAGCACCTGGCCCGTGACTTTAACGATGTACAACCTTCCATCATGGCTGTGTCACAAAAGAAAGTATATTATGTTGACTATTCTTATTCAAGGTCCGAAATCAGCTGGTGTTGATATTGATGTGTTCCTAGAACCTCTTATGGAAGATATGACAAAGCTCTGGAATGAAGGAGTTAGAATATGGGATGAGTATTGCCGTGAGTATTTCAACTTAAGAGCAATTATATTTGTTACCATCCATGATTCTCCCGGTGGCGCCACACTATCAGGGCAAAAGACTAAAGGAAAGAATGGTTGTGTAGTGTGCGTCGATGGAACTGCTTCCATGTACCTTAAATCATCCAAGAAGTTGGTGTTCATGGGACACAGACGGTTCTTGATGAAGCAGCATAAGTACCGAAAGATGAAAGAGGAATTTAACAATCAACTGGAAAGTGAAGGTGCACCAAAGCCTTATAGTGGGAAACTTGTTTTTGAAATTGTAAAGAACATTCATGTTGTATTCGGAAAGGGAAAAAACAAAGGAGAAAAGAGAAAGAGAATTGACCCTTCAACTTACACAACTTTCAAGAAGCAATCAATATTTTTCAAGTACCTCCCATACTGGAAGGATATGGAAATTTGCCACAGCATTGATTTGATGCATGTAACAAAAAATGTTTTTGACAGCATCATTGGAACCTTGCTGGGCATGCCGAGTAAGACAAAAGACGGACTTAAATCACGCAATGATCTAGTAGATCTTCAAATCAGACCGGAACTTCATCCAGTGGATAGAGGCAAAGGGAAGCCTTACCTCCCCCCAGCTAGCTACAACTTGTCAGTTGAGGAGAGAACAAAGATTTGCAAATGTTTGCGTGGGGTCAAAGTGCCCACAGGTTTCTCATCCAATATCAGCAGACTAGTCAGGATGAAGGACTTGTCTCTATTTGGCTACAACTCTCATGACTGCCATGTGATGATGACGGTGTTCCTCCCAATTGCGGTAAGAGCCCTCGAAACAGAGCATGTCAAAGTTGTCATCACACGCTTGTGTTACTTTTTCAATGCGGTTTCACAAAAAGTAATAGCTTTAGAAGACTTGGACTATCTAAAGGCATACATCATCGAGACTATGTGCAAGCTTGAAATGTGTTTTCCTCCATCATTTTTTGATATGCAAGTACACCTAATCATACATCTCGTGGATCAGATAAAAATATTAGGGCCACTATATTTACATCATATGTTTCAGTTGGAGCGATACCTGGGAGTATTAAAAGGTTATGTGCGAAATCGCGCTCACCCAGAGGGTTCAATCATGGAGGGATACACTACAGAAGAAGTGATTGAGAGCTGTATAGATTACATCAGTGACGGAACAATGATAGGTGTGCCTGTACCTAAACATGAGGGTAAACTATGTGGGAGAGGGAGAATGGGCAAGAAAACTTTTCGCGTTGAGGATTACAAGCTAGTACATTGTGCTCATGGTAGTGTACTACAACATCTCACGATAGCCGAGCCTTACATAGAGGAACACCTGAATGAGCTTCGTAAAGAAAATCAGAACCGCACAGAGGACTGGATCATGAGGGAGCACAAACATCGTTTCAGCGAATGGTTAATGGACAAAAACATCCCATTCGGAGACTCTTCGGATGAGAAAACAATGAAGAATTTGGCTTCTGGGCCATCGTGTTTTGTGACATCATGGCAAGCATATGACATCAATGGGTACACATTCTACACTAAATCAAAAGACATGAAAAGTGTTGCACAAAATAGCGGTGTTCGTATCGATGCTTTTGACCTACATGGACAGAAGACCACATATTTTGGATTCATAGAGGAAATATGGGAACTTGATTATGGCCCAAGCATGAAAATACCCTTGTTTAAGTGCCAATGGGTACAACATCCCGTGGGGGTGATAGTGGATAACTACGGACTCACACTGGTAGACTTAAAGAAAGTAGGATATAAAGATGACCCGTGGGTTCTCGCCGAATGTGTTGCACAAGTGTTCTATGTACTCGATCCAGCAGATGAGAAGATGCATGTAGTTATTTCTGGAAAGCAAAAAATTGTTGGAGTTGAGAATGTGGGAGACCAAGATGAGGAATACAATAAGTATGAAGAGATGTTCGTCTTTAACGGTCCAGAGAGAATCAAGCGTGTGGAAAAGAAAATTGATAAGAACTTAAAGCCATATATGCGGAAAAATGGTAGTTCATGAAAAATTGTATGAATCAAATTGTATTTGTTATCATGTATGATCGACTATGAATTGTGGTTGCCAATTAATTTAAAATCTCTCTAGTTATCTATGTGTGCTATTATAATTCATTTAAATTGTATTTGCATATTATTGTTAAAAATTAAATATTAATTCATTTAAATTGTATTTGCATATTTATGTTAAAAATTAAAATTATTTTCATATTTAAATTGTATTTTCATATTTTTACAATCACAGGCGGTTTTGTCTTAGGGTCCGCTTGTGAAAAGGATAGAGCATCACAGGCGGTCCTAAACAAAAACCGCTTGTGATACTATTACATCACAGGCGTACTAAACCGCCTGGGACATCACAGGCGGTTTTCTAACCGAACCGCCTGTGATTTAAAAATCCTACCGCTTGTATAGAGCCAAATTGTACTAGTGTTTGGATGAGGCAAACCCTCCGGGACTTTGGCTACAATCTGAGCAAAGTCCCACTCCTATGTGACAATGAGAGTGCTATCCAAATAGCGGAAAATCCTGTTGAGCACAGCCGCACAAAGCACATTGACATCCGGCATCACTTTTTGAGAGACCACCAGCAAAAGGGAGATATCGAAGTGTTTCATGTTAGCACCGAGAACCAGCTAGCCAATATCTTCACTAAGCCTTTAGATGAAAAGACCTTTTGCAGGCTGCGTAGTGAGCTAAATGTCTTAGATTCGCGGAACTTGGATTAATTTATAGCATACATGTGTTTATGCCTTTGATCATGTTCCTTCTGCATTTGTTGCTTATGTATGGTGCTCAAGTTGTACACACACTCCCTGGACCTCACAAGTCCTTTTTGCAAGTGATGCACATATTTAGGGGGAGCTGTGCTACAACTTGACCCTTTGAGACTAACCGTTTGCTTGAGTTGCTTGATTTAGTCTCAAAAAAGGTTTGAAAGGGAAAAGGTGGACTTGGACCATAAAAGACTTCCACTGCACTCCGATGAGAGGGTAACTTATTCCAAGTTCATCTCATGAACTCTTATTGCCTTTGTATTCTTATTTGAAGATTTTGGTGAGGCAATGGGGTTCTAGGGCCAAGATTGATCCCGTTTTGGTGCTTGATGCCAAAGGGGGAGAAAATAAAGGCCAAAGCAATAGATGGATCAGCTACCACTTGAGAAATTTTGAAAATAGTAGATTAGAGCTTTTGGTTTGTCAAAACTCTTTTATTGTCTCTTTTGTCAAAAGTTGGCCTCTTGTGGGGAGAAGTGTTGATTATGGGAAAAAGGGGGAGTTTTGGAAATCCTTGATCAATTTCTGTTGGAATACCTCTCTTTATGTCTCTAAATGTGGATTTGACTTAGAGATAGTAATTTGAGTTTGATTTGCAAAAACAAACCAAGTGGTGGCAAAGAGTGATCCATATATGCCAAAATTGATTCAAAACAACTTTTGGTTTTCATTTGCTTTGATATTGCACTTGTTCTAGTTGCTTTATGTTGTGTTGGCATAAATCACCAAAAAGGGGGAGATTGAAAGGGAAATGTGCCCTTGGAACATTTCTAAGTATTTTGGTGATTGAGTGCCAACGCAAGTGCTTCTGTGTTGATCTATGCAATGTGATGAACAAAGTGCAAATCAAGTCAGAAGGTATGTTTCTAGACTTAGTACATTGTTTTATGGACTAATGTATTTTGTCTAAGTGCTGGAAACAGGAAAGATTGAATTGGAAATGAGATGGCTTTGTTCAGCCAAAGTCTGCTCAGTCTGGGTGCACCGGACTGTCCGGTGGTGCACCGGACAGTGTCCGGTGCGCCAGGCTGGCTCTGGCGAACAGGCTGCTCTCGAGACTTCGACGGCGGTGTACGGCTAAAATTCACTGGTCTGTCCGGTGGTGCACCGGACTGTCCGGTGAGCCGTTCACAGGCGAACTCGTCGCTCTCGGGAGATAATTAACGGCGTACGGCTAAAATTTACCGGTCTGTCCGGTGGCGCACCAGACTGTCCGGTGAGTCAACAGTCAGCCGGGGCAACGGTCGGCCGAGGATTCCGCGCATGACGCGTGGCCGAGCCAATAGTTACATTGGTGCACCGGACTGTCCGGTGTGCACCGGACAGTGTCCGGTGCGCCAACGGCTCTCAGACTCCAACGGTCGGCTTCACCAAATAAGGAAGGATATCTGCACCGGACAGTGTCCGGTGATGCACCGGACTGTTCGGCGCACCAGTCGACAGAAGGCAAGATCTGCCTTCCAGGATTGCTCTCAACGGCTCCTAGCTGCCTTGGGGCTATAAAAGGGACCCCTAGGCGCATGGAGGAGTACACCAAGCATTCCTTGAGCACTCTTGATTTGAGCTTAAGTCTGGGTCTTGTGTGTGCGTATTTGCTGTGATCTTTGTGTCTTGTGTGAGTTGCTAATCCCTCCCTTACTCCGTGCTTCTTTGTGAACTTCAAGTGTAAAGGGCGAGAGGCTCCAAGTTGTGGAGATTCCTTGCAAACGGGATTAAGAAAAGCAAGCAAAACACCGTGGTATTCAAGTGGGTCTTCGGACCGCTTGAGAGGGGTTGATTGCAACCCTCGTCCGTTGGGACGCCACAACGTGGAGTAGGCAAGCGTTGGTCTTGGCCGAACCACGGGATAACCACCGTGCCATCTCTGTGATTGATCTCTTGTGGTTATTGTGTTGTGTTGAGACTCCTCTCTAGCCACTTGGCGATTATTGTGCTAACGCTTAACCAAGTTTTTGTGGCTTAAGATTCAAGTTTTACAGGATCACCTATTCACCCCCCCTCTAGGTGCTCTCAGCGATCTTCTCACTGCACACACGATCGCAGCACGGAAAGGAGAACCGCCGTAGGCCCCTGCATGTTCCTTCCTATACGATATCCTCATTGCACGTAATGTGTGTGGGAAAGAAAACTGACAGCCACGTATTAATGCCTGGTTGGCCATGTGCAACGCCGTTCCGTGTATGGCCACACCAGATCCGGTCGGTTTTTTCTGTGTCTTCAAACCCGTGGCCATCCGTGTGGTAAGTTTTAACCAATGAAAATACGCAGCATCACATTAAATGCGCAAAATATTAATTTTTTTTCAATATATTTTACGTCGCAAACATGATTTGACTAGTTTCAGTCGCGTTAACTTTGTAACCTCGTCGTGTACGAGTGAGTAGCATTGTTTTGTCGTAAACATGTTTTAACTAATTAATTAATTATTTGTTAGTCTGATTAAAACTAATTTGTAACTAAATATTAGCATGATTAATGTCAGCGTAAATGTTTTCAAACTAATACTTGTTTAGTATAATCTCGTTATCTGTTAGCGAGTATCAAGTGTCGTCACACTATCTGCGCACATCGTCACGCTGCTCACGCGTGATGTGCTCGTTGACGTGCAGATTCACGCGTCGTTCACTCTGGTCGCGCACACTGTTTCGTGCGTCGTCCGCGTGCTATGTCGTACGTCGCCGCGCGTCGTTCACACGCTGTCGTGTTGTTTCGCGCGTCGTGATTTCGCCTCGCTTAGAATCTCTCTTTTTAATTAAATTACTTATTTAATGATAGTTGTTCGTGTAGCAGATTAATCGAACTAAATAGTAGATATAATTTATATTTGATAATGTCGAATTAAATGTTATAGTTAATACCTGTTTGGCATAAATGCGATAACTTCTTGACCATAGCTCTGATTTCCGCATTTCTTTTCCTCGCGCCCCCATAGAAGCGAGCTTTATTTTTTTATTGTATGCTTTATATTATTTTATCTTGTATGATGTAATGTTTTTATGCAAGTATATGTTTGCTTGTGCTTGTTTGTCTTCGTTGTGCGTCGCTAATAGATTGCGATCTGTTCCTGAGCTTCGAGGAATCGACAATCAAGATTTGGTGAACCTCTGGTCCCGAGATGAAGTTCTTTGAGTCCTACGAAGTCGAAGACCCTGAGCATCAGTTTGGTGAAGGCAAGTGTCCTCTGACCTATTGTGTCTCATTTACTTTATAATTCATCAACCCGCATACCATGATCAACCTAAGGATTGACTAGTATTCTGTTTTCATGTCCTTGTTTACCCTTTGGGTATTGATTATTATGATTAGCTCTATGCTAGCGCTTTACTTTTAATCAATGAACATGATGAGATACAATGATGATACTATGATTTTTTTAGATATGATGATATACTTGTGGCATTTTAGGGGACTCGAGCGGTTTCTCGAGCGCCTCTCCATAAGGACTTGTTAGTTGGATGACCACCCAGGAAAATAGTGCAACCATGAGGGTGGTATGGGACGCCCTTAGCTAATTAATTAGAGGAACTGAGGTGTAGTTCGCTTCGCCGTCGTGCCGTCAATGGGCTCGGTGTATGCGGCTCGCTCTGCCGAGGGTGGATTGCCCCTTGGGGAGGAGTGCGGTACATTTAGGAAACCTAACGGGCGGCTACACCCTCAGGGAATCTTTGTAAGGGCTTCGTAGTGAATCCTTGGCCATTCACCTCGAAAATGAATAAGGGTCTTGCAAGCCCGGGCTAGAGAGGGAATCACAGCTCGTGGGTAAAGTGCGCAACCTCTGCAGAGTGTTATGAAACTAATACATCAGGCGTGCTCGCGGTTATGAGCGGCCTTGGGAGCTCCATTGATTAGAGACACATTGAATCAGGACTACTTTGTTTACAGATGATGATGAGGATAATGCTGGTTTCTATTGTGATTATGATTATGATTATGGTTTCTGGTATTCCTTCCGTTTGGAAAGAGTACTTTTGGGTTAACAACTTGGGTTAATGTTAAAACCTGGCTATCTACTAGTAATAATTACCTGATCAACTAAAAGCAACTGCTTGACCTTAACCCCACATAAAGCTAGTCCACTACAGCCAAACGGGACATTTGTTGAGTACGTTGATGTGTACTCACCCTTGCTTTCACAAAACACCAGGTTGCCTTTGGTGCAATCTATGCTCAGGTAAAGAAGGTGTCGAGGTGGATCTCCAGGAGTTCCAGGACTTCGACGAGTTTGAGGATTAGGCTAGCGACCTCCCCCAGTCAGCTGCCTGTGGTGGGTTAATTTACGTTGGATACGTTTCAATTCTGTGTACTTTGATTTATATTATGTAAATGACTCTAGTCTTTAATATTATTACTTACTCTTTATTGTTATTCGAAGCATTGTGCTATGATGAGTCATTTATGTAATCGCTATGTACGTGAGTTATGATACTAGCACGTACATGGTTCGCATTCGGTTTACCTTCTAAAACCTGGGGTGACAGGTGGCATAGCAGGAGTGGAGGGCAGCGATGGCTGCACAGCTCTGCGTGCAGTGGCTTGCATTTTTTGCTCCTCGTTGGCGATGCGTGTGCGACCATGAGCTCTCGACACAGGCAGGTAGTAGTAGAGCCAGAATTGTAACCTTGGGTTTTCCCACACCTCAAATAGATATAGATATAGGGATATAGATAGATATAGCAAATTCACCAAATAATATAGGGGTATAGATATAGATATAATAAGGGGTATAGATATAGATACATAGAAGATATAGATAGATAGATAGATATGATAGAATAGATAACTTACAATTTTGTCTAAAAGAAACTAAATCACTGCTAAGTTTGGAGTAGCATATCTTTGGTGAATACTTGCTAGTGAATTGGTTTCCGCTATAGTGTATATATATATATATATAAGTATACACTCTTCTAGGATTAATCGTGAGGAGTTCATTAAATTGTCTTGCGACATGGAGTACAGAAAGAGGGTGGATGCGCTAGTGTTTTTCTCGTTACTTCTCCTCGGATACTTTGCTGCTCATGCACATGGAAAGGGTAAGTGAAAACTATACAGACATGTGTGTGCATGCTTAGATAGATCTAGACAATTTAGAAGATGTTATTATATGATATCGTGTGTGTATCATGGCGAATTGCTATTGTATCGCAATCCCCTGTGTTAAATTACTCAAATAATTTCGAATGTAATTATTCTCGAGGCATTTGTTGGTAATAGAACTCTTATCCTATACCTTCTACTAGGTCATGTCACAGATGATGTCGGTGTTTCTACTCCAGCTAAAGAAGGAATTATGCAAGGAAACGGAGCACGATGCGTTGTAGGGTTTCCTCCATGCAAAGATAACAAGTGCTACTGCTGCATTGGGGGGCGAACTCATGCTCGCTACTCTACGATGGCTGAGTGTAGACATGCCTGCTTCTAAACAAAAATTAAGATCGCTGTTATTATATACATTGTAATGGTAGGTAATGCTATTAATAATATATGGGAATTTTAGTTTTGGTATTATACTTTTTTCCAATTCACAAAATTTAGTCAAAATCTAACCAGTTTTTTAAAGGACTTAAATATAAAGTATGTTTCCCTATAAATTTTAATGAAAAAAAATATTAGAATGCTTTGGGATGCCTCCATCAGCTCGCGGATGCTGTTGCGGATAGACAACGGTATCGGTATAAATCACACTGCACAAAATGAGGATGTTTCTAGGAGAACGTGCATTCACTCACGTTAGCGGAAAAATCCTGAGTAGCAGTAGTTGCCTCCCATATCGGTATCAACACCACGAATGTTTCGTGCGACACAGAAGATTTGCGGCTTGCTGTGGCATTAATCCGGCTGCGGCTTGTACAGTATTTTGTCTTTATGGATTGCAGCTGCAACCATCTGAACAGCTGCAGGTCCTATGGTTACAGGGCAGCCGAACAAGTCGTTGGTGCGAGGTCGGAGCAGTGGCAACCTGATGCTCAAGGTGGTTCCAGATGTCCACTCAGACAGATGCTAGAGGCTTTTGGATGCAACATGCCTCATCAGGGGAAGTGGATCCTATAGCCGATGTTGCCCGCTAGGAGCAGGGTGCTCCAAGCCAAGAAACATCCCAGAAAGGGAAGGAGGTGGCGCCGAACGAGGGTGGATCAAGCGACGATCGCAATAGGTCACCCGATTGGGGAGACTCCTCGCAAATAGTAACGATAAGGTCATTAGGACCTTTTGGGGGCACATGGCACGATCATGAGAGTTAGACTTCCTTGTTAGACTTTTTTTTGTCACATCCTTACATCTATTTTCTCAGCCCTATATCATCTGCCCCTTGTAGCACCCCGAAAATCCAAACCTAGAAAATTTCTCAAACTCGCTCTAAATTAAAAATGAATTTTAAATTTTGTTTCAAAATGTTTTCTTGCGAGTTGATCTCAACAAAGAAAATATAGTGGTCTGCCTTATCTCCGAAATTCTTTTCAAAATATCCTTTAAATATTTCCCTAGTTATCCCCTCAAATTCTTTTCAGAAATACTGGCTAAATGTTCCACCGATATTTCTCCAAATATTTTTCTCCTAAGAAATACCCTCGGAATCACTTTTAAAATCCCTACAAATATTTTCTTAATAATTTTCCTTATGCTCATACGTATACATACGCCTCCGGGGTCATACAGTGAGCTCTACAAGCTAATTTCACTTATCCATAGCTAATACATGGTTTATCTCTCACTAATCCTCGCCTCCTCCCACTAATCCTCGACTCCTTCGCCTAATCCCCCACCTTGCCCATTAATCCAAAAAGGGGAACAGGGGCCCACTCATGCCATCCCAAGCCATTTCATGGCCAACTCCATCCCCCTCACTCAGTTACCTCGTTCTGCCACTACACTTCTAGTATTGGTCCACCTCCAATACACTCTTCGGTTAAGCATATCTACTCCATCAACACAAACTATACTCAAAACTATATTCACCCATCTACCACCATTCCTGACCACTATAATGAATATTTGTTGATATACTTGCTGATTTGTATGCTTGCTTGTTCATGCTATGTAGTTATCGGAGCGTTCATGCTGTCTCGTGAAGGCCAGTTCTGCAAGTCTACGCCAGACGGTGGAGCCAGAAGCCAATTCCACGAGCTCTCACCCTTTCACTGGTTAAAGCATGGCAAGCTCACTGGATACTTTGATGCATAAATTACATATGTTTTTCAAAGACAATCATCAGCATGTTAATATGGCAACCCAGCCTTAGAACTTTGCCGCAATTCATCTTTATACTCCTTAACATTTTTGTTACAAAAAGGTTTGAAAAAAGGTGTGAGTTTTTCAAAATAAAATGTTTTTCAAAATGTGTATGATGAAGGGTTATCACCCTTATCACCTTTGAGTGGGATGATCAGGGACACCTCGGTGTTGGGTGGGCCTTAAGGTGATGGCTCAGCCGGGTTAGGTGTGAGAATGAAGAATTACCCCTCTCGTATAAGGACCAGTATGCCATTTTTCACTGTCTATAGTCTTATCAAGTACAACCAATCTAGACCATATGGGCAGTTGCTTGATCCAAACTTGCACGGTCGGCACCCTAGGGTTATGTTGGCTGGCGAGCACCGGGAGGACAAGGAGGGGGAAAGTTTTGTCCTGGTTTGGGCATGGAGGTGGCCATGTTACTTTTGGTATAACTGTTAAGGTAAAGACATGTAGGGGAGGAGAGAGTTTCGGTAATCCGATCTCACGACGGTGAGATTGCAGAAACCTGACTATTGGGTGAAGTGTACACCTCTTCACAGAGTTTCAAACCTATTCGAATAGTCCGCATCCACGGATATGAATGAGTTATGACTTGGTTTGACAATTAGTATGTTGTTTTCCAAAAATGCTTTTGACAATTGGTTTCAAAAGTTCTAATGGTTGAGCTGTGAGCTATGGTGGACGGGAAGTCCAATAGCTGTTTTTGAAAATGAAAATGAAAACCGTTGGGAAATTACCGAGATTCCTGGATGGTTTAGTCTAGGGGATTTTGTTCTATATAAAAAAATTCCAGCTCCTTTGGAAGAGGAAGCATTTTGAAAAAAGATAAAATGTTTTACAAAATAGCCCTAAACCCTAAACCATAAACCCTACTGCATAGAGAACCCCTTACAGCAAGCATGTTTACTAATGCAGGACACCAGGACTTGCAGGACACCAAGACTAAAGAATATGTATAACTATTCACAGAATTTCTCTATACATATAACATAGAAGAAATTTTGATTGTCCTCAATGAACACAATCAGGATGAAATAATAACAGAAGGACATTAAATAAAAACGGTGTTAATAAACGTAGATGAGGTAACAAAAACATATATATCGTGAAATGATTTTTTGAGGTCAAAGTGCAAGGTGGCAATAAAATGAGAGAATTCCCTATTTAACGCTACTATATGAGTGCTTCCTTCTATGGCCATGAAAATTACATACTCATTGGATGTAGGATCTAACTTTTATTCTTAATAACACTAATGTTAACTATTCCATCAAGACAATGATGAGTGCCATGTGATAAGATGGGGCTGCACTTATGGTTTGCAATTCTGCAAGTAACATCTAGAGCATCAGCTGGTGGAGCATTTGTGTTTCAAGCATTTGTGTTAAAAACCATCGGATATCAAAATTAGCATTTGCGTTTTAATTCCATCCTTTGATGTGTTTTTATTTGCTATCACCATTACCTTGTTATCCATCGATCTTGCCTTGATACTTATCTTTGTGCCTACTCTTTAAAAATCTCCTCTCTTCCACCTCAATTTGAGAGCGGCAATTTACCTATCTCGCCCTTGGACGTACCCTCTCCTTTTCCATTTGAAGGTCCGGTCTTAACTCCATTATTTATGGTACTTATACCCTTCGTCTTATGCCTATTTATCTCCTCTCATACATCCTTGTCTGTTATTACCTTAAAAACCCTCGTGATATCTATGCCCATGCCTTCCTGCTTACCTTGAACCTACCCTTTGAAGCCCCCTCTTTTCCATCACTGTTCAAGGATAATGCCTCATCTATTTCATCATTCACTACTCCCCCTTCTTTGACACCTTGCAAGTTTTATCTAAAATACATTCATTGGTTGTGTGTTTTTTTGTGATCACCTTAACCCTTGTCATCCATCGATCTTTTACCTTGATGCTTATCATGTACCTGTATTTTAAAGCTTCCTCTCCCATTTTAGTTCAGGAGTGTTGTCTTACACCTCCTGCTCTTATTCGTTCCCTATTCCTCTGTCGTGTTGCAAGTCTTGTCTTAAGTCGATCTTTTGGTGTGCTTTTTCCTGTTACCTCTTATACCTTTGTAATCACTAGATCTTTCCATGATGCTTATCTTGTGCCTACCTTTTGAATCATCATCTTTCCCATCTCGATTTGAGAATGGTGTTTTATCTACCCTCACCTTGGTTGTATCCTCTCTCTGTCGGTTACAATCCTTGCTTTAGCCCCATCCTTTATTATGCTCATGCCCCTATCCTGCATGTCTTATTATTCCCCTTGCCTTTCGATGGCCTTAGAGTAGTTTCCCCTTTGTAAGGAAAGACCACCATCTAGTTAACATTAACGTGTAGCAACGAGATGTTTGTTGTTGTATGCTTGTGCTATTTGTCTTTGTGTTATGACTGATTTGCTTCTTTGTGATGAGTGTTGGTGTGTTGTGGCCCCTAGGTCCGCAATGACATCCGTTTACTAGCTGAGTGCCATAGAGTTAGGTAGTTGGGTGCTCTCCCTTTTCTCTTTAATCAATCTATGCTTACCTTTGCTATCTATACCCTTCCCTCTTGCACCTGTCCGGTTGGCATCCTGCAACCTCTCTTAATCAGTCAATATCAGAGTCGGCAGCATCTTCACCAAGTGTGTATCATTGCTCCTAGTAAGGGGGTTAGCTGCTAACCCCAATGAAGACAATGCGATCAACATCAGCCAACAAGATCAAAGAGGTGTAGTGAAAGCGTGTGCGGGTCCTAACCCACAGGTCCAAGGGATCCTTAAGAATTATATCAATTGGTTGCGAGCATCTGAAGGTCAAAGCAATCAGTCCACAAGTTAAGCTTTCAGAGTCAAATTCAACTCAAGAAAGCCGTGAACAACCTATGAACCAACCTTGTTTTCTTGCTAGCGTCTTCTTGAATCTCGGGGGGGGGGGGGAGATTCCTGTTAAGTGGGTTAGATTTGTAACACCATGAATTTGGGGGTATAAAATTTCTTTTCTAATATTCACCAAATTCAGGTGTTACCCTCTCTTTTCCTTGCTTTTCTTTTTCTAAATAGTGAAGAGTTATTTTGTTTTATATCTATGCAAAATCCTAGTAAAATAATATCTTAGAGGAACTTTGATTGTTGCATTCATGCCGATATATAGTGTTTATGAGTGCAAAATGTTATCATTACATATTAAATTATATCGAGGATGTTCCCAAGAGTTTTTGGAATCTTCGGAAGGTTTCTTCGGGTATGAAATATGAATTTCAGTTTTTCTAATATTAATTAAATACCTAAAATGTGGTAGTTGTGAAAACTATAAAATTTTTGGAACTCGATAATATATATATATATATATATATATATATATATATATATATTTCTTCCTCTCATCGAACCTATTCCAGATCTCGTGCCCCTTTTCGCGAGATTACTGAACCGCGTCTTCTCGTGAATGGCATGCTGCTCGCGTCGGTGATCCTCCTCTATCCTTGTCTTTCCCTTCGGCAACCACCTCGTCATCTTGGGCCCACGGGCCGGCTCTGACCGTCTTCGTCTAATTTTATCTAACCCTGTCTACCACCCATCTAACTCTGTCTAACCCTATCTCGTGCAACTCGCCGCGCAGCTGTCTCTCTCGCTCGGCCAGGACAAGAGCCGCCGTGAAATTGACAACCACCTCTCGCGCCCTCTCCTTTCTATACATACCCTCTCCTTTCTATACAATCGTACACCCCTTCCACGAACCCCTTCCCTCTTCCTTCTCACACATGAGCAGCCCACGCGTTTTCCTCTCTATGCATTGTGCCTTCGTGGTCTAAGGGGCCGCCTCGTCGTCTTCCTCGCGTCGTCGGAGGAGCAGCCCCATCGTCTTCCTCGCGTCGTCTTCCTCTTCATTGCGTGCCTGCTCGGCTGTTCTTCATGTGTAGGTGACAAATCCTCTCCTTCTCCCTCTTCTTCGCCTCCTTCTTCCTCGTCACTACGCAAACATCATGGCGGCCAAGGAGCTCGCACCAATCTCCCTACTCACCTAGCGACACAGCTGGCCTAGCCCCTCACCGGTGCGGCCTGGCGTGGCCCACGCAGCTAGCCCGCCTCGCCCCCAGCCGAGCTCGTGCAGCCACCCTGCGTGATCCCTGGCCAGGCCGATGTCTAGCCGAGCCTTCCCTGCCACGACACACCCTTGTATGTTGCTGATGCGCACTGCTCAGCCCCGACTCCGGCGAGCAGACACCACCGCCGTCAGCCCCACCCGCCATAGTGCATGCCTCGTCGGCATTGCGCCCGCTCTGGCAGGCCAATCCGTTTTCCTACTATGGCCGTTCGTGCAGTATGGAATAGGAAAAAAAGGAAACCACCCCGTGTGGCCCCACCTGCATGCTCATTCGTTGCCTAGCGCCGCGGCGCGATCTTCTCACTACACACACGATCGCAGCACAGAAAGGAGAACCGCCGTAGGCCCCTGCATGTTCCTTCCTATACGATATCCTCATTGCACGTAATGTGTGTGGGAAAGAAAACTGACAGCCACGTATTAATGCCTGGTTGGCCATGTGCAACGCCGTTCCGTGTATGGCCACACCAGATCCGGTCGGTTTTTCTGTGTCTTCAAACCTGTGGCCATCCGTGTGATAAGTTTTAACCAATGAAAATACGCAGCATCACATTAAATGCGCAAAATATTAATTTTTTCAATATATTTTACGTCGCAAACATGATTTGACTAGTTTCAGTCGCGTTAACTTTGTAACCTCATCGTGTACGAGTGAGTAGCATTGTTTTGTCGTAAACATGTTTTAACTAATTAATTAATTATTTGTTAGTCTGATTAAAACTAATTTGTAATTAAATATTAGCATGATTAATGTCAGCGTAAATGTTTTCGAACTAATACTTGTTTAGTATAATCTCGTTATCTGTTAGCGAGTATCAAGCGTCATCACACTATCTGCGCACATCGTCACGCTGCTCACGCATGATGTGCTCGTTGATGTGCAGATTCGCGCGTCGTTCACGCTGGTCGCGCACACTGTTTCGTGCGTCGTCCGCGTGCTATGTCGCACGTGGCCGCGCGTCGTTCACACACTGTCGTGTTGTTTCACGCGTCGTGATTTCGCCTCGCTTAGAATCTCTCTTTTTAATTAAATTACTTATTTAATGATAGTTGTTCATGTAGCAGATTAATCGAACTAAATAGTAGATATAATTTATATTTGATAAAGTTGAATTAAATGTTATAGTTAATACCTGTTGGGCATAAATGCGATAACTTCTTGACCATAGCTCCGATTTCTGCATTTCTTTTCCTCGCGCCGGCATAGAAGCGAGCTTTATTTTTTTATTGCATGCTTTATATTATTTTATCTTGTATGATGTAATGTTCTTATGCAAGTATATGTTTTCTTGTGCTTGTTTTTCTTCGTTGTGCGTCGCTAATAGATTGCGATCTGTTCCTGAGCTTCGAGGAATCGACAATCAAGATTTGGTGAACCTCTGGTCCTGAGATGAAGTTCTTTGAGTCCTACGAAGTCGAAGACCCTAAGCATCGGTTTGGTGAAGGCAAGTGTCCTCTGACCTATTGTGTCTCATTTACTTTATAATTCATCAACCCGCATACCATGATCAACCTAAGGATTGACTAGTATTCTGTTTTCATGTCCTTGTTTACCCTTTGGGTATTGATTATTATGATTAGCTCTATGCTAGCGCTTTACTTTTAATCAATGAACATGATGAGATACAATGATGATATTATGCTTTTTTCTGGATATGATGATATACTTGTGGCATTTTAGGGGACTCGAGCGGTTTCTCGAGCGCCTCTCCATAAGGACTTGTTCGTTGGATGACCACCCGGGAAAATAGTGCAACCATGAGGGTGGTATGGGATGCCCTTAGCTAATTAATTAGAGGAACTGAGGTGTAGTTCACTTCGCCGTCATGCCATCAATGGGCTCGGTGTATGCGGCTCGCTCTGCCGAGGGTGGATTGCCCCTTGGGGAGGAGTGTAGTACATTTAGGAAACCTAACGGGCGACTACACCCTCAGGGAATCTTTGTAAGGGCTTCGTAGTGAATCCTTGGCCATTCACCTCGAGAGTGAATAAGGGTCTTGCAAGCCTGGGCTAGAGAAGGAATCACGGCTCGTGGGTAAAGTGCGCAACCTCTACAGAGTGTTATGAAACTAATATATCAGGCGTGCTCGCGGTTATGAGCGGCCTTGGGAGCTCCATTGATTAGAGACACATTGAATCAGAACTACTTTGTTTACACATGATGATGAGGATAATGCTGGTTTCTATTGTGATTATGATTATGATAATGGTTTCTGGTATTCCTTCCGTTTGGAAAGAGTACTTTTGGGTTAACAACTTGGGTTAATGTTAAAACCTGGCTATCTACTAGTAATAATTACCTGATCAACTAAAAGCAACTGCTTGACCTTAACCCCACATAAAGCTAGTCCACTACAGCCAAACGGGACATTTGTTGAGTACGTTGATGTGTACTCACCCTTGCTTTCACAAAACACCAGGTTGCCTTTGGTGCAATCTATGCTCAGGTAAAGAAGGTGTCGAGGTGGATCTCCAGGAGTTCCAGGACTTCGACGAGTTTGAGGATTAGGCTAGCGACATCCCCCAGTCAGCTGCCTGTGGTGGGTTAATTTATGTTGGCTACGTTTCAATTCTGTGTACTTTGATTTATATTATGTAAATGACTCTAGTCTTTAATATTATTACTTACTCTTTATTGTTATTCGAAGCATTGTGCTATGATGAGTCATTTATATAATCGCTATGTACGTGAGTTCTGATCCTAGCACGTACATGGTTCGCATTCGGTTTACCTTCTAAAACCTGGGGTGACAGGTGGCATAGCAGGAGTGGAGGGCAGCGACGGCTACACAGCTCTGCGTGCAGTGGCTTGCATTTTTTGCTCCTCGCTGGCGATGCATGTGCGACCATGAGCTCTCGACACAGGCAGGTAGTAGTAGAGCCAGAATTGTAACCTTGGGTTTTCCCACACCTCAAATAGATATAGATATAGGGATATAGATAGATATAGCAAATTCACCGAATAATATAGGGGTATAGATATAGATATAATAAGGGGTATAGATATAGATATATAGAAGATATATATAGATAGATAGATAGATAGATAGATAGATAGATAGATAGATAGATAGATATGATAGAATAGATAACTTACAATTTTGTCTAAAAGAAACTAAATCACTGCTAAGTTTGGAGTAGCATATCTTTGGTGAATACTTGCTAGTGAATTGGTTTCCGCTATAGTATATATATATATATATATATATATATATATATATAAGTATACACTCTTCTAGGATTATAGTATATATATAAGTATACACTCTTCTAGGATCAATCGTGAGGAGTTCATTAAATTGTCTTGCGACATGGAGTACAGAAAGAGGGTGGATGCGCTAGTGTTTTTCTCGTTACTTCTCTTCGGATACTTTGCTGCTCATGCACATGGGAAGGGTAAGTGAAAACTATACAGACATGTGTGTGCATGCTTAGATAGATCTAGACAATTTAGAAGATGTTATTATATGATACCGTGTGTGTATCATGGCGAATTGCTAATGTATCACAATCCCCTGTGTTAAATTACTCAAATAATTTCGAATGTAATTATTCTCGAGGCATTTGTTGGTAATAGAACTCTTATCCTATACCTTCTACTAGGTCATGTCACAGATGATGTCGGTGTTTCTACTCCAGCTAAAGAAGGAATTATGCAAGGAAACGGAGCACGATGCGTTGTAGGGTTTCCTCCATGCAAAGATAACAAGTGCTACTGCTGCATTGGGGGGCGAACTCATGCTCGCTACTCTACGATGGCTGAGTGTAGACATGCCTGCTTCTAAACAAAAATTAAGATCGTTGTTATTATATACATTGTAATGGTAGGTAATGCTATTAATAATATATGGGAATTTTAGTTTTGGTATTGTACTTTTTTCCAATTCACAAAATTTAGTCAAAATCTAACCAGTTTTTTAGAGGACTTAAATATAAAGTATGTTTCCCTATAAATTTTAATGAAAAAAAATATTAGAATGCTTTGGGATGCCTCCATTAGCTCGCAGATGCTGTTGCGGATAGACAACGGTATCGGCATAAATCACACTGCACAGAATGAGGATGTTTCTAGGAGAACGTGCATTCAGTCACGTTAGCGGAAAAATCCTGAGTAGCAGTAGTTGCCTCCCATATCGGTATCAACACCACGAATGTTTCGTGCGACACAGAAGGTTTGCGGCTTGCTGTGGCATTAATCCGGCTGCGGCTTGTACAGTATTTTGTCTCTATGGATTGCAGTTGCAGCCATCCGAACAGCTGCAGGTCCTGTGGTTACAGGGCAGCCGAACAAGTCGTTGGTGCGAGGTCGGAGCAGTGGCAACCTGATGCTCAAGGTGGTTCCAGATGTCCACTCAGACAGATGCTAGAGGCTTTTGGATGCGACATGCCTCATCAGGGGAAGTGGATCCTAAAGTCGATGTTGCCCGCTAGGAGCAGGGTGCTCCAAGACAAGAAACATCCCAGAAAGGGAAGGAGGTGGCGCCGAACGAGGGTGGATCATGCGACGATCGCAATAGGTCACCCGATTGGGGAGACTCCTCGCAAATAGTAACGATAAGGTCATTAGGACCTTTTGGGGGCACATGGCACGATCATGAGAGTTAGACTTCCTTGTTAGACTTTCTTTTTTTGTCACATCCTTACATCTATTTTCTCAGCCCTATGACGTCAGCCCCTTGTAGCACCCCGAAAATCCAAACCTAGAAAATTTCTCAAACTCGCTCTAAATTAAAAATGAATTTTAAATTTTGTTTCAAAATGTTTTCTTGCGAGTTGATCTCAACAAAGAAAATATAGTGGTCTGCCTTATCTCCAAAATTCTTTTCAAAATATCCTACAAATATTTCCCTAGTGATCCCCTCAAATTCTTTTCAGAAATACTGGCTAAATGTTCCACCGATATTTCTCCAAATATTTTTCTCCTAAGAAATACCCTCGGAATCACTTTTAAAATCCCTACAAATATTTTCTTAATAATTTTCCTTATGCTCATACGTATACATACGCCTCCGGGGTCATACAGTGAGCTCTACAAGCTAATTTCACTTATCCATAGCTAATACATGGTTTATCTCTCACTAATCCTCGCCTCCTCCCACTAATCCTCGACTCCTTCGCCTAATCCCCCACCTTGCCCATTAATAAAGGGGCAAGGGGCCCACTCATGCCATCCCAAGCCATTTCATGGCTACTCAATCCCACTCACTAACTTACTCCCACTCCCACACAAGCACAACACGCGCACAAGGATCGTTCGGTTGTTCATTCAATTGTTCGTCCAAATGTTCATAGTTCATTCGTTCGTTCCTCCGATTGTTCGATCATCCATCCGATAGTTCATGGTTCATTTGTTCATCCGTCCGATCATTCGATCGTTCGTTCGTTCGTTTGTCCAAATAATCTTTGTCCAGCCATTGTACTGCCAAAATTCTGATCGCTCGTTCGTCCGATCGTTCATCCGTTCGTTCATAATCCATGTTCATCGTTCGTTCCTATGAACTATTCATTGTTCGTTCATAATACCTATTCATCGTTCGTCCAAACGAACTATTCATCGTTCATCGGATAATTCATAATCACTATTCATCGTTCATCGGATCGTTCATCCTACTAACCATCGTTACTTATCATTGTTCATCCGATCGCCCAAATATTCAACTACTCATCCATCATGATGATGAGCTCACCTAAAACCTGCCAGACTAATATCTCAGCCATACAAACTCCGGTGACTGTGATTTTCCTTCTAGTTAGAACTTCACAATTGGTCACCCATCCCAGAATTGCTCTAAGTTGAGAACGCTTAACTTCGAGGTTCTTTCGAACTAGGCTTTCAAAAAGAAAGGTGAACCATGTCTGTATAGATATGTAGCACCCCGAAAATTCAAATCTAGAAAATTTCTCAAACTCGCTCTAAATTCAAAATGAACTTTTAAATTTTGTTTCAAAATGTTTATTTGCAAGTTGATCTCAACAAAGAAAATATAGTGGTCTATATTCTCTCCAAAATTCTCCTCAAAAAGACCTACAAATATTTTCCAAGTGATCCCTTCAAATTCTTTCAGAAATATTGCCTAAATATTCCAAATATTTTTGTAGTTTGTTCATTCGTTCGTCCAAATATTCTTTGTTCAGTCGTTATGATGCCGAAATTCCGATCGTTCGTTCGTCCGATCATTCGTTTGTTCATAATCCCTATTCATTGTTCGTTCATATGAACTATTTATCGTTCATCGTTCGTTCATAATCCATATTCGTCGTTCATCTTTCGTTCATATGAACTATTCACCGTTAAACGGATCATTCATAATCATTATTCATCGTTCATCCTACTATTCATTGTTACTCCGATCGCCCAAATATTCAACTTCTCATCCATCATGATGATCAACTCACCTAAGACCTACCAGACCAATATCTCAGTCATACGGACTCCGGGGACTGTGATTTTCTTTCTAGTAAGAACTTCCCCTTTGCTCACCCATCCAAGAATTGCTCCAAGTTGAGCACGCTTAACTTTGAGGTTCTTTCGAAACAAGCTTCCAAAAAGAAAGGCGAAACATGTTTGTATGGATACACCATCAATCTTATAAAACCTGGCCCAAGATACCACAACCTGTCCAGACGAGAATATCACAATATTCCAGCTGTCTGGGTGCTGCCTTACTCTTGTCCGACAACAGAGAAGGTAGGAACAATTGCCACCAACATAAGTATCTGCTCATGAACAGTCCAGAAATAATTCATGGCACTTTGCTTCCAAATATCTCTAAATATTCTAATTTTGGAATATTCTAGGAATATTCCTTTTCCCTTTTCCTTTTATATTCCTATGATTATAAAAACCAAAACTCCTTTGTCCAGTCTCTCATTTTGACAGTTCTGATTTCTAAATTCTTATCAAATTACCCTCTATCCATCCATGTAATTCCGTAAGCATGGTTCATATTCTAGAAAACTCCAAAAATAGTCTTGTCCCATATTTCACCTATAATTTTCTATCCAAACTGATTCTTTCACCACGATTCTCATAAACAGTAAACTCTACCATACTAAACCATACGCACCCATCTATAAATACCTCCAGAGAGTTACCCTCTCCCTTCCACACCCTCAACAACCTGAGCCAAGGCAACCACCCCCCGCACTCAGTTACCTCGCTCTGCCACTACACTTCTAGTATTGGTCCACCTCCAATACACTCTTCGGGTAAGCATCTCTACTCCATCAACACAAACTATACTCAAAACTATATTCACCCATCTACCACCATTCCTGACCACTATAATGAATATTTGTTGATATACTTGCTGATTTGTATGCTTGCTTGTTCATGCTATGTAGTTATCGGAGCGTTCATGCTGTCTCGTGAAGGCCAGTTCTGCAAGTCTACGCCAGACGGTGGAGCCAGAAGCCAATTCCACGAGCTCTCACCCTTTCACTGGTTAAAGCATGGCAAGCTCACTGGATACTTTGATGCATAAATTACATATGTTTTTCAAAGACAATCATCAGCATGTTAATATGGCAACCCAGCCTTAGAACTTTGCCGCAATTCATCTTTATACTCCTTAACATTTTTGTTACAAAAAGGTTTGAAAAAAGGTGTGAGTTTTTCAAAATAAAATGTTTTTCAAAATGTGTATGATGAAGGGTTATCACCCTTATCACCTTTGAGTGGGATGATCAGGGACACCTCGGTGTTGGGTGGGCCTTAAGGTGATGGCTCAGCCGGGTTAGGTGTGAGAATGAAGAATTACCCCTCTCGTATAAGGACCGGTATGCCATTCTTCACTGTCTATAGTCTTATCAAGTACAACCAATCTAGACCATATGGGCAGTTGCTTGATCCAAACTTGCACGGTCGGCACCCTAGGGTTATGTTGGCTGGCGAGCACCGGGAGGACAAGGAGGGGGAAAGTTTTGTCCTGGTTTGGGCATGGAGGTGGCCATGTTACTTTTGGTATAACTGTTAAGGTAAAGACATGTAGGGGAGGAGAGAGTTTCGGTAATCCGATCTCACGACGGTGAGATTGCAGAAACCTGACTATTGGGTGAAGTGTACACCTCTTCACAGAGTTTCAAAACCTATTCGAATAGTCCACATCCACGGATATGAATGAGTTATGACTTGGTTTGACAATTAGTATGTTGTTTTCCAAAAATGCTTTTGACAATTGGTTTCAAAAGTTCTGATGGTTGAGCTGTGAGCTATGGTGGACGGGAAGTCCAATAGCTGTTTTTGAAAATGAAAATGAAAACCGTTGGGAAATTACCGAGATTCCTGGATGGTTTAGTCTAGGGGATTTTGTTCTATATAAAAAAATTCCAGCTCCTTTCGAAGAGGAAGCATTTTGAAAAAAGATAAAATGTTTTACAAAATAGCCCTAAACCCTAAACCATAAACCCTACTGCATAGAGAACCCCTTACAGCAAGCATGTTTACTAATGCAGGACACCAGGACTTGCAGGACACCAAGACTAAAGAATATGTATAACTATTCACAGAATTTCTCTATACATATAACATAGAAGAAATTTTGATTGTCCTCAATGAACACAATCAGGATGAAATAATAACAGAAGGACATTAAATAAAAACGGTGTTAATAAACGTAGATGAGGTAACAAAAACATATATATCGTGAAATGATTTTTTGAGGTCAAAGTGCAAGGTGGCAATAAAATGAGAGAATTCCCTATTTAACGCTACTATATGAGTGCTTCCTTCTATGGCCATGAAAATTACATACTCATTGGATGTAGGATCTAACTTTTATTCTTAATAACACTAATGTTAACTATTCCATCAAGACAATGATGAGTGCCATGTGATAAGATGGGGCTGCACTTATGGTTTGCAATTCTGCAAGTAACATCTAGAGCATCAGCTGGTGGAGCATTTGTGTTTCAAGCATTTGTGTTAAAAACCATCGGATATCAAAATTAGCATTTGCGTTTTAATTCCATCCTTTGATGTGTTTTTATTTGCTATCACCATTACCTTGTTATCCATCGATCTTGCCTTGATACTTATCTTTGTGCCTACTCTTTAAAAATCTCCTCTCTTCCACCTCAATTTGAGAGCGGCAATTTACCTATCTCGCCCTTGGACGTACCCTCTCCTTTTCCATTTGAAGGTCCGGTCTTAACTCCATTATTTATGGTACTTATACCCTTCGTCTTATGCCTATTTATCTCCTCTCATACATCCTTGTCTGTTATTACCTTAAAAACCCTCGTGATATCTATGCCCATGCCTTCCTGCTTACCTTGAACCTACCCTTTGAAGCCCCCTCTTTTCCATCACTGTTCAAGGATAATGCCTCATCTATTTCATCATTCACTACTCCCCCTTCTTTGACACCTTGCAAGTTTTATCTAAAATACATTCATTGGTTGTGTGTTTTTTTGTGATCACCTTAACCCTTGTCATCCATCGATCTTTTACCTTGATGCTTATCATGTACCTGTATTTTAAAGCTTCCTCTCCCATTTTAGTTCAGGAGTGTTGTCTTACACCTCCTGCTCTTATTCGTTCCCTATTCCTCTGTCGTGTTGCAAGTCTTGTCTTAAGTCGATCTTTTGGTGTGCTTTTTCCTGTTACCTCTTATACCTTTGTAATCACTAGATCTTTCCATGATGCTTATCTTGTGCCTACCTTTTGAATCATCATCTTTCCCATCTCGATTTGAGAATGGTGTTTTATCTACCCTCACCTTGGTTGTATCCTCTCTCTGTCGGTTACAATCCTTGCTTTAGCCCCATCCTTTATTATGCTCATGCCCCTATCCTGCATGTCTTATTATTCCCCTTGCCTTTCGATGGCCTTAGAGTAGTTTCCCCTTTGTAAGGAAAGACCACCATCTAGTTAACATTAACGTGTAGCAACGAGATGTTTGTTGTTGTATGCTTGTGCTATTTGTCTTTGTGTTATGACTGATTTGCTTCTTTGTGATGAGTGTTGGTGTGTTGTGGCCCCTAGGTCCGCAATGACATCCGTTTACTAGCTGAGTGCCATAGAGTTAGGTAGTTGGGTGCTCTCCCTTTTCTCTTTAATCAATCTATGCTTACCTTTGCTATCTATACCCTTCCCTCTTGCACCTGTCCGGTTGGCATCCTGCAACCTCTCTTAATCAGTCAATATCAGAGTCGGCAGCATCTTCACCAAGTGTGTATCATTGCTCCTAGTAAGGGGGTTAGCTGCTAACCCCAATGAAGACAATGCGATCAACATCAGCCAACAAGATCAAAGAGGTGTAGTGAAAGCGTGTGCGGGTCCTAACCCACAGGTCCAAGGGATCCTTAAGAATTATATCAATTGGTTGCGAGCATCTGAAGGTCAAAGCAATCAGTCCACAAGTTAAGCTTTCAGAGTCAAATTCAACTCAAGAAAGCCGTGAACAACCTATGAACCAACCTTGTTTTCTTGCTAGCGTCTTCTTGAATCTCGGGGGGGGGGGGAGATTCCTGTTAAGTGGGTTAGATTTGTAACACCATGAATTTGGGGGTATAAAATTTCTTTTCTAATATTCACCAAATTCAGGTGTTACCCTCTCTTTTCCTTGCTTTTCTTTTTCTAAATAGTGAAGAGTTATTTTGTTTTATATCTATGCAAAATCCTAGTAAAATAATATCTTAGAGGAACTTTGATTGTTGCATTCATGCCGATATATAGTGTTTATGAGTGCAAAATGTTATCATTACATATTAAATTATATCGAGGATGTTCCCAAGAGTTTTTGGAATCTTCGGAAGGTTTCTTCGGGTATGAAATATGAATTTCAGTTTTTCTAATATTAATTAAATACCTAAAATGTGGTAGTTGTGAAAACTATAAAATTTTTGGAACTCGATAATATATATATATATATATATATATATATATATATATATATATATATATATATATATATATATATATTTCTTCCTCTCGTCGAACCTATTCCAGATCTCGTGCCCCTTTTCGCGAGATTACTGAACCGCGTCTTCTCGCGAATGGCATGCTGCTCGCGTCGGTGATCCTCCTCTATCCTTGTCTTTCCCTTCGGCAACCACCTCGTCATCTTGGGCCCACGGGCCGGCTCTGACCGTCTTCGTCTAATTTTATCTAACCCTGTCTACCACCCATCTAACTCTGTCTAACCCTATCTCGTGCAACTCGCCGCGCAGCTGTCTCTCTCGCTCGGCCAGGACAAGAGCCGCCGTGAAATTGACAACCACCTCTCGCGCCCTCTCCTTTCTATACATACCCTCTCCTTTCTATACAATCGTACACCCCTTCCACGAACCCCTTCCCTCTTCCTTCTCACACATGAGCAGCCCACGCGTTTTCCTCTCTATGCATTGTGCCTTCGTGGTCTAAGGGGCCGCCTCGTCGTCTTCCTCGCGTCGTCGGAGGAGCAGCCCCATCGTCTTCCTCGCGTCGTCTTCCTCTTCATTGCGTGCCTGCTCGGCTGTTCTTCATGTGTAGGTGACAAATCCTCTCCTTCTCCCTCTTCTTCGCCTCCTTCTTCCTCGTCACTACGCAAACATCATGGCGGCCAAGGAGCTCGCACCAATCTCCCTACTCACCTAGCGACACAGCTGGCCTAGCCCCTCATCGGTGCGGCCTGGCGTGGCCCACGCAGCTAGCCCGCCTCGCCCCCAGCCGAGCTCGTGTAGCCACCCTGCGTGATCCCTGGCCAGGCCGATGTCTAGCCGAGCCTTCCCTGCCACGACACACCCTTGTATGTTGCTGATGCGCACTGCTCAGCCCCGACTCCGGCGAGCAGACACCACCGCCGTCAGCCCCACCCGCCATAGTGCATGCCTCGTCGGCATTGCGCCCGCTCTGGCAGGCCAATCCGTTTTCCTACTATGGCCGTTCGTGCAGTATGGAATAGGAAAAAAAGGAAACCACCCCGTGTGGCCCCACCTGCATGCTCATTCGTTGCCTAGCGCCGCGGCGCGATCTTCTCACTACACACACGATCGCAGCACAGAAAGGAGAACCGCCGTAGGCCCCTGCATGTTCCTTCCTATACGATATCCTCATTGCACGTAATGTGTGTGGGAAAGAAAACTGACAGCCACGTATTAATGCCTGGTTGGCCATGTGCAACGCCGTTCCGTGTATGGCCACACCAGATCCGGTCGGTTTTTCTGTGTCTTCAAACCTGTGGCCATCCGTGTGATAAGTTTTAACCAATGAAAATACGCAGCATCACATTAAATGCGCAAAATATTAATTTTTTCAATATATTTTACGTCGCAAACATGATTTGACTAGTTTCAGTCGCGTTAACTTTGTAACCTCATCGTGTACGAGTGAGTAGCATTGTTTTGTCGTAAACATGTTTTAACTAATTAATTAATTATTTGTTAGTCTGATTAAAACTAATTTGTAATTAAATATTAGCATGATTAATGTCAGCGTAAATGTTTTCGAACTAATACTTGTTTAGTATAATCTCGTTATCTGTTAGCGAGTATCAAGCGTCATCACACTATCTGCGCACATCGTCACGCTGCTCACGCATGATGTGCTCGTTGATGTGCAGATTCGTGCGTCGTTCACGCTGGTCGCGCACACTGTTTCGTGCGTCGTCCGCGTGCTATGTCGCACGTGGCCGCGCGTCGTTCACACACTGTCGTGTTGTTTCACGCGTCGTGATTTCGCCTCGCTTAGAATCTCTCTTTTTAATTAAATTACTTATTTAATGATAGTTGTTCGTGTAGCAGATTAATCGAACTAAATAGTAGATATAATTTATATTTGATAAAGTTGAATTAAATGTTATAGTTAATACCTGTTGGGCATAAATGCGATAACTTCTTGACCATAGCTCCGATTTCTGCATTTCTTTTCCTCGCGCCGGCATAGAAGCGAGCTTTATTTTTTTATTGCATGCTTTATATTATTTTATCTTGTATGATGTAATGTTCTTATGCAAGTATATGTTTTCTTGTGCTTGTTTTTCTTCGTTGTGCGTCGCTAATAGATTGCGATCTGTTCCTGAGCTTCGAGGAATCGACAATCAAGATTTGGTGAACCTCTGGTCCTGAGATGAAGTTCTTTGAGTCCTACGAAGTCGAAGACCCTAAGCATCGGTTTGGTGAAGGCAAGTGTCCTCTGACCTATTGTGTCTCATTTACTTTATAATTCATCAACCCGCATACCATGATCAACCTAAGGATTGACTAGTATTCTGTTTTCATGTCCTTGTTTACCCTTTGGGTATTGATTATTATGATTAGCTCTATGCTAGCGCTTTACTTTTAATCAATGAACATGATGAGATACAATGATGATATTATGCTTTTTTCTGGATATGATGATATACTTGTGGCATTTTAGGGGACTCGAGCGGTTTCTCGAGCGCCTCTCCATAAGGACTTGTTCGTTGGATGACCACCCGGGAAAATAGTGCAACCATGAGGGTGGTATGGGATGCCCTTAGCTAATTAATTAGAGGAACTGAGGTGTAGTTCACTTCGCCGTCATGCCATCAATGGGCTCGGTGTATGCGGCTCGCTCTGCCGAGGGTGGATTGCCCCTTGGGGAGGAGTGTAGTACATTTAGGAAACCTAACGGGCGACTACACCCTCAGGGAATCTTTGTAAGGGCTTCGTAGTGAATCCTTGGCCATTCACCTCGAGAGTGAATAAGGGTCTTGCAAGCCTGGGCTAGAGAAGGAATCACGGCTCGTGGGTAAAGTGCGCAACCTCTACAGAGTGTTATGAAACTAATATATCAGGCGTGCTCGCGGTTATGAGCGGCCTTGGGAGCTCCATTGATTAGAGACATATTGAATCAGAACTACTTTGTTTACACATGATGATGAGGATAATGCTGGTTTCTATTGTGATTATGATTATGATAATGGTTTCTGGTATTCCTTCCGTTTGGAAAGAGTACTTTTGGGTTAACAACTTGGGTTAATGTTAAAACCTGGCTATCTACTAGTAATAATTACCTGATCAACTAAAAGCAACTGCTTGACCTTAACCCCACATAAAGCTAGTCCACTACAGCCAAACGGGACATTTGTTCAGTACGTTGATGTGTACTCACCCTTGCTTTCACAAAACACCAGGTTGCCTTTGGTGCAATCTATGCTCAGGTAAAGAAGGTGTCGAGGTGGATCTCCAGGAGTTCCAGGACTTCGACGAGTTTGAGGATTAGGCTAGCGACATCCCCCAGTCAGCTGCCTGTGGTGGGTTAATTTATGTTGGCTACGTTTCAATTCTGTGTACTTTGATTTATATTATGTAAATGACTCTAGTCTTTAATATTATTACTTACTCTTTATTGTTATTCGAAGCATTGTGCTATGATGAGTCATTTATATAATCGCTATGTACGTGAGTTCTGATCCTAGCACGTACATGGTTCGCATTCGGTTTACCTTCTAAAACCTGGGGTGACAGGTGGCATAGCAGGAGTGGAGGGCAGCGACGGCTGCACAGCTCTGCGTGCAGTGGCTTGCATTTTTTGCTCCTCGCTGGCGATGCATGTGCGACCATGAGCTCTCGACACAGGCAGGTAGTAGTAGAGCCAGAATTGTAACCTTGGGTTTTCCCACACCTCAAATAGATATAGATATAGGGATATAGATAGATATAGCAAATTCACCGAATAATATAGGGGTATAGATATAGATATAATAAGGGGTATAGATATAGATATATAGAAGATATATATAGATAGATAGATAGATAGATAGATATGATAGAATAGATAACTTACAATTTTGTCTAAAAGAAAATAAATCACTGCTAAGTTTGGAGTAGCATATCTTTGGTGAATACTTGCTAGTGAATTGGTTTCCGCTATAGTATATATATATATATATATATATATATATATATATATATATATATATATATATATATATATATATATATATATATAAGTATACACTCTTCTAGGATTATAGTATATATATAAGTATACACTCTTCTAGGATCAATCGTGAGGAGTTCATTAAATTGTCTTGCGACATGGAGTACAGAAAGAGGGTGGATGCGCTAGTGTTTTTCTCGTTACTTCTCTTCGGATACTTTGCTGCTCATGCACATGGGAAGGGTAAGTGAAAACTATACAGACATGTGTGTGCATGCTTAGATAGATCTAGACAATTTAGAAGATGTTATTATATGATACCGTGTGTGTATCATGGCGAATTGCTAATGTATCACAATCCCCTGTGTTAAATTACTCAAATAATTTCGAATGTAATTATTCTCGAGGCATTTGTTGGTAATAGAACTCTTATCCTATACCTTCTACTAGGTCATGTCACAGATGATGTCGGTGTTTCTACTCCAGCTAAAGAAGGAATTATGCAAGGAAACGGAGCACGATGCGTTGTAGGGTTTCCTCCATGCAAAGATAACAAGTGCTACTGCTGCATTGGGGGGCGAACTCATGCTCGCTACTCTACGATGGCTGAGTGTAGACATGCCTGCTTCTAAACAAAAATTAAGATCGTTGTTATTATATACATTGTAATGGTAGGTAATGCTATTAATAATATATGGGAATTTTAGTTTTGGTATTGTACTTTTTTCCAATTCACAAAATTTAGTCAAAATCTAACCAGTTTTTTAGAGGACTTAAATATAAAGTATGTTTCCCTATAAATTTTAATGAAAAAAAATATTAGAATGCTTTGGGATGCCTCCATTAGCTCGCAGATGCTGTTGCGGATAGACAACGGTATCGGCATAAATCACACTGCACAGAATGAGGATGTTTCTAGGAGAACGTGCATTCAGTCACGTTAGCGGAAAAATCCTGAGTAGCAGTAGTTGCCTCCCATATCGGTATCAACACCACGAATGTTTCGTGCGACACAGAAGGTTTGCGGCTTGCTGTGGCATTAATCCGGCTGCGGCTTGTACAGTATTTTGTCTCTATGGATTGCAGTTGCAGCCGTCCGAACAGCTGTAGGTCCTGTGGTTACAGGGCAGCCGAACAAGTCGTTGGTGCGAGGTCGGAGCAGTGGCAACCTGATGCTCAAGGTGGTTCCAGATGTCCACTCAGACAGATGCTAGAGGCTTTTGGATGCGACATGCCTCATCAGGGGAAGTGGATCCTAAAGTCGATGTTGCCCGCTAGGAGCAGGGTGCTCCAAGACAAGAAACATCCCAGAAAGGGAAGGAGGTGGCGCCGAACGAGGGTGGATCAAGCGACGACCGCAATAGGTCACCCGATTGGGGAGACTCCTCGCAAATAGTAACGATAAGGTCATTAGGACCTTTTGGGGGCACATGGCACGATCATGAGAGTTAGACTTCCTTGTTAGACTTTCTTTTTTTGTCACATCCTTACATCTATTTTCTCAGCCCTATGACGTCAGCCCCTTGTAGCACCCCGAAAATCCAAACCTAGAAAATTTCTCAAACTCGCTCTAAATTAAAAATGAATTTTAAATTTTGTTTCAAAATGTTTTCTTGCGAGTTGATCTCAACAAAGAAAATATAGTGGTCTGCCTTATCTCCAAAATTCTTTTCAAAATATCCTACAAATATTTCCCTAGTGATCCCCTCAAATTCTTTTCAGAAATACTGGCTAAATGTTCCACCGATATTTCTCCAAATATTTTTCTCCTAAGAAATACCCTCGGAATCACTTTTAAAATCCCTACAAATATTTTCTTAATAATTTTCCTTATGCTCATACGTATACATACGCCTCCGGGGTCATACAGTGAGCTCTACAAGCTAATTTCACTTATCCATAGCTAATACATGGTTTATCTCTCACTAATCCTCGCCTCCTCCCACTAATCCTCGACTCCTTCGCCTAATCCCCCACCTTGCCCATTAATAAAGGGGCAAGGGGCCCACTCATGCCATCCCAAGCCATTTCATGGCTACTCAATCCCACTCACTAACTTACTCCCACTCCCACACAAGCACAACACGCGCACAAGGATCGTTCGGTTGTTCATTCAATTGTTCGTCCAAATGTTCATAGTTCATTCGTTCGTTCCTCCGATTGTTCGATCATCCATCCGATAGTTCATGGTTCATTTGTTCATCCGTCCGATCATTCGATCGTTCGTTCGTTCGTTTGTCCAAATAATCTTTGTCCAGCCATTATACTGCCAGAATTCTGATCGCTCGTTTGTCCGATCGTTCATCCGTTCGTTATAATCCATGTTCACCGTTCATTCCTATGAACTATTCATTGTTCGTTCATAATACCTATTCATCGTTCGTCCAAATGAACTATTCATCGTTCATCGGATAATTCATAATCACTATTCATCGTTCATCGGATCGTTCATCCTACTAACCATCGTTACTTATCATTGTTCATCCGATCGTCCAAATATTCAACTACTCATCCATCATGATGATGAGCTCACCTAAAACCTGCCAGACTCATATCTCAGCCATACAAACTCCGGTGACTATGATTTTCCTTCTAGTTAGAACTTCACGATTGGTCACCCATCCCAGAATTGCTCTAAGTTGAGAACGCTTAACTTCGAGGTTCTTTCGAACCAGGCTTTCAAAAAGAAAGGCGAACCATGTTTGTATAGATATGTAGCACCCCGAAAATTCAAATCTAGAAAATTTCTCAAACTCGCTCTAAATTCAAAATGAACTTTTAAATTTTGTTTCAAAATGTTTATTTGCAAGTTGATCTCAACAAAGAAAATATAGTGGTCTATATTCTCTCCAAAATTCTCCTCAAAAAGACCTACAAATATTTTCCAAGTGATCCCTTCAAATTCTTTCAGAAATATTGCCTAAATATTCCAAATATTTTTGTAGTTTGTTCATTCGTTCGTCCAAATAATCTTTGTTCAGTCGTTATGATGCCGAAATTCCGATCGTTCGTTCGTCGGATCATTCGTTTGTTCATAATCCCTATTCATTGTTCGTTCATATGAACTATTTATCGTTCATCGTTCGTTCATAATCCATATTCGTCGTTCATCTTTCGTTCATATGAACTATTCACCGTTAAACGGATCATTCATAATCATTATTCATCATTCATCCTACTATTCATTGTTACTCCGATCGCCCAAATATTCAACTTCTCATCCATCATGATGATCAACTCACCTAAGACCTACCAGACCAATATCTCAGTCATACGGACTCCGGGGACTGTGATTTTCTTTCTAGTAAGAACTTCCCCTTTGGTCACCCATCCAAGAATTGCTCCAAGTTGAGCACGCTTAACTTTGAGGTTCTTTCGAAACAAGCTTCAAAAAAGAAAGGCGAAACATGTTTGTATGGATACACCATCAATCTTATAAAACCTGGCCCAAGATACCACAACCCGTCCAGACGAGAATATCACAATATTCCAGCTGTCTGGGTGCTGCCTTACTCTTGTCCGACAACAGAGAAGGTAGGAACAATTGCCACCAACATAAGTATCTGCTCATGAACAGTCCAGAAATAATTCATGGCACTTTGCTTCCAAATATCTCTAAATATTCTAATTTTGGAATATTCTAGGAATATTCCTTTTCCCTTTTCCTTTTATATTCCTATGATTATAAAAACCAAAACTCCTTTGTCCAGTCTCTCATTTTGACAGTTCTGATTTTTAAATTCTTATCAAATTACCCTCTATCCATCCATGTAATTCCGTAAGCATGGTTCATATTCTAGAAAACTCCAAAAATAGTCTTGTCCCATATTTCACCTATAATTTTCTATCCAAACTGATTCTTTCACCACGATTCTCATAAACAGTAAACTCTACCATACTAAACCATACGCACCCATCTATAAATACCTCCACAGAGTTACCCTCTCCCTTCCACACCCTCAACAACCTGAGCCAAGGCAACCACCCCCCGCACTTAGTTACCTCGCTCTGCCACTACACTTCTAGTATTGGTCCACCTCCAATACACTCTTCGGGTAAGCATCTCTACTCCATCAACACAAACTATACTCGAAACTATATTCACCCATCTACCACCATTCCTGACCACTATAATGAATATTTGTTGATATACTTGCTGATTTGTATGCTTGCTTGTCCATGCTATGTAGTTATCGGAGCATTCATGCTGTCTCGTGAAGGCCAGTTCTGCAAGTCTACGCCAGACGATGGAGCCAGAAGCCAATTCCACGAGCTCTCACCCTTTCACTGGTTAAAGCATGGCAAGCTCACTGGATCCCTTTGATGCATAAATTACATATGTTTTTCAAAGACAATCATCAGCATGTTATTTTATGCATTATATGATTTTTCTGCTAAGAGACATGTTAATATGGCAACCCAGCCTTAGAACTTTGCCGCAATTCATCTTTATACTCCTTAACATTTTTGTTACAAAAAGGTTTGAAAAAAGGTGTGAGTTTTTCAAAATAAAATGTTTTTCAAAATGTGTATGATGAAGGGTTATCACCCTTATCACCTTTGAGTGGGATGATCAGGGACTCCTCGGTGTTGGGTGGGCCTTAAGGTGATGGCTCAGCCGGGTTAGGTGTGAGAATGAAGAATTACCCCTCTCGTATAAGGACCGGTATGCCATTCTTCACTGTCTATTGTCTTATCAAGTACAACCACTCTAGACCATATGGGCAGTCGCTTGATCCAAACTTGCACGGTCGGCACCCTAGGGTTATGTTGGCTGGCGAGCACCGGGAGGACAAGGAGGGGGAAAGTTTTGTCCTGGTTTGGGCATGGAGGTGGCCATGTTACTTTTGGTATAACTATTAAGGTAAAGACATGTAGGGGAGGAGAGAGTTTCGGTAATCCGATCTCACGACGGTGAGATTGCAGAAACCGAACTATTGGGTGAAGTGTACACCTCTTCACAGAGTTTCAAAACCTATTCGAATAGTCCGCGTCCACGGATATGAATGAGTTATGACTTGGTTTGACAATTAGTATGTTGTTTTCCAAAAAATGCTTTTGACAATTGGTTTCAAAAGTTCTGATGGTTGAGCTGTGAGCTATGGTGGACGGGAAGTCCAATAGCTGTTTTTGAGAATGAAAATGAAAACCGTTGGGAAATTACCGAGATTCCTGGATGGTTTAGTCTAGGGGATTTTGTTCTATATAAAAAAATTCCGGCTCCTTTGGAAGAGGAAGCATTTTGAAAAAAGATAAAATGTTTTACAAAATAGCCCTAAACCCTAAACCATAAACCCTACTGCATAGAGAACCCCCTACAGCAAGCATGTTTACTAATGCAGGACACCAAGACTGCAGGACACCAAGACTAAAGAATATGTATAACTATTCACAGAATTTCTTTGTACATATAACATAGAAGAAATTTTGATTGTCCTCAATGAACACAATCAGGATGAAATAATAACAGAAGGACATTAAATAAAAACGGTGTTAATAAACGTAGATGAGGTAACAAAAACATATATATCGTGAAATGATTTTTTGAGGTCAAAGAGCAAGGTGGCAATAAAATGAGAGAATTCCCTATTTAACGCTACTATATGAGTGCTTCCTTCTATGGCCATGAAAATTACATACTCATTGGATGTAGGATCTAACTTTTGTTCTTAATAACACTAATGTTAACTATTCCATCAAGACAATGATGAGTGCCATGTGAAAAGATGGGGCTGCACTTATGGTTTGCAATTCTGCAAGTAACAGCTAGAGCATCAGCTGGTGGAGCATTTGTGTTTCAAGCATTTGTGTTAAAAACCATCGGATATCAAAATTAGCATTTGCGTTTTAATTCCATCCTTTGATGTGTTTTTATTTGCTATCACCATTACCTTGTTATCCATCGATCTTGCCTTGATACTTATCTTTGTGCCTACTCTTTAAAAATCTCCTCTCTTCCACCTCAATTTGAGAGCGGCAATTTACCTATCTCGCCCTTGGACGTACCCTCTCCTTTTCCATTTGAAGGTCCGGTCTTAACTCCATTATTTATGGTACTTATACCCTTCGTCTTATGCCTATTTATCTCCTCTCATACATCCTTGTCTGTTATTACCTTAAAAACCCTCGTGATATCTATGCCCATGCCTTCCTGCTTACCTTGAACCTACCCTTTGAAGCCCCCTCTTTTCCATCACTATTCAAGGATAATTCCTCATCTATTTCATCATTCACTACTCCCCCTTCTTTGACACCTTGCAAGTTTTATCTAAAATACATTCATTGGTTGTGTGTTTTTTTTGTGATCACCTTAACCCTTGTCATTCATCGATCTTTTACCTTGATGCTTATCATGTACCTATATTTTAAAGCTTCCTCTCCCATTTGAGTTCAGGAGTGTTGTCTTACACCTCCTGCTCTTATTCGTTCCCTATTCCTCTGTCGTGTTGCAAGTCTTGTCTAAAGTCGATCTTCTGGTGTGCTTTTTCCTGTTACCTCTTATACCTTTGTAATCACTAGATCTTTCCATGATGCTTATCTTATGCCTACCTTTTGAATCATCATCTTTCCCATCTCGATTTGAGAATGGTGTTTTATCTACCCTCACCTTGGTTGTATTCTCTCTCTGTCGGTTACAATCCTTGCTTTAGCCCCATCCTTTATTATGCTCATGCCCCTATCCTGCATGTCTTATTATTCCCCTTGCCTTTCGATGGCCTTAGAGTAGTTTCCCTTTGTAAGGAAAGACCACCATCTAGTTAACATTAACGTGTAGCAACAAGATGTTTGTTGTTGTATGCTTGTGCTGTTTGTCTTTGTGTTATGACTGATTTGCTTCTTTGTGATGAGTGTTGGTGTGTTGTGGCCCCTAGGTCCACAATGACATCCGTTTACTAGCTGAGTGCCATAGAGTTAGGTAGCTGGGTGCTCTCCCTTTTCTCTTTAATCCATCTATGCTTACCTTTGCTATCTATACCCTTCCCTCTTGCACCTGTCCGGTTGGCATCCTGCAACCTCTCTTAATCAGTCAATATCAGAATCGGCAGCATCTTCACCAAGTGTGTATCAATGCTCCTAGTAAGGGGGTTAGCTGCTAACCCCAATGAAGACAATGCGATCAACATCAGCCAACAAGATCAAAGAGGTGTAGTTAAAGCGTGTGTGGGTCCTAACCCACAGGTCCAAGGGATCCTTAAGAATTATATCAATTGGTTGCGAGCATCTGAAGGTCAAAGCAACCAGTCCACAATTTAAGCTTTCAGAGTCAAATTCAACTCAAGAAAGTCGTGAACAACCTATGAACCAACCTTGTTTTATTGCTAGCGTCTTCTTGAATCTCGGGGGGGGGGGAGATTCCTATTAAGTGGGTTAGATTTGTAACACCATGAATTTGGGGGTATATAATTTATTTTCTAATATTCACCAAATTTAGGTGTTACCCTCTCTTTTCCTTGCTTTTCTTTTTCTAAATAGTGAAGAGTTATTTTGTTTTATATCTATGCAAAATCCTAGTAAAATAAAATCTTAGAGGAACTTTGATTGTTGCATTCATGCCGATACATAGTGTTTATGAGTGCAAAATGTTATCATTACAGATTAAAATATATCGAGGATGTTCCCAAGAGTTTTTGGAATCTTCGGAAGGTTTCTTCGGGTATGAAATATGAATTTCAGTTTTTCTAATATTAATTAAATACCTAAAATGTGGTAGTTGTGAAAACTATAAAATTTTTGGAACTCGATAATATATATATATATATATTTCTTCCTCTCGTCGAACCTATTCCCGATCTCGTGCCCCTTTTCGCGAGATTACTGAACCGCGTCTTCTCGCGAACAGCATGCTGCTCGCGTCGGTGATCCTCCTCTATCCTCGTCTTTCCCTTCGGCGACCACCTCGCCATCTTGGGCCCACGGGCCGGCTCTGACCGTCTTCGTCTAATTTTATCTAACCCTGTCTACCACCCATCTAACTCTGTCTAACCCTATCTCGTGCAACTCGCCGCGCAGCTGTCTCTCTCGCTCGGCCAGGACAAGAGCCGCCGTGAAATTGACAACCACCTCTCGCGCCCTCTCCTTTCTATACAATCGTACACCCCTGCCATGAACCCCTTCCCTCTTCCTTCTCACACATGAGCAGCCCACGCGTTTTCCTCTCTATGGATTGTGCCTTCGTGGTCTAAGGGGCCGCCTCGTCGTCTTCCTCGCGTCATCGGAGGAGGAGCCCCACCGTCTTTCTCGCGTCGTCTTCCTCTTCATTGCTTGCCTGCTCCGCTGTTCTTCATGTGTAGGTGACAAATCCTCTCCTTCTCCCTCTTCTTTGCCTCCTTCTTCCTCGTCACTATGCAAACATCATGGCGGCCAAGGAGCTCGCACCAATCTCCCTACTCACCTAGTGACGCAGCTGGCCTAGCCCCTCACCGGTGCGGCCTGGCGTGGCCCACGCAGCTAGCCCGCCTCGCCCCCAGCCGAGCTCGTGCAGCCACCCTGCGTGATCCCTGGCCAGGCCGATGTCTAGCCGAGCCTTCCCTGCCACGACACACCCTTGTATGTTGCTGATGCGCACTGCTCAGCCCCGACTCCGGCGAGCAGACACCACCGCCGTCAGCCCCACCTGCCATAGTGCATGCCTCGTCGGCATTGCGCCCGCTCTGGCAGGCCAATCCGTTTTCCTACTATGGCCGTTCGTGCAGTATGGAATAGGAAAAAAGAAACCACCCCGTGTGGCCCCACCTGCATGCTCATTCGTTGCCTAGCGCCACGGCGCGATCTTCTCACTGCACACATGATCGCAGCACGGAAAGGAGAACCGCCGTAGGCCCCTGCATGTTCCTTCCTATACGATATCCTCATTGCACGTAATGTATGTGGAAAAGAAAACTGACAGCCACGTATTAATGCCTGGTTGGCCATGTGCAACGCCGTTCCGTGTATGGCCACACCAGATCCGGTCGGTTTTTCTGTGTCTTCAAACCCGTGGCCATCCGTGTGGTAAGTTTTAACCAATGAAAATACGCAGCATCACATTAAATGCGCAAAATATTAATTTTTTTCAATATATTTTACGTCGTAAACATGATTTGACTAGTTTCAGTCGCGTTAACTTTGTAACCTCGTCGTGTACGAGTCAGTAGCATTGTTTTGTCGTAAACATGTTTTAACTAATTAATTAATTATTTGTTAGTCTGATTAAAACTAATTTGTAATTAAATATTAGCATGATTAATGTCAGCGTAAATGTTTTCAAACTAATACTTGTTTAGTATAATCTCGTTATCTGTTAGCGAGTATCAAGCGTCGTCACACTATCTGCGCACATCGTCACGCTGCTCACGCGTGATGTGCTCATTGACGTGCAGATTCGCGCGTCGTTCACGCTGGTCGCGCACACAGTTTCGTGCGTCGTCCGCGTGCTATGTCGCACGTGGCCGCGCGTCGTTCACACGCTGTCGTGTTGTTTCGCGCGTCATGATTTCGCCTCGCTTAGAATCTCTCTTTTTAATTAAATTACTTATTTAATGATAGTTGTTCGTGTAGCAGATTAATCGAACTAAATAGTAGATACAATTTATATTTGATAAAGTCGAATTAAATGTTATAGTTAATACCTGTTTGGCATAAATGTGATAACTTCTTGACCATAGCTCCGATTTCCGCATTTCTTTTCCTCGCGCCACCATAGAAGCGAGCTTTATTTTTTTTATTGTATGCTTTATATTATTTTATCTTGTATGATGTAATGTTTTTATGCAAGTATATGTTTGTTTGTGCTTGTTTGTCTTCGTTGTGCGTCGCTAATAGATTGCGATCTGTTCCTGAGCTTCGGGGAATCGACAATCAAGATTTGGTGAACCTCTGGTCCTGAGATGAAGTTCTTTGAGTCCTACGAAGTCGAAGACCCTGAGCATCGGTTTGGTGAAGGCAAGTGTCCTCTGACCTATTGTGTCTCATTTACTTTATAATTCATCAACCCGCATACCATGATCAACCTAAGGATTGACTAGTATTCTGTTTTCATGTCCTTGTTTACCCTTTGGGTATTGATTATTATGATTAGCTCTATGCCAGCGCTTTACTTTTAATCAATGAACATGATGAGATACAATGATGATACTATGATTTTTTTCTAGATATGATGATATACTTGTGGCATTTTAGGGGACTCGAGCGGTTTCTCGAGCGCCTCTCCATAAGGACTTGTTCGTTGGATGACCACCCGGGAAAATAGTGCAACCATGAGGGTGGTATGGGACGCCCTTAGCTAATTAATTAGAGGAACTGAGGTGTAGTTCGCTTCACCGTCGTGCCGTCAATGGGCTTGGTGTATGCGGCTCGCTCTGCCGAGGGTGGATTGCCCCTTGGGGAGGAGTGTGGTACATTTAGGAAACCTAACGGGCGGCTACACCCTCAGGGAATCTTTGTAAGGGCTTCGTAGTGAATCCTTGGCCATTCACCTCAAGAGTGAATAAGGGTCTTGCAAGCCCGGGCTAGAGAGGGAATCACAGCTCGTGGGTAAAGTGCGCAACCTCTGCAGAATGTTATGAAACTAATATATCAGGCGTGCTCGCGGTTATGAGCGGCCTTGGGAGCTCCATTGATTAGAGACGCATTGAATCAGGACTACTTTGTTTACAGATGATGATGAGGATAATGCTGGTTTCTATTGTGATTATGATTATGATTATGGTTTCTGGTATTCCTTCCATTTGGAAAGAGTACTTTTGGGTTAACAACTTCGGTTAATGTTAAAACCTGGCTATCTACTAGTAATAATTACCTGATCAACTAAAAGCAACTGCTTGACCTTAACCCCACATAAAGCTAGTCCACTACAGCCAAACGGGACATTTGTTGAGTACGTTGATGTGTACTCACCCTTGCTTTCACAAAACACCAGGTTGCCTTTGGTGCAATCTATGCTCAGGTAAAGAAGGTGTCGAGGTGGATCTCCCGGAGTTCCAGGACTTCGACGAGTTTGAGGATTAGGCTAGCGACCTCCCCCAGTCAGCTGCCTGTGGTGGGTTAATTTACGTTGGATACGTTTCAATTCTGTGTACTTTGATTTATATTATGTAAATGACTCTAGTCTTTAATATTATTACTTACTCTTATTGTTATTCGAAGCATTGTGCTATGATGAGTCATTTATGTAATCGCTATGTACGTGAGTTCTGATCCTAGCACGTACATGGTTCGCATTCGGTTTACCTTCTAAAACCTGGGGTGACAGGTGGCATAGCAGGAGTGGAGGGCAGCGACGGCTGCACAGCTCTGCGTGCAGTGGCTTGCATTTTTTGCTCCTCGTTGGCGATGCGTGTGCGACCATGAGCTCTCGACACAGGCAGGTAGTAGTAGAGCCAGAATTGTAACCTTGGGTTTTCCCACACCTCAAATAGATATAGATATAGGGATATAGATAGATATAGCAAATTCACCAAATAATATAGGGGTATAGATATAGATAATAAGGGGTATAGATATAGATATAGATATATAGAAGATATAGATAGTGTTGGGGGCCTTCGTCCTCCGAAGGTCCTCAAAAACATAATTTGACAATGTTTTCCAAGTGGATTATGTGAACAGGTGTCTTCGGACTCAGAATTATGAACATAAAGCACGGTCAGGACGAAGCCTGAACCAGACGAAGGACGAGCTAACTACCAAGCTCTACGAAGGGTGGTGCACAGCCGAAGCTGTGCGCAGGAAAGCTTCGTCGCGATAGTGGAAAGGGGAACCGACTTAAAGATGAAAAGACTACGTGGGCCTTGACAGATTTCCATAAGCCATTAACAAATGTAATGGACATGGATGTAATTTTACGTGGGCTGCGTCCCGCGTCTATAAATAGATGAACAGTACTCCCGTACTGTTCACGCTGACTTGGCATTGACTTTCACGTCACGCTTGTACTTTTTACCTTCTCTCAGGACCGAAGCATTTGAGAACAAGTCACCAACATTGGCGCCCACCTCCGGTGAACTCACTTCCACTTCGAGTTTTTTGAACACCTTCGGAAGCTGTAGACCTTCGCTATGGCACCGAAGAAAGCTTCAGCGGCTGGGGCTGCAGCACTGCAACCGCTGGACCACAACCAGGAGACCGTCTCTCTTCGGGACGCCCGAAGCCAGAAGAGAAAGGCCGTCAGCCCGACGCTTCAGGAGGAAGAGCTAGACCAAGAAATCAGGGATATGGAGATCCTACATCAACAGGTGCAAAGGAAGAAGGAGAAGATGGCCCGGCTAGCTGAGTTGCAACGGCAGATAGACGAAGCCTCTGAGTAAGTCCGCCATCTTACCCATGATGAGCAAAACAGAAGGCCTCAGCAGAAAGACCTTCATCAGGAGGGCTTCGTCAACGAAGATGACTGGTATGACAATTTCCATCAGGGAAATTTTGTTTTCGATGATGCTTCTCCTCTGTCTGCTGAGCTGCAGGCTACACCTTGGCCTTCGTCCTATAAGCCACCCCAGCTTCCCATGTTCGATGGCCATTCGGACCCGAAGCAGTTCTTGATGAGTTACGAAGCAACAGTGTCTTCGTATGGTGGCAATGCTGCAGTAATGGCAAAGTCTTTCGTTATGGCCGTCAGGAGTGTTGCTCAGACCTGGTATTCCTCCCTTCGGCCAGGAACGATCACCTCATGGCAGAAGCTGAAGGATATGTTGTTAACCAGCTTTCAAGGATTTCAGACGAAGCCAGTCACTGCTCAAGCCTTGTTCCAGTGCACTCAGGACCATGAAGAATACCTTCAGGCGTATGTCAGAAGGTTCTTGCGTTTGAGGGCGCAGGCTCCAACGGTGCCCAATGAAATTGTCATCGAAGCCATGATCAAGGGGCTTCGTCCCGGACCTGCAGCTCAATACTTTGCTAGGAAGCCTCCTCAGACTTTGGAGAAGCTGCTCCAAAAGATGGACGAGTACATTCGTGCTGATAATGACTTTCGCCAAAGAAGGGAGGAGGCCTTCAGATTTTCTGAGATGACCAGGGGCTTCGGGGGAAGATTTTATCCGAGGCATGTCAGGTCCATTCACAACTCCACTCAAAATGATGACAAGGGGAGTCAGCAGAACAGGCCGCAATGCTCCTCACAGGCTTCGGGGCAGCAGCAAACTTTCTTTCGGCCACCAGCTCCAAGAGGCAGAGGCGCCAGGGGCTTCGGTGGGAGATTTGGAGATCAACCAAGGAGGACATTTTGCTTATTCTGCGGTGAGAACAAGGGCCATACCACCAGGATGTGCCATGTTACCATCCAGAAACAAAAGGAGCTAGCAGAAGCTGCAGCGCAACAGGGACAGCCGAAGCAGGTCATGCATACTGCTTCGTACCATCAGCCTTACATCCCGGAGTACGTGGGCAACCACCCTGCAGTCTCCGTAGCTTCGGCAAGTCAACCTCAAGCTTCATGGCAACAGCCCCCGCCTCCACCTCCGCTGCAACAAGGCCAACAGCCGGAAGGGAGCCAATATGTTCCGCACCAAAGGGACCTCAGAGAGCAATCTGAAGCCCGTACAGTCAACAGTACTGTGCCGGAGTCGAAGCACATTTATTGACAAAATATCCTACTTTGATAGCAGTCTTTTCCGTTTAAGTTCTGTTTTCGGTGTAATAAAGAACATTTCAGTTTTCATATAATAGTTTCGTCGTTGGTTATCAGAAAAACCTATCTTCTCTACAGGCTTAAGTTGCTGAAGCTTAAAAATTTGCGGTAACAAGGAGGACCTTCGGAGTATTAAAAATCCTTCGAAGCAACAAAAAGTCGCTCTAAGAAGCGCAGAGTAAGTTGCCGAAGTTACAAAAAGTCGTTCCAAAGGGAGCGCAGTGTAAGTTTTCTGCTCAAAAGTCGTTCCTAAAGGAATGCAGAGCATACAGCGAAAAGTCAACGCTGATACCGCCTAAGTAAAAGGCGAAGAAGCTCCAAAGACGTTCCTAAGGGAATGCAGAGCTTATACCGTCTAAGTAAAAGGCGAAGAAGCTCCAAAGACGTTCCTAAGGGAATGCAGAGCTTATACCGTCTAAGTAAAAGGCGAAGAAGCTCCAAAGACGTTCCTAAGGGAATGCAGAGCTTACGAATGTATTTTGTGTGTATCTTCGGAACAGACGTCATTTGCATAACATAACATCATCACATCATTTCACATAGCATAAGCATCATACATCATGTTGCATACGGCAAAAGAAGGGCACACAGTATTAACCTTCGAAAGAATGATTTGAGAAAGTGCAAAGTGTGCAAAGTCACGAGGGAATACAATGATAATCTTCGGAAAATAGCTTTGGAGGCTGTTTTTACGAAGCATGAATGAGCTTCATCAGAGCAATATCAAAATTGTTTAGCTTCGGAGAATGCTTTCACGAAGCATGGATGTGATTTATCAGAACAGTTTTAACGGAGAATGTTTTCTTCACGAAGCATGAAAAGAAGGGAAGGTGTTTTTTCGCCGAAAGGCTCAAAAAGGTATGTATGTAGAGTTTCATGCATCGTAAAGAATTGAATAATGAAAAGAAACTTGTATATTACATTCAAATGTACAAAATGTTACATAGATCACAATTTAAATGTTTTTTCTAATAGCATCTAGTCTTCTCTTAATACTGCTTCGGCGGCTTCATTTAGAAGTTGATCAACAACTTTGTCCATGATAGCTTCGGCCATTTGTTTAATTTCGTCATCCCCTTTTGTGTGGGGGTCGGCAGTCGATCCAACAGCTTCTGAGGGAAGAGAACATTTCTTCATTACTATTACAAACCGTGAGCAAAGTTTGAAACAAAAATTACAACACAATAGGAACGACTAATTAATACCTAATTGCCTTTCGGGCTCTGTACTTCTTTCGGCAGCTTCTGCCACTTTCCTAGCATCATGGATGCCTTTTTCGCTCCTTTGGATGATTTCTTGCGCCATTCCTCGGCCGCCGTTGTTCCAGATATCAGTAAAAAATTTGCCACCAACCACGCTTGCTTCGGCCGAGGGGTCCTTGATGTCTTCGGAAGATAAGGCAGCTTCGGACTGAGCTAAAAATTTTACATGCCCGCAACCTTTCTTCTCTAAGACAGAAGCAATTCCTCTGGCGCCCGAAAAAGCGCAGATGTCGCCACGGCTGCTCAGGATCTCCTCGAAGGCCTCTGCTTCGTGACTGATCCATTCCAGTGGACCTTCGGGATTGCCTCGAGAGAAATTCTCTTCGCTGGAAAAGGCGCCCACGCTGGCAAAGCTGTTTTTAATTTTATTCACGCATTCTACAGATTTAACATAACAGTTCCTCTGAGAAGCACGAAGCTCTTTAACACTTAACTCCAATTTATTGACCATATGATCACTGAGTTCTCGTTTTGTTTCCTCAAGCACACGTTCCTCTTTAGCTCTAGCCAGCTGTTTTTGAAGATCTTTAATTTCACGTCTTTGGGCTTCGGCCTGGGTTTTTGAAACAGCTTCGTCTTTCTTTACTTTATCAACCAGTGTAAGCAGAATCTTATCCTTTTCCAAAGCTTCGTTTCTCAGTTTGATAACTTCGGAGCGTAAATTGTTAAACGCAATGTCATAGCTTTCATCTTCGGCGCTTTTTTGGGCTCTTAATGCGTTGCTCAGAATCAAGCCCTATATGAAAAAGAATCCATATAAGAATAAAGGAATGAATTACGCATTAAAAAGTTTTTTCAAACGCTTAATTCCCAAACCTTTAGGCTATTGTATGCAAGACTGTCTGCGAGATCCTCTTTCGTCATGGCGCTTAATCCAGCTTCGAGCTTCGGGAAGCCTATACTCCTGGCCATCTCTCGGCAGACAGATAGTTCTTTATTATCAGGTAGGCAGTATAGGAAGTCATCTTCATTTGTCCCATTGAATATTACTGCCCCCTTCGGATATTTTAACTCTTTCGCATAATGGTTGACTTCATAAGTTTCTTCTGCAGATAGTTTCTTCCCCGAAGCGTGTCGTATAATGTAATCGCATATGCTGGCAGGAGCTTCGGGGATGGCAGTGTCAATTTCTTCAACTAAAACTGGTTCTGATATTTTTATTGCTTCGGCTTCCAAAGGTTGCTTCTTGTAGGGCTCTGAAGGCCCAGCTTCAGCTTCAGCTTGTTGCGTCGAAGCTTCAGTAGAAGCTTCAGCAACTTCAACACTCTTTTTTGGAGTTGTGCTTGAAGACTTAATTGTCTCCAAGACATCTAGTACGTTTACCATTCTTTTCCTTTTTGGGGTCACCGATGGCCCCTTTTGGTTTTTATTGCTTCGACATTTACCGAAGGACTTAAGATTTCAGACATTTTTGGCTCGTCTACCTTCGGTTTCTCTGATTTTTCCGCTGAAGGCGCTTCAATCTTTTCTTCCATCTTCGGCACTGAAGCTGGTTCGGTAGCTTCAGAGGCCAAAGGGACTTCACCAATGAATTCTGGCACTGTGGCCGGCTCAATAAAGCGTGTCCGATGGGTGAGCACCTTCATCTTTTTTCTTTGAGGCACTGGCTCACTTGGGGCACTCGTGGTAGCTTCTGTCGCAGGAGAAGTATTTTTCCTTTTGCGACCCAACACCGGATAGTGATAGTCAGGGTACATAAACCCGACCGCGTCAAACACACGGTTGAGCCTTTTCTTCTTTCGGCCTCCGAAGGCTGCTGATAGCGCAGTATTTTCGGCCTTCGAATATGCCCCGAGTAGTTCATCACTTAATGTTTCAATGCTTTTCAGCCAGTCATCATCAGGTTCAACAAATTTATCTGCATATTTGAATGTGTATTTCAGTCTGACCAGTCCGCCTTCGTCGGACTCTTTGATGGTCTCCTTCGGCATTTCCCATTTTTCTGCAAGTGGCCATACCCTGAAGGCAATGTGCTCTTGGACCAAGTCCCTTGTCCCAATGAAAGAGCAGACTATGCCGAAGGCTCTTTGGCATTCCTCGGCTGTTTCGTCCATTTCAACCTTCGGCCTTCGAAGTCCGAAGCGTTGCCAGATGGGGCGCATAATGATACTCTTGACATTTTCTTGCGCTGTTAAGTCACTCTTTACATAGAACCATTCAGTCATCCAGGCCCCGGGCCATCTCTTCCGAAAGGTTGGCACAGGGCGGCTTGACCCGGAGCGGGCACCGAAGCTGTAACACCCAAAATTATTGTGATATTGTTCTTTTCCCCAGGGCTTCGTTTCATATAACAATTCGTGAATGTTGCAGAAGCTTTCAGCATTTGGTTCTAAACCTTGGCTTCTTGCAGCCCAGACAAAAATCCCCATTCTCATGATAGCTTTGGGAGTAAGTTGATGAAGGTAGACTTGAAATGTTTTCAGTACCTCAACAACAAAGTTGCTCAGGGGGAATCGAAGCCCAGCCTTGAGAAAGCTTCGGAAGATTACAACTTCATCTTCTTCGGGGGTGGGAGAAGTCTTTTCTCCAGCGTCAGCCCTCACAATAGATATATCCCGAAAATACCTCCCCCTCATATTATCAATGTGATTCTGCTTGATAGTGGTCTTCCCAAAAACCGTGTGACTTGGCCGCCATGGTCGATCTTCGGCCTCTTCTCCACCACTTTCTACATCATAGCTGTCGCTGTCATCAGTATCTTCGGACAAACCTTCGAGAATCTCTTTGGTGATTTTCTCTGTATTGGTCTCCGCCATCGCAATCAGGAACCCCAGATTCTTCTCTTCCTCGAGACTCAGCTTCGTATCAGCAGGAATCTTCTTGCCTTCAGACATCTTCGGAAACGCTAAAAAAAAATTATTTTCAGGGCCGAAGCTTCGAAATCAAAAAGGTCACCAATCTTAATGCACAAGAGCTAAAAATTTAGTGGACCGAAGCAGATGGCAAGTGTGCGTACCAAATGAGTTGGCGGTATGATCTTATTTATACGCCCAGGGCGTTGAAAGTTGAAAGACCCCGCTTGTCAGTGAATATTGCTATTCTAGCAAAGGGAAGGTGTTTTTTCGGACCTTCGGCTCAAGGCCTTCGTCCATATCGCAATCTGAATTTATTGTTAACAAATTAATATTGCGAGGGGCTACTGTTGGGGGCCTTCGTCCTCCGAAGGTCCTCAAAAACATAATTTGACAATGTTTTCCAAGTGGATTATGTGAACAGGTGTCTTCGGACTCAGAATTATGAACATAAAGCACGGTCAGGACGAAGCCTGAACCAGACGAAGGACGAGCTGACTACCAAGCTCTACGAAGGGTGGTGCACAGCCGAAGCTGTGCGCAGGAAAGCTTCGTCGCGATAGTGGAAAGGGGAACCGACTTAAAGATGAAAAGACTACGTGGGCCTTGACAGATTTCCATAAGCCATTAACAAATGTAATGGACATGGATGTAATTTTACGTGGGCTGCGTCCCGCGTCTATAAATAGATGAACAGTACTCCCGTACTGTTCACGCTGACTTGGCATTGACTTTCACGTCACGCTTGTACTTTTTACCTTCTCTCAGGACCGAAGCATTTGAGAACAAGTCACCAACAGATAGATAGATAGATAGATAGATAGATAGATATGGTAGAATAGATAACTTACAATTTTGTCTAAAAGAAACTAAATCACTGCTAAGTTTGGAGTAGCATATCTTTGGTGAATACTTGCTAGTGAATTGGTTTCCGCTATAGTATATATATATATAAGTATACACTCTTCTAGGATTATAGTATATATATAAGTATACACTCTTCTAGGATCAATCGTGAGGAGTTCATTAAATTGTCTTGCGACATGGAGTACAGAAAGAGGGTGGATGCGCTAGTGTTTTTCTCGTTACTTCTCCTCGGATACTTTGCTGCTCATGCACATGGGAAGGGTAAGTGAAAACTATACAGACATGTGTGTGCATGCTTAGATAGATCTAGACAATTTAGAAGATGTTATTATATGATACCGTGTGTGTATCATGGCGAATTGCTAATGTATCGCAATCCCCTGTGTTAAATTACTCAAATAATTTCGAATGTAATTATTCTCGAGGCATTTGTTGGTAATAGAACTCTTACCCTATACCTTCTACTAGGTCATGTCACAGATGATGTCGGTGTTTCTACTCCAGCTAAAGAAGGAATTATGCAAGGAAACGGAGCACGATGCGTTGTAGGGTTTCCTCCATGCAAAGATAACAAGTGCTACTGCTGCATTGGGGGGCGAACTCATGCTCGCTACTCTACGATGGCTGAGTGTAGACATGCCTGCTTCTAAACAAAAATTAAGATCGCTGTTATTATATACATTGTAATGGTAGGTAATGCTATTAATAATATATGGGAATTTTAGTTTTGGTATTATACTTTTTTCCAATTCACAAAATTTAGTCAAAATCTAACCAGTTTTTTAGAGGACTTAAATATAAAGTATGTTACCCTATAAATTTTAATGAAAAAAAAATATTAGAATGCTTTGGGATGCCTCCATCAGCTCGCGGATGCTGTTGCGGATAGACAACGGTATCGGTATAAATCACACTGCACAGAATGAGGATGTTTCTAGGAGAACGTGCATTCAGTCACGTTAGCGGAAAAATCCTGAGTAGCAGTAGTTGCCTCCCACATCGGTATCAACACCACGAATGTTTCGTGCGACACAGAAGGTTTGCGGCTTGCTGTGGCATTAATCCGGCTGCGGCTTGTACAGTATTTTGTCTCTATGGATTGCAGCTGCAGCCGTCCGAACAGTTGCAGGTCCTGTGGTTACAGGGCAGCCGAACAAGTCGTTGGTGCGAGGTCGGAGCAGTGGCAACCTGATGCTCAAGGTGGTTCCAGATGTCCACTCAGACAGATGCTACAGGCGTTTGGATACGACATGCCTCATCAGGGGAAGTGGATCCTAAAGCCGATGTTGCCCGCTAGGAGCAGGGTGCTCCAAGCCAAGAAACATCCCAGAAAGGGAAGGAGGTGGCGCCGAACGAGGGTGGATCAAGCGACGATCGCAATAGGTCACCCGATTGGGGAGACTCCTCGCAAATAGTAACGATAAGGTCATTAGGACCTTTTGGGGGCACATGGCACGATCATGAGAGTTAGACTTCCATGTTAGACTTTCTTTTTTTGTCACATCCTTACATCTATTTTCTCAGCCCTATGACGTCAGCCCCTTGTAGCACCTCGAAAGTCCAAACCTAGAAAATTTCTCAAACTCGCTCTAAATTCAAAATGAATTTTAAATTTTGTTTCAAAATGTTTTCTTGCGAGTTGATCTCAACAAAGAAAATATAGTGGTCTGCCTTATCTCCGAAATTCTTTTCAAAATATCCTGCAAATATTTCCCTAGTGATCCCCTCAAATTCTTTTCAGAAATACTGGCTAAATGTTCCACCGATATTTCTCCAAATATTTTTCTCCTAAGAAATACCCTCGGAATCACTTTTAAAATCCCTACAAATATTTTCTTAATAATTTTCCTTATGCTCATACGTATACATACGCCTCCGGGGTCATACAGTAAGCTCTACAAGCTAATTTCACTTATCCATAGCTAATACATGGTTTATCTCTCACTAATCCTCGCCTCCTCCCACTAATCCTCGACTCCTTCGCCTAATCCCCCACCTTGCCCATTAATAAAGGGGCAAGGGGCCCACTCATGCCATCCCAAGCCATTTCATGGCTACTCAATCCCACTCACTAAATTACTCCCACAAAAGCACAACACGCGCACAAGGATCGTTCGGTTGTTCATTCAATTGTTCGTCCAAATGTTCATAGTTCATTTGTTCGTTCCTCCGATTGTTCGATCATCCATCCGATAGTTCATGGTTCATTTGTTCATCCGTCCGATCATTCGATTGTTCGTTCGTTCGTTTGTCGAAATAATCTTTGTCCAGCCATTGTACTGCCAAAATTTTGATCGCTCGTTCGTCCGATCGTTCATCCGTTCGTTCATAATCCATGTTCATCGTTCGTTCCTATGAACTATTCATTGACCGTTCTTAATACCTATTCATCGTTCGTCCAAACGAACTATTCATCGTTCATCGGATAATTCATAATCACTATTCATCGTTCATCAGATCGTTCATCCTACTAACCATCGTTACTTATCATTGTTCATCCGATCGCCCAAATATTCAACTACTCATCCATCATGATGATGAGCTCACCTAAAACCTGTCAGACTAATATCTTAGCCATACAAACTCTGGTGACTATGATTTTCCTTCTAGTTAGAACTTCACGATTGGTCACCCATCCCAGAATTGCTCTAAGTTGAGAACGCTTAACTTCGAGGTTCTTTCGAACCAGGCTCTCAAAAAGAAAGGCGAACCATGTTTGTATAGATATGTAGCACCCCGAAAATTCAAATCTAGAAAATTTCTCAAACTCGCTCTAAATTCAAAATGAACTTTTAAATTTTGTTTCAAAATGTTTATTTGCAAGTTGATCTCAACAAAGCAAATATAGTGGTCTATATTCTCTCCAAAATTCTCCTCAAAAATACCTACAAATATTTTCCAAGTGATCCCTTCAAATTCTTTCAGAAATATTGCCTAAATATTCCAAATATTTTTGTAGTTTGTTCATTCGTTCGTCCAAATAATCTTTGTTCTGTCGTTATGCTGTCGAAATTCCGATCGTTCGTTCGTCCGACCATTCGATCGTTCGTTTGTTCATAATCCCTATTCATTCTTCGTTCATATGAACTATTTATCGTTCATCGTTCATTCATAATCCATATTCATCGTTCATCTTTCGTTCATATGAACTGTTCACAGTTAAACGGATCATTCATAATTATTATTCATTGTTCATCCTACTATTCATTGTTACTCCGATCGCCCAAATATTCAACTTCTCATCCATCATGATGATCAACTCACCTAAGACCTACCAGGCCAATATCTCAGTCATACGGACTTCGGGGACTGTGATTTTCTTTCTAGTAAGAACTTCCCCTTTGGTCACCCATCCAAGAATTGCTCCAAGTTGAGCACGCTTAACTTTGAGGTTCTTTCGAAACAAGCTTCCAAAAAGAAAGGCGAAACATGTTTGTATGGATACACCGTCAATCTTATAAAACCTGGCCCAAGATAGCACAGCCCGTCCAAACGAGAATGTCACAGTATTCCAGCTGTCTGGGTGCTGCCTTACTCTTGTCCGACAACAGAGAATTGCCACCAACATAAGTATCTGCTCATGAACAGTCCAGAAATAATTCATGGCACTTTGCTTCCAAATATCTCTAAATATTCTAATTTTGGAATATTCTAGGAATATTCCTTTTCCCTTTTCCTTTTATATTCCTATGATTATAAAAACCAAAACTCCTTTGTCCAGTCTCTCATTTTGACAGTTCTGATTTCTAAATTCTTATCAAATTACCCTCTATCCATCCATGTAATTCCGTAAGCATGGTTCATATTCTAGAAAACTCCAAAAATAGTCTTGTCCCATATTTCACCTATAATTTTCTATCCAAACTGATTCTTTCACCACGATTCTCATAAACAGTAAACTCTACCATACTAAACCATACGCACCCATCTATAAATACCTCCAGAGAGTTACCCTCTCCCTTCCACACCCTCAACAACCTGAGCCAAGGCAACCACCCCCCGCACTCAGTTACCTCGCTCTGCCACTACACTTCTAGTATTGGTCCACCTCCAATACACTCTTCGGGTAAGCATCTCTACTCCATCAACACAGACTATACACAAAACTATATTCACCCATCTACCACCATTCCTGACCACTATAATGAATATTTGTTGATATACTTGCTGATTTGTATGCTTGCTTGTTCATGCTATGTAGTTATCGGAGCGTTCATGCTGTCTCGTGAAGGTCAGTTCTGCAAGTCTACGCCAGACGGTGGAGCCAGAAGCCAATTCAACGAGCTCTCACCCTTTCACTGGTTAAAGCATGGCAAGCTCACTGGATCCCTTTGATGCATAAATTACATATGTTTTTCAAAGACAATCATCAGCATGTTATTTTATGCATTATATGATTTTTCTGCTAAGAGACATGTTAATATGGCAACCCAGCCTTAGAACTTTGCCACAATTCATCTTTATACTCCTTAACATTTTTGTTACAAAAAGGTTTGAAAAAAGGTGTGAGTTTTTCAAAATAAAATGTTTTTCAAAATGTGTATGATGAAGGGTTATCACCCTTATCACCTTTGAGTGGGATGATCAGGGACTCCTCGGTGTTGGGTGGGCCTTAAGGTGATGGCTCAGCCGGGTTAGGTGTGAGAATGAAGAATTACCCCTCTCATATAAGGACCGGTATGCCATTCTTCACTGTCTATAGTCTTATCAAGTACAACCACTCTAGACCATAAGGGCAGTCCCTTGATCCAAACTTGCACGGTTGGCACCCTAGAGTTATGTTGGCTAGCGAGCACCGGGAGGACAAGGAGGGGGAAAGTTTTGTCCTGGTTTGGGCATGGAGGTGGCCATGTTACTTTTGGTATAACTGTTAAGGTAAAGACATGTAGGGGAGGAGAGAGTTTTGGTAATCCGATCTCACGACGGTGAGATTGCAGAAACCGGACTATTGGGTGAAGTGTACACCTCTTCACAGAGTTTCAAAACCTATTCAATAGTCCGTGTCCACGGATATGAATGAGTTATGACTTGCTTTGACAATTAGTATGTTGTTTTCCAAAAATGCTTTTGACAATTGGTTTCAAAAGTTCTGATGGTTGAGCTGTGAGCTATGGTGGACGGGAAGTCCAATAGCTGTTTTTGAAAATGAAAATGAAAACCGTTGGGAAATTACCGAGATTCCTGGATGGTTTAGTCTAGGGGATTTTGTTCTATATAAAAAAATTCCTGCTCCTTTGGAAGAGGAAGCATTTTGAAAAAAGATAAAATGTTTTACAAAATAGCCCTAAACCCTAAACCATAAACCCTACTGCATAGAGAACCCCCTACAGCAAGCATGTTTACTAATGCAGGACACCAAGACTGCAGGACACCAAGACTAAAGAATATGTATAACTATGCACAGAATTTATTTGTACCTATAACATAGAAGAAATTTTGATTGTCCTCAATGAACACAATCAGGATGAAATAATAACAGAAGGACATTAAATAAAAACAGTGTTAATAAACGTAGATGAGGTAACAAAAACATATATATCGTGAAATGATTTTTTGAGGTCAAAGTGCAAGGTGGCAATAAAATGAGAGAATTCCGTATTTAACGCTACTATATGAGTGCTTCCTTCTATGGCCATGAAAATTACATACTCATTGGATGTAGGATCTAACTTTTATTCTTAATAACACTAATGTTAACTATTCCATCAAGACAATGATGAGTGCCATGTGAAAAGATGGGGCTGCACTTATGGTTTGCAATTCTGCAAAGTAACAGCTAGAGCATCAGCTGGTGGAGCATTTGTGTTTCAAGCATTTGTGTTAAAAACCATCGGATATCAAAATTAGCATTTGCGTTTTAATTCCATCCTTTGATGTGTTTTTATTTGCTATCACCATTACCTTGTTATCCATCAATCTTGCCTTGATACTTATCTTTGTGCCTACTCTTTAAAAATCTCCTCTCTTCCACCTCAATTTGAGAGCGGCAATTTACCTATCTCGCCCTTGGACGTACCCTCTCCTTTTCCATTTGAAGGTCCGGTCTTAACTCCATTATTTATGGTACTTATACCCTTCGTCTTATGCCTATTTATCTCCTCTCATACATCCTTGTCTGTTATTACCTTAAAAACCCTCGTGATATCTATGCCCATGCCTTCCTGCTTACCTTGAACCTACCCTTTGAAGCCCCCTCTTTTCCATCACTGTTCAAGGATAATGCCTCATCTATTTCATCATTCACTACTCCCCCTTCTTTGACACCTTGCAAGTTTTATCTAAAATACATTAATTGGTTGTGTGTTTTTTTGTGATCACCTTAACCCTTGTCATCCATCGATCTTTTACCTTGATGCTTATCATGTACCTCTATTTTAAAGCTTCCTCTCCCATTTTAGTTCAGGAGTGTTGTCTTACACCTCCTACTCTTATTCGTTCCCTATTCCTCTGTCGTGTTGCAAGTCTTGTCTTAAGTCGATCTTTTGGTGTGCTTTTTCCTGTTACCTCTTATACCTTTGTAATCACTAGATCTTTCCATGATGCTTATCTTATGCCTACCTTTTGAATCATCTTCTTTCCCATCTCGATTTGAGAATGGTGTTTTATCTACCCTCACCACTATACCACAACCTAGCAATAACGACTTACTTACAGTCGGTATAAACCGTTATAGCAACGTACTATCAGTCGCTATAGAGTTATACTGACTAACACTTTCTGACGCTGTAAGTGGCGTCGGCATAAACGTATAGCGATAGACATGTTTATACCGACGGACGGTTAGACGTTAAAAAGATATACCGACTAACATATTTATCCCAACGGACAGTCTGTTAGAACTTATACCGACACACTGTCTGATGCGATATATGTATTTTTACCAACTAACAATCAAACGCTACGACTATATGAGCCTAAAAAAATATATTACTAGCAATTTCCAATTATCATCAACATCAGATAACAATTGTACTGCATTCATACATAGCAAGTGTACTACATTCATACATAGCTCATGTTGACATAGCTCATGTTTTCATTCATGACAATAACAATTATACTGCATTCATACATAAAGTTCACAAGTTTGCTTTTGTTGTAATAAAGATCAAAATAAGCAGCAACAACACTAAGTTTGGCTTGTGAAAGCTCAGAGATACTAGCTAGTACAACCACATGTTGGTTTCACAATTTTAAGTTCACTTGCAAATTTCTCTTTTGGAAAAAATACAAAACAAAATATGTAGCTGCATCCATCCAAAAGAACTTTTGATCTTTCTTGTTGTAGCATCCATAGGCACCACCGTGATCTGCTTGCTATTGTCATCATGGAGTAAACAAGTGACTTACTACCTCTAGGACCTCCCTCCTGACAAAATTAAAACCCAAATCATTAGTAGACTACTTAGAAATCCATTCCAAAATAAACTATAGAATAGATACCACCATTGCTCCATGATTAAGCTAAATATACAATAGTTGAACGCATAAACAAGTATAAGCTAATTTTAATTGAAATACTATGAGGTTCCTGATTTCTGTGGTCATGCAGTCAAAAGAGATCAAAAAGGTCTTGACGATATCCATGGAATCCAGATATGAAGTGTCAGAATTTGCAAGCAGTACATGAACGCAGTAGGACATAATGTCAGGCTCCTGACATAAATGTTTGATGTCAATGATATCAAAATTGCACTAATATTCCACACACAGGAATCCATGCTATGCTCTGGTATGAAAATAAGATATGTTGTTTAAAAAAAGACAAAAGGTGAATTCAAAAAATCATATTCCATCACTCGATGAGCTTACCAAAGGATTCCCACTGCTATCAAGAATGAACAGGTTACAACCCATGGCAGGTGTGCTGAATGCAGACAACGCTTGAGGTTGTAGCATCGATCCAGTAACAAATCCACCACCAATCTCTGTGCCTCCACAGTACTCGATTACTGGCTTGTAACCAGCTCTTCCCATCAGCCATAAATAATCATCCACACTGGATGCCTCCCCAGAGGAGCTAAAGCATCTGTATATAATGAATATGGTCAATAGAAACTGCATACCATACTATATGTGTAACTTGCAAAGTTAAGACAAAAGGTCTGGATAGTTGAGCAATTAAAAAATTACCGGATGGAGGACCAGTCTAGTCCAGCTGTACAGTCCGTATTCTTCCAAGTACGAACGATGCTGGGTACCAGTCCAAGCATTGTTACCTTAGCATCCTGAAATTAGGTAACTATAAGTAGGAACAAGATTGCAATGAATGAAGATAGAATATCATTAAACTCAAAAAAGACATTGCAGGGCGATATACATAGGAACAATGCAAACTGGACAGTTTCATGCCTGCACTATTCATTTTTCGTAAGAATCCACAAACATATGAGCGAACCAAGTCAAATGGTTGAGGTTCATGATGAGTAACTGAAAAAGCTTAACTGGAATAGCAAACCATGCATAGAAAACTTTGTGCATTCAGTTTATTTGGACTTGATATTTAGATAGTATAATGTACATGAACACAATTGTGAAATGGTCCATAATTTCTGTCATTCTAACACTAATTTTGTGAATTCAACTGTCTATTTTCTGTACCTGTACAAACTTCGCAAAGCCTGAACTATTTGGGGAGCCATTATACAGAGCCATGGAAGCTCCATTCAGCAAGGAGGCATAAACAAGCCAAGGGCCCATCATCCAACCAAGATTCGTTGGCCAAGCAACAACATCTCCTTTACGAATATCCATGTGACACCATCCATCGGCAGCTGCCTATAGGGGTGTTATATGTGTCCATAGAATTGCTTTGGGCTCCCCTGAATATGGAGAACTGTCAGAATTTTCTGTACAAAAATATTTTTAAATGCACTAATTGATCAACTTGTTATCATAAATTGGATCTGCCATTGGCCAGTTTGCAGTATGCAGCTGTATACCTAATAATTGCATATGGGCGAGACATGTCAGAACTGACAAAATTATCAAACATCATCTTACCTGTGGTCCCTGATGAAAATAGAATATTGGTGAATGCATAGGCAGGTTGGTTAACAGCAGTGTAATTTTCAGCCCTGCAGTTTTTTTCTGGTTCAGTCAGTGAATGTCCAATAACATCAAGTTATTCCAAGGAAACTAGGTGGATTTCATGAGTTAACTAATTTATTTTCATATTACTTAACCAAAAAACTAGTTAGCTTATTGCACATTGTGAAAATAATCTAGAACTGCTCGGTAATTTGACTTGTGTTCTAGAAACAGCTCAGTACAATTCACTCTAGAAATCGCCAAGTGTTCAGATGACACAGGAAAGACTCTCATAGAACCTGGGCTTCTCCCCAAATTTCAAAGTATCATGACAAGAAAATAACTCACTCAGTATAATTAACCCTTCCAAGGAAATCTTGCCAGGAAAGGTCATCAACACGTAGTCCCTTTATTAGCAAAGACCCCCTTACAGGAATCATAATTGCCATAGGGGCCTTAGCCTCCACAACTCTACTATAGATACCACCATTCCAAAATAAAATATATATTCAGTCAGACCCTCATCTTTATCCTCATATTCTTTATTCTCCTGCAGCTCCAGCAAGAATTTTGTTAGCTTGAAAGATACAAGGAATACCATAAATTGGTAGTTCACATACTGAGCGACAAAGGAGGAAAACAATAACCTTATTATGCGGCACTTTCTCTTTAGGCTCCTCTGAATCTCCAAGCAAGCTCTTCTTTTTACCAGCTTTTGATTTTGGCAAGAATGCCACAACAGCTAAAGGACAAGTATAATGTAATCAGTATTACATAAGTATGAGAGATCATATAAAGCAAGATCATGCTGGAAAAAATAATACATACGATGGGTCCTCCCAAACGAAGATTTCTGCTCATATTTTGGATCTGTAGGGTCCACAGGATAACCCGAACGGGCGAAGTAAACATGAGCATACAAAGAGCCATTATGCTTGAGAGCCTGTAACAGTAAATACATAAAATTCAAAAGAAATAGACCATAAACGCATGAAATAATGTTTAATGCTTGACTGCATATGGTATGTTTGCCTCGTGCCAACGTGCCAAGTAAGTGCATCCTCATTAGCAAAATTAATCTAAACAACTAGGAGATATTTCCATTCCAGCATAAACATAACGAACAACCCCTCCTCCATCCCAAATAGATTATTCAAAAGTCAAAACCCTATCTTAAACACTACAAAAATTCAAAACACAAAGTCACCAATTGCACTGTACCTACATGTTCACACAACTTGCTGAATTCAGCAGCAGCATGTCATGACCAAAGTTCACAAAACTTCTAGGGTTTATACTATTTCTAAAAAAATCATTAGCAAAAATCAGCTTAGCCTCCTGATATCCAATTAACACACTCAAAGCGCTATCCTTTTTTCTCACAATAAAAGGAATGTTGATGATGCAGAACACCAGTACGAGGTCATCACTAGGCCTGAAAGTATCTCCCTTGCACCCGAACAAGTAAAAACAAACGCTTAAGCATCCGCTAAGCAGTCAATTCCTCTTGCGAACAGCACCCATGAGTACACCAAATAACTACAGCTTCCGGATCACAACAACCAAAGGAAAGGTCAGACAATTAAATCCTAAAATTACCTTAACATCATAGCAAACATAACCAAACTACCCGCACTACAGAACCTAAACCCACTGACGAGCAAACCACGATCGACCTAAGACGCGTCTTCGAACCGAAATCTCGCAAGATGGCTGAGGGCGTTCTCACCATTGGCTCGCCCTTCTGGAAGAGGTTGAACATACATGAGCATCCCGGGGTCCGCGGGTGGGCGCTTGGGCCCGAAGAACTTGGCCGCAAAGTACCAGACGGGACGGCGGAGTGCGCGCACGTGGCTGGGGACGGGACGGCGCGCGGCCGGCCGGCTGGGGAGGAGACGACGGTGCGCGGATGGGCTGGGGAGGAGACTGCGCGCGGCCGGCCGGCTGGGGAGGAGACGACAGCGCGCGGATGGGTTGGGGAGGAGACCGCGCGGCGGCTGGATGTTTTGGCGGCCGTTGCTCGGGAAGTAATAGGGTTTTGGGCTTTGTGCGCCAACCGGCCTAAATTGCACATATTTTTATGGCGACTGACAGCGCAATGCTATATATGTGAATTGCCGACTGACAACGCGACATTATTCACATATAAATATAACAACTAACACTCAGTTAGAATTTAGACATATGCCGACTCACCATCTGTAGCCATGTATACCGACTAACAATTTGATGCTAATTCTCTATTTATAGCGACGGTCGTCAGACACTAATTTGGTGTTGTGGTATAGTGCACCTTGGTTGTATTCTCTCTCTGTCGGTTACAATCCTTGCTTTAGCCTCATCCTTTATTATGCTCATGCCCCTATCCTACATGTCTTATTATTCCCCTTGCCTTTCGATGGCCTTAGAGTAGTTTCCCCTTTGTAAGGAAAGACCACCATCTAGTTAACATTAACGTGTAGCAACGAGATGTTTGTTGTTGTATGCTTGTGCTGTTTGTCTTTGTTTTATGATTGATTTGCTTCTTTGTGATGAGTGTTGGTGTGTTGTGGCCCCTAGGTCCGCAATGACATCCGTTTACTAGCTGAGTGCCATAGAGTTAGGTAGCTGGGTGCTCTCCCTTTTCTCTTTAATCCATCTATGCTTACCTTTGCTATCTATACCCTTCCCTCTTGCACCTGTCCGGTTGGCATCCTGCAACCTCTCTTAATCAGTCAATATCAGAGTCGGCAGCATCTTCACCAAGTGTGTATCAATGCTCCTAGTAAGGGGGTTAGCTGCTAACCCCAATGAAGACAATGCGATCAACATCAGCCAACAAGATCAAAGAGGTGTAGTGAAAGCGTGTGTGGGTCCTAACCCACAGGTCCAAGGGATCCTTGAGAATTATATCAATTGGTTGCGAGCACCTGAAGGTCAAAGCAACCAGTCCACAAGTTAAGCTTTCAGAGTCAAATTCAACTCAAGAAAGTCGTGAACAACCTATGAACCAACCTTGTTTTCTTGCTAGCGTCTTCTTGAATCTCGGGGGGGGGGGGGGGGGGGGAGATTCCTGTTAAGTGGGTTAGATTTGTAACACCATGAATTTGGGGGTATAAAATTTCTTTTCTAATATTCACCAAATTCAGGTGTTACCCTCTCTTTTCCTTGCTTTTCTTTTTCTAAATAGTGAAGAGTTATTTTGTTTTATATCTATGCAAAATCCTAGTAACATAAAATCTTAGAGGAACTTTGATTGTTGCATTCATGCCGATACATAGTGTTTATGAGTGCAAAATGTTATCATTACAGATTAAAATATATCGAGGATGTTCCCAAGAGTTTTTGGAATCTTCGGAAGGTTTCTTCGGGTATGAAATATGAATTTCAGTTTTTCTAATATTAATTAAATACCTAAAATGTGGTAGTTGTGAAAACTATAAAATTTTTGGAACTCGATAATATATATATATATATATATATATATATATATATATATATATATATATATATATATATATATATATATATATATATTTCTTCCTCTCGTCGAACCTATTCCAGATCTCGTGCCCCTTTTCGCGAGATTACTGAACCGCGTCTTCTCGCGAACGGCATGCTGCTCGCATCGGCGATCCTCCTCTATCCTCGTCTTTCCCTTCGGCGTCCACCTCGTCATCTTGGGCCCACGGGCTGGCTCTCACCGTCTTCGTCTAATTTTATCTAACCCTGTCTACCACCCATCTAACTCTGTCTAACCTTGTCTCGTGCAACTCGCCGCGCAGCTGTCTCTCTCGCTCGGCCAGGACAAGAGCCACCGTGAAATTGACAGCCACCTCTCGCGCCCTCTCCTTTCTATACATACCCTCTCCTTTCTATACAATCGTACACCCCTGCCATGAACCCCTTCCCTCATCCTTCTCACACATGAGCAGCCCACGCGTTTTCCTCTCTATGCATTGTGCCTTCGTGGTCTAAGGGGCCGCCTCGTCGTCTTCCTCGCGTCGTCGGAGGAGCAGCCCCATCGTCTTCCTCGCGTCGTCTTCCTCTTCATTGCGTGCCTGCTCGGCTGTTCTTCATGTGTAGGTGACAAATCCTCTCCTTCTCCCTCTTCTTCGCCTCCTTCTTCCTCGTCACTACGCAAACATCATGGCAGCCAAGGAGCTCGCACCAAACTCCCTACACACCTAGCGACGCAACTGGCCTAGCCCCTCACCGGTGCGGCCTGGCGTGGCCCACGCAGCTAGCCCGCCTCGCCCCCAGCTGAGCTCGTGCAGCCACCCTGCGTGATCCCTGGCCAGGCCGATGTCTAGCCGAGCCTTCCCTGTCACGACACACCCTTGTATGGTGCTGCTGCGCACCGCTCAGCCCCGACTCCGGCGAGCAGACAACACCATCGTCAGCCCCACCCGCCATAGTGCATGCCACGTCGGCATCGCGCCCGCTCCGGCAGGCCAATCCGTTTTCCTACTATGGTCGTTCGTGCAGTATGGAATAGGAAAAAAAGGAAACCAGCCCGTGTGGCCCCACCTGCATGCTCATTCGTTGCCTAGCGCCACGGCGCGATCTTCTCACTGCACACACGATCGCAGCACGGAAAGGAGAACCGTCGTAGGCCCCTGCATGTTCCTTCCTATACGATATCCTCATTGCACGTAATGTGTGTGGGAAAGAAAATTGACAGCCACGTATTAATGTCTGGTTGGCCATGTGCAATGTCGTTCCGTGTATGGCCACACTAGATCCGGTCGGTTTTTCTGTGTCTTCAAACCCGTGGCCATCCGTGTGGTAAGTTTTAACCAATGAAAATACGCAACATCACATTAAATGCGCAAAATATTAATTTTTTCAATATATTTTACGTCGCAAACATGATTTGACTAGTTTCAGTCGCGTTAACTTTGTAACCTCGTCGTGTACGAGTCAGTAGCATTGTTTTGTCATAAACATGTTTTAACTAATTAATTAATTATTTGTTAGTTTGATTAAAACTAAGTTGTAATTAAATATTAGCATGATTAATGTCAGCGTAAATGTTTTCGAACTAATACTTGTTTAGTATAATCTCGTTATCTGTTAGCGAGTATCAAGCGTCGTCACACTATCTGCGCACATCGTCACGCTGCTCACGCGTGATGTGCTCGTTGACGTGCAGATCCGCGCGTCGTTCACACTGGTCGCGCACACTGTTTCCTGCGTCGTCCGCGTGCTATGTCGCACGTGGCCGCGCGTCGTTCACACGCTGTCGTGTTGTTTCGCGCGTCGTGATTTCGCCTCGCTTAGAATCTCTCTTTTTAATTAAATTACTTATTTAATGATAGTTGTTCGTGTAGCAGATTAATCGAACTAAATAGTAGATATAATTTATATTTGATAAAGTCGAATTAAATGTTATAGTTAATACCTGTTTGGCATAAATGCGATAACTTCTTGACCATAGCTCCGATTTCCGCATTTCTTTTCCTCGCGCCACCATAGAAGCGAGCTTTATTTTTTTATTGCATGCTTTATATTATTTTATCTTGTATGGTGTAATGTTCTTATGCAAGTATATGTTTGCTTGTGCTTGTTTGTCTTCGTTGTGCGTCGCTAATAGATTGCGATCTGTTCCTGAGCTTCGAGGAATCGACAATCAAGATTTGGTGAACCTCTGGTCCTGAGATGAAGTTTTTTGAGTCCTACGAAGTCGAAGACCCTGAGCATCGGTTTGGTGAAGGCAAGTGTCCTCTGACCTATTGTGTCTCATTTACTTTATAATTCATCAACCCGCATACCATGATCAACCTAAGGATTGACTAGTATTCTGTTTTCATGTCCTTGTTTACCATTTGGGTATTGATTATTATGATTAGCTCTATGCTAGCGCTTTACTTTTAATCAATGAACATGATGAGATACAATGATGATACTATGATTTTTTTCTAGATATGATGATATACTTGTGGTATTTTAGGGGACTCGAGCGGTTTCTCGAGCGCCTCTCCATAAGGACTTGTTCGTTGGATGACCACCCGGAAAAATAGTGCAACCATGAGGGTGGTATGGGACACCCTTAGCTAATTAATTAGAGGAACTGAGGTGTAGTTCGCTTCGCCGTTGTGCTGTCAATGGGCTCGATGTATGCGGCTTGCTCTGCCGAGGGTGGATTGCCCCTTGGGGAGGAGTGCGGTACATTTAGGAAACCTAACGGGCGGCTACACCCGCAGGGAATCTTTGTAAGGGCTTCATAGTGAATCCTTGGCCATTCACCTCGAGAGTGAATAAGGGTCTTGCAAGCCCGGGCTAGAGAGGGAATCACGGCTCGTGGGTAAAGTGCGCAACCTCTGCAGAGTGTTATGAAACTAATATATCTCGCGTGCTCGCGGTTATGAGCGGCCTTGGGAGCTCCATTGATTAGAGACACATTGAATCAGGACTACTTTGTTTATAGATGATGATGAGGATAATGCTGGTTTCTATTGTGATTATGATTATGATTATGGTTTCTAGTATTCCTTCCGTTTGGAAAGAGTACTTTTGGGTTAACAACTTGGGTTAATGTTAAAACCTGGCTATCTACTAGTAATAATTACCCTGATCAACTAAAAGCAACTGCTTGACCTTAACCCCACATAAAGCTAGTCCACTATAGCCAAACGGGACATTTGTTGAGTACGTTGATGTGTACTCACCCTTGCTTTCACAAAACACCAGGTTGCCTTTGGTGCAATCTAGGCTCAGGTAAAGAAGGTGTCGAGGTGGATCTCCAGGAGTTCCAGGACTTCGACGAGTTTGAGGATTAGGCTAGCGACCTCCCCTAGTCAGCTGCCTGTGGTGGGTTAATTTACGTTGGCTACGTTTCCATTCTGTGTACTTTGATTTATATTATGTAAATGACTCTAGTCTTTAATATTATTACTTACTCTTTATTGTTATTCGAAGCATTGTGCTATGATGAGTCATTTATGTAATCGCTATGTACGTGAGTTCTGATCATGGCACGTACATGGTTCGCATTCGGTTTACCTTCTAAAACTTGGGGTGACAGGTGGCATAGCAGGAGTGGAGGGCAGCGACGGCTGCACAGCTCTGCTTGCAGTGGCTTGCATTTTTTGCTCCTCGTTGGCGATGCATGTGCGACCATGAGCTCTCGACACAGGCAGGTAGTAGTAGAGCCAGAATTGTAACCTTGGGTTTTCCCACACCACAAATAGATATAGATATAGGGATATAGATAGATATAGCAAATTCACCAAATAATATAGGGGGTATAGATATAGATATAATAAGGGGTATAGATATAGATATAGATATATAGAAGATATAGATAGATAGATATGATAGAATAGATAACTTACAATTTTGTCTAAAGAAACTAAATCACTGCTAAGTTTGGAGTAGCATATCTTTGGTGAATACTTGCTAGTGAATTGGTTTCCGCTATAGTATATATATACATATATATATAAGTATACACTCTTCTAGGATTATAGTATATATGTAAGTATACACTCTTCTAGGATCAGTTGTGAGGAGTTCCTTAAATTTTCTTGCGACATGGAGTACAGAAAGAGGGTGGATGCGCTAGTGTTTTTCTCGTTACTCTCCTCAGATACTTTGCTGCTCATGCACATGGGAAGGGTAAGTGAAAACTATACAGACATGTGTGTGCATGCTTAGATAGATATAGACAATTTAGAAGATGTTATTATATGATACCGTGTGTGTATCATGGCGAATTGCTAATGTATCTCAATCCCCTGTGTTAAATTACTCAAATAATTTCGAATGTAATTATTCTCGAGGCATTTGTTGGTAATAGAACTCTTATCCTTTACCTTCTACTAGGTCATGTCACAGATGATGTCGGAGTTTCTACTCCAGCTAAAGAAGGAATTATGCAAGGAAACGGAGCACGATGCGATGTAGGGTTTCCTCCATGCAAAGATAACAAGTGCTACTGCTGCATTGGGGGGCGAACTCATGCTCGCTACTCTACGTTGGCTGAGTGTAGTCATGCCTGCTTCTAAACAAAAATTAAGATCCCTGTTATTATATAAATTGTAATGGTAGGTAATGCTATTAATAATATATGGGAATTTTAGTTTTGGTATTATACTTTTTTCCAATTCACGAAATACCTTCTAAAACCTGGCGTGACAGGTGGCATAGCAGGAATCGAGGGCAGCGACGGCTGCACAGCGCTGCATGCAGTGGCTTGCATTTGTAGCTCCTCGTTGGCGATGCGTGTGCGACCAAGAGCTCTCGGCACAGACAGGTAGTAGTAGAGCCAGAATTGTAACCTTGGGTTTTCCCACACCTCAAATAGATATAGATATAGGGATATAGATAGATATAGCAAATTCACCAAATAATATAGGGGTATAGATATAGATATAACAAGGGGTATATATATATATATAGAAGATATAGATAGATATGATAGAATAGATAACTTACAATTTTGTCTAAAAGAAACTAAATCACTGCTATGTTTGAGTAGCATATCTTTGGTGAATACTTGCCAGTGAATTGGTTTCCGCTATACTATATATACATATATATATATAAGTATACACTCTTCTAGGATTATAGTATTTATTTAAGTATACACTCTTCTAGGATCAGTTGTGAGGAGTTCCTTAAATTTTCTTGTGACATGGAGTACAGAAAGAGGGTGGATGCGCTAGTGTTTTTCTCGTTACTCTCCTCAGATACTTTGCTGCTCATGCACATGGGAAGGGTAAGTGAAAACTATACAGACATGTGTGTGCATTCTTAGATAGATGTAGACAATTTAGAAGATGTTATTATATGATACCGTGTGTGTATCTTGGCGAATTGCTAATGTATCTCAATCCCCTGTGTTAAATTACTCAAATAATTTCGAATGTAATTATTCTCGAGGCATTTGTTGGTAATAGAACTCTTATCCTTTACCTTCTACTAGGTCATGTCACAGATGATGTCGGAGTTTCTACTCCAGCTAAAGAAGGAATTATGCAAGGAAACGGAGCATGATGCGATGTAGGGTTTCCTCCATGCAAAGATAACAAGTGCTACTGCTGCATTGGGGGGCGAACTCATGCTCGCTACTCTACGCTGGCTGAGTGTAGTCATGCCTGCTTCTAAACAAAAATTAAGATCACTGTTATTATATACATTGTAATGGTAGGTAATGCTATTAATAATATATGGGAATTTTAGTTTTGGTATTATACTTTTTTCCAATTCACGAAATTTAGTCAAAATCTAACTAGCTTTTTAGAGGACTTAAATATAAATTATGTTTCCCTATAAATTTTAATGAAAAAAATATTAGAATGCTTTGGGATGCCTCCATCAGCTCGTGGATTCTGTTGCGGATAGACAACGGTATCGGTATAAATAATCACACTGCACAGAATGAGGACGTTTCTAGGAGAACGTGCATTCGGTCACATTAGCGGAAAAATCCTGAGTAGAAGTAGTTGCCTCCCATGTCGGTGTCAACACCACGAATGTTTCGTGCGACACAGAAGGTTTGTGGCTTGCTGTGGCATTAATCTGGCTGCGGCTTGTACAGTATTTTGTCTCTATGGATTGCAGCTGCAGCCATCCAAACAGCTGCAGCTCCTGTGGTTACAGGGCAGCCGAACAAGTCGTTGGTGCGAGGTCGGAGCGGTGGCAACCTGATGCTCAAGGTGGTTCCAGATGTCCACTCAGACAGATGCTAGAGGCTTTTGGATGCGACATGCCTCATTAGGGGAAAGTGGCTCCTAAAGCCGATGTTGCCCGCTAGGAGCAGGGTGCTCCAAGCCAAGAAACAACCCAGAAAGGGAAGGAGGTGGCGCCGAACGAGGGTGGATCAAGCGACGATCGCAAGAGGTCACCCGATTGGGGAGACTCCTCGCAAATAGTAACGATAAGGTCATCAGGACCTTTTGGGGGCACATGGCACGATCATGATAGTTAGACTTCCTTGTTAGATTTTCTTTTTTTGTCGCATCCTTACATCTATTTTCTCAGCCCTATGACGTCAGCCCCTTGTAGCACCCCGAAAATCCAAACTAGAAAATTTCTCAAACTCGCTCTAAATTCAAAATGAATTTTAAATTTTGTTTCAAAATGTTTTCTTGCGAGTTAATCTCAACAAAGAAAATATAGTGGTCTGACTTATCTCCAAAATTCTTCTCAAAATATCCTACAAATATTTCCCTAGTGATCCCCTCAAATTCTTTTCAGAAATACTGGCTAAATGTTCCAACGATATTTCTCCAAATATTTTTCTCCTAAGAAATACCCTCGGAATCACTTTTAAAATCCCTACAAATATTTTCTTAATAATTTTCCTTATGCTCATACGTATACATATGCCACCAGGGTCATACAGTGAGCTCTACAAGCTAATTTCACTTATCCATAGCTAATACATGGTTTATCTCTCACTAATCCTCGCCTCCTCCCACTAATCCTTGACTCCTCCCCCTAATCCCCCACCTTGCCCATTAATAGAGGGGCAAGGGGCCCACTCATGCCATCCCAAGCCATTTCATGGCTACTCACTCCCACTCCCACTCCCACACAAGCACAACACGCGCACAAGGATCGTTCGGTTGTTCATTCAATTGTTCGTCCAAATGTTCATAGTTCGTTCGTTCCTCCGATTGTTCGATCGTCCATCCGATCGTTCATGGTTCATTTGTTCATCTGTTCGATCATTCGATCGTTCGTCTGTTCGTTCGTCCAAATAATCTTTGTCCAGCCATTATACTGCCAAAATTCTGATCGCTCGTTCGTCCAATCGTTCATCCGTTCGTTCATAATACCTATTTATTGTTCGTCATTTGTCCAAACGAACTATTCATCATTCATCGGATAACTCATAATCACTATTCATCGTTCATCGGATCGTTCATCCTACTAACCATCGTTACTATTCATCATTCATCCGATCACCCAAATATTCAACTACTCATCCATCATGATGATGAGCTCACCTAAAACCTGCCAGACTAATATCTCAGCCATACAAACTCTGGTGACTGTGATTTTCCTTCTAGTTAGAACTTCACGGTTGGTCACCCATCCCAGAATTGCTCTAAGTTCAGAACGCTTAACTTCAAGGTTCTTTCGAACCAGGCTTTCAAAAAGAAAGGCGAACCATGTTTGTATAGATATGTAGCACCCCGAAAATTCAAATCTAGAAAATTTCTCAAACTCGCTCTAAATTCAAAATGAACTTTTAAATTTTGTTTCAAAATGTTTGTTTGCAAGTTAATCTCAACAAAGAAAATATAGTGGTCTATATTCTCTCCAAAATTCTCCTCAAAAAGACCTACAAATATTTTCCAAGTGATCCCTTCAAATTCTTTCAGAAATATTGCCTAAATATTCCAAATATTTTTGTAGTTTGTTCATTCGTTCGTCCAAATAATCTTTGTTCAGTCCTTATGCTGCCAAAATTCTGATCGTTCGTTCGTCCAATCATTCGATCGTTCGTTCGTTCATAATCCCTATTCATTGTTCGTTCATACGAACTATTTATCATTCATCGTTCGTTCATAATCCCTATTCATCGTTCGTCGTTAATTCATACGAACTATTCACCATTAAACGGATCATTCATAATCATTATTCATCGTTCATCCTACTATTCATTGTTACTCCAATCGCCCAAATATTCAACTTCTCATCCATCATGATGATCGGCTCACCTAAGACCTACCAGACCAATATCTCAGTCATACAGACTCCAGGGACTGTGATTTTCTTTCTAGTAAGAACTTCCCCTTTGGTCACCCATCCAAGAATTGCTCCGAGTTGAGCACGCTTAACTTTGAGGTTCTTTCGAAACATGCTTCCAAAAAGAAAGGCGAAACATGTTTGTATGGATACACCGTCAATCTTATAAAACCTAGCCCAAGATACCACAACCCGTCCAGACGAGAATATCACAGTATTCCAGCTGTCTGGGTGCTGCCTTACTCTTGTCCCACGTGACAGAGAAGGTAGGAACAATGGCCACCAACATAAGTATCTGCTCATGAATAGTCCAGAAATAATTCATGGCACTCTGCTTCCAAATATCTCTAAATATTCTAATTCTAGAATATTCTAGGAATATTCCTTTTCCCTTTGCCTTTTATATTCCTATGATTATAAAAACCAAAACTCCTTTGACCAGTCTCTGATTTTGACATTTCTGATTTCTAAATTCTTATCAAATTACCCTCTATCCATCCATGTATTTCCGTAAGCATGGTTCATATTCTAGAAAACTCCAAAAATACTCTTGTCCCATATTTCACCTATAATTCTCTATCCAAACTTTTTTTTTCAACACGATTCTCATAAACAGTAAACTCTACCATACTAAACCATAGGCACCCATCTATAAATACCTCCAGAGAGTTACCCTCTCCCTCCCACACCCTCAGCACCCTGAGCCAAGGCAACCCCCCCCCCTTGCACTCAATTACCTCGCTCTGCCACTACACTTCTAGTATTGGTCCACCTCCAATACACTCTTCGGGTAAGCATCTCTACTCCATCAACACAAACTACACTCAAAACTATATTCACCCATCTACCACCATTCCTGACCACTATAATGAATATTTGTTCACATACTCGCTGATTTGTATGCTTGCTTGTTCATGCTATGTATTTATCGGAGCGTTCATGCCGTCTCCTGAAGGCCAGTTCTGCAAGTCTACGCCAGACGATGGAGCCAGAAGCCAATTCCATGAGCTCTCACCCTTTCACTGGTTAAAGCATGGCAAGCTCACTGGATCCCTTTGATGCATAAATTACATATGTTTTTCAAAGACAATCATCAGCATGTTATTTTATGCATTATATGATTTTTCTGCTAAGAGACATGTTAATATGGCAACCCAGCCTTAGAACTTTGCCGCAATTCATCTTTATACTCCTTAACATTTTTGTTACAAAAAGGTTTGAAAAAGGTGTGAGTTTTTCAAAATAAAGTGTTTTTCAAAATGTGTATGATGAAGGGTTATCACGCTTATCACCTTTGAGTGGGATGATCAAGGACTCCTCGGTGTTGGGAGGACCTTAAGGTGATGGCTCAGCCGGGTTAGGTGTGAGAATGAAGAATTACCCCTCTCGTATAAGGACCGGTATGCCATTCTTCACTGCCTATACTCTTATCAAGTACAACCACTCTAGACCATATGGGCAGTCGCTTGATCCGAACTTGCACGGTCAGCACCCTAGGGTTATGTTGGCTAGGGAGCACCGGGAGGACAAGGAGGGGGAAAGTTTTGTCCTAGTTTGGGCATGGAGGTGGCCATGTTCCTTTTGGTATAACTGTTAAGGTAAAGACGTGTAGGGGAGGAGAGAGTTTCGGTAATCCGATCTCACGACGGTGAGATTGCAGAAATCGGACTATTGGGTGAAGTGTACACCTCTTCACAGAGTTCCAAAACCTATTCGAATAGTCTGCGTCCATGGATATGGATGAGTTATGACTTGGTTTGACAATTAGTATTTTGTTTTCCAAAAATGCTTTTGAAAATTGGTTTCAAAAGTTCCGATGGTTGAGCTGTGAGCTATGGTGGATGGGAAGTCCAATAGCTGTTTTTGAAAATGAAAATGAAAACCGTTGGGAAACTACCGAGATTCCTGGATGGTTTAGTCTAGGGGATTTTGTTCTATATAAAAAATCCTGCTCCTTTGGAAGAGGAAGCGTTTTGAAAAAAGATAAAATGTTTTACAAAATAGCCCTAAACCCTAACCATAAACCCTACTGCATAGAGAAAACCCCCTATAGCAAGCATGTTTACTAATGCTGGACACCAAGACTGAAGAAAATGTATAACAATTCACAAAATTTCTTTGTACATATAACATAGAAGAAATTTTGATTGTCCTTAATGAGTACAATCAGGATGAAATAATAACAGAAGGTCATTAAATAAAAACGGTGTTAAGAAACGTAGATGAGGTAACCAAAACATATATATCGTGAAATGATTTTTTGAGGTCAAAGTGCAAGGTGGCAATAAAATGAGAGAATTCTCTATTTAACGCTACTATATGAGTGCTTCCTTCTATGGCCATGAAAATTACAACTCATCTGATGCAGGATCTAACTTTTATTCTTAATAATACTAATGTTAACTAGTCCATCAAGACAATGATGAGTGCCATGTGAGAAGATGGGGTTGCACTTATGGTTTGCAATTCTGCAAGTAACAGCTAGAGCATCAGCTGGTGGAGCATTTGTGTTTCAAGCATTTGTGTTAAAAACCATCGGATATCAAAATTAGCATTTCTATTTTAATTCCATCCTTTGATGTGTTTTTATTTGCTATCACCATTACCTTGTTATCCATTGATCTCGCCTTAATACTTATCTTTATGCCTACTCTTTAAAAATCTCCTCTCTTCCACCTCAATTTGAGAGCGGCAATTTACCTATCTGGCCCTTGGAGGTCCTTCATCATCGCCCTCGAAGGTTTGGCCCTAACCTGGTACACCAGGTTGCCCCTGTTGTCCAACGACTCCTGGAGAAGTCTCCGTGACAAATTTCTGCTCAACTTCCAAGGGTACCGCCCAGACACCGATGTCTTGGCCGAACTGTCACTCTGCAAGCAAATGGAGAAAGAAACCCTACGGGAGTACTACCGCAAGTTCCTGACTCTAAAGTCACAACTGCCTTCAGTCGACGACCAAATTGCCATTCACTACGCCATCAGTGGCCTTTGGGCTGGCATCCTTTACAGTCACTGCATCAGGGACCCACCCAAGACCCTCCAGGAGCTCTACCAGCTGTTTGAAAAATATGCTAGATCCGAGGAACTCCACCTACGCAAGGTCGAGTCCCAGAGGAAACCCAAGGACCCTCCGCAGTCCAGCCAAACGTGGACAAGACCTTCGCAGTCAGACTCCGGTCCGGACAGCCGCAGTCAGCAGCAGGTGCATAACATTGCCAACCAGCACCTCGCTGGTGAGGCCCCTCGCCGTCAAGATTATCCCCCCAGGGCCGCGACAATGGCACGCGTGGTCGGGGTCGAGGACGGGCACAACAACCGCGCAGGTTTTACTGCCTATTTCACGGCGAAGACTGCGCGCACCCGACGAGGGACTGCCCGGAAACGAAGGCCACCAGGGACAGGATGTCCCGGGCACAACCCGCCGACAACCCAAGAGTAGTTGCCCACACATATCAACACCACCTCCCACAACCATACAACCACGGCCCCGCCCAACATCCACCTAACCACGCCTACCAGCACCACGAGGAGGTACAACCACCCCCACTTCCGCCTTTGCACCCGCATCAGCCAAACATCCACCACCCAAATCACCCCCAAGCACCAAAATAAGAAGACTTCGCTGATCAGCCGTATCACGGAGTCATTCACATGATCACTGGGGGGGTCCGGCATCGACTTCGACACGAAGCGACAGAAGAGGGACCACTACCGAAGTATCAACCACGTCGCCATCACCGGCCCAGTCATGCAAACGAAGTGGTCCCATGTGCCGCTGACCTTCGATGCTAGAGATGTCGACCTGCGCAGCGCACCCCACGTTGACGCCATGGTCATCAACTGTAGTGTGGCAGGCTGGGACCTGCACAAAGTCTTAGTTGACAACGGCAGCCAGGCGGACATCATCTTCCTCCACTCCTTTGACCGCTTGGGCATCAGCCATAGCTTACTGAAGCCTTCGGACAATCCCCTATATGGCTTTGGCGGCAAGGGCACCTTTCCTGTGGGCAAGATAGAGCTACCCCTGTCCTTCGGTGTATCACCCAATGTACGAAGTGAGCAGGTCACCTTCGACATCGTCGACATGGTATACCCGTACAACGCCATAATGTGTCAGTGCTCCATCAACAAGTTTGAAGCAGCCATTCACGGACTTTACCTGTGCATGAAAATCCCGGGTCCGCAAGGCGTGATCACAGTCTATGGCAACCAGCAGACCACGCGCAACATTGAAAGAGACTTCGTTCCAGGGCAAAGGAACGTACACTGCCTTACGACGCAGCGCGAAGTCCCCAAGGCTGCCCGCCCAACCACCAACGAGCATGAAAAGGCACAGCTGCAGAGCAACGATGGAACGAAGACAGTTCCCCTTGACCAGGCAACGCCCAAGCAAACGGTCATCATAAGCGAAGACCTCACTTTGCATGACGAGGAGAGACTCATCTCCTGTCTTTCTAAGAATAAGGACGTCTTCGCCTGGTCCGCCCTCGACCTGGTCGGAGTTAGTCGCACTATCATCGAACACAGCCTGGGCATCGACCCTTCGGTGCGGCCAAGGAAGAAGAGGCTGCACAAAATGTCTGATGAAAAAACAGAGGCCGCCAAAGCTGAGGTACACCGCCTGCTTGAGGCCAATTTCATCGAACCAGTTGCCTACCCTACGTGGCTTGCTAACATAGTCATGGTGCAAAAGAAGAGTGGCAAGTGGCGGATGTGCATTGATTTCACTAGTCTCAACAAGGCCTGCCCCAAGGGTAATTTCCCGCTGCCTCGGATCGACAAGATCGTTGATAGTGCGGCCGGATGCGAAGTCATGTCACTCCTTGACTGCTTCTCTGGCTATCACCAAATATATATTAAGGAGGAAGACAAGGCCAGTACCACTTTCATCATACCCTTCGGCACGTATTGCTTCGTCAGAATGCCGGAGGGACTAAAGAACGCTGGGTCCACCTTCTCTCGCCTCACCAAGACAGTGCTCGAGAGCCAAGTCGGCCGAAACATATTCACGTATATGGACGACATCGTCGTCGCCAGCAAAAACAAAGAGGATCATCTAGCCGACCTCGCAGAAACATTCGTGAACATGCGGGACGCACGACTTCGCCTAAACCCCGAGAAGTGTGTCTTCGGCGTTCGCCAGGGGAAGATACTAGGCTACCTGGTGTCGCACCATGGGATCGAAGCCAACCCGACCAAGATCCAGGCTATCATCAACATGACGCCTCCACAGTCAGCCAGAGATGTCCAACGTCTGACAGGCAGAATGCCCGCCCTCAACACATTTATTTCTAAGTCCACAGAGCGAAGCCTACCTTTCCTCAAAACGCTACGCTGCGCAAAAGACTTTGCATGGGGACCAGAGCAAGCGGCGGCCTTCACATCACTAAAGCAGCACCTGTCAGAGTTGGCAACCCTTACAAGCCGCAACCCCTTGCTACCTCTGTTGCTTTATGTCGCAGCTTTGCCACACGCAATCCGCGCAGCGTTGGTCCAAGAGCAAGACAGAGAGGGCACAACTCGGCAGTGTCCAGTTTATTACGTCTCCGAAGTCCTCACGACCTCCAAATGCAACATGACGGAGTTGGAAAAAATTGCCTACGCAGTCGTTATGGCATCGTGCAAGTTGCGCCACTATTTCGAAGCGTTCAAGGTGCGGGTCACCTCGGACAGGGGACTCAGCGAATTATTCAAAAATCCGGAGGCGTCAGTCCGGATCGCCAAATGGGCAGTCGAGCTCTCCGGTTACCATATCACCTTCGAGCCCAGGACAGCCATCAAGTCACAAGTCCTGGTAGACTTCATCGTTGACTGGACAGGGCCAATAACGCAGCCGGATGCGCCTGCAGAGAAGGTGTGGACCATCCACTGCGACGGCGCATGGTGCCATGCGGGGGCAGGCGCAGCTGCAGTCATCACATCACCCACAGGGGTCAAACACAGATACGCAGCACGTCTCAGCTTTGCTTTGGAGTCTGACAGATGCACCAATAATGTAGCAGAGTACGAAGCTGTCATCCTCGGCCTTCGCAAGCTATGGGCACTTGGGGTCATGTCACACCCGGGTTTCGGGGCACCAAGACCCGGGCGCGAACATAATCACCAGGTGTGCTGGGACCAAGTCTCACACATATGATGAATCATGGCACAGGATCGAATGTCACATCTTTACTATATAACAGGAGTTCTATACAAAATAAATAACATCATAAAGAGACAACGGTCCAGCAACCCAAAGTTGACTGGGGGACGACGGCCTAGACCACTCACGAACTCATCACAGCATCCTCCATGCGCCTCATCCTGTGGTACCTGTTCTTGACCTGTGGGGGGGGGTGTGAGACAGCAAGAGTGAGCTCACATACGTTCATAGCTCAACAAGTTGTGGGGAATAATGTGTATGAACTCGCCAAAGGTGGGAGCTCACGTGAAGTGTAAGGCTTACCAAAGGAGATGGTTAGAGCTGAGCATTGCTTTTAAAGTTGGTCAAAATTTTATTAGCAGTTACTAAGTATAAGTAAATATCAACCCAATTAAATAGTAGAACAAAAGTAACAACATCACCTGCGATGCAATGCATATGACGAATTGAATTTAGTTCCATAATTTAATCATGTGAGGGTCCGAGCTGCTCTTGACCGTGAGCACGGCTAGTATACCAGTTTTACACTCTGCAGAGGTTGCGCATCTTTACCCACAAGTCATGTTACCCATCTGCCAAGGGATCGCGACTTCCCATACACCTCTACCGAGGAGGCGAGGCAGGGTAACACTACGAGGCCTTTACAAAGTTCCACTAGCTTCAGAAAACCCGCTACAGTTTATAGGAAGCTCCAATGCAGGAATCCCTTGCAGGACCGCCATCGCAGCAAAATCCTCCCGAGGGCCTCCCTACACTGACCACTCCCCTACTGCCCTTGCCCCTTTCGGGTAAGGTAGTCTTCCACTAGCTTTCCTAATTAATCAGCCAAGGGGTCCCATTCCTCCCTTGTGGTAGCACTGTTTTCCCGGATGGTCGCTCCATGTTCCAATTAACATAATGATCTTATCATTAACAGTAATAATAAACATATAATAAAAGTGTGATCATGAATAATGTACCTTCATACCCAAAACCACATAAAGCACTAGCAAGTACTACCCAAAAACTTCAGTGGTAAACAAGGTATAAAGATAGACAAACTAGGGTAACCTATTGGGTCCCATCAAAATTAACCTATGCAGATCATTATGATTAATTAGAACATGAGTGGGTAAAAAGAAGTGATCAAGGGCACAACTTGCCTGGGACTTGAGATTCCAGGTACCAACTTGCTCTTCAGGTGACACGTGACCTCACTCTAGCCGTAGCAATACAGACAACATGGTATAGGTGAAATTAACATTACACCAAACATAAGATAAAACTATATAATAATAATCTACGCGTTGCTACGAGATCGTGGGAACAAGAACCACTAAATTCGGAGTTACGATTATTAAGTTATGAATTTCCGAAATTATTTAGTGCTTAGAATAGATTAATCCAAATGAACAATTTTAATTCAAGTTTCATGGATAAAAAGTGTTACTAGTTGCTAGACAATATTAATACAAAATTATTGCAACTGGAATGACTCAGTTTGGAGCTAAAATGAATTAACTATGAATTTCACAAGTTTCTAGTATTGTTTTTGTATTAAAAATCATTTTCTAAAATAAATTCTGAATTTCCTTAGGCTTCTGGACTGGGGACACAATTTTAACAAAGACCAGGGGGTTCTTCATAAATTCCAGGACTAAACGGTAATGGTCTTGTAATGGCACGGGATGGCGGGTTGAATAAGAAAAATTGCAGGGGTTCTTTAGCAATTATCCATGGCCGAAGGGGTATGCTTCAATCTGGACCATTGGATCAGTGTTGGACGCATGAGATTAAATCAAGTCCCCCCTGAACCGGTACGCGATCCTGCCGCAAGATCCTAATCCTACGATCACGATTTTATGAAATGAGATCCAACAGGATCCGTTTGTTTAACAGATCAGCGGCCCAGATCATGCACGCGAAAGGGTACTCTCCCTCTAATCTGGAGCGTCCGCTCCACGATCAACGACCACGCTTTCCTACTCGACCCGAGGACCGGACGCGGCGGCGCTTGCACAGCCCGCGGCGGCGGCCATGGCCGGCCGACGGCCAAATCCCGCCAGCGCGCACAAAACTCCATTACAACAGGTACCCAGCCTAGCACACGCAATAACGAAAGGGTAGGATGGGTTCTTACCAGCCGCAATGGCCCCGGATTCCGCGACCCTGGCGCTGCAACGTTGCCGGCCCGCGGAAGGGAATGGAGTCACGGCGGAGCTTCGACTCCGGCAAGAAATTCCCCCGCGCAGGACACCAATCAGCCGAGGCGAGCTTCCAATCATACCCAGCATGGCCCGACGATGCTCTCGTGCAGTGGATTTGGTTCCTTGGTGGGGGCTGGTGGACAATCGGCGTTCAACCGCGGCAGAAATCCTGCAACTCTACGACGGCTCGCTCGTGGTTCCTCCTGTTGGTTAATAGCGGAATAGGAGAAGAGAAGAGCACGACTTTATGGGCGAGATTAATGTCCGAGTTGGCCGGTCCGGAGATCAAGCGTGATCCCAACAACCCAGCACGAAAGAAGCTCCACGACTTGAGTCCGTCCTGAGGTGGATGAAGGCCCTAGCTGGTGGGACCCAGATGTCATCGTGTGTGCTCAACAGGCGTGGCCGTCATGCTCGCGTTTGTTACGAGATTGAAGAAATCTGCCTGACCAGCCGGTCCTCCAAGCAGCGACTCAAGAAAAGAAAATCGGATGTTGTCCTCATTACAGGGTGACACGAGACAACGATTGGTAAACAGAAAAGAAATAAAATAAAAAAAAGAATCATAGCCTGAGTGGGTAGAAAGAAGAGTGGCCGAGGCTGGGGAAGAAAACAGCCCAAGCCTATTTTTTTCATTTTATATTTCATTTTTATTTCCTATTTTGTTTTCAAATTTCAAACTCCAAAAGAGATTTGAACGAAGTTTAGAGTTTATCTAAATTTCAAATGCTCAATCAAAGATATGGCTTGCCATGCAAAGTTTATTTTATGTTATTTATTATTTTGTCCACATGATCTGAATATGTACTCCACACACCTAATTTATTTAAAGAAATCATTATTTTAGTATGTAATCCATTTAAAAGTTTCAAACTTAGTATTTACTTCTTATTTAGTTTTTTAAGAAAGTATATCCTTTATCACCAGTCATTTTAATTCAATTTTTTTAAGTTTCCCAAATCCTAGAATAGTATTTTGGGTGTTACAGGTCACTACCTGCATAATCAAAACAGACTCCAAAGCGGTTGCCGGCCAGGTCGAAAAAGATTATGCAGCAAAAGACCCCACACTCATGGAGTATCTCACGGCTATCCGCAGTCTTGAGAGACAATTTAAGGGCTTTACCTTGCAGCACGTGGACCGAGCCAAGAACGAGGAGGCCGATGCATTGGCCAAAGCAGCCGCTAGAGGCGAGCCTTGCCCTCCGATGTGTTCTACCATGTCATCGGCACGCCAGCCGTCCGCGGCCCAGAGGGCCTACAAATAACCAACGACACCGAAGGCCACCGCATAGTCAACCTCATCATGACCGAAGACTAGCGAGCACTAATCACCCTGTTCCTGCAGGGATATTACCATCTAAGCGACATCAACAAGGCCAAGCGCCTCAAGCACTGAAACCGGGACTTTGCATTCATTGAGGGCCAGCTTTACAAGAAGGGGGTCAGCTAACCCATGCTTAAATGCGTCACCAAGACCGAAGGCGTCCAAATCCTGCGCGAAGTCCACAGCGGAACTTGCGGATCTCACGCGGGGCCTAGGGCCCTCATTGCCAAGGTGATCCATCAAGGCTTCTACTGGCCCGCTGTGATCTGCGCTGCGAATCAAGTCACGAGGTCGTGCGAAGCCTGCTAGAAGTTTTCCTCCCGTTCGGGCAACCCTTCACAATTCACAAAGCTGATCGCCCACACGTGGCCCCTTCAGCGCAGGGGCCTGGACATTGTCGGGCCACTACCCACGGCCCAAGGGAACCTCAAGTTCACCTTCGTCGCCGTCGAGTATTTTACCAAGTGGATCGAGGCAAGAGCATTATCCACAATAACATCGAAGACTACCTAGAAATTCTTCTGGCAAAAAATTGTTTGCCGATTTGGAGTCCCGTCCGAACTCACAGTTGACAACAACAAACAGTTTGATAGCCAGGACTTCAGGGACTTCTGCTTCTCCATTGGCACCAAGCTTGCCTTCGCCTCAGTATATCACCCACAATCTAACGACGTTGTGGAGCGCGCCAACGGCAAAATTTTCACGGCCATCAAGAAAATGCTTCTCGACGACAAGTAGGGTAAATGGGTCGACCTGCTACCTGAAGCGGTCTGGGCACTGAACATGACCGAGTGCCGGGCGACTGGATTCACTCCCTTCCGCCTGCTATATGGATCGGAGGCCATGATCCCGCAGGAAATAAAACATGGGTCACCACTGACAAGCGCTTTAGCCGTCCCCGACGTAGACGAACCAACTACCAAGGACCTCATCGACGGAGACCGTGTCTTCGCCCTGCAGGCCCTCAACAAATACCAAGCTCAAACAAAGGCATGGCGCGACCACATAGTTGTCCCAAGAGAATTCAACGAAGGGGACCTCGTACTTGTCCAGATAACTCGGACAGAGTCACAGGGCAAGCTGGAGCCAAAGTGGGAGGGTCCCTTCATCGTCAAGACGAAGGCATCCCCCAGTGCGTACAGGCTAACAACACCATCCGGCGAGGACCTAGAGCATTCCTGTAATATTGATAATCTTCGTAAATTTTTTGTTTGAATCCTCAGGGCTAACACGCCCTTGTAATTCACCAAACAGTATCATTCCAGCCCGCACTCTTTTCCTCCCGAGGGTGAGGTTTTTAATGAGGCGGAGCCATGTAATATAACCGCAAAAATCCCCCGCAAAAACTAAGATACAATATGTCGAAAAAGACCGCATCGACGGACTTCGGCATTCGACTAGACTGAAGTCACCGCGAGGGGCAGCGCTGACTACCCTCGCGTGCGACACTCTGCGCAAAAGTCGCCTAAGGGTGCAGCCGGACTAGCACAATAAGTGTGCAAAATCGAAGTCTTTTCCAAAAGACTCTCTGTGCAAAAGTCGCCTAAGGATGCAGCCGGACTAGCACAATAAGTGCGCAAAATCGAAGTCTTTTCCAAAAAGACTCTCCGTGCAAAAGTCGCCTAAGGGTGCAGCCGGACTAGCACAATAAGTGCACAAAATCGAAGTATTTTCCAAAAGACTCTCCGTGCAGAAGTCGCCTAAGAGTGCAGTTGGATTCTCCATGCAAAAGTCGCCTAAGGGTGCAGCTGGAATAGCACAACAAGTGCGCAAAATCGAAGTCTCTTTCGAAAGACCCTCCGTGCGCAAGTCGCCTCAGGGTGCAGCCGGAATTATAGGTGCGCACAACCAAAGTCATTCCTAAAAGACTCTCCATGCAGAAGTCGCCTATGGGCGCGGCTGTATCAACGAAGGCGCGCAACCTTATCATACAAATTATGGTTACATACACAGCGAGGGCATCACATATTACATTGGCTCAACCTTTGGAATGATACCCATCTCCCTGTAGTTGAACAGCATTATCCTCAATTCCTCACCCTCAAAAAGATTTCGCAGCTCCCCTTCACCCACACTAGCCCCAGCCAGCGAGGACAACAATTCCCGTTTACCAGTCTCGTCCACGCGAAGACGACCACTCTCCATCTCACCACAATGACGCCTGCCACTTCGCGACAATTCACTCACTCTCCGTTTCGCCACCACCCTTCGCTGCCTACACCTAGTACTCACACCCAGAAGATACTCAGCACCCACCTCACGCGGCGAAGTCTCCGCCGCAGCCATGTCTAACGCTGCAAAATAATCCAAGTCCTCATCTGAAGACTCCTCTGTCCACGCAATCGAACTCCCAGAATCATCAGACTCAAAACACTTAGACACAGAGCCAAACGAGTCGTCATCAGCAGCCACGGTCGAAGCCGCCACAAAAATAGCATTGTCAGTAGCGGTTGCGTGCGTAGGCCCAAACCCTAGAACCTGCGCAGCAACCGAGGTTCAGTATCACACAGACAAAATTTACAAACTCCTCAACACCTATTCAGCCACCTGTGAAGGCCCGGCCACGGCTGTGGGGTCTTCGGCTGCCGGCTCGGCCACCACCCTCAAGGCGTCTTCGCCCGTCGGCGCAGGGGCTGGTGCGGGGCCTTCGCCGGCCGCAGTGGGCGCAGGGGTCACCGAGGTGCCTTCACCGGCATCCGAGGGCGGCCCTGGATTGACATATGTAGCCTCGGGCAGCATGCCGTCCAGACCACCAAGGTCCTCGACGTCTTTGACATGCGCCATCTGTAGCAACAGCACACTCATTCAGCAAAACCACACATACCAACAGATATAACCACACAAAAAACATCCTTTACCTGCTCTATTGCTCGGTCGGACCGCTCCCTGACTGCATCTCGACCATGCGGACCCCACATCCTATCAAACAATGCCCCCGCCGACTGCTTCACCACAGGGTCTTCGACCTTGAAGATTTCACGTTCAAAGTTGTCGTCCGCTTGGTCGAAGACCTCGTAATGCCTGCACCCCTCGCGTGACAAAGCATTCACGGTCCCCTCGCAGGTGACGAGGGAGGCGAAGGACATGAAACCTGTCACAATGGTCGGGAGCACCAGCAGCTCCTCCTGCAACCATTCAAGGAAGCGAAGGCCTGCTTCTTGGCCAGGCACTTCGAAGTCAGCAGTCCATGCACCCAGCTTGTGGTACGCGTCCACGAACTGCACGTGCATCCGCTCGACTTCCGAGCGCGTCGAGGCCTCGACCTTGTCCACGCGGCTGCGTAGGGCGTTGAACCTCGCCTCCAACTCCTTGGCGCGTTGGCTGGCGAGACTGCCCTCCGCCCGCGCCACCTTGGCCTCGGCTCACGCAGCCTGCGCATTAGCGATGGCCTGGTTGGCCTCCCTCCTCTCTTCTGCCAGCTGGCGCCGGAGGTTCGTCTTCTCGGCCTCCATGGCGGCCACTTTCTCTGCCAGCCTGCGTTTTTTGCTTTCCACAACCGACTTCTCCCGGACAGCATCCGCATGCTGCACCCGGAGACTCTCGACCTCGGCAGCCACGTCCGCGGTCAAGGCACCCAACGCGACGTGGTCGGCGAAGTCGGCCGCCTGACACAAACCCATGAGACCCGAATCCCCATAAAAACAACAAACATCGAAGTCCAACACAACTTACTCGCTTCAGTTGCTTTGACAGCTGCTGTGACACTTCCCTCAGTCGCTGGGACATGGAGCCCGCCACTTCCTTCGCGGCAGCGGCCGACAGAATCTCGCCGCTCGCGCAGAAAGTGGCCCACGGGTCCCGCGCGGCACACTTCGCCCCAATCACCGCCGTTGGCGATGTGGTCGCCACCGGAGGCAGGACAACAACCAATTGCCCCTCACCCGACCCTGCACCATGTCATCGGTTAAAGATCGAGATAAAAAAACTTACCAACAAAATAATCCTCCACACTGATGTTCGTGCCGAAGTCAGCAACTTGTCGCGCCGGCGAAGGCAGCTCTCGTCCTTTCGCGGGTCCGCCCGAGGGTGGCTTGCTCCCGCCAAAGGCGGTAGCCTTCACACTCGCCGATGCCTTGCTCTGTCCGGGGGCAGCCGGTTTCGCAGCCGGCACCGGTTTGCTACTGCCGGAGGTAGCAGCTTTCGCGCTCCCCCGTGCTCTCTTCGCCTCGCGCATAGGATCCGCGATCCTGACGACCGCCCGACGTTTCTGCGCAGTGTCTTGACGGTCCTTCTCCATCACTATCGACACAACAACAACAATATTTCGTCTGTAAGGAAAAACCTTCAAGTCACGAGCCATGCGAGACTTAAAGAAGTCTTCGCCAGCCGCGCGGGGGATCAGAACATTCTTGGGCCATCGACCCTCGGTGACCTCCAGCATCCGCGCCGAAGACTCCCGGAGCTCGGGCGAAGACATCCTTCCCCCGAGGGCTACGCACGTCCCCATCAACTCCACAGCAAAATTGTCGGAGACCCCCAGTTCCCCTACTGCAGTACCTAGTTTTCTCTTCTTAGTGGCTGGGGCGGCCTCCTGCGAAGGGTCTTCCTCAGCCACGGCCAATGGCCTCTTCCCGCGGCGGTCGACAGCGTCATCCCCGGGATAGCCGTCGTACGGCAAGTGATTCAGCTCGAAGACCCTATTCAGGCGAGCGTTGGATCCACGGATATCCCAACTCCGCTGGGCCTCCGTCCTAGTGTAACACCCGGATTTTAGGGGTCCAAAACCCGGGCGCTAACATAAACACCAGGTATGCTGGGACCAAGTCTCACACATATGATGTATAGTGGCACAGGATCGAATGTCACAACTTTATATATAACAGGAGTTCTATACAAAATAAATAATTACATAATAAGGAGACAACGGTCCAGCAACCCAAAGTTGACTGGGAGACGACGGCCTAGATCTCTCACGAACTCGTCACAGCATCCTTCAAGCGCTTCATCCTGCGGTACCTGATCTTGACCTGTGGGGTGTGTGAGACAGCAAGAGTGAGCTCACATACGTTCATCGCTCAACAAGTTGTGGGGAATAATGTGCATGAACTCGCCAAAGGTGGGAGCTCACGTGAAGTGTAAGGCTTACCAAAAAAAGAGGGTTAGAGCTGAGCATTGCTTTTAAAGTTGGTCAAAATTTTATTAGCAGTTACTAAGTATAAGTAAATACCAACCCAATTAAGTAATAGAACAAAAGTAACAACAACTTCACCTGCGATGCAATGCATATGACAAATTGAATTTAGTTCCATCATTTAATCATGTGAGTGTCCGAGCTGCTCATGACCGTGAGCACGGCTAGTATACCAGTTTTACACTCTGCAGAGGTTGCGCATCTTTACCCACAAGTCATGTTACCCATCTGCCAAGGGACGGCCAATCCCATACACCTCTACCGAGGAGGCGAGGTAGGGTAACACTACGAGGCCTTTACAAAGTTCCACTAGCTTCAGAAAACCCGCTACAGTTTATAGGAAGTTCCAGTGCAGGAATCCCTTGCAGGACCGCCATCGCAGCAAAATCCTCCCGAGGGCCTCCCTACACTGACCACTCCCCTACTGCCCTTGCCCCTTTCGGGTAAGGTAGTCTTCCACTAGCTTTCCTAATTAATCGGCCAAGGGCGTCCCATTCCACCCTTGTGGTAGCACTGTTTTCCCGGGTGGTTCTCCATGTTCCAATTAACATAATGATCTTAACATGAACCATAAATAACAACTGATAACAAAAGTGTAATCATGAATAGTGTAATCTTCATACCCAAAACCACATATAGCACTAGCAAGTACTACCCAGAAGGTTCAGGGTAAACAAGGTATAAAGATAGACAAACTAGGGTAACCTATTGGGTCCCATCAAAATTAACCTATGCAGATCATTATGATTAATTAGAACATGAGTAGGTGAAAAGAAGTGATCAAGGGCACAACTTGCCTGTGACTTGAGATTCCAGGTACCAGGATGATCTTCAGATGACACGTGACCTCGCTCTAGTCGTAGCAATACAAACATACATGGTATAGGCAAAATTAACATTACACCAAACATAAGTACAAACTGAATAATAATAATCTACGTGCTGCTACGAGATCGTAGGAACAAGAATTACTAAATTCGGAGTTACAGTTAGAAAGATATGATTTTCCGAAGTCATAGGTGATTAAAGAATAAAACTATATTTTATTAATATAAGTTGTGTGGGAAAAGACATAACTAACTCAACTTTTAATCTAAGTTACAACATAATCCTATTTAAGAAGCTGATCTATACTGAAATCCCATATTAACTCAGATTAAACATGTTAACCTTATTTAGTAAAATAGATCTACTATTCATAGGGTACATGAATATCTAATTATAAAAGTATGTGATATAACAAAATAAGGTTCGCCACCGTGTAGACAATTTTATTACCAAGCCAACGCAACTTGAACGGGCTAAATCGGAGTTAAAATGCACAAGTTATGAATTATCCAAGTTTATAGATTTATTTTTATATTTAAAATCGATTTTCCATTTTTATTTTCTATATTCTGACCTCTCTGGACCGCGCACAACATTTGCACAAAGATCAGGGGCTAACCCGCAAGATTCCTAAGACTCATTACATAGAGAATATGGACGGCGGGTTAATTTGTAAGACTTACGGGGTCTCTTTAGCAATTTATCCAAGACGAAGGGGTATCCGGTCATCAGGGTCGATGGATCGTGCATCAACGGCTGGGATTATATCCTGACCATCCCCAAGCGGTACTCTTTGATAGCCATCGGATCAGGATCTGACCACCAGGGTTTTATGAGACCCAAAACCGCACACCGCCCTCCGATCGACGATCCACGGTCGCGAAGCCCGCCGACCGAACCGGTAAGGCACATCAAATCTCAACCATTCAAACTACATCTAGCGGCCGCAACATCTCCAACCTTTGATCTAATCTAAACCGTCGATGAGTCATCCAACGGGTCCCATACTTCTCCTATCTCCCTCCCACCAACCAAGCAGGGTTGCCGTCGCCATGACCGAGCGATGAAGAGGAACGACCCGAGACACCAATCGGCCACCCCCGGACACCATTTTCAAATTGAACGGAGCTACACGGTGTGCGCGGCATCACGATCACAATGGATGTATTCTTACCGGCATTAAGGTGCGGATGAAGCTTGGCCACGGTGCACGGCGGGTTTACGGCGAAATCCCACCACCGGCGACGAATCCCGGCGCCGCATGCCCACAATAGTGCCCGGAAAGACCCTGTACACCACCAGAGCGACACACCGAAGTTTCCAGGCCCAAACCGGAGGCCTCGCCGATGGAGCGCCCGTGGTTCAACGTCGGCGGCACGATCAGGAAGGGATGCTTCGACCCGACCTCGAGGTGCATATGAGATGAGAGGAAGCATTACGTCCGGTATTTATACGCCCAGAGAGAGGGGATAAAGTCCGACTTCCCCACCGACCGCACGCAGTTCACGGGAAACCGGTGAAGTCGCCCGCGCTCAGCCCGCCGCTAGAAGCGGAGCTCGTCTCGAGCCGTGGCTTCGGGAAGGGGACGATCCGCCAGGAGGGGCCCACGCGCCAGTGGTGTTTGGGGGAAATCGGAGGGAGGCTGACCACAAGGGTCCACCAGACGGTGACGCGAGGAGATGAGTCCGCGAGCGCACGCCTGAGTGTCTGTATGGATGGACCCACGAGTCAGCGGATTCACCCCTACGCTGGTTGGGCCGCGCAAGGGGCAAAGGTGAGGTGGGCCGAGGCGCAGGGTTTTCTGGGTGGGCCGAAATGCGCGACAGAGGCCCAGGTAAGCCTTTGTTTTATTCTTTTCTTTTATATGTTTTCTGTTTTTGTTTTCAAATCAAATTTTAAGTATTCAAACCAAATTCAAATTTTATTTTGAATTTCAGATTCCTAAAATCAAACATAATCCCGAAGGAAATTTATACTTTATTGTTTGGATTATTCATTTATTTTTAATAAGTATATATTCTTGCCTTCCCATTCATTTTCTATTCCTTATTCCAAATTCAAATTTATACTTCTACTTTAGTTTTCAGATTTTTCAAATGTATCAATTGAAATACAAATGTGAATATAAACCACCTCATTTTAAATATTACTATGTTATTCTCCTTCTCATATTTGTTTCTAACAATAGTTGACTCAATTACAAATTAATTTTCTCATTTTCCCCAATGTACTATAATATCTATATTTGTTTATTTTTAAAAAAAAATTATACAAATTTTGGGTCTTACAAATCCTACCCCCCTTAAAAATAATCTCGTCCTCGAGATTTGTAAGGAACATGATACAACAAATTTAGCTTGTAGTCTAGATTTCAGTTTCTAGCTAGTTCAAAAATCATGAATCCCTTTTTTTTAGTTAGTTATTTAGGAGAGCATAGGTATATATGGTTATAGACACTTTATTATGCAGGATAAAAGATATCTTTTAAAGCCTATATAGGTTTGGGCAAGAAAGAGTGGGGTAAAGAAAGACTCTATTTAAGATTGTGGATCTTGACTCATCTTGGTGACCTCACTTGATCCTTGAGGACTTGAGTTGGTGCTTATTCTTCTTTGACGTGGTTGGTCTCCTTTGGCCTTTCTTCTTGGAGTTGCCATCCGAGTTAAGGACATGTGGTTAAGATATATGTGGTAAGATAGACTACATGATATAGGTCAAAATCTGGTTTGATGTCAGGTGGTGGTTGATAGGTTATGCAATCCATTAAGACTCTATTGATTGGGTAAGTTATGTAACTTGTTATATAGATCGAGTTGTTGTGTATGGCCAAGTTGATATAAGTCTCCAAATTAGGCTTAAGTGATTTAGGAGTATGGTCTTTATCCTTTGTACCAGCATTAAGTAACTCACACTAGATTAGACCATATTAAATCAGGTATGATCTAGATTAGACTAGTTTAAGTTAGATAGATTTATCAGGGTAAGATATATCTTGTTAGGATATGTTAGAATCTTTTGAGATAGGATGGGGTATACGGTGTAGGTAGGTCAGAAGCTCTATTAGGTTAACACAGAGGGATTATGCAACTATCGGATGGGTAAGGTAGTTGCATATGTATATGGTCAAGTTAATCTAGGGCATCAATTTAGCTTAAATCATTTTTATAGGAGTGAGGTCTAATCCATTTCTAACTAATCTATTAAATAACTCACTTTAGATTTAGATGGGATCTAGATTGGTATCACCGGATTAGTCTAGACAATATCTAATTACTTTGAATTAGATCATGGCTGATATTTTAGACTAGGATAAATATGCTAATTAGGGTAGGATGAATTCATAAGGATAAGGTATAATCCTTTGAGGTAAATTAGATCTATTAGGATAACAAAATCTTTTCAAGATAAGATGAATTTATTAAGGCAAGAGAGTATCTTGTAAAATAAGATGGATCTGTTAAGATAAGGAAGAATCTTTAAGATAAAATGGGTATTGTTAGGCTAGATACTTTATTGAAGGATAATTTAGTTTGTCCAGTTATTTTACAAATGCTATCCTTTATGCCTAGTTGTATATGCAGATGTAGTTGTGGACATTGATCCACAACCCATCACACTCAAACAAAGATCCAAATCAGACATATTTCATAAGAGCAAACATTCAAATACATAGACACTTATAAAAATAGTTTTGTTTTTGTTCCTAGAATTAGGTCTCCTATTCCTAAAGTCACTTTAGGCACGGATTTCAAAGTGTGAAATCCACATTTGTCTTTTAGAAAGAAAGATAAGAATAATCAGAGTAAAGCGGAAATAGATGAGAAAAGATTAAGATAAGTTTAGAATAGCAAAGGTAAGTAAGTATTGGTTGTCCAGTTCTATCTAGGTTTCGTCCTACAGTCAACATTCCTTTGATACCACTTCTGTAACACCCGGATTTTAGGGGTCCAAAACCCGGGCGCTAACATAAACACTAGGTATGCTGGGACCAAGTCTCACACATATGATGTATAGTGGCACAGGATCGAATGTCACAACTTTATATATAACAGGAGTTCTATACAAAATAAATAATTACATAATAAGGAGACAACGGTCCAGCAACCCAAAGTTGACTGGGAGACGACGGCCTAGATCTCTCACGAACTCGTCACAGCATCCTTCAAGCGCTTCATCCTGCGGTACCTGATCTTGACCTGTGGGGTGTGTGAGACAGCAAGAGTGAGCTCACATACGTTCATCGCTCAACAAGTTGTGGGGAATAATGTGCATGAACTCGCCAAAGGTGGGAGCTCACGTGAAGTGTAAGGCTTACCAAAAAAAGAGGGTTAGAGCTGAGCATTGCTTTTAAAGTTGGTCAAAATTTTATTAGCAGTTACTAAGTATAAGTAAATACCAACCCAATTAAGTAATAGAACAAAAGTAACAACAACTTCACCTGCGATGCAATGCATATGACAAATTGAATTTAGTTCCATCATTTAATCATGTGAGTGTCCGAGCTGCTCATGACCGTGAGCACGGCTAGTATACCAGTTTTACACTCTGCAGAGGTTGCGCATCTTTACCCACAAGTCATGTTACCCATCTGCCAAGGGACGGCCAATCCCATACACCTCTACCGAGGAGGCGAGGTAGGGTAACACTACGAGGCCTTTACAAAGTTCCACTAGCTTCAGAAAACCCGCTACAGTTTATAGGAAGTTCCAGTGCAGGAATCCCTTGCAGGACCGCCATCGCAGCAAAATCCTCCCGAGGGCCTCCCTACACTGACCACTCCCCTACTGCCCTTGCCCCTTTCGGGTAAGGTAGTCTTCCACTAGCTTTCCTAATTAATCGGCCAAGGGCGTCCCATTCCACCCTTGTGGTAGCACTGTTTTCCCGGGTGGTTCTCCATGTTCCAATTAACATAATGATCTTAACATGAACCATAAATAACAACTGATAACAAAAGTGTAATCATGAATAGTGTAATCTTCATACCCAAAACCACATATAGCACTAGCAAGTACTACCTAGAAGGTTCAGTGGTAAACAAGGTATAAAGATAGACAAACTAGGGTAACCTATTGGGTCCCATCAAAATTAACCTATGCAGATCATTATGATTAATTAGAACATGAGTAGGTGAAAAGAAGTGATCAAGGGCACAACTTGCCTGTGACTTGAGATTCCAGGTACCAGGATGATCTTCAGATGACACCTGACCTCGCTCTAGTCGTAGCAATACAAACATACATGGTATAGGCAAAATTAACATTACACCAAACATAAGTACAAACTGAATAATAATAATCTACGCGCTGCTACGAGATCGTAGGAACAAGAATTACTAAATTCGGAGTTACAGTTAGAAAGATATGATTTTCCGAAGTCATAGGTGATTAAAGAATAAAACTATATTTTATTAATATAAGTTGTGTGGGAAAAGACATAACTAACTCAACTTTTAATCTAAGTTACAACATAATCCTATTTAAGAAGCTGATCTATACTGAAATCCCATATTAACTCAGATTAAACATGTTAACCTTATTTAGTAAAATAGATCTACTATTCATAGGGTACATGAATATCTAATTATAAAAGTATGTGATATAACAAAATAAGGTTCGCCACCGTGTAGACAATTTTATTACCAAGCCAACGCAACTTGAACGGGCTAAATCGGAGTTAAAATGCACAAGTTATGAATTATCCAAGTTTATAGATTTATTTTTATATTTAAAATCGATTTTCCATTTTTATTTTCTATATTCTGACCTCTCTGGACCGCGCACAACATTTGCACAAAGATCAGGGGCTAACCCGCAAGATTCCTAAGACTCATTACATAGAGAATATGGACGGCGGGTTAATTTGTAAGACTTACGGGGTCTCTTTAGCAATTTATCCAAGACGAAGGGGTATCCGGTCATCAGGGTCGATGGATCGTGCATCAACGGCTGGGATTATATCCTGACCATCCCCAAGCGGTACTCTTTGATAGCCATCGGATCAGGATCTGACCACCAGGGTTTTATGAGACCCAAAACCGCACACCGCCCTCCGATCGACGATCCACGGTCGCGAAGCCCGCCGACCGAACCGGTAAGGCACATCAAATCTCAACCATTCAAACTACATCTAGCGGCCGCAACATCTCCAACCTTTGATCTAATCTAAACCGTCGATGAGTCATCCAACGGGTCCCATACTTCTCCTATCTCCCTCCCACCAACCAAGCAGGGTTGCCGTCGCCATGACCGAGCGATGAAGAGGAACGACCCGAGACACCAATCGGCCACCCCCGGACACCATTTTCAAATTGAACGGAGCTACACGGTGTGCGCGGCATCACGATCACAATGGATGTATTCTTACCGGCATTAAGGTGCGGATGAAGCTTGGCCACGGTGCACGGCGGGTTTACGGCGAAATCCCACCACCGGCGACGAATCCCGGCGCCGCATGCCCACAATAGTGCCCGGAAAGACCCTGTACACCACCAGAGCGACACACCGAAGTTTCCAGGCCCAAACCGGAGGCCTCGCCGATGGAGCGCCCGTGGTTCAACGTCGGCGGCACGATCAGGAAGGGATGCTTCGACCCGACCTCGAGGTGCATATGAGATGAGAGGAAGCATTACGTCCGGTATTTATACGCCCAGAGAGAGGGGATAAAGTCCGACTTCCCCACCGACCGCACGCAGTTCACGGGAAACCGGTGAAGTCGCCCGCGCTCAGCCCGCCGCTAGAAGCGGAGCTCGTCTCGAGCCGTGGCTTCGGGAAGGGGACGATCCGCCAGGAGGGGCCCACGCGCCAGTGGTGTTTGGGGGAAATCGGAGGGAGGCTGACCACAAGGGTCCACCAGACGGTGACGCGAGGAGATGAGTCCGCGAGCGCACGCCTGAGTGTCTGTATGGATGGACCCACGAGTCAGCGGATTCACCCCTACGCTGGTTGGGCCGCGCAAGGGGCAAAGGTGAGGTGGGCCGAGGCGCAGGGTTTTCTGGGTGGGCCGAAATGCGCGACAGAGGCCCAGGTAAGCCTTTGTTTTATTCTTTTCTTTTATATGTTTTCTGTTTTTGTTTTCAAATCAAATTTTAAGTATTCAAACCAAATTCAAATTTTATTTTGAATTTCAGATTCCTAAAATCAAACATAATCCTGAAGGAAATTTATACTTTATTGTTTGGATTATTCATTTATTTTTAATAAGTATATATTCTTGCCTTCCCATTCATTTTCTATTCCTTATTCCAAATTCAAATTTATACTTCTACTTTAGTTTTCAGATTTTTCAAATGTATCAATTGAAATACAAATGTGAATATAAACCACCTCATTTTAAATATTACTATGTTATTCTCCTTCTCATATTTGTTTCTAACAATAGTTGACTCAATTACAAATTAATTTTCTCATTTTCCCCAATGTACTATAATATCTATATTTGTTTATTTTTAAAAAAAAAAATATACAAATTTTGGGTCTTACACCTAGGCACATAACGCCCCACAATACGCACAGCCCCGTCCTCCGCTTCACACACGAATGCAGCGGGATCCCAGCCTCGCAGATCCAACGCGAAGGCTGGACTTCGCACTCGCTGCCCACCCAGGGAGGGCACCTCGCGAGGGCATACTTCGCCCAACTCCCATCCATGTGCCAAGGGCCACACCCCATACCAGATGAATTCCTCAACTAAATCGTGCCCGCTACTCATGCGGGCAGCGCTCCGAAGGGCCACTTCATCCTCATCATCCTCTGCCACCTCAAATTGCGGGTATGCCACATAATAATGGGAGCACATAATGGCCACGAGGAGCCCTGGGTGGTCTTCGACTTCACCCTCCGAAACATAAAACCAGAAATCCCACCAGTTGCCCCATTTATTGCAGACACAGGGAACCAACTCCATGACTTCCATCGAAGTCTTCCCGGTCCTCGGCGAAAACATGGACGATCCAAACTGTGCAATCTTGTGTCCAATTTTTCTTTTTTTGCCAATGCAGACAGTAATGTTTGGTGAAGACTTCTACAGAAGGCTGACCGCCATACGAAGTCGCCGCCTAGACATACTTTGCCAGGGCCACCACGGCGTTAGGTGTCAGCTGGTGGACCTTGTGGCGGAACTGTCCGAATTATTCCAACTTAAGTGCCTAAGTCCCGCCTTAGAGGCCAGACCACACTTAAATGGGAATAACCCGTCAATCCCTCGGATCTAGTCCAACGAGGCCACTGACAGGATCAAGTACCACAGTCTCACTCGATGGTGAGTCACAGAGCAAATACAATAAAGCATAAAATCGTACATCAAGGAGTATTAAATTATTACATCATCATCGTAGTTGTTGCAAAAGTAGTCATTACTGTTCGAAGTGCAGCGGAATGAAACTAACGATAAATAAATGGAGAGATGGGGAAGCATGTCCCATCACTCCTCATGCTCCTCCTCAGCCGAGGTAGGATCCCACTCGACTGTCCAACCCGGTGGCAAGATGGACGGCCAAGTCACTCCAGCAACCATGTCCTCCAGAGAACCTATAAAAATTATGCCACAAGCAAGGCTGAGTATACTAATACTCAGCTAGACTTACCCGGTGTGAGGAGTCTACTCCTCTACCTCTAGACATGCAGCTGTTTGGCTGTGGGGTTTGGTTGCCAAAAGCACTAGCTGAGTTTGTAAATCAAATTTTAGCTTTGTCAAGTTTAAGTGTGACTCTCTTAAGGCTAAATGTGTACTATCTACTCATACATGGTATCAAACATATTTAGCAATCAACATATTGTATCAACTCCACTTGTTACTCAATGCAGTACAATGGATCAAGCAGTCTCATTAGCTGCGAGAAGCAGACGATTCGAATCGAGTTTTTATCCTTGCAAGGTAAACCTAAACACACGACATGTAGGGGCACTCTATCCCCACACACATCAACCGTCCCCATCGATTCCCCGTCAGCAGATCAGGGCTCACTGCCTTGACGTACAATGCCTCACTGACCCCGACTGCCGTCGTGTAGTGACCGCACTTGTACCCACCATAACCGGAATGGGAGACCACGTCTCAGGTCACGTGAGGGGTAAAGTCCACTGCCAGGTTCAATCAGGTACTAGGCTTACTGATTTACCATATTTCTCGGCATGTGCTTAGTACGTTCAAACGCTTGACACAGGTATCCGCACGTTAATCCTTATTCCAATTTCCCATCTCGTAGACAACCAATCCCCATGGATTGTTGTCCACAGACCAGCATTATTGTGATATGAAAGTGGGTACAACCAATTCCTGACCTCGCGCGAGTGCTAGAAAATCACTCGACTTCTACCGAGATCCTAATTAATAAAGCAGCTACTCGACCTAGCATACTAGTATTCATCTCAATAGGATTCCTGAGATCATGCAACTAGGGTTTCAAACAACTCCTACACTTAAGTGCACATTCAATCCTACAATCATTAAGTGTAGTAAAATAGCATAAATAATAGGTTATGCATAAAACCGGGGCTTGCCTTCCAAAGCAGTGGCAGGCAGATCCTCTGGTGCAGGCTCTGGTGCTGGATCCGGGGCTACCTCTTGAGCAGCTCCTTGCTCCGGCACAAGGACGTACTCTCCGTCAGCGAGGTTGCAATCTATCGAATGCAATGAATAAGAATATGCATGCCATGATTATGCAGGATGTGGTAAACATTATGCTAAGTAAAAGAAAACTAAGTTAGTTTAGTCTCTTAGGGTTTCTTGGTCATACTTGGCTCTTGGTGGTGTATGCTTATCAACTTAGGTTTGGAGTTTTGTTAGGGATAAGCATAGTGGATTAAGATTTGGATTGCCCTTTAAAGGTTCTATCAGGTATTCAAGGGTTTTGTTAGTTTGGTTAGGGCAACATTAATCTCCACTACTAATTCCTCTTTTTATTGTCTTTTATGCTCTTAAGGTGGTTTGAACTACAACAGTGATTTCAAAATTTTGAAAAATCTTGTAAAAATTACAGTGGGTGAATATTGGGCTCTGCAGTCTGTCCTAAAATTTGGAGGTCAAAAATAAACAGAACAAGCCCTGGACAAAAATAACAAAAGTTGGGGCAGAGGGGTTACTTTGCACTACAACCCTTATCTAGGTGTGGGTTCTGTCCTAAGGGTTATTTTTTTTGGTATCTAACAGTAATAACATGCTTCTGTGCCAAAAATCACATAAAGTTAATTGGTGGTTATTTAGTTGTGATTTACCAAAGTTTAATGCCAAATAGGCACTTTCCACTACCTTGTTATTTGAAAAATGTCAAACAGCAGATTTCATATTTTTCCTATGTTCTTAATAACAAAACATTAATTATCCCAAGGTTTGGGGTGTTTTCACCTTAGGATTATTTTCTTAGGACTTTTTAAAGTTTTCTCTATTTTTCATGAATAATTGAGAGTGTAATTTCTTTCCACTGGACTATGGGTTAATAGATTTTTCTTGTGAACTACATGACTTAGGCATGCTAGGAAAAATATGGTTGCCCTCTGGTTTCTATTTTTAATCCCTTTTCTTAATTTTCCTAAGTTTGAGTATAAACAAGCTTTAGTGAACAAACACCCCCTTAGCCTTGTACACTGGGGTGTTTACTAATTTTAAACAGTGTTACAACTAAGCTAGTGTCTCCACTATTTTTCTTAACCCTGGTCTAACAATATTTCTATTTTTCCTTCTAATATTAAGTTTTTAGCAGTTTTCTTATTTAATTCAAAACTCTAGAAAAGGATACAGGAACTATGGGTTTTACTATTTTTATCTGATAGTTCATATTTCCCAAAGTCTAGCAAAATTGGTTTGACAATTTTTGGATGATTATTCTTCAAGTTATGCATTTATTAAGTTCTTTGCCATATTTAAAAGAAAATAAATTCGAAAATGGAAAAGAATACAGGTTTGCGCTGAGGCCCCTGGGTTTTCTCTCCCTCTTCTCTCACAAAACAGTCCTCGGTCTACTATTGGCATGGGTCACTGACATTGCACAAAACCCCTTGGACCTAGCCGAAATCTAACCTGCGCTCCCTGGCTGGCTTAAACAGTACCCGCGGCATAGATTACGGCGGCGAGGCTTACCGGCGGCAGTAGAGCTCCGGCGGGGTGGTCAGTGACGTCGGGGAGGTCACGACGGTCACGTCGGTGTGCGGGTCGGCGTCGGAGGTGGTCGGAGCTACCCTGGCCACGAGCACAGGCGGCAGGGGTCGTCGGTGGCGGCTCCTATTCCGGCCAAACCACGACGGTATAGTTCAATTAAAGTGCACGAAGAGCTCCACGGGGCGATGTAGAGGCCATGCGCGCAACGAATTTGGAAATGGTGCAGAGGCTTACCCGGTCCACGTGCTCCGGCGGGGTTCCGAACTCCGGCGAGCACGATTTCGCTATTCCGGTGGCGCGGGTCCTTGGTTCAAGCTTGTGCAAGCTTTACGGCCTCCCAGGGGAGCTATCCGAAGGCTTGGATCGAGCGGAGGAGTGCGGGAAAAGGGTTGGCCACGGTGGTTGCCCTCGGGCGGCTCTAGCGGGTCGCGGGGAGGTCGCCGGAGCTATGGGCGAGCTCGGGGGAGTTAGGCATGGTACGGAGGAGGCAACGAGGAAGACAGCCGGGCTCTGGGACGGGCCTTATAGCCGTGGCGTGGGAGTGGTCACGGGTGGCCGCGGGCGTGCGGGGGTTCGCGCACGGGCGTGCTCTGAGCGCGCCCCCGAGTGTCAGCCCGCATCGAACACGTGGGAGCTCGCTTCTGCCATGGTTCAACGACGGATTTGAGCACCTTAGCGTGCGTATCTTGGCAAAACCACTGTGTACGGTCTCTTCCCTGCTCCATATCCTACCTTTTTGCTGTGAGTTCCAAGCCAAGATACGGTCGGGGTAGGGAGATAGAGGGTGAGAAGTTGCCTATGTCATAGCTGTCCAAACCGGGACAAAAGCTATGCCAAGTCGTGTCAAACGACTTAGGGTAGGAGTCAACTTTCTCCAGGGCATTTTAGAGGTAATTTGGCGCCACTTTGTCAATTGGGTCGAATTGTTTTGACGTTTGAATGAGGGTGAACATGTGTGATCTTTGGCCAAGGGTTGGTTTTGGACTTAGAAAAATCCTGATTTTTCTTTTGTGCTCAACCCTTTGGTGAACCTTTTGGGGCTTTTCTGAAATCTTTTTTGGGTTACTTTCTTACTATTATTTTTAGGTTATTAAGTGTACTACAACTTTTATATTTGGCCCAAGTCATGATCATATGGTCTTCATGACCTTTTTGGTCATACTTACTTCTAGGGTTCCCATTGTCCAAAGTGGTTTGCATTAGGGTTTGGGCAATTCTCCCCTTTAGATGTGCATGATAAGTTAGGGTATGATATCTAAGATGGGTTGCACTTGCTTAGGACCTTGAGTTCCAAGTTTGAGGTACTTTGCTCTATTTCAACCACATGTGATGATGGGCTTGGCTTGTGTAGTCTTAAGTGAAAACCCTAAGTAACACCTAAGGTGTTACAGCCCTCCCCCCTTAAAGGAATCTCGTCCCGAGATTTTAGGGAGAGCCCTTTGGAGGGGTGCCAAGAAGGTGTGCTGGTGTGTTGCCCCTTTCTTTGCTCAAGTCTCTCTAGTTAACTGCTCTTCGAATGTCATTCTCTTTGTGACTTCAGAAGGAAGTCCTTTTTAAGTCAAAACCACAACTTAGACTACCCTTAACATCTAAGTTTTTCTTATATTTGTATTCAAAGGGCAGGTGGGGGTGGGGTTTTGGGTTACGTACCGACTCCTTTGGGCAGAAAGTCGGGGAAGCGAGAGCGTAGAAAATCCTCAGTCTCCCATGTAGCTTCTTCTACTGAATGGTGACTCCACTGAACCTTGTACATTTGGATCGACCTTGCCCGCGTTGACCTCACTTTCTGATCCAATACCTTGACGGGGTACTCTTGATAGGACAAGTCTGGTTCTATCTCAATGTCTAGTTCAGGTAGCACTTCAGTGGGTAGGCGGACATATTTCCGCAGCTGAGATACATGAAACACATTGTGAACTGCTGACATGTGGGGTGGTAATTCCAATTGATAGGCTACGGGTCCACAACTTGCTTTGATCTCATAGGGTCCAATGTAGCGAGGAGCTAACTTGCCCTTGATCCCAAATCTCTGGATACCCTTGGTGGGTGATACCTTAAGATAAACATGATTTCCCACATTAAACTGCAGAGGCTTCCTCCTCCTGTCATGATAACTCTTTTGCCTGGCCTGAGCAGCTTCTAAGTTCTTCTTAATGACCCTGACCTTTTCCTCTGCTTTAAGCACCAAATCTGGCCCAAATATTTCCCTCTCTCCTGCTTGAGACCAATTTAGCGGGGTCCTACACCTTCTCCCATACAAGGCTTCAAAAGGTGCCATCTTCAAACTGGACTGGTAATCATTATTATAGGAGAATTCTGCTAAAGAAAGACACTTGTCCCAATCCTTTCCATAGTGTAACACACATGCCCTCAACATGTCTTCCAAAATCTGATTTACCCTTTCTGTCTGGCCATCTGTTTGAGGATGGTATGCTGAGCTTCGTATTACCTGGGTCCTAAGTGATTCTTGTAGCTGCTCCCAAAAGTGTGCCAGAAACAGTGCTCCTCTATCAGATACAATGGTCTTTGGAATGCCATGCAAACGCACTATTTGATCAACATAGATTTCTGCATATTTCTCAGTCATGTGGGTGGTATGCACTGGTAAGAAATGAGCGGTCTTGGTCAATCTGTCCACAATAACCCAAATGGAATCATGGTGCCGGGAGGTATTGGGCAATCCCACGATAAAATCCATGCAGATGTCCTCCCATTTCCAAGATGGTATGGGAAGGGGTTGCAAAGGGCCTGCTGCCTTCAAATGACTGGCTTTGATTCTCTGGCAGGTATCGCACTCAGATATGTACTTGGCAATTTCCCTCTTCATTCTGGTCCACCAGTATAAGGATCTGAGATCATGATACATCTTGTTACTGCCGGGGTGCATGGAGAATTTTGAAAGGTGGGCTTCATCCAATATCTTCTTTCTGAGCTCAGGGTCCTTGGGAACAACCAATCGATATCCAAACCATAGAATTCCCTTGCTGTCCTGACGGAAGCATTTGTATTTTTCTGCTTTCTGCTTGATCATTTCCTTGATAACCTGAACACCCTTGTCTTCAATCTGTGCCCGGGCTATCTGCTCTTGTAAGGTGGGCTCCGCCGAGATGTAACTTAAGGCACCTGAAGAAACAACTTCCAGGTTCAGCTTGCACAACTCATCACACAGGGTGGTAACTCTTGCATCCATGCTCATACAATTGCACTGGGCCTTTTTACTCAAGGCATCTGCCACAACATTGGCTTTACCAGGGTGGTAATGCACCTCCAAATCATAGTTCTTGATTAGCTCTAACCATCTCCTCTGCCTCATGTTAAGATCTGCCTGCATGAAAATGTATTTGAGACTCTTATGATCAATGTAAATGTTACAGTGAGCTCCCATCAAGTACTGTCTCCATATCTTGAGAGCATGAACCACGGCTGCTAACTCCAGATCATGTGTAGGATAGTTCTGCTCATGGGGTCTGAGTGCTCGGGAGGCATAAGCAATTACTCTGTTATCTTGCATTAAGACACATCCCAATCCCGTACCAGAAGCATCGCAATAAACTTCAAAGGGCTTTGTGTTGTCAGGTTGAGCCAGCACTGGGGCTGTTGTCAAATGCTGCCTCAGTGTATGAAAGGCATCTTCACACTTCTGGCTCCAATTATACTTGACTCCCTTGTTCAACAGTTCAGTCATTGGCTTGGCAATTCTAGAGAAAACCGGAATGAATCATCGATAATACGCTGCCAAACCCAGGAAACTCCGAATCTGCCTCACTGTAGTCGGGGGTTTCCAATCCATTACCTCTTGTACCTTCTCAGGATCAACTGATATCCCATTCTGAGAAATTGTGTGACCCAAGAATTTAATTTCCCTCAACCAGAATTGACATTTAGACAACTTAGCATAAAGACGATGATCGCGTAGTCACTGAAGCATGATGTGCAGATGCTTAGTATGTTCATCTTCATTCTTGGAATAGACCAGAATATCATCAATGAAAACGACCACGAACTTGTCCAGCTCTGGCATGAATACTGAGTTCATAAGGTACATGAAATAAGCCGGGGCATTGGTCAGCCCAAAAGACATCACCAAAAATTCATAGAGCCCATATCTGGTAGAGAAGGCCGTCTTGGGAATATCACTGGCACGGATCTTGATCTAATGGTAACCCGAGCGAAGATCTATCTTGGAGAACACTTTGGCTCCCACCAACTGATCGAACAAAACATCAATGCGGGACAGTGGGTATTTGTTCTTGATAGTCACCGCATTGAGAGGGCGGTAATCAACACACATTCTCAAACTCTCATCCTTTTTCTTCACAAATAAGGCTAGGCATCCCCACGGTGAAGTACTTGGGCGAATGAACCCCTTGTCCAACAACTCTTGCAGTTGCTTTTTCAGTTCTGCCAATTCCGCGGGAGGCATCCTATATGGTCTCTTGGAGATAGGAGCAGTCCCGGGTTGCAATTCAATGGCGAACTCAATGTCTCTATCAAGTGGCATTCCTAGCAATTCATCTGGAAAAACATCTGGGTAGTCACAGACCACTGGGATCTTTTCCACTGGGGATTCTATTATAATGAAGGCACAAGAACGGGTACAACCTTGGTCGGGCAAATATAGTGTGGTTTCACCACAAGTCGGTGAGTGCACCTCAATGGCCCTAGCTGCAATATCAATAACTACCTGATGCCTTGTTAACTAGTCAGTTCCCAATATGATATCCACGCTATCCAAACCCAATATAAGGAGGGTGGTTTTAATTATTAGACTACCAAACCTTATGGGCACATGTCTGTTGACTTGATAGGTGGCAACCCTGCCTCCTGGTGTCGAAATTGTAATACCCCCATTGGTGTGGTGAAAAGGCAATTGACACTTGGCACTAAATTTGGCACTGATAAAACTATGTGATGCACCAGAATCAAAAAGAATAATAGCAGGATAATTCAAAACTGTAAAGATACCAGTCATGACGGGTGCTCCCTCTGGAATATCAGCCATGGTGGTGAAGTTCAGCCTGCCTTGCCTCACTTGCACCTTCTGTCTCCTGCCTTGATTCTGATTAACATTCTGCCCCTGCCTCTGCTGGTTTCTGGGGCAATTCTTGGCATAATGTCCAGTGTTGCCACATGTGAAACACCTGTTGTCATTTGCCTGGCGATATTGCTGCTGCTGTTGATTGTTCCTCTGAGCTGGAAACTGGGTACGGTTGGGTGCCTGCTGCTGCTGCTGTGGTCGGATCACCCAACGTCCTTGCTGCTGCTGCGGTCCCCTATTCTGAGTGTCAGACACAATCCTGAAACGATGTGGCTGAGCTGAAGGTCCTGCCACAGGGGTCTTCCTTTTCTTCTCCGCCTGACGAGCTGTGATACGGTCCTCCTGAGAAATGGCCATGTTGACTAACTCATTATAGCTGTTGGCCCTGACGGTGTTGAGACGGTCACGGAGCTTAGTGCTGAGCCCCCTTCTGAACCTGTCCCTCTTCTTCTCGTCTGTGTCTGCATGATACCCGGCATACTGGCACATGTCATTAAAGGCCTGAGCGTACTGTAGCACTGTCCGGTTCCCTTGAGTGAGTGCCAGAAACTCGTTGAGCTTTCGGTCCATAATACCTGCTGGTATATGGTGTCCCCTGAAAGCTGCCTTGAACTCTCTCCATTCCACCTCTCGGTCATCTGGCTGCATAGCAAGAAAATGGTCCCACCAAGTCCTTGCGGGTCCGCGAAGCTGCTGGGTGGCGAACCTGACCTTAGTGACCTCTGAGCAAACTCCATGGAGTAGCGGGAATTTGGATTCCACTACTCTCAACCATACATCCGCATCAAGTGGGTCCTCTGCCCTGGTGAACAATGGTGGCTGGGTACTGAGGAACTCCTGGTAGGTGGCTGCTGCGGGGTGACGCTGATGATCACCACCACCATAGTGCTGGGGTGGCGGCTGACACTGAGCTAGCTGCCTCAAGATCTCATTCTGCTGAGCCATTAGCTCCTGCAGAGTAGGAGGCGGTGGCGGCAGTGGAGGAACGCGCTCATTTTGACCACGACGCGCTCTCCCGGCCATCTGAAAAATCACATATATTTTCAATAACACATTTTTGAGGTTCAAGGTTCAATCGCGATGAAAGAGTCAAAAGGCGAAATTGATAGATTCTTGCATAATTATAAAAGATTTCACAAGGCATAAACTTTTCTTCTTAAATTAAGACTAACATCATCCACCAACCATGCTTCCAAAAGAGTTTATCGCGATTACATTAATAGCCCAAAAGACTCAACTCTATCTAGCCTAGTACCCCAAGGGTGCAAAAGCTAAGCTAGCTTCGAGGAGTCCTACCATCACCGACTTCTAGCTCTATCCCTGAGACCTAGTGAGCGAACGAGGCAACACTCGACTCGGGGGAAGGTGGTCTCCCTGAGCCAGCAGTGTCCAAGCTGGAGGCAGGCTCCTCTCCTCCCTCAATGTCGACATCCTCGTTAGCCTCCATGTCCTGGATCTCCTGGTGATGCATATCCAGGTGCTCGTTAGCCTCCGCAAGCTGTTGCTGAGTGTTGATAAGCTGATCCTCGAGAACCTCGATGGTGTTCTCCCTGGTCCCTACTAACTCCTCAAGCTCTTGGATCTCATTTGACAGTTGTTCCACCTGTAAGTCTTTTTCCACCATCTCAGTGGACAAGTCAACCACAAGCTCCTCTCTATTATCCAGGGTGATCTTAATTGCCTCCAACAATGCCATCAGATGGGACATTGCCTCACCACGCATTACTTGAAGACGGTACAGGGCATTCATGCACCGCATTGTCAAGTGAGTCGTCTGGCCTGGGTAGATAGCCCAGATGTCCTTGGCATGCTCCACTCGGTCCTTCCACATTGGGTCGTCCTCCTTCTCAGCGGGGAACAAGCCAATGGGGTGAGTGGACAGCTCCAAGGGGTGGAATCCGCAGAAAGTGGTCAACTCGTGAAGAGCAATCGCCTCGATTGTATCCTCTGCCCAGTATCCAAAAGACTCAGAGTCCAGCGAATGCCAGCCTGGCTGTAGGGGATGAGGCTCCAGGGTCATCCTCACCTTACAGCGGGGCACTCAGTGCTTCTCGAACTGTTGCACCGCGTACTGAGGAGGCGTCGTGTAACCAGCCCCCCTGAAGTACCTCCCACAAAATACGGGGAAAGCCCTCTCGTGCAAGCCCATCAGTGTGGGACAGTGCATTCCCTTCGTCCGAGGATCCGTGGGAAGTCATCTGTGTACGGTTAAGCATAAGTAAAAGAAAAGGAATTATAAAAAGAAAAAAGGAATCACAACTCAGCCTCTCTCTAACTATAACAATGGTACGGGGGTACTTAGTTGGTCATCATTTTGTATTAAAGTCCTTACCCAATTATCCATTAGTTTAATTAAGAATGCATGCATGCTCGTCCTGAACGACCTCACATCAATGTAAAGGGAATAGGGAAGAACTCCCATCCCTCATAGTAGCCTATAGGGCTTAATCACTTAGCCACCTAACTACCCCTCTATCATCCTAAGGCTTCCGTCCTAGGTCTATCCTGATCGTCCTACGACCTATCCAACATTTGTTTCTATCAAGTTTTACTTTGGAAAAGGATGATATTTATAGTTTATTGATTCCTCTGTGGTGGTACAAGCTCCAATACCAGCTGTGGCGGAACTGTCCGAATTATTCCAACTTAAGTGCCTAAGTCTTGCCTTAGAGGCCAGACCACACTTAAATGGGAATAACCCGTCAATCCCTCGGATCTAGTCCGACGAGGCCACTGACAGGATCAAGTACCACAGTCTCACTCGATGGTGAGTCACAGAGCAAATACAATAAAGCATAAATCGTACATTAAGGAGTATTAAATTATTACATCATCATCGGAGTTGTTGCAAAAGTAGTCATTATTGTTCGAAGTGCAGCGGAATGAAACTAACGATAAATAAACGGAGAGATGGGGAAGCCTATCCCATCACTCCTCATGCTCCTCCTCAGCCGAGGTAGGATCCCACTCGACTGTCCAACCTGGTGGCAAGATGGACGGCCAAGTCACTCCAGCAACCATATCCTCCAGAGAACCTGTAAAAATTATGCCACAAGCAAGGCTGAGTATACTAATACTCTGCTAGACTTACTCGGTGTGAGGAGTCTACTCGTCTACCTCTAGACATGCAGCTGTTTGGTTGTGGGGTTTGGTTGCCAAAAGCACTAGCTGAGTTTGTAAATCAAATTTTAGCTTTGTCAAGTTTAAGTGTGACTCTCTTAAGGCTAAATGTGTACTATCTACTCATACATGGTATCAAACATATTTAGCAATCAACATATTGTATCAACTCATCACATTTCCACTTGTTACTCAATGCAGTACAATGGATCAAGTAGTCTCATTAGCTACGAGAAGCAGACGATTCGAATCGAGTTTTTATCCTTGCAAGGTAAACCTAAACACACAACATGTAGGGGCACTCCGTCCCCACACACATCAACCGTCCCCATCGATTCCCCGTCAGCAGATCAGGGCTCACCGCCTTGGCGTACAATGCCTCACTGACCCCGACTGCCGTCGTGCAGTGACCGCACTTGTACCACCATAACCGGAATGGGAGACCACGTCTATGGTCGCGTGAGGGGTAAAGTCCACTGCCAGGTTCAATCAGGTACTAGGCTTACCGATTTACCATATTTCTCGGCATGTGCTTAGTACGTTCAAACGCTTGACACAGGTATCCGCACGTTAATCCTTATTCCAATTTCCCATCTCTTAGACAACCAATCCCCATGGATTGTTGTCCACAGACCAGCATTATTGTGATATGAATGTGGGTACAACCAATTCCTGACCTCGCGCGAGTGCTAGAAAATCACTCGACTTCTACCGAGATCCTAATTAATAAAGCAGCTACTCGACCTAGCATACTAGTATTCATCTCAATAGGATTCCTGAGATCATGCAACTAGGGTTTCAAACAATTCCTACACTTAAGTGCACATTCAATCCTACAATCATTAAGTGTAGTAAAATAGCATAAATAACAGGTTATGCATAAAACCGGGGCTTGCCTTCCAAAGCAGTGGCAGGCAGATCCTCTGGTGCAGGCTCTAGTGCTAGATCCGGGGCTACCTCCTGAGCAGCTCCTTGCTCCGGCACGAGGACATACTCTCCGTCAGTGAGGTTGCAATCTATCGAATGCAATGAATAAAAATATGCATGCCATGATTATGCAGGATGTGGTAAACATTATGCTAAGTAAAAGAAAACTAAGTTAGTTTAGTCTCTTAGGGTTTCTTGGTCATACTTTGCTCTTGGTGGTGTATGCTTATCAACTTAGGTTTGGAGTTTTGTTAGGGATAAGCATAGTGGATTAAGATTTGGATTGCCCTTTAAAGGTTCTATCAGGTATTCAAGGGTTTTGTTAGTTTGGTTAGGGCAACATTAATCTCCACTTCTAATTCCTCTTTTTATTGTCTTTTATGCTCTTAAGGTGGTTTGAACTACAACAGTGATTTCAAAATTTTCAAAAATCTTGTAAAACTTACAGTGGGTGAATATTGGGCTCTGAAGTCGGTCCTAAAATTTGGAGGTCAAAAATAAACAGAACAAGCCCTGGACAAAAATAACAAAAGTTGGGGCAGAGGGGTTACTTTGCAGTACAACCCTTATCTAGGTGTGGGTTCTGTCCTAAGGGTTATTTTTTTGGTATCTAACAGTAATAACATGCTTCTGTGCCAAAAATCACAGAAAGTTAATTGGTGGTTATTTAGTTGTGATTTACCAAAGTTTAATGCCAAAAAGGCACTTTCCACTACCTTGTTATTTGAAAAATGTCAAACAGCAGATTTCATATTTTTCCTATGTTCTTAATAACAAAACATTAATTATCCCAAGGTTTGGGGTGTTTTCACCTTAGGATTATTTTCTTAGGAACTTTTAAAGTTTTCTCTATTTTTCATGAATAATTGAGAGTGTAATTTCTTTCCACTGGACTATGGGTTAATAGATTTTTCTTGTGAACTACATGACTTAGGCATGCTAGGAAAAATATGGTTGCCCTCTAGTTTCTATTATTAATCCCTTTTCTTAATTTTCCTAAGTTTGAGTATAAACAAGCTTTAGTGAACAAACCCCCCCTTAACCTTGTACACTGGGGTGTTTACTAATTTTAAACAGTGTTACTACTAAGCTAGTGTCTCCACTATTTTTCTTAACCCTGGTCTAATAATATTTCTATTTTTCCTTCTAATATTAAGTTTTTAGCAGTTTTCTTATTTAATTCAAAACTCTAGAAAAGGATACAGGAACTATGGGTTTTACTATTTTTATCTGATAGTTCATATTTCCCAAAGTCTAGCAAAATTGGTTTGACAATTTTTGGATGATTATTCTTCAAGTTATGCATTTATTAAGTTCTCTGCCATATTTAAAAGAAAATAAATTCGAAAATGGAAAAGAATACAGGTTTGCGCTGAGGCCCCTGGGTTTTCTCTCCCTCTTCTCTCACAAAACAGTACTCGGTCTACTATTGGCATGGGTCACTGACATTGCACAAAACCCCCTGGACCTAGCCGAAATCTAACCCGCGCTCCCTGGCTGGCTTAAATAGTACTCGCAGCATAGGTTATGGCAGCGAGGCTTACCGGCGGTAGTAGAGCTCCGCACGGGGTGGTCAGTGACGTCGGGGAGGTCATGACGGTCACGTCGGTGTGCGGGTCGGCGTCGGAGGTGGTCGGAGCTACCCTGGCCACGAGCACAGGCGACGGGGGTCATCGGCGGCTCTTTTTCCGGCCAAACCATGACGATATAGTTCAATTAAAGTGCACGAGGAGCTCCAAGGGGTGATGTAGAGGCCATGCGCGCAACGAATTTGGAAATGGTGCAGAGGCTTACCCGGTCCACGTGCTCCGGCGGGGTTCCGAACTCCGGCGAGCATGATTTCGCTATTCCGGTGGCGCGGGTCCTCGGTTCAAGCTTGTGCAAGCTTTATGGCCTCCTAGGGGAGCTATCCGAAGGCTTGGATCGAGCGGAGGAGGGTGGGAAAAGGGTTGGCCACGGTGGTTGCCCTCGGGCGGCTCTGGCGGGTCGCGGGGAGGTCGCCGGAGCTATGGGCGAGCTCGGGGGAGTTAGGCGTGGTACGGAGGAGGCAATGGGGAAGACAGCCGGGCTCTGGGACGGGCTTTATAGCCGTGGTGCGGGCGTGGTCACGGGCGGCCACGGGCGAGCGGGGGTTCGCGCATGGGCGTGCTCTGAGCGCCCCCCCCCCCCCCCCCCGAGTGTCAGCCCGCGTCGAACACGTGGGAGCTCGCTTCTGCCATGGTTCAACGACGGATTTGAGCACCTTAGCATGCGTATCTTGGCAAAACCATTGTGTACGGTCTCTTCCCTGCTCCATATCCTACCTTTTTGCTGTGAGTTCCAAGCCAAGATACGGTCGGGGTAGGGAGATAGAGGGGTGAAAAGTTGCTTATGTCATAGCTGTCCAAACCGGGACAAAAGCTATGCCAAGTCATGTCAAACGACTTAGGGTAGGTGTCAACTTTTTCCAGGGCATTTTAGAGGTAATTTGGCGCCACTTTGTCAATTGGGTCGAATTGTTTTGAAGTTTGAATGAGGGTGAACATGTGTGATCTTTGGCCAAGGGTTGGTTTTGGACTTAGAAAAATCCTGATTTTTCTTTTGTGTGCTCAACCCTTTGGTGAACCTTTTGGGGCTTTTCTAAAATCTTTTTGGGGTTACTTTCTTACTATTATTTGTAGATTATTAAGTGTACTACAACTTTTATATTTGGCCCAAGTCATGATCATATGGTCTTCATGACCTTTTTGGTCATACTTACTTCTAGGGTTCCCATTGTCCAAAGTGGTTTGCATTAGGGTTTGGGCATTTCTCCCCTTTAGATGTGCATGATAAGTTAGGGTATGATATCTAAGATGGGTTGCACTTGCTTAGGACCTTGAGTTCCAAGTTTGAGGCACTTTGCTCTATTTCAACCACATGTGATGATGGACTTGGCTTGTGTAGTCTTAAGTGAAAACCCTAAGTAACACCTGAGGTGTTACAGACCTGGACCTCAAATCTCTGCAGGACCTCCGCCACAAAGCAATGTGGAGGCAGGCGAAGGCCAGCGGTGAAAAACGCCTCAAACACAATCAACTCGCCCTCAGACTCGGGAACCTCCTCTGCCCTTGGGACACGCCCAACTCCGCTGCCAAAATATCCCAGCTGCTACGTATCCAGCACGCGGACCGATGAAATCCTCGAAACGCCGAACTCCACCGTATCACCCGGATGTAGCTCCGCCGCCGCCACATTGCTCAAGGTATCCTCGAACGTCGACGTGTTTGCAGCAGACGAGGAAGAAGACGGCATAGCTACGTACCGTCGGCGGCGGCGCGCGGTCTGCTTGACGCGGACCAGATCTCTGACGAACAGGAGCAAGGAGGGCAGGCGAGCGGACGAACGGTTTCAAAAGGAGGCTAGGGTTTCACGACGCGCAGAAAGGTAAGAGAACCTGACCCGCGCTACCCCCCTTTTATACACAGGACGCGACGCTTCGGGAAACCCGCAGTCCAACAGTACTGCGTCTGTCAACGGTCACATCAAAAACCCCGTGGAACCACTTCGAGTGAGGGCAGCGTCTCCACCATCTAGCGACGTCTTCGGCACCAGATGACTTAGTCGAACTGGTCCCTCGGAGGGCAAATGTTGGGGCGAAGGCGAAGACGCTACCCTTCGCTCCAGGCCTTCGTCGATCTCGCTGCACCAACGGGGGCAAAACGACCGGCGGAGTCCACCCTTCGGCCTCTACACTGCAAGACGAAGGCCTACGACGGGGTCGCCCCTCCCACGCCCTCACCCAACCTGGAGGCCCATGTAGGATTCGGCCCATTGTAACAGGCCCCGCACGGAGAAGTGTGTTACGGGCTCAATTTGTAATGGCTTTTCTGTAATGACACTCTGTAACCCTCCCTTATGGGAATATTCCGGGGATAGTCCAGGTGCCTGAGGGCAGATGCGTCCTTACATCAAGACGTTGGGCACTTAGGCACCTATAAATACCCCCGTACAGTGCCCCTGAGAGGCTGGATTAACAGAGCAATTGCCATCTCGAGTCAAAACCTTGTTTACGTTACTTTCACTCCCCCGTTGGATCAACTTGCCCAGGAGAGCAAGTTCCAACATGCGTCATGCTGGAATTTATTTGATTGCACATCTATAAATAATAAAAAGTAATAATATCAAAAACAATACATTGATATACAAACTAGAATTTAAAACCTAAATGGGGAGCAAAACTTTGGAGAAAGAGAAGAGAATACCACATAAAATAAAGGAAATATATATATATATATATATATATAAATATATTCTTTTATCATAAGATTTGAATTTGTACATTGATATATGTGCAAGTCACAACCAAAATTTAAATTCTAAATTCGAAATCAAAAATGGGAAAAGGAAATAAAAAAAGAAAAGAAGAAAGAACCTGAATGGGCCCAAACTTTTCCCTCAGCCCACTCCTATTTCCCTAACCGGCCATTGCCCTGTTATACCGCACGGCCAGGCTCACGCCTCCCTGGAGTGCGCCGATGGGTGGGCCCGCTCGGTCGGTGACTCTGGTGCACGCCTGCATCCGTTCGTCGACACTGGCAGTGGGACCCTGTCGTCAGGTGTGTCTCCTTCCCCTTGTGTGTTAGGAGTTTGTTGCAGCGAGCGCCGAGTCCACCGAAGTCTGTTTGATTCGGTGGGTCCATGATGGGGGGATTGACCGGGGGGCAGAATCTTCAGCGTGCATAAAGGGCGAACCCATCCCCTCTAATCTAGACCCTATTCCTCCACTTGAACCCCACCGTTGGCATGAACACCGAGCGAAGAACCAAAAGAAAGTCGTCGCCGCCGCTGTACATCCTCCTTGCCGTCGTTCAATGCATCGACATTAGCCGTTGGGCTTCGCGACGTCAACGAGGCGGGAATCAGAGCCTCGCCAGAGGAGATTGGGAAGCAGGGTTCAGGTTTCGCTCTCGAAATTAAGACTCGCGACCGATTCGACCGAGTCCTAGACCATCAACGTCGCTGCTTCCTCCGCTGTTGAGGTAACCTTCATCATGTCCACTCTTGTCTCTGCCTTCTCTAGGTCCTGTTAGGACGCGTGATTAGGTATGGTGGGAGCTTTATTGCTCACTGGTGGCGGGCAGAGTCACCGTGTCACCTTGTTCGGGCGCAGGGGGGTTTGAGCGGGCAGATCCATACAGGTTGGCTAGCGGCGTCATGGCGTTCGGTCCTCAGTCGTGTTCGTTAGAACCATGTGGCGCATAGGACGACGTAGCCAACGCCGGTGGGGCTTACTCTGTTGCGGTGACATGTGCGCCACTCAGTGCGCTGACGAAAGGTAGGAGACGACTAGGTACCGGTCGACTGTAGCTTGGGGGAGAAGCATATGCCGCTGATATCTGGTTCAACGGCTGAGATTAGGAGCTGGCGTACCGATTGGGGAAACTGTCCTAGAACGTTAGATCGTGATCCGGTGGCGCAGAGTGGATCTACGACTCATTAAATCCGGGTCGTTCACTGTTGATCCAACGACTTCACGCTCGTTACGTTTCATAAAGACTTAGATTCATTCTGATGCATCCACGTCTGATCCAACAGCCCATTGTGGACGATACCTCTTCACAGCGCCAGTTTACATAGGGGACCCTAGAAAATCTAGGAATCAACCCGCCGTCCGTGTGGACTATTTCCTGAGTCTTAGGAGTTTTACCCCGTAGCCCCTACACTTTCTGGAAAATGAGGCCCAGTCCAGTACAGTTTGAAATTGAATAAATAAATTGGAAAATAGATTTTTAATATGAAAATAAATGCTAGGAATTGTAAAATTCATAGCAAATTCATATGAACTCCAAATTACTCCATTCCAGTTCCTAAAATTTTGTAGTATTATTCTCTATCACTTAGAGTCTCTATTTTGTCATGACCACAGTAAGAAAAATAATTTCTCATTTAATTCTATTTCAAGCACATAAAACCTTTGGAAATTCATATCTCAAAATCTATAACTCCAAAAATTATGATTTCTGTTCGTAGGATTTTATTTTAATGTGTAGATTATTAGTATGTATTTTCCTTACATGTTTGGTGTGATGTTAATTTTCTCTATATACTGTGCTTGTTTGTATTGTGGCGAGTAGAAGAACCTGTGACTGAGGATCCTGGTGACCAGCAGATAGAAGTAGCTGAGCAGGAGCTCATTGAAGGCAAGTTGTGCCCTTGACCACTTTTTACCCAATAATGCTCTTTAATGTCACTTATTCATGCATAGGTTAATTTTGATGGGACCCGATAGGTCACCCTAGATTGTTTATCTCATTACCTTGTTTACCCCTGAATCACTTGGGTAGTTTGCTATTGCTTTACATGGTTTTGGGATAATCATGTATTATATCCATGTTTCAGTTATTTTGTTATTCTATTTATGTTCATGTCAAGATCATTAATGTTAATTGGAACATGGAGCTTAACTTGAGAAACACGTGCCACCACAAGGGTTTAATGGGACGCCCTTGGCTGACTAATTAGGAAAGCTAGTGGAAGACTACCTTACTCGAAAGGGGCAAGGGCAGTAGGGGAGTTGCATGCAAGGAGGTTCTCGGGTTGATTTTGCTGCGATGGCGGTCAGATGAGGGATTCTTGCAAGTGCTCTTCCCATAAACTGTAGCGGGTTTTCGGAAGCTAGTGGAACTTTGTAAAGGCCTCGTAGTGCCCTGCCACGCTTCCTAGGTAGAGGTGTATGAGAGTCACGATCCCTTGGCAGATTGGTAACATGACTTGTGGGTAAAGGGTACAACCTCTGCAGAGTGTAAAACTGGTATACTAGCCGACCTCACGGTCAAGAGCAGCTCTGGACTCTCTGATGATTAATTTATGGAACTTAAATTCAATTTTGTCATTTGCATATGCATGGGATTATTATTAATTTTGTTCTATTACTTTATTTAAGGTTTGGTATTCACTTACATCTAGTAACTGCTAATAAAATTTTGACCAACTAATTAAAAGCAATGCTCAGCTTTAACCCATGTTGTTGATTAGCCTTACACATCACATGAACTCCCACCTTTGGTGAGTTCATGCCCACTGGTTCCCCACAACTTGTTGAGCTATGATCATGTGTGAGCTCGCCCTTGATGTCTCACAACCCCCGACAGGAGAAGAACAGGTGGTTCAGGAGGAGCCACAAAGCGAGGAGTTGATCTGATCTAGGTGGCGTTTCCCCAGTTGACTCTTGGGCCAAGGATGATCCTTAGTTCGTTTTATATTTATCTTTTATTTTGTAATAAGACTTCCGCTATGTAATTATTACTCTGATGTTATTGTGACATTTATCTCTATACTCTCTGTTATTATATATGTTGTCTTCTTGGCGCATGTATGAGATGCATCTGGCTTTGTTTCTTAAAGCCGGGTGTGACAGAACCTACCCTTTGAAGCCCCCTCTTTTCCATCTCTGTTCAAGGATAATGCCTCATCTATTTCATTAGTTGTGTGTTTTTTTTGTTATCACCTTAACCCTTGTCATTCATCGATCTTTACCTTGATGCTTATCATGTACCTGTATTTTAAAGCTTCCTCTCCCATTTGAGTTCAGGAGTGTTGTCTTACACCTCCTGCTCTTATTCGTTCCCTATTCCTCTGTCGTGTTGCAAGTCTTGTCTTAAGTCGATCTTTTGGTGTGCTTTTTCCTGTTACCTCTTGTACCTTTGTAATCACTAGATCTTTCAATGATGCTTATCTTATGCCTACCTTTTGAATCATCATCTTTCCGATCTCGATTTGAGAATGGTGTTTTATCTACCCTCACCTTGGTTGAATTCTCTCTCTGTCGGTTACAATCCTTGCTTTAGCCCCATCCTTTATTATGCTCATGCCCCTATCCTGCATGTCTTATTATTCCCCTTGCCTTTTGATGGCCTTAGAGTAGTTTCCCCTTTGTAAGGAAAGACCACCATCTAGTTAACATTAACGTGTAGCAACGAGATGTTTGTTGTTGTATGCTTATGCTGTTTGTCTTTGTGTTATGACTGATTTAATTCTTTGTGATGAGTGTTGGTGTGTTGTGGCCCCTTGGTCCGCAATGACATCCGTTTACTAGCTGAGTGCCGTAGAGTTAGGTAGCTGGGTGCTCTCCCTTTTCTCTTTAATCCATCTATGCTTACCTTTTCTATCTATACCCTTCCCTCTTGCACCTGTCTGGTTGGCATCCTGCAACCTCTCTTAATAAGTCAATATCAGAGTCGGCATCATCTTCACCAAGTGTGTATCAATGCTCCTTGTAAGGGGGTTAGCTGCTAACCCCAATGAAGACAATGCGATCAACATCAGCCAACAAGATCGAAGAGGTGCAGTGAAAGCGTGTCTGGGTCCTAACCCACAGGTCCAAGGGATCCTCAAGAATTATATCAATTGGTTGCGAGCATCAGAAGGTCAAAGCAACCAGTCCACAAGTTAAGCTTGCAGAGTCAAATTCAACTCAAGAAAGCCGTGAACAACCTATGAACCAACCTTGTTTTCTTGCTAGCGTCTTCTTGAACCTCGGGGGCGAGATTCCTGTTAAGTAGGTTAGATTTGTAACACCCTGAATTTGGGGGTATAAAATTTCTTTTCTAATATTCACTAAATTCAAGTGTTACCCTCTCTTTTCCTTGCTTTTCTTTTTCCTAAATAGTGAAGAGTTATTTTGTTTTATATCTATGCAAAAGCCTAGTAAAATAAAATCTTAGAAGAACTTTGATTGTTGCATTCATGTCGATACATAGTGTTTATGAGTGCAAAATGTTATCATTACACAATAAAATATCTCGAGAATGTTCCCAAGAGTTTTTGGAATCTTCGGAAGGTTTCTTCGGGTATGAATTATGAATTTCAGTTTTTCTAATATTAATTAAATACCTAAAATATGGTAGTTGTGAAAACTATAAAATTTTTGGAACTCGATAATATATATATTTCTTCCTCTCGTCGAACCTATTCCAGATCTCGTGCCCCTTTTCGCGAGATTACTGAACTGCGTCTTCCCGCGAACGGCATGCTGCTCGCGTCGGCGATCCTCGTCTATCCTCGTCTTTCCCTTCGGCGTCGACCTCGTCATCTTGGGCCCACGGGCCAGCTCTGACCGTCTTCGTCTAATTTTATCTAACCCTGTCTACCACCCATCTAACTCTGTCTAACCTTGTCTCATGCAACTCACCGCGCAGCTGTCTCTCTCACTCGACCAAGACAAGAGCCACCGTGAAATTGACAACCACCTCTCGCGCCCTCTTTTTTTTATACATACCCTCTCCTTTCTATACAATCGCACACCCCTACCATGAACCCCTTCCCTCTTCCTTCTCACACAGGAGCAGCCCACGCGTTTTCCTCTCTATGCATTATGCCTCCGTGGTCTAAGGGGCCGCCTCGTCGTCTTCCTCGCGTTGTCGGATGAGCAGCCCCGTCGTCTTTCTCGCATCGTCTTCCTCTTCCTTGCGTGCCTACTCGGTTGTTCTTCATGTGTAGGTGACAAATCATCTCCTTCTCCCTCTTCTTCGCCTCCTTCTTCCTCGTCTCTATGCAAACATCATGGTAGCCAAGGAACTCGCACCAAACTCCCTACTCACCTAGCGACGCAGCTGGCCTAGCCCCTCGTTGGTGCGGCCTAGCGTGGCCCACGCAGCTAGCCCACCTCCCCCAGCCGAGCTCGCGCAGCCACCCTTGAGAGCACCTAGAGGGGGGGTGAATAGGTGATCCTGTGAAACTTGAAAACTTAAGCCACAAAACTTGGTTAATCGTTAGCACAATAATTGCCAAGTGGCTAAAGAGGAATCCTCAACAAAACACAATAACCAACAAGGATCAATCACAGAGATGACATGGTGGTTATCCCGTGGTTCGGCCAAGACCAACGCTTGCCTACTCCACGTTGTGGCGTCCCAACGGACAAGGGTTATAATCAACCCCTCTCAAGCGGTCCAAAGACCCACTTGAATACCACGGTGTTTTGCTTGCTTTTTCTCAATCCCGTTTGCGAGGAATCTCCACAACTTGGAGCCTCTCGCCCTTACACTTGAAATTCACAAAGAACACGGAGCAAGGGAGGGATTAGCAACGCACTCAAGACAAGAAATCACAGCAACACCACGCACACAAGTCGCAACGAGAGCTCACAACACAACTCAATGAGTTCAACACTCAACTAGAGCTCTAATTGCTATCGCAAAGAATCAAAGGCGCGGAATCGATGTCTTGGTGCTTAGGAATGCTTAGGAGATGCTTGGTGTACTCCTCCATGCGCCTAGGGGTCCCTTTTATAGCCCCAAGGCAGCTAGGAGCCGTTGAGAGCAATCTTGGAAGGCTGATCTTGCCTTCTGTCGACTGGCACACCGGACAGTCCGGTGCACACCGGTCATGTCCAGTGCCCGATTTCTTTCCATAAACGAAGCAGTCGACCGTTGGTAGCCAGAGAGCCGTTGGCGCACCGGACATGTCCGGTGCACACCGGACAGACCGGTGCCCCCTTTCTAGCCGTTGGCCCGGCCACGTGTCCCGCGCAGATCACGCGGCCGACCGTTGGCCCTGCCGACCGTTGGCTCACCGGACAGTCCGGTGCACACCGGACAGTCCGGTGAATTATAGCCGTACGTCGCCGATGAATTCCCGAGAGCGACGAGTTCGCCTGTGAACGGCCCACCGGACAGTCCGGTGCACACCGGACAGTCCGGTGAATTATAGCCGTACACCGCCGTCGAAGTCCCGAGAGCAGCCATTTTGCTCAAGCCAGCCTGGCGCACCGGACACTGTCCGGTGCACCCAGACTGAGCAGACTTTGGCTGCTCGAGCCATCTCTTCTCCAACTCGATTTTTTTCTGTTTCCAGCACTTAGACACAATACATTAGTCTCAAAAACAATGTACTAAGTGTGAGAAACATACCTTTATCCTTGATTTGTACTTTGTCCACCATTTTATACTTATGCACTTGTGTTGGACACTAAACCACCAAAATACTTAGAAATGGCCCAAGGGCACATTTCCCTTTCAATCTCCCCCTTTTTGGTGATTTATGCCAACACAACATAAAGCAAGTAGAACAAGTACAAAATCACTTCAAATAAGAACTCAAATTTTTTTGATTCAAATTTGACATATATGGATCATTCTTTGCCACCACTTGGTTTGTTTTTGCAAATCAAACTCAAATTCCTATCTCTAAGTCAAATCCACTTGTAGAGACATAAAGAGAGGGTTTCCAAAGAGATTTGATCAAGATTTCAAAAACTCCCCTTTTTCCCATAATCAACACTTCTCCCCACAAGAAGCCAATCTTTTGACAAGAGAGACAATAAAAGAGTTTTGACAAACCAAAATCTCTATTCTACTATTTCAAAATATCTCAAGTGGTAGCTGATCCATTTATCGCTTTGGCCTTTATTTTCTCCCCCTTTGGCATCAAGAACCAAAACGGGATCAATCTTGGCCCTTTAACCCCATTGCCTCACCAAAATCTTCAAATAAGAGTACAAAGGCAATAAGAGTATAAAGATGAACTTGGAAAAGTTACTCTTTTCATCGGAGTGCAGTGGAAGTCTTGCATGGTCCAAGTCCACCTTTTCCCTTTCAATCCTCCTTTGAGACTAAAACAACCAAACTCAAGAATATGGTTAGTCTCAAAGGGTCAAGTTGTAGCACAGCTCCCCCTAAATATGTGCATCACTTGCAAAAAGGACTTGTGAGGTCCAGGGAGTGTTTGTATAACTTGAGCACCACCATAAGCAACAAAATGCAGAATGAACATGATCAAAGGCATAAACACATGTATGCTACAATTCAATCCAAGTTCCGTGAATCTAGGACATTTAGCTCACTACGCAGCCTGCAAAAGGTCTTTTCATCTAAAGGCTTAGTGAAGATAGCCGCTAGCTGGTTCTCGGTGCTAACATGAAACACTTCGATATCTCCCTTTTGCTGGTGGTCTCTCAAAAAGTGATGTCGGATGTCAATGTGCTTTGTTCGGCTGTGCTCAACAGGATTTTCCGCTATTCGGATAGCACTCTCATTGTCACATAGGAGTGGGACTTTGCTCAGATTGTAGCCAAAGTCCCAGAGGGTTTGCCTCATCCAAAGTAGTTGCGCGCAACACTATCCTGCGGCAACGTACTCGGCCTCAGCGGTGGATAGGGCAACGGAGGTTTGTTTCTTAGAGTTCCATGACACCAGGGACCTTCCTAAGAATTGGCACGTCCCCGATGTGCTTTTCCTATCGACCTTACATCCAGCATAGTCGGAACCCGAGTACCCAATCAAGTCAAAGTTAGACCCCTTTGGATACCAGATCCCGAAGCAAAGTGTAGCGACTAAATATCTAAGAATTCTCTTCACAGCCACTAAGTGACACTCCTTAGGATCGGATTGAAATCTAGCACACATGCATACGCTAAGCATAATATCCGGTCTACTAGCACATAAATAAAGCAAAGAACCTATCATGGACCGGTATGCTTTTTGATCAACGGACTTACCACCTTTGTTGAGGTCGGTGTGTCCGTCGGTTCCCATCGGCGTCTTTGCGGGCTTGGCGTCCTTCATCCCAAACCGCTTTAGCAAATCTTGCGTGTACTTTGTTTGGGAGATGAAGGTGCCATCCTTGAGTTGCTTCACTTGGAACCCAAGGAAGTAGTTCAACTCGCCCATCATTGACATCTCGAATTTCTGCGTCATCACCCTGCTAAACTCTTCACAAGACTTTTGATTAGTAGAACCAAATATTATGTCATCGACATAAATTTGGCACACAAAAAGATCACCATCGCACGTCTTAGTAAAAAGAGCTGGATCGGCTTTCCCGACCTTGAAAGCATTAGCGATTAAAAAGTCTCTAAGGCATTCATACCATGCTCTTGGGGCTTGCTTAAGTCCATAGAGCGCCTTAGAGAGCTTACACACGTGGTCGGGGTACCGTTCATCCTCGAAGCCAGGGGGTTGCTCTACATACACCTCCTCCTTAATCGGCCCGTTGAGGAAAGCGCTCTTCACATCCATTTGGTACAACCTGAAAGAATGGTGAGCGGCATATGCTAGCAAAATATGAATTGATTCTAGCCTAGCCACAGGAGCAAATGTCTCCTCAAAGTCCAAACCTGCGACTTGGGCATAACCTTTTGCCACAAGTCGAGCCTTGTTCCTCGTCACCACCCCATGCTCGTCCTGTTTGTTGCGGAACACCCACTTGGTTCCCACAACATTTTGCTTGGGACGAGGCACCAGTGTCCAAACTTCATTGTGCTTGAAGTTGTTGAGTTCCTCCTGCATGGCCAACACCCAGTCCGGATCTAGCAAGGCCTCTTCTACCCTGAAATGCTCAATAGAAGAGACAAAGGAGTAATGCTCACAAAAATTAACTAATCTTGAACGAGTAGTTACTCCCTTGCTAATATCACCCAATATCTGATCGACGGGATGATCCCTTTGGATCGTCGCTCGAACTTGGGTTGGAGGTGCCTGAGGTGCTTCTTCCTCTTCAACTTGAACATCTTGTGCTCCCCCTTGATCAAGCGCCTCCACTTGAGGTACCTGTTCGTCATCTTGGGTTGGGGGATGCACCATAGTTGAGGAAGACGGTTGATCTTGCTCCAATTGTTCCTGAGGCCGTATATCTCCAATCGCCATTGTGCGAATTGCGGCCGTTGGAACGTCTTCTTCATCTACATCATCAAGATCAACAACTTGCTCTCTTGGAGAGCCATTAGTCTCATCAAATACAACGTCGCTAGATACTTCAACCAAACCCGATGATTTGTTGAAGACCCTATACGCCTTTGTATTTGAATCATAACCTAATAAAAACCCTTCTACAGCTTTGGGAGCAAATTTGGAATTACTACCCTTCTTCACTAGAATGTAGCATTTACTCCCAAATACACGAAAGTACGATACATTGGGTTTGTTACCAGTTAGCAGCTCGTATGAGGTCTTCTTGAGGAGGCGGTGAAGGTAGACCCGGTTGATGGCGTGGCAAGCCGTGTTCACGGCTTCCGACCAAAAGCGCTCGGGGGTCTTGAACTCTCCAAGCATAGTCCTTGCCATATCAATGAGTGTCCTGTTCTTCCTCTCTACCACACCATTTTGCTGAGGTGTGTAGGGAGCGGAGAACTCGTGCTTGATCCCCTCCTCCTCAAGGAACTCCTCCACTTGAAGATTCTTGAATTCGGACCCGTTGTCGCTCCTTATCTTCTTCACCTTGAGCTCAAACTCATTTTGAGCTCTCCTTAGGAAGCGCTTGAGGGTCCCTTGGGTTTCATACTTATCCTGTAAAAAGAACACCCAAGTGAAGCGGGAAAAGTCATCAACAATAACTAGACCATACTTACTTCCTCCTATGCTCAGATAGGCGACGGGTCCAAAGAGGTCCATATGCAGCAGCTCCAGTGGTCTTGAAGTGGTCATTACATTCTTGCTGTGGTGTGCTCCTCCCACTTGTTTACCTGCTTGACAAGCTGCACAAGGTCTATCTTTTTCGAAATGTACATTGGTTAGACCTATCACGTGTTCTCCCTTTAGAAGCTTGTGGAGGTTCTTCATCCCCACATGTGCTAAGCGGCGATGCCACAACCAGCCCATGCAAGTCTTAGCCATTAAGCATGCATCTAGACCGGCCTCTTCTTTTGCAAAATCAACTAAATAAAGTTTGCCGTCTAGTACACCCTTAAAAGCTAGTGAACCATCACATCTTCTAAAGATAGACACATCTACATTTGTAAATAAACAATTATATCCCATGTTACATAATTGACTGACAGATAGTAAATTATATCCAAGAGACTCAACTAAAAACACATTAGAGATAGAGTGCTCATTAGATATTGCAATCTTGCCTAAACCTTTCACCTTGCCTTGGTTCCCATCACCGAATATGATTGAATCTTGGGAATCCTTATTCTTGACGTAGGAGGTGAACATCTTCTTCTCCCCCGTCATATGGTTTGTGCATCCGCTGTCGATAATCTAGCTTGAGCCCCCGGATGCATAAACCTGCAAGGCAAATTTAGGCTTGGGTCTTAGGTACCCAACTCTTGTTGGGTCCTACAAGGTTAGTCACAATTTCCTTAGGGACCCAAATGCAAGTTTTATCACCCTTGCATTTTGCCCCTAATTTCCTAGCAACTATCTTCCTATCCTTTCTACAAATAGCAAAGGAAGCATTTAAAGCATGATAAATTGTAGAGGGACCATTCATAACTTTACTAGGAACATGATGAATATTTTTCCTAGGCACATGATGAATATTTTTCTTAGGCATATCTCTATCATGCATATAGGAAGAATTGGGAGCAAACATAGCATAAGAATCATAGGCATGTGAATCAAAAGCATTACAACTCCTATGAGACTATCTTCTATCAAAGTACTTAAAAGCATGGTTCTTTTTAGTACTACTTGCCATAGGGGCCTTCCCTTTCTCCTTGGCGGAGATGGGAGCCTTATGACTTGTTAAGTTCTTGGCTTCCCTCTTGAAGCCAAGCCCATCCTTAATTGAGGGGTGTCTACCAATCGTGTAGGCATCTCTAGCAAATTTTAGTTTATCAAAATCGCTTTTGCTAGCCTTAAGTTGGGCATTAAGACTAGCCAATTCATCGTTTAACTTTGCAATAGAAGCTATGTGTTCACTACAAGCATCAATATCAAAATCTTTACATCTATTGCAAATAACAACATTTTCTACACAAGTTGTTGATTTACTAGCTATTTCTAACTTAGCATTCAAATCATCATTAATGCTCCTTAGGCTAGAAATTGTCTCATGGCAAGAAGATAATTCACAAGAAAGCATTTCATTTCTTTTAACTTCTAAAGCATGAGATTTTTGTGCTTCTATAAATTTGTCATGTTCTTCATACAACAAATCTTCTTGTTTTTCTAGAAGCCTATTCTTATCATTCAAGCCATCAATTAATTCATTAATTTTATCTACAGGCCTTTAAATAGACATGAATAATCTATTTCATCCTCATCACTAGATTCGTCCTCACTTGAAGAAGCATAAGTAGAGTCTCGAGTACATACCTTCTTCTCCCTTGCCATAAGGCATGTGTGACGCTCGTTGCGGAAGAGGGATGACTTGTTGAAGGCGGTGGCGGCGAGTCCTTCATTGTCGGAGTCGGAGGAGGAGCAATCCGAATCCCACTCCTTTCCTAGATGTGCCTCGCCCTTTGCCTTCTTATAGTTCTTCTTCTTCTCCCTCTTGTTCCCTTGGTCCTGATCACTATCATTGTCGGGACAGTTAGCAATAAAATGACCAAGCTTACCGCATTTGAAGCATGAGCGCTTCCCCTTGGCTTTGGTCTTGCTTGGCTGTCCCTTGCGACCTTTAAGCGTCGTCTTGAACCTTTTGATGATGAGGGCCATCTCTTCATCATTAAGTCCGGCCGCCTCAATTTGTGCCACCTTGCTAGGTAGCGCCTCCTTGCTTCTTGTTGCCTTGAGAGCAAGGGGTTGCGGCTCGTTGATCAGACCATTCAAAGCGTCGTCCACGTACCTCGCCTCCTTGATCATCATCCGCCCGCTCACGAATTTTCCAAGGACTTCTTCGGGCGACATTTTGGTGTACCTGGGATTCTCACGAATATTATTCACCAAATGAGGATCAAGAACGGTAAAGGACCTTAGCATCAGTCGGACGATGTCGTGGTCCGTCCATCGCATGCTTCCGTAGCTCCTTATTTTGTTGATAAGGGTCTTGAGCCGGTTGTATGTTTGAGTTGGCTCCTCGCCCCTTATCATCGCGAACCGTCCAAGCTCGCCCTCCACCAACTCCATTTTGGTGAGCAAGGTGACGTCGTTCCCCTCATGAGAAATCTTGAGGGTGTCACAGATCTGCTTGGCGTTATCCAAGCCGCTCACTTTGTGGTATTCGTCCCTGCACAATGAAGCTACAAGAACAGTAGTGTCGGCGTTTCGAGACCGGGGGGTCCCCGAGCCGACGAGTGAGTGTGCCGCGTGCCCCAGCCCAGATGGGTCGAGCGCGTGGGCGAGCGCGAAGGGGGGAGAGCGAGGTGGCCGGAGCCGGGTCATGAGGGAGGCGGAGATCCCGCGGCCTTCGTGTTCGTCCCGCGCCCAGGTCGGGTGCGCTTGCAGTAGGGGGTTACAAGCGTCCGCGCGGGTGAGGGGAGCGAGCGGCCCCAAGAGAGCGCCTGCCCCTGCCCTCGTTCCCACGAGGCCAACCTTCTCTAAGAAGGCCCTGGTCCTTCCTTTTATAGGCGCAAGGAGAGGATCCAGGTGTACAATGGGGGTGCAGTAGAGTGCTACGTGTCTAGCGGGGGAGAGCTAGCGCCCTGGGTACATGCCAATGTGGCAGCCGGAGAGAACTTGGCACCCAGCCGGTGTGGTGTTGTGGCTGTCGGAGGAGTAACGGAGCCTGGTGGAGGGACAGCTGTTGGAACAGTTGGGCTCTTGCTGACGTCTCCCTGCTTCCGTAAGGGAGCCGAGAGCCGCCGTCATCATGGGTCAAGCGGGGCGCCATCATTGCCTATCTGGCGGAGCTAGCCAGATGGGACGTCGGTCTTGTTCTCTGCGACCCAAGTCGGCTCGGGGCAGGGTGATGATGGCGCTTCCTGTTGACGTGGCGGACTTGTGCCCTAGGTCGGGCAACGTGGAGGCTCCTCCGAGGCCGAGGTCGAGTCTGAGCTCCTGGGTCGGGCGAGGCGGAGGTCGTTCGGCAGAGGCCAGGGCGGAGTCCGAGCCCTGGGTCGGGCGAAGCGGAGTTCGTCGTCTTCCGGGGCCTTAGCCCGAGTCCGAGCCCTGGGTCGGGCAGAGCGGAGTTCACCGTCTTCCGGGTCCTTAGCCCGAGTCCGAGCCCTGGGTCGGGCGGAGCGGAGTTCGCCGTCTTCCGGGGCCTTAGCCCGAGTCCGAGCCCTGGGTCGGGCGGAGCGGAGTTCGCCGTCTTCCGGGGCCTTAGCCCGAGTCCGAGCCCTGGGTCGGGCGGAGCGGAGTTCGCCGTCTTCCGGGGCCTTAGCCCGAGTCTGAGCCCTGGGTCGGGCGGAGCGGAGTTCGCCGTCTTCCGGGGCCTTAGCCCGAGTCCGAGCCCTGGGTCGGGCGGAGTGGAGTTCGCCGTCTTCCGGGGCCTTAGCCCGAGTCCGAGCCCTGGGTCGGGCGGAGCTTCCTATGGCACCTTTGGCAAAGCCTGGCCGCCCGTCAGTCTCACTCTTTGCGTTAAATGCCCCAGTGACTTGGTCGATCGGCGCGGTGATTTAGTCAGGGTTGCTTCTTAACGAAGGCAAGGCCTCGGGCGAGCCGGAGATGCGTCTGCCGTAAAAAAGGGGGCCTCGGGCGAGACGGAAACACCTCAGGGTCGGCTGCCCTTGCCCGAGGCTAGGCTCGGGCGTGGCGTGATCGAGTCGCTCGTATGGACTGATCCCTGACTTAATCAAACCCATCAGGCCTCTGCAGCTTTATGCTGATGGGGGTTACCAGCTGAGAATTAGGCGTCTTGAGGGTACCCCTAATTATGGTCCCCGACAGTAGCACCCGAGCCTCGAAGGGAGTGTTAGCACTCGCTTGGAGGCTTTCGTCGCACTTTTTTGCAAGGGGACCAGCCTTTCTCGGTTGCACTTCGTTCCGGTGGGTGCGCGCGAGCGCACCCGCCGGGTGTGGCCCCCGAGGCCTCGGAGGAGTGGTTTCACTCCTTCGAGGTCTTAATGCCTTGCGTAATGCTTCGGCTGGTCTGGCGGTTCCCTCATGCGAACAGGCCGTAGCCCGGGTGCACTGTTGGGGCCCAAGTTCTCGGGCTGGTATGTTGACGCTGTCAACGGTTGGGCCGGAGCCGGGTTTGCGAGAGCAGCCCCCGAGCCTCCGCACAGGGCGAGAGGGCGATCAGGGACAGACTCGGCTTTTTTACATACGCCCCTACGTCGCCTTTCCGCAAGGAGGAGGGGGGGAGAGCGCCATGTTACCCTCGATGGGCACCGAACATGGTGTCTCCGGTGAGCTGCAAGCGGGTAATCCGAGTGGACGTTCGTGCCCCGTTCGTTGGGGGTCGGCTAGGGGCCCGGAGGCACGCCCAAAAGTACCTGCGGGTGATCTGCCGGACCCGGTCCCCTGGCGACGGGGTCCGAGGGCTCGTTGCCTCCCTCCAATGGGATTCCGTTACAGGATCGTTCCCGCTGGTCTCGGAAATGTCCTAGGGTACCTCGGGAGCGCAGCCCGAGCCTTGGTTATGTATCGAACGTACCCCTGGTCATCCCTCGCTCGGTGTCTGAGGCGACTGTGAACCCTTCGGAGGGCCAGCCTTCGAACCCCTGATCAGTAATGGGCGCGGAGCCCGAGTAGCCTGAGGTGGTCGTGGAACCTTTCGGGAGGCCGACCTTCGAACCCCTAACCAGTAGTGGGTGTCGGGCCCACGCGATCTGAGGCGACTGTTGAACCCTTCGGGGGGCCAGCCTTCGAACCCCTGATCAGTAAGGAGGCTCGGAGCCTAGTTCCTTCACGGGGAAGGATCCCTTTGGGGGTATCCCCTTTCCCGGTCCCTGTTGCAAGAGATAGAGAAAGAGGAAAAAGGGAAAAAGGATACGAAATTGAACGACGTGGCGTACCTTTTTTTGGTGGGGTCGTTTTTGCGAAGGCGAAGCGTCGCCAGCTGCTTCTGCCAGAAGCGTTGCCTGTCCAGCCGCGGAGTTAATGCGCCGGGGCGAGTAGTCGGCGAGGCTGCCGTTGCGCGTGCGCGAGCCGTTCGAGGAACGGCTGTTTTGCTTCGCGTTTTTTTTTTGAACCCCGCGTCCGGTCCGGGCGGAAAGTTGGAACCGTCTTCGCTTTGGTCTTTATATACCCCGGAGAGGGTCCGGTGACGGTTCTCAACTCCGCTTCTTGTCTCCCTCTTAGGTTTTTTGCAGCCTGAGAGATCTAGCCAGGGAAAAGAAAACCGCCCTCCCTGTCCTTCGCGCCGCCACCCTTTCCGCTCGGCGATGGCTGACCGGGTGACCATCATCTCACCGCGCGACCCATGGCCCTTCTCCACGGTGACGGCGAGTGATCTGGAGGACCTCATCGGCGAGGGTTTGCTCCGCCCTCTCTCCGATGAGCAGCGGCCGGAATGGATTCCACCCACGGGCGGAGTCACTCCATCCCCACCGTCGGGGTACGTCGTGAGCTTCGTCTCCTTCCATGAGCGGGGATTTGGTGTGCCGGCGAGCCGCTTCATGCGGGCCATCCTGTTTCATTATGGGGTGGAGTTGCACAACCTCACCCCCAACTCCATCTCGCAGGCCGCTATCTTCGCAGCGGTGTGCGAAGGGTATTTGGGGATCGCCCCCCATTGGGATTTGTGGACCCATCTCTTCTTCGCCGAGCTTTTTGCCTTGCCGACGGGGGAGAGGAAGGTCCGCGCAGCGGTGCGGGCCGGCGGCTGCACCCTTTTGTTGAGGCAGTCGCGGTCGTCGCAGTATATCCCTGCCGTCCTCGCATCCTCGAACAAGGGGTGGCAGCGCCGGTGGTTCTACCTCCGGAATGACGAAGAGTTGCTCCCGCCGTTTTCTCAGCGGGTCGTCACCGCCGCCACCGATGCCTGGCGCCACGGGACTCCACACGAGAGGCAGAAGAACCTCGAACCTCTTCTCCAGGCCCTGAAGGCGTTGCGGGAGGGAGGACTTACCGCCGCGGGAGTGGTTGCCGCCATCCACCGGCGGAGAGTGCTCCCCTTGGCGGAGCGGCGGCTGCCGCTTTGGGAGATGACCCTGGAGGCCGACTGGGAGGGGTCGCGAATGTCCCCTGATTCTCTTCCCCTCGACGCCCTCCAATGGCGGGTGTCGGCCGCGATGGGGAAGCTGGACCCCCACGCCTTCTCCCAGCCTCGGATGCGCCCCGACCAGGGGTGCGTCACTCTGGTGAGTGTTTGCTCCTTCCTTCTTCACATATCGGGTTGCTCCTGGTTCTCACGATTGGGTTTCTTCCCCCCCTTTTAGGAGGTGGGGTGGCACAAACCCTCCCTGCCGCGGGTCCCGGAGGACGCGGCGGGTCGGGCAGCGCGGCGGGTCGCCGCGGAGGAGGAGAAGAAGCGGAAGGATGCGGAGAAGGCCCGGGCCCGCAAGCGGAGGCGGGCTCGGGACGCCTTGGAGAAACGCCGTCGCCAGCAGGAGAGGGAAGGACTCCCAAGGGAGCTGTCGCCGGAGACATCCGACGACGATGACGACGATGGTGAAGAGGAGGAGGACGACATGGCCGCCCGGCTCGGCCTCAGCCCCAGCTTGGGGTGTGGCCAGGGGCCGTCGAGTCAGCCCCCGAGCGGGCCGATGCCGTTGGTTCCCGGAGCCGGGATGCCGGATCCCCGACCTGAGGGGCGGGGGCAACCCGAGAGGGTACTTGACCCCTCGGCTGGAGGAGCTGACGCGACTTCAGGGAGCCGGGCCGAGGTACCCGTCCTTCGAGAGCCGCCACCCGTGCCGGCAGCGCGGGGGAGCGGTCCTCAGGTCGCCATGGCGGAGCCCGGGCAGTCCGCCTCCTCGGCGTTGGGGGCGCCCAAAGCGAGGGTGGTGCCGAGGCCGTCGGCGAAGCGGACCTCGGCGGCGGTTCCAGGGAGCGGGAGCCAAGAGACCTCCCCCCAGGCACAGTGGATCATGGCCCGGAGCGGGTGAGTATCTTGGAATGTCTTCGTCCCGGCGCTTCATTCATATGTCCCGGCCATGACTTTCTCTTTCTTCTTTTTTCCAGCAAGCGGAGCCATGGCCATACCGACCTGGCGCCTCGGAAAGCCCTTAAGACGGCGTCGGCGCGGGCGGCTGGCGCTACCCCAGGCCCTGCCGCTCAGCCGACCCTTTCTCAGGGCGTTTCGCCGCATGGGGCTCGGACGTCGCATGTCTCGGGGGAGCAGGTCCCCGAGGTGGGCTCTTCCGCCGAGGCGGCCATCGTGATCGGGGAGGCGGCCGGCGCCGACGCGGTCCCGAGCCCGTCTGCCGTGCCGGCCGTGCCGGCGCCTGCCGCCACCGCAGTTGCCACCGTCCCAGTCGGAGAGCATCTGGTCGCTGCCAGCGTCGAGATGGCCGCAGCGTCGGTGCCCAGGGCCTCGGAAGAGGTGAGCGTGGACGTGCAGTTCATCCAGGCGGGCGGCAGCCTCGTCGCCGTGCGGCGGAGCCCCGAGGCCCGAGGCCAGTTGCTCCGATTCCGGACCCGCGAGGCCTCGGACCCTATCTTCGTTCTTGACGACGAACAGGAGGACCAGTCCTGGGACGAGCTCCGCAAGCGTGCGGAAGCAACGGTGGGGTCGCTCCGATCGTCGCTGGAGGTTCTCTGCGGGGACGTCCCCAAAATCCTCCAGGTAACGGTTTCAGGCATACCTTCTCCCTTCTGTGAGCGAGGCGTTCGTCATGACGCCTTGTTTTCCTTTCCAGGATCTGACGGACCAGAGCGCCGCCAAGTCGTCGTTCATCCGCCGCGAGGCCGACGTCTGGGGCTCGCTGCGATCCCTGAGGACTTCGCTCGCCGGGGCTACCGCGCGCCTTTCTCAGCAGGACGCTAAGATAGTGGACCTTCAGTTGCTCTGCGCTGATCTGAGGGCCGAGGCGGCGGCGGCGCGCGTGGAGGTGCTACGGCAGCGGTCAGAGTTCGTCCAGGTTGCCAAGGAGCGGGACCAATCTCGGGGCCAGGCTGCCGAGGCCGAAAGCCGGGCTAAGACCCTCGCGGCCAATCTAGCCGCAGCCCAAGTCGTGGCCTCGGAGCAGCGCGTCCGAGCCGGAGGTATGCCTCGACCGTCCTCGGTTCTCGTTCTTGTCCGTTTCTTCTGCTTGTGCTTGAGGTCTTTCTTCTAGTTGTTCGCAGAGCTCGAGTCTGCCCTTGACGAGTCTGCCAAAGCGCTTGCCGAGGCGCTTGCTGGGGCTACCGAGCAGAGGGAGGCCACCTCGTGGCCATGTCCGAGGCCGTCTCGGATGTTTATCGGATCCTTGGCCCTGGCGACGCCCCTTCAGGAAGCTCCCCTCAAAGCCGCCTTCAAGCCTTAGGTGATTACGCGCGTGGTAAAGTCCGCGGGGCGCTACACCACGGCGTCAGGCGGGCCTTCGTCGTGCTCGCTTCCCATTACGTGGTGGACCTGGAGCGGGTCAGTGAGGGGTATTGTCTTCCTGACAAAGACGAAGCCGCCCTGGCAGAAGTTCAGCGGCTCGACGCGGTCGCCGCGGGTCCGAGCGCGGCGCTGGCGACCACCTTCGAGGCGGAGATCCTTCCTCCTGCGCCGCCGCTAGAGGCGGAGGTGGACCTTACCGACGGCGAGGGCGGAACTGAGGGCGCGGCGTCCTCCCAGGGCGGCGCCTGATTTTTGTTGGGGCAGTTTCTGTTGGATGTGCGCTTTACCGCGGCCGCCGAGGCCTGGAAACTTTACTTTTCTTGCACGAAGTCGTACTCTCTTTTCTTTTAATTTTCGCACCTGGCCTGACTTGTCAACAATAGGGTGATTTCCCGAGTTGGGTCCTTTTTTCGCGGCAAACGATGAGTGAGGCGTCCCTAGCCCGGAGGCATAGGTGTTCCTCGGCTCAGTCGGTGTCGCCGCTTATCTGTACCCACGTTCGCTCCTCGAGACCCTGCTTCTGACACATCCGGGAGAACGCAAAAACCCCTTCTTGATCGAAAAACTTTTTTGACGCGAAAAAGTGCATCCGATCTTGACACGGAGGGGTTTCCCCTTTTTAGCCCCCGAGGGAGGGTCGGGCTCCGCCGGGGCGAGGCCGACCCTTCCTTGATGACTGATTCTCGTGTGTGAGTGGGGGAAGGGCGCAGCCCCCGGGCGTCGTCCGTGCAGAGGCCGTTTGACGAGTCGGGCTCCTGCCCAAATATCCGGCGAGTGCTCGGTGACATCCCTTGGTATGCCGGGCATGTCCGAGGGACCCCACGCAAAAATGTCGTCGTTTGTGCGGGGAAAGTCGGCGAGCACTGCTTCCTATTTGGGGTCGAGCCCGGAACTGATCCAGACCTGCTTGGAGGTGTCGTCACTGGGATCGAGAGGGATGGCCTTAACCGTCTCCGCTGGCTCGAAGTTGCCGGCGTGTCGCTTCACGTCCGGCACCTCTCGGGAGAGGCTTTCCAGGTCGGCGATGAGGGCCTCGGACTCGGCGAGGGCCTCGGCGTATTCCACGCACTCCACATCGCATTCGAACGCGTGTTTGTACGTGGGGCCGACGGTGATGACCCCATTGGGGCCCGGCATCTTGAGCTTCAGGTAGGTGTAGTTGGGGATGGCCATGAACTTCGCGTAGCATGGCCTTCCCAATACTGCGTGGTAGGTTCCTCGGAACCCGACCACCTCGAACGTCAAAGTCTCCCTTCGGAAGTTGGAGGGCGTTCCGAAGCAGACAGGAAGGTCGAGCTGTCCGAGGGGCTGGACGCGCTTCCTAGGAATGATCCCGTGGAAGGGCGCAGCGCCTGCTCGGACGGATGACAGATCGACGCGCAGGAGCCTGAGGGTCTCGGCGTAGATGATATTGAGGCAGCTGCCCCCATCCATCAGGACCTTGGTGAGCCTGACGTCGCCGATGACGGGGTCGACGACGAGCGGGTACTTCCCCGGGCTCGGCACGTGGTCGGGGTGGTCATCTTGGTCGAAGGTGATGGGCTTGTCGGACCAGTCTAGGTAGACTGGCGCCGCCACCTTCACCGAGCAGACCTCCCGACGCTCTTGCTTACGATGCCGAGCCGAGGCATTCGCCGCATGCCCTCCGTTGATCATGAAGCAGTCGCGGACCTCGGGGAACTCTCCTGCTTGGTGATCTTCCTTTTTGTCGTCGTCGCGGGCCCTGCCACCCTCTGCGGGTGGCCCGGCCCGGTGGAAGTGGCGCCGAAGCATGACGCACTCCTCGAGGGTGTGCTTGACGGGCCCCTGATGGTAAGGGCACGTCTCCTTGAGCATCTTGTCGAAGAGGTTGGCACCTCCGGGGGGCTTCCGAGGGTTCTTGTATTCGGCGGCGGCGACAAGGTCCGTGCTGGCGGCGTCGCGTTTCGCTTGCGACTTCCTCCTGCCTTTCTTCTTGGCGCCGAGCGGAGTAGACGCCTCGGGAGCATCTTCCGACGGGCGGCCCTGGGGCTGCTTGTCCTTTCAGAAGATGGCCTCGACCGCCTCCTGACCAGAGGCGAACTTGGTGGCGATGTCCATCAGCTCGCTCGCCCTGGTGGGGGTCTTGCGACCCAGCTTGCTCACCAGGTCACGGCAGGTGGTGCCGGCAAGGAACGCGCCGATGACATCGGAGTCGGTGATGTTGGGCAGCTCGGTGCGCTGCTTCGAGAATCGCCGGATGTAGTCCCGAAGAGACTCTCCTGGCTGTTGCCGGCAGCTTCGGAGGTCCCAGGAATTCCCGGGGCGCACTTACGTGCCCTGGAAGTTGCCGGCGAAAGCTTGGACCAGATCCTCCCAGTTGGAAATCTGCCCCGGAGGCAGGTGCTCCAACCAAGCGCGAGCAGTGTCGGAGAGGACAGGGGGAGGTTGCGGATGATGAGGTTGTCGTCGTCCGTTCCACCCAGTTGGCAGGCCAGGCGGTAGTCCGCGAGCCACAATTCCGGTCTCGTTTCCCCCGAGTACTTTGTGATAGTAGTCGGGGGTCAGAATCGGGTCGGAAACGGCGCCCGCCGAATGGCCCGGCTGAAGACCTGCGGACCGGGTGGTTCGGGCGAGGGACTCCGATCCTCCCCGCTGTCGTAGCGTCCCCCACGCCTGGGGTGATAACCTCGGCGCACCCTTTCGTCGAGGCGGGCCCGACGGTCGCGATGAGGGTGCTCGTCGCCGAGGTGGCCCGGGGCCGCAGGCGCGGTGTTGCGCGTGCGCCCGGTGTAGACCGAGGCTTCCCGCATGAGTCGGGAAGTCGCGGCACGAGGTTCCGAGGGGTACCCCTGCCTTCGGGAGGCAGAGCTCTCGGCCCGCCGGGCCGCAGCGCCTTCCAGGAGATGCTTGAGCTCTCCCTGGATTCGCCGACCCTCGGTGGTTGATGACTCCGGCATCGCGCGGAGGAGCATCGCTGCGGCTGCCAGGTCCTGACCGGTTCCGCCGGATGCGGGTGGCGGTCTGTCCCTGGCATCGTTGGCGATGCGGTGCTGGAGACCCTGGGGCCGGTGACGTATTTCTCCGGCCGGGGGCTGGCCCGCCCATACCTGCCCGACGTCCCGGCGGATTGCCTCGAGCGCTCCTGCTCCCTCATCGAGCCCGGCCTGCGCCCCGCGGACTTGCTCGAGATGTGGGTCGTGACCCCCCGCCGGAACGGGGACCACAGCTAGCTCCCGCGGGATGTCGGCGCGAGGCGCTGGCCTAGGGAGATCACCATCCTCCGGCATGCCAAGACAGCTGCCTCCGGAGGGATCCCCTAGCTCGACGTGGAAACATTCGCGGCTCGGGCCGCAGTCCTTGTCGTCAAGGCTGCGGCTGCCGTCGGAACAGTCGGAGAGGCAGTAGTTGCATGCGGTCATGAAGTCCCGCATGGCACTGGGGTTGCCAGATCCAGAGAAATCCCAGCAGATGCTGGGGTCGTCATCTTCCTCGGACCCAGAGGGTCCGTAGGTCGAGACGCCCGTCAATCGGTCCCAAGGCGACCGCACACGAAACCCGAAAGGGGTTGCACTCGCCTCAACGTGAGCGCCCGCCAGAGCGAGGTCACTAGGCGGGTTGAGGTCGAGTTGAAATGACAAAGGATGGGAATCAGCCGGTACCTTTTGGTCGACGAGGAGCGACGAAGTCACATCGGGGGCTGATCGCGCCGTCGTCCTGGGTACGAGTGCGACGTCCTGCAGGCCCTCCGTGAGCGCGCTGGCGTCGTCCACTTGCTCGGGGTTGGCGTGTCGCGGGGGGGACGGCGCTCGCCTTCGCCTCAAACGCGAGGGTGACGCCCGACGCGTCCTCCGTTGGGGCGCTGGGGATGTCGATTTGCTCGACAGCCGACTGAGCGCAGCCTCCCGCTCGGCCCTGGTTGCCCCGCCTCCTCCTCTGATGGCGAGGGAGAGGATGGGGCGAGCTCGAAAGTTGTCCTTCCCCCATGCGGGAAAGACGTCGTCGATTCCGCCGCCGGCGGGCGGGTTGTCCACCACCATTGTCGCTGTCGCGCGGCGGTGGAAGGAGTATCATGTCGTAGCTGCCGTCGAAAGACATGAACTCGAGGCTCCCGAAACGGAGCACCGTCCCGGGTTGAAGAGGCTGTTGGAGACTGCCCATCTGGAGCTTGACGGGAAACTGCTCGTCAACACGCAGCAGGCCCCTACCTGGCGCGCCAACTGTCGGTGTTTCGAGACCGGGGGGTCCCCGAGCCGACGAGTGAGTGTGCCGCGTGCCCCAGCCCAGATGGGTCGAGCGCATGGGCGAGCGCGAAGGGGGGAGAGCAAGGTGGCCGGAGCCGGGTCGTGAGGGAGGCGGAGATCCCGCGGCCTTCGTGTTCGTCCCGCGCCCAGGTCGGGTGCGCTTGCAGTAGGGGGTTACAAGCGTCCGCGCGGGTGAGGGGAGCGAGCGGCCCCAAGAGAGCGCCTGCCCCTGCCCTCGTTCCCGCGAGGCCAACCTTCTCTAAGAAGGCCCTGGTCCTTCCTTTTATAGGCGCAAGGAGAGGATCCAGGTGTACAATGGGGGTGCAGCAGAGTGCTACGTGTCTAGCGGGGGAGAGCTAGCGCCCTGGGTACATGCCAATGTGGCAGCCGGAGAGAACTTGGCACCCAGCCGGTGTGGTGTCGTGGCTGTCGGAGGAGTAACGGAGCCTGGTGGAGGGACAACTGTTGGAACAGTTGGGCTCTTGCTGACGTCTCCCTGCTTCCGTAAGGGAGCCGAGAGCCGCCGTCATCATGGGTCTAGCGAGGCACCATCATTGCCTATCTGGCGGAGCTAGCCAGATGGGACGTCGGTCTTGTTCTCTGCGACCCAAGTCGGCTCGGGGCAGGGTGATGATGGCGCTTCCTGTTGACGTGGCGGACTTGTGCCCTAGGTCGGGCGACGTGGAGGCTCCTCCGAGGCCGAGGTCGAGTCTGAGCTCCTGGGTCGGGCGAGGCAGAGGTCGTTCGGCAGAGGCCAGGGCGGAGTCCGAGCCCTGGGTCGGGCGAAGCGGAGTTCATCGTCTCCCGGGGCCTTAGCCCGAGTCCGAGCCCTGGGTCGGGCGGAGCGGAGTTCGCCGTCTTCCGGGTCCTTAGCCCGAGTCCGAGCCCTGGGTCGGGCGGAGCGGAGTTCGCCGTCTTCCGGGGCCTTAGCCCGAGTCCGAGCCCTGGGTCGGGCGGAGCGGAGTTCGCCGTCTTCCGGGGCCTTAGCTCGAGTCCGAGCCCTGGGTCGGGCGGAGCGGAGTTCGCCGTCTTCCGGGGCCTTAGCCCGAGTCCGAGCCCTGGGTCGGGCGGAGCGGAGTTCGCCGTCTTCCGGGGCCTTAGCTCGAGTCCGAGCCCTGGGTCGGGCGGAGTGGAGTTCGCCGTCTTCCGGGGCCTTAGCCCGAGTTCGAGCCCTGGGTCGGGCGGAGCTTCCTATGGCGCCTTTGGCAAAGCCTGGCCGCCCGTCAGTCTCACTCTTTGCGTTAAATGCCCCAGTGACTTGGTCGGTCGGCGCGGTGATTTAGTCAGGGTTGCTTCTTAACGAAGGCAAGGCCTCGGGCGAGCCGGAGATGCGTCTGCCGTAAAAAAGGGGGCCTCGGGCGAGACGGAAACACCTCAGGGTCGGCTGCCCTTGCCCGAGGCTAGGCTCGGGCGTGGCGTGATCGAGTCGCTCGTATGGACTGATCCCTGACTTAATCAAACCCATCAGGCCTCTGCAGCTTTATGCTGATGGGGGTTACCAGCTGAGAATTAGGCGTCTTGAGGGTACCCCTAATTATGGTCCCCGACAAGTAGTAGCTTGTGCATTCTTATGAATTTGTTCATTAATGAACATGGGACTATCCGAACTATCAAAGTGCATTCCACTCTCTACAATCTCCCATATACTAGGATGGAGAGAGAATAGGTGACTACGCATTTTGTGGCTCCAAAATCCGTAGTCCTCCCCATCAAAGTGTGGAGGCTTGTCGAGAGGAATGGAGAGCAAATGTGAATTTGAACTTTGCGGAATACGAGAGTAGTCAAAAGAAAAGTTCGAATTAACCGGTTTCCTTCTCTCGTAGTCGTTGTGGTCGTCGTCCTTTTGGGAAGAAGTAGACTCATCGCTGTCGTCGTAGTAGACAATTTCCTTGATGCGCCTTGTCTTCTTCTTCTTCCCATCCTTTCATCTATGGCCCGAGCCGGAGTCGGTAGGCTTGTCATCCTTCGGCTCGTTGACGAAGGATTCCTTCTCTTTGTCGTTGATCACGATTCTCTTCCCCTTAGGATCCATCTCTTCGGGCGGTTAGTCCCTTTGTGAAGAGAACGGCTCTGATACCAATTGAGAGCACCTAGAGGGGGGGTGAATAGGTGATCCTGTGAAACTTGAAAACTTAAGCCACAAAACTTGGTTAATCTTTAGCCACTTGGCAATTATTGTGCTAACGATTAACCATGTTTTGTGGCTTAAGTTTTCAAGTTTCACAGGATCACCTATTCACCCCCCCCCTCTAGGTGCTCTCAACCCTGCGTGATGCCTGGCCACGCTGATGTCTAGCCAAGCCTTCCCTGCCACGACATGCCCTTGTATGGTGCTGCTGCGCACCGCTTAGCCCCGACTTCGGCGAGCAGACGCCACCGCCGCCAGCCCCACCCGCCGTAGTGCCCACCACGTCGGCGTCGCGCCCGCTCCGACAGGCCAATCCGTTTTCCTACTGTGGTCGTTCGTGCAGTATGGAATAGGAAAAAAAGGAAACCGCCCCGTGTGGCCCCACCTGCATGCCCATTCGTTGCCTAGCGCCGCGGCGCGATCTTCTCACTGCACACACGATCGCAGCACGGAAAGGAGAATCGTCGTAGGCCCCTGCATGTTCCTTCCTATACGATATCCTCATTGCACGTAATGTGTGTGGGAAAGAAAACTGACTGCCACGTATTAATGCCTGGTTGGCCATGTACAACGTCGTTTCGTGTATGGCCACACTAGATCCGGTCGGTTTTTCTGCATCTTCAAACCTGTGGCCATCCGTGTGGTGAGTTTTAACCAATGAAAATACGCAACATCACATTAAATGCGCAAAATATTAAATTTTTCAATATATTTTACATCGCAAACATGATTTGACTAGTTTCAGTCGCGTTAACTTTGTAACCTTGTCACGTACGAGTCAGTAGCATTGTTTTGTTGTAAACATGTTTTAACTAATTAATTAATTATTTGTTAGTCTGATTAAAACTAATTTGTAGTTTTAGTTTATACTTTTATAATAAATATTAGCATGATTAATTTCAGTGTAAATGTTTTCAAATTAATACTTGTTTAGTATAATCTCGTTATCTTTAGCGAGTATCACACGTCGTCACACTATCTGCGCGCATCGTCACGCTATTCACGCGTGATGTGCTTGTTGACGTGCAGATTCGCGCGTCGTTCACGCTGGTCGCGCACACTGTTTCGTGCGTCGTCCGCGTGCTATGTCGCGAGTGGCCGCGCGCCGTTAACACGCTGTCATGTTGTTTCGCGCGTCGTGATTTCTCCTCGCTTAGAATCTCTCTTTTTAGTTTAGTTACTTATTTAATGATAGTTGTTCATGTAGCAGATTAATCGAACTAAATAGTAAATATAATTTATATTTGATAAGGTCGAATTAAATGTTATAGTTAATACCTGTTTGGCATAAATGCGATAACTTCTTGACCGCATCTCCGATTTCCGCATTTCTTTTCCTCGCGCCACCATAGAAGCGAGCTTTATTTTTTTATTGCATGCTTTATAATATTTTATCCTGTATGGTGTAATGTTCTTATGCAAGTATATGTTTGCTTGTGCTTGTTTGTCTTCGTTGTGCGTCGCTAATAGATTGCGATCTGTTCCTGAGCTTCGAGGAATCGACAATCAAGATTTGGTGAACCACTGGTCCTGAGATGAAGTTCTTTGAGTCCTACGAAGTCGAAGACCCTGAGCATCGGTTTGGTGAAGCCAAGTGTCCTCTGACCTATTGTGTCTCATTTACTTTATAATTCATCAACCTGCATACCATGATCAACCTAAGGATTGACTAGTATTCTATTTTCATGTCCTTGTTTACCCTTTGGGTATTGATTATTATGATTAGTTCTATGCTAGCGCTTTACTTTTAATCAATGAAAATGATGAGGTACAATGATGATACTATGATTTTTCTGGATATGATGATATACTTGTGGCATTCTAGGGGACTCGAGCGGTTTCTCGAGCGCCTCTCCATAAGGACTTGTTCGTTGGATGACCACCCAGGAAAACAGTGCAACCATGATGGTGGTATGGGACGCCCTTAGCTAATTAATTAGAGGAACTGAGGTGTAGTTCGCTTCGCCGTCGTGCCTTCAATGGGCTCGGTGTATGCGGCTCGCTCTGCCGAGGGTGGATTGCCCCTTGGGGAGGAGTGCGGTACATTTAGGAAACCTAACGGGCGGCTACACCCTCAGGGAATCTTTGTAAAGGCTTCGTAGTGACTCCTCGGCCATTCACCTCGGGAGTGAATAAGGGTATTGTAAGCCCGGGCTAGAGAGGATATCACGGCTCGTGGGTAAAGTGCGCAACCTCTGCAGAGTGTTATGAAACTGATATATCAGCCGTGCTCGCGGTTATGAGTAGCCTTGGGAGCTCCATTGATTAGAGACACATTGAATCAGGGCTACTTTGTTTACAAATGATGATGAGGATAATGTTGGTTTCTATTGTGATTATGATAATGATTATGGTTTCTGGTATTCCTTTCGTTTGGAAAGAGTACTTTTGGGTTAACAACTTGGGTTAATGTTAAAACCTGGCTATCTACTAGTAATAATTACATGATCAACTAAAAGCAACTGCTTGACCTTAACCCCACATAAAGCTAGTCCACTACAGCCAAACGGGACATTTGCTGAGTACGTTGATGTGTACTCACCCTTGCTTTCACAAAACACCAGGTTGCCTTTGGTGCAATCTATGCTCAGGTAAAGAAGGTGTCGAGGCAGATCTCTAGGAGTTCCAGGACTTCGACGAGTTTGAGGATTAGGCTAGCGACCTCCCCAAGTCAGCTGCGTGTGGTGGGTTAATTTACGTTTGCTACGTTTCGATTCTATGTACTTTGATTTATATCATGTAAATGACTCTAGTCTTTAATATTATTACTTACTCTTTATTGTTATTCGAAGCATTGTGCTATGATGAGTCATTTATGTAATCGCTATGTACGTGAGTTCTGATCCTGGCACGTGCATGGTTCGCATTCGATTTACCTTCTAAAACCTAGTGTGATAGGTGGCATAGCAGGAGTGGAGGGCAGCGACGGCTGCACAGTGCTGCGTGGAGTGGGTTGCATTTGTAGCTCCTCATTGGCGATGCATGTGTGACCAAGAGCTCTCGGCACAGGCAGGTAGTAGTAGAGCCAGAAATGTAACCTTGGGTTTTCCCACACCTCAAATAGATATAGATATAGGGATATAGATAGATATAACAAATTCACCAAATAATATAGGGGTATAGATATAGATATAATAAGGGGTATAGATATAGATATAGATATAGATATATAGAAGATATAGATAGATAGATAGATAAGATAGAATAGATAACTTACAATTTTGTCTAAAAGAAACTAAATCACTGCTAAGTTTGGAGTAGCATATCTTTGGTGAATACTTGCCAGTGAATTGGTTTCCGCTATAGTATATATATATAAGTATACAGTCTTCTAGATTATAGTATATAGATAAGTATACACTCTTCTAGGATCAATCGTGAGGAATTCCTTAAATTGTCTTGCGACATGGAGTACAGAAAGAGGGTGGAAGCGTTAGTGTTTTTCTCGTTACTTCTCCTCGGATACTTTGCTGCTCATGCACATGGGAAGGGTAAGTGAAAACTATACAGACATGTGTGTGCATGCTTAGATAGATGTAGACAATTTAGAAGATGTTATTATATGATACCGTGTGTATCATGGCGAATTGCTAATGTATCGCAATCCCCTATGTTAAATTACTCAAATAATTTCGAATGTAATTATTCTCGAGGCATTTGTTAGTAATAGAACTCTTATCCTTTACCTTCTACTAGGTCATGCCACAGATGATGTCGGTGTTTCTACTCCAGCTAAAGAAGGAATTATGCAAGGAAACAGAGCACGATGCATTGTAGGGTTTCCTCCATGCAAAGATAACAAGTGCTACTGCTGCATTGGGGGGTGAACTCATGCTCGCTACTCTACGCTGGCTGAGTGTAGTCATGCCTGCTTCTAAACAAAAATTAAGATCGTTGTTATTATATACATTGTAATGGTAGGTAATGCTATTAATAATATATGGTAATTTTAGTTTTGGTATTATACTTTTTTCCAATTCATGAAATTTAGTAAAAATCTAACCAGTTTTTTAGAGGACTTAAATATAAAGTATGTTTCCCTATAAATTTTAATGAAAAAATATTAGAATGCTTTGGGATTCCTCCATCAGCTCACGGATGCTGTTGCGGATAGACAACGGTATCGGTATAAATCACACTGTACAGAATGAGGACGTTTCTAGGAGAACATGCATTCGGTCACGTTAGCAGAAAAATCCTGAGTAGCAGTAGTTGCCTCCCATATCGGTGTCAACACCACGAATGTTTCGTGCGACACAGAAGGTTTGCGGCTTGCTGTGGCATTAATCCGACTGCGGCTTGTACAGTATTTTGTCTCTATGGATTGCAGCTGCAGCCGTCCGAATGGTTGCAGGTCCTGTGGTTACAGGGCAGCCGAACAAGTCGTTGGTGTGAGGTCGGAGCGGTGGCAACCTGATGCTCAAGGTGGTTCTAGATGTCCACTCAGACAGATGCTAGAGGCTTTTGGATACGACATGCCTCATCAGGGGAAGTGGCTCCTAAAGCTGATGTTGCCCGCTAGTAGCAGGGTGGTCCAAGCCAAGAAACATCCCAGAAAGGGAAGGATGTGGCGCCGAACGAGGGTGGATCAAGCGACGATCATAAGAGGTCACCCGATTGGGGAGACTCCTCGCAAATAGCAACGATAAGGTCATTAGGACCTTTTGGGGGCACATGGCACGATCATGATAGTTACACTTCCTTGTTAGACTTTCTTTTTTTTGTCGCATCCTTACATCTATATTCTCAGCCCTATGACGCCAGCCCCTTGTAGCACCCCGAAAATCCAAACCTAGAAAATTTCTCAAACTCGCTCTAAATTCAAAATGAATTTTAAAATTCGTTTCAAAATGTTTTCTTGCGAGTTGATCTCAACAAAGAAAATATAGTGGTCTGCCTTATCTCCAAAATTCTTCTCAAAATATCCTACAAATATTTCCCTAGTGATCCCCTCAAATTCTTTTCAGAAATACTGGCTAAATGTTCCACTGATATTTCTCCAAATATTTTTCTCCTAAGAAATACCCTCAGAATCACTTTTAAAATCCCTACAAATATTTTCTTAATAATTTTCCTTATGCTCATACGTATACATACGCCTCCGGGGTCATACAGTGAGCTCTACAAGCTAATTTCACTTATCCATAGCTAATACATGTTTTATCTCTCACTAATCCACGCCTCCTCCCACTAATCCTCGACTCCTCCCCTAACCCCCCACCTTGCCCATTAATAGAGGGGCAAGGGGCCCACTCATGCCATCCCAAGCCATTTCATGGCTACTCAATCCCACTCACTGACTTACTCCCACTCCCACACAAGCACAACACGCGCATAAGGATCATTCGGTTGTTCATTCAATTGTTCGTCCAAATGTTCATAGTTCGTTCCTTCGTTCCTCCGATTGTTTGATCGTCCATCCGATCGTTCATGGTTCATTTGTTCATCCGTCCGATCATTCGATCGTTGGTCCGTTCGTTTGTCCAAATAATCTTTGTCCAGCCATTATACTGCCAAAATTATGATCGCTCGTTCGTCCGATCATTCATCCATTCGTTCATAATCCATGTTCATCGTTCGTTCCTACGAACTATTCATCGTTCGTTCATAATACTTATTCATCGTTCATCGGATTATTCATAATCACTATTCATCGTTCATCGGATCATTCATCCTACTAACCATCGTTACTATTCATTGTTCATCCGATAGCCCAAATATTCAACTCTTCATCCATCATGATGATGAGCTCACCTAAAACCAGCCACACTAATATCTCAGCCATACAAACTCTGGTGACGGTGATTTCCCTTCTAGTTAGAACTTCACGGTTGGTCACCCATCCCAGAATTGCTCTAAGTTGAGAATGCTTAACTTCGAGGTTCTTTCGAACCAGGCTTTCAAAAAGAAAGGCAAACCATGTTTGTATAGATATGTAACACCCCAAAAATTCAAATCTAGAAAATTTCTCAAACTCGCTCTAAATTCAAAATGAACTTTTAAATTTTGTTTCAAAATGTTTATTTGCAAGTTGATCTCAACAAAGAAAATATAGTGGTCTATATTCTCTCCAAAATTCTCCTCAAAAAGACCTACAAATATTTTCCAAGTGATCCCTTCAAATTCTTTCAGAAATATTGCCTAAATATTCCAAATATTTTTGTAGTTTGTTCATTCGTTTGTCCAAATAATCTTTGCTCAGTCGTTATGCTGCCGAAATTCCGATCGTTCGTTGTTCATAATCCCTATTCATTGTTCGTTCATACGAACTATTTATCGTTCATCGTTCGTTCATAATCCCTATTCATCGTTCATCGTTCATTCATACGAACTATTCATCGTTAAACAGATCATTCATAATCATTATTCATCGTTCATCCTACTATTCATTGTTACTCCGATCACCCAAATATTCAACTTCTCATCCATCATGATGATCAGCTCACCTAAGACCTACCAGACCAATATCTCAGTCATACGGACTCCGGGGACTGTGATTTTCTTTCTAGTAAGAACTTCCCCTTTGGTCACCCATCCAAGAATTGCTCCAAGTTGAGCACGCTTAACTTTGAGGTTCTTTCGTAACATGCTTCCAAGAAGAAAGGTGAAACATGTTTGTATGGATACATCGTCAATCTTATAAAACCTGGCCCAAGATACCACAACCCGTCCAGACAAGAATATCACAGTATTTTGGCTGTCTGGGTGCTGCCTTACTCTTGTCCCATGTGACAGAGAAGGTAGGAACAATTGCCACCAACATAAGTATCTGCTCATGAACAGTCCAGAAATAATTCATGGCACTCTGCTTCCAAATATCTCTAAATATTCCAATTCTGGAATATTCTAGGAATATTCCTTTTCCCTTTTCCTTTTATATTCCTATGATTATAAAAACCAAAACTCCTTCGTCCAGTCTCTGATTTTGACAGTTCTGATTTCTAAATTCTTATCAAATTACCCTCTATCCATCCATGTAATTCCGTAACCATGGTTCATATTCTAGAAAACTCCAAAAATACTCTTGTCCCATATTTCACCTATAATTTTCTATCCAAACTGATTCTTTCACCACGATTCTCATAAACAGTAAACTCTACCATACTAAACCATAGGCACCCATCTATAAATACCTCCAGAGAGTTACCCTCTCCCTCCCACACCCTCAGCACCCTGAGCCAAGGCAACCACCCCCCCCCCCCCCCCCCCCCCCCCCCCCCCCCCCCCCGCACTCAGTTACCTCGCTCTGCCACTACACTTGCAGTATTGGTCCACCTCCAATATACTCTTCGGGTAAGCATCTCTACTCCATCAACACAAACTATACTCAAAACTATATTCACCCATCTACCACCATTCCTGACCACTATAATGAAAATTTGTTGATATACTTGCTGATTTGTATGCTTGCTTGTTCATGCTATGTAGTTATCGGAGCGTTCATGTCGTCTCGTGAAGGCCAGTTCTGCAAGTCTACGCCAGACGGTGGAGCCAGAAGCCAATTCCACGAGCTCACACCCTTTCACTAGTTAAAGCATGCCAAGCTCACTGGATCCCTTTGATGCATAAATTACATATGTTTTTCAAAGACAATCATCAGCATGTTATTTTATGCATTATATGATTTTTCTGCTATGAGACATGTTAATATGGTAACCCAACCTTAGAACTTTGCCGCAATTCATCTTTATACTCCTTAACATTTTTGTTACAAAAAGGTTTGAAAAAAGGTGTGAGTTTTTCAAAATAAAATGTTTTTCAAAATGTGTATGATGAAGGGTTATCACCCTTATCACCTTTGAGTGGGATGATCAGGGACTCCTCTGTGTTGGGAGGGCCTTAAGGTGATGGCTCAGAAGGTTAGGTGTGAGAATGAAGAATTACCCCTCTCGTATAAGGACCAGTATGCCATTCTTCACTGCCTATAGTCTTATCAAGTACAACCACTCTATACTATATGGGCAGTCGCTTGATCCGAACTTGCACGGTCGGCACCCGAGGGTTATGTTGGCTGGGGAGCACCGGGAGGACAAGGAGGGGGAAAGTTTTGTCCTAGTTTGGGCATGGAGGTGGCCATGTTCCTTTTGGTATAACTGTTAAGGTAAAGACGTGTAGGGGAGGAGAGAGTTTCAGTAATCCGATCTCACGATGGTGAGATTGCAGAAACCGGACTATTGGGTGAAGTGTACACCTCTTCACAGAGTTCCAAAACCTATTCGAATAGTCCGCGTCCATAGATATGGATGAGTTATGACTTGGTTTGACAATTAGTATTTTGTTTTCCAAAAATGCTTTTAAAAATTGGTTTCAAAAGTTCCGATGGTTGAGCTATGAGCTATGGTGGACGGGAAGTCCAATAGTTGTTTTTGAAAATGAAAATGAAAACCGTTGGGAAACTACCGAGATTCCTGGATGGTTTAGTCTAGGGGATTTTGTTCTATATAAAAAAATTCCTGCTCCTTTGGAAGAGGAAGCATTTTGAAAAAAGATAAAATGTTTTACAAAATAGCCCTAAACCCTAAACCCTACTGCATAGAGAACCCCCTACAACAAGCATGTTTACTAATGCAGGACACCAAGAGTGAAGAATATGTATAACAATTCATAGAATTTCTTTGTACATATAACATAGAAGAAATTTTGATTGTCCTCAATAAATACAATCATGATGAAATAATAACAGAAGGACATTAAATAAAAACGGTGTTAAGAAACGTAGATGAGGTAACAAAAACATATATATCGTGAAATGATTTTTTGAGGTCAAAGTGCAAAGTGGCAATAAAATGAGAGAATTCCCTATTTAACGCTACTATATGAGTGCTTCCTTCTATGGCCATGAAAATTACATACTCATTTGATGCAGGATCTAACTTTTATTCTTAATAACACTAATGTTAACTATTCCATCAAGACAATGATGAGTGCCATGTCAAAAGATGGGGCTACACTTATGGTTTGCAATTCTGCAAGTAACAGCTAGAGCATCAGCTGGTGGAGCATTTGTGTTTCAAGCATTTGTGTTAAAAACCATCGGATATCAAAATTAGCATTTGCGTTTTAATTCCATCCTTTGATGTGTTTTTATTTGCTATCACCATAACCTTGTTATCCATCGATCTTTCCTTGATACTTATCTTTGTGCCTACTCTTTAAAAATCTCCTCTCTTCCACCTCAATTTGAGAGCGGCAATTTACCTATCTCGCCCTTGGATGTACCCTCTCCTTTTCCATTTGAAAGTCCGGTCTTAACTCCATTATTTATGGTACTTATACCCTTCGTCTTATGCCTATTTATCTCCTCTCATACATCCTTGTCTGTTATTACCTTAAAAACCCTCGTGATATCTATGCCCTTGCCTTCCTGCTTACCTTGAACCTACCCTTTGAAGCCCCCTCTTTTCCATCACTGTTCAAGGATAATGCCTCATCTATTTCATCATTCACTACTCCCCCTTCTTTGACACCTTGCAAGTTTTATCTAAAATACATTCATTGGTTGTGTGTTTTTTGTTACCACCTTAACCCTTGTCATCCATCGATCTTTACCTTGATGCTTATCATGTACCTGTATTTTAAAGCTTCCTCTCCCATTTGAGTTCAGGAGTGTTGTCTTACACCTCCTGCTCTTATTCGTTCCCTATTCCTCTGTTGTGTTGCAAGTCTTGTCTTAAGTCGATCTTTTGGTGTTCTTTTTCCTATTACCTCTTGTACCTTTGTAATCACTAGATCTTTCCATGATGCTTACCTTATGCCTACCTTTTGAATCATCATCTTACCCATCTCGATTTGAGAATGGTGTTTTATCTACCCTCACCTTGGTTGCATTCTCTCTCTGTCGGTTACAATCCTTGCTTTAGCCCCATCCTTTATTATGCTCATGCCCCTATCCTGCATGTCTTATTATTCCCCTTGCCTTTTGATAGCCTTAGAGTAGTTTCCCCTTTGTAAGGAAATACCACCATCTAGTTAACATTAACATGTAGCAATGAGATGTTTGTTGTTGTATGCTTGTGCTGTTTGTCTTTGTTTTATGACTCATTTGCTTCTTTGTGATGAGTGTTGGTGTGTTGTGGCCCCTAGATCCGCAATGACATCCGTTTACTAGCTGAGTGCCATAGAGTTAGGTAGCTGGGTGCTCTCCCTTTTCTCTTTAATCTATCTATGCTTACCTTTTCTATCTATACCCTTTCCTCTTCACTAGTACAATTTGGCTCAATACAAGCGGTAGGCTTTTAACATCATAGGCGGTTCGGTTAGAAAACCGCCTGGGATGTCCCAGGCTATTCGGACCGCCTGTGATGTATTAGTATCACAAGCGGTTTTTGTATCGGACCGCTTGTGGTTCTCTATTCTTTTCACAAACGGACCGTAATGAAAAACCGCCTGTGATTGTGATTTGATTACCATATTAATATTTTAATTTTAACAGAAATATGGAAATACAATTTAAATGAATTAATATTTTAATTTTTAACAGAAATATGCAAATACAATTTAAATGAATTAATATTTAATTTTAACAGAAATATGCAAATACAATTTAAATGAATTTTAATAGCACACATAGATAACTAGAGAGATTTTAAATTAATTGGCAACCACAATGCATAATCGATCATACATGCTAACAAATACAATTTGATTCATACAATTTTTCATGAACTACCATTTTTCCGCATGTATGGCTTTAAGTTCTTATCAATTTTCTTTTCCACACGCTTGATTCTCTCTGGACCGTTAAAGACGAACATCTCTTCATACTTATTGTATTCCTCATCTCCGTCTCCCACATTCTCAACTCCAACAATTTTTTGCTTTCCAGAATTAACTACATGCATCTTCTCATCTGCTAGATCGAGTACATAGAACACTTGTGCAACACATTCGGCGAGAACCCACACGTCATCTTTATATCCTACTTTCTTTAAGTCTACCAGTGTGAGTCCGTAGTTATCCACTATCACCCCCATGGGATGTTGTACCCATTGGCACTTAAATAAGGGTATTTTCATGCTTGGTCCATAATCAAGTTCCCATATTTCCTCTATGAATCCAAAATATGTGGTCTTCTGTCCATGTAGGTCAAAAGCATTGATACGAACACCGCTATTTTGTGCAACACTTTTCATGTCTTTTGATTTAGTGTAGAATGTGTACCCATTGATGTCATATGCTTGCCATGATGTCACAAAACACGATGGCCCAGAAGACAAATTCTTCATTGTTTTCTTTTCCATAGAGTCTCCAAATGGGATGTTTTTGTCCATTAACCATTCGCTGAAACGATGTTTGTGCTCCCTCATGATCCAGTCCTCCATGCGGTTCTGATTTTCTTTACGAAGCTCATCCAGGTGTTCCTCTATGTAAGGCTTGGCTATCGTGAGATGTTGTAGTACACTACCATGAGCACAATGTACTAGCTTGTAATCCTCAACGCGAAAAGTTTTCCTGCCTATTCTCCCTCTCCCACATAGTTTACCCTCATGTTTAGGTATAGGCACACCTATCATTGTTTCGTCACTGATGTAATCTATACAGCTCTCAATCACTTCTTCTGTAGTGTATCCCTCCATGATTGAACCCTCTGGGTGAGCACGATTTCGCACATAACCTTTTAATACTCCCTGGTATCGCTCCAACTGAAACATATGATGTAAATATAGTGGCCCTAATATTTTTATCTAATCCACGAGATGTATGATTAGGTGTACTTGCATATCAAAAATGATGGAGGAAAACACATTTCAAGCTTGCACATAGTCTCGATGATGTATGCCTTTAGATAGTCCAAGTCTTCTAAAGCTATTACTTTTTGTGAAACCACATTGAAAAAGTAACACAGGCGTGTGATGACAACTTTGACATGCTCTGTTTCGAGGGCTCTTACCACAATTGGGAGGAACACCATCATCATCACATGGCAGTCATGAGAGTTGTAGCCAAATAGAGACAAGTCCTTCATCCTGACTAGTTTGCTGATATTGGATGAGAAACTTGTGGGCACTTTGACCCCACGCAAACATTTGCAAATCTTTGTTCTCTCCTCAACTGACAAGTTGTAGCTAGCTGGGGGGAGGTAAGGCTTCCCTTTGCCACTATCCACTGGATGAAGTTCCGGTCTGATTTGAAGATCTACTAGATCATTGCGTGATTTAAGTCTGTCCTTTGTCTTACTCGGCATGCCCAGCAAGGTTCCAATGATGCTGTCAAAAACATTCTTTGTTACATGCATCAAATCAATGCATGAAAAAATAAATGTACATGAAAGTTAAACAAGATCATATCGAGATGTACCTAGCACATGATACAAAAAAATTTAAAATATCCCTAATTAATTGAATTTAATCCCTAAATCATGAACGAATTAATGTGCATGAAAATGAAACAAGATTGCAGCAATATAGGTACCTTGAGGTGAGACAACTCTTTATAAAAAATCTTTAAATTAGATCAACTACAAGTCCAAATCTTGGAATTCCTGAGTTTTTCTTCAATTCTGGTCTATATTACAAAATTGAGGCAAAAAATCGTATCAAAATGAGAAAGAAAACAAACGGAGATCATATATATGCATAAACTCTTGAAATCAATCAATAAAATCAAAAACAAAACCTTCTCCCCGTAGATCAAAAAAATCCGCCGCCGCTACAGTGCGTAGCCTGGCGGCGTGTCGGGCTCCGGGAGTTAGGGTTCCTGCGCTTGAACCACCGAGCCTTTTATACTACATACACATCACAGACGGATTTTTATAAAAACCGCTTGTGATGTATAGCATCACAAGCGGTTTTCTATTTCGACCGCCTGTGAAGTTTACATATCACAGGCGGTCGAAATAGAAAAGCGCTTGTGATGTTATACATCACAAGCGGTTTTTCTAAAAGTCCGCCTGTGATGTGTATATAGTATAAAAGCCTCGGTGGTTCCAGCAGGAACCCTAACTCTCGCCCGAATTGATACTGCGCCGCCAGGCTGTTACTGCGTTGCGTCACGCCGTCGCCGAACCCAAGCCCAAGCGCCGCCGTCTCCGAGCTAGGCACCCGCCACGCCGCCGTCCCCGAGACCAACGCCGCCGTCCCCGAGCCCAACGCTTCTTCGTGGGGTGCGTGGCGCACGAGCTATGAGCGCCCGCCACGCTGTCGCCTAGCCCAAGCCCAAGCGCCGCCGTCTCCGAGCTGGGCGCCCGCCACGTCGTCGTCCCCGAGCCCAACGCCGCCGCGCACCGCCACCACCTCCTCCTCTAGGTACGCACACACACACCGTCTGCCAGCACCATGTCCATCGCCGCACACCACCCACACGGTGGCGTGGAGGAAGAAGATGAGTACCTAGGAACTTCGAGCCGGCCGGCCGGCTAGCTCAGCTCCGGCATACTTGCTCGGCCAGATTGGGCCGAGTGGCTCGCTGCCGCCTAGCTACTACTTACTTTTTATTTGGTTCACTTCTGATGCATGGATTTAATTATCATCAAATAATAGAATGAACCAATGCATTAAGGGTAATTATCTCATTCTTGTATCATTTTGTTCTCTCTTACATCGTATTGTTGTAAACAACACTACAAAACTCTCCATTGAGGATGGTATAACATATTTTAGGTATTTGATTTAGTGGGCTAATGAAGTCTACTTTTTACATGAGATTCATGGTATTTTATTTAACATGGTAGTCGAGTCCATTTGTTTGTTAAGAGATTCATACTATTTAATTTAACATGGTAATAAGGTCCATGTTTTGTTAAGTGATTCATGCCATTTCATTTAACAATGGTTGCGGCCACTTAACCATAATGGTTGCGACCACTTAACCATATTGCCCAGATTGAGGGCGCCACTTAACCATAATGGTTGCGGCCCCGGTCACTAAGCGCAATACAAAGGGGGTTTTGGGGCTGGCATTCCTAAGCCAATGCATTAGCCTCAACCAAAAACCATAGCCCCACAACCCAAGGATCACCGATCGATCGCTTGAGCTTGTAGTGTCTGGAATCCCGTGACAATGATGACAATGGTATTTAACTTTTCTACATGAAGTAGGGCTCATACTCCATATATTAATTACCAGAGAGCACCAAATGTGGGTCTCATACTCCATATATTAATCACTAGCCACCAGACAGTCCAACCTTTGAGCAGCTGTTACTTCACTTTTTATGTGCGATCATGTCCATCATCCTTTCATAAAGTTGTTCACCATTAGGTGGTCTTGAATTCCTCTATATACTCTACGTCCTAAAACCTCATGGATTAGGTACAAATGGGCTCCAAAAACAGCTCGAAATACTGAAACTCATGTTCAGACTACTGTTTTAAGTCTAAAAACTGGAAAATCTGTCAATAGGGAGATCATAATCTGCTTATAGTGACCACTACATTTGTATCATGATCTTTCCAAAGCATGGTAAAGTCGTGGTCTTCGACTCACTGAGAATGGAAAAGGCTACGTATAATGACTTCTTGAAGATTTTAGAGAAGTATGATTATTATTGCACACTTGTACTTATTACAACTTAACAAATGTATTCTTAATCTCACAATGCTATTCTTATATGCAGTGCATACCGTTTTTATTGGAAAGATCTTGGCGGCGAACATCCAGAGGACAAGCCTAATTTGTCCATATCATTATTTCCATATGGTGACAAACAACCTCCGGGTACTGTCATGTGCGGTTATTATGTATGCGAATGGTGTCGTGTCACCTTCCATTACATGGTCAATTGTGAGGATGTAAGTTCGCTATCATTGTCTATGTTGCAATTTTTATGTTATATTGTTGCTCATCACATTACTCTTAGCACTGCTTGCTTTTTGCTTTCATTGCAGGTTCCTAAATCCAAGATCAATGCTGAATGGTTAGAAAGAGATATGGTTTCCATCGGCGTGGCTAAGGATGTAAAAGACTTGCTTTACTTTATGCGCCGTGAAGTTCTTCATCAACAAGGGCTATTCTACAATACAAATGGAAATTTACAAGACTTCCCAGAACTACGTTTGTACACGATATCACATAGTGTTTAGATCTTTAGTTAGGAACTTTAGATGTTTAGTTGTCTATGGAACTTTGAGATGTTGAGTTGTTATGCAACTTGATATGTGTATAAATCAGTGTATGATGGAACTTGATATGTGGATGAATCTGTGTATGGAACCTGTTATGCAACATATCTGTGTTTGAATCTGTGTTTGAATCTATGTTTGAATCTGTTATTAATTCTGTATATGAATCTGGAATCTGAATATGAATCTAGAATCTGTATATTGAAATACAGTCGAACTTATATTTAAAACCGCCTGTGATGTGTGGCTAACACAAGCGGCTAGGATTAGAAACCGCCTGTGATGTGTGTCTATCACAGGAGGTTCCTTTAAACTGGACCGCCTGTGATGTGTGTCTATCACAAGCGGTTTTTGATTGACCGCCTGTGATGTTGTTTTACATCACAGGCGGTGCACCACAAGCGGTTCATGGAACCACCTGTGTAGAGGCTAACCGGACCGCCTGTATAGAGGTTTACTGTAGTAGTGCTTGCACCTGTCCGGTTGGCATCCTGCAACCTCTCTTAATCAGTCAATATTAGAGTCGGCAGCATCTTCACCAAGTGTGTATCAATGCTCCTAGTAAGGGGGTTAGCTGCTAACCCCAATGAAGACAATGCGATCAACATCAGCCAACAAGATCAAAGAGGTGCAGTGAAAGCGTGTGTGGGTCCTAACCCACAGGTCCAAGGGATCCTCAAGAATTATATCAATTGGTTGCGAGCATCTGAAGGTCAAAGCAACCAGTCCATAAGTTAAGCTTGCAGAGTCAAATTCAATTCAAGAAAGCCGTGAACAACCTATGAACCAACCTTGTTTTCTTGCTAGCGTCTTCTTGAATCATGGGGGCGAGATTCCTGTTAAGTGGGTTAGATTTGTGACACCCTAAATTTGGGGGTATAAAATTTCTTTTCTAATATTCACCAAATTCAGGTGTTACCCTCTCTTTTCCATGCTTTTCTTTTTCTAAATAGTGAAGAGTTATTTTGTTTTAAATCTATGCAAAATCCTAGTAAAATAAAATCTTAGAAGAACTTTGATTGTTGCATTCATGCTGATACATAGTGTTTATGAGTGCAAAATGTTATCATTACAGAATAGAATATCTCGAGGATGTTCCCAAGAGTTTTTGGAATCTTCGAAAGGTTTCTTCGGGTATGAAATATGAATTTCAGTTTTTCTAATATTAATTAAATACCTAAAATGTGGTAGTTGTGAAAACTATAAAATTTTTGGAACTCGATAATATATATATATATATATTTCTTCCTCTCGACGAATCTATTCCAGATCTCGTGCCCCTTTTCGCGAGATTACTGAACCGCGTCTTCCCACGAACGGCATGCTGCTCGCATCGGCGATCCTCGTCTATCCTTTCGGCGTCCACCTCGTCATCTTGGGCCCACGGGCCTGCTCTGACCGTCTTCGTCTAATTTTATCTAACCCTGACTACCACCCATCTAACTCTGTCTAACCCTGTCTCGTGCAACTCACCGCGCAGCTGTCTCTCTCGCTCGGCCAGGACAAGAATCGTCGTGAAATTGACAACCACCTATCGCGCCCTCTCCTTTCTATACAATCGCACGCCCCTGCCATGAACCCCTTCCCTCTTCCTTCTCACACAGGAGCAGCCCACGCGTTTTCCTCTCTATGCATTATACCTCCGTGGTCTAGGGGGCCGCCTCGTCGTCTTCCTCGCGTCGTCGGATGAGCAGCCCCATCGTCTTTCTCGCATCGTCTTCCTCTTCCTTGCGTGCCTGCTCGGCTGTTCTTCATGTGTAGGTGACAAATCATCTCCTTCTCCCTCTTCTTCGCCTCCTTCTTCCTCGACACTACGCAAACATCATGGCGGCCAAGGAGCTCGCACCAAACTCCCTCGCCGGTGCGGCCTGGCGTGGCCCACACAGCTAGCTTGCTTCGCCCCCAGCCGAGCTCGCGCAGCCACCCTGCGTGATCCCTGGCCAGGCCGATGTCTAGCCGAGCCTTCCCTGCCATGACACGCCCTTGTATGGTGTTGCTGTGCACCGCTCAGCCCCGACTCCGGCGAGCAGACGCCACCGCCGTCAGCCCCACCCGCCGTAGTGCCCGCCACGTCGGCGTCGCACCCGCTCTGGTAGGCCAATCCGTTTTCCTACTGTGGTCGTTCGTGCAGTATGGAATAGAAAAAAAGGAAACCGCCCCGTGTGGCCCCACCTGCATGCCCATTCGTTTGCCTAGCGTCGCGGCACGATCTTCTCACTGCACACACGATCGCAACACGGAAAGGAGAACCATCGTAGGCCCCTTCATGTTCCTTCCTATAGGATATCCTCATTGCACGTAATGTGTGTGGGAAAGAAAACTGACTGCTACGTATTAATGCCTGGTTGGCCATGTGCAACGCCGTTCCGTGTATGGCCACACTAGATCCGGTCGGTTTTTCTGTGTCTTCAAACCCGTGGCCATCCGTGTGGTGAGTTTTAACCAATGAAAATACGCAGCATCACATTAAATGCGCAAAATATTAATTTTTTCAATATATTTTACGTCGCAAACATTATTTGACTAGTTTCAGTCGCGTTAACTTTGTAACCTCGTCGCGTACGAGTCAATAGCATTGTTTTGTCGTAAACATGTTTTAACTAATTAATTAATTATTTGTTAGTCTGATTAAAACTAATTTGTAGTTTTAGTTTATACTTTTATAATAAATATTAGCATGATTAATGTCAGTGTAAATGTTTTTGAATTAATACTTGTTTAGTATAATCTCGTTATCTGTTAGTGAGTATCACGCGTCGTCACACTATCTGCGCGCATCGTCACGCTATTCACTCGTGATGTGCTCGTTGACGTGCAGATTCGCGCGTCGTTCACGCTGGTCGTGCACACTGTTTCGTGCGTCGTCCACGTGCTATGTCGCGCGTGGCCGCACGCCATTCACACGCTGTCGTGTTGTTTCGCGCATCGTGATTTCGTCTCGCTTAGAATCTCTCTTTTTAATTAAATTACTTATTTAATGACAGTTGTTTGTGTAGCAGATTAATCGAACTAAATAGTAGATATAATTTATATTTGATAAGGTCGAATTAAATGTTATAGTTAATACCTGTTTGGCATTAATGCGATAACTTCTTGACCATAGCTCCGATTTCCGCATTTCTTTTCCTCGCGCCACCATAGAAGCGAGCTTTATATTTTTATTGCATGCTTTATAATATTTTATCCTGTATGGTGTAATGTTCTTATGCAAGTATATGTTTGCTTGTGCTTGTTTGTCTTCATTGTGCGTCGCTAATAGATTGCGATATGTTCCTGAGCTTCGAGGAATTGACAATCAAGATTTGGTGAACCACTGGTCCTAAGATGAAGTTCTTTGAGTCCTACGAAGTCAAAGACCCTGAGCATCGGTTTGGTGAAGGCAAGTGTCCTCTGACCTATTATGTCTCATTTACTTTATAATTCATCAACTCGCATACCATGATCAACCTAAGATTGACTAGTATTCTATTTTCAAGTCCTTGTTTACCCTTTGGGTATTGATTATTATGAATAGTTCTATGCTAGCTCTTTACTTTTAATCAATGAACATGATGAGATACAATGATGATACTATGATTTTTTCTGGATATGATGATATACTTGTGGCATTTTAGGGGACTCGAGCGGTTTCTCGAGCGCCTCTCCATAAGGACTTGTTCGTTGGATGACCACCCGGGGAAACAGTGCAACCATGAGGGTGGTACGGAACGCCCTTAGCTAATTAATTAGAGGAATTGAGGTGTAGTTCGCTTCGCCGTCGTGCTGTCAATGGGCTCGGTGTATGCGGCTCGCTCTGTCGAGGGTGGATTGCCCCTTGGGGAGGAGTGCGGTACATTTAGGAAACCTAACGGGCGGCTACACCCTCAGGGAATCTTTGTAAAGGCTTCGTAGTGAATCCTTGGCCATTCACCTTGGGAGTGAATAAGGGTCTTGTAAGCCCGGGCTAGAGAGGGAATCACGGCTCGTGGGTAAAGTGCGCAACCTCTGCACAGTGTTATGAAACTGATATATCAGTCGTATTCGCGGTTATGAGCGGCCTTGGGAGCTCCATTGATTAGAGACACATTGAATCAGGGCTACTTTGTTTACAGATGATGATGAGGATAATGTTGGTTTCTATTGTGATTATGATAATGATTATGGTTTCTGGTATTCCTTCCGTTTGGAAAGAGTACTTTTGGGTTAACAACTTGGGTTAATGTTAAAACCTGGCTATCTACTAGTAATAATTACATGATCAACTAAAAGCAATTGCTTGACCTTAACCCCACATAAAGCTAGTCCACTACAGCCAAACGGGACATTTGCTGAGTACGTTGATGTGTACTCACCCTTGCTTTCACAAAACACCAGGTTGCCTTCAGGTGTGCATGCTTAGATAGATGTAGACAATTTAGAAAATGTTATTATATGATACCGTGTGTGTATCATGGCGAATTGCTAATGTATCGCAATCCCCTGTGTTAAATTACTCAAATAATTTTGAATGTAATTATTCTCGAGGCATTTGTTGGTAATAGAACTCTTATCCTTTACCTTCTACTAGGTCATGCCACAGATGATGTCGGTGTTTCTACTCCAGCTAAAGAAGGAATTATGCAAGGAAACGGAGCACGATGCGTTGTAGGGTTTCCTCCATGCAAAGATAACAAGTGCTACTGCTGCATTGGTGGGCGAACTCATGCTCGCTACTCTACGCTGGCTGAGTGTAGTCATGCCTGCTTCTAAACAAAAATTAAGATCGCTGTTATTATATACATTGTAATGGTAGGTAATGCTATTAATAATATATGGGAATTTTAGTTTTGGTATTATACTTTTTTCCAATTCATGAAATTTAGTCAAAATCTAACCAGTTTTTTTAGAGGACTTAAATATAAAGTATGTTTCCCTATAAATTTTAATGAAAAAATATTAGAATGCTTTGGGATTTCTCCATCAGCTCACACGGATGCTGTTGCGGATAGACAACGGTATCGGTATAAATCACACTGCACAGAATGAGGACGTTTCTAGGAGAACGTGCATTTGGTCACGTTAGCGGAAAAATCCCGAGTAGCAGTAGTTGCCTCCTATATCGGTGTCAACACCACGAATGTTTCGTGCGACATAGAAGGTTTGCGGCTTGCTGTGGCATTAATCCGGCTGCAGCTTGTACAGTATTTTGTCTCTATGGATTGCAGCTGCAGCCATCCGAATAGTTGCAGGTCCTGTGGTTACAGGGCAGCCGAACAAGTCGTTGGTGCAAGGTCGGAGCGGTGGCAACCTGATGCTCAAGGTGGTTCTAGATGTCCACTCAGACAGATGCTAGAGGCTTTTGGATGCGACATGCCTCATCAGGGGAAGTGGCTCCTAAAGCCGATGTTGCCCGCTAGGAGCAGGGTGCTCCAAGCCAAGAAACATCCCAGAAAGGGAAGTAGGTGGCGCCGAATGAGGGTGGATCAAGCGACGATTGCAAGAGGTCACCCGATTGGGGAGACTCCACAAAAATAGTTACGATAAGGTCATTAGGACCTTTTGGGGGCACATGGCACGATCATGATAGTTAGACTTCCTTGTTAGACTTTCTTTTTTTTTGTCGCATCCTTACATCTATTTTCTTAGCCCTATGACGTCAGCCCCTTGTAGCACCCCAAAAATCCAAACCTAGAAAATTTCTCAAACTCGCTCTAAATTCAAAATGAATTTTAAATTTCGTTTCAAAATGTTTTATTGCGAGTTGATTTCAACAAAGAAAATATAGTGGTCTGCTTTATCTCCAAAATTCTTCTCAAAATATCCTACAAATATTTCCCTACAAATATTTTTTTAATAATTTTCCTTATGCTCATACGTATACATACGCCTCCGGGGTCATACAGTGAGCTCTATAAGCTAATTTCACTTATCGATAGCTAATACATGTTTTATCTCTTATTAATCCTCGCCTCCTCCCACTAATCCTCGACTCCTCCCCCTAATCCCCCACCTTGCCCATTAATAGAGGGGCAAGGGGCCCACTCATGCCATCCCAAGCCATTTCATGGCTACTCAATACCACTCACTAACTTACTCCCACTCCCACACAAGCACAGCACGCGCATAAGGATCGTTCGATTGTTCATTCAATTGTTCGTCCAAATGTTCATAGTTCGTTCGTTCGTTCCTCCGATTGTTCGATCGTCCATCCGATCGTTCATGGTTCATTTGTTCATCCGTCCGATCATTCGATCGTTCATCCGTTCGTTTGTCTAAATAATCTTTGTCCAGCCATTATACTGCCAAAATTCTGACCGCTCGTTCGTCCGATCGTTCATCCATTCGTTCATAATCCATGTTCATCGTTCGTTCCTACGAACTATTAATCATTCGTCCAAACGAACTATTCATCGTTCATCGGATAATTCATAATCACTATTCATCGTTCATCGGATCATTCATCCTACTAACCATCGTTACTATTCATTGTTCATCCGATCGCCCAAATATTCAACTGCTCATCCATCATGATGATGAGCTCACCTAAAACCAGCCACACTAATATCTCAGCCATACAAACTCCGGTGACTGTGATTTCCCTTCTAGTTAGAACTTCACGGTTGGTCACCCATCCCAGAATTGCTCTAAGTTGAGAACGCTTAACTTCGAGGTTCTTTCGAACCAGGCTTTCAAAAAGAAAGGCAAACCATGTTTGTATAGATATGTAGCACCCCGAAAATTCAAATCTAGAAAAATTCTCAAACTCGCTCTAAATTCAAAATGAACTTTTAAATTTTGTTTCAAAATGTTTATTTGCAAGTTGATCTCAACAAAAAAAATATAGTGGTCTATATTCTCTCCAAAATTCTCCTCAAAAAGACCTACAAATATTTTCCAAGTGATCCCTTCAAATTCTTTTTCAAAATATTGCCTAAATATTTCAAATATTTTTGTAGTTTGTTCATTCGTTCGTCCAAATAATCTTTGCTCAGTCGTTATGCTGCCGAAATTCCGATCGTTCGTTCGTCCGATCATTTGATCGTTCGTTTGTTCATAATCCCTATTCATTGTTCGTTCATACAAACTATTTATCATTCATCGTTCGTTCATAATCCCTATTCATCATTCATCGTTCGTTCATACGAACTATTCACCGTTAAACAGATCATTCATAATCATTATTCATCGTTCATCCTACTATTCATTTTTACTCCGATCGCCCAAATATTCAACTTCTCATCCATCATGATGATCAGCTCACCTAAGACCTACCAGACCAATATCTCAGTAATACAGACTCCGGGGACTGTGATTTTCTTTCTAGTAAGAACTTCCCCTTTGGTCACCCATCCAAGAATTGCTCCAAGTTGAGCATGCTTAACTTTGAGGTTCTTTCGAAACATGCTTCCAAAAAGAAAGGCGAAACATGTTTGTATGGATACACCGTCAATCTTATAAAACCTGGCCCAAGATACCACAGCCCGTCCAGACGAGAATATCACAGTATTCCAGCTTTTTGGGTGCTGCCTTACTCTTGTCCCATGTGACAGAGAAGGTAGGAACAATTGCCACCAACATAAGTATCTGCTCATGAACAGTCCAGAAATAATTCATGGCACTCTGCTTCTAAATATCTCTAAATATTCTAATTCTGGAATATTCTAGGAATATTCCTTTTATATTCCTATGATTATAAAAACCAAAACTCCTTCGTCCAGTCTCTGATTTTGACAGTTCTGATTTCTAAATTCTTATCAAATTACCCTCTATCCATCCATGTAATTCCATAAGCATGGTTCATATTCTAGAAAACTCAAAAAATACTCTTGTCCCATATTTCACCTATAACTTTCTATCCAAACTAATTCTTTCACCACGATTCTCATAAACAGTAAACTCTACCATACTAAACCATACGCACCCATCTATAAATACCTCCAATGAGTTACCCTCTCCCTCCCACACCCTCAGCACCCTGAGCCAAGGCAACCACACCCCCCCCCCCCGCGCACTCAGTTACCTCGCTCTGCCACTACACTTCTAGTATTGGTCCACCTCCAATACACTCTTCGGGTAAGCATCTCTACTCCATCAACACAAACTATACTCAAAACTATATTCACCCATCTACCACCATTTCTGACCACTATAATGAAAATTTGTTGATATACTTGTTGATTTGTATGCTTGCTTGTTCATGCTATGTAGTTATCGGAGCGTTCATGCTGTCTCGTGAAGGCCAATTCTGCAAGTCTACGCTAGACAGTCGACATTAAATAAAGTCAATGATTAACTACATGAGATAACTAACGTGATCAATTTCTGAGTAGAGTTCCATTTCATTAACATAAATAACATGATCAACGTGCATAAAATACACGGGGCGGGGGGGGGGGTAGACGAGTGGCTAGGGGTAGACGGGCACAACATGAATGTGGCGAAGCGCTACGCGTCGCGCCGAGGGCACGGCGAGCCGCGTGAAAGGCTACGCTGACGCGCCACGAACGAGTCGCGCACACGCCGGGGCCGAGCCGCAGGCAGGGGGCCACGCCACACAGGGGCACCGTGGCCGCGCGAGCCGAAGTCGCGTCGGGCCGGGCCCGCGCTGCGCAGAGGCACCATGTCACGCCGGGGGCAGGACCGCGCGCAGGGAGGGGGCCGAGCCACGGGCACGCCATGGCCGCGGGCGTAGGGAGCCGGGCCATACCGCGGCGAGGCCGTGTTGGGGCGGGGCATGGGGTCGGGCAGGGGAGGCCGAGCGGGCGTGCCACCGCTACGCCGAATCAGGGGGCGGGGTCGGGTGGGGGAGCCGCGCCGGGGCCGAGGCTGCACCGGGGCGGGGCGGGACACCGAGCGGGGACGGGACGCCGAGTGGGGGAGGCCGGGCCACGGGCGTGCCGAGGGGCGGGGACAGGACGTTGGGGCCGCGGGCGTGCCGAGGGGCGGGGATGGGACACTGGGCGGGGGGGCACCAGGGCCGCCGAGGCCGGGCCATGCCAAGGTTGACCGCCCTGAGGCTAGGACGGGGCCAAGGCCGGGCGGGGGAAGTCGCACCGGGGCCGGGGTGGAACGCCGGGCAGGCGGGGAGCCGTGCGGGCGCGCCACCGTGTTGAGGGGCACCGAGGCTGGGCCAGACGGTGCCATGGCTGGAGAAGGGGAGGAAGGAGGGAGGGCTCTCGGCGTCGAGGGAGAGAGAGAGACGTGCGCGGGGTAGAGGAGAGAGAAGAAGGTTTGGGAGGGGGTGGGGCTGATGGGCGGGTCCCACCAGGGGGTGGCGGCGACGGCGGTTGCGCCCACACGCGCAGGACGCGGGGAGGGGGCGGCTGGGCTGCGCGCCTGACTGGGCCGCGTGGGGCACACGTCAGGGAGGAGAGGGGCGCCGGCTAGGGCACGGCTGGAAGCCAGCCCAAAAGGGAGGGAGAGAGATAAATTCCCCTTTTTTGTTCTTCTCCTAATTTCCCCATTTTAATCTATTTTCAAATGCATGCTTTCACCAATTCACTCAATAAATAAAATAGATGCATGGACCGGCATGGTGCAACAACCAAAAGATTTAACCCTAGGTTTTTACTTACACGAGGTATCGAGCTAAATCTCGCTAGAATATTTGAAGAAGAACAAGGCATAGCGAGAAGAAAAAGAAAGAGGAAAGGTAACGCTCGAATTTGGTGAGTGCTAGAGAAAGAAAAAAAGTCAACTCTCAAATTCGGGGCGTTACAAACCTATCCCCCTTAAAAGAATCTCGCCCTCGAGATTCAAGGTTGGCTAGCAAAGAGCTCAGGATATTTAGCCATCAGATCATCTTCACGCTCCCACGTTGCTTCTTCTTCGGAGTGATGACCCCATCTGACTTTGCACATTCTGATTGTTTTCCTCCGGGTGACTCTATCTGCAGTCTCAATGATTTGCGTTGGCTTCTCAATGTAGGTCAAGTCTTCTTGGACTTCGAGACCCTCCACTAGCAACTGCTCTTCTGGCACACGCAGACATTTCTTCAACTGAGACACATGAAAGACATTATGCACAGCAGACAAATTTTCTGGCAGACTGAGCTAATAGGCCACTTCTCCACGCCTTGCGAGAATATGATACGGACCGATATAGCGGAGTGCTAGCTTGCCTTTGACTCCGAATCTTCTGACTCCTCTGATAGGCGATACCTTCAAATAGACAAAATCTCCAACTTCGAAACTCAGCTCTCTTCTTCTTGTGTCTGCATAACTTTCGTTGCCTTGATTGCGCTATCTTTAGATTCTCTCGAACCATCTTGATGTTTTCTTCAGCTTCAAGCAAAATGTCTGGACCAAACACTTGCTTTTCTCCAGGCTGATCCCATTGCAACGGAGTTCTACAACTCCTTCCATAAAGCGCCTAAAATGGTGACATCTTCAAGCTGGTCTGGTAACTGTTGTTATAGGAGAACTCTGCATAATGTAGCCTCTTGTCCCATCCAGACTGATCTTGCAATGCGCAGGCTCTCAACATATCTTCGAGGATTTGATTAGTTATTTCAGTTTGACCGTCTGTCTGTGGATGATAAGATGAACTGAAATTCAGATGTGTACCCAAGGCTTCATGCAATTGCTGCCAGAAATGAGAGGTGAACTGCGTTCCTCTATCTGACACTATCTTCTTTGGCACACCGTGAAGACAAACAATCCGGGACATGTACAACTCTGCCAATACTGCACTGCTGTAGTTGGTCTTGACAGGTATGAAGTGGGCTGACTTGGTTAAGTGGTCCACTACTACCCAAATGGAATCGTAGCCGGCTCGAGTGCGAGGCAATCCGACTATGAAATCCATTCCAATTTCATCCCATTTCCACTGAGGAATTCGCAACGGTTGCAACAACCCAGCTGGTCTTTGATGCTCTACCTTGATCCGTGGATAGCTATCACACATAGCCACATGCTTTGTGATTTCCCTCTTCATTTCGTACCACCAGAATTTCTTCTTCAGATCCTGATACATCTTCTCACTTCCAGGGTGTATCGAATAAGTTGTCTCATGAGCTTCCTTGAGGATCAACTCCTGAATAGACTGGACATTGGGAACACACAAACGGTCCTTAAACCATATCACACCTTCCGCATCTTCCCGAAAGTCTTTACCTCTTCCTTCCAGAATCAGTTGCCAAATTTCACTGATCTTCTCATCATTCTTCTGTGCTTCTTTGATTTCCCGTTCTAAAGTGAGCTCTAGCTCAATGGTTACTCCTCGCATGTTGTTCAGAAATCCGAGGCTCAACCTGTCAAACTCTTTGGCCAACTCATAAGGCATCAGATGAGCGACCATCATATTGACTTGACTTTTCCTGCTCAAGGCGTCTGCCACTACGTTCGCTTTGCCCGAATGGTAATGAATCTCCAGTTCATAGTCTTTGATCAATTCTAACCATCTTCGTTGCCTCATATTCAGCTCCGACTGAGTGAATATGTACTTCAGACTCTTGTGGTCTGTGTAAACATCACATTTCTACCCATACAGATAGTGCCTCCATGTCTTCAGTGCGTGAACCACTGCTGCCAACTCTAGGTCATGGATTGGGTAATTCTTCTCATGAACCTTCAGCTGTCGGGACGAGTAAGCCACAACTCTTCCCTCTTGCATCAACACGCATCCCAAAGCCGTGTAACAAGCATCGCAATACACCGAGAAGGGCTTGTGCACATCAGGCAAGAGTAGGACAGGTGCTGTAGTCAACTTCTCTTTCAGCGCTTCAAAGGCTTCTTGACATTTCTGGGTCCACTTGAACTCAACTTTGTTGCCTAACAAAGCTATCATCGGTTTCGTAATCTTCGAAGACCCTTCAATGAATCATCGATAATATCCGGCCATTCCAATGAAGCTCTTGATTCCTCGAGCATCCGTTGGCGCTTTCCAGTTTAGAATATCTGCCACTTTCTTCGGATCCACAGCCAATCCTTCTTTGTTTATTATGTGACCCAAGAACAGGACTTTGTCAATCCAGAACTCACACTTGCTCAACTTGCATACAGCTGGTGCTCTCGCAATCTCTGCAATACCATCTTCAAATGATCCACATGCTCCTCCTCACTTTGAGAATATATAAGAATGTCATCAATAAATACCACCACAAACTTGTCAAGATAATCCATGAATACACTATTCATCAGATTCATGAAGAAGGCTGGTGCATTTGTTAGGCCAAAAGACATAACAGTGAACTCGTACAACCCATACTTGGTAATGAATGCCGTCTTCGGAATGTCTGAAGGTTGGATCCTAAGCTAGTGATTACCTGACCTCAGATCTATCTTTGAAAACACGCTGGCTCCTCTCAGCTAGTCGAATAGATCTTCTATTCTGGGCAAGGGGTACTTGTTCTTGATTGTGACTTCATTCAGAGCTTGATAATCGATACACATCCTTCTGGTGACATCTTTCTTCTCCACGAATAGGACAGGGTGGCCCAAGGCGAGGTGCTCGGCTGGTGTAACCTTTCTCTAACAGCTCATCGATCTACTTCTTAAGCTCAACCAACTCTGGATCAGATACTCTATAAGCTCTCCTAAAGATGGGGGCGGTGCCAGAAAGAAGCTCTATGGCAAACTCAACTTTTCGCTCAGGTGGCATACCTGGTAGGTCCTTTGGGAACACATCTGGGAGCTCGGACACAACCTTGATAATCTCGAGTGGATCTGCTTCACTGCTATCAATAGTCATCTGATAACAACTTCCTTTCCTTGGCTCAGGCAGGACTAACTCGGTCACCACTTCCTCTCCTAGTGGGGACTTCAACTTGTTGTCCTCTTATCACAACTGATAACTTCCTGATACTTATCTAGCCAGTTCATCCCTAGGATGACATCTATTCCCTGAGTACACATTACTATGAGATTAGCGGGAAATGCTATCCCCCTTATTTCCACACTTATATTCAAGCAAATGCTATCGGCTCAAATTCTACCACCGACTGAATCAATTTGAATGGGTGTTGACATGGTTGTTATTGGAAGATTATGTGCTTCTACCCATGATGCAGTAATAAATGAATGCATTGCTCCAGTATCGAATAACACTTCTGCAATATGGGAGTTGACTGGAAACATACCTACTATCATGCCGGGGGTTTCCTGAACTACTTCAGCTTCCATGTGATTCAGTCTCCCATGGTTGTAGTGTGGCTGAGAGTGGTTGCCTACTCCAGGCTGAGACACATTCTGCTTTCCTAGGGCGCCAGGGCCTGACTGATGCTGGGCTACCTTCTTCAAACATTGCATCACCCAATAGCCTTGCTCTCCACAATGGAAACATGCTCTGCTTCCGCCTTGAGCTGGTGCTGCTTGACTGTTCTGTTGGGTTGATGGGGCAGGGAGACAAGGTGCCTGCTAATTCTGCCTCTGGAACTGACCTCCTCCTGACTGATTGTTCTAGCGATTCTGATGCTGGTGCTGAGGATACTGCCTTTGGAATGGCTGCTGCTGAGGTGGGTGCTGGTTATGCTTGAACTGCTGAGGTGGGTTGCCCGAGAAATGAGGGCGATTGCTGCTTCCAAGCTGAGGTCCACTGATCTTACGCTTGAGATCCTCCATTTCATTGTGCTTCCTCTCTGTCATGATCGCTCTGTCGATCAGGTGCTGAAATGTGGGGAAGGTATGATTCATCAGCTGATACTGAAGAGGGTCGACCAAGCCTCTTAGGAAATGATACTTCCTCTTAGCGTCGGTGTTGACATCTTCAGGAGCATAGCGAGACAGCTATAGAAACCTATCTCGGTACTCACTGACTGACATTGTCCCTTGCTTGAGTGCCAGGAACTCCTCCTTCTTCACTGTCATCAAGCCCGCTGGAACATGGTACTGATGGAAGCTATCTCTGAATTCTTCCTAGGTGATGGCATCGAGGTTGGCATGGGTGGCGAGATAAGACTCCCACCAAGACTGGGCTGCTCCTCTCAACAGACGAGGACCATACAGAACTTTCTCCCTATCGTTGCACTGGGCGGTGTGCCACTCCTGCTCCACAGTGTGCAGCCAATCTTCAGCATCCATGGGGTCAGAAGAGTGAACGAACACTGGGGGATGACCTCTCATGAATTCAGCATGCTTATCTCTGGGTATCTGAGGCATCTGAGGCTGAGGTGGGGGTTGTTGCTGCTGCTATTGCTGAATAGCGGCTAGAGTCTGACCGATGGCTTGAACTGCCTGAGTCTGCATCAAGAACATCTGCTCGATGGTCATCGGGGGCGGTGGTGGCAGTTGTTGTTGCTGGGGTGCCTCATCCTGCGGGGCTGCCTGCTCCTGCTGAGCACGCCTTCCTCCTCTGCGCCTGTTGTCTGACATCTACAGAATGCAATCACACATCAGAACTGATCTTGCAACTTGCAGCATAAGAAAAGACTATAGAATCCTTCCACAACACTGAACAGATGAACATCTTCACTGATCTCCAACACAGACCAACACAGCTTCTCAGATAAAGAGGAAAGTGGAATAAAGAGGCTTCCCAACTAGATAGCTAACTCCATTAACATTTAACAGGTAAACCAAGGTGCAGGGGATGCCCACACTCTGGTGATAGTCATTACAAAGATCCAAATCCAACATAGTTCATCTTGACAAACATAAAAGCACAGGATAAGCAAACTACCCTATCTAACTAAGACTAACTAAAGGTAAGACTAAGACTAAGACTAAGACTAAAACTTCTATATTTAAGCATCTATTACAGGACCCAACACTGATGATCTATGGTTCTAAATTTATCTTGGTCCTGCAGTCGGGGTTGCCATAAGACTGGTGTCCACGCTGAGGTGAGCGGTACGGGTGCTGAGTCCTGACGGAAGCGGGGGAGCCATCCTCCAGGTGACGATGCTCCACGCGCTCAGCCCGCAACTGGGCGATCTCAGCACGAGCCCTACTCAGCTCGTCTAATGCATGGTCGAGCTCCGTGTTCAGCACGATGGCTAGGTTGACTGTGCTGCTCAACCTAGGATTATCCTCGGCAACAGGTGAGACAATCACGCCTCCTGTGCTGCCAGATGGACGACGGGTGTAATACTTCAGGTTGAGACCATCGTCCACCCCACCGAGTATTGAGCAGAAGTGCGAAAGCGCACGCCGTGCGGCATCTTGCATGGCTGCCTCTTTAACACCCCTAGTGTTACTATCACTAAAATTTGAGCATAACATCATGAGCATTAGCATATCATGTGATTGTTACACTTAGAATGCATTCACTAGGCAAAAATTTCAAACAAGATGTGTTGATGTGACTGGTCATGGGTAAAACCCTAGAGTAGGGTACTTAACCCTAAAATGGGCTTAAAAGAGTAAACAAAGCCTAAATAAGAGAAAATTTCAAAACTTATTAGAAATGGTCATGAGATATCAACTCTAATAAGATTTGATAGCATCCAAACTCTAGAAGTGACAGAAACCCTAAATAGACCTCTAGAAAGATCTAGACTAAAACCCTAGGGGGTTATATGCAAATGTTGCCCACTTTTGGACCTAAGTGCAAAAACCAAGGAGTTAGGGTACTTTAAGTCATATAGTTCACATATTTAAAGATTTGCAAAAGAAACCTTGAGATTTGGGCCAAATTGCAAAAGGCCACTCAAGTGATAATTGGTTAAGTCTGAAAAACATTTAAACAAGGCTAACTTTAGAGCTTTGTAAATCCATAAATTCAAAGAATTTGCCTAGGGTCAACATATCAAACTTGTAGAGCTACTATAGGAGAACAACTTTGCTATAGGGATTAAACCTTGGTGCCATGAAAATTTTTGAGGAATTTGGATCCAAAGTCGGGCTATCACACAACCTTAAGTCTGAACTTTCAGTAACAGTGAAGTTGGATGAACTTAGGGCTCGATTTTGAGTAAGATACTTTGACTATTTTGGGTGCACAATGTAACAAAGTTAAAGCTGGTTTATTAGGCTTCAACTTTGATGCAGAGTGATGGTTGTGTCACCACATAAAATATGGAGCAAATTAACCCCAAACATGCTCTCTCAGTGGTTCTGAAGAACCATCGCAATAGTACAGTGCACACAAATATCAACAGATTCAAGGTACCTCGCCGCCGGTGATCTGCGCGTCCAGATTCGTGCCGCCGGCCGTCGTGATTCGTGCCTGGGGCGAGTGGATTACACTCAACGTGAAAAGATCTTGCCGCGGATGAACACAAGTCACTGTGGCCATTCTGCCTCTTGCCCACTTGCGCCGGCGACGTGGCCACGCGACCATTACCACGGGCACCGCCGTTTTCCCCGGTCGCGCCACGCTATGACCCTTTTACCACGTCGCAATAGCTCGGGTTAACTGTATCCGGTGATCGCCGGAGAACCGCCACGATAGCTGCCACCAATCGCTTGCACCAGTGATCTCCTCGTTCTCCGACCGCCACCGTGCGAAACCAAATTCACCGGCCACCGCTTAGCGCCCTTATAAATTGATGGCCTGGTATGCTGCACCATGTTATCACGAAGCCAGAGCAACCATTCCCACCTTTGATTAGCCACCATAACTCTCCAATTTTTTGTTCTCCCCAAATCTGTTCTCCGCCACCGTGAAAGGGCCTCACCTTGGCTAGCCCGTTCTAGGTTCGGTCATACTCTCTGGTTTCTCGTTTCAATATCCTTAGGTGCTCTGGATTCTCCCTGACCCAACCAATTAAGCTAGGACCCCTTAGATCGCCGGGAACACGTTGTGCTATCTGTTGTGCCCGCTGTCATCGTGGACAGGGTGATGTAGAGCTCCAATCCAGCAATTAAGAGAGGGGAAACACTTGTTAAGGGTTAAATTAGGTCTCAGCCAAATTAGAGCACCGGTAGTTGAGTGATCCGGGCTGTATGAGCTCGCCGGAGCTCGGTTCTCCACCGTGCGACGTCGTGGACTTCGGGTTGTGAAGGAATAGAAGCGCGGGGGTGTTTTTGCAAGTGTTTGTGAGACATGAGAATAGAGCCATTACCCTTTTCTAGTTATTCAAACCGATAGGGGCATTTCTGCAAAACCAACAGCGCGAGCGCGCGTTCTCCCCGTTTCTGGGCCGACTTAGGCCAAATTCGGCCTAGTTCTGTTTATAATTTCTCTTTTTCTTTTTCTTCTGGACTTAGAGAATTCCTAGAAATTTATAGAAAATGCTAAAAATGCAAGACCAATTTTTCTAGGTTCCTAATTTTCTATAGTATTTAATAAAAATAGTTTTAGGATTTTTATTCCAAATAAGGAATTATGGGGTATTTAAAATAGCCAAAACCCATACTTCTAGAATTTTAGAAACTAATTAATAATTCCAAAAATCACCAAACTTTTTAGATAAGCTTTAAATATTATTTAGAAACCTTGGGTAAAGTTTGGTATGATTTGGACCATGTTTGATATCTAAAACCCAAAACCCTAATCCCCTGCCCTATGAACTTCACTATAGACTCCAAAAACCCTAGCTTTCCGGAGATCCGTGAAGGAAAGTTATATTCAAGACCCTAGATAATATATCTTTATTATCTTTGCATCCTCATAAGCATTTCATGGGCATTCATGATTATATATGTGATATATAGAAAACAAAGAAGAGATAGAAGTTGAAGAAGCAAGGACTACACCACCACCACGAGAAGAACCTCAGGCTGGGAATTGTTTTTACTTTGACATCTGTGGAGCAGAGCCTGACTCACCCATAACACAAGGCAAGCCCCAGTGCATTTGCCACCTCCTTGCTACTTTTAAAATCTTTCTCACTTGCTTGATGCATTAGGTGATAGGAGTTGTGTGCTAAACAAGTTGCTGCATTTACCTTCCTTGACAATTTGATTACCTTCCTTTGATCCCCTATTTTACAAAAAGTTTTCCTTATGCTTAGCATTGCTCTAAAAAAACAAAATGTTTTGTTTTGACAAAAGATGATGCTTCAAGTGGGTGGGATGTTTTCAAAAATAAAACTTGATGGTAGATCCATCATGGCCATGATGGGCTCAACATCGGAAAAGATGTACCTCTACCAGGTACCAAACTTTGGGTTTGAAATGATAAAGCTGAGACCGGGTGGGTGACTTGCACGAGAAGGAAGTCTCGGTGTAGTGTCTCCGTCTGAGTCGATTAAGGACCTTCTGGATGTAGGCCTGCTGACCGAGGACCCTTTAACTGGTCACATGCCTCATCATGGGTAAGCTTTGTCTCGGCCAGACTAATACTAGAATAAGATAACACGCAATGGGAGTGGAGAGATGGCGAGAGTAGCGTGTACCCTCCGTGGCAAGAGGCTGGACGGTGGTGTATCTGTGCTCTCGGTTGGTGTGAACCTGATCTGGTCTTAAGAACCCCGGTGGCGAGTTGACATATGCAAGTGTTAAGTGCTACATATGTCGTGTGATTAGAGATCCTCAGCTGAGTATTAATCGATTCGGATCATCGTAACTTCGCGGACATGAAGACTTGGTCAGTGACTTACATATAGCATTCCAGTGAATATGAAGGGTTGATAAGAAATTGGCTAGTATAGGTCAAGTGATTGAACTAGGGTAGAAAGAACTCTAGCTGCATGTAACTTTACTTAACCTGACAAATAAAACTGGATTTTTAAGGATCCACTATTAGTAAGCATTTCTACAAACAGAGTCTTTGATTATTGATAAGCCATACCTTGATCCCCAAAAGCCAGCATATCCTTGAGAGCCTTTTACTTTTACGGGTAAGACTTGCGAAACTACACTTCGTACTCAGGGCTTTGTCCCATGTTGTTTTAGGTGAAGAAGCAGCAAATTTTTGTTGCTTTTGTTCCAAGGTGGTGCCTAAAGAAGAAAATCAAGACTGAAGCCTCGGGAGGAAGTGTCCTCCACTAAAAACTTTTTACTATTAATCGGGAGGGGTTTTTCCTTCCAAGTTATATAATAATATTATTCCAGCACTCTTATATTTGCTCTGGTCTGTAATAATACTACTCTTTCTATACTTTAAATAACGTAAGTTATTGTAACTGCTTCTGCATTCTCATTCCTCCGATGTGTTGTAATGTCTGCTTGACGGGTGAAACGCTCTTGGAAAAGGAAAAGAATACAGATACCGAACTTAACAAGTGATCTGGTGCACCTACAGGGTTGTCTGAGGTCCATGGGACAAGGACAGCTGTAGGTGGGCCTAAGGACTTGGGAGGTTCCATCACATCTGGTATCGGAGCGAAGCCCATCTCTACAGATGTTATGAGGCATTTTCAAAAACTTATCTAAGAAAATTTCTTTCCTTCTTATCTACCTACCTTCTAAAGTACTTATTTTAAAGACCAGATAGTAGAGTGCGATGTATAGAAGGTTGTGAATCAACGAAAGTTGATTCTGTAATTATGCATGCATCATGATAAAAATTATATTAATAAGATTTCCCCCCTTAGAGATATGCCACCGCGCACAAAAAAAACCGCGCGCAAATCCACCGGCCCGATTGGCGTGCCTCGGCACCAACTAGCCCCAAGGCATGAGGATAGTAGCAGCGGCAGCAATGATCCCATTGGTGATCTAGAAGCTCAGGTAGAGCGACTTCAATCGGAATTACATCATAGAAACAATGTGTGGGTCAAGGATGGTCAATGAATAAATGAGTTAAGAACTGACATCCGACATCTGCAAGACCAACTTGCCGAACGAGATTTAGCACTCGATTGGGCTGTTAACTCACGTTCACTTGCTTGGGCCAAGGAAGCCAAAGCTTGAGCCCATGTGGAGGAGCTTAGTACGGCTATCGACAACTTGCTGGTGTACCGCAATACATTGCATGAGGAAGTTCATGAATTGTATTCGCGACTGCACCCTGATGTACCTACAGAAACCATCGGAATGGGAGCCGGACCTTCTGGAGCAGTGGACGAAGCACTTGGTGGGGAGTTGGACCTTTTCAGGGCCCCTCCTTCTATGAACCTGGCTGATAACTGGTCTCCTACACCCGACAGTGAAGCAACCAAAAGTGATAAGAAACTAGAATAGTATAGTTTAGATATGGTGTTAATGTAAAATAGGTAGTAATGTCATGTTGTACATTGAGTTTGTAACATTACCTCTTATGTAATGTAAAATGATAGTATGTATCAGCATGTGATGTTTTCCAAATATTTCTTTGCTTCAGATGCCATCTCGAACTCGTGCACATGACGGCACGGGAACATCCGTCGCCAGGAGGATACACCAAATCCACCACCGGTTCCACCCATGCTGGCCGAGGCCATTGCCGCCTTGGTCACCGCGACCACGGACAACACCTGTTTCCTTCGCGAAATGGCGGGACAACAACTGCAGCAGCAAGGCGGGAGAGCTTATCCGCAAGGACCCCACGAAACTTCATATTTGGATTTCTTGGAAACTCGTCCCCCACTATTCGTCAAGGCTGAAGATCCCCTTGAAGCGGACGAATGGATTCGGGTCATTGAACAAAAGTTTGGACTCCTCAGATGTATAGAGACCCAGAAGCCATTATTTACAGCGCAGCAGTTAAGAGGACCCGCCAGCACCTGGTAAGGAAATTACGTGGCCATTCATCCAGCCGGCCATCAAGTTACCTGGGACGAATTTAAATTGGCATTTCAGGAGCACTACATTCCAGAAGGAGTGCTCCATATGAAGCAAGAAGAATTCATGAAGCTTAAGCAAGGTGGAGATACTATTATACAGTACCTCAACAAGTTCAATCATTTGTCCTAGTACGCCATTAACCAGGTCAACATTGACCTAAAAAAGAGAAACTATTTTATGAGGGGCCTTAATGACCGGCTACAACGAAAGATGGCCATCTATATTGATCTCTCCTACGACAGGGCTGTCAGCACAGCGCTCGTAGTTGAAGCTAAGTATGCAGGCCCAGGAAAATCAAAGGGCTTGGGAGGTGACAGGCCCAACCAGGGGCCTGAGAAGCGACAAAGGTTAGTGATCCGACCTTTTAATCAGAACCGTTCATCACCATGTCCACCCTCCTACCCCTTTAAACAACCTATCTTTATCCGCCCCGCCACTGCCCCCACCTCAACAACTCAGCCGAGTGCCCCTGGTACTCGTTTCCCTGCACTCCCGAGTTCATCTACTGGTTGCTTTAATTGTGGGAAGTTCGAACATTTTATCAAGGACTGCCCATATCCGAAGCAGAACAACTCCAATAATCAACAGAATCCTAGGAGTTCCAGTCAAGGAAAGGGAAACACTGCAAACAATACAGCGAGCAAGAATATGAAGAAAACTGGGCGAATCTATTATACACAAGTGGCCACGACACCAGAAGGAGAACCGTTCATGATGGGTACGTTTCTCGTGGCCAATCACCTGTAGTTATTCTCTTTGATTCTGGTGCTTCGCATACTTTCATAAGCAAGAAATTTGTGGAGAAACATTGCATTCCTTACACTAAATCAAGGGAAGGGTTTACTATTCATTCGCCTGGGGGACAAATATTTACTAAAGAAGTGGCTTTCCATGTGCCCGTAACATTGGCTGAACGGGACTTTCCTACAAACATGATTGTTCTGAAAGGCCAAGATATAGATGTAATTTTGGGCATGAATTGGTTAGCCCAACACAAAGCTATCCTCAACACTGATTCGAGAACCATCAGGTTGAGCTATGGCCATGAAGAGGTTTTCTTGTCCATTCCCGTAGCTACTACAGCTAAACCATTTGGTAGAGTATATGAAGCCATTATACCGGAGATCCAAGATATTCCGGTAGTATGTGAGTTCTCGGACGTCTTTCCGGAAGATCTGCCTGGATTGCCTCCAGAGAGAGATGTAGAATTTGTGATTGAGCTGAAGCCCGGTACGGCTCCTATTTCTAGAAGGTCGTACCGAATGCCTCCGAATGAGTTGGCAGAGCTCAAGACACATTTACAAGATCTGCTAGAAAAGGGATTCATCCGACCAAGCTCGTCACCTTGGGGTTGTCCAACCATCTTTGTCAAAAAGAAGGACCAAACGCTTCGGATATGCGTGGATTACAGACCCCTTAATGAGGTCACAATCAAGAATAAGTACCCTCTTCCCCGGATTGATATTTTATTTGATCAACTGACTGGAGCAAGGGTCTTCTCTAAAATTGACCTCAGGTCAGGCTATCATCAGATCCGTATCCGACCCAAAGATATACCCAAGACAGCATTCACTATGCGGTATGGATTATTTGAATATCTGGTTATGTCATTCGGACTAACAAATGCTCCTGCCCACTCCACATATCTTATGAACGCGGTATTCTTGCCCGAGTTGGATAAATTCATGGTGGTGTTCATTGATGATATTTTGTATATTCCAAGAATGAAGAGGAGCATGCTCGGCATTTGTGGATCGTATTAACGCGCTTAAGGGAGCATCAACTATATGCTAAATTCAATAAATGTGTGTTTTGGCTAGAGGAGATCCAATTTTTGGGACACGTATTGTCTGCCAAAGGGATTGCGGTTGATCCCAGCAAAGTCAAGGATATTTTGGAATGGAAACCACCAACCACGGTGCATCAAGTCCGAAGTTTCCTTGGGCTGCCTGGTTATTACCGCTGATTTATTCCAGATTTTTCTAAGCTTGTGAAACCAATCACAAGTTTATTGAAGAACGATACAAAATTTAATTGTTCTTCAAAATGCAATGAAGCCTTTGAGCAGCTGAAAGTATTATTGACCATTGCTCCGGTATTAGCTCAACGGACATTGAAAAGCCCTTTGATGTGTATTGTGACGCATCAGGAAGTGGTCTAGGCTGTGTTCTAATGCAAGAGGGCCAAGTGATAGCCTATGCTTCAAGGCAGTTGCGTCGGCATGAAGAGCATTATCCAACTCATGACCTGGAATTGGCTGCTGTGGTCCATGCCCTAAAAATATGGCATCATTATCTGCTGAGGAATATCTATCATATCTATACAGATCATAAAAGCTTGAAGTACATTTTTACCTAGTCAGAGCTGAATATGAGACAGAGGCAATGGCTTGAGCTTATTAAGGACTATGAATTGAAAATTCATTGTCACCCAGGCAAGGCCAACATGGTGGCAGATGCCTTAAGTCGCAAGACTTCTTATCATTGTCTTACAATGAAGATTTCTAACATCACGATATGCCAAGAGATGGAGAAATTGAACCTGGGAATGATTCAACATGGAACCTTAAATCAACTGAAGCTTGAGTCAGTCCTTCTGCAAAAGATAATTGATGCATAAAGAAATGATGAGGGTATGAAACACATTCATGAGAAAATAGAGGCCAGAAAAGTCAACTGCTTCAGAAAAGATGATCAAGACATTGTATGGTTTAACAATCGCATAGTTGTGCCCAAGGATGATGAAATCCGCTAGCAAATTTTGGATGAAGCTCACCTTAGTCGCTATTCTATTCATCCCGGAAGCACTAAGATGTATCATGATCTAAAACAGCATTATTGGTGGACAAATATGAAGATTGAAATTGCATGCTATGTGGCAAAGTGTGACACTTGTAGACGTGTCAAGGCCATACACATGAAAACCGCTGGTCCATTGCAATCTTTACCTATCCTAACCTAGAAATGGGAGGGTATCATCATGGACTTTATTGTGGGATTGCCCAAGACAGCAAAAGGGTATGATTCCATCTGGGTTATAGTTGATCGACTTACCAAGATAGCCCATTTTCTGCCCGTCAAGGCATATCACCCAGTTGTTGTATATGCTCAAATATGTGTTGCCTGTATTCTTAGTCTGCATGGAATTCCAAATACCATAGTGTCGGACCGTGGGCCACAATTTGTAGCCAAGTTTTGGGAAGCACTGCATACATCCCTGGGTACCAAGTTGCTTCACATTTCGGCCTACCATCCCCAAACTAGTGGGCAGACTGAGAGAGTAAATCAAATACTTGAAGATATGTTACGAGCATGTGTTCTGGATTCCCACAAAAATGGGATGAATGCTTACCACTAGCAGAATTCTCATATAACAACAGCTACCAAGAAAGTACCAAGATGGCACCCTTTGAAGCTTTATATGGACGACGGTGTCGTACTCCATTAAATTGGTCTGAACCAGGAGAAAGATGGTTTTTCAGGCCAGACATGGTAAAAGAAATGGAAGAAAAAGTTCAAAGGATTGTACATAATTTGAAAGAAGCCCAAGCTCGACAGAAGAATTATGTAGACAAACGACGGAAACCCTTGTACTTTCAAGTTGAAGATTATGTCTACCTGAAAGTCTCACCAATGAAAGGTGTATCGCGTTTTGGGGTAAAAGGGAAGCTTGCACCTTGGTACATTGGCCCGTTCCCTATTATTGAAAGATATGGACCAGTGGCGTACCAACTCCAACTACCCGAAACATTATTAGTCGTACATAATGTGTTCCATGTGTCTCAGCTAAAGAAGTGTCTTCGGGTTCCAGATCGAACCGTTGAAGTAACGGGTGTTGCTTTAGAACCAGACTTGACATATTCAGAACATCCTATTCGAGTCTTGGATCAAAAGGACAGGATTACCCAAAGGAGAACTCTCAAGTTTTACAAGATACAATGGAACCAACACACGGAGGATGAAGCTACTTGGGAAACTCAAGACTTTTTAGAAAAGAATTTCCCAGGCTTTCTGGCTTCATGTAAATTGTAAGATATGTACACTTGATGTAATAAAAGAATGAACCCCATACCACCCCTGCCTTGTACAAAAATAAGGAAATAACTAGTGAAGCATTTCCTTTTCCATTACTTATCCTAGGACTTTTAATCTCAGGACGAGATTCTTTTATGGGGGAAAGGATGTAACACCCCTGGTGTTACTATCACTAAAATTTGAGCATAACATCATGAGCATTAGCATATCATGTGATTGTTACACTTAGAATGCATTCACTAGGCAAAAATTTCAAACAAGTTGTGTTGATGTGACTGGTCATGGGTAAAACCCTAGAGTAGGGTACTTAACCCTAAACTAGGCTTAAAAGAGTAAACAAAGCCTAAATAAGAGAAAAATTCAAAACTTATTAGAAATGGTCATGAGATATCAACTATAATAAGATTTGATAGCATCCAAACTCTAGAAGTGCTAGAAACCCTAAATAGACCTCTGGAAAGCCTTGGACTAAAACCCTAGGGGGTTATATGCAAATGTTGCCCACTTTTGGACCTAAGTGCAAAAACCATGGAGTTAGGGTACTTTAAGTCATATAGTTCACATATTTAAACATTTGCAAAAGAAACCTTGAGATTTGGGCCAAATTGCAAAAGGCCACTCAAGTGATCATTGGTTAAGTCTAAAAAACAGTTAAACAAGGCTAACTTTAGAGCTTTGTAAATCCAGAAATACAAAGAATTTGCCTAGGGTCAACATATCAAACTTGTATTGCTACTATAGGAGAAAACCTTTGCTATAGGGATTAAACCTTGGTGCCATGAAATTTTTTGAGGAATTTGGATCCAAAGTTGGGCTATCAAGCAACCTTAAGTCTGAACTTTCAGTAATAGTGAAGTTGGATGAACTTAGGGCTCGATTTTGAGTAAGATCCTGTGACTATTTGTGGGTGCACAATGTAACAAAGTTAAAGCTGGTTTATTAGGCTTCAACTTTGATGCAGAGTGATGGTTGTGTCACCACATAAAATATGGAGCAAATTAACCCCAAACATGCTCTGTCAGTGGTTCTGAAGAACCATCGCAATAGTACAGTGCACACAAATATCAACAGATTCAGGTTACCTCGTCGTCGGTGATCTGCGCGTCCGGATTCGCGCCGCTGGCCGTCGTGATTCGTGTCTCGGGCGAGTGGATTACACTCAATGTGAAAAGATCTTGCCGCGGATGAACACAAGTCATTGTGGCCATTCTGCCTCTTGCCCACTTGCGCCAGCGACGTGGCCGCGCGGCCATTACCGCGAGCACCGTTGTTTCCCCCGTCGCGCCACGCTATGACCCTTTTACGACGTTGCAATAGCTCGGGTTACCTGTATCCGGTGATCACCGAAGAACCGCCACGGTAGGTGCCACCAATCGCTTGCACCAGTGATCTCCTCGTTCTCCGACCGCCACCATGCGAAACCAAATTCACCGGCCACTGCTTAGCGCCCTTATAAATTGATGGCCCGGTCTGCTGCACCATGTTATCACGAAGCCAGAGCAACCATTCCCACCTTCGATTAGCCACCATAACTCTACAATTTCTTGTTCTCCCCAAATCTGTTCTCCGCCACCATGAAAGGGCCTCGCCGTGGCTAGCCCGTTCCAGGTTCGATCATACTCTCTGGTTTCTCGTTTCAATATCCTTAGGTGCTCTAGATTCTCCCTAACCCAACCAGTTAAGCTAGGACCCCTTAGATCGCCGAGAACACGTTGTGCTGTCCGTTGTGCCCACTGTCACCGTGGACAGGGTGATGTAGAGCTCCAATTCAACAATTAAGAGAGGGGAAACACTTGTTAAGGGTTAAATTAGGTCTCAGCCGAATTAGAGCACCGGTAGTTGAGTGATCCGGCCGGTATGAGCTCGCCAGAGCTCGGTTCTCCGCCGTGCGACGTCGTGGACTTTGGGTTGTGAAGGAATAGAAGCACGGGGGTGTTTTTGCAAGTGTCAGTGAGACATGAGAATAGCGTCGTGACCCTTTTCCAGTTATTCAAACCGATAGGGGCATTTCTGCAAAACCAACAGCGTGGGCGCGCGTTCTCCCCGTTTCTGGGCTGACTTAGGCCAGATTCGGCCCAGTACTGTTTATAATTTCTCTTTTTCTTTTTTCTTCTGGACTTAGAGAATTCCTAGAAAATTATAGAAAAATGCTAAAAATGCAAGACCAATTTTTCTAGGTTCCTAATTTTCTATAGTATTTAATAAAAATAATTTTAGGATTTTTATTCCAAATAAGGAATTATGGGGTATTTAAAATAGCCAAAACCCATACTTTTAGAATTTTAGAAACTAATTAATAATTCTAGAATAATTCCAAAATAAACCATACTTCTAGAATTTTTAGATAAGCTTTAAATATTATTTAAAAGCCTTGGGTAAAGTTTAGTATGATTTGGACCATGTTTGGTATCTAAAACCTAGAACCCTAATCCCCTGCCCTATGAACTTCAATATAGACTCCAAAAACCCTAGTTTCCCAGAGATTCGTGAAGGAAAGTTATATTCAAGACCCTAGATAATATATCTTTATTATCTTTGCATCCTCATAAGCATTTCATGGGCATATATGTGATATATAGAAAACGAAGAGGAGATAGAAGTTGAAGAAGCATGGACTACACCACCACCACCAGAAGAACCTCAGGCTAGGAATTGTTTTTATTTTGACATCTGTGGAGCAGAGCCTAGCTCAACCATAACACAAGGCAAGCCCCGGTGCATCTGCCTCCTCCTTGCTACTTTTAAAATCATTCTCACTTGCTTGATGCATTTAGGTGATAGGAGTTGTGTGCTAAACAAGTTGTTGCATTTTCCTTCCTTGAGAATTTGATTACCTTCCTTTGATCCCCAGTTTTACAAAAAGGTTTTTCTTATGCTTAGCATTGCTCTAAAAAAATAAAATGTTTTGTTTTGACAAAAGATGATGCTTCAAGTGGGTGGGATGCTTTCAAAAATAAAACTTGATGGTGGAACCATCATGGCCATGATAGGTTCAACATCGGAAAAGATGTACCTCTGCCAGGTACCAAACTTTGGGTTTGAAATGATAAAGCTGAGACCGGGTGGGTGACTTGCACGAGAAGAAAGTCTCGGTGTAGTGTCTCCGTCTAAGTCGATTAAGGACCTTCTCGATGTAGGCCTGCTGACCGAGGACCCTTTAACTGGTCACATGCCTCATCATGGGTAAGCTTTGTCTTGGGCAGACTAATACCAGAATAAGATAACACGCAATGGGAGTGGAGAGATGGTGAGAGTAGCGTGTACCCTCCGTGGCAAGAGGCTGGACGGTGGTGTATCTGTGCTCTCGATTGGTGTGAACCTGATCTGGTCTTAAGAACCCTGGTGGCCAGTTGACATATGCAAGGGCTAAGTGCTACATATATCGTGTGATTGGAAATCCTCAGCTGAGTATTAATCGATTCGGATCGCCGTAACTTCGCGGACATGAAAACTTGGTCACTGACTTACACGTAGCATTCCAGTGAATATGAAGGGTTGATAAGAAATTGTCTAGTATAGGTCAAGTGATTGAACTAGGGTAGAAAGAACTCTAGCTGCAGGTAACTTTACTTAACCTGACAAATAAAACAGGATTTTTAAGGATCCACTATTAGTAAGCATTTCTGCAAACAGAGTCTTTGATTATTGATAAGCCATACCTTGATCCCCAAAAGCCAGCGTATCCTTGAGAGTCTTTTGCTTTGACGGGTAAGACTTGCGAAAGTACACTTCGTACTCAGGGCTTTGTCCCATGTTGTTTTAGGTGAAGAAGCAGCAAATTTTTGTTGCTTTTGTTCCAAGTTGGTGCCTAAAGAAGAAAATCAAAACTGAAGCTCGGGAGGAAGTGTCCTCCACTAAAAACTTTTTACTATTAATCGGGAGGGGTTTTTGCCTCCCAAGTTATGTAATAATATTACTCTAGCACTCTTATATTTGCTCTGGTCTGTAATAATACTACTCTTTCTATACTTTAAATAAAGTAAGTTATTGTAACTGCTTCCGCATTCTCGTTCCTCCGTTGTGTTGTAATGTCTGCGTGACGGGTGAAACGCTCTTGGGAAAGGAAAAGAATACAGATACCGAACTTAACAAGTGATCAGGTGCACCTACAGGGTTGTCTAAGGTCCGTGGGACAAGGACAGCTGTAGGTGGGCCTAATGACTTGGGAGGTTCCGGCACAGCCTCAACTGAGTCCCGCTCAGAGATAGAATAGTGCTCTGAACAGACCTCCGCACCCTGGAGACTGTTCTCCGGACGGCGCACCAAACAGGTCGCCTCCCAATGGTCCGGGTAAACCTCGTGACTATGCTGGAAGACCACATTGTGATATTAGATGGACCAGGTACGTCGGTCGAGTGCTTGGCGTAGCAGGGTGTCGTGCGCGTTGTGAAAGTGACACCCGCGAGCGGCGTTGTGAGTGATGGGTCGAGCAACCCATCCTTCCAGCTCCTGGTCGGCTGAAAGGTCGGTGCTGAAGCTTGAGCTGCTGTCTCCACCTCCGTCGTCTGGGTCTCCTCCAGCAGCTACTCCAGCGGCTGGGGCGCTCAGTGGTGGTGTAGGGGGCGCCTCTAGTGGGAGCACAGGGGAGCCGCTCCTCACAGACTCTATATCCTGCTGAAGCGAGAAAGAAGAGCCCTGCTGCTCTAGCTCCTGTCATCGACGCTCCTGCTCCTCGTGCAGGCGGTGGTGTAGCCTCTCTAAGTGGCTAGACTGACCAGTCACTAGATGGCTAAGCGGACGCTCAGCGAGACGAGAGGGTAAGTAGGGGATGACAGACTTTCGTGCGGTGTGTCTAAATCGAGCCATCTACAAAAGACACAGTAAGCATAAGAGTGAGAACATAACTAATATGACTAGCAAGTAAACCATAAATAAATAAATAAGGAATGAGGATAAACAAAAATTTTAGCAAGGTATAATATATATAGTAGAACATATGTTTGGTCAATATGACCAACTTTTGAAGGGATATCAAAGTCAAGGTGATAATAGGGGTCTATAATCCTTATAACGACCATTCTACTCTAGGTTAGCGGTCCTACAGTCAGCACGGCTCTGATACCACCTATGTCACACCCGGTTTTAGAAAGCAAACCGAATGCGAACCATGTACGTGCCAGGATCAACAATTCATGTACACAACAGTTACATAACTGGACATCATCACACAGTTCTCAAATAATAACATAAAAAGGGTAATAATAGTCGATTACATCATATGTCTGGGACATCCACATTGTCTTTAACAATTATCAAAGTGCGGAAAAGAAACGTAGATACACGCGGCCTTCATAGGCAGCCGACTGGGGGTTGCCGCTAACCCACACCTAAAACTCGTCGTAATCTTGGAACTCCTAGAAGTCCTCCTCCACGACTTCATCTTCACCTGAGCAGTGGTTGCAATGCGGACAACCTAGGGGCGTTTGGTGTGTAAAGCAAGGGCGAGTACACATCAACATACTCAGCAATATGTCTCGTTTGGCTGTAGTGGACTAGCTTTATGTGGAGTTTAGTCAAGCAGTTGCTTTTAGTTGGTCAGGTTATTATTACTAGTAGAAAGCTAGGTTTTAGCATAAACCCAAGTTATTAACCCAATGTATCCTTTCCAAACGAAAAGAATACCACTTACCATCACCATAGTCATAACCAAAACCTTCATCCTCATCTCCACCTATAAACCATACATCTCTGATCAAGTATCTCTAATCAATGGAGCTCCCTTGGCCGCTCATAACCGCGAGCATGGCTGATATATCAGTTTTCATAACACTCTGCAGAGGTTGCACACTTTACCCACAAGTCGTGATTCCCTTTCTGCCTGGAGATCATGACTCTCCATTGATCACTACTAAGGTGACCCAGCAGGGTATCACTACGTAGACTTTACAAAGATTCCCCGAGGCTGTAGCCGCCCGTTAGGTTTCCTAAATGCACCATACTCCTCCCCAAGGGGCAAACCAACCTTGGCAGAGCGAGCCGCATACACCGAGCCCCATTAACGGCACGACGGCTAAGCGAACTATACCCCGGTTCCTCTAATTATTAAGCTAAGGGCGTCCCATTCCACCCTCATGGTTGCAGTGTTTTCCCTGGCGGTCATCCAACGAACAGGTCCTTACGGAGAGGCACTCGAGAAACCGCTCGAGTCCCCTTAAATGCCACAAGTATATCATCATAATAAGGAAGGGAAATAGCGTATCATTGATAAATGTCATCATGTTCATTGATTAATGTTAAGCACTAGCATAAAGCTAAACCATAATAATCCAACCCAAATAGGTAAGCAAGGACATGGATAACAAAAGCTAGTCAATCCATAGGTATAAACTATATAAATGCGGAGAGTGAATTATAGAATTGTATAGGACATAGATGGGTCAAGGGACACTTGCCTCCACCAACCGGCTGCTGCTCAGGGGCTTCTCCTGCGAGTTCTTCGAACTCCTCATCCAGACCGTTATCTATGCGAGCGCAAACATACATCCATCCATTTGAATTAGGAAATAAACAGTACACCATACAAGAGAGCAGATAAGTTAAATATGCATAAAATATGACATACGATTTTGCATTCACAATTGCTAGAAAGAGAAGAAGGAAGGTCTCGCAGTGGCTAAAGCTATAATCGAAGCGTATTACGAGTAGGTGTATAATTAATCATTACTTCATCTAGTTCTACCTAGTTATACTAACAAGTATTAATCACATGCACTAATAGAGTTATAACTATTTCCAATTGGTCGACATTAAATAAAGTCAATGATTAACTACATGAGATAACTAATGTGATCAATTTCTGAGTAGAGTTCCATTTCATTAACATAAATAACATGATCAACGCGCATAAAATACACAGGGGGGTAGACGGGCATGTCTAGGGGTAGACGGGCACGTCTAGGGGTAGACGGGCACGTCACGAACGTGGCGAAGCGCTATGCGTCGCGCCGAGGGCACGGCGAGCCGCGCCAAGGCACCGCGCGCACCACGCGAGCACGCGCGCGCAAGGCCACGCTGACGCGCCGCGAACGAGTCACGCACACGCCGGGGCCGAGCCGAGGGCAGGGGGCTATGGCGGAACCGCCCGAATTATTCCAACTTAAGTGCCTAAGTCCCACCTTAGAGGCTAGACTGCACTTAAATAGGAATAACACGTCAGTCCCTCGGATCTAGTCCGACGAGGCCACTAACAGGATCAAGTACCACGTACTCACTCGATGGTGAGGCACAAAGCAAATACAATAAAGCATAAAACTATACATTAAGGAGTATTAAATTTTATTACAACATCATCGGAGTTTTAGCAAAAGTAGTGATCATTGTTCGAAATGCAGCGGAATAAAACTAACGATAAATAAATGGAGGGATGGGGAAGCCTGTCCCATCACTCCTCATGCTCCTCCTCAGCCGAGGTGGGGTCTCACTCAACTGTCCAACCCGGTGGCAATATGGACGGCCAAGTCACTCCAGCAACCATGTCCTCCAGAGAACCTATAAAATTTTGCCATAAGCAAGGCTGAGTATACTAATACTCAGCTAGACTTACCCGGTGTGAGGAGTCTACTCCTCTACCTCTATACATGCAGTTGTTTGGCTGATGGGTTTGCTTGCCAAAAGCACTAGCTGAATCTAAAAATCAAGTTTTAGCTTTTTCAAGTTTTAGTGTGAATCTCTTAAGACTAAATGTGTACCTATCTAATCATACATGGTATCAAACATTTAGCAATCAACAACTTTTGCCAAGTCATCACATTTCTACTTGTTACTCAATGCCGTACAATGGATCAAGCAGTCTCATTAGCTGCGAGAAGCAGACGATTCGAATCGAGTTTTTATCCTTGCAAGGTAAACCTAAACACACGACATATAGGGGCACTCCGTCCCCACACACATCAACCGTCCCCATTGATTCCCCGCCAGCAGATCAGGGCTCACCGCCTTGGCGTACAATGCCTCACTGACCCTGACTGCCGTCGTGTAGTGACCGCACTTGTACCCACCAAAACCGGAATAGGAGACCACGTCTTAGGTCGCGTGAGGGGTAAAGTCTGCTGCCAGGTTCAATCAGGTACAAGGCTTACTGATTTACCATATTTCTCAGCATGTGCTTAGTACGTTCAAACGCTTGACACAGGTATCCGCACGTTAATTGTTATTCCAATTTCATCTCGTAGACCACGCATCCCCATGGATCCGTGTCCACAGACCATCATCATTCTGATATAAAAATGGATACATTCAATTCCATCACTCGACTTCTACCGAGATCCCTAATTAGTAGAGCAGCTACTCGACCTAGCATACTAGTATCCATCTCAAAAGGTATCCTGAGTCATGCAACTAAGGTTCCAAACAACTCCTACACTTAAGTGCATAGTACAAGCCTACAAACATTAAGTGCAGTAAAATAGCATATAGAATAGGTTATGCATAAAACCGAGGCTTGCCTTCCAAAGCTGGGGCAGGAAGATCCTCGATGGCAGGTTCTGGTGTTGGATCCTGGGCTACCTCCTGAGCAACTCTTTGCTCCGGCACGAGGATGTACTCTCCGTCAGCGAGGTTGCAATCAATCGAATGCAATGAATAAAATATATGTATGCTATGATATGCAGAATTTTAGTACCATTATGCATAATGAAGAAGAACTAAGTTAGTTGATAACTTAGGGTTTCCATGTTATAAGAAGCTCTTAGTGGTTTATGCTTAGCAACCTAGGTTTGAGGTTTTGCTTAGAGGCAAACATAGTGGATTAAGACTTGGATTGCCCCTTAAAGGTTTTAGTAGGTACTCAAGGGGTTTTGCTGGGTTGGTTAGGGTAACATTAATCTCCACTACTAATTCCTCTTTTTATTTTCTATTTATGCTCTTAAGGTGGGTTTGAACTACAAAAGTGATTTCAAAATTTCCAAAAATTCTGTAAAAATTACAGTGGATTAATATTGGTCATTCTAGTCTGTCCTATAAATTTGAGGTAAAAAATAAATAGAATATGCCCTGGACAAAAATAACAAAAGTTGGGGCAGAGGGGTCACTTTGCACTACAACTCTTATCTAGGTGTGGGTTCTGTACTAAGAGTTATTTTTGCTGGTATCTATGGGTAATAACATGCTTCTGTGTCAAAAATCACAGAGGGTTACTTAGTGGTTATTTAGTTATGATTTTCTAAAGTTTAAGGCCAAAAAGACACTTATAACTAACTTGCTATTTGAAAAATATCAAACAATAGAACTTGTATTTTTCCTAGGTTCTTCTTAGCACAAGAGCAATCATTCCTAAGGTAGGGGTGTTTTCTCCTTAGGATTATTTTCTTATGACTTTTCATAGTTTTCTCTGTTTTTCATGAATAAATATGAGTGCACTTTCTTTTCATTGGACTATGGTTCAACAGATTTTTCTTGTGAATTACACCACTTAGGCATGCTAGGAAAAATATGGTTGCCCTCTGGTTTCCATTTTCAACCCCTTTTCTTCATTTTTCTAAGTTTGAGCATAAACAAGTTTTAGTGAATAAATCTTCCTTAACCTTCTATACTGGGGTGTTTATTAATTTTAAACAGTGTAACTACTAGGTTAGTGTCTCCACTATTTTTCTCAACCCTGGTCTAACAACATTTCTATTTTTCCCTTTATTATTAAGTTTTGGGCAGTTTTCTTATTTAAATCAAAACTCTATAAAACATTACAGGAACTATGAGGTTTACTATTTTTGCTTGATAGTTTATATTTCACAAAGTCTAGCAAAATTGGTTTGACTAAATTTGGATGATTATTATTCAAGTTATGTATTTATTAAGTTCTCTGCAATATTTAAAAGAAAAGTAAATTCGAAATGGGAAAAGAAAACAGATTTGCGCTGAAGTCCCTGGGATTTCTTCCCCCTTTTCTCTCACAAAACAGTCCTCGGTCTACTATTTGCATGAGTCAATGACCTTACACAAAACCCCCTGGACTTAACCTAAATCTAACCCGCGATCCTTGGCTGGCTGGAACAGTACCCGGGGCGAAAGTCACGGCGGCGAGGCTTATCGGCGGCAGTAGAGCTCCGGTGGGTTGGTCAGCGACGTCGGGGAGGTCACGGCGGTCACGTCGGTGTGTGGGTCAGCGTCGGTGGTGGCCGGAGCTGCTCTAGCCACGAGCGCAGGCGGCGGAGGTCATCGGCGGCACCTGTTCCGGCCAAACCACGACAGTAGGGTTCAATCAAAGTGCACGGGGAGCTCCACTAGGTGATGTAGAGGCTATGCGAGCAAGGAATCGAGAAATGTTTTAGTGGATTACCCGGTCCACGTGCTCTGGCGGGGTCACGAACTCCGGCGAGCGTGATCTCACTGCTCCGGTGGGGCTGGTCCTCGGCTCAAGCTTGCGAAGGCTTCACAGCCTCTCAAGGAAGATATCCGAGGGCTCGGATCAAGCGGAGGTGGGCAGGAATGGTTTGGCCATGGCGGGCGCCCTTGGGCGGCTCTAGCGGGTCGCGGGGAGGTCGCCGGACCTGCGGGCGAGCTCGAGAAAGTTAGGCGCGGTGCGGAGGGGGCAACTGGGAAGGTGGCCGTGCATGAGCGTGGGCTTTATAGCCACTCGCGGGCACGGCACGGGCGTGGGCACGGGGGCGGCCCAGGGCGCGCGGGGGTGCGCGTGCGGGCATGCTCTGGGCGCGTTCCCGAGTGCCTGCCCACGTCGAACACGTGGTGGTTTACTTCTGCCAGTGTTCAACGGCCTGTTTGGTCGCCTTAGCTTGCAGATCTCAGCAAAAATCCCGTGTACAGTCTCTTCTCTACACCATATCCTATCTTTTCCATGTGAGTTCCAAGCAAAGATATGGTCGGGGTTGAGAGATATTGTGGTGTGAAGTTGGCTCTGTCTGAGCGGTCTAGACCGAGACAAAAACCATGTCAAGTCATGTCAAACGACTTAGGGTTGGGTTCAAATTTTTCCAGGGTGTTCTAGGGGTCTTTAGGCACCATTTTGTCAATTGGGCCATATGGTTTTGAGGTTTGGAAAAATGTGAACATGTTTGATCTTTGAAAGGGGGCTTGTTTTGAAATTAAGAAAATCTGATTTTTCTTTTATGTTCTTCTCTTTGGTGACCTTTTTGGGGTTTTTCTGAAATCTTTTTGGGTTCACTCTCTTACAATTTTTTGTAGGGTATTAAGTGTACTACAACTTTTATAATTAGCCCAAGTCATGACAATGTGGTTTACATAGCCTTTTTGCTATACTCCCCTCTAGGGCTCCATTTGCCTAAGGGAGTTGAATTAGGGTTTGAGCCATTCTCTCCTCTTTAGGTGCATGATATGGCCAAAGCATGAATTCTAAGATGGGTTACACCTACTTAGGATCTTGACCCCCAAGTTTGGTGTCTTTTGCTCAAACTAAACGACATGTGATGATGGGTTCAAAGGTGTAGGCTTGAGTGAAAACCCTAAGTAACACCTGGGGTGTTACAGCCCTCCCCCCTTAAAGGAATCTCGTCCCAAGATTTTTGGGTAGGGGTCCTTTAGAGGGGGTACCAAGAAGGTGTGCTAGGGTGTTGCATTTTCCTTTATCCAAGTTTCTCTAGTTAACTGCTCTTCGAATGTCATCCTCTTTGCAACTTTAGAAGGAAGCCCTTTTTAAAGTCATTTTCAAAGCTTACAATACCTTTAACATCTAAGTTTTTCTTATATTTAGATTCAAAGGGTAGGTGGGGTGGGGCTTTGGATTATGTACCGACTCCTTTGGGTAGAAAGTCGGGGAAGCGAGAACGTAGAAAATCCTCAGTCTCCCACGTAGCCTCCTCCACTGAATGGTGACTCCACTGAACCTTATACATCCTGATCGACCTTGCCCGCGTTGATCTCTCCTTTTGATCCAATACCTTGACGGGGTGCTCTTGATAGGACAAGTCTGGTTCTATCTCCAATTCTGGTTCAGGTAGCACTTCTGTGGGTAAGCGGACACACTTTCGTAGCTGAGATATGTGGAATACATCATGAATTGCTGACATATGGGGTGGCAACTTAATTTGATATGCTACAGGCCCACAAGTTTCCTTGATCTCATAGGGCCCAATGTAGCGAGGAGCTAACTTGCCCTTGATTCCAAATCTCTAAACACCTTTGGTGGGTGACACCTTAATATAAACATGATCTCCCACTTCAAACTGTAGAGACTTCCTCCTCTTGTCATGATAGCTCTTTTGCCTGGCCTGAGCAGCTTCTAGGTTTTTCTTAATGACTCTGACCTTCTCCTCTGCTTCAAGTACGAAGTCAGGTCCAAATATTTCCCTTTCTCCAGCTTGTGACCAATTTAGCGGTGTCCTACACCTTCTCCCATACAAGGCCTCAAAAGGTGCCATCTTTAGGCTAGACTGGTAGCTGTTGTTATATGAGAACTCCGCCAAGGAAAGGCACTTGTCCCAATTTTTACCATAGTGTAGCACACAGGCTCGCAACATGTCCTCGAGAATTTGATTCACTCTTTCTGTCTAACCATCAGTCTGCGGATGGTATGCTGAGCTTCTTATTATGTGGGTCCCAAGTGACTTTTGGAGTTGCTCCCAAAAGCGTGCCACAAACAGTGCTCCTCTATCAGATACAAAAGTCTTCGGAATTCCATGCAAACGCACTATTTGATCAACATAGATTTCTGCATATTTCTCTGTCTTGTGAGTGGTATGCACTGGCAAGAAATGAGTTGTCTTGGTCAATCTATCCATGATGACCCAAATAGAATCGTGGTGTCGGGAGGTATTGAGCAATCCCACAATGAAATCCATGCAAATATCCTCCCATTTCCACGAGGGTATGGGAAGGGCTGTAAGGTGCCTGCCACCTTCAAATGACTAGCCTTGACTCTTTGGCAAGTGTTGCATTCTGATATATACTTAGCAATTTCCCTCTTCATTTGGGTCCACCAGTACAAGGATCTGAGATCATGATGCATCTTGTTACTGCCTGGGTGCATGGAGAATTTGGAAAGGTGAGCTTCATCCATTATTTTCTTTCTGAGCTCTGGGTTCTTGGGAACAACCAATCGGTCTCCAAACCATAGAATTCCTTTGCTGTCCTGATGAAAACATTTGTATTTTTCCACCTTCTGTTCGATCATTTCCTTAATGACTTGAACACCCTTGTCACCAATCTATGCCATGACTGTTTGCTCATGTAAGGTGGGCTCCACTGAAATATAACTTAAAGCACCGGAGGAAACGACTTCTATGTTCAGCTTGCACAACTCATCACACAGGGTAGTGATTTTTGCATCCATATTCACACAGTTGCACTGGGCCTTCCGACTTAAGGCATCTGCCACAACATTGGCTTTGCTAGGATGGTAATGCACTTCCAAATCATAGTCCTTGATTAATTCTAACCATCTTCTCTGCCTCATATTAAGATCAGCCTGAGTGAAGATATATTTGAGACTCTTATGATCAGTGTAAATATTACAATGAGCTCCCATCAAGTAATGTCTCCAAATCTTGAGAGCATGAATTACGGCCGCTAAATCCAGATCATGTGCGGGGTAGTTCTGCTCATGGGGTCTTAGTGCTCAGGAGGCATAAGCAATGACTCTGTTGTCTTGCATCAAGACACATCCCAATCCAGTACCGGAAGCATCACAATAAACCTCAAAGGGTTTGGTGTTGTCAGGCTGAGCTAGCACGGGTGCTATTGTCAAATGCTACCTTAGTGTATGAAAGGCATCCTCACACTTTTGGCTCCATTCATACTTGACTCCTTTCTTCAATAATTCAGTCATTGGCTTGGCAATCCTGGAGAAATCTGGAATAAGTCGTCGATAATACCCTGCCAATCCCAGAAAACTACGGATCTGATGTACTGTGGTAGGAGGTTTCCAATCCATCACTTCTTGTACCTTTTTAGGATCAACTGATACCCCATCCTAAGAGATGGTGTGACCCAAAAATTTTATCTCCTTCAGCCAGAAATCACATTTGGACAGCTTAGCATATAGACGATGATCGTGCAGTCGCTGAAGTATGATGTGTAGATGCTCAGCATGTTCAGCTTCATTTTTGGAATAAACCAGAATATCATCAATAAAGACCACCACAAACTTGTCCAGCTCTGGCATAAATACCGAGTTCATCAAATACATGAAATAAGCTGGGGCATTGGTTAGCCCGAAAGACATCACCAGGTACTCATAAAGCCCATATCTGGTAGAGAAAGCCGTCTTGGGAATATCGCTGGCCCTGATCTTGATCTGATGGTAGCCTGAGCGGAGGTCTATCTTGGAGAATACTCTGGCTCCCACCAACTGATCAAACAATACATCAATGCGGGGCAATGGATACTTGTTCTTGATGGTCACCGCATTGAGAGGGCGGTAATCGACACACAATCTCAGACTCTCATCCTTCTTTTTTACGAACAAGGCTGGACATCCCCATGGTGAAGTACTTGGGCGAATGAATCCCTTTTCCAACAACTCTTGTAGTTGCCTTTTCAATTCCGCCAATTCTGCTGGAGGCATCCTATAGGGTCTCTTGGATATAGGGGCACTTCCGGGTTGTAATTCAATCGCGAACTCTATGTCTCTGTCGGGTGGCATTCCTGGTAATTCATCTGGAAAAACATCTGGGTAGTCACAAACCACTGGAATTCTCTCAACAGGTGACTCTATCATAGTGAATGCATAGGAATGGGTACAACCCTGATCGGGCAAATATAATGTGGTTTCACCACAAGTAGGCGAGTGCACCTCAATGGCCCTAGCTGCAATATCAATTACTGCCTGATGTCTTGTTAACTAGTCAGTTCCCAATATGATATCCACGCTATCCAAACCCAAAATGAGGAGGGTGGTTTTAACTATCAGACTACCAAACTTTATAGGCACATGCTTGTTGATTTGATAGGTGGCAACCCTGCCTCCTGGTGTTGAAATTGTAATGCCCCCATTGGTGTGATGGAAAGGTAACTGGCATTTGGCACTAAATTTTGTACTGATAAAACTGTGTGATGCACTAGAATCAAAAAGAATGATTGCAGGATTATTCAAAATGGTAAAGATACCAGTCATGACGGGTGCTCCCACTAGAATGTCAGCCATGGTGGTGAAGTTTAGCCTGCCTTGCCTCACTTGCACCTTCTGCCTCTTGCCTTGGTTCTGGTTAGAATTCTGTCCCGGCCTCTGCTGATTCCTAGGGCAATTCTTGGTATAATGTCTAGGGTTACCACAAGTGAAACACATGTTGTCATTAGCCTGACGGTACTGCTGCTGCTGTGGCTGATTGTTCCTCTGAACTGGGAGCTGAGAGCGGTTGGGTGCCTGCTGCTGCTGTGGCTGTGGTCGGATTACCCAACGTCCTTGCTGCTGCTGAGGGCCCCTGTTCTGAGTGTCAGATACAATTCTGAAGCGCTGTGGCTGAGCTGATGATCCTGCCACAGGGGTCTTCCTCTTCTTTTCTACCTGACGGGCAGTGATGCAGTCCTCCTGAGAAATGGCCATGTTGACTAACTCATTGTAACTATTGGCCCTGATGGTGTTGAGACGGTCGCGGAGCTTAGTGCTGAGCCCCCTTCTGAACCTGTCCCTCTTCTTCTCATCAGTGTCTGCGTGGTATCCAGCATACTGACACAGGTCATTGAAGGCCTGAGCGTACTGCAACACTGTCCGATTTCCCTGAGTGAGTGCCAGAAACTCATTAAGCTTGCGATCCATAATGCCTGCTGGTATATGATGCCCCCTGAAAGCTGCCTTGAACTCTGTCCATTCCACCTCATGGTCAACTGGCTGCATAGCAAGGAAGTGGTCCCACCATGTCCACACGGGTCCGTGAAGCTGCTGGGTGGCAAACCTGACCTTAGCCACATCTAAACAAACTCCATTTAGTAGTGGGAATTTGGATTCCACTACCCTAAGCCATACATCAGCATCCAGCGGATCCTCTGTCCGAGTGAACAACGGCGGCTGCGTGCTGAGGAACTCCTGATAAGTGGCTGCTGTTGGGGGACGCTGATGGTGGTCACCACCACCATAATGCTGAGGTGGCGGCTGACGCTGAGCCAACTGTCACAGAATCTCATTCTGCTGAGCCATCAACTCTTGCATGGTAGGAGGCCGTGTCGGTGGTGGAGGAATGCGTTCATTCTATCCACGACGCGCTCTTCCTGCCATCTGAAAAATTAAGGATGCTCTCAATGTCATATTGCTGATGTCAGGTTTCATATGCGGTGAAAGATTTGTAAGGGTAAAACCACTATTTCTTTGCATAATTCATAAAAAGATTCTACATGGCATAAAACTTTTCTTCATAAATTAAAGCTGACATCATTCATCATCCAAACTTCCAAAAGAGTTTGTTACGATTACATCAGTGACCCAAAAGACTCAACTCTGTCTAGCCTAGTACCCCAAGGGTGCAAAAGCTAAGCTAGCTCCGAGGAGTTCTACCGCCATACACTTCTAACTCTATCTCTGCAGCCTAGTGAGCAAACGAGGCAACGCTTGACTCGGGGGAAGGTGGTCTCCCTGAGCCAGCAGTGTCCAAGCTGGATGCAGGCTCCGGCTCCTCTCCTCCCTCGATGTCGACATCCTCGTTGGCCTCCATGTCCTAGATCTCCTGGTGGTGCATATCCAAATGTTGGTTAGCTTCCGCAAGTTGCTATTGAGTGTTGATTAGCTGATCCTCAAGAACCTCAATCGTATTCTCCCTGGTTCCCACTAGCTCCTCAAGCTCCTGTATCTCGTTGGACATCTGTTCCACCTATAGGTCCTTTTCCACCATCTCAGTGGACAGGTCTACCACAAGTTCCTCTCTATTATCCAAGGTGATCTTGGTAGCCTCCAACAATGCCATTAGATGAGACATTGCCTCCCCTCGCCTCACTTGCAGACGATACAGAGCATCCATGCATCGCACCGTCAAGTGAGCATGCCCTGGGTAAAGAGCCCATATATCCTTGGCATGCTCCACTCGTTCCTTCCACATTGGGTCGTCCTCCTTTTCCGCGGGGAACAAGCCAATGGGATGAGTAGACAGCTCCAAGGGGTGAAAACCACAGAAGATGGTCAGCCCGTGGAGAGCAATCGCCTCGATAGTATCCTCAGCCCGGTATCCGAAAGACTCAGAGTCCAACAAACGCCAGCCTGGCTGTAAGGGATGAGGCTCTAGGGTCATCCTCACCCTACAGCGAGGCACTCGGTGCTTCTCGAACAGTTGCACCACGTACTGGGGAGGCGTCGTGTAACCGGCTCCCTGAATTACCTCCCACAAGATACGGGGAAAATCCTCTCGTGCAAGTCCGTCCGTGTGGGACTATGCGTTCCCTCCTTCCGAGGATCCGTGAGAAGTCATCTGCGTATGGTTAAGCGTAAGTGAAAATGAAAAAGAATTATAAAATAAAAGGGGATCAAAATTCGGCCTCTCTATGGCTACGACAATGTCACTGAGTGTACTTAATCTGTCATTATCATGTATTAAAGTTCTTACCTAATTATCAAGTAGTTTAAGTAAGGATGCATGCATGCTCGTCCTAAACGACCTCATTTCAACTTAGAGGGAATAGGGAAGAACTCCCATCCCTTATAGTAGCCTGTAGGGCTTACTCAAATAGCCACCTAGCTACCCCTCTATCATCCTAAGGCTTCACGTCCTAGGTCTATCCTGATCGTCCTGACGATCTACCCAACATTTGTTTCTATCAAGTTTTACTTTTGAAAAGGATAGTATTTACAGTTTATTGATTCCTCTGTGGTGGTACGAGCTCTGATACCAGCTGTGGCGGAACCGCCCGAATTATTCCAACTTAAGTGCCTAAGTCCCACCTTAGAGGTTAGACCGCACTTAAATAGGAATAACACGTCAGTCCCTCGGATCTAGTCCGACGAGGCCACTAACAGGATCAAGTACCACGTACTCACTCGATAAGTAAATGGAATAACACGTCAGTCCCTCGGATCTAGTCCGACGAGGCACAGAGCAAATACAATAAAGCATAAAACCATACATTAAGGAGTATTAAATTTTATTACAACATCATCGGAGTTTTAGCAAAAGTAGTGATCATTGTTCGGAATGCAGCGGAATAAAACTAACGATAAGTAAATGGAGGGATGGGGAAGCCTGTCCCATCACTCCTCATGCTCCTCCTCAGCCGAGGTGGGGTCCCATTCGACTGTCCAACCCGGTGGCAATATGGACGGCCAAGTCACTCCAGCAACCATGTCCTCCAGAGAACCTGTAAAATTTTGCCACAAGCAAGGCTGAGTATACTAATACTCAGCTAGACTTACCGGGTGTGAGGAGTCTACTCCTCTACCTCTAGACATAAAGATGTTTGGCTGAGGGGTTTGCTTGCCAAAAGCACTAGCTGAATCTAAAAATCAAGTTTTAGCTTTTTCAAGTTTTAGTGTGACTCTCTTAAGACTAAATGTGTACCTATCTAATCATACATGGTATCATACATTTAGCAATCAACAACTTTTGCCAAGTCATCACATTTCCACTTGTTACTCAATGCAGTACAATGGATCAAGCAGTCTCATTAGCTGCGAGAAGCAGATGATTCGAATCGAGTTTTTGTCCTTGCAAGGTAAACCTAAACACACGACATATAGGGGCACTCCGTCCCCACACACATCAACCGTCCCCATCGATTCCCCGGCAGCAGATCAGGGCTCACCGCCTTGGCGTACAATGCCTCACTGACCCCGACTGCCGTCGTGCAGTGACCGCACTTGTACCACCATAACCAGAATGGGAGACCACGTCTTAGGTCGCGTGAGGGGTAAAGTCTGCTGCCAGGTTCAATTAGGTACTAGGCTTACCGATTTACCATATTTCTCGGCATGTGCTTAGTACGTTCAAACGCTTGACACAGGTATCCGCACGTTAATCCTTATTCCAATTTCATCTCGTAGACCACGCATCCCCATGGATCCGTGTCCATAGACCATCATCATTCTGATATAAAAATGGATACATTCAATTCCTGACCTCAAGCGAGTGCTAGAGAAGTCACTCGACCTCTACCGAGATCCCTAATTAGTACAACAGCTACTCGACCTAGCATACTAGTATCCATCTCAAAAGGTATCCTGAGTCATGCAACTAAGGTTCCAAACAACTCCTACACTTAAGTGCACAGTACAAGCCTACAAACATTAAGTGCAGTAAAATAGCATATAGAATAGGTTATGCATAAAACCGGGGCTTGCCTTCCAAAGCTGGGGCAGGCAGATCCTCGATGGCACGTTCTGGTGTTGGATCCTGGGCTACCTCCTGAGCAACACCTTGCTCCGGCACGAGGATGTACTCTCCGTCAGCGAGGTTGCAATCTATCGAATGCAATGAATAAGATATATGTATGCTATGATATGCAGAATTTTAGTAGCCATTATGCATAGTGAAGAAAAACTAAGTTAGTTGATAACTTAGGGTTTCCTTGTTATAAGAAGCTCTTAGTGGTTTATGCTTAGCAACCTAGGTTTGAGGTTTTGCTTAGAGGCAAACGTAGTGGATTAAGACTTGGATTGCCCCTTAAAGGTTTTAGTAGGTACTCAAGGGGTTTTGCTGGGTTGGTTAGGGTAACATTAATCTCCACTACTAATTCCTCTTTTTATTTTCTATTTATGCTCTTTAAGGTGGGTTTGAACTACAACAGTGATTCCAAAATTTCCAAAAATTCTGTAACAATTACAGTGGGTTAATATTGGTCATTCTAGTCTGTCTTATAAATTTGAGGTCAAAAATAAATATAATATGCCCTGGACAAAAATAACAAAAGTTGGGGCAGATGGGTCACTTTGCACTACAACTCTTATCTAGGTGTGGGTTATGTACTAAGAGTTATTTTTGATGGTATCTATGAGTAATAACATGCTTCTGTGTCAAAAATCACAGAGGGTTACTTAGTGGTTATTTAGTTATGATTTTCTAAAGTTTAAGGCCAAAAAGACACTTATTACTAACTTGCTATTTGAAAAATATCAAACAACAGAACTTGTATTTTTCCTAGGACTTCTTAGCACAAGAGCAGTCATTCCTAAGGTAGGGGTGTTTTCTCCTTAGGATTATTTTCTTATGACTTTTCAAAGTTTTCTCTATTTTTCATGAATAAATATGAGTGCAATTTCTTTTCATTGGACTATGGTTCAACAGATTTTTCTTGTGAACTAAACCACTTAGGCATGCTAGGAAAAATATGGTTGCCCTCTGGTTTCCATTTTCAACCCCTTTTCTTCATTTTTCTAAGTTTGAGCATAAACAAATTTTAGTGAATAAATCTTCCTTAACCTTGTATACTGGGGTGTTTATTAATTTTAAACAGTGTAACTACTAGGTTAGTGTCTCCACTATTTTTTTCAACCCTGGTCTAACAACATTTCTATTTTTCCCTTTATTATTAAGTTTTGGGCAGTTTTCTTATTTAAATCAAAACTCTATAATACATTACAGGAACTATGGGGTTTACTATTTTTGCTTGATAGTTTATATTTCACAAAGTCTAGCAAAATTGGTTTGACTAAATTTGGATGATTATTCTTCAAGTTATGTATTTATTAAGTTCTCTGCAATATTTAAAAGAAAAGTAAATTCGAAATGGGAAAAGAAAACAGATTTGTGCTGAAGTCCCTGGGCTTTGTTCCCCCTTTTCTCTCACAAAATAGTCCTCGGTCTACTATTTGCATGAGTCACTAACCTTACACAAAACCCCCCGGACTTAACCTAAATCTAACCCGCGATCCTTGTCTGGCTAGAACAGTACCCAGGGCGAAAGTCACAGCGGTGAGGCTTACCAGCGGCAGTAGAGCTCTGGTGGGTTGGTCAGCGATGTCGGGGAGGTCACGGCGGTCACGTCGATGTGCGGGTCGGCGGCGGAGGTGGTCGGAGCTGTTGTGGCCACAAGCGCAGGCGGCGGAGGTCGTCGGCGGCACCTGTTCCGGCCAAACCACGGCGGTAGGGTTCAATCAACGTGCACGGGGAGCTCCACTGGGTGATGTAGAGGCTATGCGCGCAAGGAATCGAGAAATGTTTCAGTGGATTACCCGGTCCACGTGCTCCGGCGGGGTCACGAACTCCGGCGAGCGTGATCTCACTGCTCCGGTGGGGCTAGTCCTCGGCTCAAGCTTGGGAAGGCTTCACGGCATCTCAAGGAAGCTATCCTAGGGCTCGGATCGAGTAGAGGTGGGCGGGAATGGTTTGGCCAGGGCGGGCGCCCTCGAGCGGCTCTGGCGGGTCGCGGGGAGGTCGCCGGAGCTACGGGTGAGCTCGGGAAAGTTAGGCGCGGTGCGGAGGGGGCGACAGGGAAGGTGGCCGTGCATGAGGGTGGGCTTTATAGCCACTCGCGGGCACGGGGGCGGCCGAGGGCGCGCGGCGGTGCGCGTGCGGGCGTGCTCTGGGCGCGTTCCCTAGTGCCTGCCCACGTCGAACACATGGTGGTTTACTTCTGCCAGTGTTCAACGGCCTGTTTGGTCGCCTTAGCGTGTAGATCTCAACAAAAATCACGTGTACGGTCTATTCTCTGCACCATATCCTATCTTTTCTATGTGAGTTCCAAGCAAAGATATGGTCAGGGTTGAGAGATATTGTGGTGTCCAAACCGAGACAAAAACCATGTCAAGTCATGTCAAACGACTTAGGGTTGGGTTCAAATTTTTCCAAGGTGTTCTAGGGGTCTTTAGGTGCCATTTTGTCAATTGGGCCATATGGTTTTGAGGTTTGGAAACATGTGAACATGTTTGATCTTTGAAAGAGGGCTGGTTTTGAAATTGAGAAAAATCTGATTTTTCTTTTATGTTCTTCTCTTTGGTGACCTTTTTGGGGTTTTTCTGAAATCTTTTTGGGTTCACTCTCTTACTATTTTTTGTAGGGTATTAAGTGTACTACAACTTTTATAATTAGCCCAAGTCATGACAATGTGGTTTACATAGCCTTTTTGCTATACTCCCCTCTAGGGCTCCATTTGCCTAAGGGAGTTGAATTAGGGTTTGAGCCATTCTCTCCTCTTTAGGTGCATGATAAGGCCAAAACATGACTTCTAAGATGGGTTACACCTACTTAGGATCTTGACCCCCAAGTTTGGTGTCTTTTGCTCAAACTATACCACATGTGATGATGGGTTCAAAAGTGTAGGCTTGAGTGAAAACCCTAAGTAACACCTATGGTGTTATAGGGGTCGCGCCACGCAGGGGCACCACGGCCGCATGAGCCGAAGCCACGCTGGGCCGGGGCCACGCTACGCAGGGGCACCACGCCGCGCCGGGGGTGGAACCGCGCGCAGGGAGGGGCCGAGCCACGGGCACGCCATGGCAGCGGGCGTAGGGAGCTGGGCCGCACCGCGGCGAGGCCGCGGGGCGGGGCACGGGGTCGGGCAGGGGAGGTCGGGCGAGCTCGCCACCGCCGCGCTGGAGTAGGGGCGGGGTTGGGTGGGGGAGCCGCGCCTGGGCCGGGGCTGCACCGGGGCGGGGTGGGACGCCGAGCGGGGACGGGACGCCGAGCGGGGGAGGCCAGGCCGCGGGCGCGCCGAGGTGCGGGGACGGGACGCTGGGGCCGTGGGCGCGCCGAGGGGCAGGGACGGGACGCAGGACGGGGTGGTCGCATCGGGGACGCAGAGGCTGGGCCGCGCCAAGGCCTGCCGCGCCGAGGCCGGGACAGGGCCGAGGCCGGGCGGGGGAAGCTGCGCCGGGGCCGGGGTGGAATGCAAGGCGGGCGGGGAGCCGCGTGGGCGCGCCACCGCGCCGAGGGGCACCGGGGCTGGGCCGGACGGTGCCATGGCCGAAGAAGGGGAGGAAGGGGGAGGAGGGAGGAGGGAGGGGCTTACCGCGCTGGGGCGAGGGCGAGCGATGTAGAGGGAGAGAGAGATATATGTGCGCGAGGTAGAGGAGAGAGAGGGAGGTTTGGGGAGGGGGTGGGGTTGACGGGCGGGTCCCACCAGGGGGTGGCGGCGGCGGCGGTTGTGCCCACGCGCGCAGTGTGCGCGCAGGATGCGGGGAGGGGGCGGCTAGGCTGCGCGGGGCCCATGGCGGGGAGGGGAGGGGAGGGGCGCTGGCTGGGCCACGGCTGGAAGCCGGCCCAAAAGGGAGGGAGAGAGAAAAATTCCCCTTTTTATTCTTCTCCTAATTTCCCCATTTTAATCTATTTTCAAATGCATGCTTTCACAAATTCACTCAATAAATAAAATATATGCATGGACCGGCATGGTGCAACAACTAAAAGATTTAACTCTGGGGTTTTACTTACACGAGGTCTCGAGCTAAATCTCACTAGAATATTTGAAGAAGAACAAGGCTTAGCGAGAAGAAAAAGAAAGAGGAAATGTAACGCCAGAATTTGGTGAGTGCTGGAGAAAGAACAAAATTCAACTCTCAAATTCGGGGCGCTACATCTATAAGCTAATTTCACTTATCCATAGCTTTATCTCTAACTAATCCTCGCCTCCTCCCACTAATCCTCGACTCCTCCCCCTAATCCCCCACCTTGCCCATTAATAGAGGGGCAAGGGGCCCACTCATGCCATCCCAAGCCATTTCATGGCTACTCACTCACACACACTGACTTCCACTCCCACACAAGCACAACACACGCACAAGGATCGTTCGGTTGTTCATTCAATTGTTCGTCCAAATGTTCATAGTTCGTTCGTTCGTTCCTCCGATTTTTCGATCGTCCATCCGATCGTTCATGGTTCATTTGTTCATCCGTCTGATCATTCGATCGTTCGTCCGTTCGTTTGTCCAAATAATCTTTGTCCAGCCATTATACTGCCAAAATTCTGATCGCTCGTTCGTCCGATCGCTCATCCGTTCGTTCATAATCCATGTTCATCGTTCCTTCCTACGAACTATTCATCGTTCGTTCATAATACCTATTCATTGTTCGTCCAAACGAACTATTCATCGTTCATCGGATCGTTCATCCTACTAACCATCGTTACTATTCATTGTTCATCCAATCGCCCAAATATTCAACTGCTCATCCATCATGATGATGAGCTCACCTAAAACTTGCCAGACTAATATCTCAGCCATAGAAACTCCGGTGACTGTGATTTTCCTTCTAGTTAGAACTTCACGGTTGGTCACCCATCCTAGAATTGCTCTAAGTTGAGAACGCTTAATTTTCAAAAAGAAAGGCGAACCATGTTTGTATAGATATGTAGCACCCCGAAGATTCAAATCTAGAAATTTTCTCAAACTCGCTCTAAATTCAAAATGAACTTTTAAATTTTGTTTCAAAATGTTTGTTTGCATGTGATCTCAATAAAGAAAATATAGTGGTCTATATTCTCTCCAAAATTCTCCTCCAAAAGACCTACAAATATTTGCCAAGTGATCCGTTCAAATTCTTTCAGAAATATTGCCTAAATATTCCAAATATTTTTGTAGTTTGTTCATTCGTTCGTCCAAATAATCTTTGTTCAGTCGTTATGCTGCCGAAATTCTGATCGTTCGTTCGTCCGATCATTCGATCATTCGTTTGTTCATAATCCCTATTCATTGTTCGTTCATACAAACTATTTATCGTTCATCGTTCGTTCATAATCCCTATTAATCGTTCATCGTTCGTTCATACAAACTATTCACCGTTAAACGGATCATTCATAATCATTATTCATCGTTCATCCTACTATTCATTGTTACTCCGATCGCCCAAATATTCAACTTCTCATCCATCATGATGATCAGCTCACCTAAGACCTACCAGACCAATATCTCAGTCATACGGACTCCGGGGACTGTGATTTTCTTTCTAGTAAGAACTTCCCCTTTGGTCACCCATCCAAGAATTGCTCCAAGTTGAGCACTCTTAACTTTGAGGTTCTTTCGAAACAGGCTTCCAAAAAGAAAGGCGAAACATGTTTGTTTGGATACACCGTCAATCTTATAAAACGTGGCCCAAGATTCCACAGCCCGTCCAGACGAGAATATCACAGTATTCCAGCTGTCTGGGTGCTGCCTTACTCTTGTCCCATGCGACAGAGAAGGTAGGAACAATTGCCACCAACATAAGTATCTGCTCATGAACAGTCCAGAAATAATTCATGGCACTCTACTTCCAAATATCTCTAAATATTCTAATTCTAGAATATTCTAGGAATATTCCTTTTCCTTTTATATTCCTATGATTATAAAAACCAAAACTCCTTCGTCCAGTCTCTGATTTTGACAGTTCTTATCAAATTACCCTCTATCCATCCATGTAATTCCATAAGCATGGTTCATATTCTAGAAAACTCCAAAAATACTCTTGTCCCATATTTCACCTATAATTCTCTATCCAAACTGATTCTTTCACCACAATTCTCATAAACAGTAAACTCTACCATACTAAACCATACGCACCCATCTATAAATACCTCCAGAGAGTTACCCTCTCCCTCCCACACCCTCAGCACCCTGAGCCAAGGCAACCCCCCACACTCAGTTACCTCGCTCTGCCACTACACTTCTAGTATTGGTCCATCTCCAATACACTCTTCGGGTAAGCATCTCTACTCCATCAACACAAACTATACTCAAAACTATATTCACCCATCTACCACCATTCCTGACCACTATAATGAATATTTGTTGATATACTTGCTGATTTGTATGCTTGCTTGTTCATGCTATGTAGTTATCGGAGCATTCATGTCGTCTCATGAAGGCCAGTTCTGCAAGTCTACGCCAGACGGTGGAGCCAGAAGCCAATTCCACGAGCTCTCACCCTTTCACTGGTTAAAGCATGGCAAGCTCACTGGATCCCTTTGATGCATAAATTACATATGTTTTTCAAAGACAATCATCAACATGTTATTTTATGCATTATATGATTTTTCTGCTAAGAGACATGTTAATATGGCAACCTAGACTTAGAACTTTGTTGCAATTCATCTTTATACTCCTTAACATTTTTGTTACAAAAAGGTTTGAAAAAAGGTGTGAGTTTTTCAAAATAAAATGTTTTTCAAAATGTGTATGATGAAGGGTTATCACCCTTATCACCTTTGAGTGGGATGAACAGGGACTCCTCGGTGTAGGGAGGGCCTTAAGGTGATGGCTCAGCCGGGTTAAGTGTGAGAATGAAGAATTACCCCTCTCGTATAAGGACATGTATGCCATTCTTCACTGCCCATACTCTTATCAAGTACAACCAATCTAGACCATATGGGCAGTCGCTTGATCCGAACTTGCACGGTCGGCACCCTAGGGTTATGTTGGCTGGGGTGCACCGGGAGGACAAGGAGGGGGAAAGTTTTGTCCTGGTTTGGGCATGGAGGTGGCCATGTTCCTTTTGGTATAAATGTTAAGGTAAAGACGTGTAGGGGAGGAGAGAGTTTCGGTAATCTGATCTCACGATGGTGAGATTGCAGAAACCGGACTATTGGGTGAAGTGTACACCTCTTCACAGATTTCCAAAACCTATTCAAATAGTCCGCGTCCACGAATATGGATGAGTTATGACTTGGTTTGACAATTAGTATTTTGTTTTCCAAAAATGCTTTTGAAAATTGGTTTCAAAAGTTTCAATGGTTGAGCTATGAGCTATGGTGGACGGGAAGTCCAATAGCTGTTTTTTGAAAATGAAAATGAAAACCGTTGGGAAACTACCGATATTCCTGGATGGTTTAGTCTAGGGGATTTTGTTCTATATAAAAATTTCCTGCTCCTTTGGAAGAGGAAGCGTTTTGAAAAAAGATAAAATGTTTTACAAAATAGCCCTAAACCCTAAACCATAAACCCTACTACATAGGGAACCCCCTACAACAAGCATGTTTACTAATGTAGGACACCAAGACTGAAGAATATGTATAACAATTCACAGAATTTCTTTGTACATATAACATAGAAGAAATTTTGATTGTCCTCAATGAATACAATCAGGATGAAATAATAACAGAAGGACATTAAATAAAAAACGGTGTTAAGAAATGTAGATGAGGTAACAAAAACATATATATCATGAAATGATTTTTTGAGGTCAAAGTGCAAGGTGGCAATAAAATGAGAGAATTCCCTATTTAACGCTACTATATGAGTGCTTCCTTCTATGGCCATGAAAATTACATACTCATTTGATGCAGGATCTAACTTTTATTCTTAATAATACTAATGTTAACTATTCCATCAAGACAATGATGAGTGCCATGTGAAAAGTTGGGGTTGCACTTATGGTTTGCAATTCTGCAAGTAACAGCTAGAGCATCAGCTGGTGGAGCATTTGTGTTTCAAGCATTTGTGTTAAAAACCATCTGATATCAAAATTAGCATTTGCGTTTTATCCATCCTTTGATGTGTTTTTATTTGCTATCACCATTACCTTGTTATCCATTGATCTTGCCTTGATACTTATCTTTATGCCTACTCTTTAAAAATCTCCTCTCTTCCACCTCAATGTGAGAGCGGCAATTTACCTATCTGGCCCTTGGACGTACCCTCTCCTTTTCCATTTGAAGGTCTGGTCTTAACTCCATTATTTATGGTACTTATACCCTTCGTCTTATGCCTATTTATCTCCTCTCATACATCCTTGTCTGTTATTACCTTAAAAACCCTCGTGATATCTATGTCCTTGCCTTCCTGCTTACCTTGAACCTACCCTTTGAAGCCCCCTCTTTTCCATCACTGTTCAAGGATAATGCCTCATCTATTTCATCATTGACTGCTCCCCCTTCTTTGACAACTTGCAAGTCTTATCTAAAATACATTCATTGGTTGTGTGTTTTTTTGTTATCACCTTAACCCTTGTCATCCATCGATCTTTACCTTGATGCTTATCATGTACCTGTATTTTAAAGCTTCCTCTCCCATTTGAATTCAGGAGTGTTGTCTTACCCCTCCTGCTCTTATTCGTTCCCTATTCCTCTGTCGTGTTGCAAGTCTTGTCTTAAGTCGATCTTTTGGTGTGCTTTTTCCTGTTACCTCTTGTACCTTTGTAATCACTAGATCTTTCCATGATGCTTATCTTATGCCTACCTTTTAAATCATCATCTTTCCCATCTCAATTTGAGATGTTTTCTCTACCCTTACCATGGTTGCATTCTCTCTCTGTCGGTTACAATCCTTGCTTTAGCCCCATCCTTTATTATGCTCATGCCCCTATCCTGCATGTCTTATTATTCCCCTTGCCTTTCGATGGCCTTAGAGTAGTTTCCCCTTTTTGTAAGGAAAGACCACCATCTAGTTAACATTAACGTGTAGCAACAAGATGTTCGTTGTTGTATGTTTGTTGTTTGTCTTTGTGTTATGACTGATTTGCTTCTTTGTGATGAGTGTTGGTGTGTTGTGGCCCCTGGGTCCACAATGACATCCATTTACTAGCTGAGTGTCGTAGATTTAGGTAGCTGGGTGCTCTCCTTTTTCTCTTTAACCCATCTATGCTTACCTTTTCTATCTATACCCTTCCCTCTTGCACCTGTCCGGTTGGCATCCTGCAACCTCTCTTAATCAGTCAATATCAGAGTCGGTAGCATCTTCACCAAGTGTGTATCAATGCTCCTGGCAAGGGGGTTAGCTATTAACCCCAATGAAGACAATGCAATCAACATCAGCTAACAAGATCAAAGAGGTGCAGTGAAAGCGTGTGTGGGTCCTAACCCATAGGTCCAAGGGATCCTCGAGAATTATATCAATTGGTTGCGAGCATCTGAAGGTCAAAGCTTGCAGAGTCAAATTCAACTCAAGAAAGTCGTGAACAACCTATAAACCAACCTTGTTTTCTTGCTAGCGTCTTCTTGAATCTCGGGGGCGAGATTCCTGTTAAGTGGGTTAGATTTGTAACACCCTGAATTTGGGGGTATAAAATTTCTTTTCTAATATTCACCAAATTCAGCTGTTACCCTCTCTTTTTCTTGCTTTTCTTTTTCCTAAATAGTAAAGAGTTATTTTGTTTTATATCTACGCAAAAGCCTAGTAAAATAAAATATTAGAGGAACTTTGATTGTTGCATTCATGCTGATGCATAGTGTTTATGAGTGCAAAATGTTATCATAACAGATTAAAATATCTCGAGGATGTTCCCAAGAGTTTTTGGAATCTTTGGAAGGTTTCTTCGGGTATGAAATATGAATTTCAGTTTTTCTAATATTAATTAAATACCTAAAATGTGGTAGTTGTGAAAACTATAAAATTTTTGGAACTCGATAATATATATATATATATATTTCTTCCTCTCGTCGAACCTATTCTAGATCTCGTGCCCCTTTTCGCGAGATTACTGAACCGCGTCTTCCCGCGAACGGCATGCTCCTCGCGTCGGCGATCCTCGTCTATCCTCGTCTTTCCCTTTGGCGTCCACCTCGTCATCTTGGGCCCACGGGCCGGCTCTAACCGTCTTCATCTAATTTTATCTAACCCTGTCTACCACCCATCTAACTCTGTCTAACCATGTCTCGTGCAACTCGCCGCGTAGCTGTCTCTCTCGCTCGGCCAGGACAAGAGCCGCCGTGAAATTGACAACCACCTCTCGCGCCCTCTCCTTTCTATACATACCCTCTCCTTTCTATACAATCGCACACCCCTGCCATGAACCTCTTTCCTCTTCCTTCTCACACAGGAGCAGCCCACACGTTTTCTTCTCTATGCATTGTGCCGCCGTGGTCTAAGGGGCCGCCTCGTCGTCTTCCTCGCGTCGTCGGAGGAGTAGCCCCATCGTCTTCCTCACGTCGTCTTCCTCTTCCTTGCATGCCTGCTCGGCTGTTCTTCATGTGTAGGTGACAAATCATCTCCTTCTCCCTCTTCTTCGCCTCCTTCTTCCTCGTCACTACGCAAACATCATGGCGACCAGGGAGCTCGCACCAAACTCCCTACTCACCTGGCGATGCAGCTAGCCTAGCCCCTCGCTGGTGCGGCCTTGCGCTGCCCACGCAACTAGCCCGCCTCGCCCCCAGCCGAGCTCGCGCAGCCACCCTGCATGATCCCTGGCCAGGCCAGTGCCTAGTCGAGCCTTCCCAGCCACGACACGCCCTCATATGGTGCTGCTGCGCACCGCTCAGCCCCGACTCCGGCGAGCAGACGCCACCGCTATCAGCCCCCGCTCCAGCAGGCCAATCCATTTTCCTACTGTGGCCGTTCGTGCAGTATAGAATAGGAAAAAAGGAAACCGCCCCGTGTGGCCCCACCTGCATGCCCATTCGTTGCCTAGCGCCACGGCGCGATCTTCTCACTGCACACACGATCGCTGCACAGAAAGGAGAACCATCGTAGGCCCCTGCATGTTCCTTCCTATACGATATCCTCATTGCACGTAATGTGTGTGGGAAAGAAAACTGACTACCACATATTAATGCCTGGTTAGTCATGTGCAACACCGTTCTGTGTATGGCCACACTAGATCCGGTCGGTTTTTCTGCGTCTTCAAACCCGTGGCCATCCATGTGGTGAGTTTTAACCAATGAAAATACGCAGCATCACATTAAATGCGCAAAATATTAATTTTTTCAATATATTTTACGTCGCAAACATGATTTGACTAGTTTCAGTCGCGTTAACTTTGTAACCTCGTCGCGTACGAGTCAGTAGCATTGTTTTGTCATAAACATCTTTTAACTAATTAATTAATTATTTGTTAGTCTGATTAAAACTAATTTGTTGTTTTAGTTTATACTTTTATAATAAATATTAACATGATTAATGTCAGCGTAAATGTTTTCGAATTAATACTTGTTTAGTATAATCTCGTTATTTGTTAGCGAGTATCACGCGTCGTCACACTATATGCGCGCTTCGTCACACTATCTGCGCGTGATGTGCTCGTTGACATGCAGATTCACGTGTCGTTCATGCTGGTCGCGCACACTGTTTCGTGCGTCGTCCGCGTGCTATGTCACGCGTGGCCGCGCGCCGTTCACACGCTGTCGTGTTGTTTCACGCGTCGTGATTTCGCCTCGCTTAGAATCTCTCGTTTTAATTAAATTACTTGTTTAATGATAGTTGTTCGTGTAGCATATTAATCGAACTAAATGGTATATATAATTTATATTTGATAAGATCGAATTAAATGTTATAATTAATACCTGTTTGGCATAAATGCGATAACTTCTTGACCATAGCTCCGATTTCCGCATTTCTTTTCCTCGCGCCACCATAGAAGCGAGCTTTATTTTTTTATTGCATGCTTTATAATATTTTATCTTGTATGGTGTAATGTTCTTATGCAAGTATATGTTTGCTTGTGCTTGTTTGTCTTTGTTGTGCGTCGCTAATAGATTGCGATCTGTTCTTGAGCTTCGAGGAATCGACAATCAAGATTTGGTGAACCACTGGTCTTGAGATGAAGTTCTTTGAGTCCTACAAAGTTGAAGACCCTAAGCATCGGTTTGGTGAAGACAAGTGTCCTCTGGCCTATTATGTCTCATTTACTTTATAATTCATCAACCCACATACCATGATCAACCTAAGGATTGACTAGTATTCTGTTTTCATGTCCTTGTTTACCCTTTGGGTATTGGTTATTATGATTAGTTCTATGCTAGCGCTTTACTTTTAATCAATGAACAAGATGAGATACAATAATGATACTATGATTTTTTCTGGATATGATGATATACTTGTGGCATTTTAGGGGACTCGAGCGGTTTCTCGAGCGCCTCTCCATAAGGACTTCTTCGTTGGATGACCACCCGGGAAAACAGTGCAACCATGAGGGTGGTATGGGACACCCTTAGCTAATTAATTAGAGGAAATGAGGTGTAGTTCGCTTCGCCGTCGTGCCGTCAATGGGCTCGGTGTATGAGGCTCGCTCTACCGAGGGTGGATTGCCCCTTGGGAGGAATGCGGTACATTTAGAAAACCTAACGGGCGGCTACAGGCTCAGGGAATCTTTGTAAAGGCTTCGTAGTGAATCCTTGGCCATTCACCTCGGGAGTGAATAAGGGTCTTGCAAGCCTGGGCTAGAGAGGGAATCATGGCTCGTGGGTAAAGTGCGCAACCTCTGCAGAGTGTTATGAAACTGATATATCAGTCGTGCTCACGGTTATGAGCGGCCTTGGGATCTCCATTGATTAGAGACACATTGAATTAGGGCTACTTTGTTTACAGATGATGATGAGGATAATGCTGGTTTCTATTGTGATTATGATTATGATTATGGTTTCTGGTATTCCTTCCGTTTGGAAAGAGTACTTTTGGGTTAGCAACTTGGATTAATGTTAAAACCTGGCTATCTACTAGTAATAATTACCTGATCAACTAAAAGCAACTGCTTGACCTTAACCCCACATAAAGCTAGTCCACTATAGCCAAACAGGACATTTGCTGAGTACGTTGATGTGTACTCACCCTTGCTTTCACAAAACACCAGGTTGCCTTTGATGCAATCTATGCTCAGGTAAAGAAAGTGTTGAGGCAGATCTCCAGGAGTTCTAGGACTTCGACGAGTTCGAGGATTAGGCTAGCGACCTCCCCCAGTCAGCTGTCTGTGGTGGGTTAATTTACATTGGCTACATTTCGATTCTGTGTACTTTGATTTATATTATGTAAATGACTCTAGTCTTTAATATTATAACTTACTCTTTATTATTATTCGAAGCATTGTGCTATGATGAGTCATTTATGTAATCGCTATGTACGTGAGTTCTGATCCTGGCACGTAAATGGTTCGCATTCAGTTTACCTTCTAAAACCTAGTGTGACAGGTGGCATAGCAGGAGTGGAGGGCAGCACTGCGTGCAGTGGCTTGCATTTGTAGCTCCTCGTTGGCAATGCGTGTGCGACCAAGAGCTCTCGGCATAGGCAGGTAGTAGTAGAGCCAGAATTGTAACCTTGGATTTTCCCACACCTCAAATAGATATAGATATAGGGATATAGATAGATATAGCAAATTCACCAAATAATATAGGGGTATAGATATAGACATAACAAGGGGTATAGATATAGATATAGATATATAGAAGATATAGATAGATAGATATGATAGAATAGATAACTTACAATTTTGTCTAAAAGAAACTAAATCACTGCTAAGTTTGGAGTAGCATATCTTTGGTGAATACTTGCCAGTGAATTGGTTTCCGCTATAGTATATATATAAGTATACAGTATTCTAGATTATAGTATATAGATAAGTATACACTCTTCTAGGATCAATCGTGAGGAGTTCCTTAAATTTTCTTGCGACATGGAGTACAGAAAGAGGGTGGATGTGCTAGTGTTTTTTTCATTACTTCTCGAATACTTTGCTGCTCATGCACATGGGAAGGGTAAGTGAAAACTATACATACATGTGTGTGCATGCTAAGATAGATGTAGACAATATAGAAGATGTTATTATATGATACCGTGTGTGTATCATGACGAATTGCTAATGTATCGCAATCCCCTGTGTTAAATGACTCAAATAATTTCGAATGTAATTATTCTTGAGGCATTTGTTGGTAATAGAACTCTTATCCTTTACCTTCTACTAGGTCATGTCACAGATGATGTCGGTGTTTCTACTCCAGCTAAAGAAGGAATTATGCAAGGAAACGGAGCACGATGTGCTTAAGGGTTTTGTAACACCCCGGGATCCACAAACACCCCAGAATGCTACTAAACTACATATCTAACATTCGTATATAAAATTTCGACAGCATCTCCTTTGAAAATTGCATAAACGGGGAAGCAACAAAGTATAAATAGATATTATGATAAGAAAACATAATAAACATTAATAGTCTGCTAGCAATGGGAAGACAACCATAACGGCATGAGCTAAATTAACCAGTGCGCACAACTAGTTAGAAACAAACATCCTTTGACAAGAAACTTGTAATTAAATCATGACTGCGCCTAAGCAGCGTTATTATAAGAGTGAAGGTGGATGTGCTGCTACTTCCCACTTCCCTTGATGAGCAACAAGCACCTGCATTGAGTAATGCAAGAGTGAGATGAAACATCTTAGCAAGCGAATTATTTTGACGAGATATTTAAACCATGAATTGAATTCATCAACATTTTAAAAGAGTCACAATTAAAATTAGAAGTACTTGTAGATATAGAACTCAGTAGTCCCACTATAACCAATACCATCTCATTTCCTCGAACAACCACAATAGGTTCTATAACACTTCCCTGCGTCAACAATACCTGCAAATATCACTTCAATGTATGCATAGGAATGCAATGTGTAGGTACTCTATCTTCATACCTCTGAGGGTATAAAACCACATCATCTGCAAATATCACTTCAATGAATGCATATGAATGCAATGCATATGTCCTCTGCCTTCATACCTCTAAGGGTATGAAGCCGCATCGTACCCCTTCTCGGGCAACGTACGATGCTAAATTGTACCGGTACGGTCGGACCATAGGTCACGACAAAACTTCAGATGCAAATGAGTCATGCAATGTATATGGCATGCTGCATTTGTCAATAAACTTCACTTCCTTCAGATACAATACAAACCTCAAATAATACTTTATTTACCTTCAGATACAATACAAACCTCAAATAATACTTCATTTACCTTCAGGGGTGTGAATTAATCTCATGAATCATACTCGAATCATAATCATCATCAGTATATGATTGAGCATCAGTATAATGCAAGCAAGTAAAGCATCACCATAGAGTCCAATTATGAAAGAATCCAATACTTCTGAATATTAGAGTGTAGGCAATAGAAATAATAGGTCAGAACGGAAGCAACCACCGCTACATTCACTTGCCTTCATCGAAGAAGAAGAAATGTACTAGACATGATCTGGAGTGTAGCCACCTGCTAGCGGGCATAAAACTTAGTACAAATATTTCACAAACATTTGCCATCAATCAACAAAACACTTCTACACTTGAAACCAAGACCCAGTGGAAAGACTCCCACCCTGAACCACATGCCATATAGCAGCAGCGCTGTTTGTTAATTTTGTATCTTTAAAATTAAAACAGCGATGATATCAAAAAAATACTCTAGGAGTATCTACACAAAATACTCTACAACTTCAGTATTCAATGGATAATTAAATTCTGCCATCTACAAGTTCTAAAACATCTGACAAGATAACTGACTGAATCTGTTTTAGACAGCAGTACGGTTAACTTTAAAATTCGATATCTCCCAAACTACTGAACCAAAAATTATGAAATTCTGCTGGAAGTAAGAACTTTTATCCCTCTACAAAAGTCTCCAGAGTTGGAAGAGCCAATTCGGCCATTTACTAGACGAAACCCACCAGTGAACAGACCCACTCATTTTTGTCAGGCAAACAGGAACAGCCACAGTAAAACAAACATAACTGGAGTTTCACAAATCATATGAATGCAATCTTTAACAATCTGAAAAGCTTATGAAATTATCTACAACTTCTTTTACCAACCCACAGTTTAATTCTGTTGATAAAATTGCCTAACTCTTAAGAGAACAGATTCTGCACAGAATTATGAGACTGAAAAACTCCTATAATCAAACTGCCATAACTTTCTGTTCTGATGTCCGATTGAGGTGTTCTTCGCGGCCACGAAAAGATCTATAAATTATCTACGACTCATATATAGACTTTTTATTTTTTTTGAGCCCGCTAAGACCACGGAAAACTGGCATTAACAGAAACTGTCGAATCTGCCATTCTGCAGAAATTAAATTCGAAATCAAAACCTAACCCCACACCTAATCCAACCTCTAATCCTTCAATCCACATGATCCACAACCTCCAAAAGCACATAATTACAGGGAGGAACAAGGATCTCATCCATACCTAGGGTTTCCCCAAGAAATTCTGAAAGAAGAGATGGGGAAGAACATCTCCTTGATCCTCTCTTCCCCTTCAATTCAACGTGCTCCTCCTCTTCTCGATCCTTGTTGCGCGGGGGGAGATCTAGAGGGAGGAGGAAGCCGTGGAAAGGGGCTGCCATGGGAGGAGAGGACGGCCAGCCCAAGGGGAAAGGAGGGAGGGGTGGCCAAGTGTGGGAGGGGGGGAGAAGGGGTGGCGGCCAAGTAGGGGCAAAAGCGGGAAAAGGCCACCACTAGGGTTTTCTTTGCGGGAGAAAAGAAGCGACGCCACAGATGACTCTGACTTAGCATCCAAAGGCCCACAACCCTTTTCCCACATCCATGCACCGAAGATCAACCTTTGACAACATCTTTTTTTGGGATATTACACTCTACCCCCCTTAAAAAGAATTCGTCCTCGAATTCGTCCACTCCAAAGAAAACATCCAAGGTACCTCATATAGCACCACCATTCCAAAACATGGGTCCATTACGGGATTTAATTAACACAAGAACTTCTACCTCGGACTAAATGTCTAAGAAAACTACACCACCTGACATCAAGCATGAACCAACATGTAATGAAGCTCAAACCAAGTCATAGATGCAATCAACACTACGATTTCACAACATCGAATTTGGATGCAGCCATACATCTGTATCAATGTCTTAAAACGACACTCTTTTATGAAGGGGTAATATGCACTAAGCACAACCTTTACCAACTTCAACAATTCATTTTAATTTAATGGTGAAACATCCACACTAGATGAATGTATAAGAAGATCAAACACCTCACCTCACAGCACCACAAAACAAGTAGTTCTATTGAAACAAAACTCCTAATCTTCCTAAACCTAGTTCTTGCCATCATGAAAAGATAATCATGTAATCTAACATTCTTTGCACCCCACAAAAGGGAGAAAGTCTACAGAACTAATGGAGCAATAAAGCCAACAAGAAGCCCATAACATTCTGCGCGGCACATTTCATCGAAGAAATGCCAAAAACTCCACAAAGAGCATTGATAGCACAACAACAACACAATACTTGCTTAACCAATGTCGCTATACTTCATCCAACAACTCAACTAAGAAAAATAACCAAACTAGTAAGGTTAACCTACAAATAATATAAGTCTTCATCTACTGTAGTTCAGAAACTTACATTTCATTCTGTCATACGATGCCTCAAAGTACCAGACATACGAGGTCAATAGTAACCCCGTAATCCTTCACACATTTGACAAACATATCAAGTTGATGTAAAAAACCACATCATTTAGGAATAGGTGACTAACCACACACAACCAACTCTAGGCTAGGCAATGACTCCATTCAAACCAATAGATAAGTGGTCCGACAATGGCTCCACAAACATGCATCGGGAAGAGAACCATCAAATCCTCAACGTATTAATACATAATCAATGGATCAAGAAAAATCAAAGATTTATTCTACAATTAGCATGACTAACATGCAACCACTTTAAACTACATCTAGGCTTTGTGGCTACTAAAACACACGATAGAAGAGAGACATGTAAGCCATTCTGGCTATGTAAAGACTTCCCCCAAAAATCCATATAAAAGTACCAATATTCATTTCTTTCAGAACTGGTTTCTCAACATAAACAATCATTCTTTGCAAAGATAGTTGGAGCTATCCACCAACCGCTCAACAACTTAAATTCAAATTGATGATTACCTTGTACCCCAAAACACGCTATTCACACTCCTCTTAGAAACATCCTCAATCAAGCATATATAATAATTATTGTAATAAAACTCAACCATGAAAAACATGGTGAAAACAACATAGGCATACTTGTATATCACAAGCATAATAACAACTTCATTCTCACAAATGACCAGCGATATATACCGCATTAATAAAACAATATCAAAATTTCGGAAATAAATTATATCAAGCATTAAGCCATAAACAACTTACCACATCACCGTAAAGGAATAGGGAGGGGTGAGGTTATTGTCATCTGCACTTCAAAGACACTAACATATATCAAAGATATTTAAACCCATACCCTTCCTATATGTGCGAGTGTGTCAAATTTATCTTCAAATTGCCAAGAATCTAAAGCCTATGCTTTGATACCAACTGTAACACCCCGGGATCCACAAACACCCCAGAATGCTACTAAACTACATATCTAACATTCGTATATAAAATTTCGACAGCATCTCCTTTGAAAATTGCATAAACGGGGAAGCAACAAAGTATAAATAGATATTATGATAAGAAAACATAATAAACATTAATAGTCTGCTAGCAATGGGAAGACAACCATAACGGCATGAGCTAAATTAACCAGTGCGCACAACTAGTTAGAAACAAACATCCTTTGACAAGAAGCTTGTAATTAAATCATGACTGCGCCTAAGCAGCGTTATTATAAGAGTGAAGGTGGATGTGCTGCTACTTCCCACTTCCCTTGATGAGCAACAAGCACCTGCATTGTGTAATGCAAGAGTAAGATGAAACATCTCAGCAAGCGAATTATTTTGACGAGATATTTAAACCACAAATTGAATTCATCAACATTTTAAAAGAGTCACAATTAAAATCAGAAGTACTTGTAGATATAGAACTCAGTAGTCCCACTATAACCAATACCATCTCATTTCCTCGAACAACCACAATAGGTTCTATAACACTTCCTTGCGTCAACAATACCTGCAAATATCACTTCAATGTATGCATAGGAATGCAATGTGTAGGTACTCTATCTTCATACCTCTGAGGGTATAAAACCACATCATCTGCAAATATCACTTCAATGAATGCATATGAATGCAATGCATATGTCCTATGCCTTCATACCTCTAAGGGTATGAAGCCGCATCGTACCCCTTCTCGGGCAACGTACGATGCTAAATTGTACCGGTACGGTCGGACCATAGGTCACGACAAAACTTCAGATGCAAATGAGTCATGCAATGTATATGGCATGCTGCATTTGTCAATAAACTTCACTTCCTTCAGATACAATACAAACCTCAAATAATACTTTATTTACCTTCAGATACAATACCAACCTCAAATAATACTTCATTTACCTTCTGGGGTGTGAATTAATCTCATGAATCATACTCGAATCATAATCATCATCAATATATGATTGAGCATCAGTATAATGCAAGCAAGTAAAGCATCACCATAGAGTCCAATTATGAAAGAATCCAATACTTCTGAATATTAGAGTGTAGGCAATAGAAATAACAGGTCAGAACGGAAGCAACCACCGCTACATTCACTTGCCTTCATCGAAGAAGAAGAAATGTACTAGACATGATCTAGAGTGTAGCCACCTGCTAGCGGGCATAAAACTTAGTACAAATATTTCATAAACATTTGCCATCAATCAACAAAACACTTCTACACTTGAAACCAAGACCCAGTGGAAAGACTCCCACCCTGAACCACATGCCATACAGCAGCAGTGCTGTTTGTTAATTTTGTATCTTTAATATTAAAACAGCGGTGATATCAAACAAATACTCTAGGAGTATCTACACAAAATACTCTACAACTTCAGTATTCAATGGATAATTAAATTCTGTCATCTACAAGTTCTAAAACATCTGACAAGATAACTGACTGAATCTATTTTAGACAGCAGTATGGTTAACTTTAAAATTCGATATCTCCCAAACTACTAAACCAAAAATTATGAAATTCTGCTGGAAGTAAGAACTTTTATCCCTCTACAAAAGTCTCCATAGTTGGAAGAGCCAATTCGAAGATTTACTAGATGAAACCCACCAGTGAACAGACCCACTCATTTTTGTCAGGCAAACAGGAACAGCCACAGTAAAACAAACATAACTGGAGTTTCACAAATCATATGAATGCACTCTTTAACAATCTGAAAAGCTTATGAAATTATCTATAACTTCTTTTACCAACCCACAGTTTAATTCTGTTGATAAAATTGCCTAACTCTTAAGAGAACAGATTCTGCACAGAATTATGAGACTGAAAAACTCCTATAATCAAACTGCCATAACTTTCAGTTCTGATGTCCGATTGAGATGTTCTTCGTGGCCACGAAAAGATCTATAAATTATCTACGACTCATATATAGACTTTTTATTTTTTTGAGGCCTCTAAGACCATGGAAAACTGGTATTAACAGAAACTGTCGAATCTGCCATTCTGTAGAAATTAAATTCGAAATCAAAACCTTACCCCACACCTAATCCAACCTCTAATCCTTCAATCCACATGATCCACAACCTCCAAAAGCACATAATTACAGGGAGGAACAAGGATCTCATCCATACCTAAGGTTTCCCCAAGAAATTCTAAAAGAAGAGATGGGGAAGAACATCTCCTTGATCCTCTCTTCCCCTTCAATTCAACGTGCTCCTCCTCTTCTCGATCCTTGCTGCGCGGGGGGAGATCTAGAGGGAGGAGGAAGCCGTGGAAAGGGGCTGCCATGGGAGGAGAGGACGGCCAGCCCAAGGGGAAAGGAGGGAGGGGTGGCCAAGTGTGGGAGGGGGGGAGAAGGGGTGGCGGCCAAGTAGGGGCAAAAGCGGGAAAAGGCCACCACTAGGGTTTTCTTTGCGGGAGAAAAGAAGCGACGCCACAGATGTCTCTGACTTAGCATCCAACGGCCCACAACCCTTTTCCCACATCCATGCACCGAAGATCAACCTTTGACAACATCTTTTTTTTGGTATATTACAGGTTTCCTCCATGCAAAGATAACAAGTGCTACTGCTGCATTGGGGGGCGAACTCATGCTCGCTACTCTACGCTGGCTGAGTGTAGTCATGCCTGCTTCTAAACAAAAAATAAGATCGTTGTTATTATATACATTGTAATGGTAGGTAATGCTATTAATAATATATGGGAATTTTAGTTTTGGTATTATACTTTTTTCCAATTCACGAAATTTAGTCAAAATCTAACCAGTTTTTTTAGAGGACTTAAATATACAGTATGTTTCCTTATAAATTTTAATGAAAAAAATATTAGAATGCTTTAGGTTACCTCCATCAGCTCGCAGATGCTGTTGCGGATAGACAACGGTATTGGTATAATCAAACTGCACAGAATGAGGACGTTTCTAGGAGAACGTGCATTCGGTCACATTAGCGGAAAAATTCTGAGTAGCAGTAGTTGCCTCCCATGTCGGTGTCAACACCACGAATGTTTCGTGCGACACAGAAGGTTTGAGGCTTGTTGTGGCATTAATCCGGCTGCGGCTTGTACATTATTTTGTCTCTATGGATTGCAGCTGCAGCCGTCCGAACAGCTGCAGCTCCTGTGGTTATAGGGCAGCCGAATAAGTCGTTGGTGTGAGGTCGGAGCGGTGGCACACTAATGCTCAAGGTGGTTCCAGAGGTCCACTCAGACAAATGCTAGAGGCCTTTGGATGCGACATGCCTCATCAGGGGAAAGTGGCTCCAAAAGCTGATGTTGCCCGCTAGGAGCAAGGTGCTCCAAGCCAAGAAATATCCCAGAAAGGGAAGGAGGTGGCACCGAACGAGGGTGGATCAAGCGACGATCGCAAGAGGTCACCCGATTGGGGAGACTCCTCGCAAATAGTAACGATAAGGTCATTAGGACCTTTTGGGGGCACATGGCACGATCATGATAGTTAGACTTCCTTGTTAGACTTTCTTTTTTTTGTTCCATCCTTACATCTATTTTCTCAGCCCTATGCCATCAGCCCCTTGTAGCACCCCGAAAATCCAAACCTAGAAAATTTCTCAAACTCGCTCTAAATTCAAAATGAATTTTAAATTTCATTTCAAAATGTTTTCTTGTGAGTTGATCTCAATAAATAAAATATAGTGGTCTACCTTATCTCCAAAATTCTTCTCAAAATATCCTACAAATATTTCCCTAGTGATCCCCTCAAATTCTTTTCAGAAATACTGGCTAAATGTTCCACCGATATTTGTCCAAATATTTTTCCCCTAAGAAATACCCTCGGAATCACTTTTAAAATACCTACAAATATTTTCTTAATAATTTTCCTTATGCTCATACATATACATACACCTCCGGGGTCATACAGTGAGCTCTACAAGCTAATTTCACTTATCCATAGCTAATACATGTTTTATCTCTCACTAATCCTCGTCTCCTCCCACTAATCCTCGACTCCTCCCCCTAATCCCCCACCTTGCCCATTGAGGGCTTGTTCGGTTATTCCTACGCCACATGGATTGGATGGGATTGGAAAATTTTAGTACACATTTTGACTTGCTATGGATTTAAACCCACCCAATCCCTTCCAATCCACATTTTGACAAGCCCTAATAGAGGGCCAAGGGGCCCACTCATGCCATCCCAAGCCATTTCATGGCTACTCACTCCCACTCACTGACTCACTCCCACTCCCACACAAGCACAACACGTGCACAAGGATCGTTCGGTTGTTCATTCAATTGTTCGTCCAAATGTTCATCACTACAAGAAACAAGGCAAAGATTGTCGGCCAAAAACCCACACTCCTACTGAAATAAGCCGACACTCTTACTCTTAGCCGACACTCTAAAATGGACACTCTTATTCGTATAGAAGTGTGGGGACCGGCACTCCTAAATTAAGAGTGTCGGTTCAACACGCAACCGACACTCTTATGTTAAGAGTGTCGGCCAGTGACGTGGCAGACACTCTTACTGCGCGCGTGGTCACTAGCCTACCTGGGCGCATATAAGAATGTGGGGGCCGACACTCTTACTGAATAAATTTTTTTCAATACCCAGTTTTATTTTTCTCCCTCCCCGGATGGGAAGCCTCCATAACAGCACAATATAAGCACAACATTCAATATATCACAACACAAGCACCATATTCAATATATCATAACACAAGTAGCATATTCAATATTCGTACAAATTCAAGTCCATAAGAAAGAAGTTCAAATCCATCTGAAACAAGTTCAAGTCCATAGAAAATGCAATGATAGTAAGTTCCACACAAGCCTCCATATTAATTCATTCCGTTGGTGGGTCATTGGAGCCGCCGCCACTTGTGTTCATCAATAAGTCCATAAACGTGCTCTGATCCGGAGGCGGACTAGCATTATGTGAGCCCGAACCCTTTAAAAGAAACAAACATTTGTTAGTTTACCGAGTAACTAATTAAACATATACATAGACTGCAACATATATATATGCATGTTTTCTAGTAACTGCTTAAACAACGAAGCAAATAGAGATGCAAAGGATATCAACTTAACGTACTGATCCTAGTGAGTGTGAGGGCAATCTTGGTGAGTGTGACTGCCGCGAGGAGGAAATCCCCACGGCATCGGCGGTGGCATCTGTGTTTGCATCGATAGCCAAATGCCTGGCTGGCGAGGTGCCCACGGCATCATTTGCCCTCCTATCACACCCGGTGGCATCAATTGGTCTTAGACAGAAGTTGCAGAACCCTGAAACAGAAGACACACTCTTGTTTATGATTAAGAAGTTACGGTGATCAACAATAAAAGTAACTATAGATCATGCGAATGACAAAAGTTTAAAATAGGTCATGTACATGCAAACATGCAGAAACACAGAGAGCAAGCAACCAATGATTATCAGACAAATGTTGTTTAGTAGACGATTGTACCTGTGATCCATCCGCCTCTGCAGAGGAGCGATCCGATGATTGTTCAGACACCGGATGTGTGATGATAGGGGCTTGTTGAAAAGGCGGCATGCCGAACTGAGTTCCGGCACCTCCGTGCATCTACAAATAGATTATTCATCAGTTTTTCAGTTAATCGGTCTTGAGAAACAACGAAATAACAAAAAATTGATACCTGATGCAGCATCCAATTTTGCAGACGATCGTCGGGGTCATGCGTCGTGCAAGCATCTCACGCTGGTCGTTCGAGAATTACATGCATGAACCATTGTGGCACATGCATGGTGTTCGGTGTGGGAGCAATAGCGACGGAGATGGACAAGCAGAACGAGGCAAAGCTAAGCACTTCCTAAATCAGAAAGACGTAGCAATTTGAAATGCAATTTTAAAACGAAAGAATTTAATATAAGGCCCCGTTTGTTTGTTTGTTTGGTTGGAATTGAATTCCATTCCAATAATCATAATTTAGACACAAACTAATTAAGTTATTATATTTATATATGTAATTTATTTGTATATTATCCTAAATCATATGAGAGAGATAGTTATACACTACACTTATGCTATAAAAAGCAAGTGCAAGAGTGTGTTATAAGTTGTACATTAGAAAAATAACATGTAAATCTATAGAATCAATTTCTATATCTTACCCCATGAATTTTAGATAGGCTTATATATAAATGTTGGAAAGTTATGCAATGTCACAATCTAAAAAATAGACTACTCTATTAGTTAGATTCCAATTCCTCAAAATCAAGGGAAACAAACGGGCCCTAAAGGATTTTTGCCAAAAACTGAAGGAAGACAGATGCAACAAGGATGCTCCTACCGTATCTAATGCAAAGAACTACAGTTTGTGACGGCGGTTTCCACCATGGGTTGGTGTTATGTTTTGTACACGTGATGAACCTTGTGATTGATATTCGATCGGTATCCATGCATATGATGTAAGTACGGAAATAATGGAATTCTCTGATACTAATTAAAAAAAGAGGCCAGCAATTTAGCATCGTTGAGAACTACAAGAGCAGAACACAACGAACTGAAGCACATCACATATAGGTACTAAACAGCATACGTACGGTTACTGAGTTAAACAAATTGTTCGACAGATAACATTATTACTAGTACCAATACTTCATAACTCATAAGTCATCATGCATGAACCCAAAATAATATGGAAATCGAAAACTAGGCAACTGAGCATTATCTAACAACAACTAGGTACTAGTGTGTGAGTCTGCACTTCAGTACTGCACACATAAAAGCAAAGTAGTAGCAAACCAATCAGCGGAGCATCAAGCCCAGACCAACAAGTGTACGATGAGCCTCTGGCCTTCTTCCTCGCAGTGCCCTGGCTCATCGCTGATGAAGCAGAAGAAGCCTGGGCGGTGGAGGCGGAACTCGGTGGCGCCGCTGGCGAACGCGGCGAGCGGCGCGCTGGCGTTGCAGGCGTCGAAGGCCAGGCGGTCAACCACCAGCACCGAGTCGTTCGCGTACTTGAAATCTGCGAGAGGAACGGAGGATGTCGAAATGGATCCCTGCGCGTCATGGTCGGATTGTTGTCGAAATGTGTGAGTTAGGCTACTGGTGCTCACAGAGGCGGTCACCGATGTGGAAGCGGTTGTTCATGGCCCACCATCCGTAGCTGGTGTTGGCGTCTGGGACGCGCCACTCGCGCGGCCTGCCCACGCGGAACTCCAGCCCCGGCTTGGCTCGGCAAGGCCGCCCGACGCCTGGCTCGGCGAGGCCGCCCGCCGCGCGGCTTGGCGAGTCCGATGGCTGCCCGGAGCCCTGCGCGCGCCGCTGGGTGATGCTGCGCCGTCGGACAGGGAGAGTGGGTAGGAGATGGCGGCGGATGGCAAGCAGAGTAGGAGAAAAGGTAGGAGATACGCGCGGCGGTAGAACAGGTAGGAGACGCGCGGCTGTAGAATAGGATTGGGGATTAGGGTAAAATCCACAAGAGCGTCGGTGTGGAAAAACCCACACTTTTAAATTAAAAGTGTCGGTTTCTGCGAGATCCCGACACTCTTAAATTAGGAGTGTCGGTGCAGCAAAACCCACACTTTTACTTCGATTAAGAGTGTCGGCCTCGACACTTTTTAATTAACTGACACTCATTCAACGTTTTCTTGTAGTGCATAGTTCGTTCGTTCCTCCGATTGTTCGATCGTCCATCTGATTGTTCATAGTTCATTTATTCATACGTTCGATCATTCGATCGTTCGTCCGTTCGTTCGTCCAAATAATCTTTGTCCAGCCATTATACTGCCAAAATTCTGATCGCTCATTCGTCCGATCGTTCATCTGTTCATTCATAATCCATGTTCATTGTTCGTTCCTACGAATTATTCATCGTTCGTTCATAATACCTATTCATCGTTCGTCGTTTGTGCAAACGAACTATTCATCGTTCATCGGATAATTCATAATCACTATTCATCGTTCATAGTATCGTTCATCCTACTAACCATCGTTACTATTCATCGTTCATCTGATCGCCCAAATATTCAACTGCTCATCCATCATGATGATGAGCTCACCTAAGACCTGTCAGACTAATATCTCAGTCATACAAACTCCGGTGACTGTGATTTTCCTTCTAGTTAGAACTTCACGGTTGTCACCCATCCCAGAATTGCTCTAAGTTGAGAACGCTTAACTTCAAGGTTCTTTCGAACCAGGCTTTCAAAAAGAAAGGCGAACCATGTTTGTATAGATATGTAGCACCCCGAAAATTCAAATCTAGAAAATTTCTCAAACTCGCTCTAAATTCAAAATGAACTTTTAAATTTTGTTTCAAAATGTTTGTTTGCAAGTTGATCTCAACAAAGAAAATATAGTGGTCTATATTCTCTCCAAAATTCTCCTCAAAAAGTCCTACAAATATTTTCCATGTGATCCCTTCAAATTATTTCAGAAATATTGCCTAAATATTCCAAATATTTTTGTAGTTTGTTCATTCGTTCGTCTAAATAATCTTTGTTCAGTCGTTATGCTGCCAAAATTCCGATCCTTCGTTCGTCCGATCATTCGATCGTTCGTTTGTTCATAATCCTTATTCATTGTTCGTTCATATGAACTATTTATCGTTCATCGTTCGTTTATAATCCCTATTCTTCGTTCATCGTTCATACGCACTATTCACCATTAAACGGATCATTCATAATCATTATTCATCGTTCATCCTACTATTCATTGTTACTCCGATCGCCCAAATATTCAACTTCTCATCCATCATGATGATCAGCTCACCTAAGACCTACCACACCAATATCTCAGTCACACGGACTCTGGGGACTGTGATTTTCCTTCTAGTAAGAACTTCCCCTTTGGTCACCCATTGTAAGGCCCAAAATGTGTATGAGAAATTTTTTTTACTAATAATAAAGAATAAATATATGAAGAGATAAAATAGTAAATTCAGAAATCTGAAATTATACTTGAGTATTGAAAATTGACGATAGAATCTTGAAAACCAAGAACTATTTTAGAAAAGGAGTAATAGAAAATTTTTCTATTCAACTAAATGATTATGCATTTCATGAAATGAAGCACCATAAGAAATCACTTTCATGAATACTTAATTTTTAAATAATTTTAAACTCATGTCCCGTAATAAAAATACCATTTTCCTAAAAAGAAAGGAACCATATGAGTGTGACTCATATTTCCAACATTTATCAAACAAATAAATCAATTAAAATAAATATATATCTATTGCTCCATAATTGATGGTGAGTATGTATTAAGTTTGAATTCTTAAACTATATCCTAAATTAGAATTTGGAATTGAAAATAAAGAAGAAGGGAGGAAAATACTATGCAAATGCGATAAAATAAATATATAAACAAGAATATATTTCCCTTCCATTAATATTTGAATTACCACATTTTGATCAAGGGTGAATCTCATAACAAGATTTAAATTCAAATTTGAATTCTAAAAAAACAAAAGAAGAAAAGAAAATATAAAAAGAAAAGAAAAAGGAATGCCAACCTGGGACCAATCCCTGGCCTCGGCCCACCTAGCTTCCTTCCCTGGTTTCCGTGGCCCATCTTGCTTCCTATCCGCGCGGCCCAACCGTGACTACACCGCGCGCACTCCGGCTGACACGCGGACCCTACCGTTCTGTCGCTTGGAACCGCGGCTGCGTAGGGATCGCTCAGGGCGGGGTCCCATCTAGTGGCACGCGACTCCGCGGTCGGGACACCTACAAGTGGGGCCACGGCATCAGTATTGCCCCCTCGGGTGGTTGAGCTAAGACCGTATTCCTCGCCGTAGCATGCGCACCGGCCGCGCGCCCATGGATCACGACTATGGGACCGGGTCTCCCTGCTCCCATAAGTATATGCGCCGCCTCAATCATGGGACACCCTCCATCGACGCCTGGGCGGGTTGCTTAGGGGACTAATTGGGATTCCTAGCGCCGCGTGGGAGATAGAGTGTCAGGGGCGCCGCCGTACTCGCCCCTAGACCACAGCACCACCCGGGGCCGAATTGGTGTGCAGGGAGATTCGCGTGATGCCACTGAAGCCGCTCATCACATCGCTAGACGGGAAGGGCCCCTAGTCTTCGAGCAATTCAACGCCGGAACCGATCGTTCACCGTCGGGCCGCGGATCGGCGTGGGCAGGGCTCTGGTTCGCGCATCTCGGAGTAAGTGCCCCTTCTTCCATTTTGCCTCGGCCTAGGGATCAATTTAGGGCAGTCACGCGGTATTTACCTGGACGTCAATGCTTTGACCTCCGTCGGGGGGGGACTCACCGGCGTTCACCACCAGGTGCGCTGTTGGTCGTGCCCTGGCATCACACTGGGGAAGACGTGTTGATGGTCGTTGGTTCGGTGATCAACGGTGTAGCTTAGTTGCTACACGTACCTGTTCGCGGAGTGATTCGTGCCGTTTGTGGATGATCGGATGGATCCAGGGTGATTGCGATTATTTAAAACATGAGCCGTTGGATCTAAATCCAACGCTCCTCGTTATGGAGCCGATCTAATCAGTGTCGTAGATATCAGATCGGACGGCTAGAAATAACATATACCCCTTCGCCCTGGCAATCTTTTAAAAGAACCCCTATAGTTTTATGGAATTAACCTGCCGTCCATGCGGCTGTAACTATGTGTCTTAGGAATTCTTGCGCCATAGCCCCTGTGCTCCCTAAAAATTGGCGCACAGTCCCGAGGTCATGGAAAATCATATAATTAATTATAGAAATTGATTTTATTGTAAAAACAATTCCAGAATCTTGTTAAAATCCATAGAAAATTCATATTAAATCCAATGAGTCCATTCCAATTTCTATAATTCTATAATATTATTATTTATCACATAGTACCTTTGTTTTGACATGAAAGTCACATTAAAATTAATACCCTATTTAATCTTGTACGAAACACATAAAATCTTCAGAAATTCATAGCTCCTCCGTTCTAACTCCGATTTGATTCGTTCAAGTTGCGTTAGTCTCACATAAATATTTACTATGAAATAATAACATTTATTATTCCATGTCTCCTTATTTTATAATTAGATCTTTATTTAACTTATCTTGGTTAGTCTCGTTAAACTACTTATCATTATAATCTACGGGAATATGATCTATGGCCAATTTATAACTTATATTAAAGTCGAGATAATTATTTATAGAATAACCTCTCATATGATTTATATTAACCAAAATATAATATAGTTTAATATTTTAATCACATAGATCTTTTATAAAATCATAACTTCTATTTTGGTGGTTCTCGTTCCCGCGATCTCGTAGCAACGCGTAGATCATTATTATGCGGTATGTTCTTATGTTTGGTGTGATGTTAATTTTGTCTATACCATGTCTGTTTGTATTGCTACGACTAGCAGTGCGGTCATGAGGATTTGAAGAATCACCCTGGTAACTGGAATCTCAAATGCCAGACAAGTTGTGCCCTTGAACACTTTTGTTACCCAATAATGTTCTTTATTATCACTATTCAATGCATAGGTTTAATTTTGATGGGACCCAATAGGTCACCCTAGTCTGTTTATCCCGTTTACCTTGTTTACACCTGAATCTCTTGGGTAATTCTGCTATTTCTTTTATATGGTTTTAGGTTAATATTTCATTATATCCATGTTCCAATTATTCTGTTATTTTATTTATGTTCATGACAAGATCATTATTATATTTAATTGGAACATGGAGCTTAACTTGAGAAACACGTGGCACCACAAGGGAGGGATGGGACCCCTTAGCTAACTAATTAGGAAAGCTAGTGGAAGACTATCTTACCCGAAAGGGGCAAGAGCAGTAGGGAAGTTGCATGCAAGGAGGTTCTCGGGTTGATTTTGCTGCGATGGCGGTCAGACGAGGGATTCTTGCAAGTGCTCTTCCCATAAACAGTAGCGGGTTTTCGGAAGCTAGTGGAACTTTGTAAAGGCCTCGTAGTGGATCCCTAGCCATTCAACTCGGTAGTGTCTAAGGGCCTTGCAAACCCTGACGACATGGGAAACACGACTTGTGGGTAAAGGGTACAACCTCTACAGAGTGTAAAACTGGTATACTAGCTGAGCTCACGGTCAAGAGCAGCTCAGGACTCTCGCATGATTAATTTATGGAACCTAAACTCAATTTATCATTTGCATTTGCATGGGATTATTTATTAATTTTGTTCTATTATTATTATTATAGTTTGGTATTTACTTATATTTAGTAATTGCTAGTAAAATTTGACCAACTTATTAGAAGCAATGCTTAGCTTTAACCTCTATTGTTGATCAGCCTTACACTTCACATGAACTCCCACCTTTGGTGAGTTCATGCCACATTATTCCTCACAACTTGTTGAGCGATGAACATGTGGGAGCTCACCCTTGCTCTCTCACACCCCCCCCACAGGAGAAGATCAGGTGGTTCAAGAGGAGCCACATATCGAGGAGTTTGTTTCGATCTAGGTGGTGTCTCCCAGTCGACTTTCTGGCGCCAAGGATGTATTTTAGATCCTGTTATATTTATCTTTATTTTGTAAGACTTCCGCTATGTAATAAGTACTCTGATTATATTGTGACATTTAGCTCTATACACTATGTTATTATATATGTTGTCTTCTTTGTCGCGTGTATGAGATGCACCCGGCTTTGTCCCTTAAATCCGGGTGTGACAGAAGTGGTATCAGAGGAATATTGATTGTAGGACGAAACCTAGATAGAACTGGACAAACTCTTACCTACTTATCTTATTCCGATTCTTTTCTAAACTTATCTTAATCTTTTCTCATCTATTTCCGCTTTACTCTGATTATTCTTACATTTTCTTTCTAAAGACAAATGTGGATTTCACACTATGAAATCCTGTGCCTAAAGTGACTTTAGGAATAGGAGACCTACTCTTAGAAACAAAAATAAAACTATTTTATAGGTATCTATACGCTTGAATGTTTGTTCTTATGATACCTGTCTGATTTGAATCTTTGATTGAGTGTGATTAATTATGGAGTAATGTCCACAATTAAAACTGCATATACATATAGGCATAAATATAAATAAATAAAATGCATAAGATAAAAAAATCTAGATCATCCTCCATTTAAGTGTATCTATTTTAAATGGATCTCTCTTATCTTAAAAGACTCTCTCTTATCTTAATAGACCCATATTAACTTAAAAGATACTCCCTTACCTTAATGAATTCATCTCATCTCAAAAAGGTTTTTCATCTTATCCCAATAGATCTAACTAATCTCAAAAGATTCTATCTTGTTTTTCGAGACTCATCTTGTCCCAATAAGCATACTTATCCCCACCACTTGGCTTAACTCATAACCTTGTAACAAACCTGATCTATTCCAAAATAAATTAAGTAGATTTTATCCAGTCTAATCTGATTACACCAATTTAATTCTGATCCCATCTAATTTGAATAGATCTAACCTAATGGACAAACATGTTAGATAATAGTGGTAAAATAAGATTGGATCCTACTCTTATAAATATGTTTTAATCCAAGTTGGACTGAGATTCCAATTTAGACTAGACCACATACAACAACTTGGCCATATGCAACTACCTTAACCACCCGATATTTGCATAACCCCTCTGTTTTAACCCAACAGAGATTCTGACCTAACTACACCATAGATACATCCTGTCTCAAAGGATTCGAACATATCCTAATAATATGTTATCCTACCATGATAGATTTATCTAACTTAAACTAAGTTTAATCCAGTTATATCCAATCTAATCTAGACCCCCTACCTAATCTAATATGGTCTAATCTATGTTACAAGTATTAACTAAACCATAATCCTATAAATGGGTTTTAAATCTGAATTGGTGTCATAGACCAACTCGTCCATGAAATCACGACCTAGCCTATGTTATAGGTTGCCCAACCCATTTATCCAAAAAAGCAAAAATCTATTTAATCTACCTACCCCATGTACCCGAAATTATTATCCCAAGTGAGATAATGGCATCTAACACCGCGACTGATGGTCTCTAAATCAAGAAGAAGGTTAACCTCGACAATTAAAAATGTGAGTAGAAACAGATCCTCAGATGAATCAAGATCCACCATCCGGAATAAAAATTTCTCTTACCCCAAAGGAAGCTCGATTATGCCATAGTACACTCATTCTATGTCAACGCACACCAAATAGCTAAAACATGATGTATCCTTGTTTTCTATGCCCTACCTGTTAATGGCATGAAATTTTTTAAAGAAATTATATACTAATTGGAAGTTCCATTTAAAAATATATATAAATACATATATATACACTAGAATTCATAAAAATAAAGTCAGCTTGATATGCTCAACTAAATGGTATTCATAAATAGAATCATAGAATCTAATGAGAAGTGAGCACTAGTGAAATAAACTAGATCCTACTCCTATAAACCTTGTTCTCCTCTCATGCACTTAAACCTAAATTAGTGCATTAGACCAACTCAACCATGAGCATAAGAGTTAACCAACCATAAAGTCATGATGAACGGTATAATCTATCCATCCCCACCTAACATCAAACAAACTTTTGATCTACATCATGTGGTTTACCTCATCCATATCTATCTTAACCATATTTCCCAACCCCGATAATATACACTAACCTCGAAACAATGAGACCAAGACCAGAGGAGAAAAGATCAACATCGACAAGGAAGGGTATAACAGTGAAAGTGAATCTCATGATGAATCAGGACTTAAACATTTTGGATGAAGTCTTTTCCTTGCCATAATCTTTCTTACCTCAACCTGTTTTATTTATATCCCACATAAATAGTAGTTGGATACCTATGCTCTCCCAATCTTCCACTACCTCCACCACCAACAACAACTCCACCAAGCTACATAAGCATATATATATATATATATATTACTACTAATCGTAATATCTAAATGTTACTTTAGTTAGTGGTCGGCATGATACCGTTTTAGGAGGAATAATAAGGTCTAATTGACCCCATGTGTTGCTAATAAATTCTGCACCATGCTGAGATTTTTGTTCGTGCATATGTGTTGAGACAATATGGGTATACACCCATTCCTTACAAATCTCGAGGACGAGATTTCTGTAAAGGGGGTAGGATTTGTAAGGCCCAAAATGTGTATGAGAATTTTTTTACTAATAATAAAAAAATAAATATATGAAGAGATAAAATAGTAAATTCAGAAATCTAAAATTATACTTGAGTATTGAAAATTGAGGATAGAATCTTGAAAACCAAGAACTGTTTTAGAAAAGGAGTAATAGAAAATTTTTCTATTCAACTAAATGATTGTGCATTTCATGAAATGATGCACCATAAGCAATCACTTTCATGAATATTTAATTTTTAAGTAATTTTAAACTCATGTCCTGTAATAAAAATACCATTTTCCTAAAAAGAAAGGAACCATATGAGTGTGACTCATATTTCCAACATTTATCAAACAAATAAATCAATTAAAATAAATATATATCTATTGCTCCATAATTGATTGTGAATATGTATTAAGTTTGAATTCTTAAACTATATCCTAAATTAGAATTTGGAATTGAAAATAGAGAAGAAGGGAGGAAAATACTATGCAAATGTGATAAAATAAATATATAAACAAGAATATATTTCCCTTCCATTAATATTTGAATTAGCACATTTTGATCAAGGGTGAATCTCATAACAAGATTTAAATTCAAATTTGAATTCTAAAAAAACAAAAGAAGAAAAGAAAATATAAAATAAAAGAAAAATGAATGCCAACTTGGGACCAATCCCTGGCCTCGGCCCACCTAGCTTCCTTCCCTGGTTTGCGCGACCCATCTTGCTTCCTATCCGCGCGACCCAACCGTGACTACACCGCGCGCACTCCGGCTGACACGCGGACCCCACCATTCTGTCGCCTGGAACCGCGGCTGCGTAGGGATCGCTCGGGGCGGGGTCCCATCTAGCGGCGCGCGACTCCGCGGTCGGGACACCTACAAGTGGGGCCACGGCGTCAGTATCGCCCCCTCGGGTGGTTGAGCTGAGACCGTATTCCTCGTCGTAGCATGCGCACCGGCCGCGCGCCCATGGATCGCGACTATGGGACTGGGTCTCCCTGCTCCCATAAGTATATGCACCGCCTCAATCATGGGACACCCTCCATCGACGCCTGGGCGGGTTGCTTGGGGGACCAATTGGGACTCCCAGCGCCGCGTGGGAGATAGAGTGTCAGGGGCGCCGCCGTACTCACCCCTAGACCACCGTGCCACCCGGGGCCGAATTGGTGTGCAGGGAGATTCGCCTGACACCACTGAAGCCGCTCATCACATCGCTGGACGGGAAGGGCCCCTAGTCTTTGGGCAATTCATCGCCGGAACCGGTCGTTCACCGTAGGGCCGCGGATCGGCGTGGGCAGGGCTCCGGTTCGTGCATCTCGCAGTAAGTGCCCCTTCTTCCATTTTGCCTCAGCCTAGGGATCGATTTAGGGCAGTCACACGGTATTTAACTGGACGTCAATGCTTTGACCTCCGTCAGGGGGAACTCACCGGCGTTCATCGCCGGGTGCACTGTTGGCCGTTGAAAGTTGCCTAGAGGGGGGGTGAATAGGGCGAATCTGAAATTTGCAAACTTAATCACAACTACAAGCCGGGTTAGCGTTAGAAATAAGAACGAGTCCGAGAGAGGGCGCAAAACAAATCACAAGCGAATGAAGAGTGTGACACAAGGATTTGTTTTACCGAGGTTTGGTTCTCTCAAACCTACTCCCCGTTGAGGTGGTCACAAAGACCGGGTCTCTTTCAACCCTTTCCCTCTCTCAAACGGTCCCTCAGACCGAGTGAGCTTCTTCTTCTCAATCAAACGGGAACAAACTTCCCCGCAAGGACCACCACACAATTGGTGTCTCTTGCCTCGGTTACAATTGAGTTGTTCGCAAGAAAGAATGAAAGAAAGAAGCAATACAAGCACAAGAGCTCAAAAGAACACAACAAATCTCTCTCACTAATCACTAAAGCTTTATGGGGAATTGGGAGAGGATTTGATCACTTGGGTGTGTCTAGAATTGAATGCTAGAGCTCTTGTAAGTAGTTGGAAGGTGGAAAACTTGGATGACTTGAATGTGGGGTGGTTGGGGGTATTTATAACCCTAACCACCAAACTAGCCGTTTGGTGAAGGCTGCAGTCGACGGGCGCACCGGACAGTCCGGTGCGCCACCGGACACTGTCTGGTGCGCCAGCCACGTCACCTGGCCGTTGGGTTCCGACCGTTGGAGCTTTGTCTTGTGGGCCCGCCTGGCTGTCCGGTGGTGCACCGGACAAGTCCTGTAGACTGTCCGGTGTGCCACCCGCGCGTGCACTGCCCCTCTGCGCGCGCAGGCGCGTATTTAATGCGTTGCAGTCAACCGTTGCGCGCGAAGTAGCCGTTGCTCCGCCGTCACACCGGACAGTCCTGTGTGCACCGGACACTGTCCGGTGACTCACCGGACAGTCCGGTGAATTATAGCGGAGCGGATTCCCGAAGCTGGCGAGTTCAGAGTTGCTCTTCCTTGGAGCACCGGACACTGTCCGGTGGTACGCCGGACAGTCCGGTGATTTATAGCGAAGCGCCTCTGAGAATTCCCAAAGGTGAGAAGTTCAGCTTGGAGTTTCCTGGTGCACCGGACATTGTCCGGTGGTGCACCGGACACTGTCCGGTGGCACACCGGACAGTCCGGTGCGCCAGACCAGGGCACACTTCGGTTATCCCTTGCTCTCCTTTTTGAACCCTTTTCTTGGTCTTTTTATTGGCTTATTGTGAACCTTTGGCACCTGTAGAACTTATAGACTAGAGAAAACTAGTTAGTCCAATTATTTGTGTTGGGCAATTCAACCACCAAAATCAATTAGGAAATAGGTGTAAGCCTAATTCCCTTTCAGTCGTGCCCTGGCATCACACTGGGAAGACGTGTTGATGGTCATTGGTTCGGTGATCAACGATGTAGCGTAGTTCCTACACGTACCTTTTCGCGGAGTGATCCGTGCCGTTTGTGGATGATCTGATGGATCCAGGGTGATTGCGATTATTTTTATTTAAAACATGAGCCGTTGGATCTAAATCCAAGGCTCCTCGTTGCATACCGATTCGTTATGGTGCCGATCTAATCAGTGTCGTAGGTATCAGATTGGACGGCTAGAAATAACCTATACCCCTTCGCCCTGGCAGTCTTTTAAAAGAACCCCTGTAGTTTTATGGAATTAACCCGCCGTCCATGCAACTGTAACTCTGTGTCTTAGGAATACTTGTGCCATAGCCCCTGTGCTCCCTGAAAATTGGCGCACAGTCCGGAGGTCATGGAAAATCATATAATTAATTATAGAAATTGATTTTATTGTAAAAACAATTCCAGAATCTTATTAAATCCATAGAAAATTCATATTAAGTCCAAATGAGTCCATTCCAATTTTTATAATTCTATAATATTATTATTTATCACATAGTACCTTTGTTTTGACATGAAAGTCACATTAAAATTAATACCCTATTTAATCTTGTACCAAACACATAAAATCTTCAGAAATTCATAACTCATTCGTTCTAACTCCGATTTGATCCGTTCAAGTTGCATTAGTCTCACATAAATATTTACTATGAAATAACAACATTTATTATACCATGTATCCTTATTTTATAATTAGATCTTTATTCAACTTATGTTGGTTAGTCTCGTTAAACTACTTGTCATTATAATCTACTGGAATATAATCTATGGCCAATTTATAACTTATATTAAAGTCAAGATAATTATTTATAGAATAACCTCTCATATGATTTATATTAACCAAAATATAATATAGTTTAATATTTTAATCACACAGATCTTTTATAAAATCATAACTCCTTAATCGTAACTCCGATTTTGGTGGTTCTCGTTAGCAACGCGTAGATCATTATTATGCGGTATGTTCTTATGTTTGGTGTGATGTTAATTTTGTCTATACCATGTCTGTTTGTATTTCTACGATTAGCAGTGCGGTCACGAGGACCTGAAGAATCACCCTGGTAACTGGAATCTCAAGTGCCGGGCAAGTTGTGCCCTTGAATACTTTTGTTACCCAATAATGTTCTTTATTATCACTATTCAATGCATAGATTTAATTTTGATGGGACCCAATAGGTCACCCTAGTCTGTTTATCCCGTTTACCTTGTTTACACTTGAATCTCTTGGGTAGTTCTGCTATTGCTTTTATATGGTTTTTTTGGCAGAACCTCCAAGTTATTGGGCCCACATGCACCTGTCCTTATCTCAAAGACCTCAGACAGCTATGCATGTGCACCAGATAACTTAACAGGATCTGTTCGATTGCCCCAAGGACATCGGATAAACCACTTTCAACCAGAATCGCGGGATTAAGTAACACAAATCACACACACCAATATTTTTTTGCAGCGGAAATACTATTACCAAATTTTACAAGTTACAAAAAATTTACATTATTTTATCGGAGTGATTACAAAAGTATAAGTTTGAAATATATGCTAGCTCAAATAACCATCCTCAATAAGAAGTATAGAAGGGTTACTTAGACTTATAAGAATGCCGAGCCCACCAGCACTTAACACCATCACAGCATCACAAAGTTAGGACCTGAAAAATAACAGTGAATAAAACCCTGAGTACGGAATTACTCAGCAAGACTTACCCGACTAAGGAAAAGACTCTCAAGGGTATGCTGGCTAGAGGGATTCAAGGAGTGGCTTATCAAGAATCAAAGACTCTGTTTTGCAGAAAAGCTTACTACGAGTGGATCCTTAAAATCCAATTTTATTGTCAGGTCAAGTAAAATTACCTGCAGCTAGAGTTCTTTCTACCCTAGTTCAATCACTTGACCTGCACTAGCCAATTTCTTATCAACCCTTCATCTTCACTGGATTGCTACGTGTAAGTCAGTGGCCAAGTCTCCATAACCGCGGAGGTACGACGATCCGAATCGATTATACTCAGCTGAGGATCTCCGATCACACGACATATGTAGCACTTAACCCTTGCATATGTCAACCCGCCACCGGGGTTCTTAAGACCATATTAGGTTCACGCAAACCGAGAGCACAGATACACCACCGTCCAGCCTCTTGCCACGGAGGGTACACGCTACTCTCGCCACCGCTCCACGCCCATTTCGTGTTATCTTATTCTGGCCTTAGTCTGCCCGAGGCAAAGCTTACCCATGACGAGGCATGTGACCAGTTAAAGGGTCCTCGGTCAGCAGGCCTACATCGACAAGGTCCTTAATCGACTCAGACGGAGACACTACACCGAGACTCTCTTCTCGTGCAAGTCACCCGCCCGGTCTCAGCTTAATCATTTAACCCCAAAGGTTGGTACCTGGCAGAGGTACATCTTTTCCGATGTTGGACCCATCATGGCCATGATGGATCCACCATCAATTTTTGTTTTCAAAAACATCCCAACCACTTTTGCCACATCATCTTTTGTAAAAAACAAAACATTTTGTTTTACTTAAAGCAAGACTAAGCATCAACAAATCTTTTGTAAACAGGGATTTCAAGGAAGGTAATCAAATCCAAGGAAGGTAATGCAGGAATTGTTTTAGCAATCAACTCCTATCACCTAATGCATCAAGCAAGTGAAAAAGGTTTTTAAAACACAAGGAGGGTGGCAAATGCACCGGGGCTTGCCTGAGTAACACTAGGTTAGTGTTGTTAGTCGATGAGCACTTGACGACCATCTTCAGGTTTGTCCATCAGCATCGCCTTGCGAAGAAGCCCACGCTTAACAGCATCTTGGGGTCGACTCAGCTTTGGTCCTTCGCATCACGTGATTATCTAACGTACCTAAATGATTTGCATAATGCACATGAATGCATATAAACGGGAATATCACAACTTAAATAATGCTACATAATAGATAATTAATTACTTAATAGCGAAGCACAATACATCACTCTTAAGCACACACTAGATGCAGCTAAACAATTAAACACAATAATCAAGTTACTCTAGCTTAACCGAAGTTAACTTGAACGAAAACTATAATTATGTATAAAGACTATATTTTCTTAGCTAAAGAATACACCTAAAGATTAACGAACTTAGACTTACTATTATAAGACTTCTAAAACAAATTATTGACTTCAGCACAGAAGCACAATTAATTTTTCCCTCGTAACCTCGACAACCCCTATTGTACACATGTATCAACATAATTAGACATAACCTATGCCTTGAGACCTAGACTTAGTTATACAGCACGACGACTTCGAAATCGGAGACATAATTACCATGCTACATGTATCCCCGTATTCCTACAAGCGTCAACTAAATACGTGTCTGAGCTACAAGCGGAATAATCGTCGCGGCATACATACCTATCAATTCATCTATCAAACCAGTCAAGAAAAATAGCAAATCAGCTCACCGTTCTAATATATGACTTGAATCCGCGAGATCGGTAGTGATTTTCCGATTTAGGCAATTTGTCGAGCGCGCTTGGCAGGTGCCACACGAACTTCATGCTGCTAGCTCCGTCCTCACGGCTTGGGACTTGACGTAGACGAGGATAACGATCGACGATATCAACGTGCCAGCGCGACGATTTCCATTTGATGACGATGATGGCAGTACGACTTGTTCGAGTTGAGGCGAGCGCGATCCAGGTACCACAGCAGTACGCCGACAAGTCCACGACGACACAACGAGGTGAACGCGGCAACACACGGCTCAACGGGTAAAGAGGGCGCGACGGCTGGTGAGCTGGGCTAGCTCGGATAGGAACAGCTGACGGGATGACCATGACGAATAGGAAATTGACTATCGACGAAAACCGATAGCCGAACATGAATTGCACAGATCGACGACGTGAGGCCTGATCTGGCGAGTACGACGCAAGGAGGGCATCACAGCCACTGCTCCGACATGAAATACTTGCTGTCGAGCACGACGGAGGCTGGGAAGCTCTCGACGGTTGACCCAACAGCGAGCAGGGGCACCAGGGCACGCTAGATTGACGAGGCCCAGGCAAGGCCGGGTAGGAAGGGCGCCGAGGTCCATGGCTAGGTTGTGAGCACCAATGTTACTGTTGCCAAAACAGTCGCTACCTCCAGCATGAAAGTACCATCACCAGGTGTGCCAGCAGAGAACCCATCAGCGCCACTCGAACCACCCGTTGCACCAAAGCTACCAGCAGGGTTTTCACCAAAGCCACCGTCATCACCAATCAAGTGAACAGGGGCGCGGCGAAAATCACCAGAGCTCGACGCCAGAGCCGAAGACCGAGCGCGCGCACAGGGAGTTCAAGAAGATGGGCACCGAGCAGGGGGAGCTGAGCTCTTGGCCGACCGGAGTTGGAGGAGGAAACCGCGGCCCGAACGCCGGTGAGCCAGGCGCGCGACGCAGGATCTTAGACCAGGACACGGCGTGATTGAGAAGAACTGAAGGGAGCTCCATGGGGGTCGCGCGGTCAGGCGAGCTTGAGGGAAGAACGAGCAGGGAAAGAAGTACCGCGGGGCACGCAGGGAGCAGGGCGAGCGAGAGACTGGAAGATGCCATGGCGAGCAGCAGGGAGCTTCGACGGAGAGAGGCGCAACAGGAAGGAACGCGTGCGCTGGAGCTCAGGGAGATGGACGACCGACGCTGGGGCAGAGCACGCGCAGGAGAGATGGAGGGAGTAAGCTTGGGAGCCGAGCATGGCCTGCAGTCCGGCAGCCTGAGCAAGAGACCACGGCCAGCGACATATTCCAGTGCCGACCGTGATGATGAGAGAGGGCAGCTAGAAAAAAAAAAATCCTGGGCCGGCTGGAGATAAAGCAGAGGGGGATCGAGACAAACAAGGGGATGGAAAAATATCTGGGCATTGGCTTGAGCGGTTGAAAGGATGAGGCTGATCACCACGTAGGAACAGAGAAGACTCGGCTGGAAGGAGCTGCTGGAGGTAACAACGGCGTGCGTGTAGGAAGAAAAATCAATGGAGGAATGAGCCTGAGACCCTGAGTACAGCTACTGCGTGGGGAAGAAGACCCGGGCCGACGGCTGCTGATTTTTTGTACCTGTGCTTGCGCGTGCGGCCAGGAGATAAGCCAACGCTAGAAAAAAAATCTGTGCTTGTGAAGAGATAAGGAGAGTGAGAGTGCCCCTAGGAAAAAAAATCAACAATGGATAAGACCTATGCATGGCAGAGGAAGGATATGTCTCCGTGGGATGTTTTTATTTTCTCCAAACCATTAACCAAAATAAACATATAAATATTTTGGGTACTGAAATCTGGGTCTAAAAGAGGTATGAACAGGTCGAATCAAACAAAACCGACGATAATATTTGCACCAAATTTGATTCGATTTAATTTGAAACCTGGTAATTCATCAGCAGTCTGAACAATGAAACACATTAATTTTGAATACTCAGTTCAGTTCTAATTATCGCGGTCCAATTTTAATCTCGCATCAACACTCTTGTCGCCGAGCCTCTAATAAAATGTACTCGGGTCAAAATTTACAAGAGTGGTTCGAGATTCCAAATTCTTATTCGCTTAATCGATAAATTTTTAATCAGACACAAGGCTCGACAATTCGCGAAATAAATACGCAAAATCGATATAGCATTGAAATTGTGATCATTTTGGGAAGCGACGACACACATCGTTTACGTGGGCGAGAGCCTAAATGGACTGGATATCGGATACAATTTTTGAGACAACACTAGTTTAGTCGAAATCGGATAAAATTTATCCGCTAACTAAACACAGTTGATTTTATTATTTTACAGAGTGTGCCGAAGAATAAATTGGATTATAACCTCGCACACGATTTTTCTCGGACAATGCGCGATTCAGATTATTTTGCCCCAAACATTTTAGTCGTCGAGTTCTACTTAATCTGTTTGAGGGGAAATCAAAGGACTGGACTAAATTTCCAAATTCATATATGCGCGAGCGATGAATTTTAAATAATCACCGGACGCACCGATTTTCGGAACAACTACGTTCGGAACATCACGAAAATTTCGGAAGAGCCCGGACAGACGAAAATAAAAATGATGTCGCACTCGCGACAGATGAAACAAATGCGATATTAAAATCGCGATAAACGAAGACGATTAAATTTTAACATCTGTTTCATTCACTGATATTACATACTTAAATCCGCACTCGTTTTTGAGCGGAATATAAACACCTGGGGTGTTACAGTTTTGGGTTAATATTTCATTATATCCATGTTCCAATTATTCTGTTATTTTATTTATGTTCATGGTAAGATCATTATTATCTTTAATTGGAACATAGAGCTTAACTTGAGAAACACGTGCCACCACATGGAGCTTTTCTTGGGTTGATTTTGCTGCGATGGCGGTCAGACGAGGGATTCTTGCAAGTGCTCTTCCCATAAACTATAGCGGGTTTTCGAAAGCTAGTGGAACTTTGTAAAGACCTCATAGTGGATCCCTAGCCATTCACCTCGGTAGTGTCTAAGGGCCTTACAAACCCTAACGACATGGGAAACACGACTTGTGGGTAAAGGGTACAACCTCTGCAGAGTGTAAAACTGGTATACTAGCCGAGCTCACGATCAAGAGCAGCTCAGGACTCTCGCATGATTAATTTATGGAACCTAAACTCAATTTGTCATTTGCATTTTCATGGGATTATTTATTAATTTTGTTCTATTATTATTATTATGGTTTGGTATTTACTTACATTTAGTAATTGCTAATAAAATTTGACAACCTTATTAAAAGCAATGCTCATCTTTAACCTCTATTATTGATCAGCCTTACACTTCACATGAACTCCCACCTTTGGTGAGTTCATGTCACATTATTCCCCACAACTTGTTGAGCAATGAACATGTGTGAGCTCACCCTTGCTGTCTCACACCCCCCACAGGAGAAGATCAGGTGGTTCAAGAGGAGCCACATATCGAGGAGTTTGTTTCGATCTAGGTGGTGTCTCCCAGTCGACTTTCTGGTGTCAAGGATGTATTTTAGATCCTATTATATTTATCTTTTATTTTGTAAGACTTCCGCTATGTAATAAGTACTCTGATTATATTGTGACATTTATCTCTATACACTCTGTTGTTATATATGTTGTCTTCTTTGGCGCATGTATGAGATGCACCCGGCTTTGTCCCTTAAAACCGAGTGTGACACCCATCCAAGAATTGCTCCAAGTTGAGCACACTTAACTTTGAGGTTCTTTCGAAACAGGCTTCCAAAAAGAAAGGCGAAACATGTTTGTATGGATACACCGTCAATCTTATAAAACCTGGCCCAAGACACCACAACCCGTCCAGATGAGAATATCACAATATTCCAGCTATCTGGGTGCTGCCTTACTCTTATCCCATGTGACACAGAAGGTAGGAACAATTGCCACTAACATAAGTATCTGCTCATGAATAGTCCAGAAATAATTCATGGCACCCTGCTTCCAAAAATCTCTAAATATTCTAATTCTAGAATATTCTAGGAATATTCGTTTTCCCTTTTCCTTTCATATTCCTATGATTATAAAAACCAAAACTCCTTTGTCCAGTCTCTGATTTTGACAATTCTGATTTCTAAATTCTTATCAAATTACCCTCTATCCCATATTTCACCTAAAATTCTCTATCCAAACTGATTCTTTCACCACGATTCTCATAAACAGTAAACTCTACCATACTAAACCATACACACCCATCTAGAAATACCTCTAAAGAGTTATCCTCTCCCTCCCACACCCTCAGCACCCTGAGCCAAGGCAACCCCCCTGCACTCAATTACCTCGCTCTGCCACTACACTTCTAGTATTGGTCCACCTCCAATACACTCTTCGGGTAAGCATCTCTACTCCATCAACACAAACTATACTCAAAACTATATTCACCCATCTACCACCATTCCTGACCACTATAATGAATATTTCTTGATATACTTGCTTATTTGTATGCTTGCTTGTTCATGCTATGTAGTTATCGAAGCATTCATGCCGTCTCGTGAAGGCTAGTTCTGCAAGTCTATGCCAGACGGTGGAGCCAGAAGCCAATTCCACGAGCTATCACCCTTTCACTGGTTAAAGCATGGCAAGCTCACTGGATCCCTTTGATGCATAAATTACATATGTTTTTTCAAAGACAATCATCAGCCTGTTATTTTATGCATTATATGATTTTACTGCTAAGAGACATGTTAATATGGCAACCCAGCCATAAAACTTTGCCGCAATTCATCTTTATACTCCTTAACATTTTTGTTACAAAAAGGTTTGAAAAAAGGTGTGAGTTTTTGAAAATAAAATGTTTTCAAAATGTGTATGATGAAGGGTTATCACCCTTATCACCTTTGAGTGGGATGATTAGGGACTCCTCGGTGTTGGGAGGGCCTTAAGGTGATGGCTCAGCTGGGTTAGGTGTGAGAATGAAGAATTACCCCTCTCGTATAAAGACCGGTATGCCATTCTTCACTGCCTATACTCTTATCAAGTACAACCAGTCTAGACCATATGGGCAGTCGCTTGATCCGAACTTGCACGGTCAGCACCCTAGGGTTATGTTGGCTGGGGAGCACCAGGAGGACAAGGAGGGGGAAAGTTTTGTCCTGGTTTGGGCATGGAGGTGGCCATGTTCCTTTTGGTACAACTTTTAAGGTAAAGGCGTGTAGGGGAGGAGAGAGTTTCGGTAATCCGATCTCACGACGGTGAGATTGCAGAAATCGGACTGTTGGGTGAAGTGTACACCTCTTCACAGAGTTCCAAAACCTATTTGAACAGTCCACGTCCACGGATATGGATGAGTTATGACTTGATTTGACAATTAGTATTTTGTTTTCCAAAAATGCTTTTGAAAATTGGTTTTAAAAGTTCGATGGTTGAGCTATGAGCTATGGTGGACGGGAAGTCCAATAGCTGTTTTTGAAAATGAAAATGAAAACCGTTGGGAAACTACCGAGATTCCTGGATGGTTTAATTTAGGGGATTTTGTTCTATATAAAAAAATTCCTGCTTCTTTGGAAGAGGAAGCGTTTTCAAAAAAGATAAAATGTTTTACAAAATAGCCTACCCTAAACCATAAACCCTACTGCATAGAGAACCCCTTACAGCAAGCATGTTTACTAATGCAGGACACCAAGACTGAAGAATATGTATAACAATTCACAAAATTTCTTTGTACATATAACATAGAAGAAATTTTGATTGTCCTTAATGAATAGAATCAGGATGAAATAATAACAGAAGGACATTAAATAAAAACGGTGTTAAGAAACGTAGATGAGGTAACAAAAACATATATATCGTGAAATGATTTTTTGAGGTCAAAGTGCAAGGTGGCAATAAAATGAGAGAATTCCCTATTTAACGCTACTATATGAGTGCTTCCTTCTATGGCCATGAAAATTACATACTCATTTGATGCAAGATCTAACTTTTATTCTTAATAACACTAATGTTAACTATTCCATCAAGACAATGATGAGTGCCATGTGAAAAGATGGGGCTGCACTTATGGTTTGCAATTCTGCAAGTAACAGCTAGAGCATCAGCTGGTGGAGCATTTGTGTTTCAAGCATTTGTGTTAAAAAACATCGGATATCAAAATTAGCATTTGCATTTTAATTCCATCCTTTGATGTGTTTTTATTTGCTATCACCATTACCTTGTTATCCATCGATCTTGCCTTGATACTTATCTTTATGCCTACTCTTTAAAAATCTCCTCTCTTCCACCTCAATTTGAGAGCGGCAATTTACCTATCTGGCCCTTGGACGTACCCTCTCCTTATCCATTTGAAGGTCCGATCTTAACTCCATTATTTATGGTACTTATACCCTTCGTCTTATGCCTATTTATCTCATCTCATACATCCTTGTTTGTTATTCCCTTAAAAACCCTCGTGATATCTATGCCCTTGCCTTCCTGCTTACCTTGAACCTACCCTTTGAAGCCCCCTCTTTTCCATCACTGTTCAAGGATAATGCCTCATCTATTTCATCATTGACTGCTCCCCCTTCTTTGACACCTTGCAAGTCTTATCTAAACTACATTCATTGGTTGTGTGTTTTTTGTTATCACCTTAACCCTTGTCATCCATCGATCTTTACCTTGATGCTTATCATGTATCTGTATTTTAAAGCTTCCTCTCCCATTTGAGTTCAGGAGTGTTGTCTTACCCCTCCTGCTCTTATTCGTTCCCTATTCCTCTATCGTGTTGCAAGTCTTGTCTTAAGTCGATCTTTTGGTGTGCTTTTTCCTGTTACCTCTTGTACCTTTGTAATCACTAGATCTTTCCATGATGCTTATCTTATGCCTACCTTTTGAATCATCATCTTTCCCATCTCGATTTGAGAATGGTGTTTTATCTACCCTAACCTTGGTTGCATTCTCTCTCTGTCGGTTACAATCCTTGCTTTCGCCCCATCATTTATTATGCTCATGCCCCTATCCTGCATGTCTTATTATTCCCCTTGCCTTTCGATGGCCTTAGAGTAGTTTCCCCTTTGTAAGGAAAGACCACCATCTAGTTAACATTAACGTGTAGCAACGAGATGTTTGTTGTTGTATGCTTGTGCTGTTTTTCTTTGTGTTATGACTAATTTGCTTCTTTGTGATGAGTGTTGGTGTGTTGTGGCCCCTGGGTCCGCAATGACATCTGTTTACTAGCTGAGTGCCGTAGAGTTAGGTAGCTGGGTGCTCTCCCTTTTCTCTTTAATCCATCTATGCTTACCTTTTCTATCTATACCCTTCCCTCTTGCACATGTCCGGTTGGCATCCTGCAACCTCTCTTAATCAGTCAATATCAGAGTCAGTAGCATCTTCACCAAGTGTGTATCAATGCTCCTGGTAAGGGGGTTTGCTGCTAACCCCAATGAAGACAATGCAATCAACATCAGCCAACAAGATCAAAGAGGTGCAGTGAAAGCGTGTGTGGGTCCTAGCCCACAGGTCCAAGGAATCCTCAAGAATTATATCAATTGGTTGCAAGCATCTGAAGGTCAAAGCAACCAGTCCACAAGTTAAGCTTGTAGAGTCAAATTCAACTCAAGAAAGTCGTGAACAACCTATGAACCAACCTTGTTTTCTTGCTAGTGTCTTCTTAAATCTCGGTGGTGAGATTCCTGTTAAGGGGGTTAGATTTGTAACACCCTGAATTTGGGGGTATAAAATTTCTTTTCTAATATTCACCTAATTCAGGTGTAACCCTCTCTTTTCCTTGCTTTTATTTTTCCTAAATAGTGAAGAGTTATTTTGTTTTATATATATGTGAAAGCCTAGTAAAATAAAATCATAGAGGAACTTTGATTGTTGCATTCATGCCGATGCATAGTGTTTATGAGTGCAAAATGTTATCATAACAGATTAAAATATCTTGAGGGTGTTCCCAAGAATTTTTGGAATCTTTAGAAGGTTTCTTCGGGTATGAAATATGAATTTCAGTTTTTCTAATATTAATTAAATACCTAAAATGTGGTAGTTGTGAAAACTATAATTTTTTTGGAACTCGAGTATATATATATGTATATATATATATTTCTTTCTTTCTCTCGTCGAACCTATTCCAGATCTCGTGCCCCTTTTCGCGAGATTACTGAACCGCATCTTCCCGCGAACGGCATGCTACTCACATCGGCGATCCTCGTCTATCCCCGTCTTTCCCTTCGACGTCCAACTCGTAATCTTGGGCCCACGGGCCAGCTCTGACCGTCTTCGTCTAGTTTTATCTAACCCTGTCTCGTGCAACTCGCCGCGCAGCTGTCTCTCTCGCTCGGCCAGGACAAGAGCCGCCGTGAAATTGACAACCACCTCTCGCACCCTCTCCTTTCTATACATACCCTCTCCTTTCTATACAATCGCACACCCCTGCCATGAACCCCTTCCCTCTTCCTTCTCACACAGGAGCAGCCCATGCGTTTTCTTCTCTATGCATTGTGCCGCCGTGGTCTAAGGGGCCGCCTCATTGTCTTCCTCGCGTCGTCGGAGGAGCAGCCTCGTCGTCTTCCTCGTGTCGTCTTCCTCTTCCTTGCGTGCCTACTCTGCTGTTCTTCATGCGTAGGTGACAAATCATCTCCTTCTCCCTCTTCTTCGCCTCCTTCTTCCTCGTCACTACGCAAACATCATGGCAGCCAGGGAGCTCGCACCAAACTACCTACTCACCTAGCGACGCAGCTGGCCTAGCCCCTCGCCGGTGCGGCCAGGCGTGGCCCACGCAGCTAGCCCGCCTCGCCCCCAGCCGAGCTCGCGTAGCCACCCTGCGTGATCCCTGGCTAGGCCGATGTATAACCGAGCCTTCCCTGCCACGACACGCCCTCGTATGGTGCTGCTACGCACCGCTCAGCCCGACTCCGGCGAGCAGACGCCACTGCCGTCAGCCCCACTCGCCGTAGTGCCCACTACGTCGGTGTCGCGCCCGCTCCGACAGGCCAATCCATTTTCCTACTGTGGCCATTCGTGCAGTATGGAATAGGAAAAAAAGGAAACCGCCCCGTGTGGCCCCACCTGCATGCCCATTCGTTGCCTAGCGACGTGGCACGATCTTCTCACTGCACACACGATCACAGCATGGAAAGGAGAACCGTCGTAGGCCCCTGCATGTTCCTTCCTATACGATATCCTCATTGCACGTAATGTGTGTGGGAAAGAAATCTAATTGCCACATATTAATGCCTGGTTGGCCATGTGCAACGCAATTCCGTGTATGGCCACACTAGATCCGATCGGTTTTTTCTGCGTCTTCAAACCCGTGGCCATCCGTGTGGTGAGTTTTAACCAATGAAAATACGCAGCATCACATTAAATGCGCAAAATATTAATTTTTTCAATATATTTTACGTCGCAAACATGATTTGACTAGTTTCAGTCGCGTTGACTTTGTAACCTCGTCGCGTACGAGTCAGTAGCATTGTTTTGTCGCAAACATGTTTTAACTAATTAATTAATTACTAGGTCAGTGCCCGTGCGTTGCAACAGGGACATATAATATCTCGATAACTTATACATGCACATATGTGTTATATAGTTATGAGATAAATGATGACATATACGAGGTTTCCGAGACGACATCGAAGAGAAACTCAGACCTGTGACGCACGGGCACTCACCTAGTGTATTATATAAGATAGGTCAGTGTCCGTGCATTGCATCTGGAACATATAATATCTCGATAACTTATATATACAAATATGTGTTATACTATTATGAGATGGATGACAATATCCACAAGCCATCTGGAATGATATCAAAGAGAAACTCAGGCCTGTAACGCACGGACACTCACCTAATAGTGTATTATATAAAATTTAACAAGAAGATTTAATGGCAAAAATTCAAAATCAATAAATATAAAATAAACATAAGCATAACTATCTATTTCATCTAGTTTTTTCCATAATACAATCAAGGTACTCTTGTATATTTCTAGGACTGTTAAATCGATGTGTTCCTCTCGTATGTCAACAAATCAATAAATAAATTCCTACGCAGAGTCACACCATCATGTAAAGAAATGTTATAAGTAATATTATCCTTAACTACAAATTACATATATGCTATTATTCTGACCATACTAAGTTGCACTCTTAAACCACTGTCCCACCACTCCATAATGTGCAGAGCAAAATGACCAGTATTAAGACTGAAAAAGTTGCCAACTTTCTTATATTATGAAATTATAAACATAACATTTATATATATATGACATAATAATTTTAAGTAATTACCCTTTTAATTCGATTGGAGCATCAGGTCGAATTGAATGTCACCACATATAAATGTCATGTGACCATCCAATACGTTTAACACCGTATGTAACCTTATATTTCTTTGAAATAAGAAGAATAGTTTCCCAAAATCTTTTTAGTGGTATATCTTTGCACCATTCTGGAGTAGGTGTGAAATTAAACACATGCACAAATTTGTTTGCATGATTAATACGAAAAGTACATAGCCTGTAGAGTATCTCCATGGCATAAGAACCCGCAAACCATGAGACATTAGAATTATATGTTTGCACAATTTATTTAACTATATAGATCAAAGGAATTCTGACTTACAAATTTGCAAAGTGTGATGTAATAATTCATTTGAGGCCAATTATTTTATGTTTTTACCAACTCTATCGCGCTAGGATCCTTATATGACTTCGCTTCTTCGTCAAAACCACACATTTCCTAGAGAAAACATAATAATATAATAGAGAAGTGCCCGTGCGTTGCAACGGAACATATAATACCATGATACCATATAATAACACGATAACTCATGTACAAATATGTGTTATACCGTTATAAGAAAATGTTTCGTAATCCATTTGTGATCCTAGTCATACATAAATTTTGTTATTTTAATCTAGTTATTTCACCACTATATTGCAATATCATACAAACTTCTATATATGACAGTACAATACTCGTGTGTTGCAACAGCATACAAATATTGGATGAAATGTTAGTACGCAACGATAAATAAACAATACATATACTATCATCAACCTCAATGTGTGTAAGTGTGTTATATGCAAAGGGAGCATTGCTCAATCCAGGCCCAAAGAAATGTAGGAAGGTCTGATTTTATTTTTGAAAACAATAAACCTATAATTTTAGATGATATGCGATTATATTTTATAATAAACCTATCTTATGTCTCCTTTTTAGATGAATTAGATCCTTTATTCTTTATTTTTTCTATTTATTAGGCTTTGGTAACGAGATTCATATACTCATATCGATGCCTTTATCGATTGATCCATAGATACACAAAAGATGGAAATAAGAAAAATAAAAGTACTCATGTAATCAAGCCACAAAATTGCATGAAGACTCCATCCGATGGGGTACAATATTGTCGGCGTTTCGAGACCGGGGGGTCCCTGAGCCGACGACTGAAGTGTCGCTGCGTGCCCCAGCCCAGATGGGTCGACGCGAGGCCGAGCGCGAAGGGGGGAAGTGAGGTGGCCGGAGATGGGCGTGAGAGAGGTGGAAATCCCGCGGCCTTCGTGTTCGTCCCGCGCCCAGGCCGGGTGCGCTTGCAGTAGGGGGTTACAAGCGTCCACACGGGGGAAGGAGCGAGTGGCCTCACGCGAGCGCCCGTCTCGTCCTCGTCCCCGCGCGGCCAACCCTCTCTAAGAGGGCCCTGGTCCTTCCTTTTATAGGCGTAAGGAGAGGATCCAGGTGTACAATGGGGGGTGTAGCAGAGTGCTACGTGTCTAGCGGAGGAGAGCTAGCGCCCTAAGTACACGCCATCGTGGCGGCCGGAGAGATTTTGGCGCCCGGTTTGTGTGATGTCGTGGCCGTTGGAGGAGCGCTGGAGCCTGGCGGAGGGACAGCTATCGGGGCCGTCGAGTCCTTGCTGACGTCCTCTTGCTTCCGTAAGGGGGCCGAGAGCCACCATCGTCAGGGAGCGTGTGGGGTGCCATCATCGCCTATCTGGCGGAGCGAGCCAGATGGGACGCCGGTCTTGTTCCCCGTAGTCTGAATCAGCTTGGAGTAGGGTAATGATGGCGCCTCCTGTTGACGTGGCTGGTCCGCGCCCTAGGTTGGGCGATGTGGAAGCTCCTCTGAGGTCGAGGTCGAGTCCGTCTTCCGTGGCCGAGGCCGAGTCCGAGCCCCTAGGTCGGGCGAGGCGGAGGCCGTTGGCTGAGGCCAGGGCGGAATTTGAGTCCTGGAGTCGGGCGAAGCGGAGTTCGCCGTCTTCTGGGGCTGAGCCCAAGTCCGAGCCCTGGGTCGGGCGGAGCGGAGTTCGCCGTCTTCCGGGGCTTTGCCCGAGTCTGAGCCCTGGGTCGGGCGAAGCGGAGTTCGCCGTCTTCCAGGGATTAGCCCAAGTCCGAGCCCTAGGTCGGGTGGAGCGGAGTTCGCCGTCTTCCGGGGCTTAGCCCGAGTCCGAGCCCTAGGTTGGGCGGAGCGGAGTTCGCCGTCTTCCGGGGCTTAGCCCGAGTCCGAGCCCTGGGTCGGGCGGAGCGGAGTTTCCTATGGTGTGCGGCCGGGCCTGACTGCCTGTCGGCCTCACTCTATCAAGTGGCACCGCAGTCGGAGCGGCGCAGGCGGCACTGTCTTTCTGTCAGACCGGTCAGTGGAGCGGCGAAGTGACGGCGGTCATTTCGGCTCTGTCAGCTGAGGGGCGCGCGTCAGGATAAAGGTGTCAGGCCACCTTTGCATTAAATGCTCCCGCGATTTGGTCGGGGTTGCTTCTCGGCGAAGACAGGGCCTCGGGTGAGCCGGGAACGTGTTCGCCGCTGGAGGGGGGCCTCGGGCGAGGTGGAGATCCTCCGGGGTCGGCTGCCCTTGTCCGAGGCTAGGCTCGGGCGAGGCGTGATCGAGTCCCTTGAATGGACTGACCCCTGACTTGATCGCACCCATCAGGCCTTTGCAGCTTTATGCTGATGGGGGTTACCAGCTGAGAATTAGGAGCCTTGAGGGTACCCCTAATTATGGTCCCCGACAGTAGCCCCTGAGCCTCGAAGGGAGTGTTAGCACTCGCTTGGAGGCTTTCGTCGCACTTTTTTGCAAGGGGACCAGCCTTTCCCGGTTGCGTTTTGTTCCGGTGGGTGCGCGCGAGCGCACCCGCCGGGTGTAGCCCCCGAGGCCTCGGAGGAGTGGTTTGACTCCTCCGAGGTCTTAACGCCTCGCGCAATGCTTCGGCTAGTCTGGTCGTTCCCTCATGCGAGTTGCCCGTAGCCCGGGTGTACGGTCGGGTCCCAAGTTCTCGGGCTGGTATGTTGACGCTGTCAACGGTTTGGCCGGAGCCGGGTTTGCGAGAGCAGCCCCCGAGCCTCTGCACTGGGCGAGAGGGCGATCAGGGACAGACTCGACTTTTTTACATACGCCCCTGCGTCGCCTTTCCGCAAGGAGGAGGGGGGAGAGCGCCATGTTGCCCTTGATGGGCGCCGAACATGGCGTCTCTGGTGAGCTGCAGGCGGGTGATCCGAGCGGACGTCCGTGCCCCATTCGTTAGGGGTCGGCTAGAGGCCCAGAGGCGCGCCCAAAAGTACCTGCGGGTGATCTGCCGGACCCGGTCCCCTGGCGACGGGGTCCGAGGGCTCGATGCCTCCCTCTGATGGGATTCCGTTACAAGATCATTCCCGCTGGTCTCGGAAATGTCCTAGGGTACCTCGGGAGCGCAGCCCGAGCCTTGGTTATGTATCGAACGTACCCATGGTCATCCCTCGCTCTGTGTCTGAGGCGGCTGTGAACCCTTCGGGGGCCAGCCTTCGAACCCCTGATCAGTAGTGGGCGCGGAGCCCGAGTAGCCTGAGGCGGCCGTTGAACCCTTCCGAGGGGCCGGCCTTCGAACCTCTGACCAGTAGTGGGTGTGGAGCCCACGTGCTCTGAGGCGGCTGTTGAACCCTTCCGAGGGGCCAGCCTTCGGACCTCTGATCAGTAGGGAGGCTCGGAGCCTGGTTCCTTCACAGGGAAGGATCCTTTTCGGGGTATCCCCCTTTCCCGGTCCCTGTTGCAAGAGAGAGGAAGAGGAAAAAAGGAAAAGGATACGAAATCGAACGACGCGGTGTACCTTTTTTGACGTGGTCATTATGGCGAAGGCGAAGCGTCGCTCGCTTCTCCTGCCAGAGGCGCCGCCTGTCCCGCCGTGGAGTTAATGCGACGGGGCGAGTGGTTCGCGGGGCAGCCGTTGCGCGTGCGCGAGCCGTTCGAGGAACGGGACACGGGCGCGTTGTCTTCACGCCGTGAGAGAGGGTTCTCTCGCTGCCCCCGGATGGGACATAAGCTTGGCTGACGACGTGACCGCTGCTCCTGCCCGCCTGCCACCGCCATTACTGCCGGCCCGTTTTCGGCCGCATTGACCGTCGTGCCAGGCTGGAGCCGCTGGGTCGTGCACTGGGTCGCCTCGAGTCGCGGTATTGGTTCCGCAGTCGAGGAGGCGCGGTGGTGGCGCAGGTGGCGGTGCAGTTGCAGGCGCGAAGCATTCGGCGCGCCGGTTGCATGACGCGTGGATCTGGGCCTCCATGCTGGGCGTGTTGGGAGTCGGAGAAGTGCGCCCACTTGGCGTGGTTGCATGCCGCCCGCACGGCTGCCCGCCCTTTCGCCCGCTGGTCTGGGCAAAAGTGGAGAGCCGCTTGTAACCGCTGGGCGGTTGCACGCACCGTGCATGGCGGTTTGGCTTCTTCTGCTCTAAACCGGCTTGCATGACGTGTGGGACCCAGCCCCCGCGCTGTAGGGGGAGGGCCTTGGAGCGTGTTGGAGAAGACTCAGCCCACGACGGCTGGGGACGCAAGTAGGGAGAGTCGCCTTTAAAAAGGAGGGTGACCCTATTGGAAGGCGACCGTGTCTTCGCGCTCCCTTATGCATCGTGTGTTTCCATCTTCCAAGCCCCTGGATGGGGGATATCCGCCGTCTTTCCGCTTCGTAGTTGGAGGAACGCAACTCCGCGGGAGTTGGTACCTTTCAGCCGTCGTTCAGCTTCAAGGATTTTCATCATGCAGCCCGGCTGCACCCCTCCGCCGGCGGTCACCCAAGATGGTGACCTCCAGTTCGATGGCGGGGGAGAGCGAACCGGGCCGCAGCCTCTGCCCCTCCCTCAGCCTCAAGGATTTTCATCACCAGGGCTGGGGAGGGGAGTGTGCCGAGTCAGGGGTCGGCCCCTGCGTGTGCGGTGGCCTGCTCCTTCCCTCAGTGATCGGGGGGAAGGGCGGGAGTCGTCCGTGGCGCTGGCAGCTGCATCGTGCCCGGCTCTCTGAGCCGAGCGGCTTCGGAGCCGCTCCCGGTGCCGCCTCCCGCCACGGCAGCTGGAAGAGGTTCCGCCGCCGACGAGCTTGCCGGCGCCACCCGCGGACCGACCTCCAACTCTACGGCCTTCTGCCCGTCCTTGCCTCACGAGTTTGGGCACGGGCGGGGGCCTCCTGGCAGCAGCATCCGCCCTGAGGTCATCGCTGCTGCTGTTCGGCCCCCCGGAGCAGAAGTCTTCATCGTCGCCGCTGCTGGGGCGGGCGGCGGCGAGCCGTTCGTCGGTCTTCTGTTGCTCCGCAGGCCCCTCCCCCGTCGAGTGGGGCTGTTCGTACCTGCGGAGGTGGAACCGGAGTTCCGTTTGTAATGGCACTTCGAATGCCATTGTTTTTGTTCACTATGGCTGTCGAGGCCTGAACATGTATGTAAATTCGGCACGGAGCCGTGTCTTTTCCCCATTTTCGAGCACTAAGACTCGCCTGTTGGTTGTCTGAACCGCTTCACCAAGCGTGAGTCACCCCGTATAAAGGTGACGAGTGAGGTATCCGTATCCCGGAGGCGTAGGAGTCCCTCGGCTTGGTCAGCCTTGTTGTCCGAGGCTTCCCTTGCTTAGTTGGAGGAAACCCTCGGCCGCTCTTCGATGAGCCGAGGCCAGGGGTAGCGGTGCCAGCGCGAACAGAGGCATAGTCGGCTCGAAAAGAAGACCAGGTCGGCCAGAGCCTGACCGGGTCGTCCGTTAGTGGGACCGACACCGGAATTGACCTGCCGAGGCCTCGGGCCGGGCTGATGTCCTTGGGGGACAGCTAGCCGAGGCCCCGGGGTGACCGGCCGAGCCGCCTGCTCGGGCCGGATTCTTGGAGAAGACCCTGACGACGATGGCCTGGGCTTGGTGATGACGTTGTCCTTCAGAGCGGAGACCCTTGGACCACGTCGCCGTCCGAGGCTAGGTCGGACCTCGCCAGAGGTGTTGTCGACGCCGAGGGTGCTGCTGCTCCCTTTAGCCGTCAAGATCCAAGCCTGCAGGATCGGATTATCTTGTAGCGTGTGTTTTCTGTGGCCGCCGAGGCCGAAACACACCCTCGCCGTATTGTAAAGCCGCGTCTCCTTTCCTCTTGTTTCGAGTATCTGGACTTTTTTGTCGGTAATAGAACTGTTTGTGCGAGCGAGAGTTGCTTCTCACGGAAGGTGATGAGTGAGGTATCCGTATCCCGGAGGCGTAGGAGTCCCTCGGCTCGGTCGGCCTTGCCGCTTACGCGCACTCTTACCCGTCCATGGGGTTCTGTCACCGACGCAGTCGAGAAAGCTCGAAGAATCGCTCCGGCAGAAGAGCTTCCGAACGTGAAGACTTGTTCGGTCCGCGGAATCACTTATCCGAACGTGAGTTACTTATGGCAGAAGGTGATGAGTGAGGTATCCGTATCCCGGAGGCGTAGGAGTCCCTCGGCTCGGTCAGCCTTGGCTGCTTACGTGTACTCCATCGTTTTCAGGATCCACTTTCGAAGTAGTCGAAAAGCACGAAAGACATTCCGGCGGAAAAGATCATTTTTCGAGGAAAATTTCGACGCAGAGGGGGTTCCCCCCTTTTAGCCCCCGAGGGAGGGTCGGGCTTTGCCGAGGCAAGGCTGACCCTTCCTTGATGACTAAACTTTGCGTGAGAGCGAGGTATATGAACAACTTGAAAACATCTTAAGGGTAGAAGCGACGTAGCTGTTGGATGTCCCGAGCATTGCTGTAGACCTCGCCTTGACTGTTGGCCAGCTTGTATGTTTCGGGTTTTAGAACTTTGGCGATGACGAACGGCCCCTCCCAGGAGGTGTGAGCTTGTGTCGACTTCGGGCGTCTTGTCGTAGCCGAAGCACCAGGTCGCCCACCTGGAGGTCTCAGGACCGGACCCCTCGGGCGTGGTAGCGTCGCATGGACTGCTGGTACCGCGCCGAGTGTAGTAAGGCCTTGTCCCAAGCCTCTTCCAGCTGGTCCAGCGAGTCTTCTCGACTAGCTTGGTTGCTTTGGTCGTCATAGGCCCTCGTCCTCAGGGAACCGTATTCCAGGTCTGTGGGCAAGATGGCCTCGGCCCCATAGACTAGAAAGAACGGCGTGAAGCCCGTGGCTCGGCTCGGTGTCGTTCTCAGGCTCCAGACCACCGAGGGGAGTTCCTTCATCCATCGCTTGCCGAACTTGTTGAGGTCGTTGTAAATCCGAGGCTTGAGTCCTTGTAGAATCATGCCGTTGGCACGCTCTACTTGCCCATTCATCGTGGGATGAGCCACGGTGGCCCAGTCCACCCGGATGTGGTGATCCTCGCAGAGGTCCAGGAACTTTCTACCGGTGAACTGGGTGCCGTTGTCGGTGATGATGGAGTTCGGGACCCCGAAATGATGGATGATGTTGGTGAAGAACGCCACCGCCTGCTCGGACCTGATGCTGTTCAGGGGTCAGACCTCGATCCACTTGGAAAATTTGTCGATGGCGACCAACAGTTGCGTGTAGCCCTCGGGTGCCTTCTGCAAGGGGCCGACGAGGTCTAGACCCCACACAGCAAAAGGCCATGTGATGGGTATTGTCTGCAGAGCCCGAGCGGGCAGGTGGGTCTGCCTTGCGTAGAACTGACACCCTTCGCAGGCGCGGACAATTCTAGTGGCGTCGGCCACTGCCGTTGGCCAGTAGAAACCTTGTCGGAAAGCATTTCCGACAAGGGCTCGAGGTGCTGCGTGGTGGCCGCAAGCCCCCAAGTGTATTTCTTGGAGGAGTTCCTGGCCTTCGGTGGTGGAGATGCATCGCTGGAGGATGCCTGAAGGGCTGCGGTGGTAGTGCTCCTTCCCTTCTCCCAGCAAGACGAACGACTTGGTGCACCGCGCTAACCGCCGAGCTTCGGCTCGGTCAAGGGGTAGCTCTCCTCAGTGGAGATATTGCAGGTACGGGGTCTGCCAGTTTTGATCAGGCGTGACCCCGCTTTGCTCCCCCTCGACGCGCAGCGTTTCGCCCTCGGGGGCCGAGGGTACCTTGGGTCGAACCGAGGGTGCCTCGGGCCGAGCCGAGGGTGCCTCGGACTGTGCCGAGGGTACCTTGGGCTGGGCCGAGGGTGCCTCAGGCTCGGGCGCGTCGTCGATCTTGACGGAGGGTTGATGCAGATCTCGGGAGAAGACGTCCGGGGGAACCGTTGTTCGCCCCGAGGCTATTTTAGCCAGCTCGTCCGCAGTCTCGTTGTAGCGCCGAGCGATGTGGTTGAGCTCGAGCCCGTAGAACTTGTCTTCCAAGCGCCGAACCTCATCGCAGTAGGCCTCCATCTTTGGGTCGCGGCAGTGGGAGTTCTTCATGACTTGGTCGATGACGAGCTGCGAGTCACCGCGAGCGTCGAGGCGTCGGACCCCTAGCTCGACGGCAATCCGCAACCCGTTGACCAGAGCCTCGTACTCAGCTACATTGTTGGACGCCGGGAAGTGGAGGCGTAGCACGTAGCATAGGTGCTTCTCGAGGGGCGAGACAAAGAGTAGGCCCGCGCCGGCTCCTGTCTTCATCAGCGACCCATCGAAGAACATGGTCCAGAGCTCCGGTTGGATCGGAGCTGTTGGTAGCTGGGTGTCGACCCATTCAGCCACGAAGTCCGGCAAGACCTGGGATTTGATGGCCTTCCGAGGGGCGAACGAGATCGTTTCGCCCATGATTTCCACCGCCCACTTTGCAATCCTACCCGAGGCTTCTCGGCAATGGATGATCTCCCCCAGGGGGAAGGATGACACCACAGTTACCGGATGAGACTCGAAGTAGTGTCGCAATTTCCGCCGTGTCAGGATTACCGCGTACAGCAGCTTCTGAACTTGTGGGTAGCGGATCTTGGTTTCGGACAGTACCTCGCTGACGAAGTAGACTGGCCTCTGAACGGGCAATACATGCCCCTCTTCTTGCCTCTCGACCACAATCGCGGCGCTAACCACCTGAGTGGTCGCAGCGACGTAGACCAAGAGGGCTTCTCCGGCAGCTAGGGGCACCAAGATAGGCGCCTTCGTGAGGAGCGCCTTCAGGTTCCCGAGGGCTTCCTTGGCCTCAGGAGTCCAAGTGAAGCGCTCGGCCTTCCTTAAGAGGCGGTACAGAGGTAGACCTTTTTCGCCGAGGCGTGAGATGGAGCGGCTCAGAGCCGCGAGACATCCCATGACCCTCTATACGCCTTTCAAGTCCTCGATGGGCCCCATGCTGGTGATGGCTGCGATCTTCTCCGGGTTGGCTTCGATGCCCCACTCGGAGACGATGAACCCCAAGAGCATGCCTCGGGGCACCCCGAAGACACACTTTTCGGGATTGAGCTTGACGCCTTTCGCCTTGAGACATCGGAATGTCACTTCAAGGTCGAAAAGGAGGTCAGAGGCTTTCCTCGTCTTGACTACGATGTCATCGACGTAAGCCTCGACCATGCGGCTAATGTGTTCGCCGAACACATGGTTCATGCACCGCTGGTACGTCGCGCCCGCATTCCTCAAGCCGAATGGCATGGTGACATAGCAGTACATGCCGAAGGGTGTGATGAAAGAAGTCGCGAGCTGGTCGGACTCTTTCATCCTGATTTGGTGATACCCTGAGTAGGCATCGAGGAAAGACAGGGTTTCGCACCCAGCAGTGGAATCCACGATCTGATCGATGCGAGGCAGAGGGTAGGGAACCTTCGGACATGCTTTGTTCAGACCAGTGTAGTCTACACACATCCGCCATTTCCCCCCTTTCTTTCTCACAAGCACAGGGTTGGCAAGCCATTCGGGATGGAATACCTCTTTGATGAACCCTGCCGCCATTAGCTTGTGGATCTCCTCGCCTATGGCTCTGCGCTTCTCCTCGTCGAATCGGCGCAGAGGCTGCTTGATGGGTCGGGCTCCGGTTCGGATGTCCAGCGAGTGCTCGGCGACATCCCTCGGTATGCCGGGCATGTCCGAGGGACTCCACGCGAAGACGTTGGCGTTCGCGCGGAGAAAGTCGACGAGCACTGCTTCCTATTTGGGATCGAGCCCAGAGCCGATCCGGACTTGCTTGGAGGCATCGCTGCTGGGGTCGAGGGGGACGAACTTAACCATCTCCGCTGGCTCAAAGTTGCCGGCATGACGCTTCACGTCTGGCACCTCCTTGGAGAGGCTCTCCAGGTCGGCGATGAGGGCCTCGGACTCGGCGAGGGCCTCGGCGTACTCCACGCACTCCACGTCGCATTTGAACGCGTGTTTGTACGTGGGGCCGACGGTGATGACCCCGTTGGGGCCCGGCATCTTGAGCTTGAGGTAGGTGTAGTTGGGGACGGCCATGAACTTCGCGTAGCAGGGCCTCCCCAATACCGCGTGGTAGGTTCCTCGGAACCCGACCACCTCGAACGTCAGGGTCTCCCTTCGGAAGTTGGAGGGTGTTCCGAAGCAGACGGGAAGATCGAGTTGTCCGAGGGGCTGGACGCGCTTCCCAGGGATGATCCCATGGAAAGGCGCAGCGCCCGCCCGGACCGAGGACAGATCGATATGCAGAAGCCCAAGGGTCTCGGCGTAGATGATGTTGAGGCTGCTGCCTCCGTCCATGAGGACCTTGGTGAGCCCGACGTCGCCGATGACGGGGTCGACGACGAGCGGGTATTTCCCCGGGCTCGGCACATGGTCGGGGTGGTCGGCCTGGTCGAAGGTGATGGGCTTGTCGGACCAGTCTAGGTAGACTGGCGCCGCCACCTTCACCAAACAGACCTCCCGGCGCTCTTGCTTGCGGTGCCGAGCCGAGGCGTTCGCCGCTTGCCCGCCGTAGATCATGAAGCAGTTGCGGACCTCGGGGAACTCTCCTGCCTGGTGATCTTCCTTCTTGTGTCGTCGCGGGCCCTGCCACCCTCCACGGGTGGCTCGGCCCTGTGGAAGTGGCGCCGAAGCAGGACGCACTCCTCAAGGGTGTGCTTGACGGGCCCCTGGTGATAGGGGCACAGCTCCTTGAGCATCTTGTCGAAGAGGTTGGGACCTCCGGGGGGCTTCCGAGGGTTCTTGTGCTCGGCGGCAGCGACAAGGTCCGCGTCGGCGGCGACAAGGTCCGTGTCGGCGGCGTCGTGTTTCGCTTGCGACTTCTTCTTGCCCTTCTTCCGGGCGCCGCGCTGAGCTGACGCCTCGGGGGCATCTTCCGATGGGCGGCGTTGGGGCTGCTTGTCCTTCCGGAAGATAGCCTCGACCGCCTCCTGCCGGAGGCGAACTTGGTGGCGATGTCCATCAGCTCGCTCGCCCTGGTGGGGGTCTTGCGACCCAGCTTGCTCACCAGGTCGCGGCAGGTGGTGCCAGCGAGGAACGCGCTGATGACATCCGAGTCGGTGATGTTGGGCAGCTCGGTGCGCTGCTTCGAGAATCGCCGGATGTAGTCCCGGAGAGACTCTCCCGGCTGCTGTCGGCAGCTTCGGAGGTCCCAGGAATTCCCGGGGCGCACGTACGTGCCCTGGAAATTGCCGGCGAAAGCTTGGACTAGGTCAATCCAGTTGGAGATCTGCCCCGGAGGCAGGTGCTCCAACCAGGCGCGAGCGGTGTCGGAGAGGAATAGGGGGAGGTTGCGGATGATGAGGTTGTCATCGTCCGTTCCACCCAGTTGGCAGGCCAGACGGTAGTCCGCAAGCCACAGTTCCGGTCTCGTCTCCCTCGAGTACTTTGTGATAGTAGTCGGGGGTCGGAACCGGGTTGGGAACGGCGCCCGTCGTATGGCCCGGCTGAAGGCCTGCGGACCGGGTGGTTCGGGCGAGGGACTCCGATCCTCCCCGCTGTCGTAGTGTCCCCCACGCCTGGGTTGGTAGCCTCGGCACACCCTCTCGTCGAGGTGGGCCCGACGATCGCGGTGATGGTGCTCGTTGCCGAGGCGACCCGGGGCCGTAGGCGCTGTGTTGCGCGTGCGCTCGGTGTAGACCGAGGCTTCCCGCATGAATCGGGAAGTCGCGGCATGATGTTCCGAGGGGTACCCCTGCCTTCAGGAGGCGGAGCTCTCGGCCCGCCGGACCGCGGCGCCTTCCAGGAGATCCTTGAGCTCTCCCTGGATTCGCCGCCCCTCGGTGGTTGATGGCTCCGGCATCGCGCGGAGGAGCATTGCTGCTGCAGCCAGGTTCTGGCCGACCCCACTGGATGCGGGTGGCAGCCTGACCCTGATATCGTCGGCGATACGATGCTGGAAGCCCTGGGGTAGATGACGCATTTTTCCGGCCGGAGGTTGGCCCGCCCATGCCTGCCCGACGTCCCGGCGGATTGGCTCGAGCGCTCTTGCTCCCTCGTCGAGCCTGGCCTGCACCCCGCGGATTTGCTCGAGTTGTGGGTCGTGACCCCCCGCCGGAACGGGGACCACAGCTAGCTACCGCGGGATGTCAACGCGAGGCACCGGCCTAGGGAGATCACCGTCCTCCGGCATGCCGAGATGGTTGCCTTCGGAGGGACCCCCTAGATCGACGTGGAAACATTCGCGGCTCGGGCCGTAGTCCTCGTCGCCGAGGCTACGGCTACCGTCGAAACAGTCGGAAAGGCAGTAGTCGCATGCGGTCATGAGGTCCCGCATGGCACTGGGGTTGCCAAGTCCGGAGAAATCCCAACAGAAGCTGGGCTCGTCGTCTTCCTCTGACCCGGAGGGCCCGTAGGTCGAGACGTCCGTCAACCGGTCCCAAGGCGACCGCATACGAGATCCCAGAGGGTTCGGATTCGCCTCTACGAAAGCGTCCGCCAAAGCGGAGCCGCTAGGCGGGTCGAGGCTAAATCCGAGAGGCGTGGGATGGGAATCGGTCGGTACCTCTTGGTCGACAGGCGGTGATGAGGTCACGTCGGGGACTGACTGCACCGTCGTCTCAGGTACAAGGGTGACACCCAGCAAGCCTTTCGCGAGCGTGCTGGCGTCGTCCGTTTGCTCGGGATTGATGTGTCGCGGGGAGACAGCGCTCGTCTTCGTCTCAAGCGCGAGGCCGATGCCCGGCGCACCCCCCGTTGGAGTGCTGGTGTTGTCGACTCGCTCGACGGTCGACGAGGCGCCGCCTCCTGCGTGGCCTTGGTTGCCCCGCCTCCTCCTCCTCCGTCGACGGGGAAAAGGACGGGGCGAGCTCGAAGGTTGTTCTTCCACCACGTGGGGAAGACGTCGTCGATCCCGCCGCCGGCGGGCGGACTGTCGGCCGCCACTATCGCTGTCGCCCGGCGGTGGAAAGAGTATCATGTCGTAGCTGCCGTCGAGGGACATGAACTCAAGGCTCCCGAAACGGAGCACCGTCCCGGGCCGGAGAGGTTGCTGGAGACTACCCATCTGGAGCTTGACGGGAAGCTGTTCGTCAACACGCAGCAGGCCCCTACCTGGCGCGCCAACTGTCGGCGTTTCGAGACCGGGGGGGTCCCTGAGCCGACGAGTGAAGTGTCGCTGCGTGCCCCAGCCCAGATGGGTCGACGCGAGGCCGAGCGCGAAGGGTGGAAGTGAGGTGGCCGGAGATGGGCGTGAGAGAGGTGGAAATCCCGCGGCCTTCGTGTTCGTCCCGCGCCCAGGTCGGGTGCGCTTGCAGTAGGGGGTTACAAGCGTCCACACGGGGGAACGAGCGAGTGGCCTCACGCGAGCGCCCGTCTCGTTCTTGTCCCCGCGCGGCCAACCCTCTCTAAGAGGGCCCTGGTCCTTCCTTTTATAGGCGTAAGGAGAGGATCCAGGTGTACAATGGGGGGTGTAGCAGAGTGCTACGTGTCTAGCGGAGGAGAGCTAGCGCCCTAAGTACACGCCATCGTGGCGGCCAGAGAGATTTTGGTGCTCGGTTTGTGTGATGTCGTGGCCATCGGAGGAGCGCTGGAGCCTGGCGGAGGGACAGGTGTCGGGGCCGTTGAGTCCTTGCTGACGTCCTCTTGCTTCCGTAAGGGGGCGGAGAGCCACCATCGTCAGGGAGCGTGCGGGGCGCCATCATCGCCTATCTGGTGGAGCGAGCCAGATGGGACGCTGGTCTTGTTCCCCGTAGCCTGAATCAGCTTGGAGTAGGGTAATGATGGCGCCTCCTGTTGTCGTGGCTGGTCCGCGCCCTAGGTTGGGCGATGTGGAAGCTCCTCCGAGGTCGAGGTCGAGTCCGTCTTCCGTGGCCGAGGCCGAGTCTGAGCCCCTAGGTCGGGCGAGGCGGAGGCCGTTGGCTGAGGCCAGGGCGGAATTTGAGTCCTGGAGTCGGGCGAAGCGGAGTTCGCCGTCTTCTGGGGCTGAGCCCAAGTCCGAGCCGTGGGTCGGGCGGAGCGGAGTTCGCCGTCTTCCGGGGCTTTGCCCGAGTCCGAGCCCTGGGTCGGGTGGAGCGGAGTTCGTCGTCTTCCGGGGCTTAGCCCGAGTCCGGGCCCTGGGTCGGGCGGAGCGGAGTTCACCGTCTTCCGGGGCTTAGCCCGAGTCCGAGCCCTAGGTCGGGCGGAGCGGAGTTCGTCGTCTTCCAGGGCTTAGCCCGAGTCCGAGCCCTGGGTCGGGCGGAGCGGAGTTCGCCGTCTTCTGGGGCTTAGCCCGAGTCCGAGCCCTGGGTCGGGCGGAGCGGAGTTTCCTATGGTGTGCGGTCGGGCCTGACTGCCTGTCGGCCTCACTCTGTCAAGTGGCACCGCAGTCGGAGCGGCGCAGGCGGCGCTGTCTTTCTGTCAGACCGGTCAGTGGAGCGGCGAAGTGACGGCGGTCACTTCGGCTCTGTCAGCTGAGGGGCGCGCGTCAGGATAAAGGTGTCATGCCACCTTTGCATTAAATGCTCCTGCGATTTGGTCGGGGTTGCTTCTCGGCGAAGACAGGGCCTCGGGTGAGCCGGGAACGTGTTCGCCGCTGGAGGGGGGCCTCGGGCGAGGCGGAGATCCTCCGGGGTCGGCTGCCCTTGTCCGAGGCTAGGCTCGGGCGAGGCGTGATCGAGTCCCTTGAATGGACTGACCCCTGACTTGATCGCACCCATCAGGCCTTTGCAGCTTTATGCTGATGGGGGTTACCAGCTGAGAATTAGGAGCCTTGAGGGTACCCCTAATTATGGTCCCCGACAAATATATTGCAAAAAAAAGTGCAAGAGTGCGAGGCTGCACCAATAAAATAACAACTGTGTGAAAGAGGAGCCACCTAAAGATAAATCTTGTACAAGAAATATGAGAATTCAATCATAGACCAACTAATAGAATAATCATATAAAAATAACTTTGGCCAGCAAGCAATGTTCTTAATTAAATATCCTGATGTTTGCAGCCATATCATTTAACACTATGACCAGATAAGAAGTGACTCAGTACCAGCAGTGGTGAGGTCACACGTTTCTCAATGGCGAGAACAACACCATCCTTCGTCTTCAACCCAATTGCAGTGGATCCCAACTGTATTAGCAAAACAAACAGCAACATAAGCATCACTTCGTCACGAACCCCCATATGAATCCTGCAACTAAAAGGTCCTAGCATTTTAATACAAGTACTTGTCCTTGAGCTATTCTCTACTTAATGCTAGTGGCACACAACAACATGACTGACAAGGGATAAAAACTAAAAAAACTTGGCATTACATCTCAGATGACATAGTACCAAACTAACGAGACACACAACCACAAAACATTGCAAATCACAAACTTAAATTAGTAAGAACAAATGAGACATCTCCAGAGTCCAGACTTCATCATACAACACCATCCATTCATAAATCAAAATAATTTGTTAATCATAAGAAACCCACCTATTCTTTTTCAAGTTTTGCACTCACACAACTGCCAAACCCCCAAATCTGCCCCGTCCAGCCACAAAAACACATAACTTCTGCTAACACACAACAAACCCACACACTACCAGTCGACATCTTGGCATCCTCGTTGCTCAGATTCAATCGAGCGCCTAAACAGCAAACAACGGAAACCTATTCAGTTTAGGCCAATAGGCCATTAATGGTCCTGCAAATAGTCGACACAGACCATGTGGACGACGCACTTGGCAGTGTAACCAACGATCTAGAAACGAAGTGTTTTAGAGTCCTTGGAAATTTAATCACAAACCAAAGCAGCAAGCGAGGAGGTGAAAGGGCGCGTTGCAGGGATACCAGCTTGGTCGTCTCGGGTAGCACGAGCCACTGCGAATACAACACATCAGCGATGGAGTTTTCATGAAGCGCGCCCGAGGCAAGCTCCACCAGCTGCAGTAGCTCCATGTCCAGCGCTGCCGCGTCCCTCCTCATCAGTCCCTGAAAAGGGGTGGAGGACATCAGACAACACGACGACGGCCCCATGCGCACGGGAGGCTGCTGGCGGCGGTGGAGGCTCGACCACGGCAAAAAAAATATTTCACATAAGAGTAGACCTAGAAACATCATTCATTCAATCTGTCAAATGGAGAGCAGCGGTTGTTTTACAATGTACAAATAATGCGAGACAGCAGGCACCACTACAGCTAGCTACACATCACCATCCCTTGTAATCTTAGCAAACAAACGAACAAATCAATCAGCGTATCGGATTACCACTACAAATCAAACTCCAGCTAACATGCTAGATTTACTAATCAAATAGCATACAATTCACATGGTATTTAAGTCAAGGAAAGATTCTACAAGGTGATCAGTTTTTGTAACCCCTTGATATGATAATATTGGGAAAACATTATACAAAATCGGATAGATTTAGTTTCTCAACAGCGGCATGTGCATTTGCTTAAGACAAAGAATAGTCTCATATATGTTACTCAGTTTAAATGCTGACCTGATAAATAAGACAAAGTCACATGCTTTAAGCCGTTTCGCACCCACAAAAAGACTCCATCCAATTGTTAGAAGATGTCAGCTTGGCTTGCCTACAAGGAACATCATAGCAAGAAAAATTTAGACAATATGTTTAACTATTTGGTTATATTGATTTTTACAAAATACTATTCAGGGTAAGCACCTTGTTCATCATATTCCAATGCCCAACTCTAGGCAAGCAGTCATTCTCTCTGCCAGTTTTATTATACTTGAGCTTCATCAAAAGTAAAATATAAAAGACTAAATATGTTGCAAGAAAGTACGACTGGTGTTAGTTATCAAACCCACAAAGAGTTGCTCCAGTTTATAAAACAGGAGTTCATCCCAAAACAGGAGTATATTAACTATGACAAAGAAGGGTAATATGAACATTAAAAAATGCTTCAAAAGCCACTGCTGCAATAAGAGTGGAGCGACATTGGACCTCTTACCCTTTATATTGTTCTTTTCTCTATAATTTATCTTCATACTCGATAGGATTTTCCCCCACTATTTTCGCTAAAAGAAACACGAGTGGGTTTCAACCTACCCGAGGAGCAAGTAAAATTCTTGCCTGGATTGAAGCCAACGTTTGGCTGTAAAAATAAAATAAACGACTACCATGTAACATAAAACAACTGTAGTTGGCTTGTTTAAGCGTGTGCTTCTCTACTGAATCAGTCATAGTTCGATTCCTGCTCGCCACATATTTTTGCCGCGCGGGAGGGAGGCCACGGCTGGTGGCAGAACAGCGAGAGGCAGGCTACCCTTACAGCCTTAATAACTCTTATATCTTCTACTATAACATCAAAATAAGATGTGGTGTGGTGGAAATGTTGTCTCTAATCTAGCAGCAGGTCTTGAGTTTGATTCACAATTCTTGCAGATTTCATTTTTTGAGCCATAACAGGGATGAGGGCAAAACATGAAATGAAAAAAGGCAGAACGGCAGCCTACCCTTACCGCCTTAATAAGTAGTAGAGATTTGTTAGTCTGATTAAAACTAATTTGTAGTTTTAGTTTGTACTTTTATAATAAATATTAGCATGATTAATGTCAGAGTAAATGTTTTCGAATTAATACTGGTTTAGTATAATCTCGTTATCTGTTAGCGAGTATCACGCGTCGTCACAATATCTGCGCGCATCGTCACGCTACTCACGCGTGATGAGCTCGTTGACGTGTAGATTCACGCGTCGTTCACGCTGGTCGCGCACACTGTTTCGTGCATCGTCCGCGTGCTATGTCGCGCGTGGCCGCGCGCCGTTCACACGCTGTCGTGTTGTTTCGCGCGTCGTGATTTCACCTCGCTTAGAATCTCTCGTTTTAATTAAATTACTTATTTAACTGGCAGTTGTTAGTGTAGCAGATTAATTGAACTAAATAGTAGATATAATTTATATTTGATAAGGTCGAATTAAATGTTATAGTTAATACATGTTTGGCATAAATGCGATAACTTCTTGACCAGAGCTCTGATTTCCGCATTTCTTTTCCTCTCGCCACCATAGAAGCGAGCTTTATTTTTTTATTGCATGCTTTATAATATTTTGTCTTGTATGGTGTAATGTTTTTATGCAAGTATATGTTTGATTGTGCTTGTTTGTATTCGTTGTGCATCGCGAATAGATTGCGATCTGTTCCTGAGCTTTGAGGAATCGACAATCAAGATTTGGTGAACCACTGGTCCTGAGATCAAGTTCTTTGAGTCCTACGAAGTCGAAGACCCTGAGCATCGGTTTGGTGAAGGCAAGTGTCCTCTGACCTATTATGCCCCATTTACTTTATAATTCATCAACCCGCATACCATGATCAACCTAAGAATTGACTAGTATTCTGTTTTCCTATCCTTGTTTACCCTTTGGGAATTGATTATTATGATTAGTTCTATGCTAGCGCTTTACATTAATCAATGAACATGATAAGATACAATGATGATACTATGATTTTATTCTGGATATGGTGATATACTTGTGGCATTTTAGGGGACTTGAGCAGTTTCTCGAGCGCCTCTCTATAAGGACTTGTTCGTTGGATGACCACCCAGGAAAATAGTGCAACCATGAGGGTGGTATGGGACGCCCTTAGCTAATTAATTAGATGTCACACCCGGTTTTGGAAGACAAACCGAATGCGAACTATGTACGTGCCAGGATCAGAACTCACGTACACAGCGATTACATAAATGAACATCAATGCACATTGCTCGAATAATAACTTAAGAGAGTATTAACTTATTACATCACAAAGTCATAGACATCCACATAGTCATCAACTTAACAGTTAAATCAAAGTGCTAGCGAAACGTAGTAAAGATAAGGCCTTCACAGGCAGCTGGCTGGGGGTTGCCGCCAACCCACACCTAGAATTCGTCGTAGTCTTGGAACTCCTGGAAGTCTCCTTCCACGGCTTCGCCTTCTCCTGAGCAGTGGTTACAATGCGGACAACCTGGTGTTTTGTGGTAAAGCAAGGATGAGTACACATCAACGTACTCAGCAAATGTCCCGTTTGGCTGAAGTGGACTAGCTTTATGTGGGGTTAGGCTCAAGCGGTTGCTTTTAGTTGATCAGGTATTTATCATTAGAAGAAGCCAGATTTTAGCATTAACCAACCCATGAACCATTTCCTCATCGAGGAACAACATCTTCATATTCGAACCAAAACCATAACATAATCCTTGTATCTCGAACCATCTGTATCTCTAATCAAAGAGGATCCCAAGGCTGCTCTTAACCGTGAGCACGGCTGATATATCAGTTTCACTACCCTCTGCAGAGGTCGCACACTTTACCCATGAGTCATGATTCCCTCTCTGCCTGGGGAGAGCTAATCCCCATTGACCACTACCTAGGTGGTCCGGCAGGGTATCACTACGTAGCTTTTACAAAGATTCCCTAGAGATCATAGCTGCCCGTTAGGTTTCTCCAGTTTGATAAACACAGTACTCCTCCCCGCAGGAGAGTGACTAACAAAAAGCAAAACGAAAGAACCTCGGCACTCAGCCTCGGCAGAGCAAGCACTGTGCCTGGACCCCATTGACGGCACGACGGCGAAGCAACTACACCTCTAGTTCCTCTAATTAATTAGCTAAGGGCACCCCATTCCACCCTCATGGTTGCACTGTTATCTCGGGTGGTCTCTCAACGAACAGGTCCTTACGGAGAGGTACTCAGGAAACAGCCTGAGCCCCCTAGAGTATCACAAGATCATCAACATCATCAGGATAACAGTATCATAAATAGTCACATCATGTTCATTGATTAAGTTAAGGCAATAGCAGAATGCTAACCATAACAGCCCATAAGGTCATCAAGGATAAAGTAAAGTGTAAAGCTAGTCAATCCTTAGGTTTCAAGTAAGTAATGCGGGGTAGTAAGTTATAAGTGAATAGGACATAATGGGTCAGAGGACACTTGCCTTCACCAAACCGTTGATCAGGAACTTCCTCTGCAACTTCCTCGGAAAACACAGACTGCTCGTTGTCTACGTAAAGTAATCATTCACACTATGCACTTGGGAAGTAACAAACAAAAGCAATATACCAAACATATGCAGCAGAGAGATCACAAGTTCACAATAGAAAAGGATTGGTACTCTAGTATTCCCTAGGTCTAGGGTGGAGGACTATACCAAGTGATTCACTATCCACTAATCAGATCTAAGTCAGTGGTGGGGGTTAAATTATTACATAGTGTTAAGTCCATAAACTTAAGTGCTCCAACTTTTATTAAAGTCTACTATCTTTTATTTATCTCAAATAGGGTTCCCATAACATTAATTTTACCCTAATGATCAACTATTAATTGGGACATAGAAACAGCAGGGAAACATTGCTTAAACAGATAGATAATAATATTATGAACATTTTGCAATTTGAAGCACCTAATTTGGAGTTCATATGACAAAGTTATGAATTTTACAAGATTAGGGATTAAAAAATATGCCTTAAATACTTATTTTGGATTAAATAAAAGGTCCGAGGACCTAACTGCGAAGATCCAGGGACGGCGGGTCAATTTACAGAAAACCGGGGGTCTCTTTAAGAATTTGCGCGGGCGAAGGGGTATCGGGCTCCTACGGCCGTCGGATCTCAGATCGACGCGCAGGATTAGATCCGCGGGCGGGCGCGCGAGCGCGCGGCAGCCTGAGCGGCTGACAGGCGGGGCCAGGCGGGCAGCGCGGGGCGGCGGGCTGGCAGGCGGGGCCGGGCGAGCAGCGCGGGCGCGAGCGGGCTGACAGGCGGGGCCAGGCGGGCAGCGCGGGCGCGGGGTGTGAGAGAAGCGGCCCTGGGCCGTTGGATCTCCGGCGGACGGCCAGGATTGGACTCGGCCTATTTGAAGCAGGGCCGTTCGATCTGGGATAGACGGCGGGGATTGGGTGGCCGGCTTCTGTCTTCTCCTCCGGCCAGCAGAGGCGACGGCGCCCGTCCCGCGGCGGAGAACTTGCCGGAGACGAGGGGCGCGGGGGCCCTGCGGGTCCCTGGGACGACCTGGGCGGCCGGGGAGGTTGGGGAGGGCGCGGGGAATCGTCCGGTGGGGACTGGGTCGGGGCAGGGGCACCGGAGGGGGGCGGTCCACGGTGAAGCGGCTCGGCGGCGGCGCTAAGGGACTCCGGCGAGCAATTAAACGCGACAGAGTGCAATAAAGGGGAAGGGAGGGGGCATGGGAGGTTCCTTACCTCAAGGCGAACTCCGGGGACTCCTCGGTGGCGACAATGGCGCGACGACGGCCTGGGTCGACGGTGGCGGACCTCGGCGGCTGCGCGGAGGACGGCGGGTGAGCGCGGGCAGAGGGAAATAGGGAGGGGAAGGGGAAATTGGAGTGCGTTCCGGGTTGCGGACGTCGGGGCGAAGCTCACCGTGGCAGAAGGCACGGCGGGGCTCCAACGGCGACGGAGAAACGGGCTCGGGCGGCGGTGGTTGATGGCGGCGGCGCTTTGGCGTGTGAGCAGTGAGGGGGAGGTGAGAGAGAGGCCTGCAGGTGCGCAAATGAGGGAGGGGGATAGGGCGAGTGGGGTTCTGGGCTCAAGTGGCCGGGGGCGGGGCGGTTGCGAGCTCCACGCGCGACGTGGGCGCGGAGTCCGCGGCAGCGCGCAGCTCGGGCGGCGGTTACGCGGGGAAGACGGGGCTGACAGCCCGGGCCCGCGAGCAGAGAGAGAGAGGAAAGCGGGCGCGGGCGCGGAGAAGGCGGCCGCGCTGACGGGCGGGCCCGCCAGGGCAGAGAGTGAAGGGGGGGAGAGGCGCGCGCGCGGGGTTGGGCCGGCTGGGCCGAAAGGCCGAGGGGGCAGCAGGGTTGGGCTTCTTTCCCTATTTCTTTTATTCTGGTATTTGTTTTCTCTTTTCTTTTTATTTTCTCTATTTGATTCAAATTCAAACAAGCCACAAATTCAAATTAGACTTTCTAAGAATTATGCACCAAACAAAAGTGAAATCTAGGGTTCAACATGATGCAACAATTCATACTCCCTTGGAGTTTGAGCTAATAGACTATAATTACAAATAAAATAACCACTTTTCTCCTATAGAAATGAGAAAGAGAAGATTGGGGAAGGATGAGAAAAGGGAAGTAACACCTGAATTTGTGAATATGAGCAAAGAAATTTTATACCCCCAAATTCAGGGTGTTACATTAGAGGAACTGAGGTGTAGTTCGCTTCGTCGTTGTGCCGTCAATGGGCTCGGTGTATGTGGCTTGCTCTGCCGAGGGTGGATTGCCCCTTGGGGAGGAGTCCGGTACATTTAGGAAACCTAACGGGCGGCTACACCCTTAGGGAATCTTTGTAAAGGCTTTGTAGTGAATCCTTGGCCATTCACCTCAGGAGTGAATAAGGGTCTTGCAAGCCAAGGCTGGAGAGGGAATCACGGCTCGTGGGTAAACTGCGCAACCTCTGCAAAGTGTTATGAAACTGATATATCAGCTGTGCTCGCGGTTATGAGCGGCCTTGGGAGCTCCATTGATTAGAGACACATTGAATCAGGGCTACTTTGTTTACATATGATGATGATGATAATGCTGGTTTCTATTGTGATTATGATTATGATTATGGTTTCTGGTATTTCTTCCGTTTGGAAAGAGAAATTTTCGGTTAACAACTTGGGTTAATGTTAAAACCTGGCTATCTACTAGTAATAATTACCTGATCAACTAAAAGCAACTGCTTGACCTTAACCCCACATAAAGCTAGTCCACTATAGCCAAACGAGACATTTGCTGAGTACATTGATGTGTACTCACCCTTGCTTTCACAAAATACCAGGTTACCTTTGGTGCAATCTATGCTCAGGGAAAGAAGGTGTTGAGGCGGATCTCTAGGAGTTCCAGGACTTCGATGAGTTTGAGGATTCGGCTAGCGACCTCCCCAGTCAGTTGCTTGTGGTGGGTTAATTTACGTTGGCTACGTTTCGATTCTGTGTACTTTGATTTATATTATGTAAATGACTATAGTCTTTAATATTATTACTTACTCTTTATTTTTATTCGAAGCATTGTGCTATGATGAGTCATTTATGTAATCGCTATGTACATGTGTTTTGATCCTAGCACGTACATGGTTCGCATTCGGTTTACCTTCTAAAACCTGGTGTGATAGGTGGCATAGCAGGAGTGGAGGGCAGCGACAGCTGCACAACGCTGCGTGCAGTGGCTTGCATTTGCAGCTCCTCGTTGGCGATGGGTGCGCGACTGTGATACCCAGTTTGCAAAGAAGAGAGGTTGGAGGTTATTCTTTCTTTGTTTTTTAATCTTTCGGGTGGTGCGCTTTTGGGGATTGGAATTTTGGGAGGAAAACCTCAGAAAAACAGTAGAATTTATGTTGGTTGTGTACGCGGGGGACGGGAGCATAGGCATGTGAGCGATTTTGGGCCATTGATCTCGATCCGACGAAGAGCCCACTCTTTTCCTCCCCCCAACCCTAGCTGCCCTCTCTTTTTTCCCCTAGTGTGCAGCCGCCCCCTCTCTTCTCCCTTGTGTTGGCCACCGCCCCCCCTCCCCATCTCCATTTCCCTCAAGTTCTTGCAGCCCCACAACAACCCTAGCCCCCCCTCTTCCCCTCCCAAGGTGCAGCCCCTTTTCCCGTGTGGATCCACGTCGCGTTGGTGCAAGTCTTCAATTGGATTTTGGTGGAAGGAAGAAGGAGGGAGAAAAGGGGGAGAATTCAAGGTGATTTTGAGATTATCTCTTGTTTAATTGTGCTTCAATCCAATTGATTATATGTTTACCTATGCGAATCGGTAGAGGTGTTGTCCAGAAATTTTGTGGGTGGGCGAACAACAGTAGTTCTAGAGGTTTCTGGGAATTTTTCATAGGTATTTGGTAGGAATCAGTGGGAGAATCATGTAGAGCATTTTCATACCTTTTCAACAAGTACTTATGCGCTCGATTCGGAGTTATATTTTAGGAGATATCGCTGTTTGAATCCGGGTATGTTGCTGTCCAAAAACATATTGCAGAGGTTATCTTGTGGATGGTTTTGGGATAATTAGATGTTGGAATTTAATTATAATTTGGATACAAAACTTGTGGAGAACTTTATGTAGATGCCTCTGTAGTTTTTGTTTGTTACCACTGCTATCATAATTTTAAAGATATGAAATTGTTAAGCAGCGCCGCTGCAGTTTGGTGGGTGTTGGGGAGAGTTGTCGCCCGCGGTGGGGTTTGAATTGTGCGTAGGTGCGGCATCGTTTATGAGCGTTGTTATGTGAAATTTATGCACTAAGTTGTGTGTCAAAAACCGGTGGTGGACTTCCGGATCTTACTTAGGGCCTTGTCCAAACTTCCCCGGTGAAGACAAGTAAAATAGTGGTGGTTTATACCGTTGATTGATTTATGTGTTCTATACTTGATCACATCCATGTCAAATGTATTCATTCTCGTACTCCATTGTGGGAACTGTTGCTCGATGTTATTCATGTTCCATTATTTACTTATGTTGAAGATGTTGATTGAGCATATTACACGTGTTAATTATCATTTTGAAGAAGTGGAAGTTTATGTTTACCACATGTTGGGTGGAGGGTCTCATGTTGTTGTCATGCATAGTGCATCCATCATCCCTTGCATAGAAGTTTTGTCGCGATCATATGGTCCGACCGTACCGGTACACTCAGCATCGTACGTTGCCCGAGGAGGGGTATGATGCAGCTTCATACCCTTAGAGGTATGAAGGCAGAAGTCATTACTGCATCTGTAGCCATGTGCATTCATGGGTGGAATGTGGGGCCTGTTATGGCTATGTGGTTATTGTGGATCTTCACTTTGTGTTTTGTTTTCGAACTGAGTAGTTGATATCTTGTTTACTTGCTGCATTTTAATATTCAAGAAAGAAGTTGTGAGCTACATGGTTGTTAAAACACGGTTTGTGTACATTGTCAAATTGTTGTTTGATCATTTTACTTGCTGAGATGTGTCATCTCACTCTTGCATTGTTTGATGCAGGCACTTGAATCTTGCTTGGGGAAAGGTGGAAAGTAGCAGCACGGTCACTACACATTTGAATAAATGTACCACTGCTTAGTAATGATGTTAAACAGGGGTTCAAGTCTAAGGGATTAATATGTTCTAGCCTTCATGATAGTCGAATTTGCTTTTGGGTTGGCTGGATTCCCTTTCTTTTTATTTGCTCATGAATATTCATTACTATCTTTGCATTCTATTTATACTATGTGGATTATCTTTTTTTTTACATTATGTATAGACTTTATGTTCCTCTCGTTATGCTACTTTCAAGGGAGGTGCTGCCGGATTTTGCTTTACTTTCTGTCTCTTTTTTTCTTTTCTTATGTTGTTTAAGTTTTGTGGGAAGGGTATTTGGTAACATTCATTGTGTGGGAGCAATGGGGTGTTACAGCGACCAAGAGCTCTCGGCACAGGCAGGTAGTAGTAGAGCCAGAATTGTACCCTTGGGTTTTCCCACACCTCAAATAGATATAGATATAGGGATAAAGATAGATATAGCAAATTCACCAAATAATATAGGGGTATAGATATAGATATAACAAGGGGTATAGATATAGATATATAGAAGATATAGATAGATAGATAGAATAGATAACTTACAATTTTGTCTAAAAGAAACTAAATCACTGCTAAGTTTGGAGTAGCATATCTTTGGTGAATACTTGCCAGTGAATTGGTTTCCGCTATAGTGTGTAAATATATATATATAAGTATACACTCTTCTAGGATCATAGTCTATACTACTTATTAAGACTGCAAGGGTAGCCTGCCTCTGACTGTTCTGCCACCCACCGTGGTTGTCCCTCCCGCACGACAAAAATATGAGACATGTAGGGATCGAACCGTGACCAATTCTCTACAGGCGCTAGAGCTTAACCACTCCAACTAAGTCTGCTTTATGTTACGTCACCACACAAGGTTATACTGATATTCCGTAAATCGTGAATGCATACATCAATAGGTATTGTTGCTTGATAACTTCATGTGTGTGAGATCTACCATTTCTCTAGCTCATATATGTATTTTTCAATAGCAAACCTCTCTGTTTATTGATTTCAGAACGACATTTCGACGGTATTCAAATGATTAACATTTGTAAAAGGTCCTACATCACACATCAAGGTAATATTTAGTGAAAATTTTGAATACTATTTCAATATTTGTTAGTGTTTAACGCATTGCTGACAAGTAAATAATATGAGTATATGACAAGAATGTGCTTGTTGATAGTGGTAAATAATATGAGTATATGAGAATATTAAATTCATGTGATAGCAAAGAATTACTAAAGTATGTACCTAGAGCTTTTTGGTTCTTTATTGCTTAGGGTTGTTACCTTTTTTTGTTACAGATATACTCCTCTATTTGATTTTTTTCATTGAACTTCAAGAGAGTGCCTTTAGAGTGATTGCAGATAACTATGTCACAGATGATGGTCGAAAACAGGTGTTGCCATTGTGCTCCTGCTTTTGGCGAAGACGATCATTGTGTTTGCCTTGCTGTTGGGATATTTGAGGTTGGATTTATTCTTCTTTAATTCATTTACATCCTCACTAACTGATGTGCCGCTAATGCTAAGTATTCACAGGTTGAGAGAAATGGGAAGATCAGTAAACCAGTAGTATACTAATCTCCTTTTCAGAAACTTGGGGAAATAGTGCTATGTATTTAACTAAAATGACACTATCAAACCATAGGCCATAGGTCTACCTGGGTTAGGCTTGGCTCTTGAGTTATGTCGTTTATAGGTTGGAAAACACAAACTCTGTAAATGGGGAATGATTCTTATCATTGTGAATGGCAGTACCAACATGTTATGGTCGTGGTTGGGTGTCAAACAATCCTTACTCCCAGGTGATCAACATACATGAATGTGTCTCCCTGTTACCATATGTTTTGATCATTGCATCTTTATAGCCCTTCTGTGAGTTGACCATTCTCCATTTTCAAAATTATGTTACTATAGTTCAGTTAATATCTATATCCTTCAATTGAAGCTATCTGAATGTAATTAGCATCTTGCAGTTTCAAGAATCATGTTTCTTGTCCCAGTTTTCTTATTAGGTAGCTTACGAACTTCATGCAATTTTTAATCTACAAGTGGAAGCATTTTTTTAATATACAAGTGGAACACTTAAGTTTGGGGAATCTTTTTTTAATCCACATCTGAGTGAATTCATGACTGGTGATTTTCTTTGCTAAATACATTTTACTTTTCTTACTTCTAAAATACATGTTCTGTTGGGGCCATGCTTCGGTGCGCCGAAGGTCTTACACGAAGAAGCAGCTTCGGCTGAAGTTGTTCCCAGGAGATGGCCGAAGGTTCCTTTTCATGGAGCTTCGGCATTACAAACCGACATAGAGATAGAATGACCTTTTTATCCATAGAGGTCTGAGTCAATGTTGTAAACTTTTGTAAGGGGCATTGTGGGGGATAGATATCCCCCGGGTCCACCAAAAGAGTAAAGGACCTCACGAAAGGCCCAAGGGCCCAATGAATCGTAAGGTTATTCTTTCGTGGACTTGGGGAAAGACGGCCAGCAACGCAGAGCGACATGGGGCCAGATTGGTGCAAACCCGGACGGCCCATAGCGCCAAGCCATTGGCCGCAACAGAGACCCGACTTTCCCGCGTTGAGGCCTCCATGCAACGGAGCCACGTGAGGATAAGTCGGCGAGAGTTACGTAGAGGATAATCTCGAGAGGTTCACTATCTTTTAGCCATTCGTTGTTATCTCATCACGTGTACTGCCCCACGGTCGAGTATATAAGGCCTAGGGGGCACCCCTTCAGAACGATCGACCCATTACTTAGCCACCCACATCAACTCTCTGTATTCTCGATCCAGAGAGCTCTCTTGTAATCACCTCCACCAAGCATACTCTTCAGGACGTAGGGTGTTACGCATCTCTAAGCGGCCCGAACCTGTAAACCTTGTCCACTGTCCCTCGTGCGATCGGCACGAACCATTTTGCTACAGTTGTCGACACCGTCCTACTCCTAAAACACCTTGAGGGGCAACCCCGGGTGTGCGGTCGGACCCTAAACACCGACAGCTGGCGCGCCAGGTAGGGGGTGTGTTGACAATCCAAGCTAGCTCAATGGCCATCTCCTTCTACAACAAGATCACCCTGCGCCCCGGATCTATGTTCTGCTTCGGAACAATCTCGTTCGTAGCGGACGAAGAAGGAATTCTGCACCGTATTACGGATCCGCCAAAAAAGGAGTCTTCCTCAACAAACTCCGGAAATATCGGAGAAGCACGACCTCCAGCTCCCCGGAAGAAAATCACCACGACGACAGCGCCGTTCTACCCCGACGTCCTCTTCATCGGAAGGGCGGAATCGCCCGCCATCTCCGACGACGAGCCGACTGTACCCGGGGAGGAACCGCCTCAGCGAGAGTCCCGTCGACGGAGGAACCGGCGCAGGAATGTTCGACGACATCACGCGGCCGGAGAGCGAAATCCGGAACAACCTGTCTCGCGAGACGAGGTCTCGGAGGTAGGAGAAACCCCGGAGGAACGCGTCTTCAGAGAGCGAAGGAACTCCCGACGACGTGATCGCCGACGAGCTCAGGAGCAGGCTGAGCAGGATACAAGGCAACGTCGCGAGAATCCACTCTTCGGGCGTAATCTGAACCCCGACTTCGCCCGAGCCATGAACACGCCGAGCGAGGTCGGAGGGGTGCTGGCTCGGATAGCGGAAGGACTTCCTCGCACTCCTGACGCCGACGGCTACCGGCGACTGTTCACCCAGGCGGCCAACCATCTTCTACCGCTTGCTCACCCGCCAAACGATCTACGACACGCCATCAACAGTCGCCGAGACGCGCGGAGCTCCATCAACGCTTCGCGGGAACGGCGGCATGAGAACGAAATTCGTCGTCGAGAGGAGTACGACAGGGATCATGGTGCCCCGACTCAGAGCCAAGCTACCAGGACTGAGTCGGCGACGGCTTCGACTGGCGGAACCTCCCGGGGACGGTCGAGGAATCACAACCACAACTCCCCTCCCCGGGACAGGCATCGACCCAGACGACAAGAGGACACGTGCGGAGTGTCCGCCCTCACTCCGCGCCTTAGGGCCATCCAGTGGCCTCCCAATTTCAAGGTATCCAATGTTGACAAGTATGAACCTAAGCAGGACCCATGGGGTTGGCTAGCCGTCTACACCACCGCTGCTCGAGCTGCCGGAGCATCCGAGGACGTGATGACCGCGTACTTGCCCATTGTCCTTGGACAAGACGCGCTGCAATGGCTACGACATCTACCCCGACACTGCATCGACGTCTGGGGAGACTTCAGTCGGCGTTTCACTGCCAACTTCCAGTCCCTCTCCGACAAGCCGGCGCAGCCGTGGGACCTCAAATCTATCAAGCGCCGGGGGGACGAGACTCTCCGATCATACCTCAAGAGGTTTCAAACCATGAGGAATCGCATCCCCGATGTCACGGAGGCGGCCGTGATCGAGGACTTCTACCGAGGATCCAATGACTCGGCTTTTGTCCGAGCCATACTACAAAGGGCGCCGACCACCTCGGAGGAACTGTTCCGGGAAGCCGACCTCTACATCACCGCCGACGAGCGAGCCCAGGACCTCATCGGAGGAACGAAGCCCGCACCGGCAGCACAACGACGCGACGCGAACCAGCAACCTGACAAGCGATGGGAGAAGCGGCCACGTGAAGAAGTACACGCCGCCGGGCCACCCGCCGCCCGCGCTCGAGGAGGACCTCGTGGAGGCGAACGCACACTGGACGACATCCTCGACGCCCAGTGCCCGTACCACAAGGACATGCGCCACACTCTTCGTAACTGCCGGGACTTCAAGCACTCCGTCGGACACGGTCGACCCTTCCAACCTCTACCTCCTCCTCCGCCGAGGGGAGGACCAGATGAACCACGACAACCCCATCGGCAGGAGGAGGGAGGGGGAGGAGGAGCTTTCCCGCGCATTGACAGGGAGGTCAACGTCATCTTCGGCGGACACGGGTCACAGGAGAGTAGAAGACAGCAAAAGCTCAATGATCGCCAGATACTGGTGGCGACCATCGGTCCTCCCGCCCCGTACCGATGGTCGGAGCACCCGATCACCTTCACTCGGGCGGATCAATGGCTCAACTTCGACCACCCGGGCAGATACCCGCTTCTCGTCGATCCGGTGATCCGAGAGAGCCGGGTGAAAAAGGTGTTAGTGGACGGGGGGAGCAGCATCAACATCACCTTCCCCCGGACACTCCAAAGCTTGGGAGTTCATCTCAAAGAGCTCCACGAGTCAGACACTCCTTTCTTCGGCATCGTGCCGACTGAAGGAGAGTACCCGCTGGGCCACATCTACATGCCGGTCACCTTTGGAACTCCGGAAAACTACAGAACCGAGTTCCTGAGGTTTGAAGTGGCGAACTTCGACTGCGGGTACAACGCCATCGTCGGGAGGCCAGGGCTGGCCAAATTCATGGCCATCCCGCATTACACATACATGATACTGAAAATGCCGGGGCCACAAGGGATCATAACTGTGCGCGCCGACTTCCAAGGCGCCGCAGAATGTTTCCGAGTGGCTATTCAAGCAGCCCTCACCGCCAAGCCGTCGACAGCTCCCTCAGCAATGGCGAACTCTAAGCCTGAAGAAGACCTCGCAATACCGGCGAATGAAGCTCAGACCGCGACCTCTATGCGGCCGACTGAAGAGACCAAGAGAATCAATCTGGGGTTCGCTGATGAGCGTAAGACAGCCATCATCAGCTCCAGTTTGAGTGACAAATAGGAAAGCGCGCTCGTCCAGTTTCTGCAAGATAACCGAGACGTATTCGCATGGCAACCTGCGGATATGCCGGGAGTCCCGAGAGAGCTGGCCGAGCACAAACTAAAGGTTTTTCCCCAGGCGAGGCCGATTCGGCAGAAATTACGTCGCTTCACACCTGACAAGAGGGAAGCCATTCGCGCCGAGTTAGCTCGCTTGGTCGCGGCTGGATTCATTAGAGAAGTATTACATCCTGAGTGGTTAGCCAATCCTGTTCTTGTACTCAAAAAGAATAAAGTGGACTGGCGCATGTGCGTTGATTATACTGATCTCAACAAACACTGTCCAAAGGATCCCTTCGGGCTCCCAAGGATAGATCAGGTGGTGGACTCCACCGCTGGATGTTCTATGTTGTCTTTCTTGGATTGCTATTCCGGGTATCATCAGATCAGTCTGGCGAAGGAAGACGAAGAAAAAACGGCGTTCATTACTCCATTTGGTGCTTTCTGTTATACCTCCATGCCGTTTGGCCTCAAGAACGCTGGAGCAACTTACCAGAGAGCTATCCAAACATGCTTAGCCGATCACTGGGGCAAGCGTGTGGAGGCTTATGTGGATGACGTGGTGATCAAAACACAGGACTCAAAGGACTTCATTGAAGATTTGCAACTGGTTTTCAACAGCCTGAGGCGGTATAGATGGAAGCTTAATCCCGAGAAGTGCGTTTTTGGGGTACCAGCCGGAAAGTTGCTCGGATTTATCGTCAGCAACCGAGGAATTGAAGCTAACCCAGACAAGATTGAAGCTATCATGAAGATGGAAGCACCTCGATCGCAGAAGAAGGTTCAGCGACTTACCGGATGCATGGCAGCTTTAAGCAGATTTATATCCAGGCTGGGAGAAAAAGGTTTGCCGTTTTATAAGTTACTCAAGAAGGTGGATAAATTTCAATGGACTTTAGAAGCACAAGAAGCTCTAGATGCTCTGAAAAAATTCTTGACAACACCGCCAGTACTGAAACCACCTCGGCGAGCTACATCGACTCAACCAGCTGAAGATTTGCTACTGTACATCTCTTGCACGACTCACGTGGTAAGCACCGCGTTAGTAGTCGAGCGAGCAGAAGAAGGGCACGCCTATCCAGTGCAACATCCTGTGTATTTCATCAGTGAAGTCCTCGGCCCCTCAAAGAAAAAGTATTCTCAAGTTCAGAAGCTATTGTATGCAGTACTTCTAACTGCCCGCAAGCTGCGCCACTACTTTGACGACCACAAAGTCATAGTAGTCACGAGTTTTCCAATAGGGGATATTCTTCACAACAAGGAAGCCATCGGTCGAATAGCCAAGTGGGCTTGTGAGCTGGGATCTCATGACATCGAGTTTCGGCCTCGTACTGCCATCAAAACCCAAGCACTGGTTGATTTTGTATCAGAGTGGACTGAACAACAAGTACCAGACAACCCAGAGACTGCAGAAGTATGGCGAATGTATTTCGATGGCTCACTCAAGCTGCAGGGAGCAGGAGCGGGGATTCTTTTCACTGCACCAGGAGGCGAACACCTCAAGTACGCCCTCCAGTTGCTATTCCCGGCCTCCAACAATGCAGCCGAGTATGAAGCGTTGATCCATGGATTGAACATTGCCATATCATTGGGCGTCAAAAGATTAATGGTATTCGGGGATTCTCTGGTAGTTATCAGCCAGATAAATAAGGAGTGGGATTGCTCAAACGATTCAATGGGAAGGTATTGCACTGCCATTCGAAAGCTGGAGGATAAATTCGAGGGTTTAGAGTTTCATCATGTGGAGAGAGATCGGAACGCGGCAGCCGATGTACTGTCCAAGCTAGGATCCAGTCGAGCTCAGGTCCCGCCCGGGGTTTTTGTGCAAGAAATTCTGCAGCCAAGTATCTCGTCGGGTCAAATGGAAGAATGCAACATCATAGATCAACCCGAGTCAGATCCCGATGACTGGAGAAAGCCAATCATTAAGTATATAAAGAATGAAGAAGAACCAGATGATAAGAACTCGGCGGAGCGCATTGCAAGACAGTCGGCTCATTATACACTCATTGGGGAAACATTATACAGAAGAGGTGCGTCAGGCGTCTTCATGAAGTGCATTCTCCCATCCACTGGAAAACAACTCCTGGAAGAAGTCCATGCTGGGCAATGTGGAATACATGCAGCCTCCAGAACATTGGTCGGAAAGGTCTTCAGATCAGGATTCTATTGGCCAACGGCAAAGAATGATGCAGCCGAGTTAGTTCAGAGGTGCGAAGCCTGCCAATACTTGTCGAAGCAACAACACCTGCCAGCACAGCAGCTGCAGACCATACCAGTAACGTGGCCTTTTGCATGCTGGGGGCTGGATATGATTGGACCTTTCAAGAAAGCTCAAGGGGGATATACTCATGTGTTGGTAGCAATTGACAAGTTCACTAAATGGATAGAATTCAAGCCCATTGCCTCCTTAACCTCTGCCAAGGCTGTGGAATTCATACAAGATATAATATTCAGATTCGGGATACCAAACAGCATCATAACTGATTTAGGATCCAACTTCACAAGTTCAGAATTCTTTGACTTCTGCGAACAAAAGAGTATTCAGATCAAGTATGCATCTGTAGCCCATCCAAGAGCCAACGGGCAAGTTGAGCGAGCCAACGGAATGATATTGGATGCACTCAGAAAAAAGATTTTTGATAAGAACGAAAAATTCGCAGGAAAGTGGATCAGAGAACTGCCTTATGTTGTTTGGAGCTTAAGAACCCAACCCAGCCGAGCTTTGCATGGAAACACTCCTTTCTTCATGGTCTATGGGTCGGAGGCAGTGCTGCCTGCTGATCTCAAGTTTGGGGCGCCAAGGTTGATTTTTGAAAGCATAGCAGAAGCTGAGACCACCAGGCTGGAGGACATAGACGTACTCGAGGAAGAACGGTTAAATGCGGTAATCCAGTCAGCAAGATACCAGCAGACTTTAAGGCGCTATCATGACAAGGCTGTGCGGCAACGATCTTTTTCAGTAGGGGAGCTCGTCCTTCGCCGAATTCTAACGGGAGAAGGACGACACAAGTTATCACCCTTATGGGAAGGACCTTTCATAGTGGCAGAAGTCACTCGGCCCGGATCATATCGCCTCACTCAGATGGATGGCACGGAAGTCGGGAACTCTTGGAACGTAGAACACCTGAGGAAGTTTTATCCTTAGCCGTACCTCAAAACTGCTGGGATAACAATGATGTACTCTGTAAAGTGGAAATATGTCATCAATAAAGAAAGGGTTTCAAGGATACTCAATTTGTTTACGATTGACTTGCATTCTTACTTAACTCGGGGTGACCACTATACCCTGCTAACGGAGCAATCGGCTTAAGTCGGCAATGACTTAAGGCGGTGCAACATGCTCACGCTTACTTAACTCGGGGTGACCACTATGCCCTGCTAACGGAGCAATCGGCTTAAGTCGGCAACGACTTAAGGCGGTGCAACATGCTCATGCTTACTTAACTCGGGGTGACCACTATGCCCTGCTAACGGAGCAATCGGCTTAAGTCGGCAACGACTTAAGGCGGTGCAACATGCTCATGCTTACTTAACTCGGGGTGACCACTATGCCCTGCTAACGGAGCAATCGGCTTAAGTCGGCAACGACTTAAGGCGGTGCAACATGCTCATGCTTACTTAACTCGGGGTGACCACTATGCCCTGCTAATGGAGCAATCGGCTTAAGTCGGCAACGACTTAAGGCGGTGCAACATGCTCATGCTTACTTAACTCGGGGTGACCACTATGCCCTGCTAACGGAGCAATCGGCTTAAGTCGGCAACAACTTAAGGCGGTGCAACATGCTCATGCTTACTTAACTCGGGGTGACCACTATGCCCAGCTAATGAAGCAATCAACTCTAATTGGCGCTTGCTTAAAACCAATGCAACATGCTCTCGCTTACTTAATTCAGGGGATGATCTCCATATCCCACATACAAAATTCATAGTCGTCATACATCATTACTACCGAACTCATTAAACTAAAAAATCTTGATACAATGATAGAATAACTATGACATTCAAATAAACTGGTGTTCTCTGACAAATATTCAATCATGCAAGCTGCGCGCCTGAAGCACGCGAAATGTTTTCTCTATTTTGCAATGTCTTTTCCAGGAGCAGTTGACGAAGAAGGACGACTCGAGGAGTCAGGGGCGGCGTTCACGTCGGCCCTTATATCCTCAGGAACAACTACGCCAGGCCTCCTCATCAGAATTCGTCCCGCTCGAATGGCCTTGTCCATGGCCCTATCGCGTTGGGCTCTCAGAGTATTGGAAGTCTCTTCAGCAGACTTAACAGCCGACTGAGCAGCCTCTAGCTCTTGAGCAACGGATTTCTTGGAAGCACGCAGGTTCTTGATGACAACGTCTTTAGCCGATATCAGCTCCCGAAGGCGAATCACATCATCCAAGGACTCCTGCAGCTTATAGCGAAGATTGTTCAACTCCTCCATGGAAAAGCGATGACTCCTCTCCAAAATAGTCAACGAATTGCTAGAATCTCGATACAACCTATCAAGATTGTCACGAGAAGCGGCAAGAACGCGTTTTTCTTCCTGCAAGCACAAATCAGTTCATTCAGAGAACCAAGCAAACAATAGGAGTATAGCAAGCATAGTTTTCGTATTTCACCTTTTCAGAGTCTAACTGAGCATGCAGAGAGGAACTCAACGCATTAGCATCATCCAAGGCAGCAGAGACCTGACTCAGTTCGATCTGACTTTGAGAATACTTTTCCTCAAGATCAATGCATCGCTGAGTCAGTTCAGCTCGATCCTGAGAATGCTTCTCCTCAAGAAGTGCAGTCTGCCGAGTCATTCCTAGTAAGAGGTAATCAGACAAAACAAGGTCAGAAAGTCAAGCAGTCCACAACTAACGCGAAGAAAAGAAAAAAGGCACTAACCAGTGTTAATCGCCTCCAACTCGGATACACGACGACGAAGTAACACCGGATTCCAACACGGGAAAGATGAAGCCACTTCTGGAACAGGAGCACCATGCAATTTCAGCTGGCTGGTCATCCCGTCCACCAAAGTCTGATGAGAAGAGCAGATGAGCGTAATAGCAAGAGTTCAGGCAATGTAAAAATCAAGCTAAGAGACAACACAGTACCTGGAGGTTGGAGAAGAACGAGGGGATCCCCAAGTCAGGAGAAATCAGATGATAACCAGGCGCAGGGTCATCACCCGAAGCAGCATGCAATGGAACGGTGGGAATCAGTTCATCTCCTTCAGCAGAGCCGGATACTCGATCAACGGGGACGCTGCCCTCTAAAGCGACACCCCGGTCTGAAGTTTGGGCCACCACCATGCAACCAGAGTGTGGAGGTGACCCAACGTGAACGTTCATGGAAGTGCCGGAGGGAGACCCTGTTTGGGCACCCCCGGGGACTGGGCCATGGTCGACACTGCCCACTTGAGCCGGGTTACCCCCGGCAACACCCTCGGGGGCTGGGCAGTGGCTTGCACCCTTCGCCTGAGCTATGTCATCCCCGACGACACCCTCGGGGGCTGGACATGTGTCGACACCATCCTGGGGGTCCAAACTTTCAGCAGTAACCATCTCCAAGGTTGATGGGCCCTCGGCTATGTCCATTGAATCGGGACAATCCAAGTTGACATCCCGTCCCTCAAGATCGTGCTCTAAGGTTGATGAGGCACGGGATGACCTCAACCCAGCGTTCGGCACAGCACCACAAGTTTCCGTCGCGTCATCATCCACTGGCCCTGATAGCAAGTCCTCTGGGACCATATCTTCCAGAGTTTGATCAAAGTCGGCCAAGGACATGTTCTGCAGACCAACAAGAGCAGATAAAGCAGGAGAAGGAACCCCGCTACTTTCCCCACTGGCGAGGAATTGCCGACTGTTCTTTCGAATCAAAGGAACCTCATCTTCTTCCTCTTCATCATCTTCATCAGCAACACCGGCACCACACCCATTGGGTTCATGTAATACTCAAGTTGTATACCAAGAGTAATAAAGAGAGTTCCTCATTTTGTGTGTTTCATTTGCATCATAAAAAGAGCACCTATGTAATTGAGAGTGACTAAATGGAACCAATAATACCAAAATAAAAGAAAATGCATCATGTGGAGTTTTATGTTTGTGCATTAAACAAAATAATAATAATAATAGGGATAATAAGATAATAAATGCTAGAAGTTAAATCAAATCCTAAATTAAAAAAAAATGAGGGTTTTGAAAATGAGAAGGAGAAAGTATATAACATATAAAACAAATTTCATAAATGTTCCAAATTAGTACTTCCTAAGTTCACAGTAAAATTCGAGGACAAACTCTGCACAAGGTTTGAATTTAAAAAATTTTTGAATTCAAATTTGGGTATGGAAATGAAGAAAGAAAACAGAAAATAAAACATAAAAGAAAAAAGAAAACATACCTGGGCCTCGGATTCTTCTTTTGGCCCATCATGAGATACCCCTCCACGCGGCCCAGCTGCGCTACCGTTATGCGCTCCCTCGCATTTGTCGCTGACATGGTGGACCCCGATGGTCAGCACTGTCTCCCTCGTTGCCGCGCCGCTCGGAGAACTAGCGCCGTACGCGAAGACTCCGGCGTTCAGTGCGGAACTCCCTTGACCGGCCTGCCCTGCGTACACACGCGATGGTTCCCGTTGACATGTGGGTCCCGGTGGCAGCTCCACTCACCCACCTCCGCTCCGTGCGCCGCGTCGCCGCATCGGGCGGATCTAACAACCCCGCATGCGCCTGCGCCGGGAGCTAGTCAACTACCTGGGCGCGAGGGCTATAAGCTCGAGCCTCGTCATCTCTCGCCTCAGTCCACGGCCGTTCACAACTCACCAAAGACACAAACCACCGCCGCCCTGGCCTAGGATTGGAATTAGCCATCCACGGAGGGAAGGGCGTCGCCGCCGTCGATTTCGGCATACGCCACTGCCGGGCCCTTCCATCCTGTGCCCAGTGGAGGCGGGGCACACGTGCTGCGGTGGCCGAACAAGAGATTTGGCGCGAGGATCACCCGCGCCCTGGGAATTCTTCGCCGGATTTGAGCGTCGTCGAGGTTCCTGCGCCGCGCCGTAGCCAGCGTCGTAGAGTGCCTATTTGCCGGTACGTGGCCAACCACCTAGTTCATACAGTCGTCCGCATTGTGTAGCACGTGGTCGCGGTCGTTTTGGGGGCTCAGGGCAGAATCGGGACCTTGCGCCGGCGACAAACCGCCGTGGCATGCTGGCGGCGCCGCTCAGTTTTCACCGGAGGGGAGAAAATGAAGCAGGGACGCTAGATGCATATTCAACGGCGTAGATTAGATGCTGAGCATACCGTTTCGGCCGAAGCGCTCGGACCGTTGATCCGTGATCTGAGGAGGGGCGTTGATCTCGGTTAGGTTGATCGCGGTCCGTTGATCGCGGATCGTAGGGCTGATATAACATACCGCTTCGTTGTAATGGATGATCTAATCGCGACCGTGGATCTCCAATCCAACGGTCGGCGTGGCGTACCGTTTCGCGGGGCTTCGATCTAATCTGGATCATCTAGTGGTGATCCAACGGCTATAATTCGCGCATACCTCTTCAGCCGAGCCATTTCTCAAAAGAGACCCTGGATTATTGAAAAATAAACCCGCCGTCCGTTGGGGGGGATTTTCTGAGTCTGGGAAACAATTACACCGAGACCCCTGCGGTTTCCTGTATTTGAGGCCCAATCCAGAGAACCTGGAAAATCAGAAATTAATATCTGGAATTAATTTTTAGTGTATAAATAAATGTTAAAACTTGATTAATTCATAGTAAATGCATATGAACTCCAAATTAGACCATTCCAGTTCCTAAATTTTCATAAAATTATTATCTATCTATTAGTGCCTCTGTTCTGACTTGACAAACACATTAAAATTGTTCTTTCACTTAATCTTGTATTAAGCACATAAAACATTAGAAAATCCATAACTTAAGATCTATAACTCCAAATTTAATGATTCCAGTTCCTGTGATCTTATTTTAATGTCTAGTTTATCACTGTATATTCTATTTGCATGTTTGGTGTGATGTTAATTTCCTCTATGCACTGTGCTTGTTTGTAATGTGGCGAGTAGAAGAGCCCGTTGTTGAAGATCCTGGTGAGCAGCAAGTTGAGATAGCTGAGCAGGAGCTCATTACAGGCAAGTTGTGCCCTTGATCACTTATTTTACCCATTCATGTTCTTATTATTCATAATGATCTGCATAAGATAATTTTGCTGGGACCCAATAGGATACCCTAGATTTGACTATCTTTATACCTTGCTTCACCACTGGTTTTAATACTAAAGTTTTGGGTAGTTCATGCTATTGCTTTATGTGGATTTGGGTATAAAGATATTCATCACTCATTGTTATACTGTTTATTGTTATCTGTTTTATTATTCCTTGTTCATGTTAAGATCATTATGTTAATGGGAACATGGAGCGACCACCCGGGAAAACAGTGCTACCACAAGGGTGGAATGGGACGCCCTTGGCTGATTAACTAGGAAAGCTAGGGGAGGGCTACCTTACCCGAAAGGGGCAAGGGCAGTAGGGGAGAGGTCAGTGCGGGGAGGTCCCTGGTTGATTTTGCTGCGATGGCTATCAGCCAGGAACCCTTTACTGGATCTTCCCATAAACTGTAGCGGGTAGTCTGAAGCTAGTGGAACTTTGTAAAGGCCTCGTAGTGTTACCCTGCCTCGCCTCCTCGGTAGAGGTGTATGGGATTGGCCATCTCTTGGTAGATGGGTAACATGACTTGTGGGTAAAGATGCGCAACCTCTGCAGAGTGTAAAACTAGTATACTAGCCGTGCTCACGGTCAAGAGCGGCTCGGACCCTCACATGATTAAATATGGAACTTAAATTCAATTTGTCATTTCATTGCATTTGGGATTATTTTATTATTACTTTCACTTATTATTACTATGGTTTGGTATTTACTTACACTTAGTAACTGCTAATAAAATTTTGACCAACTTATAAAAGCAATGCTCAGCTTCAGCCTTTATTTCATTGATCAGCCTTACACTTCATGAACTCCCACCTTTGGTGAGTTCATGCCACATTATTCCCCACGACTTGTTGAGCTATGATCGTATGTGAGCTCACTCTTGCTGTCTCACACCCCCCCCCACAGGAGAAGAACAGGTGGTTTCAAGTGGAGTCAAGTATCGAGGAGTTTGATCTGATCTAGGTGGCGTTTCTCAGTCGACATTGGCGCCGACGATCCTTAGTTCGTGTTATATTTATCTTTTATTATTTTTGTAAGTCTTCCGCTATGTAATATGTACTCTGATGTTTATGACATTTATCTCTATACACTCTGTTATTATATATGTTGTCTTCTTGGCGCATGTATGAGGTGCACCCGGCTTTGTTCTTTAAAACCGGGTGTTACAGAAGTGGTATCAGAGGAAATGTTGACTGTAGGACGAAACCTAGATAGAAATGGACAAAACCATTACCTACTTACCTCACTCTGATTCTTTCTATACTTATCTTAATCCTGTCTCACCTTCTACTGTTCTACTCGGATCATTCTTACCTTTTCTACTCTAAGACAAGATGGATTTCAAACCTTGGAATCCCTACCCCTATGACATTTTTAAGAGATTGGAGACCTGAGACAAAAAAAAAATATATTTTCTCTATTAAAAATGTTGTTTGATTGTTCTGATGAAAAATGTCTGATTTGCTTCTTTGATTGATTGAAATATTATATATGGACATCTTAGCATGTACCACCATAAGGTAATGTATTAGCTTTAGTGGATAACACACTAATCTACTTAGCTAATAAGTCCCCCAAAGTAACATGATTGTAATTACTGCCTTGTCTACTGCTCCTTCTTACCTTATGTATCTAACTCAGATGGTCAATACCAGGAAAGGAAAGATTATCACGCAACAGCAAACAGAAATGAATCCTCCAAATCCCCCACCTGTTGAAACCGAGCAAGTGATCGCAACCCAAAGGCTGGTAATACAGCAATTGACAGACATGATGACCGAAATGCAAAGCCAGATAAGACAAGAACGTGAGGAAATACGTCAGGCCCGCCTGGAGATACAGCAAGAAATAAGGCAATCACGGTTGGAGAGACAACAATAAGAGCAACCACCATCTCCACCACCACCGGCTCCACCAAGCTACATAAACATATATGTAAATTACTACTATTTGTAGGATCTACATGTTCCTTTAGTTAGTATTCGGTATGATACCATTTTAGGAGGAATAAAAAGTCTATTTGTCCCCATGAGTTGCTAATAAAATTATGCGTCATGCTGAGATTTTGGTTTGTGCAAATGTGTTGGACAATATGAGAAAACCCGTGAGAGTAATTACACCTAAAGGGCCTGTTGTGGTGAATCAAATGACACGTAGATTGACATTGGCCATTATGGGTAGAGAATTTGGAGTTACTGCTATAATATTGGAGCCAAGCAGTATAGAATGTCTGTAGAAGAGTTAAAAGAACTCAAGAAGCACTTAACGGAGTTGCAAGAGGCTGAGTACATTCGTCCGAGTCTTCACCTTGGAGAGCACCAGTTTTGTTTGTAAAGAAGAAAGATGGATCGCAAGGGATATGCGTGGATGATAGGACCCTTAATGGTGTCACTATGAAGAACAAGTTTCTGTTACCCCGCATTAAGGATTTATTTAATCGAATGAGAGGAGCCAGGGTATTCTCGAAGATTGGACCATCAGATATTCCTAAGATAGCATTCTCGACTCGATATGGATCATATGAGTTTAACTGTTATGTCGTCTGGACTAACAAATGCACCAACCTATTTTATGGATCTGAAGAATAAGGTGCATGATCTGGACAGATTCGTCGTGGTTTTCATGGACGATATTATTATTCCAAGAGTGATAGTGCTCATGAAGAACATCTAAGGTCGGTGCTACAGAAGCTTTAAGATAATCAACTCTACGCCAAGTACGGTAAAATGCGAGTTTTGGATTGACCAGGTGCCATTCCTTGGACATAACATTTCTAATGGAGGAATATCAGTGGATCCTGCTAAAGTCAAGTAGATAGTGGTGTGGAGCATACCCACTACAGTTACGGAGGACCGAAGTTCCGTGGGACTTGCAGGGTATTATTGGAGATTTATTGAAGGATTTTCTAAGATTGCTAAGCTTACGACCTCGCTTTTGGTGAAGGAAAGAGAATTCAAGTGGGACGAGAAGTGCCAAGTATACACGGATCATACGAATTTGAAGTATATATTCACTCAGAAGGATCTCAACCTTAGGCAACACCGTTGGTTGGAGCTTATTAAGGATTATGATTTGGAGATTCACTATCACCCGGGCAAGGCAAATTTGGTTACAGATGCCTTGAGTCGAAAGGAGTATGTTCATTCAGCTGTTGTTGCCCAACTACTCGATGAGATTGTTGAGGATTTCAGGAGACCCAACCTGGGGATAGTTGATCATACTGAAGGAGTTATTATTGATGCGGGACCTACCTTGGAGCAAGAAATCCGCAAAGGACAAATTGGTGATACTAAGATACAAGAGATGTGTTCCGGAGATTGAAAGCCTTCATGAGACTATTTTAAAGGAGGCCCATGACTTGGATTATTCTATTCATCCTAGTAGTACGAAGATGTATCAGGATTTGAAGTATAAGTCCTGGTGGTAGAGATTGAAGAGAGATATGGCTGCACATGTGGTTATGTGCGATGTGTGCCAAAGAATTAAGACCGATCACCAGAGACCAGCTGTACTATTACACCCACCAAAGATGTCCAAGTGGAAGTAAGAAGAAGATTGATATGGATTTCGTTACTGGATTGCCTCGCACCCTCGAAAGATTATGATTCTATATGGGTTATTGTGGATAGACTGACCAAAGTGGCTCATTTCATTCCGATCAAGACTACTTATAATGGATCACAATTGGCTAAGTTATACATGTCTCGGATTGAGTCTCTACATGGTGTACCGAAGAAGATCGTTTTGGATAGAGGATCACAGTTTACCTCAAGGTTTTAGAAAAGTTTTCATGAGAAAATGGATATGAAGTTGAATTTTAGTTTGGCCTACCATCCTCAGACTGATGGACAGACTGAAAGAACTAATCAAGTCTTGGAATACATGTTGAGAGCTTGTACCCTTCAGCATGGTAGTAGTTGGGACAAGAGTCTACCTTATGATGAGTTCTCATATAATAATAGTTACCAGGTCGGTCTAAAAGATGTCACCGTTCGAGACTCTATATGTCAGAAAATGCAGGATTCCTCTACATTGGATCAGTCTAGAGGAAGACAGTTCTTTGGTCCTGAACTGATTCAAGAAGCAGAAGAGCAAGTTCGTATAATCCGAGAGAATTTGAGAGTGGCCCAAACCAGGCAAAAGAGCTATGCGGATAATAGAAGACCACTGGAATTTGTGGAAGGTGATCATGTGTACCTCAAGATGTCACCACTTCGTGGAATGAGGAGACTCAAAGTCACGGGCAAATTGTCCCCTCACTGTATTGGACCATTCAGAGTTTTTAGGCAAGTTGGAGAGATGGCCTATTAACTCGAGCTACCTGATAATCTGTCTAATGTGCATAATGTGTTCCATGCGTCTCAACTAAAGAAGTGTCTCCGTGCTCCCGAGGAACAGTTACCAATGGAAGAGCTCAGTGTTCAGGGTGATTTGACTTACACGGAGTACCCTATCAAGATTTTGGATACTTTAACTCGAGTTACAAGGAATAAGGTTATAAAGATGTGCAAAGCCCAATGGAGTCACCACGGTGAAGATGAAGCAACTTGGGAAAAAGAAGAAGAGCTTCGTATAGATTTTCCCCATCTTTTCCCTAGATCTTCTTAAATCTCGAGGTCGAGATTATTTTAAGGGGGGTAGGATTTGTAATACTCAAGTTGTATACCAAGAGTAATAAAGAGAGTTCCTCATTTTGTGTGTTTCATTTGCATCATAAAAAGAGCACCTATGTAATTGAGAGTGACTAAATGGAACCAATAATACCAAAATAAAAGAAAATGCATCATGTGGAGTTTTATGTTTGTGCATTAAACAAAATAATAATAATAATAGGGATAATAAGATAATAAATGCTAGAAGTTAAATCAAATCCTAAATTAAAAAAAAAATGAGGGTTTTGAAAATGAGAAGGAGAAAGTATATAACATATAAAACAAATTTCATAAATGTTCCAAATTAGTACTTCCTAAGTTCACAGTAAAATTCGAGGACAAACTCTGCACAAGGTTTGAATTTAAAAAATTTTTGAATTCAAATTTGGGTATGGAAATGAAGAAAGAAAACAGAAAATAAAACATAAAAGAAAAAGAAAACATACCTGGGCCTCGGATTCTTCTTTTGGCCCATCATGAGATACCCCTCCACGCGGCCCAGCTGCGCTACCGTTATGCGCTCCCTCGCATTTGTCGCTGACATGGTGGACCCCGATGGTCAGCACTGTCTCCCTCGTTGCCGCGCCGCTCGGAGAACTAGCGCCGTACGCGAAGACTCCGGCGTTCAGTGCGGAACTCCCTTGACCGGCCTGCCCTGCGTACACACGCGATGGTTCCCGTTGACATGTGGGTCCCGGTGGCAGCTCCACTCACCCACCTCCGCTCCGTGCGCCGCGTCGCCGCATCGGGCGGATCTAACAACCCCGCATGCGCCTGCGCCGGGAGCTAGTCAACTACCTGGGCGCGAGGGCTATAAGCTCGAGCCTCGTCATCTCTCGCCTCAGTCCACGGCCGTTCACAACTCACCAAAGACACAAACCACCGCCGCCCTGGCCTAGGATTGGAATTAGCCATCCACGGAGGGAAGGGCGTCGCCGCCGTCGATTTCGGCATACGCCACTGCCGGGCCCTTCCATCCTGTGCCCAGTGGAGGCGGGGCACACGTGCTGCGGTGGCCGAACAAGAGATTTGGCGCGAGGATCACCCGCGCCCTGGGAATTCTTCGCCGGATTTGAGCGTCGTCGAGGTTCCTGCGCCGCGCCGTAGCCAGCGTCGTAGAGTGCCTATTTGCCGGTACGTGGCCAACCACCTAGTTCATACAGTCGTCCGCATTGTGTAGCACGTGGTCGCGGTCGTTTTGGGGGCTCAGGGCAGAATCGGGACCTTGCGCCGGCGACAAACCGCCGTGGCATGCTGGCGGCGCCGCTCAGTTTTCACCGGAGGGGAGAAAATGAAGCAGGGACGCTAGATGCATATTCAACGGCGTAGATTAGATGCTGAGCATACCGTTTCGGCCGAAGCGCTCGGACCGTTGATCCGTGATCTGAGGAGGGGCGTTGATCTCGGTTAGGTTGATCGCGGTCCGTTGATCGCGGATCGTAGGGCTGATATAACATACCGCTTCGTTGTAATGGATGATCTAATCGCGACCGTGGATCTCCAATCCAACGGTCGGCGTGGCGTACCGTTTCGCGGGGCTTCGATCTAATCTGGATCATCTAGTGGTGATCCAACGGCTATAATTCGCGCATACCTCTTCAGCCGAGCCATTTCTCAAAAGAGACCCTGGATTATTGAAAAATAAACCCGCCGTCCGTTGGGGGGGATTTTCTGAGTCTGGGAAACAATTACACCGAGACCCCTGCGGTTTCCTGTATTTGAGGCCCAATCCAGAGAACCTGGAAAATCAGAAATTAATATCTGGAATTAATTTTTAGTGTATAAATAAATGTTAAAACTTGATTAATTCATAGTAAATGCATATGAACTCCAAATTAGACCATTCCAGTTCCTAAATTTTCATAAAATTATTATCTATCTATTAGTGCCTCTGTTCTGACTTGACAAACACATTAAAATTGTTCTTTCACTTAATCTTGTATTAAGCACATAAAACATTAGAAAATCCATAACTTAAGATCTATAACTCCAAATTTAATGATTCCAGTTCCTGTGATCTTATTTTAATGTCTAGTTTATCACTGTATATTCTATTTGCATGTTTGGTGTGATGTTAATTTCCTCTATGCACTGTGCTTGTTTGTAATGTGGCGAGTAGAAGAGCCCGTTGTTGAAGATCCTGGTGAGCAGCAAGTTGAGATAGCTGAGCAGGAGCTCATTACAGGCAAGTTGTGCCCTTGATCACTTATTTTACCCATTCATGTTCTTATTATTCATAATGATCTGCATAAGATAATTTTGCTGGGACCCAATAGGATACCCTAGATTTGACTATCTTTATACCTTGCTTCACCACTGGTTTTAATACTAAAGTTTTGGGTAGTTCATGCTATTGCTTTATGTGGATTTGGGTATAAAGATATTCATCACTCATTGTTATACTGTTTATTGTTATCTGTTTTATTATTCCTTGTTCATGTTAAGATCATTATGTTAATGGGAACATGGAGCGACCACCCGGGAAAACAGTGCTACCACAAGGGTGGAATGGGACGCCCTTGGCTGATTAACTAGGAAAGCTAGGGGAGGGCTACCTTACCCGAAAGGGGCAAGGGCAGTAGGGGAGAGGTCAGTGCGGGGAGGTCCCTGGTTGATTTTGCTGCGATGGCTATCAGCCAGGAACCCTTTACTGGATCTTCCCATAAACTGTAGCGGGTAGTCTGAAGCTAGTGGAACTTTGTAAAGGCCTCGTAGTGTTACCCTGCCTCGCCTCCTCGGTAGAGGTGTATGGGATTGGCCATCTCTTGGTAGATGGGTAACATGACTTGTGGGTAAAGATGCGCAACCTCTGCAGAGTGTAAAACTAGTATACTAGCCGTGCTCACGGTCAAGAGCGGCTCGGACCCTCACATGATTAAATATGGAACTTAAATTCAATTTGTCATTTCATTGCATTTGGGATTATTTTATTATTACTTTCACTTATTATTACTATGGTTTGGTATTTACTTACACTTAGTAACTGCTAATAAAATTTTGACCAACTTATAAAAGCAATGCTCAGCTTCAGCCTTTATTTCATTGATCAGCCTTACACTTCATGAACTCCCACCTTTGGTGAGTTCATGCCACATTATTCCCCACGACTTGTTGAGCTATGATCGTATGTGAGCTCACTCTTGCTGTCTCACACCCCCCCCCACAGGAGAAGAACAGGTGGTTTCAAGTGGAGTCAAGTATCGAGGAGTTTGATCTGATCTAGGTGGCGTTTCTCAGTCGACATTGGCGCCGACGATCCTTAGTTCGTGTTATATTTATCTTTTATTATTTTTGTAAGTCTTCCGCTATGTAATATGTACTCTGATGTTTATGACATTTATCTCTATACACTCTGTTATTATATATGTTGTCTTCTTGGCGCATGTATGAGGTGCACCCGGCTTTGTTCTTTAAAACCGGGTGTTACAGTTCAGCAACAGATGGACCACACCCATTGGGTTCAGCAACAGATGGACCACACCCATTGGGATCGGCATCGGCAAATTCAGATGCAAGAACCCCCTCATCAGCAGGAGCCGAGGGACCAGCACTCTGATTCAAACTAGATATTCGCCGAATACGTCTCTTCTTCTTTTTCTGATCATCAACAGAAAGATCAGTCTGATTGATTCGGCGGGGACGCTTCGAGCGAGCACGGACAGGTCTCTGGACATCCAAGACTATACCGACCTCTGGGAGAGGTGCCACTGCCAATGTCTCAGTAGGGATGGCGTCAGAAGAATCCTCGGCCAACATGTCAAGCACAACATTTATTTCAGCATCAGTAGGATCCAAAGGCACCTCAAAACGGGTTTGTCTTTCATCATCAGGGATTTTCCCAAGTGAAGCAACCAAAACATTAACCTCCTCATCAGAGGGCCGCGCTCTAAGACCCAAATTGCCATCAGTTGAAGGTGGATTTGACACGAAACGAGTGAAGGCCTTAGCAGGAGGCAGATTCCAGGCTGAATACGCCACCGGAGCACCAACATTGGATACTTTACCTCTGAGAATCATCTCCAGTCGGCTCACCAAATCTGCAGAAGGGATCCTTCTATTGGTAACTCGAGTTGGGTCAGCTAGCCCTTGATACAGATAAGCTGGGTGGACCCTATCCTTCAGCGACTGAATGTTTTTGAAGACAAAGTCAGCGACTATAGCTTCAGCGGTTAAACCCCTCTCTTTCAATAGCCCAACTTCAGCTAACAGCACACTGGCCTCAGCCACCTCTTCGTCTGTGGGAGACTCGGTCCAGCTCGGGGTGCGAACATCTGGTTGTCTTCCTGACCGGGGGGGAGAGAATTTCCATAATTATCTACTATAAACCATTCCAGGCGCCATCCCTTAATGCTGTCCTTAAGGGGGATCTCAAGATACTCAGTTTTCCGCCCCCGGCGCATCTCCAAGCTGGCACCTCCAACCAACTGATGCTGTCCCCCGGCCATCCCAGGGCGACAGTGATACAAGTGTTTCCACAGGCCAAAATGCGGCAGCACGCCAAGAAAGGCCTCACATAAGTGGACAAAGATAGAAATTTGCAGAATTGAATTAGGGTTCAGATGGGTTAAGTTGATGTGGTAGAAATCAAGAAGACCACGGAAAAAGGGAGAAATAGGAAGGCCAAGGCCACGGAGAAGAAAGGGAGTGTAAACCACAGACTCGTGGGTATCCTCCGTCGGAACCGTAGTTCCATGGCAAATCCGCCAAGAACAGAGTTCCCGCGGAGGAAGAACCCCGATGGATACGAGGTGGAGGAGTTCAGTTTCAGAGATGTTGGACATGTGGTTACCTGCGAAAGGCAACTGGCTGTTGGGATCAATTGGGGGAATCACCACAGCAGAAGAACTCGCAACTTTCCTCTTGGGAGCCATCTCGATTTCACCAGCGGGCAAATTGGAGGCAAGCGCAGAAGAGATTTGGAAGCAGGAATGCAAAAACTAGGGCGCGGAAAGCAAAGGCGGCTAAAAGTGCGACTCTTATGGGATATTCTCGGACCAGACACCGTTTCAAAAAGTGCCCAGTCATCACTCGGCGGTTATTTCCGAAATCCCAGCGTGCCACGTAGTCATTCGGCAGTTATTTCCCAGAAAACTGGTGGGCCCTCTCCTTACTCGGGCGCTAACCCTCGAAATAACTCGGCGTTGCCTCTAAAACGCTGACCTCGAGCTCAATAACTCGGCGTTGCCTCTAAAATGCCGACGTCACTATTCAGTCACTCGGCGTTGCCTCTAAAACGCTGATCTCGAGTTTAGTCACTCGGCATTACTTCTAAAATGCCGACGTTGACCTTCACCAACTCGGCGTTGTCTCTAAAACGCTGATCTCGAGTTTAGTCACTCGGCATTACTTCTAAAATGCCGACGTTGACCTTCACCAACTCGGCGTTGCCTCTAAAACGCTGATCTCGAGTTTAGTCACTCGGCGTTACTTCTAAAATGCCGACGTTGACCTTCACCAACTCGGCGTTGCCTCTAAAACGCTGATCTCGAATTCAATAACTCGGCGCTGCCTCTAAAACGCCGACGTCACTATTCAATCACTCAGCGTTGCCTCTAAAACGCTGACCTCGAGTCTAATTGCTCAGCATTGTCTCTAAAATGCCAAAATCACTACTTAGTAACTCGGCGTTGCCTCTAGAACGATGATCTGGAGTTCAACTACTCAGCATTACTTCTAAAATGCCGATGGCGATTTCCGATCACTCAGCATTTCTTCTGAAAACACTGATACAGACTGCAACATTGCTCGGAAACATCAGCATAACGATCAAGCTGTTCGTTTATGGACTCAAAAGACTCAGATTCATAGTCAAACGAAACGATTCATCAAAAGGAAGCCAAACTTGTTCTTCATTCAAGGGAAGTGATAACATTTACAAATCAACTCATTATGAGTTGATACTTCCCTATTTCTACTACTAAACTACACTTTACTGCTACTACTACTCTACAATATACTACTTTACATTACTAATAATACTACATTATCTAACTATACTACTTCTAATCTATACTAATATTTAGAAAGACCAGTGGCATCTAGCCACTGGCCTTGCTCCTGCCGCCGCCGCCGCTCTTGGTGCCGCCCCCGCCGCCGCCGCTCTTGGTGCCACCCCTGTCGCCGCCGCCCCTGGTGCAGCCGCCGCCGTCGTCGTCGTCGTCGTCGTCGTCGTCGTCGTCGTCGCCGCCATCGTCGTCGTCGTCGTCGTCGTCCCCGCCCTCGCCGTCGTCGTCCGAGTCCTCCTCCTCCGAGGAGCACTCGGACTCATCCGAGCCCTCGAGCCCGGAGCGCTCGACGGCACGGATATACGACCAGACCTCCGCCGCGAGCCCCTGGGAGTCGTCTGAGTCGTCAGACGACTCACGCAGGGGGATGGGAGCCGGAGACCCCTCGGATTCAGAGGAGAACTCCTCCTCTGAAAACTCCGAGTCACCAAACTCTTCAGACGAAGGAGTTGGTTCGCGCTTGCGTTTCTTGCCCATGGTGGAAACGCAGATAGAAGAAAGAAAGCAGGCAAGGGAGAACAGCGAGAGATGTGAAAAAATCAGGCTGGCAAAGGCACTATTTATAGGAAAAGAAGGCAACCGCTCACCTCCAACAGTGGTCACTGAACAGTCGCAAAGCATTCAATAAGCACCCCAACCCGTCTGAAGACACGTCAGGCGGCGGACGCCGTTTCATGCAGCACTACACCCATTGGGACTCCAGTCAACAGCGCAAAGGATATGATTACACTTGCCGTCCCATCACATTACAACTCAGAAGCAGCCGGTTAAAACACTCAGCGTACCAAGCCGTTCCTTGCTCACACCCATTGGGGGGGGACGCCCAGGAATTGTCAGTATATTTTTCAAAATGGTCACATCTGTGCAGAGCATGCAGTGAATGCCTCAAGACAAAAATGAGATATCAACAAGAGTTAAAGGGAAGCCAAATATAGTCAGCAGAGTGCAAAATACGGTCGACAGACATGACCTGAAGACTAGACAGAGAACGTCCATCGAACGTCCAATCAGTCGCAGAGCAAATACACTATGCTACCCAGCAAGATATGGAAGGATTGCAAATTCAGTCGCAAAAGACAAAACACATGCTGACCTCTGAAGCATAATATTGATGACATAGCTCGGATGACATCATACCAACTTTTTTATAAGCAGAAAGAGTATTCTTCAACAAAAGGACACAAAAAGAAGACCTTCAAGCGAATTATCCTCAAAAAATTCACTTGAAGGTCGGGGGCTACACCCATTGGGTGCACCTCCGGTGCACCCCATGGATTGTCACTCTAAGCCAGGATAGCATCAATTTCTAAAGAGCATGAAACAAGATTAAGAAGCCAATCCTCAACTGGAATAAGGAAACACAAATGGGATAATTTCTAATGAAGACCTTCGAGTAGATTATTTTCTAAAATCTACTCGAAGCTCGGGGGCTACACCCATTGGGTGCACCTCCGGTGCACCCAATAAGGTTCAGAGTCCAACAAACAGGAATGCCGATTTCTAAGACACAGACACAAAGCTAGGTTCTGGTCAACAAGTGATCAAAGCAGGAGAAAACAGCGAGGAGTCATCTTTCTTCAAATCACCTACAAGCTGGACCTGGGATCTTCGGGTTGATTATCTCTAAATTAACCCAAAGATCGGGGGCTTGTGGGGGATAGATATCCCCCGGGTCCACCAAAAGAGTAAAGGACCTCACGAAAGGCCCAAGGGCCCAATGAATCGTAAGGTTATTCTTTCGTGGACTTGGGGAAAGACGGCCAGCAACGCAGAGCGACATGGGGCCAGATTGGTGCAAACCCGGACGGCCCATAGCGCCAAGCCATTGGCCGCAACAGAGACCCGACTTTCCCGCGTCGAGGCCTCCATGCAACGGAGCCACGTGAGGATAAGTCGGCGAGAGTTACGTAGAGGATAATCTCGAGAGGTTCACTATCTTTTAGCCATTCGTTGTTATCTCATCACGTGTACTGCCCCACGGTCGAGTATATAAGGCCTAGGGGGCACCCCTTCAGAACGATCGACCCATTACTTAGCCACCCACATCAACTCTCTGTATTCTCGATCCAGAGAGCTCTCTTGTAATCACCTCCACCAAGCATACTCTTCAGGACGTAGGGTGTTACGCATCTCTAAGCGGCCCGAACCTGTAAACCTTGTCCACTGTCCCTCGTGCGATCGGCACGAACCATTTTGCTACAGTTGTCGACACCGTCCTACTCCTAAAACACCTTGAGGGGCAACCCCGGGTGTGCGGTCGGACCCTAAACACCGACAGGCATAATTGTAATTCGTCACAGGCTGTGACCTGTGTCTATAAATAGATGAACAGTACCCCTGTACTGTTCACGCGAACTTGGCATTTTGCTTTCGCATCACACTTGCACTTTTGCCTTCCTCAGGACCGAAGGTACATTTGTAATTTGAAGTCGTTTATATTCATTCATGATAATAAAATGGAGATGATTCTATGATAATATTTAAATGTTTATTTTATACCTCATGATTTGTATGAATACTTCGTCCCTTGTTATTATGTTCACGAAGGTACGTCCTTCGCAACCTTCGTCCAAAATTCTTTATATCCTGAAGGGATATAATGTTTTGGAGGACGAAGGACTTTAACACTTAATATTTTCTATGTTGCCTTGTTCTTAATTCTTAGCATTTGAGAACAAGCCCCCAACATTGGCGCCCACCTCCGGTGAACTCACTTCCACTTTTCTGAGCTGATGGCTTCGTTCAACAATCAAGCTGAAGCTGCTTCGGCTTCGAAGATGGTACTCCCGATAACAGGCGGTTCTTGCTCAGAGCCGGCTAACAAGAAGCAGAAGAAGGAGGCTCAGAGAAGGGTGCAGCATGTTGGAGTGCAGGGACCCTTCATCAAGTCAAAATGGTCCCACATTCCAATTACTTTCTCTCAGGAAGACCTTCAGCTTAAGGATTATCCTCACAATGATGCCATGGTTATCTCTTGCGTGATCAGAGGATTTCTGGTCCACAATGTCTTAGTTGATACAGGCAGTGCAGCTGATATTATATTTGCTAAGGCCTTCAGACAAATGCAAGAGCCCGAAGACAAGATCCATGATGCTATGCACCCTCTTTGTGGCTTCGGAGGGCGACAGATTGTAGCACTTGGGAAGATTACCATGCCGGTAACCTTCGGATTTGTTAACAACACAAGGACTGAGCAAATTGTGTTTGATATTGTTGACATGGAGTATCCTTACAATGCTATCATTGGCCGTGGTACTCTTAATGCCTTCGAAGCAATTCTTCACCCAGCTTATCTCTGCATGAAGATACCTTCGGACCAAGGGCCTATTGCTATTCATGGAAGCCAGGAAGCTGCTAGAAGGGCCGAAGGAAGCTGGACTGACTCCAAAGCAATCCATAGCATAGATGGAGCTGAAGCTTGTGAACAGTACAAATTCAGAAGGGAGAAAGCAGCTTCAGCAGATCAGCCGAAGCCTATGCTATTGTGTGAGGACATAGCAGAGCAGAAGGTGCTGTTGGGCTCGCAACTATCTGAAGACCAGGAGAAAACCTTGATAAGGTTTTTATTCAACAACAAAGATGTTTTTGCATGGTCAGCTAATGATCTCTGTGGAGTAAATCGGGATGTTATTGAACATTCGCTCAATGTTGACCCATCCTTCAGACCCCGAAAGCAGAGGCTTCGGAAGATGTCGGATGACAAGGCCGAAGGGGCTCGCAATGAAGTAAAAAGACTCCTCAGTGCAGGAGTTATCAGAGAAGTAAAGTATCCAGAGTGGCTAGCTAACACTGTTATGGTGAAGAAGGCCAATGGCAAGTGGAGAATGTGTATCGATTTCACAGATCTCAACAAGGCTTGTCCGAAGGATGAATTCCCGCTGCCAAGGATAGACTCTTTAGTCGATGCAGCAGCTTCTTCAGAGCTCATGAGTCTCCTGGACTGTTACTCAGGCTATCATCAAATCTGGATGAAGAAGGAAGATGAGCCGAAGACTAGCTTCATAACCCCAAGTGGCACATATTGCTATCTTCGGATGCCTGAGGGGCTCAAAAATGCTGGAGGAAGTTTCAGCAGAATGACAGCGAAGGTCCTCCAGTCTCAGATAGGCAGAAATGTGTTGACTTATGTCGATGACATCATTGTAAAAAGCACGAAGCAGGAAAATCATATTGCTGATCTGCAGGAGACCTTCGCCAGTTTCAGACAAGCTGGTCTGAAGCTGAATCCAGAAAAATGTGTCTTCGGAGTAAAGAAGGGGAAGTTTCTTGGATGCTTGGTTTCAACAAAGGGAATCGAAGCTAATCCAAATAAAATCGAAGCTATACTTCGAATGGAGCCACCAACCACAAGAAAGGGGGGCCCAAAGATTGACAGGAAGGCTGGCATCTCTCAACAGATTTATATCCAGATCAGCAGAAAGAAATTTACCATTCTTCGAGGTGCTGAAGTCAGCTGAAATCTTTCAATGGGGACCAAGTCAACAAAAAGCCTTCGAAGAGCTCAAGCAGTATTTGATAGATCTAACAACATTAACTCCGCCAACACCAGGGGCTCCTCTGTTGTTATATGTGGCAGCTTCACACTCAGCAGTAAGTGCGGCACTTGTCCAGGAGAAGCTTGATGGCCAAATCAAGAAGCAGGTTCCAGTATATTTTGTATCTGAAGTCCTTAGTGTATCAAAGAAAAATTATACAGAGCTGGAGAAGGTATTATATGCCGTTTTAATGGCATCCAGGAAGCTTCGGCATTATTTTCAGGCATACAACATTATTGTTCCTTCTTCGCAGCCGTTGAAGGATATCATGAGAAATAGAGAAGCTACTGGACGGATTGGAAAATGGGCTGCAGAGCTCAATGAATTTTACATTGATTATGTGCATAGATCCTCGATCCAGTCTCAAGCATTGGCAGATTTCATCGCCGACTGGACGCTAGGGGCTCAGGATGAAGAAGCAAATAAAGATGCCGAAGTGTGGACAGTGTTTTGTGATGGCTCTTGGGGAACCTTCGGAGCAGGTGCAGCTGCTGTGTTGGTCTCACCATCCAAGGTTAAAACTTGTTATGCAGCAAGACTTGATTTCAGCTGTACAAACAACATTACTGAGTACGAAGCCCTGCTCCTGGGCCTTCGGAAATTAAAGGCAATGGGAATCAGAAGGGCGATTCTTAAAACTGATTCCCAGGTTGTTTCGGGCCATATTGACAAAAGTTGCAAGGCTAAAGATCCGAAGCTTGAAAAATATCTAGACACGGTCCGAAGGATCGAAGCCTCCTTCGAAGGATTTTCTGTCAAGAATATCCCTCGAGGACAAAATGAGCATGCTGATTTGCTGGCCAAGTCTGCAGCACAGGGGCTGCCGTTACCTTCGGATGTCTTCTTCGAAACAATAAAGGCACCTTCAGTGGAGCTCCTCGAAAGAGCAGTCCTCAACATATCTCCTGTTTACAGCGAAGATTGGAGAACTGAAATAATCTCTTACCTTCAGGGTAAGTTCCTTTCAGATGACGAAGCTTACAATAAAAGAATAGAGGCAAGAGCTCGTCCGTATGTCATGATAGAAGGGGAATTATACAAACATGGAGTTTGCGCCCCGCTGCTCAAATGCTTGTCTAGAACCGAAGGTATAGAGTTAATGAAAGAAATACATGCAGGCCTGTGTGGATCCCACATCGGATCTAGGCCGTTACTTGGAAAAGTTTTCCGCCAAGGGTTTTATTGGCCGAAGGCAGCTTCGGATGTAGTGGAGTTAGTTCAAAAGTGCGAAGGTTGTCAGAAATGTGCAAGAGATCAAAAGCAACCTTCGTCTTTGACACAGCTGATACAACCCATCTGGCCATTGCAAAGGTGGGGCCTTGACTTGTTGGGTCCATTACCACCGGCTCAAGGGAATCTAAAATATGTTATAGTGGCTGTGGAGTATTTTTCCAAGTGGATTGAGGCGAAGCCATTAGCCACAATAACTTCGGCCACTGTCCAAAAGTTTTTCTGGCAGAATATTGTCTGTCGCTTCGGGGTACCGAAGGCCATCACTGTAGATAATGGAACACAGTTCGACTCCGAAGCTTTCAGAAATTTCTGTGATCAAATTGGAACGAAGATCCATTTTGCATCAGTCAGGCATCCGGAGTCGAATGGGCTCGTTGAAAGGGCCAACGGCATTATAATGACAGGAATAATGAAGTTAATCTTCAATCAACCTAGGGGAAAGTGGCCAGATCAGTTAACCAAAGTGGTGTGGAGTCACAATACAACAGCATCAAGGTCTACAGGCTTTACTCCATTCAAGTTATTGTTCGGAGACGAAGCAATAACTCCGGAAGAAGCTAAAGCTGGATCAATAAGAGTGGTAGCTTCGGCAGAATCAAGTCCTGAAGATGCCTATTTTGTGGAAAAAGATGCTTTAGAAGGGATCAGGCTTCAAGCTGTGGAGAATATCAATAAATACCAGGCTGAAACAGTCAAATGGCGAGATAGAAAGGTCCGGCTAAAAAATATTGAGCCGGGACACTTGGTGCTTCGGAGAGTGGCCAACCCAGACACAGTGGGCAAATTACAGTTGAAATGGGAAGGACCTTTCTTAGTAGTATCTTCGTCAAGGCCTGGTTCGTACAGATTAAAGGACATGGACGGCAACGAAATTCCAAGATCTTGGAATGCGGATGAGCTTCGGCGATATTATGTATAACTTGATGTAACTTTTTATGTTTTTCTTTTCTTTTTCATGGCACCCTTTTCCTTTCTAAAGGGGGAGAAAGGTTTTTAATGGGGCCATCATATGTAATTTCCTTTTTAGTTTTATAAGAGCAAAATCCCCCAAAGAATGTAAATGTAAAAGCTGAGAACGCACCATCGAGTGCCGAAACTGAAAAAGAGAAGAAGCTCCAAAGACGTCCCTAAGGGGATGCAGAGCTCACAGCGAAAAGTCAACGCTGATTCCGCCGAAAGTAAAAGGCGAAGAAGCTCCAAAGACGTCCCTGAGGGGATGCAGAGCTTACAGCGAAAAGTCAACGCTGATACCGCCTAAGTAAAAGGCGAAGAAGCTCCAAAGTCGTTCCTAAGGGAATGCAGAGCTGATGTGTGGTTGTTTCTAAGGAAATAATGGCTGAGAGTGTGGCTTCGGATATATGTTTTGGACATTCATTCGCACATTACATTACATCATAGCATTTGCATTCATAAGCATTCATTCATAGCATTTGCGTTCCTAAGTGGTTGTTTCGGCAAAAAGAAGAAGTGGTCTTTTATGCTTCGTTGTGTACAAAAAAGAAAAGCTTCGGCAAAAAGAAGAAGTGGTCTTTTATGCTTCGTTGTGTACAAAAAAGAAAAGCTTCGGCAAAAAGAAGAAGTGGTCTTTTATGCTTCGTTGTGTACGAAAAGAAGGGAAGGTGTTTTTTCGCCTTCGGCTCAAAATACTAATTTCGTCCACATCAAAGCGCCTCAATAGAAGGGTAAGAATATATTACAAGGTATGTACAAAGTTCATTGAGAACAGTTTAATTGTATTTACAAAAGTTGTTACAAAAGTCTCCTGAGTTTTTTCTAGCCTACTTCTACTAATCTTCGTCAGGCTTCCGCTTCGGCGGCATATTCTTTAAGTATCACCTTTAGCTTCGACATCCTACATGAATCAAGGTATCGCGAGTAAAAATCAAGTGTGAAGGAGAAGGTAAGTACAAAGTATGATTTCTTACTGGATCAAGATGACTTCGAGCTTCGTCTCCAGCCTTCTCTCGCCCGCCTTTTGTCCATATCATTTTTATAAATCTATTTAAGATGCTTCGGGCGAGGTCAGGAATATCGTCCAGAATTGATGGAGACAGGGTGAAGTTGGGCCTGTTGACGATTTTTCCATGCTCGCAGCCGGCCTTCAGGAACGCTGCAGCGGTACCCCGAGAAGCTACCCAGGCACAGAAGTCACCATGCCCGGCTATAACTTCGTCAAGTTCTTCAATTTCAGCTTCAATATGATCGAAGGCTTTTGGTAAATTTTCAGCTGAAGGGTTAAACTTCCCGCTGCTGGCTCCAACTGAGTAAAAGACCTTTTTTAATTGTTCAATACAGTTATTGCTAAATTTCAAGCACTTGTCTTGAAGGCTTGTTAATGATTTCTTCAAGTCTGAGTTGGTCTGGACTTCGGCTTCAAGTTTCGAATTAAGCTCTAGCTTCTCCTGTTCAAATTGTTTTGATTGGCAGATAAGCTTCGAATTCAATTCTGATACTTTAGCTTCAGTCTCTGCCAGCAAGCCTTCGGTTGATTGGAGTTCGAAGTCTTTCTTTTCAATAATAGCTGATTGTTCTTTTATCTTGCTCTCTAAATTTTCAATTATCGCTTCGTGTTTTTTATCTTCTAAATCTTGCTGCATCTTCAAAGCTTTGCTTAGTAGCATGCTCTGCAAATAAACAACCTTCGTCAGGAATACTTCCATTATTAAAAAACAATAGGAGTCAGAGAGAAAGTTGTTTACCTTGAAATTGGAATAAAATAAGCTGCCGACGATATGTTGTCGTCGGTAGCGGCTGATATCTGTCTCTAGCTTCGGAAAACCGATACTCTTTGATAGAGTACCGATGACCTTAGCTCCAGTTTGGTCTCGGATGCAGCCTAGTTTTTCATCATCCACACCTCCGAAAAGAAGAGCTCCTGGCCTATATCCGCAAGATTTGGCATAGTCTTTAAGCTCTTCTATTTCGTCCTTCGACAGTTTTTGCCCAACTAAATTTTGAAATATGTAGGCTTCGTCTTCCGAAGAATCTTCGGCTTTTTCTTTTCCTTTTCCAGGCACTGTGGCCATGGTTTCTTCAGCAGCGGTGGCAGCTTCTTCTGCAGCCATGTCTTGCAAAATTTTGTTGATGTCCTCAATGGTAGTTTCTAAGTTCACATCTTCGGCTGTAGCGGCTTCGGTAGCCGCGACCTCCGAAGGTGCGATTTCGACGTTTGTTGTGCCCTCAACAGCTGGTGTTTTCTGAATTGACGCCCTCGGTGGCGTCTTGTCGATAACTTCAGTCACTGCAATAATTCTTTGTCTTTTTGTTTTTGTTATCTTCTTCGATTTTTCGGGTTCCTCCACCTTTCGAAAAAGCTTCGTCAGTTGAGGCCTTAATGGACTTAGCTTCGTGGGTAGGGTTTCAGTCATTACCTTTAAGATTTCCTCCACGTCGCTGGTAGAAGGTGGTGCGGGGGTCCCCTCTTCATCGGATAATTTTCGCTTTGGAGTTGATATTTTTCTCTTCTTGGAAATTTTCTTCTCTTTTGGTGGTTTTTCTTCATCCTTGTTCAAAGTTTCGGCCACTCTTTTCCTTTTTTGGCCCTCAGCACCCTTGTTCAACCGTTCATAGTCAGGGTACTCGAAGCCCAGGGCATCAAGCACTCGGTTCAGCCTTCGCTTCGGACGGGTGCCGAAGGCCGCGGTCATCAGTTGATCTTCTTTTTTGGAATAATTCCCAAGAATTTCGTTGCACATCACCTCAACTGTGTCCAGCCACTCTTGGCAAGGCTTTTTAAAGTATTTCTTGAATTTGAAGTGATAAGGAAGCCGGACAAGTTCCCCCTTCTTCTTCTCTCCCTCTAGCTTTGGCATTTCCCATTCTTTCAGAGTAGGGAAGACTCTGAACGCCAAGAATTCTTGAACCAGATCCCTGGTACCGATATGCTCTGAAATGATTTCAAACTCACCCAGTGCAGCCCAGGTGGGACCCTCCAATTTCATGTGGCATCGCGGCCTTGTTTCTCCGAAGATTAAATCAAGAGGGCTTTGTACCAATTTTTCTTCGTCTTCGTCAACTTTCACATAAAACCACTCAGATTTCCAGCCTGCTGGCCATTTGCTTCGGTAGCTGATAACAGGACACTTTGTTGTCTTCCGGTAGGCAAAATTGTAGCAACCGAAGTTATCATGTAGCCCATCTTTTCTGGCCTTTGTTTGGTAATGTAACTCATGAACTCGACAAAAACTGTCGGCAAACGGTTCCACAGCTTGGCTTCGAAGGGCCCAGATATAAACATTAAGCCTAACGATAGCGTTAGGAGTCAATTGATGAAAGTAAATACCAAACTTTTTCAATACATCTGCAATAATTCCATGAAGAGGGAATCTCAGCCCAGCTTTTAAAAAGCTCTTGAAAATGACAATCTCGTCCTTCTCTGGCTTCGGGGTAGTTTCTTCTCCCCCGAAGCGAAGTAGCTTCTTCTGATTTTCACTAAAATAACCTGCTTTCACCATCTTGGAAAGATCAGCCTTTGAAACAGTCGATTTCCCGAAGTCCAAGTGACTGGGCTTGCTGGGCATGGCAATGCGATAGTCATCTTCGGGGTCAGTTTCTTCAATGTTCTCTTCTTCTTCGGCAGGTGTCGGGTCTGCTTCAGCAGCGGGCATTTCTTCCGCAGTCACCAGTCCGAAACGCTGCATTGCTTCGGAGATGGGCACAGTATTCGAACCTTCGGCTTCGTCTCCTTCACGTTCAACTCTGGCAGTAGATCGCACCCTGGCCATTTGATTCTGAGTTTGGGGAAGTTAGATACTTTTTTCTTTTTCCTTTTCTCCCGAAGCTTTTCTTTCTGACGAAGCAGGCTTCGAGATGGACCTTCGTTCGATTCTGAGGATCAAGCTTCGGCTATAGTTAAAAATTTTGGCAGCAAAACAGTGCAAATAGCAATGAATGCTGTGGTAACTTCACACCTACTCGTCTGTTTATATAGTGCTGCAGGTAAGAAGGCGAAGCGGCAGGATTTTTACACCAGGCGGGCAGTCACTTGTACTCGCTGCGCAGTGGACCGCAAAGATCAAACAGTAACTCTACAAGGTGGGACCGACACGAGCTCGGGAATTGGATCGTTTCTCGGCAACGAGCTCAGGGAAGGTGTTTTTTGGACCTTCGGCTTCCCGAAGCTTAAGAGGCATTTTTCACGGATCAAGCTCGTTACGAAAAACGATCTAGCACCGCGAAAGGGGCTACTGTTGGGGCCATGCTTCGGTGCGCCGAAGGTCTTACACGAAGAAGCAGCTTCGGCTGAAGTTGTTCCCAGGAGATGGCCGAAGGTTCCTTTTCATGGAGCTTCAGCATTACAAACCGACATAGAGATAGAATGACCTTTTTATCCATAGAGGTCTGAGTCAATGTTGTAAACTTTTGTAAGGGGCATAATTGTAATTCGTCACAGGCTGTGACCTGTGTCTATAAATAGATGAACAGTACCCCTGTACTGTTCACGCGAACTTGGCATTTTGCTTTCGCATCACACTTGCACTTTTGCCTTCCTCAGGACCGAAGGTACATTTGTAATTTGAAGTCGTTTATATTCATTCATGATAATAAAATGGAGATGATTCTATGATAATATTTAAATGTTTATTTTATACCTCATGATTTGTATGAATACTTCGTCCCTTGTTATTATGTTCACGAAGGTACGTCCTTCGCAACCTTCGTCCAAAATTCTTTATATCCTGAAGGGATATAATGTTTTGGAGGACGAAGGACTTTAACACTTAATATTTTCTATGTTGCCTTGTTCTTAATTCTTAGCATTTGAGAACAAGCCCCCAACATGTTCCATCACTACTTGACTTTACAACTAAGTTGACTCGATTTCGTGCTGTTAGCATCTATTTCCATTGGATGGGAAGATGGCCGAACAAAATCTTTGGACACAAAATCATCGTATTTCATAGTTGTTCTAAATTGCACATAGTAATGAACAAAATTGGATCATAAAACTACAATTCTACAGTTTGAACTTTGAAGTACTCATATCACTTTCTTGATAAGATTGAAATTGCCTTGCAGTTGGGTATGAGCCCTACTTCGGCAAGACAGTGTACCCGGAGCCCAAGCGATGCCGGCGTACGGATGACAAGAAGTGGCGGTGCTCCAATGAGGCCGCCCCAATCTCCAAGTACTGCGAGCGCTAGATGCACCGCGCCCACAACCGTTCAAGAAAGCATGTGAAGAAGTGAATGACGCCATGGAGCGGCACGACGCGACGTGGGATCACTAGGAGGAGGATAACCTTGCAGCGTGGTGGCTGTCTTGCAGCTCGTGAGTCACGCGAGAGAATAGGTTAACAACGGGAATAGGTTACAGTGAGCATCTCCAAGAGGATGCTTAAAAATTTTCCCCAAAATGTGATTATTAGCGACAGGCAAAAATTTATTAGCTGTAGATTATAAGTTTACTCCATCAGTTCATAGAATAGAACACTTAAATGAAAACTGGGCCAACTAATAAATTTCTAGAGTATGAAGTAGTCCACTTGAAGGAAGGGCTTGGCCCATATTCACGTACGTGATTTTCATGTTATGTTGTGCGCTAGAACAGTTGAACAGGCAGGATTTATTGATACTAGCTAATAGACAGCATATGTTTCATCACGTACTAAGCTACTTGTTAACTTTAATTCAGCCAAAATAATGTAATAATTGCAGTTCTGTTCATTTATCGATGAAGAAGCCACATTACTTCCGGAAGCAAACCAGCTAGCTATAAGTATGAGCATGGCAAATAAATGGTGGGCCATTTTTCAATGACGGTGTACAATATAAAATCACTAGCACAATATGTGGCTGACAAGAGGACAACATGACCTTCGCACCTGCAGAGACAACCTCACTTCTGCATTTGCAACACTGCAGATATGTCTGTTGTCTACACAAAACAAACACCATTTATGAGCCATTCTGAGCACACCAGAAATTTAAATCTGAGAATTTTTAACAAACTGAGAATTTCTAAATGGACAAAACTTAAGTACAAACTTATAGACCCTGCAAGGTTATTGAAAAAAAGACCTGATGTGCAAGCTAGACGGGCAAGGTAGTAAATTATCCATATCATTTCATCAAAACAAATAATCCAAAATTCATACCATTGACAAATGAGTTACTAGTGTTCGCGTGTTCAAAGGTTGTTGACAGGTCGTCACTGCAAGGGAACGGGACTGTCGAAAGGGGATCTGAATGCTCGTCACTAAGGGCTGCCAGATGAGGACGGTCTGGTACCTAACCTTCCATGAGACCATGACAGGATGCATCTGCTCATCGCTACTGATCCATCAGGTGTGCTAGACACCGACGGATGGGACATGATACATCTGCTCGGAGTCGCGTCATCCTTGCCCCTACCAAGCCGGGCCAACTGACCTCGGTGGCTACATCTCAAATTCATCAGGCTGCCGCCGCCTCGACCACCGCACAGAGGACCTCTGACTGGGGGGAGAGGCTTGTGGAAAAGGGAAACACGCGAGAATAGTTTGATGGCGCGCAGGAGAAGATGCAAGGGGAGATTGGGGGCGCATCACGACCGCAAAGATATGCGTAGCTCGTCACGAAGGATTAGCGTCGCTAAAATTTGGGGCAGATTTACGATATCTGTTGGACCTCAGTTTTTATGTTTCCCTTCCTAAAAAACATATTAGCGGTCAGATTAATTGCCTTTTGGAGATGCTAACCTAATCACCTCAATCACATGCATGCATATCGTGAGTAACTACCCGCCCTGATCAGACGGACGCGGATAGCTATGGCACACGCCATACTTGTTCTAGCCCATGGCCTTGGCTCACGCTGGCCAAAGCATTCATCTTCTCCGCTTCGCTGCCGGTCGTAGTTTGTGTGTGAGGCTAAGCAGCCTTATCAGCAGCTTCTGTGTGAGTTCCCCGTTGTCTCGCTTCTCCGTAGGCTGTCGCTCGCCCGCTCTACCCTCTGCTGGACCGCCACTCACGTTTGCGCCCGCTGCTTGACTCTGCGTTTCGTGCCTATGCCTCCGGGACTGCAGGGGGAGGAGAAAGATGTCGTTGGTAGCTAAAAAGTACAGGGCACGACAACATAGTTATCTACTAGCTTATCTTTCCCTTCCCCGGTTTGGCAGTTTATCTGACCCCTCATCTACTACTGCGTGAGTCCCTCATCTACTACTGCGTGAGTAACAAGAGTAAGTAGCATATCCTTTCAAAAAGCATTAAACTGAATTATGTGAGTGAAAAAGGTTTTGAGAGACTCTGCCTATTCGATTCAATGAAGTTGTGTGAATACCAGTGCCGAGAAAACATTAAAAACATTTATTTGATGGGTTCCACGCATTCAATTCAACTAAATCGTGTGATTGAATACGTTTATTTGAGAAGCTTTGTCCTTATTTTATATTTGTTTGCTGTAAAATACTTTAAGTTATTGCTTTATATTAAATTGTTTGTTGTCAACTAAAACGTATGTATACACACACGTATATAGATTTGTACATGTAGTTCTACATAAAATCTGCCATACCTTAATTTTTGTGCGTCCTCCGTCACTGCTCACCGGAACATATTTCCTTCTATCTCGGTCGTGCCAGTGGATCAGTATATTTAGATTATTTTATTCACAATATATGTAGCACTGTTTCATCTTGATGGATTCTTCAGATGAGACAAATGAAATACCCGTTGATTATAGCTAATTGGACAAGCATTCAAAAGTTGATAATGAATCACCCCTCGATGCAAAAATAGATGAGCATACCAGACTTCCTATACATCCCAATGAAGAAGATATATCTAGAACAAAGATAAATTATCTAGCGCTAATAGATGAATACAAATTTGCATTACAACACAATAAACCAAAAAAGGACATGTCAAGTGTAATTGTTCAAGAAGGTATTACAATTGTGTATTAGTTATCTCTACTATTACTATTTGATCAGTTCGTACGTTTTAAACTAATAAAATTCGACCATTCTATGTATGATTGGTTTCTAGATTATATGTGTAATCAAGGTGATTTGGCCCTTATCGAATCAATTGAAAACATTCCTTATGCGACAATGGATGTGGAACTTGTATGCGTTGGCTCTCAGGAAATTTATGGAATGTGTATTTTAATCAGATTCTTATTTTGGGGATGAGGTAATATATTTTTTGGTACGCGGGCATAGACAAATTTATGTATTTTAACTAAATATAGTTTTTGTACATATATTTGCAGGTCATAAATTCTTACATATACTTATTGATAGCACAAGGACATATGAAGCAGCATCCAAGTGGTACAGTCCACATAGAGATTACATTTGTCGGTGAATTTTTTAAATGAGATGCTGGTGATGATCTAGAATTTGATGATATATACTGTGAAACTAGCGAAAGATCTCAAGTTGAGCGAATGGTATTATTATATCTTCAACATGACATGGTAACAAAATAATTTACTATATATGAGTTTAGTTATAAAATCATCGTATGATACTTATGAAACATAATATATATATAAGTATTTTGTAGGTGTTCATACCTATAAACATTTGTGAACTTCACTGGTATCTTGTTGTGCTTAATGCCAAAAGACGAGAGATACAAATACTCAATTCATTGGGTTCTTCATTGGGTTATAATGATCTCGATTGTGTTGTGAGTAAATAAAACTCGTTACTAATTTTGTTTGTGGTTATGAGTAATTTGTTGATGTGATTTACTAATTTTGTTTTGTAGCTAAAGGGTTTGCAAAAGCAAATAGATGGTGTGTCGCATTACATGAAACTTAAAGACCATAATTGGCTAGACCTTCAAGTTGTCTCTTGGCATTGGAAACTTATAGAGTTTAAAGATGCCAAGCAGACTTATATATATATATTCGATCGTTTTAAAAATGTTTCATTTAAATTGGAAACATATTTGATTTGATTTTTTAATGTAGTTATTGGTGTGGACTTTTCCTACTTAATTGTATGGAGTACTGGACAAGAGTCGAACTACCAGACAATTTTACACATGTATATTAGAAACAGTTATCATATACATATCTACAGTTATCTGAAAAATAACACCATGTATTTTCTTACTTTGCAGGACGATATAAAAAACTTTAGGCCAAAATTGGCCGCTATTTTATTTTCTTCGGATTTGAACAAGAGAAAGGGATGTCAGTTATATAAAAGTAATATAAACAAAAGTATAGAAGACAATGAGACTGACTCCAGTGATGTTGAGGTTTTAGAACCGTCATCAAATCCTAACAAGAGGAAACGAAGCCCTCAGATTAGCCCCGAAGATGATCCTATATTATTATATTTTGAAGAAATATGTGCCAAAGAAGAGAATGATGTCACCCCTACTCCAACCTCTGTTGATGGGTGTGGCAATGACTCTTTAATGAGTGGTCTTTCCACCAAGGATATTGAAAGTCGCCTAGATGGGGGGTGAATAGGGCGAATCTGAAATTTATAAACTTAAGCACAACTACAAGCCGTGTTAGCGTTAGAAATATAAACGAGTTCGAGAGAGAGGGCACAAAACAAATCGTGAGCAAATAAAGAGCGAGACACGATGATTTGTTTTACCGAGGTTCGGTTCTTGCAAACCTACTCCCCGTTGAGGTGGTCACAAAGACCGGGTCTCTTTCAACCCTTTCCCTCTCTCAAATGGTCACTTAGACCGAGTGAGCTTCTCTTCTCAATCAAACGGAACACAAAGTTCCCGCAAGGACCACCACACAATTGGTGTCTCTTGCCTCGGTTACAATTGAGTTGATCACAAGAAGAATGAGAAAGAAAGGAAGCGATCCAAGCGCAAGAGCTCAAATGAACACAAATGTCGCTCTCTCTAGTATATATATAAGTATACACTCTTCTAGGATCAAACATGAGGAGTTCCTTAAATTTTCTTGCGACATGGAGTACAGAAAGAGGGTGGACGCTCTAGTGTTTTTCTCGTTACTTCTCCTCGGATACTTTGCTGCTCATGCACATGGGAAGGGTAAGTGAAAACTATACAGACATGTGTGTGCATGCTTAGATAGATGTAGACAATTTAGAAGATGTTATTATATGATACCATGTGTGTATCATGGCAAATTGCTAATGTATCGCAATCCCCTGTGTTAAATTACTCAAATAATTTTGAAGGTAATTATTCTCGAGGCATTTGTTGGTAATAGAACTCTTATCCTTTACCTTCTACTAGGTCATGTCACAGATGATGTCGGTGTTTCTACTCCAGCTAAAGAAGGAATTATGCAAGGAAACGGAGCACGATGCGCTAAAGGGTTTCCTCCATGCAAAGATAACAAGTGCTACTGCTGCATTGGGGGGTGAACTCATGCTCGGTACTCTACGCTGGCTGAGTGTAGTCATGCCTGCTTCTAAACAAAAATTAAGATCGTTGTTATTACATACATTGTAATGGTAGGTAATGCTATTAATAATATATGGGAATTTTAGTTTTGGTATTATACTTTTTCCAATTCACGAAATTTAGTCAAAATCTAACTAGTTTTTTAGAGGACTTAAATATAAAGTATGTTTTCCTATAAATTTTAATGAAAAAAAATATTAGAATGCTTTAGGCTGCCTCCATCAGCTCGCGGATGCTATTGTAGATAGACAACGGTATCGGTATAAATCACACTGCATAGAATGAGGACGTTTCTAGGAGAACGAGCATTCGATCATATTAGCGGAAAAATCCTAAGTAGAAGTAGTTGCCTCCCATGTCGGTGTCAACACCACAAATGTTTTGTGCGACACAGAAGGTTTGCGGCTTGTTGCGGCATTAATCGGGCTGCGGCTTGTATAGTATCTTGTCTCTATGGATTGTAGCTGCAGCCGTCCGAACAACTGCAGCTCCTGTGGTTACAGGGCAGCCGAACAAGTCGTTGGTGCGAGGTCGGAGCAGTGGCACACTGATGCTCAAGGTGGTTCCAGAGGTCCACTCAGACAGATGCTAGAGGCTTTTGGATGCAACATGCCTCATCAGGGGGAAAGTGGCTCCTAAAGCCAATGCTGCTCGCTAGGAGCAGGGTGCTCCAAGCCAAGAAACATCCCAGAAAGGGAAGGAGGTGGCTCCGAACGAGGGTGGATCAAGCGAGGATCGCAAGAGGTCACCCGATTGGGAAGACTCCTCACAAATAGTAACGATAAGGTCATTAGGACCTTTTGGGGGCACATGGGCACATGGCACGATCATGATAGTTTGACTTCCTTGTTAGACTTTCTTTTTTTGTCGCATCCTTACATCTATTTTCTCAGTCCTATGACGTCAGCCCCTTGTAGCACCCCAAAAATCCAAACCTAGAAAATTTCTCAAACTCGCTCTAATTTCAAAATGAATTTTAAATTTCGTTTCAAAATGTTTTCTTGCAAGTTGATCTCAACAAAGAAAATATAGTGGTCTACCTTATCTCCAAAATTCTCCTCAAAATATCCTACAAATATTTCTCTAGTGACCCCCTCAAATTCTTTTCAGAAATACTGGCTAAATGTTCCACCAATATTTCTCCAAATATTTTTCTCCTAAGAAATACCCTCGGAATCACTTTTAAAATCCCTACAAATATTTTCTTAATAATTTTTCTTATGCTCATACGTATGCATACGCCTCCGGTGTCATACAGTGAGCTCTACAAGCTAATACATGTTTTATCTCTCACTAATCCTCGCCTCCTCCCACTAATCCTCGACTCCTCCCCCTAATCCCCCACCTTGCATATTAATAGAGGGGCAAGGGGCCCACTCATGCCATCCCAAGCCATTTCATGGCTACTCACTCCCACTCACTGACTCACTCCCACTCCCACACAAGCACAACATGCACACAAGGATCGTTCGGTTGTTCATTCAATTGTTCATCCAAATGTTCATAGTTCGTTCGTTCCTCCGATTGTTCGATCATTCATCCGATCGTTCATGGTTCATTTGTTCGTCCGTCCGATCATTGGATCGTTCGTCTGTTTGTTCGTCCAAATAATCTTTGTCTAGCCATTATACTACCAAAATTCTGATCGCTCGTTCGTCCGATCGTTCGCCCGTTCGTTCATAGTCCATGTTCATCGTTCGTTCCTATGAACTATTCATCGTTCGTTCATAATACCTATTCATCATTCGTCGTTCGTCCAAACGAACTATTCATCGTTCATCGGATAATTCATAATCACTATTCATCGTTCATCGGATCGTTCATCCTACTAACCATCGTTACTATTCATCATTCATCCGATCGCCCATATATTCAACTGCTCATCCATCATGATGATGAGCTCACCTAAAACCTGCCAGACTAATATCTCAGCCATACAAACTCCGGTGACAGTGATTTTCCTTCTAGTAAGAACTTCAAGGTTGGTCACCCATCCCAGAATTGCTCTAAGTTGACCACGCTTAACTTCGAGGTTCTTTCGAACTAGACTTTCAAAAAGAAAGGCGAACCATGTTTGTATAGATATGTAGCACCCCGAAAATTCAAATCTAGAAAATTTCTCAAACTCGCTCTAAATTCAAAATGAACTTTTAAATTTTGTTTCAAAATGTTTGTTTGCAAGTTGATCTCAACAAAGAAAATATAGTGGTCTATATTCTCTCTAAAATTCTCCTCAAAAAGACCTACAAATATTTTCCAAGTGGTCCCTTCAAATTGTTTCAGAAATATTGCCTAAATATTCCACCGATGTTTCTCTAAATATTTTTCTCTTGAGAAATACCCTCAAAATCATTTTGAAAATCACTACAAGTATTTTCTTAATAATTTTCCTTATGCTCATACGTATACATACGTGTCCGGTGTCATACAGTGAGCTCTACAAGCTAATTTAACTTATCCACAGCTACTACATGCTTATCTCCCACTAATCCTCGCCTCCTCCCACTAATCCTCTCCTCCTCCCCCTAATCCCCCCATCTTGCCGATAAATAGAGAGATAAGGGGCTCCCTCATGCCATCCCAAGTGATTTTATGGCAACTCACTCTCACTCTCAGTCCCACACAAGCACAACACAAGCACAAGGATCCTTCTGTCGTTCATTCGACCATTCATCCATATGTTCGTAGTTTGTTCATTCGTTCGTCCAAATAATCTTTGTTCAGCCGTTATGCTGCCGAAATTCCGATCGTTCGTTGGTCCGATCATTCGATCGTTCGTTTGTTCATAATCCCTATTCATCGTTCATTCATACGAACTATTTATCATTCATCGTTCATTCATAATCCCTACTCATCATTCATCGTTTGTTCAGACGAACTATTCACCGTTAAACCGATCATTCATAATCATTATTCATCCTTCATCATACTATTCATTGTTACTCCAATCGCCCAAATATTCAACTTCTCATCCATCATGATAATCAGCTCACCTAAGACTTACCAGACCAATATCTCTGTCATACGAACTCTAGGGACTATGATTTTCCTTCTAGTAAGAACATCCCGTTTGGTCACCCATCCAAGAATTGCTCCAAGTTGATCACGCTTAACTTTAAGATTCTTTCGAAACAGGCTTCCAAAATGAAAGGAGAAACATGTTTGTATGGATACACCGTCAATCTTATAAAACCTGGCCCAAGATACCACAACCCGTCTAAATGAGAATATCACAGTATTCCAGTTGTCTGTGTGCTGCCTTACTCTTGTCCCATGTGACAGAGAAGGTAGAACAATTGCCACCAACATAAGTATATCTGCTCATGAATAGTCTAGAAATAATTCATGGCACTCTGCTTCCAAATATCTCTAAATATTCTAATTCTAGAATATTCTAGGAATATTCCTTTTCCCTTTTCCTTTTTTATTCATATGATTATAAAAACCAAAACTCCTTCGTCCAGTCTCTGATTTTGACAGTTCTGATTTCTAAATTCTTATCAAATTACCCTTTATCCAACCATGTCATCTTGTAAGCATGGTTCATATTCTAGAAAACTCCAAAAATACTCTTGTCCCATATTTCACCTATAATTCTCTATCTAAACTGATTCTTTCACCACGATTCTCATAAACAGTAAACTCTACCATTCTAAACCATACGCACCCATCTATAAATACCTCTAGAGAGTTACCCTCTCCCTCCCACACCCTCAGCACCCTGAGCCAAGGCAACCCCCCATGCACTCAGTTACCTCGCTCTGCCACTACACTTCTAGTATTGGTCCACCTCCAATACACTCTTCGGGTAAGCATCTCTACTCCATCAACACAAACTATACTCAAAACTATATTCACCCATCCACCACCATTTCTGACCACTATAATGAATATTTATTGATATACTTGCTGATTTGTATGCTTGCTTGTTCATGCTATGTAGTTATCGGAGCATTCATACCTTCTCGTGAAGGCCAGTTCTGCAAGTCTATGCTAGACGGTGGAGCCAGAAGCCAATTCCGCGAGCTCTCACCCTTTCACTTGTTAAAGCATGTCAAGCTCACTGGATCCCTTTGATGCATAAATTACATATGTTTTTCAAAGACAATTATCAACCTGTTATTTTATGCATTATATGATTTGCTGCTAAGAGACATGTTAATTTGGCAACCCAGCCTTAGAACTTCGCTGCAATTCATCTTTATACTCCTTAACATTTTTGTTACAAAAAGGTTTGAGCAAAGGTGTGAGTTTTTCAAAATAAAATGTTTTTCAAAATGTGTATGATGAGGGGTTATCACCCTTATCACCTTTGAGTGGGATGATCAGGGACTCCTCGGTGTGGGGAGGGCCTTAAGGTGATGGCTCAGCCGGGTTAGGTGTGGGAATGAAGGATTACCCCTCTCGTACGGTATACCATTCTTCACTGCCTATAGTATTATCAAGTACAACCACTTGAGACCATATGTGCATTCGCTTGATCCGAACTTGCACAGTCGGCACCCTAATGGTATGTTGGCTGGGGAGCACTGGGAGGACATGGAGGGGGAAAGTTTTATCCTGGTTTGGGCATGGAGGTGGCCATGTTCCTTTTGGTATAACTGTTAAGGTAAAGACGTGTAGGGGAGGAGAGAGTTTCGGTAATCCGATCTCACGATGGTGAGGTTGTAGAAACTAGGCTAGTGGGTGCAGTGTACACCTCTTCACAGAGTTCAAAAATCTATTTGAATAGTCTGCGTCCACGAATATGGATGAGTTATAACTTGGTTTGACAATTAGTATTTTGTTTTCCAAAAATGCTTTTGAAAATTGGTTTTAAAAGTTCTGATGGTTGAGTAGTGAGCTATGGTGGACGGGAAGTCCAATAGCTAGTTTTGAAAACGTAAACCGGTGGGAAACTACCGAGATTCCTAGATGGTTTAGTCCAGGGGATTTTGTTCTATATAAAAAACTTCCTGCTCCTTTGGAAGAGGAAGCGTTTTGAAAAAGATAAAATGTTTTACAAAATAGCCCGAAACCCTAAAACATAAACCCTGCTGCATAGAGAACCCCCTACAGCTAGCATGTTTACTAATGCATGACACCAAGACTGAAGAATATGCATAACAATTCACAGAATTTCTCTGTACATATAGCATAGAATAAATTTTGATTGTCCTCAATGAATACAATCAGGATGAAATAATAACAGAAGGACATTAAATAAAAATGGTGTTAAGAAACGTAGATGAGGTAACAAAAACATATATCGTGAAATGATTTTTTGAGGTCAAAGTGCAAGGTGGCAATAAAATGAGAGAATTCCCTATTTAACGCTACTATATGAGTGCTTCCTTCTATGGCCATGAAAATTACATACTCATTTGATGCAGGATCTGTAATACCCAATTTGTAAGAGATTACTAAAGGAGAAACTATTCCCTTTATGCATGTGCACTCTCTATTTATTATCACAAGTGAACGCCTCATTTAAAAACAAAGGATTAATAAAAGTCATGCCATTAAATTGTGCATCATGCTGAGGTTTTATTTGGTGTGCATTTTGTGACAACATAAAATGACAAGAAATATATTAAAGCCCAAAGTGGAATTTCAATTCTAAAAGAAATTCTAGAATTTAGAAAAGAGAAGAAAAAAATATTATGTGGACAAAAATAAGTAAATAAAAATATATTATTCCTACACTAGGATTTGAAGTTGAATATTTAGCTCAAATATGATACTCATGACAAAATTCAAATTTAAGTTTGAAATCAAGAAAGTAAAAAGGTAAACCAACCATAAATTGAGAAAGAAAAGGAAAGGGGATCAGACTCGCATGGGCCCAAATCATTCACTCGACCCATTAACCTTCCTCGCGCGCCCCTCTCCGCTTCACCGCACTCGGGCGCCGACTACTAGGCCCCACACGTCAGCTACCCATTCGCCCCACGCTCGCGTTATTGCCGCGGTCACTGACCTGCCGGGCCCACGTGTCCGTGACTCTCTTTCCCCCGCGCGCGCTGCTCCTGGTGGCCGTTGGGACCCACGTGCCAGCCGCATTACCTCGCCACTGTAAATCTTCCACGCCGAACTTCGCGGCGCAGGCTGTTGAGCCGCCCAATTTCCCCGCGGCATGACTCCGTCCAACGGTGGCTACAAAGGCGGACCGACTCCACCCCATAGCCCCGTAGCCATTGCCTTGTTGATTTCTTCACGCCATAACCCTAAATCCAAGCCTCCATCGCTTACTGGAGAGGAAGGGAGAGCCGCATCTGAGGAGACCGCTCGTCCGTCACTGTTGGGCCTCGGAGCGCGGACTCAGGGGATGGTGTCGTGTTCGGGACATGCTCAGCCACGCGATTTCATCCGTGAGTAGCTGGTGGCACGTGGATTCGTCATCGGAGTTACCTCCGCCGCTGCGGCCACCATTGCCGAGGATTCCCGCTCTGGCCGTGCCTATTCCGGGTGAGTAGCTACCCATACAGTTCGCGATGTCTTCCCTTTGTGTAGCGCTAATCAGGGTAGGGAATGGGTCTCCGTAGCACCGTATGGCTAAACTCCGGCGGTCTCGCCGCCATTATAACGGGCACCGCCGCCCAAGTCCGGCGGTCACGGGCACGGATAACGGTGGGGTCACGGGGGCCGTGGATCCGTTAGTGAACGGCTAAGATTAGATGATCGCATACCCGTTCGCGGCTTTCGGTCTGGTACGTTGATCTGGATCGGACGGATAGACACGAATCTAGAATAATAAAATCCTCCCCGTCGTATTTGCATCCAACGGTTCTCGTCGCATACCGTTCGCGACCGCGCCGATCTAATCTAGACCCTAGATCTGAGAACGGACGGCCGATACCCCGCGATACCCCTTCGCAGGCGTGATTTTACTTAAGAGTCCATGGTTAACCTAGTATTCAACCCACTGTCCGACTTGAGTATTTATGAGTCTATGTAAACCTTACGCTGAAACCCCTACCTTCTATGGTATTTGATGCCCAGTCCAGAGAAATAGAAAACCTAAGAAAAATCAATTAGAAAATGATTTTAGTATTAAATTAATTGCAGAAACTTGTTTAAACCCTAGAAAATTCATATGAACTCCAAATTGATCCATTCCAGTTTCTAAAATTTTGTAATATTATTGTTTATCACCTAGAGTCTCTGTTTTGACATGAAAACAATAGTAAAATTAATTTCTCACTTAATCATATATCAAACACATAAAACCTTTGGAAATTCATAATTTAAAATCGATAACTCCAAAATTAATGATTCCTGTTCCTAGGATCTTATTTTAATGTGTACATTATTATTATGTATTTTGTTTACATGTTTGGTGTGATGTTAATTTTCTCTATACATTGTGCTTGTTTGTATTGTGGCGAGTAGAAGAGCCTGTGACTGAGGATCTTGGTGCCCAGCAGATAGTAGTTGCTGAGCAGGAGCTCACTGAAGGCAAGTTGTGCCCTTGACCACTTTTATACCCAATAATGTTCTTTAATGTCATTTATTCATGCATAGGTTTAATTTTGATGGGACCCAATAGGTCACCCTAGTCTGTTTATCCTTTTTACCTTGTTTACCCCTGAATCACTTGGGTAGTTTTGCTATTGCTTTATATGGTTTTGGGTTAATATTTCATTACATTCATGTTCCAATTATTTTGTTATGTTATTTATGTTCATGATAAGATTATTATGTTAATGGGAACATGGAGAACCACCCGGAAAAATAGTGCCACCACAAGGGAGGAATGGGACCCCTTGGCTAACAAATTAGGAAAGCTAGTGGAAGACTACCTTACCCGAAAGGGGCAAGGACAGTAGGGGAGTTGCATGCAGGGAGGTTCTCAGGTTGATTTTGCTGCGATGGCGGTCAGACGAGGGATTCTTGCAAGTGCTCTTCCCATAAACTCTAGCATGTTTTCGGAAGCTAGTGGAACTTTGTAAAGGCCTCATAGTGGATCCCTAGCCATTCACCTCGGTAGTGTCTAAGGGCCTTGCAAACCCTGGCGACATGGGATACACGACTTGTGGATACAGGGTACAACCTCTGTAGAGCGTAAAACTGGTATACTAGCCGTGCTCATGGTCATGAGCGACTCAGACACTCACATGATTAATTTATGGAACTTAAATTCAATTTGTCATTTGCATTGCATGGGATTATTTATTAACTTTGTTCTATTATTTATTATGGTTTGGTATTTACTTACACTTAGTAACTGCTAATAAAATTTTGACAAACTTATAAAAGCAATGCTTAGCTTCAATCTTTATTTTGTTGATCAGCCTTACACTTCACATGAACCTTTGGTGAGTTCATCCCACATTATTCCCCACAACTTGTTGAGCGATGAACATGTGTGAGCTCACCCTTGCTGTCTCACACCCCCCACAGGAGAAGAACAGGTGGTTCAAGAGGAGCCACACAATGAGGAGTTTGATCTGATCTAGGTGGCGTCTCCTAGTTGACTTATTGGCGCCAAGGATGGACCTTAGTTCGTTTTATATTTATCTTTTATTTTGTAAGACTTCCACAATGTAATAAGTACTCTGATGTTATTGTGACATTTATATCTATACACTCTGTTATTATATATGTTGTCTTCTTTGTCGCATGTATGAGATGCACCCGGCTTTGTCCCTTAAATCCGGGTGTGACAGAAGTGGTATTAGAGGAATGTTGGCTGTAGGACGAAACCTAGATAGAAATGGGCAAAACCTTACCTACTTACCTTACTCTGATTCATTCTATACTTATCTTATCTTGATCTTGTCTCACCTTTTGCTGTCATACTCTGATTACTCTTATCTTTTCTACTCTAAGACAAGATGGATTTCACACCTTGGAATCCTACAATTATGAACTTTTTCAGAGATAGGAGACCTAAGACAAAATTAAAACTATTTTCTCTATTTAAAAATATTGGTTGATTGTTCTAATGATAAATGCCTGATTTGCTTCTTTGATTGATTGAAATATTATAGATGGACATCCTAGCATGTACCACCATAAGGTAATGAATTATCTTTAGTAGGTAAAACACCAATACGCTTAGCTAATAAATCCCCCAAAGTAACATGATTCGTAAATACCTGCCTTATCTACTATTTTTCTTACCATATGTTTCTAACTCAGATGGTCAATATCAGGAAGGGTGGTGGAATTGATCTACCTCCCAATCGACACACTCAGAGGATATTTAGACAACCACAACAACAACCTGAGATGGATCCTCCACAGCATCCACCAGCCGGAGCTGATCCCGCAGTTGCAGCTCAGATACGGATAATGCAGCAGATGGTAGACACCATGGTAGATATGCATGCACAGATGCGGCAGGAACGCCAAGAGATGCTCCAAGAGCGAGAGGAGATGCGCTAGGAGCGAAGGGCGCAACAGCAACAAGCACCACTGCCACCACCACCTCCACCACCAGCTCCACCCGAGGACAAGCACCGGGAGTTCATGAGCCATAAGCCACCGACGTTTACCAGTTCTCCTGATCCACTGGACGCTGATGATTGGTGGAAGTCTATGGAAAATATGTTGAGTATTGCCCAATGCTCTGACCGGGAGAAGGTTCTATATGCTTCTGGTCATCTGACAGGTCCTGTTGCTGATTGGTTAGATTCATACATTGTTGCCCACGATGCTGCTGATACTATCACATGGGCAGAATTTTCTACTTAGTTCAGAAACTACCATATTCCCGTTGGACTGATGAAGATTAAGAAGAAGGAATTTCTCTCGCGGAAGCAGGGAAGCATGTCAGTCAGCGAGTACCATGACAAGTTCATTCAGCTCTCCAGATACGCACCGGATGAAGTTGCTGAAGATGAGAGGAAGTAAGAGCACTTTATTTAAGGACTTAATGGACCTCTGCAGTATGCTCTAGTGGCTCACACCTTTCCGTCATTCCAGAGGCTGCTTGACAAGGCCCTAGCTATTGAACACAAGCGTGTTCAGCTAGGAGATCTGAAGAGTAAGGCTATATCCTAGGGTCAGGGAAGCAGCAGTGTTCGTCCTTGTCGGCGTTTCAACCCCGGGGGGTCCCTGGATCGACAAGTAAAATTGTCGCTGCGTGTCCCAGCCCAGATGGGTTGGCGCGAGATGGAACACAAGGGGGGGAAACGCGGCTCGTGTTATCCTGCGCCAGGGGGATGCGCTTGCAGTAGGGGTTACAAGCGTTCGCGAGGGAGAGAGAGAGAGAGAGAGTGAGCCTATTCGTCAGCCCGTCCTCCCGCGCGACCCTCCCGCATGAGGGCCCTGGACCTTCCTTTTATATATACAAGGAGAGGGTCCAGGTGTACAATGGGGGTGTAGCTATGCACTAACGTGTTCGGCAGAGAGGTGCCTGAGCCCTGTGTACATGCCAACGTGGCTGTCGGAGAGGTGCTAGAGCCCTGTGTATGCGGTATCATGGCCGTTGGAGGAGCGCTTGAGCCCTGTAGAAGCACAGCTGTCAGGGCTGCTGGGACCTTGCTGACGTCTCCTTGCTTCCGTAGGGGGCTGAGAACCACCGTCGTCATGGACGCATGCGGGGAGCCATCATTACTTGTTACCGGGGCGAGCCTGGATGGGACGCCGGTCTTGTTCCCCCGTAGCCTGAGCCAGCTAGGGGTAGGGTAGTGATGTACCCCCTGTGGCGTGGTCGGTCTGAGCCCAAGGTCGGGCGAGGCGGAGACTCCTCCTGAGGCCGAGGCCGGGGTCAGGCGAGGACGTGATTCCTCCCGAGGTCGAGGTTGAGGCCGAGCCCTGGGGTCGGGCGAGGCAGAGACCACCTTCCGAGGCCGAGGTGGGGGCCAAGCCCTGGGGTTGGGCGAGGCGGAGACCTCCTCCTGAGGCTGAGGCCCAAGGTCGGGCGAGGTGGAGCTTCCTGTTGCGCCTGAGGCAGGACTTAGCTGTTGTCAGCCTCACCGTGGCGGGTGGCACAGCAATCGGAGAGGGGCGAGCGGCGCTGTTTTCCTGTCAGGTCAGTCAGTGGAAGGGCAAAGTGACTGCGGTCACTTCGACCTTGCTGACTGAGGCACGTGTGTCAGGATAAGGCGTCAGGCGATCCTCGCATTGAATGCACCTACGATACGGTCGGTTGGTGAGGCGATTTGGCCAAGGTTGCTTCACAATGAAGCCTGCCCGAGCTGGGCTTCGGGCGAGTCGAGGGTGCGCCCGTTGCTTGAGGAGGCCCTCGGGCGAGGCGCGAATTCGCCTGGACTACTGTTCCCGCCCGAGGCTGGGCTCGGGCGAGGCGAGATCGCGTCCCTTGAGTAGACGAAGCCTTGACCTGAATTGTGCCCATCAGTCTCTGCAGCTTGCGCTGATGGCGGTTACCAGCCGTGTTTAGGAGCGTTGGGGGTACCCCTAATTACGGTACCCGACAGTAGCCTCCGAGCCTCAAAGGGAGTGTTGGTACTCGCTTGGAGGCTTTGCCGCACTCTTTTGCGAGGGGACCGGCCTTTCTCGGTTACACTTTGTTCTTGTGGGTGCGCGCGAGCGCACCCGCCGGGTGTAGCCCCCGAGGCCTCGGAGGAGTGGTTTGACTCCTCCGAGGTCTTAATGCCTTTCGTGGTGCCTCGGCTGGTCTGGTTGTTCCCTCATGCGACCTGATCGTAGCCCGGGTGCATGGTCAGTTTCCAAGTTTTCAGGCTGGTTTGTTGACGCTGTCAACGGTTTGGCCGTAGCCGGGTTTGCGAGAGTAGCCCCTGAGCCTCTGCACAGAGCGAGAGGACGATCAAGGACTGTCTCGACTTTTATCATACGCCCCTTTGTCGCCTTTCTGCAAGGAGGAAGGGCGGAAAGCACCATGTTGCCCTCGGAGGGCGCCGAACATGGTGTCTCCAGTGAGTTGCTAACGGGTGATCCGAGTGGACGCCCGTGCCCCGTTCAATAAGGGTTGGCTAGTGGCCCAGAGGCGCGATCCAAAAGTACCTGCAGGTGATTTGCCGGACCCGGTCCCGTTCGATAGGGTCCGAGGGCTTGATGCCTCCCTCTGATGGGATTCCGTTACAAAATCGCTCCTGTTGGTCTCAGAAATGTCCTAGGGTACCTTGGGAGCGTAGCCCGAGCCTCGGCCATGTAACGGACGTACCCAGAGTCATCCCTCGCTCTGCGTGCTCTGAGGCAGCTGTCAAACCCTTCCGAGGGGCCAGCCTTCGAACCCCTGATCAGTAGTGGGTGCGGATCCTGAGTGCTCTGAGGCGGCTGTTGAACCCTTCCGAGGGGCTAGCCTTCGAACCCCTGATTAGTAGAAAGGCTCAGGGCCCGCTTCCTTCGCGGAGAAGGATCCCTTTCGGAATATCCCCTTTCCCGGTCCCTATAGCAAGAGAGAGAAAGGGGAGGAGGAAAAGGATATGAATTTAAATGGTGTGGCGCACCTTTTTTGACGCGGTCATCATGGCGGAGGTGAAACGACGCCCGCTTCGCCTGCCAAAGGTGTCGCTTTCCCGGCCGCGGAGTTAATGCGATGGGACGGGTAGTTCGCGCGGCGGCCGCGTGCGCGAGCCATTCGAGGAACGGAACACGGGCGCGTCATCTTCACGCCGTGGGAGAAGGCTCCCCTGCTGCTCCAGGAGGGGACGCGAACCTGTAGTCAATTTGACCGCTGCTTCTTCCCGTCTGCTGGCGCCATTACTGCTGGTCCACTTTTGGCCATATCGGCCGTCGCGCCTCCTCCTGCGGCTGACTGACCCGTGATCGATGTGCTTGATTGGCATTGTTGGGCCATGCGTAGGGTTGCCTCGAGTCGCGGCACTGGTTCCGCAGTCGAGAAGGCGCGGCATTGGCGCAAGTGGCGGTGCAGTTTCTTGCACGTTGTAACCGGCGCGCCGGTTACATGACGTGTGGGCCTGGGCCTCCATGTTGTATGCGACGAAGCCGAGGGGGTGCGCCCTTGCGGTGCGGTTGCACGCCACCTGCATGGCGGTCCGCCCTTTTGACCGCTGGTTTCGGCGAGGATGGAGGAGTGCCTATAACCGCGGGGCGGTTACACGCTCCGTGTGCGGCGGTTTGGCTTCTTCCGTTTCGGATCAGCTTGCACGACGTGTGGGACCCAGCCCCCGTGTCGTAGGGGGACGACCCTGGAGCACGTCGGTGAAGACTTTGTCCGTGACACCTGAGGACGCGAGTGGGGAGAGCCGCCTTTAAAAAGGGATCGACCACCCAGGCGGTAGCCATGCCTTCGTACTCCCCTCATGCATCGCGCCCTTCCACCTTCCGAGCCCCCGGATGGGGAGCGCCCCCATTGCCTTCGTCTTGTTGCTGTTGGAGGAGCGCAACCTTGCAGCGGTTGGCACCCTTCAGCCATCGCTCGTCTTCAAGGATTTTCATCATGCAGCTCGGCTGCATTCCCTCACCAATGGTCATCCAGGATGATGACCACCAGTTCGATGGTGGGGAGAAGCAAGCCGGGCTGCGGCCTCTACCCTGCCCTCAGCTTCAAGGATCTTCATCATCCTTGCTGGGGAGGAGGGCGGGGCGAGCCGGGGCCTGCCTCCGCGTGAGCTGGCGACCCGCTTCTTCCTCCGGCATCCGGGGGAAAGGGGCGTTCGCCGTCCGAGGAGCTGGCAGCTGCCATGTGTCTGGCTCCCCGGTCTGAGCGGCTCTAGCGCTACTTCCGGTGCCACCTCCCAATGCTGGGGTGGAGCGTGGCTGTCCGCCCACCGTACGGGCGGCTGTTGCGCCGTGCGCACCGGGGGACCGTCCAAGACGTCGCACGCCGCTAGGGCAGCGTTCGTGTTCTTGGATTGTCATGTCCTCACTCCGGCACGATGCCTCCGCACGGAGGTCGGTGCCTGCCCGTCCGCGAGGACTTGAGTGGGGATCTACCGGTGCAGGCTGGGGCGGCCGCCATTCGTTGGCGCAGCGCCGGCGCGCAGGTGGCCTCTGTCGTCAGTGCTGAGGTGGTGGTCGCCAGAGGAGGTTTCTCCACCGACGAGACCGTTGGCACCACCCGCGGATAGACCTCCGGCTCTTTGGCTTTGATAGCTTGTCCTCGCCCCTCGAGTGGGGACGTGGGCGAGGGCCTTGTCACAGCAGCGTCTGCCCTGAGGTCATCGCTGCTACTGTTTAGCCGCCCGGAGCGGAGGTCGTTGTCGCTGTTGTAGTGGTCGGCGGCGAGCCAACTGGAGTTTGTTATCCCGCAGGCCCTCTAGCGTGGAGGTTGTTCATACCCACAGGAGTGGAACCGGAGTTCCGTTTGTAATGGCACCTTGAGTGCCGGTGTATGTTCATTGTGGCTGTCAGCGCCTGAAGATCTGGGTATTTGGGCGTGAAGCCGTGTTTCTTCCTCATTTCGAGCACTAGGACTCGCCTGTCGGCTGGCTGAACCGCTTAACCGAGTGTGAGTTGCCCTGCGCAGAAGGTGATGAGTGAGGTATCTGTATCCCGGAGGTGTAGGAGTCCCTCGGCTCGGTCAGCCTTGCCGCTTAAGGCTTCCCTTGCTCAGTTATAGAACCCTCGGCTGCTCTGCGATGAGCCGAAGCCGAAGGCGGCGGTGTCAGCGTGGACAGAGGCGGAGTCGGCTCAAAAAGAGGCTTCGTCGGCCCAGGAGCAGGTGGCTTCCCTGGCCGAGGAGGTGCAGCAGCGACAGCTGGAGCTTGGCCAGGTCGTCCGCTAGCGGGACCAATGTGGCGGAACCATCCGAATTATTCCAACTTAAGTGCCTAAGTCCCGCCTTAGAGGCTAGACCACACTTAAATGGGAATAACCCATCAATCCCTCGGATCTAGTCCAACAAGGCCACTGACAGGATCAAGTACCACAGTCTCACTCGATGGTGAGTCACAGAGCAAATACAATAAAGCATAAAACCATACATTAAAGAGTGTTAAACTTATTACATCATCATCAGGGTTTTAACAAAAGTAGTCATCATTGTTCGAAGTGCAGCGGAATAAAACTAACGGTAAGTAAACAGAGAGATGGGGAAGCCTGTCCCATCACTCCTCATGCTCCTCCTCAGCCGAGGCAGGGTCCCACTCGACAGTCCAACCCGGTGGCAAGATGGACGGCCAAGTCACTCCAGCAACCAAGTCCTCCAGAGAACCTGTAAAATTATGCCACAAGCAAGGCTGAGTATACTAATACTCAGCTAGACTTACCCGGTGTGAGGAGTCTACTCCTCTACCTCTAGACATGCAGCTTTTTGGCTGGGGGTTTGGTTGCCAAAAGCACTAGCTGAGTTCAAAAATCAAGTTTTAGCTTTGTCAAGTTTTAGTGTGACTCTCTTAAGACTAAATGTATACCTATCTAATCATACATGGTATCAAACATTTAGCAATCAACAACTTTTGCCAAGTCATCACATGTCCACTTGTTACTCAATGTAGCAGCATGGATCAAGCAGTCTCATTAGCTGCGAGAAGCAGACGATTCGAATCGAGTTTTTAAACCTTGCAAGGTAAACCTAAACACACGACGTGGCGAGGAACTCTGTCCCCACACACATCAACCGTCCCCATCGATTCCCTGGCAACAGAAAGGGGCTCACCGCCTTGGCGTACAATGCCTCACTGACCCCGACTGCCGTCGTGCAGTGACCGCACTTGTACCCACCATAACTGGAATGGGAGACCATATCTCAGGTCGCGTGAGGAGGGCAATCTGCGGGCAGGTTCACTCGGGTACTAGGCTTACCGATTTACCATATTTCTCGGCATGTGTTTAGTACGTTCAAACGCTTGACACACGGTACCACACCTTAATCCTTATTCAATTTTTCCATCTCGTAGACAACCAATCCCCATGGATTGTTGTCCACAGACCAACATCATTGTGATATGAAAGTGGGTACAACCAATTCCTGACCTCGCGTGAGTGCTGGAAAAATCACTCGACTTCTACTGAGATCGCTAATTAATAAATCAGCTACTCGACCTAGCATACTAGTATCCATCACAAAAGGATTCCTGAGTTCATGCAACTAGGGTTTCAATCAACTCTTACACTTAAGTGCACAATACAATCCTACAATCATTAAGTGTAGTAAAATATCATATAGAACAAGTTATGCAAAAAACTGGGGCTTGCCTTCCAAAGCTGGGGCAGGCAGATCCTCGGGGGCAGGCTCTGGTGCTGGATCCGGGGCTACCTCCTCAGCAACTCCTTGCTCCGGCACGAGGACGTACTCTCCGTCAGCGAGGTTGCAATCTATCGAATGCAATGAATAAGAATATGTATGCTATGATTATGCAGGATGTAATAATCATTATGCTAAGTGAAAGAAAACTAAGTCAGTTAGTAACTTAGGGTTTCTTGGTTATACATGGCTCTTAGTGGTTTATGCTTATCAACTTTAGGTTTGGGTTTTGCCTAGGGATAAGCATAGTGGATTGAAGCTTGGATTTCCCTTAGATGTTATAGTAGGCATTTAAGGGGTTTTGCTGGTTGGGTTATGATGACATTAATCTCCATTATTAATTTCCCTTTTTCCTTTTCTATTTATGAATTCTAGTGTGGGTTTGAACTACATCAGTGGTTTAACTTTTTCCAAAAATTCTATAACAATTACAGGAGGTTACTATTTGGTATTGTAGTCTGCCCAATAAATTTGAGGTTCAAATTAAATAGAGTATGCCCTGGACAAAAATAACAAAAGTTGGGGCAAAGGGGTCACTTTGCACTACAACTCTTAACTAGGGGTGGGTTCTGTCCTAAGGGTCATTTTTGCTGGTATCTAAAAGTAATAACATGCCTCTGTGCCAAAACTCACAGAAGGATATTTGGTGGTTATTTAGTTGTGATTTTCTAATGTTTAATGCTAAAAAGGCACTTACTACTATCTTGTTATTTGAAAAATGTCAAACAACAGATTTCATATTTTTCCTATGTTCTTAATAACAAAACATTAGTTATCCCAAGGTTTGGGGTGTTTTCTCCTTGGGGTTATTTTTCTAGGGTTTTTCTAAATTTTCCTTGTTTTCCTAAAATAAAAGGTATCTTATTTATTCTGTACTAACCAAGGGTATAAGAAATTTTTCTAGTGAACTATACTGAATAAGTAAACTAACAAAAATATGGGTGCTCCCTGGTTCTTTATTTAAACTACCTTTGATATTTTCTCTAACTTTAAGCAAAAAGTGTTTTAAATGGCAAAACCTATCTTAATGGGGTGCACAGAAGGGTTTATTATTTTTAAATAGGTTAGGAATTGATTAAGTAGCTTTCTAAATTTTCTCAATCCCAGTCAAATAGTGTAACTATTTTTCCTGATTTCTTGTTGCTTTTGACCAATTAATCATTTAAATCAAAACTTTAAAATTCTCTACAACACTTAGGGGTTTTATATTTTCCTAAGTGGTTTACATTATTTAGGATCTTGCAAAATTGGTTTGACTCGATTTGGGTAAACCAAACTGAAGTTATGAATTTTCAAGTTCTATTTGGATTTAAATCAGAATATTTTAAAGGGTTTCCTGGAAAACTACTTTGCATCGGAGACCCTGGGTTCTATCTAAATCAACCCGCTCATTTCTACCCCTGCGCTACTATTCCCCTGAGTCACTGACAGCGCACAAAACCCCCTGGCCTTTCTTTCTTCTTCCCCGAGGTCCCTCCCCTTATGCAAACAGTACCCGCGGAAAGGAAAAGGGCGGCGCGACTTACCGGCGGTGACAGAGGTCCGGCGAGGGGCGGGGTTGGCTTCGGGAGGTCCTGGCGGTCACAGCGAGGTACGGCTCGACGGCAGTGGTGGCCGGAATCGACCGGTCCACGTGCGCAGGCGGGTGATCTCGTCGGCGGTGGGTGTTCCGGCTTAACCACGGCGATCTAGTTCAATTGAACGACACGATGAGCTCCACGGGATGACGTAGAGGCTATGCGCGCAAGGAATCGAAAAATGGGGCAGAGGCTTACCTAGTCCACGTTCACCGGCGGTCGGGTGAAGTCCAGCGACCCTGGACCGGCTTCTTTGGCGAGGCAAAGTCTGATTCCTTGCTCGTGGAGCTTCACCGAGGCATGCACGGTCTCTTCCGAGGGTCGGGCGTGGCTGGGAAGGGCTCTGCAGGCCGGTCTACGGTGGCGGGGGATCGGGTGGCCGCGGGCACGTCGTTTGTAGGGCAACCGCCGGTGATCTCTGGCTCCGGCGAGGTCGAGCGTGCGCGAAGGAGTACGGTCGACGCCTAAGGAGGCTTTATAGGCGCGGGCACGAGCAGGGGACACGGGCACGGCTCGGCGCAACACGGGGCGCGCGGGGTCGGGCGTGGGCGTGCTCTGGCGCGCTCAGAGCGCATCGAACACGTGGAAGTGTTCTTCTGCCCGTGTTCAACAGCTTGCCGAGATCGCAAGCATGCGAATCTTGGCAAAAATCCGGCGCAGGCCTCCTCCTAACACCTAGGGCTGTCTCTTGTATGTGAGTCCCCATGGCAGATATGCCCTAGGAAGGGAGATTTGCAGACGCCAATTCAGGCTTGTCCCTCTGTCCACCTTGCGACAAAAACCATGCCAAATCTTGTCAAACGTCTTGGGCTCGGTTTCAAACTTTTCCAGTGGGTGCCTTAGGTGGTATGACACATTTTTGGTATACAACTCATATGGTTTTGGTGCCCTTTACTAAGTGAACACGGTGGATCTTTAGATTAGGTTCAAAATTTGACTTAGAAAGAATTAGAGAGCTCTAGTGCTCTCTCCACTTAAGGAATGGATTTGGGGTTTTTAAGGGATCTTTTTGCAATGTTTCCTCTCTGTATTTTGTAGATTATAATGTTACTTAAAATTTGGCTAAGGGTTAACTCATGGTTTGCACATTTGCTTAACCTTTCCCCCTTTACTAGGATTTTGGGAGTTAAGGGCTCAAGAAGGGTCTAGGGTTTATTCTTCTCTTGCCTAAGGTGATAATTGCATAAATGCTTGGGTAATGCTTTTGGTGATTAACATTCTTGGTTAATACATGGTTCCCAAGGTTTTATGCTCTTCTTCACAAGTCTCTCCCACATGTGATCATAGTCATTAGTGCATAAATGTGCCATGGCCATGGTAACACCTGGGGTGTTACAGCCCTCCCCCCTTAAAGGAATCTCGTCCCGAGATTTTAGGTAGAGTCCTCTGGAGGGGGTGCCATGAAGGCGTGTCGATGCGTTGCTCCTTCTTTTATCCAAGTTTCTCTAGTCAACTGCTCTTCGAATGTCATTCTCTTTGCGACTTCAGAAGGAAGTCCTTTTTAAGTCATTTCTAAAGCTTACTACACCTTTAGTATATAAGTTTTTCTTAGATTTAGATTCAAAGGGCAGGTGGGGTGGGGTTTTAGGTTATGCACCGACTCCCTTGGGCAGAAAGTCGAGGAAGCGAGAGCGTAGAAAATCCTCAGTCTCCCATGTAGCCTCTTCTACTGAATGGTGACTCCACTGAACCTTATACATTCTGATCGACCTTGCCCGCGTTGATCTCTCCTTCTGATCCAATACCTTGACGGGGTACTCTTGATAAGACAAGTCTGGTTCTATCTCAATTTCTGGTTCAGGTAGCACTTCAGCGGGTAAGCGGACACATTTCCGTAGCTGGGATACATGGAACACATCATGAGCAACTGTCATTTGGGGTGGCAACTTCAATTGATATGCTACAGGTCCACAAGTTTCCTTGATTTCATAGGGTCCAATGTAGCGAGGAGCTAACTTGCCCTTGATCCCAAATCTCTGGACACCTTTGGTGGGTGACACCTTAAGATAAACATGATCTCCCACTTTGAACTGCAGGGGCTTCCTTCTCTTGTCATGATAGCTCTTTTGCCTGGCCTGGGCAGCTTCTAGGTTATTCTTAATAACTCTGACCTTTTCCTCTTCTTCAAGCACCAAGTCTGGTCCAAATATTTCCCTTTCTCCTGCTTGAGACCAATTCAGCGGGGTCCTACACCTTCTTCCATACAAGGCTTCAAAAGGTGCCATCTTCAAACTGGACTGGTAGCTGTTATTATAAGAGAACTCTGCCAAGGAAAGACACTTGTCCCAATCCTTTCCATAGTGTAGCACATAGGCCCTCAACATGTCTTCCAAAACCTGATTTACCCTTTCTGTCTGGCCATCTGTTTAAGGATGGTATGCTGAGCTTCTTATTACATGGGTCCCAAGTGATTCCTGTAGTTGCTCCCAAAATCATGCCACGAATGGTGCTCCTCTGTCCGATACTATAGTCTTTGGTATTCCATGCAAGCGAACTATCTGGTCAATGTAGATTTCTGCATATTTCTCCGTCCTGTGGGTGGTGTGCACTGGCAAGAAGTGAGCTGTCTTGGTCAATCTGTCCACAATGACCCAAATGGAATCATGGTGCCGGGAGGTATTGGGCAATCCTACGATAAAATCCATACAAATGTCCACCCATTTCCAAGATGGTATGGGAAGGAGTTGCAAATGGCCTGCTACCTTCAAATGATTGGCCTTGATTCTCTGGCAGGTGTCACATTCGGATATGTACTTGGCAATTTCCCTCTTCATTCTGGTCCACTAGTATAAGGATCTGAGATCATGATACATCTTATTGCTGCCCGGGTGTATGGAGAATTTTGAAAGGTGAGCTTCATCCAATATCTTCTTTCTGAGCTCAGGGTCCTTGGGAACAACCAATCGATCTCCAAACCATAGGATTCCTTTGTTGTCCTGATGGAAGCATTTGTATTTTTCTGCTTTCTGCTCGATCATTTCCTTAATGACCTGAACACCCTTGTCTTCAATCTGTGCCCTGACTATTTGCTCTTGCAATGTGGGCTCCACCGAGATATAATTTAAAGCACCCGAGGAAACAACCTCTAGGTTTAGTTTGCACAACTCATCACATAGGGTGGTGACTCTTGCATCCATGTTCATACAATTGCACTAGGCCTTCCTACTTAAGGCATCTGCCACAACATTGGCCTTGCCAGGATGGTAATGCACCTCCAAATCATAGTCCTTGATTAGCTTTAACCATCTCCTCTGCCTCATATTAAGATCCGCTTGAGTGAAAATGTATTTGAGACTCTTATGATCAGTGTAAATGTTACAGTGAGCTCCCATCAGGTAATGTCTCCATATCTTGAGAGCATGAACCACAGCTGCTAATTCCAGATCATGTGTGGGGTAGTTCTGCTCATGGGGTCTAAGTGCTCGGGAGGCGTAGGCAATCACTCTGTTGTCTTGCATTAAGACACATCCCAAACCAGTACCAGAAGCATCACAATAAACTTCAAAGGGCTTGGTGTTATCAGGTTGAGCTAGCACTGGTGCTGTTGTCAAATGTTGCCTTAGTGTATGAAAGGCATCCTCACACTTCTGACTCCAATCATACTTGACTCCCTTCTTCAACAGTTCAGTCATCGGCTTGGCAATTCTGGAGAAATCCAGAATGAATCGTCGATAATACCCTGCCAATCCCAGAAAACTCCGAATCTGCCGCACTGTGGTAGGAGGTTTCCAATCCATTACTTCTTGTACCTTCTCAGGGTCAACTGATATCATATCCTGAGAAATTGTGTGGCCCAGAAATTTAATTTCCCTCAGCCAGAAATCACATTTAGACAACTTAGCATACAACTGATGGTCACGCAGTCTCTGAAGTACAGTATGCAAATGTTTAGCGTGCTGGCTTCATTCTTGGAATAGACCAGAATATCATCAATGAAAACCACCACAAACTTGTCCAGCTCTGGCATGAATACTAAGTTCATCAGGTACATGAAATAAGCCGGGGCATTGGTCAACCCAAAAGACATCACCAAAAACTCATAGAGCCCATATCTGGTAGAGAAAGCCGTCTTCGGAATATCACTAGCACGAATCTTGATCTGATGGTAGCCCAAGCGAAGGTCTATCTTGGAGAACACTTTCGCTCCCACCAACTGATCAAACAAAACATCAATGCGGGGCAGTGGGTATTTGTTCTTGATGGTTACCGCATTGAGAGGGCGGTAATCAACACACATTCTCAAACTCTCATCCTTTTTCTTCACAAATAGGGCTGGGCATCCCCAAGGTGAAGTAATTGGGCGAATGAACCCCTTGTCCAACAACTCTTGTAGCTGCTTTTTCAACTCCGCCAATTCCGCGGGAGGCATCCTATAGGGTCTCTTGGAGATAGGAGCAGTTCCGGGTTGCAATTCAATTGCGAACTCTATGTCTCTATCGGGTGGCATCCCTAGCAATTCATCTGGAAAAACATCTGGGTAGTCGCAGACCACAGGGATTCTTTCAACTGGTGACTCTATCATAGTGAATGCACAAGAATGGGTACAACCCTGATCAGGCAAGTATAAAGTAGTCTCGCCATAAGTAGGGGAGTGAATCTCAATGGCCCTTGCTGCAATATCCAATACTGCCTGATGTGTGGATAACCAATCTGTTCCCAATATAATGTCCAGGCTATCCAATCCTAAGATGAGAAGGGTGGTTCTAATCACAAGACTACCAAATTTTATAGGCACTTGCCTGTTGATTTGATAGGTGGCAACCCTGCCTCCTGGTGTTGAAATTGTAATACCCCCATCGGTGTGGTGAAAAGGCAATTGGCACTTGGCACTAAATTTGGCACTGATAAAACTATGTGATGCACCGGAATCAAAGAGAATAATAGCAGGATAATTCAAAACTGAAAAGATACCAGTCATGACGGGTGCTCCCTCTGGAATATCAGCCATGGTGGTGAAGTTCGGCCTGCCTTGCCTCACTTGCACCTTCTGCCTCTTGCCTTGGTTCTGGTTGGCATTCTGTCCCAGCCGTTGCTGGTTTCTGGGGCAATTCTTGGCATAATGTCCAGTGTTACCACAAGTGAAACACCTGTTGTCATTGGCCTGATGGTACTGCTGCTGCTGTTGCTGATTGTTCCTCTGAACTGGAAACTGGGTGCGGTTGGGTGCCTGCTGCTGCTGCTGCTGTGGTCGGATCACCCAACGTCCTTAATGCTGCTGAGGTCCTCTGTTCTGAGTGTCAGATACAATCCTGAAGCGCTGTGGCTGAGCTGAAGGTCCTGCTACAGGGGTCTTCCTCTTCTTTTCTGCCTAACAAGCTGTGATACAGTCCTCCTGAGAAATGGCCATGTTGACTAACTCATTATAGCTGTTAGCCCTGACTGTGTTGAGACGGTCACAGAGCTTAGTGCTGAGCCCCCTCCTGAACCTGTCCCTCTTCTTCTCGTCGGTGTCTGCATGATATCCGGCATACTGGCACAGGTCATTGAAGGCCTGAGCATACTGTAACATTGTCCAGTTCCCTTGAGTGAGTGCCAGAAACTCGTTGAGCTTGCAGTCCATAATGCCTGCTGGTATATGGTGCCCCCTGAAAGCTGTCTTGAACTCTCTCCATTCCACCTCACGGTCAACTGGCTGCATAGCAAGAAAATGGTCCCACCATGTCCGCGCGGGTCCACGAAGCTGCTGGGTGGCGAACCTGACCTTAGTCACCTCTGAACAAACTCCATGGAGTAGCGGGAATTTGGATTCCACTACTCGCAACCATACATCAGCATCAAGGGGGTCCTCGGCCTTGGTGAACAACGGTGGCTGGGTACTGAGGAACTCCTGATAAGTGGCTACTGCGGGGTGACGCTGATGATCACCACCACCATAGTGCTGAGGTGGTGGCTGATGCTGAGCCAGCTGTTGCAAGATCTTGTTCTATTGAGCCATCAACTCTTGCAGAGTATGAGGCGGTGGCGGTGGTGGAGGAACGCGCTCATTCTGACCACGACGCGCTCTTCCTGCTATCTGAAAATCATGTATATTCTCAATACAACATTTCTGAGGTTCAAGGTTCAATAGTGGTGAAAGAGTCAAAAGGGTAAAACCAATATATATTTTGCATAATTATAAAATATTCCACATGGCCTAAACTTTATCTTCTTAAATTATGACTGACAGCATTCATCAACCATGCTTCCAAAAGAGTTTATCATGATTACATCAATAACTCAAAAGACTCAACTCTATCTAGCCTAGTACCCCAAGGGTGCAAAAGCTAAGCTAGCTTCGAGGAGTCCTACCATCACAGACTTCTAACTCTATCCTTGCGACCTAGTGAGCAAACAAGGCAACACTCGACTCGGGGGAAGGTGGTCTCCCTGAGCCAGCAGTGTCCAAACTGGAGGCAGGCTCCTCTCCTCCCTCGATGTCGACATCCTCGTTGGCCTCCATGTCTTGGATCTCCTGGTGGTGCATATCCAAGTGCTGGTTAGCCTCTGCAAGCTGCTGCTGGGTGTTGATCAACTAATCCTCAAGAACCTCGATGGTGTTCTCCCTGGTTCCCACTAACTCCTCAAGCTCTTGGATCTCATTTGACAGTTGCTCCACTTGTAAGTCCTTTTCCACCATCTCAGTGAACAAGTCAACCACAAGTTCCTCTCTGTTATCCAAAGTGATCTTGGTCACCTCCAACAATGCCATCAGATGGGACATTGCCTCTCCACGCATCACTTGCAGACGATACAGGGCATTCATGCATCGCACCGTCAAGTGAGCCGTCTGACCTGGGTAGATAGCCCAGATATTCTTGGCATGCTCCACTCGGTCCTTCCACATTGGGTCGTCCTCCTTCTCCGTGAGGAACAGACCAATGGGGTGAGTGGACAGCTCCAAGGGGTGGAATCCGCAGAAGGTGGTCAGTCCGTGAAGAGCAATTGCCTCCATAGTATCCTCAGCCCGGTATCCAAAAGACTCAGAGTCCAGCGAACGCTAGCCTGGCTGTAGGGGATGAGGCTCCAGGGTCATCCTCGCCCTACAGCGGGGCACTCGGTGCTTCTCGAACAACTGCACCGCGTACTGGGGAGGTGTCGTGTAACCAGCTCCCTGAAGTACCTCCCACAAAATACGGGGAAAACCCTCTCGTGCAAGCCCGTCAGTGTGGGACTGTGCATTCCCTTCGTCCGAGGATCCGTGAGAAGTCATTTGTGTACGGTTAAGCGTAAGTAAAAGAAAAAGAATTATAAAAAGAAAAGGGATCACAACTCAGCCTCTCTATAACTACGACAATGGTACTGGGGTACTTAGTTTGTCATCATTTTGTATTCAAGTTCTTACCCAATTATCCATTAGTTTAATTAAGGATGCATGCATGCTCGTCCTGAACGACCTCACATCAACGTAGAGGGAATAGGGAGGAACTCCCATCCCTTATAGTAGCCGGTAGGGCTTACTCATATAGCCACCTAGCTACTCCTCTATTATCCTAAGGCTTCACGTCCTAGGTCTATCCTTATCGTCCTGACGATCTATCCAACATTTGTTTCTAACCAGTTTTACTTTGAAAAAGGATGGTATTTATAGTTTATTGATTCCGCTGTGGTGGTACGAGCTCCGATACCAGCTATGGCGGAACCATCTGAATTATTCCAACTTAAGTGCCTAAGTCCCGCCTTAGAGGCTAGACCACACTTAAATGGGAATAACCCGTCAATCCCTCGGATCTAGTCCGACAAGGCCACTGACAGGATCAAGTACCACAATCTCACTCGATGGTGAGTCACAGAGCAAATACAATAAAGCATAAAACCATACATTAAAGAGTATTAAACTTATTACATCATCATCGGGGTTTTAACAAAAGTAGTCATCATTGTTCGAAGTGCAGTGGAATAAAACTAACGGTAAGTAAACAGAGAGATGGGGAAGCCTGTCCCATCACTCCTCATGCTCCTCCTCAGCCGAGGCAGGGTCCCACTCGACAGTCCAACCCGGTGGCAAGATGGACGACCAAGTCACTCCAGCAACCATGTCCTCCAGAGAACCTGTAAAATTATGCCACAAGCAAGGCTGAGTATACTAATACTCAGCTAGACTTACCCGGTGTGAGGAGTCAACTCCTCTACCTCTAGACATGCAGCTGTTTGGCTCGGGGTTTGGTTGCCAAAAGCACTAGCTGAGTTCAAAAATCAAGTTTTAGCTTTGTCAAGTTTTAGTGTGACTCTCTTAAGACTAAATGTATACCTATCTAATCATACATGGTATCAAACATTTAGTGTCGGCGTTCCGAGACCGGGGGGTCCCCGAGCCGACGAGTGAGTGTGCCGCGTGCCCCAGCCCAGATGGGTCGAGCGCGTGGGCGAGCGCGAAGGGGGGAGAGAGAGAGAGGGAGAGCGAGAGCGAGGCGGCCGGAGCCGGGTCGTGAGGGAGTCGGAGAATCCCGCGGCCTTCGTGTTCGTCCCGCGCCCAGGTCGGGTGCGCTTGCAGTAGGGGGTTACAAGCGTCTGCGCGGGTGAGGGGAGCGAGCGGCCCCGAGAGAGCGCCTGCCCCTGCCCTTCGTTCCCGCGAGGCCAACCTTCTCTAAGAAGGCCCTGGTCCTTCCTTTTATAGGCGTAAGGAGAGGATCCAGGTGTACAAATGGGGGTGTAGCAAGGTGCTACGTGTCTAGCGGGGGAGAGCTAGTGCCCTAAGTACATGCCAAGGTGGCAGCCGGAGAGATCTTGGCACCCAGCTAGTGTGGCATCGTGGCTGTCGGAGAAGCGATGGAGCCGGACGGAGGGACAGCTGTCGGAGTGGCTGGGCCCTTGCTGACGTCCTCCTGCTTTCGTAAGGGAGCTGAGAGCCGCCGTCGTCATGGGTCTAGCGGAGCGCCATCATTGCCTATCTGGCGGAGCTGGCCAGATGGGACGTCGGTTCTGTTCTCTGCGGCCCGAGTCGGCTCGGGGTAGGGTGATGATGACGCTTCCTGTTGACGTGGCGGACTTGTGCCCTAGGTCGGGCGACGTGGTGGCTCCTCCGAGGCCGAGGTCGAGTCTATCCTGCATGGCCGAGGCCGAACCTGAGCTCCTGGGTCGGGCGAGGCGGAGGTCGCTCGGCAGAGGCCAGGGCGGAGTCCGAGCCCTGGGTCGGGTGAAGCGGAGTTCGTCGTCTTCTAGGGCCTTAGCCCGAGTCCGAGCCCTGGGTCGGGCGGAGCGGAGTTCGCCGTCTTCCGGGGCCTTAGCCCGAGTCCGAGCCCTGGGTCGGGCGGAGCGGAGTTCGCCGTCTTCCGGGGCCTTAGCCCGAGTCCGAGCCCTGGGTCAGGCGGAGCTTCCTCTGGCGCTTTCGGCCAAGCCTGGCTACCCGTCAGTCTTACCTTTTGCGTTAAAGGCCCCAGTGATTTGGTCGGTTGGCGCGGTGATTTAGTGAGGGTTACTTCTTATCGAAGGCAAGGCCTCGGGCGAGCCGGAGATGCGTCTGCCGTGAAAGAGGAGACCTCGGGCGAGACGGAACCATCTCAGGGTCGGCTACCCTCGCCCGAGGCTAGGCTCGGGCGTGGCGTGATCAAGTCGCTCGTATGGACTGATCCCTGACTTAATCAAACCCATCAGGCCTCTGCAGCTTTATGCTGATGGGGGTTACCAGCTGAGAATTAGGCGTCTTGAGGGTACCCCTAATTATGGTCCCCGACAGTAGCCCCCGAGCCTCGAAGGGAGTGTTAACACTCGCTTGGAGGCTTTCGTCGCACTTTTTTGCAAGGGGACCAGCCTTTCTCGGTTGCACTTTGTTCCGGTGGGTGCGCGCGAGCGCACCCGCCGGGTGTAGCCCCCGAGGCCTCGGAGGAGTGGTTTCACTCCTTCGAGGTCTTAATGCCTTGCGTAATGCTTCGGCTGGTCTGGCGGTTCCCTCATGCGAACAGGCCGTAGCCCAGGTGCACTGTCGGGGCCCAAGTTCTCGGGCTGGTATGTTGACGCTGTCAACGGTTTGGCCGGAGCCGGGTTTGCGAGAGCAGCCCCCGAGCCTCCGCACAGAGCGAGAGGACGATCAGGGACAGACTCGGCTTTTTTACATACGCCCCTACGTCGCCTTTCCGCAAGGAGGAGGGGGGGAGAGCGCCATGTTACCCTCGATGGGCACCGAACATGGTGTCTCCGGTGAGCTGCAATCGGGTAATCCGAGTGGACATCTGTGCCCCGTTCGTTGGGGGTCGGCTAGGGGCCCGGAGGCACGCCCAAAAGTACCTGCGGGTGATCTGCCGGACCTGGTCCCCTGGCGACGGGGTCCGAGGGCTCGTTGCCTCCCTCCGATGGGATTCCGTTACAGAGTCGTTCCCGCTGGTCTCGGAAATGTCCTAGGGTACCTCGGGAGCGCAGCCCGAGCCTTGGTTATGTATCGAACGTACCCCTGGTCATCCCTCGCTCGGTGTCTGAGGCGACTGTGAACCCTTCGGGGGGCCAGCCTTCGAACCCCTGATCAGTAATGGGCGTGGAGCCCGAGTAGCCTGAGGCGGTCGTGGAACCTTTCGGGAGGCCGACCTTCGAACCCCTGACCAGTAGTGGGTGTCGGGCCCACGCGATCTGAGGCGGCTGTTGAACCCTTCGGGGGGCCAGCCTTCGAACCCCTGATCAGTAAGGAGGCTCGGAGCCTAGTTCCTTCACGGGGAAGGATCCCTTGGGGGGTATCCCCTTTCCCGGTCCCTGTTGCAAGAGATAGAGAAAGAAGGAAAAGGGAAAAAGGATTCGAAATTGAACGTCGTGGCGTACCTTTTTCGGTGTGGTTGCTTTGGCGAAGGCGAAACGTCGCCAGCTGCTCCTGCCAGTAGCGCTGTCCGTCGAGCCGCGGAGTTAATGCGCCGGGGCGAGTAGTTGGCGAGGCTGCCGTTGCGCGTGCGCGAGCCGTTCGAGGAACGGGTTACGGGCGTGTCGTCTTCACACCGTGAGAGAGAGGGGGTTCTCTTGCGGCCTCCGGATGGGACGTGAGCCTGGCTGATGACGTGATCGCTGCTCTTGCGCGCCTGCCACTGTCGTTACTGCCGGCCCACTTTTGACCGTGTTTGACCGCTGCGTCAGGCTGGCGCAGCTGGGCCGCGCGCTGGGCCGCCTTGGGTCGCGGTATTGGTTCCGCAACCGAGGAGGTGCGGTGGTGGCGCAAGTGGCATAGTGGCTTACATGCAGCATCCGGCGCGCCGGTTGCGCGACGCGTGGGCTTGAGCCTTCATGCTGGCCTGTCAGGAGTCGGAGAGGCGCGTCCACTTGGCGCGGTTGCATGCCACCCGCATGGCTGCCCGCCCCCTTCGCCCGTTGGTCTGGGCAAAAGTGGAGGGTCACTTGTAACCGCTGGGTGGTTGTGCGCACGCCGCGCGCGGCAGTTCGGCTTCTTTTGCTCGGAGCCGGTCCGCATGACAGGTGGGTCCTAGCCCCCGCGCCGCAGGGGAGGGCTTTGGAGGTGTGTTGGAGAAGACTCAGCCCGTGACGGTTGGGGGCGCAAGCGTGGAGAGTTGCCTTTAAAAGGAGGGCGACCCCTTTCGTAGGGCGACCATGTCTTCTTCCTCCCTTATGCATTGTGTCTTTCTACCTTTCAAGCCCCCGGGTGGGGGAAACCGCCGTCTCCGTGCCTCGTCGTCGGGGGATACCACTCCGTGGGAGCGGGTACCTTTCGGCCATCGTTCGGCTTCAAGGATTTTCATCAGGCAGATCGGTTGCTCCCCTCCGCTGGGGGTCACCCGAGACGGTGACCACCAACTCCTGGGTGGGGAGGAGCAAACCGGACTGCGATCTAGGTCCCACCCTCAGCTTCAAGGATGTTCATCATCCTCGCTGGGGTGGGTGCCGGACTGAGCTGGCGCCCTACCTCCCGCACGGGTTCGTGGGTCATCCTCTCCCACGATGTTCGAGGGAGAAGGCGCTCACTGGCCCTGCGGGCGGCCCGGACTTCGACAACGCGGGGTGGATCGGCGGCGGACGCCGTCACCTCCAGCGTGTCGGGTCCGCTGGCTCGGCTCCGGCGGCCCCTTCTGTTGGGGGGGGGCAGCTGCCGCGCCGTGTACACGGGAGGTCCACCCTAGACGTCGCGCGCTGCTAGGGCGGCGTTCGTGTTCTGGGGTGGCCCTGCCTTTGCACCAGGGCGGCGCCTTTGCGCGGAGGCCGGTGCCCCACTCGTCTGGGAGGATTTGAGTGGGGATCTGCCGGTAGGCTGGTGGCTCCTGGCGTCAGCGCCGAGGTGGAGGCGGCTCGAGAAGTCCCCGTCAGCGACGGGATCACCGCCACCATCGGCGCTTCGGGCCTCCGGCTCTTTGTACTTGTCCTCGCCCCTCGAGCGTCGGCGCGGGCGGGGGTAAGACTGCAGCCGTGCCTACCCCTGAGGCCTGCGCTGCTGTAGTTCGGCCATCCGGAGTGGGGGCCGTTGCCGTCGTAGTCGGAGCGGGCGGCGACGAGCCGCCCGTCAGTCTTCTGTAGCCCCGCAGGCCCGCCCCTACCGAGTGGGGTAGTTCGTGCCTGCGGGGGGGGGGGGGGGAACCGGAGTTCCGTTTGTAATGGCACATCGAGTGCCAGTTTTTTTGTTCATTTTCGGCTTTCGGGGCCTGAACATGTATGTAACCACGGCATGGAGCCGTGCCTTTTCCTCATTCCCGAGCACTAAGACTCGTCTGCTGATTGTCTGAACTGCTTCACTAAGCATGAGTCGCCTCGTGTCAAGGTGACGAGTGAGGTATCCGTATCCCGGAGGCGTAGGAGTCCCTCGGCTCGGTCGGCCCTGCTGTCCGAGGCTTCTCTAGCTTAGTTAAAGAGACCCCTCGGCCGCTCTTCGACGAGCCGAGGCCGGGGGTAGCGATATCAGCATGAGCAGGGGCGGAGTTGGCTCGGGAATGAAACCTGGCTGGCCGGAGCCTAGCCGAGTTGTCCGTTGGCAGGATCGACGCCGGAGTTGGTCAGCCGAGGCTTCGGACCGGGCTCGTGCCCTCGGAAGGTGGTTGGCCGAGGCCCCGGAGGTGGCTGGCCGAGCCGCCTGCTCGGGCCGGATTCCCGGAGAAGTCCCTGACAACGATCGCCCGGGCGTGGTGATGACGCCGTCCTTTGGAGCGGAGGGCCTCGGATCGCGTCGCCGTCCGAGGCTAGTTCGGGCCTTGCCGAAGTTGCTGTCGATGCCGAGGGTGTCGCCGCCCCCTTCCAGCGCCAAGACCTGAGCCTGCAGGATCAGCTTGTCTTGTAGCGTGTGCTTTGTGCGGCCGTCGAGGCCAGAACACACATCCTTGCTGTGCTGTAAAGCTGCGTCCCCTTTCCTCTTGTTCCAAGCATCTGGACTTTTTGTCGGTAACAGGGATATTTGTGCGAGCGAAAGTTGCTTCTCGCGGAAGGTGAGGAGTGAGGTATCCGTATCCCGGAGGCGTGGGAGTCCCTCGGCTCGGTCAGCCTTGCCGCTTACGCGCACTTTTACTCATCCATGAGGCCCTATCACCGACTTAGTCGAGGAAACTCGAAGAATCGCTTCGACAGAAGAGCTTCCGAACGTAGAGACTTGTTCGATCCGCGGAGTCACTTTATCCGAGCGCGAGTTACTTATCGCAGAAGGTGATGAGTGAGGTATCCGTATCCCGGAGGCGTAGGAGTCCCTCGGCTCGGTCAGCCTTGGCTGCTTATGTGTACTCTGTCGTTTCCATGACCCACTTTTCGAAGTAGTCAAAAAGCACGAAAGATATTCTGATAAAAGAGATTTTTTGTTCGAGGAAAATTTTGACGCAGAGGGGGTTTCCCCCCTTTTAGCCCCCGAGGGAGGGTCGGGCTTTGCCGAGGCGAGGCCGACCCTTCCTTGTTGACTAAACTTTGCGTGGGTGCGAGGTATATGAACAATTTGGAAACATCTCAAGGGTAGAAGCGACGTAGCTGTTGGATGTTCCAAGCGTTGCCGTAGACCTCGCCTTGACTGTTGGCCAGCTTGTACGTTCCGGGCTTCAGAACTTTGGCGATGACGAACGGCCCCTCCCAGGGGGGCGTGAGCTTGTGCCTCCCTCGGGTGTCTTGCCGCAGCCGAAGCACCAGATTGCCCACCTGGAGGTCTCGGGGTCGGACCCCTCGGGCGTGGTAGCGTCGCAGGGACTGCTGATACCGCGCCGAGTGTAGTAAGGCCCTGTCCCGAGCCTCATCCAGCTGGTCCAGCGAGTCTTCTCGGCTAGCTTGGTTGCTTTCTTCGTTGTAGGCCCTCGTCCTCGAGGAGCCGTATTCCAGGTCAGTGGGCAGGACGGCCTCGGCCCCGTAGACCAGGAAGAACGGCGTGAAACCCGTGGCTCGGCTTGGCGTCGTCCTCAGGCTCCAGACCACCGAGGGGAGTTCCTTCATCCATCGCTTGCCGAACTTGTTGAGATCATTGTAAATCCGAGGCTTGAGCCCCTGTAGAATCATGCCATTGGCACGTTCTACTTGCCCATTCGACATGGGGTGAGCTACGGTGGCCCAGTCTACCCGGACGTTGTGATCCTCGCAAAAATCCAAGAATTTTTTGTCGGTGAACTGGGTGCCATTGTCGGTGATGATGGAGTTCGGGACCCCAAAGCGATGGATGATGTTGGTGAAGAACGCCACCGCCTGCTCGGATCTGATGCTGTTCAGGGGTCGGACCTCGATCCACTTGGAGAATTTGTCGATGGCGACCAGCTGGTGCGTGTAGCCCCCAGGCGCCTTCTGCAGAGGGCCAACGAGGTCCAGACCCCACACAGCGAAGGGCCAGGTGATGGGTATCGTCTGCAGAGCCTGAGCGGGCAGGCGGGTCTGCTTCGCATAGAATTGGCACCCTTCGCAGGCGCGGACAATTCTAGTGGCGTCAGCCACTGCCGTCGGCCAGTAGAAGCCTTGGCGGAAAGCGTTCCCAACGAGGGTTCGAGGTGCCGCATGATGGTCGCAAGCCCCCGAGTGTATTTCCTGCAGGAGTTCCTGACCCTCGGCGATGGAGATGCATCGCTGGAGGATGCCCGAGGGGCTACGGTGGTAGAGCTCCTTCTCATCGCCCAGCAAGACGAACGACTTGGCGCGTCGCGCTACCCGCCGAGCCTCGGCTCGGTCGAGGGGCAGTTCTCCTTGGCGGAGATATTGCAGGTACGGGGTCTGCCAACCCTGATCTGGCACGACCCCGCTGTGCTCCTCCTCGATGTGCAGTGCTTCGCCCTCGGGGGTCGAGGGCTCCTCGAGTTGAGCCGAGGATGGCTCGGGCTGGGCCGAGGTCGCCTCGGACGGGGCCGAGGGCACTTCGGGCTCGGGCGTGTCGCCTATCTTGACGGAGGGTTGGTGCAGATCCCGGGAGAAGACGTCCGGGGGAACCGTCGTTCGCCCCGAGGCTATCTTCGCCAGCTCGTCCGCAGTCTCGTTGTAGCGCCGGGCGATGTGGTTAAGCTCGAGCCCGTAGAACTTGTCTTCCAGGCGTCGAACCTCATCACAGTAGGCCTCCATCTTCGGGTCGCGACAGTGGGAGTTCTTCATGACTTGGTCGATAACGAGCTGCGAGTCGCCGCGTGCATCGAGGCGTCGGACCCCTAGCTCGATGGCGATTCGCAGTCCGTTGATCAGAGCCTCGTACTCAGCCACATTGTTGGACGCTGGGAAATGGAGGCGGAGCACGTAGCGCAGGTGTTTCCCGAGGGGCGAGACGAAGAGCAGGCCCGCGCCGGCTCCCGTCTTCATCAGCGACCCGTCGAAAAACATGGTCCAGAGCTCCGGTTGGATCGGAGCCGTCGGCAACTGGGTGTCGACCCATTCGGCTACGAAGTCCGCCAGTACCTGGGACTTGATGGCCTTCCGAGGGGCGAACGAGATTGCCTCGCCCATGATTTCCACCGCCCACTTCGCGATCCGACCCGAGGCTTCCCGGCACTGGATGATCTCCCCCAGGGGGAAGGATGACACCACAGTCACCGGATGAGACTCGAAGTAATGTCGCAGCTTTCGCCTCGTCAGGATCACTGCATACAGCAGCTTCTGGACTTGTGGGTAGCGGATCTTAGTCTCGGACAACACTTCGCTGATGAAGTAAACTGGCCTCTGAACGGGCAAAGCATGCCCCTCTTCCTGCCTTTCGACCACGATCGCGGCGCTGACCACCTGAGTGGTAGCGGCGACGTAGACTAAGAGGGCTTCTCCATCAGCTGGGGGTACCAAGACGGGCGCCTGGGTGAGGAGCGCCTTCAGGTTCCCGAGGGCTTCCTCGGCCTCGGGAGTCCAAGTGAAGCACTCGGCCTTCCTTAAGAGACGGTACAGGGGCAGGCCTCTTTCGCCGAGGCGCGAGATGAAACGGCTCAAGGCCGCGAGGCATCCCATGACCCTCTGTACGCCTTTTAAGTCCTTGATGGGCCCCATGTTCGTGATGGCTGCGATCTTCTCCGGGTTGGCTTCGATGCCCCGCTCGGAGACGATGAATCCCAAGAGCATGCCTCGGGGCACCCCAAAGACGCACTTCTCGGGATTGAGCTTGACGCCCTTCGCCTTGAGACATCGGAATGTCAGTTCAAGGTCGGAGAGAAGGTCGGAGGCTTTCCTCGTCTTGACTATGATGTCATCGACGTAGGCCTCGACCGTGCGACCGATGTGTTCGCCGAACACATGGTTCATGCACCGCTGGTACGTTGCACCCGCGTTCCTCAAACCGAACGGCATGGTGACATAACAGTACATGCCAAAGGGCGTGATGAAAGAAGTCGCGAGCTGGTCGGTCTCTTTCATCTTGATTTGATGATACCCTGAGTAGGCATCGAGGAAAGATAGGGTTTCGCACCCTGCAGTGGAGTCCACAATTTGGTCGATGCGAGGTAGAGGGTAGGGGACTTTCGGACATGCTTTGTTGAGACCAGTGTAGTCTACACACATCCGCCATTTCCCCCCTTTCTTCCTCACAAGCACAGGGTTGGCAAGCCACTCAGGGTGGAATACCTCGTTGATGAACCCCGCTGCCATCAGCTTGTGGATCTCCTCGCCTATCACCCTGCGCCTTTCCTCGTCGAATCGGCGCAGAGGCTGTCTGACCTGTCGGGCTCCGGCCCGAATATCCAGCGAGTGCTCGGCGACATCCCTCGGTATGCCGGGCATGTCCGAGGGACTCCACGCAAAGACGTCGGCGTTTGCGCGGAGAAAGTCGACGAGCACTGCTTCCTATTTGGGGTCGAGCCCGGAACCGATTCGGATCTGCTTGGAGGTATCGCCGCTGGGGTCGAGAGGGACGGCCTTAACCGTCTCTGCTGGCTCGAAGTTGCCGGCATGTCGCTTCACGTCTGGCACCTCTCGGGAGAGGCTTTCCAGGTCGGCAATGAGGGCCTCGGACTCGGCGAGGGCCTCGGCGTACTCCACGCACTCCACATCGCATTCGAATGCGTGCTTGTACGTGGGGCCGACGGTGATGACCCCGTTGGAGCCCGGCATCTTGAGCTTCAGGTAGGTGTAGTTGGGGATGGCCATGAACTTCGCGCAGCATGGCCTTCCCAACACTGCGTGGTAGGTTCCTCGGAACCCGACCACGTCGAACGTCAAAGTCTCCCTTCGGAAGTTGGAGGGTGTTCCGAAGCAGACAGGAAGGTCGAGCTGTCCGAGGGGCTGGACGCGCTTCCCGGGAATGATCCCATGGAAGGGCACAGCGCCTGCTCGGACGGATGACAGATCGACGCGCAGGAGCCTGAGGGTCTCAGCGTAGATGATGTTGAGGCAGCTGCCCCCATCCATCAAGACCTTGGTGAGCCTGACGTCGCCGATGACGGGATCGACGACGAGCGGGTACTTCCCTGGGCTCGGCACGTGGTCGGGGTGGTCATCCTGGTCGAAGGTGATGGGCTTGTCGGACCAGTCTAGGTAGACTGGCGCCGCCACCTTCACCGAGCAGACCTCCCGACGCTCCTGCTTACGATGCCGAGCCGAGGCGTTCGCCGCATGCCCTCCATAGATCATGAAGCAGTCGCGGACCTTGGGGAACTCTCCTGCTTGGTGATCTTCCTTCTTGCCGTCGTCGCGGGCCTTGTCACCCTCTGCGGGTGGCCCGGCCCGGTGGAAGTGGCGCCGAAGCATGACACACTCCTCGAGGGTGTGCTTGACGGGCCCCTGATGGTAGGGGCACGTCTCCTTTAGTGCCTTGTCGAAGAGGTTGGCGCCTCCGGGGGGCTTCCGAGGGTTCTTGTACTCGGCAGCGGCGACAAGGTCCGTGCTGGCGGCGTCGCGTTTCGCTTGCGACTTCCTCCTGCCTTTCTCCTTGGCGCCGGGCGGAGTAGACGCCTCGGGAGCATCTTCCGACGGGCGGCCCTGGGGCTGCTTGTCCTTTCGGAAGATGGCCTCGACCGCCTCCTGACCAGAGGCGAACTTGGTGGCGATGTCCATCAGCTCGCTCGCCCTGGTGGGGGTCTTGCGACCCAACTTGCTCACCAGGTCACGGCAGGTGGTGCTGGCAAGGAACGCACCGATGACATCGGAGTCGGTGATGTTGGGCAGCTCGGTGCGCTGCTTCGAGAATCGCCGGATGTAGTCCCGAAGGGACTCTCCCGGCTGTTGCCGACAGCTTCGGAGATCCCAGGAATTCCCGGGGCGCACGTACGTGCCCTGGAAGTTGCCGGCGAAAGCCTGGACCAGATCTTCCCAGTTGGAAATTTGCCCCGGAGGCAGGTGCTCCAACCAAGCGCGAGCAGCGTCGGAGAGGAACAGGGGGAGGTTGCGGATGATGAGGTTGTTGTCGTCCGTCCCACCCAGTTGACAGGCCAGGCGGTAGTCCGCGAGCCACAATTCCGGTCTCGTTTCCCCCGAGTACTTTGTGATAGTAGTCGGGGGTCGGAATCGGGGCGGAAACGGCGCCCGCCGAATGGCTCGGCTGAAGACCTGCGGACCGGGTGGTTCGGGCGAGGGACTCCGATCCTCCCCGCTGTCGTAGCGTCCCCCACGCCTGGGGTGATAACCTCGGTGCACCCTTTCGTCGAGGCGGGCCCGACGGTCGCGATGAGGGTGCTCGTCGCCGAGGTGGCCCGGGGCCGCAGGCGCGGTGTTGCGCGTGCGCCCGGTGTAGACCGAGGCTTCCCGCGTGAGTCGGGAAGTCGCGGCACGAGGTTCCGAGGGGTACCCCTGCCTTCGGGAGGCAGAGCTCTCGGCCCGCCGGGCCGCAGCGCCTTCCAGGAGATGCTTGAGTTCTCCCTGGATTCGCCGACCCTCGGTGGTTGATGACTCCGGCATCGCGCGGAGGAGCATCGCTGCGGCGACCAGGTCCTGACCGGTTCCGCCGGATGCGGGTGGCGGTCTGTCCCTGGCATCGTTGGCGATGCGGTGCTGGAGACCTTGGGGCAGGTGACGTATTCCTCCGGCCGGGGGCTGGCTCGCCCATACCTGCCCGATGTTCTGGCGGATTGCCTCGAGCGCTCCTGCTCCCTCATCGAGCCCGGCCTGCGCCCCGCGGACTTGCTCGAGCTGTGGGTCGTGACCCCCCGCCGGAACGGGGACCACAGCTAGCTCCCGCGGGATGTCGGCGCGAGGCGCTGGCCTAGGGGGATCACCATCCTCCGGCATGCCGAGACAGCCGCCCCCGGAGGGATCCCCTAGCTCGACGTGGAAACATTCGCGGTTCGGGCCGCAGTCCTTGTCGCCAAGGCTACGGCTGCCGTCGGAACAGTCGGAGAGGCAGTAGTCACATGCGGTCATGAAGTCCCGCATGGCACTGGGGTTGCCAAATCCGGAGAAATCCCAGCAGATGCTGGGGTCGTCATCTTCCTCGGACCCAGAGGGTCCATAGGTCGAGACACCCGTCAATCGGTCCCAAGGCGACCGCACACGAAACCCCAGAGAGGTTGCACTCGCCTCAACGTGAGCGCCCGCCAAAGCGAGGTCGCCAGGCGGGTTGAGGCCGAGTCGAAATGACGAAGGATGGGAATCAGCCCGTACCTTTTGGTCGACGAGGATCGACGAAGTCGCATCGGGGGCTGATCGTGCTGTCGTCCTGGGTGCGAGGGCGACGTCCTGCAGGCCCTCCGTGAGCGTGCTGGCGTCGTCCACTTGCTCGGGATCGGCGTGACACGGGGGGACGACGCTCGCCTTCGCCTCAAACGCGGGGGTGATGCCCGACACGTCCACCGTTGGGGCGCTGGGGATGTCGATTTGCTCGACAGTCGACTGAGCGCAGCCTCCCACTCGGCCTTGGTTGTCCCGCCTCCTCCTCCGATGGCGAGGGAGAGGACGGGGCGAACTCGAAAGTTGTCCTTCCCCCACGCGGGAAAGGCGTCGTCGATTCCGCCGCCGGCGGGCGGGCTGTCCGCCACCATTGTCGCTGTCGCGCGGCGGTGGAAGGAGTATCATGTCGTAGCTGCCGTCGAAAGACATGAACTCGAGACTCCCGAAACGGAGCACCGTCCCGGGTTGAAGAGGTCGTTGGAGACTGCCCATCTGGAGCTTGACGGGAATCTACTCGTCAACACGCAGTGTGCCCCTACCTGGCGCGCCAACTGTCGGCGTTCCGAGACCGGGGGGTCCCCGAGCCGACGAGTGAGTGTGCCGCGTGCCCCAGCCCAGATGGGTCGAGCGCGTGGGCGAGCGCGAAGGGGGGAGAGAGAGAGAGGGAGAGCGAGAGCGAGGCGGCCGGAGCCGGGTCGTGAGGGAGTCGGAGAATCCCGCGGCCTTCGTGTTCGTCCCGCGCCCAGGTCGGGTGCGCTTGCAGTAGGGGGTTACAAGCGTCCGCGCGGGTGAGGGGAGCGAGCGGCCCCGAGAGAGCGCCTGCCCCTGCCCTTCGTTCCCGCGAGGCCAACCTTCTCTAAGAAGGCCCTGGTCCTTCCTTTTATAGGCGTAAGGAGAGGATCCAGGTGTACAAATGGGGGTGTAGCAAGGTGCTACGTGTCTAGCGGGGGAGAGCTAGTGCCCTAAGTACATGCCAAGGTGGCAGCCGGAGAGATCTTGGCACCCAGCTAGTGTGGCGTCGTGGCTGTCGGAGAAGCGATGGAGCCGGACGGAGGGACAGCTGTCGGAGTGGCTGGGCCCTTGCTGACGTCCTCCTGCTTTCGTAAGGGAGCTGAGAGCCGCCGTCGTCATGGGTCTAGCGGGGCGCCATCATTGCCTATCTGGCGGAGCTGGCCAGATGGGACGTCGGTTCTGTTCTCTGCGGCCCGAGTCGGCTCGGGGTAGGGTGATGATGACGCTTCCTGTTGACGTGGCGGACTTGTGCCCTAGGTCGGGCGACGTGGTGGCTCCTCCGAGGCCGAGGTCGAGTCTATCCTGCATGGCCGAGGCCGAACCTGAGCTCCCGAGTCGGGCGAGGCGGAGGTCGCTCGGCAGAGGCCAGGGCGGAGTCCGAGCCCTGGGTCGGGTGAAGCGGAGTTCGTCGTCTTCTGGGGCCTTAGCCCGAGTCCGAGCCCTGGGTCGGGCGGAGCGGAGTTCGCCGTCTTCCGGGGCCTTAGCCCGAGTCCGAGCCCTGGGTCGGGCGGAGCGGAGTTCGCCGTCTTCCGGGGTCTTAGCCCGAGTCCGAGCCCTGGGTCGGGCGGAGCTTCCTCTGGCGCTTTCGGCCAAGCCTGGCTACCCGTCAGTCTTACCTTTTGCGTTAAAGGCCCCAGTGATTTGGTCGGTTGGCGCGGTGATTTAGTCAGGGTTACTTCTTATCGAAGGCAAGGCCTCGGGCGAGCCGGAGATGCGTCTGCCGTGAAAGAGGAGACCTCGGGCGAGACGGAACCATCTCAGGGTCGGCTGCCCTCGCCCGAGGCTAGGCTCGGGCGTGGCGTGATCAAGTCGCTCGTATGGACTGATCCCTGACTTAATCAAACCCATCAGGCCTCTGCAGCTTTATGCTGATGGGGGTTACCAGCTGAGAATTAGGCGTCTTGAGGGTACCCCTAATTATGGTCCCCGACATTTAGTAATCAACAACTTTTGCCAAGTCATCACATGTCCACTTGTTACTCAATGTAGCAGCATGGATCAAGCAGTCTCATTAGCTGCGAGAAGCAGACGATTCGAATCGAGTTTTTAAACCTTGCAAGGTAAACCTAAACACACGACGTGGCGAGGCACTCCGTCCCCACACACATCAACCGTCCCCATCGATTCCATGGCAATAGAAAGGGGCTCACCGCCTTGGCGTACAATGCCTCACTAACCCTGACTGCCGTCGTGCAGTGACCGCACTTGTACCCACCATAACCGGAATGGGAGACCACGTCTCAGGTCGCGTGAGGAGGGCAATCTGCGGGCAGGTTCACTCAGTGTAACACCCGGATTTTAGGGGTCCAAAACCCGGGGTTAACATAAACATCAGGTATGCTGGGACCAAGTCTCACACATATGATGTATAGTGGCACAGGATCGAATGTCACAACTTTATATATAACAGGAGTTCTATACAAAATAAATAATTACATTATAAGGAGACAACGGTCCAGCAACCCAAAGTTGACTGGGAGACGACGGCCTAGACCTCTCACGAACTCATCGCAGCATCCTCCATGAGCATCATCCTGCAGTACCTGGTCTTGACCTGTGGTGTATGTGAGACAGCAAGAGTGAGCTCACATACGTTCATCGCTCAACAAGTTGTGGGGAATAATGTGCATGAACTCGCCAAAGGTGGGAGCTCACGTGAAGTGTAAGGCTTACCAAAGAAGATGGTTAGAGCTGAGCATTGCTTTTAAAGTTGGTCAAAATTTTATTAGCAATTACTAAGTATAAGTAAATACCAAACCCAATTAAGTAATAGAACAAAAGTAACAACAACATCACCTGCAATGCAATGCATATGACAAATTGAATTTAGTTCCATAAATTAATCATGTGAGGGTCCGAGCTGCTCATGACCGTGAGCACGGCTAGTATACCAGTTTTACACTCTGCAGAGGTTGCGCATCTTTACCCACAAGTCGTGTATCCCATGTCGCCAGGGTTTGCAAGGCCCTTAGACACTTCCGAGGTGAATGGCTAGGGATCCACTACGAGGCCTTTACAAAGTTCCACTAGCTTCCGAAAACCCGCTACAGTTTATAGGAAGATCCAGTGCAGGAATCCCTTGCAGGACCGCCATCGCAGCAAAATCCTCCCGAGGGCCTCCCTACACTGACCTCTCCCCTACTGCCCTTGCCCCTTTCGGGTAAGGTAGTCTTCCACTAGCTTTCCTAATTAATCAGCCAAGGGCATCCCATACTACCCTTGTGGTAGCACTGTTTTCCCGGGTGGTCGCTCCATGTTCCAATTAACATAATGATCTTAACATGAACCATAAATAACAACTGATAACAAAAGTATAATCATGAATAGTGTAATCTTCATACCCAAAACCTCATATAGCACTAGCAAGTACTACCCAGAAAGTTCAGTGGTAAACAAGGTATAAAGATAGACAAACTAGGGTAACCTATTGGGTCCCATCAAAATTAACCTATGCAGATCATTATAATTAATCAGAACATGGCTGGGTAAAAAGAAGTGATCAAGGGCACAACTTGCCTGGGCCTTGAGATTCCAGGTACCAGGATGATCTTCAGATGACTCGTGACCTCACTGCTAGTCGTAGTAATACAAACAAACAGTGTATGCAAAATTTAACATCACACCAAACAAGTAAACAAAATACATAATAATAATCTACACATTAAAATAAGATCACAGGAAAAAGAATTATTAATTTTGGAGTTGTAGAATTCAAGTTATGAATTTCCTAAGATTTAAGGTGATTATAACATGATTAAATGATAAATAAATTTTCTGACAGAGTTTATGTCAAAACAGTGATTCAAAATGGTAGAGAATATTATTACAAAATTTTAGGAATTGGAATGACTCAATTTGGAGCTAAAATGAATTAGTTATGAATTAATTAAGTTTCAGGATTTATTTTAACACTAAAAATCATTTTCTAAATCATTTTCTATGATTTTATAACTCTCTGGACTGGGCGTACTAATATAAAGAAGCTCAGGGGGCTCAGGGTAACATTTCATATGACTCAGGGCACAACAGAGGTGGACGGCGGGTTTATTTAGTGAAACCCAAGGGGTTCTTTTAGAAAATAACCGCGGCGAAGGGGTACGCACCGATCACAGCCGCACGATCTGAACCGAGCGGCCCAGATTAAATCCTGACCTAAGTGAACCGGTACGCGCCCAGAGCCGTTGATCAAACAATCAACGATCAGGATTTAAAATACTCAGATTGATTCTCGTGCGCACGATCCGGATTGAACGGTCCCGATCGCATCCATCCCCACAGCACCCAGATCCGATGCCGATCTAATCTACACCGTTTATTTCGCGATCGACGGATCGGATTTAATTGATCAGATCATTCCCCCCAGAGCGTCCGATCTGGATCAAACGCTCGAGATATCCCGAGGCGAAGCGGTACGCCACATCTAATCGTGACCGTCCGTCAATGATCTAACGATTGAGGTGAATTCCCCCAAATGAGGCCGACGGCGGTGGCGCCGCCACACGCCCACGGTGGCCCATGGCCGGCGTTCGGCCAATCCCAGGGTTAGGGCACTAATAGCTCAATTCCTACGGCCTACGCGATGCTCCAGGCGCAACTAACCGGATGAGCTACTCACCGAGCTTGGAGACGGCAGCAGCGACGTTACCCACGGCGAGAGGCGGATTCGTGTGGATTTGGGTTCGACGGCGAGCAATTCCGGTGTCGTGGTGCCTCCCCGCGCCACCCGAAGCCTCGTGCGTGTTCGTGGAGGGTTTCCGGGGATTCGGAGCCTCACACCGTGGACCGGCGATGAGCACCGGCACGGTTCGACGATGGCGGCGGTGGCGTCCTTCTTTTACCTCGCGACTGCACTCACCTCTCCGCTCGGTTTGCTGGCGAGTTGGTACGGGAGCAATGGGGAGCGGGATCGGTTCTTATACCCCGAGCGGTGCGCAGGAGTCGGGAGAGTGGTTGCAACGGTGGCGCGATGACCGCGGAGTCCGCGCGGTCCGTTCGCCATGAGGAAGACGATCTGAGCGAGAGGCCCCACCCGTCGGTGTGCGCGCGATGAAGAAAAAGCCTGACGGCGCCGGCCCACCCCACAGCGACACCGACGCATAAGGGAGGGTTGGAGAGCGGGGCCCACATGCCAGAGAGGGCGCGAGACTGACAACTGGGCCCGCCCTGTCGGCGCAAAGGAGAGGCAGACAGCGCGCGTGTGAGAGGCTGCGCAGAGGACCCCACATGTCAGCGGCGCGGCGGGAGAGGCCGAGTTGGGCCGAGCGGGGATGTGTAGAGATGGGCCGCGAGCGAGGGGTGTTTACAGGGTGGGCCGAAATGAAGGTATGGCGGCCCATGAGGCTGATTTCGTTTTATTCTTTTTATTTTCTGTTTTCTTTTCTACACTTTCAAATCCAATTTGAGTTCAAGTTCAAATTCAAACTTTGTGTGGATCTTCATTTAAATATTCAAGGTGAACATAGCATGGATAAATTTTATTTATTTACAGATTTATTTTGCCTCTCTTGCCTTGTATATATTATTTCCCTTTTTCTTTTTATTTCCTATTTTCTATTTTCCAAATTCAAATTTATACTTCTATTTGTTTTCAAATTTTTCAAATGTATCAATTGAAACCCAAAGGTGAATATAAACCATACTATTTTATTATTACTAGTTTAAGTTTTATTCTCCTTGTTTATTTATTTCATGAGATGTATAAATGGTTTCTTTTAAAAGAAAAATTTTTTTTCTCATCTTTTTCTTTATTTCCCAATTTCCAAAATATTATGCTATTTTGTTCAAGTTTCTTCTACCAATCCCAAATTCAAATTTTGGGTGTTACAAATCCTACCCCCCTTAAAAATAATCTCGTCCCCGAGATTTGCAAGAACAGGATATATAACCAAGTTATCTCAAAACATATGCACAAAGAAAAATCTTGGCATGATGCATAATTCATTAGCAATACATAGGGTCAATTAGACCTTATTATTCCAACTAAAATAGTATCTTATCAACTACTAACTAAAGTAACATCTAGATCTTACAAATCATCATAATTTATATCTATGTAGCTTGGTGAAGCTGGTGGTGGTGGGGGTTGTTGTTGTTGTTGTCTCTCCAACCGTGCTTGCCTTATTTCTTGGCGGGCCTGACGTATTTCCTCGCGTTGTTGTCTTATCTGATTCTGCATCTCGGTCACCAGGTCTGTTAACTGTTGTATTACCAGTCTTTGGGTAGCAACCACTTGATCGATCTCAACAGGTGGGGGATCTGGAGGATTCATTTCTGTTTGCTGTTACGTGATAATCTTTCCTTTCCTGGTATTGACCATGAAAGTTAGAAGCATTTGGTAATAGTTTTGCAAAGGAAATTGTTCACTAAGCGGAATGAATAAGCTAGTAGTTGGTCATAATCTAAAGATTCTTTGGTAGGACTTAATCTTTGTTTTATGTCCAGATTGGGATAACCTAGTTGTTTAAGGTGAATATCCAAGGGTAAGATGGAATCTGTCAAGATGAGAGATATATATGGGTGAGATAGACTACAAGATGTAGGTTACAAGTTTGTTTTAGGTAGGGGTTGATAGACTATGCAATCCGCTAAGACTCTATTGATTGGGTAAGTTATGTAACTTGTTATATAGGTCGAGTTGTTGTGTATGGCCAAGTTGTTATAAGTCTCCAAATTAGGCTTAAGTGATTTTAGGAGTATGGACATATCTTGTGTACCAGCATTAAGTAACTCACACTAGATTAGACCATATTAAATTAGCTATGATCTAGATTAGACTAGTTTAAGTTAGATAGATTTATCAGGGTAAGATATATTTTGTTAGGATGTGTTAGAATCTTTTGAGATAGGATGGGGTATACGGTGTAGGTAGGTCAGAAGCTCTATTAGGTTAACACAGAGGGATTATGCAACTATCGGATGGGTAAGGTAGTTGCATATGTATATGGTCAAGTTAATCTAGGGCATCAATTTAGCTTAAATCATTTTTATAGGAGTGAGGTCTAATCCATTAGTACTATCTAACATGTTTGATAGGCCACTTTAGATTAGATCATATTAGGTTAGATGAGATCTAAGTTAGATTGGTATGACTGGCTTAACTAGATAAGGTCTAATTAATTTGCACTAGATCATGGTTGATAAACTAGGGTGGATAAGTATGCTTATTAGGATAAGATGGATCCATAAAGATAAGATAGAATCTTTTGAGACCAGTTAGACCTATTAGGATGAGATACAATCTTTTCAAGATAGGATGAGTATCTTTTAAGATAAGATGGATCTATTAAGATAAGGAAGAATCTTTTAAGATAAGATGAATTGGTTAGAATGAGAGCTTTTTAGGATAAGATAAATCTCTTAAGCTGGATATGTTCCAATGGGGATAATCTAGGTTGTCTAGTTATTTTGATGAGCATTTTTTTTATATGTATATGCAGATGTAATTGTGGACATTACTCCACAACCCATCACACTCAATCAAAGATTCAAATCAGACAAGTATCATAAGAACAAACATTCAAGCACATAGATAAAAATAGTTTCGTCTTTGTTCCTAAGAGTAGGTCTCCTATTCCTAAAGTCACTTTAGGCATAGGATTTCAAAGTGTGAAATCCACATTTGTCTTTAGAATGAAAAGGTAAGAATAATCAGAGTAAAGCGGAATTAGATGAGAAGAGATTAAGATAAGTTTAGAAAGAATCAGAGTAGCAAAGGTAATGTAACACCCGGTTTCAAAGAACAAAGCCGGGTGCATCTCATACATGCGCCAAGAAGACAACACATATAATAACAGAGTGTATAGAGATAAATGTCATTAACATCAGAGTATTTATTACATAGCGGAAGACTTATTACAAAATAAAGTAATAAAGATAAAACAAACTAAGGATCGTCGGCGCCAATGTCGACTGGGAATCGCCACCTAGATCAGATCGAACTCCTCAGTGTTAGGCGGCTCCTCCTGAACCACCTGATCATCTCCTGTGGGGGGGGTGTGAGACAGCAAGGGTGAGCTCACACATGATCATAGCTCAATAAGTTGTGGGGAACCAGTGGACATAAACTCACAAAAGTGTGAGTCCATGTGATGTGTAAGGCTTAATCAATGACAGGGGTTAAAGCTGAGCATTGCTTTTAAGTAGTTGGTCAAAATTTTATTAGCAATTACTAAGTGTAAGTAAATACCAAACCATAAGTAGAGTAATTGAACACAAATTATAATAAACCCATGCAATGCAAATGACAAAATTGAATTTAAGTTCCATAATTTAAAACATCAGAGAGTCCTGAGCCGCTCATGACCGTGAGCTCGGCTAGTATACCAGATTTACACTCTGCAGAGGTTGTACCCTTTACCCACAAGTCATGTTACCCATCTGCCAAGGGGTCATGAATCCCATATACCTCTACCTAGGAGGCACGGCAGGGCAACACTACGAGGCCTTTACAAAGTTCCACTAGCTTCCGAAAACCCGCTACAGTTTATGGGAAGATCCAGTAAAGGGTTCCTGGCTGATAGCCATCGCAGCAAAATCAACCAGGGACCTCCCCGCACTAACCTCTCCCCTACTGCCCTTGCCCCTTTCGGGTAAGGTAGTCTTCCACTAGCTTTCCTAATTAGTCAGCCAAGGGCGTCCCATTCCACCCTTGTGGTGGCACGTGGTTCTCAAGTTAAGCTCTATGTTCCAATTAACATTAATGATAACAACATGAACATGAACAGAATAACAACAAGAATTGGAACATAGAGGTAATAAATGATTATCCCAAAACCATATAAAGCAATAGCAAACTACCCAAGTGATTCAGGGGTAAACAAGGTAATGAGATAAGCAATCTAGGGTGACCTATTGGGTCCCATCAAAATTAACCTATGCATGGATAAGTGATATTAAAGAACATTATTGGGTAAAAAGTGGTCAAGGGCACAACTTGCCTTCAATGAGCTCCTGCTCAGCTACCTCAATCTGCTGCTCACCAGTATCCTCGGTCACGGGCTCTTCTACTCGCCACAATACAAACAAGCACAGTGCATATAGAGAAATTAACATTACACCAAGCATGTAAACAAAATACACAGAGATATTCTACACATTAAAATAAAATCCTAGGAACAGAAATCATAATTTTCTGAGTTATAGATTTTAAGTTATGCATTTTCAAAGGTTTTATGTGCTTTAAATAGGATTAAGTGATAAATAAATTTCCTTACTGTTTTCATGATAAAACAGAGACACTAAGTGCTAGAGAATAAAATTACAAAATTTTAGCAATTGGAATGGAGTGATTTGGACTAAAAATGGATTTTCTATGAATTTCTAAAGTTCTAGCAATTATTTTTGTATTAAAAATTCAATTTCCTAATCATTTATTCAATTTAAATGATCTCTGGACTGGGCCTCATTTTCCAGAAACGTCAGGGGCTTCTGCGCATAATTTCCTAAGACTCAGAACACTATGCAGTGGACGGCGGGTTCTAATTCGTATAAACTGAGGGGTTCATATACAAAAATGCCAGCGCGAAAGGGTAACGCGTGATATCAGCCGTCAGATCTAAACCGACGGCCCAGATTAGATTCCTATCACCCTGAACCGGTACGCGCCCAGAGCCGTGGGATCCACGATCGACGGCACGGATTTAATGAACCCGAGATCAACTCTGCACCGCTGGATCACGCATCGACGGACGCCGTGCGATCGAGCGAAGGGGTATACCTACGATCTAATCCCGACCGTCAACTCTGTATCCTACGGCCATGCCATCCCCTCCCCCGCGCGTCCGAGTAGAACGGCGGCGCCGCCCAGGTGTGCGGCGGGCCATCATCGGAGTTCTTCCCAAAACCCGAGCCAAGCCCCGATTGAACAATCCGAGAGCATCAACGCAATGCTGAGTGAAAAGCGAACCTATGAGAGGGTTTCTTACCGGGGTTGGAGTGCCGAGGTAAGCAGCCCACGCGGTGGAGCGGATCCGCGGCGGAGCTCGTACGACGACGAGCAATTCGTCGAGATGTGGTCGCCAATCGGGTCTCCCAAGTGGACCACACGCACCTACGTTCCGCTGCGAAGATCCCTGATCGCTACTCGAGGCCGAGCCGAGGACAGGGCCGTGTGTCCACGGTGGCGGCGGCACTCCCTCACTCTGGATGTGTCTACGGCGATGGAGCTTCTCCAATGGTGGGCGCGGACGGGTCCCGGGAGCTAATAAGGGCACGAGCGCGGCCGAAGAGTCCGGGAGGTGGGCGTTAGCTGGTCCGGAGAAATCGCGGCGGCCGACGCGGTCGTTTCCGCCATACGCGGCGGCCGGTTGAAGACGACCCTTACATCCCGGGCCCACGCGACATTGAGTCAAGCGAGAGCGAGCGCGATCGCAGAGGCTGGCAGGTGGCCCCGTTGTGTCGGTGTGAGGAAAGCAAGCCGGCGCGCGTGAAACCGACGGGCGGGCCCCACCCAGCAGGCAGAGAGCGTGCGCGAGGGTGTGGATTCTCTGGGCCGCGCGGGGTGAATGCCCTGATGGGCCGAAAATGGAGCGCCAGGCCCAGTTAAGGTTCCTTTTTCTTTTTCTTTTTATATTTTCTGTTTTCTTTTCTTTTTATTTTTCAATTCCCAATTTGAATTCCAAATTTGACTTTGAACTTGCACTCAAACTATAGATAAATTTCAATCATACCAATATAGTTGAGTTTGTATATTTATAAATTTTGTTTTATATTTTATTTCTTTCTTTCTTTCCAAATTTTAGCATTTCTTTTAAAATTTAATTTCTCATTTGGATATTTAATATTTTTCTTGTTACAAAATGCACACCAAAAATAAAATATCCAGCATGATGCAACAAGTTAGTATCATATCTCTTTATTAATTGTTCTTGGACATGGTGTTCTCATATGATGATGAATAAAGATCACACTCACATAAAGAGAAAATATTTCTCTATTGATATTATCCCTAGCAATTACAAAGTGGGTGTTACAAATCCTACCCCCCTTAAAAATAATCTCGTCCCCGAGATTTAAGAAGAACTAGAGAAAAGGTGGGGAAAATCTATGCGAAGCTCTTCTTCTCTTTCCCAAGTTGCTTCATCTTCACTGTGGTGACTCCATTGTACTTTACACATCTTTATCACCTTATTTCTTGTAACTCGAGTTAATGTATCCAAAATCTTGATCGGGTACTCCGTGTAAGTCAAATCACCTTGAACACTGAGCTCTTCCATGGGTAACTGTTCCTCGGGAACACGGAGACACTTCTTCAGTTGAGATACATGGAACACATTATGCACATCTGATAGACTAGCAGGTAACTCAAGTTGGTAGGCCATCTCCCCAACTCTTCTAAAGATCAGAAATGGTCCAATATAGCGAGGGGACAATTTGCCCTTGACTTTAAATCTCCTCATTCCACGAAGTGGTGACACCTTGAGATACACATAATCTCCTTCTTCGAATTCCAGTGGCCTCCTTCTATTATCAGCATAGCTCTTCTGCCTGGTTTGAGCCACTCTCAAATTTTCTCGAATTATACGAACTTGTTCTTCTGCTTCTTGAATCAATTCAGGACCAAAGAACTGTCTCTCTCCAGTCTGATCCCAATATAGAGGAGTCCTGCACTTCCTCCCATATAAAGCTTCAAAAGGTGACATCTTTAGACTGGCCTGATAACTATTATTATATGAGAATTCAGCATAAGGCAGACTCTTATCCCAACTTCCTCCATGCTGAAGTGCACAAGCTCTCAACATATCTTCCAAAACTTGATTAGTCCTTTCAGTCTGTCCATCAGTCTGAGGGTGATAAGCTGTACTGAAATTCAACTTCGTACTCATGTTCTCATGAAAGCTTCTCCAAAATCTTGAGGTAAACTGCGAACCTCGATCAGACACGATCTTCTTTGGTACTCCATGCAAACACACAATCCGAGCCATGTATAACTCTGCTAGCTGAGTACCCTTATAAGTAGTCTTGACAGGAATAAAGTGAGCCACTTTGGTCAATCTATCCACAATCACCCATATAGCATCATATCCTTTTTGGGTGCGAGGCAATCCAGTAATGAAATCCATACCAATCTCTTCCCATTTCCACTCGGGTATCTTCAGTGGATGCAATAGTCCAGCTGGCCTCTGGTGTTCAGCCTTAACTCTTTGACATACATCGCACATAGCCACATGTGCAGCTACATCTCTTTTCAATCCATACCACCAATACTTACGTTTCAAATCTTGATACATCTTGGTACTTCCAGGATGAATAGAATAATCCGAGTCATGGGCTTCCTTCAATATAGTCTCTCGAAGGCTTTTAATATCAGGGACACACATCCTGTCCTTGAACCATACAGTGCCCTGCTCATCTTCCGTGAACTCCGGAACTCGACCTTCAGTAATCAGATCCTTAATTTCTTTTATCTTATCATCACCAATTTGTCCCTTGCGGATCTCTTGCTCTAAAGTAGGTTCCACATCAATTGTAACTCCTTCAGTATGAGCAACTATCCCCAGGTTAAGTCTCCTGAAGTCCTCAACAATCTCATCGGGTAGCTGGGCAACAACAGCTGAATGAACATGCTCCTTGCGACTCAAGGCATCTGCAACCAAGTTTGCCTTGCCCGGGTGATAGTGAATCTCCAAATCATAATCCTTAATAAGCTCCAACCAACGGCGTTGCCTAAGGTTGAGATCCTTCTGAGTGAATATATACTTCAAACTCTTATGATCCGTATACACTTGGCACTTGGTCCCCATGATATAATGTCTCCAAATCTTCAGTGCATGCACAACGGCTGCCAATTCCAAATCATGAGTGGGGTAGTTCAATTCATGTCTCCGCAACTGACGAGAAGCATAAGCGATCACATGTCCTTCTTGCATGAGCACACATCCTAAACCTTGGCCACATGCATCGCAATAGATGTCAAATCCCTTCTGTAAGTCTGGCATAACCAAAACTGGTGGCGACATCAATCTCTTCTTCAATAGATCAAAGCTTTCTTGACACTTCTCGTCCCACTTAAATTCTTTTCCTTTCTCCAAAAGCGAAGTCATCGGCTTAGCAATCTTAGAAAATCCTTCAATAAACCTCCGATAATATCCAGCAAGTCCTAAGAAACTTCGAATCTCAGTAACTGTAGTGGGTACTTTCCACTCCATTATCTCCTTAACCTTAGCAGGATCCACTGCTATCCCTCCATTAGAAATAATATGACCAAGAAATGGCACTTCGCCAATCCAAAACTCGCACTTGCTGAACTTGGCATAGAGTTGATTATCTCGTAGCTTCTGTAACACCATCCTCAGATGTTCCTCGTGATCACTCTCACTCTGAGAGTAAATAAGAATATCGTCGATGAATACCACGACGAATCTATCCAAATACTCCATAAACACCTTGTTCATTAAGTTCATAAAATAGGCTGGTGCGTTAGTCAATCCAAACGACATAACTGTGAACTCATATAATCCATATCTAGTCGAGAAAGCCGTCTTGGGAATATCCGATGGTCTAATCCTCATCTGATGATAACCGGATCGGAGATCAATCTTCGAAAATACTCTAGCACCTCTCATTTGATCAAACAAATCTTCAATACGGGGCAACGGATACTTGTTCTTCACTGTAACATCATTAAGAGACCTATAATCCACACACATCCGTTGCGATCCATCCTTCTTCTGTACAAACAAGACCGGTGCTCCCCAAGGTGAGGAACTCGGACGAATGTACCCAGCCTCTTGTAACTCAGTTAACTGCTTCTTAAGCTCCTTCAACTCTTCTACGGACATTCTATATGGCCGTTTAGAAATAGGGGCGGTTCCAGGTAAGAGGTCAATAACAAACTCAACTTCTCTTTCAGGTGGCATTCCTGGTAACTCCTCTGGAAAGACATCCGGAAAATCTCTAACCACCCGGATGTTGTCACCCACAAACTCCTCAGGCATGAAGAACATTGCACGCATAGATGAGGAGGTTACTGCAATGTTAACTTGAAACCTTTCTCCTTTAGTAGTAGTGAGTTCTACGGTACCTCTACCACATGCTATAACGGCCTTTGCCTTTCTTAGCCATGACATACCAAGGATTAAATCTATACTGCTTGACTCCAATATTATAGCAGTAGCTCCAAATTCTCTACCCATAATAGTTAATGTCAATCTACGTGTCATTTGATTCGCCTCAACAGGCCCTTTAGGTGTAATTACTATCAGGGGTTTTCTCATATTTAGCAGTGGTATTTCATTTGTGTTGGCATATCTAGCAGACATGAATGAATGTGTAGCACCAGAATCAAATAATATGGTTGCAGGAATTGCATTAACATAAAACATACCAATTACGAGGTCCCCTCCATCCGGAGTAGCATCAACACTGACTTGATTAACCTTGGCAATAGAATATCCCTTGCCAGTTCCTGGAGTTTGCTGCCTGTTCTGAACTGGAGTAGTAGCAATCCTCTGTGGGCAGACATTTGCATAATGACCAATCTTCCCACACTTGTAACATTGAGTGCCCGGACTCTGTCCTGAAAACTTCGTCGGGGTGCCAGTAGGGGTAGCCTGTCGAGGAGGTGGAGTCCTCAGTGGTGACTGCTGAACTGGGCGTGGTCCTCCTGGTCGAGTCGGTGTACCCTGGGGTGAACTGTAGCGAGGACGAACACTGCTGCTTCCTTGTCCTTGAGATATGGCCTTTCTCTTCAAATCTCCCAATTGAACACGCTTGTGTTCAATAGCCAATGCCTTGTCAAGCAGCCTCTGAAATGATGGGAATGTGTGTGCCACTAGAGCATACTGCAGTGGTCCATTAAGTCCTTCAATAAAATGCTCCTGCTTCCTCTCGTCTTCAGCAACTTCTTCAGGGGCATATCGGGATAACTGAATAAACTTGTCTCTGTACTCGCTGACTGACATACTCCCTTGCTTCAGCGACAGAAATTCCTTCTTCTTGATCTTTATCATCCCAGCTGGAATATGGTAGTTCCTGAACTGCGTACTGAACTCTGCCCAAGTAATAGTATCCGCAGCATCGTGGGCAGCAGTATAAGAATCCCACCAGTCAGCAGCAGGACCAATCAGACGTCCCGAAGCATATAAAACCTTCTCACGGTCCGTGCATTGTGCAATATTCAGCATCTTCTCAATTGCTTTCAGCCAATCATCCGCGTCCAGTGGATCAGGTGAGCTAGCGAATGTAGGTGGCTTATGACTCATGAACTCTCTATGCTTGTCTCGGGGTGGAACTGGTGGTGGTGGTGGAGGTAGTGGCACTTGTTGCTGTTGTTGTTGCATTTGCTGTTGCAGCTGCTGTTGTTGCGCCCTCCGTTCCTGGCGTATCTCATCTCGCTCCTGGCGCAACTCCTGTCGTATATCCTCTCTTTCTTGACGCATCTCCTGGCGTTCTTGCTGCATCTGAGCACGCATATCAGCCATAGTATCTGCCATCTGCTGCATCATTGCCATCTGAGCAGCAACCAGTGGGTCAACACCGCCTGGTGGAGGATTGGGAGGATTCATCCCAGCAGGCTGTGGCTGAGGTTGTCTTCGAGTGTGTTGGTTAGGAGGCAAGTCAATTCCACCACCCCGCCTGGTATTGACCATCTGAGTTAGATACATATGGTAAGAAAATAGTAGACAAGGCAGGTATTTACAAATCTGGTTACTTTGGGGATTTACTAGCTAAGCAGATTAATATTTTACCTCTACTAGCTAATTCAATACCTTATGGTGGTACATACTAAGATGTCCATAGTTCAATCAATCAAAGAAGCAAATCAGGCATTTAGCATCAGCACAATCAAACAACATTTTTAATAGAGAAAATAGTTTTGATTTGGTCTTAGGCCTCCTATCTCTTAAGAATGTCATAGGGGTAGGGATTCCAAGGTTTGAAATCCATCTTGTCTCAGAGTAGAAAAGGTAAGAATGATCAGAGTAGAACAGTAGAAGGTGAGACAGGATCAAGATAAGTGTAGAAAGAATCGGAGTAAGGTGAGTGTAGAATGAATCAGAATGAGATAAGTAGGTAAGGGTTTGTCCAGTCTATCTAGGTTTCGTCCTACAGTCAACATTTCCTCTGATACCACTTCTGTAACACCCGGTTTCAAAGAACAAAGCCGGGTGCATCTCATACATGCGCCAAGAAGACAACACATATAATAACAGAGTGTATAGAGATAAATGTCATTAACATCAGAGTATTTATTACATAGCGGAAGACTTATTACAAAATAAAGTAATAAAGATAAAACAAACTAAGGATCGTCGGCGCCAATGTCGACTGGGAATCGCCACCTAGATCAGATCGAACTCCTCAGTGTTAGGCGGCTCCTCCTGAACCACCTGATCATCTCCTGTGGGGGGGGTGTGAGACAGCAAGGGTGAGCTCACACATGATCATAGCTCAACAAGTTGTGGGGAACCAGTGGACATAAACTCACAAAAGTGTGAGTCCATGTGATGTGTAAGGCTTAATCAATGACAGGGGTTAAAGCTGAGCATTGCTTTTAAGTAGTTGGTCAAAATTTTATTAGCAATTACTAAGTGTAAGTAAATACCAAACCATAAGTAGAGTAATTGAACACAAATTATAATAAACCCATGCAATGCAAATGACAAAATTGAATTTAAGTTCCATAATTTAAAACATCAGAGAGTCCTGAGCCGCTCATGACCGTGAGCTCGGCTAGTATACCAGATTTACACTCTGCAGAGGTTGTACCCTTTACCCACAAGTCATGTTACCCATCTGCCAAGGGGTCATGAATCCCATATACCTCTACCTAGGAGGCACGGCAGGGCAACACTACGAGGCCTTTACAAAGTTCCACTAGCTTCCGAAAACCCGCTACAGTTTATGGGAAGATCCAGTAAAGGGTTCCTGGCTGATAGCCATCGCAGCAAAATCAACCAGGGACCTCCCCGCACTAACCTCTCCCCTACTGCCCTTGCCCCTTTCGGGTAAGGTAGTCTTCCACTAGCTTTCCTAATTAGTCAGCCAAGGGCGTCCCATTCCACCCTTGTGGTGGCACGTGGTTCTCAAGTTAAGCTCTATGTTCCAATTAACATTAATGATAACAACATGAACATGAACAGAATAACAACAAGAATTGGAACATAGAGGTAATAAATGATTATCCCAAAACCATATAAAGCAATAGCAAACTACCCAAGTGATTCAGGGGTAAACAAGGTAATGAGATAAGCAATCTAGGGTGACCTATTGGGTCCCATCAAAATTAACCTATGCATGGATAAGTGATATTAAAGAACATTATTGGGTAAAAAGTGGTCAAGGGCACAACTTGCCTTCAATGAGCTCCTGCTCAGCTACCTCAATCTGCTGCTCACCAGTATCCTCGGTCACGGGCTCTTCTACTCGCCACAATACAAACAAGCACAGTGCATATAGAGAAATTAACATTACACCAAGCATGTAAACAAAATACACAGAGATATTCTACACATTAAAATAAAATCCTAGGAACAGAAATCATAATTTTCTGAGTTATAGATTTTAAGTTATGCATTTTCAAAGGTTTTATGTGCTTTAAATAGGATTAAGTGATAAATAAATTTCCTTACTGTTTTCATGATAAAACAGAGACACTAAGTGCTAGAGAATAAAATTACAAAATTTTAGCAATTGGAATGGAGTGATTTGGACTAAAAATGGATTTTCTATGAATTTCTAAAGTTCTAGCAATTATTTTTGTATTAAAAATTCAATTTCCTAATCATTTATTCAATTTAAATGATCTCTGGACTGGGCCTCATTTTCCAGAAACGTCAGGGGCTTCTGCGCATAATTTCCTAAGACTCAGAACACTATGCAGTGGACGGCGGGTTCTAATTCGTATAAACTGAGGGGTTCATATACAAAAATGCCAGCGCGAAAGGGTAACGCGTGATATCAGCCGTCAGATCTAAACCGACGGCCCAGATTAGATTCCTATCACCCTGAACCGGTACGCGCCCAGAGCCGTGGGATCCACGATCGACGGCACGGATTTAATGAACCCGAGATCAACTCTGCACCGCTGGATCACGCATCGACGGACGCCGTGCGATCGAGCGAAGGGGTATACCTACGATCTAATCCCGACCGTCAACTCTGTATCCTACGGCCATGCCATCCCCTCCCCCGCGCGTCCGAGTAGAACGGCGGCGCCGCCCAGGTGTGCGGCGGGCCATCATCGGAGTTCTTCCCAAAACCCGAGCCAAGCCCCGATTGAACAATCCGAGAGCATCAACGCAATGCTGAGTGAAAAGCGAACCTATGAGAGGGTTTCTTACCGGGGTTGGAGTGCCGAGGTAAGCAGCCCACGCGGTGGAGCGGATCCGCGGCGGAGCTCGTACGACGACGAGCAATTCGTCGAGATGTGGTCGCCAATCGGGTCTCCCAAGTGGACCACACGCACCTACGTTCCGCTGCGAAGATCCCTGATCGCTACTCGAGGCCGAGCCGAGGACAGGGCCGTGTGTCCACGGTGGCGGCGGCACTCCCTCACTCTGGATGTGTCTACGGCGATGGAGCTTCTCCAATGGTGGGCGCGGACGGGTCCCGGGAGCTAATAAGGGCACGAGCGCGGCCGAAGAGTCCGGGAGGTGGGCGTTAGCTGGTCCGGAGAAATCGCGGCGGCCGACGCGGTCGTTTCCGCCATACGCGGCGGCCGGTTGAAGACGACCCTTACATCCCGGGCCCACGCGACATTGAGTCAAGCGAGAGCGAGCGCGATCGCAGAGGCTGGCAGGTGGCCCCGTTGTGTCGGTGTGAGGAAAGCAAGCCGGCGCGCGTGAAACCGACGGGCGGGCCCCACCCAGCAGGCAGAGAGCGTGCGCGAGGGTGTGGATTCTCTGGGCCGCGCGGGGTGAATGCCCTGATGGGCCGAAAATGGAGCGCCAGGCCCAGTTAAGGTTCCTTTTTCTTTTTCTTTTTATATTTTCTGTTTTCTTTTCTTTTTATTTTTCAATTCCCAATTTGAATTCCAAATTTGACTTTGAACTTGCACTCAAACTATAGATAAATTTCAATCATACCAATATAGTTGAGTTTGTATATTTATAAATTTTGTTTTATATTTTATTTCTTTCTTTCTTTCCAAATTTTAGCATTTCTTTTAAAATTTAATTTCTCATTTGGATATTTAATATTTTTCTTGTTACAAAATGCACACCAAAAATAAAATATCCAGCATGATGCAACAAGTTAGTATCATATCTCTTTATTAATTGTTCTTGGACATGGTGTTCTCATATGATGATGAATAAAGATCACACTCACATAAAGAGAAAATATTTCTCTATTGATATTATCCCTAGCAATTACAAAGTGGGTGTTACAGGTAAGTAGATAATGGTTGTCCAGTTCTATCTAGGTTTCGTCCTACAGTCAACATTCCTCTGATACCACTTCTGTAACACCCGGATTTTAGGGGTCCAAAACCCGGGGTTAACATAAACATCAGGTATGCTGGGACCAAGTCTCACACATATGATGTATAGTGGCACAGGATCGAATGTCACAACTTTATATATAACAGGAGTTCTATACAAAATAAATAATTACATTATAAGGAGACAACGGTCCAGCAACCCAAAGTTGACTGGGAGACGACGGCCTAGACCTCTCACGAACTCATCGCAGCATCCTCCATGAGCATCATCCTGCAGTACCTGGTCTTGACCTGTGGTGTATGTGAGACAGCAAGAGTGAGCTCACATACGTTCATCGCTCAACAAGTTGTGGGGAATAATGTGCATGAACTCGCCAAAGGTGGGAGCTCACGTGAAGTGTAAGGCTTACCAAAGAAGATGGTTAGAGCTGAGCATTGCTTTTAAAGTTGGTCAAAATTTTATTAGCAATTACTAAGTATAAGTAAATACCAAACCCAATTAAGTAATAGAACAAAAGTAACAACAACATCACCTGCAATGCAATGCATATGACAAATTGAATTTAGTTCCATAAATTAATCATGTGAGGGTCCGAGCTGCTCATGACCGTGAGCACGGCTAGTATACCAGTTTTACACTCTGCAGAGGTTGCGCATCTTTACCCACAAGTCGTGTATCCCATGTCGCCAGGGTTTGCAAGGCCCTTAGACACTTCCGAGGTGAATGGCTAGGGATCCACTACGAGGCCTTTACAAAGTTCCACTAGCTTCCGAAAACCCGCTACAGTTTATAGGAAGATCCAGTGCAGGAATCCCTTGCAGGACCGCCATCGCAGCAAAATCCTCCCGAGGGCCTCCCTACACTGACCTCTCCCCTACTGCCCTTGCCCCTTTCGGGTAAGGTAGTCTTCCACTAGCTTTCCTAATTAATCAGCCAAGGGCATCCCATACTACCCTTGTGGTAGCACTGTTTTCCCGGGTGGTCGCTCCATGTTCCAATTAACATAATGATCTTAACATGAACCATAAATAACAACTGATAACAAAAGTATAATCATGAATAGTGTAATCTTCATACCCAAAACCTCATATAGCACTAGCAAGTACTACCCAGAAAGTTCAGTGGTAAACAAGGTATAAAGATAGACAAACTAGGGTAACCTATTGGGTCCCATCAAAATTAACCTATGCAGATCATTATAATTAATCAGAACATGGCTGGGTAAAAAGAAGTGATCAAGGGCACAACTTGCCTGGGCCTTGAGATTCCAGGTACCAGGATGATCTTCAGATGACTCGTGACCTCACTGCTAGTCGTAGTAATACAAACAAACAGTGTATGCAAAATTTAACATCACACCAAACAAGTAAACAAAATACATAATAATAATCTACACATTAAAATAAGATCACAGGAAAAAGAATTATTAATTTTGGAGTTGTAGAATTCAAGTTATGAATTTCCTAAGATTTAAGGTGATTATAACATGATTAAATGATAAATAAATTTTCTGACAGAGTTTATGTCAAAACAGTGATTCAAAATGGTAGAGAATATTATTACAAAATTTTAGGAATTGGAATGACTCAATTTGGAGCTAAAATGAATTAGTTATGAATTAATTAAGTTTCAGGATTTATTTTAACACTAAAAATCATTTTCTAAATCATTTTCTATGATTTTATAACTCTCTGGACTGGGCGTACTAATATAAAGAAGCTCAGGGGGCTCGGGGTAACATTTCATATGACTCAGGGCACAACAGAGGTGGACGGCGGGTTTATTTAGTGAAACCCAAGGGGTTCTTTTAGAAAATAACCGCGGCGAAGGGGTACGCACCGATCACAGCCGCACGATCTGAACCGAGCGGCCCAGATTAAATCCTGACCTAAGTGAACCGGTACGCGCCCAGAGCCGTTGATCAAACAATCAACGATCAGGATTTAAAATACTCAGATTGATTCTCGTGCGCACGATCCGGATTGAACGGTCCCGATCGCATCCATCCCCACAGCACCCAGATCCGATGCCGATCTAATCTACACCGTTTATTTCGCGATCGACGGATCGGATTTAATTGATCAGATCATTCCCCCCAGAGCGTCCGATCTGGATCAAACGCTCGAGATATCCCGAGGCGAAGCGGTACGCCACATCTAATCGTGACCGTCCGTCAATGATCTAACGATTGAGGTGAATTCCCCCAAATGAGGCCGACGGCGGTGGCGCCGCCACACGCCCACGGTGGCCCATGGCCGGCGTTCGGCCAATCCCAGGGTTAGGGCACTAATAGCTCAATTCCTACGGCCTACGCGATGCTCCAGGCGCAACTAACCGGATGAGCTACTCACCGAGCTTGGAGACGGCAGCAGCGACGTTACCCACGGCGAGAGGCGGATTCGTGTGGATTTGGGTTCGACGGCGAGCAATTCCGGTGCCGTGGTGCCTCCCCGCGCCACCCGAAGCCTCGTGCGTGTTCGTGGAGGGTTTCCGGGGATTCGGAGCCTCACACCGTGGACCGGCGATGAGCACCGGCACGGTTCGACGATGGCGGCGGTGGCGTCCTTCTTTTACCTCGCGACTGCACTCACCTCTCCGCTCGGTTTGCTGGCGAGTTGGTACGGGAGCAATGGGGAGCGGGATCGGTTCTTATACCCCGAGCGGTGCGCAGGAGTCGGGAGAGTGGTTGCAACGGTGGCGCGATGACCGCGGAGTCCGCGCGGTCCGTTCGCCATGAGGAAGACGATCTGAGCGAGAGGCCCCACCCGTCGGTGTGCGCGCGATGAAGAAAAAGCCTGACGGCGCCGGCCCACCCCACAGCGACACCGACGCATAAGGGAGGGTTGGAGAGCGGGGCCCACATGCCAGAGAGGGCGCGAGACTGACAACTGGGCCCGCCCTGTCGGCGCAAAGGAGAGGCAGACAGCGCGCGTGTGAGAGGCTGCGCAGAGGACCCCACATGTCAGCGGCGCGGCGGGAGAGGCCGAGTTGGGCCGAGCGGGGATGTGTAGAGATGGGCCGCGAGCGAGGGGTGTTTACAGGGTGGGCCGAAATGAAGGTATGGCGGCCCATGAGGCTGATTTCGTTTTATTCTTTTTATTTTCTGTTTTCTTTTCTACACTTTCAAATCCAATTTGAGTTCAAGTTCAAATTCAAACTTTGTGTGGATCTTCATTTAAATATTCAAGGTGAACATAGCATGGATAAATTTTATTTATTTACAGATTTATTTTGCCTCTCTTGCCTTGTATATATTATTTCCCTTTTTCTTTTTATTTCCTATTTTCTATTTTCCAAATTCAAATTTATACTTCTATTTGTTTTCAAATTTTTCAAATGTATCAATTGAAACCCAAAGGTGAATATAAACCATACTATTTTATTATTACTAGTTTAAGTTTTATTCTCCTTGTTTATTTATTTCATGAGATGTATAAATGGTTTCTTTTAAAAGAAAAATTTTTTTTCTCATCTTTTTCTTTATTTCCCAATTTCCAAAATATTATGCTATTTTGTTCAAGTTTCTTCTACCAATCCCAAATTCAAATTTTGGGTGTTACACTCAGGTACTAGGCTTACCGATTTACCATATTTCTCGGCATGTGTTTAGTACGTTCAAACGCTTGACACATGGTACCACACCTTAATCCTTATTCAATTTTTCCATCTTGTAGACAACCAATCCCCATGGATTGTTGTCCACAGACCAACATCATTGTGATATGAAAGTGGGTACAACCAATTCCTGACCTCGCGCGAGTGCTGGAAAAATCACTCGACTTCTACCGAGATCCCTAATTAATAAAGCAGCTACTCGACCTAGCATACTAGTATCCATCACAAAAGGATTCCTGAGTTCATGCAACTAGGGTGCCAATCAACTCTTACACTTAAGTGAACAATACAATCCTACAATCATTAAGTGTAGTAAAATATCATATAGAACAGGTTATGCATAAAACCGGGGCTTGCCTTCCAAAGCTGGGGCAGGCAGATCCTCGGGGGCAGGCTCTGGTGCTGGATCCGGGGCTACCTCCTGAGCAACTCCTTGCTCTGGCACGAGGACGTACTCTCCGTCAGCGAGGTTGCAATCTATCAAATGCAATGAATAAGAATATGTATGCTATGATTATGCAGGATGTAATAATCATTATGCTAAGTGAAAGAAAACTAAGTCAGTTAGTAACTTAGAGTTTCTTGGTTATATGTGGCTCTTAGTGGTTTATGCTTATCAACTTTAGGTTTGGGTTTTGCCTAGGGATAAGCATAGTGGATTGAAGCTTGGATTTCCCTTAGATGTTTTAGTAGGCATTTAAGGGGTTTTGCTGGTTGGGTTATGATGACATTAATCTCCATTATTAATTTCCCTTTTTCCTTTTCGATTTATGAATTCTAGTGTGGGTTTGAACTACATCAGTGGTTTAACTTTTTCCAAAAATTCTATAAAAATTACAGGAGGTTACTATTTGTTATTGTAGTCTGCCCTATAAATTTGAGGTTCAAATTAAATAGAGTATGCCCTGGACAAAAACAACAAAAGTTGGGGCAAAGGGGTCACTTTGCACTACAACTCTTAACTAGGGGTGGGTTCTGTCCTAAGGGTCATTTTTGCTGGTATCTAAAAGTAATAACATGCCTCTGTGCCAAAAATCACAGAAGGATATTTGGTGGTTATTTAGTTGTGATTTTCTAATGTTTAATGCTAAAAAGGCACTTACTACTGTCTTGTTATTTGAAAAATGTCAAACAACAGATTTCATATTTTTTCTATGCTTTTAATAACAAAACATTAGTTATCCCAAGGTTTGGGGTGTTTTCTCCTTGGGGTTATTTTTCTAGGGTTTTTCTAAGTTTTCCTTGTTTTCCTAAAATAAAAGGTATCTTATTTATTCTGTACTAACCAAGGGTATAATAAATTTTTCTAGTGAACTATATTGAATAAGTAAACTAACAAAAATGTGGGTGCTCCCTGGTTCTTTATTTAAACTACCTTTGATATTTTCTCTAACTTTAAGCAAAAAGTGTTTTAAATGGCAAAATCTATCTTAATAGGGTGCACAGAAGGGTTTATTATTTTTAAATAGGTTAGGAATTGATTAAGTACCTTTCTAAATTTTCTCAATCCTAGTCAAATAGTGTAACTATTTTTCCTGATTTCTTATAGCTTTTGACCAGTTAATCATTTAAATCAAAACTTTGAAATTCTCTGCAACACTTAGGGGTTTTATATTTTTCCTAAGTGGTTTACATTATTTAGGATCTGGCAAAATTGGTTTGACTCGATTTGGGTAAACCAAACTGAAGTTATGAATTTTTCAAGTTCTGTTTGGATTTAAATCAGAATATTTTAAAAGGTTTCCTGGAAAACTACTTTGCATCGGAGACCCTGGGTTCTTTCTAAATCAACCCGCTCATTTCTACCCCTGCGCTACTATTCCCCTGAGTCACTGAGAGCGCACAAAACCCTCTAGCCTTTCTTTATTCTTCCCCGAGGTCCCTCCCCTTATGCAAACAGTACCCACGGAAAGGAAAAGGGCGGCGCGGCTTACCAGCGGTGAGAGAGGTCCGGCGAGGGGCGGGGTTGGCTTCGAGAGGTCTTGGCGGTCACAGCGAGGTACGGCTCGACGGCAGTGGTGACCAGAATCGACCGGTCCACGTGCGCAGACGGGTGATCTCGTCGGCGGCGGGTGTTCCGGCTTAACCACGGCAATCTAGTTCAATTGAACGGCACGATGAGCTCCACGGGATGATGTAGAGGCTATGCGCGCAAGGAATCAAAAAATGGGGCAGAGGCTTACCCGGTCCACGTTCACTGGCGACCCTGGACCGGCTTCTCCGGCGAGGCAAAGTCTAATTCCTTGCTCGGGGAGCTTCACTGAGGCATGCACGGTCTCTTCTGAGGGTCGGGCGTGGCTGGGAAGGGCTCTGCAGGCCGGTCTACGGTGGCGGGGGATCGGGTGGCCACGGGCACGCCGTTTGCAGGGCAACCACCGGTGATCTCTGGCTCCGGTGAGGTCGAGCGTGCGTGGAGGAGTACGGTCGACGCCTAAGGAGGCTTTATAGGCGCGGGCGCGAGCAGGGGACACAGGCATGGCTCGGCGTGACGTGGGGCGCGCGGGGTCGGGCGCGGGCGTGCTCTAGCGCGCTCAGAGCGCGTCGAACACGTGGAAGTGTTCTTCTGCCTGTGTTCAACAGCTTGCCGAGATCGCAAGCGTGCGAATCTTGGCAAAAATCCGGCGCAGGCCTCCTCCTAGCACCTAGGGCTGTCTCTTGTATGTGAGTCCCCATGGCAGATATGCCCTAGGTAGGGAGATTTGCGGACGCCAATTCTGGCTTGTCCCTCTATCCACCTCGCGACAAAAACCATGCCAAATCTTGTCAAACGTCTTGGGCTCGGTTTCAAACTTTTCCAGTGGGTGCCTTGGGTGGTATGGCACATTTTTGGTATACAACTCAAGTGGTTTTGGTGCCCTTTACTAAGTGAACACGATGGATCTTTAGATTAGGTTCAAAATTTGACTTAGAAAGAATTAGAGAGCTCTAGTGCTCTCTCCACTTAAGGAATGGATTTGGGGTTTTTAAGGGATCTTTTTGCAATGTTTCCTCTCTGTATTTTGTAGATTATAATGTTACTTAAACTTTGGCTAAGGGTTAACTCATGGTTTGCACTTTTGCTTAACCTTTCCCCCTTTACCAGGGTTTTGGGAGTTAAGGGCTCAAGAAGGGTCTAGGGTTTATTCTTCTCTTGCCCAAGGTGATAATTGCATAAATGCTTGGGTAATGCTTTTGGTCATTAACATTCTTGGTTAATACATGGTTCCCAAGGTTTTATCCTCTTCTTCACAAGTCTCTCCCACATGTGATCACAGTCATTAGTGCATAAATGTGCCATGGCCATGGTAACACCTGGGGTGTTACAACCAACCTCGGAGTCACGCTGCCAAGGCCGTGAGCCGGGCTGATGTCCTCGGGGGATAGCTGGCTGAGGCTACGAAGCGGCCAGCCGGGGTGTCCGCTGGGGCCGGGACACTGGAGGAGACCCTGGCTGTGATGGCCCAAGCGCGGTGCTGACGTCCTCCTTCGAGGTGGAGATCCTTCCGCCCGTGTCGCCGTCCGAGGCCGGGCCAGATCCCGCCGAAGGCGGAAAGGATGCCGAGGGTGCTGCTACTCCCTCTGTCGATGTCTGAACCTGCAGGAATAGTTTGTCTGTAGTATGCGTATGTTTTTTTCCAGCCGCCGAGGCCCAAACATATTATCGTCGTGTTATAAAGTTGTGTTTCCTTTCCTCTTGTTTCGAGTATCAGGACTTGTTCGTCGGTAGCAGAATCGCTTATCCGAGCGAGAGTTACTTTTTGCGGAAGGTGATGAGTGAGGTATCCATATCCTGGGGGCGTAGGAGTCCCTTGGCTCGGTCGGCCTCGCCGCTTACGTGTACTCTTACTCGTCCGCAGGATTCTGTTATCGATATAGTCGAGAAGGCACGAAAATCGTTCTGGCAGAAAAAGTTTTCGAGCGTTTAGGACTTGTTTGGTAGCAGAATCGCTTATCTGAGCGTGAGTTACTTATCGCGGAAGGTGATGAGTGAGGTATCCGTATCCTGAAGGCGTAGGAGTCCCTCGGCTCGGTTGGCCTTGCCACTTACGTGTACTCTCGTCGTTTTCAGGATCCCGCTATCGAAGCTGTTGAAAAACACGAAAGATGTTCTGGCAGAAAGACTTTTTCCGAGGAAAATTTTGACACAGAGGGGGTTCCCCCCTTCTAGCCCCCGAGGGAGGGTCGGGCTTTGCTGAGGCAAGGCTGACCCTTCCTTGACGGTTAGACTTTATTTGTGTATGTAAAGAGAACGAGGTATATGAACGACTTGAAAACATCTTAACGGTAAAAGCTATGTAGCTGTCGGATGTTCCAAGCGTTGCTGTAGACCTCGCCCTGATCGTTGGCCAGCTTGTATGTCCCAGGCTTCAAAATCTTGGCGATGATGAACGGCCCTTCCCAGGGAGGAGTAAGCTTGTGGCGCTCTCAGGCGTCCTGCCGCAGCCGAAGTACCAAGTCTCCCACCTGGAAGTCTCGGGGCCGAACCCCTCGGGCGTGGTAGCATCGCAGAGACTGCTGATACCACGCCGAGTATAGTAAGGCCATGTCCTGAGCCTCTTCCAGCTGGTCCAGTGAGTCTTCTCGGCTGGTCTGGTTGCTTTGGTCATCGTACGCCCTTATCCCTGGGGAACCGTATTCTAAGTCTGTGGGCAAGATAGCCTCGGCCCCATAGACTAGAAAGAATGGTGAGAAACCCGTGGCTCGGCTTGGCGTCGTCCTCAGACTCCAGACCACCGAGGGTAGTTCCTTCATCCACCGCTTGCCGAACTTGTTGAGGTCGTTTTAGATCCTCGGTTTAAGTCCCTGTAGAAGCATACCGTTGGCACGCTCCACCTGCCCATTCGTCATGGGGTGAGCTATGGTGGCCCAGTCCACACGGATGTGGTGGTCCTCGCAGAAGTCCAGGAACTTCTTCCTAGTGAACTGGGTGCCATTGTCGGTGATGATGGAGTTCGGAACCCCAAAGCGATGGATGATGTTGGTGAAGAACGCCACCGCCTGCTCGGACCTGATGCTGGTTAGGGGTCAGACCTCGATCCACTTGGAGAATTTGTCGATGGTGACTAGCAGTTGCGAGCATCCCCCGGGTGCCTTCTGCAAGGGACCGACAAGGTCCAGACCCCACACAGCAAATGGCCAGGTGATGGGTATTGTCTGCAGGGCCTGAGCGGGCAGGTGTGTCTGTCTTGCGTAGAACTGACACCCCTGGCAGGAGCGAACAATCCTAGTGGCGTCGGCCACCGCGGTTGGCCAGTAGAAGCCTTGTCAGAAGGCGTTCCCGACGAGGGCTCGAGGTGCTGCATGGTGACCGCAAGCCCCCGAGTGTATCTCTTGCAATAGCTCCTGTCCTTCGGCGACGGATATGCATCGTTGGAGAATGCCTGAGGGGCTACGGTGGTAGAGCTCCTTTTCATCACCCAGTAAGACGAACGACTTGGCACACCGCGCCAGTCGCCGAGCTTCGGCCTTGTCGAGGGGTAGCTCTCCTCGATGGAGATATTGCAGGTACGGGGTCTGTCAGTTTCGATTAGGCGCGACCCCATTCCGCTCTCCCTCGACGCGCAGTGCCTCACCCTCGGTGGCCGAGGATACCTCGGGCTAGGCCGAGGCCTCCTCGGGGTCGAGCGTGTTGTCTGTCTTGATGGAGGGTTGATGTATGTCTTTGGAGAAGACGTCCGGGGGAACTGTTGTCCGCCCCGAGGCTATTTTAGCCAGCTCATCCGCAGTCTCGTTGTACCTTCGAGCGATGTGGTTGAGCTCGAGCCTGTAGAACTTGTCCTCCAGGAGCCGAACTTCGTCGCAGTAGGCCTCCATCTTCGGGTCGTGGCAGTGGGAGTTCTTCATGACTTGGTCAATGACAAGCTGCGAGTCGCCACGAGCGTCGAGGCGCCGAACCCCTAGCTCGATGGCGATGCGCAACCCATTAACCAGAGCCTCGTACTCGGCCACGTTGTTTGACGCCGGGAAATGGAGGTGTAGCACGTAGCGGAGATGTTTCCCGAGGGGTGAGATGAAGAGCAGGCCCGTGCTGGCTCCTGTTTTCATCAGCGACCCATCGAAGTACATGGTCCAGAGTTCCGGTTGGAATGGAGCTGTTGGTAGCTGGGTGTCAACCCATTCAGCCACAAAGTCCGCCAAGACTTGGGACTTGATGGCCTTCCGAGGGGCGAACGAGATTGTCTCGCCCATGATCTCCACCGCCCACTTTGCTATCCTACCCGAGGCCTCTCGGCACTGGATGATCTCCCCTAGGGGGAAGGATGACACTACAGTCACCGGATGAGACTCAAAGTAGTGTCACAACTTTCGCCGTGTCAGAATCACTGCGTACAGTAGCTTCTAAATTTGCGGGTAGCGGATCTTGGTCTCGGATACCACTTCACTGATGAAGTAGACCGGTCTCTAGACGATCAGTGCATGCCCTTCTTCTCGTCTCTCGACTACGATCACGACGCTGACCACCTGAGTGGTTGTGGCTACGTAGATCAAGAGGGCTTCTCCCGCAGCGGGGGGCACCAAGATGGGCGTGTTTGAAAGGAGCGCCTTTAAGTTTCCGAGGGCTTCCTCGGCCTCGGGGGTCCAAGTGAAGCGCTCGGTCTTCCTTAAGAGGCGGTACAAGGGTAGGCCTTTTTCGCTGAGGCGCGAGATGAAGCGGCTCAGAGCCGCAAGGCATCCCATGACCCTTTGTACTCCTTTCAAGTCTTTGATAGGCCCCATGTTGGTGATGGCTGTGATTTTCTCTGGATTGGCCTTGATGCCTCGCTAGGAGATGATGAACCCCAGGAGCATGTCTCGGGGGACTCCGAAGACACACTTCTCAGGGTTGAGCTTCACGCCCTTCGCCCTCATACACTTAAATATCATTTCAAGGTCAGAGAGGAGGTTGGAGGCTTTCCTCGTCTTGACTACGATGTCATCGACGTAAGCCTCGACCGTTCGGCCGATGTGCTCTCCGAACACGTGGTTCATGCACCTTTGGTATGTCGCACCTGCATTCCTCAAGCCAAATGTCATAGTAGTATAGCAGTACATGCCAAAAGGTGTGATGAAAGAAGTCGCGAGCTGGTCGGACTCTTTCATCTTGATTTGGTGATAACCTGAGTAGGCGTCGAGGAATGACAGGGTTTCGCACCCAGCAGTGGAATCCACGATTTGATCGATGCGAGGCAGAGGGTAGGGAACCTTCGGACATGCCTTGTTTAGACCAGTGTAGTCTACGCACATCCTCCATTTCCCACCTTTCTTTTTCACAAGCACAGGGTTGGCTAACCATTCGGGATGGAATACCTCTTTGATGAATCCTACAACCATCAGCTTGTGGATCTCCTTGCCTATGGCTCTGCTCTTTTCTTCGTCGAAATAGCGCAGAGGCTGCTTCACGGGTCGGGCTCTAGCTCGGATATCCAGCGAGTGCTCGGTGACATCCCTCGGTATGCTCGACATGTCCGAGGGGCTCCACGCAAAAACTTCGGCGTTCGCGCGGAGAAAGTCAACGAGCACTGCTTCCTATTTGGGGTCGAGCTCGGAGCCGATTCGGACTTGCTTGCAGGTGTTGTTGCTGGGGTCGAGAGGGACGGACTTAACCTGTAACACCCTGAATTTGGGGGTATAAAATTTCTTTGCTCATATTCACAAATTCAGGTGTTACTTCCCTTTTCTCATCCTTCCCCAATCTCCTCTCTCTCATTTCTATAGGAGAAAAGTGGTTATTTTATTTGTAATTATAGTCTATTAGCTCAAACTCCAAGGGAGTATGAATTGTTGCATCATGTTGAACCCTAGATTTCACTTTTGTTTGGTGCATAATTCTTAGAAAGTCTAATTTGAATTTGTGGCTTATTTGAATTTGAATCAAATGGAGAAAATAAAAAGAAAAGAGAAAGCAAATTCCAGAATAAAAGAAAAAGGAAAAAGGCCCACACCCTCGCCCCCCTCGGCCTTTCGGCCCATCAGGCCCATCCCGCGCGCGCGCCCTCCTCCCCTCTTCTCTCTCTGCCCCGCGGGCCCGGCCTGTCGGCGCGGCCGCCGTCTCCGCGCCCGCCTTCCTCTCTCCCTGCGCCGCGGGCCCCGCCTGTCGGCGCAACCGTTCCCCGCGTGCGCCCGCTCTCTCGCTCTCTCTGCCCGTGGGCCCGGCCCAGAGCCGTTTCGCCCGCGCCCGCGCTCGCTCTGCCAACTGGGCCCCGCCTGCCAGTCGCCCGCGCCCGCGCTGCCCGCTGGCCCCGCCTGTCAGTCGCCGCGCCCGCGCCCGCGCTGCCCGCCGGCCCCGCCTGTCAGCCACCCAGGCCGTCGCGCGCCCGCGCGCCCGCCCGCAGGATCTAATCCTGGCCGTCCGCCCGAGATCTAACGGCTGTAGGAGCCCGATACCCCTTCGCCCGCGCGTTTTCTTAAAGAACCCCTCTGTTTTCTGGAAATTGCGCCCGCCGTCCCTGGTTTCTCGCAGTTAGGTCCTCGGACCTTTTATTTAATTCAAAATAGGTCCTTAGGGTATATTTTTAACCCCTAAACTTGTAAAATTCATAACTTTGCCATATGAACTCCAAATTAGGTGCTTCAAATTGCAAAATGTTCATAATATTATTATCTATCTGTTTATGCAATGTTTCCCTGCTGTTTCCATGTCCCAATTAATGGTTAATCATTTGGATAGGATTAAGGTTATTGGAACCCTATTTGAGATAAATAAAAGATAGTAGACTTTAATAAAAGTTGGAGCACTTAAGTTTATGGACTTAAACACCTAAGTTTAGGAACTTAAAACCAGATAATGATTTAATCCCACCACTGACTTAAACCTGATTAGTGGATAATGACTCACTTTGTATAGTCCTCTACCCCAGACCTAGGGAATACCAGAGTGCCTATCCCTTTTCTATTATAAACTTGTGATCTCTCTGCTGCATATGTTTGGTATATTGTTTTTGTTTGTTATTTCCCAAGTGCATAGTGTGAATGATTACTTTACGTAGACAACGAGCAGTCTGTGTTTCCCGAGGAAGTTGCAGAGGAGGTCTCTGATCAGCAGTTTGGTGAAGGCAAGTGTCCTCTGACCCATTATGTCCTATTCATTTATAACTTACCACCCCGCATTACTTAATTGAAACCTAAGGATTGACTAGCTTTATACTTTACCTTATCCTTGATGACCTTTTGGGTTATTATTATGGTTAGCATTTTGCTATTGCCTTAACTTAATCAATGAACATGATGTGACTATTTATGATACTGTTATCCTGATGATGTTGATGATCTTGTGATACTCTAGGGGGCTCAGGCTGTTTCCTGAGTACCTCTCCGTAAGGACCTGTTCGTTGAGAGACCACCCGGGATAACAGTGCAACCATGAGGGTGAAATGGGGCGCCCTTAGCTAATTAATTAGAGGAACTAGAGGTGTAGTTGCTTCGCCGTCGTGCCGTCAATGGGGTCCAGGCACAGTGCTTGCTCTACCGAGGCTGAGTGCCGAGGTTCTTTCGTTTTGCTTTTTGTTAGTCACTCTCCTGCGGGGAGGGGTACTGTGTTTATCAAACTGGAGAAACCTAACGGGCAGCTATGATCTCTAGGGAATCTTTGTAACAGCTACGTAGTGATACCCTGCCGGACCACCTAGGAAGTGATCAATGGGGAGTCATGATCCCTGGGCAAAACGGGAATCACGGCTCATGGGTAAAGTGTGCGACCTCTGCAGAGGGTAGTGAAACTGATATATCAGCCGTGCTCACGGTTAAGAGCAGCCTTGGGATCCTCTTTGATTAGTGATACAGATGGTTCGAGATACAAGGATTATGTTATGGTTTTGGTTCGAATATGATGATGTTGTTCCTCGATGAGGAAATGGTTCATGGGATTGGTTAATGCTAAAATCTGGCTTCTACTAATGATAAATACCTGACCAACTAAAAGCAACTGCTTGAGCCTAACCCCACATAAAGCTAGTCCACCTCAGCCAAACGGGACATTTGCTGAGTACGTTGATGTGTACTCATCCTTGCTTTACCACAAAACACCAGGTTGTCCGCATTGTAACCACTGCTCAGGAGAAGGCGAAGCCGTGGAAGGAGACTTCCAGGAGTTCCAAGACTACGACGAATTCTAGGTGTGGGTTGGCGGCAACCCCCAGTCAGCTGCCTGTGAAGGCCTTATCTTTACTGAGCTTCGCTAGCACTTTGATTTATCTGTTAAGTTGATGACTATGAGGATGTCTATGACTCTGTGATGTAATAAGTTCATACCCTTTTATGTTATTATTCGAGCATTGTGCGATGATGTTCATTTATGTAATCGCTGTGTACGTGAGTTCTGATCCTGGCACGTACATAGTTCGCATTCGGTTTGCCTTCCAAAACCGGGTGTGACATAACCGCCTCAGCTGGTTCAAAGTTGCCGGCGTGGCGCTTTGCATCAGGCACCTCCTTGGAGAGGTACTCCAGGTCGGCGATGAGGGCCTCGAATTCGGCGAGGGCCTCAGCGTACTCCACGCACTCCACGTCGCATTCGTACGCGTGTCGGTACGTGGATCCGATGGTGATGACCCCGTTGGGGCCCGGCATCTTGAGCTTGAGGTAGGTGTAGTTGGGGACGACCTTGAACTTGGCGTAGCATGGTCTCCCCAGCACTGCGTGGTAGGTTCCTCGGAACCCGACCACCTCGAACGTGAGGGTTTCCCTGCGGAAGTTGGAGGGAGTTCCGAAGCAGACAGGCAGATCGAGTTGTCCAAGGGGCTGGACACGCTTCCCGGGGATGATCCCGTGAAAGGGCGCTGCACCAGCCCGGATCGTGGACAGATCGATTCCCAAGAGCCCGAGGGTCTCGGCGTAGATGATGTTGAGGATGCTGCCTCCGTCCATGAGGACCTTGGTGAGCCTGGTGTTGCCAATGACAGGGTCGACAACGAGCGGGTACTTTCTTGGGCTCGGCACGCAGTCGGGGTGGTCGCCCTGGTCGAAGGTGATGGGCTTGTCGGACCAGTCTAGGTAGACTGGCGCCGCCACCTTTACCGAGCAGACCTCCCAGCGCTCCTGCTTGCGGTGCCGAGCCAAGGCGTTCGCCACTTGCCCACCGTAGATCATGAAACAGTCGTGGACCTCGAGGAACTCCTCTGCCTTGTCACCCTCCTTCTTGTCGTTGTCTTGGCCTTTGCCACCTTTCGCCGGGGGCCCGGTCTTATGGAAGTAGCACCAAAGCATGACACATTCCTCAAGGGTGTGCTTGATGAGGCCCTGGTGATAGGGGCACGACTCCTTGAGCATCTTGTCGAACAGGTTGGCCCCTCCGGGAGGCTTCCAAGGGTTCCTGTGCTCGACAGCGGCGACAAGATCTACGTCGACGGCGTCGCGCTTTGCTTGCGACTTCTTCTTGGCCTTCTTCTTCGTGCTGCACTGGGCAGACACCTCGTGGACGTCTTCCTGCTGGCGTCCCTGAGGCTGCCTGTCCTTCCGGAAGATGGCCTCGATCGCCTCCTGACTAGAGGCGAACTTGGTGGCGATGTCCATCAACTCGCTCGCCTTGGTGGGAGTCTTGCGACCCAGTTTGCTCACTAGGTCATGGCAAGTGGTGCCGGCGAGTAACGCCCCGATGACATCCGAGTCGGTGATGTTGGGCAGCTCAGTGCACTGCTTCGAAAACCACCGGATGCAGTCTCGCAGGGATTCCCCTGGCTGCTGGCGATAGCTTCGGAGATCCCAAGAGTTCCCAGGGCGCACGTATGTGCCCTGGAAGTTTCTAGTGAAGGCTTTGACTAGGTCGTCCCAGTTGGAGATTTGCGCAGGAGGCAGATGCTCCAGCCAGGCTCGGGCGGCGTCGAAGAGGAACAAGGGGAGGTTGCGGATAATGAGGTTGTCATCGTCCGTTCCACCCAGCTGGCAGGCCAGCCGGTAGTCCACAAGCCACAGTTCCGGCCTCGTTTCCCCCGAGTACTTGGTGATGGTAGTCGGGGCTCGGAACCGGGTCGGGAACGACGCCCGTCGTATGGCCCGGCTGAAGCCTTGCGGACCTGGTGGTTCAGGCGAGGGGCTCCGATCCTCCTCACTGTCGTAGCGTCCCCCATGCCTGGGGTGGTAGCCTCGGCGCACCTTCTCGTCGAGGCGGGCTCGATGGTCGTGGCGGTGGTGCCCGTTGCTGAGGCGACCCGGGGCCGCAGGCGTTGTGTCCCGCATGCGCCCGGTGTGGATCGAGGCTTCCCGCATGAATCGGGAAGTTGCTGCGCGATGCTCCGGGGGGCACCCTTGCCTTCGGGAGGCAGAGCTCTCGGCCCGTTGGACTACAGCGTCCTCCAGGAGATTCTTGAGTTCTCCTTGGATACGCCGCCCCTCGGTGGTGGATGGCTCTAGCATCGCTCGAAGCAGCATTGCCGCTGCAGCCAGATTCTGGCCGACCCCTCTGGAAGTCGGGGGCAGCCTTGCCCTGGCATCGTCAGCGATACGGCGCTGGATGTCCCAGGCCTGATGATGCGCTTCTCCAGCGAGTGCTCGGCCTGCCCACTCCTGCTCGATGTTTTGCCGGAGCTGCACAAGTTGTCCTGCTTCCTCGTCGAGCTTGGCCTGCATCTCGCGGATTTGCTCAAGTTGTGTGTCCTGACCCCCCGCAGGGACTAGGACCACAGCTAGGTCCCGCAGGATGTCAACGCGAGGCGCAAGCCTAGGGGGATCGTCACCCTCCGGCATACCAAGGTGGTTGCCTTCGTCGTGACCCCCTAGATCGACGTGGAAACATTCGCGACTTGGGCCACAACCCTCATTGTCAAGGCTGTGGCCATCATCGAAGCAATCGGAGAGGCAGTAGTCACACGCGGTGATGAAGTCTCGCATGGCACTAGGAGCGCGGAGCCCGGAGAAATCCCAACCAGAGTCGGGCTCGTGTTCTTCCTCAGAACCCGGGGGTCCGCAGGTCGAGACAGCCGTCAGTCGGTCCCAGATTGACCACATATGGTACCCCGGAAGGTTAGGATATGGCTTTATGAAAGCGCTCACCGAAGCGGGGTCGCTTGGTGGATCGAAACTGAATCTAAAAGGCACAAGGTGGAAAACGGACGGTACCTCTCGATCGATGGACGGTGACGAAGTCACGTCGGGGACGGACTGCACCGTTATCTTAGGTACGAGGCTAACGCCCAGCAAGTCCTCCGCGAGAGTGCTGGCGTCATCTGTCCGCTTGGGGTTGGCACGTTGTGGGGAAACGACACTCGCCGTCATCTCAGACGCGAGGACAACGCCCGACATGTCCCCTGCTGGGGTGCCGGCGCCGACGACTCGCTTGACAGCCGACGAGGTGCTGCCTCCTACCTGGCCACGGTTGCCCCGCCTCCTCCTCCTGCGGCGAGGAAGGCGGCAGGACAAACCCGGATGCTACTCTTCCGCCACGGGGGGAAGACGTCGTCGAGTTCGCCGCCGCCGGGCGAGCTGACGGCCGTCGTTGTCGCTGTCGCGCTGCAGGGGAAGGAGTACCATGTCGTAGCTGCCGTCGAGGGACATGAACTCGAGACTCCCAAAACGGAGCAGCGTCCCAGGCTAAAGAGGTTGCTGGGGACTACCCATCTGGAACTTAGCGGGAAGTTGTTCATCAACATGCAGCATGCCCCTACCTGGCACGCCAATTGTCGGCGTTTCGACCCCGGGGGGTCCTTGGACCGATGAGTAAAATTGTCGCTGCGTGTCCCAGCCTAGATGGGTTGGCGCAAGATGGAACACAAGGGGGGAAAACGCGGCTCGTGTTATCCTGCGCCAGGGGGATGCGCTTGCAGTAGGGGTTACAAGCGTTCGCGAGGGAGAGAGAGAGAGTGAGCCTGTTCGTCAGCCCGTCCTCCCGCGCGACCCTCCCACATGAGGGCCCTGGACCTTCCTTTTATAGATGCAAGGAGAGGGTCCAGGTGTACAATGGGGGTGTAGCTATGCGCTAACGTGTCCGGCAGAGAGGTGCCTGAGCCTTGTGTACATGCCAACGTGGCTGTCGGAGAGGTGCTAGAGCCCTGTGTACGCGGTATCGTGGCCGTCGGAGGAGCGCTTGAGCCCTGTAGAAGCACAGCTGTCGGGGCTGCTGGGACCTTGCTGACGTCTCCTTGCTTCCGTAGGGGGCTGAGAACCACCGTCGTCATGGACGCACGCGGGGAGCCATCATTACTTGTTACCGGGGCGAGCCTGTATGGGACGCCGGTCTTGTTCCCCCGTAGCCTGAGCCAGCTAGGGGTAGGGTAATGATGTACCCCCCCCGTGGCGTGGTCGGTCCGAGCCTAAGTTCAGGCGAGGCGGAGACTCCTCCTGAGGCCGAGGCCGGGGTCGGGCGAGGACGCGATTCCTCCCGAGGTCGAGGTTGAGGCCGAGCCCTGGGGTCGGGCGAGGCGGAGACCACCTTCTGAGGTCGAGGCGGGGGCCGAGCCCTGGGGTCGGGCGAGGTGGAGACCTCATCCTGAGGCCGAGGCCCAAGGTCGGGCGAGGCGGAGCTTCCCGTTGCGCCTGAGGCTGGACTTAGCTGTTGTCAGCCTCACCCTAGCGTGTGGCACAACAGTCGGGGAGGGGTGAGCGGCGCTGTTTTCCTGTCTGGTCGGTCAGTGGAAGGGCGAAGTGACTGCGGTCACTTCGACCTTGCCGACTGAGGCACGTGTGTCAGGATAAGGCGTCAGGCGATCCTCGCATTGAATGCGCCTGCGATACGGTCGGTTGGTGAGGCGATTTGGCCAAGGTTGCTTCACAATGAAGCCTGCCTGAGCTAGGCTTCGGGCTAGTCAAGGGTGCGCCCATTGCTTGAGGAGGCCCTCGGGCGAGGTGTGAATTCGCCTGGACTATTGTTCCCACCCGAGGCTGGGCTCGGGCGAGGCGAGATCGCGTCCCTTGAGTAGACGAAGCCTTGACCTGAATTGTGCCCATCAGTCTCTGTAGCTTGCGCTGATGGCGGTTACCAGTCGTGTTTAGGAGCGTTGGGGGTACCCCTAATTACGGTACCCGACAGTCCTCGTTACGTTCCACCCCAGGGTACACTAGTTTGCACTGGAGGTGGCCAGTGCCCAGCTCAGCACTCACCTCAGGGGACTCCACCGACTCGTCAGGCTGCCCCCACTGGCACCCCAACGAAATTTTCAGGACAGTGTAGGCACTACTTGCTACAAGTGTGGGAAGACTAGACATTATGCCCAAAGGGCCTGTTGAGGCAAATTATATGACACATAAATTGACATTGACAATTATGGGAAGAGAATTCTGGGCTACCCCTATAATATTAGAGGCAAGCAGCATAGATCTGATCCTTGGTATGTTATGGTTAAGAAAGGCAAATGCCATTATACACTGTGGTAGGGGTACAGTAGAACTCACCAGCCCTAAAGGAGAAAGATTTGACGTTGAAATTATAGTAATTACCTCTACCATACGTGCGGCATTCTTCATAGATGTGGAGTTTGTTGGAGACAACATCTGTGTGGTTAGGGATTTTCTGGATGTCTTTTCAGAGAAGTTATGAAGGATGCCACCAGATAGGGAAGTTGAGTTTGTCATTGATCTCTTACCTAGGACTGCTCCTATTTCTAAATAGCCATATAGGATGTCTGTAGAAGAGTTAACAGAACTTAAGAAGCAGTTAATGGAGTTACAAGAGGCTGGGTACATTCATCCAAGTTCCTCACCTTGGGGAGTGACGGTTCTGATTGTACAGAAGAAAGATGGATCACAAAGGATGTGTGTGGATTATAGATACCTTAATGATGTTACTTTGAAGAACAAGTATCTGTTACCCTGCTTTAAGGATTTATTTGATCTGATGAGAGGTGCTAGGGTATTCACGAAGATTGATCTTTGATCGGGTTACCATCAAATGAAGATTAGGCCATCCGATATTCCCAAGACGGCTTTCTCGACCTGATATGGTTCATATGAGTTCACAGTTATGTCATTTGGACTAACTAATGCACCAGCTTATTTTATGAATCTGATGAATAAGGTGTTCATGGAGTATCTTGACAGATTCGTCGTGGTATTCATCGACGATATTCTTATTTATTCCAAGAGTGATAGTGATCATGAGGAACATCTGGAGATTGGTGCTACAGAAGCTACGAGATAATCAACTCTACGCTTAGTATAGCAAATGCGAGTTCTGGATTGACGAGGTGCCATTTCTTGGACATATCATTTCTAATGGTGGGGTATCAGTGGATCCTGCTAAGGTCAAGGAGATTATGGCGTGGAGCGTACCCACTACAGTTACTGAGGTCCGGAGTTTCTTGGGACTTGCGAGATACTATCGGAGATTTATTGAAGGATTCTCTAAGATTGCTAAGCCTATGACCTCGCTTCTAGAGAAGGGAAAAGAGTTTAAGTGGGACGAGAAGTGCGAAGATAGCTTTGATCAATTAAAGAAGAGATTGATGTCGCCCCCAGTGTTGGTTATGCCAGATCTACAGAAGGGATTTGACATTTATTGTGATGCATGTGGCCAAGGCTTGGGATGTGTGCTTATGCAAGAAGGACACGTGATTGCCTACGCATCTCGTCAGTTGCGAAAACATGAGTTGAACTATCCCACTCATGACTTAGAACTTGCAGCCATAGTGCATGCACTTAAGATTTGGAGACATTATATCATGGGAACCAAGTGCCAAGTGTACACGGAGCATAAGAGCTTGAAGTACATATTCACTCAGAAGGATCTCAACCTTAGGCAACGCCGTTGGTTGGAGCATATTAAGGATTATGATTTGGAGATTCACTATCACCCGGGTAAGGAGAATCTAGTTGCAGATGCCTTGAGACGGAAGGAACACGTCCAAGCAGCTATTGTTGCCCAGATACCCGATGAGATTATTGAGGATTTTAGGAGACTTAACCTAGGACTACTTGCACATACGGAAGGAGTCACTATTGATGTGTAATCTACCTTGGAACAAGAAATTCGTAAAGGTCAGATTGGTGATGCCAAAATTCAAGAGATCAAGGATCTGATTACGGAATGTAGAGGTCCAGAGTTCACGGAGGATGAGCAAGGCACAATATGGTTCAAGAACCGGATATGTGTTCCTGAGATTGATAGCTTTCATGAGACTATATTAAAGGAAGCCCATGACTCTGATTATTCTATTCATCCTGACAGCACTAAGATGTATCAGGATTTGAAGCAGAAGTTTTGGTGGTATGGGCTGAAGAGTGATGTAGCTGCACATGTGGCTATGTGTGATGTGTGTCAAAGAGTCAAGGCTGAACACCAAAGACCAGCTGGACTATTGCACCCATTAAAGATACCTAAATGAAAGAGGGAAAAAATTGGTATGGATTTCATTGTTGGACTACCAACGCACTCCTGCAGGGTATGACTCTATTTGGGTGATTGTGGACAGACTGACGAAGGAGGCTCACTTCATACCAGTGAGAACTAACTACACGGGAGCCAAGGTAGCATACTTGTATATGACTTGGATAGTTTGTCTACATAGGGTGCCTAAGAAGATCATATCAGATCGAGGATCACAATTCACTTCTCGGTTTTGGAAGAAGCTGCACGAGTGCTTGGACACACAGTTGAATTTCAGTTCAACCTACCATCCCCAAACTGATGGGCAAACCAAGAGAACCAACCAGGTGCTGCAGGATATGTTGAGAGCTTATGCCCTTAAACATGGTGGTAGTTGGGATAAGAGCTTAACATATGCGGAGTCCTCTTACAATAACAGCTACCAGGCCAGTTTGAAGATGTCACCGTTTGAGGTAGCACTGGGCATAAAACCTGAGCCCGAAGCCTTGTACCCAAAATACCCAAACCCGTATAGCCCAATACCCGTTACCCAAATAGCTCCAGCGGGTAACAGAACTAAATACCCGAATTAAGTACGGGCCTAATCGGGTATTAAACGACGGTACCCGATCTACCCATACTACCCAAAGCACTGTAGCTGCGCGGCCCAGGTGCTCAGTGCTCTGCTCACGGGCACAGCCCAGTCTCCCAGCGGAGCACACGACCCAGACGCCTAGTCTCCCAGAGGCCAGAGCACGAGCCTACGACCGCACGACGGCACGAGAGACGAGACCACGAGTGCACAACCACAAACCAACAAACCCTAGCTATCATCCTCTCCTGGAGGTGGTGGCTCGGCACTTCGGCAACTAGGCAAGCTGGCAAGGCAAGGCACGCACGCAGCGGCGCAGCGCTAGAGGAGCTAGAGCCCTCGGCGGCGGCGGCTCGGCCAGGCGGCCAGCGCGGCAGCGCCCTCAGCCGCTCGGCGGCTCGGCCAGCGCGGCTGTGCGGCAGCGCCCTCGGCCAGGTGGCCAGCGCGGCAGCGCCCTGCGCCAGCGCGCTAGTGCTTACTGCAGTTGTGCCTGATGCCGTTGTTGAGTTAACCATGTGAGTTGTCTGTTGTGCGGTTGAAGAATTAACCATGTGAGTTATCTGTTGTGCGGTGCCAATTTGCTCACCATTCTGAATGCCTGATGCCGTTGTGGTCGAGTGCTGCCGTGCTGGAGTCTAGAGAAGTGGAGAGGAGAGCGGATAATGTGTACTATGTTCTCTAATTCTCTTGCTCTCTATGATGTGTGATAGAGAGAGTAATACTATTAGTGAATCTGTGACTGGAATATTGTTTCACTGTTTTAATTTTTAAATAATGTGTACTGTGTGCTCTATATGCTCTCTATTATTGTTTCACTGGAATATTGACTATGGGTATTTTGTTATTACCCGAACCCGTACCCAAAAGTACGGGTACCCAAAATTACGGGTACCCGACATTACGGGTACGAGTTCGGGTTTAGATGTTTAAAACCCGAAATATAAAAAACCCGAAAAACCCGACCCGAAATACCGGGTAAACCCGAACGCCCAGCTCTAGTTTGAGGCTCTATATGGCCGAAAATGCAGGACTCCACTGTATTGGGATCGAACTGGTGAAAGGCAGTTCTTTGGGCCTGAAATTATACGAGAGGCAGAAGAACAAGTGCGAATGATAAGGGAGAATTTGAGAACTACGCAGTCAAGGCAGAAAAGCTATGCGGATACCCGGAGGAGACTGCTAGAGTATAAGGAGGGTGATCACGTGTATTTGAAGGTGTCACCGATCCGAGGTATGAGGAGATTTAAAGTCAAAGGGAAGTTGTCCCCTCGCTTTAGTAGACCTTTCTTGATCTTAAAGCAAGTGGGAGAGGTTGCCTACCAACTGGAACTACCCGATCATCTCGCGGATGTACATGATGTCTTCCATGTATCTCAGCTGAAGAAATGTCTCAGGGTACCAGAAGAGCAGCTACCATTGGAGGATCTTAGTGTTCAAGATGATCTGACTTATGCTGAGTATCCTATCAAGATTCTTGACACACTGACTCATGTCACAAGGAGCAAAGTGATTAAAATGTGCAAAGTACAATGGAGTCACCATGGAGAAGATGAGGCTACTTGGGAGAGAGAAGAAGAGCTTCACATAGATTTTCCCCATCTTTTCCCTAGTCCTTCCTAAATCTCGAGGACGAGATTCTTGTTAAGGGGGGTAGGATTTGTAATACCCAATTTGTAAGAGATTACTAAAGGAGAAACTATCCCTTTATGCATGTGCACTCTCTATTTATTATCACAAGTGAACACCTCATTTAAAAACAAAGGATTAATAAAAGTCATGCCATTAAATTGTGCATCATGCTGAGGTTTTATTTGGTGTGCATTTTGTGACAACATAAAATGACAAGAAATATATTAAAGCCCAAAGTGGAATTTAAATTCTAAAAGAAATTCTAGAATTTTGAAAAGAGAAGAAAACAAATATTATGTGGACAAAAATAAGTAAATAAAATATATTATTCCTACACTAGGATTTGAAGTTGAATATTTAGCTCAAATATGAGACTCATGACAAAATTCAAATTTAAGTTTGAAATCAAGAAAGTAAAAAGGTAAACCAACCAGAAATTGAGAAAGAAAAGGAAAGGGGATGAGACTCGCATGGGCCCAAATCATTCACTCGACCCATTAACCTTCCCCGCACGCCCCTCTCCGCTTCACCGCACCCAGGTGCCGACTACTGGGCCCCACGCGTCAGCTACCCACTCGCCCCACGCTCGCGTTATTGCCGCGGTCACTGACCTACTAGGCCCACGTGTCCGTGATCCTCTTTCCCCCACACGCGCTGCTCGCGCTGGCTGTTGGGACCCATGTGTCAGCTGTGTTATCCTCGCCACTGTAGATCTTCCACGCCGAACGTCGCGGCGTAGGCCGTTGAGCCGCCCAGTTTCCTCGCGGCACGACTCCATCCCACGGTGGCTACAAAGGCGGACCGACTCCACCCCATAGCCCCGTAGCCATTGCCTCGTTGACTTCTTCACGCCATAACCCTAAATCCAAGCCTCCATCGCCAACCTGAGAGGAAGGGAGAGCCGCATCCGAGGAGACCGCTCCTCCGTCACCGTTGGGCCTCGGAGCGCGGACTCGGGGGCGTGGCGCCGTGCTCGGGACATGCTCAGCCGCGCGATTTCGTCCGTGGGCAGCTGGTGGTGCGTGGATTCATCGTCGGAGTTACCTCCTCCGCCACGGCCGCCATTGCCGAGGATTCCCGCTCTAGCCGCGCCTATTCTGGGTGAGTAGCTACCCATATAGTTCACGATGTCATTCCCTTTGTGTAGCGCTACTCGGGGTAGGGAATGGGTCGCCGTAACACCGTATGGCTCAACTCCGGTGGTCTCGCCGCTGTTAGAACGGGCGCCGTCGCCCAAGTACGGTGGTCGCGGGAGCGGATAACGGCGGGGTCACGGGTGTCTTGGTTTCGTCAGTGAACGGCTAAGATTAGATGATCGCATACCCGTTCGCGGCTTTTGGTCTAGTCCGTTGATCTGGATCGGACGGATAGAAACAAATCTAGAATAATAAAATCATCACGTCGTATTTGCATCCAACGGTTCTCGTCGTGTACCGTTTTGTGACCGCGCCAATCTAATCTAGACCCTAGATCTGAGAACGGACGGCCAATACCCCGCGATACCCCTTCGCAGGCACGATTTTACTTAAGAGTACCTAGTTAACCTAGTATTCAACCCGCCGTCCGACTTGAGTATTTCTGAGTCTATGTAAACCTTACGCCGAAACCCCTACCTTCTCTGGTATTTGATGCCCTGTCCAGAGAAATAGAAAACCTAAGAAAAATCAATTAGAAAATGGTTTTAGTATTAACTTATTTGCAGAAACTTGTTTAAACCCTAGAAAATTCATATGAACTCCAAATTGATCCATTCAAGTTTCTAAAATTTTGTAATATTATTTTTTATCACCTAGAGTCTCTGTTTTGACATGGAAACAGTAGTAAAATTAATTTCTCACTTAATCATAGATCAAAAACATAAAACCTTTAGAAATTCATAATTTAAAATCCATAACTCCAAAATTAATGATTCATGTTCCTAGGATCATATTTTAATGTGTAGATTATTATTATGTATTTTGTTTACATGTTTGGTGTGATGTTAATTTTTCTATATACTGTGCTTGTTTGTATTGTGGCGAGTAGAAGAGCCTGTGACTGAGGATCCTGGTGCCCGGCAGATAGAAGATGCTGAGCAGGAGCTCACTGAAGGCAAGTTGTGCCCTTGACCACTTTTATACCCAATAATGTTCTTTAATGTCATTTATTCATGCATAGGTTTAATTTTGATGGGACCCAATAGGTCACCCTAGTCTGTTTATCCTTTTTACCTTGTTTACCCCTGAATCACTTGGGTAGTTTTGCTATTGCTTTATTGTAACACCCCGGGATCCAAAAACACCCCAGAATGCTACTAAACTACACATCTAACATTCATATATAAAATTTCGATAGCATCTCCTTTGAAAATTGCATAAACGGGGAAGCAACAAAGCATAAATAGATATCATGATAAGAAAACATAATAGACATTAATAATCTGCTAGCAATGGGAAGACAACCATAACGTCATGAACTAAATTAACCAGTGCGCACAACTATTTAAAAACAAACATCCTTTGACAAGAAGCTTCTAATTAAATCATGACTACGCCTAGGCAGCGTGAGAGTGAAGGTGAATGTGCTGCTACTTCCCACTCCCCTTGATGAGAAACAAGCACCTGCATTGAGTAATGCAAGAGTGAGATGAAACATCTCAGCAAGCAAATTGTTTTGACGAGATATTTAAACCACAAAATGAATTAATCAACATTCTAAAAGAATCACAATTAAGATCAGAAATACTAGTAGATATAGAACTCAATAGTCCCAATATAACCAATACCATCTCATTTCCTCGAACAACCACAATAGGTTGTATAACACTTCCCTGCGTCAACAATACCTGCAAATATCACTTTAATGTATGCATAGGAACGCAATGTGTAGGTCCTCTGTCTTCATACCTCTAAGGATATAAAACCACATCATCTGCAAATATCACTTCAATGAATGCATATGAATGCAATGCATATGTCCTCGGCCTTCATACCTCTAAGGGTATGAAGTCGCATCGTACCCCTCCTCGGGCAACGTACGATGCTAAGTTGTACCGATACGGTCGGACCATAGGTCATGACAAAACTTCAGATGCAAATGAGTCATGCAATGTATATGGCATGCTGCATTTATCAATAAATTTCACTTCCTTCAGATACAATACAAACCTCAAATAATACTTCATCTGCCTTCATGGGTGTGAATTAATCTCATGGGTCAAACTCGAACCATAAACATCATCAATATATGATAGAGCATCAATATAATACAATCAAGTAAAACATCATCATAAAGTTCAATTATGAAAGAATCCAATAATTCTGAATATTAGAGTGTAGGCGATAGAAATAACAGGTCAAAACGGTAGCAACCACCGCTACATTCACTTGCCTACATCGAAGAAGAAAAATGTACTAGGCATGATCCAGAGTGTAGACACCTGCTGTGGGGCGTAAAACTTAGTACAAATATTTCACAAATATTTTGCCAACAATCAACAAATCACTCCTACACTTGAAACCAAGACCCGGTGGAATGACTCCCACCCTGAACCACATGCCAAACAGCAGCAGCGCTGTTTGTTAATTTTGTATCTTTAAAATTATAACAGTGGTGATATCAAACAAATACTCTAGGCATTTCTACACAAAATGCTCTACAACTTCGGTATTCAATGGATAATTAAATTTTGCCATCTATAAGTTCTAAAACATCTGACAAGGTAACTGACTGAATCTGTTTCAGACAGTAGCATAGTTAACTTCAAAATTCGATATCTCCAAAACTACTCAACCAAAAATTATGGAATTCTGCTGGCAGTAAGAACTTTTATCGCACTGCAAAAGTCTCCATAGTTGAAAGAGCCAATTCGGCCATTTACTAGATGAAACCTTCCAGTGAACAGACCCGCTCATTTTTGTCAGGGAAACAGGAACATCCACAGTAAAACAAACATAACTAGAGTTTCAAAATTCATATGAATGCACTCTTTAACAATCTGGAAAGCTTATGAAATTATCTAAATCTTAAGAGAACAGATTCTGCACAGAATTGTGAGACTAAAAACTGCTATTATCAAACTGCAATAACTTTTTGATCTGATGTCCGATTGAGGTATTCTTCATGGCCACGGAAAGATCTACAAATTATCTATGACTCATAGAGAGACTTTTTTTTGAGGCCACTAAGACCACAGAAAACTGGCATGAACAGAAACTGTCGAATCTGCTATTCTGCAGAAACTAAATTCAAGATCAAAATCTAACCTCACATCCAATCCAATCTCTAATACTTTAATCCCCATGATCCACAACCTCCAAAAGCACATAATTATAGGTAGGAACAAGGATTTCATCCATACCTAGGGTTTTCCCCAAGAAAATCTTCAAGAAGATATGGGGAAGAACATCTCCTTGATCCTCTCTCCCTCTTCAATTCAACGTGCTCTTCCTCTTCTCGATCCTTGCTGCACGGGGGGAGATCTAGAGGGAGGAGGAAGCCATGGAGAGGGTAGAGGACGGCTGCCCAAGGGGAGGAGAGGAAAAGGGAGGGGGCGGTGGTCAAAGGGGTGGAAAGGGGGGGCGGCTGCAACAATTGGGAGAAGGGGAGGGGGTCCGCTAGGGTTGGGAAGAGGGGGGCTCCCATCCATCGGATCGAGATCAAAGGCCCGAACACGTCTCCCATCTGAGCTCCCGACCCAGCAGAAAAAATGCCAAAAGATCTACTGTTTCCCTGAGGAATGCCTCCTGAAACTCCAAACCCCAATGCCACAGAACATGAAAGAAAAGAGAAAAAGAAATTTAACTTCTTTTTCAGAAAATTGGGATATCACACTCTACCCCCCCCCCCCTTAAAAAGAATTCGTCCTCGAATTCGACCACTCCAAGCAAAGCATCCAAGGTACCCCATATAGCACCACCATTCAAAACATGGGTCCATTATTGGTCTTAATTAACACAAGAACTTCTACCTTGGACTAATTGTCTAAGGAAACTACACAACCTGATATCCAGCATGAATCAACATGCAATGAAGCTCAAAGCAAGTCATAGATGCAATCAACATTACGATTTCACACCATCGAATTTGGATGTAGCTATACATCAACATCAATGTCTTCAAACAACACTCTTTTATGAAGGGGTAATATGCACTAAGCACAACCCTTACCAGCTTCAACAATTCATTTTAATTCAATGGTGAAACATCCACACCAGATGAATGTATAAGAAGATCAAACACCTCACCTCACACCACCACAAAACAAGTAGTTCTATTGAAACAAAACTCCTAATCTTCCTAAACCCCGTTCTTGCCATCATGAAAAGATAATCATGTAATCTAACATTCTTTGCACCTCACAAAAGGGAGAAAGTCTACAGAACTAATGGAGCAATAAAGCCGACAAGAAGCCAATAACATTCTGCGCGGCACAGTTCATCGAAGAAATGCCAAAAACTCCAGAAAGAGCATTGACAACACAACAACACAATACTTGCTTAATCAATGTCGCTATACTTCATCCAACAACTCAACTAAGAAAATATCCAAACTAGTAAGGTCAACCTACACATAATATAAGTCTTCATCTACTGTAGTTCAGAAACTTACATTTCATTCTATCATACGATGCACTCAAAGTACCAAACATACGAGGTCAATAATAACCCCGTAATCCTTCACACATTTGACAAACATCTGAAGTTGATGTAAAAACCACATCATTTAAGAATAGGTGACTAACCACACACAACCAACTCTAGGCTAGGCAATGACTTCATTCAAACCAATAGATAGGTGGTCCAATAATGGCTCCACAAGCATGCATCGGGGAGAGAACCATCTGATCCTCAACGTATTAATACATAATCAATGGATCAAGAAAAACAAAGATTTATTCTACAACTAGCATGACTAACATGCAACCACTTTAAACCACCTCTAGGCTTTGTGGCTACTAAAACACACAATAGAAGAGGACATGTAAGCCATTCTGGCTATGTAAAGACTTCCCCAAAATTCATATAAAAGTACCAATATTCATTTCTTTCAGAACTGGTTTCTCAACATAAACAATCATTCTTTGCAAAGATAGTTGGAACTATCCACCAACCGCTTAACAACTTAAATTCAAATTGATGGTTACCTTGTAACCCAAAACACGCAATTCACACTCTTCTTAGGAACATCCTCAATCAAGCATATATAACAATATTATTGTAATAAAACTCAACCATGAAAAACATGATGAAAACAACATAGGCATACTTGTATATCACAAGCATAATAACAACTTCAATCTCACAAAAGACCAGCGATATCAATCGCATTAATAAAACAATATAAAGATTTAGAGATAAATCATATTAGGCATTAAGTCATAAACAACTTACCACATCACTGTAAAGGAACAGGGAGGGGTGAAATTATTGTCATATGCACTTCAAAGACACTAATATATATCAAAGATATTTGAACCCATACCCTTCCTATATGTGCAAGTGTGTCAAATTTATCTTCAAATTGCCAAGAATCTAAATCCTATGCTTTGATACCAACTGTAACACCTCGGGATCCAAAACACCCCAGAATGCTACTAAACTACACATCTAACATTCATATATAAAATTTTGATAGCATCTCCTTTGAAAATTGCATAAACGGGGAAGCACCAAAGCATAAATAGATATCATGATAAGAAAACATAATAGACATTAATAATCTGCTAGCAATGGGAAGACAACCATAACGTCATGAACTGAATTAACCAGTGCGCACAACTAGTTAAAAACAAACATCCTTTGACAAGAAGTTTCTAATTAAATCATGACTGCGCCTAGGCAGCGTGAGAGTGAAGGTGGATGTGCTGCTACTTCCCACTCCCCTTGATGAGTAACAAGCACCTGCATTGAGTAATGCAAGAGTGAGATGAAACATCTCAGCAAGCAAATTGTTTTGACGAGATATTTAAACCACAAATTGAATTAATAAACATTCTAAAAGAATCACAATTAAGATCAGAAATACTAGTAGATATAGAACTCAGTAGTCCCAATATAACCAATACCATCTCATTTCCTCGAACAACCATAATAGGTTGTATAACACTTCCCTGCGTTAACAATACCTGCAAATATCACTTCAATGTATGCATAGGAACGCAATGTGTAGGTCCTCTGTCTTCATACCTCTGAGGGTATAAAACCACATCATCTACAAATATCACTTCAATAAATGCATATGAATGCAATGCATATGTGTCGGCGTTCCGAGACCGGGGGGTCCCCGAGCCGACGAGTGAGTGTGCCGCGTGCCCCAGCCCAGATGGGTCGAGCGCGTGGGCGAGCGCGAAGGGGGGAGAGAGAGAGAGAGAGAGAGCGAGGTGGCCGGAGCCAGGTCGTGAGGGAGTCGGAGAATTCCCGCGGCCTTCGTGTTCGTCCCGCGCCCAGGTCGGGTGCGCTTGCAGTAGGGGGTTACAAGCGTCCGCGCGGGTGAGGGGAGCGAGCGGCCCCGAGAGAGCGCCTGCCCCTGCCCTTCGTTCCCGCGAGGCCAACCTTCTCTAAGAAGGCCCTGGTCCTTCCTTTTATAGTCGTAAGGAGAGGATCCAGGTGTACAAAATGGGGGTGTAGCAAGGTGCTACGTGTCTAGCGAGGGAGAGCTAGCGCCCTAAGTACATGCCAAGGTGGCAGCCGGAGAGATCTTGGCACCCTGTTGGTGTGGTGTCGTGGCTGTTGGAGAAGCAGTGGAGCTTGATGGAGGGACAGCTGTTGGAACAGCGGTGTTCTTGCTGACGTCTCCCTGCTTTCGTAAGGGAGTCAAGAGTCGCCGTCGTCATGGTCTAGTGAGGCGCCATCATTGCTTATCTGGCGGAGCTGGCCAGATGGGACGCCGGTCTTGTTCTCTGCGACCCGAGTCGGCTCAGGGCAGGGTGATGATGACGCTTCCTGTTGACGTGGCGGTCTTGTGTCCTAGGTCGGGCGTCGTGGAGGCTCCTCCGAAGTCGAGGTCGAGTCCGTCCTGCATGACAGAGGCCGAGCCCGAACTCCTGGGTCGGGCGAGGCGAAGGTCGTTCGGTAGAGGCCGAGGCGGAGTCCGAGCCCTGGGTCGGGCGAGGCGGAGGTCGTCGTCTTCCGGGGCCTTAGCCCGAGTCCAAGCCCTGGGTCGGGCGGAGCGGAGTTCGCCGTCTTCCGGGGCCTTAGCCCGAGTCCGAGCCCTGGGTCAGGCGGAGCGGAGTTCGCCGTCTTCCGGGGCCTTAGCCCGAGTCCGAGCCCTGGGTCGGGCGGAGCGGAGTTCTCGTCTTCCGGGGCCTTAGCCTGAGTCCGAGCCCTGGGTCGGGCGGAGCGGAGTTCGCCGTCTTCCGGAGCCTTAGCCCGAGTCCGAGCCCTAGGTCGGGCGGAGCGGAGTTCGCCGTCTTCCGGGGCCTTAGCCCGAGTCCGAGCCCGGGGTCGGGCGGAGCGGAGTTCGCCGTCTTCCGGGGCCTCAGCCCGAGTCCGAGCCCTGGGTCGGGCAGAGCCTCCTATGGCACCTCTGGCGAAGTCTGGTCGCCCGTCGGTCTTACCTTTTGCGTTAAACGCCCCGGTGACTTGGTCAGTTGGCGCGGTGATTTAGTCAGGGTTACTTCTTATCGAAGGCGGGGCCTCGGGCGAGCCGGTGATGCGTCTGCCGTGAAAGAGGAGGCCTCAGGCGAGACGGAGTCATCTTAGGGTCGGCTGCCCTCGCCCGAGGCTAGGCTCGGGCGTGGCGTGATCGAGTCGCTCGTATGGACTGATCCCTGACTTAATCAAACCCATCAGGCCTCTGCAGCTTTATGCTGATGGGGGTTACCAGCTGAGAATTAGGCGTCTTGAGGGTACCCCTAATTATGGTCCCCGACAGTAGCCCCCGAGCCTCGAAGAGAGTGTTAACACTCGCTTGGAGGCTTGCGTCGCACTTTTTTGCAAGGGGACCAGCCTTTCTCGGTGGTACTTTGTTCCGGTGGGTGCGCGCGAGCGCACCCGCCGGGTGTAGCCCCCGAGGCCTCGGAGGAGTGGTTTCACTCCTTCGAGGTCTTAATGCCTTGCGTAATGCCTCGGCTGGTCTGGCGGTTCCCTCATGCGAGCAGGGCGTAGCCCAGGTGCACTGTCGGGGCCCAAGTTCTCGGGCTGGTATGTTGACGCTGTCAACGGTTCGGCCGGAGCCGGGTTTGCGAGAGCAGCCCCCGAGCCTCCGCACGGAGCGAGAGGACGATCAGGGACAGACTCGACTTTTTACATACGCCCCTACGTCGCCTTTCCGCAAGGAGGAGGGGGGGAGAGCGCCATGTTACCCTCGATGGGCACCGAACATGGTGTCTCCGGTGAGCTGCAATCGGGTAATCCGAGTGGACGTCCGTGCCCCGTTCGTTGGGGGTCGGCTAGGGGCCCGGAGGCACGCCCAAAAGTACCTGCGGGTGATCTGCCGGACCCGGTCCCCTAGCGACGGGGTCCGAGGGCTCGTTGCCTCCCTCCGATGGGATTCCGTTACAGAGTCGTTCCCGCTGGTCTCGGAAATGTCCTAGGGTACCTCGGGAGCGCAGCCCGAGCCTTGGTTATGTATCGAACGTACCCCTGGTCATCCCTCGCTCGGCGTCTGAGGCGACTGTGAACCCTTCGACAGGCCAGCCTTCGAACCCCTGATCAGTAATGGGCGCGGAGCCCTAGTAGCCTGAGGCGGTCGTGGAACCTTTCGGGAGGCCGACCTTCGAACCCCTGACCAGTAGTGGGTGTCGGGCCCACGCGATCTGACGCGGCTGTTGAACCCCTCGGGGGGCCAGCCTTCGAACCCCTGATCAGTAGAGAGGCTCGGAGCCTAGTTCCTTCACGGGGAAGGATCCCTTTGGGGGTATCCTCCTTCCCAGTCCCTGTTGCAAGAGATAGAGAAAGAAGGAAAAGGGAAAAAAGGATACGAAACCAAGCGACGTGGCGTACCTTTTTTGGTGTGGTCGTGTTGGCGAAGGCGAAGCGTCGCCAGCCGCTCCTGCTAGAAGCGTCGCCTGTCCGGCCGTGGAGTTAATGCGCAGGGGCGAGTAGTTGGCGAGGCTGCCGTTGCGTGCGCGAGCCATTCGAGGTACGGGTCACGGGCGCGTCGTCTTCACGCCGTGAGAGAGGGGGTTCTCTTGCCGCCTCCGGATGGGACGTGAGCCTGGCTGATGGCGTGATCGCTGCTCTTGCGCGCCTGCCACTGTCATTACTACCGGCCCACTTTTGACCGCGTTTGACCGCTGCGTCAGGCTGGCACTGCTGGGTCGCGCGCTGAGTCGCCTCGAATCGTGGTATCGGTTCCGCAATCGAGGAGGTGCGGTGGTGGAGCGAGTGGCACAGCGGTTCGCATGCAGCACCCGGCGCGCCAGTTGCACGACGCGTGGGCTTGAGCCGTCGCGCTGGCCTGTCAGGAGTCGGAGAGGCGCGTCTACTTGGCGCGGTTGCATGCCGCCTGCATGGCCGCCTGCCCCTTTCGCCCGCTGGTCTAGGCAAAAGTGGAGGGTTACTTGTAACCGCTGGGTGGTTGCGTGCGTCGTGCGCGGTGGTTCGGCTTCTTCTGCTTGGAGCCGGTCTGCATGACAGGCGGGCCCCAGCCCCCGCGCCGCAGGGGAGGACTTTGGAGGCGTGTTGGAGAAGACTCAGCCCGTGACGGTTGAGGGCACAAGCAGGGGGAGTTGCCTTTAAAAGGAGGGCGACCCCCTTCGTAAGGTGACCATGTCTCCTTCCTCCCCTATGCATTGTGTCTCTCCATCTTCCGAGCCCCCGGATGGGGGGAACCGCCGTCTTTTCGCTCCATCGTTGGAGGAACGCAACTCCGTGGGAGTTGGTACCTTTCAGCCATCGTTCGGCTTCAAGGATTTTCATCAGGCAGCCCGGTCGCTCCCCTCCGCTGGGGGTCACCCAAGACGGTGACCACCAGCTCCTGGGTGGGGAGGAGCAAACCGGACTGCGATCTAGGTCCCACCCTCAGCTTCAAGGATGTTCATCATCCTTGCTGGGGCGAGTGCCGGACTGAGCTGGCGTCCTACCTTCCGCACGGGTTCGTGGGTCATCCTCTCCCACGATGTTCGAGGGAGAAGGCGCTCACTGGCCCTGCGGGCGGCCCGGACTTCGACAACGCGGGGTGGATCGGCGGCGGACGTCGTCACCTCCAGCGTGTCGGGTCCGCTGGCTCGGCTCCGGCGGCCCCTTCTGTTGGGGGGTGGCAGCTGCCGCGCCGTGTACACGGGAGGTCCACCCCAGGCGTCGTGCGCTGCTAGGGCGGCGTTCGTGTTCTGGGGTGGCCCTGCCTTTACACCAGGGCGGCACCTTTGCGAGGAGGCCGGTGCCCCACTCATCTGGGAGGATTTGAGTGGGGATCTGCCGGTAGGCTGGTGGCTCCTGGCGTCAGCGCCGAGGTGGAGGCGGCTCGAGAAGTCCCCGTCAGCGATGGGGTCACCGCCACCATCGGTGCTTTGGGCCCCCGGCTCTTTGTACTTGTCCTCGCCCCTCGGGTGGCGTTATGGGCGAGGGCAAGACCGCAGCAGTGCCTACCCCTGAGGCTTGCGCTGCTGCGGAGGGGGGAACCGGAGTTCCGTTTGTAATGGCACTTCGAGTGCCGGGTTTTTTGTTCATTTTGGCTTTCGGGGCCTGAACATGTATGTAATTAAGGCGCGGAGCCGCGTTTTTTCCTCATTTCCAAGCATTAAGACTCGTCTGCTGATTGTCTGAACCGCTTCACCAAGCATGAGTCGCCCCGTGTCAAGGTGACGAGTGAGGTATCCGTATCCCGGAGGCGTAGGAGTCCCTCGGCTCGGTCGGCCCTGTTGTCCGAGGCTCCTCTAGCTTAGTTAAAGAGACCCCTCGGCCGCTCTTCGACGAGCCGAGGCCGGGGGTAGCGATATCAGCACGAGCAGAGGCGGAGTCGGCTCGAAAATGAAACCTGGTTGGCCGGAGCCTAGCCGGGTTGTCCGTCGGCAGGATCGACGTCGGAGTTGATCAGCCGAGGCTTCGGACCGGGCCGGCGCCCTCGGAAGGTGGTTGGCCGAGCCGCCTGCTCGGGCCGGATTCCCAGGGAAGTCCCTGACAACGGTCGCCCGGGCGTGGTGATGACGCCGTCCTTTGGAGCGGAGGGCCTCGGATCGCGTCGCCGTCCGAGGCTAGTTCGAGCCTTGCCGAAGTTGCTGTTGATGCCGAGGGTGTCGCTGCCCCCTTCCAGCGTCAAGACCCGAGCCTGCAAGATCAGCTTGTCTTGTAGCGTGTGCTTTGTGCGGCCGTCGAGGCCAGAACACACACCCTTGCCGTGTTGTAAAGCTGCGTCTCTTTTCCTCTTGTTCCAAGCATCTGGACTTTTTGTCGGTAGCAGGGATATTTGTGCGAGCGAAAGTTGCTTCTCGCGGAAGGTGAGGAGTGAGGTATCCGTATCCCGGAGGCGTGGGAGTCCCTCGGCTCGGTCGGCCTTGCCGCTTACGCGCACTTTTACTCGTCCATGAGGCCCTATCACCGACTTAGTCGAGAAAACTTGAAGAATCGTTTTGACAGAAGAGCTTCCGAACGTAGAGACTCGTTCGATCCGCGGAGTCACTTTATCCGAGCGCGAGTTACTTATCGCAGAAGGTGATGAGTGAGGTATCCGTATCCCGGAGGCGTAGGAGTCCCTCGGCTCGGTCAGCCTTGACTGCTTACGTGTACCCCGTCGTTTCCAGGATCCACTTTTCGAAGTAGTCAAAAAGCACGAAAGATATTCTGGTAAAAGAGATTTTTTGTTCGAGGAAAATTTTGACGCAGAGGGGGTTTCCCCCCTTTTAGCCCCCGAGGGAGGGTCGGGCTTTGCCGAGGCGAGGCCGACCCTTCCTTGTTGACTAAACTTTGCGTGGGTGCGAGGTGTATGAACAATTTGAAAACATCTCAAGGGTAGAAGCGACGTAGCTGTTGGATGTTCCAAGCGTTGCCGTAGACCTCGCCTTGACTGTTGGCCAGCTTGTACGTTCCAGGCTTCAGAACTTTGGCGATGATGAACGGCCCCTCCCAGGGGGGCGTGAGCTTGTGCCTTCCTCGGGCGTCCTGTCGCAGCCGAAGCACCAGATCGCCCACCTGGAGGTCTCGGGGTCGGACCCCTCGGGCGTGGTAGCGTCGCAGGGACTGCTGATACCGCGCCGAGTGTAGTAAGGCCCTGTCCCGAGCCTCATCCAGCTGGTCCAGCGAGTCTTCTCGGCTAGCTTGGTTGCTTTCTTCGTTGTAGGCCCTCGTCCTCGGTTAGCCGTATTCCAGGTCAGTGGGCAGGACGGCCTCGGCCCCGTAGACCAGGAAGAACGGCGTGAAACCCGTGGCTCGGCTTGGCGTCGTCCTCAGGCTCCAGACCACCGAGGGGAGTTCCTTCACCCATCGCCTGCCGAACTTATTGAGATCATTGTAAATTCGAGGCTTGAGCCCCTGTAGAATCATGCCATTGGCACGTTCTACTTGCCCATTCGACATGGGGTGAGCTACGGCGGCCCAGTCTACCCGGATGTTGTGATCCTCGCAAAAATCCAAGAATTTTTTGCCGGTGAACTGGGTGCCGTTGTTGGTGATGATGGAGTTCGGGATCCCGAAGCGATGGATGATGTTGGTGAAGAACGCCACCGCCTGCTCGGACCTGATGCTGTTCAGTGGTCGGACCTCGATCCACTTGGAGAATTTGTCGATGGCGACCAGCAGGTGCGTGTAGCCCCCGGGCGCCTTCTGCAGAGGGCCGACGAGGTCCAGACCCCACACAGCGAAGGGCCAGGTGATGGGTATCGTCTGCAGAGCCTGAGCGGGCAGGCGGGTCTGCTTCGCATAGAATTGGCACCCTTCGCTGGCGCGGACAATTCTAGTGGCGTCAGCCACCGCCGTCGGCCAGTAAAAACCTTGGCGGAAAGCGTTCCCAACGAGGGTTCGAGGTGCTGCATGATGGCCGCAAGCCCCTGAGTGTATTTCCCGCAGGAGTTTCTGACCTTCGGCGATGGAGATGCATCGCTGGAGGATCCCCGAGGGGCTTCGGTGGTAGAGCTCCTTCTCATCGCCCAGCAAGACGAACGACTTGGCGCGTCGCGCTACCCGCCGAGCCTCGGCTCGGTCGAGGGGCAGTTCTCCTTGGCGGAGATATTGCAGGTACGGGGTTTGCCAATCTTGATCTGGCATGACCCCGCTCTGCTCCTCCTCGATGCGCAGTGCTTCGCCCTCGGGGGCCAAGGGTTCCTCGGGTTGAACCGAGGATGGCTCGGGCTGGGCCGAGGTCACCTCGGACGGGGCCGAGGGTGCCTCGGGCTCGGGCGCGTCGCCTATCTTGACGGAGGGTTGGTGCAGATCTCGGGAGAAGACGTCCGGGGGAACCGTCGTTCGCCCCGAGGCTATCTTCGCCAACTCGTCCGCAGTCTCGTTGTAGCGCCGGGCGATGTGGTTAAGCTCGAGCCCGTAGAACTTGTCTTCCAGGCGTCGAACCTCCTCACAGTAGGCCTCCACCTTCGGGTCGTGGCAGTGGGAGTTCTTCATGACTTGGTCGATGACGAGCTGCGAGTCGCCGCGTGCATCGAGGCGTCGGACCCCTAGCTCGATGGCGATTCGCAATCCGTTGATCAGAGCCTCGTACTCAGCCACATTGTTGGACGCTTGGAAATGGAGGCGGAGCACGTAGCGCAGGTGCTTCCCGAGGGGCGAGACGAAGAGCAGGCCCGCGCCGGCCCCCGTCTTCATCAGCGACCCGTCGAAAAACATGGTCCAGAGCTCCGGCTGGATCGGAGCCGTCGGCAACTGGGTGTCGACCCATTCGGCTACGAAATCCGCCAGTACCTGGGACTTGATGGCCTTCTGGGGGGCGAACGAGATTGCCTCGCCCATGATTTCCACCGCCCACTTTGCGATCTGTCCTGAGGCTTCTTGGCACTGGATGATCTCCCCCAGGGGGAAGGATGACACCACAGTCACCGGATGAGACTCGAAGTAATGTCGCAGCTTTCGCCTCGTCAGGATCACTACATATAGCAGCTTCTGGACTTGTGGGTAGCGGATCTTGGTCTCGGACAGCACTTCGCTGACGAAGTAAACTGGCCTCTGAATGGGCAAAGCATGCCCCTCTTCCTGCCTTTCGACCACGATCGCGGCGCTGACCACCTGAGTGGTTGCGGCGACGTAGACCAAGAGGGTTTCTTCATCAGCTGGGGGTACCAAGACGGGCGCCTGGGTGAGGAGCGCCTTCAGGTTCCCGAGGGCCTCCTCGGCCTCGGGGGTCCAAGTGAAGCACTCGGCCTTCCTTAAGAGACGGTACAGGGGCAGGCCTCTTTCGCCGAGGCGCGAGATGAAACGGCTCAAGGCCGCGAGGCATCCCATGACCCTCTGTACGCCTTTTAAGTCCTTGATGGGCCCCATGTTTGTGATGGCCACGATCTTCTCCGGGTTGGCTTCGATGCCCCGCTCGGAGACGATGAATCCCAAAAGCATGCCCCGGGGCACCCCGAAGGCGCACTTCTCGGGATTAAGCTTGACGCCCTTCGCCTTGAGACACCGGAATGTCAGTTCGAGGTTGGAGAGAAGGTCGGAGGCTTTCCTCGTCTTGACTATGATGTCATCGACGTAGGCCTCGACCGTGCGACCGATGTGTCCGCCGAACACATGGTTCATGCACCGCTGGTACGTTGCACCCGCGTTCCTCAAACCGAACGGCATTGTGACATAACAGTACATGCCGAAGGGCGTGATGAAAGAAGTCGCGAGCTGGTCGGACTCTTTCATCTTGATTTGATGATACCCTGAGTAGGCATCGAGGAAAGACAGGGTTTCGCACCCTGCAGTGGAGTCCACGATTTGATCGATGCGAGGTAGAGGGTAGGGGACCTTCGGACATGCTTTGTTGAGACCAGTGTAGTCTACACACATCCGCCACTTCCCCCCTTTTTTCCTCACAAGTACAGGGTTGGCAAGCCATTCGGGATGGAATACCTCTTTAATGAACCCTGCTGCCATCAGCTTGTGGATCTCCTCGCCTATCACCCTGCGCCTTTCCTCGTCGAATCGGCACAGAGGCTGTCTGACCGGTCGGGCCCCGGCCCGAATATCCAGCGAGTGCTCGGCGACATCCCTCGGTATGCCGGGCATGTCCGAGGGACTCCACGCAAAGACGTCGGCGTTTGCGCGGAGAAAGTCGACGAGCACTGCTTCCTATTTGGGGTCGAGCCCGGATCCGATCCGAATCTGCTTGGAGGTGTCGCCACTGGGGTCGAGAGGGACGGCCTTAACCGTCTCCGCTGGCTCGAAGTTGCCGGCATGTCGCTTCACGTCCGGCACCTCTCGGGAGAGGCTTTCCAGGTCGGCAATGAGGGCCTCGGACTCGGCGAGGGCCTCGGCGTACTCCACGCACTCCACATCGCATTCGAATGCGTGTTTATACGTGGGGCCGACGGTGATGACCCCGTTGGGGCCCGGCATCTTGAGCTTCAGGTAGGTGTAGTTGGGGATGGCCATGAACTTCGCGTAGCATGGCCTTCCCAACACTGCGTGGTAGGTTCCTCGGAACCCGACCACCTCGAACGTCAAAGTCTCCCTTCGGAAGTAGGAGGGTGTTCCGAAGCAGACAGGGAGGTCGAGCTATCCGAGGGGCTGGACGCGCTTCCCGGGAATGATCCCGTGGAAGGGCGCAGCGCCTGCTCGGACGGATGACAGATCGACGCGCAGGAGCCTGAGGGTCTCAGCGTAGATGATGTTGAGGCAGCTGCCCCCATCCATCAAGACCTTGGTGAGCCTGACGTCGCCGATGACGGGGTCGACGACGAGCGGGTACTTCCCCGGGCTCGGCACGTGGTCGGGGTGGTCGTCCCGGTCGAAGGTGATGGGCTTGTCGGACCAGTCTAGGTAGACTGGTGCCGTCACCTTCACCGAGCAGACCTCCCGACGTTCCTGCTTACGATGCCGAGCCGAGGCGTTCGCCGCATGCCCTCCATAGATCATAAAGCAGTCGCGGACCTCGGGGAACCCTCCTGCTTGGTGATCTTCCTTCTTGCCGTCGTCGCGGGCCTTGTCACCCTCTGCGGGTGGCCCGGCCCGGTGGAAGTGGCGCCGAAGCATGACGCACTCCTCGAGGGTGTGCTTGACGGGCCCCTGATGGTAGGGGCACGTCTCCTTGAGTGCCTTGTCGAAGAGGTTGGCGCCTCCGGGGGGCTTCCGAGGGTTCTTGTGCTCGGTGGCGGCGACAAGGTCTGTGTCGGGAGCGTCGCGTTTCGCTTGCGACTTCCTTCTGCCTTTCTTCTTGGCGCCGAGCGGAGCAGACGCCTCGGGAGCATCTTCCGACGGGCGGCCCTGGGGCTGCTTGTCCTTTCGGAAGATGGCTTCAACCGCCTCCTGGCCGGAGGCGAACTTGGTGGCGATGTCCATCAGCTCGCTCGCCCTGGTGGGGGTCTTGCGACCCAACTTCCTCACCAGGTCACGGCAGGTGGTGCCGGCAAGGAACGCGCCGATGACATCGGAGTCGGTGATGTTGGGCAGCTCGGTGCGCTGCTTCGAGAATCGCCGGATATAGTCCCGAAGGGACTCTCCCGGCTGTTGCCGACAGCTTCGGAGGTCCCAGGAATTCCCGGGGCGCACGTACGTGCCCTGGAAGTTGCCGGCAAAAGCCTGGACCAGATCTTCCCAGTTGGAAATCTGCCCCGGAGGCAGATGCTCCAACCAAGCGCGAGCGGTGTCGGAGAGAAACAGGGGGAGGTTGCGGATGATGAGGTTGTCGTCGTCCGTCCCACCCAGTTGACAGGCCAGGCGGTAGTCCGCGAGCCACAATTCCGGTCTCGTTTCCCCCGAGTACTTTGTGATAGTAGTCGGGGGTCGGAATCGGGGCGGAAACGGCGCCCGCCGAATGGCTCGGCTAAAGACCTGCGGACCGGGTGGTTCGGGCGAGGGACTCCGATCCTCCCCGCTGTCGTAGCGTCCCCCACGCCTGGGGTGATAACCTCGGCGCACCCTTTCGTCGAGGCGGGCCCGACGGTCGCGATGAGGGTGCTCGTCGCCGAGGTGGCCCGGGGCCGCAGGCGCGGTGTTGCGCGTGCACCCGGTGTAGACCGAGGCTTCCCGCGTGAGTCGGGAAGTCGCGGCACGAGGTTCCGAGGGGTACCCCTGCCTTCGGGAGGCAAAGCTCTCGGCCCGCCGGGCCGCAGCGCCTTCCAGGAGATGCTTGAGTTCTCCCTGGATTCGCCGACCCTCGGTGGTTGATGACTCCGGCATCGCGCGGAGGAGCATCGCTGCGGCGGCCAGGTCCTGACCGGTTCCGCCGGATGCGGTAGGCGGTCTGTTCCTGGCATCGTTGGCGATGCGGTGCTGGAGACCTTGGGGCAGGTGACGTATTCCTCCGACCGGGGGCTGGCTCGCCCATACCTGCCCGATGTTCTGGCGGATTGCCTCGAGCGCTCCTGCTCCCTCATCGAGCCCGGCCTGCGCCCCGCGGACTTGCTCGAGTTGTGGGTCGTGACCCCCCGCCGGAACGGGGACCACAGCTAGCTCCCGCGAGATGTCGGCGCGAGGCGCTGGCCCAGGGGGATCACCATCCTCCGGCATGCCGAGACAGCCGCCTCCGGAGGGATCCCCTAGCTCGATGTGGAAACATTCGCGGCTCGGGCCGCAGTCCTTGTCGTCAAGGCTGCGGCTGCCGTCGGAACAGTCGGAGAGGCAGTAGTCACATGCGGTCATGAAGTCCCGCATGGCACTGGGGTTGCCAAATCCGGAGAAATCCCAGCAGATGCTGGGGTCGTCATCTTCCTCGGACCCAGAGGGTCCGTAGGTCGAGACACCCGTCAATCGGTCCCAAGGCGACCGCACACGAAACCCCAGAGAGGTTGCACTCGCCTCAACGCGAGCACCCGCCAAAGCGAGGCCGCCAGGCGGGTTGAGGCCGAGTTGAAATGACGAAGGATGGGAATCAGCCCGTACCTTTTGGTCGTCGAGGAGCGATGAAGCCACGTCGGGGGCTGATCGCGCCGTCGTCCTGGGTGCGAGGGCGACGTCCTGCAGGCCCTCCGTGAGCGTGCTGGCGTCGTCCACTTGCTCGGGGTCGACGTGTTGCGGGGGGGCGGCGCTCGCCTTTGCCTCGAACGCGAGGGTGACGCCTAGCGTGTCCTCCGTTGGGGCATTGGGGATGTCGATCTGCTCGACAGCCGTCGGGGCGCTGCCTCCCGCTCGGCCCTGGTTGCCCCGCCTCCTCCTCCTGCGATGGCGGGGGAGAGGATGGGGCGAACTCGAAAGTTGTCCTTCCCCCACGCGGGAAAGGCGTCGTCGATTCCGCCGCCGGCGGGCGGGCTGTCCGCCACCATTGTCGCTGTCGCGCGGCGGTGGAAGGAGTATCATGTCGTAGCTGCTGTCGAGAGACATGAACTCGAGGCTCCCGAAACGGAGCACCGTCCCGGGTTGAAGAGGTCGTTGGAGACTGCCCATCTGGAGCTTGACGGGAATCTACTCGTCAACACGCAGCAGGCCCCTACCTGGCGCGCCAACTGTCGGCGTTCCGAGACCGGGGGGTCCCCGAGCCGACGAGTGAGTGTGCTGCGTGCCCCAGCCCAGATGGGTCGAGCGCGTGGGCGAGCGCGAAGGGGGGAGAGAGAGAGAGAGAGCGAGGTGGCCGGAGCCGGGTCGTGAGGGAGTCGGAGAATTCCCGCGGCCTTCGTGTTCGTCCCGCGCCCAGGTCGGGTGCGCTTGCAGTAGGGGGTTACAAGCGTCCGCGCGGGTGAGGGGAGCGAGCGGCCCCGAGAGAGCGCCTGCCCCTGCCCTTCGTTCCCGTGAGGCCAACCTTCTCTAAGAAGGCCCTGGTCCTTCCTTTTATAGTCGTAAGGAGAGGATCCAGGTGTACAAAATGGGGGTGTAGCATGGTGCTACGTGTCTAGCGAGGGAGAGCTAGCGCCCTAAGTACATGCCAAGGTGGCAGCCGGAGAGATCTTGGCACCCTGTTGGTGTGGCGTCGTGGCTGTTGGAGAAGCAGTGGAGCTTGATGGAGGGACAGCTGTTGGAACAGCGGTGTTCTTGCTGACGTCTCCCTGCTTTCGTAAGGGAGTCAAGAGTCGCCGTCGTCATGGTCTAGTGAGGCGCCATCATTGCTTATCTGGCGGAGCTGGCCAGATGGGACGCCGGTCTTGTTCTCTGCGACCCGAGTCGGCTCAGGGCAGGGTGATGATGACGCTTCCTGTTGACGTGGCGGTCTTGTGTCCTAGGTCGGGCGTCGTGGAGGCTCCTCCGAAGTCGAGGTCGAGTCCGTCCTGCATGACAGAGGCCGAGCCCGAACTCCTGGGTCGGGCGAGGCGAAGGTCGTTCGGCAGAGGCCGAGGCGAAGTCCGAGCCCTGGGTCGGGCGAGGCGGAGGTCATCGTCTTCCGGGGCCTTAGCCCGAGTCCGAGCCCTGGGTCGGGCGGAGCGGAGTTCGCCGTCTTCCGGGGCCTTAGCCCGAGTCCGAGCCCTGGGTCGGGCGGAGCGGAGTTCGCCGTCTTCCGGGGCCTTAGCCCGAGTCCGAGCCCGGGGTCGGGCGGAGCGGAGTTCGCCGTCTTCCGGGGCCTCAGCCCGAGTCCGAGCCCTGGGTCGGGCAGAGCCTCCTATGGCACCTCTGGCGAAGTCTGGTCGCCCGTCGGTCTTACCTTTTGCGTTAAACGCCCCGGTGACTTGGTCGGTTGGCGCGGTGATTTAGTCAGGGTTACTTCTTATCGAAGGCGGGGCCTCGGGCGAGCCGGTGATGCGTCTGCCGTGAAAGAGGAGGCCTCAGGCGAGACGGAGTCATCTTAGGGTCGGCTGCCCTCGCCCGAGGCTAGGCTCGGGCGTGGCGTGATCGAGTCGCTCGTATGGACTGATCCCTGACTTAATCAAACCCATCAGGCCTCTGCAGCTTTATGCTGATGGGGGTTACCAGCTGAGAATTAGGCGTCTTGAGGGTACCCCTAATTATGGTCCTCGACAATATGTCTTCTGCCTTCATACCTCTAAGGGTATGAAGCCGCATCGTACCCCTCCTCGGGCGACATACGATGCTAAGTTGTACCAGTACGGTCGGACCATAGGTCACGACAAAACTTCAGATACAAATGAGTCATGCAATGTATATGGCATGCTGCATTTATCAATAAACTTCACTTCCTTCAGATATAATACAAACCTCAAATAATACTTCATCTGCCTTCATAGGTGTGAATTAATCTCATGGGTCATACTCCAACCATAATCATCATCAATATATGATAGAGCATCAATATAATACAATCAAGTAAAACATCATCATAAAGTTCAATTATGAAAGAATCCAATAATTCTGAATATTAGAGTGTAGGCGATAGAAATAACAGGTCAAAGCGGTAGCAACCACCGCTACATTCACTTGCCTTCATCGAAGAAGAAAAATGTACTAGGCATGATCCGGAGTGTAGACACCTGCTGCAGGGCATAAAACTTAGTACAAATATTTCACAAACATTTGCCAACAATCAACAAATCGCTCCTACACTTGAAACCAAGACCCGGTGGAATGACTTCCACCCTGAACCACATGCCAAACAACAGCAGTGTTGTTTGTTAATTTTGTATCTTTAAAATTATAACAATGGTTATATCAAACAAATACTCTAGGAGTTTCTACACAAAATACTCTACGACTTCGATATTCAATGGATAATTAAATTTTGCCAGCTATAAGTTCTAAAACATGTTACAAGATAACTGACTGAATCTGTTTCAGACAGCAGCATAGTTAACTTCAAAATTCGATATCTCCCAAACTACTCAATCAAAAATTATGAAATTCTGCTGGCAATAAGAACTTTTATCTCTCTACAAAAGTCTCCATAGTTGGAAGAGCCAATTCGGCCAGTTACTAGATGAAACCTACCAGTGAACAGACCCTCTCATTTTTGTCACGCAAACAGGAACAACCACAGTAAAACAAACATAACTGGAGTTTCAAAATTCATATGAATGCACTCTTTAACAATCTGGAAAGCTTATGAAATTATCTACAACTTCTTTTACCAACCTAAAGTTTAATTTGGTTGATAAAATTGCCTAAATCTTAAGAGAACAGATTCTGCACAGAATTGTGAGACTGAAAAACTGCTATAATCAAACTGCAATAACTTTCTGATCTGATGTCCGATTGAGGTATTCTTCACAGCCACGGAAAGATCTACATATTATCTACGACTCATAGAGAGAATTTTTATTTTTTTGAGGCCACTAAGACCACGGAATACTGGCATGAACAGAAACTGCCGAATCTGTCATTCTGCAGAAACTAAATTCGAGATCAAAATCTAACCCCACATCTAATCCAACCTCTAATCCTTTAATCCCCAGGATCCACAACCTCCAAAAGCACATAATTATAGGGAGGAACAAGGATTTCATCCATACCTAGGGTTTTCCCCAAGAAAATCTTCAAGAAGAGATGGGGAAGAACATCTCCTTGATCCTCTCTCCCTCTTCATTTCAATGTGCTCCTCCTCCTCTCGATCCTTGCTGCGTGGGGGAGATCTAGAGGGAGGAGGAAGCCGTGGAGAGGGTAGAGGGCGGCTGCCCAAGTGGAGGAGAGGAAGAGGGAGGGGGGCGGCGGCCAAAGGGGTGGAAAGGGGGGGCGGCTGCGACAATTGGGAGACGAGGAGGGGGTCGGCTAGGGTTGGGAAGGGGGGCTCCTATCCATCGGATCAAGATCAAAGGCCCGAACTCGCTCTCCCATCTGAGATCCCGACCCCAGCGGGAAAAATGCCAAAAGATCTACTGTTTCCCTGAGGAATGCCTCCTGAAACTCCAAACCCCAATGCCACAAAACATGAAAGAAAAGAGAAAAAGAAATTTAACTTCTTTTTCAGAAAATTGGGATATCACATTTATATGGTTTTGGGTTAATATGTCATTACATCCATGTTCCAATTATTCTGTTGTGTTATTTATGTTCATGATAAGATCATTATATTACTGAGCACATGGAGAACCACCTGGGAAAACAGTGCCACCACAAGGGAGGAATGGGACCCCTTGGCTAACTAATTAGGAAAGCTGGTGGAAGACTACCTTACCCGAAAGGGGCAAGGGTAGTAGGGGAGTTGTATGCAGGGAGGTTCTCAGGTTGATTTTGCTGCGATGGCTGTCAGATGAGGGATTCTTGTAAGTGCTCTTCCCATTAACTGTAGTGGGTTTTCGGAAGCTAGTGGAACTTTGTAAAGGCCTCGTAGTGGATCCCTAGCCATTCACCTCAGTAGTGTCTAAGGGCCTTGCAAACCCTGGCGACATGGGATACATGACTTGTGGGTACAGGGTACAACCTCTGCAGAGTGTAAAACTGGTATACTAGCCGTGCTCGTGGTCATGAGCGACTCGGACACTCACATGATTAATTTATGGAACTTAAATTCAATTTATCATTTGCATTGCATGGGATTATTTATTAATTTTGTTCTATTATTTATTATGGTTTGATATTTACTTACACTTAGTAACTGCTAATAAAATTTTGACCAACTTATAAAAGCAATGCTCAGCTTCAACCTTTATTTTGTTGATCAGCCTTACACTTCACATGAACTCCCAGTTTTGGTGAGTTCATGCCACATTATTGTTGGGGCAAAGGCGAACACACCAACCTTCGCTCGATGACTTCATCCCCTCCTTGCGTAGACGAAGGCTGAATCCATAGAACCCGCCATAACAGGTCAAGGGCGCCAATCGGACGGAGGCTTGTTCGACCCCCTTCGCTCACACGAGACAAGACGAAGGCCCTGTCGAAGACTACGGACCTCCCGCTCCCTCACCACTAGGGGAGGCCCATGTGTGATTCGGCCCATAGAGATGGGCCTCGCGTGGACAGGTGTAATAAGGGTCGTGTCTGTAATAAAGTTTACTGTAATGACTGTCTACAACCTCCCCTCGTGGGAATATTCTGAGGATAAACCGGGTACTCGATGGTCTAAATGTCTTTGACAGGGATAGGCGGCCCCTCGAGTACCTATAAATACCCCCGTACTGTGCCCAGGCACGGGGAGATTAACGAAGCTTTTGGCATTCTATGCTAAACTTTGCAAACACTCTTTCTACCTTCCTGTTGGATCAACTTGCCCTGGAGAGTAGGTTCCAACATTTGGCGCCCACCGTTCGTGCTACGAAAAACAACCCGCGATGGCCCCCAAGAGAGCAAATTCGAAGGCTGCCCCATCCATTGACGACGCGGCAAAGGCAGCACTGCTGGCGGAGAATAAAGGCAAGGCCCTCGCGGACACCACCCCCAAAGAGGCCTTCGAAGATGACGTTGTCAATAGCAAGAGACATCGCCAGGACCACCCCACCCCTGATGGCACTATATGCACCTGCAGTTCCGAGGGCGCACCACCACCAGGCTTCGCCCCGCCAGAGGGCAAAGACACCATAGAGGACGGCGAAGTCATCAGCATCTCAGCCGGAGACCGGCTAAAGCTGCAAGCTCTGCGCATCAAAAACAACCACCTGCAGAAGCAGAAAGAAATCCTCGAAGCCAAGCGCCAACGAGTCACCATGCAAGCCAAGGTGCATCAGATGATACAAGATGAGGAGCAGAGAGCTCGGGAGCTAGAGCAAGAGATTGCTCTCATGCAAGGCGAAGGCCAATACAACCTGCAACGCGGACCCCTCGCACCGCCAGCGCCTCTCCAGCAATAAATTCAAGCCGGAGACCCATTCCAACTCCAACGCGGCCCCTTCATTCCACCAGCTGTCACTTTCCAGGGGATCAACTATCTCGAGGAGCGAAGCCCTCTGTCTCCGCAGCTCCAAGCATCACCCTGGCCCGCCAACTTCAAGGTCGGTGCCTACCGCAAATTCAACGGAAGCACCGACCCAACTCAGTACATCATGAGTTACCAGGTCGCCATCGCATCAGCCGGAGGGGACGATGCCACCATGGCCAAGTCCTTCATCATCACACTTGAAGGCACGACCTTGACTTGGTACACTAGGTTACTGCCATTGTCCATCGAGTCCTAGAAAGGGCTTCACGACAAGTTCCTGCTCAACTTTCAAGGGTACCGACCCGATACAGACGCCCTCGCTGAGCTATCCCTCTGCAAGCAACAGGAAAAGGAAACCCTTCATGAATATTACAAAAAATTCCTGATGCTCAAATCACAACTGCCATCAGTTGACGATCACATCGCGATCCACTACGGCATGAGTGGTCTTTGGGCAGGTGTCTTGTACAATCATTGCATCCGGGACCCACCCAAGAACCTACAGGAGCTATACCAACTATTTGAGAAGTATGCTAGGTCTGAGGAGCTCCATCAACGCAAGGTTGAATCTCAGAGGAAGCCCAAGAACCCTCCACAGTCCAGCAGAACCTAGACCAAGCCAGCGCAGCCGGACTCTGACCAGGACAATCGCAATCATCAGCAGGTGCATAACATAGCCAATCAGCACCCAGCTGGAGAGCCCACCCGTCGCCAGGAATACCCCCCAGGGCGCGGCAATGACGCAAGAGGAAGAGGTCGCTAACGAGCACAACATCCTCACAGATTCTATTGCTTGTTTCACGGTGAAGACTGCACGCACCCAACAAGGGACTGTCCGGAGACCAAGGCCACTAGGGACAGAAAGTCCAGAGCCCAACCAGCCGACAACCAGAGGGTCGTCGCACACACTTACCATCCCCAACAACCATACCACAACGAGCAAATCCAGCATCCACCCAACCATGCTTACCAGCACCATCAAGAGGTGCAGGTTCTACCACCACCGCCTCGGCATAACCAAACCCTCCGCACCACATCCACCCACCACAAGCACCCAAACAAGAAGACTTTGTTGAGCCACCATATCGCGGAGTCATCCACATGATCACTGGGGGATCAAGCGTGGACTTCGACACAAAGCGGTAGAAAAGGGACCACTACCAAAGTGTGAACCATGTCGCTCTTACTAGCCCAGTGGTGCAAACAAAGTGGTCCCACGTACTGCTCACTTTCGATGTCAGGGACTTTGACTTGTGCAGCGCTCCACACGCAGACGCCATGGTGATCAACTGCAGGGTAGCAGGCTGGGATCTACACAAAGTGCTGGTTGACAACGACAGTCAAGCTGATATCATTTTTCTACATGCCTTCGATCACATGGGAATAAGCCATAGCCTCCTCAAGCCTGCGGATAATCCCCTCTACGGTTTCGGCGGCAAGGGCACTTTCCCCGTCGACAAGATAGAGCTCCCCCTGTCATTTGTTGTAGCACCCAATGCGCGAAGTGAGCAGGTCACTTTCGACATTGTCGACATGGTCTACCCATACAATGTCATAATGGGGCGGGGCTCACTCAACAAATTTGATGCGACCATTCATGGACTCTACCTCTGTATGAAAATCCCAGACCCACAGGGCGTGATCACCGTCTACGGCGACTAGCAGACAACACGCAACATCGAAAGGGACTTCTTCCAGGCAACAAAATGTACACTGCCTCATGGCAGAGCGTGAAGGCTTCGAAAGCAATCGCCCGATCGAAGACAAAAAAAGTCAAAGCGTAGCTCCAAAGCAACGACGAGACGAAGGCGGTACCCCTCGACCCAGCAATGCCGAAGCAAACGGTAATAATAAGCGAAGACCTGACCTCACGAGATGAGGAAAAACTCCTTTCATGTCTCTCCTGAAACAAGTATGTCTTCGCTTGGTCCGCCCTCGATCTGGTTGGGGTCAGCCGCTCCATCATCGAGCACAGCCTAGGCATCGACCCCTCGGTGCGCCCGAAAAAGCAGCGACTGCAAAAAATGTCTGATGAGAAAACTAAGGCAGCCAAGGCCGAGGTGCATCGCCTGTTGGAAGCCAGATTCATCGAGCCAATCGCTTATCCAACTTGGCTCACCAACGTGGTCATTGTGTAGAAGAAGAGTGGCAAGTGGCGCATGTGCATCGACTTCACAAGCCTCAACAAGGCTTGTCCCAAGGACAATTTCCCCTTGCCACGAATCGACAAAATTGTCGATAGCGCAGCAGGCTACAAAGTCATGTCCCTCCTTGATTGCTTCTCGGGGTACCACCAGATTTACATCAAAGAGGAGGACAAGGCAAGCACAAGCTTCATTACACCCTTCGGCACATACTGTTTCGTACGAATGCATGAGAGACTCAAGAACGCCGGCTCAACCTTTTCTCGCCTCACCAAGAAGGTCCTTGAAAACCAAGTCGGCCACACCATTTTCACTTACGTAGACGACATTGTCGTCGCAAGCAAAAGCAAAGAGGACCACCTGGCTGACCTCGCAGAAACATTCGCCAACGTGCGCGACGCACGACTCCGGATCAACCCTAAGAAGTGTGTCTTCAGAGTTCGCAAGGGGAAAAATACTTGGTTACCTAGTATCGCACCGAGGGATTGAGGCCAACCCAACCAAGATCCAAGCGATCATCAACATGGCACCTCCACAGTCCACTAGGGACGTCCAGCGACTGATAGGCAGATTGGCGGCCCTGAACAGATTCATCTCTAAGTCCGCTGAACGAAGCCTACCCTTCCTCAAAACATTGTGTGGTGTGAAAGACTTCGCTTGGGACCCAGAATAGGCAGCGGCCTTCGAGTCGCTCAAACAACACCTGTCTGACTTAGCAACTCTGACAAGTCTCGACCCTTCGTTGTCGCTGCTTCTCTACATTGCGGCTTCACCATGCGCAGTCAGTGCAGCATTAGTCCAAGAGCAGGACAGAGATGGCAAAAGTCAGCAATGCCCAGTGTACTATGTCTCTGAAGTCCTCATGGCTTCCAAGTGCAACATGATTGAACTCGAGAAAATTTCATACGTAGTGGTCATGGCTTCGCGCAAGCTACGACACTATTTCGAGGCATTCAAAGTATGGGTCACTTCGAACAGGGGTCTGGGAGAATTGTTCAGGAACCCGGAGGCATCCGCCAGAATTGCAAAATGGGTAGCTGAACTATCTGGGTACCACATCACCTTTGAGCCCAGAACAGCAATCAAGTCACAAGTCTTGGCGGACTTCATCGTTGACTGGACAGGACCTGTGGGGCCATAGCAAGAACACTTGGAAATAGTCTGGACCATCCACTGCAATGGCGCATGGTGCCATGCGGGGGCAGGCATCGCGGCGATTATCACATCATTCGCCAGCGTCAAGTACAGATACGCCACGCGCCTCAGCTTTGCTTTAGAGTCTGACAGGTGCACTAACAACATAGCAGAATACGAAGCCATCATCGTGGGACTTCACAAACTACGAGCCCTCGGCGTTACCACATGCATCATCAAAATGGACTCCAAGTTCGTCGCCGGCCAAATCAAAAAGGAATACTCAGCAAAGGAACCTATGCTCATGCAATACCTCGCCGCCGTCCACAGCCTCAAAAAACAATTCAAGGGTTTCACCCTGTAGCATGTCGATCACAACAAGAACGAAGAGGGCGATGCGTTGGCCAAGGCAGCAGCCAAGGGTGAGGCCCTACCCTCCGATGTATTCTACCACACCATCGGCACACCAGCCGCCTGTAACACCGAAGGCTTGCAAATAACTCAAGACACCAACGGCCACCGAATCGTCAACCTCATCATGGCCGAAGGCTGGCGGGCCCCAATAACACTATACATGCAGGGCCACTACCATCCAACCGATCGCAATGAGGCCAAACGACTGAAACACAAGAGCAGGGATTTCGCAATAGTCGAGGGTCAGTTGTACCAAAAGGGCATTAGCCAGCCTATGCTGAAATGCATAACCGAAACCGAAGACCTAGAAATCCTCCGCGAAGTCCACGGTGGAACCTGCGGCTCACACTTAGGACCCAGGGCCCTCACAGCCAAGGTGATTCATCAGGGATTTTACTGGCCCATGATAATTTGCATGGCCAACCGAGTCACCAGGTCATGCGAGGCATGCCAAAAGTTCTCTCGTCGCTCAGGCAACCCTTCGCAATTCACCAAGCTCATTGCCCACACATGGCCACTTCAGCGTTGGGGGCTGGACATCGTCGGGCCACTGCCTACGGCTCAAGGGAACCTAAAGTTCACCTTCGTCGCCGTCGAATATTTTATAAAGTAGATCGAGGCTAGGGCAGTCTCCATGATAACTGAAAGTCGCCTAGAGGGGGGTGAATAGGCGGAACCTGAAAATTAAAACTTTATCCCCCAACTAGATCCCTTGATTAGTGGTTAGAACAAGATATACAAATATCGGAGAATAGAAACTAAGTTCTTGCTCGAAAAGAGTATTGCTAAATAATGCGGGAGAGATAAATCAATACAACTAATAAGTTATAGAATACCAAAGCAAGAACCCTTAGATGAGAAGAGCACTAGAACAAGTTCTTTCTTGCAACGTGTTGCTTTACTAAATGGGAATTAAACTTGAAGCAACACCAAAATAAAGGTGCAAGAAAACTTAGAGCAAGGGAAAGCAAACAAATCACAAGCAATAAACACAATGGACACGGGTGATTTGTTTTACCGAGGTTCGGCCCTTGAAGGCCTAGTCCCCGTTGAGGAGTCCACTTAAGGACGGGTCTTTTTCAACCCTTTCCCTCTGTCCCTCGATCACACAAGGATCGGCGAGCTCTTCTTCTTCTCAAGGATCACTCTCGATCCCGCAAGGACCACCACACGCTTTGGTGTCTCTTGCTAGCTTTTACAAGCCTCCAAAACTTTGGAGGAAGTTCGAATGGGAGTCAAAACTCCACGCGCAAATGAACACGAAGATGAAGCACACACTATCTCTCAATGAATCTCACAAGGCACTAGTGCTAAACTCAATTGAGTAGCTCTCTTTTTCTTGCTCTCTCTTTTGTGGCACTTGTGTTGGTTGTAGTGGTCTAAATCTTGTGTATAGGATGGATCAATGAATATATGTGGTTGGGAGGGCTTGAGTATGTCAACTAGATGACTTGGAATGTTGCTTGGGCTCCCCCACCTTGAAGTGGCCGGTTGGGGTGGTATTTATAGCCACCAACCAAAATCTAGCCGTTGGTGAAAGCTGTCTGTCGTATGGTGCACCGGACAGTCCAGTGCACACCGGACATGTCCGGTGCGACAGCCACGTCACCAGGCCGTTGGGAATTCGACCGTTGGAGCTCTGTCTTCTGGGCCCGCCGGGATGTCCGGTGGCGCACCGGACATGTACTGTAGAGTGTCCGGTGCGCCACTACGCGCGTGCCTGACTTCTGCGTGCTCTGACGCACATTAATTGCTGTTGCAGGTGACCGTTGGCGCGAAGTAGCCGTTGCCCCGCTGTTACACCGGACAGTCCGGTGTACACCGGACATGTCCGGTGAATTATAGCGGAGCAGCCGTTGCTGTTTCCCGACGCTGGCGAGTTCCGGAGGCCGCTCTTCCTTGGAGCACCGGACACTGTCCGGTGTACACCGGACAGTCCGGTGAATTATAGCGGAGTCGCCTCTGGAAATTCCCGAAGGTGATGAGTTTAAGTTCGGAATCCTTTGGTGCACCGGACATGTCCGGTGGCACACCGGACAGTCCGGTGCGCCAGACCAGAGGTGCCTTCGGTTGTCCCTTTGCTCTTTTGTCGAACCCAATACTTGGTCTTTTTATTGGCTAAGTGTGAACCTTTGGCACCTGTATGACTAATACACTAGAGCAAACTAGTTAGTCCAATTATTTGTGTTGGCCAATTCAACCACCAAAAATATTTAGGAACTAGGTGTAAGCCTAATTCCCTTTCAATCTCCCCCTTTTTGGTGATTGATGCCAACACAAACCAAAGCAAATGCGAAAGTGCATAATGAACTAGTTTGCATAATGTAAGTGCAAAGGTTGCTTGGAATTGAGCCAATAAACATTACTTACTAGATATGCATGGATTGTTTCTTTATTTTTAACATTTTGGACCACGCTTGCACCACAAGTTTTGTTTTTGCAAACTCTTTTGTAAATTCTTTTCAAAGTCCTTTTGCAAGATAGTCAAAGGTAAATGAATAAGATTTTACAAAGCATTTTCAAGTTTTAAAATTTTCTTCCTTTGTTCCAAATGCTTTTCCTTTGACTAAACAAAACTCTCCCTCAAATAAAGTCTCCTCTTAGTGTTCAAGAGGGTTTTAAGATATCAAGTTTTAAAAATCCTACTTGCTCCCCCTTTAGAACACAAAGAGATACCAATTTTGAAATTTACCAACTGAAAATCATTAATTTTAAAATTAGGGTGGTGGTGCGGTCCTTTTGCTTTGGGGCCAATACTTTCTCCCCCTTTGGCATGAATCGCCAAAAACGGATACTTAGAATGAAATATAGGCCCTTTTCCTAACTACTTTCTCCCCTTTGGCAAAGAAAACATATGAGTGAAGATTATACCAAAGATGGAGAGGCATTGTGGAGTGATGGCGAAGTGTAGATAATATCGATAGAGTAGAGTGGAAGCTTTGTCTTCGCCGAAGACTCCAATTCCCTTTCAATGTACCTATGACTTGGTTTGGAATTCACTTGAAAAGACATTAGTCATAGTATATAAAAGAGATATGATCAAGAGGATATATCAAATTAAGCATGATCATAGTTCTATATAACATAGATTGCTCCCCCTAAGTATGTGCATGGAGAGGAACACATATTTAGGTCTTAAATGCCAATTGCACATAATTAGGTAAATGAGAACATATCTATATCATACAGAATGTGAGGTGCATTGTGTCATAGTATAAGTGTGATGCTCATGACAGTTTATGCACTTATGAAAGCATGTTGTAAATATTTCAAGCGTTTTCCCTTAAGGATTTCAAAGAGGCTTAAGGACCATCCACCTTTGGAACAAAGGCAGCTTATCCTCGTTACAAGGTTAAGCTTTAAGCTCTTTGACAATAACAGTACTTCATCTAGTTTTACCAAAGATGCACTAAAGCAGGAATGAATTTTGGGAAATTAAACTAGGTATGAAGCAGGGATAATACATGGACATGCTTTCTCTTCCTTTTATACAAGATATGCAAAGAATGTATAGAGAAGGAAGATTTAGGTACAAGTTTAAACGAAAGGAGATAGTTTTACCCTTTTGTACCTTCACATAGAGATGCTCTCTTCATTGTGCTTTGTCCTTAGTCTTTATATGCTTAAGACCTATACTTAATGACAATATATGGAAATATTTTGCACAAGAGAGAGTTTTACAACTAGTGATCCTTTTCAAGTTATTGTAAGCATATATCAAATGGATCACAGATTGTATAAATGAATCATGAATTCTCCTTTTAACTTAGTGCATATCAAGAGAGATATTGATTGAAAGAATATGAGGCACTAAGAGGCATGATTGTTAATGAAAGTCATTCAATAATCACACAAATAACACATATGATCAAAAGAACAACATACGCATTAGATTATCAATTAAGCTTAGGATAGGAGAATCCAGCAAATACTTCATGAGAAACTCATTCTCATGCAAGAGACTATATGAAATTACTTAGATAAAGCAATAGTCTCAACATAATCAAGATAAAAGGCTCCCCCTAAAGATATGCATCAAGTATTTGAATGAATTGAATGGATGCATTTACTTTAAAGACAAATAGAGAGAAGCATTATACATCTTGATCAAGGCTCATTAAATTTGTAATGAACCACTTGAGCCTAGTATTCTCAATATGAAAGGGTTTAGAATACTCACAACCACACCATTGATTGTTTCGTAGAAGTAGGTGGTGTTGTTCTTGATGTTTTCCTCTTTCATTTGAGAGTCCTCCCTTTGCAGTGGCTTCTTTTTCCTTTCAAACTTTGCTTTTATCTTTCTTTCTTTGGGTGAAGATCAACCCATGAGGCTTGTGCACTTTCTTTCTTGTAGATTTTCATAATTGAACTCAAGAGAAATGTTAGTAGCAACACAAGCACTAGTTTCTATTTTTGTAATCATTTTGATAAGGAATGAGAAGCTAGATTACCAAAACATGGATACTCCATAGTATGAACTAGATTATCCATAGATGATGTTATGCTCAATTTTAACTCATAAAACAAGCATAAATAACCCTTTGAGATTATAGGAATAAATCTAATTCATGATTTGGAAAGCGATAAATGTAAAAGAATCATATCCAATTTGAGCAAGTAAAAATACATCATAAAACATTTGGATTGATTTTTCTTTTCATGTTAGATTACATGCTTCCAAAGAGAAACTTATTCTCTACAAGTGAGACTACTTAGGTTACTTAGATAAAAATCATTAGTCTCACTATTCTAGTTATAGAGAGAGTTTTCCTTTTACAAGAGTCCTAAGGATTTGAATTCTTTACATGACACCTTATTCTTTTAAGAACATGAAATATCTCTCTATATCTAGAATCACGGCAATAAATAGATAATTAGGGGAAGAACATGCCATGATATACTTGCAACAAATTAGAGCATGTAGATTGCCATAGTATGGAAATGATGAATGTGCAATCTACCATATGAGAGGAAATTCTTCAAAGAATGGTAAGTAAAATTTAAAGATATTTGAAGTCTTATATATATTTCTATGTGACTACACAAGACACATAAGAATTGATAGTTTAAAAATACTTGCATTTAAAAGCATAGAAGTTACCATCCTTTGACTTTCCTCCATGTTGTAGACCTTGATTTTTGGCACATGATAACTCTTTATTTCCTACAACATCAATACCTTCCTCGAGATGATATGAGTTTAAGACATAGTAATTTGAAAAATAACCTTGAGTCAATCACGGATATAGATCATTGAAGATTGATAGCTTGAGTTGATAAGAATTGAATGGACTCTCTCAAGCACCTCAAGGCTTCATATCATCTCTTTCTCCTGCAAAGCTTGTCAAGCATATTTTGGTACCCATCGCTTGATGGGTCCATCATGGTTAGTCAACAAGGATCTAGGAACCCAAGAGTCCTTTGTGTTAGCACTAGGTAAACTCATTACCTTTCTAGCACAAGTTGCAATTTTGGGTTGCCTAGTTACATGAGAATTAATTGACAAGCTAGGAGTGGAATTATTACCAATGGGACAATCCTTGCATTGATGTCCCTTCTTTCGGCATGTGTAGCATAGGCGTTTTTCAAGTTTTGAAGTTTTCTTCTTTCCTTGTTTGTCGCCTGCTACATGGTTAGTAAAAACTTTCTTTTCTAACCCTATGCCTTTTTGTTTTAAATGGGGACAAGATCTAAGCAAGTGTCCCTTCTTGGAGCATTTAAAACAAAGTCTATCATCCTTGTTAATAATCAAGCCATTTTTAATGTAGGGACATGACCTAATCAAGTGCCCCTCTTCAAAGCATTCACTACACCTCTTAATGTGAAGTGTGGCTTGATCATTACCTTGGATGTTACCTTTTGTGGAGGCGTGGTTGAGGCTTTTGGAGGAGGTGTTGAATTTCATCTTTTGTTTCTTCCTCTTGGTAATCCTCAAATCCTTGACATTTTCTTTAAGAGATGTAGTGCATGCCACGGTTGTTCTCGTCTCAAGCTTCTTCACCATGTGATCACGGTTATCTTGAGAAGGTTGGACAATGCATTTCCCTTTTAGTTGTGTCAAGCTCATCTTTAGCCTCTCATTTTCTTCCTTGAGCTTTTGATATGAATCATCGTTTGTTCCTGCAAATTCTAGCTCAAAGGAAGATTTGCTTGTCGACGGACAACAAGCATTAGCACATGGTAATATAGTATCAATTTGAATACATGTGCACGAGTGAGGTTGTTGGGATTTTAAGTTTTCTATCACAACCTCATGAGCAATGTCTAATATGATATGATCATCTCTAAGATTTTCATGAGAGCATAGGAGCATATCATATTTTTCTTGAAAAGCTAGTTTTTCAATTTTTAGCTTTTCTACTTGGTCTTTAAGCAAGGTATTCCTATTTACTAATTGAGCGATACAATGTAAAGCGTTATCTTGCTCAATTGAAATATTTTCATACCTTTGGACCAAATCAACATGAGAGCATTTTAGCTCCTCATGTTCTTTAGTCAACTCGTCAAAGTGTAGCATTTTCATGGAGAGAACATCTTCTAGCCTTTGACGAGCTTCGCCTTGCTCTCTCGCTCTTTCTAGAAGTTTGAGCATGACCGCCTTATCTTCTTGGCTTAGGCGAGCGTAGAGTTGCATGAAGCTTCTTTCTTCCTCCTCATCCTCATTTGTGCTTCCACTATTATTTGCATTAGCCACACAACACATGTGGGAATCGAAATGGGAAGACAGACCTTTCGGAGAGGTGGATTCATCGTTTGGTCTCCACCGTTCATTTTCTCCTTCTTCCTTGCAAGAGTTAGTATCACAAATACTAAAGGAAGTAGAAGCACAAAATGAACTATCATGTTTGGACTCATTAAATTTGCTTTTAATTCTAGTCCAAATATCATGCGCATCATGGATTGATTCGTCATAATTCGATATGAAGGCACGATAATCTTCTTTGCTAAGAGAATTGCTTAAGATGTCAAAAGCTAGGTAGTTTAAGCGAAAACATCTTTGATCCTCCTCGGAGACAATTTTTTCGTTATAACTAGGAGGGAAGATACTCTTGTCTAAAATTTGTTCTAATTGTGGATCTACCATTCTAAAAGCATTTATTACTCTAGTAGACCATGAATCATAATTAGAACAATCGGAAAGTAATATCTCAAGAGTTACCTCCTTGTTTTCTTGGGTCCTCTTGTTCATTTGGGATCTTCTACGAGCCATCACTTCGAGTTGTTAGACTCAAGATGAAGTGCCTAGCTCTGATACCAATTGAAAGTCGCCTAGAGGGGGGGGTGAATAGGCGGAACCTAAAAATTAAAACTTTATCCCCCAACTAGATCCCTTGATTAGTGGTTAGAACAAGATATACAAATATCGGAGAATAGAAACTAAGTTCTTGCTCGAAAAGAGTATTGCTAAATAATGCGGGAGAGATAAATCAATACAACTAATAAGTTATAGAATACCAAAGCAAGAACCCTTAGATGAGAAGAGCACTAGAACAAGTTCTTTCTTGCAACGTGTTGCTTTACTAAATGGGAATTAAACTTGAAGCAACACCAAAATAAAGGTGCAAGAAAACTTAGAGCAAGGGAAAGCAAACAAATCACAAGCAATAAACACAATGGACACGGGTGATTTGTTTTACCGAGGTTCGGCCCTCGAAGGCCTAGTCCCCGTTGAGGAGTCCACTTAAGGATGGGTCTTTTTCAACCCTTTCCCTCTCTCCCCCGATCACACAAGGATCGGCGAGCTCTTCTTCTTCTCAAGGATCACTCTCGATCCCGCAAGGACCACCACACGCTTTGGTGTCTCTTGCTAGCTTTTACAAGCCTCCAAAACTTTGGACGAAGTTCGAATGGGAGTCAAAACTCCACGCGCAAATGAACACGAAGATGAAGCACACACTGTCTCTCAATGAATCTCACAAGGCACTAGTGCTAAACTCAATTGAGTAGCTCTCTTTTGCTTGCTCTCTCTTTTGTGGCACTTGTGTTGGTTGTAGTGGTCTAAATCTTGTGTATAGGATGGATCAATGAATATATGTGGTTGGGAGGGCTTGAGTATGTCAACTAGATGACTTGGAATGTTGCTTGGGCTCCCCCACCTTGAAGTGGCCGGTTGGGGTGGTATTTATAGCCACCAACCAAAATCTAGCCGTTGGTGAAAGCTGTCTGTCGTATGGTGCACCGGACAGTCCGGTGCACACCGGACATGTCCGGTGCGACAGCCACGTCACCAGGCCGTTGGGAATTCGACCGTTGGAGCTCTGTCTTCTGGGCCCGCCGGGATGTCCGGTGGCGCACCGGACATGTACTGTAGAGTGTCCGGTGCGCCACTACGCGCGTGCCTGGCTTCTGCGTGCTCTGACGCACATTAATTGCTGTTGCAGGTGACCGTTGGCGCGAAGTAGCCGTTGCCCCGCTGTTACACCGGACAGTCCGGTGTACACTGGACATGTCCGGTGAATTATAGCGGAGCAGCCGTTGCTGTTACCCGACGCTGGCGAGTTCCGGAGGCCGCTCTTCCTTGGAGCACCGGACACTGTCCGGTGTACACCGGACAGTCCGGTGAATTATAGCGGAGTCGCCTCTGGAAATTCCCGAAGGTGATGAGTTTGAGTTTGGAATCCTTTGGTGCACCGGACATGTCCGGTGGCACACCGGACAGTCCGGTGCGCCAGACCAGAGGTGCCTTCGGTTGTCCCTTTTCTCTTTTGTCGAACCCAATACTTGGTCTTTTTATTGGCTAAGTGTGAACCTTTGGCACCTGTATGACTAATACACTAGAGCAAACTAGTTAGTCCAATTATTTGTGTTGGCCAATTCAACCACCAAAAATATTTAGGAACTAGGTGTAAGCCTAATTCCCTTTCAATAACAGCGAAGACCGCCCAAAAATTATTCTGGCAAAACATTGTCTGCTGCTTCGAAGTCCCATCCGAGCTAACAGTCGACAACGACAAATAGTTCGACAGCCAAGACTTCAGGGAATTCTGCAGCTCCATCGGCATAAAGCCAGTCTTCGCCTCTGTCTACCACCCACAATCCAACGGCGTTGTCGAGCGCGTCAATGGCAAGATTTTTAGCGCCATTAAGAAAAGGATCCTTGACAACAAAAAGGGCAAATGGGCAGACCAATTACCCGAAGTCATATGGGTGCTGAATACGATAGAGTGCCGAGCAACTGGGTTCACACCCTTCCGCCTGATGTATGGATCCGAAGCAATGACACCGCAAGAGTTAAAGCATGAGTCCCCCCGAACAAACGAATCAGCCATCCCCGACGTCGACGAACCGACCTCCAAAGATCTCATCGATGGAGACCGCGTCCTCGCCCTACAGGCCCTCAACAAGTATCAGGTCCAGACCAAATCATGGCGTGACACCACTGTCGTCCCGAGAGAATTCAACGAAGGGTACCTAGTACTTGTGAGGACCACCAGGACAGAGTCTCGGGGCAAGCTAGAGCCGAAGTGGGAAGGGTCGTACATAGTCAAGACAAAGGCATCCCCAAGTGCTTACAGGCTAGCAACATCATCTGGCAAAGACTTAGAACACTCATGGAACATCGATAATCTCCGAAAAAAATTTCATTTAAGATCCAAGGCCCAAGCGCCTTTGTAATTCCTCAAACAATGTCATTCAGGCCCGCACTCTTTTCCTCCCGGGCTGAGGTTTTTAACAAGGCAGCGCCATGTAATAAACCACCGAAAAGCCCCCGCAAAAAACTCCAGCAAGCATCATTACCATAAGTGTTGAAAAAGACCGCATCGACGGTCTTCGACATTCGACGTATAAATAGTCACCGCAAGAGGTAGCCTACACTACCCTCGCGTGCGACAGATCCAAGCAAAAGCCGCCTAAGGGTGCAACCGGATATGCACAATAAGTGCGCGATACGAAGTCTTTACTATAAGACAAATCGAAGCAAAAGCCACCTAAGGGTGCAGCCGGATATGCACAACCAGTGCGCGATACGAAGTCTTTACTATAAGACAAATCCAAGCAAAAGCCGCCTAAGGGTGCAGCCGGATATGCACAACAAGTGTGCGATACGAAGTCTCTACTATAAGACTTCCGAGGAAAAGTTGCCTAAGGGTGCAGCCGGACATGCATAAATGCGTGACAACACCCTAAAGGCGCAAAATCTATTATGATCACCTTAAAGGTGTGAAGTCTCTACTATCTGACACGGTCGAACAAGAACCACCTAAGGACGCAACCAGGTACGCGTCATAAGCATCCAACATCACCGTGGAAAGCGAGGTCCCCGTCCCATTTCACAACAAGCAATGTCATCATAGTTTACATACACAAAGTGAAGGGCTGCCAGCCCCATTGCACAAATAATACAAATCGCATCTTGTTGCCCTCCCTCTCTATTGCGAGCCAGGGGAGGGCAGCGTTTTCACTTACTACCGCAACACGAGACCGAGGGCAGCAAACATGCTACATCGGCTCAGCCTTCGCAATAAGGCCTGCCTCACGAAAATTAAACAACATCATCTTCAACTCCTCGCGCTCAAAAAGATTCCGCAGATCCCCCTCCCTAATACACATCCCGGACGTTGATGACAGCAAATCTCGTTGGCCACCCTGATCTAGCCGAAGACGGGATCGTTCCATCCCCATCCGTCGACGCCTCCCACTTCGCGACATCTCTCCAACATTGTGCTTCGACACCACCTTTCGCCGACGGCGCTCTTCGGTCATCGCCCCAGCTGGGGGAGCAGACACTTCGCGCACTTCAGGCTGCGGCAAGGACTCCACCGCGGCCACATCCAACGTAGCAAAATAATCTAAATCCTCATCCGAAGACTCCTTAGTCCACGAAAACAGGCCCCCAAACTCACCCCATCTGATGACCAAGACTCAGTTTCAGAACCAGACAAATTTCCACTAATAGGCACTTCATTCACAGCCGCCACAAAATTAATATCATCAGCAGGGGTTGCTTGCACAGGCCCGGACGTCGAAACCTGCGCAGCAACCGACTTTCAGTATCATAAAATAAAGCCCTAAAACCCAACGCCCCTAACACGACCCCGCCACCTGTGAAGGAGCAGCTGACGCTGCAGGGTCTTTGCCAGCCGGCGCATCTGCCGCTGGAGGGTCTTCGCCAGCCGGCGCAGCTGCCGCTGCTGGGTCTCCGCCAAGGCCGGCTTGTGGCGCCGGATGCTCTTCAACCCCCGTCCTCACATCTTCTGCCTGAGTCACCGAGCTTTCCAGGCCACCTAAGTCGTCGACTTCTTCATCATTCATCATCTACAAAAATAGCACAAAACATAAGTAAAAAAAGCCACACACTTGCTCCAGCGTCTGGTCGGACCTCTCAGACAGTATCACGGTCGTGAGGGCCCCACTGTAACACCCCAGGTGTTTATATTCCGCTCGACAACGAGTACGGATTTAAGCACGTAATCAGTGGATAAAATGGATGCAAAATTTTAAACATCTTTGTCTATCGCGATTTTAATATCGCATATATTTCTGTCTATTTAGACTCTTCCTAGGTCTTCACGAAATTCAGAACGTAATTGTTCCAAAAATTTGCGAGTCCTGTGCCTAATTAAAATATATCGAGTTTGGTGCCATTTTCATTTTGATAATCTAAACAACTGAAAAGGGTTCATGAAGCTTTTGGATTATCGAATCTTCGTCGCTGGCGAATTTTGTACTGTTCGAATCACACGCGTAAGTGAATACGAAAATCAGAAGACTTCTGATTTTATGAACAATTTGGAGCCCGCGCTGTCCGAATAGAACAATGTGCCAGCTGATTATGTGAATCGTTCCTCTTAGCATGTGATCGTTGGCGTCAGATCAAATAATTGATCACCGGTGAGGATCGTAAAAATTAGACGGAACTAAATAACGGATACAAATTCATCTGACTCTAGAAATATAATGCTAAATCCAATACGTTTAAATTATTGTATTCCTATCACATGTTGGTCCGATCTAATCACATCTCGCCCAAGCCAAACCTTAAAATTTGAGATATTTTCATACTCTTTTTCTTAGAACTGGAGAAAAGAATTCTCATATTTCATTTTATCCACCGCCTGCTGAATCCTTAATCCTATCGCCTCCTCTCCCTTATCCTTAAGCGGACGCTCACCGGAGATTTTTCTACGTGACTCTATTGGCTGAATGAGCTGAGTCTCTATAAATATCTCACACGCTCATCCTTATCGCACGTATGTCGTGCGCTCGGCCACTGGTCCTCACACCACCGCGCGTCTTGGCTGGACGTCGTTTCTGGGCGCGAGCTAGCCGGTCGCGCCTATTGCAGCTCACCCATGCGCAAGTCCCGTGTTGAGCTCGTCGTCCGTCACAGCTCCTCTGCGTGCGAGAGATCGACCAGCGCTATCGCTCGGTGCCTAGCTCTTGTTCTCCATGGCGCCCTCTGCTCTGTTGCCGCGAGCAGCCGCGCCTACTCTCTGCTCCTCTGCCGCGCGCTGTCGGAGCTCCCTGCGCTCGCCCATGGACGCACGCTTGCTCTGTCCGGAGTTTCCTTGCCGCGCGCAGCAGTGCCCTCTCCCTGCGTTGCACGCTCCTGCCCAGTTTCCTGTGCCGCGACCTTGTCGAGTTCCATCCTTGCTTCTTGCTCCCGGCTTCTTGTCTCTTCCTTGGACACCTGCTCTACTGCGCACCAGGATGCGATGAGCTCGGCTCTGATTCTTTTCCAGCCGCGCGTAGCTCCTTCCCTAGTGTCGCGCCCTTTTCTTCTGCTCGGACCTCGCCATGGAGATTCCTCGCCGCACCGAGCGCCGTGAAAACCCTGTGCTCACCATGGCGATTTCCCCTGCGGCAGCTTTCTCGACGTCCATTTCCCTGCACGCTGTGTCCTGCTCGATTTGCCATGCCACATCGCGTCCCTGCACCCAGCCTTTAGCTCAATACCTATGCTGCGCCATTGGATGCTGGTCGAACTAGGGACATGCTTCCTTCTCTGTCATTTGAACAGCAACCCCCTTGCTCCTCGCCATTGCGCCGTCGTTGCCTACTATGTCAGGACACCTCCCCTCGTGCTCAGACGCTCATCAGGGAACCCGTCGTCGACAACTTTGGTTCTACGTCGCCGGATCCGTGCTTCAGACAGCAGGTAGGGTATTCGGAAAATACCTTATGATCGACATCATCTCAATCCGTGTGTCGTGATCTGTGTTTTCCGTGTGATGGTATGTGTGAATCACAGCATGCGATTGGTATAGTGAGCTAGATGGTGTACGTAGTAAAATGCGTAGGCGACGCTTGTTAGGTGCTCGACGTTACGCTTGAATTGGTGATCGTCGTGATTCTTGTTGAATCAGGCTTGTGGTGGGGTGAGTTGGTTGATTATTTTGTTAGTTGGCCTGCGTCGTTAGCTGGTCTATTATTCCTGTTAGCTAAGTTGTTAGATGGATGAAGCGAATGATGCGGTCGGTACGATTAATCGGTGCCGCTTGTGGTTAGCTGATTTTGTTTGTGTGATGAAATTAGCTTTAGTGTAGCACTCTTCGGATGTACGTTAAAATGAGTGAAGTATAGATCATCGTTGAACCGCTATTTCTATTTATTAGTTCGATGAAGGTATTTGTTAGATATACTAATTATATCGGTCCTATTGCTTTCAGCATAGGTATGTCGTAGGGTAGGTATAATATTTATTAGGATACCCAAGTCGTCTACGGTGATATGGTCAATGTCGTGTGGTAAAAGAGGTTTAGGATTTACGTAGAATGTCTTAGAGAACGTATAATTTAAGTATGCATAAATTAATTTGTCGTTTGCGACGAATGGTCTAGGTAGTAATACAAAAGGTAGATTAATTTATGTGATATTCGGGCGAGCTGATGACGTAAAAGGTAGGCTTAGTATTTCTATCGGCTAGTTGATAGGTTTTTTTTAGTGTTACTATGTCGATTTGGTTAATTGATGTAGTCAATGCCCTGCTTAATTAATTAGTTTATTCTAGGTTTGGTATTTAGTTCGATGTCTTGAGGGATGTGCAATTACCTCGTGTAATTAACAGTGAAGGGCATCAAGCTATCTAATTAGCGTGTAATTCAAGATAATTGAATAACACAATTTACGAAGTTAGTTAACGTGCCCCCTTACTTTAAGTTGTCGGTATACAAAAATAGTGAATAAAAATGTGACGAGTAATTTGATATTGGATGTTTTGGCAAAAGACTTGTGCTTAGCTTGCTATTACTTGATGTTTGAAGTAGATGCGATTACGCTAGAAAAGTGTAATAATTGGGCGTAGTCATACATCGATAACTAGTGTTTCCGTTTAAAATGGTACGAAGCCTCGCCGCTACGAATTAAATTCGCTATCACGTAGCACTATTTAGGTTTGTGATATTCTTGTCTATATGCATTCATGTGCATAAGGCATTTCATTCAGGTACGTTAATTAATCACGCGATGCGGAAGACGAGCCAAGTCGACCCCAAGCGCGGGCTACTCCGCATGGTGATGCTGATGGACGAACTTGAAGATGGATAATTGGACGAGTACCAAGACAAAGGATGATCGTCAAGCAGACGTCGTCTAACAAACACTAACCTAGTGTTTCTTCCAGGCAAGCCCCGGTGCATGCAACCCCTTCCTTGTCTTTTTAAATAATTTTTGCACACTTTAAGTCTAGTGAAATGTGCATTAGGTTTATAGGAGTTGCTTGGAAACCCTTTGATGCATTGCCTTCCTTGAAATCCATACCTTTATAGATACTTCTTGTGAAGTATCAAAATATGATTTACAAAAATGCTTATCCCTGCTTAGATCTTGTGGGTAGAGGTTGTCCTTTGCGTTAATGCCTAGCTCAGGGGTTATCCTGAGGAAGGATTGCTTCTATCTGCAAGAATATTTTCATTGGGAGCAATGGTGGGATCTTACTGCAAAGTTCCCTGTGATGCTCTTTTCATCCTAAGGAATACAAACAATCCTAAGGGTGGAAGTACTTAAATCGGGACTTGGGCTAGGAACAGGTGATGTTCTACCCAGGTTGATTAAGGATTATACTGAATGTAGGCTTGGATGACCGAGGACCCTTTAGCTGGTCACATGCCTCGTCATGGGTAAGCCTTGCCTCGGGCAGACTAAGGCCAGAATAAGATAACACGAAATGGGCGTGGAGCGGTGGCGAGAGTAGCGTGTACCCTCCGTAGCAAGAGGCTGGACGGTGGTGTATCTGTGCTCTCGGTTTGCGTGAACCTGATCTGGTCTTAAGAACCCCGGTGGCGGGTTGACATATGCAAGGGTTAAGTGCTACATATGTCGTGTGATTGGAGATCCTCAGCTGAGTATAATCGATTCGGATCACCGTACCTTCGCGGTTATGAAGACTTGGTCACTGCCCTGCAATCTAAGTCATGGATGGAATCTTAATGAGCAAAAATCATGTTGGATTGATTAATGTGATGGTGAAATTAGACTAGATGCAAACAGAGTATATTAATACTTAATCGGGCGTTAAAATATTGAAAGTAAGGACTCACTTTAGTAAGCTATTTCTGCAAAAGTATCTAAGTTGACTATTGCTAAAGCCTCTCCTTGATTCCCAATTCCAGCATACCCTTGAGAGTCTTTTCTTTAGTCGGGTAAGTCTTGCTGAGTAATTCCATACTCAGGGTTTTATTCCCTGTTGTTTTTCAGGTCCTAACTTTGTGATGCTGTTGATGGTGTTAAGTGCCGGTGGGCTCGGCCTTCTTATATAAGTATACCTCGTCTTTATCTTCTTATTGAGGATGGTCAGTTGAGCTAGCATATATTTCAAACATATACTTTTGTAATCACTCCGATAAAATAATATAAAATTTTTGTAACTTGTAAAATTTGGTAGTAAAATTTCCGCTGCAACAATGTTGGTGTGTGTGATTTGTGTTACTTAATCCCGCGGTTCTGGTTGTAAGTGGTTTATCCGATGTCCTTGGGGCAATCGGACGGATCCTGTTAAGTTATTTAGTGCACATGCATAGCCGTCTGAGGTCTTTGAGACAAGGACAGGTGCATGTGGGCCCAATAACTTGGAGGTTCTGCCACAGCTGGTATCGGAGCTGGATTAAGTATATACGGTCACATACATATTTTCAAACTAAAAGTTTTGGTTTTGAAAAACCTATTTTCAACTAAACACATTGTTTGGCTTTGAAAAACAGCTTTGAAAAACTATAATGCTAGCGACATCCTCTGTTAAGCCCTAAATTAAGGACTATCAGGTGGCTTAGTTGAAAACCCATAACCGGGTGGGTATTGCATACATGTGTATTGTTATTTTTGTGGCCATTCAGTTTTGAATGGATCGACGCTTAAGGTAAGGTGAGATGTGAGAGCATGACCGAACAACCGTCGGTCTAGGGAAGTGCTTAATTGTGTCGCTTGATTATATACATGTTTTACATATGTATATATGAAGGCTGCACTGTGGGGTATTTACTTTTCCGGGATTCAGTACCCCATGGATGTGTATGGGTATACATACATGGGAATACTGAGGAGTGTAATGTACTTGTAACGACGCACCTACGCTCAGGTAAGAAGGTGAGTTACCATAATGAGTTGCCCTATGGTTAAAGTGTGGCAACGGCGCCTATGCGTGGCTCAGCGCTTAATGATGAGCCGGCCTCCATATAGCAATATATGGAGTATAAACTGTGATAAACTGTCATGTGTGAACTGCATCATGGGAAAATGGGCTGTGATGAAATTTTCTACAGGTACACTAACCTCGAAAATGTATGTGTAGCTGACGACTAGAAAAATAACGTGAGAGTCGTAAGCATGCCACCGAGATAGAACGCTATCGCCACATTATGTTGGCAAAAATTCGTGAGGACGTGTAGGACGAGCATGCATCCTGATTGTTGCATCATGTTTGTCACCTATACACCCAAAATGCTTCTCTCATCCTTATTCCAGTAACCAGTGATTGTAGATAATGTGGTGTAATGCTGAATTATGAACTTCGAGGAAATAGGTGCCCTCCATTCTTTAGGTGACCTCTTAGGGTGCTTTATGTGCTTGCTCTTGTGTTTGATGTGCCAGTAGAATATTGGTGAATTGTTTGCCTAAACCAGAAATTAGGTCATGTTCTTATTAGGTAAACTGAGACCCAAATTTGAATTTACCATTATCCCTCTACGACTAAACTCATGTAAATGAATGTTTAGATAATTTCTTTGTTGGACATAAAATGTACCCAACCTTAAATCAAGGATCTCAAACCATGTCTCCTTCTAGAACCATTTCCTTGTTCAGTTGATGCAAGTTGAGGTCTCTATGGTATTTGGCCTCTCCTTGTGGATTACCATGTTACTTTATCGACCCAACCTAGGAAAGACATGTCCAACCATTTTTCTGGAATTTGATGTCTTTGGTTTCCCCCATATCTTTCGAAGGCATTCCAACTTAATCTTAAGATTGTTTCCCCTCTGTATCTAATTAGATACTAATCCTTGACCTTGTGATCTTTGCGATGGGCATAGAAATATGCTTGGGGCTGAATTAACAGTCTCCCATCATACTCCCTTCATCAACCAATTTAGGTTATGGCCGTGTTTTGTTCATTTCATCGGGTCATAATCTATTTGGCTCTCTACTTGTAACCATTCTTACAGGTGGAGTATCTCCTTGTATATTGTCACCCTTGCCCAATCCATTGGTGTCGTGCGAGATTTCTTATTGATTATGTCTGGTGATGGTGTTATGACTAAAACCGGTGGTGCCGTGATGAAACCGAGGGCCTTCTGTGTGTGCGCACACATGGTTGTGCTACTCGGCACGTGCTGGTATCACCGTTAGTAGTCGTAATCCATTATGAGACTATATCAATGTGTTATCTTAGCACAATCTGTTTTTGCTACGTGAGATTCATTATTAGTGCCAGTTCGGTAATGGTGTCACGATTAACGACTTATGGTGCTGCAGCAAAACTGAGAGCCCCTTGTGAATGTATACGCAAGGTTATGCTGCTTGGCGCATGCTGGTATCGAGGTCTCTAGTCATGATCCATTGTGGAACTACACTAATATATTATCTTCCGTAGATCTCTTCCTTGAAACAATTTCGGTGTTGTTTGTCGAAGTGATCAAGCAACATCTATCATCTCTGTTGGATCAAAAGGGCAATACCACTTTCATGTGTGGTCTTATTTCTTTTGATCTTGGTAATGACTATTCATACAAGTTCCCTTTATATCCTTTGTGTAAAGGTGAAGCCTTGGAGCTTTTTAGTGTTAAAAAAACAACTGATTAGCTCTCAAATTGGAGATTGACTTTCCCTGCTGTTGAGATGCAGGAGTTTGTTCATTCGCTCTCCTATTTAATCCATGTGTTCCCAAACCCAGTCAATTCATCTCACATGAAGAAACGGATGAACAACATGATCAAATAGATTTCTAACCAAGTCTAGGATTTCCTGGTCGGAAATGTGAACTCTCAACCCTTGGCTTACCGATGGTGCTGAGAGGACTTGCTCAATGTCAAAAGTAGTTCAACAAGTTGGTTTTACTAACTTGTAACTACTCAATGAACGAAGGTTGAGTTTAGAGATCGTTTTATCGATTTGCCTGAACTCACTTTGGTTCAACCCATCCTAAGGAAGTACTTACAAGAATCAAGATTAAGTCGGCCAGTAACTGCCTAATTATCGCTCTAATCGTGCCTCGATCGTCTCACGTGTGCTTTTCCAGCATGTGCGATCAAGTCAAGTCATGCTTAGTTCTTGATAAAATGGACTAGTTGTAAAGTCCGTATCTACAGATCCCTCCGCTGGTGATTCTCTCGAATCTATACCATCTTTCATGGACTTGAATTCTCGGGTTAACCAAACCTACTTTCATGTGTTTTACCCAAGATGGTGCCTCTGATTCTGGTTGGGTAAAGTCGCGTATTAGTCGCTCACTCAACAGACTCAGATAGTACAGTATCATCAGAAAAAGCAAACTGCACACATGGAACCTTATGTGTTCCTCTGGCAGACAACGTCTCTATTGGTGGACATTTCTAAATTAGCCTAAGGCGATACATGACATGTCCACTAGAGAAACCATATTCTGAGACATTCGCCCTTATTTGGAAATGTCTTTCGGTTACCGCTGATATGGATATGGGGTACATGCTTCTCTACCCTTAGAAGTCTTTCGCTCCGAATCTCGGGACGAGATTCTTTTAAGGGGGGAGGGCTGTAACACCCCAGGTGTTTATATTCCGCTCGACAACGAGTACGGATTTAAGCACGTAATCAGTGGATAAAATGGATGCAAAATTTTAAACATCTTTGTCTATCGCGATTTTAATATCGCATATATTTCTGTCTATTTAGACTCTTCCTAGGTCTTCACGAAATTCGGAACGTAATTGTTCCAAAAATTTGCGAGTCCTGTGCCTAATTAAAATATATCGAGTTTGGTGCCATTTTCATTTTGATAATCTAAACAACTGAAAAGGGTTCATGAAGCTTTTGGATTATCGAATCTTCGTCGCTGGCGAATTTTGTACTGTTCGAATCACACGCGTAAGTGAATACGAAAATCAGAAGACTTCTGATTTTATGAACAATTTGGAGCCCGCGCTGTCCGAATAGAACAATGTGCCAGCTGATTATGTGAATCGTTCCTCTTAGCATGTGATCGTTGGCGTCAGATCAAATAATCGATCACCGGTGAGGATCGTAAAAATTAGACGGAACTAAATAACGGATACAAATTCATCTGACTCTAGAAATATAATGCTAAATCCAATACGTTTAAATTATTGTATTCCTATCACATGTTGGTCCGATCTAATCACATCTCGCCCAAGCCAAACCTTAAAATTTGAGATATTTTCATACTCTTTTTCTTAGAACTGGAGAAAAGAATTCTCATATTTCATTTTATCCACCGCCTGCTGAATCCTTAATCCTATCGCCTCCTCTCCCTTATCCTTAAGCGGACGCTCACCGGAGATTTTTCTACGTGACTCTATTGGCTGAATGAGCTGAGTATCTATAAATATCTCACACGCTCATCCTTATCGCACGTATGTCGTGCGCTCGGCCACTGGTCCTCACACCACCGCGCGTCTTGGCTGGACGTCGTTTCTAGGCGCGAGCTAGCCGGTCGCGCCTCCTGCAGCTCACCCATGCGCAAGTCCCGTGTTGAGCTCGTCGTCCGTCACAGCTCCTCTGCGTGCGAGAGATCGACCAGCGCTATCGCTCGGTGCCTAGCTCTTGTTCTCCATGGCGCCCTCTGCTCTGTTGCCGCGAGCAGCCGCGCCTACTCTCTGCTCCTCTGTCGCGCGCTGTCGGAGCTCCCTGCGCTCGCCCATGGACGCACGCTTGCTCTGTCCGAAGTTTCCTTGCCGCGCGCAGCAGTGCCCTCTCCCTGCGTTGCACGCTCCTGCCCAGTTTCCTGTGCCGCGACCTTATCGAGTTCCATCCTTGCTTCTTGCTCCCGGCTTCTTGTCTCTTCCTTGGACACCTGCTCTACTGCGCACCAGGATGCGATGAGCTCGGCTCTGATTCTTTTCCAGCCGCGCGTAGCTCCTTCCCTAGTGTCGCGCCCTTTTCTTCTGCTCGGACCTCGCCATGGAGATTCCTCGCCGCACCAAGCGCCGTGAAAACCCTGTGCTCACCATGGCGATTTCCCCTGCGGCAGCTTTCTCGACGTCCATTTCCCTGCACGCTGTGTCCTGCTCGATTTGCCATGCCACATCGCGTCCCTGCACCCAGCCTTTAGCTCAATACCTATGTTGCGCCATTGGATGCTGGTCGAACTAGGGACATGCTTCCTTCTCTGTCATTTGAACAGTAACCCCCTTGCTCCTCGCCATTGCGCCGTCGTTGCCTACTATGTCAGGACACCTCCCCTCGTGCTCAGACGCTCATCAGGGAACCCGTCGTTGACAACTTTGGTTCTACGTCGCCGGATCCGTGCTTCAGACAGCAGGTAGGGTATTCGGAAAATACCTTATGATCGACATCATCTCAATCCGTGTGTCGTGATCTGTGTTTTCCGTGTGATGGTATGTGTGAATCACAGCATGCGATTGGTATAGTGAGCTAGATGGTGTACGTAGTGAAATGCGTATGCGACGCTTGTTAGGTGCTCGACGTTACGCTTGAATTGGTGATCGTCGTGATTCTTGTTGAATCAGGCTTGTGGTGGGGTGAGTTGGTTGATTATTTTGTTAGTTGGCCTGCGTCGTTAGCTGGTCTATTATTCCTGTTAGCTAAGTTGTTAGATGGATGAAGCGAATGATGCGGTCGGTACGATTAATCGGTGCCGCTTGTGGTTAGCTGATTTTGTTTGTGTGATGAAATTAGCTTTAGTGTAGCACTCTTCGGATGTACGTTAAAATGAGTGAAGTATAGATCATCGTTGAATCGCTATTTCTATTTATTAGTTCGATGAAGGTATTTGTTAGATATACTAATTATATCGGTCCTATTGCTTTCAGCATAGGTATGTCGTAGGGTAGGTATAATATTTATTAGGATACCCAAGTCGTCTACGGTGATATGGTCAATGTCGTGTGGTAAAAGAGGTTTACAATGCAGGATTTACGTAGAATGTCTTAGAGAACGTATAATTTAAGTATGCATAAATTAATTTGTCGTTTGCGACGAATGGTCTAGGTAGTAATACGAAAGGTAGATTAATTTATGTGATATTCGGGCGAGCTGATGACGTAAAAGGTAGGCTTAGTATTTCTATCGGCTAGTTGATAGGTTTTTTTAGTGTTACTATGTCGATTTGGTTAATTGATGTAGTCAATGCCCTGCTTAATTAATTAGTTTATTCTAGGTTTGGTATTTAGTTCGATGTCTTGAGGGATGTGCAATTACCTCGTGTAATTAACAGTGAAGGGCATCAAGCTATCTAATTAGCGTGTAATTCAAGATAATTGAATAACACAATTTACGAAGTTAGTTAATGTGCCCCCTTACTTTAAGTTGTCGGTATACAAAAATAGTGAATAAAAATGTGACGAGTAATTTGATATTGGATGTTTTGGCAAAAGACTTGTGCTTAGCTTGCTATTACTTGATGTTTGAAGTAGATGCGATTACGCTAGAAAAGTGTAATAATTGGGCGTAGTCGTACGTCGATAACTAGTGTTTCCGTTTAAAATGGTACGAAGCCTCGCCGCTACGAATTAAATTCGCTATCACGTAGCACTATTTAGGTTTGTGATATTCTTGTCTATATGCATTCATGTGCATAATGCATTTCATTCAGGTACGTTAATTAATCACGCGATGCGGAAGACGAGCCAAGTCGACCCCAAGCGCGGGCTACTCCGCATGGTGATGCTGATGGACGAACTTGAAGATGGATAATTGGACGAGTACCAAGACAAAGGATGATCGTCAAGCAGACGTCGTCTAACAAACACTAACCTAGTGTTTCTTCCAGGCAAGCCGCGGTGCATGCAACCCCTTCCTTGTGTTTTTAAATAATTTTTGCACACTTTAAGTCTAGTGAAATGTGCATTAGGTTTATAGGAGTTGCTTGGAAACCCTTTGATGCATTGCCTTCCTTGAAATCCATACCTTTATAGATACTTCTGGTGAAGTATCAAAATATGATTTACAAAAATGCTTATCCCTGCTTAGATCTTGTGGGTAGAGGTTGTCCTTTGCGTTAATGCCTAGCTCAGGGGTTATCCTGAGGAAGGATTGCTTCTGTCTGCAAGAATATTTTCATTGGGAGCAATGGTGGGATCTTACTGCAAAGTTCCCTGTGATGCTCTTTTCATCCTAAGGAATACAAACAATCCTAAGGGTGGAAGTACTTAAATCGGGACTTGGGCTAGGAACAGGTGATGTTCTACCTAGGTTGATTAAGGATTATACTGAATGTAGGCTTGGATGACCGAGGACCCTTTAGCTGGTCACATGCCTCGTCATGGGTAAGCCTTGCCTCGGGCAGACTAAGGCCAGAATGGGATAACACGAAATGGGCGTGGAGCGGTGGCGAGAGTAGCGTGTACCCTCCGTAGCAAGAGGCTGGACAGTGGTGTATCTGTGCTCTCGGTTTGCGTGAACCTAATCTGGTCTTAAGAACCCTGGTGGTGGGTTAACATATGCAAGGGTTAAGTGCTACATATGTCGTGTTATTGGAGATCCTCAGCTGAGTATAATCGATTCGGATCGCCGTACCTTCGCGGTTATGAAGACTTGGTCACTGCCCTGCAATCTAAGTCATGGATGGAATCTTAATGAGCAAAAATCATGTTGGATTGATTAATGTGATGGTGAAATTAGACTAGATGCAAACAAAGTATATTAATACTTAATCGGGCGTTAAAATATTGAAAGTAAGGACTCACTTTAGTAAGCTATTTCTGCAAAAGTATCTAAGTTGACTCTTGCTAAAGCCTCTCCTTGATTCCCAATTCCAGCATACCCTTGAGAGTCTTTTCTTTAGTCGGGTAAGTCTTGCTGAGTAATTCCATACTCAGGGTTTTATTCCCTGTTGTTTTTCAGGTCCTAACTTTGTGATGCTGTTGATGGTGTTAAGTGCCGGTGGGCTCGGCCTTCTTATATAAGTATACCTCGTCTTTATCTTCTTATTGAGGATGGTCAGTTGAGCTAGCATATATTTCAAACATATACTTTTGTAATCACTCCGATAAAATAATATAAAATTTTTGTAACTTGTAAAATTTGGTAGTAAAATTTCCGCTGCAACAATGTTGGTGTGTGTGATTTGTGTTACTTAATCCCGCGGTTCTGGTTGTAAGTGGTTTATCCGATGTCCTTGGGGCAATCGGACGGATCCTGTTAAGTTATTTAGTGCGCATGCATAACCGTCTGAGGTCTTTGAGACAAGGACAGGTGCATGTGGGCCCAATAACTTGGAGGTTCTGCCACACCCACATCTTGTCATAAAGCGCCCCAGTGGACCGCTTCAACACCTCGTCTTCGACCTGGAAGATTCCACAGTTGAAGTCCTTGTTTGCCTGGTCAAAGACCTCGAAATGCCTGCATCCCTCACGGGACAAAGCATTCACAGCCCCCTCGCAGGTAACGAGTGAGGCAAAGGACATGAGACCCATCACGATGGATGGGAGCAACTCTAGCTCCTCCTTCAACTACCCAAGGAAGTGGAGGCCCACCTCTTCGCCGGATGTGTCAAAGGGGGCGGTACGCGCAACAAGCTGACGGTACTCGTCCTCGAGCATCGCGTGCGCTCGGTCGACCCTAGTGCGGGTGGAGGCCTCTGCTTTGTCCACATAGTCGCGCAGACTCCTCTGCCCCGACTCCATGTCGGTAGCGCGCTTGAGGGCGAGGCTGGCCTCGGCACGAGCAGCCTAGGCCTCTACGCGGGCTTTTTCTGTATCTTCCTTTTCTGCCGCAAGCCGACGGTTGAGGTCCTCTTTCTCAGCCTCCGCCGCCAACAACTTTTCTAGCAGATTGCGGCTCTTGTTTTCCACTGCCGACTTGTCTCGCACAGCCTCTGTATGCTGCGTTCGAAGGCGCTCAATCCTCCCCTCGAGTCGCCGCCTTTCGACAGAAAACTCCGAGGTCAACGCCCCCGACGCAATGTGCTCGGCGAACGCGGCCGCCTGGCACAAAAGACTGTCAAATTCGAAGCCATGGAAGAAAAACAAACTCCAGAAGCACTCATTACTCACGTGTTTCAGCTGCTGCGCAACTGAGGCAGCCACGTCCTTCGCGGCGGCGGCCGAGGCAATTTCGTCGCTGGCGCAGAACCTGGACCATGGGTCGTGTGAAGACCCCTTCGCCACGGTTGCCACGGTCGCCGGACCAGCCGCCACTGGCACCAGGACAACAGCCAGTTGCCCGGACTCTGCTCCTACATCATGGTCATGTCAGAAACGCACACTTCACGCAAAAAAACTCACCAGTAGGACCCCGCCCTGTGTGGGCATCGAACATCGCGACCCCGCCCACAAGGTAGTCGTCCATGGAAATATCCATGGAGATTCCGGCACCACCCATCGCCGCCTCAGCAGCGCTTGGTGGTGAGGGAGGCCTTCGCTCATGTGTGGGTGTGGCAGACAGCGGCATGCTGGTGCCGGGCGCGCCAGGCGGAGGCATGCTGGCACCGGGAGCGGTAGGCTACTCGCTCGCTCGTGCCATTTTCACTTCACGCCTTGGGTCCCTCACCCTGGCGAACGCCCGCGTTTCTATGGATCGTCTTGATGATCCTTCTCCATCACTGCCAATACAACAGCACCAACATTTTGTCCGTAAGGGAAAATTTTCATCTCACGAGCTAATCGAGATGTAAACATGTCCTCACCAGCCACCCGGGGAATCGGAACATTCCTAAGCCAGTGACCCCCAGTAACCTTCAGCATTCGCGCGGAAGATTCCTGGAGCTTGGGCGAAGACATTGTCTCCCGGGAACCACATAGGTCTCCAACAAATCCGTAGCAAAACGATCGAAAGCCCTCGACCCCTCAGCTGTTGTACCTAATTTCCTCTTCTTGGCGGCCACGCTCGGGGCTGTTCCCCGTGAAGGGCCCTCGTCGGCCGTTGTCATCACCTTTTTCCCCCGGCCGACAGCAGCATCGGCATCGTCGTCCCCCGGGTAGCCGGCATACGGTAGATGGTTCAACTCAAAAACACGGTTCAACCTAACATTTGAACCGCGGATATCCCAACTCCTCAGAGTCTCCGTCTTTGGCACATACTTTCCTACAATCTTTGCGGCCTCGGCCTCCACTTCACGCACAAAAATGGCCGGGTTGCGACCATGTAAATCCACCACAAAGGCAGGACTTTGCACCAACTGGTCGCCCAGGGTTGGCATCCGACGGGGGCACACTTCGCCCAGTACCCAGCCGTGCGCAAAGGGCCACACTCCATAGGCGATAAATTCCTCAACCAAGTCACGCCCGCTACTTAAGAGGACAGCATATCGAAGGGCCCCTTCGTACTCGTCTTCCTTCGCCACCTCAAATCTAGGAAACGTCACATAGCAATGTGAGCACAGAATGGCCAGAGGGAGGCTAGGCAAGTCTTCGACGTCACCAGGGGCCACATAGAACCAAAAATCCCACCAGTTGCCCCATTTGTTCCTAGCACAAGGGACTATCTCCACGACTTCAGCCGAAGTCTTCCCAGTCCTCGGCATGAAGGTGCACGATCCGAATTGTGCTATCTTATTTCCTATTTTCCTTTTCTACCAATGCAGGCAATAATTTTTGGCGAAGACCTCCACAAACGGCTGCCCGCCATAGGAAGTAACTGCCCAGACATACTTCGCCAGTGCAACCACGGTGTTAGGCGTCAACTGGTGGACCTGCACTTCGAACCTTCGCAACACCTCCACCACGAATCGATGTGTCGGGAGGCGAAGACCGGCGAAAAAAAAGGCCTCAAAAACCACTAACTCGCCTTCAGACTCGGGGACCTCCTCTGCATCTGGTGCCCGCCCAACACCGTCACCAAAGTAACCAAGTCGCTGCATCTCTAGCACGCGGACCGAGGAAATCCTCGAAGTACCAAACTCCATGGTATGGCCAGGCTGCAACTCCATCACCGCAAAATCACTCAAGGTCTCCTCGTACGACGGCACGGCCGGCGACTCGCTCGCAGCAGACGAAGAAGAAGAGATTGCAACGTACCGGCGGTGGCGGCGCGCGGTCTGCTTGATGCGGGCCAAATTTCCGAAGCAGGAGAGCAAGGAGGGCAGCGAGCAGTTTACAAAAGCTAGGGTTTCTACCGCGCAAATGCAAGCAGGAAATAGGCTCGGCCGCGGTCAGCTTTTTGTAGGTGCGACGCGACGCCTCGAGAAACATGCAGTCCAACAGTAACATGTCCATCAACGGTCACATTTCAAAAAACCCCACGGGACCACTTCGAGCAAGGGCAGCGTCTTCACCCTCTTATGGTGGTCTTCGGCACCAGCTGACTTAGTCGAACTGGTCCCTCGGAGGGCAAATGTTGGGGTGAAGGCGAACACGCTGTTGGAACTTACACACGGGCGCAAGTTGATCCAACAGGGGCGGGGGAATAATAGCACAAACAGAGTTTAACGCGTGATGGCAAAAGCACTGTTCCACCAGCCTCTCAAGGGCACTGTGCGGGGGTATTTATAGGTGTCCGGATGCCCAGCGTCCCGTGTTAAGGACGCATGTGCCCTCAGACACCTAGGTTATCCCCGGAATATTCCCATAAAGCGGGGTTACAGACCGTAATTACAGGGACGCCTTTACAAATTAGGCCCGTAACACGTAGCGGCCGCGCAGGGCCTGTCACAATGGGCCGGATCTCACATGGGCCTCCGCGCTGGACGAGGCCGCCCGGTGGGATGACCTCGCCACGGGTCTTCGTCCGATGCCGTACGGGACGAAGGGTGTCCCTGCCCATTGTCTTGTCTCCGTTGGGCCGGCGTAAACGGCGATGGCCCCAGGCGAAGGGTGTCCCTGCCCATTGTCTTGTCTCCGTTGGGCCGGCGTTTACGGCGAAGGCCCCGAGCGAAGGGTGGCGTCTTTGCCTTCGCCCCAACATTTGCCCTCCGAGGGACCAGTTCGACTAAGTCATCTGGTGCCGAAGACGTCGCTAGATGGCGGAGATGCTGCCCTCGCTCGAAGTGGTTCCGCGGGGGTTTTTGACATGACTGTTGATTGACGCCGTACTGTGGGACTGCGGGTTTCCCGAAGCGTCGCGCCCTGTATATAAAAGGGGGCGGGGGGCGGCGCGTTTTGAAATTTATTCTTCCGCGCTCCGTGAAAACCCTAGCCGCTTTCTCCACCGTCTCTGCTGCTCGTCTGCTCTCCTTGCTCTTTGTTCGCCGGATATCTGGCTCGAGTGAAGCAGACCGCCTACCGCCGCCGACGGTACGTAGCGATGCCGACCTCTTCTTCTGCTGCCGCCTCGCCGCCGGCCGACGCATCGTCTGAGGAAACGCTGAGTTCTGTGGCGGCAGAGGAGTTGCGCGCCGGCGATACTGTGGATTTTGGTGTGTCGCGGATGTCGTCGGCCCGCGTGCAGGATATGCAGCGGCTTGGTTACTTTGGCGGCGGGGTCGCCCGTGTCCCGGGGACGGAGGAAGTCCCCGAGCCGGAAGGCGAGTTGGTTGTGTTCGAGGCGTTCTTTGCCGCTGGTCTCCGCCTGCCTACGCACCGATTTGTTGGAGAAGTCCTACGCAGATTCAATGTTCAGATCCATCAGCTGACTCCGAACGCCGTGGTGGCTCTGGCGAAGTATGTCTGGGCGATGACTTCGTACGGTGGACAGCCAGCAGTCGAAGTCTTCGCAAAGTATTATTGCCTGCACTGGCAGAAGAGGATGATTGGAAGTGAGGTTGCCCAGTTTGGGTCCTGTACATTTACGTCGAAGACCGGCAAAACCACGATGCAGGTAGTTGAGTTGGTTCCCTGCGCCCGCAACAAGTGGGGCAATTGGCAGGATTTTTGGTTATACGTCGCGGAGGGTACAACCGAAGACCATCCGGGGCTCCCCATGTCCGAGATGTGCTCACATTTTTACTCGGCATACCCGCCTTTTGAAGTGGCAGATGAGGATGCGGACGAAGGGGCCCTTCGGTGCGCCGCCGACTTGAGCAGCGGGCGCGATTTGGTTGAGGAGTTTGTGGCGTTCGGGGTATGGCCTTTGGCGCATGGCTGGGCGCTGGGCGAAGTGTGCCCTCGCTAGATGCCTTCCCACGGTGGGAAGCTGGTGCAAAGTCCTGCCTTCGCGCTGGATCTGCAGGGTCACGATCCGGCCGCCTTTGTGCGCGAGGCTGAGGATGGGGCAGTGTGGATCGTGGGTCGATATGTGCCTAGGATAGAGGGCCAGCGCAACTGGGACATTCGAGGGTCAAATGACCGCTTGAACAGGGTCTTTGAGTTGAATCGTCTGCCGTATGGCGGTTATCCCGGCCAAGACGATGTGGAACGTCGCGGGAAGAAACCGGTGGTGGAGTCTGGAGACGACCCCGCGCCGGCGGCCGCCCCGTCCTCTAAGAAGAGGAAATTAGGTATTGTTGTGGGAGGACTTGGGGTTTCTGATGGTTTTGCTAGAGAATTGATGAGGACATGCGCGGCCCCGGGGGGAAGGATGTCTTCGCCCGAGCTCCGGGAGTCTTCGGCGCGGATGCTGAGGGTTATCGGGGGTTGGTGGCCTAGGAATGTTCCTCTCCCCCGCGCGGCCGGCGAAGACTTTTTTACATCTCGCATGGTTTGTGCTTGGAAAGTGTTTCCTTACGGGCGGAATATTGCTGCTGTTGTGTCGGTAGTGATGGACAAGGATCGCCAGGGAGCTGCACAGAAGCGCCAGGCGGTCGTCAGGCTACATGAAGCCAGGCCGAAGAGGCAGCGGGGGGCTGCGAAGGCTACTGCCCCCGGCGGAGGCCAGCCGCCGCCAGCGGCTAAGTCGGCCGTCCCTGCATCCAGTAGGGCGCCGGACGCTGCGAAGGCGGCTGCGACCGGTGGGCCCAAGTCAGCGAAGGCTACCCCTTCGTCCGGCGGGTTGCCGGAGGCTGCGAAGGCGGCTCGAGGGTTGCTGCCCCCTAGCAAGCGCGTTGCTGACTTCGCCACCGACATTTGTGTGGAGGATTATCTTGTTGGTAAGTCGTTGGCTCGAGGTTTTTTTTTTAATTTGTTGATGCGTCGCAGGGTCGGACGAAGACCAGCTTCTTGTTGTTCCGCCTGCCGCGGCGGCCGCGGCGGCTGCTGTGGTGCCAAGGGCGAAGGGCAGTGCACTTTGTGCCGGTAACGAGATACCGGCGCTCACTGCCGTCAGGGACGAGGCGGGTGTCGTGTCCCGCCGGCTGGAGGAGATGAAGGAGGCGCTAAGTCAGGTCCGTTGAACTAGACCTCGGTTCGGTTTTTTTTTAACGGCTTCGCCGGGGCTGTGGTCTTGTGTCTTGTAGGCGGTTGACTTCGCAAACCACGCGGCGTCGGGGGCGCTGACGGCGGTTGTGTCTGCCGAAGTCGAGAGACTTCGGACGCAACATGCTGACGCCGTCCGGGAAAAATCGGCCGTCGACAGTAAGTGCCGCAAGCTGGCGGACAAGGTGGCTGTGCTAGAGGGGGAGAAGGCTGACCTCTGGCGCCAACTGGTGGCGGAGAGGGAGGAGGCTACTGAGGCCCTCGCCAAGGCGCAGGCTGCGCAGGCGGAGGCCAACCTGGCGCGGGAGGAGGGCAGCCTCGCTAGGCAGCGCGCCGAGCAGCTGGAGGAGCGGCTCAACACGCTGCAGAGCCGTGTGGAAAGGGCCGAGGCCTCGGCGCGCTCGGAGGCTGAGCGGACGTGCAAGCAGCTCATGGATTCATACCGTGAACTGGGCATGCGGACCGGTGAGTTTGAAGTGCCGGACCGAGAGCCCGAACTTCGCTGCCTTGAGTGGGTGCAGGAGGAGCTGCAGGCGCTCCCCACCATCGTGGAGGGGTTTATGTCTTATGCTTCTCTGGTCACCTGCGAGGGGGCGATGAACGCGCTCTCTCGCGAAGGGTGCCGGCACTACGAGGTCTTCGACCCAGCTGATGAGGATTTGGAGCGTGATATCTACAAGGTTGAGGACCCCGTAGTGAAGGAATCCGCCGGAGCCCTCTACGACCGGATGTGGGGCGCCCACGGTCGAGAGGTGGTCAGGGAGCGGGCTGAGACGGCGAGGAGTCAGGTACTGCTTGGCTTTTGTTTGGTGTTTGTTTAATTTGGGTTAAATGTGGGTTTGCTGAGTCTGTGTGCTGTGTCTCAGGCGGCGCGTGGCGAGAGGGTGGATGATTTCGGGGCTTTGCACAGCACGCTGCCTGACCCGGAGCCGAACCCGGCGGCGGCTGTGCCCGAGGCCGCTCCGGAGCCGCCCCCGGAGACCGCCGAAGGCGTTCCCGATGCCCCCGCAGCCACTGCGGCCGGCGGAGACCCGTCGTCAACTGCTGCACCGAAGGCTGGGGATCCTGTGGCGGAGGCTGCGGAGGCGACGGCGGAGGCTCCCGCGACGGCTGGGTCTTCGCAGGTGGCCTAGTGGGTGTGGGTAGTTAGGAAATTTTGGATATTGTTGCTGAACCTTGGTTGCTGCGCAGGTTCAAGATTTTGGGCCTGCGCACGCAACCACTACTGCTAATTTTTGGGCGGCTGCGACCGTGGATGATGGGAATAAATCGGATGAGTCTGCGTCTAAATTTTCCGAGTTCGGTGACTCTGGGAGCTCTGTTGAGTGGACCGAAGAGTCATCGGATGAGGACTTGGACTACTTTGCGGCCTTGGATATAGCAGTGGCGGAGGCTTCATCGCAAGCTGCGGATGCTGACGTGTCTGGTCCGAGCACTAAGCGTAGGCGGCGAAGGGCGGTTGTGAAGCGTAGAGTGAGTGGAGTGGACGCCGGTGGGCTTCGCGTGAGTGGGGCTGGCAGGCAGGAACTGTTGTCCTTGCCGGCTGCTGTGAGTGCCGGTGAGGGGGAGTTGCGAAGCCTTTTTGCGGGTGAGGAGCTTAGGATAATGTTATTTAACTATAGGGAGATGGGAATTATTCCGAAGGTCGAACCGATGTAGAGTGTGATGCCCTCGCTTGTACATGAGTAATGGCTTGTATGATGAGGTTGTGTGCCTTCGCACACCTGGCTATGTTTGCGAAGGCGTTAAGTGCTTGGTCTGGCGTGTTTGTTATGTTGGTCTGGTGCGCATGTAGTCGGCCTTTGAGCGAATAGTTTGGTGTAGCCGTTTTTGCACTTGTTAGGCTTCGTGCGGCTGTACCATCGTAATTGGTAAGTTTGTCTTGACGCGCTGTTCCTGCTGCACCCTGAGGCGACTTCTGCAGGGATAGTGTGCGCTGTTCCTGCTGCACAAGTTTGGGCCTAATTTATTGTTTGGGCCTAATTTAACCTTGTGGTCGTGGGTTCGAGCCCCACGGTGGGCGCCAAATGTTGGAACTTGCACACGGGCGCAAGTTGATCCAACAGGGGCGGTGGAATAATAGCACAAACAGAGTTTAACGCGTGATGGCAAAAGCACTGTTCCACCAGCCTCTCAAGGGCACTGTGCGGGGGTATTTATAGGTGTCCGGATGCCCAGCGTCCCGTGTTAAGGACGCATGTGCCCTCAGACACCTAGGTTATCCCCGGAATATTCCAATAAAGCGGGGTTACAGACCGTAATTACAGGGACGCCTTTACAAATTAGGCCCGTAACACGCAGCGGCCGCGCAGGGCCTGTCACAATGGGCCGGATCTCACATGGGCCTCCGCGCTGGACGAGGCCGCCCGGTGGGATGACCTCGCCACGGGTCTTCGTCCGATGTCGTACGGGACGAAGGGTGTCCCTGCCCATTGTCTTGTCTCCGTTGGGCCCGCGTAAACGGCGAAGGCCCCGGGCGAAGGGTGTCCCTGCCCGTTGTCTTGTCTCCGTTGGGCCGGCGTTTACGGCGAAGGCCCCGAGCGAAGGGTGGCGTCTTTGCCTTCGCCCCAACACATGCCACCCTTCGCTCGACGACTTCATCCCCGCCTTGCACAGACAAAGGCTGAATCCATAGAACCCGCCAGAACTGGTCGAGGGCGCCAATCGGACAGAGGCCTGTTCGACCCCCTTTGCTCACACGATACAAGACGAAGGCCCTACCGAAGACTATGGACCTCCCGCTCCCTCACCACCGGGGGAGGCCCATGTGTGATTCGGCCCATAGAGATGAGCCCCACGTGGACAGGTGTAATAAGGGTCATATCTATAATAAAGTTTACCATAATGACTGTCTGTAACCTCCTCTCGTGGGAATATTCTGGGGATAAACCGGGTACTCGAGGGTCTAAATGTCTTTGATAGGGATAGGTGGCCCCTCGAGTACCTATAAATACCCCCGTACTGTGCCCAGACATGGGGAGATTAACGAAGCTTTTGGCATTCCGTGCTAAACTTTGCAAACACTCTTTCTACTTTCCTGTTGGATCAACTTGCTCTGGAGAGCAGGTTCCAACAATTATTCCCCACAACTTGTTAAGCGATGAACATGTGTGAGCTCACCCTTGCTGTCTCACACCCCCCCACAGGAGAAGAAAAGGTGGTTCAAGAGGAGCCACACAACGAGGAGTTTGATCTGATCTAGGTGGCGTCTCCCAGTTGACTTATTGGTGCCAAGGAGGACGTTAGTTCGTTTTATATTTATCTTTTATTTTATAAGACTTCCGCAATGTAATAAGTACGCTGATGTTATTGTGACATTTATTCTATACACTCTGTTATTATATATGTTGTCTACTTTGGCGCAGGTACGAGATGCACTCCCTTAAATCTGGGTGTGACAGGATCTAACTTTTATTCTTAATAACACTAATGTTAACTATTCGATCAAGACAATGATGAGTGCCATGTGAAAAGATGGGGTTGCACTTATGGTTTGCAATTCTGCAAGTAACAGCTAGAGCAGCAGCTGGTGGAGCATTTGTGTTTCAAGCATTTGTGTTAAATACCATCGGATATCAAAATTAGCATTTGCGTTTTAGAATTTTAGAAATCAGTATTCAGGAAAGGTAGTTTGAGATTGCATGCAACTTGTGTTAAATGCTTGGGGTTACACTTGTAGGAACCTAAAATTCTAAAATTTTCTGAACTATCTGTGACCATAGGAACTACAAAACTAAAGAACCTGAGTAGTAACATTTTTATATAAGAATTAAGCTCTTTTTATTGTTGTAATACCAATCCTTTTGTCAGGAATTCAAGGAGAACAATCCCCCTGGATACTTGTATTGTCTTTGTTGTATTGGAATTCAAGCATGTTTTCAGTCATCCTCCACCTATGTTCGTCGGCCATGGCTGAGGACTGTGTGCTAGGGAGTTGGTGCCAATTCCGATCGGTCTGAGCTGGCAGCACGATGGCGTCGTCGCTCGCTAGCCCATGACAGGAGTGAGGCCTGCAGGGCAGCAATGGCGGCGCTCTACCTAAGCAGTAGCGGTTGTGGTGGTGTTGCAGGGCAGGGCGGTGCAGCTGCGAGGGCTCGAGGGGTGACTTGCCCGCTGCAGTGGTGGTGAGCGCTGGATTAAGCACAGTGGGAGCAGGGCAGAAAGCATGTGGAGCAACAATCACTACAGTAAACTAACAAACATCTGACGGCCGCCTTATCTCCGACGGCTGTGTACGAGGCCGTCGGAGATAAGGTTATGTCTGACGGCTACAACGGGCGCTCGGAAATAGTGCTTATCTCCGACGGCCTCGTACACAGCCGTCGGAGATAAGGCGTTTTAACGCGGATCCGCCCCGCGCGCCGTTTCATTTTCACCCGCGCGCCGTCCGTTTCTCTGCCCGTGCGTCGCCGCCGCCCACAGCCCGCCGCCGGTCGTCCCGTCGCCCCGTGCTCCGGCCGCCGCCGCCCCGTGCTCCGGCCCGTGCTCCGGCCGCCGCCGCCCTGTGCTCCGGCCCGTGCTCCGGCCGCCGCCGCCTCGTGCTCCGGCCGCCGCCCCGTGCTCCGGCCGCCGGCCCCGTGCGCCCGCCGCCCCGTGCGCCCGCCGCCGGCCCGTGCGCCCGTCGCCGGCCGGCTCCCCACGCTCGCTAAGTGAGTATTCTTAACAATATTGTTTATTAGAATTGTATGCATGTATTAATGTATTTGATTAGAATTGTATGTATGAATGCATTTGATTGTTTAGTTTGTTATGTCCGACGGCCAAAATTTGATTACGTAATTAAATTAGCTTGTTTTAGTTTATTTAGTGGTGCTTTAGATAATTTAAATTTTTAATTTCCGAGGGTAATTATTATGCTCTCGAAAATAAGGTCATTTTATATGATTTGTCATCCATAACAATGTTATTTCGTATGTAATATTGTATTGTGGTTTATTAGTTTAATTATTTAATAATGCACGATGATTATAGTTAATCATAGTGTATCGTAGTGTGAACAAACGAAACCTAGGCGTCACCCGTTTCGGCCCAACACACCTTACAAGCGACGCATGTGAGGTATGTTGGGCCGGAATTGTCCCTTTATTGGAGAGCCTCGGGGTGACCGACAGAGTCCGTGTTTATGACAAAAGCATGTGCTCCTGCTTAGTTTTGGCAGCATAACCTCTCTGTTCTCCAATGGCACCATTTTTAGGCGTGCGATTGGAGAACAGCGGGGTTATGCTGCCGAAATTTCGCACGACCACATGTCTTGTCATAAACACGGCCTCGTCGGTCACTCCTGGGTGGGTTTAGGACCTATCCTTTCCTACAGATGTAGGGGCGTGATTTCTTCGTAAAAGCGGATGGTCCGTGCATTACTTACCTAATTAAGTTAACGTCTCGTATCTAGTATGGAGGAGAATCGTCGATGGATGTATGAAGGTTGGAAGAAAAGAGGTGCTCTATCAAGTGAGTGGGTTGCCAAGACTGATGCTTTTCTCGACCGTGCTTTTGCTCGGTCAGAGACTGGAACCGATGTTAGGTGCCCTTGTAGCAAGTGTCGGAACATTAATTTCCTTGACAGGAGGACTATGTCGATACATATTTGCAAGAACGGTTATATGCCAGGCTATGAGGTGTGGGTGCACCACGGTGAAGACCCACCTCCTCGTATTGTATCGGAAGTTCAGTCACATGAAGAGGAGGACTACGATAGGATGGAAGAGATGCTTGACGATGTACACCATGAGCTTCTAACCGTCGATTCGGAGAACCCCGGTCAACCCACCGAGTTTGAGGATCCAGCTACACCTGAGGTTCAGAAGTTCTTCGAGCTCCTTAAAGCTGCCGAAGAGCCGTTGCGTGAGCACACAAAAGTGACCGTCCTTGTATTTGTGACTCGACTTATGGCTATTAAGTCTAAGTTTGCATTCTCAAACAACTGTTACAAGGAGCTTTTGAACTTGATCAGTGATGTACTTCCGGAGAATCACAAGATGCCAAAGGACATGTATCAGTCTAAAAAGTTGTTATCTGGCCTCGGTATGGACTACGAAAAAATCGATGTCTGTGAAAATAATTGTATGCTTTTCTGGAAGGAGACCGCAGGTGAGAAGGAGTGTACTGTATGTGGTGAGCATAGATTCGTTGAGGTTGAAAACGACGATGGTTTGACCGTGACTATGAAGATTGCACGTAAGCAGCTTCGTTACATGCCTCTTATACCTCGGTTGAAACATTTGTTCATCTCCAAGAATACAGCCAGACACATGAGGTGGCACAAAGAAGGGGTACGTGAGAATCCAAATGTCATGGTGCACCCAGCTGATACAGATGCATGGAAGGCACTAGATGCTTTTGATTCCAGCTTTGCTGATGAAGTGCGGAATGTTTGCTTCGGTTTGGCAACAGATGGTTTCTCGCCATTCAATCTAACTGCAACGTCGTACTCATGTTGGCCCGTCTTTGCTGTTCCATACAACCTTCCACCAGCTCTTTGCATGAAATATGAATTTATTTTCTTGTGTCTTGTAATACCTGGTCCGGATCATCCTGGAACAAAGATCGATGTGATGATGAGGCCCCTGATTGAAGAATTGAAAATTTTGTGGGAAGGAGTCGAGGCGTACGATTGTTACAAGAAACAGAAGTTCAACCTGAGAGCCGCGTTTTTATGGTCTATTCATGATTTTATGGCTTATGGTATCTTTGCTAGATGGAGTTATCATGGGATTTTGACATGTCCGATATGCGTTGAAGACACTTCATGCTTTCGACTAAAGTTTGGTGGAAAGATATGTTACTTCGATTGCCATAGATGTTTTTTGCCAGAGGATCACCCGTTCAGGTTCGATAGGAACGCTTTTAAAAAGGACACGATTGTGACGAGGGGACCACCCAAGCGTCTAAGTGGTCCAGAGATTCTCGCGAGAATTAATGATTTGAAACTAAACGAACATGGAAATCGTTTTGAAGGTTATGGAACCGAGCATAATTGGACTCACAAATGTGGTCTATGGGAACTCCCTTATATGAAAGCCTTGATTCTAATGCATAACATTGATGTCATGCACCAGGAACAAAATATGGGTGAAAGCATTATCAGCACTTGCATGAATATCACTGACAAAACAAAAGACAACCCTAAGGCAAGGAAAGACTTGGCCTTAATCTGTAGAAGACCAACTATGGAGATAGGAGAGAATTAGAAGAAGCCATGTGCTCCTTTCAGTATTAAACCTAAAAGGAAGAAACAATTGATGAAATGGTTGAAAAACTTAAAGTTCCCAGATGGTTACGCCACGGGCTTTAGAAGGTCTGTGAATTTGAAGACGGGCAAGTTTTCTGGGTTGAAGAGTCATGACTACCACATAATAATGGAAAGACTCCTTCCTGTTATGTTTCGTGGTTTTGTAAAAAATGATGTCTGGAAAGCATTAGCGGAGCTAAGCTACTTTTATAGACATCTTTGTGCCAATGAAATAAAGAAAGAGATGATGGAGAAGCTTGAGCAACAAATACCGATTTTGGTATGCAAACTTGAAAAAATATTTCCACCAGGTTTCTTCAATTCGATGCAACATCTACTTGTTCACCTACCATATGAAGCTAAGGTAGGAGGTCCTGTGCAATATAGATGGATGTATCACATCGAAAGGACACTAAAGAAGCTACGTGCAATGGTTGGTAATAAGAGACGAGTTGAAGGGTGCATCGCTGAAGAATTCAAATATAAAGAGATAGCATCGTTCACGGGCCTGTACTTTGCAGAGGAACACAATGTCAATGCCCATACGTTGCGGTATCATGTCGACGAGCCCCCTATCAGTGATATTGAAATTTTTCAATGGAGGGGCAAAACTGTAGGACCCAGCACAACATACTGTTTCACCAACGACGAATAGAAGACTGCTTTACTCTACATGTATAACAACATGGAAGAGATGAGTCAGTTTCTCCTGTAAGTGTAAACTTTATTTTAGTCATTGCCGCTAGAATTTTTGTTGTGAGACTAAAAGGTTTGTTTCCTTGTACTAACAGGGAATTTGATTCTCAAAATTGCATCTCTGGCTGTGAACGTGACCAGATTCGTCGAGAGGGAAAAGATGGGGGACTTAATTTCTTGTGTTGGTTTCGAGATTATGTAGATAAAAATGACAATATACACCCGGACCTTCGACAATTATCCCTAGGAGCAGTAACTGGCAGACGTTATGGTCGGTATGATGTCAATGGTTTTAGATTCCGTTCCACAAGGTTCGAAGATGATCATCCTCTAGCAGCCACGACAAATTCCAGAGTTGTAACTAGAGCTGTCGATGATGAAGGGAAGGTGACTAATTATTATGGAGTCATTAATGATATAATCGAGTACAAGTTTTTTGGAGATAAACAACTCAAAGTGGTGTTCTTCGATTGTGATTGGTTTTCTCCAAACTCAACGCGAGAAAATCAATATGGCATGGTGTAAGTCAAACACAACGACAGATTAAAAGGCCACGACACTATAATCCTTGCCCACCAATGCGAGCAGGTGTATTATATGACATATCCATCTAAGAAAAAGGGTTTGGTTGATTGGAGGGTAGTGTACAAAGTTAATCCTCGTGAACGACTATATGCTCCTGGTGATGCTGGTTATGTTGAAAGTCAAATCGAGCACGAAGTGGGGGCTGCTGAGATTTTCCAAGACGAAGAACTTACAAGCACGTTTAATGTACAAACTAAAATGTTGGAAGAATCTTTATTAGGTGATCAAAATGATGTAGAGGTTCCTCCAAAACGAATACGAGTGACGAGAAAGAAGAAAGCTACTTGGTGTCCATTAAATCGACGAAAGCAACTAGATCCTGATTTTGATTACGATTACGATTGACGAGTATGGAACATGATTTTATTGCATATTTTATTATTTTATTGCATATTTTATGATTTTGTTGCATATTTTATTGTCGATTTATGTACTAACTTGTTGTTGTTAAAATAGGATGTCAAAGAAAATGAAGTCTTTTGCTCGTAGTTTGCTTGGGACGAGGAGTAGCTCGAGGAGCAGCTCGAGGGGTGAGGATTCAGTTTTTCAGGGCACAGGTTCTTCCATGAGCAGACGGAGAGCGCTGGTAGAACATTTGCCTCCACAAGATGTAAGTTAGTTGTTAAATTACATTATTTGAGTTACTTAATATTGTATGATGTAAGGTATTTGTTTCATAGGATGCTAAAATTGAGGAACCAGTGGTAGAGGATCATGCAAGAGATGATGTTGAAGATGATGGTGGAGATAATGTGGGAGATGATGCTGGAGACGATGCTGGGGATTCTGGGGCTGGTGGAGATTCCGCAGCTGGGTCTGGAACTTCTCGAGTTAGGAGAATGAGGAAGCTGCATTTTGTTGGACCACCTCCAGAGCTTCCACCCGAATCTCGGGTTTTGATAAAGCCTAGTGGAAAGTGAGTGACATGTCTTTGCTTAAATGTTATTGAAAGTTATGTTTTAATTTCCACATTGTTTATACTATTTGCAGGTCTTGGATCGACGACTCGTTCACAAGCACAGGACACTACAGGCAGGTGAACATGGTCCTTGGTAATCTTGTTCGTCTGCACTGGCCTGGTGTTGTGACTTTGCCTACTGGCGAGTCTGTCCCCGCCACCACTTGGGAGCATTATCGCTATGGTGTCTGTAGAACGTTTGGCAACACACAGGCACTAGTTTGGGATGCATTCTAGGTATGAATTATTTATACTATTTTAGTTATTTCATACATGTTTGCTTTTATGATAACACTAATTTTTTTGCAGAAACGGTACAAGTTGCCGGACGATGGATCATATGATATGAACGCTCGTTACGTGTTTGAGTATAACGCGAACGATGTCGTTGCAGATGCAATGTACTATGCACGAATTCAGGCTATAAAGGCATGGTACAGAGCAAATGCTGATGATCGACCGATGCCAAATACCAAGGCCGAGTGGTCATCAATTTACTTGACGGAGGAGCAATACCTAGAGGTAAACAGGTTCTTGCCTCTCAAATCGCACGAAGCCAAGTATTTGCTTGCTTTATTTAAAAAATTTCATGTAGGTGTCGGTGCCGTGGATGGCCACCCGATCGGAGGGTTATCGGGCATTGTGCAGATGGTGGGCTTCCCCTGAGTTTCGTGCCATTTCCGAAAGGAACAGGGGAAACCGTGGGACCGAGTCGTTCCACAACTACGGTGGTGATGGTCATGTGCGCTTGGCTAAGCGAATGATAAGTCACAGTTTGTTGTAAATTTTGAATTACATAGAAATGTGTCATTGTAACTTTTATGTACAGGAAGTCAAATCCGGCCGTACGCCCACGGATGTGGAGGTGTATATGCAAGGGCATAGGGGTTCTGATCCTCAGAATCCTGATGTGTTATGCACTCAGACGGCCACCGACCATCTAGTGAGTTTTTGATACTCTATTATGTGTTTGATATTGTTTGCAAGGGCATAGGGGTTATGCACTTATATTTGATATTGTTTGCCTCCAGGCTTCGTATGGGCAGGAGATGGTTCAACGCCATGGGCAGGAGTACGATTGGAGGAGCCAGCCAATCGACCCTCAGGCAGCATATGCTAGCGGAGGAGGACAAGCCCACGGACGGTGAGATTATTTGATTTGGATTACAAAATTGTCATCATATGCTTGCGATTCAACTGAGGCATGAGTTACTATACTAAGTGCATGGTTCACTCTTGTAGGTTGGGTATTTTTGATTCTATGATTGATTCCAGAGAGCTGAGACGCCGTGGACGACAGTCCACATCGTCGTCTTCACAGTCGTCCCGTTCACGATCATCCGCCCATGAGATAGAGCTTGCAGTGTTGCGTCAACAGGCAGAGTACCATCAATCAGTCTTGAGGGAACAATTGGAGTACCAGAGGCAACAATCTGAGTACCAGAGGCAACAAGCCGAGTACCAGAAGAAGAGGGACGAGTATTATGCAAACCTCCAGGCCCAAAATCAATCTCTTCTCTCGGTAAGCTGAAGTAACATTTTGTAGCTTATTTTGCAAAACACTTGATGTGTATCTTATTAGCTCAACAATGACTTGTATATAATTTGTAGCAACTAGCCCAACAAGCGGGCGTCCCGATGCCGACATATGGGATGCCGCCTCCGGACTTTGCACTGCCAATGCCAATGTTGGCGCCTCCACCTCCGCCTTCGCCTCCGTCACAATTCCCTATGGTATGTACACATATGCGTGTGTGACATGTTCATAGATGTCTTATATGTTTAAATGAACAACTGAGTGGTTACTATTTCATGTGCTTGTGTTATAGGGATTTCAGACACCACCCGCTTCAGTTGCCGCACCTGGAGATGGGTATGGTCAAGACGACACAACACATTCGTGGGTGAACAATCTTTTCAACACGCAGAGTCCAGCCGGAGGAGGTGGCGATGGATATGAGTGATAATGATGTAAAACACTTGTTGCAACCTTTCATGTGAAAGCCTATCCGTCGAATAATGTTCATTTTGGATTTTGGACAACTATGTTGATGTAAACAATTGTTGCAACCATTTGGAACTATGTCGTTATGTTAAATTTGTGAATGTGAATGCTTATGTGATTATATTTGTGAATGTGTATACTTATGTGAGTATATTTGTGAATGTGAATGTGTATATGTGTATGAAATCTGTTTTGTATTTGCAAATGTCAGATTTTTTAAATTTCAGAATTTTGTGCAATTTCTGAAAAATGTTATGTCCGACGGTTTAACGTAAGCCGTCGGATATAATGTGTATGTTATGTCCGACGGCTCCGTCGGACATAAGATATAACTTATGTCCGACGGCTTTAAGCCGTCGGACATAACAGTAGTGGGCCCAGGCGGCGGGTAAAACGGTTACGACATCTTACCTCCGACGGTCCGGTGGGGCCGTCGGACATAGCTTATGTCCAACGGCGGCCGTCGGACATAATGCTATTTCCGACGCGTTATTCTCGACGGCTTAAAACCGTCAGAGATAGGTTAATGCCGTCGGACATAACCTATCTCCGACGGTCTGAATCTTATGTCCGACGGCCTTAGCCGTCAGGAATTCCTTCGTTTACTGTAGTGAATGGCGCTTAGGCAGCGACCAACAGGGATGTTGGGGCATCGGTGGCATGATTTGTGCACGGTGGCATAGCAGGAGTGGAGGGCAGCGATGGCTGCATAGGCGCTGCGTGCGGTGGCTGGCAGTTGCTGCTCCTCGTTTGCGACGGTTGTGCGGCCAAGAGCTCTCGACACAGGTAGGTAGTAGTAGAGCCAGAATTGTAACCTTGGGTTTTCCCACACCTCAAATAGATATAGATATAGTTATATAGATAGATATAGCAAATTCACCAAATAATATAGGGGTATAGATATAGATATAACAAGGGGTATAGATATAGAAATAGATATATAGAAGATATAGATGGATAGATAGATATGATAGAATAGAATAGATAACTTACAATTTTGTCTAAAAGAGACTAAATCACTGCTAAGTTTGGAGTAGCATATCTTTGGTGAATACTTGCCAGTGAATTGGTTTTCGCTATAGTATATATATAAGTATACACTCTTCTAGGATTATAGTATATATAAGTATACACTCTTCTAGGATCGATCGTGAGGAGTTCCTTAACATTTCTTGCGACATGGAGTACAAAAAGAGGGTGGATGCGCTAGTGTTTTTCTCTTTACTTCTCCTAGGATACTTTGCTGCTCATGCGCATGGGAATGGTAAGTGAAAACTATACAGACATGTGTGTGCATGCTTAGATAGTGTAGACAATTTAGAAGATGTTATTATATGATACCGTGTGTGTATCATGGCGAATTGCTAATATATCAAAATCCCCTGTGTTAAATTACTCAAATAATTTGGACATATCTACAAATGAGTAGATCTTTTGCTAAAATAATTTGGGATGTAATTATTCTCGAGGCATTTGTTGGTAACAGAACTCTTATCCTTTACCTTCTACTAGGTCATGTCACGGATGATGTCAATGTTTCTGCTCTAGCTGAAGAAGGAAATTTGCGAGAAAAAAGAGCACAATGCGCTCAAGGGTTTCTTCCATGCAAAGATAACAAGTGCTACTGTTGCATTGGGGGCCGAACTCATGATTGCTACTATACGATGGCTCAGTGTAGTCATGCATGCTTCTAATCAAAAATTAAGATCACTGTTTTTATATACAATGTAATGGTAGGCAATGCTATTAATAATACATAAGGGAATTTTAGTTTTGGTATTAGACTTTTTCTGATTGACGAAATTTAGTCAGACCGATACTAGAGGCTTTTGAATGCGACATGCCTCATCAGGGGAAAGTGGCTCCTAAAGCCGATCTTGCACACTAGGAGCAGGGTTCTCCAAGCCAAGAAACTTCCCTCTAAGCCAAGAAACACCCCAGAAAGGGAAGGAGGTGGCTCCGAACGAGGGTGGATCAAGTGGGGCTCGCAAGAGGTCACCCGATTACAAAGACTCCTCGCAAACAGCAACGACAAGGTCATTAGGACCTTTTAGGGGCACATGGCACTGATCATGATAGTTAGACTTCCTTGTTATACTTTCTTTCTTTGTCGCATCCTTACATCTATTTTATCAGCCCTATGATTTCAGCTCTTGCACATGATAGTCATGCCCGAGCATCTACTTTTGGCTCTACCTTGCAACGGGTTGAGACCCCTACTATGTCCATCCATGACCAAGCACAACCACCACCAAACACTGTAAGTTATGGTCCTTCCCTTAGGGGCCAGGGAGTGATTGGATGTGCCTAGTCTCCCTCCGTGGCCGCGCCTAGAGATGGCAATGGGTATATACCCATCGGGTACTATCATCACATATTCATATCCGTCAAAAAATTCTACTCGTCGGGTTACGCATATAAGGTCGCGGGTATAGAATTGTACCCGTACTCGTGCGGGTAACTTTACCCGTCGGGTTACCCATACCTGATAGAAAAATCTAAAACACTAATGTTCCAATTACTAAAAATGTCAAACAAACACATAAAAAATGGTTCAACTTAAAATACAACAAACCATTTGATTACATAACTTGATAGGTAAACCGACAATAAATGGAGAAGTTGTTGGGGACTTGTTCTCAAATGCTTCGCCTTGACAAGTAATAATTCCCGAGTGATGCCTTTGCAATTACATGAATGCGTGAACAGTAAAGGAATACTGTTCACTATTTATAGGCATAGGACACAGCCTGTGAACAATTACAATCATACCCCTCATAAAAGTTTACAACATCGACTCAAACTCTTATGGACTAAAAGGTCATTCTAACTTTAAGTCGGTTTGTAATTTCGAAGCTTCATGGACAGCACCATTCGGCATTACGTACAGACAACTTCAACCAAAACTGTTTCTTCCTGCAGGACCTTCGGCGACGAAGCATGGTCCCAACAGTAGCCCCTTCGCGGTGCTAGATCGTTTTTCGTAACGAGCTTGATCCGTGAAAAAAGTCTCTCAGGCTTCAGGAAGCTGAAGGTCCGAAAAACACCTTCCCTGAGCTCGTTGTCAAGAAACGATACAGCTTTCGAGCGCGTAGCGGTTCCACCATGCGAGTTCACTATTCTGGTTTTTGCGGTCCACCGTTCAGCGGGTGCGAGCAACCGTTTGCCTGGTGTAAAAATTCCCGACGATTCACCTTCCTTCCTGCAACACTATATAAACAGACTGGTAGGTGTAAAGTTACCACAGCATTCATTGCTATTACACTGTTTTGCTGCCAAAATTTTTAACCATAGCCGAAGCTCGACTCTCGGATTCAGACGAAGCTCCACTTTGGTGTCTGCTTCGTCAGAAGAAGAGCTTCGTCAGAAGAAGAGCTTCGTCAGAAGAAGAGGTTATTTAGTTCCCAAGAAATCTTTCAAGAAATTTAAAATTGAATGGCCAGATTGCGCTCTACTGCTAGAGTTGAGCGTGAGGGAGGCGAAGTCGAAGGTGCAGAGACTGTTCCTATCTCCGAAGCAATGCAGCGATCTGGATTGGTGACTTCGGAAAGAATCCCTACTGCCGAAACTGCTGCCGAAACAGAACAAGCTGCTGCCGAAGTAGAACGAGGAGATATTGAGGAAGCTGATTCTGACGATGATTACCATATCGCAGTATCGAGCAAGCCTAGCCATTTGGACTTCGGGAAGTCGACGATTTCCAAGGCGGATTTCTCGAAAATGGTAAAGGCGGGCTATTTCAGAGAAGATGAGAAGAAGCTGCTTCGTTTCAGGGGAGAGGAGACTACCCCGAAACCAGAAAAGGATGAAATAGTTATTTTCAAGAGTTTTTTAAAGGCTGGGTTGAGATTTTCTTTGAATAGAATGATTTCTGATGTGCTGCAAAGGTTTGGGATCTATTTTCACCAACTGACTCCTAACGCCATTGTCAGGCTTAGCGTTTATATCTGGGCTCTCCGAAGCCAGGCGGTGGAGCCGTTTGCCGACAGCTTCTGTCGAGTACACGAGCTGCATTACGAGATTAAGGCCAGAAAGGATGGGTTGCATGAAAATTTTGGTTGTTACAATTTTGCCTATCGGAAAACCACAAAATTTCCTGTGATTAGCTACCAAAGCAAATGGCCGGCAGGCTGGAAGTCAGAATGGTTTTATGTTAAAGTCGACGAAGATAGAGAGAAGCTAGTACAGAGCCCTCTTGAACTGATCTTCGGAGAAACAAGACCTCGTTGTAGAATGACAACTGAAGGTCCAACTTGGGCCGCGCTGGCTGAATTCAAAATTATTGCAGAACAGATTGGCACTAGAGATTTAGTGCAGGAATTTCTGGCCTTCAGAGTATTTCCAACTATGAAGGAGCGGACTATGCCGAAGCTTAAAGGAGAAAAGAAAGAAGGGAAGCTTGTCCGACTACCATATTATTATAAGTTTAAGAAATATTTTAAAACACCCTGTCAAGAATGGCTTGATACAATTGAAGTAATGAGTAATGAAATCCTTGGAAATTACTCCAAAAAAGAGGACCAGCTAATGACAGCAGCCTTCGGCACTCAGCCGAAGCGAAGGCTGAACAGGGTGCTTGATGCCATAGGTTTTGAATATGCTGATTATGATCGCCTGGGCGGAGATGCTGGAGGCCCAAAGCGAAAAAGAATTTCCAGCGCTGCTGACGAAGAGGTCGCCAAGGTAACCAAAAAGAAAAGGGGAGATTCTGAAAAACTTAGCCCTGAAGAATTGAATCCTGAGCCGAAGGTGACCACTGGAGGAAAGAGGAAAACTGCATCTCCAGAACCAAGAACGTTGGTTCAAGAAGAAGATACTCCTGCAACGCCTTCTGCTGTTGAAGTAGAAGAGATTATGAAGGTAATGACGGAACCCTTGCCTGTCAAGCTAAGTCCGCTAGCGTTGGAACTGACAAAGTTTTTTCAGAAGGACAAGGCAGCTTCGGCAGAAGAAGGTCCTGCAGTGCCGAAAAAACGAAGGATTATTCAAATAGCAGATGTAATTCATGGGACACCGTTGCCGACACCGGCATCAGGAATTGCTATTGACCAGACTGCCGAAACTGCCGAAGCTAAGGGCGCCACAGCCGAAACCACCAGAGCGGATACCTTCGAAGCTGAAACTGGCGCAGCCGAAGCTGCCGGAGTTGAAACTGGGGCCACAGAAGATCTGAACCTGGACGAGACACTTGAAGTTATTGATAACATACTCTTAAAAATGACTGAGGAAGAATCTACTGTGGCCGCGGCGAGCACATGTAACACCCTAGGTGTTACTCAGGGTGTCCACCTAGGGCTACCCCATTCAACCTGTCATCTCATGTCCTTAGTTTGGGGCAAGGTACATCAAACTTGAAATTCAAGGTCCTAAACAAGTGCCAACCATCTTGGATATCATGCCCTAGCTTGTCATGCACATCTAAGAGGGGAATTTTCCAAGACCCTAAAGCAAACCCCTTTTTGAGGCATAGGAACCCTAACTGAAGCTTGGATCAAAAGGTCATATAAACCTTATGATCATGGCTTGGGCCAAATATAAAAGTTGTAGTATGCTTCATAACCTACAAATAATAGTAAGGAAGTACCCCCAAAAAGATTTCAGAAAAGCCCCAAAAAGTTCACAAAGAGTTGAGCACAAGGGGAAAATTCAGATTTTGCTTAAGTCTAAAAACTAACCCTTGAGCAAAGATCTCACATGTTCACCTTGATCCAAAATTCAAAACCCCTTGACCCAATTGACAAAGTGGCGCCAAATTAACCCTAGAATGCCCTGGAAAGAGGTGACACCTATCCTAGGGCGTTTGACACGACTTGGCACCATTTTTGGCTCGGTTTGGACATGTCTGACACAACCAACTTCTCACCCCTCTATCTCCCTACCCAGACCATATCTTGACTTGGAACTCACAGCAAAAAGGTAGGATACGGTGCAGAGAAGAGATTGTGTACGGGACATTGGCCAAGATCTGCACGCTAAGGCACCCAAACAGGCCGTTGAACACGGGCAGAAGCAACGAGCCACGTGTTCGACGCGCTCTGAGCTCGCCAGAGCACGCCCGCGCGCGCCCCCGCATGCCCCGCGTTGTGCCAAACGGCCAGCCAACGCCCTGGCCCGCGCCCGCGCCTATAATGCCCACCCAGGCGTCGACTGCACTCTTCCGCACACCCTCAAGCCTCACCGGAGCTTAGCTCATCGCCGTTTGCCCGTGCGCGGCGTGTTCGCGGCCACCCGACCCACTGCCGCCGTAGACCGGCCAGCCCAGCGTTTCCCAGCCCCGTCCAACCCTCGGAGACGAGTGTGCACGACTCAGTGAAGCTCCCCGAGCGAGGAATCGAAGCCTGCTTCGCCGTAGAGGCCAGTCCACGGTCGCCGGAGCTCAAAACCTCGCCGGAGTACGTGGACCGGGTAATCCGCTCAACCACTTTCCAATTCCAGGTGCACACAGTCACTACGTTACCCCGTGAAGCTCACCTTGCCTTTGGATTGAACCAGCTCGCCGTGGTTTGGCCGGTACACTCGCCGCCGACGAGAACACCCGCCTGCGTGCGTGGACCGAGCGAATCCGGCCATCCCCGCCGTCGAGCCGCACCTCGCCGTGACCGCTAGAGCCTCCCCGAGCCAACCCTGCCCTTCGCTGGACCTATCTCGCCGCCGGTAAGCCGCGCCACCCTTTTCTTTCCCGCGGGTACTGTTTACATTGGGGGAAGGACCTCGGGGAAGAAGAGAGGAAAGCCAGGGGGCTTTTTGAATTGCCAGCGACTCAGGGGAATAGTGGCGCAGGGGTAGATCTGTGCGAGTTGATTTAGTTTAAACCCAGGGACCTCGGTGTAAACTGTTTTTCCAGGAAACTCTTATTAAATCTGTTTTTAAATTGAACAGAAACTTTGAAAAGTCATAACTTCTGTTTAGTTCATCCAAATTTGGTCAAACCAATTTTGCCAGACTTTAAATAATGTAAACTACTTAAGAAAAATATAAAAACCACTATGTACTACAGAAAACTTTAGGGTTCTAATTTAATTATTGTTTTGGCCATAAGCTAAATAATAGGGCAAAAATTAGTTGCACTATTTGACTAGGGTTAAAAAAATTTGGAGAAGTTTATATCCACCTACTGACCTAATTAAAAATGTTGAATCCCTCTGTCCACTCCATTAAGTTAGTTTTTACCCCTTATTTTATAATATGCTTAAGGTTAAGAAAAATAGAAAAGGTGATTTAAATAATGAACCAGAGGGCACCCCTATTTTTGTAAAGGTACTTATCCAATGTAGTTCACTGGAAAAATCTATCATACCCTGTTTTAGTATAAAATAAGTAGGATACCTTTTATTTGAATAAAACAAGGATAACTTAGAAAAACCCTACAAAAATAACCCCAAGGTGAAAACTCCCCAACCCTTGAGATAACTAATGTTTTGTTATTTTGAACATAAAAAAATACAAGATCTGTTGTTTGATATTTTTCAAATGACAAGTTAGTTATAAGCACCTTTTTGACATAAAACTTTAGAAAATCACAACTAAATAACCACCAATTAACTTTCTGTGAATTTTGGCACAGAGGTTTATTATTACTGTTAGATCCCCACAAAAATAACCCTTAGGAAGGAACTCACCTCTAATGAAGAGTTGTAGTACAAAGTGGCCCATTTAACACAACTCTTGTTATTTTTGACTAAGGCATAGCTTTCAGATTTTAAGCCCCAGGATCTTACAAGAGGCTAGAATAGCAAATGGCAACCCACTGTAATTTTTACAGAATTTTTGGAAAAGGTTAAACCACTGTCGTAGTTCAAACCTACACTAGAAACTATAAGTAGAAAATGAAGATAAGGGAAAAATGAATAATGGAAATTAGTGTGATCCTAAAACCCTTGTAAATTGTCCACTGAAATATATAAAGGCAATACAAATCCACTATGTTTATCCTCAATAAAAACCTAAGCCTACAAGGTAATAAGCATAACCCACTGGAAGCCCCGCATGACTAAGAAACCCTAAGTTACTTCATGACTTAGTTTCTTCTTAGCATAATGTTATTAAATCCTGCATAATCATGATATACCTGTTCATTGCATTCGATAGACTGTAACCTTGCCGACGGAGAGTACGTCCTCGTGCCGGAGCAAGGAACTGCTCAGGAGGTAGCCCCGGATCCAGCACCCGAGTCTGCATCAGAGGATCTGCCTGCCACAGCTTTGGAAGGCAAGCCCCGGTTCTATGCATGACCTGTTATTTATGCTATTTTACTATACTTAATGATTGTAGGATTGTTTGTGCACTTAAGTGTAGGAGTTGTTTGAAACCATAGTTGCATGATCTCAGGAACCCTTTTGAGATGGATACTAGTATGCTAGGTCGAGTAGCTGCTTTACTAATTAGGGATCTCGGTAGAAGTCGAGTGATTTTTCTAGCACTCGCGCGAGGTCAGGAATTGGCTGTATCCACTTTCTTTTCATAATGATGTTGGTTTGTGGGCAACAATCCATGGGGATTGGTTGTCCACGGGATGGAAATTTGAATAAGGATTAAGGTGTGGTACCGTGTGTCAAGCGTTTGAACGTAATAAACACATACCGAGGAATATGGTAAATTGGTAAGCCTAGTACCTGAGTGAACCTGCCCGCAGATTGCCCTCCTCACGCGACCTGAGACGTGGTCTCCCATTCCGGTTATGGTGGGTACAAGTGCGGCCACTGCACGACGGCAGTCGGGGTCAGTGGGGCATTGTACGCCAAGGCGGTGAGCCCCTTTCTGTTGCCAGGGAATCGATGGGGACGGTTGATGTGTGTGGGGACGGAGTGCCTCACCACGTCGTGTGTTTAGGTTTACCTTGCAAGGATAAAAACTCGATTCGAATCGTCTGCTTCTCGCAGCTAATGAGACTGCTTGATCCATGTTGCTACATTGAGTAACAAGTGGAAATATGATGAGTTGATACAAGATGTTGATTGCTAAAATGTCTGCTACTATGTATGAGTAGATAGTACACATTAGCCTTAAGAGAGTCACACTTAAAATTTGACAAAGTTAAAACTTGACTTAGAAACTCAGCTAGTGCTTTTGGCAAACCAAACCCCACAGCCAAATAGCTGCATGTCTAGAGGTAGAGGAGTAGACTCCTCACACCGGGTAAGTCTAGCTGAGTATTAGTATACTCAGCCTTGCTTGTGGCATAATTTTTTACAGGTTCTCTGGAGGACATGGTTGCTGGAGTGACATGGCCGTCCACCTTACCACCGGGTTGGACTGTCGAGTGGGACCCCGCCTCGGCTGAGGAGGAGCATGAGGAGTGATGGGACAGGCTTCCCCATCTCTCTGTTTATTTACCGTTAGTTTATTTCCGCTGCACTTCGAACAATGAGGGTCACTTTTGCAAAACTCTGATGATGATGATGTAATAATTTTAACACTCTTACCTGCCTGGTTTTATGCTTTATTGTATTTGCTCTGTGACTCACCATCGAGTGAGATTGTGGTACTTGATCCTGTCAGTGGCCTCGTCGGACTAGATCCGAGGGATTGACGGGTTATTCCCATTTAAGTGTGGTCTAGCCTCTAAGGCGGGACTTAGGCACTTAAGCTGGAATAATTCGGGCAATTCCGCCACAGCTGGTATCGGAGCTTGTACCACCACAGAGGAATCAATAAAATATGAATACCATCCCTTTTCAAAATAAAACTTGATAGAAACAATGTTGGATAGATCGTAGGACGAGCAGGATAGACCTAGGACGTGAAGCCTTAGGATGATAGAAGGGTAGCTAGGTGGCTAAATAATTAGGCCCCACAGGCCACTTTAAGGGATGGGAGTCCTTCCCTATCCCCTTATGTTGGTGAGGTCGTTCAGGACGAGCATGCATGCATTGCTAAATTAAACAATTGAGTAAAGACTTAAAAACAAGGTGATAACCAACTAAGTCTCTAGTACCTTTTTATTTAATTAAAGAAAGGTTGAGTTTGATTTTTCTTGTTCTTTTTATAATTCTTTTTCTTTTACTTACGCTTAATCGTACACAGATGACTTCTCACGGATCCTCAGAGGACGGAAATGCACTAACCCACACTGACGGGCTTGCACGAGAGGGCTTCCCCCGTATTTTGTGGGAGGTACTTCAGGGAGCCGGGTACTTGACACCCCCTCAGTACGCGGTGCAGCAGTTCGAGAAGCACCGGTTGCCCCGCTGTAGGGTGAGGATGACCTTGGAGCCTCATCCCCTGCAGCCAGGCTGGCGTTCGCTGGACTCCGAGTCTTTCGGATACCGGGCGGAGGACACGATCGACGCGATCGCTCTGCACGGGTTGACCACTTTCTGCGGATTCCATCCTTTGGAGCTGGCTACCCACCCCATTAGCTTGTTCCCCACGGAAAAGGAGGATGACCCGATGTGGAAGGATCGGGTGGAGCATGCCAAGGACATTTGGGCTCTCTACCCAGGCCACACTGCTCACTTGTCGGTACGATGCATGAATGCCCTGTATCGTTTGCAAGTGATGCGTGGAGAGGCGATGTCTCATCTGATGGCATTATTGGAGGCGACCAACATCACCCTGGACAACAGGGAGGAGCTCGTGGTTGACTTGTCCTAGGAGCTGGTAGAAAAAGATTTACAAGTGGAGCAACTGTCTGATGAGATCCATGAGCTGGAGGAATTGGTGGGGACGAGGGAGAACACCATCGAGGTTCTCGAAGATCAGCTCCTCAACACCCAGCAGCAGCTCGCAGAGGCTAATGAGCACCTAGATATGCATCATCAGGAGATCCATGATGGGGAGGCAGACGAGGACGTCGACATTGAGGGAGGGGAGGAGCCTGCTTCCAGCGTAGACACTGCTGGCTCAGGGAGGCCACCTTCCCCCGAGTCGAGTGTCGCCTCTTTTGCTCATTAGTTGCCAGAATAGGAATAGAGGTCGGTAATATAGGACTCCTCGCAGCTAGCTTAGCTTTTGCACCCTTTGGGTACTAGGCTAGATAGAGTTGAGTCTTTTTGGGACAAATGATGTAATCGTGATAAACTCTCTTGGAAGCATGTTGGATGGATGCCGTTATCAGTTTTTAATTTTTGGAAGGAAAAAGTCATGCCTTTATAAATCCTTTTGTTGAAGTTGGAGTCTATCATTTTGCTGTTGACTCTTTTCGCCGCGATTAAATCTTGAACTTGGAGATATGGTGTTAAGTATTTATGTGGTTTTTCAGATGGCCGGGAGGCAGCGTCGTGGCCAGAATGAGCGCGTTCCTCCACCGCCACCACCACCCCCCACTCTGCAGGAGTTGATGGCTCAACAGAACGAGATCTTGAGGCAGCTAGCTCAGCGTCAGCCACCACCTCAGCACTATGGTGGTGGAGACCATCAGCGTCACCCCGCGGTAGGTACCTACCAGGAGTTCCTCAGTACCCAGCCCCCATTGTTTACGAGGGCAGAGGATCCACTTGATGCGGACGTGTGGTTGCGAGTAGTGGAATCCAAATTCCCGCTACTCCATGGAGCTTGCTCAGAAGTCACTAAAGTCAGGTTCGCCACCCAGCAGCTTCGCGGACCCGCACGGACTTGGTGGGACCATTTTCTTGCCATGCAGCCAGAGGATCGAGAGGTGGAATGGAGGGAGTTTAAGGCAGCTTTCAGGGGACATCACATACCCACAGGCATCATGGACCGAAAGCTCAACGAGTTTCTGGCACTCACTCAGGGCAACAGGACAGTGTTGCAATATGCCCAGGCTTTTAATGACTTGTGCCAGTATGCTGGATATCACGCAGACACAGATGAAAAGAAGAGAGACAGGTTCAGGAGGGGGCTCAGCACTAAGCTCCGTGATCATCTCAACACCGTCAGGGCCAACAGTTACAATGAGTTGGTAAACATGGCTATCTCCCAGGAGGACTGCATTATAGCTCGACAGGTAGAAAAGAAGAGGAAGACCCCTGTGGCTGGACCCTCAGCTCAGCCACAGCGCTTCAGGATTGTGTCCGACACATAGAACAGGGGACCCCAACAACAGCAGGGGAGATGGGTGATCCGACCACAGCAGCAGCCACAGGCACCCAACCGCACCCAGCTTCCAGCTCAGAGGAACAATCCGCAGCAGCAGTACCGCCAGGCGAATGACAACAGGTGTTTCACGTGTGGCAACACCGGACATTATGCCAAGAATTGCCCCCGGAACCAGCAGAGGCAGGGGCAGAATGTCAACCAGAACCAGGGCAAGAGGCAGAAGGTGCAAGTGAGGCAGGGCAAGCTAAATTTTACCACCATGGCTGATATACCAGAGGGAGCACCCGTCATGACTGGTATCTTTACAGTTTTGAATTATCCTGCTGTTATTCTTTTTGATTCCGGTGCATCACATAGCTTTATTAGTGCCAAATTTAGTGCCAAGTGTCAACTGCCTTTTCACCACACCAATGGGGGTATTACAATTTCAACACCAGGAGGCAGGATTGCCACCAACCAAATCAGCAGGCAAGTGCCTATAAAATTTGGTAGCCTTGTGATTAGAACCACCCTTCTCATCTTAGGATTGGATAGCGTGGATATTATATTGGGAGCTGACTGGTTGACCAGGCATCAGGCAGTATTGGACATTGCAGCCAGAGCAATTGAGATTCATTCCCCTGCTTATGGCGAGACTGTTTTATATTTGCCTGATCAGGGTTGTACCCGTTCTTGTGCCTTCGTTATGATAGAATCCCAGTGGGAAAGATCCCGGTAGTCTATGACTACCCAGATGTTTTTCCGGATGAGTTGCCAGCAATGCCACCTGACCGAGACATTGAGTTTGCAATTGAATTGCAACCTGGGACTGCTCCTATCTCTAAGAGACCCTATAGGATGCCTCCCGCGGAACTGGCAGAACTGAAGAAGCAACTGCAAGAATTGTTGGACAAGGGGTTTATTCGCCCAAGTACTTCACCTTGGGGATGTCCCGCTTTATTTGTGAAGAAAAAGGATGAGAGTTTGAGGATGTGTGTTGATTACCGCCCTCTCAATGCGGTGACTATCAAGAACAAATACCCACTGCCCCGCATTGATGTTCTGTTTGATCAGTTGGTAGGAGCCAAGGTATTCTCCAAGATAGATCTTCGCTCGGGCTACCATCAAATCAAGATCCGTGCCAGCGATATCCCAAATACTGCTTTCTCTACTAGATATGGGCTTTATGAGTTTTTGGTGATGTCTTTTAGGTTGACCAATGCCCCGGCTTATTTCATGTACTTGATGAACTCAGTATTCATGCCAGAGCTGGACAAATTCGTGGTCATTTTCATTGACGATATTCTGGTGTATTCCAAGAATGAAGACGAGCACGCCAAGCATTTGCATACTGTACTTCAGAGGCTGCGTGATCATCAGTTGTATGCCAAGTTGACCAAATGTGAATTCTGGCTGAAAGAGATTAAATTCTTGGGTCACACAATTTCTCAGGATGGGATATCAGTTGATTCTGAGAAGGTACAAGAGGTGATGGACTGGAAACCCCCAACTTCAGTGAGGCAGATTCGGAGTTTTCTGGGATTGGCAGGGTATTATCGATGATTTATTCCGGATTTCTCCAGAATTGCCAAGCCAATGACTGAGCTATGGAAGAAGGGAGCCAAATACAATTGGAGCCAGAAGTGCGAAGATGCCTTTCATACTTTGAGGCAGCATTTGACAACAGCCCCAGTGCTGGCTCAACCCGATAACACCAAGCCCTTTAAAGTTTATTGTGATGCTTCTGGTACGGGATTGGGATGTGCCTTGATGCAAGAGAACAGAGTGATTGCTTATGCTTCCCGGGCACTCAGACCCCATGAGCAGAACTACCCTACACATGACCTGTAATTGGCAGCCGTGGTTCATGCTCTTAAGATATGGAGACACTACTTGATGGGAGCTCACTGTAACATCTACACTAATCACAAGAGTCTCAAATATATTTTCACTCAGGCAGACCTTAACATGAGGCAGAGGAGATGGTTAGAGCTAATCAAGGACTATGATTTGGAGGTGCATTACCACCCTGGCAAGGCCAATGTTGTGGCAGATGCTTTGAGCAGAAAGGCCCAGTGCAATTGTATGAACATGGATGCAAGAGTCACCACCCTGTGTGATGAGTTGTGTAAGCTGAACCTGGAAGTTGTTCCTTCCGGTGAATTAAGTTATATCTCGGTGGAGCCCACATTGCAAGAGCAAATAGTCCAAGCACAGATTGGGGATAAAGGTGTACAGGTTATCAAAGACATGCTCAAGCAGAAGGCAGAAAAATACAAGTGTTTCCATCAGGACAGTAAGGGAATTTTGTGGTTTGGAGATCGACTGGTTGTTCCCAAGGACCCTGAGCTCAGAAAGAAGATACTGGATGAAGCTCACCTTTCCAAATTCTCCATGCACCCTGGTAGCAACAAGATGTACCATGATCTTAGATCTCTATACTGGTGGACCAGGATGAAGAGGGAAATTGCCAAGTATATATCCGAGTGTGACACCTGCCAAAGGATCAAAGCTAGTCACTTGAAAGCAGCAGGCCCTCTACAGCCCCTTCCCATACCATCTTGGAAATGGGAGGACATTTGCATGGACTTTATCGTGGGATTGCCCAACACCTCCAGGCACCATGATTCAATTTGGGTTATTGTGGACAGATTAACCAAGTCAGCCCATTTCTTGCCAGTACATACCACCCACAGGACGGAAAAGTATGCGGAAATTTACATCGACCAGATAGTTCGTTTGCATGGGATACCAAGGACTATAGTCTCCGACCGAGGAGCACCGTTTGTGGCACTGTTTTGGGAGCAACTTCAAGAATCACTTGGGACCCATGTCATATGGAGCTCAGCCTACCATCCCCAAACAGATGGCCAGACAGAAAGGGTAAACTAGATTTTGGAAGATATGTTGAGAGCATGTGCACTACACTACAGGAAGGATTGGGATAAGTGTCTTTCTCTGGCAGAGTTTTCTTACAATAACAGCTACCAGTCCAGTTTGAAGATGGCACCTTTTGAGGCCTTATATGGGAGAAGGTGTAGGACCCCGCTGAATTGGTCTCAAGCAGGAGAAAGGGAAATATTTGGGCCAGATTTGGTACTTGAGGCAGAAGAAAAGGTCAGGGTCATCAAGAAGAACTTAGAAGCTGCTCAAGCCAGGCAAAAGAGCTATCATGATAAGAGGCGGAAACCTCTCCAGTTTGCAGTGGGAGACCGTGTTTATCTTAAGGTGTCACCCACCAAGGGTGTCCAGAGATTCGGGATCAAGGGCAAGTTAGCTCCTCGTTACATTGGGCCCTACGAGATCAAGGAGACTTGTGGACCTGTAGCATATCAATTGAAGTTGCCACCCAGCATGACAGCTATTCATGATGTATTCCATGTATCTCAGCTGCGAAAATGTGTCCGCCTACCCACTGAAGTGCTACCGGAACCAGACATTGAGATAGAATCAGACCTGTCTTATCAAGAGTATCCCGTCACGGTATTAGATCAAAAGGAGAGATCAACACGGGCAAGGTCAATCAGGATGTATAAAGTTCAGTGGAGTCACCATTCAGCAGAAGAAGCTACATGGGAGACTGAGGATTTTCTACGCTCTCGCTTCCCTGACTTTCTGCCCAAAGGAATCGGTGCGTAACCCCGAAACCCCACCCCCACCTGCCCTTTGAAAATAAAAATGAGAAAAACTTAAATAGCAAGGATAGTCTAAGTTGTGGAATTAATTCAAAAAGGACTTCCTTCTGAAGTTGTAAAGAGGATGACATTCGAAGAACAGTTAACAAGAGAAACTCGAATATAAGAAGAAATAGCACACTAGCGCACCTTCGAGCACCCTCCCGGGGACTCTACCTAAAATCTCGGGACGAGATTCCTTTAAGGGGGGAGGGCTATAACACCCTAGGTGTTACTCAGGGTGTCCACCCAGGGCTACCCCATTCAACCTGTCATCTCATGTCCTTAGTTTGGGGCAAGGTACATCAAACTTGAAATTCAAGGTCCTAAACAAGTGCCAACCATCTTGGATATCATGCCCTAGCTTGTCATGCACATCTAAGAGGGGAATTTTCCAAGACCCTAAAGCAAACCCCTTTTTGAGGCATAGGAACCCTAACTGAAGCTTGGATCAAAAGGTCATATAAACCTTATGATCATGGCTTGGGCCAAATATAAAAGTTGTAGTATGCTTCATAACCTACAAATAATAGTAAGGAAGTACCCCCAAAAAGGTTTCAGAAAAGCCCCAAAAAGTTCACAAAGAGTTGAGCACAAGGGGAAAATTCAGATTTTGCCTAAGTCTAAAAACTAACCCTTGAGCAAAGATCTCACATGTTCACCTTGATCCAAAATTCAAAACCCCTTGACCCAATTGACAAAGTGGCGCCAAATTAACCCTAGAATGCCGTGGAAAGAGGTGACACCTATCCTAGGGCGTTTGACACGACTTGGCACCATTTTTGGCTCGGTTTAGACATGTCTGACACAGCCAACTTCTCACCCCTCTATCTCCCTACCCAGACCATATCTTGACTTGGAACTCACAGCAAAAAGGTAGGATACGGTGCAGAGAAGAGATTGTGTACGGGACATTGGCCAAGATCTGCACGCTAAGGCACCCAAACAGGCCGTTGAACACGGGCAGAAGCAACGAGCCACGTGTTCGACGTGCTCTGAGCTCGCCAGAGCACGCCCGCGCGCGCCCCCGCGTGCCCCGCATCGCGCCAAACGGCCAGCCAACGCCCTGGCCCGCGCCCGCGCCTATAAAGCCCACCCAGGCGTCGACTGCACTCTTCCGCACACCCTCAAGCCTCACCGGAGCTTAGCTCATCGCCGTTTGCCCGTGCGCGGCGTGTTCGCGGCCACCCGACCCACTGCCACCATAGACCGGCCAGCCCAGCGTTTCCCAGCCCCGTCCAACCCTCGAAGACGAGTGTGCACGACTCAGTGAAGCTCCCCGAGCGAGGAATCGAAGCCTGCTTCGCCGGAGAGGCCAGTCCACGGTCGCCGGAGCTCACAACCTCGCCGGAGTACGTGGACCGGGTAATCCGCTCAACCACTTTCCAATTCCTGGTGCACACAGTCACTACGTTACCCCGTGAAGCTCACCTTGCCTTTGGATTGAACCAGCTCACCGTGGTTTGGCCGGTACACTCGCCGCCGACGAGAACACCCGCCTGCGTGCGTGGATCGAGCGATTCCGGCCATCCCCGCCGTCGAGCCGCACCTCGCTGTGACCGCCAGAGCCTCCCCGAGCCAACCCTGCCCTTCGCCGGACCTATCTCGCCGCCGGTAAGCCGCGCCACCCTTTTCTTTCCCGCGGGTACTGTTTACATTGGGGGAAGGACCTCGGGGAAGAAGAGAGGAAAGTCAGGGGGCTTTTTGAATTGTCAGCGACTCAGGGGAATAGTGGCGCAGGGGTAGATCTGTGCGGGTTGATTTAGTTTAAACCCAGGGACCTCGGTGTAAACTATTTTTCCAGGAAACTCTTATTAAATCTGTTTTTAAATTGAACAGAAACTTTGAAAAGTCATAACTTCTGTTTAGTTCATCCAAATTTGGTCAAACCAATTTTGCCAGACTTTAAATAATGTAAACTACTTAAGAAAAATATAAAAACCCCTATGTACTACAGAAAACTTTAGGGTTCTAATTTAATTATTGTTTTGGCCATAAGCTAAATAATAGGGCAAAAATTAGTTGCACTATTTGACTAGGGTTAGAAAAATTTGGAGAAGTTTATATCCACCTACTGACCTAATTAAAAATGTTGAATCCCTCTGTCCACTCCATTAAGTTAGTTTTTACCCCTTATTTTATAATATGCTTAAGGTTGAGAAAAATAGAAAAGGTGATTTAAATAATGAACCAGAGGGCACCTCTATTTTTGTTAAGGTACTTATCTAATGTAGTTCACTGGAAAAATCTATCATACCCTGTTTTAGTATAAAATAAGTAGGATACCTTTTATTTGAATAAAACAAGGATAACATAGAAAAACCCTACAAAAATAACCCCAAGGTGAAAACACCCCAACCCTTGAGATAACTAATGTTTTGTTATTATGAACATAAGAAAAATACAAGATCTGTTGTTTGATATTTTTCAAATGACAAGTTAGTTATAAGCACCTTTTTGACATAAAAATTTAGAAAATCACAACTAAATAACCACCAATTAACTTTCTGTGAATTTTGGCACAGAGGTTTATTATTACTGTTAGATCCCCACAAAAATAACCCTTAGGAAGGAACTCACCTCTAATGAAGAGTTGTAGTACAAAGTGGCCCATTTTACACAACTCTTGTTATTTTTGACTAAGGCATAGCTTTCAGATTTTAAGCCCCAGGTTCTTACAACAGGCTAGAATAGCAAATGGCAACCCACTGTAATTTTTACAGAATTTTTGGAAAAGGTTAAACCACTGTCGTAGTTCAAACCTACACTAGAAACTATAAGTAGAAAATGAAGATAAGGGAAAAATGAATAATGGAAATTAGTGTCATCCTAAAACCCTTGTAAATTGTCCACTGAAATATATAAAGGCAATACAAATCCACTATGTTTATCCTCAATAAAAACCTAAGCCTACAAGGTAATAAGCATAACCCACTGGAAGCCCCGCATGACTAAGAAACCCTAAGTTACTTCATGACTTAGTTTCTTCTTAGCATAATGTTATTAAATCCTGCATAATCATGATATACCTGTTCATTGCATTCGATAGACTGTAACCTTGCCGACGGAGAGTACGTCCTTGTGCCAGAGCAAGGAACTGCTCAGGAGGTAGCCCCGGATCCAGCACCCGAGTCTGCATCAGAGGATCTGCCTGCCACAGCTTTGGAAGGCAAGCCCCGGTTCTATGCATGACATGTTATTTATGCTATTTTACTATACTTAATGATTGTAGGATTGTTTGTGCACTTAAGTGTAGGAGTTGTTTGAAACCCTAGTTGCATGATCTCAGGAACCCTTTTGAGATGGATACTAGTATGCTAGGTCGAGTAGCTGCTTTACTAATTAGGGATCTCGGTAGAAGTCTAGTGATTTTTCTAGCACTCGTGCGAGGTCAGGAATTGGCTGTATCCACTTTCTTTTCATAATGATGTTGGTTTGTGGGCAACAATCCATGGGGATTGGTTGTCCACGGGATGGAAATTTGAATAAGGATTAAGGTGTGGTACCGTGTGTCAAGCGTTTGAACGTACTAAACACATACCGAGAAATATGGTAAATCGGTAAGCCTAGTACCTGAGTGAACCTACCCGCAGATTGCCCTCCTCACGCGACCTGAGACGTGGTCTCCCATTCCGGTTATGGTGGGTACAAGTGCGGCCACTGCACGACGGCAGTCGGGGTCAGTGGGGCATTGTACGCCAAGGCGGTGAGCCCCTTTCTGTTGCCAGGGAATCGATGGGGACGGTTGATGTGTGTGGGGACGGAGTGCCTCACCACGTCGTGTGTTTAGGTTTACCTTGCAAGGATAAAAACTCGATTCGAATCGTCTGCTTCTCGCAGCTAATGAGACTGCTTGATCCATGTTGCTACATTGAGTAACAAGTGGAAATATGATGAGTTGATACAAGATGTTGATTGCTAAAATGTCTGCTACTATGTATGAGTAGATAGTACACATTAGCCTTAAGAGAGTCACACTTAAAATTTGACAAAGTTAAAACTTGACTTAGAAACTCAGCTAGTGCTTTTGGCAAACCAAACCCCACAGCCAAATAGCTGCATGTCTAGAGGTAGAGGAGTAGACTCCTCACACCGGGTAAGTCTAGCTGAGTATTAGTATACTCAGCCTTGCTTGTGGCATAATTTTTTACAAGTTCTCTGGAGGACATGGTTGCTGGAGTGACTTGGCCGTCCACCTTACCACCGGGTTGGACTGTCGAGTGGGACCCCGCCTCGGCTGAGGAGGAGCATGAGGAGTGATGGGACAGGCTTCCCCATCTCTCTGTTTATTTACCGTTAGTTTATTTCCGCTGCACTTCGAGCAATGAGGGTCACTTTTGCAAAACTCCAATGATGATGATGTAATAATTTTAACACTCTTACCTGCCTGGTTTTATGCTTTATTGTATTTGCTCTGTGACTCACCATCGAGTGAGATTGTGGTACTTGATCCTGTCAGTGGCCTCGTCGGACTAGATCCGAGGGATTGACGGGTTATTCCCATTTAAGTGTGGTCTAGCCTCTAAGGCGGGACTTAGGCACTTAAGCTGGAATAATTCAGGCAGTTCCGCCACAGCACAGGCACTGAAAAGGGGAAAAAACAAGCTGAAGACATTTTGGAGGGTGAAGATTTTGAATTTCAAGATCTACTTGGGCAAGAGCTGACAGACGCTGAAAAAGCAGAGCTTAAAAGATGTGCCATAGCCTGCGGATATAAGCCAGGGGCTACACTGTTTGGTGGGGTTAACGAAGGAAAAGTGAGATGCCTTCGAAACCGCAGCGAGGCTAAAATTGTTAGAACTCTCTGCAAAAACATTGGCTTGCCGAAGCTGGAAGTGGACCTCTGCTGTTACCAACGGCACCATATCGCCGGAAGTTTGCTTTATGCTAACTTCAAGGTAACAAATATTTTTGCTATTTTATTATTATTATTATCTTTTAGGTCGCTTTGTAACGAAGATCTTTTCGATAGAGCATACTGCTAAGTAAGGTTCTAAAAATGCAACAAGATCTCGAAGAAGAGAAGAACAAAGCCGTCATCCAAAATTTGGCTGAAAAAGTTGAAAACTACGAAGCTGACTTGAAAAAGAAGGATTTCACCATCCAAGATCTTGAAATGATGGTCAAAGAGCACGAAGGTGCATTAGAAAAGAAAGATTTTGTTATTCAGACTATGGAGGGTTCTTTGGCTGAAATCCAAACTGAGAATAACAGCTTAAAGAATGAATTGCTCCAACAGTCAGAAAAATTTGAGCATGAAAAGAAATATCTCGAAGCAAGCCTAAAAACTGAGGTGGATAAAAATTCAAATTTGCAGAAATCCTTTAAAGAACTTCAAGAGAAATGCCTAAGCTTCGGCAGCCGATGCGTGCAACGGCTGAAGGATGTGTTTCATTCTGTCGGAGCTAGCTCTGCAAAATTTACACCTTCAGCTGATAATCTGCCCAGCACGCTAGAATATATTGAAGGCGAGGTTGATGCCCTCGACGAAGTTATTGGTGGGCATGCCGACTTCTGCGCCCTGGTAGCTTCTCGGGGCACAGCCACTGCTTTTCTGAAGGCTGGCTGTACGCATGGAAATATTGTGAACAGACCAAACTTCAACTTGTTAGCATCAGATCTGATAAATATTCCAAGCCTAGCCCGAAGCATTGGAAATAGATTCATGGCGGGCGAAAAATGGCGGGTGACGAAGCTCGAAGTCATCTTAAGCCGGTAAGAAACCTACTTTTGTTACTTTTACCTTCTCCCTGAAATTTGCACCTTTCTTATTTTGCTGTTTGATATACGCAGGATGACGAAGCTGGAGAATGACGAAGTTGAAGTTTTACGAAGCCTAGCCTGAAGCTTGATAGTTGTTTACAATCTATTTTCCTGCAAAAATTCTGGAGAAACTTTTGTAATATAGTTATGGAACAACTTATGTAAATTTGTACATACCTTGTAATATATTTTGTTTCTGCTATCTGCGTACAAGCTGCTTTGCTGTGGACGAAACTTCTCTTTTGAGCCGAAGGCGAAAAACACCTTCCCTTCTTTTCGTACACAACGAAGCATAAAAAATTTTCCTTCGAGTTTTTCCTCATCACCGAAGCATCTGTGTTTTTGTGCGGTATAATGATGATTCTATACATGTCTAAATGCATGTTTATGAATGCAAATGACATGATGAGATGTATTGTGCAAATGAATATCAAAATACATAATCATAGTCCTTCAGCGTTGACTTTTCGCTGTAAGCCTCCCTTAGGAGCTTCTTCGCCTTTTACTTTCGGCAGAATCAGCGCTTATTTTTCGCTGTAAGCCTCCCTTAGGAGCTTCTTCGCCTTTTACTTTCGGCGGAATCAGCGCTTATTTTTCGCTGTAAGCCCTGCATTCCCTTAGGAACGACTTTTGAGCTTCTCCTTGTTTCCTTTTCTTTTTGCTTTTGCATTTACATTTACATTTTTTGGGGGATATCACTCTCATAAAATTGAAATAAGGAAAATTACATGTTGTGGCCCCATTAAAAACCTTTCTCCCCCTTTGGAAAGGAAAAGGGTACCACGAAAAAGAATATAAAAAATTACATCAAGCTAAACATAATATCGTCGAAGCTCATCCGCATTCCATGATCTAGGAATGTCGTTGCCGTCCATATCCTTCAATCTGTAGGAACCGGGTCTTGACGAAGATACTACCAAAAATGGGCCTTCCCACTTCAGCTGTAATTTGCCTGCTGTCTCAGGGTTGGCTACTCTTCGAAGTACCAAGTGTCCTGGTTCAATGTTCTTCAGCTTGACTTTTCTGTCACGCCATTTTATTGTTTCAGCTTGATATTTATTGATGTTTTCCACAGCTTGAAGTCCGATCCCTTCAATAGCATCTTTTTCTACAGAGCAATCAGCTTTGTCTTTGCCCTCTGCCGAAGCTACTATCCTTATTGATCCTGCTTTGGCCTCTTCTGGGGTTATTGCTTCGTCACTGAACAATAGTTTAAAGGGCGTAAAACCTGTTGACCTTGACATGGTTGTATTATGGCTCCATACCACTTTGATTAACTCGTCAGGCCATTTTCCCCTGGGTTGATTGAAGATTGACTTCATTATTCCTATCATGATGATCCCATTAGCTCTTTCGACAAGTCCATTTGACTCTGGGTGTCGAACTGATGCAAAATGGATCTTCGTGCCAATTCGATCACAAAATTCTCTGAATGCTTCAGAATCAAACTGTGTCCCATTGTCCACAGTAATAGCCTTCGGCACTCTGAAGCGACAAACAATGTTCTGCCAGAAAAACTTTTGAATAGTAAATGAAGTTATTGTGGCTAAGGGCTTTGCCTCAATCCATTTGGAAAAATACTCCACTGCCACTACCACATATCTTAAATTCCCCTGTGCTGGTGGTAATGGGCCTAGCAAATCAAGGCCCCACCTTTGCAACGGCCAAGTGGGTTGTATTAATTGAGTTAAAGATGAAGGTTGTTTTTGATCTTTTGCACATTTCTGACAACCTTCGCACTTTTGGACTATATCCGCTGCATCCGAAGCTGCCTTTGGCCAATAAAATCCTTGGCGAAAAACTTTCCCAAGCAAGGGCCTAGATCCAATGTGAGATCTACACAGGCCTGCATGTATTTCCTTCATCAATTCTATGCCTTCGGTTCTAGATAAACACTTGAGCAATGGGGAACAGACCCCACGCTTGTATAGTTCCCCTTCTATTATGATATATGGTCGAGCTCTTGCTTCTATCCTCTTGTTATAAGCTTCGTCAGCTAAAAGAAAATTACCCTGAAGGAAAGAGATAATTTCAGTTCTCCAATCTTCACTATAGACAGGGGATATGTTGAGGACCGCTCTTTCAAGAAGCTCGACCGAAGGTGCTTTTATTGTTTCGAAAAATACTTTCGAAGGTAAAGGCAGCCCCTGTGCTGCTGACTTGGCTAATAGATCAGCATATTCATTTTCTCCACGAGGAATGTTTTTAACAGAGAATCCTTCAAAGGAAGCCTCAATCCTTCGGACTGTATCTAAATATTTTTCAAGCTTCGGATCTCTTGCCTTATAGCTCTTGTCAATATGACCAGAAATAACTTGGGAATCAGTTTTAAGAATGGCCCTTCTGATTCCCATTGCCTTTAACTTCCGAAGACCCAAGAGCAGAGCTTCATATTCAGCGATATTATTTGTGCAACTAAAATCAAGTCTTGCCGCATAACAGGTTTTAACTTTGGAAGGTGAAACCAACACAGCAGCCGCTCCTGCTCCGAAGGTTCCCCAAGACCCATCGCAAAACACTGTCCATGCTTCGGCATCTTTATTTGTTTCTTCCTCCTGAGCCCCTGGCGTCCAATCAGCAATGAAGTCTGCTAACGCCTGGGACTGAATCGAGGATCTATGAACATAATCAATACAAAATTCATTGAGCTCTGCAGCCCATTTTCCAATCCTTCCAGTAGCTTCTCGGTTTCTCATAATGTCCTTCAGAGGTTGCGAAGAAGGAACAATTATGTTGTAAGCTTGAAAATAATGTCGAAGCTTCCTGGAGGCCATCAAAACAGCATACAGTACCTTCTCCAATTCTGTATAATTTTTCTTCGATAAACTAAGAACCTCGGATACAAAATATATTGGGGCCTGCCTCTTAACTTGGCCTTCAAGCTTCTCCTGGACAAGTGCTGCACTTACCGCTAAGTGCGAAGCTGCCACATATAATAACAAAGGAGCCCCTGGCGTTGGTGGAGTAAATGTTGTTAGATCTATCAAATATTGCTTCAACTCGTCGAAGGCTTTCTGCTGGACTGGTCCCCATTGAAAGACTTCGGCTGACTTCAGTACTTCTAAGAATGGTAAGTTTCTCTCTGCTGATCTGGATATGAATCTGTTGAGAGATGCCAACCTTCCCGTCAATCTTTGAGCCCCCTTTTTGTACTTGGTGGTTCCATTCGATGTATAGCTTCGATTTTACTTGGATTAGCCTCAATTCCCTTTGTTGAAACTAGGCAACCGAGAAATTTCCCCTTCTTTACTCTGAAGACACATTTTTCTGGATTCAGCTTTAAACCAGCATGTCTAAAATTAGCAAAGGTCTCCTGTAAATCAGCAATGTGGTTATCTTGCTTCGTGCTTTTTACAATAATGTCATCAACATAAGTTAGTACATTCCTGCCTATCTGAGAATGGAGAACCTTCGCTGTCATTCTGCTGAAGCTTCCTCCAACATTTTTAAGCCCCTCAGGCATCCGAAGGTAGCAATATGTCCCACTAGGGGTTATGAAGCTGGTTTTCGGTTCATCCTCCTTCTTCATCCAGATTTGATGATAGCCTGAATAGTAATCCAGCAAACTCATAAGCTCTGATGAAGCCGCTGCATCGACTAAGGAATCTATCCTTGGCAATGGAAACTCGTCCTTCGGACAAGCCTTATTGAGGTCAGTAAAATCAATACACATTCTCCATTTACCATTGGCCTTCTTCACCATAACAGTGTTAGCCAACCATTCTAGGTATTTTACCTCTCTAATAACTCCGGCACTGAGAAGTCTTTTCACTTCATTCTGAGCACCTTCAGCCTTGTCATCAGACATCTTTCGAAGCCTCTGCTTTCTGGGTCTAAAGGATGGATCGACATTGAGCGAATGCTCAATAACATCCCTGTTAACTCCACAAAGATCATTAGCTGACCAAGCAAAAACATCTTTATTGTTGAACAGAAACCTTATCAAGGTTTTTTCCTGTTCTTCAGACAATTGATATCCCAATAACACCTTCTGATCTGCTATATCCTCACATAAGAGCATGGGCTTCGGCTGGTCAGCTGAAGCAGCTTTTTCCCTTCTGAACTTGTATTGCTCACAGGCCTCAGCTCCATCTATGTTATGAATTGCTTTTGAATCTGTCCAATTTCCTTCGGCCCTTCTGGCAGCTTCCTGACTTCCATGAATAGCAATAGGCCCTTGGTCCGAAGGTATCTTCATGCAGAGGTAAGCTGGGTGAAGAATTGCTTCAAAGGCATTGAGAGTACCGCGACCAATGATAGCATTGTAAGGATACTCCATGTCAACAATATCAAACACAATTTGCTCAGTCCTTGTGTTGTTAACAAATCCGAAGGTTACTAGCATGGTAATCTTCCCAAGTGCTACAATTTGCCGTCCTCCGAAGCCACAAAGAGGGTGCGTAGCATCATGGATCTTGTCTTCGGGCTCTTGCATTTGTCTGAAAGCTTTAGCAAATATGATATCAGTTGCGCTGCCTGTGTCAACCAAAACATTATGGACCAGAAATCCTTTGATCACACAAGAGATAACCATAGCATCATTGTGTGGGTAATCCTTGAGTTGAAGATCCTCTTGAGAGAAGGTAATTGGAATATGAGACCATCTTGACTTGATGAAGGATCCCTGCACCCCAACATGTTGTACCCTTCTCTGTGCTTCCTTCTTCTGCTTTTTGTTGGCTGGCTCTGAGCATGAACCGCTTTTTATGGGGAGTACCAGCTTCGAAGCCGAAGCAGCTCCAGCTTGATCGTTGAACGAAGCCATTAGCTCAAAAAAGGTGGAAGTGAGTGGACCGGAGGTGGGTGCCTGTTATGGTCCCAACAAAAGTATTTTCTACAAAAGACGACTTTAATTACATGGTAAATAGTGATATCATGCAGGTATATTTTATCCATGGGTACACAGGTATGGGTAGTACCCATCCATACTCGTACCCGCCTACCCGACGGATAGAGATTCTCTCTCATAAGCATACCCGTGGGTAAAGAAATCATCTCATACCGCCTTTATATCGGGTAAAACTCGTCGGGTATTTGGGTTTCGGGTACCCACTGCCATCTCTAGTCGCGCCTCAAACACTGGTATTGACTTTGACTACCTCTAGGGTCGATGTTGTCTCTAGTTTTGCCTTCAGTGCTGGGGAAATCTTTAGTTCAACGTTTAGTGGTGGGATCGTCACTAAGTCCACAATCATTAGATATGACATGTGTGGATAAGGCACCAGGCCTAGATGCTATGGGTTTGAGTTCCCCAATAACTACATATAGGGGGGATGCTTCAAGGCCATTAGTGTTGTGAGAACCAACACTACCTCCAACTAACACCCCACTAAATCAAGGATACGACATCGTACATGTAAGGAAAATGGACCCTGGGCCATTTGGCTCAAGAGGTTTTGGTGTTTGATGATCAACATAACATGTGGACTAATGTGTTTGTTAGTGTTTATGTTTATAGTTCACAGGATGATAATAGGATTGGACTAAGACACTGAGGATGAAACACCTCAAAAGAAGACATAAAAAGATCTTAGAAGTCCGAGACTCAAGGACAAAAGAAGCCCAAAGAATCAGCAAAGAAATCCATGAAGGCGGCAGTCAGCCAGCGCACTAGTGGTGCACTAGACACGAACAGTAACCTGTTCAGTGTGCACCGGACTATCCGGTGGGACACCGGGCAGTCTGTGCAGAGAGACCCACACCGGGCGCTCTCGGGCTGTAGCACCAGACTATCCAGTGTGCATCGGACTATCTGGATAACGGTCGGATCCAACGGTTGACTGCTACAGACCCCAATGGTCGGCTGACATGGACAGGGCACCGGACAGTGAACAGTGCATGCCTGGTGTGCATCGGACTGTCCGGTGTGCCCGTCGACAGAAAGTTGTTGCTTCTGTCCAACGACTAGAATTGTGGGGGAGGATATAAATACCCCCCAACAGGTCATTTCGTGGTGTGGGAGCCCAAGCAACATACCAACACATAGTATAGACATTTCCAAGTGCTCATACACCTAAGTGCTTAATAGAATCACTCGGTGATTAGCGTAGATGCTTTGCAAAGTGCTTAGGTTAGTTACACCGCATTAGCGCATGCTCTAGGTGAATCCTAGTTAGTTGAGTGAGTTTAGAAAAACCACACAACCCATCGGCTCTTGCATGAGACGTGGTAATTGTACCGAGTGGGGCGAGAGTCTTGCGAGACCGTGACAACCGAGTTTGTGTGACGGCCGCCACCATATACCAGAGGGAACGAGGCTCACGGCATTTTTGGCCAGAAGCTCGATAGTGGAGACGGCGGGGAGCGTCTGAAAGGAGTCGGAAGCGGAGCACCACTTGCACGTGGAGAAGGCCCGCGACTCTCTACGGAGTTACTTGACCGTGGAGCTTGGCCCTCGCATGGGCTTTCCTTTGTGTAGGGGCACCAACGAGGATTAGTCGGAACCTTGCGTAGTTCCGGATACCTCGGAAAAAATACCAGTGTCTTCCACGAGAGTTTGCATCTCTACCTTACTCTTTACCTTCCAGATTTATATTAAGTATTTAAGTTTCAATCTTGTCTTTCTAGTTAGATTATTTAGATTGAAACTTAGCCTTTGTGGTAGAGATAGCAACACTTAGACAAAACTTAGTTTGCACATTCTAGATTAATTATTTGCATAGGTTTTGTTCTAGGGACTCATTTGTGGCCTAGTTTAGAAAGAGTTTTAAAAGTCCTAATTCACCCCCTCTTAGGCGTCACAGTTTCCTACAACTGGTATCAGAGCCTAATTTGGCTCACTTGAAACGCTTTAGCTTCACCGCTAAAAGAGCCGACGCTTTTTAGAGAAAAGGGGATGGATAGCCATAGGACACCACACTTTGATGGCACTAACTTCCCATATTATAGTGCTAGAATGGCTTGTTACCTAGAGGCCGTTGATCTAGGTGTTTGGAGAGTCACTCGTGACGGGATGAAACCACCCAAGAATCCCGAGAAACCCACCACGAGTGAGGAAAAAGAAATTCATTTAAATGCTAGAGCCAAAAATTGCTTGTATGAATCTCTTAGCACAGATATTTTTAATCAAGTTTTTACATTAAAAACTGCTAATGAGATTTGGCTAAAATTGCATGAGCTCCATGATGACACATCCAATGTTCGTGAGCAAAAACATTGCCTGGTCTCCAATGAGTATAATTATTTTGCTATAAAGGATAATGAGCTTGTTAGAGACATGTATTCTCGTTTGAATCTAATCATCAATGAGCTCAATTATATTGGCATTAATAAGCTAGGTGATGCGGACATTGTGAGGAAGATTATCTCCAAGATTATCTCCCTACTACCACAACAAAGATATGGGAGCATCATCACCATTCTTCACAACATGGAGGACATGAGTCAAATGACCCCAACCATTGTGATTGGGAAAATTGCGGCATTTGAGATGTCACGAAAAATGGTTCGACGAGAGGAGCCAACTTCTTCAAGGACATATGCTTTTGCATGTGATGAAAAGAGTAAAGGAAAGAAGAAGGCTCCCGCTCCGAGTTCCTCAAGTGATGAAGAGGAAGAAGAAGGAAGTGATGATCATGAAGATAATCAACCATCAACATCATCCTCCAAGGACAAAGAAACAATCTAATGCGTCGGAAAGGTAATGATCCGCAAGATTAATCTAATGGGTGTGCCCTTGCAGGTCGAGGATCTTCTCTTTAACATTAATAGGAAAAAGCAAAGAAAGAGAGGATGCTTCGCATGCGGGGAGAAGGGCCACTTCAGGGACAGTTGTCCAAATATGGCCGAACCCACAAAGAGGAGGAGCAAAGGCAAGGCGCTCACAAGTGTCAAAACTTGGGATGACTCTTCAAGCGAAGATGAACCTCCAAGGACGCGCAGCCATCGATCCTCATCACGCTCATCACGGTCAACATGCAAGTGCCTTATGGCAAGAGGTAAAATGAGTATTCCATCCTCTAGTGATGATAGCAGTAGTGATGATGAAGGTGAGGGAAAGCCCTTCATAGATGAGCTTGTGAAAGCCGTAAAAAAATTTTAGGATGTACGCACTAAACAAAAGGCTCAACTTAAAACTTTGAAAAATAAGTTGATTAGCTCTAAAAATGATTATAAATGTTTGCTAGAAAAATTTGAAATTTTTGCAAATTTGAATTGTGAGCTATAAACTAAAATTGAGCAATTAGAGTCTAGTGCTCCATCCTTAACTACTGATGATGGCCTTAACAAAAAGAATGAAAAACTTAAGGCTAAGTTGGCTAGCTCTCAAGAAGCTATTGAAAATTTGCTAGGGAAAATGGAAATTCTTAGCATACATAATAATGAGCTAACTACTAACCTAGAAAGTATCAGTAGCACCTCAGGAGTATCTTTGGTTGAAATACCTGAAATTATTAAGAAAGATGCTTCTCCTTCTTGTTTTGATTTAATTGATGATTCTAACCCCTGCAACTAAGTTCTTGTTGAGAATATTGTTGTAGAAACATGTTCAAATGAGGTTGCAAAGGAGAATGAGCAATTAAGGCAAGAAGTGGCTCGCCTTGGCAAGGCTTTGTATGACAAGAAAGGCAAAGCCAAACAAATCCAACCTCCTCAGGATAACACCACTGCAAGAGTGAACAAGCCTATGGAGGGAGAAACTATGATCTGTAGGTTGTTGGTCACTTGATCTCAAATACTGTGAGTCAAGAACAAGACAACACAATTGTTAATCATTAAAGACCTTCGTCCTTTGAAGCATTTTTTCCTTGTGGGTATAATGCTTCTTAGACGAAGGTCAAGAAGGACATACCTTCATCATATCAATACCAAGATAGGAATGCGAAGGGATAAGTATAATAATTATATCTTAATAATTCATTTATTCTTGCATTCCATAAAACATAAATGAATATCAACAATGTTAATATTACATTGATACCTTCGTCTTGCTCGAAGGTGAGGATGCGAGAGAGTGAATACAATCCAGCGTGAACAGTACGTTGCTACTGTTCATCTATTTATAGGCACGAGACACAGTCCGGGTAAAAGTACATTTATATCCCTGACATCTATTTATAATCATAACATGAATCATCAAGGATTAAATAGTCTTCTTCCCCTTTTCGGTCATCATGGTCTTTGTCATCATATTAAGCCGAAGCTCTTTCGGCTACAGCTTCGGTGACTATTCTTATCACCTTCGGGTTACATCTTCACATCGTATATCTTTGCCATAAGAGAAGACCTTTATGCCGAAGCCGAAGCCCCCTGTAATAATCCATATACTGGAAACACATGATTAATCACATTTTTGAGGACCTTTGGAATAGGAAGGCCCCCAACAGTAGCCCCTCGCTATATTGATTTGTTTCTTTGCAACAAATTTAGACTGCGATGTGAACGAAGACCTTTAGCCGAAGGTCCGAAAAAATACCTTCCCTTCGCTAGAATAGCGAATGTCACTGACATGCGGGACCCACCAAACCGTGGGGTGCTGGACATATAAATAGGAGGTTGCATTGAAAACATTTCTTGTGCCATTTCAGTTGCTTGCATTGCGCTTGTCCTTTTTAACTTACTTGCTTTGTTGAGTTTGATTGAATTTTAACCTTCGGCATTTCAACAACCATCGACTAATGGCTGATGAGAAGAAGGTTGTTGATCCGGCGCTGTCTGGGTTTTATGAAGCTATGGAGAAAACCAATGCGGAGAAGATTGCACATGAAATGCTAGCTGGGATATCTGAGGGTTCTAGTGAAAGTGTAAGTTTTGATGTACAAAGTGGGAATGAAGATGCCAAAGATCAGCCCTGGAGACCAAGCCATGTTGTCTTCGAGAAATCAACTATTAAGCAAGGGCAAATTGATGTAATGAAGGGGATGTACTTTCGTGATATCTCAATTGTGTGGGCTAGAGGAGAAAATAATGTCCCTCTGCCTGAAGCTGATGAAGTAGTACTTTATAGAAGCTTCATGAAGGCAGGGCTTCAGTTCCCTTTGGATAAATTACTAGTCGAATTCCTGAAGACCTTCAAAATTTATCTTCATCAACTTACTCCCGAAGATATCATTAAGGTGGGGATATTTATATGGGCCATGAGGAGCCAGGGATTAGAACCAAATGCAAAATGTTTCTGTAACATCCATGAGTTGTTTTATGAGATGAAGGCTACCAGAAAGGAGCAATATCACAACAACTTCGGTTGCTACAGCTTCATGCCTCGCTCTGAGGTGAGCTACCAAGTTCCGACATTTCGGAAGAGATGGTCGGGGGCCTAGATGTAGGAGTGGTTCTACATGAAGAATGACCTGCCTGAAAGGGAGGACATTAAGGGGATTATTCAACGTCCTATATGGTCTCGCTTCGGCATTAGGAGGCCATCCACTGCCCTTGGGAATGATATACAAGCATGCCAAATGGCCTTCAATACAGTATGTACTTACATAGGCACAAGGGACTTAGTGCAGGAGCACATTGCTTATAAAGTGTGGGCACTCGCAAGTGGGTGGGAAATGCCGAAGGAAGCTGCTGCTGGGTCTAGCCAAGGTGGTTTGGTCTACCTGAAGTACATGTTCAAATACAGGAGCTAGTTTGATGAGCCAAATGATGACTGGTTAGATGCCATTGAAGCAACCAGTGATGAATTGCTTGGTGCCTACTCAAAGGCCAAAGATGACGCTATGACAACGGCCTTCTGGGCTCGAGGCAAAAAGAGGCTGAATAGAGTATTTGATGTCATCGAGTTTGTATACCCAGATTACTGCTATCCATCATAAAAGCAAGGAAAGAAAAGAAAGACTGTTACTTTAGCGACTTCTAGCGCGCCGAGGTCAAAGAAAGTCAAGGTTTTGACACATCGTCCCAAGCGTAGTGAATTGGTCGAAGTGCCGAGGCCTATTGAGGGGTCCTCTTTAGCAACTGAGCCAAATCGCTCTGCTCCTGTCAAAGCTAGGACAGAACCGACTAAAGGGTCAGAACTGAAAAAAGCAGCAGAGCAACCGAAGGCCCTGAGTCCGTTGCGTGAGATAGAGCTGCCCAAGGCATCAAGGATTCCTGTGGCAACTCCGAGGAAGAGGAGAATGGCCAGCGTACTGGACGATGTCATGGAATCTGTAAAAATTCCTACTTCAGCGCCTGATATAGAGGGTGATGTTTTAAAGAAATCTAGTGAAGCTGGCACGGCGCAAGCTACTTCTGAGGTTGGACCCTCAGTTTATGCTGAAGCACATCCTTCAGAGGCTGCTTCTCTCACTTTGGAAAAAGAAAGTGTCCCTGAGAAGTCCAAGTCTCCTGCTCCCGAGACACCTGCCGGAGAGCTGGAGTTTATCGTTCGACATGCTTCAAGGAAGCAATTGTCGAAGGAGCAGATTGCCGAAGCTAGACAATATGCTAAGGATCTAAAGTATCCATAAGGATCCTTGGTGTACAGTGGTAGTGATGAAGATGATTTTCTATATTGCCTACTGTTGGGGGCCTTCTTCTTCGCCGAAGGTCCTCTAAGCAAAAACACCTTCGGCAGGACGATATGCAAAGAGACATAACGCGAAGGTATATGCCGAAGCTACAATCCAGGGAGCTTCGGCATGACGACACGCCTTGAGACGAAGGGCAGCACCGACTTAAAGAGGGAAAGACCATTTAGTCCATGATAACTTATGTCATGTTTATAATTAGTTATTAAGGGCATAAATCTAATTTTACCCGGTTGCATCCCGTGCCTATAAATAGGTGAACAGTACCCCTGTATTGTTCACGCTGACTGGTATTCACTCGCACGTCACATTTGAATTCCTACCTTCTATCGAGCCGAAGGTACAAATGTAATTTGATATTGTTACTGTTTATTCATGATTATTCAATGAGAATATAAATAATCTAATGATTTAATATGTATATTCATATTCTTTATGTGGAACGCATGCTTCTATGTGTACATTAAATATTGGATTGATGAAGGTATCACCTTCATGACCTTCGTCGGAAGATCATTATATCCTGAGGGAGATAATGCTTCGAAGGACGAAGGTCTTTGACCATTAACATTTAGTGTTGCCTTGTTCTTAACTCATAGCATTTGAGAACAAGTACCCAACATTGGCGCCCACCTCCGGTGAACTCAATTCCACTGTTGAGCTGATGGCTTCGTTCAACAATCAAGCCGAAGAACCTTCGGTTACGAAGCTGGTGCTCCCAATCACGGGCGGTTCAAGTTCAGAGCCAGCCAACAAGAAGCAGAAGAAGGAAGCACAGAGAAGAGTGCAGCATGTTGGGGTGCAAGGACCCTTTGTCAGATCCAAGTGGTCCCACATCCCAATCACCTTCTCCCAGGAGGATCTTTAGCTCAAAGATTATCCTCACAACGATGCTATGGTTATATCATGTGTCATCAAAGGATTTCTGGTCCACAATGTTCTGGTTGACACAGGCAGTGCAGCGAACATCATATTTGCAAAGGCTTTCAGGCAGATGCAAGAGCGAGAGGACAAAATTCATGATGCTACACACCCTCTTTGTGGCTTCGGAGGAAGACATATTGTGGCATTTAGTAAAATCACAATGTCAGTTACCTTTAGTTATGTTCATAACACAAGGTCTGAGCAGGTTATCTTTGACATTGTTGACATGGATTACCCATACAATGCAATTATTGGTCGAGGGACGCTTAATGCCTTCGAAGCCATACTTCATCCAGCATACTTATGCATGAAGATACCTTCGGAACAAGGGCCCATTGCTGTCCATGGAAGTTAAGAAGCTGCCAGAAGGGCTGAAGGGAGTTGGATAGTGTCGGGGACCATAATTAGGGGTACCCTCAAGACGCCTAATTCTCAGCTGGTAACCCCCATCAGCATAAAGCTGCAGAGGCCTGATGGGTGCGATTAAGTCAGGGATCAGTCCATACGAGCGACTCGATCACGCCTCGCCCGAGCCTAGCCTCGGGCAAGGGCAGCCGACCCTGAGATGTTTCCGTCTCGCCCGAGGCCCCCTTTTAACGGCAGACACATCTCCGGCTCGCCCAAGGCCTTGCCTTCGCTAAGAAGCAACCCTGACTAAATCGCCGCGCCGACCGACCGAGTCGCAGGGGCATTTAACGCAAAGGTAGCCTGACACCTTTATCCTGACGCGCGCCCCCGGCAGAGCCGAAGTGACCGCCGTCACTTCGCCGCTCCACTGACCGGTCTGACAGAAGGACAGCGCCGCCTGCGCCATTCCGACTGCAGTGCCACTTGACAGAGTGAGACTGACAGGCAGTCAGGCCTTGCCAAAGGCGCCATAGGAAGCTCCGCCCGACCCAGGGCTCGGACTCGGGCTAAGGCCCCGAAAGACGGCGAACTCCCCTCCGCCCGACCTAGGGCTCGGACTCGGGCTAAGGCCCCGGAAGACGGCGAACTCCGCTCCGCCCGACCCAGGGCTAGGACTCGGGCTAAGGTCCCAGAAGACGGCGAACTCCGCTCCGCCCGACCTAGGGCTCGGACTCGGGCTAAGGCCCCGGAAGACGGCGAACTCCGCTCCGCCCGACCCAGGGCTCGGACTCGGGCTAAGGCCCCGGAACACGGCGAACTCCGCTCCGCCCGACCCAGGGCTCGGACTCGGGCTAAGGCCCCGGAAGACGACGAACTCCGCTCCGCCCGACCCAGGGCTCGGACTCGGGCTAAGGCCCCGGAAGACGACGAACTCCGTTCCGCCCGACCCAGGGCTCGGACTCGGGCTAAGGCCCTAGAAGACGGACTCGACCTCGGCTTCGGAGGAGCCTCCACGTCGCCCGACCTAGGGCACAAGCCCGCCACGTCAACAGGAAGCACCATCATCACCCTACCCCGAGCCGACTCGGGCCGCAGAGAACAAGACCAGCGTCCCATCTGGCTAGCTCCGCAAGATAGGCAATGATGGCGCCCCGCTAGACCCGTGACGACGGCGGCTCTCAGCTCCCTTACGGAAGCAGGGGGACGTCAGCAAGGACCCAACCGCTCCGACAGCTGTCCCTCCGCCAGGCTCCGTTGCTCCTCCGACAGCCACGACACCACACCAGCTGGGTGCCAAGATCTCTCCGGCTGCCACATTGGCATGTACTTAGGGCGCTAGCTCACCCCCGCTAGACACGTAGCACTTTGCTACACCCCCATTGTACACCTGGATCCTCTCCTTACGCCTATAAAAGGAAGGACCAGGGCCTTCTTAGAGAAGGTTGGCCGCGCGGGGACGAGGACGGGGCAGGCGCTCTCTTGGGGCCGCTTGCTTCCCTCACCCGCGTGGACGCTTGTAACCCCCTACTGCAAGCGCACCCGACCTAGGCGCGGGTCGAACACGAAGGCCGCGGGATCTCCACCTCTCTCACGACCTGTCTCCGGCCACCTCGCTTTCCCCCCTTCGCGCTCGCCCACGCGCTCGACCCATCTGGGCTGGGGCACGCGGCACACTCACTCGTCGGCTTAGGGACCCCCCGGTCTCGAAACGCCGACAGTTGGCGTGCCAGGTAGGGGCCTGCTGCGTGTTGACGAGCAGCATCCCGTCAGGTTCCAGATGGGCAGTCTCCAACGACCTCTCCAACCCGGGACGGTGCTCCGTTTCGGGAGTCTCGAGTTCATGTCTCTCGACGGCAGCTACGACATGATACTCCTTCCACTGCCGCGCGACGACGACAATGGCGGCCGACAGCCCGCCCGCCGGCGGCGGAATCGACGACGTCTTCCCCGTGTGGTGGGAGAACAACATTCGAACTCGCCCAGTCCTCTCCCCCGCCATCGGAGGAGGAGGCGGGGCAACCAAGGCCGAGCGGGAGGCCGCGCTCCGTCGGCTGTCGAGCGAATCAGCGTCTGTAACACCCGGATTTTAGGGGTCCAAAACCCGGGCGCTAACATAAACACCAGGTATGCTGGGACCAAGTCTCACACATATGATGTATAGTGGCACAGGATCGAATGTCACAACTTTATATATAACAAGAGTTCTATACAAAATAAATAATTACATTATAAGGAGACAACGGTCCAGCAACCCAAAAGTTGACTGGGAGACGACGACCTAGACCTCTCACGAACTCATCGCAGCATCCTCCATGAGCATCATCCTGCAGTACCTGGTCTTGACCTGTGGTGTATGTGAGACAGCAAGAGTGAGCTCACATACGTTCATCGCTCAACAAGTTGTGGGGAATAATGTGCATGAACTCGCCAAAGGTGGGAGCTCACGTGAAGTGTAAGGCTTACCAAAGAATATGGTTAGAGCTGAGCATTGCTTTTAAAGTTGGTCAAAATTTTATTAGCAGTTACTAAGTATAAGTAAATACCAACCCAGTTAAATAGTAGAACAAAAGTAACAACTTCACCTGCGATGCAATGCATATGACAAATTGAATTTAGTTCCATAATTTAATCATGTGAGTGTCCGAGCTGCTCATGACCGTGAGCACGGCTAGTATACCAGTTTTACACTCTGCAGAGGTTGCGCATCTTTACCCACAAGTCGTGTATCCCATGTCGCCAGGGTTTGCAAAGCCCTTAGACACTTCCGAGGTGAATGGCTAGGGATCCACTACGAGGCCTTTACAAAGTTCCACTAGCTTCCGAAAACCCGCTACAGTTTATAGGAAGATCCAGTGCAGGAATCCCTTGCAGGACCGCCATCGCAGCAAAATCCTCCCGAGGGCCTCCCTACACTGACCTCTCCCCTACTGCCCTTGCCCCTTTCGGGTAAGGTAGTCTTCCACTAGCTTTCCTAATTAATCAGCCAAGGGCGTCCCATTCCACCCTCGTGGTAGCACTGTTTTCCCGGGTGGTTCTCCATGTTCCAATTAACATAATGATCTTATCATGAACAATAAATAACAGCTGATAACAAAAGTATGATCAGGAATAATGTAATCTTCATACCCAAAACCACATAAAGCACTAGCAAGTACTACCCAAAAGGTTCAGTGGTAAACAAGGTATAAAGATAGACAAACTAGGGTAACCTATTGGGTCCCATCAAAATTAACCTATGCAGATCATTATGATTAATCAGAACATGGCTGGGTAAAAAGAAGTGATCAAGGGCACAACGTGCCTGGGCCTTGAGAATCCAGATACCAGGATGATCTTCAGAGGACACGTGACCTCGCACTAGTCGTAGCAATACAAACAAACAGTGTATAGGCAAAATTAACATTACACCAAACATGTATGCCAAAATACATATTAATAATCTACATATTAAAATAAGATCACAGGAAAAAGAATTATTAATTTTGGAGTTGTAGATTTTAAGTTATAAATTTTCAAAGGTTTTATGTGCTTAAAATGGGTTAAGTGAGAGATTAAATTCCTAACTGTTTTCATGACAAAACAGAGGTTCTAGGTGATAGAGAATAAAATTACAAAATTTTAGAAAGTGGAATGGATTAATTTGGAGTTCATATGCATTTTCTATGAATTATATAAATTCTAGGAATTATTTTTATATTAAAAACTCATTTTCTAATTCATTTTCCTGATTTTATAACTCTCTGGACTGGGCCTCAATTACAGCAAAGCGCAAGGGGCTCGGCGCAAGAATCCCGAGACTCAGTCAACAGTGCCCGAGGGACGGCGGGTTCTATTTCAACTAAACGCAGGGGCTCTTTATGAAGATTGCCACGGCGAAGGGGTATTCTCAGATCTCGGCCGTCCGATCAAGCGTGAACGGCCAAGATTAAATCCCGAGCCCCGCGAACCGGTACGCATTTATAACCGCACGATCCAAATCCTACGATCACGATTTTATGAAACGAGATCCAACCGGGTCCGTCTATTAGTAGATCAGCGGTCATGCGTTACACCTCTCCCAGATCTAATCTTATCCGTTGGCTAAGATCGGACGGCCCAACGGCCTCGCCCCTACCCCCGGCCAGCACGGGTGGCGCCGCCAATCCGCCACGGCGGAAGCTCGCCGGCGAATAGGTGGCCCACGGCCCTGGCGCCCCAAGTCGCGATTCGAAAGGTTCTACGCGCAGAGGAGGAGAGGGCGAATCCGGGGAAGGAAGTCTCACCACGGTTGGTAGCGCGAACAGCTCTGGCCACGGCGCACGGCGGAGTTTGTATGACGGCGAGCAATCCACCGACCACCAGGGCCACGCGGTTCGAATTGAAGGCGCGGACAGCTTCACAGGTCCCTGGCGATCGCCCAGGACGAGGCAATCGAAGCGGAGGGGCAACGGCGGCGCGGTTCAACGGCGGCGGCACACGGTCGGTTGAAGATGGAGTGAGGGCGACGCCACGACCAGTGCTTAAATAGGAGCAGGCAGGCACGAGGATCCCGGCCAGTTGGTTAGAAGATTGATTCACGGTCTCCGATGGTTGGCCGGCGAGGATCTCGCACACCTTTCTGTTGAGCTCGGCCGCGGAGTCCGGGAAGACGACGGCTGACAAAGCGGGCCCCGCGGTCAGCGAAAGGGAAAGGCAGGCGAGCGCGCGCGTGAGAGGCTGTCAAGCGGGCCCAGATGGCATACACACACCCGACGCGTGCGCGGGCGAGCGACCGACGGTGCGGGTCCCACGCGGAAGTGAGTCATGTGCGAGGGGGGGTGCGGCCAGAGACTGCCAGCTGGGACCCAGCCGTCATCATCCCAGCGCCGCGCAACGTGCGGGTTGGAGAGCACCGACAGGCGGGTCCCACATGTCAGCGCCGCAGAGTGGAGCTGGGCCGTGCGCGTGTGGAGAGGAAAAACAGCAATGGGCCGAATTGCAGGATTCCGGCCCAGGTAAGCTTTTCTTCTTTTTCTTTTTATTTTCTATTTTCTTATCTCCATTTTCAAATCCAATTTGAGTTCAAGTTTAAAAACTTTGTGATTAACTTGCCCTCAGTTTGAAAGGTATAATTTAATAATATAAGTGTGAAGGATGTTTATTCTGATTTTTATTTTATTTTATGTAGTATTTCTCTTAGTTCTTCCCTTCTCTTTTATTTTCTATTTTCTATTCCAAATTCAAATTTATACTTCTATTTTAGTTTTCAGATTTTTCAAATGTATCAATTGGAACCCAAAGGTGAATATAAACCATATTATTTTAATTTTACTAAGTTAAGCTTTATTCTCCTTGTTATTTATTTCATGGGATGTATAAATGGTTTTCTTTAAAAGTAAAATTCTTTTCTCATCACTTTCTTATTTCCCTAATTTCCAAATCATTATGATACTTTGCTCAGATTTCTTCTACCGATCCCAAATTCAGAATTTGGGTGTTACAAATCCTACCCCCCTTAAAGAGAATCTCGTCCTCGAGATTTGTAAGAAAGAGGATATAGGAAGAGTGATTTGAAATTTAGCTTTTAGTTTCTAATTAGTTCAAAAATCAAGAGTCTCTCTTTTTATTATTAGTAAGTGATTAGGAGAGCATGGGTAATATATGTATGTCCAGTTTATTATGTAAGATAGAAGATGTCTTTAGAGCTTATATATAGGTTTGGTTAAGAAAGTGTAGGGTAAGAAAATATTCCATCCTAGATTGTGGCTTTTGACTCATCTGGTGATCCCGCTTGATCCTTGAAGACTTGAGTTGGTGTTTATTCCTTTCTTAATGAGGTTGATCATCTTCGGTCTCCAATCTTGGTGTCTTCATCTGAGCTAGGGAGATATAGTTAAGATAGTTGGGTCTATGAGTAGGACATTTTTTTTAATCAATAGGTTCACATAAATGGATTGTGCATCTTATGGGGAGTGTATGGTTGAGTTGATTTATGACACTAACTTAGGCTTAAGTGACTTAAGAGTATGGCTTAATCCTTGTTTTACGTCCAGATTGGGGTAACCAGTTGTATAAGGTGAATATCCAAGGGTAAGATGGAATCAGTCAAGATGAGAGATATGTATGGGTGAGATAGACTACAAGATGTAGGTTAAAAGTTTGTTTGTTGTTAGGTGGGACTAGAAAGGTTATACCATTCATCATGGTTCTATGGGTTGGGTTAGCTCATGGTTGAATTGATCCAATGTGCTAAGATAAGTTAATACATGGCTAGTGGGGTCTAATCTCTTCTACTAGTGTCATTAATCTGTTTAAGTGAACCACATTAAGTTAGATAACATTAGACCACACTGGATCAGGTCACATTAGATAAGATAAGATCTAGATTAAATTGGATATGACTAGATTAGACTAGTTTAGGTTAGACAGGTCCAACAGGGTAGAATATGTTAGGATGTTTTGAGATTAGTTAGATATGTTATGATAAGATAGAGTCTCTTGCTAGTTTATAATTGAGAGGTTATGCAACTATCGGATGGTTAAGGTAGTTGCATATGGCCAAGTCGATCTGTCATTCTTAATTTAGTGCAGGGTGAACTAAGTTAAGACCTGTTTTATAGGGGTAGAGTCTAAACTATCTCATCAGTATTATCTAACATGTTTGATAAGTCACATTAGATTTGATCAGATCTAGGTTAGATTGGTGTGACTTGTTTGACTAGATAAGATCTAATTAATTTGCATTAGATCATGGTTGTTAAACTAGGGTGGATAAGTATGCTTATTAGGACAAGATGGATCCATAAAGATAAGATAGAATCTTTTGAGACCAGTTAGACCTATTAGGATGAGATACAATCTTTTCAAGATAGGATGAGTATCTTTTTAAGATAAGATGGATCTATTAAGATAAGGGAGAATCTTTTAAGATAAGATGAATTGGTTAGAATGAGAGCTTTTTAGGATAAGATAAATCTCTTAAGCTAGATATGTTCCAATGGGGACAATCTAGGTTGTCTAATTATTTTATAATTATATATATTTTTTTATACCTATGTGTATATGCAGATGCAATTGTGGACATTACTCCACAACTCATCACACTCAAACAAAGATCCAAATCAGACAAATATCATAAGAACAAACATTCAAATACATAAACACTTATAAAAATAGTTTTGTTTTTGTTCCTGAGAGTAGGTCTCCTATCCCTAAAGGTCACTTTAGGCATGGGATTTCAAAGTGTAAAATCCACATTTGTCTTTTAGAAAGAAAAAGGTAAGAATAATCAGAGTACAGCGGAATTAGATGAGAAAAGATTAAGATAAGCTTAGAAAAGAATCAGAGTAGCAGAGGTAAGTAGACAAGGGTTGTCCAGTGCTATCTAGGTTTCGTCCTACAGTCAACATTGCTCTGATACCACTTCTGTAACACCCGGATTTTAGGGGTCCAAAACCCGGGCGCTAACATAAACACCAGGTATGCTGGGACCAAGTCTCACACATATGATGTATAGTGGCACAGGATCGAATGTCACAACTTTATATATAACAAGAGTTCTATACAAAATAAATAATTACATTATAAGGAGACAACGGTCCAGCAACCCAAAAGTTGACTGGGAGACGACGACCTAGACCTCTCACGAACTCATCGCAGCATCCTCCATGAGCATCATCCTGCAGTACCTGGTCTTGACCTGTGGTGTATGTGAGACAGCAAGAGTGAGCTCACATACGTTCATCGCTCAACAAGTTGTGGGGAATAATGTGCATGAACTCGCCAAAGGTGGGAGCTCACGTGAAGTGTAAGGCTTACCAAAGAATATGGTTAGAGCTGAGCATTGCTTTTAAAGTTGGTCAAAATTTTATTAGCAGTTACTAAGTATAAGTAAATACCAACCCAGTTAAATAGTAGAACAAAAGTAACAACTTCACCTGCGATGCAATGCATATGACAAATTGAATTTAGTTCCATAATTTAATCATGTGAGTGTCCGAGCTGCTCATGACCGTGAGCACGGCTAGTATACCAGTTTTACACTCTGCAGAGGTTGCGCATCTTTACCCACAAGTCGTGTATCCCATGTCGCCAGGGTTTGCAAAGCCCTTAGACACTTCCGAGGTGAATGGCTAGGGATCCACTACGAGGCCTTTACAAAGTTCCACTAGCTTCCGAAAACCCGCTACAGTTTATAGGAAGATCCAGTGCAGGAATCCCTTGCAGGACCGCCATCGCAGCAAAATCCTCCCGAGGGCCTCCCTACACTGACCTCTCCCCTACTGCCCTTGCCCCTTTCGGGTAAGGTAGTCTTCCACTAGCTTTCCTAATTAATCAGCCAAGGGCGTCCCATTCCACCCTCGTGGTAGCACTGTTTTCCCGGGTGGTTCTCCATGTTCCAATTAACATAATGATCTTATCATGAACAATAAATAACAGCTGATAACAAAAGTATGATCAGGAATAATGTAATCTTCATACCCAAAACCACATAAAGCACTAGCAAGTACTACCCAAAAGGTTCAGTGGTAAACAAGGTATAAAGATAGACAAACTAGGGTAACCTATTGGGTCCCATCAAAATTAACCTATGCAGATCATTATGATTAATCAGAACATGGCTGGGTAAAAAGAAGTGATCAAGGGCACAACTTGCCTAGGCCTTGAGAATCCAGATACCAGGATGATCTTCAGAGGACACGTGACCTCGCACTAGTCGTAGCAATACAAACAAACAGTGTATAGGCAAAATTAACATTACACCAAACATGTATGCCAAAATACATATTAATAATCTACATATTAAAATAAGATCACAGGAAAAAGAATTATTAATTTTGGAGTTGTAGATTTTAAGTTATAAATTTTCAAAGGTTTTATGTGCTTAAAATGGGTTAAGTGAGAGATTAAATTCCTAACTGTTTTCATGACAAAACAGAGGTTCTAGGTGATAGAGAATAAAATTACAAAATTTTAGAAAGTGGAATGGATTAATTTGGAGTTCATATGCATTTTCTATGAATTATATAAATTCTAGGAATTATTTTTATATTAAAAACTCATTTTCTAATTCATTTTCCTGATTTTATAACTCTCTGGACTGGGCCTCAATTACAGCAAAGCGCAAGGGGCTCGGCGCAAGAATCCCGAGACTCAGTCAACAGTGCCCGAGGGACGGCGGGTTCTATTTCAACTAAACGCAGGGGCTCTTTATGAAGATTGCCACGGCGAAGGGGTATTCTCAGATCTCGGCCGTCCGATCAAGCGTGAACGGCCAAGATTAAATCCCGAGCCCCGCGAACCGGTACGCATTTATAACCGCACGATCCAAATCCTACGATCACGATTTTATGAAACGAGATCCAACCGGGTCCGTCTATTAGTAGATCAGCGGTCATGCGTTACACCTCTCCCAGATCTAATCTTATCCGTTGGCTAAGATCGGACGGCCCAACGGCCTCGCCCCTACCCCCGGCCAGCACGGGTGGTGCCGCCAATCCGCCACGGCGGAAGCTCGCCGGCGAATAGGTGGCCCGCGGCCCTGGCGCCCCAAGTCGCGATTCGAAAGGTTCTACGCGCAGAGGAGGAGAGGGCGAATCCGGGGAAGGAAGTCTCACCACGGTTGGTAGCGCGAACAGCTCTGGCCACGGCGCACGGCGGAGTTTGTATGACGGCGAGCAATCCACCGACCACCAGGGCCACGCGGTTCGAATTGAAGGCGCGGACAGCTTCACAGGTCCCTGGCGATCGCCCAGGACAAGGCAATCGAAGCGGAGGGGCAACGGCGGCGCGGTTCAACGGCGGCGGCACACGGTCGGTTGAAGATGGAGTGAGGGCGACGCCACGACCAGTGCTTAAATAGGAGCAGGCAGGCACGAGGATCCCGGCCAGTTGGTTAGAAGATTGATTCACGGTCTCCGATGGTTGGCCGGCGAGGATCTCGCACACCTTTCTGTTGAGCTCGGCCGCGGAGTCCGGGAAGACGACGGCTGACAAAGCGGGCCCCGCGGTCAGCGAAAGGGAAAGGCAGGCGAGCGCGCGCGTGAGAGGCTGTCAAGCGGGCCCAGATGGCATACACACACCCGACGCGTGCGCGGGCGAGCGACCGACGGTGCGGGTCCCACGCGGAAGTGAGTCATGTGCGAGGGGGGGTGCGACCAGAGACTGCCAGCTGGGACCCAGCCGTCATCATCCCAGCGCCGCGCAACGTGCGGGTTGGAGAGCGCCGACAGGCGGGTCCCACATGTCAGCGCCGCAGAGTGGAGCTGGGCCGTGCGCGTGTGGAGAGGAAAAACAGCAATGGGCCGAATTGCAGGATTCCGGCCCAGGTAAGCTTTTCTTCTTTTTCTTTTTATTTTCTATTTTCTTATCTCCATTTTCAAATCCAATTTGAGTTCAAGTTTAAAAACTTTGTGATTAACTTGCCCTCAGTTTGAAAGGTATAATTTAATAATATAAGTGTGAAGGATGTTTATTCTGATTTTTATTTTATTTTATGTAGTATTTCTCTTAGTTCTTCCCTTCTCTTTTATTTTCTATTTTCTATTCCAAATTCAAATTTATACTTCTATTTTAGTTTTCAGATTTTTCAAATGTATCAATTGGAACCCAAAGGTGAATATAAACCATATTATTTTAATTTTACTAAGTTAAGCTTTATTCTCTTTGTTATTTATTTCATGGGATGTATAAATGGTTTTCTTTAAAAGTAAAATTCTTTTCTCATCACTTTCTTATTTCCCTAATTTCCAAATCATTATGATACTTTGCTCAGATTTCTTCTACCGATCCCAAATTCAGAATTTGGGTGTTACAGCGTCCCCAGTGCCCCAACGGAGGGCGCGTCGGGCGTCGACCTCGCGTTTGAGACGAAGACGAGCGCCGTCCCCCCGCGACACGCCAATCCCGAGCAAGTGGACGACGCCAGCACGCTCGCGGAGGGCCTGCAGGACGTCGCCCTCGTACCCAAGACGACGGCGCACTCAGTCCCCAACGTGACTATGTCGCTCCTCGTCGACCAAAAGGTACCGACTGATTCCCATCCTACGTCATTTCGACTCGGCCTCAACCTGCCTAGCGACCTCGCTTTGGCGGGCGCTCACGTTGAGGCGAGTGCAACCCCTCTGGGGTTTCGTATGCGGTCGCCTTGGGACCGATTGACGGACGTCTCGACCTACGGGCCCTTTGGGTCCGAGGAAGATGACGATCCCAGCGTCTGTTGGGATTTATCTGGATTTGGCAACCCCAGTGCCATGCGGGACTTTATGACCGCATGTGACTACTGCCTCTCCGACTGTTCCGATGGCAGCCGCAGCCTTGACGACAAGGACTGCGGCCCGAGCCGCGAATGTTTCCACGTCGAGCTAGGGGATCCCTCCAAAGGCAACCACCTCGGCATGCCGGAGGACGGTGATCTCCCTAGGCCGGTGCCTCGCGCCGACATCCCGCGGGAGCTAGCTGTGGTCCCCGTTCCGGCGGGACGTCGGGCAGGTATGGGCGGGCCAACCCCCGGCCGGAGAAATACGTCACCTGCCCCAGGGTTTCCAGCACCGCGTCGCCAACGATGTCAGGGACAGGCCGCCACCCGCATCCAGCGGGGTCGGTCAGAACCTGGCAGCCGCAGCGATGCTCCTCCGCGTGATGCCAGAACCATCAACCACCGAGGGTCGGCGAATCCAGGGAGAGCTCAGGAATCTCCTGGAGGGCGCTGCGGCCCGGCGGGCCGAGAGCTCTGCCTCCCGAAGGCAGGGGTACCCCTCGGGACCTCATGCCGCGACTTCCCGATTCATGCGGGAAGCCTCGGTCTACACCGGGCACACGCGCAACACCGCGCCTGCGGCCCCGGGCCACCTCGGCAACGAGCACCATCATCGCGACCGTCGGGCCCGCCTCGACGAAAGGGTGCGCCGAGGCTACCACCCCAGGCGTGGGGGACGCTACGACAGCGGGGAGGATCGGAGTCCCTCGCCCGAACCACCCGGTCCGCAGGCCTTCAGCCGGGCCATCCGGCGGGTGCCGTTTCCGGCCCGGTTCCGACCCCCGACTACTATCACAAAGTACTCGGGGGAAACGAGGCCGGAATTGTGGCTCGCAGACTAACGCCTGGCCTGTCAACTGGGTGGAACGGACGACGACAACCTCATCATCCGCAACCTCCCCCTGTTCCTCTCCGACACTGCTCGCGCCTGGTTGGAGCACCTGCCTCCGGGGCAGATCTCCAACTGGGATGAATTGGTCCAAGCCTTCGCCGGCAATTTCCAGGGCACGTACGTGCGCCCCGGAAATTCCTGGGACCTCCGAAGCTGCCGGCAACAGCCGGGAGAGTCTCTTCGGGACTACATCCGGCGATTCTCGAAGCAGCGCACCGAGCTGCCCAACATCACCGACTCCGATGTCATCGGCGCGTTCCTTGCCGGCACCACCTGCCGTGACCTGGTGAGCAAGTTGGGTCGCAAGACCCCCACCAGGGTGAGCGAGCTGATGGACATCGCCACCAAGTTCGCCTCTGGCCAGGAGGCGGTCGAGGCCATCTTCCGAAAGGACAAGCAGCCCCAGGGCCGCCCGTCGGAAGAGGCTCCCGAGGCGTCTACTCCGCGCGGCGCCAAGAAGAAAGGCAAGAAGAAGTCGCAAGCGAAACGCGACGCCGCCGACGCGGACCTTGTCGCCGCCGCCGAGTACAAGAACCCTCGGAAGCCCCCCGGAGGTGCTAACCTCTTCGACAAGATGCTCAAGGAGCCGTGCCCCTACCATCAGGGGCCCGTCAAGCACACCCTCGAGGAGTGTGTCATGCTTCGGCCACCCGCAGAGGGTGGCTGGGCCCGCGACGATGACAAAAAGGAAGATCACCAAGCAGGAGAGTTCCCCGAGGTCCGCGACTGCTTCATGATCTACGGAGGGCATGCGGCGAATGCCTCGGCTCGGCATCGCAAGCAAGAGCGTCGGGAGGTCTGCTCGGTGAAGGTGGCGGCGCCAGTCTACCTAGACTGGTCTGACAAGCCCATCACCTTCGACCAAGCTGACCACCCCGACCACGTGCCGAGCCCGGGGAAATACCCGCTCGTCGTCGACCCCATCATCGGCAACGTCAGGCTCACCAAGGTCCTGATGGATGGGGGCAGCTGCCTCAACATCATCTACGCCGAGACCCTCAGGCTCCTGCACGTCGATCTGTCCTCCGTCCGAGCAGGCGCTGCGCCCTTCCACGGGATCATTCCTGGGAAGCGTGTCCAGCCCCTCGGACGGCTCGACCTTCCTGTCTGCTTCGGAACGCCCTCCAACTTCCGAAGGGAGATTCTGACGTTCAAGGTGGTCGGGTTCCGAGGAACCTACCACGCGGTATTGGGGAGGCCATGCTACGCGAAGTTCATGGCCGTCCCCAACTACACCTACCTGAAGCTCAAGATGTCGGGCCCCAACGGGGTCATCACCGTCGGCCCCACGTACAAACACGCGTTCGAATGCGACGTGGAGTGCGTGGAGTACGCCGAGGCCCTCGCCGAGTCCGAGGCCCTCATCGCCGACCTGGAGAACCTCTCCAGAGAGGTGCCAGACGTGAAGCGACACGCCGGCAATTTCGAGCCAGCGGAGACGGTTAAGGCCGTCCCTCACGACCCCAGTGGCGACACCTCTAAGCAGATCCGGATCGGTTCTGGGCTCGACCCCAAATAGGAAGCAGTGCTCGTCGACTTTCTTCGCGCAAACGCCGACGTCTTTGCGTGGAGTCCCTCGGACATGCCCGGCATACCGAGGGATGTCGCCGAGCACTCGCTGGATATTCGGGCCGGAGCCCGACCGGTCAGGCAGCCTCTGCGCCGATTCGACGAGGAGAAGCGCAGAGTGATAGGCGAGGAGATCCACAAGCTAATGGCAGCAGGGTTCATCAAAGAGTTATTCCATCCCGAATGGCTTGCCAACCCTGTGCTTGTGAGAAAGAAAGGGGGGAAATGGCGGATGTGTGTAGACTACACTGGTCTCAACAAAGCATGTCCGAAGGTTCCCTACCCTCTACCTCGCATCGATCAAATCGTGGATTCCACTGCTGGGTGCGAAACCCTGTCTTTCCTCGATGCCTACTCAGGGTATCATCAAATCAAGATGAAAGAGTCCGACCAGCTCGCGACTTCTTTCATCACGCCCTTCGGCATGTACTGCTATGTCACCATGCCGTTCGGTTTGAGGAACGCGGGTGCGATGTACCAGCGGTGCATGAACCATGTGTTCGGTGAACACATCAGTCGTACGGTCGAGGCCTACGTCGATGACATCGTAGTCAAGACAAGGAAAGCCTCCGACCTCCTCTCCGACCTTGAAGTGACATTTCGGTGTCTCAAGGCAAAGGACGTCAAGCTCAATCCCGAGAAGTGTGTCTTCGGGGTGCCCCGAGGCATGCTCCTGGGGTTCATCGTCTCCGAGTGGGGCATCGAAGCCAACCCGGAGAAGATCGCAGCCATCACCAGCATGGGGCCCATCAAGGACTTAAAAGGTGTACAGAGGGTCATGGGATGTCTCGCGGCCTTGAGCCGTTTCATCTCACGCCTCGGCGAAAGAGGCCTGCCTCTGTACCGCCTCTTAAGGAAGGCCGAGTGCTTCACTTGGACCCCTGAGGCCGAGGAAGCTCTCGGGAACCTGAAGGCGCTCCTCACCAAGGCGCCTATCTTGGTACCCCCAGCTGATGGAGAAGCCCTCTTGGTCTACGTCGCCGCGACCACTCAGGTGGTTAGCGCCGCGATTGTGGTCGAAAGGCAAGAAGAGGGGCATGCATTGCCCGTTCAGAGGCCAGTTTACTTCGTCAGCGAGGTGCTGTCCGAAACCAAGATCTGCTACCCACAAGTTTAGAAGCTACTGTATGCAGTGATCCTGACGAGGCGAAAGTTGCGACATTACTTCGAGTCTCATCTGGTAACTATGGTGTCATCCTTCCCCTTGGGGGAGATCATCCAGTGCCGAGAGGCCTCGGGCAGGATCGCAAAGTGGGCGGTGGAAATCATGGGCGAGACAATCTCGTTCGCCCCTCGGAAGGCCATCAAGTCCCAGGTATTGGCGGACTTCGTAGCTGAATGGGTCGACACCCAGCTGCCGACGGCTCCGATCCAACCAGAGCTCTGGACCATGTTTTTCGACGGGTCACTGACGAAGACGGGAGCCGGCGCGGGCCTGCTCTTCGTCTCGCCCCTCGGGAAACACCTACGCTACGTGCTGCGCCTCCATTTCCCGGCGTCCGACAATGTGGCTGAGTACGAAGCTCTGATCAACGGATTGCGAATCGCCATCGAGCTAGGGGTCCGACGCCTCGACGCTCGCGGCGACTCGCAGCTCGTCATCGACCAAGTCATGAAGAACTCCCACTGCCGCGACCCGAAGATGGAGGCCTACTGCGATGAGGTTCGGCGCCTGGAAGACAAGTTCTACGGGCTCGAGCTTAACCACATCGCCCGGCGCTACAACGAGACTGCGGACGAGCTGGCAAAAATAGCCTCGGGGCGAACGACGGTTCCCCCGGACGTCTTCTCCCGGGATCTGCACCAACCCTCCGTCAAGATCAACGGCACGCCCGAGTCCGAGGTACCCTCGGCCCAGCCCGAGGCGTCCTCGGTTCAGCCCGAGGCGTCCTCGGCTCAGCCCGAGGTACCCTCGGCCCCCGAGGGCGAGGCGCTGCGCATCGAGGAGGAGCGGAGCGGGGTCACGCCTGATCGAGATTGGCAGACCCCGTACCTGCAATATCTCCGCCAAGGAGAGCTACCCCTCGACCAAGCCGAGGCTCGGTGGGTAGCGCGACGTGCCAAGTCGTTCGTCTTGCTGGGCAATGAGAAGGAGCTCTACCACCGCAGCCCCTCAGGCATCCTCCAGCGATGCATCTCCATCGCCGAAGGTCAGGAACTCCTGCAAGAGATACACTCGGGGGCTTGCGGCCATCATGCAGCGCCCCGAGCCTTCGTCGGGAATGCTTTCCGGCAAGGCTTCTACTGGCCGACGGTGGTGGCTGACGCCACTAGAATCGTCCGCACCTGCGAAGGGTGTCAATTCTATGCGAAGCAGACCCACCTGCCCGCTCAGGCTCTGCAGACGATACCCATCACCTGGCCCTTTGCTGTGTGGGGTCTGGACCTCGTCGGCCCTCTGCAGAAGGCGCCGGGGGCTACACGCACCTGCTGGTCGCCGTCGACAAATTCTCCAAGTGGATCGAGGTCCGACCCCTGAACAGCATCAGGTCTGAGCAGGCGGTGGCGTTCTTCACCAACATCATCCATCGCTTCGGGGTCCCAAACTCCATCATCACCGACAACGGCACCCAGTTCACCGGCAGAAAATTCTTGGATTTTTGCGAGGATCACCACATCTGGGTGGACTGGGCTGCCGTAGCTCATCCCATGTCGAATGGGCAAGTAGAGCGTGCCAACGGCATGATTCTACAAGGGCTCAAGCCTCGGATTTACAACGACCTCAACAAGTTCGGCAAGCGATGGATGAAGGAACTCCCCTCGGTGGTCTGGAGCCTGAGGACAACGCCGAGCCGAGCCACGGGATTCACGCCGTTCTTCCTGGTCTACGGGGCCGAGGCCGTCTTGCCCACTGACCTGGAATACGGCTCCTCGAGGGCGAGGGCCTACGATGATCAAAGCAACCAAGCTAGCCGAGAAGACTTGTTGGACCAGCTGGAAGAGGCTCGGGACAGGGCCTTACTACACTCGGCGCGGTATCAGCAGTCCCTGCGACGCTACCACGCCCGAGGGGTCCGACCCCGGGACCTCCAGGTGGGTGACCTGGTGCTTCGACTGTGGCAAGACGCCTGAGGGAGGCACAAGCTCACGCCCCCCTGGGAGGGGCCATTCGTCATCGCCAAAGTTCTGAAGCCAGGAACGTACAAGCTGGCCAACAGCCAAGGCGAGGTCTACGGCAACGCTTGGAACATCCGACAGCTACGTCGCTTCTACCCTTAAGATGTTTCCAAGTTGTTCATATACCTCGCACCCACGCAAAGTTTAGTCAACAAGGAAGGGTCGGCCTCGCCTCGGCAAAGCCCGACCCTCCCTCGGGGGCTAAAAGGGGCGAAACCCCCTCTGTGTCAAAATTTTCCTCGAAAAAAATCTCTTCTACCAGAATATCTTTCGTGCTTTTTGACTACTTCGAAAAGTGGGTCCTGGAAACGACGGAGTACACGTAAGCAGCCAAGGCTGACCGAGCCGAGGGACTCCTACGCCTCCGGGATACGGATACCTCACTCATCACCTTCTGCGATAAGTAACTCGCGTTCGGATAAAGTGACTCCGCGGATCGAACAAGTCTTTACGTTCGGAAGCCCTTCTGCCGAAGCGATCCTTCGAGCCTTCTCGACCGAGTCGGTGACAGGGCCTCATGGACGGGTGAAAGTACGCGTAAGCGGCAAGGCCGACCGAGCCGAGGGACTCCCACGCCTCCGGGATATGGATACCTCACTCGTCACCTTCCGCGAGAAGCAACTCTCGCTCGCACAAACATCCCTGTTACCGACAAAAAGTCCAGATACTCGAAACAAGAGGAAAAGAGACGCAGCGAGGGTGTGTGTTCTGGCCTCGACGGCCGCACAAGGCACACGCTACAAGACAATCTGATCCTGCAGGCTCGGGTCTTGACGCTGGAAGGGGGCAGCAACACCCTCGGCATCGACGGCACCTTCGGCGAGGCCCGACCTAGCCTCGGACGGCGACGTGGTCCGAGGGTCTCTGCTCCGAAGGACGACGTCATCACCACGCCCGGGCAATCGCCGCCAGGGACTTCTCCGGGAATCCGGCCCGAGCAGGCGGCTCAGCCGGTCACCCCTGGGGCCTCGGCCAACCATCTTCCGAGGCACCAGCCCGGTCCGAAGCCTCGGCTGGTCAACTCCGACGTCGATCCCGCCAACGGACAACCCGGCTAGGCTCCGGCCAACCAGGTTTCATTTTCGAGCCAATTCCGCCTCTGTTCATGCTGATATCGCTACCCCTGGCCTCGGCTCGTCGAAGAGCGGCCGAGGGGTCTCTTTAACTAAGCTAGAGGAACCTCGGACAGCAAGGCCGACCGAGCCGAGGGACTCCTACGCCTCCGGGATACGGATACCTCACTCGTCACCTTGACACGGGGCGACTCATGCTTGGTGAAGCGGTTCAGATAGTCAACGGACGAGTCTTAGTGCTCAAAAATGAGGAAAAAATACGGCTCCGTGCCGAAGTTACATACATGTTCAGGCCCCGAAAGCCGAAATGAACAAAAAATCCTGGCATTCGAAGTGCCATTACAAACGGAACTCCGGTTCCCCCTCCGCAGGTACGAACAACCCCACTCGATAGGGGTGGGCCTGCGGAGCAACAGAAGACCGACGAGCGGCATGTCATCGCCCGCCCCGACAGCGGCGACGATGAAGACTTCTGTCCCGGGGGGCCGAACAGCAGCAGTGATGACCTCAGGGCGGATGCTGCTGCTGGGAGGCCCCCGCCCATGCCCGAACTCGAGAGGCAAGGATGGGCAGAAGGCCGTAGAGTTGGAGGTCGGTCCGTGGCCAGCCTTGGCTATCACGTCGGCGGAAGAACCTCTTCCAGCTGCCGTGGCAGACGCCGGCGCCGCGAGCGGCTCCGAAGCCACTCGCGTCCGAAGGCCAGGCACGCTGCAGATGCCAGCGCCACGGACGACGACCGCTCCTCCCTCCGATCACTGAGTAAAGGAGCGGGCCGCCGCCCACGCGGGGGCCGACCTCAACTCGGCACACTCCCCTCCCCAGCCCTGGTGATGAAAATCCTTGAGGCTGAGGGAGGGGCAGAGGCCGCAGCCCGGCTCGCTTTCCCCCACCATCAAGCCGGAGGTCACCATCTTGGGTGACCGCCGGTGGAGGGGTGCAGCCGGGCTGCATGATGAAAATCCTTGAAGCCGAACGATGGCTGAAAGGTACCAACTCCCACGGAGTTGCGTTCCTCCAACGATGGGGCGAAAAGACGGCGGTTTCCCCCATCCGGGGGCTTGGAAGGTGGAAAGACACGGTGCATCAGGGAGGAAGAAGACATGGTCGCCTTACGAAAGGGGTCGCCCTCCTTTTAAAGGCGACTCTCCCTGCTTGCGCCCCCAACCGTCACGGGCTGAGTCTTCTCCAACACGCTCCAAAGCCCTCCCCTGCGGCGCGGGGGCTGGGTCCCGCATGTCATGCAGACCGGCTCCGAGCAGAAGAAGCCAAACTGCCGCGCGTGATGCACGCAACCGCCCAGCGGTTACAAGTGACCCTCCACTTTTGCCCAGACCAACGGGCGAAAGGGGCGGGCAGCCATGCAGGCGGCATGCAATCGCGCCAAGTGGACGCACCTCTCCGACTCCCGACACGCCAGCATGGAGGCCCAGGCCCACACGTCGCGCGACCGGCGCGCCGGGTGCTGCATGCAAGCAACTGTACCGCCTGTGCCACCACCGCGCCTCCTCGATTGCAGAACCAATACCGCGACTCGAGGCGACCCAGCGCGCGACCCAGCGGCGCCAGCCTGGCGCGGCGGCCAACGCGGCCAAAGGTGGGCCGGCAGTAATGACGGTGGCAGGCGCGCGGGAGCAGCGCACACGTCGTCAGCCAAGCTCACGTCCCATCCGGGGGCAGCAAGAGAACCCCCTCTCACGGCGTGAAAACAACGTGCCCGTGATCCGTTCCTCGAACGGCTCGCGCACGCGCAACGGCAGCCCCGCCAACTACTCGCCCCGTCGCATCAACTCCGCGGCTGGACAGGCGGCGCTTCTGGCAGGAGCAGCGGGCGACGCTTCGCCTTCGCCGAAACAACCGCGCCAAAAAAGGTACGCCGCGTCGTTCGGTTTTGTATCCTTTTTCCTGTTTTCCTCTTTCTCTATCTCTTGCGACAGGGACCGAGAAAGGGGGATACCCCAAAAGGGATCCTTCCCCGTGAAGGAACTAGGCTCCGAGCCTCCTTACTGATCAGGGGTTCGAAGGCTGGCCCCCCGGAGGGTTCAACAGCCGCCTCAGATCGCGTGGGCCCTACACCCACTACTGGTCAGAGGTTCGAAGGCCGGCCCCCCGAAGGGTTCCACGGCCGCCTCAGGCTACTCGGGCTCCGCGCCCATTACTGATCAGGGGTTCGAAGGCTGGCCCCCGAAGGGTTCACAGTCGCCTTAGACACCGAGCGAGGGATGACCAGGGGTACGTTCGATACATAACCGAGGCTCGGGCTGCGCTCCCGAGGTACCCTAGGACATTTCCGAGACCAGCGGGAGCGATTTTGTAACGGAATCCCATCGGAGGGAGGCATCGAGCCCTCGGACCCCGTCGCCAGGGGACCGGGTCCGGCAGATCACCCGCTGGTACTTTTGGGCGTGCCTCTGGGCCCCTAGCCGACCCCCAACTAACGGGGCACGGACGTCCACTCGGATTACCCGCTTGAAGCTCACCGGAGACACCATGTTCGGTGCCCATCGAGGGTAACATGGCGCTCTCCCCCCCTCCTCCTTGCGGAAAGGCGACGTAGGGGCGTATGTAAAAAAGCCGAGTCTGTCCCTGATCGCCCTCTCGCCCTGTGCGGAGGCTCGGGGGCTGCTCTCGCAAACCCGGCTCCGGCCAAACCGTTGACAGCGTCAACATACCAGCTCGAGAACTTGGGCCCCGACCGTGCACCCGGGCTACGGCCAGTTCGCATGAGGGAACCACCAGACCAGCCGAAGCATTACGCAAGGCATTAAGACCTCGAAGGAGTGAAACAACTCCTCCGAGGCCTCGGGGGCTACACCCGGCGGGTGCGCTCGCGCGCACCCACCAGAACAAAATGCAACCGAGAAAGGCTGGTCCCCTTGCAAAAAAGTGCGACGAAAGCCTCCAAGCGAGTGCTAACACTCCCTTCGAGGCTCGGGGGCTACTGTCGGGGACCATAATTAGGGGTACCCTCAAGACGCCTAATTCTCAGCTGGTAACCCCCATCATCATAAAGCTGCAGAGGCCTGATGGGTGCGATTAAGTCAGGGATCAGTCCATACGAGCGACTCGATCACGCCTCGCCTGAGCCTAGCCTCGGGCAAGGGCAGCCGACCCCGAGATGTTTCCGTCTCGCCCGAGGCCCCCTTTTAACGGCAGACACATCTCCGGCTCGCCCGAGGCCTTGCCTTCGCTAAGAAGCAACCCTGACTAAATCGCCGCGCCGACCGACCGAGTCGCAGGGGCATTTAACGCAAAGGTAGCCTGACACCTTTATCCTGATGCGCGCCCCCCGGCAGAGCCGAAGTGACCGCCGTCACTTCGCCGCTCCACTGACCGGTCTGACAGAAGGACAGCGCCGCCTGCGCCATTCCGACTGCAGTGCCACTTGACAGAGTGAGACTGACCGGCGGTCAGGCCTTGCCAAAGGCGCCATAGGAAGCTCCGCCCGACCCAGGGCTCGGACTCGGGCTAAGGCCCCGGAAGACGGCAAACTCCGCTCCGCCCGACCCAGGGCTCGGACTCGGGCTAAGGCCCCGGAAGACGGCGAACTCCGCTCCGCCCAACCCAAGGCTCGGACTCGGGCTAAGGTCCCGGAAGACGGCGAACTCCGCTCCGCCCGACCCAGGGCTCGGACTCGGGCTAAGGCCCCGGAAGACGGCGAACTCCGCTCCGCCCGACCCAGGGCTCGGACTCGGGCTAAGGCCCCGGAAGACGGCGAACTCCGCTGCGCCCGGCCCAGGGCTCGGACTCGGGCTAAGGCCCCGGAAGACGACGAAATCCGCTCCGCCCGACCCAGGGCTCGGACTCGGGCTAAGGCCCCGGAAGACGACGAACTCCGCTCCGCCCGACCCAGGGCTCGGACTCGGGCTAAGGCCCCGGAAGACGGACTCGACCTCGGCTTTGGAGGAGCCTCCACGTCGCCCGACCTAGGGCACAAGCCCGCCATGTCAATAGGAAGCGCCATCATCACCCTACCCCGAGCCGACTCGGGCCGCAGAGAACAAGATCGGCGTCCCATCTGGCTAGCTCCGCCAGATAGGCAATGATGGCGCCCCGCTAGACCCGTGACGACGGTGGCTCTCAGCTCCCTTACGGAAGCAGGGGGACGTCAGCAAGGACCCAACCGCTCCGACAGCTGTCCCTCCGCCAGGCTCCGTTGCTCCTCCGACAGCCACGACACCACACCAGCTGGGTGCCAAGATCTCTCCGGTTGCCACATTGGCATGTACTTAGGGCGCTAGCTCACCCCCATAGACACGTAGCACTTTGCTACACCCCCATTGTACACCTGGATCCTCTCCTTACGCCTATAAAAGGAAGGACCAGGGCCTTCTTAGAGAAGGTTGGCCGCGCGGGGACGAGGACGGGGCAGGCGCTCTCTTGGGGCCGCTCGCTTCCCTCACCCACGTGGACGCTTGTAACCCCCTACTGCAAGCGCACCCGACCTGGGCGCGGGTCGAACACGAAGGCCGCGGGATCTCCACCTCTCTCATGACCTGTCTCCGGCCACCTCGCTTTCCCCCCTTCACGCTCGCCCACACGCTCGACCCATCTGGGCTGGGGCACGCGGCACACTCACTCGTCGGCTTAGGGACCCCCCGGTCTCGAAACGCCGACAGATAGATTCAAAGGCAATCCATAAAATAGATGGAGTTGAAGCTTGTCAACAATATAAGCATAAGAGAGAGAAGGCTGCTTCGGCAGATCAACCGAAGCCTATGCTCATATGTGAAGATATAGCAGATCAAAGGGTACTGCTGGGATCTCAGCTTTCCGATGAGCAAGAAAAGACTCTGCTAAGATTTTTGTTCAACAACAAAGATGTCTTCGCTTGGACAGCTAATGATCTTTGTGGTGTCAACAGAGATGTCATCGAGCATTCACTTAATGTGGATCTATCTTTTAGGCCAAGGAAGCAAAGACTTCGGAAGATGTCTGATGATAAAGCTGAAGGTGCTCGGAACGAAGTAAAAAGACTTCTTAGTGCTGGTGTTATAAGAGAAGTAACATATCCAGAATGGCTAGCCAACACTGTTATGGTGAAGAAGGCTAATGGCAAATGAAGAATGTGTATTGATTTCACAGATCTCAACAAAGCATGTCCAAAGGACGAATTCCCATTACCAAGAATAGACACCCTTGTAGATGCAGCAGCTTCTTCGGAGCTCATGAGTTTATTGGACTGCTATTCAGGCTATCATCGAATTTGGATGAAGAAGGAAGATGAGCCAAAGACTAGCTTCATAACTCCTAGTGGCACTTATTGCTACCTTCGGATGCCAGAGGGGCTCAAGAATGCTAGAGGAAGCTTCAGCAGAATGACAGCCAAGGTCCTTCATTCTCAAATAGGCAGGAATGTGCTGACTTATGTTGATGACATCATAGTAAAAAGCACGAAGCAAGAGAATCATATTGCTGACTTGCAAGAGACATTTGCCAATTTCAGGCAAGCTGGTCTTAAACTAAATCCAGAAAAGTGTGTTTTTGGAGTAAAGAAGGGCAAGTTCCTTAGCTGTCTGGTGTCAACGAAGGGAATCAAAGCTAACCCAAATAAGATTGAAGCTATCCTTCGGATGGAGCCGCCAAATTCAAAGAAGGGGGCTCAACGGTTGGCAGGAAGGCTGGCATCGTTAAATAGATTTATATCAAGATTAGCAGAAAGGAATCTACCATTCTTTGAAATACTAAAGTCAGCCGAAGTTTTCCAATGGGGTCCGGCTCAGCAAAGGGCTTTCGAAGAGTTAAAACAATACTTGATAGACTTGACAACTCTAACTCCACCTTCGCCAGGGGCTCTATTACTCCTATATGTAGCAGCCTCTCACTCCGTAGTTAGTGTGGCGCTTGTACAGGAGAAGCAAGATTGTCAAGTTAAAAGACAAGCTCCAGTATATTTCGTCTCCAAAGTTCTAAGCTTATCAAAGAAAAATTATACAGAATTGGAGAAGGTGTTATATGCTGTGTTGATGGCTTCAAGGAAGCTTCGGCATTACTTTCAAGCATATCATATAGTTGTTCCTTCATCACAACCGCTGAAGGACATAATGAGGAATAGAGAATCCACTGGGAGGATCGGAAAATGGGCTGTCACGCTCAATGAATTCTCTATTGATTATGTACACAGATCCTCAATTCAGTCCCAGGCATTAGCGGATTTCATTGCTGATTGGATGCCAGGGGCTCAGGGAGAAGAAGTAACAAAAGATGCCGAAGCCTGGACAGTCTTCTATGATGGTTCTTGGGGAACCTTCGGTGCAGGAACAGCTGCTGTTCTAGTAGCGCCCTCCAAAGTCAGAACATGCTATGCAGCAAGACTGGACTTTTGTTGTACAAATAACATTGTTGAGTATGAAGCCCTTCTGTTGGGGCTTCGAAAGCTAAAAGCAATGGGAATAAGAAGAGCAGTCCGTAAAACTGATTCCCAGGTCATTGATGGCCATGTAGATAAAAGCAGCAAGGCAAGGGACCCGAAGCTTGAAAAGTATTTGGACACAGTCTGAAGGTTGGAGGCTTCCTTCGAAGGTTTTTCTGTAAAAAATATTCCAAGAGGGGAAAATGAACATGCAGATCTGCTAGCTAAGTCAGCAGCACAGGGGCTCCCTTTACCTTCAGAAGTATTCTTTGAAACAATAAAAGCACCTTCGGTCGAACTTCTGGAGAGAGCAGTGCTCACAATATCACCTGTACATAGTGAATATTGGAGGACTGAAATCATATCTTTTCTCCAGGGTAACTGTCTTTCAGACGACGAAGTTTATAACAAAAGAATGGAAGCAAGGACAAGACCATATGTCATAATAGAAGGGGAGTTATACAAACATGGAGTCTGCTCTCCACTTCTCAAGTGTTTATCCAGAACCGAAGGTATAGAGCTAATGAAGGAAATACATGTATGTTTGTGTGGATCTCACATTGGGTCTAGGCCTTTGCTGGGAAAGGTTTTTAGACAAGGATTTTATTGGCCGAAGGCAGCTTTGGATGCAGCAGATCTGGTTCAAAAGTGCGAAAATTGTCAAAAATGTGCAAGAGACCAGAAACAACCTTCGTCGCTAACTCAGTTAATACAGCCAACCTGGCCATTGCAAAGATGGGGCCTAGATTTGTTGGGTCCACTCCCACCAGCACAAGGCAACTTAAAGTATGTTGTAGTGGCAGTATAATATTTTTCCAAGTGGATTGAGGCGAAGCCCTTAGCTACAATAACTTCGGTCATGGTCCAAAAATTCTTTTGGCAAAATATTGTTTGTCGCTTCGGTGTGCTGAAGGCAATAACTGTTGATACCGAAGCATTCAAAGATTTTTGTGACTGAATTGGTACGAAGATTCATTTTGCATCAGTTAGGCATCCAAAATCAAATGGGCTGATAGAAAGAGCAAATGGCATTATAATGACAGGAATAATGAAGCTAATCTTCAACCAGACCAGAGGAAAGTGGCCAGACGAGCTGATTAAAGTGGTGTGGAGCCACAATACAACTGCGTCAAGGTCAACAGGATTTACACCCTTCAAGCTCTTATTTGGTGACGAAGCAATAACTCTAGAAGAAGCAAAGATAGGGTCAATAAGAACAATAGCTTCGACAGAAGATGAAGCTGATTATCAAGTAACAAAAGATACTATAGAAGGGACCAGACTTTAGGCTATAGAGCACATCAATAAATATCAGGCTGAAACAATAAAGTGGCGTGATAGAAAAGTTCGATTGAAAAACATCAAGCCAGGGCATCCGGTGCTTCGGAGAGTGGCCAACCCGGATACAGTGGGCAAGTTGCAACTGAAGTGGGAAGGTCCTTTTCTAGTAGTATCTTCGTCAAGACCCGGTTCTTATAGATTGAAGGATATGGACGGCAACGACATACCCAGATCTTGGAATGCGGATGAGCTTCGGCGATACTACGTGTAATCTGATGTAATCTTTTCTCATTTTTTCTATGGCACCCTTTTCCTTTCAAAAGGGGAGAAAGGTTTTTATGGGGCCATAGCTTGTAATTTTTCATTCTTATTTAGCCCTACGAGGGCCAAATCCCCAAAAGATGTAATATGTAAAACCTGAGCCTGCACCATCGTGTGCAAAGAAGAAAAACAGGGAGAAGCTCAAAAGAAGTCCCCAAGGGGATGCAGAGCATGACGAAGCTGCAAAAAAGTCGTTCCTAAAGGAGCGCAGCGTAAGTTTTCTGCTCAAAAGTCGTTCCTAAGGGAATGTAGAGCCAAAAATTTGACAAAGATGCAAAAGTTGTTCCTAAGGGAGCGCAGAGTAAGTTTTTTGCTCAAAAGTCATTCCAAAGGGAATGCAGAGCCAAATACCACCGAAATATAAGGTGAAGAAGTTCAAAAGTCGTTCCTAAGGGGATGCAGAACTTAAATGCCACCGAAATAAAAGGTGAAGAAGCTCAAAAGTCGTTCCTAAGGGGATGCAGAGCTTAAAAGACTCAAAAGTCGTTCCTAAGGGGATGCAGAGTCTGGGTGTGGTTTCGTGTGTGTGTTCAGGACATTTATTTGCACATTACATCATTCATTGCATTCATATACATTCATGTAGACATTCATAGGATCATCATCATCATAACATGAAGCACAAATAGATACTTCAGCTTTGATAACAATGCTTCGATGAGAACGAAGAAGCAAGGACATGCTTCGTTGTGTACGAAAAGAAGGGAAGGTGTTTTTCGCCTTCGGCTCAAAATATACAAGTTTCGTCCACGGCAAAGAAATTTATACATGGATGGAAAGGTAAAAATATATTACAAGGTATGGACAAATATACAAAGTAATGTTTGATTTTTGATTACAATGTCTTGTACAAAGATAATACAAATGCTTCTAAGATCTATGCAGGCAGGCCTAAAAACAGCTTCAGTAGCCTTCGGGATGTGCTTCGGACTATCAGTCTTCGGCACCATCATCTTGCACACATCAAAGTCGTATAAGGTAAAAAGTAATTGCAAGAAAAGGTAAGCAACAGGTATAAGTTTCATACCGGCTTAAGCAAGCTTCGGGCCTCGTCACCAGCCAAATCCCGACCACCCTTCGCCCAAATTTGTGTTATAAATCTGCTCCCTATGCTCTGGGCTTTGCTGGGGATATCAACCAAATCTGTTGAAGATAGGCTGAAGGTTGGTCTATTCACAATCTTTGTGTGTGTACAAACAGCTTTCAGAAATGCTGCAGCTATGCCGCGAGAAGCTAGCAGGGCACAGAAGTCACCGTGCCCCGCTATTACTTCATCAAGCGCCTCAACTTCGCCTTCAATGTGTTCGAAGGTGCTTGATATGTTTTCAACCGAAGGGGTAAATTTTTCAGCACTGGCTCCAACCGAGTTGAAAACTTTTTTCAATCGCTGTACGCAGTGGCTGCCAAAACCCAAACACATGTCCCAAAGCTGTTTCAAAGATTGCTGCAGTTTTGAATTTTTATCAGCTTCAGCTTCGTATTTTTTCTGCAAATTTTTTTCTCTCTTATTCGAAGCTCTCTGATTTTTGGAGAAGTTCCTCGTTTAATCTAGTGTTTTCAGCTTGGGCTTCTGCAAGTGAACCCTCCATTGCCTGAAGCAGGAAATCCTTCTTATCAAGAGAAGCTTCGTAGTCTTTAATTTTGTTTTCTAAACCCTCGATTATAATCTCGTTCTTTTTGTCTTCGAGGTCTTGCTGCATTTGCAGTGCTTTGCTTAGCAACATACTTTGTAGAAATAAACCTTCATCAGCAAATTTGCTTCATCACAAAAATAAAAAGAAAAAATTTGCTTCATCACAAGAATCTTACCTTGAAGTTGGAATAAAACAAACTGCCGACGATATGTTGTCGCCAGTAGCTGCTAATATCAGCTTCGAGCTTCGAAAAACTGACACTCTTCGATAGAGTGTCGATTATCTTTGCCCCGGTGCAGTCGCGAACGCATCCTAAGGCCTCTTCTTCGATCCCAACAAAGAGCATGGCTCCTGGCTGGTAGCCACAGGAAATGTCATATTCCTATAGCTCCTTCTTTTCGGCCTCAGATAGTTCTTGCCCGACCAGGTTTCGAAGGTCAAAGTTTTTTTCCTCTGAAGCAACATTGGCAATTTTCTTTCCTTTGTCAGGCACTGGAGCCATGACCTTTTCTGTAGCCGCAGCTGTTTCTTCTGTAGGCATACCCAATAGCAATTTATCAATTCCAGATAGTGTGCTCTCCAAGTTGGCAGCTTCGGTGGCAGCTGCAGCTTCGGCAGAAATATTTGCTTCGGCAGTGGCCGAGGCTGATGGTGGCGTCCGTTCAATGGCTTCCATTACAGTACCGATCCTTTGCTTTTTCTGCCCATCCACCTTTTTTGTAGCCGAAGGCTCTTCCTTCTTCTGTAAAAGCTTCGTCAGTTCCGGTCCCAGAGGACTTAGCAGCTTGATAGGTAGAGATTCAGTCATTACCTTTAAAATTTCTGTCACTTCGGTAGCAGGAGGTGTCGAAGGAGTCTCCTCTTCTACCTCGGTCACCATCGGCTCTGGAGTTGCAACTTTTCTTTTCTTCAAAGTTGCCACCTTCGGCTCAGGAATGGATTTTCTCTTCTTTAAAATCTTCTCATCCTCCTTCACCATTCTAGCAGCTTGTCAGTTCAGAACGCTAACAATCCTTTTCCTTTTTACCCCTTCGGCACCCTTGCTAAGCTGCTCATAGTCAGGGTATTCAAATTTTAGAGCATCCATTACCCGGTTTAACCTTCGTTTTGGCCGGGTGCCGAAGGCTGCTGTCATCAATTGGTCTTCCTTTTTGGTATAGTTTCCAGTATTTCATTACACATAGTTTCAATCATTTCTAGCCATTCTTGGCAAGGTTGCTTGAACTGTTTTTCAAATTTGAAGTGATAAGGTAATTGAATAAGTTCATATTTCTTCTTTGTTCCCTTCATCTTCGGCATCCCCTAGTCACTTGACGTTGGATACGTCCGGTTGGCTAGGTATTCCTGCACCAAGTCCCTGGTGCTGATTTGTTTAGCCACTACCCTGAATTCTACCTCAGCCAGCTGGCATGCTGACCCTAGCTGCATGTTGCACAGGCGCCTGGTCATTCCAAAGTTTAAGGACAGCGGGCACATGACCATCGTCATCAGTTTCCCCCTCTTCTTCTCATCAGCCTTGATGTAAAACCATTCACCTTTCCAGCCGGTTGGCCATTTGGTGCGATAACTGAGAACTAGAGCCTTCGCATCCTTGCAATACGCAAAATTGTAGCAACCAAAATTTTCATGAAGACCGTCTACCCTGGCCTTTGTCTGGTAGTGCAAATCGTGCACTCGGCGGAATGCTTCGGCATCTATGCTCATCCCTTGGCTTCGGAGGGCATAGATGAAGAGACTAAGCCTAACAATGGCGTTAGGGGTCAGCTGATGAAGATATATTTTGAAATTTTTCAAGACTTCCCCTATCATCTCATTTAGAGGAAGTCGCAGTCCTGCTCTGAAAAAGCTCTTGAAAACCACTACTTCATCATTCTTCGGTGCTGGGGTGGTCTCTTCTTCGGCAAATTGGACAAGTTTCCTTTCAGCTTCCCCAAAGTAACCCAGCTTCATCATCATGGGCATGTCAACTTCAGACACAATAGATTTCTCAAAATCTAGATGGCTGGGTTTTGATGGGATCAAAATACTATAATCTTCTTCATCCTCTTCAATATCTTCTTCTTCAGCAACGGTCTGTTCAGCTTCAGTAACAGGGGTACCTTCGTCAGTCACAACTAGACCTGATTGTTTCATGACTTCAAAAATTGGTGCTGTCTCAATGACCTCGGTCTCTTCTCCTTCACGAGTCACTCTTGCAGATGAAAGTACTCTGGCCATCTGATGGATTTTTTGCGGTTTTTACGAAGTTGATGTTCCTTTTTTGCAGTTTTGACGAAGCTCACTCTTTTGACGAAGTTAACTCTAAATGATGAAGTGTTCGCTTGAGACCGCAGTGAAAAAGCTTCGGCTATGGTTAAATTTTTTAACAGCACAACAGTGAAACGGCAATGAATGCTGTGGTAACTCTGCACCAACCCGTCTATTTATATAGTGCTTGTTGGGGGCCTTCATCCTCCGAAGGTCCTCAAAAACGTAATTTAACAATGTCTTCCAAGTATGGTTTATAGATAGGTGCCTTCAGATTCAGGATTAAAAGCATATACGATGAGAAGGGCATGATCGTGACGAAGGTTGCTGTTGCTCTGAAGTTATGCGAAAGGGAGCTTCGGCTCAATCGCGGGAAGAGGAACTAACTTAAAGGGGAAAAGGCAATCTAGTCCTCATAGAGTTGACTATTAGTTAACAATGAATGTAAAGGGCATGAATGTAATTTCTCACAGGCTGCGTCCTGTGCCTATAAATAGATGAACAGTTCCCCCGTACTGTTCACGCTGACTTGTGTTCACTCGTGCGTCACGCTTGGACTTTAACCTTCTGTCAAGCTGAAGGTATAAATGTAATACAATTTTGTTTCTGTTTATCCATGATAATAATAAATATATTAGAAATGTCATATGATCATTCATGTTGTCTTTTATATTTCATGTGCTTCTTCTTTCATTAACATATGCTGTGATGATGAAGGTACGTCCTTCATTGCCTTCGTCTGAAGATCATTATATCCTATGGGAAATAATGCTTCGGAAGACGAAGGGCATTAACTTTCAACATTTTATGTTGCCTTGTTCTTAATTCATAGCGCTTGAGAACAAGTCCCCAACATTGGCGCCCACCTCCGGTGAACTCACTTCCATCGACCACCTTCGGCAAGTACTGACTACGTCATGCCGCCGAAGAAAGCTTCAGTGCTAGGGGCTGCTGCATTGCAGCCACTGGACCCAAACCAAGAAACTCTTTCTCTTCGAGAGGCTCGAAGCCAGAAGAGGAAAGCCACCAGTCCAACACTCCAGGAGGAGGAGTTGGACCAAGAGATCAGGAATATGGAGATCATCCATCAGCAAGTACAAAGGAAGAAGGAGAAAATGGCGCGATTAGCTGATCTTGAAAGGAAGATCGATGAAGCCACTGAAGAAGTGTGTCATCATGTTCAAGATGAACAAGATCGAAGGCCTCAACACAAGGAGCTTCGTCAAGAAGGCCTATTCAATGAGGATGCATGGTATGATGATTTTAATCATGATGCCTTTACTTTTGATGATGCTTCTCCCTTGGCAGCAGAACTACAGGCTACCCCATGGCCCCCATCATACAAGCCACCCCAGCTCCCCATGTATGATGGACACTCAGATCCGAAGCAGTTTCTGATGAGTTACAAAGCAACTATATCTTCGTATGGGGCAACACTGCAGTCATGGCTAAGTCCTTCATCATGGCAGTCCGAAATGTAGCCCAAACATGGTATTCTTCTCTTCGGCCAGGGACCATCACGTCATGGCAGAAGCTTAAGGACATGTTGGTTACTAGCTTCCAAGGCTTTCAAACAAAGCCGGTCACAACTCAGGCTTTGTTTCAATGTACGCAAGACCATGAAGAATACCTTCAGGCATACGTACGAAGGTTCTTGAGACTAAGGGCACAAGCGCCTACAGTGCCCAATGAGATTGTCATTGAGGCCATGATTAAGGGCCTTCGGCCAGGACCTACAGCTCAGTACTTCGCTAGGAAGCCCCCGCAAACTCTAGAGAAGCTGCTTCAGAAGATGGATGAGTATATCCGAGCTAACAACGACTTCCGCCAAAGAAGGGAGGAAGCTTACAGATTCTCCGAAATGACCAGGGGCTTCGGAGGAAGAATCCATCCGAGGCACATCAGGTCAATTCACAACTTCACTCAGAATGATGACAAAGGAGGTCAGCTGCAGAGGCCATAGTATACCTCACAATCTTCGGGGCAGCAACAAAGCTCTTTACGGCCGCCAGCTCCAAGGGGCAGAGGTGCTAGGGGCTTCGGAGGAAGATATGGGGATCAGCCTAGAAAGATCTACTGCTTATTCTGTGGTGAGGACAAGGGCCACACCACAAGAATGTGCCAAATCACCATCCAAAAGCAGAAGGAGATTGCAGAAGCCGAAGCTCGGTACAATCAGCCGAAGCAGGTCTTGCACACTGCTTCATGCCATTCACCCTACATACCAGAGTATGTGGGTAATCACCCTGCAGCTTCTGTTGCTTTGGCTAGTCAGCCACAGGCTCCTTAGCCACAGCTTCCACCTTCACCCCCTCTACAGCCAACTTATTCATGGGGTCAGCAGCCAGAGGGGAGCCAACACATTCAGCAACAGAGGGATTTCAGGGAGGAATCCGAAGCTCGCACAATTAACAGTACTGTGCTGGAGTCAAAGCACATCTATTGAGAGATATCCTACCCTCTGAAGCACTTTTTTACTCTATGCCATTTTGTTTTTTAATAAAGGACAAGTAACGCAAGTCTAGTTTTAATTCTTTGTAATAGTTTCGCTTCTGTTAAAATGAAATATATCTTCTTCACAGATTTACGAAGCTTGAAAATTGTCGAAGCTTCAAAAAGTCGTTCCTAAGGGAGCGCAGCGAAAGTCTTGCCGAAGCTTAAAAAGTCGTTTCCAAGGGAGCGCAAAGTAAGTTTTTTGCTCAAAATTCGTTCCTAAGGGAATGCAGAGCCAAATACCGCCGAAATAAAAGGCGAAGCGCGAAAAGTCAACGTGAAAATTACCGCCGAAATATAAGGCGAAGCACGAGAAGTCAACGTGAAAAATACCGCCGAAATAGAAGGCAAAGAAGTTCAAAAGACGTTCCTAAGGGGATGCAGAACTTACACCGAAAAATAAGTGGTGAAGCCAAAAAATAAACGGCAAAGAGATTTTGATCATTCCTAAGGGGACGTAGAGATGGTGTGTTCCAGTGTGGGTGTGTAGGTGTGTATCTTCATCATTAGCATCATCTTTTGCATCATATCATCACATCATCTCGCATATCATCACATCATACATCATATTGCACCAATGACATGAATTGAATACAAAGTCGATCTTCAGAGGTTTTATAAAAATGAAAGCGTGCTAAGGCACAAAGTTGAGAAATACAGCTTCATCTGTTCTAATGCCAAAGAAAGGATCCTTTGCTTACGAAGATGGGATGTTTTTACGAAGCAAGGATATTTTTTCTGAAGCACGAATTTTCTTCTTTACGAAGCATGAAAAGAAGGGAAGGTGTTTTTTCGCCGAAGGCTCAAAAAGCGGTATGTATATAAAGTTTCATGCCTCGCAAAGAACTGAATTACAAAAAAATTACATTCAAAAACATATACATCGAGCATCGCAGTCTTGATACAGCAAAGTTACATTGATTATCTAAAAATGTTTTTACAAACAACTACTAGTCCTCTCTCAGGACCTTCTCCGCAACTTCATTTAGCAGCTTGTTAACAACTTCGTCAACAATAGATTCTGCTACATTAATGATATTTATTGCTTCTTTTGTTTCCGGGTTTGCCAGGGGGTCGAATGGTTTTGGTGGAGGAGATAGTTCAGCTGCAATAGAAAAAATCAATCAGTTCGAAGCCATGAAAACAAACGACGAAGCTAAAACCAATTAAACAATACCTATCCGTCTCTCGAGTTCTGCAGCTTTCTCAGCTTCTTTCTTGCTTCTCGAGCGTCATGAATATCTTTTTCGCTCTTCTTCATTATCTCGTGGGCCATTTCTTGGCCACCATTCTCCCATATGTCAGTGAAAAATTTTCCGCCCAGCAAACTTGCCTCGGCCGAGGGATCCTTTGTGTCATCCACGGAGAGGGCAGCTTCGGCCTGGGCCAAGGTTTTAACATGATTACAGCCCGCCTTCTCCAAGATAGCTGAAACTCCTCTCGCACTAGAGAACGCGCAGACATCCCCACGATCGCCCAAGATTTCTTCAAAAGCTTCGGCTTCTCCGCTGATCCACTCGATAACACCCTCAGGGTCACCTCGTATGAAGTTATCTTCGTTTGAATAGGCGCCCACGTTGGCGAAGCTAGTCTTTATCTTCTTCACGCAGCCCAAAGATTTTTCAAAACATCTTTCCTTGGATGCGCGAAGTTCTTCAACTGTTTTTTCAAAATAATTTTTCCAATATTCACTGGCCTCTCGATCAGCTTCTGCAATAGCGCATTTTTCCTTGGCTTCTGCTAGTTGTTTCTGAAGCTCTTCGATCTTATTCTTTTGGACCTCAGCTTGAGCCTTAGAATTAGCGTCGTCTTCTTTTATTCTGTTTATCAATGAAATTAATATCTTGTCTTTTTCAAGGCCTTCGTTCCTTAGTTCAATCACCTCTGAACGAAGGTTGTTCAGAGCCATTGTATACCCTTCATATTCAATATCTTTCTGTGCTCTAAGGGCATTGCTAAGGATTAGGCCCTACAAGAGAAGGACAAGATCAGGTATAAGCAAATGAAGCAATTCGTTTTCAAATGCAAAACTAGCTTTTATACCTTTATGCTATTATATGCTAAACTGTCAGCCAATTCATCCTTTGATAACACCAAAAGGCCTTCTTCTAGCTTCGGAAATCCGAAGCTTCTACTCATCTCCTGACAGACGGATATTTCTTTATTATCCGGGAGACAGTACAAAAAATCTTCCTCCCCGCTGCCATTTAACACTAATGCCCCCTTCGGGTAGTTCAGTTTTTGGGCATAATGTTGAGCCTCTCATTTCTCTTCCTTAGAGAGTCCCTTTCCTGAAGCATGGCGGATGATGTAATCAATGGTCTCTTCTAAAGCTTTGGGAGCAGGAGTGGTAACCTTTTCAGGCGAAACTCGCTCTGTGGCCCTCTTTTCTGTTGCCCTTTCTTCAATTTTCGAAGGCCTTTTATCAGCGGGCTCTGAAAGCCCAGCTTCGGTATCAGCTTGGATTACTGCAGCTTCAATTTCGGCCGGTCTTGTTTCAGCTTCGGTTGGCACTTTTGAAGCCTCAGCAACTTTCCTCGAAGGAGTAGAGCTCAAAGTCTTTACTGATTCTAACACATCTAGTACATTTGCCATCCTTCTCCTCTTGGGAGTTGTGGCAGAACTTTTTTGTGCCCTCAGCACTATTACTTCTCATGAAGGGCTTAGAATTCCTAGCACTTTTATTTCTCCAATATTTGATTCTTCAGCTTTACCCATATCAGTCTTCATCTCAGCTAGCTCAGCTGAGGGTAGCTTCGGTATTGTAGTTGGTTCTTCAGTCCTTTGAGCAGGGGGAGCAGTGTTTCCTGATTCAGCAGCTGAAGAAGCCTCCCCGCCAAACTCAGGCACCACGGCCGGCTCAATATAGCGTGGCCGGTGGGTAAGGACCATCAATTTTTTGCCCTTCGGTGCAGGCTCATCTAGAGTGGCCGGAGCAGCAGGTTTCCTCTTCTTTTCCTGGCCTCGCAGTGGATAACGGTAGTCCGGGTAAACAAAGCCAATAGCGTCAAAAACTCTGTTCAACCTCTTCTTTCCCCAGCCTCCGAAGGCTGTGGATAATGCATTACCTTCCGCCTTGGAATACGATCCAAGCAGCTCATCACTGGTAACTTCAATGCATTTTAGCCAGTCATCATTCGGTTCATCGAATTTATCTCCGTATCTGAATGTGTACTTCAGCCGGACCAGATCACCTTCACTAGATTTGGTGATGGTTTCCTTCGGCATTTCCCGGCTCTCTATAAGCGGCCATACTTTGTATGCTATGTGCTCTTGTACCAAATCTCTCGTACCAATAAAGAAGCAGACAGTACCAAATGCCTTTTGACATGCTTCGACGGCTTCGTCTATTTCAACCTTCGGCCTTCGGAGGCCGAAGCGGGACCAAATGGGTCGCATAATAACTTCCTTGATATCTTCTCTTGCATTCAAGTCATTTTTCACATAAAACCATTCCTCCATCTAGGCCCTGGGCCACCTTTTCCAGTATATTGGCACCGGGTAGCTTGCGTTGGGGCGGGCGACAAATCCATAACAACCGAAGTTGTTATGATACTGTTCTTTCCCCATGGCCTTTGTCTCATACAAAAGTTCGTGCATGCTACAAAAGCACTTCACACTTGGTTCTATCCCTTGGCTTCTTGTTGCCCAGACAAAGATTCCCATCCTCAATATAGCTTCGGGGATCAGCTGGTGGAGAAAAACATGGTAGATCTTCAATACTTCAACTACAAACTTACTCAACGAAAACCGAAGCCCAGCTTTGAAGAAGCTTCGAAAAATCACAACTTCGTTTTCCTCAGGGGCCGGGACGTTGTTGTCTCCGCCAGCCCTCACAATAGATATATCTCGAAAGTATCTTCCCCTCATGTTTTCAAGGTGACTTTGCTTAATGGAAGATTTTCCGAAAATTGTATGGCTAGGCCTCCAGGGTCGATCCTCAGAATCTTCGCCACCACTTTCTGCATCATAACTGTCACTGTCATCAGTATCTTCAGATAGGCCCTTCAATATCTCCTTAGTAATCTTTTCTGTATTTGTTCTTGCCATTGACTCGACAAATCCAGCAATGTATGGATTCACAACCTTCTTCTCCTCAAAAAGCTTCTCCTCTTCAGCAAGCTTCACCTCAGCAACAACCTTCTTCTCCTAAGACATTTTTCTTTCAGAAATGACGAAAATGTGTCTGTCAAACCGAAGCTTGATAAGCTTTGAAAAACTAGCAAGTATTAGTGAGCAGCAGCTGTGAAATTGAGAAAATAAAGCAAATGGCACGAGTAGCGTACCAAATGCGGTTGCTGCGAGTTCTTATTTATACGCTCGGAACGCCCCAAATTGGAGGGTCCCGCCTGTCAATGACTGTTGCTATTCTAGCAAAGGCAAGGTGTTTTTTGGACCTTTGGCTTAAGGCCTTCGTCCATGTCGCAGTCTGAATTTGTTATTTTAAACAAATTAATACTGCGAGGGGCTACTGTTGGGGGCCTTCGTCTTCTGAAGGTCCTCAAAAACATAATTTAACAATGTCTTCCAAGTATGGTTTATAGACAGGTGCCTTCGGATTTAGGATTAAAAGCATATACAATGAGAAGGGCATGATCGTGACGAAGGTTGTTGTTGCTCTGAAGCTATGCGAAAGGGAGCTTCGGCTCAATCGCGGGAAGAGGAACCGACTTAAAGGGGAAAAGGCAATCTAGTCCTCATAGAGTTGACTATTAGTTAACAATGAATGTAAAGGGCATGAATGTAATTTCTCACAGGCTGTGTCCTATTCCTATAAATAGATGAACAGTTCCCCCGTACTGTTCACGTTGACTTGTGTTCACTCGTGCGTCACGCTTGGACTTTAACCTTCTGTCAAGCCGAAGGTATAAATGTAATACAATTTTGTTTCTGTTTATCCATGATAATAATAAATATATTAGAAATGTCATATGATCATTCATGTTGTCTTTTATATTTCATGTGCTTCTTCTTTCATTAACATATGCTGTGATGATGAAGGTACGTCCTTCATCGCCTTCGTCTGAAGATCATTATATCCTATGGGAAATAATGCTTCGGAAGACGAAGGGCATTAACTTTTAACATTTTATGTTGCCTTGTCCTTAATTCATAGCACTTGAGAACAAGTCCCCAACAGTGCTGCAGGTGGGAAGGTGAACCGCCAAATCGCCCACACCCGCTGAATGGTGGACCACTTGGCGCTTGGAAGGTGAACCGCCAGATCGCTTGTATCCGCTGAACGGTGGACCACCCGACACTTGGAGCATTTTAATCGTTTCTTGGCAACGAGCTCAGGGAAGGTGTTTTTCGGACCTTCGGCATTCCGAAGCCTTTGAGATTTTTTGTGAATCGAGCTCGTTACGAAAAACGATCTAGTACAGCGAAGGGGCTATTGTTGGGGGCCTTCTTCTTCGTCGAAGGTCCTCTAAGCAAAAACACCTTCGGCAGGACGATATGCAAGGAGACATAACACGAAGGTATATGCCAAAGCTACAATCCAGGGAGCTTTGGCATGACGACACGCCTTGAGACGAAGGGCAGCACCGACTTAAAGAGGGAAAGACCGTTTAGTCCATGATAACTTATGTCATGTTTATAATTAGTTATTAAGGGCATAAATGTAACTTTGCCTAGGTTGCATCCCATGCCTATAAATAGGTGAACAGTACCCCTGTACAGTTCACACTTCACACTGACTTGTATTCACTCGCACGTCACATTTGAATTCCTACCTTCTATCGAGCCGAAGGTACAAATGTAATTTGATATTGTTACTGTTTATTCATGATTATTCAATGAGAATATAAATAATCTAATGATTTAATATGATTATTCATATTCTTTATGTGGAACGCATGCTTCTATGTTTACATTAAATATTGGATTGATGAAGGTATGACCTTCATGACCTTCGTCTGAAGATATATCATTATATCCTGAGGGAGATAATGCTTCGAAGGACATAGGTCTTTGACCATTAACATTTTGTGTTGCCTTGTTCTTAACTCATAGCATTTGAGAACAAGTCCCCAACACCTACCAGACAATAAAGAGATATCTGTTTGTCGGGAAATGACAAGGAACATCGGATTCCCGAAGCTCGAGCTCGGCCTATCTGCAATGTCAAAGGATGATCTTGCAGATAGCCTTGCTTATAATAGCTTTAAGGCATATATATTTTTGTTGTAAAATAAACTATGTTTGTAGGTTTTCTTGCTATCATTATGTTTTCACATATGTTTTTTGCTATTAGGGCTTAATTCTAAGTAAGGCTTTAAGAGCTCAAAAGGAAGCAGACGATGAGAGCTGTCAGATAGCTATTGGGAATCTTTGGACATAGGTCATCACACTAAGGAATGAAGCTCTCGAGAAAGATAAAATATTGTTTTCCTTAGTGGACAAGCTAAAAGCTAGCAAAGTCAAGCTTAATGCACAAGCTGAAGTCGAAGGTTTGAAGAAAAACTTGCAGAAATGAATGAAAATTTTGAAGTTACAAAGGCGAAGCAGGAGATAAGTGAAATGGAAAATCAAGGGTGCAAAAGAATGTTGAAGAGCTTCGGGATTCCAAGGAGAGATGCTACGAAACATCCTTGGAATGCGCCAAGAAGCTAAAAAATAGTTTTGCAAGGGTGGGAGCATACTCTTCGGAACAGAAGTTTATTCGCGGTGATCCCGGAGGGGTTATTCAGTGGATTGGCGAAGAGGTCGAAGCTTTTGATGAAATACTCATCGATCCTAGGGATTTCTGCGCTTTCGCTGATGCACGAGGGGTCGCGGCAATTTTAGAGAAGGCCGGTTGTGAACATGTTAAGGTCGCAGTCTAGCCAGAATCTATTTCCTTAGTAGATGACACCAAGGACCCCTCGACTGAAGCCTCTTTGCCAGGCGGGAGGTTTTACTCTAATGTTTGGATGAAGGGCGGTTGTGAGATGGATAATGAAGCCATTAAAAAGGATGAGAAGTAATCTCACGACGCCCGAGAAGAAGCTAAACGAGCTAAAGAAGCTGTTGAACATGCCAGGATTATAAGTACTTTTATTTAAGGCTTTGCTTCATTGTTTGTTTCTTGCTTCGAAATTCACCAACATCTTTTTTATTGCAGCTGGCCTTTCACCACCACCGGAGCCGTACAATCCCGAAGCCGACCCGGCTATGAAAGAAGCTTTGGATATAATGAAGATTGCTAACGAAGTCATTGACGAAGTCGTCGATAGACTATTACACGAAGCTACTGAAAAGTGCTAAAGGAATATTAAATTTCTGCATGCTTGAAAATGTAATGCTTGTGTATAGCTATCGCATTGTGTTAGAAACAAACATCAAGTATTTGTATGTACATTAATGTAATATATCTCTTTGCTATGCCTGAAATCTTCGTACGTACCGTTTTTTAGCCTTTGGCAAAAAACACCTTCCCTTCTTTTCTTGCTTCGCAAAGAAAAGGATTTTTCTTATGCCACTATTGTTGAAGGTTAGCTTCATGTAGTACAATATATCTGCCGAAGGCACGTCTTATGTTGTAACATTCTTCTCCATACTTCGATCAATTTTTAAGGAGAGCAACTTTTCTTTGTTTCTCTAGATCTTTTTAGCGATGCAAAATGATGTATGATGTGATGCTATGCAATATGATGTGATGGTATGATGCAAAATGATGTTTATGCCGAAAAAACCCACGCGGAAACACACCCAGACTCTGCATCCCCTTAGGAACAACTTTGGAGTCTCTTCACCTTTTACATGGGTGGTATTTCAGCTCTGCATCCCCTTAGGAACGACTTTGGAGCTAAGCTCTGCATCCCCTTGGGAACGACTTTGGAGCTTCTTCACCTTTGACTTAGGTGCCATTTAAGCTCTGCATCCCCTTAGGAACGACTTTGGAGCTTCTTCACCTTTGATTTAGGTGGCATCTTAGCTCTGCATTCCTTTAGGAATGACTTTTAAGCTTCGGAACTTACTCTGCGCTCCCTTAGGAACGACTTTGGAGCTTTGGAACTTACTTTTCACTCCCTTAGGAACAACTTTTGAGCTTCGGAACTTACTCTGCGCTCCCTTAGGAACGACTTTGGAGCTTCGGAAGTTGGTTTTGTCACACTCGATGGTGTAACCACAGGTTTATTACATCGAGTTGAAGGTTCAACCTTCCTGTATTGCCTTTTGCGACAGAAATATAAAAGAAAAAAAGAGTAGGACTAGAACAAATCAGAGCTTTCTTTTGGCCAAACATTGTGTCATCTTTAGTATATATGCCTGGATTTGGGCACAGTGCTATTAATTGTGTGAGCTTCAGACTACTCCTGAAGGTCACGTTGTTGTTGAAGCCGAAGATGCCCTTCTGGCTGCTGATCATGATTTGGGGCGGGCGCCATTGGTGGGGGTGGTGGTAATTGAGCCCAAGAAGCTTGAGAGTGACTTGCTGAAGCTACAGAAGCCGTAGGCTGTTGGTTGCCTATGTTTTCTGGGATGTATGGAGAGTAGCACGAAGCAGTATGGAGGACTTGCTTCGACTGATTCTGTCATGCCTCGGCTCCAGCAATTTCCTTTTGCTTTTGGATCGTGACCTGGCACATCCTCGTTGTGTGACCCTTGTCCTCGCCACAGAAAAGGAAGAATAACTTCCTAGGCTGATTACCGAACCTTCCTTCACTGAAGCTTCTTCCTCCTCTGCCTCTCGGAACTAGTGGTCTGTAAGAAGTTTGCTGCATGCCTGAAGACTATGAGCTATGATGACTGCTCTGAGCATTGTTGGCCCTTTCATCGTTGGCATTGGAATTATGGATTGAACTCACATGCCTGGGATGAAGTCTTCCTCTGAAGCCCCTAGTCATTTCAGAAAACTTGTATGCTTCCTCCCTTCTTCGGCGGAAATCGTTATCAGCCCGGATGTACTCATCCATCTTCTAAAGGAGTTTTTCCAAGGTTTGTGGTGGCTTCCTTGCAAAATATTGGGTTGTAGGTCCTGGCAAAAGCCCCTTGATCATGGCCTCAATAACAATTTCATTGGGCACTATAAGTGCTTGAGCTCTCAAATGCAGGAACCTTCAGACATACACCTACAGGTACTCCTCATGGTCTTGCGTGCATTGAAACAAGGCCTGGGCGGTGACTAGCTTCGTCTCAAAGCCCTAGAAGCTGGTGACTAGCATGTCCTTGAGCTTCTGCCATGATGTGATTGTCCCTGGCCGAAGAGAGGAATACCATGTCTGGGCCACGCTTCTGACTGCCATGACGAAGGACTTTACCATGCCAGCAGCATTGCTCCCATACGAGGATATTGTTGCCTCGTAGCTTATCAGAAATTGCTTTGGATCCGAATGCCCATCATACATGGGTAACTGAGGTAGCTTGTAGGACTGTGGCCATGAGGTAGCCTGCAATTCTGCTGCCAGAGGAGAAGCATCATCGAAAGTAAAGTTACCATGATGGAAGTCATCGTACCATTCATCTTCGTTGAATGGGCTTTCCTAATGAAGCTCCCTGTGCTAAGGCCTTCGGTCTTGGTCATCTTGAGTAAGATGATGCATCTCCTCAGCTCCTTCATCAATCTTCTTCTGAAAATCAGCCAGCTGGAGCATTTTCTCTTTTTTCCTTTGTACTTGCTGATGGATTGCTTCTAAATCCCTCGTCTCCTGGCCAAGCTGCTCCAACTAAAGAGTCGGACTGGTGGCCTTTCTCTTTTGGCTCCTAGCTTCTCGCAAGGAGAGTGCATCCTGATCTGTGTCCAGCGACTGCAAGGCAGCGCCTGGCACCGTTGCCTTCTTCGGCGGCATGTCGAAGGTGAATGCTTGTCGAAGGTTGTGGAAGTGAGTTCACCGGAGGTGGACGCCAATGTTGGTCACTTGTTCTCAATGCTGTGAGTCAAGAACAAGGCAACACAATTGTTAATCATTAAAGATCTTCATCCTTTGAAGCATTATTTCCTTGCGGGTATAATGCTTCTCAAACAAAGGTCAAGAAGGACATACCTTCATCATATCAATACAAAGATAGGAATGCGAAGGGATAAGTATAATAATTATATGTTAATAATTCATTTATTCTTGCATTCCATAAAACATACATGAATATCAACAATGTTAATATTACATTGATACCTTCGGCTTGCTCGAAGGTGAGGATGCGAGAGAGTGAATACAATCCAGCGTGAATAGTACGTTGCTACTGTTCATCTATTTATAGGCACGGGACGTAGCCCGGGTAAAAGTACATTTATATCCCTGACATCTATTTATAATCATAACATGAATCATCAAGGATTAAATAGTCTTCTTCCCCTTTTCGGTCATCATGGTCTCCGTCATCATATTAAGCCTGTTGGGGGCCTTCCTCTTCCGAAGGTCCTCAAAAACTTAATTAACATGTTTCTCAGTATAACAGACTGTTACAAGAGGTTTTGGCTTTGAGATGAAGGTGTGCGTAATATGAATGTGCGGTTTGAAGGAAGGGTGAACGAGCGTCGAAGCTGTGGCTGAAGGACCTTCGGCTTAGCATGATAACGATGGTGAAGGATGGAACCGACATAAAGGAGAAAAGACTACCTAGTCCTTAATAGTTTGCTTTATGGTCAACAGTAAAAGTTAGGAACATGGATGTAATTTTGTCTAGGTTGTGTCATGTGCCTATAAATAGATGAACAGTAACACCATATTGTTCACGCTGCATTGTAATTGCTCCCGCGTCTCTTATGTTACCACCTTCTGTCAAGACGAAGGTATCAATGAAATATAAATATTATAAGCATTTGCTCATGTTTATAAAATGAAATGTAAATAATCTATTTCTATGTTGTCATTATTTACATTCTTATATGTTTTATGTTTATTTATTTGTATTCATTTATCGAGATGATGAAGGTATGCCATTCATGACCTTCATCCAAAAATCATTATATCCGAAGAGATATAATGTTTCGGAGGATGAAGGTCCTTATCTATTAACAATTATGTTGCCTTACTCTTGGTGTATAGCATTCAAAAAGCAAGGACCAACATTGGCACCCACCTCCGGTGAACTCATTCGACAACCTTTGGCAAGCATCGACCTTCGTCATGCCATCGAAGAAGACAGCAGTGCCAGGGGCTACACTACAGCCACTGGACACTAACCAAGAGACGCTACGCGAAGCTAGGAACCAGAAGAGGAAGGCTACTAGCCCAACACCTCAGGAGGAGGAACTGGATCAAGAAATCAGGGATCTAGAAGCTATCCATCAACAGGTCCGAAAGAAGAGAGAGAAGATGCTTTGGCTCACCAACCTCTAGAGGCAGATTGATGAAGTCGCCGAAGAAATGCGTCACCTCACCCAGGACGACCAAGACCGAAGGCCCCAACAACATAGGGAGCTTCGTCAAGAAAATTCATACAATGATGATGAATGGTACGGTGACTTTCATCATGGCAATTTTGCTTTTGATGATGCTTCTCCCTTGGCAGCAGAATTGCAGGCTACCCCGTGGCCACCGTCATACAAGCCACCTCAGCTTCCTATGTATGACGGGCACTCAGACCCGAAGCAATTCCTAATGAGCTATGAAGCAACCATATCTTCATATGGGGGCAATACTGCAGTCATGGCAAATTCCTTCGTCATGGCAGTCAAAAGCGTAGCGCAAACTTGGTACTCTTCTCTTCGTCCAGGGACAATTACGTCTGGCAGAAGCTAAAAGACATGCTGGTCACTAGCTTCTAGGGTTTCCAAACGAAGCCAGTTACTGCTCAAGCCATGTTCCAATGCACACAAGATCAGGAAGAGTACCTCCAGGCGTATGTCTGAAGGTTCCTGCGACTGAGAGCCCAGGCGCCTATAGTGCCCAATGAGATTGTCATTGAGGCCATGATTAAGGGGCTCAGACCAGGACCAACGGTGCAATATTTTGCAAGGAAGCCGCCACAAACCTTCGAGAAGCTTCTCTAAAAAATGGATGAATATATCAGAGCTGATAATGATTTCCGGCAAAGAAGGGAAGAAGCTTACAGATACTCTGAGATGGTCAGGGGCTTCGGAGGAAGATTCCACCCTAGGCATGTCAGGTCAATCCATAATGCTAGCCCAAGTGATGATAGGGGAAGCTAAACCTAAAGGCAACAGCGCAGCTCCCAATCATCAGGGCCGCAACAAAGTTCCTTCAGGCCACTAGCTCCAAGAGGCAGAGGGGGCAGAATCTTCAGAGGAAGATATGGTGATCAGCCCAGGAGACTGTTTTGTTTGTTCCGCGGCAAAGACAAAGGCCACACCACAAGAACGTGCCAAGTCACAATTCAGAAGCAGAAAGAGATTGCCGAAGCAGGTTATACATACTGCTTCATGCTATTCTCCCTATGTCCTAGAGTACGTAGGTAATCAATAGCCTACGGCCTCTATCACTTCGGCAAGCCATTCTCAAGCTTTCTAGGCCTAGCTCCCACGACCACCACCGTTAGCACCTACTCTGGCCCGAAGCCAGCAGCCAGAAGGGCACCAGCACGCTCAGCAGCAGCGCAATTTTCGGGAGGAGTCCGAAGCTCACACAGTCAATAGCACTATGCCCGAATCCAAGCACATTTACTAAAGAATATCCTACCCCTGGTCCATCTTGTTTTTTCTGCTATTTCATTTTCTTGTATGAAAAAACAATTCACGAAGGATTAAATTCCAATTTGATGTAATAATATTGTAGTCATATCATCGAGTGGGATGTGTCCCCTTAACAAGATTCTGAGGCTGTAAAAGTCATTCCCAAGGAAGCAGAGTCAGTTCCGAAGCTACGAAAGTCATTCCTAAGGGAGCGCAGAGTAAGTTCCGAAGCTACAAAAGTCACTCCTAAGGGAGCGCAGAGTAAGTTCCGAAGCTCAAAAGTCGTTCCTAAGGGAATAGAGAGCCAAAATACCACCGAAATACAAGGTGAAGAAGCTCCAAAGTCGTCTCTAAGGGGATGCAGAGCTTAAATGCCACCGAAATATAAGGTGAAGAAGCTCCAAAGTCGTTCCTAAGGGGATGCAGAGCTTAAATGCCACCGAAATATAAGGTGAAGAGACTCAAAAGACGTCCCTAAGGGGATGTAGAGTCAGAGTGTTTTTGTGTGCACATGTGTCTTTGGCATAAACATCATGCTTCATCATATCATCGCATCATTCAGCATAGCATTACATCATACATCATCTCGCATCAGCAGCAAGATTGAGTAGAAGGAAAGTTGTTTCTTTCAAAATATATGATGAATGAGACAATGTGCCGGAGCACAAAGCAAACCTTCGGCAATTACAATCTTATACGCTAGGAAAATTTTTGTCGACAACAATATCATACAACAGCTGTGCTATAGAAAGGCTTTTCTTTACAAAGCGTCAAAAGAAGGGAAGGTGTTTTTTGCCGAAGGCTCAAAAATGGTATGTACGCAAATTTCATGCATCGCAAATAAATATATTACACTAATATACACATAGATATACAATGTTTAACTCGTACGAATATTACATCACACAAATGTTATATTTCTTAGCTACACAAAAATCTAGTCTTCCTTCAAAATTTTCTCAGCAGCTTCGTTCAAAAGTTTGTTCACGGCTTCGTCAACAGCTTCTTCAGCAATTCTTATAGTTTCTAGTGCCGCCTTCATGGTTGGATCAGCTTTGGGATCATAGGGCTCAGGTGGCGGCGAAAGTTCAGCTACAACAAAAGTAATTTGTTAATCCGAAGCCAGAAAAAATGCTGAAGCAATGAAACAATTAAAATACCTATGCGCCGTGCACGCTCAGTAGCCTCTTCGGCTCCTTGGCTTCTTCTCGGGCTTCGTGGGATTCTTTCTCATTCCTCTTTATAGCTTCGTCGGCTAACTCTCGGCCACCTTTCATCCAAACGTTGGAGTAGAATTTCCCGCCCATCAAAGTAGCCTCAGCCGAAGGATCCTTCGTGTTTTCTACAGAGAAGACGGCCTCCGTCTCGGTTGCAGCTTTAACATGTTCACAGCCAGATTTTTCTAAAATTGCTGCAACCCCTTTAGCACCGGCGAAGGTGCAAAAATCGCCACGATCGCTAAGTATCTCATCAAAGGCTTCAACTTCCTTGTTTCTCCATTCGATGATTCCTTCAGGTTCGCCTCTGATAAATTTCTGCTCAGATGAGTAGGCACCCACCTTTGCAAAACTATCTTTCAGCTTTTTAGCACAATCCAAGGATTTTTCGTAGTACCTCTCCTTCGATTCCCGAAGCTCATCTATATTCTTTTGTAGTCTTGTGCTAGTCCATTCACTTATTTCTTGTTTTGCTTTAGCGACTTCAAAATCCTCGTTCTTTTCTGCAAGCTTTTTCTTTAAATCTTCAATTTCAGCTCTATGAGCTTCGGACTGTGTAGCAAGATTGGCTTCACTAATCTTTACCCTGTCTACCAAGGAAAGCAGAATTTTATCCTTCTTTGCGGCTTCATTCCTCAGTTTGATAACCTCCGACCGAAGGTTACCAAGGGCTATTTGGCTGCTTTCATCCTCAGCATTCTTCTGTGCTCTTAAAGCATTGCTCAAAATTAAGCCCTAAAAAAGGGGAGAGACAAAGAATCAGCACAAGAGTAAAAGACACAAAAATAATCTGCTTATAAGTCCACAACTTTTGTACCTTCAGACTATTGTCAGCGAGCTGTCTGCGAGGTCATCCTTCGACATAGCAGAAAGGTCAACTTCGAGCTTCAGAAATCCTATGTTTTTGCCATCTCCTGGCAAACAGATATTTCTTTGTTGTCCGGGAGGCAATACAGAAAGTCATCTTCATTGGTGCCATTATACACCAAGGCCCCTTTCGGGTACTTCAGTTCCCGGGCATAGTGTTTGGCTTCCGCAATTTCCTCTTCTGACAATTTTTTACCCAAAGCGTGTCGAATAATAAAGTCAAGCTCTTCAGTAGATGCTATGGGAGTAGGAGACTCAACCTTCTCGGGCACGTCTTCTTTCTCCAGAACCAGATCGATGTCTGAATGTCCTTGTTCAATACTCTGCCCAGTCCCAACATGCTCCATTTCAATGGGCACTGAGGGCCCGGCTTTGGCTTCAACACGAGCTATAGCAGCTTCGGCAGTCTCCTTTGCAGGAGCAGGAGTTGACGCCCTTGTCGACTCTAAGACAATGTCCAGCACGCTAGCCATCTTCCTCCTCTTAGGAGTTATTGTAGGAGCTCTAGGCACCTTCGGCAACTCCGGCTTTGGTGATGGGCTCAGGATTTTTTGTAATCCTGCCGATTCTCCTAGCTCTAGCTCTTCGGTTGTTTTTTGTGGCTTTGGCAGAATGCTTCGACGCTCCAGTCGATTCGATCTTCTCCTGCCCTATTATTTTCGGCACTTCAGCCGATTCTTCCTTGGAGCTGGCAGGAGCAGGCTGTCTAGGCTCAGCGGTGGAAGATGTCCCTTCAACAAGCTTCGTCACCCTGGTCGTTTCAATGTATCTAGGCCGGTGTGTCAAAACCTTGATCTTCTTGCCCTTTGGCGCAACAGAAATGGCCAAAGTAGCAGCTTTTCTCTTTTTTCCCTGCTTTCGCGAGGGATAGCTATAATCTGGGTATACAAAACCAATAACATTGAAAACTCTATTTAGTATTTTCTTGCCTCGCCTTCCAAAGGCTAAGGTCATGGCATCATCTTTGGCCCTTGTGTAGGCCCCAAGCAACTCGTCTCTAGTCGCCTCAACACAGTTCAGCCAGTCATCACTCAGCTCATCAAACTGATCTCTGTATCTGAAGGTAAATTTCAGATAAACCAAACCGCCTTGACTAGACCCGGCAGCAGTCTCCTTTGGCATTTCCCAGTCATTCACAAGAGGCCACACTCTATAAGCTATGTGCTCCTGGACTAGGTCTCTTATGCCAATAAAGGTGCATACATTGTTGAAAGCCTTCTGGCAAGCTTCGATATCGTTTCTAAGAGCAGCAGCCGACCTTCTGATGTCAAAGCGAGACCAAATAGGGTGTTGGACAATCCCCTTTATATCTTCCCTTTCAGCTAAGTTATTCTTTACATAAAACCATTCTTCCATCTAGGCCCCTGGCCACCTCTTTCGAAACGTTGGAACTGGATAACTTACATCAGAATGAGGCACGAAGCCATAACAACCAAAATAATTGTGATATTGCTCCTTGCCAGTAGCCTTCGTCTCATACAGCAGCTCGTGCATGTTGCAGAAGCATTTTGCACTTGGTTCTAGTCCTTGGCTTCTCACGGCCCAAATAAAAATCTCCATCCTGATTATAGCTTCGGGGGTAATCTGATGAAGAAAAATTTCAAAGGTCTTTAGCACTTCAACTAGAAATTTACTCAATAGAAACCAAAGCCCTGCCTTCATGAAGCTCCTGTAAACAACAACTTTGTTCACCTCGGGCGCAGGGGCGGCGCTGTCCCCTCCAGCTCTCACAATGGACATACAACGAAAATATCTTCCTTCCATGGCATCAATCTGACTCTGTTTGATGGATGACTTTCCAAAGATAGTGTGACTCGGTCGCTAGGGCCGATCTTCGGCATCTTCGTTCCCAATTTCCACATCAAAGTTTTTGCTATCACCAGAATCTTTAGACAACCTAGCTAACATTTCATTGGTAATCTTCTCTATGTTTGTCTTTTCCATAGCCTCGTAAACCCAGCTAGAGCAGGGTCAACAACCTTCTTCTCTTCAGCCATCTAGTGGGCACTTGTGCAAATGCCGAAGCTCACAAATTAATCAAAATCTAACAGAGCAGGAAAATCCAAGCTTGAGAAAATAGCGCAAGCGATTGAGATGGCGCATCAAATGCTATCACTGTGGGTTCCTATTTATATGCCCAGTGCATTGCAACTTGGCAGGCCCTACATGTCATTGACTTTTGCTATTCTAACGAAGGGAAGGTGTTTTTTCGGACCTTCGACTAAAGGCCTTCGTTCACGTCGCAGTCTGAATTTGTTAAATACAAAAACAAATTAATACTGCGAGGGGCTACTGTTGGGGGCCTTCCTCTTCCGAAGGTCCTCAAAAACTTAATTAACATGTTTCTCAGTATAACAGACTGTTACAGGAGGTTTCGGCTTTGAGATGAAGGTGTGCGTAATATGAAGGTGTGGTTTGAAGGAAGGGTGAACGAGCGTCGAAGCTGTGGCTGAAGGGCCTTTGGCTTAGCATGATAACGATGGTGAAGGATGGAACCGACTTAAAGGAGAAAAGACTACCTAGTCCTTGATAGTTTGCTTTATGGTCAACAGTAAAAGTCAGGGACATGGATGTAATTTTGTCCAGGCTGCAACATGTGCCTATAAATAGATGAACAGTAACACCATACTGTTCACGCTGCATTGTAATTGCTCCCGCGTCTTTTATGTTACCACCTTCTGTCAAGACGAAGGTATCAATGAAATATAAATATTATAAGCATTTGCTCATGTTTATAAAATGAAATGTAAATAATCTATTTCTATGTTGTCATTATTTACATTCTTATATGTTGTATGTTTATTTATTTGTATTCATTTGTCGAGATGATGAAGGTATGCCCTTCATGACCTTCGTCCAAAAATCATTATATCCAAAGGGATATAATGTTTTAGAGGACGAAGTTCCTTATCTATTAACAATTGTGTTGCCTTGCTCTTGGTGTATAGCATTCAAAAGCATGGACCAACAAAGCCGAAGCTCTTTCGGCTACAGCTTCAGTGACTATTCTTATCACCGTATATCTTTGCCATAAGAGAAGACCTTTATGCCGAAGCCAAAGCCCCCTGTAATAATCCATATACTAGAAACACATGATTAATCACATTTTTGAGGACCTTTGGAATAGGAAGGCCCCCAACATAGGCTATGCCACAAAGAAGGCCACAAGTCTTACCAATGCAAGGCGAAGACTGGGGATAAGCAAAAGCCATCAAGCAAAATCTCCAACACCTACATCAACAAGGTGGATAAAAAGGTTGCTACCCCATACTTAATCAAGAAGAAAAAGAATAAAAAGGTGATAGCAATCATGGCCAACAAGCAAGCCAACAAAGGGAAAGGGGCCAAACGCATATGGGTGCCAAAGGAAATTATTTCAACCATGAAAAGCACCAAGAAGGTTTGGATCCCGAGAGGGAAGTAAGAAGTCCGATGGACTTTTGGGAATTTGGAGACTTGGCAAATTTGGGATGTATATCACGGGATGCATCATATTGGATCAAGTCTATTGTCAAGTGCGTTAGTGTACACTTTGGACCCAAATTTCCTCACCCATGTCTAAAGTAACTAGATTTATTGAATTTTCTTTTTAGATATGTGTATCTATTTTCTTGTATTTAGTTTTTACCTTAAATGTCTAGCTTTGCATGTTATATTTTCTTTTAATGTTAATTGCATGCATAATAGGTCAATCATATGGTAGGTATGCTCACTTTCAATTCATACTCTTGAGCATGCCTACATGGTTTTAAAAGATTAGTTAAGCATGGCACGTAGCTTATTCAACATTCCTAAGTAAATGACTCTCCAATTGATATTTTCATATGACATATCCTACAAGCGGTATCATGCTTCAATTGGTATCATTTAATTTATATGTGCCAAAGCTCGGATTATAGATAATTTGCCCCTCTTGATATCGAAATCAAAGTGCATGTCTCATACAAGTATTCAAAACTTATATGCACACTTTCAGGGGGAGGTTACTCTATAATCTAAGTCTGTGAGACTAATACTGTTTTCAAGTCTATTATATGTAGTAGTCTCATTGAAGGAAAATGGAGTTCCCGGAGAAAGACAATAAGCTTCCACTGCAAATCTACAAGTAGTTTCATGTCTCACATGACTACATTTGGTATCTTTTACATGTCTTCTCTAGTTTTTTATTACACTATATTTCATATCTTATACTTCTCATGTTGCTAAATACATATGTTATCAAAATATATCAGTTGCCTATGCATAAGGGAAGTTAGTCTAATCAAATCATGTCTTGTACCTCTATTTCTCACATGATTTTTACTAAGTAGAAGATCTCTATCAAGGGGGTATTTCTTCGTCTATGGCAAAGAGAGAGAATATTCTTTCAAAAGGAGAACACTCGTTTAGGGTGAGTAATCTTTTAGTTCTTAAATTGATAAATTTTTAAGAGGGCAAGTCTTATTTGCTTCGTACATGCTTTTAATGTCTTCCTTTTCGATGGTTGATGCCAAAGGGGGAGAAGTTTTAGGGACCAAAGCAATGGAAACTATATCAAACACCAAATACCACCAAATTAAAAAATTTATCTTTCAAGTGGTTTTGGTTCCTCAAGTATCCTTGGTCTAAAATAGGAAGCAGGTGAAATATGGAGTTAGGGGGAGAGTCCATAATCTCACTTTAAGGGGACACTCATTCATCCTAGCAAGTAGTTGCATATTTTAATTCAAATGTTTGTTATATTTGCTTGCTTTGATTGTGTTATCATCAATCACCAAAAAGGGGGAGATTGTAAGGAAAATGGACCCTGGGCCATTTGGCTCAAGAGGTTTTGGTGTTTGATGATCAACATAACCTGTGGACTAATGTGTTTGCTAGTGTTTATGTTTATAGTTCACAGGATGCTAAGAGGATTTGACTAAGACACCGAGGATTCAACACCTCAAAAGAAGACATAAAAAGAGCTTAGAAGTCCAAGACTCAAGAACAAAAGAAGCCTAAAGAATCAGCAAAGAAATCCGTGAAGAGGGCAGTCAGCCAGCGTACTGGTGGTGCACCGGACAGTGAACAGTAACCGATCTAGTGTGCACCGGACTGTACGGTGGGACATCGGGCAGTCTACACAGAGAGGCCCACACTGGGCGTTCTCGGGCTATAACACCGGATTGTACAGTGTGCATCGGACAGTCTGGGTAACGGTCGGATCCAACAGTCGACTGCTACAGACCCCAACTGTAGGCTGATGTGGCTAGGGCACCGGACAGTGAATAGTGCATGCCCGGTGTGCACCGGACTATCCGGTGCGCCCGTCGACAGAAAGTTGCTGCTTCTGTCCAACGGCTAGAATTGTGGGGGGAGGCTATAAATACCCCCCCAACCGGCCATTTCGTGGTGTGGGAGCCCAAGCAACATACTAAGGCATAGTATAGACATTTCGAAGTGCCCATACACCCAAGTGCTTAATAGAATCACTCGGTGATTAGCGTAGGTGTTTTGCGAAGTGCTTAGGTTAGTTAGACCGCATTAGCGTTTGCTCTAGGTGAATCCTAGTTAGTTGAGTGGGTTTAGAAAAACTACACAACCCCTCGGCTCTTGCGTGAGCCGTTGTAATTGTACCGAGTGGGGCGAGAGTCTTGCGAGACCGTGACAACCGAGTTTGTGTCACGGCCGCCACCATGTACCGGAGGGAACAAGGACCGAGGCGTTTTCGGCTGAAAGCTCGATAGTGGAGACGGCGGGGAGCGTCCGAGAGGAGCCAGAAGCGGAGCACCACTTGCGTGTGGAGAAGTCCCGCGGCTCTCTACGGAGTTACTCGACTGTGGTGCTTGGCCCTCGCGTGGGCTTCCCTTTATGTATGGACACCAACGAGGATTAGTCAGGACCTTGCGTAGCAACACTTAGACAAAACTTAGTTTGCACATTCTAGATTCATTATTTGCATAGGTTTTGTTCTAGGGATTCATTTGTGGCCTAGTTTACAAATTTACCCCCCCCCCCCCCCCCTCTCGTAGGTGCATGTGTTGCTTTCACACAAGTTGCGATGAAGGTAGGACACAAGGGACAAGTTCCATGCCCAATTGGCCCGAGAAGGTCGACAACTGGCCCTTGCTATCTCCATTGACATCCTAGTGTGCTTCAAAGGCGGTAACCTGAGGCTCTCGCTATAGCCCCTCCATGATGATGTGCTATTAGAGCACCCTTAGTCCACTGAATATGAAAGGACAATGGAGGGTATAATCACAATTGTCCCAACTTAAAATAGTTGGTTTTAGGACAACCTGAAACTAATTGTACTTATTTTGAAATGGAGCTAGTAGAAAATACTTCTCCATCCAAAAATAACTCACGTTTTAGGTTTGTTCTTTATAATACCAAATAAGTATTATTAGATTTATTATAAAACACACTTTTTATATTCCTATCTGTTCTAATAAATATTGATGTTATTTTTTATAAAATTAGTTAAACTTAAAATGATTTGATTAAAGATAAATCTAAACGATAGTTATTTTGGTATGGAGGGAGTAGATCACTACTAAAATTGCCGAGTGACCAGCCTCTTAGAATAGGACGACATCATTTTGTATTTGGTATATCCTGTCAAACATAGCTAAAATTAAATAACTACAAACTACATAAGGATCATATATACATGACTAGTCTGTTTGGTGATAAATAACTTGCAGTTTTGTCTAAAGAGGAAAGGATTTAAAACTTGTGGTAAAAGTAGCAGGAACTAAGTCACTGCTAATTTTAGAGTATCATGTCCTTGGTCCATACTTGTTGTTTCCGCTATATAAGTATACACTCTCTTCTAGGATCGATCGTGAGGAGTTCCTTTAATTTTTCTTGCGACATGGAGCACAGAAAGCGGGTGGACGCGCTAGTGTTTTTCTCGTTTCTTCTCCTCGGATACTTTGCTGCTCATGCGCATGATGAGAAGGGTAAGTGAAAACTATACAAATCTGTAGACAATTTAGAAGATGTTATATCATGATACCGTATGTGTATCATGGCGAATTGTTGGCGATATATCACTCATATATGTATCTGTTAAATTACTCAAATAATGCGGACATATATCTACAAATTTGCTAAAATGCTTCGGAATTTAATTATTCTCGAGTCATTTGTTGGTACTTGGTAGAACGCTTATCCTTTACTACCTTCTACTAGGTCATGTCACGGATGAAGTCGCTGTTCCTGCTCCATCTGAAGGAGGAGTTATGCGAGCAACAGGGGCACATTGTGAAGTATCTGTTCCGTGCAAAGATAAAAGGTGCTACTGCTGCGTTGGGGGTAGAATTGATGAGTGTTACCTAACAATGCCTTTCTGTAATTATGCCTGCTTCTAAACACAAACTAAGGTCGCTATTGTTATACACAATGTAATAACGATAGGCAATGCTATTAATAATATATAGAGGGATTTTAATTTCGGTGTTGGATTTTTCTTCGGAGGCCACAGACATTCACGAAATTCAGTCAAAATCTCACCAGTTTTTTTAGAGGAATTAAACATGAGGTATGTTTTTTTCCCCTAAAAAATTAATAAACATAATGGTGGGTGCTTTGTGACTATACTCTTATTGAGTAAAAAAACTCGACCTCAGCACGACCGGACATTAACAAGAAGACATTCTCTCATACAGGTCAAGAAAATCACTAAACGTTGTCCTACTTATACAGTGCATCACTATAGCCCATATGAGAAACGATCGGGATCAGGATCAAGTATTAGACCTATGCTTTGACGATTGGTGTGGGACAGGCGAGAGGATCTCACGCAGGTCGAGAAGCCCCAAACTCCTGCCACACCCATACATAACGGTACTGTATCACATGTAAGAAATGACCGGGACCAGGATCGGACGACCTAAGAAGTGCTATTCAAACTATCTAACCAACTCAATTATAGACCCTTTGGCACCTATTGAGTAGTAGAATATGTAACATAAATGGTACAAAATATGAGCGTAGAGTTGTATAGCACGCGCATTAGACTTTAATATATTAAAGCATCAGTTTTAACGGTCATCCCGTGTCAATATTTTTCAGAAAAAACTACATTTCTTTAGAATCAACTCGCACTCCTATAATCTCTTCTCTACTACTATAATAATAAAGTTTATGTAAAAAGTAAGTTGAAATTATGTATAAGTGAGTGATTAAGCATTGATTGTTGGCTACACATTCACACCCACATAATCAATAGAAAACATATATTTTATATTTTATTAAAACACAATTTATCATATGTCATATATATAAAAACCGTAGCAATGTACGGGCACATGACTAGTGTAATATGAAACTTCTGTTTTTTTTCTTTCGGCCGCCTCAAAATAACCGTAATTCACAAAAAGTTCTATTAAATTTTCTCAAAAAAACTAAAATAAATCAGGAAAATACTACCTTTTGCAAAGGTGCAACTCTTGGTGAATAATACCGCAAAGAAAAAACTTTAGGCCGATCATGAATAACATCGCTAGCTACACTCACTGGCGGATCCTGGATTGTCTGAAACCCTGGCCAAATTGTGACAGAGTGATATCCACATTGTTCCTTCATAGAGGAAATCACATTCACGAAGCCGCAATGAGTCAATAAGATGGAGACCGAGAATAAGGCTAAGGCCTCAACATGAAGGGGCGGGGGATTAGCCTGAGAAGTAGACAATTGGATGATATGAGGGGACAATGAATTCATTAGATGGACCCACATAACTAGCCTAGAATCTCTAATTTCATTCTTCATAGAACACAATTTGAATACTAGAATTACATTTGTTGGGATGGGTGGCCAACTTGCTGAATAGTTTTGGAGTTGCTTAAAGTAAAAGAAGTTTTTCCAAAAGAAACAATCTCTCCTTCCCAAAATATAACTATCAAACCATATATTAGGGTTGGCTCAATTTATAATCCCTTCATCTTGAAATATAAGGTCTAGAAGGACCATAGATTTTTTTTTTAACCCAAGTACCAGAGATATTTTTATAGAAGGACAATTTTGTATAAAATAGGCGCATAAATTTGTTAGGTGATAAATTGTCACTTGTTATTTATGCAAACAATCTCAATTAATCATGTCTATACATTGGGAATTATTTTTTTATTAAAAGTGAAATAAGGGTTAGTGCGCCTCTGTATTCGCTCTCAATCTGTCTTAAGAGCAACTCCAAAAGAAGTGTAAACGAACCCCAAAACAGATATTAGTTAAGAATGGTGGTTTTTCTTACTCCAACAGCTCACTCATTCTTTCCCCCAAAAAATTAGCGTTCCGCATCCACAGCCTCCTCTCCCTCATATTTTGGTGTGTTTTATTCTTCCTCAATCCATTCATCAACGTATCAGATCATCCACGGCCTCCCGACGACTGTACAGATTGCGCCACATGTCATATTTAAAGGAACTGTCCATCATAATTCACTCTTAAAATTTTTTATCTTGCTCTTAATAATCAATTTTTGGGGTAAAATTTTTAATATCCTTTTGAAGTTGCTCTAACATCTTTAGGGGACGCTATATTTAAATATGAAGGGAGTAGGGGAAAAAAAGAGCATATACCAACATATATGGCTAAATTAGTAGCGTATGGATTTTGAAATAAATTCTCATAATGTGCTTATGTAGTATCGCATATGCTAATAATTATTTATAAAAGTTTGGTTAAACTTAAAATAGTCCGACGACACAGAGTAAACTAAAAACTCAGTGTATTTTGGTACAGATTTAGTTGAAAATAAATCACTATTGATTGCCCAGTCTTAAAGTAGCAGGATATATATGATTTGGTATCTTGTCATATAGCTCAAAATAAATAAATAAAAACTATATATAGAAGGATTATATGTGTGTGGCTATGGCCAGTCTCTGTGATAAATAGTTGGCAGCTTTGTCTATAAATAAAAAGGAAATGATTTAAAACTTTCCACAAAAGTGGCAAGAGATAAACCTCTACTAATTTCGGAGTAGCCAGTAGAAATAATCTTTTTTACCAGCGGTAACTGAGAACCGCCAGTGAAAATCGATTTTCACTAGCGGTCGACATAACAAAGCCGTAAGTGGAAATCGATTTCCATTTACATTGGCGATCGAGGTAATAAAACCTCCCGTGAAAGTATTTTCCGAAAAACGTAAAATGGGTATAAATAGTAAAATAAATTATCTTTATCAGGGGGGCTTGCCACTAGTGGGTTTCTAGTGACAGTTTTCGCCACTAGCGGTTTTCTTAAGAAACCGCCACTAAAAATAGCACTGGCGTTTGATAACTGAAACCGTGTGTAAAAATTAAACCACACCGTAAGCTTTGAGCTCTTTTCTACTAGTGAAAGTAGCAGGATATATATGATTTGGTATCTTGTCGAGAACATATAGCTCAAAATCTCTACTACTATATAAGACTCTAATGTAGACCATCCGTGCACCGTGGTTCTGCCTCCTGTTCTGCCCCCGGACTCTAGCAGGTGGGCCCGTGGCTCCTCCCCATGTCAGTGCCTACGTCTCTCACCCTCACGCAACCCAGCAGCCCATTTAACCAAAAACAAACACAGTTTAGGAGTGCGACGTTGCAGACTGTCTTGGTGCCTCCTCGGGGCGCCTACACGACGAACTGAGAAACGGTACTACAACCTCCGCACCTGAGTTTATAAGTCAGTTTCTGCACCATTTGGTAGTCCATATGGTACTAATTTAAAGTTGCAACACCCATAAAAACGAAGCCACAGACGTCGTGGGTTGGATGTCTTATTGCGGTCCAAATAGAGCAGAGCGAGCAAAGTACTGGGGCGGCCCATATCTCTCACAATTTCTTCGTGCGTGGCTCACTTCGTTCTCTCCAAGCTAGGCTAGCTTCCCTCCACAGACTTAGCAACCGCTACCAGTACTTTATTATTATTGTAAAGATTTTTGAAATATGTTTTAAAAGGTATCCATTTAAACAAAGCCTATATATGTGATATATATATATATTCGTGGATTGCTGGAACACAATATTTTTTTATATACCAATGTATTTTATCATATTAATTCCGTAGCAACGCACGGGCAAATGACTAGTAAATAAATAAAAACTATAAATAGAAGGATTATACATGTGTGGCTATAGCCAGTCTCTGTGATAAATAGTTGCCAGCTTTGTCTATAAATAGAATGGAAATTATTTAAAACTTTTCGCAAAATTGGCAAGACATATAAACCGCTACTAATTTCGGAGTAGCCTGTCTTTAATTTGATCAATACTACTTACTGTACTTATCAGTTATTACTCCTACGTTTCTCCATTATAAAAATGCCTGTAGTACTGCGGAGAAAACAAGCCAGCATTTTGCACATACCGCGCGCCGCCATAACATACGTACAGAAATCGTCTGGAACCGCGAGGAAGAATTTCTTCAAAATTTTCTTCTGACGATATGGAGAAGCACACAAAGCGCGTGGACGCACTAGTGCTTTTCTCGTTACTGCTCCTCGGATCCTGTGCGCAGGGTCTTCAGGGTAAGTGAGAACTGTCACATGTTTGAGTTCATAATTTAGGGAGAGAATTAGAACATGGTACCGGATATGTATCTGTCTCTTGGAGAATTGGCGACATATATTTATATACTCCTAAGATGTGTTATTAAGTTACTCAAATAACGGTACGTATTTATAACAAAATTTGATGCTAAAATATTTTATAGTTGTTCTCGAGCCATCTTTTGGTTTATCTATCGATAGAAACCGATCGAGACTAGCTAGTGTGTCCCTTTGCTCAGTCTTCTTCACTGGTGACGAACAACAGGTGATGCTGGCACAGATGAGGTGGGCGCTCCTCCTTCTCCATCAGCTGAAGAAGGGGTCATGGAGACGAGAGCAGAATGTAGACAGGTGTTGCTTCCGTGCAAAGACAACAAGTGCTACTGCTGTATCGGGGGCGGAACTCGTCAGTGTTACGCTACACTAGCTGAGTGTAGACATGCATGCCTGCCCCTAAACACAAATTAGTACTAAGTTGGCTGTTGTTGGTACAATAATGTAACGGTGGGCAGTATTTTTCGAATATGGCTTAGAAGGGAATTGATCGGACATGGTATGAATAAATAAATCACACAGGAAAATTCGAAAGATACTCTCCTATACTGACTTTTCCCAGAGGCGCGTATCTCGGTGAGTAACATAAAAAAAGACTAATGGTATGTTTGATCTGTGGTTAACTGTGTCACACTTTGTTTATAATTAGTCGTTTGAATTAAATAACTAACATTAGACAGAAAAGTTAGATAAAGTATGGTAATTTAGTAAGCGAACTAAACATGCCTTAGATCACATAAGCTTTGGTGGGTGGGATCATCGGTCCCTTGCCAACTCGTTTAGCATGATAACCTCACATCCTCTTACCTGTTGAAGGATAGGAGCCAATCGAGTGATCCAAAATCTAATGGTTTTTTTTTACGTCTATTACTCCTTTTTATCCTTTTTTTTAATCTTCTACTTTCAGCGCATTTCTCTACAGGGCGGGTCCATGTAGAAGCAAGGGTATTCAATTGAATACTCATTATTTTCTAGCAATAAAATTTATGTATATATATGCATATTATGTTTATACACTAAAATAGTATAAAAACATAAAATAACACTGTTTTACAGCTATTTGTCCTAAACTTCGTTTTTCACTGACCTTTTTTATTTCCCTACCGTGCGGCTAGGGATAACAATCGTGTGGTTAGGACACAAGTATATGGTTTACAAATTTATAACTACAACACAAAATTAAATCCATACTCGTACATATATACGTCCGTAGGTATAGATATGTACTAATGTCAGATACACATCGGGTAATTGGTATGGATACTGTATATCCATACTCACGAAAAATTTACCAATTGATACCTTATTATATTCATACTCATATCCATGGATAACAAATTATACCATTTCTGTGTCCAATAGATAATTATCTGTTTTCCCTAGATAACAAATTTAGGTTGTCAAAAAATTGTGCCCACTAAAATTCAGAATATCCATCCTCGAAATCCTGAGCCCGCCCCCTGTTTCTCCATGAGATTCGATGGCATTCTAGCTAGGTGATTTTGTCGATCATATAGGACCAGCTTGGCATGTATCTCCTTTATGGTTCTTCATGGGAGGTGCTCCGGAGTTCTTGCGACGAATGATGGACTCTAGATCGGCTTAATCGATACCTTAGATCGGTTTTGGTTGGTATCGAAATTGCTTGCTGCGTGTAATAGTAATAGATCGTGTGCCACCTCAGCGAACCCGAAATTTAATTCAGCGATAACGAGAGGGATTAGAGAGATGGACAGGCAACACGCAAGGGCTGTAGAAGACCATACTGTCAAGTCTAAGGCTGCCTCCAGCAACGTCCTCTATATATATCCTCTATATTCGTCCTTTACAGTTTTCTCTAAAACATTTTATTCTCTATATCTCCTTCCTCTCCAACAGCGTCCTCTAAATCACGTCTTCTATACACAAATACCTATATTAGAGACATTTTTTATTTTTTATTTTTGTACATATGTATTTGTCGTACTCTCAAATGTATTATACATATTTTAGTTTTGCTAAACCGGTTATTTAAAGTATTCAAATGGATAGAGGATCGTTCAGAGAAACTCTATATATAAAGAATCCAGCAGCGTCCTCTAAATTTAGAGGACCGTTTAAAAGACGCTGCTGGATAATGTAGAGGACCGTTTGATCCTCTATATTTAGAGTAGAGGAGCTTTTAGAGTACCTTACTGGAGCCGGTCTAAGGCTGGCTCCAGCAAGGGACGGTAAACCGTTCTGTACTCTAAATTTAGGGTTCAGAGTGGTACTCTAGGCGCCCAGCAAGGCACTCTAAGACCAACTCCAGCAGACGGAGTCTCCGTATCCCTAAAACGCGCGGCCAACAGGTTCTCTCTCCTCTCCGTATCCGTCTCCGTTTCCAGCAGACTCCGTATTTACACTCCGCATGCAGTCTATGACACGTGGGGCCCGCGAGCAGCCGCGCGCGCGAGCAGAGAGCTGCGGAGAGGAGAGAGAAAGCGTGGAAAAGGGGAGTGAGGGTACAGCCCGTGCGTTTTACGGAGAGGGATGCGGAGACTGCTGGACTGATGAATAGTGTGCTTCGCTGCGCAAAATAGGGATACGGAGCCGCATGCGGAGTGTTGCTGGAGTTGGTCTAAATGGCACTCTAAATTTTAGAGGATGTCGCACGCACTCTAGATGTGGAGACTTCCAAGCGTCCGCTATCCGGGCGAGGGTTCGGGCTCCCGCGATGGTGAAAAATCCGAACGCTCTGTTGTCCCGTCGCTGGCGACTTCGATCCATCTCGACGAGGGGGCCTCACGGCGCGGCTCGTCGGTGGAGCCGGCCAAGCTGGGCTCCAAGAGGCCGTGCGCGAGCGGGTCCGGTGGCGGACCACTCTCGGTGGCTGGAGGCAAGAAGGTGGCCGGAGACGAGACAAAGATCCAAGACTTGGGTGCAACCGTCGGTGTTCGTCGACGTCGAACCGCCATCGCGAAGAGGCTGAGAAGATCCACGGCGCCGATGAAGGAAGGTGCAGAGAAACGCAAGCGCAACTCCTCGCCGCCATCATCATCGTCTTCCATTCGGTCGGGTGCTCCAGATCCGAAGAGAACTAGGTACGAAGCTTCGGTTCTCAACATTGCAGATCCATTTTCCTTTGTATGGTTCTCGTACTTTATATGTTGCAAATCGTCCAGGTCTAGAGTTTAGGGTTCAGGCAACATTCAATCGATGGTTTTAGGATTCCTTGACCCCTAGGTTTTCTGTTGATAATTGATGTTGAAATTAAGAAAATTGCATTCTGCTAGAAGCTTTGTTGTTGTAGGAATCGATGTGTATTCAAAAATACATGGCGAGTGGTTTTTGACACACTGAATCATGGCCACTGGTGATAACACCAGTTGTTTGGCACAACAGTATTGAGTAATCTTCATCAATATTTGAAGTGCCTATTGCCAATACTAGTTGGTTCCAAGTATATTTACCATCAATTTAGCAACTAGGCCACAGTATACATAAAATTTTCAGGTACGTATATTAACAGAACCATATGTTTTATGTAGACCATGGATTCGGAGAACGCAAAGCTCCGAAGAGCACTCGCTCATTTAATCAGAGTAGTGGAGCAGCGTTGTGCCAACATCGTCGATGTCGTCCACGGTGCCTTCCAACCAGTTAGCGGACCAGTCCTCAATGAAATGAATCGTGCTTTAGTTCAGATCGAGGACCTTGCGAAGGACCTTGATCACCTTGCACTAGAAAAAGACTGGGAGATGGAGCACATGGCCCCTTCACCAATTGCTGAATCATCAGAAATAGAGGATGAGCTTCTGAATGACTATGATTCAGAGTTGAACACTGATGATATCGTCGGCTACGATGACGGACGTGACTACTCCACCGACGACACATATCCCTACTAGATTACCATGCACCTAAGGAAGTAGTGTATTGTTAGGTTTATGTAAGTCATACTAGTCTTTTGTATGTGAACACAACAGATGTGTGCCACAAGTTCCTAGTTTCGTTGATGTCATGTTTATATTCACGTGCTATGTTCAATGTTATCAACTTCCCAATATATCTAGTATTCAGCACTTGCGACTTTGTTGTGCCTGTCCTATTTAATGTGTCATGGTTTTTATTCATTTCAAATGCTTGCCTCAATGTACTACACTTATTCATTTTAATCACTTGTATTTTTTGATGTGAGTACCTTAAATGTAAAGCATGGGTACGGACTGGAACCAAGTTATGGCACAATATGGCAGTTTCCTATCCGAGGATGATGGCACTCAGTTTTAGAACACTGCATTTGCTCCTCAGCCTGATATACCAGCCCAGGGCTCACCAGCAGCACCTCCAGTGAAGAAGGCTCCTCAATGCACAAAGCTAGCAAATTTCACGTCTAAAGAGGATATGAGGGTTTGTCAAGCTTGGTTGGCTATGAATTGTGATCCCATAATGAACACTGGTCAGAAGCGTCAAGGTTTTTAGAATCGGATTACAGAGGAATACAACTCTCGCAGAGGATCAATGCCAGAGAGGTCTACAAAATCTCTCATGAGCAGGTGGGACAGTATCAAAACTCAATGTTCTACCTTTGTTGGATACATGACGGTTGTGCTTTGACAAAACCCAAGTGGCATGACTGATGCAGATAAGGTACATGTATGTACTATTATGCATATGTTCTTCAATGTACTTAACTACACCCCAGTGGTTGAGGAAATGCATATTTTGTTTTGTACACTTCTCTTGCAGCTACTCGGTTTGCTGCTGTTGAAAAGAAGCCCTTCCATTTCTTACATTGTTGGTCCATATTGAAGGATCAACCAAAATGGATGGACCAGCACATGGGTAACCAAATTCCTCCACCCAACCCAATAGGTACCCAATCAAATACTATTGACTTAGATGGTGGTGAAGACTTAGGTCCATCAAGCTTTACTTCGAAGAGACCGCTTGGTTGTGATTCATCCAAGGAAAAGGCAAAGAAGCAAAGATCTGAGAACACATCATCCACTAATTCCGAGTACCTAACACGGATGGGTAAACTTTCTTTGGAACGGTTATCTGTCTACAAATTAGTAGCTTCAACTGAGGAGAAGAAGTTGGAGTCCATGAACAGACATGAGAGGCAGAAACTAATATTGGAGAGGAAGAAGCTAAACTTGGAGAAACTCGAGATGGAACGACAAAAGGTCAAGGAGGACACGGAACAGGAGGTTCTGATATTGAGCATGGATTTGAGTAAATGTAACCCCCTACTTCGACAGTACTACGAGGCTAAACAACAGGAGATACTGGCAAGGGTTACTGGAACCTCGTCGTCAAGCCAGTGAACGTTGACCAAGCCATTGTAGTGGTTGAGAAAGTACTGTTATTTGTTTTCGAGAAAAACTTTATGTTTGTGCACTTGCGAACTTGACAATTTTCTATTGTGTGATGTTTGAACTCTGTCATGTTGGTTAATAATAGTAGACTTGTTATTTCATTCGTGAATTACACCATCACACATTCCACAACCAGAAATGTCAAGAACTTCTTATGTTTGCAGTACACATAGTAGCTTGGGACCAACATAACCTACGACATGACACATTACACATGACACTATGACATTTTATAAAATGTCGTCATTTTATTGTTGACGCAAACATAAACTTCATACTTAAGCAGCTTCCGATCCAAGACGCGCCCAGTGGTGGTGGATTAGATCAACCTGCAACTGAGTATATTTCACTGGAGCATGTAGTTGGTCGTACCTATTGTTGATGTACTCATTGCGCTCTGACATGGACCCATGAGTAGTGTCTGCCAAAACTCCGATGTTGTCGAAGCTTGTGTTCAAAGACGAAGGACCTTCATCTTCTACGATCATGTTGTGCAAGATGATGCAAGTTTTCATTATATCTCCAATGTGTTGTGGAGACCAACCATATGCAGGACCACGCACTATGGCCCATCGCTTCTATAGTACTCCAAAAGTTCGTTCAATGTCTTTTCTAGCGGACTCTTGAATAGTGGCGAAGTGTTGGGTCCTCACATCATACGGATGACGGATTGTCTTGACAAACGCTGGCCAGTCGGGATAAATACCATCTTCTAGGTAATATCCCATGTTGTATGTGTGTCCATTGACGGAGAAATTCACTGGTGGACTATCACTGGTAAGATGTGAATCAAATAGGTTTGAACGCTGAAGAACATTGATGTCGTTACAGCTACCGGGCATGCCGAAGTATGCATGCCAAATCCATAGGTCATATGAGGCAACTGCTTCGAGGATCATTGTAGGGTGTTTACCGCGACCGGTAAACATCCCCTTCCATGCAGTTGGGCAGTTACGCCACTCCCAATGCATGCAATCCACACTACCAAACATACCAGGGAAGCCGCGTGACTCTCCAACTTGGAGAAGCCTAGCGATATCAGCAGGAGTAGGTTTTCTGAGATAGTACCCCCCCCCCCCAAAAGCGGTATAGATGGCGGTGCAAAAGTGTTTCAAAGCCTCATGTGTCGTAGATTCACCAATGCGTACGTATTCGTCAACGGCATCCGCAGGAACACCGTATGCAAGGATACATACGGCAGCAACAACTTTCTGAAGGGCAGATAGACCTAGCTCACCGGCACAGTTTGGACGCTGAACGAAGTAGGGATCCACTTGTTGCACAGCAAGAACGAGGCGCTCGAATACATGGCGACGCATGTGAAACATATATTGCAAAATATTATCAGTAGAAGTGTGAAGTACGTACTATGGACGTGAATAGATGTGCGTACGAAATAACATACCTCCTCCGGAATTGTGCATCCGTGTAAACCGGTTGCGCGCAAAAGTAGTCGGCTCGGATTCTTGCATCACCACTCATATGGTCACGATGGATTCGAACACGACCGGGAATGGAACCAGCATACCGATGCTCGTTAAGTGCACGACGCCTACGATGTTGGTACGTCGCAACCTCCAACTCATGTTCTTCATCTTCCATGCCTTGCGCCATCCTAAGAAAAATATTGGAATCTACGAACCGGTTCATTGTTGTGGAGGAGTGTATGCGAAGTGTGAGTAAAGTGTTGAAGTTAGTGATTATTTATAGAAGGGAGAGGCTTTGGAGAGAAGCCATGCTCTTGTCGTGCAGCCAAAGCTAATCGATGGCTTGTTGAAGAAGTGTCGTGGCTTACGGTGGAAGCATGTCAATTTCTAAACATTTTTTTCATACGATTGAAATACTGTGACACGTTTTTTCGACAACAATTACACACAACACAAAATGGAATGTTATTTATTTTGTACAATTCGAAATTATTAATCAACCATTGTTTTTTAGATTATTATTTCTAAAATTATTGAATACAATATTTTGCACATCCTTTGAATAGCATGAAATGGGTACAAAACAAAGAAAACAGAAAAAGAAATGAAAAAAGGAATTCTGTTAATACTACAGCTTTAGGGGATCAAATTTAGGGGACGTTGTTGGAGACACAGAAGATATAGAGGACAGAATCTTTTAGAGTATGCTGTAAAGGACAGAGAATATTCCTTTAGGTGACGAAATTTAGAAAACGCTGCTGGAGACAGTCTAAGACTGCATTTCGTTGGCCCATATGGGATGCAGCCCAAGACCACCCTGACAGCCCCCTCTCTGATGTGGTCTGCAGCTTGAACAAGAGCCAAACCACCTGATCCCGAGCAAACCTGCAGTCGCCATCGTCATCACCCGTTCCAGGAATGAAATGCATCAGAGAGCTCCAGCAGTTGGTGTCTCCCTCTGATCCGCAGATCACACAGACAATTGAGAAAACTCGCTCACAACAGCAATTCATACGCGCACCTCCAGTAATCAATCTCGAAACTATTAAGTTGCATGCACCAACCAATTCAACCCAAAAGCTTAAGCTGATGGGAAGAGATGTGCAATTCACTTATATTATATTTTAACACTCCCCCTCACGTTGAGCCTCTCTTGGGTCTCAAACGTGGAATAGGAGCGAGCAACAATTATTTTATTTAATTGCGCTAGCCAGGATTCGAACTCATGACCTCTGGCTTTGATACCATATTAAGTTGCATGCACCAACCAATTCAACCCAAAAGCTTAAGCTGATGGGAAGAGGTGTGCAATTCACTTATATTATATTTTAACAGAAACAATCAGCATCTTGCTGCTAACGTTGCTTATGTAACTGCAGCAATTTATGGGCCTATTTGGTTCATAGCTAATTATGCTATACTTTGCCTAAGATTAGTCGTTTAAATTGAAGCCTTAAGCAAAAAAGTTAGATAAAGTGTGACAAGTTAGGCAAGGAACCAAACATACCCTAAGTAAGTGGATTAGGAGCTGGTCGATGATAGTACGCCGAGGGCCATTAAGCGTAGCATCTTAGGAAACTGGCAGGAACATTGCAGCTAGCACTCGACATTCAAACGCAAGTAAAGTGAGCCACATGATGGTGCTTCTTTGGAACTTGACTTCTTTTTACGACCATAGCTCTTGTTCATGGCTTTTCTATCACCTCAAGTGGAAGAATCGATTCTTCAGGGACTAGCCAAAATAAAGTGTATTGGTATATATATCATCTCATCCTTTTTTTTAAAAAAAAAAGAGCATCAGAAAATTTGTTCTGGGTATTGGGTTCTCCCGTGATGCACAAAATAAGGTCGTGGAATACTTTGCTACATATGAGTTGGAATAGATGGTTGTACCAGCTCCTTAAAAACTTTTACTACCCCGTTTGAAATGTAGATATATTGGTGCACGGAATTGAAAATCAAAATAAGCTTTCCGAAATCATATCGTTTGGTTGCACATAGAATTTAGATTTAGAATCATACACTCAATTCTCTGGTATCGATATCCAAACTGAGCAGCAGAACCTGATATTCATGGCACTAGCAAACTAGCTAAACACACTATCTATCCTATATTTAGATAGTAAAGGTTAAAAAAACATATTTCAAAAGACTAATTATCAGACTATCCAAATTTATATTAACCTAATAAATCTTCCTCCACTGCCTACTTCTCTTGTGTTGGCCAAACAAACAGGTGCCTACCTAAATTCTCCTTTGACCGTTCTGCCACCAGCGCGCGACTCTTCCTCGCAGTCACCGTATTGGAGTAAATAACAAATAAATAAAGTAGCAGTACCAAAATAGATGGATACTAAATGAATAAGTAGGGGGTTTTTTTGGATGGTATTGCCGGAGATGCTGTTTTTTATGTGTTTAGTTTGAGGTGAAAGTAGAATGAGCCGAGGACGACACCGTCCTTTCGATTTTTTTGAATCACGTAGCTATCAAAAAATTACTCCGATCTTTACTTCGCACTCACGTGACTCTCATTCAAACACTATAGAAACTGTGGCCTCTCCTTCCATCCCTTCTTGTACATCCAACCAAACACACCCTCTTTAGAGAGAAATGTACACGTGAAACTACCTGTATATAGAGCAGTTAATTTCAAAACTGCCAGTTCAGCTTGTAAAGAAGTCATGTCACCGAGCTTGAACTCGGATGCTATGCTACCATACTGCATATCTACTAGGAGTACAGCAGTAGCATCTTCGTGTGACGACAGTATACTCTTGGGCGCCTAATCTGCAAATTGTTTCCTAATGAATTGCTTAATTGGCCAGATGCTGCAGGCTTGCAAGTGTCAAAATGTGGTGGTTTCTTCAAAATTGATGTCGATGTGATCGTCCAACAAAGCTTCATCCGAATGCTTAACAGGGAAGTCAAAATGGTACGTTCGGAGCACCATAATCTGGATGTTCAGAGCACCCAATATTGTTTTGGGGATTCCCCTACTGGCTACCGAGTTAGGATAGAGAGACTCCACTGGACCACTGGATCATTCATGATAACAGGAAATCACTGTCACCACTCACCACGGCCTGGTGCAGTGGTGAGCTGGTTGATTCAATTCAAGAGTCACACGCGAACAGAAACGAACTCACGACAAGTATCCATGGTTAAGTATCGCCTCCGGCTCGGATAGAAACAAACATACTACTAGTTCACAAATCGCCCACAAACGACAAAGCCAGAACTGATAACGACAACATCTACAGCCATACGTGCTGGCCCTTATTGACGGCGACGACTGATCTCCTTTAGGCAGACGCGGACGCAGGCGCAGGCGCAGGCGCGGCATGCTTCTCGATCAGGGCCAGGAGCTCGTCCTTCCTGGCACCCACGATGGTCGCGACCGTCTTGCCGTTCTTGACGAAGTGGAAGGTCGGCATCGCCTCGACCTCGTAGGCCGCGGTGACTTCCTGTTGGGAGGGGGGAGGAAACAGCGTCATCAGTACACTGTAACGGAAAGGGGAACCCGGTGAATCGCTCGCTAGCTGTCGGGACACCGTGCTCACCTTCACTTCGTCCACGTCCACCTTCAGGAAGACGACCTGAGTGAACTTCTTGGCGTGTTCGACGAACAGTGGGGCGATGGCGCGGCATGGACCGCACCAGGCGGCAGTGAAGTCGATGACCACCTGAAAGGTTGCGCAAGTTTGACAGAGCTCCATGTTAGAAGCGGTAGAGTTGCTACTCTGACGGAAAGAAAACGACGGTATTATACTGGAGTGCACAGTGCAGTCCTAGGTCCGACCGTCCGAGTGTGTTGAGCACCGAATTGAGCCTGCGGACGGTGCGGCCCTGAGGCCGGACGGTCCGTGGTCCGGACAGTCCGCGCGTGGGGGCCGGACGGTCCGCGCGTACGCAGAGCAGATTAGGGTTCCGAATTTTGTGTTACGGTTGTTAGCTAAAATCACGAGAAAAGCTCGGAAATTAGTTTGTAAAGGGTCCAGCCCCCCTCCTCTATAAATAGAGAGGTATACGGCCGATTTGTAATCATCAATCGAATCAATACAACTTCTATTTCGCATTTTATCTTAGGAGTAGTTCTAGTTTAGCCCTAGTTTAGCCTTCCAATCCCCAAATTCTCCGCCTCTCCTCGACTCTACGTCGATTAGAGGAGTCTAGGTCGGTCTACCCGAGCCTAGACAACTCCTAGGATCTCTCCTCCCCGACGGGGTCCCTCCCGGGAGCGAGATCCAGGCGCCGCCGGCGATCTTTCGCCGCCCCTGCGCACGCGCGGATCGTCCGGCCGTCAGACAGGGAACCCGAGCTCCTGCACCAGGTCGCGGACCGTCCGGTCCTGTGCCGCGGACCGTCCGCGCCTGACCAGAGAGCACCGCCGCCTCGCGCCAGGTCGCGGACCGTCCGGCCCTGGGCCGCGGACCGTCCGCGCCTGACCAGAGAGCACCGCCGCTGGTTCTCTTGAGTAATTGACGCCTCCAAAAAGGTGTCAACATACTTTTTGGCGACTCCGCTGGAGAAAACACATCTAGGCTCATCAAATCGGCCCTCAATGGCCGGTTCAAAAGATAGCTCTGAGGTTTCCACCAGCAATATCATCACACCGACATGGGAAGCCTTGTCGGCTGAAGAACAGCTCCTGTTCGAGGAGCGCCAGGAGCAGCTGATCCAAGAAGCAAAGGCGAAGTTCCTGGCTGACTTCAAAGTGGACAGGAACAACAAAGTCGTTCGGCAACGGGCGACAGATCTGGCTTCGCTCCGACCTACTACGATTACCCCAAATGTAAGTAGCACCAACGAACTCCAATCTCTTAAAGCTTACATAGACGAACAACGAGAACAGATGCAAAATATCATAGGGGTTATGCAAAACGATTGTAGGAGACTAGTACGTGCATTTGATAAATCTAGTATAGCAAATTTTCCTTCACACGAGGTTGAATTAGGAGATAATACACGTAATACATCGGTTAGAGGTTGTCACGACCAGTCACAACCCCCTTATGGGATGCCGATGGACACGTACCCTGAGCAAACGCAAATCGGCAGTAAACCAGCCGATCTACACATGTCCGGACCGTCCGCTCGCGAGCGCGGACCGTCCGGGTCAGCCACAGCCGAGCCCATTTTTAATGAGTTACCTAGACACGCACCCGAGCCACCACATAGGGCACCGAATTTAAACTATCCAGTCGAACGGTCCGCATACAACAACGGACGGTCCGCATATAATCACGAACGGTCCGGGTACGTATCCGGACAGTCCGCGCATGAGTCTTTTGAGGGGGATTATTACCTAAATCCTCGCCCGTCCCAGCAACACTTCCCATCACATTAATTCAGGATACAAAGCCCAGGAAAGCTTTCCGGCCCCACCTAGAAGGCCGGAAAGAAACGATCAAACATATGAGCCATATAGGGCAAATGGAAATGCACCACGTAGCTCAAACCAATGGGGGAAACGACAACATACTAACATGCAACCAACCCCACCTATGTTTGACCAGAGAGCCGGTGGTCTTGCACCGGCTGCCATTGATATAGTGAGGGAAGAAATAGCCGGGACGCTCCAAGATAAGCTAGGAGTAAGCATGATCCCTGGGGGGCAATCATATCGGAAGCCTTATGACAGCCGATTTGATCACCACCCATACCCACAGGAAACCAGGATACCCGAGTTTGCAAAGTTTTTCGGGTGACCAAGGAAAGAGCACGCGTGAGCACATAGGCCAGTTCCTAGCACAATTAGGAGAATTGGCCGACACCGAAGCATTCCGTGTGCGTTTATTTTCATTATCCTTAACAGGGACTGCATTCACATGGTATGCCACGCTCCCTCCTAATTCCATTTTGTCATGGGGAGACTTAGAGCAAAAATTTCATGAACATTTCTTCTCTGGTGATTATGAGCTAGATTTAGTAGACTTAGTGACCCTACGACAAGAAAAGGATGAATCGGTTAGTGATTATATCCGGAGATTCCAAGATACAAGAAACCGATGCTTTCAAATTCATTTAACAGATAAACAACTGGCGGGAATAGCCTTTGATGGATTGCGCTATTATTTAAAAGAGAGATTAGAAGGCATCCAGTTCTTTACTCTAGCACAATTACATCAGAGAGCTTCGGCTTGTGAAAGCCGAAGCAAACAACTAGTCAGAACGGTTCATCATAATGTCCCTATAATAGAAGACAATCAAAGTAGTTCGGACGATGAACCAAAGAAAGTTTACACTGCCGAAATAGTTTGGCCCGAGCAGGCCAAATCTTCAGCTTGCTCCTCCTTGCAGTCAGTTCAAAAGGAACGACAGGAGGAGGTTAAGTTTACATTTAATGTCGGCAAATGTGATAAGATATTCGATGAATTACTAAAAAATGGTAACATTAAAATTGATTATATCATTCCACCTGCCGACGAACTAAAGCGTCGCGCATACTGCAAGTGGCACAACTCATTTTCCCATGCCACTAATGATTGTAATGTGTTCCGACGACAAATTCAATCAGCCATTAACGAGGGACGATTGAAATTTCAGGAGGACACAGAGCCCTTCCCAATGAATGTGATCGACTTTAATGGCAAAAAGGTCCTAATTCGGCCCAACACAGCCGATAAGGGCAAAGACAAAGAAGTCATCATCGGCAACGCACGGGAGGCCGATGGAAACAACAAAATTTCTTGCAGGAAAGTGATGGCCGAGAAGACTCTTGATGGAGGAGAGACACTGAAAGTAACCATCACATCTTGATGGAGGAGAGACACTGAAAGTAACCATCACAAACTCCGGCACTGGGGGGGCAAGCGCAGACCAGGGGATATGTGCGAGAACCCATACTACGCATCGCGGACGGTCCGGTGTCCAGGCGCGGACGGTCCGTAACATCACCGGACGGTCCGGAGCGTTCCAGCGGACGGTCCGGCAACGCCGAAGAGCCGCGACGACCACGTGCCTTCGAACCACGACGACCAGAAATAGGTACGTGGAAAACTAACACGTTCAAGGCAACTGGTCAGTTGGTAAAATCTAGCCCGACCTTTGATCAATTATTATCTAAATATGTGGAAAAGAAGGCTGACCCCAGCGACCGGCCACCAAAGGGACCTCGCTTACCCACCCAGGTGCGATGGCAGGTTAGGCCGATTGGACCACCACACCAATCGGAAAGGACAGGAGGTCATAATGTTCAATTAAGACCTAACATACCTGCATGGACACCTCCACCACCATATCCAACTATGCCATATCCATATACATACATACCTCCACCATATGTCCCAAATCAGATGTGGGGCATGCCACCATACCCATTTGGGATGCCACAGTACCCCGCTTGGGGGGCACCCCAAACATCTGTATTCAATAGGTTGACACCTCCAGTACAAGACCGATTGAGAACCCCTCAATCTGGTCCACGAGCACAGGCCCAGCAAGATTGCCGAACAACTCGGCCCCAAAGGCTGACTAATCCGGCAGGGGGGCATACAGCTACAACCTCCAACAGTACGAAAAAGGGAGATGTCATTAAAATAGGAACGACAGATGTCGTCGTACAACAAAATAACGAAGGACCGATGATTTTTGGTGAATCGGCCAACACAAACAAAAAAGAAAGTACGACTGTCAATAAAATAGCTGATCCAAAATACCCCATGCCCCGATGGTGCCCATCGGGACTGACACGATCGCAAAAGCGAAAATTACAGCGCCTCAGAGCAAAGGAGAATCAGGAAAAAGAGGCAGAAAGAATATTCAATGACACGCATCCGCAGTATCCGCCACCGCAAAAGAGATGGAGACCAAAGGCCGTTGAGAAAAGTCAAACGGCCACAAAGATAGTAAATAAAACGACAATTGTGCATCTCTCTGCAGGTATGGTAGACTGTCCGGCTATAAAGGCCGGATCATCTGCACAGGACGCGGACCATCCGACCCCTGAGGCCGAACCATCCGCACTACACCAAGACACCTCCGACGACATACCGACGCCCATGGAGGAAGACGACCTGCAAGGAGAAGACCTGGTCGACTACAAAGCTACGCCAGAACACTTAGAAAATTAGAAAAGCAAGGTGACGAATTGGTCAGGACCAGTATGGCGATCGACGGTATTAGGACTAACAGTTCGATTAAAGCTAAAGGGGTCAAGTCCGTTAAGTCAACCATCGGGACTAAGGCCACTGCGTGTCATCCTAGTAAGTGTCAAGATGCCTAAGAAAACTGATGTGATCACATCGAGTTAGTTGCTTTTGGTTCGCTCAGCTCCACCAAAAGGCAGGGGGGCATATGTTGAGCACCGAATTGAGCCTGCGGACGGTCCGGCCCTGAGGCCGGACGGTCCGCGGTCCGGACAGTCCGCGCCTGGGGGCCGGACGATCCGCGCGTGCGCAGAGCAGATTAGGGTTCCGAGTTTTGTGTTACGGTTGTTAGCTAAAATCACGGGAAAAGCTCGGAAATTAGTTTGTAAAGGGTCCAGCCCCCCTACTCTATAAATAGAGAGGTATACGACCGATTTGTAATCATCAATCGAATCAATACAACTTCTATTTCGCATTTTATCTTAGGAGTAGTTCTAGTTTAGCCCTAGTTTAGCCTTCCAATCCCCAAATTCTCCGCCTCTCCTCGACTCTACGTCGATTAGAGGAGTCTAGATCGGTCTACCCGAGCCTAGACAACTCCTAGGATCTCTCCTCCCCGACGGGGTCCCTCCCGGGAGCGAGATCCAGGCGCCGCCGGCGATCGTCCGCCGCCCCTGCGCACGCGCGGACCGTCCGGCCCTAGGGCGCGGACCGTCCGGCCGTCAGGCAGGGAACCCGAGCTCCTGCACCAGGTCGCGGACCGTTCGGCCCTGTGCCGCGGACCGTCCGCGCCTGACCAGAGAGCATCGCCGCCTCGCGCCAGGTCGCGGACCGTCCGGCCCTGGGCCGCGGACCGTCCGCGCCTGACCAGAGAGCACCGCCGCTGGTTCTCTTGAGTAATTGACGCCTCCAAAAAGGTGTCAACAGAGTGCAACACCGGTCAACTGACAACTGTGCGCCCTCGGAAGACAACGACAAGGACAAGAACTCGTGGTTGAATCAGAGCATACGGAGTGCAGTCCAAGGCTCTGTTTGCTTCCTATTAGTTCTAGACTGAAGATTAGTTCTAAATTAAACTTTAGTCTCTAACTATTTAGTTCTAAGGACTAATAAACATGTTCAGAACACTATAAAAAGACTGAAATACCCCTTTATGCTTAGGATATCAAGAAGAGAGAGTAATAAATGAAGGCTAGAGATATGAATAAATCTGCTTCAATCCCTTTTAGCTATCCTTTAAACGACTTAAGAGTAAAATCAATTTGAGGATGTTTGGTTTGAGAAATTACTCCATCTAAAACAAGGTAGTACATCATAAGTCCAATCTTCAAATTTGATAGGATGACCATATTCCTCGTATTAGTATTAACTAACTATGAAGAATGAGATGGTGATATTAACTCATTCCATTCCCCAAACCAAAAAAAGTGAGTAGTGTGAAGATGATGAACTAGCTCATTCATCAAACCAAACATCCTATTAGTGTCTAATTTAGCAAAAAAAAACTAAAAGTTAGATTGGGAACCTATTTTTTCAAAGGGTTTTCCTTTTCCAAAGAAAATTAGTTCATTTTCTTTTAAGAAAATATAAATTTCTTGGAAAAATAAAGTTCCAAAGCTAGCTCTAAACGACAACTAGAGATTAGTCTCTCAAACAAAAAGACCTAAAATCAGTTACTCTACAGTACACAGGAGAAAAGTACACAAGAGAAGGTACGGAGGTGGTCTGTAGCCCTTGAGTCCTTCCCAATTTCAACTTGACTTCCTATCAAATCTCAACTGCAGCTGTTGAATTCTTCCCCAATTCCAAATTACTCCCCTTAGAGTGTACCAAATTTCAATATGACATCATGAGCACTTAACAGAGGTCTAAACGGCAGACTCTTCCCATGTTTTAAATGACTTTCTATGACAGCTTAAGTTTATCTATGCATCTACTACTTCGTATATTTAGTGGAAATACAGATCTCCAAATAGAACAACTGCCAGCTCAAATTACTCACACAAAGGTTGCCGCAAAGCTCATACGGGTTTCCGGTTCAGCATAGAGATCAGCAGTAGGGCAAACTAATTTAAATCACACCTATAATTACTAAGTAACCACGAAAAGCATGTGCAATAAATTCGTTGCATGCACATATGACATATCACTACTCCACCAATAATAAATCTGTGCACAACCGTGGACAGGCTACATCAATCAACATAATCCCTGGACGGAGACGGACTGTACAGTACGGACCCACTAAAATCCCTAAAATCTTCCCCACTACACGCGCCGCACCCTAATCACCCCCGAACACGAGCATCCCAGATGCGATTCAGAGCAAATTTGAACAGGGGGGCGACCGCATAATAAGGAAACAAAAAACGAATCGATTTGAACCTAGCGCGACGAATAGCCTGAGCAGCTTTATAAACAAAAACACGGGGAAATTTCAAGACGAATCCCCTAAACAGCTTTCCAAACAAAATCACGGGAATGGGGATCGAGGAAGACGAGGCACGGGGACGCGTACCAGCTTGCCGGCTTCCTGGGCCTTGGTCATGTGGGCGTCGAACTCAGCCTTGCTGTGGCACGCGATCACGACTCCCTGCTCGGACGCCATTGATCTCTTCTTCCTCGGTGTCGGTGAGATCGAGAGCTTCTGTTCGTTGTGATTGCAAGGTACCTTTGGTGGCCTCATCCGGTGCGCGTGCACGCGACATTTATAGGCGCAGCGACTGGGATGAGAAATGACCGGAAAGCCCTGTCCGGCCCACGTTGCGGTTGCGGGCCGCGTACGCGGGGTTACGTACGTCACCGCGCTCGTGGGCGGCTGCCGTGTTGTTTTCTCGAATTCTCGAAGGTTCCCCACTTGTGCTTGTCGACGGCCCGCAAAATCTGTTCGAAAGGAAAATTCGAATTCCTACCTTCCGCAAACAGTTTGAATCGAGCGGTCAGCGTATTTGAAACTTGACCGTTAATACATTTATTATTTATCTACTTTAATTATATTTTAAAATGTGTATGGCTACGTTAATATAAACTTGACCGTTTACATTGATACGGTTATTTAAATCTGAACGAGTAGCTACCACGGGTAGAGATGAAAACGGATGGAAAAACTACTCACCCGTTTCTGTATCCGTATTTTATCATCGAAAACGGGATCGGGTACAAAATAGTTGGGAACGAAAACAGTAGCGAGATAAATTGAATTGCGAAAACGAACGGAAACGGAAATACTAACGGAAACTCATAATTTAATACAAATAGAAATGATATTGATGTTTGACTAGTGATTAATTGACATGACAATAACATAAAACAAATAGATATAGAGAGACAACATTATATTGTTGTTTAGTTGCTCATAGTGTACATTTTGCTACATCTGATGTTGTTTAACACTTTATACCACTTATCATTGAAAAGATTCGATGGTTGCAATGGCCACTTGTGCTATAATTTGTCACATGCAGACACGGGGCTTTAGTTTATACTAATGCATATTAGGCTCGTCCCATATTTATCAAATGTGTAATAAATATGGGTTCAATCCGAATAAAAACGGGATCCCGCAAAAACGGACGGAATAAACACTCTCTCGTTTCCGAACCGTTTCCATATTTTTCCGTAAATACGAAAACGGTCGGATCAAATATAGAAAACGGTATGGGTCGGGACAGGATTTTACCTGTCCGTTTTCAACCCTAACCACGGGCATGGTCTCTTTTTAAATGTTTTAAAATGCATTTTAAAAACCGTATGGATATTTTTAGCAAATGTCTAGATTTTTTTAATGGAAACTTATTCTAGTTGGTAGTTATCTTGTGGCATATTATGAGACGTTTTAACATTTTTTATATTTGTAGTATAATATATATAGAGAGAGAGAAATAATAAATCTAGAAAAAATAAAATACCTTATAATTTAAAACAATGGAAAATACAATCCATGTCGTTTGGGGTTGAGGTTGCAACTACTAACTACATTAGTTGCAATAATAGTCATAATTAGGTTTTATTTAGTTTAGCTATAGATTAATAAAAAACCTAATTCTAACTGTTGTCTGTGAGAAAGTTGTTATGAGGTAGGGTAGAAGGTGACTCTAAATTGAACTAAAAAATATAATTTTTTAAAAAATATATTCTGTTGTTATCATCGCTTAATTGAGATTCTAGATTTCAGTATTAAATTTGGTTTAGAAACCTGAACCAAATACATTCTTAATTTGTTGGATTGCATGTGTTATTTTACGCTCTTGTAGTCGTAGCTGCATGACAAGGTAGGAGGACTACATGTAATTGCATAGCCATAAAACCTAAGACATGACACAAGATTGAGCCTGGCCCATGGGACAATTTGGTTATCTGGAAGCTTACTTATTTGTGTTCCAAATGGCCCGGTAGAGTTTGCATGGTGGGAAACGAAACTAGACGCTGATGCCCGTATCTACGTTTTCGTAGTCCCGGTGCCAAAAAAAAAATATAGCCCTATACTAGAAAAAATAAAAATAGCTAATAAAAGTATGGTTTCAGCATATAAATATATGTTTTCATGTAATAATGAAAATAATCGAACTGCAATTAGCATTCATGCTAGAAACGTAAAAGGAATCTTTCTTACTAATATCAATATGCCTTGATCTTGATGCCGTGACCTGCTAACCTTAATACCATTCAAAATATAAAATAAATAAAATGGAACGAGAACACATGACGGAGCTATTAAATTTGGATTTTTGCCGAGTACCAAATATTTTGCCGAATATTTTTTTTGCACTCGGCAAAGAAGCTATTTGCCGAGTGCCACACAAAAAACTCTCGGTAAAAGAAAACATTCGGCGAAGAGCTCTTTGTCGGATACCATAATTAGGGGTACCCTCAACGACTCTAAACACGGCTCGAAAACACCTTCAGAACAAACCGTGAAGACTGACAGTTCGGGTCAAAGTCAAAGCTTCGTCTACCAAGGGACGCGATCTCGCCTCATCCGAGCCCGGTCTCGGGCGAGAGCAGTGGTCCCGGACGAATTCACGTCTCGCCCGAGGGTCCCCTCAGGCAGCGAGCGCACCCCCGGCTCAGCCAAAGGCAAGCCTTGTCGTGCAAGCGATCTTGGCCAAATCGCCTTACCAGCCGACCGTATTGCATGAGCATTTAATGCTGGGATCGCCTAACACCTTATCCTGACACGCGCGCCTCAGTCGGCAAGGTCGAAGTGACCGCAGTCACCTCACCCTTTCACTGACCGATCTGACAGAAAAACAGCGTCGCGCGCCCTGCTCCGGCTGTTGTGCCAACCACCCGAACGAAACCGACAACGGTTAAGTTAAGCCTCGGGCGCAACAGGAAGCTCCGCCTCGCCCGACCCCAGGGCTCGGCCTCGGCCTCGGGAGGAGATCTCCGCCTCGCCCGACCCCAGGGCTCGGCCTCGGCCTCGGGAAGAGTCACATCCTCGCCCGACCCTGGGCCTCGGCCCTAGCCTCGACCTCGGAGGAGCCGCCGCCTTGCCCGACCTCAGGCTCGGATCGACCGCTCCACAAGGGATACATCATTACCCTACTCCTAGCTAGCTCAGGCTACGAAGGAACAAGACCGGCGTCCCATCCAGCTTACCCCGGTAACAAGCAATGATGGTTTCCCGCATGCGACCATGACGTCGGTGGTTCTCAAACCCCCTACGGAAGCAAGAAGACGTTAGCAGGATCTATGCAGCGCCAACAGCTGTACTGCTACAAGGCTCAAGGCACTTCTCCGACGGCCACGATACTACCACTACAGAACTCAAGACGTTCCCCCGACGGCCACGTTATCATTTGTACAGGGCTCAGGGCACTTCCCTGCCAGCCACGATAGCTCCCAGCTACACCCCATTGTACAGCTGGGCATCTCCTTATGTCTATAAAAGGGGGTGTCCAGGGCCCCAGGGGGGGAAGGAAAAAGAGAGAAGAACGAACATATGAGCGTATGAATACACGAACACACGGCAGGAGAGACGAGTAGACGCACGACAAAGGGACGGGAGAAGACGAGCAGGGGCCGGACCCCCTCTCTCTCTCGCTCTCGCTCTCTCCTACTCGCTCTCTCTCGCCCTCGCTCTCTCGCAACGCTTGTAACCCCTACTACGAGCACCCTGGTGCAGGATAATACAAGGCTCATTCCCCCACTTGTGTTCCATCTCGCACCAACCATCTGGGCAGGGACACGCAGCGACAAATTTACTCGTCGGTCTAGGGACCCCCCGGGTCCGAAACGCCGATAGTTGGCGTGCCAGGTAGGGGCCTGCTGCGTGTTAACGAACACTTTCCCGTTGAGTTCCAGATGGGTAGACTTCAGCAACCTCTTCAGCCCGGGACAGTGCTCCACTTCGGGAGTCTCGAGTTCATGTCCCTCGATGGCAGCTACGACATGGTACTCCTCCCTCCGCAGCACGACAACAACAACAGTCAACGGCTCGCCCGGTGGAGGCGACCTCCACGACGGCACCTCCCTGCGGCGGAAGAGGAACACTCCGGTCGTCCCCGCCACCCTCCTCGTCCGGAGGAGACGGAGACGGGGGCAACCGTGGCCACGCAGGAGGTGGCACCTTATCGGCTGTTGAACCAGAGCGAGTCGACAATGTCGGCACTCCTCCGGGGGACATGTCGGGTGTTGTCCTCGCGCCTGAGACAACAACGAGCGCCGCTTCCCCGCAACGTGCCAGCCCCAGGCAGACTGACGACGCCAGCACCCTCGCAAAGGGCCTGCTGGGTGTCACCCTCGTACCTGAGATGACGGTGCGTTCCGTCCCCGACACGACTTCACCACCGTCCATCGACCAAGAGGTACCGTCCGTATTCCACCCTGTCCCCTTTCGATTTAGTTTCGATCCATCTAGCGACCCCGCTACGGTGAGCGCTTTCGCAAGGGCGTATCCAAACCTTCCGGGGTACCATATGTGATCAACCTAAGACCGACTGACAGCCGTCTCAACCTCCGGACCGACGGGTTCCGAGGAAGAGGACGACCCCGACTTCGGTTGGGATTTCTCTGACCTTGGTGATCCCAGTGCCATGCGGGACTTCATGTCCGCATGTGACCACTGCCTCTCCGGTAGCTCTGACGATGGCCATGGCCTTGACGACAAGGGTTATGGCCCAAGTCACGAATGTTTCCACGTCGACCAGGGAGATCACGACGAAGGCAACCACCTTGGTATGCCGGAGGTTGACGATCCCCCTGGGCCCGCATCTCGTGTTGACATCCCGCGGGAGCTAGCTGTGGTCCCAGTCCCTGCGGGGGGCGGGACACACAGCTCGAGCAAATCCACGAGATGCAGGCCAAGGTCGACGAGGAAGCAGGGCGGCTTGTGCAGCTCCGACAGAACATCGAGCAGGAGTGGGCAGGCCGAACACTCGCCGGAGGAGCCCGTCATCGGGCCCGGGACATCCAGCGCCGCATCGTCGACAATACCAGGGCAGCGCTGCCCTCGGCCGTCAGCGGGTCCGGCCAGGACCTAGCTGCAGCGGTGATGCTATTTCGAACTATGCCGGAGCCATCCACCACCGAGGGACGACGTATCCAGGGCGAACTCAAGGATCTCCTGGAAGGTGCCACAGTTCGACGAGCCGAGAGCTCTGCCTCCCAAAGGCAAGCTGACCCCTCGGAGCATCACGCGGCGTCCTCCCGGCGCATGTGGGAGGCCTCGGTCCATCCCAAGCGCACGCGGGACGACGCACCCGCCACCCGGGATCGCCCCGGCAACGAGCATCACCATCGCGACCATCGAGCCTGCCTCGAGGAGAAGGTGCGCCGAGGCTACCATCCTAGGCGTGGGGGGCTGAAAGTTCCCTTTGACCCGGGAACAGGATCTGGATGTTGCCTAGAGGGGGGGTGAATAGGCGAATAAAACTTATTACTTTAAAACTTAAATTCTTACTCTACTCGAAGACTTAGTACGCAGTGGAATGAGAAGACTCTTCGAGTAGGTCGCAGCGGAATGGAAGATCCTGTCTCAAAATGTCCTGCACTTCAAATCAAGCTTATACCACAGATAAGTATTGAAGTGCAGATATAAAGGCGAGTAAGACAGAGAGTCAGGATACAATACAGAATAGAGCACACAGATGCAAGGATTTATCCCGAGGTTCGGCCAAGCCTGAAATGCTTGCCTAGTCCTCGTTGGAGTTAGCCACACCTGGGCTTGGAGTCTATTTCAACTCCTTCCTCCGTTTGCTCAGATCTGTCAGTATGACAGATAGAGCCTTTCACTATTGAGTGGGGTTACAACAGAACCGCGGCTGCTTACAAACTTCTTGGCAGCACCCCGGCAGAGTAACGATACGCTCAAGACCTTGCTCTAGCTCTTAGCAGCACTACTCCTCTCTCTAAAGGCTTATAGCTGTGCCTTCTACACAAACTATAGAGTTACACACAAGAGGGAGAGCGAGAATTGATTCCAATAAAGTCTACACTTGTTGGCTGCACTTATATATTGCTGGAGGCGCCTAGGGGTCCCTTTTATAGGCACAAGGGGCCTAGGAGCCGTTGGAAGCAATCCAGGAAGGCAAATCTTGCCTTCTGTCGGGTGGCGCACCGGACAGTCCGGTGCACACCGGACACTGTCCGGTGCCCGATTTCTTTCCTTCTACGTCGAAGCCGACCGTTGGCAGTCTTGGAGCCGTTGGCGCACCGGACATGTTCGGTGCACACCGGACAGTCCGGTGCCTCCATCTAGCCGTTGGCTCGGCCACGTGTCCTGCGCAGATCGCGCAGCCGACCGTTGGCTCGGCCGACCGTTGGCTCACCGGACAGTCCGGTGCACACCGGACAGTCCGGTGAATTATAGTCGTACGTCGCCGGTGAATTCCCGAGAGCGGACAGTTCGCCAGAGTTCAGCCTGGCGCACCGGACACTGTCCGGTGCGCCACCAGACACTGTCCGGTGCACCACCGGACAGTCTGGTGTGCCAGACTGAACTAAGTCTTGGCTGTACATAGCCAAGCCTTTCGCACCTCTTTCCTTTTCTTCTTCTTTCTGTTTCTATCACTTAGACAAGTATATTAGTCCACAAAACCGATGTACTAAGTCTAGAAACATACCTTCTCTTAATTATTACATCTATAGCATTTCACATGCTTGAGCTTTGATGTTGGACTCATCAAGTCGGCTTGACTTGATCTAGATTGACATTTCTTGGCTCCAACATCCTGCAAAGGTCACATAGAACATCTCCAAACATAGGAACAACCCAAACTAAAGATTAAGGTGAACTTAGCTCTTTTGGGCTGCTTCCAGTTCTGGTTTTGACACTTGTTCTCCTTCTAGTGATCTTGATCTCCTTCTTAGAGCTTGATCTTGAGCCTTATGACTTACACCACATAACTGTAGCTGTTACCTCATTGGCTGTAAGTCACGTTCTTATGTAGTGATCCTTGATGTGCCGTAGCTGTTCTCAACTCGATCACCCTTGACTTTGCAAGCCTTCTTCTTCACCCTTGGCTTTGGGTTCCTCAGCCTCCTTGACCTTCTCCCGTGCACTTGGTACCTCGAAGCTTTTCTTGCCTCCGTCCTTGGCTTGATCAGTTGTCTCCGAGCTACGCACCCGAGTCTCACTTATGCAATGTCCATCTTACTTGTGATGTCCATCATGTATCCATAATCCAGTTCTTGGACCATCACATTTGTTCACTTGTGTCGAACCCTGTAGGCTTTACCTTAAGCACCTGTTCAACACTTAGTACACTTGTTAGTCCTTTAATTGAGTTGTCATCCAAACACCAAAACTCACAAGAGAGCTTTCAATCTCCCCCTTTTTGGTGATTGATGGCAACACAATTAAAGCTTACATAAGAATAAGATTTGAAGCACAAATTTTGAATTAGAATGCTCCCCCTAAATATGTGCTTACTTCAAGAACCTAATTTTGGCCTCAGACGCCAATTTGCACATACTTAGGCAATTCGAAACATTTCTCCACCTTAGCACTTTTTAGGATGCAATGTGTCAAGATTCAAACCATGATGCTATAACACACAAATGCGCATAATCAGAGTTAAACACCATTCAAATTAGTGGATATATCACATGAATATCAACTTACCACTATTCACCATTAAGATACCAATTTAAACTAATACCAATTTAAACTAAGACACTAATTTAAGACAATCTTAAAGCACCATTAACCACATGACTATCTATTACACTATAGAAGCCAAATAATTCATCGCAGCGGAAACACTAGTCCATATGAGCAACACATATAATACTGCGAGAAACATATGATTATCACACTTGGCAAAGCTCAAACTAACACATCACCCATTAGCAAACTAACACATCACCCATTAGGATAAGCTTTCCTCTCAGGTTGAGATAAGCTTTAATATACAAATTCTCCCCCTTTGACATCAAACACCAAAAACCATACTCAAGCAAGAACATAGGATGATGTCAAGGGACAGCAGGGTGTTAAGGAGGAAAAACGACTGTCAAAAACTACCCCTTACTTATTGAACATATGCACTGTCAACATTTAGGTAAGATACATATATGCAAAAAGATTAATACTCCCTTTGTACCTTTACCATGTTGTAGTGTACTTCCCATCTTGAAAGTATCTAATCTCTCAAGAGCTTCTCCACACTTGTGCCTGATTCTTTCTCCTAACTTTTTCTTGTTGCTAAGACACCAAACTTAGAACAAGTTATAGTATTGGGCACAAGAAGAAACTTCTATTCTCATGATTATCAAAAGATGTCAATTGAAGCGAACTATTACGACTACCAATTGAAAGATACCATTTGCAAAGTTCATTTATTATCATGACTCCATGATATTTAAGAATAAGCATCTATTATCACCAGATATTATAGAGCATGAGCAATCTAAAAATATGCACTTACTCACAACTTGAGATACCAATTTCTTGACTTACAGAGGTACCCAAGTCCTGATTGCTCCATTTCTTGCTTATCTTCTCTTTTCCACCTAGAGACTATACAAGATTGCTCAAGAAACAGTTAGTCTCAAAAGACACAAGTTATGTGTGCTCCCCCTCAAGTTGTGCATCAAGTATTTGAATGACTTGCACTTTGCACATTCTAGCTTCCTTAGAACTAGAGGGGATCACAACATACCTTGGTCAAGGCATACTCTACCACTTTCATCACCCAAAGATGCCAATTTGAATATCAAATGAAACACCACTTAACATCAATTGAAGGCTAAATGAAAGGTTGACTAAATACAACAATGCACGCCTCAGTGGCACCTAAGCCAATTGAATACTCACAGGAAGTCTAACATTTACGCAGCTTGTACATGCTTCATATTTAACTATCATTGCATATACCAATTGAAGATCAACACAATCATGTATATAAAGCGAAATACCTAAGCATGTCATACTTAAGAAGGTTTCTTAGGTGCACAAAAGAAACAACATTTTAAAGGCATAAATTACCTAAGCCAAGATATTACCAATTGAAAGATAAGAACATAGCTATGATCACAATGAATGGAATTTCAAGAATATTTAATGAAATTGCATAGCTCCATTTTCCATACCTTTGCCTTTATGAGAGCTCTTGTTATCGCCATTTCAGGGCTCCTTTTGCTTACGCACCTCATAGCTCAAAAGGGCACGACATGGATTTGAAATTCACACAGTACCAAACTAGGGTAATCATGTGAACATGAACTAAACAAAATGTCATAATTGCACATAGCATGACTTACAAAAAGTTACAGGTTTATCCATATACACCAAGAGAGTTAATCGTTGTGGATATAACAAATGAAATAGCTACCCATGAATGATTCAAAAGATATATCCTATATAGCATCAGTCATGATTAAGCAAACATCATTATGATACATTTAACACAGACAATCATAAAGCATAACTACTCCAAAGACAGGAAGCACAACAAGCCAATTTAAGAGCAATACCAAATTGCAATTATGTACTTAAAATACACGGGGTACCGTCCTTTGGAGAGCTAGTTGTAGATTCTCATCAAAGTCCTTTTACTTGATTCACCAATAATGATTAAGGAACTATACACCTTATTTTACTTGAGATGAACATGGGATTAGTGTCTCACAATAATTCAACCTTGGGACAATAAACACCAAAACAATTAACAGCTTAAGCATAGAGTTTTAGATAACCGTCTTAAGCTCTCCCATGGTCTCCAGTCCATCTCAAGGCACCTGCATGGTCTAGTTAGCACAGTTTGGTACCCATCTCGGGATGGGTACATAATGATCATGTAAATGTGCCTTTGGTACCCAAATTGCCTTTGTGCTAGTTCTAGGTGATCTCGTTATAGATCTAGCACAAGTGTATGATTTGGGTCTCCTACGCGAATAAGATTGACACAAATTCACTTGTTTAGGAATCTTACCTTTGTAACATACCTTGGATAGATGACCCTGCTCACCACACTTGTAGCAGAAACGTCGCTCAACTTGACGTGACGCTTGCTGTGTGTCATTTTCCTTGGTGAGGGTCACTTTGGAGGATGCACATCCTTGATTCTTCATGACCGGACATGAAGTGATCGTGTGGTCCTTATTGTTGCATCCAAAACAACTCCTTGTCCCTTCATTTTTGTCTTTGTACGGACAAGACGCGATGAGGTGGCCTAACTTCTTGCACTTGAAACACCTCCTTTTTCCTTTTCCCTTTGTGTACTTGAATGACATGGAGAGAGGGTCAGTGCAAACAACATGATTAATTGAATCTTTACCTTTTTCCAAACTCATGTTGATTTCTTCATCTTTAGGAACATTTTTCTTATTGAGCTTGACACTTGCTGCAGTTTTTCCTTTCTCAAGCTTCTTCACCACGTGCCCGTGGATATCTTGAGAGAGTTGAGCAAAGTGTCTTCTCCTCAGTTGTTGTTGCTTCTTATTCCCACAGAATTTCTTTTGTGACCCTAAAACTTGTTGCTCAATCAATGATTGGCTTTCTTTTGAGCAACAGGGGTTAGCACATGATGATATACAATTCAATTGCGCACACGTGCGAGAATGAGGTTCACATGAATTTAAGTTTGCAATTATAACCTCATGAGCAACATTAAGCATGATATGGTCATCAACTAATTTATTATGAGAATATGACAACATATCATACTTTTTACCTAGAGCACGTTTTTCTAAGTCCATTGTTTCTACTTGACTCTTAAGCATAGAATTTTCCGTTTTAAGTTGAGCAATGTTAGATAAAACATCATGACTATTTCTTTGCTTAATTAAAACATATTCATACCTTTGGACCAAATCATCATGAGAGCACTTTAGCTCCTCATGTTCTGTGGTCATCTTTTCCAGGCTGTTGTTGGTTTTGATGAGGGACTCCTCTAGTCTAAGAAGCGTATCGCCTTGTTCCTTGTTCCTTCTCAACAGCTTAACCAAGAGTGCCTTGTCCTCTTTGTTGAGATGGATGTAGAAACGGCGAATATCCTCTTCTTCCACATCATCGGTATCATTTTCCCTGTCATTAATGTCAGTGGAAGCCAAACAGGAAAATGTACCTTGAGGTGATGAAGACTCATCCTCGCTATCATCCTCATATTCCTCATCATCATGGCTTTTGTCTCCACCGTCATTGTTAGCAACAAAACACTTATTATTAGTGGAGACCAAACCTGTCGACGAGGTGGATTCATCGTTGGGTGCCCATCGTTCTTGATCTTCTCCCTTTGAAAGGTTAGCATCACAAGCAATTAGGGAGTAGAAGCAGTACAATTTGCCACACAATATTTTACTTTAATTCTATTCCATAAATCATGAGCATCACCAAATAAATCATTATCACTACTCATGATGGCAAAATAAGCACCTCTAGAAAGAGATTCAACTAAGATGTTGCAAGCACGGTGATTGAGAGATAAACATCTTAGTTCATCATTAAAGGGATTTTTACTAATATCAGATGGAAAAATACTTCTACTAAAGATCTGTCTCAAATCAGGATCAACACTCATGAAAGCATTATAAATAGAGACAGACCAGGATTTGTAATTAGAGCCATCGCCTAAAAGAAGTTCTACAGTTACCTCTTGTGACGACATCGTTATCTCCGGACGGCTAAGCCCACACTGGAGAGGCCTAGCTCTGATACCAATTGAAAGTTCCCTTTGACCCGGGAACAGGATCTGGATGTCGCCTAGAGGGGGGGGTGAATAGGCGAATAAAACTTATTACTTTAAAACTTAAATTCTTACTCTACTCGAAGACTTAGTACGCAGTGGAATGAGAAGACTCTTCGAGTAGGTCGCAGCGGAATGGAAGATCCTGTCTCAAAATGTCCTGCACTTCAAATCAAGCTTATACCACAGATAAGTATTGAAGTGCAGATATAAAGGCAAGTAAGACAGAGAGTCAGGATACAATACAGAATAGAGCACACAGACGCAAGGATTTATCCCGAGGTTCGGCCAAGCCTGAAATGCTTGCCTAGTCCTCGTTGGAGTTAGCCACACCTGGGCTTGGAGTCTATTTCAACTCCTTCCTCCGTTTGCTCAGATCTGTCAGTATGACAGATAGAGCCTTTCACTATTGAGTGGGGTTACAACAGAACCGCGGCTGCTTACAAACTTCTTGGCAGCACCCCGGCAGAGTAACGATACGCTCAAGACCTTGCTCTAGCTCTTAGCAGCACTACTCCTCTCTCTAAAGGCTTATAGCTGTGCCTTCTACACAAACTATAGAGTTACACACAAGAGGGAGAGCGAGAATTGATTCCAATAAAGTCTACACTTGTTGGCTGCACTTATATATTGCTGGAGGCGCCTAGGGGTCCCTTTTATAGGCACAAGGGGCCTAGGAGCCGTTGGAAGCAATCCAGGAAGGCAAATCTTGCCTTCTGTCGGGTGGCACACCGGACAGTGCGGTGCACACCGGACACTGTCCGGTGCCCGATTTCTTTCCTTCTACGTCGAAGCCGACCGTTGGCAGTCTTGGAGCCGTTGGCGCACCGGACATGTCCGGTGCACACCGGACAGTCCGGTGCCTCCATCTAGCCGTTGGCTCGGCCACGTGTCCTGCGCAGATCGCGCGGCCGACCGTTGGCTCACCGGACAGTCCGGTGCACACCGGACAGTCCGGTGAATTATAGTCGTACGTCGCCGGTGAATTCCCGAGAGCGGACAGTTCGCGAGAGTTCAACCTGGCGCACCGGACACTGTCCGGTGCGCCACCGGACAGTCCGGTGTGCTAGACTGAACTAAGTCTTGGCTGTACATAGCCAAGCCTTTCGCACCTCTTTCCTTTTCTTCTTCTTTCTGTTTCTATCACTTAGACAAGTATATTAGTCCACAAAACCGATGTACTAAGTCTAGAAACATACCTTCTCTTAATTATTACATCTATAGCATTTCACATGCTTGAGCTTTGATGTTGGACTCATCAAGTCGGCTTGACTTGATCTAGATTGACATTTCTTGGCTCCAACATCCTGCAAAGGTCACATAGAACATCTCCAAACATAGGAACAACCCAAACTAAAGATTAAGGTGAACTTAGCTCTTTTGGGCTGCTTCCAGTTCTGGTTTTGACACTTGTTCTCCTTCTAGTGACCTTGATCTCCTTCTTAGAGCTTGATCTTGAGCCTTATGACTTACACCACATAACTGTAGCTGTTACCTCATTGGCTGTAAGTCACGTTCTTATGTAGTGATCCTTGATGTGCCGTAGCTGTTCTCAACTCGATCACCCTTGACTTTGCAAGCCTTCTTCTTCACCCTTGGCTTTGGGTTCCTCAGCCTCCTTGACCTTCTCCCGTGCACTTGGTACCTCGAAGCTTTTCTTGCCTCCGTCCTTGGCTTGATCAGTTGTCTCCGAGCTACGCACCCGAGTCTCACTTATGCAATGTCCATCTTACTTGTGATGTCCATCATGTATCCATAATCCAGTTCTTGGACCATCACATTTGTTCACTTGCGTCGAACCCTGTAGGCTTTACCTTAAGCACCTGTTCAACACTTAGTACACTTGTTAGTCCTTTAATTGAGTTGTCATCCAAACACCAAAACTCACAAGAGAGCTTTCAGGGGCGCTGCGACAGCGAGGATGATCGGAGTCCCTCGCCCGAGCCACCGGGTCCGTGAGTCCTCAGCCGAGCCATACGACGAGCGTTGTTCCCCGCCCGTTTCCGAGCCCCGACTACCATCGCCAAGTACTCGGGGGAGATGAAGCCAGAGTTGTGGCTCGCGGACTACCGACTGGCATGCCAGTTGTGAGGGACAGACGATGACAACCTCATCATCCGCAATCTTCCCCTTTTCCTCTCCGACGCCGCTCGAGCCTAGCTGGAGCACCTGCCTCCTGCGCAGTCTCCGATTGGGACGACCTGGTCAAGGCTTTCGCGGGAAATTTCCAAGGCACGTACGTGCGCCCTGGGAACTCATGTGATCTCCGAAGCTGCCGCCAGCAGCCAGGGGAGTCCCTCCGAGAGTACATCCGGCGGTTTTCGAAGCAGCGCACTGAGTTGCCCAGCATTACCGACTCGGATGTCATCGGAGCTTTCCTCGCCGGCACCACTTGCCGAGACCTAGTGAGCAAACTGGGGCGCAAGACTCCCACCAAGGCGAGCGAATTGATGGACGTCACCACCAAGTTCGCCTCGGGTCAGGAGGCGGTCGAAGCCATCTTCCGGAAAGACAAGCAGCCTCAGGGAGAGCCGAAGGAAGACGCCCTCGAGGCGTCCGCCCAGCGTGGCACGAAGAAGAAGGCGCAAGCAAAGCGCAATGCCGCTGACGCGAATATCGTCGCTGCTACCGAGCACAGGAACTCTCGAAAGCCTCCTGGAGGGGCCGGAGCGTTCGACAAGATGCTCAAGGAGCCGTGCCCCTATCACCAGGGTCCCGTCAAGCACACCCTTGAAGAATGTGTCATGCTCCGGCGCTACTTCCATAAGGCCGGGCCCCCGGCGGAAGATGGCAAGGGACAAGGCAACTACAAGAAGGAGGGCAACAAGGAAGAGGAGTTCTCGAAGATCCACAACTGCTTCATGATTTACGGCGGACAGGTGGCGAACACCTCGGCTCAGCACCGCAAGCAAGAGTGCCGGGAGGTCTGCTCGGTAAAGGTGGCAGCACCAGTCTACTTAGACTAGTTCGACAAGCCTATCACCTTCGACCAAGGTAACCACCCCGACTTTGTGTCGAGCCCAGGGAGGTACCCGCTCGTCGTCGATCCGATCATCAGCAATGTTAGGCTCTCCAAGGTCCTCATGGATGAAGGCAGCAGCCTCAACATCATCTACGCCGAGACCCTGGAACTCTTGGGGGTGGATCGGTCCGAGGTCCGGGCCGGTGCGGCACCTTTCCACGGGATCGCACCCGGAAAGCGTATCCTGCCCCTCGGGCGGATTGACTTGCCCGTCTGCTTCGGGACTCCCTCCAACTTCTGAAAGGAAACCCTCACCTTCGAGGTGGTTGGGTTCCGAGGGACCTACCACGCGGTGTTGGGAAGGCCATGCTATGCCAAGTTTATGGTCGTCCCCAACTACACCTACCTCAAGCTCAAGATGCCAGGCCCCAACGGGATCATCACCATCAGCTCCACGTACCACCACGTGTACGAATGCGACGTGGAATGTGTGGAGTACGCTGAGGCCCTCGCCGAGTCTGAGGCCCTCATCGCCGACCTGGAACGCCTCTCCAAGGAGGCGCCCGATGCGAAGCGGCACACCGACAACTTCGAACCAGTCGAGGCGGTTAAGTCCGTCTCTCTCGACCCCAGCAACGACGCCAGCAAGAAAGTTAGGGTCGGCTCCGAGCTCGGCCCTAAATAGGAAGCAGTGCTCGTCGACTTTCTCCGCGCAAATGCCGAAGTTTTTGCGTGGAGTCCCTCGGACATGCCAGACATACCAAGGGATGTCGCCGAGCACTCATTGGACATCAGAGCTGGAGCCCGACCCGTGAAACAGTCCCTGCGCCGTTTTGATGAAGAAAAGCGCAGGGCCATAGGCGAGGAGATCCACAAGCTACTGGCTGCAGGGTTCATCAAAGAGGTATTCCATCCCGAATGGTTAGCTAACCCTGTGCTTGTAAAGAAAAAGGATGGGAAATGGAGGATGTGCGTAGACTACACTGGTCTAAACAAAGCATGTCCGAAGGTTCCCTACCCTCTGCCTCACATTGATCAAATTGTGGACTCCACTGCTGGGTGCGAAACCCTATCGTTCCTCGATGCCTACTCAGGCTATCACCAAATCAAGATGAAAGAGTCTGACCAGCTCGCGACTTCTTTTATCACACCTTTTGGCATGTATTGTTATACTACAATGTCATTTGGTTTGAGGAATGCGGGTGCCACCTACCAGAGGTGCATGAACCATGTGTTTGGAGAACATATCGGCAGAACGGTCGAGGCTTACGTCGATGACATCGTTGTCAAGACAAAGAAAGCCTCCGACCTCCTCTCTGACCTTAAAACGACATTCAAGTGTCTGAGAGCGAAAGGCGTAAAACTCAACCCCGAGAAGTGTGTCTTCGCAGTCCCCCGAGGCATGCTCCTAGGGTTCATCGTCTCCGAGCGGGGCATAGAGGCCAACCCAAAGAAGATCGCGGCCATCACCAACATGGGACCGATAAAAGATTTGAAAGGAGTACAGAGGGTCATGGGATGCCTTGCGGCTCTGAGCCGTTTCATCTCACGCCTTGGCAAAAAAGGATTGCCCCTGTACCGCCTCTTAAGGAAGGCCGAGCGCTTCACTTGGACCCCCGAGGCCGAGAAAGCCCTTGGAAACTTAAAGGCACTCCTTACAAATGCACCCATCTTGGTGCCCCCTGCTGCGGGAGAAGCCCTCTTGATCTACATAGCCGCAACCACTCAGGTGGTCAGCACCGCGGTCGTAGTCGAGAGACAAGAAGAAGGGCATGCACTGCTCGTCCAAAGGCCAGTCTACTTCATCAGCGAAGTGCTATCCGAGACCAAAGTCCGCTACCCGCAGATCCAGAAGCTGCTCTACGCAGTGATTCTGACACGACGGAAATTGCGACACTACTTCGAGTCCCATCTGGTGACTGGGGTATCATCCTTCCCTTTGGGAGAGATCATCCAGTCCCGAGAGGCCTCGGGTAGGATAGCAAAATGGGCGGTGGAACTCATGGGTGAAATGCTCTCATTCGCCCCTCGGAAGGCCATAAAATCCCAAGTCTTGGCCGACTTCCTCGCTGAGTGGACTGACACCCAGTTACCGACGGCCCCAATCCAACCTGAGCTTTGGACCATGTACTTCGACGGGTCGCTGATGAAAACCGGAGCAGGCGCGGGCTTGCTCTTCATCTCACTCCCTCAGAGAACATGTACGTTATGTACTCCGCCTCCATTTCCCGGCATCAAACAACGTGGCCGAGTACGAAGCCTTGGTTAACGGCCTGCACATCGCCGTCGAGCTAGGGGTTCGGTGCCTCAACGCTCGTGGTGACTCGCAGCTCGTCATTGACCAGGTCATGAAGAACTCCCACTACCGCGATCGAAAAATGGAGGCCTACTGCGATGAAGTTCGGCGCTTGGAAGACAAGTTCTATGGGCTGGAACTCAACCATGTTGCTCGACGGTACAACGAAACCGCAGATGAGCTGGCGAAAATAGCCTCGGGGCGAACCACGGTTCCCCCAAACGTCTTTTCCAAGGATATATATCAGCCATCCGTCCAAGTCGACGACACGCCCGAGCCCGAGGAGGCCTCGGCCCAGCCCGAGCTACCCTCGGTCGCCGAGGGTGAGGCCCTGCGTGTCGAGGGGGAGCGGAATGGGGTCACATCGGTCCCGAACTGGCAGGCCCCGTACCTGGAATATCTCCTCCGAGGAGAGCTGCCCCTCGACAAGGCCGAAGCTCGGCGACTGGCTCGACGCGCCAAGTCGTTCTTTTTGCTGGGCGATGAAAAGGAGCTGTACCACCACAGCCCCTCGGGCATTCTCCAACGATGCATATCCATTGCCTAAGGACAAGAGCTGTTACAAGAAATACACTCGGGGGCTTGTGGTCACCATATAGCACCTCAAGCCCTCGTGGGAAACGCTTTCCAACAAGGTTTCTACTGGCCAACCGCAGTGGCCGACGCCACTAGGATTGTACGCTCCTGCCGGGGGTGTCAATTCTACGCGCGACAGACGCACCTGCCCGCTCAGGCACTGCAGACAATACCTATCACTTGGTCGTTTGCCGTGTGGGGTCTGGACCTCGTCGGTCCCTTGCAGAAGGCACCCGAGGGCTTCACGCACCTGCTGGTCGCCATCGACAAGTTCTCCAAGTGGATCGAGGTCCGACCCTTAACCAGCATCAGGTTCAAGCAGGCGGTGGCGTTCTTCACCAATATCATCCATCGCTTTGGGGTCTCGAACTCCATCATCACCGACAATGGCACGCAGTTCACCGGGAAAAAGTTCCTGGACTTTTGTGAGGGCCACCACATCCGTGTGGACTGGGCCGCCGTAGCCCACCCGATGACAAATGGGCAGGTGGAGCGCGCCAACGGTCTGATTTTGCAGGGACTAAAATCGAGGATCTACAATGACCTCAACAAGTTTGGCAAGCAGTGGATGAAAGAGCTACCCTTGGTGGTCTGGAGTCTAAGGACGACGCCAAGCCGGGCCACGGGCTTCACGCCGTTTTCCTAGTCTATGGGGCCGAGGCTATCTTACCCACAGACTTGGAATACGGTTCCCCGAGGACACAGGCGTACGATGACCGAGGCAACCAAACCAGCCGAGAAGATTCCTTGGACCAGCTGGAAGAGGCTCGGGGCGTGGCCTTACTACACTCGGCATGGTATCAGCAGTCTCTGCGACGCTACCACGCCCGAAGGGTCCGACCCCGAGGCTTCCAAGTGGGAGACTTGGTGCTTCGGCTGCGACAAGACGCCCGAGGGCGCCACAAGCTTACTCCTCCCTAGGAGGGACCGTTCATCATCGCCAAAGTTCTGAAGCCCAGAACATACAAGCTGGCCAACGATCAAGGTGAGGTCTACAGCAACGCTTGGAACATCGAACAACTATGTCGCTTCTTCCCTTAAAATGTTTCAAGTCGTTCATGTTCCTCGTTTTTCTTTACATACATAAATAAAGTCTAACCGTCAAGGAAGGATCAGCCTTGCCTCGGCAAAGCCCGACCCTCCCTCGGGGGCTAGAAGGGGGGAACCCCCTCTGCGTCAAAATTTTCTTCGGAAAAAGTTTTCTACCAAGAAAAGTTTTCTACCAAAACAACTCCCGTGCCTTCCGACTATATCGATAACAGAACCCTGAAAACGAGCGGGAGAGACCTTAAGTGGCAAGGCCGACCGAGCCGAGGGACTCCTACGCCTCCGGGATACAGATACCTCACTCGTCACCTTCTGCGAAAGGTAAATCACGCTCGGATAAGCGGTTCTGCTATCGAACAAGTCCTACTGTTCGGGTAGAAAACGACTTTCGTGCTTTCGACTATGTCGATAGCAGGATCCTACGAATGGGTGAGAGAGCACGTAAGCGGCAAGGCCGACCGAGCCGAGGGACTCCTACACCTCTGGGATATAGATACCTCACTCATCACCTTCCGCGAAAAGTAACTCACGCTCGGATAAGCGATCCTGCTACCGAACAAGTCCTAACGCTCGGGTAGAAAACGACTTTCGTGCATTTTTCGACTATATCGATAACAGGATCCAAAAAACGAGCGAGAGAGCACGTAAACGGCAAGGCCGACCGAGCCGAGGGACTCCTACGCCTCCGGGATACGGACACCTCACTCGTCACCTTCCGTGAAAAGTAACTCTCGCTCGGATAATGCGATTCTGCTACCGACGAATAAGTCCTAAATGCTCGAAACAAGAGGAAAGAAAACATGGCTTTATAATCCGAACGATAAATATGTTTAGGCCTCGGCGGCCGCAAAAAACATATGCATACTTCAGACGAACTGTTCATGCAGGCTCAAACATCAGCAGGGGGAGGAGCAGCACCCTCGGTGTTGTTTCCACCCTCGGCGGAATCTGGCCCAGCCTCAGACGGCGATGCGAGCAGACGCCTCGGCCAGCCGCTCCGAAGCCTCAGCCAGCTGTCCCCCTAGGATCTCAGCCCGGCTCTCGGCTTTGGCGGTTTGGCTCCGGGATTGGTCCCGCTCGCGGGTGATCTGGCCAAACCCTAGCTGCCACTAATGCATCTCCTCGGCCTGGGAAGCCACCTGCTCCCGCGCCGAGGAAGCCTCTGTCCACGCCACCACTGCCTTCAGCTTTGGCTCATCGCAGAGCGGCCCAAGGTTCTAAAACCGAGCGAAAGAGACCTTAAACGGCAAGGCCGACCGAGCCGAGGGAATCCTACGCCTCCGGGATAAGGAAACCTCACTCGTCACCTTCCGTGAAAAGTAACTCGCGCTCGGTTAAGTGGTTTGGGTACCGACGGGCAAGCCTTAAGGCTCGAAACGAGGAAGAAGCACAGCTTTATACTCAAATACCCAAATGTTCAGGCCTCAGTGGCTACGAACAACAAACACACGTACTCGGGATAACTACGCTATGTAGGCGTCGGCAGCGCCCTCAGCGGCTTTCCCGACCTACAATAGATATCTCAGTACATGGAGCAATCACATTTTGCTCTTACATTCCCTAACGAACGGGACTCCAGCTCCGTTCCCGTGGGAATGAACAACCTCCACACCAGGGGGCCTGCGGGATAACGAGCTTCGACCGGCTCGCCGGCGACCGCTGCATCAGCAGCGACAACGACCTCCGCCATAATGGCCACGTCAAAAAAGGTGCGCCACGCTATTTAAATTCATATCCTTTTCTGTTTCCTCTCTCTCTCTCTCTTACCACAGGGACCGGGAAAGGGGATATGTCGGAAAGGATCCTTCTCCGCGAAGGAAACGGACCCCTGAGCCCTCCTACTGATCAGGGGTTCGAAGGTTGCGCCCTGCGGGGTCCAGCAACCGCCCCAGAGCACTCGGGCTCCGCGCCCATTACTGATCAAGGGTTTGAAGGCTGGCCCCTCAAAAGGGTTCGACAACCGCCCTAGAACACGCAGAGTGAGGGATGACCCTGGGTACGTCCGATACATGGCCAAGGCTTGGGCTACGCTCCCGAGGTACCCTAGGACATTTCTGAGACCAGCGGGAACGATTTGTAATGGAATCCCACCGGAGGGAGGCACCGAGCCCTCGGACCCTATCGAAATGGGTCTGAGTCTAGCAAATCCCCTGCAGGTACTTTTGGAGCGCGCCTCTAGGCCACTAGCCGACCCCTAACGAACGGGGCATAGGCGTCCACTCGGATCACCCGTTAGCAACTCACTGGAAATGCCATGATCGGTGCCCTCCGAGGGTAACGTGGCGCTTCCCCCCCCCTTCCTCCTTGTGAAAAGGCGACGAAGGGGCGTATGGTAAAAGTCGAGACAGTCCTTGATCATCCTCTCGCTCCGTGCAGAGGTTCGGGGGCTGCCCTCACACCCGGCTGCGGCCAAAACCGTTGACAGCGTCAACAAACTAGCTCAAAAACTCGGAGCCTGACCATGCACCCGGGCTACGGCCAGGCCGCATGAGGGAACAACCAGGCCGACCGAGGAATTACAGCACGAATTAAGACCTCAGAGGAGTCAAACCACTCCTCCGAGGCCTCGGGGGCTACACCCGGCGGGTGCGCTCGCGCGCACCCACCGAAACGAAACATAACCGAGAAAGGCTAGTCCCCTCGCAAAAATCCGGCAGAACCTCCAAGCGAGTGCCAACACTCCCTTCGAGGCTCGGGGGCTACTATCGGATACCATAATTAGGGGTACCCTCAACGACCCTAAACACGGCTCGAAAACACCTTCAGAACAAACCGTGAAGACTGACAGTTCGGGTCAAAGTCAAAGCTTCATCTACCAAGGGACGCGATCTCGCCTCGTCCGAGCCCGGCCTCGGGCGAGAACAGTGGTCCCGGACGAATTCACGTCTCGCCCGAGGGTCCCCTCAGGCAGCGAGCGCACCCTCGGCTCAGCCAAAGGCAAGCCTTGTCGTGCAAGCGACCTTGGCCAAATCGCCTTACCAGCCGACCATATTGCATGAGCATTTAATGCTGGGATCGCCTGACACCTTATCCTGACACTTCGTCCTTTCACTGACCGATCTGATAGAAAAACAGCGCCGCCCGCCCTGCTCCGGCTGCTGTGCCAACCACCCGGGCGAAACCGACAACGGTCAAGTTAAGCCTCGGGCGCAATAGGAAGCTCCGCCTCGCCCGACCCCAGGACTCGGCCTCGGCCTCGGGAGGAGATCTCCGCCTCGCCCGACCCCAGGGCTCGGCCTCGGCCTCGACCTCGGGAAGAGTCACATCCTCGCCCGACCCTGGGCCTCGGCCCCAGCCTCGGCCTCGGAGGAGCCGCCGCCTCGCCCGACCTCAGGCTCGGATCGACCGCTCCACAAGGGATACATCATTACCCTACTCCTAGCTAGCTCAGGATACGAAGGAACAAGACCGGTGTCCCATCCAGCTTACCCCGGTAACAGGCAATGATGGTTTCCCGCATGCGACCATGACGTCGGTGGTTCTCAAACCCCCTACGAAAGCAAGGAGACGTCAGCAGGATCCATGCAGCGCCAACAGCTGTACTACTACAGGGCTCAAGGCACTTCTCCGATGGCCACGATACTACCTCTACAGAACTCAAGACGTTCCCCCGACGGCCACGTTATCATCTATACAGGGCTCAGGGCACTTCCCTGCAAGCCACGATAGCTCCCAGCTACACCCCATTGTACAGCTTGGCATCTCCTTATGTCTATAAAAGGGGGTCTCCAGGGCCCCAGGGGGGAAAAAGGAAAAAGAGAGAAGAACGAACATACGAGCGTACGAATACACGAACACATGGCAGGAGAGACGAGTAGACGCACGACAAAGGGACGGGAGAAGACGAGCAGGGGCCGAACCCCCTCTCTCGCGCGCGCTCTCTCCTACTCGCTCTCTCTCACCCTCGCTCTCTCGCAACGCTTGTAACCCCTACTACGAGCACCCTGGTGCAGGATAATACAAGGCTCATTCCCCACTTGTGTTCCATCTCGCACCAACCCATCTAGGCAGGGACACGCAGCGACAAATTTACTCGTCGGTCCAGGGACCCCCGGGTCCGAAACGCCGACACTCTTTGGCAAATGTTTTATTTTTGACACTCGGCAAAGAGCTCTTTGCCGAGTGTTTTTTTCAACACTAGGCAAAAGACAATTTAAAAATCATATTTTAAAGCGGTAAATTAATTCAAATGAAAAAAATTTCAGCTACAAATTTGTATCTCATCATGATGTACAATTTATATTTTTTATATTTTGAACATTTTTTCACATGACAAAATAAAAATTAAATTTGTTCATAAAACTTATATCTCTCTCGTAGTTTATGAAACTACGAGAGAGATGTATAAGATTTGTGCATATTGTTAGAACCATCATGTGAAATGAACAAATGATCAAACAACCAAAAAAACTTTGTAGCTCTTGAGAAGTTATAGAATTTTGTAGTTGGCAACTTTTTCATTTGAAGTCATCTTGTCAGTGAAAACTATGTCTGAATTTAAAAAATTTAAAATTTGAATTTTTAAAACGACCTCGAAAGAAAAAACCAACAACATTAAAGTTATAGGTATTGAAGAGTTATGAAACTTTGTAGTTGACAATGTTTTGATTTGAATTTTAAAAATTGAATTTTTCAAACTACCTCGGATGGAAAAACTACCTCGGTTGGAAAGTTGTTCCTATAATTTTTTAAAAAAATTTACTATTTTTTGGGGAAGTCGATTCTTAATTTTGCCGAGTGCTTTTTTTGCCGAGTGTTTTTCGACACTCGAAATGTAAAATGACATTTGCCGAGCGTTTTAGACACTCAGCAAAGAACGCGATTCCGATAATGTGTTGGCCGTGATACTACCTGAATAAAAAAAAGTTGTTGTCATTTATCTTGGTGAGGCTATCTCGAGCAGCCAATCTACGCACTTAGGAATTTATAGGGTATTATATATACCGTTTATTAGGCACTTAGGAATTTTGAATTATTATTGAATATTGTAATTATTATCAAGCTTATGCTCATATATATATATATATATAATATATTGCGGTACATACTTAGATGGCTAGACTTTATAGGGTATTATATATCGTTTTTTAGCCACTTAGGGCTAGTTTGGGAACACTAATTTCCCATGGGATTTTCATTTTCCCAAGGGAAAATGAACTAATTTCCCTTGGGAAAATGAAAATCCCATGGAAAATTAGTGTTCCCAAACTAGCCCTTAGAAATTTTAAATATCCATCTTTTAAATTATGGGTCCGCCGCTGGGCAGAGTTGGTGCGAAAGAGGAGCAAATCCCTAGCGGGCCGCAGACCCGCACGCTCACCTCCCACACCGAGCCGACCGGAAACGAGATTTTTTTTCTCGCACGTCATGAACCAGGGCGAGGGAGGCTTCTGCATGACTACCGAGTCAGGCGCAACACCTAATACAAGCAACCAAAGAGCCTGGTTTAGGTGGGATACAAGGAACCAATTAGGTCCTAGGCGCGTTTGGTTCTATTCTTAAGTACGGTTGCTGTAATACCCACTTTATAAGAAAAAAAATCTAAAAGGAGAAACTATATTTCTTTATATATACATGTGTGTCATCTCTATTTATCATTCCATGTAGACACATCACTTAAACAAATAAATGACTAACAAAGGACACCACTAAATCATGCATTATACTGGTTTTTTCCTTTTGTGCGTATTTTGTGACAATAATGTAAAAATAAATATATTAATACCCAAATTAGAATTTAAATCCTAAAGAAAAATGCTAGAATTGAAACAAGAGAAGATAATATTTACACATAAGATCAAATAAATATATAAAATAATCCAATCAGACTTATATTGGTATTTGGAATTACAGTTGATTTAAGTATGAACTTCACACTTATAAATGTAAATTTGGGGTTAAATTCAAAATTTGAAAGAAAAGAAAATAGGAGATAAAAGAAGAAAAAAAGAAAAGGAGAAATAGGAATGCCTCACTTGGGCCAATTTGGCCTAGCCGGCCCATTTGACTATCCCTCCGCGTGGCCCAGTCCTCATCCACACGTAGGGGCGCCGACAATCTGGGCCCGCTTGCAAGCCGGCCACCGCTGCGTGTGCTCCTCGCGTCTCGCTTACGGGTGGGGCCCCCACGTCATCCCTAACAGACCGCCCGCACCGGCCAGGATGGTTGCTCGTGGCCGCGGAACCTCGGCAACAGCCTCGTCCCGAGTCCGTGGCCTTGACCAGGGTTATAAGTGCGACGCGCCGCCCTCCCCTGCTCTATCCTATCACTAGACCGCCCCGTGCGCCGCCTCCATGTGTGAAGTGTGCCGCCATTGATGTCAGGAAGCGACCAACGCCGCAATCGCGCCTTCCTCTGCGTTCCTTGACGGTAATCCCCTCCCCCTCGCTTGCGAAACCTTCTTGGATCAATAGAAGTTCATATCGCGCCGTAGCCGAACCGTAGAACCTTAGTAATTGCTTGTCGGAGTGATTGGCTCCGCCGTGGCTGGACTGTTGAAAGGGAAATAAAGTCAAACCTTTTCCTATACATTTTTGGTGGTTGAATTGCCCAACACAAACAATTAGACTTACTAGTTTGCTCTAGAATATATGTTCTACAGGTGCCAAAGGCTCACATCAAACCAATACAAAGTCAAAAGAAAGGGCTCAAAAGATAGGAGCAAAGGAAACCGAAGTAGTCCCTGGTTTGGCGCACCGGACTGTCCGGTGTGCCACCGGACAGTGTCCGGTGCACCAGGGTGAATCGACTTCAAACTCTTCAGCTTCAGGTTTCTCAGGCGAGGCTCCGCTATAATTCACCGGACAGTCCGGTGGGCCACCGGACTGTCCGGTGTGCCAGCGGAGCAACGGTCATCTGCGCGCAACGGTCGACTCTACAAAGTAAATAGTGCAAATCAGATGTCAGAGCAGACGGTCAGAGGGGCACCGGACTGTCCGGTGCCACATGAGGACAATGCCTCGAATGGTCGACCAGCTCCAAGCCCTAACGTCTGGATGACGTGGCGGCGCACCGGACACTGTCCGGTGGCGCACCAGACTGTCCGGTGCGCCCATCGCCAGCAGCCTTCTCCAACGGCTACATTTTGGATGGTGGCTATAAATACCACCCCAACCGGCCACTTCAAGGTGTGGGAGCCCAAGCAACATTCCAAGTCATCTAGTTGACATACTCAAGCCCTCCCAACCACCTCTATTCATTGATCCAACCTATACACAAGATTTAGACCACTACAGCCAACACAAGTGCCACAAAAGAGAGAGCAAGCAAGAGAGAGCTACTCATTTAAGTTTAGCACTAGTGCCTTGTGAGATTCATTGAGAGATAGTGTGTGCTACATCTTTATGTTCATTTGCGCGTGGAGTTTTGACTCCCATTGAACTTCCTCCAAAGTTCTAGAGGCTTGTAAAGCTAGCAAGAGACACCAAAGTGTGTGGTGGTCCTTGCAGGGTCTTAAGTGATCCTTGAGAAGAAGAAGAGCTCGCCGGTCTTGCGTGATCGGTGGAGAGAGGGAAAGGGTTGAAAGAGACCCGTCCTTAGTGGACTCCTCAACGGGGACTAGGCCTTCGAGGGCCGAACCTCGGTAAAACAAATCACTCGTGTCTCGTGTGCTTATTGCTTGTGATTTGTTTGTTCTTTCCTTTTCTAAGTTTCTTCATGCACTATTCTTTGCTAATACTATTTGGTGTTGCCTTAAGTTAAATTCTCATTTGGTGAAGCAACACTTTGCAAGAAAGAACTTGTGTTATTACTCTTCTTATCTAAGCCCCCTTGCTTTATTCTCATAGACCTATTAGTTGTATTGTTTTATCAATTCCGCATTATTTGGAAGCAATACTCTTCACAAGAAAGGACTTAGTTTTTATACTCCGATAATTGTATATCTTGTTCTAACCACTAATCAAGGGATCTAGTTGGGGGATAAAGTTTTAATTTTTAGGTTTTGCCTATTCACCCCCCTCTAGGCAACTTTCAACTGTGTCGTGCGTCGGGGGTCTGCGCTGTGTCGCGGCTAGAATTGAGAGGCAACATAGGTGCGGGCCGTCATGAATCTCAAGAGGGTCGAGCAAATTTGAGGTTGGACCGAGGGTCGGCTGGAATTTCGGGTAATCCGGTGAACCACAGTCGTGTGCGGCGTCAGGTATGCGCGGGTTTGAGCTGGATGGGAACGATGGCGCGTTGGCCGTTGATCTTTTCAGCAGCGGTCACGATTAGATGCTAGGGCACCGGTTCGATGGGCTCAATCCGGTCCGTCTGTTTTCGATCGAGCGCGCGGGATTCACAGAGGGCAACATAGAATCCGGACCATTGATCTTAAAACGTGCGGTCGGCATGGGATATTGGTTTATTTACACCTAAGATCTAATCTGGATCGCACACTTATGATCCGACGGCTGTAGACTCTCGATACCCCTTCGGCTCGGCCGATTGGCAAATAAGCCCCTGAAAAATTTAGAAACCAACCCGCCGTCCTCGGCGACTATAGCCTGAGTCTTAGAAAACTTCGGTTTAGGCCCCTGACTTTTCTGGAAATCGAGGCCTAGTCTAGAGATGATTAAAAATAAGGAAATAACTATAGAATTTAGTTTTTAATACAAAAAAATCCTAGAAACTTGTAAAATGCATAGAAAATTCATTTTTAATCCAAATTGATCCATTCCAGTTTCTAAAATTTTGTAATATTAATGTCTATCATTTAGTGTCTCTGTTTTGACATGAAAACAGTAAGTAAATTAATTTCTCATTTAATCCTATTTCAAGCACATTAAACCTTAGGAAATTCATAACTTGAAATCCATAACTCCAAATTTAATGATTCCCGTTCCTATGATCTCATTTTAATGTGTAGATTTTCATTGTGTATTTTATTCACATGTTTGGTGCAATGTTAATTTTAGTTATACTATGTATGTTTTGTGTTGATGCGAGTAGACGAGCAAGCCACTGTGGATTCTGAGGTTCAGCAGGTAGAAGTAGCTGAGCAGGAGCTCATTGAAGGCAAGTTGTGGCCTTGTTCACTTACTTTTCCCAGCCATGTTCTTATTAATTATAATGATCTACATAGGTTAATTTTGATGGGATCCAATAGGTCACCCCAGTTTTGGCTATCTTTATACCTTGTTACCACTAAAATATTTTTGGGTAGTACCTGCTATTGCTTTATGTGGATTTGGGTATGAAGGTACACTATTTATGATTTCTCTTTTATTATCTTTTTATTATTACTGTTCATGTTAAGATCATTATGTTAATGGGAACATGGAGCGACCACCCAGGAAAACAGTGCTACCACAAGGGTTTAATGGGACGCCCTTGGCTGATTAACTAGGAAAGCTAGTGGATGACTTCCTTACCCGAAAGGGGCAAGGGCAGTAGGGGAGTGGTCTGTGTAGGGAGGTCCTTGGGTTGATTTTGCTGCGATGGCGGTCAGGCGAGGGATTCCTGCACTGGAGCTTCCTATAAAATGTAGCGGGATTTCTGAAGCTAGTGGAACTTTATAAAGGCCTCGTAGTGTTACCCTGCCTCGCCTCCTCGGTAGAGGTGTATGAGATTGGTCGTCTCTTGGCAGATGGGTAACATGACTTGTGGGTAAAGATGCGCAACCTCTGCAGAGTGTAAAACTGGTATACTAGCCGTGCTCACGGTCATGAGCAGCTCGGACCCTCACATGATTAATTTATGGAACTTAAATTTAATTTGACATTTGCATCGCATTTAGGATTATTTTATTATTACTTTTCTTTATTATTATTAAGGTTTGGTATTTACTTTCACTTAGTAATTGCTAATAAAATTTTGACCAACTTACAAAATCAATGCTCAGCTTCAGCCTCTATTTTATTGATCAGCCTTACACTTCACATGAACTCCCACCTTTGGTGAGTTCATGCACATTATTCCTCACGACTTGTTGAGCTATGAACGTATGTGAGCTCACCCTTGCTATCTCACACCCTCCCCCCACAGGAGAAGAATAGGTGGTCGAAGAGGAGCCGCCTAACACTGAGGCATTCGACTTGATCTAGGTGACGTCTCCCAGTCAGCTTTGTGGCGCCAGAGAATAATAATTAGTTCGTTATAGTTTACCATTTATTTTTGTAAGACTTTCGCTATGTAATAAGTACATTTATTATATTTATGACATTTATTTCTATGCACTCTGTTATTATGTGTGTTGTTCTTTCTTGGCGCACATATGAGATGCACCCAGATTTGTTCCTTAAATCTGGGTGTGACAGAAGGAACAAATCCGGGTGTGACAGAAGTGGTATCAGAGGAAATGTTGACTGTAGGACGAAACCTAGATAGAAATGGACAAAACCCTTACCTACTTACCTTACTCTGATTCTTTCTATACTTATCTTGATCCTGTCTCACCTTCTACTGTTCTACTCTGATCATCCTTACCTTTTCTACTCTAAGACAAGATGGATTTCATACCTTGAAATCCTACACTTATGATCTTTTAGGAGATAGGAGGCCTAAGACAAAATCAAAAACTATTTTCTCTATTTAAAATGTTATTTGATTGTTCTGATAATAAATGTCTGATTTGCTTCTTTGATTGATTGAAATATTATTTATGGACATCTTAGCATGTGCCACCCTAAGGTAATGAATTAGCTATGGTAGGTAAAACATTAATCTGCTTAGCTAATAAATCCCCCAAAGTATATAATTCGTAATTACTGCCTTGTCTACTATTCTCTCTTACCATATGTATCTAACTCAGATGGTCAATACCAGGAGGGGTGGTGGAATTGATTTACCTTCCAGACGACACACTCGGAGGATATTTAGACAACCTCAACCATAAACCAGCAGAGATGAATCCTCCTAATCCTCCACCAGGCGAAGTTGACCCACTGGTTGCAGCTCAGATGAGGATGATGCAACAAATGGCGGACACTATGGCAGATATGCGGGCTCAGATGCAACAAGAATGCCAGGAGATGCACCAGGAACGAGAAGAGATACGCCAGGAGTTTGAAAGTCGCCTAGAGGGGGGGGGGGGTGAATAGGGCGAAACTGAAATTCTCAAAAATAATCACAACTACAAGTCGGGTTAGCGTTAGAAATATAACAGAGTCCGCGAGAGTGGGTGCAAAACAAATCGCAAGCGAATAATGAAGTGAGACACGCGGATTTGTTTTATCGAGGTTCGGTTCTCTCAAACCTACTCCCCGTTGAGGAGGCCACAAAGGCCGGGTCTCTTTCATCCCTTACCCTCTCTCAAACGGTCCCTCGGACCGAGTGAGCTTTCTCTTCTCAATCACTTGGAACACAAAGTTCCCACAAGGACCACCACAAGTTTGGTGTCTCTTGCCTCAATTACAAGTGAGTTTGATTGCAATGAAACAATCAAGAAAGAAGAAAGCAATCCAAGCGCAAGAGCTCGAAAGAACACAAGCAAATCTCTCTCTCTCTAATCACTATGGCGTTGTGTGGAATTTGGAGAGGATTTGATCTCTTTGGTGTGTCTAGAATTGAATGCTAGAGCTCTTGTAAGTAGTTGGGAAGTGGAAAACTTGGATGCAATGAATGGTGGGTGGTTGGGGGTATTTATAGCCCCAACCACCAAACTAGCCGTTTGGTGAGGCTGTCTGTTCGATGGCGCACCGGACAGTCCGGTGCACACCGGACATGTCCGGTGCGACAGCCACGTCACCAAAGCCATTGGGTTCCGACCGTTGGAGCTCTGTCTTCTGGGCCCGCCTGGATGTCCGGTGGCGCACCGGACATGCACTGTAGATTGTCCGGTGCGCCAGCATGGGCGTGCCTGACCTCTGCGCGTGCAGCGTGCGCATTTAATGCGTCGCAGGTAGCCGTTGGCGCCGAAATAGCCGTTGCCCCGCTGTTGCACCGGACAGTCCGGTGAATTATAGCGGAGCAGCTGAAATGAATTCCCGAGGCTGGCGAGTTCTGGAGGCCGCTCTTCCTTGGAGCACCGGACATGTCCGGTGTACACCGGACAGTCCGGTGAATTATAGCGGAGTTGCCTCTGGAATTTCCCGAAGGTGAGCAGTTCGGAGTTGGAGTCCTCTGGTGCACCGGACATGTCCGGTGGCACACCGGACAGTCCGGTGCGCCAGACCAGAGGTGCCTTCGGTTGTCCCTTTGCTCTTTTGTCGAACCCAATACTTGGTGTTTTTATTGGCTAAGTGTGAACCTTTGGCACCTGTATAACTTATACACTAGAGCAAACTAGTTAGTCCAATATTTGTGTTGGGCAATTCAACCACCAAAATTAATTAGGGACTAGGTGTAAGCCTAATTCCCTTTCAATCTCCCCCTTTTTGGTGATTGATGCCAACACAAACCAAAGCAAATGTAAAAGTACATAATTGAACTAGTTTGCATAATGTAAGTGCAAAGGTTGCTTGGAATTGAGCCAATATAAATACTTACATGATGTGCATGGATTGTTTCTTTGTTTTTAACATATTGGACCACATTTGCACCACATGTTTTGTTTTTGTAAATCCTTTTGTAAATTCTTTTCAAAGTCCTTTTGCAAGATAGTCAAAGGTAAATGAATAAGATTTTGAGAAGCATTTTCAAGTTTTGAAATTTTCTCCCTTTGATCCAAATGCTTTTCCTTTGACTAAACAAAACTCCCCCTCAAATAAATTCTCCTCTTAGTGTTCAAGAGGGTTTTAAGATATCAAGTTTTGAAAGTACTACTTGCTCCCCCTTTAGAACACAAAGAGATATCAATTTGAAATTTTCCAATGAAAAATCATCAATTTTAAAATTAGGGTGGTGGTGCGGTCCTTTTGCTTTGGGCTCATATTTTCTCCCCCTTTGGCATGAATCGCCAAAAACGGAATCATTAGAGCCCTTGCTTAACTACTTTCTCCCCTTTGGCAAATAAGACATATGAGTGAAGATTATACCAAAGATGGAGAGTGAAGTGAAGCGACGGCGAAGGATGAGTAGAAGAGTGGAGTGGAAGCCTTTGTGTGTAACACCCTAAATCTCATTTTTGAGAATATAGTAAAAACTTTTCAAAGATCTTGCATTAGAATTTTTCTTTTTCTCTCTCTAAGACTCTCATAACATTTGAAGACTCATCTCCCTATTTAAAAGCATTTGCTTAAGTGAATAAAATAATAAATAGAACCATATTTGGCACTCATGATGGAGTTGTAATTGTATGTGCATTTAAAATAATAATAAAATATAATAATGAAATTGAGAATTTGAATTTAACCAAAGTTGCACTTTTGGGGTTTTAGAAATAATATGTAAAAGATAAAAGGGAAGGGAAGAACTAAGAAAAATACTACATAAAAATAAACATCCTTCACACTTATATTATTAAATTATACCTTTCAAACTGAGGACAAGTTATTCACAAGGTTTGAATTTAAACTTGAACTCAAATTGGATTTGAAAATGGAGAAAAGAAAACAGAAAATAAAACATAAAAGAAAAGGAAAAAGAAGCTTACCTGGGCTCCGGCTACGAATTCAGCCCACCAGGGAAAACCCTCTGCGCGGCCCGGCTTCCATCCTTCACCGCGGCGCTGACAGGCAGGCCCGCCTTGTCAGCCGCGTTTCCCAGGCTCCACTGCGCGCCGTGTCTCTGTCGTGTGGGGCCGCGTCGACAGGTTTGCCCCTTCCCTCGCATTAGGCTGGAGCACCATCGCGCACCACTCGTGTTTGCGGTAATGCCGCAACAGAAAACCGAGATATCTGCGCGCGCTTTTCGGGAGGCTGGAGGGATATTCCCCTCGTCTCCTGGGTATAAAACCCGTGCCACATCCCTATCGCCTTCTACCTTGAGCCACAACTCGTTTCGCCTCGCAGCAGCGCCACCGAGAGGGAGTGAAAGCTTGCCGCCATGGGGATGTCGGAGTTCGGCCGCCACCTGGGCCTCCAAGCTTTGCTGGGGTGTTCGCTGTGCCCTAGGGTTTGTGTTAAGGGGTGCGATTGATTCCGTGGGGCCTCGATTGCGCCCTAATTGCTCATCGTTGTTTATCACGGCTGCAATGTTGCCCATCGCCGTGGACAACCTTTTGGGCGCCATAACTAACGCTGGTAAGTCCTCAGTTGTTTCCGCCGCATGCACAGGGTCGCGTAGCATCACCAACTTAGTTAGGTTTGGGCCGGAATCACCAGTTGGCCGCACACCGGCCATGGCGTCCACCGCTGCGTGGGAATCCCACACCGCTGGCCTGAGTGCTGGAGGTGGGGGATGACCCATATGCCGTCGATCTGGAATGAGCGGCCAGGATCATATAGCGCGATCACTTTGAATCTAGATCCTTGGTTTCAGATCGGGTGGCTATGGTCTATCGTGACAGTATAAAGTGCTAGCCATTGGATCCCAATCCAACGGTGGTAATCGTATACCGGTTCAGAAAGGCTTGGATCTAATCTGGTCCGTAGATCGGTGATCCAACGGCCAGGGCTTATCCGTACCCCTTCGGCTCGGCCGTTTCCCAAATGAGCCCCTCGGCTTCTACAAAAATAACCCGCCGTCCTGTGCGTAGGAAGCTGAGTCTTGGAGTCTTATGCACCTATGCCCCTGTGCTTCTTTGTATTAGTGCGCCCAGTCCAGAGATCAATGAAATTAGACAATTAATTATAGAAAATGATTTTAAATACAAAAATAATTCCAGAAAGTTGTATAATTCATAGAAAATTCATTTTAGCTCCAAATTGAGTAATTCCAATTGCAATAATTTTGTATTAATATTGTCTACCAAATAGTAACACTGTTTAGCCATGAAAAATTTAATTAAAGTTGTTCACTTGAATTAGTCTATGACAGGCATTAAATAACTTCAGAAATTTATATCTAAACAATCGTAGCTCCGAATTTAGTGTTTCTTGTTCCCACGATCTCATAGCAACGTATAGATTATTAATATATATTTTGTTCTGATGTTTGGTGTGATGTTAATTCTGCCTATACCATGTTTGTCTATATTGCTACGACTAGCGTGAGGTCACGAGTCACCTGAAGATCATCCTGGTACCTGGGTTCTCAAGGCCCAGGCAAGTTGTGCCCTTGATCACTTCTTTTCACCTACTCATGTTCTAATTAATCATAATGATCTGCATAGGTTAATTTTGATGGGACCCAATAGGTTACCCTAGTTTGTCTATCTTTATACCTGGTTTACCACTGAACTTCCTGGGTAGTACTTGCTAGTGCTATATGTGGTTTTGGGTATGAAGATTACACTATTCATGATTATACTTTTGTTATCAGTTGTTATTTATGGTTCATGTTAAGATCATTATGTTAATTGGAACATGGAGAACCACCCGGGAAAACAGTGCTACCACAAGGGAGGAATGGGACCCCTTGGCTGATTAATTAGGAAAGCTAGTGGAAGACTACCTTACCCGAAAGGGGCAAGGGCAGTAGGGGAGAGGTCAGTGTAGGGAGGCCCTCGGGAGGATTTTGCTGCGATGGCGGTCCTGCAAGGGATTCCTGCACTGGATCTTCCTATAAACTGTAGCGGGTTTTCGGAAGCTAGTGGAACTTTGTAAAGGCCTCGTAGTGGATCCCTAGCCATTCACCTCGGAAGTGTCTAAGGGCCTTGCAAACCCTGGCGACATGGGATACACGACTTGTGGGTAAAGATGCGCAACCTCTGCAGAGTGTAAAACTGGTATACTAGCCGTGCTCACGGTCAAGAGCAGCTCGGACACTCACATGATTAAATTATGGAACTTAAACTCAATTTGCCATATGCATTGCATCGCAGGTGATGTTGTTACTTTTGTTCTACTACTTAATTGGGCTGGTATTTACTTATACTTAGTAATTGCTAATAAAATTTTGACCAACTTTAAAAGCAATGCTCAGCTTCAACTATCTTCTTTGGTAAGCCTTACACTTCACGTGGACTCCCACCTTTGGCGAGTTCATGCACATTATTCCCCACAACTTGTTGAGCGATGAACGTATGTGAGCTCACTCTTGCTGTCTCACACACCCCACAGGTCAAGAACAGGTACCACCGGATGAGGCGCTTGGAGGATGCTGTGATGAGTTCGTGAGAGGTCTAGGTCGTCGTCTCCCAGTCAACTTTGGGTTGCTGGACCGTTGTCTCCTTATAATGTAATCATTTATTTTGTATAGAACTCCTGTTATATATAAAGTTGTGACATTCGATCCTGTGCCACTATTCATCATATGTGTGAGACTTGGTCCCTGCACACCTGGTGATTATGTTTACGCCCGGGTTTTGGACCCCTAAAATCCGGGTGTTACAGAAGTGGTATCAGAGGAATGTTGACTGTAGGACGAAACCTAGATAGAACTGGAACAACCATTATCTACTTACCTTTGCTACTCTGATCATTTCTAAACTTATCTTAATCTTTTCTCATCTATTTCCGCTTCACTCTGATTATTCTTACCTATTTATTCTAAAGACAAATGTGGATTTCACACTTTGAAATCCTGTACCTAAGGTGACTTTTAGGAATAGGAGACCTATTCTTAGGAACAAAAACAAAACTATTTTTATAGATATCTATGAACTTGAATGTTTGTTCTTATGATACTTGTTTGATTTGGATCTTTGTTTGAGTGTGATGAGTTGTGGAATAATGTCCACAATTGCATCTGCATATATACATAGGTATAAAAATATATTTATAAAATAACTAGACAACCTAGATTATCCCCATTGGAACATATCTAGCTTAAGAGATTTAACTTATCCTAAAAGATCTCATTCTAACCAATTCATCTTATCTTAAAAGATTCTCCCTTATCTTAATAGATTCATCTCATCTCAAGAGATTCTATCCTACACTCATAGATCTATCCTATCTCAAAAGGTCTTAACTTATCCTAATGTATATAGATCCATCTTATCTTAAAAGATACCCTATTACTATTTATAGATTCATCTTGTCTTGAAAAGATTCTATCCTACCCTAATAAATCTAACTGACCTCAAAAGATTCTACCTTATCCTTATGGATTCATCTTGTCCTAATAAGCATATTTACCCCACCCTAGTAACAACCAAGATCTAATCCAAAGTAATTAGATATTATCTAGTCTAATCTAGTTATATCCAACCTAATCCAGATTCTATCTAATCTAAATATGACCCAATCTAAAGTGAGTTATTAACAAGTTAGTTAAGCTGGTGATATAGGTTAGACACTGTCTCTACAAATATATCTTAACCTAAATTAATGTCTTATACCAACTCATCCTTGAACAATGGCCTACCTATATCATATAATCCATCCTATCTTAAAAGATTCTATCATATCCTAATAATATTTATCCTACCCTGGTAGATCTAACTAATCTTAACTAGTTTAATCTAGTCATACCCACCTAATCTGGATTCTATCTAATCCAATATAATCTAAGCTAGATTGAGTTACTTAATGCTGATACAAAGGATAAGGCTATATTCCAAAATTCACTTAAGCCTAAATTGGTGACCTAGATCAACTCGGCCATACCCAACAACTTGACCTATATAACAAGTTACATAGCAACCCAACCAATAGAGTAATGATGAATTGCATAGTCTATCAACCCCTACCTAAAACAAACTTGTAACCTACATCATGTAGTCCATCTCACCCATAACTATTCTAACTATATTTCCCCCAACTCCGATAATATACACTAACTCCTAATCAAAGAGACAAGACCGAAGAATATGATCAACTTCATCAAGTAAGGATGAGCACCAACTCAAGTCTTCAAGGATCAAGTGAGGTCACCAAGATGAGTCAAGATCCACAATCTTGGATAGAGTCTTTCCTCACCCTACCCTTTCTTAACCAAACCTATCTATGCTCTAAAGACATCTTCTACCCTACATAATAAAGTGAACATACATATAAACACCCATGCTCTCCTAACCACCTGCTCCACCAAGCTACATAAACATATATATAAATTACTACTATTTATAAGATCTAGATGTTACTTTAGTTAGTAGATGATATGATATTATTTTAAGAAGGAACAATAAGGTCTATTGAACCTATGTGTTGTTAAAGGATTATGCATCATGCCGAGATTTCTTTGTTTGTGCATATGTTCCGAGAACAATATGAGTATACATCCCTTTTCTTAAAAATCTCGAGGACGAGATTATTTTTAAGGGGGGTAGGATTTGTAACACCCTAAATCTCATTTTTGAGAATATAGTAAAAACTTTTCAAAGATCTTGCATTAGAATTTTTCTTTTTCTCTCTCTAAGACTCTCATAACATTTGAAGACTCATCTCCCTATTTAAAAGCATTTGCTTAAGTGAATAAAATAATAAATAGAACCATATTTGGCACTCATGATGGAGTTGTAATTGTATGTGCATTTAAAATAATAATAAAATATAATAATGAAATTGAGAATTTGAATTTAACCAAAGTTGCACTTTTGGGGTTTTAGAAATAATATGTAAAAGATAAAAGGGAAGGGAAGAACTAAGAAAAATACTACATAAAAATAAACATCCTTCACACTTATATTATTAAATTATACCTTTCAAACTGAGGACAAGTTATTCACAAGGTTTGAATTTAAACTTGAACTCAAATTGGATTTGAAAATGGAGAAAAGAAAATAGAAAATAAAACATAAAAGAAAAGGAAAAAGAAGCTTACCTGGGCTCCGGCTACGAATTCAGCCCACCAGGGAAAACCCTCTGCGCGGCCCGGCTTCCATCCTTCACCGCGGCGCTGACAGGCAGGCCCGCCTTGTCAGCCGCGTTTCCCAGGCTCCACTGCGCGCCGTGTCTCTGTCGTGTGGGGCCGCGTCGACAGGTTTGCCCCTTCCTCGCATTAGGCTGGAGCACCATCGCGCACCACTCGTGTTTGCGGTAATGCCGCAACAGAAAACCGAGATATCTGCGCGCGCTTTTCGGGAGGCTGGAGGGATATTCCCCTCGTCTCCTGGGTATAAAACCCGTGCCACATCCCTATCGCCTTCTACCTTGAGCCACAACTCGTTTCGCCTCGCAGCAGCGCCACCGAGAGGGAGTGAAAGCTTGCCGCCATGGGGATGTCGGAGTTCGGCCGCCACCTGGGCCTCCAAGCTTTGCTGGGGTGTTCGCTGTGCCCTAGGGTTTGTGTTAAGGGGTGCGATTGATTCCGTGGGGCCTCGATTGCGCCCTAATTGCTCATCGTTGTTTATCACGGCTGCAATGTTGCCCATCGCCGTGGACAACCTTTTGGGCGCCATAACTAACGCTGGTAAGTCCTCAGTTGTTTCCGCCGCATGCACAGGGTCGCGTAGCATCACCAACTTAGTTAGGTTTGGGCCGGAATCACCAGTTGGCCGCACACCGGCCATGGCGTCCACCGCTGCGTGGGAATCCCACACCGCTGGCCTGAGTGCTGGAGGTGGGGGATGACCCATATGCCGTCGATCTGGAATGAGCGGCCAGGATCATATAGCGCGATCACTTTGAATCTAGATCCTTGGTTTCAGATCGGGTGGCTATGGTCTATCGTGACAGTATAAAGTGCTAGCCATTGGATCCCAATCCAACGGTGGTAATCGTATACCGGTTCAGAAAGGCTTGGATCTAATCTGGTCCGTAGATCGGTGATCCAACGGCCAGGGCTTATCCGTACCCCTTCGGCTCGGCCGTTTCCCAAATGAGCCCCTCGGCTTCTACAAAAATAACCCGCCGTCCTGTGCGTAGGAAGCTGAGTCTTGGAGTCTTATGCACCTATGCCCCTGTGCTTCTTTGTATTAGTGCGCCCAGTCCAGAGATCAATGAAATTAGACAATTAATTATAGAAAATGATTTTAAATACAAAAATAATTCCAGAAAGTTGTATAATTCATAGAAAATTCATTTTAGCTCCAAATTGAGTAATTCCAATTGCAATAATTTTGTATTAATATTGTCTACCAAATAGTAACACTGTTTAGCCATGAAAAATTTAATTAAAGTTGTTCACTTGAATTAGTCTATGACAGGCATTAAATAACTTCAGAAATTTATATCTAAACAATCGTAGCTCCGAATTTAGTGTTTCTTGTTCCCACGATCTCATAGCAACGTATAGATTATTAATATATATTTTGTTCTGATGTTTGGTGTGATGTTAATTCTGCCTATACCATGTTTGTCTATATTGCTACGACTAGCGTGAGGTCACGAGTCACCTGAAGATCATCCTGGTACCTGGGTTCTCAAGGCCCAGGCAAGTTGTGCCCTTGATCACTTCTTTTCACCTACTCATGTTCTAATTAATCATAATGATCTGCATAGGTTAATTTTGATGGGACCCAATAGGTTACCCTAGTTTGTCTATCTTTATACCTGGTTTACCACTGAACTTCCTGGGTAGTACTTGCTAGTGCTATATGTGGTTTTGGGTATGAAGATTACACTATTCATGATTATACTTTTGTTATCAGTTGTTATTTATGGTTCATGTTAAGATCATTATGTTAATTGGAACATGGAGAACCACCCGGGAAAACAGTGCTACCACAAGGGAGGAATGGGACCCCTTGGCTGATTAATTAGGAAAGCTAGTGGAAGACTACCTTACCCGAAAGGGGCAAGGGCAGTAGGGGAGAGGTCAGTGTAGGGAGGCCCTCGGGAGGATTTTGCTGCGATGGCGGTCCTGCAAGGGATTCCTGCACTGGATCTTCCTATAAACTGTAGCGGGTTTTCGGAAGCTAGTGGAACTTTGTAAAGGCCTCGTAGTGGATCCCTAGCCATTCACCTCGGAAGTGTCTAAGGGCCTTGCAAACCCTGGCGACATGGGATACACGACTTGTGGGTAAAGATGCGCAACCTCTGCAGAGTGTAAAACTGGTATACTAGCCGTGCTCACGGTCAAGAGCAGCTCGGACACTCACATGATTAAATTATGGAACTTAAACTCAATTTGCCATATGCATTGCATCGCAGGTGATGTTGTTACTTTTGTTCTACTACTTAATTGGGCTGGTATTTACTTATACTTAGTAATTGCTAATAAAATTTTGACCAACTTTAAAAGCAATGCTCAGCTTCAACTATCTTCTTTGGTAAGCCTTACACTTCACATGGACTCCCACCTTTGGCGAGTTCATGCACATTATTCCCCACAACTTGTTGAGCGATGAACGTATGTGAGCTCACTCTTGCTGTCTCACACACCCCACAGGTCAAGAACAGGTACCACCGGATGAGGCGCTTGGAGGATGCTGTGATGAGTTCGTGAGAGGTCTAGGTCGTCGTCTCCCAGTCAACTTTGGGTTGCTGGACCGTTGTCTCCTTATAATGTAATCATTTATTTTGTATAGAACTCCTGTTATATATAAAGTTGTGACATTCGATCCTGTGCCACTATTCATCATATGTGTGAGACTTGGTCCCTGCACACCTGGTGATTATGTTTACGCCCGGGTTTTGGACCCCTAAAATCCGGGTGTTACATTGTGTTCGCCGAAGACTCCAATTCCCTTTCAATATGCCTATGACTTGGTTTGAAATACACTTGAAAACACATTAGTCATAGCATATATAAAAAAGGTGTGATCAAAGGTATACTTATGAGCTATGTGTGCAAGTTTAGCAAAAGAAATTCCTAGAATCAAGAATATTGAGCTCATGCCTAAGTTTGGTAAAAGATTGTTCATCAAGTGGCTTGGTAAAGATATCGGCTAATTGATCTTTAGTGTTAATGTATGAAATCTCGATATCCCCCTTTTGTTGGTGATCCCGAAGAAAATGATACCGAATGGCTATGTGTTTAGTGCGGCTATGCTCAACGGGATTATCCGCCATGCGGATTGCACTCTCATTATCACATAGAAGAGGAACTTTGGTTAATTTGTAACCATAGTCCCACAGGGTTTGCCTCATCCAAAGCAATTGCGCGCAACAATGGCCTGCGGCAATATACTCGGCTTCGGCGGTAGAAAGAGCGACCGAATTTTGCTTCTTTGAAGCCCAAGACACCAAGGATCTTCCCAAGAACTGACAAGTCCCCGATGTGCTCTTCCTATTAATCTTACACCCCGCCCAATCGGCATCCGAATAACCAATCAAATCAAATGTGGATCCCCGAGGGTACCAAAGCCCAAACTTAGGTGTATAAGCCAAATATCTCAAGATTCGTTTTACGGCCGTAAGGTGGGATTCCTTAGGGTCGGATTGGAATCTTGCACACATGCAAACGAAAAGCATAATGTCCGGTCGAGATGCACATAAATAAAGCAATGAACCAATCATCGACCGGTATACCTTTTGATCCACGGACTTACCTCCCATGTCGAGGTCGAGATGCCCATTTGTTCCCATGGGTGTCTTGATGGGCTTGGCATCTTTCATTCCAAACTTGGTTAGAATGTCTTGAGTGTACTTCGTTTGGCTAATGAAAGTGCCCTCTTGGAGTTGCTTGACTTGGAATCCTAGAAAATACTTCAACTCCCCCATCATCGACATCTCGAATTTTTGTGTCATGATCCTACTAAATTCTTCACATGTAGATTCGTTAGTAGACCCAAATATAATATCATCAACATAAATTTGGCATACAAACAAATCATTGTCAAGAGTTTTAGTGAATAAAGTAGGATCGGCCTTGCCGACTTTGAAGCCATTAGCAATAAGGAAATCTCTAAGGCATTCATACCATGCTCTTGGGGCTTGCTTTAGCCCATAAAGCGCCTTAGAGAGCCTATAGACATGGTTAGGGTACTCACTATCTTCAAAGCCGGGAGGTTGCTCAACATAGACCTCCTCCTTGATTGGTCCGTTGAGGAAGGCACTCTTCACGTCCATTTGGTAGAGCTTGAAGCCATGGTAAGTAGCATAGGCTAATAATATGCGAATGGACTCAAGCCTAGCTACGGGTGCATAGGTTTCACCAAAATCCAAACCTTCGACTTGTGAATACCCCTTGGCCACTAGTCGAGCTTTGTTCCTTGTCACCACACCATGCTCGTCTTGCTTGTTGCGGAAGACCCACTTGGTTCCTACAACATTTTGATTAGGACGTGGAACTAAATGCCATACCTCGTTCCTAGTGAAGTTGTTGAGCTCCTCTTGCATCGTCATCACCCAATCCGAATCTTGGAGTGCTTCCTCTACCCTGTGTGGCTCAATAGAGGAAACAAAAGAGTAATGCTCACAAAAATGTGCAACCCGAGATCGAGTGGTTACCCCCTTATGAATGTCGCCGAGGATGGTGTCGACGGGGTGATCTCGTTGGATTGCTTGGTGGACTCTTGGGTGTGGCGGTCTTGGTTGTTCATCCTCCTTGTCTTGATCATTCGCATCTCCCCCTTGATCATTGCCGTCATCTTGAGGTGGCTCATCTCTTTGATCTTCTCCTTCATCAACTTGAGCCTCCGGATGCATAAACCTACAAAACAATTTTAGTTTTTGACTTTAGGTACCCAAATGGTTTTGGGTCCTTTGGCATTAGAAACAAGAACTTTGGGTACCCAAACACAAGTCTTGGAGCCCTTGTGTTTGCCCCCAACAAACTTGGCAACTATCTTGCCGGATTTGTTAGTCAAAACATAAGATGCATCAAAAGTCTTAAATGAAATGCCATGATCATTTGATGCACTAGGAGTTTTCTTTCTAGGCAACTTAGCACGGGTTGGTTGCCTAGAGCTAGATGTCTCACCCTTATACATAAAAGCATGGTTAGGGCCAGAGTGAGACTTCCTAGAATGAATTTTTTTAATTTTGCTCTCGGGATAACTGGCAGGGTACAAAATGTAACCCTCGTTATCCTGAGGCATGGGAGCCTTGCCCTTAACAAAGTTAGACAAGTTTTTAGGAGGGGCATTAAGTTTGACATTGTCTCCCCTTTGGAAGCCAATGCCATCCTTGATGCCAGGGCGTCTCCCATTATAGAGCATACTTCTAGCAAATTTAAACTTTTCATTTTCTAAGTTATGCTCGGCAATTTTAGCATCTAACATTGCTATATGATCATTTTGTTGTTTAATTAAAGCCATGTGATCATGAATAGCATTGATATCAACATCTCTACATCTAGTACAAATAGAAGTGTGCTCAACGGTAGATGTAGAGGGTTTACAAGATTTTAATTCTACAAACTTAGCATGCAACATATCATTCTTAGTTCTAAGGTCGGAAATAGTAGTATTGCAGACATCAAAATCTTTAACCTTAGCAATTAACTTTTCATTTTCAATCCTAAGGCTATCAAGAGAAATATTCAATTCATCAATCCTAGCAAGCAAATCAACATTATCATATCTAGGATTGGAAATTGAATCAATACAAACATGGGAATCAACCTTAGCAATTAATTTAGCATTTTCATTTCTAAGGTTGTCAATGGTCTCATGGCAAGTGCTTAGCTCACTAGACAATTTTTCACATTTTTCAACTTGTAGAGCATAAGCATGTTTAACCTTAACATGTTTCTTGTTTTCCTTAATTAGGAAGTCCTCTTGGGAATCCAAAAGGTCATCCTTTTCATGAATGGCACTAATTAATTCATTCAATTTTTCTTTTTGTTCCATGTTAAGGTTGGCAAAAAGGGTACGCAAATTATTTTCCTCATCACTAGCATTATCATCACTAGAGGACTCATATTTAGTGGAGGATTTAGATTTAACCTTCTTCCTTTTGCCGTCCTTTGCCATGAGGCACTTGTGGCCGACGTTGGGGAAGAGGAGTCCCTTGGTGACGGCGATGTTAGCGGCGTCCTCGTCGTCGGAGGAGGAGTCGGTGGAGCTCTCGTCGGAGTCCCACTCGCGGCACACGTGGGCATTGCCGCCCTTCTTCTTGTGGTACCTCTTCTTTTCTCTCCTCTTGCCCTTCTTGTCGTTATCCCTATCACTATCACTTGATAATGGACATTTAGCAATAAAGTGACCGGGCTTACCACACTTGTAGCAAACCTTCTTGGAACGGGATTTGTAATCCTTCCCCTTCCGTTGCTTGAGGATTTGGCGAAAACTTTTGATGATTAAAGCCATCTCCTCATTGTCGAGCTTGGAGGTGTCAATTGGTTGTCTACTTGGTGTAGACTCCTCCTTCTTCTCCTCCGTCGCCTTAAATGCCACCGGTTGTGCTTCGGACGTGGAGGGCTCCTCAAGCTCGTTGATCTTCTTTGAGCCTTTAATCATACATTCAAAGCTCACAAAATTCCCGATTACTTCCTCGGGAGTCATTAGTGTATACCTTGGGTTACCACGAATTAATTGTACTTGAGTAGGGTTAAGGAAAATAAGAGATCTTAGAATATCTTGTGGCTCCCGAGGTTGCACACTTGGTTCACCAAGGTTTTGAGCCGGTTGTACATATCTTGTGGCTCCTCCCCTTGGCGAAGTCGAAAACGACCGAGCTCCCCCTCGATCGTTTCTCGCTTGGTGATCTTGGTGAGTTCATCACCCTCGTGCGCGGTCTTGAGAAGGTCCCAAATCTCCTTTGCATTCTTCAACCCTTGCACCTTGTTGTATTCCTCCTTGCTTAGAGAGGCGAGGAGTATGGTTGTAGCTTGAGAGTTGAAGTGCTCGATTTGGGCCACTTCGTCCGTATCATAGTCTTCATCCCCTATGGATGGTACCTGTGCTCCAAACTCAACAACATTCCATATACTTTTGTGGAGTGAGGTTAGATGAAATTTCATTAAATCACTCCACCTAGCATAATCTTCGCCATCAAAGGTTGGCGGTTTGCCTAATGGAACGGAAAGTAATGGAGTATGTTTAGATGTATGAGGGTAGTGTAAGGGGATCTTACTAAACTTCTTGCGCTCTTGGCGCTTAGAAGTTACGGACGGCACATCGGAGTCGGAGGTAGATGTTGATGAAGTGTCGGTCTCGTAGTAGACCACTTTCCTCATCCTCTTGTGCTTGTTGCCTTTCCGATGCGACTTGTGGGAAGAAGATTTTTCCTTCTTTTCTTTGTGGTGAGAAGAAGAAGATCTTTTCTCCTTCCGTTTGGAGGAGTCCTTCTTCTTCTCCTTCCTCTTGGTGCGGGACTCTTCCGATGAAGTGCTCCCTTGGCTCGTAGTGGACTTGTCGCTGGTCTCCATCTCCCTCTTGGTGTGATCTCCCGACATCACTTCGAGCGGTTAGGCTCTAATGAAGCACCGGGTTCTGATACCAATTGAAAGTCGCCTAGAGGGGGGGGGGTGAATAGGGCGAAACTGAAATTCTCAAAAATAATCACAACTACAAGCCGGGTTAGCGTTAGAAATATAATAGAGTCCGCGAGAGTGGGTGCAAAACGAATCGCAAGCGAATAATGAAGTGAGACACGCGGATTTGTTTTACCGAGGTTCGGTTCTCTCAAACCTACTCCCCGTTGAGGAGGCCACAAAGGCCGGGTCTCTTTCAACCCTTACCCTCTCTCAAACGGTCCCTCGGACCGAGTGAGCTTTCTCTTCTCAATCACTTGGAACACAAAGTTCCCACAAGGACCACCACAAGTTTGGTGTCTCTTGCCTCAATTACAAGTGAGTTTGATCACAATGAAAGAATCAAGAAAGAAGAAAGCAATCCAAGCGCAAGAGCTCGAAAGAACACAAGCAAATCTCTCTCTCTAATCACTAGGGCGTTGTGTGGAATTTGGAGAGGATTTGATCTCTTTGGTGTGTCTAGAATTGAATGCTAGAGCTCTTGTAAGTAGTTGGGAAGTGGAAAACTTGGATGCAATGAATGGTGGGTGGTTGGGGGTATTTATAGCCCCAACCACCAAACTAGCCGTTTGGTGAGGCTGTCTGTTCGATGGCGCACTGGACAGTCCGGTGCACACCGGACATGTCCGGTGCGACAGCCACGTCACCAAAGCCGTTGGGTTCCGACCGTTGGAGCTCTGTCTTCTGGGCCCGCCTGGATGTCCGGTGGCGCACCGGACATGCACTGTAGATTGTCCGGTGCGTCAGCATGGGCGTGCCTGACCTCTGCGCGCGCAGCGCGCGCATTTAATGCGTCGCAGGTAGCCGTTGGCGCCGAAATAGCCGTTGCCCCGCTGTTGCACCGGATAGTCCGGTGTACACCGGACAGTCCGGTGAATTATAGCGGAGCAGCTGAAATGAATTCCCGAGGCTGGCGAGTTCTGGAGGCCGCTCTTCCTTGGAGCACCGGACATGTCCGGTGTACACCGGACTGTCCAGTGAATTATAGCAGAGTTGCCTCTGGAATTTCCCGAAGGTGAGCAGTTCGGAGTTGGAGTCCTCTGGTGCACCGGACATGTCCGGTGGCACACCGGACAGTCCGGTGCGCCAGACCAGAGGTGCCTTCGGTTGTCCCTTTGCTCTTTTGTCGAACCCAATACTTGGTGTTTTTATTGGCTAAGTGTGAACCTTTGGCACCTGTATAACTTATACACTAGAGCAAACTAGTTAGTCCAATATTTGTGTTGGGCAATTCAACCTCCAAAATTAATTAGGGACTAGGTGTAAGCCTAATTCCCTTTCAGAGTTGCGCCAGGAGCAAGAAGAGATATGCCAGGAGAGAAGGGCGCAACAGCAGCTGTAACAGCAATTTCAACAGCAACAGCAACAAGTACCATTGCCTCCTCCACCACCACCAGTTCCACCTCGTGATAAGCACCGGGAATTTATGAGCCATAAGCCACCGACCTTCGCTAGTTCGCCAGATCCACTTGATGCAAATGATTGGTTGAAGTCAATTGAGAAGATGCTCAACATCGCCCAATGCTCAGACCGGGAGAAAGTTCTTTATGCCTCTGGTTGTCTGACAGGTCCTGCTGCTGACTGGTGAGATTCTTATACTGCTGCCCATGATGCTGCTGATACTATTACATGGGCAGAGTTCAGTACATAGTTCAGAAACTACCACATTCCAGCTGGATTGATGAAGATCAAGAAGAAGGAGTTTCTGTCATTGAAGCAAGGCAACATGTCTATCAGCGAGTACAGAGATAAATTCATTCAGCTGTCGAGATATGCTCCGGATGAGGTTGCTGAGGATGAGAAAAAGCAGGAGCACTTTATTGAAGGACTTAATGGACCCCTACAGTATGCACTGGTTGCACACACATTTCCATCATTTCAGAGGCTGCTGGATAAGGCTCTTGTTATTGAACACAAGCGTGTTCAACTAGGAGACTTGAAGAGGAAGGCTATCTCACAGGGGCAGGGTAGCAGCAGTGTTCGTCCCCGCTACGTTTCGCCACAGGGTACACCTACTCGTCCAGGAGGAGGACCGTGCCCAGCTCAGTACGCTCCATAGGAGTCTCCACGGACACCTCCTACTCGTCAGGCTACTCCCACTGGCACCCCGACGAGGCCTATAGGACAGAAGACCGACCCTACATGCTTCAAGTGCAGTCAGATTGGGCACTATGCTAATGCTTGTTCGATGGGGAATTCTGGTACACCAGCTAAGAACAAGCAACAGACTCCTGGCAAGGGATATTCTATAGCCAGTGTTAATCAAGTCAGCATTGATGCTACTCCAGATGGTGCCGACATCGTACTTGGTATGTTTTACGTTAATGTCATTCCTGCAACCATATTATTTGATTCTGGTGCTACACATTCATTCATGTCTGCTCGATATGCCAACACAAATGAGATACCACTGCTAAATATGAGAAAACCAATGATAGTAATCACACCTAAAGGGCCTATTGAGGCAAATTAAATGACACGTAGATTGACATTAACAATTATGGGAAGTGAATTTGGAGCTACTGCTATAATATTAGAGGCCAGCAGTATAGATCTGATCCTTGGTATGTCATGGTTAAGGAAGGCAAAGGCCATTATAGCATGTGGTAGGGGTACTATAGAACTCACTAGCCCTAAAGGAGAAACGTTTCAAGTTCAAATTACAGTAACCACCTCTTCCAAACGGGCTATATACTTTATACCTGAGGAGTTTGTTGGTGGCAACATCCGTGTGGTTAGAGATTTTCCGGATGTCTTTCCAGAGGAGCTACCAGGGATGCCACCAGATAGGGAAGTTGAGTTTGTCATTGATCTCTTACCTAGGACTGCTCCTATTTCTAAGCGACCATACAGGATGTCTGTAGAAGAATTAAATGAACTTAAGAAGTAGCTAACGGAGTTACAAGAGCCTAGGTACATTCGTCTGAGTTCCTCACCTTGGGGAGCGTCGGTTCTGTTTGTACAGAAGAAGGATGGATCACAAAGAATGTGTGTGGATTATAGATCTCTTAATGATGTTACTGTGAAGAACAAGTATCCATTACCCCGTATTGAGGATTTATTTGATCAGATGAGAGGTGCTAGGGTATTCTCGAAGATTGATCTCCGATCGGGATACCATCAAATGAAGATTAGACCATCGGATATTCCTAAGATGGCTTTCGCAACCCGATATGGATTATATGAGTTCACTATTATGTCGTTTGGATTAACCAATGCACCAGCTTATTTCATGAATTTGATGAATAAGGTGTTTATGGAGTATTTGGACAGATTCGTCGTGGTGTTCATCGATGATATTCTTATCTATTCTAAGAGTGAAAGTGATCATGAAGAACATCTAAGGCTGGTGCTACAGAAGCTATGAGATAATCAACTCTACGCCAAGTTTAGCAAGTGCGAGTTTTGGATTGACAAGGTGCCATTCCTTGGACATATTATTTCTAATGGAGGAATAGCAGTGGATCCTGCTAAAGTGAAGGAGATAATGGAATGGAGCGTGCCCACTACCGTCACTGAGATTCGGAGTTTCTTGGGGCTTGCAGGATATTATCGGAGATTTATTGAAGGATTCTCTAAGATTGCCAAGCCTATGACTTCGCTTCTGGAGAAAGGAAGAGAATTTAAGTGGGATGAGAAGTGCCAAGAAAGCTTTGATCAATTAAAGAAGAGGTTGATGTCGCCACCAGTGTTGGTTATGCCAGATCTATAGAAGGGATTTGACATTTATTGTGATGCATGTGGCCAAGGATTAGGATGTGTGCTCATGCAGGAAGGACATGTGATTGCCTACGCGTCTCGTCAGTTGAGGAAACACGAGTTGAACTACCTCACTCATGACTTGGAACTGGCAACCGTTGTGCATGCGCTTAAGATTTGGAGACATTATATTATGGGAACCAAGTGTCAAGTATACACGGATCATAAGAATTTGAAGTATATATTCACTCAGAAGGATCTCAACCTAAGGCAACACCGTTGGTTGGAGCTCATTAAGGATTATGATTTGAAGATTCACTATCACCTGGGCAAGGCGAATTTGGTTGCAGATGCCTTGAGTCGGAAGGAGCACGTTCACTCCGCTATTGTTGTCCAGTTACCCGATGAATTAGCAAAAGATTTTGAGAGGCTCAACCTGGGAATTGTTACACATATGAAAGGAGTTACCATTGAATTGAAACCTACCTTGGAGCAAGAAATTCGTAAAGGTCAGGTTGGTGACGCTAAAATTCAAGAGATTAAGGAGCTGATTACGGAAGGTAGAGGTCCAGAATTCACGGAGGATGAGCAAGGCATTGTATGGTTCAAGAATCGGATCTGTGTTCCTGATATCGATAGTCTTCGGGAAACCATATCAAAGGAGGCACATGACTCAGTTTATTCTATCCACCCTGGAAGTACTAAGATGTACCAGGACCTGAAGCAGAAGTATTAGTGGTATGGACTAAAGAAGGATGTTGCTTCTCATGTTGCACTTTGTGATGTTTGCCAAAGGGTGAAAGCGGAACATCAAAGACCTACTGGTTTACTACACCCGCTTAAGATACCTGAGTGAAAATGGAAAGAGATTGACATGGACTTCATTGTGGGATTACCCCGCACATCTGCTGGGTATGATTCTATATGGGTGATTGTGGACAGGCTAACTAAAGTAGCCCACTTTATTCTAGTGAAGACCACATATTCAGGAGCCAAGTTGAAAGTAGCCTAGAGGGGGGGGGGTGAATAGGCTACACCTGAAAATTTTCACTAAAAACTTCAAAATAGGTTAAATTAAAGTTGCACTAGTGCAAACCGGTTCAGTCGATTTTAATCACGACTGAACAAGTTTGAACCTGCTCAACTTAAATTTGATAATCTATTGAACAAATGCGAAGTAGTGAAGAATATAGCTATAGATTTGCCCTACACAAAATCTACTCAAATGAATAATATGAACCAACCACTGAATATAAAGCGCTTGACAAGAACACACAAGAACACACGATATAACCCGAGGTTCGGCAACCACCACAAAGGTGTCCTACTCCTCGTTGAGGAACCCACAAAGGGCTGGGTCTTTTCCAACCCTAATCCTCCACAAGCCGACCACAAAGGTCAAGGCAATCTCTTCTCAAATCAGCTCAAGGAGCGGGTGATACAAACTTCTTGGGGTCGTCCACAAATTTGGAGACTCCCAAGCAACCTCTAACCGTCAAGGAACACGAGGTTCCAAGAGTAACAAATCCGCACACGGTTAAGTTTGCAACGAGCTCAAGAACAAGAGAATGGGAGAATCGAGATGAAATTGACTGCAAGTTCGATCGAGTTCACCTCACACCAAGGGTCCTTCAAATGATTGAAGGAGATGCGATTGCGGGTGTGAAAGGTGAAATGAATGCTCTTGTTTGAAGGTTGGTCAGCCAAGAATTCGTGGGAGAGGCAGAAGTAAATGAGAGAGAGAATGTGAGGGGGTATATAAAGGACCCCCCAAAAGCTGGCAGCCGTTGGGAGAAAATGGGCAAAAACCGGTTGAACCGGTTTTTAGACCGGTTGAACCGGTTTCTACCAGGGGGATCCGGGTCCACTGAGCTACTCAGCCGGACACTCGACCGGTTTCAAAACCGGCTGAGTAGGGACAAAATTCGGCTCAACCGGTTTCAAAAAAATATCTGCTGCGACTTTTTCTGACAGCTCTGACTGTCAGACAGGTCAGAGCAGAGGTGGCAGATGAACAGTACCGAAACCGGTTGAACCGGTTTCAGGACCGGTTGAACCGGTTTTGGGGGCTGAAACCAAATTTTGAGTATTTTGAGGAGAACAAAAGGGGAAACTTTGTGGGAAGTAAAATTTGTTTTTCTCAAGAGCATTCATGATCTGGGAAAATGATCTCCAAGGGGTTTTCAAAAGATTTTGAACTTGGCTCGTTTCACAACTTACTTAACCGTCGCGGATCCCTCTTAATTGTACGGCGATTCCTATGACTCAAGAATCATAAATTTAGCACCGCCGTAGTTTCTTAGCACTTGGAGCACGCCATTTGATGTGGAATTTTAAATCCGCTGTGCTTTATACTTTTATGCTCGTAGGATCTGTGCTTCTCCTGTCTGTAGAAATACTGTGTACATACTAGGAGCAAACTTGTTAGAATCTTAGTTTGTTTTGTCATTAATCACCAAAACCCTCAATTAGGGTTGATTGCACTTACAATCTCCCCCTTTTTGGTGATTGATGCCAAAACAAACTAGAATGGAAATAAGAATTAAAAGTTACAAGTACTTGCGAGATTAAATCTTTTGTGTATGTGTAGCTCCCCCTAAATATGTGCATGAGTTTTGCGATATTAACATTGACTTGATATGTCAATTTGCAACATATTTAGAGAGAGAGAACAATCAACACCATACACACAAATGATGAGGTATGAAACATAATTGGATAGAAAAAAGTAAAAACACATTCAAGCTCATTATTGCATAGCATATGATATTAAAAAAAGTTCTACAGCTATTACAATAATGAGAGCTCGTCTCATCACATCATAAAAGTGTTTATGGCATACGAGCCATTCATGCATCAAATAGTTATTACAGACGGAGTGTTCATTACAAAAATAAAGGGGTACTGCATAATAAACTTTCTCCCCCTTTTTGGCAACAAGAACCAAAAAGAGAGAGAGAGAAGTGTCAATCCAATGATCACCAGTGAGGAGGAGGATGATGAGGAGCGAAGAGGTGGTGCGCCAGGTCAGAGGCAAAGTGTTCCTCTCCAGACTGGGCCGGAGGAGGAGCACTGCCAGACGGGTCCTGGGGCGGAGGGTAAGAGGACGATTGGCCCGGATCCCCGTGATACGGAGGCGGGACAAACTGCTCCGGATCATCAAAATAAGTTTCTTCTTCTTCGACGTCATCAGCTGTTGAAAAAGGCACCCCATATGCCTGCTGGTACCACTCGTTGACATCTGGAGGAGGAGGGTGGAGAGGTACATCAGGAGAGCGGGGGGCGAAGGGAGTACCCAAAGCGGAAGCTTGACGACGTAGGTTGTCGTCGGTCTCCCGCTGACGTCGAGCCACCTCGTGGACATCTGCAGCAATATTTCGGCACATGGAGAAGAAAGCCGCAAACCCGTGGGCCAAGCGGGCACCCATCCCACGGCCACGACCTCGACCACGACCACGTGGTGTGGGAGATCCGCGGCCAGGGGAAGGGCACGAGGCACCAGCAGCAGCAGCAGCACCAGCACCAGCAGACGGACCCGCAGATGTATGAGCACGAGAACCGGAGGGGGCTTTCTTGAGGCGCCCGGCTGGATTGTTGGGATCAATCCAGAAAGGGGTGTATGACTGATGTCGGGTACCTTTGTCAAATCTGAACTGGGTCACGACCTCAATCATCTTCATAATGAATGGAGCATGAAGACACCCCTTCAAAGGAAAGCAGGCGGCATGAATAATTTCCTGCCATATCATGTCAAAGACATTTATCCTTTCTGAGCTGCTGGGTTTCATAAAAGAGAGCAAGACCTTGCTCTCCCCAAGAATGTTCATCTGATTACCCCCTTTTGGAATGAGGGTCATCCTGCAGAGGGAGTTGATACAACGATAATACTTATGAATGTTGGTCGACTCCCAATACTTTCCAGACCCAGAAAGATGAAGATCCTTGGCTTCATCTCTAGTGGGCTGCCGGAAATCATGAATCTTGATCTTGTCGCCAGATATATCATCGTCAGAAAAGCCAAGAATGTGAGCAAATCGACGATAGCTCACCTTATACCAACTACCTTCAATGAAGAAGTTCAGATAGGGGTAGTTGTAATGACTCTCCTCGTCAGCTAGCTTTATCCAGAGAGTGGAGTAGAATTGAGCAATAACTTCATCATTCCAATCATATTGGAATGTCATGATATTTTTCATCTGTTTTCTTTCACAGACCCTCAATGCCTGTGACATTTCTGGATCCCCAATGGCTTCGCAACCTTCCCAGTTGATATAACGTTGATGCAGGATAGGTTGATGCTTCTTGGGGAGAATGACAGAATTATAGAAATCCACATGATGAAGTGTCCAAAAACGATTTCCATCGATCCTGGCATCGCGAATACGCAATACAGGATTTTGGAAACGAAGATCCTGGAGAAGAGCAGAGCCTCCACTGGCAGTGAAGTCAGTGACTGGCTCATTGCCAGCACGCCGAGCCTCTGCCCGATGGAGGACCAAGCCGCGAATCACAGGAGCGTGGGCTGGGGGAAGATCAACTTCATCGTCCTTCTCACCATCATCATCACTTGCAGGCTCCCACGCCTGCGGATTCGTCGCAGGTCGAGACCGCCCGGAAGGATTCCGGGATGTCCGACCGCGAGCACTTTGAGACCCGGAGGCCTCAGCACCCGGCATGACATTGCCGCTTCCGCGCCCTCGCTTGGATCGAGAGCGAGGTGGAGTATCTCCGTGGATTTCCTGGTCATCCGAGGAGTCGGATTCAACCACAGATGGGTTCCTCCGACGCACCATTCTAAGAAATAAGAAATAGAACCTATGATGAGCAAGGATCAAACACGTTTGAGTAGAAACGCATAAGATATTGAGCATGCACTTCAACCGTTCATATGAGCGGTTCAACTACAACGAACAATATCAAATCGCTAATCTCTAACAATGTTTGTGACAAAATGAAGATAATCTAAGTGTTGCAATCACTTAAACTAAAATGTACCCAACAAATGATACATTAGATAATCAAGAACGCGTAGGATCGAGTACAAGGAATTAAAATAGGGTAATACCTCGATCCGGAGATTGGGTCAAGAACTCCCAACGAGATGGAGGAAGATGATGGAAAGCGCTGGGATGGACGGATCTCCAACAACTCTTCCAAAAGTGTGAGGGCACGAGAGAGTTTTTGGAGTGGAGTGTGAAGGTGAGAGAGAGGAGAATGAGAGGGCGGCGGCGGCTGGAAAATGAGTCTGAGAAGGGAAGAGGAGAGAGGGAGAGGAATAAAAGAGGAAAAGTCGGCCGCCAGAAAACTGAAAACCGGTTCAACCGGTTTCTGGTCAAACTGCGCAGTAAAAGTGCGCAGAAAACAGTGTTGACTGCGCGAAAATTTTGGCAGTCTGACAGCACAGACTGCAAAGACTGACAGCGCAGACTGCGCAGCTGTCAGCGCAGACTGTGCGCTGACTGACGGCGCGACGGCCAAAACCGGTTCAACCGGTTTTTATACCGGTTCAACCGGTTTCCACCAGGGAGAAACCGGTTGAGTGGCCTACTCAGCCGGTTTACTCAACCAGTTTCCAGATATTGCCCGGAAGGGCTATAATAGCACTTAGCACATATGACATGAGATATTTTAAAGATAAAAATGTTATTTCTCATTTCATATTGCTCAAACAATCAATTTTCAACCATCAAATTTGATCAAAATTTTAGTTATTAAGTCACGTTTCGAGAATCCAAGATATTCAGTTCACTCCTAAGAAAACAAAACCTAGTCTCATCAAGGGGTTTTGTGAAGATATCGGCTAGTTGATTTTCGGTGCTCACATGAAATAGTTCGATATCTCCTTTGGCTTCGTGGTCTCTCAAGAAATGGTGTCTGATGTCAATATGTTTAGTTCTAGAGTGTTGCACCAGATTGTTTGCAAGTTTTATGGCACTCTCATTGTCACACAAAAGTGGAATTTTGTTAAACTCACAACCAAAATCTCTAAGGGTTTGCTTCATCCATAACAACTGTGCACAACATGCCCCAGCTGCTATGTATTCAGCTTCTGCAGTGGAAAGTGCAACACAATTTTGTTTCTTAGAACTCCATGACACTAAGGACCGCTGAAAGGGAATTAGGCTTACACCTAGTTCCTAATTAATTTTGGTGGTTGAATTGCCCAACACAAATATTTGGACTAACTAGTTTGCTCTAGTGTATAAGTTATACAGGTGCCAAAGGTTCACACTTAGCCAATAAAAAGACCAAGTATTGGGTTCAAACAAAGGAGCAAGGGACAACCGAAGGCACCTCTGGTCTGGCGCACCGGACTGTCCGGTGTGCCACCGGACATGTCCGGTGCACCAGAGGACTCCAACTCCAACTCGTCACCTTCGGGAAATTCCGGAGGCGACTCCGCTATAATTCACTGGACTGTCCGGTGTACACCGGACATGTCCGGTGCTCCAAGGAAGAGCGGCCTCAGGAACTCGCCAGCCTCGGGAATTCACTTCGGCCACTCCGCTATAATTCACCGGACTGTCCGGTGTACACCGGACTGTCCGGTGTAACAGCGGGGCAATGGCTATTTCGGCGCCAACGGCTACCTGCGACACATTTAATGCGCGCCAGAAGCACGCAGTCGTCAGGCACGCAGGAGCAGCGCACCGGACACTCTACAGTTCATGTCTGGTGCGCCACCGGACATCAAGGCAGGCCCAGTGTCAGAGCTCCAACGGTCGAAACCCCAACGGCCGGGTGACGTGGCTGTCGCACCGGACATGTCCGGTGTGCACCGGACTGTCCGGTGCGCCATCGAACAGACAGCCCTCACCAACGGCTAGATTTTGGTTGGTGGCTATAAATACCACCCCAACCGGCCACTTCAAGGTGTGGGAGCCCAAGCAACATTCCAAGTCATTTAGTTGACATACTCAAGCCCTCCCAACCACATATATTCATTGATCCATCCTATACACAAGATTTAGACCACTACAACCAACACAAGTGCCACAAAAGAGAGAGCAAGCAAAAGAGAGCTACTCATTTGAGTTTAGCACTAGTGCCTTGTGAGATTCATCGAGAGATAGTGTGTGCTTCATCTTTGTGTTCATTTGCGCGTGGAGTTTTGACTCCCATTGAACTTCCTCCAAAGTTTTGGAGGCTTGTAAAAGCTAGCAAGAGACACCAAAGATTGTGGTGGTCCTTGTGGGATCGAGAGTGATCCTTGAGAAGAAGAAGAGCTCACCGATCCTTGTGTGATCGGGGGAGAGAGGGAAAGGGTTGAAAAAGACCTGTCCTTAAGTGGACTCCTCAACGGGGACTAGGCCTTCGAGGGCCGAACCTCGGTAAAACAAATCACCCGTGTCCATTGTGTTTATTGCTTGTGATTTGTTTGTGTTCCCTTGCTCTAAGTTTTCTTGCACCTTTATTTGCTAATATCATTTGGTGTTGCTTCAAGTTAAATTCCCATTTAGTGAAGCAACACGTTGCAAGAAAGAACTTGTTCTAGTGCTCTTCTCATCTAAGGGTTCTTGCTTTGTTATTCTATAATTAGTTGTATTGATTTATCTCTCCCGCATTATTTAGCAATACTCTCTTCAAGCAAGAACTTAGTTTATATTCTCCGATATTTGTATATCTTGTTCTAACCACTAATCAAGGGATCTAGTTGGGGGATAAAGTTTTAATTTTCAGGTTTCGCCTATTCACCCCCCTCTAGGCGACTTTCAATTGGTATCAGAGCTAGGCACTTCATCTTGAGTCTAACAACTCGAAGTGATGGCTCGTAGAAGATCCCAAAAGAACAAGAAAACCCAGGAGAACAAGGAGGTAACTCTTGAGATATTACTTTCCGATTGTTCTAACTATGATTCATGGTCTACTAGAGTGATAAATGCCTTTAGAGCGGTAGACCCACAATTAGAACAAATTTTGGACAAGAGTATTATTCCTCCTAACTATGTTAGGGAAAATGCCTCCGAAGAAGATTTAAGATGTATACGCTTAAACTATCTAGCTTATGACATCTTAAGTAAATCCCTTAGCAAAGAAGATTATCATGCCTTCATAATAAAAAACGACAAACCCATTTGTGATATGCATGATATTTGGACTAGAATTAAAAGCAAATTTAATAAGTCCAAACATGATAGTTCATTTTGTGCTTCTATTTCCTTTGGTATTTGTGATACTAACCCTTGCAAGGAAGAAGAAGAAAATGAACGGTGGAGACCAAACGATGAGTCCACCTCTCCAAAAGGTTTGTCTTCCCATTTCGATTCCCACATGTGTTGTGTGGCTAATGCAAATGATAGCGGAAGCACAAATGAGGATGAGGAGGAAGAAAGAAGCCTTGTGCAACTCTACGCTCGCCTAAGCCAAGAAGATAAGGCGGTCATGCTCAAGCTTCTAGAAAGAGCAAGAGAGCAAGGCGAAGCTCGTCAAAGGCTAGAAAGTATTCTCTCAATGAAGATGCAATGCTTTGACGAGTTGACTAAAGAACATGAGGAGCTAAAGTGCTCTCATGTTGATTTGGTCCAAAGGTATGAAACTATTTCAATTGAGCAAGATAACGCTTTACATTGTATCGCTCAATTAGTAAATAGAAATACCTTGCTTAAGGACCAAGTAGAAAAGCTAAAGGTTGAAAATCTAGCTTTTCAAGAAAAATATGATATGCTCCTATGCTCTCATGAAAATCTTAGAGATGATCATATCATATTAGACATTGCTCATGAGGTTGTGATAGAAAACTTAAAATCCCAACAACCTCACTCGTGCACATGTATTCAAATTGATACTATATTACCATGTGCTAATGCTTGTTGTTTGTCGACAAGCAAATCTTCCTTTGAGCTAGAATTTGTAGGAACAAATGATGATTCATATCAAAAGCTCAAAGAAGAAAATGAGAGGCTAAAGAAGAGCTTGACACAACTAAAAGGGAAATGCGTTGCCCAACCTTCTCAAGATAACCGTGATCACATGGTGAAGAAGCTTGAGACGGGAACAACCGTGGCATGCACTACATCCCTTGAAGAAAATGTCAAGGATTTGAGGATTGCCAAGAGGAAGAAACAAAAGATGAAATTCAACACCTCCTCCAAAAGCCTCAACCACGCCTCCACAAAAGGTAACATCCAAGGTAATGATCAAGCCACACTTCACATTAAGAGGTGTAGTGAATGCTTTGAAGAGGGGCACTTGATTAGGTCATGTCCCTACATTAAAAATTGCTTGATTATTAACAAGGATGATAGACTTTGTTTTAAATGCTCCAAGAAGGGACACTTGCTTAGATCTTGTCCCCATTTAAAACAAAAAGGCATAGGGTTAGAAAAGAAAGTCTTTACTAACCATGTAGCAAGCAACAAACAAGGAAAGAAGAAAGCTTCAAAACTTGAAAAACGCCTTTGCTACACATGCCGTAAGAAGGGACATCAATGCAAGGATTGTCCCATTGGTAACAATCCTACTCCTAACTTGTCAATTGATTCTCATGTAACTAGGCAACCCAAAATTGCAACTTGTGCTAGAAAGGTAATGAGTTTACCTAGTGCTAACACAAAGGACTTTTGGGTTCCTAGATCTTTGTTGACTAACCATGATGGACCCATCAAGCGATGGGTACCAAAATATGATTGACAAGCTTTGCAGGAGAAGGAGATGATATGAAGCCTTGGGATGTTTGAGAGAGTCCATTCAATTCTTATTAACTCAAACTATCAATCTTCAATGATCTATATACATGATTGACCCAAGGTTATTTTTCAAATTGCTATGTCTTAAACTCATATCATCTCGAGGAAGATATTATATGTTGTAGGAAGTGAAGAGGTATCATATGCGAAAAATCAAGGCCTACAACATGGAGGAAAGCCAAAGGATGGTAACACTTATCTTTTAAGTGCAAGTATTTAAAATATCATTTCTTATGTGTCCTGTGTAGTCACATAGAAAAATTGAAGCACTTTAAATGTCTTTAAATTGATATTACCATTCTTTGAAGAATTTCCTCTCATATGGTAGTTTGCACATTCATCATTTCCATACTATGGCAATCTACATGCTTTAATTTATTGCTAGTATGTCATGGCATATCCTTCCTCTAATTATCTTATTGTTGCTATGATTCTAGATATAGAGAGATATTTCATGTTCTTAAAGGAATAAGGTGTCATGTAAGGAATTCAAATCCTTAGGACACTTATAAAAGGAAAACTCTCTCTATAACTAGAATAGTGAGATTAATGGTTTTATCTAAGTAACCCAAGTAGTCTCACTTATAGAGAATAGGTTTCTCTTTGGAAAAGCATGTAATCTGACATAAAAAGAAAAATCAATCCAATGACTTATGATGTGCTTCTACTTACTTAAATTGGATTTGATTCTTTCACATTTATCGCTTTCCATATCATGAATTAGATTTATTCCCATAATCTTAAAGGATTATTTATGCTTGTTTTATGAGTTAAAATTGAGCATAACATCATCTATGGATAATCTAGTTCATGCTATGAAGTTTCCATGTTTTAGTAATCTAGCTTCCCATTCCTTATCAAAATGATTACAAAAATGGAAACTAGTGCTTGTGTTGCTACTAACATTTCTCTTGAGTTCAATTATGAAAATCTACAAGAAAGAAAGTGCACAAGCCTCATGGGTTGATCTTCACCCAAAGGAAGAAAGGTAAAAAGCAAAGGTATGGGAACTCATCTTCTTAAGTTTGGTTCCCATCTCAATGGGTATTTAATCTAAATTATCATATTCTATCCTTGTGAGGAATAGATTCTTTATTGGACCGAAATTAACTAAGTGTGCATTCAATATCATTTTCATAAATGTGCTTGTCCATTAGAATCTAATTCATGCCTTTGCTATATCCATTTTCATATTGATGCGCTTCTAAGTCATGATAATAAATTCAATATGAAAAAGTAAAATTCCTTTGATTGATAAAAAATGATTAAAATGGTGCTCATTCCTCTTTTCTGTTAATGTGCACTAACGTTAAGGAATTTACTTCATGCCTATGTGACTCATGGATGATGAATTATGCTTATTTCCTAGAAATCATCCATCACTTTATACTCCCTTGCATTACTAACATTCTTCTTGAGTATTTTCAATAAGTTTGAAAGGAAAAAGAAGCCACTGCAAAGGGAGGACTCTCAAATGAAAGAGGAGAACATCAAGAACAACACCACCTACTTCTATGAAACAATCAATGGTGTGGTTGTGAGTATTCTAAACCCTTTCATATTGAGAATACTAGGCTCAAGTTGTTCATTACAAATTTAATGAGCCTTGATCAAGATGTATAATGCTTCTCTCTATTTGTCTTTAAAGTAAATGCATCCATTCAATTCATTCAAATACTTGATGCATATCTTTAGGGGGAGCCTTTTTATCTTGATTATGTTGAGACTATTGCTTTATCTCAGTAATTTCATATAGTCTCTTGCATGAGAATAAGTTTCTCATGAAGTATGCTACTATCTTTAAATTCTTGTCTTTCACTCTAAAGTAGCATATTTGCTAGATTCTCCTACTCTAAGCTTAATTGATAATCTAATGTGTATGTTGTTCTTTTGATCACATCTGTTATTTGTTTGATCATTGAATAACTTCAATCAACAATCATATTTCTTAGTGTCGTATATTCTATCAATCGATATCTCTCTTGATATGCACTAAGTTAAAAGGAGAATTCATGATACATTTATGCAACTTGTGATCCATTTGATATATGCTAACAAGAACTTGAAAAGATCACTAGTTGTAGAACTCTCTCTTGTGCAAAATATTTCCATATATTGTCATTAAGAATTGGTCTTAAGCATCTAAGACTAAGGACAAGCACAATGAAGAGAGCGTCCCTATGTAAAGGTACATAAAGGTAAAACTATCTCCTTTCATTTAAACTTGTACCTAAATCTTCCTTTTCTATACATTCTTTGCATATCTTGTATAAAAGGAAGAGAAAGCATGTCCATGTATTATCCCTGCTTCATACCTAGTTTAATTTCCCAAAATTCATTCCTGCTTTAGTGCATCTTTGGTAAAACTAGATGAAGTACTTTTATTGTCAAAGAGCTTAAAGCTTAACCTTGTAACGAGGATAAGCTGCCTTTGTTCCAAAGGTGGATGGTCCTTAAGCCTCTTTGAAATCCTTAAGGGAAAAAGATTGAAATATTTACAACATGCTTTCATAAGTGCATAAATTGTCATGAGCATCACACTTATACTATGACACAATGCACTTCACATTCTGTATGATATAGATATGTTCTCATTAACCTAATTATGTGCAATTGGCATTTAAGGCCAAAATATGTGTTCCTCTCCATGCACATACTTAGGGGGAGCAATCTATGTTATATAGAACTATGATCATGCTTAATTTGATATATCCTCTTGATCATATCTTTTTTATATGCTATGACTAATGTGTTTTCAAGTGAATTTCAAACCAAGTCATAGGTACATTGAAAGGGAATTGGAGTCTTCCGCGAAGACAAAGCTTCCACTCTACTCTATCGGTATTATCTATCCTTCGCCATCACTCCACAATGCCTCTCCATCTTTGGTATAATCTTCACTCATATGTTTTCTTTGCCAAAGGGGAGAAAGTAGTTAGAAAAAGGGCTTATATCTCACTCAAAGTATCCGTTTTTGGCGATTCATGCCAAAGGGGGAGAAAGTATTGGCCTAAAGCAAAAGGACCGCACCACCACCCTAATTTTAAAATTGATGATTTTTCATTGGTAAATTTCAAATTGATATCTCTTTGTGTTCTAAAGGGGGAGCAAGTAGTACTTTCAAAACTTGATATCTTAAAACCCTCTTGAACACTAAGAGGAGAATTTATTTGAGGGGGAGTTTTGTTTAGTCAAAGGAAAAGCATTTGAAACAAGGGGAGAAAGTTTCAAGCTTGAAAATGCTTTGCAAAAATCTTATTCATTTACCTTTGACTATCTTGCAAAAGGATTTTGAAAAGAATTTACAAAAGGATTTGCAAAAACAAAACATGTGGTGCAAATGTGGTCCAATATGTTAAAAACAAAGAAACAATCCATGCATATCTTGTAAGTATTTATATTGGCTCAATTCCAAGCAACATTTGCACTTACATTATGCAAACTAGTTCAATTATGCACTTTTACATTTGCTTTGGTTTGTGTTGGCATCAATCACCAAAAAGGGGGAGATTGAAAGGGAATTAGGCTTACACCTAGTTCCTAATTAATTTTGGTGGTTGAATTGCCCAACACAAATATTTGGACTAACTAGTTTGCTCTAGTGTATAAGTTATACAGGTGCCAAAGGTTCACACTTAGCCAATAAAAAGACCAAGTATTGGGTTCAAACAAAGGAGCAAGGGACAACCGAAGGCACCTCTGGTCTGGCGCACCGGACTGTCCGGTGTGCCACCGGACATGTCCAGTGCACCAGAGGACTCCAACTCCAACTCGTCACCTTCGGGAAATTCCGGAGGCGACTCCGCTATAATTCACCGGACTGTCCGGTGCTCCAAGGAAGAGCGGCCTCAGGAACTCGCCAACCTCGGGAATTCACTTCGGCCACTCCGCTATAATTCACTGGACTGTCCGGTGTACACCGGACTGTCCGGTGTAACAGCGGGGCAACGACTATTTCGGCGCCAACGGCTACCTGCGACACATTTAATGCGCGCCAGAAGCGCGCAGTCGTCAGGCACGCAGGAGCAGGCGCACTGGACACTCTACAGTTCATGTCTGGTGCGCCACCGGACATCAAGGCGGGCCCAGTGTCAGAGCTCCAACGGTCGAAACCCCAACGGCCGGGTGACGTGGCTGTCGCACCGGACATGTCCGGTGTGCACCGGACTGTCCGGTGCGCCATCGAACAGACAGCCCTCACCAACGGCTAGATTTTGGTTGGTGGCTATAATACCACCCCAACCGGCCACTTCAAGGTGTGGGAGCCCAAGCAACATTCCAAGTCATCTAGTTGACATACTCAAGCCCTCCCAACCACATATATTCATTGATCCATCCTATACACAAGATTTAGACCACTACAACCAACACAAGTGCCACAAAAGAGAGAGCAAGCAAAAGAGAGCTACTCATTTGAGTTTAGCACTAGTGCCTTGTGAGATTCATCGATAGATAGTGTGTGCTTCATCTTTGTGTTCATTTGCACGTGGAGTTTTGACTCCCATTGAACTTCCTCCAAAGTTTTGGAGGCTTGTAAAAGCTAGCAAGAGACACCAAAGATTGTGGTGGTCCTTGTGGGATCGAGAGTGATCCTTGAGAAGAAGAAGAGCTCACCGATCCTTGTGTGATCGGGGGAGAGAGGGAAAGGGTTGAAAAAGACCTGTCCTTAAGTGGACTCCTCAACGGGGACTAGGCCTTCGAGGGCCGAACCTCGGTAAAACAAATCACCCGTGTCCATTGTGTTTATTGCTTGTGATTTGTTTGTGTTCCCTTGCTCTAAGTTTTCTTGCACCTTTATTTGCTAATATCATTTGGTGTTGCTTCAAGTTAAATTCCCATTTAGTGAAGCAACACGTTGCAAGAAAGAACTTGTTCTAGTGCTCTTCTCATCTAAGGGTTCTTGCTTTGTTATTCTATAATTAGTTGTATTGATTTATCTCTCCCGCATTATTTAGCAATACTCTCTTCAAGCAAGAACTTAGTTTATATTCTCCGATATTTATATATCTTGTTCTAACCACTAATCAAGGGATCTAGTTGGGGGATAAAGTTTTAATTTTCAGGTTTCGCCTATTCACCCCCCTCTAGGCGACTTTCAACCGCCCAAGGAATTGGCAAGTCCCAGTAGTGCTTTTTCGATCTACTTTGCAACCAGCATAATCTGAGTCAGAGTAGCCAAGCAAATCGAAAAGGGAGCCTTTAGGATACCATAATCCTAGGTTTTGGGTGTGAACTAAGTATCTTAGAATTCTCTTAACGGCTACAAGATGACAATCTTTAGGATTTGCTTGAAAACGTGCACACATGCAAACACTCAACATTATATCAGGCCTAGATGCACATAAGTAAAGCAGTGATCCTATCATTGATCTAAATAATTTTTGATCTACAGGTTTACCTTCCTCATTTAGGTCGAGATGTCCATTTGATGACATTGGAGTCTTGGCGTGTTTTGCTTTTTCCATGCCAAACTTCTTGAGCATATCTTGAGTATATTTAGTTTGGCATAGAAAAGTACCTTCCTTGAGTTGTTTGACTTGAAATCCCAGGAAGTATTTAAGCTCGCCCATCATAGACATCTCAAACCTGTTCGTCATTACTTTGCTGAACTCTTCACAAAATTTTTCATTAGTACTACCAAATATAATGTCATCAACATATATTTGGCACACAAATAATTCATTGTCAACTTTTCGAGTAAATAAAGTAGAGTCAGCTTTTCCTATTGTAAACCCATTCGTAATTAAAAAATCTTTAAGACAGTCATACCAAGCTCTAGGGGCTTGTTTAAGCCCGTAGAGTGCCTTGTGAAGTAGATAAACATGATTTGGCTTCTTTGGGTCTTCAAAGCCCGGTGGTTGCTCCACATATACTCTCTCTTGTAGTGGTCCATTTAGAAAAGCGCTCTTGACATCCATTTGATATAGCTTGAAATCATGGTTAGTAGCATAGGCAATTAATATTCTAATTGATTCTAACCTTGCTACCGGCGCATATGTTTCACCAAAATCAAGTCCTTCCACTTGAGTATAGCCTTGGGCAACCAACCGTGCCTTGTTTCTTGTAACCACGCCATGTTCATCTTGCTTGTTCCTAAAGACCCATTTAGTCCCAATCACATTTTGTTTGGGTCTTTGGACCAAGGACTAGACTTCATTCCTAGTGAAGTTGTTCAACTCTTCTTGCATGGCAATTATCCAATCCGGATCACCCAATGCTTCTTCAACCTTAAGTGGCTCAAGAGAGGAAACAAACGAGTAAAATTCACAAAAATTAGCTAAACGAGATCGAGTTGTTACCCCTCTCCTGATGCTACCTAGGATGTTGTCCACTGGATGATCCCTTTGAATTGTTTGATGGACTCTAGGATGAGGCACTGATGGATGTCTTTGTATTTGCTCCTCCTCATCAATTACTTGATCAAGAGGCACTTCACCATCAATACTTTCTTGTTCATCTTCTACCACTGTTGGCATCCTTTGATGATTTTCTTCGTGGTTTGGATGACTTGAGGTTGATGGGTTTGCTTGGGTGGAGACTTTGTCACTCACCACCCTTGCACCCACATCAACTACCTCATTGGTCATCCATAAGGTTCCTTCTTCATCATCCTTTTCTTGAGGTCTCACCTCACCTATTGCAAGTTTCCTTATGGCCTCACAAGGTTGTTCTTCATTTCCTGCAGTGTCATTAGAAACATACCCTTGCGAGCCATTAGATTCATCAAATGTCACGTCTATCGCTATTTCAACAAGACCGGTGGTGTTGTTGAAAACACGATATCCATGAGCATTTGATGCATAACCAAGCAAGAAACCCTCGTCCACTCTAGGAGCAAACTTTGAGCTCTTGACTTTCTTGTTAAGAATAAAACATTTACAACCAAATACTCTAAAATAATCAACTTTAGGTTTGTTACCAGTGAGAAGCTCATAAGCAGTCTTTTTGTAGATCTTATGAAGATAGAGACGGTTGATTGCATGACAGGCGGTGTTGATTGCCTCTGCCCAGAAGTTGTCAGGTGTCTTGTATTCATCCAACATGGTTCTTGCAGCTTCAATTAGAGTTCGGTTCTTTCTTTCCACAACACCATTTTGTTGTGGAGTGTAAGGCACCGAGAACTCATGTTTGATTCCCTCTTCTCCTAAGAATTCTTCGACACCTGTGTTCTTGAATTCCGTCCCATTATCACTTCTCACTTTCTTGATTTTGAGCTCAAATTGATTTTGAGCTCTCCTCATGAATTTCTTCAAAATTTCTTGAGTTTCACCTTTGTCACTCAAAAAGAAAACCCAGGTGAATCGAGAAAAATCATCAACAATGACTAAACCATACTTACTACCACCAATGCTAATGTAGGCCACAGGTCCGAAGAGGTCCATGTGAAGAAGCTCCAATGGCCTCTTTGTTGTGACCACATTCTTTGATTGATGTGGGACTCCATGTTACTTTCCTGCTTGGCATGCGCCACAAACCCTATCTTTCTCAAATACAACATTTGTTAGTCCAATGATGTGATTATCCTTTTGAAGTTTGGCCAAATTCCTCATACCGACATGGGCTAGTCGGCGATGCCATAGCCAACCCTTGTCGGATTTTGCCACTAAACAAGTCTCAGGCATCACTTTACTTGTTGTGAAATCAACAAGATAAAGCTTGCCCTTCAAGCGACCGGTAAAGGCAACTGAGGAGTCCTCCCTTCTAAGGATCTTCACATCCACATCAGAAAATAAGCAATTATAACCCATTCCACAAAGTTGTGAAACGGACATCAAATTGTAGCTTAAAGAATCTACCAATAAAACAATTGAAAGTGATTGTTGGTCAGAGATAGGAATTTTACCAATACCAATCACCTTACTCTTGCCACTATCTCCAAACACAATTTCTTGTGCTTCTTGAGTTAGTTGCAAGGAATGGAACATGTCTTCCTCCCCGGTCATGTGATTTGTACATCCACTGTCAAGCACCCAACTTGACCCACCAGAGGAGTAGACCTGCAAAACAGATTTAGGCTATGCTTTTAGGTACCCAAATTGAATTGGGTCCTGCAGTGTTAGTTATAGCCTTGGGTACCCACACACTTCTTTTCATAACTTTCCTTTTGGTGTAGGCACCCACATATTTCACAACCAATTTCCCTAAGTCCCAAGTCAACATGTAATCACAAAGATAGGAGTTGGAAATGGGAGCATTAAATTTTTGTCCACTTGAAGATTCCACTTCCTTTATCTTACTCTTTGTGGAACTCAAGTTTACCTTTACCTGAGGTGACCTGTCATTTGAGGAGTGAATCCTCCCCAAGGCATCATATAGGGTGGTTCCCTCTATGAACTTGGGGGATCTCCACCCCTTATGCACCGTGCTAGGGTTTTCCTTGGATGAGTTGAACCCAAGCCCCCTTCTTCCATTGTTGGGCTTTAGGGACTTGTACTTGGGTTCAATTCTCTTTAACCCATCATTGCTAGAGCATCTTTTCAAAATTTCTTTGACCTTCACCTGTGGGCTATTCCTCCTTGCATGGTTAGTTAGACAACAAGAAGCATGATATTTGGCACAATGTTTGCAAGAGTTATCATTTGAGCTAGACTTAGATTCAACAACTAAAGATGAGGCATTGATGTTCTTGCAATTTTCAAGTTGCTCTTGAAGTTCTTGATTTTGAACATTCAAGCTTAACATGCTTGATTCAAGTGCATTCTTTTCATTTGCAAGATTAGTTATAGAGGTTTTCATGTTAATTACTTCTTTATCTTTATTCTCTATAGTTATCTTGACTAAAGAGACTTCCTTAGTCAAGACATCTAGCATTTCATCTTTATTGTGAATCAACTCTTGAAGCTCTAGGTTTCTTTCCTTTTCAAGGATAAGCAAGTCTTCTTGAGCATCAAGAGTTGCTTTTCTTTTATCTAGCTTTTCCATTAATTTGGTGATAACATTGTATCCATTCAAGCCAAATTCTTTAATCATTTTATTTTTCATGGCAATTTGATCATCATCATCATCATTTGAAAAATCATCACTAAATAAGGTTACCTTATCTCCCTTTGCCATGAGACAAGTTGGAGTGTAGGAGTCGTCTTGTAGGTTGGTGAAGAGTTGCGCGCTTGATGTAGATTGGATGGCCACATTTGCCACCACTTCCTCTTCCTCTGAACTAGAACTCTCTTCATCGGAGTTCCATTCTTCACCAATATGTGCTTGACCATACTTCTTCTTCTTGAAGTATCCCTTGGTCTTGCCTCCCTTTTTAAACTTGTCCTTCTTGTATTCCTTCTTGGGTTCTTGTTCCTTCTTGTTAGGACAATCCGCTATGAAATGACCGGTTTGGCCACATTCATAGCATGCCCTCTTCTTTCCTTTCCTTTGGAACTTGTCATTCTTCCTTACAAATTTCTTGAATGTTTTGATGAACATAGCTGTGTCTTCATCACTTGAGCTATCTTCATCACTTGAGGTCTCGACCACTTTCTTTGCTTTGTGGTCTTTGTTCTTCTTGGGGTTGTCTTGTTCATTTGTGATCAAGGCATGAGAGTCTCTTGTCTTGATGGGGGCTTCTTCGGACTCGTGTTGTTGAATTTTTGCAAATAATTGATGAGGCGTCATATCCTCATAGTCATCACGATCCCTTATCATCCTTGCAAGACTCTTATCCTTCTCTTTATAAGCTCTCATGAACAATCTTGTGACCTTGGAGTCACTCCAATCTTCACTCCCAAGAACTCTTATTTTGTTGACCAACACCATCAACCTATCAAAGAGTGATTGAAGCGACTCACCCTTGATCCAATCATATCTAGCAAGCTCACTCTCTAAAGCTTCAACTCTATGTCTCTTAGCTTTGGGATCTCCTTCATGTGACATTTTAAGAATGTTCCAAATGTCACGGGCATCTTCTCTTCCTTGAACTTTCTGGTATTCTTCCGGACAAAGACTTCCTTTAATTATGCTCACTGCTTGAGCATTGCGATGAATCTCTTGCATCATTTCTGGAGTCATCTCTTCTCCTTGGGCAGGCTTATACATACCTACATTAACAATCTCCCAAAGACTAGGATGTACACCGATTAAATGCGACTTCATCTTATCGGCCCACTCGTCATAGTTCAACTCACTAAGAGTTGGTAACTTTCCAAGTGGGGCGGAAGAGAAGTTGGGGATAAAATTTCTAGAGTAATCGAATTGAACTTTACTAAACTCGTTACCTTTGCTTTTGGTTGATGATTCTTCGGTGTTGAGACTTACCTTGCTCAACACCTTTGACACCAAAAGATCCACTAGGTCGTCATTGTAATCAAATTTTCCTTTACCTTTGTCTTCTTCGGCCTTTCTTCTTGATTCTTCTTCTTCGGCCTTTTTCTTAGCATCTTCCTCTTTCATCTTGAGGAACATCCTCTCGGCAATCTTCATGGCGAGGTCGAGGACCTTGGGGTCCACTTCCTCATCGGAGGATGTGACGGGAATATCCTCGAGGATAGGATCCACATGGTCCCGTTGAGTAGACATAATCGCTTCCTCACGCGGTTAAGCGTAAAATGAGGTACGGGATTCTGATACCAATTGAAAGTAGCCTAGAGGGGGGTGAATAGGCTACAGCTGAAAATTTTCACTAAAAACTTCGAAATAGGTTAAATTAAAGTTGCACTGGTGCAAACCGGTTCAGTCGATTTTAATCACGACTGAACAAGTTTGAACCTGCTCAACTTAAATTTGATAATCTATTGAACAAATGCGAAGTAGTGAAGAATATAGCTATAGATTTGCCCTACACAAAATCTACTCAAATGAATAATATGAACCAACCACTGAATATAAAGCGCTTGACAAGAACACACAAGAACACACGATATAACCCGAGGTTCGGCAACCACCACAAAGGTGTCCTACTCCTCGTTGAGGAACCCACAAAGGGCTGGGTCTTTTCCAACCCTAATCCTCCACAAGCCGACCACAAAGGTCAAGGCAATCTCTTCTCAAATCAGCTCAAGGAGCGGGTGATACAAACTTCTTGGGGTCGTCCACAAATTTGGAGACTCCCAAGCAACCTCTAACCGTCAAGGAACACGAGGTTCCAAGAGTAACAAATCCGCACACGGTTAAGTTTGCAACGAGCTCAAGAACAAGAGAATGGGAGAATCGAGATGAAATTGACTGCGAGTTCGATCGAGTTCACCTCACACCAAGGGTCCTTCAAATGATTGAAGGAGATGCGATTGCGGGTGTGAAAGGTGAAATGAATGCTCTTGTTTGAAGGTTGGTCAGCCAAGAATTCGTGGGAGAGGCAGAAGTAAATGAGAGAGAGAATGTGAGGGGGTATATAAAGGACCCCCCAAAAGCTGGCAGCCGTTGGGAGAAAATGGGCAAAAACCGGTTGAACCGGTTTTTAGACCGGTTGAACCGGTTTCTACCAGGGGGATCCGGGTCCACTGAGCTACTCAGCCGGACACTCGACCGGTTTCAAAACCGGCTGAGTAGGGACAAAATTCGGCTCAACCGGTTTCAAAAAAATATCTGCTGCGACTTTTTCTGACAGCTCTGACTGTCAGACAGGTCAGAGCAGAGGTGGCAGATGAACAGTACCGAAACCGGTTGAACCGGTTTCAGGACCGGTTGAACCGGTTTTGGGGGCTGAAACCAAATTTTGAGTATTTTGAGGAGAACAAAAGGGGAAACTTTGTGGGAAGTAAAATTTGTTTTTCTCAAGAGCATTCATGATCTGGGAAAATGAACTCCAAGGGGTTTTCAAAAGATTTTGAACTTGGCTCGTTTCACAACTTACTTAACCGTCGCGGATCCCTCTTAATTGTACGACGATTCCTATGACTCAAGAATCATAAATTTAGCACCGCCGTTGTTTCTTAGCACTTGGAGCACGCCATTTGATGTGGAATTTTAAATCCGCTGTGCTTTATACTTTTATGCTCGTAGGATCTGTGCTTCTCCTGTCTGTAGAAATACTGTGTACATACTAGGAGCAAACTTGTTAGAATCTTAGTTTGTTTTGTCATTAATCACCAAAACCCTCAATTAGGGTTGATTGCACTTACACAAGTTAGCAGAGTTGTTGAAAGCTCTCTTGTGGGTTTTGGTGGTTTGGATGACAATCCAATTAAAAGACTAACAAGTGTGCTAAGTGTTGAACAGGTGCTTAATGCAAAGCTAACAGGGTTCAACACAAGTGAACAAGTGTGATGGTCCAAAGACTGGATTATCTATAGATAATGGACATCACAAGTAAGATGGACATTGCTTAAGTGAGAATCAGTGTGCGTAACTCAGAGACAACCGATCAAGCCAAGGATGGAGGCAAGAAGAGCTTCAAGGTATCGAGTGCACAGGAGAAGGTCAAGGAGACTAGGAACCCAAAGCCAGGGGTGAAGAAGAAGACTTGCAAAGTCAAGGTTGATCGAGTTAAGAAGAGTTATGGTGCATCAAGGATCACTACATAAGGACATGACTTACAACCAATGAGGTAACATCTACAATTATGTGGTGTAAGTCATAAGGCTCAAGATCAAGCTCGAGAAGTGAACAAGGGAGTTGGAGCTCAGATATGTCAATCTAGATCAAGTCAAGTTGACTTAATGGTTTAGAGTCCAACATCGACCTCAAACATGCCAAATTGGGTAAAACGATGAAAAAGGTTAAGTATGTAAGGTTTGAGTGTTCAACCATGTTGCATACACCTCTTACTACAAGTTTGGTGCTTTGGATTGCTCTCTAACTCTTTCTGTAGAGAAAATACCATTCTGAGCTATGCTGGAGGAGAAATAGAAAAGCTAGGAGAAGAACAAGAAAGATGTAAGTTTCTAGGACTAAATCAATTGGATTATACTCTAAATGTGTTTGTTTAAGTCTCAGGAAAATCCTCCCAAAAGTTGAAGTCAAACGGAGAAAGAACAGAGGAAAAATCACTTAGTGTGCTGTTGGCTGGTGCACAGGACAGTGAATAGTAGCTGTCCAGTGCACAGGACAGTGAATAGTAGCTCTGTCCGGTGCACAGGACAGTGAATAGTGACATGGCCGGTGCACAGGACAGTGAATAGTAGCTATGTCCGGTGCACATGACAGTAAATAGTAGCTGCGTCCGGTGCACAGGACAGTGAATAGTAGCTATGTCCGGTGCACATGACAGTAAATAGTAGCTGCGTCCGGTGCACAGGACAGTGAATAGTAACATGTCCGGTGCACCAACAACTAGCTGTTCCAAAGAAGGAAACTGTCAATCAGATCCGTTACTGTTCACTGTCCGGTGCGCCATCGGACAGTCCGGTGCACCCGCAACCAGGGAAGGCTGGGAGCTTCCAAATGAAGCTCCAATGGCTCCTAGGCCCTTTGGGGCTATAAAAGGGACCCCTAGGCACCTCAAACAAGTACACAAGTGCAGCCAACAAGTGCATACATCATTTGGATCAATTCTCTCTCTCCCTCTCTTGTGTATCTCTTTAGTTTGTGTAGAGGCAAAGTTATAAGCCTTTAGAGAGAGGGGAAGTGCTGCTGAGAGCTAGAGCAATATCTTGAGCGCATTGTTACTCTGCCAGAGTGCTGTCGAGAAGATTGTAAGCATCCACGGCATCGTTGTAACTCATATCAAGATAGTGGAAGACTCTATCTGTCGCACTGACAGATCTGAGCAAACGGAGGAAGGAGTTGAAATAGACTCCAAGCCAAGGTGTGGCTAACTCCAATGAGGACTAGGCAAGCATTTCAAGCTTAGCCGAACCTCGGGATAAATCCCTGTGTCTGTATGCTCTGCTCTGTGCTGTGTGCTATTTCTGTGTCTTATTTGTTGTTTATACTTGCACTTCAATATTTATATGTGGTACAAGCTGTCTTCGAAGTGCAGGATATTTTAAGATAGGAACTTTAATTCCGCTGCAACCTACTCGAAGGGTCTTTCATTCCACTGCGATCTAGCCTTCGAGTAGAGTAAGAATTTCCAGTTATAAAGTGATAATTATTATTCGCCTATTCACCCCCCTCTAGGCGACATCCAGATCCTGTTCCCGGGCATAGGGAACTTTTAGTTGTACATGGCACGGATTGTATGCCTACATGGTGTGCCAAAGAAGATTGTGTCAGACCGGGGATCACAATTTACTTCTCGGTATTGGAAGAAGTTGCACGAGTCCTTAGATACAAGATTGAATTTTAGTTTGGCTTACCATCCCCAGACTGATGGGTAGACTGAGAGGACCAACCAAGTGCTGGAATATATGTTAAGAGCTTGTGCCCTTAAGCATGGTGGTAGTTGGGATAAGAGTCTACCATATGTGGAGTTCTCTTACAATAATAGCTATCAGGCCAGTTTGAAGATGTCACCGTTTGAGGCTTTGTATGGCAGAAAGTGCAGGACTCCACTGTATTGGGATCAAACTGGTGAAAGGCAGTTGTTTGGGCCTGAGATTATACAAGAGGCAGAAGAACAAGTCCATCAAATAAGGGAGAATTTGAGAACTGCACAATCCAGGCAGAAAAGCTATGCTGATACCCGGAGAAGACTGCTAGAGTTTAAGGAGGGTGATCATGTCTATTTAAAGGTGTCACCACTCCGGGGTATGAGAAGGTTTAAAGTCAAAGGAAAGTTATCCCCTCGCTTTGTTGGACCCTTCTTGATCTTAAAGCGAGTGGGAGAGGTTGCATATCAACTGGAATTACCAGATCATCTTGCGGATATTCATGATGTCTTTCATGTATCTCAGCTGAAGAAATGTCTCAGGGTACCTGAAGAGCAATTACCAATGGAGCACCTTAGTGTTCAAGATGATCTGACTTATGCTGAGTACCCCATCAAGATTCTTGATACACTGACTCGTGTCACGAGGAATAAGGTTATAAAGATGTGCAAAGTGCAATGGAGCCACCACGGTGAAGATGAAGCTACATGGGAGAGAGAAGAAGAGCTTCGCATAGATTTTCCCCATCTTTTCCCTAGATCTTCTTAAATCTCGAGGACGAGATTCTTTTTAAGGGGGGTAGGATTTGTAATACCCACTTTGTAAGAAAAAAAACTAAAAGGAGAAACTATATTTCTTTATATATACATGTGTGCCATCTCTATTTATCATTCCATGTGGACACATCACTTAAACAAATAAATGACTAACAAAGGACACAACTAAATCATGCATCATGCTGGTTTTTTTCCTTTTGTGCGCATTTTGTGACAATAATGTAAAAATAAATATGTTAATACCCAAATTAGAATTTAAATCCTAAAGGAAAACGCTAGAATTGAAACAAGAGAAGATAATATTTACACATAAGATCAAATAAATATATAAAATAATCCAATCAGACTTATATTGGTATTTGGAATTACAGTTGATTTAAGTATGAACTTCACACTTATAAATGCAAATTTGGGGTTAAATTCGAAATTTGAAAGAAAAGGAAATAGGAGATAAAATAAAAAAAGAAAAGGGGAAATAGGAATGCCTCACTTGGGCCAATTTGGCCTAGCCGGCCCATTTGGCTATCCCTCCGCGCAGCCTAGTCCTCATCCACACGTAGGGGCACCGACAACCTGGGCCCGCTTGCAAGCCGGCCATCGTTACGTGTGCTCCTCGCGTCTCGCTTATGGGTGGGGCCCCCACGTCATCCCTAACAGACCGCCCGCACCGACCGGGATGGTTGCTCGTGGCCGCGGCAACCTCGACAACAGCCTTGTCCCGAGTCTGTGGCCTTGACCAGGGTTATAAGTGTGACGCGCCGCCCTCCCCTGCTCTATCCTATCACCAGACTGCCTCGTGCGCCGCCTCCGTGTGTGAAGTGTGCCGCCATTGACGTCAGGAAGCGACCGACGCCGCAATCGCGCCTTCCTCTGCGTTCCTTGACGGTAATCCCCTCCCCCTCGCTTGCGGAACCTTCTTGGATCAATAGAAGTTCATATCACACCGTAGCCAAACCGTAGAACCTTAGTAATTGCTTGCCGAAGTGATTGGCTCCGCTGTGGCTTGACTGTGTCGTGGGTTGGGGGTCTGCGCTGTGTCGCGGCTGGAATTGAGAGGCAACATAGGTGCGGGCCGTCGTGAATCTCACGAGGGTCGAGCGAATTTGAGGTTGGAGCGAGGGTCGGCCGGAATTTCGGGTACTCCGGTGAATCACCACCGTGTGCGGCGTCAGGTATGCGCGGGTTTGAGCTGGATGGGAACAATGGCGCGATGGCCGTTGATCTTTTCAGCAGTGGTCACGATTAGATGCTAGGGCACCGGTTCGATGGGCTCAATCCGGTCCGTCTGCTTCTGATCGAGCGCGCGGGATTCACAGAGGGCAACATAGAATCCGGACCACTGATCTTAAAACGTGCGGTCGGCATGGGATATTGGTTTATTTACACCTAAGATCTAATCTGGATCGCACACTTATGATCCGACGGTTGTAGACTCCCGATACCCCTCCGGCTCGGCCGATTGGCAAATAAGCCCCCTAAAAAATTTAGAAACCAACCTGCCGTCCTCAGCGACTATAGCCAAAGGCTTAGAAAACTTTGGTTTAGGCCCCTGACTTTTCTGGAAATCGAGGCCCAGTCCAGAGATGATTAAAAACAGAGAAATAACTATAGAATTTAGTTTTTAATACAAAAACAATCCTAGAAACTTGTAAAATGCATAGAAAAATCATTTTTAATCCAAATTGACCCATTCCAGTTTCTATAATTTTGTAATATTAATGTCTATCATTTAGTGTCTCTGTTTTGACACGAAAACAGTAAGTAAATTAATTTCTCATTTAATCATATTTCAAGCACATTAAAACTTAGGAAATTCATAACTTGAAATCTATAACTCCAAATTTAATGATTCCAGTTCCTATGATCTCATTTTAATTTGTATATTTTCATTGTGTATTTTATTCACATGTTTGGTGCAATGTTAATTTTTGCTATACTATGTATGTTTTGTGTTGATGCGAGTAGACGAGCAAGCCACTGTGGATTCTGAGGTTCAGCAGGTAGAAGTAGCTGAGCAGGAACTCATTGAAGGCAAGTTGTGCCCTTGTTCACTTATTTTTCCCAGCCATGTTCTTATTAATTATAATGATCTGCATAGGTTAATTTTGATGGGATCCAATAGGCCACCCAGTTTTGGCTATCTTTATACCTTGTTACCACTGAAATATTTTTGGGTAGTACCTGCTATTGCTTTATGTGGATTTGGGTATGGAGATACACTATTCATGATTTCTCTTTTATTATCTTTTTATTATTACTGTTCATGTTAAGATCATTATGATAATGGGAACATGAGCGACCACCCGGGAAAATAGTGCTACCACAAGGGTTTAATAAGACGCTCTTGGCTGATTAACTAGGAAAGCTAGTGGTTGACTTCCTTACCTGAAAGGGGCAAGGGCAGTAGGGGAGTGGTCAGTGTAGGGAGGTCTTTGGGTTGATTTTGCTGTGATGGCGATTAGGCAAGGGATTCCTGTACTAGAGCTTCCTATAAACTATAGCAGGATTTCTGAAGCTAGTGGAACTTTGTAAAGGCCTCGTAGTGTTACCCTGCCTCGCCTCCTCGGTAGAGGTGTATGAGATTGGCCGTCTCTTGGCAGATGGGTAACATGACTTGTGGGTAAAGATGCGCAACCTCTGCAGAGTGTAAAACTGGTATACTAGTCGTGCTCACGGTCATGAGCAGCTCGGACCCTCACATGATTAATTTATGGAACTTAAATTTAATTTGACATTTGCATCGTATTTGGGATTATTTTATTATTACTTTTCTTTATTATTATTAAGGTTTGGTATTTACTTTCACTTAGTAATTGCTAATAAAATTTTGACCAACTTACAAAAGCAATGCTCAGCTTCAACCTCTATTTTGTTGATCAGCCTTACACTTCACATGAACGTATGTGAGCTATGAACGTATGTGAGCTCACCCTTGTTGTCTCACACCCTCCCCCCACAGGAGAAGAATATGTGGTCGAAGAGGAGCCGCCTAACACTGAGGCATTCGACTTGATCTAGGTGGCGTCTCCCAGTCAGCTTTGTGGCGACAGGGAATAATAATTAGTTCGTTTTATTTTATCATTTATTTTTGTAAGACTTCTGCTATGTAATAAGTACATTTATTATATTTATGACATTTATCTCTATGCACTCTGTTATTATATGTGTTGTTATTTCTTGGCACACATATAAGATACACCCGGATTTGTTCTTTAAATTTGGGTGTGACAGTTGCATATGTGCATGCAAAAAAAAAATAGTGTTTGGTTAGTTGGCTGTATAGTCTAGCACGAAATTTAAAGCGCTTTGGGCCAGGCTCCCCGTTCATGGCGGAGCACGCTGTGCACGCAAATCGAGACACTTTCTTGTTTGGTTTTCCATTATATCTTTCAAGTAAAAAATAGTTACCGAACCGATTTTAGGTCCTGACATTTTTGCGAACAAAAATGTACAAGTCATACTATATATATTTCTAATAAAAAATATGTGATTAAGATTATCATATAATCAGTATCTATTAACATGTAATTAGTGCCGGCCTAGCTAGTAGTAGTTTTTTTGATTTATTTACAATTTTATAACTCATGTAACAAGTGTTCATTTACAAGCAACCAAACATCATCTCTCATGCGGACCTAAACACATACAGATAACCAAACACACTGCGTTGAATGCATTCAGATAGTTTAGATAGAGCCAGGCTCACCAGATACGAGCCGGAATCTATCATACAAGCAACCAAACGTTCTCCAACCGCCTGATTGGATGACCGCACCCACGCGTATAATCTCACGCGAGCCTCGCCAGTCGCGTACGTCCATTTTGAATTTACGTGTGGATGCAGCTAACATAACTTATTTCGTGTCTGTCCAGCAGCCTGGGCTTCAAACGTGCAGGCAAACAAATATAAATTCAGATAAAATCAACGCGTATGGTGACACGGGACGAGATGGTGCAGGTAACCAATAACACGGTAACTGAAGCCAGACATCCGGGGAACCCCGTCACAAGTATCCATGTACATATTATTGTATTCTCGTTCATCAGATCGATAACCCGTCCAGCACGGGAGCGAGCGAATATAGCGACTCCGAGATCATCGAGCTGAACATAGTACACACTACAATCACTTAAACGACCAAACTGCAGATCGACACGGTGACGGCGCATACTCTGCTAGCTACTACCGCGCCACTAATTTGTCGTCGTATGTTGGCTTTTATTTATTTATTTATTTACTTATTTATTTATTTATTTATTTATTTATTGATGACTGGTGACGCGCGCGCTATTTGCTACACATCACATCTCCTGAATTAGGCGGACGCCGAGGCAGGAGCCGTCGTAGTGCCAGCGGCGGCGTACTTCCTGACGGCGTCCCGGAGCTCGTCCTCGTCGACGGTAGCAAAGCTCTCGAGCGTCTCGCCGTTCCTGATGAAGCAGAAGGTCGGCATCACATTGACGCCGTAGATCTTCGCGACTTCCTGTACGTACGTACATACGTACGTGTAGAATTGAACAAAGGAGATTAACAGCAGCACATGTGGATGTGGTCAGTACGACGAAGACGACGACGACGCTGACGCTGCGTCTGCTTGCGTGCATGCGCTCATTATATTGACTCACCAGCAGTTCGTCGACGTCGACCTCGAGGAACACCGCGGAAGGGTACTTGCTGGCGCAGTCCGCGTACACCGGGGCCATCATCTGGCAAGCACCGCACCAGGGGGCCATGAAGTCGATGACCACCTGATGACGACGACGGCCGGAAGGCCGTTGGCAATGCAAATTATGCTCAGGATGTCAGCTGTGCCGCGCGCCATGTGCATATATATGGATGTGTATATATCACAAGAGCAAGATGCAAGAGATGGCGATGATGCATGGCTGCTCGTGTGGGTACGTACGTACCAGCTTGCCCTCCTCCTTGGCCTTGGCCATGCGGGCGTCGAACTCGTCCTTGGTGTGGCACGCGATCACCGCACCCTCCTCGGCCGCCATTATTCCGACCCTCTCTTCTCCTTTAATTTCCTCGGTGTGGGATCCGAAGCTTCGGATGCTGACTGAGCCACTGAGCTAAGTTTCTCTCGGGGCCCCTTGCAGAGTTTGCGCTGGTAGCCTACGCGAGCCGCGGGCGGCTTTTATAGGCGCAGCCACTGCGACTGGGACTGGGAGCGAGAGGGGCGGGCTACGGTCGAGGCAGCTTGCATGGCGCCGGCGGGCTCCGGCCGCTCCCCGTGCTATTCCTAGGTCTTCGAGCTCTCTAGATCGGTGTGCCTCATTATCGACGGTCGTCGACGTGGTGCAAAATCCGTGCGATACAGAACCACAGATTAAGGTTCTGTATATAAGCAACTCAATTTTTAAGAAACCAGTTTTTATCGTTTATATTAGATATAAAAAATTAGCTTCTTGGTTTTTAAGAAGCTGATAATCTAATTTCTACAAATTAAGTTATAAACTGGTATGTTTGGAACCACATCAACTTTTTATAAACTAGTTTCGTAAAAACTAGATGCTTCCAAACATACCCTAAACAGTTCGAATCAAGTAGTAGTATTGCAAAACCTTTTTCATCTAAATTCCTCGAGGAACCTAAATACTCATCTTAAAACCAAATGAACATTCTCAAATAGACATGTGACTGCAGCGGTGGACGCAGAACAAAATTCTAGGTGAGGCTGGCAGTGCAAGAGACAAATCACCAGACTAGACCACTAGGTAAATGTAGATTGATAATAATAACATGAATGTTAAATTGTAATATCTAGTGTTTCCAAAAATGATATTAATACCAAAAAAACCTTTTTGGCTACGCCTAAAGGAGAGCTAGAGAGAGAAAATAGGTGGACTGGCTGAGGGCGAGGCACCGGCGTTGGGGCGGAGCAGCCGCATCGGTGCATCGTTATGGCGAGTCATCGAATTTGTCGTGAGATGGCGTCGGTGAGATGACGACAGGTGGGAGGAGCAAGTGCAGGTAACGAGGTAGTGATAGATGACGATGACGGCAAGCGACAACCATTGTCCTTTTGCGATGGCGCGGTGGGACCCTAATAAGTTAGCAAGGGATAGGTGATGCCACGGTCCCACCAACAGCTTGCCCATCTGCTGGTGCGGACTAGGAGGCAAAGTATAAGCGTTGTGTGCAGGATCCCAATGAGGCGACGAGCTGACGAGTGATGAGAAGGCAAGGTGGCGCTGCAGCGAGCGGGTTAGGTCACCAACTTACTGGTCAGTCGATGATCGAAGAAGCGAGTGAGCCACGAGTGGGCTTGCGCTAGGGAAGAGAATCGAATGGCTCAGGTGGAGAGTGGACTGAGCAGTGAAGCGTCGAGAGAAAAAATAGATCAAAACCTAGTTTTCATTAGATTTTGTCCACGCTTACTATACAAAACAAAAGTTTGTTTATTTTGTTGTCTATCTAAACCTTGATATAAGGGATTAAAAATTGAGGTGGGACCATGACCCACCTTGCCTACCCTTTGAATCCGCCCCGGTTGACGGCTTACGGCGGGTGCAGTGATTAGTGTAACGCGTGCAAGGGACGAGGTCTTGAGCAAGGGACGAGGTCTTGAGTTTGAGGGCCAACGACCATTAATCATTGTCCTTTAGGGCCTATTCGGTTGTTTCTAGATCGAATTAGGTTGAGAGAATTAAATTCCTTCTATTAAATTTTAACTATAAAGGGACTCAATTTCTTTCGATCAAGATGTAACCGAACACGGCCTTAGTGATGATTTTTTTTATGGTCTCTTGGGCTGATTTTATGTGATCTGAAAACCCTCATCAACGCTGGTTCTAGAACGGGTGCCCGATGAGCTCCTCACTGTCACTCTCATACTATGAGTTCATAAAAAGATCTCTTGATTTTATGTGATCTGAAAACCCTCATCAACGCTGGTTCTAGAACGGGTGCCCGATGAGCTCCTCACTGTCACTCTCATACTATGAGTTCAGAAAAAGATCTCTAAACCGGCAGTGAAAATGATATCCGAGTCACGCAGCAGTACCCACTATATGTACCACCATTTGAGATGTTATTGGAAGGTAGTAGGGCCGGTGGTTGCCATTGCCACCCAACCATTTCTTTGTGGCATGCCGTATTGCAATTGGTGACTCTGTGTGCTGCTCATCTAAATAGAATGTGCGAAACTATGAGCCCCGACATAAGGAACTGAAGACGCAAAGAGCACTAGAGCAAGAAGAAGCAAGGAGCAGAATTAATGTAGAAAGCCATACCGCGGGTGTCAACTGTCAATCAATAACAGAAGTTCGCTGCTATTTAAATCTTTGTCGTCAAGCTGCATGCATCTGCAGTGCACATATTGTTGAAAAAAAAGTGGACAGTTTTGCAAGTTGAACTTGACGTCTAACGCGCGCGTGTCATCTTCTTCTTCCTTGGAACATCGTGTTCTTCCATGGGTGGTGCTCTCCGCAAGTGGGACAAGTGAGATTTGGTACTTGGAGAGGCGTACCCCTTTAGGGCTTGTTCGATTATTTTCAATTTATATGAATTGAAGGGGATTTTAACTTACTAGGTATTAAAACCCCTTCAATCCCTTTAATTCATATGAATTGGGGTAGAACCGAATAAGCTCTCAGGATTTGTTCGATTATTTTTAATCCATACGGATTAGAGAGTATTGGTACAGATTAAGAGAAATTTTAACTTACTAAGAAAGGGATTAAAACCCTTCAATCCCCCTCAATATATATGATTGGGGTAGAATCGAGCAAGCCGACTCGAGTTTCCACATTGCGGTTTCTTGTAGGATCGTCACACGGTTGCTAGCTCGCACGTCGCGTACTCGCATGCAATGTCTCTAGAAGCAATGAAGCACCCAAGCATCCATAGGTGCAGTTTCGTTTCTTGTCGTGCAAAAACAAAACGGGAGGCCCAACAGAAGCCACCGGCCAGTGACGACAAAACGGGAGGCCCAAGAATTAAAAGCACCAGCTAGTAAGATAAGATATGCATTCCGTTAATTTAGTATTAATAGATAAATGCTCATGTATTGTAACCGAAATATTAGTACATAATACTGTTAGTCTGTTACTAGTAAGATGACCATACGTTGCGACGGCATACAATCATACTTGATGACATTGGTTTTGTTACGTATAGACACACACACGAGGGTGTGCATTGCCATGAAGTTCAGTCCTCTCTTAAACAAGGACAACTCTATTGAGTGGTTTTGTTATGTTGTTCTTGTTCACTCGTCTCTTACCCTCGTTAAGTATTACAAATCTGGCCAGTTGGCCCAACAGACACGCAGAGCTGTGTATCGGGCAATCGACTATTGGGTCACGCTGGGCGAGAAGCCTGAGCGTGCTTCTTCATCTTCGGACATTGCCGGACACCCAACAATGTTCGTGGCCAGCGCGCTGTCAGTGCTAACAGAGCATAAATAACTTTTTTGTTATTTTATTGGCATATGTTTATTAGTGTGATTCCATTATTCCTCCACTGGTCTATTTCCTCCATTAAAGCTATATGAGAGATAGCTCTTATCATAGCATGTTGATACTCGTCAACTAACTTCTCAGCAATTATTGGCGACAATTAGTAACCTCAGAGGCCAAGGTCCATCGATGACATGATTAACATGGTCAGTTTGTGTGTGTGCTGCCCAAATGTTAGATCTTTTTGAAAGCACCTAGAGGGGGTGAATAGGTGATCCTGTAAATCAAATACTAAATAGTCCAAACTTGGTTATGAAAATGTTAGTTAGATCAAAACCAAGATGCTATAGTGAGAACTATTCACTTGATTGTTCCTTTAAAATGAGTATTAAACTTAGGAACAATAGCACAAGTGATTAAGTGAGAACTCAAAAAGAAAAAGTAATCACAATAAAAGATGGCACAAGAGACATGGTGATTTTATCCAGTGGTTCGGCCAATGCCTACTCCACGTTGTGGTGACCTCCTTCGGTCAAGGATTGCACTCAATCCCTCTCAAGTGATCCAACGATCAAACTTGAGTACCACGGTTTTCTTCCTTTGCGATGGTTTCCCGTTTGTGAGGAATCTCCATAAGTTGGAGCCTCTCACCCTTACAACGTTGTTCACAAGAAAAGCACAAGAGTAAGGGAGGGAAAGAAACACACACAAGACTAGAATCGCAGCAACAATACGCACAGAAGTCAAGAAAAGAGCACACAAGAACAATGCCACGAGTTCACAACACACTTAGTGCTCAAATCTCAGTCACGATGATCCTGAAAGGGAAATAGGGTTAACCTTTTCCTACAATTAATTTTGGTGGTTGAATGTCCAACACAAATATTGAACTAACTAGTTTGCTCTAGAATATGTGTTCTACAGGTGCATAAAGGTTCAACTCAAACCAATAAAAGATCAAAGTTAGGGATCAAATTCAAAGAAGCAAAGAAACCGAGTGTGCCCTGGTCTGGTGCACCAGACAATGTCCGGTGCACTAGGGGCCATATAAAAATGAACTCGCCACTCTCGGGTTTCGACCAGCGCGCTCTGCTATAATTCACCGGACTGTCTGTTGTGCCACCGGACTATCCGGTGCACTAGCGGAGCAACGGCTACTCAGCGCAACGGTCGACTGCAAAAGCCGCTGACTCCGTGAACAGTGAAGAACAGTGCATGCAGAGTCAGAGCGTAGAAGTCAGAGGCGCACCAGACAGTGAACAGTGCATGTCCGGTGCCACTAGAAGACAAGCCTCCAACGGTCAACTGCTCCAGAACCCTAACGGTTGGGTGACGTGGCTGGCGCACCGGACAGCGTCCGGTGGTGTACCGGACTATTTGGTGCGCCCATCGACATCAGCCATCCCCAACGGCTATGTGGTGGTTGAGGGCTATAAATACCACCAACCACCACCATTTCAAGCATCCAAGTTTTAGCACTTCACATTCATTACAAGAGCTAGTGCATTCACTCTAAGACACAAATCAAAAGATCAAAGCCTCTTTAAGTGCCAAAATTCACTCCAACCTCCTAGTGACTTGAGAGAGTGTTTGTTCGTGTTCTTTGCGCTCTTGTTTCTTGGATCGCTTTCTTCCTTCCTCTTTCTTGTTCCAAAGTGACTTGTAAGAAAGGCAAGATACACCAAGTGTGTGGTGATCCTTGCGGGGTCTAAGTGACCCATGGGAATTAAGGAAAAAGCTCACTCGGTCTAAGTGGCCGATTTGAGAGAGGGAAAGGGTTGAAAGACACTCGGTCTTTGTGACCACCTCAATGGGGACTAGGTTCTTTAGAACCGAACCTCGGTAAAACAAATCACCATGTCATTCGCTTTATTTCTTGGTTGATTTGTTTTCCCCCTCTCTCTCTTCCAGACTCGGATTTAATTCTAACGCTAACCCCGGCCTGTAGTTTGTGTTTTAAGTTGTAAATTTCAGATTACGCCTATTCACCCCCCCCCCCTCTAGGCGACTTTCAGATCCAAATGCATATTTGCGGAGTCTAGGCGTCTTAGGATGTTTAGTGAATGCTTGGTGTAGTACTCCATGCGCCTAGGGGTCCCTTTTATAGCTCCAAGGCAGCTAGGAGCCGTTGGAGTTCCATTTAGAAGGCAATTCTTACCTTCTGTCGGGTGGCACACCGGACAGTCCGGTGCATCACCGGACATGAACAGTGCTTGTCCGGTGCCTGATCTCCTTCCTTTTCTGGCGAAGCCGACCGTTGCACCCTTGGTCTTGTTGGCACACCGGACACTGTCCGGTGTACACCGGACAGTCCGGTGCACACCGGATAGTCCAGTGCGACCAACAGACCGTTAGCTCAAGCCACGCGTCGCCCGCTGATTGCGCTACGAACCGTTGGCGCGGGCGCCGCTGGCTCACCGGACAGTCCGGTGAATTTTAGCCGTGGCGCCCTCGGCGAATTCCCGAGAGCGACGAGTTCGTCGTCGGGGCCAGCCTGGGCACCGGACACAGTCCGGTGCACCCTAGGCTGGTGCATGTTTGACTAAACTCATGCTAAACTTCTCCAATCCAATTTCTTTTGATTTGGCAAGATTCCTAGCACTTAGATAAATATGTTAGTATCCAAAAACAATTTACTAAGGCCAGAGACATACCTTGATTCTTTGATTTGCATCTTTCAACCACTTAGCACTTATGAACCAAAGTAATTCGTGTTGGTCATCTAATCACCAAAACATTTATAGAAATGGCCCAAAGGCACATTTCCCTTTCAATCTCCCCCTTTTGTGATTTATGCCAACACATTAAAAAGCAACTAAAAGTGCAACATCATTCTCAAAGGGTGCAGATTGAAGACCAAATTTTCTCACTTAGAATTTGGCATATTTGGATCACTTTTGCCACCACTTGGTTTATTTTCATAAAACAAAATCTTTTTCCTATCTCTAAGTCAAACACACTTGTTTGGGCAAATAGAGAGATATTTCAAGAGTAAATTTGATCAAGTGCCAAAAACTCTCCCTTTTTCCCATAGCGAAAATTCTCACCATAAGAGACCAATTTTTGCAATAAGAGGATTTTGGACAAAACACAAAGATTCTAACTCTACATTTTTGAAATTCACAAGTGGTTGGCTGATCCATTTGCTTTGGCCTTAATTTCTCCCCCTTTGGCATTAAGCACCAAAACAGGATAACTTTTGGCCCTTTAACCCCATTGCCTCACCAAAATGTCAAATAGAAGCAAAAAGGCAATGAGAACACAATAAAGAACTTAGGACAAGATACATTTACCAGAATGTAGTGGAAGCTCTTTCTATGTCCAAGTTCACTTTTTTCTTTTCAATGTCCCTTTGAGACTATTTCAAGAATACTCAAACAAACTAGTTAGTCTCAAGGGAGTCAAGTTGTAGCACATATCTCCCTAAGTATGTGCATCATTTGCATAGGGACTCGTGAGGTCCGGGGATGACTAGTACAACTTGAGCACCACATATAAGCAATTAAAGACAGTAAAGCTTAAAGTAACATGATCAAAGGCATAGAACACATGTATGCTATAGATCAATCCAAGTTACACGAATCTAAGACATTTAGCTCACTACGCAGCCGGCAAAACCTTTTCTCGGTGATAATGTGTAATGCCCAAAATGTGTATAAGAAGAAAATGTATAATAATAAAATAAAAATATGAAGAGATAAAATTGTAAATTCAGATATCTCAAATTATACTTAAGTGTGAAACTGAGGACTGAATTCTAAAAACCTAGATTTTTTTGAAAAAGAAGTAAAAGAAAAGTTTTCTATTCAACCAAATGATTATGCATATCATTAAATGATACACCATAAGCATTTATTTAAATGAATATTTAATTTTGAAGTAACTTTTACTTCTTATCCTAAATTCAAAATACTATTTTTCTAAAAAGAAAGAAAACAATAAGAGTGTGTTTCATAGTTCTAATATCTATCAAATAAATAAAATAATTAAAATAAAACTACATCTAATGCATCATAATTGATTTGGAGTGTGTATTAAATTTGAATGCTTAAACTTTTGGATTTGAATTTTGACAATAAGTATGAACTTTGAAAAAGAAAGGTTTTCAAATTTCGATTAGGAATGTGATTTATTTTCTTTTGTGTGCATTACATATTTAACATAATTGCCTAAATAAAGATAATACATACCTTGCATTCATGTTGAACTATTTTGGTTTGTATATTCACTTTAAGTTTGAAATTTTGAAACTAGATTTAAATTTGTAAATAATATGAATGGGAACTAGAAAATAAAAAAAATAAAAAAAAGGAATGCTCACCTGCGCGTGGGCTGAAACTCACCCCGCGCGGCCCATGAAGCCAATTTCCCTTCCCCCTCCCTCCACGCGCCGTCCCTCTGAAGTGTGGACCCTGCGCGTAGGCCTTTCCCTTGGTCACTTGCGCGTGGGGTCGAATTGGGAGGACCGTCTTCCTCCCGAGAATCTTGCCAGGTCGTTGAAGCGGCGCGGAGAAATCGGCTAGGGATCCCGGTGCTCCCTCAAGGCTATTTAGGCGGAGCTTCTTGCCTCTACTGCCCCGGTCGACCATTGCGAAACCAGGTGTCCACAAATGAGAAGCCGAGCCCTACCCCTGACCAAGCTCCAGATCAAAACAGATAGAGAAACGCGATGTCACTCAGAGAGAGAGGGAGAGAGAAAATTGTTGCTACCGCGGGGTGATCTATGAAGCTGTGTCCGGGGCGCAAGTTGTGCCGGCGTGACCACTTGCCCTGGTCGAGATTCGGAGCTCGCCGCTGGGTCGCTGCTCGCCGTGGAAGAGGAATTGGGGGGCCGCCACTGGTGGGGAAATCGCCACCGACCGCCTGGCGCTGCATTCGTGCCCCTCTCTACCGGTAATTCCCTCTCTCCAGCTGTGTCACCTCCCTTGGTCGGTAGAAGTTCACCCTACGCTCGAATTTGACTCGCGTAGTCCCCGAAATTTCTCGTCGGTGTGGTGTCGGCCGCCATGCACGGGAATTGGGTGTTCTCATCACTCGGGTTTCAGGGAGCCACCCACCTTTGTGTCCGAAATCTCCTAGGCTAGGTATAGCACCTAACGTTCTGTGAAATCGTGCATCGAGGGCCGATTTGGAGTTTCCAGCCATGGCGCTCCGCCGTGGGGGCATCGCTCCGCCGCCGGAGTTCGGTTGGCTGGGGCAAACGGATCTCAGACGCTGGTTCGTAGTTGAACGGCTCGGATTAAGACGTGTTATATCGATTCGCGTAGGAAGCTGAGAGTCGTCCGATTTAGATCAGACCATGGGCAGGTGATTCAAGGATAATTGAATCTGGTGCGTAGAGTTTTGATCCTGTGGCCATCATGCACGAGGGTTGGGTAAATACGGAGATCTAATCGTGGCCGTTGATGCTTGATCAGATGGCTGCTGTCGCTTGATACCCTTTCGGCCGAGTGAAAGTGCATAAGAGACCCTGTGTTTTGGTTTAATCAACCCGCCGTCTAGTGCGTGTGTAGCCTGAGTCTTGGGAAATTTTGCGAGTTAAACCCCGACCTTCTCTATATTAGCGCGCCCAGTCCAGGAATTAAAGAAAATGGGAAATAGAGATTTAGAAATTGATTTTGAGTATAGAAATACTTGTAAAACTTGTATAATCCATAGAAAATTCATATGAAGTCCAAATTAATCCATTCCAATTCCTATAATTTTGTAATATTATTGGTTATCATTTAGTACCACTGTTTTGACATGAAAGCCACATTAAAATTTATATCCTAATTAATCTTGTACAAAACACATAGAATCTTTGGAAATCCATAACTTAAAATCTATAACTCCAAAATTAATAATTCTTGTTCCTGTGATCTTATTTTAATATGTAGGTTATTAATATATATTTATACTTATGTTTGGTGTAATGTTAATTTTGCCTATACAATGTTTGTTTGTATTGCTACGACTAGAGCGAGGTCACGTGTCATCTGAAGAGCAAGTTGGTACCTGAAATCTCAAGTGCCAGGCAAGTTGTGCCCTTGACCACTTCTTTTTACCTACTCATGTTCTAATTAATCATAATGATCTGGATAGGTTAATTTTGATGGGACCCAATAGGTTACCCTAGTTTGAATATCTTTATACCTTGTTTACCACTGAATTCTTGGGTAGTACCTGCTATTGCTTTATGTGGTTTTGGGTATGAAGATACACATTATTTATTATCATACTTTTATTATCAGTTGTTATTCACTGTTCATGATAAGATCATTATGTTAATTGGAACATGGAGAACCACTCGGGAAAACAGTGCTACCACAAGGGTTTAATGGGACGCCCTTGGCCAACTAACTAGGAAAGCGAGTGGAAGACTACCTTACCCGAAAGGGGCAAGGGCAGTATGGGAGTGGTCAGTGTAGGGAGGCCCTTGGGATGATTTTGCTGCGATGGCGGTCATGCGAGGGATTCCTGCATTGGAGCTTCCTATAAACTGTAGCGGGTTTTCTGAAGCTAGTGGAACTTTGTAAAGGCCTCGTAGTGTTACCCTGCCTCGCCTCCTCGGTAGAGGTGTATGGGATTGGTCGTCTCTTGGCAGATGGGTAACATGACTTGTGGGTAAAGATGTGCAACCTCTGCAGAGTGTAAAACCGGTATACTAGCCGTGCTCACGGTCATGAGCAGCTCGGACACTCACATGATTAATTTATGGAACTAAATTCAATTTGTCATATGCATTGCATCGCAGGTGATGTTGTTTTTACTTTTGTTCTATTACTTAATTGGGTTGGTATTTACTTGTACTTAGTAATTGCTAATAAAATTTTGACCAACTTTAAAAGCAATGCTCAGCTCTAACCATCCTCTTTGGTAAGCCTTACACTTCACGTGAGCTCCCACCTTTGGCGAGTTCATGCACATTATTCCCCACAACTTGTTAAGCTATGAACGTATGTGAGCTCACTCTTGCTGTCTCACACCCCCACAGGTCAAGAACAGGTACCGCAGGATGAGGCGCATGGAGGATGCGGCGATGCGTTCGTGAGAGGTCTAGGCCGTCGTCTCCCAGTCAACTTTGGGTTGCTGGACCGTTGTCTCCTTATAATGTAATTATTTATTTATTTTGTATAGAACTCCTCTTATATAGTAAATATGTGACATTCGATCCTGTGTCATGATTCATCATATGTGTGAGACTTGGTCCCAGCACACCTGGTGATTGTTCGCGCCCGGGTATTGGTGCCCCAAAACCCGGGTGTGACAGAAGTGGTATCAAAAGAATGTTGACTATAGGACGAAACCTAGATAAAACTGGACAACCCTACTTACCTTTGCTACTATGATTCTTTCTGAAACTTTTCTTAATCTTTTCTCATCTATTTCTGCTTACTCTGTTTACTCTTACTTTTTCCTTCTAAAGACAAATGTGGATTTCACACTTTGAAATCCTGTGCCTAAAGTAACCTTTAGGAATAGGAGACCTATTCTTAAGAACAAAAACAAAACTATTTTTTTATATAGATATCTATGAACTTGAATGCTTGTTCTTATGATATTTGTCTGATTTGGATCTTTGATTGAGTGTGATGGGTTGTGGAATAATGTCCACAATTACATCTGCATATACGTATAGGCATAAATAGTTTTCATAAGAAAACTAAGCAACTTAGATTATCCTCCATTAAAATGTATCTATCTCATAGAGATCCCTCTAATCTTAAAAGACTCTCCCATATCTTAATAGATTCATCGTATCTTATAAGATTCTCTCTTATCTTACTAGATCCACCTCATCTTAAAAGATTCTTCTTACCTTAATAAATTCATCTTATCATGAAGAGATTCTACCTTATCATAACATATCTAACTAATCTCAAAAGATTCTAACATATCTTAATAATACATATTCTACCCTGTTAGACCTATCTAACCTAAACTAGTCTAATCTAGTCATATCCAATCTAATCTAGATCTTATCTTACCTAATGTGATCTGATCTAGTGTGGTCTAATGTAATCTAACCTAATGTGGTCCACTTAAACAGATTAGTGACACTAGTGGAAGAGATTAGACCCTACTAGCCATGTATTAACTTAACTTAGCACATTGGATCAACTCAACCATGAGCTAACCCAACCCATATAACCATGATGAATGGTATAACCTTTCTATTCCCACCTAACAACAAACAAACTTTTAACCTACATCTTGTAGTCTATCTCACCCATATATATCTCTCATCTTGACAGATTCTACCTTACCCTTGGATATTCACCTTATACGACTGGTTACCCCAATCTGGACATAAAACAAAGATTAATCCCTACTAAAGAATCTTCAGATTATAACCAGCTACTAGCTTATTCATTTCGCTTATTGAATAATTTCCTTTGCAAAACTATTACCATATGCTTCTAACTTTCATGGTCAATACCAGGAAAGGAAAGATTATCACGCAATAGCAAACAGAAATGAATCCTCCAAATCCTCCACCTGTTGAAATCGATCAAGTGATTGCTGCCCAAAGACTGGTAATACAACAATTAACGGACCTGGTAACTGAGATGCAAAATCAGATAAGACAAGAACGCGAGGAAATACGTCAGGTCCGCCAAGAAATAAGGCAAGTGCGGTTGGAGAGACAGTAACAACAACAACCTCCACCACCACCACCCGCTCCACCAAGCTACATAAGCATATATATATAAATTACTACCATTTGTAAAATCTAAATGTTACTTTAGTTAGTGGTTTGTATGATACTATTTTAGGAGGAATAATATGGTCTAATTGACCCATGTGTTGCTAATAAATTATGCATCATGCGGAGATTTTTGTTTGTGCATATGTTTTGAGACAATATGAGTATACACCCTTTCCTTACAAATCTCGAGGACGAGATTTCTGTTAAGGGGGTAGGATTTGTAATGCCCAAAATGTGTATAAGAAGAAAATGTATAATAATAAAATAAAAATATGAAGAGATAAAATTGTAAATTCAGATATCTCAAATTATACTTAAGTGTGAAACTGAGGACTGAATTCTAAAAACCTAGATTTTTTTGAAAAAGAAGTAAAAGAAAAGTTTTCTATTCAACCAAACGATTATGCATATCATTAAATGATACACCATAAGCATTTATTTAAATGAATATTTAATTTTGAAGTAACTTTTACTTCTTATCCTAAATTCAAAATACTATTTTTCTAAAAAGAAAGAAAACAATAAGAGTGTGTTTCATAGTTCTAATATCTATCAAATAAATAAAATAATTAAAATAAATCTACATCTAATGCATCATAATTGATTTGGAGTGTGTATTAAATTTGAATGCTTAAACTTTTGGATTTGAATTTTGACAATAAGCATGAACTTTGAAAAAGAAAGGTTTTCAAATTTCGATTAGGAATGTGATTTATTTTCTTTTGTGTGCATTACATATTTAACATAATTGCCTAAATAAAGATAATACATACCTTGCATTCATGTTGAACTATTTTGGTTTGTATATTCACTTTAAGTTTGAAATTTTGAAACTAGATTTAAATTTGTAAATAATATGAATGGGAACTAGAAAATAAAAAAAATAAAAAAAGGAATGCTCACCTGCGCGTGGGCTGAAACTCACCCCGCGCGGCCCATGAAGCCAATTTCCCTTCCCCCTCCCTCCACGCGCCGTCCCTCTGAAGTGTGGACCCTGCGCGTAGGCCTTTCCCTTGGTCACTTGCGCGTGGGGTCGGATTGGGAGGACCGTCTTCCTCCCGAGAATCTTGCCAGGTTGTTGAAGCGGCGCGGAGAAATCGGCTAGGGATCCCGGTGCTCCCTCAAGGCTATTTAGGCGGAGCTTCTTGCCTCTACTGCCCCGATCGACCATTGCGAAACCAGGTGTCCACAAACGAGAAGCCGAGCCCTACCCCTGACCAAGCTCCAGATCAAAACAGATAGAGAAACGCGATGTCACTCGGAGAGAGAGAGAGAGGGAGAGAGAAAATTGTTGCTGCCGCGGGGTGATCTACGAAGCTGTGTCCGGGGCGCAAGTTGTGCCGGCGTGACCGCTTGCCCTGGTCGAGATTCGGAGCTCGCCGCTGGGTCGCTGCTCGCCGTGGAAGAGGAATTGGGGGGCCGCCACTGGTGGGGAAATCGCCACCGACCGCCTGGCGCTGCATTCGTGCCCCTCTCTACCGATAATTCCCTCTCTCCAGCTGTGTCACCTCCCTTGGTCGGTAGAAGTTCACCCTGCGCTCGAATTTGACTCGTGCAGTCCCCGAAATTTCTCGTCGGTGTGGTGCCGGCCGCCGTGCACGGGAATTGGGTGTTCTCATCACTCAGGTTTCAGGGAGCCACCCACCTTTGTGTCCGAAATCTCCTAGGCTAGGTATAGCACCTAACGTTCTGTGAAATCGTGCACCGAGGGCCGATTTGGAGTTTCCGGCCATGGCGCTCCGCCGTGGGGGCATCGCTCCGCCGCCGGAGTTCGGTTGGCTGGGGCAAACGGATCTCAGACGCTGGTTCGTAGTTGAACGGCTCGGATTAAGACGTGTTATACCGATTCGCGTAGGAAGCTGAGAGTTGTCCGATTTAGATCGGACCATGGGCAGGTGATTCAAGGATAATTGAATCTGGTGCGTAGAGTTTTGATCCTGTGGCCATCATGCACGCGGGTTGGGTAAATAAGGAGATCTAATCGTGGCCGCTGATGCTTGATCGGATGGCTGCTGTCGCTTGATACCCTTTCGGCCGAGTGAAAGTGCATAAGAGACCCTGTGTTTTGGTTTAATCAACCCGCCGTCCAGTGCGTGTGTAGCCTGAGTCTTGGGAAATTTTGCGAGTTAAACCCCGACCTTCTCTATATTAGAGATTTAGAAATTGATTTTGAGTATAGAAATACTTGTAAAACTTGTATAATCCATAGAAAATTCATGTGAAGTCAAAATTAATCCGTTCCAATTCCTATAATTTTGTAATATTATTGGTTATCATTTAGTACCTCTGTTTTGACATGAAAGCCACATTAAAATTTATACCCTAATTAATCTTGTACAAAACACATAGAATCTTCGGAAATCCATAACTTAAAATCTATAACTCCAAAATTAATAATTCTTGTTCCTGTGATCTTATTTTAATATGTAGGTTATTAATATATATTTATACTTATGTTTGGTGTAATGTTAATTTTGCCTATACAATGTTTGTTTGTATTGCTACGACTAGAGCGAGGTCACGTGTCATCTGAAGAGCAAGTTGGTACCTGAAATCTCAAGTGCCAGGCAAGTTGTGCCCTTGATCACTTCTTTTTACCTACTCATGTTTTAATTAATCATAATGATCTGCATAGGTTAATTTTGATGGGACCCAATAGGTTACCCTAGTTTGAATATCTTTATACCTTGTTTACCACTGAATTCTTGGGTAGTACCTGCTATTGCTTTATGTGGTTTTGGGTATGAAGATACACATTATTTATTATCATACTTTTATTATCAGTTGTTATTCACTGTTCATGATAAGATCATTATGTTAATTGGAACATGGAGAACCACCCGGGAAAATAGTGCTACCACAAGGGTTTAATGGGACGCCCTTGGCCAACTAACTAGGAAAGCTAGTGGAAGACTACCTTACCCGAAAGGGGCAAGGGCAGTAGGGGAGTGGTCAGTGTAGGGAGGCCCTTGGGATGATTTTGCTGCGATGGCGGTCATGCGAGGGATTCCTGTATTGGAGCTTCCTATAAACTGTAGCGGGTTTTCTGAAGCTAGTGAAACTTTGTAAAGGCCTCGTAGTGTTACCCAGCCTCGCCTCCTCAGTAGAGGTGTATGGGATTGGCCGTCACTTGGCAGATGGATAACATGACTTGTGGGTAAAGATGCGCAACCTCTGCAGAGTGTAAAACTGGTATACTAGCCGTGCTCACGGTCATGAGCAGCTCAAACACTCACATGATTAATTTATGGAACTAAATTCAATTTGTCATATGCATTGCATCGCAGGTGATGTTGTTATTACTTTTGTTCTATTAGTTAATTGGGTTGGTATTTACTTGTACTTAGTAATTGCTAATAAAATTTTGACCAACTTTAAAAGCAATGCTCAGCTCTAACCATCCTCTTTGGTAAGCCTTACACTTCACGTGAGCTCCCACCTTTGGCGAGTTCATGCACATTATTCCCCACAACTTGTTGAGCTATGAACGTATGTGAGCTCACTCTTGCTGTCTCACACCCCCTCATAGGTCAAGAACAGGTACCGCAGGATGAGGCGCATGGAGGATGCGGCGATGCGTTCGTGAGAGGTCTAGGCCGTCGTCTCCCAGTCAACTTTGGGTTGCTGGACCGTTGTCTCCTTATAATGTAATTATTTATTTATTTTGTACAGAACTCCTCTTATATAGTAAATATGTGACATTCGATCCTGTGCCATGATTCATCATATGTGTGAGACTTGGTCCCAGCACACCTGGTGATTGTTCGCGCCCGGGTCTTGGTGCCCCAAAACCCGGGTGTGACATAATGTGATAAATATCGATATCTCCCCTTTGCTGGTGGTCTCTCAGGAAGTGATATCGGATGTCTATGTGCTTAGTGCGGTTGTGTTCAATAGGATTATCCGCCAAGTGGATTGCACTCTTATTGTCACATAGGAGTGGGACTTTGCTCAGATTGTAGCTAAAGTCCTGGAGGGTTTGCCTCATCTAGAGTAGTTGTGCGCAACACTGTCCTACGGCAACATACTCAGCCTCAGCGGTGGATAGGGCAAAGGATGTTTGTTTCTTAGAGCTCCAAGACACCAGGGACCTTCCTAGAAACTGACAAGTTCCTGATGTGCTCTTGCTATCAACCTTGTACCCGGCATAATCGGAGTCTGAGTATCCGATTAAGTCAAAGGTAGACCCCTTTGGATACCAGATTTCGAAGCAAGGCATAGAAACTAAATATCTAAGAATTTGCTTGACGGCCACAAGGTGACACTCCTTGGGGTCGAATTGAAATCTAGCACACATGCATACACTTAGCATTATATCTGGTCTACTAGCACAAAGATAAATAATGATCCTATCATTGACCGGTATGCCTTTTGATCAACGGACTTACCTCCTTGTTGAGGTCCAGATGTCCATCCATTCCCATCGGTGTCTTCGCGGGCTTTGCATCCTTCATCCCAAACCTCTTGAGAGGATCTTGAGTGTACTTCGTTTGGGAGATGAAGGTGCCTTCCTTAAGTTGCTTCACTTGAAATCCAAGGAAGTAGTTCAACTCGCCCATCATCGACATCTCGAACTTTTACGTCATCACCCTGCTAAACTCCTCACAAGACTTTTGATTAGTAGAACCAAATATAATGTCATCGACATATATTTGGCATACAAAAAGATCACCATTACAAGTCTTTGTGAATAGAGTAGGATCAGCTTTCTCAACCTTGAAAGCATTAGCAATAAGAAATCTGTAAGGCATTCATACCATGCTCTTGGGGCTTGCTTAAGTCCATAGAGCGCCTTAGAGAGCTTGTATACGTGGTCGGGATACCTGTCATCCTCAAAGCCAGGGGTTGTTCCACGTATACCTCCTCCTTGATTGGTCCATTGAGAAAAACGCTCTTCATGTCCTTTTGGAATAGCTTAAAGAAATGGTGAGCAGCATAGGCCCATAAAATCCGAATTGATTCTAACCTAGCCACAGGAGCAAAAGTCTCCTCAAAATCCAAACCTGCGACTTAGGCATAACCTTTTGCCACAAGTCGAGCCTTGTTTCTTGTCACCACTCCGTATTCGTCTTGCTTGTTGCGGAACACCCATTTGGTTCCCACAACGTTTTGCTTTGGACGTGGCACCAGGCTCCAAACTTCATTTCTTTTGAAGTTGTTGAGCTCTTCCTGCATGGCCAGCATCCAGTCCGGATCCTGCAAGGCTTCTTCTACCCTGAAGGGCTCAATAGAAGAAACAAATGAGTAATGCTCATAAAAATTAGCTAATCATGAGCGAGTTGTTACTCCCTTGCTGATGTCACCCAGAATCTGATCCACTAGATGATTTCTTTGGATCGTCGTTCGGACTTGAGTTGGAGGGGCCCGTGATGCTCCTTCCTTCTTATCCTGTTCTTCATGTGCTCCCCCTTGATCCCGCCCTTCTTCTTCAGGTGCCTGTTCATCATCTTGAGTTGGGGGATGCACCACGGTAGAGGAAGAAGGTTGATCTTGTTCTTGTAGTTCCTGTGGTCGCACATCACCTATCACCATTGTTCGCATTACGGCCGTCGGAACCTCATCTTCATCTACATCATTAAGATCAACTTGCCCTCTTCGAGAGCCATTAGTCTCATCAAATACAATGTCGCTAGAGACTTCAACTAATCCTGATGATTTGTTGAAGACCCTATACGCATTTGTATTTGAGTCATAACCTAGTAAAAACCCTTCTATAGCTTTGAGAGCAAACTTTGAATGTCTACCTTTCTTTACTAGAATGTAGCATTTGCTCCCAAATACACGAAAGTAGGAAACATTAGGTTTGTTACTAGTTAAGAGTTAATACGACGTCTTCTTGAGGAGGCGGTGCAGATAGAGCCGGTTTATGGCATGGCAGGCTATATTCACAGCTTCCGACCAAAACCACTCAGGCGTCTTGTATTCTCCGAGCATCATCCTTGCCATATCAATTAACGTCCTGTTCTTCCTCTCTACCACACCATTTTGTTGTGATGTGTAGGGAGCGGAGAACTCGTGCTTGATGCCTTCCTCCTCAAGATATTCTTCAACTTGTAGATTCTTGAACTCAGACCCATTATCGCTTCTTATCTTCTTCACCTTCAGTTCAAACTCATTTTGGGCTCTCCTTAAGAAGCACTTTAGGGTTCCTTTGGTTTTAGACTTATCCTGCAAAAAGAACACCCAAGTGAAGCAGGAAAACTCATCAACTATAACAAGACCATACTTACTTCTCCTGATGCTGAGATAGGCAACGGGGCCGAAGAGATGCACTTGGAGGAGTTCCAGTGGTCTTGTTGTTGTCATCATGTTCTTGCTTTGATGAGTACTTCCCACCTGTTTCCCTACTTGGCACGCTGCACAAGGTCTGTCTTTCTCAAAACAGACATCGATTAGTCCTAACACATGATCTCCCTTTAGAAGTTTATGAAGGTTCTTCATCCCAACATGTGCTAGACGGCGGTGCCAAAGCTAGCCCATATTAGTCTTAGCGATTAAGCATGCATCTAGATCGGCATTCTCCTTTGAGAAATCTACTAAATAGAGCTTGTCATCTAATACACCCTTAAAGGCTAATGAACCATCACTCCTTCTAAAGACAGATACATCAATATTTGTAAATAAACAATTGTAGCCCATATGACACAATTGACTTACAGACAATAAATTATACTCGAGCGATTCTACTAAAACACATTTGATATTGAATGCTCGGTCATGATGGCTATCTTGCCCAAGCCTTTAACCTTGCCTTGATTCCCATCTCCAAAGATGATGGTGTCTTGGGAATCCCTGTTCTTGACATAGAAGGTGAACATTTTCTTCTCCACTGTCATATGGTTTGTGCATCCGCTATCAATTATCTAGCTTGAGCCCCCGGATGCATAGACCTACAAGGTAATTAAACTTGGGTTTAGGTACCCAACTCTTGTTGGGTCCTACAAGGTTAGTTACAACAGATTTTGGAACCCAAATGCAAGTTTTGTCTCCCTTGCATTTAGCTCCCAATTTTCTAGCAACTACTTTGGCATTTTTCCATGATAATACAAAAGAAGCATTACATGTTTGATACATAGTATTTGGACCAGTGTAAACTTTCCTAGGTGCATGAGAAACAGTATGATTATTTCTAGGCCTACTTCTACCATGAACATATGTGGAGCTAGATGCAAACATAGCATGTGAATCGTGATAAGTAGGTAAAGCAGAATGATTATAACATTTATCATGATGAGCAACATTAGAAACTTTCTTGACATGAGCATAAAGATAAGCATGGTTCTTTTGATCATGTGAAGAATATGAGCTACTAGCCATAGGAGCCTTCCCTTTCTCCTTGTTGAGACTAGAAGTCCTTTGGCTTGTTAAATTCTTGGTTTCTTTTCGGAAACCAAGTCCATCCTTAATTGAGGGGTGTCTACCAACGGTGTAGGCATCCCTAGCAAATTTGAGTTTCTCATAATTATCCTTGCAAGTCTTAAGTTGAGCATTAAGACTTGCAACATCATTATTTAACTTAATAATGGTAGAAGCATGTCCTTTACAAGCATCAACATTAAAATCTTTGCGCCTATTGCAAATAACAACATGCTCTATGGATGAACTAGCAGAATTTTCTTCTTCTAACTTAGCATTTAAATCAACATTTAAATTTTTAAGCTTAGAGATGGAGTCATTGCAAGCAGATAATTCAAAAGTCAATATTTTAGTCTTCTTAGTTTCTAGAGCAAGGGCTTTTTGAACATTAATGAATTTATCATGTTCTTCATAAAGAATATCTTCTTGCATTTCTAGAAGCCTATCCTTTTCATTAAGAGCATCAATTAATTCATTGATTTTATCTACCTTAGATCTATCTAATCCTTTAAATAAATCACTATAGTCTATTTCATCGCTAGAAGATTCCTCATCGCTAGAAGAAGAATACTTAGGCGTATCTCGAATATGTACGTTTTTCTCCTTAGCCATGAGGCACTTGTGTCGTTCGTTGGGGGAAGAGAGAAGACTTGTTGAAGGACGAGGTAGCTAGTCCTTCATCCTTGGAGTCAGATGAAGAACAATCAGAGTCCCATTCCTTTCCAATGTGCGCCTCGCCCTTCGCCTTCCTGTAGTTCTTCTTTCTTTCTTTCCTCCCTTTCTTCTCTTGCACCTGGTCATTGTCATTATCGGGGCATTGTGCAATAAAATAACCAGACTTACCGCACTTGAAGCAGGAGCGCTTTCCCCTAGATTTATTCTTGTTGGGAAGCTCCTTGTGTCCCTTCAAGGCAGTCTTGAAGCGCTTGACGATGAGCGCCATTTCATCCTTGTTGAGCCCAGTAGCCTCCACTTATGCTACCTTGCTAGATAGCACCTCTTTGCTGCTAGTTGCCTTGAGAGCAACGGGTTGCGGCTCATAGAGAGGAAGCGATCCGTTTAACGCGTCGTGCATGTACCTTGCTTCCTTCACCATCATATGCCCGCTTATGAATTTTCCAGGATTTCCTCGGGCGTCATCTTGGTGTACTTGGGTTCTCATGAATAAGGTTTACAAGATGAGGATCAATAACAGTAAATGACCTGAGCATGAGTCGGACGACGTCATGATTCGTCCATCTTGTACTCCCATAGCTTCGAATTTTGTTGACAAGGGTCTTGAGCCTGTTGTACGTCTGTGTTGGCTCCTCTCCCCTTATCATAGCGAACCTCCCTAGCTCGCCTTCCACCAGTTCCATTTTGGTAATCATGGTGGCATCATTACCCTCGTAAGAGATCTTAAGGTATCCCATATTTGCTTAGCATTGTCCAAGCCGCTCACTTTGTTGTATTCATCCCTGCATAGAGATGCTAGCAAAACAATAGTGGCTTGGGCATTTTTATGTATTTGTTCATTGATAAACACAGGGTTATCAATACTATCAAAATGCATTCCATTTTCTACAATTTCCCAAATTCTAGGATGGAGAGAAAATAAGTGACTACGCATTTTATGACTCCAAAATGAGCAATCCTCTCCATCAGAGTGTGGGGGTTTTCCAAGTGGAATAGAGAGTAAATGGGCATTCGAATTGTAAGGGATGCGAGAATAACCAAAGGAGTAATTTTGATTAACCATTTTCCTTTTCGATGAAGAGTCTTCGTCATTGTCATCCCTTGGTGAAGAAGAAGAGGCGTCGCTATCGTAGTAGATGATCTTCTTAATGCGCCTTTTCTTCTTTCCATCCCTCTTCTTATGACTCGAGCCTGAGTTAGTGGGCTTGTCGTCTCTTGGCTCGTTGAAGAGGGACTCCTTATCCTTGTCGTTGATCACCATCCCCTTGCCCTTAGAACCCATCTCTTCGAACGGTTAGTCCCTTTAATGAATAGTAAGGCTCTGATACCAATTGAGAGCACCTAGAGGGCGGGTGAATAATTGATCCTGTAAAATCAAATACTAAATAGTCCAAACTTGGTTATGAAAATGTTAGTTAGATCAAAACCAAGATGTTATGGTGAGAACTCTTCACTTGATTGTTCCTTTAGAATGAGTATTAAACTTAGGAACAATAGCACAAGTGATTAAGTGAGAACTCAAGAAGAAAAACCAATCACAATAAAAGATGGCACAAGAGACACGGTGATTTTATCCTGTGGTTCGGCCAATGCCTACTCCACGTTGTGGTGACCTCCTTCGGTCAAGGATTGCACTCAATCCCTCTCAAGTGATCCAACGATCAAACTTGAGTGCCACAGTTTTCTTCCTTTGCGATGGTTTCCCATTTGTGAGGAATCTCCACAAGTTGGAGCCTCTCACCCTTACAACATTGTTCACAAGAAAAGCACAAGAGTAAGGGAGGGAAAGAAACACACACAAGACTAGAATTGTAGCAACAATACGCACACAAGTCAAGAAGAGAGCACACAAGAACAATGCCACAAGTTCACAACACACTTAATGCTCAAATCTCAGTCACGATGATCCAAATGCGTATTTGCGGAGTCTAGGCGTCTTAGGATGTTTAGTGAATGCTTGGTGTAGTGCTCCATGCGCCTAGGGGTCCCTTTTATAGCCCAAAGGCAGCTAGGAGCCATTGGAGTTCTATTTGGAAGGCAATTCTTGCCTTCTGTCGGGTGGCGCACCGGACAGTCCGGTGCATCACCAGACATGAACAGTGCTTGTCCAGTCCCCGATCTCCTTCCTTTTCTGGCGAAGCCGACCTTTGCACCCTTGCTCTTGTTGGCGCACCGGACATTGTCTGGTGCACACCGGACAGTCCGGTGCGACCAACTGACTGTTGGCTCAGGCCACGCGTCGCCCGCTAATTGCGCTGCCGATCGTTGGCGTGGGCACCGTTGGCTCATCGGACAGTCCGGTGAATTTTAGCTGTGGCATCCTCGGTGAATTCCCGAGAGCGACGAATTCGTCGCCAGGGCCAGCCTGGGCACCAAACAGTCCGGTGCACCCCAGGCTAGTGTATGTTTGGCTGAACTCATGCCAAACTTCTTCAATCCAATTTCTTTTGATTTGGCAAGATTCCTAGCACTTAGATAAATATGTTAGTATCCAAAAACAATTTACTAAGGTCGGAGACATACCTTGATTCTTTGATTTGCATCTTTCAACCACTTAGCACTTATGAACCAAAGTAATTTGTGTTGGTCATCTAATCACCAAAACATTTATAGAAATGGCCCAAAGGCGCATTTCCCTTTCACTTTTGATATCATATTTTTCCATCAACACAGAGTTTCATGGTTGTAAACCACGCTGCTCTTGCCCCCAAACTTAATAGGAAGAGCTTCCGGGTTAATATACTTGTGGATGACCTGAGAATGATGTTTAGTTACTTTACTAGGTTCAGATACCATGATACTTGAGGAAAGCAATACAAGGTAAATAAAAATTAATGGGCGGATTTACCTAGCATATATCCTTTGGACTGTAAGTTGACCTCCATTTGACATTGTCTTCCAACATTTTTTTGGACTTGGCAACATTCTAGTTAAGCGCTTCTAGATACCTTGTCAAGCATGCTTCACTACAGTACCTCTCACTACAGGCAGACAAAGGCTCAAGTGCAGATTTTAGTTCATCAATTTGTTCGCTCCGGGATAGGTGTGTCATAAATGGACAAAAAAATTCTGTGTTAGGCACTGGTTTTTTATTTCCACTAAACTGAGTAACTTGTAACTTTCGAAGTTACCTCTGATTTTCACTGATCAGCATCTTTAGAATTAAAATGAGAGGCATGTTTTCTCCTAAACATGATTTCACCTTATCAATTGTTCTCGGGTCAAGGAAATATTTGACTACTTGAAAGAATTAGTGGCATTTATGTCGCAAAGGAAAACAACAACACTTCTCTAAAATTTGGTATTGAATCTGTAATACTTTTTTGAACAAAATTAGAATGTTTTGTTCAACAACTAATAGAATATCACTTCACCTGTATATGAGTTACCTGATTTTTGTTGTTGTTGTTCAGGCAACATATAATTTTTGTTATTGTTTGGCTATTGAAAAAATATATATTATCTTCTATGAATTCTTTTAATTGTACAAGTTGATTGTATAAGATTATTCCCTAAAAATCTAGGAACCTGAGATGTAGCAACTCCCATAGTATTAACTAGATACATAGATAACATTGGGGAAGACCGATAGACTTTACCTTCTAGAAAGCTTGAAATACTTTTGGGGGATTGAATAGAAAAGCAGTGGCCAACCTCTCGGGGTAATGGTTTTATAGGATGTTTACAGTTTCTCGAGCAGTCTTTATGGGCACAACATTTGCCATTGTTCTTCCTATGAAGTCGATCAGCCAGACCATTTTCTCTTGACCAGCAGGCTAACAATTACATTCTCCAAAGAGTATACAAGGAATCGTATGCGTCCTCCATGGGATGATGTGTTCTAAAATTTGAGAACGACATACAGATGAGCTTACAGAGAGCAACAATTTTTAGAAAGAGAAGACACTAAAGATAACACTTTAAAAAGAGGGACTTCTTGCCTGCTTTGCTGGTCTCATGACGACAACAGTTCTCCCTTCTGTCTTGAAAACTTGCCATGTACATTTTACTCGTTTCCCCTTCAAAAGAAACTTCAGGTTAAAATACAATAACAATGATGTTTAGTTACTTTACCAGGGTTCACATACCATGATACTTGAGGAAAGCAACCCAAGGTTAGTGAAAATTAATGGGCAGATTTACCCAGCGTATATCCTCTAGCCTGTAAGCTTACCCCCATTTGACATTGTCTTCCAACATTTTTCTGGACTTGGCAACATTCTAGTTAAGGTTGAGACCCCAACAAAACATCCAGATTTAACGAAATGAAATTGAGATATTAGGGGCATCGTATTTATGCATTTTCAGTCATAGGGTACTCAGAGACCACATCTTTCCCACACAGCCTGCGGTAGACCGTGGTGTAGGTCTCTAGCTTGTATTCGTTGTTGTTCCTCTCATTTGGGTCCAAGAAGATCTGAATGGCATCACAAAAAAAGGTTTAGTACCTTGCAGCAAGATATTAGCCAAACCATAAATTGTATCAAAAAAATTATAGATAACAAAAGCCAAGGGAAAATGTTATGTGTTTTTGTACAAGTGAATACAATTGTCAGCAGAGATAGATGTAGCACTTCTGGGCGGTGTCGCAATCCTTGGGGATGGTCACGTTCTGGAAGAAGGGGATGATGTCCTCCTACCAGAAGATGCCCTTGTATTCCTTCTTCAAGTTAACGAACGGGTTGCTAGCCTTGCTGTGCCAGATGTATGGCAAGCCAGTCTTGACTCCGAGGCTCAGGTGGTCGCAAATGACCTAAGTTATTTTTCAGTTGTAAAATCATCATCAGGCAAATGTACACTATGTTCTGGGAACAAAGTAAACAGTTGTATAAGCAAGAACAGATAAACCACACACCTTCACACACCATCCTATTCACATGTCGTTTTAGAGACCAATGGGCCGGCCATCACCCATGAGACCAAAGTACATAGCAGGGCCGATGAGATCCCTATCAAAGGCAAGGTTCATGCTGCACATGGGGAACAAGGTTCCCTTGGGGATTGTCATGACAACATCAACATACCTTAAAAAAGGGATTTAGACCCAACACTTGATGCAGCAGTGCAGTTGCCAGAATATCAGATTAAATACGAGATTAAAATGCAATACATTTCATTCCTCTCCTTGGGCTTTACCATCTGTGTGGGGCATCATAGTCAGGGATGTTCAGCCACATGTCGTGGCAGACAGTGGTGTGAGCACCCTCCCTGAGGCTGAAGGGGTATCCACATGCAAAGTCCGCACCCTCATGGTAGGGGTCGTAGAGGGTGTTGAAGAAGAACGTGGTGGATGGACTGAGGAGGTTCTTGATGTGTTGCTCAAGAGCATTGATGTCCTTGCCAGATGGGTCCTTGGTAACCTAAATGACACGCAAAGAAATTTGATTAATGCAACAAAACAGCAGGCGTGCAATGATGATGCTAGATCAGATTACAGCATCTGCTCACTCAGATCGTAAAATTCATAACTCGGTCACCATTGCTGGGTATTACCTCTAATGTTTCTAACAAATCACGGTGCTGCTAGCTTAGGTGATAAAAATTTAGCAATTTCATTAGACTGTTGGATGCTACTTCCATGTTACTACATCACGATGTTGATAGTTCCATTATCAGAATTATGGATGTAGTGATGTGGATCTTATAGGAAGGAGGTAAAGATTAAACAATGATTTGAATCCTGAACAGTTGGTCCTGATGAAATGTAAACTAAGAACCTGTTATCACTTAGATATGTTTCGAAACGACCATCTAGTCCAGATCCAATAACATTTGAGCATTTCGACATGTTTTGGTCAACAAGTAGATGACAAACTGAATGTGCCAAGTTTGTGAAGCGTCTCGATCCTTTGGGACTCAAATGTGATACAATTACTAGTCCCAGGAGGCTAGTAACCACATTCCTTACTTCAAATAGTACAAAGTTCGAATAAAAGTTATTGCAATACCGGAGTACAAGCTCTAGTGAGCCTAAAATACAAAGCACAGTGGAAGTTCAATTAGCCCAAGCCACAGGCAGACTGAGTGCAGACACAACCCCCTTCTAGTCGAGCATAGCAGAAAAGAAGTCTTCAGCTGCTGAAAAACATAAATAAATCTGGGTGAATACACTAGGTATTCCGCAAGCCCATCCCGCCCGTAAAGATAGAGGGACCTATATAATACATGCTTTATATGGTGGAGTTGAAGTCACTCTTCTTTTTCAGGAAAAGGCAATACTTTGATGGTTTTCCCCAAAGGAAGAAGTAGCACATTTTCACACTCAACCACCACTGAGCTTCCTGCTCCCGTGGTATTGTTTTTATTTCCAAAAACACCCACACACACATTTCCCTATTTGCGGAGATCATAAACACTAATTGTCATACCACACCAGACTCGTCCATACCAGTGGACACGAACTATTCAAATAGGTTTGAACTCTGCGCAGAGGGGTACACTTTACCCACTAGTCCAGCACTGCGGTCTCATGGCCAATGAGACCCGAATCCAAATCTCTTTCTTTCTCCGCACGTCCTTACCTTAATAGTTACACCGGAAGGAGTCAGGCCACCGCCATGTCCAAACCAAACAAAACATTCCCCCTCCTTATCCTCCCGGTGCTCCCCATCCATCATAACCTTAGGGTTTGGATCGTACGAGTTCAGATTGAGTGACTGCCCATACAGTCTCGAGTGGTTGTACTTGTCATGAGTACAGGTAGTGAAGGATGACAAACCGGTCCTTATAGGAGGGGACAATCCTTCTGCTCACACCTAACTCGGCTGAGCCAACACCTGAGGCCCTCCCCTAAACCAGGGAGTCCCTGATTATCCCACTCAAAAGGTGATAAGGGTGAATACCCTTCATCATACACTTTTTGAAAACATCGTTTATTAAAAACACCACCATTTTCTCATCCCACATTTTGTACTCAAAAGATATTCTTTAATGCGGGCTATCTCTCTTCTCACAATGCAAAGGACCCAACCCTTATTCCCGGCTTAGGTAGTAGAAAGAGTAGGTATTTTATGCATCAAGGGAAGAATGGACTTGCCTTCGTCGAAGTTCTCCTGGCACAAGAGATATATTTCAGAGAGGTCAGGTTCCTGCCCTTCTTCCAGAGCTATAATTTCCGGAGGATCGGATCCCTCTACTCCTAGCAAAAACAAGCAATGAACAATACATCAACCATGGTGGCTTAGTGGAGTGTGCCAAGTTTTAAATATTATTGTTTTGTGCTCTCTAATTTATTTAGACTATCTTTGGTGCATAAAATATCAATATATGCATTTATATATGAAAATAGGAAAAATGGGAAAAAGAAAAGGAAAAGGGATTTCCCTACTAACTGGGTCGGGGGGATTTCGGCCCAGCCAGGGCGAGTGCGCGCGCGACCGCGCGGGCGAGCGACCCAGCCGGCCCACGAAAGAGGGGAACAGCGCGGGGACGGCACCGTGGGCGCGGGCCCACACGCTAGAGAGAGGAGGGGGTAACGACGTCAGGGGGGAGAAGGGTGGTCCGCGGTGGTGAGAACCGGTCGCCGGTGAACCCGACGACGGTTCCTTGCTGGTGGTATGGTTCTGTGTCGACGGAATGGTGGCAAAGCACGAGCGGAGGTAGGGGGTCACGGAGGTGGGGTCAATTTGGCCGGTGGACGCTCAGGATGGCCGGTCCACGGTGGGTGGCGGGCTCCACGGTGGTGAGATCGCCGGTGAGGCCAGGCAGTGCGACGGGGAAGGCGAAAATGGTACTTTGGGACCGTGGGGAGGTGGTGAAGCTCTAGAGCTAACCTAATTGGACCCTAGGCTACTAGAGAGGGGCGGGAGCACTCACCGGAGCGGAGGAAGGGCACGGCGGCGCGGCTCGATTGAGCCCGGGGGAGGGGTGTGGGAAGGCCGAAGCCGGTGTGAGGAGTTGGGGGAGCTCGGGGCGGTCCTTTTATAGGCGGCCAGGGAGGGGGAGGAGGGGATGTGGCAAGCATCGGTGATGCTTGCCGCGACGGCGATGATGGCGCACAGTGGTGGCGACGGGATGGCTCGGGCAGACGGGATGGCTCGGGCAGGCGTAAGGCGCCAAATCGAGCTGGTGAGCGCGATAATGGCGAGGTGACAGGACGGGCGGTGGCCGGCAGCGAACGCGCCGATAGCCTGATCACGGGTGAGGGGAGAGTGGCTAGCAAGCGGGGCCCAATTGCCAGAGGGAGAGCGGTCGCGAGGGAGCGAGAGCGGGCGCGGCTGATGGGTGGGGTCGGGTCGTCAGCAAGGGGAGGGGAGTGTGGCGCGGGCACGGGCGAGCGTGAGAGGTGGGCCGTGTGTGCCGTGCGCGGCGCGCGGGAGAGAGAGGGGGGACTTGGGCCGGAATCGGCCCAGCTGGGGGGGAGAAGAGAAATTCCCTTTTCTTTTTCTTTTCTTATTTCCAAATCTATTTTACTTTCTCCTTTTCTATAATCTCCTTTCCCTTTAAACAAATATTTATCTACATTTCTTGGGTGTCAAAGTATTCTATGTGAGGTGCTACTAACAACCATAGTGTATGCATATGATGAATGAAATGTCTCATGAGGTGGGGGTCTTAGGAGATAATTAAGGGGGGACTTAGGAGTTTTAGGGTTTCTAACCTTGGGATCAAAATTGGGATGTTACAAACCTACCCCACTTAAAAGAATCTCGCCCTCGAGATTCAGACTGGGCTTGAGAAAAGGTAAGGGTATTCCCTCCTCAAAGAGTCCTCACTCTCCCAGGTAGCCTCCTCTTCTCCTTCTCTGCCCCACTGAACTTTATAGAGTTTCACTTCTGAGTTTCGGGTCTTTCGGATAGCTGAATCAAGAATCTTCACTGGCTTTTCTCGGTACTGCAGATCCTTCTGAATCTGAATAGTCTCTTCTTCGATGTGCCTTTCTGGCACTTTCAGGCATTTGCAGAGCTAGGATACATAAAACACATTGTGGATATCTGACATGGATTCTAGTAATTCAAGGCGGTAGGTTGCGGGCCCTATTCTGCCAATGATAGGATAGGGGCCGACGAATCGCGGAGCTAGCTTCCCTTTCACTTGAAATCTTTTGACCCCGCGCATTGGGGAGACTTTGAGGTAGACAAAATCTCCTTCCTCGAAACTGAGTTCTCTCCTTCTGTTGTCTACGTAACTCTTCTGCCGACTCTGAGCTTCGAGTAGTCTTTTGCGAATTAGGGCAACTTTCTCTTCTGCTTCCTAATGAAAGCAGGCCCTTCTAGTGTCTTTTCCCCTACGTTGGACCACATCAGAGGGGTCTAGCACTTTCATCCTTACAAGGCTTCAAACGGTGATATCTTGATACTGGCCTGGTAGTTGTTGTTATAAGAAAACTCTGCATACGGCAAGCTAGACTCCCAACTCTTGTCAAAGGTCAACACACAAGCTCTCAATAAATCCTCAAGGACTTTGTTGACGCATACTGTCTGACCATCTAACTGGGGGTGATAGGCAGTGCTGAAGTCTAGCTTGGTGCCCAAAGCTTGCTGAAGACTCATCCAGAATTTTGAGGTGAACTGTGTTCCCCTGTCGGACACTATCTTCCATGGAATACCATGGAGTCTGACTATTTCTTTATGATACATCCGGGCAAGGGTGGCTCCTCCGAAGGTAGTTTTTACTGGAATGAAGTGGGCTACCTTGGTGAGACGGTCGATTATAACCCAGATAGAATCATTCCCTTTTTGGGTCCGAGGCAGTCCGATTACGAAATCCATGCCTATATCTTCCTACTTCCATTTGGGCACTGGGAGGAGTTGCAGTAGACCTACAGGCTTCTGATGCTCTGCCTCAGTTCGCTGGCAAGTATCACACTGGGCCACATACTGAGCTATCTCCTTTTTCATTCCTCTCCACCAATATCTGGTCTTGAGGTCTAGGTATATCTTGATGGTCCCTGGGTGGATAGAGTAGCCTGAGTTGTGAGCTTCATCGAGCAGGATTCCTCGTGCCTCTCCCTTTGGCACACACAGACGGTTCCTAAACCAAAGGGCCCCTTCTTTATCTGTCCTGAGGTCTAGGAGTTGTTCTTTGTGAGCTCTTTCTGCAAGACTTGACGTCTCGGTGTCTAGGCGCTGAGCCTTTCGTATGAGGTCTTCTAGCATTAGCTTGACTTCTAGGCTGCCATTGTCTCCCAAACAAGCATTTAGTTGAGCTGATTCTTTCTTCCAGTCTTCCAAGAAGTTGGTTGCTTTCTCCCCGAAAGGTTTTCGGCTGAGGGCGTCTGCTACCACGTTGGCCTTCCCGGGGTGGTAGTGGATCTCAGCCATCTTCACTGACGGAGATTCAGGTCTGGTTGAGTGAAAATGTACTTTAGGCTCTTGTGATCTGTGAAGATGTGACATTTGTTCCCAATCAGGTAGTGCCTCCATATTTTTAGGGCATGCACTATGGCTGCCAATTCCAAATCATGTGTTGGATAATTCTGCTCATGCGGCTTGAGTAGGCGTGATGCATAGGCGATGACTTTCTCATTTTGCATAAGCACACATTCTAAACCTTGCCTTGAAGCATCACAGAAGATGAAAAAAATTTGGTGAATATCTGGTAGCGTCAATACCGACGCGGTTGTGAGTTTCTTCTTTATGATTTGGAAGCTTTCCTCACACTTTGGGGTCCATACAAATTTATTGTCTTTCTTGAGGAGCTCGGTCATAGGTCTTGCTATGCTGGAGAATCCTTTGATAAAACGGCGGTAATATCCCGCCATTCCCAAAAAGCTTCGAACTTCACTAACGTTGGATGGCTGCTTCCATTTGGACACTACTTCTACTTTGGATGGGTCCACTTCTATTCCTTCTGCAGTTAAGATATGCCCGAGGAAAGCTATCTTTTCTAACCAGAATTCACATTTGCTGAGCTTAGCATAGAATTGATGTGCTCTGAGTCTTCTGAGGACAATCCGGAGGTGATGCTCATGATCCTTGCGACTTTTGGAGTAGATCAAGATGTCGTCAATGAAGACTACGACAAACTGAGAGCACCTAGAGGGGGGGGGGGTGAATAGGTGATCCTGTAAAAACTTGAAACTTAATCCACAAAGCTTGATTAGGGGTTAGCACAATTAAGCCAAGTGGCTAGAGAGGAGTTCTTGCAAAACACAACAACCACAAGAAGATCAACACAGATAGACTCAATGGTTTATCCCGTGGTTCGGCCAAGTACAAAACTTGCCTACTTCCACGTTGTGGCGTCCCAACGGACGAGGGTTGCAATCAACCCCTCTCAAGCGGTCCAAAGACCCACTTGAATACCACGGTGTTTTGCTTTGTTTACTATATCCCGCTCGCAAGGAATCTCCACAACTTGGAGCCTCTCGCCCTTACACTTTGATGTTCACAAAGAAGCACGGAGTAAGGGAGGGATGAGCAACGCACACAAGACACAAAATCACAGCAAATACGCACACACAAGACCCAGACTTGAGCTCAAAAGAATATCACGAGGTTCTCACTAGAACGGAGCTCAAATCACTAAGAATGTCGAACAAGTGCGCAAGAATGAAGTGTGAGTGATCAACAATGCTCAAAGGATGCTTGGTGACCTCCTCCATGCGCCTAGGGGTCCCTTTTATAGCCCCAAGGCAGCTAGGAGCCGTTGAGAGCATTCCAGGAAGGCAATTCTTGCCTTCTGTCGCCTGGCGCACTGGACAGTCCGGTGCACCACCGGACACTGTCCGGTGCGGATTTCCTTCCTATTCTGGCGCAGCCGACCGTTGGAGATCCAGAGCCGTTGGCGCACCGAACACTGTCCGGTGCACACCGGACAGTCCGGTGCCCCCTTGTGACCGTTGGCTCGGCCACGCGTCACGCGCGGAATCCTCGGCCGACCGTTGGCCCGGCCGACCGTTGGCTCACCGGACAGTCTAGTGCCTCACCGGACAGTCCGGTGAATTATAGCCGTACGTCGTTAATTGCTTCCCGAGAGCGACGACTTCGCCTGTGAATGGCTCACCGGACAGTCCGGTGATTTATAGCTGTATGCCGTTGATCGCTTCCCGAGAGCAGCCAGTTGATAGTCGCCAGCCTGGCGCACCGGACACTGTCCGGTGCACCACCGGACAGTCCGGTGCACCCAGACTGCGCAGAGTCTTGGCTGCATAGCCAAGTCTTTTCCAAATGATCTTTTCCTGTTTCTAGCACTTAGACACAATACATTAGTCTCTAAAAACAATGTACTAAGTCTTAGAAACATACCTTTCCTCTTGAATTGCACTTTGTCCATCAATTGGCACAGATTATCACTTAAGCACTTGTGTTGGCACTCAATCACCAAAATACTTAGAAATGGCCCAAGGGCACATTTCCCTTTCAATCTCCCCCTTTTTGGTGATTTATGCCAGCACAATAAAAAGCAACTAAAGAAGTGCAACATCAATGCAAATGAGAACACAAATTTGTTTTGATTCAAATTTGGCATATTTGGATCATTCTTTGCCACCACTTGGTTTTGTTTTTGCAAATCAAACTCAATTTCCTATCTCTAAGTCAAACACACTTGTTGAGACATAAAGAGAGTTGTTCCAAGAGAAATTGATCAAAGATTTCAAAAACTCCCCCTTTTTCCCATAGTCAACTATTCTTCCCAGAAGAGGCCAACTTTTGACAAAAAAGACAACAAGAGAGTTTTAACAAACCAAAAGCTCTATTCTACTATTTTCAAAATTCTCAAGTGGTAGCTGATCCTATTTATTGCTTTGGCCTTATTTTCTCCCCCTTTGGCATCAAGCACCAAAACGGGATCAATCTTGGCCCTTAAACCCCATTGCCTCACCAAAATCTTCAAATAGGAGTACCATGGCAGTAAGGATATTGAGATGAACTTGGAGTAGGTTACCCTCTCATCGGAGTGCAGTGGAAGTCTTGCATGGTCCAAGTCCACCTTTTCCTTTCAATCCACCTTTGAGACTAAATCAAGCAAACTCAAGCACACAGTTAGTCTCAAAGGGTCAAGTTGTAGCATGCCTCCCCCTAAATAAGTGCATCACTTGCAAAAGGACTTGTGAGGTCTGGGGATCATGAGTACAACTTGAGCACCATAAATACACAAAAAATGCATAAGGAACATGATCAAGGGCATAAACACATGTATGCTTTAAATCAATCCAAGTTCCGCGAATCTAAGACATTTAGCGCACTACGCAGCCTGCAAAAGGTCTTCTCATCTAAAGGCTTGGTAAAGATATCGGCTAGCTAGTTCTCGGTGCTAATATAAAACACTTCGATATCTCCCTTTTGCTGGTGGTCTCTCAAAAAGTGATGCCGGATGTCAATGTGCTTTGTGCGGCTGTGCTCAACAGGGTTATCCGCCATGCGGATAGCACTCTCATTATCACATAGGAGTGGGACTTTGCTCAAATTGTAGCCAAAGTCCCGGAGGGTTTGCCTCATCCAAAATAGTTGCGCGCAACACTGTCCTGCGGCAACGTACTCGGCCTCAGCAGTGGATAGGGCAACGGAAGTTTGTTTCTTAGAACTCCATGACACCAGGGACCTTCCTAAGAATTGGCACGTCCCCGATGTACTCTTCCTATCGACCTTACATCCAGCATAATCGGAGTCTGAATATCCAATTAAGTCAAAGGTAGACCCCTGTAACGCCCTGAATTTGGGGGTAGATTTTTTTTCTTCTTTTCTCTCACCAAATTCGGGCGTTACCCTTTCCTTTTCCCTTTTCTCCTAGCCAAACCTTGATCCTTTCCAAAGTAAAGCGGGATTCGGCTTGAGATCCCATGTAAAGCAAAACCCTAAAATACTTTATTTTGTGTGATGCACCATACCGAACCATGCATACTTTTTGATTGTTTTAAAATGTAAATGCATTCATCTAGAGAAAGTAGATTTTTAGAAAAAGGAAAACCTTTTTCTTCTCCCTTCCCCCCTCCTTCCCCATTTTTGGCCCAGCCGCCCCCTCCCCCGCGCGCCCGGCCCAGCCGGCCGGCCCAGCCGTGCCCCCTCCCTCCCCCTTTGGGCCCATGGCCGGCCCAGCCGCCCCCTCCCTTTTTTTCTCCCCAAAATTTCCCTCCCTCCCTCTCTTTCTCTCTCTCTCCCCTCCCCTACCCTAACCGTCGCCGCCCTCTCACTGCCCTAGCGCCACCGCCGCCGCTCCCTCCCCAGCGCCGCCGCCGCGCCGCCCTCCCCCGCCGCGGTGAGGCCCTCCCTCCCCCTCCCCTCTCCTCCCTCCCTTCCTCCCCCTTCCCCCTTTCGTCGGCGCCCTCCCCCGCGCCGTGGGCGCGCTCGCCCCGACCCCGGCCTCGCTCGCCCGGCCGCCCGGCTCGGCCGCCTCCGCCACCCCCGTCCCGCCGCGCCCGGCCCCCGGCTCGGCCGTCCCGCGCCGGCCCTCGCCCTGCCGCGCCCTGACCCCGGCCTCGCCCGCTCGGCCGCTCGACTCGGCCGCCCTCGCCCCCCCCCCCCGTCCCCGACCTCGGCCGGCCCCCGCCTCGCCGCGCCCCGGCTCGGCCGTCCCCGCCCCGCCCCACCCCGGTTCGGCCGCCCCCAGCGAGCCCCGCCCCGCCCCGGTTCGGCCGCCCCCGCCGCGCCCGTCCCCGGCGAACCCCGCCCCGGTTCGGCCGCCCCCGCCCCGTCCCGGCCCCGGCCGTCCCGGCCATGGCGGCTCGACGCGCTCCCCTGCCCGCGACATCGCCGTCGCCCGTGTTCGCCCGCCCGCCCCGGCATGCCGCCGGCGTGCCTTGCTCGTGTCGTGTTGGCCCCGGCGCGGCCTCGAGCTCGGCCAGCGCACGGCCCCGACGCGTGCGCGACTCGTTCGCGGCACGTTAAGCGTGGCTTTGCGCGTGTTCGTGCAGCGTTTTGGCGTAGCTCGTCGTGCTCGCGACGCGATGCATAGCGCCCTGCCGCGTTCGCGACACGATCGTCTACCCCCTAACCACCCGTCTACCCCCCCCCCCCCCCCCCGTGTATTCCGTGCGTAGCAAATCGTGTTATGTAATTAATAAATGGAAAACACAATTTGGAATTCGGTTACGTTAGTTAATTCATATAGTTAATCGTCTATCTCGTTTAATGTTAATCTACTAAAAGTGGTCACGCTTACATTAGTGCATGTAGCTAATCCTTATTATTGAGGCTAAGCAGAACTAGAGCACGTAACGTTTAGTTATTCGTTTACCCGTAGTGCGTCTCGGGCATAAGCTTTAACCCTCGCGAGACCTTTCCCCGCCCCTTTCTAACCATGGTAAATTCATTATCGTATGTGATATTCTATGCATATTTACTTTATTTGTTCTCTTGCATGGTGTACTGTTTGTTTCCTAATTTCAATGGATGGATGTATGTATGTTTGCAACCGCATAGAGAACGATCCGGTTGAAGAGCCCGAGGAACTCACAGGAGAAGCCCCTGAGCAGCAGTCGGTTGGTGGAGGCAAGTGTCCCTTAACCTATCTCTGTCCTATTCATTCTTTAATTCACCTCCCGCATTACACATTTATACTTAAGAATTGACTAGCTTTTGTTATCCATGTCCTTGTTTACCTATTTGGGTCGGATTATTATTGTTTAGCTTTATGCTATTGCTCAACTCTAATCAATGAACATGATGAGATCATATATGATACGTTGTTTTCCCTTCTCTTATTATGATGTTGTACTTGTGGCCTTTAAGGGGGCTCGAGCAGTTTCTCGAGTGCCTCTCCGTAAGGACCTGTTCTATGGATGACCGCCCGGGAAAACAGTGCAACCATGAGGGTGGAGTGGGACACCCTTAGCTGAGTAATTAGAGGATCCGGGGTGTAGTTCGCTTCGCCGTCGTGCCGTCAATGGGGCTCGGTGTATGCAGCTCGCTCTGCCAAGGTTGATTTGTCCCTTGGGGAGGAGTGCGGTACATTTAGGAAACCTAACGGGCGGCTACAGCCCCGGGGAATCTTTGTAAAGGCTACGTAGTGAAACCCTGCCTATTCACCTTGGTAGTGTTTAAGGGTTTGATCGGGCCGAGGCAAGAGGGAATCACGGCTTGTGGGTAAAGTGCACAACCTCTGCAGAGTGTTTGAAAACTGATATATCAGCCGTGCTCGCGGTTATGAGCGGCCAAGGGAGCTCCAATGATTAGCGGTACTTGATCAGAGACATTTTGGTTTACAGGTGGCAATGAGACTGATGGTTTTGGTTATGTCTATGGTGCTGGTAAGTGGTATTCTTTCCGTTTGGAAAGGGTACATCGGGCTAATAACTTGGGTTAATGTTAAAACCTGGCTTCCTACTAGTAAATAATAATCTAACCAACTAAAAGCAACTGCTTGACTTACCCCCACATAAAGCTAGTCCACTACAGCCAAACGGGATACTTGGTGAGTATGTTGATGTGTACTCACTCTTGCTCTACACACCAAACCCCCCCATCCCCAGGTTGTCAGCATTGCAACCACTACTCAGGAGAAGATGAAGCTGTGGAAGGAGACTTCCAGGAGTTCCAAGACTACGACGAGTTCTAGGTGTGGGTTAGCGACAACCCCCAGTCGGCTGCCTATGAAGGCCGCGTTTATCTACGTTTCTTTTCTGCACTTTGATTATTGTAAAGACTATGTGGATGTCTCAGACACATGATGTAATCGACTATTATTTCCCTTTTTAATACTATTTGAGCACTGTGTGATGATGTCCATGTTATGTAACTGTTGTGTACGTGAATTGCTGATCCTGGCACGTACATGGTTCGCATTCGGTTTGCCTTCTAAAACCGGGTGTGACATAAGCTGGTATCAAAGCCGTGCTGACTGTAGGACCGCTAACCTAGAATAGAATGGTCGTTCTAAGGACTATAGACCTCTGTCCCTGCCTTGACTTTGATATCCCTTCAAAAGTTGGTCATACCGACCAAACCTATGTTCTACTGTATATTATACCTTGCTGAAAATTATGTTTTATTCTAATCCTTCATTTATTTATGATTCATTATTTGCTGGGCATATTAATTCTGTTCTCACTCTTTTGCTTGTGGTGTCTTTTGTAGATGGCTCGTCTTAGACACACTGCACGAAAGTCCGTCATCCCCTTCTTACCCTCCCGCCTTGCTGAGCGTCCGCTTCGCCGTCCCGTGGCCGGACAGTCCAGCCACTTGGAGAGACTACACCACTGCCTGCATGAGGAGCAGGAACGTCGATGATAGGAGCAGCAGGGCTCTTCTTTCTCGCTCCAGCAGGAGATAGAGTCTGTAAGGAGCTGCTCCCCTGTGCTTCCCCTGGAGGCGCCCCCTGCACCACCACTGGGCGCCCCAGCCTCTGGAGTAGCTGCTGGAGGAGACCCAGACGACGGAGGTGGCGACGATAGCTCGAGCCACGACACCGACTTCCCTGCTGACCAGGAGCCGGAAGGATGGGTTGCTCGACCCATCACTCACGACGCTGCTCGCGGGTGTCACTTCCACGATGCGCTCGACACCCTGCTACGTCAGGCACTTAACCGGCGTACTTGGTCCATCGAGTATCGCTATGTGGTCTACCAGCATAGTCGCGGGGTCTACCCGGACCGCTGGGAGGCGACCTGCTTGGTGCGCCGTCCGGAGAACAGTCTCTAGGGTGCTGAGGTCTGCTCAGAGCACTATTCCATCTCTGAGCGGGACTCAGCTGAGGCGGCCATGCAAGATGCTGCATGGCGTGCGCTTTCGCACTACTGCTCGGTTCTCGGTGGGGTAGCTGACGGTCTCGACCTGAAGTGTTACCCCCGCCGTCCATCTGGCAGCACAGGAGGCGTGATTGTTTCACCTGTCGGTGAGGACAATCCTAGGTTGAGCAGCACAGTCAACCTAGCCGCTGTGCTAAACACGGAGCTGGACCATGCACTAGACGAGCTGAGTAGGGCTCGTGCTGAGATCGCCCTGCTGCGGGCTGAGCGTGCGGAACATCGTCACTTGGATGATAGTTCCCCCGCTCCCGTCGGGACTCAGCACCCGTACCGCTCACCTAGGCGTGGACGCCAGTCTTATGGCAATCCCGACTGCAAGACCAAGATAAATCTAGAACCATAGATCGTTAGAGTTGGATCTTGTAATTAATACAAAATATATACGTAGAAGCTACGGTCTTAGCGTTAGTCTCACTTTTAGTTAGTCTTAGTTAGACAGGGTAGTTTGTTATATCCTGTGCATTTATGTTTGTCATGATGAACTATGTTTGGTTTGGATCTTTGTAATGACTGTCACCAGAGTGTGGGTATCCCCTGCATTTTGGTTTACATATTATGTTAATGGAGTTAGTTATATAGTTGGGAAACCTTTTATTCCATTTTCCTCTTTATCTGAGAAGCTGTGTTGGTCTGTGTTGGAGATCAGTGAAGATGCTCATCTGTTCAGTGCTGTTGAAGAATTCTATACTCTTTTCTTATGCTGCAAGATTTGCCAGATCAGTTCTGATGTGTGGTTGCATTCTGCAGATGTCAGAGAATAGGCGCAGAGGAGGAAGGCATGCTCAGCAGGAGCGAGCCGCTCAGCCGGATGAGGTGCCTCAGCAGCAGCACCTGCCGCCCCCGCCCCTGATGTCGATCGAGCAGATGTTTCTGATGCAGACTCAGGCAGTTCAAGCCATCGGTCAAACTCTGGCCGCCATTCAGCAGCAGCAGCAGCAGCAGGAGGCCCCACCTCAACCTCAGATGCCTCAGATGCCTAGAGACAAGCGTGCTGAATTCATGAGAGGTCATCCCCCAACGTTTGCTCACTCTTCTGACCCCATGGATGCTGAAGATTGGCTGCACACTATGGAGCGGGAGTTGCATACCGCTCAGTGCGATGACAGAGAGAAAGTTCTGTATGGTCCCCGTCTGTTGAGAGGAGCAGCCTAATCATGGTGGGAGTCTTATCTCGCCACCCATGCCAACCCCGACGCCATCACTTGGGAAGAGTTCAGAGGTAGCTTTCGTCAGTACCATGTTCCTGCAGGTCTGATGACAGTGAAGAAGGAGGAGTTCCTGGCCCTCAAGCAAGGGTCATCGTCTGTCAGCGAGTACCGAGATAGGTTTCTGCAGTTGTCCCGCTATGCTCCTGAAGATGTCAACACCGACGCCAAGCGACAATACCGTTTCTTAAGAGGCTTGGTTGACCCTCTGCACTATCAGCTGATGAATCACACCTTCTCGACATTCCAGCACCTGATTGATAGAGCAATCATCACAGAGAGGAAGCGTAAGGAGATGGAGGATCGTAAACGCAAGATCAGTGGACCCCAGCCTGGAAGCAGCAGTCGTCCTCGTTTCTCAGGCAATCAACCTCAGCAGTTTAGGCAAAACCAGCGTCCACCTCAGCAGCAGCAGTTCCAAAGGCAGTATCCTCAGCACCAGTATCAGAATCGTCAGAACAATCAGTCAAGAGGAGGTCAGTTTCAGAGGCAGAATCAGCGGGCACCCCGTCTTCCTGCCCTAGCAAACCAGCAAAACAGTCAGGCAGCACCAGCTCAGGTTGGAAACAGAGCATGTTTCCACTGTGGAGAGCAAGGCCATTGGGTGATGCAATGTCCGAAGAAGGCAGCCCAGCAGCAGTCAGGCCCCAATGCCCCAGCAAAGCAGAATGTGTCTCAGCCTAGAGCAGGCAACCGCTCTCAGCCGCGCTATAATCATGGGAGACTGAATCACTTGGAGGCTGAAGCAGTTCAGGAGACCCCCGGCATGATAGTATGTACGTTCCCAGTCGACTCTCACATTGCAGAGGTGTTATTTGATACTGGAGCAACACATTCTTTCATTACTGCATCATGGGTAGAAGCACATAATCTTCCAATTACTACCATGTTAACCCCCATTCAAATTGACTCAGCCGGTGGTAGAATTCGAGCTGATAGCATATGTTTGAATGTAAGTGTGGAAATAGGGGGATAGCGTTTCCCGCTAACCTTATAGTAATGGGTACTCAGGGAATAGATGTCATCCTAGGAATGAATTGGCTAGATAAGTATCAGGCAGTTATCAGTTGTGATAAGAGGACAATCAAGTTGGTGTCCCCCCTAGGAGAGGAAGTGGTGACCGAGTTAGTCCCGCCTGAGCCAAAGAAAGGAAGTTGTTATCAGATGGCCGTTGATAGCAGTGAAGCAGACCCAATTGAGAGTATCAAGGTTGTGTCCGAGTTCCCAGATGTGTTTCCAAAGGACTTACCGGGTATGTCGCCAGAGCGGAAAGTTGAGTTTGCCATAGAGCTTCTTCCTAGAACCGCCCCTATCTTTAAGAGAGCTTACAGAATATCCGGACCGGAGTTAGTTGAACTTAAGAAGCAGATTGATGAGCTGTCAGAGAAAGGTTACATCTGGCCAAGCACCTCGCCTTGGGCCGCCCCTGTCCTGTTTGTGGAGAAGAAAGATGGCACCAGAAGGATGTGTATCGATTATCGAGCTTTGAATGAGGTCACAATCAAGAACAAGTACCCTTTGCCCAGAATAGAAGATCTGTTCGACCAGTTGAGAGGAGCCAGTGTGTTCTCCAAGATTGATCTGAGGTCAGGTTATCACCAGCTCAGGATCCGACCTTCGGACATTCCGAAGACGGCATTCATTACCAAGTATGGGTTGTATGAGTTCACCGTGATGTCTTTTGGTTTGACCAATGCGCCAGCCTTCTTCATGAACTTGATGAACAGCGTATTCATGGATTATCTTGATAAGTTTGTGGTGGTGTTCATTGATGACATTCTGGTTTATTCTCAAAGCGAAGAAGAGCATGCAGATCATTTGAGGATGGTATTGCAGAGATTGCGAGAGCACCAGTTGTATGCAAAGTTGAGCAAGTGTGAATTCTGGATCAGTGAAGTCCTGTTCTTGGGTCACATAATCAACAAAGAAGGATTGGCTGTGGATCCGAAGAAAGTGGCAGACATTCTGAACTGGAAAGCGCCAACAGATGCTCGAGGAATCAAGAGTTTCATTGGAATGGCCGGATATAATCGGCGATTCATTGAAGGGTTTTTGAAGATTGCGAAACCAATGACAGCGTTGCTAGGCAACAAAGTTGAGTTCAAGTGGACCCAGAAATGTCAAGAGGCTTTCGAAGCGCTGAAAGAGAAGTTGACAACAGCGCCTGTCCTAGTCTTGCCTAATGTGCACAAGCCCTTCTCGGTGTATTGTGATGCTTGTTACACGGGTTTGGGATGCGTGTTGATGCAAGAGGGAAGAGTTGTGGCTTACTCGTCCCGACAGCTGAAGGTTCATGAGCAGAATTACCCAATTCATGATCTAGAGTTGGCAGCAGTGGTTCACGCGCTGAAGACATGGAGGCACTATCTGTATGGACAGAAATGCGATGTTTACACAGACGACAAGAGTCTGAAGTACATATTCACTCAATCATAGTTGAATATGAGGCAACGAAGATGGTTAGAGCTGATCAAAGACTATGAGTTGGAGATCCATTACCATCCAGGCAAAGCAAACGTAGTGGCAGATGCTTTGAGCAGGAAGAGTGTAATACCCAATTTGTAATAGATAAAAAAAAAGAGAGGAGGAAAGTTATTTTTCCTATATTTGATGTGTATGTTGAATTTACTTATCATTACATGTGAACACCATATTCAAAAAAAACAAATAATTAATAAAAGAATATATGCCCTTAAAATATGCATCATGCTGGATATTATTTTTATGTGTGCGTATTATGACAAAATAAAATAAAAATGTGACAAGAAATATATTAAAATTCAAAGTGGAATTTAAAATCCAAAGGAATTGTAAGAATTTAGAGAAGAGAAGAAAATAAGAATTTTGTGGATAAAGACAAGTAAATAAAAATATATATATTACTCCTCCACTAAGAAGCTTAAAATTGTATACTTGACTCAATGTTGAAGTTCAAATTCAAATTTTAAAATTCAAAACAATTAGGAATAAAACAAAACAGAAAATAAAAGATAAAAGAAAAAGAAAAGGGAAAAAGGCTTACCTGGGCCTCTATCGTGCATTTCGGCCCACCCAGGAAACCCTGCGCCTCGGCCCACCTCACCTTTGCCCCTTGCGCGGCCCAACCAGCGTTGGGGTGAATCCGCTGACTCGTGGGTCCATCCATACAGACACTCAGGCGCGCGCTCACTTCTCCTGCCGACATGTGGGCTCCACGGCTCATCCTCACTAACGCTGGACGCTCTGGCACCAAGGACGCTGGCGCGTGGGACCAGCCTGTCGGATTCTTCACCTTCGTAACAGACGGGGCGATAAACCGGGGGTTGTTGGGGTTCAAACCCGAAAATCTCTCTGGTCCCTTCGCCCAAGCCTCGCGGCCCTCTCACTGTGGCTATAAAGATCGACAGCGAAGCATCTTTTCGTCTTGGGTGCGCGGTCGTGCTGCGTGGAACCCGTGAAACCAGTTGGCGCAGCGGAAGCGTGGGGAGCCGCCGGGGGTGAAACTGATGAACACCGCCGTTCGGGTCAAGAAAATCAATGTTGGAGCTTCGTGTTTGCGTGTGGGAGCTTGGGAAGGCGTTGTCTGGGGAGGGCTCGGTCGGCTTTGGACGGAATTGCTCATCGTCGTTCCAAACCCGCCGCTGACCGCTCTCCTCCGTGAGCAGCCGATTCAACTGCGTGATAGTCGGTGAGATACCCCCACTCTTGCTCCCCATGTCATTCTCTATGCGTCGCACTTTACGTTTTGGCTCGATTGGGGGCCAACTGTGCCGCGATTTCTCGCCGTGGGTTCAACGCCGCCACGAATCCGCCCCCGCCGTGGTCGGGATACCTCGGCGTCCGAACTATAGGTAAGTGTGCCCTTGACCAATTCGCCTTGATCTCAGTACCGTGTAGCGCGTATGGGCTTGTAAATTGGGGCACTGGTACGCCGGATAGCTGAACTCCGGCCAACCCTCCGCCGCGGTCGGGCGTTGCGCCGCCGTTCGGACACCGAAGGAGAGAAGACGACCCGTGAGCCGTTAGATTGAAAAGGAACGGCTAAGATTAGAGCTGAGATACCCCTTCGCTCAGTTTGATCGCAGCCGTCGAAGACCGATCGGGCGATCCGCGATGATTTGGCCATCATAAAATCCGGGCCGTCGATGTAAGATCTGGCGGCTGGGATCGCATACCGGTTCATTAAAAGTGGGATCCGATCCTAGCGGTTGGTTTATAATCGGACGGTCGGAAATCGTGCGTACCCCTTCGCCGTGGCCACTTTCTTAAAGAGACCCTGAACTTTTATGAAATAAACCCGCGGTCCACCCTCGGGGTTCTATGTGTCTCGGGAAAACTTGCAAGATGACCCCTGCGCTTTGCATAAATTAAGGCCTAGTCCAGAGGAAATTAAAAACAGAAAAATAAATTTAGAAATTCGTTTTTAATACAAAAACAAATCTTAAAACTTGTATAATTCATATTTAATTCATTTTAGCTCCAAATTGAACCATTCCAATTCCTAAAATTTTGTAATAATATTCTCTATCATTTAGAATCACTGTTTTGACATGAACTCTGTTAGGAAATTAATTTATCATCTAATCCTATTTTAATCACATTAAACCTTAGGAAATTCATAACTTAAAACCTACAACTCCAAAATTAATAATTCTTTTTCCTGTGATCTTATTTTAATATGTAGATTATTAATGTGTATTTTGTTCTTATGTTTGGTGTAATGTTAATTTTGCCTATACCATGTATGTTTGTATTGCTACGACTAGCAGTGAGGTCACGAGGATCTGAAGAATCATCCTGGTACCTGGATTCTCAAGGCCCAGGCAAGTTGTGCCCTTGATCACTTCTTTTTACCCAGCCATGTTCTGATTAATCATAATGATCTGCATAGGTTAATTTGATGGGACCCAACAGGTTACCTAGTTTGATTATCTTTATACCTTGTTTACCACTGATCTTTCTGGGTAGTACTTGCTAGTGCTATATGTGGTTTTGGGTATGGAGATACACTATTCATGATTACACTTTTTGTTATCAGTTGTTATTTAATGTTCATGTTAAGATCATTATGTTAATTGGAACATGGAGCGACCACCCGGGAAAACAGTGCTACCACAAGGGTGGTATGGGACGCCCTTGGCTGATTAATTAGGAAAGCTAGTGGAAGACTACCTTACCCGAAAGGGGCAAGGGCAGTAGGGGAGAGGTCAGTGTAGGGAGGCCCTCGGGAGGATTTTGCTGCGATGGCGGTCCTGCAAGGGATTCCTGCACTGGATCTTCCTATAAACTGTAGCGGGTTTTCGGAAGCTAGTGGAACTTTGTAAAGGCCTCGTAGTGTTACCCAGCCTCGCTTCCTTGGTAGAGGTGTATGGGATTCATGACCCCTTGGCAGATGGGTAACACGACTTGTGGGTAAAGATGCGCAACCTCTGCAGAGTGTAAAACTGGTATACTAGCCGTGCTCACGGTCATGAGCAGCTCGGACCCTCACATGATTAATTTATGGAACTAAATTCAATTTGTCATATGCATTGCATTGCAGGTGGTGTTGTTACTTGATTTATTACTTAATTGGGTTTGGTATTTACTTATACTTAGTAACTGCTAATAAAATTTTGACCAACTTTAAAAGCAATGCTCAGCTCTAACCATCTTCTTTGGTAAGCCTTACACTTCACGTGAGCTTCCATCTTTGGCAAGTTCATACACATTATTCCCCACAACTTGTTGAGCGATGAACGTATGTGAGCTCACTCTTGCTGTCTCACATACACCACAGGTCAAGACCAGGTACTGCAGGATGATGCTCATGGAGGATGCTGTGTTGAGTTCGTGAGTGGTCTAGGCCGTCGTCTCCCAGTCAACTTTGGGTTGCTGGACCGTTGTCTCCTTATAATGTAATTATTTATTTTGTATAGAACCCCTGTTATATGTAAAGATGTGACATTCGATCCTGTGCCACTATACATCATATGTATGAGACTTGGTCCCAGCATACCTGGTGTTTATGTTAACCCCGGGTTTTGGACCCCTAAAATCCGGGTGTTACAGAAGTGGTATCAGAGGAATGTTGACTGTAGGACGTAACCTAGATAGAACTGGACAACCAATACTTACTTACCTTTGCTACTCTGATTCTTTTCTAAACTTATCTTAATCTTTTCTCATCTATTTCCGCTTCACTCTGATTATTCTTATCTTTTCCTTCTAAAGACAAATGTGGATTTCACACTTTGAAATCCCGTACCTAAAGTGACTTTTAGGAATAGAAGACCTACTCTCAGGAACAAAAACAAAACTATTTTGTCTATGCACTTGAATGTTTGTTCTTATGATACTTGTCTGATTTGAATCTTTGATTGAGTGTGATGGGTTGTGGAGTAATGTCCACAATTACCTCTACATATGCATATATATAAAAAAAAATATTCAAACCAACTAGATTATCCTTCAATAAAGTATCTAGCCTAACAATACCCATCTTATCTTAAAGACTCTCCCTTATCTTAATAGATCCATCTCATCTTAAAAGATACTCATCTTAACTTGAAAAGATGTTATCCTAATAAATCTAACTGGTCTCAAAAGATTCTATCTTATCTTTATGGATCCATCTTAACCTAATAAGTACACTTATCCACCCTAGTTTAAACGACCATGGTCTAATGAAAATTAATTAGATCTTACCTAGTCAAACTAGTCATACCAATCTAATCTAGATCCCATCCAATCTAATATGATTCAATCTAAAGTGAGTTATTAACAAGTTAGTTAAGTTAGTGATATAGGTTAGACACTGTCTCTACAAATAGAACTTGACCTAAATTAATGTCTTATACCAACTCGTCCTTGAACAATGACCTACCTACACCATATAATCCATCCTATCCCAAAAGATTCTAACATCCTACCCTAGTAGATCTATCTGACCTAAACTAGTCTAACCTAGTCACATCCAACCTAATCTAGATTTTGTCTAATCTATTATGATCTAATCTAGAGTAAGTTACTTAATGCTGGTACACAAGATGTGGCCATACTCCTAAATCATTTAAGCCTAATTTGGAGACTTATATCAACTTGGCCATACACAACAACTCAATCTATATAACAAGTTACATAACTTACCCAATCAATAAAGTCTTAATGGATTGCATAATCTATCAACCACCATTTGACATCAAACCCAGATTTTGACCCACATGATAGGTTACATGACCTATCCAACCAATCTAGAGGCAAACAACCAAACCAAATTTTGACCAATAAACTAGCTGCTCTACCTACTTGTCACCCACAAATCTATCTTAACCATAGGTCCCTAACTCTGGTGGCAACCCCAAGAATGAAGATACCAAGGTCTGAAAAAGAACAGCTCAACCTCGACAAGGAAGAAGATGAGTCAAGATCCACAATCTTGGATAGAATCTTTTCTTACCCTACACTTTCTTAACCAAATAAGCCCTAGAGACATCTTCTATCCTACATAATAAAGTGGACATACATATCTTACCCATGCTCTCCTATCACTTACTAATAATAAAAAGAGAGACTCTTGATTTTGAACTAATTAGAAACCAAAAGCTAAATTTCAAATCACTCTTCCTATATCCTCTTTCTGGCAATCTCGAGGGCGAGATTATTTTTAAGGGGGGTAGGATTTGTAATACCCAATTTGTAATAGATAAAAAAAAAGAGAGGAGGAAAGTTATTTTTCCTATATTTGATGTGTATGTTGAATTTACTTATCATTACATGTGAACACCATATTCAAAAAAAACAAATAATTAATAAAAGAATATATGCCCTTAAAATATGCATCATGCTGGATATTATTTTTATGTGTGCATATTATGACAAAATAAAATAAAAATGTGACAAGAAATATATTAAAATTCAAAGTGGAATTTAAAATCCAAAGGAATTGTAAGAATTTAGAGAAGAGAAGAAAATAAGAATTTTGTGGATAAAGACAAGTAAATAAAAATATATATATTACTCCTCCACTAAGAAGCTTAAAATTGTATACTTGACTCAATGTTGAAGTTCAAATTCAAATTTTAAAATTCAAAACAATTAGGAATAAAACAAAACAGAAAATAAAAGATAAAAGAAAAAGAAAAGGGAAAAAGGCTTACCTGGGCCTCTATCGTGCATTTCGGCCCACCCAGGAAACCCTGCGCCTCGGCCCACCTCACCTTTGCCCCTTGCGCGGCCCAACCAGCGTTGGGGTGAATCCGCTGACTCGTGGGTCCATCCATACAGACACTCAGGCGCGCGCTCACTTCTCCTGCCGACATGTGGGCTCCACGGCTCATCCTCACTAACGCTGGACGCTCTGGCACCAAGGACGCTGGCGCGTGGGACCAGCCTGTCGGATTCTTCACCTTCGTAACAGACGGGGCGATAAACCGGGGGTTGTTGGGGTTCAAACCCGAAAATCCCTCTGGTCCCTTCGCCCAAGCCTCGCGGCCCTCTCACTGTGGCTATAAAGATCGACAGCGAAGCATCTTTTCGTCTTGGGTGCGCGGTCGTGCTGCGTGGAACCCGTGAAACCAGTTGGCGCAGCGGAAGCGTGGGGAGCCGCCGGGGGTGAAACTGATGAACACCGCCGTTCGGGTCAAGAAAATCAATGTTGGAGCTTCGTGTTTGCGTGTGGGAGCTTGGGAAGGCGTTGTCTGGGGAGGGCTCGGTCGGCTTTGGACGGAATTGCTCATCGTCGTTCCAAACCCGCCGCTGACCGCTCTCCTCCGTGAGCAGCCGATTCAACTGCGTGATAGTCGGTGAGATACCCCCACTCTTGCTCCCCATGTCATTCTCTATGCGTCGCACTTTACGTTTTGGCTCGATTGGGGGCCAACTGTGCCGCGATTTCTCGCCGTGGGTTCAACGCCGCCACGAATCCGCCCCCGCCGTGGTCGGGATACCTCGGCGTCCGAACTATAGGTAAGTGTGCCCTTGACCAATTCGCCTTGATCTCAGTACCGTGTAGCGCGTATGGGCTTGTAAATTGGGGCACTGGTACGCCGGATAGCTGAACTCCGGCCAACCCTCCGCCGCGGTCGGGCGTTGCGCCGCCGTTCGGACACCGAAGGAGAGAAGACGACCCGTGAGCCGTTAGATTGAAAAGGAACGGCTAAGATTAGAGCTGAGATACCCCTTCGCTCAGTTTGATCGCAGCCGTCGAAGACCGATCGGGCGATCCGCGATGATTTGGCCATCATAAAATCCGGGCCGTCGATGTAAGATCTGGCGGCTGGGATCGCATACCGGTTCATTAAAAGTGGGATCCGATCCTAGCGGTTGGTTTATAATCGGACGGTCGGAAATCGTGCGTACCCCTTCGCCGTGGCCACTTTCTTAAAGAGACCCTGAACTTTTATGAAATAAACCCGCGGTCCACCCTTGGGGTTCTATGTGTCTCGGGAAAACTTGCAAGATGACCCCTGCGCTTTGCATAAATTAAGGCCTAGTCCAGAGGAAATTAAAAACAGAAAAATAAATTTAGAAATTCGTTTTTAATACAAAAACAAATCTTAAAACTTGTATAATTCATATTTAATTCATTTTAGCTCCAAATTGAACCATTCCAATTCCTAAAATTTTGTAATAATATTCTCTATCATTTAGAATCACTGTTTTGACATGAACTCTGTTAGGAAATTAATTTATCATCTAATCCTATTTTAATCACATTAAACCTTAGGAAATTCATAACTTAAAACCTACAACTCCAAAATTAATAATTCTTTTTCCTGTGATCTTATTTTAATATGTAGATTATTAATGTGTATTTTGTTCTTATGTTTGGTGTAATGTTAATTTTGCCTATACCATGTATGTTTGTATTGCTACGACTAGCAGTGAGGTCACGAGGATCTGAAGAATCATCCTGGTACCTGGATTCTCAAGGCCCAGGCAAGTTGTGCCCTTGATCACTTCTTTTTACCCAGCCATGTTCTGATTAATCATAATGATCTGCATAGGTTAATTTGATGGGACCCAACAGGTTACCTAGTTTGATTATCTTTATACCTTGTTTACCACTGATCTTTCTGGGTAGTACTTGCTAGTGCTATATGTGGTTTTGGGTATGGAGATACACTATTCATGATTACACTTTTTGTTATCAGTTGTTATTTAATGTTCATGTTAAGATCATTATGTTAATTGGAACATGGAGCGACCACCCGGGAAAACAGTGCTACCACAAGGGTGGTATGGGACGCCCTTGGCTGATTAATTAGGAAAGCTAGTGGAAGACTACCTTACCCGAAAGGGGCAAGGGCAGTAGGGGAGAGGTCAGTGTAGGGAGGCCCTCGGGAGGATTTTGCTGCGATGGCGGTCCTGCAAGGGATTCCTGCACTGGATCTTCCTATAAACTGTAGCGGGTTTTCGGAAGCTAGTGGAACTTTGTAAAGGCCTCGTAGTGTTACCCAGCCTCGCTTCCTTGGTAGAGGTGTATGGGATTCATGACCCCTTGGCAGATGGGTAACACGACTTGTGGGTAAAGATGCGCAACCTCTGCAGAGTGTAAAACTGGTATACTAGCCGTGCTCACGGTCATGAGCAGCTCGGACCCTCACATGATTAATTTATGGAACTAAATTCAATTTGTCATATGCATTGCATTGCAGGTGGTGTTGTTACTTGATTTATTACTTAATTGGGTTTGGTATTTACTTATACTTAGTAACTGCTAATAAAATTTTGACCAACTTTAAAAGCAATGCTCAGCTCTAACCATCTTCTTTGGTAAGCCTTACACTTCACGTGAGCTTCCATCTTTGGCAAGTTCATACACATTATTCCCCACAACTTGTTGAGCGATGAACGTATGTGAGCTCACTCTTGCTGTCTCACATACACCACAGGTCAAGACCAGGTACTGCAGGATGATGCTCATGGAGGATGCTGTGTTGAGTTCGTGAGTGGTCTAGGCCGTCGTCTCCCAGTCAACTTTGGGTTGCTGGACCGTTGTCTCCTTATAATGTAATTATTTATTTTGTATAGAACCCCTGTTATATGTAAAGATGTGACATTCGATCCTGTGCCACTATACATCATATGTATGAGACTTGGTCCCAGCATACCTGGTGTTTATGTTAACCCCGGGTTTTGGACCCCTAAAATCCGGGTGTTACAAAGAGTCAAGTCAATCTGATGGTCGCTCATCCGATGCCTTATGAGTTGGCCAAGGAGTTTGACAGGTTAAGTCTCGGATTTCTGAACAATTCGCGAGGAGTTACAGTTGAGTTGGAACCTACCCTAGAGCGGGAAATCAAAGAAGCGCAGAAGAATGATGAGAAGATCAGTGAGATTCGGCGACTGATTCTAGATGGCAGAGCCAAAGATTTTCGGGAAGATGCAGGAGGTGTGATATGGTTCAAGGACCGTTTGTGTGTTCCCAATGTCCAGTCTATTCGAGAGTTGATCCTCAAGGAAGCTCATGAGACAGCCTATTCGATTCACCCTGGCAGTGAGAAGATGTATCAGGATCTGAAGAAGAAATTCTGGTGGTACGGAATGAAGAGGGAAATCGCAGAGCATGTGGCTATGTGTGATAGTTGTCGAAGAATTAAGGCAGAGCACCAGAGACCAGCTGGATTGTTACAACCGTTGCAAATTCCTCAGTGGAAATGGGATGAAATCGGTATGGATTTCATAGTCGGATTGCCTCGTACTCGAGCCGGCTATGATTTTATTTGGGTAGTAGTGGACCGTTTGACCAAGTCAGCCCACTTCATACCTGTCAAGACCAACTACAGCAGTGCAGTATTGGTAGAGTTGTACATGTCTCGGATCGTTTGTCTCCATGGTGTGCCAAAGAAGATAGTGTCAGACAGAGGAACGCAGTTCACCTCTCATTTCTGGCAGCAGTTGCATGAAGCCTTGGGCACACATCTGAATTTCAGTTCAGCATATCATCCGCAGACAGATGGTCAGACCGAAAGGACCAATCAAATCCTTGAAGATATGTTGAGAGCTTGTGCGTTGCAAGATCAGTCCGGATGGGACAAGAGATTGCCTTATGCAGAGTTTTCCTATAACAACAGTTACCAGGCCAGTTTGAAGATGTCACCATTTCAAGCGCTCTATGGAAGGAGTTGTAGGACTCCGTTGCAATGGGATCAGCCTGGAGAAAAGCAAGTATTCGGGCCAGACATTCTGCTTGAAGCTGAAGAGAACATCAAGATGGTTCGAGAAAATTTGAAGATAGCGCAATCAAGGCAGCGAAGCTATGCAGACACAAGAAGAAGAGAGCTGAGTTTTGAAGTTGGAGATTTTGTTTATCTGAAAGTGTCACTGACCAGAGGAGTTAGAAGGTTCGGAGTCAAAGGCAAGCTAGCATCCTGCTACATTGGCCCGTACCAAATTCTCTCAAGGCACGGAGAAGTGGCTTATCAGCTCAGTCTGCCAGAGAATTTGTCTGCCGTGCATGATGTCTTCCATATGTCTCAGTTGAAGAAGTGCTTGCGTGTGCCGGAAGAGCAGTTGCCAGTGGAAGGTCTTGAAGTCCAGGAGGACTTGACCTATGTTGAGAGGCCAGCGCAGATCCTTGAAACCGCAGATAGAGTCACCCGAAGGAAGACCATCAGAATGTGCAAAGTCAGATGGAGTCATCACTCTAAGGAAGAAGCAACCTGGGAGCGTGAAGATGATCTGATGGCTAAATACCCTGAGCTCTTTGCTAGCCAACCCTGAATCTCGAGGGCGAGATTCTTTTAAGGGGGATAGGTTTGTAACGCCCTGAATTTGGGGGTAGAATTTTTTTCTTCTTTTCTCTCACCAAATTCGGGAGTTACCCTTTCCTTTTCCCTTTTCTCCTCGCCAAACCTTGATCCTTTCCAAAGTAAAGCGGGATTCGGCTTGAGATCCCATGTAAAGCAAAACCCTAAAATACTTTATTTTGTGTGATGCACCATGCCGAACCATGCATACTTTTTTATTGTTTTAAAATGTAAATGCATTCATCTAGAGAAAGTAGATTTTTAGAAAAAGGAAAACCTTTTTCTTCTCACTTCCCCCCTCCTTCCCCATTTTTGGCCCAGCCGCCCCCTCCCCCGCGCGCCCGGCCCAGCCGGCCGGCCCAGCCGCGCCCCCTCCCTCCCCCTTTGGGCCCATGGCCGGCCCAGCCGCCCCCTCCCTTTTTTTTCTCCCCAAAATTTCCCTCCCTCCCTCTCTCTCTCCCCCCTCCCCTACCCTAACCGCCGCCGCCCTCTCCCTGCCCTAGCGCCGCCGCCGCCGCTCCCTCCCCAGCGCCGCCGCCGCGCCGCCCTCCCCCGCCGCGGTGAGGACCTCCCTCCCCCTCCCCTCTCCTCCCTCCCTTCCTCCCCCTTCCCCCTTTCATCGGCGCCCTCCCCCGCGCCGTGGGCGCGCTCACCCCGACCCCGGCCTCGCCCGCCCGGCCGCCCGGCTCAGCCGCCTCCACCGCCCCCGTCCCGCCGTGCCCGGCCCCCGGCTCGGCCGTCCCACGCCGGCCCCCGCCCTGCCGCACCCCGACCCCGGCCTCGCCCGCTCGGCCGCCCGGCTCGGCCGCCCTCGGCCTCCCCGTCCCCGACCTCGGCCGGCCCCCGCCACGCCGCGCCCCGGCTCGGTCGTCCCCGCCCCGCCCCGCCCCGCCCCGGTTCAGCCACCCCCCGGCGAGCCCCGCCCCGGCTCGGCCGCCCCCGCCGCGCCCGTCCCCGGCGAACCCCGCCCCAGTTCGGCCGCCCCCGCCATGTCCCGGCCCCGGCCGTCCCGGCCATGGTGGCTCGACGCGCTCCCCTGCCCGCGACGTCGCCGTCGCCTGTGTTCGCCCGCCTGCCCCGGCGTGCCGCCGGCATGCCTTGCTCGTGTCGTGATGGCCCCGGCGCGGCCTCGAGCTCGGCCCAGCATGCCTTTGGCGCGCGGCCTCGAGCTCGGCCAGCGCACGGCCCTGACGCGTGCGCGACTCGTTCGCGGCACGTTAAGCGTGGCTTTGCACGTGCGCGTGTTCGCGCAGCGTTTTGGCGTAGCTCGTCGTGCTCGCGACGCATAGCGCCCTGCCACGTTCGTGACACGATCGTCTACCCCCTAACCACCTGTCTACCCCCCCCCCCCCCCCCCCCCCGTGTATTCCGTGCGTAGCAAATCGTGTTATGTAATTAATAAATGGAAAACTCAATTTGGAATTCGGTTACGTTAGTTAATTCATATAGTTAATCGTCTATCTCGTTTAATGTTAATCTACTAAAAGTGGTCACGCTTACATTAGTGCATGTAGCTAATCCTTATTATTGAGGCTAAGAAGAACTAGAGCACGTAACGTTTAATTATTCGTTTACCCGTAGTGCGTCTCGGGCATAAGCTTTAACCCTCGCGAGACCTTTCCCCGCCCCTTTCTAACCATGGTAAATTCATTATCGTATGTGATATTCTATGCATATTTACTTTATTTGTTCTCTTGCATGGTGTACTGTTTGTTTCCTAATTTCAACGGATGGATGTATGTATGTTTGCAACCGCATAAAGAACGATCCGGTTTAAGAGCCCGAGGAACTCACAGGAGAAGCCCCTGAGCAGCAGCCGGTTGGTGGAGGCAAGTGTCCCTTGACCTATCTCTGTCCTATTCATTCTTTAATTCACCTCCCGCATTACACATTTATACTTAAGGATTGACTAGGTTTTGTTATCCATGTCCTTGTTTACCTATTTGGGTCGGATTATTATTGTTTAGCTTTATGCTATTGCTCAACTCTAATCAATGAACATGATGAGATCATATATGATACGCTGTTTTTCCTTCTCTTATTATGATGTTGTACTTGTGGCCTTTAAGGGGGCTCGAGCGGTTTCTCGAGTGTCTCTCCGTAAGGACCTGTTCTTTGGATGACCGCCCGGGAAAACAGTGCAACCATGAGGGTGGAGTGGGATGCCCTTAGCTGAGTAATTAGAGGATCCGGGGTGTAGTTCGCTTCGTCGTCGTGCCGTCAATGGGACTCGGTGTATGCGGCTCGCTCTGCCAAGGTTGATTTGTCCCTTGGGGAGGAGTGCGGTACATTTAGGAAACCTAACGGGCGGCTACAGCCCCGGGGAATCTTTGTAAAGGCTACGTAGTGAAACCCTGCCTATTCACCTTGGTAGTGTTTAAGGGTTTGATCGGCCCGAGGCAAGAGGGAATCACGGCTTGTGGGTAAAGTGCACAACCTCTGCAGAGTGTTTGAAAACTGATATATCAGCCGTGCTCATGGTTATGAGCGGCCAAGGGAGCTCCAATGATTAGCGGTACTTGATCAGAGACATTTTGGTTTACAGGTGGCAATGAGACTGATGGTTTTGGTTATGTCTATGGTGCTGGTAAGTGGTATTCTTTCCGTTTGGAAAGGGTACATCGGGCTAATAACTTGGGTTAATGTTAAAACCTGGCTTCCTACTAGTAAATAATAATCTGACCAACTAAAAGCAACTGCTTGACTTACCCCCACATAAAGCTAGTCCACTACAGCCAAACGGGATACTTGCTGAGTATGTTGATGTGTACTCACTCTTGCTCTACACACCAAACCCCCCCATCCCTAGGTTGTCAGCATTGCAACCACTGCTCAGGAGAAGATGAAGCTGTGGAAGGAGACTTCCGGGAGTTCCAAGACTACGACGAGTTCTAGGTGTGGGTTAGCGGCAACCCCCAGTCGGCTGCCTGTGAAGGCCGCGTTTATCTATGTTTCTTTTCCGCACTTTAATTATTGTAAAGACTATGTGGATGTCTCAGACACATGATGTAATCGACTATTATTTCCCTTTTTAATACTATTTGAGCTCTGTGTGATGATGTCCATGTTATGTAACTGCTGTGTACGTGAATTGCTGATCCTGGCACGTACATGGTTCGCATTCGGTTTGCCTTCTAAAACCGGGTGTGACAACCCCTTTGGATACCAGATCCCGAAGCAAGGCGTAGCGACTAAATATCTAAGAATTCGCTTCACGGCCACTAAGTGACACTCCCTTGGATCGGATTGAAATCTAGCACACATGCATACGCTAAGCATAATATCCAGTCTACTAGCACATAAGTAAAGCAAGGAACCTATCATAGACCGGTATGCTTTTTGATCAACGGACTTACCTCCTTTGTTGAGGTCGACGTGTCCGTCAGTTCCCATCGGAGTCTTTGCGGGCTTGGCGTCCTTCATCCCAAACCGCTTTAGCAAGTCTTGCGTGTACTTCGTTTGGGAGATGAAGGTGCCATCCTTGAGTTGCTTCACTTGGAACCCAAGGAAGTAGTTCAACTCGCCCATCATCGACATCTCGAATTTCTGAGTCATCACCCTGCTAAACTCTTCACAAGACTTTTGGTTAGTAGAGCCAAATATTATGTCATCGACATAAATTTGGCACACAAATAAGTCACCATCACAAGTCTTAGTGAATAAAGTCGGATCGGCTTTCCCAACCTTGAAAGCATTAGCAATTAAAAAGTCTCTAAGGCATTCATACCATGCTCTTGGGGCTTGCTTAAGTCCATAGAGCGCCTTAGAGAGCTTACATACGTGGTCGGGGTACCGTTCATCCTCGAAGCCATGGGGTTGCTCCACGTACACCTCCTCCTTGATTGGCCCGTTTTGGAAAGCGCTCTTCACATCCATTTGGAACAACCTGAAAGAATGGTGAGCGGCATATGCTAGCAAAATACGAATGGACTCTAGCCTAGCCACAGGAGCAAAAGTCTCCTCAAAGTCCAAACCTGCGACTTGGGCATAACCTTTTGCCACAAGTCGAGCCTTGTTCCTTGTCACCACCCCGTGCTTGTCTTGTTTGTTGCGGAACACCCACTTGGTTCCCACAACATTTTGCTTGGGACGAGGTACCAGTGTCCAAACTTCATTGCGCTTGAAGTTGTTGAGCTCTTCCTGCATGGCCAACACCCAGTCCGGATCTAGCAAGGCCTCTTCTACCCTGAAAGGCTCAATAGAAGAGACAAAGGAGTAATGCTCACAAAAATTAACTAACCTAGAACGAGTAGTTACTCCCTTGCTAATGTCACCCAAAATTTGGTCGACGGGATGATTCCTTTGAATCGTCGCTCGAACTTGGGTTGGAGGTGCCGGTTGTGCTTCTTCCTCCATCACATGATCATCTTGTGCTCCCCCTTGATCACACGCCTCCTCTTGAAGAACCTGTTCATCGTCTTGAGTTGGGGGATGCACCATTGTTGAGGAAGAAGGTTGATCTTGCTCCAATTGTTCCTGTGGTCGCACATCGCCAATCGCCATGGTGCGTATTGCGGCCGTTGGAACGTCTCTTTCATCTACATCATCAAGATCAACAACTTGCTCTCTTGGAGAGCCATTAGTCTCATCAAATACAACATCGCTAGAGACTTCAACCAAACCCGATGATTTGTTGAAGACTCTATACGCCTTTGTATTTGAGTCATAACCTAACAAAAACCCTTCTACATCTTTGGGAGCAAACTTAGAATTTCTACCTTTCTTCACTAGAATATAGCATTTGCTCCCAAATACACGAAAGTAAGACACATTGGGTTTGTTACCGGTTAGAAGCTCATACGAAGTCTTCTTGAGGAGGCGATGAAGGTAGACCCGGTTGATGGCGTGGCAAGCCGTGTTCACGGCTTCCGACCAAAACTGCTCGGGGGTCTTGAACTCTCCAAGCATCGTCCTCGCCATGTCTATGAGCGTCCTGTTCTTCCTCTCTACCACACCATTTTGCTGTGGTGTGTAGGGAGCGGAGAACTCATGCTTGATCCCTTCCTCATCAAGGTACTCCTCCACTTGAAGGTTCTTGAACTCGGACCAGTTGTCGCTCCTTATCTTCTTCACCTTGAGCTCAAACTCATTTTGAGCTCTCCTTAGGAAGCGCTTGAGGGTCCCTTGGGTTTCAGATTTATCCTGCAAAAAGAATACCCAAGTGAAGCGAGAAAAATCATCAACAATTACTAAACCATACTTACTTCCCTCGATGCTTAGGTAGGCGACGGGTCCGAAGAGGTCCATATGCAGCAGCTCCAAAGGTCTTGATGTAGTCATCACGTTCTTGATGTGATGAGCACTTCCCACTTGTTTACGTGCTGGACAAGCTGCACAAGGTCTATCTTTTTCGAAATGCACATTAGTTAGACCTATCACGTGTTCTCCCTTTAGAAGTTTGTGAAGGTTCTTCATCCCCACATGTGCTAGACGGTGATGCCACAGCCAGCCCATGCCAGTCTTAGCAATTAAGCATGCATCTAGACCGGCCTCCTCTTTTGCAAAATCAACTAAATAAAATTTGTCGTCTAGTACACCCTTAAAGGCTAGTGAACCATCACATCTTCTAAATACAGACACATCTACATTTGTGAATAAGCAATTATATCCCATATTACAAAGTTGACTCACAGACAACAAGTTATATCCAAGCGACTCAACTAAAAACACATTGGAAATGGAGTGCTCGGATGAAATAGCTATTTTTCCTAACCCTTTCACCTTGCCTTGATTCCCGTCACCGAATATGATTGAGTCTTGGGAATCTTTGTTCTTGACGTAGGAGGTGAACATCTTCTTCTCCCCCGTCATGTGGTTTGTGCATCCGCTATCGATAATCCAGCTTGAACCCCCGGATGCATAAACCTGCAAGGCAAATTTAGGCTTGGGTTTTAGGTACCCAACTCTTGTTGGGTCCTACAAGGTTAGTCACAATGGTCTTAGGGACCCAAATGCAAGTTTTATCTCCCTTGCATCTTGCCCCTAACTTCCTAGCAATTACCTTCTTATCCTTTCTACAAATAGCAAAGGAAGCATTGCAAGTATGAAAAATTGTATAAGGTTCATTGTTTACTTTCCTAGGAACATGAACAACATTTCTTCTAGGCATAGCATTTTTCCTAGCTAAATTTCTATCATGCATAATAGAAGAACTAGAAGCAAACATGGCATGAGAATCAAAAGCATCATAACTTCTATAAGCATTTCTAGAATGTCTCCTATCATGGTACATGAAAGCATGGTTCTTTTTAGCACTACTAGCCATAGGGGCCTTCCCTTTCTCCTTGGCGGAGATGGAAGCCTTATGGCTTGTTAAGTTCTTGACTTCCCTCTTGAAGCCAAGACCATCCTTAATTGAGGGGTGTCTACCAACTGTGTAGGCATCCCTTGCAAATTTTAGTTTGTCAAATTCACTCTTGCTAGTCTTAAGTTGGGCATTAAGACTAGGCAATTCATCATTCAATTTAGAAATTGAGACTAAGTGTTCACTACAAGCATCAACATTAAAATCTTTACACCTATTGCAAATTATAACATGTTCTACACAAGATGTTGATTTATTAGCTATTTCTAACTTAGCATTCAAATCATCATTTATGCTCTTTAAGCTAGAAATAGAGTCATGGCATGTAGACAATTCACAAGAAAGCATTTCATTCCTTTTAATTTCTAAGGCAAGGGATTTTTGAGCCTCTACAAACTGATCATGTTCTTCATATAAAAGGTCCTCTTGCTTCTCTAATAATCTATTCTTATCATTCAAGGCATCAATCAATTCATTAATCTTATCAACTTTAGTTCTATCTAAGCCCTTGAATAAGCATGAATAGCCTATTTCATCATCGCTAGATTCTTCATCACTTGAGGAACCGTAAGTACTAGTATCACGAGTGCTTACCTTCTTTTCCCTTGCCATGAGGCAAGTGTGATGCTCGTTTGGGAAGAGGGATGACTTGTTGAAGGCGGTTGCGGCGAGTCCTTCGTTGTCGGAGTCGGACGACGAACAATCCGAGTCCCACTCCTTGCCAAGGTGTGCCTCGCCCTTAGCCTTCTTTTATGCCTTCTTCTTTTCCCTCTTGTTCCCTTGTTCCTAGTCACTCACATTATCGGGACAATTAGCGATAAAATGACCAATCTTACCACATTTGAAGCATGATCGCTTCCCCTTCGTCTTGGTCTTGTTGGGATGCTCCTTGCGACCCTTTAGCGCCGTCTTGAAACGCTTGATGATGAGGGCCATTTCTTCATCATTAAGCCCGGCCGCCTCCACTTGCGCCACCTTGCTAGGTAGCGCCTCCTTGCTCCTCGTTGCTTTGAGAGCAATGGTTTGAGGCTCTTGGATTGGGCCATTCAACGCATCATCAACGTATCTAGCCTCCTTGATCATCATCCGCCCGCTTACGAACTTTCCAAGTATCTCCTCGGGCGACATCTTGGTGTACCTAGGATTCTCACGAATATTGTTCACAAGATGTGGATCGAGGACAGTAAAAGACCTTAGCATTAGGCGGACGACGTCGTGGTCCGTCCATCGCGTGCTTCCATAGCTCCTGATTTTGTTGACGAGGGTCCTGAGCCTGTTGTACGTTTGGGTTGGCTCCTCGCCCCTAATCATTGCGAATCTCCCAAGTTCGCCTTCCACCAACTCCATCTTGGTGAGCATGGTGACGTCATTCCCCTCATGAGAGATTTTGAGGGTGTCCCAGATTTGCTTGGCGTTATCCAAGCCGCTCACCTTATGGTATTCATCCCTGCACAATGATGCTAGAAGAACAGTCGTAGCTTGTGCATTTTTGTGAATTTGCTCATTGATAAACATGGGACTATCAGTACTATCAAATTTCATTCCACTCTCGACTATCTCCCATATGCTTGGATGGAGAGAGAACAAGTGACTACGCATTTTGTGACTCCAAAATCCGTAGTCCTCTCCATCAAAGTGAGGAGGTTTACCAAGTGGAATGGAGAGTAAATGAGCATTGGTACTTTGCAGAATACGAGAGTAATCAAAAGAAAAGTTCGAATTGGCCATTTTCTTTTTATCGTAGTCGTTGTCGTCATCCTTTTAGGAAGAGGAAGATTCGTCGCTGTCGTAGTAGATTATCTCCTTGATGCGCCTCATTTTCTTCTTCTTCCCGTCTTTTCTTTTGTAGCCCGACCCTGAGTCAGTAGGCTTGTCATCCTTTGGATCATTGACGAAGGACTCCTTCTCTTTATCGTTGACCACCATCCCCTTGCCCTTAGGATCCATCTCTTCGGGCGATTAGTCCCTCACGTGAAGAGAACGGCTCTGATACCAATTGAGAGCACCTAGAGGGGGGGTGAATAGGTGATCCTATAAAAACTTGAAACTTAATCCACAAAGCTTGATTAGGGGTTAGCACAATTAAGCCAAGTGGCTAGAGAGGAGTTCTTGCAAAACACAACAATCATAAGAAGATCAACTCAGATAGACTCAATGGTTTATCCCGTGGTTCGGCCAAGTACAAAACTTGCCTACTTCCACGTTGTGGCGTCCCAACGGACGAGGTTTGCAATCAACCCCTCTCAAGCGATCCAAAGACCCACTTGAATACCACGGTGTTTTGCTTTGTTTACTATATCCCGCTCGCGAGGAATCTCCACAACTTGGAGCCTCTCGCCCTTACACTTTGATGTTCACAAAGAAGCACAGAGTAAGGGAGGGATGAGCAACGCACACAAGACACAAAATCACAGCAAATACACACACACAAGACCCAGACTTGAGCTCAAAAGAATATCACAAGGTTCTCACTAGAACGGAGCTCAAATCACTAAGAATGTCGAACAAGTGCGCAAGAATGAAGTGTGAGTGATCAACAATGCTCAAAGGATGCTTAGTGTCCTCCTCCATGCGCCTAGGGGTCCCTTTTATAGCCCCAAGGCAGCTAGGAGCCGTTGAGAGCATTCCAGGAAGGAAATTCTTGCCTTCTGTCGCCTGGCGCACCGGACAGTCCAGTGCACCACCGGACACTGTCCGGTGCGGATTTCCTTCCTATTCTGGCGCAGCCGACCGTTGGAGATCCAGAGCCGTTGGCGCACCGGACACTGTCCGGTGCACACCGGACAGTCCGGTGCCCCCTTGTGACCGTTGGCTCGGCCACGCGTCACGCGCGGAATCCTCGGCCGACCGTTGGCCCGGCCGATCGTTGGCTCACCGGACAGTCCGGTGCCTCACCGGACAGTCCGGTGAATTATAGTCGTACGCCGTTAATTGCTTCCCGAGAGCGACGACTTCGCCTGTGAATGGCTCACCGGACAGTCCAATGCACCACCGGACAGTCCGGTGATTTATAGTCGTACGCCGTTGATCGCTTCCCGAGAGCAGCCAGTTGATAGTCGCCAGCCTGGCGCACCGGACACTGTCTGGTGCACCACCGGACAGTCCGGTGCACCCAAACTGCGCAGAGTCTTGGCTGCATAGCCAAGTCTTTTCCAAATGATCTTTTCCTGTTTCTAGCACTTAGACACAATACATTAGTCTCTAAAAACAATGTACTAAGTCTTAGAAACATACATTTCCTCTTGAATTGCACTTTGTCCATCAATTGGCACAGATTATCACTTAAGCACTTGTGTTGGCACTCAATCACCAAAATACTTAGAAATGGCCCAAGGGCACATTTCCCTTTCACAAACTTATCCAACTCTTCCATGAATACCTTATTCATAAGATTCATGAAAAAGGCAGGTGCGTTGGTTAGTCCAAAGGGCATTACTGTGAACTCATATTGTCCGTACCGGGTGACAAAAGTCGTCTTTTGAACGTCTGTTTCCTTGATTCTCAGCTAGTGATATCCTGACCTTAGGTCTATCTTGGAGAAATACTTGGCCCCTTGAAGCTGGTCAAAGAGGTCATCGATCCGAGGTAGTGGGTACTTGTTTTTTATTGTAACTTCATTCAAGGATCGGTAATCAATACACATCCTCATACTTCCATCCTTTTTGGTGACGAACAGGACTGGTGCTCCTCAAGGAGATGAGCTGGGACGAATGTACCCTTTCTGTTGAAGTTTTATGATCTTGAGTTTTAGTTCTGCCAATTCGGTGGGAGCCATGCGGTATGGTCTTTTTGCGATTGGTGCGGTGCCGGGAATTAGATCAATGTAGAACTCCACTTCTCTTTCTGGCGGCATTCATGGCAATTCTTCTGGGAATACATCCATGAATTCTTCTACTACATATATGCTTTCTGCTGCTAGATTAAACACCATTGGATCTTGGGCGGGTGGATGAGCCTAACATGAAACTGACTTTCCTTGGTGGTCAGTGAGAAGAACGGTCTTATCTGCGCAACTTATGATGCCATTATGCTTAGTTAACCAATCCATTCCTAAGATCACATCAATTCCGTGGGATGGCAAGACGGCTAAGTCTGCCAAGAACACTACCTCACTTAAAAGAATCCTGACTTGGGAGCATTTGAGGTGGCATAGAAGGTCTGCCCCTGGGGTTCGGGTGACCAAGGGAATTTCTAGATATGCAGTGGGAATGCCATGCTTTTCCACAAAACCAGTGGCTATGAATGAATGAGATGCTCCTAAATCAAAAAGTACAGCGGCGGGAGTAAATTCAACTAGGAATTCACCGAGCACTACTCCCGAGGCTTGCTGAGCCTCTTGAGCGTCGACGTGGTTTACTCGTGCCCTGCCATGATACTGGGTCTTGCTTAGCTGGTTGTTGGAGGAGGGTGCCTTGGAGGTGGGTGCTGGGGTACTCTTGGGCCATTCACTGAGTTGGGGTAGGTAGGCACCGATGTCTTCAACTGAGAACAATTATTCTTGTAGTGATTAGGGTCTCCGCAATGCCAACAGGCATTGGTTGGAGGTTGGTTGCTTGCAACGGAGGGGGCCTGGAGGGAACTTTGACCCTGCTGACTGAAACGTGATGGAGTAGGTCCAGCTGGCTTGTTGAAGCTTGGTCCCTTGGGTGGAAACCCAAAGGATCGAATTCTCTGGTGCCTGTCCTGCTGCTGAGCTCAGAGGACTTGGAACTTCCTCTTGAGGTGACACTTTTCTTCTTCCCTAGCCCTTTTCACTTGTATGGCCTTGTTTGAGAGGTGCGAGAAGCTGAGGAAGTCTTGGCTGGCGAGGATAGTCTTGAGTTCTGGTCTTAGCCCTTTCAAGAAATGTGGCGGAACCGCCCGAATTATTCCAGCTTAAGTGCCTAGGTCATGCCCTAGGGGCCGTAACACACTTAAATCGGAATAACCCGTCAATCCCTCAGATCCAGTCTGATAAAGCCACTTAACCAGGATCAAATTTCACAATCTCACTCGAAGGTGAGTCACAGAAGAAATACAATAAAGCAGGAAACCTCAAATTAAAGTACTGAATTATTACATAGATCGGAGTTTTCAAGTAGCAGTTAAAGTTCACAAAATGAAATGCAGCGGATAATCTATGCTGTTGATAGCGAGGGAATGGGCAAGGCCTAGCCCACTACTCCTCATGCTCCTCTCCTGCCGGAGCAGCATCACACTCGACCGTCCAACCCGGTGGCAGGGTGGTAGGCCAAGTCACACCATCAACCATATCCTGAAGCATACCTGCAAAAATTATGCCGCAAGCAAGGCTGAGTATACTAATACTCAGCTAGACTTACCCGGTGTGAGGAAACTACTCCTCTACCTCTAGACCATGCAGCTGTTTGGCTGAGGGGTTTGGTTTGCCAAAAGCACTAGCTGAGTCTAAAAATCAATCTTTTAGCTTTTCAGTTTCTAGTATCATTACCTTAGCTAAGTTTGCTCCTTCTAAGCATACATGGTAGCAATCATTTAGTGCAATCAACAAGTTTCTCATGTAAACCTCATTTCACTTCTTACTCGATGTAGTACAGGGGTCAAGCAGTCTCATTAGCTGCGAGAAGCAGACGATTCGAATCGAGTTTTAACCTTGCAAGGTAAACCTAAACGCACGACATGTCAGGGTACTCCGACCCCACACATGTCAACCGTCCCCATCGATTCCCCATTCGCGTCCAAGCCTCACCGCCTTGGCATACAATGCTCCACTGATCCCGGCTGCCGCCGTGCAGTGACCGCACTTGTACCCACCATAGCTAGCATGGGAGACCTAGTCTCAGGTCGCGTGAGGGATAAAGTTCGCGCCTGGCTTCACTCAGGTACTAGGTTTATCGGTTACCATATTTCCCGACATGTTCTTAGTACGTTCAAAAGCTTGACTCAGGTATCCACACATTAATCCTTAATTCCTTTTTTTCCCGTCTCATGGACAAGGCATCCTCCCTGGATCCAAGTCCATAGACTAACATAGATCCCGTTATCAAGATGAATACAATCCATTCCTGACCTCGCGCGAGTGCTAGAAAAATCACTCGACTTCTACCGAGATCCTGATTAGCATAGCAGCTACTTGACCTAGCATACTAGTATTCATCTCAAAAAGGAATCCTAAGTTCATGCAACTAAGGTTTCAAGCAACTCCTACACTTAAGTGCACATTGCAATCCTACAAACATTAAGTGTAGTAAAGTAGCATATAATAACATGGTTATGCATAAAACCGGGGCTTGCCTTCAATAGCTGGGGCTGCGGGGAGATCCTCGATGGTAGCCTCGGGAGCTTGCTCCTGATCTTCCTCTGGGACAGCTCCTTGCTCGGGGATGAGCACGTACTCTCCATCAGCGAGATTACAATCTAATGAATGCAATGAGTAAGATATATGCATGATATGGTATGTGCTTTAGCAATTAAACTTTGATGGTGAATGATCCACTTAAATTAGGTAGAGTTAAATCTTGTTACAAAGATTTTTGGTGGTACACTTAGTATTTTAGATCACACTCAGTTAAACTAAGTGGTAAGTCTAATTTGGTGTTCCACTGAATTCCCTTTTTTTTAAAACCTTAGTGAGAAATTGTCAAGATTTTAAGTTGAACTTATTGGGGCGAGGTTCATCTTTTATTTCTTTCCCTCTATTTCTTTTATGTTTTTGGAGTGGGTTTGAACTACAAGTGGTCTCAATAAATTTCCAAAAATCCTGCAAAAATTACAGTGGCTTCTTATTGGTGTATAATTCTCTGTACTAAAATTTGGGGCTTAAAAAGTGAGTGGTACTTTCTGTACAAAATTATAAAATGTTAGGGCAGAAGGGGTGGTTTGAACTACAACTACCATTTAACAGAAGGTTATTCCTTAAGACATATTTTTGCTGGCATCTAGATGTTATGACATGACTTTGCCCAAATTTCTAGCCATTAATACTTACCAGTTATTTTATGATGATTTTCCAAAGTTTCTAGCCAAAGGGGTGCTTTCTACTACCACTATATTTGAAAAATATCAAACAATAGATTTCTGATAATTCCTAGCTTCTTCTTTACGCAAGAGCAATCATTCTGAAGTTTGGCATCTTTTTGCTTAAGGGAAGGGGTGGTAGGAATTAATTGGATTAAATGGCCCTTTTCATGAAGTATTGGCAATAGGTGTTATTTGGCATCTTTCAAATGGGTTTGCATTTTTCTCTGGTGGCCTATCTCATCATTGATCTAGCAAAATTTTATTTGCCCATTATTGCACCATTTTTGGGTTGCTCATGATTTAATTGAAATATGCCTCATTATCAAGTTTTATTTGTTTATCCTACTTAAAATGATGGGCTGGGCTGTCTATCATTTTTGCAGTGGGGTTTTGGTGGTTACAAGTCCTCTGGATTTTTATTAACAATTTTGGGACTGATTTTATAACTCCAATAATTGTTTTCTAGTTGGGAAAATGCTAAATAAAACACTCCACTTTAATTTTGTTCTGGACTAGTGGTCTTTTTATTTTTCCTAGGTCCTCTGTTTCTTAAGTAGGTTAGGAAAAATAATTGCACTCACTGTTCATTAATTCCTAATGCCTCTCTGGTTTTCCTAAGTTTTGGGCAAAATGGCTTTAAATAGATATCTCTACTTAGATTTTCAATACTGGGGTTTCCACTAATTTTAAACAGTGTTTAAATGGGGTTTGAACATCTACAAATTTTCTTAGGTTCAGCACAAAAGCATAACTAATTTTCTTTAATTAAATAAGGTTTGATCAGTTTCTGTATTTAATTCTAAACCCTAAAATTTAGAACAGAAAGCATGGGGTTTAGTATTTTTAGTTGGTAGTCCATAATATTTAGAATCCAGCAAAATTGGTTTGACAATTTTTGGTTAAGTATTTCTCAAGTTATGAGTTTCCTAAGTTCTCTGTTCATTAAAAAGATTAAACAGAAATGACTAAAGGAAAACTACTTTGCAACGGGGTCCTTGGCGGGTGTTTTCAAGTTTCCTTATAGACTAGTCCTTGGGCTACTATTCAAGTGAGTCGCTGACAGTTCAGAAAACCCCCTGAGTTTTTCTAATCCTAACCCGAGGTCCTTCCCCCAAATTAAACAGTACCCGCGGCAGAGGAAAGGGCGGAGGGGCTTACCGGCGGCGAGACTGCTCCGGTGAGGTGGTCGAGGGTGTAGGGGAGGTCCTGAGGGTCACGGCGATGTGCGGGTCGCCGTCGGGGATGGTCAGGGTCGGCTGGTCCACGTGCGCAGGCGGGGGAGCTCGTCGGCGGCGAGGAGTCCGGCCTATCCAGGGCACAATTGACCAATCAAACGGGTTAGAGAGCTTCACCAGGGATCAAGGAGGGCGTGTGCACGAGGAATTGAAGAACGGCTCACCGGATTGCTTGGTCTACGCGCGCAGGTGGGCGACCGAAGTCCGACGAGGACGATCTTGGCATTTCGGTGAAGTTCTGCCGGGTCCGAGAGCTTGGGGAGCTTCATAAGCTATTGGCGAAGCTATCCGAGCGGCTGGCGCGGCTGGGGAGCAACTGGAGTGGGCTGGCCATGGTGGCCGAGGCTCGGGTGGCAATGGCGGGCGGAAAAGAGCTCGTCAGAGCTAAGGAGGGGTGTCTGGCCGGCGAAGGTGAGCACGGGGTGAAGTGAGGCGCGCCCGGGGAGGCTTTATAGGCGTGGGCGAGCACGGCCGAGGGCGGGGCTCTAACAAGCGCCCGGGGCGTGCGCGGGCGAACGCCAGTGCGCGCTCTGGCGCCTGGCACGGCGTCGAGCACGAGGCAGCGCAGAGAGAGGTCGAGTTCAAGCGCGGATTGGCTCCAAATCTTTGAGATTATGGCCATGATCCCATTGAGAGATCTCTTCCTCTGACATTCCTTTGTCATTTGTGTGTGGAGGCTTGCAGGTTTTGCTGACTGGATCAAGAGATAGAGAGGGGAGAAATCTGGTTTGTCTCACTGCCGCGCACAGAGAGAAGATCGTGGGTTTGACATGTCCAAGGCACGCGTCCCAATGCCATCTTCTGACATGAGATAGAGGGGTTAGTTAGTCACAATTTTGTTAATGGGGTCATTAGGATTTGAGCTAGGGATCAAGGTGAACACGCTCGGTCTTTAGCTCAAGGGCTGAAATTCAGAATTCAGAATTTCTGAAATCCCTATTTAAGAAGCTTGTTTGGAGATTTTATTAAGCTATTTTGGACAAGCTTTCATAATCTTTATTGTAGCTTACTTAGTATATTTCAATGTTTATATTTGGCCTAGGCCATGATTTTATATTTTTCATTGTCTTTTACCCTTTTTCCTCAATTCTACTTAATTAGCTCAATTAGGGTTGGTATTAAGGTTTCAACATTTTTTCCTTTTTGAAAGTCTCATTTGTTTTGAACATGATTCCTTTAGATATGAACTTAGTGGATCTTTTATTCTTAAGTTAATTTGATGCTTCATGCTTAATTTGGCTCACATAAAATGTCAATTCTTGGGTTAGCACTTGAGAGAAACCCTAGGTGACACTGGGGTGTCACAAGAAACGGACCATCTTCTTGGCTTCCGTGCTGACATTGTCAGGCACATAATGAGCCAATTCTGTGAACTTGTGGATGTATTCACTAATAGATCTCCCTCCTTGAGTTAATTTCCTGAAATTCATCTTCTTTGAGCTGGACGATTCCTAGGGGCACATGATGTTCTCGGAAGGCTGCTTCAAATTCTGCCTAGGTAGCATCTCTAACGGCAGCGCTGAAGGTATCCCACCAGGATAGTGCCATCCCAGAAAGTTGATGAGAAGCAAGATGAACACGCTGGTTTTTAGGGCATCAGATGTCCTCTAACTTCCTTTTTATTGTGCGCAGCCAGTCATCAGCGTCGAGTGGGTTGCTGGATCCAGCGAATGTGGGAGGCTTGAGCCTTAGAAAATCTCCCATTCTGTCCAGAGGCCTTCCACCATTCGGGCGCTGGTTCTCAAGGCTTCTGGTGAGGACCTCAATGAGTCGGGTTTGGTTGGCCAGAACTTGGGCTAAGTCTAATGGCAGCTCCGAAGGTGCGGGGAGGTGGGTTTCACTCCCTTCTCCACCGACTTCTCCTTCAGCACCTAGGGGGGACCTTGCTCCAATCCCTGAGGTGGTAGGCGTGGTTTTATCCGAAGCCATCTACTAGGGGGAAAGGATTACTACTATGCACAAGCCATATTTTTTTCAAACACGTTATTTTATTCATCACACAAGTTCATTACAAGCATACAGTTGCCACAGATCACACTACGCGCGAGTGTTTTCTAAGGTACTTCTGAACTCCCTTTCTAAGGTGTCGCCAAATTCTCTGAGAAGATCGTCAAGGCTAGCCAGGGACATCTCCTCAACGTCTGATAAGCTTTCTATCCTAGAGGGAGGCAGTGTTGGTGGGGCTTCCTCTTTTCGTTTAGTCTGGCATCCTTGGCTCTTGGTCCGCTTTTGGATCTTCTATGTGGGGGCAAGCTTCTTTAACTTCTTATTGTAGTCCATCTTCAGGGTTTGGTAGGCTTCACGAGTGTTGGCCTCTTCACCTACTGCTATTTCGAGACTTTCTTGGAGGGATGCCTTTTCCTTTTTTAATTCCTTGATTTGTTGCTCTAGGCTTTCCACCCGGGAATTTAGGTGGGTGCAGTGGGAGAAAAGGTCGTCATAGTGGTTGTCAAGAGTGTGGAGATATTCGGCCATGTAGACTTTGGTGGGGTCATCCTCATTGGGATCTCTCCCGGACAAGGCCTGAAGTCTTTTCCTCCATGTAGGGGTATTTTTGTTGCTAGGTGGAAAGTAACGAAGGGGTGTCTCGGAGACTTCCCTGCTGTAGTTTTGGCATAGTTGGCGGAGGGCTTTTTGGGCAACATTTTGGCAAGTGTCTGGGAAGCGGTGTCTAGTGGCGGTGACTTGGAAGGGAGGGTGATTTGGGTAGTTTCGGCTTTCTCCTAGGTATACTGCCTTAGAGAATTTCTCAATTCCATTCTCGTGATATTCCTTCCAGACGTACTCTGGCTTCTTGCGGAACCCCATGCGAAGCGCGCAACTCCGTAAAAGATGAGGGAATCCTTCCACCTCTAAGCAGTAGGATGTCCTAATGACAAAGGAGCCTTCCATCTGGTAGCAAGAGAAGAAGGGTTTGTTAATATCGGGGAAAGGAGAGAAGATTCTTTTTAGAGGGCAAGAGGTCTTTTCTTTTTAGGGCAAACTTTTAAGGTCGGGGCTGCGATCTACGGATAGTCCTATGGCTTTGATACCACCTGAAGCGTCCCGATCCTTTGGGACTCAAATGTGATACAATTACTAGTCCCAGGAGGCTAGTAACCACATTCCTTACTTCAAATAGTACAGAGTTCGAATAAAAGTTATTACAATACCGGAGTACAAGCTCTAGTGAGCCTGAAATACAAAGCACAATGGAAGTTCAACTAGCCCAAGCCACAGGCAGACTGGGTGCAGACACAGCCCCCTTCTAGTCGAGCATAGCAGAAAAGAAGTCTTCAGCTGCTGAAAAACATAAATAAATCTGAGTGAATACACTAGGTATTCCGCAAGCCCATCCCGCCCGTAAAGAGAGAGGGACCTATATAATACATGCTTTATATGGTAGAGTTGAAGTCACTCTTCTTTTTCAGGAAAAGGCAATACTTTGATGGTTTTCCCCAAAGGAAGAAGTAGCACATTTTCACACTCAACCACCACTGAGCTTCCTGCTCCCGTGGTATTGTTTTTATTTCCAAAAACACCCACACACACATTTCCCTGTTTGTGGAGATCATAAACACTAATTGTCATACCACACCAGACTCGTCCATACCAGTGGACACGAACTATTCGAATAGGTTTGAACTCTACGCAGAGGGGTACACTTTACCCACTAGTCCGGCTCTGCGGTCTCATGGCCAATGAGACCCGAATCCGAATCTCTTTCTTTCCCCGCACATCCTTACCTTAACGGTTATACCGGAAGGAGTCAGGCCACCGCCATGTCCTGAACCCAACGGCGGTTCCTCGTTGGTGGTCTGGTTCTGCGTCGACGGAATGGTGGCAAAGCACGAGCGGAGGTAGGGGGTCATGGAGGTCGGGTCAATTTGGCCGGTGGACACTCGGGATGGCCGGTCCATGGTGGGTGGCGGGCTCCATGGCGGTGAGATCGCCGGTGAGGCCAAGCAGTGCGACGGGGAAGGCGAAAATGGTGCCTTGGGACCGTGGGGAGGTGGTGAAGCTCCAGAGCTAACCCAATTGGACCTTAGGCTACTAGATAGGGGCGGGAGCACTCACCGGAGCGGAGGAAGGGCGCGACGGCATGGCTCGATTGAGCCCGGGGGAGGGGTGTGGGGAGGCCGAAGCCGGTGTGAGGAGTTGGGGGAGCTCGGGGTGGTCCTTTTATAGGCGGTCGGGGAGGGTAGGAAGGGGAGGTGGCGAGCACCAGCGACGCTTGCCGCGGCGGTGATGATGGCGCACAGTGGTGGCAACAGGATGGCTCGGGCAGACGGGGTGACGAGATGGCTCGGGAAGGCGCAAGGCGCCAAACCGAGCTGGTGAGCGTGATAATGGCGAAGCGACGAGGCGGGCGGTGACCGGTGGCGAACGCGCCGATAGCATGATCACGGGCGAGGGGAGAGTGGCTGGCAAGTGGGGCCCACTTGCCAGAGGGAGAGCGGTCGCGAGGGAGCGAGAGCGGGCGCAGCTGATGGGTGGCGTCGGGTCGTCAGCGAGGGGAGGGGAGTGTGGCGCAGGCGTGGGCGGGCGCGAGAGGTGGGCCGCGTGGGCCTTGCGTGGCGCGCGGTTGAGAGAGGGGGGAGGGACTTGGGCCGGAATCGGCCCAGCCAGGGGGGAGAAGAGAAATTCCCTTTCCTTTTTCTTTTCCTATTTCCAAATCTATTTTACTTTCTCCTTTTCTATAATCTCCTTTTTCCTTTAAACAAAGATATATCTACATTTCTTGGGTGTCAAAATATTCTATGTGAGGTGCTACTAACAACCATAGTGTATGCATATGATGAATGAAATGTCTCATGAGGTGGGGGTCTTAGGAGATAATTAAGGGGGGACTTATGAGTTTTAGGGTTTCTAACCTTGGGATCAAAATTGGGATGTTACAGTTTGCGATCCGTGATGGGATCACATAAACAAGGACACCTGACCAAGATGAAAATGAACCCTTGTAACGACAAGGCACTAACTACCAGTACGAGGTGGCAAACATCCATCAACCTCGAGCCAGCCAATTCAAGAACAAGGGTCTTCTGTTGCAAAAAAACAATAAAAAAGAAATTAGGTATGTATCCAGCGATCGAGTTTGAGGGTTGACTTCATGTGGTGCTGCTTGCCAGGAATTCCATGGGTTGCTTCGACGCGACGTTGATGGCGATGACGGACACGAACCTAGCGGCCTTCTCCCCAAAGACGACGCCGATCAAGCCACACTCATGGAGGGGCGCAAGGCGCCCGCCGCGATGGGCGTGGAGCAGGGCATCGCGAGCCGGGGGCATCGTGACTTCGCGAGTGTGGCGTCGTCTCCGGCGGGCCTGACGTAGGGGCTGGGGGTGACTTCATGAGTGGGGTGACTTCGTGAGCGGCGCGGGCAACGTGAGGCCGAGGGGCTCTAGGGTGGGGGCATGTCCCTGGGCCGCCACCGATGAGACACCTCATGTGGCCGAGCTCCCGCGCATCACGTCATCATCATGAGGGAACAGGGAATAGGCAGGCATCGCAGTCGCCAGGGTGGCAGGCAGGGGGTGGGCATGCTCGGCGGACAGAGCACGTCGCGAGGGCGGGGGCAGGGCTACAGGGGCACGGGCAGCTGAGGGCAGCGGGCACGCTGGAGACGAATGGGGGGAGGGGGCACGTCGGGGTGGGGGCACGATATGCACTGTGGAGAGATTGGGAGCGGTAGATCGGGTACTTCCATGGAGGTGAGGTAGATCGAGGGAGTGGATCGTGCGGATCGACCTTCCAGAGAGAGATAGGGTGGGGGAGTGGATCGCGCGGACACGCCATGCATCTGGTGGGTGCCTTCCATGGAAAGAATGGGCAAGGATATTTCGGATCGGGAATGGAGGAGTAGATCACGGTGGTGCGTGCACGAGGGGAGTCAGGGCGGGGGCATGCTTCATCAGGGGAGATATGGATGCCCACGTTCGTACCTTATAGAGTAGTAGGGATAATATATGTATATGTGTTATGCATATCTCTACTATATTAAAGCACCAGTTTCAACGGTTGTCCCACGTCAATATTTTTCAAAAAAAACCTACAATTCTTTAGAATCAACTCGCACTATAATCTCTTCTCTACTACTATATTAGGAGGGTTTATGTAAAAAATAAGGTGAAATTATGTAAAAGTGAGTATTTGAACCTTGGTTGTTGGCTCCATATTCACACCCACCTAATCAATAGAAAACATATATTTTGTGCTTTATTAAAACAAAATTATTCTATGTCATATATATATATATATATAAACCGTAGCAATGCATGGATATATGACTAGTAAATATTAAAGCATCAGTTTTTCCGGTTTCACGTTTTCTACTACCGTCGTTGTGCTCCCCCCACATTTAAATAGTAAAAAAAATTCTAAACATATATGCAATAGGGATTCGAACTATATTGTTGGCTTTAAATGACTAAATCCACATTCACACACACTAGCCAACATAACATACATGTTTGTGTTTTATTATCTATACTTAAGCATAAATAAAAATAGTAACAGCGATACGAACACTTTGCTAGTATAGGTATAAGTGTGTGTTGTATTGTTATTTAACAATGATATTTGGAACGTTAGTATTAGGTCCTCAGGAAAGATAGATAATTTAAATCTAAATTTTTTTTGATGTGGAACTGAAACATCAAGTTAATACTAGTGCAATGCACATGTGTTGCTACAGAATTAACAAAAGTTGGTACAAATCATGCATGTGGAGTAAAAAAATGATACTATTGTTAACAAAAATTACGCAGTGAAACCATAAGATATTTCAATTTTAAGTATTTTTTCCTTTATAATATGCAAATATTCTTCTTGAGTTTGATAAAATACTTTTTCCTTTATAATCTCTACTACTCCTTAAGTTTCTAATGTAGGCGTCCACACAGTAGCGGTGTATGGTTCTGCCTCTGTTGAACGCCCACGCTCCCCACCACCGCCACAATCATCGCCCACGCGCGGATCCCCCACGATCCTCCCCACCACTGCCTCAATCAACGCCCACGCGGATCCTCCCCACAATCCCCACCCCGCACACCCCCACCCTTCCATCGCCGGCCAGAATCGATCGATCCAAAGCTCCCTTTAGAGCCCGAGCTCTATCCAACCCACGAACGGGATCCCGATGCCCATGGCAGCCTCGGTTTGTCTCGCCGCACTGGCTGCCTCGCCCCCGCTGACGTGGCGGAGATGGGCTCCTCTTCTCGCCGCGTCACATCCACGGGCGAACCCGCCGCCTCTTGCACCGCGCTTGCGGGCGCCCGCTCTCCTCTCCGAGCCTCCCATGTTCCCTGCGATTCCTGCACCGAAGCCACCGTCCGGAGGACACCATGTGCAGCAGCAGCATTAGGTGGAGGTGTGGAGGCGAAGTCCACGGAGCGAGAGGCGCTCGATCGGGATACTCTGAAGCGGGTGGCGCTGCTCGTGCTTGGCTGCTGCACTGTAGCCGCCGCTCTCGGCGCGACGCGGGCAGCGGCGGGGGACTCCATCAAGGCGTCAGGATTCGGGCTATGGGTGGCGGAGTCGCTACGGAGGCTCGGATGGCCCGACGACACCGTCGTGTTTGCGCTTGCGACGCTGCCGGTGATCGAGCTGCGGGGGGCGATCCCGTAGGGTATTGGCTGCGGGGCCCATCCCCACCGCCCCTCTGTCGCAAACTTCGCGCGCGCCGCCTCCACTGCAAACCCTCGCCTTTCATCATCGGGCCTCTGCCGCAAACCTCGCACGCGTCGCCTCCACCGCACACCTCGCCCTTCCATCATCGCCACCATGCACTCGCCCTCCACTCCATCCTCGCCCCAAATCGCTCAGCCTAGGCATAGATGGAAGTCCCCCTGCATCCGCCCCCGCGCATCCCGACATCAGTGGATTACGGCAGAGGCCCTTCGTGCACGATCTGTTTACCCCTCCACGCATGGCGGTTCCGCCTCCACCTACCGTCATCCCATCCACTCAAGGCCAATTGCATCCAAATGTCGCGCAGGCCGCATGTCATCCTCATCCTTGTGGCGCCAACAACCATGTGCGACAAGCAGCGGATGTGGCAGATGGTTGTTTGTGTCCCATATAACTCAATATATGCCTGCCCCCGATGCCATCTACACGCCTAGAGGCGACGATCGGACGCACGGCCAAGTAGGAGCCAAAAAGAAGCAAGCCTCGTCGCTGTCATGGAAGGAGGAGGCCATCTCGCCCACGCTGACGAGGAGCCACCAAAGGAGAAGGCCCCACCACCCAAGGAGAAAGCCGCCTAAGGAAACCTTTTCATTTCAGGTGTTTAGTGATGCTACTTGCCCTAAAACCTTTCAATTCTTGTTGTCCTCCGTGGAAGAAATGGGTTGTTTGTGTCTGATATTTTACCTAGGTTGTTTAGATCTACTAGAGCTTAATTTAGTCATCTAAAGTTTATCTGGTGGATCCACGACATTAAAAATGACATCAACCAATAATGCTTCATCTATGTAGTCCTACTGAAATTCCACAAAAGGAACAGCTCCAATTCCAGATAAAGTTCATAAAAACAATTGTTGCATTATATGAAAGACCAATTAGCCATTCAACTTGCAGCCACACAATTAACCATTCAACTTGCAGCCAGAGTTTTGTCGTGCCTATTTTAGTAAATGTATTATGGGCTTTTAAATTGTTACTCCCTCCATTCATCAAGTTTTGTAACATCGTCCAACACGTAATATTTTATAGAAATATAAAAACAATGATAATGTGTTGAAATGACATAGTTATGCTTTCTTTACATCTGATTTGGAACCATGGCATGCTTACAGAAGTTCATTGGCACGTGGTAAGCTTTTTCTTCGCACACGAAACAACAAAATATGCTTTTTCCCTCTAAGATACCAAACCAGTTTAAAGCCTCCAAGAACCTTGGTTTACAAGCATACTGGACACAACATTAGTGAAGCATTGATATGCTTCAGTTTTTTCACTTTTTGAGAAGATGAAGCATGCAGTAGTTGTTTCAAAAAGGATAGTGACAACTTTGTAGGATGTTCAGTTAAATTCAGTAGTCCTCATTGTTCACAAAACTATAAAGTAAGATCTACATGGGCTGCTGAATCAGTCACACAGCATGGATCATATGCAACTGAAAAAACATCCAGACGCAGCACCAGAGCTACCTGGAATAGCTGACTTTTAGCTGTTGTTGTCTAACCAAAATAGGCCTCGTATTTGGTTTCCTTATATGTGCTTCTGCATTGCATTCATTTGCCTAATTTGTAAGATGCATATCTGCATTTGATTGTTCATCTAGAGAAGGGTTGGAGGTCTTCATCAGACATTGCTACTGAATCTGTTGACATCATAGACACACGGGAACCTTTGGAAAAAGGCCTTTCTACCATAAGGATATTCTTATATTCCTTCAAATAGGAAATTGAAACACTAACACACTTTTGTACCCAGACTAGAGGCAGTTCGCCATATGTTGATGATCACCGTGACACTGTCGAAGAAGCCTTTGGATACATCATCTCCAGGGTAAGTCAAAAACCTATCCTCTCGCTACAAACACAGAAGAATTTCAGAGTTGATCACTTTTCTTTTCCTAATTCGTAAATTGTTGTTCATTGTTTTCAGCTTTCCTGCTTATTATTGGATATGTTTGATATTGTACTTAGTTTATACCAACTACCTATCCCAAGCAAGGTGTCTTATATTAGATGGAGCTAGCTAGGCAGCACCAGCAAGCAAGGTATTGTACGATGGTAAGGTGTCTTATATTAGATGGATGGTTCGTCGTTCCAAAGGTTTCCATTAGCCAACAATATATCATATGATCTCTGATCCAACAGTACCTACTCACTCTCCATCATCTCCATTTCCAACTTGATGAAGGTGCGTTGAAGCGTCCCAATCCTCTAGGACTCAAATGTGATACAATTACTAGTCCCAGGAGGCTAGTAAACACATTTATACATCAGATGATTCTAGATTTGCTTAAACGAGACAAACCTATAAAGGTGGCGAACAACTTTAAGAGTTGGTCCACAACTCGGGACATATCATCAGAGTGGGGCTGAAGCAGCCCGATATACGCAGAGAAGCAAATCAGCGGTCCAACAGCCACAGGCAAGGTTGGGAACAGTCGTAACTCTTACCCGATCTCCTTTTTCTGAAAAACAACAAATAAGCAAGGGTGAGTACAAACGTACTCAGCAGCCCACCTTCACCCGCGGAATGGGGAAATCAGATATAATGCATGGAATATGTGGAGCTCAGGATATTTGCAGAAACGGCAATATTTTATGCAGGGTTGTTTTGTAAAACATTTTGTATTTTTCAAAGCGCATCCTCTCCCAAAGGAGCAGGAAGTTTTTCAATATTAGAACAAAATCCTCTGGACTAAACCATCCAGATATCTCAGTAGTTTCCCACTGGTTTTCATTTTCAACAACAGCCACTGGACTTCTCGTCCACCATAGCTCACGGCTCAACCGCCAGACCTTTTAAAACCCACTTTTCTCAAATGCACCTTTTTTGAAAACAAAACATTAATTGTCATACCACACCAGACTCGTCCATTCATGTGGACACAGACTATTCGAATAGGTTTTCAAACTCTGCGCAGAGGTGTACACTTTACCCACTAGTCCGGCTCTGCGATCTCATAGCTAGTGAGACCCGAATCCGAATCTCTTTCTTTCCTCGCACGTCCTAACCTTAACGGTTATACCGGAAGGAATCAGGCCACCGCCATGTCCAAACCGGACAAAACATTCCCCCTCCTTATCCTCCCGGTGCTCCCCAGCCTTCATAACCCTAGGGTTGGACCGTACGAGTTCAGATTGAGTGACTGCCCACACAGTCTCGAGTGGTTGTACTATTAAGGAGTACAGGCAGTGAAAGATGACAAACCGGTCCTTATAAGAGGGGACAATCCTTCTGCTCACGCCTAAACCAGCTGAGCCATCACCTTAGGCCCTCCCCTAAACCAGGGAGTCCCTGATTATCCCACTCACAAGGTGATAAGGGTGAAAACCCTTCATCATACAAATTTTGAAAAGCATTTTCTTTTGGAAACTCACATCTTTCCTCAAATCATTTGTAACGAATATATCAGGGATTGATTGCGGCAAGCGGCTAGGTGGCCATAATAACTTGTCTCAAAATCATATCATGCATAAAATAACAGGCTGAGGGTTGTGGTTGAAAAACATAGGTAATTTATGCATCAAAGGGATCCAGTGAGCTTGCCGTGCTTATTCGGCGAAGGGGGAAGGAGAGCTCGCGGAACTGGCTTCTAGCTCCACTGCCTGGCGTAGACTTGCAGATCTGGCCTCCACGAGACGGCACGAACGCTCCGATAACTATGCAACATGAACAAGCAAACATACAAACAAGCAAGTATACCAACAAATATTTAGTATAGTGGTCAGAATAGCGATATATGGATGGGTAGAGTCTTGAGTAGAATCTGTGTCATGTGGTGTTGAGATACTACTGGTGGTGGAGCGGGGGTGCTTACCAGGAGGGTGGACTGGAGGCGAAGCGACACTATGCGTGTAGTCGGCAGAGCGGAGTAACTGAGTGGGTGGGGTGTTTGCCTTGGCTGAGGGTGTTGAGTGTGTGTGGAGAGGGAGAGGGTAGTTGGGTGTATTTATAGCTGGGTGTATGTGGTGTAGCACAGTGAAGTTCACTGTTGGTGAGAATAGTGACGAATGAATCGTCTGACTTAGTATGAACAGGAGAGTTATAGGCAGAATATGGGACAAGAGTATTTTGGGAGTTTTCTGGAATATGAACCATGCTTAAGGGATGACATGGTTGGATAGGGAATAATTCGATAAGAATTTAGAAACAAGAATTATTGGAATCTGAGTTTGGAAGCCTGGTTCGAAGGAATCTCAAAGTTAAGCGTGCTCAACTTGGAGAAACCTGGGATGGGTGACCAGATGAGAAGTTCCCTACTGGAAGGAAAATCACAGTCACCGGAGTTCGTATGACTGAAATATTGGTCTGGCTGGTCTTAGGTGGACTGGACAGCATGACGGATGAGTAGTTGAAATTTGGGATGACTGGATGACCGATGAATAGTAACGATGAATAATGGCGACGGAAAAGTAATTATAGATATCATCGATGAATAGTAACGATGATGAATAGTAATGATAAATAGTAACGATGATGAATAGTGTATGTGAATAGTAACGATGAATAGTAATGGTGAATAGTGATAGTGAATAGTTCGTATGGACGGACGATGAACGATGAATAGGGACTATGAACGAACGATGAACGATCGAATGATCGAACGAACGAACGATCGGAATTCCGGCAGCATAACGGTAGGAAAAAGATTATATGGACGAACGAACGGACGAACGATCGAACGATCGGACGAACGGACGAACGAACCATGAACGATCGGACGAACGATCAACCGATCGGACGAACGAACGAACAAACTAAGAACAGGGGACGAACGATCGAAGAACGATCGAACGATCCTTGTGCTAGTGTGTTTTTGTGGAACATGGAGTGGGTGTGTGTGGGGGGGGAAGAGAGTTGCCATGAAATGGCTTGGGGTGGGATGAGAGGAGGCCCTTGCCCCTCTATTTATAGCCATGGTGGGGGGATCAGGGGGAGGGATGAGAGGATTAGTGGGAGGATGAGAGGATTAGTGGGAGATTAGCATGTATTTGTCTTGTATAAGTGTAATTAGCTTGTAGAATTCAACGTATGACACCGGAGGCATACGTATACGTATGGGCATGAGGAAAGTTATGAAGAAAATATTTGTAGGGTCTTGAAAAATGATTCTGAAGGTATTTCTCAAGAGGAAAATATCCGAAGATATATCGGTGGAATAGTTGAGCAGTATTTCTGGAAAGAACTTGAAGGGGATCACTAGGAAATATCTGGGCAGTATTTCTTGAAAGAATTTGAGGGGGATCACTCGGGAAATATTTGTAGGTATTTTGAGGAGGATTTTGGAGATAATATAGACCACTAAATTTTATTTGTTGATATCAACTCGCAAACAAACATTGTGAAATGAAACTTGAAATTCATTTTGAATTTAGGGCGAGTTTGAGAAAATTTCAGGATTTGAATTTTTGGGATGCTACAAATCTACCCCACTTAAAAGGAATCTCGTCCTCGAGATTCGGCTTAGAAGGGTTATGGGTATAGCTTTACTTCAGCTACATATCTTCACTTTGCAACTCTTCGAGGAGATGGAACTTCAACAAAATCTGGTCTTTGAGGAGCATCCGGTTGCAAACGCTGATTCTGGCTACTCAAAGATCATCTTCAGCCTTCTAGGTTTCACTTGGCAGCTAGCTTATTGAAGAAGCATTGATGCCAACACGCAAACCTTCCTATTGCGAACTTCCACATGGATTCCTTCCTTGATTGGTCTTCTGGTGCTTCATCAACGGAACTTGGGTGACCACTTCTCATCCAGAAACTTATAAGCTTCGGTGATCTGGTCCTCGACAAGCTTGCTGCAGGCCTTCTTCTTTTTCTCCACATCAGGAACCTTACTGGAATACTACCCCACTTAAAAAGAATGAGGGTAGAACTCTTGAATCTTGGGGATTTGAACTCCTTGAAGTACCACATAACAAGGGTGTTACAAGGCCTTCTTCTGCTGTTGCTGCTTGACCAGGCTGCAGAGAGATGACTGTCACAGGGTTGATTCTGGGAGAACCTTCTTCTTATCTTCTCTTCACTATCTTCTTTTCACTGACCCTTCCTTTCTCTTTGCTCTTCTCACTGGAGGATTCTATCAAAGAGTATTACTATCATACACTGGAGGAAACCAAGGACTATGAACCATGTGCAACAATCTTCAACCCAAGAATCACCAAGCATTGTGATCTTAGGAGCAGGGGAGTGGAAAAATGGAGTTGCTTGCGATTTGGCAGAGGGGATTTATCTGGAGTGTGCTTTGAGCGAGTTGGGAGTTGAGGGGGCTAGTGGGGGGATTTATAGGCGAGCGGGGGTGTCCGGTTGCGGAGTAGTGGTGATGGAGTAGGTGCTACGTGGCAGCGGGTGCGATAAGGGGAGGGGGCCTGGTGTTGCCGGCGATGAGGGTGGCGGTGGGTGCGCTGCAAAGGTGGCGTGGGCGGCGGTAGTGCGCTGCAAAGGGGGGCAGTGGGTGGCGGTGGTAGTGCGCATGGAGGCGAGGCATGAGAGAGGGGGGGCACGGGTGAGTGGTGGGGTCAATGACCCTGATGTTTGTGGTCTCTAGTTCCAAGAATCTTTGCATCTCTGTATGGTAATAACTCCTTCTGTCCTCTTTTCTTGTTTACTTTGACTCAGGGGCAGTGCTTTGATTCCCACGGTCGGTCCTTTTGACTGAGTGACTAGACAGGTTCCTTCTGTAGCTTATTCTAGGCTTCAAGGGTAAGCTTCTCGGTATCTTCTTGGGTCAGGTGCTTTTCTCTTGAGATGGGTTAAGATAAGAATGGAAGCATAAGGTGAGGATTGGATCTAATTTGTGATCTATGTTTTTAGAGAAAACCTTCCTTAAAAAGAAAGAAAACACATAAGTTCAGCAATGATAAGCACAAACAAATCAAATATTTTGAATAGGGGAAGAATAGAGTTTTTCCAAAGCACGAACTGCTCAGATTCGGGGGCTAAGCATAATTGCTATTGCTTGGCTCCTGAATTGAGAACTATGCTAAATGCAACTTATGAGCACTAACGTTAAAGCATCACATATGCACTCAAAAGGGAGGAAAACATCAAGCGAAATTCATTTTGAAATGCTCTAGGGGGCAACAGAATTAGAGTTTTTCAAAACACGCGGCTACACGGTTACCTCTCATACATGCAGGGCTCTACCAAAGTGAAGAAAAACTTCACTACCCAATGCACGCAGAGGACTGGGTATAACTAACTCAGATCTGGCAGCTTCTCTTCTGGCAAGGCTGGCGCACAACTTCAATCTGAGACATCTCCTGGATGGGTCAAGAGAGAGCTGATGTTGACGACTTCTTCTGGCGGCGACTGAGATGGCAAGACGCGGTCGAACTCTTCTTCAAGCTGGACTGGTTCTTGTAGCTCCTCAGAGGGCGGTGGTGCTGGCGGGGTGCTTGCAGCTTCTTCCTTGACCTCACGGGACGGTGCTGGAATCTTCTTCAAGGTGAAGGGCTCAAACAACTCTGGCGGGGGATCCTGGGAGGACTCGGGGTGCTCTTGCTTATCCATAGCCTGAGGGAAGACTGGAATTCCTTCCAAGACTATGGCTCCTTCCGGGAGTTCCCAAGTCTTCTTCTCTCCTCTGGTAGAGACCAGGTGACCTTCAAGAATCTGGGGATCTTCAGCTCTGATGGGTTGAACAGGGTTGGATGAAGCAGGCTCTTGGATCCGTAGGGCTCTACGTTGGTTATGGGTTACCAAGTAGGCCTCCATCAACTTCTGGACGTGCTCATCCTTGGCTTGCTTCAGGGCTTCAACAGCAATGGCTTCACGACTTTCCAAGGCAGCTACACGGGCTTGAGCTGAGGTGAGATCCACATGGAGCTTATGGTTGAGCTTCTCTGCATCTTCTGCTCGGGCAATCATCTGACGGTGGTGCCGAGCCAAGAAATCATACTGTGCATCCAGGGTGAGCAGGTATGCAGTGAGGTACACGACTGTGGGGTCATCCTCAAGCAGCTGCTGTCCTTCCAATGCACGCATCCTGGCCATCCAAACAGGACGGTTTCTCTGAAAGGGCGGAAAGAATCTGAGCGGTGTGTCGACCACTTCTTCTTCATAGATCTGACATAGGGTCCTCAATGCCTTGCGAGCGACGACTTGGCAGGTGTCTTTGAATCTGTGCCCAGCAGCAGTGACACTCCATTCCACATGGTGCAGACTGGATCCAATGTATACAGTCACGACACACTTCTCTATGCCATGCTCGACGAATTCACGACCATCATACTCTGGCTGGCTCCTAATTCCGAGGCGGACTGTGCATGCTCTCAGCAACTTGGGGAAACCATCTTCATTCTGGCAAAAGCTGGTTTGGCAACGGACCTCCATCTGACTTCTGAGAGAAGGAAAGGGGGAAAGCATTTTTGAAATGAAGGGATAAGAGCAAGAATTTTTTTAAGAAAATAGTTTTGACTCAAAAACTTTTGGATCGGGCTAAGGGTTACGTCCTGCGGCCAACCTAATAGCTCTGATACCACCTAAAGCGTCCCAATCCTCTGGGACTCAAATGTGATACAATTACTAGTCCCAGGAGGCTAGTAAACACATTTATACATCAGATGATTCTAGATTTGCTTAAACGAGACAAACCTATAAAGGTGGCGAACAACTTTAAGAGTTGGTCCACAACTCGGGACATATCATTAGAGTGGGGCTGAAGCAGCCCGATATACGCAGCGAAGCAAATCAGCGGTCCAACAGCCACAGGCAAGGTTGGGAACAGTCGTAACTCTTACCCGATCTCCTTTTTCTGAAAAACAACAAATAAGCAAGGGTGAGTACAAACGTACTCAGCAGCCCACCTTCACCCGCGGAATGGGGAAATCAAATATAATGCATGGAATATGTGGAGCTCAGGATATTTGCAGAAACGGCAATATTTTAAGCAGGGTTGTTTTGTAAAACATTTTGTATTTTTCAAAGCGCATCCTCTCCCAAAGGAGCAGAAAGTTTTTCAATATTAGAACAAAATCCCCTGGACTAAACCATCCAGATATCTCAGCAGTTTCCCACTGGTTTTCATTTTCAACAACAGCCACTGGACTTCCCGTCCACCATAGCTCACGGCTCAACCGCCAGACCTTTTAAAAACCACTTTTCTCAAATGCACCTTTTTTGAAAACAAAACATTAATTGTCATACCACACCAGACTCGTCCATTCATGTGGACACAGACTATTCGAATAGGTTTTCAAACTCTACGCAGAGGTGTACACTTTACCCACTAGTCCAGCTCTGCGATCTCATAGCTAGTGAGACCCGAATCCAAATCTCTTTCTTTCCTCGCACGTCCTAGCCTTAACGGTTATACCGGAAGGAGTCAGGCCACCGCCATGTCCAAACCGGACAAAACATTCCCCCTCCTTATCCTCCCGGTGCTCCCCAGCCTTCATAACCCTAGGGTTGGACCGTACGAGTTCAGATTGAGTGACTGCCCACACAGTCTCGAGTGGTTGTACTATTAAGGAGTACAGGCAGTGAAAGATGACAAACCGGTCCTTATAAGAGGGGACAATCCTTCTGCTCACGCCTAAACCAGCTGAGCCATCACCTTAGGCCCTCCCCTAAACCAGGGAGTCCCTGATTATCCCACTCACAAGGTGATAAGGGTGAAAACCCTTCATCATACAAATTTTGAAAAGCATTTTCTTTTGGAAACTCACATCTTTCCTCAAATCATTTGTAACGAATATATCAGGGATTGATTGCGGCAAGCGGCTAGGTGGCCATAATAACTTGTCTCAAAATCATATCATGCATAAAATAACAGGCTGAGGGTTGTGGTTGAAAAACATAGGTAATTTATGCATCAAAGGGATCCAGTGAGCTTGCCGTGCTTATTCGGCGAAGGGGGAAGGAGAGCTCGCGGAACTGGCTTCTAGCTCCACTGCCTGGCGTAGACTTGCAGATCTGGCCTCCACGAGACGGCACGAACGCTCCGATAACTATGCAACATGAACAAGCAAACATACAAACAAGCAAGTATACCAACAAATATTTAGTATAGTGGTCAGAATAGCGATATATGGATGGGTAGAGTCTTGAGTAGAATCTGTGTCATGTGGTGTTGAGATACTACTGGTGGTGGAGCGGGGGTGCTTACCAGGAGGGTGGACTGGAGGCGAAGCGACACTATGCGTGTAGCCGGCAGAGCGGAGTAACTGAGTGGGTGGGGTGTTTGCCTTGGCTGAGGGTGTTGAGTGTGTGTGGAGAGGGAGAGGGTAGTTGGGTGTATTTATAGCTGGGTGTATGTGGTGTAGCACAGTGAAGTTCACTGTTGGTGAGAATAGTGACGAATGAATCGTCTGACTTAGTATGAACAGGAGAGTTATAGGCAGAATATGGGACAAGAGTATTTTGGGAGTTTTCTGGAATATGAACCATGCTTAAGGGATGACATGGTTGGATAGGGAATAATTCGATAAGAATTTAGAAACAAGAATTATTGGAATCTGAGTTTGGAAGCCTGGTTCGAAGGAATCTCAAAGTTAAGCGTGCTCAACTTGGAGAAACCTGGGATGGGTGACCAGATGAGAAGTTCCCTACTGGAAGGAAAATCACAGTCACCGGAGTTCGTATGACTGAAATATTGGTCTGGCTGGTCTTAGGTGGACTGGACAGCATGACGGATGAGTAGTTGAAATTTGGGATGACTGGATGACCGATGAATAGTAACGATGAATAGTGGCGACGGAAAAGTAATTATAGATATCATCGATGAATAGTAACGATGATGAATAGTAATGATAAATAGTAACGATGATGAATAGTGTATGTGAATAGTAACGATGAATAGTAATGGTGAATAGTGATAGTGAATAGTTCGTATGGACGGACGATGAACGATGAATAGGGACTATGAACGAACGATGAATGATCGAATGATCGAACGAACGAACGATCGGAATTCCGGCAGCATAACGGTAGGAAAAAGATTATATGGACGAACGAACGGACGAACGATCGAACGATCGGACGAACGGACGAACGAACCATGAACGATCGGACGAACGATCAAATGATCGGACGAACGAACGAACAAACTAAGAACAGGGGACGAACGATCGAAGAACGATCGAACGATCCTTGTGCTAGTGTGTGCTTGTGTGGAACATGGAGTGGGTGTGTGGGGGGGGAAGAGAGTTGCCATGAAATGGCTTGGGGTGGGATGAGAGGAGGCCCTTGACCCTCTATTTATAGCCATGGTGGGGGATTAGGGGGAGGGATGAGAGGATTAGTGGGAGGATGAGAGGATTAGTGGGAGATTAGCATGTATTTGTCTTGTATAAGTGTAATTAGCTTGTAGAGTTCAACGTATGACACCGGAGGCATACGTATACGTATGGGCATGAGGAAAGTTATGAAGAAAATATTTGTAGGGTCTTGAAAATGATTCTGAAGGTATTTCTCAAGAGGAAAATATCCGAAGATATACGGTGGAATAGTTGAGCGGTATTTCTGGAAAGAACTTGAAGGGGATCACTAGGAAATATCTGGGCAGTATTTCTGGAAAGAATTTGAGGGGGGTCACTCGGGAAATATTTGTAGGTATTTTGAGGAGGATTTTGGAGATAATATAGACCACTAAATTTTATTTGTTGATATCAACTCGCAAACAAACATTTTGAAATGAAACTTGAAATTCATTTTGAATTTAGGGTGAGTTTGAGAAAATTTTAGGATTTGAATTTTTGGGATGCTACATGCGTACATCATCCCTCTCTGCCCCTTGCGATCGATCCTCTTCAATATATTATATTAGTTTAAAAGAATCGTTATTATCTAATTCGATTACTAGCAGTAGCTAAGAATCAGAAGCTAATAAAGTTCATTAATTCATATTCTCGAATGGGCTAGAATCTTAAAAGATTTAATACACAACTAATTTAGAAAGCACTTAAATAAACTGCATGTTTCTCTTTGTTTGTTGGAACTCTTACTTTTGTATATTTTATTAAATCCCATCTTTCTTCCAAGCTTCAGCACTTTCATTGAGATCACAACCCTAGAAGAATTTGTGTTAGACCAAGTAAAGGTTGAGTTGGTCTATAAGACAATATATTAATATAGGAATTTGAGATGAAATTATATTTATAGAATTACCTCTCAATTTATTGTAAACTATACAGTTCTTCGTTTGTAGAAAGACTCCTATTAAGCCAAAATTAAAGATTTTGCAATGCATTGTTTCCCTTGCTATTCTACTATTATGATATTGATGAAGAAACCAAAATTAAAGTTTGCTTTCACTCAATAATTGCTTCTACACTTCTAATTCGACCCTGCTATGTTCTATATTCTACTATTTTGTATGCTGCTTAGAAACCCTCTGGTTGGGGGTTAGGTAATAGGTGACACTTCGACTCTGACGAATAATTTTTTCAATACTCAGTCTGTAATAGTATTTATTTTTGAATTCACAATTCTGGTTTGATCATTCTTTCAAGTAGCACAAGCTCTGTTCAAGTTTGGGGTTTAAATCTGCTTTAATTCCAACAGTATAATTCCCTGTTAAAAAATTTCAAATAGATGAGTATAATTCCCTTTAGCTAGGTTTTCTGCTTTCTAACTACATTTCAGCACCCACCATAGCTGCACACTTATACATACAGTACCTTCTCCAGCACGGGAATTGAATTTCCATGTCCCATCTTCTTCATGTACTTGATCAGTAGTAGCCTCAACATACTGGCAACGAAAGGTTTGTGGGTGGCATTTAGAGGTAAGTTGCTTCACATGAACTTTTCTTTATGGGATTTTTATTATGTCATTTTTGTTTTTGTAATGACTACTTGAAATTGGTTTCGTTTAGGGTCATATACTCATTTCTGTAATTTCCAAAACATCAAGAAAAAATGCACTACTTTACAGAAGGGAAAATCATCTCTCCTTGAGATGCTCTTTTCGCTCCTTGAAAGCAAGAAATGACCGTTCATCAGCTGTGGCGCCTATGGACTACTGATGTTTCTTACATCCAATTTTTGAGAGATAAACGGATAGTTCCTGATTCAGATCTTCCAAGCCCTAAAGATGTGGACCTATTGTATCAGTTTATAGATAAGAGGTGAGACCCCCCATATTTGAACGAACTTGTCATTTTTCTGAACTATAGTTGAAGTGAAATGAACTTCATTGCCTTCTCTCTTTTAGTAAAAGGCTCATGGTAGTAACTGGGGCAGGAATGAGCATTGAATCTGGCATTCCTGATTACAGGAGGTATGTGCATTGTTGTATCTGATGAAACCATATTTTCAGCCTCCCATTACTCTTAATATTCTAACAAGAAGAATTCTTATTTTATGGCAGTCCTAATGGTGCATACAGTACAGGTTTTAAACCACTTTCTCATCAGGTGTGCCCAGCATTGCTTATCAAATGATGTCTCTTGCTGTTTTTTATACACATTTCTTTCATTATGGTGCTATTTTTAAAAGGGACGCTGGCATCTTTTTCAAAAATTTCAAAATTGTATCCTAAAGATAACAAGGTTTTTATTCTGTTTATCTGCATACACTGTCTTTGTGTGAGGACTCATAAAAAGAGGCTACTCATAAAAAGAGGTTTTTATTCTGTTTATCTGCATACATTGCTTTATATCACGTTTATTTTGTTCTTGCTATTGCGGGTATTGTACCTTCATGAATATATGGTAATTGAAGATCATTATACTGCATAACCCTCCACTCTTCAGTTTTTCACTGTATGCAACACCTAAATGTCTGATCAATTTGAGACATGAATTTCAGGACGATATGAGTAGGTTTTGATTTATAACCCGGATCTGCTTGTGATATCTTGTGTGTGATGCCATGATTATACCTGCATATTGTTCCTAATTTCCTATTGCCATTTTTTCAGTTTCTTTTGTATAAGCACATGCCATTCTCCCTTTACTGCATTTTATGGGATCATCATGCTATCATTAGATTATAGGTAGTAATATGATAGTTTCTATCTTCTTGCAGATGGTACAGATTTTGCAAGTATATATTGAGAAGAATGTATTGCTATTCCAGGGTTTTGAGCACATCAATACAGATTCTACAGGAATAGGTTGTATGTTTTTTGGGGAAAATACTGCTTTTGCTTGCAGCTCATGGGCAGTAAAGAAATGCATGTCCTCATAAATCATGAATGGTGATTAACCACAGATTTCTTGAGCTAAACATGATGACCATGTTTTTTTCACTTCCTGTAATCTTGCTCTTTGTAGGTGGATCAAGTGCATCATGCCTTAGGGGAAGCTGGTTCTGGTCACCGGTGGAACCAACGGCATCGGTGAGATACCAATATCCCTGCTCTCCGTTCTAGCATTGTGTAGCATTTTCCTTGTTAGAAGTAAATATTTCATCTGAATTGCTTCGAGACAGAAAAGCTCATTTCTCTCTGAAGGTGACTATATCTTAGTGTCAATTACCGTGTTTAAAACATGCGAGGTATTAAGCATTGGAGAACTAAGGATAACATGTTAGTGTTGCATTGTGATGTTACGTTTTCTCCAACTTGTTGTTGTGTCCTGCAGCAGCACTTTTTAGCGTTGCTTACTATATCAGTTGGCAAGATATTGACAAAGTAGTGGGTACATCCTTTTAGGGCAGTTGGTTGTAGCATCATTGCTGAGCAGGAACATCAAGTCAAGGTTTCTCCTAAGAGATCTAGAAAAGGCGTCGTCCTTATTTGGCAAGTAGGATGAGAGTGTAGGTATGTACTGCCTGATACTCTGCAGTTGAAGTTAAACTTCCAACCAAGGTATCAGCCAATGTTAAAGAAGAACATGCACTTATTTAGATAATCAAGACAAAAGAGTTTTGGGCAAGGACAATCTTAATGGAACATAGGACGACCCTTCGATTCTAGAATGAACCAAATAAAAGGTTAAATTTTAGCTGTGACAAACGTGTAATGAGTTATTATTGGTTTGAGCTCTAACATCCATTTATGTGTTCATTGTATACATTATTCTGGTCAAATCATGCACACATGTATGCTTAGTCATTTTATGTCCTTGCATGTCAATAACTATAGGTACCTGTGTTTATCACATATACAAGCTAACAATATACAGTTATGGGTGAGACAACATCTTAGTTCACTGATCACACACATATTTTTATGACAGATTGGGATGGCGTCAGAAATCTTGTAAGTGCCTTGCCATAGACAATCAAGATAATGGTTCTTATGTCATCCATTGGTGTTACAAAATACAATGAGATACCATGGAGGTATAATGCCTTATGATTCTGAAGAGGAATTTTGATATTTACAGTTGAACTTCATGACATCGTAGTATGATAGTTATGCCTTTGGACTGGATTCAGATATAACTGACAGGTAGAGTATTTGAGAATCCTCTTGGACTAGATTTGTTTCATTTAGAGTAATGCTCTTGGACTGGATTCATTTCATTCAGAGTATTTGAGAATCCTCTTAGACTGGATTTAGATACAACAAATAGACAGACAACAGTGTTGTCCGCGTTAGGACATTCATCTAGCAATTCATTAGAATCAGATGACCGGATTGAACCTACTGCCTATGTTCTTAACTCAACTACTCTTCTTTCAAGGGAACATAGTAATGTTTTGGATTCTTTCTGTCTGTTGCAAAATGATCCCACCGTTCACAAGCAGAGAGCAGCTATAGTTGTTGGGTTTGAACTCTAAACACATATTTTTTGACCAAATACACCATCATATGTAGTTTTACTATTGTAATTAAGTTTTATCACAAATTCACGGTAGTATTCTCGTGAAGACCTCCATTATGACCTTGGAACAGATTCTTGAAGCCTCTTCTTGGATAATGAATGAACGAAGTAGATGACTCAGTGTTCTACTTAATTAATTGCTTGTCTGTCGTGATGGTTATTATTTATTCTGGTATGTCTCATAGGTGCACAGAAGAATCATGCATGTGATCCTTTCGCTATCAAGTTGAATCCTAAATAATTTTCTCATTATCTCTTCCTTTTTTGGAGCTCAGGGTCACAAAGATCATAGTGTTATAATAAGGTAATTGTTTGTGTAGAATATGGGGCAAGTTTTGGTGCAGATGCTGCAATAATAATCATCCCTCTCGGTGTAGCTAAGGCAAACATCATCAGGTTCGAACCTGAGCTACAAAAACAGAAGCTTTCACTCTTTTAGCAATTGTTGATCTTGGCACTGGCATCAAGAACAAGATAGCTCTCAAGTTCAACACCATATTTTGGCCCAACGTTGAAGTGCTAGGTAGTATCGCCCCCAACATCAAGTGTATGTGGCTACTTTCTCAACCTTCACAAAACCCAGTCCTGGTATGCATGGTAATTGGTAGATTCACATACAAGGTTGAGAAGCTATGAAACAAAGAATCTGTGAACTATTTTAAGTCCTAGCTCAGGAAGATGCTACTGGAGGCAATTAAACTGGTAAATCGAGCACAGAAAACACATACTTTGGCTCATCTGCTTATGTGTAGATCATAGTATAAAAATCCATGAATTGCAAGTTCTTGCATGTGCAATGCAAGTGTCATCTAAAACAAATTCATCTACTAAATCTAGATATTTTAAGTCAATACTTGCAGTAGTATTCATCTACTTATGTGCATATCATAGTATCAAAATCCATGCATTGCAGATTGTGACTTGCAGGCACAATGGGAGTGTCATCTGGAAGTTTTTTCTCATATTTGGGTCTGATAAAATCATCTGAATATTGTCAGGAAATACTTAGACTATATTTTTTTGCAGTGATTCTTCCCTCAAGCTGGCAAATTCTATTGGTTCTGCTATTTGCTATAAGCCCTGGCTTAACAGCAACTGGTTCCATTGATCATATGAATTCGTGAAAACATCCGTTATAATCCTGGAACAAATTCTTGAAGCATATTCTTGGACAACGAATGAATGAAGTAGATGACTCATTGTTCTACTTAATTAATTGCTTGCCCGGTGGTTATTATTTCTTCCGGTATGTCTCATTCTGGTGTGTAAGGTGAGATGCAGCACTGCAGCTCCTCCCACCTCTGTGCAAGTGTAAACATAAGATGACATCTGCACTTTTAGCTTGGAACTAGACGATAAGTTGAATTGTAGATAAGTTGAATTGTACGTACAATCTTGTTCTTCATATGCCTATTTCTTATTCTCAAAATTACTTTACATTACCTTATTTACATATTTCTTGTATTTACGTGTTTTAATTTTTCAGTAGGTTCTATTTCTGCACTTGGAACCATCAACAAAGAGTCAAAGAGTAAAGATGTTATTCCACGATGGTGTGTTTCATACATTATTTATCTCTACGTTATGTTTTGTTGTAGATTTTTAATTGTTATTTTCTATTTTAGTATTGAATTGTATGGTTGTTTCCTTGAAACCACATTCACACTCATCTCTATAGCAATGAACGGACACTTTGTTATATCTTTTAAGTATGTAAACATCCAATATGAGTGATGCTAGCAAGAATATAGAATAACAATTAGTGTTTTTACATATCTATGGATTTTATCATATTGATTTTGTAGCAACGCACGGGCATATACCTAGTATGCAAATATGAACCAGACTCTATTAGTGTTGAGTGATAAAATACTCAGATGAAGATGACGCTAGGACTCAGCCAGTCAAACTTCAAGGTGTTATACTGCTATTTAAATTTGATAAGAAGAATCCATAACTCATGATGAACTTTTAATTTATGTGTGAGTCACTGTGATGGATGTGTTGTAGTGCCTTGGGCATATGATGGACTGTAAACGTTTAATATGTGAACTCTGAATTATGATTCTATGAACCGAGATGTTGAGTTGCTACTTGCTATGAACTTGTCATGTTTTAGGAACTAATATATTGTATGTGTACTTATGGGGTGTTTGGTTTGAGGAATGAACTAGTCCATCGTCTTCTCACTCCTCACTATTTTTGTTTGGATTGTGGAATAGAATGAGTTGATCCATCACCATCTCATTCCTCATAGTTAGTTAGTTAGTACTAATATGAGGAATGGAGTCATCCCACCAAATCTGAGGAATGAACCTATGATGCACCACCTTAATTTGGATGGTATGATTCCTCAAACCAAACACTCTATTAGTGTTTCTTATGGTATTTAATTATGGTTCACTCGTTGTGTATAGTTGGACTTCGACGTTGGTTGTGTGTTTATGTATTGAAGCGTTGGGGGTCAGAGCTCCTAGGCTTTGTTTGACTACTCTAGTATACATCGCAATCTATATGTATTGAGGTAGATTAAAGTGTAAATTAAACTAATTTATACCTAAATCATCCTCAATATATATGGATTGAGATTTATACTAGAGTATCCAAACAAAACCTTAGTGGTTTTTGTGTTCCCGTCGAGTTTGGAGGCACATGCAGATTCTAGCCATAGCGAAGTTTGGGTTGGATGTGGCTTGTGGGTTTTATCTTTGGTTTTTAGGGTGGGTCTGCAGATGCCACACTCGCCCCAAACTCACCTTGTTGCCACCCATGTCCATGCCTAAACCAGTATAGTCTGTCTCATGTGTTATCCTTCAAATCTACTATGTGTGATGCATTATGTCGGTGTTTCGAACTAGCACCAACGAGTAAATTTGTATATGCGTGTTTTGGTCCGGATGGTGTACTCAATGGGCGCAAGATTTTATATTGGTTTGGGTTGAACGTCCATACTTCCAGCCTTCGGTGGCTTGTGCTATCGAGATCTGATTGCTCGTAGTAGAGGTTACAAGTGGGTGGGTGAGGGATTTGAACCATATTGTTGGCTCTAAATGACTAAATCCACATTCACACACTAGCCAACAGAACATACATGTCTTTGTGTTTTATACTTAAGCATGTGTGTATCAATGAGGGAGGGAGAGAGAGAGCCTAGAGGAGCGGTCGTCGAAGAGGCCCTTCCGCTTTTCAGCGACAGGTCGTGGAACTCCTTCGTCGTCGTTGATCACGAGTCGTTAGCGGGGGCGTTGTGTAGGCATTGTTGGGGGCTCCGGGTTGCGGGACGTCATCACGCTGGTGAATTGGTGATGGATAATAGGATGGTCCATAAAATAAAGACAATTAGATGCGATTGAGGAAAGAGGGTGGAGGTAAAAGAAGCGATCCAAAGCGGTGATTTTAATGGAGGGAGATTGTTGTGGTTAATTTGTTGTGTGGGCTTAGTGACATTTTAAGTGATGGATTACATAGGAGTAGAGATGATAAGGGAGACGATAAAATAGTGGTATATAAGAGATACAAATGCAAAAATTCAACGAGATTAAATAGAGTTGAATAGAAAAGAAAAAATACTATATATTATTAAATTAATATACTAAATTTGAAGAACTCTAAAATTAATTTTAGAATACAGAAATCTAATATAAATCATTTTTATAAATATTTTTTCCCACAAGAAAACCCAAACATATTCCACAATCTAAAGTACATAGTGTAACACACTGAATTTGGGGTATAAAATTTCTTTTCTAATATTCACCAAATTTAGGTGTTACCCTCCCCTTTCTTGATTTTCTTTTCTTTGTCCTAAATAGTGAGAAATTATTTTGTTTTATATCTACGTGTAAGCCTAATAAATTAAAACCCTATAAGTGCTTTGATTGTCGCATCATGCTGGAGCATACTTTCACTTTGTTTGATGAGTGATTTTGTGGAGCATGTGTTTAATAAGGAATTCGATTTGACGTCGTGAAGAAAATAGGAAAGAACAAAAAATAAAGAAATAGGAAAGAAAGGGAAAACCCATCTTAGCTCCTTCCCCTAGCCAGCCTGCTCCGCGGCCCAACCTGCTTCTCCCCCCCCACCCGCGACCCAGCTTCGTGTCCCCTGCGCTCCTGGCCTGCCCCCTCGCCAGCCCACCCCACACGCCCCGCGTCTCCCCAGCGCCACCTCGCTCCGCAAGGCCCAGCGCGCAGGCGCCCACGCCCAGGCCGCCAGGCCAGCTCGGCCCAGTGCCCCCAGCCCATGCCTCCCACGCTGCCCCTCCCCAGCCGCACGACACGCACGCTCGCGGTGGGAGCACCGCCGCCGCCTGCGTGTGGGACCCATCCACCAAGCCGCCCCCACTCCTGTTCATCTTCCCCAACTGTCTCACCCCACTCATCTCGCCCACGATGCCCTCAAAGCTGTGTCCATCCTCTCCTCTCCACTGCGCTCGTCTCTCCTCCAAACCATCGTTGCTCACCAAGACCGTCGTCGGGCGTTCCGTGGTGAGCTCTCCCCTCCCATCTCTCTCTACCTCTCTCTTCACCATCCCCTCCGTGTGTTCGTCTGGCCGTGGCAAGGCAGCTGGCCCGGTGCCCTTGCCCGCCTGCGCGGTTGTGCGCTGAAAGGGAAATAGGGTTAACCTTTTTCTACAATTAATTTTGGTGGTTAAATGCCCAACACAAACCTATGGACTAACTAGCTTGCTCTAAAATACACGTTCTACAGGTGCATAAAGGTTCAACACAAACCAATAAATATTCAAGTTAGGGATCAAATTCAAAGGAGCAAAAGAAACCAAGTGTGCTAAGGTCTGGCGCACCGGACTGTCCGGTGTGCCACCGGACAATGTCCGGTGCACTAGGACCGTATAGAGTCCAACCAGCCACTCTCAGGTTTTCGTAGGCGCACTCCGCTATAATTCACCGGACTGTCCGGTGTGCCACCGGACTGTCCGGTGCACTAGCGGAGCAACGACTAACTCGCACAACGGTCAACTGCAAAAGAGCGCTGATAGTGCAACAGTGGAGAACAGTGCGGTAGAGTCAGAGCGTAGAGTCAGAGGCGCACCGGACTGTGAACATGACTTATCCGGTGTGGCACCGAACTGTCTAGTGCCACAAGAAGACAACGACGCCAACGATCGACTACTCCCGAACCCTAACGGTTGGGTGACGTGGCGGCACACCGGACAGCCTACAGTGCCTATCCGGTGGCGCACCGGACTGTCCGATGTGCCCATCGACAGCAGCCTTCCCCAACGGCCATTTGGTGGTTGAGGGCTATAAATACCCCTCAACCACCACAACACCAAGCACCCAAGCATTCTGAACATTGCATTCAATACAAGAGCAATAGACTCCACTTCAAGACACAATCAAAGCGATCGATCCACTCAAAGTCCCCAAATTAACTCTAGTGCATTAGGACTTGTGAGAGGATCTCTTGTGTTCATTTGTTGCTCTTGTTTGCTTGGCTTGGCCTTCTTTTTCTTTTCAATTCTTACTCTCAAGTGCTTTGTAAGCAAGGCAAGAGACACCAATTGTGTGGTGGTCCTTGCGGGGTCTTAGTGACCCATGAGATTAAGGAATAAGGCTCACTCGGTCTAAGTGACCGTTTGAGAGAGGGAAAGGGTTGAAAGAGACCCAGTCTGTGTGACAACCTCAACGGGGACTAGGTTCTTTAGAACCAAACCTCGGTAAAACAAATCACCGTATTCATCCGCTTTATTTCTTGGTTGATTTGTTTCCCCTCTCTCTCTCGGACTTGAGTTTTAATTCTAACGCTAACCCCGGCTTGTAGTGTGTGTTTAAGTTATAAATTTCAGGTTTCGCCTATTCACCCCCCCCCCCTCTAGGCAACTTTCAATTGGTATCAGAGCCCGGTGCTTCATTAGAGTCTAACAACTCGAAGTGATGTCGGGAGATCACGCCAAGAGGGAGATCGTGACCGGCAGCAAGCCCACAAGCTCGGGGAGGACTCTCTCAAGGGTGTCCGGCAACAAGCATAAGGAGGAATCCTCTTCCTCCATCAAGTCCCATAGGAGAGGCGACAAGAAGAAGAAAATGAAGAAAGTGGTCTACTATGAGACCGACTCATCGTCACCCTCCACATCCGGCTCCGACTCATCGTCCACTACTTCTAAGCGCCATGAGCGCAAGAAGTATAGTAAGATGCCCCTACGCTATCCTCGCATTTCTAAACGCGCTCCATTACTTTCCGTTCCGCTAGGAAAACCACCATATTTTGATGGTGATGATTATTGTATGTGGAGTGATAAAATGAGGCATCATCTAACCTCACTCCACAAAAGTATTTGGGATATTGTTGAGTATGGAGCGCAGGTGCCTAAGGTAGGGGACAAGGACTACGACTCGGACGAGGTCGACCAAATTAGGCACTTTAACTCCCAAGCCACAACTATACTCCTCGCCTCCTTGTGTCGAGAGGAGTATAACAAGGTGCAAGGGTTAAAGACCACCAAGGAAATTTGGGACGTCCTCAAAACGACGCATGAAGGGGACGAGATGACCAAGATCACCAAGCGCGAAACGATCGAGGGGGAGCTCGGTCGATTCGTCCTCAACCAAGGGGAAGAGCCACAAGCAATGTACAACTGGCTCAAAACAATGGTGAACCAAGTGTGCAACCTCAGGAGCACCAAGTGGGATGACCATGAGATGGTCAAGGTTATTATAAGATCCATTGTTTTTCGCAATCCTACTCAAGTGCAATTAATTCGTGGGGATCCTAGATACAAATTAATGTCTCCCGAGGAAGTGATAGGAAAGTTTGTGAGCTTTGAGCTAATGATCAAAGACTTCAAACACATTGTCAACTTGGAGCAAGGCGCCACCTCAACACCCGAGGTGCAACCTGTCGCATTCAAGGCGACGGAAGAAGAAAAGAGGGAGTCTACACCAAGTAGGCTTCCAATCGACGCCTCCAAGCTTGACAACGAGGAAATGGCGCTCATCATCAAGAGCTTCCGCCAAATCCTCAAGCAAAGGAGGGGGAAGGACAAACCCCGCTCCAAGAGGGTGTGCTACAAGTGTGGTAAGCCCGGTCATTTTATTGCTAAATTTCAAAATTCTAGTGATAGTGACAGGGGCGACGACAAGAAGGGGAAGAAGAAGGAGAAGAAGAGGTACTACAAGAAGAAGGGCGGCGATGCCCATGTGTGTCGGGAATGGGACTCCGACGAGAGCTCCACTCACTCCTCCGACGAGGATGCCACCAACATCGCCGTCAACAAGGGACTCCTCTTCCCCAACGTCGGCCACAAGTGCTTCATGGCTAAGGACGGCAAAAAGAAGAAGGTACAATCTAGAACCACCCCCAAGTATACTACATGTAGTGATGAGGATAGTTCTAGTGATAATGAAGATGATTTAATGTCTCTTTTTGCCAACCTTAACATGGAACAAAAGAAAAAAATTAAATGAACTAATTGAGACCATTAATGAGAGGGATGATCTCTTGGAAAGTCAAGAGGACTTCCTTATTAAAGAAAACAAAAAACATGTTAAGGTAAAAAATGCTTATGCTCAGGAAGTAGAGAAAAATGAAAACTTGACTAAGGAGCTTAGCATTTGCCATGATTCAATTGTCAGTCTTAGAAATAAAAATGCTAGTCTAAATGCTAAGATTGATGAACTGAATGATACAATTTCTAGCCTTAGAGATGAAAATGCTAGCACAATTTCTAAGGTCAAAGATTTAAGTGTTTGCAATGATTCCATTTCCTGTCTTAGAGATGAAAATGCCATGTTAAAATCTAAGATAGAAGAATTAAATATTTGCAAACATTCTATATCTACTGTTGATCATATTTCTATTTGTATTATATGTAAAGATGTAGATGTTGATGCTATTAATGATCACCTTGCCATGATTAAACAACAAAATGATCATATGGCTAAACTAGATGCTAAAATTACCGAGCATGAACTAGAAAATGAAAATTTTAAATTTGCTCGTAGCATGCTTTATAATGGGAGACGCCCTGGCATTAAGGATGACATTGGTTTCCAACAGGCAGGGCTGTGCACAGGCATGTGCGCCCTGTGCGCCCGAACAGGGCCTCCACTTTTTTGGGGCCCCCAAATATCTGACCCATTAGTAATACTAATCAGGTTTAGTCATTAGCATTTGCTATTTATCAATTTTGGAGATTCCGACGGCTGCTTGGCTGCTCTAGCGCCGACAACTGGCCAGGCGATGGCACGCTTCTGCCTTCTATGGTCCTCGCTGCACGTTGCTCGCTGCGCTGCCAGGTGCCAGACTGCCAACGGCCAGCGCGCTTCTACGGTCCTTCACTCCTCCTGCTGTTCTTCATCGTCCACCGTCGTTCATTCGTGTTGTGCTCTAGCGGCTACGCAGCCGTGGATCTTGCTATGTCCGTGGTTCGTTCGATTGCTCTGTGTCTTCCTCTAAAATAAAGCCATCAAATCATAAGGTAACATCCTACATATGCATTGTATATTTAATTGTCTAACTTTGTTAATAAAATAAGATATTGATTATTTTATTCTTTTCCTAATGCAAGTATTGCTTACAGAGTTCTATTGACCATTCCTATGACTGTTGCTTCAGCAGAACGAAGTTTTTCTAAACTAAAACTATTGAAGTCCTACTTACGTTCAACAAGGACACAACAAATACTTATTGATTTAGCCACAATAGCACTTGAGAGTGAATTGTTGGATAAGATTGAATATGATCATATTGTTGAGGAATTTATTTCAAGGAACACAAGGAGAATGAAGTTGTTCAAGTAAAATTTATGTAACCAAGAGTTTAATAGGTATGCTTTTCATAAAATCCATTTCTATGTTGTATTATAATATTTATATTATTATACTGTTAGTTTTTAGTGATTTCGTAAAAAAGGGCATCTATTCGATAATTTTGTACAGGGCCTCGCTTTTTCTCGGCATGGCCCTGCCAACAGGGAAGCAATGTCAAGCTTAATGCCCCTAGAAGATTGTCTAATTTTGTTAAGGGCAAGGCTTTCATGGTTCAGGATAATGAGGGCTATATTTTATATCCTGCTAACTATCCTGAGGACAAGATTAGGAGGATTCATGCTAGAAGACCTCATAATGTTTCTCACCTTGCATTTATGTATAAAAATGAGGCTTCTAGCTCTAGGCATACCACTCATATTAAATTGCCTAGAAAGAAAATTCCTGCTGCATCAAATGAACACAATATTTCATTTAAGACTTTTGATGCATCCTATGTGCTTACTAACAAATCAGGCAAAGTAGTTGCCAAATATGTTGGGGGCAAACACAAGGGTTCAAAGACTTGTGTTTGGGTACCCAAGGTGCTTGTTTCTAACGTTAAAGGACCCAAGACTGTTTGGGTACCTAAGAACAAGGCCTAAATTGTTTTATAGGTTTATGCATCCGGTGGCTCAAGTTGGATAATTGATAGCGGATGCACAAACCACATGACAGGGGAGAAGAGAATGTTCTCCTCCTACGAGAAAAACGAAGATCCCCAACGAGCTATCACATTCGGGGATGGAAATCAAGGTTTGGGTAAAATTGCTATATCTCCTGACCATTCCATTTCCAATGTTTTTCTTGTAGACTCTTTAGATTACAACTTCCTTTCAGTTTCTCAATTATGCAAAATGGGCTACAGCTATCTATTTACAGATGTAGGTGTTACTATCTTTAGAAGGAGTGATGATTCAGTAGCATTTAAGGGAGTGTTAGAGGGTCAGCTATATTTAGTTAATTTTAATGACAACAAAGCTGAACTCGACACTTGTCTAATTGCTAAGACTAATATGAGTTGGCTCTGGAATCGCCGACTAGCCCATGTTGGGATGAAGAATCTCCACAAACTTCTAAAGGGAGAACACATTTTAGGACTAACAAATGTTCAAAAGAAAGCCAGGATTTGTAGCGCATGCCAAGCAGGGAAGCAATTTGGCGCTCACCATTCACACAAGAACATCATGGCGACTGACAGGCCACTCGAGCTACTCCACATGTGTTTATTCGGCCCGATTGCTTACATAAGCATCGGCGGGAGTAAGTACTGTCTAGTAATTGTGGATGACTATTCTCGCTCCACTTGGGTATTCTTTTTGCAGGAAAAATCTCAGACCCAATATACACTCAAAGGATTCTTGAGATGGGCTCAAAATGAGTTCGGATTGAGAATAAAAAGATAAGAAGCGACAATGGGATGGAGTTCAAGAATTCTCAAATTGAAGGATTTCTTAAGGATGAGGGCATCAAGCATGAGTTCTCTTCTCCCTACACACCTCAACAAAATGGTGTAGTGGAGAGGAAGAATAGAACTCTACTGGACATGGCAATGACCATGCTTGATGAGTACAAGACACTGGACCGGTCTTGGGTGGAAGCAATCAACACTGCTTGCTACTCCATCAATCGGCTCTACCTTCACCAAATCCTCAAGAAAACGCCATACAAACTCCTCACTGGTAAAAAGCCCAATGTTTCATATTTTAGAGTCTTTGGAAGCAGATGTTTTATTCTTGTTAAAATAGGTAGAAAATCCAAATTTGCTCCTAAGGCTGTAGAAGGCTTTTTACTTGGTTATGACTCAAACACAAGGGCATATAGAGTCTTTAACAAGTCCACTGGACTAGTTGAAGTTTCTTATGACATTGTGTTTAATGAGACTAATGGCTCTCAAGTGGAGCAAGTTGATCTTGATGAATTAGATGATGAAGAGGCTCCATGCATCGCGCTAAGGAACATGTCCATTGGGGATGTGTGTCCTAAGGAATCCGAAGAGCCTCCACAAGCACAAGATCAACCGTCATCTTCCAATCAAGCATCTCCACCAACCCAAGATAAGGATCAGGCTCAAGATGATGAAGATGAAGATCAAGAGGTTGAGCCACCTCAAGAAGAGGTCAATGATCAAGGGGGAGATGAAGACAATCAAGACAAGGAAGATGAGCAAGAAGTTCAGGGTCAAAGACCGCCTCACCCAAGACTCCACCAAGCAATTCAACGAGATCACCCCGTCAACTCCATCCTTGGTGACATTCATAAGGGGGTAACCACTAGATCTCGAGTTGCTCATTTCTGTGAACATTACTCTTTTGTTTCCTCTATTGAGTCATACAGGGTAGAGGATGCATTAAGAGATTCGGATTGGGTGGTGGCTATGCAAGAGGAGCTCAACAACTTCATGAGGAATGAGGTATGGCATTTGGTTCCACGTCCTAATCAAAATGTTGTAGGTACTTAACGGGTATTCCGCAACAAGCAAGATGAGCATGGTGTGGTGATAAGGAACAAAGCCCGACTTGTGGCCAAAGGTTATTCACAAGTCGAAGGTTTGGATTTCGATGAAACTTATGCACCCGTAGCTAGGCTTGAGTCAATTCGCATATTACTTGCCTATGCTACTTACCATGGCTTTAAGCTTTACCAAATGAACGTGAAGAGTGCCTTCCTCAATGGACCTATCAAGGAAGAGGTCTATATTGAGCAACCTCCCGACTTTGAAGATAGTGAGTACCCTAACCATGTTTACAAACTCTCAACGGCGCTTTATGGGCTCAAGCAAGCCCCAAGAGCATGGTATGAATGCCTGCGAGATTTTCTAATCACTAATGGCTTCAAAGTCGGCAAGGCCGATCCTACACTCTTTACTAAAACTGTTGAAAAAGACTTGATCATATGCCAAATTTATGTTGATGATACCATATTTGGGTCTACTAACAAGTCTACTTGTGAAGAGTTTAGTAGGATTATGGTTCAAAAATTCGAGATGTCAATGATGGGGGAGTTGAGATATTTCTTAGGATTTCAAATTAAGCAACTCCAAGATGGCAACTTCATCTCTCAAACAAAGTACATTCAAGGCATACTTAAGAAGTTTGGGATGAAGGATGGCAAACCCATCAAGACACCCATGGGAACCAATGGGCATCTCGACCTCGACACGGGAGGTAAATCCGTAGATCAAAAGGTATATCGGTCGATGATAGGATCTTTACTCTACTTATGTGCATCTCGACCGGATATTATGCTTTCTGTATGCATGTGTGCAAGGTTCCAAGCCGATCCTAAGGAAGTTCACCTTAGGGCCATGAAGAGAATCATGAGGTATTTAGTTTACACTCCTAACTTTGGGCTTTGGTACCCTAAGGGATACACTTTTGATTTAATAGGATATTCCGATGTCGATTGGGCAGGGTGTAAAATTGATAGGAAGAGCACATCAGGGACTTGTCAGTTTCTAGGGAGATCCCTGGTGTCTTGGGCTTCAAAGAAACAAAACTCAGTAGCTCTTTCTACCGCCTAAGCCGAGTACATTGCCGCAGGCCATTGTTGTGCGCAATTACTTTGGATGAGGCAAACCCTCAGGGACTATGGCTACAAACTGAGCAAAGTCCCTCTTCTATGTGATAATGAGAGTGCAATCCGCATGGCGGATAATCCCGTTGAACACAGCCGCACTAAGCACATAGACATTCGGTATCACTTTCTATGGGATCACCAACAAAGGAGGGATATCGAAATAGCTTATATTAACACCAAAGATAAATTAGCCGATATCTTCACCAAGCCACTAGATGAGAAAACCTTTAGCAAACTTAGGAATGAGCTAAGTATTCTTGATTCTCAGAATTTTGATTGAAACATTGCACACATAGCTCATTTATATACCTTTGATCATATCTCTTTCATTTGGTACATATTTATATTTATTATTCGTCTTGTACCAAGACTACGACTAATGTGTTTTCAAGTGTATTTCTATACTAAGTCGTAGATTGAAAGGGAAATGGAGTATTCGGCAAAGACAGCGCTTCCACTCAACTCTAATGGTATTATTTAACTTTGCTGGTATTCCTCCATCTCTCCAATTGGTATAATCTTTCAATCATATTCATTTTATCAATGGGGGAGAAAATATAAAAAGGGCTCCCAAGTTCTCCGTTTTTGGTGATTAATGCCAAAGGGGGAGAAAATATTAAGCCCAAAGCAAAAGGACCGCACCACCTGCAGCACCATTTCAAAATTTTCAAAATGAAGATTTAAATTGGTTCTCACAAATGTTTGTTTTTCAATTGATATCAATTGCTATCTATGATTATGAAAATAAGATTTCAAAATTGGTATCCATTTAAAAACCCTCTTGAAAGCAAAGAGGAGAATTTCATTCAGGGGTAGCCTCTATTTAGTCAAAGGAAAAGCATTTGAAACAGGGGGAGAAATTTCCAAATCTTGAAAATGCTTCGTACAATCTTATTCATATACCTTTGACTATTTGCAAAGAGAACTTTGAAAAGATTTTCCAAAAGGATTTGCAAAAACAAAACAAGTGGTGCAAATATGGTCCAAAACGTTAAATAAAAGAAAGCAATCCATTCACTCTTATTCATATGTAATAAGACTTTCAATTAGTTTAATTCCAAGTAACCTATGCAATTACCATATGCAAACTAGTTCATTTCTGCACTTTATATATTTGCTTTGGTTTATGTTGGCATCAATCACCAAAAAGGGAGAGATTGAAAGGGAAATAGGGTTAACATTTTCCAACAATTAATTTTGGTGGTTAAATGCCCAACATAAACCTATCGACAAACTAGCTTGCTCTAGAATACATGTTCTATAGGTGCATAAAGGTTCAACACAAACCAATAAATATTCAAGTTAGGGATCAAATTCAAAGGAGCAAAAGAAACCAAGTGTGCTGAGGTCTGGCGCACCGGACTGTCCGGTGCACCAGGACCGTACAGAGTCCAACCAACCACTCTTGAGTTTTCGCAGGCGCACTCCGCTATAATTCACCGGACTGTCCGGTGCACCAGTGGAGCAACGGCTAACTCGCGCAACGGTCGACTGCAAAAGAGCGCTGACAGCGCAACTGTGGAGAACAGTGCGCGGCAGAGTCAGAGCGCAAGGTCAGAGGCGCACCAGACAGTGAATAGGACTTGTCCGGTGTGTGGCACCGGACTATCCGGTGCCATAAGAAGACAACGACGCCAACGGTCGACTGCTCCTGAACCCTAACGGTTGGGTAACATGGCAGCGCACCAGACAGCCTACAGTGCCTGTCCGGTGGCGCACCGGACTGTCTGGTGCGCCCATCGACAGCAGCCTTCCCCAACGGCCATTTGGTGGTTGAGGGCTATAAATACCCCTCAACCACTACAACACCAAGCACCCAAGCATTCTGAACATTGCATTCAATACAAGAGCAATAGACTCCACTTCAAGACACAATCAAAGCGATCGACTCAAAGTCCCCAAATTAACTCTAGTGCATTAGGACTTGTGAGAGGATCTCTTGTCTTCATTTGTTGCTCTTGTTTGCTTGGCTTGGCCTTTTTTTCTTTTCAATTCTTACTCTCAAGTGCTTTGTAAGCAAGGCAAGAGATACCAATTGTATGGTGGTCCTTGTGGGGTCTAAGTGACCCGTGAGATTAAGGAAGAAGGCTCACTCGGTCTAAGTGACCGTTTGAGAGAGGGAAAGGGTTGAAAGAGCCCCGGTCTGTGTGACCACCTCAACAGGGACTAGGTTCTTTAGAACCGAACCACGGTAAAACAAATCACCGTGTTCATCCACTTTATTTCTTGGTTGATTTGTTTTCCCCCTCTCTCTCGGACTTGAGTTTTAATTCTAACGCTAACCTTGGCTTGTAGTGTGTGTTTAAGTTATAAATTTCAGGTTCCGCCTATTCACCCCCCTCTAGGCAACTTCCTTGTGCGGCCTGCGTGTGCGGCCCCAGCACGTCTGGCTCGGCCAGCACGGCGTTCGTGTCGGTCGGCGAGGCCCCTGTGCACGGTAGTGTCCAGCCTGACCCTCGTCGGCGTGGCCTAGTGGCTAGCCCGCGGCCCGGCGTGGCCAACCTGCCAGCATGACGGCGCGATCAGTCAGCCTCGCCGTCATCCGGTTGTGTGTTGTTGTTGCGCCTGGTCCATGGCACCGCCGCGCGCTTCACCTCGGCATGACTCGCCCCTCGCTGCACGCCGCCCCGTTGCATCCGTCCCCGTCCGTGCGCCATCACGAGCTCCCCGTCGAGTCTCCCTGTCGACTACGCGTCGTGTCGCGCTCGTCGAGAACTAAGTCCGGCTCCCTGCATCCCCATGGCAACGATGGCGTAGCACCCAGGACTGCCCCACGCCTCGTTCCTTTGCCCACGAGCTCGCCTGGTGCAGTGGCCAGCAGCGCCCTTGCTCGCCTCTGTCGCGCCTCGCTCTCGTCGCTTGCCACGTCGCTACCCGTCAAGCCCCGCGCGCAACAGCCACCGAACCACACCCTCGCAGCAGTCGTCGCGCAGCACGCCTTCGAAATTTCGACGACGTCTATCGACCCACCTGTCTACCCCCGGTCTACCCTTCGTCTTCCCACCTGCACACATTAGTTAATCGATTTGCTATAATCGTTGACTAATTAACAATTCAATTTATTGAAATATCTTACCCAAAAAATTTATATTAACTAGAATCAACTTAGAAATATAGTTTTTAGCGTTTAATCGTAATCTAGTGGTATTCGTATGCCGCGTCGTTATTTAGCCGCGAATTGTTATCTACACACCACGCTATGCGTTGCGAACCTGTTTCGACTCGTTTCGGTCACGTCAACTCCGTAGCAGCGTCAATATCACATAAGTAACATTAGTTTGTCACGGCGTAAGTTTTAATCAACTAGTTAATTATTTGTTATCCATTATTTATTAGAATAACAATTTGAATAAAACTAATTTCTAGTTTTATTTGTACATATTAATATGACTACTTCTGCTCGCATGTTTTAGAATTAGTTCTTGTGTGTATAAACATGTTGTAGCATGCATCGTCTCCTTTCGATCGTGTGTGTCTCACGCGCTATTCGCACGTTATTTAATTATTTCCGTTATTGTCGCTCCCGCTAAGTAGTCAGATATTGTTTAGTTATTGGTTATTTAAAATAACAATTCAAGTAGAGCGAGCCTATAGTTTTAATTCGTGCTTTTATAAATATAAATGTTAATTAGCTTGATTAATACCAGCTTAAATACTTTTATTTAATTATTTGCTTGTTGTTGTTCGCGCCTGTTATCGTCCGAGCGTCGTTGTGTTGTTCGCGCGCGTAGTCGTGTTGGCTCGCGCGTATCATGCGCTGTCACGCGCGTTGTTTCACGTGTCGTCGTCGCGCTGTTTCACACAGTGTCGCGTGTCGTCACGCGTCTTTTGCGCGTGGTATTAAATTGTTTTTTGCTTATGATCATTCATATTAATTAATCACATGTGTAGTTGTTAACTATTATAATATCAAAATAATTGAAACTAAGCAGCTACGTTAATTTATATTTTATAAATGTCTGCTAATATGATCATGCTGAAAATAAGTATTATTGTTAATACCCACTTAGCATAAAAGCGATATCATTAGCGATTCTTGCGTGTCATGCCTTTTCTAGATTTACTGCTTAAATGTAGCAAGTCCTATGCAATATTTATAAATATAATCTGATTACTTTTAAAATTGTAATTAGTATTTAACCTGGCTAACATTGGCTTAACTACTTTTATTTATTTAATATTTGTTTAGTGTAAACGCGTCCCTTTTTAGTTTTTCTCGCCTGTTGCGCGTTCTGTTCCGCAGCGGTGGCGTGCTGCTTCGCGCGTCGTTCGCGTGCTGTTTCGCACGCATCGTCACACGTTGTGTGCGCGTGCCGCGCATGTGGATCATGTGCATCGCCGCACGTCGTCCGTACGCTAGGTCGCTTGTGGCTGTGTATCGTTCACGTGTTATTTTTGCACGTCGTGCATCTTATCGCGTATTGTTAATCTCATCCTGCTTAGAATATCTCATGTTAATTAAATTACTTACTTAACTGACAGTTGTTAGCGTAGCAGATTAATCGAAACTAAATGGTAGATAGTATTTATATTTGATAATGTCGAATTAAACGTTATATTTAATATTTGTTTAGCGCAAACCCGTTAACTTCTTGACCGTAGTTTCGAGTTCGATGTTTTCTTTTTCCCTCGCGTGACCATAGTAACACACTATATTTCGTTTTGCATGTTTTATTATGTTTTTATTTGAATGGTGTAATGTTTTTATACATATATATATATATGTTTGTTTGTTTGGGGTTGTTTGTATTCGCTGTGCGGCGCAAATAGATTGCGATCTGTTTCCGAGCTTCGAGGGATCGAAGATCAAACGCTGGCGACCAAGGGATCTAGCTCTTCGAGTTCTACAAAGTTGAAGACCCTGAGCATCTGTTTGGTGAAGGCAAGTGTCCTCTGACCTATTATGTCCCACATACTTTATAACTCATCGTCCCGTATTACATTATTGAAACCTAAGGATTAACTAGCTTTGTATTTACCTTATCCTTGTTTACCTTTTAGGTTATCATGGTTAGCTTTTATGCTATTGCTTCACTTTAATCAATGAACATGATGTGAATATTTATGATACGATGTTATTATCCCGATTATGTTCTTGTGATACTTTAGGGGACACATGCCATTTTCCTGAGTACCTCTCCGTAAGGACCTGTTTGGAGAGCGACACCTGAGAAAACAGTGCAGCCATGAGGGTGGAGTGAGACACCCTTAGCTGGGTTTCGTCGTAGGACCGTCAATGGGGTCCGGGCACAGTACTTGCTCTGCCGAGGCTGGTTGCAGAGGTTCTTGATTTGGTTTTGTTAGTCACCTTTCCTTTGGGGAGAGGTACTGTGTTTATCAAACTGGAGAAACCTAACGGGAGGCTATGACCTCTGGGAAATCTTTGTAAAGGCTACGTAGTGAGACCTTGCTAGGTCATCTTTGTAGTGACAATGGAGAGTCATGATCGGAGAGTCATGATCTCCGGGCAAAACGGGAATCATGACTTGTGGATAAAGTGTGCGACCTCTGCAGGGGAATGAAACTGATATATCAGCCATGCTCACGGTTAAGAGCGGCATTGGGATCCTTTTTGATTAGAGATACAAATGATCTAAGATACATTGGTTCTATTTATGGTTTTGGTTATGATGATGATAATGTTGTTTCCTCGGCGAGGAAATGGTTCACGGGTTGGCTATTACTAAAACTTGGCTTCCACTAATAATAAATACCTGACCAACTAAAAGCAACTGCTTGAGCTTAACCCCACATATAGCTAGTCCACCTCAGCCAAAAGGGATATTTGTTGAGTACATTGATGTGTACTCACCCTTACTTTTACAAAACACCATGTTGCCTTTGGTGCAATCTATGCTCAGATAAAGAAGAAAGGCGTCGAGGTGGATCTCCAGGAGTTTCAGGACTTCGACGAGTTCGAGGATTAGGCTAGCGAGTAGCGACTAGGGGTGGAAACGAGCTGAGCCGAGCTCGGCTCGGCTCGCCCATTTGGCGAGCTCGGAAAAGCGGCTCGGCTCGGCTCGCTCCGGGCTCGCCGAGCCAACGAGCCTAGCCATAAATGTAAATCTGCTCTCTAAATTATAATATAAAATCTTAAAAATATTTTAAATAACATATTTTAAATTAGTAAATAGATATATCACTAATATAATATATAAAATAGATTATTTTTGTATAGTAATCTCAAATAACATAAATTATTGTCTACTTGGTACTAATTGTCGGGGACCATAATTAGGGGTACCCTCAAGACCCCTAAATCTCAGCTGGTAACCCCCATCAGCACAAAGCTACAAAGGCCTGATGGGTGCGATTAAGTCAAGGATCGGTCCATCCAAGGGACACGATCGTGCCTCGCCCGAGCCTAGCCTCGGGCAAGGGAAGCCGACCCCGAAGAACCTACGTCTTGCCCGAGGACCCCCCTCCAGCAACGGGCACACTATCGGCTCGCCCGAGGCCCAGTCTTCACCGAGAAGCGACCTTGGCCACATCGCCACGTCGACCGACCAAACCGCAGGGGCATTTAATGCAAAGGTGGCCTGACACCTTTACCCTGATGCACGCCCTCCAGTCGACAGAGCTGAAGTGACCGCAGTCACTTCGCCGCTCTATCGACCGGTCTGACAAGAGGACAGCGTCGCCTGCGCCGCTCCGACTGCTGAGCCACCCGATAGAGTGAGGCTGACAACAGCCAAGGCCGGCCTCGGGCGTCATAGGAAACTCCGCCTCGCCCGACCCCAGGGCTCGGACTCGGGCTCAGCCCTGGAAGACGGCGAACTCCGCTCCGCCCGACCCAGGGCTCGGACATGGGCTCAGCCCCGGAAGACGACGAACTCCGCCTCGCCCGACCCTAGGGCTCGGACATGGGCTCAGCCCCGGAAGACGACGAACTCCGCCTCGCCCGACCCCAGGGCTCAGACATGGGCTCAGCCCCGGAAGACGGCGAACTCCGCCTTGCCCGACCCTAGGGCTCGGACATGGGCTCAACCCCAGAAGACGACGAACTCCGCTTTGCCCGACCCCAGGGCTCGGACTCAGCCCTGGCTTCAGCCGACGGTCTCCGCCTCGCCCGACCCAAAGGCTCGGACTCGACCACGGCCATGGAAGACAGACTCGACCTCGGAGGAGCCTCCACATCGCCCAACCTAGGGCGCGGACCGACCACGTCGACAGGAGGCGCCATCATTACCCTACCCTGAGCTGACTCAGGCTACGGGGAACAAGACCGGCGTCCCATCTGGCTCGCTCCACCAGATAGGCAATGATGGCGCCCCGCACGCTCTGTGACGACGGTGGCTCTCGACCCTCTTACGGAAGCAAGAGGACGTCAGCAAGGACTCGACAGCCCCGATAGCTGCCCTTCCGCCACGCTCCAGCACTCCTCCGATGGCCACGACATCACACGAACCGGGTGCCAAGACCTCTCCGGCTGCCACGATGGCATGTACTTAGGGCGCTAGCTCTCCTCCGCTAGACACGTAGCACTCTGCTACACCCCCCATTGTACACCTGGATCCTCTCCTTACGCCTATAAAAGGGAGGACCAGGGCCCTCTTACAGAGGTTGGCCCGCGCGGAGAAGGACGGGACGGCGCTCGCGCAAGGCCGCTCGCTCCCACTCCCGCGTGGACGCTTGTATCCCCCTACTGCAAGCGCACCCGACCTGGGCGCGGGGCTAACACGAAGGCCGCGGGATCCACTCTCTCACGTCTGCCTCCCTCCAGCTGTCTCCTTCTCCCCCCTTCGCGTTCCGCCTCGCGTCGACCCATCTGGGCTGGGGCACGCGGCGACGATTTACTAGTCGGTCCAAGGACCCCCCGGGTTTCGAAACACCGACAGTTGGCGCGCCAGGTAGGGGCCTGCTGCGTGTTGACGAACAGCTTCCCATCAAGCTCCAGATGGGCAGTCTCCAGCAACCTTTCCGGCCCAGGACGGTGCTCCGTTTCGGGAATCTTGAGTTCATGTCCCTCGACGGAAGCTACGACATGATACTCCTTCCCCCGCCGCGCGACAGCGACAATGGCGATCGACAACCCGCTCGCCGGCGGGGAGATCGACGACGCCTTCCCCACGCGGTGGAAGGACGACATTCGAGCTTGTCCCGTCCCCTCCCCCGTCGACAGAGGAGGAGGCGGGGCAACCAAGGCCAAGCGGGAAGCGGCACCTCGTTGGCTGTCGAGCGAGTCGACGGCGTCGGCGCCCCAATGGAGGGCGCGTCGGGCGTCGATCTCGCGTCTAAGACGAAGACGAGCGTCGCCTCCCCGCAACACGCCAATCTCAAGCAAACGCACGACGCCAGCACGCTCACGAAGGACTTGCTGGGCGTCACCCTCGTACCTGAGACGACGGTGCAGTCAGTCCCAGACGCGACCTCGACACCGACCGTCGACCGAAAGGTACCGACCGATTCCCATCTCGCGTCTTTTGGATTCGGCCTCGACCCACCAAGCGACTCCGCTTCGGTGAGCACTCTCATAGAGGCGAGTCCAAACCCTCTGGGGTATCGTGTGCGGTCACCCTGGGACCGACTGACGGCCGACTCGACCTACGAGTCCTCGGGGTCCGAGGAAGATGGCGAGCCCGACCTCTATTGGGATTTCTTCGGACTTGGTAACCCCAGTGTCGTGCGGGACTTCATGACCGCATGTGACTACTGCCTTTCCGACTATTCCGACGGCAGCCGCGGCCTCGGCAACGAGGACCGCGACCCAAGTCGTGAATGTTTCCACGTCGATCTAGGGGGTCCCGACGAAGGCAACCATCTTGGTATGCCGGAAAACGGTGATCCCCCTAGGCCCGTGCCTCGCGTTGACATCCTTCGGGAGCTAGCTGTGGTCCCCGTCCCGGCGGGGGGTCCTGACCCACAGCTCAAGCAAATCCGCGAGAGGCAGGCCAGGCTCGACGAGGGAGCAGGAACGTTTGTGCCGATCTGCCAGGACATCGGGCAGGAATGGGTGATCCAACCCCCGGCCGGAGAAGCGCGTCATCTCCCCCAGGACATCCAGCACCGCATTGCCGACGACGTCAGGGTGAGGCCGCCACCGGATTCCAGTGGAGTTGGCCAGAACCTGGCTGCAGCGGCATTACTCCTTCGCGCGATGCCGGAGCCATCAACCACCGAGGGGCGGCGTATCCAGGGAGAGCTCAAGAATCTCCTGGAGGACGCCGCGGTCCGACGGGCCGAAAGCTCTGCCTCCCGAAGGCAGGGTTCCCCTCGGAACATCGTGCCGCGACTTCCCAGTTCATGCGGGAAGCCTCGGTCCACTCCGGGCGCACGCGCAACACAGCGCCTGCGGCCCCGGGTCGCCTCGGCAACGAGCGCCATCGTCACAGCCGTCGGGCCCACCTCGATGACAGGGTGCCCCGAGGCTACCACCCCAGGCGTGGGGGACGCTACGACAGCGGGGAGGATCGGAGTCCTTCGCCCGAACCACCCGGTCCGCAGGCTTTCAGCCGCGCCATACGACGGGCACCGTTCCCGACCTGGTTCCGAACCCCGACTACTATCACAAAGTACTCGGGGGAGACGAGACCGGAACTGTGGCTCGCGGACTATCGGCTGGCCTGCCAACTGGGTGGAACGGACGATGACAACCTCATCATCCGCAACCTCCCCCTGTTCCTCTCCGACACTGCTCGAGCCTGGCTGGAGCACCTACCCCCAGGGCAGATCTCCAACTGGGACGACCTGGTCCAAGCCTTCGCCGGCAACTTCCAGGGCACGTACGTGCGTCCTGGGAACTCCTGGGATCTCTGAAGCTGCCGCCAGCAGCCGGGAGAGTCTCTCCGGGACTACATCCGGCGATTCTCGAAGCAGCGCACAGAGCTGCCTAACGTCACTGATTTAGATGTCATCTGCGCGTTCCTCGTCGGCACCACCTGCCGCGACCTGGTGAGCAAGCTGGGTCGCAAGACCCCCACCAGGGCGAGCGAGCTGATGGACATCGCCACCAAGTTCGCCTCTAGTCAGGAGGCGGTTGAGGCCATTTTCCGGAAGGACAAGCAGCCCCAGGGCCGCCCACTGGAAGATGCTCCTGAGGCGTCAACTCAGCGCGGCGCCAAGAAGAAAGGTAAGAAGAAGTCGCAAGCGAAACGCGACACCGCTGACGCGGACCTTGTCGCCGCCGTCGAGCACAAGAACCCTCGGAAACCTCCCGGAGGTGCCAACCTCTTCGACAAGATGCTCAAGGAGCCGTGCCCCTATCATGAGGGGCCCGTCAAGCACACCCTTGAGGAGTGTGCCATGCTTCGACGACACTTCCACAAGGTCGGGCCACCCGCGGAGGGTGGCAAGGCCCTCGACGACGCAAAGGAGGAAGATCACAAGGCAGGAGGGTTCCCCGAGGTCCGCGACTGCTTCATGATCTACGGCGGGCAAGTGGCGAACGCCTTGGCTCGGCACCGCAAGCAAGAGCGTCGGGAGGTTTGCTCGGTAAAGGTGGCGACGCCAGTCTACCTGGACTAGTCCGACAAGCCCATCACCTTCGACCGGGCCGACCATCCAGACTACGTGCCAAGCCCGGGGAGATACCCACTCGTTGTTGACCCTATCATCGGTGACGTCAGGCTCACCAAGGTCCTCATGGATGGAGGCAGCGGCCTCAACATCATCTACGCCGAGACCCTCGGGCTCCTGCGGATCGATCTGTCCTCAGTCCGGACGGGCGCTGCGCCTTTCCACGGGATTGTCCCCGGGAAGCGTGTTCAACCCCTCGGACAACTCGATCTACCCGTCTGCTTCAGGACGCCCTCCAACTTCCGAAAGGAGACCCTCACGTTCGAAGTGGTCGGGTTTCGAGGAACCTACCACGCAGTGCTGGGGAGGCCATGCTACGCCAAATTCATGGTCGTCCCCAACTACACCTACCTCAAGCTCAAGATGTCGGGCCCCAACGGGGTCATCACCGTCGGGCCCACGTACCGACACGCATACGAATGCGATGTGGAGTGCGTGGAGTACGCCGAGGCCCTCGCCGAATCCGAGGCCCTCATCGCTGACCTGGAGAGCCTCTCTAGGGAGGCGCCCGACGTGAAGCGCCACGCCGGCAACTTCGAACCAGCGGAGACGGTCAAGTCCGTCCCTCTCGACCCCTGCAACGACGCCTCCAAGCAAATCCGGATCGGTTCCGATCTCGACCCCAAATAGGAAGCAGTGCTCGTCGACTTTCTCCGCGCAAACACCGATGTTTTCGCGTGGAGTCCCTTGGAGATGCCCGGCATACTGAGGGAAGTCACCGAGCACTCTCTAGATATCCGAGCTGGGGCCCGACCTGTGAAGCAACCTCTACGCTGATTCGACGAAGAAAAGCGCAGAGCCATAGGCGAGGAGATCCACAAGCTACTGGCGGCAGGGTTCATCAAAGAGGTATTCCATCCCGAATGGCTTGCCAACCCTGTGCTTGTGAGAAAGAAAGGGGGGAAATGGCGGATGTGTGTAGACTACACTGGTCTAAACAAAGCATGTCCGAAGGTTCCCTACCCTCTGCCTCGCATCGATCAGATCGTGGATTCCACTGCTGGGTGCGAAACCCTGTCTTTCCTCGATGCCTACTCAGGGTATCACCAGATCAAGACGAAAGAGTCTGACCAGCTCGCGACTTCATTCATCACACCCTTCGGCATGTACTGCTATGTTACAATGTCGTTTGGTTTGAGGAATGCGGGGGCAACGTACCAGCGATGCATGAACCATGTGTTTGGCGAACACATCGGCCGAACGGTCGAGGCCTACGTCGATGATATCGTAGTCAAGATGAGGAAGGCCTCCGACCTCCTTTCCGACCTTGAAGCGACATTCCGATGTCTCAAGGTGAAAGGCGTGAAGCTTAATCCCGAAAAGTGTGTCTTCGGGGTCCCCCGAGGCATGCTCTTGGGGTTCATCGTCTCCGAGCGGGGCATCGAAGCCAACCCGGAGAAGATTGCAGCCATCACCAGCATGGGGCCAATCAAGGACTTGAAAGGCGTACAGAGGATCATGGGATGTTTCGCGGCTCTGAGCCGCTTCATCTCGCGCCTCGGCGAAAGAGGTCTGCCTCTGTACCACCTCTTAAGGAAGGCCGAGTGCTTCACTTGGACTCCCGAGGCCGAGGAAGCCCTCGGGAACCTGAAGGCGCTCCTCACGAACGCGCCCATCTTGGTGTCGCCCGCTGCCGGAGAAGCCCTCTTGATCTACGTCGCCGCAACCACCCAGGTGGTTAGCGCCGCAATCGTGGTTGAGAGACGAGAAGAAGGGCATGCATTGCCCGTCCAGAGGCCAGTCTACTTCATCAGTGAGGTACTGTCCGAGACCAAGATCCGCTACCTGCAAATCCAGAAGCTACTGTATGCGGTGATCCTGACACGGCGGAAGTTGCGACACTACTTCGAGTCTCATCCGGTGACTGTGGTGTCATCCTTCCCCCTGGGAGAGATCATCCAGTCCCGAGAGGCCTCGGGTAGAATTGTGAAGTGGGCGGTGGAGATCATGGGCGAGACGATCTCGTTCGCCCCTTGGAAGGCCATCAAGTCCCAGGTCTTGGCGGACTTCGTGGCTGAATGGGTCGACAACCAGCTCCCGACGGCTCCGATCCAACCGGAGCTCTGGACCATGTTTTTCGACGGGTCGCTAATGAAGACAGGGGCCGGCGCAGGCCTCCTCTTCGTCTCGCCCCTCGGGAAGCACCTACGCTACGTGCTACGCCTCCACTTCCCGGCGTCCAACAATGTGGCAGAGTACGAGGCTCTGGTAAACGGGTTGCGAATCGCCATCGAGCTAGGGGTCCGACACCTCGACGCTCGCGGTGACTCGCAGCTCGTCATCGACCAAGTCATGAAGAACTCCCACTGTCGCGACCCGAAGATGGAAGCCTACTGCGATGAGGTTCGGTGCCTGGAAGACAAGTTCTACGGGCTCGAGCTCAACCACATCGCCCGACGCTACAACGAGACTGCGGACGAGCTGGCTAAAATAGCCTCAGGACGAACAACAGTTCCCCCGGACGTATTCTCCCGAGACCTGCATCAACCCTCCGTCAAGACCGAGGACGCACCCGAGCCCGAGGCACCTTCGGCTCCGTCCGAGGCACCCTCGGCTCAGTCCGAGGTACCCTCGGCCCAGTCCGAGGTACCCTCGGCACTGTCCGAGGTACCCTCGGCTCAGCCCGAGGCACCCTCGGCCCCCGAGGGTGAGGCACTGCGCGTCGAGGGGGAACCGAGCGAGGTCCCGCCTAATCAAAGCTGGCAGACCCCGTACCTGCAATATCTCCACCGAGGGGATCTGTCCCTCGACCAAGTCGAAGCCCGGCGGTTGGCACAGCGTGCCAAGTCTTTCGTCTTGCTGGGAGATGGGAAGGAGCTCTATCACCGCAGCCCCTCAGGCATCCTCCAGCGATGCATTTCCATCGCCGAAGGCTAGCAGCTCTCGCAAGAGATACACTCGGGGGCTTGCGGCCATCACGCAGCACCTCAAACCCTCGTTGGAAACGCCTTCCGACAAGGATTCTACTGGCCAACGGTGGTGGCCGACGCTACCAGAATTGTCCGCACCTGCGAAGGGTGTCAGTTCTACGCGAGGCAGACCCACCTGCCCGCTCAGGCTCTGCAGACCATACCCATCACCTTGCCGTTTGCTGTGTGGGGTCTGGACCTCGTTGGCCCTTGCAGAAGGCATCTGGGGGCTACACGCACCTGTTGGTCGCCATCGACAAATTCTCCAAGTGGATCGAGGTCCGACCCCTAAACAGCATCAGGTCCGAACAGGCGGTGGCGTTCTTCACCAACATCATCCGTCGCTTTGGGGTCCCGAACTCCATCATCACCGACAACGGCACCCAGTTCACCGGCAGAAAGTTCCTGGACTTCTGCGAGGATCACCACATCCGGGTGGACTGGGCTGCCGTGGCTCATCCCATGACGAATGGGCAAGTGGAGCGGGCTAACGGCATGATCCTGCAAGGACTCAAGCCTCGGATCTACAACGACCTCAACAAGTTTGGCAAGCGGTGCATAAAGGAACTCCCCTCGGTGGTCTGGAGTCTGAGAACAACGCCGAGCCGAGCCACGGGCTTCACACCGTTCTTTCTAGTCTATGGGGCAGAGGCCATCTTGCCCACAGACTTGGAATACGGTTCCCCGAGGGCGAGGGCCTACACCGACCAAAGCAACTGAGCCAACCGAGAAGACTCACTGGACCAGCTGGAGGAGGCTCGGGACATGGCCTTACTACACTCGGCGCGGTACCAGCAGTCCCTGCGACGCTACCACGCCCGAGGGGTTAGGTCCCGAGACCTCCAGGTGGGCGACCTGGTGCTTCGGCTGCAACAAGACGCCCGAGGGCGGCACAAACTCACGCCTCCCTGGGAAGGGCCGTTCGTCATCGCCAAAGTCCTGAAGCCTAGAACGTACAAGCTGGCCACTAGCCAAGGCGAGGTCTACAACAACGCCTGGAACATCCAACAGCTACGTCGCTTCTACCCTTAAGATGCTTTCAAGTTGCTCGCATACCTCGTTCACACACCAAGTCTGGTCGTCAAGGAAGGGTCAGCCTTGCCTCGGCAAAGCCCGACCCTCCCTCGGGGGCTAGAAGGGGGCAACCCCCTCTGCGTCAAAATTTTCCTCGAAAAAAGAAAAAAAATCTTTTCAGCCAGAATGCCTTTCGTGCTCTTCGACTACTTCAAAAGTGGATCCTGAAAACGACGGAGTACACGTAAGCAACCAAGGCTGACCGAGCCGAGGGACTCCTACGCCTCCGGGATACGGATACCTCACTCATCACCTTCTGTGATAAGTAACTCGTGCTCGGATAAGTGACTCCACGGACCGAACAAGTCTTCATGCTCGAGAGCTCCTCTGCCGAAATGATTTTTTGGGCCTTCTCGACTGCGTCAGTAACAGAACCCTATGAACGAGTAAGAGCGCGCGTAAGCGGCAAGGCCGACCGAGCCGAGGGATTCCTACGCCTCCGGGATACGGATACCTCACTCATCGCCTTCCGTGAAAAGCAACTCTCGCCCGCACAAACAATTCTGTTACCGACATACGAGTCCGGATACTCGAACAAAGAGGAAAAGAAACGCAGCTTTACAACACGACGACGGTGTGTTTAGGCCTCGGCGGCCGCAGAAAACATACACACACTACAAGACAACCTGTTCCTGCAGGCTCGGACGTCGACAGCCGAAGGGGGCAGCAGCACCCTTGGCATCAGCTACACCTTCGGCGGGGTTTGACCTAGCCTCGGACGGCGATGCGGTCGGAGGGCCCCCACTCTGAAGGACGACATCAGCACCACACCCGGGCCATCGGCGCCAGGGTCTTCTTCGAGAATCCGGCCCGAGCAGGCGGCTCGGCCGGCCACCCCGAGGCCTCGGCTAGCTGACCCCCAAAGACATCAGCTCGGCTTGTGGCCTCGGCAGCTCAACTCCGGCGTTGGTTCCACCAGTGGACGACCCGGCCAGGCTCTAGCCAATTACACCTCCTTTTCGAAGCCAACTCTGCCTCCGTCCGTGCTGACACCGCTACCTCCGGCTTCGGCTCATCGAAGGGCGGCCGAGGGGTTCCTTTAACTAAGCAAGAGGGGCCTCGGACTGCAAGGCCGACCGAGCTGAGGGACTCCTACTCCTCCGAGATACGGACACCCCACTCGTCACCTTTGCACGAGGCAACTCACGCTCGATGAAGTGGTCTAGATAATCGACAAGGCGAGTCTTAGTGCTCGAAATGAAGAAAAAACACGGCTCCGTGCCGAAAATACATACACGTTCAGGCCTCGACAACCACATTGAACGAAACACCGGCGCTCAAGGTTCCATTACAAACGGAACTCCGGTTCCGTCCCCACAACAGCAGCCATGATCCCAGTACGGGCGCGGCCTCTTGAAGGCTTCCGTTCGCGTCCCTACTGAAAGGGAATTAGGCTTACACCTAGTTCCTAAATAATTTTGGTGGTTGAATTGTCCAACACAAATATTGGACTAACTAGTTTACTCTAGTGCATAAGTTATACAGGTGCAAAAGGTTCACATTCAGCCAATAAAAAGACCAAGTGTTGGATTCAACAAAGGAGCAACGAGGCAACCGAAGGCATCTCTGGCTGAAGGCACCGGACTGTCCGGTGTGCACCGGACAGTGTCCGGTGCGCCCAGAGAACTCCAATTCAAACTCTTCGCCCTCGGGAATTCTCGGAAGCCGGCGCGCTATAATTCACCGGACTGTCCGGTGTGCACCGGACATGTCCGGTGCTCCGAGGAAGCGCGGTCTCCGGAACTCGCCAGCCTCGGGTTCGCGCGGCAGCTGCTCCGCTAAAATTCACCGGACTATCCGGTGTGCACCGGACTGTCCGGTGTGCACCGGACTGTCCGGTGTGGCAGCTGAGCAACGGCTCTCTGCGGCGCCAACGGCTCCCTGCGGTGCATTTAATGCGCGCGCAGCGCGCGCAGACGTCAGGATCGCCCATACCGGTGCACCGGACACTGAACAGTGCATGTCCGGTGTGCACCGGACACCCAGGCGGGCCCAGAAGTCAGAAGCTCCAACGGTCAGAATCCAACGGCAATGGTGACGTGGCAGGGGCACCGGACTGTCCGGTGCACCATCGAACAGACAGCTTCCAGCAACGGTCACTTTTGGTGGTTGGGGCTATAAATACCCCAACCACCCCACATTCATTGCCATCCAAGTTTTCTACTTCTCAACTACTACAAGAGCTCTAGCATTCAATTCTAGACACACCAAATAGATCAAGTCCTCTCCAAATTCCACACAAACACCATAGTGACTAGAGAGAGTGATTTGCTTGTGTTCTTTCGAGCTCTTGCGCTTGGATCGCATTCTTTTCTTTCTCACTTGTTCTTGTGATCATCACTCAATTGTAACCAAGGCAAGAGGCACCAATTGTGTGGTGGCCCTTGTGGGGAAGTTTTACTCCCGGTTGATTGAGAAGAAGAGAAAGCTCACTCGATCCGTGGGATCGTTTGAGAGAGGGAAGGGTTGAAAGAGACCCGGCCTTTGTGGCCTCCTCAACGGGGAGTAGGTTTGCGAGAACCGAACCTCGGTAAAACAAATCCGCGTGTCACACTTTTATTTGCTTGCGATTTGTTTTGTGCCCTCTCTCGCGGACTCGTTTATATTTCTAACGCTAACCCGGCTTGTAGTTGTGTTTATATTTGTAAATTTCAGCTTCGCCCTATTCACCCCCCCTCTAGGCGACTATCAATTGGTATCAGAGCCCGGTGCTTCATTAGAGCCTAACCGCTCGAAGTAATGTCGGGAGATCACACCAAGAGGGAGATGGAGACCGGCGATAACAAGCCCACTACAAGCCAAGGGAGCACTTCATCGGAAGAGTCCCGCACCAAGAGAAGAGAGAAGAAGAAGAACTCCTCCAAGCGGAAGGAGAAAAGATCTTCCTCTTCTCACCACAAGGAGAAGAAGGAAAAATCTTCTTCTCACAAGCCGCATCGGAGTGGGGACAAGCACAAGAGGATGAGGAAGGTGGTCTACTACGAGACCGACACTTCATCGACATCTACCTCCGGCTCCGACGCGGCATCCGTCACTTCTAAACGCCAAGAGCGTAAGAAGTATAGTAAGATTCCCCTACGCTACCCTCGCATTCCTAAACATACACCTTTACTTTCCGTCCCATTAGGCAAACCACCAACTTTTAATGGTGAAGATTATTCTATGTGGAGTAATTTAATGCGATTTCATCTAACCTCTCTCCACAAAAGTATATGGGATGTTGTTGAGTATGGTGTACAGGTACCATCCGTAGGGTATGAGGACTATGATACGGACGAAGTGGCCCAAATCGAGCACTTCAACTCCCAAGCCACAACCATCCTCCTTGCCTCTCTAAGCAAGGAGGAATACAACAAAGTACAAGGGTTGAAGAACGCAAAGGAGATTTGGGATCTACTCAAGACCGCACACGAGGGTGATGAACTCACCAAGATCACCAAGCGGGAAACGATCGAGGGGGAGCTCGGTCGCTTCCGTCTTCGCCAAGGGGAGGAGCCACAAGACATGTACAACCGGCTCAAGACCTTGGTGAACCAAGTGCGCAACCTCGGGAGCGCAAAATGGGATGACCACGAAGTGGTTAAGGTTATTCTAAGAGCCCTTATTTTCCTTAACCCCACACAAGTTCAATTAATTCGTGGCAATCCTAGATATCCACTAATGACCCCCGAGGAAGTTATCGGGAATTTTGTGAGTTTTGAATGCATGATTAAGGGCTCCAAGAAGATCAATGAGCTTGACGAGCCTTCCACATCCGAGGCGCAACCGGTGGCCTTCAAGGCAACGGAGGAGAAGAAGGAGGAGTCTACACCAAGTAGACAACCAATTGACGCCTCCAAGCTCGACAACGAGGAGATGGCCCTAATCATCAAGAGCTTTCGGCAAATCCTCAAGCAACGGAAGGGGAAGGATTATAAATCCCGTTCCAAGAAGGTTTGCTACAAGTGTGGTAAGCCCGGTCACTTTATTGCCAAGTGTCCTATGTCTAGTGATAGTGACAGGGGCGACGACAAGAAGGGCAAGAGGAAGGAGAAGAAGAGATACTACAAGAAGAAGGGCGGCGATGCCCATGTTTGTTGGGAGTGGGACTCCGACGAAAGCTCAAGCGACTCCTCCGACGACGAGGACGCCGCCAACATCGCCGTCACCAAGGGCCTTCTCTTCCCCAACGTCGGCCACAAATGTCTCATGGCCAAGGACGGCAAAAAGAAGGTAAAATCAAGGTCCTCCACTAAATATGAAACATCTAGTGATGAGGATAATGATAAAAATGAGGAGGACAACTTGCGTATTCTTTTTGCTAACCTCAACATGGATCAAAAGGAAAAATTAAATGAGCTAATTAGTGCCATCCATGAAAAGGATGATCTCTTGGACTCCCAAGAGGACTTCCTAATCAAGGAAAACAAGAAACATGTTAAGGTTAAAAATGCTTATGCTCTAGAGGTAGAAAAATGTAACAAATTATCTAGTGAGCTAAGCATATGCCATGACACTATTGCCAACCTTAGAAATGAAAATGTTAAATTAATTGCTAAGGTTGATTCTCATGTTTGCATTGATCCTAGAAATGATAATGTTGATTTGCTAGCTAGGATTGATGAGTTGAATGTTTCTATTGTTAGCCTTAGAAATGAGAATGAGAAACTAATTGCTAAGGCTAAAGATTTTGATGTTTGCAATGCTACTATTTCCGACCTTAGAACCAAAAATGACATGTTGCATGCTAAGGTTGTTGAACTTAAATCTTGCAAACCCTCTACATCTAATGTTGAGCATGTTTCCATTTGTACTAGATGTAGAGATATTAATGTTGATGCTATCCATGATCACCTAGCCTTAATTAAAAAACAAAATGATCACATAGCTCAACTAAATGCTAAGATTAGAGAGCATGACTTAGAAAATGAAAAATTTAAACTTGCTAGAAGCATGCTCTATAATGGGAGACGCCCTGGCATTAAGGATGGCATTGGCTTCCAAAAGGGAGACAATGTCAAAATTAATGCCCCTCCAAAGAACTTATCTAACTTTGTTAAGGGCAAGGCTCCCATGCCTCAGGATAACGAGGGTTACATTTTGTATCCTGCCGGCTATCCTGAGAGCAAGATTAGGAAAATTCATTCTAGGAAGTCTCACTCTGGCCCTAATCATGCTTTTATGTATAAGGGTGAGACATCTAGATCTAGGCAACCAACCCATGCCAAGTTGCCTAGAAAGAAAATTCCAAATGCATCAAATGATCATGCAATTTCATTTAAAACTTTTGATGCATCTTATGTTTTGACTAACAAATCCGGCAAGATAGTTGCCAAAATTGTTGGGGGCAAACACAAGGGCTCCAAGACTTGTGTTTGGGTACCCAAAGTTCTTGTTTCTAATGCCAAAGGACCCAAAACCGTTTGGGTACCTAAAACAAAGAACTAAACTTGTTTTGTAGGTTTATGCATCCGGGGGCTCAAGTTGGATACTCGACAGCGGGTGCACAAACCACATGACAGGGGAGAAAAAGATGTTCTCCTCATATGAGAAAAACCAAGATCCCCAACGAGCTATCACATTCGGGGATGGAAATCAAGGTTTGGTCAAAGGTTTGGGTAAAATTGCTATATCCCCTGACCATTCCATTTCTAATGTTTTTCTTGTAGATTCCTTAGATTACAATTTGCTTTTCGTATCCCAATTATGTCAAATGGGCTACAACTGTCTTTTTACTGATATAGGTGTTACTGTCTTTAGAAGAAGTGATGATTCAATAGCTTTTAAGGGAGTGTTAGAGGGTCAGCTATACTTAGTAGATTTTAATAGAGCTGAACTCGACACTTGCTTGATTGCTAAGACTAACTTGGGTTGGCTCTGGCACCGCCGACTAGCCCATATTGGAATGAAGAATCTTCACAAGCTTCTAAAGGGAGAACACATTTTGGGACTAACCGATGTTCATTTTGAGAAAGACAGGATTTGTAGCGCATGCCAAGCCGGGAAGCAAGTTGGCATACATCATCCACACAAAAACATCATGACTACCGACAGGCCACTGGAGCTCCTACACATGGATTTATTCGGCCCGATCGCTTACATAAGCATCGGCGGTAGTAAGTATTGTCTTGTAATTGTGGATGATTATTCTCGCTTCACTTGGGTGTTCTTTTTGCAGGACAAATCTTATACCCAAGAAACCTTAAAGGGATTCTTGAGACGGGCTCAAAATGAGTTCGGCTTAAGGATCAAGAAAATTAGAAGCGACAACGGGACGGAGTTCAAGAACTCTCAAATTGAAGGCTTTCTTGAGGAGGAGGGCATCAAGCATGAGTTCTCTTCTCCCTACACTCCACAACAAAATGGTGTAGTGGAGAGGAAGAATCGAACTCTATTGGACATGGCAAGAACCATGCTTGATGAGTACAAGACACCAGATCGGTTTTGGGCCGAGGCGGTCAACACCGCCTGCTACGCCATCAACCGGTTATATCTTCACCGAATCCTTAAGAAGACATCATATGAACTCCTAACCGGTAAAAAGCCCAATATTTCATATTTTAGAGTTTTTGGTAGCAAATGTTTTATTCTTGTCAAAAGAGGTAGAAAATCTAAATTTGCTCCTAAAACTGTAGAAGGCTTTTTACTAGGATATGACTCAAACACAAAGGCATATAGAGTCTTTAACACGTCCTCAGGACTTGTTGAAGTTTCTTGTGACGTTGTGTTTGATGAGACTAACGGCTCTCAAGTAGAGCAAGTTGATCTTGATGATATAGGTGAAGAACAGGCTCCATGCGTAGCGCTAAGGAACATGTCCATTGGGGATGTGTGTCCCAAGGAATCCGAAGAGCCTTCAAATGCACAAGATCAACCATCCTCCTCCACACAAGCATCTCCACCAACTCAAGTTGAGGATGAAGCTCAAGATGTTGAACAAGAAGATCAAGAAGATGAGCCACCTCAAAATGACGGCAACGATCAAGGGGGAGATGCAAATGATGAAGACAAGGAGGATGAACAACCAAGACCGCCACACCCAAGAGTCCACCAAGCAATACAACGAGATCACCCCGTCGACACCATCCTCGGCGATATTCATAAGGGGGTAACTACTCGATCTCGTGTTGCTCATTTTTGTGAACATTACTCTTTTGTTTCCTCTATTGAGCCACACAGGGTAGAGGAAGCTCTTCAAGATTCGGATTGGGTGATGGCGATGCAAGAGGAGCTCAACAATTTCACAAGAAATGAGGTATGGCATTTGGTTCCACGTCCTAACCAAAATGTTGTAGGAACCAAGTGGGTTTTCCGCAACAAGCAAGACGAGCATGGTGTGGTGACTAGGAACAAAGCTCGACTCGTGGCCAAGGGTTATTCACAAGTCGAAGGTTTGGATTTTGGTGAAACCTATGCACCCGTAGCTAGGCTTGAGTCAATTCGCATATTATTAAGCCTATGCTACTTACCATGGCTTCAAGCTTTATCAAATGGACGTGAAGAGTGCCTTCCTCAATGGACCGATCAAGGAGGAAGTCTATGTTGAGCAACCTCCCGGCTTTGAAGACAGTGAGTACCCTAACCATGTTTATAGGCTCTCTAAGGCGCTTTATGGGCTCAAGCAAGCCCCAAGAGCATGGTATGAATGCCTTAGAGATTTCCTTATTGCAAATGGCTTCAAAGTCGGCAAGGCCGATCCTACTCTATTCACTAAGACTCTTGACAATGATTTGTTTGTATGCCAAATTTATGTTGATGATATCATATTTGGGTCTACTAACAAATCTACATGTGAAGAATTTAGTAGGATCATGACACAAAAATTCGAGATGTCAATGATGGGGGAGTTGAAGTATTTTCTAGGATTCCAAGTCAAGCAACTCCACGAGGGGACCTTCATTAGCCAAACAAAGTATACTCAAGATATCCTAAGCAAGTTTGGAATGAAGGATGCCAAGCCCATCAAGACACCCATGGGAACAAATGGGCATCTCGACCTCGACACGGGAGGTAAGTCCGTGGATCAAAAGGTATACCGGTCGATGATTGGTTCATTGCTTTATTTATGTGCATCTCGACCGGACATTATGCTCTCCGTTTGCATGTGTGCAAGATTCCAAGCCGACCCTAAGGAATCACACCTTACGGCCGTAAAACGAATCTTGAGATATTTGGCTTATACTCCTAAGTTTGGGCTTTGGTACCCTCGGGGATCCACTTTTGATTTGATTGGGTATTCGGATGCCGATTGGGCAGGGTGTAGGATTAATAGGAAGAGCACATCGGGGACTTGCCAGTTCTTGGGAAGATCCTTGGTGTCTTGGGCTTCAAAGAAGCAAAATTCGGTCGCTCTTTCTACCGCCGAAGCCGAGTACATTGCCGCAGGTCATTGTTGCGCGCAATTGCTTTGGATGAGGCAAACCCTGCGGGACTACGGTTACAAATTAACCAAAGTCCCTTTGCTATGTGATAATGAGAGTGCAATCAAAATGGCCGACAATCCCGTCGAGCATAGCCGCACTAAGCACATAGCCATTCGGTATCATTTTCTTCGGGATCACCAACAAAAGGGGGATATCGAGATTTCTTACATTAACACTAAAGATCAATTAGCCGATATCTTTACCAAGCCACTTGATGAGCAATCTTTTACCAGACTTAGGCATGAGCTCAATATTCTTGATTCTAGGAATTTCTTTTGCTAGTCTTGCACACATAGCTCATAAATATACTTTTGATCATGTCTCTTTTATATATGCTATGACTAATGTGTTTTCAAGTGTATTTCAAACCAAGTCATAGGTATATTGAAAGGGAATAGGAGTCTTCGGCGAAGACAAAGGCTTCCACTCCGCTCTACTACTCATCCTTCGCCGTCGCTCCGCATCATCTCTCCAACTTTGGTATAATCTTCACTCATTCATTTCATGACCAAAGGGGGAGAAAGTACTTCATTGGGCTCTAATGATTCCGTTTTTGGCGATTCATGCCAAAGGGGGAGAAAATATGAGCCCAAAGCAAAAGGACCGCACCACCACCCTATTTTTTAAATTTGATGATTTTCAATTGGTAAATTTCAAAATTGGTATCTCTTTGTGTTCTAAAGGGGGAGCAACTAGTATTTTCAAAATTGATGTCTTAAAACCCTCTTGAACACTAAGAGGAGACCCTATTTGAGGGGGAGTTTTGTTTAGTCAAAGGAAAAAGCATTTGAACAAAGGAAGAAAATTTCAAATCTTGAAAATGCTTTGCAAAATCTTATTCATTTACCTTTGACTATCTTGCAAAATGACTTTGAAAAGAATTTACAAAAGAATTTGCAAAAACAAAACTTATGGTGCAAATGTGGGCCAATATGTCAAAAACAAAGAAAACAATCCATGCGCATTCATATAAGTATTTATATTGGCTCAATTCCAAGCAACCTTTGCACTTACATTATGTGAACTAGTTCAATTATGCACTTCTATATTTGCTTTGGTTTGTGTTGGCATCAATCACCAAAAAGGGGGAGATTGAAAGGGAATTAGGCTTACACCTAGTTCCTAAATAATTTTGGTGGTTGAATTGTCCAACACAAATATTGGACTAACTAGTTTACTCTAGTGCATAAGTTATACAGGTGCAAAAGGTTCACATTCAGCCAATAAAAAGACCAAGTGTTGGATTCAACAAAGGAGCAACGAGGCAACCGAAGGCATCTCTGGCTGAAGGCACCGGACTGTCCGGTGTGCACCGGACAGTGTCCGGTGCGCCCAGAGAACTCCAATTCAAACTCTTCGCCCTCGGGAATTCTCGGAAGCCGGCGCGCTATAATTCACCGGACTGTCCGGTGTGCACCGGACATGTCCGGTGCTCCGAGGAAGCGCGGTCTCCGGAACTCGCCAGCCTCGGGTTCGCGCGGCAGCTGCTCCGCTAAAATTCACCGGACTATCCGGTGTGCACCGGACTGTCCGGTGTGCACCGGACTGTCCGGTGTGGCAGCTGAGCAACGGCTCTCTGCGGCGCCAACGGCTCCCTGCGGTGCATTTAATGCGCGCGCAGCGCGCGCAGACGTCAGGATCGCCCATACCGGTGCACCGGACACTGAACAGTGCATGTCCGGTGTGCACCGGACACCCAGGCGGGCCCAGAAGTCAGAAGCTCCAACGGTCAGAATCCAACGGCAATGGTGACGTGGCAGGGGCACCGGACTGTCCGGTGTGCACCGGACTGTCCGGTGCACCATCGAACAGACAGCTTCCAGCAACGGTCACTTTTGGTGGTTGGGGCTATAAATACCCCAACCACCCCACATTCATTGCCATCCAAGTTTTCTACTTCTCAACTACTACAAGAGCTCTAGCATTCAATTCTAGACACACCAAATAGATCAAGTCCTCTCCAAATTCCACACAAACACCATAGTGACTAGAGAGAGTGATTTGCTTGTGTTCTTTCGAGCTCTTGCGCTTGGATCGCATTCTTTTCTTTCTCACTTGTTCTTGTGATCATCACTCAATTGTAACCAAGGCAAGAGGCACCAATTGTGTGGTGCCCTTGCGGGGAAGTTTTACTCCCGGTTGATTGAGAAGAAGAGAAAGCTCACTCGATCCGTGGGATCGTTTGAGAGAGGGAAGGGTTGAAAGAGACCCGGCCTTTGTGGCCTCCTCAACGGGGAGTAGGTTTGCGAGAACCGAACCTCGGTAAAACAAATCCGCGTGTCACACTTTTATTTGCTTGCGATTTGTTTTGTGCCCTCTCTCGCGGACTCGTTTATATTTCTAACGCTAACCCGGCTTGTAGTTGTGTTTATATTTGTAAATTTCAGCTTCGCCCTATTCACCCCCCCTCTAGGCGACTATCACCTACCCAAGGGACGCGAAACAGACATCAAAGCCAAAGAGCCGGGGGCCGGTCCGTGGGCGGCGCCGACGGCCTCAATGAGGGGGGGGGCTTCCTCCGGCCGCCACCACATCAGCACGGACGGCGGCGTCCGCCCCTCCACCAACGCCGACGGTCGGCAGGGCGCACCGGCAGGTCCTCACTCCCGTCCTCGCCGCGAAAGCGAGGAGAAGGACGGAATGTTGCATCCTAGCTAGACAGCAACAGTTCGCCTTCCCCGGCATGGCTGGAGGACGCCTCCTCCGCAAGGCTGGAGGATGGTTTCCACCACCAAAAGCTGGAAGAGGAGGTGGCCAGCCGGCCTGCGCGAGAGGTAGAGCTCCGGCTCAGCCTGGCCTCCGCCCCAGCAAGGATGATAAACATCCTTGGGGCTGGGGTGGGACCAAGATCGCAGCCCAGCTCGCTTGTCCCCGACGTCAAGCTGGAGGTCACCGTCTTGGGTGACCACCGGCGAGGGGGTGCAGCCGGGCTGCACGATGAAAATCCTTGAAGCCGAACGATGGCTGAAAGGTGACCACCGATTTCCACGAAGTTGCGTTCCTCCGACGACAAGATGGAAGGATTCCGGGCGTCCCCCGCCCGGGGGCTCGGAAGGTGGAAAGACACGATGCATGAGGGGAGCGCGAAGACATGGTTGCCCTCCAAAGGGGTCGCCCCCCTTTTAAAGGCGATTCTCCCCACTTGCGCCCTCAACTGTTGTGGGTCGAGTCTTCTCCAACACGCTCCAAGATTCTCCCCCCCACGGCGTGGGGGCTGGGTCCCACACGTCATGCAAGCCGGTCCAGGGGAGAAGAAGCCAAACCGCCACGCGCGCGCGGTGCATGCAACCACCCGGCGGTTACAAGCACTCCTCCACTTTCGCCCAGACCAGCGGGTGAAAGGGCGGACAGCCATGCAGGCGGCATGCAACCGTGCCAAGTTGGCGCGACCCTTCGACTCCAACAAGCCCAGCATGGAGGTCCAGGCCCACGCGTCATGCAACTAGCACGTCGCTTGCTACGTGTGAGCAACTGCACCGCCACTCACGCCACTACCGCGCCTCCTCGACTGCGGAGTCAATACCGCGACTCGAGGCAACCCTGCAGTGCCAGCCAAGCGCGACGGCCAAATGCGGTCAAAAATGGGCCGACAGTAATGGCGGTGACAGGCGGGCAGAATGTAACACCCTGAATTTGGGGGTATAAAATTTCTTTGCTCATATTCACAAATTCAGGTGTTACTTTTCTTTTCTCATCCTTCCCCAATCTTTTCTTTCTCATTCCTATAGGAGAGAAATGCTTATTTTATTTGTAATAGTAGTGTGATAGGTTAAACCCTAAGAGACTATGAATTGTTGCATCATGTTGAACCCTAGATTTCACTTTTGTTTGGTGCATAATTCTCAAAAGGTCTAATTTGAATTTGTGGCACATTTGAATTTGAATCAAATGGAGAAAATAAAAAGAAAAGAGAAAGGAAATTACAAAATAAAAAGAAAAAGGGAAGAAGCCCGTTACCTCAGCCTGCTCGGCCTTTCGGCCCACCAGGCCCAACCCGCGCGCCCGCGCGCGCTCTCCCTCCCGCCCCTTCTCTCTCTGCGCGAGCGGGCCCGCCTGTCGGCGCGGCCGCCGTCTCCGCGCTCGCTCCCTCGCTCTCTCTGGTTGCCCGGTCCCACCTGTCGGCGCCCCCGCCCGCGCGTGCGCCGTCTCCCTCGCTCTCTCTCTGCCCGTGGGCCCTCCCGGTCAGCCCCGCTTTCCTCGCGCCCGCGCCCGACTTCTTCTCTCTCTCTGCGTCGCGGGTCCCGGCTGTCAGCTTCGCCGTTCTCGCGTAACCGCCGCCGAGTCGCGCGCGCCCGCGGTCTCCGCGCCCACGTCGCGCGTGGGGAGCTCGCCCCACCTCGCCCTCGGCCACTTGAGCCCCGAGTCCCACTCGCCCTCGCCCCCTCCCTCATTTGCGCACCAACCGGCCCCCCTCTCTCGCCCTCTCCCTCGCTGCGCGCACGCCCAGGCGCCATCGCCGTGAACCGCCGCCGCCCGAGCTCGTTTCCCGGCCGTCGTTGGAGCTCCGCCGCGTCCCTTGCCACGGTGAGCTCCACCCCGACGTCCTCGACCCGGGACGCGCCCCAATTCCCTCTCCCCCTCCCTATTTCTCTCTGCCCGCGCTCACCCGTCGTCCGCCGTGCAGCCGCCGCTGTCGACCCGGGCCACCGTCGCGTCTCCGTCGTCGCCGAGGAGTCCTCGGAGTTCGCCGTGAGGTAAGGAACCTCCCCCGCCCCTATTGCGCCTTGTCTTACATTCTAGCGCGCTTGATTTCTCGCCGGAGTCGCTCAGCGCCGCCGCCGAGCCACTCCACCGTGAACCGCCCCCCTCCGGTGCCCCTGCCCCGACCCAGACCCCACCAGAGAGTTCCCCGTGCCCTCCCCAGCCTCTCCGGCCACCCAGGTCGCCCCGGGAGCCGCAGGGCCCCCGTTTCCCTCGTCTCCGGCGAGCTCCTCGCCGCGAGGACGGGCGCCGCCGCCTCAGCCAGCTGAGGGAGACGGGAGCCAGCCGACCCGATCCCCGCCGTCTATCTTGGATCGGACGGCGCGGATTCAAATAACCCGAACCTAGCCTCAACCGTCCGTCCAAGATCCAACGGCCCAGAGTCGTTTTCCCCCGCCCCGTCTCTCTGCCCGTTAGGCCCCGCTTGTCAGCTCGCCCGCGCGCTCGCGCTGTCCGCCCGGCCCCGCTTGTCAGCTCGCCCGCGCGCTCGCGCTGTCCGCCCGGCCCCGCCTGTCAGCCACCCCGAGCCGCCGCGCGCCCGCGCGCCCGCCGCAGGATCTAATCCTAGCCGTTGATCTGAGATCTAACGGCTGTAAGCGCCCGATACCCCTTCGCCCGCGCATTTTCTTAAAGAACCCCTCGGTTTTCTGGATTTTGCGCCCGCCGTCCCTGGTTTTTCGCAGTTAAGTCCTCAGCCCTTTTATTTAATTCGAAATAGGTCCTTAGGGTATATTTTTAACCCCTAAAACTTGTAAAATTCATAACTTTGCCATATGAACTCCAAATTAGGTGCTTCAAATTGCAAAATGTTCATAAAATTATTACCTATTTATTTATGCAATGTTTCCCTGCTGTTTCCATGTTCCAATTAATGGTTAATCATTAGGATAGGATTAAGGTTATTGGAACCCTATTTGAGATAAATAAAAGGTAGTATACTTTAATAAAAGTTGGGGCACTTAAGTTTATAGACTCAAACCCTTAAGTTTAGGAACTTAAACCAGATAATTATTTAATTCCACCACTGACTTAAACTTGATTAGTGAATAATGAATCTTTTGTATAGTCCCCTACCCCAGACCTAGGGAACACCAAAGTGCCTATCCCTTTTCTGTTATGAGCTTGTGACCACTCTCTGCTGCATATGTTTGGCACATTGTTTTTGTTTGTTATTTTCCCAAGTGCATAGTGTGAATGATTGCTTTACGTAGACAACGAGCAGTCTGTGTTTCCCGAGGCAGTTGCAGAGGAAGTCCCTGATCAGCAGCTTGGTGAAGGCAAGTGTCCTCAGTCCCATTATGTCCCATTTACTTTATAATACACTGTCCCGCATTACTTACTTGAAACCTAAGGATTGACTAGCTTTACACTTTACTTTATCCTTGATGACCTTATGGGCTATTATGGTTAGCATTCTGCTACTGCCTTAACTTAATCAATGAACATGATGTGAATATTTATGATACTGTTATCCTGGTTATGTTGATGATCTTGTGATACTCTAGGGGGCTCAGGCTGTTTCCTGAGTACCTCTCCGTAAGGACCTGTTCGTTGAGAGACCACCCGGGATAACAGTGCAACCATGAGGGTGAAATGGGGCGCCCTTAGCTAATTAATTAGAGGAACTAGAGGTGTAGTTGCTTCGCCGTCGTGCCGTCAATGGGGTCCAGGCACAGTGCTTGCTCTGCCGAAGCTGAGTGCCGAGGTTCTTTCGTTTTGCTTTTGTTAGTCACTCTCCTGCGGGGAGGAGTACTGTGTTTATCAAACTGGAGAAACCTAACGGGCAGCTATGATCTCTAGGGAATCTTTGTAAAAGCTACGTAGTGATACCCTGCCGGACCACCTAGGTAGTGGTCAATGGGGATTAGCTCTCCCCGGGCAGAGAGGGAATCATGACTCATGGGTAAAGTGTGCGACCTCTGCAGAGGGTAGTGAAACTGATATATCAGCCGTGCTCACGGTTAAGAGCAACCTTGGGATCCTCTTTGATTAGAGATACAAATGGTTCGAGATACAAGGATTATGTTATGATTTTGGTTCGAATATGATGATGTTGTTCCTCGATGAGGAAAGGGTTCATGGGCTGGTTAATGATAAAATCTGGCTTCTACTAATGATAAATACCTGACCAACTAAAAGCAACTGCTTGAGCCTAACCCCATATAAAGCTAGTCCACTTCAGCCAAACGGGACATTTGCTGAGTACGTTGATGTGTACTCATCCTTGCTTTACCACAAAACACCAGGTTGTCCGCATTGTAACCACTGCTCCGGAGAAGGCGAAGCCGTGGAAGGAGACTTCCAGGAGTTTCAAGACTACGATGAATTCTAGGTGTGGGTTGGCGGCAACCCCCAGTCAGCTGCCTGTGAAGGCCTTATCTTTACTGCGTTTCGCTTAGCACTTTGATCTAACTGTTAAGTCGATGACTATGTGGATGTCTATGACTCTGTGATGTAATAAGTTTTTACTCTTTTATGTTATTATTCGAGCATTGTGCGATGATGTTCATTTATGTAATCGCTGTGTACGTGAGTTCTGATCCTGGCACGTACATAGTTCGCATTCGGTTTGCCTTCTGAAACCGGGTGTGACACAGAAGCAGCGGTCACGTCGTCAGCCAAGCTCACGTCCCATCCAGGGGCAGCGAGGGAGCCCTCTCTCACGGCGTGAAGACGGTGCGCCCGTGATCCGTTCCTCGAACGGCTCGCGCACGCGCAACGACTGCCTCGCGAACCGCTCGCCCCGTCGCATTAACTCCGCGGCAGGACAGGCGGTGCCTCTGGCAGGGGAAGCGAGCGACGCTTCGCCTTCACCATAATGACCGCGTCAAAAAAAGGTACGCCGCGTCATTTCGATTTCGTGTCCTTTTCCTTTTCCTTTTCCTCTTTCTCTCTCTTACAACAGGGACCGGGAAAGGGGGATACCCCGAAAAGGACCCTTCTCCGTGAAGGAAACAGGCTCCAAGCCTCCCTACTGATCAGAGGTTCGAAGGCCGGCCCCTCGGAGGGGTTCAACGGCTGCCTCAGATCGATTGGGTTCTGCGCCCACTACTGGTCAGAGGTTCGATGGCTGGCCCCTCGAAGGGTTCAACGGCCGCCTCAGGCCACTCGGGCTCCGTGCCCATTACTGATCAGGGGTTCGTAGGCTGGCCCTCGAAGGGTTCACAGTCGCCTCAGACACAGAGTGAGGGATGACCCTAGGTACGTTCGATACATAACCAAGGCTCGGGCTGCGCTCCCGAGGTACCCTAGGACATTTCCGAGACCAGCGGGAGCGATCTTGTAACGGAATCCCATCAGAGGGAGGCATCGAGCCCTCGGACCCCGTCGACAGGGGACTGGGTCCGGCAGATCACCCGCAGGTACTTTTGGGCGCGCCTCTGGGCCTCTAGCCGACCCCTAACAAATGGGGCACGGACGTCCGCTCGGATTACCCGCCAGCAGCTCACCGGAAACACCATGTTCGGCGCCCTCCAAGGGCAACATGGCGCTTCTCCCCTCCTTGCGGAAAGGCGACGCATGGGCGTATGTAAAAAAGACGAGTTTGTCCTTGACCGTCCTCTCGCCCTGTGCAGAGGCTCGGGGGCTGCTCTCGCAAACCCGGCTTCGGCCAAACCGTTGACAGCGTCAACATACCAGCCCGAGAACTTGGGACCCGACCGTGCACTCGGGCTACGGCCAGCTCGCATGAGGGAACAACTAGACCAGCCGAAGTGTTGCGAAACGCACTAAGACCTCGAAGGAGTAAAACTACTCCTCCGAGGCCTCGGGGGCTACACCCGGCGGGTGCGCTCGTGCGCACCCACCGGAACAGAATACAACCGAAAAAGGCTGGTCCCCTTGCAAAAAAGTGCAGCAAAAGCCTCCAAGCGAGTATTAGTACTCCCTTGGAGGCTCGGGGGCTACTGTCGGGGACCATAATTAGGGGTACCCTCAAGACCCCGAAATCTCAGCTGGTAACCCCCATCAGCACAAAGCTGCAAAGGCCTGATGGGTGCGATTAAGTCAAGGATCGGTCCATCCAAGGGACACGATCGTGCCTCACCCGAGCCTAGCCTCGGGCAAGGGAAGCCGACCCCGGAGAACCTACATCTCGCCCGAGGACCCCCCTCCAGCAACGGGCACACTATCAGCTCGCCCGAGGCCCAGTCTTCACCGAGAAGCGACCTTGGCCACATCGCCATGCCGACCGACCAAACCGCAGGGGCATTTAATGCAAAGGTGGCCTGACACCTTTACCCTAACGCACGCCCTCCAGTCGACAGAGCCGAAGTGACCGCAGTCACTTCGCCGCTCTACTGACCGGTCAGACAAGAGGACAGCGCCGCCTGCGCCGCTCTGACTGCTGAGCCACCCGACAGAGTGAGGCTGACAACAGCCAAGGCCGGCCTCGGGCGTCATAGGGAACTCCGCCTCGCCCGACCCCAGGGCTCGGACTCGGGCTCAACCCCGGAAGACGGTGAACTCCGCTCCGCCCGACCCAGGGCTCGGACATGGGCTCAGCCCCGGAAGACGACGAACTCCGCCTCGCCCGACCCCAGGGCTCGGACATGGGCTCAGCCCCGGAAGACGACGAACTCCGCCTCGCCCGACCCTAGGGCTCGGACATGGGCTCAGCCCCGGAAGACGACGAACTCCGCCTCGCCCGACCCCAGGGCTCGGACATGGGCTCAACCCCAGAAGACGACGAACTCCGCTTCGCCCGACCCCAGGGCTCGGACTCAGCCCTGGCTTCAGCCGACGGTCTCCGCCTCGCCCGACCCAAAGGCTCGGACTCGACCACGGCCACGGAAGACAGACTCGACCTCGGAGGAGCCTCCACATCGCCCAACCTAGGGCACGGACCGACCACGTCGACAGGAGGCGCCATCATTACCCTACCCCGAGCTGACTCAGGCTACGGGGAACAAGACCGGCGTCCCATCTGGCTCGCTCCGCCAGATAGGCAATGATGGCGCCCCGCACGCTCTGTGACGACGGCGGCTCTCGGCCCCCTTACGGAAGCAAGAGGACGTCAGCAAGGACTCGACAGCCCCGACAGCTGCCCTTCCGCCAGGCTCCAGCGCTCCTCCGACGGCCACGACATCACACGAACCGGGTGCCAAGACCTCTCCGGCTGCCACGATGGCATGTACTTAGGGCGCTAGCTCTCCTCCGCTAGACACGTAGCACTCTGCTACACCCCCATTGTACACCTGGATCCTCTCCTTACGCCTATAAAAGGGAGGACCAGGGCCCTCTTACAGAGGGTTGGCCCGCGCGGAGAAGGACGGGACGGCGCTCGCGCAAGGCCGCTCGCTCCCACTCCCGCGTGGACGCTTGTATCCCCCTACTGCAAGCGCACCCGACCTGGGCGCGGGGCTAACACGAAGGCCGCGGGATCCACTCTCTCACGCCTGCCTCCCTCCAGCTGTCTCCTTCTCCCCCCCTTCGCGTCCCGCCTCGCGTCGACCCATCTGGGCTGGGGCACGCGGCGACGATTTACTAGTCGGTCCAGGGACCCCCCGGGTTTCGAAACACCGACACTAATATTATATGCTAATTAAGATTTTATGTAACAAATTGTTGTTGGGTCGAGCTACGAGCCAGCTCGCGAGCTGCACCGAGCCGAGCCGAGCTGGCTCGCTCTTTTCACGAGCCACAAAAACAGGTTCGGCTCGGGCTCGTTCTGAGCGTCGAGCCGATCTGAGCCGAGCTGCTGCGAGCCCGAGCCAGCTCGTCGAGCTCGAGCTTCTTTCCGACCCTAGTAGCGACCTCCCCCAGTCAGCTATCTGTGGTGGGTTAATTTACATTGACTATGTTTCAATTCTGTGTACTTTGATTTATATTATGTAAATGACTCTAGTCTTTAATATTATTACTTATTTTTTATTGTTATTCAAAGCATTGTACTATGATAAGTCATTTATGTAATCACTGTGTACGTGAATTTCTGATCCTAACACGTATATAGTTTGCATTCGGTTTACCTTCCAAAACCAGATGTGACACATAGTAGCAACAAATCTTAAAATTTTCTTGCCATAATATCATCCCCGATTTAGGGTATATTTAGATGGAAGCATGTAAGACAAATGTCTGACAGACAAATCATCTCAGTCCAGGCATAGGAAATCCAACGCGCGGTGTTAGTGCCTGGACTAGACTTTTTTAGCCATCATTTAAATAGACCCCTAAGAATGACTCTAATAGTGTTTACAGATAAAAGTTTTAAATTAAAATTATGGTAAAGAATGTGATAGAATCTGATGGAGATATAGACTAAGACTGTCTCCAGCAGGAGACTGTAAACGATCCGGTATGCTAAATATAGCGCTTCCAATCGTCCAGAAACCGTCCAACAATGTTCGCTATCCTCTCCGCTAAAATATTGCGCTCGTCCTTCGCCCGCTACATTTACCGATTTCCTGTGCGTCCTCTATCCATCGAATCCTCCAGCCCACTACCGAAGAGAGAAAGAGCGCCTCGACGCCTGTCGTCGGAGTTTTGGATTGACACTCGTCGGAGACGTTGAACACACGAATTGCCGGAGAGAGAATAGCACGCGCGGCGAATCGTTGGAGATGCGGAGCAGCTCACGCGACGAATCGCTGGGGACGTGGATGAGCTCGCGTGGTGGATCGACGGGGAGGAGCACGAGTCTGTGGGACCGTCGACGAGGAGGAAGACCCCGCAGCCGTCGTGGACGCGGGCGTAGCAGCTTGCTGGACAGGACGGCGAACACGCGACCACCGAGGACGTGGGCGCGATAGCTCAACGGGGAGAAGGAAGAGAGACAGAGCAGTCGCCGGCGGGAGAGGACGAATGCTCAAAATGACGAGGAGCTCAACGGGATTGAGCACCAACGCCATGGCGGATCACAGAGAGCAAGGAAGAACGCTCAAAATGACGATGAGCTCAACAGGATTGGCTAGCCACATATTTTGGCCTGCAAAAAAATATGTTTTCAAATTTTAATGTAAGATAAAAAAAATAGACGATCAAATTATACGAAAACATGAGAATAAATATTCTAGATTAATTTTGGAGATATAGAGGATCGGATTTAGGGGACGTTGTTGGAGATGAAGAAAATATAGAAGATAAAATCTTTTAGAGTGTTTTGTAAAGGATAAAGAATATTTTTTTAAAGGACGAAATTTAGGGAACGTTGATTGAGACATCCTAATAGCCATGCATACAGGCACTCGTGTCCATGTTCTCCGCTGCCCTATCCGTCGTTCATCCCGCCCACTTCCAGATCCGTTCCGAACCATCCAGAAGCAGGAGGCGAAGCTCCCCGTTGCTTACCCACCCAACCAGCGGACACGATGCACTCCTTAGTTCATCGAACGGCCGATCTCGTCCTCACCCATTCGCGGCAGTTTCACCGCCGCTCATTCACCGCGCGCCAGCCGTCATCAGACATCAGCTGCCAGCTTTTACTGCTCCCATCAAAGCCGTGCATGCGAAAAGCGCGAGGCGAAGGAAAAGGAGGCGGTAAAAAAGCAACTTCACGCGAGGGAGCCGCGACCGCGAGCGCTTCCGCATTTCGAACCAAAGGGGGCAGAACTGAGAGATCGAGAGAAATAATAAAAAAATCCGTCTTCTTGTGGTCTTCTCCAAACCCTAGCGCCCCCGCTCCCGGTCTCCGCCCCCCCGCCTTCGCCGTCGCGGTCGCGCCCCATGGCGGGGAAGTCGCGACCGCCCAAGCGGATCCTCGAGTCCTATACCATCAAGGGTTCGGACAGAGTCATCAAGCGTGAGTGCCCCTTTTCCCCCGTCTGATCCGGAATTTACGGAGGGCCTTTTTTTGGGGGATTTTTTGTTGGCGTTGGCGGGTGGCGTATCTGGGGACATGTGTCGGGGGTCTCGGTTTCCGGGCCCTGGGGTTCGGGGTGTCTTACTTTGGGGGTAGATTGATTTCGTCAGGAATGGTTGCAATAATCGGGCGCTGTGATGTTGTTTTGGCCATCTATGCCTTTACTATGGTTGAAATTTGACCGCTTTATTGTTCACTGCTGCCAACTCCGTGGCTGTTTGGGGTTTGAATTCAATTAGCAATGTAACGGCGTAATCTTCGAGTGGTGTTAGCATGGCAGTGGTTACTACAGTACTATGCTATGCTCTGGCCACTTGAAAGTTGAAATATTTTTTTCCTACAAAGCTATTGTTAACATGAACTCAGCTTGTTGGAATGTTCAGTCTTGTACTAGGTATTAGTGGACGTGTGTACATCGCATTGTCATCTGTGTATGAACGAGCTCGATTTATACAAAATAGAACTATAATAAAATAAAAGTGCAATAAGCTATTTTACAATTGATGTGCTCTTTGATTATATTGTCCACAGTTCGTTAGTATGTTGGCTCTGTTATTGCGTCACAGCTTCAAATTTGGTACATGAATAGTATTTTTTTGGATAGAAGAGCTCAATCAAGGTTCTGTAATACAGTGCTCGTTTCCTCCCAATGTCGTCGGCCAAATTTTGGTATGAGGTCTTCAAAAGTATATTGGTCCTTTACTTTTTCTTGCAAAAAAGAAAAAAATATCATAATAGAAGAACTTGAATACCTTTGTCAAACAAATAAACTTACAATCTGACCTTTTCAAACTAAAATACACCTTATAGAAGTGAAGAATGGGGTATTTTTGTTTAGGGTTTAGGCTTTCTCATTGCTTTGACGAAGCAGCATAAAGTGCCTTCGGGATTCAATTGATTCTTTAAATTGTTTCTTACAGCTGGCGATTGCGTGCTAATGAGGGCATCTGATGCATCAAAGCCACCTTATGTGGCAAGAGTTGAGGCAATTGAAGCAGCAGGATCTCGAGGCACCAATGTGAGAGTACGAGTGCGGTGGTATTATCGACCAGAGGAGTCCATAGGTGGTCGGCGGCCATTTCATGGTTCCAAGGAGGTTTTCCTCTCTGATCACTATGATGTACAAAGTGCTGACACCATTGAGGGGAAATGCAATGTCCACAGCTTCCGTAGCTATACAAAGCTTGATTCTGTCAATGCTGAGGATTTCTTCTGCCGCTTTGAGTATAAATCAGCTACTGGCAGCTTTGTACCAGATCGTATAGCAGTGTAAGAACACAGCAGGACTTGCAATTTCATTATTTTGGATTTGCATTCATGTTGCATTTACAATTTGTAGCAAGTTCATCTAGTCTGATTCTTTAACTTGTGCAATGTGTTAATCTCCTGCTACCTCTAATCCAGCATATATTAGATAGCTTTGGTTTTCGGAAGCAGCATTTCCCCCTACATGCGAACCAATTAGATTGCTTATTGGTACTCGGGTTTGACAAGGATTAATAGGAGTAAACCATGTCAAAAACCAAAGGAATGACTTGTTTTGTGTTGATAGTGCTAAAATTGTAAGTATTACCTCTATCTCCAAACACAAGGTCTATTGTTTTCTTAGGGTAAGACTTTGACTACAACTACTCAATTAATTTGACACATTTGTGATGCAAAATCATACTGATAAGCAAGTACTTTTGAATATAATAATATATTAAGTTCCAAGGCGTGGATGGCGTCGACATAAATATAAGAATATATTAAGGAGGTGTTTGGGACTGCTCCATGTTCCAGCTCCGGCGTGTAGTTGTAGTTTATAATATAATTTTAAATAGTTTTAAAAATATTTTTAATCTAAATAATAAACAAACTGACTTGTATAGATGTCTTTTAAAGGTTCACAACTCCAGGTTCACGATTTTTTGGAGCATCTAATGACCTTTTCTACCAACTCCACCAAATTTTCTGGAGCTGGAGCCATCCCAAACTGGGTCTAAGTTTGTGTCTCAAGGTTATATACTACTAGAGTAAGTATTGGTAAAAGGCAGACAGAGTAACTCGAATTGCAGGGATCACGTAGATGATATCTGTCTTTATTTCAGTATCAATTCATGTCACTTGTAGATAACTTTCATGAGTTTCTTCAAGAATCCCAACATAGTCATAGTCATAGAAAATGGGGTCAAAGGCATAGATGACCTGAGAATGTCATCTCCATTCCCCAACCTGGGTACGTGGGGTTATTTTCTACCCTGCCATGCGAAAATTTCTCGCAAGTAACTTACCACGTCCCTTCACCTCGTCCATCCAAAGAACATTTTTTTTATATTTCCACACAAGCCTTTTATTTCAGCAATTGTATTTTCAGTCTGCCCAAGGCTATTAAGGTCATAAGTCAATTTCCTATATGATCCTGCATCACCATGAACCTCTCTGTACTAAATAGGAGTAATTCATCTGCATGTTTTCTATGCTTGTGGAATACCAAAAGGTCATGTAAATCCAATCATCTTCTCCAATATATGACATTGCTATCTATTGGGGAAATATCAGTGGTACACAAAGGCTCATGCCATGTAGAACATGTTTCTTTAGGCCTTTGTGGTTGGGTGCAACTAGGACTTGCTGGTTCTCTGTTTACTATAGCATGAAAATTCTAGACAATGCCCTTGCAGCAAGTTATTACATTGATAGTCTTCTTTGTTTGATTTCAAAGGCAGGCCATAGTGTTAGCATGTGTTTGGTTTGGGGAAGAGGAGTGACGTGACGGACCTAACCCTACTTTTTGGGACAGGTTCAACCTGCTTCATGCTCAGTTTGGAAATTGGGTTGATCCCATGATTTTGTTTGCTGGAGGTATCAATCTATGGGTTTGGAGGTTGGGTTCTCTACTCTTTCCTTTCTCCTCTGTACATGTAGCTGCGTACTCAGACTCCCCAACCGCCACTTGCCATCCAGCCTGTTACTTCCGAGCAACTCACTGGCCGCCCCAGCTTAGCAACTTCATGTCTGCTCACGCCGCCATTTTGAATTTCTGCTTGCTCATGTTGGCATGTTGCTGCTAGGCCTCTCAGCCATTTCCGATGCTGCTGGTGTGCCATCCCATGATGCGCTGCCTTCACTGAGGCTCCCATCTCTTATTGCATCATCCACTGTGCTCCTTGCTGCCGCTGCCTCACCTCTCACTCATGCTGCTGCCTCCTCGCAATTGGGCTGCGGCGCTGCGCCGATGCTCGCTGCTGGTGTCTGATGCATAGCGTGCGTGTGCAGACGATGCGTGAATCAAACTGGGTAGTGCCTATTTCTTTGTTTTGGAAGGATAGAACCAACCCCACATCTTGGGATAATATTCCCTCTTGGGATGGACCCAACCCACCCTGTATCTTGGGATAATAGACCCAACCCACTGGGGCCTCAAACTAAACATTTCTAAATATGGGTCTGATGACCCATCCCAACAACATGGACCCTTCAAGGAAACACATGGTTTGTTACTGGAAGGTAAAGAGGGCAGATAGAGATTAGATTTTGGGAATATCCATTGGAAGATAGGATATTTTCTTGCTTGGTTGTGGGATAGATGCAGCTTTCTTGTAGAGCGGATGCAGACCCTTGACTTTTGATAGTAGCAATGTAGCATTTGGTTTCCAGATTCCCTGTAACTGTTTCCTAATTAACTATAACTATAACTACTACGAATCTAAACCCTCGTCAACTCAGATCCTCTTGGTCCTAACTACATTGAGGTCCTCTTGGACTCTTGCCATACACCTCAAGGTTCTTAAGCCATTGCCTTGCTGCCTTGAGACCTCACTCCTAGACAATTCTGTTATTGCCCCACCACATTCTGTTTTAGTCTAGCTGTCTGCTCTTATGTTTGGGTCTTGTGGGCCATGACACAAGGCTGTGTCACCTTGGATGAAAACAGTGAACTGTCATGGATGCAGACTTTGAACCTTTCTTAATCCTAATTTTCTCTTGAATCTATTCCTTAATTCACCCCAACAATTGTGTGTCTGAACTATTCTGATCAGATACAGCTTCAGTCCTATATTTTCTAATGCTAGGTTGCTAGCTCAAAATCAAACAGTATGGCCTGCTACTTATTCTCCTATGCTACTCAATGTATGGCCTGCTAGTTGTCTTTCCATTATTATATGCTGGCTCACTGGCTACACCTCACACTTGAGCTTACATTATAACCTTTCTCACATTGTGATGGTTTTGAAAAGCCATAGATGGAACTTTTTTTACTTGTATATGTAGTTCTTAAATCTGAATCACCATTTTTACTTTTTTTATTCCTCTATTCTCTTCTGTAAAACATGTGCCAGGTTTTGCAAGTGCGAGATGCCATACAATCCAGATGACCTTATGATCCAATGCGAGGAATGTTCTGACTGGTGAGCATTATAGATGAAGCATGCTGGCCTAATATTTTTTTATACAGCATTCTATACCTCCTTTTCTCTGGTGCATTCTTTAATTCAATTGATTGCTTTATTGGCCTATGAATGTGTGGACTTATATTTGTTTGAGCTTAGACAAGAGACATGAATGCGAAAGGGCCTCTAGCCGAGTTGGTTAGGTGGTCTGAGTAGCACTCTTTAGGTTCTGAGTTTGAATCCTAGTGGGAGCGAATTCCAGACTGAGGTTAAATAAGGTCACTAAGGTTAAATAATGTCACTCGCTGGTTCCCCTGGTCGTGTGCACACGAGATGGACTGACCTATAGTGAGCGGATCCTCGTGTAGGGGCTGGGAAGGCCCAAAGCATGAGTAAAGATCCGGCCTATAGGGGGCGGACCCTTATGTTGCACGAGGGACCAGCTTTTGTGACCTTTCTCGGTCGGGGCTCCGATTGAGCTTCTTCTTAATATAATACCGTGGGGTGGTCTTTCCCCTACCGGCCGAGTGTTTTTAGACAAGAGACATGAATACCGAACCGGCCAAAAACGAATTTGTTTCCTTTGGTACCTTTGTACAGTTATGTAGCGTAAGTGTGTAATGTAACATGATATTGATTGCATACTTCTCTCACCGAGGACCAAAATAGCCAAAATGAATAAATAAACCACTGTTTCTTAGCATCTAGCTGAGTTGGTTAGCTGGTAAGTAGCATTTCTCTAGTCGTGAGTTTGACTCTCCATGGGAGTGAATTTAAGGTCGGGGTAAAAAAATCCCTTGTCTCTCACGCCAAAGCACAGGTCTAAGGTCCGTCCCTGGCTGTGGTCGCTGTCACATACGCTATGGTGTCACGGTGTATGGGTGGTACAGGAGTTTCGAGGGTTTCTGGACCTGTATAAGAACTGAGGGCTTCTTAATGCAATACCCGAGAGCTGTCTTTACCCCCTGCAGGTTGATTTTTTTTCTTAGTATCTTTCATTGCTAAAATAAAGTGTATTTACTGCTGTTCGCCTACAACTAGTTGTGCTCTCAAATTGATAACAGGTCATGATTGGTTATGCAGGGTGCCGTTTAAATTTTTTTAAACCTTTCACGATTCATGTGCATATTTCAGAAAGGGTTGAACACTTTGATAATCTTGGTAGCTTGGGAGGTCTGGAAGCATTGAACATAGGCTGAATGTTCAGGACGTTTTTTTCTCGAATACGCAGGAGGGCTGCGTATCATTGAATTAAAGTAGAGGAAAAAGGGCCTGTGGCCCGGGACAAACAAAACACACACAACACGAACACACACTCACCCTTACAAAACACACACCGCACAGACACATACGACACACCAACACCCCAGTCTTTTAATAGGCTATAAGCCTTTCCTTTCTCTATCCAGGGTCAAAAAGAGAGCGCATGTTCTTGGCTCCAGCCGAAAACCACAATCTCATCTCGTCTTTAAATCCGTCCTCTAAGGTAGTAAGGCAGGGTCGAGCTCCTTCAAAAACACACCTGTTTTGCTGCTTCCAAATACTCCAAGCCCCAAGGATTACCATACTATTAAACCCCTTTCTTTTGCTCTTGGGAATCTTGGTTGAAGCCTTTCTCCACCATTCAGCAAAAACTGAATCTCTTCTCTTAGGACCCACAGAAGAGAGACCAATTGGAGTTAAAATATTATGCCAAAACTGTCTTGTGAAGACGCCATTAGATAGAATATGCTGCACAGTTTCGTCTTCTTTACCAGTGCTGTGTGCACGGAGGGCGGTCTTTGGTGCATGGCCAGGTCCTCCAAGCTCACACAGCTTTTATCCAGGTCGCTCTACTCCGGAGCGTTGCTGGCTGTCTTTTAGTCAGTTTGTGGCATGTTGATGTGCTGGTCTCCTTAGGGCTTGTTCGGTTGCGTGGGGATCGGAGGGAATTGTGGGGATTAAATCCCTTCCTATTCAAAATTGAATAGAAAGGGCTTTATTCTTCCCAATCCACCTCTAACCGAACAAGCTCTTAGCCCTTGTTTGGATACTCTCGTATTCACCTCGATCCATGTGTGTTGAGGTGGATTGGGGTGTAACTTAAACTAATTTACACCATAATCCACCTCAATATATGTGGATTGAGGTGAATACGAGAGTATCCAAACAAGGTTGTGTCTCCTGGTGCCCGGGTTTGGTCTCCCAGACTCGTACTTTTTTCTAATTTAATGAAATGACATGTAATCCTCCTGCGTGGTTCGAGAAAAAAGAACAATTCATGTGCATATTTCAGTAGGCAGTGTTCCCATCGAGACTTTAAGGTCAATTTGGATCTTTATCTGAGCATTGATTGGTTCATGGGCTCATGGCTATTCAGTCACTTTGTGCCCTTTGAGACTATTAGTATACTTCCTATAACCTCCTCTTCTTTCAGGTTTCACCCTGCTTGCATTGGGATGACAATCAAAGAAGCAAAGAAACTCGAGCATTTTTTCTGCCAGACCTGTACAGCTGAAAATGGTAAGATGGTTGAGAATTCACATGAAGCTACAGCGCAATCAGAAGAAAAGGTAAGCTGCACGTGATGCTAGTTTCTGCCTATCATTGGTGTAAGCTTGCTATCTAAGGGGGTGATTGGTTCCAAGGGACTAAACCGTCATATCGGGTGTCTAGGTACTAGTTAGAAATATTAAATATAGTCTAATTACAAAACTAATTACACGAATGAGGACTAAATGGTAAGACGTGCCTATTAAGATGTAATGCTAGTAAACATTTGCTAATCATGGATACATTAGGCTTAATAAATTCATCTGGTCTTAGTTTTGTAACTAGACTATATTTAATTTAATACTTGTAATTGGCATTCAAACATCAAGTCAGGGGAACCAAGCACCCTCTAAAAACTACAATGTGAATTGTAGTTATGCTTCTAATAGTATAACTTTAACTGATCTCTTCAGCCGGTGGAGTCAAAAAGGCGGCGAAGGTGATGGCCGTGCTGATTAAATTTATGAAATCTATGCTCGGTTGTACAAAGCCTTCCCACGTTTCACGTTTGAGAACTGTAATTTTATTGTTCGTCGCAGTTTGTGGTCCTGGGCTGGGGTCCCTCTAATGTCAGGCACACTGTATATAGCTTGTAACCTGATCAGATTGTTGTATTAGAGCACACTAGGGTTTGTGTGATAGCACGGAAGTTCGGACTACTGAGTATGTGTAGAGTATGGCATTATAATGCCAGCATCAGGTGATCAGGCTTCTTCTGGGCATTAGGACTCCTGCATGATCCAGCAATAATACTTCCATGCAGCTGGACCTGGTTAGTCACTAGTAAGTTGTCAGGAAACTTAGTACTGCCATGTGAACTTTTTTTGAAACCCTCTATGTAATGTAAGCTTCTGTGTCCTACTTGCAAACTGTTGCACGAAATTGGGCACCCACCCTGGCCCATTGGCTGCGGCTGCATAATTGCGGCAACCAACTTGTGTTTTAAGTTTGGAGGAACAATAATAAAGTTTTGGCTCATTGAACTGATCTGGTTCAACAAAACAAACCCTCACTTTTTGCTTGTATTTTGAGTTAATGTGATGCTTATTCAAATTATGGGCTAATAAATTGCTGTCCAAATTATGTCTTGCCAAATTTAACGAGGCATAGCTTTGCAAATTAGACGACGAACCCAACCGCCGCACTTACCAGTAAAGGCGAGTGAATCTATCGCGAATGTAAGATAGTGTTTGTTTTTAGAGCTGGTTGGGATGGAACGTTTAGGGAGCCAAATAATTCAATATTTGAGTATATTTTTTTATTTTTTGAATACCTAAAAAATTAAAAACGATTCGATATTTGAGCCGGTTGGGATGGAACGCTCAAATTGCTAGCACTACGTAGATTGCTAGCACTACGTGAGTATCAAGTGGAACTTTGATCTTGACTTAGTCATGTTTGAAGACACGAAGAATATCTTTAGTAGACGTTTTTCATGGAAGTTGCAGTGGTGGCTTGGACCGCTTGAAAATAGCGCAATGGTTGCATCTCAAGAAATGTCGTTCCCTCCTCTTTCACTTCCTGGAGGTTTTGTTTCAACGACCCTTTGAAGCTGTAGATATTTAGATTTAGTCCTGCTCTTAAACTTGATGTATCTAAATGGCTAAATTCTAGATGACTGCTCCTCTCCCTCCCCCTTCCCCTTCAAACTCCTTTTCTCTACCTTCTTTGTTTTGATATGTTGTTTAACACTTTTTTAATAAAATTTTATTGTAGGAGCCCCCCTACAGTATTTCTCTTAAAAAAATATAGTGTTTGTTTTTAAAGCCGGTTGGAATGGAACATTTTGTCTGAAAGATTTTAAGGAGCTAAATGATTCAATACTCGAGTATAATTTTCTATTTTTAGAATTATTTCGTTCTGCATGGAATCAATTCAAACAACAACAAATTAAGAGTGAAACAACTCTGTCTTACCATACTCCGAAACCAAACGCTATCTAAAAAACCCTCAGGTCCACGCTAGCGGTCCAAAGAATGTTGTTGTATCAGACGATCTAAATAGACATCTATTGGTTGATCGTGGGCTAACAATCATGTTTGGTTTGAGATGACTAAAGTTTAGTTATTTTTAATCTTTAGAAAAGCAAACTGGATGACTAAAATCTCTCATTAGTCCTCTAGTCATCACAGGGTTGACTAAAAGTAGTGGCAACATTAATTAATACGCGTGGGCTCAGTTGGTGTAAACATGCCGAAGAGCACAAGGCAATGCATTTGTTTAGGGCAGTATAATCATTATATACAGTAATTAATGCTTTTTAGTCAAGTTTAGTCATTCAAACTAAACGGAGTATTTTAGTAACTATACTTTAGTTAGGTGACTAAAGAAACTAAAGAGGACCTCAAATTCTCTATCGGGCCAAAAGTTGCAGCCCATGGCCGCCCAACGTGCAGGCCCGATTAGTCCAGGTCATATTTCGATCGCGTCAGGTCGATTTATTTGGCCCTGCAACTAGAGGTGGCAATGGCTATTCGAAACCCGAATATCCGACGAGTTTTACTCGATATAAAGACGGGTATTGGATAGTTTTTTTACCCGCGGGTATGCTAATGAGTGAGCATCTCTACCCGTCGGGTAGACGGGTACGAGGTATGGGTGGACATCTATACCCGTGTACCCATGGATAAAATATACTCGTATGATATCACTATTTATCATATAATTAAAGTTGTCTTACGTAATAGAAAATACTTCTTCGTTTATTGTTGGTTTACCTACCAAATTATGTAATCTGGTTTGTTGTATTTTAAGTTAAACTATTTTTTATGTGTTTGTTTGATATTTTTAGATATTAATATTTTAGACTTTTTAGCGGGTATGGATAATCCGATAGGTAAAATCATCCGTATAGGTACGTTTAAGATTTTATACTCGCGACCTTATCTAGGTAACCCGGACGGATATGTACATGTTGTCATCCTCTATATGCAACTAATACACACACGGTTGCACCAAATTTTTTGTTTTTTAGCCATTTTTGTGACAAAAAATTACAGTTAGACCCCTGGAAAACTTATTTCCCGTTTTTGACGCGAAGCTCGGTGCCACAGGCTGTGGCACCGAGCTCTGATGTGTCGCTAATGGCTCCCGGCGACTAGGGCTGACGTGGCGTTAACGCGGCCTCGTAGCTCGGCACCACAGATCTTAGCGTCGAGCTACGGAGGCCTATAAAACGGCTGCGCTGCTGGCCGAGAAGAGCTCATCTCCCCTCAATTCAAAAATTCGTCAAAGTTGCTCTATTCAAAGTTTCGAGTTGGAATACTTCGTAGACCAAGGTATGGTATCTCACTGATTCGTTTTGTATATTGGGTTGTAATATTTCGATTATTAGTTTCCATTGTTGCTCCTAGAATATATAGTATAGTTAATATGATGACTACATTTGATTTGATAGTTTGTGAAATCCGATTATAAAGTCTATTAGGTACACGTGTTAATATGAGCGTTTTAAGCGTTGGGTACCTCTTCCCCCGAATCCTCCACCAATGACGGATGTGGAGAAGGAGGTAGCAACAGAAAGAAGAATGGACTCGTCGCCTCGATGCGATTGTGGAGATCATGCTGTCATCGACGAAGACACTGCGAAGCACTTCGTGTGTCCGAACATTGATTATGTGAGCCCATCGATGCGCTAAATGTAGAAACTTTTGTTACTTTTTGCAAAAAAATTACTAATTTATTCTCATGTAGCCATATGGGTGACGTAAGTGTCATTTCAGAGAGTGGTTGTATGGTCCTTTGTCCCATTGGCCAGAGGCAGAGGCAAAGGAAAAGAAAAAATGAGTGGGCGAAAGAGTTGAAGTTTGACCCAGTACTCTGCAAATGTGGTATTGAAGCTAAGTATGGATTAGTTCCTTTCGAGCTTGGTGTTGGCTATTTTTGTGGACATATAGTAGATTACGATGAGGTTGGTATTTATTTATTGTTTGCACCAGCTATAATGTTACACCCGTACTTACTATTTTTTTGTACGATACGAGAAAATGCAGTTGGGAGAGTTACGATGATAAAGGAGAGGTGATGCGCACAATAAAGTCCAAGAGACTAATGGGACAAAAGATGCGTTATGGATCTCAGCTCGTCGATTCGTACATTAACGATCGTATACAGGAGATGCGTAGGTACGCGAAATCTGCCCATTTTGATAGCCCGATGCGTGCAGAGCAGAGGAGGTTGAAGGCGGCAAATGAGAAGAGAGCACAGGATGCAAGTGAATGGGAGGCGGCTAGAGCCGAGAAACAGATGTTGGATAATCTTGATGATCGTCTCAAGGGAAGTGAGTGAGAAAAATGATACTATAATTTTGTTAGTACAATTTATTTATCCTGACTTTGCAAACTTATTTTTCTCATTTTATTTGCAGAGATTGGATGTGGCATAAACTATATCACAGATGGGGCACATGCAAGATATATTCAGGAAAAATGGAGACGGTGGAGCTGATGGAGGAGGATGAGGACGACACATCTAGGTTGAGTGAGCTTATCGCTCTCGCAGAGGCAGGATTATATGGGGAAAAGGGGGACGACACATCAAGGTTGAGTGAGCTCATCGTACTAGCTGAGGCAGGATTACGTGCTCAAGAGGAGGACGAGTTTATGTCTCAGACCGCCGAAGAGGTAGAGGCGGCTTATTACAAGCAGAAGTCTCCACGCTTCCTCCATGGTATAGTGTCACAAGGGTGTCCATCTATTGCAAACATGGATTACTAACTCAATAATGCCTAGGTACTTAAGCCTAAATACTTACTATATAGTAAATATTAAATGACCACAACAAACAAAATTACATAATCTATGAATAATGTATGATAACAATGTATACATGAGATCGCGGACGAGTCAAGCTAACGATGGCGAAGGTCAAGTCGGAAGGACACCTATATAAAACAAATTACTACTGTCAATAAAAAATTCGGCAGCACCTCCCCTATAAATAGAGGTTTCAAAAACCTGCAAATAAACGACAACACGATGGTTGCCAACACAGAAAACTGCACGATACCTATATATGTATGCTAACCATATGCTAACCAATGTGCTAAACAATATGCTAACCATACGATAGCTACAAGTATATGCTAACTATATAACCACTCACTTTATTCCATCCAACATACTAACTATATGCTAGCAATTTACTAACTATAGAAATCACTAACTATATATAATAACAATTTAATACCTACCTAGCTATATATATATATACTAACAAGTAAATATCTAACAACCTATACATTTAATAAAGTAAACTAGATAACTAATTACTAAAAAATTTATTACCCGACAGCGAGGGAGGAAGGCGCGGCGACGGAGCACGGCGGCGTGGCGTCAAGTGAGATCGACGGCGTGGCGAGGGAGAACGGCGATGACGGCGTGGAGTGGGGCGACGAGGGAGCACGACGGCGTGGAGGAAGGCGAGGGAGGGACCGGCGAGGGAGAACGGTGGCTCGGTCGAAAGGCGAGGGAGGGACGACGGTGTGGAGTGGGGCGGCGAGGGAGCAAGGCGGCGTGGAGAAAGGCGAGGGAGGGACCGGCTCGGTCGAACGGCGAGGGAGGAACGACGGCGGCAAGGCGGGCGGCGGCTCAGTCAAAACACGTGGGCGGCGGCGCGGCTCGGTGAATGAGCGGGAGGAGCCTGTTGCGGCTCTAAAGCCCTAGCTCGGCGCCAAGATCTATGGCGCCGAGCTAGGGAGCCATGTTGGCCGCCACGTAAACTCTAGGAGCCGATGCCACGTTATTTCTCGGCGCCATGGCCCATGGACCCCTAAAATCAGAAAAAAAAGTTCTCCAGGGCATAAATGTGATTTTTCTCTCTCAAAATTGGCTAAAAACAAAAAAAATCGGACGGTTGCACAAGGCACGTGATCCCCCGCCGATAACTCTGCCACGTCATACCATCAACTGCTGCGTCTCAGTAGTCAGACAGACACACAGACGCAAGCCGGCAAAGCTCATCTGCGGCTGCTTACTGTTCCCAAGCACTTGGCATTGGCACTCCGCCAGACGCAAGCGTCCCCCTCCGCTCCTCTCAACCGGCACGGCGCCAGGTCCGCGGCGAAACCGGTGGACGGCATGCCGCGGCGCGAGGCGGCGAGGCTTCTCCGCCGCCTGGGCCCGATCGCTGTCCAGTCGCCGAAGCGAGGTGAATTGCTGATTTAGTGTTGAGGCTTGGTGCGCCCTGTTCCTTATTGGTGGAGGTGCTCGTGCCCGTGCCCGATCGGGTGGCTGCTGTGGCCTGTGGGCTCTAGGTTTTGTCCCCGAGCCGCATAAGAGCGGGATTAGGGTGTTCGGGTCTAGGATCACTTCAGTCTTCAGTGCTGGTGATCTGGCATAGTTCTGGTGCAACCGCGCGCTCGTTCTTCGTTGGTTCTAGCTTGAGTCCTGATCCTAGACTATAGTCAATGGTGATTTTTATCTGTTGGTGTTGGAGCACCAAGCTAAGCTGCAGATGCTTCATCACACTGGGCTCTGTTAATTATTACTAAGTTCCCAGAATAGTAAGACATATGTTGCAGCTGTTTGATTGGTGTAGCCTGTGCTGCCACGGTGGTTAGTGATTCGGCTAGCGATGTAGCATCAGAATGCAGCTTTGAATAGAAATTGGTTTTATTTTATCATTTGGGGAAATTTACGCAGCGGAGTATCCCTAGATTTATTGAAGAGCTGGTAGTGCATGATGTAGGCCAATCTTTGATGTAGTTACTAAAATGTATTTGCATAAGTGCTTGTTTGGTTGGTTTATGAGATGAAGAATATGCCATGTTCACAAAATACTTTGGATTAGTTCAATAACCCAATAAATGTGCCATCAGCCATGTTGTCCGTGTAGTAGTACCCAGTGTTTTTAAGGCGTCGCCTAGGCGTCCAGGCGCTCGTATAATTCTAGGCGGCTTGCTCGCCTTGCCCGCCTAGGCGTTAAGGCGGTGGTCCAACTCCTCACCCCGTCTTACCGCCTTAAGAACACTGGTAGTACCAATCTTTAGGGCTTGGGCATTATTAGAAGTAAAGAATGACATCTCTTTCTCTTTCATTGAGGATAGCGATAGCTTTAATAGTACAGAATCAACGATTAAATTTTAGTGAGAATTTTAGCCTATATAATCTTTACTGATCGAATACAGACGTGTAACTAGATATCTTTGATGACCCCAGTAAAATTTGAGAAGTTTTGATTAAAATCTGATGATAAATTAGGCTTTTCAGGCATGCCTCATAATCAATATGAATCCACAAACCACGCTGTGAATTCTTATAGAAGATTCCACTGGATTCCCAGTGTACAGCACCCTCTGTGTGGACCTACAAGTAGTGGGGGAATATATGAAGGTCAACGCAGTGCTAACAAGGCTTGTGAAGTTCAGAAGCGCACATTTGGTTCTGCTGCAACACAGTTTCAGAGGAATCCAGCCTATTCAGTGCTGAACTCTGATGACATTGCTTACTTCAAGAGCATCTTGGGAGAAAATGGTGTAGTTCAGGATGAAGACAGAGTTGCAGTTGCAAATGTAGATTGGATGGGTAAATACAGAGGTGCAAGTCAGCTAGTACTTTTACCAAAAACTACTACTGAGGTATTTCATTAGCAATCTAGTGGAAGCTTAATTTCCTGAACATCATGTAGCTGCAATTCCATTTCCTGAAAGTCATGTACGGCTTCACAATGTAGGTACCATTATTTTAAAGAATAATTTACTGGTGTTGTTCAGTCTTTATATTGCACTTCTGCAAATACAAGGGTGTTGCAAAATCCATGCAAATGACATGCATGCTGATTCTTTCAGTAGCCCACATTTTTTCATGAAGATTTTTTTAATAATTTATTTTTTTAGTCTTGCTACTCCTATTCACACACAAGAAAAAATGTGCATTCTTTATTCAATGCTCTCTTTACAGGTATCTAAGATTCTTTCATATTGCAACACCAAACGATTGGCTGTGGTTCCACAAGGTGGCAACACAGGTCTTGTAGGTGGAAGTGTGCCTGTTTTCGATGAGGTAATTGTACTCCTATATCTTTTTAATCTCTGTGTCAGGAATGAAATGGTGGAATAGTACTCATTGTTTGCTAGGATTCGTCCTATTGCTTATGCAAGTCATAAAAACATTTCTTTTCTATTAATTAGAAAAGGCTGAGCCATTTCATACGAAAAGGTGGGCTATATGTTTACATGGACTAGACCAGATTAATTGTGAAATATTGGAAAGATCACATAGACCTTGTAACTTGTTCATTTTCCACGTCATGCTTCTTTAGTAAATTTTACCTTTTTAAATAATATATGGCTCATATTTCCTATTATTATGCTTATCGATGTACTAAATTAATTTGTGTGTAGTGGTTCTGCAGCGAAAGGGCATCTAGCGTAATGGTTAAGGATTCCGAGTAGCACTTCCAGGTCCCAGGTTCGATCCCCTTGGGGGCGAATTTCGGGCTTGGTTAAAAAAATCCCCTCGTTGTGCCCCGCCTGCTCCCGGGTTACGTCCTGTGTGCCACCCTCTAGCTAGGCCATTGCAGAGTGGGCGGTGACGGCCCGCTAGTGATGGGGGGCTAGGGTTCGGGGATTTTCTCGGCCGTGACCATATTTTCGGTCTCTTTTTAATATAATACCGGGAGGACAGTCTTTCCCTCCCCCCCTTTTTTTGTAGTGGTTCTGCATTTTCAGTTGTCAGCTGTTCCTAATGTTGAGCTGTAAGATCACTGATCAGTGTTTTACCTTGTATGCAGGTGATTGTTGGCCTTGCAGGCATGAATAAAATTATTTCCTTTGATAACGTAAGCTCTATTTCTTTTACATGGTTTCAGTAACTTGCATTTTGTTATGTGTGTTAGTTGCTTCTTCAAATGCATCCAAGGGCTATGGTAAATCCTTGAATAGTTTCACATAGAAGGTGCCGACTTCTAAGTGTGCTTGTTATAATGTTGTTAGGTAAATGGAATTCTTACTTGTGAAGCTGGTTGTGTGTTGGAGAATTTAAGTACCTTCGTGGAAAATGAAGGGTAAAGTTATCCTTAGCAGTTTGGTTCTGATATCAATTCCATAATCTTTTAGATATGCTATTATGCTTTATGACAGTGTGTTAGGCATTGAGTCATAAATCTATAAAGGTCACATACTCGTTTATTCTTGCTTGTGATGTCACTGATGATTTTGACAAGTTCCAGTACATTTACATTCGTTTTCATACAGTTCTTGTGAGATTGTTTTTCGCTACTCAGTAAGCCAATATAAATTTTGTAAATTCCTATGGTGGATGCCTACTGAAAACCATATATTTGATTTCCATGCCAGAGGCCTAGTTGACCTTGATTTGCTTCTCAGGTTTATTATGCCACTTGACTTGGGAGCAAAAGGTAGTTGCCACATCGGTGGAAACATTTCAACTAATGCTGGCGGCCTGCGTTTTATACGCTATGGTTCACTTCATGGAAATGTTCTTGGTACATAGCAGTGTTGATCTTATAGCTTTAATTTAACACAAATAATGCATGGATTTGAATTCTCATGGTGTCAGTTATTTCCCTTTTATATGTTTCCTCCCATGCAGGTCTTGAAGTTGTCCTGGCTGATGGGACTATCCTTGATATGCTTACTACTTTAAGGAAAGACAATACTGGGTATGATCTGAAGCACTTATTTATAGGTATGTACTTACCGTGCTAACTATTCCGTTACCACTGTGCAAGCACTGTTATTTTCACGGCACCAAACAGTTAGTAAATGCACAACTCATTGTTCAGGAAGTGAAGGCTCACTAGGAGTAGTCACCAAAATATCAGTACTTACGCCTGCAAAGCTATCTTCAACTAATGTTGCATTTCTTTCCTGCAATGATTACACAAGCTGCCAGGTTCATTTTCTTGGGCACTCTCTCTCTCTCTCTCTCTCTCTCTCTCTCTCTCTCAATAAAAAATTCCAGGCATTTTTTATGAAATTCATGTATAAAATCTTCAAGACAGTGATTCTGCTTACTGATTGTGCTTCCCAGAAATTACTACTGGCAGCTAGGAGGAGCTTGGGTGAGATCTTGTCTGCATTTGAATTCATGGATCATCACTGTATTGATCTGGTACTTGCATAAGAAATTCTGTTTGAAATAATTTTCACATTCTAGAGAGAATTAAGACACAAAATTGTTACTTTGAGTTGATTAGGTGCTCTGAGTAGCGCTCCTCAGATCATGAGTTCGACTCCCTAAGTCCCTATGGTAACAAATTTCAGACTGGGTTAAAAATCCCCTCGGCTGTCTCATGATGTCTAAGTTCCGGTTCCGGTCCCGGTCGCAGTCATCCTCACACGGACTATGGTGCCGCTGTGTATGGGTGGAACAAGGGTTTAGGGGTTTTCTCGACTTGTGTGAGAAGAGCTTCTTAATACAATACCTGGTGGATTTGCTCAATAAGCCCTTAAAACGAACTTGACTAAGGGGTCCCTTATCCAAAGTTAATGGAATATTTCTTTTTTTACTGTTAGATTGGTTTTTGATAGATTTCTTTTGTTTTGGAGGCTATGCAACATTTGGAAGGAGTTCAAAATCCTTTACCTGCATCAACGTACAAATTTTACGTTCTAGTTGAAACAACAGGAAGTGATGAATCATCTGACAAGTAAGTTACTATAGAAACAGAATATTGACAATGTATAGGGCAATTATTACTATCTATTTCCATTCTGATTTATCTATCCCTATTGTCAATTCTATCTTAGAGAGAATGTAGTAGTTATTTTACTTGGTTGTTTTATTCATGAGTCATTAGATAATAACAAATTTCTGCTTGCATAAAGCTTTCATATTTGCAGGTTGTACCACTTTTCTCTATTTGAAACTAATTTGGTGCTAAATAACAACTGAAAAATTGCTTTCCTTTATAGGATATGAGCTAGCTGATGATTTCTTTAGCATGTTCTGGTTTTGGCCTATAGTTGAGTTGGTTAGATGGTTCTAGTAGCACTCCTCGGGTCATAGGTTCGACTTCCAGTGGGAGTGAGTTTCAGGCTAGAGTTAAAAAAGGTCACTCGCTGGTTCCCCTGGTTGTGTACACACAACACTGGCCTATAAGGGGGTTGATCCTCGTGTAGGGGCTAGGAGGCACAAAACACGGGTAAAGATCTGAACTATAGGGGGCGAACCCTCATGATGTAGGGGGGCCAACGTTTGTGACATTTCGAGCGGTCTTTCCCCACCGATCCAGCTTTTTTTAGCGTACCAAGTACTATGACTTGACAATTTACATTGTTATTATATTATTATATTCACAAATACTTGAGAGAGTGCAGTATACAAGGGTGATTTAGGGGCGGGCCCATAGTAATTCATGGGTATTCAAATGAATACCCAAGAATTTTGTAAAAAAAATAAGTATATATACTATACTATACTATGTAATACATATGTATACTTAAAAATTAAAAATACAATAGTATTCAACTAAAACGAAAAATATCCATGGACGTTTGGTGGGTTGGTGGCCCAACTGTATCCGGTGACCCAACAACCTACGCCTGCACGTCATCCTCCCATGCACGCCACACACCTGCACCCATCGTCCAGTCGCCCTAGCGCCACATGCCCACACATAGATCAACCGAGAGTCGACCATGTATCGCCCATCCATGCCCAACGACCACCCGTCTCGGCATCACCCGACGCCCTGCCCGCCTAGTGGCTGCTCACCACCCGCCGCTCTCCATATGGCTCCGCAGGCCCATGGTGTCGCCCGTCACGATGTCACTCGACGCCTGCCTGTGGCCTGGTGCCGGTGTCGCCTGCCCCACCGCATGTTGCCCTCGCTTGGTTGTCTCTTGCCACTAGTATTTGAACAATTTTATTTTATGATCAATTATATGCTCAACTAATAACATATTACAGTGATATATATATAGTTCATACAGTTAAATTTTTTTTACTCGTCAATTTTGAATACCTATTCTTCAAATTCTGTGCCACTGGGGTGATTCCCTATGATAAGCGGCTTAAGCCACATTCTTGTACATAAGCTGTCTTTTCTGCTTAATTGAAAAGCAGAACTCCTACCAGTTTCTTTCAAAAAATGGCAATTACTTTGTGGAAGATCAAATATCATGCTAACTTGCATTTACTGATACTAGCCTTCGTGTTCATCTGCATATCTTGTCCTTATTTCTAGTTTCTCTTCTCTCTTGCTTATGGCTTTCTTTTTGTAGGACAAAATTGGAAGCTTTTTTGTTGCGTTCAATGGAAGATGGTTTAGTAGCTGATGGAGTTATCGCACAGGATATCAGCCAAGCATCAAACTTTTGGAGGATCCGTGAGGTTGTCATCCTACAATCAATACTGTCTTTCATACCTTTGTTACATAAATCACGTACCGGAGATTTAGGAATGATTGATGCAGTCCCCTGATGACTCTCTCATATATATAGATAGGTATATGGGCCAATATGGGCCTTAACACCCCCCTCAAACTCAAGGCGGATCAGAGACATGGAGTTTGAGTAAATGTAGTCGATGATGCTCCCAAGTTTGAGCTTTAGTGAAGAAATCTGCCACTTGCAAATCTGAAGGTACATATTGTAGATTAATTGTCTTCTGACGGCAATGTGCTCGAGTAAAGAAGGCATCTACACCAATGTGCTTTTGAAGGTCATGTTTCACCGGATCATTAGCAATCTGTATAGCACCAGTATTATCACACAGAAGAGGTGTAGGACCATCACACACAATACCAAAATCAGCCAGTAACCAACGAAGTCAGAAAATTTCTGCAATAGTGGTGGCAAGTGCACAAAGTTCTGCTTCATTACTGGAGCGAGAAACAACAACTTGTTTCTTAGATTTCCATGCAATAAGAGAGGAACCAAGAAAAATGCAATAGCCCGTGACAGAGCAACAATCATTCACATCACTGGCCCATGTTGCATCAGAATAAGCATAAAGCTGACACGGACTACTTTGAGCATAAAAAAGACACCTAGCGGATGTTCCTCGTAAGTAGCATAGGACACGAAGCAAATGTCCATAATGCACCGAAGTTGGAGTACTCACAAACTGACTCAAGATATGTACTGCATGAGCTATGTCAGGTCTCGTCACAGTAAGATAGACCAGACTTCCCACAATATGGCGATACCGAGAAGGATCAGCAAGAGGTGTGCCCTCAGATGAGCGGAGCTGTAAGTGAAGATCGATAGGGGTGGCAGCTGTCCGAGTATCAATAATACCAGATCGTGCAAGAAGATCTTGAATATATTTGTATTGTGAAAGATAGTAACCTTTGGTGGAGTGCACTACTTCAATGCCAAGAAAATAGCTTAGGGAACCCAAATCAGTCATCATGAACAATTTTCCAAGTTGCTTTTTCACAGAGGAAATGTGTTCCTCATTGTCACCAGTAATCAACATATCATCGACATAGAGTAGAAGTAAAGTACGTCCTTGTGTGGATTGATGAACAAAAAGAGCAGGATCATGATTACTAGGTGAGAAACCAGCAGCCATAATAGCAGAGGCAAAACGCTCAAACCAAGCACGGGGAGCTTGTTTGAGGCCATATAAGGCACGCCGAAGGCGACAAACAGAACCAGAGGGAACCTCAACACCTGGAGGTGGCTTCATATAAACTTCATTTAAATTACCATGGAGAAGCATTCTTAACATCCATCTGGTGAATTTTCCAAGAACGTGTAGCGGCTACGACAATCATAGTACAAACTGTAGTCATGTGGGCAACAGGAGCAAAAGTCTCATCATAATCTCGACCCTGACTTTGCTGAAAACCTCTAGCAACAAGACGAGCCTTGTATCGCTCAACAGAACCATCTGATTTGGTCTTCACTTTGAAGACCCATTTGCATGTTATAGGTACAACATGTGACGGTAAAGGAACAATATCCCAAGTATCGGTGCGGTCAAGTGCAACAAGCTCCTCAATCATAGCAAGTTGCCACTCATGAATACCAGCAGCTTCCTGATAAGTAGTTGGTTCAACAATTACGGCAGCAGAACGTGGATAACGATAACGATCTGGAGGTGCTATTGTAGTACGATCACGTAAATTATACCTCTGGGCAACCTGCAGCTCATCAGAATTGTTAGTATCATAAAAAACAGGAGTATCAAGACTGGCCAGAGGCGACAGGACAGGTGGAGGGTTAGTGGGACGACGAGTATAGACACGAGTAATAGGTAGTCGATCTGACAAAGCTGGTGGTGAAGATGTCTATGGTGGAGATATAGACAAAAGGGGATCAGGCAAGTGTGGGGATAAAACATTGTCATTATTAGAAGGAAAGGACAATAAAGATGTGGTCTGTAAAGGAGAATACGAAGAGGAAGTAGAAGAATTGTAAAAGAAAGGACGGTTTTCAACAAATACCACGTCACGTGAAATACGCATGCTGCGAGCTAAAGAATCATAGCATCTATAGCCCTTATGCTCAGAACTATATCCTAAAAAGACACACTCGACAGATTGAGCAGTTAATTTGGTGCGCTCGCGAGGTGCTAGGAGAACATAACAGGTGCAGCCAAAAACTCGAAGATGGTCGTAGCTAGGAGGAGTACCAAAAAGTACCTCACTCGGGCATTTGTTGGCTAATTTAGTTGATGGTTGTCTGTTGATTAGATAAATAGCAGTAGACACAGCTTCACCCCAGAAGTGAGATGGAACAAAAGAAGCAATAAGAAGGGTGCGAGCTGTTTCTATAATATGGCGATGCTTCCGTTCAGCCACACCATTCTGAGCATGAGCTCCAGGACATGAGAGTTAGGCAAGAGTACCCTCGGATGTCAAGAACCGACGAAACCTATCAGACAAGTATTCACCACCAGAGTCAGAGCGAATTTTTTTAATTGAGCTAGAGAATTGAGTATGTATCATCCGTGTGAAAGACTGATAAATAGAATATAGCTCAGAACAATGTTTCATGAAAAAAACCAAGTATATCTGGAATGATCGTCTATAAAAATGACATAGTACTTATGACCTCCTTTTGTGGGAAAAGGAGCATGACCCCATACATCAGAATGAATAAGTTGAAAAGGGCGAGTTGAGTAAGAAGCAGTGAAGCACTAGATAAATATGGAAGTTGTATTTGTTTACCAAGCTTACAACCCTTACAATAAAAATTTGACTCAATGTTGGTATGACCTAAACATCCTTTATGAACTAGAGTAGATAACCTAGACCCACACAAGTGGCCAAGACGATGATGCCATCGAGCAAAAGATGAAGTGGACACAGCGGATGAAACACTGGCAGTGTAGACAGGAGGTAGACGTAAAGTGTCCAGAGTAGAGTCTGGAAGAGTCTCTACGGTGATGGCCAGTCCCAATCACAGTCCCGCTTCGACGATCCTGAACAAAACAAGATGAGCTGTCAAAACCAACAAAACAGTTGTGGTCTGTAATCTGACCAACAGAAAGTAAATTCATGGAGAGCTCAGGTACAAAAGAAATATCAGGTATAGAAAACTGAGAGGTACAGAGGGAGCCCTTGTGAGTTACAGAGCAGGAAGTACCATCAGCCGTTTGAACAGAAGACCCATTAGTGACTGTTGCACATGTATACAACTGAGACTGATCTGAAATTACATGAAATGAGGCACCAGAATCAAGAACCCATGTGGACGAAGAAGCATTACCAGAGATAGCAGCAACTGACACTGAACCCTTGGATGGCCCATGCCCTTGATTAGTACGGCGAGAACAAAACTCAGCTAACTTCTCTGGATATTTAAGAAAACATTGATCAGACCGATGTGTAGTCTTGTTGCAATGCTTGCAAGGCTCAAATTAGCCACCTTTTCCACCAAACTTGTGAGAAGCTGCTAACACATTATGGGACACGGGAGTATGAGGTACAAACATAGATGAGAGGCGAGTCTCCTCACCAAGCAAATCAGATAAAGCCTCTGTCATGGTCAGACTTGCAGATCCATGAAGCAACCTGGTACGAATAGCCTCAAAATCTGTCCTGAGACCCATAACAAATCTATATGTGAAGAATTTTTCAATGAACTTATGGCCAGTGCATGAAGGAACCATAGACATCAAGGGACCCATCAGGCGATCAAAAGCCGAATAATACTCATCAATGGACAGATCATGTTGCTCTATTAAATGTATTTTCTGCATAAGAGTATGAAGAAGAGCACCACTATCTTGAACATAACACTTCTGTAAATAAAACCACATAGCTTTTGCAGTCTTGAATGAAGAAAGACTCATAATCATGGATGGCTTGACACTGTTAACAATAGTAGCCATCACTTTTCCATCATTAATTGTCCAAGTCTTGATTTCAGAAGCATTACTGTTATTTGCAGTAGGCACAGGTGGATCATCAATCAAATGAAAAGCAAGACCATGACCTCGCAAAGCAGTTTCTACACAGAAGGACCATTCACGGTAATTTTGACCATCCAAAGTGATGTTGATAATAATTGCAGTAGTGTGCGACATGGTATACTAGCACTGAAGGTTGTACGACATGGTATACTAGCACTGAAGGTTGTTCCAATCAAACTTGTAGGGAAAAAACCGGCAGTATCCAAACTGACCAGAGGAGCAACTTGATGCAGACAGGAGCCGTCGGCGGAGCAGAGGGCTGGACCTTGACCGAGGATGAAGAAAGCCTCGTCTGGACGATGTGACGAGCAGAGCCTACGGGCCTGAGCGTGAGATCGCGGAGCAGAGGCCGCAGCGCGGGATCCAGGCGGAGCAGAGCCTGCGCTTGGCGCCGCCCTTGTCCGGCCGCCGGTGAGAGAAGACAATCGGGCAGAGCAGAGGCTGGTGGCGGACGTGCAAGGCCGCGACGATAGCTGAGTGAAGAGCCAAGACCGCGACGGCGGCCAAAAGTGGAGGCGCGACGACTCCTGACGAGGAGCCGCAACGGCAGCCGACAAACTGCGACGGTGGCCGACGACTCCCGACGAGGAACCTCGACGACGGCCCAAAGGTGGAGGTGCAGACAAGGAGTCGGGATCAGCGGCTAATAAGCCGGATCTAATTGGCTCTTTGATAGCATGTTACATAAATCACGTACCGGAGATTTAGGAATGATTGATGCAGTCCCCTGATGACTCTCTCATATATATAGATAGGTATATGGGCCAATATGGGCCTTAACAACCTTGATGATGATAGAGAAATGCTATGACTGCTGAAACTTGTCAACTATCAGTATCAAATTGTTCATGTGGTTAGTGATAGCTATGTAATGGCAGCGAAAGGGTCTCTAGCTAAGTTGGTTAGATGGTCTGAGTAGCACTCCTTAGGTCCTGAGTATGGTCTACGATGCCACTGCGTATGGGTGGGGCTGGAGTTTGAGGGTTTTCTTGACCTACGTAGGGTCATCTTCTTAATATAGTACTCGGGGGTTGTCTTAGATGTATGGCTTGTTGACATTTAAAATAGATGCTCATCGTTTTCCAAACGACATCCTTCAAAACTAGAGCTTTTTTCTTGAATACGCAGGAGGTCTGCGTATTTTTGTATTAAGAAGAAAAAGGGGTGGAACCCATTTACAGACTCACACACCTAAGACAACTCCTCTAGACGGAAGAGAGAGTTTTAGCGCCAGCCAAACGCCAGCACATCATCTCCTCCCTAGCTGCCAAACGCCAGAACTACTTGCAATTTCACAAAATGATGAATAGTGTAAAGATGGGTCTTAAGGTTCTGATCCTGTTTTTACTTGTTATTGTTGTTGCAGGGTATATCAGAAGCATCCGTCAAAGTTGGAGCTGTGTACAAATATGACTTGTCCATAACTGTAGAGAAGCTCTATGATATTGTTGAAGAAATGCGCTGCCGTCTTGGTAATTGTCAGATTGGATCTGTCGATAATCTACAGCTTAATTAACTCAATATGTTGGTTCTCTAGGTGATAATGCAGAGGTATTGGGCTATGGCCACCTTGGAGATGGGAATCTGCATTTGAACATTGTATCAAGCAAATATGATGACAATGTATGTCTTTTGCATCAATTTGGATATAACTTTGAAGCAGATTGTTTATTTATGTTATGCTTCATTTTCTTGAGGTAGTCCGACTTCCTAAAAAAGGTATCCTGAGGTAGTTTACTGATAAGCTTATTATTTGTTTATCCAATGGAATTCTAGATTCTCGCACAAATTGAACCATTCGTCTATGAGTGGACATCAGCACAAAGAGGAAGCATCAGCGCAGAGCATGGTTTGGGGCTAATGAAAGCTGAGAAGATCCACTACAGTAAATCACCTGAAGCAGTGAGTGTTTCCATATTGCCCTGCCAACACTTGGAAGTATGTTGTACATAATGATTAGGAAAATGGCCAATCATCCTGAGTTGTAGACTTGTTTTCTTTTGCATTTGAGCTGTCTGTTTCCTTAGCAAGCCTTAGTAGACAGGTCACATATGAAAAAGATTGAATATACCAAGACTTGCATACACCACCTTTTATGCATTGTTTTGAAATGACACAAAACAAGGACGATGCACTTTCATGAGATGCTTAGGTTATTTGGTAAAATCTAGAAGCTGAACCCTTCATTCTTAGATTGGCCTAGTTATCCTTTCACATTTTCAGGTCTGTTTTTACCTGAATCGTTAGCCTAACATGCAAGGGAAAATATTCAGCGCAAACCATATCTTCGTTAGAATCGTAAGCCCCCACTAGAAGAACATACTTAGGACTTATCAAAATTTTCAAAAACATGCACATCTAGAGTGTCTATAGATGTACATTGTCACAAAATAGGGATCCAAACGCTATCTAGAAAAATTCATACGAAAATAACAAACCTCAGGTGCATATGCGGTACTCAAGAAGTCGATTTCTGGGAATTCGTCTTAGTGCATATGCACTTGGAAATTGTTATTTTGTATGAATTTTCACAAAAAGGAGTTTGAACCCCGAAATTTGGGGGCAACGAACATCTATAGATGCCTTATGGGTCTGCATGGTTTTAACTTTTAAAAAAATTTAGAAGTCCTAAGTATGTTCTTCTAGGAGATTTTCACGATTCCGCCGAAGATGTGGCTTTGCATTGGACTTTGCAATGTGGTAATGCAAAATTGTGTTTCAAGAACAATGTAGATGTTTGTATCGTTTGGTCAACATTTCAGGCTAGTTCGGGAGTCCAAAAACCGGAGGAGATTCGGAGGGCTAAAATCCCCTGAATAAGAAGTAGATTTTAGTCCCTCAAATCCCCTCCGGTTTTGTGGCTTCCATACTAGCCCTTCTAGTAGCAATCTGCAACTCCAGTTATGCAGGATCTTTCAGGTTGCCTTGCCCAAATAATGTTCTGATTTTTTTTATTAGGTACAACTAATGGCCTCCATCAAGAAGTTGCTGGACCCCAAGTCGATCCTTAATCCCTACAAGGTTCTGCCGCAGTCTGTACTGTAGCTAAAAGGTACTCTGTTATCCTGTAGTTCGAAGGAGTTATTTCCAAACTATTATAACTTATAATCGGCTTATGTCAAATCACATTTCTCTCGTCACCAGCAGGTTAGGACCCTGTAAGCAAAGGAGTTTGTTAGGGCTGCTTGATGCTTGAATCATTGAATGGACTGTGAGCGGAGGCAACCGAATAATTGAGGCGAACATGCTTGAATCATTACATCGGCGTGCCCAATGTAATGATTCAATTGGTGGCGTCGTCAAACCACATCGGATGTCATCTGGAGAAAGTCATTTTACTGTCATTCAAACTTTCAGGATTAGCATTGAAATTTTCAGGATTCACAGTACATAATTTGAATGCTAACAATTCAGGATACCATCTACTAGCATATAAGATGTCCAGTCCAGAGGATAAACTGCAGCATATGAACCTTGCTCAATTGGCAAGCACTGAAACTTGATGTTGCTCTGTAGGTATGGTTGGTGTGGGAACAAATGAACGAAGAATTTCAGGGAGAAAATCGGTACTTTAGGGCTAGTTTACCCCGTTTTCTAAAAAAAATATTTTCCCAAGAAAAAATAAACTAATTTTTTTAGAAAAATAAAATTCCATAGGGAAAATGGGTTTGCCAAACTAGCCCTTAGCCCTTGCAGAGAAATTCGTTACTTTCCTCAGTAGCTAGTTAGGCGTTTTATTGCACTTTGTGCGTGACGAAACCAACAAAAGAGCGTATTTTACTTGGGCACTTCAATACTGTAACTTCTGGCTTGTTTGCTGAACACCTCTCTCTCTCTCATCTGTGTCAAAACATCCTCAACGAATAACCAGCTGAACCCAATTGGATTTAACTGTGAAGATGACGCTATAATCTTCAACGAATAACCCTTTAACGAAAATTTAAAACAAAATGGAACAGGCAACAGAAATATTTCCAGGGCAACTCGCAACTACATTGGATCCAGCATGAACTTGAGAACTTTTCACCACGAGCAGCAGCTGCAAGCCAGAGAACAAAGCAAACAAGCCAGATAGCATCTGCGAATCTGCCCTAGACATTGCTAGCAAACTTGAGTAGACCAAATGCATGTCTGCTGCAGGAAAATATCACAACAAACCATCGCCTGCCTGCATAAACCAGAATCACGCCTTTCCGATTTTATATAGGCAAACCCAATAGCAACAACATCTGAACAGATTGGACACTGCCTGGCAAATAAATAAATATCAGAGCAGACTTCCATTTTCCGCAGATCTGCACATTGCCGCACATCACATCTCAGTATTGGTGCCATGTTCAACTACGGTGCAAAACGTGGCACAGTTTTCTCGGTAAGCATAACAGAAGTCTAATTCAAAGATCACATACTGGAATTAGTTCATTATTTAGCGCAAACTCCAAAGTAGTTACACAAACATGACGAATCAACCAGGAGCACACTGCCTAAAGATTACGGTACCAGCATATTAATAACCCATGGACTGAACCATTGTCTTCATAGACTAATAAAACAAACTGCAACTGCTGGATAACACGGAATTGAAGGATCAAGCTGGCAAATGTAAATACTAGTGCATAGCTGAAATACACAGATATCTCTGTTCTGCCTCAGGGGAACATTCTTCAGTAACGATCATCATAAGCACGAGCTGCTCCTCCCCTGCTGGGACGATCGTATGGAGCAGGCCTATCTCGGTAACTCCCACCAAAGCGAGCAGGCCCACCGCCGCCGCCGCCACGTGAACCACCTCTGCCATAGCCACCAGTGCCCCTCGGTTCATCACGGTAGTAACCTCCATTGGACCTCCCTCCATCTCTCTCATAGCTCCTTTCTCTGGCAAAGCCGCTGGACGCATATCGATCTGCACCACTGTACCTGTCACCAGAATAGCGTTCTGCTGCCGGTGCATAGCGATCGCGCCCGGAACCATAATAAGTATCCCTGCTGTCCACATAGCGCCCACCATCATATCGATCATCATCATAGCGAGCAAAACGATCTGATCCTCCAAAGCGATCACCACGTCCACCAGTGCCACCACCATACCTTGAACCGGGAGAATACCTTCCAGTTCTACCACTTCCATCTGAATAAGGGCATTCACGAGCCCAATGTCCAGGACGGCCACATTTGAAACAATCATCACTGGCTGCTGGAACTACATCAGCTCCACTACGATATCCACCTCTACCACCGGACGAGTAACCACCACCACCACCATATCCATAGCCATCAGAGTTCCTAGGTTCAGCTTTGTTCACAGAAATATTGCGGCCATCCAGTTCTCCGTTATGCATTCCCCGAATGGCAGCATCCACAGCCCGAGGTTCTGAAAATGTGACAAATCCAAATCCCCTAGAGCGGCCTGTCTCCCTTTCCACTACAACCTATACATACAATGAAAATGAACCAATGGGAAGACAGAAACTATATATAATAGTGAGCAACCAAAAATTCTATCAGTAGGAACAACATGCAAATTAGGGTATCAAATCAAACAGCTAATAAACATTGTGCAAAACCAGTGAAATCATCCCAACTGTACAAGAGTTAACGGTCAATCCTTAATTCCTTATGCCACAACTCATATTTGAATGCAAATCAAAATCTGCTTGACCACTCACTGGTTATGAACATTAATGATTACTACAGCCAAAGGTCAGAAGTCAAAACTGAAGAATCAAGCACGTGATCACAGACGACAATGATGAGTCTGAACAGTTCCAGGTGAGGGCCACGTGCTGCAAGAACCAGTATCCAATCCAGAGAACTGAACTGAGACCAGTTACTTTTGGGCAGTTGTATGGGCACCAAACTAGAGGTGAACTATAACATGACCAGGTAGATTTTAGTTACCCTGCCATATCCTTCAGTACCAGAAAAATATAATCCGGAAGTCTAAATGCATTTTTTAATCCTGGCTTTCCTTTGGCACGAAGAACTAAGCATTTCCCATGGAAATGCACAATGGAGTGATGGACACTGGGAATAATGCTCTTTGAAGCAAGTGTAGGCAAAGATGAGCATACAACATTCTTCGGCATCACCATTGCTGCCTCGCTACTGAAAGGACAAATGGTTTCTCTGCCTTTCTTATCAAACTGATCCAGAATGACACAACCAAATTTTGCCACAGGTTCAGTCCAGTGCTGGCAACCATGTTTACTTGACTGGAGTTCATTAACCATGCCGGTGATGATTCTTTTTGTGTTCTAAAGCTGGCAGCAGTTATCTTAAGTGCTAACAAGGCAAAAACAGGTATCTGGTTCTGTCCACAAAACAGATCACACCTAGCAAAACTGAATCTAACAGTGTATATGCCTCCAATTGATCTTTACTGAACCCATCACCGAAAAAATGCTAACCAGTGAGCTCAAATGATTAGTGAATTTCTTTTCCTGCAACTTTGCTAACTTCCTAACATGCAGAAATTGAACTGACTGCAGTCTCTGTGAATCAGCAGCTGCTATTAAAATGAAATTGTAAGACTAAAGGGGGGGGGGGGAAACAAGCCATAACATACACAAATAAGAAACATCACTTGTTCCAGTTTATGCTATATAGATTTTTTTAGCCATAGCCGTGGTTATCAAAAAAATTCCGACTTAAAACCATGAGGTTCAAATGATCCTTGATGCAAACAACAACATAGTAACAAGGGATTGTCATTATTAACTTATGATGCACATTTTTTATATTAACAATAACTTTACTGAAGTCATGAGATAAATTTCAGTTACGTATAACTAGGAATGGTGGAAACATAATCAGAATGGTGACAACAGGCAACTGGTAACAATTCAATGAAAATCTATAGTTCCTGGTAACCAAATTAAACAAACCCAAGTTACAACAGTTAACGAGCAGTTTAATCTTTAATCATCTGTTTCCCCCAGATCGAGCAGAAAATGTTTTTCAAGTGTGCAGTATTTCTGTATCACAAAGAAAATTGTTTCATTTGCTAAGGTATATGTAAAAACTATATTTGCAGCTGACTATCATTTATTTCTGCGCCTACTGCATCGGACTATCATGCAATGCAAGCAGAAAGGACAAAAAAACTATCCATATTTTATGAATCCCTTTGTTTGGAAGGAGCACATCCATCAAACCACACCAGAACAGGGACCCCAACTAAGGCCTTGTTTGGATGCCCATGTATCCACCTCAATAGATGTGCGTGGGGATTGAGGTCAACATGGACATCCAAACAAGCCCCAAACTCATAACGTTGCTAACACAAACTAACCCCAATCCCCTCAAATTACAAGCATCACGGCAGGCCAGAGCCGTTGCTGTACCTGAGCATCGATAACCTTGCCGTACTGACCGAAGGTGCGCTCGAGCGTGCGCTCCGTGGTGTTCCACGACAGCCCGCCGACGAAGATCCGCCCCACCTTTTCCTCCGCCATCTTGGACCAAATCAACCAGAACTACCTGCACGGCAAAGCGGCGGGAAGATCCCATCAGGAAACCCGAAATTCCGCAGCGATCCGCGCAGCGCAACAGCGCGAATCGCGTCTCGACCAGACCGGACGGGAAGGGATGGCGGCTCAGGCTCACCTCCGCGAGACCTAGGGCTGCTCGGATCGAGGCGCTAGGCGGCTAGGGTTTAGAGGAGAATGGAACGATGCCAACAAACGATGGAATGAGGTATCTGGAGCGTCCTATATATCTCGGGAACTAGCACGTGCCGTCGGATTGGGATTTTTTTCTTTTTTATTTTTACCCTTTTATTAGTTCTCGTTTTCTAGTATTTGCTTGATTAGTCTCTTTTTCAAGAGCCTCTAGATCGAATCTCTAAGCATAAAATACAACTAAGATAATATATTTATATAAGCGAGTATCTCTAGATCATAAATCTATTAACTCTAAAATAGCTTAAAAGACAGTTATTAATTAGTGTTTTATAAATATTATAGTTTTTTATACTTGAAAAGGCGTGCAAGGGATAGACTCTTCAGGAAAAAAAATAAAAAGATGAATAAATAAAATCTTAATTATGTGAATCAGAAAAAAAATATATAAAAATATAACATTGGACGTTTGGATGGAGCGCAGAAAAGCATAAGAAAATGATGAGTGAGTTAAAGACATAAGAGCATCTCCAACAATACCTTAAACTGATGTCTTAAATTTAAATATAAGATTTTTCGCAGAAAAAACTATTCAAACAATGTCTTATTTAATAAAATTTGGTCAAAAAATTATAAGACACTCTCTCAAATGTCTCAAATATACTACATTGTAGTGGGTTGTCCGATAATCTAAATTTGAGGTTTTATTGTTCAGCGGAATATTTTGTTGGTACCTTAAATTCTATAAAATATACTCACGTTTAAATTATATGGTATTTTTATAGGTCGCATTGTTTGAGATGCTTTAAAGGGTTTTTTTATGAGGTTCAACATGTTGATACAATTACTTTAAAACAAATCCAGTGAAAAAAATCATTTCTTTTATAAGAACATAATCATTTTGTTCAAAAGGAGTTCATAGGATATTTTCCTACTAGATTTAAATGCTATATGATTCCTTCATTTTTGTTTGCTCTGATGCAACAGACGCCTTCATGAGCAAGATAAGTTAGAGTGCATTTGCATTGGAAACTAACCATTCCCAATCCATCGTTTCTTTGTTACAATATCCAAAATTGTCACATCATATGTTACTATAGAAGATAGTTGTCCCAATGTATAGTACCATGTATTATTTCATAGTCCTATAAAACAATTAAATGTTAGATGTGTACAGGAGTATGGATTGTGAACCACTTAGATGGTTAATGTTTTAATGTCTATGATTTCATGAGAGTGGTATCTTCCCTCAAGATACTGCTTTATTTTGTTTCTCTTTACTCACATGATACATCAGCTACAAAGCATGTATTAAATAAGTATGACACCATGTATTGAGAATAGCCTTAGTTTCTTATATTTGAAACTTCTTTCTTCTTTCCTTATCATTTCGTTACACTAGTACAATTTGGCTCTATACAAGCGGTAGGGTTTTTACATCACAGGCGGTTCGGTTAGAAAGCCGCCTGTGATGTCCCAGGCGGTTCAGTACGCCTGTGATGTAATAGTATCACAAGCGGTTTTTGTTTAGGACCGTCTGTGGTGCTCTATCCTTTTCACAAGCGGACCCTAAGACAAAACCGCCTGTGATTGTAAAAATATGAAAATACAATTTAAATATGAAAATAATTTTAATTTTTAACAGAAATATGCAAATACAATTTAAATGAATTAATATTTAATTTTTAACAATAATATGCAAATACAATTTAAATGAATTATAATAGCACACATAGATAACTAGAGAGATTTTAAATTAATTGGCAACCACAATGTAATGTTCAATTTCGATCAAACAATATGTCATGTGCAATCTTAGCCGCATCATTAGGGATAATGGCAGTATGTGTCGTTGATTCAAATTGGCATATATATATATATATATGAAGGACCAGAACTAAACCCACAAGAGCATAGTACGGAATTAAACCTAATTTTTCTTACTTTAACATAAGTACTTTTAAGACTAAAACATTATGGATACTAGTCATTTGCCTGTGCATTGCTACGGTATATATATTGTTGGGGCCATGCTTCGTTGCGCCGAAGGTCTTACACGAACAAGCAGCTTCGGTCGAAGTTGTCCCCAGGGGATGGCCGAAGGTTCCTTTTTATGGAGCTTCGGCGTTACAAACCGACATAGAGATAGAATGACCTTTTTATCCATAGAGGTCTAAGTTAATGTTGTAAGCTTTTGTAAGGGGCATAATTGTAATTCGTCACAGACTGCGTCCTGTGTCTATAAATAGATGAACAGTACCCCTGTACTGTTCACGCGAACCTGCCATTTGCTTTCGCATCACACCTGTACTTTTGCTTTCCTCAGGACCAAAGGTACATTTTTAATTCGAAGTCATTTATATTCGTTCATGATAATAAAAATGGAAATGATTCTATGATAATATTTAAATGTTTGTTTCATACCTTATGATCTGTATGAATACTTCATTCCTTGCTATTATGTTTACGAAGGTACGTCCTTCGTAACCTTCGTCCGAAATTCCTTATATCCCGAAAGGATATAATGTCTTGGAGGACGAAGGACTTTAACCCTTAACATTTTCTATGTTGCCTTGTTCTTAATTCTTAGCATTTGAGAACAAGCCCCCAACATTGGCGCCCACCTCCGGTGAACTCACTTCCACTTTTCTGAGCTGATGGCTTCGTTCAACAATCAAGCTGGAGCTGCTTCGGCTTCGAAGCTGGTGCTCCCGATAACAGGCGGTTCTTGCTCGGAGCCGGCTAACAAGAAGCAGAAGAAGGAGGCTCAGAGAAGGGTGCAGCATGTTGGAGTGCAGGGACCCTTCATCAAGTCAAAATGGTCCCACATTCCAATTACTTTCTCTCAGGAAGATCTTCAGCTTAAGGATTATCCTCACAATGATGCCATGGTTATCTCTTGTGTGATCAAAGGATTTCTGGTCCACAATGTCCTAGTTGATACAGGCAGTGCAGCTGATATTATATTTGCTAAGGCCTTCAGACAAATGCAGGAGCCTGAAGACAAGATTCATGATGCTACGCACCCTCTTTGTGGCTTCGGAGGGCGGCAGATTGTAGCACTTGGGAAGATTACCATGCCGGTAACCTTCGGATTTGTTAACAACACAAGGACTGAGCAAATTGTGTTTGATATTGTTGACATGGAGTATCCTTACAATGCTATCATTGGTCGCGGTACTCTTAATGCCTTCGAAGCAATTCTTCACCCAGCTTATCTTTGCATGAAGATACCTTCGGACCAAGGGCCTATTGCTATTCATGGAAGCCAGGAAGCTGCTAGAAGGGCCGAAGGAAGCTGGACTAACTCCAAGGCAATTCATAACATAGATGGAGCTGAAGCTTGTGAACAGTATAAATTCAGAAGGGAGAAAGCAGCTTCAGCAGATCAGCCGAAGCCCATGCTATTGTGTGAAGACATAGCAGAGCAGAAGGTGCTGTTGGGCTCGCAACTATCTGAAGACCAGGAGAAAACCTTGATAAGGTTTTTATTCAACAACAAAGATGTTTTTGCATGGTCAGCTAACGATCTCTGTGGAGTAAATCGGGATGTTATTGAACATTCGCTCAATGTCGACCCATCCTTCAGACCCCGAAAGCAGAGGCTTCGGAAAATGTCTGATGACAAGGCCGAAGGGGCTCGCAATGAAATAAAAAGACTCCTCAGTGCAGGAGTTATCAGAGAAGTGAAGTATCCAGAGTGGCTAGCTAACACTGTTATGGTGAAGAAGGCCAATGGCAAGTGGAGAATGTGTATCGATTTCACAGATCTCAACAAGGCTTGTCCGAAGGACGAATTCCCGCTGCCAAGGATAGACTCTTTAGTCGATGCAGCAGCTTCTTCAGAGCTCATGAGTCTCCTAGACTGCTACTCCGGCTATCATCAAATTTGGATGAAGAAGGAAGATGAGCCGAAAACTAGCTTCATAACCCCAAGTGGCACATATTGCTATCTTCGGATGCCTGAGGGGCTCAAGAATGCTGGAGGGAGTTTCAGCAGAATGACTGCGAAGGTTCTCCAGTCTCAGATAGGCAGAAATGTGTTGACCTATGTTGATGACATTATCGTAAAAAGCACGAAGCAGGAAAATCATATTGCTGATCTGCAGGAGACCTTCGCCAGCTTCAGACAAGCTGGTCTGAAGCTGAATCCAGAAAAATGTGTCTTCGGAGTAAAGAAGGGTAAATTTCTTGGATGCTTGGTTTCAACAAAGGGAATCGAAGCTAATCCAAATAAAATCGAAGCTATACTTCGAATGGAGCCACCAACCACAAGAAAGGGAGCCCAAAGATTGACAGGAAGGCTGGCATCTCTCAACAGATTTATATCCAGATCAGCAGAAAGAAACTTACCATTTTTCGAGGTGCTGAAGTCAGCTGAAGTCTTTCAATGGGGCCCAAGTCAACAAACAGCCTTCGAAGAGCTGAAGCAATACTTGATAGATCTCACAACATTAACTCCACCAACGCCAGGGGCTCCTCTGTTGTTATATGTGGCAGCTTCGCACTCAGCAGTAAGTGCGGCACTTGTCCAGGAGAAGCTTGATGGCCACGTCAAGAAGCAAGTTCCAGTGTATTTTGTATCTGAGGTCCTTAGTGTCTCAAAGAAAAATTATACAGAGCTGGAGAAGGTATTGTATGCCGTTTTAATGGCATCCAGGAAGCTTCGGCATTATTTCCAGGCATACAACATTATTGTTCCTTCTTCGCAGCCGTTGAAGGATATCATGAGAAATAGAGAAGCTACTGGACGGATTGGAAAATGGGCTGCGGAGCTCAATGAATTTTACATTGATTATGTGCATAGATCCTCGATCCAGTCTCAAGCATTGGCAGATTTCATTGCCGACTGGACGCCAGGGGCTCAGGATGAAGAAGCAAATAAAGATGCCGAAGTGTGAACAGTGTTTTGTGATGGCTCTTGGGGAACCTTCGGAGCAGGTGCAGCTGCTGTGTTGGTCTCACCATCCAAGGTTAAAACTTGTTATGCAGCAAGACTTGACTTCAGCTGCACAAATAATATTACTGAGTACGAAGCCCTGCTCCTGGGTCTTCGGAAACTAAAGGCAATGGGAATCAGAAGGGCGATTCTTAAAACTGATTCCCAGGTTGTTTCGGGTCATATTGACAAAAGTTGCAAGGCTAAAGACCCGAAGCTTGAAAAATACCTAGACACGGTCCGAAGGATCGAAGCTTCCTTCGAAGGATTTTCTGTCAAGAATATCCCTCGAGGGCAAAATGAGCATGCTGATTTACTAGCCAAGTCTGCAGCACAGGGGCTGCCGTTACCTTCGGATGTGTTCTTCGAAACAATAAAGGCACCTTCAGTAGAGCTCCTTGAAAGAGCAGTCCTCAACATTTCTCCTGTTTACAACGAAGATTGGAGAACTGAAATAATCTCTTACCTTCAGGGTAACTTCCTATCAGATGACGAAGCTTACAATAAAAGAATAGAGGCAAGAGCTCGTCCGTATGTCATGATAGAAGGGGAACTATACAAACATGGAGTTTGTGCCCCGCTGCTCAAGTGCTTGTCTAGAACCGAAGGTATAGAGTTAATGAAAGAGATACATGCAGGCCTGTGTGGATCCCACATCGGATCTAGGCCGTTACTTGGAAAAATTTTCCGCCAAGGGTTTTATTGGCCGAAGGCAGCTTCGGATGCAGCGGAATTAGTTCAAAAGTGCGAAGGTTGCCAGAAATGTGCAAGAGATCAAAAGCAACCTTCGTCTTTGACCCAGCTGATACAACCCATCTGGCCATTGCAAAGGTGGGGCCTTGATTTGTTAGGTCCATTACCACCGGCTCAGGGGAATCTAAAATATGTTATAGTGGCTGTGGAGTATTTTTCTAAATGGATTGAGGCGAAGCCATTAGCCACAATAACTTCGGCCACTGTCCAAAAGTTTTTCTGGCAGAACATTGTCTGTCGCTTCGGAGTACCGAAGGCCATCACTGTAGATAATGGAACGCAGTTCGACTCCGAAGCTTTCAGAAATTTCTGTGATCAAATTGGAACGAAGATCCATTTTGCATCAGTCAGGCATCCGGAGTCGAATGGGCTCGTTGAAAGGGCCAACGGCATTATAATGACAGGAATAATGAAGTTAATCTTCAATCAACCCAGGGGAAAGTGGCCAGATCAGTTAACCAAAGTGGTGTGGAGCCACAATACAACAGCATCAAGGTCTACAGGCTTTACCCCATTCAAGTTATTATTCGGTGACGAAGCAATAACTCCGGAAGAAGCCAAAGCTGGATCAATAAGAGTAGTAGCTTCGGCAGAATCAAGTCCTGAAGATGATTGTCTTGTGGAAAAAGATGCTTTAGAAGGAATCAGACTTCAAGCCGTGGAAAACATCAATAAATACCAGACTGAAACAGTTAAATGGCGAGATAGAAAGGTCCGGCTAAAAAATATTGAGCCGGGACACTTGGTGCTTCGGAGAATGGCCAACCCAGATACAGTGGGCAAGTTACAATTGAAATGGGAAGGGCCTTTCTTAGTAGCATCTTCGTCAAGGCCTGGTTCCTACAGATTGAAGGACATGGATGGCAACGAAATTCCAAGATCTTGGAATGCGGATGAGCTTCGGCGATATTATGTATAACTTGATGTAACTTTTTATGTTTTTTCTTTTCTTTTTCATGGCACCCTTTTCCTTTCTAAAGGGGGAGAAAGGTTTTTAATGGGGCCATCATCTGTAATTTCCTTTTTTAGTTTTATAAGAGCAAAATCCCCCAAAGAATGTAAATGTAAAAGCTGAGAGCGCACCATCGAGTGCTGAAACTGAAAAAGAGAAGAAGCTCCAAAGATGTCCCTAAGGGGATGCAGAGCTCACAGCGAAAAGTCAGCGCTGATTCCGCCGAAAGTAAAAGGCGAAGAAGCTCCAAAGACGTTCCTAAGGGAATGCAGAGCTTATACCGCCTAAGTAAAAGGCGAAGAAGCTCCAAAGACGTTCCTAAGGGAATGCAGAGCTTATACCGCCTAAGTAAAAGGCGAAGAAGCTCCAAAGACGTTCCTAAGGGAATGCAGAGCTTATATCGTCTAAGTAAAAGGCGAAGAAGCTCCAAAGTCGTTCCTAAGGGAATGCAGAGCTGATGTGTGGTTGTTTCTGAGTGTGGCTTCGGACATATGCTTCGGACATTCATTCGCACATTACATTACATCATAGCATATGCATTCATAAGCATTCATTCATAGCATTTGTGTTCCTAAGTGGTTGCTTCGGCAAAAAGAAGAAGTGGTCTTTTATGATTCGTTATGTACAAAAAAGAAAAGCTTCGGCAAAAAGAAGAAGTGGTCTTTTATGATTCGTTATGTACAAAAAAGAAAAGCTTCGGCAAAAAGAAGAAGTGGTCTTTTATGATTCGTTATGTACAAAAAAGAAAAGCTTCGGCAAAAAGAAGAAGTGGTCTTCTATGCTTCGTTGTGTACGAAAAGAAGGGAAGGTGTTTTTTCGCCTTCGGCTCAAAATACTAATTTCGTCCACATCAAAGCACCTCAGTAGAAGGGTAAGAATATATTACAAGGTATGTACAAAGTTCCTTGAGAACAGTTCAATTGTATTTACAAAAGTTGTTACAAAAGTATCCTGAGTTTTTTCTATAGTATACTTCTACGGATCTTCACTAAGCTTCAGCTTCGGCGACGACTTCGGCGACATATTTTAAGCATCATCTTCACCTTCGTCATCCTACATGAATCAAGGTATCGCGAGTAAAAATCAAGCGTGAAGGAGAAGGTAAGTACAAAGTATGATTTCTTACTGGATCAAGATGACTTCGAGCTTCGTCTCCAGCCTTCTCTCGCCCGCCTTTTGTCCATATCATTTTTATAAATCTATTTGAGATGCTTCGGGCGAGGTCAGGAATATCGTCCAGGATTGATGGAGACAAGGTGAAGTTGGGCCTGTTGACGATTTTTCCATGCTCGCAGCCGGCCTTCAGGAACGCTGCAGCGGTACCCCGAGAAGCTACCCAGGCACAGAAGTCACCGTGCCCGGCTATAACTTCGTCAAGTTCTTCGATTTCAGCTTCAATATGATCGAAGGCTTGTGGTAAATTTTCCGCTGAAGGGTTAAACTTCCCGCTGCTGGCTCCAACAGAGTAAAATATCTTTTTTAATCGTTCAATACAATTATTGCTAAATTTCAAGCATTTGTCTTGAAGGCTTGTTAATGATTTCTTCAAGTCCGAGTTGGCCTGGACTTCGGCTTCAAGTTTCGAATTAAGCTCTAGCTTCTCCTGTTCAAATTGTTTTGATTGGCCGATAAGCTTCAAATTCAATTCTGATACTTTAGCTTCAGTCTCTGCCAGCAAGCCTTCGGTTGATTGGAGCTCGAAGTCTTTCTTTTCAATGATAGCTGATTGTTCTTTTATCTTGCTCTCTAAATTTTCAATTATAGCTTCGTGTTTTTTGTCCTCCAAGTCTTGCTGCATCTTCAGAGCTTTGCTCAGAAGCATGCTCTGCAAATAAACAACCTTTGTTAGGAACATTTCCATTATTAAAAACAATAGAAGTCAGAGAAAAGTTGTTTACCTTGAAATTGGAATAAAATAAGCTGCCGACGATATGTTGTCGTCGGTAGCGGCTGATATCTGTTTCTAGCTTCGGAAAACCGATACTTTTTGATAAAGTACCGATGACCTTAGCTCCAGTTTGGTCTCGAATGCAGCCCAATTTTTCGTCATCAATGCCTCCAAATAGAAGAGCTCCTGGCTTGTAGCCGCAAGATTTGGCATAGTCCTTAAGTTCTTCCATTTCGGCCTTCGACAGTTTTTGCCCAACTAAATTTTGAAATGTGTAGGCTTCGTCGTCCGAAGTGTCTTCGGCTATTTCTTTCCCCTTCCCAGGCACTGTGGCCATGGTTTTTTCAGCAGCAGTGGCAGCTTCTTCTGCAGCCATGTCTTGCAAAATTTTGTCGATATCCTCAATGGTAGTTTCTAAGTTCACATCTTCGGCTGTAGCGGCTTCGGTAGCCGCGACCTCCGAAGGTGCGACTTCGACGTTTGTTGTGTCTTCAGCAGCTGCCGTTTTCTGAATTGACGCCCTCGGCGGCGTCTTATCGATAACTTCGGTCACTGCAATAATTCTTTGCCGCTTTGGTTTGGTTATCTTCGTTTGTTCCGGCTCTTCCACCTTTCGAAAAAGCTTCGTCAGTTGAGGCCCTAATGGACTTAGCTTCGTGGGCACGGGTTCAGTCATTACCTTTAAAATTTCCTCCACGTCGCTGGTAGAAGGTGGTGTGGGGGTCCCCTCTTCTTCGGATAATTTTCGCTTCGGAGTTGATATTTTTCTTTTCTTGGGAATTTTCTTCTCTTTTGCTGGTCTTTCTTCATCCTTGTTCAGAGTTTCGGCCACTCTTTTTCTTTTTTGGCCCTCAGCACCCTTGCTCGACTGCTCATAGTCAGGGTACTCGAAGCCCAGGGCATCAAGCACTCGGTTTAGCCTTCGCTTCGGACGGGTGCCGAAGGCTGCTGTCATCAGTTGATCTTCTTTTTTCGAATAATTTCCAAGAATTTCATTACACATCACCTCAACTGTGTCCAGCCACTCTTGGCAGGGCTTCTTAAAGTATTTCTTGAATTTGAAGTGATAAGGAAGCCGGACAAGTTCCCCCTCCTTCTTTTCCCCCTTTAACTTTGGCATTTCCCATTCTTTCAGAGTAGGGAAGACTCTGAATGCCAAGAATTCTTGAACCAGATCCCTGGTACTGATATGCTCTGCAATAATTCTGAATTCATCCATTGCCTGTTGTGTTTGACCTTCTGGTGTCATGTTGCAGCGGGGTCGGGTTTCTCCGAAGATCAGCTCAAGTGGACTTTGCACAAGCTTCTCCTTGTCGTCATCAACCTTGACATAGAACCATTCTGATTTCCAGCCTGCCGGCCATTTGCTTCGGTAGCTGATTACAGGAAACTTTGCAGTTTTCCGATAAGCAAAATTATAGCAACCAAAATTGTCATGCAATCCATCCTTTCTAGCCTTCGTCTGATAGTGCAGTTCGTGAACTCGACAGAAACTGTCGGCAAATGGCTCCACTGCTTGGCTTCGGAGGGCCCAAATATAAACGCTAAGCCTAACGATAGCGTTAGGAGTTAACTGGTGAAAGTAGATACCAAACCTCTTCAGTACCTCCGCAATAATCTCGTGTAGGGGGAATCTTAATCCGGCCTTTAGAAAGCTCTTGAAAATAACAATTTCATCCTTCGCCGGCTTTGGGGTAGTCTCTTCTCCCCCGAAGCGAAGTAGCTTCTTCTGATTTTCATTGAAATAACCTGCTTTCACCATCTTGGAAAGATCAGCCTTTGAAACAGTTGATTTCCCGAAGTCCAAGTGACTGGGTTTGCTGGGCATGGCAATGCGATAGTCATCTTCGGGATCAGTTCCTTCAATGTTCTCTTCTTCTCCTTCGGCAGTTGCCGGGTTTGCTTCAGCAGCAGGCATTTCTTCCGCAGTCACCAGTCCGGAACGCTGCATTGCTTCGGAAATGGGCACAGTATTCGAACCTTCGGCTTCGTCTCCTTCACGATCAACTCTGGCAGTAGATCGCACTCTGGCCATTTAATTCTGAGTTTGGGGAAGTTAGATACTTTTTTCTTTTTCCTTTTCTCCCGAAGCTTTTCTTTCTGACGAAGCAGACTTCGAAATGGACCTTCGTTCGATTTTGAGGATCAAGCTTCGGCTATAGTTAAAAATTTTGGCAGCAAAACAGTGCAAATAGCAATGAATGCTGTGGTAACTTCACACCTACTCGTCTGTTTATATAGTGCTGCAGGTAAGGAGGCGAAGCGGCAGGATTTTTACACCAGGCGGGCAGTCACTTGTACTCGCTGCGCAGTGGACCGCAAAGATCAAACAATAACTCTGCAAGGTGGGACCGACACGAGCTCGGGAATTGAATCGTTTCTCGGCAACGAGCTCAGGGAAGGTGTTTTTTGGACCTTCGGCTTCCCGAAGCTTAAGAGGCTTTTTTCACGGATCAAGCTCGTTACGAAAAACGATCTAGCGCCGCGAAAGGGGCTACTGTTGGGGCCATGCTTCGTTGCGCCGAAGGTCTTACACGAAGAAGCAGCTTCGGTCGAAGTTGTCCCCAGGGGATGGCCGAAGGTTCCTTTTTATGGAGCTTCGGCGTTACAAACCGACATAGAGATAGAATGACCTTTTTATCCATAGAGGTCTAAGTTAATGTTGTAAGCTTTTGTAAGGGGCATAATTGTAATTCGTCACAGGCTGCGTCCTGTGTCTATAAATAGATGAACAGTACCCCTGTACTGTTCACGCGAACCTGCCATTTGCTTTCGCATCACACCTGTACTTTTGCTTTCCTCAGGACCAAAGGTACATTTTTAATTCGAAGTCATTTATATTCGTTCATGATAATAAAAATGGAAATGATTCTATGATAATATTTAAATGTTTGTTTCATACCTTATGATCTGTATGAATACTTCATTCCTTGCTATTATGTTTACGAAGGTACGTCCTTCGTAACCTTCGTCCGAAATTCCTTATATCCCGAAAGGATATAATGTCTTGGAGGACGAAGGACTTTAACCCTTAACATTTTCTATGTTGCCTTGTTCTTAATTCCTAGCATTTGAGAACAAGCCCCCAACATATATATATATATATATATATATATATGACATATGATAAATTTTGTTTTAATAAAGCATAAAATATATTTTTTCTATTGATTAGGTGATTGTGAACGCGGAGCCAACAAATGAGGTTCAAACACTCACTTATACATAATTTCAACTTATTTTTCAATAAACTCTCCTATTACTGTAGTAGTGAAGAGATTATAGGAGTGCAGGTTGATTCTAAAGAAATATAGGATTTTAAAAAAAAATATTATCGTGGGATGACGGTTGAAACTAATGCTTTAATATAATGTGTGTATATAAACTGATGCAACGGGAACATGTAATACCGTTGAAGAAAGGGAGCAGAGTGGAGGGTGTATCGGCTGGACAGGGAAGAAGAGCATGAATCTAGGGATTACGATAGCGGCGACGACGTGCAAGGGAGAGTGCGGCGCGAGGGTCATGAGCAACGGACGTGAGCTACGATGTTAGGCGGTCAGCCAACAACCCACACATGCGAGAGGCAGAACAACATTATATGAATAGTGATTAATATGATAAAATACATTGATATGCAAACTTCCTTTTTTGAGAAATGAAACCATAGCCATGCAGAGAACAGTATATGGCCATTGTGCTAGAATTTTGGCTTACTTGTGTAAGCTATGGTTGGAAGACTCAAACCAGCCACAACAAAAGTTTTCAGTAAAATATTCATGAGTAGCACCAACCTGACTTGTTTTACGGCCTAAGCCCATGAGGAAGTTGTCTGGCTTGATATCACGATGAAGAAACCCCCTCGTGTGCATGTACTCTATCCTAGATATATGTATGACAACAACAGGAAGACATTAACTTGGCGAAAACCCACCAAAAAATATTCAACAATTGAGAAATTGGGCCATCAATTTTATAGTTATGTCGCCATACAGGTAACAAAAGCTAAAAAACAAAATGATATATCTCGCAAGAGAAACTAACCATCTGATCAGCTAGCATAAGTACTGTTTTAAGAGAAAACTTTCTGTTGCAGTAGTTGAACAAATCTTCGAGGCTTGGACCAAGAAGATCAATGACCATGACTGTTGGAGAGGGAATTCTTCGGCCGGGTGACGGAGTGCACCCGCCCTAAATCCTAAGATAAGGAAGGGGCTTAAGCATTTTGCTTGTCTTGCTAAGCAATCACCGAACACATGAACACGCGAGGATTTAGAGTGGTTCGGGCCGCCAGAGCGTAACACCCTACTCCACTGTGTGATGGATTGTTGAGGAAGCTTATGAGCTCCCTGTGAGTGTATAAGCCTAAAGATTCAGCTTGGTCTAAGTGTCTCCCGTGCTCTCCCTTTTATAGCTCAAGGGGGCACATACAAAGGCACTAAACCCTGACATGTGGGCCCAGGGACATAACGGATGGAATACCCGGAGCAACTAATGTTAGCCACTGTTGGGGGCCTTCGTCCTCCGAAGGTCCTCAAAAACATGATTTGACAATGTTTTCCAAGTGGATTATATGAACAGGTATTTTCGGATTCAGAATTATGGATATGGAGCACGACCATGACGAAGCCTGAACCAGACGAAGGTCGAGAGCAGCCGAAGCTGTACGCAGGGAAGCTTCGGCGCGATAGCATAAGGGGGAACCGACTTAAAGATGAAAAGACTTCGGGAGCCTCGAAAGATTTCCATAAATCGTTAACAAATGTAATGGACATAGATGTAATTTTACGTGGGCTGCGTCCCGCGTCTATAAATAGATGAACAGTACTCCCGTACTGTTCACGCTGACTGTGCATTGACATTTTGCGTCACGCTTGTACTTGTTACCTTCTCTCAGGACCGAAGGTACATTTGTAATTTATAATCATTTCTATTTCTTTGTGTTAATAAAATAGAAATGATTCTATGATCTACATTTCATGTTTTATATGAGTCCTTCGTTATCACTTGTTGAATTTACGAAGGTATGTCTCTCATGACCTTCGTCCGGAACCCATTATTCCCGAAGGGGAATAATGTTTGGTAGGACGAAGGGCCTTAACGTTTAACACTTTTTATGTTGCCTTGTTCTTAATCCGAAGCATTTGAGAACAAGTCCCCAACATTGGCGCCCACCTCCGGTGAACTCACTTCCACTTCGAGCTTTTGTTGAACACCTTCGGAAGCTATGGCGCCGAAGAAAGCTTCAGCGACTGGGGCTTCAGCACTGCAACCGTTGGACCACAACCAGGAGACCGTCTCTCTTCGGGAGGCCCGAAGCCAGAAGAGAAAGGCTGTCAGCCCGACACTTCAGGAAGAAGAGTTAGACCAAGAAATCAGGGATATGGAGATGCTACACCAACAAGTACAAAGGAAGAAGGAGAAGATGGCCCGCCTAGCTGAGTTGCAAAGGCAGATAGACGAAGCCTCTGAGGAAGTCCGCCATCTTACTCACGATGAGCAGAACAGAAGGCCTCATCAGAAAGACCTTCATCAGGAGGGCTTCGTCAACGAAGATGACTGGTATGATAATTTCCATCAGGGAAATTTTGTTTTTGATGATGCTTCTCCTCTGTCTGCTGAGCTGCAGGCTACACCTTCGCCTCCATCCTATAAGCCACCCCAGCTCCCTATGTTTGATGGTCACTCCGACCCGAAGCAATTCTTGATGAGCTACGAAGCAACGGTGTCTTCGTACGGGGGCAATGCTGCAGTCATGGCGAAGTCTTTCGTCATGGCCGTCAGGAATGTTGCTCAGACCTGGTATTCCTCCCTTCGGCCAGGAACAATAACTTCATGGCAGAAGCTGAAGGATATGTTACTGACCAGCTTTCAAGGATTTCAGACGAAGCCAGTCACAGCTCAAGCCCTGTTCCAGTGTATTCAGGATCACGAAGAGTACCTTCAGGCGTATGTCCGAAGGTTTTTACGATTGAGGGCGCAGGCACCAACGGTGCCCAATGAAATTGTTATCGAAGCTATGATCAAGGGGCTTCGTCCTGGGCCTGCAGCTCAATACTTTGCTAGAAAGCCTCCTCAGACCTTGGAGAAATTGCTCCAAAAGATGGATGAGTACATTCGTGCTGACAATGACTTTCGTCAAAGAAGGGAGGAGGCCTTCAGATTTTCTGAAATGACCAGGGGCTTCGGAGGAAGATACTACCCGAGACATGTCCGTTCCATCCACAACACTCAGAATGATGATAAGGGGAGTTAGAACAGACCACAATGCTCCTCACAAGTTTCGGGGCAACAACAAACTTCCTTCCGGCCACCAGCTCCAAGAGGCAGAGGCGCCAGGGGCTTCGGCGGAAGATTCGGAGATCAGTCAAGGAGACTGTTTTGCTTGTTCTGTGGAGAAGGCAAGGGCCATACCACTAGGTCGTGCCATATTACAATCCAGAAGCAAAAGGAAATTGCCGAAGCTGCATCTCAACAATCTCAGCCGAAGCAGGTCATGCATACTGCTTCGTATCATCCGCCTTATATCCCACAATACATAGACAACCACCCTGCAGCTTCTGTAGCTTCGGCAAGTCAACCTCAAGCTTCCTGGCAACAGCTTCCGCCCCCACCTCCATTGCAGCAAGGTCAACAGCCAGAAGGGAGTCAATACGCTCCACATCAGAGGGACTTCAGAGAGCAGTCCGAAGTTCGCACAGTCAACAGCACTGTGCCAGAGTCGAAGCACATTTATTGATACATATCCTACCTTTGATAGCAGTCTTTCCTATTCAGTTTTATTTTCTGTGAAGCAAAAAACATTGATAGTTTTCATGAAATAATTTCGTTGTTTTTCACGAGGAAGATCTATTTGCTTCACAAGCTTAAGTTGCTGAAGCTTAAAAATTTTTCCGTTACCAAGGAGGACCTTCAAATTAAAAATCCTTCGGAGCAACAGAAAGTCGTTCTAAGGAACGCAGAGTAAGCTTGTGACGTCACAAAAAGCCGTTCCAAAGGGAGCGCAGTGTAAGTTTTCTGCTCAGAAGTCGTTCCTAAAGGAATGCAGAGCCTACAGCGAAAAGTCAACGCTGATACCGCCTAAGTAAAGGGCGAAGAAGCTCCTAAGGGAGGCTTACAGCGAAAAGTCAACGCTGATACCGCCTAAGTAAAGGGCGAAGAAGCTCCTAAGGGAGGCTTACAGCGAAAAGTCAACGCTGAGATCGTCTAAGTAAAAGACGAAGAAGCTCCAAAGACGTTCCTAAGGGAATGCAGAGCTTACGAATGTGTTTTGTGTATGTATCTTCGGAACAGACGTCATTTGCATAACATTACATCATCACATCATTTCGCATAGCATAAGCATCATAAATCATGTTGCATGCGGCAAAAGAAGGGCACACAGTATTAACCTTCGAAAGAATGATTTGAGAAAGTGCAAATCGTGCAAAGTCACGAGGGAATATGATGATGATCTTCGGAAAATAGCTTCGGAGGCTGTTTTTACGAAGCATGGATGTGTCTTATCAGAACAGTTTTAACGAAGAATGTTTTCTTCACGAAGCATGAAAAGAAGGGAAGGTGTTTTTTCGCCGAAGGCTCAAAAATGGTATGTATGTACAGTTTCATGCATCGTAAAGAATTGAATAATGAAAAGAAACTTGTACATTACATCCAAATGTACAAAATATTACATAGATCACAATTTAAATGCTTCTTCTAATAGCATCTAGTCCTCTCTTAATACAGCTTTGGCGACTTCATTAGAAGTTGATCAACAACTTTGTCCATGATAGCTTCGGCCATTTGTTTGATTTCTTCATCTCCTTTTGTGTGGGGATCGGCAGTCGACCCAGCAGCTTCTGAGGGAAGAGAACATTTCTTCATCACTATTAAAAACTATGTGCAGAGTTTGAAACAAAAATTACAACACAATAAGAACGACTAATTAATACCTAATTGTCTTTCGGGCTCCGTACTTTTTTCGGCAGTTTCTGCCACTTTCCTAGCTTCGTGGATGCCTTTTTCGCTCCTTTGGATAATTTCTTGTGCCATTCCTCGGCCGCCGTTGTTCCAGATGTCAGTAAAAAATTTGCCACCAATTACACTTGCTTCGGCCGAGGGGTCCTTGATATCTTCGGAAGATAAGGTAGCTTCGGACTGAGCTAAAAATTTTATATGCCCGCAACCTTTCTTCTCTAAGACGGAAGCAATTCCTCTGGCGCCCGAAAAAGCGCATATGTCGCCGCGACTGTTCAGAATCTCTTCGAAGGCCTCTGCTTCGTGGCTAATCCATTCCAGCGGATCTTCGGGATTACCTTGAGAAAAATTCTCTTCGCTGGAAAAGGCGCCGACGCTAGCAAAGCTGGTTTTAATTTTATTCACGCATTCTATAGATTTAACATAGCATTTTCCTAGAGATGTGCGAAGCTCCTTAACTCTTGATTCCAATTTGCTGACCATAAAATCACTAAGTTCTCGTTTCGTTTCCTCAAGCGCGCGCTCCTCTTTAGCTCTAGCCAGCTGTTTCTGAAGATCTTTAATCTCGCGTTTTTGAGCTTCGGTTTGGGCCTTTGAAACAGCTTCGTCTTTTTTCACTTTATCTACCAGTGTAAGCAGAATTTTATCTTTTTCCAAAGCTTCGTTTCTCAGTTTGATAACTTCAGAGCGTAAATTATTAAATGCAATTTCATAACTTTCATCTTCGGCGCTCTTTTGCGCTCTTAGCGCGTTGCTTAGGATCAGGCCCTATACGAAAAAGAACTTATATAAGAAAAAAGGAATGAGTTGCGTAAAAAATTATAAGGGGTTTTATTCAAGCGTTTAATTCCCGTACCTTCAGGCTGTTGTACGCAAGACTGTCTGCGAGGTCTTCTTTCGTCATGGCGCTTAATCCAGATTCAAGCTTCGGGAAACCAATACTTCTGGCCATCTCTCGGCAGACAGATAGCTCTTTGTTGTCAGGCAGGCAGTACAAGAAATCATCTTCATTTGTCCCATTGAATATTACTGCTCCCTTTGGATATTTTAGCTCCTTTGCATAATGGTTAGCTTCGTGGGTTTCTTCTTCAGATAGTTTTTTCCCCGAAGCATGTCGTATGATGTAATCACACATGCTGGCAGGCGCTTCGGGGATGGCAGTGTCAGTTTCTTCAATTAAAATTGGTTCTGGTATTTTTATTGCTTCAGCTTCCAAAGTTTGCTCCCTGAAGGGCTCTGAAGGCCCAGCCTTAGCTTCAGCTTGTTGTGTCGGAGCTTCAGAAGAAGCTTCAGCAATTTCAACACTCTTTTTTGGAGTTGTACTTGAAGACTTAATTGTCTCCAAGACATCTAGAACATTTACCATTCTCTTTCTTTTTGGGGTCACCATTGGCCCCTTTTGGATTTTTGCTGCTTCGACATTTGCTACAGGACTCAAAATATCTGATGCTTTTTCCTTAGTCGGATTTTTCGCTTTTTCCATTTTTTCTGTCGATGGCGCTTCGGCCATCTCTGCAATTTCTGGCAGCAAGGTTGGCTGTTCAGCTTCGGCGGCCGAAGAAGTTTCTCCGGTAAACTCAGGCACCGAAGCTGGTTCAATATGGCGTGGTCGGTGTGTGAGGACCTTCAACCTTTTTCCTTTCGGTTCTGGCTCGCTAGGAGCAGTTTCAGCTTCTTCTTTTTCAGGGGTTATGTTTTTCCTTTTTTGCCTTCGGATGGGATAACGATAATCAGGGTAGAAGAACCCGACTGCATCAAATACTCGGTTGAGTCTCTTCTTTTTTCGGCCTCCGAAGGCTGCTGATAGCGCAGTATTTTCAGCCTTCGAATATGCCCCAAGTAATTCGTCACTTAATGTTTCAATGCTTTTCAGCCAGTCATCATCAGGTTCAATAAATTTATCTGCATATTTGAATGTATACTTTAATCTGACTAGTCCGCCTTCGTCGGGCTCTTTGATGGTTTCCTTCGGCATTTCCCACTTTTCTGCAAGTGGCCATACCCTGAAGGCAATGTGTTCTTGGACCAAGTCCCTTGTCCCAATAAACGAGCAGACTACCCCGAAGGCTCTTTGGCATTCTTCGGCCGCTTCGTCCATTTCGACCTTTGGCCTTCGAAGACCGAAACGTTGCCAGATTGGATGCATAATGATACTCTTCACATTCTCTTGAGCTGTTAGATCATTCTTTACATAAAACCATTCAGTCATCCAGGCTCCAGGCCACCTCTTCCGAAAGGTCGGCACAGGGCAGCTTGACCCGGAGCGGGCGCCGAAGCTGTAGCACCCAAAGTTGTTATGGTATTGCTCCTTTCCCCAGGGCTTCGTCTCGTATAATAACTCATGAATGTTGCAGAAGCTTTTAGCGTTCGGTTCCAAACCTTGGCTCCTCGCAGCCCAGACGAACACTCCCATTCTTATGATGGCTTCGGGAGTGATTTGATGCAGATGGACTTGAAATGTCTTTAGTACTTCAACAACAAAGTTGCTCAGGGGGAATCGAAGCCCAGCCTTGAGGAAGCTTCGGAAAATCACAACTTCATCTTCTTCGGGGGTGGGAGAAGTTTTTTTCCCCGGCATCAGCTCTCACAATAGATATATCTCGGAAATATCGCCCCCTCATATTATCAATGTGACTCTGCTTGATGGTCGTTTTCCCAAAAACTGTGTGGCTTGGTCGCCACGGTCGATCTTCGGCCTCTTCCCCACCACTTTCCACATCATAGCTGTCGCTATCATCAGTATCTTCGGACAAACCTTCGAGAATCTCATTCGTGATTTTTTCTGTATTGGTCTCTGCCATCGCTATCAGGAACCCCAGATTCTTCTCCTCCTCGAGACTCAGCTTCGTCTCAGCAGGGATCTTCAGCTTCGTCTCAGCAGGGATCTTCTTGCCTTCAGACATCTTCGGAAACGCTAAAAAATTGTTCCCGAGGCCGAAGCTTCGAAATCAAAAAGACCAGCAAATCTTAATGAACAAGAGCTAAAAATTTTAGTGGACCGAAGCAAAAGGCAAGTGTGCGTACCAAATGAGTTCGCGATGTGATCTTATTTATATGCCTAGGGCGTTGAAAATTGAAAGGCCCCGCTTGTCAGTGAATGTTGCTATTCTAGCAAAGGGAAGGTGTTTTTTCGGACCTTCGGCTCAAGGCCTTCGTCCATATCGCAATCTGAATTTATTATTTACAAATTAATATTGCGAGGGGCTACTGTTGGGGGCCTTCGTCCTCCGAAGGTCCTCAAAAACATGATTTGACAATGTTTTCCAAGTGGATTATATGAACAGGTATTTTCGGATTCAGAATTATGGATATGGAGCACGACCATGACGAAGCCTGAACCAGACGAAGGTCGAGAGCAGCCGAAGCTGTACGCAGGGAAGCTTCGGCGCGATAGCATAAGGGGAACCGACTTAAAGATGAAAAGACTTCGGGAGCCTCGAAAGATTTCCATAAATCGTTAACAAATGTAATGGACATAGATGTAATTTTACGTGGGCTGCGTCCCGCGTCTATAAATAGATGAACAGTACTCCCGTACTGTTCACGCTGACTGTGCATTGACATTTTGCGTCACGCTTGTACTTGTTACCTTCTCTCAGGACCGAAGGTACATTTGTAATTTATAATCATTTCTATTTCTTTGTGTTAATAAAATAGAAATGATTCTATGATCTACATTTCATGTTTTATATGAGTCCTTCGTTATCACTTGTTGAATTTACGAAGGTATGTCTCTCATGACCTTCGTCCGGAACCCATTATTCCCGAAGGGGAATAATGTTTGGTAGGACGAAGGGCCTTAACGTTTAACACTTTTTATGTTGCCTTGTTCTTAATCCGAAGCATTTGAGAACAAGTCCCCAACAGCCACCTTGTGCAATCTCCCTGTGTCTCGATATCCGCCGCCTGCGTAGTATTGGCGTGCTGCAGAAGCTTCCCTAGCGTCGTACCAGTCATGATGACTACCGCCGCGCTCGCAGCGGTATGGGCGTACTGCACACTGTCTGATTGGATAGGCATACCGCCTGTAAGGTGGTCTGGTCGTTGCCTGCCATCAGAGTGGATAGGGCACATTAAATGTCGAGACGACACATCGCCTGTCAGCAGGGCGGTCAGGCGGCGCATCTTTTCCGCAATAAATATAGAGATCGCGTGGTCCAGAGGCCTTACGTCAGGCTCCTCCTGCTGGCTTACGTCACGGGCAATAGGCCAAGCGGCAGCATCGGGTCCCCGCCGGAGCGGGGAGCGGAAGCACGTTGGGCAAGACCCTGACAAGTGTCTGCGCCAGACCCCTGTACGTCCTTGACCTAGGCCAGGGTATTTTCCGTCCCGGGACCTTGCCGTGGGTGGCCCGGACTTCACTTAGGGGGGGTCCCGGTCCCATCCGGGGGAACGTGGAGGTCCTAGGCCGTACCCGGAAGTCTGGGTCATGTATGCTGGGGTCCGGTACTTTCCCACGGGGGTCCGGATCCATCGACGATATCACAGTATATGTTACCTTCTCTGGTCACTTGGCAGCCTCGGAGTCGCCCACATGGTGGGGTCGGGCGCTGTTTACCACGCGTCTAGAGATGAACGTGCGGGTACCGCACCTTCTTACTATAGTAAGGGGTACCCCTGTTCCAGGGTACCGACAGTGGCCCCTAGGCCCACCTCAGGGGAGGTTACGAGCCTACAGGTGGGGCCAAAGCCTGATTGGCATGCCATTTTTGGGCACTTGCTGACGTAGCCACTGCCAACCCGCCTTTGGTCATGCCGCCTGCCACGTCTGTCCCTGCAGCTGGCAGGTATGTGCCCCCACGCCCTATGGTTTTGTCGGGCCGTGCGCGGGGCGTCTCATCGTCGCCGCCTAAAAAATATCCTTCAGCGACCCCTAGGCAACGTGCGGTCGTGCGCGATGGTTTGCTTCCGGGATGACGGTCCGCCTTCTACACACTCAGAGGCCTGTTCTCTAGGTGCGTGACATGTGGACCTAGGCCCACATGTCGGGCGGGTCACTGCGAGTACTAGGTGCGCGTCGGATGGGATTGGGATGCGAGCGGGAGAGCCTTCTTTGAAAGGGGATTCATCCCACGGCCAACAGTTACGCTTTCGCACTTTCTTCAACTGCCATGTCCTTTCTCCCCCGAGTCCTCTGCGCCTCTGCTGCACTCGCATTTTTCTGCTTTTCGCTACCGTAGTCACCATGGCTTCGCTGGTTCATCCCGAGCGTTACCAAACCGAGAGGACACTCGGCACGGTGCGCCGCCTGCTCGGATGGGGTGCGCCGACGCATGCCTGGAGAATCCGGGCCGGCACTACCCCCCTCGGCAATCTCGCCGCCGGGGAGTTTGTGCTCTTTGTCTCCTACCTTTCGTGCGGGTTGGCGTTGCCAATCTCACCCTTCTTCATGTTACTGTTGGAGGATCTCGGTCTCTAGCCCCAGCATCTCACACCCCACTCCATCCTCCAGGCGGCCATCTTCGCTCATCTATGCGAGATGTTCGTGGGGGTGGCGCCGTGCACCTCTCTATTCCACCACTTTTTCGTGCTGGTGAAGTCCGGGAAGGCCAAGGACCATCTCGGTGCGTACTACTTCCAGACGAGGGCGGATTCGGCCGGCGCCTATATCTCCTCCCTCAGCGGCGCGAGGTGGGAAAACTGGTGGGCCGAATGGGTGATCGCCAGTACCGAGGTCAGCGACCGCCTCGTACTACCGAGTGACGGGCCGAGGCTCGACAAGAAGCAATGGAGGGCCAAGCCACCGTTGACAGCGGAGTTCAAGCCCGTATTGGGCAGGATCAAGTCCCTAGCGACCGGTGGTCTGACATCGATGCACGTGGTCGGCGACTTCTTGAAGCGCCGGATCGCGCCGCTGCAGGCGAGGGCACGCCTGAGCTGCTGGTTCACTGGCCCGAACGACCTCGGCCAAATCCATCAAGGGCCAGGCACCGACCTGTCCTGGGAGGAACTGGAGCTCTTGGTGAAGGGGATTACTGGTGAGTCCTTCGTTGCTGAGACCTTAATCCCTCCCGAGGGCATTCCTCCGCTCTGCGACGACCAAGGGTTGAGGGCAGCGATCTTGGATTGGCTGTCGACCCTTGACGAGAGCGACGTAGCGGTTCGCCAGACCGGCGGCCGGGACCCCCACCGCGGGATTCAGATCCCCGGTGTTCCGACCGGAGGTTCCCGACCCGCCGATGCTGGCTCTAGAGCTCCCCCCACGGCCCTTAGCCCCTCGGATAAGGGCAAGGGGGCTGCGAGTAGTTCTTCCGCCCTGGGTGGTTCTGGGAGGTCGGAGGGCGAGAGGCGGCACCGACTGCGCCGTGCCGATGGGTCTTTCGTCACAGATCCGCCTCCTAACTTGGACCTCCCCCAGAAGCGCCAGAGGACAGCTAGTGGGGCCGAGGAGACCAGCTCCCAGGCCTAGGGCTCGCAGAGGCGCGTCAGTCCTCCACCAGCACCACCATCAGTCCCGCCGCCGCAGCCGCCACCACCATCTGGCCCGCCACCGCCCTAGGGGCAGCAACAGCAACAGCAGCAGGGGCAGCGAATGTCTCGCTTCCAGGGCCGCTGGAAGGTTCAGAGCCCCAAGTAAGTGTACCCCTTTTTATTTTCCCCATTGGCCTAGTTGCCATGTTGACGGTTATTAACCCATCCTTTGCTTATCAGGGCCTCTTCTCCCTCTGCTTCCAAAGTCGCCCCACAGGTGAATCCGGCTCCCAGCAGCAGGTGTCTGCTGGCCTTGATGCCAGCAACCTGCCTTCGCCTGCCACTATCGAGGCGGCACCATCGGGGTCCCCAGGTTCCGCCTACCACTGCCGAGGCGACACCGTCAGGCCCCCAGGTTCCGACTGCTACTACCGTGGTAGCTCTGGCGATGTCGTCGAACATACCGTTGGCAATGGCGGAAGACGCGGGGGGCGTGCCCAGTTCCATCCCGTCGCCCATTCCGGAGGAGCCGAAAGTTATTCTTGGGCGGCGGCTCTAGACCGGCATCGGGCCAGAAACGGCACCGTCCCCTCTCCCTTGGGTGCTGTCTCGCGCTCATCAGGCTCTCCGGGAGACCGAGGCGGCGATCCTGCGGGAGTGGGAGGCGCTCGAGACTGAGCACCAACGCCTTGTTGACTGGCGTACCCAGCTAGAGGAGCGTACCAAGGTCGCGTCCTGCCTATTTGCCTTGGAGCGGTCCGATCTCGAGCAGGAGCGTGAGGACCTCAAGGAGGACCTGGGGAAGGTGTTTGACCGGGAGCGGGAGGTGACCCGGGAGGAGAAGAGACTGGTCAAGAAAAAGGAGCACTTAGACCAGAGGGAGGCGATCATCATGGAATTCCATGAGAAGTTGAAAGCATATAATGTGATGCTGGAGAAGCAGCAGGATGAGCACACCACGACTGAGGCGGCTCTGCAAAAGCTACAGCAGAAGCTTGATGACAGGGCTAGCAACCTTTCTCTCGCCGAGGAAAACCTCAAGGCGAAGGATGCCTCCCTGGAGGAGTGGGCGACGGATCTCGTTCGGCAGGAGAAGGACCTCGCCTGGAGGGAGGAGATGTGGAAAAGACGGGAAAAGTTGCTAGCCGAGCATGAGCTCGAGGCGGAGGAGAAGGAGAAGAAACTGGAGGAGAAGGAGCGGGCACTGGATGAGTGGGTTCGCCGGTTCTAGGCGACGCAGGCAGCGCAGGTAGCCCAGACGGCGCAGGCGACTCCAGGCTCCCAGGCGGTGGAGGCGATGAAGAAGACGCTAGAAGATCTCCGGGCGGAGCATCGCATCGAGGCCCAGCGTATCGCCACATGGGCTAACGAGGCGAGCTCGGCTCTGGTGCCGCTAGGGGTGAGCCCCATCCTAGTATCGAAGCAGTCGGTGTCCATCTCCGACGCGCTCCCGGTACTAGATTCCGCTGCCGACCGCCTCCGACGCCTGGATCAGATCCTTGGCGCCCGGCTGGAGGCTGAGGGCAGCAGACTCTGCCGGGCGGTAATAGAGTACATCTTGACGTGCTTCCGGAGCCACGACCCGACCATCTCCTTGGGGCCAGTGATTGCCGGCCCGGTGGCCGATACCGAAGACGCCGCCCGGGGGAGCGTACAAGACGTTGTAGACATGGTGGCCAAGCGCTTCTAGCGGGATCCCACTGATGACGAGTAGTCGGATCTATGGAGAGAAAGCAAGAGTTCCGCTAGGAAGCGACTTATTATATTTTGGTTTTGTAAGATACTTTTAAGTACTACTTGTCGAGCAACATTACAACTTATCTGCATGCAACTTTCCCTTTGCTGTGTGTGTCGCAGTCAACTTCTTCCCTGGTACTTGGCCCCCCTAGGATGTGGGCTCGACTTGTCAAGGCTGGATGCCAGTATATGTAAGAAAGAATTGGTGACCTGGCCCCCAGGAGGCTATCTCGACTGGGACCCGGACCTACACACAACCTTAGCTAGGGAGTTTCAATAGTGCACCCATAGGACCCATTAACTAGTATCCTTCATCCTTTGATTTATGCAACAGGACCTGTAGGATTTAGACTAGGAAGCCGACCCGTGTGTCCGGACCCCCTAGGTCACGGCTTCTAATTACTAGGGTACTCGTCGCATGGTGGTGGAGTACGTAGGCTTACGGTACAGGACCAGGCTAAGCAGCCACACAGTTCTGGACCTCCCTATGAGACGAGTGTCCTTTCTTTAGAGCCGGACCTCGGGTTTCCGGACGCACAGGGCTATAGTTCCGGGTACTAGGACACCTGCCACAGAGCGGTGGAGCGTGTGGGCTTAGGGTACTGGACCAAGCTAAGCGACCGCACGGCTTCGGACCTCCTCAGGGACGATTATCCGTTCTCTTGGACTGGCCCCCAGGCTACTCGACCCAGCTACTCAATCCGGACGTCAATATACCAGCAATGGAGGGAATCCGTATGGGTGGGTTAGATAAAAATAATGGTTGCAAGTTTAAGCAGAATAAAACCAGCATAAAGCAAATCTGGGGGGTGAATCTCCTCTTCATAACTTGATGTTCATGAGCGTAAACCAACAGACTGGGTTTATGAGGGCAGACTTCACTGGGCTGGCGTACATATATGTGCTACCTAGTTACAAAGGGAGAAGACTGCATTCCCCAGTTTTGCTTTTATGGGAAGAACTTACAGAGGTGCTCTATGTTCCAGGGATTGGGCAGAGGCTCTCCTTCAATTGTGGCGAGGCAGACACACCTGGGTCGGCATACTTCCGTCACCTTAAAGGGTCCTTCCCAGCTGGGGGAGAGTTTATGGAGCCCTTCTCGGTTCAGTACTCGCCTTAGGACTAGGTCCCCGACCCTGAGCTCCCTACTATGCACGAACCGTTGGTGGTAGCGCCTGAGCGCTTGGTTGTACCGTGCATTTCGGATGGCCGCTTGCCATCTACGCTCGTCGATGAAGTCCATGTCTTCACGCGGCAACTGTCCCTGCATAGATTCCTCGAAAGCTTGGACCCGAGGGGAGCCCATGATGATTTTCGGGGGAAGACAGGCTTCGGCCCCATGGACCAGGAAGAACGGGGTCTCCCCGGTGGCTCGGCTGGGTGTTGTTCGGTTCCCCCACAGCACGGATGGGAGTTCACTGACCCAATTCGCACCATGCTTCTTCAAGTAATCATAGGTACACGTCTTGAATCCCCTGAGGATCTCTGCATTTGCCCTTTCCGCTTGGCCATTGCTCTTGGGGTGGGCCACGGATGCGAAGCAGAGCTGGGTGCCGATGCCCTCGCAATATTCCTGGAAGATTCGACTTGTAAAGTGGGTTCCGTTGTCCGTAATGATACGGTTTGGGAGCCCGAATCTATAGACAATGGACTTGAGGAAGGCGACAGTGGCACCCTGAGTGATGTTGACCACAGGGGTGGCTTCTAGCCACTTGGTGAACTTGTCGATGGGGACGAAGAGGTACCGGTACCCACCGACGGCCCTGGGAAATGGTCCCAGGATATCCACCCCCCATACGATGAATGGCCAAGAGGGTGGAATCATCTGCAGGGTCTGAGCTAGTGTGTGTATCTGCTTTGCGTGGAGTTGACACGCCTTGCAGGACTTTACCATCTCAGCTGCATCCTGGAGAGCGGTTGGCCAGTAGAAGCCATACCAGAAGGCCTTACCGACCAGTGTGCGAGATGATGAATGACTTCCGCACTCTCCTCCATGGATCTCCGTGAGCAACTCATGACCCTCCTCCTGGTTAATGCATCGCATGTGAATGCCGTTGGCGCCGCGGTGGTAGAGATCCCCTTCCATCACCGTGTAGCGCTTGGCCAACTGCACTATGCGCTCTACGAACACATGGTCTTCAGGAAGGATATTCTCCTTCAGGTAGTCCCGGATCTCGGAGATCCATGCTTCGGGACCACTCTGAGATATTGGCTGCAGTACTAAGGGGCTGGCAGGCCCCCCTGTAGCACACAGCCTTTGGTGGGTTCTGGGATGCCACCAGGACTGCTAGCTTCGAGGTGCTAGTCTCACCCCCTTCGCCCAGTTCGGCAGGCTGGGCGGTGGGTCTCAGCCGCCGTCTTTCGAAGACGCCCTCGGGCACGGGTGCCCCAGTTGATGCCTTCACGGAGAGGTCATCTACTGCTGAGTTGTCGGCCCATGGAACATGTTGCAGTTCCAGGGCCGTGAAGTCTTTCTCTAGTCTCCTCACGTGAAGAAGGTAGGCTGCGAGCCTGGGTTCATTGTAGCTACACTCCCAGCGGACTTGCTTGATGATCAGCTGGGAGTCTCTCTTACCAGGAGCTGGTGAATTCCCATGGATAGGGCTGCCGAAGCCGAAGATCAGTGCTTCGTACTCTGCCATGTTGTTGGTGGCCTTGAACTCAAGGTGCACCATGTACTTCACTTAATCTCCGCTTGGATCGATGAGGATCACCCCGGTCCCGCCAACTTGTTGGCGGGCAGATCCGTCGAAGTAGAGCGTCTAGTGGGGCTCGGTGAAGACCGGACCCCGGAGCTCCGCAGGTGTGGGGTCCGAATCAGGACCCGGACCCCCAGGGATGCTTGGGGGCGTCCATTCTACGATAAAGTCAGCCAGGACCTGACTCTTGATGGCGTGGCGAGGTTGGAAGTCCAGCAGGAACTCTGCGAGCTCCGCGACCCATTTGGCGATGTTACCTGTGGCGTTAGAGTTGTGGAGGATGGCCCTTAATGGGAAGGAGGTCACCACCACAACCCTGTGCGCTTGGAAATAATGGCGCAGCTTCCTGGACGCGACAAGCATAGCATAGAGGAGTTTGTGCGTCTCAAGGTACCTGGTTTTCGCCTCATGAAGGACCTCGCAGACATAGTAGACCGACCTTTGAATGGTTCAGACCCCTGCAGCCAGTCCCGAGTCCTCAGGTTCCTGGCTTTCTGGTGCCGTTTCTCAACGACCAGCACCATGCTCATCGTTTCCACGGCCGCCGCGATGTATAAATATAGTGGCTCCTTTGGGTCTGGAGCTACCAATATTGGTAGGGTCACCAAGTGCTGCTTCGACTCCTGGAAGGCTTTCTCCGCTTCTTCGGTCCAAGAGAAGGGCCCGAACTTCCACAGCAGCTTGAAGAAGGGCAGCGCTCTCTCAGCTAGTCTCGAAATGAAGCGGCTAAGGGCGGCTGTTGGGGCGAAGGCGAAGACGCCACCCTTCGCTCCAGCCTTCGTCAATCTCGCTGCACCAACGAAGGCAATACGACCAGCGGGGTCCACCCTTCGTCCTCTACACTATGAGACGAAGGCCTACGACGACGTCGCCCCGTCCCGCGTCCTCACCCGACCACGAGGCCCACGTGGGATTCGGCCCATTGTAACAGGCCCTGCGCAGCGTCGTGTGTTACGGGCTCGATTTGTAATAGATTTTCTGTAATGACAGTCTGTAACCCTCCTTTATGGGAATATTCCAGGGATAGTCCTGGTGCCTGAGGTACATGCGTCCTTACATCGAGACGTTGGGCACTCAGGCACCTATAAATACCCCCGTACAGTGCCCTTGAGAGGCTAGATTAACAGAGCAATTGCCGCCTCGAGTTAAACCATGTTCACATCTTTCTCGCCCCCCCCGTTTGATCAACTTGCACGGAAGCGCAAGTTCCAACATTGGCACCCACCGTTCGTGCTACGAGAAAACCACCCGCGATGGCACCCAAAAGAGCTAATTCGAAGGCAGCCCCATCCGTCGACGAAGAAGCGAAGGCAGCACTACTAGCTGAGAAAAAAGGCAAGACCCTCGCCGACAACACCCACCAAGGAGCTGGTGAAGACGAAGCACATAGTAAGAGACAGCGCAACGATCAACACACTCCAGAGGGCACCCTCCGCACCTGCAGCTCCGAAGGGCAGCCACAAGCGCCACCCCCAGGCTTCGCTCCACCAGAGGGCGAGGACGCAACAGAGGATGGCGAAGTCCTCGGCGTCTCCGCAGAAGAACAACTACAACTACGGGCCCTGCGCCTCAAAAACCGCAACCTTTAGAAGCAGAAGGAAATCCTCGAGGCCAAGCGCCAACGTGTCTCTGCGCTGACCAAGGTGCGCCAAATGATACGAGATGAGGAGCAGAGGGCTCAAGAGCTTGAGCAGGAAATTGCGCTCATGCAGCGCGAAGGCCAACATGATCTGTAGTACGGCCCGCCCCCCAGCAGCGCGCGCCAGTCGGAGACCTATTCGTTCCTCAGTGCGGACCCTTCATACCGCAAGCCGCAGCTTTCCAAGGCATCAATTACCTTGATGAGCGGAGCCCCCTGGAGCCGCAACTGCAGGTGTCACCATGGCCCGCCAACTTTAGGGCAGGGATGTGACACCCCAGTGTCACCTAGGGTTTCTCTCAAATGCCAAACCAAGAACCATCATTTTATGTGAACCAAAGTAAGCATGAGCAACAAAACAATTTAAGTGAGAAAGAATTCACCAAGTATATACTTAAAAGTGTCATGATCAAAGCAATTGAGTCCTTTAAAAGATAAGGTTGTGCAACCCTAATTAAAAACCCTAAATGAGCCCCATGAGCAAAATTCAAGAAAGTAAGAAAAAGGGAGTGAAAAGTTTAAAATTTTGAGTTGAGCCAATTATATAAGTTAAAGTATGTTTATTAAGCAACAAGAAAGATTGAGAAGGCTTAGCCAAAATAATTCAATTAAATCCCCAAATCAGCCCTTGATCTATGAACCCTTGGGAAATTCAGATTTCTGAATTTCTGAATTTCAGACCTCTTTCCAAAGATCATCTGCGTTCTCTGCTTTTCAAAACTCAAAGCCAGAAGATCCAAATATCAAAGTCGTGCCAAATTACCTTGAACACATTCTGGGAAAGTTTGAACTCAAACCAAATTCATTTGACACGATTTTGGCGCAGCTTAACCTCGGGACCAGGCATTCTGACACTGGCACCTTGGTGACGCTACAACTCCCTGTCCCTAGCCTAAAACCGCACGTCGTCCATACACAAAAGACAAAGCTTGGTCTGGTGAACAAATCCTTCACAGCGATCTTGCCCAAATTCGCGAAGATTTGCTCCCAATCGACGCTTGAACAGGGGCAGAAGCAACGGGAACACGTGTTCGACCGTGGCTGACACCCCCGGTTCACGCCCGTTCGCGCACCGCGCCTTCCCAGTGCACGCCCGCGCGCACTCGCCAGTCCACGACCGCCCGTGCACCGCGCCGTGCCTATAAAGCCTCCCCAGGCGCACCTCACTTCGCCCCGCACTCACCCTCACCGGCCAGCCGCTTTCCCTTAGCTCCGGCGAGCTCAATTCCGCCCGCCATTGCCGCCAGAGCTTCGGCCACCGTGGCCAGCCCACTCCAGCCATCCTCTGGGAAAGCCAGTGCTTCGGCTAGCTCCGCCAGTAGCCCGTGAAGCTTGCCAAGCCCTCGGACCCGGCCGGACTTCACCGGAGGCCCGAGATTGACTTCACCGGACTTCGGTCTTCCGCCGCCGCGCGTGGACCGAGCTATCCAGTGAGTCTCCGCCCAATTCCTTGCGCTCATGTCTTCTCTGGCATCCCATGGTCCTCCCTGACCCATTTGATTGAACTATCTCGCCGTGACCAGGCCGGTCTCCTCGCCGCCGACGAGCATCCCCGCCTGCGCGCGTGGACCGACCGACTCCGGCCATCTCCGACGGCGTTCCGCACACCGTTGTGATCCCCAAGACCTCCCCTTCATCCTCGACCACATCACCGGAGCCATCTCGCCGCCGGTAAGCCCCTCCGCCCTTTCTTCCGCCGCGGTTACTGTTTGAGGTAGAAGAAGGACCTCGGGTTAGGATCTGTAGAACCCGAGGGGTTTTCTGTAATGTCAAAGACTCATGTAAATAGTAGCTTAAGGACTGATTCGCGAAGAAAACTTAGAAAACACGCCAGGGACCCCAGTGCAAAGTGAATTTCCTTTTAATCAATTCAGTTATTCTTTTTAAATAACCAGAGAACTTGTAAAATTCATAACTTGATGAATTCCTAATCAAAAGATGTCAAACCAATTTTGCTAGCTCCTGTATATTATAATCTATCATTTAAAAATAGTAGACCCTATACTTTCTGTTCAAAATTTTAGAGTTTAAAATTAAAAACAGAAACCCACTAAACCTTATTTAATCAAGGAAAATTAGTTTTTCTTCTGTGCTGAACTTAAGAAAAATGGTAGATGATCAAACCTCTTGTAGACACTATTTAAAAATAGTAGGAACCCCAGCATTAGAAATTATGATGTAGTTTCTCATTTAAAGATGTTTTGTCCAAAACTTAAAGAAAATCAGAAAGACATTAGAAATTAATGAACAGTGATTAATATTATTTTTCCTAGTTTACCTATGTAACAGAGAACTTAGGAAAAATACAGAGACCATTAATTTGGACCAGTTTTAAATTAAAATGATTTGTTTAGCCTAAATAAGACTGAAAATCAATTATTCAAGAAGCAAAACTATAACCAAAATGCTTAACAAAAATCCAGTGGACTTATAACCACCAGAGCCCCACTACAAAAATACAGAGCACCTCAGTCCAACTTTTTAAGTAAGGGAAATAAATACAAAGTGATAATAAGGCATTTTCCAACTAAATCATGAACAACCCCAAATAATGTGATAATGGGCAACCAAAAAAATTAACTAAGTCCATGATGAGGTAAACTACCAGAAAAAAATGCAAACCCATGAAAAAGAGGCAAACTCTTACCAATTGCTAATGATTTAAGAGAAAAGCCATTTAATTCAAATAATGCATACCACCCCTTCCCTTAAGAAAAAGATGCCAAACTTCAGAATGATTGCTCTTGCACAAAATAATAACCAAGAAAAATAAGAACTCTGTTGTTTGATGTTTTTCCAATATAGTGGTAGTAGAAAGCACCCATTTGGCTAGAAACTTGAGAAAACCATAGAAAAATAATTAAAAAGTATTAATGACTAGAAATTTGTATCAAGTCATGTTATAACACCTAAAAGCCAGCAAAAATAAGTCCTGAAGAATTACCCACTGTTAAATAGTAGTTGTAGTTCAAAGCACCCCTTCTGCCCTAGAGTTTAATGATTTTGTACAGAGAAAACTATTCACTTTCTGATCCCCAAATTTTGAGACAGAGAAACACACACCAGTAGCAAGCCACTGTAATTTTTGCAGAATTTTTAGGATTTTATAAAAGCAACTTGTAGTTCAAACCTACTCCAAAACATTAAAGAGAATAAAAGAAAAGGAAAGAAGAAATAAACCCCACCTCAATAAGTCTAACTTGAGTACTTATCATATATCCCTAAGACTTAAAAAGAATTCAGTGGAACCCCAAAATTAAACCTACCACTTACCTTAGCTAAATTTGAACCAATTTACCAAGTATACCACCCAAGGGTCTTACATAAGTAAAGTTAACTTTGTTTAACTCAAGAAAGATCATACACCTTTTAAGTTGTGATTTCTAAAAGCACATATCATATCATGCATATATCTTACGCATTGCATTCATTAGATTGTAATCTTGCCGACGGAGAGTACGTGCTCATCCCCGAGCAAGGACCTGTCCAAGAGGAGGACCAGGAGCAGGCTTCAGAGGCTGCTATTGAGGATCTCCCCGCAGCCCCAGCAATTGAAGGCAAGCCCCAGTCTTATGCATAACCATGTTATTATATGCTACTTTACTACACTTAATGCTTGTAGGATTGCAATGTGCACTTAAGTGTAGGAGTTGCTTGAAACCTCTAGTTGCATGAACTTAGGATTCCTTTTTGAGATGAATACTAGTATGCTAGGTCGAGTAGCTGCTTGCTAATCAGGATCTCGGTAGAAGTCGAGTGATTTTTCTAGCACTCGCGCGAGGTCAGGAATTGATTGTATTCATCTTGATAATGGGATATATGTTGGTCTATGGACTTGGATCCAGGGAGGATGCCTTGTCTATGAGACGGGAAAAAGAATTAAGGATTAATGTGTGGATACCTGAGTCAAGATTTTGAACGTACTAAGCACATGCCGGGAAAAATGGTAACCGGTAAACCTAGTACCTGAGTGAAGCCGGGCGCGGACTTTATCCCTCATGCGACCTGAGACTGGGTCTCCCATGCTAGCTATGGTGGGTACAAGTGCGGTCACTGCACGGCGGCAGCCGGGGTCAGTGGAGCATTGTATGCCAAGGCGGTGAGGCCTGGACGCGAACGGGGAATCGATGGGGACGGTTGTTATGTGTGGGGTCGGAGTACCCTGACATGCCGTGTGTTTAGGTTTACCTTGCAAGGTTAAAACTCGATTCGAATCGTCTGCTTCTCGCAGCTAATGAGACTGCTTGATTCCTTGTACTGCATCGAGTAAGAAGTGAAATGTGGTTACATGAGATAACTTGTTGATTGAGCTAATTGATTGTTACCATGTATGCTTAGAAGGAGCAAATCTAGCTAAGTTAATGATGGTAGAAATTGAAAAGCTAAAAAAAAATTTGATTTTAGAAACAGCTAGTGCTTTTGGCAAACCAAACCCATCAGCCAAACAGCTGCATAGTCTAGAGGTAGAGGAGTAGACTCCTCACACCGGTTAAGTCTAGCTGAGTATTAGTATACTCAGCCTTGCTTGTGGCACCATTTTTGCAGGTACCATGCAGGAATTGGTTGATGGTGTGACTTGGCCTACCACCCTGCCACCGGGTTGGACGGTCGAGTGGGATGTTGCTCCGGCAGGAGAGGAGCATGAGGAGTAGTGGGCTAGGCCTTGCCCATTTCCTCATTACCGACGACATCGATTATCCGCTGCAATTTACTTTATGAACTTTATTTGCTACTCAAGAACTCCGATTTATGTAATAATTCAGTACTTAATTTGAGGTTTCCTGTTTTATTGTATTTCTTCTGTGACTCACCTTCGAGTGGGATTGTGGAATTTGATCCTGGTTAAGTGGCTCTATCAGACTAGATCTGAAGGACTGACGGGTTATTCCGATTTAAGTGTGTCACGGCCCTTGAGGCATGGCTTAGGCACTTAAGCTGGAATAATTCGGGTGGTTCTGCCACAGCTGGTATCGGAGCAAATTCCACCACAGAGAAGGACAATAAACCATGAATACCAATTTTCAAAATCTAAAACTTGCTTAGAAACTGCTATAGATCGTCAGGACTAGACCGCTAGACCTAGGACGAAAGGCCTTAGGCATAGAGGGAGGGAGAAATAGGTGGCTAATTAATTAGGCCCCGTGGGCCAATACTTATATTTAAGGATGCCCTAAAAAGGCACCCTATTTTCTTTTTGAGAGGCAACGTTTCTTCCAGCATGCATGCATTATAAAACATAAAGAGGAATTAAAATTTGAGCTAACCCCTTTTTCTTTAAAACCATCCGGGCTCTCTTTTTCTTTTTCCTTCCACCATAATCTTTATCTCTGATTCCCTTCCGCAGATGAATTCACCCACCCCCGCCAGTGGAGGAGACTCTCGTTTCAGTTCTGACTTCCTTTCTCGCGATGGCTTTCCCTCCATCTTGTGGGAAGTGCTTAACTCCGCCGGTTACCCTACGCCCCCTTTGTACACGGTGCAGTTGTATGAGGAGCATCGGGTACCTCGTTGTCGGGTGTCACACCCGGTTTTTAGAAGGTAAACCGAATGCAAACCATGTACGTGCCAGGATCAGTTATTCACGTACACAGCGGTTACATAACATGGACATCATCACACAGTGCTCAAATAGTATTAAAAGGGGGAAATAATAGTCGATTACATCATACGTCTGAGACGTCCATATAGTTCTTACAATAAATCAAAGTGCGGAAAAGAAACGTAGATAACGCGGCCTTCACAGGCAGCCGACTGGGGGTTGCCGCTAACCCACGCCTAGAACTCGTCGTAGTCTTGGAACTCCTGGAAGTCTCCTTCCACAGCTTCATCTTCTCCTGAGCAGTGGTTGCAATGCTGACAACCTGGGGGGGGGGGTTTGGTGTGTAGAGCAAGGGTGAGTACACATCAACATACTCAGCAAGCATCCCGTTTGGCTGTAGTGGACTAGCTTTATGTGGGGATGAGTCAAGCAGTTGTTTTTAGTTGGTCAGGTTATTACTTACTAGTAGAAAGCCAGGTTTTAACATTAACCCAAGTTATTAGCCCAATGTATCCTTTCCAAACGGAAAGAATACCACTTACCAGCACCATAATCATAATCAGAACCATCAATCTCATTGCCACCTGTACCAAAATGTCTCTGATCAAGTATCACTAATCTCTGGAGCTCCCTTGGCCGCTCATAACCGCGAGCACGGCTGATATATCAGTTTCATAACACTCTGCAGAGGTTGCGCACTTTACCCACAAGCCGTGATTCCCTCTTGCCTCGGGCTGATCAAACCCTTAAACACTACCAAGGTGAATAGGCAGGGTCTCACTACGTAGCCTTTACAAAGATTCCCCGGGGCTGTAGCCACCCGTTAGGTTTCCTAAATGTACCGCACTCCTCCCCAAGGGACAAATCAACCTTGGCAGAGCGAGCCGCATACACCGAGCCCCATTGACGGCACAACGGCTAAGCGAACTACACCCCGGTTCCTCTAATTATTCAGCTAAGGGCGTCCCATTCCACCCTCATGGTTGCACTGTTTTCTCGGGCGGTCATCCATAGAACAGGTCCTTACGGAGAGGCACTCGAGAAACCGCTCGAGTCCCCTTGAAGGTCACAAATATAATCATAAATAAGAAGGGAAAACAGCGTATCATAGATAATCACATCATGTTCATTGATTAGAGTTGAGCAATAGCATCAGACTAAGCAGTAATAATCCGACCCAAATAGGTAAACAAGGACATGAATAACAAAAGCTAGTCAATCCTTAGGTATAAATGTGTAATGCGGGAGGTGAATTAAAGAATGAATAGGACAGAAATAGGTCAAAGGACACTTGCCTCCACCAACCGACTGCTGCTCAGGGGCTTCTCCTGCGAATTCCTCGGGCTCTTCGACTGGATCGTTCTCTATGCGAGCGCAAACATACATACATCCATATATTTAATACAAAAGAACAGTACACCATACAAGGGAACAAGTAAAGCGAATATGCATCAAGTATGACATTCGATATCGCATTCATTAAGGTTAGAAAGAAACGGGAAAGGGTCTCGCAGGGGGTTAAAGTTTATGCACTAATGATTAGTTACAACTGGTTCTTAGCAAAAGAATTCTGTTATATACACTAATGGAAACCTAGTCATTTTAAGTTGATCAACATTGCACTGGGTAAACAATTAACTAAATGAATCAACTAGCGCAACGAAATTCTAAACTAAGCTTCCTATTTCAATAACATGAACAATGATTAGCCTACCTAAAATAAAATAACTATGATAACAGAAAGTAAAACAAAATAAATAAATAATATAAAAAAAAATAAAAAAATAAAAATAAAAAAGGGGGGGGCGGTTGAACCGGCCCTGGGGGCGGTTGAACCGGCGGCTGGGCCGGCCGAGCAGGGGCGGCCGAGCGCGGGGGGGGGGGGGGGGGGGGGGGGGGGGGGGGGGGGGGGGCGGCTGAGCCGGGGCGGTTGGGGGCGTGCCATGGCCGGACGGGGAGGGGGAGAGGAGGGGAGAGGGGAGAGGGAGGGGAGGGCCTCACCGGAGACGGGGACGGGGCGGCCGAGCGGCGGGGGGCGCGGGGCGGCCGAGCTTGGCAAGGGCGGCGGCTAGGGCAGGGGCGGCGGCGGCTAGGGAGGGAATGGGAGAAAGGGGAGGGAGAGAGAGGGAGTTGGGGGGAAAAAGGGAGGGGGGGGGGCGGCTGGGCCGACTAAGGCCCAAGAGGGGGGGCGCGCGGGGGCGGCTGGGCCGGCCAGGGGGCCCACAGCGCGGGAGAGAGAAAAGGGAGGAGGGAGAGAGAAAGAAAGAAAAAGAAAAAGAAAAAGAAAAAGGTTATCTCCTTTTCGAAATTCGTTTTTCCTAGATGAATGCATCCACGTTCTCAATCAATCCAAAAGAATGCACGGTTCGGCATGGTGCATCAAACAACATAAAGTATTTAGGGTTTTCTTTACACGGGAATTCCAAACCGAATCCCGCTAGCTTTGGAAAAAGTCAAGGTCTAGCGAGGGGAAAAAGAAAAAGAAAAGGTAACGCCCGAATTTGGCGAGTGAAGAAAAGAAAAAATTCAACTGCAAAATTCGGGGCGTTACAAACCTATCCCCCTTAAAAGAATCTCGCCCTCGAGATTCAGGGTTGGCTAGCAAAGAGCTCTGGGTACTTGGCCATCAAATCATCTTCACGCTCCCAGGTTGCTTCTTCCTCAGAGTGGTGATGCCATCTGACTTTGCACATTCTGATGGTCTTCCTTCGGGTGACTCTATCTGCAACCTCAAGGATCTGAGCTGGCTTCTCGACATAGGTCAAGTCCTCCTGGACTTCCAGACCTTCCACTGGCAACTGCTCTTCTGGCACACGCAAGCACTTCTTCAACTGAGACACATGAAAGACATCATGCACAGCTGACAATTCTCTGGCAAACTGAGCTGATAGGCCACTTCTCCACGTCTTGCAAGAATCTGATATGGACCAATGTAGCGGGGTGCTAGCTTGCCTTTGATTCCGAACCTTCTGACTCCTCTGATCGGTGACACTTTCAGATAGACAAAGTCTCCGACTTCAAAACTCAGCTCTCTTCTTCTTGTGTCTGCATAGCTTCGCTGCCTCGATTGCGCTATCTTCAGATTCTCTCGGACCATCTTGATGTTCTCTTCAGCTTCGAGCAAAATATCTGGCCCAAACACTTGCTTTTCTCCAGGTTGATCCCATTGCAACGGAGTTCTACAACTCCTTCCATAGAGCGCTTGGAATGGTGACATCTTCAAACTGGCCTGGTAACTGTTGTTATAGGAAAACTCTGCATAAGGCAATCGCTTATCCCATCCGGACTGATCTTGCAACGCACAGGCTCTCAACATGTCTTCGAGAATTTGATTGGTTCTTTCGGTCTGGCCATCTGTCTGCGGATGATAAGCTGAACTGAAATTCAGATGTGTGCCCAAGGCTTCATGCAACTGCTGCCAGAAATGAGAGGTGAACTGCGTTCCTCTGTCTGACACTATCTTCTTTGGCACACCATGAAGACAAACGATCCGAGACATATACAGTTCTGCCAGTACTGCACTGCTGTAGTTGGTCCTGACAGGTATGAAGTGGGCTGACTTGGTTAAACGGTCCACTACTACCCAAATGGAATCGTAGCCGGCTCGAGTGCGAGGCAATCCGACTATGAAATCCATACCGATTTCATCCCATTTCCACTGAGGGATCTGCAACGGTTGCAACAATCCAGCAGGTCTCTGGTGTTCTGCCTTAATTCTTCGGCAACTATCGCACATAGCCACATGCTCTGCAATTTCCCTCTTCATTCCGTACCACCAGAATTTCTTCTTCAGATCCTGATACATCTTCTCACTGCCAGGGTGAATCGAATAGGCTGTCTCATGAGCTTCCTTGAGAATCAACTCCCGAATGGACTGGACATTGGGAACACACAAGCGGTCTTTGAACCATATCACGCCTTCTGCATCTTCTTGAAAATCTTTGCCTCTGCCATCTAGAATCAGTCGCCGAATCTCACTGATCTTTTCATCATTCTTCTGCGCTTCTTTGATTTCTCGCTCCAAGGTAGGTTCCAATTCAACTGTGACTCCTCGTGAATTGTTCAGAAACCCGAGACTCAACCTGTCAAACTCCTTGGCCAACTCATAAGGCATCGGACGAGCGACCATCAGATTGACTTGACTCTTCCTGCTCAAAGCATCTGCCACTACGTTTGCTTTGCCTGGATGGTAATGAATCTCCAACTCATAGTCTTTGATCAATTCTAACCATCTTCTTTGCCTCATGTTCAATTCTGACTGAGTGAATATGTACTTCAGACTCTTGTGATCTGTGTAAACATCGCATTTCTGTCCATACAGATAGTGCCTCCATGTCTTCAGTGCGTGAACCACTGCTGCCAACTCTAGATCGTGGATTGGGTAGTTCTTCTCATGAACCTTCAGCTGTCAGGACGAGTAAGCCACAACTCTTCCCTCTTGCATCAACACGCATCCCAAACCTGTGTAACAAGCATCACAGTACACAGAGAAGGGCTTGTGCACATCAGGCAAGACTAGGACAGGCGCTGTTGTCAACTTCTCTTTCAGCGCTTCGAAGGCCTCTTGACATTTCTGGGTCCACTTGAACTCAACCTTGTTGCCTAGCAACGCTGTCATTGGTTTCGCAATCTTCGAAAACCCTTCAATGAATCGCCGATAATATCCGGCCATTCCAATGAAGCTCTTGATTCCTCGAGCATCCGTTGGCGCTTTCCAGTTCAGAATGTCTGCCACTTTCTTCGGATCCACAGCCAATCCTTCTTTGTTGATTATGTGACCCAAGAACAGGACTTCACTGACCCAGAACTCACACTTGCTCAACTTTGCATACAACTGGTGCTCTCGCAATCTCTGCAATACCATCCTCAAATGATCTGCATGTTCTTCTTCGCTTTGAGAATAAACTAAAATGTCATCAATAAATACCACCACAAACTTATCAAGATAATCCATGAACACACTGTTCATCAAGTTCATGAAGAACGCTGGTGCATTGGTCAAACCAAAAGACATCACTGTGAACTCATACAAACCATACTTGGTAATGAATGCCGTCTTCGGAATGTCCGAAGGTCGGATCCTGAGCTGATGATAACCTGACCTCAGATCAATCTTGGAGAACACACTGGCTTCTCTCAACTGGTCAAACAGATCTTCTATTCTGGGCAAGGGATACTTGTTCTTGATCGTGACTTCATTCAAAGCTCGATAATCGATACACATCCTCTCTGTACCATCTTTCTTCTCCACAAACAAGACAGGGGCGGCCCAAGGCGAGGTGCTTGGCCGGATGTAACCTTTCTCTGACAGCTCATCAATCTGCTTCTTAAGCTCAACCAACTCTGGTCCAGATATTCTGTAAGCTCTCTTAAAGATAGGGGCGGTTCCAGGAAGAAGCTCTATGGCAAACACAACTTTCCGCTCTGGTGGCATACCCGGTAAGTCCTTTGGAAACACATCTGGGAATTCAGACACAACCTTGATACTCTCAATTGGGTCTGCTTCACTGCTATCGACAGCCATCTGATAACAACTTCCTTTCTTTGGCTCAGGCGGGACTAACTCGGTCACCACTTCCTCTCCTAGTGGGGACACCAACTTGATTGTCCTTTTATCACAACTGATAACTGCCTGATACTTATCTAGCCAATTCATCCCTAGGATGACATCTATTCCCTGAGTACCCATTACTATAAGGTTAGCGGGAAACGCTATCCCCCTTATTTCCACACTTATATTCAAACATATGCTATCAGCTCGAATTCTACCACCAGCTGAGTCAATTTGAATGGGGGTTGACATGGTAGTAATTGGAAGATTATGTGCTTCTACCCATGATGCAGTAATGAAAGAATGCGTTGCTCCAGTATCAAATAACACTTCTGCAATATGGGAGTCGACTGGGAACATACCTACTGTCATGCCGGGGGTCTCCTGAACTGCTTCAGCCTCCAAGTGATTCAGTCTTCCATGATTATAGCGCTGCTGAGGGCGGTTGCCTGCTCCAGGCTGGGACACATTCTGCTTTGCTGGGGCATTGGGGCCTGACTGCTGCTGGGCTGCCTTCTTCGGACATTGCATCACCCAATGGCCTTGCTCTCCACAGTGGAAACATGCTCTGTTTCCAGCCTGAGCTGGTGCTGCCTGATTGTTCTGCTGGGTTGCGGGGGCAGGAAGACGAGGTGTCTGCTGATTCTGCCTCGGAAACTGACCTCCTGATTGATTGCTCTGACGGTTCTGGTACTGATGCTGAGGATACTGCCTTTAGAACTGCTGCTGCTGAGGTGGACGCTGGTTCTGCCTGAACTGCTGAGGTTGATTGCCTGAAAAACGAGGACGGCTGCTGCTTCCAGGCTGGGGTCCACTGATCTTGCGCTTACGATCCTCCATCTCCTTACGCTTCCTTTCTGTCATGATTGCTCTGTCAATCAGGTGCTGGAATGTCGGGAAGGTATGATTCATCAATTGGTACTGAAGAGGGTCGACCAAGCCTCTCAAGAAACGGTACTGTCGCTTGGCGTCGGTGTTGACATCCTCAGGAGCATAGCGAGACAACTGCAGAAAACTGTCTCGATACTCACTGACAGATGATGACCCTTGCTTAAGGGCCAGGAACTCCTCCTTCTTCACTGTCATCAGACCTGCAGGCACATGGTACTGACGAAAGCTACCTCTGAACTCTTCCCAGGTGATGGCATCGGGGTTGGCATGGGTGGCGAGGTAAGACTCCCACCATGATTGGGCTGCTCCTCTCAACAGACGGGGACCATACAAGACTTTCTCCCTGTCATCACACTGAGCGGTATGCAACTCCCGCTCCACAGTGCGCAGCCAATCTTCAGCATCCATGGGGTCAGAAGAGTGAGCGAACGTTGGGGGATGACCTCTCATGAATTCAGCACGCTTGTCTCTAGGCATCTGAGGCATCTGAGGCTGAGGTGGTGCTTGCTGCTGTTGCTGCTGCTGCTGCTGAATGGCGGGTAGAGTCTGACCGATGGCCTGAACTGCCTGAGTCTGCATCAGAAACATCTGCTCGATCGACATCGGGGGCGGGGGTGGCAGGTGCTGCTGCTGAGGCACCTCATCCTGCGGAGCGGCTTGCTCCTGCTGAGCACGCCTTCCTCCTCTGCGCCTGTTCTCTGACATCTGCAGAACGCAACCACACATTAGAACTGATCTGGCAAATCTTGCAGCATAAGAAAAGAGTATAGAATTCTCCAACAGCACTGAACAGATGAGCATCTTCACTGATCTCCAACACAGACCACACAGCTTCTCAGATAAAGAGGAAAGTAGGATAAAGGGTTTCCCAACTATATAACTAACTCCATTAACATAATAGGTAAGCCAAAATGCAGGGGATACCCACACTCTGGTGACAATCATTACAAAGATCCAAACCAAACATAGTTCATCATGACAAACATAAATGCACAGGATATAGCAAACTACCCTGTCTAACTAAGACTAACTAAGACCGAGACTAACGCTAAGACTGAAGCTTCTATGTATATATTTTGTATTAATTACAAGATCCAACTCTAACGAGCTATGGTTCTAGATTTATCTTGGTCTTGCAGTCGGGATTGCCATAAGACTGGAGTCCACGCCGAGGCGAGCGGTACGGGTGCTGAGTCCCGACGGGAGCGGGGGAACCATCATCCAAGTGACGACGTTCCGCGCGCTCAGCCCGCAGCAGGGCGATCTCAGCACGAGCCCTACTCAGCTCGTCTAATGCATGGTCCAGCTCCGTGTTTAGCACGGCGGCTAGGTTGACTGTGCTGCTCAACCTAGGATTGTCCTCACCAGCAGGTGAAACAATCACGCCTCCTGTGCTGCCAGATGGACGGCGGGGGTAATACTTCAGGTCGAGACCATCAGCTACCCCACCGAGAACCGAGCAGTAGTGCGAAAGCGCACGCCGTGCAGCATCCTGTATGGCTGCCTTAGCTGAGTCCCGCTCAGAGATAGAATAGTGCTCTGAGCAGGCCTCCACGCCCTGGAGACTGTTCTCCGGACGGCGCACCAAGCAGGTCGCCTCCCAGCGGTCCGGGTAGACCCCGCGACTATGCTGGTAGACCACACAGCGATACTCGATGGACCAAGTACGCCGGTCAAGTGCCCGACGTAGCAGGGTGTCGAGCGCGTCGTGAAAGTGACACCCACGAGCAGCGTCGCGAGTGATGGGTCGAGCAACCCATCCTTCCGGCTCATGGTTAGCAGGGAAGTCGATGTCGTGGCTCAAGCTGTCGTCGCCACCTCCGTCGTCTGGGTCTCCTCCAGCAGCTACTCCAGAAGCTGGGGCGCCCAGTGGTGGTGCAGGGGGCGCCTCCAGGGGAAGCACAGGAGAGCAGCTCCTCACAGACTCTATCTCCTGCTGGAGCGAGAAAGAAGAGCCCTGCTGCTCCTGTCGTCGACGTTCCTGCTCCTCATGCAGGCGGTGGTGCAGTCTCTCCAAGTGGCTAGACTATCCGGCCACGGGACGGCGAAGCGGACGCTCAACAAGGCGGGAGGGTAAGAAGGGGATGACGGACTTTCGTGCAGTGTGTCTAAGTCGAGCCATCTACAAAAGACATCGCAAGCAAAAGGGTGAGAACAGAATTAATATGACCAGCAAATAATGAATCATAAATAAATGAAGGATTAGAATAAAACATAATTTTCAGCAAGGTATAATATATAGTAGAACATAGGTTTGGTCAGTATGACCAACTTTTGAAGGGGTACCAAAGTCAAGGCAAGGACAGAGGTCTATAGTCCTTAGAACGACCATTCTACTCTAGGTTAGCGGTCCTACAGTCAGCACGGCTTTGATACCACTTATGTCACACCCGGTTTTTAGAAGGTAAACTGAATGCAAACCATGTACGTGCCAGGATCAGTTATTCACGTACACAGCGGTTACATAACATGGACATCATCACACAGTGCTCAAATAGTATTAAAAGGGGGAAATAATAGTCGATTACATCATACGTCTGAGACGTCCATATAGTTCTTACAATAAATCAAAGTGCGGAAAAGAAACGTAGATAACGCGGCCTTCACAGGCAGCCGACTGGGGGTTGCCGCTAACCCACGCCTAGAACTCGTCGTAGTCTTGGAACTCCTGGAAGTCTCCTTCCACAGCTTCATCTTCTCCTGAGCAGTGGTTGCAATGCTGACAACCTGGGGGGGGGTTTGGTGTGTAGAGCAAGGGTGAGTACACATCAACATACTCAGCAAGCATCCCGTTTGGCTGTAGTGGACTAGCTTTATGTGGGGATGAGTCAAGCAGTTGTTTTTAGTTGGTCAGGTTATTACTTACTAGTAGAAAGCCAGGTTTTAACATTAACCCAAGTTATTAGCCCAATGTATCCTTTCCAAACGGAAAGAATACCACTTACCAGCACCATAATCATAATCAGAACCATCAATCTCATTGCCACCTGTACCAAAATGTCTCTGATCAAGTATCACTAATCTCTGGAGCTCCCTTGGCCGCTCATAACCGCGAGCACGGCTGATATATCAGTTTCATAACACTCTGCAGAGGTTGCGCACTTTACCCACAAGCCGTGATTCCCTCTTGCCTCGGGCTGATCAAACCCTTAAACACTACCAAGGTGAATAGGCAGGGTCTCACTACGTAGCCTTTACAAAGATTCCCCGGGGCTGTAGCCACCCATTAGGTTTCCTAAATGTACCGCACTCCTCCCCAAGGGACAAATCAACCTTGGCAGAGCGAGCCGCATACACCGAGCCCCATTGACGGCACAACGGCTAAGCGAACTACACCCCGGTTCCTCTAATTATTCAGCTAAGGGCGTCCCATTCCACCCTCATGGTTGCACTGTTTTCCCGGGCGGTCATCCATAGAACAGGTCCTTACGGAGAGGCACTCGAGAAACCGCTCGAGTCCCCTTGAAGGTCACAAATATAATCATAAATAAGAAGGGAAAACAGCGTATCATAGATAATCACATCATGTTCATTGATTAGAGTTGAGCAATAGCATCAGACTAAGCAGTAATAATCCGACCCAAATAGGTAAACAAGGACATGAATAACAAAAGCTAGTCAATCCTTAGGTATAAATGTGTAATGCGGGAGGTGAATTAAAGAATGAATAGGACAGAAATAGGTCAAAGGACACTTGCCTCCACCAACCGACTGCTGCTCAGGGGCTTCTCCTGCGAATTCCTCGGGCTCTTCGACCGGATCGTTCTCTATGCGAGCGCAAACATACATACATCCATATATTTAATACAAAAGAACAGTACACCATACAAGGGAACAAGTAAAGCGAATATGCATCAAGTATGACATTCGATATCGCATTCATTAAGGTTAGAAAGAAACGGGAAAGGGTCTCGCAGGGGGTTAAAGTTTATGCACTAATGATTAGTTACAACTGGTTCTTAGCAAAAGAATTCTGTTATATACACTAATGGAAACCTAGTCATTTTAAGTTGATCAACATTGCACTGGGTAAACAATTAACTAAATGAATCAACTAGCGCAACGAAATTCTAAACTAAGCTTCCTATTTCAATAACAATTACAATGATTAGCCTACCTAAAATAAAATAACTATGATAACAGAAAGTAAAACAAAATAAATAAATAATATAAAAAAAATAAAAAAATAAAAATAAAAAAGGGGGGGGCGGTTGAACCGGCCCTGGGGGCGGTTGAACCGGCGGCTGGGCCGGCCGAGCAGGGGCGGCCGAGCGCGGGGGGGGGGGGGGGGGGGGGGCGGCTGAGCCGGGGCGGTTGGGGGCATGCCATGGCCGGACGGGGAGGGGGAGAGGAGGGGAGAGGGGAGAGGGCCTCACCGGAGACGGGGACGGGGCGGCCGAGCGGCGGGGGGCGCGGGGCGGCCGAGCTTGGCAAGGGCGGCGGCTAGGGCAGGGGCGGCGGCGGCTAGGGAGGGAATGGGAGAAAGGGGAGGGAGAGAGAGGGAGTTGGGGGGAAAAAGGGAGGGGGGGCGGCTGGGCCGACTAAGGCCCAAGAGGGGGGGCGCGCGGGGGCGGCTGGGCCGGCCAGGGGGCCCACAGCGCGGGAGAGAGAAAAGGGAGGAGGGAGAGAGAAAGAAAGAAAAAGAAAAAGAAAAAGAAAAAGGTTATCTCCTTTTCGAAATTCGTTTTTCCTAGATGAATGCATCCACGTTCTCAATCAATCCAAAAGAATGCACGGTTCGGCATGGTGCATCAAACAACATAAAGTATTTAGGGTTTTCTTTACACGGGAATTCCAAACCGAATCCCGCTAGCTTTGGAAAAAGTCAAGGTCTAGCGAGGGGAAAAAGAAAAAGAAAAGGTAACGCCCGAATTTGGCGAGTGAAGAAAAGAAAAAATTCAACTGCAAAATTCGGGGCGTTACATCGGGTCTGGCTGACTTTGGAGGCTCATCCCCTTCAGCCGGGTTGGCGTTCTCTTGACTCTAAGACGATTGGACTCAGGACGGACGACACCGTTGAGGCAGCAGCCATGAAGACTCTGACGACTTTCTATGGCTACCATCCCCTGGAAATGGTGATGCACCCCTTGGGACTCTTCCCTGCTGAGAAGAAGGATGATCCCATGTGGTGTAACCGCGTGAGCCATGTGAAGGATGTGTGGGCAATGAATCCTGACTTGGTTGGGAGGGTCACCGTTCAGTGCATGAGTGCGCTGTACCGCCTTCAGGCCCTTCAGAGCGATGCTATGACACTTCTTGCTAACACCGCTCAGACTGCCAAGCTCACTCTCGACAGTCGGGAAGATTTTGTGGTCGACCTATCCACAGAGTTGGTGGAGAAGGATCTGCAGGTGGAGAGGCTGAGCCAGCGTATCGCTACCTTGGAGCAGCAAGTGGAGATCCGAGACAACACTATTGATGTCTTGGAGAACCAGCTTCACGATGTGCAGAGGGAACTCGAGGAAGCAAATGACCACTTGTACATGCACCACCTGGAGATGGAGGCCAATGAAGCAGGAAGCGAGGGAGAAGAGGCTCCCGAGGAGTTAGGACCAGCCCCTGGTGCCAATGGGACTACCTCCGCGATGCCTCCTTCACCCGTATCCAGTGTCGCTTCCACCGCTCAGGGTTAAGTAGTCGCTTCGACACTTTTAGGTGGATAGAAACCTATGCGAGCTTAGTAGTATCAGATTTTGGACTAGGCTTGTGGGTACCTTCCCCTGATTGATGTAACCCTGTAAACTTTTGAAATCTGTGGGATCTTGGTCACCATGTTATCTTCATTTCGAACCTAATATTATGATTATGGCATTTTCCCTCCCATATGAAATGATATCTTGCCGTTCGGAACTGTGAGTTGGGATAACAATGGCGACAATCTCTGTTTTCAGATGGCAGCTAGGCAGCGTCGCGGGCTGAACGAGCAAGTTCCCCCGCCACCTCCTCCAGCTCCCACAGTGCAGGAGCTGATGGCCCAGCAGAATGAGATTCTGCGACAGCTCTTGCAGCACCAGCCCCACCCCCAGCAGCATGGTGGAGGCCAGCATCAGCGACCTCCGGCTATGGCAACTTACCAGGAGTTTCTGAGCACGCAGCCGCCCTTGTTCACCAAGGCAGAGGATCCGTTGGACGCCGACGTGTGGCTTCGCGTCGTCGAGTCCAAGTTTCCCCTCCTCACGGGAGACTGCCCTGATGCTACCAAGACCCGCTTCGCCGCGCAGCAGCTTCGCGGATCTGCTCGGACTTGGTGGGATCACTTCCGTGCTATGCTCCCCGCTGATCGTGAGGTATCTTAGGAGGAATTCAAGACTGCCTTCAGAGGACACCACATTCCAGCTGGCATTCTTGATCGGAAGTTGAATGAATTTCTGGCCCTCAATCAAGGAACCCGCACGGTACTGCAGTATGCGCAAGCCTTCAACGACTTATGCCAGTATGCAGGGTATCATGCTGATTCTGATGAGAAGAAGAGGGATCGCTTCCGCAGGGGTCTCAATACCAAGCTGCGGGAACGACTCAACACTGTCCGGGCTGATAGCTTCAATGAGTTGGTCAACATGGCCATCTTCCAGGAGGATTGCATTGTTGCTCACCGGGCAGAGAAGAAGAGAAAGGCACCAATGGCAGCACCATCCGCTCAGGCTCAGAGGTTCCGGATTGTTTCTCACAATCAGAGCAGGGGTTTTCAGCAGCAGGCAGGCAGATGGGTGATCAGGCCACCTCAGCAGCAGCAGCAGCCGGCACCCAACCGCTACCCAGCTCCCGCCCCAAGGAACAATCAGCCTCCGCAGCAGCAGCAGTTCCGCCAGGGCAATGGGAACAAGTGTTTCACTTGTGGCAATGTGGGCCACTATGCCAAGAATTGTCCCAGGAACCAGCAGAGGCAGATGCCAGCACCGAATCAAGACAAGGGAAGAAAGCAGAAGGTGCAAGTCAGGCAAGGGAAGCTCAACTTCACTGCTCTAGAGGAAGTGCCAGAAGGAGCTCCTATCATGACTGGTATCTTTTCAGTTTATAATCAACCTGCTTTAATTCTGTTTGATTCTGGTGCATCTCATAGTTTCATTAGCCAAAGGTTCAGTGCTAATTGCAAACTGCCATTTTCTCACTCAAAAGGGTCATTCATGATAGTCACACCTGGGGATAAAATTGCAACTAATCAATTAAACCAAAGTGTGCCTATTCAACTGGGAAGCCACATTATCAAAACCACTCTTCTTGTGTTGGGATTGGAAAATGTGGATATTATTCTAGGGGCAAATTGGATGACCTTGCACCAAGTTGTGCTTGATGTAGCCAGTCGTACCGTGGAAGTTAATTCTCCTTTCTGCGGGAATTTCACTTTGATTTTGCCTAGTCAGGGTTCTTCTCAGTCATGTGCTTTCTCTATGACGGAGTTACCCCTGAAGAAGATCCCAGTGGTCTGTGAGTATGCAGATGTCTTTCCTGATGAATTGCCAGGAATGCCACCAGACCGGGATATTGAATTCGCCATCGAGTTGCAACCGGGAACGGCCCCAATTTCCAAGAGGCCCTACCGAATGCCACCCGCTGAGTTGGCAGAGTTGAAGAAGCAATTGCAAGAGTTGCTGGATAAGGGTTTTATTCGCCCAAGCACTTCGCCTTGGGGATGTCCAGCACTGTTTGTGAAGAAGAAGGATGAAAGCTTGAGGCTGTGTATAGATTACCGCCCTCTTAATGCGGTAACTATCAAGAACAAGTATCCTTTGCCTCGTATTGATGTTCTCTTTGACCAGTTGGTCGGGGCCAAGGTGTTTTCCAAGATAGACCTTCGCTCTGGCTACCATCAGATCAAAATACGAGCAAGTGATATTCCGAAGACGGCATTCTCAACCAGATATGGGCTATATGAATTCTTGGTGATGTCATTTGGGCTGACAAATGCACCAGCATATTTCATGTATCTAATGAATTCTGTTTTTATGCCGGAATTGGACAAGTTCGTGGTGGTTTTCATCGATGATATTCTGGTGTACTCAAAGAACGAAGAAGAACATGCCGGGCATTTGCACGTAGTGCTTCAACGTCTGCGAGAGCACCACCTTTATGCCAAGTTATCCAAGTGTGATTTTTGGCTAAAGGAAATCAAATTCTTGGGTCACACTATCTCTCAAGCTGGAATAGCTGTTGATCCTGATAAAGTGCAAGAGGTGATGAACTGGAAGCCACCAACAACTGTTCGCCAGATTCGGAGTTTTCTGGGATTAGCTGGTTATTACCGAAGATTTATTCCGGACTTCTCTCGAATTGCGAAGCCTATTACTGAGTTGCTGAAGAAATAAGTCAAATTTGTGTGGAGTCAGAAGTGCGAGGATGCCTTCCATGCATTAAGGCAGCATCTGACCACAACACCAGTATTGGCGCAACCCGACAGCAGCAAACCTTTTGATGTATATTGTGATGCCTCGGGCACCGGGCTAGGTTGTGTCTTGATGCAAGACAACCGAGTCATTGCTTATGCCTCAAGAGCACTCAGGCCTCATGAGCAAAATTATCCCACTCATGACCTTGAGTTAGCAGCAGTGGTTCATGCATTGAAGATGTGGAGGCACTATCTAATGGGAACCCACTGCAACATCTTCACTGATCATAAGAGCCTTAAGTACATTTTTACTCAGGCTGATCTTAACATGAGGCAGAGAAGATGGCTAGAGCTGATCAAGGATTATGACCTGGAGGTACATTATCACCCAGGGAAGGCTAATGTGGTAGCTGATGCCTTGAGTCGGAAGTTGCAGTGCAACTGTGTTCTGATGGATTCTCGCATTAACACCTTGTGTGATGAGTTGAGCAAGATGCAAATTGAAGTGATTCCTTCTGGTTCTTTGTCTCACATTTCTGTTGAGCCAGCTTTGCAAGACCAGATTATCATGGCCCAGCTCAGTGACAAGGGAGTGCAGATTATCAAGAAGAATCTCCATCAGAAGGTTGAGAAGTATAATTGTTTCCGCCAGGATGAGAAGGGTGTGTTATGGTTCAAAAGCAGATTGGTAATTCCTAAAGACCAGGATCTCAAGAGGAAAATTTTGGATGAAGCTCATCTCTCCAAATTCTCTATGCATCCGGGAAGCACCAAAATGTACCATGATTTGAAGCCTTTGTACTGGTGGACCAGAATGAAGGGGGAGATCGCCCAGTATGTATCAGAGTGTGACACCTGTCAGAGGATAAAGGCAAGCCACTTGAAGTCAGCTGGAGCTTTGCAACCACTATCCGTACCTTCGTGGAAGTGGGACGACATCAGCATGGATTTCATTGTGGGTCTGCCCAACACCTCTCGTCATCATGATTCAATTTGGGTTATTGTGGACCGATTGACGAAAGTGGCACATTTTCTTCCTGTGCACACCACTGATAAGGCTCAGAGATATGCAGAATTGTATATTGACCGGATCGTGTGTTGGCACGGATTACCTCGGACCATTGTTTCTGACCGAGGAGCCCAATTTGTTGCCAGATTTTGGGAACAATTGCAAGAGTCTTTGGGAACCAAGCTAATCAGGAGTTCAGCTTACCACCCACAGACTGATGGTCAGACGGAAAGGGTAAACCAAATTCTGGAGGATATGTTGAGAGCTTGTGCGATCGATTGTGGCAAGAACTGGGATAAGCACCTCTCCTTGGCAGAGTTCGCTTATAACAATAGTTATCAATCCAGCCTAAAGATGGCACCTTTTGAAGCTCTCTATGGAAGAAGGTGCAGGACACCACTCAACTGGTCTCAACCTGGTGAAAGAGAAGTTTTTGGACCTGATTTAGTGACTGAAGCCGAAAGGAAGGTCAAGCTAATCAGGAAAAATCTAGAAGCTGCTCAGGCCAGGCAGAAGAGCTATCATGATAAAAGAAGGAAACCTCTCCAGTTCGAGGTGGGAAGTTTTGTATACCTCAAGGTATCACCCACCAAAGGAGTGCAGAGATTTGGGATCAAAGGCAAGCTAGCCCCTCGTTACATTGGACCTTATGAGATCATAGAAGCATGTGGACCCGTGGCATACAAGCTGAAGTTACCTTCAAAGATGTCTGCCGTTCACAGTGTTTTTCATGTATCTCAGCTGAAGAAGTGTGTTCGATTGCCGACTGAAATCATAGCAGAGCCAGAATTGGAGATAGAGCCAGATCTATCGTACCAAGAGTACCCCTCCAAGATTCTGGATTGCAAAGAAAGATCAACTCGGGCTAAATCGATCAAGATGTACAAGGTCCAGTGGAGTAATCACTCCGAGGAGGAAGCTACTTGGGAAACCGAGGAATTCCTGAGATCCAACTTCCCTGATTGCCTACCTAAGGAAGCTGGTACGTAATCACCCCCAAACCCCTCCTCCTGCCTTTCGAATCTAATCTTCAAAAATATGATCTTAATTCAGAATGAAGTAACTATAAAGTAAAATTTAAAAGGACTTCCTTCTGAAGTTGCAAAGAGAATGACATTCGAAGAGCAGTTTTGCCCTAATAATGGCAATCATCACCCTTTTTCCTATCAGTCTCACCCTTCGCTTTACCCCGGGAGGACTCTGGCCCGAATCTCGGGACGAGATTCCTTTAAGGGGGGAAGGCTGTGACACCCCAGTGTCACCTAGGGTTTCTCTCAAATGCCAAACCAAGAACCATCATTTTATGTGAACCAAAGTAAGCATGAGCAACAAAACAATTTAAGTGAGAAAGAATTCACCAAGTATATACTTAAAAGTGTCATGATCAAAGCAATTGAGTCCTTTAAAAGATAAGGTTGTGCAACCCTAATTAAAAACCCTAAATGAGCCCCATGAGCAAAATTCAAGAAAGTAAGAAAAAGGGAGTGAAAAGTTTAAAATTTTGAGTTGAGCCAATTATATAAGTTAAAGTATGTTTATTAAGCAACAAGAAAGATTGAGAAGGCTTAGCCAAAATAATTCAATTAAATCCCCAAATCAGCCCTTGATCTATGAACCCTTGGGAAATTCAGATTTCTGAATTTCTGAATTTCAGACCTCTTTCCAAAGATCATCTGCGTTCTCTGCTTTTCAAAACTCAAAGCCAGAAGATCCAAATATCAAAGTCGTGCCAAATTACCTTGAACACATTCTGGGAAAGTTTGAACTCAAACCAAATTCATTTGACACGATTTTGGCGCAGCTTAACCTCGGGACCAGGCATTCTGACACTGGCACCTTGGTGACGCTACAACTCCCTGTCCCTAGCCTAAAACCGCACGTCGTCCATACACAAAAGACAAAGCTTGGTCTGGTGAACAAATCCTTCACAGCGATCTTGCCCAAATTCGCGAAGATTTGCTCCCAATCGGCGCTTGAACAGGGGCAGAAGCAACGGGAACACGTGTTCGACCGTGGCTGACACCCCCGGTTCACGCCCGTTCGCGCACCGCGCCTTCCCAGTGCACGCCCGCGCGCACTCGCCGGTCCACGACCGCCCGTGCACCGCGCCGTGCCTATAAAGCCTCCCCAGGCGCACCTCACTTCGCCCCGCACTCACCCTCACCGGCCAGCCGCTTTCCCTTAGCTCCGGCGAGCTCAATTCCGCCCGCCATTGCCGCCAGAGCTTCGGCCACCGTGGCCAGCCCACTCCAGCCATCCTCTGGGAAAGCCAGTGCTTCGGCTAGCTCCGCCAGTAGCCCGTGAAGCTTGCCAAGCCCTCGGACCCAGCCGGACTTCACCGGAGGCCCGAGATTGACTTCACCGGACTTCGGTCTTCCGCCGCCGCGCGTGGACCGAGCTATCCAGTGAGTCTCCGCCCAATTCCTTGCGCTCATGTCTTCTCTGGCATCCCGTGGTCCTCCCTGACCCATTTGATTGAACTATCTCGCCGTGACCAGGCCGATCTCCTCGCCGCCGACGAGCATCCCCGCCTGCGCGCGTGGACCGACCGACTCCGGCCATCTCCGACGGCGTTCCGCACACCGTTGTGATCCCCAAGACCTCCCCTTCATCCTCGACCACATCACCGGAGCCATCTCGCCGCCGGTAAGCCCCTCCGCCCTTTCTTCCGCCGCGGTTACTGTTTGAGGTAGAAGAAGGACCTCGGGTTAGGATCTGTAGAACCCGAGGGGTTTTCTGTAATGTCAGAGACTCATGTAAATAGTAGCTTAAGGACTGATTCGCGAAGAAAACTTAGAAAACACGCCAGGGACCCCAGTGCAAAGTGAATTTCCTTTTAATCAATTCTGTTATTCTTTTTAAATAACCAGAGAACTTGTAAAATTCATAACTTGATGAATTCCTAATCAAAAGATGTCAAACCAATTTTGCTAGCTCCTGTATATTATAATCTATCATTTAAAAATAGTAGACCCTATATTTTCTGTTCAAAATTTTAGAGTTTAAAATTAAAAACAGAAACCCACTAAACCTTATTTAATCAAGGAAAATTAGTTTTTCTTCTGTGCTGAACTTAAGAAAAATGGTAGATGATCAAACCTCTTGTAGACACTGTTTAAAAATAGTAGGAACCCCAGCATTAGAAATTATGATGTAGTTTCTCATTTAAAGATGTTTTGTCCAAAACTTAGAGAAAATCAGAAAGACATTAGAAATTAATGAACAGTGATTAATATTATTTTTCCTAGTTTACTTATGTAACAGAGAACTTAGGAAAAATACAGAGACCATTAATTTGGACCAGTTTTAAATTAAAATGATTTGTTTAGCCTAAATAAGACTGAAAATCAATTATTCAAGAAGCAAAACTATAACCAAAATGCTTAACAAAAATCCAGTGGACTTATAACCACCAGAGCCCCACTACAAAAATACAGAGCACCTCAGTCCAACTTTTTAAGTAAGGGAAATAAATACAAAGTGATAATAAGGCATTTTCCAACTAAATCATGAACAACCCCAAATAATGTGATAATGGGCAACCAAAAAAATTAACTAAGTCCATGATGAGGTAAACTACCAGAGAAAAATGCAAACCCATGAAAAAGAGGCAAACTCTTACCAATTGCTAATGATTTAAGAGAAAAGCCATTTAATTCAAATAATGCATACCACCCCTTCCCTTAAGAAAAAGATGCCAAACTTCAGAATGATTGCTCTTGCACAAAATAATAACCAAGAAAAATAAGAACTCTGTTGTTTGATGTTTTTCCAATATAGTGGTAGTAGAAAGCACCCATTTGGCTAGAAACTTGAGAAAACCATAGAAAAATAATTAAAAAGTATTAATGACTAGAAATTTGTATCAAGTCATGATATAACACCTAAAAGCCAGCAAAAATAAGTCCTGAAGAATTACCCACTGTTAAATAGTAGTTGTAGTTCAAAGCACCCCTTCTGCCCTAGAGTTTAATGATTTTGTACAGAGAAAACTATTCACTTTCTGATCCCCAAATTTTGAGACAGAGAAACACACACCAGTAGCAAGCCACTGTAATTTTTGCAGAATTTTTAGGATTTTATAAAAGCAACTTGTAGTTCAAACCTACTCCAAAACATTAAAGAGAATAAAAGAAAAGGAAAGAAGAAATAAACCCCACCTCAATAAGTCTAACTTGAGTACTTATCATATATCCCTAAGACTTAAAAAGAATTCAGTGGAACCCCAAAATTAAACCTACCACTTACCTTAGCTAAATTTGAACCAATTTACCAAGTATACCACCCAAGGGTCTTACATAAGTAAAGTTAACTTTGTTTAACTCAAGAAAGATCATACACCTTTTAAGTTGTGATTTCTAAAAGCACATATCATATCATGCATATATCTTACGCATTGCATTCATTAGATTGTAATCTTGCCGACGGAGAGTACGTGCTCATCCCCGAGCAAGGACCTGTCCAAGAGGAGGACCAGGAGCAGGCTTCAGAGGCTGCTATTGAGGATCTCCCCGCAGCCCCAGCAATTGAAGGCAAGCCCCAGTCTTATGCATAACCATGTTATTATATGCTACTTTACTACACTTAATGCTTATAGGATTGCAATGTGCACTTAAGTGTAGGAGTTGCTTGAAACCTCTAGTTGCATGAACTTAGGATTCCTTTTTGAGATGAATACTAGTATGCTAGGTCGAGTAGCTGCTTGCTAATCAGGATCTCGGTAGAAGTCGAGTGATTTTTCTAGCACTCGCGCGAGGTCAGGAATTGATTGTATTCATCTTGATAATGGGATATATGTTGGTCTATGGACTTGGATCCAGGGAGGATGCCTTGTCTATGAGACGGGAAAAAGAATTAAGGATTAATGTGTGGATACCTGAGTCAAGCTTTTGAACGTACTAAGCACATGTCGGGAAAAATGGTAACCGGTAAACCTAGTACCTGAGTGAAGCCGGGCGCGGACTTTATCCCTCATGCGACCTGAGACTGGGTCTCCCATGCTAGCTATGGTGGGTACAAGTGCGGTCACTGCACGGCGGCAGCCGGGGTCAGTGGAGCATTGTATGCCAAGGCGGTGAGGCCTGGACGCGAACGGGGAATCGATGGGGACGGTTGTCATGTGTGGGGTCGGAGTACCCTGACATGCCGTGTGTTTAGGTTTACCTTGCAAGGTTAAAACTCGATTCGAATCGTCTGCTTCTCGCAGCTAATGAGACTGCTTGATTCCTTGTACTGCATCGAGTAAGAAGTGAAATGTGGTTACATGAGATAACTTGTTGATTGAGCTAATTGATTGTTACCATGTATGCTTAGAAGGAGCAAATCTAGCTAAGTTAATGATGGTAGAAATTGAAAAGCTAAAAAAAATTTTGATTTTAGAAACAGCTAGTGCTTTTGGCAAACCAAACCCCTCAGCCAAACAGTTGCATAGTCTAGAGGTAGAGGAGTAGACTCCTCACACCGGTTAAGTCTAGCTGAGTATTAGTATACTCAGCCTTGCTTGTGGCACCATTTTTGCAGGTACCATGCAGGAATTGGTTGATGGTGTGACTTGGCCTACCACCCTGCCACCGGGTTGGACGGTCGAGTGGGATGTTGCTCCGGCAGGAGAGGAGCATGAGGAGTAGTGGGCTAGGCCTTGCCCATTTCCTCATTACCGACGACATCGATTATCCGCTGCACTTTACTTTATGAACTTTATTTGCTACTCAAGAACTCCGATTTATGTAATAATTCAGTACTTAATTTGAGGTTTCCTGTTTTATTGTATTTCTTCTGTGACTCACCTTCGAGTGGGATTGTGGAATTTGATCCTGGTTAAGTGGCTCTATCAGACTAGATCTAAAGGACTGACGGGTTATTCCGATTTAAGTGTGTCACGGCCCTTGAGGCATGGCTTAGGCACTTAAGCTGGAATAATTCGGGTGGTTCTGCCACAAGGGACCTACCCTAAGTACAACGGCAGCATCGACCCAGTGCAGTACATCATGAGCTATCAAGTCGCTGTCGCATCATCCGGAGGGGACGGCGCCACGATGGCCAAGTCCTTCATCATCGCCCTCGCGGGTCCGGCCCTAACCTCGTACACCAGGTTGCCCCCGTTGTCCATCGACTCCTGGAGAAGTCTCCGGGACAAATTTCTGCTCAACTTCCAGGGGTACCGCCCAGACACCGACGCCTTGGCTGAACTGTCACTCTGCAAGCAGCTGGAGAAAGAAACCCTGCGGGAGTACTGCCGCAAGTTCCTGACTCTCAAGTCACAACTGCCTTCGGTCGATGACCAAATTGCCATCCACTACGCCATCAGTGGCCTTCGGGCTGGCGTCCTTTACAGCCACTGCATCAGGGACCCACCCAATAACCTTCAAGAGCTATATCAGCTATTTGAAAAATACGCCAGATCCGAAGAGCTCCACCAGCGCAAGGTCGAGTCCCAGAGGAAACCCAAGGACCCTCCACAGTCCAGCCGCACATGGACAAGACCTTCGCAGTCAGACTCCGGTCGGGACAACCGCAGTCAACACCAGGTCCATAACATTGCCAACCAGCACCTCGCATGAGAGGCCCCTCACCGTCAAGATTATCCCCCCAGGGCCACAGCAGTGGCACCCGTGGTCGGGGCCGAGGACGGGCGCAGCAGCCGCACAGATTTTACTGCCTGTTCCACGGCGAAGACTGCACGCACCCAATGAGGGATTGCCCGGAAACGAAGGCCACTAGGGACAGGGTGTCTCGGGCGCAACCAGCCGACAACCCACGGGTTGTCGCACACACATATCAACACCACCTACCACAACCATACAACCATGGCCTCGCCCAGCATCCACCTAACCACGCTTACAAACACCATCAGGAGGTACAAATCATACCACCTCCACTTCCGCCTCCGCACCCGCATCAACCAAACATCCACCACCCAAACCACCCCCAAACGCCAAAGCAAGAAGACTTCGCCGATCAGCCGTATCGTGGAGTCATCCACATGATCACTAGGGGATCTAGTGTCGACTTCGACACGAAGCGACAGAAGAGGGACCACTACCGAAGCATCAACCACGTCGCCGTCACCGGCCCAGTCGTGCAAACGAAGTGGTCCCATGTGCCGCTGACCTTCGATGCCAGAGATGTCGACCTACGCAGCGCACCCCACATTGATGCCATGGTCATCAACTGCAGCATGGCAGGCTAGGACCTGCACAAAGTTTTAGTTGACAACGGCAGCCAGGCGGACATCATTTTCCTCCATGCCTTCGACCGCATGGGCATAAGCCACAGTTTGCTTAAGCCTTCGGACAACCCCCTCTATGGTTTCGGCGACAAGGGCACCTTTCCTGTGGGCAAGATCGAGCTACCTTTGTCCTTCGGTGTAGCACCCAATGCACAAAGCGAGCAGATCACCTTCCACATCGTCGACATGGTATACCCATACAACACTATAATGGGCCGGGGCTCCATCAACAAGTTTGAAGCGGCCATTCACGGACTTTACCTGTGCATGAAAATCCCGGGACTGCAAGGCGCGATCACAGTCTATGGCAATCAATAGACCACGCGCAACATTGAAAGAGACTTCGTTCCAGGGCAACGAAACGTACACTGCCTTACGACGCAGCGCGAAGTCCCCGAGCCCACCCGCCCAACCGCCAACGAGCATAAAAAGGCACAGCTGCAGAGCAACGATGGAACGAAGACAGTCCCTCTTAACCAGGCAACACCCAAGCAGACGGTCATCATAAGCGAAGACCTGACTTCGCACGACGAGGAGAGACTCATCTCCTGTCTTTCCAGAAATAAGGTGTCTTCGCCTGGTCCACCCTCGACCTGGTCGGAGTCAGTCGCAGTATCATCGAACACAGACTGGGCATCGACCCTTCAGTGCGTCCGAAGAAGCAGAAGCTGCGCAAAATGTCTGATGAGAAAACAGAAGCCGCCAAAGCCGAGGTACACCGCCTGCTTGAGGCCAAATTCATCGAACCAGTCGCCTACCCTACGTGGCTTGCTAACGTAGTCATGGTGGAAAAGAAGAGTGGCAAGTGGCGGATGTGCATCGATTTCACTAGCCTCAACGAGGCCTACCCCAAGGATAATTTCCCGCTGCCTCGGATCGACAAGATCATCGATAGTGCGGCCGAATGCGAAGTCATGTCACTCCTTGACTGCTTCTCTGGCTATCACCAAATATATATGAAGGAGGAAGACAAGGCTAGTACCAGTTTCATCACGCCCTTCAGCACGTATTGCTTCGTCAGAATGCTGGAGGGACTAAAGAACGCTGGGTCCACTTCTCGCCTCACCAAGATGGTGCTCGAGAGCCAAGTAGGCCGAAACATTTTCACGTACGTGGACGACATCGTCGTCGCCAGCAAAAACAAAAAGGACCATCTGGCCGACCTCGCAGAAACATTCGCGAACATGCGGGACGCACGACTTCGCCTAAACCCTGAAAAGTGCGTCTTCGGAGTTCGCCAGGAGAAGATACTGGGCTACCTGGTGTCGCACCACGGGATCGAGGCTAACCCGACCAAGATCCAGGCCATCATCAACATGACGCCTCCGCAGTCAACCAGAGACGTCTAGCGCCTGATAAGCAGATTGGCCGCCCTCAATAGATTTATCTCCAAGTCCGCAGAGCGAAGCCTACCTTTCCTCAAGACGCTACGCGGCGCAAAAGACTTCCCGTGGGGACCAGAGCAAGCGGCAGCCTTCGCTTCACTCAAACAGCACCTGTCAGAGTTGGCAACCCTTACAAGCCCTGACCCCTCGCTGCCTCTGTTGCTCTACGTCGCAGCTTCGCCACACGCGGTCAGCGCAGCCTTGGTCCAAGAGCAGAACAGAGAGGGCACAACTCAGCAGTGTCCAGTTTATTACGTTTCCGAAGTCCTCACGACTTCCAAATGCAACATGACGGAGTTAGAAAAAATGCATACGCAATCGTCATGGCATCGCACAAGTTGCGCCACTACTTCGAAGCGTTCAAGGTGCGGGTCACCACGGACAAGGGACTCAGCGAATTATTCAGGAACCCGGAAGCATCCGTCCGTATCACCAAATGGGCAGCCGAACTCTCTGAATACCACATCACTTTCGAGCCCAGGACAGCAATCAAGTTGCAAGTCCTCACAGACTTCATCGTCGACTGGACAGGGCCGGCACGGCAGTAACAAGAGCCCTCGGAAAAAGCATGGACCATCCACTATGACGGCGCATGGTGCCACGCGGGGGCAGGCGTGGCTGCAATCATCACATCACCTACCGGCGTCAAGCACAGATATGCTACACGCCTCAGCTTCGCTCTGGAATCCGACAGGTGCACAAATAACATAGCAGAATACGAAGCCGTCATCCTAGGTCTTCGCAAGCTGAAAGCACTTGGCGTGGCCACCTGCATAATCAAGACAGACTCCAAAGTCGTTGCTGGCCAGATCGAAAAAGACTATTCAGCAAAAGACCCCGCACTTCTGTAGTATCTTTCGGCCGTCCACAGTCTTGAGAAACAGTTCAAGGGTTTCACCCTGCAGCATGTGGACCGCTCTAGAAACGAAGAAGCCGACGTGTTGGCCAAAGCAGCAGCCAGAGGCGAAGCCCTGCCCTCCGACGTGTTCTACCACGTCATTGGCACTCCAGCCGTCCGCAACCCAGAGGGCCTGCAAATAACCACCAATGCCGAGGGCCATCGCATTGTCAATCTCATCATGGCTGAAGACTGGAGGGCCCCAATAACCCTGTTCTTGCAAGGATACTACCATCCAGGTGATGTCAACGAGGCCAAGTGCCTCAAATACCAAAGTCGGGACTTCACACTTATCGAGGGCCAGCTATACAAGAAAGGGATCAGTCAACCCATGCTCAAATGTGTCACCGAGACCGAAGGCATCCAGATCCTGCGCGAAGTCCATAGTGGCACTTGCGGCTCTCACTCGGGGCCTAGGGCCCTCGCTGCCAAGGTGATCCGTCAAGGTTTCTACTGGCCCACTATTATCTGCGCCGCAAACCGAGTCACGAGGTCGTGTGAAGCCTGCCAGAAGTTCTCTCCCCGCTCGGGCAACCCCTCGCAATTCACAAAGCTGATCGCCCACACATGGCCTCTTCAACGCTGGGGGCTAGACATCGTCGCCCCCTGCCCACAGCCCAAGGAAACCTCAAGTTCACCTTCGTTGCCGTCAAGTATTTTATCAAGTGGATCGAGGCAAGGGTGAAAGGGAAATGTGCCCTTGGGCCATTTCTAAGTGTTTTGGTGATTTAGTGCCCAACACAGGTGCCTAATTGTAAAATGGAGGACAAAGTACAAATCAAGGATAAAGGTATGTTTCTCAAACTTAGTACATTGTTTTATGGACTAATGTATTGTGTCTAAGTGCTGGAAACAGAAAAAATCGAGTTGGAGAAGAGATGGCTCGAGCAGCCAAAGTCTGCCCAGTCTGGGTGCACCGGACTGTCCGGTGGTGCACCGGACAGTGTCCGGTGCGCCAGGCTGGCTTGGGCAAAGTGGCTGCTCTCGGGACTTCGACTGCGGTGTACGGCTAAAATTCACCGGACTGTCCGGTGTGCACCGGACTGTCCGGTGGGCCGCTCACAGGCGAACTCGTCGCTCTCGGGAAACCATCAACGGCGTACGGCTAAAAATCACCGGACTGTCCGGTGTGCACCGGACTGTCCGGTGAGCCAACAGTCGGCCGGGCCAACGGTCGGCCGCGCAATCTGCGCGGGACACGTGGCCGAGCCAACGGCTAGAAGATGGCACCGGACTGTCCGGTGTGCACCGGACATGTCAAGTGCACCAACGGCTCCCAGGCTGCCAACGGTCGACTGCGCTGTTTATGGAAAGAAATCGGGCACCGGACATGTCCGGTGTGCACCGGACTGTCCGGTGCGCCAGATGACAGAAGGCAAGAATTGCCTTCCCAGATTGCTCCCAACGGCTCCTAGCTGCCTTGGGGCTATAAAAGGGACCCCTAGGCGCATGGAGGAGTACACCAAGCATCCTTCGAGCATCATTGATCACTCACACTTCATTCTTGCGCACTTGTTCGACATTTTAGTGATTTGAGCTCCGTTCTAGTGTGCTAGTCTCTTGAGCTCAAGTCTGGGTTTTGCGTGTGCGTATTCGCTGTGATCTTTGTGTCATGTGTGAGTTGCTAATCCCTCCCTTGCTCTGTGATTCTTCGTGAACATCTTGTGTAAGGGCGAGAGGCTCCAAGCTGTGGAGATTCCTCGCAAACGGGATTAAGAGAAGCAAAGCAACACCGTGGTATTCAAGTTGGTCTTTGGACCGCTTGAGAGGGGTTGATTGCAACCCTCGTCCGTTGGGACGCCACAACGTGGAGTAGGCAAGCGTTGGTCTTGGCCGAACCACGGGATAACCACTGTGCCATCTCTGTGATTGATATCTCTTGGTTATTGTGTTGTGTTGAGATCCTTCTCTAGCCACTTGGCAAATTACTGTGCTAACAAGTAACCAAGTTTTGTGGCTTAAGTTTTTGAAGTGTTACAGGATCACCTATTCACCCCCCCTCTAGGTGCTCTCAATTGGTATGAGAGCCGTTCTCTTCAAGAAAGGGACTAACCGCCCGAAGAGATGGATCCTAAGGGCAAGGGGATGGTGATCAACGACAAGGAGAAGGAGTCCTTCGTCAACGAGCCCAATGATGACAGGCCCACCGACTCAGGCTTGGGCCACAAAAGAAAAGACGGGAGGAAGAAGAAGACAAGGCGCATCAAGGAAATTGTCTACTATGACAGCGACGAATCTTCCTCCTCCCAAAAGGACAACGACGACTACGACAGACGAAAGACGGTTAACTCAAACTTTTCTTTCGATTATTCGCGCATTCCGCATAGCTCAAATGCTCAATTGCTCCCCATTCCACTTGGCAAGCCCCCTCACTTTGATGGAGAGGATTACGGATTTTGGAGCCACAAAATGCGTACTCACCTGTTTTCTCTCCATCCAAGCATTTGGGAGATTGTGGAAAGTGGAATGAAATTTGATAGCTCGGATAGCCCTGTGTTTATTAATGAACAGATTCATAAAAATGCACAAGCTACTACTGTGTTGCTAGCCTCTTTGTGCAGGGACGAGTATCACAAGGTGAGCGGCTTGGACAATGCCAAGCAGATCTGGGACACCCTCAAGATCTCTCATGAGGGAAACGACGTCACCTTGCTCACCAAAATGGAGTTGGTGGAGGGCGAGCTTGGACGGTTCGCGATGATAAGGGGCGAGGAGCCGACACAAACATACAACCGGCTCAAGACCCTTATCAACAAAATAAGGAGCTACGGGAGCACGTGATGGACGGACCACGACGTCGTCCGCCTAATGCTAAGGTCATTTACCGTTCTTGATCCTCATTTGGTGAACAATATACGTGAAAATCCTAGGTACACCAAGATGTCGCCTGAAGAAGTTCTTGGGAAGTTCGTAAGCGGGCGAATGATGATCAAGGAGGCAAGATACGTGGACGACGCGTTGAACGGTCCTAGTCATGAGCCTCAACCCATTGCTCTCAAGGCAACAAGGAGCAAGGAGGCGCTACCAAGCAAGGTGGCGCAAGTTGAGGCGGCCGGACTCAATGATGAGGAGATGGCCCTCATCATTAAGCGCTTCAAGACGGCGCTTAAAGGTCGCAAGGGGCAGCCGAGCAAGACCAAAGCCAAGGGGAAGCGCTCATGCTTCAAATGCGGTAAGCTTGGTCATTTTATTGCTAACTGTCCCGACAATGATAGTGATCAGGACCAAGGGAACAAGAGGGAGAAAAAGAAGCATTACAAGAAGGCCAAGGGCGAGGCACATATCGGAAAGGAGTGGGATTCGGATTGTTCCTCCTCCGACTCTGACAATGAAGGACTCGCCGCCACCGCCTTCAACAAGTCATCCCTCTTCCCCAATGAGCGTCACACTTGCCTCATGGCAAGAGAGAAGAAAGTAAGCACTTATACTAGTACTTATGCTTCTTCGAGTGAAGATGAGTCTAGTGATGATGATGAGATAGATTACTCATGCTTATTCAAGGGATTAGATAGAACCAAGGTAGACAAAATTAATGAATTAATTGATGCCTTGAATGACAAGAATATGCTTTTAGAAAAACAAGAGGATTTGTTGTATGAAGAACATGATAAATTTGTAGAAGCACAGAAATCTCTTGCTCTAGAAACTAAGAGGAATGAAATGCTCTCTAGTGAATTATATTCTTGTCATGAAACTATTGCTAAGTTAAAAATTTTTAATGATGATTTAAATGCTAAACTAGAAGTAGCTAGTAAATCTAATTCTTGTGTAGAAATTGTTGAAACTTGTAATAGGTGTAAAGATTTTGACATTGATGCTTGTAGTGATCATTTAGTTTCAATTTCCAAATTAAATGATGAATTAGCTAGTCTTAATGTCCAACTTAAGACTAGCAAGAATGAATTTGACAAGCTAAAATTTGCAAGGGATGCCTACACGATTGGTAGACACCCCTCAATTAAGGATGGACTTGGCTACAAGAGGGAAGCCAAGAACTTGACAAGCCATAAGGCTCCCATCTCCGCCAAGGAGAAAGGGAAGGCCCCTATGGCTAGTAGTGTGCAAAAGAACCATGCCTTTATGTACTATGATAGAAGACAACCTAGAAATGCTTATAGGAGTTGTAATGTATATAATGCCTTTGATTCTCATGCCATGGTTGCTTCTAGTTCTTCTTATGGGCATGATAGAAATGTTGGTAGGAGAAATGTTATTCATAATATGCCTAGGAGAAATGTCATTAATGTTCCTAGGAAAGTTAATGAACCTTCTACAATATATCATGCTTTAAATGCTTCTTTTGCTATTTGTAGAAAGGATAGGAAGATAGTTGCTAGAAAATTAGGGGCAAGATGCAAGGGAGACAAAACTTGCATTTGGGTCCCTAAGGATATTTGTGCTAACCTTGCAGGACCCAACATGAGTTGGGTACCTAAGACCCAAGCCTAAATTTGCCTTGCAGGTTTATGCATCCGGGGGTTCAAGCTGGATTATTGACAGCGGATGCACAAACCATATGACGGGGGAGAAGAAGATGTTCACCTCCTACGTCAAGAATAAAGATTCCCAAGATTCAATAATATTCGGTGATGGGAATCAAGGCAAGGTAAAAGGGTTAGGTAAAATTGCAATCTCAAATGAGCACTCTATCTCTAATGTGTTTTTAGTAGAGTCTCTTGGATATAATTTGCTATCTGTTAGTCAATTATGCAATATGGGATATAACTGTTTGTTTACAAATGTAGATGTGTCTGTCTTTAGAAGATGTGATGGTTCACTAGCTTTTAAGGGTGTACTAGACGACAAGCTTTACTTAGTTGATTTTGCAAAAGAAGAGGCCGGTCTAGATGCATGCTTAATGGCTAAGACTTGCATGGGCTGGCTGTGGCATCGCCGCTTAGCACATGTGGGGATGAAGAACCTCCACAAGCTTCTAAAGGGAGAACACATGATAGGTCTAACCAATGTTCATTTCAAAAAAGATAGACCTTGTGCAGCTTGTCAAGCAGGGAAACAGGTGGGAGGCTCTCATCACACCAAAAATGTGATGACAACATCAAGACCCCTGGAGCTGCTACATATGGACCTCTTCAGACCCGTCGCCTATCTGAGCATAGGAGGAAGTAAGTATGGTCTAGTTATCGTTGATGACTTTTCCCGCTTCACTTGGGTGTTCTTTTTGCAGGATAAGTCTGAAACCCAAGGGACCCTCAAGCGCTTCCTAAGGAGAGCTCAAAATGAGTTTGAGCTCAAGGTGAAGAAGATAAGGAGCGACAACGGGTCCGAATTCAAGAACCTTCAAGTGGAGGAGTTTCTTGAGGAGGAGGGGATCAAGCACGAGTTCTCCGCTCCCTACACACCTCAGCAAAATGGTGCGGTAGAGAGGAAGAACAGGACGCTCATAGATATGGCGAGGACTATGCTTGGAGAATTCAAGACCCCCGAGTGCTTTTGGTCGGAAGCCGTGAACACGGCTTGCCACGCCATCAACAGGGTCTACCTTCACCGCCTCCTCAAGAAGACGTCGTATGAGCTGCTAACCGGTAACAAACCTAATGTATCGTATTTTCGTGTTTTTGGGAGTAAATGCTACATTCTAGTGAAGAAGGGTAGGAATTCCAAATTTGCTCCCAAAGCCGTAGAAGGGTTTTTATTAGGTTATGATTCAAATACAAAGGCGTATAGGGTCTTCAACAAATCATCGGGTTTGGTTGAAGTCTCTAGCGACGTTGTATTTGATGAGACTAATGGCTCTCCAAGAGAGCAAGTTGTTGATCTTGATGATGTAGATGAAGAAGACGTTCCAACGGCCGCGATGCGCACCATGGCGATTGGAGATGTACGGCCTCAGGAACATTTGGAGCAAGATCAACCGTCTTCCTCAACTATGGTGCATCCCCCAACCCAAGATGACGAACAGGTACCTCAAGTGGAGGCACATGATCAAGGGGGAGCACAGGATGTTCAAGAGGAAGAAGCATCTCAGGCACCTCCAACCCAAGTTCGAGCGACGATTCAAAGGGATCATCCCGTCGACCAGATATTGGGTGATATTAGTAAGGGAGTAACTACTCGCTCAAGATTAGTTAATTTTTGTGAGCATTACTCTTTTGTCTCTTCTATTGAGCCTTTCAGGGTAGAAGAGGCCTTGCTAGATCCGGACTGGGTGTTGGCCATGCAGGAGGAACTCAACAACTTCAAGCGCAACGAAGTTTGGACACTGGTGCCTCGTCCCAAGCAAAATGTTGTGGGAACCAAGTGGGTGTTCCGCAACAAACAGGACGAGCACGGGGTGGTGACGAGGAACAAGGCTCGACTTGTGGCAAAAGGTTATGCCCAAGTCGCAGGTTTGGACTTTGAGGAGACTTTTGCTCCTGTGGCTAGGCTAGAATCAATTCGTATCTTGCTAGCATATGCCGCTCACCATTCTTTCAGGTTGTACCAAATGGATGTGAAGAGCGCTTTCCTCAACGGGCCGATCAAGGAGGAGGTGTACGTGGAGCAGCCCCCTGGCTTCGAGGATGAACGGTACCCCGACCACGTGTGTAAGCTCTCTAAGGCGCTCTATGGACTTAAGCAAGCCCCAAGAGCATGGTATGAATGCCTTAGAGACTTTTTAATTGCTAATGCTTTCAAGGTTGGGAAAGCCGATCCAACTCTTTTTACTAAGACTTGCAATGGTGATCTTTTTGTGTGCCAAATTTATGTCGATGACATAATATTTGGTTCTACTAATCAAAAGTCTTGTGAAGAGTTTAGCAGGGTGATGACGCAGAAATTCGAGATGTCAATGATGGGCGAGTTGAACTACTTCCTTGGGTTCCAAGTGAAGCAACTCAAGGACGGCACTTTCATCTCCCAAACAAAGTACACGCAAGACTTGCTAAAGCGGTTTGGGATGAAGGACGCCAAGCCCGCAAAGACGCCGATGGGAACTGACGGACACACCGACCTCAACAAAGGTGGTAAGTCCGTTGATCAAAAAGCATACCGGTCCATGATAGGTTCTCTGCTTTATCTATGTGCTAGTAGACCGGATATTATGCTTAGCGTATGCATGTGTGCTAGATTTCAATCCGATCCTAAGGAGTGTCACTTAGTGGCTGTGAAGCGAATTCTTCGATATTTAGTCGCTACGCCTTGCTTCGGGATCTGGTATCCAAAGGGGTCTAACTTTGACTTGATTGGGTACTCAGATTCCGACTATGCTGGATGTAAGGTCGATAGGAAGAGTACATCGGGGACGTGCCAATTCTTAGGAAGGTCCCTGGTGTCATGGAACTCTAAGAAACAAACCTTCGTTTCCCTATCCACCGCTGAGGCCGAGTACGTTGCTGCGGGACAGTGTTGTGCGCAACTACTTTGGATGAAACAAACCCTCCGGGACTTTGGCTACAATCTGAGCAAAGTCCCACTCCTATGTGATAATGAGAGTGCTATCCGAATAGCGGAAAATCCTGTTGAGCACAGCCGCACAAAGCACATTGACATCCGGCATCACTTTTTGAGAGACCACCAGCAAAAGGGGGATATCGAAGTGTTTCATGTTAGCACCGAGAACCAGCTAGCCGATATCTTTACCAAGCCTCTAGATGAGAAGACCTTCTGCAGGCTGCGTAGTGAGCTCAATATCTTAGATTCGTGGAACTTGGATTGAAATGTAGCATACATGTGTTTATGCTTTTGATTATGTTCATTCTGCATATTGTTGCTTATTGTGGTGCTCAAGTTGTACAAACACTCCCTGGACCTCACAAGTCCTGTTTGCAAGTGATGCACATATTTAGGGGGAGCTGTGCTACAACTTGACCCTTTGAGACTAACCATGTACTTGAGTTTCGTTGTTTTAGTCTCCAAGGAAAATTGAAAGGGAAAAGGTGGACTTGGACCATGCAAGACTTCCACTGCACTCCGATGAAAAAGTAACTTTTCCAAGTTCATCTTCATACTCTTATTGCCTTTGTGTTCTTATTTGAAGATTTTGGTGAGGCAATGGGGTTAAAGGGCCAAGATTGATCCCGTTTTGGTGCTTGATGCCAAAGGGGGAGAAAATAAAGGCTAAAGCAATAAATGGATCAGCTACCACTTGAGAAATTTTGAAATAGTAGATTAGAGCTTTTGGTTTGTCAAAACTCTTTTATTGTCTCTTATGTCAAAAGTTGGCCTCTTGTGGGGAGAAGTGTTGATTATGGGAAAAAGGGGGAGTTTTTGAAATCCTTGATCAAATTTCTTTGGAAAACCTCTCTTTATGTCTCTACAAGTGGTCTTGACTTAGAGATAGGAATTTGAGTTTGATTTGCAAAAACAAACCAAGTGGTGGCATAGAGTGATCCATATATGTCAAAATTGAATCAAAACAATTTTGATTTCTTATTTGATTTGATTTTGTACTTGTTCTACTTGCTTTATGTTGTGTTGGCATAAATCACCAAAAAGGGGGAGATTGAAAGGGAAATGTGCCCTTGGGCCATTTCTAAGTGTTTTGGTGATTTAGTGCCCAACACAGGTGCCTAATTGTAAAATGGTGGACAAAGTACAAATCAAGGATAAAGGTATGTTTCTCAAACTTAGTACATTGTTTTATGGACTAATGTATTGTGTCTAAGTGCTGGAAACAGAAAAAATCGAGTTGGAGAAGAGATGGCTCGAGCAGCCAAAGTCTGCCCAGTCTGGGTGCACCGGACTGTCCGGTGGTGCACCGGACAGTGTCCGGTGCGCCAGGCTGGCTTGGGCAAAGTGGCTGCTCTCGGGACTTCGACTGCGGTGTACGACTAAAATTCATCGGACTGTCCGGTGTGCACCGGACTGTCCGGTGGGCCGCTCACAGGCGAACTCGTCGCTCTCGGGAAACCATCAACGGCGTACGGCTAAAAATCACCGGACTGTCCGGTGTGCACCGGACTGTCCGGTGAGCCAACGGTCAGCCGGGCCAACGGTCGGCCGCGCAATCTGCGCGGGACACGTGGCCGAGCCAACGGCTAGAAGATGGCACCGGACTGTCCGGTGTGCACCGGACATGTCAAGTGCACCAACGGCTCCCAGGCTGCCAACGGTCGACTGCGCTGTTTATGGAAAGAAATCGGGCACCGGACATGTCCGGTGTGCACCGGACTGTCCGGTGCGCCAGACGACAGAAGGCAAGAATTGCCTTCCCAGATTGCTCCCAACGGCTCCTAGCTGCCTTGGGGCTATAAAAGGGACCCTAGGCGCATGGAGGAGTACACCAAGCATCCTTCGAGCATCATTGATCACTCACACTTCATTCTTGTGCACTTGTTCGACATTTTAGTGATTTGAGCTCCGTTCTAGTGTGCTAGTCTCTTGAGCTCAAGTCTGGGTTTTGCGTGTGCGTATTCGCTGTGATCTTTGTGTCGTGTGTGAGTTGCTAATCCCTCCCTTGCTCTGTGATTCTTCGTGAACATCTTGTGTAAGGGCGAGGGGCTCCAAGCTGTGGAGATTCCTCGCAAACAGGATTAAGAGAAGCAAAGCAACACCATGGTATTCAAGTTGGTCTTTGGACCGCTTGAGAGGGGTTGATTGCAACCCTCGTCCGTTGGGACGCCACAACGTGGAGTAGGCAAGCGTTGGTCTTGGCCGAACCACGGGATAACCACTGTGCCATCTCTGTGATTGATATCTCTTGGTTATTGTGTTGTGTTGAGATCCTTCTCTAGCCACTTGGCAAATTACTGTGCTAACAAGTAACCAAGTTTTGTGGCTTAAGTTTTTGAAGTGTTACAGGATCACCTATTCACCCCCCCCTCTAGGTGCTCTCAAAGGGCAGTATCCACAATCACGTCGAAGACTGCACAGAAATTTTTCTAGCAAAACATAATCTGCCGATTCGGAGTCCCGTCTGAGCTCACAGTTGACAATGGCAAACAGTTCGACAGCTAGGATTTTAGGGATTTTTGCTTCTCCATCGGCACTAAGCTAGCCTTCGCCTCAGTATATCACCCACAATCTAACGGCATTGTGGAGCGCGCCAACGGCAAGATTTTCACTGCCATCAAGAAAATGCTTCTCGACGACAAGAAGGGAAAATGGGCCGACCTGCTACCTAAAGCAGCCTAGGCGCTGAACACGACCGAATGTCGAGCGACTGGGTTCACCCCTTTTCGTCTGCTATACGGATCGGAGGCCATGACCCCGCAGGAAATCAAACATGGGTCACCGCGAACAAGTGCTTCAGCTGTCCCCGACATAGACGAACCAACCTCCAAAGACCTCATCGACGGAGACCGTGTCTTCGCCCTGCAGGCTCTCAACAAATACCAAGCTCAAACGAAGGCCTAGCGCGACCACGCCGTCATCCCAAGAGAATTCGACGAAGGGGACCTCGTACTCGTCCGGACAACTCAGACAGAGTCACGGGGCAAGCTGGAGCCAAAGTGGGAGGGCCTGTTTATCGTCAAGACGAAGGCATCCCCCAGCTCGTATAGGCTAACAACGCCATCCGGCGAGGACCTAGAGCATTCCTGGAACATCGAGAATCTCCGCAAATTTTTTGTTTAAATCCTCAAGGCTAACACGCCCTTGTAATTCACCAAACAGTAACATTTTGGCCCGCACTCTTTTCCTCCCGGGGGTGAGGTTTTTAATGAGGCGGAGCCATGTAATATACCCACAAAAATCCTCTGCAAAAACTAAGACTATGTCGAAAAAGACCGCATCGACGGTCTTCTGCATTCGACCACACCGAAGTCACCGCGAGGGGCAGCGTTGGCCACCCTCGCGTGCGACACTCCACGCAAAAGTCGCCTAAGGGTGCAGCCGGACTATCACAATAAGTGCGCAAAATCGAAGTCTTTTCAAAAAGACTATCCGTGCAAAAGTCGCCTAAGGGTGCAGCCGAACTAGCACAATAAGTGCGCAAAATCGAAGTCTTTTCCAAAAGAATATCCGTACAAAAGTCGCCTAAGGGTGCAGCTGGACTAGCACAATTAGTGCGCAAATCGAAGTCTTTTCCAAAAGACTATCCGCGCAAAAGTCGCCTAAGGGTGCAGCCGGACTAGCACAATAAGTTTGCAAAATCGAAGTCTTTTCCAAAAGACTATCCATGCAAAAGTCGCCTAAGGGTGCAGCCGGACTAGCATAATAAGTGTGCAAATCGAAGTCTTTTCCAAAAGACTATCCGCGCAAAAGTCACCTAAGGGTGCAGCCGGACTAGCACAATAAGGGGGCAAAATCGAAGCCTTTCCAAAAGCCTTGCCGTGCAGAAGTCGCCTACAAGCGCGAACGGATCAATGAAGGCGCACAACCTTATCATACAAATTATGGTCACATATACACAGCGAGGGCATCGCATATTACATTGGCTCAACCTTCGAGATGATACCCATCTCCCTATAGTTGAACAACATTATCCTCAGTTCCTCACCCTCAAAAAGATTTCGCAGCTCTCCCTCACCCACACTCACCCCAATCGGCGAGGACAACAATTCTCGCTTACCAGTCCCGTCCACACGAAGAAGCCCACTCTCCATCTCATCACGTTGACACCCACCACTTCGCGACAATCCACTCACCCTCCGTTTTGCCACCACCCTTCACCACCTATACCTAGTACTCACGCCCGGGGGCTCCTCAGAACCCTCCGTGCGCGGCGAGGGCTCCACCACAGCCACATCCAATGCCGCAAAATAATCCAAGTCCTCACCCGAAGACTCCTCTGACCATGCAATCGAACTCCTAGAATCATCAGACTCAAAACACTTAGACACAGAGCTAGACGAATCGTCGTCAGCAGCCACGATCGAAGCCACCACAAAAATAGCATTGTCAGTAGCGGTTACGTGCGCAGGCCCAAACCCCAGAACCTGCGCAGCAACCGAGGTTCAGTATCACACAGACAAAATTTACAAACTCCTCAACACCTATTCAGCCACCTGCGAGGGCCCGGCTGCGGCTGTGGGGTCCTCGGCCACCGGCTCGACAACCGGCTCGGCCACCAACTTCAGGGCGTCTTCGCCAGTCAGCGCAGGGGCTGGTGCGCGGTCTTTGCCGGTCGCAGCGGGCGCAGGGGTCGCCAAAGGGCCTTCACCGGCATCCGAGGGCGGCACCGGATCGACCTTCGTGGCCTCGAGCAGCGCGCTGTCCAGACCAACAAGGTCCTCGACGTCTTCGTCACGAGCCATCTGCAGCAACAGCACACTCATTCAGCAAAGCCACACATACCCACACATATAACCACACAAAAAAGAGCCTTTACCTGCTCTATTGCCCGGTCGGACCGCTCCCTGACCGCCTCTCGGCCGTGCGGACCCCACATCCTATCAAAGAGTGCCCCCGCTGACTACTTCACCATGGGGTCTTCGACCTTGAAGATTTCACGTTTAAAGTTTTCGTCCGCTTGGTCGAAGACCTCGTAATGCCTGCACCCCTCACAGGACAAAGCATTCATGGCCCCCTCGCAGGTGACGGGGGAGGCAAAGGACATGAAAACCCATCACAATGGTCGGGAGCACCAGCAGCTCCTCCTGCAACCATTCGAGGAAGCGAAGGCCTGCTTCTTGGCCGGGCACTTCGAAGTCAGCAGTCCACGCACCCAGCTCGCGGTACGCGTCCACGAACTGCACGTGCGTCCGCTCGACCTCCACGCGCGTCGAGGTCTCGGCCTTGTCCACACGGCTGTGCAGGGTGTCGAACCACGCCTCCAGCTCCTCGGTGCGTTGGCGGGCAAGACTGCCCTCCGCCCGTGCCACTTTGGCCTCGGCCTGCGCAGCCTGCGCATTAGCGATGGCCTTGTTCGCCTCCATCCTCTCCTCCGCCAGCTGGCGCCGGAGATCCGTCTTCTCGGCCTCCATGGCGGCCACCTTCTCCGACAGCCTGTGATTTTTGCTTTCCGCGGCCGACTTCTCCCGCACAGCATCCACATGCTGTGCCCGGAGACGCTCGACCTCGGTGGCAACGTCCGCAGTCAAAGCACCCGACGTGACGAGATCGGCGAAGTCGGCCGCCTGACACATAAACCCATGAGACCTGAACCCTCATAAAAACAACAAGCATCAAAGTCCAACACAACTTACCTGCTTCAGCTACTGTGACAGCTGCTGCGACGCTTCCCTCAGTCGCTGAGACATGGAGTCCACCACGTCCTTAGCGGCAGTGGCCGACAAAATCTCGCCGCTCACGCAAAAAGTGGCTCACGGGTCCCATGCGGCTCCCTTCGCCCCCGCCACTGCCGTTGGCGAAGTGGTCGTCACCGAAGGCGGGACAACGGCTAGTTGCCCTTCACCTGAACCTGCACCACGATACCGGTTAAAGACCTCGCCGAGCAAAAAAAAGGGGAGTTTTAACTTACCAACAAGATAATCCTCGACACTAATGTCCGTGCCGAAGTCGGCAACACGTCGCGCCGGCGAAGCCAGCCTTCGTCCTTTCACGAGCCCGCCCAGGGGTGGCTTGCTCCCGCCAGAGGCGGCAGCCTTCGCACCGGCCGACGCCTTGCTGGGCAAGGGGGCGTCCGGTCTCACAGCCGGTGCCGGTTTGCTACCACCAGCGACAGCAGCCTTCGCGCTCCCCCGCGCCCTTTGAAAGTCGCCTAGAGGGGGGTGAATAGGGCGAAACTGAAATTTACAAAATTAATCACAACTACAAGCCGGGTTAGCGTTAGAAATAATAATGAGTCCGAGAGAAAGTGAGCAAAACAAATCGCAAGCGAATGAAGAGTGTGACACGCGGATTTGTTTTACCGAGGTTCGGTTCTCGCAAACCTACTCCCCGTTGAGGAGGCCACAAAGGCCGGGTCTCTTTCAACCCTTACCCTCTCTCAAACGGTCCCTCGGACCGAGTGAGCTTCTCTTCTCAAATCAAAATCGGGAACAAAACTTCCCCGCAAGGACCACCACACAATTGGTGTCTCTTGCCTCGGTTACAATGGAGTTTTGATCACAAGAACAAGTGAGAAAGAAAAGAAGCAATCCAAGCGCAAGAGCTCAAAAGAACACGACAAATCTCTCTCGCTAATCACTAAAGCCTTGTGTGGAATTGGAGAGGATTTGATCACTTGAGTGTGTCTAGAATTGAATGCCTAGCTCTTGTAAGTGGTTGAGAAGTGGAAAACTTGGATGTCTTGAATGTGGGGTGGTTGGGGGTATTTATAGCCCCAACCACCAAACTAGCCGTTTGGTGGAAGCTGTCTGTCGTATGGTGCACCGGACAGTCCGGTGCACACCGGACATGTCCGGTGCGACAGCCACGTCACCAGGCCGTTAGGGTTCTGACTGTTGGAGCTCTGACGCTGGGCCCACCTGGATGACCGGTGGCGCACCGGACATGAACTGTAGGGTGTCCGGTGCGCCAGTATGGGCGTGCCTGACTTCTGCGCGCGCTGGCGCGCATTTAATGCGCTGCAGGTAGCCATTGGCGCCTGAAGTAGCCGTTGCCCCACAGTTACACCGGACAGTCCGGTGTACACCGGACATGTCCGGTGAATTATAGCGGAGCAGCCGATGCGAATTCCCGAGGCTGCCGAGTTCAGAGCCGCGCCTTCTTGGAGCACCGGACACTGTCCGGTGTACACCGGACAGTCCGGTGAATTATAGCGCCCCGGCTCTGAGAATTCCCGAAGGTGAAGAGTTTGCAGTCGATCTTCCCTGGTGCACCGGACAGTCCGGTGCGCCCGACCAGGGTGCCTTCGGTTGTCCCTTTGCTCCTTTGTTTGAACCCTTTTTCTTGGTCTTTTTATTGGCTTATGGTAAACCTTTTGTACCTGTAGAACTTATAAACTCGGGCAAACTAGTTAGTTCAATTATTTGTGTTGGGCAATTCAACCACCAAAATTAGTTTAGGAAATAGGTGTAAGCCTAATTCCCTTTCAATCTCCCCCTTTTTGGTGATTGATGCCAACACAAACCAAAGCAAGTATAGAAGTGCATAATTGAACTAGTTTGCAAAGTGTAAGTGCAAAGGTTACTTAGAATTGAGCCAATAAATATTACTAAGTATGCACGGATTGTTTCTTTATTTTTAACATTTTGGACCACACTTGCACCACAAGTTTTGTTTTTGCAAATTCTTTTTGTAAATCCTTTTCAAAGTCCTTTTGCAAAATAGTCAAAGGTAAATGAATAAGATTTTGAGAAGCATTTATAAGATTTGAAAATTTCTCCCCTTGTTTCAAATGCCTTTCCTTTGACTAAAACAAAACTCCTCCTCAATAAATTCTCCTCTTAGCGTTCAAGAAGGTTTTAAGATATCAATTTTGAAAATACTACTTTCTCCCCCTTTAGAACACAAAGAGATACCAATTTGAAATTTACAAATTGAAAATCATTAATTTTAAAATTAGGGTGGTGGTGCGGTCCTTTTGCTTTGGGCTCATACTTTCTCCCCCTTTGGCATGAATCGCCAAAAACGGATACTTTGAGTGAGATATAAGCCCTTTCCTAACTATTTTCTCCCCTTTGGCAAATAAAACATATGAGTGAAGATTATACCAAAGATGAAGAAATGCTCGGAGCGACGGCGAAGGATGAGTAGTAGAGTGGAGTGGAAGCCTTTGTCTTCGCCGAAGACTCCAATTCCCTTTCAATATACCTATGACTTGGTTTGAAATACACTTGAAAACACATTAGTCATAGCATATATAAAAGAGACATGATCAAAGGTATACTTATGAGCTATGTGTGCAAATTAGCAAAAGAAATTCCTAGAATCAAGAATATTGAGCTCATGCCTAAGTTTGGTAAAAGTTTGTTCATCTAGTGGCTTGGTAAAGATATCGGCTAATTGATCTTTAGTATTAATGTATGCAATCTCGATATCCCCCTTTTGTTGGTGATCCCTAAGAAAATGATACCGAATGGCTATGTGTTTAGTGCGGCTATGCTCAACGGGATTATCCGCCATGCGGATTGCACTCTCATTATCACATAGAAGAGGAACTTTGGTTAATTTCTAACCATAGTCCCGCAGGGTTTGCCTCATCCAAAGCAATTGCGCGCAACAATGGTCTGCGGCAATATACTCGGCTTCGGGGTTGAAAGAGCGACCGAATTTTGCTTCTTTGAAGCCCAAGACACCAAGGTCTTCCCAAGAACTGGCAAGTCCCCGATGTGCTCTTCCTATTAATCTTACACCCCGCCCAATCGGCATCCGAATAACCAATCAAATCAAATGTGGATCCCCGAGGGTACCAAAGCCCAAACTTAGGAGTATAAGCCAAATATCTCAAGATTCGTTTTACGGCCGTAAGGTGTGATTCCTTAGGGTCGGCTTGGAATCTTGCACACATGCATACGGAAAGCATAATGTCCGGTCGAGATGCACATAAATAAAGTAATGAACCAATCATCGACCGGTATACCTTTTGATCGACGGATTTACCTCCCGTGTCGAGGTCGAGATGCCCATTTGTTCCCATGGGTGTCTTGATGGGCTTGGCATCCTTCATTCCAAACTTGGTTAGAATGTCTTGAGTGTACTTCGTTTGGCTAATGAAGGTGCCCTCTTGGAGTTGCTTGACTTGGAATCCTAGAAAATACTTCAACTCCCCCATCATAGACATCTCGAATTTCTGTGTCATGATCCTACTAAATTCTTCACATGTAGATTTGTTAGTAGACCCAAATATAATATCATCAACATAAATTTTGCATACAAACAAATCATTGTCAAGAGTTTTAGTGAATAAAGTAGGATCGGCCTTGCCGACTTTGAAGCCATTAGCAATAAGGAAATCTCTAAGGCATTCATACCATGCTCTTGGGGCTTGCTTGAGCCCATAAAGTGCCTTAGAGAGCCTATCGACATGGTTAGGGTACTCACTGTCTTCAAAGCCGGGAGGTTGCTCAACATAGACCTCTTCCTTGATTGGTCCATTGAGGAAGGCACTCTTCACGTCCATTTGATAAAGCTTGAAGCCATGGTAAGTAGCATAGGCTAATAATATGCGAATTGACTCAAGCCTAGCTACGGGTGCATAGGTTTCACCGAAATCCAAACCTTCGACTTGGGAGTATCCTTGGCCACAAGTCAGGCTTTGTTCCTTGTCACCACACCATGCTCATCTTGCTTGTTGCGAAAGACCCATTTGGTTCCTACAACATTTTGGTTAGGACGTGGAACTAAATGCCATACCTCATTCCTAGTGAAGTTGTTGAGCTCCTCTTGCATCGCCATCACCCAATCCGAATCTTGTAGTGCTTCCTCTACCTTGTGTGGCTCAATAGATGAAACAAAAGAGTAATGCTCACAAAAATGTGCAACACGAGATCTAGTGGTTACCCCCTTATGAATATCGCCGAGGATGGTGTCGACGGGGTGATCTCATTGGATTGCTTGGTGGACTCTTGGGTGTGGCGGCCTTGGTTCTTCATCCTCCTTGTCTTGATTATTGGCATCTCCCCCTTGATCATTGCCGTCATCTTGAGATGGCTCATCTCCTTGATCTTCTCCTTCATCAACTTGAGCCTCGTCCTCATTTTGGGTTGGTGGAGATGCTTGTGTGGAGGAGGATGGTTGATCTTGTGCATGTGGAGGCTCTTCGGATTCCTTAGGGCACACATCCCCAATGGACATGTTCCTTAGCGCGATGCACGGAGCCTGTTCTTCACCTATCTCATCAAGATCAACTTGCTCTACTTGAGAGCCGTTAGTTTCATCAAACACAACGTCACAAGAAACTTCAACAAGTCCTGAGGACTTGTTAAAGACTCTATATGCCCTTGTGTTTGAGTCATATCCTAGTAAAAAGCCTTCTACAGTTTTAGGAGCAAATTTAGATTTTCTACCTCTCTTAACAAGAATAAAGCATTTGCTACCAAAAACTCTAAAATATGAAATATTGGGATTTTTACCGGTTAGGAGTTCATAGGATGTCTTCTTGAGGATTCGATGTAGATATAACCGGTTGATGGCGTAGCAAGCGGTGTTGACCGCCTCGGCCCAAAACCGATCCAGTGTCTTGTACTCATCAAGCATGGTTCTTGCCATGTCCAATAGAGTTCGATTCTTCCTCTCCACTACACCATTTTGTTGTGGGGTGTAGGGAGAAGAGAACTCAAGCTTGATGCCCTCCTCCTCAAGGAAGCCTTCAATTTGAGAGTTCTTGAACTCCATCCCGTTGTCGCTTCTAATTTTCTTGATCCTTAAGCCAAACTCATTTTGAGCCCGTCTCAAGAATCTCTTTAAGGTCTCTTGGGTATGGGATTTTTCCTACAAAAAGAACACCCAAGTGAAGCGAGAATAGTCATCCACAATAACTAGACAGTACTTACTCCCGCCGATGCTTATGTAAGCGATCGGGCCGAATAAATCCATGTGTAGGAGCTCCAGTGGCCTGTCACTTGTCATGATGTTCTTGTGTGGATGATGAACACCAACTTGCTTCCCGGCTTGGCATGCGCTACAAATCCTGTCTTTCTCAAAATGAACATTTGTTAATCCTAAAATGTGCTCTCCCTTTAGAAGCTTATGAAGATTCTTCATTCCAACATGGGCTAGTCGGCGGTGCCAGAGCCAACCCATGTTAGTCTTAGCTATTAAGCAAGTGTCGAGTTCAGCTCTATCAAAATCCACCAAGTATAGCTGACCCTCTAATACTCCCTTAAAAGCTATTGAATCATCACTTCTTCTAAAGACAGTGACACCTACATCAGTGAATAGACAGTTGTAGCCCATTTGACATAATTGAGATACGGAAAGCAAATTATAATCTAAAGAATCTACAAGAAAAACATTGGAGATGGAATGGTCAGGAGATATAGCTATTTTACCCAAACCTTTGACCAAACCTTGGTTTCCATCCCCGAATGTGATAGCTCGTTGGGGATCTTGGTTTTTCTCGTAGGAGGAGAACATCTTCTTCTCCCCTGTCATGTGGTTTGTGCACCCGCTGTCGATGATCCAACTTGAGCCCCCGGATGCATAAACCTACAAAACAAGTTTAGTTCTTGACTTCAGGTACCCAAACGGTTTTGGGTCCTTTGGCATTAGAAACAAGAACTTTGGGTACCCAAACACAAGTCTTGGAGCCCTTGTGTTTGCCCCCAACAAACTTGGCAACTACCTTGCCGGATTTGTTAGTAAGCACATAAGATGCATCAAAAGTCTTAAATGAAATGCCATGATCATTTGATGCACTAGGAGTTTTCTTTCTAGGCAACTTAGCACGGGTTGGTTGCCTAGAGCTAGATGTCTCACCCTTATACATAAAAGCATGGTTAGGGCCAGAGTGAGACTTCCTAGAATGAATTTTCCTAATTTTGCTCTCGGGATAACCGGCAGGGTACAAAATGTAACCCTCGTTATCCTGAGGCATGGGAGCCTTGCCCTTAACAAAGTTAGACAAATTTTTAGGAGGGGCACTAAGTTTGACATTGTTTCCCCTTTGGAAGCCAATGCCATCCTTGATGCCAGGGCGTCTCCCATTATAGAGCATACTTCTAGCAAATTTAAATTTTTCATTCTATAAGTTATGCTCGGCAATTTTAGCATCTAATATTGCTATATGATCATTTTGTTGTTTAATTAAAGCCATATGATCATGAATAGCATCAATATCAACATCTCTACATCTAGTGCAAATAGAAACATGCTCAATGGTAGATGTAGAGGGTTTGCAAGAATTAAGTTCAACAATCTTAGCATGCAAAATATCATTGTTATCTCTAAGATTGGAAATTGTAACATTGCAAACATCTAATTCTTTAGCCTTAGCAATTAATTTTTCATTTTCAATCCTAAGGCTAGCAAGAGAGGTGTTTAATTCTTCAATCTTAGCAAGCAAATCATCATTATCATTTCTAAGATTGGGAATTGAAACATCACAAACATGAGAATCAACCTTAGCAATTAAACTAGCATTTTCATTTCTAAGGTTATCAATGGTCTCATGGCAAGTGCTTAGCTCACTAGACAATTTTTCACATTTTTCAACTTGTAGAGCATAAGCATTTTTAACCTTAACATGCTTTTTGTTCTCCTTGATTAGGAAGTCCTCTTGGGAGTCCAAGAGATCATCCTTCTCATGAATAGCACTAATCAATTCATTTAATTTTTCCTTTTGTTGCATGTTTAGGTCGGCAAAAAGGGTACGCAAATTATTTTCCTCATCACTAGCATTATCATCACTAGAGGACTCATATTTAGTGGAGGATTTGGATTTAACCTTCTTCCTTTTGCCGTCCTTGGCCATGAGGCACTTGTGGCCGACGTTGGGGAAGAGAAGACCCTTGGTGACGGCGATGTTGGCGACGTCCTCGTCGGAGGAGGAGTCGGTGGAGCTCTCGTCGGAGTCCCACTCGCGGCACACATGGGCATCGTGGCCCTTCTTCTTGTAGTGTCTCTTCTTCTCCTTTCTTCTCCCCTTCTTGTCGTCGCCCCTGTCACTATCACTAGATAATGGACATTTAGCAATAAAATGACCGGGCTTACCACACTTGTAGCAAACCTTCTTGGAGCGGGGCTTGTAATCCTTCCCCCTCCTTTGCTTGAGGATTTGGCTGAAACTCTTGATGATGAGCGCCATTTCCTCGTTGTCGAGCTTGGAAGCATCGATGGGTTGTCTACTTGATGTAGACTCCTCCTTCTTCTCCTCCGTCGCCTTGAATGCGACTGGTTGTGCCTCGGGCGTGGAGGAGGTGCCTTGCTCGATGATTTTCTTTGAGCCTTTAATCATTAGCTCAAAGCTCACAAATTTGCCTATAACTTCCTCGGGAGACATTAGCTTATATCTAGGATCACCTCGAATTAATTGAACTTGTGTAGGGTTAAGAAATACGAGGGATCTAAGAATAACCTTGACCATCTCATGGTCATCCCATTTTTCGCTCCCGAGGTTGCGCACTTGGTTCACCAAGGTCTTCAAGCGGTTGTACATCGCTTGTGGATCCTCTCCTTGGTGAAGCATGAAGCGACCGAGCTCCCCCTCGATCGTCTCCCGCTTGGTGATTTTTGTCACCTCGTCTCCTTCGTGTGCGGTCTTGAGTACGTCCCAAATTTCCTTCCCACTTTTTAGCCCTTGCACCTTGTTATACTCCTCTCGACTTAGAGAGGCGAGGAGTATAGTGGTTGCTTGGGAGTTAAAGTGGTGGATTTGGGCCACCTCGTCCGAGTCGTAGTCTTCATCCCCTACGGATGGTACCTGTACACCAAACTCAACAACATTCCACATGCTTGTGTGGAGTGAGGTTAGATGGTGTCTCATTTTGTCACTCCACATATTATAATCTTCACCGTCAAAAACCGGTGGTTTGCCTAATGGAACGGAGAGTAAAGGAGTATGTTTTGAAGTGTGAGGGTAGCGTAGGGGGATCTTACTATACTTCTTGCGCTCTTGGCGCTTAGAAGTAATGGACGGTGCGTCGGAGTCGGAGGTCGATGTTGATGAAGTGTCGGTCTCGTAGTAGACCACTTTCCTCATCCTCTTGTGCTTGTCGCCTCTCCGATGCGACTTGTGAGAAGAGGATTTCTTCTCCTTCCCCTTCCCTTTGTTGGAGGAGCTTTTCTTCTTCTCCTTCCTCTTGGTGCGGGACTCTTCCGATGAAGTGCTCTCGTGACTCGTAGTGGGCTTGTCGCCGGTTTCCATCTCCCTCTTGGTGTGATCTCCCGACATCACTTCGAGCGGTTAGGCTCTAATGAAGCACCGGGCTCTGATACCAATTGAAAGTCGCCTAGAGGGGGGGTGAATAGGGCGAAACTGAAATTTACAAAATTAATCACAACTACAAGCCGGGTTAGCGTTAGAAATAATAATGAGTCCGAGAGAAAGTGAGCAAAACAAATCGCAAGCGAATGAAGAGTGTGACACGTGGATTTGTTTTACCGAAGTTCGGTTCTCGCAAACCTACTCCCCGTTGAGGAGGCCACAAAGGCCGGGTCTCTTTCAACCCTTACCCTCTCTCAAACGGTCCCTCGGACCGAGTGAGCTTCTCTTCTCAAATCAAAATCGGGAACAAAACTTCCCCGCAAGGACCACCACACAATTGGTGTCTCTTGCCTCGGTTACAATGGAGTTTTGATCACAAGAACAAGTGAGAAAGAAAAGAAGCAATCCAAGCGCAAGAGCTCAAAAGAACACGGCAAATCTCTCTCGCTAATCACTAAAGCCTTGTGTGGAATTGGAGAGGATTTGATCACTTGAGTGTGTCTAGAATTGAATGCCTAGCTCTTGTAAGTGGTTGAGAAGTGGAAAACTTGGATGTCTTGAATGTGGGGTGGTTGGGGGTATTTATAGCCCCAACCACCAAACTAGCCGTTTGGTGGAAGCTGTCTGTCGTATGGTGCACCGGACAGTCCGGTGCACACCAGACATGTCCGGTGCGACAGCCACGTCACCAGGCCGTTAGGGTTCTGACCGTTGGAGCTCTGATGCTGGGCCCGTCTGGATGACCGGTGGCGCACCGGACATGAACTGTAGGGTGTCTGGTGCGCCAGTATGGGCGTGCCTGACTTCTGCGCGCGCTGGCGCGCATTTAATGCGCTGCAGGTAGCCGTTGGCGCCTGAAGTAGCCGTTGCCCCGCAGTTACACCGGACAGTCCGGTGTACACCGGACATGTCCAGTGAATTATAGCGGAGCAGCCGATGCGAATTCCCGAGGCTGCCGAGTTCAGAGCCGCGCCTTCTTGGAGCACCGGACACTGTCCGGTGTACACCGGACAGTCCGGTGAATTATAGCGCCCCGGCTCTGAGAATTCCCGAAGGTGAAGAGTTTGCAGTCGATCTTCCCTGGTGCACCGGACAGTCCGGTGCGCCCGACCAGGGTGCCTTCGGTTGTCCCTTTGCTCCTTTGTTTGAACCCTTTTTCTTGGTCTTTTTATTGGCTTATGGTGAACCTTTTGTACTTGTAGAACTTATAAACTCGGGCAAACTAGTTAGTCCAATTATTTGTGTTGGGCAATTCAACCACCAAAATTAGTTTAGGAAATAGGTATAAGCCTAATTCCCTTTCACCCTTTTCGCCTCGCGCATGGGATCCACGATCCGGACGACCGCCCGGCGTTTCTGCGCAGCGTCTTGACGGTCCCTCTCCATCACTGCCGATACAACAGCAGCAATATTCCGCCTGTAAGGAAAAACCTTCAATTCGCGAGCCATGTGAGACATAAAGAAGTCCTTGCCAGCCGCGCGGGGGATCGGAACATTCTTGGGCCATCGACCCCCGGTAACCTCCAGCATTCGCGCCGAAGACTCCTAGAGCTCGGGCGAAGACATCCTTCCCTCGATGGCTGCGCACGTCCCCATCAAATACACAGCAAAACTATCAGAGACCCCCACTCCCCCAATTGCAGTACCTAATTTTCTCTTCTTAGTGGCCGGGGCAGCCCCCTGCGAAGGCCTTTCCTCGATCACGTCCACCGGTTTCTTCCCACGGCGGTCGGCAGCGTCTTCCTCGGGATAACCACTGTATGGCAAGCGGTTTAGTTCGAAGACCCGATTCAATCTAACATTGGACCCACGGATATCCCAGCTCCGCAGACCCTCTATTCTCGGCACATAGCGCCCCACAATCCTCGCCGCACCGTCTTCCGCTTCACGCACGAATGCGGCGGTATTCCGGCCATGCAGATCCAACGCGAAGGCAGGACTTCGCACCCGTTGCCCGCCCAAGGAGGGCATCTCGCGAAGGCATACTTCGCCCAACGCCCAGCCATGTGCCAAGGGCCATACCCCATACCCGATGAATTCCTCAACTAAATCGCGCCCGCTACTCATGCGGGCAGCGCACCGAAGGGCTCCTTTGTCTTCATCATCCTCTGCCACCTCAAATTGCGGGTACGCCACATAATAATGGGAGCACATCACGACCACGGGGAGCCCTGGGTGGTCTTCGACTTCGCCTTCGAAAACATAAAACCAGAAATCCCACCAGTTGCCCCACTTGTTGCGGGCACAAGGAACTAACTCCACGACTTCCATCGAAATCTTTCCGATCCTCGGCATAAACGTGCACGATCCAAACTATGCAATCTTGTGTCCAATTTTCCTTTTCTGCCAATGTAGGCAGTAATGTTTGGCGAAGACCTCCACAGACGGCTAACCACCATACGAAGTCGCTGCCCAGACATACTTCGCCAGGGCCACCCCGGCATTCGGCGTCAGCTGGTGGACCTAGACCTCAAACCTCTGCAGGACCTCCGCCACAAAGCGATGCGCGGGCAGACGAAGACCAGTGGTGAAAAATGCCTCAAACACGACCAACTCGCCCTCGGGCTCGGGGACCTCCTTCGCCTCCGGGACACGCCCCACTCTGCTGCCAAAGTAACCAAGCTACTGCATATCCTGAACGCGGACCGAGGAAATCTGTGAAACACCGAATTCCACTGTATCACCCGGTCGCAGCTCCTCCACCGCCACATTGCTCAAGGTATCCTCAGACGATGTGCCTGCCGGCGGCGAGTTTGCAGCAGACGAGGAAGAAGACGACATGGCTACGTACCGTCGGCGGCGGCGAGCGGTCTGCTTGACGCGGGCCAGATCTCCGGCGAGCAGGAGCAAGGAGGGCAGGCGAGCGGGCGAACGATTTCAAATGGAGGCTAGGGTTTTGCGGCACACAGAAAGAAAACCTGAACTGCACCGCCTCACCCCTTTTTATACACAGGACGTGACGCTTCGGGAAACCCGCAGTCCAACAGTACCGCGTCCATCAACGGTCACATCAAAAACCCCGCGGAACCACTTCGAGCGAGGGCAGCGTCTCCACCATCTAGCGACGTCTTAGGCACCAGATGACTTAGTCGAACTGGTCCCTCGGAGGGCAAATGTTGGGGCGAAGGCAAAGTCGCTCCAGCCTTCGTCAATTTCGCTGCACCAACGGAGGCAATACGACCGGCGGGGTTGTAACACCCCTGGTGTTACGAGAACTAAAAATTTGACATTGCATCATGTGCACTTGCATTAACTTGCTTGATACACCTAGAATGCATTCCTTAGGGTAACAAATTTGCAGAAGGGTGAGGTTGTGTCGTTTCGAAGAGAGCAAGAGAAGTTCAGAGACCTTGTTTGAAATCTAGTACAAGCAAACAAATTTTAAACTAATGGAAATTTGGACATGAGCTCTATACACCAAAGTTGGGTTTGAGCTTAAAGTCAACCTTGTTTTTAGTAGGATGCAATAAATGGATGAAATGCTTGAAGCAGATCAAGTCCAATTTCAACTCTAAACTAGCCCAAAAGTGGATTTTAAGATCTAGCTAAGTTTTGCTAAAAGTCCATATACCAAAGTTGTGGAGCTTGGAAAAGTGAACAATTTTCATATTTGGAGCTCTCCAAGTGATGTGGGAGAATTTGAAGTAATTTGCAAAAATTCAGATTTGGGTCAGTTGGAATCAGCCCAAAACAGTTTTATTTATCTGTTTTTAAATCCCTGTAACTTTTAATCCATGAGTATTTTGGAAACAGTTGTTATAACAAACCTGTAGAGTAACTATAGGAGAACAATGTTTATGAAATGTGGTAGCCCTAAAACCATATGAAACTAGGAGAAAAACTGGTCCAAGCACGAGCTGACAGAAATTGTGATTTTCAGACTTAGTGCAATAACCTGAATCTGAATTTTAGTGTTGTGAGTGCAGTTTTGGAGCTTCTTTGTGCCTAATCCATAAGGTTTTGGACTGTGGGTTATATAAAAGAATTGAAGACAATATATTGGTGAACAAATCTCTTTGAGAAGGTTTGGCTTGGGGATGCATGGAAAATAGAGTGGAAGCTGTCCAAAAATGGACTGTCAGTTTGCACTGACTGAATTTTGTTCAGATTAGCTGAAAATTGAATTGCAGCAGGTTGCTCAGTTTGGAGCTCTTCTGTGACCAATTCATGAGGTTTTGGGCTAAACGTTGTATAGAAAAGTCAAAGACCAGATGATGGTGAACAAGTTTCATGAGAGGAGTAGGGCTTGCTATTGTGTAAAATGTGGAGAAATATGTGCTGCAATCTTCTATGTCAGGTGTTGCGTTCAGTTTTTTTTAGTTAGCTGAATTTGAGTTACTATGTTTTCAACCCAAGTTCGGTTATCTGTAACTTAAGATTTATTTGGAGTTAGCTAGTAGCCATTGAAACAAAGCTGGAGAGTAATCATAGAGGAACAAGTACTAGTAAGAAAGTATATCAAGTTAGCATATGGAATTGGGAGAAAGCTTCGCTCCAGTTCGAGCTGTCAATCAAGTTGTGTGCACTGAACTTCATTTTAGATAACTGAAACCTAATTCAGTTTTGGGGAGAAAGAAGCATTCCCACGTCTCTACTGTGTCTCAACTAGTGCCAGTTTGAGCTGCAGTATTGGATTGAGGTCTAAAAAGGTGGTAAATGAAAGGGTACAAAAATAGAAGAAGGAAGAAAAATCTTTTTTCTCCCACGTCCAGTCCTCCTTATCTACCGTACGCTGCAATCTCCTAGCATATTTTATCCCTGCGTACACGCGTCAGTCCCAGGTGATCTTCAACGCCACCTCCTGCTTCCTAGCTAAAGCATGATCACTCCTTTGGAAACCTCCTGTCCTCACGCCAGCTCTCTAGAAGTCCAAAATGCTCTGCTCTCAATACTCCTTCCTCCACGCCATCTCCCTCCCTCGTCCCATCGCTTGCATTGGTGCAGCAGCAGTCGCTCGACACCAGCTCCTCCGCGTCATCTCCCACTCCTCCCAACGCTGGAGTAGCAGCTGCCAAACATCCGGTAAAGTCTGGACATCGATCGAGACCTTCTCTTGCTATGTGCTTGGTCTCCTCAGTGCTTGCTTTGCTACTCGCACGCCTAGCTCCGAGCCTCAGCGTGCGCCTTATTGTTGTCGTCCCAGGTGCCGAAGCCCCTTCTCTGGTCGCCGTGCAAGAGCCGTGCAAGAGTGCCCTTCGGCCGTCGCGCTCTGGCCATGGACCCTACGCGCTCGTCATTCCCTTGAGAATAGTCGTCGTCCTGCTATTTTGGTGTCACCATCCTCGTCCTCGCCATCGCTTTACGGATTCGACGTCGTCGAGTTTCACATCGCTGTTACAACGTCCTGGTCTTTTGGAGCTTTGGTAAATTGTTGTCCTGCTGCGTTGCCATGTGGTGCTCCCTACTCCCTACCTTGTGGTGAGCTGTCGTCGATCCTGATCTTCATTTTGCTATTTCAAATCAACTTAGCACGTTTGCCATAGTCGTGTATGTCGTTATGGTGCTCGTCGTGTTGTGGTTAGCCGGGGATTAGGATGGTTTGTTGTTGGCCGTCGTTGGCAAGTTTTGCTTGGTGCAGTCTACCGTGTGGACCGAGCTGGGTCCAAATCGGATGTAGAAGTTTTTTCATTTATCTAATAAAGATAGACCTTGTGAATTTTGCCTAGAGCTACAGGAAGAAGTAACAGTTGTGAGGTAAATTCTGTTAGGCTCACAAAAATGGGTTCTCTAGGTTAAAATAGTTTTAGGGGTTCTCAGGCAAGTCCTTAATTTTGGATAATTAAAACTTAGTTTTAATAGGATGATATGAGTTTTAGTAATAAAAATAAAGCACTAAAAATTGTACGAAAATTTGTGTAAGCTTATCTTGAGCATATGAACCCTTGGTAAAATTGGAACTGTTTGGATAAGATATGCTTAGCAAATTAATTATTGGTCAAAAAGGAAAAAGAGATTTATCCCTGGGTGATTAAAGCACCTAATGACTTAGTAAAACAATGAAAATGAAGTTGCTTAGCAAGTTTTGGATGGTTAGGTGAGTTCTAAGGATAAGTAGCCCCCTGGTAGTTATGGCTTATGGTGATAGCTTGTAATTGTAATTTTGTAATGCTTTGTAATACCTTCCTTGCTAGTAGCATATACACAGGCATTCATAATCATGGCATTTCATGTAGAGTACCAAGAAGAAGTGATTTGTGAAGAATAAACCTGCTCCAATCTGTTGACCTATTGGTGGATTTCATCTAACTGCTTATCGCGATAGGAGATCTCTGATTTCCTCCTGTACTAAGGCAAGCCTCGGTGCATTTGCCCCTTCCTTATGTTTTAAATGCTTTATCACCTGATATGATGCATTAGGTTGATAGGAGTTGTGTGATAAACAATTGATGCATTACCATTCCTTAAAAATTCCTAAATCCATGTTTTATAAAAAGAATTATTACTGCTTAGTCCTGCTTAGAAACTCAAAAATCATTTCTTTTTCAAAAGAATGATGTGTAACATTGGTTATGGGCTTTTGATTCAAAAGTGAAAGCAAACTTATGATGATGAGTCCATCAGGGCTCCGGATGGGTTCATCATCCGAAAAGAGTACCCCTGCCGGGTACCAAAAATGGGGAAATGGTTTGAATAAATCGAGACCAGACGCTGAGCTGACATGGTCGCCCGTCTGTGTTGATTAAGGACCATACCGTTGACTGGCCTGTTGTGGTTGAGACTTTGCAACTAGCCACATACCCTGGTATGGGACAGGGTAAGCTTGAACCCGGCTATTCCATATGTGAAGAGACAATCACGCACTGGGAGTGGAGAGATGGCGGGAGTAGCATGTATCCTCCTGGCATAATTGCACGCCTGGTAGGATAATGTGCTCTCGGGTGGCGCGGACCTGTTCATGTAGTGGAGGACTCCGTGGGAACAGTTGACATATGCAAGGGTTAAGTGCTACATATGTCGTGTGGTTAGAGATCCCCAGCTGGGTATAATCGGTTCGAATCGTCGTTGCTCCTCGGTTATGGAGACTCATCCCGGTGACCATCATCGTAGTTAGCAAGTGAAATATGAGTATGAATAAAATGCAGCTAGTATAGGCCAAGTGCTTGAACTAGATTAGGAAAAATCTAGATTCATGTAAATACCTAACTTGTGAAAGAAAACTTGGCTTAGGGATCAACTGGTAGTAAGCTTTTCTGCCAAAAAGGGTCTTTGATAATTGATAAGCTTTACCTTGAGTCCCAAAATCCAGCATACCCTTGAGAGTCTTTTCTTTAGTCGGGTAAGTCTTGCTGAGTAATTGCATACTCAGGGTTTTATTCCCTATGTTGTTGCAGGAGTGATTCTTGCTATCTTTAGCCCCTAATAGTTGCTTCGTGGGGAGGCCTGGAAGTTTTTAATGCTTAGTGTATTTTTTATGGAAAGGCTTCACCTTTCCCAATTGTGTATTAAGTCATGCACTTTGGGTACTATCAGGACTTGTAATAATTACAACTCTTTCTATGATGTAAAACTTAAGATTTGGAATTGTAAAAATATGTTTTGTAAAGTCTTCCGCTCTATCTCCGAAGTGTGTGTGTATCAAATGTGATTACTGTAATGTACATGTTATGTGGGAGATCCTTGGGGTGATGAGTTCGAGTTGATGAATTCGATAGCCTTGTTAAGTTACCCGGTGCATGTGCACAACCATCCGAGGCCGTTAATGGCAAAGATTGGTGCATGTGAGACTGATAACTTGGGAGGGCTGTCACAGGGGTCCACCCTTCGTCCTCTACACTACGAGACGAAGGCCTACGACAACGTCGCCCCGTCCCGCGTCCTCACCCGACCACGAGGCCCACGTGGGATTCGGCCCATTGTAACAGGCCCTGCATGGCGTCGTGTGTTACGGGCTCGATTTGTAATAGCTTTTCTGTAATGACAGTCTGTAACCCTCCTTTATGGGAATATTCTAGGGATAGTCCAGGTGCCTGAGGGTACATGCGTCCTTACATAGAGACGTTGGGCACTCAGGCACCTATAAATACCCCCGTACAGTGCCCTTGAGAGGCTAGATTAACAGAGCAATTGCCGCCTCGAGTTAAACCGTGTTCACATCTTTCTCGCCCCCCCCCCGTTGGATCAACTTGCACGGAAGCACAAGTTCCAACAGCGGCTAATGATCCCATAAGCTTTTGGACTTCCTTGACTCGGGCCGGGGGCCTCATTGCCTCGATCGCTCTGATCTTCTCTGGGTTCGCTTCAATGCCCCGGTACAAAACTAGGAATCCCAGCAACTTCCCAGCTGAAACGCCAAAAACGCATTTGTCCGGGTTTAGTTTTGTGCGGGTTGCCCGCAGCTTGTCGAAGACCAGGGTTAAGTCTTCCACTAGGGTCGACCCTCTCTTAGTCTTGACCACGATGTCATCGACGTAGACTTCCACTTTGTCCCTAATCAGGTCCCCAAAAGTCTTACTCATCGCCCGCACAAATGTAGGCAAGGCGTTTTTCAGACCGTACGGCATAACAACATAGCAGTAAAGCTCATCCACTGTTACAAAAGCGGTATGCTTCCTATCTTCCCTAGACATCTGGATTTGATGGAAACCAGAGTAAGCGTCTAGGAATGACAATAGGTCGCACCTGGAGGTAGAATCCACGATTTGGTCTATACGTGTTAGTGGATACGGGTCCTTGGGGCAGGCCTTATTCAGGCTGGTGTAGTCGATGCACTTCCGAAGCTTCCCATTCGCCTTGGGGACGATGACTGGGTTGCCCAACCATATTGGGTGATGAACCTCTTTGATGAAGCCAGCCTCTAGCAGCTTCCGGACCTCCTTTCAGATGAAGTCCTGCCGCTCAACAGACTGTCTGCGAGGCTTCTGACTCACCGGCCTGGTGTCGGGGTTGATCTTCAGGTGGTGCTCGATCACCTCCCTAGGGATCCTAGGCATCTGCGACGGCTCCCATGCAAACACGTCGGCGTTTGCCTGGAGGAAGGCGACGAGCTCGAGTTCCTATTTCTCGTCCAGATCACCTGCAATGCGAGTGGTCTGGGTGGAATCCGCAGCGAGCCAGATGGCTTTGATGGGGACGCCATTTGTTCCGGATGGTTGTACCTTTGGTGTCTTGGGGGCGCCTTGGTACTGGAGGTTGAGGGATTCCTCCCTCCGTCATCTGGGCGAGCAGTCTCTGCCGCCAGGGCGTGTAGCTTCTCTACGGCCGCAAGTGCGGTGGCACGATCACCCTGCACGGTGAGGACCCTAGTTGGGGATGGCATCTTGAGGACCAAATACCCGTAATGGGCAATGGCCATGAACCGGTACAGGGTCGGCCTACCAATGATGGCGTTAAAGGGGAGGTTGACTTCCGCGACGTCGAACATAACGTTTTCCGTGCGGAAGTTCTCCTCAGTCCTGAATGTAACCGGGAGTGCGATGCTTCCAAGGGGATACACCGGCTGCGGGCCCACTCTGGAGAATGGGCGTGAGGGTCCCAGACGGGACCCCAGGATTTGCAGCTGCTTGAATGCAGCATGGCTGATGATGTTGAGGCCTGCCCCGCCGTCAATCAACACATGGTGTAGCCGCATGTTAGCGATGACAGGGGCGATGATGAGTGGCAGTATGCCGGCCCCTGCCATGTTGTCGGGGCAGTCGGATGCCCCGAAGGAGATGGTGGTGCTCCTCCATCGTTGATGTGGGGCAGCCTTCGGGACTCCTGGAGTTGCCGACAGGACCTCACGACGCAGGGACTTGACGTTCCTGCGGGAGGTGAGTTCCCAGCTCCCGCCGTACATGACGTACAGCTTCTTGTGGTGGTCGTTGTCATCCCCGGAGTCGGAACCTCCGGTGAAGACGTCCTTGAGATCCCCCTCGGGTGATTGATACCCGAGTTCTTGTTCCCCCGCGGCCACTTGAGAGCACCTAGAGCGGGGGTGAATAGGTGATCCTGTGAAAACTTAAACTTATATCCACAAAAACTTGTTAAGTGTTAGCACAATAATCGCCAAGTGGCTAGAGAGGAGTCTCAACAAAACACAATACCACAAGAGATCAAACACAAAGATGACACAGTGGTTTATCCCGTGGTTCGGCCAAGACCAACGCTTGCCTACTCCACGTTGTAGCGTCCCAACGGACGAGGGTTGCAATCAACCCCTCTCAAGCGGTCCAAAGACCAACTTGAATACCACGGTGTTTTGTTTTGCCTTTCAATATCCCGTTTGCGAGGATTCTCCACAACTTGGAGCCTCTCGCCCTTACACTTGAGATTCACAAGAAATACGGAGTAAGGGAGGAAAGCAACACACACAAATCCACAGCAAAATGCGCACACACACGGCCAAGAATCGAGCTCAAAAGACTATCTCAAAGTTCTCACTAGAACGGAGCTCGAATCACTGAGAATGACAAACGAATGCGCAAAGACTGAGTGTGGATGATCAAGAATGCTCTAAGGTTGCTTGGTGTGCTCCTCCATGCGCCTAGGGGTCCCTTTTATAGCCCCAAGGCAGCTAGGAGCCGTTGAGAGCAAATCTGGAAGGCCAATCTTGCCTTCTGTCGTCAGGTGCACCGGACAGTCCGGTGCACACCGGACACTGTCCGGTGCCCGATTTCCTTCCTAAAATGGCGCTGCCGACCGTTGCAGATCTGGGAGCCGTTGGCGCACCGGACATGTCCGGTGCACACCGGACAGTCCGGTGCCCCCTTCTGACCGTTGGCCCGGCCACGTGTCGCGCGCAGATTCCGCGGCCGACCGTTGGCCCGGCCGACCGTTGGCTCACCGGACAGTGCGGTGCACACCGGACAGTCCGGTGAATTTTAGCCGTACGTCGTCGGCGAATTCCCGAGAGCGGCCACTTCACGCCGAGCCAGCCTGGCGCACCGGACACTGTCCGGTGCACCACCGGACAGTCCGGTGCACCCAGACTGGGCAGACTTTGGCTGCTCGAGCCATTTCTTCTCCAACTCGATTTTTTCTGTTTCCAGCACTTAGACACAATACATTAGTCCATAAAACAATGTACTAAGTCTGAGAAACATACCTTTATCCTTGATTTGTACTTTGTCCACCATTTTACAATTAGGCACCTGTGTTGGGCACTAAATCACCAAAATACTTAGAAATGGCCCAAGGTGTCACACCCGGTTTTGGAAGGCAAACCGAATGCGAACTATGTACGTGCCAGGATCAGAACTCACGTACACAGCGATTACATAAATGAACATCGTCGCACAATGCTCGAATAATAACATAAAAGAGTATTAACTTATTACATCACAGAGTCATAGACATCCACATAGTCATCAACTTAACAGTTAAATCAAAGTGCTAGCGAAACGCAGTAAAGATAAGGCCTTCACAGGCAGCTGACTGGGGGTTGCCGCCAACCCACACCTAGAATTCGTCGTAGTCTTGGAACTCCTGGAAGTCTCCTTCCACGGCTTCGCCTTCTCCTGGGCAGTGGTTGGACAACCTGGTGTTTTGTGGTAAAGCAAGGATGAGTACACATCAACGTACTCAGCAAATGTCCCGTTTGGCTGTAGTGGACTAGCTTTATGTGGGGTTAGGCTCAAGCAGTTGCTTTTAGTTGGTCAGGTATTTATCATTAGTAGAAGCCAGATTTTAGCATTAACCAACCCATGAACCATTTCCTCATCGAGGAACAACATCATCATATTCGAACCAAAACCATAACATAATCCTTGTATCTCGAACCATCTGTATCTCTAATCAAAGAGGATCCCAAGGCTGCTCTTAACCGTGAGCACGGCTGATATACCAGTTTCACTACCCTCTGCAGAGGTCGCACACTTTACCCATGAGTCATGATTCCCTTTCTGCCCGGGCTTGCAAGACCCTTATTCACTCCCAAGGTGAATGGCCAGGGATTCACTACGTAGCCTTTACAAAGATTCCCTAGAGACCATAGCTGCCCGTTAGGTTTCTCCAGTTTGATAAACACAGTACTCCTCCCCGCAGGAGAGTGACTAACAAAAGCAAAACGAAAGAACCTCGGCACTCAGCCTCGGCAGAGCAAGCACTGTGCCTGGACCCCTTTGACGGCACGACGGCGAAGCAACTACACCTCTAGTTCCTCTAATTAATTAGCTAAGGGCACCCCATTTCACCCTCATGGTTGCACTGTTATCCCGGGTGGTCTCTCAACGAACAGGTCCTTACGGAGAGGTACTCAGGAAACAGCCTGAGCCCCCTAGAGTATCACAAGATCATCAACATCATCAGGATAACAGTATCATAAATATTCACATCATGTTCATTGATTAAGTTAAGGCAAGTAGCAGAATGCTAACCATAATAGCCCATAAGGTCATCAAGGATAAAGTAAAGTGTAAAGCTAGTCAATCCTTAGGTTTCAAGTAAGTAATGCGGGGTAGTAAGTTATAAATGAATAGGACATAATGGGTCAGAGGACACTTGCCTTCACCAAACTGTTGATCAGGAACTTCCTCTGCAACTTCCTCGGGAAACACAGACTGCTCGTTGTCTACGTAAAGTAATCATTCACACTATGCACTTGGGAAACAACAAACAAAAATAATATACCAAACATATGCAGCAGAGAGATCACAAGTTCATAATAGAAAAGGGATAGGCACTCTGGTATTCCCTAGGTCTAGGGTGGAGGACTATACCAAGTGATTCACTATCCACTAATCAGTTCTAAGTCAGTGGTGGGGGTTAAATCATTACATAATGTTAAGTCCATAAACTTAAGTGCTCCAACTTTATTAAAATCTACTATCTTTTATTTATCTCAAATAGGGTTCCCATAACATCAATTTTACCCTAATGATCAACTATTAATTGGGACATAGAAACAGCAGGGAAACATTGCATAAACAGATAGATAATAATATTATGAACATTTTGCAATTTGAAGCACCTAATTTGGAGTTCATATGACAAAGTTATGAATTTTACAAGTTTAGGGGTTAAAAATATACCCTAAGTACCTATTTTGAATTAAATAAAAGGTCCGAGGACCTAGCTGTAAGAAACCAGGGACGGCGGGTTCAAATTCCAGAAAACAGGAGGGCTCTTTAAGAAAACGCGCGGGCGAAGGGGTATCGGACTCCTACGGCCGTTGGATCTCAGGCGGACGGCCAGGATTAGATCCTGCGGGCGGGCGCGCGATGCGCGCGGTGGCCTGGGTGGCTGACAGGCAGGGCCGGGCGGCAGAGCGGGGCGTGGGCGGGCTGACAGGCGGGGCCCAGCAGCAGAGCGGGGCGCGGGCGGGCTGACAGGCGGGGCCCAGCGGCAGAGCGGGGCGCGGGCGGGCTGACAGGCGGGGCCCAGTTGGCAGGGAGGCGGGGCGCGGGGAAAACGGCTCTGGGCCATCGGATCTCAGGCGAACGGCTGAGGTTTGGTTCGGGCTATTTGAAACAGGGCCGTCCGATCTAAGATGGACGGCGGAGATGGGGCGGCTGGCTTCTGTCTCCTTCCCCAGCCAGCTGAGGCGGCGGCGCCCGTCCCCGCGGCGGAGGACTCGCCGGAGACGAGGGGCGCGGGCGCTTGGCGGGTCTCTGGGGCGACCAGAGTGGCCGGGAAGGTTGGGAAGGGCACGGGGAATCCTTTGGTGGGGTCTGGGTCGGGGCAGGGGCACCGGAGGGGGGCGGTTCACGGTGAAGCGGCTCGGCGGCGGCGTTAAGCAACTCCGACGAGGAATTAAGCACGACAGAGTGCAATAGAGGGGAAGGGAGGGGGCATGGGAGGTTCCTTACCTCAAGGCGAACTCCGGGGACTCCTCGGTGGCGACGGAGACGCGGCGACAGCCCGAGTCGGCGGTGGCGGACCTCCGCGGCTGCACGGCAAACGACGGGTGAGCGCGGGCGGAGGGATTCGGGGAGGGAGAGGGGAAATTGGGGCGCGTCCCGGGTTGTGGACGTCGGGGCGGAGCTCACCGTGGCAGAGGGCACGGCGGGGCTCCAACGGCGACGGAGGAACAAGCTCGGGACGGCGGCGGTTTAATGGCGGTGGCGCTCGGGCGTGCGCGCAGCGTGGGGAAGGTGAGGGAGGGGTCTGCGGGTGCGCAAATGAGGGAGGGGGAGATGGCGAGCGAGGTTCGGGGCTCAAGTGGCCAAGGGCGAGGTGGTGGCGAGCCCCACGCGCGGCGTGGGCGCGGAGTCCGCGGCACGCGCGGCGGCGGTTACGCGGAGACGACGGGGCTGACAGCCCGGGTCCACGAGCAGAGAGAGAGAGGAAAGCGGGCGCGGGCGCGGAGGACGGTTGCCTGACGGGCGGGCCCGCCAGGGCAGAGAGAGCGGGGGAAGCGGGCGCGGGGAACGCGGCTGCGCTGACGGGTGGGCCCGCCAGGGCAGAGAGAGGAGGGGGGGAGAAGGCGCGCGCGGGATGGGCCGAGCTGGGCCGAAAGGCCGAGGGGGGCGGGGGAGTGGGCTTCTTTCCTTTTTCCTTTTAATTTGGAATTGTTTTCTCTTTTCTTTTTATTTTCTCTTTTCGATTCAAATTCAAATGAGCCACAAATTCAAATTAGACTTTTTGAGAATTATGCACCAAACAAAAGTGAAATCTAGGGTTCAACATGATGCAACAGTTCACACTCCCTTAGAGTTTGAGCCCATAGACTATAGTTACAAATAAAATAACCACTTTTCTCCTATAGAAATGAGAAAGAGAAGATTGGGGAAGGATGAGAAAAGGGAAGTAACACCTGAATTTGTGAATATGAGCAAAGAAATTTTATACCCCCAAATTCAGGGTGTTACAAACCTATCCCCCTTAAAAGAATCTCGCCCCGAGATTCAGGGTTGGTCAGCAAAGAGTTCAGGGTATTTGGCCTTCAGATCATCTTCTCGTTCCCAGGTTGCTTCTTCCTCCGAGTGGTGACCCCATCTGACTTTGCACATTCTGATGGTGTTCCTCCGGGTGACTCTGTCTGCAAACTCCAGAATCCGCGTTGGCTTCTCTATGTATGTTAGATCCTCCTGGACTTCCAAACCCTCCACTGGCAACTGTTCTTCTGGTACTCGCAGGCACTTCTTCAATTGCGACACGTGGAACACATTGTGCACTGCTGACAAACTTTCTGGTAGGTTGAGTTGGTAAGCCACTTCTCCACGCTTTGCCTGAATCTGATATGGTCCCACGTACCGGGGTGCTAACTTGCCTTTAACTCCGAACCTTCTGACTCCCCTGATAGGTGACACCTTCAGATAGACGAAATCCCCCACTTCGAAACTCAGTTCTCTTCTCCTTCGGTCCGCATAGCTTCGCTGCCTTGATTGTGCTATCTTCAGATTCTCCCGAACCATTTTGATATTCTCTTCGGCTTCAAGTAGGATGTCGGGGCCAAACACCTGTCTCTCTCCAGGCTGGTCCCAATGCAGCGGAGTCCTACAACTCCGCCCATAGAGTGCCTGAAACGGTGACATCTTCAAGCTAGCCTGATAGCTATTGTTGTAGGAGAATTCTGCATAAGGTAACCTTCTGTCCCATCCTGACTTGTCTTGCAACGCACAGGCTCTCAGCATATCTTCTAGGATCTGGTTAGTTCTTTCAGTCTGACCGTCTGTCTGCGGATGATAAGCCGAGCTGAAGTTCAAATGGGTGCCCAAAGCTTCTTGTAGCTGCTGCCAAAAATGAGAGGTGAACTGCGTTCCTCGATCTGACACTATCTTCTTCGGCACACCATGAAGGCAGACTATCCGTGACATGTATAACTCAGCTAACGTTGCTCCGGTATATGTGGTCTTCACAGGTATGAAATGGGCCACCTTTGTTAAGCGGTCCACAACCACCCAGATGGAATCATAGCCGGCCCGGGTACGAGGTAGGCCAACTACAAAATCCATCCCGATCTCATCCCACTTCCACTGAGGAATCCGCAATGGCTGCAACAATCCGGCGGGCCTTTGATGCTCTGCTTTGGTCCTTTGACAGCTATCACAGATGGCGACATATTCTGCGATTTCTCTTTTCATGCCATACCACCAAAACCTCCTTTTTAAATCCCGGTACATCTTTTCACTTTCCGGGTGTATGGAGTAGGCTGTCTCATGAGCTTCCTTTAGGATCAGCTCTCGAATAGGTTTGAGGTCGGGGACACACAATCGGTCCTTGAACCATATTACCCCCTCTTCATCCTCTCGAAAGTCTTTGCCTCTTCCTTCTAAGATTAGCTGTCGGATCTTGTTGATGCTTTCATCATCCTTCTGCCCTTCTTTGATCTCCCGCTCTAGGGTGGGCTCTAATTCCACTGTTACTCCTTGCGTACTGTTCAGGAAACCGAGACTCAGTCTGTCGAACTCCTTGGCTAACTCATATGGCATTGGGTACGTGGCCAGCATATTGACTTGACTCTTCCTGCTCAGAGCATCTGCAACCACATTGGCTTTGCCTGGATGGTAATGTATCTCCAACTCGTAGTCCTTGATCAATTCCAACCATCTTCGCTGTCTCATGTTTAACTCTGACTGGGTGAATATGTACTTCAGACTTTTATGATCGGTGTAGATGTCGCACTTCTGTCCATACAAGTAATGTCTCCAGGTCTTCAAGGCATGAACTACTGCTGCCAACTCCAGGTCGTGTGTGGGATAATTTTTCTCATGGATCTTCAGCTGTCGAGATGAATATGCTACAACTCTTCCTTCTTGCATTAGCACACATCCCAATCCGGTGTAAGAAGCATCGCAATACACTGAGAATGGTTTGTGAACATCAGGCAGGACTAACACCGGAGCTGTAGTCAATCTATTTTTCAGTTCTTCAAATGCTTCCTGACACTTTTGGGTCCACTTAAACTCAATTTTCTTCGCTAGTAATGCTGTCATTGGTCTAGCAATCTTTGAGAAGCCTTCGATGAAACGCCTGTAATACCCAGCCATTCCAATGAAGCTCTTGATCCCACGAACATCCCTTGGTGCTTTCCAGTTCAGGATATCTGCCACTTTCTTTGGATCCACTGCCAACCCATCTTGATTTATGATGTGACCCAGAAACAAGACTTCATGAATCCAGAACTCGCATTTGCTCAGCTTGGCATACAGCTGATGCTCTCGAAGTCTTTGCAATACCATCTTCAAATGCTCTACATGATCTTCCTCACTTTGAGAGTATATGAGAATATCATCGATAAACACTACCACAAACTTGTCCAGATAATCCATGAACACACTGTTCATCAGGTACATAAAGAAGGCTGGCGCATTTGTCAAACCAAAGGACATAACTGTGAATTCATATAACCCGTACTTGGTGATGAATGCTGTCTTCGGTATGTCCGAGGGTCGGATTCTGAGTTGATGGTAGCCTGACCTCAGATCTATCTTCGAGAATACGCTGGCACCTCTGAGCTGGTCGAACAAATCTTCTATCCTTGGCAGGGGGTACTTGTTCTTGACAGTGACTTCATTCAAGGCTCTGTAATCTATGCACATCCTTTTGGTACCATCTTTCTTCTCTACAAACAGCACTGGAGCGGCCCAAGGCGAGGTACTTGGTCTGATGTAACCCTTCTCTAACATCTCATCTATCTGCTTCTTGAGTTCCACCAATTCTGGTCCAGACACTCGGTAGGCTCTTTTGGAAATGGGGGCGGTACCAGGGATAAGCTCTATGGCAAATTCAACTCTTCTCTCGGGTGGCATGCCCGTTAGCTCCTCGGGAAATACGTCCGGAAAGTCCGACACAACCTTGATAGCCTCGAGCGGGTTGGGCTCCTTACTATCAACTGAAATCTGGTGACAGACACCCTCCGCTGATTTAGGCATCCTTAGCTCGGCCACTACCTCTTCTCCTGACGGGGACTTCAATGTTACGGTCCTTTTGTCACAGCTAACATTCGCTTCATACTTCATTAACCAATTCATCCCTAGAATAACATCTATCCCAGGGGTGTCTATTACTATTAAGTCACTGGGGAATCCTATTCCCCTTATTTCCACCCTTATATTTGAGCATATTTTATCTGTTTGCACCTTGCCACCAACCGAATTAATCCTCATGGGCGGCATCATTGCCTCTACTGAGATGTTATGCAATTCTACCCAGGTTGCAGTGACAAATGAATGAGTTGCACCAGTATCAAATAGCACTTTCGTGGGATGAGATTCGACTGAGAACATACCTACTGCCACATCTGGTGCATCCTGGATCGCTTCGGCCTCCAAGTGGTTCACCTTTCCACGGTTGTACGCTTGGTTACGATTGCCTGCTGTCGGCTGCAGTACACCTTGCCTTGTTGAAGCATTGGGGTTGGTCTGCTGCTGCGCCACCTTCTTCGGGCACTGCATCGCCCAGTGGCCTTGTTCTCCACAGTGGAAGCATCCTCTGCCTCCTCCTTGTGCTGGGGCTGCTTGGTTGCTCTGGTTTGCTGCTAGGGCAGGAAGGCGAGGTGCCTGGTTGTTCTGCTTTTGATACTGATTACCTCCTTGCTGGCTGTTCTGACGATACTGCTGCTGTTGTGGGAATTGCCTCTGTAACTGCTGCTGATGCGGACGCTGATTCTGATATCCCTGTGGGTGACCGGGCCTGCCTTGCTGAGATGAACTGCCTGAGAAACGTGGACGGCTGATGCCTCCAGTCTGGGGTCCACTCATCTTGCGCTTCCGATCTTCCATATCCTTACGCTTCTTCTCAGTCATAACTGCCCTATCGATCAGGTGCTGGAAGGTGGGGAAGGTGTGGTTCATCAGCTGGTAGTGCAGGGGATCCACCAAACCCCTCATGAACATGTACTGCCTTTTTAGCATCAGTGTTGACATCCTCAGGTGCATACCGAGATAGCTGCAGAAACTTGTCTCTGTATTCACTAACAGACAGGGGTCCCTGCTTCATAGCCAGAAACTCCTCCTTCCTTCATGATCATCAGTCCCTCCGGCACATGGTACCTGCGGAAACTCTCGCTGAATTCTTCCCAGGTGATGGCTTCGGGGTCAGCATGTGTGGCGAGGTAGGACTCCCACCAGGACTGGGCTGCTCCCCTTAGCTGACGGGGACCATACAGAACCTTCTCCCTGTCGTTACATTGGGCGGTGCGCAGTTCCCTTTCCACCGCGCGCAGCCAGTCTTCTGCATCCATGGGGTCGGCAGAATGGGCGAAGGTAGGAGGGTGCCCTCTCATGAACTCACCACGCTTATCCCGTGGCATCTGGGGCATCTGCGCTTGCAATTGGGGTTGGGGTTGCTGTTGAGCCTGCTGCATGGCTGCCAGAGTCTGCCCAATGGCCTGCACTGCCTGAGTCTGCATCAAGAACATCTGCTCCACTGTCATCGGGGGTGGCGGGGGAGGCTGCCTCTGTTGTTCCTCCTGCTGGTCATGCTGCTCTTGCTGAGCACGCCTGTTGCATCGGCGCCTGTTGTCAGACATCTGTGGAAGACATTCATACATCAGCGTTGATCTTACAACCCTCCAGCATGAGAAAAGAGAATACAGAATTCTTCGTGACACTGAGTGAACAAAGAGCTTCACTGATCCTCACTATGATCCAACACAGCTTCTCAGATAAGAAGGAAAGTAGAAGTAAATGGCTTCCCACTAAATAACTGACTTTATTAACATTATAGCTAGGCCAAACTGCAGGGGAAACCCACATGTTGGCTACAGTCATTACAAAGATTCAAATCCAGCACAAGTTCATCATAACAAGCATGCAAGCAACTGATAAGCAAACTAAGCTAATTGGAAACAACTGGTAAGCAAACTAAACTGACTATCTAAGACTGAGACATCTGATTTAAGGATTATTACAAACTTCGACGCTAACGATCTAAGGATCCAGATCTATCCTGGTCTTACAGGCAGGGGAACCATAAGTGTGGTGACCACGTGGCGACGAGCGGTATGGGTGCTGAGTCCCAACAGGAGCGGGAGAACCACCCTCCTGGTGATGGCGCTCTGCCAGCTCAGCACGCAACTCCGCAATCTCCGTTCGAGCCCTGCTCAGCTCGTCCAGAGAGTGATCCAGCTCAGTGTTAAGCACTGCGACTAGGTTGACTGTGCTGCTCAACCTAGGGTTAGCCTCACCAACAGGGGAGACAACCACACTCTCTGTGCTGCCAGTGGGGCGGCGGGGGTAGTACCGAAGGTTAAGACCGTCGGCCACGCCACCGAACAAAGAACAATACTGGGAGAGTGCACGTCGTGCTGCATCCTGCATAGCCGCCTCTGCAGTGTCCCTCTCGGAGATGGAATAGTGCTCCGAAACGGCCTCCGCACCCCGGAGGTCATCCTCCGGACGGCGAACTAGGCAGGTAGCCTCCCAGCGGTCCGGGTACCTCCCGCGACTGTGCTGGTAGACTACACAACGATACTCGATCAACCAGGTATGCCGGTCAAAAGCCTGGCGCAGCAAGGTGTCGAGTGCGTCGTGGAAGTGACAACCGCGAGCGGCGTCACGGGTGATGGGTCGGGCGACCCATCCTTCCGCCTCCTGCGGCTCAGAAGACTCCGTGCTGTGGTCTGAGTCGTCGTCGTCGGGGTTCTCCTCCAAGACCTCCTCCAGTAGCTCCTCCAACAGCCGAGGCGTCCCGCGGTGGTGCAGGGGGCGCCTCCAGCTGGGCAACAGAGGAACGGGGCCTCACGGACTCCACCTCTTGCTGGGGTGGGGAGGAAGAGCCCTGCTGCTCTCTGTGCTGCCGTCGGCGTTCTTGCTCCTCACGCAGGCGGTGGTGCAGTCTCTCCAGGTGACTCGACTGACCGGACACGGTGCGGTGCAGAGGACGCTCCGCAAGTCGAGACGGCAGGAAAGGAATCACCGACTTACGTGCAGTGTGTCTAAGACGAGCCATCTACAAAAGACACCGTAAGCATAAGAGTAAGAGCAGAACTAATATGACAAGTGAATAAACCATAGACAGAATAAGATAAAAATTTTAACAAGGTATAATATAGTATATATATATGTAGTAAAACATAGGGTTGGTCGAGGTGACCGACTTTTGAAGTAACATCAGAGGTCAAGGTGAGAGGGAAGGTCAATAGTCCTTGGTACGACCAGTGCTACTCTAGGTCAGCGGTCCTACAGTCAGCACGACTTTGATACCACTTATGTCACACCCGGTTTTGGAAGGCAAACCGAATGCGAACTATATACGTGCCAGGATCAGAACTCACGTACACAGCGATTACATAAATGAACATCGTCGCACAATGCTCGAATAATAACATAAAAGAGTATTAACTTATTACATCACAGAGTCATAGACATCCACATAGTCATCAACTTAACAGTTAAATCAAAGTGCTAGCGAAACGCAGTAAAGATAAGGCCTTCACAGGCAGCTGACTGGGGGTTGCCGCCAACCCACACCTAGAATTCGTCGTAGTCTTGGAACTCCTGGAAGTCTCCTTCCACGGCTTCGCCTTCTCCTAGGCAGTGGTTACAATGCGGACAACCTGGTGTTTTGTGGTAAAGCAAGGATGAGTACACATCAACGTACTCAGCAAATGTCCCGTTTGGCTGTAGTGGACTAGCTTTATGTGGGGTTAGGCTCAAGCAGTTGCTTTTAGTTGGTCAGGTATTTATCATTAGTAGAAGCCAGATTTTAGCATTAACCAACCCATGAACCATTTCCTCATCGAGGAACAACATCATCATATTCGAACCAAAACCATAACATAATCCTTGTATCTCGAACCATCTGTATCTCTAATCAAAGAGGATCCCAAGGCTGCTCTTAACCGTGAGCACGGCTGATATACCAGTTTCACTACCCTCTGTAGAGGTCGCACACTTTACCCATGAGTCATGATTCCCTTTCTGCCCGGGCTTGCAAGACCCTTATTCACTCCCAAGGTGAATGGCCAGGGATTCACTACGTAGCCTTTACAAAGATTCCCTAGAGACCATAGCTGCCCGTTAGGTTTCTCCAGTTTGATAAACACAGTACTCCTCCCCGCAGGAGAGTGACTAACAAAAGCAAAACGAAAGAACCTCGGCACTCAGCCTCGGCAGAGCAAGCACTGTGCCTGGACCCCTTTGACGGCACGACGGCGAAGCAACTACACCTCTAGTTCCTCTAATTAATTAGCTAAGGGCACCCCATTTCACCCTCATGGTTGCACTGTTATCCCGGGTGGTCTCTCAACGAACAGGTCCTTACGGAGAGGTACTCAGGAAACAGCCTGAGCCCCCTAGAGTATCACAAGATCATCAACATCATCAGGATAACGGTATCATAAATATTCACATCATGTTCATTGATTAAGTTAAGGCAGTAGCAGAATGCTAACCATAATAGCCCATAAGGTCATCAAGGATAAAGTAAAGTGTAAAGCTAGTCAATCCTTAGGTTTCAAGTAAGTAATGCGGGGTAGTAAGTTATAAATGAATAGGACATAATGGGTCAGAGGACACTTGCCTTCACCAAACTGTTGATCAGGAACTTCCTCTGCAACTTCCTCGGGAAACACAGACTGCTCGTTGTCTACGTAAAGTAATCATTCACACTATGCACTTGGGAAACAACAAACAAAAATAATATACCAAACATATGCAGCAGAGAGATCACAAGTTCATAATAGAAAAGGGATAGGCACTCTGGTATTCCCTAGGTCTAGGGTGGAGGACTATACCAAGTGATTCACTATCCACTAATCAGTTCTAAGTCAGTGGTGGGGGTTAAATCATTACATAATGTTAAGTCCATAAACTTAAGTGCTCCAACTTTTATTAAAATCTACTATCTTTTATTTATCTCAAATAGGGTTCCCATAACATCAATTTTACCCTAATGATCAACTATTAATTGGGACATAGAAACAGCAGGGAAACATTGCATAAACAGATAGATAATAATATTATGAACATTTTGCAATTTGAAGCACCTAATTTGGAGTTCATATGACAAAGTTATGAATTTTACAAGTTTAGGGGTTAAAAATATACCCTAAGTACCTATTTTGAATTAAATAAAAGGTCCGAGGACCTAGCTGTAAGAAACCAGGGACGGCGGGTTCAAATTCCAGAAAACAGGGGGGCTCTTTAAGAAAACGCGCGGGCGAAGGGGTATCGGACTCCTACGGCCGTTGGATCTCAGGCGGACGGCCAGGATTAGATCCTGCGGGCGGGCGCGCGCGAGCGCGCGGTGGCCTGGGTGGCTGACAGGCAGGGCCGGGCGGCAGAGCGGGGCGCGGGCGGGCTGACAGGCGGGGCCCAGCGGCAGAGCGGGGCGCGGGCGGGCTGATAGGCGGGGCCCAGCGGCAGAGCGGGGCGTGGGCGGGCTGACAGGCGGGGCCCAGTTGGCAGGGAGGCGGGGCGCGGGGGAAAACGGCTCTGGGCCGTCGGATCTCAGGCGAACGGCTGAGGTTGGGTTCGGGCTATTTGAAACAGGGCCGTCCGATCTAAGATGGACGGCGGAGATGGGGCGGCTGGCTTCTGTCTCCTTCCCCAGCCAGCTGAGGCGGCGGCGCCCGTCCCCCGCGGCGGAGGACTCACCGGAGACGAGGGGCGCGGGCGCTTGGCGGGTCTCTGGGGCGACCTGAGTGGCCGGGAAGGTTGGGAAGGGCACGGGGAATCCTTTGGTGGGGTCTGGGTCGGGGCAGGGGCACCGGAGGGGGGCGGTTCACGGCGAAGCGGCTCGGCGGCGGCGTTAAGCAACTCCGACAAGGAATTAAGCACGACAGAGTGCAATAGAGGGGAAGGGAGGGGGCATGGGAGGTTCCTTACCTCAAGGCGAACTTTGGGGACTCCTCGGTGGCGACGGAGACGCGGCGACAGCCCGAGTCGGCGGTGGCGGACCTCCGCGGCTGCACGGCGAACGACGGGTGAGCGCGGGCGGAGGGATTCGGGGAGGGAGAGGGGAAATTGGGGCGCGTCCCGGGTTGTGGACGTCGGGGCGGAGCTCACCGTGGCAGAGGGCACGGCGGGGCTCCAACGGCGACGGAGGAACGAGCTCGGGACGGCGGCGGTTTAATGGCGGCGGCGCTCGGGCGTGCGCGCAGCGTGGGGAAGGTGAGGGAGGGGTCTGCGGGTGCGCAAATGAGGGAGGGGGAGATGGCGAGCGAGGTTCGGGGCTCAAGTGGCCAAGGGCGAGGTGGTGGCGAGCCCCACGCGCGGCGTGGGCGCGGAGTCCGCGGCACGCGCGGCGGCGGTTACGCGGAGACGACGGGGCTGACAGCCCGGGTCCGCGAGCAGAGAGAGAGGAAAGCGGGCGCGGGCGCGGGCGCGGAGGACGGTTGCCTGACGGGCGGGCCCGCCAGGGCAGAGAGAGCGGGGGAAGCGGGCGCGCGCGCGGGGAACGCGGCTGCGCTGACGGGTGGGCCCGCCAGGGCAGAGAGAGGAGGGGGGAGAAGGCGCGCGCGGGATGGGCCGAGCTGGGCCGAAAGGCCGAGGGGGGCGGGGGAGTGGGCTTCTTTCCTTTTTCCTTTTAATCTGGAATTGTTTTCTCTTTTCTTTTTATTTTCTCTTTTCGATTCAAATTCAAATGAGCCACAAATTCAAATTAGACTTTTTGAGAATTATGCACCAAACAAAAGTGAAATCTAGGGTTCAACATGATGCAACAGTTCACACTCCCTTAGAGTTTGAGCCCATAGACTATAGTTACAAATAAAATAACCACTTTTCTCCTATAGAAATGAGAAAGAGAAGATTGGGGAAGGATGAGAAAAGGGAAGTAACACCTGAATTTGTGAATATGAGCAAAGAAATTTTATACCCCCAAATTCAGGGTGTTACACAAGGGCACATTTCCCTTTCAATCTCCCCCTTTTTGGTGATTTATGCCAACACAACATAAGGCAAGTAGAACAAGTACAAAAACACTTCAAATAAGAACTCAAATTATTTTGATTCAATTTTGACATATATGGATCACTCTATGCCACCACTTGGTTTGTTTTTGCAAATCAAACTCAAATTCCTATCTCTAAGTCAAAATCACTTGTAGAGACATAAAGAGAGGTTTTCCAAAGAAATTTGATCAAAGATTTCAAAAACTCCCCCTTTTTCCCATAATCAACACTTCTCCCCACAAGAGGCCAACTTTTGACATAAGAGACAATAAAAGAGTTTTGACAAACCAAAAGCTCTAATCTACTATTTTTCAAAATTTCTCAAGTGGTAGCTGATCCATTATTGCTTTGGCCTTTATTTTCTCCCCCTTTGGCATCAAGCACCAAAACGGGATCAATCTTGGCCCTATAACCCTATTGCCTCACCGAAATCGTCAATTAAGAGCAAATGGCAATAAGAGTTCATTAGATGAACTTGGAATAGGTTACCCTCTCATCGGAGTGCAGTGGAAGTCTTTCATGGTCCAAGTCCACCTTTTCCCTTTCAATTCTCCTTTGAGACTAAAACAAGCAAACTCAAGCATATGGTTAGTTTCAAAGGGTCAAGTTGTAATACATCTCCCCCTAAAACTGTGCATCACTTTGCAACGGACTTGTGAGGTCCAGGGAGTGTTTGTACAACTCGAGCACCATACTTAACAACAAAATGCAAAAAGGAACATGATCAAAAGCATAAATACATGTATGCTACAATTCAATCCAAGTTCCGCGAATCTAAGACATTTAGCTCACTACGCAGCCTGCAAAAGGTCTTCTCATCTAAAGGCTTGGTAAAGATATCGGCTAGCTGGTTCTCGGTGCTAACATGAAACACTTCGATATCTCCCTTTTGCTGGTGGTCTCTCAAAAAGTGATGCCGGATGTCAATGTGCTTTGTGCGGCTGTGCTCAACAGGATTTTCTGCTATTCGGATAGCACTCTCATTGTCACATAGGAGTGGGACTTTGCTCAGATTGTAGCCAAAGTCCCTGAGGGTTTGCCTCATCCAAAGTAGTTGCGCGCAACACTGCCCTGCGGCAACATACTCGGCCTCAGCGGTGGATAGGGCAACGGAGGTTTGTTTCTTAGAGTTCCACGACACCAGGGACCTTCCTAAGAATTGGCACGTCCCTGATGTACTCTTCCTATCGACCTTACATCCAGCATAGTCGGAATCTGAGTATCCAACCAAGTCAAAGGTAGACCCCTTTGGATACCAGAGCCCGAGGCAAGGCGTAGCAACTAAATATCTAAGAATTCGCTTCACTGCCACTAAGTGACACTCCTTAGGATCGGATTGAAATCTAGCACACATGCATACGCTAAGCATAATATCCGGTCTACTAGCACATAAATAAAGCAAAGAACCTATCATGGACCGGTATGCTTTTTGATCAACGGACTTACCTCCTTTGTTGAGGTCGGTGTGTCCGTCGGTTCCCATCGGCGTCTTTGCGGGCTTTGCGTCCTTCATCCCAAACCTTTTTAGCAAATCTTGTGTGTACTTCGTTTGGGAGATGAAGGTGCCGTCCTTGAGTTGCTTCACTTGAAACCCAAGGAAGTAGGTCAACTCGCCCATCATCGACATCTCGAATTTCTGCGTCATCACCCTGCTAAACTCTTCACAAGACTTTTGGTTAGTAGAACCAAATATTATGTCGTCGACATAAATTTGGCACACAAAAAGATCACCATCGCAAGTCTTAGTAAAAAGTGTTGGATCGGCTTTCCCAACCTTGAAAGCATTAGCAATTAAAAAGTCTCTAAGGCATTCATACCATGCTCTTGGGGCTTGCTTAAGTCCATAGAGCGCCTTAGAGAGCTTACACACGTGGTCGGGGTACCGTTCATCCTCGAAGCCAGGGGGCTGCTCCACGTATACCTCCTCTTTGATCGGCCCGTTGAGGAAAGCGCTCTTCACATCCATTTGGTACAACCTGAAAGAATGGTGAGCGGCATATGCTAGCAAGATACGAATTGATTCTAGCCTAGCCACAGGAGCAAAAGTCTCCTCAAAGTCCAAACCTGCGACTTGGGCATAACCTTTTGCCACAAGTCGAGCCTTGTTCCTCGTCACCACCCCGTGCTCGTCCTGTTTGTTGCGGAACACCCACTTGGTTCCCACAACATTTTGCTTGGGACGAGGCACCAGTGTCCAAACTTCGTTGCGCTTGAAGTTGTTGAGTTCCTCCTGCATGGCCAACACCCAGTCCGGATCTAGCAAGGCCTCTTCTACCCTGAAAGGCTCAATAGAAGAGACAAAAGAGTAATGCTCACAAAAATTAACTAATCTTGAGCGAGTAGTTACTCCCTTGCTAATATCACCCAATATCTGGTCGACGGGATGATCCCTTTGAATTGTCGCTCGAACTTGGGTTGGAGGTGCCTGTTGCGCTTCTTCCTCCATCACGTGATCATCTTGTGCTCCCCCTTGATCACACGCCTCCTTTTGATGAACCTGTTCATCGTCTTGGGTTGGGGGATGCACCGTTGTTGAGGAAGAAGGTTGATCTCGTTCATCTTGTTCCTGTGGCCGCACTTCTCCAATCGCCATGGTTCGTATAGCGGCCGTCGGAACATCTTCTTCATCTACATCATCACAATCAACAACTTGCTCTCTTGGAGAGCCATTAGTCTCATCAAATACAACGTCGCTAGAGACTTCAACTAAACCCGATGATTTGTTGAAGACCCTATACGCCTTTGTATTTGAATCATAACCTAACAAAAACCCTTCTACGGCTTTGGGAGCAAATTTAGAAGTTCTACCTTTCTTCACAAGAATATAACATTTGCTCCCAAATACACGAAAATAAGACACATTGGGTTTGTTACCAGTTAGCAGCTCATACGACGTCTTCTTGAGGAGGCGGTGAAGGTAGACCCTGTTGATGGCGTGGCAAGCCGTGTTCACGGCTTCCGACCAAAAGTACTCGGGGGTCTTGAACTCTCCAAGCATAGTCCTCGCCATATCAATGAGTGTCCTGTTCTTCCTCTCTACCACACCGTTTTGCTGAGGTGTGTAGGGAGCGGAGAACTCGTGCTTGATCCCTTCCTCCTCAAGAAACTCCTCCACTTGAAGGTTCTTGAATTCGGACCCGTTGTCGCTCCTTATCTTCTTCACTTTGAGCTCAAACTCATTTTGAGCTCTCCTTAGGAAGCGCTTGAGGGTCCCTTGGGTTTCAGACTTATCCTGCAAAAAGAATACCCAAGTGAAGCGGGAAAAGTCATCAACGATAACTAGACCATACTTACTTCCTCCTATGCTCAGATAGGCGACGGGTCCGAAGAGGTCCATATGTAGCAGCTCCAGGGGTCTTGATGTTGTCATCACATTTTTGGTGTGATGAGAGCCTCCCACCTGTTTCCCTGCTTGACAAGCTGCACAAGGTCTATCTTTTTCGAAATGAACATTGGTTAGACCTATCACGTGTTCTCCCTTTAGAAGCTTGTGGAGGTTCTTCATCCCCACATGTGCTAAGCGGCGATGCCACAGCCAGCCCATGCAAGTCTTAGCCATTAAGCATGCATCTAGACCGGCCTCTTCTTTTGCAAAATCAACTAAGTAAAGCTTGTCGTCTAGTACACCCTTAAAAGCTAGTGAACCATCACATCTTCTAAAGATAGACACATCTACATTTGTAAACAAACAGTTATATCCCATATTGCATAATTGACTAACAGATAGCAAATTATATCCAAGAGACTCTACTAAAAACACATTAGAGATAGAGTGCTCATTTGAGATTGCAATTTTACCTAACCCTTTTACCTTGCCTTGATTCCCATCACCGAATATTATTGAATCTTGGGAATCTTTATTCTTGACGTAGGAGGTGAACATCTTCTTCTCCCCCGTCATATGGTTTGTGCATCCGCTGTCAATAATCCAGCTTGAACCCCCGGATGCATAAACCTGCAAGGCAAAATTAGGCTTGGGTCTTAGGTACCCAACTCATGTTGGGTCCTACAAGGTTAGTGCAAATATCCTTAGGGACCCAAATGCAAGTTTTGTCTCCCTTGCATTTTGCCCCTAACTTCCTAGCAACTATTTTCCTATCCTTTCTACAAATAGCAAAGGAAGCATTTAAAGCATGATAAATTGTAGAAGGTTCATTCATTACTTTCCTAGGAGCATGAATAATATTCTTTCTTGGCACATGATGGATAGCATTTCTCCTAGACATATCTCTACCATGCATATAGGAAGAACTAGAAGCAAACATGGCATGAGAGTCAAAATCATCATAAGCATTATAATTCCTATAAGCATTTCTAGTTTGTCTCCTATCATGATACATAAAAGCATGGTTTTTAGTACTACTAGCCATAGGAGCCTTCCCTTTCTCCTTGGCGGAGATAGGAGCCTTATGGCTTGTCAAGTCCTTGGCTTCCCTCTTGTAGCCAAGTCCATCCTTAATTGAGGGGTGTCTACCAATCGTGTAGGCATCCCTTGCAAATTTCAGCTTATCAAATTCATTCTTGCTAGTCTTAAGTTGGGCATTAAGACTAGCCAATTCCTCATTTAATTTGGAAATTGAAACTAGGTGTTCACTACAGGCATCAATATCAAAATCCTTACACCTAGTGCAAATCATAACATGTTCTACACAAGAATTAGATTTATTTGCTACTTCTAATTTAGCATTTAAATCATTGTTAACACCTTGTAAAGTAGAAATGGTTTCATGACAAGTAGATAGTTCATAAGAAAGCATTTCATTTCTTTTAACTTCTAAAGCATAGGATTTTTGTGCCTCTACAAATTTATCATGTTCATCATACAACAAATCCTCTTGCTTTTCTAAAAGCCTATCCTTTTCATTCAAGGCATCAATCAATTCATTGATTTTATCAATTTTATTTCTATCCAATCCCTTGAACAAGCTAGAGTAATCTATTTCCTCATCGCTAGAATCATCCTCACTTGAAGAAGCATACGTAGAGTCTCGAGTACATACCTTCTTCTCCCTTGCCATAAGGCATGTGAGACGCTCGTTGGGGAAGAGGGATGACTTGTTAAAGGCGGTGGCAGCGAGTCCTTCATTGTCGGAGTCGGAGGAGGAGCAATCCGAATCCCACTCCTTTCCTAGATGTGCCTCGCCCTTTGCCTTCTTGTATGCCTTCTTCTTCTCCCTCTTGCTCCCTTGGTCCTGTTCACTATCATTGTCGGGACAGTTAGCAATAAAATGACCAAGCTTACCGCATTTGAAGCATGAGCGCTTCCCCTTGGCTTTGGTCTTGCTTGGCTGCCCCTTGCGACCCTTAAGTGCCGTCTTGAATCTTTTGATGATGAGGGCCATCTCTTCATCATTAAGTCCGGCCGCCTCAATTTGTGCCACCCTGCTAGGTAGCGCCTCCTTGCTTCTTGTTGCTTTGAGAGCAAGAGGTTGCGGCTCGTTGATCGGTCCATTCAAGGCATCGTCCACGTACCTCGCCTCCTTGATCATCATTCGCCCGCTGACGAATTTTCCTAGGACTTCCTCGGGCGACATTTTGGTGTACCTGGGATTTTCACGAATATTATTCACCAAATGAGGATCAAGAACGGTAAAGGACCTTAGCATCAGTCGGACGACGTCGTGGTCCGTCCATCGCGTGCTTCCGTAGCTCCTTATCTTGTTGATAAGGGTCTTGAGCCGGTTGTAAGTTTGTGTCGGCTCCTCGCCCCTTATCATCGCGAACCGTCCAAGCTCGCCCTCCACCAACTCCATCTTGGTGAGCAAGGTGACGTCGTTCCCCTCATGAGAAATCTTGAGGGTGTCCCAGATCTGCTTGGCGTTGTCCAAGCCGCTCACCTTATTGTACTCTTCCCTGCACAAAGATGCTAAGAGAACAGTAGTAGCTTGTGCATTTCTATGAATTTGTTCATTTATAAGCAAAGGGCTATCCGAGCTATCAAATTTCATTCCATTCTCTACAATCTCCCATATGCTTGGATGGAGAGAGAATAAGTGACTACGCATTTTGTGACTCCAAAATCCGTAGTCCTCCCCATCAAAGTGTGGAGGTTTGCCAAGAGGAATGGAAATCAATTGCGAATTCGAACTATGTGGAATACGAGAATAATCAAATGAAAAGTTCGAATTGACCGTCTTCCTGTAGTCGTTGTCGTCGTCCTTTTGGGAAGAGGAAGATTCGTCGCTGTCGTAGTAGACGATCTCCTTGATGCGTCTTGTCTTCTTCTTCTTCCCTTCTTTGCGTTTGTGCCCCGAGCCCGAGTCGGTAGTCTTGTCGTCCTTTGGCTCGTTGACGAAGGACTCCTTCTCCTTGTCGTTGATCACGATTCCCTTCCCTTTAGGATCCATCTCTTCGGGCGGTTAGTCCCTTTGTGAAGAGAACGGCTTTGATACCAATTGAGAGCACCTAGAGGGGGGGTGAATAGGTGATCCTGTGAAAACTTAAACTTATATCCACAAAAACTTGTTAAGTGTTAGCACAATAATCGCCAAGTGGCTAGAGAGGAGTCTCAACAAAACACAATACCACAAGAGATCAAACACAGAGATGACACAGTGGTTTATCCCGTGGTTCGGCCAAGACCAACGCTTGCCTACTCCACGTTGTGGCGTCCCAACGGACGAGGGTTGCAATCAACCCCTCTCAAGCGGTCCAAAGACCAACTTGAATACCACGGTGTTTTGTTTTGCCTTTCAATATCCCGTTTGCGAGGATTCTCCACAACTTGGAGCCTCTCGCCCTTACACTTGAGATTCACAAGAAATACGGAGTAAGGGAGGAAAGCAACACACACAAATCCACAGCAAAATGCGCACACACACGGCCAAGAATCGAGCTCAAAAGACTATCTCAAAGTTCTCACTAGAACGGAGCTCGAATCACTGAGAATGACAAACGAATGCGCAAAGACTGAGTGTGGATGATCAAGAATGCTCTAAGGTTGCTTGGTGTGCTCCTCCATGCGCCTAGGGGTCCCTTTTATAGCCCCAAGGCAGCTAGGAGCCGTTGAGAGCAAATCTGGAAGGCCAATCTTGCCTTCTGTCGTCGGGTGCACCGGACACTGTCCGGTGCCCGATTTCCTTCCTAAAATGGCGCTGCCGACCGTTGCAGATCTGGGAGCCGTTGGCGCACCGGACATGTCCGGTGCACACCGGACAGTCCGGTGCCCCCTTCTGACCGTTGGCCCGGCCACGTGTCGCGCGCAGATTCCGCGGCCGACCATTGGCCCGGCCGACCGTTGGCTCACCGGACAGTCCGGTGCACACCGGACAGTCCGGTGAATTTTAGCCGTACGCCGTCGGCGAATTCCCGAGAGCGGCCACTTCACGCCAAGCCAGCCTGGCGCACCGGACACTGTCCGGTGCACCACCGGACAGTCCGGTGCACCCAGACTGGGCAGACTTTGGCTGCTCGAGCCATTTCTTCTCCAACTCGATTTTTTCTGTTTCCAGCACTTAGACACAATACATTAGTCCATAAAACAATGTACTAAGTCTGAGAAACATACCTTTATCCTTGATTTGTACTTTGTCCACCATTTTACAATTAGGCACCTGTGTTGGGCACTAAATCACCAAAATACTTAGAAATGGCCCAAGGGCACATTTCCCTTTCACCACTCTGTCATCGTCGACCCTCTCTTTACCAGGTCGGCGACGGGGCAGGGAGCCGTCCTTGGACGACTATTCGCGTCGCTCACTGATGCGTTTGGCGAGCTTGATGATCTTGCGGCATTCCGAGGCGCTGTGGCGGGCGTTGGGATGCACTAGGCACAAGCCGCCATTGCCTCCCTGTGGCCAGGGTGCTTATTGCGCTTGCCCCGTCCTCCAGTCGCGGCTGTGACAGTCGGAGTGGCAAACTGTGGCTTCCCATGGCGGCGGTTCATCTTCCTCTTTTTGCTGTCCTAGGAGACGGCACCGGTGCCTCCCATCTAGTCGACTCTGGTTTGCGGCGCTGAGTGCCATGTACGGCCTTCGGTTGCTCTGGCGCACTTGTCTGCTACAGTGAAGAGAGTGGAGACAGTCTCCACGTCGTGCGTGGCTAACTTTTCCAACATCTTTTCATCACGTACTCCCTGACGGAAGGCCGTAATGATTGAAGCATCTGATATGCGAGGTATAGTACCTCGCACCTTGGTGAAGCGGGAGATGAACGTCTGGAGAGTCTCCCCGGGCTCCTGCCTTATCGCATGGAGGTGGGCCTCCACACCGTGCTGCTAGTAAGCACTGGCGAAGTTCGCAACAAACCGCGCGCAGAGCTCTTTCCAGGAGTAGATCGATCCTAGGGCGAGGTTCATGAGCTAAGTCTGGGCAGGTCCAGACATGGCGACATGAAAATATGTTGCCATCACAGTGGTGTTTCCACCTGCTATTGTGATGGCGGTGACGTACACCTGCAGGAACTCAGACGGGTTTGTCATTCCGTCGTACTTTTCCGGCAGGTGCGGTCGGAACTTTGGTGGCCATGATGTCGCGCGGAGATGATCCGCGAGAGCGGCGCAGCCCACGCTGACCAAGGGGACACCCGCTTGGGACCGGGTGCCCATTGGGGCCTGCGGTGCTACCGTGGCGAAGTCTTGGTCGAGGTTGCGGCCCTCGATGTTTTGGCGGCGCTCGCGCGCCCTCTCTAAAGAGCCCCGGGCGTCCTCTCCCACGCGCCTGCGGTTGAGTTCGGCCCGGAGGTTGTTGGTCTGTGCGCCCCTCACTGAGGGTGAGCGCATAGACATCGACGCCCCATGTTGGCACCGGGATGACCGTGGCCTCGACCTGGTCGAGGTTGAATGTGCCATACCGAGCAGTCGTCGACGTCGTCCTACCACTGCTTCATGGCCCCTGGTGAGGCCGTGGAGCTTGGAGGGTGTCGCAGCAACTCCCTGGCTGCTGACAACACTCCCGGAGTTGCCCTCGACGGAGTCCGGGATGTCTGCGCAGCTGTATGCTGTCGTGCAGCGTGCACAGCAGCAGTGCCCGGCACTAGGCGATTGGGAACCTGTGGCGTGGAAGAAACAACTTCTTCTTCCACCAGGAAATCCGTTGAAGTCTCAGCGCAGTGCTCAATGATTTGCACCATCATGCTGAGCGAGGAAACAAGCAAAAACCTAATGCCTAGCCCCTACCTGGCGCGCCAAATGTCGAAGAGGGAATTCTCCGGTCGGGTGACAGAGTGCACCCGCCCTAAATCCTAAGATGTGGAAGGGGCTTAAGCGTTTTGCTTGTCTTGCTAAGCAATCACCGAGCACATGAACACGCGAGGATTTAGAGTGGTTCGGGCCGCCGGAGCGTAACACCCTACTCCATTGTGTGATGGATTGCTGAGGAAGCTTGTGAGCTCCCTGTGAGTGTATAAGCCTAAAGATTCAGCTTGGTTTAAGTGTCTCCCGTGCCCTCCCTTTTATAGCTCAAGGGGGCACGTACAAAGGCACTAAACCCTGACATGTGGGCCCAGGGACATAACGGATGGAATACCCGGAGCAACTAATGTCAGCCACCTTATGCAATCTCCCTGTGCCCCGATATCCGCCGCCTGCGTAGTATTGGCGTGCTGTAGAAGCTTCCCTGGCGTCGTACCAGTCATGATGACTACCGCCGCGCACGCAGCGGTATGGGCGTACTGCCCGCTATCTGATTGGACAGGCATATCGCCTGTAAGGTGGTCTGGTCGTTGTCTGCCATCAGAGTGGACGGGGCACATTAAATGCCGAGACGGCACATCGCCTGTCAGCAGGGCGGTCAGGCGGCGCGTCTTTTCTGCAATAAATGTAGAGATCGCGTGGTCCAGAGGCCTTATGTCAAGCTCCTCCCATTGACTTACGTCACGGGCAATAGGCCATGCGGCAGCATTGGGTCCCCGCCGGAGCGAGGAGCGGAAGCACGTTGGGCAAGACCCTGACAAGTGTCTGCGCCGGACCCCTGTACGTCCTTGACCTAGGCCAGGGTATTTTTCGTCCCGGGACCTTGCTGTGGGTGGCCCGGACCTCACTTAGGGGGGTCCCGGTCCCATCCGGGGGAACGTGGAGGTCCTGGGTCATACCCAGAAGTCCAGGTCATGTATGCTGGGGTCCGGTACTTTCCCACGGGGTCCGGATCCACCAATGATATCACGGTATATGTTACCTTCTCTGGTCACTTGGCGACCTTAGGGACTTGTTCTCAAATGCTATGAGTTAAGAACAAGGCAACACAGAAAATATCAAACGTTACAATCCTTCGTCCTTCGAAGCATTATTTCCCTTGGGATATACTGATCTTCGGACGAAGGTTGTGAAGGGCATACCTTCAACGACACAACATATAATGATGAAAAAAGAATCATATAAAACATAAGAGATAATATAAACAGTCATATATTATTATCAGCTCATTTCTATTTTATTACTATGAAAAAATAGAAATGATAACAAATTACAAGTATACTTTCGGCTTGAAAGAAGGTAAAAATACAAGCGTGACGCGAAAGCAAAAACCAAGTCAGCGTGAACAGTACGGGAGCACTGTTCATCTATTTATAGGCACGGGACGCAGCCCATGTAAAATTACACTCATGCCCTTTACATTTGCTAATAACTCTGTAGTAACCCGTCGAGGTCTAAATAGCCTTTTCATCTTTAAGTCGGTTTCCTTTTCTGCTATCATGCCGAAGCTCTTCTGCGCACAGCTTCGGCTCCGCGCCATCCTTCGTATTCCTTTTGTGCTTCTTCACACTGTGGTTTTAACTCAAGTCTGAAGATACCTGTTCATGCATTATACTCCAGAAACTTTGTTAAATCATGTTTTTGAGGACCTTCGGAAGCCGAAGGCCCCCAACACTATATGTTCAGGCTAGAAATCCATTACATATAGAACAATATAACCTAAATTTTCCATATGCGTTTCTCTAAATTTTATTTAATGTCCATCCTACAAATTGGGTTACCATACTAAGTTGTTTCCATTGTCTCAGGTGCTCTTAATGATGCTGTTGCTAAGAAATACGATTTGGAAGCATGGTTCCCTGCATCAAAGACCTTTTCGAGAGTTAGTATCCTGTTCAAACTGCACTGACTTTCAAATTGCTCTCTACACCTTCACCCAGAGTACGCTAGAATATTACCAGTTACTGAAACAACATTTCCCATGTATGAGACAAAGCAGTGGGTATGGGATGATTGTGTTGTCCTCTATGTAACTTGAATAATAAGGTAAAATGATAAAATATTCTTTGAACGAAATGTTGCTGATGCATACAAATATCCAGAAATAAGGTAGATCCAAACAAATTAATGGCACTAAAGACTGAGGCACGAGAAAAATGACGTCCATATTTGTGGCTCACCAATTCACCCATGAGAATGCAAAAACATAATTCCAATATTACATCTTTCACACTGCAAGCAAACTAAGAATAAATAATATGAACAAGTATTATTCTTGTCGCCCAATAAACAATACAGTTATCAATGACAACATTAAAGCTCCAAGTCCTTGCTTTATATCCCTGTTCCCATCCGATTCTATCTAGTATTTTAATGGGTACAAAAACCAAAACTGAGGCACACGTTTTCTGCTAGTCTCAAAACAGAGAACCAAATCTATATTTTTTGCTATTATGAAAACAAATAACTGAAGCACATATTTTCTGCTATTCTCAAAACAAAGAACTGAACCACATATTTTCTACATAGGGCTAAACAGTTGTGTGTTGAGGCCAATATGGCGACAGCCGACATCCGATAGGCAAATGTATCTAATAACTTGTTACAAAAATGGAATTCACATCGTAAAAAGAAACTACTCGAGCATTGAGAGCCCAGCAGGAAAAAACAGACATGTAGTGTTAAACATAGAAAAATGGGTCACCACTAAGGAATAATTTCCAAGTACCACTTTCCACTTTCCTGAAGATAAACAGTAAATGGAATGATGTGGTTGCCAGTTGCCAATTTCCCAATTTCAGAAGGTAAGGTAAAAATTCTTCACCGATCTAATCAATAATTCAGACTCAAGAGTCAGGGCATAACTAAAACCTATTAGCTATTGCTATGCAAACTTCATTCAAAGAAACATAACTTGCTAGTATCTCTTGTAACCAATATTTACATGGCCCATTAAATGTGGAATCAATATTTAAGGTCTATATAGAACCAAAAAACTGAGTAGAAAGATGTTCTCATTTAATTAAAGAAGCCAACCATAAACAGTGATACGGCATTCTTCCAACTAAAGGAAATTCAGTGAAATGCCAAAGAGAGCTTCTCTTGTGTATCTCTCCTAGAGGCTATAGGCTTATACTCATTGTTCTGCACTAAGGTGGACTGACACAAATACTCTAGAATAGTTATCAATTTATATTTATCTCCATCTAACCAAAAGAACTAAAAATTACATCCATGGCAACACGCCTTCAAATTGCTAATTTCGAATATTTAGAAAGAACACATCGATATAGAATAAATTAAGAAGAGCTAATCATAAGGCTCGCCAATTTCTCCTTTGAATAGTAACAGATCCGAGGCAATCCTACAACTGATGTTGCAACTCAATCAACAATAGAATCCACAAAAAGACCACTTGTGTACCTAGGAATATAAAAGCATGGTTATTTAGACAACGTACTAAAATTAAACTGGCTTACAAACAGAGGGAGTAACTGGCAGCCACAACAGACAGTGAACAACCTAGCGTATACTCCATTATTGGGAAGATAGTTTAAAGAACTTCTGATTTTTCATATTATGCGCAGTCATTCAATTTATAGTATAAACCTAGAAGTATTTTCTGCAAAATGCACAATGTCAATTACCACTAAAGTGTACCATGTAAAATACGCTACATGTGTATATCTGTGTAAACAAATTAGCACTATTTTCTCTACTCTTGTAAAGTGATTCTCAGCTATTCTGCTACTTGTTACCCCACATTTACTTCTTTACAGATATTTACTGATAAATATAGTGGTAAGTCTTGTGAAGATTTTAAACTATTGTTCTAGGGATTGCAAAGTTCATGGATACATTAACTACTCGACTTGTCTCAACCCCATTTACACACTCCAATCACCAGGAATTGTATCCTTGATTGTAATTCCATAATGACAAGTTACTGACTGTTGTATGCCCTAAATACACCCATGACAAATAGACAAAGCTACAGATTAACTTGTTAATATTTTTTAATTGGTTGTGATAGCATACTTTTGTCTAACACAGCTGCCCTTCGCTGCTCTACACTTCAGTAGGTCTTTACAATATAATATTTTGGAAGCGTCATTCAGTGACCATGAGATTGCTAATTTAGTCTAACACAAGTTTGTATAATGTAAATAGAAATTTTGTTGAATCAAGTAAACCAATGCTTCAAACAATTCAATAAATAGTAGTAGAAGATATGCGACCAACTTTCAATTTTGTATCAAAAATCGTACACTAGTTATTTTGTTTATTAAATCTTGACGACAAATAAAATTAAGTCCACATCATGGTTGGATCTGTCAGCCCAAAGAGAGAAAACACAACCAACTAAGTATCGACAAAAAATGGGTAGAAAGTTGGCTTGTCAGCCCAAAGAGAGAAAATCCTCTCATTTAGAGTGGTGCATGACTTTTGTATCATCATTGCCCTTACAACCTAGCTTCCCTCTTCATACCAGGAAGAAGAGGAACAACAGATGAGATAACAGATCAAACTTCAAGCAGTCAACACATGATGGCAATCAAAATACAGAACATAGAAGAGAAAACAGATTCAAATCAAACAATAAAAATAAAAACCGAAGAAATGACGACTTGGCTGGCTCCAACGGACAAATGTGGTGATGTCTCGAGGCAACTCCTTAGCTGTTGTGACAGCATCGACAAGGTAGGACTGGATAACCACTAAGACAATACATGTGTATTGACTACCTAGTAAAGCACAATTTACGACAAGACAAACCAGGGTATAGAATGCAGTTTTCTAGCTCAGACTAATGTGTCAACAGATTCTTAAGTATGCAACATAGTCTACTGTTCAACAACCTAGTGAAAGATAGATACATAATCACCTAAATAGAAAGGCATATAATGCAGGGCTGAGAAACAATATGATTACACAATAATCAAATAGAACTATCTTGAGCTCCAAACATGTTGCCAAGCAAGGTGATGTCGGAATCGGTGCCACGGGAATTAGACGATGAAGCTTGGGTGGTTGTTAGATGAAAGTAGAAACATTTCTTAAAATGTGAAATTGAAATATGTCCAATGTTTAGACATACAAAATTATCACTGACACATGATAGTTCCAAAAGAAAGATAATCCTGCTGGTCACAAAATAAGTCATTTTGGACAAGGTTTGGTCAAAGCTTAGACATTATTACCTTTTGTTCTAAGATATATAAGTTACATGTATAGATTTGTATTCAGAACACTTGCAAATTTTGATGAACTCGAAGAATTGTAAGAAATATTCTAGACTAAATCGGAGGTAAAAAATATTCTAAAATAAAATAGTATCAGTAAGAGGTCAACCAGCACCATCTAGAGCTTATCAACAAATAGTTACGGTCTTGCAAACACCGATACAGAGAAAATTATTGTTTCCATGAAATGTCATACAGGAGAGCCAAAAAATTGTATGCCTCATAATTAGGCTGTCAACCTTTTAGTTATTGTTCTCTATTCAGTTTGATACTTGCAATTACAATACTCTTTTTTTTTGCTAAATATCAATTGTTAGACATGTACCACGTTTGGAAATGATTGTACCTGCTAGTGGCATCTCAACATTAATGGGAAAACATGGCACAAACTTGGACAACATTAGAAATGTGACTTTTTATTAATATGCATACGTTTCATTGTTGCTTATCTTAGAATGAAAACGTGTTACAACTTAAATTGTGGTCTTATTATAGATGACAATCATGCTCTAGTTTGCCTTGTATTAAGCATATTTACTTTCTCCTAACTTTTGGTTTGTGTTCGCCATCTAGATTCATGCTCTTTTCAGTAGTTTTTTCTATTTTTTAACCTTAATATATTCTGCAACCTATATACATCCTTTTGATTTTTACAGACAAACTTTTGCCTTGTGCTTAACATAATTACGCTGTCAACCTTAAAAATCAGTCTCTGTCTAGCACCTTCTAAACCCAACCCATATTCAATATATGTGGAGAAACATTCAAAAAAAGAAGCATCAAATTGAGTTCAAAAATAGGGGTTGTTGCACCAAAATACAATTTCCGAAGAGAACACAGGCATACACTCTATCTATTCTACAAGACACCATGAGCACGAACAAAACATAAATGAATCTAACCAACAACATCCGATTCCAGGTACGATCGAAGAAAACACATGTATGAGTTCATTCAGACAACACCATTAATCACTACACTGTATTTATGAAAAACTATGTTCACACAATTTGACAAATATAAATCAGGACAGCTAGACAAATTATAAATACTGGTGAGAGTGAGATAAATGAACCTTTAAATAGATTATGTACTGATCGTGTAACCGAAAATATGCTCTCCAATCCTTGGTCCCTCTGAAGGGATCAAAGGCTCCACAATAAGTATGATCTTCAGCTGAAGAACAGGAGACCTGAGGAGCAGTTTGATTCAAAAACGAGTAAGTCTTAATTAAAACCTTCCAATAACATAATTGCATTTGCAATTTGGAGCATGATTTAAATAACACAGCGTGACCGTAGGACAGAAGATCTATATCTAACTAAATCGGTGTTATCAGAAGAATAAGCTAAATCAAAGCAAAAAAAGGGCCAATTAGGTTCCCCACATTCAATACTACTATGTACCAAGCAGTAGGTTCGTGTTTTTATACCGGACTTTATAGGCACTATTTATATAGGGAAAAAATAAGGTGATACAGATAAAGTTTGTGCCATTAAATTTTTTTACCATGGAAGGTTTTAATTAAGCAAACAGTTTGCACCAGCGAATACAAAAGTGAAAGAATTCTAGCCCAAAAAACTCCAAGTTCTGGAAGAATACAACAGGCTTGCAGTGGTTTCCACAAAAAGTCGTGATAAACGACTGAAACATGGAAGCTCCTAATATGAAGCAATTTCTCCAATGTTCTTCACATGCTCACTGCAGATAAGAGCATAAATGGACTAGCAGCAATTCCAGCAACGACTCTCAAACGGCTCTATGCTGCCATTCACTTCATTCACATGAACTTATTAAAAGCCCAACCATACTATACGGACAAGCATGGCTAAATATTGTCACGAGCAAAATTAATCACATGCCACCGCAAAAACAGTGGACACCGATGTAGCATGAATGCAGCAAATCAAAATGGTTGATTTTGTTCACCTTCATAGAGCACGTCGCAGACCTCTTCCTTGGTCACATTCAGCGCACGCAACAAGATGGCAATGTTTTGCGCCTTCTTCGGATCTAGCACCTTGTTCTTGGCCCTGGGCGTCGGCAGCACCGGCCTCCTCGTGGCCTCCTTGGCCTGCGCATTGGCTGGGTTGCAAATGAACAACGTCTCGATCATATCCTCGTTCACCCTGTAGGAATTCAGTGAAACTTCTCAGGACACCGACCACGAACGACTGAACCATCTGGAAAGGATGGGAAGTTTTCGCGGAGCTCTCTCTAGAATGAGCTGGACTTGAGCTGATCCCACACCATGACGCGGTCGGAGCTGGCCTGAACCTTGTCCCAGTGCAGCGGCTTCAGCTTCGGCCGTGGCATCGTGTCCTCCGACTTGTCGCCTTGGTCGAAGCTCTCGGGCGGATGGCTTGGGAACACATCGGTGGGTGCAGGGACGCTCCTGAAGTTGGCAGCTTGTGGTGGCGGCGACAGTGCCGGCGAACGAGTTTCTTTGGACGTGTCGGGCTTCCGGACACGGCTCTCCCAGTAGCCCACCGGCAGCGGAGGTGGCGGTGGTGGAGGAGGAGGTGGCGGCGGAGGCGGACCTGCAACCGGAGGTGGCCGTGGCGGGTGTGTGCTCGTCGGTAGGGATGGTGGCTGGGAGAGGAATGGGTTTGTTTTGATGGTGTCGGTGCTGAATCTGGGAGCTGGTTTGTCGATTAGTGGAGAGCACAGTGGCGATGGGGACGACGATTTTCGACGAGGAGGTGGCGGTGGTGGCAGTGTCGTTGTGAAGGGAGGCAACGGGGGCGGGAGCGGAGTAACCGGCGGGAGCACGACGACGCGTGCACTTTCCGACCTTGACTTGACGGAGCGGCGGGCGGACTCGCGCCTTGAGGAGCAGCAGCCACACGGTCTGGTTGGTGTTCTTGGAAGGCCCGTTGGAGAACGGCAAGATCTGGCCCTCGGTGGCGGCCACTGCCTCCGAGCTGGTGTCGAGCACCCGCGACGACGGGGGTGGAGCTCAGACGAGGGGGCGGTAGCGAAGGGAGGTGGGGGATGAGGATAAGCACGTAGGGGATGCGGGGTAGGGGGAGCGTGGGCGGCGCGAGCATCGTGGAGGGCAGGGGGAGCGTGGGTGGAGGACGCAGAGCGGAGACTGTTGCGTGGAGGGGGAGCCAGGCGGGGACATAGCGTGGTCTACACTATTGTCTTAATAGTTAGTAGAGAAGAGATATATAAATTTGTAATTTTTAATCAATGTTGGCTACATGAGTCTTGGGCTAGTTTCATTCGAAAAGGTAAAAAAACGAATTGTTTAAATGGGTCACGGGCTCCGTTTGTAGTTGGTGGAAAGCTCGGGCCATTGATAGGCTGCGGGCAAGAAACGAGAGAAAGGGCAGGAGTTTAGAGTTGGGCCGGCCCAGTGAGGGGAATGGGACTATGGGGGGGGAGAAAACAACTTTAAAGCATCTCCAACAATATTTCAAATTAATGCATCAAATTAAAATATAGAGCTCTATGTAGTAAAAAAATACTTCAACAGTGTCTTATTTCATAAAATTTGGTCAAAAAATTATAAGCACCCTCTTAAGTGCCTCAAATATACTACATTGTATTGTGTTGTCCTATAATCTAGATTTGAGATTTTACTATTGGTCGAGATTTTTTGTTGGTGTCCTAAATTTTATAAAATATACTCAATTTTCAATTATAGGATATTTTTATAGATCACCTTTTTGAGATACTCTTAGATTCAATTTAAGGATTTGGAACGGGAAGTTATTTGAATTCCACTTAAACATGGTATGTAAAAATCATAGTAATTTCAAATTGGTAAGCACATTTTATTACATGCACAAGGAGAGGTTAAATAATACGTCTCGTACCATACGTCCAAACAACGGCCAAATAAAACGCATCTGGGTAGTCAACGCAAGCACAAGAACTAGGAAATCGCTTTCCTCCTGGAGAGGAGGCAATCGCCTGGAAATTTCCTCACTATACTACCGCTGCGGCACACGAGTTGACGTTTGGTTGCCACCGCTTTGGTCGTTGTGTTGGCTGTGCGTCTTGTGGTGGTTACCTTTTTTTCTCTATTAATATATGTCCGACGTTTTTTTTTGTCTGTTGCATTTCGAGAGGGAAAAAACAAGCACAAGAACAAAGACAATTGGTTTGACAGAAGATCAGATCCCAGCAGGTTCGATTCACCAATTTGGAGGCAATGGCAATTTGTAGTCATCAAATAGTACGATGGTTCTATCTTCAGAACGTGGTAATTGAACAAAAAAAAAAGAAAACTTCTCAGTACCGCTCGAAAAGTTTGGAAATTCTGCAACATCGAGCTTCGAGCAGGTCTGAAGAAGCGAGAACACTCCAATGTCGGTGGGTGCAGAAGGCCAGAAGATGTCTAGCGACTGCACTACTCTACTCTGAATCCGACACTAGCATTCGTCAGCGCCGCCGACTCAGAGTACAGAGGAACATACGGAGTAGGAAGCTCGTCGCCGACATCGCCTCCGGGACCGAGATCGGCGACAACACGCACCTCCCTGCGATCCATGTCGTACGCCACCAGCTTCCGGTCCCAGTGCCGGACAAAGAAAACCCAGTTGCCGTCCGGGTGGACGGCGACCACGCCGTACTCTACGCGGAACTGGCAAGCGATCCTCCCGAACAGCTCCGGGAAGCCGACGGTGTGCTTGAGCACCCACTCCCCGGCGTCGTAGTCCTGGAGCACCCAGACCAGGAGCCTCAGCGGCTCCTCCTCCGACAGGCGGCCGTGCGGCGGGCGCACGCACATGACGTAGTGCAGGCGGCCCCGCGAGCGGGCCACGAACACCGAGTGCCAGTCCTTCTCCGCCACGTCCCGGCGCGGCAGCGGGATGGCGCGGCGCGTGGCGCCCTCCGCGTCCACGGCGACCAGGTTGTTGGGGCCGGACGTGCCGTCGGTGTCGACCACCAGGTGCAGAGCGCCGCGGGCGACGGCGGCGCCGGTGCCCGGCTGGATGAGCGCCATGCCGCGGGCCCAGTCCCGCCACCCGCCGTGGACCCAGGCGCCCGCCCTGTCGGCCCACGCCCCGTCGGCCGACGCGTACGTGTGCACCGCGCGCACCGAGTCCATGTCGTCGAGCCGGAACTGGAGCAGGTGGAAGTGGAACCGGTGCGGCGGCGACGCCTCCTCCTCCTCCTCCGCGGCGGCGTCGAAGAGCAGGTACGTGAGCGCCGTCCGCTGCGAGGCGCTGGGGACCCAGCCGGAGCCCGGCACCGACGCCCACCGCGCCGTGGTCGGGTTGCACACGAGGTAGCACGCCGGCGGGTGGAGGTCGGGGGGCTCGTGCCCCCGGGCGCGGGCCAGGAGGACGAGGCCATCGCGAGCGTCCAGGATCACGTCGCGCAGCCCCTCGGCGTCGGGAGGCGGCAGGAAGGACAGGGAGGCGTCGGGGTGCGGCTCCGCCATCCCGGAGACGTTGACGAACCGCCGGGTGGTGTTCTTCCGCTCCGGGACCGTGGCGTTGGGGCGCGTGAGCCGCGAGCTCTCGGTGCCGCCGTCGCCGTCCACGCGGCAGAGGAACCCCGCCAGGGTCTGCGCGAACCGCTGGCGGTGGAGCGGGTCCGTGATGAGGCCGCACCAGGCCTTGGAGACGCACTTGAAGCGGTGGAGGGAGTTGGCGGGGAGGAGGCCGAACATCTCGACGAGCGCGTCGTCGGGGATGCAGGGGCCGGGCGCCGCCGCCGCCGCGCGCAGCTTGGGGCCTGGGCCAGCCATGCCCTCCGCCCGCCTGACGAGACACGGATTGGAGGGGGCAGGGGATCAGCTTAACTACTCGCCGTCCGCCGGTGTCCGGAGAGGGTGTGGATCCCCGGCGGCTCGGCGCTGGTCAGTGATTTGAGTCGGCTGTAGCGAGAACGAGAAGCAAGCAGAGGGGAAAGGATAAAACAAAGGTCGGCGGATGATAGCCGGACAGGCGGGTGCGAGGACCGGCGAGCAAAGACTTCATTTTTACGCTCAGTGATGGTAATGGTTACTCGCAAGCCGATCGATAGTGTACCTATATAAGCTAAATATTTTAGCTATGAGTCTTTTATTATACAAAATTTTTCAATAAACATGTATTAGAACGTTTCATCCTTACCCATACTCGTTAAGTGATGGTTATAAAATACTTAGTACAAATTTGGCTAAAAACATTAACTTGAGCTTCAACCATTCATCTTCTTTTGCCAATTTAACAACCTTTTAGGCAGTAATGTGATGAAAGGCTTAACAACCATTTGATAACCATGTAATGGAACATGTAATGTAATGTGTTATGTGATACTATCCTAGTGTTGCTACTTTATCCAATTATCTAGTGTAATGTTGACTGGATAATTGAAGGATGCAAGAATTTTGTAATGATATTTAGATGAATATAATTGATGTTTATATAATGTATTATTTTGATATATGTTTAATCTTTGTTGGTACGGGGACTCGATGAGTGACCCATACCCACACGGGTACGTGAGTAAATCCATACCCACTAGTGGAAATGGGTGATCTGTGGGCTTATATTTTTGTCATGGGTATGGGTATGAGATAGTCATACCCGGTGAATATTTAGGGAGTGTTTTATCATTTAGCTAGACCTATTGACATCTCCATATGTGTCCGTGCGTTGAGACATAAGTTAAAAGTTAGGGAGTGTTTGATTTCTAGAGACTAATTTTTGTCTCTATATTTTATTTTATTTTAGTCTCTAAATTACCAAATACAGAAACTAAAATAGAGTTTTCGTTTCTGTATTTAACATTTAATAGACTAAAATGACATAAAATGAATGGACTAAAAATTAGTCTATAGAAACCAAACACTCCCTTATATATGGTAAAATATCACTGTAACACTAATATTATATTGACGATATAAATATGTAATATTATTATAAATTTGCTGACTCAAACAAAATAAGCTACGTTGAACTATAATATAACACAAATTATTTCTAAATAATTAATTTAAAATTTTGAATGATAAGCAATTATGTTAACAATTGTACACTAATCTAATCTTTTTTAAAAGATATTGATAAGTCTCTATTGTATATTTACATGGATGATATATCGGCACAAATTGTTCTCACAACTTATCGATCACAAAGTTACTCCAAAGAATCTTGCATACTATGCACAATAAGAGACTATAAGATACTTCATTCTTTCTTTTTTATTTATCGCCATTTAGTTACAAATAAACTAACGGGCAAGAACAGAGGTAATAGAATCTTATATTGTCCCACATATGAAATTTTGGACCTACATCCACATTGGCGTCTAGGATCGTCCACTACCGGAATCAATCGCTTTGCCGAGTGCCTGAAGCACTCGGCGAAGCGTTCAAAACACTCGGCAAAAGCTTTGCCAAGTGTTACACTCGGCAAAGAAGGTGAGAGCACCTAGAGGGGGGGTGAATAGGTGATCCTGTGAAAACTTAAAACTTAAGCCACAAAAAGTTGTTAAGTGTTAGCACAATAGTTGCCAAGTGGCTAAAGAGAAGTCTCAACAAAACACAATACCACAAGAGATCAAGCACAGAGGTGACACAGTGGTTTATCCCGTGGTTCGGCCAAGACCAACGCTTGCCTACTCCACGTTGTGGCGTCCCAACGGACGAGGGTTGCAATCAACCCCTCTCAAGCGGTCCAAAGACCCACTTGAATACCACGGTGTTTTGTTTTTCCTTTCACTATCCCGTTTGCAAGGAATCTCCACAAATTGGAGTCTCTTGCCCTTACAAGTATATGATCACAAAGAAGCACAGAGTAAGGGAGGGAAGCAACACACACAAATCCACAGCGAAACGCGCACACACACGGCCAAGAATCGAGCTCACAAGAGTATCACAAAGTTCTCACTAGAACGGAGCTCGAAACACTTAGAATGACAAACGAATGCGCAAAGACTGAGTGTGGATGATCAAGAATGCTCAAAGGTTGCTTCTGTGTCTCCTCCATGCGCCTAGGGGCTCCTTTTATAGCCCCAAGGCAACTAGGAGCCGTTGAGAGCAAATCCGGAAGGCCATCCTTGCCTTCTGTCGTCGGGGGCACCGGACAGTCCGGTGCACACCAGACACTGTCCGGTGCCCGATTTGTTTCCTTAACTGGCGCTGCCGACCGTTGCAGACCGTTGCAGATCTGGGAGCCGTTGGCGCACCGGACATGTCCGGTGCACACCGGACAGTCCGGTGACATCTTCCGACCGTTGGCTCCGCCACGTGTCCCGCGCAGATTGCGCGGCCGACCGTTGGCCCGGCCGACCGTTGGCTCACCGGACAGTCCGGTGAATTTTAGCCGTACGCCGTCGGCCAATTTCCCGAGAGCGGCCAGTTCGCGCCGAGTCAGTCTGGCGCACCGGACACTGTCCGGTGCACACCGGACAGTCCGGTGCTCCAGACCGAACTGAGTCTTGGCTGCACTCAGCTAAGTCTTTTACTCCTCTCTTCTTTTCTTCTACTTTCTGTTTCTAACACTTAGACAAGTATATTAGTACACAAAACCAATGTACTAAGGCTTAGAAACATACCTTTACTTCATGATTTGCACCTTGTTCATCCATGTACATAAATTCACAATTAAGCACATGTGTTGGCACTCAATCACCAAAATACTTAGAAATGGCCCAAGGGCACATTTCCCTTTCAATCTCCCCCTTTTTGGTGATTTATGCCAACACAACATAAAGCAGCTAGAACAAGTGCAAACTTACTTCAAATAAAACTCAAATTTATTTTGATTCAATTTTGGCATATATGGATCATCTTTTGCCACCACTTGGTTTGTTTTTGCAAATCAAACTCAAATCTCTATCTCTAAGTCAAACACACATGTTAAAGCATAAAAAGAGTCATTCCAAAAGAGATTGATCAAAGGTTTCAAAAACTCCCCTTTTTCCCATAATCAACTACTTTTCCCACTAGAAGCCAAAAGAGACAATAAAAGAGTTTTGACAAACCAAAAGCTCTACTCTATTATTTTCAAAATCTCTCAAGTGGTAGCTGATCCATTTATCGCTTTGGCCTTTATTTTCTCCCCCTTTGGCATCAAGCACCAAAACGGGATCAATCTTGGCCCTTTAACCCCATTGCCGCACCAAAATCTTCAATTAAGAGCAAATGGCAATAAGAGTTAATGAGATGGACTTGGAATAAGTTACCCTCTCATCGGAGTGCAGTGGAAGTCTTGCATGGTCCAAGTCCACCTTTTCCCTTTCAATTCTCCTTTGAGACTAAATCAAACAAACTCAAGCATATGGTTAGTCTCAAGGGATCAAGTTGTAACACATCTCCCCCTAAACATGTGCATCACTTTGCAACGGACTTGTGAGGTCCAGGGAGTGTTTGTACAACTTGAGCACCATAATAAGCAACAAAATGCAGAATGAACATGATCAAAGGCATAAGCACATGTATGCTACAATTCAATCCAAGTTCCGCGAATCTAAGACATTTAGCTCACTACGCAGCCTGCAAAAGGTCTTCTCATCTAAAGGCTTGGTAAAGATATCGGCTAGCTGGTTCTCGGTGCTAACATAAAACACTTCGATATCTCCCTTTTGCTGGTGGTCTCTCAAAAAGTGATGCCGGATGTCAATGTGCTTTGTGCGGCTGTGCTCAACAGGATTTTCCGCTATTCGGATAGCACTCTCATTATCACATAGGAGTGGGACTTTGCTCAGATTGTAGCCAAAGTCCCTGAGGGTTTGCCTCATCCAAAGTAGCTGCGCACAACACTGTCCTGCGGCAACATACTCGGCCTCAGCGGTGGATAGGGCAACGGATGTTTGTTTCTTAGAGTTCCATGACACCAGGGACCTTCCTAAGAATTGGCACGTCCCCGATGTACTCTTCCTATCGACCTTACATCCAGCATAGTCGGAATCTGAGTACCCAATCAAGTCAAAGTTAGACCCCTTTGGATACCAGATCCCGAAGCAAGGCGTAGCGACTAAATATCTAAGAATTCGCTTCACCGCCACCAAGTGACACTCCTTAGGATCGGATTGAAATCTAGCACACATGCATACGCTAAGCATAATATCCGGTCTACTAGCACATAAATAAAGTAAAGACCCTATCATTGACCGGTATGCTTTTTGATCAACGGACTTACCTCCTTTGTTGAGGTCGGTGTGTCCGTCGGTTCCCATCGGCGTCTTTGCGGGCTTGGCGTCCTTCATCCCAAACCGCTTTAGCAGATCTTGCGTGTACTTCGTTTGGGAGATGAAGGTGTCGTCCTTGAGTTGCTTCACTTGGAACCCAAGGAAGTAGTTCAACTCGCCCATCATCGACATCTCGAATTTCTGCGTCATCGCCCTGCTAAACTCTTCACAAGACTTTTGATTAGTAGAACCAAATATTATGTCATCGACATAAATTTGGCACACAAACAAATCACCATCACAAGTCTTAGTGAAAAGAGTTGGATCGGCTTTCCCAACCTTGAAAGCATTAGCAATTAAGAAATCTCTAAGGCATTCATACCATGCTCTTGGGGCTTGTTTAAGTCCATAGAGCGCCTTAGAGAGCTTACACACGTGGTCGGGGTACCGCTCATCCTCGAAGCTAGGGGGTTGCTCCACGTACACCTCCTCCTTTATTGGCCCGTTGAGGAAAGCGCTCTTCACATCCATTTGGTACAACCTGAAAGAATGGTGAGCGGCATATGCTAGCAAGATACGAATTGATTCTAGCCTAGCCACAGGAGCAAAAGTCTCCTCAAAGTCCAAACCTGCGACTTGGGCATAACCTTTTGCCACAAGTCGAGCCTTGTTCCTCGTCACCACCCCGTGCTCGTCCTGTTTGTTGCGAAACACCCACTTGGTTCCCACAACATTTTGCTTGGGACGAGGCACCAGCGTCCAAACTTCATTGCGCTTGAAGTTGTTAAGTTCCTCCTGCATGGCCAACACCCAATCCGGATCTAGCAAGGCCTCCTCTACCCTGAAAGGCTCAATAGAGGAGACAAAAGAGTAATGTTCACAAAAATTAACTAGTCGAGACCGAGTAGTTACTCCCTTGCTAATGTCACCCAGAATTTGGTCGACGGGATGATCCCTTTGAATCATCGCTCGAACTTGGGTTGGAGGTGCCGGTTGCGCTTCTTCCTCCATCACATGATCATCTTGTGCTCCCCCTTGATCACACGCCTCCTTTTGATGAACCTGTGCATCATCTTGAGTTGGGGGATGCACCGTTGTTGAGGAAGAAGGTTGACCTTGTTCATCTTGTTCTTGTGGCCGAACGTCTCCAATCGCCATGGTTCGTATAGCGGCCGTTGGAACATCTTCTTCATCTACATCATCACAATCAACAACTTGCTCTCTTGGAGAGCCATTAGTCTCATCAAATACAACGTCGCTAGAGACTTCAACCAAACCCGATGATTTGTTGAAGACTCTATACGCCTTTGTATTTGAATCATAACCTAATAAAAACCCTTCTACAACTTTGGGAGCAAACTTAGAATTTCTACCCTTCTTCACTAGAATGTAGCACTTGCTCCCAAATACACGAAAGTACGATACATTGGGTTTGTTACCGGTTAGTAGCTCATACGAAGTCTTCTTGAGGAGTCGATGAAGATAGACCCTGTTGATGGCGTGGCAAGCCGTGTTCACAGCTTCCGACCAAAAGCACTCGGGGGTCTTGAACTCTCCAAGCATCGTCCTCGCCATATCGATTAGCGTCCTGTTCTTCCTCTCTACCACACCATTTTGCTGTGGTGTGTAGGGAGCGGAGAACTCGTGCTTGATCCCTTCCTCCTCCAGAAACTCCTCCACTTGAAGGTTCTTGAACTCGGACCCGTTGTCGCTCCTTATCTTCTTCACCTTGAGCTCAAACTCATTTTGAGCTCTCCTGAGGAAGCGCTTGAGGGTCCCTTGGGTTTCAGACTTATCCTGCAAAAAGAACACCCAAGTGAAGCGGGAAAAGTCATCAACAATAACTAGACCATACTTACTTCCTCCTATGCTTAGATAGGCGACGGGTCCGAAGAGGTCCATATGCAGCAGCTCCAGAGGTCTTGACGTGGTCATCACATTCTTGCTGTGATGCGCTCCTCCTACTTGTTTACCTGCTTGACAAGCTGCACAAGGTCTATCTTTTTCGAAATAAACATTGGTTAGACCTATCACATGTTCTCCCTTTAGAAGCTTGTGGAGGTTCTTCATCCCCACATGTGCTAAGCGGCGATGCCACAGCCAGCCCATGCAAGTCTTAGCCATTAAGCATGCATCTAGACTGGCCTCATCTTTTGCAAAATCAACTAAGTAAAGCTTGCCGTCTAGTACACCCTTAAAAGCTAGTGAACCATCACATCTTCTAAAGACAGACACATCTACATTTGTAAATAAACAGTTGTACCCCATATTGCATAATTGGCTAACAGATAGCAAATTGTAACCAAGAGACTCAACTAAAAACACATTTGAAATTGAGTGCTCATTAGAAATTGCAATTTTACCTAACCCTTTTACCTTGCCTTGATTCCCATCACCGAATATAATTGAATCTTGGGAATCCTTATTTTTGACGTAGGAGGTGAACATCTTCTTCTCCCCCGTCATATGGTTTGTGCATCCGCTGTCGATAATCCAGCTTGAACCCCCGGATGCATAAACCTGCAAGGCAAATTTAGGCTTGGGTCTTAGGTACCCAACTCATGTTGGGTCCTGCAAGGTTAGCACAAATGTCCTTAGGGACCCAAATGCAAGTCCTGTCTCCCTTGCATTTTGCCCCTAACTTCCTAGCAACTATTTTCCTATCCTTTCTACAAATAGCAAAGGAAGTGTTTAAAGCACAATAAATTATAGAAGGTTCATTCACTACTTTCCTAGGAGCATGACTAACATTCTTTCTAGGCACATGAGCAATATTTCTCCTAGGCATATGTACAACATTTCTTCTACACATATCTCTATCATGCTTATAGGAAGAACTAGAAGCAAACATGGCATGAGAATCATAAACATGTAAATCAAAATCATTATAAGCATTTCTAGCATGTCTCCTATCATGGTATAAGAAAGCATGGTTCTTTTTAGCACCACTAGCCATAGGGGCCTTCCCTTTCTCCTTGACGAAGATGGGAGTCTTATGGCTTGTTAAGTTCTTGGCCTCTCTCTTGAAGCCAAGACCATCCTTAATTGAGGGGTGTCTACCAACCGTGTAGGCATCCCTTGCAAATTTTATTTTATCAACTTCACTCTTGCTAGTCTTAAGTTGGGCATTAAGACTAGCCAATTCCTCATTTAATTTGGAAATTAAAACTAGGGGTTCACTACAGGCATTAACATCAAAATCCTTACACCTAGTGCAAATCATAACATGTTCTACACAAGAATTAGATTTATTTGCTACTTCTAACTTAGCATTTAAATCATTGTTAACACCTTGTAAAGTAGAAATGGTTTCATGACAAGTAGATAGTTCATAAGAAAGCATTTCATTTCTTTTCACTTCTAAAGTATATGATTTTTGTGCCTCTACAAATTTATCATGTTCATCATACAATAAATCCTCTTGCTTTTCTAAAAGCCTATCCTTTTCATTTAATGCATCAATCAATTCATTGATTTTATCTATCTTAGATCTATCTAAGCCCTTGAACAAGCATGAATAATCTATGTCATCATCATCACTAGACTCACTATCACTAGAAGAAGCATAAGTGGAGTCTTGAGTACTCACTTTCTTCTCCCTTGCCATAAGACATGTGAGACGCTCGTTGGGGAAGAGAGCCGATTTGTTGAAGGCAGTGGCGGCGAGTCCTTCGTTGTCGGAGTCGGACGAAGAGCAATCCGAGTCCCACTCCTTTCCTAGATGTGCCTCGCCCTTTGCCTTCTTGTATTGCTTCTTCTTCTCTCTTTTGTTCCCCTTTTCCTGGTCACTTTCATTATCGGGACAGTTAGCGATAAAATGACCAAGCTTACCGCATTTGAAGCATGAGCGCTTCCCCTTTGTCTTGGTCTTGCTTGGCTGCCCCTTGCGACCATTTAGCGCCGTCTTGAATCTCTTGATGATGAGAGCCATCTCTTCATCATTGAGCCCGGCCGCCTCAACTTGCGCTACCTTGCTAGGTAGCGACTCCTTGCTCCTCGTTGCCTTTAGAGCAATGGGTTGAGGCTCGTGGAGTGGTCCGTTCAACGCGTCGTCGACGTATCTTGCCTCCTTGATCATCATCCGCCCGCTCACGAATTTTCCAAGTACTTCCTCGGGCGTCATCATCGTGTACCTAGGATTCTCACGAATATTGTTCACGAGATGAGGATCAAGAACGGTAAAGGACCTGAGCATTAGGCGGACGACGTCGTGATCCGTCCAACGCGTGCTTCCGTAGCTCCTTATTTTGTTGATAAGGGTCTTGAGCCGGTTGTAAGTTTGAGTTGGCTCCTCCCCCCTTATCATGGCGAATCGTCCAAGCTCGCCCTCCACCAACTCCATCTTGGTGAGCAAGGTGACGTCGTTCCCCTCATGAGAAATCTTGAGGGTGTCCCAGATTTGCTTGGCGTTATCCAAGCCGCTCACTTTATGGTATTCATCCCTGCACAAGGAAGCTAGAAGAACAGTAGTAGCTTGTGCATTCTTATGAATTTGTTCATTAATGAACATAGGACTATCCGAACTATCAAAGTGCATTCCACTCTCTACAATCTCCCATATACTAGGATGGAGAGAGAATAGGTGGCTACGCATTTTGTGGCTCCAAAATCCGTAGTCCTCTCCATCAAAGTGTGGGGGCTTGCCGAGTGGAATGGAGAGCAAATGTGAATGTGAACTTTGCGGAATACGAGAGTAATCAAAAGAAAAGTTCGAATTAACCGGTTTCCTTCTCTCGTAGTCGTTGTGGTCTTCGTCCTTTTGGGAAGAAGTAGACTCATCGCTGTCGTAGTAGACGATCTCCTTGATGCGCCTTGTCTTCTTCTTCTTCCCTTCCTTCCGTCTATGACCCGAGCCGGAGTCGGTAGGCTTGTCGTCCTTCGGCTCGTTGACGAAGGATTCCTTCTCTTTGTCGTTGATCACGATACCCTTCCCCTTAGGATCCATCTCTTCGGGCGGTTAGTCCCTTTGTGAAGAGAACGGCTCCGATACCAATTGAGAGCACCTAGAGGGGGGGGGTGAATAGGTGATCCTGTGAAAACTTAAAACTTAAGCCACAAAAAGTTGTTAAGTGTTAGCACAATAGTTGCCAAGTGGCTAAAGAGAAGTCTCAACAAAACACAATACCACAAGAGATCAAGCACAGAGGTGACACAGTGGTTTATCCCGTGGTTCGGCCAAGACCAACGCTTGCCTACTCCACGTTGTGGCGTCCCAACGGACGAGGGTTGCAATCAACCCCTCTCAAGCGGTCCAAAGACCCACTTGAATACCACGGTGTTTTGTTTTTCCTTTCACTATCCCGTTTGCAAGGAATCTCCACAAATTGGAGTCTCTTGCCCTTACAAGTATATGATCACAAAGAAGCACAGAGTAAGGGAGGGAAGCAACACACACAAATCCACAGCGAAACGCGCACACACACGGCCAAGAATCGAGCTCACAAGAGTATCACAAAGTTCTCACTAGAACGGAGCTCGAAACACTTAGAATGACAAACGAATGCGCAAAGACTGAGTGTGGATGATCAAGAATGCTCAAAGGTTGCTTCTGTGTCTCCTCCATGCGCCTAGGGGCTCCTTTTATAGCCCCAAGGCAACTAGGAGCCGTTGAGAGCAAATCCGGAAGGCCATCCTTGCCTTCTGTCGTCGGGGGCACCGGACAGTCCGGTGCACACCGGACACTGTCCGGTGCCCGATTTGTTTCCTTAACTGGCGCTGCCGACCGTTGCAGACCGTTGCAGATCTGGGAGCCGTTGGCGCACCGGACATGTCCGGTGCACACCGGACAGTCCGGTGACATCTTCCGACCGTTGGCTCCGCCACGTGTCCCGCGCAGATTGCGCGGCCGACCGTTGGCCCGGCCGACCGTTGGCTCACCGGACAGTCCGGTGCACACCGGACAGTCCGGTGAATTTTAGCCGTACGCCGTCGGCCAATTTCCCGAGAGCGGCCAGTTCGCGCCGAGTCAGTCTGGCGCACCGGACACTGTCCGGTGCACACCGGACAGTCCGGTGCTCCAGACCGAACTGAGTCTTGGCTGCACTCAGCTAAGTCTTTTACTCCTCTCTTCTTTTCTTCTACTTTCTGTTTCTAACACTTAGACAAGTATATTAGTACACAAAACCAATGTACTAAGGCTTAGAAACATACCTTTACTTCATGATTTGCACCTTGTTCATCCATGTACATAAATTCACAATTAAGCACATGTGTTGGCACTCAATCACCAAAATACTTAGAAATGGCCCAAGGGCACATTTCCCTTTCAGAAGGCTCGGCGAACAGTGCATCGGCAGAGCCTTCTTTGCCGAGAGCTTTTTATCGGGCACTCGGCAAAGATCTTTGCCGAGTGCCAGAGAGCACTCGGCAAAGAAAAGCAGCCGTTACGGCGTCGAGTGACGGAGACGGTGGCTTTGCCGAGTGTCCCCTGTGACACTCGGCAAAGAAGTTAGTTTTGCCGAGTGTCTTCCGTGCAGCACTCGGCAAAGAATCCATCTTTACCGAGTGCCGCTTGGGACACTCGGCAAAGAACCCGCCAGGGAGGGTCCCCATGTCAGGTTCTTTGCCGAGTGTCCCAAGCGGCACTCGGCAAAGCCGACCTCTTTGCCGAGTGCCAGGGACGTAACACTCGGCAAAGAACCTAAGCCGGTGCCCAGGTCTGTGCTCTTTGCCGAGTGTTATGACCTTGACACTCGGCAAAGAGCCTCTTTGCCGAGTGTTACACTCGGCAAAGTGACCAGTATATACCTTTTTTATTTGTTTTTTGTATTCCATCCACACAAACAGAAGATATCACATATATATCACATATATACATCACAAATATCATCACAGACATAAATAGCCAACACAAACATAAAACCGTCACCACAAACATAAGTGTTCAACATAAGTATCAAACACAAACATAAGTCTCTAACGTCGCAAGCTCTCACATAAGTATCAAACACAGACATAAGTATTATACACAAGTACAGAAGTCTAAAACAATGAAAACACAACACTCATGGAGGTGGGCGGCTTGACCGGGGCTGCGTTGGGCTGAACCCTTCCGGAGGGTTGTTGGATGCCGCCCCAGATTGGCCCTGCACAGAGAAGAGATTGCATGTGTTATACCAGATGCATTACAAACATCTAACTACAATTTTGATACTCACAGGAGTGTGGAAGAGAGCAGGGTCAACTGGAGGGAACAATGGAGGTGGCGGAGCGATGCCCTGTGCGGCGCCAAGGCTCTGCATGTACTGTAACATCTCCGCCATCCTCTGATGATCTGCCCGGCGCTCCGCCTCCCGCTCCGCCATCATCCTCGCCTCCATCTCGCAACGTTCCCTCCTCTCTTCTTCTAGTTGGGTCTGTAATATTACAAGCCAACGTTATAGTAACTCAAAGAGTAGGTATATAACTCAAGGAAGGACGAGTTACACTAACCTCGAGTTGCTGTATGCGATGCTGTGAGCTGTCGTGCCGAGGTCGTATGGCTGGACTCGAGCCCGTGCTCCTTGCTCTCACCTGAGACAGAGTGGGAGTGGAGGACGAGTCGATTACCCCGTCGGCAATCCAGTACCGCCCATGTCTCTTGCCTCCTCCGACCCTCATGAGCACATCGGTGTCGATCGGCTCGGTGCTCGGATCATAGTCTGGGCCATGGACCTCCTGCGCCATGGCGGTGTAGTCATGGAGGCGGCTGTAGACGGCGGGGTTGGTGTAGGCCTCGGGCCCGTCATCCGGGTTGTAGGTGACGTCGGACGTCGCCTTACCCTTATGGGCCATAGCATAGGCCGAGAAGGTGGAGCAAGGCCTTCCACCATGTGAAAGGGAAATGTGCCCTTGGGCCATTTCTAAGTATTTTGGTGATTGAGTGCCAACACATGTGCTTAATTGTGAATTTATGTACATGGATGAACAAGGTGCAAATCATGAGATAAAGGTATGTTTCTAAGCCTTAGTACATTGGTTTTATGGACTAACATATTTGTCTAAGTGTTAGAAACAGAAAGAAGAAAAAGAGAAAAGGGGAGAGAAAGACTTGGCTGTGTGCAGCCAAGGCTCAGCTCGGTCTGGAGCACCGGACTGTCCGGTGTGCACCGGACAGTGTCCGGTGCGCCAGGTCGACTCGGCTCGAACTGGCCGCTCTCGGGAATTCGCCGACGGCGTACGGCTATAATTCACCGGACTGTCCGGTGTGCACCGGACTGTCCGGTGAGCCAACGGTCGGCCAGGGCCAACGGTCGGCCGCGCAATCTGCGCGGGACACGTGGCGGAGCCAACGGTCGGAAGACGACACCGGACTGTCCGGTGTGCACCGGACATGTCCGGTGCGCCAACGGCTCGCAGATCTCCAACGGGCTGCAACGGTCGGCAGCGCCAGTTAAGGAAACAAATCGGGCACCGGACAGTGTCCGGTGTGCACCGGACTGTCCGGTGCCCCCGACGACAGAAGGCCAGGATAGCCTTCCAGAATTGCTCTCAACGGATCCTAGCTGCCTTGGGGCTATAAAAGGAGCCCCTAGGCGCATGGAGGAGAGACACAAGCAACTCTTGAGCATTCTTGATCATCCACACAAGTTCTTTGCGCATTCGTTTGTGATTCTAAGTGATTCGAGCTCTGTTCTAGTGTGAACTCTGAGATAGTCATTCGAGCTCGAGTCTTGGCCGTGTGTGTGCGCTTTTGTTGTGGATTTGTGTGTGTTGCTTCCCTCCCTTACTCTGTGCTTTCTTTGTGATCATATACTTGTAAGGGCAAGAGACTCCAATTTGTGGAGATTCCTTGCAAACGGGATAGTGAAAGGAACAACAAAACAACGTGGTATTCAAGTGGGTCTTTGGACCGCTTGAGAGGGGTTGATTGCAACCCTCGTCCGTTGGGACGCCACAACGTGGAAGTAGGCAAGCATTGGCTTGGCCGAACCACGGGATAAACCACCGTGTCACCTCTGTCTTGATCTCTTGTGGTATTGTGTTTTGTTGAGACTTCACCTTAGCCACTTGGCAATAATCGTGCTAACACTTAACAAGTTTGTGGCTTAAGTTTGAAGTTTTTACAGGATCACCTATTCACCCCCCCCCCCCCTCTAGATGCTCTCAATTGGTATCGGAGCCGTTCTATTCACAAAGGGACTAACCGCCCGAATAGATGGATCCTAAGGGGAAGGGTATTGTGATCAACGACAAAGAAAAGGAGACCTTCGTCAACGAGCCGAAGGACGACAAGCCTACCGACTCCGGCTCGGGCCATAGACGAAAGGAAGGGAAAAAGAAGAAGACGAGGCGTATCAAGGAGATCATCTACTACGACGATAGTGATGAATCCACTTCTTCCCAAAAGGACGACGACAACGACTACAGGAAGACGGTCAATTCGAACTTTTCATTTGATTATTCCCGTATTCAACATAGTTCGAATTCGCATTTGCTTTCCATTCCTCTTGGCAAACCTCCACACTTCGATGGGGAGGACTACGGATTTTGGAGTCACAAAATGCGTAGTCACTTATTCTCTCTCCATCCTAGCATATGGGAGATTGTGGAGAACGGAATGAAATTCGATAGCTCGGATAGCCCTATGCTTATAAATGAACAGATTCATAAAAATGCACAGGCTACTACTGTTCTCTTAGCATCTTTGTGCAGGGAAGAGTACAATAAGGTGAGCGGCTTGGACAATGCCAAGCAGATATGGGACACCCTCAAGATCTCTCACGAGGGGAACGACATCACCATGCTCACCAAGATGGAGTTGGTGGAGGGCGAGCTTGGACGGTTCGCCATGATAAGGGGAGAGGAGCCAACTCAGACGTACAACCGGCTCAAGACCCTCATCAACAAGATAAGGAGCTACGGGAGCACGCGATGGACGGACCACGACGTCGTCCGCCTTATGCTCAGGTCCTTTACCGTACTTGATCCTCATCTCGTGAACAATATTCGTGAGAATCCCAGGTACACGATGATGACGCCCGAGGAAGTACTTGGAAAATTCGTGAGCGGGAGGATGATGATCAAGGAGGCGAGATACGTCGACGACGCGTTGAACGGACCACTCCACGAGCCTCAACCCATTGCTCTAAAAGCAACAAGGAGCAAGGAATCGCTACCTAGCAAGGTGGCGCAAGTTGAGGCAGCCGGGCTCAATGATGAAGAGATGGCTCTCATCATCAAGAGATTCAAGACGGCGCTAAATGGTCGCAAGGGGCAGCCAAGCAAGACCAAGACCAAGGGGAAGCGCTCGTGCTTCAAATGCGGTAAGCTTGGTCATTTCATTGCTAACTGTCCCGATAATGAAAGTGACCAGGAAAAGGGGAACAAAAGGGAGAAGAAGAAGGCATACAAGAAGACAAAGGGCGAGGCGCATCTAGGAAAGGAGTGGGACTCGGATTGCTCCTCCTCCGACTCTGACAATGAAGGACTCGCCGCCACTGCCTTCAACAAATCGGCTCTCTTCCCCAATGAGCGTCTCACTTGTCTTATGGCAAGAGAGAAGAAGGTAAGTACTAAAGACTCCACTTATGCTTCTTCTAGTGATAGTGAGTCTAGTGATGATGATATAGATTATTCTTGCTTGTTCAAGGGCTTAGATAGATCTAAGATAGATAAAATCAATGAATTGATTGATGCATTAAATGAAAAGGATAGGCTTTTAGAAAAGCAAGAAGATTTATTGTATGATGAACATGATAAGTTTGTAGAGGCACAAAAATCATATGCTTTAGAAGTGAAAAGAAATGAAATGCTTTCTAGTGAAATATCTTCCTGTCATGAAACCATTTCTACCTTAAGAAGTGTTAATATTGATTTAAGTGCTAAACTAGAAGTAGCTAGTAAATCAAATTCTTGTGTTGAACATGTTGAAATTTGTACTAGGTGTAAGGATTTTGATGTTAATGCTTGTAGTGAACACCTAGTTCTAATTTCCAAATTAAATGATGAAGTGGCTAGTCTTAATGCCCAACTTAAGACTAGCAAGAATGAAGTTGATAAAATAAAATTTGCAAGGGATGCCTACACGGTTGGTAGACACCCCTCAATTAAGGATGGGCTTGGCTTCAAGAGGGAAGCCAAGAACTTAACAAGCCATAAGGCTCCCGTCTTCGTCAAGGAGAAAGGGAAGGCCCCTATGGCTAATAGTACTAAAAAGAACCATGCTTTCTTATACCATGATAGGAGACATGCTAGAAATGTTTATAATGATTTTGATTCACATGTTTATGATTCTCATGCCATGTTTGCCTCTAGTTCCTCTCATAAGCATGATAGAAATATGAGTAGGAGAAATGTTGCGCATATGCCTAGGAGAAATATTGCTCATGTGCCTAGAAAGAATGTTATTCATGCTCCTAGGAAAGTAGTGAATGAACCTTCTACCATTTATTATGCTTGTAATGCTCCCTTTGCTATTTGTAGAAAGGGAAAGAAGGTTGTTGCTAGGAAATTAGGGGCTAGATGCAAGGGAGATAAATCTTGCATTTGGGTCCCTAAAGACATTTGTGCTAACCTTGCAGGACCCAACATGAGTTGGGTACCTAAGACCTAAGCCTAAATTTGCCTTGCAGGTTTATGCATCCGGGGGTTCAAGCTGGATTATCGACAGCGGATGCACAAACCATATGACGGGGGAGAAGAAGATGTTCACCTCCTACGTCAAGAATAAGGATTCCCAAGATTCAATTATATTCGGTGATGGGAATCAAGGCAAGGTAAAAGGGTTAGGTAAAATTGCAATTTCTAATGAGCATTCTATTTCAAATGTATTCTTAGTGGAGAGTCTTGGATATAATTTGCTATCTGTTAGTCAATTATGTCAAATGGGATATAATTGTTTATTTACAAATGTAGATGTGTCTGTCTTTAGAAGATGTGATGGTTCACTAGCTTTTAAGGGTGTACTAGACGGCAAGCTTTATTTAGTTGACTTTGCAAAAGAAGAGGCCGGTCTAGATGCATGCTTAATGGCTAAGACTTGCATGGGCTGGCTGTGGCATCGCCGCTTAGCACATGTGGGGATGAAGAACCTCCACAAGCTTCTAAAGGGAGAACACGTGATAGGTCTAACAAATGTTTATTTCGAAAAAGATAGACCTTGTGCAGCTTGTCAGGCAGGTAAACAAGTAGGAGGAGCACATCACAGCAAGAATGTGATGACCACGTCAAGACCTCTGGAGCTGCTGCATATGGACCTCTTCGGACCCGTCGCCTATCTAAGCATAGGAGGAAGTAAGTATGGTTTAGTTATTGTTGATGACTTTTCCCGTTTCACTTGGGTGTTCTTTTTGCAGGATAAGTCTGAAACCCAAGGGACCCTCAAGCGCTTCCTCAGGAGAGCTCAAAATGAGTTTGAGCTCAAGGTGAAGAAGATAAGGAGCGACAACGGGTCCGAGTTCAAGAACCTTCAAGTGGAGGAGTTTCTTGAGGAGGAAGGGATCAAGCACGAGTTCTCCGCTCCCTACACACCACAGCAAAATGGTGTGGTAGAGAGGAAGAACAGGACGCTAATCGATATGGCAAGGACGATGCTTGGAGAGTTCAAGACCCCCGAGTGTTTTTGGTCGGAAGCCGTGAACACGGCTTGCCACGCCATCAACAGGGTCTACCTTCATCGACTCCTCAAGAAGACTTCGTATGAGCTACTAACCGGTAACAAACCCAATGTATCGTACTTTCGTGTATTTGGGAGCAAGTGCTACATTCTAGTGAAGAAGGGTAGAAATTCTAAGTTTGCTCCCAAAGCTGTAGAAGGGTTTTTATTAGGTTATGATTCAAATACAAAGGCGTATAGGGTCTTCAACAAATCATCAGGTTTGGTTGAAGTCTCTAGCGACGTTGTATTTGATGAGACTAATGGCTCTCCAAGAGAGCAAGTTGTTGATTGTGATGATGTAGATGAAGAAGATGTTCCGACGGCCGCTATACGAACCATGGCGATTGGAGACATTCGGCCACAGGAACAGGATGAACGAGATCAACCTTCTTCCTCAACGACGGTGCAACCCCCAACTCAAGACGATGAACAGGTTCATCAAAAGGAGGCGTGTGATCAAGGGGGAGCACAAGACGATCATGTGATGGAGGAAGAAGCGCAACCGGCACCTCCAACCCAAGTTCGAGCGATGATTCAAAGGGATCATCCCGTCGACCAAATTCTGGGTGACATTAGCAAGGGAGTAACTACTCGGTCTCGATTAGTTAATTTTTGTGAACATTACTCTTTTGTCTCCTCTATTGAGCCTTTCAGGGTAGAGGAGGCCTTGCTAGATCCGGATTGGGTGTTGGCCATGCAGGAGGAACTCAACAACTTCAAGCGCAATGAAGTTTGGACGCTGGTGCCTCGTCCCAAGCAAAATGTTGTGGGAACCAAGTGGGTGTTCCGCAACAAACAGGACGAGCACGGAGTTGTGACAAGGAACAAGGCTCGACTTGTGGCAAAAGGTTATGCCCAAGTCGCAGGTTTGGACTTTGAGGAGACTTTTGCTCCTGTGGCTAGGCTAGAATCCATTCGCATCTTGCTAGCATATGCCGCTCACCATTCTTTCAGGTTGTACCTAATGGATGTGAAGAGCGCGTTCCTCAACGGGCCAATAAAGGAGGAAGTGTACGTGGAGCAACCCCCTGGCTTCGAGGATGAGCGGTACCCCGACCACGTGTGTAAGCTCTCTAAGGCGCTCTATGGACTTAAACAAGCCCCAAGAGCATGGTATGAATGCCTTAGAGATTTCTTACTTGCTAATGCTTTCAAGGTTGGGAAAGCCGATCCAACTCTTTTCAGTAAGACTTGTAATGGTGATTTGTTTGTGTGCCAAATTTATGTCGATGACATAATATTTGGTTCTACTAATCAAAAGTCTTGTGAAGAGTTTAGCAGGGTGATGACGCAGAAATTCGAGATGTCGATGATGGGCGAGTTGAACTACTTCCTTGGGTTCCAAGTGAAGCAACTCAAGGACGGCACCTTCATCTCCCAAACGAAGTACACGCAAGATCTGCTAAAGCGGTTTGGGATGAAGGACGCCAAGCCCGCAAAGACTCCGATGGGAACCGACGGACACACCGACCTCAACAAAGGAGGTAAGTCCGTTGATCAAAAAGCATACCGGTCAATGATAGGGTCTTTACTTTATTTATGTGCTAGTAGACCGGATATTATGCTTAGCGTATGCATGTGTGCTAGATTTCAATCCGATCCTAAGGAGTGTCACTTGGTGGCGGTGAAGCGAATTCTTAGATATTTAGTCGCTACGCCTTGCTTCGGGATCTGGTATCCAAAGGGGTCTAACTTTGACTTAATTGGGTACTCAGATTCCGACTATGCTGGATGTAAGGTCGATAGGAAGAGTACATCGGGGACGTGCCAATTCTTAGGAAGGTCCCTGGTGTCATGGAATTCTAAGAAACAAACCTCCGTTGCCCTATCCACCGCTGAGGCCGAGTACGTTGCCGCAGGTCAGTGTTGCGCGCAACTACTTTGGATGAGGCAAACCCTCAGGGACTTTGGCTACAATCTGAGCAAAGTCCCACTCCTATGTGACAATGAGAGTGCTATCCGAATAGCGGAAAATCCTGTTGAGCACAGCCGCACAAAGCACATTGACATCCGGCATCACTTTTTGAGAGACCACCAGCAAAAGGGAGATATCGAAGTGTTTTATGTTAGCACCGAGAACCAGCTAGCCGATATCTTTACCAAGCCTTTAGATGAGAAGACCTTTTGCAGGCTGCGTAGTGAGCTAAATGTCTTAGATTCGCGGAACTTGGATTGAATTGTAGCATACATGTATTTATGCCTTTGATCATGTTCATTCTGCACTTTGTTGCTTATTATGGTGCTCAAGTTGTACAAACACTCCCTGGACCTCACAAGTCCGTTGCAAAGTGATGCACATGTTTAGGGGGAGATGTGTTGCAACTTGACCCTTTGAGACTAACCATATGCTTGAGTTTGTTTGATTTAGTCTCAAAGGAGAATTGAAAGGGAAAAGGTGGACTTGGATCATGCAAGACTTCCACTGCACTCCGATGAGAGGGTAACTTATTCCAAGTCCATCTCTGAACTCTTATTGCCATTTGCTCTTAATTGAAGATTTTGGTGAGGCAATGGGGTTAAAGGGCCACAATTGATCCCGTTTTGGTGCTTGATGCCAAAGGGGGAGAAAATAAAGGCCAAAGCAATAAATGGATCAGCTACCACTTGAGAGATTTTGAAAATAGTAGAATAGAGTTTTTGATTTGTCAAAATTCTTAAGTTGTCTCTCTTGTCAAAAGTTGGCTTCTTGTGGGGAGAAGTATTGATTATGGAAAAAGGGGGAGTTTTTGAAATCCTTGATCAATCTCTTTTTGAATGACTCTCTTTATGCTTAAACATGTGTGTTTAACTTAGAGATAGAGATTTGTGTTTGATTTGCAAAAACAAACCAAGTGGTGGCAAAGGATGATCCATATATGCCAAAATTGATTCAAAATAAATTTAAGTGTTATTTGAATTGAGTTTGCACTTGTTCTAGTGGCTTTATGTTGTGTTGGCATAAATCACCAAAAAGGGGGAGATTGAAAGGGAAATGTGCCCTTGGGCCATTTCTAAGTATTTTGGTGATTGAGTGCCAACACATGTGCTTAATTGTGAATTTATGTACATGGATGAACAAGGTGCAAATCATGAGATAAAGGTATGTTTCTAAGCCTTAGTACATTGGTTTTATGGACTAACATATTTGTCTAAGTGTTAGAAACAGAAAGAAGAAAAAGAGAAAAGGGGAGAGAAAGACTTGGCTGTGTGCAGCCAAGGCTCAGCTCGGTCTGGAGCACCGGACTGTCCGGTGTGCACCGGACAGTGTCCGGTGCGCCAGGTCGACTCGGCTCGAACTGGCCGCTCTCGGGAATTCGCCGACGGCGTACGGCTATAATTCACCGGACTGTCCGGTGTGCACCGGACTGTCCGGTGAGCCAACGGTCGGCCAGGGCCAACGGTCGGCCGCGCAATCTGCGCGGGACACGTGGCGGAGCCAACGGTCGGAAGACGGCACCGGACTGTCCGGTGTGCACCGGACATGTCCGGTGCGCCAACGGCTCGCAGATCTCCAACGGGCTGCAACGGTCGGCAGCGCCAGTTAAGGAAACAAATCGGGCACCGGACAGTGTCCGGTGTGCACCGGACTGTCCGGTGCCCCCGACGACAGAAGGCCAGGATAGCCTTCCAGAATTGCTCTCAACGGCTCCTAGCTGCCTTGGGGCTATAAAAGGAGCCCCTAGGCGCATGGAGGAGAGACACAAGCAACTCTTGAGCATTCTTGATCATCCACACAAGTTCTTTGCGCATTCGTTTGTGATTCTAAGTGATTCGAGCTCTGTTCTAGTGTGAACTCTGAGATAGTCATTCGAGCTCGAGTCTTGGCCGTGTGTGTGCGCTTTTGTTGTGGATTTGTGTGTGTTGCTTCCCTCCCTTACTCTGTGCTTTCTTTGTGATCATATACTTGTAAGGGCAAGAGACTCCAATTTGTGGAGATTCCTTGCAAACGGGATAGTGAAAGGAACAACAAAACAACGTGGTATTCAAGTGGGTCTTTGGACCGCTTGAGAGGGGTTGATTGCAACCCTCGTCCGTTGGGACGCCACAACGTGGAAGTAGGCAAGCATTGGCTTGGCCGAACCACGGGATAAACCACCGTGTCACCTCTGTCTTGATCTCTTGTGGTATTGTGTTTTGTTGAGACTTCACCTTAGCCACTTGGCAATAATCGTGCTAACACTTAACAAGTTTGTGGCTTAAGTTTGAAGTTTTTACAGGATCACCTATTCACCCCCCCCCCCTCTAGATGCTCTCACCATGTGACGCCGACTGCAACGAAAACCAACAAGATAGTTAGAAATAATATCTAACTTAGTGCTATATATCTAAATAAAAAAGGTGGCGTACCCATGCTTCGGCATATTGGCCCAGGCTCCGGCTGCCTTGGTGGTGGGAGGGGCCTTGCATCATCAAACGCCGTTCCCGGCTAGCTGTGTGCGCCTCGTCCCACTCAGCCGAACACCACCTATCCACCATCTGCTCCCAGCACAGAGGATGTGCGGCGCACCAATGTGGAATCATCTGCAAAGTAAACACGTAAAGTGCATATCAGAAGATAAAATAAAATCCATGTATGGAGTACTGGTACCAAACATGCATGACTTTACCTGCAGGTACTGCTCCCTGGTCAACGACATGGTTCGGGCTTGAGTTTTGGTCACCTTCTCCCCAAGGACGGAGCCGTGGTAGGTGATGATGGCCTGGATGCGGGCCTCATAGTGCATGTCCACGACGAGCTTCTTACAGCTCGTGGTGGCCACCACATCCGCCCTAGCCTCGTATCTAGCATCGCATCTGAAGAAATCCTGCATACAAAAACGATGTATCCATACATTATTTCAAGAATTTGCAACGAATGCGACATATTTTACATTATACTAAGACTTACCCACAGCTCTTGCTTCACCCGCTCTGCCTTGTTATTGAATTCCCTGCCGTCCCGGTCTACTGCATCGGGGGCGACGGCGTAGTGGTCAAAGGTGAAGGCTGGGCCCGTCACTCCGGCGTACTCCACAAGTCCAGGGAAGTGTTCCCTGCACAGCAGGCCGAGGATGCCATTGGGGGGGCGACGATGACCCCCAGCATAACGCTGCCAGATCCACTCTTGCCTTCACATTATCGTTTGACTTATCAGGAATGTCCATAATTGTTGCCCACAGTGCCTCGGCAACATTCTTTTCAGTGTGCATCACGTCAATGTTGTGTGGAAGGAGCAGGTCATCATAATAGGGGAGCCGAGTCAAGCCAGACTTATGTGTCCACATATGCTGCTCACCATATCCCACAAAACCACCTTCTGTATTGGCCACGAGCCCGTCTATCTGTTGACGAATTTCGGCACCAGTCATCGTTGCAGGTGGGCGGTCTGTCACTACGACACCTTTCGTAAAGTTCTTGATGTCTAGGCGGAATGGATGGTCAGCAGGAAGAAATTGTCGATGTTTATCGAAGGACGAATATTTGCCACCCTTTTTCAACCAAATGAACCTGAGAGCTTCCTTGCAAACTGGGCATGGGAATTTACCGTGAACACACCAGGCACAGAATAGCCCATACGCCGGTAAGTCATGCATGGAGTACTGGTACCAAACATGCATTCTGAAGTTTGTCTTCGTAGCTCGGTCATATGTCCATACCCCTTCCTCCCAGACACGTACCAATTCATCGATCAAAGGCTCCATGTACACGCCCATTTTGTTCCCCGGGTGTCCGGGAATTATCAACGACACGAATATATTCTGCCTTTGAAAGCACACACCAGGGGGAGATTGATTGGGATAACAAACACGGGCCAACATGTGTACGGGGCAGCGCTCATTCCATAGGGATTGAACCCATCTGTGGCCAACGCAACACGTACATTACGAGCCTCTTCGGCTTTCTCACGGTGAATGTCATCAAAGTGTTTCCATGCTTCACCATCTGACGTGTGCACCATCTTGTCAGGATTGTATCGTTTTCCATTTTTGTGCCATGTCATCTGTTTCGCGGATTCCTCTGTCATGTAAAGACGCTGGATCCTCGGTATGAACGGAAGGTGTCGTAGGATTGTCAAGGGGATGTCGAGCTGCCTCTTCTGTCCATCACCAGAGACTACCTCCATAAACCTAGACGAATTACACTTGGGACAGTACTTTGCCTCCGCGTATTCTTTCCTAAATAGCACGCAGCCCTTCGGACAAGCATGAATCTGCTCATACGTCATCTTAAGTGCACGAAGTAGTTTCTGTGCCTCGTACATGCTCTTTGGCAGAACGTGATCATCCGGAAGCAGACTCCCAATAACTGTCAACAAGCCATCGAATGCATCTCTACTGATGCTGTACTGCGACTTGAACGCCATTACACGCCCAATGGCATCCAGTTGAGAAACCTTTGTCTGGCCGTGAAAGGGCTTCTGTGCCGCGTCGAACATGTCGTAGAACGCCTTTGCAGTCGGCTCTGGCTCGTCATCCATACATCCTCCCGTGTACTGTGCCTCCTGATAGTTGTTCAACATATCCGCTACCCCCGCATCCGCGTCATAATCCTCGACACGTTGTCTCAGCACCTCTTCTCTCGTACGATGCGCTTCACCATGAAATATCCACCGAGTATAGCCCGGCGTAAATCCATTCTTCCAAATATGTTCTACCATGGTCTTCTTTGGTTTTCTTTTCCGGTTGTCACATTTGCTGCACGGGCATGGGACTAGACTCGCTCCTTTAGCAGCTTCGCCATATGCCCGTTCCACGAAATCATCGGTCTTTCTAATCCATTCAGTGGTGACATCGTTCCTTCCTCTACGGCCCGTGTACATCCACTCACGGTCCTCCATCCTCTAACATATATAACCGAGTATAGTTTAATATAGACATGTAATGCATGTACACTACGTTCCTACCTTCTAATAGGTGACGATAGGTCCTAATCCCACCCGCGGTTGCGTAGATGGAGTTAGTTTTCATGCTCTACTCTGATCCGAGATAGAATTTCGGCAGCACCTCCCCGCTGTTCTCCGGATACACGTCCTGGCAGGGAGAGTGTACTGTCCGGAGAACAACAGGGAGGTGACGCCGAAACTCTATCTCAGACCGGAGTAGAACATGAAACTAACACCATCTACGCAACCGCGGGCTGTCCAAAAAACGTGGACAATTCGAAACTGATACATTTGTAGATATGCAAAGATCTGCATATCTACACCGTATCACTTTCGAACGGGAGACGCCTAACTGGGTTAGGTGATCTACGACCATGATGCGGATGTAGAGGTTATACCTAGGGTGGCGGTGGAGTCAGGCTAGTGGGCTGTGGCGGGTCGGTGCAGTGGCGACAGGACGCGGTGCAGGGAGACCCGCAGCGGCTAGGAAGACAAGTATCTTCTCTGTAAAAAAGAAACACAAGTCTCTTAATACAAAAGCCTAGCAACAGAAAATTTCGGCAGCACCTCCCCTGCACGGGGAGGTTTCAAAATCCTGCAAATAAAACTATCAGCACGATGGCTGACATCCACGCATAATTCAACGGCACGATGGCCGGCAATCCACAATACTACATATTAACCTAATCATGCACGTATATAATTAACTTAATATTAAAACTAATCATTTCATATAAATCATACACGTATAACATAAATCAAGTAATCACCTTAGAGGTTTCGGCACGGGCGAGGCGACGGGGCGCGGGGTCGTCGGCGGTCGTGGGCGGCGCGCGGGCGGCGTGGGCGGCACGCGGCGAGCGGGCGGCGTGGGCGCGCGGGCAGCGCGCGGGCGCGCGGGCGCGTGGCCGGCGGCGAGGGTGGGCACGGGCGCGGGGTCGGCGGCGAGCGAGCGCGGGCGTCGGCGGCGTGCAGCGAGTGAGCGTGAGTGAGAGAGAGAAGAAGGAGAAGCCGTCGGATTGGCTAAGTTTATGTTCTTTGCCGAGTGCCCGCGATGCGGCACTCGGCAAAGATTTTTTTTTATTTTTAAAATATGGTTTGCCGAGTGCCAGATCGGCGGCACTCGGCAAAGGAGCCTTCTTTGCCGAGTGCCATCCAGGGGCACTCGGCAAAGACTGCTTTTCGCTTCTTTGCCGAGTGCCACCCCGGGACACTCGGCAAAGCCTACTTTGCCGAGTGTCAACCACACGACACTCGGCAAAGTACATTTGTATTTTTTTTGTTTTCAGCACCAAACTTTTTGTGGTATGTTTCTAAACTATATAGACCTACATGTATCATTTTGGGACAATTATAACAGTGTTTGCAATATCTAGTAGATTTAGTTCGTTTATTTGAATTTCTTCGAAAAATTCAAATTTGAAATGCAGGTCACTCGAAACTTGGAAAACCGTGCATGAAAAAATGATATTCATGGTACTTAGCATAAGTTACGACCGATTTCAGAAGCGTACCGGAAACTTCGAGCAACATGCTCACTAGACATGGCCGTGAACTTGGCATCCACATGTTTAAAAATTGTATAAAACACAAACAAAGTCAGAAAATCATGAAACTTGTCCCCGTGTCATGATATCATATGTATAGGCTATGATAAAAATTTTAGAGTATTTGGAGAAAGTTGTGAGACACTATGTGTAGAAACCTAAGAGGACTACACATGAAATCTTAGAGTTTCAATGTGAATCTAGAAGGTTTCTACACATAGTGTCTCACAACTTTCTCCAAACATTCTAAATTTTTTATCACAGCCTCTACATATGATATCATGACACGTGGACAAGTTTCATGATTTTCTGACTTTATTTGTGTTTTATACAATTTTTAAACATGTGCATGCCAAGTTGACGGCCATGTTTAGTGAGCATGTTGCTCAAAGTTTCCGGTACGCTTCTGAAATCGGTCGTAACTTATGCTAAGTAACATGAATATCATTTTTTCATGCACGGTTTTCCAAGTTTCGAGTGACCTGCAGTTCAAATTTGAATTTTCCAAAGAATTTCAAAAAATGAACTAAATCTACTAACGATTGAAAACTATGTTATAATTGTCCACAAATGATACATGTAGGTCTACATAGTGTAGGAACATACCACAAAAAGTTTGGGAGACAAAATCAAAAAAATAAAAATATACTTTGCCGAGTGTCTGGATAAGACACTCGGTAAAGCTTCCTTTGCCGAGTGCCAGCTGCGCGGCACTCGGCAAAGAAGCATCTTTGCCGAGAGCCGACGGTTGGCACTCGGCAAAGACTGACGGCCGTCAGCTTTGGGATGGCCGCTGACGGCCCTTTGCCGAGAGCCCCCTTTGCCGAGTGTTTGACACTCGGCAAACATGTATTTGCCGAGTGTGGACCTGTACCGAGTGTCCTACGCTCGGTAAAGACGCTCGTTACCGAGAGCCGAGCTTTGCCGAGTGCGGCTCTCGGCAAAGCCGTCTTTGCCGAGTGCCCGAGAAAAGGCACTCGGCAAAGCGTCCGGCACTCGGCAAAGGCTCGGATTCCGGTAGTGGTCATCCCTAGGTATGATGGATCTTAAACGAAGCTCACTCTTTGACGCCAAACCATCAAATAATGATAAATAAAAGGATACTCAACAACAAGCAGCTTTTGAACACATTATTGCGAATAAGAAAGCTTGCAGTTATACTAAGAATAAAGTTTCACTGGGTAGTTTCATTGCTGAGATAGTTACAATAGCGAAGGTCTAGCTAAATGATACATGGAGGCTATTGCAATGACTACCCAAAATCAGCAAAAGAGACATAAAAACAATGACAACATTTAAACAATTCTTTGCGGCACATCCCGCACATTCTCCGTGTAAACTGTTAAGAGAGGAATCAGATCCATACAATTACGATTGGTCGTTTGAATTTGGCAACAAAACTATTAGGTTGCTTGACTACATGGCGCACAACATTATGCAGTCACAAATTTTCCAGATAGTGTTCTAGATGTTCATGCTCAATAGATATTCTGCATGAATGCATGAAAAGTAGAATAACTACTTAGAACTACTTTATTGGACAAGCTAGAGGGAGATACAGAAACACTTCCTGGCAACTGAAAGCCTACAACACAATCTGGTTCTGGTTGTTTCATATGGTTGGATGAAATCAACAACTTTTATCCGATTTGTGACAATAGCTACACCGCCAACAACAACATCAAATTCCTAGAAAAAGAAAGACGATTATTAAAACATGACTCTAAGTAACACATACTCTAACTTTATACTAAGGCTTCCCCATTTTCATATGAGAATTTAATCAAAGAGGGAACAAACAATCTTTTTTGTCGGGTCATACCTCATTCTTCGGTATATGTTTCTTCTCATAACCCCATTTCCTAACCAACTTGGTAGCAGTTTCAACTCCTTCAGCTCCAGTATACATCGGCAACATCATGTCATATCCAAACATGCTTTTCAGATAGCCCTTAAAGATTGGGAACTTACCATTATAGAAAGCTAGAACTGAGTGTAACCCTTTTTGGCTATTCTATGATTCTATCAAAGCTCTCAGGACTTCTGGATGTCAAGGACTCTGCATGGAATGACAAACATTACACAGTTTGAGTACATAAAAAACAACATGACAGACAATGTAGTATGCCAACTTAAATTTTATAACCTCCAGTCTGTTTTGGCAACAAATGATTTCTAGACATGATTTACTGTATTTACATAGATGATGTTTAGGAGTCGTACGGAAAGAACTCTATCTGATTGATTGCAGAATAGCAGAGAGAAAATCAATGTATTTCTTGCTTCAGGGTCCATTGTTGGGCAGCTCATCTTCTTGTTATTAGTGTTCATAGATCTAAAAAGGTGAAAATGCAAAAAAAAAAAACATCACAAACCTGTACTGATAAGGTTCATTTGCATAAAAGACTGAATTATAACCTTAATATCATGAGAGCAGGCAACAGAAAAAGAGGGCGAGAGACAGTAGCCTCACCTTGTGAGATGGGAGAACATCGGAAGGTATAAAAACTGGGTAGCAGTTTCCGTGTTAGGACTGCCCTCGTATGCATCAGATTAATGTTCCTCTTCTATGCTGCATTGATGCTAATTCATTCAAACGTATATGTAATGATGGTAAGACAGGAACCGAACAGCAGAAGCATCAGTTATGATGCAACAAAGGCAAAGCTAGATGCAACACATTGGAATCAAGCCATAATTTTAATCACAAAAAAATTGTCTTTACGAACTATGCAGAAATTATAGGTTTGGAATGATAGCAAGAAACAAATAGACTAAGTACCCACTCTTGGCTATTGGTTACTCCATTTCTGTGAAACTTCCAACGAATCTGCTCAAGTGCTAAGCACAATTCTGCTACACTCTCTTCAATGGCATCATTGCTCTGTTGGCTATTGTTGGAGTCCTGAAACTGACTCCCAGAAACGTCTGAAGTGATTAAGGCGCCTGGAGCTCCAATCAGATCAATAATATATTCTGTGCTGCAAGAATTACAGTACATAAGGTTAATAGTTGTGAACAATATCAAAATACTCAGTGCTACAACAGTTTTTTTTTCTTTCCCTTTTTTGTTGGTCACTCATGTTTTTGAAAAGACTGGTAGCCTACACATCTTGCTTGGGACTAAAAGACTTGGTGTTGTCATTGTTATTGTCAATCTTAAAAATGAGTAAGGTCAGATATTTGAAAGAAGGTGCCAGCAGTTAGGAGACAAGAAGGTGCCAGTAGTATGTCTTCCTTTAAGCTTTAATCCACCCAATACCAGAGTTGTAAAGTGTAGCTGACTCATCACATACAGGCGTCAACTGTCTGATTGAACAAAGCCATCAGATTCAGAACTGAAGGAAAGGGACATGATACATCCAAGCAACAGCAGAACTAAAAAAATGCACGCACCACGTAATATAATAAGTAAAATCTTGGGTAGATTCCCCCAAAGTCTCTAACGACTCCATAACCCACTAGACATCAAATAATTCCTCGTTTGTGTGGAGTGCTGATGACATGGAGAAACAGGGGGTGTAGGGAGTTACAGCTCTGAAATTGTGCCCGAGATTGCAGATGCGCAAAACCTGTTCATCCTCTGGGTAGCTGCCGCCCATGTCGTACTGTATGAGATCCCCGTTCCCGCGGTCGACGAAGTAGACCAAATCCCCATGCGGATGAACGGCGACCACCTCGTAGTCACCGGCACTGATGGCGAACCTCGTTATCTGCGACTCCTCAGGCTCGTCGTGGTCCTCCGGAAGGACGTCAATGTCAATGTACGACGGTGTTACTCTGTAACTCTGGGCTTCATCCTGTCGTCGTCGTAGTCCACGACGCTCACTGACGCAACGCAGGCGCCCTTGCGACTGGCCGATAAAAACAGGCTGGCTGAACATGTGCAGTGGCCAGCGGATGGTCCTGCGTACGCTCCCTTCCCCGTCAATGGCGACCACGAGCACGTCGCCTTCACACATCCGTTGGACGAAGAAATGCAGCATGCCGTTCAGGAAGGAACTGCCCAACCAGGATGTTATCATGACTCCGTACCTATCGCCCCACTCACCTCCCCTTGCGAACTGCTTCCACTCACTCGACCGGTTGCTCCATTCCCCGGTCTCGGAGGAGTAGACGTGCACGCCTTTGTCTCCGACGAGGTCGAGAGCGGCGTCCTCGTCGTGCCAGAACTGGATCAGGAGGAAGCGCGAGGGCACGGACGGGTCGAAGAACAGGAACGTGCTCTCGAACTCCTCGTCGCGCTCTTCTCCCTGCTTAACAACCCAGCCGGAGCTGGGCACCGCCGCCCACTGCTTGGTGGCCGGGTTGCACACGACGTAGCCCAGCGAGTGGTAGCTCTCTGAACCCTCCTCTGTGCACCCGAACAGGAGAAGCCCGTTGCATGAACTCAAGAGATCAATGGTGCCGACGTGGTCCGGCAACTCTATGAAGGAAAATTCTGTGTCCGTGTCTTCTGGGACAGGCATTGATTTGGCCAACAGGTCAAAGAAACGCAGACCGTAGTTACCGGAACATGCCCTGTCACGACCATGCCCCACTTCGCGGCTGCTGTCCTCCTCTTCGTCCTCGTCCTCGTCCCAGTCGCTGCCGTTTCCACCGTCGTCATCACCGCGGGCGCCGTCTCCGTCGTCGTCACCGTCTCTATTATCGCCGCCGTCGTTATCGTCTTGCTCCTGCAGTCACAGCCGACGTAGAAAAACCCTTGTAGGGTTTGGGGGAGATTCTTACGGCTCTCTGGAAAGTTGATGAAGACGTCTCGCCACTCTCTAGACAAGCTTGTGGATCGGTGGAGGTCCTTGATGGAGAGACGCGAGAGAACGTCAAAGAAGGGGCCTTCGGGGATGGGGAGGGGGATCCCGCCGGCCACCGTTTCCATTTCTCCGTCCTTGCCGGTGTTCATTCCACTGCAGTCTGCTACGATCAGGATGTGGAGATGAGAGTGGCTGCGTTCTGTCTGCCGTGGGCTTTGGCATAGACGATTTTATAAACTAAAAAAGGTAATGGCGGCTCCACCAACCCCTCCTCACCCTCACTGGTCCTGAGTGCTCACAACGCGTGGACAAGGCTTCCCGGTGGCTGCGTGCTGCGCTATGGTCAGTCATTTATAAACTGATGAAAGGTTATGGCTCCACCGATAAACTGATGAAAGGTTATGGCTCCACCAACTCATCACAACACAATAGCTGATACTCACTACCAGAATTCGGCTCTTCACCGAATGCTCGGTGCTTTACCGAGTGCTTTCTGTCGGGCACTCGGCAAAGATGGCTTTGCCGAGTGCCGCACTCGGCAAAGAAAGACACTCGGCAAAAACAACTTTGCCAAGCGTCAAACACTTGGCGAAATCCGGCGCTCGGTAAAGTATATTTTAATTTTTTTTAAAAAAAAACTTTACCGAGTGACCGTGATCTGGCACTCGGTAAAGTATATTTTAAAAATTAAAAAAACATTGTCGAGTGCCCGTGATCTGACACTCGTCAAAGTATGTGAAAGGGAATTAGGCTTACACCTAGTTCCTAAATAATTTTGGTGGTTGAATTGTCCAACACAAATATTGGACTAACTAGTTTGCTCTAGTGTATAAGTTATACAGGTGCAAAAGGTTCACACTTAACCAATAAAAAGATCAAGTGTTGGATTCAACAAAGGAGCAAAGAGGCAACCGAAGGCACCTCTGATCTGGGGGCACCGGACTGTCCGGTGTACACCGGACAATGTCCGGTGTACACCGGACAATGTCCGGTGCGCCATCGGTGCACCAGAGGACTCCGACTTCAAACTCTTCGCCTTCGGGAATTCTCGGAAGCCGGCGCGCTATAATTCACCGGACTGTCCGGTGTGCACCGGACATGTCCGGTGCTCCAAGGAAGCGCGATCTCCGGAACTCGCCAGCCTCGGGTTCGCGCGGCAGCCGCTCCGCTAAAATTCACCGGACTGTCCGGTGTGCACCGGACTGTCCGGTGTACCAGCGGGGCAACGGCTCTTTTCGGCGCCAACGGCTCCCTGCGGTGCATTTAATGCGCGCGCAGCGCGCGCAGACGTCAGACGTGCCCATACCGGTGCACCGGACATCAAACAGTACATGTCCGGTGTGCACCGGACACCCAGGCGGGCCCAGAAATCAGAAGCTCCAACGGTCAGAATCCAACGGCAATGATGACGTGGCGGGGGCACCGGACTGTCCGGTGTGCACCGGACTGTCCGGTGTGCCATCGAACAGACAGCTTCCAGCAACGGTCACTTTTGGTGGTTGGGGCTATAAATACCCCAACCACCCCACCATTCATTGCATCCAAGTTTTCCAACTTCCAACCACTTACAAGAGCTAGGCATTCAATTCTAGACACACCAAAGAGATCAAATCCTCTCCAATTCCACTCAAGCCTTTAGTGACTAGCGAGAGAGATTTGCCGTGTTCTTTTGAGCTCTTGCGCTTGGATCGCTTTCTTTCTTTCTCACTTGTTCTTGTGATCAAAACTCAATTGTAACCTAGGCAAGAGGCACCAATTGTGTGGTGGCCCTTGCGGGGAAGTTTTGTTCCCGTTTGATTGAGAAGAAGAAAAGCTCACTCGGTCCGAGGGACCGTTTGAGAGAGGGAAGGGTTGAAAGAGACCCGGCCTTTGTGGCCTCCTCAACGGGGAGTAGGTTTGCGAGAACCGAACCTTGGTAAAACAAATTCGCGTGTCACACTCTTCATTTGCTTGCGATTTGTTTTGCATCCTCTCTCGCGGACTCGTTTATATTTCTAACGCTAACCCGGCTTGTAGTTGTGATTATTTTTGAGATTTTCAGTTTCGCCCTATTCACCCCCCCCTCTAGGCGACTTTCAATTGGTATCGGAGCCCGGTGCTTCATTAGAGCCTAACCGCTCGAAGTGATGTCGGGAGATCACACCAAGAGGGAGATGGAGACCGGCGACAACAAGCCCACTACAAGCCAAGGGAGCACTTCATCGGAAGAGTCCCGCACCAAGAGAAGGGAGAAGAAGAAGAACTCCTCCAAGCGGAAGGAGAAAAGATCTTCCTCTTCTCACCACAAGGAGAAGAAGGAAAAATCTTCTTCTCACAAGCCGCATCGGAGTGGGGACAAGCACAAAAGGATGAGGAAGGTGGTCTACTACGAGACCGACACTTCATCAACATCTACCTCCGGCTCCGACGCGGCATCCGTCACTTCTAAACGCCAAGAGCGTAAGAAGTATAGTAAGATTCCCCTGCGCTACCCTCGCATTCCTAAACATACACCTTTACTTTCCGTCCCATTAGGCAAACCACCAACTTTTAATGGTGAAGATTATGCTATGTGGAGTAATTTAATGCGATTCCATCTAACCTCTCTCCACAAAAGTATATGGGATGTTGTTGAGTATGGTGTACAGGTACCATCTGTAGGGGATGAGGACTATGACACGGACGAAGTGGTCCAAATCGAGCACTTCAACTCCCAAGCCGCAACTATTCTCCTCGCCTCTCTAAGCAAGGAGGAATACAACAAAGTACAAGGGTTGAAGAACGCAAAAGAGATTTGGGACCTACTCAAGACGGCGCACGAGGGAGATGAACTCACAAAGATCACCAAGCGGGAAACGATCGAGGGGGAGCTCGGTCGCTTCCGTCTTCGCCAAGGGGAGGAGCCACAAGATATGTACAACCGGCTCAAGACCTTGGTGAACCAAGTGCGCAACCTCGGAAGCAAAAAGTGGGATGACCACGAGGTGGTTAAGGTTATTTTAAGAGCACTTATTTTCCTTAACCCCACTCAAGTACAATTAATTCGTGGTAATCCTAGATATCCACTAATGACCCCCGAGGAAGTTATCGGGAATTTTGTAAGCTTTGAATGCATGATTAAGGGCTCCAAGAAGATTAACGAGCTTGACGAGCCTTCCACATCCGAGGCGCAACCGGTGGCCTTCAAGGCAACGGAGGAGAAGAAGGAGGAGTCTACACCAAGTAGACAACCAATTGACGCCTCCAAGCTCGACAATGAGGAGATGGCCCTAATCATCAAAAGCTTTCGGCAAATCCTCAAGCAACGGAAGGGGAAGGACTACAAATCCCGTTCCAAGAAGGTTTGCTACAAGTGTGGTAAGCCCGGTCACTTTATTGCAAAATGTCCTATGTCTAGTGACAGTGACAGGGGCGACGACAAGAAGGGAAAGAGGAGAGAAAAGAAGAAGTACTACAAGAAGAAGGGCGGCGATGCCCATGTTTGCCGGGAATGGGACTCCGGCGAGAGCTCCACCGAGTCCTCCTCCGACGAGGACGCCGCCAACATCGCCGTCACCAAAGGACTTCTCTTCCCCAACGTCGGCCACAAGTGTCTCATGGCCAAGGACGGCAAAAAGAAGGTAAAATCAAGGTCCTCCACTAAATATGAAACATCTAGTGATGAGGATGATGATAAAAATGAGGAGGATAACTTGCGTATTCTTTTTGCTAACCTTAACATGGAACAAAAGGAAAAATTAAATGAGCTAATTAGTGCTATCCATGAAAAGGATGATCTCTTGGACTCCCAAGAGGACTTCCTAATCAAGGAAAACAAGAAACATGTTAAGGTTAAAAATGCTTATGCTCTAGCAATAGAAAAATGTGAAAAATTGTCTAGTGAGCTAAGTACTTGCCATAAGACTATAGACAACCTTAGAAATGAAAATGCTAATTTGATAGCTAAGGTTGATTCTCATATTTGCAATGTTTCAATTCCATATCCTAGAAATGATAATGATGATTTGCTTGCTAGGATTGAAGAATTGAATATTTCTCTTGCTAGCCTTAGAAATGAGAATGAGAAACTAATTGCTAAGGCTAAAGACTTTGATGTTTGCAATGCTACTATTTCCGACCTTAGAACTAAAAATGATATGTTGCATGCTAAGGTTGTTGAACTTAAATCTTGCAAACCCTCTACATCTAATGTTGAGCATGTTTCCATTTGTACTAGATGTAGAGATATTAATGTTGATGCTATCCATGATCACCTAGCCTTAATTAAAAAACAAAATGATCACATAGCACAACTTAATGCTAAGATTAGTGAGCATGACTTAGAAAATGAAAAATTTAAATTTGCTAGAAGCATGCTCTATAATGGGAGACGCCCTGGCACCAAGGATGGCATTGGTTTCCAAAGGGGAGACAATGTCAAACTTAATGCCCCTCCAAAGAATTTATCTAACTTTGTTAAGGGCAAGGCTCCCATGCCTCAGGATAACGAGGGTTACATTTTGTACCCTGCCGGCTATCCTGAGAGCAAAATTAGGAGAACTCATTCTAGGAAGTCTCACTCTGGCCCCAATCATGCTTTCATGTATAAGGGTGAGACATCTAGTTCTAGGCAACCAACCCGTGCCAAGTTGCCTAGAAAGAAAACTCCTAATGCATCAAATGATCATGCCATTTCATTTAAAACTTTTGATGCATCTTATGTTTTAACTAACAAATCTGGCAAGGTAGTTGCCAAAATTGTTGGGGGCAAACACAAGGGCTCCAAGACTTGTGTTTGGGTACCCTAAGTTCTTGTTTCTAATGCCAAAGGACCCAAAACCGTTTGGGTACCTAAAATCAAGAACTAAACTTGTTTTGTAGGTTTATGCATCCGGGGGCTCAAGTTGGATACTCGACAGCGGGTGCACAAACCACATGACAGGGGAGAAAAAGATGTTCTCCTCTTATGAGAAAAACCAAGATCCCCAACGAGCTATCACATTCGGGGATGGAAATCAAGGTTTGGTCAAAGGTTTGGGTAAAATTGCTATATCACCTGACCATACTATTTCCAATGTTTTTCTTGTAGATTCCTTAGATTACAATTTGCTTTCCGTATCCCAATTATGTCAAATGGGCTACAACTGTCTATTTACTGATACAGGTGTTACTGTCTTTAGAAGGAGTGATGATTCAATAGCATTCAAGGGAGTGTTAGAGGGTCAGCTATACTTGGTAGATTTTGATAGAGCTGAACTCGACACTTGCTTGATTGCTAAGACTAACTTGGGTTGGCTTTGGCACCGCCGACTAGCCCATGTTGGAATGAAGAATCTTCATAAGCTTCTAAAGGGGGAACACATTTTAGGACTAACAAATGTTCATTTTGAGAAAGACAGGATTTGTAGCGCATGCCAAGCCGGGAAGCAAGTTGGCATCCATCATCCACATAAAAACATCATGACTACCGACAGGCCACTGGAGCTCCTACACATGGATTTATTCGGCCCGATTGCCTACATAAGCATCGGGGGTAGTAAGTATTGTCTTGTAATTGTGGATGATTATTCTCGCTTCACTTGGGTATTCTTTTTGCAGGAAAAATCACAAACCCAAGAGACCCTAAAAGGATTCTTGAGACGAGCTCAAAATGAGTTCGGCTTAAGGATCAAGAAAATTAGAAGCGACAACGGGACGGAGTTCAAGAACTCTCAAATTGAAGGCTTCCTTGAGGAGGAGGGCATCAAGCATGAGTTCTCCTCTCCCTACACTCCACAACAAAATGGTGTAGTGGAGAGGAAGAATCGAACTCTATTGGACATGGCAAGAACCATGCTTGATGAGTACAAGACACCGGATCGGTTTTGGGCCGAGGCAGTCAACACCGCCTGCTACGCCATCAACCGGTTATATCTTCATCGAATCCTCAAGAAGACATCTTATGAACTCCTAACCGGTAAAAAGCCAAATATTTCATATTTTAGAGTTTTTGGTAGCAAATGCTTTATTCTTGTTAAGAGAGGTAGAAAATCTAAATTTGCTCCCAAAACTGTAGAAGGCTTTTTACTAGGATATGATTCAAACACAAGGGCATATAGAGTCTTTAACAAGTCCTCAGGACTTGTTGAAGTTTCTTGTGACGTTGTGTTTGATGAGACTAACGGCTCTCAAGTAGAGCAAGTTGATCTTGATGATATAGGTGAAGAACAGGCTCCATGCATAGCGCTAAGGAACATGTCCATTGGGGATGTGTGTCCTAAGGAATCCGAAGAGCCTCCACATGCACAAGATCAACCATCCTCCTCAACGCAAGCATCTCCACCAACTCAAATTGAGGATGAGGCTCAAGATGTTGAACAAGAAGATCAAGAAGATGAGCCACCTCAAAATGACGGCAACGATCAAGGGGGAGATGCAAATGATGAGGACAAGGAGGATGATCAACCAAGGCCGCCACACCCACGAGTCCACCAAGCAATACAACGAGATCACCCCGTCGACACCATCCTCGGCGACATTCATAAGGGGGTAACTACTCGATCTCGTGTTGCACATTTTTGTGAACATTACTCGTTTGTTTCCTCTATTGAGCCACACAGGGTAGAGGAAGCACTTCAAGATTCGGATTGGGTGATGGCGATGCAAGAGGAGCTCAACAATTTCACAAGGAATGAGGTATGGCACTTAGTTCCACGTCCTAATCAAAATGTTGTAGGAACCAAGTGGGTCTTCCGCAACAAACAAGACGAGCATGGTGTGGTGACAAGGAACAAAGCTCGACTCGTGGCCAAGGGGTATTCACAAGTCGAAGGTTTGGATTTCGGTGAAACCTATGCACCCGTAGCTAGGCTTGAGTCAATTCGTATATTATTGGCCTATGCTACTTACCATGGCTTCAAGCTTTATCAAATGGACGTGAAGAGTGCCTTCCTCAATGGACCAATCAAGGAGGAGGTCTATGTTGAGCAACCTCCCGGCTTTGAAGACAGTGAGTACCCTAACCATGTTTATAGGCTCTCTAAGGCGCTTTATGGGCTCAAGCAAGCCCCAAGAGCATGGTATGAATGCCTTAGAGATTTCCTTATTGCGAATGGCTTCAAAGTCGGCAAGGCCGATCCTACTTTATTCACTAAGACTCTTGACAATGATTTGTTTGTATGCCAAATTTATGTTGATGATATTATATTTGGGTCTACTAACAAATCTACATGTGAAGAATTTCGTAGGATCATGACACAAAAATTAGAGATGTCAATGATGGGGGAGTTGAAGTATTTTCTAGGATTCCAAGTAAAGCAACTCCATGAGGGCACCTTCATTAGCCAAACGAAGTATACTCAAGATATCCTAAGCAAGTTTGGAATGACGGATGCCAAGCCCATCAAGACTCCCATGGGAACAAATGGGCATCTCGACCTCGACACGGGAGGTAAGTCCGTGGATCAAAAGGTATACCGGTCGATGATTGGTTCATTGCTTTATTTATGTGCATCTCGACCGGACATTATGCTTTCCGTATGCATGTGTGCAAGATTCCAAGCCGACCCTAAGGAATCACACCTTACGGCCGTAAAACGAATCTTGAGATATTTAGCTTATACTCCTAAGTTTGGGCTTTGGTACCCTCGGGGATCCACTTTTGATTTGATTGGTTATTCGGATGCCGATTGGGCGGGGTGTAAGATTAATAGGAAGAGCACATCGGGGACTTGCCAGTTCTTGGGAAGATCCTTAGTGTCTTGGGCTTCAAAGAAGCAAAATTCGGTCGCTCTTTCCACCGCCGAAGCCGAGTACATTGCTGCAGGCCATTGTTGCGCGCAATTACTTTGGATGAGGCAAACCCTGCGGGACTACGGTTACAAATTAACCAAAGTCCCTTTGCTATGTGACAATGATAGTGCAATCAAAATGGCCGACAATCCCGTTGAGCATAGCCGCACTAAGCACATAGCCATTCGGTATCATTTTCTTCGGGATCACCAACAAAAGGGGGATATCGAGATTTCATACATTAACACTAAAGATCAATTAGCCGATATCTTTACCAAGCCACTTGATGAGCAATCTTTTACCAGACTTAGGCATGAGCTCAATATTCTTGATTCTAGGAATTTCTTTTGCTAGTCTTGCACACATAGCTCATAAATATACCTTTGACCATGTCTCTTTTATATGCTATGACTAATGTGTTTTCAAGTGTATTCCAAACCAAGTCATAGGTATATTGAAAGGGAATTGGAGTCTTCGGCGAAGACAAAGGCTTCCACTCCACTCTACTACTCATCCTTCGCCGTCGCTCCGCATCACTCTCCATCTTTGGTATAATCTTCACTCATTTATTTCATGACCAAAGGAGGAGAAGATACTTCCATGGGCTCTAATGATTCCGTTTTTGGCGATTCGTGCCAAAGGGGGAGAAAGCATGAGCCCAAAAGCAAAAGGACCGCACCACCACCCTATTTTTAAATTGATGATTTTCAAATTGGTATCTCTTTGTGTTCTAAAGGGGGAGTAAGTAGTATTTTCAAATTTGATGTCTTAAAACCCTCTTGAACACTAAGAGGAGACCTTATTTGAGGGGGAGTTTTGTTTAGTCAAAGGAAAAGCATTTGGAACAAAGGAAGAAAATTTCAAAACTTGAAAATGCTTTGCAAAATCTTATTCATTTACCTTTGACTATCTTGCAAAAGGACTTTGAAAAGAATTTACAAAAGAATTTGCAAAAACAAAACTTGTGGTGTAAGCGTGGTCCAATATGTCAAAAACAAAGAAAACAATCCATGCGCATCATGTAAATATTTATTGGCTCAAATTCCAAGTAACCTTTGCACTTACATTATGCAAACTAGTTCAATTATGCACTTCTATATTTGCTTTGGTTTGTGTTGGCATCAATCACCAAAAAGGGGGAGATTGAAAGGGAATTAGGCTTACACCTAGTTCCTAAATAATTTTGGTGGTTGAATTGCCCAACACAAATATTGGACTAACTAGTTTGCTCTAGTGTATAAGTTATACAGGTGCAAAAGGTTCACACTTAACCAATAAAAAGATCAAGTGTTGGATTCAACAAAGGAGCAAAGAGGCAACCGAAGGCACCTCTGATCTGGGGGCACCGGACTGTCCGGTGTACACCGGACAATGTCCGGTGCGCCATCGGTGCACCAGAGGACTCCGACTTCAAACTCTTCGCCTTCAGGAATTCTCGGAAGCCGGCGCGCTATAATTCACCGGACTGTCCGGTGTGCACCGGACATGTCCGGTGCTCCAAGGAAGCGCGGTCTCCGGAACTCGCCAGCCTCGGGTTCGCGCGGCAGCCGCTCCGCTAAAATTCACCGGACTGTCCGGTGTGCACCGGACTGTCCGGTGTACCAGCGGGGCAACGGCTCTTTTCGGCGCCAACGGCTCCCTGCGGTGCATTTAATGCGCGCGCAGCGCGCGCAGACGTCAGACGTGCCCATACCGGTGCACCGGACATCAAACAGTACATGTCCGGTGTGCACCGGACACCCAGGCGGGCCCAGAAATCAGAAGCTCCAACGGTCAGAATCCAACGGCAATGATGACGTGACGGGGGCACCAGACTGTCCGGTGTGCACCGGACTGTCCGGTGTGCCATCGAACAGACAGCTTCCAGCAACGGTCACTTTTGGTGGTTGGGGCTATAAATACCCCAACCACCCCACCATTCATTGCATCCAAGTTTTCCAACTTCCAACCACTTACAAGAGCTAGGCATTCAATTCTAGACACACCAAAGAGATCAAATCCTCTCCAATTCCACTCAAGCCTTTAGTGACTAGCGAGAGAGATTTGCCGTGTTCTTTTGAGCTCTTGCGCTTGGATCGCTTTCTTTCTTTCTCACTTGTTCTTGTGATCAAAACTCAATTGTAACCTAGGCAAGAGGCACCAATTGTGTGGTGGCCCTTGCGGGGAAGTTTTGTTCCCGTTTGATTGAGAAGAAGAAAAGCTCACTCGGTCCGAGGGACCGTTTGAGAGAGGGAAGGGTTGAAAGAGACCCGGCCTTTGTGGCCTCCTCAACGGGGAGTAGGTTTGCGAGAACCGAACCTCGGTAAAACAAATCCGCGTGTCACACTCTTCATTTGCTTGCGATTTGTTTTGCATCCTCTCTCGCGGACTCGTTTATATTTCTAACGCTAACCCGGCTTGTAGTTGTGATTATTTTTGAGATTTTCAGTTTCGCCCTATTCACCCCCCCTCTAGGTGACTTTCAGTATGCGTACATAGCGGCAACCCGCCTTCTTCTCTTCACTCCATTCTGTCCACTCGTCGCCGCCATCCTCCCCACTCGCCGTCGCCGCCATCCTCCCCAATCGCCGCCCCACGCGTCGGCATCCTCCTTGCCTCCTCCCCACATTCTTCCCGCCTCCTCCCACTCGTCGTCGCCTCCCCACGCGTCGACCATCGTCCACACCGCCGCCTCCCCACGCGCCGGCCATCGTCTCCGAAAAGCCTTGACGCCGGTGAGCCTCGGCCCCGCGTCCCCCGAGGTGATTGCTCGTGTATGATTTATATGAAATGATATGATTAGGTTTGATATTAAGTCAAATTTATATATGTGACAGCTAGGTATATTACATGCATGATATATATGAAATGATTAGGGTTTAGGTTTTATGGTTTTAGGGTTTAGGGTTTATATATGTGTTGTTGAATTATGCGTGGATGTCAGCCATCGTGCTGATACTTTTATTTGCAGGATTTCGAAACCTCCCCGTGCAGGGGAGGTGCTGCCGAAATTTTTTATTGATAGGCTTCTATTAGAGGATGGAGGACCGTGAGTGGATGTACACGGGCCGTGTAGGAAGGAATGATGTCGCTCCTGAATAGATTAGAAAGACCAATGATTTCGTGGAACAGGCATATGGCGAAGTTGCTAAAGGAGCGAGTCTAGTCACATGCCCGTGCAGCAAATGTGCCAACTGGAAAAGAAAATCAAAGAAGTGAAAGGGAAATATGCCCTTGGGCCATTTCTAAGTGTTTTGGTGATTTAGTGTCCAACACAAGTGCCTAAGTGTAAAGAGATGGACAAAGTACAAATCAAGGATAAAGGTATGTTTCTCAGACTTAGTACATTGTTTTATGGACTAATGTATTGTGTCTAAGTGCTGGAAACAGGAAAAATCCAATTGGAAATGTCTTGGCTCGAGCAGCCAAGAATCTGCTGAGTCTGGGAGCACCGGACAGTGTCCGGTGCGCCAGGCTAGTTCGAGCGAACTGGCCGCTCTCGGGAATTCACCGGCGACGTACGGCTATAATTCACCGGACTGTCCGGTGTGCACCGGACTGTCCGGTGAGCCAACGGTCGGCCGCGCAATCTGCGCGAGACACGTGGCCGAGCCAATGGCTAGAAGGGGGCACCGGACTGTCCGGTGTGCACCGGACATGTCTGGTGTGCACCGGACATGTCCGGTGCGCCAACGGCTCTCAGGCTGCCAACGGTCGGCTTCGTTATTTAAGGAAGGAAATCGGGCACCGGACAGTGTCCGGTGTGCACCGGACTGTCCGGTGCGCCAGTCGACAGAAGGCAAGATCTGCCTTCCAAGATTGCTCCCAACAGCTCCTAGCTGCCTTGGGGCTATAAAAGGGACCCCTAGGCGCATGGAGGAGGACACCAAGCATTCATACAACATTTCTAAGCACCAAGACATAGTTTTCGCGCATTCGTTTCATTGTGATAGCATATAGAGCTCTTGTGGAGTTGTGAACTCATTGAGTCGTGTTGCGAGCTCTTGTTGCGATTTGTGTGCGTGTTGACACTCTGATTCTTGTGTCTTGTGTGCGTTGCTAATCCCTCCCTTGCTCCGTGTTCTTTGTGAATTTCAAGTGTAAGGGCGAGAGGCTCCAAGTTGTGGAGATTCCTCGCAAACGGGATTAAAAAAAAGCAAACAAAACACCGTGGTATTCAAGTAGGTCTTTGGACCGCTTGAGAGGGGTTGATTGCAACCCTCGTCCGTTGGGACGCCACAACGTGGAGTAGGCAAGCGTTGGTCTTGGCCGAACCACGGAATAACCACCGTGCCATCTCTGTGATTGATCCTTGTTGGTTATTGTGTTTTGTTGAGGATTCCTCCTTAGCCACTTGGCAATTATTGTGCTAACAATTAACCAAGTTTTTGTGGCTATAAGTTTTTGAAGTTTTACAGGATCACCTATTCACCCCCCCTCTAGGTGCTCTCAAGAAGTCCATTGTAGAACATATTTGGAAGAATGGATTTATGTCGGACTATACTCGGTGGATCTTTCATGGTGAAGCACATCGTACGAGAGTGGAGGTGCTGAGACAATGTGTCGAGCATTATGATTCTGATGCGGGGGTAGCAGATATGTTGAACGACTATCATGAGACACAGTACGCCGGAGGATGTACGGATGGCGAGCTAGAGCCGACTGCAAAGGCGTTCTACGACATATTTGACGTGGCACAGAAGCCCCTTCACGGCCACACAAAGGTTTCTCAACTGGATGCCACTGGGCGTGTAATGACGTTCAAGTCGCAGAACAACATGAGTCGAGACACATTCGATGGCTTCTTGACAGTTATTGGCAGCCTGCTTCCGGAGGATCATGTTCCGCTAAAGAGCATGTACGGGGCACAGAAACTCCTTCGTGCACTCAAGATGGAGAGTTCTTCCAAGAAGATGGGCTAGAAGGGCGATTTGAGATAGACTTAACCGAAGCTATCGGAATGGAAGTAGATAGTGAAATGGTTGTTGATGAGGAGGATGATGAGGTACAAAATGAGAATGACTTAGTAATCCTTGAAGGCAATGACATTAATGACGAACTTGCGCCTTCAGATGGTGTTGAATATGAAATGGTTGATAGTGATGATGAGAGTTATGACCCGGCTAACCCCGACACATATGAAGATTATTTTTAATCGATGTAATGCTATAGGTTTTTTATTTCGCACCTGTTTCTAAATACATCTTTTTATATGTGCTTATTTGTTTACTTTTAATTGCAGGTTGTTGGACAAAGATGGTGGACGGTTAGATGAGGAGGAGGAGGGGGAGGAGGAGGATGACGGAGGAGGCACAACAGGACGACGACATCCAGCAGTAGGCGGCACAGCAGGACGACGACGACCAGCAACAGGCAGCACAACAGGACGACGACGACGTTTAGCAGGATGCCTCAGGTTCGAGGAACGTCTACCTGCGAGGTCCCGCGAGTCTCCCTCAGCGTCCCATACTTCGGGACAGGCGGCCGTTGATTCGACCGGATGGGGAGAGGCGTGTAACTTTATGTTCTCCATGTCTGTTCATATCACGTGTTTAAAATCATAATATAAACTAATACTTTTTATTTATCACTTGAACAGGTCTTGTATGGTTGTGGAGAATGTTGGGGGTCATGGTCGCAACCCCAATGGCATATGCAGTGTACATGTTTACTTTGTAGATGATTCCATATTGGTGCGCCACACATCCTCTGTGCTGGGAGCAGATGGTGGATAGGTGGTGCTCGCCTCAGTGGGACGAGACGCACAACGCTAGCCGGGAACAACGACTGATGATGCAAGGTCCCTCCCACCACCAAGGCAACCGCACCCTAGGCCAATATGCAGAAGCATGAGTACGTCCTCTTTTTTATTTAGGTATATAACACTGGATTAGATATTATTTCTAACTATCTCGTTGGTTTCTTGCAGTCGGTGTCACATGGTGGTCAGCCTTGCTCCATCTTCTCGGCCTATGCTATGGCCCATAAGGGCAAGGCGACATTTGACATCACCTACAACCCAGATGACGAGCCCGAGGCGTACAACAACCCCGCCGTCTACATCTGCCTTCATGGCTACACTGCCATGGCACAGGAGGTCCATGGCCCAGAATACGATCTAAGGACCGAGCAGATCGACCCCGATGTCCTCATGAGGGTCGGAGGAGGCAAGAGACATGGGCGATACTGGATTGCCGACGGGGCAATCGACTCATCGTCCACTCCCACTCTGTCTTAGGTGCGAGCAAGGAGCACAGGCTCGAGTCCAGCCATACGACCTTAGTAGGATAGCTCACATCATCGCATACATCAACTCAAGGTTAGTGCTTCTGTAACTCGTCATTCCTTGAGTTATATACCTTCTCTTTGAGTTACTATAATATTAGCTTGGAATATTACAGACCCAGCTAGAAACAGAGAGGAGGGAACGCCAGGAGATGGAGGAGAGGATGATGGCGGAGCGGAAGGTCCGCCTGGTAGATCAGCAGAGGATGGTGGAGATGTTCTAGTACATGCAGAGCCTTGGCGCCGCACAGGGTTTCACTCCACCACCTCCATTGTTCCCTACAGTTGACCCTGCTCTGTTCCATACTCCTGTGAGTATCAAAATTCTAGTTAGATGTTGGTAATGCATTTGGTGTAACACATGCAATCTCTTCTCTGTGCAGGTACAATATGGGGCAGCATCCAACAACCCTCATGGATTGCCCAGCCCATTGCCGCACCAGTCTAGCCACCCACCTCGATGAGATATTATCTTTCTTAGTGTTGTTCATACTTTTGTGAGATAACCTGGTCTGAACTTGTTAGATGTTGGTAATGCTTAGTGAGATACTTGAGACTTATGTTCTTGAGTATTGGATACTTATGTTTGTGTCCGAACATGTTGGTAATGTTGTGAGAACTTGTTTGATTTATGTTGTTTGTGAGATATGTGATGTTATATCTATGATGATTATGTGATATCTGTGATGTATATGTGATATCTTTTGTTTGTTTAGATGGAATAGCAAAAACAAATTAAAAGGTGTATACTGGTCACTTTGCCAAGTATAACACTCAGCAAAGAGGTGCTTTACCGAGTGTCAGGGCCATAGCGCTCGACAGAGAAGCAACACCTGGGCACCGGTAAAGCTTCTTTGCCGAGTGCTATGGCCCTGGCACTTGGCAAAGAAGCAAGATTTGCGGAGTGCCTCCAAGAGCACTCGACAAAGAAGCTGACAAAGGGCCCCGCTAGTAGACTCTTTGCCGAGTGCAGGCTGGTGGACACTCGGCAAAGAGGTAACCTCTTTGCTGAGTGTATTATGTGACACTCGGCAAAGGTAATTTATTTGTCGAGTGTCACCTATAACACTCGGCAAAGGTGTCGTCTCCATTACCAGGCGTCATGACGCTCGCTTTTCTTTGCTGAGTGCCGAGTGCCCGATAAAAAGTACTCGGCAAAGAAGTCGTTGCCGACGTACTGTTCACCGAGATCTCTTTGCCGAGTGTCACACTCGGCAAAGACTTTGCCCAGTGTTTTTTAGGCTTTGCCGAGTGCTTCAGGCACTCAGCAAAGCGCTCGATTCTGGTAGTGACTAGTACCGGGAATGTAGACATGGTATTTTGGATCAGCACGAGCACTACATGAAATCAGAAGCCCAAAGTACGACCCGATACAAAGTTCTATGAGTTGGACTAGCACGGTCTAAAGATAGAGTCAGGTCGAGCTTTAGTTTTTGGCATGTCATGCCCCGACACAACCCACACGCGTGGGGCTATACTTGGGTCGGCCCGACCCAGTGAAGCATGCAATGTTTAATTTTTTAATTAGTAAGCTATTAACTTTATGTGGTTGTAATATTTAGACTTTATGTGGTTCAAATATGAGTCGAGATGGTCCGATGAAAACCCGAGATGCTTTAGGGTCAGGTTGAGCCACTGTTTCTACTCTTTGGACTGGCAAGGCATGATCCGAAAGTTTTTTAAGCCTTCTTGGTCCGAATCTGTCTGGTCTGAAACACGATGGGCCTGGGACATACTGGCCTGGCCTAATTTCCAGCACTAGCTGGTACATAACTATGTTGACTCGTGAGCATCATACTCCTATTGGCTTAGATCTGTCCATCTTTACTATTTTTTGACCGGACAAAGGGGGGACAAAGAGTCCCCACCTAATTCATCAGTGAATTTTAGTGAAACAACGAGGATGCCATGTATGCCATAGAGGAATGAGGATTATAGGAGCGATGGGTCGGGATTACAGTGGGGGCTACATGCCATTAAAAGTCATGCACCAATTCCCATGTTGGTCGTTGCATCCGCTCATCCTATTGTTCATTTATCGAGCTTCGTCCCTGCACCATTGGCGTAAGGATTGGATGGATGGTGTTGTAAGATTCTATGATACCTAGGATCGATGTCTAAGCCTCTAGAATACCATTCCGTACTACAAATCCTCGATGACGAGTAGATCTATTCTACTGAGAGGAACAGAGGTACATACCTTCATTGTTGTTCATTGCGGTAGCCATGGCGGCGACGTCTTGCAGCGAAGACTCGCCTCCTCCTCCACCACCACCTCCCTACGTAGTGGCAAGGAGACTGGTTCCCGTCGCTGGTCGATGGTGGATCAGCTCCTTCATTGGCACCTGCAGGAGAAAGCTTAGATCCCACGCCCGTTGGGGAGTCCACGCGGATCGAGGCCATGAGTCGAAACTCTTCTAGTCACTCTGAGCGCCTAGGTGATGGGGACCTCTGCAAAGTGTCGGTTAGGGTTTTATGGTTGAGTGATTAGCGTTGGCTAAACCTGTCGGCCCCCTTAATCTATTTATATAGCGTCGTGTGATCGAGTGCTGCAACCAACGATTAAGATAGCCCTGGATCAGGGCGCGATTAGACTGAATTATAACCCTTAGTCATGAGAGCAGGCAACCAAAAAAAGAGGGCGAGAGACAGTAGCCTCACCCTGTAAGATGGGAGAACATCAGAATGTATAAAAACTGGGTAGCAGTTTTCGGGTTAGGACTGTCGTTATATGCATCAGATTAATGTTCCTCTTCTATGTTGCATTGATACTAATTCATTCAAATGTATATATAATGGTAAGACAGGAACTGGACAGTAGAACAATCAGCTATCATGGAAGAAAGGCAAAGCTAGATGCAACACATTGGAATCAAGCCATAATTTTAATCACCAAAAAAATTGTCTTTACGAACTATGCAGAAATTACAGGTTTGAAATGATAGCAAGAAAGAAATAGACTAAGTACCCACTTTTGGCTACTGGTTACTCCTTTGCTGTGAACCTTCCAACGAAACTGCTCAAGTGCTAAACACAATTCTGCTACACTCTCTTCAACGGCATCACTGCTCTGTTGGCTATTGTTGGAGTCCTAAAACTGACTCCCAGAAACGTCTGAAGTGATTAAGGTGTCTTGAGCTCTCATCAGATCAATAATATATTCTGTGCTGCAAGAATTACAGTACATAAGGTTAATAGTTGTGAACAATATCAAAATATTCAGTGCTACAACAGTTTTTTTCTTTTCCTTTTTTGTTGGTCACTCATGTTTTTGAAAAGACTGGTAGTCTACACATCTTGTTTGGGACTAAAAGACTTTGATGTTGTCATTGAAGTTGTTAATCTTAAAAATGAGTAAGGTCAAATATTTGAGAGAAGGTGCCAGCACTACCGGAATTGAGCGCACTCGGCAAAGCCTGAAAAACACTCGGCATAGTCTTTGCTGAGTGTGACACTCGGCAAAGAGAGCTCGACGAATAGTACATTGGCAACGACTTCTTTGCCGAGTACTTTTTATCGGGCACTCGACAAAGACTTTGCCGAGTGCCAGTCGGTACCAGGCAAAGAAAAGCGACCGTCACAGCGTCGGGTGACGGAGACAGCGCCTTTGCCGAGTGTCTGTCGACATGCACTCGACAAAGGGTCTACCAACGGGGCCCTTTGTCAGGTTCTTTGCCGAGTGCTCTAGGAGACACTCGGCAAAGCTTGCTTCTTTGCTGAGTGCCAGAGCCACAGCACTCGACAAAGAAGATTTACCGGTGCCCAGGTGTTGCTTCTCTGCCGAGTGCTATGGCCCTGACACTCGGCAAAGCACCTCTTTGCCGAGTGTAACACTCGGCAAAGTGACCAGTATACACCTTTTTAATTTGTTTTTTCTATTCCATCCAAACAAACAAAAGATATCATATATACATCACAGATATCATCACAGATATGACATATACATCACATATCTCACAAAGACCATAAATCAAACATAAGACACTCAAGAACACAAGTCTCATAAGTCTCAAGTCCTCACATAAGTATCCAACACAAACATAAGTATCCAACACAACATTACCAAAAAGTTCTGAAGTCTCAACACTAAGAACATAAGTCTCATCGAGGTGGGTGGCTAGACTGGTGCGGCGATGGGCTAGACGATCCATGAGGGTTGTTGGATGCTGCCCCAGATTGTCCCTGCACAGGGAAGAGATTGCATTTGTTATACCAGATGCATTACCAACATCTAACTACAATTTTGATACTCATAGGAGTATGGAACAAAGCAGGGTCCACTGTAGGGAACAGTGGAGGTGGTGGAGTGAAACCCTGTGCGGCACCAAGGCTCTGCATGTACTGCAACATCTCCACCATCCTCTGCTGATCTACCAGGTGGGCCTCCCACTCCGCCATCATCCTCGCCTCCATATCTTGATGTTCCCTCCTCTCTATTTCTAGCTGGGTCTGTAATATTCCAATCCAATGTTATAGTAACTCAAAGAGAAGGTATATAACTCAAGGAATGACGAGTTACAGAAGCACTAACCTTGAGTTGTTGTATGCGATTATGTGAGTTGTCTTGCCGAGGTCGTATGGCTGGACTCGAGCATGTGCTCCTTGCTCGCACCTGAGATAGAGTGGGAGTGGACGACGAGTCGATTGCCCCATCGGTGATTTAGTACCGCCCATGTCTCTTGCCTCCTCCGACCCTCATGAGGACATCGGGGTCGATCTGCTCGGTCCTTAGATCATATTCTGGGCCATGGACCTCATGTGCCATGGCGGTGTAGCCATGAAGGCGGATGTAGACGGCGGGGTTGTTGTACGCCTCGGGTCCATCATCCGGGTTGTAGGTGACGTCGAATGTCGCCTTGCCCTTATGGGCCATAGCATAGGCCGAGAAGATGGAGCAAAGCTGACCACCATGTGACACCAGCTGCAAAAAAACCAACGAGATAGTTAGAAATAATATCTAATCCAGTGTTATATACCTAAATAAAAAAGAGGACTATAACACCCCGGGTTCCACAAACACCTCGGAATGCTACTGAACTACACTTCTGACATCTATATAAAATTTTGGCAGCATCTCCTTTGCAAAGTTGCATAAATGGGGGGGGCAACAGTGTATAAACATATATCATGACAAAAACGTACTAAGTATTATTAATCGGCTAGCAAAAGGGAAGTTAAACATACGACATGAACTGAATTAACCAGTGCGCACAACTAGCTAAAAAAACAAACTTCCTTTGACAACAAGTTTCTAATTAAATCATGGATGCGCCTCGGCAGCGTTATTATGAGAGTGAAAGTAGACGTGCTGCTACTCCCCTCATTCCCAATAGGTACCAAGTACCTGCATTGAGTAATGCAAGAGTGAGATGACACATCTCAGCAAGTAAAATAATATCAAATTGTTTAAGCACATAAGAACATTGTTTTACCACCACTTGATTTCACAACCTTCTTATTACAAAGGTGCAGCACGTATACAACGTACAACACTCCTAGTTACCACACCTCGCAGGTAGAAACCACAATAGTAACATAGTAATGTCACACTTCATATACCTCATGAGTGCAAATGTCTGCAAATGCAAGGATGACTTATGCCTTCATACCTCTAAGGATATGAAGCCGCATCGTACCCCTCTTCGGGCAACGTACGATGCTAAAAATGTACCGGTACGGTCGGACCATAAGATCACGACATAACTTCAGAATGCAAGATGGATGATGCGATGTGCATGACATGCCTACAACACTTCATATAACGTGATTCAAAAAGATACTTCAACTTCATCCAAGAAGGGAATCAACCACATATATCATTACCAAATCATGATCATCCACAATATTGGACAATTGAGAATTAATACATTGGAACAAATAAACTTCATCATAGAATTCAATGATTAACATATTTAAAACTTATGCATACTCAATGACAGGGATTAGGATGCAAACCAAACGGTAGCAACCACCACTGTATTTACTTGCCTTCACCGGGAATTTGGAATGGTACTAAGTACGATCCGGAAGTCCACCACCTGTTTTTGACACACACCTTAGTGCATAAAGTCACATAACAAACGCTAATAAACAATGCCGCACCTACGCACAATTCCAACCCGTCGCGAGCGACAACTCTCCCCATCACCACCAAATTGCAGCGGCGCTGTTTGATAATTTCATAACTTTAAAATTATAACAGCAGTGATATCAATCAAAAACTCCAGAAGCATCTACATAAAATTTCCCACCAGTTTTGTATACAATTTACAATTAAATTCCAACATATAATTAGCCCAACACAGTCCACAAGATAAACCCTGCAATCTATTTTTGGACCGCAACCTACCCGGATTCAAACAGCGATATCTACCAAAATATAACTCCGAATCGAGCGCATAAGTACTCGTTGGAAAGGTATGACAAATCTCTACATGATTATCATACTGATTATCATCAATTACCCACAAAAAATCCCCAGAAACTGTCAATACTACTGCTGTTCGCCCACCTGCAAATCTGTTTTTTTGGACAACAACATACCCGGATTCAAACAGCGATATCTACCAAAATATAAGTACGAATCGAGCACATAAGTACTCGTTGAAAAGGTATGACAAAGCTCTACATGATTATCATACTGATTATCACCAATTACCCACGAAAAATACTACTGCTGTTCGCCCACCAGCAAATCTGTTTTTTGGACAACAACATACCCGGATTCGAACAGCGATATCTACTAAAATATAAATTCGAATCGAGTGCATAAGTACTCGTTGAAAAGGTATGACAAAGCTCTACATGATTCTCTCACTGATCCTCACTAATTACCCACGAAAAATTCCCAGAAATCACTAGAACTACTGTTGTTCGCCCACCCACTAAATTTCTAGACAGCACCACTACCAATTCGCATACGTAACATCTATTCAATGGAATTGCAGCACAAATAAACAAGAGATAATCACAAAAATCACCTTGAATTCTCCCCCTTTCGTTCATCCATTCTTCCCTCCAACAAAACCCATGCTTCTGCATATTGGCCTAGGCTGCGGCTGCCTTGATAGTAGGAGGGAACTTGCATCATCAAACGTCGTTCCTGGCTAGTGCGTCTCGTCCCACTGAGGCGAGCACCACCTATCCACCATCTGCTCCCAGCACAGAGGATGTGTGGCACACCAATATGGAATCATCTACAAAGTAAACACGTACACTGCATATGAGAAGATAAATAAAGATAAAATAAGGAAAAAATAAAGTGATGTATATTAAAGTGTTGTATTTACCTGCAGGTACCGGTCCTTGGTCAACGACATGGTTCGGGCTTGCTACTTGGTCACCTTCTCCCCAAGGACGGAGCCATGGTAGCTGACGATGACCTGGATTCGTGCCTCGTAGTGCATGTCCACGACGAGCTTCTTACAGCTCTTGGTGGCCACCACATCCGCCCTAGCCTCGTATCTAGCCTCACATATGAAGAAATGCTACATACAAAAACGATGTATCCATACATTATTTCAAAATGTGCAATGAATGTGACATATTTTACATTATAGTAAGACTTACCCACAACTCGTGCTTCACCTGCTCCACCTTGTTGTTGAATTCCCTGCTGTCCCGGTCTATTGCATCGAGGGCGACGACATAGTGGTCGAAGTTGTAGGCTAGGCCCGTCACTCCGATACTCAACCAGTCCAGGGAAGTGTTCCCTGCACAGCAGGCTGAGGATGTCATTTGGGTTGCGACCATGACCCCAGCATTCTCCACAACCATACAAGACCTGTCCAAGTGATAAATAAAAAGTATTAGTTTATATTATGATTTTTAACACATGATATGAACAGGCATGGAGAACATAAAGTTACATGCCTCTCCCCATCCGGCCGAATCAACGGCCGCCTGTCCCGAAGTATGGGACGCTGAGGGAGACTCGCGGGACCTCGCAGGTAGACGTTCCTCGAACCTGAGGCACCAGAACCTGAGGCGTCCTGCTGAGCGTCGTCGTCGTCCTGCTGTGCCACCTGATGTTGGACATCGTTGTCCTGCTATGCCTCCTCCACCATCCTGCTCCTCCTCCCTCTCCTCCTCAGCCAACTGCCCACCATCTTTGTCCAACAACCTGCAATTAAGAGTAAACAAATAAGCACATATAAAAATATGTATTTAGAAACAAGTGCGAAATAAAAAAATTATAGCATTACATCGATTAAAAATAATCTTAATATGTGTCGATGTTAGCCGGATCATAACTCTCATCATCAATATCAACCATTTCATAGTCAACACCATCTGAAGGCGCAAGTTCGTCATTAATGTCATTGCCTTCAAGGATTACTAAGTCATTCTCATTTTGCACCTCATCATCCTCCTCATCCACAACCATTTCAATATCTACGTCCACTCCGATAGCTTTGGTTAAGTCTATCTCAAATCGTCCTTCTAGCCCATCTTCTTGGAAGAACTCTCCATCATATGTGTCCGGGTCTAAGTTATAATCTTCATCATTAGGAACAGGTTATCTATCGTGCGGCGATACCTTACACACAACATCTCAACCCTTAAGATGTTCTTTTGTTTGGCACGCATATGGGAGATAATACACATGTGTGACCTGTTGGGCCACGATATAGACATCGTCTCCTGGTAAGGTGGAATCTTGTCGAATTTTGAGTATCCCAAGATTAGAATGTGTTCATCTCGTCACTTGAGGGTCAAACCAATGACATTTGAATATCACTGGAGTAAGAGGTTTGGAACAATAAAAATTGAGTTCATATATTTCTTCGATTCGTCCAAAATAATCGACATCGTCAAGGCCGGGCGTAAAGACTTCAGAACACGTTGTTTTTCGATTGGGCCGACTTTGGTCGTAGTTTGTTGTGCGAAAATGGTATCCATTGACGTCATACCCAGAATATTTCTTGGCCATATAAGCAAAGTTGTTGGCTACTTGTCTCAAATCGGCACTCATAGACGGATCTCTTTGGCCCTGCAAGTATTCACAAGTTAAAAGACGCTAAATTGAGTTCATAGACGGATCTCTTTGATAAACAAAGCACGTACCTTACGTTTGAACCAGGAAATGAAATCGGGCAATCCATTTCTTGCTCCCTTTCTAAGAAGAGTATCATATTCCTGTGGAGTTGGGTCCCTTGATCGACGCCAGAATTCATGAAGAAATTGTTCCATGTATGGTGTCACCTCTTCAAGGTTGGTCAATACATATAGCATGATATGTTGCCACTCTTCATGTGTCAGGGTCTTGGTGGTCAAGCCACTTGCGCTTCTAAGTTGGCCTTGAAATATGTTGAGGTTCGATTCATTGCTGCCATCATTGTAACGAGTGGGTGGATTATGCACGCTCGATAGTTTGTCACTGTAGTAAGTTGTTGTAAAGTTTGACACCTCCTCTAGAATGTATGCCTCTGCAATGGAAGCCTCAATTTTGCATTTATTTCTACATTTCTTTTGAATAGTCTTTAGACATCTCTCGATTGGATATCACCAATGTCCCTGCACGGGCCTCCCGTTCGTGCCTCATAGAGGAGATGAAGAATCAAATGCTGCATTGGATTGAAGAAGTCGGGTGGAAATATCTTCTCAAGCTTACATAGTAACATGGGTGCCAATCTTTCCAAGTCTACAACCATGATCCGAGATAATCCTTTTACACAAAGCTGGCGGAAGAAATAGCTCAACTATGAAAGCGCTAGCCAGACATGCTCAGGGACATAGCCTCGAACCATCGCAGGAAGAATCCATTCAATCCATATGTGGAAGTCATGACTCTTCATCCCTAAGACTCGCAGAGTAGATAAGTTCACCCCCTACTCAGGTTAGCTGCATACCCATCAGGGAACATCAACATCTTGATCCACTGAAGTACTTCCTTCCTTTGGGCCCTACTTAGGACGAAATCGGCCTTAGGCCTTCTCCATGTCTTTCCACTACTAGGCAGCTTCATCTCTTGGTTTGGTCTATCACATAACGCTGCTAGATCCACTCTTGCCTTTACGTTATCCTTTGTCTTATTAGGAATGTCCATAATTGTTGACCAAAGTGCCTCAGCAACATTCTTTTCAGTGTGCATCACGTCAATGTTGTGTGGAAGGAGCAGGTCGTGAAAGGGAAATGTGCCCTTAGGCCATTTCTATAAGTATTTTGGTGATTAGATGTCCAACACAAATGCTTTGAACTCTTATGTGCAAAATGTGTGAAAAGTGCAAATCAAAGTACAAGGTATGTTTCTAGACTTAGTATATTATTTTGTATACTAATGTGCTTGTCTAAGTGCTAGAAACAGGACCAAGAAAAGAGAATATTTGAATTGAAGAAGAGTTGGCTGTGTACAGCCAACAACTACTCGAGCCTAGCGCACCGGACTGTCCGGTGGTGCACCGGACAGTGTCCGATGACCTAGGCTTGCCGTCAGTGAACTGGCTGCTCTCGGGAGACGACAGAGTCGTACGACTATAATTCACCGGACTGTCCGGTGTGTCGTCAACGGCGAACTCGTCGCTCTCGGGAAAAGGAAAAAGGCGACGTGGCTATAATTCACCGGACCGTCCGGTGGTGTACCGGACTGTCCGGTGAGCCAACGGCGCCAGCAGCAACGGTCGTCCGCGCGATCAACGCGTGACACGTGGCCCACCCCAACGGTCGGCTCGATGCACTAGACAATGTCTGGTGCGCCAACGGGCTGGAGGAGCAATGGTCGGCTGCGCCCAATATGGAAGGAGATCATGCACCGGACATGCTACAGTGGCTGTCCAGTGGCGCACCAGACTGTCCGGTGCGCCACTCGACAGAAGGCAAGGATAGCCTTCCATGTTGATCTTCAACGGCTCCTAGCTACCTTAGGGCTATAAAAGGGACCTCTAGGCGCATGGAGCACTAAACCAAGCATTCACTAAGCATAATAAGACATCCAGACTCTGCCTCCATGCATTTGATTCATAGTTTTAGTGATTTGAGCTCTCTTCGAGTTGTGAACTCCCTGTGCTGTGCTTTGAGCTCAAGTCTTGACTTGTGTGCGTGTGTGTGCTGCAGATTGAACCTTGTGTGTGTTGCTTTCCCTCCCTTACTTCTGTGTTTCTTTTGTGATCATCACTGTAAGGGCGAGAGGCTCCAAATTATGGAGATTTCTCGCAAACGGGAAAATACTCTAAAGGAAAAGACCGTGGTATTCAAGTTGATCATCGGATCACTTGAAAGGGGTTGAGTGCAACCCTCGGCCATTGGGACGCCACAACGTGGAAGTAGGCAAGTGTTACTTGGCCGAACCACGGGATAAAAATCGCGTGTCTCTTGTGTTGCTTTCTCTGTGATTGTTGTGTTCACAAGAACTCACTTCAAAGCTACTTAGTCGCACTAACACTTTAATAACTAAGTTTTGTGGCTATTTAGTGTTTGATTTTACAGGATCACCTATTCCCCCCTCTAGGTGCTCTCAATTAGTATCAGAGTCGTACTCTTCATCTAAGGGACTAACCGCCCAAAGAGATGGATCCTAAGGGCAAGGGGATGGTGATTAACGATAAGGAGAAGGAGTCCCTCCTCAACGAGCCAAGAGACGACAAGCCTACCGACTCAGGCTCGAGTCACAAGAAGAGGGACAGGAAGAAGAAGAGACACATCAAGAAGGTCATCTACTACGACAACGATGCATCTTCTTCTTCACCAAGGGACGACGACGACGACTCCTCGTCAAAAAAAAGACGGTTAATCAAAACTATTCATTTGATTATTCCCGTATTCCGTACAATTCGAATGCCCATTTACTTTCTATTCCTCTTGGAAAACCCCCACACTTTGATGGAGAGGATTACTCATTTTGGAGCCATAAAATGCGTAGTCATCTATTTTCTCTCCATCCTAGCATTTGGGAAATTGTGGAAAATGGGATGCATTTTGATAGTTTGAATAATTCTGTGTATATAAATGAACAAATTCATAAGAATGCTCAAGCTACTACTCTCTTGCTAGCTTCACTTTGCAGGGATGAATATAATAAAGTGAGTGGCTTGGACAACGGTAAGCAAATCTGGGACACCCTCAAGATATCTCATGAGGGAAACGACGCCACTATGATCACAAAGATGGAACTTGTGGAAGGCGAGCTGGGGAGGTTCGCGATGATCAGGGGAGAGGAGCCAACTCAGACCTACAATAGGCTCAAGACCCTGGTCAACAAGATTCGAAGCTATGGAAGCACAAGATGGATGGATCATGATGTCGTCCGACTCATGCTAAGGTCATTTACTGTAATTGACCCCCATCTTGTCAATCTTATTCGTGAAAACCCCAGGTACACCAAGATGATGCCCGAGGAGATCCTTGGAAAATTCGTGAGCGGGCGCATGATGGTAAAGGAGGCACAATACATGGACGATGCGCTAAATGGTCCACTACCCATCTACGAGCCACAGCCCATTGCTCTCAAAGCAACAAGCAGCAAAGAGGCGCTACCTAGCAAGGTAGCACAAGTGGAGGCTGTCGGACTCAACGAGGACGAAATGGCGCTTATCATCAAGCGCTTCAAGACCGCGCTTAAAGGACACAAGGAGTATCCCAACAAGAACAAAACAAAGGGAAAGCGCTCCTGCTTCAAATACGGTAAGACTGGTCATTTCATTACACAATACCCCGATAATGATAATGACCAGGGACAAGAAGGTGAAGGGCGAGGCACACCTTGGAAAGGAGTGGGATTCTGACTGCTCTTCATCCGACTCCGACGATGAAGGATTAGCTGCCTCGGCCTTCGACAAGTCTTCACTCTTCCCCAACGAATGCCATACTTGCCTCATGGCTAAGGATAAGAAGGTACGTATTCGAGATTCCCCTAAGTACTCTTCTTCTAATAATGAGGAATCTTCCGATGGTGAAGTAGATTACACTGACTTGTTTAAAGGACTAGATAGAGCTAAGGTAGACAAAGTTAATGAATTAATTGATGCTCTAAATGAAAAAGATATACTACTAGAAAAGCAAGAAGATATATTATATGAGGAACATGACAAATTTATTAGTGTGCAAAAATCTCTTGCTTTAGAAATTAAGAGAAATGAAATGATATCTTCTGAGTTATCTACTTGCCATGAATCTGTCTCTAGTTTAAAGAATTTAAATGATGAATTAAAAGCTAAGCTAGAGGAAGTTAATAAAACTAGATCATGTGTAGAGCACGATATTATTTGTAATAGATGTAAGGATTTTGATGTTGATGCCTGTGATGAACATCTTGCTTCTATTACTAAATTGAATAATAAGGTGGCAAGTCTTAATGCTCAACTTAAGACTTGCAAAGTTGATTTTGATAAATTGAAATTTGCTAGGGATGCCTACACCGTTGGTAGACACCCCTCAATTAAGGATGGACTTGGTTTTCAAAAGAAAACCAAGAACTTAACAAGCCAAAGGACTCCCGTTCTCAACAAGGAGAAAGGGAAGGCCCCTATAGCTAGTAGTCCTCAAAGGAACCATGCCTTTATTTATGATAGGAAAATTGCTAGTCATTCTCATAGGAGTTATGATCATGCTGCTTATTATGATTCACATGCTATGTTTGCTTCTAGCTCCACACATGATTATGGTAGAAATAGGCCTAGGAGAAATCATGTTGTGCCTCATGCGCCTAGGAGAATGTGCAATAAACCTTCTACTATTTATCATGCTTGCAATACTTCTTTTGTACTTAAATGCAAGAACACAAAAGTAGTTGCTAGGAAGTTGGGATCCAAATGCAAGGAAGACAAGACTTGTATTTGGGTTCCAAAAGTTATTGTGACTAACCTTGTAGGACCCAACAAGAGTTGGGTACCTAAAACCCAAGCTTAAATTGCCTTGCAGGTTTATGCATCTGGGGGCTCAAGCTGGATTATCGACAGTGGATGCACAAACCATATGACGGGGGAGAAGAAGATGTTCACCTCCTACGTCAAGAACAAGGATTCCCAGGATGCGATTATCTTTGGATATGGGAACCAAGGCAAGGTTAAAGGACTGGGAAAGATAGCCATCACATTCGAGCATTCTATCTCTAATGTGTTTTTAGTTGAATCGCTCGGGTATAATTTGTTATCTGTGAGTCAATTATGTAACATGGGTTATAATTGTTTATTCACAAATGTAGATGTATCTGTCTTTAGGAGTGATGGTTCAATATCTTTTAAGGGTGTATTAGACGACAAGCTCTATTTAGTTGACTTTTCGAAAGAGAATGCCAGTCTAGATGCATGCTTAATCGCTAAGACTAATATGGGCTGGTTGTGGCATCGCCGTCTAGCATATGTTGGAATGAAGAATCTTCATAAGCTTCTAAAGGGAGATCATGTGTTAGGACTAACCGATGTCTGTTTTGAGAAAGACAGACCTTGTGCAGCATGTCAGGCAGGAAAATAGGTGGGAAGCACTCATCACAACAAGAACGTGATGATAACATCAAGACCACTGGAGCTTCTTCACACGGACCTCTTTGGACCCGTTGCCTACCTTAGCATCGGGGAAGTAAGTATGGTCTTGTAATCGTTGATGATTTTTCCTGCTTCACTTGGATATTCTTCTTGCAGGATAAGTCAGAAACCCAAGAGACCATAAAGCGCTTCCTTAGGAGAGCTCAAAATGAATTTGAGCTAAAAGTGAAGAAGATAAGAAGCGACAATGGGTACGAGTTCAAGAATCTGCAAGTTGAGGAGTATCTTGAGGAGGAAGGCATCAAGCACGAGTTCTCCGCTCCCTACACACCACAACAAAATGGTGTGGTAGAGAGGAAGAACAGGACGCTAATCAACATGGTGAGAACGATGCTTGGAGAGTTCAAGACACCCGAGCGGTTTTGGTCGGAAGCTATGAACACAGCCTGCCACGCCATAAACCGGCTCTATCTGCATCGCCTCTTCAAGAAGACCTCGTACGAACTCCTTATCGGTAACAAACCCAATGTCTCTTACTTTCGTGTATTTGGGAGCAAATTCTACATTCTGGTGAAGAAAGGTAGTCATTCTAAATTTGCTCCCAAGGCAGTAGAAGGGTTTTTACTAGGGTATGACTCAAATACAAAGGCGTATAGGATCTTCAACAAATCATCAGGATTAGTTGAAGTCTCTAGCGACGTTGTATTTGATAAGACTAATGGCTCTCCAAGAGAGCAAGTTGATCTTGATGATGTAGATGAAGAAGAAATTCTGACGGCCGCAATGCGCATGATGGCAATAGGTGATGTGCGACCACAGGAATTACAAGAGTAAGATCAACCATCTTCCTCGACAATGGTGCATCCCCCAACTCAAGACGATGAACAGGTACCTCAAGAAGAGGGGCATGATCAAGGGGGAGCACAAGAAGATCAAGTGATGGAGGAAGAAGCACCACGGGTCCCTCCAACTCAAGTCTGAGCGACGATCCAAAGACATCACCCCATCGATCAGATTCTAGGTGACATCAGCAAGGGAGTAACTACTCGCTCATGATTAGCTAATTTGTGTGAGCATTACTCGTTTGTCTCTTCTATTGAGCCTTTCAGGGTAGAAGAGGCCTTGTAGGATCCGGACTGGGTGTTGGCCATGCAGGAAGAGCTCAACAACTTCAAGAGAAATGAAGTCTAGAGCCTGGTGCCGCGTCCAAAGCAAAACGTTGTGGGAACTGAGTGGGTGTTCCGCAACAAGCAAGACGAGCACGAAGTGGTGACAAGAAACAAGGCTCAACTTATGGCAAAAGGTTATGCCCAAGTCGCAGGTTTGGATTTTGAAGAGACTTTTGCTCCTGTGGCTAGGTTAGAGTCCGTTCAGATATTGTTAGCCTATGCTGCTCACCATTCTTTTAGGCTGTTCCAAATGGATGTGAAGAGCGCTTTCCTCAACGGGCCAATCAAGGAGGAGGTATACGTGGAACAACCCCCTGGCTTTAAGGATGACAGGTATCCCGACCATGTATATAAGCTATCTAAGGCGCTCTATGGACTTAAGCAAGCCCCAAGAGCATGGTATGAATGCCTTAGAGATTTCTTAATTGCTAATACTTTCAAGGTTGGGAAAGTTGATCCCACTCTTTTTACCAAGACTTGTGATGGTGATCTTTTTGTGTGCCAAATTTATGTCGATGACATAATATTTGGTTCAACTAACCAAAAGTCTTGTGAGGAGTTTAGTAGGGTAATGATGCAAAAGTTCGAGATGTCGATGATGGGCGAGTTGACCTACTTCCTTGGATTCCAATTGAGGCAACTCAAGGACGACACTTTCATCTCCCAAACGAAGTACACTCAGGATCTTCTCAAGAGGTTTGGGATGAAGGATGCAAAGCCCGCGAAGACACCGATGGGAACTGATGGGCACATTGACCTCAACAAAGGAGGTAAGTCCGTTGATCAAAAGGCATATCGGTCAATGATAAGTTCATTACTTTATCTTTGTGCTAGTAGACCGGACATTATGCTTAGTGTATGCATGTGTGCTAGATTTCAATCCGACCCCAAGGAATGTCACCTTGTGGCCGTTAAACGAATTCTTAGGTATTTAGTTTCTACGCCTTGCTTCGGGATCTGGTATCCAAAGGGGTCTACCTTTGACTTAATTGGATACTTAGACTCCGATTATGCCGGATGCAAGGTTGATAGGAAGAGTACATCAGGGACGTGCCAATTTCTAGGAAGGTCCCTGGTGTCCTGGAGTTCCAAGAAACAAACATCCGTTGCCCTATCCACCGCTGAGACCGAGTACGTTGCCGTAGGACAGTGTTGCGCGCAACTGCTTTGGATGAGGCAAACCTTCCGGGACTTTAGCTACAATCTGAGCAAAGTCCCACTTCTATGTGACAATGAGAGTGCAATCCGCTTGACGGATAATCCTGTTGAACACAGCCACACTAAGCACATAGACATCCGACATCACTTCCTAAGAGACCACAAGCAAAAGGGAGATATCGATGTGTATCACATTAGCACCGAGAACCAGCTAGCCGATATCTTCACTAATCCTTTAGATGAGAAAAGGTTTTGCAGGTTGCGTAGTGAGCTAAATGTCTTAGTGAAAGGGAAATAGGCTTACACCTTTTCCTAATTGATTTTGGTGGTTGAATTGCCCAACACAAATAATTGGACTAACTAGTTTGCTCTAGATTATAAGTGTTACAGGTGCCAAAGGTTCACAATAAACCAATACAAGTCAAAAGAAAGGGTTCAAACAAAGGGAGCAAAAGATAACCGAAGGCAGCCCTGGTCTGGCGCACTGGACTGCCCGGTGTGCCACCGGACAGTGACCGGTGCACCAGGGATTCCAACTCCAAACTCGCCAGTCTCGAGAATTCTGGGAGCCGCTCCGCTAAAATTCACCGGACTGTCCGGTGTGCCAGCGGAGCAACGACTACTTCACGCCAACGGTCGTCTGCAAACCGCATTTAATGCGCTACAGTGTGCGCCAGAGTCAGAGCAGCGACAGAAGGCGCACCGGACAGTCTACAGGACCTATCCGGTGCGACACCGGACTGTTCGGTGACCTAGAAGACAGAAGCTCCAACGGTCGAACCCTAACGGTCGGGTGACGTGGCTGGCACACCGGACTGTCCAGTGCGCCATGCGACAGACAGCCTCCCAACGGCCACTTTTGGTGGTTGGGGCTATAAATACCCCCAACCACCCCACATTCATTTCATCCAAAATTTTCCACCTTCCAACACATTACAAGAGCTATAGCATTCAATACAAGACACACCAAAGAGATCAAATCCTCTTCCAAGTCTCTAGTTCAATTCCAATCAATAGTGACTAGTGAGAGAGTGACTTGTGTTCATTTGAGCTCTTGCGCTTGGATTGCTTCTTTTCTTTCTTTCTCATTCTTTCTTGTGATCAACTCAATTGTAACCGAGGCAAGAGACACCAATTGTGTGGTGATCCTTGCGGGGACTTAGTGTCCCGTTTGATTGAGAAGAGAAGCTCACTCGGTCTAAGTGACCGTTTGAGAGAGGGAAAGGGTTGAAAGAGACCCGGTCTTTGTGACCACCTCAACAGGGAGTAGGTTTGCAAGAACCGAACCTCGGTAAAACAAATCACCGTGTCACACTCTCTATTTACCTGTGATTTGTTTTTGCCCTCTCTCTCGGACTCGATTTTAATTCTAACGCTAACCCCGGCTTGTAGTTATGCTTAAACTTTATAAATTTAAGATTCACCCTATTCACTCCCCCTCTAGGCGACTTTCAATTGGTATCGGAGCCCGGTGCTTCATTAGAGCCTAACTGCTCGAAGTGATGTCGGGAGATCACGCCAAGAAGGAGATGGTGACCGGCGACAAGCCCGCTACAAGCCACGGGAAGGCTCCATCGGGAGAGTCCCGCAACAAGGGGAAGGAGAAGGAATCCCCTTCACACAAGTCGCATCGGAGTGGCGAAAAGAAGAAGAAGATGAGGAAGGTGGTCTACTACGAGACCGACTCTTCATCGCCATCCACCTCCGGCTCCGACGCGCCGTCCGTAACTTCTAAGCGCCATGAGCGCAAGAAGTTTAGTAAGATTCCCCTACACTACCCTCGAATTTCTAAACGTACTCCATTACTTTCCGTTCCATTAGGCAAACCACCGGTTTTTTACGGTGAAGATTATAACATGTGGAGTGACAAAATGAGGCATCACCTAACCTCACTCCACACTAGCATTTGGAACGTTGTTGAGTTTGGTGTACAGGTACCATCCGTAGGGGATGAGGACTACGATTCGGACGAAGTTGCCCAAATTCGGCACTTCAACTCCCAAGCCACCACTATACTCCTCGTCTCTCTAAGTCAAGAGGAGTATAACAAGGTGCAAGGGTTGAAGAGCGCCAAAGAGATTTGGGATGTACTCAAAACGGCGCACGAAGGAGATGAGGTGACCAAGATCACCAAAAGGGAGACGATCGAGGGGGAGCTCGATCGATTCATGCTTCATCAAGGGGAGGAGCCACAAGCAATGTACAACCAACTCAAGACCTTAGTGAACCAAGTGCGCAACCTCGAGAGCACCAAATGGGATGACCATGAGATGGTCAAGGTTATTCTAAGATCACTAGTTTTTCTTAATCCTACTCAAGTACAATTAATTCATGGTGATCCTAGATACAAAATAATGTCTCCCAAGGGAGTGATAGGTAAATTTGTGAGCTTTGAGCTAATGATCAAAGGCTCCAAAAAGATCATCGAGCAAGGCGCATCCTCCTCCGTACCCGAAGCACAACCCGTTGCATTCAAAGCAACGAAGGAGAAGAAAGAAGATTCTACTCCAAGTAGAATCCCCATCGATGCCTCGAAGCTCGACAACGAGGAAATGACGCTCATCATCAAGAGCTTTCACCAAATCCTCAAGCAAAGGAGGGAGAAGGATTACAAGCCCCGCTCTAAGAAGGTTTGCTACAAGTGTGGTAAGCCCGGTCACTTTATTGCAAAATGTCCTATTTCTAGTGACAGGGGCGACGACAAGAAGGGAAAGCGGAGAGAAAAGAAGAGGTACTACAAGAAGAAGGGCGGCGATGCCCATGTTTGCCGAGAGTGGGACTTCGACGAGAGCTCCACCGACTCCTCCTCCGACGAGGACGCCGCCAACATCGCCATCAACAAAGGGCTCCTCTTCCCCAACGTCGGCCACAAGCGCCTCATGGCAAAGGACGACAAAAAGAAGAAGGTTAAATCCAAATCCTCCACTAAATATGCAACCTCTAGTGATGAGAATAATTCTAGTGATGATGAGGTCAATTTGCTTACTCTTTTTGTCAATCTTAACATGCAACAAAAAGAGAAATTGAATGAATTAATTAGTGCTATTCATGAGAAGGATGAACTCTTGGACACCCAAGAGGACTTCCTAATTAAGGAAAATAAGAAGCATGTTAAGGTTAAAAATGCTTATGCTCTAGAAGTAGAAAAATGTGAAAAATTATCTAGTGAGTTAAGCACTTGCCATGATTTGATTGCCAACCTTAGGAATGAGAATGCTAGATTAATTGCTAAGGAAGTAAGGATGATTCAAATGTATGTGATGATTCATATGCCAATCTTAGAAATGATCATGCTATTTCTATTGCTAAGATTGAAAAATTGAATGCTTCTCTTGCTAGCCTTAGGATTGAAAATGAAAAATTGATTGCTAAGGCTAAAGACTTAGATGTTTGCAATGCTTCCATTTCCGATCTTAGAAGTGAAAATGACATTTTACATGCTAAGATTGTTGAACTAAAAACTTGCAAACCCTCTACATCTACCGTTGATCATGTTTCTATTTGCACTAGATATAGAGATGTTAACATCGATGCTATTCATGATCACATGGCTTTAATTAAACAACAAAATAATCATATAGCAAAATTAGATGCTAAAATTGCCGAGCATGAGCTAGATAATGAAAAATTTAAATTTGCTCGTAATATGCTTTATAGTGGGAGACGCCCTGGCATCAAGGATGGCATTGACTTCCAAAAGGGAGACAATGTCAAACTTAATGCCTCTCCTAAAAGATTATCTAACTTTGTTAAGGGCAAGGCTCCCATGCCTCAGGATAACGAGGGTTACATTTTGTACCCTGCCGGTTATTCCGAGCATAAGATTAGGAGAATTCATTCTAGAAAGTCTCACTCTGGCCCTAATCATGCTTTTATGTATAAGAGTGAGGCATCTAAATAGCACGTAGCCCTTCGGACAAGCATGTATATGCTCATACGTCATCTTGAGTGCACGAAGGAGTTTCTGTGCCTCGTACATGCTCTTTGGTAGAACGTGTTCCTTCGAAAGCAGGCTGCCAATAACCGTCAACGAGCCATCGAATGTGTCTTGACTCATGTTGTAATGTGACTTCAATGCCATTACACGTCCAATGACATCCAATTGAGAAACCTTTGTGTGACCGTGAAGGGGCTTCTGTGCCGCGTCAGACATGTCGTAGAACGCCTTTGCAGTCGGCTCTAGCTCGTCGTTCGTACATCCTCCGGCGTACTGTGCCTCGTGATAGTCGTTCAACATATCCGCTACCCCCGCATCGGTATCATAATGCTCGACGCGTTGTCTCAGCATCTTCTCTCTCGTACGATGCGCTTCACCATGAAAGTCCACCGAGTATAGCCCGACGTAAATCCTTTCTTTCAAATATGTTCTACCATAGACTTCTTTGATTTTCTTTTCCGGTTGGCACATTTGCTGCACGAGCATGGGACTAGACTCGCTCCTTTAGTAGCTTCGTCATATGCTCGTTCCACGAAATCATTGGTCTTTCTAATCCATTCAGGGGTGACATCATTCTTCCTACACGGTCCGTGGACATCCACTCACGGTCCTCCATCCTCTAAAAAATTAACAGAACTCTATCAACAAAAAATTTCGGCTACACCTTTCCTGCGCGGGGAGGTGTCCAAAACCTGCAAATAAAAGTAGCAGCACGATGGCTGACAACCACACATATTTTAAGGCCTTGTACATAAGGGAGCAAGCATACATCGAGCTTGTTGACCTAAAGCTGGCATAGTTTTATGTGAAGAAAGTGCTGTAAATTGATCCTGACAACAGGTATAAGGGAGCACGCATACATCGAGATGTAGTATTTGAGATACTGTAGTATCTTTTCTAATATAGTGTTTGGTAGACTCTTCAAAAACTATGTTTTCAAAGCTGTAGTAAGTTTTCAATATTGTGGTAAAAAATATGTCTTGTCATTAACTGTAGTTTTCAAATAATTTATTTACAAACAGGGCCTTAACTGGAGCAAAGCGTAGCTTACATGAAAAAGGTAATTTCGCATGCAGATTATTGCAGTATTACATGAAAACGGTAGTAATTCCTGAGCTAAAGACCGGATTCCCGCGCTGCTTCGTATCCTCGCACCTGATTGGCCCAGTAACACCTCCCACGGATCGTCTTCCCAGCTTCCCATCGGCCGTCCGTGCCACTATCGATCGGGCCGTCCATCGCGTTTGCACACGGATCGACGGGGCCACCACCCCACCCTTTTCGCGGGGTTTTAAAAGCACCCCACCTCGCATCCCCTCTGGCATCAGACACACTTGACTCTCCTCTCTCGCATCCGCAGCCTCTCGAGCTCTACTCCACTCCCTCGATCTCGAAGCGCAGCAGCAGCAGCCAGGCGGCCATGGACGCGAGCGCAGCCGGAGCCGGCGGGAAGGCGAAGAAGGGCGCGGCCGGGCGCAAGGCCGGCGGGCCGAGGAAGAAGTCGGTGACGAGGTCCGTCAAGGCCGGGCTGCAGTTCCCCGTCGGCCGCATCGGGCGGTACCTGAAGAAGGGCCGGTACGCGCAGCGCGTCGGCACGGGCGCCCCCGTGTACCTGGCCGCCGTCCTCGAGTACCTGGCCGCCGAGGTGCTGGAGCTGGCCGGCAACGCGGCCAAGGACAACAAGAAGACCCGCATCATCCCGCGCCACGTGCTCCTGGCCATCCGCAACGACGAGGAGCTCGGCAAGCTGCTGTCCGGCGTCACCATCGCCCACGGCGGCGTCCTCCCCAACATCAACCCGGTGCTCCTGCCCAAGAAGACCGCCGAGAAGGCGGCGGCCAAGGAGGCCAAGTCGCCCAAGAAGGCCGCCAAGTCCCCCAAGAAGGCATAGAGGGGCGCCTTTACCGCTGTGATGTTGAATGCTCGTGTTCAGTAGATCTTTACGTCTGTAGTGTCGTCGTTGTTATTGGAACTGGTTAGTAGATCTGTGCATTGTGGTTGAAATGTGATTCCCTGATTTCAGAAATCAAATTTGTAATTTGGGTGCACAAAATACTCGCAATGGTTTACATAGTACTAGTGCGGAAGACTAACTGAATAGGCTTTATTCGGAATCTCACACCAAACATATCAATATTTAGAAACAGGAATTGCTAACAGCTGGGTCAACACCATAAGATATCTAACAAGTTCCTGGTATATGACTGTTGGAAACAGTTAGATGCAACACAACTTTGTGGAATCGTCTTGCCCAACTCGACCGTAGATTGCTGCAACAACGCTAAAGTACTTGAAATAACCGGCATCTACAATGAACTTTAGGCTCTGTTCTAGCAAAGTCTTGTACCAAACCAGTAGTACAGTGAGAAAATTCGGTTTGGAAACTAGATATATCTTGAGATTAACATCTGAGCTGCAATTTGTACAGGACACTGAATGCCAAGCTAGGAAATAACAAAGCCACAGGACTAGCTAATGCATCATATTAGAGCATCAAAGGAACGGGATGTTCAGGAATAGCCAAAACTCCCCAGGCAAGCATGGATAATGCATTGGTCACTGGCCAACACCACAAACAAAACTGGGAAGCTCCCAAAGGCCTGCAAACGGGCTGGGAATGTAAATACAGTTCCTTTTCTCACCCCATTTCTCGGGACTCAGGCAAGAAATGTTGGGTTCCTCCTATCAATACTAACAAAGAAACCATTGTCTCGCACACCATCCACTTTTACCCACTTGGCTGGTTCAACTTGAAAGTGTAGGCGAAATACATAAAAAGTTCCAGAAAATCCACAAGAGGGATCAATTATTACTGAGAAGTGAACCAAGAGAAGCATGTCACCACAGACCACCAACCATGGTGCATTACACAGGCAAGAAACATGTCCGCGTCCCAGACAACCAGGGGCGGAGGGTGTGGGGGTTTGTGGCTGGTTATTTTCTGTTTCTATTTCTTCCTGCCGCTTTCCAGTTCACTTAGATCCCGTCTGTTTCGTTGGAATTAAATTTCATTTTAATAATTATAATTTAAACAAAACTAATTAAGTTTATATATTTATATATGTAATATATTTACATATTATTCTAAATCATACGAGATAGATAGTTATATACCACATTTATGTTATAACGAAGTAAGTAAAAGATTATGCTATAAATTAGACATTAGAAACAGGTAAATCTATAGAATCAATTTTCATCTCTCACTCCATAAATTTGAGATAAGTTTATATGATAACTTTGGAAAATTGTGAAATACCACATTCTAAAAAAATAGCCTATTCCATTAGTAAGATTCCAATTCCTCCAAATAAAATGAAACAGACGCGACCTTAAAGTATTTAACCCCACACTTCCTGGGCTGGCTCAATTACCCGCATACAATACGGCCCGTCGGCCCATCCGACTTACAACTCCACACAAGCACCACACCTCTCTTTTTCAGCTACTGGTTCCCATTCGGCACCATCTTCAGGCTTCAGACATCGATGGCACAACCTATCTTCAATTCAGGGTCGTGACATCTGCCCCCCTTGAAAGCTTGCTTGTCCCCAAGCAAGGGTCCAACACTGTGTAGAGTCTAGAATAATGAAAGTGACGAAAACTTTGCTTGAAGTAACTGTAATGTTTGCAGTGTCGCTGAGCGCCTGAGCCCAGGATAAATGTTCTTTGATCACAGAACTGTCAGCAGCCCGTTGTTGTATCCAAGCAGCCACCCAATGCTGGAAATTGCCTTTGATCATAGAAACCGCCAACACCAAGACTGCATACCTATACAATGAGTTAAAGAAGTAACTACCCATGGAAGACTCATGCAATGGCCCAATAGAAAACTGTTGCTCTCCTTGTGTTTGCTGGAAAACTGGACACTGCCTCACCAACTGCTCAACACCGATTTTCAGATCTGTCCACCCAAACAGGCTCTGGACCCAGTAATAAAGAACAGCCCTCCCAGAGTATCCCCAAACAATGGAATCATGGAAGTTTGAAAACAATATAGTATTGACTGCTAAATTATGTCCACCCAAAGTTGATGAAGCCTTCTAATATTGCCCTACTCCTGTATCTCAACTGGTTGGACAACAATGTCATCATACTGAGCCATAAATCAACCCACTCGTGGCAAAACATCAACCCTTATATTCTCCTTGCCTTTTATCATACACCATTCTGAATTGTAATACATTAATTTATTCATGAATTTTTGTTGAGTGTCTGGCTGTGACTGAACTGCAATAGCATTGTTTCCTAGGCTAAAAGCATTGAACCACCATTGTGTCAGTTCAGATATCATGTCGAACACTGCCTTTGTTTTGCCTCCCATCAAAGAGAAACACATTATTGCATTCCGATCTCATCTCATGTCCAGTACATGCTTCATATAGGGCAAGCATGAAACTATCCTTAGTAACTAAGAGGCGCTGCCCAGTTGGATCCATGAGCAAATGAGCCATTTAGAATAGCTTGATCTCCGCACTTATTAGAGCACAAGAAAAGAAGCCAGTCTGCATCCTGCCAATCAAATGAGGACACTGGTGTACCATTTACCCAAGAGATTCCAAGTGCAACCAAGCTTCTGTAGGAGATTTCTGGTGCAAGATGTTTCAAAACCTGTGCTGCCCATTTTGTCATGGTTATCCAGACTTCAAAAGTAGAATCTCTGCAAGCCACACCCGTGGATGGCCAACGCTCAAATGAAAATGGCTTGTTATCCTCATTATACAATAGAACACGAACTAACTGCCACTTCTCAATAATTTCATTCCTGATACGGCTCCCTAGAAGCTGATCATCAAAACAAGTTTGGGCGCAGCCAGAAACAAGAAACGACACATGTGCAAAACTGCAAGTTGTGACTTCGCAACAACTCCCTGTGGAAGATCTTCAGCTTGAAGGAGTGGATGAGCACTGACTCGGTTCTGAAGTTTACTCGCACAAATCTCAATATTCAAGAGTGCATTCTTCTAGTGCGCCCAACAAACATGCATCCAGGGTGCATGGTACTCCACAGAGAAGAAATTTCATGTTCACGTCTTCATCATATATTCTTATAGCTGAAAAACCTTCAGGACAACCTTCTTCCTCAGTGTTCTTATCATCATCTGAAGCCCATTCATCATCTTCTCCTGCAGCAGTCAAAAGAAACTCCTTGGAAGTAGGATCAGCCTCAACCGTGGTAACAAAACCATCCTCCTCGATGGCCTCTTCCATATCTTCAGTAATAGGAATGACCTGACCTCATCAGGCATCTCCCTTACAGGTGAGAATTCGGCCAAGTCCTCACAATCTGCAACTGGGGCATCATGCTTCTTCTCAACGACACCTAGGATTGGTGAATCCTCCATGACTGCCGAGGAAGCAGATCTGTCAACATTGATAGGTTCCTGCTCTTTCACAATTCCTTCGTGGGTCTTTGTGGACTGTTTCTGCATAATAAATTAATAATCCCCACTTCCTCCACCTTAGGATCAGGGCAACTCTTAACCAAAACAGCTACCGATCCTGTGGTTGCATCAGAAGAAATCAATTTCCTCATCCCACACCACCTGTTTGTACTCCAGCGGGTCATCCATCTCTCTATCTAACTGTTGCAGTTCCTCATCCCAAATTACAACCTCAATTGGCATGGCATCAAGCACAGCGTATTCAGAACCCTCAGAGAAAAGAAAAATCACCGCCTCGCTACCGTTGTGACTTTGTGAGGTATTTCATCGAACACCGGAATGGCCACACCTCCATCACCCTTTGTATCAACTTCACACTGACACCCTCGTGCTCCAGATCGAGGACCCACCCAACTCAGTTCCTCAGGTTCTATCTCCATGTCCCTGGCCATGCACCGCAACACCTCATGTGCTGTCTCCAATTTTTGCGCCCCTTGGACCCTCTCCTCCGCGGCCTTCCATGCACCCACCGTGGCCCTGCTCACTTTTCCCAGCAGATGCCGTTGAACTCCTTCCACACCCGTCACCTTCTTCTCTGTCAGCAGCTCCAACTTCGCCATCAACTCCTTCCACCGATCCCCTTCCTCCTTCGACTTTCCCGCCATAGACTCCAACAGGCACCAAAATACACGGTTCCCAAACAGAGAAAATCGAACACCAACTCACAGTGCACGTGAAGCCCAGACTGCAGGAAGGCACTCAGACCTTCTGTCGAACAGGTCGTGAGCGCTGCTCTCTACCGCTGCCACACGCCACCGAAATCCGCCGCCACACCCTCGCCGAGGATCGCCTAGAACATCGGGGAGGAGGGCGCCGATGAAGAGTCGAAGACGTCAAAGGTGTCAGAGAAGAAACCCTTACGCCGGGAAAACCTAGGTCGCTGGAACGGGATCATCGCCGAGAAGGACGCGACCCGCACCACGCAACACCGAGGATTGGAGAGCTTTGATACCAACTGTCAATTGTGATATCACGTGGACTCGGCTCGCCCAAGTTTCAGTCGGAGCTGAGGACGAAGACCCGGTCTGTGGCTTTGATAGATGTTTAACCTTGATGTCTTTATGTGTACGAGTGATCCGATGGATAATATTTTTTTTATTGTAGGTATGAATTGTTAGATATGGGTGACCTGATAAGGTTATTTTTATTATAGGTATGAGTATGGATAATGAGATTATTTTTTATCGTAGGTATGAGTATGAATAATAATATGCGGTGGATAATATTTGAGAACAAAGGTAATATATTTCTAAACTTCTTGTGAGCAGAGCAGTTGTTAATCGCTAGCTGTGCCTCCTACGAATCTGTAATAGTTACGCTTCCACCTGCTCTTGAACTGTAGCAACAGAAACATGTATGTATCAATGTGTATGTATTAGTCTAATTTGGAGAACACACCGCGAAGCCAAAAGTTGATCTTTACAAGGTGCAGTTCTCAAGGTCATTTTTTCACCTAAACAGGCTTTAGGTACTTGGCAGCTAGTATATATTTCTAAACAACTCTAAACTTCTTGGGAGCAGCTGCTAATTACTAGGTGTGAACGTCCTAGGAATCTAAGGATAGTCACGCCTCCAACTGCTCGTCTATAGCACGAGAAAGTTTGGAATATAACTGAGAAGAGCTGAACAGGAATCACTAACAGCAGGTCAACACCAACAGACAGCAAACAAGTTCCTGGTAGATGACTGGAGGCAACAGTTGGATGCAACACAACTGTGTCTGTGTGCCAGCATCTTGCTCAACTCAACCGTGGATCGCTGCAACAAAGAGCAGTTGTCTGTGGCTAACCATAATACAATAATCTATTCATCTTCCACAACAATGCTAAAGTACTTCAAATGACCATCATCTACAATGAACTATAGGCTCTGTTATAGCAAAGTCTCATACCAAATAGTTTCAGTTACTGTCCAGCAGCAGAGTGAGAAAACTCGGTTTAGAAACCTAGATATATCTTGAGATCAACATCAACAACACCTGACCTGCAATCTGTACAGGACACTGAATGCCAAAATAAGAAATAACAAAGCAACAGGACTAACTAATACATCATATCGGAGCATCAAAGGAAATGGATCCTCACAAATTGCCAAAACTCCAAGGCAAGCGTGGATTGGTCACTGGCCAACACCATAAACAAGACTGGGAAGCACCCAAAGGCTTGGCAGTCGGCTCGAATGTACACGGGGCAGATACTTTTTTGCATTGTAACAACGCACCGCCTGACCAACTTCGAACACACCCCAAGGCTCATTAGAATCTGCAAGCGGGCTGGCAATGTAAATACAGTTCCTTTTCCCACCCCATTTCTCGGGACCCAGGCAAGAAAACGTTGGACTCCTCCCATCAGTACCAACAAATAGAGCATTGTCTCCCATATTATCTACTTTTACCCACTTAGCTGGCTCAACTTGAAAGTCGAGGCGGCATACGTTAAAGGTCTCAGAAAATCCAGAACAGGGAGAATCGATTGTTACTGACAAGTGAACCATGAGAAGCATGTCACCACAGACCACCAACCATTGTGTACTATCCAGGCCTAGAAACATGTCGGCGTCCCAGACAACTGCTACTTCCTGCAAGCTCAGCTGAGGTTCCAACTGTATTCTGTGAAGCCTCCTAAGTAAGTCAATAGCAAATATCTCACCTTTGAACGACACGATTTGACTAATACACTCAACACCCAAAGGGTGCTCAGACCAAAAGTCTGATCCAACCTTCCACTGAAAAATGGATGATCTTGAGCAAAAGAGGAGACATGAATTAGATAAGTTGATTGGAGCAACAAGGGCTCCATGGTAGACATTGCGGTTGTCAGTGAATTTGAGCTTGGGAGGCCGCACCGTAGCACCACTGTACACATTGACAAGGAAGCATTGCTCGAAATTGGAGAAGATAAGATAACCATATGAGCAGCCCAAGTACCGCATGTAGACCTGAAAGTCTTGGAAGGCCGAACAACTAAGGGAGGAGGTTTGCTTTGCAGGATCAGTGAGCTGCCAATTGATATCGGATAAAAGTTTTGCCCTCATGTACCAGCGATGGGGGTGAGAATCACAACCATCTGATCGAAGGTGGAGAGGTGGGATGTTGAAGGTATATACAGGTGGGAGGGAAGAGAGCACAGCGCGCCAAGAACGGCAGGTGCCAATGAAAGCAAGGAGATCATGGAATGAGCTAACGAGAACAATTATTTGGAGAAGCAGGCTGTCCAAGAGATCCACCCAAACATCAGGGCCAGGTGCCGAAGAGGGGGTAGAGCTTAAGGCGTGGCAAATCTTTTTGGAGGGGCTTTCTGCAACAGCAACTTCCCTGTCAATCAAAGCAAATTCGATGATGATGGATTAATGAGATGAAGATGACAAATGAAAATATGCTTCAAATTCAAAGTGCTCTTGCTACCGACCAAGACAGACAAGTAAGATCCATTTCATTTAACTCCATAATAGGGTGTATATAAGCATGCCAAACATCATCCAGAGCAAAGTACTATAATACCACGCACAACTTGCACATCAGCATAGATATATTTCTTAGTAGCCTGAGGAATCTATTCTTTTCGTCTCTAGTGACAGGGATAGTACTTTGAATCAGGTGAAGGTACCCCGAAGATGAAAACATCAACTCATCAAACAACGAGACACTGAAGTTAATTTGAAAAAGGGAAAAAAGTTCCCATCATCATCTGGACAGTTTAGGCTATTCAGGGGGGAAACGATACATCGAGCAGCTGAAATACACCTTTAGGCTTTGCTAAATCTCAGAAAACCATGCAATTAGTTCAAGCTGAGAATTTTTCAAATTTTAACAGTTCCATCTGCTGACCTCTTCCTGGACCCCTGTGCTACCACGAAACAAGAACCAGATGATGCACGAAAGGTACTACAAGGCACTAATTTATCTGAAATTCGGTATGGAGAGGCGAGGTAACCAGGAACATAAGAAACATTAAGCAAGCTCGGACGCCACATAAACGCAGTATTTTTATTTCTATGGTAATACAACTGACATGCTTTAGCAGCTCGCAACAAACAGCAGGCAAGAAGACTCTGAGTTCATTGAGCATTTTATTTAGGCAGCACTATAAACATTTTATTTGGGCAGCATTATAAGGGCATGACCATTAATGAATGGAACCATGTCCGGAACTCCGGACCCTGCCTGCTGTCTGCTTCGATCTCTCTGCACATCTACCAGTCTACCCAACGAAACGTGAACCGAATGGAAACAAAGGGGGAGCATGGAGCGAGGGTTAGGCCGTTAGGGTAAGGAACGCAGGCGGACCTGAGAGTGTTGGATTCCAGAGGCGAGGGCTCTCCTGGGGAAGGCAGCGGCAACAACCGTGCTTGACGGGGATGCGCACAGCGGCGGCGGCGGCCGGCCATGGGTGACCAGTGTCTGTGCGTCGCAGGAGTCGGCGGCGTGGAGACTGTGGAGAGCAACGAAGCGGCTGTTGATGAATGATGATGATGGAACCTAGCGGGTGGCGAGTGAAAATTGCCTGGGCCCAACCAGGCACGTCAGGTGAGACCCATCAGGCCAGAACGGAAAGCGAAGAATGCTGGAGACCACGACAATTACATAAATGAAATCAATGTCAAAACTGGTTAAGGTCTTGTTAGTTTGTGTCGGATTGATGTGTCGAAACGATTCCTAACCGAATTGCTTCTCTAATTTATATAAATTTTAATTAGCTGAAACGAACAAGGCCTAAATGACTTCTTTTCTCCCGTCCTAAATTATAAATTATTTTGTTTTTTAAATATATGTCTAGATATAGTTTACATCTGAATATATAACGAATGGCTAATAATTTAAAAAGCAATAGAGACAGTGCATTGCTGTCGACAGAGTAGTATACGTCGTTCCACTATATGGATAACGGCTCGTTCAGAGTTTCCAGGACGCAACAGAAATAGATCGGAGTTTCGAACGAGTATATATATATATATATATATATATATATATATATATATATATATATATATATATATATATATATATATATATATATATATATAGGGTAGAGGTAATCGAAGCCCTGGGCTTCCGTTAATGGGCGAAGCCCCAGCCAGGGAGACCGAACGGGTCGCGTTAGGTCCACTGGACGCCAGCCTGCGCGATTTATGCAAAGGATAACCACGTATCCCGCCTTACACGCGACATGCAATTACGCAAGCATAAATTTGTGTACAAATGTGCATAACTCATGCATAAATGGAATCTTTGCATGCCAGGAATCGCGCGCACGAATATCTGCATGTGCTAGACGTTTACGACTGCATAACGTTGTGATACATGATGGCGTAAACCATGCAAACGTTCACGGCATGTTTTGGGATAAGGCAAGACGTGCGCGAAAATAAAGGCGCGGTTACGGCAGGATCGCGCGCACGAATATCTGCATGTGCTAGACGTTTACGACTGCATAACGTTGTGATACATGATGGCGTAAACCATGCAAACGTTCACGGCAGGTTTTGGGATAAGGCAAGACGTGCGCGAAAATAAAGGCGCGGTTACGGCAGGAAGCTAATACAACTTTACAGCCGCGTCCACGTTCGCTCGTCCCAGCTGAGTTATTGGCGGCGGTTAGCGGCGGCGGAATTGAGAGGTCCGGCCGGCGAAGAATATGTCCACCACCAGCGCTGGCGAAGACATCCTGCATGTAACACCTGTGCATAAGCCAGCAGGTACGTCAGTTTCCATGGACATGCAACCTGTTTTGTCTGCAATCGCCCCATACACAGAGGGTGAATCTGTTACTCCTCCGGCGGCATTGAGGGCACCTGGACATATCGAAGAGCACGCAAAAACAGCAGACGTGGTTGGCGCAGAGAAGCACATCCCCATGAGACATATTGGGCCACATGAGCAGGACACGCCTCATATTCTTCAAAGCCACGTAAGTTCTCCCGTATTACATTAAATTTAGTCGCTATTGAATCGTAAATGTTAAATTTCTGTGCGCAGCCGGACAATATTGATATAAGATTGATACCTAAAGTCGGTATGACATTTAGTAACGTGGATGAGGCGTATAATTTTTATAGTCAATATGCATACGAGGTAGGATTTCCGTTGAAGAAATATAGGGAGCGGAAGAATAGTAAATGGTTGAACTGTTCAATGGAAGGAAAGGTTGCTGAAAGGGTAGCTGGAAATCCAAGGATACGTAACACATGTTCAAAACGAACACAGTGCAAGGCTGGGATGAAACTTAAAAAAATCTACGATGATGCTAAAGAGAATGTTATTTCTGTTCGGATTGATCTGGTAAACTATGAGCATAATCATGAATTTTTGAAGAAAGATACAGAAAAAGGGCAATTGCATTGCAACAAAACACATGATCGTGAATATATGGAGTTCCTTAGAGAGATGCAAGAAAGCAGGATTCCACCACATTGCATTATGGATTTTGTTACAGAAATGCATGGTGGCCCAGAAAACGTTCCAATAACAGTGCAGGACATGAGTAATCTGTAAGTGTATTATGCATTGACAATAATTGTATTTTATATTACATAAACAATCGTAATGTGTTGAGTTAGATATAGTGCATAATCATTACATTTTTTGACAGGAAAAAAGCATGGCAAAGGGAGAGAAATGCAAATGATGTGTCAAAGCTGTTATCTTTTTTTTCATTATGCAAGAAAGATAATCCACAGTTTTTTTCAGACTTTCAACTGGACAAAGAAGGGAAAATTTTAAGCATATTTTGGTCCCATGCTAGCCAGCAAGCCGAGTACATTGATTTTGGTGATGCAGTTACATTTGATACTACACATAAGACTAATATGTATGATAAGCCATTAGGCATGTTTGTTGGCTCGAACCACCACCTACAATGCACAATATTTGGGTTTGCTTTACTAGGAGACGAGACAGTTGATACATTCGAGTGGGTCTTCAATACATTCAAAACATGCATGGGATGTGACGGACCATGAGTGATGCTGACAGGTATGTTGCAATAAAATGGCTCGTAATTATTATGGCACGTACTATATGATATCATATTGCCTTGCATGGTGTTATGTAAATTTATATATTTCAGATCAAGACCCTGCCATGCCAATTGCACTTGGCAGAGTATTCCCAAACACAATACATCGATTGTGTTTGTGGCATGTGCAAAACAGGTATATGCCCCACTTGAATGAATTATATGCAAGATTTGAGGACATGGATTTCAAAACAAGGTTCCAATCTATAATACATCATCCATTGAATGAAATGGAGTTCGAGGCTGCCTGGCAAATGATGCTTGATGATTTCAAACTACACGAGAACAACACCCTTGCCAGATTATATGAAATACGCAAAGATTGGGTACCTGCATTTTTCAAAGGAGACTATTGTGGTCTTATGGTCTCTACACAACGAAGCGAGAGCATGAACAAGTTGGTGAAGAGTGCCCACGTGGATGCAAACACACCGCTTCATCAATTTGCAAAGCAGATGATGAATCTCCTGCATAGTAGGAAGATGAAAGAGGCCAAAGAGGCACTAGGATGCATGGTAAGTGAAAAAATTTTATAAACATATGTTTTATGCTATTAAAAACAAAACAGTATTAATACTGTATTGTGTAATTTGCAGGGTCAAAAAGATACAACTACATTGTATATGTTTGAAATAAGAGTTGCAAGGGCATACACTAGAGCTGTGATGACAAGGTTTCAGGAGACAGTAAAATATGCAACTGCATACCGAATAGACCGTGATACAGAGGGTGATGAACATGATTGGGTGGTGAAACATACTACAAGATCAAATAAAATTGTTTGGGGTCAACACCAATTCAAGATAAGGGCTGATGTGGATGCCGGAAAGTATTCATGTGAGTGCAAGCATTGGGAGCATACAGGTATATTATACTAAACGATTTTTTGCTATATAAAACTATAAATTATTACGAATACATATCAGTTTACGATTAAAATATGACATAATGTATGTTTAATCAATTATAGGTCTATTTTGTGTTCATCTTGTACGCGCTTTCATGCATCTACAAATTGAAAGGATCCCGAGTGAGTATATTTTGCAACGATACACATACTCCGCGCATCAAGATGTGGCTTTTTCAAGAGACGATAGGAATTTGAAAGGAAAAGATGGAGAAACTAGATCATATAGACAGAAGATGTTGCTTAAAAAAGCAATGAAAGTAGTACACCATGCGAGTCTGTCTAAAGCTGGGAATGATAAAGCACTAGAGATGATGGACGAATTATTAGGGTTATTGACGCGTGTGGAGCCTGATATAGGTATCGGTGAGAGTTGTGGCACAAGTGTTTGCGATGACATCCAGGTACGCACCTCGTGATGTTATGAATTTTGCATAATTACTTGTCAATAATGATACATGATTGTAATGATGATATAGGTCGAAACGTATGAAACAGAAGAAATGGCTATAGACAACTTACGCAAATTACATGATGGGAACGAGGTATGGAACAAATCTTTATAATGTATTACATATACTGCTCTATAAGATTTGAGTCTTCACTGGACTTTGTTTTATTTCACAGGAATTTTTAATGGGCTCTAATACTACTGAATGCAATACTAAGGATGATCAGTGTAATATGCAGATATTAACATTGGAACATAACACTGACATTCGGCTGGTTGAGAGTAGTTCTATGGATGTGGAAGCTAGAAAGGTGAAAACATTGCTACAATATATGATGACATACGTGAATGAAAAATCTGACTTGATATCTTTGTTTTGTAGAAACTGGAATTTCATATTGAAGGTGTAAACTTAGCAAGACCAGATAAGGCCAAGCCTAAGGGAAGAACAATCAAAAGTAGTGAGCAACAAGTTTTAAAATTGGGTGCGAAAGGAGCTAAGAAGATGAACAGGAAATGCCAGAAATGTGGCATAGCTGATGGTCACAACAGCCGTACGTGTTTAACTGTCGAGGATAATAGGGTTCGATTGGCTAACCTATCTGGACGTAAGCGAGGACGGCCTCCTGGTTCAAGGAACAAAATCATAGCTGCAGCCCCGCAATGGAATGAGACATCAACGTCGAAAAAACGAACGGTGGATGTCGGAAATGATGATTCATCTGGTAGAGAGTAGAAGACCATAAGATACAAATATTTCCTTGTGTAAATGTGATTCCTGTGTTCATTTGACAACTTCCAGAAAGTATCATAAATATACTTGAAAACTGGCATAAACGTCTGTATAATTGGTCATAAGCTTTAACAGTTATGCAGCAAACTGACTGTACATATACTTAGCATACATGTATGCGAAAAAATGCATAACTCTGCGTTGTGTAATGCATAAGATGGTTAGCCTGTGAACCATGACTGTACAAAAAAATGACCCTGTTTGCAGTATATAACTCTGATAATGTATATAATAATGTATTGGCATATAATGATGACTATTGTATCATAAGTGTATAGACAAACGTGCATAAGACTGTCAATAATTATATCGTAAACTTCGGACAAGAAACATGCATACTTCGAGGTTATTGACATAACAATATTGTACAGAAACCTGGCAGAATCAAATGCAAGAAACACACATTACTTTCAAACACAGTTTGGTAAAACCATTCCAGTTTAGAAGTTAGCTGATCCCCACAGTTGTCATTGACTTAAACTAAGAAACGTCTACGGACTTTGGCCATAATATACACACATGACTGATCTGAAGTTTAGGGAACCATTGTATGCAAAATATATTACATGACCAAACTAAACTACATCCTTTAGGCCTTGAATCTTTGGATGTCTTGGAGCAGCGATAATGCATTGTTCTTCGGGTGGAATGTGATGTAATGTAGCGCAAGAGACCGTATCTGACTGGTGTTGCCCTGCAATACAAAAACACTGAGTTAGTTATACCTCTGTTCCATGAGTTGCCATGGGCCAACTATAGAATTAAATGATAAATTTGTACGTACTGCTTCTATGTCTGACCGCAAAGATCCTTCGTCGCATTGATAAAATAGAATGTAACCCATGACATAAAACCCACAGTCATTTGATCCAGCTGCCATGGTAGGACAATTTTGGCACAAGTCAATTGTGAAGTTACCAAACTTGGGAAAGCATGTACTGGGCCGCACATGTTGTATTGCTTTGTTTAATCTGCTCATAATAACCTTAGCCCATGCTAACTTTCTGCCACCTGAGCCCAAATGTGCAAAATGATAGTCCTTCCATGTAGTTCCACCAAGTGTTGGTCCATATGGGTTGGAATCTAAAATATGAATGCACTTCTTGACCTTGTTGACAACATACAATGTCCAATGCCCCCTGCTTAACATGGGGACCATGATCTGACCGTGTAAAAAAAGCATAAAATTAATAGGGTAACTTACAAAAGCATAACAGTGTGATATGTTCCATTTAAAAGGAATTGTGTTTGGATTATGAAATACGATTGTTACCGCTTTGCGTTGGTCCAAATCATCTGTCTCAGACAATGAATTGTCTAGAAATGTGTGGAGTACAGATTCATCAAAAGGTTGAGGGTTGCGACTGTGTCGTTCCTGTTCCTCAAAGTTGAGTATTGACTGCAATAAACAATATAAATGGAGTGAGTGTACTTGGGTTGATCTAATTTGTATATGAAAATGGTGTATGTAAGTTACAATAGTTTACCCCAACATTAACATCAAGAACCAAACTGTTCGAACTCATCGAAGTCTTCTGATTTTTTGCATCATCAATAACACATTGGATGAAACACTGCATGAATCCATTGTCGAGACACTTCCCATCAGCAAAAGATTCATATATGTCGTAACATGTCGCTGAATATTCACCATAATCTATTATGGTCCTGGTGAAATTTTTATATCAATCAGATAGGTCGCGTAAAACTACCAGCATATAAACAGATTTTGATTTAGTATGAACTTCATACCTGCCGGTGTCAGATTTCAGACCACACAAATATTCGCGTAGAGCTAACACAGTTTGCATCTGCACATCAAGAAAATCCTGGCCAACCTGTGGAGTGTTTGTAGCTGGATCGGTTTCAACAGAAACCTAAAAATATATATGAAAATATACATAAAACTCTGTAAACAATTTTGACAACTATAAAGAAAATGAAAATTACTGAGCTGACATAAAGTGGAATATACGTATGTGGAATGAAGTGTCATAAACCGGCATAAAATTAATGAACTGACATTACTGATACATATCAAGAGAAAGAAATATTCTTGCAAACTGCATAAATGAATGTGTAATTTATCATAGGCAGCTAGCAGTTATGTAAAACTGCATGCACATCTACTCAGCATATATGTATATGTAAATGGGCATAACACTGATTTGTAAGATGCATAACCTATTTAGACTGTGGATGTGTAATTTATCATAGGCAGCTAGCAGTTGTGTAAAAACTGCATGCACATCTACTCAGCAAATATGTATATGTAAATGGGCAAAACACTGATTTGTAAGATGCATAACCTATTTAGACTGTGAATGTGTAATTTATCATAGGCAGCTAGCAGTTGTGTAAAAACTGCATGCAAATCTACTCAGCATATATGTATATGTAAATGGGCATAACACTGATTTGTAAGATGCATAACCTATTCTTGCAAACTGCATAAATGAATGTGTAATTTATCATAGGCAGCTAGCAGGTATGTAAAAACTGCATGCACATCTACTCAGCATATATGTATATGTAAATGGGCATAACACTGATTTGTAAGATGCATAACCTATTTAGACTGTGAAGCATGGCTGTACAAAAATCTGTGAACAGTTGAACAGTACAAAGAAAATGACAATTACTGAGCTGACATGTTCAGATGGAGTCTGATCAAAGCATGGACCACTGTCAGGCAAGTCTGTTTCTGCCACTTGTTGTACGCCGTCAGTAGACTAACAATGATGGTATAAATGGATTACAAATTTAGTAAACTGCTAATGAGAATATAGAAAAACCACGAGGGGGTTTAGACATACCTTTATTTGCGGAGTCGCATCAAATACCGGCGCGTCAGGATCCATGTGTGGTGTTGCTTTAGAGGTGACGTTTGTATTGGTCGGCATGTTCTTGCCACCGTCACCATGTTTAGCCTGAAAGAATTGTAATGGTTATATTTACATAGAACGATTAATACAACCCTAGAATGAAAAAATACAATTAATAATAAAAACATTACCACTGAGGTTGTAGGTGTTTTGTTCTGTTTCGATTTATTTGTATGAAGCAGTGGATCAATATCAGCTTCATCGGGATAACTTTCTAATAGTACACGAATATGCTGTTGCCTTAACAGTAATTCATGTACCTGAGTGTCTGTAAACTGCGTATCCAGCTGAGAAACTGGCGTAGACATATCGTGTACAGTTGGGGTGGCCGGACGCGTACATCCTTCTGTACATGTCATGTAAACAAATAAAACATTGTTAAAAATAATGGCATCAAAACCATATCGATAAATGATTGCATAACTTTTTTATATTGACGTAAATACATTAAAAAGACTAACCAGCTGTCTGGGGAAGAATATCATCTGATTTTGATGTGGTTTTCTGCACATCATAAGCATCTTCGTTGTCACCCTCCTCGGCACGGAGGACCTCGTCAATTAACTCGCCAAAAACATCGGATAGATTGAATTGTTTCTCAACAATCTGCTGTAGAGTCTGTTTAATAACTGAACACGCCTTACCAACCTCCGCATCAAAATGTGACAGCTTCTCTATGAAACCCATGCGGTGGCGGGATGGAAGCTGATTCAGCTTGCTTGATATCAAATCCCTGATGAGCGGGAGTTCGATGTGAATTGAGTGCTGTCCAGATGGGTCAGGACGAGGAACATCAAAAGTGTTGGTCCTGGTCTTATGCTGTTGTAAATTGAAAATTATTAAGTAAATGTATAGCATATCACTGAATGTTATGTTGAAATTCTATGCCAAACAAATATATAAATAGAATCATGCCTTGAATTGTGCATGAACGGGTGGTACATCTGTGTAGCAGGTCTCTGAGGAGCTTCGGAACTAAAAAAATGTGTGAAAGATGGAGTAAAACTTATACAAACATATTAAATTGATAAATGAGATTCATATGTTTAATGGAAAATGCAAAACATCATCACAAATATGCTTACAAACTGGCATAAAGGTATGTGAACATTATCATATGCATGTAAACAAGTGATTGACACATAAAAAAATACCGAGCAATGTCCAAATGCTTCTTCTCCTTTGCGTATCTTGCCCTTGTCAGCTCTTGTCAGGGCTTGAATAATATTCCTATCAAAGTATTTGATTCGGGGTGTTCCACGTTTGTTCTGGGGTGCCGCTGAGTCATGCAAATGATCCAAATAATACAGCTGCAAAAGTCATAACATGAGTCATTATAAGACATAACAAAAGCATAAACTACATGTATATGGATTTTGCATACAAGATTATGGGTACATGTAACAGACAAAAAAGGATATGCTTACAAGAATAACGATGGAACATCCATAGATGGTTGTAGAAACGTTCGTAACGCTCCTATTATGCCATTTCTTGGCAGCTTGGCATAAATCATTGAAAATAAGCTGGCACCAGTCAATCTGGTGGAAACGATCCATCTGCTCGGTTAAAAGAACCTCATGGTTCGTTATTCCCCAGCTGGCAGTAGGGAACAACAACCTATTGAACAATATCAAGAAAAAGCATCTGATGCTTAAATCATCGTCAGAACCTTTCCTCAAACGATCTTGTAGAGCTGTAACCCCAAAATCTTCTTTCGATACACCAAGTTCAGCTCTCAAATTGTTGGCAACAACAGCTTCATCGATGCCCAATGCAGTTCCTCCCCCAGCATTCGGTAAACCCAAAATTAGGTGCACCGTATCCTTTGTAATTTTCAGCTCCTTTCCAGGGCCAGCTCGAATTGTCATGTTATTGTGGTCGAGCTTTTCCATCAGCCAAGCTAAGTGTGATCTGCTGCCGAGTGCGTCCAGTCTCATGTCAAGAATACTAGAAAATCCCCTACGTGCAATTGCTTGTTGCTGTCTGTCATTTAATATCTGTATGGTTACTAACACATCTTGGGGGTTGCATCTGACGTTCAGCCTCTGCTGGGAAAAATATATAAAATGAATATTGTAAACATTTACATGTGCATAATCGCAACACAATGTTTAACTCAGACATCAAGACAACATGATTTCAGGCATAAAAATGATATATTGCCATAGACATAAATATCTAACCTGTCGGGGTGGGGGCACTGCTTTCCTCCGCTTAGTGACTACCTTCTTCAAAACATTCCCAGGGCTGTCGTCCGAGTTACGCTTCTTGGATAATGGCATAAAGTCATCATCATCAGCAGCAGCATGCCTTGTTTTGGGTCTAACAGTCCCCGCCGGAGCACGGGGTATGTCAACGCTGAAGCACTCCTGTGTAGACTGGATTATGATCCGTTTTGGATTGGAAGGTGGTCGGTCTATGTTCTTCATCACTGATGTTCCTGCCAAATGAAACAACACATATACATAAAATACGTAAAGGATCAAAAAAAGATAAGCACAAACTCAATTCAGATCAGCTCATGACCATACATTGCATAAATGTATCAACAAAGCAGCATATCACAATATTGTAAATTGCATAAACTTGTGAGACTACCTTGATAAAAAAAATCTGCTCATATGCGACATCCAATTAATGTGTAACCTGGTTATTTCGTTTGAGCTGGCCCAATTTGAACAGCAATAAGTTTTATGGCATAATGTATTGATGTATGGATCATACTTCTGTCAACAAATCAGCATAACACAATATTATAAATTGCATAAACATGTGAGACTAACTTGATCAAAAAAATTCTGCTAATATGCGACATCTAATTAATGTATAACCTAGTTATTTCGTGTGAGCTGGCCCAATTTGAACAGCAATAGGTTTTATGGCATAATGTATTCATGTATGGATCATACTTCTGTCAACAAATCAGCATAAACAAAGTATTGTAAACTGCATAAACGTGTGATAGATTGCATAGTATACATTTGTGTCTCCAATTAACTATGAATTTATAATGAATTGGTATTTGATAAATCAAGCAATTGGCAAAATAATAATGTGAACTCTATCTACGATTCAGATTGTAAGAGTTAAAGGTTGATGGCTTACCGGAATGTGGATGGGCCTGCAGGGCGGCTGAATCCGAGACACCTGTGCAGGGGACAACCCAACGCGACGCGGGGCTGTGTCAAATGCGTTGGGGACTCGACGTTGGGGACGGACCTCGAGACGGGGTAGGGGACTCGGCGTTCGGCCGCCGCGGTGGAGAAGATCGAGGTCTCGGTCTCTGACGAGTAAGAGAACGCAGGGGCGGCACAACCGCCTCCTCGATTCCGGGGCCCTTGCCGGAGACGAAGAACAAGGCCACGGCCTGTGTGCGGCGGAGAAGGCGAGGGCGAGCGGCGGAGAAGGCGAGGGCGGGTCTCTGCGGTGGTGAAGGAGAATGTGACGGCGGGGGAACTGCGGGGGAGAATCTTAATGCGACGGCGGCGGTTAGTCTAGGGTTCGCCGGACGCGGAGGAGAAGCAGCATACGGCGGTGGGTTTTGGCTAGGGTTCGGCGGGAGCGATTAATACGGGAGAGCTGAGCTGAGAAAACGAAAGCTCAGTTCCTTGATTCGTGGGCCCGGAATACGTAAACTGCCCAGATTGCGGGAACACGATCTTTTCGTGGGCCCGGATGCCGCGAGACGTGCGCACACCAAAAAGAGCGTAAACGGTAACAAAAAGGAGCATAACTCGTATTTATAATTGACGTAACAGTGTATTACAGTAAACCAGTAAAGCGTGCGCGCCGGTCAGAGCACCTGGTCGGTTTCTGGTCGGGGCTTCCTGTAGTTAGAGAGAGCCCAGGGCTCTAAATACTATATATATATATATATATATATATATATATATATATTTATTTTTGTCAAATAATCAGCAGCAACTAGAAAGCCAGTATATTAATAAATAAAAAAAACTGCACAGCGTCAGCTAGTAACAGGGATTTTATTCCAAACTGTACTTCCTTCGTTATAAATTAAAGTGGGTTTTAAATTTGACACAATATATACACAAAGTTTACACATGGAATGGAAGGAGTATTACACTAAGCCAATCGCCCTTCACCTTCCCATCCTCAAACATTCAACAATTTTTTTTTTCCAAACCACTGTACTTAAAGGGGCTGTCAAAAGAGAAACAACAAGGAGAACATAATGGAGAACAGTAAAAAGACGATCTCAAAACAAGTTGGTCAACACTCACATACGAATTCCGAAGTTTTGCGGTTCTCCAAGCTTTAGATATAACTTAGATACAACTTGCTACAATGGGATTCCATTACCGCTTGAATTTTCATTTACCAACCAAAGAACATCCATTGCAGGGGAAGGCGAGGGCAAATACGAGGTCAGAACGATGCAAGCTGATTCTCGGGCAAATGCATCGTAATATGATAATAACCTGCAACTAGGATAATCAAAGCTGAACATTCCAGTGACCGACTAGGTGCTAACGCATTGCCGACTACATGCAACCAGACAAAAGTAACACATACATAATATAACTTCCGCTCGGTGATCTGATCGCGTTTCGAAATGGCGAACCAAACACTCTGTTTGAATAGCCCTTGTTTAGAGTATTGACACCAGTTCCGATACATGTACAACGTTCAGAGAACAATGAAATGGGACAAGCAACATATAATAGAATTAGGTTTACCTTTTGTTACATAAATTAAAGCCTACAAAAAACTCACTTTACCCCTTATGTCTAATTTTTTTTTTCTAATTTACGATCAGATTTTTTGCATTCTATGTTTTACACTTCTTTTAGCATGATAATTCTAATGTAAATGCTAAAAATAAAGCAAGAAATAGAAACACACCAATATTTTTCCTGAGATGTCATAAAATCAGCACTCACATAGTACTCGTCAGATCATCCTTGCGAAGAATGTCGCTTCCTCTTGATACACGTAAGGACTACTATAGGTCAATTCTTTGCCACTCCGATATGGTGGATCGTTGTTTACTCATATTATTTTCTTTTTTCTTTCTCAAGCAGCTAGCCAGTGGATCAAGAATATCATGTTTCTCTTCAACCTCACATTGCTTTTCTTTCAACACACATTTGACCGTAGCTTTTGCTTGTGCTTCATCTCTAAGGGTCTCTTGTTCCACTTCCCACTATACTAAGGTCGTCTTCAGCACCTCATCCTCTATTTCATCCAATATTTCAAACTTTACCCTGCAAACAATGTTAAATAGTGTCATCTATAATATCACGTCCTCTATTTTACACGATCCACCGAAAACAGACTAACGAGACCCATGTTTGCTTTAAGGGCGAGCCAAGTTGTCTGGCTCTTCGTGCTCTCCTACGTGTTGGTGGATTATGAACAAACAAACAGCCCCAGCAACTTGTACTCTAGCCTTGAACCCATGGGCGACGACAGGGGCAAGCCCCCCTAATGCTCCCCTAATTCTATAGGGGCTGTTAGTTTTTTTAGCTAATTCTCATGTAAATAATTCAAAAATATTTCTAAGAACCCCGTAATCTAATTTGATCTCTCCTAATCTCAGATCTTGACTTCGCCCCTGCCTTAACTCGAATCCAAACCCCAACGCCAAGCCCACCTGCTAGCGTGTAGATGATTTTCTAGCCCCTCTAGGAGAGGAGATGGAAAACAAAAGAACTCTTAGGACCGAACTTTATCCATATCATGAAATGGTCAACGCAACGGCCCACCTGCTAGCTCATAGATGATTTTCTAGCCCCTGTAGGAAAGGAGATGAAAAACAAAAGGACTCTTAGGCCCGAACTTTATCCATATCATGAAATAGTCAACGACGCTTGTTTATCTCGATCGCAAGGCAATCAATTAATAACAACCCAGTATAATTTATAATTCGTTTGATTTTTTATGACAAGTTTGATCGCATAGTCTGATTTAAAAAGTTTTTTTTTTTAAAAAATAAAAATTTAAAGTCATACTTAAAGTATACTCTCTCTGTCCAAAAGTCCTTATTCTCTAAGAAAAATAAATTCTTCTATGAATCCACATTGTTTAAGCTAGGGACCACAGTTTGCACCTCATCCTAGACGTTCACGGCTCCTCATTTGCATTGCTTCATTTGATGCGTCTTCATTGTCCAGTTCCTTTAAATACGTCTCTGTTCCCTGCCGTTAACTCCATCCGAAACATGCATGTCCGTGGCGCACCTAGATTTTCAGTTTCGCAGGTGATGGATGCAGTTTAATGGAAGATTTTCACGACTTTACATATACGTATATTGAAAATACAAAACGGCGCCAGTGGCGCCCATGCGGACGGAAGGGTGTGAGTGTCATTAGTCTTGGTGCGGGACACTTAAACGATGATGACTTTTGGACGAAGGAATATTATATAGTAGACGATACCATAGTAAATATTAAATATAGAGTGGGTTAAATTTGACATAAAAATGAAATAAATTATAAATTGGAACGGAGAAAATATATCATATTGCTACCGCTAACTGGATGTGATAATCACCAAATCATTGGAAATCAAGTAGGGTAGAGACAGAGACAGAGACTCGTCGTTGACATGAAGCAAGTCAGCGAATAACGAACGAATATCCCACGCGAAACCCCTAGCAATAATCAAACGCACATGATTTGGTCGTCGTTTTCGGCTCGCCCTCGCCGTCTGATCCCCACCTCCACCCTTCCCTCTCCTCAAACAACAGCGGCACAGCGCTCGATTCGGCTTCGCCTCGACTCGCGGGCTCCCCTCGCAAAGCTCTAAACCCCTCTGAGAACCTAGCCGGGCCACCACAACCGCCACCCATGGACGGCGGCGACGCTCCGGCGGCGGGAGGAGGGAAGGTGGCGTGCGCGGCGTGGATCCGGCGCCGGGAGGACAAGTCGGCGGCGGCGCCGGCGCGGGTGTTCGCGGCGTACGGCCGGGCGGGGGCGGCCGGCTCCCCGGCCGCTCTCGAGGTGCTTGGCTTCGACGCCAAGGAGTGCTCCCTCTCCCCCTCTCCCCTGGTGCGGAAGCGGCCCGTCCGGCTGACCGGCTCGACCTCCTCCTCGGTTAATCGGTTTGCCTGGTCCGGAGTCAGTCGAGTTTAACCTCAGTTTTGTGCCGCAGGCGAGGGCCGTGATCGGGGACGGCGGCGCGGGTGACGTGCCGCGCGGCATCGCGGTGCACCCCGCCGGTGACGAGCTTGTCTGCGCCACGGCGAAGGGCTGCAGGTGCGCCATTCTCTTCCTCCTCCTCCTTGGAGGCTGCTAGTTCGTGTTGGTGTCGAAGATGGATGGGGCGGGGGTGTGGCCTCGATCGCTCATTCCCTACGCAGGATTTACCGGTGTTGTCTGTTTGGGTGAGATAGCGTCGGAAGCAGGGATGGAAGCATAAAAATTTTTAGGACAAACTGAACTAAACTACTGCAATATACAATACTAGCTGAATGCCCGTGCGTTGCAACGAGAATATATAATACCAGTATACTATGATAACTTATATACAAAATATGTGTTATACCGTTATGAGAAAATGTTTCATAATCAATTTGTGATTCTGACCATATATAAATTTTGTTATTTATAATCTATCTGTTTCACTACTACATTGCAACCATCAGTATCATGCAGACTTCGATATATGTCACGATTTGCATGGTCTCATTATTGGAGAGCATGTTTCACACATACCGGAAGAAATTCCCTCGTACATCGTTAGTCATCGGACACGTACCACCGTACGCTTTTGCTTAAACAAAAAGGTAAGTGTGTGCGTTTGCAAGACTAATGGTCAAACATCGTGTAACCATAAAGTTAGAATACTATATTAATATATTAAATAAATTAATCCAATAGACATAGATTAACCCAATTAACATAGGATAAATAAATATCTAATTATAAAAGTATGAAACATGGTATAATAAATGTTGTTACTGTGTAGTAAATATTCATACGAGACTAACACAACTGGAACGGTTCAATTTAGAATTAAAATGTGGAAGTTACGAATTTCCAAAGTTTCTATGTATTTGATATAGGATTAATTAGGAAATCAATTTTATTGTTGTTTTCATGACAAAACAGAGATATTATGTGATAAAAAATAATATTATAGAATTATAGAAATTGGAATGAACTCATTCGGATTTAATATGAAATTTCCATGAATTAAATGGGTTTCTGCAATTATTTTTAAACTAAAAATCAATTTCTAAACTCCTTTTCCCTATTTTCTTTATTTCCTGGACTGCGTCCCAAATTCCAGAAAGATCAGGGGCCAAGCTATAAATGTTTTTCTAGACTCAGTGAGCATACAGAGTGGACGGCGGGTTAAACACAAAAGAAGTCTTAGTTGAAGTTGTACACAATTCAACATGAGTCACGTTGGCTAGAGAGTGGAAGGCTACGCATTCTACTCAATAGATCCAAGGTTCCATCCCTGAGCAGCCATGGTTTGATTTTTTTTTCTGCGCGCGGAACGGGGGAGGGCAGAACGGCAGAACACGGGGAAGGCAGAACGGCAGACTACTTTTACCTTCTTAATAAGTGGTATAAATATGAGTCCATTCTACACTATATGTGTATATTTTAAATTTTAGAGGAGGTTTCAGTAGGCTCTATGGGCTCGGGAGCGGTAAGAGGGGTTCGAGCCCCGCCCGCCCCACCGCTAGCTCCGTCCCTTGTCAGAAGGTTGGTCTGTCGGCGAGTGCCTTCGTTGCCGAGTGGTGGGCACTAACTGGTTGTTGAGTGTGGAATTCAGAGCAGTTTCATATTATTTCTGTGGTTGAACTGATCAAAGTGATAGCCGACTTGCTATTTTAGGGAGGCTCAATTAGGGCTCTGTTTTGGAAACCTAGAGCATCCTCTCATAGTCTCATTACTCAGCACCAGATCACGGTTTGGTTCTTCGCTCTTGGAGTGAACCAGTGGTGCTGCTGCTGCCCATCTACTAACAATGCTGAAATGTACTTGTCCTTTACCATTATTATAGATTCAGGGTCAGGTTGTGCTGATTACTAGCAATTGGACAGCTTTGCTGGTATAAAGGGGGAATTTTGATCCACATGTTGGACATTGGAGAGGTCATCTGGATACTAGTGGAAACACAGATTCCAGCACTCCTTGAAAGCACTTTCACAAAATTAGCATTTCCTTCTAATTATCAGTCTTCTTTGGCACCATAGTACCAAATGGTCACAAATCTTAAATAGATTGATCTATGCAATCGAGTAATAGATTTTGTGGAATCTGTACTAGTTCATTTGGGAATATAAGCCACTTAGATCTTTGTGACCTTCCAAATGTGCAGTGATTTAAGTGTGTCACGATAGGAATTTCTCCTCCTGGTAGTTAAGTTATGTAAGAAATCCATGACATGTAATTTGCAACATATATGTAATGCTTACACTCTGGATTTCCCAAGTTCTAGTAAAACTACCCTTATTAGTAACACCTATAGATTTATGAGATACAAAATGTTTTTTTTTGACAAAGGGGAAACCCCCCTATTTCATTAAGAAATAGGAAACTAGAACCGAACAGAGTTTCATGGTTGCGACCAGGCTCCCATCATAAGGTCGAACTAACCTCACCGCCCCTTAAAACGCTTCCAAAGCAAAACATGTTAAGGCCCATAAGGCCCATATTGTCTGCCTATATGCCTATATATATGCTACAGTACCCGTGGGGGTGATCATCTCGCCTAATCTAAGGTTAGTCACATGGTATCAGAGGAGGTTAGGGTTAGGGTTTACGTCTAAGCCCACCCTGATCCAATTTTTCGTCGCCGTCGCGCCGTCGCTGTGCTGTCCTCGCGGCCAGCTCCTTCCTCTTCTCCGGCTGCTGTCGCAGTCCTTCCACTCCCGCCCGCCGTCGCGGCCGCGGGCCCCTTTTCCTCGCCGCCGCCGCCGCCGCTTCGTCGAGGATTCGCGCACATCCGCGCCGTCCGCGCCGTCGACCTGCGCATCCCGCCGGATCCGCTCTCTCTGCGCCGTCGACCTGCGCATTCCGCCGTCCGCCGGATCCGCCCTCCGCCATCCCGCCGTCCGCCGGATCCGCCCTCCGCCGCTCCCCGTCGACCTGCTGTCAGCTGACCGTCCGCCGGATCCGCCGTCTGTCTGCCAATCGCAGATCCGCCCGCCGTCCCTGCGCCACTCGCAGATCCGCCCGCCGTCCCTGCGCACGGCCTGCTCTGCGCAGATCCGACGTCCAGGGAGTGCGCAGATCCGCCTGCTGTCAGATCCTGCTGTGTCTGCCGTCCCGCTGTCCCTCGTCACCATCGCAGTCACCTCGTCTTGCGGGCAGGGCTGCAGATCTGCGCCGTTGCTGTCTCTGCGCAGGTGGCTGCCATTGCGGGCAGAGTTGAGGTGGCCTTGATTATCTGCAGCAGGGTGACAGCTGCTGTCCATCTCGGTTTCCGCTGCCCAGGATCTTCGTCCAGTCATCCAAGTCGGGCTGCTGTCAGTTGCGGCTCCTCTGGTTTGTTTGGTTTCACTTATTTCCATTGAATTCAATATGACGACAAATGCTATTGTGGTTAATATCACTCTCGATGGTCAAAATTATCCGGAGTGGGCTTTCTGTGTTGAGACTGCACTCCGGGGACATGGATTACTCTTCCATTTGACTGATGCAGCACCTGTTCTTGCTGATGATCGTCGCAATGCTGCTGATATCAAAACATGGCAGCTTAATGATGGTAAAGTGATGGCTGCTATGGTGAACAGCGTCAAACCGTCTATGATTATGAGTTTGTCTAAATTCAAAACTGCTAAATCCATCTGGTCTCATTTGAAGGAGCGTTTTGTTCAGGATAGTGGTGCTCTATTACACACCCTTATGCAGCAGACACATGTTATTGAGCAAAATGATATGAGTATTGATGAGTACTACTCAGCCTTTGATCGCCTGATGAGTGCTCTGACATCAATGGTGCCTGCTTGTACTGCTGATCCATGTCCGGCTCATAAGTTTATTGAGAAGTTCTTCACTTACAGATTTGTTATGGGTGTTCGGGCCGAGTTTGATTCTCTTCGTGCTCGTTTACTTCAGGGTTCAGACACTCTCACAATGGCTAAGGCGCTGTCTGATTTACTTGCTGAAGAGACTCGTCTTAACTCTCTTTCCTCTAATGGTGGTAATCCTCACAGTGTGTTGGCTGCTGCCCAGAAACCTAAGAATATTTTTAAGCCTTGTGATCATTGTGGCAAGACCAATCATCGATCTGAGCTTTGCTTTGTCAAGTTTCCTGAGAAGTTGACTGATTTCCGTGCACGACGTGCCGCTCGTGGTCGTGGTCCAGGACCATCTAATAGAGGCTCAGTTGCTGTTGCTGCCACTTCGTCCGCTTGTACTTCAGAGTCGGCCTGGGTACTTGATTCAGGAGCTTCCTTTCATGTCACATCTGATCAGTCAAAGTTGGCTTCTACTACACCTGTCACAGATGGTGCTTCAGTGCAGACAGCTGATGGTACTGTATGCCACATTACTCATAAGGGTTATCTTTCAGATCCACACTTTACAGTACCTAATATTTTCTTTGTTCCTGAGCTATCTATGGACCTTCTTTCAGTAGGCCAAATTACGGATCATAATTGCTTTGTCGGATTTGATGACTCATCTTGTTTTGTACAGGACCTTCGTACAGGGGAAGTGATTGGGACTGGCCGTCGCCGTAGAGCTGCTCCTCGCCTCTACATCTTGGACTCTTTGCGGCTTCCTTCCTTGGCTACATCTCCAGCGCATGTGCTTTCAGCTACCCTTGCTTCTGTTGCGTCTTTTGCCCAGTGGCATCATCGTCTAGGTCATTTGTGTGGATCTAGATTGTCTACTCTAATAAAGTCAGGTTGCTTAGGTCATACTTCGGTTGAGTCTGATTTTCATTGTAAGGGTTGTCATCTTGGAAAACAAATACAACTTCCATATTTTACTAGTCATTCTCATTCTGTTCAACCCTTTGATTTGGTTCACTCTGATATTTGGGGTCCTGCACCTTTTGTGTCAAAAGGTGGATATAAATACTATGTTATTTTTATTGATGATCATTCTCGCTACACTTGGATTTATTTCATGAAACGCCGCTCCGAGCTGATTTCTATTTATAAAACCTTTGCTCGTATGATTCACACTCAATTTTCCACTCACATTAAAACCTTTCGTTCTGATTCTGGTGGTGAATATTTATCTGATAATTTCCGCCAGTTTTTGACTTCAGAGGGTACTCTTGCTCAGCTTTCTTGCCCTGGTGCTCATGCACAGAACGGTGTGGCTGAACGCAAACATCGTCACATTATAGAAACTGCTCGCACTTTGTTGATATCTTCTTTTGTCCCGTCACATTTTTGGGGTGAAGCAGTTTCTACTGCGGTTTACCTCATCAATAGACAACCGTCATCCAAACTCTCTGGCAAAACACCTGGTGAAGTTCTTTTCGGAACTCCTCCACGATATGACCACCTTCGAGTTTTTGGATGTACGTGTTATGTACTATTATCACCTCGTGAACGCACTAAATTGACTGCTCAATCTGTTGAGTGTGTTTTTCTTGGATATAGCCCTGAACATAAAGGCTATCGATGTTATGATTCATCTTCTCGTCGCATGCGTATTTCTCGAGATGTGAGCTTTAATGAAAATCGTCCCTTCTTTTACAACTCTTCCACTCATTCTTCTTTTTATTCCACAGAGTCTACCTCCTTCCTGAGCCTTCCTCCCATTTCTGAAACTTCATCAGTATCACCACCTACTGTTTCTACCCCAGATGTCCTTATTCCCATCACACCACCTTCCACTTCCACAACATCTCCGTCTTACTCTTCCAAACCACCTGTCACTCAGACTTACATTCGTCGTCCTCGCTCTACTCCCACGGCCAGTCCTGATGACGATCCTGTTGCTGATACTTGTACTAACAATGATGACTCTCATGTTGTTTTTAATCAGGGGTATCATCTTCGTGACCGTGGCACTATTGCAGCTCCAGAACGTTATGGGTTTTCCCGTGCTGGTGCAGTCATTGCTGAACCATCATCTTATAAAGAGGCGTCTGGTATACCTGAGTGGCAGCTTGCTATGACTGATGAATTAAATGCCCTTCATCGAACATGTACATGGGATGTTGTTCCGTTACCTGCTGGTGTTGTACCTATCACATGCAAATGGGTATTCAAGGTTAAAACCAAATCTGATGGGTCTATTGAGCGATATAAAGCTCGTCTTGTGGCCAGAGGTTTTCAACAGACACAGGGTATTGACTATGATGAGACTTTTGCACCTGTGGCCCATCTGACTACTGTCCGAGCTTTACTTGCTGTTGCAGCCTCATCTTCTTGGACTATCTCTCAGATGGATGTCAAAAATGCTTTTCTTCATGGTGATTTACATGAGGAAGTCTATATGCATCCACCTCCTGGGATAGAGGTTCCATCAGGGCATGTATGTCGTCTCCGTCGAGCCTTGTATGGTCTCAAACAAGCTCCTCGTGCTTGGTTTGAGAGATTTGTTTCTGTCATCAAGGCTTGTGGTTTCTATTCTAGTGATCATGATCCTGCATTGTTCATTCATGTTTCTTCACGAGGACGCACGTTGTTATTACTATATGTTGATGACATGTTGATTACAGGCGATGATCCAGACCATATTGCTCATGTGAAGGCGTCTCTGAGTAAGGAATTTCAAATGTCTGACTTGGGGGCACTCAGTTATTTCTTGGGCATTGAGGTTTTGCAGACTCAAAATGGTATTTATCTTTCTCAGGCCAAGTACATACAAGATCTTCTTGATCGTTCTGGTCTTAGTGATACTCGCACTGTTGCCACGCCTATGGATCTACACTTATCTCTTCGTCCGACTGATGGGACACCTTTGGAGGATCCATCTCGATATAGACATCTTGTTGGCAGCTTAGTTTATCTTACTGTCACCAGGCCAGATATTGCTCATGCGGTTCAGATCTTGAGTCAGTTTGTCTCTGCTCCTACATCAGTTCATTATGGGCACTTACTTCGTGTGCTTAGATATTTACGGGGGACAAAAACACAATGTTTATTTTATGACTCACATTCTCCACTTCAGCTTCACGCTTACTCTGATGCTACCTGGGCCAGTGATCCTACAGATCGTCGCTCCATCACTGGTTACTGTATTCTTCTTGGATCATCCCCTATTGCTTGGAAATCCAAGAAGCAAGCTGCTGTATCTAGATCTAGTACTGAAGCAGAACTTCGAGCCCTGGCTACTACTACTGCTGAGATTATCTGGATTCGTTGGCTCTTGGCTGATCTAGGCGTTTCTTGTGACTCGCCTACACTTCTTCGCTGTGACAACACTGGAGCTATACAAATTTGTCATGATCCAGTGAAGCGTGAACTCACAAAACACATTGGTGTTGATGTCTCATTCACTAGATCTCATTGTCATCAGAAGACCATTGATCTTCAATATGTGCCCTCAGAATTACAGCTTGCGGATTTCTTCACAAAAGCACAAACTAGGGCACAACATCAGTTTCATCTAATCAAACTCAATGCTTCAAATCCTCCACTTCCGCCTTGAGTTTGACAGGGGGTGTTAAGGCCCATAAGGCCCATATTGTCTGCCTATATGCCTATATATATGCTACAGTACCCGTGGGGGTGATCATCTCGCCTAATCTAAGGTTAGTCACAAAACATACTACCGAGTGTGGCAACAACCAATACCCAGACCCGCCTGGATTACGAATCCAACAAGCCACACAAAATACTGACAGAACAAGGCCTATCAAGCAACAACCTGACTACAGACATCAAAAGACTGATCCCATGTCCTCGACCACGGCCAACACCTTTACAGCCGACTGAAGACACACTTCAAAAGCTTTGAGATACAAATTGATACATGAATGAAAAGTTACCATTGCAATTTATGCTTACAGCTATACACAGTATGTAAATTTGTATCATATAATTGCATTGTCACATGGTTTTTAAGGTGTCGCCTAGGCGTCCAGGCGCTCAAAAACTCTGGGCGTCCACCGTCGCCTTGCAGGAGGGAGCTTGAAGGAGAGGGCGGCGGTGATGGCTTTGGAGGGACCTCGAAGGGTAGGGGAGCGGTGCTGGAGGGAGATCAAAGGGGTGGGCTGCGCAGCTGGAAGTAGGGAAGCAGGGTGGCGGCGCTGGAGCTGAAAGCAGGGCAGTGGCATGAGGGAGGGGGGGGGGGGCAGCGTGAGGGAGCAGGGCGACGGGCGTGAGGGGTAGATGATAAGTAGGTCAAGACAGGTATGAGAGGGCTGGGCATATGGGCTGAGCTGGTGGCTTGGCAGGCCATTTTTCCTTCCCCTTCCTCTTTTCTTCTCTTTTTCTCCCTTCTCCCTCCCTCTTTTTTTTTTCTTTTTCTTCCTCCATCCTGCTGCCATTTTATTCCTTGATATGATAATAAGGCGTCGCCTTGCCGTCGCCTAGGCATCCGGGAGGTGGTGGAACGCCACACCTCGCCTTAACGCTTTAAGAACCATGCATTGTCATCAATTTCACAACAAATGATCATCTGGCTAATTTAAAGCGGGCTTAATTTTGCTAATGGATATTATTTGTGCAATAGAAATTTTCTTCCTCAGTTTTCTTGTTAATCTAACCAATTCACACTTGTTACTTTTCACATCAATTTCACCCCTTTTAGTTTTTATTATATTATATATTAATATTGAAACCTTGTCCCTTCCTTGTTTCATTTTATTTGTTTGTCCTTTGCTTGTATTCTATCAAGTCCATGGCTTACCATACCATCTTTCCAAACTATAGGTTATTCAAACTGATATTTGATGAGTTCTCAGTACGCATTATTCCAAGAGATGCTCCTCTACTAGAATCTGTTGGACCACAAAAGTGTCTTGCTTTCAGCACAGATGGTGCAAAATTTGCAATTGGTGGAGAGGTATGGTTTTGTATTATATTGATTTCTGAATTTCGAGGTTCAAATTGTTTTCTTCTCATTCTGTATTTTTTGGCATTCTTATTGTTTGCTTCTTGTTTTGTTATACCTGCTATAAGAAGAAAGTTGTCAGCACTCAGCAGTATATTTTAACTGTTTGTACATTTAAAATCCTTCCTCTGTACATCATATATTTTGAACCACTCTTGCGTTTTAAACCCTTACATGCTATGGACGCTATTTATTCTAAATGTTTCATTTGTTGTCTAGTCCTATTGTTCAATGCAGTGACTTGTCTGATATCAATACTCTTTTTAGCTAAATCTGATACGCGTTGACTTGTTCTTTTGTATCACGGCAGGATGGACATCTCAGAATATTCCATTGGCCAAGCATAAAAGTGCTTTTGGATGAGCCCAAAGCTCATAAATCCTTCCGAGACATGGATATCAGGTCAGGACAGACCTAAAGCATTACTTTTATTTTTTTAATTGCTCACAGAGGAATGCCATAAATATCATCATTACTATAGCTAAATGTTTATGTAAAATGGACACACTCAGTACAGTTGTCTTTTGAACTCGAAAAGAAAACATGGATAGTATAACATATAGCTAATTCCAAACCTACATGTCAACTTCTTTTGAACTCGATCATCACCAACTGATACAACATTGGTGCGTTTCATTTTGTAGCTTAGACTCAGAGTTCTTAGTTTCAACATCCATTGATGGATCTGCAAGAATATGGAAGATAGATGAGGGCGCACCACTGGTCAATTTGACTCGATCCTCGGTATGTTATGATAATTTTCTTTTATTTATATTTACTTGTTGAGATGGTTGAAATTTTGACTTCTTTTCCCCATTTTTTCTTTGTATGCCTACAGGATGAGAAGATCGAGTGCTGCCGCTTTTCTAGGGATGGCATGAAACCGTTCCTGTTTTGCACTGTTGCAAAAGGTGTGCTTTTAATTGTCCTTGAGAGTTATACATATGCGGAATGTAAGGCAGGCAGATTTTGATTAGATTTGTGTTCATCACTGGAGCAGGTTCCAAAGTTGTTACTGTTGTCTGGAACATAAGCGATTGGGAGAGAATTGGGTACAAAAGACTTCTGGGGAAGCCTATCTCCACACTCTCAGTTAGCTTGGATGGGAAGTATCTGGCATTGTGAGTGGATGAAATACTTCTGCTAGTGGCAAAGTACTGCAGTTGTACGAGCCCATTTAGCATTTCTAGGAACATCTACACCTGCCAATTTTGGGATTAGCATGCTCCATACTTCAGCATCTCCTATGTTTCTTAATTCAAGAGTCTAGCCTATTTTTTTTTCAGTATGATTTTGCTTGCCTGTATCTCTGATTATCTGTCCAACTCAAATATTACATATTGGCCTGGCAGTCGTTGTTTATTAGACCATCAGTTGTACAATATAATGACACTTTAATCTTGTTGGTGAGTGCATTATGTTGCAACTAACGATTGCGAGGAAGTCGCACTAGCTATGATTATCGCTCTATAACTATGTGCTGCACAATCTTCGGACTTCCTCGCTTTTAGCATGCTCACATGGATCTGTGTTTCTTTCAGAGGAAGCCACGATGGTGACTTCTGTGCTGTTGATGTGAAGAAAATGGAAGTTTCCCACTGGAGCAAGAAGGTCCATCTAGGCTCCCCAGTCACCTCCATTGAATTTTGTCCTACTGAAAGGTAACTACAGCTTGGCACTGTATAGTTTGGTAGTTCACTGGATACTTTTTCTTTTTAATCTTGCCTGACAGCTTATTTCAGAGGTTAAGCCAGGCGTGATTGTTTATTATGTCATATAGTTAAGTTATTCATCACTAGGTAGATGGCATATTATAGTGCCATGATTTTGAACCTCTCTTAGTTATGCTTACTATAAGTATTGGTTGCCGCCAATGGGTATTTCAATCTGAAAGCCAATCTGTTTCAATACGTGGCATTCAGATACTGTGTAGTTCGTATTCAGTTTAGTTCGCCTTGAATATGCTGAACCAACTACATGGATTTCTTCTGCTAGATTGGGCACGAATGCTAATACACAATGGGTTTGATTTTGGAGCATCCAAGTTTTTTTAGTGTCTCTCCTAACACGGGTGACCACTGGGTATCGCAGGGTTGTAATCTCCACATCAAATCAGTGGGGAGCAGAGCTCACGAAACTGAACGTGCCTGCCGACTGGAAAGGTTTGTTCAGGCAAATACCGTTTGGTCCTCATGTCCCTGTCCCTGACACAGTTTCCCTAACCAACCGCCTGTTCCTGTATACGTAAAAAGTCATGTCTCTCTTCTCTGGCAGAATGGCAGGTCTGGCTCGTACTCCTGGCACTCTTCCTAGCCTCCGCCGTCCTGTTCTACGTGTTCTTCGAGCGATCAGACACGTTCTGGAACTTTCCCATGGGGCGACACCAGCCGGCGAAGCCATGGAACGTGCTCAAGGAGTCTCCTCCGGTCCCCGAGGACCAGACTCCATGGTGATGGTATTGCTCCATCGCGTCATCTGTGAAGAGAAAAGCGATACTGTCCCAGACCCAACAAAGCCACCGCGTGCTGTTTATCTCGTTACAATTACAGATCGTCCATGCTTGTTCTACCACTCTGAGCCAGTGACCACGCAAGTTTGTAACTCTGGACTGCCATAAACCAGGTGATAGTAATTGAACATTCTGTCTTCGTGCGAGTGTCTGAGTGTATCCAGGTGTTACCATGCCGACCACTGCCCTGCTTCCTGACGACGAGGTGGCTAATTTCCTCGTCTTTATTTATCCGTAGGGGTGGGTATTTTAAAACCCGAACCGAACCCGAATAGACCGAATTATTGGTCTATTCGGGTTTTCGGGTTCGATTCCTATATGTGCTATATTTCGAGTTTTAGGTTCGGGTTCGGTTCCTAACCTTTAAAATCCGAATAAACCGAATAACCGAAATAGAAAAAAGCTCTTAATTTATGATGATTTTATTATATGATTTATGAGTTTATTAGCTAAAAATTATAATATCATCTTAACGATAGTATATATATCTCAGTATGCTATTTTTTATAGTCACTTGTTGTAATAATAGTACTTTCAATTAATTATTAATTGTATATATTTTAACAAAAGATAATAGTCTCTCTACTATTCGAGTCTATTCGGTGGACCAAATACACCGAACCGAAATTGTGGGTCTATTCGGGTTCAGTTCCTAAAATTATTTTGGAAATTTCGGTTCTCATTTTTTATAACCCGAAATTTTAAAAAACCAAATAGACCGAACTGAATTACCCTAATAGACTGAATGTCCAGTCCTATTTATACGTTTTGGGAGCAAGAGGTTCTCATTTTTTATAACCCGAAATTTCAAAAAACCGAATAGATCGAACTGAATTACCCTAATAGACTGAATGCCCAGCCCTATTTATACGTTTTGGGAGCAAGAGAAATAAAGGAGCTAAAACACTTTTAGGGCTACTTTGGGAACCTCAAATCCTCTTCGGGATTGGAGAGGATTGATGTAGAAATGAACTAATTTTCTCTCCAATCCTCTTCAATCCCGAAGGAGAGATTATTGGAGGGGATACAATTCTTTTCAATTTTGAAAAGGAAGGGGATTCTAGTCTCTCCAACCCCCTCCGGTTTCCTGGTTCCCAAACTAGCCCATACTATTCAATTTTAAATAGCAAGATGAGTTTGTCCCCTTGCTCCTAAACAAACCCAGTTTGGAAACACAAATCGAGATTGAGGCAGAAATTAGTAAAAGAAGAATAGACTAAGGGGGTGTTTGGCTTGAGTAATCACTCTATCAAAAATAAAGTGGAATATCATGGGTTCATTTCTTAAATTTGGTGGGATGATCATATTCCTCATATTAGTATTAACTAATATTAGTATTAATAAACTATAAGAAATAAGATGGCGATGAATCAATTCATTCTATTCTACAAACAAAAAAAGAGGAGTGAGGAAATGATAGACTACCTTATTCCTTAAACGAAGATTCGACACCTAGGTTCTGAATTGGAAGGATCCGAAGATTGTCTAGTCTCCTGTGCTGGTAATGGTAAGTTGGAAGCGTAATTAGATCCGTTGTCATGTCAGTAAGATTTGCAGACTCCGGAAGCAAGAACCAAGAGCTAGCAACTGAAAAATTCCGGGACGGAGCTACAACGATTTCTAACGTCTCTAGTTGATTATTCAATTTACAAATAACACATTTCACCACTACACACCACCATGTTGGAGGGTGTTCTTAGTAAAATATACCAAACAACTAAAGATGTTAGATCTAAAATGAGTGATAATGATTTAATATATACACCATATGCACCAATGTTCCATGTGCACCAGATACGTTGTCTCTAGGGAATATCCGGTTTTTTTGCGCTAAAATATCAAGTATGCTCAATTGCTCATCCTACATATAAGGTATGTTCAGCTCCCTCGAGTTCCCACTTCCTAGGCCGGCCCACAAGGGTCTGATGTTCGCAAAAGCACAAGCGTCCGCATTGTTAAGAACCCTTTTATCGACTCTTTGCTACCGAGTGGAATCTAAATACTTCTTAACTGAATAATAGTAGAATACAAGGAGACAAGAGTGTAGAGAGGGACTGATTCTTTATTTCTGTATGATGCTACTGTCCAAGGTTATATGATATGTGGATCTTCTCTCTATTTATATATAAAAACTAGGGTTTCAGACATATGGGCCACATGGGCTTTCTGGCCCAAGAAAGGTTTCTTAACACTCCCCCATTGGCCCAATGCTGCGAGATGCATATGTCCCAAAACTCTATAAAAATCCAGTGGGAAAAATTGGAGAAAGAATACATACCTCACGCTTGTTGTGTCACACGAATTGCCTCATCAAAACCTTAGTGAGAAACTTTCATGAAAACTCACATAAAGGAAAAAGAGTACAATTTACCCAATATAACAATTTAATCTTCTAGATTATTTGGGTACTTAAAATTTATGTTTAAGATTTATTTGGGTGTATGTGAAGTTTCTCCCCCTGAGATATGCAATTCTCTAAGTCTTACATTCCAAGTCCTCGGACGCATCTTTCTAAGGATGACGCAGTGAGTGACTTTGTGAACATATCTGTCACACCCGGGTTTCGGGGCACCAAGACCCGGGCGCGAACATAAACACCAGGTATGCTGGGACCAAGTCTCACACATATGATGTATAGTGGCACAGGATCGAATGTCACATCTTTATATATAACAGGAGTTCTATACAAAATAAATAGTTACATTATAAGGAGACAACGGTCCAGCAACCCAAAGTTGACTGGGAGACGACGGCCTAGACCTCTCACGAACACATCACGGCATCCTCCATGCGCCTCATCCGGCGGTACCTGTTCTTGACCTGTGGGGGGGGGGTGTGAGACAGCAAGAGTGAGCTCACAGATGTTCATCGCTCAACAAGTTGTGGGGAATAATGTGCATGAACTCGCCAAAGGTGGGAGCTCACGTGAAGTGTAAGACTTACCAAAGAGGATGGTTAGAGCTGAGCATTGCTTTTAAAGTTAGTCAAAATTTTATTAGCAATTACTAAGTATAAGTAAATACCGACCCAATTAAGTAGTAGAACAAAAGTAACAACCTCACCTGCAATGCAATGCATATGACAAATTGAATTTAGTTCCATAATTTAATCATGTGAGTGTCCGAGCTGCTCATGACCGTGAGCACGGCTAGTATACCAGTTTTACACTCTGCAGAGGTTGCACATCTTTACCCACAAGTCGTGTTACCCATCTGCCAAGAGACGGCCAATCTCATACACCTCTACCGAGGAGGCGAGGCAAGGTAACACTACGAGGCCTTTACAAAGTTCCACTAGCTTCAGAAAACCCGCTACAGTTTATAGGAAGTTCCAATGCAGGAATCCCTTGCAGGACCGCCATCGCAGCAAAATCCTCCCGAGGGCCTCCCTAACAGGAATCCCTTGCAGGACTGCCATCGCAGCAAAATCCTCCCGAGGGCCTCCCTACACTGACCACTCCCCTACTGCCCTTGCCCCTTCCGGGTAAGGTAGTCTTCCACTAGCTTTCCTAATTAATCAGCCAAGGGCGTCCCATTAAACCCTTGTGGTAGCACTGTTTTCCCGGGTGGTTCTCCATGTTCCAATTAACATAATGATCTTAACATGAACAGTAAATAACAACTGACATTAAAAGTATAATCATGAATAGTAATGTGTATCTCTATACCCAAAACCACATAAAGCGATAGCAAGTACTACCCAAAGATTCAGTGGGGAGCAAGGTATAAAGATAGTCAAACTAGGGTAACCTATTGGGTCCCATCAAATTTAACCTATGCAGATCATTATGATTAATTAAAACATGAGTGGTAAAAAGAAGTGATTAAGGGCACAACTTGCCTGGGACTTGAGCTTCCAGGTACCAGGATGATCTTCAAATGACTCGTAGCCTCGCGCTAGTCGTAGCAATACAAACAGACAGTGTATAGGCAAAATTAACATTACACCAAACATATGTGCAAAATACATATTAATAATCTACATGTTGAAAAATAATCACAGGAACAAGAATTATTAAATTCGGAGTTATAGATTTCAAGTTATGAATTTCCTAAGGTTTAATGTGATTAAAATAGGATTAGATGATAAATTAATTTTCTAACTGAGTTTATGTCAAAACAGTGATACTAAATGATAGAGAATATTATTACAAAATTTTAGAAATTGGAATGGTTCAATTTGGACTAAAAATGGATTTTCTATGATTTATACAAGTTCTAGGGTTTATTTTCATATTAAAAATCCCATTTCTAATTCATTTAATTGATTTAAAATAGTTCCGGATCGGGCCTCTTGGTAAGTTCAGGGGCTAACCCGCAAGATCTCCAAGACACAGCGCGCCACTGGTCTGGACTGCGGGTTAGTTTAGGAAAAGACGAGGGTCTCTTTAGAAAGAAGGCCAGGGCGAAGGGGTATGAATAGATCTCGGCCATCTGATCAAGCGTGGACGGCTGCGATTAGATCGAGCCATGTTAAACCCCCGCCCTCACATGTCACCGTCGGATTCATAACCCCTGGTCCGGATTTAAAATAAGCGCGCATCGTTTACATCCGTCCGAGACCAGCTGAATGGCCCGGATGACTCTAGCGAACCGGTATCGTCTGTTCTAATCGCCACCGTTCAAATTGGATCCTACGGTCACCGGGACCCATCCCCAACCTCACGCACCCCGGCGGCGGCGCCGCGCAGAAGCACGGTGGGGCATCACCGGCGGGCACGCAATCCGGCGCCCGAACGCCCCAAACTTAAAATTGACCGATGCTATACCAAGAGGGAAGGATGGCGAACCCGAATGGAACACATACCGCGAGCGAAGGTCGATGAGACGAGCAGGCCGCGGCGAATGGCGGGCACGAGGTGGAAGTCGCACAACGGCGAGGAACTGTCGTCGGTTTGGTGACGAATCGACCCTACTACCCCGCACACCCGCGCGCTGGTGATGCGGCGAGGCCTCCTAGCCCGATCTCCAGGCTTCTCCGTCGATGCGCACCCGGTTCGCCAATGGCGTTCGTCGCGGACCCGACGAACCCAAGCAACGGTGGCGGCTATCTCGCAATTGGAGCAAAAGAAGTAGGTAAGGAGGTAGGGGATTACGGCCCTAGGTCTTATACCCCAGGAATCGGTCGGATTTGCACCAGACCGACCGCGATCGTGGCCGCGAGCTCCGCCGAGGTCCATGCGAAGTCGTTGAGGGTGGATCTGGCTTGTGGGGCCCACAAACAGAGACTCGAAGCACGCGCATGCGGATTGGGGCTGGCCAACGGGTCCCATATGTCGGCGCGTGTACTCCGGGTGAGGCGCGTGGGGGAAGAGACCGACGGGCGGGGTCCGAGTGTCAGCGCCAACCTATTGAACGCCGCGGTGAGAAGGCTGACCGGTGGGTCCCAACTGTCAGGAAGGCGCGCGCGCGGTGGAGGGTACACTGGGCCGCGCGGGGTGTTTTTGCAGTCGGGCTGAAAGCACGATCTTGGCCCATTCAAGCGTTTTTATCTTTTCTATTTTATTTTCTTTTCTCCCTTTCCCAATTCCAACTCCAATTTGAATTTAAATTTGATTCCTGTGACAAACTTGTCTCCAAATTAAATCTCCCACTTGAATATGACATGAGATAAATTAATTTATTTTTAAGAAATTTTATTTGGTGATGGCTAATGTTTTTTTCCTTCTCCACATTTCTTTAGAATTTTGCTTTCCAACAATAGAATTTAAATCCATGTGTCTATTAATATATTAACAACACCTTTATTTTATTAGCCACAAATGCACAATCAAGTAAAACTCAGCATGATGCATGGTTTATTTAGATGTTATTGGTTATTCAATCCCCCTTTTGATGGTGTTTATCCACATGTGATATTAGCTAGAGATGGTACACACATATAGATAAAGGAAATATTCTCTCTTCATATGAGTTACAAATTTAGGTACTACAAATCCTACCCCCCTTAACAGAAATCTCATCCTCGAGATTTGTAAGAAAAGGGTATATAACCAAGTTATCTCAAAACATATGCACAAACGAAAATCTCATCATGATGCATACTTTATTAGCAACACATGGGGTCGATTAGACCTTATTATTCCTTCTAAAATAATATCATATCATCTACTAACTAAAGTAACATCTAAATCTTACAAATAGTAGTAATTTATATTTATGTTTATGTAGCTTGGTGGAGCTGGTGGTGGTGAAGGTTGTTGTTGTTGTTGTCTCTCCAACCGTGCTTGCCTTATTTCTTGACGGACCTGACGTATTTCCTCGCGTTCTTGTCTTATCTGATTTTGCATCTCGGTCACCAGGTCTGTTAATTGTTGTATTACCAGTCTTTGGACAACAACCACTTGATCGATTTCAACAGGTGGAGGATTTGGAGGATTCATTTCTGTTTGCTGTTGTGTGATAATCTTTCCTTTCCTGGTATTGACCATGAAAGTTAGAAGCATATGGTAATAGTTTTGCAAAGGAAATTATTCAATAAGCGGAATGAATAAGCTAGTAGATGGTTATAATCTGAAGATTCTTTAGTAGGGCTTAATCTTTGTTTTATGTTCATATTAGGGTAACCAGTCGTATAAGGTGAATATCCAAGGGTAAGATAGAATTTGTCAAGGTGAGAGATATATAGGGGTGAGATAGACTACATGATGTAGATTAAAAGTTTGTTGGTTGTTAGGTGGGAATAGAAAGGTTATACCATTCATCATGGCTCTATGGGTTGGGTTGGCTCATGGTTGAGTTGATCCAATGTGCTAAGTTAAGTTAATACATGGCTAGTAGGGTCTAATCTATTTCACTAGTATTAACTAGTCCGTTAAGTAACTCACTTTAGATTGGATCTTATTAGATTGGATGGTATAACTAGATTAGACTAGATAATATCTAATTACTTCGGATTAGATCATGGTGGTTACACTAGTGTGGGATAAATATGCTTATTAGGGCAAGACGAATCCATAAAGATAAGGTAGGATCTTTTGAAGTCAGTTAGATCTGTTAGGATAAGATAAAATATCTTCAAGATAAGATGAATCTATTAAGATAAGAAAGAATCTTTTAAGATAAGATGGATCTATCTAAAATAGATACACTTTAATGGAGGATAATCCAGTTTTTTTATCTTATGAATTTTATTTATTTATATTTATGCCTATATGTATATGTAGATGTAATTGTGGACATTACTCCACAACCCATCACACTCAATCAAAGATCCAAATCAGACAAGTATCATAAGAACAAACATTCAAGTGTATAGATATCTTAAAAAGGAGTTTTATTTTTATTCCTAAGAGTAGGTCTCCTATTCCTAAAGATCACTTTAGGCACAGGATTTTAGAGTGTGAAATCCAAGTTTGTCTTTAGAAGGAAAAGGTAAGGATAATCAGAGTAAAGCGGAAATAGATGAGAAAATATTAAGAAAAGTTCAGAAAAGAATCAGAGTAGCAAAGGTAAGTAAATATTGGACAATAGATGAGAAAATATTAAGAAAAGTTCAGAAAAGAATCAGAGTAGCAAAGGTAAGTAAATATTGGTTGTCCAGTTCTATCTAGGTTTTGTCCTACAGTCAACATTCCTCTGATACCACTTCTGTCACACCCGGGTTTCGGGGCACCAAGACCCGGGCGCGAACATAAACACCAGGTATGCTGGGACCAAGTCTCACACATATGATGTATAGTGGCACAGGATCGAATGTCACATCTTTATATATAACAGGAGTTCTATACAAAATAAATAGTTACATTATAAGGAGACAACGGTCCAGCAACCCAAAGTTGACTGGGAGACGACGGCCTAGACCTCTCACGAACACATCACGGCATCCTCCATGCGCCTCATCCGGCGGTACCTGTTCTTGACCTGTGGGGGGGGGGTGTGAGACAGCAAGAGTGAGCTCACAGATGTTCATCGCTCAACAAGTTGTGGGGAATAATGTGCATGAACTCGCCAAAGGTGGGAGCTCACGTGAAGTGTAAGACTTACCAAAGAGGATGGTTAGAGCTGAGCATTGCTTTTAAAGTTAGTCAAAATTTTATTAGCAATTACTAAGTATAAGTAAATACCGACCCAATTAAGTAGTAGAACAAAAGTAACAACCTCACCTGCAATGCAATGCATATGACAAATTGAATTTAGTTCCATAATTTAATCATGTGAGTGTCCGAGCTGCTCATGACCGTGAGCACGGCTAGTATACCAGTTTTACACTCTGCAGAGGTTGCACATCTTTACCCACAAGTCGTGTTACCCATCTGCCAAGAGACGGCCAATCTCATACACCTCTACCGAGGAGGCGAGGCAAGGTAACACTACGAGGCCTTTACAAAGTTCCACTAGCTTCAGAAAACCCGCTACAGTTTATAGGAAGTTCCAATGCAGGAATCCCTTGCAGGACCGCCATCGCAGCAAAATCCTCCCGAGGGCCTCCCTAACAGGAATCCCTTGCAGGACTGCCATCGCAGCAAAATCCTCCCGAGGGCCTCCCTACACTGACCACTCCCCTACTGCCCTTGCCCCTTCCGGGTAAGGTAGTCTTCCACTAGCTTTCCTAATTAATCAGCCAAGGGCGTCCCATTAAACCCTTGTGGTAGCACTGTTTTCCCGGGTGGTTCTCCATGTTCCAATTAACATAATGATCTTAACATGAACAGTAAATAACAACTGACATTAAAAGTATAATCATGAATAGTAATGTGTATCTCTATACCCAAAACCACATAAAGCGATAGCAAGTACTACCCAAAGATTCAGTGGGGAGCAAGGTATAAAGATAGTCAAACTAGGGTAACCTATTGGGTCCCATCAAATTTAACCTATGCAGATCATTATGATTAATTAAAACATGAGTGGGTAAAAAGAAGTGATCAAGGGCACAACTTGCCTGGGACTTGAGCTTCCAGGTACCAGGATGATCTTCAAATGACTCGTAGCCTCGCGCTAGTCGTAGCAATACAAACAGACAGTGTATAGGCAAAATTAACATTACACCAAACATATGTGCAAAATACATATTAATAATCTACATGTTGAAAAATAATCACAGGAACAAGAATTATTAAATTCGGAGTTATAGATTTCAAGTTATGAATTTCCTAAGGTTTAATGTGATTAAAATAGGATTAGATGATAAATTAATTTTCTAACTGAGTTTATGTCAAAACAGTGATACTAAATGATAGAGAATATTATTACAAAATTTTAGAAATTGGAATGGTTCAATTTGGACTAAAAATGGATTTTCTATGATTTATACAAGTTCTAGGGTTTATTTTCATATTAAAAATCCCATTTCTAATTCATTTAATTGATTTAAAATAGTTCCGGATCGGGCCTCAATTACTGGTAAGTTCAGGGGCTAACCCGCAAGATCTCCAAGACACAGCGCGCCACTGGTCTGGACTGCGGGTTAGTTTAGGAAAAGACGAGGGTCTCTTTAGAAAGAAGGCCAGGGCGAAGGGGTATGAATAAATCTCGGCCATCTGATCAAGCGTGGACGGCTGCGATTAGATCGAGCCATGTTAAACCCCCGCCCTCACATGTCACCGTCGGATTCATAACCCCTGGTCCGGATTTAAAATAAGCGCGCATCGTTTACATCCGTCCGAGACCAGATGAATGGCCCGGATGACTCTAGCGAACCGGTATCGTCTGTTCTAATCGCCACCGTTCAAATTGGATCCTACGGTCACCGGGACCCATCCCCAACCTCACGCACCCCGGCGGCGGCGCCGCGCAGAAGCACGGTGGGGCATCACCGGCGGGCACGCAATCCGGCGCCCGAACGCCCCAAACTTAAAATTGACCGATGCTATACCAAGAGGGAAGGATGGCGAACCCGAATGGAACACATACCGCGAGCGAAGGTCGATGAGACGAGCAGGCCGCGGCGAATGGCGGGCACGAGGTGGAAGTCGCACAACGACGAGGAACTGTCGTCGGTTTGGTGACGAATCGACCCTACTACCCCGCACACCCGCGCGTTGGTGATGCGGCGAGGCCTCCTAGCCCGATCTCCAGGCTTCTCCATCGATGCGCACCCGGTTCGCCAATGGCGTTCGTCGCGGACCCGACGAACCCAAGCAACGGTGGCGGCTATCTCGCAATTGGAGCAAAAGAAGTAGGTAAGGAGGTAGGGGATTACGGCCCTAGGTCTTATACCCCAGGAATCGGTCGGATTTGCACCAGACCGACCGCGATCGTGGCCGCGAGCTCCGCCGAGGTCCATGCGAAGTCGTTGAGGGTGGATCTGGCTTGTGGGGCCCACAAACAGAGACTCGAAGCACGCGCATGCGGATTGGGGCTGGCCAACGGGTCCCATATGTCGGCGCGTGTACTCTGGGTGAGGCGCGTGGGGGAAGAGACCGACGGGCGGGGTCCGAGTGTCAGCGCCAACCTATTGAACGCCGCGGTGAGAAGGCTGACCGGTGGGTCCCAACTGTCAGGAAGGCGCGCGCGCGGTGGAGGGTACACTGGGCCGCGCGGGGTGTTTTTGCAGTCGGGCTGAAAGCACGATCTTGGCCCATTCAAGCGTTTTTATCTTTTCTATTTTATTTTATTTTCTCCCTTTCCCAATTCCAACTCCAATTTGAATTTAAATTTGATTCCTGTGACAAACTTGTCTCCAAATTAAATCTCCCACTTGAATATGACATGAGATAAATTAATTTATTTTTAAGAAATTTTATTTGGTGATGGCTAATGTTTTTTTTCCTTCTCCACATTTCTTTAGAATTTTGCTTTCCAACAATAGAATTTAAATCCATGTGTCTATTAATATATTAACAACACCTTTATTTTATTAGCCACAAATGCACAATCAAGTAAAACTCAGCATGATGCATGGTTTATTTAGATGTTATTGGTTATTCAATCCCCCTTTTGATGGTGTTTATCCACATGTGATATTAGCTAGAGATGGTACACACATATAGATAAAGGAAATATTCTCTCTTCATATGAGTTACAAATTTAGGTACTACAATATCTGCGAGATTTTCACATGACTTAGTGTGCAATATTTTAATCTCATTCATCTTATGTAGCTCATGTGCATAGAAGAATTTAGGGTTTATATGCTTCGTAAGGTTGCTTTTCACGTAGCCCATTTGAACTTGTGCGACACAAGCTGCATTGTCTTCATAAATTATTGTGGGTGTTTGCTCAACATTCAACCCACATGCAGATTGGATATGGTTGATCATTCTTCGAAGCCATGCACATTCACGCGAGGCTTCATATAATGCAATAATTTTTGAGTGGTTCGTTGAAGTCGAGACCAAAGTTTGTTTTGACGACTTCCATGAAATTGTAGTTCCTCCACAAAGAAATACATATCCAGTTTGAGATTTGCCTGAATGTGGATCAGACAGGTATCCAGCATCAGCGTACCCGATAAGATTTAAATCTTGATTTTTTTTGATAAAACAAACCAATATCCTTGCTTCCTTGTAGGTAACGGAAGATGTCCTTGATCCCTTTCCAATGCCTTTTGGTGGGTTCCGCACTGTATCTTGCTAACAGATTCACGGCAAATGCAATATCTGGTCTCGTGCTATTTGCTAGATACATTAGCACTCCAATTGCACTTAGGTACGTGTATTCATCTCCAAGAACTTCCTCCCCCTCTTCCTTAGGTCGGTATGGGTCTTGGTCTATATGTAATGACCTTCCGATCATAGGTGTTTTGGCAGGGTATGCCTTCTCAAAACCAAATCTTTCTAATACTTTTTGAGTGTAAGTTGATTGGTGGATTTATATGCCACCTTCAAAATGTTCAAGATGCAAGCCTAAACAAAATTTGGTTTTACCCAAATCTTTCATCTCAAATTCAGACTTCAAGTATGAGCTTGCTTCTTCAATTTCTTCATGTGTTCCTATGATGTTCAAGTCATCAACATATGCTAATATAATACAGAATCCATTCGGGGATCGCTGTATAAAGACACAAGAACAATCCTCGCTATTTGTGTAGCCTTTCTTACTTAGAAATTCACTCAGTCGATTATACCACATTCTTCCTGATTGTTGCAATCCATACAGTGATTTCTTAAGTTTAACACTGTATAATGCTCTATTTTTCTCGTCTCGATTTGGGACTGGGATTCCTTCTGGTATTTTCATATAGATGTCTGTATCCAAGTTTCCATAAAGATAAGTCGTCACAACATCCATTAGTTTCATTTTTAAATTTAAGTTCACTGCCAATGAGATCAAGTATCTAAAGGTAATTCCTCCCATGACTGGAGAGTAAGTTTCTTCATAATCAACTCCAGGGCGCTGAGTGAAACCTTGAGCGACTAGCCTTGCTTTGTACCTTGATATTTCATTATTTTCATTTCTCTTGTGGACAAATACCCACTTATAACCTACAGGGTGTATGTGGGATGGTGTGCGGCTTACGGGCCCAACCACTTCTCTTTTTTCTAGAGAAATTAATTCCGCGGTAATTGCCTTTTTCCATTTATCCCAATCCGGTCTTTTCTTGCACTCTGCGATAGATGCCGGTTCCAGGTCATGATCAATGATCGAGGCAACTTTCTTTGCGAAATATATGTCTATGTTGGCTATTGCCCTGTGAAAGTCGCCTAGAGGGGGGGTGAATAGGGCGAAACTGAAATTTACAAAAATAATCACAACTACAAGCCGGGTTAGCGTTAGAACTATAATAGAGTCCGCGAGAGAGGGTGCAAAACAAATCGCAAGCAAATAAGGAATGTGACACGAAGATTTGTTTTACCGAGGTTCGGTTCTCGCAAACCTACTCCCCGTTGAGGAGGCACAAAGGCCGGGTCTCTTTCAAGCCTTTCCCTCTCTCAAACGATCCACCGATCGAGTGAGCCTTTTCTTCTCAATCACTTGGGACACAAAGTCCCCGCAAGGACCACCACACAATTGGTGTCTCTTGCTTCGATTACAAGTGAATGAATTGATCACAAGAAACAAATGAGAAAGAAAAGAAGCGATCCAAGCGCAAGAGCTTAAAAGAACACGGCAAATCACTCTCTCTAATCACTAAAGCCTTTTGTGGAATTGGGAGAGGATTTGATCTCTTTGTTGTGCTTTGAATTGAATGCTAGCTCTTGTAAGGTGGTTGGAAACTTGAATACTTGGATGCTATGAATGGTGGGTGGTTGGGGGTATTTATAGCCCCAACCACCAAACTAGCCGTTTGGTGGGGCTGTCTGTCGCATGGTGCACCGGACAGTCCGGTGCACACCGGACATGTCCGGTGCGCTAGCCACGTCACCAGAGCCGTTGGGTTCCGACCGTTGGAGCACTGTCTTCTGGGCCCGCCTGGATGTCCGGTGGCGCACCGGACATGTACTGTAGAGTGTCCGGTGCGCCGGCATGGGCGTGCCTGACTTCTGCGCGTGCTGGCGTGCATTTAATGCGTCCGCAGGTAGCCGTTGGCGCCGAAGTAGCCGTTGCTCCGCAGTTACACCGGACAGTCCGGTGTACACCGGACATGTCCGGTGAATTATAGCTGAGAAGCTGCCGCGAATTCCCGAGGCTGCCAAGTTCCAGAGCCGCGTCCTCTTGGAGCACCGGACACTGTCCGGTGTACACCGAACATGTCCGGTGAATTATAGCGCGCCGGCTCTGTGAAAGGGAATTAGGCTTATACCTATTTCCTAAATGATTTTGGTGGTTGAATTGTCCAACACAAATAAATTGGACTAACTAGTTTGCTCTAGTGTATAAGTTCTACAGGTGCAAAAGGTTCACACTTAGCCAATAAAAAGACCCAGCAAAGGGTTCAACCAATGGAGCAAGGATCAACCGAAGGCTGCCCTGGCTTGGCACACCGGACTGTCCGGTGTGCCACCGGACAGTGTCCGGTGCACCACCGGACAGTGTCCGGTGCACCAGGGCACTTCACGACGAACTCCTTGCCTTCGGGAAATCCTGGAGCCGACACGCTGTAATTCACCGGACATGTCCGGTGTACACCGGACAGTGTCCGGTGCTCCAAGGAAGACGCGGCTCCAAACTCTTCGGCTTCAGGAATCCGCGACGGCCTGCTCGCTAAAATTCACCGGACATGTCCGGTGTACACCGGACTGTCCGGTGAGACGACGAGGCAACGACTATTTCGGCGCCAACGGCTACCTGCGGGCGCATTAAATGCGCGCCAGCACGCGCAGAGGTCAGGCACGCCCATGCTGGCGCACCGGACACTCTACAGTGTATGTCTGGTGTGCCACCGGACATCTAGGCGGGCCCAGAAGTCAGAAGCTCCAACGGTCGGCCGGGTGATGTGGCTGTCGCACCGGACATGTTCGGTGTGCACTGGACTGTCCGGTGCACCCTTCGACAGACAGCTCCACCAAACGGCTAGTTTGGTGGTTGGGGCTATAAATACCCCAACCACCCCACATTCATTGTCATCCAAGTTTTCCCACTTCTACTACTTACAAGAGCTCTAGCATTCAATTCTAGACACACCCAAGTGATCAAATCCTCTCCAAATACCACACAACGCCCTAGTGATTAGTGAGAGAGATTTGCTTGTGTTCTTTCGAGCTCTTGCGCTTGGATTGCTTTCTTCTTTCTTTGATTCTTTATTGCGATCAAACTCACTTGTAATTGAGGCAAGAGACACCAATCTTGTGGTGGTCCTTGTGTGAGCTTTGTGCTCCAAGTGATTGAGAAGAAGAAGCTCACTCGATCGGTGGATCGTTTGAGAGAGGGAAAAGGGTGAAAGAGACCCGGCCTTTGTGGCCTCCTCAACGGGGAGTAGGTTTGCAAGAACCGAACCTCGGTAAAACAAATCCACGTGTGCCATTGTTCATTCGCTTGCGATTTGTTTTTACGCCCTCTCTCGCGGACTCATTATTGTTTCTAACGCTAACCCGGCTTGTAGTTGTGTTTATATTTGTAAATTTCAGTTTCGCCCTATTCACCCCCCTCTAGGCGACTATCAATTGGTATCAGAGCCCGGTGCTTCATTAGAGCCTAACCGCTCGAAGTAATGTCGGGAGATCACGCCAAGAGGGAGATGGAGACCGGCGACAAGCCCACTACGAGCCGCGGGTCCACTTCATCGGAAGAGTCCCGCAACAAGAGGAAGGAGAAGAAGAACTCCTCCAACAAAGGGAAGAAGTCCTCTTCTCACAAGTCGCATCGGAGTAGCGGCAAGCACAAGAAGATGAGGAAGGTCGTCTACTACGAGACCGACACTTCATCACCATCGACATCCGGTTCCGATGCGCCGTCCGTCACTTCTAAGCGCCATGAGCGCAAGAAGTTTAGTAAGATCCCTCTACATTATCCACGCATTACCAAGCACACACCTATACTTTCCGTCCCTTTAGGCAAGCCACCAACTTTTGATGGTGAAGATTATGCAAGGTGGAGTGATTTAATGAAATTTCATCTAACCTCACTCCACAAAAGTATATGGGATGTAGTTGAGTTTGGTGTGCAGGTACCATCCGTAGGGGATGCGGATTATGATGCGGATGAAGTTGCCCAAATCGAGCACTTCAACTCCCAAGCAACGACCATCCTCCTCGCCTCTCTAAGTAGGGAGGAATACAACAAGGTGCAAGGTCTAAAAAGCGCCAAGGAGGTTTGGGATGTGCTCAAGACGGCACACGAAGGTGATGAGCTCACCAAGATCACCAAGCGGGAGACGATCGAGGGGGAGCTCGGTCGCTTTCGTCTTTGCCAAGGAGAGGAGCCACAAGATATGTACAACCGGCTCAAGACCTTGGTGAATCAAGTGCGCAACCTCGGGAGCACAAAATGGGATGACCACGAGGTGGTTAAGGTTATTTTGAGATCACTCATTTTCCTTAACCCCACTCAAGTACAATTAATTCGTGGTAATCCAAGATATACACTAATGACTCCCGAGGAAGTAATCGGGAATTTTGTGAGCTTTGAATATATGATTAAGGGCTCAAGGAAGATCATCGAGCTTGATGAGCCCTCCACTTCCGAAGCTCAACCCATGGCGCTTAAGGCAACAGAGGAAAAGAAGGAGGAGTCTACATCAACTAGACAACCCATCGACGCCTCCAAGCTCGACAACGAGGAGATGGCTTTAATCATTAAAAGCTTTCGCCAAATCCTCAAGCAACGGAAGGGGAAGGATTACAAACCCCGTTCCAAAAAGGTTTGCTATAAGTGTGGTAAGCCCGGTCACTTTATTGCCAAATGTCCATTATCAAGTGACAGTGACAGGGATAATGACAAGAAGGGCAAGAGGAGAGAAAAGAAGAGGTACCACAAGAAGAGGGGCGGCGATGCCCACATATGCCGCGAATGGGACTCCGACGAGAGCTCCACTGACTCCTCCGACGACGAGGACGCCACCAACATCGCCGTCACCAAAGGCCTCCTCTTCCCCAACGTCGGCCACAAGTGTCTCATGGCCAAGGACGGCAAAAAGAAGGTAAAATCAAGGTCCTCCACTAAATATGAAACATCTAGTGATGAGGATGATGATAAAAATGAGGAGGATAACTTGCGCATTCTTTTTGCTAACCTCAACATGCAACAAAAGGAAAAATTAAATGAATTGATTAGTGCTATACATGAGAAGGATGATCTCTTGGATTCTCAAGAGGAATTCCTTATTAAGGAAAATAAGAAGCATGTTAAGGTCAAAAATGCTTATGCTCTAGAGGTTGAAAAATGTGAAAAATTATCTAGTGAGCTAAGCTCTTGCCATGAAACAATTGACAACCTTAGAAATGAAAATGCTAGACTAATTGCTAAGGTTGATTCACATGTTTGTGATGTTTCAATTCCCAAATTTAGAAATGATAATGTTGATTTGCATGCTAAGATTAAGGAATTGAATGATTCTCTTGTCAGCCTTAGGATTGAGAATGAAAAATTAATTGCTAAGGCCAAAGAATTAGATGTTTGCAATGTTACAATTTCCAATCTTAGAAATAAGAATGATATTTTGCACGCTAAGATTGTTGAACTTAACTCTTGCAAACCTTCTACATCCACTGAGCATATTTCCATTTGTACTAGATGTAGAGATATTAATGTTGATGCTATCCATGATCACCTAGCCTTAATTAAGAAACAAAATGATCACATAGCACAACTAAATGCTAAGATTAATGAGCATGACTTAGAAAATGAAAAATTTAAATTTGCTAGAAGCATGCTCTATAATGGGAGACGCCCTGGCATAAAGGACAGCATTGGCTTCCAAAGGGGAGACAATGTCAAAATTAATGCCCCTCCTAAGAAATTGTCTAATTTTGTTAAGGGCAAGGCTCCCATGCCTCAGGATAACGAGGGTTACATTTTGTACCCTGCCGGTTATCCTGAGAGCAAAATTAGGAGGATTCACTCTAGGAAGTCTCACTCTGGCTCTAATCATGCTTTTATGTATAAGGGTGAGACATCTAGATCCAGGCAACCAACCCATGCCAAGTTGCCTAAAAAGAAGACTCCTAATGCATCAAATGACCATGCTATTTCATTCAAAACTTTTGATGCATCTTATGTGCTTACAAGCAAATCCGGCAAGGTAGTTGCCAAATTTGTTGGGGGCAAACACAAGGGCTCCAATACTTGTGTTTGGGTACCCAAAGTTCTTGTTTCTAATGCCAAAGGACCCAAAACCGTTTGGGTACCTAAAGTCAAGAACTAAATTTGTTTTGTAGGTTTATGCATCCGGGGGCTCAAGTTGGATTATTGATAGCGGGTGCACAAACCACATGACCGGGGAGAAAAAGATGTTCTCCTCATACGAGAAAAACCAAGATCCCTAACGAGCGATCACATTCGGGGATGGAAATCAAGGTTTGGTCAAAGGATTGGGTAAAATTGCTATATCACCTGACCATTCTATTTCCAATGTTTTTCTTGTAGATTCATTAGATTACAATTTGCTTTCTGTATCTCAATTATGCAAAATGGGCTACAACTGTCTTTTTACTGATGTAGGTGTCACTGTCTCTAGAAGAAGTGATGATTCAATAGCTTTTAAGGGAGTATTAGAGGGTCAGCTATACTTAGTTGATTTCAATAGAGCTGAACTCGATACTTGCTTGATTGCTAAGACTAACATGGGTTGGCTCTGGCACCGCCGACTAGCCCATGTTGGGATGAAGAATCTTCATAAGCTTCTAAAGGGAGAGCACATTTTAGGACTAACCAATGTTCATTTTGAGAAAGACAGGATTTGTAGCGCATGCCAGGCTGGGAAGCATGTTGGAACTCAACATCCACACAAGAACATCATGACGACCGACAGGCCGCTTGAGCTACTCCACATGGATCTATTTGGCCCGATTGCTTACATAAGCATCGGCGGGAGTAAGTATTGTCTTGTAATAGTGGATGATTATACTCGCTTCACTTGGGTCTTCTTTTTGCAGGAAAAATCTCAGACCCAAGAGACATTAAAGGGATTCTTGAGACGGGCTCAAAATGAGTTCGACTTGAGGATCAAGAAAATTCGAAGCGACAACGGGACGGAGTTCAAGAACTCTCAAATTGAAGGCTTTCTTGAGGAGGAGGGCATCAAGCATGAGTTCTCTTCTCCCTACACTCCACAACAAAATGGTGTAGTGGAGAGGAAGAATCGAACTCTACTGGACATGGCAAGAACCATGCTTGATGAGTACAAGACACCGGATCGGTTTTGGGCCGAGGCGGTCAACACCGCTTGCTACGCCATCAACCGGTTATACCTTCACCGAATCCTCAAAAAGACATCCTATGAACTCCTAACCGGTAAAAAGCCCAATATTTCATATTTTAGAGTTTTTGGTAGCAAATGCTTTATTCTTGTTAAGAGAGGTAGAAAATCTAAATTTGCTCCTAAAACTGTAGAAGGCTTTTTACTAGGGTATGACTCAAACACAAGGGCATAGAGTCTTTAACAAGTCCTCAGGACTTGTTGAAGTTTCTTGTGACGTTGTGTTTGATGAAACTAACGGCTCTCAAGTAGAGCAAGTTGATCTTGATGAGATAGGTGAAGAACAGGCTCCGTGCATCGCGCTAAGGAACATGTCCATTGGGGATGTGTGTCCTAAGGAATCCGAAGAGCCTCCAAATGCACAAGATCAACCATCCTCCTCCACGCAAGCATCTCCACCCACTCAAGATGAGGACGAGGCTCAAGTTGATGAAATAGAAGATCAAGCAAATGAGCCACCTCAAGATGACGGCAATGATCAAGGGGGAGATGCAAATGATCAAGACAAGGAGGATGAAGAACCAAGGCCGCCACACCCAAGAGTCCACCAAGCAATCCAACGAGATCACCCCGTCGACACCATCCTCGGCGACATTCATAAGGGGGTAACTACTAGATCTCGGGTAGCACATTTTTGTGAACATTACTCTTTTGTTTCCTCTATTGAGCCAACCAGGGTAGAGGAAGCACTTCAAGATTCGGATTGGGTGGTGGCGATGCAAGAGGAGCTCAACAACTTCACGAGGAATGAGGTATGGCACTTAGTTCCACGTCCTAATCAAAATGTTGTAGGAACCAAATGGGTCTTCCGCAACAAGCAAGACGAGCATGGTGTGGTGACTAGGAACAAAGCTCGACTCGTGGCCAAGGGGTATTCACAAGTCGAAGGTTTGGATTTCGGTGAAACCTATGCACCCGTAGCTAGGCTTGAGTCAATTCGCATATTATTAGCCTATGCTACTTACCATGGCTTCAAGCTCTTTCAAATGGACGTAAAAAGTGCCTTCCTCAACGGACCTATCAAGGAAGAGGTCTATGTTGAGCAACCTCCCGGCTTTGAAGACTGTAAGTACCCTAACCATGTTTATAGGCTCTCTAAGGCGCTTTATGGGCTCAAACAAGCCCCAAGAGCATGGTATGAATGCCTTAGAGATTTCCTTATTGCAAATGGTTTCAAAGTCGGCAAGGCCGATCCTACCTTGTTCACTAAAACTCTTGAAAATGACTTGTTTGTATGCCAAATCTATGTTGATGATATTATATTTGGGTCTACTAACGAGTCTACTTGTGAAGAATTTAGTAGGATCATGACGCAAAAATTCGAGATGTCTATGATGGGGGAGTTAAAGTATTTCTTAGGTTTTCAAGTGAAGCAACTCCAAGAGGGCACCTTCATTAGCCAGACAAAATATACTCAAGACATTTTAACCAAGTTTGGGATGAAGGATGCCAAACCCATCAAGACACCCATGGGAACCAATGGGCATCTCGACCTCGACACGGGAGGTAAGTCCGTGGATCAAAAGGTATACCGGTCGATGATTGGTTTATTACTCTATTGTTGGGGGCCTTCGTCCTCCGAAGGTCCTCAAAAACATGATTTGACAATGTTTTCCAAGTGAATTATGTGAACAGGTATTTTCGGACTCAGAATTATGAATACGAAGCACGGCCAGGACGAAGCCTGAACCAGACGAAGCACGAGCGCAGCCGAAGCTGTGTGCGGGGAAGCTTCGTCACGGTAGCAGAAAGGGGAACCGACTTAAAGATGAAAAGACTACGTGGGCCTCGACAGATTTCCATAAGTCATTAACAAATGTAGTGGACATGAATGTAATTTTACGTGGGCTGCGTCCCGCGTCTATAAATAGATGAACAGTACTCCCGTACTGTTCACGCTGACGGGGCATTCGCTTTTGCGTCACGCTTGTACTTTTTACCTTCTCTCAGGACCGAAGGTACATTTGTAATTTGAAATCATTTCTATTTGCTCATGTTAATAGAATAGAAATGATTCTATGATGATGTCTAAATTATATTTCATACTTCATATGAACCCTTTGTCATTACTTGTTATATTTACGAAGGTATGTTTTTTATGACCTTCGTCCGAAACTCATTATTCCCGAAGGGGCATAATGACTCGAAGGACGAAGGACTCTTACACCTAACGCTTTTTATGTTGCCTTGTTCTTAACTCTAAGCATTTGAGAACAAGTCCCCAACATTGGCGCCCACCTCCGGTGAACTCACTTCCATTTCGAGCTTTTTTGAACACCTTCGGAAGCTATAGACCTTCGCTATGGCGCCGAAGAAAGCTTCAGCGACTGGGGCTTCAGCACTGCAACCGCTGGACCACAACCAGGACACCGTCTCTCTTCGGGAGGCCCGAAGCCAGAAGAGAAAGGCTGTCAGCCCGACGCTTCAGGAGGAAGAGCTAGACCAAGAAATCAGGGATATGGAGATCCTACATCAACAAGTGCAAAGGAAGAAGGAGAAGATGGCCTGGCTAGCTGAGTTGCAACGGCAGATAGACGAAGCCTCTGAGGAAGTCCGCCACCTCACCCATGATGAGCAAAACAGAAGGCCTCAGCAGAAAGACCTTCATCAGGAGGGCTTCGTCAACGAAGATGACTGGTATGACAATTTCCATCAGGGAAATTTTGTTTTCGATGATGCTTCTCCTTTGTCCGCTGAGCTGCAGGCTACACCTTGGCCTCCATCCTATAAGCCACCTCAGCTTCCCATGTTCGACGGTCACTCAGACCCGAAGCAGTTCCTGATGAGCTACGAAGCAACAGTGTCTTCGTATGGGGGCAATGCTGCAGTCATGGCGAAGTCTTTCGTCATGGCCGTCAGAAATGTTGCTCAGACCTGGTATTCCTCCCTTCGACCAGGGACAATCACCTCTTGGCAGAAGCTGAAGGATATGTTGTTAACAAGCTTTCAAGGATTTCAGACGAAGCCGGTCACTGCACAAGCTTTGTTTCAGTGCACTCAGGATCATGAAGAATACCTTCAGGCATATGTTAGAAGGTTCTTACGTTTGAGGGCACAGGCACCAACGGTGCCCAATGAAATTGTTATCGAAGCTATGATCAAGGGGCTTCGTCCTGGACCTGCAGCCCAATACTTTGCTAGGAAGCCTCCTCAGACTCTAGAGAAGCTACTCCAGAAGATGGACGAGTACATTCGTGCAGATAACGACTTTCGCCAAAGAAGGGAGGAGGCCTTCAGATTTTCTGAGATGACCAGGGGCTTCGGGGGACGTTTCTATCCGAGGCATGTCAGGTCCATCCACAACACTCAAAATGATGATAAGGGGAGTCAGCAGAACAGGCCGCAGTGCTCCTCACAGGCTTCGGGGCAGCAGCAGACTTTCTTTCGGCCACCAGCTCCAAGAGGCAGAGGCGCCAGGGGCTTCGGCGGGAGATTTGGAGATCAACCAAGGAGGACATTTTGCATATTCTGCGGTGAGAACAAGGGCCATACCACCAGGATGTGCCATGTTACCATCCAGAAACAAAAGGAGCTGGCAGAAGCTGCAGCGCAACAGGGACAGCCGAAGCAGGTCATGCATACTGCTTCGTACCATCAGCCTTACATCCCGGAGTATGTGGGCAACCATCCTGCAGCTTCCGTAGCTTCGGCAAGTCAACCTCAAGTTTCATGGCAACAGCCCCCGCCTCCACCTCCGCTGCAACAAGGCCAGCAGCCAGAAGGGAGTCAATATGCTCCACATCAAAGGGACTTCAGAGAACAATCCGAAGCTCGCACAGTCAACAGCACTGTGCCAGAATCGAAGCACATTTATTGACACATATCCTACCTTTGATAACAGTCTTTTCTATTCAGTTCTATTCTCTGTAGCAAAAAACATTGATAGTTTCCATGTAATAATTTCGCTGTTTTCCACGAGGAAAATCAGTTGATGAAGTTTTTGTATTAACAACGAGGACCTTCGAAGTATTAAAAATCCTTCGGAGAAACAGAAAGTCGTTCTAAGGAACGCAGAGTAAGTTCATGAATTCACAAAAAGCCGTTCCAAAGGGAGCGCAGTGTAAGTTTTCTGCTCAGAAGTCGTTCCTAAGGGAATGCAGAGCTTATACCGTCTAAGTAAAAGACGAAGAAGCTCCAAAGTCGTTCCTAAGGGAATGCAGAGCTTATACCGTCTAAGTAAAAGACGAAGAAGCTCCAAAGACGTTCCTAAGGGAATGCAGAGCTTATACCGTCTAAGTAAAAGACGAAGAAGCTCCAAAGACGTTCCTAAGGGAATGCAGAGCTTGCGAATGTATTTTGTGTGTATCTTCGGAACAGACGTCATTTGCATAACATAACATCATCACATCATTTCGCATAGCATGAGCATCATACATCATGTTGCATGCGGCAAAAGAAGGGTACACAGTATTAACCTTCGGAAGAATGATTTAAGAAAGTGCAAATTGTGCAAAGTCACGAGGGAATGCAATGATAATCTTCGGAAAATAGCTTCGGAGGCTGTTTTTACGAAGCATGGACAAGCTTCATCAGAGCAGTATCGAAATTGTATAGCTTCGGAGAATGTTATCATGAAGCATGAACATGTCTCATCAGAATAATTTTAACGGAGAATGTCTTCTTCACGAAGCATGAAAAGAAGGGAAGGTGTTTTTTCGCCGAAGGCTCAAAAAGGTATGTAGGTAGAGTTTCATGCATCGTAAAGAATTCAATAATGAAAAGAAACTTGTATATTACATCCAAATGTACAAAATATTACATAGATCACACTTTAAATGTTTTTTCTAAATAGCATCTAGTCTTCTTTTAGTACTGCTTCGGCGGCTTCATTTAGAAGTTGATCAACAACTTTGTCCATAATAGCTTCGGCCATTTCTTTAATTTCATCATCCCCTTTTGTGTGGGGGTCGGCAGTCGACCCAGCAGCTTCTGAGGGAAGAGAACATTTCTTCATTACTATTACAAACTGTGAGCAGAGTTTGAAACAAAAATTACAACACAATAAGAACGACTAATTAATACCTAATTGCCTTTCGGGCTCCGTACTTTTTTCGGCAGCTTCTGCCACTTTCCTAGCATCGTGGATGCCTTTTTCGCTCCTTTGGATAATTTCTTGTGCCATTCCTCGGCCGCCGTCGTTCCAGATATCAGTAAAAAATTTGCCACCAACCACGCTTGCTTCGGCCGAGGGGTCCTTGATGTCTTCGCAAGATAAGGTAGCTTCGGACTGAGCTAGAAATTTTACATGCTCGCAACCTTTTTTCTCTAAGACAGAAGCAATTCCTCTGGCGCCCGAAAAAGCGCAGATATCACCACGACTGCTCAGGATCTCCTCGAAGGCCTCTGCTTCGTGACTAATCCATTCCAATGGACCTTCGGGATTGCCTCGAGAGAAATTCTCTTCGCTGGAAAAGGCGCCCACGCTGGCGAAGCTGGTTTTAATTTTATTCACGCACTCTATAGATTTAACATAACATTTTCCCTGAGATGCACGAAGCTCTTTAACTCTTAACTCCAATTTGTTGACCATATGATCACTGAGTTCTCGTTTTGTTTCCTCAAGCACGCGCTCCTCTCTAGCTCTAGCCAGCTGTTTCTGAAGATCTTTAATTTCACGCTTTTGGGCTTCGGCCTGGGTTTTTGAAGCAGCTTCGTCCTTCTTTACTTTGTCTACCAGTGTAAGAAGAATTTTATCCTTTTCCAGAGCTTCGTTCCTCAGCTTTATAACTTCTGATCGTAGATTGTTGAATGCAATTTCGTAACTCTCATCTTCGGCACTCTTTTGTGCTCTCAATGCGTTGCTCAGGATTAAGCCCTATAAAAAAAGAGAGAGTCTATATAAGAATATAGGAATGAATTACGTATTAAAAAAAAGTTTTTTCAAATGCTTAATAACCAAACCTTTAGGCTATTGTATGCAAGACTGTCTGCGAGATCCTCTTTCGTCATGGCGCTTAATCCAGCTTCGAGCTTCGGGAAGCCTATACTCTTAGCCATCTCTCGGCAGACAGATAGTTCTTTATTATCAGGTAGGCAGTATAGGAAGTCATCTTCATTTGTCCCATTGAATATTACTGCCCCCTTCGGATACTTTAGCTCTTTCGCATAATGGTTGGCTTCATAAGTTTCTTCTGCAGATAGTTTCTTCCCCGAAGCATGTCGTATAATGTAATCGTATACGCTGGAGGGAGCTTCGGGGATGGCAGTGTCAATTTCTTCAACTAAAACTGGTTCTGATATTTTTATTGCTTCGGCTTCCAAAGGTTGCTCCTTGTAGGGCACTGAAGGCCCAGCTTCAGCTTCAGCCTGCTGCGTCGAAGTTTCAGTAGAAGCTTCAGCAATTTCAACACTCTTTTTTGGAGTTGTGCTTGAAGACTTAATTGTCTCCAATACATCTAGCACGTTTACCATTCTTTTCCTTTTTGGGGTCACTGATGGCCCCTTTTGGTTTTTTATTGCTTCGACATTTACCGAAGGACTTAAGATTTCAGACATTTTTGGCTCGTCAACCTTCGGTTTCTTTGATTTTTCCGCTGAAGGCGCTTCAATCTTTTCTTCCATCTTCGGCACTGAAGCTGGTTCGGTAGCTTCGGAGGCCAAAGAGACTTCACCAACGAATTCTGGCACTGTGGCCGGCTCAATAAAGCGTGTCCGATGGGTGAGCACCTTCAACTTTTTTCTTTGAGGCGCTGGCTCACTAGGGGCACTCGTGGTGGCTTCTGTCGCAGGAGAAGTATTTTTCCTTTTGCGACCCAATACCGGATAATGATAGTCAGGGTACATAAACCCGACTGCGTCAAACACACGGTTGAGTCTTTTCTTCTTTCGGCCTCCGAAGGCTGCTGATAGCGCAGTATTTTCGGCCTTCGAATATGCTCCAAGTAGTTCGTCACTTAAAGTTTCAATGCTCTTCAGCCAGTCATCATCAGGTTCAACAAATTTATCCGCATATTTGAATGTGTATTTCAGTCTAACTAGTCCGCCTTCGTCGGACTCTTTAATAGTTTCCTTCGGCATTTCCCACTTTTCTGCAAGTGGCCATACCCTGAAGGCAATGTGCTCTTGGACTAAGTCCCTTGTCCCAATAAAGGAGCAAACTACGCCGAAGGCTCTTTGGCACTCTTCGGCTGCCTCATCCATTTCAACCTTCGGCCTTCGAAGTCCGAAGCGTTGCCAGATTGGGTGCATAATGATACTTTTGACATTATCTTGCGCTGCTAGGTCATTTTTCACATAAAACCATTCAGTCATCCAGGCTCCGGGCCACCTCTTCCGAAAGGTCGGCACAGGGCAGCTTGACCCGGAGCGGGCGCCGAAGCTGTAGCACCCAAAATTGTTGTGATATTGCTCTTTTCCCCAGGGTTTCGTCTCGTACAATAACTCGTGAATGTTGCAGAAGCTTTTAGCGTCTGGTTCCAAACCTTGGCTTCTCACAGCCCAAACAAAAATCCCCATTCTTATGATACCTTCGGGAGTAAGTTGATGAAGGTAGACTTGAAATGTTTTCAGTACCTCGACAACAAAGTTGCTCAGGGGGAATCGAAGCCCAGCCTTGAGAAAGCTTCGGAAAATCACAACTTCATCTTCTTCGGGGGTGGGAGAAGTCTTTTCTCCAGCGTCAGCCCTCACAATAGATAAATCTCGAAAGTACCGCCCCCTCATATTATCAATATGGCTCTGCTTGATAGTGGTTTTCCCGAAAACCGTGTGGCTTGGCCGCCATGGACGATCTTCGGCCTCTTCACCACCACTCTCCACATCATAGCTGTCGCTGTCACCAGTATCTTCGGACAAACCTTCGAGAATCTCCTTGGTGATTTTCTCTATATTCGTCTCTGCCATCGCTATCAGGAACCCCAGATTCTTCTCCTCCTCAAGACTCAGCTTCGTCTCAGCAGGGATCTTCTTGCCTTCAGACATCTTCGGAAACGCTAAAAAATTGTTCCCGAGGCCGAAGCTTCAAAATCAAAAAGACCAGCAAATCTTAGTGCAAGAGCTAAAAATTTTAGTGGGCCGAAGCAAATGGCAAGTGTGCGTACCAAATGAGTTTGCGGTGCGATATTATTTATACGCCCAGGGCGTTGACAATTGAAAGGTCCCGCTTGTCAGTGAAGGTTGCTATTCTAGCAAAGGGAAGGTGTTTTTTCGGACCTTCGGCTCAAGGCCTTCGTCCATATCGCAATCTGAATTTATTATTAACAAATTAATATTGCGAGGGGCTACTGTTGGGGGCCTTCGTCCTCCGAAGGTCCTCAAAAACATGATTTGACAATGTTTTCCAAGTGAATTATGTGAACAGGTATTTTCGGACTCAGAATTATGAATACGAAGCACGGCCAGGACGAAGCCTGAACCAGACGAAGCACGAGCGCAGCCGAAGCTGTGTGCGGGGAAGCTTCGTCACGGTAGCAGAAAGGGGAACCGACTTAAAGATGAAAAGACTACGTGGGCCTCGACAGATTTCCATAAGTCATTAACAAATGTAGTGGACATGAATGTAATTTTACGTGGGCTGCGTCCCGCGTCTATAAATAGATGAACAGTACTCCCGTACTGTTCACGCTGACGGGGCATTCGCTTTTGCGTCACGCTTGTACTTTTTACCTTCTCTCAGGACCGAAGGTACATTTGTAATTTGAAATCATTTCTATTTGCTCATGTTAATAGAATAGAAATGATTCTATGATGATGTCTAAATTATATTTCATACTTCATATGAACCCTTCGTCATTACTTGTTATATTTACGAAGGTATGTTTTTTATGACCTTCGTCCGAAACTCATTATTCCCGAAGGGGCATAATGACTCGAAGGACGAAGGACTCTTACACCTAACGCTTTTTATGTTGCCTTGTTCTTAACTCTAAGCATTTGAGAACAAGTCCCCAACATCTATTTATGTGCATCTCGACCAGACATAATGCTTTCCGTTTGCATGTGTGCAAGATTGCAATCCGACCCTAAGGAATCACACCTTACGGCCGTAAAACGAATCTTGAGATATCTAGCTTATACTCCTAAGTTTGGGCTTTGGTATCCTCGGGGATCCACTTTTGATTTAATTGGTTATTCGGATGCTGATTGGGCGGGGTGCAAAATTAATAGAAAGAGCACATCGAGGACTTGCCAGTTCTTGGGGAGATCCTTGGTGTCTTGGGCTTCAAAGAAGCAAAATTCGGTTGCTCTTTCCACCGTCGAAGCCGAGTATATTGCCGTAGGCCATTGTTGCGCGCAATTGCTTTGGATGAGGCAAACCCTGCGGGACTACGGTTACAAATTAACCAAAGTCCCTTTGCTATGTGATAATGAGAGTGCAATCAAAATGGCCGACAATCCCGTCGAGCATAGCCGCACTAAACACATAGCTATTCGGTATCACTTTCTTAGGGATCACCAACAAAAGGGTGATATCGAGATTGCTTATATCAACACTAAAGATCAATTAGCCGATATCTTTACCAAGCCTCTTGATGAACAATCTTTTACCAAACTTAAGCATGAGCTCAATATTCTAGATTCTAGGAACTTCTTTTGTTAAAACTTGCACACATAGCTCATGAATATATCTTTGATCGTATCTCTTTTATATGTGCTATGACTAATGTGTTTTCAAGTCTATTTCAAACCAAGTCATAGGTACATTGAAAGGGAATTGGAGTCTACGGCGAAAACAAAGGCTTCCACTCCGCAACTAATCCTTCGTCGTCGCTCCAAACCACTCCTCATCCATGGGGAGAAAGCAAAGCACTAGGACTCTGGCTTTGGTATAATCTTCACTTATATGCTCTATTTGCCAAAGGGGAGAAAGTAGCTAGATAAAGGGCTTTAAGTATCCGTTTTTGGCGATTCATGCCAAAGGGGGAGAAAGTATAGAGCCCAAAGCAAAAGGACCGCACCACCACCTACCTAATTCAAAATTTTGTATTGGAAATTTTCAATCGGTATCTTCTTGTGTTCAAAAGTGGGTGAAAGTAGTATTTTCAAAAATGATATATCAAAACCCTCTTGAACACTAAGAGGAGGATCTCATTTAGGGGGAGTTTTGTTTTAGTCAAAGGAAAAGGATTTGAAATAGGGGGAGAAAATTTCAAATCTTGAAAATGCTTTGCTAAATCTTATTCCTTTACCTTTGACTATTTGCAAAAGAACTTTGAAAAGAGTTTACAAAAGAATTTGCAAAAACAAAACATGTGGTGCAAGCGTGGTCCAAAATGTTAAATAAGAAAGAAACCATCCATGCGCATCCTATGTATTTATTTTGGCTCAAATTCCAAGCAACCTTTGCACTTACTTTATGCGAACTAGTTCAATTACATGCTTTGATATTTGCTTTGGTTTGTGTTGGCATCAATCACCAAAAAGGGGGAGATTGAAAGGGAATTAGGCTTATACCTATTTCCTAAATGATTTTGGTGGTTGAATTGTCCAACACAAATAAATTGGACTAACTAGTTTGCTCTAGTGTATAAGTTCTACAGGTGCAAAAGGTTCACACTTAGCCAATAAAAAGACCCAGCAAAGGGTTCACCAATGGAGCAAGGATCAACCGAAGGCTGCCCTGGCTTGGCACACCGGACTGTCCGGTGCACCAGGGCACTTCACGACGAACTCCTTGCCTTCGGGAAATCCTGGAGCCGGTGCGCTATAATTCACCGGACATGTCCGGTGTACACCGGACAGTGTCCGGTGCTCCAAGGAAGACGCGACTCCAAACTCTTCGGCTTCGGGAATCCGCGACGGCCTGCTCGCTAAAATTCACCGGACATGTCCGGTGTACACCGGACTGTCCGGTGAGACGACGAGGCAACGACTATTTCGGCGCCAACGGCTACCTGCGGGCGCATTAAATGCGCGCCAGCGCGCGCAGAGGTCAGGCACGCCCATGCTGGCGCACCGGACACTCTACAGTGTATGTCCGGTGCGCCACAGGACATCTAGGCGGGCCCAGAAGTCAGAAGCTCCAACGGTCGGCCGGGTGATGTGGCTGTCGCACCGGACATGTCCGGTGTGCACCGGACTGTCCGGTGCACCCTTCGACAGACAGCTCCACCAAACGGCTAGTTTGGTGGTTGGGGCTATAAATACCCCAACCACCCCACATTCATTGTCATCCAAGTTTTCCCACTTCTACTACTTACAAGAGCTCTAGCATTCAATTCTAGACACACCCAAGTGATCAAATCCTCTCCAAATTCCACACAACGCCCTAGTGATTAGTGAGAGAGATTTGCTTGTGTTCTTTCGAGCTCTTGCGCTTGGATTGCTTTCTTCTTTCTTTGATTCTTTATTGCGATCAAACTCACTTGTAATTGAGGCAAGAGACACCAATCTTGTGGTGGTCCTTGTGTGAGCTTTGTGCTCCAAGTGATTGAGAAGAAGAAGCTCACTCGATCGGTGGATCGTTTGAGAGAGGGAAAGGGTTGAAAGAGACCCGACCTTTATGGCCTCCTCAACGAGGAGTAGGTTTGCAAGAACCGAACCTCGGTAAAACAAATCCACGTGTGCCATTGTTCATTCGCTTGCGATTTGTTTTTACGCCCTCTCTCGCGGACTCATTATTGTTTCTAACGCTAACCCGACTTGTAGTTGTGTTTATATTTGTAAATTTCAGTTTCGCCCTATTCACCCCCCCTCTAGGCGACTATCACTCTGAAAATTCCCGAGACTGAAGAGTTGAGCCTGGAGTGCCCTGGTGCACCGGACACTGTCCGGTGGCACACCGGACAGTCCGGTGTGCCAGCCCAGGGCAGCCTTCGGTTGTCTCTTGCTCTTTGTGTTGAACCCTTTGCTTGGTCTTTTTATTGGCTAAGTGTGAACCTTTTGCACCTGTAGAACTTATACACTAGAGCAAACCAGTTAGTCCAATTATTTGTGTTGGGCAATTCAACCACCAAAATCAATTTGGAAAATAGGTGTAAGCCTAATTCCCTTTCAATCTCCCCCTTTTTGGTGATTGATGCCAACACAAACCAAAGCAAATATAAAAGTATATAATTGAACTAGTTTGCATAATGTAAGCGCAAAGGTTACTTGAAATTGAGCCAATATAAATACTTAGGATGCGCATGGATTGTTTCTTTCTTATTTAACATTTTGGACCACGCTTGCACCACATGTTTTGTTTTTGCAAATTCTTTTGTAAACTCTTTTCAAAGTTCTTTTGCAAATAGTCAAAGGTAAAGGAATAAGATTTTGCAAAGCATTTTCAAGACTTGAAATTTTCTCCCCCTATTTCAAATGCTTTTCCTTTGACTAAGACAAAAACTCCCCCTCAATAAATTCTCCTCTTAGTATTCAAGAGGGTTTTAAGATATAAATTTTGAAAGTGCTACTTTCTCCCCTTTTTGAACACAATAAGATATTAAATTGAAGAACATGATACTTTGAAATTTACCAATTTGAAAATCATTTTAAAAATTAGGGTGGTGGTGCGGTCCTTTTGCTTTGGGCTCTATACTTTCTCCCCCTTTGGCATGAATCGCCAAAAACGGATACTTAGAGTGAAATATAAGCCCTTTTCTAACTACGTTCTCCCCTTTGGCAAATAAAATATGAGTGAAGATTATACCAAAGCCGGAGTCCATTTGCTTCATGCTTTTCTCCCCCAGAGATGAAGCGTGACTTGGAGCGACAGCAAGGGATGAGTTACGGAGTGGAAGCCTTTGTCTTTGCCGAAGACTCCAATTCCCTTTCAATATACCTATGACTTTTGATCTACGGATTTACCTCCCGTGTCGAGGTCGAGATGCCCATTTGTTCCCATGGGTGTCTTGATGGGCTTGGCATCCTTCATCCCAAACTTGTTTAGAATGTCTTGAGTGTACTTCGTTTGGCATATGAAGGTGCCCTCTTGGAGTTGCTTGACTTGGAATCCTAGAAAATTCTTCAACTCCCCCATCATCGACATCTCGAATTTCTGTGTCATGATCCTACTAAATTCCTCACATGTAGATTCGTTAGTAGACCCAAATATGATATCATCAACATAAATTTGGCATACGAACAAATCATTTGCAAGAGTTTTAGTAAATAAAGTAGGATCGACCGTGCCGACTTTGAAGCCATTTGCAATAAGGAAATCCCTAAGGCATTCATACCATGCTCTTGGGGCTTGTTTGAGCCCATAAAGTGCCTTAGAGAGCCTATAGACATGATTAGGATACTCACTGTCTTCAAAGCCGGGAGGTTGCTCAACATAGACCTCTTCCTTGATTGGTCCATTGAGGAAGGCACTCTTCACGTCCATTTGATAAAGCTTGAAGCCATGGTAAGTAGCATAGGCCAATAATATACGAATTGACTCAAGCCTAGCTACGGGTGCATAGGTTTCACCAAAATCCAAACCTTCGACTTGTGAATACCCCTTGGCCACGAGTCGAGCTTTGTTCCTTGTCACCACACCATGCTCGTCTTGCTTGTTGCGGAAGACCCATTTGGTTCCTACAACATTTTGATTAGGACGTGGAACTAAATGCCATACCTCGTTCCTAGTGAAGTTGTTGAGCTCCTCTTGCATCGCCACCACCCAATCCGAATCTTGAAGTGCTTCCTCTACCCTGGTTGGCTCAATAGAGGAAACAAAAGAGTAATGTTCACAAAAATGTGCAACCCAAGATCTAGTAGTTACCCCCTTATGAATGTCGCCGAGGATGGTGTCGACGGGGTGATCTCGTTGGATTGCTTGGTGGACTCTTGGGTGTGGCTGCCTTGGAACTTCTTCATCCTCCTTGTCTTGATCAATTGCATCTCCCCCTTGATCGTTGCCGTCATCTTGAGGTGGCTCATCATTTTGATTCTCTCCTTCATCATCTTGAGCCTCGTCCTCATCTTGAGTAGGTGGAGATGCTTGCGTGGAGGAGGAAGGTTGATCTTGTGCATTTGGAGGCTCTTAGGATTCCTTAGGACACACATCCCCAATGGACATGTTCCTTAGCGCTATGCACGGAGCCTCTTCATTACCTATCTCATCAAGATCAACTTGCTCTACTTGAGAGCCATTAGTCTCATCAAACACAACATCACAAGAAACTTCAACAAGTCCTGAGGACTTGTTAAAGACTCTATATGCCCTTGTGTTTGAGTCATATCCTAGTAAAAAGCCTTCTACAGTCTTAGGAGCAAATTTAGATTTTCTACCTCTTTTAACAAGAATAAAGCATTTGCTACCAAAGACTCTAAAATATGAAATATTAGGCTTTTTACCGGTTAGGAGTTCGTATGATGTCTTCTTGAGGATTCGGTGTAGATATAACCGGTTGATGGCGTAGCACGCGGTGTTAACCGCCTCGGCCCAAAACCGATCCGGTGTCTTGTACTCATCAAGCATGGTTCTTGTCATGTCCAATAGAGTTCGATTCTTCCTCTTCACTACACCATTTTGTTGTGGGGTGTAGGGAGAAGAGAACTCATGCTTGATGCCCTCCTCCTCAAGGAAGCCTTCAATTTGTGAGTTCTTGAACTCCGTCCCGTTGTCGCTTCTTATTTTCTTGATCCTTAAGCCGAACTCATTTTGAGCCCGTCTCAAGAATCCCTTTAAGGTCTCTATGTTTGAGATTTTTCCTGCAAAAAGAACACCCAAGTGAAGCGAGAATAATCATCCACTATTACAAGACAATACTTACTCCCGCCGATGCTTATGTAAGCAATCGGACCGAATAGATCCATGTGGAGTAGCTCAAGCGGCCTGTCGGTCGTCATGATGTTCTTGTGTGGATGATGGGCACCAATTTGCTTCCCGGCTTGGCATGCGCTATAGATCCTGTCTTTCTCAAAATGAACATTGGTTAATCCTAAAATGTGCTCTCCCTTTAGAAGCTTATGAAGATTCTTCATCCCAACATGGGCTAGTCGGCGGTGCCAGAGCCAACCCATGTTAGTCTTAGCAATCAAGCAAGTATCGAGTTCAGCTCTATTGAAATCAACTAAGTATAGCTGACCCTCTAATACTCCCTTAAAAGCTACTGAATCATCACTTCTTCTAAAGACAGTGACACCTACAACAGTAAACAGACAGTTGTAGCCCATTTGACATAATTGGGATACGGAAAGCAAATTGTAATCTAAGGAATCAACAAGAAAAACATTGGAAATAGAATGGTCAGGAGATATAGCAATTTTACCCAAACCTTTGACCAAACCTTGGTTTCCATCCCCGAATGTGATAGCTCGTTGGGGATCTTGGTTTTTCTCATATGAGGAGAACATTTTCTTCTCCCCTGTCATGTGGTTCGTGCACCCGCTATCAATGATCCAACTTGTGCCCCCGGATGCATAAACCTACAAAACAAGTTTAGTTCTTTGTTTTAGGTACCCAAATGGTTTTGGGTCCTTTGGCATTAGAAACAAGAACTTTGGGTACCCAAACACAAGTCTTGGAGCCCTTGTGTTTGCCCCCAACAAACTTGGCAACTACCTTGCCGGATTTGTTAGTAAGCACATAAGTTGCATCAAAGGTTTTAAATGAAATAGCATGATCATTTGATGCACTAGGGGTTTTCCTTTTAGTCAACTTGGCATGGGTTGGTTGCCTAGATCTAGATGTCTCACCCTTATATATAAAAGCATGATTAGGGCCAGAGTGAGACTTCCTAGAATGAATCCTCCTAATTTTGTCCTCGGGATAACCGGTAGGGTACAAAATGTAACCCTCGTTATCCTGAGGCATGGGAGCCTTGCCCTTAACAAAGTTAGACAATTTCTTAGGAGGGGCATTAAGTTTGACATTGTCTCCCCTTTGGAAGCCAATGCCATCCTTGATGCCAGGGCGTCTCCCATTATAGAGCATACTTCTAGCAAATTTAAACTTTTCATTTTCTAAGTTATGCTCGACAATTTTAGCATCTAATATTGCTATATGATCATTTTGTTGTTTAATTAAAGCCATGTGATCATGTATAGCATTGATGTCAACATCTCTACATCTAGTACAAATAGAAACATGCTCAATAGATGTAGAAGGTTTGCAAGTTTTTAATTCTACAACCTTAGCATGCAATATATCATTTTCACTTCTAAGGTTGGAAATAGTAGCATTGCAAACATCAAAATCTTTAGCCTTAGCAATTAATTTTTCATTTTCATCTCTAAGGCTAACAAGAGAAATGTTCAATTCATCAATCTTAGCAAGTAAATCAACATTATTATTTCTAAGATTGGGAATTGAAATATTACAAACATGAGAATCAACCTTAGCATTTAAACTAGCATTTTCATTTCTAAGGTTGGCAATTAAGTCATGGCATGTGCTTAGCTCACTAGATAATTTTTGACATTTTTCAACCTCTAGAGCGTAAGCATTCTTAACCTTAACATGCTTTTTATTTTCCTTGATTAGGAAGTCCTCTTGGGAGTCCAAGAGATCATCCTTTTCATGGATGGCACTAATTAGCTCATTTAGTTTTTCCTTTTGTTCCATATTAAGGTTGGCAAAAAGGATACACAAATTATCTTCCTCATCACTAGCATTATCATCACTAGAAGATTCATATTTAGTGGAGGATTTTGATTTAACCTTCTTTCTTTTGCCGTCCTTTGTCATGAGGCACTTGTGGCCGACGTTGGGGAAGAGGAGGCCCTTGGTGACGGTGATGTTGGCGGCGTCCTCGTCGAAGGAGGAGTCGGTGGAGCTCTCGTCGGAGTCCCACTCACGGCACACATGGGCATCGCCGCACTTTCTCTTGTGGTACCTCTTCTTTTCCTTTCTTCTTCCCTTCTTGTCGTCGCCCCTGTCACTGTCACTAGAAATAAGACATTTTGCAATAAAGTGACCGGGCTTACCACACTTGTAGCAAACCTTCTTGGAGCGGGACTTGTGGTCTTTCCCTCTCCTTTGCTTGAGGATTTGGCAGAAGCTCTTGATGATGAGCGCCATTTCCTCGTTGTCGAGCTTGGAGGCGTCGATGGGTTGTCTACTTGAAGTAGACTCCTCCTTTTTCTCCTCTGTCGCCTTGAATGCGACTGGTTGTGCTTCGGGTGTGGAGGAGGTGCCTTGCTCAATAATTTTCTTTGAGCCTTTAATCATTAGCTCAAAGCTCACAAATTTTCCTATAACTTCTTCGGGAGACATTAGCTTATATCTAGGATCACCTCGAATCAATTGAACTTGTGTAGGATTAAGAAATACGAGGGATCTAAGAATAACCTTGACCATCTCATGGTCATCCCATTTTTCGCTCCCGAGGTTGCGTACTTGGTTCACCAAGGTCTTCAAGCGGTTGTACATGGCTTGTGGATCCTCCCCTTGGTGAAGCATGAAGCGACCGAGCTCCCCCTCGATCGTTTCCCGCTTGGTGATCTTTGTCACCTCGTCTCCTTCGTGCGCGGTCTTGAGTACATCCCAAATCTCCTTCGCACTTTTTAACCCTTGCACTTTGTTATACTCCTCTCGACTTAGAGAGGCGAGGAGTATGGTGGTTGCTTGGGAGTTAAAGTGGTGGATTTGGGCCACTTCGTCCGAGTCGTAGTCGTCATCCCCTACAGATGGTACCTGTACACCAAACTCAACAACATTCCATATGCTTGTGTGGAGTGAGGTTAGATGATGCCTCATTTTATCACTCCACATATTGTAATCTTCACCGTCAAAAACCGGTGGTTTTCCTAATGGAACGGAGAGCAAAGGAGTATGTTTTGAAATTCGTGGGTATCGTAGGGGGATCTTACTATACTTCTTGCGCTCATGGCGCTTAGAAGTGACGGACGGCGCGTCGGAGCCGGAGGTTGATGGTGATGAAGTGTCGGTCTCGTAGTAGACGACCTTCCTCATCTTCTTGTGTTTGCCGCTACTCCGATGCGACTTGTGGGAAGAAGACTTCTTCTCCTTCCCCTTCCCCTTGTTGCGGGACTCTTCTGATGAGTGGCTTGTGGTGGGCTTGTCGTCGGTCTCCATCTCCCTCTTGGCGTGATCTCCCGACATCACTTCGAGCGGTTAAGCTCTAATGAAGCACCGGGCTTTGATACCAATTGAAAGTCGCCTAGAGGGGGGTGAATAGGGCAAAACTGAAATTTACAAAAATAATCACAACTACAAGCCAGGTTAGCGTTAGAACTATAATAGAGTCTGCGAGAGAGGGTGCAAAACAAATCGCAAGCAAATAAGGAATGTGACACAAAGATTTGTTTTACCGAGGTTCGGTTCTCGCAAACCTACTCCCCGTTGAGGAGGCCACAAAGGCCGGGTCTCTTTCAACCCTTTCCCTCTCTCAAACGATCCACCGATCGAGTGAGCTTCTTCTTCTCAATCACTTGGGACACAAAGTCCCCGCAAGGACCACCACACAATTGGTGTCTCTTGCTTCGATTACAAGTGAATGAATTGATCACAAGAAACAAATGAGAAAGAAAAGAAGCGATCCAAGCGCAAGAGCTCAAAAGAACACGGCAAATCACTCTCTCTAATCACTAAAGCCTTTTGTCGAATTGGGAGAGGATTTGATCTCTTTGTTGTGCTTTGAATTGAATGCTAGCTCTTGTAAGGTGGTTGGAAACTTGAATACTTGGATGCTATGAATGGTGGGTGGTTGGGGGTATTTATAGCCCCAACCACCAAACTAGCCGTTTGGTGGGGCTGTCTGTCGCATGGTGCACCGGACAGTCCGGTGCACACCGGACATGTCCGGTGCACTAGCCACGTCACCAGAGCCGTTAGGTTCCGACCGTTGGAGCACTGTCTTCTGGGCCCGCCTGGATGTTCGGTGGCGCACCGGACATGTACTGTAGAGTGTCCGGTGCGCCAGCATGGGCGTGCCTGACTTCTGCGCGCGCTGGCGCGCATTTAATGCGTCCGCAGGTAGCCGTTGGCGCCGAAGTAGCCGTTGCTCCGCAGTTACACCGGACAGTCCGGTGTACACCGGACATGTCCGGTGAATTATAGCTGAGCAGCTGCCGTGAATTCCCGAGGCTGCCAAGTTCCAGAGCCGCATCCTCTTGGAGCACCGGACACTGTCCGGTGTACACCGGACATGTCCGGTGAATTATAGCGTGCCGGCTCTGAAAATTCCCGAGACTGAAGAGTTGAGCCTGGAGTGCCCTGGTGCACCGGACACTGTCCGGTGGCACACCGGACAGTCCGGTGTGCCAGCCCAGGGTAGCCTTCGGTTGTCCCTTGCTCTTTGTGTTGAACCCTTTGCTTGGTCTTTTTATTGGCTAAGTGTGAACCTTTTGCACCTGTAGAACTTATACACGAGAGCAAACCAGTTAGTCCAATTATTTGTGTTGGGCAATTCAACCACCAAAATCAATTTGGAAAATAGGTGTAAGCCTAATTCCCTTTCACCCTGTTCATGCATTCTCCAGTTAATACATAGTTTATGGCCATTTCATCATGGGATGCTTCTTGCATTTCTTCTTGCGTTTCCCTGCTACTTCTTGTTGCGGGAGTGAGTTCCTTTAGTTTTTCATCGCCTTTGTGTGCGCACATGTTTAGGTTGGCGGTTTCTTCTACGGGAAGGTTCAAGTTCGGAATGCTTTTCTTCATGTGTTCCTTCCTAGTGCTAGGTCTCTTCTGGCTCCCTTTCTTGCTTTGGGGCATTTTCGTGACTGGCTGTGGTAAGTCCTCTCGCCCTCTTTTCTCGGGACGTCTCCAAGTACTTGGGGTTTGAGAAGCCAGAGTTCCTATCTTTTTGTTATGAGGCCTCTTAACAGGATCGGGTATACCTTCAATTTTCTTTAGTATTTCAACCCTGTCGGTACCCTGAAACAGGGGTACCCCTTGCCACAATATGAAGGCACTACGCCGGCGGAGAGGTCTCTGGTTGCACGGGGAACAGTTCTCAGCCGTGCCACATCGACCGCCCCGGGGTCGCCACGTGGCCAGGGAGAGGGACATGCTCTAGGATGCACGCAGTGGGTCCGGACCTACTGCGAGGAAAGCACCGGACCCCCATACGTGATGAACGGACCTCCGAGACGGGTCCTGGACCCTTCTGAGTGGGGTCCGGACTACTCACCGCCGGATCCCGGGATTCTAGGGCAGAGAATACCCGGACCCTGCTCAGGCAGGGGTCTGGGGGCGACATGTGTCTAGACCCAGCTTGGTGCGAACCTGTCCACACAACGTTCCTAATCCCTGGCCAAGCGAAGACCTGGTGCTGCCAAGCGGCCTACTGTGCATGACGTGAGCTTGCGGGATGGGCCTGACGTAAGACCACTGGGCCACGCTGCCCTTGCATTTATTGTGGAGAAGACGCGCCGCCTGACTGCCCTGCTAACAGGCGATGTGCCCCTTCAGCATTTAATGCGCCCTGTCCACTCAATTAGCAGGCGGTGCCCAAGCCATCCTGCAGGCGGCGTGTCTGTCTATTCCCATTGGCCAATAGTACACCTGTGTCGTGGCATGCGCAGCACCCATCATGACTCGCGCGTTACCGAGGGCGCTGCTGCAAGATATCAATACTGTATGCACTACAGATATCATGGCGCATGGAGATTACACGGGCATGGCAAGCAATAGTTACATCCTTCCATTTGTCCCTAGGCCCACGTATCGGGGCTCAGAACCCTTGTACATGCCCCCCTTGAACTATAAAAGGGAGGCATGCAACATTGAAAGGGGGAGAACACACTTAGACTCCCTCAGGCTTACACATGACTCAAGCTCTCAAGCAATACAACACACAGTGGAGTAGGGTATTACGCTCCGGTGGCCCGAACCACTCTAAACTCTTGCGTGTTCTTGTGTTCATTCCTACATTTCCCAACAGGCAAAACACTTAAACCCCCTCCACATCTTAGGACATAGGGCGGGTGCACTCCGCCACCCGACCGGAGAATTTCCTCTCCGACATTTGGCGCGCCAGGTAGGGGGCTAGTGAAAGGGAATTAGGCTTACACCTATTTTCCTAAGTGATTTTGGTGGTTGAATTGCCCAACACAAATAATTGGACTAACTAGTTTGCTCTAGTCTATAAGTTATACAGGTGCCAAAGGTTCACAAAAAACCAATAAAAAGACCAAGAAAAGGGTTCAACAAAAGGAGCAAGGGATAACCGAAGGCAGCCCTGGTCTAGCGCACCGGACTGTCCGGTGCACCACCAGACAGTGTCCGGTGCACCAGGGTACTCCAAGCTAAACTCTTCACCTTCGGGAATTTTCAGAGGGCTCCACTATAATTCACCGGACTGTCCGGTGTACCACCAGACAGTGTCTGGTGCCCCAAGGAAGAGCAACTCTGAACTCGCCAGCTTCGGGAATCCGCTCCGCTATAATTCACCGGACATGTCCGGTGCACACCGGACTGTCCGGTGTAACGGTGGAGCAACGACTACTTCACGCCAACGGTCACCTGCAACAGCATTTAATGCGCGCCAGAGCGCGCAGAAGTCAGGCACGCATGAGACGGTGCACCGGACAGCCTATAGGGCATGTCCGGTGCACCACCGGACAGCCAGGCGGGCCCACACGTCAGAGCTCCAACGGTCGAACCCTAACGGCCGGGTGACGTGGCTGGCGCACCGGACACTGTCCGGTGGCGCACCGGACTGTCCGGTGCACCATGCAACAGCAGCCTTCACCAAACGGCTAGTTTGGTGGTTGGGGTTATAAATACCCCCAACCACCCCCTCATTCAAGTTATCCAAGTTTTCCACCTTCCAACTACTTACAAGAGCTCTAGCATTCAATTCTAGACACACCCAAGTGATCAAATCCTCTCCAATTCCACACAAGGCTTTAGTGATTAGTGAGAGAGATTTGTTGTGTTCTTTTGAGCTCTTGCGCTTGGATTGCTTCTTTTCTTTCTCATTTGTTCTTGTGATCAAAACTCAATTGTAACCAAGGCAAGAGACACCAATTATGTGGTGGTCCTTGCGGGGAAGTTTTGATCCCGGTTGATTTGAGAAGAGAAGCTCACTCAGTCCGAGGGACCGTTTGAGAGAGGGAAAGGGTTTAAATAGACCCGGCCTTTGTGGCCTCCTCAACGGGGAGTAGGTTTGCGAGAACCGAACCTCGGTAAAACAAATCCGCGTGTCACACTCTTTATTCGCTTACGATTTGTTTTGCGCCCTCTCTCTCAGACTCATTATTATTTCTAACGCTAACCCGGCTTGTAGCTGTGATTAACTTTGTAAATTTCAGTTTCACCCTATTCACCCCCTCTAGGCGACTTTCAATTGGTATCAAAGCCCGATGCTTCATTAGAGCCTAACCGCTCGAAGTGATGTCGGGAGATCACGCCAAGAGGGAGATGGAGACCGGCGACAAGCCCACTACAAGTCACGGGAAGACTTCATCGGAAGAGTCCCGCAACAAGGGGAAGAAGGAGAAGAAATCTTCTTCCCACAAGTCGCATCAGAGTGGCAACAAGCACAAAAAGATGAGGAAGGTGGTCTACTACGAGACCGATACTTCATCACCTTCCACCTCCGGCTCCGACGCGCCGTCCGACACCTCTAAGCGCCATGAGCGCAAGAAGTTTAGTAAGATTCCCCTACGCTATCCTCACATTCCTAAACATACACCTTTACTTTCTGTCCCATTAGGCAAACCACCAACTTTTGATGGTGAAGATTATGCTAGGTGGAGTGATATGATGCGATATCACCTAACCTCACTCCACAAAAGTATATGGGATATTGTTGAGTTTGGTGTACAGGTGCCATCCGTAGGGGATGAAGATTACAATGAGGACGAAGTGGCCCAAATTCAACACTTCAACTCCCAAGCCACAAGTATACTCCTCGCCTCTCTAAGTCGAGAGGAGTATAATAAGGTGCAAGGGTTGAAGAGCGCTAAGGAAATTTGGGACGTGCTAAAGACCACGCACGAAGGAGATGAGGTGACCAAGATCACCAAGCGGGAAACGATCGAGGGGGAGCTCGGTCGCTTCCGTCTTTGCCAAGGGGAGGAGCCAAAAGACATGTACAACCGGCTCAAAACCTTGGTGAACCAAATGCGCAACCTCGGGAGCAAAAAATGGGATGACCACGAAGTGGTTAAGGTTATTCTAAGATCACTTGTTTTCCTTAACCCTACTCAAGTCCAATTGATTCATGGCAATCCAAGATATACACTAATGACTCCCGAGGAAGTAATCGGGAATTTTGTGAGCTTTGAATTGATGATCAAAGGCTCAAAGAAGATCAACGAGCTTGACGGCCCCTCCACATCCGAAGCACAACCGGTCGCATTCAAGGCGACGGAAGAAAAGAAGGAGGAATCTACTCCAAGTCGAACACCCATCGACGCCTCCAAGCTCGACAACGAGGAGATGGCGCTCATCATCAAGAGCTTCTGCCAAATCCTCAAACAAAGGAGGGGGAAAGATTACAAGCCCCGCTCCAAGAAAGTGTGCTACAAATGTGGTAAGCCCGGTCACTTTATTGCCAAATGTCCTATTTCTAGTGACAGTGACAGGGGCAACGACAAGAAGGGGAGAAGAAAGGAGAAGAAGAGATATCACAAGAAGAAGGGCGGCGATGCCCATGTGTGTCGCGAGTGGGACTCCGACGAGAGCTCCACCGACTCCTCCTCCGACGAGGACGCCGCAAACATCGCCGTCACCAAGGGTCTTCTCTTCCCCAACGTCAGCCACAAGTGCCTCATGGCAAAAGACGGCAAAAGGAAGAAGGTAAAATCAAGATCCTCCACCAAATATGAAACCTCTAGCGATGAGGATAATGATAGTAATGAGGAGGATAACTTGCGTATTCTTTTTGCCAACCTAAACATGCAGCAAAAGGAAAAGTTAAATGAATTGATTAGTGCCATCCATGAAAAGGATGATCTCTTGGACTCCCAAGAGGACTTCCTTATTAAAGAAAAGAAAAAGCATGTTAAGGTTAAAAATGCTTATGCTCTAGAAGTAGAGAAATGTGAAAAATTATCTAGGGAGCTAAGCACTTGCCATGAGACTATTGACAACCTTATAAATGAGAATGCTAATTTGTTAGCTAAGGTTGATTCAAATGTTTGTAATGTTTCAATTCCCAATCCTAGAAATGATAATGTTGATTTACTTGCTAAGATTGATGAATTGAATATTTCTCTTGATAGCCTTAGATGTGAAAATGAAAAATTGCTTGCTAAGGCTAAAGAATTAGATGTTTGCAATGTTACAATTTCTGATCTTAGAGATAACAATGATATTTTGCGTGCTAAGATTGTTGAACTTAATTCTTGCAAACCCTCTACATCTACTATTGAGCATGTTTCTATTTGTACTAGATGTAGAGATATTGATATTAATGCTATTCATGATCATATGACTTTAATTAAACAACAAAATGATCATATAGCAATATTAGATGCTAAAATTGTCGAGCATAACTTAGAAAGTGAAAAATTTAAATTTGCTAGAAGTATGCTCTATAATGGGAGATGCCCTGGCATCAAGGATGGCATTGGCTTCCAAAGGGGAGACAATGTCAAACTTAATACCCCTCCTAAGAAATTGTCTAACTTTGTTAAGGGCAAGGCTCCCATGCCTCAGGATAACGAGGGTTACATTTTTGTACCCTGCCGGTTATCCTGAGCACAAAATTAGGAGAATTCATTCTAGGAAGTCTCACTCTGGCCCTAATCATGCTTTTATGTATAAGGGTGAGACATGTAGCTCTAGGCAACGAACCCGTGCTAAGTTGCCTAAAAGGAAAACTCCTAGTGCATCAAATAATAATGACATTTCATTTAAAACCTTTGATGCATCTTATGTTTTAACTAACAAATCCGGCAAGGTAGTTGCCAAGTTTGTTGGGGGCAAACACAAGGGCTCCAAGACTTGTGTTTGGGTACCCAAAGTTCTTGTTTCTAATGCTAAAGGACCCAAAACCGTTTGGGTACCTAAAGTCAAGAACTAAAATTGTTTTGTAGGTTTATGCATCTGGGGGCTCAAGTTGGATCATCGATAGCGGGTGCACAAACCACATGACAGGGGAGAAAAGGATGTTCTCCTCTTATGAGAAAAACCAAGATCCCCAACGAGCTGTCACATTCGGGGATGGAAATCAAGGTTTGGTCAAAGGTTTGGGTAAAATAGCTATATCTCCTGACCATTCCATTTCCAATGTTTTTCTTGTTGATTCATTAGATTACAACTTGCTTTCCGTTTCCCAATTATGTCAAATGGGCTACAACTGTCTATTTACTGATGTAGGTGTCACTGTCTCTAGAAGAAGTGATGATTCAATAGCTTTTAAGGGAGTGTTAAAGGGTCAGCTATACTTGGTAGATTTTGATAAAGCTGAACTCGACACTTGCTTAATACCTAAGACTAACATGGGTTGGCTCTGGCACCGCCGACTAGCCCATGTTGGAATGAAGAATCTTCATAAGCTTCTAAAGGGAGAGCACATTTTAGGATTAACAAATGTTCATTTTGAGAAAGACAGGATTTGTAGCGCATGCCAAGCTGGGAAGCAAGTTAGTGTTCATCATCCACATAAGAACATCATGACGACTGACAGGCCACTGGAACTCCTACACATGGATCTATTCGGCCCGATTGCTTACATAAGCATCGGCGGGAGTAAGTACTGTCTAGTTATTGTGGATGATTATTCTTGCTTCACTTGGGTGTTCTTTTTGCAAGAAAAATCACAAACCCAAGAGACTTTAAAGGGATTCTTGAGACGGGCTCAAAATGAGTTTGGCTTGAGGATCAAGAAAATTAGAAGCGACAACGGGACGGAGTTCAAGAATTCACAAATTGAAGGCTTCCTTGAGGAGGAGGGCATCAAGCATGAGTTCTCTTCTCCCTACACCCCACAACAAAATGGTGTAGTGGAGAGGAAGAATCGAACTCTATTGGACATGGCAAGAACCATGCTTGATGAGTACAAGACGCTGGATCAGTTTTGGGCCGAGGCGGTTAACACCGCTTGCTACGCTATCAACCGGTTATATCTACACCGAATCCTCAAGAAGACATCATACGAACTCCTAACCGGTAAAAAGCCCAACATTTCATATTTTAGAGTCTTTGGCAGCAAATGCTTTATTCTTGTTAAAAGAGGTAGGAAATCTAAATTTGCTCCTAAGACTGTAGAAGGCTTTTTACTAGGATATGACTCAAACACAAGGGCATATAGAGTCTTTAACAAGTCCTCAGGACTAGTTGAAGTTTCTTGTGACGTTGTGTTTGATGAAACTAACGGCTCTCAAGTAGAGCAAGTTGATCTTGATGAGATAGGTAATGAAGAGGCTCCGTGCATCGCGCTAAGGAACACGTCCATTGGGGATGTGTGTCCTAAGGAATCGGAAGAGCCACCACATGCACAAGATCAACCATCCTCCTCCACGCAAGCATCTCCACCAACTCAAAATGAGGACGAGGCTCAAATTGATGAAGGAGAAAATCAAAATGATGAGCCACCTCAAGATGACGGCAATGATCAAGGGGGAGATGCAAATGATCAAGACAAGGAGGATGAAGAACCAAGACCACCACACCCAAGAGTCCACCAAGCAATTCAACGAGATCACCCCGTCGACACCATCTTCGGCGACATTCATAAGAGGGTAACCACTAGATCTCGTGTTGCACATTTTTGTGAGCATTACTCTTTTGTTTCCTCTATTGAGCCACATAGGGTAGAGGAAGCACTCCAAGATTCGGATTGGGTGGTGGCGATGCAAGAGGAGCTCAACAATTTCACTAGGAACGAGGTATGACATTTAGTTCCATGTCCTAACCAGAATGTTGTAGGAACCAAATGGGTCTTCCGCAACAAGCAAGATGAGCATGGTGTGGTGACAAGGAACAAAGCTCGACTTGTGGCCAAGGGATACTCCCAAGTCGAAGGTTTGGATTTTGGTGAAACCTATGCACCCGTAGCTAGGCTTGAGTCAATTTGTATATTATTAGCCTATGCTACTTAGAGTGCCTTCCTCAATGGACCAATCAAGGAAGAGGTCTATGTTGAGCAACCTCCCGGCTTTGAAGATAGTGAGTACCCTAACTATGTCTATAGGCTCTCTAAGGCGCTTTATGGGCTCAAGCAAGCCCCAAGAGCATGATATGAATGCCTAAGAGATTTCCTTATTGCTAATGGCTTCAAAGTCGGCAAGTCCTATCCTACTTTATTTACTAAAACTCTTGACAATGATTTGTTCGTATGCCAAATATATGTTGATGATATTATATTCGGGTCTACTAACGAATCTACATGTGAAGAATTTAGTAGGATCATGACACAGAAATTCGAGATGTCGATGATGGGGGAGTTGAAGTATTTTCTAGGATTCCAAGTCAAGCAACTCCAAGAAGGCACTTTCATTACCAAACGAAGTATACTCAAGACATTTTAAACAAGTTTGGGATGAAGGATGCCAAGCCCATCAAGACTCCCATGGGAACCAATTGGCATCTCGACCTCGACACGGAAGGTAAATCCGTCGATCAAAAGGTATACCGGTCGATGATAGGTTCACTACTCTATTTATGTGCATCTCGACCGGATATTATGCTTTCCGTATGCATGTGTGTAAGATTCCAAGCCGACCCTAAGGAATCTCACCTTACGGCCATAAAACGAATCTTGAGATATTTGGCTTATACTCCTAAGTTTGGGCTTTGGTACCATCGGGGATCCACATTCGATTTAATTGGTTATTCGGATGCCGATTGGGTGGGGTGTAAAATTAATAGAAAGAGCACATCGGGGACTTGCCAGTTCTTGGGAAGATCCTTGGTGTCTTGGGCTTCAAAGAAGCAAAATTTGGTCGCTCTTTCTACCGCCGAAGCCGAGCACATTGCCGCAGGCCATTGTTGCGCACAATTGCTTTGGATGAGGCAAACCCTGCGGGACTATGGTTACAAATTAACCAAAGTTCCTCTTCTATGTGATAATGAGAGTGCAATCCGCATGGCGGATAATCCCGTTGAGCATAGACGCACTAAACACATAGCCATTCAGTATCATTTTCTTAGGGATCACCAACAAAAGGGGGATATCGAGATTGCATACATTAATACTAAAGATCAATTAGCCGATATCTTTACCAAGCCACTAGATGAACAAACTTTTACCAAACTTAGGCATGAGTTAAATATTCTTGATTCTAGGAATTTCTTTTGATGTCTTGCACACATAGCTCATGAATATACCTTTGATCATGTCTCTTTTCTATATGCTATGACTAATATATTTTCAAGTGAATTTCAAACCAAGTCATAGGTGTATTGAAAGGGGATTGGAGTCTTCGGCAAAGACAAAGGCTTCCACTCCACTCCATAACTCATTCTTCGCCGTCGCTCCAAGCATCTCTCCGTCTTTGGTATAATCTTCACTCATATATTTTATTTGCCAAAGGGGGAGAAAGTAGTTAGAAAAGGGCTTATATTTCACTCTAAGTATCTGTTTTTGGCGATTCATGCCAAAGGGGGAGAAAGTATTAGCCCAAAGCAAAAGGACCGCATCACCACCCTAATTTTTAAAACTAATGATTTTCAAATTGGTTGGTAATTTTCAAATTGGTATCTTATTGTGTTCAAAAAGGGGAGAAAATAGCACTTTCAAAAATTAGTATCTTAAAACCCTCTTGAACACTAAGAAGAGAATTTATTGAGGGGGAGTTTTGTTTTAGTCAAAGGAAAAGTATTTGAAACAAGGGGGGAAAAATTCAAATCTTGAAAATGCTTCGCAAAATCTTATTCATTTACCTTTGACTATTTGCAAAAGGACTTTGAAAAGGACTTACAAAAAGAATTTGCAAAAACAAAACTTGTGGTGCAAGCGTGGTCCAAAATATCAAAAATTAAAGAAACAATCCATGCATATCTAGTAAGTAATATATATTGGCTCAATTCTAAGTAACCTTTGCACTTACATTATGCAAACTAGTTCAATCATGTACTTCTATACTTGCTTTGGTTTGTGTTGGCATCAATCACCAAAAAGGGGGAGATTGAAAGGGAATTAGGCTTACACCTATTTTCCTAAGTGATTTTGGTGGTTGAATTGCCCAACACAAATAATTGGACTAACTAGTTTGCTCTAGTCTATAAGTTATACACGTGCCAAAGGTTCACAAAAAACCAATAAAAAGACCAAGAAAAGGGTTCAACAAAAGGAGCAAGGGATAACCGAAGGCAGCCCTGGTCTGGCGCACCGGACAGTGTCTGGTGCACCACTGGACAATGTCCGGTGCACCAGGGTACTCCAAGCTAAACTCTTCACCTTCGGGAATTTTTAGAGGGCTCCACTATAATTCACCAGACTGTCCGGTGTACCACCGGACAGTGTTTGGTGCCCCAAGGAAGAGCAACTCTGAACTCGCCAGCTTCGGGAATCCGCTTCGCTATAATTCACCAGACATGTCCGGTGCACACCAGACTGTCCGGTGTAATGGTGGAGCAACGACTACTTCGCGCCAACGGTCACCTGCAGCAGCATTTAATGCGCGCCAGAGCGCGCAGAAGTCAGGCACGCGCGAGACGGCGCACCGGACAGCCTACAGGGCATGTCCGGTGCACCACCGGACAGCCAGGCGGGCCCACACGTCAAAGCTCCAACGGTCGAACCCTAATGGCCGGGTGACGTGGCTGGCGCACCGGACTGTCCGGTGCGCTATGCGACAGCAGCCTTCACCAAACGGCTAGTTTGGTGGTTGGGGTTATAAATACCCCAACCACCCCTCATTCAAGTCATCCAAGTTTTCCACCTTCCAACTACTTACAAGAGCTCTAGCATTCAATTCTAGACACACCCAAGTGATCAAATCCTCTCCAATTCCACACAAGGCTTTAGTGATTAGTGAGAGAGATTTGTTGTGTTCTTTTGAGCTCTTGCGCTTGGATTGCTTCTTTTATTTCTCATTTGTTCTTGTGATCAAAACTCAATTGTAACCAAGGCAAGAGACACCAATTGTGTGGTGGTCCTTGCGGGGAAGTTTTGATCCCGGTTGATTTGAGAAGAGAAGCTCACTCGGTCCGAGGGACCGTTCGAGAGAGGGAAAGGGTTGAAATAGACCCGGCCTTTGTGGCCTCCTCAATGGGGAGTAGGTTTGCGAGAACCGAACCTCGGTAAAACAAATCCGCGTGTCACACTCTTTATTCGCTTACGATTTGTTTTGCGCCCTCTCTCTCGGATTCATTATCATTTCTAACGCTAACCCAGCTTGTAGCTGTGATTAACTTTGTAAATTTCAGTTTCGCCCTATTCACCCCCTCTAGGCGACTTTCAGCTAGGCTTGAAGTGTTTGCTTGTTTTCCTGTTCGACACTATGGTCCATATCGTCGAGCACCATGACGAGACCTCTGAAGACTTCCCCATGGAGGAGGAGGCCACATCTTCTACGCCGCAGAGTTCTGGCCGCCCGACGCCTGGTGCCGCAGCTATGCGCCCCGCGCGGCAACACACGCCAGCGCAGGCGTCCCGGACTCCATTGGGGGTTGCTCCCGCCGAAGCGCTCTGTGCGACCAAGGAGTTGTTGTGCCACCCACCAAGCTCCACGGCCTCGCCAGGGGCTATGAGGCAGTGGCACGACGACGTGGATCGCCTCCTTGGCATGGCGCACTCTGGCTCGGTCAGGCCCAGACCTCGATCATCCCGGCACCAGTACGAGGCGTCAGCCTCTGTGCGCTCACCCTCGGTGAGGGCTGCCCCGACCAAAGATCTACGAGCGGAGCTCAACCACAGACACGCGGTTGAAGACGCGCAAGTCCCTCTGAAGAGACCAGAAGACCTGCGGGACGAACTCTACCGCAGGCGTGTGAGCAAAGATTCCTGTATCTCTTTAGAAAGGGAGCGTGAGCGTCGTGGGAACCTCGAGGGTCACAACCTCGAGCAAGATTTCGCTGCGGTCGCACCACAGGCCCCAGGGGATGCCCGATTCCAGATGAGCATCCCGTTGGCTGGAGTGGGCTGTGTCGCCCTAGTGGACCACCTTCGCGCAGCGACATGGCCACCCAAGTTTCGGCCACACCTGCTAGAAAAGTACGATGGTACGACAAACCCGTCGGAATTCCTGTAGGTTTATGTCACTGCCATTACGGCAGCAGGTGGAGGCACCGCCGTAATGGCAACCTACTTCCATGTAGCCTTGTCTGGGCCAACCCAGACTTGGCTCATGAACCAAGCCCTAGGATCCATCTACTCCTGGGAAGAGCTCTGCGCGCGGTTCATGGTGAACTTCGCCAACGTTTACCAGCAGCATGGTGTGGAGGCACACCTCCATGCAGTAAGGCAGGAACTCAGGGAGACCCTCCGGGCGTTCATTTCCCGCTTCACTAAGGTACGTGGGACAATCCCCCATATCTCGGATGCTTCCATCATCACTGCTTTCTGCCAGGGGGTACGTGATGAAAAGATGTTAGATAAGTTGACCACGCATGATGTGGACAACGTCACCACGCTCTTTGCTCTGGCTGACAAATGTGCCAGAGCCGCTGAGGGCCATGCTTGGCACTCGGCGCCACAGGTCGGGGTTACCCAGACAGGCAGCTCGGATGCCGTCGCCCAGGGTGGCAGCAAAAAGAAAAAAGAAACAAGAATCATGGCCACGAGAAGCCACAGTTTGCTGCTCCAGTCGCCGCTGCCGCAGCCGGGGGCCAAGGTGAGCGCAACAAGCGCCCACAGCCCTAGGGAAGCAGCAGTTGCACATGCTTAGTGCACCCCAACAGCCGCCACAGTGCCACCGACTGCCGTGAGATTATCAAACTCATGAGGCGCGTCAGCGAGCAGTCCTCCAAGGACATCTCGCTGCCTCGCCGCCGGCCTGGCAAGAAGGGGGCGACGAAGAAGCTGCGGCTGTGGAGGGACGAGACCTCAGCTACCAGTCGCCCGAGGCGGACCTTAAGGACGTTTTCACCAGAGACTCTAACTCCGGCGATGACAACGACCGCCGCAAGAAGCTGTATGTAATGTACGGCGAAAGCTGGGAGCTCATCTCCTGCAGGAGTGTCAAGTCCTTGTGGCGGGAGGTTCTTTTGGCGGTCCCAGGGGTCCCCAAAGCTGCTCCACACCAATGATGGAGGAGCACCACCATCTCCTTCGGGGCATCCGACTGCCCCGACAACATGGCGGGGGCCGGCGTACTGCCGCTCATCACCGGCTCACCGCCCCTGTTGTCGCCAACATGCGACTGCATCACGTGTTGATCGACGGAGGGGCCGACCTCAATGTCATCAGCCATGCAGCATTCAGGCAGCTGCAGATCCTGGGGTCCCGGCTGGGGCCCTCTCGCCCATTCTCCGGGGTGGGCCTGCAGCCCGTGTATCCCCTCGGGAGCATAACGCTCCCGGTTACATTTGGGACAGAGGAAAACTTCCACACGGAAAACATCTAGTTCGATGTCGCGGAGGTCAACCTCCCCTTTAACGCCATCATTCGGAGGCCAGCCCTGTACCGGTTCATGGCCATTGCCCATTATGGGTATTTGGTCCTCAAGATGCCGTTCCCCGCTAGGATCCTCACCGTGCGGGGCGACCGCACCGCCGCGCTAGTAGCCGTCGAGAAGCTACACACTCTAGCGACTAAGATCGCTCGGCCAGACGATGGAGGGAGAGGCTGTCACACCCGGTTTTAGAAGGCAAACCGAATGCAAACCATGTACGTGCCAGGATCAGCAATTCACGTACCTAGCAGTTACATAACATGGACATCATCACACAGTGCTCAAATAGTATTAAAAAGGGAAATAATAGTCGATTACATCATATGTCTGAGACATCCACATAGTCTTTACAATAAATCAAAATGCAAAAACGAAACGTAGATAAACGCGGCCTTCATAGGCAGCCGACTGGGGGTTGCCGCTAACCCACACCTAGAACTCGTCGTAGTCTTGGAACTCCTGGAAGTCTCCTTCCATGGCTTCATCTTCTCCTGAGCAGTGGTTGCAATGCGGACAACCTGGGGGGGGGGGGGTTGGTGTGTAGAGCAAGGGTGAGTACACATCAACATACTCAGCAAGTGTCCTGTTTGGCTGTAGTGGACTAGCTTTATGTGGGGGTAAGTTAAGCAGTTGCTTTTAGTTGGTCAGATTATTATTACTAGTAGAAAAAGCCAAGTTTTAGAATTAACCCACGTTATTAACCCAAACGTACTCCTTTCCAATCGGAAAGAGTACCACTTACCATCACCAGAGTCAAAACCAAGAACCATCAATCTCATTGCCACCTGCAAATCCGAACATCTCTGATCAAGTACCACTAATCACTGGAGCTCCCTTGGCCGCTCATAACCGCGAGCACGGCTGATATATCAGTTTTCATAACACTCTGCAGAGGTTGTGCACTTTACCCACAAGCCGTGATGCCCTTTCTGCCCGGAGAGAGCTACTCCCCATTGACCACTACCTAGGTGGTCGAGTAGGGCATCACTACGTAGCCTTTACAAAGATTCCCCGAGGCTATAGCCGCTCGTTAGGTTTCCTAAATATACCGCACTCCTCCCCAAGGGACAAATCAACCTTGGCAGAGCGACGCATACACCGAGCCCCATTGACGGCACGACGGCGAAGCGAACTACACCCTGGTTCCTCTAATTACTCAGCTAAGGGCGTCCCACTCCACCCTCATGGTTGCACTGTTTTCCCAGGCGGTCATCCAACGAACAGGTCCTTGCGGAGAGGCACTCGAGAAACCGCTCGAGCCCCCTTGAAGGTCACAAGTATAACATCATAATAAAAGAGGGGAAAACAACGTATCATTGATAATTCTCATCATGTTCATTGATTAGAGTTGAGCAATAGCATAAGACTAAGCAATAATAATCCAACCCAAATAGGTAAACAAAGACATGGATAACAAAAGCTAGTCGATCCTTAGGTATAACTGTGAAATACGGGAGGTGAATTAAAGAATGTATAGGACAGAGATAGGTCAAGGGACACTTGCCTCCACCAACCGACTGCTGCTCATGGGCTCCTCCTGCGGGTTCTTCGGGTTCTTCAACCGGATCGTTCTCTATGCGAGCGTAAACATACATACATCCACATATTTAATTCAAAAGAACAGTACACCATGCAATAGAATGCAGTAAATAAACAGACGTTCCACGCGGGCTCGCAATTAAGGTTAAGAGAGAAAGAGAAAAAGACAGTCGAGAAACGATCACGTTATATTATTATAAATTAAACCACTCGCTTATTAGAAGGGAATTAATTTGGACACTACGTTTAGCATAAAGTAAAGTCATGTTTCATGTCTAATAATTATACGCAGATGAATATAAATTAAAAGGATTGTCGCGCAGCGAGACGCGCGACATAACACTCTAAATCGAATTAAGAAATCGATGACTCGTCACGCGACAGAGCGCACAACGAGGCACTTGCATTAATTATAAAGAGACGTTAAGCATCGCGCGACAAAACGCACGACGACATATGTCAACAGGGCCAAGTTTAAAGTGGGACGTCACGCGACTGGACGCGCGACGTCACATATTAAACAACCTGAAATTAAGATGGATCGTCGTGCGATGAAGCGCGCGACACAGCGCATTAATAGAACCTGAAATTAAACAAATTCGTCGTGCAACGAAGAGCGCGACGCAGCACACTAACTAACGGAGTTTGAAATTAATTAAAGACCGAGAATAATCACCGCGTGCGTGGGGTTGTGCACGCAGGAACGCTTTAGGGGGGGGGGGTAAACAAGGCCACGCGAGCCGCGTCGAGGGCCGGGACGCCGCGCGCAGGGGCAGCGCGCCAAGGGTCGCGCGCCGGGGGGGGGGGGGTCGGGAACGCCGCGCCGGCGGGCCGAGCCGCCGCACTGGGGGCAGGGGATGCTGCGCCGGGGGGCGGAGGGAAGGGAGCAGGGGGCCGGGCGGGCCACGCTGGGGCCAGGGACCGCCGTCGGGGGCAGGGCCGCCGCGGGGGAGGGAGCAGAGGGGCGGGGCCACGGGAGGGGCAGGGGCGAGCCGCCGCGCCACCGCGCATGGGGCCGTGGCGGGGTCGCGCCGCACCGCTGTGGGGAGGGAGGGGCGAGCGCCGCCGCGCAGGGGGGTCGGGGTGGGGTCGCGCTGGGGTGGGGAGCAGGGGCGGGCCGCGCCAGGGCCGCAGGCCGCCGCGCTAGGGCGGGCAGGGGCGAGCGCCGCCACGAGCAGGGGCGCGCGCGCAGGGAAGAAAGGGAGGGCGCGCGCAGGGAAGAGAAGAGGAGGGGGAGGGAGAGAGAGAGAGAAGGGAAGGGGAGGGGAAAAACTCACCTCCGGGGATCCAAATCTGGTGATCACCGTCTCCAAAACCCTAGGGCACCACGGGGAGAGAGAGGTGGAAGAAGGGGAGGGAGGTTACCGCACGGGAGAAATCAAATGAGCCAAACGGATCTGGGGAAGGGGGGGGGGGGTGCACGGGCCGGACCGGGCCGGACTAGGTCGGGCTGGGCCGGGTCACATCGCGGATTGAAACCCGTGACACGCATGACCATTAAATGGAGTTAAATCGCGAACCGAAATCCAAAACGGAACAAGACGAACACGCGACATTAGACAAAGAAATGCGCTTCGGCATGATGCAACACCCATGACACTTAGGTTTTGTTTATACATGACATGGACACATGTCACTATACTGGTTTGAAATTGGGAAAAAGGAGGCGAAACGGGAAGAGAAAAGAGAGTAACGCCCGAATTTGGTGAGAGAAAAGAAGAAAAAATTCTACTCCCAAATTCAGGGCGTTACAAACCTATCCCCCTTAAAAGAATCTCGCCCTCGAGATTCAGGGTTGGCTAGCAAAGAGCTCAGGGTATTTAGCCATCAGATCATCTTCACGCTCCCAGGTTGCTTCTTCCTCGGAGTGATGATTCCATCTGACTTTGCACATTCTGATGGTCTTCCTTCGGGTGACTCTGTCTGCGGTCTCAAGGATTTGCGTTGGCTTCTCAACGTAGGTCAAGTCCTCCTGGACTTCAAGACCTTCAACTGGCAACTGCTCTTCTAGCACACGCAAACACGTCTTCAACTGAGACACATGAAAGACATCATGCACTACGGACAAGCCTTCTGGCAAACTGAGCTGATAGGCCACTTCTCCACGCTTTGCAAGAATCTGATACGAACCGATGTAGCGGGGTGCTAGCTTGCCTTTGACTCCAAATCTTCTAACTCCTCTGATCGGTGACACTTTTAGATAGACGAAGTCTCCAACTTCAAAACTCAGCCCTCTTCTTCTTGTGTCTGCATAGCTTCACTGCCTTGATTGCGCTATCTTCAAATTCTCTTGGACCATCTTAATGTTCTCTTCGGCTTCAAGCAGAATGTCTGGCCCAAACACTTGCTTTTCTCCAGGCTAATCCCATTGCAATGGAGTTCTACAACTCCTCCCATAAAGCGCCTGAAATGGTGACATCTTCAAGCTGGCCTGGTAACTGTTGTTATAGGAGAACTCTACATAAGGCAATCTCTTGTCCCATCCGGACTGATCTTGCAACGCACAGGCTCTCAACATGTCTTCAAGGATTTGATTAGTTCTTTCAGTCTGACCATCTATCTGCGGATGATAAGCTGAACTGAAATTCAGATGTGTGCCCAAGGCTTCATGCAACTGCTGCCAGAAATGAGAGGTGAACTGCGTTCCTCTGTCTGACACTATCTTCTTTGGCACACCATGAAGACAAACGATCCGAGACATGTACAATTCTGCCAATACTGCACTGCTGTAGTTGGTCTTGACATGTATGAAGTGGGCTGACTTAGTTAAGCGGTCCACTACTACCCAAATGGAATCGTAGCCGGCTTGAGTGCGAGGCAATCCGACTATGAAATCCATACCGATTTCATCCTATTTCCACTGAGGAATTTGCAACGGTTGCAACAATCCAGCTGGTCTCTGGTGCTCTGCCTTGATCCTTCGACAACTATCACACATAGCCACATGCTCTGCGATTTCCCTCTTCATTCCGTACCACCAGAATTTCTTCTTCAGATCCTGATACATCTTCTCACTTCCAGGGTGAATCGAATAAGCTATCTCATGAGCTTCCTTGAGGATCAACTCCCGAATAGATTGGACATTGGGAACACACAAGCGGTCTTTGAACCATATCACACCTCTGCGTCTTCCCTAAAATCTTTGCCTTTGCTGTCTAGAATCAGTCACCGGATTTCACTGATCTTCTCATCATTCTGCTGTGCTTCTTTGATTTTCCGCTCCAGGGTAGGTTCCAACTCAATGGTGACTCCTCGCGAATTATTCAGAAATCTGAGACTCAACCTGTCAAACTCTTTGGCCAACTCATAAGGCATTGGATGAGCGACCATCAGATTGACTTGACTCTTCCTGCTCAAAGCATCTGCCATTACGTTCGCTTTGCCTGGATGGTAGTGAATCTCCAACTCATAGTCTTTGATCAGCTCTAACCATCTTCGTTGCCTCATATTCAGCTCTGACTGAGTGAATATGTACTTCAGACTCTTATGGTCTGTGTAAACATCACATTTCTGTCTATATAGATAGTGCCTCCACGTCTTCAATGCGTGAACCACTGCTGCCAACTCTAGGTCATGGATTGGGTAATTCTTCTCATGAACCTTTAGTTGTCAGGACGAGTAAGCCACAACTCTTCCCTCTTGCATCAACACACACCCCAAACCTGTGTAACAAGCATCACAATACACCGAGAAGGGCTTGTGCACATCAGACAAGACTAAGACAGTCGCTGTAGTCAACTTCTCTTTTAGCGCTTCGAAAGCCTCTTGACACTTCAGGGTCCACTTGAACTCAACCTTGTTGCCTAGCAAAGCTGTCATTGGTTTCGCAATCTTCGAAAACCCTTCAATGAATCGCCGATAGTATCCGGCCATTCCAATGAAGCTCTTGATTCCAAGGGCATCTGTTGGCGCTTTCCAGTTCAGAATGTCTGCCACTTTCTTCGGATCCACAGCCAATCCTTCGTTGTTGATTATGTGACCCAAGAATAGGACTTCACTGATCCAGAACTCGCATTTGCTCAACTTTGCATACAACTGGTGCTCTCACAATCTCTGCAATACCATCCTTAAATGATCTACATGCTCTTCTTCGCTTTGAGAATATATCAGAATGTCATCAATAAATACCACCACAAACTTATCAAGATAGTCCATGAATACACTGTTCATCAAGTTCATAAAGAAAGCTGGTGCATTTGTTAGACCGAAAGACATCACAGTGAACTCATACAACCCATACTTGGTAATGAATGCCGTCTTCGGAATATCTGAAGGTCGGATCCTGAGCTGATGATAACCTGACCTCAGATCTATCTTGGAGAACACGCTGTCTCCTCTCAACTGGTCGAACAGGTCTTCTATTCTGGGCAAGGGGTACTTGTTCTTGATGGTGACCTCATTCAGAGCTCGATAATTGATACACATCCTTTTGGTGCCATCTTTCTTCTCTACAAATAGGACAGGGGCGGCCCAAGGCCAGGTGCTTGGCCGGATGTAACCTTTCTTTGACAGCTCATCAATCTGCTTCTTGAGTTCAACCAACTCTGGTCCGGATATCCTATAAGCTCTCTTAAAGATGGGGGCGGTTCTAGGAAGAAGCTCTATGGCAAATTCAACTTTCCGCTCTGGTGGCATACCTGGTAAGTCCTTTGGAAACACAAATGGGAACTCGAACACAACCTTGATAGCCTCAATTGGGTCTGCTTCACTGCTATCAATAGCCATCTGATAACAACTTTCTTTCTTCGGCACAGGCGGGACTAACTCGGTCACCACCTCCTCTCCTAGTGGAGACACCAACTTGATTGTCCTCTTATCACAACTGATAACTGCCTGGTACTTATCTAGCCAATTCATCCCTAGGATGACATCTATTCCCTGAGTACCCATTACTATGAGGTTAGCGGGAAACGCTATCCCCCTTATTTCCACACATACATTCAAACAAATGCTATCGGCTCGAATTCTACCACCGGCTGAGTCAATTTGAATGGGGGTTGACATGGTAGTTATTGGAAGACTATGTGCTTTTACCCATGATGCAGTAATGAATGAATGCGTTGCTCCAGTATCAAATAACACTTCTGCAATATGGGAGTTGACTGGAAACATACCTACTATCATGCTGGGGGTCTCCTGAACTGCTTCAGCCTCCAAGTGGTTTAGTCTCCCATGATTATAGCGTGGCTGAGAGCGGTTGCCTACTCCTGGCTGAGGCGCATTCTGCTTTGCTGGGGCATTGGGGCCTGACTGCTGCTGGGCTGCCTTCTTCGGACATTGCATCACCCAATGGCCTTGCTCTCCACAGTGGAAACATGCTCTGTTTCCAACCTGAGTTGGCGCTGCCTGACTGTTCTGCTGGTTTGCTGGGGCAGGAAGACAAGGTGCCTGCTGATTCTGCCTCTGGAACTAACCTCCTCCTGACTGATTGTTCAGGCGATTCTGATACTGGTGCTGAGGATACTGCCTTTGAAACTGCTGATGCTGGGGTGGACGCTGGTTCTGCCTGAACTGCTGAGGTTGATTGCCTGAGAAACGAGGACGATTGCTGCTTCTAGGCTGGGGTCCACTGATCTTGCGCTTGCGATCCTCCATATCCTTACGCTTCCTCTCTGTCATGATTGCTTTGTCAATCAGGTGCTGGAATGTCGAGAAGGTATGATTCATCAGCTGATACTGTAGAGGGTCAACCAAGCCTCTCAGGAAACGATACTGTCTCTTGGCGTCGGTGTTGACATCTTCAGGAGCATAGCGAGACAACTGCAGAAACCTGTCACGGTACTCACTGACAGACAATGACCCTTGCTTGAGGGCCAGAAACTCCTCCTTCTTCACTGTCATCAGACCTGTAGGAACATGGTACTGACGGAAGCTACCTCTGAACTCTTCCCAGGTGATGGTGTCGGGGTTGGCATGGGTGGCGAGATATGACTCCCACCATGACTGGGCTGCTCCTCTCAACAGACGGGGACCATACAGAACTTTCTCCCTGTCATCACACTGAGCGGTATGCAACTCTCGTTCCACAGTGCGCAGCCAGTCTTCAGCATCCATGGGGTCAGAAGAGTGAGCAAACGTTGGGGGATGACCTCTCATGAATTCAGCATGCTTGTCCCTGGGCATCTGAGGCATCTGAGGTTGAGGTGGTAGCTGTTGCTGCTGCTACTGCTGAATGGCGGCCAGAGTCTGACCAATGGCTTGAACTGCCTGAGTCTGCATCAGGAACATCTGCTCGATGGACATCGGGGGCGGGGGCGGCAGTTGCTGTTGCTAGGGTACCTCATCCTGCTGAGCTGCTTGCTCCTGCTGAGCACGCCTTCCTCCTCTACGCCTGTTTTTTGACATCTGCAGAATGCAACCACACATCAGAACCGATCTTGCAAATCTTGCAGCATAAGAAAAGAGTATAGAATTCTTCACAACACCGAACAGATGAACATCTTCACTGATCTTCAACACAGACTAACACAGCTTCTCGGATAAAGAGGAAAGTGGAATAAAAGGCTTCCCAACTAAATAGCTAACTCCATTAACATATAACAGGTAAACCAAAATGTCGGGGATACCCACACTCTAGTGACAGTCATTATAAAGATCCAACTCAAACATAGTTCGTCATGACAAACATAAATGCACAGGATATAGCAAACTACCCTGTCTAACTAAGGCTAACTAAAAGCGAGACTAACGCTAGGACTATAGCTTCTACGTATATATTTTGTATTAATTACAAGATCCAACTCTGACGATCTATGGTTCTAAATTTATCTTGGTCTTGCAGTCGGGGTTGCCATAAGACTGGTGTCCATGCCGAGGTGAGCGCTACAGGTGCTGAGTCCCGACGGGAGCGGGGGAACCATCGTCCAGGTGACGATGTTCCGTGCGCTTAGTCCGCAACAGGGCGATCTCAGCACGAGCCCTACTCAGCTCATCTAATGCATGGTCCAGCTCTGTGTTTAGCACGACGGCTAGGTTGACTGTGCTGCTCAACCTAGGATTGTCCTCACCGACAGGTGAAACAATCACGCCTCCTGTGCTGCCAGATGGACAGTGGGGGTAATACTTCAGGTTGAGACCATCAGCTACCCCACCAAGCACTGAGCAGTAGTGCGAAAGTGCACGTCGTGCGGCATCTTGCATGGCCGCCTCAGCTGAGTCCCGCTTAGAGATGGAATAGTGCTCTGAGCAGATCTCTTCACCCCGGAGATCGTTCTTCGAATGGTGCACCAAGCAAGTCACCTCCCAGCAGTCCGGGTAGACCCCACGACTGTGCTGGAAGACCACACAACGATACTCGATAGACCAAGTACGCTGGTCAAGTGCCCGACGTAGCAGGGTGTCGAGCGCATCATGGAAGTGACACCCGCGAGCAGCGTCGCGAGTGATGGGTCGAGCAACCCATCCTTCCGGCTCCTGTTCAGTAGAAAAGTCGGTGTCGTGGCTCAAGCTGCTGTCGCCTCCTCTGTCGTCTGGGTCTCCTCCAGTAGCTACTCCAGAGACTGGGGCGCTCAGTGGTGGTGCAGGGGGCGCCTCCAGCAGGAGCATAGGGGAGCAGCTCTTCATAGACTCTATCTCCTGCTGGAGCGAGAAAGAAGAGCCCTGCTGCTCCTGTCGTCGACGCTCCTGCTCCTCATGCAGGCGGTGGTGCAGCCTCTCCAAGTGGCTGGACTGACCGGCCACGGGACGGCGAAGCGGACGCTCTGTGAGACGAGAGGGTAAGAAGGGGATGACAGACTTCCGTGCAGTGTGTCTAAGACGAGCCATCTACAAAAGACACCGAAGCAAAAGAGTGAGAACAGAACTAGTATGACCAGCAAGTAATGAACCATAAATAAATGAAGGATTAGAATAAAACACAATTTTCAGCAAGGTATAATATATAGTAGAACATAGGTTTGGTCGATATGACCAACTTTTGAAGGGATACCAAAGTCAAGGCAGGGACAGAGGTCTATAATCCTTAGAACGACCATTCTACTCTAGGTTAGCGGTCTTACAGTCAGCACGGCTTTGATACCACCTATGTCACACCCGGTTTTAGAAGGCAAACCGAATGCGAACCATGTACGTGCCAGGATCAGCAATGTAACACCCCTGGTGTTACTGTAACTAAAACTTGAGCATGACATCATAAACATTGACATTGCATATGTTTGACACACCTAGAGTGCATTTACTAGGTAAAAATTTCAAACAAGTGTATTGTTTTTGGTATTTTGCAAATAGACCCCTGGTTAAGGAACTTAACCCCAAATAGAGTTTAATGGGGCAAAACTTAACCCAAATAAGAAAAACCTAAAGGCTTTTGGGAAAAAGTCATAAAATATCCCTAAAAACAAAGTTGAATCACATTTATACCCTTGGGATACTAAAAACCCTAATTAGAACCCTGGAAAACCCTAAAACCAAACCCTAGGGACCTATGTGCAAAATTAGTCCACTTTTGAACTAAAGTGCAAAAACCAAGTCAAATAAGTATTTTAAGTCATTTGGTTCACAAGTATGTGGACTTGAAAGCAAAACCCTAAGTTTTGGACTCTTTTGCAAAAAAGACCCCAAGTCTAATTCCTAAGCTAAGTCTGAAATCAGGGTTATAGGCCCAACTTTGGGGCTGTATAGCTTTCAAAATATTGAGAATTTGCCCTAGGTCACCACATCAAAGTTGAATACCAAACATAGGAGAACAACTTTGATTAAGGTTGTAAGCAGAGTTGTTAAGAAAATATTGGAAATAATCAAGCCTAAAGATAGGTGGTCAGGCTGATTCAGTCTGAATTTCAGAGTTTCAGTGTAATGGAGCCAACTTTGAGCACGAATTCAACTTTGATTTAGTACTCAAATGTGTTCAAGTCCTATAGTTAAATTGTAGCTGGTTCATAACTCTACAACTTTGGTACAGATCGATAACAAAGTTGCTATACAAAATTAAAAGTTATGGGCTCTGCAAACTCCCCTGTCAGGCTGTCTGAATGTAACCTTCCATGGTACAGTACTGCAACTAGATCAGATCGCCAGCCCACAAGCCCTCACCGCCGGCGACCTCTCTGCGCCAAAATTAGTGCCGCTGCCGTCCGAGTTCGTGTGCTGTAGGGAATGGATAACGTCGGAGTTGATAGGCGCATACGTGGCACCCTCCTCTGAGTCCAGCCGGGGACCTCACCGGCGGCCACCATGATCGGTAACTTTTGCCGCGGTGGCATTCATGCCGTGATCTCCCTCACTGTGCCTTATTCCGACGTGGTCAGCATGCGCTCGCGATGCCATCCTCGGCCACGAGATAATCGCCAGACCGCCACAGCTATAAAGAGCCATTGGGTTCACGGCGAGGGGTGATCATCGCAAACACAGTGACTTGATCGAAGTCAAATTCGCACCGTCCCCTCCACCTTCTCCCAAATCGATTGTGCACGGTGAAAGCACAGCTCCTTACGGCCAAGTAGCCTCAATCCCCAACCCCAATTTCAGCCAGAGCCGCCGCGACGCTGTTTTTCCCCAATTCAGTCTGCCGCGCTGCTGAGAATAGCCCGTACGTGGCCAGGCCACTCTGGTAAAGCTCTGCACCTCTCGAGTGTTGTTCTAGCAGCTATGTACGCACGTAAAGCTCACCGTAGCATCCATTTGACCAATTCGGGCATGGGTAATTGAGAACACGGGATGGACACTGCGGTCTCCGCCGTGCTCGTGGACAGGCCGTTCTCGGGGTGTTTGGGTCAAAATGATGTGTGTTCCGAAGCCATCTTAGGTTAGTGAAGCCTTCCCGATGGTTAGTCCGGGCAGTTATCGCCAGCCATAGCCGGTACAGACCTCGTCCAGGATGAACGGCGAACGTGCCGTGACCAGGGAGGTGTTTGGAGAAGAAATAGAAGTTTAGGGACTTTTCGGTGAAGTGTCAGTGACCCGGAATAACAGTAAAGTGACCGAGTCCCAGTTAGTAAAAGCCCCGAGGGTATTTTTGCAAGGTCGCCAGCGCGCGCGGGCGCGGGCGCCTTTCCCCTCTGAACTGGGCCGCTGGGCTGAAATCAGCCCAGTACTGTTCACTAGTTTTTTCCTTTTCTTTTATTTCCAGAGCCAAAACAATTATAGAAAATGGTAGAAAAATCCTAAAATTGTGAAACCAATTTTCCTAGACTTCTTATTTCCCTAGAATTTAATAAAAATAGTTTCATGATTTTTAGTTTGAACAAAGAATTTTAGGGCATTTAAAATAGCCTAAAGAAGTAATTCTGGATTTTTAAAAGATAAATGGTAATCCCAAAAATGCTCAAAATTATTATGTGAACTTAGAACAATATTTAGAAGCCTTGGGTAGAGTTTGAATTGATTTGGACCATGTTTGATAACTAGAACCCAAAACCACCCCCTTTGCCCGATGAACTCCTTTACCGATTCCGGAAACCCTAAGTTCTCGGAGTTCCGTGAAGGAAAGTTGTATTCAAGACTTAGATAATAAGTTTATATTATCTTTGCATTCTCATAAGCATCCCATGGCATCCATTCTTATATATATATATATGTATGGTTATGTTAGAACGTGAAGAAGAAGCAGAAGTCACCGAAGAAAGGACACCACCACCCTCGGATTCTCAAGCAGGCAACTGCTTTTACTTTGATATTTGCGGATCCGAGCCAGACTCACCTGTTAACGAAGGCAAGCCCCGGTGCATTTGCCACCTCCTTGATGTTTTAAATTCTTTCTCACCTGCTTGATGCATTAGGTGATAGGAGTTGCTTGATTAAACAATTCCTGCATTACCTTCCTTGATTTTGACAACTCTCCTTGATACCCTGATTTACAAAAAGGTTTTTACTATGCTTAGTATTGCTCTAGCAAAACAAAAGGTTTTGTTTTACAAAAGATGATTGGCAGAGTGGGAGGGATGTTTTTGAAAATAAAAACTTGATGGTGGATCCATCATGGCCGTGATGGGTCTAACATCGGAAAAGATGTACCTCTGTCAGGTACCAAGTTTTTGGGGTAAATGATTAAGATGAGACCGGGCGGGTGACTTGCACGAGAAGAGAGTCCCGGTGTAGTGTCTCCGTCTGTGTCGATTAAGGACCGTGTCGATGTAGGCTTGCTGACCGAGGACCCTTTAACTGGTCACATGCCTCGTCATGGGTAAGCCTTGCCTCGGGCAGACTAAGGCCAGAATAAGATAACACGAAATGGGCGTGGAGCGGTGGCGAGAGTAGCGTGTACCCTCCGTAGCAAGAGGCTGGACGGTGGTGTATCTGTGCTCTCGGTTTGCGTGAACCTGATCTGGTCTTAAGAACCCCGGTGGCGGGTTGACATATGCAAGGGTTAAGTGCTACATATGTCGTGTGATTGGAGATCCTCAGCTGAGTATAATCGATTCGGATCGCCGTACCTTCGCGGTTATGAAGACTTGGTCACTGCCCTATACGTAGCAATCCACAAAAAGTAAAGAGATTAATGAGAAATTGGCTAGTGCAGGACCAGTGATTGAACTAGGGTAGAAAGAACTCTAGCTGCAGGTAACTTTACTTAACCTGAAAATAAAACTGGATTTTTAAGGATCCACTCATAGTAAGCTTTTCTGCAAAACAGAGTCTTTGATTCTTGAAAAGCCACTCCTTGACTCCCTTATAACCAGCATGCCCTTGAGAGTCTTTTTCTTTAGTCGGGTAAGACTTGCTGAGTAATTCCATACTCAGGGTTTATTCCCTCGTTGTTTTTAGGTGAGGGAGCAGCAGATATCTGTTGCTTTTGTACCAAGGTGGTTCCCCAGGATGAAAATCAGCAATAAAGATGCGGGAGGACATGGTCCTCCATAAAAACTTTTGTGTATAAACTCTTATGGGAGGAGTTTTTGCCTCCCTTGGTTATGTAATAATATTACTCTGCACTCGTTTATATTTTCTGGTCTGTAATAAGTAACTAAATCTTACTTTTTAAATAAATGTAAGTTTATGTAATCACTTTCGCATTCCGATATCTCTGATGTTCTGTAATGTCTGCAAGACGGGTGAAACGTTCCTGGTAAGGTAAGGAAAGATACCAAACTTATCAAGTAATTCAGGAACATCTACGGGGTTGTCTGATGTCTGTTGGACAAGGACAACCGTAGGTGGGCCTAATGACTTGGAAGGTTCCGTCACAGCCTGGTATCGGAGCGAAGCCCTTCTTTGCAGATATTACAAGGCATATTCAAAAGGATTTCAAAAGAAAGACTTACCTACAAAGATTTCTTCCTTTCTTATCCCTTATATCTGAAGAATCTATAAAGACCAGGTAGGAAGAGTGCAATGTATAGGAGGTTGAATCAAGATTGATTCTGTAATTATTCATGCATCATGCTAAGAATTGTACTAATAAATTTCCCCCTTAGAGAAATGCCGCCGCGCACAAGAAAAACTGCGCGTAAGTCGACTGGACCCATTGGAGTACCTCGACATCAACTTGCTCCGCGGGATGTAGATAGTAGTAGCGGAAGCAATGATCCTATAGGGGATCTAGAAGCAGAAGTAAGCAGACTCCAAGCGGAACTCCACCGCAGGACAGCTATATGGATTGGAGATGGTGACCGTATAAATGAGTTACGAAGAGACGTTCGCCATCTACAAGACCAGCTGGCAGATCGGGATTTGGCACTCGATTGGGTCGTTCAATCTCGTTCATTGGCATGGGCCAAGGAGGCAAGGGCTCAGGCTCGTATAACTGAGCTCAACATGGCTGTTGAAGAATTACAGACATACTGCAATACATTACATGAGGAAGTGCATGTATTGTATTCGCAACTGCATCCCAGTGAGCCCATACATCCTGCTGAGTCGGAAGCTGGACCCTCCCACGTGATGGGACAAGCACTTGGTGGTGAGCTAGACCTTTTTCAACCCCCTCCTTCTATGAGGCTGGTCGATGAATGGTCTCCAACACCTGATGACGAGGCTGCTAGGGGTAACCAGCAGTAGATATAGCAGTATAATAATAAAAATAAAAGTAGAGTATTGTAGATTGTACTATTGTACAATAGATAGTGTATTGTATGTTGGGTAATGTGTCCTGTTATGTAATATCGAGTCTGTACCATTACTTTTTATAGTAATGTAAAATGGAAGGTCTCTTTGGCATATTATGTTTATTTCAAATGTTTTTGCCTCAGATGCCGACCAGGACTCGCGGACAGGACGCAGCCGGAACTTCTGGGGGTCGGGATGTCACCCCAAATCCACCTCCGATTCCACCCACGCTAGCCGAGGCGATTGCCGCCTTGGTAAATGCCACCGCCGACAATACCCGCTTCCTTAGGGAAATGGCGAGTCAACAGCAGTTCCAGCAGCAGGCTGGAAGGGGTTTTCAGCAAGGTCCCCGTGAAACCACCTATCTGGATTTCTCCGAAACTCGTCCACCTCTATTAACCAAGGCAGAAGACCCGCTAGAAGCCGACGAGTGGATACGGGTCATTGAACAAAAGTTTGGTCTTCTTCGTTGTTCTGAAACGCAGAAGCCATTGTTCGCAGCGCAGCAACTACGTGGCCCTACTAGTACATGGTGGGGAAATTTTGTGGCAATCCAACCAGACAATCACCAAATAACCTGGGAGGAATTTAAAGCAGCCTTCCGTGAGCACTACATACCTGAAGGGGTGCTGCATATGAAACAAGAGGAATTCATGAAACTAAAACAAGGAGGGGATACCATCAATCAGTATCTTAACAAGTTTAATCACCTGTCGCAGTATGCCATCGACCAGGTGAATACTGATTTGAAGAAAAAGAACTGCTTCATGAGGGGTCTAAATGACCGGTTGCAGCGAAAGATGGCCACGTGTATTGATCTCACGTATGGAAAGGCTGTCAGTATAGCCTTATCTGTGGAAGCAAAATATGCAAGTTCTGGGAAGAATAAGGGATTCAGTGGTGAGAGGCCTAATCAGGGCCAGGCGAAGAGGCAACGGTTCGTCATCCGGCCTTCAAGCCAAAACCGCACCTTTTCTCGTCCACCAACATTCCCTTTCAAACAGCCCATTATTATTCGCCCCAACAATACCCCCACTTCCCCAAATCAGCCGGGTGCCCCAGGCACTCGATTCCCTGCCTTGCCCAGCTCTTCAACTGGGTGTTTCAACTGCGGCAAGTCGGGACATTTTATCAAAGACTGCCCATACCCCAAGCAAAATCAATCCAATGCTCAGCAAGGATCTGGGAAGTCTACTCAGCCCAAAGGGAATACTGTGGGGAGGAATACCAAGAAAACAGGGCGTGTATACTACACCCAGGTGGCCACTACACCGGAAGGAGAGCCGGTGATGATGGGTACGTTTCCCATGGCCAGACACCCTGCAATTATTCTTTTTGATTCTGGTGCTTCGCATACCTTCATTAGCAAGAAATTTGTGGAGCAACATCATATTTCATGTCATGAATCAAAAGAAGGATTTAAAATTCACTCACCTGGGGGATATATTTTTACTCGAGAAGTGGCCTATGAAGTGCCCATAACCTTGGCCGGACGGGATTTTCTTACTAATATGATAGTTCTGAAAGGCCAGGATATAGATGTTATTCTGGGTATGAATTGGTTGGCCAAGTATAAAGCAATCCTCAACACAGATCAAAGAATTATCAGGTTGAGTTATAATCAAGAAGAAATTCTTATACCTATCCCCATTCCAACCCAAGCTACTGGTAGAGTGTATGAAACCATAGTACCGGAAATCAAGGATATTCCGGTAGTGTGCGAATTTCCCGATGTCTTTCCCGAAGATTTACCGGGATTACCACCTGAGCGGGATGTGGAATTTGTAATTGAGCTAAAGCCCGGTACGTCTCCAATTTCTCGAAGATCGTACCGTATGCCTCCAAATGAGTTGGCAGAATTGAAGATTCAATTACAAGATCTCTTGGATAAAGGATTTATCCGGCCAAGCTTGTCACCTTGGGGTTGTCCAGCCATATTCGTCAAAAAGAAGGATCAAACCTTACGAATGTGCGTGGACTATCGGCCCCTGAATGAGGTCACCATCAAGAATAAGTACCCTCTTCCAAGGATCGACATCTTATTTGATCAACTGACTGGAGCAAGGGTATTTTCCAAAATTGATCTCAGGTCGGGCTACCATCAAATCCGTATTCGGCCCGAGGACATACCAAAGACTGCGTTCACTACGCGATATGGGTTATTTGAATATCTGGTAATGTCTTTCGGATTGACCAATGCTCCTGCCCACTTCACCTATTTGATGAACTCGGTGATCATGCCCGAGTTGGACAAGTTCGTGGTGGTCTTCATCGACGATATCTTGATATATTCCAAAAATGAAGAGGAGCATGCTCAACATTTGCGGATTGTGTTAACGCGCTTGAGGGAACATCAGCTATATGCCAAGTTCAGTAAATGCGCGTTTTGGCTGGAAGAAATTCAGTTTCTAGGACATATCTTATCTGCCAAGGGAATTGCGGTAGATCCTAGCAAGGTCAAGGATATTCTGGAGTGGAAACCCCCAACCACTGTTCATCAAGTCCGGAGTTTTCTTGGACTAGCTGGGTATTATCGCAGATTCATACCAGATTTTTCTAAGCTTGTGAAACCAATCACAAGTTTATTGAAAAATGATTGTAAATTTAATTGGTCTTCCAAGTGTGAAGAAGCCTTTGAGCAATTGAAGACATTATTAACCATTGCTCCGGTATTGGCTCAACCGGACATCACCAAGCCTTTTGATGTATATTGTGATGCGTCAGGCAGTGGACTCGACTGTGTGTTGATGCAAGAAGGCCGAGTGATTGCATATGCTTCAAGGCAGTTGCACCGACATGAGGAACATTATCCAACTCATGATCTGGAACTAGCCGCTGTGGTTCATGCCCTAAAAATCTGGCGTCATTATCTACTAGGAAATGTCTGTCACATTTACACAGACCATAAAAGCTTGAAGTATATTTTCACCCAGTCAGAATTGAATATGAGACAAAGGCGATGGCTTGAGCTTATTAAGGACTATGAATTGGAAATTCATTATCACCCAGGCAAAGCCAATGTTGTGGCAGATGCACTTAGCCGTAAGATGTCCTGCCACTGTCTTCTGATGAAGCACTCTGACAATACTTTGTGTCAAGAGATGGAAAAGCTAAACCTGGGGATGGTCCAACAAGGAACTCTAAGTCAGCTAAAGCTAGAGTCAGTTCTCTTGCAAAAGATAATTGATGCTCAAAAAGATAATGAGGGTATGAAGCATATTCGAGAAAAGATAAAGGCTGGAACAGCCAAATGTTTCAAAGAGGATGAACAAGGCACTGTATGGTTTAATAACCGTATAGTGGTGCCGAAGAATGAAGAGATCCGCCAACAAATTCTTGATGAAGCACATCTTAGTCGCTATTCTATTCATCCCGGAAGCACTAAGATGTACCAAGATTTGAAACAACATTATTGGTGGACAAAAATGAAGATCGAGATTGCACGCTATGTGGCCAGATGTGACACCTGTAGACGTGTCAAGGCCATACACATGAAAACTGCTGGTCCATTACAATCTTTGCCAATCCCAACCTGGAAATGGGAAGACATAAGTATGGACTTCATTGTGGGATTGCCCAGGACTGCCAAAGGGTACGATTCTATCTGGGTTATTGTTGATCGACTCACAAAAATTGCCCACTTCTTGCCTGTCAAAGCAAAGTACTCTGTGGCCACTTATGCAGCATTATACATTGCTCGCATTCTCAGTTTACATGGTATTCCAAAGACCATAGTATCAGATCGTGGATCCCAATTTGTATCCAAATTCTGGGAGGAACTCCATAAATCTCTGGGTACTAAACTGCTCCACAGTTCGGCATATCATCCCCAAACCAGTGGACAGACTGAGAGGATTAATCAAATACTCGAAGATATGCTGCAGGCATGTGTCCTGGATTTCTCACGGAAATGGGATGAATGTTTACCCTTAGCGGAGTTTTCATATAATAATAGCTATCAAGAAAGTATCAAGATGGCACCTTTTGAAGCTTTATATGGACGACGATGTCGTACTCCGCTAAATTGGTCTGAACCTGGTGAAAGGTATTTCTTTAGGCCTGATATGGTAAAAGAAACCGAAGAAAAGGTTCAGAAAATAATTCATAATATGAAGAAAGCCCAAGCTCGACAAAAGAGTTATGCAGACAAACGGCGAATGCCCTTGTATTTTCTTGAAGGAGACTATGTCTACCTGAAGGTTTCACCAATGAAGGGGTATCCCGTTTCGGGGTTAAAGGAAAACTTGCACCCAGATACATTGGTCCATTCCCTGTACTTAAGCAATGTGGACCAGTGGCATATCAACTGCAGCTTCCCGAGACCCTGTCTGCTATACATAATGTGTTCCATGTGTCACAATTGAAGAAGTGTCTTCGGGTTCCTGATCGAACCATTGAAGTGTCAGATGTTGTCCTTGAACCAGACTTGACATATTCAGAGCACCCAATTCGAGTCTTGGATCAAAAGGACCGGGTTACCCGGAGAAAAACTCTCAAGTTCTATAAGATACAGTGGAACCAACATTCTGAAGAAGAGGCTACGTGGGAAACGCAAGACTTTTTAAATAAGAATTTCCCAGGGTTTCTAGCCTCATGTAATTTGTAAAGTAAATTCAGTTATTGTAATAAAGGAGTGAACCCCCACACCACCCCTGCCTTGTACCAGAAATAAGGAAATAAAAATGTGACACATTTCCTTTTCCATTACTCACCCAAGGACTTGAAATCTCGGGACGAGATTCTTTTATGGGGGGAAGGATGTAACACCCCTGGTGTTACTATAACTAAAACTTGAGCATGACATCATAAACATTGACATTGCATATGTTTGACACACCTAGAGTGCATTTACTAGGTAAAAATTTCAAACAAGTGTATTGTTTTTGGTATTTTGCAAATAGACCCCTGGTTAAGGAACTTAACCCCAAATAGAGTTTAATGGGGCAAAACTTAACCCAAATAAGAAAAACCTAAAGGCTTTTGGGAAAAGTCATAAAATATCCCTAAAAACAAAGTTGAATCACATTTATACCCTTGGGATACTAAAAACCCTAATTAGAACCCTGGAAAACCCTAAAACCAAACCCTAGGGACCTATGTGCAAAATTAGTCCACTTTTGGACTAAAGTGCAAAAACCAAGTCAAATAAGTATTTTAAGTCATTTGGTTCACAAGTATGTGGACTTGAAAGCAAAACCCTAAGTTTTGGACTCTTTTGCAAAAAAGACCCCAAGTCTAATTCCTAAGCTAAGTCTGAAATCAGGGTTATAGGCCCAACTTTGGGGCTGTATAGCTTTCAAAATATTGAGAATTTGCCCTAGGTCACCACATCAAAGTTGAAGACCAAACATAGGAGAACAACTTTGATTAAGGTTGTAAGCAGAGTTGTTAAGAAAATATTGGAAATAATCAAGCCTAAAGATAGGTGGTCAGGCTGATTCAGTCTGAATTTCAGAGTTTCAGTGTAATGGAGCCAACTTTGAGCACGAATTCAACTTTGATTTAGTACTCAAATGTGTTCAAGTCCTATAGTTAAATTGTAGCTGGTTCATAACTCTACAACTTTGGTATAGATCGATAACAAAGTTGCTATACAAAATTAAAAGTTATGGGCTCTGCAAACTCCCCTGTCAGGCTGTCTGAATGTAACCTTCCATGGTACAGTACTGCAACTAGATCAGATCGCCAGCGCCACAAGCCCTCACCGCCGGCGACCTCTCTGCGCCAAAATTCGTGCCGCTGCCGTCCGGGTTCGTGTGCTGTAGGGAACGGATAACGTCGGAGTTGATAGGCGCATACGTGGCACCCTCCTCTGAGTCCAGCCGGGGACCTCACCGGCGGCCACCATGATCGGTAACTTTTGCCGCGGTGGCATTCATGCCGTGATCTCCCTCACTGTGCCTTATTCCGACGTGGTCAGCATGCGCTCGCGATGCCATCCTCGGCCGCGAGATAATCGCTAGACCGCCACAGCTATAAAGAGCCATTGGGTTCACGGCGAGGGGTGATCATCGCAAACACAGTGACTTGATCGAAGTCAAATTCGCACCGTCCCCTCCACCTTCTCCCAAATCGATTGTGCACGGTGAAAGCACAGCTCCTTACGGCCAAGTAGCCTCAATCCCCAACCCCAATTTCAGCCAGAGCCGCCGCGACGCCGTTTTTCCCCAATTCAGTCTGCCGCGCTGCTGAGAATAGCCCGTACGTGGCCAGGCCACTCTGGTAAAGCTCTGCACCTCTCGAGTGTTGTTCTAGCAGCTATGTACGCACGTAAAGCTCACCGTAGCATCCATTTGACCAATTCGGGCATGGGTAATTGAGAACACGGGATGGACACTGCGGTCTCCGCCGTGCTCGTGGACAGGCCGTTCTCGGGGTGTTTGGGTCAAAATGATGTGTGTTCCGAAGCCATCTTAGGTTAGTGAAGCCTTCCCGATGGTTAGTCCGGGCAGTTATCGCCAGCCATAGCCGGTGCAGACCTCGTCCAGGATGAACGGCGAACGTGCCGTGACCAGGGAGGTGTTTGGAGAAGAAATAGAAGTTTAGGGACTTTTCGGTGAAGTGTCAGTGACCCGGAATAACAGTAAAGTGACCGAGTCCCAGTTAGTAAAAGCCCCGAGGGTATTTTTGCAAGGTCGCCAGCGCGCGCGGGCGCGGGCGCCTTTCCCCTCTGAACTGGGCCGCTGGGCTGAAATCAGCCCAGTACTGTTCACTAGTTTTTTCCTTTTCTTTTATTTCCAGAGCCAAAACAATTATAGAAAATGGTAGAAAAATCCTAAAATTGTGAAACCAATTTTCCTAGACTTCTTATTTTCCCTAGAATTTAATAAAAATAGTTTCATGATTTTTAGTTTGAACAAAGAATTTTAGGGCATTTAAAATAGCCTAAAGAAGTAATTCTGGATTTTTAAAAGATAAATGGTAATCCCAAAAATGCTCAAAATTATTATGTGAACTTAGAACAATATTTAGAAGCCTTGGGTAGAGTTTGAATTGATTTGGACCATGTTTGATAACTAGAACCCAAAACCACCCCCTCTGCCCGATGAACTCCTTTACCGATTCCGGAAACCCTAAGTTCTCGGAGTTCCGTGAAGGAAAGTTGTATTCAAGACTTAGATAATAAGTTTATATTATCTTTGCATTCTCATAAGCATCCCATGGCATCCATTCTTATATATATATATGTATGGTTATGTTAGAACGTGAAGAAGAAGCAGAAGTCACCGAAGAAAGGACACCACCACCCTCGGATTCTCAAGCAGGCAACTGCTTTTACTTTGATATTTGCGGATCCGAGCCAGACTCACCTGTTAACGAAGGCAAGCCCCGGTGCATTTGCCACCTCCTTGATGTTTTAAATTCTTTCTCACCTGCTTGATGCATTAGGTGATAGGAGTTGCTTGATTAAACAATTCCTGCATTACCTTCCTTGATTTTGACAACTCTCCTTGATACCCTGATTTACAAAAAGGTTTTTACTATGCTTAGTATTGCTCTAGCAAAACAAAAGGTTTTGTTTTACAAAAGATGATTGGCAGAGTGGGAGGGATGTTTTTGAAAATAAAAACTTGATGGTGGATCCATCATGGCCGTGATGGGTCTAACATCAGAAAAGATGTACCTCTGTCAGGTACCAAGTTTTTGGGGTAAATGATTAAGATGAGACCGGGCGGGTGACTTGCACGAGAAGAGAGTCTCGGTGTAGTGTCTCCGTCTGTGTCGATTAAGGACCGTGTCGATGTAGGCTTGCTGACCGAGGACCCTTTAACTGGTCACATGCCTCGTCATGGGTAAGCCTTGCCTCGGGCAGACTAAGGCCAGAATAAGATAACACGAAATGGGCGTGGAGCGGTGGCGAGAGTAGCGTGTACCCTCCGTAGCAAGAGGCTGGACGGTGGTGTATCTGTGCTCTCGGTTTGCGTGAACCTGATCTGGTCTTAAGAACCCCGGTGGCGGGTTGACATATGCAAGGGTTAAGTGCTACATATGTCGTGTGATTGGAGATCCTCAGCTGAGTATAATCGATTCGGATCGCCGTACCTTCGCGGTTATGAAGACTTGGTCACTGCCCTATACGTAGCAATCCACAAAAAGTAAAGAGATTAATGAGAAATTGGCTAGTGCAGGACCAGTGATTGAACTAGGGTAGAAAGAACTCTAGCTGCAGGTAACTTTACTTAACCTGAAAATAAAACTGGATTTTTAAGGATCCACTCATAGTAAGCTTTTCTGCAAAACAGAGTCTTTGATTCTTGAAAAGCCACTCCTTGACTCCCTTATAACCAGCATGCCCTTGAGAGTCTTTTTCTTTAGTCGGGTAAGACTTGCTGAGTAATTCCATACTCAGGGTTTATTCCCTCGTTGTTTTTAGGTGAGGGAGCAGCAGATATCTGTTGCTTTTGTACCAAGGTGGTTCCCCAGGATGAAAATCAGCAATAAAGATGCAGGAGGACATGGTCCTCCATAAAAACTTTTGTGTATAAACTCTTATGGGAGGAGTTTTTGCCTCCCTTGGTTATGTAATAATATTACTCTGCACTCGTTTATATTTTCTGGTCTGTAATAAGTAACTAAATCTTACTTTTTAAATAAATGTAAGTTTATGTAATCACTTTCGCATTCCAATATCTCCGATGTTCTGTAATGTCTGCAAGACGGGTGAAACGTTCCTGGTAAGGTAAGGAAAGATACCGAACTTATCAAGTAATTCAGGAACATCTACGGGGTTGTCTGATGTCTGTTGGACAAGGACAACCGTAGGTGGGCCTAATGACTTGGAAGGTTCCGTCACAGCCATTCACGTACACATCAGTTACATAACATGGACATCATCACACAGTGCTCAAATAGTATTAAAAAGGGAAATAATAGTCGATTACATCATATGTCTGAGACATCCACATGGTCTTTACAATAAATCAAAGTGCGAAAACGAAACGTAGATAAACGCGGCCTTCACAGGCAGCCGACTGGGGGTTGCCGCTAACCCACGTCTAGAACTCGTCGTAGTCTTGGAACTCCTGGAAGTCTCCTTCCACGGCTTCATCTTCTCTTGAGCAGTGGTTGCAATGTGGACAACCTAGGGGGGGGGTTGGTGTGTAGAGCAAGGGTGAGTACACATCAACATACTCAGCAAGTGTTCTGTTTGGCTGTAGTGGACTAGCTTTATGTGGGGTAAGTCAAGCAGTTGCTTTTAGTTGGTCAGATTATTATTACTAGTAGAAAAAGCCAAGTTTTAGAATTAACCCACGCTATTAACCCAAACGTACTCCTTTCCAAATGGAAAGAGTACCACTTACCATCACCAGAGTCAAAACCAAGAACCATCAATCTCATTGCCACCTACAAATCCGAACATCTCTGATCAAGTACCACTAATCACTGGAGCTCCCTTGGCCGCTCATAACCGCGAGCATGGCTGATATATCAGTTTTCATAACACTCTGTAGAGGTTGTGCACTTTACCCACAAGCCGTGATTCCCTTTCTGCCCGGAGAGAGCTACTCCCCATTAACCACTACCTAGGTGGTCCAGCAGGGCCTCACTATGTAGCCTTTACAAAGATTCCCCGAGGCTGTAGCCGCCTGTTAGGTTTCCTAAATGTATCGCACTCCTCCCCAAGGGACAAATCAACCTTGGCAGAGCGAGCCGCATACACCGAGCCCCATTGACGGCACGACGGCGAAGCGAACTACACCCCGGTTCCTCTAATTACTCAGCTAAGGGCATCCCACTCCACCCTCATGGTTGCACTGTTTTCTCGGGCGGTCATCCAACGAACAGGTCCTTATGGAGAGGCACTCAAGAAACCGCTCGAGCCCCCTTGAAGGTCACAAGTATAACATCATAATAAAAGAGGGGAAAACAGCGTATCATTGATAATTCTCATCATGTTCATTGATTAGAGTTGAGCAATAGCATAAGACTAAGCAATAATAATCAAATCCAAATAGGTAAACAAGGACATGGATAACAAAAGCTAGTCGATCCTTAGGTATAACTGTGAAATGCGGGAGGTGAATTAAAGAATGTATAGGACAGAGATAGGTCAAGGGACACTTGCCTCCACCAACCGACTGCTGCTTAGGGGCTCCTCCTGCGGGTTCTTCGGGCTCTTCAACCGGATCGTTCTCTATGCGAGCGCAAACATACATAGATCCACATATTTAATTCAAAAGAACAGTACACCATGCAATAGAATGCAATAAATAAACAGACGTTCCATGCGGGCTCGCAATTAAGGTTAAGAGAGAAAGAGAAAAAGACAGTCGAGAAACGATCACGTTACATTATTATAAATTAAACCACTCGCTTATTAGAAGGGAATTAATTTGGACACTACGTTTAGCATAAAGTAAAGTCATGTTTCATGTCTAATCATTATAAGCAGATGAATATAAATTAAAAGGATTATCGCGCAGCGAGACGCGCGACATAACACTCTAAATCGAATTAAGAAATCGACGACTCGTCGCGCGACAGAGCGCACAACGAGGCACTTTCATTAATTATAAAGAGACGTTAAGCATCACGCGACAAAACGCACAACGACATACGTCAACAGGGCCGAGTTTAAAGTGGGACGTCACACGACTGGACGCGCGACGTCACATATTAAACAACCTAAAATTAAGATGGATCGTCGCGCGATGAAGCGCGCGATGCAGCGCATTAATAGAACCTGAAATTAAACAAATTCGTCGCGCGACGAAGCGCACGACGCAGCACGCTAACTAACGGAGTTTGAAATTAATTAAAGATTGAGAATAATCACCGCGCGCGTGGGGTTGCGCACGCGGGAACGCGTTAGGGGGGTAAACAAGGCCACGCGAGCCGCGCCAGGGGCCGGGACGCCGCGTGTAGGGGCCAAAGGCCGCGCGCAGGGGGCCGAGGCCGCGCGCAGGTACAACGCGCCGGGGGTCGCGTGCCGGGTGGCCGGGAACGCCGCGCCGGGGGGTCGAGCCGCCGCGCCGGGGGCAGGGGATGCCGCGCCAAGGGGTAGGACCACCGCGCCGGGGGCCGAACCACCACGGGGAAGGGAGCAGGGGGTGGGTGGGCCATGCCGAGGCTGGGGACCGCCGCCGGGGTAGGGCCGCCGCGGGGGAGGGAGCAGGGGGGCAGGGCCGCGCCGCCGCGGGAGGGGCAGGGGCGAGCCGCCGCGCTGCCGCGCAGGGGGCCGGGGCAGGGTCGCGCCGCGCCGCCGCGGGGAGGGAGGGGCGAGCGCCACCGCGCAGGGGTCGGGGCGGGGTCGCGCCGAGGAGGGGAGCAGGGGCGGGCCGTGCCGGGGCGGGCAGGGGCGAGCGCGCGCAGGGAAGAAAGGGAGGGCGCGCTCAGGGAAGAGAAGAGGAGGGGGAGGGAGAGAGAGAGAGAAGGGAAGGGGAGGGGAAAACTCACCTCCGGGGATCCAAATCCAGCGATCACCGTCTCCAAAACCCTAGGGCACCACGTGGAGAGAGAGGTGGAAGAAGGGGAGGGAGGTTACTGCGCGGGAGAAATCAAATGAGCCAAACAGATCTGGGGAAGGGGGGGGGGGGGGGGGGGGGGCGCACGGGGTGGGCAGGGGCGCGAGGGCCGGACCGGGCTAGGCCGGGTCACATCACGGATTGAAACCCGCGACACGCACGACCATTAAACGAAGTTAAATCACGAACCAAAATCCAAAACGGAACGAGACGAACACGCGACATTAGACAAAGAAATGCGCTTCGGCATGATGCAACACCTATGACACTTAGGTTTTGTTTATACATGACACAGAGACACCTGTCACTATACTGGTTTGAAATTGGGAAAAAGGAGGCGAAACGGGAAGAGAAAAGAGAGTAACACCTGAATTTGGTGAGAGAAAAGAAGAAAAAATTCTACTCCCAAATTCAGGGCATTACAGAGGCCCTCGGCCTGCAGTGCCAGAGCACCCTCCAAGGCGCCAAAGGTACAGCTGTCCGGAGCAGACGACGGGCCTGTGAAGACCATCCAGGTCGGCGCAGACCCCTCCCAGACCACCCACATCGTGGGGAATCTGGGAGAAAAATAGGAACTCGTGCTCGTCGCCTTCCTCTAGGCAAATGCCGACGTGTTCACTTGGGAGCCATCACAGATGCCTGGGATCCCCAGGGAGGTGATTGAGCACCATCTAAAGATCTACCTGAACGCCAAGCCTGTAAGACAGAAGCCATGGAGACAATCCGTGGAGCGGTAGGACTTCATCCGTGAGGAGGTCCGGAAGCTGTTGCACGCTGGCTTCATCGAAGAGGTTCATCACCCCGTGTGGCTGGCCAACCCAGTCATCGTGCCAAAGGCAAACGGGAAGCTTCGGATGTGCATCGACTACACCAGCCTGAATAAGGCATGTCCCAAGGACCTGTATCCACTGCCAGGTATAGATCAGATCGTGGACTCTACCTCAGGGTGTGACCTTTTGTCCTTCTTGGATGCCTACTCTGGTTTCCATCAAATCCGGATGTCTAGGGAGGATAGGAAGCATACCGCTTTTGTGACGGTGGATGGGCTGTACTGTTATGTTGTAATGCCCTACGGTCTGAAAAATGCCTTGCCGACATTTGTTCGAGCGATGAGTAAGACCTTCGGGGACCTGATTCGGGACAAGGTGGAGATCTACGTCGATGACATCGTGGTCAAGACTAGAGAGGGGTCGACTATAGTGGAAGACCTGACCCTGGTTTTTGGCAAGCTACGGGCAACCCGCACCAAGCTAAACCTGGATAAATGCATCTTTGGTGTCTCCACAGGGAAGCTGCTGGGGTTCCTGGTTTCATACCGGGGCATTGAAGCTAACCCAGAGAAAATCAAGGCTAGTGAGGTAATGATGGCCTCCCTCCCATATTAAGTACATCCAGAAGCTTGCGGGATCACTGGCTGCCCTTAGCCGCTTCATTTCGAGGTTGGCTGAGAGGGCACTGCCCTTCTTCAAGTTCCTGTAGAAATCTGGCCCATTTGCCTAGACCGAAGAGGCGGAATAAGCCTTCCAAGAGTTGAAGCAGCACCTAGCTTCCCTGCCAATCTTGGTTGCTCCGAAGCCAGGGGAACCACTGTACCTGTACATTGCGACGGCTGCAGAAGCGATAAGCATGGTGTTAGTCGCCAAAAGGGCGACATAAGAAGGACAGAGACCTGAAAACTTAGAACCAGCTACAGAGGCCCAGACTGTCTAGAAGCCGGTCTATTACATCAACGAGGTCCTCCATGAAGCAAAGGCTAGGTACCTCGAGACGCACAAGCTCCTCTACGCTGTGTTGGTTGCATCCAGGAAGTTGCGTCACTATTTCTAGGCACGCAGAGTTGTGGTGGTGACCTCCTTTCCGTTAAGGGCCATCCTCCACAACTCAAACGCCACTGGCAACATCGCCAAATGGGTAGCAGAGCTCGCTAAGTTCCAGCTAGACTTTCAGCCCCGCCACGCCATCAAAAGTCAGGTCCTGGCCGACTTCATCATGGAGTGGACTCCACCCCCGTGTGCCCCTCGGGGCCCGGACCCCATTCTGAGCCCCACACCTGCATAGCGTAGGGGTCCGGTCTTCACTGAGCCCCACTGGATGCTCTGCTTCGATGGATCCGCCCGCCAACAGAGTGCTGGCGCGGGAGTGGTCCTTGTTGGCCCAGGCGGAGACCAGTTGAAGTATGTGGTGTGTCTTGAGTTCAAGGCCACCAACAACATGGCGGAGTATGAGGCGCTTATCTTCGGCTTATCTGTGGCCCTATCCCTGGGGGTCCGCTAGCTCCTCGTGAAGGGGGACTCTCAGCTAATCATCAAGCAGGTCCGTGAGGAATGTAACTGCAACGAGCCCAGACTCGCAGCTTACCTCCTCCATGTAAAGAAGCTGGAGAAGGACTTCACGGCCTTGGAACTACAACATGTTCCCTGGGCCGACAACTCAGCGACAGATGACCTCTCCTAGAGGGCATCAACTCGAGCACCCGTGCCTGAGGGCGTCTTCGAAAGACGGCTGCTGAGACCCACTGTGATGGAACCTCCCAAGTTATTAGGCCCACCTACAGTTGTCCTTGTCCAACGGACCTCAGACAACCCTATAGGTGCCCCTGAATTACTTGACAAGTTCAGTATCTGCTTCCTTAACTTTCCCAAGAGCGTTTCACCCATCACGCAGACATTGCAGAACATCGGAGATACAGAAATGCGGAAGCGGTTACATAAACTTACATTTATTTGAAAGTAAGACAAAGTTATATATTACAGACCAGTAATTAAACGAGTGCTTAGTAGTATTATTACAAAATCAAGGGAGGCAGAAACCCCTCCCGATAAGTTCTTTTGCAGTTTTGGGCAATCCCACAATGAAGTCCATACTTATATCTTCCCATTTCCATGTTGGTATTGGTAAAGATTGTAATGGACCGACAGCTTTCAGGTGTATGGCCTTGACACGTTTACAAGTGTCACACCTAGCCACATAGCGTGCAATTTCAATCTTCATCTTCGTCCACCAATAATGCTGCTTTAGATCTTGATACATCTTAGTGCTTCCAGGATGAATAGAATAGCGACTAAGATGTGCTTCATCTAAAATTTGTTGGTGGACCCCTTCATTTTTAGGCACTACTATGCGGTTGTTGAACCATACAACACCTTGATCATCTTCTCAAAAACAATTGGCTTTTCCAGCCCTTATCTTCTCACGTATATGTTTCATACCCTCATCATTTTTCTGTGCGTCAATTATCCTTTGTAAGATGACTGACTCCAGCTTCAAGTGATTTAAAATCCCATGCTGAATTATTCCCAGGTTCAAATTTTCCATCTCCTGGCATAATGTAATGTCAAGAGTCCTCATTGTTAGACAATGGCAGGAAGCCTTACGACTGAGTGCATCTACCACCACATTGGCTTTGCCCGGGTGATAATGGATCTCTAATTCATAATCCTTGATTAGCTTGAGCCATCTTCTTTGTCTCATATTGAGCTCAGACTGGGTAAAGATATACTTCAAGCTTTTATGATCTGTATAAATGTGACAGATATTACCCGGTAGATAATGACGCCAAATCTTCAGGGCATGAACCACTGCAGCTAGGTCCAGATCATGAGTGGGATAATGCTCCTCATGCCGGCGCAACTGCCTTGAAGCATACGCAATTACTCGGCCTTCTTGCATTAATACGCAGCCGAGCCCACTGCCTGATGCGTCACAATACACATCAAAGGGCTTATTGATATCCGGTTGAGCCAATACCGGAGCAGTGGTTAATAATGTCTTCAATTTCTCAAAAGCTTCATTACACTTTGAAGACTAATTGAATTTAGTCTCATTCTTCAATAGACTTGTGATTGGCTTCAGAAGCTTGGAAAAATCTGGTATAAATCGGCGGTAATAACCAGCCAGTCTAAGGAAACTTCGAACTTGATGAACAGTGGTTGGGGGTTTCCATTCCAAAATGTCCTTGACTTTGCTGGGATCTACCGCAATCCCTCTGGTAGACAACACATGTCCCAGAAATTGAATTTCTTCCAGCCAAAATGCGCACTTACTGAACTTGGCATATAATTTGTGTTCTCTTAAGCGCGTTAATACGACCCGTAAATGTTGAGCGTGCTCCTCTTCATTCTTTGAATATATCAAAATATCATCTATGAAGACCACCACAAATTTGTCCAACTCGGACATGAATACCGAGTTCATCAGATAAGTGAAGTGGGCAAGAGCATTCGTCAGTCCGAAAGACATTACTAGGTATTCAAATAACCCGTACCATGTAGTGAATGCGGTCTTTGGTATATCCTTGGGCCGAATACGGATCTGATGGTAGCCCGATCTGAGATCAATCTTGGAAAATACCCTTGCTCCAGTCAGTTGATCAAATAGAATGTCAATCCGTGGAAGAGGGTACTTGTTCTTGATAGTGACCTCATTCAGGGGTCGATAATCCACACACATCCATAAAGTTTGATCCTTCTTCTTAACGAATATGGCTGGACAACCCCATGGTGACGAGCTTGGCCAGATGAATCCTTTCTCTAGTAGATCTTGTAATTGAATCTTCAGTTCTACCAGCTCATTTGGAGGCATTCGGTACGATCTTCTAGAAATGGGAGCCGTACCGGGCTTCAACTCAATTACAAACTCTACTTCTCTTTCGGGTGGCAATCCAGGCAAATCTTCTAGAAAGACATTTGGGAACTCACATACCACCAGAATATCCTTGATCTCTGGTATAATGGCTTCATAAACTCTGCCAGTAGTTTTGGTTGGAATGGGGATAGACAAGAGAATTTCTTCTTGATTATGACTTAACCTGATGGTTCTCTGATCAGTGTTGAGAGTTGCTTTATGTCGGGCCAACCAATTCATGCCCAAAATCACATCTATGTCTTGGCCATTCAGAACAATCATATTAGTAGGAAAGTCCCGTCCGGCCAATGCTACGGGCACTTGATAGGCCACTTCTCTAGTAAAAATTTATCCCCCAGGTGAGTGAGTTTTAAACCCTTCCTTTGATTCATGGTATGGAATGCAGTGTTGCTCCACAAATTTCTTGCTGATAAATGTATGCGAAGCACTAGAATCAAAGAGAATAATTGCGGGATGATTGGCCACAAGGAACATACCCATCATTACCGGTTCACCGTCCAGTGTGGTGGCTACTTGCGTATAATATATGCGTCCCGTCTTCTTTGTATTTTTGCCCATAGTATTTCACTTGGCTTGAGATGAATTCCCAGATCCTTGTGGATTGTTTGACTTGTTCTGCTTCGGATAAGGGCAATCCTTGATAAAGTGCCCAGATTTTCCGCAATTGAAGCATCCTGTCGATGAACTGGGAAGGGCAGGGAATCGAGTGCCAGGGGCACCCGACTGACTTGTTGTTGTAGGGGCAGTATTGGGACGAATAAACACTGGTTGTTTAAATGGGTAGGAGGGTGGACGTGATGAAGAACGACCCTGATTAAAAGGCCGGATGACTAACCGTTGCCTTTTCTCGGGGCCCTGAGTAGGCCTGTTGCCTCCATTCCCCTTGGACTTGCTAGAACTTGCATATTTAGATTCAACTGCCAGCGCTGTGCTGACAACCCTTCCGTATGTGAGGTCGATGCAAGTAGCCATTTTCCTTTGCATCCTATCGTTCAGTCCTCGCATGAAACAATTCTTCTTCTTCAGATCGGTGTTAACTTGGTCGATTGCATACTGAGACAAGTGATTAAATTTATTGAGATACTGATTAACAGTATCCCCTCCTTGCTTCAGCTTCATGAATTCTTCTTGTTTCATGTGAAGTACACCTTTAGGTATGTAATGTTCACGGAAGGCCAGTTTAAATTCTTCCCATGTAATCTGATGATTGGCCGGCTGAACAGCCACAAAGTTTCCCCACCAAGTACTGGCAGGGCCACGCAGTTGCTGAGCTACGAACAGGGGCTTCTGAGTTTCAGAACATCGCAGAAGTCAAAACTTCTGCTCAATGACACGGATCCATTCGTCCGCCTCTAAAGGGTCTTCTGCCTTAACGAACAATGGTGGGCGCGTTTCGGAGAAGTCCAAATAAGATGTCCCACGGGGCCCTTGCGGATAGCCCCGCCCGCCTTGTTGTTGGAATTGTTGACCCGCCATCTCCCGTAGGAAGTGGGTATTATCTGCGGTAGCATTCACCAAGGCAGCGATGGCCTCGGCATGCGTGGGAGGGACAAGAGGTGGGTTTGGTGTTGCCTCCCTCCCACGGGAGGTATTGGCCCCGTCCTGAGCACGAGTCCGGGAAGGCATCTGTGGCAACAAACATTTGGAAACAATATAATATGCCAAAGAAAACCATCCATTTTACATTACTAAAAAGAGTAATGTTACAGACTCGAATTTTTACAATAGGAGTACAGTACCCATTATACAATAACACTACTATTTCTACAACTATACTATTCCTACTTCCTATCACTCTTAGTAGCCTCACTGTCGGGCGTAGGAGACCACTCATCAACCAACTTCATGGAGGGAGGGGGCATGAAAAGGTCCAATTCGCCACCAACAGCTTCTCCCGCTTCATGAGAAGGTCCGGCTTCTGTCCCGACAGGATTCGCAGGTACTTGGGGGTGTAGTTGTGAATACAATACATGAACTTCTTCATGTAGAGTATTGCAGTAAGCCTGCAGGTTATCAATAGTTGAGCTAAGTTCTTTGACTCAGGCTCGAGCTTTTGCCTCCTTAGCCTAGGCAAGCGAACGAGACTAAACCGCCCAGTCGAGCGCTAAATCTCGATCTGCGAGCTGATCTTGCAGGCAGCAGATGTGGCTTCTCAATTCATTGATTCTGTCGCCATCCGCGACCCATATGTTAGTCCTGCGTTGAAGTTCCGTTTGAAGCTGATTCACTTGCACTTCAAGATCCCTGATCGGATCATTACTCCCACTACTACTATCCTCGTGTCTGGGAGCGAGTTGATGACGTGGCACACCAATTGGGCTAGTTGACTTGCGCGCAGTTTTCCTTATGCGCGGCGGCATTCTTCTAAGGGGGAAAATTTTATTAACATAGTTCTTAGCATGATGCATGTGTAATTACAGAACCAACCTTAGTTGATTCACACCTTCTATACATTGCATTCTTCCTATCTGGTCTTTTAAGATAAACACTTCAGAATTAATAGATAAGAAGGGAAGAAATTTTCTAGATAAGTCTTTAGAAAATCCTTTTGAAGATGTCTCATAATATCTGCAGAGAAGGGCTTTGCTCTGATACCAGCTGTGACGGAACCTCCCAAGTTATTAGGCCCACCTACAGTTGTCCTTGTCCAACGGACCTCAGACAACCCTGTAGGTGCCCCTAAATTACTTGACAAGTTTGGTATCTGCTTTCTTAACTTTCCCAAGAGCGTTTCACCCGTCACGCAGACATTGCAGAACATCGGAGATATAGAAATGCGGAAGCGGTTACATAAACTTACATTTATTTGAAAGTAAGACAAAGTTATATATTACAGACCAGTAATTAAACGAGTGCTTAGTAGTATTATTACAAAACCAAGGGAGGCAGAAACCCCTCCCGATAAGTTCTTACATAAAAGTTTTTATGGAGGACTATGTCCTCCCGCAGCTTCATTCTTGCTTTTCTTCATTTGACACCACCTTGGTACAAAAACAACAAAAGTTTGTTGCTTCCTCACCTAAAAACAATAGGGAATAAAACCCTGAGTATGGAATTACTCAGCAAGTCTTACCCGACTAAAGAAAAGACTCTCAAGGGTATGCTGGTTATAAGGGAGTCAAGGTAAGGTTTCTCAATGATCAAAGACTCTGTTTTGCAGAAATGCTTACTAAAATTGGATCCTTAAAAATCCAATTTTATTGTCAATTTAGGTACAATTACCTGCATCTAGAGTTCTTTCTACCCTAGTTCACACACTTGACCTGCACTAGCCCATTTCTTAACAATCCTTTCATCTTTACTGGGGTTCTATGTATAGGTCAGTGACCAAGTCTTCATAACCGCGAAGGTATGGCGATCCAAATCGATTATACTCAGCTGAGGATCTCCAATCACACGACATATGTAGCACTTAACCCTTGCATATGTCAACCCGCCACCGGGGTTCTTAAGACCAGATCAGGTTCACGTCAACCGAGAGCACAGATACATCACCGTCCAGCCTCTTGCCACAGAGGGTACACGCTACTCTCGTCACCGCTCCACGCCCATTGCGTGTTATATTATTCTAGCCTTAGTCTACCCGAGACAAAGCTTACCCATGACGAGGCATGTGACCAGTTAAAGGGTCCTCGGTCAACAGGCCTACATCAAGACGGTCCTTAATTGACTCAGACGGAGACACTACACCGAGACTCTCTTTTTCATGCAAGTCACCCGCCCGGTCTCAGCTTAATCATTTAAACCCAAAGCTTGGTACCTGGCAGAGGTACATCTTTTCCGATGTTGAACCCATCATGGCTATGATGGATTCACCATCAAGTTTTATTTTCAAAAACATCCCTCCCACTTTGCCAATCATCTTTTGTAAAACAAAACCTTTTGTTTTGCTAGAGCAATACTAAGCATAGTAAAAACCTTTTATAAAGACAGGGTTTCAAGGAAGGTAATCAAGTTCAAGGAAGGTAATGCAGGAATTGTTTAAGCATTTAACTCCTATCACCTAATGCATCAATCAAGTGAGAAAGATTTTAAAAACATCAAGGAGGGTGGCAGATGCACCAGGGCTTGCCTTCGTTTATAGGTGAGTCAGGCACGGATCCGCAGATGTCAAAGTAGAAACAATTTCCTGCCTGAGGTTCCAAAGGTGGTTGTGTCTTCTCTTCTGTTACTTCAACTTCTTCTTTGTTTTCTAGAGATAACCATATATATGTATATAAGAATGAATGACATGTAATGCTCATGAGAGTGCACATATAATAAGAATTTATTATCTAAAGTTCTTGAATACAATTTTCCTTCACGGTTCACCGGGAAACTAGGGTTTCTGGAGTTAACAGTGAAGTTCAAAGAGCGGGGGTGGGGGTTTTGGGTTCTAATTATCAAACAAGGTCCAAATCAAACCAAAATCTACCCAAGGTTTCTAAATAATGTGTAAAGTTCATATAAAAAGTTTGGGCATTTTTGGAATTATTAACTATTTTCTAAAAATCCAGAATCAATATTTTAAGCTATTTTAAATACTCCAAAATTCCCTATTTGATCTAAAAATCATGAAACTATTTTTATTATATACTATGGAAAATATGGAATCTAGGAAAATTGGTTTTACAATTTTAGGATTTTTCTACAATTTTCTAGGATTGTTTTAACTCTGGTAGAAAAAGAAAAAGAAAAGACAGTGAATAGTGTTGGGCTTAATTCAAACCAGGCGGCCCAACAACGGGTGAATGCGCGCCCGTGCCCGCGCGCGATATTGACTTTGCGAAAAAGCCCTATTCTTCTGGGTAATCGTAAGTGGGCACTTGAACTATTTACACGGGTCGCTGACAGTTTGCAGAAAGGTCCTCCACGTTCTATTCCTTCACCGCGCCAAGTCCTCGACGGCGTCGAGCGTGGCCAAGCTCCGGCGAGCGTGTAGACCGGTCGGAGGAGGCCAAGACCGGTGCTCCCGAGCAGCGGACATAGGATTGAACCATTCCCGATCACTTCCCCTAACTTAATTTCAGAAATGGTGATCCAATTCGCACTGGCCGCGGTGACTGAAGGTGTTGCGGACAGATGAATGTGTTCTCGATGATTGGTGGCAATTTAGTTCAATCAAATGGGTCGACGAGCATCACGAGCACATAAGGTCACTCAAACACAAGAGCAGCAGGGATGAACTAACCTGTATCGCGCTGGCCACGGTGAGGTGCTCTTCGTGGTGTCCCAGAACAGATTTGGGGGAAACTTAAAATTGGCGCCCACGGTTGCAAGATTGGGGGTGATACTAGATGGTGGGGCGTGTGATGATGTTGCGAAGCTGACCGCGGGCTCAATTTATACTAAGCGGAAGTGGTGGCTAGGAATTGGGACGATGACGCGCGGCGGTCGGAGGGACAAGGAGTTACTAGCGCGCGTAAACTCGTGTCTACCGTCGTGGCGACCGCACCGGCGATGATTAGATGGCTATAGAGAGGGGGCGACGCAACAGAGGTGCTCAATTGCGTGGCGCAAGACCGGAAGGTGGCTGACGCCGGTGAGCTTATCAGCTCAAGTCGCAAAGCATGGGGGTACGACGGTGAGTCACCGGAGTCTTCCTCAGGCGAAGAGCTATTAGCTAGCAAGCTTATCGGTTCACCGGTGGCGTAAATCTCAATGGCGGCGGCGTGAATCACGGTGGAGATCGGTCATTGGCGGTGAGACTGTCGCGCTGGCGTTCTTATCCATTTGGGACACTGTACCATGGTGATCTCCATTCAGTTGGCCTGACAGTCAACGTTTGAACTCGATTTTCTCTCAAATCTCTATGGCAACTCATACCGAGTTCTGCAGCAAAGTTGTTCCTCTATACTAGCTCTACAACTTTGTTTTAGCAACCCTAGGTAGATTCTCACTGGATCATAGTCGAAATGGCTCTCAAACTTGGATCTAGGTCACTGTCAATCTGAAGTTCAGACTGTATCAGCCTGACAGTCCAACTTTGGGCTTAATTATCTCCAATTTCTTCTCAACAAATATGCTTACACCCTTAAGCAAAGTTGTTCTCCTTTGATAGGTCTATAATTTTGATGTGGTGACCTAGGGCAAAAACCCTAGAATTTGAAAGTTATAAAGCTCCAAAGTTGAGCTTATAACACTGATTTTCAGACTTAGTTAATATAGAGTTCACTTGGTACTTTTTGCAAATAAACCCAAAACTTAGGGTTTCACTTGCAAATCCCTATATTTGTGAACCATATGACTTGATATGCTTTAACATAGTAGTTTTCACACTTTAGCCCAAATGTGTTTTTGCACATAGGCCCCTAGGGTTTGGATTTAGGGTTTTCCAGGGTTCCAATGAGGGTTTCTGGTATCTTAGGGGTATGAATGTAATGTAGACCCATCTTTGGTAGCATTTTATGATTGTTTTACTTAAACCTTAGGGTTTTCTCAATTTGGGTCATGTTTTACCCTCCTGGTCCCTATTTAGGGTTAAGTTCCCTATTCCAGGGTTCTATTTGCAAAACACCAAAACAATACAACTTGTTTGAAATTTTTACCTAGTGAATGCACTCTAGGTGTATCAAACATATGAAATGCTCATGCTAATGATGTTATGCTCAAATTTTAGTAGCAGTAACACCAGGGGTGTTACACCCACCGCCCAGCCTGCCGAACTGGGCGAAGGGGGCAAGACTGGCACCTCAAAGCCGGCGGTCCCGGTGGCGTCCTAGAACCCACCAAAGGCTGTGTGTGCTCTGGGGGACTCCGCTGACCCCTTAGTGCCATATCCGACAACTCAGAGTGGTCCCGATGCATGGATCTCCGAGATCCGGGACTACTTGAAGGAAAATATCCTTCTTGAAGACCATGTCCCTGCCGAGCGCATAGTGCGGTTGGCTAAACGATACATGATGGTAGAAGGGGGTCTCTACCGCCGTGGCGCCAACAGCATTTTCATGCGGTGCATCACCCAGGAAGAGGGCCATGGGTTACTCATGGAGATCCATGGAGGGGAGTGTGGAAGTCATTCTTCATCTCGCACACTGGTTGGTAAGGCCTTCCGGCATGGCTTTTACCGGCCAACCGCCCTCCAGGATGCAGCCGAGCTAGTAAAGTCCTGCGAAGCATGCCAATACCACGCAAAGCAGATACACACATCGGCTCAGGCTCTGCAAATGATTCTGCCCTCCTAGCCATTCGCCGTATGGGGGTGGATATCCTTGGACTGTTTCCTAGGCCATCGGTGGGTACCGGTACCTCTTTGTCGCTATCGACAAGTTCACCAAGTGGCCGGAAGCCACCCCTGTGGTCAGCATCACCCAGAGTGCTGTTGTCGCCTTCCTTAAGTCGATCGTCTATAGATTTGGGGTTCCAAGTCGTATCATTACAGACAACGGGACCCGGTTTACAAGTCAGATCTTTCAGGAGTACTGCGAAGGCATCGACACCCAGCTCTGCTTTGCATCCGTGGCCCACCCTAGGAGCAACGGACAGATGGAGAGGGCAAATGCAGAGATTCTTAGGGGACTCAAGACGTCCACCTATGACTGCTTAAAGAAGCATGGCGCAAATTGGGTCAGTGAGCTGCCCTCCGTGCTATGGGGGAACCAGACCACGCCCAGTCGAGCTACCAGGGAGACCCCATTCTTCCTGGTCTACGGGGCCAAAGCCGTCCTTCCCTCGGAAATCATTATGGGCTCCCCATGGGTCCAGTCGTTTGATGAGTCTGTGCAGGAACAGCTATGACACGAGGATGTGGACTTCATCGACGAGCACAGGTGGCAAGCAGCAGTCCGAAATGCACGGTACAACCAGGCGCTCAGGCGCTACCACCAACGGTTTGTGCATAGTAGGAAGCTTGAGGTCGGGGACCTGGTCCTAAGGCAAGTACTGAACCGAGAAGGGCTCCACAAGCTCTCTCCCAGCTGGGAAGGACCCTTCAAGGTGATGGAAATATGCCGCCCCAGGTGTGTTCGCCTCGCCACAACTTACAGAGTACCTCTTTCTAATCCTTGGAATATAGAGCATCTCCGTAAGTTTTTCCCGTAAAAACAGAGTTGGGGGTTCGGTTTTCTTCCCTGTAACTAGGAAGCGCATATATATGCGCCAGCCCAGTGAGGTTCACCCTCAATAAACCTGGTCTGTTGTCCTACACTTGTGTATATCCGGTTATAAGGAAGGGGTTCGACCCATAGATTTGTTTTTCTGTTGCTTTTATTCTTAAGTTTACAACCATTATTATTATCTAACCCACCCATGCAGTCTCCCTCCCTGGCTGGTATAGCAACATCCGAATTGAGTAGCCAGGCCCGGCAACCAGACACTGGGGTGGTTCGGGGCCATGAAGTCGCTTAGTATGGTCAAGTACCGTAAGCCTACACGCCCCACCACTCTGCAGCCGGTCCTGTTGCGTGAATCAAAGGATAAGAAATACTAGCTAGTGGGCCCTATGGGTGCGCTACTAAAAATTCCTAGCCAAGACTGTGTGCAGGTCGGGTCCCAGTTGAGATTACCCCTTGGGGGCCATGTCACCAATTCCTTCTTAAGAATCCTGGCATCCAGCCTCGACACCTCAAGGCCATATCCCAGGGGGTCCAAGTACCAGGGAAGAAGTTGGTAACAACGCACACAACAAAGAAAAAGTAGTGTGCAGATAAGTTGTAATATCGCCTGATAAGTAGTACTTAAAGAGTATCTTAAAAAATCAAGATATATTACAACCCGCTCCCCAGCGGAACCCTTGTTTTCTCCACGCTGGCCTGGCTACTCATCGTCAGTGGGATCCTGTTGGAAGCGCCCGACCACCACGTCCACAACATCCTGTACGCCCTCCCGGGCAGTGTCTTCGGTATCGGCCACCGGGCCTATGATCACTGGCCCCAAGGAGACAGCCGGGTCGTGGCTCCGGAAGCATGTCAAGACATACTCTATTACCATCCGACAGAGTCTGCTGCCCTCGACCTCCAGGCGGGCGCCAAGAATCTGATCCAGACGTCGGAGGCGGTCAGCAGCGGAATCCAGTACCGGGAGCGCGTCGGAGATGGACGCCGGTCGCACCAACGCCGGGATGGGACTCACCCCCAACGCCACCAGTGCCATGCTTGCCTTGCCAGCCCAGGTGATGATGCGCTGGGCCTCGGCACGTTGCTCAGCCTAGAGGTCATCGAGCGTCTTCCTCATCACCTCCACCGCCTGGGGGCCTGGGGCCGTCTGCGTCGCCTGAGCAGCCTGCGCTGCCTGGAACCGGCGAACCTACTCCTCTAGTGCCCGCTCTTTCCCCTCCAATTGCTTCTCTTTCTCCTCTGCCTCGAGCTCAAACTCGACCAGCAACTTGTTCTGCCTTTCCCACATCTCCTCCCTGAAGGCGAGGTCCTTCTCCTGCCAGGCGAGATCAGTCGCTCGTTTCTCCAGGGAGGCATCCTTCGCCTTGAGGTTTTCCTCGGCGCGAGCAATGTTGCTAGCCTTGTCGTCAAGTTCCTGCTGTAGCTTTTGCAGCTTCGCCTCAGCCACAGCCTGCTCGTCCCGCCGTTTCTCTAGCATCATATTATAGGCTTTTAGCTTTTTATGGAATGCCGTGATGACCTCCTCCCTTTGGTCAAAGTGCTCCTTCTTCTTGACCAGCCCTTTCTCCTTCTGGGTCACCTCCTGCTCTCGGTCAGACACCTTTTGGAGGTCCTCCTTGAAGTCCTCGCGCTCCCGCTCAAGCTGGGTCCGCTCTGAGGCGAATTGGCAGGACGCCGCCTTAGTGCGCTCCTCCAGTTGGGTGCACCAGTAGCCAAGGCACTGGTGCTCGGTCTTGAGCGCCTCCCACTCTCACAGGATCGCTGCCTTAGTTTCCTGGAGAGCCTGATGAGCGCGGGACAGCACCCGAGGGAGGGGAGTCGGTGTTGCTTCTGGCTTGATGCCAGACCGGAGCGGTCGCCTAAGAATAACCTCTGGTTCCTCCGGAGTTGGCGGTGGGATGGAGCTAGACATGCCCCCCATGCCTACCACCGACGGTGTATTCGACGATATCGCCGCCGTTGGATCTGCAGTAGCTATCGGCGGCACTGCCGCCTCTGGACCCCTAGCTGGAACTTGGGAACCCGAAGGCGTTGCCTCGACGGTGGCAGACGGATCCTGGGGGCCCGATGGTGCCACCTCAGCACCCGCATCACCCCGCATGGTGGGGGCAAACGCAGTAGGAACCTCTTCGGACACTGCTCATGGTGTGCTTGACACCGACGCTGGTGAGGCCGCGGTAGCCGCTGACGGATCACCAGCGACACTCCCAGCAGATGTCTGCTGCTGAGAGCCAAACCCACCGGCAGGCATAGTGACCGACAAGGGAGGAGCGTCCTTGGAAGCAGAAGAGGAGGAGGCCCTGACGGGCAAAGGACAGGTCAAGACCTGTCGGCATAAAAGCTACACTCGCAAGAACATTGGAAGAGTCTAAACTTACTTGGGGCCCTGAACCTTCCAGTGACCCTGGAAGCGGGACGCCCGCTATTGTTGTTGCTGCTGCTGCTGCCACTCCTGCTGTTGTTGCTGCCGATGCCCCTGTGGTGATGACGGTCGGTCTAATGCTGGTAGTGGTGGCGGTGGTGTCAGATCCGAAGGTGGTGGTGGCGGAGGGCTCACGCCCCTTTGCCTGTCCTAGACCTGAGGTTCGGCCTCCTTGGTCCCACCAGCTGTCTTCTGACGCTTCTGGGGGAGTCCGAATCAAGGGGCAGATCCGAGACAAAAGTTCCATCGGCGCGGCACAGTCAGTGTCGCCTTACTCCCTCCGACCTTCCGGTGGCACCTGGAGCGGAGGAGCCGCTCGCAGGCCCCTTGCCCTTATCCGAGGAACTGGGGGCCGCAGGAGGAGCTCTGGAGCCCACATCGGCAGGCTGGGAACCTCTGACCGGTACACTGGGAATATGGATCCCCTGGTGGGGGTCCTAGCCACTGGCCTGACGGATCGCCACACCACTCTCATCGAGGGTCGGAAGCCAGGCCAGCACTGCCGACCGTAGGCCTGGATTATCGCAGAGCGGTGAAATGCCCTGGGGAGGTATCAAAGTTTTGGGGATAAAAGCATCACCAGTGATCCCCTTCACCAAAATTTCCAACTGCTCCTAGGACAGGTCAGTCCTAGGCCCATGCTGGATCCTACCAATGTCGCTAGGGCTAGTGAACCAGCAACACAGACGTGGCCTCCCCTGCAGTGGCATGACCCGACGCTTCAGGAAATCGCCGACTATGTGCATCGAGGTCAGACCACCAGCCGCCAGTTCCTTAATCCTATACAGTATGGGCTCGAACTCCGGCACGAGGCACGGTTTTACCCTCCATTGCTTCCGGTCGAGTCTGGGTCCATCGCTCGGAAGGGCAAGGCAGTCGTTGGCCTCAGCGCTGGCGATCACCCAGTCATTACGCTAGTTCTCCCACCTCGCACCACCAAGGGTGGCGATGTAGGTCACTATTGGATCTGACCTCGTCTAGAAGTATTAGGCCCCAAGGTGGTCTTTGCCCTTCCCAAACCTCACCAACACAAAAAACTAGCGAAAGAGGGAAGTGCAGGCTGCCACCCCCACGAACATCTCATAGAAGTGGACAAAGATGGCCACCTGGAGGATGGAGTGGGGCGTGTGGTGCTGGAGTTAGAGTCTGAACTCCTCCAGCAGCAGCAGGAAGAGCGGCGAAATCGGTAGCGCCAACCCGCAGAAGAGATAAGAGATGAAGAGCACAAACTCCCCGGCGGTGAGATCGCCGAGGGGAGTAGTGCCGGCCCGGATCCTCCCAGTGAACGCCGGCGTGCCCCATCCGAGCAGGAAGCGCACCATGTCAAGCGCCTCCTCGGTCTGGAAATGCTCAGGACGAACCAACATGGCCATGCGACCGCGGCGGCGAAGAACTGAGGAGCGCGAACGCGAAGGGGCGTGGAGGGCTCGGAGGCAAAAGGACGGAGCAGCTGGGGAAAATGCGAAAGCAAAACTGCTGCACGTGTGGGAACCCCTTTTTCAAAGAAGGGCTCCCCTTGCACCCCGGAAAAATCCGCCTGATGCACACCTAGCGCCCGAACAACTCAGTCACTGACGTGGGGGCTTCGGCCCACAAGTCATGTAGCTGGGACGCTGGTTTCCATGCACGGAAGGGGCAAACCGCTGCGTGAGGACCGAATCGCCGCGCACGCTCCCGTGCCGCCTCAGGGCCGCTGCGAGAGGATATTTTTAACATAGGCGGCGCCAATAGGGCGCCCCACACACGCGAGGCACGGCCAAACCACCATGCGTAGGGGCCACACACCAGTCAGCCGCAAAGATGGGCACGACACTTGGTGTGACCAATGACAGACTGACAGCATGTGCGCGCTGGGTTAATACAGCGCGCGCTAAGGAGATGCCCCGGTCACCGGCCATGCTGTGCTTACACAAGATACATGTTTTGGCCCCCCCTGCAGGCTCGCACCCTCTCTTGAGGTGGGCCCGGGGGCCACTGTCGGTACCCTAAAACTGGGGTACCCCTTGCCACAATATGAAGGCACTACGTCGGTGGAGAGGTCTCTAGTTGCGCGGGGAACAGTTCTCAGCCGTGCCACATCGACCGCCCTGGGGTCGCCACGTGGTCAGGGAGAGGGACATGCTCCAGGATGCACCGGAGCCCCGTATGTGATGAACGGACCTCCGAGACGGGTCCTGGACCCTTCTGAGTGGGGTTCGGACTACTCACCGCTGGATCCTAGGATTCTAGGGTAGAGAATACCCGGACCCTGCTCAGGCAGGGGTCCGGGGGCGACATGTGTCTAGACCCAGCTTGGTGCGAACCTATCCACACAACATTCCTATTCCCTGGTCAGGCGAAGACCTGGTGCTGCCAAGCGGCCTACTGTGCATGACGTGAGCTTGCGGGATGGGCCTGACATAAGACCATTGGGCCATGCTGCCCTTGCATTTATTATGGAGAAGACGCTCTGCCTGACTGCCTCACTGACAGGCGATGTGCCCCTTCAGCATTTAATGCGCCCTGTCCACTCAACTGGTAGGCGGCACCCAAGCCATTCTGCAGGTGACATGTCTGTCTATTCCCATTGGCCAATAGTACACCTGTGTCGTGGCATGCGCAGCACCCATCATGACTCGTGCGTTACCGAGGGCGCTACCGCAAGATATCAATACTGTATGCACTACGGATATCATGGCGCACGGAGATTACATGGGCATGGCAAGCAATAGTTCCATCCTTCCATTTATCCCTGGGCCCACGTATCGGGGCTTAGAACCCTTTTACATGCCCCCCTTGAACTATAAAAGGGGAGGCATGCAACGTTGAAAGGGGGAGAACACACTTAGACTCCCTCAGGCTTACACACCACTCAAGCTCTCAAGCAATACAACACACAGTGGAGTAGGGTATTACGCTCCGGCAGCCTGAACCACTCTAAACTCTTCCGTGTTCTTATGTTCATTCCTACATTTCCCAACAGGCAAAACGCTTAAGCCCCATCCACATCTTAGAACTTAGGGCGGGTGCACTCCGCCACCCGGCCGGAGAATTTCCTCTTCGACAAACCCTCTCTAGTGCATTCCATGCGGGAACATGTGACTTAACCACGCTCTTCAAATCACAAAAATGGTCAGGCAGTTCATTTGCTAAGTTTTGCAAATCGATTATCTTTTGAACTTCTAGATTTGCTTCTTTGGTGCGAGGGTCACGAGCGGGGATTCCCGTGGATTGCCATATAATTTCTCGGTATTTCTCATCCAAAAGTTCTTTTGCTCCCCCTAATGATGGGAAATTATCCTCATCGAAAATACAGTCAGCGAATCGGGCCGTATGCAATTCTCCGGTCATTGGGTCAAGGTGTCTAATTATGGATGCATTATCATATCCAACATATATCCCTATTTTTTGGAGAGGACCCATTGCACTTTGCTGTGGAGGTGGTATAGGTACATATACCATGCATCCAAATTTTCTTAGGTGAGAGATTTTTGGGATGACTCCTTGCACTAGTTGCATTGGTGAGTGAATGTTGTATGTTGATGGACGGAAATTGATAAGTGCCGCTGCGTGCAGGATGGCATGGCCCCAACATGTGTTGGGTAGGTTAAAACTCTGAAAGGGAAATGTGCCTTTGGGCAATTTCAATAATGTTTTGGTGATTAAGTGCCCAACACGATTAATTAAGTTCTCATGTGCCAAGTAAAGAGAAAAGTGCAAATCAAAGAGAAAGGTATGTTTCTAGACTTATTACATTGTTTTGAGTACTAATGTGTTTTGTCTAAAGTGCTAGAATCAGTGAGAAAAGAATTGGAAAAAGAGGTGGCCATGTGCAGCCAACTTCAGCCCGGCTTGGCACACCGGACTGTCCGGTGGTGCACCGGACAGTGTCCAGTGCGCTAGGCTGGTTCACGTGAAAAGGCTGCTCTCGGGACTCGACGGCGGCGTACGACTATAATTCACCGGACTGTCTGGTGGTGCACCGGACTGTCCGGTGAGTCATCCGCGGCGAACTCGTCGCTCTCGGGAAAAGGATCAGCAACGTATGGCTATAATTCACTGGACTGTCCGGTGGTGCACCGGACTGTCCGGTGAGCCAACAGTCGCCTGCGCCAACGGTCGGTCGTGCAATCTTCGCATGACACGTGGTCGCGCCAACGATCGGTTGGGCACACCGGACTGACCGGTGTGCACCGGACAGTGTCCAATGCGCCAACCGACACTGGGGACCAACGATCAGATGTGCTAAAAATGGAAGGAGATCATGCACCAGACAGCTACAGGGACTGTCCGGTGGTGCACCGAACTGTCCGGTGCACCACCCGACAGAAGGCAAGTTTGGCCTTCCAAGTTGGCCTCCAACGGCTCCTAGCTGCCTTGGGGCTATAAAAGGGACCCCTAGGTGCATGGAGGAGTCACCCAAGCATTCACTAAGTATTCTAAGGCATCCAGACTCTGCTCCCACGCATTCGCTTTGTTGTGTTAGAGATTTGAGCTCTATTCGAGTCAAGGACTCCCTCTGTTGTCATTTGAGCTCGAGTCTTCACTTGTGTGCGTGGGTGTGCTACGTATTCGAGTCTTGTGTGTGTTGCTTCTCCCAACCTTACTCTGTGCCTTCATTGTGATCTTTGTTGGAAGGGCGTGCGACTCCAATTTGTGGAGATTCCTCGCAAACGGGAACAACCATCTAAAGGAAAAACCGTGGTTTTCAAGTTGATCATCGGATCACTTGAAAGGGGTTAAGTGCAACCCTCGTCCATTAGGACGCCATAACGTGGAAGTAGGCAAGTGTTACTTGGCCGAACCACGGGATAAAAATCACGTGTCTTGTGTTGCTCTCTTTGTGATTGTTTGTGTTCACAAGAACTCGCTTCAAGCTACTTAGCCATTCTAACACTTATAACTAAGTTTTGTGGCTATTAGTGTTTGATTTTTACAGGATCACCTATTCACCCCCCCTCTAGGTGCTCTCAATTGGTATCAGAGCCGTACTCTTCGTAAGAGACTAATTGCCCGAAGAGATGGATCCTAAGGGAAAGGGGATGGTGGTCAACGACAAAGAGAAGGAGACCATCTTCAACAAGCCAAGAGATGACAAGCCCACAGACTCAGGCTTGAGTCACAAGAAGAAGGACAGGAAGAAGAAGAGGTGTATCAAGAAGATCATCTACTACGACAGCGATGCCTCCTCTTCTTCACCAAGAGATGATGACGACAACGACTCGTCGCCGAAAAAGAAAATGGTTAATCAAAATTATTCTTTTGATGACTCTCGCATTCCCTACAACTCAAATGCTTATTTGCTTTCTATTCCTCTTGGAAAACCCCCACACTTTGATGGAGAGGATTACTCATTTTGGAGTCATAAAATGCGTAGTCATCTGTTTTCTCTCCATCCTAGTATCTGGGAAATTGTGGAAAATGGGATGCATTTTGATAGTACGGATAATCCTATATTCATTAATGAACAAATTCATAAGAATGCCCAAGCTACTACTGTCTTGTTAGCTTCGCTTTGCAGGGACGAATACAATAAAGTAAGTGGCTTGGACAACGCCAAGCAAATCTGGGACACCCTCAAGATCTCACATGAGGGAAATGATGGTACAATGATCACCAAAATGGAACTGGTGGAAGGCGAGCTAGGGAGATTCACCATGATCAGGGGATAAGAGCCAACACAAACCTAGATCAGGCTCAAGACCCTGGTCAACAAGATTAGAAGCTATGGAAGCACAAGATGGACGGACCACGACATCGTCCGACTCATGCTCAGGTCCTTTACAGTTATTGACCCCCATCTTGTGAATCTTATCCGTGAAAACCCCAGGTACACAAAGAAGGCAAGGTATGTAGATGACGTCTGAGGATATACTCAGAAAATTTGTAATCAGGCGCATGATGGTTAAGGAGGCAAGGTATGTAGATGACGCCTTAAACGGCCCACTGCCCGTCTACGAGCCACAGCCCGTTGCACTCAAGGCAACAAGCAGCAAGGAGGCGCTACCAAGCAAGGTAGCACAAGTGGAGGCTGCTGGGCTCAACGAGAATGAAATGGCGCTTATCATCAAGCGCTTCAAGACCACACTTAAAGGACACAAGGAGTACCCCAACAAGAACAAAATAAGGGGAAAGCGCTCCTGCTTCAAATGCGGTAAGACTGGTCACTTTATTGCAAATTGTCCTGATAATGATAGTGACTAGGGACAAGAAAAGAGCGGGAAGGAGAAAAAGAAGAACTATAGGAAGGCTAAGGGCGAGGCGCACCTGGGAAAGGAATGGGACTCGGACTGCTCCTCTTCCGACTCCGACGATGAAGGACTCGCTGCCTCGGCCTTCAACAAGTCTTCTCTCTTCCCCAATGAACGCCATACATGTCTTATGGCCAAGGAAAAGAAGGTACATGTTTGAAATACCCCTAAGTACACTACTTCTAGCGATGATGATTCTTCCGATGATGAAGTAGATTACTCTAGTTTATTTAAAGGTTTAGATAGAGCTAAAGTAGACAAAATTAATGAATTAATTGATGCCCTTAATGAGAAGGATAGATTACTAGAGAAGCAAGAAGATATTTTGTATGAAGAGCATGACAAATTTATTAGTGTTCAAAAATCTCTTGCCCTAGAAGTTAAAAGAAATGAAATGCTATCCTGTGAGTTGTCTGCTTGCCATGAATCTATTTCTAGTTTAAGGAGTTTAAATGATGAATTAAATGCTAAGCTAGAGGAAGTTAATAAATCTAGTTCATGTGTAGAGCATGTTGTCATTTGTAATAGATGTAAGGATTTTGATGTTGATGCCTGTAATGAACATCTTATTGCTATTACTAAATTGGATGATGAGGTGGTGAGTCTTAATGCTCAACTTAAGACTTGCAAGGATGATTTTAATAAATTGAAATTTGCTAGGGATGCCTACACTGTTGGTAGACACCCTTAAATTAAGGATGGACTTGGGTTTTGAAGGGAAACCAAGAACTTTTCAAGTCAAAAGGCTCTCATTCTCAACAAGGAGAAAGGGAAGGCCCCTATGGCTAGTAGCCCTAAAAGGAACCATGTTTTATTTATGATAGGAAAATTGGTAGTCATTCTTATTATAATAGGAGTTATAATCATGATGCTCATAATTCACATGCTATGTTTGCCTCTAGTTCTAATTTTGTTCATGGTAGAAGTAGGCAAAATCATGTTGTGTCTCATGCACCTAGGAGGAATAATGTTCTGTCTCATGTGCCTAGGAAAATGTGCAATGAACCCACTACTATTTTTCATGCTTGCAACACTTCTTTTATTCTTTCATGTAAGAATGCAAAAGTAGTGGCTAGGAAGTTGGGATCCAAATGCAAGGGAGACAAGACTTGCATATGGGTTCCAAAAACTATTTTGACTAACCTTATAGGACCCAACAAGAGTTAGGTACCTAAAACCCAAGCTTAAATTCCTTACAGGTTTATGCATCCGGGGGCTTTAGCTGGATAATCGACAGCGGATGCACAAACCACATGATGTGGGAGAAGAAAATGTTCACCTCCTACGTCAAGAACAAGGACTCCCAGGATACGATTATTTTTGGAGATGGGAACCAAGGCAAGGTCAAAGGCTTAGGCAAGATAGCCATCACCAACGAGCACTCCATATCGAATGTATTTCTAGTAGAGTCGCTTGGTTACAACCTTCTGTCTGTAAGTCAATTGTGTCACATAGGTTACAATTGTCTTTTTACAAACGTTGATGTATCTGTCTTTATGAGTGATGGTTCATTAGCTTTTAAGGGTGTATTAGACAGCAAACTCTACTTAGTTGATTTTTCAAAAGAGGAGGCCGATCTAGATGCATGCTTAATAGCTAAGACTAGTATGGGCTGGCTGTGGCATCGCCGTCTAGCACATGTTGGGATGAAGAACCTTCATAAGCTTCTAAAGGGAGATCATGTGTTAGGACTAACCGATGTCTGTTTTGAGAAAGACAGACCTTGTGCAGCATGTCAGGCAGGAAAACAGGTGGGAAGCACTCATCACAGCAAGAATGTGATGACAACATCAAGACCACTGTAGCTACTTCACATGGACCTCTCCGAACTCGTTGCCTACCTTAGCATCAGGGGAAGTAAGTATGGTCTTGTTATTGTTGATGATTTTTCCCGCTTCACTTGGGTATTCTTTTTGCAGGACAAATCAGAAACCTAAGGGACCCTAAAGTGCTTTTTAAGAAGGGCTCAAAATGAATTTGAGATGAAGGTGAAAAAGATAAGAAGCGACAACGGGTCCGAGTTCAAGAATCTGCAAGTGGAGGAGTATCTTGAGGAGGAAGGCATCAAGCACGAGTTCTCTGCTCCCTACACACCACAACAAAACGGTGTGGTAGAGAGGAAGAATAGGACGCTTATCGACATGGCAAGAATGATGCTTGGAGAGTTCAAGACGCCCGAGCGGTTTTGGTCGGAAGCTGTGAACACAGCTTGCCACGCCATAAACCGGCTCTATCTGCATCGCCTTCTCAAAAAGACCTCCTATGAGCTCCTTACCGGTAACAAACCCAATGTTTCTTACTTTCGTGTATTTGGGAGCAAATGCTACATTCTGGTGAAGAAAGGTAGACAATCTAAGTTTGCTCCGAAGGCAATAGAAGGGTTTTTACTAGGGTATTACTCAAATACAAAGGCGTATAGAGTCTTCAACGAATCATCGGGTTTGGTTGAAGTCTCTAGCGATGTTGTATTTGATGAGACTAATGGCTCTCCAAGAGAGCAAGTTGTTCTTGATGACATAGATGAGGATGATGTTCCAACGGTCGCAATACTGAAAGCTCTCTTGTGGGTTTTGGTGTTTGGATGACAACCCAATTAAAGGACTAACAAGTGTGCTAAGTGTTGAACAAGTGCTTAATGCAAAGCTTACAAGGTTCAACACAAGTGAACAAGTATGATGGTCCAAAGACTATATTATCTATAGATAATGGACATCACAAGCAAAATGGACATTGCTTAAGTGAGACTCGATGTGTGTAACTCAGAGACAACCGATCAAGCCAAGGATGGAAGCAAGAAGAGCTTCGAGGTACCGAGTGCACGGGAGAAAGTCAAGGAGACTAGGAACCCAAAGCCAGGGGTGAAGAAGAAGACTTGCAAAGTCAAGGTTGATCTTGTTAAGAGTTATGGTGCATCAAGGAACACTACATAAGGACATGACTTACAACCAATAAGGTAACATCTACAATTATGTGGTGTAAGTCATAAGGCTCAAGATCAAGCTCAAGAAGTGAACAAGGTCACTGGAAGGAGAAGCAGTGTCAAAACCAGAACTGGCAGCAGCCCAAAAGAGCTAAGTGCACCTCAATCTTTAGTTTGGGTTGTTCCTATGTTTGGAGATATTCTATGTGACCTTTGCAGGATGTTGGAACTCAGAAATGACAAATCTAGATCAAGTCAAGTTGACTTGATGGTTTATGAGTCCAACATCAATCTCAATCATGCCAAATGCTAAAGAAGTGCAAAACAAGAACAAAGTGCTAGAAACAGCGAGAAAAGAATTGCAAAATGTCTTGGCTCGGCGCAGCCAAAACTCTACTCAGTCTGGCACATCGGACTGTCCGGAGGTGCATCGGACAGTGTCCGGTGGTGCACCAGACAGTGTCTGGTGCGCCAGTCTGAACTCCGGTGAATAGGCCACTCTCGGGAAAAGTCTGGTGGCGTGCGGCTACAATTCACTGGACTATCCGGTGGTACATCGGACTGTCCGGTGAGCCAACGGTCGACTACGCCAACGGTCGGTAGCGCAATCAGTGGCGACGCGTGGCTTGAGCCAACGGTCAGTTGGCGCACCAGACTATCCGGTGTGCACCGGACAGTGTCTGGTGAGCCAAGAGGACCGTTGCTCCAACGGTCAGCTGAGCCCGATATAGAAGGAGATCGCGCACCGGACAAGCTATAGGACTTGTCCGGTGGTGCACCAGACTGTCCGGTGCGCCACCCGACAGAAAGCAAGTATTGCCTTCCAAAAGGAATTCCAACGGCTCCTAGGCCCCTTGGGTCTATAAAAGGGACCCCTAGGTGCCTCCAACAGTCAAGGGAAGTGCAGCCAACAATCATAGACATCATTTGGATCAATTCTCTCTCTCTCCCTCTCGTGTATAACTCTCTAGTTTGTGTGAAGGCAAAGCTATAAGCCTTTAGAGAGTGGAGAGGTGTTGCAAAGAGCTAGAACAAAGTCTTGAGCGCAATGTTACTCTGCCAAAGTGCTGTCAAGAAGACTGTAAGCCGCCACAGCGTTGTTGTAACCAATCTCAACACAGTGGAAGGCTCTATCTGTCATACTGACAGATCTAAGCAAACGGAGGAAGGAGGTGAAATAGACTCTAAGCCCAGGTGTGGCTAACTCCAACGAGGACTAGGCAAGCATTTCAAGCTTGGCCGAACCTCGGGATAAATCTCTGCGTCTGTGTGCTCTGCTCTGTGCTGTGTGTTGATTCTCTGTCTTACTTAGTCTTTATATCTGCACTTCAATACTTATCTGTGTACAAGTTATATTTGAAGTGCAGGGCATTTTGAGACAGGATCTTCTATTTCGCTACAACCTACTCGAAGGGTCTTTTCATTCCACTGCGATCGAGTAGAGTAAGAATTTAAGTTTTAAAGTGATAATTATTATTCGCCTATTCACCCCCCTCTAGGCGACATCCAGATCCTATTCCCGGGCATAGGGAACTTTCTATTGGTATCGGAGCTAGGCCTCTCCAGTGTGGGCTTAGCCGTCCGGAGATGACGATGTCGTCACAAGAGGTAACTGTAGAACTTCTTCTTGGCGATGGTTCTAATTATAAATCCTGGTCTGTCTCTATTTATAATGCTTTCATGCATATTGATCCTAATTTGAGACATATCTTCAGTAGAAGTATTTTTCCCTCTAATTTTGGTAGAGAACCTTCTAATGCTGAACTAAGATGTCTGTCTCTCAATCACCATGCTTGCAACATCTTAGTTGACTCTCTCTAGAGGTGCCTATTTTGCCATCATGAGTAGTGATAGTGATTTATTTGTTGATGCTCATGATCTGTGGACTAAAATTAAGTTGAAATTTTTTAAGTCCATATGCACTGCTTCTGCTCCCTCTATTGCTGGTAGTACTAACTTGTCCAAGGGAGAAGAACAAGAACGATGGACACCAAGCGGTGGATCCACCTCACCAACATGTTCATCTCCCACTAGTTATACATGTCTTGTTGCTAACAATGAGAGTGGAGATGAAGGCAATGATAAGGAGGAATATGCAGATGATAGCGAGGATGAGTCTACATCACCACAAGGTACATTTTCCTGTTTTGCTTCCATTGACAATAATGATAGGGAAAATGAAACCGACGATGTGGAAGAAGAGGAGATTCGCCGTTTCTACACCCATCTCAACAAAGAAGACAAAGTGCTCTTGGTTCAGCTGTTGAGAAGGAACAAGGAACAAGGCGAGACGCTTCTCAGGCTAGAGGAGACTCTCATCAAAACCAACGATAGCCTGGAGAAGATGACCAAAGAACATGAGGAGCTAAAGTGCTCTCATGATGATTTGGTCCAACGGTATGATTCAGTTTTAATTGAGCAAAGAAATAATGATGATGCTTTATCTTGCGTTGCTCAACTTAAAATGGAAAATGCCATGCTTGAGAGGCAAGTAGAATTGCTAAGTCATGATAAACTTACTCTTACTAAAAAATATGATTTATTGTCTTATTATCATGATAATCTCTTGGATAGACATATCATGCTTGATGTTGCTCATGAGGTTGTAATCACGGACCTAAATTCATGTGAACCTCATTATTGCACACGTGCACATTTAGATAATATATCACCATGTGCTAACCCATGTTGCTCAAAAGAAAGCCAACTTTTGAATGAGCATCAAGCTACAGGATCAAAGGAAAAAGTGCTCATCAATAAAGAAAGGAACAAGAAAACAAAGCAACTAAGGAGAAGACGCATTGCTCAACCTTCTCAAGATATCCACGGGTGCATGGTGAAGAAGCTTGAGACGGGAGAAACTGCAGCAAGTGTTAAGCTCCATAAGAAGGATGTTCCTAAAGCAAAACATAAAGAAATCAACATGAACAAGGAAAAAGGTAAAGATTCAATCAGCCACATTGTTTGCACTGACCATCTCTCTATGTCATCCAAGAACAAAAAAAGAAAAGGAAAAAGGAGGTGCTTTAAGTGCAATAAGTCAGGACATCTCATTACGTCGTGTCCATACAACGACAAGGATGAAGGGCTGAGGAGGTGCTTCGGATGCAATGACAAGGACCATATGATCACCTCTTGTCCGCTCATGAAAAATCAAGCACGTGCACCCTCCGGGATGACCCCCACTAAGAAAGAAGACAAACAACAAGCGTCATGTCAGGTTAAGCGACGTTTCTGCTACATGTGTGGTGAGCATGGTCATCTATCCAAGGTATGTAAAAAAGGTAAGGTTCCTAAGCAAGTAAATTTATCTCAATCTTATTCGCTTAGGAGACCCAAATCATACACTTGTGCTAGATCAGTAATGAGATCACCTAGAACTAGCACAATTGCTATTTGGGTACCAAAGGCTCTTTTGGATGATCGTTATGGACCCATCCCGAGATGGGTACCAAACTGTGCCAACTAGACCATGCAGGTACCTCGAGATGGACTGGAGACCATGGGAGAGCTTAAGATGGTTAATTCAAACTCTATGCTTAAGCTGTTAATCCTTATTGTCTATTTATTAACCCAAGGTTGAATTATTGTGCAATACTAATCCCATGTTCATCTCAAGTTAAATAAGTTGTAGAGGTCTTTAATCATTATTGGTGTATCAAGCAAAGGACCTTGATGAGAATCTGCAACTTGCTCTCCATGGTGAATCAAGCAAAGGACGATACCCATGTATCTTAAGAACATTATTGCCAATCAGTATTGCTCTTAAGTTGGATTGTTATGCTACCTATCCTTGGAATAGTTATGCTTTTGAGATTGACTGTGTTGAATACCTTTCAATCAATGGTTCATGATTTCAAAGATCATAATGATGCTTGCTTAATCATGATTGAGTGTTCTATATTTTATATCTCTTGAATAATTCAATGGGTAGCTTTTCATTTGGTATATTCACCATGATTAACTCTTTTTATGTTCGTGGATAAACCGATATCTTTTTGTTAGTCATTCTATATGATTTTTAATGATTAACCTATGTGCAAGCATGACATTTTGTTTAGTCCATGTTCACATGATTACCCTATTTTGGTACTATGTGTATACCAAATCCATGTTGTGCCTCTAATGCACCCTCTTGAGCTATGAGGTGCATGAGCAAAAGGTGCCCTAAATTGGTGACAACGAGTGCTCTCATGGCAATTCAGGAAAAGGCAAAGATATGGAGAATGGAACTATGCAATTTCATTGAAAATCTTGAAGTGTCGTTGATTGTGATCATAGCTATGTTCTTGCCTTTCAATTGGTAGTATCTTGGTTTAGAATGTTTGGCTTAGGCGCCTTATGCTTTAAAATGTTGTTTCCTTTGGTGTACCTAAGAAAATACTTCTTAATCATGGTATGCTTAAACATTGTGCTTTATATGCATGATCTTGTCATTTTTCAATTGGTATATGTGTTGCAATGATCATCATGTGTGAAGCGTGCCTAGGTTGCTTTTAAAATGTTATATATCTTGAGGCATGCATTGTTTCCATTAGTCATAAAGTGTATTATGTCATCTATTCAATTGATATCTTTTTGTGATGCAATTGAGATATTATGCCTAGACCAAGGTATGCTGTGATCCCCTCTAGTTCTAAGGACGCTAGAATGTGCAAAGTGCAAGTCATTCAAATACTTGATGCACAACTTTAGGGGAGCACACATAACTTGTGTCTTTTGAGACTAACTGTTTCTTGAGTGATCCTATATAGTCTCAAGGTGGAAAAGGGAAGATGAGCAAGAAATGGAGCAATTAGGACTTGGGCACCTCCGCAAGTCAACAACAAGAAAAGGTCAGGATAAAGGATCAGGCCCAAGTGTGGAGGAGCTCCCTAGAGATTAAACTTTCAAGATGGATAGTACACCACAACATGGTAAAGGTACAAAAGGAAGTATTGACCTTTTGCGTATTTGTATCTTAATTTTCCTCCAATACTTGTGGTGCATATGTGTAATGTGTAAGGGGGAGTAATGTTAGTGTGGTGTTTTTTACCTGCTTAATACTCTGCTGTCCCTTGACATCATCCTATGTTCTTGCTCAAATATGGTTTTGGTGTTTGATGTCAAAGGGGGAGAATTTGTGCATTAAAGCTTACCTCAACCTGAGAGGAAAGCTTATCTTAAAGGGGTTTCCTTGAGTTCCCTTGGTCTTAAGGAAGAATGTGTTAGTTTGTGTTAGTTTTATTGATAATTATTATCATATGCTTCTTGTTGTATTATATGGTGATAATGCAAAATGCTTCTGTTGATATGAATCAATTAGTATCTACTGTGTTTATCCTGTAATAGATATTCATGTGGTTCTAGTGCTTTAAATTGCTTTAAATTGGTATCTTAATGGTGAATAGTGGTAGGTTGATATTCCTATGGTATATCCATTTATTTGGTGTTTAAACTCTGATTCTGTGCATTTGTGTGTTATACGCATCACAGTTTAATTTTTGACAATGCATCCCACAAGTGCTAAGGTATAGTAATGCTTCGAATTAGCCTAAGTATGTGCAATTTGGCATATAAGGCCAAAGTTAAGATTTTAATGTAAGCACATATTTAGTGGGAGCATTCTATAAACTTAGAATTCAAAAATTATGCTTTAAATCCTATTCTTGTGTAAGCTTTAATTGTGTTGCCATCAATCACCAAAAAGGGGGAGATTGAAAGCTCTCTTGTGGGTTTTGGTGTTTAGATGACAACCCAATTAAAGGACTAACAAGTGTGCTAAGTGTTGAACAGGTGCTTAATGCAAAGCTTACAAGGTTCAACACAAGTGAACAAGTATGATGGTCCAAAGACTATATTATCTATAGATAATGGACATCACAAGCAAAATGGACATTGCTTAAGTGAGACTCGATGTGCGTAACTCAGAGACAACCGATCAAGCCAAGGATGGAAGCAATAAGAGCTTCGAGGTACCAAGTGCACGGGAGAAAGTCAAGGAGACCAGGAACCCAAAGCCAGGGGTGAAGAAGAAGACTTGCAAAGTCAAGGTTGATCTTGTTAAGAGTTATGGTGCATCAAGGAACACTACATAAGGACATGACTTACAGCCAATAAGGTAACATCTATAATTATATGGTTTAAGTCATAAGGCTCAAGATCAAACTCAAGAAGTGAACAAGGTCACTGGAAGGAGAAGCAGTGTCAAAACCAGAACTGGCAGCATCCCAAAAGAGCTAAGTGCACCTCAATCTTTAGTTTGGGTTGTTCCTATGTTTGGAGATATTCTATGTGACCTTTGGAGGATGTTGGAGCTTAAAAATGACAAATCTAGATCAAGTCAAGTTGACTTGATGGTTTATGAGTCCAACATCAATCTCAATCATACCAAATGCTAAAGAAGTGCAAAACAAGAACAAGGTGTGGTTCTAGACTTAGTGGATTGTTTTTGAGTACTAACATATTCTGTCTAAGTGCTAGAAATAGTGAGAAAAGAATTGCAAAATGTCTTGGCTCGGTGTAGCCAAAACTCTGCTCAGTCTGGCACACCGGACTGTCCGGAGGTGCACCAGACAGTGTCCGATGGTGCACCGTGTGACGGAACCTCCCAAGTAATCAGGCCCACCTACAGTTGTCCTTGTCTAACAGACATCAGACACCCTGTAGATGTTCCTAAGTTACTTGACAAGCTCGGTATCTTTCCTTACCTCACCAGGAACGTTTCACCCGTCTTGCAGACATTACAGATCATCGGAGATGAAGATACGCGGAAGCGAATTACATAAACTTACATTTATTTCAGAAAGCAAGCTTAAGATATTTATTTACAGACCAGGCTAAAGTGAGTGCATAAAAGTAATAATTATACAAACCGGGGAGACACAAACTTCTCCCGAAGGACTAAAACAAAAGATCTTAAGTGGAGGACCGAGTCCTCCCGCACTTCAGTCCTGTTTCTCTTCGTTGGGAACCACCTTAGCACAGAAGCAGCAAAAGTCTGCTACTTCCCCACCTAAAAACAACAAAGGGATAAACCCTGAGTATGGAATTACTCAGCAAGTCTTACCCGACTAAGGAAAAGACTCTCAAGGGTATGCTGGATATATGGAAGTCAAGGTAAGGCTTCTCAATAGTCAAAGACTCTGTTTTGCAGAAATGCTTACTAAAGTGGATCCTTAAAAATCCAATTTTATTTGTCAAGTTAGGTAAAATTACCTGCACTAGAGTTCTTTCTACCCTAGTTCAATCACTGGTCCTGCACTAGCCAATTTCTTAACCAAAAACCCATCATCTTTAGTGGAATGCTACGTGTAGGTCAGTGACCAAGTCTTCATAACCGCGAAGGTACGGCGATCCGAATCGATTATACTCAGCTGAGGATCTCCAATCACACGACATATGTAGCACTTAACCCTTGCATATGTCAACCCGCCACCGGGGTTCTTAAGACCGGATCAGGTTCACGCAAACCGAGAGCACAGATACACCACCGTCCAGCCTCTTGCCACGGAGGGTACACGCTACTCTCGCCACCGCTCCACTCCCATTTCGTGTTATCTTATTCCGGCCTTAGTCTGCCCGAGGCAAGGCTTACCCCTGACGAGGCATGTGACCAGTTAAAGGGTCCTCGATCATCAAGCCTACATCGACAAGGTCCTTAATCGACTCAGACGGAGACACTACACCGAGACTCTCTTCTCGTGCAAGTCACCCGCCCGGTCTCAGCTTACTCATTTCAAACCCAAAATTTGGTACCTGATAGAGGTACATCTTTTCCGATGTTGAATCCATCACGGCCGTGATGGATCCACCACCAAGTTTTGTTTTCGAAAACATCCCTCCCACTTTGCCAAACATCTTTTGTAAAACAAATCCTTTTGTTTTTCTAAAGCAATACTAAGCATAGTAAAACCTTTTTATAAAAACAGGATTTCAAGATCAAGGAAGGTAATGCAGGAATTGTTTAATCAATCAACTCCTATTACCTAATGCAGTAAGCAAGTGAGAAAGATTTTAAAAACATCAAGGGAGGTGACAAATGCACCGGGGCTTGCCTTTGTTATCAGAGGTGTCTTGCTCGGATCCACAGATATCAAAATAAAAGCAGTTGTCTGCCTGAGGATCAGAGGTGGGTGGTATCCCTTCTTCAAAAACTTCTTCTTCTTCTTCTTCTTGCTCTAATATAATCATATACATGCATAAGAATGGATGTCATGGAATGCTCATGAGGATGCAAAGGTAGCATAAACTTATTAGTTATGTCTTGAATACAACTTTCCTTCACGGTACTCCGAGAACCTAGGGTTTCCGGAGTCAGTAAAGGAGTTCATGGAGCAGGGGGGGGTGGTTTTGGGTTTAGTGATCAAACAAGGTCCAAATCAAACCAAACTCTACCCATGGCTTCTAAATAATGTGAAAGGCTCACATAAAAAGTTTGGGGAATTTTGGACTTATTATTTATTTTCTAAAAATCCAGAACCATTGGTTTAGGCTATTTTAAATATCCTAAAATTCCCTATTCAGACTAAAAATCATAAAACTATTTTTATTAACTACTATGGAAAATAACAAGCCTAGGAAAATTGGTCTCATATTTTTAGGATTTTTCTACTATTTTCTACAATTTTTCAAAGTTCTGCTGAAATAGAAAAGGAAAAACTCTTAAACAGTACTGGGCCGATTCTGGCCCAACAAGCCCAGGTCCAGGAGAACAGTGCGCTCGCGCCGCGCGCGCGCCCGCGAGGCGACTTTGCGCAGAGGCCCTCGAGTTTTTGGTTAAACAGAAATAGATCCGTTTACTATTGTTTTAAGTCACTGACAGTTCCCGAAAAGGTCCTCGGGTTTCTGTCAATTCACGATTACCAGTCCTCGACGCCGTTCACGCACGGCCGCGCTCCGGCAAGCATCTACGCCGGCCGAACGGGGCAACGGCTGGGTTCTCCGAGCGGTGGACACGAAATTGGGGTCGGCCTAACTACTTTCCCTAACTTAATTGCACTGTTGGTGGATCGTGGAGCTCCGGCCACGGTGACCGTAAGCAAAGCGGCGTAATGATGGCGTTCCCGGCGACCCAGGGTGGTCTAGCTTGATTCAATGCTTCGGTAAGCATCAAGAGGAAACAAGGTTGCTGAAACAAGAGAACCGAGGGTGAGACCGGACCTGAAACGGGCTGCCCACGGCGAGCTCACTTCTACGGCGGCGGAGAACCGGATTGGGGAAAACTCCGAATTCAAGCGCGTTGGTGGACGATCGAGCGTGGGAGCGGGTGCGATAGCTAGCAAAATACATGGCGCAACCGGCCTGGCCCTCAATTTATAGAAGGGCAAAGCGGTGGCCACAAATTTGAGGAGGACGCGCGGCGGCCGGAGGTAAGGAAGAAGTGCTGGCCGCGGTGAATACGTGTTCACCGCCGTGGCAACTCTCTCGGTGATGATGGGACAGCCGTAGGACGTTACGGCGGTGCTATGAACCGGGTAGGCCACGCGGCGCACGGTCGGGCAGCGGCGGTCGACGGCGAACTTATCGCCAGCCGCAAAGTCGAAGGAAGACAGGGGGGAGGGATCGTCGGAGTGATGGCCAGCTCACCGGTGACGAGGACCTTACCGCGACAGACTTATCTAGTGACCGCCGAGCACGAATCACAGCGACGACGATCAACGGCGACGGCCACCGGCGACGGGAAAGATCTTCATCAGGTTAACGGTTACTGTACCATGGTGAAGACTCATCAGTGCTTCTGACAGGCAATGTTGTGGGTCAATTTTCTCCCAAATTCCTGTGGCAACATGTCCAAGTCTCTGCACTAAAGTTGTAGTGCTACATACCAGCTACAACTCGACTATAAGACTTGATCACATTTGAGCACTGGATCATGCTCAGATTTGAGCTCAAAGTTGATGTCAGTTCACTGCTAAACAGAATTTCAGTTCAAAACAACCTGACAGCCGAACTTTGATGGGGTTTTTCTCTAAATTTCTCATAACAACTAATCTCACACTCTTTAACAAAGTTGTTCCCCTATGATTAGGATTCAACTTTGATGTGGTGACCTAGGGCAAAAACCCTATACTTTGTAAATTACAAAGCCCCAAAGTTGAGCCCATTCACTGTTTTTCAGACTTAGAACAAAACTCAATTGAGGTCCATTTTGCATTTAAGTCCAAAACTTAGGGTTTGGCCTTCAAATCCACATATTTGTGATCCAATTGACTTAACACACTTATTTGACTTGGTTTTTGCACTTTAGTCCAAAAGTGGACTAATTTTGCACTTAGGCCCCTAGGGTTTGGTTTTAGGGTTTCCCAGGGTTCTGATTAGGGTTTTTAATATCCCAGGGGTATAAATGTGATTCAACTTTATTGTTGGGGTCACTTTATGACTTTTACCCTAAAGCCTTTAGGTTTTCTCAACTTTGGTTAAGTTTTACCCCTTTAACCACTATTTAGGGTTAAGTCCTTAAACCAGGGTCCTATTTGTAAAACAGTAAAACAATACAACTTGTTTGAAATTTTTGCCTAGTGAATGCACTCTAGGTGTGTCAAACATATGCAATGCCCATGCTCATGATGCCATGCTCAAGTTTTAGTTATAGTAACACCAGGGGTGTTACATCCTTCCCCCCATAAAAGAATCTCGTCCCGAGATTTAAAGTCCTAGGGTGAGTAATGGAAAAGGAAATGTGTCATGTTTTTATTTCCTGATTTCTGGTACAAGGCAGGGGTGGTGTGGGGTTTCATTCCTTTACTACACAGCTATACAAACTTTACAATTTACAAGAGGCTAGAAAGCCTGGGAAATTCTTATCTAAGAAGTCTTGGGTTTCCCATGTAGCCTCATCTTCCGAATGCTGGTTCCACTGTATCTTATAAAACTTGAGAGTCTTTCTCCGGGTAATCCTGTCCTTTTGATCCAGAACTCGAATAGGATGTTCCGAGTACGTTAAATCTGGTTCCAGGACAACATCAGTCACTTCAACGGTTCGATCGGGAACCCGAAGACACTTCTTCAATTGTGACACATGGAACACATTATGCACGGCAGACAATGTTTCGGGGAGCTGGAGTCGGTATGCCACTGGTCCACATTGCTCAAGTACCAGGAATGGACCAATGTACCTGGGTGCAAGTTTTCCTTTAATCCCAAAACGCGATACGCCTTTCATTGGTGAAACCTTTAAGTAGACGTAGTCTCCTTCTAAGAAGTATAAGGGCATTCGCCGTTTGTCTGCATAACTCTTCTGACGAGCCTGTGCTTTCTTCATATTATGAACTATTTTCTGAACCTTTTCTTCGGTTTCTTTTACCATATCAGGCCTAAAGAAATACCTTTCACCAGGTTCAGACCAATTTAGCGGAGTTCGACACCGTCGCCCATACAAAGCTTCAAAAGGTGCCATCTTGATGCTTTCCTGGTAACTGTTATTATATGAAAATTCCGCCAAAGGTAAGCATTCATCCCATTTCTGGGAGAAATCCAGGACACATGCCCGCAGCATATCTTCAAGTATTTGGTTCACTCTCTCAGTTTGTCCACTGGTTTGAGGATGATAGGCCGAACTGTGGAGTAACTTAGTTCCCAGGGATTTATGAAGTTCTTCCCAAAATTTGGATACGAACTGAGGTCCACGATCCGACACTATGGTCTTTGGAACACCATGCAAACTGAGAATGCGGGCAATGTATAACTCCGCATAGGTAAGTACCGGGTAATATGTCTTGACTGGCAGAAAATGAGCAACCTTTGTAAGTCGATCAACAATCACCCAGATAGAGTCGTACCCTTTTGTGGTCCTGGGCAATCCCACAATGAAGTCCATGCTTATGTCTTCCCATTTCCATGTTGGTATTGGTAATGACTGCAATGGACCGGCGGCTTTCATGTGTATGGCCTTGACACGTCTGCAAGTGTCACACTTAGCCACATAGCGTGCAATTTCAATCTTCATCTTCGTCCACCAGTAATGTTGCTTTAAATCTTGGTACATTTTAGTGCTTCCCGGATGAATGGAATAGCGACTAAGATGCGCTTCATCTAAGATTTGCTGGCGGAGTTCTTCATTCTTCGGCACTACTATGCGGTTGTTGAACCATAACACACCTTGATCATCTTCCTTGAAACATTGGGCTGTTCCAGCCCTGATCTTCTCTCGTATGTGCTTCATGCCCAGATTATCCTTTTGAGCATCAATTATCCTTTGCAAAATGGTTGACTCAAGCTTTAGTTGATTCAGAGTCCCTTGCTGGATTATCCCCAGGTTTAACTTTTCCATTTCTTGACACAAAGTGTTTTCGGAGGTCTTTACCATAAGACAGTGGCAGGAAGTCTTGCGACTCAATGCATCTGCCACCACATTGGCCTTGCCTGGGTGATAATGGATTTCCAGTTCATAATCTTTAATGAGCTCAAGCCATCGTCTTTGCCTCATGTTTAACTCTGACTGGGTAAATATATACTTCAAACTCTTATGATCTGTATATATGTGGCAGATATTTCCCAGCAGATAGTGACGCCATATTTTCAGGGCATGAACCACAGCAGCCAGCTCGAGATCATGAGTTGGATAGTGCTCCTCATGTCGGCGTAACTGCCTTGAAGCATACGCAATTACTCGGCCTTCTTGCATTAGCACACAGCCGAGTCCACTGCCTGACGCATCACAATACACATCAAAAGGTTTAGTGATGTCCGGTTGAGCCAATACCGGAGCAGTGGTCAATAGTGTCTTCAATTGCTCAAAGGCTTCATTACATTTAGAAGACCAATTGAACTTAGTATCATTCTTCAATAAACTTGTGATTGGCTTCACAAGCTTAGAAAAATCAGGTATGAATCTGCGATAATATCCTGCGAGTCCAAGAAAACTCCGGACTTGGTGAACAGTCGTTGGAGGTTTCCATTCCAGAATATCCTTGACCTTGCTAGGATCTACCGCAATTCCCTTGGCTGATAACACGTGCCCCAGAAATTGAATTTCCTCCAGCCAGAACGCGCACTTGCTGAACTTGGCATACAGCTGATGTTCCCTCAGGCGCGTCAATACAATCCGTAAGTGCTGAGCATGCTCCTCTTCATTTTTAGAATATATCAAAATATCATCGATGAAGACCACCACGAACTTGTCTAACTCGGGCATGAACACCGAGTTCATTAAATAGGTGAAGTGGGCAGGAGCATTAGTGAGCCCGAAAGACATTACCAAGTACTCAAATAAGCCATACCGCGTAGTAAATGCGGTCTTCGGTATATCCTCGGGCCGAATACGGATTTGATGATAGCCCGACCTGAGATCGATTTTGGAAAATACCCTCGCCCCAGTCAGTTGATCAAATAAGATGTCGATCCTTGGAAGAGGGTACTTATTCTTAATGGTGACCTCATTTAGGGGCCGATAGTCCACGCACATGCGCAAGGTTTGATCCTTCTTCTTCACAAAGATGGCGGGACAACCCCACGGGGACGAGCTTGGCCGGATAAATCCTTTATTCAGCAGATCTTGTAATTGAATCTTCAATTCTGCTAATTCATTAGGGGGCATACGGTACGATCTTCGGGAGATGGGAGCCGTACCGGGCTTTAGCTCAATTACGAATTCTACATCTCGCGGAGCAAGTTGATGTCGAGGTACTCCAAATGGTCCAGTCGACTTACGCGCGGTCTTTCTTGTGCGCGGCGGCATTTTCTAAGGGGGAAATTTATTAGTATAATTCTTAGCATGATGCATGAGTAAATACAGAATCATCCTTGGTTGATTCAACCTTCTATACATTGCACTCTTCCTATCTGGCCTTTAAGATAAACTCTTCAGAATACTTAGGTAAGAAGAGAAAAGAATCTTTAGGTAAGACTTTTGAAAATCTTTTTGAAGATGCCTCAATATCTGCAAAGAAGGGCTACGCTCCGATACCAGCTGTGACGGAACCTCCCAAGTAATCAGGCCCACCTACAGTTGTCCTTGTCTAACAGACATCAGACACCCTGTAGATGTTCCTAAGTTACTTGACAAGCTCGGTATCTTTCCTTACCTCACCAGGAACGTTTCACCCGTCTTGCAGACATTACAGATCATCGGAGATGAAGATACGCGGAAGCGAATTACATAAACTTACATTTATTTCAGAAAGCAAGCTTAAGATATTTATTTACAGACCAGGCTAAAGTGAGTGCATAAAAGTAATAATTATACAAACCGGGGAGACACAAACTTCTCCCGAAGGACTAAAACAAAAGATCTTAAGTGGAGGATCGAGTCCTCCCGCACTTCAGTCCTGTTTCTCTTCGTTGGGAACCACCTTAGCACAGAAGCAGCAAAAGTCTGCTACTTCCCCACCTAAAAACAACAAAGGGATAAACCCTGAGTATGGAATTACTCAGCAAGTCTTACCCGACTAAGGAAAAGACTCTCAAGGGTATGCTGGATATATGGAAGTCAAGGTAAGGCTTCTCAATAGTCAAAGACTCTGTTTTGCAGAAATGCTTACTAAAGTGGATCCTTAAAAATCCAATTTTATTTGTCAAGTTAGGTAAAATTACCTGCACTAGAGTTCTTTCTACCCTAGTTCAATCACTGGTCCTGCACTAGCCAATTTCTTAACCAAAAACCCATCATCTTTAGTGGAATGCTACGTGTAGGTCAGTGACCAAGTCTTCATAACCGCGAAGGTACGGCGATCCGAATCGATTATACTCAGCTGAGGATCTCCAATCACACGACATATGTAGCACTTAACCCTTGCATATGTCAACCCGCCACCGGGGTTCTTAAGACCGGATCAGGTTCACGCAAACCGAGAGCACAGATACACCACCGTCCAGCCTCTTGCCACGGAGGGTACACGCTACTCTCGCCACCGCTCCACTCCCATTTTGTGTTATCTTATTCCGGCCTTAGTCTGCCCGAGGCAAGGCTTACCCCTGACGAGGCATGTGACCAGTTAAAGGGTCCTCGATCATCAAGCCTACATCGACAAGGTCCTTAATCGACTCAGACGGAGACACTACACCGAGACTCTCTTCTCGTGCAAGTCACCCGCCCGGTCTCAGCTTACTCATTTCAAACCCAAAGTTTGGTACCTGATAGAGGTACATCTTTTCCGATGTTGAATCCATCACGGCCGTGATGGATCCACCACCAAGTTTTGTTTTCGAAAACATCCCTCCCACTTTGCCAAACATCTTTTGTAAAACAAATCCTTTTGTTTTTCTAAAGCAATACTAAGCATAGTAAAACCTTTTTATAAAAACAGGATTTCAAGATCAAGGAAGGTAATGCAGGAATTGTTTAATCAATCAACTCCTATTACCTAATGCAGTAAGCAAGTGAGAAAGATTTTAAAAACATCAAGGGAGGTGGCAAATGCACCGGGGCTTGCCTTTGTTATCAGAGGTGTCTTGCTCGGATCCACAGATATCAAAATAAAAGCAGTTGTCTGCCTGAGGATCAGAGGTGGGTGGTATCCCTTCTTCAAAAACTTCTTCTTCTTCTTCTTCTTGCTCTAATATAATCATATACATGCATAAGAATGGATGTCATGGAATGCTCATGAGGATGCAAAGGTAGCATAAACTTATTAGTTATGTCTTGAATACAACTTTCCTTCACGGTACTCCGAGAACCTAGGGTTTCCGGAGTCAGTAAAGGAGTTCATGGAGCAGGGGGGGTGGTTTTGGGTTTAGTGATCAAACAAGGTCCAAATCAAACCAAACTCTACCCATGGCTTCTAAATAATGTGAAAGGCTCACATAAAAAGTTTGGGGAATTTTGGACTTATTATTTATTTTCTAAAAATCCAGAACCATTGGTTTAGGCTATTTTAAATATCCTAAAATTCCCTATTCAGACTAAAAATCATAAAACTATTTTTATTAAATACTATGGAAAATAACAAGCCTAGGAAAATTGGTCTCATATTTTTAGGATTTTTCTACTATTTTCTACAGTTTTTCAAAGTTCTGCTGAAAAAGAAAAGGAAAAACTCTTAAACAGTACTGGGCCGATTCTGGCCCAACAAGCCCAGGTCCAGGAGAACAGTGCGCTCGCGCCGCGCGCGCCCGCGAGGCGACTTTGCGCAGAGGCCCTCGAGTTTTTGGTTAAACAGAAATAGATCCGTTTACTATTGTTTTAAGTCACTGACAGTTCCCGAAAAGGTCCTCGGGTTTCTGTCAATTCACGATTACCAGTCCTCGACGCCGTTCACGCACGGCCGCGCTCCGGCGAGCATCTACGCCGGCCGAACGGGGCAACGGCTGGGTTCTCCGAGCGGTGGACACGAAATTGGGGTCGGCCTAACTACTTTCCCTAACTTAATTGCACTGTTGGTGGATCGTGGAGCTCCGGCCACGGTGACCGTAAGCAAAGCGGCGTAATGATGGCGTTCCCGGCGACCCAGGGTGGTCTAGCTTGATTCAATGCTTCGGTAAGCATCAAGAGGAAACAAGGTTGCTGAAACAAGAGAACCGAGGGTGAGACCGGACCTGAAACGGGCTGCCCACGGCGAGCTCACTTCTACGGCGGCGGAGAACCGGATTGGGGAAAACTCCGAATTCAAGCGCGTTGGTGGACGATCGAGCGTGGGAGCGGGTGCGATAGCTAGCAAAATACATGGCGCAACCGGCCTGGCCCTCAATTTATAGAAGGGCAAAGCGGTGGCCACGAATTTGAGGAGGACGCGCGGCGGCCGGAGGTAAGGAAGAAGTGCTGGCCGCGGTGAATACGTGTTCACCGCCGTGGCAACTCTCTCGGTGATGATGGGACAGCCGTAGGACGTTACGGCGGTGCTATGAACCGGGTAGGCCACGCGGCGCACGGTCGGGCAGCGGCGGTCGACGGCGAACTTATCGCCAGCCGCAAAGTCGAAGGAAGACAGGGGGGAGGGATCGTCGGAGTGATGGCCAGCTCACCGGTGACGAGGACCTTACCGCGACAGACTTATCTAGTGACCGCCGAGCACGAATCACAGCGACGACGATCAACGGCGACGGCCACCGGCGACGGGAAAGATCTTCATCAGGTTAACGGTTACTGTACCATGGTGAAGACTCATCAGTGCTTCTGACAGGCAATGTTGTGGGTCAATTTTCTCCCAAATTCCTGTGGCAACATGTTCAAGTCTCTGCACTAAAATTGTAGTGCTACATACCAGCTACAACTCGACTATAAGACTTGATCACATTTGAGCACTGGATCATGCTCAGATTTGAGCTCAAAGTTGATGTCAGTTCACTGCTAAACAGAATTTCAGTTCAAAACAACCTGACAGCCGAACTTTGATGGGGGTTTTCTCTAAATTTCTCATAACAACTAATCTCACACTCTTTAACAAAGTTGTTCCCCTATGATTAGGCTTCAACTTTGATGTGGTGACCTAGGGCAAAAACCCTATACTTTGTAAATTACAAAGCCCCAAAGTTGAGCCCATTCACTGTTTTTCAGACTTAGAACAAAACTCAATTGAGGTCCATTTTGCATTTAAGTCCAAAACTTAGGGTTTGGCCTTCAAATCCACATATTTGTGATCCAATTGACTTAACACACTTATTTGACTTGGTTTTTGCACTTTAGTCCAAAAGTGGACTAATTTTGCACTTAGGCCCCTAGGGTTTGGTTTTAGGGTTTCCCAGGGTTCTGATTAGGGTTTTTAATATCCCAGGGGTATAAATGTGATTCAACTTTATTGTTGGGGTCACTTTATGACTTTTACCCTAAAGCCTTTAGGTTTTCTCAACTTTGGTTAAGTTTTACCCCTTTAACCACTATTTAGGGTTAAGTCCTTAAACCAGGGTCCTATTTGTAAAACAGTAAAACAATACAACTTGTTTGAAATTTTTGCCTAGTGAATGCACTCTAGGTGTGTCAAACATATGCAATGCCCATGCTCATGATGCCATGCTCAAGTTTTAGTTATAGTAACACCAGGGGTGTTACACACCGGACAGTGTTCGGTGTGCCAGTCTAAACTCCGGTGAACAGGCCAGTCTCGGGAAAAGTCTGGTGGCGTGCGGCTATAATTCACCGGACTATCCGGTGGTACACCGGACTGTCCAATGAGCCAACGGTCGACTGCGCCAATGGTCGGCAGCGCAATCAGCGGGCGACACGTGGCCTGAGCCAACGGTCAGTTGGCGCACCAGACTGTCCGGTGTGCACCGGACAGTGTCCGGTGAGCCAAGAGGACCGTTGCTACAACAGTCAGCTGAGCCCGATATAGAAGGAGATCGCGCACCGGACAAGCTACAGGACCTGTCTGTTGGTGCACCGGACTGTCCGGTGCGCCACCCGACAGAAAGCAAGTATTGCCTTCCAAAAGGAATTCCAACGGCTCCTAGGCCCCTTAGGTCTATAAAAGGGACCCCTATGTGCCTCCAACAGTCAAGGGAAGTGCAGCAAACAATCGTAAACATCATTTGGATCAATTCTCTCTCTCTCTCTCTCTCTCCCTCTCATGTATAACTCTCTAGTTTGTGTGAAGGCAAAGCTATAAGCCTTTAGAGAATGGAGAGGTGTTGCAAAGAGCTAGAATAAAGTCTTGAGCGCACTGTTACTCTGACGGAGTGCTGTCAAGAAGACTGTAAGCAGCCACGGCGTTGTTGTAACCAATCTCAACACAGTGGAAGGCTCTATCTGTCATACTGACAGAGCTGAGCATATAGGGGAAGGAGGTGAAATAGACTCCAAGCCCAGGTGTGGCCAACTCCAACGAGGACTAGGCAAGCATTTCAGGCTTGGCCGAACCTCGGGATAAATCTCTGCGTCTGTGTGCTCTACTCTGTGCTATGTGCTGATTCTCTGTCTTACTTGCTCTTTATATCTGCACTTCAATACTTATTTGTGGTAGAAGTTATATTTGAAGTGCAGGGCATTTTGAGATAGGATCTTTTATTCCGCTGCAACCTACTCGAAGGGTCTTTTCATTCCACTGCGATCGAGTAGAGTAAGAATTTAAGTTTTAAAGTGATAATTATTATTCGCCTATTCACCCCCCCTCTAGGCGACATCCAGATCCTGTTCCCGGGCATAGGGAACTTTTAAATATGCACGATGGCGATTGGTGATGTGCGACCACAGGAACAACAGGAGCAAGATCAGCCTTCTTCCTCAACACTGGCGCATCCCCCAACTCAAGATGATGGACAGGTACCTCAAGAATAGGAGCGTGATCAAGGGGGAGCATAAGACGAACATGCTATGGAAGAAGAAGCACCACGGGCACCTCCAACCAAAATCCAAGCAACGATCCAACGACATCACCCCGTTGACTAGATTCTGGGTGACATAAGCAAGGGAGTAACTACTCGCTCAAGATTAGCTAACTTTTGTGGGCATTACTCGTTTGTCTCTTCTATTGAGCCTTTCAGGGTAGAAGAGGCCTTGCAGGATCTGGATTGGGTGTTGGCCATGCAGGAAGAGCTCAACAACTTCAAGAGAGATGAAGTTTGGAGCCTAGTGCCACGTCCAAAGCAAAATGTTGTGGGAACCAAGTGGGTGTTCCGCAACAAGCAAGACGAGCACGGGGTGGTGACATGAAACAAGGCTCGACTTGTGGCAAAAGGTTATGCCCAAGTCACAAGTTTGGATTTCGAGGAGACTTTTGCTCCTGTGGCTAGGCTAGAGTCTATTCGAATTCTATTAGCCTATGCCGCTCACCACTCTTTCAGGTTGTTTCAAATGGATGTGAAGAGCGCTTTCCTCAATGGGCCAATCAAGGAGGAAGTATACGTGGAACAACCCTCTGGCTTTGAGGATGACAGGTATCCCGACCACGTTTTTAAGCTCTCTAAGGCGCTCTATGGACTTAAGCAAGCCCCAAGAGCATGGTATGATTGCCTTAGAGATTTCTTAATTGCTAATGCTTTCAAGGTTGGGAAAGCCGATCCCACTGTTTTCACTAAGACTTGTGATGGTGTGCCAAATTTATGTCGATGACATAATATTTGGTTCTACTAATCGAAAGTCTTGTGAGGAGTTTAGCAGGGTGATGACTCAAAAGTTCGAGATGTCAATGATGGACGAGTTGACCTTCTTCCTTGGGTTCCAAGTGAAGCAACTCAAGGATGGCACTTTCCTCTCCCAAACGAAGTACACACAAGATCTTCTCAAGCGGTTTGGGATGAAGGACGCCAAGCCCGCAAAGACACCGATGGGAACCGACGGGCATGTCGACTTCAACAAAGGATGTAAGTCCGTTGATCAAAAGGCATACCGGTCTATGATAGGGTCATTACTTTATTTATGTGCTAATAGACCGAACATTATGCTAAGTGTATGCATGTGTGCTAGATATCAATCCGACCCCAGGGAATGTCACCTTGTGGCCGTTAAGTGAATTTTTAGATATTTAGTTGCTACGCCTTGCTTCAGGATCTGGTATCCAAAGGGGTCTACCTTTGACTTAATTGGATACGTAGACTCCAATTATGTCAGGTGCAAGGTAGATAGGAAGAGTGCATTAGGGACATGCCAATTCCTAGGAAGGTCCCTGGTGTCCTGGAGTTCTAAGAAACAAACATCCGTTGCCCTATCCACCGCTGAGGCTGAGTATGTTGCCGCAGGACAGTGTTGCGCGCAACTACTTTGGATGAGGCAAACTCTCCGGGACTTTGGCTACAATCTGAGCAAAGTCCCACTCCTATGTGACAATGAGAATGCAATTCGCATGGCGGATAATCCTATTGAACACAGCCGCACTAAGCACATAGACATCCGACATCACTTCCTGAGGGATCACCAGCAAAAAGGAGATATCGAGATTTTTCATATTAGTACCGAGAACCAGCTAGCCGATATCTTCACCAAGCTGTTGGATGAGAAAACATTTTGCAAGTTGCGTAGTGAGCTAAATGTCTTAGATTCATGTAACTTGGATTGATCTATAACATACATGTGTTCTATGCCTTTGATCATGTTACTTTGAAGCATTTACATTACTTGTTGTATATCTGTGGTGCTCAAGTTGTACAAGACCTCCTGAACCTCACAAGTCCATATGCAAATGGTGCACTTATTTAGGGGGAGATATGCTACAACTTGACCCTTTGAGACTAACCTTTGTGTTTGAGTATTCTTGATGTAGTCTCAAAGGTGCATTGAAAGGGAAAATGGACTTGGACGTTGCAAAGACTTCCACTGCACTCTAGTATTGGTGTACTTAATTCCAAGTTCATTCCTATGCTCTATTTGCCTTTTTGCTCTTAATTGACATTTTTTGGTGAGGCAATGGGGTTAAAGGGCCAAGAATGATCCTGTTTTGGTGCTTAATGCCAAAGGGGGACAAATTAAGGCCAAAAGCAAATGGATCAGCTACCACTTGTGAATTTTGAAAACAATAGAGTTAGAACTTTTGATTTGTCCAAAATACTCTTATTGCAAAATTTAGTCTCTTGCGGGGAGAATTTTTGATTATGGGAAAAGGGGGAGTTTTTGGTACTTGATCAATTTTTCCATTGAAATATCTCTCTTTGTGCCTAAACAAGTGTGATTGACTTAGAGATAGGAAAATGAATTTTATTTGCAAAAACAAACCAAGTGGTGGCAAAGAGCGATCCAAATATGCCAAATTATAGTCAAAAACAATTTGGTCTTCAATTGCATTGATTTTGCACTTCTCTTGTTGCTTTTTGTTGTGTTGGCATAAATCACCAAAAGGGGGAGATTGAAAGGGAAATGTGCCTTTGGGCAATTTCAATAATGTTTTGGTGATTAAGTGCCCAACACGATTAATTAAGTTCTCATGTGCCAAGTAAAGAGAAAAGTGCAAATCAAAGAGAAAGGTATGTTTCTAGACTTAGTACATTGTTTTGAGTACTAATGTGTTTTGTCTAAAGTGCTAGAATCAGTGAGAAAAGAATTAGAAAAAGAGGTGGCTGCGTGCAGCCAACTTCAGCTCGGCTTGGCACACCGGACTTTCCGGTGGTGCACCGAACAGTGTACGGTGCGCCAGGCTGGTCCGCGTGAAAAGGCCGCTCTCGGGACTCGACGGCGGCGTACGGCTATAATTGACCGGACTGTCCGGTGGTGCACCGGAGTCCGCGGCGAACTCGTCGCTCTCGGGAAAGGATCAGCGATGTACGGCTATAATTCATTGGACTGTCCGGTGGTGCACCAGACTATCCGGTGAGCCAACGGTCGCCTGCACCAACGGTCGGTCGCGTAATCTTCGCGTGACACGTGGTCACGCCAACGGTCGGTTGGGCACACCGGACTGTCCGGTGTGCACCAGACAGTTTTCGGTGCGCCAACCGACACCGAGGACCAACGGTCGGATGCGCCAGAAATGGAAGGAGATCACGCACCGGACAGCTACAGGGACTGTCCGGTGGTGCACCGGACTGTCCGGTACACCACCGAACAGAAGGCAAGTTTGGCCTTCCAAGTTGGCCTCCAATGGCTCCTAGCTGCCTTGAGGCTATAAAAGGGACCCCTAGGCGCATGGAGGAGTCACCCAAGCATTCACTAAGTATCCTAAGGCATCTAGACTCTGCTCTCACGCATTCGCTTTGTTGTGTTAGAGATTTGAGCTCTATTCGAGTCAAGGACTCCCTGTGTTGTCATTTGAGCTCGAGTCTTCACTTGTGTGTGTGGGTGTGCTGCATATTCGAGTCTTGTGTGTGTTGCTTCTCCCAACCTTACTCTGTGCCTTCATTGTGTTCTTTGTTGGAAGGGCGAGAGACTCCAATTTGTGGAGATTCCTCGCAAACGGGAACAATCATCTAAAGGAAAATCGTGGTATTCAAGTCGATCATCGGATCACTTGAAAGGGGTTAAGTGCAACCCTCGTCCATTGGGACACCACAACATGGAAGTAGGCAATTGTTACTTGGCCAAACCACGGGATAAAAATCGCGTGTCTTGTGTTGCTCTCTCTGTGATTGTTTGTGTTCATAAGAACTCGATTCAAGCTACTTAGCCGTTCTAACACTTATAACTAAGTTTTGTGGCTATTAGTGTTTGATTTTTATAGGATCACCTATTCACCCCCCTCTAGGTGCTCTCAAACTCTGCAAGAGTGGTCGAGCAATTAACTTTATTCTTTTAATCAAAGCTTCAGCTAGTCTATTTTGCGCATGAACATGAGGCACAGAGTGCTCAACTGTATTTCCCGATGCGGTACAATAATCATCAAATGCCTTAGAGGTAAATTCTCCAACATTATCCATTCTGATGGACTTTATTCAGTGGTCAGGGAAAGTATTTTTAATTCGAATGATCTGTGAGATCAACTTTGCAAATGCATGGTTTCGAGTTGATAGTAAGCAAACATGCGACCACTTTGAGGATGCATCGATTAAGACCATAAAATACCGAAAAGGTTCTAAAAGTGGTTGAATTGGACCACAAATGTCTCCTTGGATTCGTTCCAAGAAGGCGGGTATTTCATTCTTCACTTTCAAGGGCGATGGTCTCACTATCAATTTTCCCATGGCACATCCATGGCACACAAAATCTTCTTGATTTGGGAAGTGTTTCACATTTATGCAGTGTCCTTATGAGTTATTGATGATATTTCTCATCATCCTAAGACTAGGTGAAAGTCGCCTAGAGGGGTGTGAATAGGCGGAATCTGAAAATTATAAACTTAAAGCACAACTACAAGCCAGGGTTAGCGTTAGAATTAAATCCGAGTCCGAAAGAGAGGGCGAAAACAAATCACAAGCAAATGAAGAGAGTGACACGATGATTTGTTTTACCGAGGTTTGGTTCTTGCAAACCTACTCCCCGTTGAGGTGGTCACAAAGACCAGGTCTCTTTCAACCCTTTCCCTCTCTCAAACGGTAACCTAGACCGAGTGAGCTTTTCTCCTCAATCAAATGGGACACTTAGTCCCCACAAGGACCACCACAACTTGGTGTCTCTTGCTTTGATTACAAAGGTGTTGAGAACAAGAATGGGGAAGAAGAAAAGCGATCCAAGCGACAAGAACTCAAGTGAACACAAATATCTCTCTCACACTAGTCACTAAATGTTTGGAGTGATTCCGAACTTGGGAGAGGATTTGATCTCTTGTTTGTGTTTTGGAGTCAAGTCTAGAGCTCTTGTATTGAATGCAATGGCAGAAAACTTGGATGCCTTGAAGTGTGGTGGTTGGGGGGTATTTATAACCCCACCCACCAAAATGGTCGTTGGGGAGGTTGTCTATTGATGGGCGCACCGGACAGTCTGCTGCGCCAGCCACGTCACTGAAAGTCGCCTAGAGGGGGGGTGAATAGGCAGAATCTGAAAATTATAAACTTAAGCACAACTACAAGTCGGGGTTAGCGTTAGAAATATAATCGAGTCCGAAAGAGAGGGCAAAAACAAATCACAAGCAAATGAAGAGTGAGACGCGGTGATTTGTTTTACCGAGGTTCGATTTTTGCAAACCTACTCCCCATTGAGGTGGTCACAAAGACCGGGTCTCTTTCAACCCTTTCCCTCTCTCAAAACGGTCACCTAGACCGAGTGAGCTTCTCTTCTCAATCAATTGGGACACAAAGTCCCCACAAGGACCACCACACAATTGGTGTCTCTTGCCTTGATTACAATTGAGTTGGGAACAAGAAAGAAAGAAGAAGAAAAGCGATCCAAGCGCAAGAACTCAAATGAACACAAATGTCACTCTCTCTAGTCACTATTTGATTGGAATGAACTTTGTACTTGGGAGAGGATTTGATCTCTTGTTTGTGTCTTGGAGTGAAGTCTAGAGCTCTTGTATTGAATGCAAATGGCTGAAACTTGGATGCCTTGAAGTGTGGTGGTTGGGGGGTATTTATAGCCCCAACCACCAAAGTGGCCGTTGGGGATGGCTGATGTCGTATGGCGCACCGGACAGTCCGGTGCGCCACTGGACACTGTCCGGTGCGCCAGCCACGTCACCCAACCGTTAGGGTTCGACCGTTGGAGCTCTGACAAGTGGGGCCACTAGACAGTCCGGTGGTGCACCGGACAGTCACTGTTCACTGTCCGGTGCGCCTTCTTGCGCCTGCTCTGACTTCTGTGCGCGCAGGCGCGCACTGTTTACTTTCACTGTTCATTTGTAGATGACCGTTGCCACGAGGTAGCCGTTGCTCCACTGGCACACCGGACAGTCCGGTGTTACACCGAACAGTCCGGTGAATTATAGCGGAGCGGCTTCCCCAAATTCCCGAGGCTGGCAAGTTTGAGTTGATCCTCCCTGGTGCACCGGACACTGTCCGGTGGCACACCGGACAGTTCAGTGCGCCAGACTAGGGCTGCCTTCAGTTTAACTTAGCTCCTTTTATTTGAACCCTTTCTTGGACTTTATATTGGTTTGTGTTGAACCTTTGGCACCTGTAGAACTCATAATCTAGAGCAAACTAGTTAGTCCAATAATTTGTGTTGGACAATTCAACCACCAAAATTCATATAGGAAAAGGTTTGACCCTATTTCCCTTTCAATCTCCCCTTTTTGGTGATTGATGCCAACACAAACCAAAGCAAATATAAAAGTGCAGAATTGAACTAGTTTGCATAAAGGTAAGTGCAAAGGTTGCTTGGTATGAAACCAATAATTATTTCTACTAGATATGCATGGATGGTTTTCTTCTTATTTAAAATTTTGGACCACATTTGCACCACTTGTTTTGTTTTTGCAAATCTTTTGGAAAATCTTTTCAAAATTATTTTGCAAATAGTCAAAGGTCTAAGAATAAGATTGAAAGTAGCATTTTCAAGATTTGAAATTTTCTCCACTTGTTTCAAATGCTTTTTCCTTTGACTTAAACAAAACTCCCCCTGAATAAAATTCTCCTCTTAGTGTTCAAGAGGGTTTTACAAGTTTTGAAGATACTACTTTCTCCCCCTTTTGAACACAATAAGATATCAATTTGAAAAACTTCATTTTTAAAATTTGGTGGTGGTGCGGTCCTTTTGCTTTGGGCTCATACTTTCTCCCCCTTTGGCATGAATCGCCAAAAACGGATACTTGTGAGTTAAATATAAGCCCTTTTACTTTCTCCCTAATGGTAAATAAATAGAGATGAGTGAAGATTATACGAAAGTGGAGAATGATGTGGAATACTGGCAAATACCGATGGAGTTGAGTGGAAGCGCCGTCTTTGCCGAATACTCCATTTCCCTTTCAATTCTATGACTAAGCATAATAATACACTTGAAAACACATTAGTCATAGACATAAAAGAGATTTGATCAAAGGTATGTAAATGAGCTATGTGTGCAAAGAATCAATTAAAATTCCTAGAATCAAGAATATTTAGCTCATTCCTAAGTTTGGTAAAGGTTTTCTCATCTAAAGGCTTGGTAAAGATATCGGCCAATTGATCTTTGGTGTTTATATAGGCTATCTCGATATCCCCCTTTTGTTGGTGATCTCTCAAAAAGTGATACCAAATGGCTATGTGCTTAGTGCGGCTGTGTTCAACGGGATTATCTGCCATGCGGATTGCACTCTCATTATCACATAGGAGAGGGACTTTGTTCAACTTGTAGCCATAGTCCCTAAGGGTTTGCCTCATCCAAAGCAATTGCGCGCAATAATGGCCTGCGACAATGTACTCGACTTTGGCGGTAGAAAGAGCTACTGAGTTTTGTTTCTTTGAAGCCCAAGACACCAGGGATCTCCCCAGAAACTGACAAGTCCCTGATGTGCTCTTCCTATCAATTTTACACCCTGCCCAATCAGCATCGGAATATCCTAGTAAATCAAAAGAGGATCCCTTGGGGTACCAAAGACCAAACTTAGGTGTATGAACTAAATATCTCAAGATTCTCTTCACGGTCTTGAGGTGAACTTCCTTAGGATCGGCTTGGAACCTTGCACACATGCATACAGAAAGCATAATGTCCGGTCGAGATGCACATAAATAGAGTAAAGATCCTATCATTGATCGGTATACCTTTTGATCTACGGATTTACCTCCCGTGTCGAGGTCGAGATGCCCATTGGTTCCCATGGGTGTCTTGTTGGGTTTGGCATCCTTCATCCCAAACTTGGTGAGAATGTCTTGAATGTACTTCGTTTGGCTAATGAAGGTGCCCTCTTGGAGTTGCTTCACTTGAAATCCTAGAAAATACTTCAACTCCCCCATCATAGACATCTCGAATTTTTGAATTATGATCCTACTAAACTCTTCACAGATAGATTTGTTAGTCGACCCAAATATGATATCATCAACATAAATTTGGCATACAAACAAATCATTTTCAATAGTTTTAGTAAAGAGAGTAGGATCGGCCTTGCCAACTTTGAAGCCATTAGTGATAAGAAAGTCTCGAAGGTATTCATACCATGCTCTTGGGGCTTGCTTGAGCCCATAAAGCGCCTTAGAGAGTTTATAGACATGGTTAGGATACTCACTATCTTCAAAGCCGGGAGGTTGCTCAACATAGACCTCTTCCTTGATTGGTCCATTGAGGAAGGCACTCTTCACGTCCATTTGGTAAAGCTTAAAGCCATGGTAAGTAGCATAGGCAAGTAATATACGAATTGACTCAAGCCTAGCTATGGGTGCATAGGTTTCACCAAAATCCAAACCTTTGACTTGTGAATAACCTTGTCGGTGTTTCGGACCTGGGGGACCCTCAACCGGACCAACTAGTGAATTTTGTGTCGCGTGCCCCTGTCTAGATGGCTTATATTATCTTGCATCGGGGGTGCTTGTAGTAGGGGTTACAAGCTTCGCGAGAGAGGGAACGTGTCCTAGGCCTCCTGAGGAGTCTAGTGTTGCGGAGTGGAGCTTGATGTTTGAGTGAGTCTGTCTCCGTTGTCCTTGCTGCCCATCCTCTCTCCCCCTGAGAAGGCCCTAGGCATCCCCTTTTATAGACACAAGGGGATGGTCCAACTGTACATATGGGGGTGTAGCTATGTGCTAACGTGTCCGGCGAAGAAGCGCTTGAGCCCTGTATGAAGCGTAGCTGGCGGTGCGGTCCTGGGTCCTGCTGACGTTTCTTTGCCTTCATAGAGAGCTTGTGGACTATTGACGTCATGGACACATGTGGGGAACCATCATTACCTGTGGCCGAAGTAATCTAGATGTGACTCCGGTCTTGTTCCTTCGTAGCCTGAGGTGGCTAGCTAGAGGTAGGGTAATGATGTATCCCCTATAGCATAGTCGGTCCGAAGCCGAGGTCGGGTGAGGCAATGACTCCTCCCGAGGCTGAGGCCAAGGTCGAGTGAGGTTGTGACTCCTCCCGAGGCCGAGGCTGAGGTCGGGCGAGGCGGAGACTTCCTCCCGAGGCCGAGGCTGAGGTCGAGACCTGGGGTCGGCTGAGGTGGAGACCTTCTCCCGAGGCCGAGGCTGAGGTCGAGACCTAGGGTCGGGCGAGGCGGAGCTCCCTGTTGTGCCCGAGGCTGAACTCAGGAGTGGCCGTGACTTATTGTTGTTAGTCTTACCCTGGTGGTTGGCACAGTAGTCGGAACGGGGTGAATAGTGTTGTTTTCGTGTCAGAACGATCAGTAAAGGGGCGAAGTGACTGCGATCGCTTCGACCTTGCCAACTGAGGCGCGCGTATCAGGATAAGGTGTCAGGTGATCCCTGCATTGAATGCGCATGCGATACGGTCGGTGGTAAGGCGATTTGGTCGAGGTTGCTATACGACAAAGTTTGTCTGAGCTTAGCCTCAGACGAGCCGGGGGGTGCGCCCGCTGCCTGAGGGGGGCCCTCGGGCGAGGCGTGAATCCGTCCGGGACTACTGTTCTTGCCCGAGGCTAGGCTCGGGCGAGACGAGATCGCGTCCCTAGGTAGATGAGGCTTTAACTTTGCGCCACGCTTACCAGCCTTTATGGTCTGTCTTGAAGATTTTTCCAGCTATGCTTAGGAGTATTGGGGGTACCCCTAATTACGGTACCCAACAGTAGCCCCCGAGCCTCAAAGGGAGTGTAGACACTCGCTTGGAGGTTCAGCCGCATTTTTTGCAAGGAGACTAGCCCTTCTCAGTTATGTTTTGTTCCGATGGGTGCGCGCGAGCGCACCCGTCGGGTGTAGCCCCCGAGGCCTTGGAGGAGTGGTTTGACTCCTCTGAGGTCTTAGTTCTTCTTGTGATTCCTCGGTCGGCCTTGTTGTTCCCTCATGCGGCCTGGCCACAGACCGGGTGCATGGTCAGGCTTCGAGTTTTTAAGCTGGTTTGTTGACGTGGTCAACAATTTGGCCGTAGCCTGGTGCGAGAGCAGCCCCCGAGCCTTTGCACGGAGCGAGAGGACGATCGAGGACCATCTCGGCTTTTTACTGTATGCCCCTTCATCGCCTTTCCGCAAGGAGGAGGGGGGGAACGCGCCATGTTACCCTTGGTGGGCGCTGAACATGGTGTTTCCAGTGAGTTGCTAACGGGTAATCCGAGTGGACGCCCGAGCCCCGTTCGATAAGGGTTGGCTAGTGGCCCAGAGGCGCGCTCCAAAAGTACCTGCGGGTGATTTGCTGGACCCGGGCCCATTTGATAGGGTCCAAGGGCTCGGTGCCTCCCTCCGGTGGGACTCCATTACAAAATCGTTCCCGCTGGTCTCAGAAATGTCCTAGGGTACCTCGGGAGCATAGCCCGAGCCTTGGCCATGTAACGGACGTACCCAGGGTCATCCCTGACTCTGCATGTTCTGGGGCGGCTATCGAAACCCTTCGAGGGGCCAGCCTTCGAACCCCTGATCAGTAATGGGCTCGGGGCCTGAGTGCTTTGGGGCGGTCACCGAACCTCGCGGGGCGCAACCTTTGAACCCCTGATCAGTAGGAGGGCTCGGGGCCCGTTTCCTTCATTGTGAAGGACTCCTTCGAAATGTCCCTTTTCCCGATCCCTGTGGAGAGAGAGAAAGAGAGAGAAAAGGATGAAAGGAGATACTTCGAAGCAGTGTGGCGTACCTTTTTCGAGGCAGCCATCATGACGAAGGCGAGATGGCGCCTGTCCGCCTGCCAGAGGAGACGTGTGTCCTGCCAGGGAGTTAATGCGATGGGATGGGCGACTCACGGGGTATCTGTTGCGCGTGCGCGAGTCGTTCGAGGAATGGAACACGGGTGCGCCGTCTTTATGCCGTAGGAGAGGGCTCTCCTGCCGCATCAGGGGAGGATGCGAGCCTGTAGATGGTACCCGTGACCTTCGCACTTAATTGGCACTGCTGGGCCAAGCGCGGGGCTGCCTCGAGTCGCTGCGCTGGTTCTGTAGTCCCGAGAAGACATGACATTGGCGCAAGTGGCGGTGCGGTTTCTTTGCACATGGTAACCGGTGCGCCGGTCACATGACATGCGGGCCCGGGCCTCCATGCTGGACCACCAGTTGTGACGAAGCTGAAAGGGTGTACAACCGTGGTGCGGTTGCATGCCTCTGGCATGGCAGCCCACCCTTTCGACCGCTGGATTCGGCGAGGATGAGAGAGCGCTTAACCGCGGGGTGGTTGCATGCTTCGTGTGCGGCGGTTTGCCATCTTCGCGTTGTGGGTCAGCTCGTGTGACATGTGGGACCTAGCCCCCCGTGTCGTAGGGTGAGAACCCTGGAGCACGTCGGGGGAGACTTTGCCCGCGATGTTTCAGGGCGTGAGTGGGGAGATCTGCCTATAAAAAAGGGACCGATCTCCCGGGCAATAACCATGCTTTGCTCCTCTCGTCTTCATCGCGCCCCTCCGCCTTCTGGGCCTCCAGATGAGGTGTGCTGGTGTTTTTTGGCGACCTCACCACCGGAGAGCTCGCGCCCGTGGCGGTGCCAGTGGTGTTGCCTTCTTCTTGCTGTTGTTTAGAGGAGCGCAACTCTATGGGGGTTGGAACTCTTCCGCCATTGTTCGGCTTCAAGGATTTTCATCATGTAGCCCGACTGCATTCCCCCACCAATGGTCATTCAGAAGGATGGCCACCAGCCTTGTGGTGGGGAAGGGCGAGACAGGCTGTGGCCTCCCTGCTGCCCTCAGCTTCAAGGATGTTCACCAGCCTTGCGGAGGAGGCGAACTGCCACCTGCTGCCTGGTCGGGGTGTGGCTGTTCGTCCACCGCACGGGCGACGGTCGCGCCGTGCGCAGGTCCCCCATGTCCACGGCTCGTCCTGTGCCGCCGACCACACCGGGGGGGGGGGGGGGGCGTACAAGACATTGTACGCCGCGGGGGTGGTGTCCACATCCCTGCATGGTCCTGTCCTCACTACCATAGCGACAACGGGAGCGAGGACCTCCTTGTGCACGCTAGGGCAGCCACCATTCATCGGTGCAATGTGGGAGCGCAGGTGGCCGCTGTCGTCGGTGCTGAGGTGGTGGCTGCCATAGGTGAGGCTTCCCACCGTAGAGGTGGTTGCCTCTACCGACGAGTCCGTCAGTGCCACCTGGACCCGGACCTCTGGCCTTTTGGCTTTAATGGCTTGTCCTCGCCCCTCGGACGGGGGCGAGGGCCTTTCCACAATAGCGTTCGCCCTGGGGCAATCGCTGCTGCTGTCTAGTCGCCCGAGGCGGAGGTCATTGTCGCTGTTGGTGCAGTGGTCGCCGGTGAGCCACTTGGAGTTTGTTATCCTGTAGTCCCTCCGGTGTGGAGGTAGTTCATTCCTTCGAGAATGGAGCTGGGGTCCCGTTTGTAAGGGAATGTAAGAGCAAAATGTAATTGCTCCAAGTGCTAAGATATATGCTGTAGGTCGGGAAAGCCGCCGAGGGTGCTGCCGACGTCTATGTAGCATAGTTATCCTAAGTATGTGTGTTTGTTTTCTGTGGCTACCGAGGCCTAAACATTTGGGTATTTGAGTATAAAGCTGCTTTTTCTTTCCTCTTAGTTCGAGCATTAAGACTTGTTCGTCGGTAGCAGAATCCCTTATCCGAGCGCGAGCTACCTTTCGCGGAAGGTGATGAGTGACGTATCCGTATCCCGGAGGCGTAGGAGTCCCTCGGCTCAGTCGGCCTTGCCGTTCAAGGTCTCTCTTGTCGTTTTTTGGATTCTGTTATCGATATAGTCAAAAGGCTTGGAAGTCATTTTCTACCCGAGCGTTAGGACTTGTTCGGTAGTAGAATCACTTATCCGAGCGTGAGCTACCTTTCACGGAAGGTGATGAGTGAGGTATCCATATCCCAGAGGCGTAGGAGTCCCTCGGCTCGGTCGACCTTGCCGTTTAAGGTCTCTCGTGTCGTTTTTAGGATTCCGTTATCGACATAGTCGAAAGGCACAAAAGTCATTTTGGTAGAAAACTTTTCCAAGGAAAATTTTTGACGCAAAGGGGGTCCTTCCTTCTAGCCCCCGAGGGAGGGTCGATTTTTGCTGAGGCAAGGCCGATCCTCCCTTGACAGCTAGACTTTTTATTTGTAAATGTAAAGGGACCGAGGTACATGAACGACTTGAAACATTTTAATGGTAAAAGCGACGTAGCTATTCGATGTTCCAAGCATTGCTGTAGACCTCGCCTTGGTCGTTGGCTAGCTTGTACGTCCCGGGCTTCAAAATGTTGGTGATGATGAATGGCCCTTCCCAGGGAGGAGTAAGCTTGTGGCGCCCTCGGGCGTCTTGTCATAGCCGAAGCACCAAATCTCCCACCTAGAAGCCTCGGTGCCGAATCCTTCGGGCGTGGTAGCGTCCCAAAGACTGCTGATACCGCGCTGAGTGTAGCAAGGCTACGTCCCGAGCCTCTTCCAGCTAGTCTAATGAATCCTCTCGACTGGTCTGGTTGTTTTGGTCGTTGTACGCCTTTGCCCTCGGGGAGCCGTATTCTAAGTCCATGGGTAGGATGGCCTCGGCCCCATAGACTAGGAAAAACAGCGAGAAACCCGTGGCCCAGCTCGACATCATCCTTAGACTCCAAACCGCTGAGGGTAGCTCTTTCATCCACCGCTTGCCAAACTTGTTGAGGTCGTTGCAGATCCTTGGTTTTAGCCCCTAAAAAATCATGCCATTGGCGTGCTCCACTTGCCCATTTGTCATTGGGTGAGCTACAGTGGCCCAGTCCACACGGATGTGGTGGTCCTCGCAGAAGTCTAGGAACTTTTTCCCAGTGAACTGTGTGCCGTTGTCGGTGATGATAGAGTTCAGGATCCTGAAGCGGTGGATGATATTTGTAAAGAACACCACCGCTTGCTCGGACCTGATGATGGTTAAGGGTCGGACTTCGATCCATTTGGAGAATTTGTCGATGGCGACTAGCAGGTGCGTGAAGCCCCTGGTGCCTTCTGCAAGGGACCGACGAGGTCCAGACCCCACATAGCAAACGGCCAGGTGATAGGTATTGTCTGTAGAGCCTGAGCAGGCAGGTGTGTTTGTCTCGTGTAGAATTGACACCCTCGGCAGGAGCGTACAATCCTAGTGGCGTCGGCCACTGTGGTTGGCAAGTAGAAACCTTGTCGGAAAGCGTTTCCTACGAGGGTCCGAGTTGCTGCATGGTGACCGCAAGCCCTCGAGTGTATTTCTTGTAACAGCTCTTGTCCTTGGGCGATGGATATGCATCGTTGGAGAATGCCTGAGGGGCTGTGGCGGTACAACTCCTTTTCATCACCCAGTAAAACGAACGACTTGACATGCCGAGCCAGTCGTCGAGCTTCGGCCTTGTCGAGGGGTAGCTCTCCTCGGAGGAGATATTCCAGGTATGGGGTCTGCCAGTTTAGGTTTGGTGTGACCCCATTCTGCTCCATCTCGACGCGCAGGGCTTCACCCTCGGTAGCCGAGGGTACCTCGGGCTGGGCCGAGGTCTCCTCGAGCTCGGGTGCGTCATTGAGTTTGACGGATGGTTGATATATATCTCTGGAGAAGACATTCGAGGGAACCGTTGTTCGTCCCGAGGATATCTTAGCCAGCTCATCTACAGTCTCGTTGTACCGTCGAGCAACATAGTTGAGTTCTAGCCCATAGAACTTATCTTCCAAGCGCCAAACTTCGTCGCAGTAGGCCTCCATTTTCTGATCGCGGCAATGAGAGTTCTTCATGACTTGGTCAATAATGAGCTGCGAGTCGCCATGGGCGTCGAGGCGACGAACCCCTAGCTCGACAGCGATGCGCAACCCATTAACCAAGGCCTCGTATTCGACCATGTTGTTTGACGCTGGAAAATGGAGGCGTATTACATAATGCACATGTTCTCCGAGGGGTGAGATGAAGAGCAAGCCCGTGCCTGCTCCGGTTTTCATCAATGACCCGTCGAAGTACATGGTCCAAAGTTCGGCCTGGACTGGGGCCGTTGGCAACTGGATGTCGGTCCATTCAGCCAGAAAGTCGGCCAAGACTTGGGATTTTATGGTCTTCCGAGGGGCGAATGAAAGTGTTTCCCCCATGAGTTCCACTGCCCATTTTGCTATCCTACCTGAGGCCTCTCGGCACTGGATGATTTCTCCTAGGGGGAAGATGACACCACAGTAACCGGATGAGACTCGAAGTAGTGTCGCAGCTTCCGCCGTGTCAGAATCACCGCGTACAGTAGCTTCTGGATTTGTGGGTAGCGGATTTTTGTCTCGGATAGCACCTCGCTGATGAAGTAGACTAGCCGCTGGATGAGCAGTACATGCCCTTCTTCTCGTCTCTCAACTACGACCGCGCGCTGACCACCTGAGTGGTTGCGGCGATGTAAATCAAGAGGGCTTCTCCCGCGGCGGGGGGCACCAAGACAGGAGCATTAGTAAGGAGTGACTTTAAGTTTCCGAGGGCTTCTTCCGCTTCGGGAGTCCAAGTGAAGCGCTCAGCCTTCCTTAAGAGGCGGTACAAGGGCAATCCTTTCTCGCCGAGGCGTGAGATGAAGCGGCTCAGAGCCGCAAGGCATCCCATGACCCTTTGTACTCCTTTTAAATCTTTGATGGGTCCCATGTTGGTGATTGCCGCGATTTTCTCCGGGTTGGCCTCGATGCCTCGTTCGGAGATGATGAACCCTAGGAGCATGCCTCGGGGGACTCCGAAGACACACTTCTCGGGATTGAGTTTTACGCTCTTCGCTTTGAGGCACATGAACGTCACCTCAAGTTCAGAGAGGAGGTCGGAGGCTTTCCTTGTTTTAACAACGATGTCATCAACGTAGACCTCGACCGTTCTGCCGATGTGCTCCCCGAACACATGGTTCATGCACCTCTGGTATGTTGCACCTGCATTCCTCAAACCAAATGGCATAGTAGTATAACAATACATGCCAAAAGGTGTGATAAAAGAAGTCGCGAGCTGGTCGGATTCTTTCATCTTGATTTGGTGATAGCCTGAGTAGGCATCAAGGAAAGACAGGGTTTCGCACCCAGCGATGGAGTCCACAATTTGATCGATGCGAGGCAGAGGGTAGGGAACCTTGGGACATGCTTTATTTAGCCCAGTGTAGTCTACACACATCTTCCACCTCCCATCTTTTTTCTTTACAAGTACAGGGTTAGCTAACCATTCTGGATGGAATACCTCTTTGATGAACCCTGCAGCCATTAGCTTGTGGACCTCCTCGCCTATGGCTCTACGCTTTTATTCATCAAAATAGCGCAGGTGCTGTTTCACAGGTCGGGCTCCGACTCGGATGTCCTGTGAGTGCTCGGCGACATCCCTTGGTATGCCTGGCATGTCCGAGGGACTCCACGCAAAAACGTCGGCGTTTGCGCGGAGAAAGTCGATGAGCACTGCTTCCTATTTGGGGTCGAGCTCGGAGCCAATCCTGATTTTCTTGCTGGCGTCGTTGCTGGGGTCGAGAGAGACAGACTTGACTACCTCGTCTGGTTCGAAGTTGCCGACGTGCCACTTCATGTCGGGCACCTCTTTGGAGAGGCAATGCAGGTCGGCGATGAGGGCTTCGGACTCAGCAAGGGCTTCGGCGTACTCCACGCACTCCACGTCGCATTCGTAAGCGTGGCGGTACGTGGGTCCGACGGTGATGACTCCCTTAGGGCCAGGCATCTTGAGCTTGAGATAAGTGTAGTTAGGGACGGCCATGAACTTGGCGTAGCACGGTCTTCCCAGCACCACGTGATAGGTCCCTCGGAACCCGACTACCTCGAAAGTGAGGGTTTCCTTTCGGAAGTTGGAGGGTGTTTTGAAGCAGACATGCAAGTCGATCTGTCTGAGGGGCAGGATATGCTTTCCGGGTGCAATCCCATGAAAAGGCCCTGCACCAACCCGGATCTCGGACCGATCAACCCCCAAGAGCTCTAGGGTCTCGGTGTAGATGATGTTGAGGCTGCTGCCTCTGTCCATGAGGACCTTGGAGAGCCTAAAGTTACCGATGATGGGTTCGACGACGAGCGGGTATCTTCCTGGGCTTGGCACGTAGTCGGGGTGGTCGCCTTGGTCGAAGGTGATGGGCTTATCAGACCAGTCTAGGTAGACTGGCGTTGCTACCTGCACCGAGCAGACCTCCCGGCGCTCCTGCTTGCGGTGCCGAGCTGAGGCATTCGCCATTTGCCCACCGTAGATCATGAAGCAGTTGTGGACCTCTGAGAACTCTTCTTATCTGTCGCCTCCTTTCTTGTTGTTGCCCTGGTCCTTGCCATCCTCCGCCGAGGGTCTAGCCTTATTGAAGTAACGCCGGAGCATGTCGCACTCTTCAAGGGTGTGCTTGACGGGACCCCTGTGATAGGGGCACGACTCCTTGAGCATCTTGTCGAACAGGTTGGCCCCTCTAGGAGGCTTCCGAGGATTCCTGTGCTCGGCAGCAGCGACGAGATCTGCGTCAATAGCGTTGCGTTTTGCTTGCGCCTTCTTCCTAGTCTTCTTCTTTGTGTCACGTTGGACGGACGCCTCGGGGTCGTCTTCGTTTTGCCTTCCCTGAGGCTGCTTGTCCTTCCAGAAGATGGCTTCGACCGCCTCCTGACCAGAGGCGAACTTGGTGGCTATGTCCATCAATTTGCTCGCCTTGGTGGGTGTCTTGCGCCCCAATTTGCTTACCAGGTCCCGGCAAGTGGTGCCGGCGAGGAATGCTCCGATGACGTCCGAGTCAGTGATGTTAGGCAACTCGGTGCACTACTTTGAAAACCACCGGATGTACTCTCGCAGGGATTCCCCTGGCTGCTAGCGGCAGCTCCGGAGATCCCATGAGTTCCCAGGGTGCACGTACGTACCTTGGAAATTTCCAGTGAAGGCCTTGACTAGGTCGTCCCAGTCGAAGATCTGCGCAGGGGGCAGATGCTCCAGCCAGGCCCGGGCAGTGTCAGAGAGGAAAAGGGGGAGGTTGCGGATGATGAGGTTGTCGTCGTCCGTCCCTCCCAATTGGCATGCTAGCCGGTAATCCGCGAACCACAACTCCGGCCTCATCTCCCCTAAGTACTTGGTAATGGTAGTCGGGGCTCGGAACCGGGCCGGGAACGGCGCTCGTCGTATGGCTCGGCTGAAGACCCACGGGCCTGGTGGCTCGGGTGAGGGGCTCCGATCTTCCTCACTATCGTAGCATCCCTGGCGTCTAGGGTGGTAGCCTCGGCGCACCTTCTCCTCGAGGCGGGCCCGACGGTCGCGGCGGTGTTGATTGTCGCCAAGGTGATCCTGGGCTGCAGGTGTCTCGTCTCCTGTAAGCTCGATGTGGACCGAGGCCTCGCACATGCGTCAGGAGGACGCTATGTGATGCTTCGAGGGGCATCCCCGCCTTCGAGAGGCAGAGCTCTTGGCCCGTCGGGCTACGACATTTTCCAGGAGGTCCTTGAGTTCGCCCTGGATACGCTGCCCCTCGGTGGTAGATGGCTCCGTCATCGTTCGAAGTAACATTGCCGCTGCAGCTAGGTTCTGGCCGGCCCCGTTGAAGGCCGGCGACAGCATTGTCCTGGAATCGTCAATAATACGGCGTTGGACGTCCTGGGCCCGATGACGCGCTCCTCCGTCGAGCGCTCGGCCTGCCCACTCTTGCTCGAGGTTTTGTCGGAGCTGCACAAGTCGGCCCGTTTCTTCATCGAGCTTGGCCTGCATCTCGAGGAGTTGCTCGAGCTATGAGCCCTGGCCCCCCGTGGGGACCTGGGCCACAGCTAGCTCCCTCGGGATCTCAACGCGAGACGCAGGTGCAAGGGCGCCGTCACCTCCTGGCATGTCGGGGTGGTGGTCTCCGTCGTGATCTTCCTGATCGATGTGGAAGCACTCACGAGTTGGGTCGCAACCCTCATCGTCAAGGCTGTGACCATCATCAGAACAACCGGAGAGGCAGTGGTCACATGCGGACATGAAGTCTCGCATGGCACCGGGATCACGAAGTCCGGAGAAATCACAACTGACGTCAGGGTCATCCTCTTCCTTGGAACCCGCAGGTCCGGAGGTTGAGACCGCCGTCAGTCGGTCCCAAGATAACCACATATGGTACCCCGGGAGGTCAGGATATGCCCTTACAAAAGCGCTTACCGAAGCGGGGTCACTTGGTGGGTCGAAGCTGAACCTAAAGGGAACAGGATGTAAAACTGAAGGTACCTCTTGGTTGGTGGACGGCCATGAAGTTGCATCGAAGGTGGAATGTGTCGTTATCTCAGGCGCGAGACTAATGCCCAACAAGTCCCTCGCAAGGGTGCCGGTGTCATCAGTCCACCTGGGGCTAGCGTTTTGCTGGGAAGCAACACCCGTCGTTGTCTCAGGTGCGAGGATAACACCCAACATGTCCCCTGCAGGGGTGTCGGCATCATCGACTCGCTCTGGTCCAACAGCCGTCGAGGCACTGCCCCTTGCCTAGCCATGGTTGCCCCGTGTCCGTCTCCTCCGGTGAGGAGGGTGGCGGGGTTGACTCGGGTGTTCCTCTTCCGCCACAAGGAGATGTCGTCATCATCGAGTTCGCCTCCGCCGGGCGAGCCGACGATCGTCGTTGTTGTCATGCTGCGGGGTGAGCAGTACCATGTCGTAGCTACCGTCGGGGGACATGAACTCGGGACTCCCAAAGCGGAGCACCGTCCCGGGCTGAAGAGGCTGCTGAAGATTGTCCATCTGGAACTCAACGGGAAAGTATTGTCAACACGCAGTGGCCCCTTGAGAGCACCTAGAGGGGGGGGTGAATAGGTGATCCTGTGAAACTTTAAAACTTAAGCCACAAAAACTTGTTAAGTGTTAGTACAATAATCACCAAGTGGCTAGAGAGGAGTCTCAACAAAACACAATACCACAAGAGATCAAACACAGAGATGACACAGTGGTTTATCCCGTGGTTCGGCCAAGACCAACGCTTGCCTACTCCACGTTGTGGCGTCCCAACGGACGAGGGTTGCAATCAACCCCTCTCAAGCGGTCCAAAGACCAACTTGAATACCACGGTGTTTTGCTTTGCCTTTCAATATCCCGTTTGCAAGGAATCTCCACAAATTGGAGTCTCTTGCCCTTACAAGTATATGATCACAAAGAAGCACAGAGTAAGGGAGGGAAGCAACACACACAAATCCACAGCAAAATGCGCACACACACGGCCAAGAATCGAGCTCGAATGACTATCTCAAAGTTCTCACTAGAACGGAGCTCGAATCACTTAGAATCACAAACGAATGCGCAAAGAATGAGTGTGGATGATCAAGAATGCTCTAAGGTTGCTTGGATGTCTCCTCCATGCGCCTAGGGGCCCCTTTTATAGCCCCAAGGCAGCTAGGAGCCGTTGAGAGCAAATCTAGAAGGCTATCCTTGCCTTCTGTCGTCGGGTGCACCAGACAGTCCGGTGTACACCGGACACTGTCCGGTGTACACCGGACACTGTCCGGTGCCCGATTTCTTTCCTTAAACAGCGCTGCCGACCGTTGCCGACCGTTGCAGATCTGGGAGCCGTTGGCGCACCGGACATGTCCGGTGCACACCGGACAGTCCGGTGCCCCCTTCCTACCGTTGGCTCGGCCACGTGTCCCGCGCAGATTGCGCGGCCGACCGTTGGCCCGGTCGACCGTTGGCTCACCGGACAGTCCGGTGCACACCGGACAGTCCGGTGCACACCGGACAGTCCGGTGAATTTTAGCCGTACGCCGTCGGCGAATTCCCGAGAGCGGCTACTTCATGCCGAGTCAGCCTGGCGCACCGGACACTGTCTGGTGCACACCGGACAGTCCGGTGTGCCAGACCGAGCTGAGTCTTGGCTGTACACAGCCAAGTCTTTTGCACCTTTCTTCTTTTCTTCTTCTTTCTGTTTCTAACACTTAGACAAGTATATTAGTATACAAAACCAATGTACTAAGGCTTAGAAACATACCTTTACTTCATGATTTGCACTTTGTTCATCCATGGACATAAATTCACATTTAAGCACTTGTGTTGGCACTCAATCACCAAAATACTTAGAAATGGCCCAAGGGCACATTTCCCTTTCAATCTCCCCCTTTTTGGTGATTTATGCCAACACAACATAAAGCAACTAGAACAAGTGCAAACTCACTTTAAATAAAACTCAAATTTATTTTGATTCAATTTTGGCATATATGGATCATCCTTTGCCACCACTTGGTTTGTTTTTGCAAATCAAACTCAAATCTCTATCTCTAAGTCAAACACACATGTTGAAGCATAAAGAGAGTCATTCCAAAAGAGATTGATCAAAGATTTCAAAAAACTCCCCCTTTTTCCCATAATCACTACTTCTCCCCGCAAGAAGCCAAGTTTTGATAAGAGAGACAAGAGACAACAAAAGAGTTTTGACAAACCAAAAGCTCTATTCTACTATTTTCAAAATCTCTCAAGTGGTAGCTGATCCATTATTGCTTTGGCCTTTATTTTCTCCCCCTTTGGCATCAAGCACCAAAACGGGATCAATTTTGGCCCTATAACCCCATTGCCTCACCAAAATCTTCAATTAAGAGCAAATGGCAATAAGAGTTCATGAGATGAACTTGGAATAAGTTACCCTCTCATCGGAGTGCAGTGGAAGTCTTTCATGGTCCAAGTCCACCTTTTCCCTTTCAATTCTCCTTTGAGACTAAAACAAGCAAACTCAAGCATATGGTTAGTCTCAAAGGGTCAAGTTGTAACACATCTCCCCCTAAAACTGTGCATCACTTTGCAACGGACTTGTCAGGTCCAGGGAGTGTTTGTACAACTTGAGCACCACAATAAACAACAAAATGCATAATGAACATGATCAAAGGCATAAACACATGTATGCTACATTTCAATCCAAGTTCCGCGAATCTAAGATATTGAGCTCACTACGCAACCTGCAAAAGTTCTTCTCATCTAGAGGCTTGGTAAAGATATCGGCTAGCTGGTTCTCGGTGCTAACATGAAACACTTCGATATCTCCCTTTTGCTGGTGGTCTCTCAAAAAGTGATGCCGGATGTCAATGTGCTTTGTGCGGCTGTGCTCAACAGGATTTTCCGCTATTCGGATAGCACTCTCATTGTCACATAGGAGTGGGACTTTGCTCAGATTGTAGCCAAAGTCCCTGAGGGTTTGCCTCATCCAAAGTAGTTGCGCGCAACACTGTCCTGCGGCAACATACTCGGCCTCAGCGGTGGATAGGGCAACGGAGGTTTGTTTCTTAGAGTTCCATGACACCAGGGACCTTCCTAAGAATTGGCACGTCCCCGATGTACTCTTCCTATCGACCTTACATCCAGCATAGTCGGAATCTGAGTACCCAATCAAGTCAAAGTTAGACCCCTTTGGATACCAGATCCCGAAGCAAGGCGTAGCGACTAAATATCGAAGAATTCGCTTCACAGCCACTAAGTGACACTCCTTCGGATCGGATTGAAATCTAGCACACATGCATACGCTAAGCATAATATCCGGTCTACTAGCACACAAATAAAGCAAAGAACCTATCATGGACCGGTATGCTTTTTGATCAACGGACTTACCTCCTTTGTTGAGGTCGGTGTGTCCGTCGGTTCCCATCGGCGTCTTTGCGGGCTTGGCGTCCTTCATCCCAAACCTCTTTGGCAAATCTTGCGTGTACTTCGTTTGGGAGATGAAGGTGCCGTCCTTGAGTTGCTTCACTTGAAACCCAAGGAAGTAGGTCAACTCGCCCATCATCGACATCTCGAATTTCTGCGTCATCACCCTGCTAAACTCTTCACAAGACTTTTGGTTAGTAGAACCAAATATTATGTCGTCGACATAAATTTGGCACACAAACAAATCACCATCACATGTCTTTGTAAAAAGAGTTGGATCGGCTTTCCCAACCTTGAAAGCATTAGCAATTAAAAAGTCTCTAAGGCATTCATACCATGCTCTTGGGCCTTGCTTAAGTCCATAGAGCGCCTTAGAGAGCTTACACACATGGTTGGGGTACCGTTCATCCTCGAAGCCAGGGGGCTGCTCCACGTACACCTCCTCTTTGATCGGCCCGTTGAGGAAAGCGCTCTTCACATCCATTTGGTACAACCTGAAAGAATGGTGAGCGGCATATGCTAGCAAGATACGAATTGATTCTAGCCTAGCCACAGGAGCAAAAGTCTCCTCAAAGTCCAAACCTGCAACTTGGGCATAACCTTTTGCCACAAGTCGAGCCTTGTTCCTCGTCACCACCCCGTGCTCGTCCTGTTTGTTGCGGAACACCCACTTGGTTCCCACAACATTTTGCTTGGGACGAGGCACCAGTGTCCAAACTTCGTTGCGCTTGAAGTTGTTGAGTTCCTCCTGCATGGCCAATACCCAGTCCGGATCTAGCAAGGCCTCTTCTACCCTGAAAGGCTCAATAGAAGAGACAAAAGAGTAATGCTCACAAAAATTAACTAATCTTGAGCGAGTAGTTACTCCCTTGCTAATATCACCCAAAATCTGATCGACGGGATGATCCCTTTGAATTGTCGCTCGAACTTGGGTTGGAGGTGCCGGTTGCGCTTCTTCCTCCATCACGTGATCATCTTGTGCTCCCCCTTGATCACACACCTCCTTTTGATGAACCTGTTCATCGTCTTGAGTTGGGGGATGCACCGTTGTTGAGGAAGAAGGTTGATCTCGTTCATCTTGTTCCTGTGGCCGCACTTCTCCAATCGCCATGGTTCGTATAGCGGCCGTCGGAACATCTTCTTCATCTACATCATCACAATCAACAACTTGCTCTCTTGGAGAGCCATTAGTCTCATCAAATACAACATCGCTAGAGACTTCAACCAAACCCGATGATTTGTTGAAGACCCTATACGCCTTTGTATTTGAATCATAACCTAACAAAAACCCTTCTACGGCTTTGGGAGCAAATTTAGAAGTTCTACCTTTCTTCACAAGAATATAACACTTGCTCCCAAATACACGAAAATAAGACACATTGGGTTTGTTACCAGTTAGTAGCTCATACGACGTCTTCTTGAGGAGGCGGTGAAGGTAGACCCTGTTGATGGCGTGGCAAGTCGTGTTCACGGCTTCCGACCAAAAGCACTCGGGGGTCTTGAATTCTCCAAGCATGGTCCTCGCCATATCTATGAGTGTCCTGTTCTTCCTCTCTACCACACCGTTTTGCTGAGGTGTGTAGGGAGCGGAGAACTCGTGCTTGATCCCTTCCTCCTCAAGAAACTCCTCCACTTGAAGGTTCTTGAATTCAGACCCGTTGTCGCTCCTTATCTTTTTCACCTTGAGCTCAAACTCATTTTGAGCTCTCCTTAGGAAGCGCTTGAGGGTCCCTTGGGTTTCAGACTTATCCTGCAAAAAGAACACCCAAGTGAAGCGGGAAAAGTCATCAACAATAACTAGACCATACTTACTTCCTCCTATGCTTAGATAGGCGACGGGTCCGAAGAGGTCCATATGCAGCAGCTCCAGAGGTCTTGACGTGGTCATCACATTCTTCCTGTGATGTGCTCCTCCCACTTGTTTACCTGCTTGACAAGCTGCACAAGGTCTATCTTTTTCGAAATAAACATTGGTTAGACCTATCACGTGTTCTCCCTTTAGAAGCTTGTGGAGGTTCTTCATCCCCACATGTGCTAAGCGGCGATGCCACAGCCAGCCCATGCAAGTCTTAGCCATTAAGCATGCATCTAGACCGGCCTCTTCTTTTGCAAAATCAACTAAGTAAAGCTTGCCGTCTAGTACACCCTTAAAAGCTAGTGAACCATCACATCTTCTAAAGACAGACACATCTACATTTGTAAACAGACAATTATATCCCATATTGCATAGTTGACTAACAGATAGCAAATTGTAACCAAGAGACTCTACTAAAAACACATTAGATATAGAGTGCTCATTTGAGATTGCAATTTTACCTAACCCTTTTACCTTGCCTTGATTCCCATCACCGAATATTATTGAATCTTGGGAATCTTTGTTTTTGACGTAGGAGGTGAACATCTTCTTCTCCCCCATCATATGGTTTGTGCATCCGCTGTCGATAATCCAGCTTGAACCCCCGGATGCATAAACCTGCAAGGCAAATTTAGGCTTGGGTCTTAGGTACCCAACTCATGTTGGGTCCTGCAAGGTTAGCACAAATATCCTTAGGGACCCAAATGCAAGTTTTATCTCCCTTGCATCTTGCCCCTAACTTCCTAGCAATTACCTTCTTACCCTTTCTACAAATAGCAAAGGGAGCATTGCAAGCATAATAAATGGTAGAAGGTTTGTTCACAACTTTTCTAGGAACATGAGCAAAATTTCTCCTAGGCATATGCACAACATTTCTCCTATACATATCTCTATCATGCTTATAGGAAGAACTAGAAGCAAACATGGCATGAGAATCATAAACATGTGAATCAAAATCATTATAAGCATTTCTAGCATGTCTCCTATCATTATACATAAAAGCATGGTTCTTTTTAGCGCTACTAGCCATAGGGGCCTTCCCTTTCTCCTTGGCGGGAATGGGAGCCTTATGGCTTGTTAAGTTCTTGGCCTCTCTCTTGAAACCAAGACCATCCTTAATTGAGGGGTGTCTACCAATCGTGTAGGCATCCCTTGCAAATTTTATTTTATCAACTTCACTCTTGCTAGTCTTAAGTTGGGCATTAAGACTAGCCACTTCATCATTTAGTTTTGAAATTGAAACTAAGTGTTTACTACAAGCATTAACATCAAAATCCTTACACCTAGTGCAAATTGTAACATTTTCAACACAAGAGTTACTTGCTACTTCTAGTTTAGCAGTTAAAACATTAATTTCACCTTTTAAAGAAGAAATGGTTTCATTACAAGTAGAAAGTTCACAAGAAAGCATTCCATTTCTTTTAACTTCTAGAGCAAGTGAATTTTGTGCACTAACAAATTTATCATGCTCTTCATATAAAAGGTCTTCTTGTTTCTCTAAGATTCTATCCTTTTCATTTAAGGCATCAATCAACTCATTAATCTTAGCTATCTTAGTTCTATCCAATCCCTTGAATAAACTAGAGTAATCAATTTCATCCTCACTAGATTCATCATCACTAGAAGAATCATAAGTATTAGCATTACGAGTGATTACCTTCTTTTCCCTTGCCATGAGGCAAGTGTGATGCTCGTTGGGGAAGAGAGCCGATTTGTTGAAGGCAGTGGCGGCGAGTCCTTCGTCGTCGGAGTCGGACGAAGAGCAATCCGAGTCCCACTCCTTTCCAAGGTGTGCTTCGCCTTTGGCCTTCTTGTAAACTTTCTTGTTTTCTCTCTTCCCATTTTTCCCTTGCTCCTGGTCACTATCATTTTCGGGACAGTTAGCAATAAAATGACCAACCTTACCACATTTGAAGCATGAGCGCTTCCCCTTTGTCTTGGTCTTGCTTGGCTGCCCCTTGCGACCATTTAGCGCCGTCTTGAATCTCTTGATGATGAGAGCCATCTCTTCATCATTGAGCCCGGCCGCCTCAACTTGCGCCACTTTGCTAGGTAGCAACTCCTTGCTCCTTGTTGCCTTGAGAGCAATGGGTTGAGGCTCGTGGATTGGACCGTTCAACGCTTCGTCGACGTATCTCGCCTCCTTGATCATCATCCGCCCACTTACGAATTTTCCGAGTACCTCCTCGGGCGTCATCATCGTGTACCTGGGATTCTCACGAATATTGTTCACGAGATGAGGATCAAGAACGGTAAAAGACCTTAGCATTAGGCGGACGACGTCGTGGTCCGTCCATCGTGTGCTTCCGTAGCTCCTTATTTTGTTGATAAGGGTCTTGAGCCGGTTGTACGTTTGGGTTGGCTCCTCTCCCCTTATCATGGCGAATCGTCCAAGCTCGCCCTCCACCAACTCCATTTTGGTGAGCATGGTGATGTCGTTCCCCTCGTGAGAGATCTTGAGGGTGTCCCATATCTGCTTGGCATTGTCCAAGCCGCTCACCTTATTGTACTCTTCCCTGCACAAAGATGCTAAGAGAACAGTAGTAGCTTGTGCATTTCTATGAATTTGTTCATTTATAAGCATAGGGCTATCCGAGCTATCAAATTTCATTCCATTCTCCACAATCTCCCATATGCTTGGATGGAGAGAGAATAAGTGACTACGCATTTTGTGACTCCAAAATCTGTAGTCCTCCCCATCGAAGTGTGGAGGTTTGCCAAGAGGAATGGAAAGCAATTGCGAATTCGAACTATGTGGAATACGAGAATAATCAAATGAAAAGTTCGAATTGACCGTCTTCCTGTAGTCGTTGTCGTCGTCCTTTTGGGAAGAAGTAGATTCATCACTATCGTCGTAGTAGATGATCTCCTTGATGCGCCTCGTCTTCTTCTTCTTCCCTTCCTTCCATCTATGGCCCGAGCCGGAGTCGGTAGGCTTGTCGTCCTTCGGCTCGTTGACGAAGGATTCCTTCTCTTTGTCGTTGATCACAATTCCTTTCCCCTTAGGATCCATCTCTTCGGGCGGTTAGTCCCTTTTGTGAAGAGAACGACTCTGATACCAATTGAGAGCACCTAGAGGGGGGGTGAATAGGTGATCCTGTGAAACTTTAAAACTTAAGCCACAAAAACTTGTTAAGTGTTAGTACAATAATCACCAAGTGGCTAGAGAGGAGTCTCAACAAAACACAATACCACAAGAGATCAAACACAGAGATGACACAGTGGTTTATCCTGTGGTTCGGCCAAGACCAACGCTTGCCTACTCCACGTTGTGGCGTCCCAACGGACGAGGGTTGCAATCAACCCCTCTCAAGCGGTCCAAAGACCAACTTGAATACCACGGTGTTTTGCTTTGCCTTTCAATATCCCGTTTGCAAGGAATCTCCACAAATTGGAGTCTCTTGCCCTTACAAGTATATGATCACAAAGAAGCACAGAGTAAGGGAGGGAAGCAACACACACAAATCCACAGCAAAATGCGCACACACACGGCCAAGAATCGAGCTCGAATGACTATCTCAAAGTTCTCACTAGAACGGAGCTCGAATCACTTAGAATCACAAACGAATGCGCAAAGAATGAGTGTGGATGATCAAGAATGCTCTAAGGTTGCTTGGATGTCTCCTCCATGCGCCTAGGGGCCCCTTTTATAGCCCCAAGGCAGCTAGGAGCCGTTGAGAGCAAATCTAGAAGGCTATCCTTGCCTTCTGTCGTCGGGTGCACCGGACACTGTCCGGTGCCCGATTTCTTTCCTTAAACAGCGCTGCCGACCGTTGCCGACCGTTGCAGATCTGGGAGCCGTTGGCGCACCGGACATGTCCGGTGCACACCGGACAGTCCGGTGCCCCCTTCCGACCGTTGGCTCGGCCACGTGTCCCGCGCAGATTGCGCGGCCGACCATTGGCCCGGTCGACCGTTGGCTCACCGAACAGTCCGGTGCACACCGGACAGTCCGGTGAATTTTAGCCGTACGCCGTCAGCGAATTCCCGAGAGCGGCTACTTCACGCCGAGTCAGCCTGGCGCATCGGACACTGTCCGGTGCACACCGGGCAGTCCGGTGTGCCAGACCGAGCTGAGTCTTGGCTGTACACAGCCAAGTCTTTTGCACCTTTCTTCTTTTCTTCTTCTTTCTGTTTCTAACACTTAGACAAGTATATTAGTATACAAAACCAATGTACTAAGGCTTAGAAACATACCTTTACTTCATGATTTGCACTTTGTTCATCCATGGACATAAATTCACATTTAAGCACTTGTGTTGGCACTCAATCACCAAAATACTTAGAAATGGCCCAAGGGCACATTTCCCTTTCACCCCTACCTGGCATGCCAACTGTCGGTGTTTCGGACCCGGGGGACCCTCAACCGGACCGACTAGTGAATTTTGTGCCGCGTGCCCCTTTCCAGATGGATTGATGCAAGATGGAACACAAGAGGAGCGATGAGGCTTATATTATCTTGCACCGGGGGTGCTTGTAGTAGGGGTTACAAGCTTCGCGAGAGAGGGAACGGGTCCTAGGCCTCCTGAGGAGTCTAGTGTTGCGGAGTGGAGATCGATGTTTGAGTGAGTCCGTCTCCGTTGTCCTTGCTGCCCGTCCTCTCTCCCCATAAGAAGGCCCTGGGCATCCCCTTTTATATACATAAGGGGATGGTCCAGCTATACATATGGGGGTGTAGCTATGTGCTAACGTGTCTGGCAAAGAAGTGCTTGAGCCCTGTATGAAGCGTAGCTGGCGGTGCGGTCTTGGGTCCTGCTGACGTTTCTTTGCCTTCGTAGAGAGCTTGTGGACTATTGACGTCATGGATGCATGCGGGGAACCATCATTACCTATGGCCGAAGTAATCTAGATGTGACTCCGGTCTTGTTCCTTCATAGCCTGAGGCGGCTAGCTAGAGGTAGGGTAATGATGTATCCCCTATAGCATAGTCGATCCGAAGCCGAGGTCGGGCGAGGCGGTGACTCCTCCTGAGGCTGAGGCCAAGGTTGGGCGAGGTTGTGACTCCTCCTGAGGCTAAGGCTAAGGTCGGGTGAGGCGGAGACTTCTTCCCGAGGCCAAGGCTAAGGTCGAGACCCGGGGTCGGGCGAGGCGGAGACCTTCTCCCGAGGCCGAGGCTGAGGTCGAGACTTGGGGTCAGGTGAGGCGGAGCTCCCTGTTGCGCCCGAGGCTGAACTCAGGAGTGGCCGTGACTTATTGTTGTTAGTCTTACCCTGGTGGTTGGCACAGTAGTCGGAACAGGGTGAATAGTGTTGTTTTCCTGTCAGAACGATCAGTAAAGGGGCGAAGTGACTGCGGTCGCTTCGACCTTGCCAACTGAGGCGCGCGTGTCAGGATAAGGTGTCAGGTGATCCCTGCATTGAATGCGCATGCGATACGGTCGGCGGTAAGGCGATTTGGTCGAGGTTGCTATACGACAAAGTTTGCCTGAGCTTAGCCTCGGACGAGCCGGGGGGTGCGCCCGCAGCCTGAGGGGGCCCTCGGGCGAGGCGTGAATCCGTCCAGGACTACTGTTCTTGCCCGAGGCCAGGCTCGGGCGAGATGAGATCGCGTCCCTAGGCAGATGAGGCTTTAACTTTGCGCCGTGCTTACCAGCCTTTATGGTCTGTCTTGAAGATGTTTTCCAGCTATGCTTAGGAGTATTGGGGGTACCCCTAATTACGGTACCCGACAAACCTTTGGCCACAAGTCATGCCTTGTTCCTTGTCACCACACCATGCTCATCTTGCTTATTGCGGAAGACCCACTTGGTTCCTACAACATTTTGGTTAGGACGTGGAACTAAATACCATACCTCATTCCTTGTGAAATTGTTGAGCTCCTCTTGCATCGCCAACACCCAATCCGAATCTTGAAGTGCTTCCTCTACCCTGTGTGGCTCAATAGAGGAAACAAAAGAGTAATGTTCACAAAAATGAGCAACACGAGATCGAGTGGTTACCCCCTTATGAATATCACCGAGGATGGTGTTCACGGGGTGATCTCGTTGGATTGCTTGGTGGACTCTTGGGTGTGGCAGCCTTTGATCTTGTTCATCATCCTTGTCCTAATCATTGGCATCTCCCCCTTGATCATTGTTCTCCTCTTGAGGTGACTCATCTTCTTGATCTTCTCCTTCATCATCTTGAGCCTCATCCTCATCTTGAGTTGGTGGAGATGCTTGCATGGAGGAAGATGGTTGATCTTGTGCTTGTGGAGGCTCTTCGGATTCCTTAGGACATACATCTCCAATGGACATGTTCCTTAGCGCGATGCACGGAGCCTCTTCATCATCTAGCTCATCAAGATCAACTTGCTCTACTTGAGAGCCGTTAGTCTCATCAAACACAATGTAACATGAGACTTCAACTAGTCCAGTGGACTTGTTAAAGACTCTATATGCCCTTGTGTTTGAGTCATAACCATGTAAAAAGCCTTCTACAGCCTTAGGAGTAAATTTAGATTTTCTACCTCTTTTAACAAGAATAAAGCATTTGCTACCAAAGACTCTAAAATATGAAACATTGGGCTTTTTATCGGTGAGGAGTTCATATGATGTCTTCTTGAGGATTCGGTGTAGATATAATTGATTGATGGCGTAGCAAGCGGTGTTGACCGCCTCGGCCCAAACCGATCCAAAGTCTTGTACTCATCAAGCATGGTCCTTGCCATGTCCAACAGAGTTCTATTCTTTCTCTCCACTAAACCATTTTGTTGTGGTGTGTAGGGAGAAAAGAACTCATGCTTGATGCCCTCCTCCTCAAGAAAGCCTTCAATTTGAAAGTTCTTGAACTCTGTCCCGTTGTCGCTTCTTATTTTCTTGATCCTCAAGCCGAACTCATTTTGAGCCCGTCTCAAGAATCCTTTCAAAGTCTCTTGGGTTTGAGATTTATCCTATAAAAAGAATACCCAAGTGAAGCGAGAATAATAATCCACAATAACTAGACAGTACTTACTCCCGCCGATGCTTATGTAAGCTATCGGGCCGAATAGGTCCATGTGGAGTAGTTCCAGTGGCCTATCAGTCGTCATGATGTTCTTGTGTGGATGATGAACACCAACTTGCTTCCCTGCTTGACATGCGCTACAAATTCTGTCTTTCTCAAAGTGAACATTGGTTAGTCCCAAAATGTGCTCTTCCTTCAGAAGCTTGTGAAGATTCTTCATCCCAACATGGGCTAGTCGGCGGTGCCATAGCCAACCCATGTTAGTCTTAGCAATTAAGCAAGTGTCGAGTTCAGCTCTTTTGAAATCAACTAAGTATAGCTGACCCTCTAACACTCCCTTAAATGCTACTGAATCATCACTTCTTCTAAAGACAGTAACACCAACATCTGTAAAAAGACAGTTGTAACCCATTTTACATAATTGTGAAATTGAAAGCAAGTTGTAATCTAAAGAATCTACAAGAAAAACATTGGAAATAGAATGGTCAGGTGATATAGCAATTTTACCCAATCCTTTGACCAAACCTTGATTTCCATCCCCAAATGTGATAGCTCTTTGGGGATCTTGGTTTTTCTCATAAGAGGAGAACATCTTTTTCTCCCCAGTCATGTGGTTTGTGCACCCGCTGTCGATGATCCAACTTGAGCCCCCGGATGCATAAACCTACAAAACAAATTTAGGCCTTGTTCTTAGGTACCCAAATGGTCTTGGGTCCTTTTACATTAGAAACAAGCACCTTGGGTACCCAAACACAAGTCTTTGACCCCTTGTGTTTGCCCCCAACATATTTGGCAACTACTTTGCCTGATTTGTTAGTGAGCACATAAGATGCATCAAAAGTTTTGAATGAAACATTATGATCATTTGATGCAATAGGAGATTTCTTCTTAGGCATTTTAACAAGTGCAGAACGCCTAGAGCTAGAAGCCTCATTCTTATAAATAAAAGCATGGTGAGAAACAGAATGAGTCTTCTTTGCATGAATTCTACTAATCTTATCCTCAGGATAACCAGAAGGATATAAAATATAGCCCTCGTTATCCCGAGGCATGGGAGCCTTGCCTTTAACAAAATTAGACAATCTTTTAGGAGGGGCATTAAGCTTGACATTGTCTCCCTGTTGGAAGCCAATGCCATCCTTAATGCTAGGGCGTCTCCCACTATAAAGCATACTACGAGCAAATTTAAATTTCTCATTTTCTAGTTCATGCTCGGCAATTTTAGCATCTAATTTTGCTATATGATCATTTTGTTGTTTAATCATAGCAAGGTGATCATGGTGTATAGCTGACCCTCTAATACTCTCTTAAATGCTACTGAATCATCACTTCTTCTAAAGACAGTGACATCTAAATCTATAAAAAGACAGTTGTAGCCCATTTTGCATAATTGAGAAACAGAAAGCAAATTGTAATCTAAAGAATCTACAAGAAAAACATTGGAAATAGAATGGTCAGGTGATATAGCAATTTTACCAAGTCCTTTGACCAAACCTTGATTTCCATCCCCGAATGTGATAGCTCTTTAGGGATCTTGGTTTTTCTCATAGGAGGAGAACATCTTTTTCTCCCCAGTCATATGGTATGTGCACCCGCTATCAATTATCCAACTTGAGCCCTCGGATGCATAAACCTACAAAACAAGTTTAGGCCTTGTTCTTAGGTACCCAAACGGTCTTGGGTCCTTTCACATTAGAAACAAGCACCTTGGGTACCCAAACACAAGTCTTGGAGCCCTTGTGTTTGCCCCCAACATATTTGGCAACTACTTTGCCTGATTTGTTAGTAAGCACATAAGAAGCATCAAAAGTTTTAAATGAAACATTAGGCTCATTTGATGCAATAGGAGATTTCTTTTTAGGCATTTTAGCATGAGTAGAACGCCTAGAACTAGATGCCTCACTCTTATACTTAAAAGCATGATGAGAGCCAGAGTGAGACTTCTTAGAATGAATTCTCCTAATTTTGTGTTTGGGATAACCAGCAGAATATAAAATGTAACCCTCGTTATCCTGAACCATGGGAGCTTTGCCCTTAACAAAGTTAGACAATTTCTTAGGGGTATTAAGTTTAACATTGCCTCCCTGTTGGAAGCCAATGCCATCCTTAATTCCAGGGCGTCTCCCACTATAGAGCATGCTTCTAGCAAATTTAAAATTTTCATTTTCTAAGTCATGGTCATTAATTTTAGCACTAAGTTGAGCTATGTGATCATTTTGTTGTTTAATTAAAGCTAGGTGATCATGGATAACATCAACAGTCTCTACATCTAGTACAAATGGAAACATGATCAACAGTAGATGTAGAGGGTTTGCAAACATTTAATTCATCAATCTTAGCATGTAACATGGCATTTTCATTTCTAAGATTGGAAATAGCATCATTGCAAGCATTTAAATCCTTAGCCTTAGCAATTAGTTTTTCATTCTCAATTTTAAGGCTAGAAAGTGATTCATTCAACTTGTTAATTTTAGAAATTAAACTAGCATTATCATTTTCGAGGTTGACAAGAGAATTATCACAAACATTTAACTTCTCAACCTTAGCAATTAATTTAACATTCTCATTTCTAAGGTTGGAGATTGTGTCATGGCAAGTGCTAAGCTCACTAGTTAATTTTTCATATTTTTCTACTTCCTGAGCGTAAGCATTTTTAACCTTAACATGCTTTTTGTTTTCCTTAATAAGGAAGTCCTCTTGGCTATCCAAAAGTTCATCCTTCTCATGAATAGCACTAATCAATTCATTTAGTTTTTTCCTTTTGTTACATGTTTAGGTTGGCAAAAAGAGTAAGCAAATCATCTTCATCATCACTAGAACTAGCCTCATCACTAGATGTTGTATATTTTGTAGAGGCTCTAGATTTTACCTTCTTCTTTTTGCTGTCCTTTGCCATAAGGCACTTGTGGCCGACGTTGGGGAAGAGAGGCCCTTGTTGATGGTGATGTTGGCGGCATCCTCGTCGGAGGAGGAGTCGATGGAGCTCTCATCGGAGTCCCACTCCCGACATACATGGGCATCGCTGCCCTTCTTCTTATAGTATCTCTTATTTTCCTTCCTCTTTCCCTTCTTGTCGTCGCCCCTGTCACTATCACTGGATAATGGACATTTAGCAATAAAATGACCGGGCTTACCACACTTGTAGCAAACTTTCTTGGAACGGGGCTTGTAGTCTTTCCCCTTCCGTTGCTTAAGGATTTGGTGGAAGCTCTTGATGATGAGCGTCATTTCCTCGTTGTCGAGCTTGGAGGCGTCGATGGGGAGCCTACTTGATGTAGACTCTTCTTTCTTCTCCTCCGTTGCTTTGAAGGCAACGGGTTGCACCTCGGGTGTAGAGGTGGTGCCTCACTCGATAATTTTGTTTGGAGCCTTTGATCATCAATTCAAAGCTCACAAACTTCCCTAGAACCTCCTCGGGAGACATTAGCTTGTATCTAGGATCACCACGAATTAATTGAACTTGTGTAGGATTAAGAAAAACTAATGATCTTAGAATAACCTTGACCATTTCATGGTCATCCCATTTTGTGCTCCCGAGGTTGCGCACTTGATTCACCAAGGTCTTGAGCCGGTTGTACATGGCTTGTGGCTCCTCTCCTTGGTTGAGCATGAAACGACCGAGCTCCCCCTCGATCGTTTCTCGCTTGGTGATCTTGGTCACCTCATCTCCCTCGTGCGCGGTCTTGAGTACGTCCCAAATCTCTTTGGCACTCTTCAATCCTTGCACCTTATTATACTCCTCTCGACTTAGAGAGGCGAGGAGTATAGTAGTGGCTTGGGAGTTGAAGTGCCAGATTTGGGTAACCTCGTCCGAATCATAATCTTCATCCCCTATGGATGGTACCTGTGCTCCAAACTCAACAACATCCCAAATGCTAGTGTGGAGTGAGGTTAGATGGTGCCTAATTTTATCACTCCACATACAATAATCTTCACCATCAAAAATGGGTGTTTTGCCTAATGGGACGGAAAGTAAAGGAGTGCATTTGGAAATGCGAGGATAGCATAGGGGGATCTTACTAAACTTCTTGCGCTCATGGCGCTTAGAAGTGATGGACGGCGCGTCAGATCTGGAGGTGGAGGGCGACGAAGAATCAGTCTCGTAGTAGACCACCTTCTTCATTTTCTTCTTCTTGTCGCCACTCCGGTGCGACTTGATGCGGGGAGGAGATACCCCCTTTCCTTTGGAGCTGGACTCCCTTGATGGAGCCTTCCCGTGGCTTGTGGCGGGCTTCTCACCGGTCACGACCTCCTTCTTGGCGTGATCTCCCGACATCACTTCGAGCGGTTAGGCTCTAATGAAGTACCGGGCTCTGATACCAATTGAAAGTCGCCTAGAGGGGGGTGAATAGGTGGAATCTGAAAATTATAAACTTAAAGCACAACTACAAGCCGGGGTTAGCGTTAGAATTAAATCCGAGTCCGAAAGAGAGGGCAAAAACAAATCACAAGCAAATGAAGAGAGTGACACGATGATTTGTTTTACCGAGGTTCAGTTCTTGAGGTGGTCACAAAGATCGGGTCTCTTTCAACCCTTTCCCTCTCTCAAAGGGTCACCTAGATCGAGTGAGCTTTTCTCCTCAATCAAATGGGACACTTAGTCCCCATAAGGACCACCACAACTTGGTGTCTCTTGCTTTGATTACAAAGGTGTTGAGAACAAGAATGGGGAAGAAGAAAAGTGATCCAAGCGACAAGAACTCAAGTGAACACAAATATCTCTCTCACACTAGTCACTAAATGTTTGGAGTGATTCCGGACTTGGGAGAGGTATTGATCTCTTGTTTGTGTCTTGGAGTGAAGTCTAGAGCTCTTGAATTGAATGCAATGGCTGAAAACTTGGATGCCTTGAAGTGTGGTGGTTGGGGGGTATTTATAGCCCCACCCACCAAAATGGCCGTTGGGGAGGCTGTCTGTCGATGGGTGCACCGGACAGTCCGATGCGCCACCGGACACTGTCCGGTGCGCCAGCCACGTCACCCAACCATTAGGGTTCGACCGTTGGAGCTCTGTCAGCCTGGGCCACCGGACAGTCCGGTGGTGCACTGGACAGTCACTGTTCACTGTCCGGTGCGCCTTCTGGCGCCTACTCTGACTCTACGTGAACTGTCCGCGCACTATAGCGTTCACTGTTCACTTTTGTAGATGACCGTTGGCGCTGTAGCCGTTACTTCGCATGGCACACCGGACAGTCCGGTGCTACACTGGACAGTCCGGTGCTACACCGGACAGTCCGGTGAATTATAGCAGAGTCGCTCTCAAAAAACCCGAAGCTGAGCAGTTCAGAGTTGATCTCCCTGGTGCACCGGACACTGTCCGGTGGTGCACCGGACAGTCCGGTGCGCCAGACCAGGGCAGCCTTCGGTTGGTTTTGCTCTTTTTAACCCTATATTGGACTTTTTATTGGTCTGTGTTGAACCTTTGGCACCTGTAGAACTTATAATCTAGAGCAAACTAGTTAGTCCAATTATTTGTGTTGGGCAATTCAACCACCAAAATTATTTAGGAAAAGGTTTGACCTTATTTCCCTTCACTAGGGTTCCCTAGTCGACAATGCCATAGAGAGAATAATTCAGAATGTCTAAACACTATCTTTAGGGAAGTGTACATTGCAGGTGCACTAACCTTAGTATAATATAACCCTTATTCTAGCGATGAGAATTTTTCTATGACTTCTTTGTCATATTCCCCATACTTTATGATGCATAGGTATTCCTTACCATTTTCCTCTATGGTTTCTACATGAAAACCATTTGCACGAATGTCCCTAAAACTCAAGAGGGTTCTGGTTGATTTGGGGTACAATAGTGCTTCTTTGATTTCGATTGAGTACCCATCGGGAGTATAATTGTGGCTTTACCGAAGCCTATTACACATGAATCACTTCCGACGATTGTGGTAATACTTCCAACGTTCTTCATGATTGTGTGAAAGTATTTTGTTTCCCTTAAAATGGTATTTGTCGTGCCACTGTCGACAATACATATATCCTCCATGGGCCTTTCATAATAAAATTATTGCAATTAGTAATTATCATAAGAGAAATATTGCATAGTAAATTCAAATAGTTCAACATTCATGAAATAAAGATAATGCTCTCATAGAGCTTACAGACCATAATTTATGCTCCAATGAAAAATAAATGTGCATGCAAGTACTCAAATGGAATCAAGAAAGGCATCGGTGTCAGCCTCCACTAGAGCTGTGGAGGTGTTCTCTTCGGTGGCAATCATCTTCATAGCACTTGCAAGATCAAGAGGCATGCCAAATGCTTCAAGTGTAGGGTCTTCTTCCATGGTTTCATTGTTGGTTGCCATGGTGAAGTGGGCCTCAGGTTTCTGTTTGTGCATGTTCTTTGCCTTGTATGCCTCTATTACATGCTTTGGTAATTGGCATATTTTAGACCAATGCCCCCACACTCCGCATTTGTAGCATGTTTGGTCTTGAAGTCCGTATGGCTTATGTTGTGGCTTCTCTTTGCTTGTTTTCTTTCTGTGAGCATTGATGGGATTGACTGTTGTTTCTTTCTTTCCCTTGCTAGCATCATGCTTGCCTCTTTTTTCTCTGGATAGGCTTCCTTATCTTGTATGAGGCAACATTAACTTTAGTCCTAATCCCCTTTCCATTTGGATAAGCATTGAAGTTCGTCTTCAATGCATCATCTTGTGCCTCATTTACTTGCATCATATCGATAAGATCGCTATACTGCTTGTATGCGTCTTGTGGATAGTTATGGGTAGATTGGATGGCGCTTGGGTGGAAGGTAGACAAGGTTTTTTCAATCTTTTCCTCATCTGTTATCACCTTACCACAAAGAGATAATTTGGTGCATATTCGGTGCAATGCTGCATTGTATTCTCCCACAGTTTTAAAGTCGGCATATCTAAGGCAAGCCCAGTCTTGTTGTGCTTAGGGCAAAACTGTGTATTTTAACCTCTCAAAACGTTGTTGTAATGCATTCCAGAGGTTGCTTGCCTTTCTCTCTGACATGTACTCATTCTTGAGTGTAGCTGAGAGATGATGCCAGAGAAAATGCAATGCTTGGTCATTTTGCTCGTCGGTAGCCACTTCATCTTTTTGGCCAAGTCTGATTGCAACTTTGAGCTTCTTGCCCCTAAGCACAATTTGCACATCAGATGCCCACGTGAGGTAGTTTTGGCCATGCGGGGCCAACACCTCAAATTCACGACTCACAATACCAGTCATCTACATGTGATAAATTTTATAATTAGATTACTTCTTGTAATCATTTCATAAAATGAAGTAAATAATTGCAAAATAATAATAATAATAATTCAAATAAATGGTGCAATATATAAATTTAATTGCACAAGTAGGTAAACTTCTGATGTTTAACTTTATATTATTTCAGAAAAAATATAGAAAACTAAAATATATTAGTATGCAGTATTAGTATAGTTCAATTGACTGCCTACAAAGTGTATTGTTCCGCGTGTTTGTGCAGAGGAGTGGGGCTAGAGACTGACACACGCTGCTGCTCTAAATCATGGTTGTATGCATTTTTTCAATTTAATGCGCCGCTACGCATACCCTGCGTTGCTTCACATGCATGGTTGCATGCAACCTCCTTTTTTGAGTTTAATGCGCCGCTTCGCATGTCGTGTGCCGTGTGCCACTTCGCATGCCTGCATGGCGTGAGGGCGTGAGCTTCTGACGTGGGTATGCAAACTCTTTTTTTTCCAGTTCGCATGGGCATGGAGATCGAGTCGGAGGTGGCCGAGTTCCGTTGCCCATGCCTGCTCCATGGCGAGGCCGCGACGCCCACGTCTTCAAGGCAGCGGCGGTAAGGCGGTGGCGGCGCGCCAGCATACGACAGTTGGAGGTGGCGGCGTCTGTGCGACCGCGTTCGCTAGCAACGAGGCTAGGGCTACAGCGATGGCTGCGGTGCGGTGCCCACTTGCTCGAGCAGTGAGGCTACGGAGGCTATGCGCGTGTTAGTGTGATGACGACACCGACGCTAGCACTGATGTTTTTTGCTTGTTTTTTGCTCTATTCTTTCGATGCAGCAAAATAAAACGTGTTCATCACACGTGATTGATCGACGTGTGTCAGCTACTTTGAATCAGCAGCAATCATGTGTACATCCCATCGGCTTCGTGCCGGCGATAGGATCCGCTAGGGAATGTGTTTGTTTCGATGCTTGTGCTCAAATAGAAAATAAAAATAGAATTTCAAGTGAGCATAATGCATAAAATATATAAGTTCAGTACCTTTTTACTTCCTTTTCTTGCTCTCCTTTGTAGAGCCACGTGTGTGATAACGTGTTAAGAACCCCTTGCTACCGAGTGTAGTCCAAAGGCTCCTTAACTGAATAATAGTAGAACATAAGGAGACAAGAGTGTAGAGAGGGACTGATTCTTTATTTCTGTATGGTGCTACTGTCCAAGGTTATATGATATGGAGATCTCCTCTCTATTTATAGATAAAAACTAGGGTTTCATGCATATGGGCCACATGGGTCATTCTGGCCCAAGAAAGGTTTCTTAACACGCGTGACCGCATGCGAGGAGAGGCAGCTAGGCATGTTGCCGTTCCATTCCGTTTCGCTCGCTTAAACCCCGTACCTATACCTATACTTGTGGACCGGCCTAGCCTAGCACAACACAGATCCACAAAGGTACGGTCCACAAAATCACATCCCTAATTATAGGCTATACCGTACTAGCACGTAGACCTAGCCATCGGCTCACGGCACGACCTATAATTAATTATGTGTGCTAGACCGACCTAGATAGCCTAGAATATCTTATGTGTTGTTTGGTTCGTGTAATTGTAACGTATTCTGATTTCAGCTCCAAGTGTTTCCGTCCGATTTTGTTTGGTGACAGCCACCTGTGTAATCGGATACAAAGTAATTAGATGCGGGATGTACACTTTTGTTACCGCTCCCTATTTGATTTTGTTAGTGACGTGAACCAAACAAAATACATTTTGGCTTACGATGATGTTGGAACTTTCTCTCCTGGGCAAGATGATCTAACGCGGGAGTGAAAGGGATGCAAACAAGATTTTAACTCGAGATGGCGTTTGCTCTGTTAATCCAGCCTCTCAAGGGCACTGTACGGGGGTATTTATAGGTGGCTGAGCGTCCAACGTCTTGATGTAAGGACGCATGTGCCCTCAGGCACCTGGACTATCCCCGGAATATTCCCATAAGGGAGGGTTACAGACTGTCATTACAGAAAATCCATTACAAATTGGGCCTGTAACACACTTTTCCGTGCAGGGCCTATTAAAATGGGTCGAATCCCATGTGGGCCTCCAGGTTGGGTGAGGACGAGGGAAGGGGTGACTCTGTTGTAGGCCTTCGTCTTGCAGTGTAGAGGACGAAGGGTGGACCTCACCGGTGGACCTCGCCGGTCGTTTTTCTTCCGTTGGTGCGGCGAGGTTGACGAAGGCTTGGAGCGAAGGGTAGCGTCTTTGCCTTCGCCCCAACATTTGCCCTCCGAGGGACCAGTTCGACTAAGTCATCTGGTGCCGAAGACGTCGCTAGATGGTGGAGACGATGCCCTCGCTCGAAGTGGTTCCGCGGGGCTTTTTGATATGACTGTTGACGGACACAGTACTGTTGGACTGCGGGTTTCCCGAAGCATCGCGTCCTATGTATAAAAGGGGGGCAGCGCGGGTCAGGTTCTCTTACTTTTCTGTGCGCCACAAAACCCTAGTCTCCTTTTGAAACCATTCGCCCGCTCGCCTACCCTCCTTGTTCCTGTTCGTCGGAGATCTGGCCCGCGTCAAGCAGGCCGCTCACCGCCGCCGACGGTACGTAGCCATGCCGTCTTCTTCCTCATCTGCTGCAAACACGCCGCCGGTTGACGCATCGTCCGAGGATACCTTGAGCAACGTGGCGGCGATGGAACTACATCCGGGTGATACGGTGGAATTCGGCGCGCGTTTCGCGGATTTCCTCGGTTCGCGTGCAGGATATGCAGCAGCTGGGGTATTTTGGCAGCGGAGTTGGGCGTGTCCCGGGGGCGGAGGAGGTTCCCGAGCCCGAGGGCGAGTTGACCGTGTTTGAGGCATTTTTCACCGCTGGCCTTCATCTGCCTGCACATCACTTTGTGGCGGAGGTCCTGCAGAGATTTGAGGTCTAGATCCACCAGTTGTCACCTAACGCCGTGGTGGCCCTGGCGAAGTATGTCTGGGCAGCGACTTCGTATGGCGGTTAGCCTTCTGTGGAGGTCTTCGCTAAACATTACTGTCTGCATTGGCAAAAAAGAAAAATTGGACACAAGGTTGCACAGTTTGGATCGTGCACGTTTACGCCGAGGACCGGAAAGACTTCGATGGAAGTCGTGGAGTTAGTTTCCTATGCCTGCAATAAGTGGGGCAACTGATGGGATTTCTGGTTTTATGTTCCAAGGGCGAAGTCGAAGACCACCCAGGGCTCCCCGTGGCCGTGATGTGCTCCCATTATTATGTGGCGTTCCCGAAATTTGAGGTGGCGGAGGATGATGAAAATGAAGGAGCCCTTTGTTGCGCTGCCCGCATGAGTAGCGGGCGCGATTTAGTTGAGGAATTCATCGGGTATGGGGTATGGCCCTTGGCACATGGCTGGGCGCTGGGTGAAGTATGCCCTCATGAGATGCCCTCCCTGGGTGGGCAGCGAGTGCGAAGTCCAGCCTTCGCGTTGGATCTGCATGGCCGAGATCCCGCCGCGTTCGTGCGTGAAGCGAAAGATGGGGTTGCGCGTATTGTTGGGCGTTATGTGCCTAGGACGGAGGCCCTGCAGAGTTGGGATATCCGTGGATCCGACATTCGCCTGAATAGGGTCTTCGAGCTCTATCGCTTGCCATACAGCGGCTATCCCGGGGATGACGCTGTCGACCGCCGCGGGAAGAGGCCAGTGGCCGTGACTGAGGAAGGCCCTTCGCAGGAGACCGCCCCAGCCACTAAGAAGAGAAAACTAGGTACTGCAGTGGGGGGACTAGGGGTCTCCGATAGTTTTGCTGTGGAGTTGATGGGGACGTGCGCAGCTCCCGAGGGAAGGATGTCTTCGCCCGAGCTCCGGGAGTCTTCGGCGCGAATGCTGGAGGTTACCGAGGGTCGATGGCCCAAGAATGTTCCGATCCCCCGCGCGGCTAGCAAAGACTTCTTTACGTCTCGCATGGTTCGTGACTTGAAGGTTTTTTCTTATGGACGGAATATTGCTGTTGTTGTATCGGTAGTGATGGAGAGGGACCATCAAGACACTGTGCAGAAACACCGGGCGGTCGTCAAGATCGTGGACCCTATGCATGAGGCGAAGAAGGCACAGGGGAGCATGAAGGCTGCTGCCTCTGGTAGTAGCAAACCGGTGCCGGCTGTGAAACCGGCCGCCACCGGGCACAGCAAGGCGCCGGCGAGTACGAAGGCTGCCGCCTCTAGCGGGAGTAAGCCGCCCCCATGCGGGCCCATGAAAGAACGAAGGCCGCCTTCGCCGGTGCGACGTGTTGCCGAGTTCGGCACGGACATCAGTGTTGATGATTATTTTGTTGGTAAGTGAAGTTTTTTTGGCGCGACTAGGCCTTTAACCAGTATCATGGTGCAGGGTCAGGTGAGGGGCAACTGGCTGTTGTCCCGCTTCCGGTGGCAACCACTTCGTCGACGGTGGTGGTTGGGGTGAAGGGAGCTGCGCGGGACCCATGGGCCACTTTCTGCGCGAGCGGCGAGATTCTATCGGCCGCTGCCGCTAAGGACGTGGCGGGCTCCAAGTCTCAGCGACTGAGGCAAGCGTCACAGTAGCTGTCACAGCAGCTGAAGTGAGTAAGTTATGTTGGACTTCGATGTTTGTTGTTTTTATGAGAATTCGGGTCTCATGGGTTTATGTCAGGCGGCTGACTTCGCCGACCACGTCGCGTCAGGTGCCTTGACTGCGGACGTTGCTGCTGAGGTCGAGAGTCTCCGGGCACAGCATGCGGATGTTGTGCGGGAGAAGTCAGTTGCGGAGAGCAAAAACCGCAGGCTGTCGAAGAAGGTGGCCGCCTTGGAGGCCGAAAAGACGGATCTCCGGCGCCAGCTGGCGGAGGAGAGGCGGGAGGCGAACAAGGCCATAGCTCATGCGCAGGCTGCGCAGGCCGAGGCCAAAGTGGCGCGGGCGGAGGGCAGTCTCGCCCACCAACGCGCTGAGGAGCTGGAGGCGAAGTTCAACGCTCTACACAGCCACGTGGACAAGGTCGAGGCCTCAACACGCGCGGAGGTCGAGCGGACGCACACGCAGTTCGTGGACGCGTACCGGGAGCTGGGTGCGTGGACTGCTGACTTCGAAGTGCCCGACCAAGAAGCGGGCCTTCGCTTCCTTGAATGGTTGCAGGAGGAGCTACTGGTGCTCCTGACCATTGTGACGGGTTTCATGTCCTTCACCTCCCTCGTCACCTGCAAAGGGGCCGTGAATGCTTTGTCCCGCGAGGGGTGCAGGCATTACAAGGTCTTTGACCAAGCGGACAAAAACTTTGAACGTGAAATCTTCAAGGTTGAAGACCCTATGCTGAAGCAGTCGGCAGGGGTGCTCTTCGATAGGATGTGGGGTCCGCATGGCCGAGAGGCGGTCAGGGAGCGGTCCGACCGGGCAATAGAGCAGGTGAAGGCTATTTTTTGTGTGGTTATATGTGCGGGTATGTGTGGTTTTGCTGAATGAGTGTGCTGTTGCTGCAGATGGCGCATGCCAAAGACGTCGAGGACCTTGTTGGTCTAGACACCGCGCTGCCTGAGGCCGTGGAGGTCGATCCGGTGCCGCCATCTGTTGCCGGTGAAGGCCCCTCGTCGACCCCCGCGTCAACTGCGGCCGGCGAAGATCCCGCACCAGCCCCTGCGCCGATGGGCGAAGATGCCTTGAAGGTGGTGGCCAAGCCGGCTGGCGAGCCGACGGCCGAAGACCCCACAGCCACGGCTGGGTCTTTGCAGGTGGCTGAATAGATGTTTTGGAGTTTGTAAATTTTGTCTGTGTCATACTGAACCTTGGTTGCTGCACAGGTTCTGAGGTTTGGGCCTGCGCACGCAACCACTACTGACAATGCTATTTTTTGTGGCGGCTTCGATCGTGGCTGCTGATGACGATTCATTTGGCTCTATGTCTAAATGTTTTGAGTCTGATGTTTCTGGGAGTTTGATTGCGTGGACGGAGGAGTCTTCAGACGAGGACTTGGATTATTTTGTAGCGTTAGATGTGGCGGCAGTGGAGCCTTTGCCACGCGCGGAGGGTTCCGAGGAGCTCTTGGGGGCGAGTACTGGGTATAGGCGGCGAAGGGCGGTGGCGAAGCGGAGAGTGAGTGGACTATCGCGAAGTGGTAGGCATCATCGTAGTGAGATGGAGAGTGGTCGTCTTCACGTGGACGGGACTGGTAAGCGAGAATTGTTGTCCTCGCCGATTGGGGTGAGTGTAGATGAGGGGGAGCTGCGAAATCTTTTTGAGGGTGAGGAATTGAGGATAATGCTATTCAACTATAGGGAGATGGGTATCATCCCGAAGGTTGAGCCAATATGATGTATGATGCCCTCGCTGTGTGTATGTAACCATAATTTATATGACAAGGCTGCGTGCCTTCGTTGATCCGGCCACGCCCGTAGGCGACTTCTGCACGGAGTCTTTTGGGAACGACCTCGATCTTCGCGTACTTGTTGTGTTGTTCAGGATGTGTCCATAAGCGACTTTTGTATGGAGAGTCTTTTGGGAAAGACTTCGATTTTGCGCGCCTATTATTCCGGCTGCACCCTTAGGCGATTTTGCATGGAGAGTCTTTTGGTAAAGACATCGATTTTGCGCACTTGTTGTGCTATTCCGGCTGCACCCTTAGGCGACTTTTGCACGGAGAGTCTTTTGGAAAAGACTTCGATTTTGCGCACTTATTGTGCTAGTCCGGCTGCACCCTTAGGCGACTTTTGCAAGGAAAGTCTTTTGGAAAAGACTTCGATTTTGCGCACTTATTGTGCTAGTCCGGCTGCACCCTTACGCGACTTTTGCACGGAAAGTCTTTTGGAAAAGACTTCGATTTTGCACACTTATTATGCTAGTCCAGCTGCACCCTTAGGCGACTTTTGCACGAAGTGTCGCACGCGAGGGTAGTCAGCGCTGCCCCTCGCGGTGACTTCGGTGTGGTCGAATGCCGAAGACCGTCGATGCGGTCTTTTTCGACATATTGTCTTAGTTTTTGCGGGGGATTTTTGCGGGTATATTACATGGCTCCGCCTCATTAAAAACCTCACCCCCCGGGAGGAAAAGAGTGCGGGCCGGAATGATACTGTTTGGTGAATTACAAGGGTGTGTTGGCCCTAAGGATTCAAACAAAAAATTTGTGGAGATTATCGATATTCCAGGAATGCTCTAGGTCCTTGCCGGATGGCGTTGTTAGCCTGTACACGCTGGGGGACGCCTTCGTCTTGACGATGAAAGGACCCTCCCACTTTGGCTCCAGCTTGCCTTGTGATGCGTCACGATGCTCGATCTTCACGATGTAGGATCAATCTTCAGATAACTAGCTTCGAAGAAGCCAAGATAACTTGTTGCAAGCAGCGATAACTAGTGCAACCTGACAAATAAAACTCGAAGCCAACCACCATCTTTAACCGGCAGCCTGAATCGAGGATTCGCCCAACCACACTCTCAAAGAACCAACCAACACAGCCTACAATCAATCGAGGAGACCTCGAAGGGAGTAGGAGCACCAATTGGGAGCGGATGAAGCCGCCGCTTCTGCAATCCCGCGAAGGAATTCACAAGAGCAAAGGAGTAGAGATCACTCTCAATATTTGTTAACACACAGCTGAACAAAAGGGTTCTGTTTTAGATTATCATAAGTTGCCTTACATCATAGACATAGGGGGTATTTATACTACTAACAACCAGCCTTAGCGAAGTATAAACACGAAACAAAAGTATTTTCACGTGCTAATGTGAAGGAGCCTCTTCGGGAGATCTGCAGAGCTGATTTCCGTGTGGTTGTTTGACTTCTGCACAGCCTTCAGTATTTTGACAATAACTTCTTCTAGGTATCTTCAAATGACGTGGGACTGGTTGCATTGGAAAGCTAACTTGATAAGCTTTCTCACCATATATAGCATGCTTAATGAAACTTCGTAGAATGATGCAGTTTAATACGAAAACTTGGTCATCAAGCAGACTGTTGACCTTCTGACCAGTCAGCACTAAAATAGGTCGGCTGCCTTTCTGGTAGATTTGATTAAGTTGGCTTTAGAAGCATTGGAAACTAGACTTCAAGAGCTTTCCAAAAAGTACTTATGGGCCTTCATAGCTTTTGGGAATCAAAAGATATGACTATTTCTTCTGGATGGTTCTATTGCGCTGGACTGACTCGGACAGAGCTCTTCTTGCTGACTCGTCCTTGATATGTTTTGTCCTTCCTCTTTGGTGAACCTAAGTAATATCAACATACACGACTTAGGTAGCATAAAGTTCTTATTAGTGTTTAATTGAAATTCATAAAGTAGCGCGTGCACCTCTTGCTGTAGCTTCTTAGCTCGGCTACGTGTAATTGGTCCATCAAAGGCTTGGGTTGGTGATGATGTTGGTTGTACTTGAGTTGATGTAGTATGACTTGAGGGTTATAATGTGTTGCTTAATGGCGTGGTCATATCATCCTCCTCCCCTTGAAAAGGAGTCGTCCTCGACTCTGAAGTGTCTTCACTTGTATATGGTAAGAGATCAACAACATTGAACATGTTGCTCACGCCATAGCTTGGTGGAAGATCTATCTTGTATGCATTATCATTGATCTTGGCAAGAACACGAAATGGACCATCCCCTCGTGGCATCAATTTGGATTTGCGCTGATCAGGAAAATGCTCCTTGCGCAAGTGAATCCAGACCAAGTCCCCCGGTTCAAATAACACTTTCTTCCTATGCTGGTTCATACTTGCAGCCTTGTGTACTGCTTTGAGCTCAATTGCTTCCTTGGTCTTCTCATGTATCTTTTTTATATATGCAGCACGCTTGGAAGCTTCCATATTGGTTCTTTCCTGCAATTGAAGGGGCAACAAATCTATGGGAGCAATAGGTTTGAACCCATATACAATTTCGAAGGGGCATAAATTAGTTGTAGAATGTACTGCCCTGTTATAAGCAAACTCCACGTGTGGCAAACATTCCTCCCAATCTTTCAAGTTCTTCTTTACCATTGTTCGCAGCAGCATTGACAATGTACGATTCACTACTTCAGTTTGGCCATCAGTTTGGGGGTGGCATGTGGTGGAGAACAAAAGTTTAGTCCCAAGCTTTGCCCACAATGTCTTCCAAAAATAGCTCACAAACTTCACATCACAGTCAGATACGATGGTCTTGGGCACTCCATGTAGTCTCACGATTTCTCTGAAAAACAAATTAGCAACATGTGAAGCATCGTTGCTCTTGTTGCATGGAATAAAATGAGCCATTTTTGAAAATCTATCAACCACAACAAAAATAGAATCTCTCTTTTTTTGAGTCATCGGCAGCCCTAAAATAAAATCCATGCTTATGTCTTCCCAAGGAATTTTAGGAGCGGGTAAAGGAGTATATAAACCATGAGGGTTCAGTTTTGACTTAGCTTTGTGACAGGTGACACAACGCTCAACAAATCTGATGACGTCTCTCCTCATCTTGGACCAATAGAAATTATCACTGAGCATTTCGTAAGTCTTCTTTTGTCCAAAATGTCCTGTTAGACCTCCTCCATGTGACTCCTGCAATAAAAGCAATCTAACCGAAGAATTTGGTACACAAAGTTTGTTAGCTCTAAACAAAAATCCATCATGTATATGATATTTTTCCCAATCTTTTCCATCTTTACAATGATTGTATGGTTCTGAAAATTCAGGATCATCATTATACATTTCTTTCAAATTTTCAAGCCCCAAAACTTTTACCTCTAGTTGATTCAACAACACAGTCCTTCGAGACAAGGCATCAGCGACCACATTGTCCTTACCTTTCTTATATTTCACAATGTATGGAAATGTTTCGATAAACTCAACCCATTTGGCATGGCGACGGTTCAGTTTGGCTTGCCCTTTCAAATACTTCAAAGCTTCACGATCGGAATGAATAACAAACTCTTTTGGCCATAAGTAGTGTTGCCATGTTTCAAGCGCTCGGACCAAAGCATACAATTCTTTGTCATACACAGAATAATTTAATTGAGCACCTCCCAATTTTTCACTAAAATATGCTATAGGTTTTCCTTGTTGCATTAAAACTCCTCCTATCCCAATCCCACTAGCATCACATTCTACTTCAAAAGTCTTAGTGAAATCAGGAAGAATAAGTACAGGTGCTTCAGTCAAACATTTCTTCAATTCTTGAAAAGCATCTTCTTGTGAGTTTTCCCATTTAAATTCAACACCTTTCTTTGTCAATTCATTGAAAGGGGAAGCGATAGTACTAAAATCTCGCACAAATCTTCTATAAAACCCAGCAAGACCATGAAAACTTCTTACTTGACTTACATTCGTTGGAGCTGGCCAATCCTTGATGGCTTTCACCTTGGATTTATCCACCTCTATTCCTTTTGCTGAAACAACAAAGCCAAGAAACACAACATGGTCTGTGCAAAAACTGCACTTCTCAAGATTAGCAAATAATTTCTCCTTTCTTAGCTCATCTAAAACTTGTCGAATGTGTTTCACATGTTCATCAAAAGACTTGCTGTAAATTAGAATATCGTCGAAGTAGACAACAACAAATTTTCCAATGAAAGTTCTTAAAACATGGTTCATTAATCTCATAAAGGTACTAGGAGCATTAGTTAACCCAAAGGGCATCACTAACCATTCATACAACCCAAATTTTGTTTTAAATGCAGTCTTCCATTCATCTCCAGTTTTCATTCTTATTTGATGGTATCCACTTCTCAAATCAATTTTAGTAAAAATTGTGGAACCACTTAATTCATCAAGTATATCATCTAGCCGTGGAATAGGATGGCGATAGCGAATGGTAATATTATTTATAGCTCTACAATCAACACACATCCTCCAAGATCCATCTTTCTTAGGTACTAAAATCACAGGAACAGCACAAGGGCTTAAGCTTTCACGAACAAAACCTTTATCAAGAAGTTCTTGTACTTGCCTTTGTATTTCCTTAGTTTCTTCAGGATTGGTTCGATATGGTGGACGGTTAGGAAGTGCAGCCCCTGGAATAAGATCGATTTGATGCTCAATCCCTCGATTGGAGGTAGTCCAGCCGGTGTTTCTTATGGAAACATGTCTTGAAAGTCTTGCAAAAGATCAGCCACAACACTAGGAAGAGATGTTATGTCGTTAGCAGAAATCAAAACATCTTTGTTCACAAGTACAAAGAGTACTTGATATGGGTTGTTCCTCACTTCTCTCAGCTCAGATTTTGTGGCTAGCATAACTAGATGTCTCCCTCTTCCTTCCTTTTATCTCTTGAATTTGGCTTGTAGCACTCACTCACCGAATTGTGGATGGCACTCAATTTATTTTGCTCTTCTCCTCCTCTACTTGCTGTACTAATTTTAGTTTTCTTTTGTAAGTGTTCAGCCATGATTTGTTGAGGGGTCATAGGCTTGAGTACAAACTTTCTCCCTTTCAGATCTAGCGTGCATTGATTTGTTCTTCCACAATGCTGAGAATATCGGTCATATTGCCAGGGTCTTCCTAGCAGCATGTGACACACAGACATGGGTGCAACATCGCACTCCACTGTGTCAACATACTCTCCAATCTTGAATGGAACTTTCACCTTATAACCAATCTTGATATCTCCTGATTCATTCAACCATTGGACATGATATGGATGAGGGTGTCGCTGCAACTTCAAACCAAGCTTGTCAACCATCTCACGACTTGCAAGATTATCGCAACTCCCTCCATCAATGATCACTTTTACTACTTCGTCTTGCACTTTGGCTCGCGTTTGAAAAAGATTATGTCGCTGTCCAATTTCAGCTTCTTTCATTTGAACACTCAAGATTTGTGTAACCACAAGAGTAGTACCATGCTCAAATTCACATCTCGTATGTTCTTCAGATTTATCAATGTCATCTTCATTTCCTGCTTCAGCTTCCTCTTCACTAGCTGATGTATATTCTCCATCGTCATTCACAAGGATCACACGATTATTTGGACACTCCTTTATGACATAACCACGACCTCCACACTTGAAGCACTGAATACCACTACTCTTGGCTGTTGAACCCACTGATATTGAAGTGGATGCTGCTGGTTTATAACTCGGGTTTGGAGCAGCACCGTTCTTTCCACTAGAATTGCCTTGAATATTGGATCGCAGGCCCCCAGTTGAACCTTTTGTTGCTGAGGATGCAGCAGTAAACCTTGAGATTGATTTGCTTCCTCCAGTCATGGTTCGTGCACCATATGGCAAGGGCTTGCTGCTCTTAGCATCTTGTTGCAGCTGGCGTTCAGCTTTGGTGGCTTGATGTACCAAATCAATAAGACTTTGGTATGGCTGAAACTCAACAATACGCTGAATGTTGTGGTGTAACCCAGCCATGAAACGTGCAATGGTTTGCTCTTCGTCTTCATACACATTGGCTCTAATCATGGCCTTCTCCATCTCCTTATAATACTCCTCAACAGAGAAACTTCCTTGCCTCAAATTCTGCAATTTATCAAAAAGATCACGTCGATAATGCTTCGGCACAAAACAAATTCTCATTTCTCGCTTCATCTCTTGCCATGTAATAATAGGGTCCTCTCCATCTTCTTCATGATCACGAAGAAGTTGCTCCCACCAAATTAGAGCATATCCTTCAAACTCAAGAGATGCCATTGCAAGTTTCTTCTCCTCTGAATAATTATGTAGGTGGAAGATTTTCTCCACCTTCAATTCCCATGTGAAATAATCTTCAGGATCAGATCTACCATCAAATTTTGGCATGGTAAACTTAAGTTTCCCAAATCTCTCTTCTTGGTTGACGCCTCTATGATGACGACGATAGCGACGTTGGGACTGACCATCATCCCCAAATTCAGATTCTTCATTGTCATTATTTCTTTGATTCCGGCCTCTTCCTCTACCATGTGCAGCACCTTGATTGCTCCTCCCATGTTCACTTGCTCTTCTAGAATAATTTCCTTCACCTTCTTCCCCATCTTCATCATGGTTTCTTGCACCGTCAGGGAGTCGACGACGACCTCTGATTTCAGCCATAAGTGTCTGAAGATCTTGTGCCAACAGATCTTGCTTGGCTTCTATGCTTTGTTTGAGCTCATTGAATTGTATCATGGTGACACAGTCTTCAATCTCAGCGTTGGGATCCATCTTCCTGCGAAATTAGTGGCGACAAGGCAACAAATATAGGTGGAATATGAAGCTATATAGAATCTCACAACCTCACCACTCTTACCAACCAAAGCTCTTATGAGGTCCCTGCGGGTTGCAAGAAAAATGTGTGGTGGTAACAAGAAAGTGATGGTTAAGCGAATACAAGACCAGAGTACCGATTACGATGGCTTATATGTGGAGCTTGGTGGGGGAATAGTAAACAAGGAATGCAATCTGAATCCAAGTTGTTGTAAAGTTAAATAACAATCCAACTAGAAGTTCCCTGCTTAGTGCTGACCACAAGATACGAGTGATGTAAATAGATCAAACACACGCGCAAGAAATTTCAGATTTGATGCAGACAAGGAGTATGATTGGAATGCAAGTGTTGCAATCAGATCCAACCAAAATTCTGCACCAAATGACAATAGCAAACTGGTTGAACAACTTGATAAAATTTTCAGCACTTGTTCACATAAACAAACTGGTTGTTCTATTTTTCTTTCACAATCTTGTTCAACACTTTTCTTTGGTACTTTTCTTTCTTCTCTTTTTTTGATACTCCTTTTTTTATAGAACTAAACACAGAGATCTGATATGATATTGCACACTTTATAATACTTAACAAAGAACTCAACCAGCAGCTATAACTTAAATAGGATCAAAGTTAACACGAAGGAAATGATGAGGGTTTTCAGATTTTTCTTTTTGTGGATATTTTCAAATATTTATAAGAGGCTCAAAGGGAACACAAAGGATAGAGTGACTAGCAACTAAACAAAGACTCTAAGGACTGAAACTTAACAAAACTCACTGGAACAACATATTGAAACAAAGGGCTATGACAAAAATATTTTATGGCTTTTTGGTGGATAGGACGAACACAAAATATATGTAGCTAAGGGTAAAGAATCCTACCGTGGCAACTGAGGCTTTGATACCAGATGATGCGTCACGATGCCCGATCTTCACGACGTAGGATCAATCTTCAGATAACTAGCTTCGAAAAAGCCAAGATAACTTGCTGCAAGCAGCGATAACTAGTGCAACCTGACAAATAAAACTCGAAGCCAACCACCGTCTTTAACCGGCAGCCAAAATCAAGGATTCGCCCAACCACACTCTCAAAGAACCAACCAACACAACCTACAATCAATCGAGGAGACCTCGAAGGGAGTAGGAGCACCAATTGGGAGCGGATGAAGCCACCGCTTCTGCAATCCCGCGAAAGAATTCACAAGAGCAAAGGGGTAGAGATCACTCTCAATATTTGTTAGCACACAGCTGAACAAAGGGGTTCTGTTTTAGATTATCATAAGCTGCCTTACATCATAGACATAGGGGGGTATTTATACTAGTAACAACCAGCCTTAGCGAGGTATAAACACGAAACAAAAGTATTTTCACATGCTAATGTGAAGGAGCCTCTTCGGGAGATCTGCAGAGCTGATTTCTGTGTGGATGTTTGACTTCTGCGCAGCCTTCAGTATTTTAACAATAACTTCTTCTAAGTATATTCAAATGACGTGGGACTGGTTGCATTGGAAAGCTAACTTGATAAGCTTTCTCACCATATATACCATGCTTAATGAAACTTCATAGAATGATGCAGTTTAATACGAAAACTTGGTCATCAAGCAGACTGTTGACCTTCTGACCAGTCAGCACTAAAGTAGGTCGGCTGCCTTTCTGGTAGATTTGATTAAGTCGGCTTTAGAAGCATTGGAAACTAGACTTCAAGAGCTTTCCAAAAAGTACTTATGGGCCTTCATAGCTTTTGGGAATCAAAAGATATGACTATTTCTTCTGGACGTTTCTATTGCGCTGGACTGACTCTGACAGAGCTCTTCTTGCTGACTCGTCCTTGATATGTTTTGTCCTTCAACTTTGGTGAACCTAAGTAATATCAACATACACGACTTAGGTAGCATAAAGTTCTCATTAGTGTTTAATTGAAATTCATAAAGTAGCGCGTGCACGTCTTGCTGTAGCTTCTTAGCTCGGCTACGTGTAATTGGTCCATCAAAGGCTTGGGTTGGTGATGATGTTGGTTGTACTTGAGTTGATGTAGTATGACTTGGGGGTTGTAATGTGTTGCTTAATGGCGTGGTCATATCACCTTGTGACTGTCCGAGCTATCCGGACGAGTACGAGGTCCCCTTCGCCGAATTCTCTTGGGATGACTGTGTGGTCGCGCCAGGCCTTCGTTTGAGCTTGGTATTTGTTGAGAGCCTGCAGGGCGAAGACACGATCACCATCGATAAGATCCTTGGAGGTTGGTTCGTCTACGTCGGGGATGGCTGAAGCGCTTGTTCATGGTCACCCATGTTTGATTTCCTGTGGGGTCATGGCCTCCGATCCGTATAGGAGGCGAAAGGGAGTGAATCCAGTCGCTCGGCATTCGGTCGTGTTCAGCGCCCAGACTGCTTCAGGTAGCAGGTCGGCCCATTTACCCTTCTTGTCGTCGAGAAGCTTTTTCTTGATGGCAGTGAAAATCTTGTCGTTGGCGTGCTCCACGACGCCGTTAGATGTTGGGTGATATACTGAGGCGAAGGCAAGCTTGGTGCCAATGGAGAAACAAAAATCCCTGAAGTCCTGGCTGTCAAACTGTTTGCCATTGTCGACTGTGAGCTCAGACGGGACTCCGAATCGGTAGATAATGTTTTGCCAGAAAAATTTCTAGGCAGTCTTCGACGTTATTATGGATACTGCCCTTGCCTCGATCCACTTGGTAAAATACTCGATGGCGACGAAGGTGAACTTGAGGTTCCCTTGGGCCATGGGTAGTGGCCCGACAATGTCTAGCCCCCAACGTTGAAGTGGCCATGTGTGGGCGATCAGCTTTGTGAATTGTGAGGGGTTGCCCGAACGGGGAGAGAACTTCTGGCAGGCTTCGCACGACCTTGTGACTCGATTTGCAGCGCAGATTATAGCGGGCCAGTAGAAACCTTGACGGATCACCTTGGCAGCAAGGGCCCTGGGCCCCGAGTGAGAGCCGCAAGTGCCGTTGTGGACTTCGCGCAGGATCTGGAGGCCTTCGGTCTCTGTGACACATTTGAGCATGGGTTGATTGATCCCTTTCTTGTATAGCTGGCCCTCAATGAGTGTGAAGTCCCGGCTTCGGTGTTTGAGGCGCTTGGCCTCATTGACATCGCCTGGATGATATTATCCTTGCAAGAACAGGGTTATTGGGGCCTCGCCAGTCTTCGGCCATGATGAGGTTGACAATGCGATGGCCCTCGGCGTTGGTGGTTATTTGCAGACCCCCTGGGTTGTGGACGGCTGGTGTGCCAATGACGTGGTAGAACACGTCGGAGGGCAGGGCTTCGCCTCTGGCTGCTGCTTTGGCTAACGCGTCGGCTTCTTCATTCCTAGCGTGGTCCACGTGCTGCAGGGTGAAACCCTTGAATTGTTTCTCAAGACTGCGAACGGCCGTAAGATACTGCAGAAGTGCAGGGTCTTTTGCTGAATAGTCTTTTTCGATCTGGCCAGCAACGACTTTGGAGTCTGTCTTGATTATGCAGGTGGCCACGCCGAGTGCTTTCAGCTTGCGAAGACCTAGGATAACGGCTTCATATTCTGCTATGTTATTTGTGCACCTGTCGGATTCTAGAGTGAAGCTGAGGCATGCTGCGTATTTGTGCTTGACGCCGGTGGGTGATGTGATAATTGCAGCCGCGCCTGCCCCCGCATGGCACCATGCGCCATCACAGTGGATGGTCCACACCTTCTCTGAGGGCTCTTCTTGCTGCCATGCCGGCCCTGTCTAGTCGACGATGAAATCTGTGAGGACTTGTGACTTGATTGCTGTCCTGGGCTCGAAGGTGATGTGGTATTCAGAGAGTTCAGCTGCCCATTTGGCGATATGGACGGACGCCTCCAGATTTCTGAATAATTCACCGAGTCCCCTGTCCGTGGTGACCCGCACCTTGAACGCTTCGAAGTAGTAGCACAACTTGCGCGATGCCATGATGACTGCGTAGGCAATTTTTTCCAACACCGTCATGTTGCATTTGGAAGTCATGAGGACTTCGGAGACGTAATAAACTGGACACTGCCGAGTTGTGCCCTCTCTGTCCTGCTCCTGGACCAACGCTGCGCTGACTGCGTGTGGCGAAGCTACGACGTAGAGAAATAGAGGTAGCGAGGGGTCGGGGCTTGTAAGGGTTGCCAATTCTAACAGGTGCTGTTTGAGTGATGTGAAGGCTGCCGCTTGCTCTGGTCCCCATGCAAAGTCTTTTGCACCGCGTAGCGTCTTGAGGAAGGGTAGGCTTCGCTCTGTGGACATGGAAATGAATCTGTTGAGGGCGGCCAATCTGCCTGTCAGGCATTGGACGTCTCTGGTTGACTATGGAGGCATCATGTTGATGATAGCTTGGATCTTGGTTGGGTTGGCCTCGATCCCGCGGTGCAACACCAGGTAGCCCAGTATCTTCCCATGGCGAACTCCAAAGACACACTTTTTGGGGTTTAGGCGAAGTCGTGCTTCTCGCATGTTCGCGAATGTTTCTGCGAGGTCGGCTAGATGATCCTCTTTGTTTTTGCTGGCGATGACGATGTCGTCCACATACGTGAAAATGTTATGGCCTACTTGGCTCTCGAGCACCGTCTTGGTGAGGTGAGAGAAGGTGGACCCAGCGTTCTTTAGTCCCTCCGGCATTCTGACGAAGCAATACATGCCGAAGGGCATGATGAAACTGTTACTGGCCTTGTCTTCCTCCTTCATATATATTTGGTGATAGCCAGAGAAGCAGTCGAGGAGTGACATGACTTCGCATCCGGCCGCACTATCGACTATCTTGTCGATCCGAGGCAGCGGGAAATTATCCTTAGGGCAGGCCTTGTTGAGGCTGGTGAAATCGATACACATCTGCCATTTGCCACTCTTCTTTTGCACCATGACTACGTTAGCGAGCCATGTAGGGTAGGCCACTGGTTCGAAGAAATTGGCCTCAAGCAGGCGGTGTACCTCGGCTTTGGCGGCTTCTGTTTTTTCATCAGACATTTTGCGCAGCCTCTGCTTCTTCGGCCGCACCGAAGGGTCGATGCCCAGGCTGTGTTCGATGATAGTGCGACTGACTCTGACTAGGTCGAGGGTAGACCAGGCGAAGACGTCCTTATTTCTGGAAAGACAGGAGATGAGTCTCTCCTCGTCTTGCGAAGTTAGGTCTTCGCTTATGATGACCGTTTGCTTGGGCATTGCCTGGTCAAGGGGAACTGTCTTTGTTCCATCGTTGCTCTGCAGCTGTGCCTTTTCATGCTCGTTGGCGGTTGGGCGGGTAGCCTCGGGGGCTTCGTGCTGTGTTGTAAGACGGTGTACATTCCGTTGGCCTGGAACGAAGTCTCTTTCAATGTTGCGCGTGGTCTGCTGGTTGCCATAGACTGTGGTCACGCCTTGCGGACCCAGGATTTTCATGCACAGGTAAAGTCCATGAATGGCCGCATCAAACTTGTTGATGGAGCCCCGACCCATTATGGCGTTGTACGGGTATACCATGTCGACGATGTCGAAGGTGACCTGCTCACTTCGTGCATTGGGTGCTACACCGAAGGACAAGGGTAGCTCTATCTTGCCCACGGGAAAGGTGCCCTTGCCACCGAAGCCATATAGGGGGTTGTCCGAAGGCTTAAGTAAACTGTGGCTAATGCCCATGCGGTCGAAGGCGTGGAGGAAAATGATGTCCGCATGGCTGCCGTTGTCAACTAAGACTTTGTGTAGGCCCCAGCCTGCCACGCTGCAGTTGATTACCATGGCGTCAATGTGGGGTGCGCTGCGCAGGCCGACATCTCTAGCGTCGAAGGTCAATGGCACGTGGGACCACTTCGTTTGCACGACTGGGCCGGTGATGGCGACGTGGTTGATGCTTCGGTAGTGGTCCCTCTTCTGTCGCTTCATGTCGAAGTCGACGTTGGACCCCCGAGTGATCATGTGAATGACTCCACGATATGGCTGATCAGCAAAGTCTTCTTGTTTTGGTGGTTAGGGGTGATTTGGGTGGTGGATGTTTGGCTGATGCGGGTGCGGAGGCGGTAGTGGAGGTGGTATGACTTGTACCTCCTGGTGGTGTTGGTATGCGTGGTTAGGTTGATGCTGAGCGGGGCCGTGGTTGTATGGTTGTGGGGGGGTGGTGTTGATATGTGTGTGCGACAACTCTTGGGTTGTCGGCTCGTTGTGCCCAGGACATCCTGTCCCTGGTGGCCTTCGTTTCCGGGCAGTCCCTCGTTGGCTGCGCGTAGTCTTCGCCATGAAACAGGCAGTAAAATCTGCGTGGCTGCTGCGCCCGTCCTCGGCCCTGACCATGGGTGCCATTGTCGTGTCCCTGGGGGGATAATCTTGACAGCGAGGGGCCTCACCGGCAGGGTGCTGGTTGGCAATGTTATGCACTTGCTGCTGACTGCGGCTGTCCCGACCGGAGTCTGACTGAGAAGGTCTTGTCCAAGTTCGGCTAGTCTGCGGAGGGTCCTTGGGTTTCCTCTAGGACTCGACCTTGCGCTGGTGGAGCTCTTTGGATCTGGCATATTTTTCAAACAACTGATAGAGCTCTTGGAGGTTCTTGGGTGGGTCCCTGATGCAGTGACTGTAAAGGACGCTAGCCCGAAGCCGCTGATGGCATAGTGAATGGCAATTTGGTCGTCGACCAAAGGCAGTTGTGACTTAAGAGTCAGGAACTTGCGGTAGTACTCCCGCAGGGTTTCTTTCTCTAGCTGCTTGCAGAGTGACAGTTCGGCCAGGGCATCGGTGTTTGGGCGGTACCCTTGGAAGTTGAGCAGAAATTTGTCCCGGAGACTTCTCCAGGAGTCGATGGACAACAGGGGCAACCTAATGTACCAGGTTAGGGCCGGACCCTCGAGGGCGATGATGAAGGACTTGGCCATCGTGGCGTCGTCCCCTCCAAATGATGCGACAGCGACTTGATAGTTCATGATGTACTGTGCTGGATCGGTGCTACCATTGTACTTGGGGTAGGTCCCTGCCCTGAAGTTGGTGGGCCATGGTGACACTTGTAGTTGCGGTGCCAGGGGACTCCGCTCGTCAAGGTAGTTGATGCCTTGGAATGTTGCGGCATGCGGGATGAAGGGTCTGCACTAAGGGAGGAATAGGTCTCCGACTGGTGCGCGTTGCTGGAGGGGCGGGCCGTGCTGCAGATCATGTTGGCCTTCGCGCTGCATGAGCGCAATCTCTTGCTCGAGTTCCTGAGCCCTCTGCTCCTCGTCTCGTATCATCTGGCGCACCTTGGCTTGCACGGAAACACGTTGGCGCTTGGCCTCGAGGATTTCCTTCTGCTTCTGGAGGTTGAGGTTCTTGATGCGGAGAGCCCGCAGTTGTAGCTGTTCTTCTGCTGAAACGTCGATGATTTCGCCGTCCTCTATGGCATCCTCACCCTCTAGCGGAGCGAAGCCTGGGGGTGGTTCCTATGGCTGTCCTCCGGAGCTGCAGGTGCGGAGGCTGCACTCGGGAGTTGGTTGGTCGTTGCGTTGTCTCTTGCTGACAGCGTCGTCTTCGCAGGCTTCTTGATGGGTAGTGTCTGCAAGGCCTTGCCCTTTTTCTCGGCTAGCAGTGCCGCCTTCGCTGCTTCGTCAACGGATGGATCTGCCTTCGAGCTAGCTCTCTTGGGTGCCATCGCGGGTGGTTTGTTCGTAGCACGAACGGTGGGCGCCAAATGTTGGAACTTGCTCTCCTGGGCAAGATGATCCAACAGGGGAGTGAAAGGGATGCAAACCAGATTTTAACTCGAGATGGTGTTTTCTCTGTTAATCCAGCCTCTCAAGGGCACTGTACGGGGGTATTTATAGGTGACTGAGCGCCCAACGTCTTGATATAAGGACGCATGTGCCCTCAGGCACCTGGACTATCCCCGGAATATTCCCATAAGGGAGGGTTACAGACTGTCATTACAGAAAAGCCATTACAAATCGGGCCCGTAACACACTTTTCCGTGTGGGGCCTGTTAAAATGAGCCAAATCCCATGTGGGCCTCCAGGTTGGGTGAGGACGAGGGAAGGGGCGACTCCGTCGTAGGCCTTCGTCTTGCAGTGTAGAGGACGAAGGGTGGACCTCGCCGATCGTTTTGCTTCCGTTGGTGCGGCGAGGTTGACGAAGGCTTGGAGCGAAGGATAGCGTCTTCACCTTCGCCCCCAACAGATGAATCAAATCACGGTGTCATCTGATTCCATTAACGTTACCCCTGAGTGGTTGGAACCAAACACCACCTTAGTGTGCCAGACCGACCCATATACATACAACAATAGTACATAAACAGAAAGTACATAATATATATGACCAAAATAAAATTAAGTTGTTTTGTGGTTGCCACATTAAAACCTTTGATCAGAAAGAAAAAAGGAGTACAACTAGTTCAGAAATAATATTCAGTTCTATGTTCAGTATTTAGTTGAGTACTATACAGCAATATGCAATACATATACATGATCATCATCACTATCCCCATCTAGTTACTGGTTCTTGAAGGGCTGTTGAAGCTCTGGATTCTCCAAGGCGTGCTGGTTCTATGGGCTTTGACTGGTCTTAGTTAAATACTGAGTCTATATTTAATGGACTTCGATAAGACTTAGTTAAATAGGTCGTGCCAGGTCGACCCGTAGACTTGACTTGAGTCCTAGACACGGCTCATATATTAGACCGTACTGATTCAGACCCACAACTAGATTGCACCGTGTCAAGTTCGAACCGTATTTGAAATTGTGTGTTTTAGACCGATCTGTTACAAAAAATTTCACATGTGATCAATCCCAACTGGTGGCAGTTATTGCCTAAGGGTCGCACCCTTTGGGGACCCTGTGTTCTGTACTATATATACATGTATCTCTGCAATAAAGAATCAGTCCTCTGTCATTCTCTCTTTTGTCTCTCCACTGATTCACCACTGAGCACTGCAAGAGATTGCAACACGTTATCAGCACTGTCTCAAGGAGAAATCAGTGAAGGGGAAGAGGAAGAACACGCTGTTCTTGTCAAGAACAGCAAGATCGATCTACACATCAACAGCAAGGTATGGAACATACCGTTTCCATGCGCATACGCCGTATGAGCGAAGTTCTGCACATTGTTGATGATTCAATGTTGGAGGTGTTCGCCGCTGGTCAAGCCACAGCGCTTCCACCGGTGCATGCGATCCCTGAACGCCATGTGCAAGTGCAAAATGTGCACTTCTGCGTTCTCCATGGATGGACAGCGGTGGTTCCGCTGTCGGTGGTGGAGTGTGGACTCCCCATTGCATCCCCGTCACCACCGGCGCCGGTGTTTGACGCAAGATCGTCTGCATCGGCCCCCATGGATGTCGATTTGGCGGCACCACCACCGCCTCCGCCCACTGCAGCGACAGTTGCTTGTCGTTCACCATCTCCACCAGTGTCTGTGGTCGTCGGGACCATTGCTGCCCGTCGTGGACAGCCCCCGCGTGCCGTCGATGCTCCACGTGGACGCATTATCCTCACTGGCCATCGCCCAAATAGGATGGCCTCGTCTTCCTCCTCCAACGGGAGGGCCTAATGGCCCTCGATCCAGCCGTCGTGTCGGCCATTTGGGGGGAGGGGGTGGGGAGCGGCGTGGCAAGCCCCGGCGATGTGCAGCACCAGGCGCGCGGGCCCCTCCCTCGAGGCGCGGCCGCACGCCCCGGCCTCGGACGCGGCCTCCTAGCGGCGCTCGGCGTAGCCCCCATCGGGCGCGGGAGAAGGCCAGGCGAGCGCGCGCTATTCGCGCTCAGCGTGGGCGCGGTGTGGCCCCACGCGTGGCCGGCGGCTGCGCCACCCGGGCAGGCGCGGTAGCGCGCCACGGCTCCACCAGGCGCGCTCGGTGTGGCCTCACGCAGGCGGTCGGCGTGGCGCTCGGCGTGAGGCGCTCGGCGCGGTTCCTACCCGGCCTCGGGCGCGGCTCCGGTCAGCCGGCCTCGGGCGTGGCCCCGGTCAGGCGCGCTCGACGCGACTCCACCAGAGCGCGGGCGCGGGAGCAGGCCCCAGCGAGGGCGCGCACCAGGTGCTCGGCGCAGCTCCGTGGCTCGGCGAGGCGTGCGCAAGCCAAGCGGCCTCAGGCAAGGCGGCGGCTGGGAGCTCCTCGCCCCCTGGCGACAGCCAGGAAAGTCCCTGGCGGCGGCGGCTACAGGGCGGTTAGGGTTGAAAACCCTAGCCGCGCAATATGAATAGGCGCCTTAGCTCCTTGTTGGGCCACCTAGGTCGGTCAGTCGGGCTGGGCCTGTCGGTGTTTAGGGTCCGACCGCACACCCGGGGTTGCCCCTCAAGGTGTTTTAGGAGTAGGAAGGTGTTGACAACTGTAGCAGAATGGTTCGTGCCGATCGCACGAGGGACGGTGGACAAGATTTACAGGTTCGGGCCGCTTAGTGATGTGTAACACCCTACGTCCTGATGAGTATGCTTGGTGGATATGGTTACAAGAGAGCTCTCTGGATCGAGAATACAGAGAGTTGATGTGGGTGGCTAAGTAATGGGTCGATCGTTCTGAAGGGGTGCCCCCTAGGCCTTATATACTCGACCGTGGGGCAGTACACATGGATTAGATAACAACAAATGGCTAAAAGATAGTGAACCTCTCGAGATTATCCTTTACGTAACCCTCGCCGACTTATTCTCACGTGGCTTCGTTGCATGGAGGCCCCGACGCGGGAAAGTCGGATCTCTGTTGCAGCCACTCGCTCGACGCTCTGGGCCGTCCGGGTTTGCACCAATCCGGCCTCATGTCGCCCTGCGTTGCTGGTCGTTTTTCCCCAGGCCCACGAAAGAATAACCTTACGATTTATTGGGCCCTTGGGCCTTTCGTGAGGTCCTTTACTCTTTTAGTGGACCCGGGGGATATCTATCCCCCACAAGCCCCCGATCTTTGGGTTAATTTAGAGGTAATCAACCCGAAGATCTCAGGTCCAGCTTGTAGGTGATTTGAAGAAAGATGGCTTCCTGTTGTTCTCTCCTGCTTCGATCACTTGTTGACCAAAATCTAGCTTCGTGTCTGTGCCTTAGAGATCGGCATTCCTGTTTGTAGGATTCTGAACCTTATTGGGTGCACCGGAGGTGCACCCAATGGGTGTAGCCCCCGAGCTTCGAGTAGATTTTAGAAAATAATCTACTCGAAGGTCTTCAGCAGAGATTACTTCCATTTGTGTTCCTTTATTCCAGTTGAGGATTGGCTTCTTAATCTTGTCCCATGCCCTTAGAAATTGGTGCTATCCTGGCTTAGAATGACAATCCATGGGGTGCACCGAAGGTGCACCCAATGGGTGTAGCCCCCGACCTTCAAGTGGATTTTTTGAGGATAATTCGCTTGAAGGTCTTCTTTTTGTGTCCTTTTGCTGAAAATTACTCTTTCTGCTTATAAAAAAGTTGGCATGATGTCATCCGTGCTATGTCATCAATATTATGCTTCAGAGGTCAGCATGTGTTTTGTCTTTTGCAGCTGAATTTGCAATCCTTCCATATCTTGCTAGGTAGCATAGTGTATTTGCTCTGCACTTGATTGGACATTCGATGGACGTTCTCTGTCTAGTCTTCAAGTCATGTCTGTCGACCATATTTTGCACTCTGCTGGCTATACTTGGCTTCCCTTTAACTCTTGTTGATATCTCATTTTTGTCTTGAGGCATTCACTGCATGCTCTGTACAGATGTGACCATTTTGAAAAATATACTGACAATTCCTGGGCGTCCCCCCCCCCAATGGGTGTGGGCAAGGGACGGCTTGGTACGCTGAGTGTTTTAACCGGCTGCTTCTGAGTTGTAATGTGATGGGACGGCGAGTGTAATCATATCCTTTGCGCTGTTGACTGGAGTCCCAATGGGTGTAGTGCTGCATGAAACGGCGTCAGCCGCCTGACGTGTCTTTGGACGGGTGGAGGTGTATATTGAATGCCTAGCGACTGTTCAGTGACCGCGGTTGGAAGTGAGCGGTTGCCTTTCTCTTCTATAAATAACGCTGTTGCCCCTCTGGTTTCTTCACATCCCTTCGCTATTCCTTACTGCTTCCTTCTCTTCTCTTCTTCTTGCCTCCATGGGAAAAAACAACAAGCGCAAGCGCGAGCCGACTCCTCCATCGGAGGACTTCGGCGACTCGGAATACTCGGAGGAGTTCTCCTCTGAGTCCGAGAGGTCCCCGACTCCCGTCTCTCCCCCGGCGTCGTCCGATGACTCGGACGACTCCCAGGGGATAGCCGCGGAGGTCTGGTCGTACATCCGGGCCGTCGAGCGCTCCGGGCTCGAGGGCTCGGATGAGTCTGAGTACTCCTCGGATGAGGAGGACTCGGACGGCGGCGGCGAGGGCGGGGACGACGACGACGACGACGACGATGACGACGATGACGACGACGACGGCAGCAGCGGCAGTGGCGGGGGCGGCGGCAACGGCAGCAGCAAGGGCAGCACCAAGAGCGGCGGCAGCAGGGGCAGCACCAGGGGCGGCGGCAGCAGGGGCGGCACCAAGAGCGGCGGCGGCGGCAGGGGCAGGGCCAGTGGCTAGATGCCACTGGTCTTTTTAAATATTAGTATAGATTAGAAATAGTATAGTTAGATAATGTAGTAGTATTAGTAATGTAGAGTAGTATAGTGTAGCGTAGTAGTAGTAGTAGCAGTAGAGTGTAGTATAGTAGTAAAAATAGGGAAGTATCAACTCATAATGAGTTGATTTGTAAGTACTGCTACTTCCCTTAAATGAAGAATGAATTTGATTCCCTCTTGATGACTCGCTTTGTTTGACTGTAAATCTGGTTCTTTTGAGACCATAGACGAACAGCTTGATCGTTATACTGATGCTTCCGAGCAATATTGCAGCCTGTATCAGTGTTTTTAGAAGTAATGCTGGGCGATTGAATGTCAACGTTGGCATTTTAGAAGTAATGCCGAATGATTGAATTCGAGATCAACGTTTTAGAGGCAACGCCGAGTAATTAAAGGTCGACGTTGGCATTTTTAGAAGTAATGCCGAACGATTGAACTAGGAATCAGTGTTTTAGAGGTACGCCGAGTGACTGAGTAGTGACGTCGGCGTTTTAGAGGCAACGCCGAGTTATTGAACTTGAGGTTAGCGTTTTAGAGGCAACGCCGAGTAATTAAAGGTCGCTGTCGGCATTTTAGAAGTAATGCCGAGCGATTGAGCTCAAGATCGACGTTTTAGAAGCAACGCCGAGTGACTGAGTAGTGACGTCGGCGTTTTAGAGGCAACGCCGAGTTATTGAACTCGAGGTCAGCGTTTTAGAGGCAACGCCGAGTAATTAAAGGTCGCTGTCGGCATTTTAGAAGTAATGCCGAGCGATTGAGCTCAAGATCGACGTTTTAGAAGCAACGCCGAGTGACTGAGTAGTGACGTCGGCATTTTAGAGGCAACGCCGAGTTTTTGAACTCGAGATCAGCGTTTTAGAGGCAACGCCGAGTGATTGAAGGTCAACGTTGGCATTTTAGAAGTAATGCCGAACGATTGAACTCGAGATCAGCGTTTTAGAGGCAACGCCGAGTGACTGAATAGTGACGTCGGCGTTTTAGAGGCAACGCCGAGTTATTTTGAGGATTAACACCCGAGTAAGGAGATGGCCCACCAGTTTTTTGGGAAATAACTGCCGAGTGACCACGTGGCATGCTGGGATTTCGGAAATAACTGCCGAGTGATGACTGGGCACTTTTTGAAACGGTATCTGGTCCGAGAATATCCCATAAGAGTTGCACTTTTAGCCGCCTTTGCTTTCCGCGCCCTAGTTTTTGCATTCCTGCTTCCAAATCCTCTCTGCGCTTGCTTCCAATTTGCTCACTGGTGAAATCGAGATGGCTCCCAAGAGGAAAATCGCGAGTTCTTCCGCTGTGGTGATTCCTCCAATTGATCCCAACAGCCAGTTGCCTTTCGCAGGTAACCACATGTCCATCATCTCTGAAACCGAACTCCTCCACCTCGTGTCCATCGGGGTTCTTCCTCCACGGGAACTCTGTTCTTGGCGGATTTGCCACGGGACTACGGTCCCGACGGAGGACACCCACGAGTCCGTGGTTTACGCTCCCTTTCTTCTCCGCGGCCTTGGCCTTCCTATTTCTCCCTTTTTCCGTGGTCTTCTTGATTTCTACCACATCAACCTAACCCATCTGAACCCTAATTCAATTCTGCAAATTTCTATCTTCGTCCACTTATGTGAAGCCTTTCTTGGCGTACTGCCGCATTTTGGCTTGTGGAAACACCTGTATCATTGTCGCCCTGGGATGGCCGGGGGACAACATCAGTTGGTTGGAGGTGCCAGCTTGGAGATGCGCTGGGGACGGAAAACTGAATATCTTGAGATCCCCCTTAAAGACAGCATTAAGGGATGGCGCCTGGAGTGGTTTATAGTTGATAACTATGGAAATTCTCTCCCCCCGGTCAGGAAGACAGCCAGATGTTCGCACCCCGAGCTGGACCGAGTCTCCTATAGACGAGGAGGTGGCTGAGGCCAGTGTGCTGCTAGCTGAAGTTGGGCTATTGAAAGAGAGGGGTTTAACTGCTGAAGCTATAGTTGCTGACTTCGTTTTCAAAAACATTCAGCCACTGAAAGATAGGGTCCACCCGGCTTATCTGTATCAAGGGCTAGCCGACCCAACTCGAGTTACCAATAGAAGAATCCCTTCTGCAGATTTGGTGAGCCGACTGGAGATGATTCTCAGAGGCAAAGTATCCAATGTTGGTGCTCCGGTGGCGTATTCAGCCTGGAATCTGCCTCCTGCCAAGGCCTTCACTCGTTTCGTGTCAAACCCGCCTGCGACTGATGGCAATTTGGGCCTTAGAACGCGGCCCTCTGATGAGGAGGTTAGTGCTTTGGTTGCCTCACTTGGGAAAATCCCTGATGATGAACGACAAATCCATATCGAGGTGCCTTTGGATCCTACTGATGCTGAAATGAATGCCGTGCTTGACATGTTGGCTGAAGATTCTTCTGACGCTACTCCTGCTGAGACATTGGCAGTGGCGCCTCTCCCAGAGGTCGGTATAATCTTGGATGTTCAGAGACCTGTCCGTGCTCGCTCAAGGCGTCCCCGCCGAACCAATCAGACTGACCTTTCTGTTGATGAGCAGAAAAAGAAGAAGAGACGTATTCGGCGAGTATGTAGTTTGGATCAGGGTGCTGGTCCCTCGGTTCCTGCCGATGAGGAGGTTCCTGCGTCTGAATTTGCTGATGCTGATCCCAATGGGTGTGGTATGACTGTTGCTGATCCCAATGGGTGTACTCCATCCGTCGTTGATCCCAATGGGGGTGTTGCCAGTGTTGCTGATGAAGACGACGAAGAGGAAGAGAATGAGATCCCTCTGACTCGGAAGAACAGTCGGCAATTCCTCGCCAGTGGGGAAAGTAGTGGAGTTCCTTCTCCTGCTTTATCTGCCCTTGTTGGTCTGCAAAACATATCCCTGGCCGACTTTGATCAAACTCTCGAGGATATGGTCCCAGAGGACTTGTTATCAGGGCCAGTGGATGATGATGTGACGGAAGCTTGTGATGCCGTGCCGGACGCTGGGTTAGGGTCATCCCGTGCCTCATCAACCTTAGAGCGCGATCTTGAGGGTCGGGATGCTAACTTGAATTGTCCTGATTCCATGGAAGTAGCCGAGGGCCCATCAACCTTAGAGATGGTTACTGCTGAAAGTTTGGACCCCAAGGATGGTGTTGACACATGTCCAGCCCCCGAGGGTGTCGTCGGGGATGATTTAGCCCGGGCGAAGAGTGCGAGCTACTGCCCAGCCCCCGAGGGTGCTGCCGGGGATAATCCAGCTCAAGTGGGCAGTGCCAACTATGGCCCAGTCCCCGAGGGTGCCCAAACAGGGTCTCCTTCCGGCACTTCCATGGACGTTCACGCTGGGTCACCTCCACACTCTGGCTGCATGGTGGTGGCCCAAACTTCGGACCGGGGCGTCGCTTTGGAGGGCAGCGTCCCCGCTGATCGGGTATCCGGCTCTGTTGAAGGAGATGAACTGATTCCCACTGTTCCATTGCATGCTGCTTCGGGTGATGACCTTGCGCCTGGTTATCATCTGATTTCTCCTGACTTGGGGATCCCTTCGTTCTTCTCCAACCTCCAGGTACTGTGCTGTTTTCTAGCTTGACTTTTACATGAACTTTTGCCATTATGCTCATCTGTTCTTCTCATCAGGTTTTGGTGGATGGGATGACCAGCCAGCTGAAATTGCATGGTGCTCCTATCCCGGAAGTGGCTTCATCCTTTTCGTGTTGGAATCCGGTGTCTCTTCATCGCCGTGTATCCGAGTTGGAGGCGACTAACGCTGGTTAGTGCCCTTTTTTCTTTTCTTCGCGCTTGTTGTGGACTGTTTTACCTTCTGACCTCGTTTTGTTTGGTTATCCTTTGCTAGGAATGACTCGACAGATTGCGCTTCTTGAGGAAAAACATTCTCAAGATCGAGCTGAACTGTCTCGGCGATGCACTGATCTTGAGGAAAAGTACTCTCAAGGTCAGATTGAGCTGAGTCAGGTCTCTGCCGCCTTGGATGATGCCAAAGCGTTAAGTTCTTCCCTGCATGCTCAGCTTGACTGTGAAAAGGTGATATACGAAACTGTGCTTTTGTCTTGCTGTGCTCCTATTATTTGCCTGGTTTTCTGAAGGAACTGATTTGTGCTTGCAGGAAGAAAAACGCATCCTTGCCGCTTCTCGTGACAATCTTGATAGGTTGTATCGAGATTCTAGCAATTCGTTGACTATTCTGGAGAGGAGTCATCGCTTTTCCATGGAGGAGTTAAACAATCTTCGCTATAAGCTGCAGGAGTCCTTGGATGATGTGATTCGCCTTAGGGAGTTGATATCGGCTAAAGACGTTGTCATCAAGAATCTGCGTGCTTCCAAGAAATCTGTTACCCAGGAGCTAGAGGCTGCCCAGTTGGCTGTCAAGGTTGCTGAAGAGACTTCCAGTACTCTGAGAGCCCAGCGCGATAGGGCCATGGATAAGGCCATTCGAGCGGGACGAATTCTGATGAGGAGACCTGGCGTAGTCGTTCCTGAAGATATAAGGGCTGACGTGAACGCTGCCCCTGATTCCTCGAGTCGTCCTTCTTCGTCAACTGCTCCTGGAAAAGACATTGCAAAATAGAGAAAACATTTCGCGTGCTCCAAGTGCGCAGCTTGCATGATTGAACATTTGTTAGAGGACACCGGTTTATTTGAATAACACAGTTACTCTCCCATTGTATCAGAATTTTTTAGTTAATGAGTTTGGTAGTCACGACGCATGATGACTATGAATTTTGTCTGTGGGATATGGAAATCATCCCCTGAATTATATAGGCGCGAGCGTGTTACATTGGTCTTAAGTGGCCGCCAACTTGAGTTGATTGCTTCGTTAGCAGGGCATAGTGGTCACCCTGAGTTAAGTAAGCGTGAGCATGTCGCACCGCCTTAAGTCGTTGCCGACTTAAGTCGATTGCTCCGTTAGCAGGGCATAGTGGTCACCCCGAGTTAAGTAAGCGTGAGCATGTCGCACCGCCTTAAGTCGTTGCCGACTTAAGTCGATTGCTCCGTTAGCAGGGCATAGTGGTCACCCTGAGTTAAGTAAGCGTGAGCATGTCGCACCGCCTTAAGTCGTTGCCGACTTAAGTCGATTGCTCCGTTAGCAGGGCATAGTGGTCACCCCGAGTTAAGTAAGCGTGAGCATGTCGCACCGCCTTAAGTCGTTGCCGACTTAAGTCGATTGCTCCGTTAGCAGGGCATAGTGGTCACCCCGAGTTAAGTAAGCGTGAGCATGTCGCACCGCCTTAAGTCGTTGCCGACTTAAGTCGATTGCCTCGTTAGCAGGGCATAGTGGTCACCCCAAGTTAAGTAAGAATGCAAGTCAACCGTAAATAAATTGAGTATCCTTGAAACCTTTTCTTTATTGATGGCATATTTCCACTTTACAGAGTACATCATTGTTATCCCAGCAGTTTTGAGGTACGGCTAAGGATAAAACTTTCTCAGGTGTTCTATGTTCCAGGAGTTCCCAACTTCCGTGCCATCCATCTGAGTGAGGCGATATGATCCGGGCCGAGTGACTTCTGCTACTATGAAGGGTCCTTCCCATAAGGGTGATAACTTGTGTCGTCCTTCTCCCGTTAGAATTCGGCGAAGGACGAGCTCCCCTACTGAGAAGAATCGTTGCCGCACAGCCTTGTCGTGATAGCGCCTTAGAGTCTGCTGGTATCTTGCTGATTGGATTACTGCGCTTAGCCGTTCTTCCTCGAGTACGTCTATGTCCTCCAGCCTGGTGGTCTCAGCTTCTGCTATACTTTCAAAGATCAGCCTTGGCGCCCCAAACTTGAGATCAGCAGGCAGCACTGCCTCCGACCCATAGACCATGAAGAAAGGAGTGTTTCCATGCAAAGCTCGGCTAGGTTGGGTTCTTAGGCTCCAAACAACATAGGGCAATTCCCTTATCCACTTTCCTGCGAATTTTTCGTTCTTATCGAAAATCTTTTTCCTGAGTGCATCCAATATCATCCCGTTAGCTCGTTCAACCTGCCCGTTGGCTCTTGGGTGGGCTACAGATGCATACTTGATCTGAATGCTTTTTTGCTCGCAGAAGTCAAAGAATTCTGAACTCGTGAAATTGGACCCTAAATCAGTTATGATGCTGTTTGGTATCCCGAATCTGAATATTATGTCTTGTATGAATTCCACGGCCTTAGCAGAAGTTAAGGAGGCGATGGGCTTGAATTCTATCCATTTAGTGAACTTGTCAATTGCTACCAACACATGAGTATATCCCCCTTGAGCTTTCTTGAAAGGTCCAATCATATCCAGCCCCCAGCATGCAAAAGGCCAAGTTACTGGTATGGTCTGCAGCTGCTGTGCTGGCAGGTGTTGTTGCTTTGACAAGTATTGGCAGGCTTCGCACCTCTGAACTAACTCGGCTGCATCATTCTTTGCTGTTGGCCAATAGAATCCTGATCTGAAGACCTTCCCAACTAGTGTTCTGGAGGCTGCATGTACCCCACATTGTCCAGCGTGGACCTCTTCTAAGAGTTGCTTTCCAGTGGATGGGAGAATGCACTTCATGAAGACGCCTGATGCACCCCTTCTGTACAATGTTTCCCCAATAAGTGTATAGTGAGCTGACTGTCTTGCAATGCGCTCTGCCGAGTTCTTATCGTCTGGTTCTTCTTCATTCCTTATGTACTTAATGATTGGTTTTCTCCAGTCATCGGGATCTGACTCGGGTTGATCTATGATGTTGCATTCTTCCATTTGTCCCAATGAGATACTTGGCTGCAGAATTTCTTGCACAAAAACCCCGGGTGGGACCTGAGCTCGACTGGACCCTAGCTTGGACAGTACATCGGCTGCCGCGTTCCGATCTCTCTCCACATGATGAAATTCTAGACCCTCGAATTTATCCTCCAGTTTTCGGACGGTAGTGCAGTATCTTCCCATCGAATCGTTTGAGCAATCCCACTCCTTATTTATCTGGCTGATGACTACCAGAGAATCCCCATATACCATTAATCTTTTGACGCCCAATGATATGGCAATGTTCAATCCATGGATCAAGGCTTCATACTCGGCTGCACTGTTGGAGGCCGGGAATAGCAGCTGGAGGGCGTACTTGAGGTGTTCGCCTCCTGGTGCAGTGAAAAGAATCCCCGCTCCTGCTCCCTGCAGCTTGAGTGAGCCATCAAAATACATTCGCCATACTTCTGCAGTCTCCGGGTTGTCTGGTACTTGTTGTTCAGTCCACTCTGATACGAAATCAACCAATGCTTGGGTTTTGATGGCAGTGCGAGGCCGAAACTCGATGTCATGAGACCCCAGCTCACAGGCCCACTTGGCTATTCGACCGATGGCTTCCTTGTTGTGAAGAATATCCCCTATTGGAAAACTTGTGACTACTATGACTTTGTGGTCGTCAAAGTAGTGACGCAGCTTGCGGGCAGTTAGAAGTACTGCATACAATAGTTTCTGAACTTGAGGATACTTTTTCTTTGAGGGGCCGAGGACTTCACTAATGAAGTAGACAGGATGTTGTATTGGATAGGCATGCCCTTCTTCTACTCGCTCGACTACCAACGCGGTGCTCACCACGTGAGTCGTGCAAGAGATGTACAATAGCAAATCTTCAGCTGGTTGAGTTGACGTAGCTCGCCGAGGTGGTTTCAGTACTGGTGGTGTTGTTAAGAATTTTTTCAGAGCATCCAGAGCTTCTTGCGCTTCTGAAGTCCACTGGAATTTATCCGCCTTCTTGAGTAACTTGTAAAACGGCAAACCTTTTTCTCCCAACCTGGATATAAATCTGCTTAAAGCTGCCATGCATCCAGTAAGTCGCTGAACCTTCTTCTGCGATCGAGGTGCTTCCATCTTCATGATAGCCTCAATTTTATCCGGATTAGCCTCAATTCCCCGGTGGCTGACAATAAATCCGAGCAACTTTCCGGCTGGTACCCCAAAAACACATTTCTCGGGGTTAAGCTTCCATCTATACCGCCTCAGGCTGTTGAAAACCAGTTGCAAATCTTCGATGAAGTCCTTTGAGTCCTGTGTTTTGATCACCACGTCATCCACATAAGCCTCCACACGCTTGCCCCAGTGATCGGCTAAGCATGTTTGAATAGCTCTCTGGTAAGTCGCTCCAGCGTTTTTGAGGCCAAACGACATGGAGGTATAACAGAAGGCGCCAAAAGGAGTAATGAATGCCGTTTTTTCTTCATCTTCCTTCGCCAGACTAATCTGATGATATCCGGAATAGCAATCCAAGAAAGACAGCATAGAACATCCAGCGGTGGAGTCCACCACCTGATCTATCCTCGGGAGCCCGAAGGGATCCTTCGGACAGTGTTTGTTGAGATCGGTATAATCAACACACATGCGCCAGTCCACTTTATTCTTTTTGAGTACAAGAACAGGATTGGCTTACCACTCGGGATGTAGTACTTCTCTAATGAATCCAGCCGCGACCAAGCGAGCTAACTCGGCGCGAATGGCTTCCCTCTTATCAGGCATGAAACGACGTAATTTCTGTCGAATCGGCCTCGCCTGGGGAAAAACCTTCAGTTTGTGCTCGGCCAGTTCTCTCGGGACTCCCGGCATATCCGCAGGTTGCCATGCGAATACATCTCGGTTATCTTGCAGAAACCGGACGAGCGCGCTTTCCTATTTGTCATCCAAGCTGGAGCTGATGATGGCCGTCTTGCGCTCATCGGCGAACCCCAGGTTGATTCTCTTGGTCTCTTCAGTCGGCCGCATAGAAGTCGCGGTCTGAGCTTCATTCGCCGGTATTGCGAGGCTCTCCTCAGGCTTAGAGTTCGCCATTGCGGAGGGAGCTGTCGATGGCTTGGCAGTGAGGGCTGCTTGAATAGCCACTCGGAAACATTCTGCGGCGCCTTGGAAGTCGGCGCGCACAGTTATGATCCCTTGTGGCCCTGGCATCTTTAGCATCATGTATGTGTAATGCAGAATGGCCATGAACTTGGCCAATCCTGGCCTCCCGATGATGGCGTTGTACCCGCAGTCGAAGTTTGCCACTTCAAACCTTAGGAACTCGGTTCTGTAGTTCTCCGGAGTTCCAAAGGTGACCGGCATGTAGATGTGGCCCAGCGGGTATTCCCCTTCCGTCGGCACGATGCCGAAGAAAGGAGTGTCCGACTCGTGGAGCTCTTTGAGATGAACTCCCAAGCTTTGGAGTGTCCGGGGGAAGGTGATGTTGATGCTGCTCCCCCCGTCCACTAACACCTTTTTCACCCGGCTCTCTCGGATCACCGGATCGACGAGAAGCGGGTACTTGCCCGGATGGTCGAAGTTGAGCCATTGATCCGCCCGAGTGAAGGTGATCGGGTGCTCCGACCATCGGTATGGAGCGGGAGGGCCGATGGTCGCCACCAGTATCTGGCGATCATTGAGCTTTTGCTGTCTTCTGCTCTCCTGCGATCCGTGTCCGCCGAAGATGACGTTGACCTCCCTGTCAATGCGTGGAAAAGCTCCTCCTCCTCCTCCCTCCTCCTGCCGATGGGGTTGTCGCGGTTCATCTGGTCCTCCCCTCGGCGGAGGAGGAGGCAGAGTGCAAAATATCGTCTCGTGAGACAGGTTGTTCCGGATTCCGCTCTCCGGCTGCGTGATGTCGTCGAATGTTCCTGCGCCGGTTCCTTCGTCGACGGGACTCTCGCTGAGGCGGTTCCTCCCCGGGTACAGTCGGCTCGTCGTCGGAGATGGCGGGCGATTCCGCCCTTCCGACGAAGAGGACGTCGGGGTAGAACGGTGCTGCCGTTGTGGTGATCTTCTTTCGGGGAGCCGGAGGTTGCTCTTCTCCGGTATTTTCGGAGTTTGTTGAGGAAGACTCCTTTTCCGGCGGATCCGCGATACGGTGCAGAGTTCCTTCTTCGTCCGCTATGAATGAGATTGTTCCGAAGCAGAACATAGATCCGGGGTGTAGGGCGATCTTGCTGTAGAAGGAGATGGCCATTGAGCTAGCTTGGATTGTCGACACACCCCCTACCTGGCGCGCCAGCTGTCGGTGTTTAGGGTCCGACCGCACACCCGGGGTTGCCCCTCAAGGTGTTTTAGGAGTAGGAAGGTGTTGACAACTGTAGCAGAATGGTTCGTGCCGATCGCACGAGGGACGGTGGACAAGATTTACAGGTTCGGGCCGCTTAGTGATGCGTAACACCCTACGTCCTGATGAGTATGCTTGGTGGATATGGTTACAAGAGAGCTCTCTGGATCGAGAATACAGAGAGTTGATGTGGGTGGCTAAGTAATGGGTCGATCGTTCTGAAGGGGTGCCCCCTAGGCCTTATATACTCGACCGTGGGGCAGTACACATGGATTAGATAACAACAAATGGCTAAAAGATAGTGAACCTCTCGAGATTATCCTTTACGTAACCCTCGCCGACTTATTCTCACGTGGCTTCGTTGCATGGAGGCCCCGACGCGGGAAAGTCGGATCTCTGTTGCAGCCACTCGCTCGACGCTCTGGGCCGTCCGGGTTTGCACCAATCCGGCCTCATGTCGCCCTGCGTTGCTGGTCGTTTTTTCCCCAGGCCCACGAAAGAATAACCTTACGATTTATTGGGCCCTTGGGCCTTTCGTGAGGTCCTTTACTCTTTTAGTGGACCCGGGGGATATCTATCCCCCACAGGGCCGGCGTGTTGGCCACCAGGCCGCTGCCAGGCCCGCCTGGCAGGCCGCCTGGGCTATTTTTCAGGAGCAAAAATGGCCTATTTTACCTTTTTAAATTCTGAATTTCTGTATAAGACTCTGTTTTATATGCATTTTCAGTTCAAAATTATCTTAGGTGTCTAAATTCGTAATTTAGACTGCATATATTGTAAAGACATATCTGTTTTATTGTAAATATAGCAGATTTTAGTTCGTGAATTATTGTTTGTTTTACATTAATAGTTCACATATCTCTACTTGCTATTATTTACGCATTCATTTATGTTTGCATATAAATATAGCATTTATTAAGTTCAGACTTAATAAAACTCATGCAAAATGAAATTACATTATTTTGGATCAAGAGCATAGGGAGATAGAGTCCTAAGCATTGGCTGCACTAAATTCTTTTATAGAATTTAGTAGCCCAGAGACCGTGCTTGTGGCAGCATTTGGAATGCCTATCTCTATGAGGTCTACATCCCTCGGGATGATTACCTATATGTGCTATCCAAAATAACAGGATATGGAGTTATTGAATTTTACTTTGGTAATTAGTAGAGCATGGGTAGTGGAGACCTAAGCATTGGCTACGGTTTGTTCATCCGTGAACTTATCAGCCCAGAGATCGTGCTTTTAGGCAGCAAGTTTCTTGCCCACTACTAGATCTACCTCATTAATTTGAGGATTATCCATACTATGCTTACTAAAATTCAAAGTATTTATTCAATTAGAAGGTTTGGAACCTTCAGGAAACTCATATCACATGTAAGAGTTATTGAATTTTACTTTGATAATTAGTAGAGCATGGATAGTGGAGACCTAAGCATTAGCTGCGGTTTGTTCATCCGTGAACTTATCAGCCCAGAGACCGTGCTTTTAGGCAGCAAGTTTCTTGCCCACTACTAGATCTACCTCATTAATTTGAGGATTATCTATACTATGCTTACTAAAATTCAAAGTACTTATTCAATGGGAAGGTTTGGAACCTTCAAGGAACTCGTTACATATGTAATTTTAAGAATTTTTGCATATTGAGCTTACAACATCACCATTGTGACTATTAATTTATGTGTAAATTAATGGATGTCCATGGTAATGACTGTAGGAACATGTCAACCAAAGAGTTCGAGGAACTCGCCCTTGATGGGCATAACTACCCAACTTGGGCTTCAAATATTGAAATAACTTTTGCTTCTCGTGGGATCATTGATGCAATTGCAGCACCCATCACTGGTACTGATCCAGTGAATGAGGTTAAAAAGAACACAACACTTTTTCTTTTGAGGCTTTACATCCATAAGGACCTTAAGCAAGAGTACCTTATGGAGAGATGCCCTCACAACTTGTGGAAAGCTCTCAAAGAGCGCTATGAACAGCAGAAGGAGCTCATATGGCCGTCAGCCAACCATGAGTGGAACCACCTTCGACTGCAAGATTTTAAATCTGTTGCAGAATATAACCATGCTCTTCATAGCATTTGTTCTAAATTGAAGTTTTGCGAGAAAGAGCCCTCTGAAGCAGACAAGATAGAGAAGACTCTATCTACCATGCTTCCAGAGGACAGGATATTGCATCAGCAGTATCGCTCTAGCAATTTCCAGAAATATTCTCAACTTATGCACACATTGACCCAAGCAGAAAAGCATCATGAGCTTCTTCTAAAGAATGCTCAGCAGCGCCCTCCTGGGTCTGCCCCTCTGCCTGAGGTACATTTCAATGTGCATAAGACTGAGAATAAGAAAGGATTCAAGAAAAACTTCAAGAATCCTTCTGGACCTCGCAAATTCAATAAGAACAAATTCCACAAGAAAGGTAAAGGAAAAGGAAATGGAAATGGCAAGCCTCTACTATCTAAGGGCAATAGAGCTTGCCTTAAATGTGGTACTGAGGGCCATTTTGCTAGGGATTGCACTTGCCCTAAGCACCTTGTTCTTTTCTATCAACAATCCCTAAAGAAGCCAAAGTCTGATAAGCCTGGTTTTGAGGCTCATTTCAATTCTACTGAAGCACCAATTGAGGTTGGAAGTTCTTCACTGGCTTCTGGTGATCTGAAGAACACTCTTGCTAAAGAGCACCTCAATGTGGTTGACAACAAGCCTCCACTTCTGCAAGAAGATGAATCTGATGATATGATCATTGAATATATGTCAAAGGATCCATTTGGAGATTTGGCATAAATCTCTCATGCTTGGAGATTTGATCATGATCATTGTGGCTTGTGTGATTGTTCTATACTGTCTTTATAATGATTGTTGTAATAAGTAGAGGTATACAATCTCATGTTCTGAGATGTAACATACTCTACAGACTAGTGTTGGGTCCTGTGAGTAGTGCGAACTCATTGGTTGAGTCGCCATACCATTATTGTAATATGGTTTCGACATTGTGATATTTAATATCATGTTCTGTATAGTACTAAGTTGCATCACAAAATTCTTATTCAGAATTTTCTTTATGTATAGATGCATAATGATGACAACTCGACGGAAGAGGAATTATGCCTTGTGGACAGTTGTACCACAAACTCTATACTTAGGGAGATCAAATACTTTCAGACTCTTAAGAAAAGAGATGGGAAAGTTTTGACCATCGCCAGACGCGATGCTGTGATAGTTGGCTCTGGTCGAGCAACTATTACCCTCCCCATGGGTACTGAAATTGTGATCGAGGATGCATTATTGTATCCTGATTCTACACGTGCCCTCCTAAGTTTTAGAGATATCCGGCAAAATGGATTTCATATTGAAACCCATGATGAAAATCAAGAAGAGTTTCTCTTCTTGACCAAGCCGAATAAATATGGCAAGCGCATATGCGAGAAAATTCCATCACTCACGTCAGGGTTGTACTATACATATATTAAGAGCAATGCACTTGTTGCATATAAGGTAATTTTCTAAGATGTTGATGCATTCCAGATTTGGCATGATCGACTTGGTCATCCTTGCATAGGGATGATGAGGAAAATTACAGGCAATTCAATTGGTCATAATTTGCCCACAACAAGTTTTCCCAAATCTCAGGATTTTGTTTGCACCGCATGTGCAACTGGGAAACTTATTTTGAGACCATCATATCTCAAAATTAAAGCTGAACCGCTTAAATTCCTTGAAAGGATTCAAGGAGATATTTGTGAGCCAATTATACCAACTTCTGGGCCGTTCAGGTATTTCATGGTACTGATTGACGCATCTACTAGATGGTCACATGTGTGTTTACTATCAACACGCAACCATGCATTTGCCAAGATAATGTCTCAAATTATCAAGTTAAAGGCAAATTTTCCTGAACATCGGATTAGTTCAATCCGAATGGACAATGCTGCTGAATTCAAATCTCAGGCATTCAATGATTATTGTATGGCGCTGGGGATTCAAGTACAGCACTCGGTACCGTATGTCCACACCCAGAATGGTTTGGCTGAGTCACTAATCAAGAGGATTAAACTCATAGCAAGGCCATTATTGATAAATTGCAAATTGCCTCGTCGTGTTGGGGTCATGCATATCATTCAACATCCCCAATACGACCAACTGCATATCATTCAACATCCCCAATACAAATGATACGTGGAAATCCTCCAAGTATTTGCCATTTGCGTAAATTTGGATGTTGTGTATACATTCCAATCTCACCACCTCAGAGAACAGCTATGGGCCCACACAGGAAAGTGGGGATCTATGTGGGATTTCAATCTCCGTCGATCATTAAGTACTTAGAACCCTTAACAGGGGATCTATTTACAGCCCGTTTTGCTGACTCTATTTTTGATGAGGAACATTTCCCGGCATTAGGGGGAGAATTTAAGTACCAAAAAGAATGCTAGGAAATAAATTGAAATACTCAAAGTGTTCCAGGTTCTGATCCACGTACTTCAGAAACTGAACTACAAGTTCAGAAAATTATACATTTGCAAAGACTTGCAAATGAACTGCCTGATGCATTCACTAATTACAAAGGTGTCACTAAATCATTCATTCCTGCTAGGAATGCACCAGAAAGAGTGGAAGTGCCGAGTAAGGCCACTCAACTCCTAGAGAGGAGAAGTATGGTGAATAAGCGATGTTCTGTTGCTAAGAAGCAAAGAACAATAGTGAATGCAAAAGGACACCAATATGATACAATGTTTCATGTGGATTGTGATGATCCACAACCCAGCTCGGATGTGCACATAACCGAGGCTGGGACATCGGAAAATCCTAGACACATCAATTTGGGAAATTCTGATGAGTCTCTAAGGAATGATAAAATTACCATCAACTATGTTGAGACTGGTGAAACATATGATAGAAAAGCTACCAATGTCGACATATATTTCTCCGAGCAGATTGCTGAGGACCTTCAAAATGATCTAGATCCTAAGACCATGGCAGAGTGCAGTAAGCGCTCGGATTGGATCAAATGGAAGGCAGCAATCGAAGCGGAGTTAGCCTCGCTTTACAAAAGAGAAGTTTTCTCTGCTGTAATACCTACACCACGTGATATCTTCCCTGTGGGATATAAGTGGGTTTTCATTCGGAAACGAAATGAAAATGGTGAGGTAGTGAGATACAAAGCAAGGCTAGTAGCACAAGGGTTTACGCAAAGACCCGGCGTTGATTTCAACGAAACTTATTCACCAGTCATGAGTGCAATAACATTCCGATATTTAATATCATTGGCAGTACAAAATCGTCTATCTTTGCAGTTGATGGACGTAGTGACCGCATATCTCTATGGGTCACTGGATTCTGATATATACATGAAAGTTCCTGATGGAATAGATGTACCGAATCCAAAGGCAAAGCGCAACATGTATTGCGTAAAGTTGCAGAAGTCATTATATGGCTTAAAACAATCGGGCAGAATGTGGTACAACCGATTGAGTGAATTCCTTTTGCGTAAGGGATACACGAAAAATGATGATTGCCCGTGCGTCTTCATCAAAAGATCCAAAGTGGGATTCTGTATCATATCAGTTTATGTTGATGACCTAAACATCATAGGAAATAAACTTGATATTGATGAAGCACGTCATCATTTAACGACGGAATTTGAGATGAAGGATTTGGGTAAAACCAAATTTTGCTTAGGTCTACAACTTGAGCATTTACCTTCTGGAATCCTTGTACATCAAAGTACATACACCCAAAAGGTATTGGAAAAATTCAATATGCATATGTCTTATCCTTCAAAGACTCCTATGGTGGTCAGATCTTTGGATTTAAAGAAAGATCCATTCAGACCACGGGATGATGAAGAACAGATATTAGGACCAGAGTTCCCATATCTCAGTGCTATTGGTGCATTGATGTATCTTGCTAACAATACCCGGCCGGATATTGCTTTTGCAGTAAATTTGTTAGCAAGGCACAGTTCTGCTCCAACAAAAAGACACTGGGTTGGCATTAAGAATATTTTCCGATACCTAAATGGCACAAAGGATCTAGGACTCTTTTACAAGAGAAGTAATGATCCTAGTTTAATTGGGTATACAGATGCTGGCTATTTATCTGATCCCCACAATGGCCGATCACAAACAGGATTCGTATTCTTACAAGGTGGAACTGCCATCTCGTGGAAATCGTCTAAGCAGACTTTGGTGACCACGTCCACCAACCATTCTGAAATAATTGCATTATTTGAAGCATCACGTGAATGTGTATGGCTTCGAAGAATGGTGAATCATATACTCACAACTTGTGGTATTGGTTCTCTTGACTCACCAACAATTATCTATGAAGATAATTCGGCTTGTGTTGTTCAGATGGATACATGTTATATCAAGAGTAATATCAATAAGCATATTTCTCCTAAATTGTTTTATCCCCATGAACTTCAGGAAAAAGGGGATATAAACATCTTGCAAACAAAGTCTTGTGATAATCTTGCTGATTTATTCACAAAGTCTCTACCACACTCTACATTTCAGAAATGTGTTAAGGGGATTGGTATGAGAAGACTTAAGTGCTTGCAAGGTTCAGGGGGAGTAATTCCCCATGATATATAACCTGTATTGAACCATCATATTATACTCTTTTCTTTGTATGAGTTTTGCCGTTGCTAAGGTTTTCTCATTCAAAGTTTTTAACGAGGTAATATCAACAAAGCTATATGCTTCATCATTAATTTTCCCCACAGGGGTTTTTATATATATGATGATTACAAGCATATTTTCTTTTGGAGACTATGTGAGATTATTCTCATTATCCAAAAGATATTGTGTACTCCTTATTTTTCCCACCGGGTTTTTGAGAAGATCAAGAATTTGATGACAGATTGCAGATGATCAAATGTATTTGGATTGATCAAGGGGGAGTGTTACAAAAAATTTCACATGTGATCAATCCCAACTGGTGGCAGTTATTGCCTAAGGGTCGCACCCTTTGGAGACCCTGTGTTCTGTACTATATATACATGTATCTCTGCAATAAAGAATCAGTCCTCTGTCATTCTCTCTTTTGTCTCTTCACTGATTCACCACTGAGCACTGCAAGAGATTGCAACACGATCTATTAAAAGTCTAGCTGTGGTCACCACTCAATCATCACCATGGATTGGACTGGACCACTCCACCGGTGGAAAAGGACACAAGATAGTATTCATCTTCATCACGAGTGAACGCAACAAAAGTATATTCACATATAGACCCCCACTCATCATCCTTCGAACGGGCGGCCTTCCGTATAATTTTGCATTGCTTAAGGCGTAGCAAGCAGCACCGCGCCGCTGATGCTGTGCACTTCGTCTAACGTGACCTCACCACGCAGGCCGTACAATTAGCTCCCACTTCAGCTGCCATAGCAGTAGAAAACTGAGACACCAGTCAAACCCGCCAGTGGAATCAAGCCACCGCATCGGCGGCTGACCAAGTCAACCATCCGAGCTGGCCTCCTCCTCTCCGGCTCTCCGGTCTGCCTCATCAACCCTTCCTACCTACCGTTGGCCGCTGCCGCCTTCTCCCTCTCCTCCTGCTGCTGGTCCACCGGCAGGCGCACGTCGCCATCCCGGAACCGGGCGTAGATGTCGCCCCTGTAGAACCGCCACGTCCGCCACACCAGCACCAGCGACACCAGCGCGCCCGCCGCCGTGGCCGCCGTGATGATTAGGAACGACCGCCTGTAGCACTCGACCCCGAGGCACACCCTCCCGCTCCCGCTCCCGCCGCGCTGCCGCGCGGCCGCCGCGTCGTAGAGCCGCCCCGCCACGCGCACGTTCAGGATGTACGACCCCACGGGGCTGGCCAGGCCGCCCAAGTTGTGCAGCGTGGAGAAGCGCCTGAGCCCGAACACCTCGGAGATGATGGCGAACACCAGCGGCCACTGCGCGCCGAAGCAGAACCCGACGACCACCGACGCCGCGTACAGCGACCGCGGCGCGCCCAGCGCGATCAGCGCGTGCCCCGCGCACGCCAGAAGCAGCACCCCGGTCAGCAGCAGCGGCCGTGGCACGCGGTGCCGCGCCAGCGCCGCCTCCGACACGTACCCGGCGGCCACGCGCCCCGCGTAGTTCCAGATGCTGACCAGGGAGACGAACGTGTTGACGCTCTTCGCCGGGTACCCCAGCGACTCGCCGATCTGCCCCATGTTGTCGATCGCCGTCAGCGTGCCGCCCATGCCGCAGGTGGTCGCCACGAACAGCACCAGCATGTCCACGCTCACCAGCGCCTGCAGGATCGTGTAGTCCTCGCCCCGGGCCGGCGGCCGGAACATGGTCCTCACGCACCCACCCAACGACCCCAGGCAACACGACGACGACGCGCTCGACGTCGCCGCCTGCTGCTGCTGCTGCTCTGTCTCCTGAACGGCGGCGGTGGCGGCTGCTGCTGACATCTGGACGCTGGACGGTGGTGGTGGAGCGCCGCCGCCGTCGACGACGGCGATGGTAGGGGGCGGGTCGGCGGCGGCGTCCAGCTGGCGCTCGCGGTAGATCTTGTACTCCTGCTTGACGACGACGCCGAGGGGCATGAGGAGGAGGATGAGCAGCGGCGCGGCGGCGACCCCGTACGCGGCGCGGGAGAAGGGCACCTGCCCCTGCACCACGATCATGACGAGGAGGAAGCACGCCAGCGCGATGGACAGGTAGAGGAAGCAGAAGAAGGGGTCGGAGCTCGTCTCCTGCCCGCCGCCGCGGCGCCGGCGCCGCGGGTACGGCATGTAGCGGACGGTGTGGACGAACGCGACGGACACGGCCGCGGGGAGCCACGCGACGAGCAGGATGAGCGACTCGGCATCCTCGCCGCCGTACAGCGCCTGGTACAGCTGCGCGTACACGGCGCCGCTGAGGCCGACGAATCCCTTGAGGATGCCGAGCACCACGCCGCGGGTCTCGGGGAAGTTGTTGACGCACGTGACCAGCGCGCCCGTGCTGGCGAACGCCTGCGAGTTGGCGCCCACGAAGAAGTAGGCGCACACGGCCCACGGCGGCGGGCGCGCGGTGCGCCCCGACACGGCCAGGTACACCATGAGGTAGCCGAACAGGTTCATGCCGGCGCCCGTGGCCAGCACCACCCACGGCGGCGTCACCTCGTTGACCAGCCCCGGGAGGACGCCCAGGTTCGCGCCGAGGTCCTTGAAGAAAGACACCGTGTTGAGCGTGCGCTGGTCGTACCCGAGCGACGACTTGAGCGCGCCCGAGTAGCTCCCGAAGACGTACGTCGCGCCGGACGCCGCCATGATCAGCAGGCTCGCGAACACCGTGAACCACCGCCCCACCAGCACCTGCCGGGCGAACCCGCGCGTCAGGATCACGCCCAGAGCGCTCCCCGGCGGCGCCGTCGCCGGCGAGCTGCTGCCGCTCGCGGCGAACACCATGGTGGCGTGGCGACGACGACTGGCAGCTAGCGCGAGGGATGTCCGGCGCGGGTGACTGATGGGCGCTGGTTGGTGTCTGTTGGGTGTGTGTGTGTGTGTGAATTTAAGGAGCTGATTGAGGGAGAAAGGAGTGTGGATGGGGTGACGGGCTTGAGGCGTGCTCTGTTACGTCCCTTTCACATTTGTCTTAATTGGAGTTGGAGGTTAGGGCGAGTTCGAAAAACTGACTAATTGAAGACTTGGATCTTGAGATGAGGGAAGGGAGCACGACGGACACAGAGGCAAGGGAACCGGCCGTTGGCTGGCCACGCCACCAGCGTGGTGCACGACACGATGGGATGGAACCCGGCAGCGCCGACGAGAGGAGCGCGGCGCACCGCGCACGTCACAAGGAGTGGCGAAGGGAGCGCGGAGACCTCGCTGGCGGATCTCATATTCTCGTCTCAGCCAGCGAGAGGAGCCGAGGCTTGGAGGCCCCAAGAAAATTAAAGATGACTGCCCGTCAGAAACGCGTGACGTGAGCAGCCGGAGTAGATATTCCGACGCCATGGCCCATGGATGGAGTCTTGCGGCGGCACGCGAGAGCTTGACTCGGGAGTGCAGCGCCAGCGCCACGACGACTACTCGTGGAACGGGAGCACTGGACCGGCCTGACCTGACTGTGTTCTACTTCTTCAGGCGTGGACGCGTGGTGACCGGCGAGTAGCGCGCGCGACGTTCGTGCTTCCTTCCTTCCTTTCTTCCGAAGAGACAGCGATGCCGGCGTGCGGACCCTTTGTTGACTGGCAGCCGCGACCCGTCCGCCGCGGGCGTCGCGTGCGCGTGAAAGCGCCCCCCCCCCCCCCCCCCCCCCCTCGCCACCGGCCGCGGAGCGCGACGTGCGGCTGCGGCCCCGTGAGGACATGGACATGGATCAGCATCTCGGCACGGCAGGTGTGGTGGTGTGGAGTGTGGACAGTGGACTGCGAGACGCGGATCGGCCGGACGCCGCTTGGTTAGCGGTAGGCCCGCCGGACAGTTAACTACTTAGAGTAGCTCTTTGATTATACTACTGTTTTCTTGATGATATTGGGTGGGTGGGGGCCTGGGGGGCAAATCACGCTGCCGATTGTGCCGTGTTGTTAATTCATTTGGCGCAGAGGCGGTAGGTGCGTGCGGTGTTCGTGCTTCGTGGCGTCCAATCCAGCGACGACGCGAGGCCAGCTTGTTTTTAATGCGATGGGGGGGATCGGAGTAGCTGATTGACGTGCGGGGGTGACCCTTTACCTACGTAGGATTAGTGCTAGTAATTAGGTCACTTGAGGCCTATCGTGCTTTGGGTTAAACGAGCTTGATTAAGAAAGCCCTAAAAAATTTGGACCGTGTCTTGCCAGCCTAAAGAGTAGAAAGGGTGGCCTAATCCGTCTCTAAAGCACATCGTGCTTTCGTTGGAACGTGCCGATCTAAGCCAGATCCATATATCTGAACAACAAAGTTTAAATATTACAACCACATAAGATTTATAACTTACTAAATTAACGATATTAAACAATAGTAGCATCATTTGACCACATAAGTCCAAATATTACAACCAGATAAAGTCCACAGCTTACTAAATTAAAGAAAACTAAATAATATGGGCTTCGCCCCATGCGTGCGTGCCGTGTCGAGGTCTAACAGACCACAATTTGAGACCCGATGTAGGCCCTCCTTTGAGCCGTGCTAGTCTGACCCATATTATTTTATGCTGGGTCGTGCTTTGGGCTCTTGTGTTTTGGGCGTGCTCTGTTGGCCTAAAATGCATGGACCATATTACCAGCACTACATACGATCATGCAGCGCGAGGCCGGTAAGCCCGACACAAGACCTGGATTATCGTCTGGTCCAAGCATGGCTCAGTCCGTCCTGCTCTGTGCATGTGTTGATTCGACCCGAGGCACCAGACTGTGCTTAGGCTGCTCCTCCAGTTTGACAGCCTCTAGCTTAGCTGCCAATGAAAGTCGGGGTTAGACTCGCTAGCTAGAGGGTCTTGTCGCGGTCGCTCCCTAGTCCTCACCCTAAAATATTGGCAGCTCGTCCCTTCGTGTTCATGTCTTGTCTCTCCCTTCATCATCCATGTCAGTGTCGTTGTTTCTCTCTCATCATCTTGTTCATCTTAAGTGTCATCTTCACCGTTGGTCCGTTGGATGCTATAGATCTCCTCTTATCCTCCTCTCTCGTACCGTCGTGTTTATCGTGGCCTCTCTGGCAGTCACCTTCCACTGTTGTGGCCTCTCTTATTGTCTTTTGAGAGCACCTAGAGGGGGGTGAATAGGTGATCCTGTAAGATTTGAAACTTAGTGCCACAAAAACTTGATTAAGAGTTAGCACAATAAGGCCAAGTGGCTAGAGAGGAGTCTTAGCAAAACACAATAACCACAGAGAGATCAACACAGAGATGGCACAATGGTTTATCCCGTGGTTCGGCCAAGTCCAATACTTGCCTACTCCACGTTGTGGCGTCCCAACGGACGAGGGTTGCACTCAACCCCTCTCAAGCGGTCCAAAGACCCACTTGAATACCACAGTGTTTTGCTTTCACTTTACTATATCCCGGTTGCGAGGAATCTCCACAACTTGGAGCCTCTCGCCCTTACAAAGATGTTCACAAAGAATCACGGAAGTAAGGTTGGGATGAGCAACGCACGCAAGACACAAAATCAGAGCAACGCACGCACACAAGTCACAACACGAGCTCTCAACACAACTCAAAGAGTTCTCTACTCAAATGGAGCTCTAGTTGCTATCACAAAGAATCGAATGCGCGGAATTGAAGTCTTGGTGCTTAGGAATGCTTAGAGAATGCTTGGTTTTTTCCTCCATGCGCCTAGGGGCCCCTTTTATAGCCCCAAGGCAGCTAGGAGCCGTTGAGAGCATTCCAGGAAGGCAATTCTTGCCTTCTGTCGCCTGGCGCACCGGACAGTCCGGTGCACCACCGGACACTGTCCGGTGCGGATCTCTTTCCTTATTTGGCGAAGCCGACCGTTGCAGATTCAGAGCCGTTGGCACACCGGACACTGTCCGGTGCACACCGGTCAGTCCGGTGTCCCCTTCTGACCGTTGGCTCGGCCACGCATCGTGCGCGGATTACGCGGCCGACCGTTGGTCCGGCCGACCGTTGGCTCACCGGACAGTCCGGTGCCCCACCGGACAGTCCAGTGAATTATAGCCGTACGTCGTTAATCGCTTCCCGAGAGCGACGACTTCGCCTGTGAATGGCTCACCATACAGTTCGGTGCACCACCGGACAGTCCGGTGATTTATAGCCGTACGCCGTTGATCGCTTCCCGAGAGCAGCTAGTTGACTGTCGCCAGCCTGGCGCACCGGACACTGTCCGGTGCGTCACCGGATAGTCCGGTGCACCCAGACTGCGCAGACTTTGGCTGAACAAAGCCATCTCTATTCCAAAGTGATTTCTCCTGTTTCCAGCACTTAGACACAACACATTAGTCTCTAAAACAATGTACTAAGTCTTAGAAACATACCTTTACTCTTGATTTGCACTTTGTCCATCAATTGACATAGATTAACACTTAAGCACTTGTGTTGGCACTCAATCACCAAAATACTTAGAAATGGCCCAAGGGCACATTTCCCTTTCAATCTCCCCCTTTTTGGTGATTTATGCCAACACAACAAAAAAGTAACTAAAAGAGTGCAACATCAATGCAAATGAGAACACAAATTTGTTTTGATTCAACTTTGGCATATTTGGATCATACTTTGCCACCACTTGGTTTTGTTTTTGCAAATTAACCTTAATTTCCTATCTCTAAGTCAAACACACTTGTTGAGACATAAAGCGAGTTGTTCCAAGAGAAATTGATCAAAGATTTCAAAAACTCCCCCTTTTTCCCATAATCAACTATTCTTCCCACAAGAAGCCAACTTTTGACAAGAGAGACAACAAGAGAGTTTTGACAAAACCAAAAGCTCTATTCTACTATTTTCAATATTCTCAAGTGGTAGCTGATCCATTTATTGCTTTGGCCTTATTTTCTCCCCCTTTGGCATCAAGCACCAAAACGGGATCAATCTTGGCCCTTAAACCCTATTGCCTCACCAAAATCTTCAAATAAGAGTACAAAGGCAATAAGAATATGAAGATGAACTTGGAGTGAGTTACCCTCTCATCGGAGTGCAGTGGAAGTCTTGCATGGTCCAAGTTCACCTTTTCCCTTTCAATCCTCCTTTGAGGCTAAATCAAGCAAGCTCAAACACATGGTTAGTTGTAATACTCACTTTGTAATATATAATAGAAGGGGAGAAAAGTCATTTTCCCATAATCTTTGTGTGTGTAGAATTTACTTATCATCACATGTGAATACCATATTCAAACAACAAATAAATGATAAAAAAGGATATACCACTAAATTATGCATCATGCCGGATTTTATTTTGTGCATTTTGTGGTAACATAAAATAATGTGAAAAGGAATATATTAAACTCCCAAATAGGAATTTAAGGTCTAAAGGAATTCTAGAATTTACAAAAGAGAAGAAAGAAAATAGTATGTGGATAAAATAAGTGGATAAAAATATATTATTCTACACTAAAGTGTGAATTGGTATAATTTACTCAGGAGTGAAACTCATGAGAGGATTCAAATTCAAATTTGGGGTTCAAAATAAAAAAAAGAGACATAATAGGAAAATAAAAATATAAAAAGAAAAAGGAGAAAACGCTAGAATGGGCCGGAATCCCTGCTTTTGGCCCACTCAAGAAAGCAAGCCGCGCGGCCCATTTGCTCCCTCCCGCACGCGCCGACGTCCCGGGTCCACCGCTCAGCCTCACACTACCACACCGCTTTGCTCTGCGCACCTTCACTGTCGCGCGGGCCCGTTTGCCAGAACAGTCTTCCATCTCCCGCGATTGTCGGCTTTGCTCAACTGAAGCCGGAATCCACGCCGGATCTTGACTGCGCTACGGTGGCTGGGGCTGCTCGAGCAATCGTGCCACGACCCACACCGGCCCGAATCGTCAGTTTCTCGCCCAACTACCTTGCCGCTAATGGCGGACTGGCGCGGGGAAACCAGAGTCCGTGCGCTCGTGGGTCCGCCTCCGACGGGATCGCTCAGGTTGTTGAACGGCGCCCTCCCTGGCCTGGGTAGTTAAGCGGTAGTTCCCTGCCTCATCTACGGGGGTCGCGACCGAAGCGCCCATCGCCCAGTGCCCGTGCCACCGCCGCAGCGAGGTAGCGAAACCTGGGTTGCCGCCGCCGCCGTGGAACTCGCCCATGCTATCGCTCGAGGCCTCAGCGTAGACTCTGGGTGCTTCATATAATCACTGGGGTTGTGCCCGTGGCCGAGACAAGGAGGTTCGGCCGCCGCGACAATCCCAATTGCTCGTCGGAATCTCCTCCACCCCGCCAATCGCCTCCCACCGTGGCCGTGTGCCTCCGCGCCATAATCGCCGGTAAGAGGTCTTCCTTTGTGTTCACCTTCGCCTTCTCTACGCGCAGCACCCGTTTAATTTTGGTTTAGTGCTCGGTGGCGGCGGAATTGCCGCTCGCGGGCGAGCTCCACCGCGGGTGGGTAGCTCCGCCGTGTCGAGGCATCGGATGTGGGACGATGACCGATGGTCGTTGATCGCCCAACGTGCGGCTCAGATTGTTTCTGGCATACACTCTCGCGGGAGCAATCTGGTCCGTGGGATTGTAAACGGGTGAACCAGATTAGGTCAAGCGTTCCCCTTTGATCCGTTCGATCTGTGCCCTTGGATCAAGATCTCATGCGTAAGAATAGATCGCGCTTTCATTGAATTGCGGACGTCGATCTTTGATCTAACGGGTACGATTACGTACCGGTTCGATGTAATATGGAGTCAATCTCAGCCCTTCGAATCTAATCGGACGGTCACAATTGGTCCATACCCCTTCGGCTGGCGCAGTTCGCAAAAGAGCCCCTCTACTTTACTGAAATAAACCCGCCGTCCTGAGTGTGTTATTCCCTGTGTCTTAGGAGACTTACCCCGAGCCCCCTGGGGTTTTCTGTTATTGAGGCCCAGTCCAGAGACGTTTAAAAACAGAAAAATAATATTAGAAATTCATTTTTAATACAAAAACAAATCTAGAAACTTGTAAAATTCATAGAAATTCCATTTTTGGTCCAAATTGAACCATTCCAGTTTCTAAAATTTTATAATAATATTCTTTATCATTTAGTATCACTGTTTTGATATGAACTCAGTTAGAAAATTAATTTATCATCTAATCCTATTTTAATCACATTAAACCTTAGGAAATTCGTATCTCCTCCGTTTTAACTCCGATTTGATTCGTTCAAGTTGCGTTGGTCTCGTAGAAACGTGTAGATCATTATTATGCAGTATAATCTTATGTTTGGTGTGATGTTAATTTTGTATATACCATGTTTGTTTGTATTGCTACGACTAGCGCGAGGACACGTGTCATCTGAAAAGCAAGTTGGTACCTGGATTCTCAAGTGCCAGGCAAGTTGTGCCCTTGATCACTTCTTTTACCCATTCATGTTCTTATTATTCATAATGATCTGCATAGGATAATTTTGCTGGGACCCAATAGGATACCCTAGATTTTGACTATCTTTATACCTTGCTTCACCACTGGTTTTACTACTAAAGTTTTGGGTAGTACATGCTATTGCTTTATGTGGATTTGGGTATAGAGATATTCATCACTCATTGTTATACTATTTATTGTTATCTGTTTTATTATTCCTTGTTCATGTTAAGATCATTATGTTAATGGGAACATGGAGAACCACCCGGGAAAACAGTGCTACCACAAGGGTTTAATGGGACGCCCTTGGCTGATTAACTAGGAAAGCTAGGGGAGGGCTACCTTACCCGAAAGGGGCAAGGGCAGTAGGGGAGAGGTCAGTGTAGGGAGGTCCCTGGTTGATTTTGCTGCGATGGCGGTCAGCCAGGAACCCTGCACTGGATCTTCCTATAAACTGTAGCGGGTAGTCTGAAGCTAGTGGAACTTTGTAAAGGCCTCGTAGTGTTACCCTGCCTCGCCTCCTCGGTAGAGGTGTATGGGATTGGCCATCTCTTGGCAGATGGGTAACATGACTTGTGGGTAAAGATGCGCAACCTCTGCAGAGTGTAAAACTGGTATACTAGCCGTGCTCACGGTCATGAGCGGCTCGGACACTCACATGATTAAATATGGAACTTAAATTCAATTTGTCATTTCATTGCATTTGGGATTATTTTATTATTACTTTTACTTATTATTACTATGGTTTGGTATTTACTTACACTTAGTAACTGCTAATAAAATTTTGACCAACTTATAAAAGCAATGCTCAGCTTCAGCCTTTATCCCATTGATCAGCCTTACACTACATGAACTCCCACCTTTGGTGAGTTCATGCCACATCATTCCCCACGACTTGTTGAGCTATGATCGTATGTGAGCTCACTCTTGCTGTCTCACACCCCCCCCACAGGAGAAGAACAGGTGGTTTCAAGTGGAGTCAAGTATCGAGGAGTTTGATCTGATCTAGGTGGCGTTTCTTAGTCGACATTGGCGCCGACGATCCTTAGTTCGTTTTATATTTATTCTTTTACTTTGTAATAAGTCTTCCGCTATGTAATAAGTACTCTGATGTTTTATGACATTTATCTCTATACACTCTGTTATTGTATATGTTGTCTTCTTGGCGCATGTATGAGATGCACCCGGCTTTGTTCTTTAAAACCGGGTGTTACATTAGTCTCAAAGGGTCAAGTTGTAGCACATCTCCCCCTAAATATGTGCATCACTTGTAAAAAGACTTGTGAGGTCCGGGGAGTGTTTGTACAACTTGAGCACCATAAATAAACAACAATATGCATAAGGAACATGATCAAAGGCATAAACACATGTATGCTATAAATCAATCCAAGTTCCGCGAATCTAAGACATTTAGCTCACTATGCAGCCTGCAAAAGGTCTTCTCATCTAAAGGCTTGGTAAAGATATCGGCTAGCTGGTTCTCGGTGCTAATATAAAACACTTCGATATCTCCCTTTTGCTGGTGGTCTCTCAGAAAGTGATGCCGAATGTCAATGTGCTTTGTGCGGCTGTGCTCAACGGGATTATCCGCTATGCGGATAGCACTCTCATTATCACATAGGAGTGGGACTTTGCTCAGATTGTAGCCAAAGTCCCGGAGGGTTTGCCTCATCCAAAGTAGTTGCGCGCAACACTGTCCTGCGGCAACATACTCGGCCTCAGCGGTGGATAGGGCAATGGAGGTTTGTTTCTTAGAGCTCCACGACACCAGGGACCTTCCTAAGAATTGGCACGTCCCTGATGTAATCTTCCTATCGACCTTACATCTAGCGTAATCGGAGTCTGAATATCCAATTAAGTCAAAGGTAGACCCCTTTGGATACCAGATCCCGAAGCAAGGCGTAACGACTAAATATCTAAGAATTCGCTTCACGACCACTAAGTGACACTCCCTTGGATCGGATTGAAATCTAGCACACATACATACACTAAGCATAATATCCGGTCTACTAGCGCATAGATAAAGCAAAGAACCTATCATAGACCGGTATGCTTTTTGATCAACAGACTTACCTCCTTTGTTGAGGTCGACGTGTCCGTCAGTTCCCATCGGAGTCTTTGCGGGCTTGGCGTCCTTCATCCCAAACCGCTTTAGCAAGTCTTGTGTGTACTTTGTTTGGGAGATGAAGGTGCCGTCCTTGAGTTGCTTCACTTGGAACCCAAGGAAGTAGTTCAACTCGCCCATCATCGACATCTCAAACTTTTGAGTCATCACCCTGCTAAACTCTTCACAAGACTTTTGGTTAGTAGAACCAAATATTATGTCATCGACATAAATTTGGCACACAAATAAGTCACCATCACAAGTCTTAGTGAATAAAGTTGGATCGGCTTTCCCAACCTTGAAAGCATTAGCAATTAAAAAGTCTCTAAGGCATTCATACCATGCTCTTGGGGCTTGCTTAAGTCCATAGAGCGCCTTAGAGAGCTTACATACGTGGTCGGGGTACCGTTCATCCTCGAAGCCAGGGGGTTGCTCTACGTACACCTCCTCCTTGATTGGCCTGTTGAGGAAAGCGCTCTTCACATCCATTTGAAACAACCTGAAAGAATGGTGAGCGGCATATGCTAGCAAAATACGAATGGACTCTAGCCTAGCCACAGGAGCAAAAGTCTCCTCAAAGTCCAAACCTGCGACTTGGGCATAACCTTTTGCCACAAGTCGAGCCTTGTTCCTTGTCACCACCCCGTGCTCGTCTTGTTTGTTGCGAAACACCCACTTGGTTCCCACAACATTTTGCTTGGGACGAGGCACCAGTGTCCAAACTTCATTTCTCTTGAAATTGTTGAGCTCCTCTTGCATGGCCAACACCCAGTCCGGATCTAGCAAGGCCTCTTCTACCCTGAAAGGATCAATAGAAGAGACAAAGGAGTAATGCTCACAAAAATTAACTAATCTAGAACGAGTAGTTACTCCCTTGCTAATGTCACCCAAAATTTGGTCGACGGGATGATTCCTTTGAATCGTCGCTCGAACTTGGGTTGGAGGCGCCGGTTGTGCTTCTTCCTCCATCACATGATCATCTTGTGCTCCCTCTTGATCACACGCCTCCTCTTGATGAACCTGTTCATCATCTTGAGTTGGGGGTTGCACCATTGTTGAGGAAGAGTGTTGATCTTGCTCCTTTTGTTCCTGTGGCCGCACTTCTCCAATCGCCATGGTGCGTATTGCGGTCGTTGGAACGTCTTCTTCATCTACATCATCAAGATCAACAACTTCCTCTCTTGGAGAGCCATTAGTCTCATCAAATACAATGTCGCTAGAGACTTCAACCAAACCTGATGATTTGTTGAAGACCCTATACGCCTTTGTATTTGAGTCATAACCTATCAAAAACCCTTCTACAGCTTTGGGAGCAAACTTAGAATTTCTACCTTTCTTTACTAGAATATAACATTTGCTCCCAAATACACGAAAGTAAGACACATTGGGTTTGTTACCGGTTAGAAGCTCATACGAAGTCTTCTTGAGGAGGCGATGAAGGTACACCCGATTTATGGCGTGACAAGCCGTGTTTATGGCTTCCGACCAAAATCGCTCGGGTGTCTTGAATTCTCCAAGCATTGTCCTCGCCATGTCAATGAGCGTCCTGTTCTTCCTCTCTACCACACCGTTTTGTTGTGGTGTGTAGGGAGCGGAGAACTCGTGCTTGATCCCTTCCTCCTCAAGGTACTCCTCCACTTGAAGGTTCTTGAACTCGGACCCGTTGTCGCTCCTAATTTTCTTCACCTTGAGCTCAAACTCATTTTGAGCTCTCCTTAGGAAGCGCTTGAGGGTCCCTTGGGTTTCAGATTTATCCTGCAAAAAGAATACCCAAGTGAAGCAGGAAAAATCATCAACTATAACAAGACCATACTTACTTCCTCCTATGCTTAGATAGGCGACGGGTCCGAAGAGGTCCATATGAAGCAACTCCAAAGGTCTTGATGTGGTCATCACATTTTTGGTGTGATGAGAGCTTCCCACCTGTTTACCTGCTTGACAGGCTGCACAAGGTCTATCTTTTTCGAAATGCACATTTGTTAGACCTATCACGTATTCTCCCTTTAGAAGTTTGTGAAGGTTCTTCATCCCCACATGTGCTAAGCGGCGATGCCACAGCCAGCCCATGCTAGTCTTAGCAATTAAGCATGCATCTAGACCGGCCTCCTCTTTTTGCAAAATCAACTAAATAGAGTTTGCCGTCTAATACACCTTTAAAAGCTAATGAACCATCACTCCTTCTAAAGACAGACACATCTACGTTTGTGAATAAGTAGTTATATCCCATATTACAAAGCTGACTCACAGACAATAAGTTATATCCAAGTGACTCAACTAAAAACACATTGGAAATGGAGTGCTCGGATGAAATAGCTATTTTTCCTAACCCTTTCACCTTGCCTTGGTTCCAGTCACCGAATATGATTGAGCCTTGGGAATCTTTATTCTTGACGTAGGAGGTGAACATCTTCTTCTCCCTCGTCATGTGGTTTGTGCATCCGCTATCGATAATCCAGCTTGAACCCCCGGATGCATAAACCTGCAAGGCAAATTTAGGCTTGGGTTTTAGGTACCCAACTCTTGTTGGGTCCTACAAGGTTAGTCACAATGGTCTTAGGGACCCAAATGCACGTTTTATCTCCCTTGCATCTTGCCCCTAACTTCCTAGCAATCACCTTCTTATCCTTTCTACAAATAGCAAAGGAAGCATTGCAAGTATGAAAAATTGTAGAAGGTTCATTGTTTACTCTTCTAGGAACATGAACAACATTTCTTCTAGGCATAGCATTTTTCCTAGCCAAATTTCTATCATGCATAATAAAAGAACTAGAAGCAAACATGGCATGAGAATCAAAAGCATCATAACTTCTATAAGCGTTCCTAGAATGTCTCCTATCATGATACATGAAAGCATGGTTCTTTTGAGTACTACTAGCCATAGGGGCCTTCCCTTTCTTCTTGGCGGAGATGGAAGCCTTATGGCTTGTTAAGTTCTTGACTTCTCTCTTGAAGCCAAGACCATCCTTAATTGAGGGGTGTCTACCAATCATGTAGGCATCCCTTGCAAATTTTATTTTGTCAAATTCACTCTTGCTAGTCTTAAGTTGGGCATTAAGACTAGCCACCTCATCATTCAATTTAGAAATTGAAACTAGGTGTTCACTACAAGCATCAACATCAAAATCTTTACACCTATTGCAAATTGCAACATGTTCTACACAAGATGTTGATTTATTAGCTATTTCTAACTTAGCATTCAAATCATCATTTATGCTCTTTAAGCTAGCAATAGAGTCATGGCATGTAGACAATTCGCAAGAGAGCATTTCATTCCTTTTAATTTCTAAAGCAAGGGATTTTTGTGCCTCTACAAACTTATCATGTTCTTCATACAAAAGATCCTCTTGCTTTTCTAATAACCTATTCTTATCATTCAAGGCATCAGTTAATTCATTAATCTTATCAACCTTAGTTCTATCTAAGCCCTTGAATAAACATGAATAGTCTATTTCATCATCGCTAGATTCTTCATCACTTGAGGAAGCGTAAGTACTAGTATTATGAGTGCTTACCTTCTTTTCCCTTGCCATGAGGCAAGTGTGATGCTCGTTGGGGAAGAGGGATGACTTGTTGAAGGCGGTGGCAGCGAGTCCTTCGTTGTCGGAGTCGGACGACGAACAATCCGAGTCCCACTCCTTGCCAAGGTGTGCCTCGCCCTTAGCCTTCTTGTACGCCTTTTTCTTTTCCCTCTTGTTCCCTTGTTCATGGTCACTATCATTATCGAGACAACTAGCGATAAAATGACCAATCTTACCACATTTGAAGCATGAGCGCTTCCCCTTCGTCTTGGTCTTGTTGGGATGCTCCTTACGACCCCTTAGCGTCGTCTTGAAACGCTCGATGATGAGGGCCATTTCTTCATCATTAAGCCCGACCGCCTCAACTTGCGCCACCTTGCTAGGTAGCGCCTCCTTGCTCCTCGTTGCTTTGAGAGCAATCGTTTGAGGCTCTTGGATTGGGCCATTCAACGCATCATCAACGTATCTAGCCTCCTTGATCATCATCCGCCCGCTTACGAACTTTCCAAGTATCTCCTCGGGCGACATCTTGGTGTACCTAGGATTCTCACGAATATTGTTCACAAGATGTGGATCGAGGATAGTAAAAGACCTTAGCATTAGGTGGACGACATCGTGGTCTGTCCATCGCGTGCTTCCATAGCTCCTTATTTTGTTGACGAGGGTCTTGAGCCGGTTGTACGTTTGGGTTGGCTCCTCGCCCCTGATCATTGCGAATCTCCCAAGTTCGCCCTCCACCAACTCCATCTTGGTGAGCATGGTGACGTCGTTCCCCTCATGTGAGATCTTGAGGGTGTCCCAAATCTGCTTGGCGTTATCCAAGCCGCTCACCTTGTGGTATTCGTCCCTGCACAATGAAGCTAGAAGAACAGTAGTAGCTTGTGCATTTTTGTGAATTTGCTCATTAATGAACATGGGACTATTAGTACTATCAAATTTCATTCCATTCTCTACTATCTCCCATATGCTTGGATGGAGAGAGAACAAGTGACTACGCATTTTGTGACTCCAAAATCCGTAGTCCTCCCCATCAAAGTGTGGAGGTTTGCCAAGAGGAATGGAAAGCAAATGTGCATTTGAACTATGCGAAATACGAGAATAATCAAAACAGAAGTTTGAATTAACCGTCTTCTTTTTCTCGTAGTCGTTGTCTTTGTCCTTTTGGGAAGAGGAAGATTCGTCGCTGTCGTAGTAGACTATCTCCTTGATGCGCCTTGTTTTCTTCTTCTTCCCGTCTTTTCTTTTGTGGCCCGAGCCCGAGTCAGTAGGCTTGTCATCTTTCGGCTCGTTGACGAAGGACTCCTTCTCCTTATCATTGATCACAATCCCCTTGCCCTTAGGATCCATCTCTTCGGGCGATTAGTCCCTTCGTGAAGAGAACGACTCCGATACCAATTGAGAGCACCTAGAGGGGGGGGGGTTAATAGGTGATCCTGTAAGATTTGAAGCTTAGTGCCACAAAAACTTGATTAGGAGTTAGCACAATAAGGCCAAGTGGCTAGAGAGGAGTCTTAGCAAAACACAATAACCACAGAGAGATCAACATAGAGATGGCACAGTGGTTTATCCCGTGGTTCGGCCAAGTCCAATACTTGCCTACTCCACGTTGTGGTGTCCCAACGGACGAGGGTTGCACTCAACCCCTCTCAAGCGGTCCAAAGACCCACTTAAATACCACGGTGTTTTGCTTTCACTTTACTATATCCTGGTTGCGAGGAATCTCCACAACTTGGAGCCTCTCGCCCTTACAAAGATGTTCACAAAGAATCACGAAAGTAAGGTTGGGATGAGCAACGCACACAAGACACAAAATCAGAGCAACACACGCACACAAGTCACAACACGAGCTCTCAACACAACTCAAAGAGTTCTCTACTCAAATGGAGCTCTAGTTGCTATCACAAAGAATCGAATGCGCGGAATTGAAGTCTTGGTGCTTAGGAATGCTTAGAGAATGCTTGGTTTTTTCCTCCATGTGCCTAGGGGCCCCTTCTATAGCCCCAAGGCAGCTAGGAGCCGTTGAGAGCATTCCAGGAAGGCAATTCTTGCCTTCTGTCGCCTGGCGCACCAGACAGTCCGGTGCACCACCGGACACTGTCCGGTGCACCACCGAACACTGTCTGGTGTGGATCTCTTTCCTTATTTGGCGAAGCCGACCGTTGCAGATTCAGAGCAGTTGGCGCACCGGACACTGTCTGGTGCACACCGGACAGTCTGGTGTCCCCTTCTGACCGTTGGCTTGGCCACGCGTCGTGCGCGGATTACGCGGCCGACCGTTGGTCTGGCCGACCGTTGGCTCACCGGACAGTCTGGTGCCCCACCGGACAGTCCGGTGAATTATAGCCGTACGCCGTTAATCGCTTCCCGAGAGCGACGACTTCGCCTGTGAATGGCTCATCGGACAGTCCGGTGCACCACCAGGCAGTCCGGTGATTTATAGCCGTACGCCATTGATCGCTTCCCGAGAGCAGCCAGTTGACTGTCGCCAGCCTGGCGCACCGGACACTGTTCGGTGCACCACCGGACACTGTCCGGTGCACCCAGACTGCGCAGACTTTGGCTGAACAAAGCCATCTCTATTCCGAAGTGATTTCTCCTGTTTCCAGCACTTAGACACAACACATTAGTCTCTAAAACAATGTACTAAGTCTTAGAAACATACCTTTACTCTTGATTTGCACTTTGTCCATCAATTGGCATAGATTAACACTTAAGCACTTGTGTTGGCACTCAATCACCAAAATACTTAGAAATGGCCCAAGGGCACATTTCCCTTTCACTTTCTCGTCTCCGGTGATCTCTCCACCGCTTGATCTTGCACATCTCCTCTCGGATCTCGTCCTCCCCATCTCTTATTCTATTGTACTCTAATACTCTCATATTCCCTAAACCCTTGATCTCATTGATTACTATTAGTTAGGGTGGTGCTCCTGTCGTAGCGCATCATCATCTCTATCTCTCTAGCTCTAGGCCCCGGGTTGTACAGGTATGTTTCAAAAATCAAACCTATAGATCTCTCATATATCTCTATGTCAAAATCCTGCATCCCTAATTGAAAGTCGCCTAGAGGGGGGTGAATAGGCGTAATCTGAAATTTACAACTTAAAACACAATCTACAAGCCGGGGTTAGCGTTAGAATTAAATCCGAGTCCGGGAGAGAGAGGGAAAACAAATCAACTAAGAAATAAAGCGAATGTGAAAGCTCTCTTGTGGGTTTTGGTAGTTTGGATGACAACCCAATTAAAAGACTAACAAGTGTGCTAAGTGTTGAACAGGTGCTTAATGCAAAGCTAATAGGGTTCAACACAAGTGAACAAGTGTGATGGTCCAAGGACTGCATTATCTATAGATAATGGACATCACAAGTAAGATGGACATTGCTTAAGTGAGACTCGGTGTGCGTAACTCAGAGACAACCGATCAAGCCAAGGATGGAGGCAAGAAGAGCTTCGAGGTACCAAGTGCACGGAAGAAGGTCAAGGAGACCAAGAACCCAAAGCCAGGGGTGAAGAAGAGGACTTGCAAAGTCAAGGTTGATCGAGTTAAGAAGAGTTATGGTGCATCAAGGGTCACTACATAAGGACATGACTTACAACCAATGAGGTAACATCTACAATTATGTGGTGTAAGTCATAAGGCTCAAGATCAAGCTCAAGAAGTGAACGGGGGTTGGAGCTCAGATATGTCAATCTAGATCAAGTCAAGTTGACTTGATGGTTTAGAGTCCAACATCGACCTCAAACATGCCAAATTGAGTAAAACGATGAAAAAGGTTAAGTATGTAAGTATGTAAGGTTTGAGTGTTCAACCATTTTGCATACACCTATTACTACAAGTTTGGTGCTTTGGTTTGCTCTCTAACTCTTTTTGTAGAAAAAGTGCCATTCTGATCTCTGCTTGAGGAGAAACAGAAAAGCTAGGAGAAGAACAAGAAAGAGGTAAGTTTCTAGGACTAAATCAGTTGGATTATACTCTAAATGTGTTTGTTTAAGTCTCAGGAAAATCCTCCCAAAAGTTGAAGTCAAACGGAGAAAGAATGGAGGAAAAAGCACTTAGTGTGTGTTGGCTGGTGCACATGACAGTGAATAGAAGCTGTCCGATGCACAGGACATTGAATAGTAACCTGTCTGGTGCACAGGACAGTGAATAGTAACCTGTCCGGTGCATAGTACAGTGAATAGTATTTCTGTTCGGTGCACATGACAGTGAATAGTAGCCTGTCCGGTGCACAGGATAGTGAATAGTAACCTATCCAGTGCACAGGACAGTGAATAGTAACCTATCCGGTGCACCAACGGCTAGCTCTTTCAGAGAAGGAAACTGTCAATCAGATCTGTTACTGTTCACTGTCCGGTGCGCCACCGGACAATCCGGTGCACCCGCAACCAGGTGTAGGATCTAGGACACCGGCTAGAGGGGGGTGAATAGACGGTTTTGACTAAAAACAACAATACTCAATAAAATTTAATCAATGCAACAAGAGAAATAAATTATCTAGTGTCAATAAGTAAACAATGTATGAAAAACAACTACGAAGATTGAATACTTGAAGAACAATGAGCAAAGCACTAATCAATTGCAAAGCAATAAGTAATGCTAGAAAGAATAGACACCGAAATTTATCCCGTGGTATCGGTGATTTGCCGATCACCCCTAATCCACGTTGAGGTGGACTTCAAGCTCTCACTTGCTCCTCTATCAAGACACGACTTGATCTTTGAGCCAAGTGGACAAGAAATCACTCAATACCTCGATTCCACTAATGTCACATTTGCCGCTCCGGCGAGGTAGGCGCGAACCCCTCACAATCCACACCGCGGCTTCTCCATAATCTTCTTGGAGAGCTCGACGGAGACAATCACCCGAGCCGTCTAGGAGGCGGCAACCTCCAAGAGTAACAAGCCAACGACGCTTGCTCGGTGTACCACCTAGTGCCTCAAGAATCACCAAATGATGCAAATGCACTAGGAACACTCAATCCCTCACTAGAATGCAATCTCAAGCAAAGAGTGTGAGAGAGTGAGTTGGAGGATCACAAATGAGCTCAATGTATGCAAGGAATGGCCAAGAGAGCTCTCTCACACGAGCTACCCTTCTATTTATAGACCCCCACTAAAATCCAACCGTTATGTGCAAAAGGTAGCAGTTCTGCGCACACGCGGACCGTCCGCGCCCTAGGGCCGGACGGTCCGCCGTACATATAACGGCTATAAAGTCCATTCAAAAACATGTCAGAGCTGACTCAAAAGGTGGGTCCGGACAGTCCGCCCCTCAAGGCCGGACCGTCCGCGACCTGGCAGCATGAAACACCCGAGCCTCGGATCAAAACAAGTTAACACGTGCGGACCGTCCGGCTATAAATCCCGGACGGTCCGCGACCTGAGACAGTACTGTCCGGACTGGCCACCCGGACAGTCCGTAGTACAAATCTGTAAAAACACACAGTCCCTGTCCAAAAACGAATTTGACACTTGCGGACCGTCCGCCTCTCACAGGTGGACCGTCCGCCTAATAAATCAGGGACTGGCCCGAGAACACCCTCCACTGGACAAGACTGCGGACGGTCCGGCCCTAAGGCCCGGACGGTCCGCAGTGCAGACATACTGGATCAGCTCGAAATGAACAAATACTGGACCCCTCTGGATGGGTCGCGGACGGTCCGGCCACTTGGCCCGGACGGTCCGCCGACCCCAAGACTTAGTCACTTTTCAAACTCGCTTTTGAAAAGATTTTAACTTTCGGAAACGGAAGCGCTGCTAGTCCTCATGCAAATGCAACCACTAGATGCTCTATGAGGCACTAAGTCTTACACAGAACAAAGTCATTAACCCCTCTTAATAGTACGGCTATCTAGCCTACCAATCCGGTCAATTTCTTCTCTAAACACCTGGTGACCGGCAAAAACAAAACCTATGTTATACCTTTGCCTTCACCAGATCCACAACCAATGCTTATAAGTCTTCGAGACTTCTCAGTTCTCTGTGGTTCAACCTACATTCTTATTTCTCCAAGAATTATTAGTCCACAAGTAGTTGTCATTAATTACCAAAACATTACCAAAGGGGCCTAGATGATTCACAATCTCCCCCTTTTTGGTAATTGATGACAACACCACATTGTATATTAAAGAGAAGTTTAGTTTCTCCAAATCTCTCTCATACCTAAGGTATAAGATAGATCTTGGAGATGAGTTTTATAGGACTTATCTTGATTTGAAGTTCTGTCCGAGAGATAGATAAATCCCAATAAAAAACTCAGTATGTAAGAAAGGCTCCCCCTAAGTGTGTGCAGGATTATCTGAAGTTGAAGATATAACACACATAATATATTGGAGCTTGATGGAGACTTTCCTACAAACATGGTTATCGAGGCATACAAGAGATGATCCATAGAGTGAGCGCAGCAATTAAAATCACTCCTCGAATAACCACACATAGAGAAATTTGAACTAAAACATAGTTCATCCCACAGAATATTACAGAAAATAGTCCACAGACATACGACATAGAGTTAATAGTTCAAACTAGTTCCAAATGCGTAAGTCATAAACTAATGCAAGCGGCATAAAAAGGTAAAATGCATATGCAAAGTCTTAATGTCCACATAGAATCACCAACTCCCCCTGAAGGAGACGCCAGACAACCTCATCACTTGTCACTTGTCTCTCCCCCTTTGGCATCAATTGCCAGAAAGGAGAGGCCTCACTGATCGCTCGGCGGAGGATGCATGTTGTAGTAGTGAGTGCTGAAGGTGTCAAACAGGGAGGAGAACTGGCCAAAATCCTGCTGGAGCTGCTGCTGCCTCTGACTGATCTCCTGCATGTTGTCATTTGTAGAGAGATTATCAAATTGACTGGAGAGAGCACCCATGTTATCCTGAAAACTCTGTTGCATATTATTCAGCCTGGTCATGATGGGATCAGTGACATTAGTGTGAATCTGATCACGAAAATCAGAAAACTCAGAGTTGAGTGCATCCCAGTTATTGTCAAACTGAGACTGCATGTCATCGAAGCGGTGATCCATACGTGTCATCAGGCCATCAAAACGAGTATCAATGTGAGTCTCAAGTCCGTGCTGCATAGTGTGAAAATAAGGATCAAAGTATCCTGGAGCAGGCTCCCAATAATGCTGAGGCTGAGGAGGAGGTGGAGGTGGAGGTGGAGGCATCTGCTCTCCCTCAACATCAGGAGCTGCTCCACCCTCATAGCCAGGGTCTTCCTCATCATCTGGGAATGGGGTGAGTGGCCTGGTGAGAAACCCTATCTCATTCTTAAAAGGCCTGAATGGGGTGTGAACAATCTCGCATGGGCCCTCAAATCTTGTCTTGGATTTGATGAGAGCCATAATGTAAGGAGCATACGCCAAATTTTGATTCTTATCCATCTTCAGATCATTAAGCTGTCGCATCATGAAAAGAACAATATTCATGACTTCACCATTCATGATATGCTGGATGATGTTCCAGAACTTATCCCTGATTTTACTCTTATCACCACTTTTGGGAAGGATGGTGACTCTGGTAATCTTGTTGATTACAGCAGGATGATGTCTGAGTCCTGCTGTCTCTCCAAATCTCCTGGGTATACCAAGTCTGGCTGGCTCATAAAACTGCACAAAATCCTCAAAATTATCTTCAGTATAAAGATCCAATCCAGCAGAAATGGTGCCATAGTTCAGACTGTTGGCAGCTGCAAAGTCAGCAAAAGAAGCAGAATAGCGCTTGAAGCCAGTCATCCAGGTGATAGATTCTTCTTCAATATCAATCTCTGAGGTAGCCAGGAATTGCTTAACAACCATTTCATTGAAATCTGTGCGCTGCCCCATAAACTGATATAGTCCGCAGGTTTCAAACTTAGGGATCAGACCCTCCATGACTGATTGACTTAGCAAGAAGGACCAATCAATCACCTGATGCTTATGAAAATTAGTATCCACCAGGGTGCCCCAGAAAACATCAAACTGCAGCTGCGTGTGGAAAAACTGGATATGTGTATCAGATGGCAGAGTATACTGGTTCACAGTCCGTCTGGAGCAGTACTCAGCCATAGAAAATCGCCGCTTTGGGTAAGTCCATCCTTGGATATCAATGGGATAATTGGGATGAACATGAGGAAAATCTTCAGCATCCATGGATTCAGTGCCCCCAGCTGAGGATTGGGCCTCTGAATCAGTGGTTGGTACATAGTCATCATCATTTCCACGAGGGCGCTTGGATTTAAAGCGACCTGCAAGTTTCTTGCGTAGACCACCAAAACCACAATTAGATTTTGAAACCGACTGCTCAATTTCAGATCGGAGAGGAAACCCATATAATCTCAAAAATGAAGAGATATGATAAAATCCACAAGATTTGAAGATACCGTGATGAAGACATGTTGATGGAGTGTTGCCACAAACTGCCGGACTGTCCGCACACAACCTCACTGCACCGTCCGCGCACACTCGTCACAGGAGAGGACTGGGTGAGTGGAGAGCAAGAGCAGACGAGCGAATGAGCACAAATGATAAGGCTGCGGGCGCTGGGTGATTTTACTGCCCTGTCGCGGACGGTCCGCGCTGGGACGGCAGACGGTCCGCGCCCTGATGATGCCAGACTGTCTGCGTGGCTGCCCGGACTGTCCAGGTTCTGATGCGGCGGACGGTCCGCGGTCCATGGGCGGACGGTCCGCGACCTGATACTCATTTTTCCGATTTCTGTCCACTTGCTGATTTTGAATTTCGAATCCGAATTGGTGCTTATATATGGACATTTCGACCAATCCTAGAATTAGTATGCATGCATATACATATTATGTAATTGAGGAGTGCAAAACTTTTGAATTAAACTATCTAGAACAATTAGAAATGAAAAATGCACCGATAATACCAAATAAATAGCATAAAAAGCATGTTTAGATCCGAGATGCAAGACGACACATGTGTGATCAACTTCAAGCCACATTTGAGAGATCGATCACATTCATTTCACTTCTTAGGGAACAAAATCTTGTTTCATCCAAAGGCTTTGTAAAAATGTCTGCTAATTGATCATCCGTTCCAATGGAATAAATACAAATATCTCCCTTGCCAACATGATCCCTTAAGAAGTGATGCCGTATATCAATATGCTTGGTTCTTGAGTGTTGGACCGGATTGGTAGCCAATTTTACCGCACTCTCATTATCACACATGAGAGGCACATTCTTGAAAATAACTCCATAATCCAATAAAGTTTGTTTCATCCATAATAGTTGAGCACAACAATTTCTGGCCGATATATATTCCGCCTCGGCGGTAGATAGAGCAACCGAATTTTGTTTCTTGGAAGACCATGAAACAAGAGATCTACCAAGAAATTGACAACAACCGGAGGTGCTTTTTCTATCAACTTTGCACCCCGCATAGTCCGAATCCGAATATCCAATTAATTCAAAGTGAGCACCTTTGGGATACCATAGACCAATATTGGGGGTATACTTCAAGTATCTTAGAATTCTTTTTGCGGCCTTCAAGTGAATCTCTCTAGGTGAAGCTTGAAATCGAGCACACATGCATACACTAAACATAATATCGGGCCTAGATGCGGTAATATAAAGTAAACTACCAATTATTGAACGATAAAGTTTTTGATCAACCATAGTACCTCCTTCATCTAAGTCTAGATGACCATTTGTTGCCATTGGAGTCTTGATAGGCTTAGCATTTTCTAAACCAAACTTCTTGAGCATGTCCTTCAAATATTTGGATTGACTTATAAAAATACCATCTTTCAATTGTTTGATTTGAAGGCCAAGAAAGAAGCTCAATTCTCCAATCATAGACATCTCAAATTCTTTTGACATCATTTTTCCGAACTCCTCACAAAATAATTCATTAGTAGATCCAAAAATGATATCATCAACGTAAATTTGACAAACAAATAAGTCTTTGCCAATTCTTTTAGTGAATAGAGTAGTGTCAACCTTCCCAATTTTGAAGTCTTTGGAAAGCAAGAAATCCCTAAGCCTTTCATACCAAGCGCGTGGAGCTTGCTTAAGCCCATAGAGAGCTTTAGAAAGCTTGAACACATGGTTAGGTCTTTTGGGGTCCTCAAAACCGGGAGGTTGTTCAACATACACTAGTTCACTAATCTTACCATTTAGAAAGGCACTCTTTACATCCATTTGGTAGAGCTTGATATTGTGTGCACAAGCATAAGCAAGTAGAATCCGGATTGCTTCTAATCTTGCTACGGGGGCAAATGTCTCCCCAAAATCCAATCCTTCAATTTGAGTATATCCTTGTGCAACCAATCTTGCCTTGTTTCTTACTACCACACCATCTTCATTGTGCTTGTTGCGAAACACCCATTTTGTACCAATAACATTGTGGTTCTTTGGTCTCTCAACAAGCTCCCACACTTCATTTCGAGCGAAGTTATTTAATTCTTCATGCATTGCATTCACCCAATCAACATCAAGTAGAGCTTCATCTACACGGTTAGGTTCCATACAAGATACAAAAGAGAAATGTTCACAAAACGAAGCTATGCGAGAGCGAGTTTGAACACCCTTACTAATATCACCCACAATTTGATCAACCGGGTGATCCTTCACAATGGAATGATGAATTCTTGATACCGTTTGATAATTGCTTGTTGAAGCATTAGAAGGAACCGAAGGTCTTGAAGTACCTTGATCATGTGTATCCATGGTTTCATTGAGTTGTTGGCTTTGGTGATCTTCCTCATTTATAGTTGAGGATGAAGGAATGACAACCACACTATTTTCATCATCATCCTCCTTTGGTTTTATTTCACCAATGGCCATAGTTTTCATTGCATTTATCAAATGAGTTCCCCCAACATCATCAAGATTATCACTCTCATCTTGAGACCCATTTGTTTCATCGAATTCAACATCATATGCTTCCTCAATAATACCATGAGTTTTGTTGAAGACTCTATAAGCCTTACTATTTGATGAATATCCAAGAAGAAAACCCTCATCACATTTCTTCTCAAATTTAGAAAGTCGGCTCCCCTTTCTCAAAATATAACATTTGCAACCGAATACCCTAAAATATGAGATATTTGGCTTTCTACCAATAAGCAATTCATATGGAGTTTTCTTCAAGAGCTTGTGACAATATAGTCTATTTGATGAATGACAAGCGGTATTTATTGCCTCGGCCCAATAAGAATCCGATATACTATATTCTGCTAACATGGACCTAGCCATGTCAATAAGAGTTCTATTCTTTCTTTCAACAATACCATTTTGTTCCGGGGTATATTTGGAAGAGAATTCATGTTTGATACCCTTGTCATCACAATATTGATCAATTCTTGCATTTTTGAATTCCGACCCATTATCACTTCTAACCTTTTTGATGTCGAAATCAAATTGATTTTGAGCCAATATAGCAAATGACTTGAATGTTTCAAACACATTGGATTTGTCTCGTAGAAAATAAACCCAAGTAAATCTTGAATAGTCATCCACAATCACAAGACAATAAGAATTACCACCAATACTTACAAAAGATGTGGGCCCAAATAAATCCATGTGAAGTAATTCCAAAGGTCGATGAGTAGACATTTGACTTTTATTTGGATGAGTATTTGCCACTTGCTTACCGGCTTGACAAGAGCTACATAATTTGTTCTTTTCAAACTTCACATCTTTTAAGCCACGAACTAAGTCATGCTTGGTTAACCGATTGAGTTGCTTCATCCCAACATGACCAAGTCTTCTATGCCATAACCAACCTAGTGAAGCTTTTGAAAATAGGCAAGTTGTGAGCTTTGCCTCATTAGATGAGAAATCAACAAGATAAAGATTTTCATGTCTAAAACCTTTAAATTTAAGATTGCTACCATCAACACTAGAGATAATAACATCTTCAACTGTGAAATTGCAACAAAATCCTAAATCACATAATTGAGCTACGGAAAGTAAATTAAAATTCAAAGACTCAACCAATAGCACATTTGATATAGAGTGATCATTTGAGATAGCAATTTTACCCAAACCTTTAACCTTTCCTTTACGATTATCTCCAAATGTGATACTATCATAATTTGAGCAATCTTCCTCACTCATTTGGGTAAACATTCTCATATCCCCGGTCATGTGTTGAGTACATCCACTATCCAACACCCAATGATTCCCTCCCGCCTTGTAGTTTACCTACAAAAGGAAATCAATCTCTTTTAGGTACCCAAACTTGCTTGGGTCCTCGGATGTTAGTGACCAAGGTCTTTGGCACCCAAATAGCTTTCTTTTTGTTTCCAACAATTGAAGTACCAACAAATTTAGCATGAACACCTTTTGCATTATGAGAAAGAACATAACAATGCTCAAAACAAGTGGAGGATACATTTTTGAACTTAGGACAATTTTTCTTAACATGCCCCTTTTTGTGACATTTGTGACACACTTTGTCACATTCTTTCACAAACAATGTCTTTTGCTTTACAAAAGCATTCTTTCCTTTCTTAGGAACATATCCAAGACCTTCACGGTTAAGAGAGCATCGTTGACTTCCCAATATGAAATCCAATTTAGTCTTACCACCATATGCCTTTTCTAGATCATGAGTTAGAGCATTTATTCTATCTACTAACACTTCATTCTCAACAATAATTTTTGATTCATCAAGAGCAATGTTATCAATGAGAGAAATTTTGCATTTATCACAAATAGAGTTAGTAGGTAGTGGTTCACTTGTAAGACTATCAAGTAAGTTACAAGTGACTCCAACATCCTTAGTGACCACCTCAACTTCATGCACAATAGATGATTTTTGAGCATCCGCAAGCTTCTCACAATTTTCTTTGAGATCATTGTGAGAGGTCTTGAGCTCCTCGAAAGACACTTGGAGGTTTTTATACAACTCCTTCAAGGTCTTAAATTTTTCTTTTTCTTTGTGCATGTAGTCATCGGCCTCACCTAGCATTCTAACAAGATCATCATATGAATAGCCATCATCATCAACATCATCAATATCATCATCATCATTTATATCATTTAAATCGGTGATGATTTTTACCTTAGCATCTCCCTTTGCCATAAGACAATGGGGAGATGAGAAGAGGGAGGGAGCTTCCTTGATAGCAATTCCGGCATTAAGCTTGGATGAGGTGTCATCATCATCATTATCCGAGCTATCATCCGAGTCCCATTCAACTAAGTAGGCTTTGCCATCTTTCTTCTTGTTATAGTATTTCTTTTTCTTCTTGTCACTTTCATCTTTGCCCTTCTTCTTCTTGCTTGGGCAATTCATGGCAATGTGACCGGGTTCTCCACACTCAAAACATTTTCTATCATTGAAGGCACTTCTTCTAGATGTTTGACCTCTTCTAGGTTGACCTCTTTTCATCTTCATGAATTTATTGAATTTCCTTACAAATAAAGCCATGTCACCATCACTCTCACTTTCATTTTCTTCATCATTGCTATCTTCTTTTTCAATTGCCTTTGAGGCCTTGGCTTTGAGAGCAATAGATTCATTTTTCACCTTCTTTGCCAAACTTAAGGCATCGGCTTGAGACTTCTTAAATATATCTTGAGTGAGAATTTCTCCCAATACTTCGGTTGGAGAAGTTGTAGATAGATCACTCCTTACTAGCATTGTCACAATAGTCTCATATTTCTCCGGAAGTGATCTAAGGAACTTGTGTGTGAAATCCACATCCGGTACATTAAAACCAAGTCCTTTGAGTTCATTTACTATCTCATTCAACCGATTGAACATATCGGATACACTCTCATCTTCTTTCATAATAAATTGCTCAAACTTCCCTTTGCACACATATAGTTTGGCACTCTTCACAATTGTAGTTCCTTCATGAATTTCCATTAGTTTTATCCAAATCTCATGAGCGGTTGTGAGATTCTTGATACGATTGAACTCATTTATATCAAGAGCATCATAAAAGACATTCATGGCTTGATCATTTGTGAGGATATTCTCATTATCACTAACGGATGGTTCATCTTCCTTCAATACAACAAATCCATCCCTAACAATTGGCCAAATTTTTCCACCCATTGCTCTAAGATGCATTGACATTCTTATTTTCCAATAATCATAATTGCTTCCATCAAAGTGCGGTGGCTTCCCAATGTGCACATTGTTGTTACTAGCCATTTTGTCCCACTCCGGGATGATTAGATCCACAAACAATGGAGTCCTTGGCTCCGATACCACTTGTAGGATCTAGGACACCAGCTAGAGGGGGGGTGAATAGACGGTTTTGACTAAAAACAACAATACTCAATAAAATTTAATCAATGCAACAAGAGAAATAAATTATCTAGTGTCAATAAGTAAACAATGTATGAAAAACAACTACGGAGATTGAATATTTGAAGAACAATGAGCAAAGCACTAATCAATTGCAAAGCAATAAGTAATGCTAGAAAGAATAGACACCGAAATTTATCCCGTGGTATCGGTGATTTGCCGATCACCCCTAATCCACGTTGAGGTGGACTTCAAGCTCTCACTTGCTCCTCTATCAAGACACGACTTGATCTTTGAGCCAAGTGGACAAGAAATCACTCAATACCTCGATTCCACTAATGTCACCTTTGCCGCTCCGGCGAGGTAGGCGCGAACCCCTCACAATCCACACCGCGGCTTCTCCACAATCTTCTTGGAGAGCTCGACGGAGACAATCACCCGAGCCGTCTAGGAGGCGGCAACCTCCAAGAGTAACAAGCCAACGACGCTTGCTCGGTGTACCACCTAGTGCCTCAAGAATCACCAAATGATGCAAATGCACTAGGAACACTCAATCCCTCACTAGAATGCAATCTCAAGCAAAGAGTGTGAGAGAGTGAGTTGGAGGATCACAAATGAGCTCAATGTATGCAAGGAATGGCCAAGAGAGCTCTCTCACACGAGCTACCCTTCTATTTATAGACCCCCACTAAAATCCAACCGTTATGTGCAAAAGGTAGCAGTTCTGCGCACACGCGGACCGTCCGCGCCCTAGGGCCGGACGGTCCGCCGTACATATAACGGCTATAAAGTCCATTCAAAAACATGTCAGAGCTGACTCAAAAGGTGGGTCCGGACAGTCCGCCCCTCAAGGCCGGACCGTCCACGACCTGGCAGCATGAAACACCCGAGCCTCGGATCAAAACAAGTTAACACGTGCGGACCGTCCGGCTATAAATCCCGGACGGTCCGCGACCTGAGACAGTACTGTCCGGACTGGCCACCCGGACAGTCCGTAGTACAAATCTGTAAAAACACACAGTCCCTGTCCAAAAACAAATTTGACACTTGCGGACCGTCCGCCTCTCACAGGCGGACCGTCCGCCTAATAAATCAGGGACTGGCCCGAGAACACCCTCCACTGGACAAGACTGCGGACGGTCCGGCCCTAAGGCCCGGACGGTCCGCAGTGCAGACATACTGGATCAGCTCGAAATGAACAAATACTGGACCCCTCTGGATGGGTCGCGGACGGTCCGGCCACTTGGCCCGGACGGTCCGCCGACCCCAAGACTTAGTCACTTTTCAAACTCGCTTTTGAAAAGATTTTAACTTTCGGAAACGGAAGCGCTGCTAGTCCTCATGCAAATGCAACCACTAGATGCTCTATGAGGCACTAAGTCTTACACAGAACAAAGTCATTAACCCCTCTTAATAGTACGGCTATCTAGCCTACCAATCCGGTCAATTTCTTCTCTAAACACCTGGTGACCGGCAAAAACAAAACCTATGTTATACCTTTGCCTTCACCAGATCCACAACCAATGCTTATAAGTCTTCGAGACTTCTCAGTTCTCTGTGGTTCAACCTACATTCTTATTTCTCCAAGAATTATTAGTCCACAAGTAGTTGTCATTAATTACCAAAACATTACCAAAGGGGCCTAGATGATTCACACCAGGGAAGGCTGGGAGCTTCCAAATGAAGCTGCAACGGCTCCTAGGCCCTTTGGGGCTATAAAAGGGACCCCTAGGCGCCTCAAACAAAGACATAAGAGCATCCAACAAGTGCATACATCATTGGATCAATTCTCTCTCCCTATCTTGTGTATCTCTCTAGTTTGTGTAGAGGTGAAGTTACAAGCCTTTAGAGAGAGGGGAAGTGCTGCTGAGAGCTAGAGCAAAATCTTGAGCGCATTATTACTCTGCTGGAGTGCTGTCGAGAAGATTGTAAGCAGCCACGACATCGTTGTAACTGATATCAATATAGTGGAAGGCTCTATCTGTCGCACTGACAGATCTGAGCAAACGGAGGAAGAAGTTGAAATAGACTCCAAGCCAAGTTGTGGCTAACTCCAACGAGGACTAGGCAAGCATTTTAGGCTTGGCCGAACCTCGGGATAAATCCCTGTGTCTGTATGCTCTACTCTGTGCTGTGTGCTGTTTCTCTGTCTTATTTGCTGTTTATACTTGCACTTCAATATTTATATGTGGTACAAGCTATCTTCGAAGTGTAGGGTATTTTAAGACAGGAACTTCAATTCCGCTGCAACCTACTCGAAGGGTCTTTCATTCCACTGCAATCCAACCTTCGAGTAGAGTAAGTATTTCCAGTAATAAAAGTGATAATTATTATTCGTCTATTCACCCCCTCTAGGCGACATCCAGATCCTGTTTCTGGGCATAGGGAACTTTCAATTGGTATCAGAGTTAGGCATCTCCAGTGTGGGCTTAGCTGTCCGGAGATGACGATGTCATCATAAGAGATAACTGTAGAAATTCTTAATTCTGATAGCTCTAACTATGCATCCTGGTCTTTTCATTTATATAATACTTTTAGGAGTTTAGGTCCTGAAGTAGAGCAAATATTTGATGCTAGTGTTTTGCCCATTAATATTGATATGAAAAATCCATCTAAGCATGATCTAAGATGTTTGCGTCAAAATTATCAAACCTATGACATCCTAGTCAATTCCCTTAGCAAGGATGTTTATTTTGCTGTCATAGGTAGTAATAGTGATGTTCTTGTCGATGCTCATGATCTATGGACTAGAATTAAAATAAAATATTCTGAGTCAAATTGTACTACTTCTACTCCCTATGTTGCTTGTGGTACTAACCTTTCGATGGGAGAAGAAAAACAATGGCAACCAAACGATGAATCCACCTCACTGATAGGTGTGTCTTCCACTAGTTATAAATGTATTATTGCTAACAATGATAGTGAAGACGAAAGCAATGATGAGGAGGAATATGAGGATGATGGCGAGGATGAGTCTTCATCACCACAAGGTACATTTTCCAGTCTTTCTTCCAATAATAATAATGATAGGGAAAATGAGACCGACGATGTGGAAGAAGAGAAGATTCACCAGTTCTACACCCATCTCAACAAAGAAGACAAAGTGCTCTTGGTTAAGCTGTTGAGGAGGAACAAGGAACAAGGCAAGATGCTTCTCAGGCTGGAGGAGACTCTCATCAAAACCAACGATAGCCTAGAGAAGATGACCAAAGAACATGAAGAGCTAAGGTGCTCTCATGATGATTTGGTCCAACGATATGATTCAGTTTTAATTGAGCAAAGAAATAATGATGATGCTTTATCTTATGTTGCTCAACTTAAAATTGAAAATGCCATGCTTGAGGGGCAAGTAGAATTGCTAAGTCATGATAAACTTGCTCTTACTGAAAAATATGATGTGTTGTCTTATTATCATGATAATCTTTTAGATAGACATATCATGCTTGATGTTGCTCATGAGGTTGTAATTGCGAACTTAAATTCATGTGAACCTCATTCTTTCACACGTGCGCATTTAGATAATATATCACCATGTGCTAACCCCTGTTGCTCAAAAGAAAGCAATTTTTTGAATGAGCATCAAGCTACAGGATCAAAAGAAAAGTTGCTCATCAATAAAGAAAAGAACAAGAAAGCAAAGCAATTAAGGAGAAGATGCATTGCTCAACCTTCTCAAGATATCCACGGACGCGTGGTGAAGAAGCTTGAGACGGGAGAAACCGCAACAAGTGTTAAATTCCATAAGAAGGATGTTCCTAAAGCAATAAATGAAGCAATCAACATGAACAAGGAAAAAGGTAGAAATTCAATTAGTCATGTTGTTTGCACTGATCATCTCTCTATGTCATCCAAGAGCAAAAAGGGAAGAGGAAAAAGGAGGTGCTTCAAATGCAAGGAATTAGGCCACTTCATTACGTCTTGTCCGCATAAAGACAAGGATGAAGGGATGAGGAGATTGTAACACTCAAAATTGTATAAAAGGAATATATAAAGGTCCCCTTATTTTATGTGCCTCATTTGCATCATAAAAAGAGCATACATAAAATTTAGAGATGGATTAAAACAAATGATAAAAAATATATACATCATGTTGGAGTTATATGTTTGTGCATTAAATAAAAATAATAAGAATAATAATAATAAGATAATAATTCTAAAGGTTGGATTAAACCCTAAATTAAAATTAGGGTTTTTGAAAATGAGAAGAAGAGAAAAGATATAAAAATAATATATATAATTAAATTTCTCCAGCATTAGTACTCCTAATTTCACAGATATAATTTGTAAATAGAGAACCACAAAGTTTGAATTCCAGTTTGAAATCAAATTGGATTTGGAAATTCGAAATAAGGAAAAATAAGAAAAGAAAAAAAAGAAAAAAAGGATAAAACCTTACCTGGGCCGACTGCCTCCCTTATGGCCCAAGGTGCATTTCCCCTCCCACGCGGCCCAACTGCGGATGCGCGTGCAATCCCATCTCCTCACTAATTTTGCGGGCCCGCTCGTCAGCCGTCGTCTTCAACACTCGCGTCTCACTGAAGAGTGGGCCCGGCTCGTCGGATGCTTCCTCTTCCTTCGCCGCGCAAACCGGAGGTGCGTAACCATGACGGGCTTCACGGGAATCCGTTGCGGACGCCTCAACCGACCTTCCTAGCGACCATAAAGCACAGCACCAGACCCTAACTCTCCTTTTCTTCCTTCGCCGCACACAAATCTCTAGCCACCAGAACAAAACCGAGGCGAGCAATGCACCGCCGCAGCTAATTCTCGACCTCGTCACCGTAGGGGACCTGGAAAAGGGCTGTGGCGCTTCACCGTGTCACCAGGAGATCGTCCTTGGCAGTGCCTGATGGGATTGTTCCTTGGGGCGGCCGTAATTCTTCACCGTATTTCGTCGCCGCCGCGGGGGCCACACTGCGCCGTGGATAAGCGTACTCCCCGACCTAGTTCCTAGTATGACACCACAACTAGCCTCACCACCCTCTGTTCTTCGTTTTGCGCTAGAAATCGTGTAGTGATTAACACTGGTGGCCGGATTGGGCGTACGATGGCAAGACTCCACCGTGCGAGATGGCGCGCCGCCGCTCTGTCCACTCCAGCGTCGTCGCTGAGTTAGGGGTAGGACAACCACCGTCAAATTTTGATCCAGCGCGCGGGATTAAATTAAGTGTACCAGTTCGGCACTAGAGCTATCACGTCCGTCCATCGGCGGATGAACGCCGGAGATTAGGTCATAGGATTTTAAATCAGGGCCACCGATGGGGAATCCAATGAATGGGATCGCATACCGCCTTGCGGGTAGTCAGTTCTAATCTGGGCCACAGAACCATAATCGTGCGGCTGAGATATGAGAATACCTCTTCGCGCTGACAGTTTTACATAAAAGACCCTGGGTGTTTCAGAAAACAACCCGCCATCCAGAGAGTGGTTTACTGAGTCTAGGAGTTTATGTGAGCAGCCCCCTGACCTTTTTGGAAAATGAGACCGAGTCCGGAGGACAGAAAAACCATAGAAAATAAAACAGGAATTGATTTTTATTTCATAATAAATGATAGAATTTGTTAAATTCCTAGAAAATTCATACTCGCTCCAAATTAATCCATTCCACTTCCTATAATTTGGTAATAATATCCTCTATCAAATTGTGCCACTGTTTTGGCATGAAAGACACACTAAAATTTATTTATTCCTTAATCTTGTATTAAGCACATAAAACCTTGGAAAATTCATAACTTAAAATCTATAACTCCAAATTTAATGATTCCAGTTCCTATGACCTTATTTTAATGTGTAGATTTTTATTGTATATTTTATTTACCTGTTTGGTGCGATGTTAATTTTTACTATACTATGTATGTATTGTGTGATGCGAGTAGACGAGCAAGCCACTGTGGATCCTGAGGTTTAGCAAGTTGAAGTTGCTGAGCAGGAGCTCATTGAAGGCAAGTTGTGTCCTTGATCACTTACTTTTTCCTAGCCATGTTATTATTAATTATAATGATCTGCATAGGTTAATTTTGATGGGATCCAATAGGTTACCCCAGTTTTGGTTATCTTTATACCTTGTTTACCACTGAAATATTTTTGGGTAGTACCTGCTATTGCTTTATGTGGATTTGGGTATAGAGATACACTATTCATGATTACATTTTTATTATCTGTTTATTATTACTGTTCATGTTAAGATCATTATGTTAATGGGAACATGGAGCGACCACCCGGGAAAATAGTGCTATCACAAGGGTTTAATGGGACGCCCTTGGCTGATTAACTAGGAAAGCTAGTGGATGACTTCCTTACCCGAAAGGGACAAGGGCAGTAGGGGAGTGGTCAATGTAGGGAGGTCCTTGAGTTGATTTTGCTGCGATGGCGGTCAGGCGAGGGATTCCTGCACTGGAGCTTCCTATAAACTGTAGTGGGATTTCGGAAGCTAGTGGAACTTTGTAAAGGCCTCGTAGTGTTACCCTGCCTCGCCTCCTCGGTAGAGGTGTATGGGATTGGCCGTCTCTTTACAGATGGGTAACATGACTTGTGGGTAAAGATGCACAACCTCTGTAGAGTGTAAAACTGGTATAATATCCGTGCTCATGGTCATGAGCAGCTCGGACCCTCACATGATTAATCTATGGAATTAAAACTCAATTTGACATTTGCATCGTGATAGTCACCTAGAGGGGGGGTGAATAGGGCGAAACTGAAATTTACAAATATAAACACAACTACAAGCCGGGTTAGCGTTAGAAATATAAACGAGTCCGCGAGAGAGGGCGCAAAACAAATCGCAAGCAAATGAAGAGTGTGACACGCGGATTTGTTTTACCGAGGTTCGGTTCTCGCAAACCTACTCCCCGTTGAGGAGGCCACAAAGGCCAGGTCTCTTTCAACCCTTCCCTCTCTCAAACGGTCCCTCGGACCGAGTGAGCTTCTCTTCTCAAATCAAAGCCGGGAACAAAACTTCCCCGCAAGGGCCACCACACAATTGGTGCCTCTTGCCTTGATTACAATGGAGTTTTGATCACAAGAATAAGTGAGAAAGAAAAGAAGCAATCCAAGCGCAAGAGCTCAAAAGAACACGACAAATCTCTCTCTCTAATCACTAAAGCCTTGAGTGGAATTGGAGAGGATTTGATCTATTTGTATGTGTCTAGAATTGAATGCCTAGCTCTTGTAAGTGGTTGAGAAGTGAGAAACTTGGATGCAATGAATGTGGGGGTGGTTGGGGTATTTATAGCCCCAACCACCAAAAGTGGCCGTTGGGAGGCTGTCTGTTCGATGGCGCACCGGACAGTCCGGTGCACACCGGACATGTCCGGTGCCCCCGCCACGTCATCAATGCCGTTGGATTCTGACCGTTGGAGCTTCTGACTTCTGGGCCCGCCTGGATGTCCGGTGCACACCGGACATCTCCTGTTCATTGTCCGGTGCGCCAGTATGGGCGCGCCTGACTTCTGCGCGCGCAGAGCGCACATTAAATGCGCCGCAGGTAGCCGTTGGCGCCGAAATAGCCGTTGCTCCGTGGTTACACCGGACAGTCCGGTGCACACCGGACATGTCCGGTGAATTATAGCGGAGCGGCTGCTGCGCGATCCCGAGGCTGGCGAGTTGCGGAGGCCGCGCTTCCTTGGAGCACCAAACACTGTCCGGTGTACACCGGACAGTCCGGTGAATTATAGCGGAGCGGCTTGAGAAATTCCCGAAGGTGGCGAGTTCAAGTTGGAGTCCTCTGGTGCACCGGACACTGTCCGGTGTACACCGGACAGTCCGGTGCCTCCAGACCAGAGGTGCCTTCGGTTGCCTCTTTGCTCCTTTGTTGAATCCAAAACTTGATCTTTTTATTGGCTGAGTGTGAACCTCTTACACCTGTATAATCTATACACTTGGGCAAACTAGTTAGTCCAATTATTTGTGTTGGGCAATTCAACCACCAAAATTAATTAGGGACTAGGTGTAAGCCTAATTCCCTTTCAATCTCCCCCTTTTTGGTGATTGATGCCAACACAAACCAAAGCAAGAATAGAAGTGCATAATTGAACTAGTTTGCATAATGTAAGTGCAAAGGTTGCTTGGAATTGAGCCAATATAAATACTTATAAGATATGCATGGATCGTTTTTTTTTATTTAGCATTTTGGACCACGCTTGCACCACATGTTTTGTTTTTGCAAGCTCTTTTGTAAATCCTTTTCAAAGACTTTTTGCAAATAGTCAAAGGTAAATGAATACGATTTTGCAAAGCATTCTCAAGATTTGAAATTTTCTCCCCCTGTTTCAAATGCTTTTCCTTTGACTTAACAAAAACTCCCCCTAAATGAGATCCTCCTCTTAGTGTTCAAGAGGGTTTTGATATATCATTTTTGAAATACTACTTTCTCCCCCCTTTTGAACACAATAGGATACCAATTGAAAATCTCCAATTTTAAAATTAGGTGGTGGTGCGGTGGTGGTGCGGTCCTTTTGCTTTGGGCTCATACTTTCTCCCCCTTTGGCATGAATCGCCAAAAACGGAATCATTAGAGCCCTCGAGTTACATTCTCCCTCTTTGGTCAAAACAAATGAGTGAAGATTATACCAAAGATGGAGTCCTTTTGCTTGGTGCTTATGCTTTCTCCCCCAAGAATGGAGAGTTGCTTGAAGTGACGGCGAAGGATGAGTTTCGTAGTGGAAGCCTTTGTCTTCGCCGAAGACTCCAATTCCCTTTCAATACACCTATGACTTGGTTTGAAATAGACTTGAAGACCCATTAGTCATAGCATATGAAGGGGTATGATTAAAGGTATATAAATGAGCTATGTGTGCAATTTTAACAAAAGAAGTTCCTAGAATCAAGAATATTGAGCTCATGCCTAAGTTTGTTAAAAGATTGTTCATCAAGAGGCTTGGTAAAGATATCGGCTAATTGATCTTTAGTATTAATGTAAGAAATCTCGATATCTCCCTTTTGTTGGTGATCCCTAAGAAAATGATACCGAATGGCTATGTGTTTAGTGCGGCTATGCTCGACGGGATTATCCGCCATCTTGATTGCACTCTCATTATCACATAGCAAAGGGACTTTGGTTAATTTGTAACCGTAGTCCCGCAGGGTTTGCCTCATCCAAAGCAATTGCGTGCAACAATGGCCTGCGGCAATGTACTCGGCTTCGGCGGTGGAAAGAGCAACCGAATTTTGCTTCTTTGAAGCCCAAGACACCAAGGATCTTCCCAAGAACTGGCAAGTCCCCGATGTGCTCTTCCTATTGATTTTACACCCCGCCCAATCGGCATCCGAATAACCAATCAAATCAAATGTGGATCCCCTAGGATACCAAAGCCCAAACTTAGGAGTATAAGCCAAATATCTCAAGATTCGTTTCACGGCCGTAAGGTGAGCTTCCTTAGGGTCGGCTTGGAATCTTGCACACATGCATACGGAAAGCATAATATCCGGTCGAGATGCACATAAATAAAGCAATGAACCAATCATCGACCGGTATACCTTTTGATCCACGGACTTACCTCCCGTGTCGAGGTCGAGATGCCCATTTGTTCCCATGGGAGTCTTGATGGGCTTGGCATCCTTCATTCCAAACTTGCTTAGAATGTCTTGAGTATACTTTGTTTGGCAAATGAATGTGCCCTCTTGGAGTTGTTTGACTTGAAATCCTAGAAAATACTTCAACTCCCCCATCATAGACATCTCGAATTTCTGTGTCATGATCCTACTAAATTCTTCACATGTAGATTTGTTAGTAGACCCAAATATAATATCATCAACATAAATTTGGCATACAAACAAATCATTATCAAGTGTTTTGGTGAATAAAGTAGGATCGGCTTTGCCGACTTTGAAGCCATTTGCAATAAGGAAATCTCTAAGGCATTCATACCATGCTCTTGGGGCTTGCTTGAGCCCATAAAGCGCCTTAGAGAGCCTATAAACATGGTTAGGGTACTCACTGTCTTCAAAGCCGGGAGGTTGCTCAACATAGACCTCCTCCTTGATTGGTCCATTGAGGAAGGCACTCTTCACGTCCATTTGATAAAGCTTGAAGCCATGGTAAGTAGCATAGGCCAATAATATGCGAATTGACTCAAGCCTAGCTACGGGTGCATAGGTTTCACCAAAATCCAAACCTTCGACTTGTGAATACCCCTTGGCCACGAGTCGAGCTTTGTTCCTTGTCACCACACCATGCTCGTCTTGCTTGTTGCGGAAGACCCACTTGGTTCCTACAACATTTTGATTAGGACGTGGAACTAAATACCACACCTCATTCCTTGTGAAATTGTTGAGCTCCTCTTGCATCGCCATCACCCAATCCGAATCTTGAAGTGCTTCCTCTACCCTGTGTGGCTCAATAGAGGAAACAAAAGAGTAATGTTCACAAAAATGTGCAACACGAGATCGAGTAGTTACCCCCTTAAGAATGTCGCCGAGGATGATGTCGACGGGGTGATCTCGTTGTATTGCTTGGTGGACTCTTGGGTGTGGCAGCCTTGGTTGTTCATCCTCCTTGTCTTCATCATTTGCATCTCCCCCTTGATTGTTGCCGTCATTTTGAGGTGGCTCAACTTCTTGATCTTCTTGTTCAACATCTTGAGCCTCATCCTCAATTTGAGTTGGTGGAGATGCTTGCATGGAGGAGGATGGTTGATCTTGTGCATGTGGAGGCTCTTCGGATTCCTTAGGACACACATCCCCAATGGACATGTTCCTTAGCGCTATGCATGGAGCCTGTTCTTCACCTATCTCATCAAGATCAACTTGCTCTACTTGAGAGCCATTAGTCTCATCAAACACAACGTCACAAGAAACTTCAACAAGTCCCGAGGACTTGTTAAAGACTCTATATGCCCTTGTGTTTGAGTCATATCCTAGTAAAAAGCCTTCTACAGTTTTAGGAGCAAATTTAGATTTTCTACCTCTTTTAACAAGTATAAAACATTTGCTGCCAAAAACTCTAAAATATGAAATATTTGGCTTTTTACCGGTTAGGAGTTCATAGGATGTCTTCTTGAGAATTCGGTGAAGATATAACCGGTTGATGGCGTAGCAAGCGGTGTTGACCGCTTCGGCCCAAAACCGATCCGGTGTCTTGTACTCATCAAGCATGGTTCTTGCCATGTCCAATAGAGTTCAATTCTTCCTCTCCACTACACCATTTTGTTGTGGAGTGTAGGGAGAAGAGAACTCATGCTTGATGCCCTCCTCCTCAAGGAAGCCTTCAATTTGAGAGTTCTTGAACTCCGTCCCATTGTCGCTTCTAATTTTCTTGATCCTTAAGCCGAACTCATTTTGAGCCCGTCTCAAGAATCCCTTTAAGGTCTCTTGGGTATGAGATTTGTCTTGCAAAAAGAACACCCAAGTGAAGCGAGAATAATCATCCACAATAACTAGACAGTACTTACTCCCGCCGATGCTTATGTAAGCGATCGGGCCGAATAGGTCCATGTGTAGGAGCTCCAGTGGCCTGTCACTAGTCATGATGTTCTTGTGTGGATGATGAGTGCCAACTTGCTTCCCGGCTTGGCATGCGCTACAAATCCTGTCTTTCTCAAAATGAACATTGGTTAGTCCTAAAATGTGTTCTCCCTTTAGAAGCTTGTGAAGATTCTTCATTCCAACATGGGCTAGTCGGCGGTGCCAGAGCCAACCCAAGTTAGTCTTAGCAACCAAGCAAGTGTCGAGTTCAGCTCTATCAAAATCTACCAAGTATAGCTGACCCTCTAACACTCCCTTAAATGCTATTGAATCATCACTTCTTCTAAAGACAGTAACACCTATATCAGTAAATAGACATTTGTAGCCCATTTGACATAATTGGGATACGGAAAGCAAATTGTAATCTAAAGAATCTACAAGAAAAACATTGGAAATAGTATGGTCAGGTGATATAGCAATTTTACCCAATCCTTTGACCAAACCTTGATTTCCATCCCCGAATGTGATAGCTCGTTGGGGATCTTGGTTTTTCTCATATGAGGAGAACATCTTTTTCTCCCCTGTCATGTGGTTTGTGCACCCGCTGTCGAGTATCCAACTTGAACCCCCGGATGCATAAACCTACAAAACAATTTTAGTTCTTGACTTTAGGTACCCAAACGGTTTTGGGTCCTTTAGCGTTAGAAACAAGAACTTTGGGTACCCAAACACAAGTCTTTGATCCCTTGTGTTTGCCCCCAACAAATTTGGCAACTACCTTGCCGGATTTGCTAGTAAGCACATAAGAAGCATCAAAAGTTTTAAATGAAATAGCATGATCATTTGATGCATTAGGAGTTTTCTTTCTAGGCAACTTGGCACGGGTTGGTTGCCTAGAACTAGATGTCTCACCCTTATACATAAAAGCATGATTAGGGCCAGAGTGAGACTTCCTAGAATGAATTTTCCTAATTTTGCTCTCAGGATAACCGGCAGGGTATAAAATGTAACCCTCGTTATCTTGAGACATGGGAGCCTTGCCCTTAACAAAGTTAGACAAGTTCTTAGGAGGGGCATTAAGTTTGACATTGTCTCCCCTTTGGTAGCCAATGCCATCCTTGATGCCAGGGCGTCTCCCATTATAGAGCATACTTCTAGCAAATTTAAACTTTTCATTTTCTAAGTTATGCTCGGCAATTTTTGCATCTAATAATGCTATATGATCATTTTGTTGTTTAATTAAAGCCATGTGATCATGAATAGCATTGATATCAACATCTCTACATCTAGTACAAATAGAAACATGCTCAACATTAGATGTAGAGGGTTTGCAAGATTTTAGTTCTACAACCTTAGCATGTAACATATCATTCTTAGTTCTAAGGTCGGAAATTATAGTATTGCAAACATCAAAATTTCTAGCCTTAGCAATCAAATTTTCATTTTCTACTCTAAGGCTAGCAAGAGACTCATTCAATTCCTTAATCTTAGCAAGCAAATCATCATTATCATTTCTAAGATTGGGAATTGAATCAATACAAACATGAGAATCAACCTTAGCAATTAATCTAGCATTTTCATTTCTAAGGTTGTTAATGGTGTCATGGCATATGCTTAGCTCACTAGATAATTTGTTACATTTTTCTACTTCTAAAGCATAAGCATTTTTAACCTTAACATGTTTCTTATTTTCCTTGATTAGGAAGTCCTCTTGGGAGTCCAAGAGATCATCCTTTTCATGGATGGCACTAATTAGCTCATTTAATTTTTCTTTTTGTTCCATGTTAAGGTTGGCAAAAAGGGTAAGCAAGTTATCCTCCTCATCACTAGCATTATCATCACTAGAGGATTCATATTTTGTGGAGGATTTAGATTTAACCTTCTTCTTTTTGCCGTCCTTTGCCATAAGACACTTGTGGCCGACGTTGGGGAAGAGAAGCCCCTTGGTGATGGCGATGTTGGCGGCGTCCTCGTCGGAGGAGGACTCGGTGGAGCTCTCGTCGGAGTCCCACTCGCGGCACACGTGGGCATCACCGCCCCTCTTCTTGTGGTACCTCTTCTTTTCTCTTCTCTTGCCCTTCTTGTCGTTGTCCCTGTCACTGTCACTTGATAATGGACATTTAGCGATAAAGTGACCGGGCTTACCACACTTGTAGCAAACCTTCTTGGAACGGGATTTGTAGTCTTTCCCCTTCCGTTGCTTGAGGATTTGGCGAAAGCTTTTGATGATTAAAGCCATCTCCTCATTGTCGAGCTTGGAGGCGTCAATTGGTTGTCTACTTGGTGTAGATTCCTCCTTCTTCTCCTCCGTCGCCTTAAATGCCACCAGTTGCGCCTCGGACGTGGAGGGTTCGTCAAGCTCGTTGATCTTCCTTGAGCCCTTGATCATACATTCAAAGCTCACAAAATTCCCGATAACTTCCTCGGGGGTCATTAGTGGATATCTAGGATTACCACGAATTAATTGAACTTGAGTGGGGTTAAGGAAAATAAGAGCTCTTAAAATAACCTTAACCACCTCATGGTCATCCCACTTTTTGCTCCCGAGGTTGCGCACTTGGTTCACCAAGGTTTTGAGCCGGTTGTACATATCTTGTGGCTCCTCTCCTTGGCGAAGACGGAAGCGACCGAGCTCCCCCTCGATCGTTTCCCGCTTGGTGATCTTGGTGAGTTCATCACCCTCGTGCGCGGTCTTGAGTAGGTCCCAAATCTCCTTTGCATTCTTCAACCCTTGCACTTTGTTGTATTCCTCCTTGCTTAGAGAGGCAAGGAGAATGGTTGTGGCTTGGGAGTTGAAGTGCTCAATTTGGGCCACTTCGTCCGTATCATAATCCTCATCCCCTACGGAGGGTACTTGTGCTCCAAACTCAACAACATTCCATATACTTTTGTGGAGTGAGGTTAGATGAAATTTCATTAAATCACTCCACCTAGCATAATCTTCGCCATCAAAAGTTGGCGGTTTGCCTAGTGGAACGGAAAGTAATGGAGTATGTCTAGATGTGCGGGGATAGTGTAAGGGGATCTTACTAAACTTCTTGCGCTCTTGGCGCTTAGAAGTTACGGACGCCGCGTCGGAGCCGGAGGTGGATGTCGATGAAGAATCGGTCTCGTAGTAGACCACCTTCCTCATCCTCTTCTTCTTGTCCCCACTCCGATGCGGCTTGTGGGAAGAGGACTTTTCCTTCTTCTCTTTGTGGTGTGAAGAAGATCTTTTCTCCTTCCCTTTGGAGGAGACCTTCCTCTTCTCCTTCCTCTTGGTGTGGGACTCTTCCGATGAAGTGCTCCCTTGGCTTGTAGTGGGCTTGTCGCCGGTCTCCATCTCCCTCTTGGTGTGATCTCCCGACATCACTTCGAGCGGTTAGGCTCTAATGAAGCACCGGGTTCTGATACCAATTGATAGTCGCCTAGAGGGGGGGTGAATAGGGCGAAACTGAAATTTACAAATATAAACACAACTACAAGCCGGGTTAGCGTTAGAAATATAAACGAGTCCGCGAGAGAGGGCGCAAAACAAATCGCAAGCAAATGAAGAGTGTGACACGCGGATTTGTTTTACCGAGGTTCGGTTCTCACAAACCTACTCCCCGTTGAGGAGGCCACAAAGGCCGGGTCTCTTTCAACCCTTCCCTCTCTCAAACGATCCCTCGGACCGAGTGAGCTTCTCTTCTCAAATCAAAGCCGGGAACAAAACTTCCCCGCAAGGGCCACCACACAATTGGTGCCTCTTGCCTTGATTACAATGGAGTTTTGATCACAAGAATAAGTGAGAAAGAAAAGAAGCAATCCAAGCGCAAGAGCTCAAAAGAACACGGCAAATCTCTCTCTCTAATCACTAAAGCCTTGAGTGGAATTGGAGAGGATTTGATCTCTTTGTATGTGTCTAGAATTGAATGCCTAGCTCTTGTAAGTGGTTGAGAAGTGAGAAACTTGGATGCAATGAATGTGGGGGTGGTTGGGGTATTTATAGCCCCAACCACCAAAAGTGGCCGTTGGGAGGCTGTCTGTTCGATGGCGCACCGGACAGTCCGGTGCACACCGGACATGTCCGGTGCCCCCGCCACGTCATCAATGTCGTTGGATTCTGACCGTTGGAGCTTCTGACTTCTGGGCCCGCCTGGATGTCCGGTGCACACCGGACATCTCCTGTTCATTGTCCGGTGCGCCAGTATGGGCGCGCCTGACTTCTGCGCGCGCAGAGCGTGCATTAAATGCGCCGCAGGTAGCCGTTGGCGCCGAAATAGCCGTTGCTCCGTGGTTACACCGGACAGTCCGGTGCACACCGGACATGTCCGGTGAATTATAGCGGAGCGGCTGCTGCGCGATCCCGAGGCTGGCGAGTTGCGGAGGCCGCGCTTCCTTGGAGCACCGGACACTGTCCGGTGTACACCGGACAGTCCGGTGAATTATAGCGGAGCGGCTTGAGAAATTCTCGAAGGTGGCGAGTTCAAGTTGGAGTCCTCTGGTGCACTGGACACTGTCCGGTGGCGCACCGGACACTGTCCGGTGTACACCGGACAGTCCGGTGCCTCCAGACCAGAGGTGCCTTCGGTTGCCTCTTTGCTCCTTTGTTGAATCCAAAACTTGATCTTTTTATTGGCTGAGTGTGAACCTCTTACACCTGTATAATCTATACACTTGGGCAAACTAGTTAGTCCAATTATTTGTGTTGGGCAATTCAACCACCAAAATTAATTAGGGACTAGGTGTAAGCCTAATTCCCTTTCACATCGCATTTGGGATTATTTATTTATTACCTTTCTTTATCATTATTAAGGTTTGGTATTTACTTATACTTAGTAATTGCTAATAAAATTTTGACCAACTTATAAAAGCAATGCTCAGCTTCAGCCTTTATTTTGTTGATCAGCCTTACACTTCACATGAACTCCCACCTTTGATGAGTTCATGCACATTTTTCCCACAACTTGTTGAGCTATGAACGTATGTGAGATCACTCTTGCTATCTCACACACTCCCCACAGGAGAAGAACAGGTGGTCGAAGAGGAGTCGCCTAACACTGAGGCTTTCGACTTGATCTAGGTGGCGTCTCCCAGTCAGCTTTGTGGCGCCAGGGAATGATATATAGTTTGCTTTATTTTATCATTTATTTTTGTAAGACTTCCGATATGCAATAATTACATTTATGATATCTATGACATTTATCTCTATGCCCTCTGTTATTATATGTTGTCTTCTCTGGCGCATATATGAGATGCACCCGACTTTGTTCCTTAAATCCGGGTGTGACAGAAGTGGTATCAGAGCAAATGTTGACTGTAGGATGAAACCTAGATAGAAATGGGCAAAACCCTTATCTACTTACCTTATTCTGATTCATTCTATACTTACCTTACTCTGATTCTTTCTATACTTATCTTGATCCTGTCTCACCTTCTACTGTTCCACTCTGATCATTCTTACCTTTTCTATTATAAGACAAGATGAATTTCACACCTTAGAATTCTACACCTATGATATTTTAAGAGATAGGGAACCTAAGAAAAAAGGTAAAATTATTTTCTTTATTAAAAGGTTGGGTGATTGTTCTGATGATCAATGTTGGATTTGCTTCTTTGATTGATTGAAATAGTATAGACGAACATCTTAGCATGTACCACCATAAGGTAATGAATTAGCTTTAGTAGGTAAAACATTAATCTGCTTAGCTAATAAATCCCCTAAAGTAACATGATTCGTAACTACATGCCTTTTCTACTATCCTTTCTTACCATATGTTTCTAACTCAGATGGTCAATACCAGGAAGGGTGGTGGAATTGATCTACCTCCCAATCGACACACTCGGTGGATATATAGACAACCCCAGCAACAACCAGCAGAAATGGATCCTCTACCGCTGCCTCCACCAGTCGGAGTTGACCCAATGGTTGCAGCTTAGATGAGGATGATGCAACAAATGGCTGACACCATGGCGGATATGCGCGCACAGATGCAGCAGGAACGCCAAGAGATGTGCCAGGAAAGAGAAGAGATACGCCAGGAGCTGCGTCAGGAGAGAGAGAGGAGATACACTAGGAAAGGAGGGCGCAACAGCAACAGCAGCAAATACCACTGCCACCACCACCACCTCCGCTTCCACCTCGGGACAAGCACCGGGAATTTATGAGCCATAAGCCTCCAACCTTCGCTAGTTTGCCAGATCCACTAGATGCTGATGATTGGCTGAAATCTATTGAGAAGATGCTCAACATCGCCCAATGCTCTGACCGGGAGAAAGTTCTTTATGCTTCTGGTTGCCTGACTGGTCTTGCTGCTGACTGGTGGGATTCTTATGTTGCTACCCATGATGCTACTGATACTATTACTTGGGCAGAGTTCAGTACACAGTTCAGAAACTACCACATTCCTGCTGGTTTGATGAGGATCAAGAAGGAGTTTCTGTCATTGAAGCAAGGCAACATGTCTATCAGCGAGTATAGAGATAAATTCATTCAGTTGTCAAGATATGCTCCAGATGAGGTGGCGGATGATGAAAGGAAGCAAGAGCACTTAACAGAAGGACTCAATGGCCCTCTACAGTATGCACTGGTTGCTCACACATTTCCATCATTCCAGAGACTGTTGGATAAGGCTCTTGCTATTGAACACAAGCGTGTTCAACTAGGAGACTTGAAGAGGAAGGCTATCTCATAGGGACAGGGTAGCAGCAGTGTTCGTCCTCGCTACGTTCCACCTCAGGGTACCCCAGCTCGTCCAGGAGGAGGACCACGCCCAGTTCAGTATGCTCCATAGGGGTCTCCACGGACACCTCCCACTCGTCAGGTTGCCCCCACTGGCACCCTGGCGAGACCTACAGGACAGAAGATTGGCCCTACATGCTTCAAGTGCAGTCAGATTGGGCACTATGCTAATGCTTGTCCGGTGGGGAATTCTGCTACACCAACTCAGAACAAGCAACAGACTCCTGGCAAGGGATATTCTATTGCCAGGGTTAATCAAGTCAGCGTTGATGCTACTCCTGATGATGCGGACATCGTGCTTGGTATGTTTTACATTAATGCAATTCCTGCAACAATACTATTTGATTCTAGTGCTACACATTCCTTCATGTTCGCTCGTTATGCCAACACAAATGAGATACCACTGCTAAATATGAGAAAACCAATGATAGTAATTACACCTAAAGGGCCTGTTGAGGCAAGTCATATGACACGTAGATTGACATTAACAATTATGGGAAGAGAATTCTGGGCTACCGCTATAGTATTAGAGGAAAGCAGTATAGATCTGATCCTCGGTATGTCATGGTTGAGGAAGGCAAAGGCCATTATAACATGTGGTAGGGGTACTGTAGAACTCACTAGCCCTAAAGGAGAAAGATTTCAAGTTCAAATTGCAGTAACCACCTCTTCCAAACGAGCCATGTTCTTTATAGCTGAGGAGTTTGTTGGTGACAACATCCGAGTGGTTAGGGATTTTCCATATGTCTTTCTAGAGGAGTTACCAGGGATGCCACCAGAAAGGTAAGTTGAGTTTGTCATTGATCTCTTACCTAGGACTGCCCCTATTTCTAAACGCCCCTACAGAATGTCCGTAGAAGAGTTACAAGAACTTAAGAAGCAGTTAACGGAGTTGCAGGAGGCAGGGTACATTCGTCCGAGTTCCTCACCTTGGGGAGCATCAGTACTGTTTGTACAGAAGAAGGATGGTTCACAACGGATGTGTGTGGACTATAGAGCACTTAATGATGTTACCATCAAGAATAAGTACCTATTACCTCGTATTGATGACTTATTTGATCAGATGAGAGGTGTTAGGGTGTTTTCTAAGATTGACCTCAGGTCAGGCTACCATCAAATGAAGATTAGGCCATCTGATATTCCCAAGATGGCTTTCTCAACCCGATATGGTCTATATGAATTCACAGTAATGTCATTTGGCTTAACCAATGCACCCGCTTATTTTATGAACCTGATGAATAAGGTGTTCGTGGAGTATCTCGATAAGTTCATCGTGGTATTCATCGACGACATTCTTATTTATTCCAAGAATGATAGTGAGCATGAGGAGCATTTGCGGATGGTGCTACAGAAGTTACGGGATAGTCAGCTTTATGCCAAATTTACCAAGTGTGATTTCTGGCTTGATGAAGTACATTTTCTTGGGCATATCATCTCCAAAGGAGGAATTGCTGTTGATCCAGCTAAAGTGACAGCAATAATGGATTGGAAGACACCTAGTACAGTTTCGGAGATCCAGAGTTTCTTGGGACTCGTAGGTTATTATCGGCGATTCATTGAAGGGTTCTCTAAGATTGCTAAGCCTATGACCTCATTGTTGGAGAAGGGCAAGGAGTTTAAGTGGACTGATAAATGTCAAGAGAGTTTCGATCAGTTGAGATCTAAATTGATGACTGCTCCAGTACTGATTATGCCAGATCTACAGAAGAATTTTGATGTATATTGTGATGCAAGTCGCCAGGGCTTGGGATGTGTGCTTATGCAGGAAGGATACGTCATTGCCTACGCGTCTCGCCAGTTGCGGAAACACGAGTTAAACTACCCCACTCATGACTTAGAACTGGCAGCCGTTGTGCATGCTCTCAAGATTTGGAGGCAATATATTATGGGAACCAAGTGTCGAATCTACACCGATCACAAGAGTTTCAAATACATTTTTACTCAGAAGGATCTCAACCTTAGGCAACATCGATGGTTGGAGCTCATCAAGGATTATGACCTAGAAATTCACTATAATCCGGGCAAGGCGAATCTCGTTGCGGATGCCTTGAGTTGAAAGGGGCACGTTCATGCAGCTATTGTCACCCAGTTACCCGATGAGTTAGCAGAAGATTTTGAGAGGCTCAATCTGGGAATAGTTGCTCATACATAAGGAATTACCATAGAATTGGAACCTACCTTAGAGCAAGAAATACGAAAAGGTCAGATCGGTGATGCCAAAATCTAGGAGATCAAGGATCTGATAATAGAAGGCAGAGGCCCAGATTTCACGGAGGATGAGCAAGGCACGATATGGTTCAAGAATCGGATTTGTGTTCCAGATATCGATAGTCTTCGTGAAACCATATTGAAGGAGGCACATGACTCAGTTTATTCTATCCACCCTGGTAGTACTAAAATGTACCAGGACCTGAAGCAGAAGTATTGGTGGCATGGACTAAAGAAGGATGTTGCTTCACATGTTGCACTTTGTGATGTTTGCCAGAGGGTGAAAGCGGAACACCAAAGACCTGCTGGTTTACTACATCCGCTTAAGATACCTAAGTGGAAATGGGAAGAGATTGGCATGGACTTCATTGTTGGATTACCCTGCACATCTGCTGGGTATGACTCTATATGGGTAATTGTGGATAGGCTAACTAAAGTAGCCCACTTTATTCCAGTGAAGACCACGTATTCAGGTGCCAAGCTAGCAGAGTTATACATGGCACGGATTGTATGCTTACATGGGGTGCCAAAGAAGATTGTGTCAGACCGGGGATCACAGTTTACCCCTCGGTATTGGAAAAAGTTGCACGAGTCCTTAGATACAAGATTGAATTTTAGTTTGGCTTACCATCCTCAGACTGATGGGCAGACTGAGCGGACCAACCAAGTACTAGAGGATATGTTAAGAGCTTGTGCTCTTACGCATGGTGGTAGTTAGGATAAGAGTTTTCCCTATGTGGAGTTCTCTTACAATAATAGCTACCAGGCCAGTTTGAAGATGACACCGTTTGAGGCTTTGTATGGCAGAAAGTGCAGGACTCCACTGTATTGGGATCAAACTAGTGAAAGGCAGTTGTTTGGGCCTGAAATTATACAAGAGGCAGAGGAACAAGTCCATCAAATAAGGGAGAATTTGAGAACTGCACAATCTAGGCAGAAAAGCTATGCTGATACCCGGAGAAGACTACTAGAGTTTAAGGAGGGTGATCATGTCTATTTGAAGGTGTCACCACTCCGGAGCATGAGAAGATTTAAAGTCAAAGGAAAGTTGTCCCCTTGCTTTATTGGACCTTTCTTAATCCTAAAGCGAGTGGGAGAGGTGGCATATCAATTGGAGTTACCCGATCATCTTGCGGATGTACATGATGTCTTTCATGTGTTACAACTGAAGAAGTGTCTCAGGGTACCTGAAGAGCAGCTACCACTAGAGGACCTTAGTGTTCAAGATGATCTGACTTATGCTGAGTATCCCATCAAGGTTCTTGATACACTGACTCGTGTCACGAGAAATAAGGTGATAAAGATGTGCAAAGTGCAATGGAGTCACCACGGAGAAAATGAAGCTACTTGGGAGAGAGAAGAAGAGCTTCGCATAGATTTTCCCTATCTTTTCCCTAGATCTTCTTAAATCTCAAGGACGAGATTCTTTGTAAGGGGGGTAGGATTTGTAACACTCAAAATTGTATAAAAGGAATATATAGAGGTCCCCTTATTTTATGTGCTTCATTTGCATCATAAAAAGAGCATACATAAAATTTAGAGATGGATTAAAACAAATGATAAAAAAATATATGCATCATGTTGGAGTTATATGTTTGTGCATTAAATAAAAATAATAAGAATAATAATAATAAGATAATAATTCTAAAGGTTGGATTAAACCCTAAATTAAAATTAGGGTTTTTGAAAATGAGAAGAAGAGAAAAGATATAAAAATAATATATATAATTAAATTTCTCCAGCATTAGTACTCCTAATTTCACAGATATAATTTGTAAATAGAGAACCACATAGTTTGAATTCCAGTTTGAAATCAAATTGGATTTGGAAGTAAGAAATAAGGAAAAATAAGAAAAGAAAAAAAAAGAAAAAAAAGGATAAAAACCTTACTGGGCCAACTGCCTCCCTTCTGGCCCAAGGTGCATTTCCCCTCCCGCGCGGCCCAACTGCGGATGCGCGTGCAATCCCACCTCCTCACTGATTTTGCGGGCCCGCTCGTCAGCAGTCGTCTTCAACACTCGTGTCTCACTGAAGAGTGGGCCTGGCTCATCGGATGCTTCCTCTTCCTTCGCCGCGCAAACCGGAGGTGCGTAACCATGACGGGCTTCGCGGGAATCCGTTGCGGACGCCTCAACCGACCTTCCTAGCGAGCATAAAGCACAACAGCAGACCCTAACTCTCCTCCTCTTCCTTCGCTGCACACAAATCTCTAGCCACCAGAACAAAACCGAGGCGGACAATGCACCGCCGCAGCTAATTCTCGACCTCGTCACCATTGGGGACCTGGAAAAGGGCTGTGGCGCTTCACCGTGTCACCAGGAGATCATCCTTGGCAGTGCCTGACGGGATTGTTCCTCAGGACGGCCGTAATTCTTCACCGTATTTCGTCGCCGCCATGGGGGTCGCACTGTGCCGTGGATAGGCGTACTACCCGACCTAGTTCCTGGTATGACACCGCAACTAGCCTGACCACCCTCTGTTCTTTGTTTTGTGCTAGAAATCGTGTAGTGATTAACACCGGTGGCCGGATTGGGCGTACGACGGCGAGACTCCGCCGTGCGAGATGGCGTGCCGCCGCTCTGTCCGCTCCGGCGTCGTCGCTGAGTTAGGGGTAGGACGACCACCGTTGGATCTTGATCCAGCGCGGGGGATTAAATTAAGTGTATCGGTTCGGCACTGGAGCTATCACGTCCGTCCATCGGCGGATGAATGCTGGAGATTAGGTCATAGGATTTTAAATCAGGGTTGCCGATGGGGAATCCAACGAATGGGATCGCATACCGCCTTGCGGGTAGTCAGTTCTAATCTGGGCCACAGAACCGTAATCATGCGGCCGAGATCTGAGAATACCTCTTCGCGCTAACAGTTTTACATAAAAGACCCTGGGTGTTTTAGAAAACAACCCGCCGTCCAGAGAGTGGTTTACTGAGTCTAGGAGTTTATGAGAGCAGCCCCCCTGACCTTTTTGGAAAATGAGGCTGAGTCCAGAGGACAGAAAAACTATAGAAAATAAAATAGGTATTAATTTTTAATTCATAAATAAATGATAGAATTTGTTAAATTCCTAGAAAATTCATACTTGCTCCAAATTAATCCATTCCACTTCCTATAATTTGGTAATAATATCCTCTATCAAATTGTGCCACTGTTTTGGCATGAAAGACACACTAAAAAATGTATTCCTTAATCTTGTATTAAGCACATAAAACCTTGGAAAATTTATAACTTAAAATCTATAACTCCAAATTTAATGATTCTAGTTCCTATGACCTCATTTTAATGTGTAGATTTTTATTATATATTTTATTTACCTGTTTGGTGCGATGTTAATTTTTACTATACTATGTATGTATTGTGTGATGCGAGTAGACGAGCAAGCCACTGTGGACCTGAGGTTCAGCATGTTGAAGTTGCTGAGCAGGAGCTCATTGAAGGCAAGTTGTGCCCTTGATCACTTACTTTTTTTCAGCCATGTTCTTATTAATTATAATGATCTACATAGGTTAATTTTGATGGGATCCAATAGGTTTCAGTTTTGGTTATCTTTATACCTTGTTTACCACTGAAATATTTTTGGGTAGTACCTGCTATTGCTTTATGTGGATTTGGGTATGAAGATACATTATTCATGATTACATTTTTATTATCTGTTTATTATTACTGTTCATGTTAAGATCATTATGTTAATGGGAACATGGAGCGACCACCCGAGAAAACAGTGCTACCACAAGAGTTTAATGGGACGCCCTTGGCTGATTAACTAGGAAAGCTAGTGGATGACTTCCTTACCCGAAAGGGGCAAGGGCAGTAGGGGAGTGTTGGGGACTTGTTCTCAAATGCTATGAATTAAGAACAAGGCAACATAAAGTGTTAAATATTAATGTCCTTCGTCCGCTGAAGCATTATCTTCCCAAGGATTTAATGAACTTCGGACGAAGGCCATGAGCAAAATATTACAAAGGTCACACCTTCGTAATCAGACTTATAAAACAATGGAATACAAAATATAAAATATTAGAGAAAAGTATACCAAAGATAGATAATATCATTCACATATTTTATTATACAGACTTAAATATTATACATAATATTTGGGTATATTTATACCTTCGCCTTGGCAGAAAACAATAATTCCAGCGTAATGTGTCAGCGATTGCAAGATTGCGTGAACAGTATAGGGGTATTGTTCACCTATTTATAGGCACAGGGCGCATCCTATGTAAAATTACATTTATGCCCTTTACAATTGACTACAATAATGACACAAAACATCATGGGTCTTTAAGTCATTTCATCTTTAAGTCGGTTCACCCCTTTGTCTTGAGATCTATCACTGTGCCGAAGCTTTATAGGTGATAGCTTTGGCGTTGTTTCTGAGAGGATCTGCCGAAGGTGTTCTCTTTCTTTAGGATCTTCGGCTACGAAGCATACCCCCAACAGTAGCCCCTTCGTGGTGCTAGATCGTTTTTCGTAACGAGCTTGATCCGTGAAAAAGTCTTCTTGGCTTCGGGATGCCGAAGATTCGAAAAACACCTTCCCTGAGCTCGTTGGCGAGAAACGATTAAAATAATCCGCGCGCGAAGTGGCCTCATCTTGCAGCTGTTACGCGCGCCCTGGCGATTCACCTTCTCGGACCCTGTGGCCCACCGTTCAGTGAGTGCGGGTGGCTGTTTGTCTGGTGCGGAAGACCTTGACGATTCACCTTCCCACCTGCGGCACTATATAAACAGACGAGTAGGTGTGAAGTTACCACAACATTCATTGCTATTGCACTATTTTGCTACCAAAATATTGACCAAAACCGAAGCTTGTTTGCTGCATCCTCAACCGAAGCTATTTACTTTGCTCAAGCTTCGTAAGAAAGAGCTTCGGCAAAATAAAGAAAAATTTTCAACTTCATTCAAAAAACGAGAAATTCAATCATCAAATGGCCAGAGTGCGTTCCACAGCTAGGGTTACGCGCGATGGAGAGGAAGCCGAAGGTGCTGAAACTGCCCCAATCTCCGAAGTGATGAAGCGCTCAGGGCTGGTAGCATCGGAGGATGCACCTGCCGCTGAAACAGAACAGGCTGATGTTGAGGAGACTGAGTCTGAAGATGATTACAGTGCGGTGCCAAGTAAACCCAGCCACCTGGATTTCGGGAAATCCACCATCTCCGAAGATGATTTGCCTAAGCTGTTGAAATTGGGCTATTTCATTGAAGCGAAGAAAGAGCTAGTTCGTTTTGGTGGGGAAGAGACTACTCCGAAACCAGGGAAGGATGAAGTGGTAGTCTTCAAAAGTTTCTTTAAGGCTGGCTTAAGATTTCCTTTGAACAAGATGATTGCTGATGTATTGAAGAAGTTTGGGATCTACCTTCATCAGCTAACTCCTAACGCTATTGTCCGGCTTAGCGTTTATATCTGGGCTCTCCGCAGCCAAGGGGTGGAGCCATTTGGCAAAGGCTTCTGCCGAGTGCACGAGCTTCATTATCAGACAAAAGCTAGAGGAGATGGGCTACATGAAAATTTTGGCTGCTACAATTTTGCCTATCGCAAGAACACAAAATTTCTAGTGATTAGCTACCGAAGCAAGTGGCCAGCTGGCTGGAAGTCTGAGTGGTTTTACGTCAAAGTTGACGAAGACAAGGAGAAGCTGGTCCAGAGTCCGCTAGAATTGATCTTCGGAGAGACCAGACCCCGGTGCAACATGACACCAGGGAGTCCAAGCCAAATTGCCCTGGCTGAATTTCGAGTTATTGCAGATCATATCGGCACTAGGGACTCAGTGCAATAATTTTTGGCCTTCAGAGTGTTCCCAACTTTGAAGGAGTGGGACATGCCGAAGATGAAGGGGGAAAAGAAGAAGGGGGAATTTATCCGGTTGCCTTACCATTATAAATTCAAGAAACTTTTCAAAGTGCCTTGCCAAGAGTGGCTGGACACAATCGAAGTAATGTGCAATGAAATACTAGGTAATTACTCTAAAAAAGAAGATCAATTGATGACTGCGGCCTTCGGCACCCGTCCGAAGCGAAGGCTAAACCGAGTAATGGATGCTCTGGACTTTGAGTATCCCGACTACGAGCGGTTAGACAAGGATGCCGAAGGGCAAAAGAAAAAGAGAGTGGATGGTGCTCTGAATAAAGACGATGAAGAACAATTAAAAAAGAAAAAGCTGAAGCATGAGCCACAAACAGATGCTTCGAAGAATAGAAAAGCTACAGCTCTGAAGCAGAAGGCAATTGATGAAGAAGAAGAAACTGCTGCAACACCCTCTGCCACCGACGTGGAGGAAATTCTAAAGGTAATGACTGAATCTTTGCCTATCAAGCTAAGTCCACTGGGGCCACATCTGACGAAGCTTTTTCAGAAGGAAAAGGAGCCCGCAAAAACGAAGAAGGCAGCTAGGCCAAAAAAGCAAAGAATCATTACAGTGACAGAAGTCATCGAAGGGACACCACCAGGAGCTTCAGCTCTGAAGGCGCCAGCTGTTGAGAGCACGACGGTCACTGAAGCTGCACCTTCGGAAGCCACAGCTACCGATGCTACCACAGCCGAAGATATTCATTTAGAGAGCACGATTGCCGATATTGATAAGATACTGCTAAACATGGCCGCAGAAGAAGCTGATGTAGCCACCAAAGAGACTATGACCACAGAACCCGAGAAGGAGAAAGAAATACCCGAAGACACTTCGGAAGATGAAATTTTTAACTTTCAAAACTTAGTTGGTCAAGAGCCGACAAAGGCTAAAAAAGAAGAGCTAAAAGAATATGCTATATCTTGCGGATATCAGACGGGAGCACTTCTCTTCGGTGGCATCGATGATGAAAAATTGGGCTGCATCTAGGATCAGACCGGAGCGAAGGTTATCGGTACTCTATCAAAGAGTATTGGTTTCCCGAAGCTCGAAACAGATATTAGCCGCTACCGACGACAACACATTGTCGGTAGTTTATTCTATTCCAATTTCAAGGTAAACTTTTCTTTAACTTTTATTATTCCAATAACGAAGATGTTTTCTAACGAAGGTCGTTTGTATGCAGAGTATGCTACTGAGTAAAGCTTTGAAAATGCAGCAAGATTTGGAAGATAAAAAACACGAAGTTATAATTGAAAACTTAGAAAACAAGATAAAAGACCAATCAGCTGCTCTTGAAAAGAAAGACTTCGAGCTTCAGACAACCAAAGGCTTATTGGCAGAAGCTGAAGCTAAAATAGCAGAATTAAATACGAAGCTTCTCTCCCAGTCAGAAAGCTTCGAACAAGAAAAGCAGAAGCTTAATGCAAAATTTGAGGCCGAGGTGCAGAAAAGTTCAGATTTGAAAAAATCATTGACAAGCCTTCAAAACAAATGTCTGGAGTTCAGTAATTGATGTGTTCAACGGCTGAAGCAAGTCTTCTATTCGGTTGGAGCCAGCAGCAAAAAATTTAATCCTTCGTCTGAAGACCTGCCAGGGGCCTTTGAACATATCAAAGGTGAAATTAATGACCTTGAAGAAGTTATAGCTGCACATGGTGACTTTTGTGCCCTGGTAGCTTCTCGGGGCACAGCTGTCGCCTTCCTGAAATCTGGCTGCAAACATGGAAAGGTTATCAATAGACCCAATTTCAGCTTATCACCAGCAGACCTAGATAATATTCCCAACCTTGCCCAAAGCATAGCAAATAGATTTGTAAAACTGGTATGGACAAAGGGTGGACGAAGCAAAGCTGGTGATGAAGCTCGGAGTCATCTTAAGCTGGTAACAAAATCATACCTTGTGCTTACCTCTTCCTTCGAACTTGAATTTTGCTTACAATACTTGAATACGTACAGGATGACGAAGCCAAGGCCGAAGCTAAAGAGTAAGAAGACGAAGCCGAAGTTTAATGGATGACGAAGTCGAAGCCGAAGCCGAAGCTCAATGGATACTAATGAAGCTTGAATAGATAACTGTAGAAAAAACTCTAAAAACCCTTGTAATAACCTTTGTAAAGAACAATGTAATTAATTTTTACTTTGTAAACTTTGTCCATACCTTGTAATATATTCTTACCTTTCCATCAATGTATAAAGTGCTTTGATGTGAACGAAATTAGCATTTTTGAGCCGAAGGCGAAAAACACCTTCCCTTCTTTTCGTACACAGCGAACCATAAAGACTGCTTCTTTTTCTTTTTGCCGAAGCCTTATCTTTAGAGCCGAAGCAACTGCCTGTGTTATGATGATGATGATCCTATGTATGTCTAAATGAATGTTTATGAATGCAAATGTATGATGTAATGTATGGTGCAAATGAATGTCCAAACACACACATACGAGGCCACAACCATATCCTTCATTCCCTTAGGAATAACCAAAGTCTCTTTGCCATTTATTTTTCGGCTTCACCGCTTATTTTTCGGTGTATCAGCGCTGACTTTTTGCTGTAAGTTCTGCATTCCCTTAGGAACGTCTTTTGAACTTCTTCGCCTTCTATTTCGGCGGTATCGCGTTGACTTTTCGTGCTTCGCCTTATATTTTGGCGGAATCAGCGTTGACTTTTCGCTGTAAGCTCTGCATTCCCTTAGGAACGACTTTTGAGCAGAAAACTTACACTGTGCTCCCTTAGGAACGGCTTTTTGTAGCTTTGTCGTGCTCTGCATCCCCTTAGGGACGTCTTTCGAGCCTCTCCCTGCTTTTTCTTTTCTCTTTGCACTCGATGGTGCATGCTCAACTTTTACATTTACATCTTTGGGGGATATTGCTCTTGTAGAGCTGAAATAAGAAAAAAAGAAATTACATGCTATGGCCCCGTTAAAAACCTTTCTCCCCCTTTGGAAAGGAAAAGGGTGCCATAGGAAAAAATAAAAAGATTACATCAAGTTACACATAATATCGCCGAAGCTCATCCGCATTCCAGGATCTAGGAATGTCGTTGCCGTCCATATCCTTCAATCTGTAAGAACCGGGTCTTGACAAAGATACTACCAGAAAAGGTCCTTCCCACTTCAACTGTAGCTTGCCTACTGTATCTGGGTTGGCAACTCTCCGAAGTAACAAGTGCCCTGGCCTGATATTTTTTGACCGAACTTTTCTGTCACGCCATTTTATTGTTTCGGCTTGATATTTATTGATGTTCTCCACAACCTGAAGCCTGATTCCTTCTATAGCATCTTTTACCACAGAATAATCAGCTTCGTCCTCTGCCGCAGCCACTGTTCTTATTGATCCTGCTTTAGCTTCTTCCGGGGTTATTGCTTCGTCACCAAACAGTAATTTGAATGGTGTAAAGCCTGTTGACCTTGACATTGTTGTGTTGTGGCTCCAAACCACTTTGATCAATTCATCTGGCCACTTTTCTCTGGGCTGATTGAAGATTAACTTCATTATTCCCATCATTATAATGCCATTAGCTCTTTCGACAAGTCCATTTGACTCCGGATGTCTAACCGATGCAAAATGGATCTTCACGCCAATTTGTTCACAGAACTCTTTGAAAGCTTTGGCATCAAACTGTGTTCCGTTGTCCATAGTAATAGCCTTCGGCACTCCGAAGCGACAAACAATATTTTGCCAGAAAAATTTCCGAACAGTGATCGAAGTTATTGTGGCTAAAGGCTTCGCCTCAATCCACTTGGAAAAATATTCTACCGCCACCACAACATATTTTAAATTTTCTTGTGCTGGTGGAAGTGGGCCTAACAAATCAAGGCCCCACCTTTGCAACGGCCAAGTGGGCTGTATTAGCTGAGTTAGAGATAAAGGTTGTTTTTGATCTCTTGCACATTTTTGACAACCTTCACACTTTTGGACTAATTCTGCTGCATCTGAAGCTGCCTTCGGCCAATAAAATCCTTGACGAAAGACTTTTCCCAGCAAGGGCCTAGATCCGATGTGAGATCCACACAGACCTGCGTGTATTTCCTTCATCGATTCTATACCTTCAGCTCTGGATAAACATTTGAGCAATGGAGAGCAGACTCTATGTTTGTATAACTCCCCTTCTATTATTACATATGGTCGGGCTCTTGCCTCTATTCTCTTATTATAAGCTTCGTCATCTGAAAGGCAATTGCCCTGAAGAAAAGATATAATCTCAGTTCTCCAATCTTCACTATGAACAGGAGATATATTAAGCACTGCTCTTTCAAGAAGTTCCACCAAAGGTGCTCTTATTGTCTCAAAGAATACTTTCGAAGGTAAAGGCAACCCCTGTGCCACTGATTTGGCTAACAGATCAGCGTGCTCATTTTCTCCTCGTGGAATATTCTTGACAGAAAATCCTTCGAAAGAAGCTTCAAGCCTTCGAACTGTATCCAAGTATTTCTCAAGCTTAGGGTCTCTTGCTCTACAACCCTTGTCAATATGCCCAGAAATAACTTGGGAATCGGTTTTAAGAACCACCCTTCTTATCCCCATTGCCTTTAACTTCTGAAACCCTAAAAGCAAAGCTTCGTATTCAGCAATATTATTTGTGCAGCTAAAATCAAGTTTCACTGCATAGCATGTTCTGACTTTGGAAGGTGCAACTAAAATAGAAGCTGCACCTGCCGTGAAGGTTCCCCAGGAACCGTCGCAGAATACTGTCCAAGCTTCAGCATCTTTACTTGCTTCTTCTTCTTGAGCCCCTCGCGTCCAGTCAATGATGAAGTCTGCTAACGCCTGGGATTGGATCGAGGATCTATGCACATAATCAATGCTGAATTCGTTGAGTTCCGCAGCCCACTTTCCAATCCTTCCAGTAGCTTCTATGTTCCTCATAATATCCTTCAAAGGCTGTGATGAAGGAACAATTATATGGAATGCTTGAAAGTAATGCCGAAGCTTCCTGGAGGCCATTAAGACAACATATAGCACCTTCTCCAGTTCTGTATAATTTTTTTTTGATAAACTGAGAACTTCGGAGACAAAGTATACTGGAGCTAGCTTTTTAGTTTGTCCTTCAAGCTTCTCCTGGACAAGTGTGAAAGGGAAATGTGCCCTTGGGCCATTTCTAAGTATTTTGGTGATTGAGTGCCAACACAAGTGCTTAAGTGTTAATCTATGTCAATTGATGGACAAAGTGCAAATCAAGAGTAAAGGTATGTTTCTAAGACTTAGTACATTGTTTTAGAGACTAATGTATTGTGTCTAAGTGCTAGAAATAGGAAAAGTCCAATTTGGAAAAGACTTGGCTATGCAGCCAAGACTCTACGCAGTCTGGGTGCACCGGACAGTGTCCGGTGCGCCGGGCTGGCGACTATCAACTGGTTGCTCTCGGGAAGCGATCAACGGCGTACGGCTATAAATCACCGGACTGTCCGGTGGTGCACCGGACTGTCCGGTGAGCCATTCACAGGCGAAGTCGTCGCTCTCGGGAAGCGATTAACGGCGTACGACTATAATTCACCGGACTGTCTGGTGAGGCACCAGACTGTCCGGTGAGCCAACGGTCAGCCGGGCCAACGGTCGGCCGAGGATTCCGCGCGTGATGCGTGGCTGAGCCAACGGTCACAAGGGGGCACTGGACTGTCCGGTGTGCACCGGACAGTGTCCGGTGCGCCAACGGCCCTGGATCTTCAACGGTCGGCTGCTCCACAGAAGGAAAGAAATCCGCACCGGACAGTGTCCGGTGGTGCACCGGACAGTGTCCGGTGGTGCAGTCGACTGAAGGCAAGAATTGCCTTCCTAGAATGCTCTCAATGGCTCCTAGCTGCCTTGGGGCTATAAAAGGGACCCCTAGGCGCATGGAGGAGAATACCAAGCATTCTCTAAGCATTCCCAAGCACCAAGACCTCAATTCCGCGCATTCGATTCTTTGTGATAGCAACTAGAGCTCCATTTGAGTAGTGTACTCTTCGGGTTGTGTTGAGAGCTCGTGTTGTGACTTGTGTGCGTGTTGTTGCTCTGATTTTGTGTCTTGTGTGCGTTGCTCATCCCAACCTTACTTCTGTGACTCCTTGTGAACATCTTTGTAAGGGCGAGAGGCTCCAAGTTGTGGAGATTCCTCGCAAGCGGGATATAGTAAAGTGCAAGCAAAACACCGTGGTATTCAAGTGGGTCTTTGGACCGCTTGAGAGGGGTTGAGTGCAACCCTCGTCTATTGGGACGCCACAACGTGGAGTAGGCAAGTATTGGACTTGGCCGAACCACGAGATAAACCATTGTGCCATCTCTGTGTTGATCTCTTTGTGGTTATTGTGTTTTGCTAAGACTCCTCTCTAGCCACTTGGCCTTATTGTGCTAACCCCTAATCAAGTTTTTGTGGCACTAAGTTTCAAGTTTTACAGGATCATCTATTCACCCCCTCTAGGTGCTCTCAATTGGTATCAGAACCGTTCTCTTCACGAAGGGACTAATCGCTCGAAGAGATGGATCCTAAGGGAAAGGGGATGGTGGTCAATGATAAGAGAAAGAGTCCTTCGTCAATGATCCAAAGGATGACAAGCCTACTGACTCGAGGTCGGGCCACAAAAGAAAAGACAGGAGGAAGAAGAAAACAAGGCGCATCAAGGAGATAATCTACTACGACAGCGACGAATCTTCCTCTTCCCAAAAGGACGACGACAACGACTACGAGAAAAGGAAGACGGTTAATTCAAACTTTTCCTTTGATTATTCTCGTATTCCGCAAAGTTCCAATGCTCATTTGCTTTCCATTCCTCTCGGCAAACCTCCTCACTTTGATGGAGAGGACTACGGATTTTGGAGTCACAAAATGCGTAGTCACTTGTTCTCTCTCCATCCAAGCATATGGGAGATAGTAGAGAGTGGAATGAAATTTGATAGTACTGATAGTCCCATGTTCATTAATGAGCAAATTCACAAAAATGCACAAGCTACTACTGTTCTTCTAGCTTCATTGTGCAGGGACGAATACCATAAGGTGAGCGGCATGGATAACGCCAAGCAGATCTGGGACACCCTCAAGATCTCACATGAGGGGAACGACGTCACCATGCTCACCAAGATGGAGTTGGTGGAGGGCGAACTTGGGAGATTCGCAATGATCAGGGGCGAGGAGCCAACCCAAACGTACAATCAGCTCAAGATCCTCGTCAACAAAATAAGGAGCTATGGAAGCACACGATGGACGGACCATGACGTCGTCCGCCTAATGCTAAGGTCTTTTACTGTCCTCGATCCACATCTTGTGAACAATATTCGTGAGAATCTTAGGTACACCAAGATGTCGCCCGAGGAGATACTTGGAAAGTTCATAAGCGGGCGGATGATGATCAAGGATGCTAGATACGTTGATGATGCGTTGAATGGCCCAATCCAAGAGCCCCAAACCATTGCTCTCAAAGCAACGAGGAGCAAGGAGGCGCTACTTAGCAAGGTGGCGCAAGTTGAGGCGGCCGAGCTTAATGATGAAGAAATGGCCCTCATCATCAAGCGTTTCAAGACGACGCTAAAAGGTCGCAAGGGGCTTCCCAACAAGAACAAGACAAAGGGGAAGCGCTCATGCTTCAAATGTGGTAAGATTGGTCATTTTATCGCTAATTGTCCCGATAATGATAGTGACCAGGAACGAGGGAACAAGAGGGAAAAGAAGAAGACTTACAAGAAGGCTAAGGGCGAGGCACACCTTGGCAAGGAGTGGGACTCGAATTGTTCGTCGTCCGACTCCGACAATGAAGGACTCGCCGCCACCGCCTTCAACAAATCGTTCCTCTTCCCCAACGAGCATCACACCTGCCTCATGGCAAGGGAAAAGAAGGTAAGCACTCGTGATACTAGTACTTACGCTTCCTCAAGTGATGAAGAATCTAGCAATGATGAAATAGACTATTCATGTTTATTCAAGGGCCTAGATAGAACTAAGGTTGATAAGATTAATGAATTAATTGATGCCTTGAATGATAAGAATAGGTTTTTAGAAAAGCAAGAGGATCTATTGTATGAAGAACATGATAAGTTTGTAGAGGCACAAAAATCCCTTGCTTTAGAAATTAAAAGGAATGAAATGCTCTCTTGTGAATTGTCTACATGCCATGACTCTATTTCTAGCTTAAAGAGCATAAATGATGATTTAAATGCTAAGTTAGAAGTAGCTAATAAATCAACATCTTGTGTAGAACATGTTGCAATTTGCAATAGGTGTAAAGATTTTAATGTTGATGCTTGTAGTGAACACCTAGTTTCAATTTCTAAATTGAATGATGAAGTGGCTAGTCTTAATGCCCAACTTAAGACTAGCAAGAGTGAACTTGACAAAATAAAATTTGCAAGGGATACTTACACGATTGGTAGACACCCCTCAATTAAGGATGGTCTTGGCTTCAAGAGGGAAGTCAAGAACTTAACAAGCCATAAGGCTTCCATCTCCGCCAAGGAGAAAGGGAAGGCCCCTATGGCTAGTAGTACTCAAAAGAACCATGCTTTCATGTATCATGATAGGAGACATTCTAGGAATGCTTATAGAAGTTATGATGCTTTTGATTCCTATGCCATGTTTGCTTCTAGTTCTTTTATTATGCATGATAGAAATTTGGCTAAGAAAAATGATATGCCTAGAAGGAATGTTGTTCATATTCCTAGAAAAGTAAACAATGAACCTTCTACAATTTTTCATACTTGCAATGCTTCCTTTGCTATTTGTAGAAAGGATAAGAAGGTGATTGCTAGGAAGTTAGGGGCAAGATGCAAGGGAGATAAAACTTGCATTTGGGTCCCTAAGACCATTGTGACTAACCTTGTAGGACCCAACAAGAGTTGGGTACCTAAAACCCAAGCCTAAATTTGCCTTGCAGGTTTATGCATCCGGGGGTTCAAGCTGGATTATCGACAGCGGATGCACAAACCACATGACGGGGGAGAAGAAGATGTTCACCTCCTACGTCAAGAACAAAGATTCCCAAGACTCAATCATATTCGATGATGGGAATCAAGGCAAGGTGAAAGGGTTAGGAAAAATAGCTATTTCATCCGAGCACTCAATTTCCAATGTGTTTTTAGTTGAGTCGCTTGGATATAACTTGTTGTGTGTGAGTCAGCTTTGTAACATGGGATATAAATGCTTATTCACAAATGTAGATGTGTCTGTCTTTAGAAGAAGTGATGGTTCATTAGCTTTTAAGGGTGTATTAGACGACAAACTCTATTTAGTTGATTTTGCAAAAGAGGAGGCCGGTCTAGATGCATGCTTAATTGCTAAGACTAGCATGGGCTGGCTGTGGCATCGCCGTTTAGCTCATGTGGGGATGAAGAACCTTCACAAGCTTCTAAAGGGAGAACACGTGATAGGTCTAACTTATGTAACTTTCGAAAAAGATAGACCTTATGCAGCTTGTCAAGCAGGTAAACAGGTGGGAAGCTCTCATCATACCAAAAATGTGATGACCACATCAAGACCTTTGGAGTTGCTTCATATGGACCTCTTCGGACCCGTCGCCTATCTAAGCATAGGAGGTAGTAAGTATGGTCTTGTTATAGTTGATGATTTTTCCCGCTTCACTTGGGTATTCTTTTTGTAGGATAAATCTGAAACCCAAGGGACCCTCAAGCGCTTCCTAAGAAGAGCTTAAAATGAGTTTGAGCTCAAGGTGAAGAAGATAAGGAGCGACAACGGGTCCGAATTCAAGAACCTTCAAGTGGAGGAGTACCTTGAGGAGGAAGGGATCAAGCACGAGTTGTCCACTCCCTACACACACAGCAAAATGGTGTGGTAGAGAGGAAGAACAGGATGCTCATAGACATGGCGAGGACGATGCTTGGAGAGTTCAAGACCCCCGAGCGGTTTTGGTCGGAAGCCGTGAACATGTCTTGCCACGCCATCAACCGGGTCTACCTTCACCACCTCCTCAAGAAGACCTCGTATGAGCTTCTAACCGGTAACAAACCCAATGTGTCTTACTTTCGTGTATTTGGGAGCAAATGTTACATTCTAGTAAAGAAAGGTAGAAATTCTAAGTTTGCTCCCAAAGCTGTAGAAGGGTTTTTTATTAGGTTATGACTCAAATACAAAGGTGTATAGAGTCTTCAACAAATCATCGGGTTTGGTTGAAGTCTCTAGCGACGTTGTATTTGATGAGACTAATGGCTCTCCAAGAGAGCAAGTTGTTGATCTTGATGATGTAGATGAAGAAGACGTTCCAACGGCCGCAATACGCACCATGGCGATTGGAGATGTGCGGCCACAGGAACAAAAGGAGCAAGATCAACCTTCTTCCTCAACAATGGTGCATCCCCCAACTCAAGACGATGAACAGGTTCGTCAAGAAGAGGCGTGTGATCAAGGGGGAGCACAAGATGATCATGTGATGGAGGAAGAAGCACAACCGGCACCTCCAACCCAAGTTCGAGCGACGATTCAAAGGAATCATCCCGTCGACCAAATTTTGGGTGACATTAGCAAGCGAGTAACTACTCGTTCTAGATTAGTTAATTTTTGTGAGCGTTACTCCTTTGTCTCTTCTATTGAGCCTTTCAGGGTAGAAGAGGCCTTGCTAGATCCGAACTGGGTGTTGGCCATGCAAGAGGAGCTCAATAATTTCAAGAGAAATGAAGTTTGGACACTGGTGCCTCGTCCCAAGCAAAATGTTGTGGGAACCAAGTGGGTGTTCCGCAACAAACAAGACGAGCACGGGGTGGTGACAAGGAACAAGGCTCGACTTGTGCAAAAGGTTATGCCCAAGTCGCAGGTTTGGACTTTGAGGAGACTTTTGCTCCTGTGGCTAGGCTAGAGTCCATTCGTATTTTGCTAGCATATGCCGCTCACCATTGTTTCAGGTTGTTCCAAATGGATGTGAAGAGCGCCTTCCTCAACGGGCCAATCAAGGAGGAGGTGTACGTGGAGCAACCCCTGGCTTCGAGGATGAACGGTACCCCGACTACGTATGTAAGCTCTCTAAGGCGCTCTATGGACTTAAGCAAGCCCCAAGAGCATGGTATGAATGCCTTAGAGACTTTTTATTTGCTAATGCGTTCAAGGTTGGGAAAGCCGATCCAACTTTATTTACTAAGACTTGTGATGGTGACTTATTTGTGTGCCAAATTTATGTCGATGACATAATATTTGGTTCTACTAACCAAAAGTATTGTGAAGAGTTTATGTCACACCCGGTTTTTAGAAGGTAAACCGAATGCAAACCATGTACGTGCCAGGATCAGTTATTCACGTACACAGCAGTTACATAACATGGACATCATCACACAGTGCTCAAATAGTATTAAAAGGGGAAATAATAGTCGATTACATCATACGTCTGAGACGTCCATATAGTTCTTACAATAAATCAAAGTGCAAAAACGAAACGTAGATAACGCGGCCTTCACAGGCAGCCGACTGGGGGTTGCCGCTAACCCACGCCTAGAACTCGTCGTAGTCTTGGAACTCCTGGAAGTCTCCTTCCACAGCTTCATCTTCTCCTGAGCAGTGGTTGCAATGCTAACAACCTGGGGGGGGATTGGTGTGTAGAGCAAGGGTGAGTACACATCAACATACTCAGCAAGCATCCCGTTTGGCTGTAGTGGACTAGCTTTATGTGGAGATGAGTCAAGCAGTTGCTTTTAGTTGGTCAGGTTATTACTTACTAGTAGAAAGCCAGGTTTTAACATTAACCCAAGTTATTAGCCCAATGTATCCTTTCCAAACGGAAAGAATACCACTTACCAGCACCATAATCATAATCAGAACCATCAATCTCATTGCCACCTGTACCAAAATGTCTCTGATCAAGTATCACTAATCTCTGGAGCTCCCTTGGCCGCTCATAACCGCGAGCACGGCTGATATATCAGTTTCATAACACTCTGCAGAGGTGGTGCACTTTACCCATAAGCCGTGATTCCCTCTCTAGCCCGGGCTTGCAAGACCCTTATTCACTCCCGAGGTGAATGGCCAGGGATTCACTACGAAGCCTTTACAAAGATTCCCCGGGGCTGTAGCCACCCGTTAGGTTTCCTAAATGTACCGCACTCCTCCCCAAGGGACAAATCAACCTTGGCAGAGCGAGCCGCATACACCGAGCCCCATTGACGGCACGACAGCTAAGCGATCTACACCCCGGTTCCTCCAATTATTCAGCTAAGGGCGTCCCATTCCACCCTCATGGTTGCACTGTTTTCCCGGGCGGTCATCCATTGAACAGGTCCTTACGGAGAGGCACTCGAGAAACCGCTCGAGTCCCCTTGAAGGTCACAAATATAATCATAAATAAGAAGGGAAAACAGCGTATCATAGATAATCACATCATGTTCATTGATTAGAGTTGGGCAATAGCATCAGACTAAGCAGTAATAATCCGACCCAAATAGGTAAACAAGGACATGGATAACAAAAGCTAGTCAATCCTTAGGTATAAATGTGTAATGCGGGAGGTGAATTAAAGAATGAATAGAACAGCAATAGGTCAAAGGACACTTGCCTCCACCAACCGACTGCTGCTCAGGGGCTTCTCCTGCGAATTCCTCGGGCTCTTCGACCGGATCGTTCTCTATGCGAGCGCAAACATACATACATCAACATATTTAATACAAAAGAACAGTACACCATACAAGGGAACAAATAAAGTGAATATGCATCAAGTATGACATTCGATATCGCATTCATTATGATTAGAAAGAAACGGGAAAGGTCTCGCAGGGGGGGGGGGGGTTAAAGCTTATACACTAATGATTAGTTACAATTGCTTCTAACAAAAGAATTTAGTTATATGCACTAATGGAAACCTAGTCATTTTTAGTTGATCAACATTGAACTGGATAAACAATTAATTATATGAATCAACTAGCATAACGGAATTCTAAATTAAGTTTCCTATTTCAATAACATGAACAATGATTAGCCTACCTAAATAACAATGATAACAGAAGGTAGGATCAAATAAATAAAATAATAAAAAAATAATAAAAAAAGGGGGGGCGGTTGAACCGGCCAGGGCAGGGGCGGGGGCGGCCGAGCCGGCGGCGGGCGGCCGAGCTGGCGGGGGGGGGGGGGGCGGTTGAACCGGCCGGGGGCGGCCGAGCTGGGCGGCTGGGCTGGGGGCGGGCGCGCAGGGGCGGCCGAGCTGGGGCGGCCAGGGGGCGCGGCCAGGGCGCGCGGCCAGGGTGCGGCCAGGGGCGGCTGGGGGCGCGGCCAGGGCGGCTGGGGGCGCGGCCAGGGCGGCCAGGGGGCGGCCAGGGGCGGCTGGGCCGGCCAAGGAGAGAGGAGGGGAGAGGGGAGAGGGAGGGAGGAGGGGGAGGGGGCTCACCGGGGGACGGGGACGGGCGAGCGAGCGGCGAGGGGCGGCGGCGGTTGGGCCGGCGGCAGGGGGCGGCCGAGCTAGGGGTAGGGGGCGGCGGCGGCTAGGGTGGGGGAGAATGGGAGAAAGAGAGGGAGAGGGAGAGGGAGAGGGAGAGGGATAAGGGGAAAGGAGTGGGGGCGGTTGGGCCGGCTAGGCCCAAGAGGGGGCGCGGGGGGGGCGGCTGGGCCGGCTGGGGGCGGCTGGGCCGGCGAGGAGCAGCCCACGGCGCGGGAGAGAGAAAAGGGAGGAGAGAGAGAAAGAAAAAGAAAAATAAAGAAAAGGTTTCTCTCATTTTCGAAATCCGATCTTCCTAGATGAATGCATTTACACTTTCAAGCAATCAAAAAATGCATAGTTCGGCATGGTGCATCAATCAACATAAAGCAATTTAGGGTTTTTCTTTACACGGGAATTCCAAACCGAATCCCGCTAGCTTTGGAAAAGGTCAAGGCTTAGCGAGAGAACGAGAAAAGAAAAGAGTAACGCCTGAATTTGGTGAGAGAAAAGAAGAAAAAATTCTACCCCCAAATTCAGGGCGTTACAAACCTATCCCCCTTAAAAGAATCTCGCCCTCGAGATTCAGGGCTGGCTAGCAAAGAGCTCTGGGTATTTAGCCACTAGATCATCTTCACGCTCCCAGGTTGCTTCTTCCTCAGAGTGGTGATTCCATCTGACTTTGCACATTCTGACGGTCTTCCTTCGGGTGACTCTATCTGCAACCTCAGGGATCTGCACTGGCTTCTCAACGTAGGTCAAGTCCTCCTGGACCTCCAGACCTTCCACTGGCAACTGCTCTTCTGGCACACGCAAGCACTTCTTCAACTGAGACACATGAAAGACATCATGCACAGCTGACAAATTCTCTGGCAGGCTGAGCTGATAGGCCACTTCTCCACGCTTCGAGAGGATTTGGTACGGACCAATGTAGCGGGGTGCTAGCTTGCCTTTCACTCTGAACCTTCTGACTCCTCTGATCGGTGACACTTTCAGATAGACAAAGTCTCCGAATTCAAAACTCAGCTCTCTTCTTCTTGTGTCTGCATAGCTTCGCTGCCTTGATTGCGCTATCTTCAGATTCTCTCGGACCATCTTGATGTTCTCTTCGGCTTCAAGCAGAATGTCTGGCCCAAACACCTGCTTCTCTCCAGGTTGATCCCATTGCAACGGAGTTCTGCAACTCCTTCCATAAAGCGCTTGAAATGGTGACATCTTCAAACTGGCTTGGTAACTATTGTTATAGGAAAACTCTGCATAAGGCAATCGCTTGTCCCATCCGGACTGATCTTGCAACGCACAGGCTCTCAACATGTCTTCAAGAATTTGATTGGTTCTTTCGGTCTGGCCATCTGTCTGCGGGTGATAAGCTGAGCTGAAATTCAGATGTGTGCCCAAGGCTTCATGCAACTGCTGCCAGAAATGAGAGGTGAACTGCGTTCCTCTGTCTGACACTATCTTCTTTGGCACACCATGAAGGCAAACGATCTGAGACATATACAACTCTGCCAGTACTGCACTGTGGTAGCTGGTCCTGACTAGTATGAAGTGGGCTGACTTGGTCAAACGGTCCACTACTACCCAAATAGAATCATAGCCGGCCCGAGGCGAGGTGCTTGGCCGGATGTAACCTTTCTCTGACAGCTCATCAATCTGCTTCTTAAGCTCAACCAACTCTGGTCCAGATATTCTGTAAGCTCTCTTAAAGATAGGGGCGGTTCCAGGAAGAAGCTCTATGGCAAACTCAACTTTCCGCTCTGGTGGCATACCCGGTAACTCCTTTGGAAACACATCTGGGAATTCAGACACAACCTTGATCTTCTTAATTGGGTCTGCTTCACTGCTATCGACAGCCATCTGATAACAACTTCCTTTCTTCGGCTCAGGCGGGACTAACTCGGTCACCACTTCCTCTCCTAGTGGGGACACCAACTTGATTGTCCTTTTATCACAACTGATAACTGCCTGATACTTATCTAGCCAATTCATCCCTAGGATGACATCTATTCCCTGAGTACCCATTACTATAAGGTTGGCGGGAAACGCTATCCCCCTTATTTCCACACTTACATTCAAACAGATGCTATCAACTCGAATTCTACCACCAGCTGAGTCAATTTGAATGGGGGTTGACATGGTAGTAATTGGAAGATTATGTGCTTCTACCCATGATGCAGTAATGAAAGAATGTGTTGCTCCAGTATCAAATAACACTTCTGCAATATGGGAGTCGTCTGGGAACATACCTACTATCATGTCGGGGGTCTCCTGAACTGCTTCAGCCTCCAAGTGGTTCAGTCTTCCATGATTATAGCGCTGCTGAGGGCGGTTGCCTGATCTAGGCTGGGACACATTCTGCTTTGTTGGGGCATTGGGGCCTGACTGCTGCTGGGCTGCCTTCTTCGGACATTGCATCACCCAATGGTCTTGCTCTCCACAGTGGAAACATGCTCTGTTTCCAACCTGAGCTGATGCTGCCTGATTGTTCTGCTGGCTTGCTGGGGCAGGAAGACGAGGTGTCTGCTGATTCTGCCTCTGAAACTGACCTCCTGGCTGATTGCTCTGACGGTTCTGGTATTGATGCTGAGGATACTGCCTTTGGAACTGCTGATACTGCTGACGCTGCTGATGCTGCTGAGGTGGACGCTGATTCTGCCTGAACTGCTGAGGTTGATTGCCTGAAAAACGAGGGCGGCTGCTGCTTCCAGGCTGGGGTCCACTGATCTTGCGCTTACGATCTTCCATCTCCTTACGCTTCCTTTCTGTCATGATTGCTCTGTCAATCAGGTGCTGGAATGTCGGGAAGGTATGATTCATCAGTTGGTACTGCAGAGGGTCAACCAAGCCTCTCAAGAAACAGTACTGTCGCTTGGCGTCAGTGTTGACATCCTCAGGAGCATAGCGGGACAACTGCAGAAACCTGTCCCGGTACTCACTGACTGACATCGGCCCTTGCTTGAGGGCCAGGAACTCCTCCTTCTTCACTGTCATCAGACCTGCAGGCACATGGTACTAACGAAAGCTACCTCTGAACTCTTCCCAGGTGATGGCATCGGGGTTGGCATGGGTGGCGAGGTAAGACTCCCACCATGATTGGGCTGCTCCTCTCAACAAACGGGGACCATACAAGACTTTCTCCCTGTCATCACACTAAGCGGTATGCAACTCCCGCTCCACAGTGCGCAGCCAATCTTCAGCATCCATGGGGTTAGAAGAGTGAGCGAACGTTGGGGGATGACCTCTCATGAATTCAGCACGCTTGTCTCTGGGCATCTGAGGCTGGGGTGGAGCCTGCTGCTGTTGCTGCTGCTGCTGCTGCTGAATGGCGGCCAGAGTCTGACCGATGGCTTGAACTACCTGAGTCTGCATCAGAAACATCTGCTCGATCGACATCGGGGGCGGGGTGGCAGGTGCTGCTGCTGAGGCACCTCATCCTGCGGAGCGGCTCGCTCCTGCTGAGCACGCCTTCCTCCTCTGCGCCTGTTCTCTGACATCTACAGAATGCAACCACACATCAGAACTGATCTGGCAAATCTTGCAGCATAAGAAAAGAGTGTAGAATTCTTCAATAGCTCTGAACAGATGAGCATCTTCACTGATCTCCAACACAGACCACACAGCTTCTCAGATAAAGAGGAAAGTAGAATAAAGGGTTTCCCAACTATATAACTAACTCCATTAACATAATAGGTAAACCAAAATGCAGGGGATACCCACACTCTGGTGACAGTCATTACAAAGATCCAAACCAAACATAGTTCATCATGACAAACATAAATGCACAGGATATAGCAAACTACCCTGTCTAACTAAGACTAACTAAAACCGAGATTAACTCTAAGACTGAAGCTTCTACGTATATATATTTCGTATTAATTACAGGATCCAACTCTAACGATCTATGGTTCTAGATTTATCTTGGTCTTGCAGTCGGGATTGCCATAAGACTGGTGTCCACGCCGAGGTGAGCGGTACGGGTGCTGAGTCCCAACGGGAGCGGGGGAACCATCATCCAAGTGACGACGTTCCGCGCGCTCAGCCCGCAGCAGGACGATCTCAGCACGAGCCCTACTCAGCTCGTCTAATGCATGGTCCAGCTCTGTGTTTAGCACGGCGGCTAGGTTGACTGTGCTGCTCAACCTAGGATTGTCCTCACCAGTAGGTGAAACAATCACGCCTCCTGTGCTGCCAGATGGACGGTGGGGGTAATACTTCAGGTCGAGACCGTCAGCTACCCCACCGAGAACCGAGCAGTAGTGCGAAAGCGCACGCCGTGCAGCATCCTGCATGGCTGCCTCAGCTGAGTCCCGCTCAGAGATAGAATAGTGCTCTGAGCAGGCCTCCGCGCCCTGGAGACTGTTCTCCGGACGGCGCACCAAGCAGGTCGCCTCCCAGCGGTCCGGGTAGACCCCGCGACTATGCTGGTAGACCACACAGCGATACTCGATGGACCAAGTACGCCGGTCAAGTGCCCGACATAGCAGGGTGTCGAGCGCGTCGTGGAAGTGACACTCGCGAGCAGCGTCGCGAGTGATGGGTCGAGCAACCCATCCTTCCGGCTCATGGTTAGCAGGGAGGTCGGTGTCGTGGCTCAAGCTGTTGTCGCCACCTCCGTCGTCTGGGTCTCCTCCAGCAGCTATTCCAGAAGCTGGGGCGCCCAGTGGTGGTGCAGGGGGCGCCTCCAGGGGAAGCACAGGAGAGCAGCTCCTCACAGACTCTATCTCCTGCTGGAGCGAGAAAGAAGAGCCCTGCTGCTCCTGTCGTCGACGTTCCTGCTCCTCATGCAGGCGGTGGTGCAGTCTCTCCAAGTGGCTGGACTGTCCGGCCACGGGACGGCGAAGCGGACGCTCAGCAAGGCGGGAGGGTAAGAAGGGGATGACGGACTTTCGTGCAGTGTGTCTAAGACGAGCCATCTACAAAAGATATCGCAAGCAAAAGGGTGAGAACAGAATTAATATGACCAGCAAGTAATGAATCATAAATAAATGAAGGATCAGAATAAAACATAATTTTCAGCAAGGTATAATATATAGTAGAACATAGGTTTGGTCGGTATGACCAACTTTTGAAGGGGTACCAAAGTCAAGGCAGGGACAGAGGTCTATAATCCTTAGAACGACCATTCTACTCTAGGTTAGCGGTCCTACAGTCAGCACGGCTTTGATACCACTTATGTCACACCCGGTTTTTAGAAGGTAAACCGAATGCGAACCATGTACGTGCCAGGATTAGTTATTCACGTACACAGCAGTTACATAACATGGACATCATCACACAGTGCTCAAATAGTATTAAAAGGGGAAATAATAGTCGATTACATCATACGTCTGAGACGTCCATATAGTTCTTACAATAAATCAAAGTGCGAAAACGAAACGTAGATAACGCGGCCTTCACAGGCAGCCGACTGGGGGTTGCTGCTAACCCACGCCTAGAACTCGTCGTAGTCTTGGAACTCCTGGAAGTCTCCTTCCACAGCTTCATCTTCTCCTGAGCAGTGGTTGCAATGCTGACAAAGAGCAAGGGTGAGTACACATCAACATACTCAGCAAGCATCCCGTTTGGCTGTAGTGGACTAGCTTTATGTGGAGATGAGTCAAGCAGTTGCTTTTAGTTGGTCAGGTTATTACTTACTAGTAGAAAGCCAGGTTTTAACATTAACCCAAGTTATTAGCCCAATGTATCCTTTCCAAACGGAAAGAATACCACTTACCAGCACCATAATCATAATCAGAACCATCAATATCATTGCCACCTGTACCAAAATGTCTCTGATCAAGTATCACTAATCTCTGGAGCTCCCTTGGCCGCTCATAACCGCGAGCACGGCTGATATATCAGTTTCATAACACTCTGCAGAGGTGGTGCACTTTACCCATAAGCCGTGATTCCCTCTCTAGCCCGGGCTTGCAAGACCCTTATTCACTCCCGAGGTGAATGGCCAGGGATTCACTACGAAGCCTTTACAAAGATTCCCCGGGGCTGTAGCCACCCGTTAGGTTTCCTAAATGTACCGCACTCCTCCCCAAGGGACAAATCAACCTTGGCAGAGCGAGCCGCATACATCGAGCCCCATTGACGGCACGACGGCTAAGCGATCTACACCCCGGTTCCTCCAATTATTCAGCTAAGGGCGTCCCATTCCACCCTCATGGTTGCACTGTTTTCCCGGGCGGTCATCCATTGAACAGGTCCTTACGGAGAGGCACTCGAGAAACCGCTCGAGTCCCCTTGAAGGTCACAAATATAATCAAAAATAAGAAGGGAAAACATCGTATCATAGATAATCACATCATGTTCATTGATTAGAGTTGGGCAATAGCATCAGACTAAGCAGTAATAATCCGACCCAAATAGGTAAACAAGGACATGGATAACAAAAGCTAGTCAATCCTTAGGTATAAATGTGTAATGCGGGAGGTGAATTAAAGAATGAATAGGACAGCAATAGGTCAATGGACACTTGCCTCCACCAACCGACTGCTGCTCAGGGGCTTCTCCTGCGAATTCCTCGGGCTCTTCGACCGGATCGTTCTCTATGCGAGCGCAAACATACATACATCCACATATTTAATACAAAAGAACAGTACACCATACAAGGGAACAAATAAAGTGAATATGCATCAAGTATGACATTCGATATCGCATTCATTATGATTAGAAAGAAACGGGAAAGGTCTCGCAGGGGGGGGGGGTTAAAGCTTATACACTAATGATTAGTTACAATTGCTTCTAACAAAAGAATTTAGTTATATGCACTAATGGAAACCTAGTCATTTTTAGTTGATCAACATTGAACTGGATAAACAATTAATTATATGAATCAACTAGCATAACGGAATTCTAAATTAAGTTTCCTATTTCAATAACATGAACAATGATTAGCCTACCTAAATAACAATGATAACAGAAGGTAGGATCAAATAAATAAAATAATAAAAAAAATAATAAAAAAAGGGGGGCGGTTGAACCGGCCAGGGGGCGGTTGAACCGGCCAGGGCAGGGGCGGGGGCGGCCGAGCCGGCGGCGGGCGGCCGAGCTGGCGGGGGGGCGGTTGAACCGGCCGGGGGCGGCCGAGCTGGGCGGCTGGGCTGGGGGCGGGCGCGCAGGGGCGGCCGAGCTGGGGCGGCTGGGCCGGCCGGGCGGCCAGGGGGCGCGGCCAGGGTGCGGCCAGGGGCGGCTGGGGGCGCGGCCAGGGCGGCCAGGGGGCGGCCAGGGCGGCCAGGGGCGGCCGAGGGCGGCTGGGGGCGCGGCCAGGGGCGGCCAGGCGGCTGGGCCGACCAAGGAGAGAGGAGGGGAGAGGGGAGAGGGAGGGAGGAGGGGGAGGGGGCTCACCGGGGGACGGGGACGGGCGAGCGAGCGGCGAGGGGCGGCGGCGGTTGGGCCGGCGGCAGGGGGCGGCCGAGCTAGGGGTAGGGGGCGGCGGCGGCTAGGGTGGGGGAGAATGGGAGAAAGAGAGGGAGAGGGATAAGGGGAAAGGAGTGGGGGCGGTTGGGCCGGCTAGGCCCAAGAGGGGGCGTGGGGGGGGGCGGCTGGGCCGGCTGGGGGCGGCTGGGCCGGCCAGGAGCAGCCCACGGCGCGGGAGAGAGAAAAGGGAGGAGAGAGAGAAAGAAAAAGAAAAAGAAAGAAAAGGTTTCTCTCATTTTCGAAATCCGATCTTCCTAGATGAATGCATTTACACTTTCAAGCAATCAAAAAATGCATAGTTCGGCATGGTGCATCAATCAACATAAAGCAATTTAGGGTTTTTCTTTACACGGGAATTCCAAACCGAATCCCGCTAGCTTTGGAAAAGGTCAAGGCTTAGCGAGAGAACGAGAAAAGAAAAGAGTAACGCCTGAATTTGGTGAGAGAAAAGAAGAAAAAATTCTACCCCCAAATTCAGGGCGTTACAGTTTAGCAGGGTGATGACTCAAAAGTTTGAGATGTCGATGATGGGCGAGTTGAACTACTTCCTTGGGTTCCAAGTGAAGCAACTCAAGGACGGCACCTTCATCTCCCAAACGAAGTACACGCAAGACTTGCTAAAGTGGTTTGGGATGAAGGACGCCAAGCCCGCAAAGACTCCGATGGGAACTGACGGACACGTCGACCTCAACAAAGGAGGTAAGTCCATTGATCAAAAAGCATCCTGGTCCATGATAGGTTCTTTGCTTTATTTATGCGCTAGTAGACCAGATATTATGCTTAGGGTATGCATGTGTGCTAGATTTCAATCCGATCCAAGGGAGTGTCACTTAGTGGCCGTGAAGCGAATTCTTAGATATTTAGTCGCTACGCCTTGCTTCGGGATCTGGTATCCAAAGGGGTCTACCTTTGACTTAATTGGATATTCAGACTCCGATTATGCTGGATGCAAGGTCGATAGGAAGAGTACATCAGGGACGTGCCAATTCTTAGGAAGGTCCCTGGTGTCGTGGAGCTCTAAGAAACAAACCTCTGTTGCCCTATCCACCGCTGAGGCCGAGTATGTTGCCGCAGGACAGTGTTGCGTGCAACTACTTTGGATGAGGCAAACCCTCCGGGACTTTGGCTACAATCTGAGCAAAGTCCCACTCCTATGTGACAATGAGAGTGCTATCCGCATAGCGGATAATCCTGTTGAGCACAGCCGCACAAAGCACATTGACATTTGGCATCACTTTTTGAGAGACCACCAGCAAAAGGGAGATATCGAAGTGTTTTATATAGCACCGAGAACCGGCTAGCCGATATCTTTACCAAGCCTTTAGATGAGAAGACCTTTTGCAGGCTGCGTAGTGAGCTAAATGTCTTAGATTCGCGGAACTTGGATTGATTTATAGCATACATGTGTTTATGCCTTTGATCATGTTCCTTATGCATTTTGTTGTTTACTTATGGTGCTCAAGTTGTACAAACACTCCCCGGACCCAGCGCCGGCCCTCGCGGGGGTCGAGCAGTGCCCCCGACCAGGGCCTCCATATTAACGGGGCCTCATTTTAGGTACTAAAAACAGTATATATATACAAATATATATATCATATTTTATATAGATCTACATATTAGCTCTATAAAGTTTTTTAAAAGGCCTAATCATAAGTCAACAACACAGCAACAATAAGTAAGGAGAATTAATTGTAGCCCATTAATCTTGACTTCATATAGTCTCAAGTCCAGCCGCCTATGCTCTCAGTATGTAGTGAAACAACGATATTTGCCGTTTCATCTCTATCTCGCACAATCGTAGACAGACAGACAGTCGTGTCCTATCCTCTTGGTAGCCAGCGCACGAGCATCGAGTACTGCAGTGCTTTCGTCCTGCTCTACACGGTGAAAACGAAACTAACATGATCTGATCGACTAATCTAACAATGTGCATCCATTTAATCACTATTCGAGGTAACCTTCTTTTGAGTTATCTGGACATATATATGAGGCATTTTTCTTCGAGATGTTAGGCTATATTTTAATTACCTTTTATTTAATATAAATACCTTTTTCAGATATACATAAATATTTATTGACAATATATACACACTATATCTAAGTGTAATAATTATTATTATAAAGGGCCTCCGATATGAGTCTTGTCCCGGGCCTCTAAAATATCAGGACCGGCACTGCCCGGACCTCGCAAGTCCTTTTGCAAGTGATGCACATATTTAGGGGGAGATGTGCTACAACTTGACCCTTTGAGACTAACCGTGTGCTTGAGTTTGCTTGATTTAGTCTCAAAGGTGGATTGAAAGGGAAAGGTGGACTTGGACCATGCAAGACTTCCACTGCACTCCGATGAGAGGGTAACTTACTCCAAGTCCATCTCAATATCCTTATTGCCTTGGTACTCTTATTTGAAGATTTTGGTGAGGCAATGGGGTTTAAGGGCCAAGATTGATCCCGTTTTGGTGCTTGATGCCAAAGGGGGAGAAAATAAGGCTAAAGCAATAAATGGATCAGCTACCACTTAAGATTTTTGAAAATAATAGAATAGAGCTTTTGGTTTGACAAAACTCTCTTGTTGTTTTTTTTGTCAAAAGTTGGCTTCTTGAGGGAGAATAGTTGATTATGGGAAAAAGGGGGAGTTTTTGAAATCTTTGATCAATTTCTCTTGGAACAACTCTCTTTATGTCTCAACAAGTGTGTTTGACTTAGAGATAGGAAATTGAGGTTGATTTGCAAAAACAAAACCAAGTGGTGGCAATGAATGATCCAAATATACCAAATTTGAATCAAAACAATTTTGTGTTCTCATTTGCATTGATGTTGCACTTCTTTAGTTGCCTTTTGTTGTGTTGGCATAAATCACCAAAAAGGGGGAGATTGAAAGCGAAATGTGCCCTTGGGCCATTTCTAAGTATTTTGGTGATTGAGTGCCAACACATGTGCTTAAGTGTTAATCTATGCCAATTGATGGACAAAGTGCAAATCAAGAGTAAAGGTATGTTTCTAAGATTTAGTACATTGTTTTAGAGACTAATGTATTGTGTCTAAGTGCTAGAAGCAGGAAAAGTCCAATTTGGAAAAGACTTGGCTATGCAGCCAAGACTCTGCATAGTCTGGGTGCACCGGATAGTGTCCGGTGCGCCGGGCTGGTGACTGTCAACTGGCTACTCTCGGGAAGCGATCAACGGCGTACGGCTATAAATCACCGGACTGTTCGGTGGTGCACCGGACTGTTCGGTGGTGCACCGGACTGTCCGGTGAGCCATTCACAGGTGAAGTCGTCGCTCTCGGGAAGCGATTAACGGCGTACGGCTATAATTCACCGGACTGTCCGGTGAGGCACCGGACTGTCCGGTGAGCCAACGGTCAGCCGGGCCAACGGTTGGCCGAGGATTCCGCGTGTGATGCGTGGCCAAGCCAACGGTCACAAGGGGGCACCGGACTGTCCAGTGTGCACCAGACAGTGTCCGGTGCACCAACGACCCTGGATCTTCAACGGTCGGCTGCGCCACAGAAGGAAAGAAATCCGCACCGGACAGTGTCCGGTGCGCCAGTCGACTGAAGGCAAGAATTGCCTTCCTGGAATGCTCTCAACGGCTCCTAGCTGCCTTGGGGCTATAAAAGGGACCCCTAGGCGCATGGAGGAGAATACTAAGCATTCTCTAAGCATTCCCAAGCACCAAGACTTCAATTCCGCGCATTCGATTCTTTGTGATAGCAACTAGAGCTCCATTTGAGTAGTGTACTCTTCGGGTTGTGTTGAGAGCTCGTGTTGTGACTTGTGTGCGTGTTGTTGCTCTGATTTTGTGTCTTGTGTGTGTTGCTCATCCCATCCTTACATCCGTGACTCCTTGTGAACATCTTTGTAAGGGCGAGAGGCTCCAAGTTGTGGAGATTCCTCGCAAGCGGGATATAGTAAAGTGCAAGCAAAACACCGTGGTATTCAAGTAGGTCTTTGGACCGCTTGAGAGGGGTTGAGTGCAACCCTCGTCCGTTGGGACGCCACAACGTGGAGTAGGCAAGTATTGGACTTGGCCGAACCACAGGATAAACCACTGTGCCATCTCTGTGTTGATCTCTTTGTGGTTATTGTGTTTTGCTATGACTCCTCTCTAGCCACTTGGCCTTATTGTGCTAACCCCTAATCAAGTTTTTGTGGCACTAAGTTTCAAGTTTTACAGGATCACCTATTCACCCCCCTCTAGGTGCTCTCAAAGTGCCGCACTCACTGCAGAGTGCGAAGCTGCCACATATAACAGCAGAGGAGCCCCTGGCACGGGTGGAGTTAGCGTCGTTAGATCTATCAGGTACTGCTTGAGCTCTTCGAAGGCTTTCTGCTGCGCTGATCCCCATTGAAAGACTTCAGCTGACTTCAGCACTTCAAAGAATGGTAAATTTCTCTCTGCTGATCTAGATATGAATCGGTTCAAAGATGCCAGTCTTCCTGTCAGTCGCTGAGCTCCCTTCTTTGTGCTTGGCGGCTCCATCCGAAGAATAGCTTCGATTTTATTCGGATTAGCTTCGATTCCTTTTGTTGAAACTAGACAACCAAGGAATTTTCCCTTCTTTACTCCGAAGACACATTTTTCTAGATTTAACTTCAGACCAGCTTGCCTAAAGTTGGCAAATGTTTCCTGCAGATCAGCAATGTGATTTTCTTGCTTCGTGCTTTTTACTATGATATCATCAACATATGTTAGCACATTTCTGCCTATCTGAGAATGAAGGACTTTCGCTGTCATTCTGCTGAAGCTTCCTCCAGCATTCTTGAGCCCCTTAGGCATTCGAAGATAACAATATGTACCACTGGGGGTTATGAAGCTAGTTTTTGGCTCATCTTCCTTCATCCAGATTTGATGGTAGCCTGAATAACAATCTAGTAGACTCATGAGCTCTGACGAAGCGCTGCATCTACTAGAGAATCTATCCTTGGTAATGGAAACTCATCCTTCGGACATGCCTTGTTAAGATTAGTAAAATCGATGCACATTCTCCATTTACCATTGGCCTTCTTCACCATAACAGTGTTAGCTAGCCATTCTAGGTATTTTACTTCTCTAATGACTCCAGCACGAAGAAGTCTTTTCACTTCATTCCGAGCACCTTCGGCTTTGTCATCAGACATTTTCCGAAGCCTCTGCTTTTTGGGTCTGAAGGATGGATCGACATTGAGCGAGTGTTCAATGACATCCCTGTTGACACCACAGAGATCGTTGGCGGACCATGCGAAGACATCTTTGTTGTTGAACAGAAACCTTGTTAGGTTTTTCTCCTGTTCCTCAGACAATTGAGATCCCAGCAACACCTTCTGCTCTGCTATATCTTCACATAAGAGCATGAGCTTCGGCTGATCGGCCGAAGCAGCCTTCTCCCTTCTGTACTTGTATTGCTCACAAGCTTCGGCTCCATCTATATTATGGATTGCTTTTGAATCTGTCCAGTTTGCTTCAGCCTTTCTGGCAGCTTCCTGGCTTCCATGAATAGCAATAGGCCCTTGATTCGAAGGTATCTTCATGCAAAGATATGCTGGATGAAGAATTGCTTCAAAAGCATTGAGTGTCCCATGACCAATGATTGCATTGTAGGGGTACTCCATGTCAACAATATCAAACACAATTTGTTCAGTTCTTGTATTGTTGACAAATCCGAAGGTCACTGGCATCGTGATCTTGTCGAGCGCTATAATCTATCTTCCTCCGAAGCCACAAAGAGAATGTGTAGCATCATGAATCTTATCCTCTGGCTCTTGCATCTGTGTGAAGGCCTTAGCAAATATAATATCTGCTGCACTGCCTGTGTCAACCAGAACATTGTGAACCAGAAATCCTTTGATAACACAAGAAATAACCATAGCATCATTGTGAGGGTAATCCTTGAGCTGAAGGTCCTCTTAGGAGAAGGTAATTGGGATGTGGGACCATCTTGACTTGATGAAGGGTCCCTGCACCCCGACATGTTGTACCCTTCTCTGTGCCTCCTTCTTCTGCTTCTTGTTGGTCGGCTCTGAGCATGAACCGCCTGTTATCGGAAGTACCAGCTTCGAAGCCGAAGTAGCTCCAGCTTGGTTGTTGAATGAAGCCATCAGCTCAAAAAGTGGAAGTGAGTTCACCGGAGGTGGGCGCTAATGTTGGGGACTTGTTCTCAAATGCTATGAATTAAGAACAAGGCAACATAAAGTGTTAAGTATTAATGTCCTTCGTCCGCTGAAGCATTAATTCCCCAAGGATTTAATGAACTTCGGACGAAGGCCATGAGCAAAATATTACGAAGGTCACACCTTCATAATCAGACTTATAAAACAATGAAATTCAAAATATAAAATATTAGAGAAAAGTATACCAAAGACAGATAATATCATTCACATATTTTATTATACAGACTTAAATATTATACATAATATTTGGGTATATTTATACCTTCGCCTTGGCAGAAAACAATAATTCTAGCGTAATGTGTCAGCGATTACAAGATTGCGTGAACAGTATAGGGGTACTGTTCACCTATTTATAGGCACAGGGCGCATCCTGTGTAAAATTACATTTATGCCCTTTACAATTGACTACAATAATAACACAAAACATCATGGGTCTTTAAGTCATTTCATCTTTAAGTCGGTTCACCACTTCGTCTTGAGATCTATCACTGTGCCGAAGCTTTATAGGTGATAGCTTTAGCGCTGTTTCTGAGAGGATCTGCCGAAGGTGTTCTCTTTCTTTAGGATCTCCGGCTACGAAGCATACCCCCAACAAGGAGTGGTCAGTGTAGGGAGGTCTTTGGGTTGATTTTGCTGCGATGGCAGTCAGGCGAGGGATTCCTGCACTGGAGCTTCCTATAAACTGTAGCGGGATTTCGGAAGCTAGTGGAACTTTGTAAAGGCCTCATAATGTTACCCTACCTCGCCTCCTTGGTAGAGGCGTATGGGATTAGCGGTCTCTTGACAGATGGGTAACATGACTTGTGGGTAAAGATGCGCAACCTCTGCAGAGTGTAAAACTGGTATACTAGCCGTGCTCACGGTCATGAGCAGCTCAGACCCTCACATGATTAATCTATGGAATTAAAACTCAATTTGACATTTGCATCGCATTTGGGATTATTTATTTATTACCTTTCTTTATCATTATTAAGGTTTGGTATTTACTTATACTTAGTAATTGCTAATAAAATTTTGACCAACTTATAAAAGCAATGCTCAGCTTCAGCCTTTATTTTGTTGATCAGCCTTACACTTCACATGAACTCCCACCTTTGGTGAGTTCATGCACATTATTCCCCACAACTTGTTGAGCTATGAACATATGTGAGCTCACTCTTGCGGTCTCACACCCCCACAGGAGAAGACAGATGGTCAAAGAGGAGCCGCCTAACACTGAGGCTTTCGACTTGATCTAGGTGGCATCTCCGAGTCAGCTTTGTGGCGCCGGGGAATGATATATAGTTCGCTTTATTTTATCATTTATTTTTGTAAGACTTTCGCTATGTAATAATTATATTTATGATATCTATGACATTTATCTCTATGCCCTCTGTTATTATATTTGTTGTCTTCTCTGGCGCATATATGAGATGCACCCGACTTTGTTCCTTAAATCTGGGTATGACAGAGATGTTTTGGATGCAATGATAAGGACCATATGATCACTTCATGTCCGCTCATGAAGAATCAAAGACGTGAACCTTCCAAGATGACCCTTACTAAGAAAAAAGACAAACAGCGAGCGTCATGTCAGGTTGAGCGATGCTTCTACTACATGTGTGGTGAGCATGGTCATCTACCTAAGGTATGTAAGAAGGGTAAGGTTCCTAAGCAAGTAAATTTATCTTAATCTTTAGGAGACCCAAATCATACACTTGTGCTAGATTAATAATGAGATCACCTAGAACTAGCACAAATGCTATTTGGGTACCAAAGGCTCTTTTAGATGAACGTTATGGACCCATCCTGAGATGGGTACCAAACTATGCCAACTAGACCATGCAGGTGCCTCGAGATGGACTGGAGATCTTGGGAGAGCTTAAGATGGTTAATTCAAACTCTATGCTTAAGCTGTCAAATTTATTGTCTATTTATTGACCCAAGGTTGAATTACTGTGCAACACTAATCCCATGTTCATCTGGAGTTAAATAAGTTGTAGAGGTCCTTAATCATTATTGGTGAATCAAGAAAAGGACTTTGATGAGAATCTGCAACTCACTCTCCAAAGGACGGTACCCATGTATCTTAAGTGCATTATTTCTAGTCAGTATTGCTCTTAAGTTGGATCGTCATGCTATACCTATCCTTGGAGTAGTTATGCTTTTGAGATTCCTTGTGTTGAATATCTCTCAATTAATGATCCATGATTTCCAAGATCATAATCATGCTTGCTCAACCATGACTATGTGCTTTATAGGTTATATCTCTTGAATCATTCAATGGGTAGCTTTTCATTTGATATATCTACTAGGGCTGGGCAAAAAACCCGTAACCCGAAACCCGAACCCGAACCCGAAATACCCGAAACCCGAATTTTGTTCGGGAACTTCGGGTAGCAACTTGCAAAACCCGAATTTAGTTCGGGTAATTCGGGTATCACAATCGGGTACCCGAAATACCCGAATTACCCGAACTACCCAAACTTTCATGTGTCATGTGCTCATGTCATGCTTAATTATTGATTTGTACATTTATAATTATGTGTATGTGTGCATAACTTGTGATTGTAGATTACTTGTGTTTTATATGTCCATGTATATCATTATTCAAACTATATTTTTATATTAATTTAATAGGGTGTATGTGTTTTTATGAAGCCGACGCAATAGTTCGGGTAGTTCTGGAATACCCGAACCTGAACCCGAAATTTCGGGTACCCGAATTTTCGGGTATTGCAAAACCCGTTGTAATTTCGGGTATCGATTCTCAAAACCCGAAATTTTAAAAACCCGAATTACCCGACCCGAAATTTTCGGGTAACCCGAACGCCCACCCCTAATATCTACCATCATTAACCCTCTTGGTGTATGTGGCTAAACCTGTATATTTTTGTAAATCATGTTGTGTTGTTTTTAATGATTATGTATTAACCTATGTGCAAGCATGATAGTTTTGTTTAGTCTGTGTTCACATGATTACTTTGTCTTGGTACTCTGTGTATACCAAAACAAGAAATCCATGATGTGTCTCTAATGCACTCTCTCGAGCTATGAGGTGCATGAGAAATAGGAGCCCTCAATTGGTGACAACAGGTGCTCTCACTCAACACTACCTAAAAGAATGAATCTCATGGCATTCAGGTAAAAGGCAAAGGTATGGAGAATGGAACTATGCAATTTCATTGAATATCTTGAAGTTCCATTGATTGTGATCATAGCTATGCTCTTGCTTTTCAATTGGTAGTATCTTGGCTTAGGTGCTTTATGCTTTAAAATGTTGTTTCCTTTGGTGTACCTAAGAAAATACTTCTTAATCATGGTGTGATTAGACATTGTGCTTTATATGCATGATCTTGTCGTTTTTCAATTGGTATATGTGTTGCAATGATCATCATGTGTGAAGCGTGCCTAGGTTGCTTTTAAAATGTTATATCTTGAGGCATGCATTGTTTCCACTAGTCATAAGTTGTATTGTGTCATCTATCCAATTGGTATCTTTTTGTGATGCAATTGATATATTATGCCTAGACCAAGGTATGTTGTGATCCCCTCTAGTTCTAAGGATGCTAGAATGTGCAAGGTGCAAGTCATTCAAATACTTGATGCACAACTTTAGGGGGAGCACACATAACTTGTGTCTTATGAGACTAATTGTTTCTTGAGTGATGCTGTATAGTCTCAAGGTAGAAAAGGGAAGATGAGCAAGAAATGGAGCAATCAGGACTTGGGTACCTCCACAAGTCGAGTAATTGGTATCTAAAGTTGTGAGTAATTGCGTATTTAAAGGTTGCTCGTGCTCTATAATAGTTGGTGATCCTAGATGTTTATCTTTAAATATCATGGAGCTATGACAGTGATGATTTTCCTTGGTAGTGTGCTTCAATTGGTATCTTTTGGTAATCACTAGAATAGAAACTTCATCTTGTGCCACAATACTATAACTTGTTCTATGTTTGGTGTCTTAGCAACAAGAAAAGGTCAGGATAAAGGATTAGGCACAAGTGTAAAGGAGCTCCCTAGAGATAAAATTTTCATGATGGAAATCTTAAATTGATGACAACAGGAACTCCACCTACTTAGATGGAAAGTACACCATAACAATGGTAAAGGTACAAAAGGAGGTATTGACCTTTTGCGTATTTGTACCTTAATTTTCCTCCAATGCTTGTGTTGCATATGTTTAATGTGTAAGGGGGAGTAATGTTAATGTGTTGCATTTTCTTTGCTTAATAACCTGCTGTCCCTTGACATCATCCTATGTTCCTGCTTGAATATGGTTTTGGTGTTTGATGTCAAAGGGGGAGAATTTGTGCATTAAAGCTTACCTCGACCTGAGAGGAAAGCTTATCTTAAGGGTGAAGATTAATTTTTTGTGTGCTAAAGGACTCAAAGGGGTTTCCTTTAGTTCCTTTGATCTTAAGGAAAATGTGTTAGTTTGTTGATGATACTTATCATATGCTTCTTGTTGTATTATATGGTGATAATGCAAAATTAGTGCTTTCGTTGATATGAATCAATTGGTATCTACTGTGTTTATCCTGTGATAGATATTCATGTGGTTCTGGCGCTTTAAATCGGTATCTTAATGGTGAATAGTGGTAGGTTGATATTCCTGTGGTATATCCATTTAATTGGTGTTTAACTCCGATTCTGTGCATTTGTGTGTTATACGCATCACGGTTTGATTCTTGACACAATGCATCCCATAGGTTCTAAGGTGTAGCAATGCTTCGAATTAGCCTAAGTATGTGCATTTTGGCATTTAAGGCCAAAGTTAAGATTTTAATGTAAGCACATATTTAAAGGGAGCATTCTATAAACTTAGAATTCAAAATTTGTGCTTTAAATCTTATTATTGTGTAAGCTTTAATTGTGTTGCCATCAATCACCAAAAAGGGGGAGATTGAAAGCTCTCTTGTGGGTTTTGGTGGTTTGGATGTGTCACACCCGGGTTTTAGGGGTCCAAAGCCCGGGCGCGAAGATAATCACCAGGTGTGCTGGGACCAAGTCTCACACATATGATGAATCATGGCACAGGATCGAATGTCACATCTTTACTACATAACAGGAGTTCTATACAAAATAAATAAATAATTACATTATAAGGAGACAACGGTCCAGCAACCCAAAGTTAACTGGGAGACGATGGCCTAGATCTCTCACGAACACATCACAGCATCCTCCGAGCGCCTCGTCCTGCGGTACCTGTTCTTGACCTGTGGGGGGTGTGAGACAGCAAGAGTGAGCTCACATACGTTCATCGCTCAACAAGTTGTGGGGGAATAATGTGTATGAACTCGCCAAAGGTGGGAGCTCACGTGAAGTGTAAGGCTTACCAAAGAGGATGGTTAGAGCTGAGCATTGCTTTTAAAGTTGGTCAAAATTTTATTAGCAATTACTAAGTATAAGTAAATACCAACCCAATTAAATAGTAGAACAAAAGTAACAACATCACCTGCGATGCAATGCATATGACAATTTGAATTTAGTTCCATAAATTAATCATGTGAGGGTCCGAGCTGCTCATGACCGTGAGCACGGCTAGTATACCAGTTTTACACTCTGTAGAGGTTGCGCATCTTTACCCACAAGTCATGTTACCCATCTTCCAAGGGATCACGACTTCCCATACACTTCTACCGAGGAGGCGAGGCAGAGTAACACTACGAGGCCTTTACAAAGTTCCACTAGCTTCAGAAAACCCGCTACAGTTTATAGGAAGCTCCAATGCAGGGATCCCTTGCATGACCGCCATCGCAGCAAAATCATCCCAAGGGCCTCCCTACACTGACCACTCCCCTACTGCCCCTTGCCCCTTTCGGGTAAGGTAGTCTTCCACTAGCTTTCCTAATTAATCAGCCAAGGGCGTCCCATTAAACCCTTTGTGGTAGCACTATTTTCCCGGGTGGTCGCTCCATGTTCCAATTAACATAATGATCTTGTCATGAACAGTAAACAACAACTGATAATAAAAGTATGATGATGAATAAAGTATATCTCTACACCCAAAACCACATAAAGCAATAGCATGTACTACCCAGAATTCAGTGGTAAACAAGGTATAAAGATAGTCAAACTAGGGTAACCTATTGGGTCCCATCAAAATTAACATATGCAGATCATTATGATTAATTAGAACATGAGTGGGTAAAAGAAGTGATCAAGGGCACAACTTGCCTGGCACTTGAGAAGGTACCAACTTGCTCTTCAGATGACACGTGACCTCACTGCTAGTCGTAGCAATACAAACAGACATGGTATAAACATAATTAACATCACACCCAACATAAGAACAAACAAAAGTTTGGTGGTTGGGGCTATAAATACCCCCAATCACCACCACTTCAAGGCATCCAAGTTTTCAGCCATTGCATTCAATACAAGAGCTCTAGACTTCACACTAAGACACAAAACAAAAGGTCAAATCCTCTCCAAGTCCCAATATCATTCCAAAGACTTAGTGGCTTGTGAGAGAGAGACATTTGTGTCCATTTGAGTTCTTGTCGCTTGGATCGCTTTTCTTCTTCCCCCATTCTTGTTCTCAATCAACTTGTAATCAAGCAAGTGACACCAAGTTGTGGTGGTCCTTGTAAGGGGTCTAAGTGACCCGTTGATTAAGGAGAAAAGCTCACTCGGTCTAGGTGACCGTTTGAGAGAGGGAAAGGGTTGAAAGAGACCTGGTCTTTGTGACCACCTCAACGGGGAGTAGGTTTGCAAGAACCGAACCTCGGTAAAAACAAATCATCGTGTCAACCGCTTCATTTGCCTTTGATTTGTTTTTCACCCTCTCTTTCAGACTCGATTTTAATTCTAACGCTAACCCCGGCTTGAAGTGTGTGCTTAAGTTTATAATTATCAGATTCCGCCTATTCACCCCCCCTCTAGGCAACTTTCAATTGGTATCGGAGCCCAGTACTTCATTAGAGCTTAACCGCTCGAAGTGATGTCGGGAGATCATGCTAAGAAGGAGGTTGTGACCGGCAAGAAGCTCGCCACAAGCCACAGGAAGACTCCATCAGGAGAGTCCGACAACAAGGTGAAGGGATCCCCTTCACACACCAAGTCGCATTAGAGCGGCGACAAGAAAAAGAAGATGAAGAAGGTGGTCTACTACGAGACCGACTCCTCATCGCCATCCACCTCCGGCTCCGACGCGCCGTCCGTCACTTCTAAGCGCCATGAGCGCAAGAAGTATAGTAAGATGTCACTTCGTTATCCCCGTATTTCTAGACGTACTCCTTTACTTTCTGTCCCACTAGGCAAACCACCCATTTTTGAGGGTGAAGATTATAACATATGGAGTGATAAAATGAGGCATCACCTAACCTCACTCCACGCTAGTATTTGGGACATTGTTGAGTTTGGAGCGCAGGTACCATCGCTGGGGGACGAAGGCTATGACTCCGACGAAGTCGCCTAAATCCGACACTTCAACTCCCAAGCCACTACTATACTCCTTGCCTCTCTAAGTCGAGAGGAGTATAATAAGGTGCAAGGGTTGAAGAGTGCCAAAGAGATTTGGGACATACTCAAGACCACACACGAAGGAGATGAGGTGACCAAGATCATCAAGCGGGAAACGATCGAGGGGGAGCTCGGTTGATTCATGCTCAACCAAGGGGAGGAGCCACAAGCCATGTACAACTGGCTCAAGACCTTGGTGAACAAAGTGCGCAACATCGGGAGCACAAAATGGGATGACCATAAAATGGTCAAGGTTATTCTAAGATCACTTGTTTTTCTTAATCCTACACAAGTTCAATTAATTCGTGGTGATCCTAGATACAAGCTAATGTCTCCCGAGGAGGTTATAAGAAAGTTTGTGAGCTTTGAATTGATGATCAAAGGCTCCAAACAAATCATCAAGCGAGGTGCCACCTCAACACCTGAGGTGCAACCCGTTGCCTTCAAAGCAACAGAGGAGAAGAAAGAAGAGTCTACATCAAGTAGGCTCCCCATCGACGCCTCCAAGCTCGACAACGAGAAAATGGCGCTCATCATCAAGAGCTTTCGCCAAATCCTCAAGCAAAGAAAGGGGAGAGATTACAAACCCCGTTCTAAGAAGGTTTGCTACAAGTGTGGTAAGCCCGATCATTTCATTGCTAAATGTCCATTATCTAGTGATAGTGACAGGGGCGACGAAAAGAAGGGAAAGAGGAAGGAAAAGAAGAAATACTACAAGAAGAAGGGCAGCGATGCCCATGTATGCCGGGAGTGGGACTCCAATGAGAGCTCCACTGACTCCTCCTCCGACGAGGACGCCACCAACATCGCCATCAATAAGGGCCTCCTCTTCCCAAACGTCGGCCACAAGTGCCTCATGGCAAAGGACGGCAAAAAGAAGAAGGTAAAATCTAGAGGCTCCACTAAATATGCAACATCTAGTGATGAGAGTAGCTCTAGTGATGATGAAGATAACTTACTTGCTCTTTTTGCCAACTTAAACATGCAACAAAAGGAAAAATTAAATGAATTGATAGGTGCTATTCATGATAAGGATGAACTCTTGGATAGCCAAGAGGAATTCCTAATTAAGGAAAACAAAAAGCATGTTAAAGTGAAAAATGCCTATGCTCAGGAAGTAGAAAACTGTGAAAATTTGTCTAATGAGCTTAGGAGTTGCCATGATTTGATCTCCAACCTTAAAACTGAGAATGCCAATTTATTTGCTAAGGTTGAGAAATTAAATGTTTGTGATGATTTTCATGTCAACCTTAAAAATGATAATGCTAGTTTAATTGCTAAAATTGACAAGTTGAATGAATCAATTGCTAGTCTTAAGATTGAGAATGAAAAATTAATTGCTAAGGCTAAAGATTTAAATGTTTGCAATGATGCTATTTCCAATCTTAGAAATGAAAATGCCATGTTACATGCTAAGATTGATGAATTAAATGTTTGCAAACCCTCTACATCTACTATTGATCATGTTTCTATTTGTACTAGATGTAGAGACATTAATGTTGATGCTATCCATGATCACTTAGCTTTAATTAAACAACAAAATGATCACATAGCTCAACTTAGTGCTAAAATTAATGAGCATGACTTAGAAAATAAAAAATTTAAATTTGCTAGAAGCATGCTCTATAATGGGAGACGCCCTGGCATTAAGGATGGCATTGGCTTCCAACAGGGAGGCATTGTCAAGCTTAATGCCCCTAAGAAATTATCTAACTTTGTTAAGGGCAAAGCTCCCATGGTTCAGGATAACGAGGGTTACATTTTATATCCTGCTGGTTATCCCGAACACAAAATTAGGAGAATTCATTCTAGGAAGTCTCACTCTGGCTCTCATCATGCTTTTATGTATAAGAGTGAGGCATCTAGTTCTAGGCAATCCACTCATGTTAAATTGCCTAAAAAGAAAACTCCTACTGCATCAAATGAACCTATTGTTTCATTTAAGACTTTTGATGCTTCTTATGTTTTAACTAACAAATCAGGCAAAGTAGTTGCCAAATATGTTGGGGCTAAGCACAAGGGCTCCAAGACCGTTTGGGTACCTAAGAACAAGGCCTAAACTTGTTTTGTAGGTTTATGCATCTGGGGGCTCAAGTTGGATCATTGATAGCGGGTGCACAAACCACATGACTGAGGAGAAAAGGATGTTCTCCTCCTATGAGAAAAACCAAGATCCCCAAAGAGCTATCACATTCGGGGATGGAGATCAAGGTTTGGTCAAAGGACTTGGTAAAATTGCTATATCACCTGACCATTCTATTTCCAATGTTTTTCTTGTAGATTCATTAGATTATAACGTGCTTTCAGTTTCTCAATTATGCAAAATGGGTTATGTCGGGGACCATAATTAGGGGTACCCTCAAGGCTCCTAATTCTCAGCTGGTAACCCCCATCAGCACAAAGCTGCAAAGGCCTGATGGGTGCGATTAAGTCAGGGATCAGTCCATTCGAGGGACACGATCACGCCTCGCCCGAGCCTAGCCTCGGACAAGGGCAGCCGACCCCGGAGGATTTCCGCCTCGCCCGAGGCCCCCCTTCAGCGGCGAACATATTCCCGGCTCGCCCGAGGCCCTGCCTTCGCTAAGAAGCAACCCTGACCAAATCGCCGCACCGACCGACCAAGTCGCAGGAGCATTTAATGCAAAGGTGGCCTGACACCCTTATCCTGACGCGCGCCCACCAGCCGGTAGAGCCGAAGTGACCGCCGTCACTTTGCCGCTCCATTGACCGGCTTAACAGAAGGACAGCGCCGCCTGCGCCACTCTGACTGCAGTGCCACTTGACAGAGTAAGACTGACAGGCAGTCAGGCCCTGCCGGAGGCACCATGGGAAGCTCCGCTTCGCCCGACCCAGGGCTCGGACTCGGGCTAAGTCCCGGAAGACGGCGAACTCCGCTCCACCCGACCCGGGGCTCGGACTCGGGCTAAGTCCCGGAAGACGGCGAACTCCGCCCGACCCAGGGCTCGGACTCGGGCTAAGTCCCGGAAGACGGCGAACTCCGCTCCGCCCGACCCAGGGCTCGGACTCGGGCTAAGTCCCGGAAGACGGCGAACTCCGCCTGACCCAGGGCTCGGACTCGGGCTAAGTCCCGGAAGACGGCGAACTCCGCCCAACCCAGGGCTCGGACTTGGGCTCGGCCCCAGAAGACGACGATCTCCGCCTCGCCCGACCCAGGGCTCGGACTTGGGCTCGGCCCCAGAAGACGACGATCTCCCCCTCGCCCGACCCAAGGCTCGGACTTGGGCTCGGCCCCAGAAGACAACGAACTCCGCTTCGCCTGACCCCAGGGCTCGGACTCCGCCCCGGCACCAGCCGGCAATCTCCGCCTCGCCCGACTCGGGGGCTCGGACTTGACCTTGGCTTCGGAGGAGCTTCCACATCGCCCAACCTAGGGCGCAGACCAGCCACGTCAACAGGAGGCGCCATCATCACCCTACCCCGAGCTAACTCGGGCCGCAGGGAATAAGACCGGCGTCCCATCTGGCTCGCTCCGCCAGATAGGCAATGATGGTGCCCCGCATGCTCTGTGACGACGGTGGCTCTCAGCCCCCTTACGGAAGCAAGAGGACGTCAGCAAGGACTCAACCGCTCCGACAGCTGTCCCTCCGCCAAGCTCCATCGCTCCTTCGACGGCCACGACATCACACCAGCTGGGTGCCAAGATCTCTCCGGCTGCCACAACGGCATGTACCTAGGGCGCTAGCTCACCTCCGCTAGACACGTAGCACTCTGCTACACCCCCATTGTACACCTGGATCCTCTCCTTACGCCTATAAAAGGGAGGACCAGGGCCCTCTTAGAGGGAGTGGGCCGCGCGGGGACGAGGACGAGAATAGGCGCTCGCTTGGAGCCGCTCGCTCCCTCTCCCGCGTGGACGCTTGTAACCCCCTACTGCAAGCGCACCCGACCTGGGCGCGGGACGAACACGAAGGCCGCGGGATTCCCACCTCTCTCACGCCGGTCTCCGGCAGCCTCGCTCTCCCCCCTTCGCGCTCGCCCTCGCGCTCGACCCATCTAGGTTGGGGCACGCGGCGACATTCACTCGTCGGCCCAGGGACCCCCGGTCTCGGAATGCCGACAGTTGGCACGCCAGGTAGGGGCCTGCTGCGTGTTGACGAACAGCTTCCCGTCAAGCTCCAGATGGGCAGTCTTCAGCAACCTCTCCAGCCCGGGATGGTGCTCCGTTTCGGGAGTCTTGAGTTCATGTCCCTCGACGGCAGCTACGACATGATACTCCTTCCACCGCCATGCGACAATAACAGTGGCGGCCGACAACCCGCCTGCCGGCGACGGAATCGGCGACGTCTTCCCCGCATGGTGGGAGAGCAACCTTCGAGCTCACCCCGTCCTCTCCCCCGCCGACGGAGGAGGAGGCGGGGCAACCAAGGCCAAGCAGGAGACAGCGCCTCGTCGGATGTCGAGCGAGTCCACGGCCCCAGCACCCCAACGGGGGGCGCACCGGGCGTCGACCTCGCGTTTGAGACGAAGGCGAGCGCCGTCTCCCCGCGACACGCCAATCCCGAGCAAGCAGACGACGCCAGCACGCTCGCGAAAAGCTTGCTGGACGTCACCCTCGTACCTGAGACGACGGCGCAGTCAGTCCCCGACGCGACCTTATCGCCGCCCGTCGACCAAAAGGTACCGATCGATTCCCATCCCACGTCTTTCGGATTCAGCCTCAACCCGTCTAGCGACTTCGCTTTGGCGGGCGCTCTCGTAGAGGCAAATCCAGACTCTCTGGGGTTTCGTGTGCGGTCACCTTGGGACCGGCTAACGGACGTCTCGACCTACGGGCCCTCTGGGTCCGAGGAAGACGACGAACCCAGCATCTGTTGGGATTTCTCTGGACTTGGCAACCCCAGTGCCATGCGGGACTTCATGACCGCATGCGACTACTGCCTTTCCGACTGTTCCGACGGTAGCCGTAGCCTCGGCGACGAGGACCGCGGCCCAAGTCGCGAATGCTTCCACGTCGATCTAGGGGGTCCCCCCGAAGGCAACCATCTCGGCATGCCGGAGGACGGTGACCTCCCTAGGCCAGTGCCTCGCGTTGACATCCCGCGGGAGCTAGCTGTGGTCCCCGTTCAGGCGGGGGGTCATGACCCACAGCTCGAGCAAATCCGCGGGGTGCAGGCCAGGCTCGATGAGGGAGCAGGAGCGCTTGAGCCGATCCGTCGGGACATCGGGCAGGCATGGGCGGGCCAACCTCCGGCCGTAGAAATACGTCATCTACCCTAGGGCTTCCAGCACCGCATCACCGATGACGTCAGGCTCAGTCCACCACCCGCATCCAGTGGGGTCGGCCAGAACCTCGCGGCAGCAGTAATGCTTCTTCGCGTGATGCCAGAGCCATCAACCACCGAGGGGCGGCGAATCCAGGGAGAGCTCAAGAATCTCCTGGAAGGCGCCGCGGTCCGACGGGCCGAGAGCTCTGCCTCCCGAAGGCAGGGGTACCCCTCGGAACCTCATGCTGCGACTTCCCAATTCATGCGGGAAGCCTCGATCTACACCGGGCGCACGCGCAACACAGCGCCTGTGGCCCCGGGTCGCCTCGGCAACGAGCACCATCACCGCGACCGACGGGCCCACCTCGACGAGAGGGTGCGCCGAGGCTACCACCCCAGGCGTGGGGGACGCTACGATAGCGGGGAGGATCGGAGTCCCTCGCCCGAACCACCCGGTCCGCAAGCCTTCAGCCGAGCCATCCGACGGGCGCCGTTCCCGACCCGGTTCCGACCCCCGACTACTATCACAAAGTACTCGGGGGAGACGAGACCGGAACTGTAGCTCGCGGACTACCGTCTGGCCTGCCAACTGGGTGGAACGGACGATGACAACCTCATCATCCGCAACCTCCCCCTGTTCCTCTCCGACTCCGCTCGCGCCTGGTTGGAGCACCTGCCTCCGGGGCAGATCTCCAACTGGGACGACCTAGTCCAAGCTTTCGCCGGCAATTTCCAGGGCACGTATGTGCGCCCCGGGAATTCCTGGGACCTCCAAAGCTGCCGACAGCAGCCGGGAGAGTCTCTCCGAGACTACATCCGGTGATTCTCGAAGCAGCGCACCGAGCTGCCCAACATCACCGACTCGGATGTCATCGGCGCGTTCCTTGCCGGCACCACCTGCCGCGACCTGGTGAGCAAGTTGGGTCGCAAGACCCCCACCAGGGCGAGCGAGCTGATGGACATCGCCACCAAGTTCGCCTCCGGCCAGGAGGCGGTCGAGGCTATCTTCCGAAAGGACAAGCAGCCCCAGGGCCGCCCATCGGAAGGTACTCCCGAGGCGTCAACTCAGCGCGGCGCCAAGAAGAAGGGCAAGAAGAAGTCGCAAGCGAAACGCGACGCCGCCGACGCGGACCTTGTTGCCGCCGCCGAGTACAAGAACCCTCGGAAGCCCCCCGGAGGTGCCAACCTCTTCGACAAGATGCTCAAGGAGCCGTGCCCCTATCACCAGGGACCCGTCAAGCACACCCTTGAGGAGTGCGTCATGCTTCGGCGCCACTTCCACAGGGCCGGGCCACCCGCGGTGGGTGGCAAGGCCCGCGACGACGACAAGAAGGAAGATCACCAGGTAGGAGAGTTCCCCGAAGTCCGCGACTGCTTCATGATCTATGGTGGGCAAGCGGCGAACGCCTCGGCTTGGCACCGCAAGCAAGAGCGCCGGGAGGTCTGCTCGGTCAAGGTGGCGGCGCCAGTCTATCTAGACTGGTCCGACAAGCCCATCACCTTCGACCGAGACGATCACCCCGACCATGTGCCGAGCCTAGGGAAATACCCGCTCGTCGTCGACCCCGTCATCGGCGACGTCAGGCTCACCAAGGTCCTCATGGACGGAGGCAGCAGCCTCAACATCATCTACGCCGAGACCCTCGGGCTCCTGCGTGTTGATCTGTCCTCTGTCCGGGCAGGCGCTGCGCCCTTCCATGGGATCATCCCCGGGAAGCGCGTCCAACCCCTCGGACAGCTCGACCTTCTCGTCTACTTCGGAACACCCTCCAACTTCCGAAGGGAGACCCTGATGTTCGAGGTGGTCGGGTTCCGAGGAACCTACCACGCGGTGCTGGGGAGGCCATGCTACGCGAAGTTCATGGCCGTCCCCAACTACACCTACCTGAAGCTCAAGATGCCGGGCCCCAACGGGGTCATCACCGTCGGCCCTACGTACAAACACGCGTTCGAATGCGACGTGGAGTGCGTGGAGTACGCTGAGGCCCTCGCCGAGTCCGAGGCCCTCATCGCCGACCTGGAGAGCCTCTCTAAGGAGGTGCCAGACATGAAGCGTCACGCCGGCAACTTTGAGCCAGCGGAGACGGTTAAGTTCGTCCCCCTCGACCCCAGCGGCGACACCTCCAAGCAGATCCGGATCGGCTCCGGGTTCGATCCCAAATAGGAAGCAGTGCTCGTCGACTTTCTCCGCGCGAACGCCGACGTCTTCGCGTGGAGTCCCTCGGACATACCCGGCATACCGAGGGATGTCGCCGAGCACTCGCTGGACATCCGAGCCGGAGCCCGACCCGTCAAGCAGCCGCTGTGCCGATTCGACGAGGAGAAGCGCAGAGCCATAGGCGAGGAGATTCACAAGCTAATGGCGGCAGGGTTCATCAAAGAGGTATTCCATCCCGAATGGCTTGCCAACCCTGTGCTTCTGAGAAAGAAAGGGGGGAAATGGCGGATGTGTGTAGACTACACTGGTCTCAACAAAGCATGTCCGAAGGTTCCCTACCCTCTGCCTCGCATCGACCAAATCGTGGATTCCACTGCTGGGTGCGAAACCTTGTCTTTCCTTGATGCCTACTCAGGGTATCATCAAATCAGGATGAAAGAGTCTGACCAGCTCGCGACATCTTTCATCACACCCTTCGGCATGTAGTGCTATGTCACCATGCCGTTCGGCTTGAGGAATGCGGGCGCGACGTACCAGCGGTGCATGAACCATGTGTTCGGCGAACACATTGGCCGCACGGTCGAGGCCTACGTCGATGACATCGTAGTCAAGACGAGGAAAGCCTCCGACCTCCTTTCCGACCTTGGAGCGACATTCCGATGTCTCAAGGCGAAAGGCGTCAAGCTCAATCCCGAAAAGTGTCTTCGGGGTGCCCCGAGGCATGCTCTTGGGGTTCATCGTCTCCGAGCGGGGCATCGAAGCCAACCCGGAGAAGATCACAGCCATTACCAGCATGGCGCCCATCAAGGACTTGAAAGGCGTACAGAGGGTCATGGGATGCCTCGCGGCTCTGAGCCGCTTCATCTCACGCCTCGGCGAAAGAGGTCTACCTCTGTACCGCCTCTTAAGGAAGGCCGAGTGCTTCACTTGGACCCCTGACGCCGAGGAAGCCCTCGGGAACCTGAGGGCGCTCCTCACAAAGGCGCCTATCTTGGTGCCCCCAGCTGCCGGAGAAGCCCTCCTGGTCTACGTCGCCGCGACCACTCAGGTGGTTAGCACCGCGATTGTGGTCGAGAGGCAAGAAGAGGGGCATACGTTGCCCGTTCAAAGGCCAGTCTACTTCGTCAGCGAGGTACTGTCCGAAACCAAGATCCGCTACCCACAAGTTCAGAAGCTGCTGTACGCAGTGATCCTAACGCGACGGAAGCTGCGACACTACTTCGAGTCTCATCCGGTAACTGTGGTGTCATCCTTCCCCCTGGGAGAGATCATCCAGTGCCGAGAGGCCTCGGGTAGGATTGCAAAGTGGGTGGTGGAGATCATGGGCGAGACAATCTCGTTCACTCCCCGGAAAGCCATTAAGTCCTAGGTCTTGGCAGACTTCGTGGCTGAATGGGTCGACACCCAGCTACCGACGGCTCCGATCCAACCGGAGCTCTGGACCATGTTCTTCGACGGGTCGCTGATGAAGACAGGATCCGGTGCAGGCCTACTCTTCATCTCACCCCTCGGAAAGCATCTACGCTACGTGCTACGCCTCCACTTCCCGGCGTCCAACAATGTGGCCGAATATGAGGCTCTGGTCAACGGGTTGCGGATCGCCATCGAGCTAGGGGTCCAACGCCTCGACGCTCGCGGCGACTCGCAGCTCGTCATCGACCAAGTCATGAAGAACTCCCATTGCCGCGACCCGAAGATGGAGGCCTACTGCGATGAGGATCGGCGCCTGGAAGACAAGTTCTACGGGCTCGAGCTCAACCACATCGCTCGGCTCTACAACGAGACTGCGGAGGAGCTGGCTAAAATAGCCTCGGGGCGAACGACGGTTCCCCCGGACGTCTTCTCCCGAGACCTGCATCAACCCTCCGTCAAGATGGACGACATGTCCGAGCCCGAGGTACCCTCGGCCCAGTCCGAGGCACCCACGGCTAAACCCGAGGTGCCCTCGGCTCAGTCTGAGGCACCCTCGGCTCATCCCGAGGCACCCTCAGCTCGGCCCGAGGCGCCCTCGGTTCAGTCCGAGGTACCCTCGGCCCCCGAGGGTGAGGCACTGCGCGTCGAGGAGGAGCGAAGCGGGGTCGCGCCTAATCGAAACTGGCAGACCCCGTACCTGCAATATCTCCACCGAGGAGAGCTACCCCTTGACCGAGCCGAGGCTCAGCGGGTGGAGCGGCGCGCCAAGTCGTTCGTCTTGCTGGGAGATGAGAAGGAGCTCTACCACCATAGCCCCTCAGGCATCCTCCAGCGATGCATCTCCATCACCAAAGGTCAGGAACTCCTGCGAGAGATACACTCGGGGGCTTGCGGCCATCACGCAGCGCCTCGAGCCCTTGTCGAGAACGCTTTCCGACAAGGCTTCTACTGGCCGACGGCGGTGGCCGACGCTACCAGAATCGTCCGCACCTGCGAAGGGTGTCAATTCTACGCGAGGCAGACCCACCTGCCCGCTCAGGCTCTGCAGACGATACCCATCACCTAGCCTTTTGCGGTGTGGGGTCTAGACCTCGTCGGCCCCTTGCAGAAGGCACCCGGGGGCTACACACACCTGCTGGTCGCCATCGACAAATTCTCCAAGTGGATTGAGGTCCGACCCCTGAACAGCATCAGGTCCAAGCAGGCGGTGGCGTTCTTCACCAACATCATCCATCGCTTCGGGGTCCCGAACTCCATCATCACCGACAATGGCACCCAGTTCACCGGCAGAAAGTTCCTGGACTTCTGCGAGGATCACCACATCCGGGTGGACTGGGCCGCCGTGGCTCATCCCATGACGAATGGGCAGGTGGAGCGTGCCAACGGCATGATTCTACAAGGGCTCAAGCCTCGGATCTACAACGACCTCAACAAGTTCGGCAAGCGATGGATGAAGGAACTCCCCTCGGTGGTCTGGAGTCTGAGGACAACGCCGAGCCGAGCCACGGGCTTCACGCCGTTCTTTCTAGTCTATGGGTCCGAAGCCATCTTGCCCACAGACTTAGAATACGGCTCCCCGAGGACGAGGGCCTACACCGACCAAAGCAACCAAGTCAGCCGAGAAAACTCGCTGGACCAGCTGGAGGAGGCTTGGGACCAGGCCTTGCTACACTCGGCGCGGTACCAGCAGTCCCTGCGACGCTACCACGCCCGAGGGGTCCGGTCCCGAGACCTCCAGGTGGGCGACCTGGTGCTTCGGCTGCGACAAGACGCCCGAGGGCGGCACAAGCTCACGCCTCCCTGGGAGGGGCCATTCGTCATTGCCAAGGTTCTGAAGCCCGGAACGTACAAGCTGGCCAACAGTTAAGGCGAGGTCTACGGCAACGCCTGGAACATCCAACAGCTACGTCGCTTCTACCCTTAAGATGTTTTCAAGTTGGTTATATACCTCGCACCCACGCAAAGTTTAGTCATCAAGAAAGGGTCGGCCTCGCCTCGGCAAAGCCCGACCCTCCCTCGGGGGCTAAAAGGGGGGGAACCCCCTCTGCGTCCAAATTTTCCTTGAAAAAAGATCTTTTCTGCCAGAATGTCTTTCGCGCTTTTTGGCTACTTCGAAAGTGGATCCTGAAAACGACAGAGTACACGTAAGCAGCCAAGGCTGACCGAGCCGAGGGACTCCTACGCCTCCGGGATACGGATACCTCACTCATCACCTTCTGCGATAAGTAACTCATGTTCGGATAAGTGATTCTGCGGACCGAACAAGTCTTCACGTTCGAAAGCTCTTCTGCCGAAGCGATCCTTCGAGCCTTCTCGACTGCGTCGGTGATAGAGCCCCATGGACGGGTAAGAGTGCGCATAAGCGGCAAGGCCGACCGAGCCAAGGGACTCCTACGCCTCCGGGATACGGACACCTCACTCATCACCTTCCGCGAGAAGCAACTCTTGCTCGCACAAACATTTCTGTTACCGACAAAAAAGTCCAGATACTCGAAACAAAAGGAAAAGAGACGCAGCTTTACAACACGGCGAGGGTGTGTTTAGGCCTCGGCGGCCGCAGGAAACACACGCTACAAGATAATCCGATCCTGCAGGCTTGGATCTTGACGGCTGAAGGGAGCAGCAGCACCCTCGGCATCGACGACACCTTCGGCGAGGGCCGACCTAGCCTTGGACGGCGACGCGGTCCGAGGATCTCCACTCTGGAGGACGATGTCATCACCACGCCCGGGCCATAGCCGCCAGGATCTTCTCCGGGAATCCGGCCCGAGCAGGCGGCTCGGCCGGTCACCCCGGGGCCTCGGCCGGTTACCTTCCAAGGACGTCAATCCGGCTCGAGCAGGCGGCTCGGTCGGTCACCCCGGGGCCTCGGCCAGCTGCCCTCTAAGGACGTCAGCCCAACCCGAGGCCTCGGCTGGTCAATTCCGGCGTCGGTCCCGCTAACGGACGACCCGGCCAGGCTTCGGCCAACCAGGTTTTCTTTTCGAGCCAACTCCGCCTCTGTTCATGTTGACACCGCTACCCCTGGCCTCGGCTCATCGAAGAGCGGCCGAGGGGTTCCTTTAACTAAGCTAAAGAAGCCTCGGACAACAAGGCCGACCGAGTCGAGGGACTCCTACGCCTCCGGGATACGGATACCTCACTCGTCACCTGTACACGGGGCGACTCACGCTTGGTGAAGCGGTTCAGACAACCAACAGGTGAGTCTTAGTGCTCGAAAAGGAGGAAAAAACACGGCTCCGTGCCGAAATCACCTACATGTTCAGGCCCCGACAGCCACAATGAACAAAAACACTGGCATCCAAGGTGCCATTACAAACGGAACCCCGTTTCCGTCTCCGCGGGTACGAACAACCCCACAAGATTGGGGAACCCGCGGGGCGATCGCGGGCCGACGGACGGCTCGCCTTCGCCCGCTCCAGCAGCAGCGATAACGACCCCCTCTACGGGTGGCCAAACTGCAGCGGCGATGGCCTCAGGGCGAACGCCGCTGCAACCTTGCCCTCGCCCACGCCGACGCTCGAGGGGCGAGGACAAGTACAAAGAGCCGGAGGCCCGGAGCGCGGATGGTGGCGGTGATCCCGTCGGTGACGGGGACTTCTCGAGCCGCCTCCGCCTCGGCACCGACGACAGGGGCCGTCAGCCCGCCGGCAGATCCCCGCTCGGATCCTCCCGGACGAGCAGGGCACCGACCTCCCCGCGGAGGCACCGTACCGGTGCAAAGGCGGAACCGCCCCAGAACACGAACGCCGCCCTAGCAGCGCGCGACATCTTGGGCGGTCCTCCCGTGCACACGGCGCGGCAGCCACCTTCCGGCGGGAGGGGGCACCGGGGGCCAACCCGACGAGCCCGACGCGCTGGGGCTGACGACGCCTGCTGTCGACCGGCCCCGCGTTGTCGAAGTCCGACCCACCCGCAGGGCCAGCGAGCGCCCTCTCCCTCGAACGCCGCGGGAGAGGGTGACCCACGAGCCCGCGCGGGAGGTAGAGCTCCGGCTCAGCCCGGCCTCCACCCCAGCAAGGATGATGAACATCCTTGAAGCTGAGGGTGGGACCAAGATCGCAGCCCGGCTCGCTTTCCCCCACCATCAAGCTGGAGGTCACCGTCTTGGGTGACCGCCGGCGGAGGGGTGCAGCCGGGCTGCATGATGAAAATCCTTGAAGCCGAACGATGGCTGAAAGGTACCAACTCCCGCGGAGTTGCGTTCCCCCAACGACGAGGCGGAAAGACGGCGGATCTCCCCCATCCGGGGGCTTGGAAGGTGGAAAGACACGATGCATAAGGGAGCGCGAAGACATGGTCGCCTTCCAAGGGGGTCACCCTCCTTTTAAGGGCGGTTCTCCCTACTCGCGTCCCCAGCCGTCACGGGCTAAGTCTTCTTCAACACACTCCAAGGTCCTCCCCTGCGGCGCGGGGGCTGGGTCCCACACGTCATGCAAGCCGGCTCAGAGCAGAAGAAGCCAAACCGCCACGCGCGGTGCGCACAACCGCCCAGCGGGTACAAGCGACCCTCCACTTTTGCCCAGACCAGCGGGCGAAAGGGTGGGCGGCCATGCAGGCGGCATGCAACCGCGCCAGGTGGGCGCGCTTCTCCGACTCCCAACACGCCCGGCATGGAGGCCCAGGCCCACGCGTCATGCAACCGGCGCGCCGAATGCTTCGTGCATGCAACTCCATCGCCACTTGCGCCACTACCGCGCCCCCTCGACTGCAGAACCAATACCGCGACTCGAGGCGACCCGGCGCACGACCCAGCAGCACCAGCCTGGCGCGATGGTCAACACGGCCAAAAGTGGGCCAGCAGTAATGGCGGTGGCAGGCGAGCAGGTGCAGCGGTCACGTCGTCAGCCAAGCTTACGTCCCATCCGGGGGCAGCGAGAGAACCCTCTCCCACGGCGTGAAGACAACGCGCCCGTGATCCGTTCCTCGAACGGCTCGCGCACGCGCAACGGTCGCCCCTCCAACCACTCGCCCCGTCGCATTAACTCCGCGGCAGGACACGCGGCGCCTTTGGCAGGAGAAGCAGGCGACGCTTCGCCTTCGCCATAATGACCGCGTCCAAAAAGGTACGCCGCATCGTTCGATTTCGTATCCTTTTCCGTTTTTCCTCTTTCTCTCTCTTGCAACAGGGACCGGGAAAGGGGGATACCCCGAAAAGGATCCTTCCCCGAGAAGGAACCAGGCTCTGAGCCCCCCTACTGATCAGAGGTTCGAAGGCTGGCCCCCCGGAAGGGTTCAACAGCCGCCTCAGATCGCGTGGGCCCTACACCCACTACTGGTCAGAGGTTCGAAGGCCGGCCCCTCGAAAGGGTTCAACGACCGCCTCAGGCTACTCGGGCTCCACGCCCAATACTGATCAGGGGTTCGAAGGCTGGCCCCCGAAGGGTTCACAGCCGCCTCAGACGCCGAGCGAGGGATGACCATGGGTACGTTCGATACATAACCAAGGCTCGGGCTGCGCTCCCGAGGTACCCTAGGACATTTCCGAGACCGGCGGGAATGATCTTGTAACAGAATCCCATCAGAGGGAGGCATCGAGCCCTCGGACCCCGTCGCCAGGGGACCGGGTCTGGCAGATCGCCCGCAGGTACTTTTGGGCGTGCCTCTGGGCCCCTAGCCGACCCCTAACGAACGGGGCATGGACGTCCACTCGGATCACCCGCTTGCAGCTCAACGGAGACACCATGTTCGATGCTCATCGAGGGCAACATGGCGCTTTCCCCCCCTCCTCCTTGCGGAAAGGCGACGCAGGGGCGTATGTAAAAAAGCCGAGTCTGTCCCTGATCGCCCTCTCGCCCTGTGCAGAGGCTCGGGGGCTGCTCTCGCAAACCCGGCTCCGGCCGAACCGTTGACAGCGTCAACATACCAGCCCGAGAACTTGGGACCCGACCGTACACCCGGGCTACGGCCAGCTCGCATGAGGGAACGACCAGACCAGCCGAAGCATTACACGAGGCATTAAGACCTCGAAGGAGTGAAACCACTCCTCCGAGGCCTCGGGGGCTACACCCGGCGGGTGCGCTCGCACGCACCCACCGGAACAAAACGCAACCGAGAAAGGCTGGTCCCCTTGCAAAAAAGTGCGACGAAAGCCTCCAAGCGAGTGCAAACACTCCCTTCGAGGCTCGGGGGCTACTGTCGGGGACCATAATTAGGGGTACCCTCAAGGCTCCTAATTCTCAGCTGGTAACCCCATCAGCACAAAGCTGCAAAGGCCTGATGGGTGCGATTAAGTCAGGGATCAGTCCATTCGAGGGACACGATCACGCCTCGCCCGAGCCTAGCCTCGGACAAGGGCAGCCGACCCCGGAGGATTTCCGCCTCGCCCGAGGCCCCCCTTCAGCGGCGAACATATTCCCGGCTCGCCCGAGGCCCTGCCTTCGCTAAGAAGCAACCCTGACCAAATCACCGCACCGACCGACCAAGTCGCAGGAGCATTTAATGCAAAGGTGGCCTAACACCCTTATCCTGACGCGCGCCCCCCAGCCGGCAGAGCCGAAGTGACCGCCGTCACTTTGCCGCTCCACTGACCGGCCTGACAGAAGGACAGCGCCGCCTGCGCCACTCCGACTGCAGTGCCACTTGACAGAGTAAGACTGACATGCAGTCAGGCCCTGCCGGAGGCACCATGGGAAGCTCCGCTTCGCCCGACCCAGGGCTCGGACTCGGGCTAAGTCCCGGAAGACGGCGAACTCCGCTCCGCCCGACCCAGGGCTCGGACTCGGGCTAAGTCCCGGAAGACGGCGAACTCCGCCCGACCCAGGGCTCGGACTCGGGCTAAGTCCCGGAAGACGGCGAACTCCGCTCCGCCCGACCTAGGGCTCGGACTCGGGCTAAGTCCCGGAAGACGGCGAACTCCGCCCGACCCAGGGCTCGGACTTGGGCTCGGCCCCAGAAGACGATGATCTCCGCCTCGCCCGACCCAGGGCTCAGACTTGGGCTCAGCCCCAGAAGACGACGATCTCCGCCTCGCCCGACCCAGGGCTCGGACTTGGGCTCGGCCCCAGAAGACGACGAACTCCGCTTCGCCCGACCCAGGGCTCGGACTCCGCCCCGGCACCAGCCGGCAATCTCCGCCTCTCCCGACCCGGGGGCTCGGACTCGACCTCGGCTTCGGAGGAGCTTCCACATCGCCCAACCTAGGGCGCAGACCAGCCACGTCAACAGGAGGCGCCATCATCACCCTACCCCGAGCTGACTCGGGCCGCAGGGAACAAGACCGGCGTCCCATCTGGCTCGCTCCGCCAGATAGGCAATGATTGCGCCCCGCATGCTCTGTGACGACGGCGGCTCTCAGCCCCCTTACGGAAGCAAGAGGACGTCAGCAAGGACTCAACCGCTCCGACAGCTGTCCCTCCGCCAAGCTCCATCGCTCCTCCAACGGCCACGACATCACACCAGCTGGGTGCCAAGATCTCTCTGGCTGCCACAACGGCATGTACCTAGGGCGCTAGCTCACCTCCGCTAGACACGTAGCACTCTGCTACACCCCCCATTGTACACCTGGATCCTCTCCTTACGCCTATAAAAGGGAGGACCAGGGCCCTCTTAGAGGGGGGTGGGCCGCGCGAGGACGAGGACGAGAACAGGCGCTCGCTTGGAGCCGCTCGCTCCCTCTCCCGCGTGGACGCTTGTAACCCCCTACTGCAAGCGCACCCGACCTGGGCGCGGGACGAACACGAAGGCCGCGGGATTCCCACCTCTCTCACGCCGGTCTCCGGCCGCCTCGCTCTCCCCCCTTCGCGCTCGCCCTCGCGCTCGACCCATCTGGGCTGGGGCACGCGGCGACATTCACTCGTCGGCCCAGGCACCCCCCCGGTCTCGGAACGCCGACAGGTTACAACTGTCTTTTTACAGATTTAGGTGTTACTGTCTTTAGAAGAAATGATGATTCAGTAGCTTTTAAGGGAGTGTTAGAGGGTCAGCTATATTTAGTTGATTTCAATAGAGCCGAACTCGACACTTGCTTAATTGCTAAGACTAATATGGGTTGGCTCTGGCATCACCGACTAGCCTATGTTGGGATGAAGAATCTTCACAAGCTTCTAAAGGGAGAGCACGTTTTGGGACTAACCAATGTTCATTTTGAGAAAGACAGGATTTGTAGCGCATGTCAAGCAGGAAAACAAGTTGGTGCCCACCATCCACACAAGAATATCATGATGATCGATAGGCCTCTTGAGCTACTCCACATGGATTTATTCGGCCCGATAGCTTACATAAGCATCGGCGGGAGTAAGTATTGTCTTGTAATTGTGGATGACTATTCTTACTTCACTTGGATATTCTTTTTGCAGGAAAAATCTCAAACCCAAGAGACCTTAAAGGGGTTCTTGAGACGGGCTCAAAATGAATTTGGATTGAGGATCAAAAAAAATAAGAAGCGACAATGGGATGGAGTTCAAGAAATCTCAAATTTAAGGCTTCCTTAAGGAGGAGGGCATCAAGCATGAGTTCTCTTCTCCCTACACACCTCAACAAAATGGTGTAGTGGAGAGGAAGAATAGAACTCTACTTGACATGGCGAGGACCATGCTTGATGAGTACAAGACACTGGACCGGTGTTGGGCCGAGGCGATTAACACCGCCTGCTACTCCATTAACCGTCTCTACCTTCACCGAATCATCAAGAAGACATCATACAAACTCCTCACCGGTAAAAAGCCAAGTGTTTCATATTTTAGAGTCTTTGGTAGCAAATGTGTTATTCTTGTTAAAAGAGGTAGAAAATCTAAATTTGCTCCTAAGGCTGTAGAAGGCTTTTTACTTGGTTATGACTCAAACACAAGGGCATATAGAGTCTTTAACAAGTCCACTAGACTAGTTGAAGTTTCTTATGACATCGTGTTTGATGAGACTAATGGCTCTCAAGTAGAGCAAGTTGATCTTGATGAGCTAGATGATGAAGAGGCTTCGTGTGTCGCGCTAAGGAACATGTCCATTGGGGATGTGTGTCCCAAAGAATCTGAAGAGCCTACACAAGCACAAGATCAACCATCATCTTCCATACAAGCATCTCCACCAACTCAAGATGAGGAACAGGCTCAAGATGATGATGAAGAAGATCAAGAAGATGAGCCACCTCAAGAGGAGGGCAATGATCAAGGGGGAGATGACAATGATCAAGACAAGGAAGATGAACAGGGTCAAAAACCGCCACACCCAAGAGTCCACCAGGCGATTCAAAGAGATCACCCCGTGAACACCATCCTCGGTGATATTCATAAGGGGGTAACCACTCGATCTCGAGTCGCTCATTTTTGTGAATATTACTCTTTTGTTTCCTCTATTGAGCCACACAGGATAGAGGATGCACTTAAAGATTCGGATTGGGTGCTCGCGATGCAAGAGGAGCTCAACAACTTCACGAGGAATGAGGTATGGCATTTGGTTCCACGTCCTAACCAAAATGTTGTAGGAACCAAGTGGGTATTCCGCAACAAGCAAGATGAGCATGGTGTGGTGACAAGGAACAAAGCACGACTTGTGGCCAAGGGTTATTCACAAGTCGAAGGTTTGGATTTTGGTGAAACCTATGCACCCGTAGCTAGGCTTGAGTCAATTCGTATATTACTTGCCTATGCTACTTACCATGGCTTTAAGCTATATCAAATGGACGTGAAGAGTGCCTTCCTCAATGGACCAATCAAGGAAGAGGTCTATGTTGAGCAACCTCTCGGCTTTGAAGATAGTGAGTACCCTAACCATGTTTACAAACTCTCAAAGGCGCTCTATGGGCTTAAGCGAGCACCAAGAGCATGGTATGAATGCCTAAGAGACTTTTTAATCACTAATGGCTTTAAAGTCGGAAAAGCTGATCCTACTCTTTTTACTAAAACTATTGCAAAAGATTTGTTTGTATGCTAAATTTATGTTGATGATATCATATTTGGGTCTACTAACAAATCTACTTGTGAAGAGTTTAGTAGGATCATGGTCCAAAAATTCGAGATGTCTATGATGGGGGAGTTGAAGTATTTTCTAGGATTTCAAGTTAAGCAACTCCAAGAGGGCACCTTCATTAGCCAAACAAAGTACATTCAAGACATACTTACCAAGTTTGGAATGAAGGATGCCAAACCCATCAAGACACCCATGAGAACAAATGGGCATCTCGACCTCGACACGGGAGGTAAATCTGTAGATCAAAAGGTATATCGGTCGATGATAGGATCGTTACTCTACTTATGTGCATCTCAACCAGATATTATGCTTTCTGTATGCATGTGTGCAAGGTTCCAAGCCGATCCTAAGGAAGTTCACCTTAGGGCCGTGAAAATAATCTTGAGATATTTAGTTTATACTCCTAAGTTTGGTCTTTGGTACCCCAAGGGATCCTCTTTTGACTTATTAGGATATTCAGATGCTGATTGGGCAGGGTGCAAAATTGATAGGAAGAGCACATTAGGGACTTGTCAGTTTCTGGGAAGATCCCTGGTGTCTTGGGCTTCAAAGAAACAAAACTCAGTAGCTTTGTCTACCGCCGAAGCCGAGTATATTGCCGCAGGCCATTGTTGCGCGGAATTGCTTTAGATGAGGCAAACCCTCAGGGACTATGGCTACAAATTTAGCAAAGTCCCTCTCCTATATGATAATGAGAGTGCAATCCGTATGGCGGATAATCCCGTTGAACACAGCCGCACTAAGCACATATCCATTCGGTATCACTTTTTGAGAGATCACCAACAAAGGGGGGATATCGAGATAGCCAATATTAACACCAAAGAACAACTAGCCGATATCTTTACCAAACCACTAGATGAGAAAACCTTTACCAAACTTAGGAATGAGCTAAACATTCTTGATTCTTGGAAATTTGATTGATACTTTGCACACATAGCTCATTTATATACCTTTGATCATATCTATTTTATGTCTATGACTAATGTGTTTTCAAGTGTATTCTCATGCTTAGTCATAGAATTGAAAGGGAAATGGAGTATTCGGCAAAGACGACGCTTCCACTCAACTCCATCGGTATTATCTACTCTTTGCCGGTATTCCACCATCTCTCCACATTGGTATAATCTTTCACTCATATATTGTTTGCCAAAGGGGGAGAGAATTTTATAAGGGCTCATATTTCACTTAAAGTATCCGTTTTTGGCGATTAATGCCAAAGGGGGAGAAAGTATTAGCCCAAAGTAAAAGGACCGCACCACCACGCCAATTTCAAAAATTTTTGAAACAAGTTTAAGTTTTTAAATGTTTTTTCAATTGTATCTTTGAAATTAGCATTCCTCTAAGAAATTCTATCTCAATTGGTAAAACCCTCTTGAACACTAAGAGCAGAATTTCATTAAGGGGGAGTTTTGTTTAGTCAAAGGAAAAGCATTTGAAATAGGGGGAGAAAATTTCAAAATCTTGAAAATGCTTCTCGAAATCTTACTTATATACCTTTGACTATTTGCAAAAAGACTTCGAAAAGAATTTCCAAAAGAATTTGCAAAAACAAAACAAGTGGTGCAAATGTGGTCCAAAATGTTAAAAGAAAGAAAGCAATCCATGCATATCTTATGAAAGTTTAAATTGGTTTAATTCCAAGCAACCTTTGCACTTACCTTATGCAAACTAGTTCAATTATGCACTTATATATATGCTTTGGTTTGTGTTGGCATCAATCACCAAAAAGGGGGAGATTGAAAGGGAAATAGGATCAAACCTTTTTTCTAAATAATTTTTGTGGTTGAATTGCCCAACCCAAACAATTGGACTAACTAGTTTGCTCTAGATTATAAGTTCTACAGGTGCCAAAAGTTCAACACAAACCAATAAAAAGGTCCAAGTTAGGGTTCAAAAAGAAAGGAGCAAAAGAAACCGAAGGCTGCCCTGGTCTGGCGCACCGGACTGTCGGTGTGCCACCGGACAGTGTTCGGTGCACCAGGGTGGATCAACTCGAACTCGCCAACTTCAGGTTTCTAGAAATGCCACTCCGCTATAATTCACCGGACTGTCCGGTGTGCCAGCGGAGCAACGACTACAGCGCAACGGTCGACTCCAACGGAAACCTGAAAAGCGCTACAGTGCGTGGACAGTTCGTGCAGAGTCAGAGCAGGCGCCAGAAGGCGCACCGGACAGTGAACAGTACCTGTCCGGTGCTGCATTGGACTGTCCGGTGCACCCATCGATAGCAGCCCAACCCCAACGGTTGGTTTGGTGGTTGGGGCTATAAATACCCCCAATCACCACCACTTTAAGGCATCCAAGTTTTTAGCCATTGCATCAATACAAGAGCTCTAGACTTCACTCCAAGACACAAAACAAAAGATCAAATCCTCTCCAAGTCCCAATATTATTCCAAAGACTTAGTGGCTTGTGAGAGAGAGAGACATTTGTGTTCATTTGAGTTCTTGTCGCTTGGATCGCTTTTCTTCTTCCCCCATTCTTGTTCTCAAGCAACTTGTAATCAAGCAAGTGACACCAAGTTGTGGTGGTCCTTGTAAGGGGTCTAAGTGACCCGTTGATTAAGGAGAAAAGCTCACTCGGTCTAGGTGACCGTTTGAGAGAGGGAAAGGGTTGAAAGAGACCCGGTCTTTGTGACCACCTCAACGGGGAGTATGTTTGCAAGAACCGAACCTCGGTAAAACAAATCACCGTGTCACCCGCTTCATTTGCCTTTGATTTGTTTTTCACCCACTCTTTTGGACTCGATTTTAATTCTAACGCTAACCCCAGCTTGTAGTGTGTGCTTAAGTTTATAATTATCAGATTCCACCTATTCACCCTCCCTCTAGGCGACTTTCAGGTGTCCTACACTAATGCATATGCTATGGCTCTAGGGGCAAAAGAAGGGTTGCCTGCCAATGATAGTGATGATGTGGAGGAGGTGTCTCCAAGTGTTGAGGACAAGCAAGCTAGAAAAAGAGGTGCTGATCACAAGATTTTAGAGATATGCAGTTCAAGCGTTTTGTGGATTCATTTTTGGAAAAAGCTAGTTCAAGCAAGTCTTCCGCAACATCTTCGCTTAATGATCATGTTAGGCAAGAGATAGCAGAAATAATGGAATTAGTTATCTCAGCTGGGGCAGTTGAAGGAAGTGATGAATCGACATGGATATAGTAGTCAGAATGTTATGGCTGCTTGTGATTTTGATATGAGGTTCACATTTGTGGTGGGAGGATGGCCTAGGTCTGCTCATGACACACGGATATGGAGAGACACTTTGTGGAACAAGTATAAGGATGATTTTCCACATCCTCCTCAAGGAAAGTACTATCTTGTTGATTCAGGTTATCCAAATCGAAAGGGTTATCTAGCACCGTACAAAGGTCAAAGGTACCACGTTCTAGAATTTCAAAATAGCAGTTAACTGATTGGATTGAAGGAGGTGTTCAACCATGCTCACTCATCACTTAGAAACGTCATTGAACGTTCATTTGGAGTTTTGAAAATGAAATGGCGTATTCTTCTAACTGTGCCAAGGTACTCAATGGAGAAGCAAAAAAAGATCATAATTGCTTGTATGGCGTTGCATAATTTTATTAGAGATAGTAATTCAAGTGATGAAGATTTTGATAGAATTGCATCGGATGAGACTTATGTCGATGGATACATGGGTGCTAGTACAAGTGATGTTGTGGATGAAGAAGATATGGGAGGTGTACGTGATGCCATTGCGCAAGCATTGATGGAAAATGCTTAATAATGTAATATTTGCGCAAGGATTGATGTTATGACCTTGTATTTTGTAATATATAAATATTTTGTGAATTTTCTATCATTAAAATAACAACACCATATGTCTCTAGGTAATAAATATATATTCAGAAATAATAAGGGTATTTTAGACATTTTTATATTCTATCAGAGTTTCAGTCCATTCAATAAACGAACTGCCAAACAACTAATTTTTTAGACCAGCTCCTTCTCAGACCAGCCAGCCATAAGCAGGCTTCTGCACAAGTTCCAGCAGTCGGTTGGACTTACCGTCCTACGGGCTATGCACTAGCATCGACTTTGTTGACTTGTTAGTAGTGCTGGGAATCTGGGCCGGGCTTTTAGGGTCAGCACGAGCACAGTCCGAAAATAAGAGCCCAAAGTATGGCCCGGCACGAAATAATATGGGTCGGGCTAGCACGGCCCGAAGGCGGACCTGGGCCGGGCCTCAAATTTCGACCCGTCGGGCCCCCGGCACGGCCCGCATAGATGGACCGGGCTTGGGCCGGCACGACCCAATTAAGCCCAATCTGTTTAATTTCTTTAATTTAGTAAGATATCGACTTTATATTGTTGTTATATTTGGAGTTTATGTGGTTAAATGATGCTAGAATTGTTTAATATCTTTAATTTAGTAAGCTATCAACTTTATATGGTTATAATATTTTGATTTTATGTGGTCAAATATACGGGTCGGGCTTAGGCCGGCACGGCCCAACGAAGGCACGACGTGGTTTAGAGCCGGGCTGAGCCACTCTTTTTATACTTCGGGCTGACACGACATGACCCAAAAAAAAGTTTGGGCTTTCCTGACCCGAACCCGTTTAGCATGAAGCACGATGGGTTTGGGCCGGACTAGCCCGACCCGGCCCAATTCCCAGCACTACTTGTTAGGGAAAAGCGCCACGACGCCTCCAATACACTTTGCCTTTTTCTTGGAGTAGGCCGAGGTGTGTTTGTGTCATTGTGTGTGCTCGTCTATATATCTGTGTTGTGTGAGCATGACACATTCACACACATACTTGCCATGGGTGGTGGGTGGGTGAAACTAGGGTTACGAAAACACAATGCTAGCCATGTACCGCAACTGAATACATACATGTGCGTTTATTTACTGGGATATGCATGTTGTCACTCGATCTGTTTGTATATGTAGCTAAACAAACCAAGAAGGATTACATTTCCAGACAACCAAAACGAGAGAGAGAGAGAGAGAGAGAGAGAGAGAGAGAGAGAGAGAGAGAGAGAGAAATCGCACGTACGTACGGTACATGCCATGCAGCACTGACACAAGGACACACTGATGACCAAGACTATACAGTGCAGGCGTGCAGTAGATTTTGCGATCTGCAACGCTAATTGCTCAATGCAACAACAATTCAGCAGCCACGAATTGGCCTCTGGAGGAGATACGTACGGTACGGCGGCTAGTGGAGGACTGGAGGGCACGGCACATATATAGAAACGAGTGTTCCATGAAAAAACCACTTTCGGGAGACGGCGAGAGCAACGCACAAAAGGACAATAAATAGCGCCGACTCTGTATATATGGCGCCATGATTGAATTTGACTTGTTTTTTTAATTATATATATGTAATAACGTTGTAATACTAGTCTACACTACCACTATATAATCCGGCCACCAATTTAAATTTTACAAAATCGCTCAACCAAACCACCCCATACTCATAACCTTCACTAAATCCACTAAACAAACTACACTAGACTTAACACACCATTAAAACTAACCGTTCATATCGCTAAATAACCTCCTCTCCTTTAGTCACCAAGGGACGTTCCGTTATTTTCGGAGACCCCGTGCGAAATATCTAAAAAGACCTAATTTAATATAGAAAAACAATAAATAATAATTGTTGGACACCAAAATGAGCGGACGGTCCGGCCCTTAGGCCCGGACAGTCCGCGTGTCCCGAGATTAGATTAACTCGGGTGTTTATCCTTATCTCGTGCGTGGTTATCTATTTAATCACGTGGGAGTTGTTGGCTATCTCTTAGGAAAAGGTCTAGACCTCCTCCCTATAAATATAAAGGGGTACGGCCGATTGAGAACCCCCGAACACATTCCAATCGAACCAATTACTTTACTTACTTTTCCTGCCCTAGGAGTAGATGTAGCGTAGTTCTAGTTGTAGTCTTCCACATATCCACCTCCACCCCTATTCGACTCTACGTCGTCTAGATCCATCTTGGGTGGCCTGCCGATCCTAAGACGACTTTAGGATCTCACCCCTCCCGGGGGGCAAGATCTAGTTGTCCATCCAAGACCTATTCCTCGAATTGATCTCTTAATTCCTAGGCGACTCCACGTCGTCTGGGGACGCCTCCGGTGACCTGTCGACCCAGAGCACCTTAAGATCTTTTCCCCCTTTGGGACGAGATCTAGATTCCAGCAAGGAGGAGGAAGACGACCCTGTCGCCAGGTCGCGGACCGTCCAGCCCTGAGCTGCGGACCGTCCGGTGTGACGCAGGGAAGACACCGCTCCTGTGCCCAGGTCGCGGACCGTCCGGCCCAAGGCCACGGACCGTCTGCGCCGCCGCAGAGGGCACCGCCAGGCGGTACACCACCTAGTGATTGGCGCTGCCCAGATCGGCGCCAACATACTTTTGGCGACTCCGCTGAGGACGAGGTTGTAGATCTACAAAATCAGGCTTACATGGCCGATTCTAAATATCTCAACGATGCTTCTCCAAACAGCAACACAAGGCTGACTAATTTATCGGTTGCTGAGCGTGAAAGATTAAAAGATGACATGAAGAAAATAGACGAGGAGGTCCAGCGACAAACAGATCAGGTGCTCAAGGTGGCGGATAAGTGGTTCCTCTCGCACTTCAGGGTAGATTGCCACCAGAAGGCCGTCCAAGAGAGGGAGATAAATGCCGAGTACATGTCAGCCGTGCTGCAACAGCTCCCCACGATAGGTGATGCCAGGTCAGCCGATGATATTCCATTTATTAAAATTTCTTTTGATAATCGGATTAAAAGTATCACGGAGGATATAGAAAGGATGGCCCATGCATTAGAAAAAACTCACATGCCTAATTTTTTATCACATAAATTAGGCGCCAAAACAATTACGCCAAACACATCGGCAACAAATGGGTTTGCCCAGCCATATTCTGGTATGTCGATGGACTCATATCTAGGACGACTGTCACCACCATCTTTGCTAAATGGTGAGTCAACACTGAGCACGATCGAACCGTCCGCACACAATCGCGGACAGTTCGACCCTCCGTCAGACCGTTCGGCACCCTACGCCGGATAGTCTGAAGTTACACAGAGCCCACCACAAGGGTCACAGGTGTTGCCTGACGTGACCGGATAGGATAGTACCGGGTCGTCCGATCCACTCGCAGACCGTCCGACTGCGTAGGTCGGACTGTTTGGAGCATCAGAAGTCACCTGTGATCCGCCTAGTGCGGAAGGCCGGCATAAATATAACCGGCCACCCAAGCCCCAAGAACCAAAAAAAGTCACATGTCCCTGAGCTTGTTTGGCCACTAAGGCTAAACCTTATGTTCGCTCTCACCCGCACTCGACACAAAAGGAAAAAGTTAAGTTCACATTTAATATTACTTAAGTGTGATAAAATATTTGATGAGTTGCTTAAACATGGTAATATTAAATTGTCACATGTAATTCCTCCAGTTGAATAATTAAAAGGGCGCGTTTATTGCAAATGGCATGGCTCCTTTCTCCATAACACCAATGATTGTGTTGTCTTCCATCGGCAAATACAATCGGCTATAAACGAAGGTCGGTTGAGGTTTCAAAAAGAGGTGAAAATTGATAGGCCACCTGTTCCTGTCACCACATTAGAGCCGACGAGCAAAAGGCCATAATTCAGCCTTGTACGACTGATAAAAGCAAAGATAAAAATATCGTCATTGGTGATCCCCGCACACCAAATATGTCACGCAGAATGGTTACTTGGAAGGCTTCGAACAAAAGAAAGACCGGAGGCACCGGGGGGCAAGCACGATCGGACACTCGATCACGGTCACCTGTCCAGCGTACGCCGGACGGTTCGGGTACTAAGGCCGAACAGTCCAAAACAGGAGCGGTCGATCCGGCTATAATGGTCGGACGGTCCGCAGACAGTCAGAAGCAGCAACCTCAGACCATCAGACCACAACGTTCCAAAACAAGTGTTAGGAAACAAAATACTACTAAGATGTCTGGACGACTGAGTAGAGTCGGCCCTACTTTTGGTCAGTTGCTTGCCAAATATATGAAGACGGTCATTCCACACAACCGGTCAATAAAACAGACGAAGTCAAAAGGGCGATCTGTGCGAAAGCAAAAGCTGACTAAACGGACCCAAAAGGTAGCACAATCAAGATCGCCTTGTCATCCTCCTCCGGGGATAGCATGGTGTGTCCCGTTCTATCCATCGCCGATGTGTTTTCCTGCTCATATATGGGGTGGTATGGCGATGAATTCGTATTACTGGCCCAATCCGTTTGCTTATTTGGGCTGGGGGGCACCACAAATTTTTGCCTATTGACAGGTTGATCAGGTAGACATGGCCGAAGAGGATGCAATCCGAAACGGCCTCTGTGCATTAAAGTTCCATCAAGTATTTATATTATCTGATCGCAAGAGCCGATGACTTGCATCGAGCTGAGTCCTTACTTCGGGAATAAAGTAGCTCGTGAGGTCAATTGTTTCCGAAGTTTTCGCTGGTGCTTTTGGTTCGCCAAGCTCCACCAAAAGGCAGGGGGGCATATGTTGGACACCAAAATGAGCGGACGGTCCGACCCTTGGGCCCGGACAGTTCGCGTGTCCCGAGATTAGATTAACTCGGGTGTTTATCCTTATCCCGTGCGTGGTTATCCATCTAATCATGTGGGAGTTGTTAGCTATCTCTTAGGAAAAGGTCCAAACCTCCTCCCCTATAAACATAAAGAGGTACGACCGATTGAGAACCCCCGAACACATTTCAATCGAACCAATTACTTTACTTACTTTTCCTGCCCTAGGAGTAGATGTAGCATAGTTCTAGTTGTAGTCTTCCACATATCCACCTCTACCCCTATTCGACTCTACGTCGCCTAGATCCATCTTGGGTGGCCTGCCGATCCTAAGACGACCCTAGGATCTCACCCCTCACGTGGAGCAAGATCTAGTTGTCCACCCAAGACCTCTTCCTCGAATTGATCTCTTAATTCCTAGGCGACTCCACATCGTCTAGGGACGCCCCGGGTGACCTGTCGACCCGGAGCACCTTAAGATCTTTTTCCCCCAGGGGACGAGATCTAGATTCCAGCAAGGAGGAGGAAGACGACCCTGTCGCCAGGTCGCGGACCATTCGGCCCAGAGCTGCGGACCGTCCGGTGTGACACAGGGAAGACACCGCTCCTGCGCCCAGGTCACGGATTGTCCGGCCCAAGGCTGCGGACCGTCCGCGCCGCCGCAGAGGGCACCGCCAGGCGGTACACCACCTAGTGATTGGCGCTGCCCAGATCGGCGCCAACAATAATATATATCACAATATAAATTGTATGTACTAAGTTGTGCTAGTTAAATATTCTTTATTTAAAAAAACATTATTCCGTAACTATTCTCTTCGAAATTAAATCTTCAATGATGTTCTTGTAGCTAATCATATCAAGCATTTCACTCTCAATTGCTACTATACCCAATGCATTCGGCCTTTCTTGCTTCATTGTAGAGCGTAACTAGGACTTCAATAGTTTTAGTTTTTAAAAAAACCCTGCATACAACGGCCAAAGAAATGGTCAATATAACTTTATATCTAATAGTTGCATATGGAAAATAATCATGTTGTTTTAAAAAATGAGAATATCAAGTGGGCCCAATTTTTCACGTGGAATAAGATCTTGAATAAAACTCAACTCCATATACATAGGTTGTTTACATCAATATTAGATTGTCCATCTCTTTGATGTGCAGCCTAAGGTTGTGACAACAAGATTTAGGCTTAAATCTCCTTGGGGACTAGCTGCCATTCACCTTGTCCCTCTTCCACGTGTAGATGATTCCCTCAAAGACAAGTTGTCCCTAGGCCCTGGTGCTTGTATATTTATATACTACTGACTAGCGTTGGTCTAGCTCTGAGTTAGACGCGTAGGATTTGGAAGAGAAATGGGCACCACTTGGGTTCCGTAGTCGAGATGCTGCCTTGTCTGTTCAACTACCTCAAATAATTCGGCCTAGAACATGAACCTCAACTAAAATTGGGGGGCCTTATGCGGTCGCACAGCCCGCACGTGCCAAGGACGCCCCTGTAGTCGCTCAAATCCAAGAAAATTCAATAGACAAGATTATTTATGTCATCCCTCATCCATCCTCTATGATCCTGTTGTCCTCTCCTCCTCACTTGTGCCACCGTCAACGTCTCCCCTCGCTCCGCCATCGTTGTCGTCGATTTTTATCTTCTTTAGAACTATAGCGTTAGCATGAACTATAGCTAGTCTATGCATATATTTAACAAATTTCGAAGATGTCTCCTTTTCGGTCATGCTCGCCTGCTCGGTCACACGGCCCTTGTGCAAATAAATGGGTTGTCATCTCACGCATGGCTTTGGTGGGCCGTTTAGTCGCGTACTGGGGTTAGGCGTGGCCAAACTCTTAGAACGATGAGCCATGACCTATTTAGTCACACTCACACCTAGAAGCATAGAAAAGGACGATTTGACTCTTTATTTATCTCTATATAAAGATTAAACTTTATATATATCATCTCATTTCAACAGACTTTATAATATGCAACTTAGTTTGGCTAGCTGGAGTGGCTAGCCAAGTTTAGCTAGTGATGTGGGCAATTTAGAGATCTGGATGGCTTGGCTAGTTAGATGACTAGTCTGTTGGAATGTTATTTTGCTGTTAAATATTTAAAATTTAACTTGACAAATCATTTTGCTAGTCTCTTAGAGATGTTATTAGAGATTCTAATAAATATCTATCATATAAAATACCTGTTTGCACCGTAGTAGTAGTGTGTCGTCCCTTCCCTTCCAAAAGATTCGAACAATGCTCTGGCTCTGCTATATGTTTCATTTATACCAACTATAAAGATACATGTGTTTTGTTGATATGAATATTGGTTTAGAGCTAATAATTATGGTTTGAATCCTCGAAGTATGCTTTATAGGAGTAGGAACTATAGACTAATTGACTAAACACCCCAGTTAGTCGTAATGAAAAACAAATCTACCTAGATAGCTTAGTAGCTACAGGTGAAATATTGCATCGGATCCACAAAGCAACAATTCTAGAAACAAAAAAAAAAACATGAGAATGTCAAATCCCAGTTAGCCATACTGGGTAAACGCTCTCGCTAGCTATTGGCTACAAGTGAAATCACTAAGATCCGCAAATAAAGAGTTCTAGAAGCATACAAAGCATGCATAAGCACATCGAACCCCATGCAATTTTTGTTAAGCATAAGGTGCGGCTACGAACAAAGTGCTCCGACTCCGAGTGTATCTACCAGCGTCATGTATCAACTCTGCTTTGTTGCCTTCCAAGTGAGATCGATGAAAGGCTGTTGGCTTGCTTGTGAATCGTGAGTGGGAATCATGAATTTGTTAGCTCATGAGACACGCATTTTTTTTTTTTGCTTCTGATTTGTGTTGGGTATGAGTACGATATAGATTTCTAGAGATTAATTGAGAAATTAGCTCATCTTTCTTTCAGTCACTGAAAAGAATTTAAGTTTTCGAACTACTGCTGTGCATATTTTGCACGACCACACCACATTAAATAAATGTGTCAAAAATGGGAGTTTTTTTTGCAAATAAATTGCATTAATAAAATACTACGTCCATAATGTTTGTCTGCTAGTTTTTTTTTAACTATAATATGACAAATTAAAAAAAATGAGAGGGTACTACTTCAAATTTTTAAAGCGACAAAAGTTAAGATTACCCTGAGAAATTTGGAGCATGTTTAATAATTTCGAAAATGGAAGGGAACAAGACGAAGAAATTGGATCATGTTTGGACTTGTCTGCACTGCAGACAGCTTGCAGTGTGGCTGAAATTGAAGCTTCTGATTGCCGCCGGTGGGGAGCGAGCGACGCAGACACCGACAATTCTAGGATGGAAGGAAATTCAGAGGCCACGAGCACCAAATCCGCTCGAAGCGAGCCGGAAATATCAAGATTTCCGGAATCCGCCGCCGCCGCCGCCAGGCTGACCAATGGACCTCTCCGTCGTGCCATCCCTCTCCCTCTCCTCGCGCCGTGCCCTTCCACTCCCGGCCAGGAGGGCAGCGCGGCGTCCGGCCTTCGTCTGCCGCTGTAGTTGCTCCCCGGACGCGTCCCCGGTGGCCACCCGGCGGTTGTTCGCCTCCCTCCTCGCCACCGCAGCAGGTTCTTGGTTGCTCTGCTCCATGGTTGTGTGGTTCTGTTCGCTGGGGCCTGGGGGGACTGCGTGTTCTGATCGTTTCTTTGTGTTGCTTGGCGTAGCGGTGGGGGTTGGCGTGGCCGGAGGCGGAGGGGAAGCCGGCGCGGTGTCCACGAGCAGGAGGGCGGTAAGTACCTGACGACCTTGTACTGCGCTACATCTTTTCTCATGATCGTGTCTGGACTCAGGATCCATTGATCTTGTGAAGTTGGGTTGAGATGTCTGTGCTTTGTTTTCGTGTGTTTGGTCGTTTGAACGGGCAGCTCAGGGCGTCCAAGATTCCTGAGAGCGAATTCACCACCCTGCCCAATGGCCTCAAGTAAGCACTTGCCCTGATTTTTTTATTTATGCCGGTGTGATTTTTTTTGGGGGAATTTGGTTCTGCTTTCGGTATTTCAATGTATTAGCATGTGCATGAATCAGAGTTTAAAATAGGTCGTTTCACTAACATAAAATTCCTTTTTAGATAACAGAATTACACCCTCATCCATTTACAATTGAATGGATACAATTTTAAAAGTAACCGACCTCAAGGTGTTACAGAGATTCAAAATTATATAAAAAGGCTTAATTCTCAATTCTTAATCCTATCTTCCATCCAAACGTGTTGAACAATTCCAACATTACTTTCTCCATTTTCCGCCATGCATCCTTGAATATTCCTTTCTCTCCCTCTTTAGATAGCTTTGAGCCTTTGACTAGAGTATGATCCAAGAAGTCCCCTTAAAAAGAACGTGTAAGAATTAGCATGGTTTGGTTATGTAGGAAACAGTATCATTTCAGTTCAACCAAATAGCTCAACAAAGAGCCGCTATCCCAACTAGCATTTGCTTTCTAAAGCCTCGAGGAAAAACTTTTGAGCCAGTAACCAAACTTATTGGAAACACTCATAGGTGGTCGCATACCAAAACAAATGAAAATTGAGTTCCAAACTGACCTAGCCACAAATCGAAAAAGATGCTGAATGTTCTCGACATTTTGCTGATACTTGTTTGACCGAAAGATGAAGCATGTTTTTTCATTGCCTAAGTACGCGAAGTACTTACCAAATTTCTGACTAGGTACTACGACATCAAGGTAGGAAGTGGGGCTGAAGCTGTTAAAGGATCCCGTGTTGCGGTAAGTGCCACCACAATTTGTGTATCTGGGATCTAGCATGATGTAGCCATAATAGATGAATCATTTCCATTTGCATTTGCATTTGTACTGCAGTATGCAAACCATACATGTTATTGTGTCTCCCTCAAAAATATAAACACCACTGAATGCAGTGATCCATTGAATAGATAAAAGATGATCATGAGGTCTCTTGAGTCTTGAGACTGGGAAGTGGGAAGTCTGAATTATGTTCATTTGTTTACCGACTTGAAGACTGAAATAATCTCTTATTGTTTTCTAATGTGCTCTTGTTTTTTAAAATCTTGTGAATAAAATAATGACTTGCTTGAAATAAGTTACCATGCTATAACTGATTGGCCTTTAAAAGTGTCCTAAAACTAAGAGAGCCCTGTTTGAACTTTGATTTTATCATATACCAGTGTTGTACAAAAAAATAACATTTTTTAACTACTTACGAATGATCTGTATGAATGTTTACCAGCTGCATTGTTATTACAGACAACAGAGCTGCATTTATCTTGAATAATGATTGATGCTTAAGTCAGTGTAGGTACATTATGTGGCCAAGTGGAAGGGCATCACATTCATGACAAGTAGGCAGGGTCTTGGTGTTGGTGGTGGAACGGTAATGCTATAACATATTCTGCCTCTTTCTCCATATAATTGCTGCATGTTGTTCTCACATTGGAATGCACTTTTAACTTGTACCAGTCAGTGGTGGTACTAAGCTAAATTTTCTGACATCTTATGAAATTCTAATGCTGGAGAAGCTCCTTGGGTGAATCTTTATTTGCATAAGTAAAATTTTCTTGACAGTTTCCATATTGCAAATCCTGGTTAATTTTTTGATTTTGGTATTTATGGAGTGATTATACATTATATGCTTGATAATTTCAGATGTAGTTCTTTAGTATTTGCTGCTTTTACAAGTCTTAAGATTATGTGCAGCCATATGGGTTTGACGTAGGCAATTCTGAGAGAGGCAATGTTTTAAAAGGATTGGATCTTGGGGTTGAGGGAATGAAAGTCGGAGGCCAGGTCAGTAAATGGAAGTTTTGATTTGTTTTCCATGTTTGATCTTTCATTTCGAGTAAAAGGAAATACATTGACTCTATCTGGAACTTGTATATGAGCACTGATTCGGTTAGCTATGAACCAGAATGAGTATAACTAAGTTCTCCATGTGTCCATCGTATGATTCTTTATGAAAGAACAATGTCAACGATTGTCCGAGGACATGTTGATGTAATTTATTGTGCAAGTTCCTTGTGTCATGCCTAAGAACAATATTGAACATTCACTTGTGTTTCAAACAAAAGAAAAGATGCACAACAATTGTTGGTCTACTTCATCCATTTCGTTCTTTTCAACATACGTAAACGGGAATTTTAGCAGCATTGGAAAACATGATGGTGTATTTTCAGAGGTTGATAATAGTTCCTCCTGAACTGGCGTATGGAAAGAAGGGTGTCCAGGAAATTCCTCCAAACGCAACTATTGAGGTAAACTAACATTTGTTTCCACATCATTTACGAATTGTCGTGTTCTTTATCAACTAAAGGTCATCTGTTCAGTTTTGGTTTTCTCCATCTATTTTTTTATGTTCCCATTTTTCAATAGCTGGATGTCGAGCTTCTATCAATCAAACAGAGTCCATTCGGGTAGGTGGAGTTGACTGCTTGTAATTGATATTTCTTTTTTCTCTCTCTAACCATCATGATAATATACCCCCCCCCCCCCCCTCCCACCCCTTTTATGCAGGACTCCTGTGAAGATCGTTGAAGGATAGCTTTGCATAGAGTTCTGAAGGAAATGGTACATATCTGCATGGACAGTAGAGTGTTGCTATTGAAAAAGGCTAGTTTACTAAAATATGCTGGTTGTATTCAATTGATAGTACACTCTTGTAAGATTCCGACTTCACTGAAACATAGATTTTTTTTTTCACCGCTTATATTGAACAGTTATCTACGTGTCTAAATCTTAATTTATGGCTTCTGCTATGTTTGAACTTTAATTTACTCTTAACTTATTTGAGAGTAAAAGATTTTTGTTATTGATGTTATATTTAATAATGTATCATTACCAATTTCTCCATTACATGTATTTCTTAGAAGAATCCTTGTAGTAAACATTTAGTTGCAAAAAAAAAAAACATAAATGGTTGCCTACCATGATAGTTATATGAATAAAGATAAATTGGTATTTGGGATTCCATGTGCCGTTAGTTATTCTAGTTAAAAGAAGTGAGTGTATACTTCCTCTATCTCTAAAAAAAATACGATCCTCACTTCTAGAGTAGCCAAACAATTTTAAGTTTAATCAAATGTATATAAAACCTACTAACATTTAAGGTATCAAATATGTATCAGTATACTAATCGAGAAATATATTTCCAATAGAAAGCAAGAATGCAGGGAGCACCAAGAATCTTGTGCCTTTCCCTTAGCTTCCCCCCCCCCCCCTCCCCCCTCCCCCGACTGGTGCTTTTATCAGTGATGACAAACAGTGCAAACAGGCACGCTACTTACATAGATGTCGGCGTTTCGACCCCGGGGATCCCTGGACCGACGAGTAAATTGTCGCTGCGTGTTCCAGCCCAGATGGGTCGGCGCGGGACGGAGACACAAGGGGGGAAAATAGTAAGGGGAACCGCGGTCTCGTGTTGTCCTGCGCCCAGGGCGGATGCGCTTGCAGTAGGGGGTTACAAGCGTTCGCGAGGGAGAAGGAGACAGAGAGCCTGTGCGTCAGCCCATCCTCCCGCGCGGCCACCTTTTGTATGAGGGCCCTGGACCTTCCTTTTATAGACATAAGGAGAGGGTACAGGTGTACAACGGGGGGTGTAGCAGTGTGCTAACGTGTCTAACAGAGGGGAGCCAGAGCCCCATGTACATGCCGGCGTGGCTGTCGGAGAGGTGTTGGAGCCCTGTTCATGTGGCGTCGTGGCCGTCGGAGGAGCGCTTGAGCCCTGTAGAAGTACAGCTGTCGGGGCTGTCGGATCCTTGCTGACGTATCCTTGCTTCCGTAGGGGGCTGAGAACCGTCGTCGTCATGGAGCACGCGGGGTGCCATCATTACTTGTTTTATCGGGACGAGCCAGATGGGACGCCGGTCTTGTTCCCTGTAGCCTGAGCTAGCTAGGGGTAGGGTAATGATGTACCCCCCTGTGACGTGGTCGGTCCGAGCCCGAGGTCGAGCGAGGCGGTGGCTCCTCCGAGGTCGAGGCTGAGTCCGAGCCCTGGGGTCGGGCGAGGCGGAGATCGTCGTCCGGGGTCGAGGTTGAGTCCGAGCCCGGGGGTCGAGCGAGGCGGAGACCGTCTTCCGGAGTCGAGGTTGAGTCCGAGCCCTGGGGTCGGGCGAGGCGGAGACCGCCTTCCGGAGTCGAGGTTGAGTCCGAGCCCTGGGGTCGGGCGAGGCGGAGACCGTCTTTCGGGGTCGAGGTTGAGTCCGAGCCCTGGGGTCGGGCGAGGCGGAGACCGTCTTCCGGGGTCGAGGTTGAGTCCGAGCCCTGGGGTCGGGCGAGGCGGAGACCGTCTTCCGGAATCGAGGTTGAGTCCGAGCCCTGGGGTCGGGTGAGGCGGAGCTTCTTATAGCACCCAAGGCTGGACTTGGCTGCTGTCAGCCTCACCCTGGCAGGTGGCACAGCAGTCGGAGCAGCGCAGGCGACGCTGTTTTCCTGTCAGGTCAGTCAGTGGAGGGGCGAAGTGACTGCGGTCACTTCGGCCTTATCGACTGGAGAGCGTGCGTCAGGATAAGGTGTCAGGCGATTCTTGCATTGAATGCTCCTGCGATACGGTCGGTTGGTGTGGCGATCTGGCCAAGGTTGCTTCTCCGCGAAGCCTTCCCGAATTGGGCCTCGGGCGAGTTGAAGGTGCGCGCCCGTTGCTTGAGGAGACCCTCGGGCGAGGCGTGAATCTGCCTTGGTCTACCGTTCCTGCCCGAGGCTTGGCTCGGGCGAGGCGAGATCGTGTCCCTTGAGTGGACGGAGCCTTGACCGGAATTGCGCCCATCAGGCCTTTGCAGCTTTGTGCTGATGGGGGTTACCAGCTGAGATTAGGAGTCTTGGGGGTACCCCTAATTACGGTCCCCGACAGTAGCCCCCGAGCCTCAAAGGGAGTGTGGGTACTCGCTTGGAGGCTTTGTCGCACTTTTTTGCAAGGGGACCGACCTTTCTCGGTTGCATTTCGTTCCGGTGGGTGCGCGCGAGCGCACCCGCTGGGTGTAGCCCCCGAGGCCTCGGAAGAGTGGTTTGACTCCTTCGAGGTCTTAGTGCCTTTCGTGATGCCTCAGCCGGTCTGGTTGTTCCCTCATGCGAACTGGTCATTGCCCGGGTGCATAGTCAGGTTCCGAGTTCTCGGGCTGGTATGTTGACGCTGTCAACGGTTTGGCCGGAGCCGGGTTTGCGAGAGCAGCCCCCAAGCCTCTGCACAGGGCGAGAGGACAGTCAAGGACTGACTCGGCTTTTTTTATACGCCCCTTCGTCGCCTTTCCGCAAGGAGGAGGGGGGAAAGCGCCATATTGCCCTCGGAGGGCGCCGAACATGGTGTCTCCGGTGAGTTGCTAACGGGTGATCCGAGTGGACGCCCGTGCCCCGTTCGATAAGGGTCGGCTAGTGGCCCAGAGGCGCGCTCCAAAAGTACCTGCAGGTGATTTGCCGGACCCAGTCCCGTTCGATAGGGTCCGAGGGCTCGATGCCTCCCTCTGATGGGATTCCGTTACAGAATCGCTCCTGGTGGTCTCGGAAATGTCCTAGGGTACCTCGGGAGCGTAGCCCGAGCCTTGGTTATATATCGAACGTACTCAGAGTCATCCCTCACTCTGCGTGCTCTGAGGCGGCTGTCGAACCCTTCGGGGGGGCAGCCTTCGAACCCCTGATCAGTAGTGGGCGCGGAGCCCGAGTGGCCTAAGGCGGCTGTTGAACCCTTCCGAGGGGCCAGCCTTCGAACCTCTGACCAGTAGTGGGCGCGGAGCCCAAGTGCTCTGAGGCGGCTGTCGAACCCTTCCGGGGGGCCAGCCTTCGAACCTCTGATCAGTAGGAGGGCTCGGGGCCCGCTTCCTTCGCGGAGAAGGATCCCTTTCGGAGTATCCCCCTTTCCCGGTCCCTGTAGCAAGAGAGAGAAAGGGGCAGAAGAAAAGGAAACGAAATTGAACGACGTGGCGTACCTTTTTTGATGCGGTCATTATGGCGGAGGTGAAGCGTCGCCCGCTTCGCCTGCCAAAGGTGTCGCCTGCCCTGCCGCAGAGTTAATGCGACGAGATGAGTGGTTCGCGGGGCAGTCGTTGTGCGTGCGCGAGCCGTTCGAGGAACGGAACACGGGCGTGTCGTCTTCACGCCGTGGGAGAGGGCTCTCTCGCTGTTCCAAGAGGGGACGTGAGCCTGCAGACGATTTGACCGCCGATTCCGCTCGCCTGCTGCCGCCATTACTGTCGGCCCACTTCTGGCCATATCGACCGTCGCGCCTTCTCCCGCGGTTGACTGACCCGTGATCGGCGTGCCTGGTTGTCACTGTTGGGCCGTGCGCAGGGTTGCCTCGAGTCGTGGCACCGATTCCGCGGTCGAGGATGTGCGGCACTGGCGCAAGTGGCGGTGCAGTTTCTCGCACGTAGTAACCGGCGCGCCGGTTACATGACGTGTGGGCCTAGGCCTCCATGCTGGATGCGTCGAAGTCGAAAGGGTGTGCCCCCTTGGTGTAGTTGCATGCCGCCTGCATGGCGGTCCGCCCTTTCACCCGCTGGTCTGGGCGAAAGTGGAGGAGTGCTTGTAACCGCTGGGCAGTTGCGCGCTCCGTGCGTGGCGGTTTGGCTTCTTCTGTCCTGGGCCAGCTTGCATGATGCGTGGGACCCAGCCCCCGTGTCGTAGGGGGAGGACCTTGGAGCGTGTTGGTGAAGACTTAGTCCGCGACGGCTGAGGACGCGAGCGGTGAGAGTCGCCTTTAAAAAGGGATCGACCTCCTGGGTGGCAGCCATGCCTTCGCACTTTCCCCATGTGTCGCGTCCTTCCGCCTTCCGAGCCCCCGGATGGGGAGCGCCCGCGTTGTCTTTGTCTCGTTGTGGAAAGAGCGCAACCTTGTGGAGGTTGGTACCTTTCAGCCATCGCTCGGCTTCAAGGATTTTCGTCGTGTAGCCCGGCCGCATCCCCTCGCCGATGGTCACCCAAGACGGTGACCACCAGTTTGATGGTGGGGAGAAGCAAGTCGGGCTGCGGCTTCTGCCCCGCCCTCAGCTTCAAGGATCTTTATCATCCTTGCTGGGGCGGAGGGCGAGCTGAGCCGGAGCTCTACCTCCCGTACGGGTCGGCGGGCCACCTCCTCCTTCAGCGTTCATGGGAGAGGGCGCTCACCGGCTTAGCGGAAGGGGCGGACTTCGACAACGCGTGGCCGAGCGGCCGCAAGCGTCGTCAGCTCCAGCATGCCTGGTTCGCTGGCTCAGCTGGCTCTAGCACGGCTTCCGGTGCCACCTCCCACCGCTAGGCGGAGTGCGGCTATCTGCCCGCCATACGGGTGGCTGTTGCGTCGCGCGCACCGGGGGACCGCCCAAGACATCGCGCGCTGCTAGGGCGGCGTTCGTGTTCTTGGGCTGTCCTACCCTTGCTCCGGCACGACGCCTTCGCGCGGGGGTCGGTGCTCGCCCGTCCGGGAGGACTTGAGTGGGGATCTACCGGTGGACAGGTGGCCGGAGAAGTCCTCATCGCCGACGAGATCGCCGCTGCCATCTGCGCTCTGGGCCTCCGGCTCTTTGGCTTTGATAGCTTGTCTTCGCCCCTCGAGTGGGGACGTGGGCGAGGGCCTTGTCGCAGCAGCGTCTGCTCTGAGGTCATCACTGCTGCTGTTTGGCCGCCCGGAGCGGAGGTCGTTGTTGCTGCTGCAGGAGTGGGCGGCGGTGTGCCGCTTGGAGTTCATAGTCCCGCGGGCCTCCTGGTATGGAGGTTGTTCATACCCGCGGGAACGGAACCGGAGTCCCGTTTGTAATGGCACCTTGAGTGCTGGTGTATGTTCATTACGGCTGTCGGGGCCTGAACATCTGTGTATTTGAGCGTAAAGCCGTGTTTCTTCCCCATTTCGAGCACCAGGACTCGCCTGTCGGCTAGCTGGACCGCTTAACCAAGTGTGAGTTGCCCTGTGCGGAAGGTGACGAGTGAGGTATCCGTATCCCAGAGGCGTAGGAGTCCCTCGGCTCGGTCGGCCTTGCCGCTCAAGGCTTCTCTTGCTCAATGAAGGAACCCTCGGCTGCTCTGCGATGAGCCGAAGCCGGAGGCAGCGGTGTCAACACGGACAGAGGCGGAGTCGGCTGGAGAAGAAACTCCATCGGTCCAGGAGTAGGGGATTTCCCAGGCCGAGGAGGTGTAGCAGCGGCGGCTGGAACCTGGCCAGGTTGTCCACTGGCGGGACCAACCCTGGAGTCAGGCTACCGAGGCCATGAGCCGAGCTAGTGTCCTCGGGGGACAGCTGGCTGAGGCTACGGAGCGGCCGGTCCGGCCGTCTGCTTGGGCCGGGTTCCTGGAGGAGACCCTGGCGATGATGGCCCAGGCCCGGTGCTGACATCTTCCTTCGAGGTGGAGATCCTTCGATCGTGACGCCGTCTGAGGCCGGGTCGGGTTCCGCCGAAGGTGGAGTCGATGCCGAGGGTGCTGCTGCTCCCCCTACTGACGTCTGAACCTGCAGGAACAGTTTGTCTGTAGTGTGCGTGTGTTTTTTGCGGCCGCCGAGGCCCAAACATACCGTCGTCGTGTTGTAAAGCTGCATTTCTTTTTCCCTTGTTTCGAGTATCAGGACTTGTTCGTCGGTAACAGAATCGTTTATCCGAGCGAGAGTTACTTATCGCAGAAGGTGATGAGTGAGGTATCCGTATCCTGGAGGCATAGGAGTCCCTCGGCTCAGTCGGCCTTGCCGCTTATGTGTACTCTTACTCATCCGTAGGATTCTGTTATCGATATAGTCGAGATGGCACGAAAAATCATTTTGGCAGAAAAAGTTTTCGAGCGTTAAGACTTGTTCGGTCAGCGGAATCGCTTATCCGAGCGTGAGTTACTTATCGCAGAAGGTGATGAGTGAGGTATCCATATCCCAGAGGCGTAGGAGTCCCTCGGCTCGGTCGGCCTTGCCGCTTACGTGTACTCCATCGTTTTCAGAATTCCACTATCGAAGTAGTCGAAAAGCACGAAAGATGTTCTGGCAGAAAGACTTTTTTCCGAGGAAAATTTTGACGCAGAGGGGGTTCCCCCCTTCTAGCCCTCGAGGGAGGGTCGGGCTTTGCCGAGGCAAGGTTGACCCTTCCTTGATGGTTAGACTTTATTTGTGTATGTGAACGAGGTATATGAACAACTTGAAAACATCTTAAGGGTAGAAGTGACGTAGCTGTCGGATGTTCCAAGCGTTGTTGTAGACCTCGCCTTGACTGTTGGCCAGCTTGTATATTTTGGGCTTCAGAATCTTGGCGATGATGAACGGCCCTTCCCAGGGAGGCGTGAGCTTGTGGCGCCCTCGGGTGTCTTGTCGTAGCCGAAGCACCAAGTCGCCCACCTGGAGGTCTCGGGATCGAACCCCTCGGGCGTGGTAGCGTCGCGGAGACTGCTGATACCTTGCCGAGTGTAGTAGGGCCATGTCCCGAGCCTCCTCCAGCTGGTCCAGTGAGTCTTCTCGGCTGGGCCGGTTGCTCCGGTCGTCGTACGCTCTTGTCCTCGGGGAACCGTATTCTAAGTCTATGGGCAAGATAGCCTCGGCCCCATAGACTAGAAAGAACGGCGTGAAATCTGTGGCTCGGCTTGGCGTCGTCCTCAGACTCTAGACCACCGAGGGGAGTTCCTTCATCCATCGCCTACCGAACTTGTTGAGGTCGTTGTAGATCCTCGGCTTGAGTCCTTGCAGAATCATGTCGTTGGCACGCTCTACCTGCCCATTCGTCATGGGGTGAGCTACGGCGGCCCAGTCCACCTGGATGTGGTGGTCCTCGCAGAAGTCCAGGAACTTTCTGCCAGTGAACTGGGTGCCGTTATCGGTGATGATGGAGTTTGGGACCCCGAAGCGATGGATAATGTTGGTGAAGAACGCCACCGCCTGTTCGGACCTGATGTTGTTTAGGGGTCAGACCTCGATCCACTTGGAGAATTTGTCGATGGCGACCAGCAGGTGCGTGAAGCCCCCGGGTGCCTTCTGCAAGCGACCGACGAGGTCCAGACCCTACACAGCAAATGGCCAGGTGATGGGTATTGTTTGCAAGGCCTGAGCGGACAGGTGCGTCTGCCTTACATAGAATTGACACCCTTGGCAGGTGCGTACAATCCTAGTGGCGTCGGCCACCGCGGTTGGCCAGTAGAAACCCTGTCGGAAGGCGTTTCCCACGAGGGCTCGAGGTGCTGCGTGGTGACCGCAAGCCCCCGAGTGTATTTCTTGCAATAACTCCTGACCTTCGGCGATGGATATGCATCGTTGGAGGATGCCTGAGGGGCTGCGGTGGTAGAACTCCTTTTCATCACCCAGCAAGACGAACGACTTGGTGCGTCGCGCTAGTCGCCGAGCTTCGGCTCTGTCGAGGGGTAGCTCTCCTCGGTGGAGATATTGCAGGTATGGGGTCTGCCAGTTTCGATTAGGCGTGACCCCATTCCGCTCTTCCTCGATGCGCAGTGCCTCACCCTCGAGGGCCGAGGGTGCCTCGGGCGGGGCCGAGGCTGCCTCGGGCTGAGCCGAGGGCGCCTCGGGCAGAGCCGAGGCCTTCTCGGGCTCGGGCGTGTCGTCGGTCTTGACGGAGGGTTGATGTAGGTCTCGGGAGAAGACGTCCGGAGGAACCGTTGTCCGCCCCGAGGCTATCTTAGCCAGCTCGTTTGCAGTCTCGTTGTATCGTCGAGCGACGTGGTTGAGCTCGAGCCCGTAGAACTTGTCCTCCAGGCGCCAAACCTCATCGCAGTAGGCTTCCATCTTCGGGTCGCGGCAATGGGAGTTCTTCATGACTTGGTCGATGACAAGCTACGAGTCGCCATGAGCATCGAAGCGCCGGACCCCTAGCTCGATAGCGATGCGCAACCCGTTAATCAGAGCCTCGTACTCGGCCACATTGTTGGATGCCGGGAAATGGAGGCGCAACACGTAGCAGAGGTGCTTCCCGAGGGGTGAGATGAAGAGCAGGCCCGCGTCCGCTCCTGTTTTCATCAGCGACCCATCGAAATACATGGTCCAGAGTTCCGGTTGGATCGGAGCTGCTGGAAGCTGGGTGTCGACCCATTCAGCCACAAAGTCCGCCAAGACTTGGGACTTGATGGCCTTCCGAGGGGCGAACGAGATTGTCTCGCCCATGATCTCCACTGCCCACTTTGCAATCCTACCCGAGGCCTCTCGGCACTGGATGATCTCCCCCAGGGGGAAGGATGACACCACAGTCACCGTATGAGACTCGAAGTAGTGTCGCAACTTTCGCCGCGTCAGAATTACCGCGTACAACAGCTTCTGAATTTGCGGGTAGCGGATTTTGGTTTCGGACAGTACCTCACTGATGAAGTAGACCGGCCTCTGGACGGGCAATGCGTGCTCTTCTTCTCGTCTCTCGACCACGATCGCGACGCTAACCACCTGAGTGGTAGCGGCGACGTAGATCAAGAGGGCTTCTCCGGCCGCGGGGGGCACCAAGATGGGCGCGCTTGTAAGGAGCGCCTTTAGGTTCCCGAGGGCTTCCTCGGCCTCGGGGGTACAAGTGAAGCGCTCGGTCTTCCTCAAGAGGCGGTACAGGGGTAGGCCTCTTTCGCCGAGGCGCGAGACGAAGCGGCTCAGAGCCGCAAGGCATCCCATGACCCTCTGTACTCCTTTCAAGTCCTTGATGGGCCCCATGTTGGTGATGGCCGCGATTTTCTCTGGGTTGGCCTCGATGCCCTGCTCGGAGACGATGAACCCTAGGAGCATGCCTCGGGGGACTCCGAAGACACACTTCTCGGGATTGAGTTTTACGCCTTTTGCCTTGAGACACTTGAATGTCGTTTCAAGGTCAGAGAGGAGGTCGGAGGCTTTCCTTGTCTTGACTACGATGTCATCGACGTAAGCCTCGACTGTTCGGCCAATGTACTCCCCGAACACGTGGTTCATGCACCTTTGGTATGTCGCACCCGCATTCCTCAAACCGAATGGCATAGTAGTGTAGCAGTACATGCCAAAAGGTGTGATGAAAGAAGTCGCGAGCTGGTCGGACTCTTTCATCCTGATTTGGTGATACCCTGAGTAGGCATCGAGGAACGACAGGGTTTCGCACCCAGCAGTGGAATCCACGATTCGATCGATGCGAGGCAGGGGGTAAGGAACTTTCGGACATGCTTTGTTTAGACCAGTGTAGTCTACACACATCCACCATTTCCCACCTTTCTTTTTCACAAGCACAGGGTTGGCTAGCCATTCGGGATGGAATACCTCTTTGATGAACCCGGCGGCCATCAGCTTGTGGATCTCCTCGCCTATGGCTCTGCGCTTTTCTTTGTCGAATCGGCGCAGAGGTTGCTTCACGGGTCGGGCTCCAGCTCGGATATCCAGTGAGTGCTCGGCGACATCCCTCGGTATGCCAGGCATGTCCGAGGGACTCTACGCAAAAACCTCGGCGTTTGCGCAGAGAAAGTCGACGAGCACTGCTTCCTATTTGGGGTCAAGCTCGGAGCCGATCCGGATCTGCTTGGAGGTGTCGTTGCTGGGGTCGAGAGGGACGGACTTAACCGCCTCTGCTGGTTCGAAGTTGCCGGCGTGGCGCTTCGCATCTGGCACCTCCTCGGGGAGGCTCTCTAGGTCGGTGATGAGGGCCTCGGATTCGGCGAGGGCCTCGGCGTACTCCACGCACTCCACGTCGCATTCGTACGCGTGTCGGTACGTGGGGACGGCCATGAACTTGGCATAGCATGGTCTCCCTAGCACTGTGTGGTAGGTTCCTTGGAACCCGACCACCTCGAACGTGAGGGTTTCCTTTCGGAAGTTGGAGGGAGTCACGAAGCAGACGGGCAGATCGAGTTGTCCAAGGGGCTGGACGCGCTTCCCGAGAATGATCCCGTGAAAGGGCGCCGCACCGGCCCGGATCGAGGACAGATCGATCTACAGGAGCCCGAGGGTGTCGACGTAGATGATGTTGAGGCTGCTGCCTCCGTCCATGAGGACCTTGGTAAGCTTGACATTGCCGATGACAGGATCAACAACGAGCGGGTACTTCCCCGGGCTCGGCATGTGGTCGGGGTGGTCGCCTTGGTCGAAAGTGATGGGCTTGTCGAACCAGTCTAGGTAGACTGGTGCCGCCACCTTCACCGAACAGACCTCCCGGCGCTCTTGCTTGTGGTGCCGAGCCGAGGCATTCGCCACTTGCCCACCGTAGATCATGAAGCAGTCGTGGACCTCGGGGAACTCCTCTGCCTTGTGACCCTCCTTCTTGTCGTTGTCGGGGGCTCTGCCACCTTCCGCCGGGGCCCGGCCTTGTGGAAGTAACGCCGAAGCATGACACACTCCTCATGGGTGTGCTTGACGGGACCCTGATGATAGGGGCACGACTCCTTGAGCATCTTGTCGAACAGGTTGGCGCCTCCAGGAGGCTTTCGAGGGTTCCTGTGCTCGGCGGCGGTGACAAGGTCTGCGTCGGTGGCGTCGCGTTTCGCTTGTGACTTCTTCTTGCCCTTCTTCTTCGTGCCGCGTTGAGCGGACGCCTCGGGGACGTCTTCCGGCTGGCGCCCCTGAGGCTGCTTGTCCTTCCGGAAGATGGCTTCGACCGCCTCCTGACCAGAGGCAAACTTGGTGGCGATGTCCATCAGCTCGCTCACCCTGGTGGGAGTCTTGCGACCCAGCTTGCTCACCAGGTCGCGGCAAGTGGTGCCGGCGAGGAACGCGCCGATGACATCCGAGTCGGTGATGTTGGGAAGCTCGGTGCGCTGCTTCGAAAATCGCCGGATGTAGTCCCATAGGAATTCTCCCGGCTGCTGGTGGCAGCTTCGGAGATCCCAGGAGTTCCTAGGGCGCACGTATGTGCCCTGGAAGTTGCCGGCGAAGGCTTTGACCAGGTCGTCCCAGTTGGAGATCTGCGCAGGAGGCAGATGCTCCAGCCAGGCTCGGGCGGCGTCGGAGAGGAACAGGGGGAGGTTGCAGATGATGAGGTTATCATCGTCCGTTCCACCCAGCTGGCAGGCCAGTCGTGTCACACCCGGCTTTAAGGAACAAAGCCAGGTCCATCTCATACATGCGCCAAGAAGACAACATATATAATAACAGAGTGTATAGAGATAAATGTCATAAAACATCAGAGTACTTATTACATAGCGGAAGACTTATTACAAAATAAAATAATAAAGATAAAACGAACTAAGGATCGTCGGCGCCAATGTCAACTGAGAAACGCCACCTAGATCAGATCATACTCCTCGCCTTGTGGCTCCTCCTGAACCACCTGCTCTTCTCCTGTGGGGGGTGTGAGACAGCAAGGGTGAGCTCACACATGATCATAGCTCAACAAGTTATGGGGAACCAGTGGACATAAACTCACAAAGGTGTGAGTTCATGTGATGTGTAAGGCTAATCAATGATAGGGGTTAAAGCTGAGCATTGCTTTTAAGTAGTTGGTCAAACTTTTATTAGCAGTTACTAAGTGTAAGTAAATACCAAACCATAAGTAAAGTAATTGAACAAAATTAATAATAAACCCATGCAATGCAAATGACAAAATTGAATTTAAGTTCCATAGTTTAAACATCAGAGAGTCCTGAGCCGCTCATGACCGTGAGCTCGGCTAGTATACCAGTTTTACACTCTGCAGAGGTTGTACCCTTTACCCACAAGTCATGTTACCCATCTACCAAGGGATCGCGACTTCCCATACACCTCTACCTAGGAAGCGCGGCAGGGCAACACTACGAGGCCTTTACAAAGTTCCACTAGCTTCCGAAAACCCGCTACAGTTTATAGGAAGTTCCAATGCAGGGTTCTTGCCTGACCGCCATCGCAGCAAAATCAAGCAAGGACCTCCCTACACTGACCACTCCCTACTGCCCTTGCCCCTTTCGGGTAAGGTAGTCTTCCACTAGCTTTCCTAATTAGTCAGCCAAGGGCGTCCCATTAAACCCTTGTGGTGGCACGTGTTACTCAAGTTAAGCTCTATGTTCCAATTAACATTAATGATCTCAACATGAACATAAATAGAATAACAAAAAGAATTGGAACATAGAGGTAATAAATGATTATCCCAAAACCATATAAAGCAATAACAAACTACCCAAGTGATTCAGGGGTAAACAAGGTAATGAGATAAACAATCTAGGGTGACCTATTGGGTCCCATCAAAATTAACCTATGCATGGATAAGTGATATTAAAGAACATTATTGGGTAAAAAGTGGTCAAGGGCACAACTTGCCTTCAACGAGCTCCTGCTCAGCTACTTCAACCTGCTGCTCACCAGGATCCTCGGTCACGGGCTCTTCTACTCACCGCAATACAAACAAGCACAGTGCATATAGAGAAATTAACATTACACCAAACATATAAACAAAATACACGGAAATATTCTACACATTAAAATAAAATTCTAGGAACAGGAATCATAATTTTTGGAGTTATAGAATTTAAGTTATGCATTTTCAAAGGTTTTATGTGTTTAAAATAGGATTAAGTGTGAGATTAATTTTCTTACTGTTGTCATGATAAAACAGAGACACTAAGTGATAGAGAATAAAACTACAAAATTTTAGCAACTGGAATGAAGTAATTTGGACTTCATATACATTTTCTATGAATTATCAAAGTTCTAGCAATTATTTTCCTATTAAAAATCCATTTATAAATTATTTTCTCTGGTTTTACACTGCTCTGGACTGGGCCTCAAATTCAGAGAACCCCAGGGGGCTCTGAGTAAGATTCTGCAGACACAGAACTAACCCCGCGTGGATGGCGGGTTGATTTGTTGTTTTTCCAGGGGCTCTTTAATAAAAGTGCCAGCGCGAAAGGGTACGGTTAGATCTCGGCTGCACGATCTGATCTGAGCGGCCCAGATCAGATCAGTACTTTAAGTGAACCAGTACACGATTCCTAACGTCGGATCGGAGGCCAATGGTAGAGATCTTTCCTTTAACCTAGACTTGTTTCAGCCGCCCGATTGAGATCGATGGTTAGATCTGGACGTTGAACCGGTATGAGCTTGTGACCGCCAGATCTTGATCCGACGGCCGCGCAAGCTTCGCCTTCACCCAACCCAAGCCACCCCAATCAGTCACTGCACACGGCGGCGGGATCACCGGAGCTCACCAATCCGGCCAACTCGAGCGCCCAAACACAAATTCGCCTGGCTCTCGCGAGATTCGCGACCTCCCGAACCCATTTCGCCTCACAATTTCCCTTGTCCCACAGCGCAGATCCACGGCCCACGGTGCGGTTTAACACACGACGGAGCAAATCGTTCCGACGAGCAATTACAAGGATTAGACGTTTTCAAGCGCGGCGCGGTGTGGGCTCCTATCTACCAAGTAATGATCCGCAATCCAGAGAGGGGAAAGTTACCGTCGAGGAGGGCCGAGGGGATCACTGGTGCGGCGTTGGTCGACTCCGCGGCAATGGCAGCGACAAATTCGTGGGCTCTCAGTTGCCAATTCCGCCCGACGAGCTTGGGGTTACCGACAGAGAGTGGATCCGAAGCACCCTGGACCGAAAGGATGGCTCGACGGCGGCTATCGCGAGGTAATGCCAGGACACAGGGTCGGCGGCAATGGTGGCTAATCGCACGACAAGAACTCCCTGGGCTTGCGCGAGAAACTCAGCGGCGGTACTTATCTTTGGGTGCCAGACCCAACTCTTGTGCGGCTGGCGCAACAACCCACGCACCGAACGGCGAGGTCAACCACGGCGCGCGATTCTTACGGGAAGAGAAACAGGGCGAGTCCGCGCGAGTCTGTTGCGACGGAGATGGGAGCCCTGACGAAATGGCCCCACGCGGCAGTGAAGAGATGAGGGCGTGAGGGGGAAGGGCTGACATGCGGGCCCCATCTGCCAGTGAAAGGAGGAGTGGGCGCGAGAGAGATGGGCTGCGCGCGCTGGAAAGCCCTAGTGGGCCGAAATGGGAGTCTGCGGCCCAATTAGGGTTTTACTCTTTTTCCTTTTTATATTTCCTATTTTCTTTTATTTTTTTTTCTTTTGAATCTCAAGTTTGAATTTGATTCTTGTTATGAGGTTCAACTTTGAGTTAATTATACAAATTCAAATCTCAATGCAGAAATAATATATTCTATCATATATATTTTTATACCATTTTTAGTCACATAGTATTTCCATTCTTCTTTTCCAACTCTATAATCTATTTTAGGATTTAATTTCCCCATTTGGATATTTAACATTTTTTTGCATTACTGTAATATTGTCACACAAATGCACACAAAAAAAGATCCAGCATGATGCACAGGTTATTTATGTGTTTCTTTGTTCAAATTATCAAATTTTTAACTAGTGTTGATCACATGTGATGAATGGTAGAGGCCACAAGCTATTGAGATTATATCAATCCCTTTATTTCACTTTTGAGTATTACAAATCCTACCGCCCTTAAAAATAATCTCGTCCTCGAGATGTAGGAAGACCTAGGGAAAAGTTGGGGATAATCTATGCGAAGCTCTTCTTCTCTTTCCCAGGTTGCTTCGTATTCACCATGGTGACTCCATTGCACTTTGCACATCTTTATCACCTTATTTCTTGTCACTCGAGTCAATGTGTCCATAATCTTGATCGGGTACTCCGTGTAAGTCAAATCACCTTGAACACTGAGCTCTTCCATTGGTAACTGTTCCTCAGGGATACGGAGACACTTTTTAAGTTGAGATACGTGGAACACATTATGCACATCCGATAGACTATCCGGTAACTCGAGTTGGTATGCCATCTCCCCAACTCGCCTAAAGATCAAGAATTGTCCAATATAGCGCGGGGACAATTTGCCCTTAACTTTGAATCTCCTCATTCCACGAAGTGGTGACACCTTGAGATATACATAATCTCCTTCTTCAAATTCTAGTGGTCTCCTTCTATTATCAGCATAGCTCTTTTGCCTGGTTTGAGCCACCCTCAAATTCTCTCGAATTATACAGACTTGTTCTTCTGCTTCTTGAATCAATTCAGGCCCAAAGAGTTGTCTTTCTCCAGTCTGATCCCAATACAAAGGAGTCCTGCACTTCCTCCCATATAAAGCTTCAAAAGGTGACATCTTCAGACTGGCCTGATAACTATTATTATATGAGAACTCAGCATAAGGTAGACTCTTATCCCAACTTTCTCCATGCTGAAGGGCACATGCTCTCAACATATCTTCCAATACTTGATTAGTCCTTTCAGTCTGTCCATCAGTCTGAGGGTGATAAGCTGTACTAAAATTCAACTTCGTACTCATGTTCTCATGAAAGCTTCTCCAAAATCTTGAGGTAAACTGCGAACCTCGACCAGACACGATCTTCTTTGGTACTCCATGTAAACACACAATCTGAGCCATATATAACTCTGCTAGCTGAGAACCTTTATATGTAGTCTTCACAGGAATAAAGTGAGCCACTTTAGTCAATCTATCCACAATCACTCATATAGCATCATATCCTTTCTGGGTGCGAGGCAATCCTGTAATGAAATCCATACCAATCTCTTCCCACTTCCACTCGGGTATCTTCAGTGGATGTAACAATCCAGCTGGCCTCTGGTGTTCAGCCTTAACTCTTTGACATACATCGCACATAGCCACATGTGTAGCTACATCTCTCTTCAATCCATACCACCAATACTTCCGCTTCAAATCCTGATACATCTTGGTACTACCAGGATGAATAGAATAATCCGAGTCGTGGGCCTCTTTCAATATAGTCTCTCGAAGGCTTTCAATATCAGGAACACATATCCTGTTCTTGAACCATACAGTGCCTTGCTCATCTTCCGTAAATTCCGGAACTCGACCTTCAGTAATCAGATCCTTAATCTCTTTTATTTTAGCATCGTCAAGTTGACATTTGCGGATTTCTTGCTCCAAAGTAGGTTCCACATCAATAGTAACTCCTTCAGTATGAGCAACTATCCCCAGGTTAAGTCTCCTGAAATCCTCGACAATCTCATCGGGTAGCTGGGCAACAATAGCTGAATGAACATGCTCCTTTCGACTCAAGGCATCTGCAACCAAATTTGCCTTGCCCGGGTGATAGTGAATCTCCAAATCATAATCCTTAATAAGCTCCAACCAACGGTGTTGCCTAAGGTTGAGATCCTTTTGAGTGAATATATACTTCAGACTCTTATGATCCGTATATACTTGACACTTGGTCCCCATGATATAATGTCTCCAAATCTTAAGCGCGTGCACAACGGCTGCCAATTCCAAGTCATGAGTGGGGTAGTTCAATTCATGCTTCCGTAACTGACGAGAAGCATAGGCAATCACATGTCCTTCCTGCATGAGCACACATCCTAAGCCTTGGCCACATGCATCGCAATAGATATCAAATCCTTTCTGTAGGTCTGGCATAACCAATACTGGTGGCGACATCAATCTTTTCTTCAATTGATCAAAGCTGTCTTGACACTTCTCGTCCCACTTAAATTCTCTTCCTTTCTCCAAAAGTGAAGTCATAGGTTTAGCAATCTTAGAAAATCCCTCAATAAATCTCCGATAATATCTAGCAAGTCCCAAGAAACTCCGAATCTCAGTAACTGTAGCGGGTACTCTCCACTCCATTATCTCCTTAACCTTAGCAGGATCCACTGAAATTCCTCCATTAGAAATGATATGACCAAGAAATGGCACCTCGCCAATCCAAAACTCGCACTTGCTGAACTTGGCATATAGCTAGTTATCTCGTAGCTTCTGTAGCACCAATCTCAGATGTTCCTCATGATCGCTATCACTCTGGGAATAAATTAGGATATCGTCGATGAATACCACGACGAATCTGTCCAAGTACTCCATAAACACCTTGTTCATCAAGTTCATAAAATAAGCTGGGGCATTGGTCAATCCAAACGACATAACTGTGAACTCATATAATCCATATCGAGTTGAAAATGTTGTCTTAGGAATATCCGATGGTCTAATCCTCATCTGATGGTAACCCGATCGGAGATCAATCTTCAAAAATACTCTTGCTCCTCTCATTTGATCAAATAAATCCTCAATACGGGGCAACGGGTACTTGTTCTTCACAGTAACATCATTAAGAGATCTATAGTCCACACACATTCTTTGTGATCCATCCTTCTTCTGTACAAACAAAACCGGCGCTCCCCAAGGTGAGGAACTCGGACGAATGTACCCAGCCTCCTGTAACTCAGTTAACTGCTTCTTAAGTTCCTTCAACTCCTCTACGGACATCCTATATGGCCGTTTAGAAATAGGGGCGGTTCCAGGTAAGAGGTCAATAACAAACTCAACTTCTCTATCAGGTGGCATCCCTGGTAACTCCTCTGGAAAGACATCCGGAAAATCTCTAACCACCCGGATGTTGTCACCAACAAACTCCTCAGGCATAAAGAACATTGCACGCATGGATGAGGAGGTTACTGCAATATTAACTTGAAATCTTTCTCCTTTAGTGGTAGTGAGCTCTACGGTACCTCTACCACATGCTATAACGGCCTTTGCCTTTCTTAGCCATGACATACCAAGGATCAGATCTATACTGCTTGACTCTAATATTATAGCAGTAGCTCCAAATTCTCTACCCATAATGGTCAATGTCAATCTACGTGTCATTTGGTTCGCCTCAACAGGCCCTTTAGGTGTAATTACTATCATTGGTTTTCTCATATTTAGCAGTGGTATTTCATTTGTGTTGGCATATCTAGCAAACATGAATGAATGTGTAGCACCAGAATCAAATAATATGGTTGCAGGAATTGCATTAACATAAAACATACCAAGTACGATGTCACCACCATCAGGAGTATCATCAACGCTGACTTGATTCACCCTGGCTATAGAATATCCCTTGCCAGGAGTCTGTTGCTTGTTCTGAACTGGAGTAGTAGCAATCCTCTGTGGGCAGACATTTGCATAATGACCAGTCTTCCCACACTTGAAACAAGTAGTGCCTGGACTCTGTCCTGAGAACTTCGTCGGGGTGCCAGTAGGGGTAGCCTGTCGAGGAGGTGGAGTCCTCAGTGGTGATTGCTGAACTGGGCGCTGTCCTCCTGGTCGAGTCGGTGTACCCTGTGGTGAACTGTAGCGAGGACGAACACTGCTACTTCCTTGTCCTTGAGATATTGCCTTTCTCTTCAAATCACCCAGCTGAACACGCTTGTGTTCAATAGCAAGAGCCTTATCAAGCAGCCTCTGAAATGATGGAAATGTGTGTGCCACTAGAGCATACTGCAGTGGTTCATTAAGTCCTTCAATAAAATGCTCCTGCTTCCTCTCATCTTCAGCAACTTCCTCCGGAGCATATCTCGACAGCTGAATGAATTTGTCTCTGTACTCGCTGACCGACATATTGCCTTGCTTCAATGACAAAAATTCCTTCTTCTTGATCTTTATCATACCAGCTGGAATATGGTAGTTCCTGAACTGTGTACTAAACTCTGCCCAAGTGATAGTATCAGCAGCATCGTGGGCAGCAGTATATGAATCCCACCAGTCAGCAGCAGGACCTGTCAGACGTCCAGAAGCATATAAAACCTTTTCCCGGTCAGTACATTGTGCAATATTCAGCATCTTCTCAACGGACTTCAGCCAATCATCCGCGTCCAGTGGATCAGGAGAGCTTGCGAATGTAGGTGGCTTATGACTCATGAACTCCCTATGCTTATCACGGGGTGGAACTGGTGGTGGTGGTGGAGGCAGTGGTACTTGTTGTTGTTGCTGCTGCTGCTGTTGTTGTTGCACCCTCCTTTCCTGGCGTATCTCTTCTCGCTCCTGGCGCAACTCCTGTCGTATATCTTCTCTTTCTTGACGCATCTCCTGGCGTTCTTGCTGCATCTGGGCACGCATATCAGCCATAGTGTCCGTCATTTGCTGCATCACTGCCATCTGAGCAGCAACCAGTGGGTCAACTCTGCCTGGTGGAGGATTAGGAGGATTCATCTCTGCAGGCTGTGGCTGGGGTTGTCTATGTATCCACCGAGTGTGTCGATTAGGAGGCAAATCAATTCCACCACCCCGCCTGGTATTGACCATCTGAGTTAGATACATATGGTAAGAAAATAGTAGACAAGGCAGGTATTTACAAAGCAGGTTACTTTGGGGAATTTTATTAGCTAAGCAGATTAATATTTTACCTACCATAGCTAATTTATTACCTTATGGTGGTACATACTAAGATATCCCTCTATAACAATTCAATCAATCAAAGAAGCAAATCAGGCATTTAGCATCATCACAATCAACCAACATTTTTAAAGAAAATAGTTTTAAATTTTTGTCTTAGGTTCCCTATCTCTTACAAAGATCTTAGTGGTAGGATTCCAAGGTGTGAAATCCATCTTGTCTTAGAGTAGAAAAGATAAGATTAACCAGAGTAGATTAGCAGAAGGTGAGACAAGATCAAGATGAGATAAGTATAGAATGAGTCAGAGTAAGGTAAGTAGGAAAGGGTTTGTCCATTTCTATCTAGGTCTCGTCCTACAGTCAACATTTCCTCTGATACCACTTCTGTCACACCCGGCTTTAAGGAACAAAGCCAGGTGCATCTCATACATGCGCCAAGAAGACAACATATATAATAACAGAGTGTATAGAGATAAATGTCATAAAACATCAGAGTACTTATTACATAGCGGAAGACTTATTACAAAATAAAATAATAAAGATAAAACGAACTAAGGATCATCGGCGCCAATGTCAACTGAGAAACGCCACCTAGATCAGATCATACTCCTCGCCTTGTGGCTCCTCCTGAACCACCTGCTCTTCTCCTGTGGGGGGGTGTGAGACAGCAAGGGTGAGCTCACACATGATCATAGCTCAACAAGTTGTGGGGAACCAGTGGACATAAACTCACAAAGGTGTGAGTTCATGTGATGTGTAAGGCTAATCAATGATAGGGGTTAAAGCTGAGCATTGCTTTTAAGTAGTTGGTCAAACTTTTATTAGCAGTTACTAAGTGTAAGTAAATACCAAACCATAAGTAAAGTAATTGAACAAAATTAATAATAAACCCATGCAATGCAAATGACAAAATTGAATTTAAGTTCCATAGTTTAAACATCAGAGAGTCCTGAGCCGCTCATGACCGTGAGCTCGGCTAGTATACCAGTTTTACACTCTGCAGAGGTTGTACCCTTTACCCACAAGTCATGTTACCCATCTGCCAAGGGATCGCGACTTCCCATACACCTCTACCTAGGAAGCGCGGCAGGGCATCACTACGAGGCCTTTACAAAGTTCCACTAGCTTCCGAAAACCCGCTACAGTTTATAGGAAGTTCCAATGCAGGGTTCTTGCCTGACCGCCATCGCAGCAAAATCAAGCAAGGACCTCCCTACACTGACCACTCCCCTACTGCCCTTGCCCCTTTCGGGTAAGGTAGTCTTCCACTAGCTTTCCTAATTAGTCAGCCAAGGGCGTCCCATTAAACCCTTGTGGTGGCACGTGTTACTCAAGTTAAGCTCTATGTTCCAATTAACATTAATGATCTCAACATGAACATAAATAGAATAACAAAAAGAATTGGAACATAGAGGTAATAAATGATTATCCCAAAACCATATAAAGCAATAGCAAACTACCCAAGTGATTCAGGGGTAAACAAGGTAATGAGATAAACAATCTAGGGTGACCTATTAGGTCCCATCAAAATTAACCTATGCATGGATAAGTGATATTAAAGAACATTATTGGGTAAAAAGTGGTCAAGGGCACAACTTGCCTTCAACGAGCTCCTGCTCAGCTACTTCAACCTGCTGCTCACCAGGATCCTCGGTCACGGGCTCTTCTACTCGCCGCAATACAAACAAGCACAGTGCATATAGAGAAATTAACATTACACCAAACATATAAACAAAATACACAGAAATATTCTACACATTAAAATAAAATTCTAGGAACAGGAATCATAATTTTTGGAGTTATAAAATTTAAGTTATGCATTTTCAAAGGTTTTATGTGTTTAAAATAGGATTAAGTGTGAGATTAATTTTCTTACTGTTGTCATGATAAAACAGAGACACTAAGTGATAGAGAATAAAACTACAAAATTTTAGCAACTGGAATGAAGTAATTTGGACTTCATATACATTTTCTATGAATTATCAAAGTTCTAGCAATTATTTTCCTATTGAAAATCCATTTATAAATTATTTTCTCTGGTTTTACACTGCTCTGGACTAGGCCTCAAATTCAGAGAACCCCAGGGGGCTCTGAGTAAGATTCTGCAGACACAGAACTAACCCCGCGTGGATGGCGGGTTGATTTGTTGTTTTTCTAGGGGCTCTTTAATAAAAGTGCCAGCGCGGAAGGGTACGGTTAGATCTCGGCTGCACGATCTGATCTGAGCGGCCCAGATCAGATCAGGACTTTAAGTGAACCGGTACACGATTCCTAACGTCGGATCGGAGGCCAATGGTAGAGATCTTTCCTTTAACCTAGACTTGTTTCAGCCACCCGATTGAGATCGATGGTTAGATCTGGACGTTGAACCGGTATGAGCTTGTGACCGCCAGATCTTGATCCGACGGCCGCGCAAGCTTCGCCTTCACCCAACCCAAGCCACCCCAATCAGTCACTGCACATGGCGGCGGGATCACCGGAGCTCACCAATCCGGCCAACCCGAGCGCCCAAACACAAATTCGCCTGGCTCTCACGAGATTCGCGACCTCCCGAACCCATTTCGCCTCACAATTTCCCTTGTCCCACAGCGCAGATCCACGGCCCACGGTGCGGTTTAACACACGGCGGAGCAAATCGTTCCGACGAGCAATTACAAGGATTAGACGTTTTCAAGCGCGGCGCGGTGTGGGCTCCTATCTACCAAGGAATGATCCGCAATCCAGAGAGGGGAAAGTTACCGTCGAGGAGGGCCGAGGGGATCACTGGTGCGGCGTTGGTCGACTCCGCGGCAATGGCAGCGACAAATTCGTGGGCTCTCAGTTGCCAATTCCGCCCGACGAGCTTGGGGTTACCGACAGAGAGTGGATCCGAAGCACCCTGGACCGAAAGAATGGCTCGACGGCGGCTATCGCGAGGTAATGCCAGGACGCAGGGTCGGCGGCAACGGTGGCTAAGCGCACGGCAAGAACTCCCTGGGCTTGCGCGAGAAACGCAGCGGCGGTACTTATCTCTGGGTGCCAGACCCAACTCTTGTGCGGCTGGCGCAACAACCCACGCACCGAACGGCGAGGTCAACCATGGCGCGTGATTCTTACGGGAAGAGAAACAGGGCGAGTCCGCGCGAGTCTGTTGCGACGGAGATGGGAGCCCTGACGAAATGGCCCCATGCGGCAGTGAAGAGATGAGGGCGTGAGGGGGAAGGGCTGACATGCGGGCCCCATCTGCCAGTGAAAGGAGGAGTGGGCGCGGGAGAGATGGGCTGCGCGCGCTGGAAAGCCCTAGTGGGCCGAAATGGGAGTCTGCGGCCCAATTAGGGTTTTACTCTTTTTCCTTTTTATATTTCCTATTTTCTTTTCTTTTTTTTTCTTTTGAATCTCAAGTTTGAATTTGATTCTTGTTATGAGGTTCAACTTTGAGTTAATTATACAAATTCAAATCTCAATGCAGAAATAATATATTCTATCATATATATTTTTATACCATTTTTAGTCACATAGTATTTCCATTCTTCTTTTCCAACTCTATAATCTATTTTAGGATTTAATTTCCCCATTTGGATATTTAACATTTTTTTTTGCATTACTGTAATATTGTCACACAAATGCACACAAAAAAAGATCCAGCATGATGCACAGGTTATTTATGTGTTTCTTTGTTCAAATTATCAAATTTTTAACTAGTGTTGATCACATGTGATGAATGGTAGAGGCCACAAGCTATTGAGATTTGTCGGCGTTCCGAGACCGGGGGGTCCCTGAGCCGACGAGTGAATGTCGCCGCGTGCCCCAGCCCAGATGGGTCGAGCGCGAGGGCGAGCGCGAAGGGGGGAGAGCGAGGCGGCCGGAGACCGACGTGAGAGAGGTGGGAATCCCGCGGCCTTCGTGTTCGTCCCGCGCCCAGGTCGGGTGCGCTTGCAGTAGGGGGTTACAAGCGTCCACGCGGGAGAGGGAGCGAGCGGCCTCCAGCGAGCGCCTGTCTCGTCCTCGTCCCCGCGCGGCCAACCCTCTCTAAGAGGGCCCTGGTCCTCCCTTTTATAGGCGCAAGGAGAGGATCCAGGTGTACAATGGGGGTGTAGCAGAGTGCTACGTGTCTAGCGGAGGAGAGCTAGCGCCCTAAGTACATGCCGTTGTGGCAGCCGGAGAGATTTTGGCACCCAGCTGGTGTGATGTCGTGGCCGTCGGAGGAGCGATGGAGCCTGGCGGAGGGACAGCTGTCGGAGCGGTTGAATCCTTGCTGACGTCCTCTTACTTCCATAAGGGGGCTGAGAGCCACCGTCGTCACAGAGTATGCAGGGCGCCATCATTGCCTATCTGGCGGAGCGAGCCAGATGGGACGCCGGTCTTGTTCCCTGCGGCCCGAGTCAGCTCGGGGTAGGGTGATGATGGCGCCTCCTGTTGACGTGGCTGGTCTGCGCCCTAGGTTGGGCGATGTGGAAGCTCCTCCGAAGCCGAGGTCGAGTCTGTCTTCCGTGGCCGAGGTCGGGTCTGAGCCCCAGGTTCGGGCGAGGCGGAGATCGCCGGCTGGTGCCGGGGCGGAGTCCGAGCCCTGGGGTCGGGCGAAGCGGAGTTCGTCGTCTTCTGGGGCCGAGCCCAAGTCCGAGCCCTGGGTCGGGCGAGGCGGAGATCGTCGTCTTCTGGGGCCGAGCCCAAGTCCGAGCCCTGGGTCGGGCGAGGCGGAGATCGTCGTCTTCTGGGATTTAGCCCGAGTCCGAGCCCTGGGTCGGGCGGAGTTCGCCGTCTTCTGGGTCTTAGCCCGAGTCCGAGCCCTGGGTCGGGCGGAGTTCGCCGTCTTCCGGGACTTAGCTCGAGTCCGAGCCCTAGGTCGGGCGGAGTTCGCCGTCTTCCGGGACTTAGCCCGAGTCCGAGCCCTGGGTCGGGCGGAGCGGAGTTCGCCGTCTTCCGGGACTTAGCCCGAGTCCGAGCCCTGGGGTCCGGCGAAGCGGAGCTTCCTATGGTGCCTTCGGCAGGGCCTGACTGCCTGTCAGTCTCACTCTGTCAAGTGGCACCGCAGTCGGAGTGGCGCAGGCGGCGCTGTCCTTCTGTCAGGCCGGTTAGTGGAGCGGCGAAGTGACGGCGGTCACTTCGGCTCTGCCGGCTGGGGGGCGCGCGTCAGGATAAAGGTGTCAGGCCACCTTTGCATTAAATGCTCCTGCGATTTGGTCGGTGGGTGCGGCGATTTGGTCAGGGTTGCTTCTTGGCGAAGGCAGGGCCTCGGGCGAGCCGGAAATATGTTCGCCGCTGAAGGGGGGCCTCGGGCGAGACGGAAATCCTCCGGGGTCGGCTGCCCTTGTCCGAGGCTAGGCTCGGGCGAGGCGTGATCGAGTCCCTCGAATGGACTGATCCCTGACTTAATCGCACCCATCAAGCCTTTGCAGCTTTGTGCTGATGGGGGTTACCAGCTGAGAATTAGGAGCCTTGAGGGTACCCCTAATTATGGTCCCCAACAGTAGCCCCCGAGCCTCGAAGGGAGTGTTTGCACTCGCTTGGAGGCTTTCGTCGCACTTTTTTGCAAGGGGACCAGCCTTTCTCGGTTGCGTTTTGTTCCGGTGGGTGCGCGCGAGCGCACCCGCCGGGTGTAGCCCCCGAGGCCTCGGAGGAGTGGTTTCACTCCTTCGAGGTCTTAATGCCTCGCGTAATGCTTCGGCTGGTCTGGTCGTTCCCTCATGCGAGCTGGCCGTAGCCCAGGTGTACGGTCGGGTCCCAAGTTCTCGGGCTGGTATGTTGACGCTGTCAACGGTTCGGCCGGAGCCGGGTTTGCGAGAGTAGCCCCGAGCCTCTGCACAAAGCGAGAGGGCGGTCAGGGACAGACTCGGCTTTTTTACATACGCCCCTGTGTCGCCTTTCCGCAAGGAGGAGGGGGGAAAGCGCCATGTTGCCCTCGATGGGCGCCGAACATGGTGTCTCCGATGAGCTGCAAGCGGGTAATCCGAGTGGACGTCCGTGCCCCGTTCGTTAGGGGTCGGCTAGGGGCCCAGAGGCACGCCCAAAAGTACCTGCGGGTGATCTGCCGGACCTGGTCCCCTGGCGACGGGGTCCGAGGGCTCGATGCCTCCCTCTGATGGGATTCCGTTACAAGATCGTTCCCGCTGGTCTCGGAAATGTCCTAGGGTACCTCGGGAGCGCAGCCCGAGCCTTGGTTATGTATCGAACGTACCCATGGTCATCCCTCGCTCGGCGTCTGAGGCGGCTGTGAACCCTTCGGGGGCCAGCCTTCGAATCCCTGATCAGTAATGGGCGCGGAGCCCGAGTAGCCTGAGGCGGCCGTGGAACCCTTTCGAGGGGCCGGCCTTCGAACCTCTGACCAGTAGTGGGTGTAGGGCCCACGCGATCTGAGGCGGCTGTCGAACCCTTCCGGGGGGCCAGCCTTCGAACCTCTGATCAGTAGGGGGGCTCGGAGCCTGGTTCCTTCTCGGGGAAGGATCCTTTTCGGGGTATCCCCCTTTCCCGGTCCCTGTTGCAAGAGAGAGAAAAAGGAAAAAAGGAAAAGGATACGAAATCGAACGACGCGGCGTACCTTTTTGACGCGGTCATTATGGCGAAGGCGAAGCGTCGCCCGCTTCTCCTGCCAGAGGCATCGCCTGTCCCGCCGCGGAGTTAATGCGACGGGGCGAGTGGTTGGCGGGGCGACCGTTGTGCGTGCGCGAGCCGTTCGAGGAACAGATCACGGGCGCGTTGTCTTCAGACGCCGTGAGAGAGGGTTCTCTCGCTGCCCCCGGACGGGACGTGAGCTTGGTTGATGACGTGACCGCTGCTCCTGCCTACCTGCCACCGCCATTACTGTCGGCCCATTCTTGGCCGCATTGACCGTCGCGCCAGGCTGGCGCTGCTGGGCCGTGCACTGGGCCGCCTCGAGTCGCGGCATTGGTTCCGCAGTCGAGGAGGCGCGGTGGTGGCGCAAGTGGCGGTGCAGTTGCATGCGCGAAGCATTCGGCGCGCCGGTTGCATGACGCGTGGGCCTGGGCCTCCATGCCGGGCGTGTTGGGAATCGGAGAAGTGCGCCCACTTGGCGCGGTTGCATGCCGCCTGCATGGCTGCCCACCCTTTCGCCCGCTGGTCTGGGCAAAAGTGGAGGGTCGCTTGTAGATCCGAGGCTTGAGCCCTTGTAGAATCATGCCGTTGGCACGCTCTACTTGCCCATTTGACATGGGGTGAGCCACGGCGGCCCAGTCCACCCGGATGTGGTGGTCCTCGCAGAAGTCCAGGAACTTTCTGCCGGTGAACTGGGTGCCGTTGTCGGCGATGATGGAGTTCGGGACCACGAAGCGATGGATGATGTTGGTGAAAAACGCCACTGCCTGCTCGGACCTGATGCTGTTCAGGGGTCGGACCTCGATCCACTTGGAGAATTTGTCGATGGCGACCAGCAGGTGCGTGTAGCCCCCGGGTGCCTTCTGCAAGGGGCCAACGAGATCCAGACCCCACACAGCAAAAGGCCAGGTGATGGGTATCGTCTGCAGAGCCTGAGCGGGCAGGTGGGTCTGCCTTGCGTAGAACTGACACGCTTCGCAGGTGCGGACAATTCTAGTGGCGTCGGCCACCGCCGTCGGCCAGTAGAAGCCTTGCCGGAAAGCATTCCCAACAAGGGCTCGAGGCGCTGCGTGATGGCCGCAAGCCCCCGAGTGTATCTCTCGCAGGAGTTCCTGACCTTCGGCGATGGAGATGCATCGCTGGAGGATGCCGGAGGGGCTGCGGTGGTAGAGCTCCTTCTCATCACCCAGCAAGACGAATGACTTGGCGCGCCGCGCCACCCGCCGAGCCTCGGCTCGGTCGAGGGGTAGCTCTCCTCGGTGGAGATATTGCAGGTACGTGGTCTGCCAGTTTTGATCAGGCGTGACCCCGCTTTGCTCCCCTTCAACGTGCAGCGTCTCGCCCTCGGGGGCCGAGGGTACCTCGGGTTGAACCGAGGATACCTCGGGCCAAGCCGAGGGTGCCTCGGAATGATCCGAGGGTACCTCGGGCTGGGCCGAGGGTGCCTCGGGCTCGAGCGTGTCGTCGATCTTGATGGAGGGTTGATGCAGATCCCGGGAGAAGACGTCCGAAGGAACCATCGTTTGCCCCGAGGCTATTTTAGCCAGCTCGTCTGCAGTCTCGTTGTAGCGCCGAGCGATGTGGTTGAGCTCGAGCCCGTAGAACTTGTCTTCCAGGCGCCGAACCTCATCGCAGTAGGCCTCCATCTTCGGGTCGCAGCAGTGGGAGTTCTTCATGACTTGGTCGATGACGAGCTGCGAGTCACCGCGAGCGTCGAGGCGTCGGACCCCTAGCTCGATGGCGATCCGCAACCCGTTGACCAGAGCTTCGTACTCAGCCACATTGTTGGATGCCGGGAAATGGAGGCGTAGCACGTAGCGTAGGTGCTTCCCGAGGGGCGAGATGAAGAGTAGGCCTGCGCCGGCTCCTGTCTTCATCAGCGACCCGTCGAAGAACATGGTCCAGAGCTCCGGTTGGATCGGAGCCGTCGGTAGATGGGTGTCGACCCATTCAGCTACGAAGTCCGCCAAGACCTGGGACTTGATGGCCTTCCGAGATTGTCTCGCCCATGATTTCCACCGCCCACTTTGCAATCCTACCCGAGGCCTCTCGACACTGGATGATCTCCCCCAGGGGGAAGGATGACACCACAGTTACTGGATGAGACCCGAAGTAGTGTCGCAGCTTCCGCCGCGTTAGGATCACCGCATACAGCAGCTTCTGAACTTGTGGGTAGCGGATCTTGGTTTCGGACAGTACCTCGCTGACGAAGTAGACTGGCCTCTGAACGGGCAATGCATGCCCCTCTTCTTGCCTCTCGACCACAATCGCGGCGCTAACCACCTGAGTGGTCGCGGCGACGTAGACCAGGAGGGCTTCTCCGGCAGCTGGGGGCACCAAGATAGGCGCCTTTGTGAGGAGCGCCTTCAGGTTCCCGAGGGCTTCCTCGGCCTCAGGGGTCCAAGTGAAGCACTCGGCCTTCCTTAAGAGGCGGTACAGAGGTAGACCTCTTTCGCCGAGGCGTGAGATGAAACGGCTCAGAGCCGCGAGGCATCCCATGACCCCCTGTACGCCTTTCAAGTCCTTGATGGGCCCCATGCTGGTGATGGCTGCGATCTTCTCCGGGTCGGCTTCGATGCCCCGCTCGGAGACGATGAATCCCAAGAGCATGCCTCGGGGTACCCCGAAAACACACTTTTCGGGATTGAGCTTGACGCCTTTCGCCTTGAGACATCGGAATGTCGCTTCAAGGTCGGAAAGGAGGTCGGAGGCTTTCCTCGTCTTGACTACGATGTCATCGACGTAGGCCTCGACCGTGCGGCCAATGTGTTCGCCGAACACATGGTTCATGCACCGCTGGTACGTCACGCCCGCATTCCTCAAGCCGAACGGCATGGTGACATAGCAGTACATGCCGAAGGGTGTGATGAAAGAAGTCGCGAGCTGGTCGGACTCTTTCATCCTGATTTGATGATACCCTGAGTAGGCATCGAGGAAAGACAGGGTTTCGCACCCAGCAGTGGAATCCACGATTTGGTCGATGCGAGGCAGAGGGTAGGGAACCTTCGGACATGCTTTGTTAAGACCAGTGTAGTCTACACACATCCGCCATTTCCCCCCTTTCTTTCTCACAAGCACAGGGTTGGCAAGCCATTCGGGATGGAATACCTCTTTGATGAACCCTGCCGCCATTAGCTTGTGGATCTCCTCGCCTATGGCTCTGCGCTTCTCCTCGTCGAATCGGCGCAGTGGCTGCTTGACGGGTTGGGCTCCGGCTCGGATGTCCAGCGAGTGCTCGGCGACATCCCTCGGTATGCCGGGCATGTCTGAGGGACTCCACGCGAAGACGTCGGCGTTCGCGCGGAGAAAGTCGACGAGCACTGCTTCCTATTTGGGATCGAGCCCGGAGCCGATCCGGATCTGCTTGGAGGCGTCGCCGCTGGGGTCGAGGGGGACGGACTTAACCGTCTCCGCTGGCTCAAAGTTGCCGGCATGACGCTTCATGTCTGGCACCTCCTTAGAGAGGCTCTCCAGGTCGACGATGAGGGCCTCGGACTCGGCGAGGGCCTCGGCGTACTCCATGCACTCCACGTCGCATTCGAACACGTGTTTGTACGTGGGGCCGACGGTGATGACCCCGTTGGGGCCCGGCATCTTGAGCTTCAGGTAGGTGTAGTTGGGGACGGCCATGAACTTCGCGTAGCATGGCCTCCCCAGTACCGCGTGGTAGGTTCCTCGGAACCCAACCACCTCGAACGTCAGGGTCTCCCTTCGGAAGTTGGAGGGTGTTCCGAAGCAGACGGGAAGGTCGAGCCGTCCGAGGGGCTGGACGCGCTTCCCGGGAATGATCCCATGGAAGGGCGCAGCGCCTGCCCAGATGGAGGACAGATCGACACGCAGGAGCCCGAGGGTGTCGGCGTAGATGATGTTGAGGCTGCTGCCTCCGTCCATGAGGACCTTGGTGAGCCAGACGTCGCCGATGACGGGGTCGACGACGAGCAGGTATTTCCCCGGGCTCGGCACATGGTCGGGGTGATCGTCTCGATCGAAGGTGATGGGCTTGTCGGACCAGTCTAGATAGACTGGCGCCGCCACCTTCACCGAGCAGACCTCCCGGCGCTCTTGCTTGCGGTGCCGAGCCGAGGCGTTCGCCGCTTGCCCACCATAGATCATGAAGCAGTCGCGGACCTCGGGGAACTCTCCTACCTGGTGATCTTCCTTCTTGTCGTCGTCGCGGGCCTTGCCACCCTCCGCGGGTGGCCCGGCCCTATGGAAGTGGCGCCGAAGCATGACGCACTCCTCAAGGGTGTGCTTGACGGGCCCCTGGTGATAGGGGCACGGCTCCTTGAGCATCTTGTTGAAGAGGTTGGCACCTCCGGGGGGGCTTCCGAGGGTTCTTGTACTCGGCGGCGGCGACAAGGTCCGCGTCGGTGGCGTCGCGTTTCGCTTGCGACTTCTTCTTGCCCTTCTTCTTGGTGCCGCGCTGAGTTGACGCCTCGGGAGTATCTTCCGATGGGCGGCCCTGGGGGGTCTTGTCCTTTCGGAAGATAGCCTCGACCGCCTCCTGGCCGGAGGCGAACTTGGTGGCGATGTCCATCAGCTCGCTCGCCCTGGTGGGGGTCTTGCGACCCAACTTGCTCACCAGGTCGCGGCAGGTGGTGCCAGCGAGGAACGCTTTGATGACATCCGAGTCGGTGATGTTGGGCAGCTCGGTGCGCTGCTTCGAGAATCGCCGGATGTAGTCTCGGAGAGACTCTCCCGGCTGCTGTCGGCAGCTTCGGAGGTCCCAGGAATTCCCGGGGCGCACGTACGTGCCCTGGAAATTGCCGGCGAAAGCTTGGACTAGGTCGTCCCAGTTGGAGATCTGCCCCGGAGGCAGGTGCTCCAACCAGGCGCGAGCGGTGTCGGAGAGGAACAGGGGGAGGTTGCGGATGATGAGGTTGTCATCGTCCGTTCCACCCAGTTGGCACGCCAGACGGTAGTCCGCGAGCCACAGTTCCGGTCTCGTCTCCCCCGAGTACTTTGTGATAGTAGTCGGGGGTCGGAACCGGGTCGGGAACGGCGCCCGTCGGATGGCTCGGCTGAAGGCTTGCGGACCGGGTGGTTCGGGCGAGGGACTCCGATCCTCCCCGCTGTCGTAGCGTCCCCCACGCCTGGGGTGATAGCCTCGGCGCACCCTCTCATCGAGGTGGGACCGACGGTCGCGGTGATGGTGCTCGTTGCCGAGGCGACCCGGGGCCACAGGCGCGGTGTTGCGCGTGCGCCCGGTGTAGACCGAGGCTTCCCGCATGAATCGGGAAGTCGCGGCATGAGGTTCCAAGGGGTACCCCTGTCTTCGGGAGGCGGAGCTCTCGGCCCGTCGGACCACGGCACCTTCCAGGAGATTCTTGAGCTCTCCCTGGATTCGCCGCCCCTCGGTGGTTGATGGCTCCGGCATCGTGCGAAGAAGCATTGCTGCTGCCGCCAGGTTCTGGCCGACCCCACTAGATGCGGGTGGTGGCCTGACCCTGACGTCGTCGGTGATGCGGTGCTGGAAGCCCTGGGGTAGATGACGTATTTCTCCGGCCGGAGGTTGGCCTGCCCATGCCTGCCCGACGTCCCGACGGATCAGCTCAAGCGCTCCTGCTCCCTCGTCGAGCCTGGCCTGCACCCCGCGGATTTGCTCGAGCTGTGGGTCATGGCCCCCCGCCTGAACGGGGACCACAGCTAGCTCCCGTGGGATGTCAACGCGAGGCACCGGCCTAGGGAGGTCACCATCCTCCGGCATGCCGAGATGGTTGCCTTCGGAGGGACCCCCTAGATCGACGTGGAAGCATTCGCGACTTGGGCCGTAGTCCTCTTCGCCGAGGTTACGGCTACCGTCGGAACAGTCGGAAAGGCAGTAGTCGCATGCGGTCATGAAGTCCCGCATGGCACTGGGGTTGCCAAGTCCAGAGAAATCCCAACAGATGCTGGGCTCGTCGTCTTCCTCAGACCCAGAGGGCCCGTAGGTCGAGACGTCCGTCAGCCGGTCCCAAGGTGACCGCATACGAAACCCCAGAGGGTTTGGACTCGCCTCTACAAGAGTGCCCGCCAAAGCGGGGCCGCTAGGCGTGTCGAGGCTGAATCCGAAAGACGTGGGATGGGAATCGGTCGGTACCTTTTGGTCGACGGGCGGCGATGAGGTCATGTCGGGGACTGACTGCGCCGTCGTCTCAAGTACGAGGGTGACGTCCAGCAAGCTTTTCGCGAGCGTGCTGGCGTCGTCCGCTTGCTCGGGATTGGCGTGTCGCGGGGGGACGGCGCTCGCCTTCGTCTCAAACGCGAGGTCGACGCCCGGTGCGCCCCCCGTTTGGGCGCTGGGGCCGTCGACTCGCTCGACAGCCGACGAGGCGCTGTCTCCTGCTTGGCCTTGGTTGCCCCGCCTCCTCCTCCGTCGGCGGGGGAGAGGACGGGGTGAGCTTGAAGGTTGTTCTTCCACCATGCGGGGAAGACGTCGCCGATTCCGCCGCCGGCGGGCGGGTTGTCGGCCGCCACTGTCGTTGTCGCACGGCGGTGGAAGGAGTATCACGTCGTAGCTGCCGTCGAGGGACATGAACTCAAGACTCCCAAAACGGAGCACCGTCCCGGGTTGGAGAGGTTGCTGGAGACTACCCATCTGGAGCTTGACGGGAAGCTGTTCGTCAACACGCAGCAGGCCCCTACCTGGCGCGCCAACTGTCGGCGTTCTGAGACCGGGGGGTCCCTGAGCCGACGAGTGAATGTCGCCGCATGCCCCAGCCCAGATGGGTCGAGCGCGAGGGCGAGCGCGAAGGGGGGAGAGCGAGGCGGCCGGAGACCGGCGTGAGAGAGGTGGGAATCCCGCGGCCTTCGTGTTCGTCCCGCGCCCAGGTCGGGTGCGCTTGCAGTAGGGGGTTACAAGCGTCCACGCGGGAGAGGGAGCGAGCGGCCTCCAGCGAGCGCCTGTCTCGTCCTCGTCCCCGCGCGGCCAACCCTCTCTAAGAGGGCCCTGGTCCTCCCTTTTATAGGCGCAAGGAGATGATCCAGGTGTACAATGAGGGGGTGTAGCAGAGTGCTACGTGTCTAGCGGAGGAGAGCTAGCGCCCTAAGTACATGCCGTTGTGGCAGCCGGAGAGATTTTGGCACCCAGCTGGTGTGATGTCGTGGCCGTCGGAGGAGCGATGGAGCCTGGCGGAGGGACAGCTGTCGGAGCGGTTGAATCCTTGCTGACGTCCTCTTGCTTCCGTAAGGGGGCTGAGAGCCGCCGTCGTCACAGAGTATGCAGGGCGCCATCATTGCCTATCTGGCGGAGCGAGCCAGATGGGACGCCGGTCTTGTTCCCTGCGGCCCAAGTCAGCTCGGGGTAGGGTGATGATGGCGCCTCCTGTTGACGTGGCTGGTCTGCGCCCTAGGTTGGGCGATGTGGAAGCTCCTCCGAAGCCGAGGTCGAGTCTGTCTTCCGTGGCCGAGGTCGAGTCTGTCTTCCGTGGCCGAGGTCGGGTCCGAGCCCCAGGTTCGGGCGAGGCAGAGATCGCCGGCTGGTGCCGGGGCGGAGTCCGAGCCCTGGGGTTGGGCGAAGCGGAGTTCATCGTCTTCTGGGGCCGAGCCCAAGTTCGAGCCCTGGGTCGGGCGAGGCAGAGATCGTCGTCTTCTGGGGCCGAGCCCAAGTCCGAGCCCTGGGTCGGGCGAGGCGGAGATCGTCGTCTTCTGGGATTTAGCCCAAGTTCGAGCCCTGGGTCGAGCGGAGTTCGCCGTCTTCTGGGTCTTAGCCCGAGTCCGAGCCCTGGGTCGGGCGGAGTTCGCCGTCTTCCGGGACTTAGCCCGAGTCCGAGCCCTGGGTCGGGTGGAGTTCGCCGTCTTCCGGGACTTAGCCCGAGTCCGAGCCCTGGGTCGGGCGGAGCGGAGTTCGCCGTCTTCCGGGACTTAGCCCGAGTCCGAGTCCGAGCCCTGGGGTCGAGCGAAGCGGAGCTTCCTATGGTGCCTTCGGCAGGGCCTGACTGCCTGTCAGTCTCACTCTGTCAAGTGGCACCGCAGTCGGAGTGGCGCAGGCGGCGCTATCCTTCTGTCAGGCCGGTCAGTGGAGCGGCGAAGTGACGGCGGTCACTTCGGCTCTGCCGGCTGGGGGGCACGCGTCAGGATAAAGGTGTCAGGCCACCTTTGCATTAAATGCTCCTGCGATTTGGTCGGTCGGTGCGGCGATTTGGTCAGGGTTGCTTCTTGGCGAAGGCAGGGCCTCGGGCGAGCCGGAAATATGTTCACCGCTAAAGGGGGGCCTCGGGCGAGACGGAAATCCTCCGGGGTCGGCTGCCCTTGTCCGAGGCTAGGCTCGGGCGAGGCTTGATCGAGTCCCTCGAATGGACTGATCCCTGACTTAATCGCACCCATCAGGCCTTTGCAGCTTTGTGCTGATGGGGGTTACCAGCTGAGAATTAGGAGCCTTGAGGGTACCCCTAATTATGGTCCCCGACAAGATTATATCAATCCCTTTATTTCACTTTTGAGTATTACAAGCCGGTAATCCACGAGCCACAGTTCCGGCCTTGTCTCCCCCGAGTACTTGGTGATGGTAGTCGGGATTCGGAACCAGGTCGGGAACGGCGCCCGTCGTATGGCCTGGCTGAAAGCTTGCGGACCGGGTGGTTCGGGCGAGGGGCTCCGATCCTCCTCGCTGTCGTAGCATCCCCCACGCCTGGGGTGGTAGCCTCGGCGCACCTTCTCGTCGAGGCGGGCTCGATGGTCGCGGCGGTGGTGCTCGTTGCCGAGGCGACCCAGAGCCACAGGCGCTGTGTCCCGCGTGCGCCCGGTGTGGACCGAGGCTTCCCGCATGAATCAGGAAGTCGCGGCGCGATGCTCCGGAGGGTATCCCTGCCTTCGAGAGGCAGAGCTTTCGGCCCGTCGGACCGCGGCATCCTCCAGGAGATTCTTGAGCTCTCCCTGGATACGCCGCCCCTCGGTGGTGGATGGTTCCGGCATCGCTCGGAGTAGTATTGCTGCTGCAGCCAGGTTCTGGCCGACCCCACTGGAAGCTGGGGGCAGCCTTTCCCTGGCATTGTCAGCGATGCGGTGCTGGACGTCCTGGGCCAGATGACGCGCTTCTCCGGCTGGTGCTCGGCCTGCCCACTCCTGCCCGACATTTTGCCGGAGCTGCACAAGTTGCCCTGCTCCCTCGTCGAGCCTGGCCTGCATCTCGCGGATTTGCTCGAGCTGTGCGTCCTAACCCCCCACAGGGACTGGGACCACAGCTAGCTCCCGAAGGATGTCAATGCGAGGCGCAGGCCTAGGGGGATCGCCGTTCTCCGGCATACCAAGGTGGTTGCCTTCGTCGAGACCCCCTAGATTGGGCCACAGTCCTCGTCGCGGAGGCTGTGGCTACCATCGGAGCAATCAGAGAGGCAGTAGTCGCATGCGGTCATGAAGTCCTGCATGGCACTGGGGTTATCGAGCCCGGAGAAATCCCAACCAGAGTCGAACTCGTCGTCTTCCTCGGAACCCGGGGGCCCGTAGGTCGAGACGGCCGTCAATCTGTCCCAGGTTGACCACATATGGTACCCCGGAAGGTTTGGATATGCCTTTACGAAAGCGTCCACCGAAGCGGGGTTGCTTGGTGGGTCGAAGCTGAATCTAAAAGGCATAGGATGGGAAACGGACGATACCTCTTAATCGACGGACGGTGACGAAGTCGCGTCGGGGACGGACTGCACCATTATCTCAGGTACGAGGCTAACGCCTAGCAAGTCCTTCGCGAGCGTGCTGGCGTTGTTCGTCTGCTTGGGGTTGGCGTGTTGCGGGGAAAACGACGCTCGTCTTCGTCTCAGACGCGAGGTCAACGCACGACGTGTCCCCCGCTGGGGCGCCGGCACCGTCGACTCGCTCGACAGCCGACGAGGCGCCGTCTCCTACTTGGCCATGGTTGCCCCGCCTCCTTCCCCGTCGGCGGGGAATGTGACGGGACAGACCCGGATGCTGTTCTTCCACCACGCGAAAAAGACATCGTTGATTCCGCCGCCGGCGGGCGGGCTGACGGCCGCCATTGCCGTTGTCGCGCGGCGGAGGAAGGAGTATCATGTCGTAGCTGCCGTCGAGGGACATGAACTCAAGACTCCCGAAACGAAGCTTCGTCCTAGGTTGGAGAGGTTGCTGGAGGTTACCCATCTGGAGCTTGACGGGAAGCTGTTCGTCAACACGCAGCAGGCCCCTACCTGGCGCGCCAACTGTCGGCGTTTCGACCCCGGGGGGGTCCCTGGACCGACAAGTAAATTTTCGCTGCGTGTCCCAGCCCAGATGGGTCGGTGCGGGACGGAGTCACAAGGGGGGGGGGGGACAGTAAGGGGAATCGCGGCCTCGTGTTGTCCTGCGCCCAGGGCGGATGCGCTTGCAGTAGGGGGTTACAAGCGTTCGCGAGGGAGAAGGAGAGAGAGAGCCTGTGCGTCAGCCCATCCTCCCGCGCGGCCACCTTTTGTACGAGAGCCCTAGACCTTCCTTTTATAGACGTAAGGAGAGGGTCCAGGTGTACAACAGGGGGTGTAGTAGTGTGCTAACGTGTCTAGCAGAGGGGAGCCATAGCCCCATGTACATGCCGACGTGGCTGTCGGAGAGGTGTTGGAGCTCTGTTCATGTGGCGTCGTGGCCGTCAGAGGAGCGCTTGAGCCCTGTAGAAGTACAGTTGTCGGGGCTATCGGATCCTTGCTGACGTATCCTTGCTTCCGTAGGGGGCTGAGAATCGTCGTCGTCATGGAGCACGCGGGGTGCCATCATTACTTGTTTTACCGGGGCGAGCCAGATGGGACGTCGGTCTTGTTCCCCGTAGCCTGAGCTAGCTAGGGGTAGGGTAATGATGTACCCCCCTGCGACGTGGTCGGTCCGAGCCCGAGGTCGGGCGAGGCAGTGGCTCCTCCGAGGTCGAGGCTGAGTCCGAGCCCTAGGGTCGGGCGAGGCGGAGATCGTCTTCCGGGGTCGAGGTTGAGTCCGAGCCCGGGGTCAGGCGAGGCGGAGACCGTCTTCCGGAGTCGAGGTTGAGTCCGAGCCCTGGGGTCGGGCGAGGCGGAGACCGCCTTCCGGAGTCGAGGTTGAGTCTGAGCCCTGGGGTCGGGCGAGGCGGAGAGCGTCTTCCGGGGTCGAGGTTGAGTCCGAGCCCGGGGGTCGGGCGAGGCGGAGACCGTCTTCCGGAGTCGAGGTTGAGTCCGAGCCCTGGGGTCGGGCGAGGCGGAGACCGCCTTCTGGAGTCGAGGTTGAGTCCGAGCCCTGGGGTCGGGCGAGGCGGAGACCGTCTTCCGGAATCGAGGTTGAGTCCGAGCCCTGGGGTCGGGCGAGGCAGAGACCGTCTTCCGGGGTCGAGGTTGAGTCCGAGCCCTGGGGTCGGTCGAGGCGGAGACCGCCTTCCGGAGTCGAGGTTGAGTCTGAGCCCTGGGGTCGGACGAGGCGGAGACCATCTTCCGGAGTCGAGGTTGAGTCCGAGCCCTGGGATCGAGCGAGGCAGAGACCGTCTTCCGGGGTCGAGGTTGAGTCCGAGCCCTGGGGTCGAGCGAGGCGGAGACCGTCTTCCGGGGTCGAGGTTGAGTCCGAGCCCTGGGGTCGGGCGAGGCGGAGACCGTCTTCCGGAGTTCCGGAGTCGAGGTTGAGTCCGAGCCCTAGGGTCGGGCGAGGCGGAGAGCGTCTTCCGGGGTCGAGGTTGAGTCCGAGCCCGGGGGTCGGGCGAGGCGGAGACCGTCTTCCGGAGTCGAGGTTGAGTCCGAGCCCTGGGGTCGGGCGAGGCGGAGACCGCCTTCTGGAGTCGAGGTTGAGTCTGAGCCCTGGGGTCGGGCGAGGCGGAGACCGTCTTCCGGAATCGAGGTTGAGTCCGAGCCCTGGGGTCGGGCGAGGCGGAGACCGTTTTCCGGGGTCGAGGTTGAGTCCGAGCCCTGGGGTCGGGCGAGGCGGAGACCGCCTTCCGGAGTCGAGGTTGAGTCCGAGCCCTGGGGTCGGACGAGGCGGAGACCGTCTTTCGGAGTCGAGGTTGAGTCCGAGCCCTGGGATCGAGCGAGGCAGAGATCGTCTTCCGGGGTCGAGGTTGAGTCCGAGCCCTGGGGTCGGGCGAGGCGGAGACCGTCTTCCGGAGTTCCGGAGTCGAGGTTGAGTCCGAGCCGTGGGGTCGGGCGAGGCGGAGAACGTCTTCCGGGGTCGAGGTTGAGTCCGAGCCCGGGGGTCGGGCGAGGCGGAGACCGTCTTTCGGAGTCGAGGTTGAGTCCGAGCCCTGGGGTCGGGCGAGGCGGAGACCGTCTTCCGGAGTCGAGGTTGAGTCCGAGCCCTGGGGTCGGGCGAGGCGGAGACCGTCTTCCGGAGTCGAGGTTGAGTTCGAGCCTGGGGTCGGGCGAGGTGTGAATCTGACTTGGTCTACCGTTCCTGCCCGAGGCTTGGCTCGGGCGAGGCGAGATCGTGTCCCTTGAGTGGACGGAGCCTTGACCGGAATTGCGCCCATCAGACCTTTGCAGCTTTGTGCTGATGGGGGTTACCAGCTGAGATTAGGAGTCTTGAGTAATTGGAACGATTCCAGATGCAATCCGACGTAAACGAATAAGTCGTGATTAAAGTCCATTCTAGCTGGAACAAACCATTCGGTTCAATCTGTGAAGAAGAGGAATAAGAAATGGGATAACTCCGCGGCCCGTGGAAGATGTCGAAGAGAAGCAGGTAGGTTTCGGATGTTGGTAAGGATGATAATGGATCACAATCAAAATATTAACTGAGTAGAAATAGAATTCGATTTTTAATCTGTTTTAATTCGTTTTAGATTAAAGTAATTTATTTAGACTGTTACGGCTGTAATTTATAAAGACAAAAATAGTAGAAGTCGGTTTAAAGACAAAACATGCTCGCGGCTCTTGATGCCAGCCAAACAAGCCCATCGTTAGAAGGGAGCAAACAATGTGGTAGTCCAAACCGTCTTGGTTGCTTCCATCTTTTTATCCATGCCATGCCATGTTTGATCAATCGTGTTTTTTTTCCTGCGGTGATAAAAACCCGTACTGTTTTTACGTGCCTTTGATTCATTTAGGACCAGTTTAGAAACTTTATTTGTATAAAGGATTTTCATTTTCTCTGAAAAAGTAGTTCATTTTTTTAAAAAAATAAAAATCTATTTGAGAAAATGATGTTCTCAGACTAGCTCTTGAAATCGTTAGATTTCCGGGGGGGGACTGGGGACCGTATTTTGCAAATGGCTGCAATTCAACTGTGCCTTGTTTCCGTCCCCGCGACGTGCCGTGGCCCTGGTTGCCCGAGCACACCGTACACACACGGCCGCCCGGCAACCGGCAACACGTGTGTGGGTCGGGGACGGAGACGATGGCTTCCGGCCTCCCGCCCCTCGCCAAGTCGCCACGGCGGCTTCGGCCGAGATCCCCGGCGCCGGCGCGTGTACTACTACTACCTCCATGGCGGATGGCGCAAGACCCGCAAAAGCCCATCTGCAGGCCGCACCCGCATTGAACTCGCCGTCGCGGCCCAGTTCCCGGGGAGATATATCAGATATATACGTCGTCGGTGTATCTGGTCTGGCCGCAGCATGGAACTGGAAGCCCCGGGCCCTGGGCTCACGTGTCCGCCCCGCCGCCCGGCCCTGGCTCCACGTGTCCGCTCCCGCTCGTCGCCGATGGACACCGCGTCACCGGCTCACCGCCTGCCGTGACCGAGAGGCCACGTCGTCTCGTCCGTCTACTGTCTGGGGCAGCCGGGCATGCACGCAGAATTGCAGGTGCAGTAAAGGAAGCAGGAGCAGGACGAGCCCCGAGATCTCGCCTCAGGATTGATGCATCATTGGCGACTGCACTTCTTCGCCATCGATCCTGTGGGTCCCCTGAGCAATTCTCCACTCCACTATGGCACTAATCCACTCCATCTAATCAATTTCCAGTGAATCGCCAAAACACGCATGCTTTCCTTCCTCGCCATGCCAAGCATCCGCCCGCCCTCGCGCATGCCATGGCCTCCGCGGCGCGCCATGCCATCCTCATATATATACGACGAACATGTGCTAAGCTTGCCGCCGCGTGCGACCGCGCCTCTCCCTCCGCTCAAGCAAGCAAGCTAGCTACCTTCCTTTTCCTTGTGATGGATCGGAGGCATCGTCCTTAGCTTGCCTTCACACACCTAGGCCGGCCGGCCGGCCAGCCAGCCAAACCAGCTAGCTAACTAGCTAGCCATGCCCGCCAGTGCCGCCGCCGCCACCACCACCACCACCTCCTCCGCGGCTCCCTCTCCCTCGTTGTTGCCGTGCTTGCATGGCCATGCACACGGCAGGGCCTACTCGGCTGCGGCGGCCTGCTGCCTACTCGTGCTCGTGACTTTCCTGGTGGTACTGGCCGCCTGCTGGTGGGACCCCAGGACGCGAGAAGCTTCCAGCTGGTTCCTGTCTCTGCCGCCGCCGCCACCGCCGCGGTCTGCCCCCTCTTCCTTCTCGTCCTTGACGACTGCCGGCAGTGGAGTTGGCGGTCGCGAGCACCTCTTGGCCACCGCCAGCTCGTACTACTCCGACGACGGCGGCGGCGGCGGCAGGAACAGCACTGGCAAAGAGGTGCACCAGGAGGTCCGGGGTCATGGTGGTTATGATCGTGGCTTCCTCTCCTTCGTCAACTCCAGCTTCGGCTATGACGAAGCGCAAGCGCCGCTTCGTCACTTCTCCGTCGCGCCGCCGCCATCCGCTCCGGCTCCGGCTTCTCCAGTGACGGTAGTACTGCGCATAGCGCCCGTAACTAGCTGGTTAATTGCATGCACGATGCACGCACACCCACTAGCAACTAATTGGCCGTGCGACTACTGGAGGAACATTTGGGTTGCTTTTCTGACACTAACCCAACCCAATCCAATCCAATGATGATGTAATCCTTGTCTGTGTTACAGGGAGGCTCAGATGAGGTGATAATCCAAGCCACGCCGCCACAGGTTGAGGGGAGAAGAGACGACGTGAAACTGGAGCGACTAGAGCTTGGCCTCGCGAGAGCTCGGTCCGCGATAATGGAAGCCATCAGGAAGAAGGACAAGGTATCTCCGTTGCCTGACAAGGACTACGTGCCGATGGGACCGGTGTACAGGAACGCGCACGCGTTCCACAGGAGCTACCTGGAGATGGAGAGGCAGCTCAAGGTGTACGTGTACGAGGAAGGCGAGCCGCCGGTGTTCCACGACGGGCCGTGCCGCAGCATATACTCGACGGAGGGCAGGTTCATCCACTCCATGGAGACGGAGACGGAGACGGAGGAGGGCCGGCGGCTGCGGACCCGGGACCCGGCCCGCGCCCACGTCTTCTTCCTCCCGTTCAGCGTCGTCAAGATGGTGCAGACGATCTACGAGCCCGGATCGCGCGACATGGCCCCGCTCAAGCGCACCGTCGCCGACTACGTCCGCGTGCTCTCCTCCAAGTACCCCTACTGGAACCGCAGCCTCGGCGCGGACCACTTCATGCTCTCCTGCCATGACTGGGTGGGTAGTAAATAAAGCTCTTCCATAGCCACAGCCATGACTTCTTGTTGGCTTGTTGCCTCTAATTCTCTGTACGAACTACTGTCGTCGTCATCATCAGGGCCCGTACGTGTCGTCGGCGAACGCGCAGCTGTTCGGCAACTCCATCCGCGTGCTGTGCAACGCCAACACGTCGGAGGGGTTCGACCCGGCCAGGGACGTGTCGCTGCCGGAGGTCAACCTGCGGAGCGACGCGGTGGAGCGGCAGGTGGGCGGGCCGTCGGCGTCGCGGCGCCCCGTCCTGGCCTTCTTCGCGGGCGGCAACCACGGGCCGGTCCGGCCGGCGCTGCTGGCGCACTGGGGACGAGGCGACCCGGACGTGCGGGTCAGCGAGTACCTGCCCCGCGGCGGCGGCGGCGGCGCGCCGTCGTACGCGGACATGATGCGGCGCAGCCGCTTCTGCCTCTGCCCCGGCGGCTACGAGGTGGCGTCCCCGCGCCTGGCGGAGGCCCTGTACCTGGGCTGCGTCCCCGTCGTGGTGGACGACGGCGAGTACGCGCTGCCCTTCGCCGACGTGCTCGACTGGGACGCCTTCGCCCTGCGCCTGCGCGTCGCCGACATCCCCCGCCTCAAGGAGATCCTGGCGGCCGTGTCGCCGCGGCAGTACATCCGGATGCAGCGCAGGGTGAGGATGGTGCGCCGCCACTTCATGCTGCACGGCGGGCCGCCCCGCCGGTACGACGCGTTCCACATGATCCTCCACTCCGTCTGGCTCAGGAGGCTCAACGTCAGGATCGCAGCAGCTGAATGATGCACATGACTGACTCACTGACCAATGTAACGATGGATCCTGCTTACAGTTGCAGGTGTCATGCGTGTCTGAGCTTTGAGTCTAGCGTGCGTTGGTTGCATTTTGTGATTTTGACACGAAGGTTGGAGGAATCTTGGTGTGCAAGTGGTTTTTGTACCCTGTATTATACACTACTAATTAATACACGCTGTACGATCAGAGGAAGTGCGTATGGTGTCGACCGGTTCCGTTTTGTAAACTAGAATCCAATAGTCTGAATGAATGTTTGTTACATTCAGTGTCGGCTTAAATTATTTATATTTGGCTTACCAACAGCACGTTTTATTAGTGGCGGTGTAAATATATTGTGTACATAATATTTTTCTAGTCTCTTACTCTCATCATCACCATTATCCGGAGGAGGGGGATGGTGATGCACGAGATGACAGGAGGCTCACCACCGTCGTCATAATAAAAAATAGCTTTACGTTGACCGTTCATGGGTGAGAAAGACAAGGAGACGATTTAGTTTCTCATCATGCATCAATCTCTTAGCTAGCTACTTTAATATTGTCCATATGATCGGTTCTACAGTTGAAATGAGAGGATTAAGATAGATTGTGACAGTCACTCGTCAAATATGGTGCCCTATTAGCAACGATGGTGTTTGGAACCAAATTGAGCCTTGCGGACGGTCCGGGCCCTGAGGCCGGACGGTCCGCGGTTCGGACGGTCCGCGCGTGCGCAGAGCAGATTAGGGTTCCGAGTTTTGTGCTACGGTTGTTAGCTAAAATCGCGGGAAAAGCTCGGAAATTAGTTTGTAAAGGGTCCAGCCCCCCTCCTCTATAAATAGAGAGATATACGGCTGATTTGTAATCATCAATCGAATCAAACACTTCTATTTCACATTTTATCCTAGGAGTAGTTCTAGTCTTGTTTAGGTTTAGCCTCTCGATCCCTAAATCTTCCGCCTCTCCTCGACTCTACGTTGATTACAGGAGTCTAGGTCGGTCTACCCGAGCCTAGACACCACCTAGGATCTCTCCTCCCCGACGGGGTCCCTCCCGGGAGCGAGATCCAGGCGCCGCCGGCGATCTCCCGCCGCCCCTGCGCACGCGCGGACCGTCCGGCCCTAGGGCGCGGACCGTCCGGCCGTCAGGCAGGGAACCTTAGCTCCTGCGCCAGGTCGCGGACCGTCCGGCCCTGTGCCGCGGACCGTCCGCGCCTGACCAGAGAGCACCACCGCCTCGTGCCAGGTCGCGGACCGTCCGGCCCTGTGCCGCGGATCGTCCGCGCCTGACCAGAGAGCACCGCCGCTGGTTCTTTTGAAGTGATTGGCGCCTCCAAAAAGGTGTCAACATACTTTTTGGCGACTCTGCTTGGATAACACATATAGACCTATCAAATCGGCCCTCAATGGCCGATTCAAAGGATAGCTCTGAAGTTTCCACCAGCAATATCATCACACCGACATGGGAAACCTTGCCGGCTGAAGAACAACTTCTGTTCGAGGAGCGCCAGGAGCAGCTGATACAAGAAGCAAAGGTGAAGTTCCTGGTCGACTTCAAAGTGGACAGGAACAACAAAGTCGTTCGGCAACGGGCGACAGATCCGGCTTCGCTCCGACCTACTACGATTACCCCCAATGTAAGTAACACCAACGAACTCCAATCTCTTAGAGCTTACATAGACGAACAGTGGGAACAGTTGCAACGTATCGTAGGGGATATACAAAATGATCATAAAAGGCTAGTGCGTGTGCTTGATAAGTCTACTATGGCAAATCTTCCTTCGCACGAGGTTGAATTGAGGGAATACACACATAATTCATCGGCTACAGGTTGTCACGACCAGTCACAACCCCTTTATGGGATGCCGATGGACATGTACCCTAGGCAACGACAGCCTCCCACGCACATCGGTGATAAATTTGCTGATCTACGCATGTCCGGACCGTCCGCACGTGAGCGCGGACCGTCCGGGCCAGCGGCGGCTGATCCCATTTTTAGAAGCGAATTACCGAGACCTGCACCCAAGCCGCCACATGCCATGCAAACCCTATATAACCCATTCGGACCGTCTGCGTATGGCGCCAGACAGTCCGAATATAATGTCAGACAATCCGGCCATATGGCCGGACAGTCCGTGTATTTAACCGGACGGTCCGGCACAGAGTTTTTTAAGGAGGATGGATATCCAACTCCGTATCCGTCCCAGCTAGACTCCTCATCTCATCATACGACACACCAGCATCATAATATAATCTATCAAACCCGTGAGAGTGAGTACTTTCCGGCCCCTAGAAGGCCAGAAAGGAATGGCCAGTCCTATGAGCCTCATAGGGCATGCATTAACGCGCCGCAAAACCCAAACCAATGGGGAGGAAAACAATATACCAACATCCAAACAAACTCACCCATATTGGGTCAAAGAGCCGATGGTCTCCCACCGGCTGCCATCGATATAGTAAGGGAGAAAATAGCTGGGGCGTTCCGAGATAAGCTCGGAGTTAGTATAGTCCCCGGAGGGCAGTCATATCGGAGACCTTATGATAGCCAGTTTGACCGGCTCCCATACCCACAGGGGACCAGAATACCCGAATTCGTAAAGTTTTCGGGTGACCAAGAAAAGAGCACGCGTGAGCACATAGACCAGTTCTTAGCACAATTAGGAGAATTGGCCGACACCGAAGCATTCCGTGTACGTTTATTTTCATTATCTTTAACAGGAACTGCATTCACATGGTATGCCACGCTCCCTCCTAATTCCATTTTGTCGTGGGGAGATTTAGAACAAAAATTTCATGAACATTTCTTCTCTGGCGATTATTAGCTAGATTTAGTAGATTTAGTGGCCCTACGACAAGAAAAAGGATGAATCAGTTAGTGATTACATCCGGAGATTCCGGGATACGAGAAACCGATGCTTTCAAATTCATTTAACAGATAAACAACTGGCGGGAATAGCCTTTGATGGATTGCGCTATTATTTAAAAGAGAAATTAGAAGGCATCCAGTTCTTTACGCTAGCACAATTACATCAAAAAGCTTTGGCTTGTGAAAGCCGAAGCAAAGAACTAGTCAAAACGGTTCATCATAATGTCCATATAGTAGAACACAATCAAAGTAGTTCGGACGGTGAACCAAAGGAAATTTACACTGCCGAAATAGTTTGGCCTGAGCAGGCCAAATCTTCGGCTTGCTCCTCTTTGCAGCCAGTTCAAAAGAAACAGGAGGAGGAGATTAAGTTTACATTTAATGTTGGCAAATGTGATAAGATATTCGATGAATTACTAAAAAATGGTAACATTAAAATTGATTATATCATTCCACCTGCCGACGAACTAAAGCGTCGCGCATACTGCAAGTGGCACAACTCATTTTCCCATGCCATTAATGATTGTAATGTGTTCCGACGACAAATCCAATCGGCCATTAACGAAGGACGATTGAAATTTCAGGAGGACACGGAGCCCTTTTCAATGAATATGATTGACTTCAAGGGCAAAAGGGTCCTAATTCGGCCCAGCACAGCCGATAAGGGCAAAGACAAAGAAGTCATCATCGGCAACTTACGGGAGGCCGATGGAAACAACAAAATCTCTTGCAGGAAAGTGGTGGCCGAGAAGATTCCTGATGGAGGAGAGACACTGAAAGTGACCATCACAAACTCCGGCACTGGGGGCAAGCGCAGACAAGGGGATATGCGCGAGAACCCATACTACGCATCGCGGACGGTCCGGTGCCCAGGCGCGGACGGTCCGGTGCCCAGGCGCGGACGGTCTGTAACATCACCGGACGGTCCGGAGCGTTCCAGCGGACGGTCCGGCAACGCCGAAGAGCCACGGCGACCACGTACCTTCAAACCACGACGACCAGAAATAGGTACGTGGAAAACTAACACGTTCAAGGCAACTGGTCGGGTGGTAAAATCTAGCCCGACCTTTGATCAATTATTGTCTAAATATGTGAAAAAGAAGGCTGGCCCCAGCGACCGGCCACCAAAGCGACCTCGCTTACCCACCCAGGTGCGAGTGCGACGGCAGGTTAGGCCGATTGGACCACCACACCAATCGGAAAGGACGGGAGGTCATAATGTTCAATTAAGACCTAACATACCTGCATGGACACCTCCACCGCCATATCCACCTATGCTATATCCATACACATACATATCTCCACCATATGTCCCAAAACAAATGTGGGGCATGCCACCATACCCCTTTGGGATGCCACAGTACCCCGCTTGGGGGACACCCCAAACATCTGTATTCAATAGGTTGACACCTCAAGTACAAGACCGATTGAGAGCCCCTCAATCTAGTCCACGAGCACAGGCCCAGCAAGATTGACGAACAACTCGGCCCCAAAGGCTGACTAATCTGGCAGGGGGGCATACAGCTACAACCTCCAACAGTACGAAAAAGGGAGACGTCATTAAAATAGGAACGACAGATGTCGTCGTACAACAAAATAACGAAGGGCCGATGATTTTGGTGAATCGGCCAACACAAACAAAAAAGAAGGTACGACTGTCAATAAAATGGCCGATCCAAAATACTCCATGCCCCGATGGTGCCCATCGGGATTGACACGATCGCAAAAGCGAAAATTACAGCGCCTTAGAGCAAAGGAGAATCAGGAGAAGGACGCGGAAAAAATATTCAATGACACACATCCACAGTATCCGCCACCACAAAAGAGATGGAGACCAAAGGCAGTTGAGGAAAATCAAACGGACACAAATATAGAAAATAAAACAACAACTGTGCAGCTCTTTGCAGGTATAGCAGACAGTCCGACTATAAAGACTGGACCAACCGTACAGGGCGCGGACCGTCCGACCCCTGAGGCCGACTCATCCGCAATACACCATGACACCTGCAACGACGTACCAACACCCATGGAGGAAGACGACCTGCAAGGAGAAGACCTGGTCGACTACCAAGCTATGCCAGAACACTTAGAAAATTAGGAAAGCAAGGTGACGAATTGGTCAGGACCAGTATGGCGCTTGGCGGTATTGGGACTAACAGTTCGATTAAAGCTAAAGGGGTCAAGTCCGTTGAGTCAACCATTGAGACTAAGGCCACTGCGTATCATCCTAGTAAGTGTGAAGATGCCTAAGAAAACTGATGTGATCACATCGAGTTAGTTGCTTTTGGTTCGCTCAGCTCCACCAAAAGGCAGGGGGCATATGTTTGGAACCAAATTGAGCCTTGCAGACGGTCCGGCCCTGAGGCCGGACGGTCCGCGGTCCGGACAGTCCGCGCCTGGGGGCTAGACGGTCCGCGCGTGTGAAAGTCGCCTAGAGGGGGTGAATAGGGCGAAACTGAAATTTAACAACTTAAACACAACTACAAGCCGGGTTAGCGTTAGAAATATAAACGAGTCCGAGAGAGGGCGTAAAAACAAATCGCGAGTGAGTGAAGAAATGAGATGCAAGGATTTGTTTTACCGAGGTTCGGTTCTCACAACCTACTCCCCGTTGAGGAGGCCACAAAGGCCGGGTCTATTTCAACCCTTTCCCTCTCTCAAGCGGTCCCTCGGACCGAGTGAGCTTCTCTTCTCAAATCAACCGGGAACAAAACTTCCCCGCAAGGACCACCACACAATTGGTGTCTCTTGCCTCAGTTACAATTAAGTTTTGATCACAAGAACAAATGAGAAAGAAAAGAAGCAATCCAAGCGCAAGAGCTCAAATGAACACAACAATCACTCTCTCTAATCACTAAAGCCTTGAGTGGAATTTGGAGAGGATTTGATCACTTGGGTGTGTCTAGAATTGAATGCTAGAGCTCTTGTAGATGGTTGGAAGGTGGAAAACTTGGATGACTTGAATGTGGGGTGGTTGGGGGTATTTATAACCCCAACCACCAAACTAGTCATTTGGTGAAGGCTGCTGTCGACGGGCGCACCGGATAGTCCGGTGCGCCACCGGACACTGTCCGGTGCGCCAGCCACGTCACCCGGCCGTTAGGTTCCAACCGTTGGAGCTCTGACGAGTGGGCCCGCCTGGCTGTCCGGTGGTGCACCGGACAGGCCCTGTAGGCTGTCCGGTGTGCCACCCGCGCGTGCACTGCTCCTCTGCGCGCTCTGGCGCGCATTAAATGCCTCTGCAGGTGACCGTTGGCGCGAAGTAGTCGTTGCTCCGCCGTTACACCGGACAGTCCGGTGTGCACCGGACATGTCCGGTGAATTATAGCGGAGCGGATTCTCGAAGCTGGCGAGTTCAGAGTAGCATCTCCTTGGAGCACCGGACACTGTCCGGTGTACACCGGACAGTCCGGTGAATTATAGCGCGGCGCCTCTGAGTTTTCCCAAAGGTGCGAAGTTTAGCTTGGAGTCCCCTGGTGCACCGGACACTATGAACACAATGAGATACCAATTTGAAATTTACCAAATGAAGATCATAAGTTTTAAAATTAGGGTGGTGGTGCGGTCCTTTTGCTTTGGGCCAATACTTTCTCCCCCTTTGGCATGAATCGCCAAAAACGGATACTTAGAGTGAAATATAGGCCCTTTGCTAACTATTTTCTCCCCTTTGGCAAATAAAACATATGAGTGAAGATTATACCAAAGATGGAGAGATGCTTGGAGCGACGGCGAAGGAAGAGTGATGGAGTGGAGTGGAAGCCTTTGTATTCACCGAAGACTCCAATTCCCTTCCAATATACCTATGACTTGGTTTGAAATTCACTTGAAAACTCATTAGTCATAGCATATATAAAAGAGACATGATCAAAGGTATATTTCTGAGCTATGTGAGCAAGACATTAAAAGAAATTCCTAGAATCAAGAATATTGAGCTCATGCCTAAGTTTGGTAAATGTTTGTTCATCTAGTGGCTTGGTAAAGATATCGGCTAATTGATCTTTAGTGTTAATATATGCAATCTCGATATCCCCCTTTTGTTGGTGATCCCTTAGAAAATGATACTGAATGGCTATGTGTTTAGTGCGGCTATGCTCAACGGGATTATCCGCCATGCGGATTGCACTCCCATTATCACATAGAAGAGGAACTTTGGTTAATTTGTAACCATAGTCCCTAAGGGTTTGCCTCATTCAAAGTAATTGCGCGCAACAATGGCCTGCGGCAATGTACTCAGCTTCGGTGGTAGAAAGAGCTACGGAATTTTGCTTTTTTTGAAGCCCAAGACACCAAGGATCTTCCCAAGAACTGGCAAGTCCCCGATGTGCTCTTTCTATTAATCTTACACCCCGCTCAATCGGCATCCGAATAACCAATTAAATAAAATGTGGATCCCCGAGGGTACCAAAGCCCAAACTTAGGAGTATAAGCCAAATATCTCAAGATTCGTTTTACGACCTGTCGGTGTTTCGAAACCCGGGGGGTCCCTGGACCGACGAGTAAATCGTTGCCGTGTGCCCCAGCCCAGATGGGTCGGCGCGAGGCAGAACGCGAAGGGGTGAGAAGCAGCCGGAGGGAGACAGGCGTGGGAGGTGGAACCCGTGGCCTTCTTGTTAGCCCCGCGCCCAGGTCGGGTGCGCTTGCAGTAGGGGGTTACAAGCGTCCACGCGGGAGGGAGCGAGCGGCCTTGCGCGAGCGCCGTCCCGTCCTTCCCCGCGCGGCCAACCCTCTGTAAGAGGGCCCTAGACCTCCCTTTTATAGGCGTAAGGAGAGGATCCAGGTGTACAATGGGGGTGTAGCAGTGTGCTAACGTGTCTAGCGGAGGAGAGCTAGTGCCCTAAGTACATGCCATCGTGGCAGCCGAAGAGGTTTTTGGCACCCAGTTCGTGTGATGTCGTGGCCGTCGGAGGAGCGATGGAGCCTGGCGGAAGGACAGCTGTCGGGGCTGTCGAGTCCTTGCTGACGTCCTCTTGCTTTCGTAAGGGGGCTGAGAGTCACCGTCGTCACAGGGCATGCAGGACGCCATCATTACTCGCATAGTGGAGCGAGCCAGATGGGACGCCGGTCTTGTTCCCCGTAGCCTGAGTCAGCTCGGGGTAGGGTAATGATGGCGCTTCCTGTCGACGTGGTCGGTCCGTGCCCTAGGTTGGGCGAGGTGGAGGCTCCGCCGAGGTCAAGGTCGAGTCTGTCTTCCAAGGTCGAGGTCGAGTCCGAGCCCCCAGGTCGGTCGAGGCAGAGACCGTCGGCTGAGGCCAGGGCTGAGTCCGAGCCCTGGCATCGGGCGAGGCGGAGTTCGTCGTCTTTCGGGGCTAAGCCCGAGTCCGAGCCCTATGGTCGGGCGAGGCGGAGTTCGTCGTCCTTCGGGGCTGAGCCCGAGTCCGAGCCCTGTGGTCGGGTGAGGCGGAGTTCGTCGTCCTTCGGGGCTGAGCCCGAGTCCAAGCCCTGGGGTCGGGCGAAGCGGTGTCCGTCGTCTTCCGGGGCTGAGCCGAGTCCGAGCCCTGGGTTCGGGCGAAGCGGAGTTCGTCGTCTTCTAGGGCTGAGCCCGAGGCCGAGCCCTGGGGTCGGGCGAAGCGGAGTTCGTCGTCTTCCGGGGCTGAGCCCGAGTTCGAGCCCTGGGGTCGTGCGAAGCGGAGTTCGTCGTCTTCCGGGGCTGAGCCCGAGTCCGAGCCCTGGGGTCGGGCGAAACGGAGTTTCCTATGACGCCTGAGGTCGGACTTGGCTGCTGTCAGCCTCACTCTGTCGAGTGGCTCAGCAGTCGGAGCGGCGCAGGCGGCGCTGTCCTCTTGTCAGACCGGTCAGTGGAGCGGCGAAGTGACTGCGGTCACTTCGGCTCTGTCGACCAAAGGGCGTGCGTCAGGATAAAGGTGTCAGGCCACCTTTGCATTAAATGCCCCTGCGATTTGGTCGGTTGGCATGGCGATTTGGCCAAGGTTGCTTCTTGGTGAAGACTGGGCCTCGGGCGAGCCGAAGGTGTGTCCGTTGCTGGAGGGGGTCCTCGGGCGAGACGTAGATCCTCCGGGGTCGGCTGCCCTTGCCCGAGGCTGGGCTCGGGCGAGGCGTGATCGCGTCCCTCGAATGGACCGATCCTTGACTTAATCGCACCCATCAGGCCTTTGTAGCTTTGTGCTGATGGGGGTTACCAGCTGAGATTTAGGAGCCATGAGGGTACCCCTAATTATGGTCCCCGACAGTAGCCCCCGAGCCTCGAAGGGAGTGTTAATACTCGCTTGGAGGCTTTTGCCGCACTTTTTGCAAGGGGACCAGCCTTTTTTGGTTGCATTTCGTTCCGGTGGGTGCGCGCGAGCGCTCCCGCCGGGTGTAGCCCCCGAGGCCTCGGAGGAGTAGTTTGACTCCTTCGAGGTCTTAGTGCATTTCGCAACACTTCGGCTGGTCTAGTTGTTCCCTCATGCGAGCTAGCCGTAGCCCGGGTGCACGGTCGGGTCCCAAGTTCTCGGGCTGGTATGTTGACGCTGTCAACGGGTTGGCCGGAGCCGGGTTTGCGAGAGCAGCCCCCGAGCCTCTGCACAGGGCGAGAGGACGGTCAAGGACAGACTCGACTTTTTTACATACGCCCCTGTGTCGCCTTTCCGCAAGGAGGAGGGGGGAAAGCGCCATGTTGCCCTCGGAGGGCGCCGAACATGGTGTCTCTGGTGAGCTGCTGGCGGGTAATCCGAGTGGACGCCCGTGCCCCATTTGTTAGGGGTCGGCTAGAGGCCCGGAGGCGCGCTCCAAAAGTACCTGCGGGTGATCTGCCGGACCCGGTCCCCTTTCGATGGGGTCCGAGGGCTCGATGCCTCCCTCTAATGGGATTCCGTTACAAGATCGTTCCCGCTGGTCTTGGAAATGTCCTAGGGTACCTCGGGAGCGTAGCCTGAGCCTTGGTTATGTATCGAACGTACCCAGGGTCATCCCTCGCTCTGTGTCTGAGGTGACTGTGAACCCTTCGAGGGCCAGCCTACGAACCCCTGATCAGTAGTGGGCGCGGAGCCCGAGTGGCCTGAGGCGGCCGTTGAACCCTTCCGAGGGGCCGGCCATCAAACTTCTGACCAGTAGTGGGCACAGAACCCAAGTGCTCTGAGGCGGCCGTTGAACCCCTCCGAGGGGCCAGCCTTTGAACCTCTGATCAGTAGGGAGGCTCGGGGCCTGTTTCCTTCACGGAGAAGGATCCTTTTCGGGGTATCCCCCTTTCCCGGTCCCTGTTGTAAGAGAGAGAAAGAGGAAAAGGAAAAGGATACGAAATCGAATGACGTGGCGTACCTTTTTTGACGCGGTCATTATGGCGAAGGCGAAGCGTCGCTTGCTTCTCCCGCCTGAAGCGCCGCCTGTCCCGCCGCGGAGTTAATGCGACGGGGCGAGTGGTTCGCGAGGCGGTCGTTGTGCGTGTGCGAGATGTTCGAGGAACGGATCACGGGCGCGCCGTTTTCACGCCGTGAGAGAGGGTTCTCTCGCTGCCCCTGGATGGGACGTAAGCTTGGCTGACGACGTGACCGCTGCTCCTGCCCGCCTGCCACCGCCATTACTGCCGGCCTATTTGTGGCCGCATTGACCGTCGCGCCTGGCTGGCACTGCTGGGTCACACGCAGGGTTGCCTCGAGATGCGGTACTGGTTCTACAGTCGAGGAGGCGCGGTAGTGGCGCGAGTGGCGGTGCAGTTGCTCGCACGTAGCAACCGGCGCGCCGGTTGCGTGACGTGTGGGCCTGGGCCTCCATGCTGGGCGTGTTGGAGTCGGAGGGGCGTGCCCACTTGGCACGGTTGCATGCCGCCTGCATGGCTGTCCGCCCTTTCACCCGCTGGTCTGGGCGAAAGTGGAGGAATGCTTGTAACCGCTGGGCAGTTGCATGCCCTGCGCGCGGCGGTTTGGCTTCTTCTGCCCTGGACCGGCTTGCATGATGCGTGGGACCTAGCCCCCGCGCCGTAGGGGGAGGACCTTGGAGCGTGTTGGAGAAGACTCAGCGCACGACGGCTGAGGACGCAAGTGGGGAGAGTTGCCTTTAAAAGGAGGGTGACCCCCTTGAAAGACGACCATGTCTTCGCGCTCCATATGCACCGTGTCTTTCCACCTTCCGAGCCCCCGGATGGGGGACGCCCGCAATCCTTCCGTCTTATCGTCGGGGGGACGCAACTTCGAGGAAGTTGGTACCTTTCAGCCATCGTTCGGCTTTAAGGATTTTCATCAGGCAGCCCGGCCGCATCCCCTCACCGGTGGTCACCCAAGACGGTGACCTCCAGCTTGATGGCGGGGAGAAGCGAACCGGGCTACGGCCTCTGCCCCTCCCTCAGCTTCAAGGATGTTCATCATCAGTGCTGGGGAGGGGAGTGTGCCGAGTTGGGGTCAGTCCCTGCGCGGGCGGCGGCCCGCTCCTTCCCTCAGTGATCGGGGGGAAGGGCGTTCGCCGTTCGTGGCGTTGGCAGCTGCCGCGTGCCTGGCTCTCTGAGCCGGGTGGCTTCGGAGCCGCTCCCGGCGCCGCCTTCCGCCACGACAGCCGGAAGAGGTTTCTCCGCCGATGAGCTAGCCGGTGTCGCCCATGGACTGACCTCCAACTCTACGGCCTTCTGCCCATCCTTGCCTCTCGAGTGAGGGCATGGGCGAGGGCCTCATGGCAGCAGCATCCGCCCTGAGGTCATTGCTGCTGCTGTTCGGCCCCCCGGAGCAGAAGTCGTCGTCGTCGTCGCCGCTGCTGGGGCGGGCGACGGCGAGCCGTTCGTCGGTCTTCTGTTGCTCCACAGCCCCCAATCGTGTGGGGTTGTTCGTACCTGCGGAGGTGGAACCGAAGTTCCGTTTGTAATGGCACTTTGAGTGCCGGTGTCTTGTTCATTGCGGCTGTCGGGGCCTGAACATGTATGTATTTTTGGCACGGGGCCGTGCTTTTCCTTCATTTCGAGCACTAAGACTCGCCTATCGACTATCTGAACCGCTTCACCGAGCGTGAGTCGCCTCGTGCGAAGGTGACGAGTGAGGTATCCGTATCCCGGAGGCGTAGGAGTCCCTCGGCTCGGTCGGCCTTGCTGTCCGAGGCTTCTCTTGCTTAGTTAAAGGGACCCCTCGGCCGCTCTTCGATGAGCCGAAGCCGGAGGTAGCGGTGTCAGCACATACAGAGGCAGAGTTGGCTCGAAAAGAAGATTTGGTCGGCCAGAGCCTGGCCGGGTCGTCCACTGGCGGGACCGACGCTGGAGTTGAGTTGCCGAGGCCACAAGCCGAGCTGATGTCTTCGGGGGACAACTGGCCGAGGCCTCGGGGTGGCCGGCCGAGCCGTCTGCTCGAGCCGGATTCCTGGAGAAGACCCTAGCGGCGATGGCCCGGGTGTGGTGCTGATGTCACCCTTCAGAGTGGGGGTCGTCCGACCGCGTCGCCGTCCGAGGCTAGGCCAGACCCCGCCGAAGGTGTAGTTGACGCCGAGGGTGCTGCTGCCCTCCTTCAACTGTCGACGTCCGAGCCTGCAGGATCGGGTTGTCTTGTAGCGTGTGTATGTTTTCTGCGGCCGCCGAGGCCCAAACACATTGTTATCGTGTTGTAAAGCTGCGTTTCTTTTCCTCTTGTTTCGAGTATCCGGACTTGTTTGTCGGTAACAGAATTGTGTGTGCGGGCGAGAGTTGCTTTTCACGGAAGGTGATGAGTGAGGTATCTGTATCCTGGAGGCGTAGGAATCCCTCGGCTCGGTCGGCCTTGCCGCTTATGCGCACTCTTACTCGTCCATAGGGTTCTGTCACCGACGCAGTCGAGAAGGCCCGAAAAATCGTTCCGGTAGAGGAGCTTTCGAGCGTGAAGACTTGTTCGGTCCGTGGAATCACTTATCCGAGCACGAGTTACTTATCGCAGAAGGTGATGAGTGAGGTATCCGTATCCCGGAGGCGTGGGAGTCCCTCAGCTCGGTCAGCCTTGGCTGCTTACGTGTACTCCGTCGTTTTCAGGATCCACTTTCGAAGTAGTCGAAAAGCACGAAAGGCATTCTGGCAGAAAAGATTTTTTCTTTTTTCGAGGAAAATTTCGACACAGAGGGGGTTGCCCCCTTCTAGCCCCCGAGGGAGGGTCGGGCTTTGCCGAGGCAAGGCTGACCCTTCCTTGACGACCAGACTTTGTGTGTGAATGGGGTGTACGAATAACTTGGAAGCATCTTAAGGGTAGAAGCGACGTAGCTGTTGGATGTTCCAAGCGTTGCTATAGACCTCGCCTTGACTGTTGGCCAGCTTGTATGTTCCGGGCTTCAGAATTTTGGCGACGACGAACGACCCTTCCCAGGGAGGCGTGAGTTTGTGCCGCCCTCGGGCGTCTTGTCGCAGCCGAAGCACCAGGTCGCCCACCTGGAGGTCTCGGGACCGAACCCCTCGGGCATGGTAGCGTTGCAGGGACTACTGGTACCGCGCCGAGTGTAGTAAGGCCATATCCTGAGCCTCTTCCAGCTGGTCCAGTGAGTCTTCTCGATTGGCTCGATTGCTTTGGTCGGCGTAGGCCCTCGTCCTCGGGGAACCGTATTCTAAGTCTGTGGGCAAGATGGCCTCGGCCCCATAGACTAGAAAGAACGGTGTGAAGCCCATGACTTGGCTCGGCGTTGTCCTCAGACTCCAGACCACCGAGGGGAGTTCCTTCATCCACCGCTTGCCGAACTTGTTGAGGCCGTTGTAGATCCGAGGCTTGAGCCCTTGCAGAATCATGCCGTTGGCACGTTCTACCTGCCCATTTGTCATGGGGTGAGCCACGGCGGCCCAGTCCACCCGGATGTGGTGATCCTCGCAGAAGTCCAGGAACTTTCTGTCGGTGAACTGGGTGCCGTTGTCGGTGATGATGGAGTTCGGGACCCCAAAGCGATGGATGATGTTGGTGAAGAACGCCACCGCCTGTTCGGACCTGATGCTGTTTAGGGGTCGGACCTCGATCCACTTGGAGAATTTGTCGATGGCAACCATCAGGTGTGTGTAGCCCTCGGGTGCCTTCTGCAAGGGGCCGACTAGGTCCAGACCCCACACAGCAAACGGCCAGGTGATGGGTATGGTCTGCAGAGCCTGAGCGGGCAGGTGGGTCTGCCTTGCGTAGAACTGACACCCTTCGCAGGTGCGGACAATTCTAGTGGTGTCGGCCACCACCGTCGGCCAGTAGAAACCTTGTCAGAAGGCGTTTCCAACAAGGGTTCGAGGTGCTGCGTGATGGCCGCAAGCCCCCGAGTGTATCTCTTGTAAGAGCTTCTGGCCTTCGGCGATGGAAATGCATCGCTAAAGGATGCCCGAGGGGCTGCGGTAGTAGAGCTCCTTCCCATCTCCCAGCAAGACGAAAGACTTGGCGCGCTACGCCAACCGCCGAGCTTCGGCTTGGTCGTGGGGTAGCTCTCCTCGGTGGAGATATTGTAGGTACGGGGTCTGCCAGTTTTGATTAGGCGTGACCTCGCTCTGCTCCCCCTCGACGCGCAGTGCCTCACCCTCGGGGGCCGAGGGTACCTCGGGCCGAGCCGAGGGTACCTTGGACTGAGCCGAGGGTGCCTCGGGCTGGGCCGAGGCCTTCTCGGGCTCGGGCGTGTCGTCGGTCTTGACGGAGGGTTGATGCAGGTCTCGGGAGAATACGTCCGGGGGAACCGTTGTTCGCCCCGAGGCTATTTTAGCCAGCTCGTCCGCAGTCTCGTTGTAGCGTCGGGCGATGTGGTTGAGCTCGAGCCCGTAGAACTTGTCTTCCAGGCGCTGAACCTCATCGCAGTAGGCTTCCATCTTCGGGTCGCGACAGTGGGAGTTCTTCATGACTTGGTCGATGACGAGCTGCGAGTCACCGCGAGCGTCGAGGCGTCAGACCCCTAGCTCGATGGCGATTCGCAGCCCGTTTACCAGAGCCTCGTACTCAGCCACGTTGTTGGACGCCGGGAAGTGGAGGCGTAGCACGTAGCGTAGGTGCTTCCCGAGGGGCGAGATGAAGAGCAGGCCCGCGCCGGCCCCCGTCTTCATCAGCGACCCGTCGAAAAACATGGTCTAGAGATCCGGTTGGATCGGAGCTGCTGGGAGCTGGGTGTCGACCCATTCAGCCACGAAGTCCGCCAAGACCTGGGACTTGATGGCCTTCCGGGGGGCGAACGAGATCGTCTCGCCCATGATCTCCACCGCCCACTTTGCAATTCTACCCGAGGCCTCTCGGGACTGGATGATATCCCCCAGGGGGAAGGATGACACCACAGTCACCGGATGAGACTCGAAGTAGTGTCGCAACTTCCGCCGCGTCAGGATCACTGCGTACAACAGCTTCTGAATTTGTGGGTAGTGGATCTTGGTCTCGGACAGTACCTCACTGATGAAGTAGACTGGCCTCTGGACGGGCAATGCATGCCCCTCTTCTCGTCTCTCGACCACAATCGCGGCGCTAACCACCTGAGTGGTCGCGGCGACGTAGACCAAGAGGGCTTCTCCGGCAGCGGGGGGCACCAAGATGGGCGCGTTCGTGAGGAGTGCCTTCAAGTTCCCGAGGGCTTCCTCGGCCTCAGGGGTCCAAACAAAGCACTCAACCTTCCTTAAGAGGCGGTACAAAGGTAGGCCTCTTTCGCCGAGGCGCGAGATGAAACGGCTCAGAGTCGCGAGGCATCCCATGACCCTCTGTACGCCTTTCAAGTCCTTGATGGGCCCCATGCTGGTGATGGCTGCGATCTTCTCCGGGTTGGCCTCGATGCCTCACTCGGAGACGATGAACCCCAAGAGCATGCCTCGGGGGACCCCGAAGACACACTTTTCGGGATTGAGCTTCACGCCTTTCGCCTTGAGACATCGGAATGTCACTTCAAGGTCGGAAAGGAGGTCGGAGGCTTTCCTCGTCTTGACTATGATGTCATTGACGTAGGCCTCGACCGTTCGACCGATGTGTTCGCCGAACACATGGTTCATGCATCGCTGGTATGTTGCACCCGCATTCCTCAAACCAAACGGCATGGTAACATAGCAGTACATGCCAAAGGGTGTGATGAAAGAAGTCGCGAGCTGGTCGGACTCTTTCATCCTGATCTGGTGATACCCTGAGTAGGCATCAAGGAAAGACAGGGTTTCGCACCCAGCAGTGGAATCCACGATTTGATCGATGCGAGGCAGAGGGTAGGGAACTTTCGGACATGCTTTGTTTAGACCAGTGTAGTCTACACACATCCGCCATTTCCCCCTTTTCTTTCTCACAAGCACAGGGTTGGCAAGCCATTTGGGATGGAATACCTCTTTGATGAACCCTGCCGCCATTAGCTTGTGGATCTCCTTGCCTATGGCTCTGCGCTTTTCTTCGTCGAATCGGCGCAGAGGCTGCTTCACGGGTCGAGCTCCAGTTTGGATATCCAGCGAGTGCTCGGCGACTTCCCTCGGTATGCCGGGCATGTCCGAGGGACTCCACGCGAAGACATCGGCGTTTGCGCGGAGAAAGTCGATGAGCACTGCTTCCTATTTGGGGTCGAGCTCGGAGCCGATTTGGATCTGCTTGGAGGCGTCGTTGCAGGGGTCGAGAGGGACGGACTTAACCGTCTCCGCTGGCTCGAAGTTGCCGGCGTGGCGCTTCTCGTCTGGCGCCTCCCTAGAGAGGCTCTCCAGGTCGGCGATGAGGGCCTCGGACTCGGCGAGGGCCTCGGCGTACTCCACGCACTCCACGTCGCATTCGTACGCATGTCGGTACGTGGGCCCGACGGTGATGACCCCGTTGGGGCCCGGCATCTTGAGCTTGAGGTAGGTATAGTTGGGGACGGCCATGAACTTCGTAGCATGGCCTCCCCAGCACTGCATGGTAGGTTCCTCGAAACCCGACCACTTCGAACGTGAGGGTCTCCCTTCGAAAGTTGGAGGGCGTCCCAAAGCAGATGGGTAGATCGAGTCGTCCGAGGGGTTGGACGCGCTTCCCGGGGATGATCCCGTGGAAAGGCGCAGCGCCCGTCCGGACCGAGGACAGATCGATCCGCAGGAGCCCGAGGGTCTCGGCGTAGATGATGTTGAGGCTGCTGCGTCCGTCCATGAGGACCTTGGTGAGCCTGACGTTGCCGATGATGGGGTCGACAACGAGCAGGTATTTCCCCGGGCTCGGCACATGGTCGGGATGGTCGGCCTGGTCGAAGGTGATGGGCTTGTCGGACCAGTCTAGGTAGACTGGCGCCGCCACCTTTACCGAGTAGACCTCCCGACGCTCTTGCTTACGGTGCCGAGCCGAGGCGTTTGCCACTTGCCCACCGTAGATTATGAAGCAGTCGCGGTCCTTGGGGAACTCTTCTGCCTTGTGATCTTCCTTCTTAGCGTCGTCGAGAGCCTTGCCACCCTCCGCGGGTGGCCCGGCTTTGTGAAAGTGGCGTCGAAGCATGGCACACTCCTCAAGGGTGTGCTTGACGGGCCCCTGATGATAGGGGCACGGCTCCTTGAGCATCTTGTCGAAGAGGTTGGCACCTCCGGGAGGTTTCCGAGGGTTCTTGTACTCGGCGGCGGCGACCAGGTCCGCGTCGGCGGTGTCGCGTTTCACTTGTGACTTCTTCTTGCCTTTTTTTGGTGCCGCGCTGAGTTGACGCCTCGGGGGCATCTTCCGGTGGGCGGCCCTGGGGCTGCTTGTCCTTCCAGAAGATGGCCTCAACCGCCTCCTGGCCGGAGGCGAACTTGGTGGCGATGTCCATCAGCTCGCTCGCCCTGGTGGGGGTCTTGCGACCCAGCTTGCTCACCAGGTCGCGGCAAGTGGTGCCGGCGAGGAACGCGCCGATGACATCCGAATCGGTGACGTTGGGCAGCTCGGTGCGCTGCTTCGAGAATCGCCGGATGTAGTCCCGGAGAGACTCTCCCGGCTGCTGGCGGCAGCTTCGGAGGTCCCAGGAGTTTCCAGGGCGCATGTACGTGCCTTGGAAATTGCCGGCGAAGGCTTGGACCAGGTCGTCCCAGTTGGAGATCTGCCCCGGAGGCAGGTGCTCCAGCCAGGCTCGAGCGGTGTCGGAGAGGAACAGGGGGAGGTTGCGGATGATGAGATTATCATCGTCCGTTCCACCCAGTTGGCAGGCCAGCCGATAGTCCGCGAGCCACAGTTTCGGTCTCGTCTCCCCCGAGTACTTTGTGATAGTAGTCGGGGTTCGGAACCGAGTCGGGAACGGCGCCCGTCGTATGGCGCGGCTGAAAGCCTGCGGACCGGGTGGTTCGGGCGAAGGACTCCGATCCTCCCCGCTGTCGTAGCGTCCCCCACGCCTGGGGTGGTAGCCTCGGTGCACCCTCTCATCGAGGTGGGCCCGACGGCTGTGGTGATGGTGCTCGTTGCCGAGGCGACCCGAGGCCGCAGGCGCGGTGTTGCGCGTGCGCCCGGTGTGGACCGAGGCTTCCCACATGAATCGGGAAGTCGCGGCGCGATGTTCCGAGGGGTACCCCTGCCTTCGGGAGGTGAAGCTCTCGGCCCGTCGGACCGCGGCGTCCTCCAGGAGATTCTTGAGCTCTCCCTGGATACGTCGCCCCTCGGTGGTTGATGGCTCCGACATCGCGTGGAGAAGTATTGCCGCTGCAGCCAGGTTCTGGCCGACTCCACTGGAATCCGATGGCGGCCTTACCCTGACATCGTCGGCGATGCGGTGCTGGATGCCCTGGGGGAGATGACGCGCTTCTCCGGTCGGAGGTTGGCCCGCCCATTCCTGCCCGATGTCCCGGCGGATCGGCACAAGCGTTCCTGCTCCCTCGTCGAGCCTGGCTTGCATCTCGCGGATTTGCTCGAGCTGTGGGTCAGGACCCCCCGCCGGGACGGGGACCACAGCTAGCTCCTGAATGATGTCGACGCGAGGCACGGGCCTAGGGGGATCACCGTTCTCCGGCATACCAAGATGGTTGCCTTCGCCGGGACCCCCTAGATCGACGTGGAAACATTCGCGACTTGGGCCGCAGTCCTCGTCGTCGAGGCTGCGGCTACCGTCGGAACAGTCGGAAAGGCAGTAGTCGCATGCGGTCATGAAGTCCCGCACGACACTGGGGTTACCAAGTCCGAAGAAATCCCAATAGAGGTCGGGCTTGCCATCTTCCTTGGACCCCGAGGGCCCGTAGGTCGAGACGGCCGTCAGCCGGTCCTAGGGTGACCGCACACGATACCCCAGAGGGTTTGGACTCGCCTCTATGAGAGTGTCCACCGAAGCGGAGTTGCTTGGCGGGTCGAGGCCGAATCCAAAAGGCGCGAGATGGGAATCGGTCGGTACCTTTTGGTCGACGGGCGGAGACGAAGTCACGTCAGGGACCGACTGCACCGTCGTCTCAGGTACGAGGGTGACGCCCAGCAAGTCCTTCGCGAGCGTGCTGGCGTCGTCAGTTTGCTTGAGGTTGGTGTGTTGCGGGGAGACGACGCTCGTCTTCATCTCAGACGCGAGACCGATGCCCGACGCGCTCTCCGTTGGGGCGCCGACGCCGTCGACTCGCTTGACAGCCAACGAGGTGCCGCCTCCTTCTTGACCTTGGTTGCCCCGCCTCCTCCTCCGTCGGCGGGGGAGGGGACGGGACAAGCCCGAATGTCGTCCTTCCACCACGTGGGGAAGGTGTCGTCGATTTCCCCGCCGGCGGGCGGGTTGTCGACCGCCATTGTCGCTGTCGCGCGGCGGGGGAAGGAGTATCATGTCGTAGCTGCCGTCGAGGGACATAAACTCAAGACTCCCGAAACGGAGCACCGTCCCGGGTTGGAGAGGTTGCTGGAGACTGTCCATCTGGAGCTTGACGGGAAGCTGTTCGTCAACACGCAGCAGGCCCCTACCTGGCGCGCCAACTGTTGGTGTTTCGAAACCCGGGGGGTCCCTGGACCGACGAGTAAATCATCGCCCCGTGCCCCAGCCCAGATGGGTCGGCGCGAGGCGGAACGCGAAGGGGGGAGAAGCAGCCGGAGGGAGACAGGCGTGGGAGGTGGAACCCGTGGCCTTCGTGTTAGCCCCGTGCCCAGGTCGGGTGCGCTTGCAGTAGGGGGTTACAAGCGTCCACGCGGGAGGGAGCGAGCGGCCTTGCGCGAGCGCCGTCCTGTCCTTCCCCGCGCGGCCAACCCTTTGTAAGAGGGCCCTGGACCTCCCTTTTATAGGCGTAAGGAGAGGATCTAGGTGTACAATGGGGGTGTAGCAGTGTGCTAACGTGTCTAGCAGAGGAGAGCTAGTGCCCTAAGTACATGCCATCGTGGCAGCCGGAGAGGTTTTTGGCACCCGGTTCGTGTGATGTCGTGGCCGTCGGAGGAGCGCTGGAGCCTGGCGGAAGGACAGATGTCGGGGCTGTCGAGTCCTTGCTGACGTCCTCTTGCTTCCGTAAGGGGGCTGAGAGCTGCCGTCGTCACAGGGCATGCGGGACGCCATCATTACTCGCATAGTGGAGCGAGACAGATGGGACGCCGGTCTTGTTCCCCGTAGCCTGAGTCAGCTCGGGATAGGGTAATGATGGCGCTTCCTATCGACGTGGTCGGTCCGTGCCCTAGGTTGGGTGAGGTGGAGGCTCCTCTGAGGTCGAGGTCGAGTCTGTCTTCCAAGGTCGAGGTCGAGTCCGAGCCCCCGGGTCGGTCGAGGCGGAGACCGTCGGCTGAGGCCAGGGCTGAGTCCGAGCCCTAGGGTCGGGCGAGGCAGAGTTCGTCGTCTTTCGGGGCTGAGCCCGAGTCCGAGCCCTGTGGTCGGGCGAGGCGGAGTTCGTCGTCCTTCGGGGCTGAGCCCGAGTCCGAGCCCTGTGGTCGGGCGAGGCGGAGTTCGTCGTCCTTCGGGGCTGAGCCCGAGTCCGAGCCCTGGGGTCGGGCGAGGCGGTGTCCGTCGTCTTCCGGGGCTGAGCCCGAGTCCGAGCCCTGGGGTCGGGCGAAGCGGAGTTCGTCGTCTTCCAGGGCTGAGCCCGAGGCCGAGCCCTGGGGTCAGGCGAAGCGGAGTTCGTCGTCTTCCGGGGCTGAGCCCGAGTCCGAGCCCTGGGGTCGGGCGAAGCGGAGTTCATCGTCTTCTGGGGCTGAGCCCGAGTCTGAGCCCTGGGGTCGGGCGAAGCGGAGCTTCCTATGACGCCTAAGGCCAGACTTGGCTGCTGTCAGCCTCACTCTGTCGAGTGGCTCAGCAGTCGGAGCGGCGCAGGCGGCGCTGTCCTCTTGTCAGACCGGTCAGTGGAGCGGCGAAGTGACTGTGGTCACTTCGGCTCTGTCGACCGGAGGGCGTGCGTCAGGATAAAGGTGTCAGGCCACCTTTGCATTAAATGCCCCTGCGATTTGGTCGGTTGGCGTGGCGATTTGGCCAAGGTTGCTTCTTGGTGAAGACTGGGCCTCGGGCGAGCCGAAGGTGTGTCCGTTGCTGGAGGGGGTCCTCGGGCGAGACGTAGATCCTCCGGGGTCGGCTGCCCTTGCCCGAGGCTGGGCTCGGGTGAGGCGTGATCGCGTCCCTCGAATGGACCGATCCTTGACTTAATCGCACCCATCAGGCCTTTGCAGCTTTGTGCTGATGGGGGTTACCAGCTGAGGTTTAGGAGCCTTGAGGGTACCCCTAATTATGGTCCCCGACACGGCCGTAAGGTGAGATTCCTTAGGGTCAGCTTGGAATCTTGCACACATGCATACAGAAAGCATAATGTCCGGTCGAGATGCACATAAATAGAGTAGTGAACCTATCATCGACCGGTATACCTTTTGATCGACAGATTTACCTTCCGTGTCGAGGTCGAGATGCCCATTGGTTCCCATGGGTGTCTTGATGGGCTTGGCATCCTTCATCCCAAACTTGTTTAGAATGTCTTGAGTATACTTCGTTTGGCTAATGAAGGTGCCCTCTTGGAGTTGCTTTACTTGAAATCCCAAGAAATACTTCAACTCCCCCATCATTGACATCTTGAATTTCTATGTCATGATCCTACTAAATTCCTCACATGTAGATTCGTTAGTAGACCCAAATATAATATCATCAACATAAATTTGGCATACGAACAAATCATTTGCAAGAGTTTTAGTAAATAAAGTAGGATCGGCCTTGCCGACTTTGAAGCCATTTGTAATAAGGAAATCTCTTAGGCATTCATACCATGCTCTTGGGGCTTGCTTGAGCCCATAAAGCGCCTTAGAGAGCCTATAGACATGGTTAGGGTACTTACTATCTTCAAAGCCGGGAGGTTGCTCAACATAGACCTCTTCCTTGATTGGTCCATTGAGGAAAGCACTCTTCACGTCCATTTGGTAAAGCTTGAAGCCATGGTAAGTAGCATAGGCTAATAATATGCGAATTGACTCAAGCCTAGCTACGGGTGCATAGGTTTCACCAAAATCCAAACCTTCGACTTGTGAATACCCCTTGGCCACGAGTCGAGCTTTGTTCCTTGTCACCACACCATGCTCATCTTGCTTGTTGCGGAAGACCCATTTGGTTCCTACAACATTTTGATTAGGACGTGGAACTAAATGTCATACCTCGTTCCTAGTGAAATTGTTGAGCTCCTCTTACATCGCCATCACCCAATCCGAATCTTGGAGTGCCTCCTCTACCCTGTGTGGCTCAATAGAGGAGACAAAAAGAGTAATGCTCATAAAAATGTGCAACACGAGATCTAGTGGTTACCCCCTTATGAATGTCGCCGAGGATGGTGTCGACGGGGTGATCTCGTTGTATTGCTTGGTGGACTCTTGGGTGTGGCGGTCTTGGTTCTTCATCCTCCTTGTCTTGATCATTTGCATCTCCCCCTTGATCGTTGCCGTCATCTTGAGGTGGCTCATCATTTTGATTTTCTCCTTCATCAACTTGAGCCTCGTCCTCATTTTGAGTTGGTGGAGATGCTTGCGTGGAGGAGGATGGTTGATATTGTGCATGTGTTGGCTCTTCGGATTCCTTAGGACACACATCCCCAATGGACATGTTCCTTAATGCGATGCACGGAGCCTCTTCATTACCTATCTCATCAAGATCAACTTGCTCTACTTGAGAGCCGTTAGTTTCATCAAACACAATGTCACAAGAAACTTCAACTAGTCCTGAGGACTTGTTAAAGACTCTATATGCCCTTGTGTTTGAATCATATCCTAGTAAAAAGCCTTCTACAGTCTTAGGAGCAAATTTAGATTTTCTACCTCTTTTAACAAGAATAAAGCATTTGCTACCAAAGACTCTAAAATATGAAATGTTGGGCTTTTTACCGATTAGGAGTTCATAGGATGTCTTCTTGAGGATTCGGTGTAGATATAACCGGTTGATGGCGTAGCAGGAGGTGTTAACCGCCTCGGCCCAAAACCAATCCGGCGTCTTGTACTCATCAAGCATGGTTCTTGCCATGTCCAATAGAGTTCGATTCTTCCTCTCTACTACACCATTTTGTTGTGGGGTGTAGGGAGAGGAGAACTCATGCTTGATGCCCTCCTCCTCAAGGAAGCCTTCAATTTGTGAGTTCTTGAACTCCGTTCTGTTGTCGCTTCTAATTTTCTTGATCCTCAAGCCGAACTCATTTTGAGCCCGTCTCAAGAATCCCTTTAAAGTCTCTTGGGTTTGTGATTTTTCCTGCAAAAAGAACACCCAAGTGAAGCGAGAATAATCATCCACAATAACTAGACAGTACTTACTCCCGCCGAAGCTTATGTAAGCGATCGGGCCGAATAAATCCATGTGTAGGAGCTCCAGTGGCCTGTCAGTCGTCATGATGTTCTTGTGTGGATGATGAACACCAACTTGCTTCCCGGCTTGGCATGCGCTACAAATCCTGTCTTTCTCAAAATGAACATTTGTTAATCCTAAAATGTGTTCTCCCTTTAGAAGCTTATGAAGATTCTTCGATAACATGGACTAGTCGGCGGTGCTAGAGCCAACCCATGTTAGTCTTAGCAATTAAGCAAGTGTCGAGTTCAGCTCTATCAAAATCTACCAAGTATAGTTGACCCTCTAATACTACCTTAAAAGCTATTGAATCATCACTTCTTCTAAAGACAGTGACACCTACATCAGTAAATAGACAGTTGTAGCCCATTTGACATAATTGAGATACGAAAAGAAAATTGTAATCTAATGAATCAACAAGAAAAACATTGGAAATGGAATGGTCAGGAGATATAGCTATTTTACCCAAACCTTTGACCAAACCTTGGTTTCCATCCCCGAATGTGATAGCTCATTGGGGATCTTAGTTTTTCTCGTAGGAGGAGAACATTCTCTTCTCCCCGGTCATGTGGTTTGTGCACCCGCTATCGATGATCCAACTTGAGCCCCCGGATGCATAAACCTACAAAACAATTTTAGTTCTTGACTTTAGGTACCCAAACGGTTTTGGGTCCTTTGGCATTAGAAACAAGAACTTTGGGTACCCAAACACAAGTCTTGGAGCCCTTGTGTTTGTCCCCAACAAACTTGGCAACTACCTTGCCGGATTTGTTAGTTAAAACATAGGATGCATCAAAAGTTTTAAATGAGATGCTATGATCATTTGATGCACTAGGAGTTTTCTTCTTAGGCAACTTAGCACGGGTTGGTTGCCTAGAGCTAGATGTCTCACCCTTATATATAAAAGCATGATTAGGGCCAGAGTGAGACTTCCTAGAATGAATTCTCCTAATTTTGCTCTCGGGATAACCGACAGGATACAAAATGTAACCCTCGTATCCTGAGGCATGGGAGCCTTGCCCTTAACAAAGTTGGACAATTTCTTAGGAGGGGCATTATTTTTGACATTGTCCCCCTTTTGGAAGCCAATGCCATCCTTAATGCCAGGGTGTCTCCCATTATATAGCATACTACGAGCAAATTTAAATTTCTCATTTTCAAGTTCATGCTCGGCAATTTTTGCATCTAATTTTGCTATATGATCATTTTGTTGTTTAATTAAAGCCATATGATCATGAATAGCATCAATTTCGTTATCTCTACATCTAGTGCAAATAGAAACATGCTCAACGGTAGATGTAGAGGGTTTGCAAGATTTTAATTCTACAACCTTAGCATGTAATATATCATTTTCACTTCTAAGATTCGAAATAGTAACATTGCAAACATCAAAATCTTTAGCCTTAGCAATTAATTTCTTATTTTCAATCCTAAGGCTAGCAAGAGAGATGTTTAATTCTTCAATCTTAGCAAGCAAACCATTATTATCATTTCTAAGATTGGGAATAGAAACATTACAAGCATTTGAATCAACCTTAGCAATTAAATTTGCATTCTCATTTCTAAGGTTGACAATAGTATCATGGCAAGTGCTTAGCTCACTTGATAATTTTTCACATTTTTCAACTTCTAGAGCGTAAGCATTTTTAACCTTAACATGCTTCTTATTTTCTTTAATAAGGAAGTCCTCTTGGGAGTCCAAGAGATCATCCTTCTCATGAATAGCACTAATTAATTCATTTAACTTTTCCTTTTGTTGCATGTTTAGGTTGGCAAAAACGATGTGCAAGTTATCCTCCTCATTACTAGCATTATCCTCATCACTAGAGGTTTCATATTTAGTGGAGGATCTTGATTTTACCTTCTTCCTTTTGCCATCCTTTGCCATGAGGCACTTGTGGCCGACGTTGGGGAAGAGAAGTCCCTTGGTGACGGCGATGTTGGCGGCGTCCTCGTCGGAGGAGGAGTCGGTGGAGCTCTCGTCGGAGTCCCACTCGCGGCACACATGGGCATCGCCGCCCTTCTTCTTGTGGTACCTCTTCTTTTCCTTTCTTCTCCCCTTCTTGTCGTCGCCCCTGTCACTGTCACTAGAAATAGGACATTTGGCAATAAAGTGACCGGGCTTACCACACTTGTAGCAAACTTTTTTGGAGCGGGGCTTGTAATCTTTCCCCCTCCTTTGCTTGAGGATTTGACGGAAGCTCTTGATGATGAGCGCCATCTCCTCGTTGTCGAGCTTGGAGGCGTCGATGGGTGTTCGACTTGGAGTAGATTCCTCCTTCTTTTCTTCCGTCGCCTTGAATGCGACCGGTTGTGCTTCGGACGTGGAGGGGCCGTCAAGCTCGTTGATCTTCTTTGAGCCTTTGATCATCAACTCAAAGCTCGCAAAATTACCTATAACTTCCTCGGTGGTCATTTGTGTATATCTAGGATTACCACGAATTAATTGAACTTGAGTAGGGTTAAGAAAAACAAGTGACCTAAGAATAACCTTAACCATTTCGTGGTCGTCCCATTTTTTGCTCCCGAGGTTGCGCACTTGGTTCACCAAGGTTTTGAGCCGGTTGTACATGTCTTGTGGCTCTTCCCCTTGGCGAAGCCGGAAGCGACCGAGCTCCCCCTCGATCGTCTCCCGCTTGGTGATCTTGGTCACCTCGTCTCCTTCGTGCGTGGTTTTTTAGCACGTCCCAAATTTCCTTGGCGCTCTTCAACCCTTGCACCTTGTTATACTCCTCTCGACTTAGAGAGGTGAGGAGTATAGTGGTGGCTTGTGAGTTGAAGTGCTCGATTTGGGCCACTTCATCCTCATCATAATCTTCATCCCCTACGGATGGTACTTGTACACCAAACTCAACAACATCTCATATACTTTTGTGGAGTGAGGTTAGGTGATATCGCATCATATCACTCCACCTAGCATAATCTTCACCATCAAACGTTGGTGGTTTGCCTAATGGGACGAAAAGTAAGGTGTATGTTTAGGAATGCGAGGGTAGCGTAGGGGGATCTTACTAAACTTCTTGCGCTCATGGCGCTTAGAAGTGACGGACGGCGCGTCGGAGCTGTAGGTCGATGGTGATGAAGAGTCGGTCTCGTAGTAGACCACTTTCTTCATCCTCTTGTGCTTGTCGCCTCTCCTATGCGACTTGTGGGAAGAGGATTTCCTCTCCTTCCCTTTCCCTTTGTTGGAGGAGTCTTTCTTCTCCTTCCTCTTGTTGCGGGACTCTTCCGATGAAGTCTCCCCGTGGCTTGTAGTGGGCTTGTCGCCGGTCTCCATCTCCTTCTTGGCGTGATCTCCCGACATCACTTCGAGCGGTTAGGCTCTAATGAAGCACCGGGCTCTGATACCAATTGAAAGTCACCTAGAGGGGGTGAATAGGGCGAAATTGAAATTTAACAACTTAAACACAACTACAAGCTGGGTTAGCGTTAGAAATATAAACGAGTCCGAGAGAGGGCGTAAAAACAAATCGCGAGTGAGTGAAGAAATGAGACGCAAGGATTTGTTTTACCGAGGTTCGGTTCTCACAACCTACTCCCCGTTGAGGAGGCCACAAAGGCCGGGTCTATTTCAACCCTTTCCCTCTCTCAAGCGGTCCCTCGGACCGAGTGAGCTTCTCTTCTCAAATCAACCGGGAACAAAACTTCCCCGCAAGGACCACCACACAATTGGTGTCTCTTGCCTCGGTTACAATTGAGTTTTGATCACAAGAACAAATGAGAAAGAAAAGAAGCAATCCAAGCGCAAGAGCTCAAATGAACACAACAATCACTCTCTCTAATCACTAAAGCCTTGAGTGGAATTTGGAGAGGATTTGATCACTTGGGTGTGTCTAGAATTGAATGCTAGAGCTCTTGTAGATGGTTGGAAGGTGGAAAACTTGGATGACTTGAATGTGGGGTGGTTGGGGGTATTTATAACCCCAACCACCAAACTAGCCGTTTGGTGAAGGCTGCTGTCGACGGGCGCACCGGACAGTCCGGTGCGCCAGCCACGTCACCCGGTCGTTAGGTTCCGACCGTTGGAGCTCTGACGAGTGGGCCCGTCTGGCTGTCCGGTGGTGCACCGGACAGGCCCTGTAGACTGTCCGGTGTGCCACCCGCGCGTGCACTGCTCCTCTGCGCGCTCTGGCGCGCATTAAATGCCTCTGCAGGTGACCGTTGGTGCGAAGTAGCCGTTGCTCCGCCGTTACACCGGACAGTCCGGTGTGCACCGGACATGTCTGGTGAATTATAGCGGAGCGGATTCCCGAAGCTGGCGAGTTCAGAGTTGCATCTCCTTGGAGCACCGGACACTGTCCGGTGTACACCGGACAGTCCAGTGAATTATAGCGCGGCGCCTCTGAGTTTTCCCGAAGGTGCGAAGTTTAGCTTGGAGTCCCCTGGTGCACCGGACACTGTCCGGTGGCACACCGGACACTCCAATGCGCCAGACCAGGGTGCCTTCGGTTGTCTCTTTGCTCTTTTGTTTGAACCCTTTTTCTTGGTCTTTTTATTGGCTTATTGTGAACCTTTGGCACCTGTAGAACTTATAGACTAGAGCAAACTAGTTAGTCCAAATATTTATGTTGGGCAATTCAACCACCAAAATTAATTTAGGAAATAGGTGTAAGCCTAATTCCCTTTCAGCGTGCGCAGAGCAGATTAGAGTTCCGAGTTTTGTGCTACGGTTGTTAGCTAAAATCGCGGGAAAAGCTCGGAAATTAGTTTGTAAAGGGTCCAACCCCCCTCCTCTATAAATAGAGAGGTATACGACCGATTTGTAATCATCAATCGAATCAAACACTTCTATTTCGCATTTTATCCTAGGAGTAGTTCTAGTCTAGTTTAGGTTTAGCCTCTCGATCCCCAAATCTTACGCCTCTCCTCGACTCTACGTCGATTAGAGGAGTCTAGGTCGGTCTACCCGAGCCTAGACACCACCTAGGATCTCTCCTCCCCGACGGGGTCCCTCCCGGGAGCGAGATCCAGGCGCCGCCGGCGATCTCCCGCCGCCCCTGCGCACGTGCGGACCGTCCGGCCCTAGGGCGCGGACCGTCCGGCCGTCAGGCAGGGAACCTTAGCTCCTGCGCCAGGTCGCGGACCGTCCGGCCCTGTGCCGCGGACCGTCCGCGCCTGACCAGAGAGCACCACCGCCTCGCGCCAGGTCGCGGACCGTCCGGCCCTGTGCCGCGGACCGTCCGCGCCTGACCAGAGAACACCGCCGCTGGTTCTTTTGAAGTGATTGGCGCCTCCAAAAAAGTGTCAACAGATGGCCTATTGTCAACCCGAACGTGCAACAGTAGATCTCCCTCAAATGATTTATATGCTGTCACAACGTATAGACATTGTATTAGTCGTTTATAAAACTAATCTCTCCACAACCAGCCGATCTCAACATGCAAATCATTCATACATTCTAATATGTATACTTCCAATTACTCAATTGATCATCGGAGAAAAGAGGGTATATCTAGTGTACATAGAAGATTGTTGTATATAGTGTACATATTAAATCATCACCATTCATTTTAGATCTAACGTCTCTAGTTGATTATTCAATTTATAAATAACATCTTCTACTACTACATACCACCACGTTGGAGAGTGTTCTTAGCAAAATATAGCAAACAATTAGAGACGTTAGATCTAAAATGAGTGAGGATGATTTAGTCGTGCTTAACGTCAGGCAACGTCAGCTCGCACTTCGGCTGATTGCAAATCCTGATAGGCACGACACCGACCGACTGACGCACTGCACACTCATCACGCTAGCCGCCGTCTCGTCACCACTAACCACGATCTCTATCTCTCTCTGCCAGGTAGGTCCCAGAGACGCCGGCGCCACCGCTATACAAAATTACAGGCACGAGCACGACGACATCCATCGCAGTCACCCACGAGCCCAACAAACCACTCCCACTCCCACCCGGTGGCTCGTCCTCGGACGCCAAGCCACTCCGCGCCCCAATCCGGAAGCGCCGCCGCCGCCGATCGACCGCCCGTCGACCCATGCTCCGCGCGGCGCTCTTCCGCTCAGGTACGCGCGCGGCCCAGCTGCACCCCGTCGCGCCGGGGCATTCCCTTCCCTGACTGACCCCACCCTCCCGCACGCGCGCAGCCCCCGGGCTCCGCCGGTCTCCGGCGACGGCCCACTTATCCACCGCCGTCGCCGCAGCCGCAGCGTGGCTCTCCAACGGCCCTGCCTCCGCCCCGGTACGTGCCCGCGGCTCCTCCCCGTCCCCCAGTCGGTTCTCTGCTTCTGTCTGATTGCGCGTGCTGCGCTCGGCACCTCGTCCCGCTTGACTTCTCGCATTCCTCCTCCCCAGCCTAGGGTGTGCCTCCTCATCGGCGGGGAGTTCGTCGAGTCGCGCGCCGACGAGCACGTCGACGTCACCAACCCCGTGAGCCCTGCTTCCCTCCCAATATTTTTTTTTTGATTTCGGGTTGATCGAATTTGGAACGGTCAACGGTGGATGTGTGGGGGTTGTCGCAGGCGACGCAGGAGGTGGTGTCCCGGATCCCGCTCACCACGGCCGATGAGTTCAAAGCTGCCGTCGATGCCGCCAGGACGGCCTTCCCCGGCTGGCGGAACACGCCCGTCACGACGCGGCAGCGCGTCATGTTCAAGTTCCAGGAGCTCATCCGGGCTAACATGGTGATTCCTCGTTCAGTTAACGTCCTTATCGTGTCGTCCTGATGTTATCTGCTCCTTGTTTTCGTGACTGTCGTTGCCTCCTCATCACAGGACAAGCTTGCAGAGAACATCACTACGGAGCAGGGGAAGACGCTGAAAGATGCTTGGGGCGACGTGTTCCGCGGCCTAGGTTACTCCCCAGATTACTGAAAGCACGCACTCGGTTTGCTTTATTTGGTTAGACAGCTGGAATAATTATCTTAAAGTTCCTGTATTACCTGAAAGAAAATTTCAATCATCACTTGAATCCAGACCTTAGTTTTGCAACAGTAGGCACATAAATCTTGCTTTCTCATATATGTTCGTAATTATTTGTGTAGCCTCACATGTGGTCTCATGATTTCGACATCTAGATTTCATGAAATGCCAATATTACTGCTGATTTGTTTATTGCAGCCCCAAATGGTCTGCTCATATGCTCCAAATGTTGACTTTTTTCTGCGATAGAACTCTTTCTTATGCTGACCATTTATCGTACCGCTTTGGTTTTGAACTCCTTATCATACAGAGGTGGTGGAGCATGCTTGTGGAATGGGAACACTGCAAATGGGCGAATATGTATCAAATGTTTCTAATGGGATTGACACCTTCAGCATTCGGGAGCCACTTGGTGTTTGCGCTGGGATATGCCCATTTAATTTTCCTGCTATGATTCCCCTATGGGTATGCCTAACCTAACCTTTTCTGCCCTGTCAGTTTGTTTGTAATAGAAGGCTTGGCACCAATTTGAAGTTTTGAACTATGTGAATGTTATACCCTTGCATTCTTACTTCAACATGACCTGTGCTATTTTCATGAGTGTACTATTCCATACACTGTCATTATTTCTGCTGCTATTTTCCACTGAAATTGTTCAACTAGAGAGAATATATTTGGTCACTTTGAACGTTTCTTATTTTTCAATGGCTGCAGATGTTTCCCATAGCAGTTACGTGTGGCAATACTTTTGTTCTTAAGCCATCGGAAAAGGACCCAGGTGAATTTTTTACTTTATCATCATCATTTATCAATTACTCCGTTCCAAATTATAAGGCATTTTGGCTTTTCTAGATACATGGATTTTGTTACACACTTAGATATACACTATATATAGATACATAGTAAAAGCTATGTATCTAGGAAAGCCAAAATATCTTATAATTTGGAAACTATATAAAATGTGATCTTAGGTTCAAGTAGTTCTGATCTGTATTTAAGACAAATAGCAAGAAGCATAAGCATTCCCTGCACTCCTCATTGCCAAGCCAACTGGTCACTGCACAAATCCTTTTATCTTTGTCCAGTTCCTTGACAAAATTTGTTATCATCATGATATCTATGAACTAAAACCTTAAAATATGATGCCTACTTATTTAGCTACCATTGCCAATTAGTAATTAAGTTGCATGTTTCTTTACATCTATTGGGGACAATGACAATGTACTCATATGCACATTTTCTTTTTGTACTGTAAGGGCTATGAATATTTTTCTCGAATACGCAGGAGATCTGCGTATCAATATATTGAGAAGAAAAGAGTATAGAACCCAAACAACAACACACAACCCCACCAAACTGCCAGATCACACACACAAAAGAAAAAAGGGGAAAGAAGAGAAATAAACTCGCCACCAAAGACTGCAAGCAGCAAACACCCTCGACCAACAAGCTAACTAATGCTGGACCCAAGGGCAAGTAGATATGAAACCCCTTGAGCCCCAGCTAAACACCAGAAATGTAACTCCTCCCTGATGAACTCTAGAACTCCATTCAAACTAGATGGGGTCCTATCAAACATGCATCAATTGCAGAGATTCCAGATTGCTCATGCTTTAAGGATTATAATGGACTTGAGACCTTTCTGGACTTGACCATACTATCTTTCATTAGATTTGGCCCACCAATCATCCAAAGATAAATCATCCGGTTGATAAGGGCTATGAATATGAGTACTGATTTTAAAATGTGGTGTCTATCTGTTGCATCCAAATCCAATATTTGCACGTGTTAATAAGATATCACAAGGCAATGATTCCTCTGGTAGCGGAGAGCTGCTTACCACACTGGCTCATGAAAGGGTTAAATGTAGATTATAGGTGCACTCAATCCTTTTGAACAATGGAACCGACTTATTCTCAGTATGATACTTATTTAATTAATGCAATACCACTGATTTGATACATTAATGAAACATGAAGAGCTGAAGATGATGCATTACAAAGTACTCCCTCCATTGCAAATTATAAGTCGTTTTGGCTTTTCTAGATACATAGCTTTTATTATGTATCTAGACATACCTATATCTAGTTGCATAACAAAAGCAATCTACCTAGAAAAGCCATAATGACTTATAATTTGGAACAGGGGGAGTAACAAATGCTATACAAAATTACAAAGTTCTTCAAATTGCTTTAGGTTTGGCATTTCGATTGGAAATCCTACAGTATGCTCTGTTTTTTAATTGTTATACTACTTCAGGGGCTGCTATGATGCTTGCGGAGCTAGCAATGGAAGCTGGTTTGCCTAAGGGTGTTTTGAACATCGTTCATGGCACCAATGTATGGTATTCTTAGCTACCTTTCTATTTTTGATAATATGTTTCTCAGTTGTCATGTATTGCTGGTGTTGGTAGTGTACACATGAGACATGACAACTACCAATTTTTGCGGAATGCTGCCTAATGTACTCTGTAGGATTGTTTGATCTTATATTTTTTTATTTTAAAAAAACATTAATGTATTTATTCTGTTTACCTTCATATCTGTTAGTTTGTTTGGTTCTAATCCTGCTTTACCAATGCAGGATGTTGTCAATAATATTTGTGATGATGAGGATATTAAGGCTGTATCTTTTGTTGGTTCCAATACAGTAAGTGAATCTAGTGACTCATCTGTTTCTCTATTTGTTGTACCATTTTGGCATCGATAATGTGTTGGATATTTTGTTCTCCATAATATGTACAGATGATCCTACATTGGGATAATGATGTTTCTAGTGCTGAAAGCTAGTTCCTTCCTTCTCTCAATTGAGCAATAATTTGTGATTTCTGTCTCAGGCTGGTATGCATATTTATTCTAGAGCATCTGCTGCAGGCAAGCGTGTTCAGGTGAGTTTGTGTCACTGCTGACTTTTAGTCAAAGCTATTTTTATTTTCTACCTTGTTGTAAGTAGCATGATCTGCAACATATGTTTCTATTTCTTTATAGTGCAATATGGGAGCAAAGAATCATGCAATTATCCTTCCCGATGCTGATAGAGATGCTACATTGAATGCCCTTATTGCTGCTGGATTTGGTGCAGCAGGGCAAAGGTGCATGGCATTGAGCACTGCTGTTTTTGTTGGCGGTTCAGAATCATGGTATACCCTATTAAGATGACTTTTTTATTGAAGTTTTTGTATTGTCTTCTGAGGTAGCACAACTAACCAAAATTTGTCCTAGGGAGGATGAATTAGTCAAACGTGCAAGTGGCCTTGTTGTTAGTTCAGGAATGGTTAATGATGCAGACCTTGGTCCAGTGATCAGCCGACAGGTGTGTTTTGGACTGCCTCACAATTTATGTTATTTGTATTATGCAACTTGTGGATACACAACGTCAATAACTTTGTGAATGTTAGTCACATAGAGTTACCTGTTTTTCCTGAAACTCAAGAGCTGTTTTCCTCCATATGATCTGACTACTGAAAGAGATTAATAAGAGAATACATTGCATCCTCATTCCTCAAACTGAAAATGATTGGCTATCTGAACTTTGAACCGATGAGTAACTGTTGATAAAAAGGAGATCCACATAAGTATGATGTTCATTGATTTACTTTTTTGAAGTTGGTTGGGACACAAAGACCTTTGTTTTGCCAGAGTAGGGTTCAGGGGCTGTTTTTTGTAGTAAAAAGTTTTCTGTAAAAGTGTAAATAAGGTTCTTGAGGCCCTTCACTTGTATGGCCTGAATACTGAATAAAATCCTACTGGTAGGTGGTAATCAGTACCAACACTGAGATGGACCTATCGTATTGAAATTAATTGGCTTGGGATTAGTGGGTGACATTACTTTATCATAGTGTGGACTTTGTTTAGTACTTAAACACCTAGTGTTGAAGTTCATCTCTGGCCTCAACTTATTTCAGGATTCAGGATCATAGAATGGTTTTTGACATAATCATATGCGAATTATCTAGTCTTGTTAGTATTTATGAATGACTTAAAGTATAACAGCTTTTGTGTTTGGCTGTAAAAGTATTATCAGCTTAGGATTCATACCCATTATCACAGTTACTAGGTTGCTGATCAAAATGAACTTCCTGTTTGTTGTGGGGCTCTCTTATCTTTCAGTCTTACTTAGTACACATGAAGTTTGAAGTCCTTCTGGTTTTCACTGTTTCTTTTCTGCTAACATTCACTAAAATCAGGCAAAGGATCGTATCTGTAAATTAGTTCAAAGTGGTGTTGACAGTGGTGCTCGTATATTGCTTGATGGAAGAAAGATAGTGGTAATTTCAATAATCCAGTTGTTTATTAGCCTGCCTGCAGTTATACTACATCTTGTTAACCTGAAATTTCTGTAATGTGCAGGTTCCTCGCTATGAAGATGGAAATTTTGTTGGCCCAACCATTCTGGCTGATGTTAAAAGTGACATGGAGTGTTACAAGGTAGTTTTCAGAAATTGGTTATGAAATTTAACTTTGCATCTCAGTTGTAGGATTTAGGGTCATGGAGTGTTGGAGGTACTCGAACTATTACGTAGGAAATATGAGTGATGGGTGGGTGGTTGGGGCTTGATCGCCTTGCGGCGGATTTGCGATGCTGTGCTCGGCATCGGGTGAGCGCGTGCACAAGTACAGAAGAGCGGAAGAGATAAACTCAATCTCCAGCTAACCTTTCATTAACCCAAGTGTTTATGCCTTATAGCTAAATCCTAACAACCTGGTAACGAACTCTTGCGAAACCTGAGAATAATCTAACAAACTAATCCTAATCGCTTCTAGAAGCCGAAGGTTGCTGGTCACAGCGTGGTGATCGCTCGCTGCACCTATATCAGACAACGTCATTGCGGCGGCTTAGCCATGATTCTTCTTGCGCTGATAGACTTGGCCCACCATAACATCTCTCGTCCCTCGACAAACAGCTTGTCCTCAAGCTGGAATGATGGATGAGTTGCTCAGAACGATTGACTCCCAAGTGGCTTCCTCCAGCAGCTGCCCATCCCATTGTACCAGCACGTGCCACACACCCATGTGGAGCTGTGTGCACGACATGTATAGTGACCTGGAAGGCATGTCCATGCTACATCGGACGGAACAGCGGTGGAACAGCTGGAGGCTTGAACACCCCTCCATGGAAGACATCGTGGATGTGCGCCCCTTCTCGCAGCATGGATATACGTCTTTCGGCATGGAATGGATGTGTGCCCCTTCTGGCAACTGCATACAGTAGGCGACAACGCCCATGCGTTTGAGCATATGGAATTACCCAACATACTTCAGGCCAAGCTTGCCTAGGGCGCCCAGCACCAGGGACTGGACTGACCGGTGGAGGCGGCATAGCCAGACGCCCAGACCCAGTCGCCGACGGCTAACTCCAATTCATGGTGGTGGCCGTCGGCTTGAGATTGCTGGAGGCGGTCGTGGAAGTCAGTGAGGAAGGCGTCTTGGTCTTGCAGGAGTGCATCGTCCATGGAGAACTAATGCCCCTCAGCACCCCAAAATGAGTCACAAATTATCTATGTTGCGTAATCTGTATTCAAACTGCAATTGTGTTAGTTTCCACCTTCAAGCCCCTGCTTCCCAAAATCCCTGTAAACGCATTATCCTTTTGTGATGATGGAAGCACATGTGCATGTATTACTTAACAGTTCATCAGAAGATTTACCCATATTTCCTCAGTGTCAGTGGTAGCTGCTGCTTACGAAGAGTCTTACTCAAATTAAGTATTTTCTCAAATCTCAAACAAACTTGGAAAGATTGTACAAGTGTGTGGGGGTGGGGTGGGGGGTCAACTGGTCAAGTGTTGCTGTTAGTTAGCAAGTCATTCCCAAAATAAATCTAGGAAACTTATCTTGATGAAGGTATATTAATTGAACCTTGCTAACTTATTGGAACAGGAGGAAATATTTGGTCCAGTGCTTCTCTTAATGAAGGTATGCTGAATTTCTTTTATCCTTCACCTTCAGCATCAGTAGGTTATGCTGCGCTGCCACTACTGACCCTTTTTCCCCTCAAAATTTCAGGCGGAGAGCCTAGAAGATGCCATCCAAATTATAAACAGAAACAAGTAGTATCTTTCTCCCCTATGCTTGTAGATCTGAAGCATTCATTGCAATCTGGTATAAATATCTATTCGTCCATGTCTGCAGGTATGGCAATGGGGCTTCCATATTTACAACATCTGGCGTCTCTGCCAGGAAATTTCAAACAGACATTGAAGCTGGCCAGGTATAGTATCAGTCGTTTTCAAAGGCTGCTGATACCAGATTGCATATGCTACTCGAAAATAAAAGAAAAGAAAGAAACGGTTCCATTCTGAATTTGGTAAAACTAGGAACCAGAAGAGATGAGGTGACTCATGCAGCATGCATTATTATTATTCATAACGTTTTTACGGTTCCATTTGCAGGTGGGCATCAACGTGCCGATTCCAGTCCCCCTGCCGTTCTTCTCCTTCACGGGCAGCAAAGCTTCATTCGCAGGAGATTTGAATTTCTACGGTACACCCTTCTCATCCTAACACCGCCTGATCCTTCCCAAACAGTTCGTGAGTGACTAACACGATGGCATGGGATGGGATGTCAGGCAAGGCTGGCGTGCAGTTCTTCACCCAGATCAAGACGATCACGCAGCAGTGGAAGGAGTCGCCGGTGCAGCGGGTCTCGCTCTCCATGCCCACCTCGCAGAAGTGAGACGTCAAGGACGCTCACGCCACTCTCCAAAGCTTCACTCCTTTCCACTCCTCTGGACATAGACCCACGCATGGGCCACAAGAGAAGGATAATTGGTAGGCATGGCGACACTCCATGCATGGCCATGATACTAGTGTGTGCTCGCTTTGCTCTTTTGTCTGGACATCTTGCATGCGCATTCAGAACATCCAATGACGAAGGTTTAGATATATGTGAGCGCTGCCCATTATGCTGTTAGGATTACTGTAAAAGCCCCAGGTCCTTTGGTCGAGTGTCATGTGTAAACCCACAATAAGAGGAGAAATAAAAATGTCGCCGTGCTGGTTTGTGACATCTCTCACACCCATTTCCATTCATCCCTTTGGCTCCCGTCCTGTTGTCGGGTGGCTGGTGTGTGTGTGTGGACCAAATTTATTCGTAAGCATAAAATTCAGTTTTTCCAAACAACAGTGTTCCCAAGGTCGACCCACAGATGTACTACTTGTGACCAAATTCATCAACCATATAATCATGTCCATATACATCCTTATGGCTTTGTTTAGATGTTCATCGCTTAAAGTGTGTTGGTCGAATCGATATGTCACCAAATAATCCTATATATACATATGTACTGTGATGGATACAAGTGGCCGGCGAACATTTACGGTTATTTTGAATCCATATAGATCGGCGGAGATTGATATGAATTGAAAGAGATTTTGACTTAGACGGCGTTCGGTTGTTACGGATTGGTGGACCGAAATAATTCCTAACCGGATTGCTTCTCTATTATATACAAATTTTGATTAGCTAAAACGATTCCGGGTGTAATCCGGCATAAGCGAACAAGGCCTTAGTAGAGATTAAAACTCCTTCAATCTTTCTCAGTCCATATGAATTGGGGTAAAACTAAACAAGCACTTATCGTGTGGCCGAAAGAAGAGCTCCCGTTTGTTTCCTCGCGCGCTTACGTTGTCGACGGAGCATGACCAAGTGTCCGTGATAAGCCCCGGATGAGCCCCCGATGGCCAAGGTCGCCTCCTCCTCGGGATCATCATGTCGTCGTTGGTCCCTCGAGGGCGGCAAATTAATAAACGAGCAACTTTTTGTCGCGTGTGGTCCATACTCCCGTCTTCTTCCTCGATCGCTATTCGCTAACCTTACCGGTCCCCAAATGTCGCCTCTCATGCTGCTGCTCCTCGCGCACCTACTCGCCACGGCCACTGCAGCGGGAGCAGCGCCCACCAGGGACGACGGGCCTCCTGCTCCGTCGTCGTCGTCCCCGCGGGTGCCGGCGACGACGCCGCCGTGGCCGGACCAGTTCCACGCGGTGGTGGTCACGAACCTGAGCGCGCGCGGCGGCGGGCTGCAGCTGATCGACCTGTACTACGACTGGCCGCGAGGGCGCGACCTGAACATCGTCCGCGACCAGCTGTCCGGCGAGCGGCGCTGGAGCTGGAACGTGGAGTGGAGCAACGGCACCGCCTTCCTGTTCGACTCCGCGTCCTGCCGCACCTTCCAGTTCGCCGTGGGCCTCCTGCCGCCCGACTGGAAGGCCCGCGGCGCCGCCTACCTGGGGCGCGACCGCGTCGACGGCTTCGACTGCCACGTCTGGTCCAACTTCGTCTTCGCCCGCTACTACGAGGACGTCGCCACCGGACGCCCCGTCAGCTGGAACTTCAATGGTACGTACAGTTCTACTTCTACCTGGCTGCTATGAATTGAATAATGCAGCAGCAGAGCAGTGATGCATGGTTTCTGCATGCGGCTCTTGTCTTCTTCCCAGGGCTGCAGCGGCATGTGCTGAGCTTCGAGGCGGGGGCAGTGCTGCAGGACTCCTCCAAGTGGCAGGCGCCGGCTTACTGCTTCACCAACACCGATGGCAGCAGTGCCAACGCCGCCGCTTCGTCTTCCTGAGATCACTTCGCTGGGCCTCCGTCCGGTGTCCGGGCTCCACCTGCAGCTGGACGCTGCATGTCATTTGGCAGTCGGCTCTCATCTTGATGGTTGACTGAGGAGAGGCTTTTACTATTAGTCAGTAGTTCAGTACTGATTCTCGCGTGGGCTAGAATCTTAAGAGATAATAGATGGGTGCCCGTGCGTTGTAACGGAAACATTTAATATCATGATAATTTATGAACAAATGCGTGTTATACTGTTATGTGAAAATGTTTCGTAATTAATTTGTGATCCTAGTCATACATAAATTTTGTTATTTCAATCTAACTATTTCATCACTACATTGCAACCAACAGTACATGTTTTTAAAAATGTCATGTCAGTTGCATCATTTAAATGCTAAGACTATCACAATAAATTATAAACTTATACAGACCTTCAAAAACTACCACAAGGTCTTATAATTCAAACGGATACACCTGATGTGTTCTTTTCTTCTTTACAACTTGCTTGTTGACAGAAACTCCAAGCATGTCATTAATATCAATAAAATATGCCTGACAGCACAAGTAATGGTGTGGTTGGATGGGAGGGAGCAAGCATCGACCTTGCTGAAACGAACTCATAGAGCGCATATATGCTGCAAATCCATAGAGCATGAGAAGTAAACAAACTTGTAAATCCGAAGGACTATCATCACATAACTTGCATATCCAACCGTCTATTAATGAAAACCACTTAAGAAGGCATTAAAACCACTCATGGACCAAATTTAAAATAAAATCTATTGATTCTCAAAGTCATCAAATTATCATAACCTTAGTCCTACATTGTAGGAAAGTCAGATTATGCCATCACTAACTGAACATGGAACATAACTAAGTAAATAGGGGCAAAGAAAAGGTAACATTTCAGACCATAGATGCAATATTAAATTTTTGCATTGCACCTCATGTGATCAGAATTCAGAACCATAAGTGTGGCACTTGTAATCTCGCATGTATGCAACCGAAGGAAATAGTAAACTGCACACGAAGTCTCCTTTGAATAACATGCATATACCACAACTATTTCATATTTGTAAATTTCCATTGCCTTAAACATTTACAGTAGTCAAACAAAATATTTTCTTCACGTGTGCTCTATTGGGAATACACTAAGATTGGATAAAAGATGATCACTACTTGTTCATGAGCTTGATCTCACTTCATGGTCCAAGCTTTATTTGAGCATGCAGTCTTAACAATGGAGTTGCCAGTATCAATCTTGATGTTGCAGAAATCCATTACACAAATCTAAAAGTTAATGCTGAAAAAGAAGAGAAAAAGAGAACCATGAGCTCCAAATAATTGAGGATAGCTCAACCTGAACACAACCCTTACAAGGATAGTTGAAGACAAAATCCAAAAGAAAAGCACGATCCTCCAAAAGATTGAAATTACCTGCATTGGATGATACAATATTAGTATCAGATAAAAAGGGCCTTGTGTGGAGAACAAGTATCTTAGAAAAACATTTAATGATATCATGGGTAGATAGTTGCGGAAGTATTCCCCCCTAAATTGAGATTCAGTAACAAACAAAATAGTTCTTTTACAAGAAAAAAGTAAGGTAACTCTGGCAATCTGCTACAATAAGCAATAGAATTTGAAAAATTAGTAAGGCCCTTCATTTGCTCTGTTGATAACCCAGTAGAACCCTGCTTCCCTACTAATGCATATCTCAGCTGATCAAGCTCTACCAGAGCCATAACCTCCTCGATAAATTCCTGCAAAATAGCTCAAAGTGTGATTATCTAAAATAACCACTTGCCCTAGATTAAAAAGAGTTAGTACAAGTTAATTTTGTGAAACATCATTTTTAGTGGTTGAAATGGTAATATCATTCCCTTGTTGACTTCAGCTTTAGTCTGCCCTTTGACTTCATAATTTCTGCTATTATTTTCTGCAATTCAAAAATAGTTTAACTATTCAATCAAGTAAACTACTTTATCTTCATGTTGACAAGAAAATTTTAGCTTAGCAAAAAAACACACACTATAATTAATGAAGGTAGACAAATCAATAGATGATATAAACATAATTATTAGAATTTATTTACTCTTAAATAATTACTTTCTACCACTCAAAGTATAAGTTATATTTTATTTTGCCTAGACTATCAAAGTTAATATTTGGCCCTTATTTCTCATATTGTGTATGAATTTATATAGTCCATATTGTGTATGAGAGCTTTTAAATATCAACCGGTTATACAGTTTTAATGTGCTGATTGTTTTTCATATGCTACTAATATATATAGACATACACATAATGTTGGACTTGAATAAATTAAAACGGACCTTATATTTTTAATGGAGGGAGTAATATTGAACTTCATATGCATATAATGTTTAGCAAGAATAAGCAAGTTCCAATATGTACCATGAAAGATGTTAGAACATACACAAAGTAAAACAATCATATCTTTTTTGAACGCATTATAGAAAAAATCTTATAGTATAATCATGGTTGTTAGGAAAATGAAAATCACCTGCAATTGCATGTCCATCTAATATACTGTCAGTCAATGCATCATTTGTTTCTTCAGAATTTGATGGAACATTTGCTTAGGCTTCCGTAGAGCTTCAAAATTAGTTACAATTTAATTTTGAGAAGTCAAAAGGCACCTTGCTAAAGAAGGATTTAGAATTATAATTGCATTTCCATGCTTACGGTTAAGGAATTCCAAAGCAAGAGTAAACAAAGCATTGAACAAGATAGCATAAGCCAATAAAGCACAAACTCCAGTCCAGTATCAGTAATCTTGTGTAGGGAGACTGTGTGAAATAAGAACATTGGTCCAACATGACGGTCACGGGGGCTGCCACGCTGTACAGAAGCAGAACCCATTAAATTCCTATAACGAATTATAATTTGGGACAAAGGGAGTAACTGATGAACCGGGATCTAAATTTTAAAAGTTTTTGTTCTCCTCCAGATTTAAGTTGTACGAAACTAATACAAGACCAATGCACTATAAATGTGGAACTTCAAACAAAACAACGATGAACATTGTGTTGACTGGATATTGTTCACAGTTGGGATCCAAGAGCAGAAATAGGATTGGGCCACACTCCATCACCTATTTTTTGTTTCTGCTTGCATCCTAGGATACAAACGAAAAATACGGAGGCTTCAATTTTCTCTCTTCGCTACATTTTGGTCGTCATCATCTTATTTGTTCTAAACAATGGCCTTCTCCCTTCATTCACTTCTACCTTGCCTCATCTGCCCGTCGTCATTGTCTCCCCCAGTCCGCTGGCCACCTCGTCGAATGGCGAAGGGAATCAAAATGTTGCAGTGCATCTTCGTCCTCTCCGATTCCAAGTAACCTTGGCTCTACAATCTCCCAACTTCTCTGGCTGCTAACAGTCATCGCTTTGATTCAATATGTGTCATTCACTAAAGCATCACATAAGATCAATGATATCTGTACCAAGACACCATTCAGTATCTTGATAGTTTCTTTCTCACCGTGTACCCGGAGTGCTGGCACTCTTCGACTTCCCCGCGCTCAGGTTCCGGCCGTTTTACCCGCGGCGCGCTCGTCTTCCCCAGCACCGTGGAGTCGTTCTACCTGCTCTCTGACCTATTCTGCCTCCTGCCTCGCTCCTTGTTGAGCTCATGCGCCTCCTCACAGCCGCCACGCCGGAAGATGTCATCCTCTCAACGCCAGAGACGACCACGGGGGAGCACCGGGTGCAGCTCAGCTTCTCGTCCTCCATCGCGGAGCAGTTCCTTCTGCGACCATTCCTCGCCGGGAAGGAGTAGAGGAGATTACTTTGTCTGGTGAGCAGGCTCCAACACTGGGAACATCTTCTCCAACTTGGCGTTTGAGAGCACCTTGTTGGGGTCCAGCTCCATACGTGCCTTGTTATATGCATCCACAGGGAAACGCTTCCTCAGCCGGGCCTGGAGTTCGGCAAGTTCGTCCTTGTCTTTTGGAACCTATGAAGAGTGGAGACAGAACAATCACCAGCCATGAAACTAAAATAACCCAATCAGATATCCGTGCAACGGTGCAAGTGAGAAGACTTATGCTATTTTCACTTCTGAAGCCTAGGGAAAATAGGAAGAACACAAACAGTGTCTGAATAATTAATCTTGAAGCTAGTCGGCACCTCGATCTTGGCCTAGTGTTCATAGGTGGAATAATCATCCCAGAGACTTCACGCCAGACTCCTGTAACTGAAGAACTCCTCTGTGATTTCCTTCCTTTGGCGAGCATCAGATGTTGGTAGATACATTATAATACCAACCTGCATGGATCCCAGTGAGTTGGTCACAAAGACTATAGATAACTGGTGTAAAATAGAACCAGGTTTTGCAAGACAAGACAGGCTTTCCAAAGCAGTCAAGAGTTGTAAAGTGTGACTGTGTCAGAATAGATGTGATTGTCTTAGAAACATGAGAAAGATAACACCTACATACAGTAGAACAATTTGGTACTATCATCTACGCTGAAGAAACGATGTCCCTCGTATTTGTCGGAGTAGAGGAAGCAAAAAAGCAAGTTATGCTACTATATTTAGCAGAAACTATCAGAAGAGAGTAGAGGACACAATCGAATTGCCTTTTTTCACACCATGGCGAACTGAATTTAATTACCAAAATATTGCTTTTTTTGAACCAAATTATAAGCAAAGAAACCAATACAAACAAACCAGAATGAGTTGCAAATGAGCTTTTAGGCAGGTGATTACAAGTGGCAATAGCAGCACAGATTAACATACAGAAAACATAAGAACTATTGGACAAGAACAAATTAATTACCCATGAAAATACATCATCTTCTTCAGAGCTTGATCCCAGGCTCATCGGGCTCTTGCTGCGAGCAGTCCAACGCTATAATCAACTGCAGCAGCTTATCTATATAATCAACTGCAGTTTTCAGAAACCCACTACTGCCCACCACAATCGAAGCCTAGTATTTCATCACTCCAGCCCATGCGATACCCTTCTGACTTCTTCCAATACTCAGCTTCCGCTTTATTGATTTTCACCACATGATCTATATCCAGAGGATCAAGGGCAAGCAGCTTGTCCCTCAGCTCAGTAAATGAAAGTGTATCTATTTCTGGGTCTTTACTTTCTGTTTTAGTTCTGAAAAGCATCTATAAGGTGGCATAAGTGGAAAAAAACAAGCAAACACATTGCTGAATACAGCTAGAAAATTTCACAGAAAACTAAACAATTTTCATTTTTACTTCAGTTGAGTAGATCAAATAGCAACAACGTTTGAATATTCCAGTTGACTGCATAAACCAATCTTCCGATTTTCTGTGCATATCAATCTAAAGTACAGGAACTGAATGCTCAAAGGTAAGCCTAACGTAGACTTCTTGCATCACCTTTTTCAGTCAAAAGGGCAAGATAAGCCGGAAGCACCCCTTCATAGTTCAATTATAGAAATCCACCAAAAGTTTAACACAGAATTAAAAATCTCAGGGACGCACGCGGGAGGTGGCAGCGGCGGAGGCTGAGGGGGCGAGAGGACCTTGGCGGCGAGCGCGACCGCGACGGCGGAGGACGAGGCCGGGAAGGCGCCGAACGCGGTGTCGTCGTGAACCGGTTGGCGGTCGTCCTGGTGGAAGAGCGCCCAGAGAGTGCTCCGCCGGCGCACGTCGCACGACCGCCGTTGTGGCTTGCCCGCGGTGGCCAGCGCGTCACCCCGCGCCCGCAGGAGAAGGACTTGCAGCGGCGAAGGTCCGGCATCGCGGTGACGCTGGAGCCCGACAGAGCCCCGCCGGCGGCGGCTAACGGCCAGGAGAAGAGCGAGCGGATGACGGAGGTGGACCGAGCCCCCTTCCATTGACGGCGTGGGGAGGGTGGAGCGGAGATCCTCGTCCGTTGATGGCGTCCGTTGTTGGTAGGAGGCGATGGGGCGGATCCGAGGCCATCCGTTGATGGCGTCCATTGTTGGTAGGAGAACCCCTTGATGGCGGCGCGGCGAGAGCCGAGCGAGGCGATCTAGGGTGGAGGATGTCGCGGACGCGGATCTGAGGGAGACCGCAGGGATTGCGGGAGAGATGAGAGTGGGGCGAGGAGAGATGGCGGACGCGACCGCGCGGGCGTGGATGGACGGGTATCGTGGTAGTGAGTGGCGATTGTGGGAGACAGAGGCGGGAGCGGTTGCCGCGGGGCGAGGAGGCAGAACCGTGGGGTGTGGACGCTGAAAGGGAATTAGGCTTACACCTATATCCCTAAATTGATTTTAGTGGTTGAATTGCCCAACACAAATAATTGGACTAACTAGTTTGCTCTAGTTTATAAGTTCTACAGGTACCAAAGGTTCACAATAAGCCAATAAAAAGACCAAGAAAGGATTCAAATATAAGGAGCAAAGTCAGCCGAAGTGTGCCCTGGTTTGGCGCACCGGACTGTCCGGTGTGCCACCGGACAGTGTTCGGTGCACCACCGGACAATGTCCGGTGCACCAGGGTCTCCAACTCCGAACTGCTCACCTTCGGGAATTCTGGAGGCTGCTCCGCTATAATTCACCGGACTGTCCGGTGTGCCAGCGGAGCAACGACTCCTTCCGCGCCAACGGTCACCTGCAGAGGCATTAAATGCGCGCCAGAGCGCGCAGAAGTCAGGCACGCACGCGAAGGCGCACCGGACAGTCCACAGGACCTGTCCGGTGCACCACCGGACAGTCCACAGGACCTGTCCGGTGCACCACCGGACTGTTCAGTGGTGCAGAAGACTCCAGCTCCAATGGTCAGAATCCAACGGCTCGCTGACGTGGCTGGCGCACCGGACAGTGTCCGGTGGCGCACCGGACTGTCCGGTGCGCCATGCGACAGACAGCCTCCCAACGACCACTTTTGGTGGTTGGGGCTATAAATACCCCAACCACCCCCACATTCAAGTCATCCAAGTTTTCACCTTCCAACTACTTACAAGAGCTCTAGCATTCAATTCTAGACACACCAAAGAGATCAAATCCTCTCCAATTCCACACAAGGCTTTAGTGATTAGTGTGAGAGATTTGTTGTGTTCCTTTGAGCTCTTGCGCTTGTATTGCTTTGTTCTTTCTCATTCTTTCTTGAGATTCATTCACTTGTAATCGAAGCAAGAGACACCGATTGTGTGGTGGTCCTTGTGGGGACTTTGTGTCCCGTGTGATTGAGAAGGAAAAGCTCACTCAGTCCGAGGGACCGTTTGAGAGAGGGAAAGGGTTGAAAGAGACCCGGTCTTTGTGACCACCTCAACGGGGAGTAGGTTTGTGAGAACCGAACCTCGGTAAAACAAATCCACGCGTCACACTCTTCATTTGCTTGCGATTTGTTTTTCCACCCTCTCTCGGACTTGTTTATTATTTCTAACGCTAACCCAGCTTGTAGTTGTGATTAACTTTGTAAATTTCAGTTTCGCCCTATTCACCCCCCTCTAGGCGACTTTCAATTGGTATCAGAGCCCGGTGCTTCATTAGAGCCTAACCGCTCGAAGTGATGTCGGGAGATCACGCCAAGAGGGAGATGGAGACCGGCGACAAGCCCACTACAAGCCACGGGAAGGCTTCATCCGAAGAGTCCCGCAACAAAGGGAAAGGGAAGGAGAAGAAATCTTCTTCCCACAAGTCACATCGGAGTAGCGGCAAGCGCAAGAAGTTTAGTAAGATCCCCCTACGCTATCCCCGCATTTCTAAACATACACCTTTACTTTCCACCCCATTAGGCAAACCACCAACTTTTGATGGTGAAGATTATGCAAGATGGAGTGATTTAATGAAATTTCATCTAAACTCACTCCACAAAAGTATATGGGATGTAGTTGAGTTTGGTGTGCAGGTACCATCCGTAGGGGATGAGGATTATGATGCGGACGAGGTAGCCCAAATCGAGCACTTCAACTCCCAGGCTACAACAATACTCCTCGCCTCTCTAAGTAGGGAGGAGTACAACAAGGTGCAAGGACTAAAGAGCGCCAAGGAAGTTTGGGATGTGCTCAAGACCGCGCACGAAGGTGATGAACTCACCAAGATCACCAAGCGGGAAACGATCGAGGGGGAGCTCGGTCGCTTCCGTCTTTGCCAAGGAGAGGAGCCCCAAGACATGTACAACCGGCTCAAAACCTTGGTGAATCAAGTGCGCAACCTCGGGAGCAAAAAATGGGATGACCACGAGGTGGTTAAGGTTATTCTAAGATCACTTATTTTCCTTAACCCTACTCAAGTACAATTAATTCATGGCAATCCTAGATATACACTAATGACTCCCGAGGAAGTAATCGGGAATTTTGTGAGCTTTGAGTATATGATCAAGGGATCAAGGAAGATTAACGAGCTAGATGATCCCTCCACGTCCGAAGCACAACCGGTGGCACTTAAGGCGACGGAGGAGAAGAAGGAGGAGGCTACACCAAGTAGACAACCAATCGATGCCTCAAAGCTCGACAACGAGGAAATGGCGCTCATCATCAAGAGCTTCCGCCAAATCCTCAAGCAAAGGAGGGGGAAGGATTACAAGCCCCGCTCCAAGAAGGTTTGCTACAAGTGTGGTAAGCCCGGTCACTTTATTGCCAAATGTCCATTATCAAGTGATAGTGACAGGGACAACGACAAGAAGGGGAGAAGAAAGGAGAAGAAGAGATATCACAAGAAGAAGGGCGGCGATGCCCATGTGTGTCGCGAGTGGGACTCCGACGAGAGCTCCACTGACTCCTCCTCCGACGAGGACGTCGCCAACATCACTGTCACCAAGGGACTTCTCTTCCCCAACGTCGGCCACAAGTGTCTCATGGCAAAGGACGGCAAAAAGAAAAAGGTTAAATCCAAATCCTCCACTAGATAGGAGTCTTCTAGCGATGATAATGCTAGTGATGAGGAAGATAACTTGCATACTCTTTTTGCCAACTTAAACATGCAACAAAAGGAGAAATTAAATGAATTAGTTAGTGCTATCCATGAGAAGGATGATCTCTTGGACTCCCAAGAGGACTTCCTTATTAAAGAAAACAAGAAGCATGTTAAAGTCAAAAATGCTTATGCTCTAGAAGTTCAAAAATGTGAGAAATTGACTAGTGAGCTAAGCACATGCCATGATTTAATTACCAACCTTAGAAATGAAAATGCTAGTTTAAATGCTAAGGTTGATTCTCATGTTTGTAATGTTTCAATTCCCAATCCTAGAAATGATAATGTTGATTTACTTGCTAAGATTGATGAATTAAACATTACTCTTGATAGCCTTAGATGTGAAAATGAAAAATTGCTTGCTAAGGCTAAAGATTTTGATGTTTGCAATGTTACTATTTCCAACCTTAGAAGTGAAAATGATATATTACATGCTAAGGTTGTAGAATTAAAATCTTGCAAACCCTCTACGTCTGCCGTTGAGCATGTTTCCATTTGCACTAGATGTAGAGATGTTGATATTGATGCTATTCATGATCATATGACTTTAATTAAACAACAAAATGATCATATAGCAATACTAGATGCTAAAATTGCTGAGCATAACTTAGAAAATGAAAAGTTTAAATTTGCTAGAAGTATGCTTTATAATGGCAGACGCCCTGGCATTAAGGATGACATTGGCTTCCAAAGGGGAGACAATGTCAAACTTAATGCCCCTCCTAAAAAATTGTCCAACTTTGTTAAGGGTAAGGCTCCCATGCCTCAGGATAACGAGGGTTACATTTTGTACCCTGCCGGTTATCCCGAGCACAAAATTAGGAGAATTCATTCTAGGAAGTCTCACTCTGGACCTAACCATGCTTTTATGTATAAGGGTGAGACATCTAGCTCTAGGCAACCAACCCATGCTAAGTTGCCTAAAAGGAAAACTCCTAGTGCATCAAATGATCATAGCATTTCATTCAAAACTTTTGATGCATCATCTGTGCTTACTAACAAATCCGGCAAGGTAGTTGCCAAGTTTGTTGGGGGCAAACACAAGGGCTCCAAGACTTGTGTTTGGGTACCCAAAGTTCTTGTTTCTAATGCCAAAGGACCCAAAACCATTTGGGTACCTAAAGTCAAGAACTAAATTTGTTTTGTAGGTTTATGCATCCGGGGGCTCAAGTTGGATCATTGACAGCGGGTGCACAAACCACATGACAGGGGAGAAGAAAATGTTCTCCTCATATGAGAAAAACCAAGATCCCCAACGAGCTATCACATTCGGGGATGGAAACCAAGGTTTGGTCAAAGGTTTGGGTAAAATTGCTATATCTCCTGACCATTCCATTTCCAATGTTTTTCTCGTTGATTCATTAGATTATAACTTGCTTTCCGTATCCCAATTATGTCAAATGGGCTACAACTGTCTTTTTACTAATGTAGGTGTCACTGTCTTTAGAAGAAGTGATGATTCAATAGCCTTTAAGGGAGTGTTAGAGGGTCAGCTATACTTGGTAGATTTTGATAGAGCTGAACTCGACACTTGCTTAATAGCTAAGACTAATATGGGTTGGCTCTGGCACCGCCGACTAGCCCATGTTGGGATGAAGAATCTTCATAAACTTCTAAAGGGAGAGCACATTTTAGGATTAACAAATGTTCATTTTGAGAAAGTCAGGATTTGTAGCGCATGCCAAGCCGAGAAGCAAGTTGGTGTTCATCATCCACATAAGAACATCATGACGACTGATAGGCCACCGGAGCTCCTTCACATGGATTTATTCGGCCCGATCGCTTACATAAGCATCGGCGGGAGTAAGTACTGTCTAGTTATTGTGGATGATTATTCTCGCTTCACTTGGGTGTTCTTTTTACAGGAAAAATCACAAACCCAAGAGACTTTAAAGGGATTCTTGAGATGGGCTCAAAATGAGTTCGGCTTGAGGATCAAGAAAATTAGAAGCGACAACGGGACGGAGTTCAAGAATTCACAAATTGAAGGCTTTCTTGAGGAGGAGGGCATCAAGCATGAGTTCTCTTCTCCCTACACGCCACAACAAAATGGTGTAGTGGAGAGGAAGAATAGAACTCTATTGGACATGGCAAGAACCATGCTTGATGAGTACAAGACACCGGATCGGTTTTGGGCCGAGGCGGTTAACACTGCTTGCTACGCCATCAACCGATTATATCTACACCGAATCCTCAAGAAGACATCATACGAACTCCTAAAGGGTAAAAAGCCCAATATTTCATATTTTAGAGTCTTTGGTAGCAAATGCTTTATTCTTATTAAAAGAGGAAGAAAATCTAAATTTGCTCCTAAGACTGTAGAAGGTTTTTTACTAGGATATGATTCAAACACAAGGGCATATAGAGTCTTTAACAAGTCCTCAGGACTAGTTGAAGTTTCTTGTGACGTTGTGTTTGATGAGACTAACGGCTCTCAAGTAGAGCAAGTTGATCTTGATGAGATAGGTGAAGAAGAGGCTCCGTGCATCGCGCTAAGGAACATGTCCATTGGAGATGTGTGTCCTAAGGAATCCGAAGAGCCCATTCAAGCACAAGATCAACCATCCTCCTCCACGCAAGCATCTCCACCAACTCAAGAAGAGAATGAGGCTCAAGTTGATGAAGGAGAAGATAAAAGAGATGAGCCACCTCAAGATGATGGCAATGATCAAGGGGGAGATGAAATTGATCAAGACAAGGAGGATGAGAAAGTTACAAGACCGCCACACCCAAGAGTCCACCAAGCAATACAACGAGATCACCCCGTCGACACCATCCTCGACGACATTCATAAGGGAGTAACCACTAGATCTCGTGTTGCACATTTTTGTGAGCATTACTCATTTGTTTCCTCTATTGAGCCACACAAGGTAGAGGAGGCACTTCAAGATCCGGATTGGGTGATGGCGATGCAAGAGGAGCTCAACAACTTCACTAGGAATGAGGTATGGCATTTAGTTCCTTGTCCTAACCAAAATTTTGTAGGAACCAAGTGGGTCTTCCGCAACAAGCAAGACGAGCATGGTGTGGTGACAAGGAACAAAGCTCGACTTGTGGCCAAGGGATACTCCCAAGTCGAAGGTTTGGATTTCGGTGAAACCTATGCACCCGTAGCTAGGCTTGAGTCAATTCGCATATTATTAGCCTATGCTACTTACCATGGCTTCAAGCTTTACCAAATGGACGTGAAGAGTGCCTTCCTCAATGGACCAATCAAGGAAGAGGTCTATGTTGAGCAACCTCCCGGCTTTGAAGACAGTGAGTACCCTAACCATGTCTATAAGCTCTCTAAGGCGCTTTATGGGCTCAAGCAAGCCCCAAGAGCTTGGTATGAATGCCTTAGAGATTTTCTTATTGCTAATGGCTTCAAAGTTGGCAAGGCCGATCCTACTTTATTTACTAAGACTCTTGCAAATGATTTGTTCGTATGCCAAATTTATGTTGATGATATCATATTTGGGTCTACTAACGAATCTACATGTGATGAATTTAGTAGGATCATGACACAGAAATTCGAGATGTCGATGATGGGGGAGTTGAAGTATTTCTTGGGATTTCAAGTAAAGCAACTCCAAGAGGGCACCTTCATTTGCCAAACAAAGTATACTCAAGACATTCTAAACAAGTTTGGAATGAAGGATGCCAAGCCCAACAAGACTCCCATGGGAACCAATGGGCATCTCGACCTCGACACGGAAGGTAAATCCGTCGATCAAAAGGTATACCGGTCGATGATAGGTTCGCTACTCTATTTATGTGCATCTCGATCGGATATTATGCTTTCCGTATGCATGTGTGCAAGATTCCATTCCGACCCTAAGGAATCTCACCTTACGGCCGTAAAATGAATCTTGAGATATTTGGCTTATACTCCTAAGTTTGGGCTTTGGTACCCTCGGGGATCCACTTTTGATTTAATTGGTTATTTGGATGCCGATTGGGCAGGGTGTAAAATTAATAGAAAGAGCACATCGGGGACTTGCCAGTTCTTGGGAAGATCCTTGGTGTCTTGGGCTTCAAAGAAGCAAAATTCGGTCGCTCTTTCAACCGTCGAAGCCGAGTACATTGCCGCAGGCCATTGTTGCGCGCAACTACTTTGGATGAGGCAAACCCTGCGGGACTATGGTTACAAATTAACCAAAGTTCCTCTTCTATGTGATAATGAGAGTGCAATCCGCATGGCGGATAATCCCGTTGAGCATAGCCGCACTAAACACATAGCCATTCGGTATCATTTTCTTAGGGATCACCAACAAAAGGGGGATATCGAGATTGCTTATATTAACACTAAAGATCAATTAGCCGATATCTTTACCAAACCACTAGATGAACAAACTTTTACCAAACTTAGGCATAAGCTAAATATTCTTGATTCTAGAAATTTCTTTTGATATCTTGCACATGTAGCTCATAAATATACCTTTGACCATGTCTCTTTCATATATGCTATGACTAATGTGTTTTCAAGTCTATTTCAAACCAAGTCATAGGTATATTGAAAGGGAATTAGAGTCTTCGGCGAAGACAAAGGCTTCCACTCCATAACTCATCCTTCGCCGTCGCTCTGTGCCACTCTTCATCTTTGGGGGAGAGAGCATGAAGCAAAAGGACTCCGGCTTTGGTATAATCTTCACTCATATTTTATTTGCCAAAGGGGAGTAAGTAGATTAACAGGGGCTTATATTTCACTCTAAGTATCCGTTTTTGGCGATTCATGCCAAAGGGGGAGAAAGTATTAAGCCCAAAGCAAAAGGACCGCATCACCACCCTAATTTTAAAATGATTTTCGATTGGTAAATTTTTTCAAATTGGTATCTTACTGTGTTTTTAAAAGAGGAGATTTCAAAAATTGGTATCTTAAAACCCTCTTGAACACTAAGAGGAGAACTTATTGAGGGGGAGTTTTTGTTTAAGTCAAAGGAAAAGCATTTGAAATAGGGGGAGAAAATTTCAAATCTTGAAAAATGCTTCGCAAAATCTTATTCTTTTACCTTTGACTATTTGCAAAAGAACTTTGAAAAGAATTTACAAAAGAATTTGCAAAACAAAACATGTGGTGCAAGCGTGGTCCAAAATGTTAATAAGAAAGAAACAATCCATGCGCATTCTATAAATATTTGTATTGGCTCAATTCCAAGTAACCTTTGCACTTACATTATGCAAACTAGTTCAATTATGTACTTCTATACTTGCTTTGGTTTGTGTTGGCATCAATCACCAAAAAGGGGGAGATTGAAAGGGAATTAGGCTTACACCTATATCCCTAAATTGATTTTGGTGGTTGAATTGCCCAACACAAATAATTGGACTAACTAGTTTGCTCTAGTTTATAAGTTCTACAGGTACCAAAGGTTCACAATAAGCCAATAAAAAGACCAAGAAAGGATTCAAATATAAGGAGCAAAGTCAGTCGAAGTGTGCCCTGGTTTGGCGCACCGGACTGTCCGGTGTGCCACCGGACAGTGTCCGGTGCACCAGGGTCTCCAACTCCGAACTGCTCACCTTCGGGAATTCTGGAGGCTGCTCCGCTATAATTCACCGGACTGTCCGGTGCACACCGGACTATCCGGTGTGCCAGCGGAGCAACGACTCCTTCCGCGCCAACGGTCACCTGCAGAGGCATTAAATGCGCGCCAGAGCGCGCAGAAGTCAGGCACGCACGCGAAGGCGCACCGGACTGTCCGGTGGTCTAGAAGACTCCAGCTCCAACGGTCAGAATCCAACGACTCGCTGACGTGGCTAGCGCACCGGACAGTGTCCAGTGGTGCACCGGACTGTCCGGTGCGCCATGCGACAGACAGCCTCCCAACGGCCACTTTTGGTGGTTGGGGCTATAAATACCCCAACCACCCCCACATTCAAGTCATCCAAGTTTTCACCTTCCAACTACTTACAAGAGCTCTAGCATTCAATTCTAGACACACCGAAGAGATCAAATCCTCTCCAATTCCACACAAGGCTTTAGTGATTAGTGAGAGAGATTTGTTGTGTTCCTTTGAGCTCTTGCGCTTGGATTGCTTTGTTCTTTCTCATTCTTTCTTGAGATTCATTCACTTGTAATCGAAGCAAGAGACACCGATTGTGTGGTGGTCCTTGTGGGGACTTTGTGTCCCGTGTGATTGAGAAGGAAAAGCTCACTCGGTCCGAGGGACCGTTTGAGAGAGGGAAAGGGTTGAAAGAGACCCGGTCTTTGTGACCACCTCAACGGGGAGTAGGTTTGCGAGAACCGAACCTCGGTAAAACAAATCCACGCGTCGCACTCTTCATTTGCTTGTGATTTGTTTTTCCACCCTCTCTCGGACTTGTTTATTATTTCTAACGCTAACCCGGCTTGTAGTTGTGATTAACTTTGTAAATTCCAGTTTCGCCCTATTCACCCCCCTCTAGGCGACTTTCAGACGCCTACGGTAGTGACTTAAGGAGTAGTAGTAGATTATTACTAGTTACTAATCTCTGTACCAAAAAGATGTAACTATAGGGTTTATATATGTGAATACTTATGTCTATGCATTTGGTTTATTAAAAACATATAGTACTGACTAATAGATGTAGAGAGAGAGAGAAAACACCCTTTAAAAGGAACTAAACGATGCATAGAGAGAGAGAGAGGCCAGTAAGATATTTTTACAAATTTAAACTTGCACAATACAAATTAAAACCAGCACTAGATAGCCAAAACCGGTTTGAGAACCGTAGTAGCCGACTTCACAGGATATAACTAACTTAGCCGACTCCTAGAACTGTCTTAGCCAATTTCTTTGAGCTGAGCACAATTAAGCTTGTCAACAAGAGCTTGTTTTGATTTCTTTCCCCCTCTTCGGTTCGAAGTGTTGTAGGGTGTATTTGGTGCAATGCAACTTGTTTAAGATGTCCAAACAACCACAAACACATACACCCAAGTAGACACAAAATAGTGGCTCACAAATGTGAAATAGATGCAATATAACATAAAAAATGAACCAAACCAAGAGAGAAGACACAACGATTTGTTTGATCAAAGTTCAGATCTCACCATGTGAGGCATACGTATCTGTTGTGAAAGCCATGAGTAATCCAACAAAGGTCTACTTTAATCGGGTCCAAAACAACCTCTTTTCACTCTCTACTAAGATGACATCTTTTCCTTTTTTTAGAGGCAAGATGAAGCACTCAAACTCGTGGCCATGCACCACGCCTCATTGATAACCACTTAGACATCTAGAAGTAAAGATTCAAAAGTAACAAATACTTGGCATGAACTTGTTGTCACGACAATGTGTTCAAGAGTTACTCAACTCTATTTTGTTCACACATAATCTCACAATGCTCAAATGCTGCTCTTCAATTCAATGTATGCTACTAAGTGCACTCAAATCCCACAAAGGGTGAATTGGGTTCTCTCGTTAGGCTTTGCTAGTGGTATATGGGCATGAGAAAGCTTTGACAAATAAACAAAATCCATAGGAAGAGGTATAAATAGGTGAGCTCCAAAACTAGCCGTTGGGCTGTCAGCCAGCCAAAATTGTCTTAGCAGACTTGGTTGGTTGGCTTAGACCATTTTTGAATAGGTCACCATTGGGGCTGCAACAGAAATGACTTAGCTGGTTTGGAAGTTGTCTTAGCCGGTTCTTCCCGCCTGCATAGCTATGAAACCTTTCTCAAAAGCTTTTCTCTCGATTTTCTCATCTGGATTTGTTTTGAGCACTTCTAGGTTACAAATAATACATTATGTTGTATCCCTTTTGATGGCACACCATGCCTAAACTCAAGAAATAAAATTTCACAATTAATACCACTTGAGCATGTCATTCTTCGAATAATGTCACATTTTGAACTTAGTTTCCTCGAGCTATGACTTTAAGTTTATTGATCCATTTGATCAAGACTTCACTTGTGAACTAAAGTCACTTTTTTGATGATTTGATCCTTCACATTAATATGACCCACAAAGCTTGATTAATGCCTCAACTAAATATAAGTAATTTCTTCATCATAGCTAGGTTCTTCAACCGCCAAGCCACCGCTTGACCTTAACCTTTGCTTAGAACCTTGAAGACATTTTCTTGCTATATTCACCATGCCAAGCCATCAGGTCATACCTTATTTTGAATAAATGATTAAGCATGTAGTATATCCATTTCATTTGTATTGTTCGCTTTCATCAGTATGAATACCAATCTTCATTATGGTTAATCAAATTTCACGAGTGAGACCATTCCATATGCAAACTCTCATATCTCATTTATAAATGATACACATAAGCTTGCCAAAAATACCTTTTTATCCAGTGGTGGAGCCAGCCACGGATCCAAGCCTAGGCACCGTTAGGAGAAAGCAGCTACACCTTCGTCTACTGGCTTGCTGAGGATGGGTGTCGGACGGCTGGCTGCTGGTGCTGAGTGCTACGCTGGTCTGCTGAGAGCGTGCAACCGGGGCTAGTCTGATGTGGCCATCGTTTGCTGAGTTGCTGTGAGCCGCGCTGAAGGAGGAAGGAGTCGACCAAGCCAGCAGAGGGCAGCCAGCTGCAGCACTGGCGCGAGCGCGGGTGTGGCCAGGCCCTGGGGGAGACGATTGGTTGTTGGTGCTAGACAGCTACCTCTAGCGTTTGGCGTCGGTGACCGTGAGGGACTGAGGGTGAGGCCATGATGGTTAGATGCCGTGGGGAGGCTATGGTGTGACCACGTCTGTGGCTGATGAATACGAGCTGGTCACTTGCATCTCGCCGAAGGCGAAGCCCGGGCACGTGCCTAGGCTGGCCGGGCGGTGCCTCCGCCACTACTTTTAATAATATGCCTTGGAGTTATTTCACATTTTGTATATCAATTGTTATATTTGATCCCAAATTCTAACATAACATACTTGAGACTAAATATATATAAGTCTCATGAAACACATTATTGCTTTAATCGTTGTCGGGGACCATAATTAGGGGTACCCTCAAGGCTCCTAATTCTCAGCTGGTAACCCCCATCATCATAAAGCTGCGAAGGCCTGATGGGTGCGATTAAGTCAGGGATCGGTCCATTCGAAGGACGCGATCACGCCTCGCCCGAGGCCCCCCTCCAGCGGCTAACGTATCTCCGGCTCGCCCGAGGCCCTGTTTTCGCCAAGAAGCAACCATGACCAAATCGCCGCGCCGACCGACCAAATCGCAGGAGCATTTAATGCAAAGGCAGCCTGACGCCTTTATCCTGACATGCGCCCTGCAGTCGACAGAGCCGAAGTGACCGCCGTCACCTCGCCGCTCCACTGACCAGCCTGACAGGAAGATAGCGCCGCCTGCGCCACTCCGACTGCGGCGCCGCTTGACAGAGTGAGGCTGACAAGCAGTCAGGCCCGGCCACAGGCACCATAGGAAACTCCGCTCCGCCCGACCCAGGGCTCGGACTTGGGCTAAGTCCCAGAAGACGGCGAACTCCGCTCCGCCCGACCCAGGGCTCAGACTCGGGCTAAGTCCCGGAAGACGGCGAACTCTGCTCCGCCCGACCCAGGGCTCGGACTCGGGCTAGGTCCCGGAAGACGGTGAACTCCGCTCCGCCCGACCCAGGGCTCGGACTCGGGCTAAGTCCTGGAAGACGACGAACTCCGCTCCGCCCGACCCAGGGCTCGGACTCGGGCTAAGTCCCGGAAGACAGCGAACTCCGCTCCGCCCGACCCAGGGCTCGGACTCGGGCTAAGTCCCGGAAGACGGCGAACTCCGCTCCGCCCGACCCAGGGCTCGGACTCGGGCTAGGTCCCGGAAGACGGCGAACTCCGCTTCGCCCGACCCAGGGCTCGGACTCGGGCTAGGTCCCGGAAGACGGCGAACTCCGCTCCGCCCGACCCAGGGCTCGGACTCGGGCTCAGCCCCAAAAGACGACGAACTCCGCTTCGCCCGACCTCAGGGCTCGGACTCCGCGATGGCCTCAGTCGACGATCTCCATCTCGCCCGACCCAGGGGTTCGGACTCGACCTCGGCCACGAAAGACAGACTCGACCTCGACTTCGAAGGAGCTTCCACATCGCCCAACCTAGGGCACAGACCGGCCACATCAACAGGAGGCGCCATCATCACCCTACCCCGAGCTGACTCGAGCCACGGGGAACAAGACCGACGTCCCATCTGGCTCGCTCCACCAGATAGGCAATGATGGCGCCCCGCATACCCAGTGACGATGGCGGCTCTCAGCCCCCTTACGGAAGCAAGAGGACGTCAGCAAGGACTTAACAGCTCCGACAGCTGTCCCTCCGCCAGGCTCCAGCGCTCCTCCGACGGCCACGACATCACGCCAGCAGGGTGCCAAAATCTCTCCGGCTGCCACAACGGCATGTACTTAGGGCGCTAGCTCTCCCCCGCTAGACACGTAGCACTCTGCTACACCCCCCATTGTACACCTGGATCCTCTCCTTACGCCTATAAAAGGAAGGACCAGTGCCCTCTTAGAGAAGGTTGGCCGCGCGGGGACGAGGACGAGACAGGCGCTCGTGTGAGGCCGCTCGCTCCCTCTCCCGCGTGGACGCTTGTAACCCCCTACTGCAAGCGCACCCGACCTGGGCGCGGGACGAACATGAAGGCCGCGGGATTTCCACCTCTCTCACGCCCATCTCCGGCCACCTCATTTCCCCCCTTCGCGCTCAGCCTCGCGTCGACCCATCTGGGCTGGGGCACGCGGCGACATTCACTCGTCGGCTTAGGGACCCCCCGGTCTCGGAACACTGACAGTTGGCGCGCCAGGTAGGGGCCTACTGCGTGTTGACGAACAGCTTCCCGTCAAGCTCCAAATGGGCAGTCTCCAGCAACCTCTCCGACCCGGGACGGTGCTCCGTTTCGGGAGCCTTGAGTTCATGTCCCTCGACGGCGGCTACGACATGATACTCATTCCACCGCCGGGCGACAGCGGCAATGGCGGCCGACAGCCTGCCCGCCGGCGGCGGAATCGACAACGTCTTCCCCGCGGGGTGGAAGAACAACCTTCGAGCTCGCCCCGTCCTCTCCCCCACCAACGGAGGAGGAGGCGGGGCAACCAAGGCCAAGCAGGAGGCAGCGCCTCGTCGACTGTCGAGCGAGTCGACGGCCCCAGCGCTCCAATGGGGGGCGCGTCGGGCATCGACCTCACGTTTGAGACGGAGGCGAGCGCCGTCTCCCCGCGACACGCCAACTCCGAGCAAACAGACGACAACGGCACGCTCGCGGAAGGCTTGCTGGGCGTCACCCTCGTACCTGGGACGACGGCACAGTCAGCCCCCGACATGACTTCATCACCACCCGTCGACCAAGAGGTACCGACCGATTCCCATCTCGCGCCTTTCAGATTCAGCCTCGACCCGCCAAGCGGCCTCGCTTTGGCGGACGCTCTCGTAGAGGCGAGTCCAAACCCTTTGGGGTTTTGTATGCGGTCACCTTGGGACCGGCTGACGGACGTCTCGACCTACGGGCCCTCTGGGTCCGAGGAAGACGACGAGCCCAGCTTCTGTTGGGATCTCTCTGGACTTGGCAACCCCAGTGCCATGCGGGACTTTATGACCGCGTGCGACTACTGCCTTTCCGACTATGCCGACGGTAGCCGTAGCCTTGGCGACGAGGACTGTGGCCCAAGCCGCGAATGTTTCCACGTCGATCTAGGGAGTCCCTCCGAAGGCAACCATCTCGGCATGCCGGAGGACGGTGATCTCCCTAGGCCGGTGCCTCGCGTTGACATCCCACGGGAGCTAGCTGTGGTCCCCGTTCAGGCGGGGGGCCACGACCCACAGCTCGAGCAAGTCCGCGGGGTGCAGGCCAGGCTCGACGAGGGAGCAGGAGCGCTTGAGCCGATCCGCCGGGACGTCGGGCAGGCATGGGTGGCCCAACCTCCAGCCGGAGAAATACGTCATCTACCCCAGGGCTTCCAGCACCGCATCGCCGACGATGTCAGGGTCAGGCCGCCACCCGCATCCAGTGGGGTTGGCCAGAACCTGGCTGCAGCAGCAATGCTCCTCCGCGCGATGCCGGAGCCATCAACCACCGAGGGGCGACGAATCCAGGGAGAGCTCAAGAATCTCCTAGAAGGCGCCGCGGTCCGACGGGCCGAGAGCTCCGCCTCCCGAAGGCAGGGGTACCCCTCGGAACCTCATGCCGTGACTTCCCGATTCATGCGGGAAGCCTCGGTCTGCACCGGGCGCACGCGCCACACAACGCCTGCGGCCCCGGGTCGCCTCGGCAACGTGCACCCTCACCGTGACCGTCGGGCCCGCCTCGACAAGAGGGTGCGCCGAGGCTACCACCCCAGGCGTGGGGGATGCTACGACAGCGGGGAGGATCGGAGTCCTTCGCCCGAACCAGCCGGCCCGCAGGCCTTCAGCCGGGCCATACGACAGGCGCCGTTCCCGACCCGGTTCCGACCCCTGACTACCATCACAAAGTACTCGGGGGAGACGAGGCCAGAACTGTGGCTCGCGGACTACCGTCTGGCCTGCCAACTGGGTGGAACGGACGATGACAACCTCATCATCCGCAACCTCTTCCTGTTCCTCTCCGACACCGCTCGCGCCTGGTTGGAGCACCTGCCTCCGGGGCAGATCTCCAACTGGGACGACCTAGTCCAAGCTTTCGCCGGCAATTTCTAGGGCACGTACGTGCGCCCCGGGAATTCCTGAGACCTCCGAAGCTGCCGACAGCAGCCGGGAGAGTCTCTCCGGGACTACATCCGACGATTCTCGAAGCAGCGCACCGAGCTGCCCAACATCACCGACTCGGATGTCATTGGCGCGTTCCTCGCTGGCACCACCTGCCGCGACCTGGTGAGCAAGCTGGGTCGCAAGACCCCCACCAGGGCGAGCGAGCTGATGGACATCGCCACCAAGTTCGCCTCCGGCCAGGAGGCGGTTGAGGCTATCTTCCGGAAGGACGAGCAGCCCCAGGGCCGCCCATCGGAAGATGCCCCCAAGGCGTCAACTCAGCGTGGCGCCAAGAAGAGGGGCAAGAAGAAGTCGCAAGCAAAACGCGACGCCGTCGACGTGGACCTTGTCGCCGCCGCCGAGTACAAGAACCCTCGGAAACCCCCAGGAGGTGCCAACCTCTTCGACAAGATGCTCAAGGAGCCGTGCCCCTATCACCAGGGGCCTATCAAGCACACCCTTGAGGAGTGCGTCATGCTTTGGCGCCACTTCCACAGGGCCGGGCCACCCGCGGAGGGTGGCAGGGCCCACGACGACGATAAGAAGGAAGATCACCAAGCAGGAGAGTTCCCCGAGGTCCGCGACTGCTTCATGATCTATGGTGGGCAAGCGGCGAACGCCTCGGCTCGGCACCACAAGCAAGAGCGCTGGGAGGTCTGTTCGGTGAAGGTGGCGGCGCCAGTCTACCTAGACTGGTCCGACAAGCCCATCACCTTCGACCAAGCCGACCACCCCGACCATGTGCCGAGCCCGGGGAAATACCCGCTCGTCGTCGACCCTGTCATCGGTGACGTCAGACTCACCAAGGTCCTCATGGACGGAGGCAGCAGCCTCAACATCATCTACGCCGAGACCCTCAGGCTCCTGCGTGTCGATCTGTCCTCCGTCCGGGTAGGCGCTGCGCCCTTCCATGGGATCATTCCCGGGAAGCGCATTCAGCCCCTCGAACAACTCGACCTTCCCGTCTGCTTCGGAACACCCTCCAACTTCCGAAGGGAGACCCTAACGTTCGAGGTGGTCGGGTTCCGAGGAACCTACCACGCGGTACTGGGAAGACCATGCTACGCGAAGTTCATGGCCGTCCCCAACTACACCTACCTGAAGCTCAAGATGCCGGGCCCCAACGGGGTCATCACCGTCGGCCCCACGTACAAACACGCGTTCGAATGCGACGTGGAGTGCGTGGAGTACGCCGAGGCCCTCGCCGAGTCCGAAGCCCTCATCGCCGACCTGGAGAGCCTCTCTAAGGAGGTGCCAGACGTGAAGCGTCATGCCGGCAACTTTGAGCCAGTGGAGACGGTCAAGGCCGTCCCCTCGACCCCAGCAGTGACGCCTCCAAGTAGATTTGGATCGGCTCCGGGCTCGATCCCAAATAGGAAGCAGTGCTCGTCAACTTTCTTCGCGCGAACGCCAACGTCTTCACGTGGAGTCCCTCGGACATGCCTGACATACCGAGGGATGTCGCCGAGCACTCGCTGGACATCCGAGCCGGAGCCCGACCCGTCAAGCAGCCCCTGCGCCGATTCGACGAGGAGAAGCGCAGGCCATAGGCGAGGAGATCCACAAGCTAATGGCGGCAGGGTTCATCAAAGAGGTATTCCATCCTGAATGGCTTGCCAACCCTGTGCTTGTGAGAAAGAAAGGTGGGAAATGGTGGATGTGTGTAGACTACACTGGTCTGAACAAAGCATGTCCGAAGGTTCCCTACCCTCTGCCTCGCATCGATCAAATCGTGGATTCCACTGCTGGGTGCGAAACCCTGTCTTTCCTCGATGCCTACTCAGGGTATCACCAAATCAAGATGAAAGAGTCCGACTAGCTCGCGACTTCTTTCATCACACCCTTCGGCATGTACTGCTATGTCACCATGCCGTTCGGCTTGAGGAATGCGGGCGCGACATACCAGCGGTGCATGAACCATGTGTTCGGCGAACACATTGGCCGCACGGTCGAGGCCTACGTCGATGACATCGTAGTCAAGACAAGGAAAGCCTCCGACCTCCTTTCCGACCTTGAAGTGACATTCCGATGTCTCAAGGCGAAAGGCGTCAAGCTCAATCCCGAAAAGTGTGTCTTCGGGGTGCCCCGAGGCATGATCTTGGGGTTCATCGTCTCCGAGCGGGGCATCGAAGCCAACCCGAAGAAGATCACAGCCATCACCGGCATGGGGCCCATCAAGGACTTGAAAGGCGTATAGAGGGTCATGGGATGTCTCGCGGCTCTGAGCCGCTTCATCTCACGCCTCGGCGAAAGAGGTCTACCTCTGTACCGCCTCTTAAGGAAGGCCGAGTGCTTCACTTGGACCCCTGAGGCCAAGGAAGCCCTCGGGAACCTAAAGGCGCTCCTCACGAAGGCGCCTATCTTGGTGCCCCCAGCCGCCGGAGAAGCCCTCTTGGTCTACGTCGCCGCAACCACTCAGGTGGTTAGCGCCGCGATTGTGGTCGAGAGGCAAGAAGAAGGGCATGCATTGCCCGTTCAGAGGCCAGTCTACTTCGTCAGCGAGGTACTATCCGAAACCAAGATCCGCTACCCACAAGTTCAGAAGCTGCTGTATGCGGTGATCCTGACACGGCGGAAGTTACGACACTACTTCGAGTCTCATCCGGTAACTGTGGTCTCATCCTTCCCCCTAGGGGAGATCATCCAGTGCCGGGAGGCCTCGGGGAGGATTGCAAAGTGGGCGGTGGAAATCATGGGCGAGACAATCTCGTTCGCCCCTCGGAAGGCCATCAAGTCCCAGGTCTTGGCGGACTTCGTAGCTGAATGGGTCGACACCCAGCTCCCAACAGCTCCGATCCAGCCGGAGCTCTGGACCATGTTCTTCGACGGGTCGCTAATGAAGACGGGAGCCGGCGCAGGCCTACTCTTCATCTTGCCTCTCGGGAAGCACATACGCTATGTGCTACGCCTCCATTTCCCGGCGTCCAACAATGTGGCCGAATATGAGGCTCTGGTCAACGGGTTGTGGATCGCCATCGAGCTAGGGGTACGATGCCTCGACGCTCGCGGTGACTCGCAGCTCGTCATCGACCAAGTCATGAAGAACTCCCACTGCCGCGACCCGAAGATGGAGGCCTATCGCGATGAGGTTCGGCGCCTGGAAGACAAGTTCTATGGGCTCAAGCTCAACCACATCGCCCGACGCTACAACGAGACTGCGGACGAGCTGGCCAAAATAGCCTCGGGGCGGACAACGGTTCCCCCGGACGTCTTCTCCCGAGACCTGCATCAACCCTCCGTCAAGACCGACGACACGCCCGAGCCCGAGGCACCCTCGGTCCAGCCCGAGGTACCCTCGGCTCAGTCCGAGGCACCCTCGGCTCGGCTCGAGGCGCCCTCGGTTCGGCCCGTGGTACCCTCGGCCCCCGAAGGCGAGACGCTTCACGTTGAGGGGAAGCAGAGTGGGGTCGCGCCTGATCAAAACTGGCAGGCCCCGTGCCTGCAGTATCTCTACCAAGGAGAACTACCCCCCGACCGAGCCGAAGCTCGGCGGTTGGCGCGGCGCGCCCAGTCGTTCGTCTTACTGGGAGATAGGAAGGAGCTCTACCACCGTAGCCCCTCAGGCATCCTCCAGCGATACATCTCCATCATCGAAGGTCAAGAACTCCTTCGAGAGGTACACTCGGGGGCTTGCGGCCATCACGCAGCACCTCGAGCCCTTGTCGGAAATGCTTTCCGACAAGGTTTCTACGGCCGACGGCAGTGGCCGACGCCACTAGAATTGTCCGCACCTACGAGGGGTGTCAGTTCTACGCAAGGCAGACCCACCTGCCTGCTCAGGCTCTGCAAACGATACCCATCACCTGGCCTTTTGCTATGTGGGGTTTGGACCTCGTTGGCCCTTTGCAGAAGGCACCCGAGGGCTACACGCACCTGTTGGTCGCCATCGAAAAATTCTCCAAGTGGATCGAGGTCCGACCCCTAAACAGCATCAGGTCCGAGCAGGCGGTAGCGTTCTTTACCAGCATCATCCGTCGTTTCGGGGTCCCGAGTTCCATCATCACCGACAACGGCACCCAGTTCACCGGCAAAAAGTTCCTGGACTTCTGCGAGGATCACCACATCCGGGTGGACTGGGCCGCCGTAGCTCATCCCATGACGAATGGGCAAGTAGAGCGTGCCAACAGCATGATTCTACAAGGACTCAAGCCTCGGATCTACAACAACCTCAACAAGTTCGACAAGCGATGGATAAAGGAACTCCCCTCGGTGGTCTGGAGCCTGAGGACAACACCGAGCCGAGCCACGGGCTTCACGCTGTTCTTTCTAGTCTATGGGGCCGAGGCCATCTTGCCCATAGACTTAGAATACGGTTCCCCGAGGACAAGGGCCTATGCCGACCAAAGCAACCAAGCTAGTCAAGAGGACTCGCTGGACCAGCTGGAAGAGGCTCGGGACGGGGCCTTACTACACTCGGCACGGTACTAGCAGTCCATGCGACGCTACCACGCCCGAGGGGTCCGGTCCCGAGACCTCCAGGTGGGTGATCTGGTGCTCCGGCTGCAACAAGACGCCCGAGGGCGGCACAAGCTCACGCCCCCTGGGAGGGGCCGTTCGTCATCGCCAAGGTTCTGAAGCCCAGAACGTACAAGCTGGCCAACAGTCAAGGCGAGGTCTACGGCAACGCTTGGAACATCCAACAGCTACGTTGCTTCTACCCTTAAGATGTTTTCACGTTGTTCATATACCTTGCTCCTACGCAAAGTTTAGTCATCAAGGAAGGGTCAACCTTGCCTCGACAAAGTCCGACCCTCCCTCGGGGGCTAAAAGGGGGGAACCCCCTCTGCGTCGAATTTTTTCCTCGAAAAAAGATCCTTTCTGCCAGAATGTCTTTCGTGCTTTTTGACTACTTTAAAAGTGGATCCTGAAAACGACGGAGTACACGTAAGCAGCCAAGGCTGACCGAGCCGAGGGACTCCTACGCCTCCGGGATATGGATACCTCACTCATCACCTTCTACGATAAGTAACTCACGTTCGGATAAGTGATTTCGCGGACCGAACAAGTCTTCACGTTCGGAAGCTCTTCTGCCGAAGCGATTCTTCGAGCCTTCTCGACTGCGTCGGTGACAGAATCCCATGGACGGGTAAGAGTGCGCGTAAGCAGCAAGGCCGACTGAGCCGAGGGACTCCTACGCCTCCGGGATACGAATACCTCACTCGCCACCTTCTGTGAGAAGCAACTCTCGCTCGCACCAGCAATTCTGTTACCGACAGAAAAGTCCAGATACTCGAAATAAGAGGAAAGGAGACGCAGCTTTACAACACGGCGAAGGTGTGTTTTGGCCTCGGCGGCTACAGAAAACACGCGCTACAAGATGGTCCGACCCTGCAGGCACGGATCTTGACGCTTGAAGGGAGCAGCAGCACCCTCGGCATCGACAACACCTTCGGCGGGGTCCGACCTGGCCTCGGACGGCGACCCGATCTAAGGGTCTCCGCTCTGAAAGACAACGTCATCACCAAGCCCGGGCCGTCGCTGCCAGGGTCTTCTCCGAGAATCCGGCTCGGGCAGGCGGCTCGGCCAGTCACCCCAGGGCCTTGGCCAGCTGTCCTCCTGAAAGGGAAATGTGCCCTTGGGCCATTTCTAAGTATTTTGGTGATTGAGTGCCAACACATGTGCTTAATTGTGAATTTATGTCCATGGATGAACAAGGTGCAAATCATGAAGTAAAGGTATGTTTCTAAGCTTTAGTACATTGGTTTTGTGTACTAATATACTTGTCTAAGTGTTAGAAACAGAAAGAAGAAGAAGAGAAAAAGACTTGGCTGTGTACAGCCAAGAGTCAGTTTGGTCTGGAGCACCGGACTGTCCGGTGTGCACCGGACAGTGTCCGGTGCGCCAGACTCACTCGGCGCGAACTAGCTGCTCTCGGGAATTCGCCGACGGCGTACGGCTAAAATTCACCGGACTGTCCGGTGTGCACCGGACTGTCCGGTGAGCCAACGGTCGGCCGGGCCAACGGTCGGCCGCGCAATCTGCGAGGGACACGTGGCCGAGCCAACGGTCGGAAGACGGCACCGGACTGTTCGGTGTGCACCGGACATGTCCGGTGCGCCAACGGCTCCAGATCTGCCAACGGTCTGCAACGGTCGGCTTCGCTGTTTAAGGAAACAAATCGGGCACCGGACAGTGTCCGGTGTGCACCGGACTGTCCGGTGCCCCCGACGACAGAAGGCAAGGATTGTCTTCCAGATTTGCTCTCAACGGCTCCTAGCTGCCTTGGGGCTATAAAAGGGGCCCCTAGGCGCATGGAGGAAATACACAAGCAACCTTTGAGCATTCTTGATCATCCACACTCAGTCTTTGCGCATCCGTTTGTCATTCTAAGTGAATCGAGCTTCGTTCTAGTGAGAACTTTGAGATAGTCTTGTGAGCTCGATTCTTGGCCGTGTGTGTGCGCGTTTCGCTGTGGATTTGTGTGTGTTGCTTCCCTCCCTTACTCTGTGCTTTTTGTGATCATATACTTGTAAGGGCAAGAGACTCCAATTTGTGGAGATTCCTTGCAAACGGGATAGTGAAAGGCAAAACAAAACACCGTGGTATTCAAGTGGGTCTTTGGACCGCTTGAGAGGGGTTGATTGCAACCCTCGTCCGTTGGGACGCCACAACGTGGAGTAGGCAAGCGTTGGTCTTGGCCGAACCACGGGATAAACCACTGTGTCACCTCTGTGCTTGATCTCTTGTGGTATTGTGTTTTGTTGAGACTTCTCTTTAGCCACTTGGCAATTATTGTGCTAACACTTAACAAGTTTTTGTGGCTTAAGTTTTAAGTTTTCACAGGATCACCTATTCACCCCCCCCTAGGTGCTCTCAATTGGTATCGGAGCCGTTCTCTTCACACAGGGACTAACCGCCCGAAGAGATGGATCCTAAGGGGAAGGGTATTGTGATCAATGACAAAGAGAAGGAATCCTTCGTCAACGAGCCGAAGGACGATAAGCCTACCGACTCCGGCTCGGGCCAAAGACAGAAGGAAGGGAAGAAGAAGAAGACAAGGCGCATCAAGGAGATCGTCTACTACGACAGCGACGAGTCTACTTCTTCCCAAAAGGACGACGACCACAACGACTACGAGAGAAGGAAACCGGTTAATTCGAACTTTTCTTTTGACTACTCTCGTATTCCGCAAAGTTCAAATTCACATTTGCTCTCCATTCCACTCGGCAAGCCCCCACACTTTGATGGAGAGGACTACGGATTTTGGAGCCACAAAATGCGTAGTCATCTATTCTCTCTCCATCCTAGTATATGGGAAATTGTAGAGAGTGGAATGCACTTTGATAGTTCGGATAGTCCCATGTTCATTAATGAACAAATTCATAAGAATGCACAAGCTACTACTGTTCTTCTAGCTTCTTTGTGCAGGGATGAATACCATAAAGTGAGCGGCTTGGATAACGCCAAGTAAATCTGGGACACCCTCAAGATTTCTCATGAGGGGAACGACGTCACCTTGCTCACCAAGATGGAGTTGGTGGAAGGAGAGCTTGGACGGTTCGCGATGATAAGGGGCGAGGAGCCGACGCAAACATACAACCGGCTCAAGACTCTTATCAACAAGATAAGGAGCTATGGGAGCACGTGATGGACGGACCACGACATCGTCCGCCTAATGCTAAGGTCATTTACCGTTCTTGATCCTCATTTGGTGAACAATATACGTGAAAATCCCAGGTACACCAAGATGTCGCCCGAAGAAGTTCTTGGGAAATTCGTTAGCGGGCGAATGATGATCAAGGAGGCGAGGTATGTGGACGACGCCTTGAATGGTCCGATCAATGAGCCGCAACCCCTTGCTCTCAAGGCAACACGAAGCAAGGAGGCGCTACCTAGCAAGGTGGCACAGATTGAGGCGGCCGGACTCAATGATGAAGAGATGGCTCTCATCATCAAGAGATTCAAGACGGCGCTAAATGGTCGCAAGGGGCAGCCAAGCAAGACCAAGACAAAAGGGAAGCGCTCATGCTTCAAATGCGGTAAGCTTGGTCATTTTATCGCTAACTGCCCCGATAATGAAAGTGACCAGGAAAAGGGGAACAAAAGAGAGAAGAAGAAGCAATACAAGAAGGCAAAAGGCGAGGCACATCTAGGAAAGGAGTGGGACTCGGATTGCTCCTCCTCCGACTCCGACAATGAAGGACTCGCTGCCACCGCCTTCAACAAGTCTTCCCTCTTCCCCAACGAGCGTCTCACATGCCTTATGGCAAGGGAGAAGAAGGTGAGTACTCAAGACTCCACTTATGCTTCTTCTAGTGATAGTGAGACTAGTGATGATGATGACATAGATTATTCATGCTTGTTCAAGGGCTTAGATAGATCTAAGATAGATAAAATTAATGAGTTGATTGATGCTTTGAATGATAAGAATAGATTACTAGAAAAACAAGAGGATCTTTTATATGAGGAGCATGATAAATTTGTTAGTGCACAAAATTCTCTTGCTCTAGAAATTAAAAGAAATGAAGTGCTTTCTAGTGAATTATCTTCCTGTCATGAAACCATTGCTACCTTAAGAAGTGTTAATAATGATTTAAGTGCTAAACTAGAAGTAGCTAGTAAATCAAATTCCTGTGTTGAAAATGTTACAATTTGCACTAGGTGTAAGGATTTTGATGTTAATGCCTGTAGTGAACACTTAGTTTCAATTTCCAAACTAAGTGATGAATTGGCTAGTCTTAATGCACAACTTAAGACTAGCAAAAGTGAATTTGATAAGTTAAAATTTGCAAGGGATGCCTATACAATTGGAAGACATCCCTCAATTAAGGATGGGCTTGGCTTCAAGAGGGAAGCCAAGAACTTAACAAGCCATAAGGCTCCCATCTTCGTCAAGGAGAAGGGGAAGGCCCCTATGGCTAGTAGTGCGAAAAAGAACCATGCCTTTATGTATAATGATAGGAGAAATGCTAGAAATGCTTATAATGATTTTGATTCACATGTTTATGATTCTCATGCCATGTTTGCTTCTAGTTCTTCTTATAAGCATGATAGAGATATGTGTAGGAGAAATGTTGTGCATATGCCTAGGAGAAATTTTGCTCATGTTCCTAGAAAAGTTGTGAACAAACCTTCTACCATTTATTATGTTTGCAATGCTCCCTTTGCTATTTGTAGAAAGGGTAAGAAGGTAATTGCTAGGAAGTTAGGGGCAAAATGCAAGGGAGATAAAACTTGCATTTGGGTCCCTAAAGAAATATGTGCTAACCTTGTAGGACCCAACATGAGTTGGGTACCTAAGACCCAAGCCTGAATTTGCCTTGCAGGTTTATGCATCCGGGGGTTCAAGCTGGATTATCGACAGCGGATGCACAAACCATATGACGGGGGAGAAGAAGATGTTCACCTCCTACGTCAAAAACAAGGATTCCCAAGATTCAATTATATTCGGTGATGGGAACCAAGGCAAGGTAAAAGGGTTAGGTAAAATTGCAATTTCTAATGAGCACTCAATATCAAATGTGTTTTTAGTTGAGTCTCTTGGTTACAATTTGCTATCTGTTAGTCAACTGTGCAACATGGGATATAATTGTTTATTTACAAATGTAGATGTGTCTGTCTTTAGAAGATGTGATGGTTCACTAGCTTTTAAGGGTGTACTAGACGGCAAGCTTTACCTAGTTGATTTTGCAAAAGAAGAGGCCGGTCTAGATGCATGCTTAATGGCTAAGACTTGCATGGGCTGGCTGTGGCATCGCCGCTTAGCACATGTGGGGATGAAGAACCTCCACAAGCTTCTAAAGGGAGAACACGTGATAGGTCTAACAAATGTTTATTTCGAAAAAGATAGACCTTGTGCAGCTTGTCAGGCAGGTAAACAAGTGGGAGGAGCACATCATAGCAAGAATGTGATGACCACGTCAAGACCTCTGGAGCTGCTGCATATGGACCTCTTCGGACCCGTCGCCTATCTAAGCATAGGAGGAAGTAAGTATGGTCTAGTTATTGTTGATGACTTTTCCCGCTTCACTTGGGTGTTCTTTTTGCAGGATAAGTCTGAAACCCAAGGGACCCTCAAGCGCTTCCTCAGGAGAGCTCAAAATGAGTTTGAGCTCAAGGTGAAGAAGATTAGGAGCGACAACGGGTCCGAGTTCAAGAACCTACAAGTGGAGGAGTTTCTTGAGGAGGAAGGGATCAAGCACGAGTTCTCCGCTCCCTACACACCACAGCAAAATGGTGTGGTAGAGAGAAAGAACAGGACGCTAATCGATATGGCAAGGACGATGCTTGGAGAGTTCAAGACCCCCGAGTGCTTTTGGTCAGAAGCTGTGAACACGGCTTGCCACGCCATCAACAGGGTCTATCTTCATCGACTCCTCAAGAAGACTTCGTATGAGCTACTAACCGGTAACAAACCCAATGTATCGTACTTTCGTGTATTTGGGAGCAAGTGCTACATTCTAGTAAAGAAGGGTAGAAATTCTAAGTTTGCTCCCAAAGCTGTAGAAGGGTTTTTATTAGGTTATGATTCAAATACAAAGGCGTATAGAGTCTTCAACAAATCATCGGGTTTGGTTGAAGTCTCTAGCGACGTTGTATTTGATGAGACTAATGGCTCTCCAAGAGAGCAAGTTGTTGATTGTGATGATGTAGATGAAGAAGATGTTCCAACGGCCGCTATACGAACCATGGCGATTGGAGACGTTCGGCCACAGGAACAAGATGAACGAGGACAACCTTCTTCCTCAACAACGGTGCATCCCCCAACTCAAGACGATGAACAGGTTCATCAAAAGGAGGCGTGTGATCAAGGGGGACCACAAGATGATCATGTGATGGAGGAAGAAGCGCAACCGGCACCTCCAACCCAAGTTCGAGCGATGATTCAAAGGGATCATCCCGTCGATCAAATTCTGGGTGACATTAGCAAGGGAGTAACTACTCGGTCTCGACTAGTTAATTTTTGTGAACATTACTCTTTTGTCTCCTCTATTGAGCCTTTCAGGGTAGAGGAGGCCTTGCTAGATCCGGATTGGGTGTTGGCCATGCAGGAGGAACTTAACAACTTCAAGCGCAATGAAGTTTGGACGCTGGTGCCTCGTCCTAAGCAAAATGTTGTGGGAACCAAGTGGGTTTTCCGCAACAAACAGGACGAGCACGGGGTGGTGACAAGGAACAAGGCTCGACTTGTGGCAAAAGGTTATGCCCAAGTCGCAGGTTTGGACTTTGAGGAGACTTTTGCTCCTGTGGCTAGGCTAGAATCAATTCGTATCTTGCTAGCATATGCTGCTCACCATTCTTTCAGGTTGTACCAAATGGATGTGAAGAGCGCTTTCCTCAACGGACCAATAAAGGAGGAGGTGTACGTAGAGCAACCCCCTGGCTTCGAGGATGAGCGGTACCCCGACCACGTGTGTAAGCTCTCTAAGGCGCTCTATGGACTTAAACAAGCCCCAAGAGCATGGTATGAATGCCTTAGAGATTTCTTAATTGCTAATGCTTTCAAGGTTGGGAAAGCCGATCCAACTCTTTTCACTAAGACTTGTGATGGTGATTTGTTTGTGTGCCAAATTTATGTCGATGACATAATATTTGGTTCTACTAACCAAAAGTCTTGTGAAGAGTTTAGCAGGGTGATGACGCAGAAATTCGAGATGTCGATGATGGGCGAGTTGAACTACTTCCTTGGGTTCCAAGTGAAGCAACTCAAGGACGGCACCTTCATCTCCCAAACGAAGTACACGCAAGATCTGCTAAAGAGGTTTGGGATGAAGGACGCCAAGCCCGCAAAGACGCCGATGGGAACCGACGGACACACCGACCTCAACAAAGGAGGTAATTCCGTTGATCAAAAAGCATACCGGTCCATGATAGGTTCTTTGCTTTACTTATGTGCTAGTAGACCGGATATTATGCTTAGTGTATGCATGTGTGCTAGATTTCAATCCGATCCTAAGGAGTGTCACTTGGTGGCGGTGAAGCGAATTCTTAGATATTTAGTCGCTACGCCTTGCTTCGGGATCTGGTATCCAAAAGGGTCTAACTTTGACTTGATTGGGTACTCAGATTCCGACTATGCTGGATGTAAGGTCGATAGGAAGAGTACATCGGGGACATGCCAATTCTTAGGAAGGTCCCTGGTGTCATGGAACTCTAAGAAACAAACCTCCGTTGCCCTATCCACCGCTGAGGCCGAGTATGTTGCCGCAGGACAGTGTTGCGCGCAACTACTTTGGATGAGGCAAACCCTCCGGGACTTTGGCTACAATCTGAGCAAAGTCCCACTCCTATGTGACAATGAGAGTGCTATCCGAATAGCGGAAAATCCTGTTGAGCACAGCCGCACAAAGCACATAGACATCCGGCATCACTTTTTTGAGAGACCACCAGCAAAAGGGAGATATCGAAGTGTTTTATGTTAGCACCGAGAACCAGCTAGCCGATATCTTTACCAAGCCTTTAGATGAGAAGACCTTTTGCAGGTTGCGTAGTGAGCTAAATATCTTAGATTCGCGGAACTTGGATTGAAATGTAGCATATATATGTTTATGCCCTTGATCATGTTCATTCTGCATTTTGTTGCTTATTATGGTGCTCAAGCTGTACGAACACTCCCTGGACCTCACAAGTCCGTTGCAAAGTGATGCACATGTTTAGGGGGAGATGTGTTACAACTTGACCCTTTGAGACTAACCATATGCTTGAGTTTGCTTGATTTAGTCTCGAAGGAAAATTGAAAGGGAAAGGGTGGACTTGGACCATGAAAGACTTCCACTGCACTCCGATGAGAGGGTAACTTATTCCAAGTCCATCTCATGAACTCTTATTGCCATTTGCTCTTAATTGAAGATTTTGGTGAGGCAATGGGGTTAAAGGGCCAAGATTGATCCCGTTTTGGTGCTTGATGCCAAAGGGGGAGAAAATCAAGGCCAAAGCAATAAATGGATCAGCTACCACTTGAGAATTTTGAAAATAGTAGAATAGAGAGAGTTTTTGGTTTGTCAAAACCCTTTTTGGTCTCTCTTATCAAATAGTAGAATAGAGAGAGTTTTTGGTTTGTCAAAACCCTTTTTGGTCTCTCTTATCAAATAGTAGAATAGAGAGAGTTTTTGGTTTGTCAAAACCCTTTTTGGTCTCTCTTATCAAATGTTGGCTTCTTGTGGGGAGAAGTAGTGATTATGGGAAAAAGGGGGAGTTTTTGAAATCTTTGATCAATCTCTTTTGGAATGACTCTCTTTATGCTTCAACATGTATGTTTGACTTAGAGATAGAGATTTGAGTTTGATTTGCAAAAACAAACCAAGTGGTGGCAAAAGATGATCCATATATGCCAAAATTGAATCAAAACAAATTTGAGTTTTATTTGAAGTGAGTTTGCACTTGTTCTAGTTGGTTTATGTTGTGTTGGCATAAATCACCAAAAAGGGGGAGATTGAAAGGGAAATGTGCCCTTGGGCCATTTCTAAGTATTTTGGTGATTGAGTGCCAACACATGTGCTTAATTGTGAATTTATGTCCATGGATGAACAAGGTGCAAATCATGAAGTAAAGGTATGTTTCTAAGCTTTAGTACATTGGTTTTGTGTACTAATATACTTGTCTAAGTGTTAGAAACAGAAAGAAGAAGAAGAGAAAAAGACTTGGCTGTGTACAGCCAAGAGTCAGTTTGGTCTGGAGCACCGGACTGTCCGGTGTGCACCGGACAGTGTCCGGTGCGCCAGACTGACTCGGCGCGAACTAGCTGCTCTCGGGAATTCGCCGACGGCGTACGGCTAAAATTCACCGGACTGTCCGGTGTGCACCGGACTGTCCGGTGAGCCAACGGTAGGCCGGGCCAACGGTCGGCCGCGCAATCTGCGAGGGACACGTGGCCGAGCCAACGGTCGGAAGACGGCACCGGACATGTCCGGTGCGCCAACGGCTCCAGATCTGCCAACGGTCTGCAACGGTCGGCTTCGCTGTTTAAGGAAACAAATCGGGCACCGGACAGTGTCCGGTGTGCACCGGACTGTCCGGTGCCCCCAACGACAGAAGGCAAGGATTGTCTTCCAGATTTGCTCTCAACGGCTCCTAGCTGCCTTGGGGCTATAAAAGGGGCCCCTAGGCGCATGGAGGAAATACACAAGCAACCTTTGAGCATTCTTGATCATCCACACTCAGTCTTTGCGCATCCGTTTGTCATTCTAAGTGAATCGAGCTTCGTTCTAGTGAGAACTTTGAGATAGTCTTGTGAGCTCGATTCTTGGCCGTGTGTGTGCGCGTTTCGCTGTGGATTTGTGTGTGTTGCTTCCCTCCCTTACTCTGTGCTTTTTGTGATCATATACTTGTAAGGGCAAGAGACTCCAATTTGTGGAGATTCCTTGCAAACGGGATAGTGAAAGGCAAAACAAAACACCGTGGTATTCAAGTGGGTCTTTGGACCGCTTGAGAGGGGTTGATTGCAACCCTCGTCCGATGGGACGCCACAACGTGGAGTAGGCAAGCGTTGGTCTTGGCCGAACCACGGGATAAACCACTGTGTCACCTCTGTGCTTGATCTCTTGTGGTATTGTGTTTTGTTGAGACTTCTCTTTAGCCACTTGGCAATTATTGTGCTAACACTTAACAAGTTTTTGTGGCTTAAGTTTTAAGTTTTCACAGGATCACCTATTCACCCCCCTCTAGGTGCTCTCACCTCCGAGGACATCAGCCCGACCCGAGGCCTCGGCAGGTCAATTCCGGCGTCGGTCCTGCTAACGGACGACCCGGCCAGGCTCCGGCCGACCAGGTCTTCTTCTCGGGCCAACTCTGCCTCTGTTCGCGCTGACACCGCTACCCCTAGCCTCGGCTCATCGAAGAGCGGCCGAGGGGTTCCTCTAACTAAGCAAGGGAAGCCTCGGACAACAAGGCTGACCGAGCCAAGGGACTCCTACACCTCCGGGATACGGATACCTCACTCGTCACCTTTACGTGGGGCGACTCACGCTTGGTGAAGCGGTTCAGGCAATCAACAGGCGAGTCTTAGCGCTCGAAAATGAAGAAAAAACACGGCTCTGTGCCGAAATTACATACATGTTCAGGCCTCGACAGCCACAATGAACAAAAACACTGGCATTCGAAGTGCCATTACAGACGGAACTCTGGTTCCGGCCCCGCAGGTATGAACAGCCTCCACACCGGGGAGCCTGCGAGGCAACGAGCACCGGGGGACCCGCTAGCGACCTCTGCAGCAGCAGCCATGGTCCCAGACGGACGAGGCCGCCGGAGGGCTCTCGTTCGCGTCCCCGCTCAAGGGACGCGAACCAGCTATTAAAGCCAAAGAGCGGGCCGCTCTAGAGCGCACCGGCAGGTCCTCGCTCCCGTCCTCGCCACGAAAGCGAGGAAGAGGGCGGAATGTTGCATCCTAGCTGGGCAGCAACAGTTCGCCCTCCCCGGCGTGGCTGGAGGACGTCTCCTTCGCAGAGCTGGGGGATGGTTGCCACCACAGAAGCTGGAAGAAGAGGTGGCCAGCCGGCCCGCACAGGAGGTAGAGCCCCGGCTCGCCTCGCCCCCCGCCCCAACAAGGATGACGAACATCCTCGAGGCTGAGGGCGGGACCGAGATCACAGCCCGGCTTGCCTCTCCCCACCCAGGGGCTGGAGGTCACCGTTTTGGGTGACCGCCGGCGGAGGGGTACAGCCGGGGTGGATGATGAAGATCCTTGAAGCCGAACGATGGCTGAAAGGTACCAACTCCCACAGAGTTGCGTTCCTCCAACGACAAGGCGGAAAGACTGCAAGCATCCCCCATCCGGGGGCTTGGAAGGTGGAAAGGCACGATGCATAAGGGAGCGCGAAGACATGGTCGCCTTCCAAGGGGGTCACCCTCCTTTTAAAGGCAACTCTCCCCACTTGCGTCCTCAGCCGTCGCAGGCAGAGTCTTCTCCAACACGCTCCAAGATCCTCCCCCCACGACGCGGGGGCTGGGTCCCACACGTCATGCAAGCTGGCCCAAGGTGGAAGAAGTCAAACCGCCACGAGTGGTGCACGTAACTGCCCAGCGGTTACAAGCGCTCCTCCCCTTTTGCCCAGACCAGCGGGTGAAAGGGCCGACCGCCATGCAGGCGGCATGCAACCGCACCAAGGGGGGCGCACCCTTTCGACTTCGACGCGTCCAACTTGGACGCCTAGGCCCACACGTCATGTAATTGGCGCGCCGGTTACCGTGTGCAAGAAACTGCACCGCCACTCGCGCCACTGCCGCGCCTCTTCGGCTGTGGAACCAGTACCGCGACTCGAGGCAACCCTGCGCATGACCCAGAAGTGCCAACCAGGCGCATCGGTCACAGGTCACCCAAGCGCGGGAGAAGGCGCGACGGTCGATACGGCCAAAGATGGGCCGACAGTGATGGTGGTGGCAGGCAGGTGGAAGCACCGGTCACGTCGTCAGCCAAGCCTACGTCCCATCCAGGGGCGACGAGAGAACCCTCTCTCGCAGCGCGAAGACAACGCGCCCGTGTTCCGTTCCTCGAATGGCTCGCGCATGCGCAACGGCTGCCCCGCGAACCACTCGCCCTGTCGCATTAACCCCGCGGCGGGACAGGCGGCGCCTCTAGCAGGAGAAGCGAGCGATGCTTCGCCTTCGCCACAATGACCGCGTCGAAAAAGGTACGCCACGTCGTTCGATTTTGTATCCTTTTCCTTTTTTCCTCTTTCTCTCTCTTGCAACAGGGACCGGGAAAGGGGGATACCCCGAAAAGGATCCTTCTCCGTGAAGGAACCAGGCTCCGAGCCTCCCTACTAATCAGAGGTTCGAAGGCTGGCCCCTCGGAAGGGTCCGACAGCCGCCTCAGATCGCGTGGGCTCTACACCCACTACTGGTCAGAGGTTCGAAGGCTGGCCCCTCGAAAGGGTTCAACGACCGCCTCAGGCTACTCGGGCTTCGCGCCCACTACTGATTAGGGGTTCGAAGGCTGGCCCCCGAAGGGTTCACAGCCGCCTCAGACATAGAGCGAGGGATGACCATGGGTACGTTCGATACATAACCAAGGCTCGGGCTGCGCTCCCGAGGTACCCTAGGACATTTCCGAGACCAGCGGGAACGATCTTGTAACGGAATCCCATCAGAGGGAGGCATCGAGCCCTCGGACCCCGTCGCCAGGGGACCGGGTCCGGCAGATCACCCGCAGGTACTTTTGGGCGTGCCTCTGGGCCCCTAGCCGACCCCTAATGAATGGGGCACGGGCGTCCACTCGGATTACCCGCCTGCAGCTCACTGGAGACACCATGTTCGGCGCCCATCGAGGGCAACATGGCGCTTTCCCCCCTCCTCCTTGCGGAAAGGCGACGCAGGGGCGTATGTAAAAAAGTTGAGTCTGTCCCTGATCGCCCTCTCGCCCTGTGCAGAGGCTCGGGGGCTGCTCTCGCAAACCAGGCTCCGTTCGAACCATTGACGGCGTCAACATACCAGCCCGAGAACTTGGACCCGACCGTACACCTGGGCTACGGCCAGCTCGCATGAGGGAACGACCAGACCAGCCGAACCATTGCGCGAGGCATTAAGACATCGGAGGAGTAAAACCACTCCTCCGAGGCCTCGGGGGCTACACCCGGCGGGTGCGCTCGCGCGCACCCACTGGAACAAAACGCAACCGAGAAAGGCTGGTCCCCTTGCAAAAAAGTGCGATGAAAGCCTCCAAGCGAGTGCTAACACTCCCTTCGAGGCTCGGGGGCTACTATCGGGGACCATAATTAGGGGTACCCTCAAGGCTCCTAATTCTCAGCTGGTAACCCCCATCAGCATAAAGCTGCGAAGGCCTGATGGGTGCGATTAAGTCAGGGATCGGTCCATTCGAAGGACGCAATCACGCCTCGCCCGAGGCCCCCCTCTAGCGGCTAACGTATCTCCGGCTCGCCTGAGGCCCTGTCTTCGCCAAGAAGCAACCCTGACCAAATCGCCGTGCCGACCGACCAAATCGCAGGAGCATTTAATGCAAAGGCAGCCTGACGCCTTTATCCTGACGCGCGCCCTGCAGTCGACAGAGCCGAAGTGACCGCCGTCACCTCGCCGCTCCACTGACCGGCCTGACAGGAAGATAGCGCCGCCTGCGCCACTCCGACTGCGGCGCCGCTTGACAGAGTGAGGCTGACAGGCAGTCAGGCCCGGCCGCAGGCACCATAGGAAACTCCGCTCCGCCCGACCCAGGGCTCGGACTCGGGCTAAGTCCCGGAAGACGGCGAACTCCGCTCCGCCCGACCCAGGGCTCGGACTCGGGCTAAGTCCCGGAAGACGGCGAACTCCGCTCCGCCCGACCCAGGGCTCGAACTCGGGCTAGGTCCCGGAAGACGGCGAACTCCGCTCCGCTCGACCCAGGGCTCGGACTTGGGCTAAGTCCCGGAAGACGGCGAACTCCGCTCCGCCCGACCCAGGGCTCGGACTCGGGCTAAGTCCCAGAAGACGGCGAACTCCGCTCCGCCCGACCCAGGGCTCGGACTTGGGCTAGGTCCCGGAAGACGGCGAACTCCGCTTCGCCCGACCCAGGGCTCGGACTCGGGCTCAGCCCCAGAAGACGACGAACTCCGCTTCGCCCGACCCCAGGGCTCGGACTCTGCTCTGGCCTCAGCCGATGATCTCCGTCTCGCCCGACCCAGGGGTTCGGACTCGACCTCGGCCACGAAAGACAGACTCGACCTCGGCTTCGGAGGAGCTTCCACATCGCCCAACCTAGGGCGCGGACCGGCCACGTCAACAGGAGGCGCCATCATCACCCTACCCTAAGCTGACTCGAGCCACGGGGAACAAGACCGGCGTCCCATCTGGCTCGCTCCACCAGATAGGCAATGATGGCGCCCCGCATACCCAGTGACGATGGCGGCTCTCAGCCCCCTTACGGAAGCAAGAGGACGTCAGCAAGGACTCAACAGCTCCGACAGCTGTCCCTCCGCCAGGCTCCAGCGCTCCTTCGACGGCCACGACATCACGCCAGCAGGGTGCCAAAATCTCTCCGGCTGCCACAACGGCATGTACTTAGGACGCTAGCTCTCCCCCGCTAGACACGTAGCACTCTGCTACACCACCCCATTGTACACCTGGATCCTCTCCTTACGCCTATAAAAGGAAGGACCAGGGCCCTCTTAGAGAAGGTTGGCCACGCGGGGACGAGGACGAGACAAGCGCTCGCGTGAGGCCGCTCGCTCCCTCCCGCGTGGACGCTTGTAACCCCCTACTGCAAGCGCACCCGACCTGGGCGCGGGACGAACACGAAGGCCGCGGGATTTCCACCTCTCTCACGCCCATCTCCGGCCACCTCATTTCCCCCCTTCACGCTCGGCCTCGCGTCGACCCATCTGGGCTGGGGCACGCGGCGACATTCACTCGTCGGCTTAGGGACCCCCCGGTCTTGGAACGCCGACAATTGTGTTGTCATTCGATCCACTAAAATCCACTTAGGAGTTAGATGCACTTTGATTAGATTCAAATGAGGTTATGATAAGCATTACTTCTAGCCATGTCATGCATTCATAGGATGTGCACAACTACATTTCTCGTGATCAAGAAACGTATTTGTCGGGGACCATAATTAGGGGTACCCCCGAGGTTTCTAAATCTTAGTTGGTAACCCCCATCAGCACAAAGCCGCAAAGGCCTGATGGGTGCGATTAACTCAAGGGACATGATCCCGCCTCGCCCGAGCCCAGCCTCGGGCAAGGTCAGCCGACCCCAGAGGATTCACGCCTCGCTCGAGGTACCCCCTCAAGCAATGGGCACACCCTCGGCTCGCCCGAGGCCCAGTCTTCGCCAAGAAGCAACCTTGGCCAGATCGCCACGCCGACCGACCAAATCGCAGAAGCATTTAATGCAAAGGTGGCCTGACACCTTATCCTGACGCGCGCCCCTCAGTCAACAGAGCCGAAGTGACCGCAGTCAGTTCGCCGCTCCACTGACTGGCCTGATAAGGGGACAGCGCCGCCTGCGTCGCTCCGACTGCCGTGCCACTCGACAGAGTGAGGCTGACAGTAGCCAAGTCTGGCTTCGAGCGCCATAGGAAACACCGCCTCGCCCGACCCAGGGCTCGGACTAGGCTACGGCCTCGGAAGACGACGAACTCTGCCTGACCCAGGGCTCAGACCCGGCTACGGCCTCGGAAGACGACGAACTCCACCCGATCCAGGGCTCGGGCTAGGCTACGGCCTCGAAAGACGACGAACTCCGCCCGATCCAGGGCTCGGACTAGGCTACGGCCTCGGAAGACGACGAACTCCACCCGACCTAGGGCTCGGACCCGGCTACGGCCTCGGAAGACGACGAACTCCGCCCGACCCAGGGCTCGGACTAGGCTACAGCCTCAGAAGACGATGAACTCCGCTCCGCCCGACCCAGGGCACGGACTAGGCTACGACCTCGGAAGACGACAGACTTCGCCTCACCCGACCCTATTGCTCGGACTCGACCCTGACCCCAGGGCTCGGGCTCGACCTCGACCTCGACGACGAACTCCGCCTCGCCCGACCCCAGGGCTCGGACTCGACCCCGACCCCAGGGCTCGGACTCGACCTCGACCTCGGAGGATCCTCCGCCTCGCCCGATCTAGGGCTCGGGCCGACCACGCCACAGGAGGGGCCATCATTACCCTACCCCTAGCTAGCTCAGGCTACGGGGAACAAGACCGGCGTCCCATCCAGCTCGCCCTGGTAAAACAAGTAATGATGGCGCCCCGCGTGCCCCATGACAACGGCGGCTCTCAACCCCCTTACAGAAGCAAGGAGACGTCAGCAAGAGCTCGACAGCCCCGACAGTTGTCCTTCCACAAGGCTTCAGCGCTCCTCCGACGGCCACGACATCACAAGAACAGGGTGCCAAAACCTCTCCAGCTGCCACAATGGCATGTACTTAGGGCACTAGCTCCTCTCTGCTAGACACGTTAGCACACTGCTACACCCCCCATTGTACACCTGGACCTATCCTTACGCCTATAAAAGGAAGGTCCAGGGCTCTCCTACGTGAAGGTTGGCCACGCGGGAGGACAAGGCTGGCGGACGGTCCCTCTCTCACTCTCCCACGCGGACGCTTGTAACCCCCTACTACAAGCGCACCCGACCTGGGCACAGGGCAACACGGAGGCCGCAGGATTCCACCTTGCCTGTCTCTTTCCCCCCTTCGTGCTCTGCCTCGCGTCGACCCATCTGGGCTGGGGCACACGGCGACATTTCACTCGTCGGTCCAGGGACCCCCCGGGGTCGAAACGCTAACAGTTGGCGCGCCAGGTAGGGGCCTGCTGTGTGTTGACGAAGAGCTTCCCATCAAGCTCCAGATGGGTAGTCTCCAGCAACCTTTCCAGCCCGGGACGGTGCTCCGTTTCGGGAGTCTTGAGTTTATGTCTCTCGATGGTGGCTACGACATGATACTCCTTCTTCCGCCGCGCGACGGCGACAATAGCGGCCAACAACCCGCTCGCCGGCGGCGGAATCGACGACGTCTTCCCCATGTGGCGGAAGAACAACATTCGAGCTTGTCCCGTCGCCTCCCCCGCCGATGGAGGAGGAGGCGGGGCAACCAAGGCCAAGCAGGAGGCGGCACCTCGTCGGCTATCGAGCGAGTCGACGACGCCGGCGCCCCAACGGGGGACACGTCGAGCGTCGCCCTCGCATCTGAGACGAAGACGAGCGCCGTTTCCCCGCGACACGCCTACTCCGAGCAGACGGACGACGCCAGCACGCTCGCGAAGGACTTGCTGGGCGTCACCCTCGTACCCGAGACGACGGTGCAGTCTGCCCCCGACGCGACTTCATCACCGCCTGTCAACCAGGAGGTACCGACCGATTCCCATCTCGTGCATTTTGGATCCAGCCTCGACCCACCGAGCGACTCCGCTTCGGTGGGAGCCCTCATAGAGGCACGTCCAAACCCTCCGGGGTACGGTATGCGGCCACCCTGGGACCGGCTGACAGCCGACTCGACCTACGGGCCCTCGGATCCCGAGGAAGATGACGAGCTCGACTTCTGTTGGGATTTCTCCAGACTTGGCAACCCCAGTGCCATGCGGGACTTCATGACCGCATGTGACTACTGCCTTTCTGACTATTTCGATGGTAGCCGCAGCTCCGGCGACGAAGACTGCGGCCCGAGTCGTGAATGCTTCCACATCGATCTAGGTGGTCCCGACGAAGGCAACCTTCTTGGTATGCCGGAAAATGGTGATCTCCCTAGGCTTGCGCCTCGCGTCGACATCCTACGGGAGCTAGCTGTGGTCCCAGTCCCTGCGGGGGGTCAGGACACACAGCTCGAGCAAATCCGCGAGGTGCAGGCCAGGCTCGACGAGGGAGCAGGAACACTCGAGCCATTCCGCCAGAACATCGGGCAGGAGTGGGCGGGTCAAGCTCCGGCCGGAGAAGCACGTCGTCTACCCCAGGGCATCCAGCACCGCATCGCCGACGATGTCAGGGCAAGACCGCCCCCGGCTTCCAGTGGGGTCGGCTAGAACCTGGCAGCAGCAATGATACTTCTCCGCGCGATGCCGGAGCCATCAACCACCGAGGGGCGGCGCATCCAGGGAGAGCTCAAAAATCTCCTAGAGGACGTCGCGGTCCGACGGGCCGAAAGCTCTGCCTCCCGAAGGCAGGGCTACCCCCCGGAGCAACGCGCCGCGACTTCCCGGTTCGAGCGGGAAGCCTCGGTCCACACCGGGCGCATGCACAACACAGCGCCTGTGGCCCCGGGACGTCTCGGCAACGAGCACCATCACCGCAACCGTCGAACCCACCTCGACAAGAGGGTGCGCCGAGGCTACCACCCCCGGCGTGGGGGACGCTACGACAGCGGGGAGGATCGGAGTCCCTCGCCCGAACCACCCGGTCCGCAGGCTTTCAGCCGAGCCATACGACGGGCGCCGTTCCCGACCCGGTTCTGAACCCCGACTACCATCGTCAAGTACTCAGGGGAGACAAGGCCGGAACTGTGGCTCGCGGACTACCGGCTGGCCTGCCAACTGGGTGGAACGGACGACGACAACCTCATCATCCGCAACCTCCCCCTGTTTCTCTCCGAAACCGCTCGAGCCTGGTTGGAGCACCTGCCTCCGGGGCAGATCTCCAACTGGGACGACCTTGTTCAAGCCTTCGCCGGCAACTTCCAGGGCATGTACGTGCGCCCTGGGAACTCCTGGGATCTCCGAAGCTGCCGCCAGCAGCCGGGAGAGTTTCTCCGAGACTACATCCGGTGATTCTCGAAGCAACACACCGAGCTACCCAACGTCACCGACTCGGATGTCATCGGCGCGTTCCTCGCCGGCACCACCTGCCGTGACCTAGTGAGCAAGCTGGGTCGCAAGACCCCCACCAGGGCGAGCGAGCTGATTGACATCGCCACCAAGTTCGCCTTTGGCCAGGAAGCGGTTGAGGCCATCTTCCGGAAGGACAAGCAGCCTCAGGGCCGCCAGCTGAAAGATGTCCCTGAGGCGTCCACTCAGCGTGGCACCAAGAAAAAAGGCAAGAAGAAGTCGCAAGCGAAACGCGCCGCCGCCGACGCGGACCTTGTTGCCGCCGCTGAGTACAAGAACCCTCGGAAACCTCCCGGGGGCGCCAATCTCTTCGACAAGATGCTCAAGGAGTCGTGCCCCTATCATCAGGGACCCGTCAAGCACACCCTTGAGGAGTGTGTCATGCTTCGGCGCCACTTTCACAAGGCCGGGCCACCTGCGGAAGGTGGCAGGGCCCATGACGACGACAAGAAGGAAGATCGCAAGGCAGGAGAGTTCCCCGAGGTCCATGACTGCTTCATGATCTACGGAGGGCGAGTGGCGAACGCCTCGGCTCGGCACCGCAAGCAAGAGCGCCGGGAGGTCTGCTCGGTAAAGGTGGTGGCGCCAGTCTACCTAGACTGGTCCGACAAGCCCATCACCTTTGACCAGGGCGACCATCCTGACCACGTGCCGAGCCCGGGGAAGTACCCGCTCGTTGTTGACCCCGTCGTCGGCAACGTCAGGCTCACCAAGGTCCTCATGGACGGAGGCAGCGGCCTCAACATCATCTACGCCGAGACCCTCGGGCTCCTGCGGATCGACCTATCCTCAGTCCGGGCGGGTGCGGCGCCTTTCCACGGGATCATCCCCGGGAAACGCGTCCAGCCCCTCGGACAACTCGATCTACCTGTCTGCTTTGGGACTCCCTCCAACTTCCGAAGGGAAACCCTCACGTTCGAGGTGGTCGGGTTCCGAGGAACCTACCACGCAGTGCTGGGGAGGCCGTGCTACGCCAAGTTCATGGCCGTCCCCAACTACACCTACCTCAAGCTCAAGATGCCGGGCCCCAATGGGGTCATCACCGTCAGCCCCACGTACCGACACGCGTACGAATGCGACATGGAGTGCGTGGAATACGCCGAGGCCCTCGCTGAATCCGAGGCCCTCATCACCGACCTGGAGAGCCTCTCCAAGGAGGTGCCTGATGTGAAGCGCCATGCCGGCAATTTCGAGCCAGCAGAGACGGTCAAATCCGTTCCTCTCGACCCCAGCAACGATGTCTCCAAGCAGGTCTAGATCGGCTCCAAGCTCAACCCCAAATAGGAAGCAGTGCTCGTCGACTTCCTCCGCACAAACGCCGACATTTTTGTGTGGAGTCCCTCTGACATGCCCGGCATACCGAGGGAGGTCGCCGAGCACTCGCTGGATATCCGAGCTGGAGCCCGACCCGTGAAGCAGCCTCTACGCCGATTCGACAAAGAAAAGCGCAGAGCCATATGCGAGGAGATCCACAAGCTGATGGTAGCAGGGTTCATCAGAGAGGTATTCCATCCCGAATGGCTTGCCAACCCTGTGCTTGTGAGGAAGAAAGGGGGGAAATGGCGAATGTGCGTAGACTATACTGGTCTGAACAAAGCATGTCCGAAAGTTCCCTATCCTCTGCCTCGTATCGATCAAATCGTGGACTCCACTGTTGGGTGCGAAACCCTGTCTTTCCTTGATGCATACTCCGGGTATCATCAAATCAAGATGAAAGAGTTCGACCAGCTCGCGACTTCTTTCATCACACCATTTGGCATGTACTGCTACGTCACTATGCCGTTTGGATTGAGGAATGCGGGTGCGACATACCAAAGGTGCATGAACCACGTGTTCGGCCAACACATTGGTCGAACGGTTGAGGCTTACGTCGATGACATCGTAGTCAAGACGAAGAAGGCCTCCGACCTCCTTTCCGACCTTGAAACGACATTCCAGTGTCTCAAGGCGAAAGGCGTGAAACTCAATCCCGAGAAGTGCGTCTTCGGAGTACCCCGAGGCATGCTCTTGGGGTTCATCGTCTCCGAGCGGGGCATCGAGGCCAACCCCGAGAAGATCGCGGCCATCACCAACATGGGGCCCATCAAGGACCTGAAGGGCGTACAGAGGGTTATGGGATGCCTTGCGGCTCTGAGCCGCTTCATCTCGTGCCTCGGCGAAAGAGGCCTACCCCTGTACCGCCTCTTAAGGAAAGCTGAGAGCTTCACTTGGACCCCTGAGGCTGAGGAAGCCCTCGGGAACCTGAAGGCGCTCCTCACGAACGCGCCCGTCTTGGTGCCTCCCGCTGCCGGAGAAGCCCTCTTGATCTACGTCGCCGCTACCACTCAGGTGGTCAGTTCTGCGGTCGTGGTTGAGAGACGAGAAGAGGGGCATGCATTGCCCGTCCAGAGGCCGGTCTACTTCATCAGTGAGGTACTGTCCGAGACCAAGATCTGCTACCCACAAATTCAGAAGCTACTGTACGCAGTAATTCTAACGCGGCGAAAGTTGTGACACTACTTCGAGTCTCATCCGGTGACTGTGGTGTCATCCTTCCCCCTGGGGGAGATCATCCAGTGCCGAGAGGCCTCGGGTAGGGTTGCAAAGTGGGCGGTGGAGATCATGGGCGAGACAATCTCATTCGCACCTCGGAAGGCCATCAAGTCCCAAGTCTTGGCCGACTTTGTGGCTGAATGGGTCGACACCCACCTTCTAGATGCTCCGATCCAACCGGAACTCTGGACCATGTTTTTCGACGGGTCGGTGATGAAAACAGGAGCGGGCGCAGACCTGCTCTTCATCTCACCCCTCGGGAAACACCTCTGCTATGTGCTGCGCCTCCACTTCCCGGCATCCAACAATGTGGCCGAGTATGAGGCTCTGGTTAACGGGCTGCGCATCGCCATCGAGCTAGGGGTCCGATGCCTCGACGCTCGCGGCGACTCGCAGCTTGTCATCAACCAAGTCATGAAGAACTCCCACTGCCGCGACCCGAAGATGGAAGCTTACTGCGACGAGGTTCGGCGCCTGGAAGACAAGTTCTATGGGCTCGAGCTCAACCACGTCGCCCGACGATACAACGAGACTGCGGAGGAGCTGGCTAAGATAGCCTCGGGGCGAACAACGGTTCCCCCGGACGTCTTCTCTCGAGACGTACATCAACCCTCAGTCAAGAACGATGACACGCCCGAGCCCGAGAAGGCCTCGCCTCAGCCCGAGGCACCCTCGGCCCAGCCCGAGGCACCCTCGACCCAGCCCGAGGTACCCTCGACTCAGCCCGAGGTACCCTCGGTCCAACCTGAGGCACCCTCGGCCCCCAAAGGTGAGGCACTGCGCATCGAGGAAGAGTGGAGCGGGGTCACGCCTAATCGAAACTGGCAGACCCCGTACCTGCAATATCTCCACCAAGAAGAGCTACCACTCGACCAAGCCGAAGCTCGGTGATTGGCGCGGCGTGCCAAGTCGTTCGTCCTACTGGGGGACGGGAAGGAGCTCTACCACCACAGCCCCTCAGGCATCCTCCAGCGATGCATTTCCATCGCCGAAGGTCAGGAGTTACTACAAGAAATACACTCGAGGGCTTGCGGTCATCACGCAACGCCTCGAGCCCTCGTCGGAAAAACTTTCCGACAAGGCTTCTACTAGCCGATCGCGGTGGCCAACGCCACTAGGATTGTCCGCACCTGCCAAGGGTGCCAATTCTACGCAAGGCAGACTCACCTGCCCGCTCAGGCTCTACAGACAATACCCATCACCTGGCCGTTCGCTGTGTGGGGCCTGGACCTCGTCGGTCCCTTGCAGAAGGCACCCGGGGGCTACACGCACCTGCTGGTCACCATCGACAAATTCTCCAAGTGGATCGAGGTCCGATCCCTAAACAGCATCAGGTCCGAACAGGCGGTGGCTTTCTTCACCAACATCATCCATCGTTTTGGGGTCCTGAACTCCATCATCACCGACAGAAAGTTCCTGGACTTCTGCGAGGATCACCATATCCGGGTGGACTGGGCCGCCGTGGCTCACCCCATGACGAATGGGCAAGTGGAGCGTGCCAACGACATGATTCTGCAAGGACTCAAGCCACGGATCTACAACGACCTCAACAAGTTCGGCAAGCGATGGCTGAGGGAGCTCCCCTCGGTGGTCTGGAGTCTAAGGACGATGTCGAGCCGAGCCATGGGTTTCACACTGTTCTTTCTAGTCTATGGGGCCGAGGCCATCTTGCCCATGGACTTAGAATACGGTTCCCCGAGGGCGAGGGCCCACGACGACCGACGCAACCAGACCGACCGAGAAGACTTGCTGGACCAGCTGGGGGAGGCTCGGGACATGGCCTTACTACACTCGGCGCGGTACCAGCAGTCCCTGCGACGCTACCACGCCCGAGGGGTTCGATCCCGAGACCTCCAGGTGGGCGACTTGGTGCTTCAGCTGCGACAAGACGCCCGAGGGCGGCACAAGCTCACGCCTCCCTGGGAAGGGCCGTTCGTCATCGCCAAGGTTCTGAAGCCCGGGACGTACAAGCTGGCCAACAGTCAAGGCGAGGTCTACAGCAACGCTTGGAACATCCGACAGCTACGTCGTTTCTACCCTTAAGATGCTTTCAAGTCGTTCGCACACCTCGTTCACACACAAAGTCTAACCATCAAGGAAGGGTCAGCCTTGCCTCGGCAAAGCCCGACCCTCCCTCGGGGGCTAGAAGGGGGGAACCCCCTCTGCGTCAAATTTTTCCTCGGAAAAGATCTTTTTTGCCAGAACATTTTTCGTGCTTGTCGACTACTTCAAAAGTGGGATCCTGAAAACGAGCCGAGGAACTCCTACGCCTCCGGGATACAGATACCTCACTCGTCACCTTCTGCGATAAGTAACTCTCGCTCGGATAGGCGATTCCGCGGATCGAACAAGTCTTCATGCTCGAAAGCTCTTCTGTTGAAACGATTTTTCGTGCCTTCACGACTATATTGGTAGCAGAATCCTACGGACGAGTAAGAGTACACGTAAGCAGCCAAGGCCGACCGAGCCGAGGGACTCCTATGCCTCCGGGATACGGATACCTCACTCATCACCTTCTGTGATAAGTAACTCTCGCTCCGACAAACAATTCTGTTACCGACAAATAAGTCCAGATACTCGAGATAAGAGGAAAAGAGACGCAACTTTATGACACGATGACAGTATGTTTGGGCCTTGGCGGCCGCAGAAAACATACGCACACTACAAGACGGACCGGTCCTGCAGGCTCAGGCGTCGATGGAGGAGGCAGCAGCAGCCTCGGCGTTAACTCCACCCTCGGCGAAGTCTGACCGAGCCTCGGACGGCAACGCGGTCGGAGGATCTTCGCTCCGAAGGACGACGTCAGCACCGCACCCGGGCCATCGCCGCCAGGGTCTCTTCCAGGAATCCGGCCCGAGTCGATGGCTCGGTCGGCCGCCCTGAAGCCTCAGCCAGCTGTCCTCCGAAGGCACCGGCTTGGCTCATGGCTTCGGCAACTCGACTCCGGCGCTGGTCCCGCCAGTGGACGGCCTGGCCAGGCTCCGGCCGATGAAGTTTTCTTTTCGAGCCAACTCTGCCTCTGTCCGTGCTAACACCGCTGCCTCCGGCTTCGGCTCATCGAAGAGCGGCCGATGGTTTTCCTTTAACTAAGCAAGAGAAGCCTCGGGCGGCAAGGCCGACCGAGCCGAGGGACTCCTACACCTCCGGGATACGGATACCTCACTCGTCACCTTCGCACGAGGCAACTCACACTTGGTTGAGCGGTTCAGTTAGCCGACATGCGAGTCCTAGTGCTCGAAATAAGGAAAAAACACGGCACCGCGCCGAAAATACATACATGTTCAGGCCCCGAAAGCCACAATGAACAGACACCGGCACGCAAGGTGCCATTACAAACGGAACTCCGGTTCCACCTCCGCAGGTACGAACAACCCCCCACGACGGAGGGCCTGCGGAGCAACAGAAGGCCGACGAACGGCTCACCGACGCCCACTCCGACACCAGCGACAATGACCTCCGCTCTGGGTGACCAAACAGCAGCAGCGATGGCCTCGGGGCGGACGCTGCAGCTGCAAGCTCCTCGCCCACGTCCCCACTCGAGGGGCAAGGACAAGATATTAAAGCCAAAGAGCCGGAGGTCGGTCCATAAACGGCGCTGACGGCCTCGGCGGTGGAGAAGCTTCGTCCGGCCGCCAACGTCGCACCAGCAAGCACAGGGCGCTCCAAAGTGCACCGGCAGGTCCCTGCCTCCACCCTCACCACGAAAGCGAGGACAGGGGACGGAATGTTGCATCCTAGCTGGATAGCAATAGTCTGTCCTCCCTGGCATGGCTGGAGGACACCTCCTCCGCAGAGATGGAGGATGGTTTCCACCACCAGAAGCTAGAGGAAGAGGTGGCCAGCCGACCCATGCAGGAGGTAGAGCCCCGGCTCACCTCGCTCGCCGCCCCAGCAAGGATGACGAAGATCCTTGAAGCTGAGGGCGACGCAGAGGCCGTAGCCCGGCTCGCTTCTCCTCACCAGACCGATCAATGGTGAGGGGATGCAGCCGGGCTGCATGACGAAAATCCTTGAAGCCGAGCGATGGCTGAAAGGTACCAACTTCCGAGAAGTTGTGTTCCTCCAACGACAAGACAAAGACAACGCGGGCGTCCCCCACCCGGGGGCTCGGAAGGTGGAAAGACACGATGCATAAGGGAGGCGCGAAGATATGGTTGCCTTTCAAGGGGGTCACCCTCCTTTTAAAGGCAACTCTCCCCACTTGCGTCCTCAGCCGTCGCAGGCAGAGTCTTCTCCAACACGCTCCAAGGTCCTCCCCCTACGACACGGGGACTGGGCCCCACGCATCATGCAAGCTGGCTCAAGGCAGAAGAAGTCAAACCGTCGCGTGTGGTGCATGTAACCGCCCAGCGGTTACAAGCGCTCCTCCCCTTTTGCCCGGACCAGCGGGTGAAAGGGCGGACCGCCATGCAGGCGGCATGCAGCCGCACCAAGGGGGCGCACCCTTTCGACTTCGACGCATCCAGCATGGAGGCCTAGGCCCACACGTCATGTAACCGGCGCGCCGGTTACTACATGCAAGAAACTGCACCGTCACTCGCGCCACTACCGCGCCTCCTCGACTGCGGAACCAGTACCGCGACTCGAGGCAACCCCGCGCATGACCCAACAGTGCCAACCTGGCACACCGGTCACGGGTGAGCCAGCCGAGGGAGAAGGCGTGACGGTCGATACGGCCAAAATTGGGCCGGCAGTGATGGCGGTGGTGGGCAGGCAGAAGCAGCGGTCAAGTCATCTGCAGGCTCACGTCCCCTCTAGGGACAGCGAGAGAACCCTCTCCCACGGCGTGGAGACGACGCGCCCGTGATCCGTACCTCGAACGGCTCACGCACGCGCAATGGCTGCCCCGCGAACCACTCGTCCCGTCGCATTAACTCTGCAGTAGGGCAGGCGACACCTTTAGCAGGCGAAGCAGACGACGCTTTGTTTCCGCCGCATTGACCGCGTCAAAAAAGGTGCGCCACGACGTTCGATTTTATATCCTCCCCCTTTTCTCTTTCTCTCTCTTACAACAGGGACCGGGAAAGGGGATACATGGGATCCTTCTCCGTGAAGGAAATGGGCTCCGGGCCCCCACTACTGATCAGAGGTTCGAAGGCTGGCCCCTCGGAAGGGTTCGATAGCCGCCTCAGAGCACTCGGGTTCGGCACCCGCTACTGGTCAGAGGTTCGATGGCTGGCCCCTCGGAAGGGTTCAACGGCCGCCTCAGGCTACTCGGGCTCCGCACCCACTACTGATCAGGGGTTCATAGGCTGGCCCCCGAAGGGTTCACAGCCACCTCAGACACAGAGCGAGGGATGACCATGGGTACGTTCGATACATAGCCGAGGCTCGGGCTACGCTCCCGAGGTACCCTAGGACATTTATGAGACCCGCGGGAACGATTCTGTAACGGAATCCCACCAGAGGGAGGCATCGAGCCCTCGGACCCCTGTCGAAAGGGGACCGGGTCCGGCAAATCACACGCAGGTACTTTTGGGCACGCCTCCGGGCCACAGCCGACCCCTAACGAATGGGGCACGGGCATCCACTCGGATCACCCGTTCGCAGCTCGCTGGAGACACCATGTTCGGCGCCCACCGAGGGCAACATGGCACTTTCCCCCCCCCCCTCCTCCTTGCGGAAAGGCGACGTAGGGGCATATGTAAAAAAGCCGAGTCTGTCCTTGATCGTCCTCTCGCTCTATGCGGAGGCTCGAGGGCTGCTCTCGCAAACTCGGCTCCAGCCAACCCATTGACAGCGTCAACATACCAGCCCGAGAACTTGGGACTCGATGGTGCACCCGGGCTATGGCCAGTTTGCATGAGGGGACAACCAGATCGGCCAAAGCATCACGAAACGCATTAAGATCTCGAAGGAGTCTAACCACTCCTCCGAGGCCTCGGGGGCTACACCCGGCGGGTGCGCTCGTGCGCCCCCGCCGGAACAAACAACAACCGAGAAAGGCTGGTCCCCTTGCAAAAAAGTGTGACAAAAGCCTCCAAGCGAGTATTAACACTCCCTTGGAGGCTCGGGGGCTACTGTCGGGGACCATAATTAGGGGTACCCCCGAGGTTCCTAAATCTCAGCTGGTAACCCCCATCAGCACAAAGCCGCAAAGGCCTGATGGGTGCGATTAACTCAAGGGACATGATCCCGCCTCGCCCGAGCCCAGCCTCGGGAAAGGTCAGCCGACCCCAGAGGATTCACGCCTTGCTCGAGGTACCCCCTCAAGCAATGGGCACACCCTCGGCTCGCCCGAGGCCCAATCTTTGCCAAGAAGCAACCTTGGCCAGATCACCACGCTGACCGACCAAATCGCAGAAGCATTTAATACAAAGGTGGCCTGACACCTTATCTTGACGCGCGCCCCTCAGTCGACAGAGCCAAAGTGACCGCAGTCACTTCGCCGCTCCACTGACTGGCTGACAAGGGGACAGCGCCGCCTGCGTCGCTCCGACTGCCGTGCCACTCGACAGAGTGAGGCTGACAGCAGCCAAGTCTGGCTTCGGGCGCCATAGGAAACTCCGCCTCGCCCGACCCAGGGCTCGGACTAGGCTACAGCCTCGGAAGACGACGAACTCCGCTCGACCCAGGGCTCGGACCCGGCTACGGCCTCGGAAGACGACGAACTCCACCCGATCCAGGGCTCGGGCTAGGCTATGGCCTCGGAAGACGACGAACTCCGCCCGATCCAGGGCTCGGGCTAGGCTACAGCCTCGGAAGACGATGAACTCCGCCCGACCCAGGGCTCGGACCTGGCTACGGCCTCGGAAGACGACGAACTCTGCCCGACCCAGGGCTCGGACTAGGCTATGGCCTCGGAAGACGATGAACTCTGCTCCGCCCGACCCAGGGCTCGGACTAGGCTACAGCCTCGGAAGACAACGAACTCCGCTCTGCCTGACCTAGGGCTCAGACTAAGCTACAGTCTCGAAAGACGACGAACTTCGCCTCGCCCGACCCTAGGGCTCGGACTCGACCTTGACCCCAGGGCTCGGGCTCGACCTCGACCTCGACGATGAACTCCGCCTCGCCCGACCCTAGGGCTCGGACTCGACCCCGACCCCAGGGCTCGAACTCGACCTCGACCTCGGAGGAGCCTCCGCCTCGCCCGATCCAGGTCTCGGGCCGACCACGCCATAGGAGGGGCCATCATTACCCTACCCCTAGCTAGCTCAGGCTACGGGGAACAAGACCGGCGTCCCATCCAGCTCGCCCCGATAAAACAAATAATGATGGCGCCCCGCGTGCCCCATGACGACGACGGCTCTCAACCCCCTTACGGAAGCAAGGAGACGTCAGCAAGAGCTCGACAGCCCCGACAGCTGTCCTTCCGCAAGACTTCAGCGCTCCTCCGACGGCCACGACATCACAGAAATAGGGTGCCAAAACCTCTCCAGCTGCCACAATGGCATGTACTTAGGGCACTAGCTCCTCTCTGCTAGACACGTTAGCACACTGCTACACCCCCATTGTACACCTGGACCTCTCCTTACGCCTATAAAAGGAAGGTCCAGGGCTCTCCTACGAGAAGGTTGGCCGCGCGGGAGGACGGGGCTGGCGGACGGTCCCTCTCTCACTCTCCCACGCGGACGCTTGTAACCCCTACTGCAAGCGCACCCGATCTGGGCGCAGGACAACACGGAGGCCGCGGGATTCCACCTTGCCTGTCTCTTTCCCCCCTTCGTGCTCCGCCTCACGTCGACCCATCTGGGCTGGGGCACGCGGTGACATTTCACTCGTCGGTCCAGGGACCCCCTGGGGTCGAAACGCCGACAGTATTAGAAATTTAAAGACTAGAAATAAGTTAAAATACTCTAAATATTTTGTAGCTCTAGAGGAGACCATCCAAACATGCTGTAACTGAGATGGATTCACATAGCTATTTAGATGTTAATTTTTTTAATTTCCTTTTTCTAGACTGCGAATAAATAGATATAAAATAGGGAATTTTACATTTGTGGCCTCAGTGATGGCATCGTCCTCAAATTTGACCGTACGCAACAAAACTGCTCAGATCTATCCACGACAAAGTGCACTTGCATCGGTAAAGGGCTTGGACGCCGTTGGCGTGAGTGGAGTGCTGCCCCGTTACTGCACATGGGTCCCACATGAGCATAACTTGGATTCCAAACCCTCACTCGAGCGGCAGAAATGGATCGGGAGGGAGAAATCCTCACCCGACCGCCGCCAGCGCCGCCACCGCAGCCCCTCTCCGCCGCCGCCCCGGCCGACACGGCCTGAGCCCACCGCCGCAGCAGCCTCTCTCCGCCGCCGTAGCCTCTCTCCGCCCTCGCCACCGCCGCTGCCCCGGCGCACGACCTCTCTCCGCCGCCGCGCCGCAGCCCCTCTCCGCCATGGCTACTGCCCCGGCACGGACGCAGCCCGCCGCCGCCACCGTGGATCTCCCCTGCCAGCCTCTCCTCGCCGTGGCTGCTGCGTCTCTCCACACGGAAGGCTTCTGGTAGTCCTTGTTTTCATTCCTATACCCGTTTTCATTCCTATACCCTACAACGTAGTGATCACCTGTACCCTGCGTCGACTATGGCCTTCTGCAGCGCGTCGGCCTTCTGGTAGTCCTTGGCAGTCCGCGGCCTGGCCCGCTCCGCCGCACTGCACGCACGCTGCCCGTTACTACCTGCCTCTGGACATTCGCAGTTCACCATAGTTCAACATAGTTCAATATAGTTATCCATCAATTTCAGTAGTTCAACATAGTTATCCATCAATTTCAGTAGAGCTTAGTCTTTGCAAATTATGTTGTACAGATCCAGACCCTCTGAAATGTCTTGGCAATGTCCAGGCCCTCTGAAATATCTTTGCAATTTATGTCTTTGCAATGTATGAAACTTGTACAGGTCCAGAATGTGTGTGTAAGTTTTTACGGAATGTCACGAGCGAGCAGCTCTGCCGACAGTGGAGAAGGGTGGCCCAAGTATGGGTCGTTGATTCGTTGCCCTAAGTGTGATCGGTTGGAGCCCCTCATTAGACGTACATCAAAAAAAATGGGAGAACGGGAACTATGGTCGTGAGTTTGTTAGGTGCGAAAGCAAGCCACACCATGGAAAGGTTGTTTTCATTCCTATCTTTTTCCCAATTATTGTCGATGTGATGTTTTGTTTCTGATCTTTTTTGTTTACTTGTTTAGGTACAAGAAAATTGTAACTTTTTCATGTGGATGGATGATTATGTAAAGATGGTGGAAGGGACAGGGTTGAAGAGCAACTCAAGGGAGATGTTGGCAACTACGAGGGATTTGAATTTGAATCGGGATAAACTGGGTGTTGAATTGAAGAAAATAAATGAAAATTTGGTCAAAATAAGTGACAATTTAGGCAAAGTGACTGCAAATTTGGGCAAGATTATGGATCAGACTAGGGTCCTCTTTGCTTTTATGGTTTTCATTGTTGTGTTTTTCTTTGCGATAAACTATGGTTGCAAGTATCAAATCTATGTGATACGTAGTAGTGATGAACTATGCTATTGTATGATGAACTATGCTATTGAATGATGAACTATGGTATTGTGATTAACTAAAGTTGTATGTTACTTGACTGGTGATATTACATTTTGTATGATAAATCTGTTGGACGCGGGCTTAAAAATAGAGAAAAAAGAACCTCAAGGGACCCTAGACGCAGCTTAAAAATGGAGCAAAAATAATCCCCACCAGGGGGTATCGAACCCAACACCTCTTGCAAGCCAATGAGCAACAACACCACCACACTACACTTAACTTCATGCTACAAATCGAAGTCATATTTAGTTAACCTCCAACGGAGAAGTTATTTTATTTTAAAACAAATAAACAAACTTGAATTTGAACTGTAAGTGCAAAAAATATAGTTCACAAAATTAATTAAAATTTATATGTAGGTAGATATAATCAATTTAATAACATATACATAAAATTCTACCAAAATTCAATAATTTGTGTAGAATATAAGTGGGTTCAAAATTTTAAGTACTTCCAAAAAAAATTAATAAAATCAAGGTTTCATCAAAAACTCATGAAACTTGGCATGGAATCATACTATACTCATACAAGGTTGGGATAAAAATTTCGTATGATTTTACAAAAGTCCTAATATAAGTGCTTCACAAACTCAAACATCTCCAATAAAGTTTCATAGACTTTCACTTGAATCCTCCAAGTTTCATCTAAAAATATAAGTGCTTTACTTTCTTGACCTTCAAATTCTTCACACATGTCCATTGACTCCCTAAAAATTTATTTGAGACAGATATTTATTTTTTTAATGTTTTCATATTTTCTATCATTTAAATTCGTATATTTTTTAGTAAATTTAAATAAATATCTAATGTTGCCAAAAAAATCATGAAACTTGGCAGGTAATCAATTGATGTGTTTACGAGGATAGGATAAAAATTTCGTATGATTTTACAAAAGTCCAAATATAAGTGCTTCACAAACTCAAACATCTCCAATCAAGTTTCAAAGACTTTCACTTGAATCCTCCAAGTTTAATCTAAAAATATAAGTGCTTTACTTTTTTGACCTTCAAATTCTTCACACATGTCCATTGACTCCCTAAAAATTTATTTGAGGCAGATATTTATTTTGTTAACGTTTTCATATTTTCTGTCATTTAAATGCGTATATTTTTCAGTAAATTTAAATAAATATCTAATGTTGCCAAAAAATCATGAAACTTGGCAGGTAATCAATTGATGTGTTTACGAGGATAGGATAAAAATTTCGTATGATTTTACAAAAGTTCATGAACTATTTTGTATGTTCCGATTTTGGTGCTTGTAAGGGGAATTTTTTTAGAAATTTTGGCAGCATTTTAGTAGATTTTTTCAGTTTCACAAGTATACAAACAGAATTTCTCACAAGCATACAAACAGAATTTCTCACAAGCATAACCATACAAGTCTCACAAGTCTCACAACCATACAAGTCTAACAACCATACAAGGTTCACACGCATAACCATACAAGGTTCACAAGCACAACCATACAGAATTTCTACAAGTCCATGATAACTCTTGGCTTTCGTACTCGCTTCGTCATCTCTTTGGATGCACTAGTGGGCACGTCTTTGCTTCTCTTCTTGGATGCACTAGTGGGCGCGCCTTTGCTTCTATTCCTTGGCATTTCCTTGGGTGCACTACAAAAAGAAACAATGTTGAGTACAAAACTTGCAAATGAAAAGTAAAAGTAAAGAGCTCAAACTTGACAGAAATGTACCTAGAGGGCACCACTCCCAAATCAACACTAGTGGGCGCAACTTGCAACTCAAGATTGGAGGGCACCACTCCCAAATCAACACTAGTAGGCGCAACTTGCAACTCAAGATTGGAGGGCACATCTTGCAAGTCAAGATTGGAGGACGCATTTTGCAACTCAAAAATGCAGGGTAAATCTTCAAACTGAAGGTTGGATGGCAAATCTTGCCACTCCAGATTGGATGGCACATATTGCAACTCAAGATTGGAGGGCACATCTTGCAACTCAAGATTGGAGGGTGCATCTTCCAAGTCCTCTCCAAAAGCTGGATCAACTGCATTTTTACAAATTCTAGCAATATGACCCAATCCTCCACATCTTTTACATTTTCTTTTTCTAGCTCCAAGTCCATTCCTACCCTCTGCATTTGATCTTATTCTATTCTTTCTCGGCCTTCTAGGTGCTCTAGTCAAAACAGGAGGATGAAGCACGAAACCAGGATCGACTTTGTTCCACTGGTGTTTTGCCCCTAAAGAGGGCAAATTATCAGCATATGCGGCTTTGAACTTGGCAACTGAGTAGTAGTCATCAACATATTGGTCTATATGTGAAGCCGGAGAACTTAGAGAAGTTATGAAGCAAAGTGCATGAGTGCAAAGCAATCCACATATCTGCCATTGCCTACATGTACAAGTTCTCTTCTCTAAGTCCACTGAAAACCTCCACTCCGTCTTCTCTTTGTCAAATAAAATCATCTCTGCCGCATAAGGCTTGAATTTCATGATGTTCATCCTCAAACCTCTTGTTTTTGCATTCAAAGCCTTCATGACAAGTGGGATGATCTCATGGTTTTTAAATCTTTCTTCCGCAATTCTTTTGCGCAACTCAAACTTTACCATAATCATCTGTCTTATCTTGTCCACTGTAACACTGCATCACAGCACCACCCGCTCTTGGCTGCCCTCTACGTCACTTTTCTTTCGGCACTTGGGCATGTGTGCGGAAAAGGGTTGACCTTAACTTGAACAATAGTGCTATTCCTCATAGTGGAGGCATGCATCCTCCACTTACACCGCTCAAACCAACAATGCACAGTGTATCTCTTGGGCGAACTCTTGTCAATGATAAAGTCGTATTCCCCTTTGATGCAATAGGTTGCGAGTGCATTCCTACAATCTCTCATGGTTGGAAAAGTATTACCTTCTTCTAGACTTGGATTTTCTCTGTCCCAATCAACAATCAGTCTATCCTCATCTTCTACATCATCGGGCACACCCATGGTAAGGTTCTCCTCCCTCTCTTCATCATCGGTATCCTCGAATTGTGCAAGCATGTCATACCCACGTGCATGACCATTTTCAACAAACTCAGGATACATTCTCTCATCTTCATTAGCATTAAGGACATCATCCTCAAGAGCTTCCACATGAGTGTTTGAATTCATCCTAGTTGACAAAAAAGAGATAATTGTTTGTAATTAGAGCATTTGTCTCAAGCACCAATTACCAACAATACAAGACAAAAAGTACAAACAAAGGAGCCTCCACTACCTACATGGGGTGGGGAGAGCTGGACATGGTTTATGGAGAAAGTGACATGGGCACGTGGAGCACTACTTAAATAGGGATACTACAATCAAGAAAGTGACATGGACCAGAGCCGCACTATCTAGGGACTACTCGGCTACTCCATATGGATCAGAGAGCCGCACTATCTACTCCACAATTCATCAGGACCACAGCCACAATGCCCCTATCAATTAGAGCCTCACCTTCTTGAAGAAAGCTGGAGCCACACGCTGGAGGGGACCTGGAGGCAGCTGGAGCTGGAGACACGCTGGAGCTGCAAATCCGGCGCTGGAGTGGGGAGAGCGGCTAGCTGGAGACGTGCGCCGGACCTGGGAGCTCCGCGCAGGAGCAGGCTGTGCCCTTTGGGAGCGCGGCTGCTACTTGTGGCTCCTCCACAGCGAGCGTCGCGACGTCTAAAAGGGAAATAGGCTTACACCTTTTCCTAATTGATTTTGGTGGTTGAATTACCCAACACAAATAATTGGACTAACTAGTTTTCTCTAGAATAAATGTTCTACAGGTGCCAAAGGTTCACATCAAACTAATATAAAGTCAAAAGAAAGGGCTAAAAAGAAAGGAGCAAAGGAAACCGAAGTGCTCCCTAGTCTGGCGCACCGGACTATCCGGTGCACCACCGGACAGTGTCCGGTGCACCAGGGAAGATCGACTTCAAACTCTTCACCTTCGGGTTTTCCAGGCGCACCTCCGCTATAATTCACCGGACTGTCCGGTGCACCAGCGGAGCAACGGCTATCTGCGCGCAACAGTCGACTCTGCAAAGTGAACAGTGCAAATCAGATGTCAGAGCAGACGGTTAGAGGGGCACCGGACTGTCCGGTGTCGCACCGGACTGTCCGGTGCCACATGAGGACAAAAGCCTCCAACGGTCGACCAGCTTCAAGCCCTAACGGGAGGATGACGTGGCGGCACACCGGACACTGTCCGGTGCGCCCATCACCAGTATACTTCTCCAACGGCTACAGTTTTGTTGGTGGCTATAAATACCACCCCAACCAGCCACTTCGAGGTGTGGGAGCCCAAGCAACATTCCAAGTCATCTAGTTGACATACTCAAGCCCTCCCAACCACATATATTCATTGATCCATCCTATACACAAGATTTAGACCACTACAACCCACACAAGTGCCACAAAAGCGAGAGCAAGCAAAAGAAAGCCTCTCGTGTGATTTAGCTCTAGTGCTCTGTGAGTTTCATTGAGAGATAGTGTGTACTACATCTTTGTGTTCATTTGCGCGTGGAGTTTTGACTCCCATTGAACTTCCTCCAAAGTTTTGGAGGCTTGTAAAGCTAGCAAGAGACACCAAAGAGTGTGGTGGTCCTTGTGGGGTCTTAAGTGATCCTTGAGAAGAAGAGCTCGCTGGTCTTGCGTGATCGGTGGAGAGAGGGAAAGGGTTGAAAGAGACCCGTCCTTAGTGGACTCCTCAACGGGGACTAGGCCTTCGAGGGCCGAACCTCGGTAAAACAAATCACCCGTGTCTCATGTGCTTATTGCTTGTGATTTGTTTGTTCTTTCACTTTCTAAGTTTTTCTTGCACTATTCTTTGCTAATAATATTTGGTGTTGCTTTAAGTTAAATTCTCATTTAGTAAAGCAACACCTTGCAAGAAAGAACTTGTGATATTGCTCTTCTTATCTAAGCCCTCTTGCTTTATTCTCATAGACTTATTAGTTGTATTGTTTTATCAATCCCGCATTATTTGAAAGCAATACTCTTTACAAGCAAGAACTTAGTTTTCATACTCCGATAATTGTATATCTTGTTCTAACCACTAATCAGAGGATCTAGTTGGGGGATAAAGTTTTAATTTTCAGGTTTCGCCTATCCACCCCCCTCTAGGCGACTTTCAATTGGTATCAGAGCTAGGCACTTCATCTTGAGTCTAACAACTCAAAGTGATGGCTCATAGAAGATCCCAAATGAACAAGAAGACCCGGGAGAACAAGGAGGTAACTCTTGAGATATTACTTTCCGATTGTTCTAATTATGATTCATGATCTACTAGAGTGATAAATGCTTTTAGAACCATAGATCCTCAATTAGAACAAATTTTAGACAAGAGTATTATTCCTCCTAGTTATACTAGGGAAAATGCTTCCGAGGAAGATCTAAGATGTATTCGCTTAAACTATCTAGCTTATGACATCGTAAGTAAATCCCTTAGTAAAGAAGATTATCATGCCTTCTTAATAAAATATGATAAACCTATCTGTGATGCGCATGATATTTGGACTAGAATTAAAAGCAAATTTGGTAAGTCCAAACATGATAGTTCATTTTGTGCTTCTACTCCCTTTGGTCTTTGTGATACTAACCCTTGCAAGGAAGAAGAAGAAAATGAACGATGGAGACCAAACGATGAATCCACCTCTCCAAAAGGTTTGTCTTCCCATTTCGATTCCCACATATGTTGTGTGGCTAATGAAAATGATAGCGGAAGCACAAATGAGGATGAGGAGGAAGAAAGAAGCCTCATGCAACTCTACGCTCGCCTAAGCCAAGAAGATAAGGCGGTCATGCTCAAACTTCTAGAAAGAGAGAGAGAGCAAAGCGAAGCTCGTCAAAGGCTAGAAAGTATTCTCTCCATGAAAATGCAATGCTTTGACGAGTTAACTAAAGAACATGAGGAGCTAAAGTGCTCTCATGTTGATTTGGTCCAAAGGTATGAAACTATTTCAATTGAGCAGGATAATGCTTTACATTGTATCGCTCAATTAGTAAATAGGAATGCCTTGCTTAAGGACCAAATAGAAAAGCTAAAAGATGAAAATCTAGCTTTTCAAGAAAAATATGATATGCTTCTATGTTCTCATGAAAATCTTATGGATGATCATATCATATTGAATTTGACTCATGAGGTTGTGATAGAAAACTTAAAATCCCAACAACCTCACTCATGCACATGTATTCAAATTGAAACTACATTATCATGTGCTAATGCTTGTTGTGTGTCGACAAGCAAATCTTCCTTTGAGCTAGAATTTGCAGGAACAAAAGAAGATACTTATCAAAAGCTCAAAGAAGAAAATGAGAGGCTAAAGATGAGCTTGACACAACTAAAAGGGAAGTGCATTGCTCAACCTTCTCAAGATAACCGTGATCACATGGTGAAGAAGCTTGAGACAGGAACAACCATGGCATGGACTAAATCCCTTGAAGAAAATGTCAAGGACTTGAGGATTGCCAAGAGGAAGGAACACAAGAAGAAAATCAATACCTCTTCGAAAAGCCTCAACCATGCCTCCACAAAAGGTAACGCCCAAGGTAATAATCAAGCCACACTTCACACTAAGAGAAGTAAGAAGTGTAGTGAATGCTTTGAAAAGGGACACTCGATTAGATCATGTCCCTATATATAAAATGACTTGATTATTAGCAAGGATGATAAATTGTGTTTTAAATGCTCCAAGAAGGGACACTTATTTAGATCTTGTCCCCATTTAAAACAAAAAGGCATAATGTTAGAAAAGAAAATATTCACTAACCATGTAGCAAGCAAGAAGCAAGGAAGGAAGAAATCTTCAAAGCTTGAAGATTGCCTGTGCTACATATGCCGAAAGAAGGGACATCAATGTAAAGATTGTCCCATTGGTAACAACCCCACTCTTAGCTTGTCAATTAATTCTCATGTAGCTAGGCAACCCAAAATTGCAACTTGTGCTAGAAAGGTAATGAGTTTACCTAGTGCTAACACAAAGGACCTTTGGGTTCCTAGATCTTTGTTGACTAACCGTAATGGACCCATCAAGCGATGGGTACCAAAATATGCTTGACAAGCTTTGCAGGAAAAGGAGATGGTATGAAGCTTTGGGGTGCTTGAGAGAGTTTATTCAATTCTTATCAACTCAAGCTATCAATCTTCAATGATCTATATATCCAAGATTGACCCAAAGTTATTTTGAATTATTATGTCTAAAACTCATATCATCTTGAGGGAGATATTGATGTTGTAGGAAATAAAGAATTATCATGTGCGGAAAATCAAGGCCTACAACATGGAGGAATGACAAAGGATGGTAACACTTATGCTTTTAAGTGCGAGTATATTAAATTATCATTTCTTATGTGTCTTGTGTAGTCACATAGAAAAGGAAGCACTTAATATGTTTTTAAGTTATGTCACCATTCTTTGAAGATTTTCCTCTCATATGGTAGATTGCATACTCATCATTTCCATTCTATGGCAATCTACATGCTTTAATTTGTTGCAAGTATCTCATGGCATGTTTTTCACTAATTATCTTATTATTGCCATGATTCTAGATATAGAGAGATTTTTCAGGATAAGGTGCCATGTAAGAAATTCAAATCCTTAGGACACCTATAAAAGGAAAACTCTCAATAACTAGAATAGTGAGACTAATGATTTTATCTAAGTAACCCAAGTAGTCTCACTTGTAGAGAATAAGTTTCTCTTTGAAAATGCGTAATCTAACATGAAAAGAAAAATCAATCCAATGATTTATGATGTACTTCTACTTGCTTAAATTGGATTTGATTCTTTCACATTTATCGCTTTCCATATCATGAATTAGATTTATTCCTATAATCTTAAGGGATTATTTATGCTTGTTTTATGAGTTAAAATTGAGCATAACATCATCTATGGATAATCAAGTTCATGCTATGAAGTTTCCATGTTTTAGTAATCTATGTTTTCATTCATTATAAAATTGATTACAAAAAGGGAAACTAGTGCTTGTGCTACTAATGACATATCTCTTGAGCTTACTTATGGAAATCTACAAGAGAGTAAGTGCACGTTTAAAGCCACAAGCCTCAAGGGTTACTCTTCACCCAAAGGAAGAAAGGTAAAAGCAAAGGTATGGGAACTCTGTTTCTCATCATTGTTTATTTACTCTAATTTATCATATTCTACCTATGTGAAGAATAGATTCTTTATTGGACTTAATTTTTGCTAGGTGCACATTGAATCTCATTCTCATAAATGCATATGTCCATTAGAATCTAATTCATGCCTTTGCAATATATATATATATATATATATATATATATATATATATATATGTTATCATATTGATTTACTTCCAAATAATGATTACTAAATTCAATATGAAGAAGTAAAATTCCAATGATTGATTAAAATGTTTAAAAGGTGCATATTCCTCTTTTCTAATAATGTGCACTAACGTTAAGGATTTTACTTCATGTCTATGTGGCTTATGAATGATGAATGGTTTTTACCTCCTATCTAAAAGAATCATCTTTCATCATATGCTCCCTTGTGCCATTAACATCTTTCTTGAGTATATTCAATAAGTTTGAATGGAAAAAGAAACAACTACAAAGGGAGGACTCTCAAATGAAAGAGGAGGACATCAAGAACAACAACACCTACTTGGATAACAAGATCTACAAAACAATCAATGGTGTGTTTGTGAGTATTCTAAATCCTCTAATAATGAGAATACTAGGCTTAAGTTGTTTATTGCAAATTTTATAAGCCTTGATCAAGATGTATAATGCTTCTCCCTAATTGTATTTAAAGTAAATGCATCCATTTAACTCATTCAAATACTTGATGCATGTCTTTAGGGGGAGCCTCTTTCTATATCTTGATTATGTTGAGACTATCGCTTTATCTTAGTAATCTCATATAGTCTCTTGCATGAGAATAAGTTTCTCATGAAGTATGCTACTTCAAATTGATCCATCTTGTTAAAGTAATGTCATCTTTATCAAGTATTGTAGCTTTCATTGCCGAAGTAGCATATTTACTGGATTCTCCTATTTCAAGCTTATCTAATGCATATGTTGTTCTTTTGATCACATCTGTTATTTGTTTGATCATTGAATAAACACGTATGTTTCTTAGTGTCGCATATACTATCAATCGATCTCTCTTGATGTGCACTAAGTTAAAAGGAGAATTCATGATACATTTATGCAATTGGTGTTCCACTTAATATATGCTAATAATGACTTGTGAAGGATCACTAGTTATAGAACTCTCTCTTGTGCAAAATATTTCCATACATTGTCTTGAGTATAGGTCTTAAGCAACTAAGATAAAGGACAAAGCACAATGAAGAGAGCGTCTCTATGTGAAGGTACAAAACGGTAAAATTACTTCCCTTTATTTACACATGTACCTAAATCTTCCTTTTCTATACATTCTTTGTATATCTTGTATAAAAGGAAGAGAAATCATGTCCATGCATTATCCCTGCTTCATACCTAGTTTAACCTCTTAAAATTTCACTCCTGCATTAATGCATCTTTGCTTAAACTAGATAAAGATTTTATTGTCAAAGAGCTTAAAGCTTAACCTTGTAACGAGGATAAGCTACCTTTGTTCCAAAGGTGGATGGTCCTTAAGCCTCTTTGAAATCCTTAAGGGAAAATGCTTAAATTGTTCATAACATGCTTTCATAAGTGCATAAACTGTCATAAGCATCACACTCTTCACTATGACACAATGCACTACACATTATATATGATATAGATATGTTCTCATTAACCTAATTATGTGCAATTGGCGTTTAAGGCCAAAATATGTGTTCATCTCCCTGCACACATTTAAGGGGAGCAATCTATATTATATAGAACTATGATCATGCTTAATTTGACATATCCTTTGATCATATCTCTTTTATGTCTATGACTAATGTGTTTTCAAGTGTATTCTCATGCTTAGTCATAGAATTGAAAGGGAAATGGAGTATTCGGCAAAGACGACGCTTCCACTCAACTCCATCGGTATTATCTACTCTTTGCCGATACCCCGCATCGTTCTCCACTTTGGTATAATCTTCACTCATATTTATTTGTTTGCCATTGAAGAGAAAGTAAAGGGCTTATATTTCACTCACAAGTATCCGTTTTTGGCAATTCATGCCAAAGGGGAGAGAGTATTAGCCCAAAGCAAAAGGACCGCACCACACCACCAATTTCAAAAAATTATAGTCTTTTAAAAATTGGTGTTAAAAGAAGTTTTTCAATTGGTATCTTACTTTGATATAATTTCAAATTGGTATACCATCTTCAAAATTAATATCTAAAACCCTTTTGAACGCTAAGAGGAGAATTTCATTAAGGGGGAGTTTTGTTTTAGTCAAAGGAAAAGCATTTGAAACAAGGGGAGAAAAATTCAAATCTTGAAAATGCTTCTTTCAATCTTATTCATGTACCTTTGACTACTTGCAAAAGGTTTTTTGAAAAGAACTTTACAAAGAATTTGCACAACAAAACTTGTGGTGCAAGCGTGGTCCAAAAACATTTTTAAGAAGAAAACAATCCATGCATATCTATTGAAATAATATTGGTTTCATTCCAAGCAACCTTTACACTTACATTATGTAAACTAGTTCAATTCTGTACTTTTATATTTGCTTTGGTTTGTGTTGACATCAATCACCAAAAATGGGAAGATTGAAAGGGAAATAGGCTTACACCTTTTCCTAATTGATTTTGATGGTTGAATTACCCAACACAAATAATTGGACTAACTAGTTTGCTCTAGAATAAATGTTCTACAGGTGCCAAAGGTTTACATCAAACCAATATAAAGTCAAAAGAAAGGGCTAAAAAGAAAGGAGCAAAGGAAACCGAAGTGCTCCCTGGTCTGGCGCACCGGACAGTGTCCGGTGCACCAGGGAAGATCGACTTCAAACTCTTCACCTTCGGGTTTTCCAGGCACACCTCCGCTATAATTCACCGGACTGTCCGTGTGCCACCGGACTGTCCGATGCACCAGCGGAGCAACGGCTATCTGCGCGCAACGGTCGACTCTGCAAAGTGAACAGTGCAAATCAGATGTCAGAGCAGACGGTCAGAGGGGCACTGGACTGTCCGGTGTCGCACCGGACTGTCCGGTGCCACATGAGGACAAAAGCCTCCAACGGTCGACCAGCTCCAAGCCCTAACGGGAGGATGACGTGGCGGCACACCGGACACTGTCCGGTGGCGCACTGGACTGTCCGGTGCGCCCATCGCCAGCAGACTTCTCCAATGGCTACAATTTTGTTGGTGGCTATAAATACCACCCCAACCAGCCACTTCGAGGTGTGGGAGCCCAAGCAACATTCCAAGTCATCTAGTTGACATACTCAAGCCCTCCCAACCACATATATTCATTGATCCATCCTATACACAAGATTTAGACCACTACAACCCACACAAGTGCCACAAAAGCGAGAGCAAGCAAAAGAAAGCCTCTCGTGTGATTTAGCTCTAGTGCCTTGTGAGATTCATTGAGAGATAGTGTGTACTATATCTTTGTGTTCATTTGCGCGTGGAGTTTTGACTTCCATTGAACTTCCTCCAAACTTTTGGAGGCTTGTAAAGCTAGCAAGAGACACCAAAGAGTGTGGTGGTCCTTGCGGGGTCTTAAGTGATCCTTGAGAAGAAGAAGAGCTCGCTGGTCTTGCGTGATCGGTGGAGAGAGGGAAAAGGTTGAAAGAGACCCGTCCTTAGTGGACTCCTCAACGGGGACTAGGCCTTCGAGGACCGAACCTCGGTAAAACAAATCACCCGTGTCTCGTGTGCTTATTGCTTGTGATTTGTTTGTTCTTTCACTTTCTAAGTTTTTCTTGCACTATTCTTTGCTAATACTATTTGGTGTTGCTTTAAGTTAAATTCTCATTTAGTGAAGCAATACCTTGCAAGAAAGAACTTGTGATATTGCTCTTCTTATCTAAGCCCTCTTGCTTTATTCTCATAGACTTATTAGTTGTATTGTTTTATCAATCCCGCATTATTTGAAAGCAATACTCTTTACAAGCAAGAACTTAGTTTTCATACTCCGATAATTGTATATCTTGTTCTAACCACTAATCAGAGGATCTAGTTGGGGGATAAAGTTTTAATTTTCAGGTTTCGCCTATCCACCCCCCTCTAGGCGACTTTCAGCGTCCTCCTCACCGGCTCCTCCCGGCTCCTCCAGATCCGGCGGTGGGCTGTGAGCGGGGCGGCGGCGGACGGGCTATGAGCGACGGCGGACGGTCGATTCAATCGATTGGGGAAAAAATCCCATCTAAGGGGACGGACAGGGGGCCACATGTCAGTTACGGCCTCCAGTCCCGTTCTTTAACGGAGACGGCGTTCGAGCACCAAATGGAGTAAACTTTCGATCTCGAGGCTAAAACTGAGTATCAACAAAAAAACGGGTATAGAAATGAGGTGTGCACCTCATCCAGGGCCGCGAATGTAAAAATCCCTATAAAATATGTTATATAAATTTGTATTTTTAACATTGAGTTTGTTATGATTTATAAAAAATAAACCTCAAATTTCTTAAACGATAGATATAAAAATCGTTTTTTATCTTTTTTATTGTAGGGGGCAAATGATGTAAAAAAATTATTATTGGTTTTTACAATATTTCTAACATTATAACTAAATATTAATACTGAATTATATATATATATATTAAATTTGTGGTGATAATTTGGATGTCTGCTTCCAGCCCTGTCTAGCTCCTTCGGTCCAGCTTCGACTGGCTCGCAGTGGCAACAGGTAGGCCGTAGGCACACGCGAAGCGATAAGGTCGGCTAAGCCGCGATGTCGCCGCCGTCCCTCGTGGTGCTCCCGCTCCTCCTCCTCGCCGCTGTATCCCACGCTACGGCTAATGCGGTCGGTGCTGGCGCCCCTCCCCCAGTGCCGACGCCGTGGCCGGAGCAGTTCCACGCGGTGGTCTTCACCAATCTCACCGAGAGCGGCGGCCGGCTGCAGCTGATCGACCTGTACTACGACTGGCCCAGGGGCCGCAACCTCAACCTCATCCGGGACCAGCTCTCCAGCGACCCGCTCTACGACGTCGAGTGGACCAACGGCACCTCCTACTTCTTCGACTCCGGGTCCTGCCGCACCATGCGTTTCCCCGTGGGGATCCTGCCGCCTGACTGGCTCGCCGCCGGCGCCGTCTATCTCGGCCGCGAGCACGTCGACGGCTTCGACTGCCACCTGTGGACCAAGGTCGACTTCGTCTGGTACTACGAGGAAGTCGCCACCGGCCGCCCCGTCCGCTGGAATTTCTTCAATGGTAGTATTAGTACTAGCTAGCTTTATCGTCCGCACATTCAATCTATACTTTCTTTAGACTCATGATGGAGCATCGTGGATTTTTGGCGATTCGCACCCGTCTCGGGTGTTTTCATCTAACAATGCGTGCGATTTTGTTCTGCAGTCTAAATTTCTAGGAACGTTTTCCAGTTTTGTACTTTCGATGCAGCACTATAATGGTTAATGCACTTCTAGAATCTGGGGTAGAAGCGTTCGGTTGATGCAGCAGGGTGATTACTGATGACCTGTGTGTTCTTGTACCTCAGGGATGCAGCAGCATGTGATGAGCTTTGAGGTGGGAGGAGTGCTGGAAGACTCCGAGTGGCAGGCGCCCCCTCGCTGCTTCAATGGCGGCAATGCCGACACCGCCAACGCGGCTGCGGACGGAGTTCATGGCGAGGAAGCCGGTAGTGTTGATGTGATGGACAGCATGATCAGGTTCGCCGGGGCTCCGGCTGCAGCAGTAGCTGCAGCATTTGACCAGTGAGATTTTCGTTTTCCTGATGTTTGGCTGATGAGAGAGTCTGTGCCAACGGTGATCCACGCCCTGTTGGTTCTGCTACGCTCTGTTGATCACATTGTGCTTAGTATAACCCTGGCTGATTTGTGGTAACACTGATAGTCACTGTACATTTCCTGGAACTGGAAATTTGATGAGTCAGTGTCGATCGTAGCTGCTACTATTTTCCTGGAGAATGCAGGCTCGGTACTGATCCACTGAACTTAACTATCCCGCTGTCATGGAACAGGAGGGGCACAAATAGACTTGCATTTTTTGTTGCATTTCTGAACGCTCATGCTAACTTGTACCATCAGTGATGAACTGATGAATCTATCGTGAGTTGTAGATAGAACATTCATGCTTTGGCACACATTTGGCATTGCACAAATGTACAACTCACTGATACGGAAAACGGACGGCAGCCTGACTGGTGAGCAAGAATTTGTGCTCAATCACGTGCTGGATGTTGCTCTAGTGTGCAACTTGTTCTCGCCTGCAATGCAGGTACAGAAATGAACCATAATTTTTTTAAAAAACGAGACCATAAAAATAAAAGTTAGTTGTGTATATTTTAACCATTAAAATTTCATTCATTTGATTATGAATCTAAACACACACACCTCGGTGTGCGTATGGGTCAGGTATGCATGCGTAGATATGATCATTGCTGTTTGCACTTCTCCATTCCCGACTGCCATTCCGTGTTCTATCTTTCTCATCTCCTGTCATTCCCATTCCGTCCTCCTCGCACTGTCTTTGTCATTCCCCCTCCCACAAAGCTCATTCCTATTCCGTCCTCCTCGCACTGTCTTTGTCATTCCCACTCCCACAAAGCTCATTTCTATTCCGTCCTCCTCGCACTGTCTTTGTCATTCCCCCTCCCACAAAGTTCATTCCTATTCCCACGTGTATCCCACGCCTAGCTAAAATTAAATTAAAAAACACAAATGTGGCCCCAATAGGATTTGAACACGCAACCCCTCAAGCAAATGTGCTCGTAGCTACCACTACACCACATGTATGTTTATATCAATATTTGTTACATTAAAAATATCTACTACATCTCTTCCAAATCCCACCTGCTACCCTTGCACAATGTGTAGTAGTAGATAATTATCAACGAGATTACTAAATTATATTTTTGGACGGAGGCAGTAGTATTTAAACAAGAGCCTTGCATGCAATTTCTTTTGTTTTTATAATATTTTCAACTTAAATTCCTTTTTTATATGTGTGACATTTATTCTCCGTAATATTTTTTTCCATGGATCTGACTTGTAAGTCATTTTTATAAACCAACGCCAAAGATGAATCCATGTTTCTTACTTGGAAACCCCGAACAAACACCCCTGACAGGAGGCGCTCGCGTTGGCGTTGCTCATCGACGACAAGAAGCTTGGTGGCTGCCAATTCGACCTCTGGAAGCAGTCCTACGTGTCCGCATGCGCCGCTGTGTTTGACAAGCTTCGGCGCAGCCGCCGCTTGGATGTGGTCCAGAGCGGATGCACCGCGCTGTCCATCTTCAAACAGGGGACCTCATGGTCGTCCCCGACGCTGACGACTTTCGGGTTGTTCTAGGCACCACATCTGACGACGGCGCTGTCACGCCATCCAGCTCATCATCCATCTGAAGCTCAACCTGCTACGTAAGTCGCTACTGGCCGACCATGAATTCTTATGCGCTGGGACGACGACCGTTGCTAACGTTGTGTGAGTGTCCTCGAACAAGATGTATATAGAGGAGTAGCACATCCGGTAGTGCAATGAATAGGTGTACTACCTCGCTGATGAGCCTGGGGTGCACTTCGTTTGGTAGTCCAGCCAAGAGTCATCGGTACTCGGCATATCGTGCACGTTCGATGACTACTATATCAAGGTATGTGGCGTCATCTTGGCGCCAGAGGTGACGCAGAGGAGGACCGACAGAAATGACCACTTGCCATCGTCAGGGGTAGCTTTTGTGCCGACCTGCCTTTAATTCTCTTCGCAGGCACATACACTTGATTTTTTTGTTTAAGCAAGCGTGTATGGTGGTGCGTACCTGATGACTGACAATGTACGAGGGAACTTGTACCGGTAGGTGTGGCACGTGCTCTTCAATGATGAGACCATGTAAATCGTGTCATATATCGAAGTCTACATGATACTGATGGTTGCAATGTACGTAGTAGTGAAACAACTAAATTAAAATAACAAAATTTATGTATGACGAGGATCACAAATGGATTATGAAATATTTTCTTATAACAATATAAGACACATTTTGTATATAAGTTATCATGTTATTATATGTTCCCGTTGCAATACACGGGCACTCATCTAGTATTAAAAGAAGGAACCTAAGAGAACACTAGAGCAGGACTGATTGCCCCCAAACATGTATTTTCTGTTCCGTGAAAAGCCTGTCTTTAGGAGGCCCAGTTTAGTAGGAGGCCCAAGGCCTTTGGAACATGAAAAAAAAGGAACGAAAACGAAGAGGGAGATGCTACAGTACCCAGTTTAGTAGGAGGCCCAAGGCCTTTGTTCAAGTTCTGTCAATATTGAGACAGATAAAATTGAAATAACATATCCTATGCTACAGATAATCTTGTGCTGTTCGATATTGGGGGGCCGCCACCGTGAGAGATAGTTGAAGAACTAACCGTGGAATCTGCTTTTATAGGAAGAAAGATTATCGGTATTTGTCAACACATCTTAATTCTCTCTAGAAAGAATATGGACAAAATACTAAGAATATTTATCAATGTCAAACACTTTTCCTGGTTAGTTAGTTTCCCTGCATAACAACAGCAAGTCAACTTGACATACACATCGTGCACACCGACATATATACAGCACGTCGGACGTCCACGGAATGACCGCCGCAAGCGAGCTTCTGTGATCTCGCCGGCGCGCGCTGATGGCGATGGAGCCGTGTGTGTGGATGGAACCCTCAGGTATAAATATAATCTAATAATATGATAACAATGATGGTTTATTTGACTAATAATAACGACTCTTTCAGTCAATTAATTAGTCTACGGTCTACTTGTACTAAAGACAAAAAAAATTTATGCAATGCAATGCAATGAAGTTTTCTGTACAACCATCGTACAGTCAAACTAGCAAAAACAATATATATATATATATATATATATATATTATAAAAAATAGATAAATTTTACTATTTACTCTCTGTCAAATATATGTTAAATCTTAAGTTTTAATCGATTTTATGTTAAGATAAATAAAACAAAAAGGGAATTCTACCGTTATTATTTACTCAATTCATATATATATAATAGGGGTGGTATAGAATTCGAAAGGGAGCTAGGGAGAGGACTTGATTCAAAAGCACGCACAAGAAAACGTGGTGTGCGTCCGTATACATGTGTTCAAGCGTCAAAACCATGTGCACGGAAAACCATGCACCACACGTGAACGAATTAATATAATGCGTTATCTTTTGTTCCTCAATTAAGCGTCCGTGTTTCACTTGCATGCACATTATTAAAATTCGATCACGTACATATCCACCCTTCAATGTCGTCCTAAAAGAATGCCAATTATATTATTTAGGAAGACGCGTGTGTATATATATATATATATATATATATATATATATATATATATATATATATATATATATATATATATATATATAGGGCAGGTATAACGGGAGCCCTGGGCTTCCAATAGTTAAAGGAAGCCCAGGCCGACCACCCCTGCAAACTGGTTCAACCAGCGCGCCCAAACAGGCTATCGGGTGCGCCACCTGGCCCACGTCTGTTAGCGCAAAAAAAGGAATGCATGCATGAGTCAAACACGATCCAATGCATGCGCATAAATTTAGGAAAGATATGTGCGACAGTTCCTGTTTTTAAAATCCTTTATTTCCTCCATAAATTTAGGATCGCTGCAACAGCCATGCAGCTAGACGCGTAAGGACCATTTTATGATATATACTGAGACTAAATATACTACACTGTGTTAATAATTATGCAATTCGATATACTGCGTAAAAATCTGTTACCAGCTGCATGCACACGAATTTATGATAAAAATAATGTGCAATGAAAGGAAATGAATTACACGCATAGAAACAAAAAATCGTATTTAATGTTTTATTTCCTTCATAAATATAAGATCCCTACAACAGCCATGCAGCTAAAACACATTAAATCTAGTTTATGATATATACTGATACAAATTATACTACATGGTGTAGGTATTTATGCAATTCGTTACACTGCATAAAAAATCTGGCATGTTGTTCACTGGTAGACGCACCTCCGGGTTGGAGCGTAATAACCTTAAGTTTTGAGCATAAAATCCCTCAATTATAAGTGTATATACCGAGCCAATGTAAGAGGTTGATAGCTCTAGTAGGTTGTTATTACGATCCTATTTTTATGGCAGATCCGAAAAACATGGCAGTCGCATACATGCGGTTATACAGATCCTAAAATTATGGCAAAATGCATGCATGAGTCAAACACGTTCCCTTGCATGCACGTAAATTTAGGAAAGATATGTGTGGCGGTTTCTATTTTAAATGCTTTATTTCCTCCATAAATTTAGGATCGCTGCAACAGACATGCAACTAAAACTCGTAATGACCATTTTATGCTATATACTGATACTAAATATGCTACACTGTGTAGATAATTATGCAATTCGGTATACTGCGTAAAAATCTGCTACAGGCTGCATGCACACGAATTTATGATGGAAAGAATGTGCAATGAAAGGAAATGAATTGCATGCATAGAAACAAAAAATCACATTTAATATTTTATTTCCTTCATAAATATAGGATCCCTCCAACAGCCATGCAACTAAACGCATTAGAACTAGTTTATGATGTATACTGAAACAAATTATATTACACGGTGTAGGTATTTATGCAATTCCTTACACTGCGTAAAAAATCTGGCATGTTGTTCACTGGTGGACGCATCTCCGGGTGGAGCGTAAAAAACTTAAGTTTTGAGCATAAAATCCCTCAATTATAAGCGTAAATACCGAGTCAATTAGAGGTTGATAGCTTTAGTAGGTTGTTATTACGATCCTATTTTTATGACAGATCCGAAAAATATGGCAGCCGCATGCATGCGGTTTCTATTTTTATACAGATCCAAAAATTATGGCAAAATCGTGGGAGTTTCCATTGCATGCGCGCAAATTAAGAACAGCATAAATCAAGGAATTGCCTTTCCAATGTGCATGCAGTAAACTGATATACGAAATCTGTGTTAAAGCATAAAATCATACAGTTTTTAGCGTAAATAATACATGTGGTAGGCATAAAACACAATAAACGAAAAGAAAAAATGCGCCGGATCAGAGGATGTCACGCGCGATCATCGCTGCGCGCATCTCGCCCCTTCCGTGACGTCGCTCGCTCGAACATCGCGCCTCATGCGTCGCCGTCGCTACTCGCACGTCGACGGGCGTCGCTTGCTCGCCGGCCTTGAAAGTGCCGCCTCCTCGGGGCTTCGGGGACGCCGCCGCTTGCCTGCACAAGGGCCTCGCTGCGGATCGAGAAACCTCTGCCACCGCGCGTCGAGGTAATGGAGTTGCGGCCACCGGCCTGGGATCCGCCGCCGCTCGCCCTCTGGATCGGGGGCCGCTACCGCCGGCCTGGGAACCGCCGCCACCGCATGTCGAGGTCGGGGAACCACGGCCACCGCCGCGTGCGCTATCGGGCAACCGTCGTCGCTAATGAATCGAGATGGGGCGTGAAAAACTGAACCCTAGCACTCCGGGTCCTGTTTTATAGACGTCCGGATGTGGTCCGGCTCGACCGGAGTGCACTGTCTGGCCCGGGCTTCCTTTAGTTATTGGAAGCCCAGGGCTCCTAATATATATATATATATATATATATATATATATATATATATATATATATATATATATATATATATATATAGTGGTGCCTGCTAGCTGGTCCGGTTAGACATCGCATGTAGTCTATTATATATCCTTGCATTATTAATCCCTGCCACATTCAGATATCGACCGATTCCTGTTCAACCACATGTTGTTTGACATTATTAATCACATAGTAGATCGATATTTGCCAGCTGAAGCATGCACTCAATGACCCAAATGCACGCATGGGCGGCACACATCTTCAACAATTAATAGTCAGCTTGTTATTAGCTCGTATATATGAACTAAAAAAATAGATAAAAATGAAAATAATCTAACATGTTAGTATAGAAAACACGTGAGCGTAGAACAAGAATAATAAAAGATGTATGAGTGACACCGTCAAAAATTAAATCATTTCCACAAAAAAACCTCCATGGCAATAATCTCCAAGGTACAGCTTACAGTCTCAATGTTCTCCTTTGCCGCGTCCTTATGCTACAACAATACCCAGAACCGTAACCAATATGTTTCCCTGAAAACAGCTTGCATAAAAGATGTATGAGTGACACCGTCAAAAATTAAATCATTTTCACTTCATCAAATAGCCCAACAAAGAGCAGCGCTGCCCCCAACAAGAATAATAAACTTCTTTTTTGTAACGACGACTCCCGAGAGCTAACTGCCTAACTTAATTATTATCTCTTCTTACCCAATAAAATATTCTATGAGCTATCTCTTTTAACACTCTGGACTGCCACGCCTTGAATCAAACCAATGATTATTTTATTATATTTCATTCAATTAATGTGTTTATTAAAACTGTTTTCCTAATTTAACTGTTACATATAGGCTCCAAGTTAATCCTAACAAGATGTATGTAATATTTTACTAATCTTATTATTACTAATAGGGACATCCATGTTAAATTCCCGATTCCTACCAAGGAAAACTAAAAAGTTACTAAAATTTCTCATAATATAAATTTGTAAAACCTAACAACGAACCCTAATCATCATATTAATGACAAAAATATTTTATTTTGGTTTCAAAAAATAGCCAGACCACCCATTGTAAAAAAACAACATAAAATAACACCTCAATATGCAATTTTGCATCGATCTAAATTACACACATAATTATTTGTCGGTGTTTGGATCCGAGGACCTAACCAACTAGTGAAATAATGTCGCGTCCCTAGACATAGATGGTGATACAAGTTGACACAAGTCTTTTATCCTGGTTCGGGTAAGGAGAGACCCTACTTCTAGTTCTAGCAGAGGGGGATGAGACTTATACTACTCGCGCCTAAGTGTTTGCAGTAGGGATTATAAGCAGAGCGGGAGAGGGAAGGATCCCAAGTCCCTTGGTTGATTGAGGCAAGTGCCAATACCGTGTGGAGGAGAAAACTCGTGAAGTGTTCACCTGCCCCTCCTGAAGTTGTAGGCTATCCTATTTATGGGCCTAGGGGGCTGACTGGAGGACGGGCTCGGGCGAGGTGAAGTTTTGTCCTGAGGGCGAGTTCCGCTTTGGGCGAGATGGAGTTTGCGCCCGAGGGCTGGTCTGCGCCCCTATCGTATTACGCGTCCCATCAGGAGTTGGCAGACAGCGTGCATGTACAATGGTCACATGTGTAATCACAGTTGGTGAATCTTTGACAAGACTGTGGTCTTGTTGTCCCTATACACCCACAGGCCTAAGCAGGGTAGGTATGCGTATTGAATGCGGCTATCCCCCGGAGGACTTCGGATGGGTATTGTCCTATGCTTGTCCTTTTTGCCCTAGGCGGGCTCGGGCGAGGCAATTTTTGTCCTAAGGGCGAGTTTCGCTTCGGGCGAGGCAGAGTTTGTGCCCGAGGGCTGGTCTGCGCCCCTATTGTATTACGCGTCCCATTAGGAGTTGGCAGACGACGTGCATGTACAGTGGTCGCATGCGTAATCACAGTTGGTGAAACTTTGACAAGACTGCGATCTTGTTGTCCCTGTACATCCGCAGGCTTGAGCAGGGTAGGTATACACATTGAACGCGGCTGTCCCTAGGAGGACTTTGGATGGGTCTTGTCCTGTGCTTGTCCTTCTTGCCCGAGGCGGGCTCGGGCAAGGCGGACATCACTGTCCTAGGGTGAGGGGACCTCGGTCGGGACAAAGATTCTCTCGAGCACACGCCCCATCCAAGATTGGGCTCGGGCGAGGCGGAGTTTGGAAAGACCCTTGAGGGGAGTCTCAGGTGAGGCGTAGCTCTTGATCCTTTGACCTCGGGGAACGTACTTTGATGGTGTACTTAGGGTTTAAGCGCATTTTAGGGGTGTAAGTTAGGTACCCTTAATTTCCATACCCGGCATTATTCAAGAGTGATAATTCAACACCCAAAGGGCAGAAACTCATCTTTGTGCCATTTGTATAGCTAATAATGCAACAGGAACTAGGCCCTGTTTGGCACAACTGCTGCTTGTTGAAAAAGCAACATATCTGAGAAGCTGGTGAAAAGCAACTTCTGCTTGTTGGCTGCTTTTAGTGTATTCTGAGAAGCAACTGAACTGATAAGTAAGCTGCTGCAGAAGCTGACTGTTTATCAGAACTTCTGCTTAAATTTATGAAGAAGCTAAAAATAAGCTGTGCCAAACAGGACCCTAGAATCCATTCTTTTAGTTAATGCAATAGCATAAAAATTTGTGGCAACTAATGGATAAATTTTGGTGAAAACACATCGCTAAAGCTGATCAGTGTTGATCGGTTCAGATTAGTTCCGACCAAACCGACTAACTAGAGCCATCCACGTGTAATCGGCTGGTCTATATCGGCTCGACCATCCGACATATCAGTTAGTATCAACCAGAACATGACTCGATTTGGTCAAAACCTATCTAACTGACTGGTCGACTGTCTCGCTGACCAGCCAGCCGATGTTAAAACAAACCGTCGGGCCACGTCACCGACCATTACTGACCCGGATTGGAACGAGCATAAACAAACATCAGAGGCCTAGATATGAAGTCCTAACTCTATACCAAGTGTCACACAACTCCTTCGGCACTTAGGATATAAAATCATTCATCTTTTGATTTGCTTTTGTCAGTCGTCGCTCAAAGTTTTTATCTGAGGGATTGTTTTCACCGTTGTAACGCAACTCCCTGTATTGTGACCTAACTTACCAATTGCTCTGTAAAACACACGTTAGTCACAAATAATCTTACGTTATTATTAATCACTAAAACCAACCAGAGGCATATATAATTTCAGGCTGGTCTATATCGACTCTACCATCTGTTGACACCTTTTTGGAGGCGCCAATCACTTCAAAAGAACCAGCGGCGGTGCTCTCTGGCCAAGCGCGGACGGTCCGCGGCACAGGGCCGGATGGTCCGCGACCTGGCGCGAGGCGAAGGTGCTCTCTGGTCAGGCGCGGACGGTCCGCGGCACAGGACCGGACGGTCCGCGACCTGGTACAGGAGCCCGGGTTCCCTGCCTGACGGCCGGACGGTCCGCGCCCTAGGGCCGGACGGTCCGCGCGTGCGCAGGGGCGGCGGAGGATCGCCGGCGGCGCCTGAATCTCGCTCCCGGGAGGGACCCCGTCGGGGAGGAGAGATCCTAGGAGTTGTCTAGGCTCGGGCAGGCCGACCTAGACTCCTCTAATCGACGTAGAGTCGAGGAGAGGCGGAGAATTTGGGGATCGAGAGGCTAAACTAGGGCTAAACTAGAACTAGACTAGAACTACTCCTAATGCATAAGGTAAAAAACGAGTAATAGACTGGATTTGATCGATTGTTGGGGGTTCAATCGGCCGTAGCCCTTCATCTATATAAAGGGGGAGGTCTGGATCCGCTTCCAACTGATTTCCGAGTTAATCCCGCGGTTTTAGGTAACAAATCCCGTGAGAAACTAGGAAACCTAACTAACTCTGCGTACGCGCGGACCGTCCGCGCCACCACCGCGGACGGTCCGGACCGCGGACGGTCCGGACCGCGGACCGTCCGGCCTCCGGGCCGGACCGTCCGCACGGTCATTTTTGGGTTCCAACATATGCCCCCCTGCCTTTTGGTGAAGGTTGACGAACCAAAAGCATATGAACTAAACCTGATGTAAGTCACCGGCTTTTCGATATGGAGATTATTCAATAAAGCACCAATATAAAGGCCGTTTCGGATTGTATCTTTCTCGGCCATGACCATTTGATCAATGGATCAAAAGGAATAGAATGGAGGTGCCCCCCAGTCTGGATAGACGAAGGGACTATACATGTACCGTGGATTCATCATCGTGTCATTCCATGTTTGAACAGGATAATATACCGACGATGAGTAAATAGATGGAAAGTACCCTGGTCTCATAGAATGAATAGGCGATGCTTGTTGTGTCGCCTTTCGGGCCGTTTTGTTTAACTATTTTGTTTTAGCAGGTGGCCGGGGTTTCTTTGTTGACGATCACGTGGAACAGTCTTTTTGCTAGCATCTTTGGAGAGCAACTGATCAAAAGTAGGATCGGCTTTGATCAGCCGATTATATGTGCTTTGACCTTGCGTCTTTTTCCTTGCTTTGTGTAGAGGTTGACGCCTTTGGTCATAGGGGGACTGTCCGGCTGAGTTAGCCGGACCGTTTGTTTGAGCACCGGATCGTCCGCACGTAGGTGCCGGACCATCTACGATGTTCGGGCTAGGCTGATGTGTTTGGTTCATTAACTGTGCCTGCCCCCCAGTGTCTTCGGACTTTTTAGCCTTCTCGTCTGAAGCCTTCCGAGCAATCTCCTTTTGTGATATACCTGACATGCGGGGATCGCCAATGACGATACCCTTGCCTTCGCCTTTATCGGCCATTTCGGGCCGAACCAAGACCTTTTTGCATGTGAGTTCTATTGTATTAACAGGAAAGGGTTGTGTGTCTACTTGCATCTCCTAAAAAGCCAATCGACCCTCATTTATGGCCGATTGTATCTGTCGACGAAAAACATTACAATCATTGGTGGCATGAGAAAAGGAATTATGCCACTTACAATAAGCACGCCTCTTTAATTCATCAGGAGGAGGAATAGTATGAGTTAATTTAATGTTGTTGTTTTTCAGTAACTCGTCAAATATTTTATCGCATTTGGCAACATTAAACGTAAACTTAACTTCTTCTTGTCGATTCTTTCGAATCGACTGTAAAGCAGAACACGGTGAAGGTTTAGCCTGCCCTGGCCAAACCAGTTCGGCGGTGTATACATCCGTGGATCCATCGTCCGAGTTATCGTATCCCACTAGATGCATCTTATGGCTAGCCAATTTTGATGTTTCCTTACTTCGGCTTTCACATGTCATAGCCCGCTGGTGCAAGTGCACTAGCGAAAAGAATTGGGTGCCATCTAATTTTTCTTTTAAGTAGGGTCGCAACCCATTGAAAGCTAGCCCTGTCAGTTGTTTTTCTGCGACATGAATCTGAAAGCATCGGTTTCTAGTGTCCCGGAATCTCCGGATATAGTCATTAACCGATTCTTCAGGCCCCTGTCGGACTGAAGCTAAGTCAGCCAATTCTAACTCACGTTCTCCTGAGAAGAAGTGTTCATGAAATTTCTGCTCTAATTCTTCCCAAGAGTTAATAGAGTTTGGTGGCAAAGCTGCGTACCATGCAAATGCAGTATCAGTAAGGGACAACGAGAATAAACGAACGCGGTAGGCTTCCCCATCAGCCAATTCTCCCAAGTGTGCTATGAATTGGCTTATATGTTCATGTGTGCTTTTCCCACCTTCACTAGAAAACTTAGAGAAGTCTGGTATTCTAGTTCCCTGTGGATATGGCACGGTGTCGAATCGGTGGCTATAAGGCTTCCGATACGATTGCCTTGTACCTGACACACTAACACCGAGTTTGTCCCTGAACATCCCGGCTACCTCGTCTCTGATCCTCTCCGCCATATATGGCGACCATCCATTGAGTTTGTGGGTGGAGATTTCAGGTTGCCTGACGTTACTCTGTCGGCTTTCCTCCCAGGGATGTTTGAGGTGTGTGTTAGGTGTCCTATTAATGTCACCAGCTCCTGCCCTATACCCCTCAGGCTCTCTTGTGGCCGAATAGTATTCAGCCCTATGTCCATGAGGTGGTATGGTATGATTATAATGTGTTGCTGGTGGGGCACCATAATGTTGCTGCGATGAATGCGGGAACTACGCGTATTGCGTAGCTCTCGGCTCTGCGTATGCATATCCGGACGGTCCGGCGTAAGAGGCCGGATGGTCCGTGACCTGGCCAAATGGTCCGAAGGTATATCCGGATTGTCCAGCCGTATATGGTGCTACATGGGTAGTCTCGTACCCAGACCGTCTGTCGTAAAGAATAGGACGGTCCGCGATCGGGCCGAATGGTCCAGGGCTGTACCCGGACGGATCGGCCATATATGGCGCGACTTGGGCAGTCTGCGCATGGACTCGTGTAGAGTCGGATGGTCCAGCATAATACGTCGGCCGGTTCATGCCATATCCGGACGGTCCGGTGTAAGATGGCGGACGGTCCGCAACATATCCGGACGGTCCGGCGTGATGCACCGGACGGTCCGTGATGGGGCCAAAGTGTTCAGGGTTGTACCCTGATGGTCCGGCCATGTACGGTGCGACCTGAGTGTTTTGTGTGCAGGCCTGCATCTGGTCGGACGGTCCGGCGAAATACGCCGGACGGTCCGCGGTATAACCGGACTGTCTGAGATGATGCTCGGACGGTCCGGTCGCGTCCAGTACCTGCCGCGTGCCTAGTGGTTGCGGCTGTGATGGTGACACGAAAGCGTGCATCGGCATACCATATGATGGTTGGGTCAAAGGTGACCCGTTTATAGCCGATGTGTTTGACGTGGGTGGCACTGTATTAGACTCTCGCGATGGAAAGTTAGGAGCAGCTGATTTCTCGTATGTACGTAAATGCATTTTGATAGATTCATCTACATATTGCTTTAACTGATCTCCTCGTTGATCCATGAAAGTCGTAAGAGATAGGTCTGGAGTACTTACAGCGGGACCCTGAAGTGGAGGTAGGAGAGATTCCATATCGATCTCCCCTTGACGGACGATCTTCTGGTGGCGATCTACCGTGAAGTGTGACAAGTACTTGTCCGCCGCCTCCTTGCGCCGTTCGGAGAGTTTATGCAGCAGTTCCGCCTCTTCCTTGTCGCGTTGTTCGTTCCATTGCCGCATCACCTCCTTCTCATTGCGCATTATGAGGTCTTCAAAGGGCCTTTGGTCATCAGCCGGAAGCGCCTCCATGGCCGGCTTGATGATGTTGGTAGTGGAGATCTTGGTGTGATCCTTAGAACCGGCCATTTATGGGCCGATTTTTAGCAGATCTAGACACCTAGTCCCCAGCGGAGTCGCCAAAAAGTATGTTGACACCTTTTTGGAGGCGCCAATCACTTCAAAAGAACCAGCGGCGGTGCTCTCTGGCCAAGCGCGGACGGTCCGCGACCTGGCGCGAGGCGAAGGTGCTCTCTGGTCAGGCGCGGACGGTCCGCGGCACAGGGCCGGACGGTCCGCGACCTGGTACAGGAGCCCGGGTTCCCTGCCTGACGGCCGGACGGTCCGCGCCCTGGGGCCGGACGGTCCGCGCCCTGGGGCCGGACGGTCCGCGCGTGCGCAGGGGCGACGGAGGATCGCCGGCGGCGCCTGAATCTCGCTCCCGGGAGGGACCCCGTCGGGGAGGAGAGATCCTAGGAGTTGTCTAGGCTCGGGCAGGCCGACCTAGACTCCTCTAATCGACGTAGAGTCGAGGAGAGGCGGAGAATTTGGGGATCAAGAGGCTAAACTAGGGCTAAACTAGAACTAGACTAGAACTACTCCTAATGCATAAGGTAAAAAACGAGTAATAGACTGGATTTGATCGATTGTTGGGGGTTCAATCGGCCGTAGCCCTTCATCTATATAAAGGGGGAGGTCTGGATCCGCTTCCAACTGATTTCCGAGTTAATCCCGCGGTTTTAGGTAACAAATCCCGCGAGAAACTAGAAAACCTAACTAACTCTGCGTACGCGCGGACCGTCCGCGCCACCACCGCGGACGGTCCGGACCGCGGACCGTCCGGCCTCCGGGCCGGATCGTCCGCACGGTCATTTTTGGGTTCCAACACCATCCAACAGATCAGTAAGTATCAACCAGAACACGACTCAGTATGGCCGATACCTATCTAACTTACTGGTCGACAGTCCCAGTGACCAACTAACCGGTTGGGCCACATCACGGGCAGTTACTGACCCGGATTGGAACGAGCATAAACAAGCATCAGAGCACCTACTACACAAACGGCAAATGATGCCTTGGATCCATGAATGAAAAAAAAAATCAAGCTGATGGATACAACGATCCATGAGAGATCAATGTTTAATTAAGTTGTTGTTAGGTCCTATACGTGACTGCATTCATTTTCCTAAATTTGTTTCTTTCACAGACGTCTGTTTCAGTTCCCAACATTATTATCGCCACAACTGTTCATATTATAAAGCTGCTGAATATATAACTCTATTGGAGTGAGTGACAAATGGGTTGCTCCAATAGAAGGTATCTGTACCTTCCTGGTCTTTTAGTCAGAAGCATCCATGGATGCGAGTGAACGAAGCCTGCTCCATCCATTTCAAAAAAAAATGTAATTCCTTTTTAGGATGTAAATAGTTTTAGGCTCATCAAATCTATATAAAAGCAGTAATATTTTATAGTACCTAATAAATATCATCAGAATAATCATAGATATATAATAAACTTTACTAGCGTACTATTTGGAGCCATAATTGTTAATAATGTATTTTTATATAAATTTAGTCAAATTGAAGGAAGTTTTGGCTCAGTCTAAATCTATACCGGTATCTTTTGGGATGGAGATAACTAGTAGGGCTGGGCAAAAAAACCGTAACCCGAAACCCGAACCCGGAATACCCGAACCCGAACCCGAAATACCCGAAACCCGAATTTTGTTCGGGAATTTCGGGTAGCAACTTGCAAAACCCGAATTTATTTTGGGTAATTCGGGTATCACAATCGGGTACCCGAAATACCCGAATTACCCGAACTTTCATGTGTCATGTACTCATGTCATGCTTAATTTTTAATTTGTACATCTATAATTATGTGTAAGTGTGCATAACTTGTGATTATAGATAGCTTATGTTTTATATGTCCATGTATATCATTATTCAAACTATGTTTTTATACTAATTTAATAGAGTATATGTGTTTTTATGAAGCCAACATAATAGTTCGGGTAGTTCGGGAATACCCGAACCCGAACCCGAACCCGAAATTCCGGGTACCCGAATTTTCGGGTATTGCAAAACCCGTTGTAATTTCGGGTATCAATTCTCAAAACCCGAAATTTTAAAAACCCGAATTACCCGACCCGAAAATTTCGGGTAACCCGAACGCCCACCCCTAATAACTAGTACTCCCCTCCGTCCCAAATTAAAATTATAAATTTTAGATAATTAGTGAGTTCATACTGTAGTTGATGTATGTATTTTATGCATGTGTCTAGATTCATCATCTACATGAATATAGATATAAAAAACAAGGACTACTTAAAATTGTCTAAAATGGATTGCTTTTTTTTTGTGGTTAGATTCTCCATTGCAATGGAGGAGTTGCTGTATGACCAGGCATGTATACATCTGTACAGAGAGGAAGTTGAAGATTAGTCGCGTGATCTCAAAAACATGATTGTATAGCTTGGTGACGGTACAATAATCTTAGGATATATATATATATATATATATATATATATATATATATATATATATATATATAGGGACGAGGTAATGGAAGCCCAGGGCTTCCATTACTAGAGAGAGCCCCGGCCCCCGGCCTGGCTAGGTGTGCGGGGCGCGGGTCGACGTGGCAGGTGGTGGGACTACCGCGCGCAGATACCGATTCAAGGTGGGGCGTTTATGCATATGGATTTTGAATGAAAAAGCTGCATAAATGGTAACGTGGGGCCGGGGCTCGGGTGGGGAGAAGTGAGTCGCGCGTTATGCTTGCGTATTTTGCCGTTATTGGCTGTGTAAATGCGGCGCGGGTCGACGTGGCAGGTGGTGGGACTACCCACGCATGCATCGATTCAAGGTGGGCGTTTATGCATAAGGAATTTGAATGAAAAGGATGCATAAATGGTAACGAGGGGCCGGGGGTCGGGTGTGTAGACGTGGGACGCGCGTTATGCTTGCGTATTTTGCCGTTTTTGGCTGCGTAAATTCGCGTCTGACGGGACGAGAGTGGTCAGATCGGGTAGTGGGGTGACGTGGGACGCGCGTTATGCTTGCGTATTTTGCCATTATTGGTTGCGTAAATTCGCGTCTGACGGGACGAGAGTGGTCAGATCGGGTAGTGGGGTGACGCGCGCGTGGTTCGGGAACGTGGGGCGGTCGCACGATGGGGTGATTCATGTTTATGGAAATGTAACACAATGGTCGTGTGATGGTAACGGATAGCTCACGTAAATCTCGCGACATGCAAACTGCGCAGCAAATCGCGCAGGAGATTGGATCATGCCATGAATATAGGCCAGGACGGTTTAGGCGAGAATAAGAGGTGAAAAAAAAACGGCCTACACACAGCCGCCGCAGCTTTTGTTCATAGCTCTCGAAGGGTTAGGGCATACACAAAGGAGACGGCCAGGGGATACGAACAGTGTGGAGAAGATACGGCGATGACGACACCCTGTACGACCGATGGCCGGAATGCTGTAACTCCACCGGCTGCGTTACCGGCGCCAGGAATTGTTGAAGAAGGCAACACAGTTCATTCAAGTTTGGTGGGAACAAGTCAGCGGATACCCATGCGGACAATTGGTGAACATGAGCAGGACACACCACACATTCTCCAAAGCCATGTAAGTTCAAAGGAATACCCATGTATTTTGTTATACAATTTCCGTGCAAGTTATGATTTCGCCGAATACACATGTATTAGTTATACAGTCCGTGCAATTTATGAAGTCATAGAAATTCGCCATGCTAGACGCATGTATTAGTTATACAGTCCGTGCAATTTATGAAGTCATAGAAATTCGCCATGCTAGACACATGTATTAATTATACAGTCCGTGCAATTTATGAAGTACTAGAAATTCGCCATGCTAGAAGCTTATTTTTTATATATGTGCACTGCATGACGACTCCATTAATTGAATAGGATGATAGTATAGATCAACGATTGGTACCGAAGGTGGGTATGACATTTAGTAATGTGGACGAGGCGTACAAATTTTATAGCCGATATGCATATGAAGTTGGATTTCCATTGAAGAGATATAGGGAGAGAAAAAATTGCAAGTGGTTGAATTGTTCAATGGAAGGCAAGCGTGCCGAAAGAGGAAATGGTACTCCAAAAGTGCGAAATACAATTTCCAAGCGAACACAATGCAGGGCTGGAATGAAACTTAAAAAAATCTATGACGATGCCAAAGAGAATATCATTTCAGTGCGGATTGATCTTATTCATTTGGAACATAATCATGAGTTCTTCAGAAAGGATACAGAAAAGAATCAGTTACAGTGCAACAAGACACATGATCCAGAATACATGGAGTTCCTTAGTGCGATGCAAGAAAGCAGGATTCCGCAACACTGTATTATGGATTTTGTTTCAGAAATGCATGGTGGACCAGAGAATGTACCGTTAACTACACAAGACATGATCAACTTGTAAGTCATTTTGTTATTTACACTGATATAATGACATAATGATGTTGTGTACGTATTGACTATGGCATATTGATTAATGTTCACAGGAAGAAAGCGAGACAAAGAGAAAGAAATGCCAATGATGTGTCTAAGCTCCTATCTTTTTTTGCAATGTGTAAAAAAGATAACCCACAGTTTTTCTCTGACTTCCAACTAGACCAAGAAGGAAAGATTTTGAGCATTTTTTGGTCCCATGCTAGCCAGCAAGCAGATTACATTGACTTTGGAGATGCAGTTACCTTTGATACAACTCATAAGACAAATCTATATGACAAACCCCTGGGAATGTTTGTTGGTTGTAACCACCATCTGCAGTGCACCATATTTGGTTTCACATTGTTGGGTGACGAAACTGTAGACACATTCGAGTGGGTTTTCAATGCATTCAAAACATGCATGGGAGCTGAAGGACCACGAGTAATGCTTACAGGTATGATTAATAAGCTAAACAATTATTACGTTCTACTATGATTGTATTGAATGTAATTATAGTTGGTAATGAGTTGCATAATGTTGTGAAAATATATGATTTCAGATCAAGATCCAGCAATGCCAGTTGCACTAGGCAGAGTATTTCCAAACACAATCCATCGTTTGTGTTTGTGGCATGTTCAGAACAGGTATATGCCGTATTTGAACGAGTTGTACGCTAGATTTGAGGAAGAGGATTTCAAAACAAGGTTTCAATCTATAATACATCATCCTTTAACTGTAACTGAGTTTGAGGCTGCCTGGGCAATGCTGATTGATGATTTCCATCTACATGATAACATCAGTCTTTCCAGAATGTATGAAATTCGTAAAGATTGGATACCAGCTTTTTTTAAACATGATTATTGTGGGTTGATGGTCTCTACACAGCGTAGCGAGAGCATGAACAAACTCGTCAAAAGTGCTCATGTCGATGCAAACACGCCACTACATCAATTCGCCAAGCAAATGTTGAAGCTTCTACACAGTAGGAAGATGAAAGAGGCAAAAGAGGCACTAGGATGCATGGTGAGTACATAGAATATTATTATATCATAATATTTAACGTACCGTATTATAACGTATAATTTTGTCTACTGTAGGGCCAAAAGGAAACAAATACATTGTATATGTTTGAGATACGTGTAGCGAGGACATACACAAGGGCTGTAATGAATAAGTTTCACGAGTCTTTAAAATATGCTACTGCATACAAGATATCACATGATCCAGATGGTGGTGTGAATGAATGGGTGGTTCAGCATACTTCAAGGTCAAATAAGATTGTGTGGGGGCAACACCAATTCAAAGTAATGGCTGATGTAGATGCTGGAAAGTATGAATGTGAATGCAAGCATTGGGAGCATACAGGTATGTCATATTGCGTAATTGTTGAATCTAAGTGTTTAATTATAATGAGTGAACATAAACGAAGACATTTTTTACATGCTTTGTTGTAGGTCTGCTTTGTGTGCATCTTTTACGAACATTTATGCATCTTCAAATTGATCGAATACCTTCGGAATACATCCTTCAGAGATACACCTACTCTGCTATACAAGATGTGACTTTTTCAAGGGATGATAAGAATTTGAAGGGTAAAGACGGTGAGACTAAATCATATAGGCAGAAGATGTTGCTTAAAAAGTCAATGAAAGTAGTACATCATGCAAGTCTTTCAAAAGCTGGATATGATAGAGCCCTGGAGATGATGGATGAACTGCTTTTGCTACTTTCACGATTGGAGCCAGATATTGAAGGTGATGATAGTACTAGTGATGGCGAAGGAATACATGTATTTAATATATTAATTGAAATAGCCGTGTATTTTAATTGATATACTGAGTTATAAGTTTTGGTGAATGGAAAGTATGAGAAACTTGCCTGATACAGGGCGACAGGAATGATGTAAGAGACATGATGGGAGATAATATAACGACAAGAATGGCGCAGACTGGTGTATGTGTAATATGTTATATGATGTTTACTATGCATAATGGTGTGTACTGTTTGTCATAAACAAACCTATTTATTGTCAATCGTATTATTTGACAGGTAATTCAATTGGAGCCTACTTTACAAGAAGGTGGTGTGAGCGATACCCAATGTGTTATGCCACAACAAATATTGGAACAGGTAATACATGAATATAAAAGAGGAAAAAATTGTTGTAATACAAAATAGTAACGATTGGACCTTGTTGCTGATTATGAATGATTAATAATGGTATATGTGTGCAGCACGATTATGGACAATTGACCACTAGCACAGCACTAATTGATGTGAGTGGTACAGATTTGACGATTAAAAAGGTAATGGTGCTATTAAAAACGCATGTGCATGTATATTATTTAAAATTACATACAAATAATTGGATTTAAGTACTAATATTTAAAAATATCATATTTTTTTCTTAATTGTAGAAGCTAGATTTTAATGTGAGTGGAGTAAGCTTGAGAAGACCGGATAACGCGAAGCCAAAGGGCAGAACAATCAGTGATACCGAAAAAAGAGTTATTAAGTTGGGGGCAAAAGGAGACAAAAAAAAGAACAGAAAGTGTCAAAGGTGTGGAATTGCGGATGGTCACAATAGTCGCACTTGTCTATCTGTGGAGGAGAATAGGCTTCGGTTGGCCAGCCTTACTGGTCGAAAGAGAGGGCGGCCCATAGGTTCTAGGAACAAGGGTTCATCTAGCGCTCCAAACTGGAATGAGGCATGCACTTCAAAAAAACATCAAGGAGGTGTCACAGACAATGATTCATCTAGTGGGTAGTAGATCATTTCGTATTTTATGACAAATGTAATGTAGTGCCATACTTGTTATTGCAACTATGGGTGAATTTATAAATGCTGGATCCAGTCGATATTCACAAAGTATAAGTAATAATGATTTACTGCATGTATTGAAATGTAGTGTAAACTGTGTACTAAATATGCGTAAATGTGTTATGAAAACAGCGTAATTCGACGCTATACAAATTTTGGTGGCAAAAACTGGCAAAAATGTCTTTATGAAGAAAACAAACGACACAATAAATTGTGATTTAATGTAGTAACATAATTTTTATTACACATGTGTGCGAGTAGACAAATGATATCAGTAGTTATGGACAAAACAATAAGGCTGTACAGATTTGCATAATTGAGCTAACAAAACAGCGTAATTCGTATGTAATTAAAATTACTGTAAGCTGGCTACACATTTGCGTAAATGAACTAACAAAACAGCGTAATTCTTATTAGGCATAAGAATTTGTGACACGTACTGGTAAATAATAGATTTGTGAAGAAATCAGAGAATAACAATAACTAGTGAGTACATCACTGATATAAATATGACCAAACAGTCGAAGTTTGAACTGAAGATGTTTCATAACTTGTTTAACACACATAGGCCAAATTTTTATCTAAAAACTGCATTAGACATGAGTGTCTTGATAGGTTGGGTGAAAAACATAGAAAGTTTCAATACGGTTACATAGACATGCAACAAGGAGGTTTGGCTTCACAACATCTTGTTCCATAACAAGGAAGCCACAAAATGTTTGTTCCATATCAAACAGTTGCCGATTCACAAAATGTTGATCCAGCGACACAGCTAGCGTCCAAACTTGAATTTTTGAATTTCTGGAGGCAACGGGAGGCACTTGTTCTTGCTATGGAAGGTCAGGTAATGTAGAACCAGAGATCGTAGGTCACCAGAGTTTTCCTGCATAATACACATTATCCCGAGGTGAATAAGTTATATCTGAAATGTTGAATGTATAACTACAAACAGCATAATCATAAAATGACTCACTCGGTTTATAAATTGCTTGATAGAACCATCCGTATGGTCATAGTACTGGATATATCTCATGACAAAAAAGCCACAGTCATTAGATCCAGCTATCATGGTGGGACACATAGGTGGCATGTCAATTGGGAAATTTCCAAATTTTGGGATGCGTGCATTGGGCCGGACTTGTTGCAAAGATTTGTTCAATCTGTTCATTATAACCCTAGCCCATGGTAGTTTCCTGGTCCCTAAGTCCTTTTGGGAGTAATGATACATCTTCCATGAAGTACCACCCAACTCCGGACCATATGGATTTGAATCTAAAATATGAATACATCGTAACTGGATATTTATGACATACAATGTCCAATGTCCCATATGAAGAATAGGGACCATAATCTGTCAAATATCAGAGTTATATAAACAGAATGATAACATTAGTGAGTAGCTGAGCTATGAATATAATTGCATAACAGGAGAGCGTTGATACAAAGATAAATAAGTATACCGTTTTGTAGTCACCAAAATTGTCCAGTTGGGGCAGGGTCTTGTCCAGATAAGCATCAAGGACAGTTTGATCAAAAATCTGAGGAGACTTACTGTACCGTTCATGCTCCTCAAAGTTGAGGAGAATCTGCATAATCATAATTACTGTGTCATATAAAACTGTATGTAAACAATTGCAAAAATAAATAGGTATTAGTGAATTGTACATACACCAACATTGACATCCAGTACAAGTCTGTCTTTGTTGATGGACGAGCACTTATTGTTTTTGTCATGGCGAAAACCCATGATGAAACACTGCATGAAAACAGTATCCAGACACATCCCATCTGCAAATGATTGTTGTATATCGAGACAATTTCCAATACATTCATCGAATTCTATGATCTTCCTATATAATAATGAAAAAGGATATGTTATTCATTATATATGAAAGCAACAACCTACATGTTATTTTGACTTAATAGTTAAAGAAAAACCTGTTTGGGTCAGTTTTTGAGGAGCACAAAAAAACACGAAGCGACCGAGCACAGTCCAATTCTGTTAAACGTGGCACAGAGTGGTCATGTGTAGTGTGCAAGCTATGTGTTTCCTCACCATCTGCAACCTGAAACACAATGCAGGTAGAGAGTATAGTAAATTATGAATGAGTTATGAGAAGACAAATCTGATACCAGTAGTTATTGACAAAAGAATAAGGCTGTACAGATTTGCGTAATTGAGCTAACAAAACAGCGTATTTCGTCTGTAATTAAAATTATTGTAAACTGGGTACAAATTTGCGTAAGTGAACTAACAAAACAGCGTAATTCGTATTAGACATAAGAATTCGTGACACATACTGGTAAATAATAGATTTGTGAAGAAATCAGAGAATAACAATAACTAGTGAGTAAATCACTGATAGAAATATGAGTAAACAGACGAAGTTTGAACTGAATATCACATTATACCTGAGATGCAAGCATGCAATAAAAGTATAACTGGATTACTTACATGAGCACTAGGTGTCTGATCAAAAAGGGGGCCCGTGTAAGTTGGAGTGTCATGAGATGCACCAATGTCTCCTCCCTGACCCAAAGAAACAATGATACTATGTTTTAAACCTCGATCATGTGTCAATTAAATTTAATCCATAATTGAGATTACAATGGAGAAAACAAAGCTGAAACATATACATCTTTTTGCGGTGTGGCGTCAAACATCGGCAAGTGGGAAGACGGATATGAGCTCATAGGATTGCAGTCTGGTACATGTCGATGAGACATGTTTATGTCGCTCGGCATATTATTGCCAACATTAAAACAGAAATCCTGTATACATTATTATGGTTTTGTCTAATATTTTGGATGAAAATTGGAAATTAACATGTAATGTAACCATAATCAGACTGCATAAAATACCTGGTTTTCCGCATTTGGGGTTATGTTCGTCTCCAAATCGTCAGGGCAGCCCTCAAATGCACGACGCATTTGTTGTTGCTTTTCGTGTATTTCTTCAAACTGGGTACCTGTCAACTCCGTATTCGGTTGTGAATATGGCATAGATAGGTCCTGGGTATTCTGAGTACCCTCATGGATCTATTCCTCTGTAATTAAAAAGTTGTAGTATTCAAACAGCAAGAACTGATAAATGCATAGAGTTAAGTACATGAATTGAATAAATGACAATGAGGGAAGGTAACCTGACGACATATGCTGAGATATATCTGGAGGTTTATCTGTTTGAGGCGCTTCCGCAACATTGTCTGGGTCGTCAGACTCCGCGCGAAGGACATTATCAATTAACTCAGCAAATGTGTCCGCTAGTTCATACTGCTTCACAACCATCTTGGTAAGAGTACTTTTTATGGTGGAACACGCTTTGCCAACTTCAGAATCATACTCAACAAACTTTTCAATGAATTTTGGTCGGTCACGTGGTTGGAGCTGCTTTATCTTACTTGAAAGCATATCCTTGATCAATGGGAGCTGGATATGAATAGTATGATGACCACAAGGATCGGGACGAGGGACATCAAAAATGTTTGTCCTGTCCCTATGCTGTGATGTAATGAATGATAATGCATCATAATTAATTCTTAGAAACATAAGGATATAATATTACATAAAACATCTGTAATGTACATATGGTATTTATGGACACATATGGGATGTATGTTTTGCCATAGACTGACCTCTAATTGAAACTGCACACTAGGCACAGCAGAATAGCAAGTTTCGGAAAAGCTTCGGAACTGAAAAAAACATTTGTAATATAATTAAATACATGAAAGATAAGCATAAATAAATTGTGTTACCCACTGAGAAATGAAGTATATGGTGTCTATTACGAGTTTATTCAGAATGGTACGAAAACTAATAGAGATACTACATGCATAAACATTCACCTAATAACAGCAAATGCATATTTATGCAGTGTAATGCATTCCTATTGTTTTATGTACAGATGACATACCTCACAATGGCCAAAAGGTTCACCGCTTTGGCGTGGCTTCCTCTTATCAGCTTTTGTCAGAGCTTGGATAATGTTTTTATCAAAGAATTTTATGCGGGGTGTGCCACGTTTATTAGGGGGGGCTGCAGCATCATGCAAGTGGTCCAAATAGTACAACTACAAAAAAAACAATAACTAATTTATACTATCATGGAAAATAGATTCCATTCGATATGAAAAAAAGAACAGTCCAATGTTATTTACTTACTAGTAGGACAACTGAGCATCCATATATCGTCGTGGACACATTAGAAGTGCTTCTTGTATGCCACTTTTGTGCAGCTTCACATAGGTCGTTAAAAATTAAGTGGCACCAGTCTATTTCATGGAAACGGTCCATTTCTTCCGTCAATAACACTTCATGGTTAGATATGCCCCAGCTGGAAGTGGGGAACAACAATCTATTGAACAATATCAAAAAGAAGCATCTGATAGAGAGGTCATCATCATTTCCTTTTCTCAATCGGTCCTGAAGAGATGCAACAACGAACTCATCCTTGGACAATCCAAGTTCAGCCCTCAAATTATTGCCCGCCACTGCTTCATCGATTCCAAGTGGCTTACCACCGCCAGAATTCGGAAGGCCTAGTATAAGGTGGACAGTTTCTTTCGTAATCTTTAGTTCCTTGCCAACTCCAGGGCGAATAGTCATATCCTTGTGGTCCAACTTATCCATCAACCAACGAAGATGAGAACGGCTACCCAGTGCATCAAGTGTCATGTCAAGAATATTGGAAAATCCTTTTCTAGCAACGGCTTGTCGTTGCCTCTCATTCAATATCTTAATAGTTATAATCACATCCTGAGGGTTGCATCTAACATTGAGTTTCTGAAATAATGTATGTTAAATGTTATGAAAACAATGAAATAAATGTGGCATGAGCCATAAAATTAGCACTCATAATGTAAGGGATGCAACTAAAATAACATAATACCTATTTAAATAAACTAAACTGCATTATCTGTATACAATAAAAAAGTGTCCAAGGGTTGTAAAATAAATATGATATTGTAAATGCATTTCAGAACTTGGAACCTAACGTGAAAAATTCGACTAGATTCATCCTTACTGTATACTGCTAAATAATATCTAATATGTTGTATCAGGTCATGATTATTGAATACTAATTAGTATTTAATATATATGAAAACATAAGTATAACATATAACCTGCCGTGGAGTTTCTACTACTTTCGGCCTCTTTGTGCATGTCTTCCGTAAGATATTCATATGACTTCCAGCAGCATTACGCTTCTTTGTAGGTGTCATGAAGTCATCGTCATCATTGCCAGATCCAGTTTGTTCATTGGCTTCATAAATAACAGATGGTTTCTCGACAGGTGCAGTACCCTGATCAGAATGCTTTGTGTTTGGACGAACTCCAATAGAGGCCGGCCGTGGTATCTCAACACTAAAGAATTCTTGGCTTGACTCAATGGTTATGCGTTTGGGATTAGCCGGAGGACGATCAACTGACTTCATTTTTTGGGGTAGAACAAACTAAGTAAATGAAAAAGAACATCAGGAAATAATACTATACCATACATAATAATTGAATAAATATAACATTATGAAACTGTTCGGGTATGTATAGTGTGTGTATTGTGCATAACAACAGATGTAGACAACGTACATGAGAAGAAGGAATGCATAACAACAGATATATGAAAACTGACATTTAAATAAAACAGTACGTAGTGTGCATAAATAAATTATGCAATGTAATTCATAAAAGTATATGTAGTATAACTATCAGAAACAACAATAATAACACAGTACAATAACACCACTAATCTATTGATTGCTATTGTACAAAAAAATATTATGTTTATAAACGACACCCAGTACCTATATAAAAATGAACAGAATGTAACAAATATGCAATTGAAAAAATTGGAAGGCATTATCGGATACTACATATAATGAGGCGATTCAATTAATTTCGAATCAATTGAAGGGATGTAGAAGGGGCGGGGCGAACCTAAGGGACATTAGCGACTGAACTATGTAAAAGAATGGGGGGAACTCGAAAGAATGAGAGGGAAACGAACCAGGGAAGGAGAACGACGGCGGTGAATCGATGAACCGCGGAGATTACGGCGGTGGAAGAGGTGGGGGCGGTCGTCGATGGCGATCGCAGGAGCGAATGACGGCGACGGGGAGCAACTGATTATTTTAGGGTTTGGGTGGACCCGAGCTGAATTAATTTAGCTCGGTCGGCCCGCGGGGGAGCGGCGAGGGACTGTGGGTCCACTAGTCAGCGCAGAGTCAGTGTGAAGGTTTGTTTACTGCGTGATCATAATAAGCATAAATAGCTGTGCAAAGTATCGTAAACAGTTTACAAAAAAAATAATTAATCAAGACCAACGCCAAAGTACGTAATATAATAAATCCTAAATGATATGTAGTTGTTAACATCGAATTATATAATCATAAATACCAAATACTACACCACACCGACAAAGCCGCATGAGGTGTCAATTTATGAAACCGTTGGAGTCATGATATGCAAGTATAAACACGGTCAACTCAACGCGGGTCGTGACCACGACTCCGGAAAACCCGCGCGGAAGATACGCACTCACCGTGGCCGTTACGTGTTTATGCATACGTAATTTGAGTGAAACGGATGCATAAATGGTAATAGAGGGTGCGCACGTACGACCACCTTCACTCGGTGCATGTGCGCGGTACTCGGAACGCCTGTCACGTTGACCCGCGCCCGGCACGTCTAGACTGGCAGGGGCTCCCTGCATTGATGGAAGCCCAGGGCTCCTAATACTATAACTATATATATATATATATATATATATATATATATATATATAGATTGTATATTAGGAGCCCTGGGCTTCCAATAACTAAAGGAAGCCCGGGCCAGACAGTGCAATCCGGTCGAGCCGGACCACATCCGGACGTCTATAAAACAGGACCCGGAGTGCTAGGGTTCAGTTTTTCACGCCCCATCTCGATTCATTAGCGACGACGGTTGCCCGATAGCGCGCGCGGCGGTGGTCGTGGTTCCCCGACCTCGACATGCGGTGGCGGCGGTTCCCAGGCCGGCGGTAGCGGCCCCCGATCCAGAGGGCGAGCGGCGGCGGATCCCAGGCCGGTGGCCGCAACTCCATTACCTCGACGCGCGGTGGCGGAGGTTTCTCGATCCGCAGCGAGGCCCTTGTGCAGGCAAGCGGCGGCGTCCCCGAAGCCCCGAGGAGGCGGCACTTCCAAGGCCGGCGAGCAAGCGACGCCCGTCGACGTGCGAGTAGCGACGGCGACGCATGAGGCGCGATGTTCGAGCGAGCGACGTCACGGAAGGGGCGAGATGCGCGCAGCGATGATCGCGCGTGACATCCTCTGATCCGGCGCATTTTTTCTTTTCGTTTATTGTGTTTTATGCCTACCACATGTATTATTTACGCTAAAAACTGTATGATTTTATGCTTTAACACAGATTTCGTATATCAGTTTACTGCATGCACATTGGAAAGGCAATTCCTTGATTTATGCTGTTCTTAATTTGCGCGCATGCAATGGAAACTCCCACGATTTTGCCATAATTTTTGGATCTGTATAAAAATAGAAACCGCATGCATGCGGCTGCCATATTTTTCGGATCTGTCATAAAAATAGGATCGTAATAACAACCTACTAAAGCTATCAACCTCTAATTGACTCGGTATTTACGCTTATAATTGAGGGATTTTATGCTCAAAACTTAAGTTTTTTACGCTCCACCCGGAGATGCGTCCACCAGTGAACAACATGCCAGATTTTTTACGCAGTGTAAGGAATTGCATAAATACCTACACCGTGTAGTATAATTTGTTTCAGTATACATCATAAACTAGTTCTAATGCGTTTAGTTGCATGGCTGTTGGAGGGATCCTATATTTATGAAGGAAATAAAACATTAAATGTGATTTTTTGTTTCTATGCATGCAATTCATTTCCTTTCATTGCACATTCTTTCCATCATAAATTCGTGTGCATGCAGCCTGTAGCAGATTTTTACGCAGTATACCGAATTGCATAATTATCTACACAGTGTAGCATATTTAGTATCAGTATATAGCATAAAATGGTCATTACGAGTTTTAGTTGCATGTCTGTTGCAGCGATCCTAAATTTATGGAGGAAATAAAGCATTTAAAATAGAAACCGCCACACATATCTTTCCTAAATTTACGCGCATGCAAGGAAACGTGTTTGACTCATGCATGCATTTTGCCATAATTTTAGGATCTGTATAACCGCATGCATGCGGCTGCCATGTTTTTCGGATCTGCCATAAAAATAGGATCGTAATAACAACCTACTAGAGCTATCAACCTCTCACATTGGCTCGGTATATACGCTTATAATTGAGGGATTTTATGCTCAAAACTTAAGGTTATTACGCTCCAACCCGGAGGTGCGTCCACCAGTGAAAACAACATGCCAGATTTTTTATGCAGTGTAACGAATTGCATAAATACCTACACCATGTAGTATAATTTGTATCAGTATATATCATAAACTAGATTTAATGTGTTTTAGCTGCATGGCTGTTGGAGGGATCTTATATTTATGAAGGAAATAAAACATTAAATACGATTTTTTGTTTCTATGCGTGTAATTCATTTCCTTTCATTGCACATTATTTTTATCATAAATTCGTGTGCATGCAGCTGGTAACAGATTTTTACGCAGTATATCGAATTGCATAATTATTAACATAATGTAGCATATTTAGTCTCAGTATATATCATAAAATAGTCCTTACGCGTCTAGCTGCATGGCTGTTACAGCGATCCTAAATTTATGGAGGAAATAAAGGATTTTAAAAACAGAAACTGCCGCACATATCTTTCCTAAATTTATGCGCATGCATTGGATCGTGTTTGACTCATGCATGCATTCCTTTTTTTGCGCTAACAGACGTGGGGCAGGTGGCGCACCCGACAGCCTGTTTGGGCGCGCTGGTTGAACCAGTTTGCAGGGGTGGTCGGCCTGAGCTTCTTTTAACTATTGGAAGCTCAGGGCTCCCGTTATACCTGCCATATATATATATATATATATATATATATATATATATATATATATATATATATATATATATATACACACGCCCGATTGTAGACATTATAGTTCCATTTTTGTTTGGCCAAGACAATAATTGGACGTGAGATCTAGAGAGAGAGAGACGGTGTGAGTTTTGGGGGAACAGAAGTATATGCTGAATGATGCATGCATGCCAGTCCAGGCGACTAGTGAGACGGTTCTAGAGATGTCAGCAAGCGCAAAGAACAAGGGACAGGAACATGACTACACATGAGTGCTTATTGTTTTAAAAAAAAAATCACGTCCAAAACTGGAATCTGCGGAGCAAACTAGAAGCGTTCAACTTTTGATTCCCTTTTGCGTCCGCCTTCGATCTCGTGCATGCTGCAAACTTGTCTGCTAAGCTAAAAACAATTGTTTGATCGTGGCCTAGGGCCAGGTCGTCATTGATCTTTTGTTTTATGTGTGTCAGGTGTGTGGTCTCCAGAGGTTACGAAGGAGCTAGCTAGAGCGAGAGCAAACAGAACGATGATTCCTATGTGCGTGAAATACGGGCAAACGAACCGTGACCTCGCTCCTTAACTAATATCTCCGTCACCCACTGAAAATAAGTCAAAATAATACAGTACCGCAGCCACCCATGACAAACTGGTTTCAAGTTATTTTAAGGGTCTGTTTGGAACGATTTTACACGATACGTGCATAGATTTTACGGGGCGATATAGTAATGGATTTAATAGAAGAAATCCGGCATAGATTTTACACTATCGATGCGTGCAACTAAATGTACACCTGAATTTATTCGTGTGGATTTTAAACATCAAACCCGGTATACACACACAATAAATAACGATTTAAATTTCGAATTAAAAAAATAGTTATCGTGAAGTACTGTACTTGTTACTCCTGACATCATGTTACTTTAGACGCCATTCCCACATATACAAACATTTTACGATAAAATTGGAAGTTGGAACACGGTTTCTTGGCCGGCGCGTGTTTATCGTGTGATTTATCGTGACCCGAGATGTCGCCTCGCGAGACATGGCTATTGGCCACCAGCGACAAGTGCGGGCTGGCTGCATTTCAATCACATCGTGTATATGGTTATGTGAAAAATAATATTTTGTACTTTAGCTATTTATTGAGTGTCGATAGATGCACTACTGAAATTAATTTTTTTGTCGAGTGTCTAAAGCACTAGGCAGAGCTTTGAAAGCACTCGGTGAAGGTTTTATCGAGTGTTGCACTCGACAAAGAAAGCTCGGTGAATTGTAAATCGGCAACGACTTTTTGTCGAGTACTTTTTATCGGGTACTCAGCAAAGATGTTTGCCGAGTGTCGCAAGGTACTCGGCAAAGAAAAGACACCGTCACGGTGGCTGGTAACGGCGACAGATCATTTGCCGAGTGCATTAGGTGACACTCGGCAAAGAATTTCTCTTTGCCGAGTGTACTAGGTGACATTCGGCAAAGAATATCTCTTTGCTGAGTGTCCGCCGGACCAGCACTCGACAAAGAGATTGCCAGCGGGCCCCTTTGTCAGTTCCTTTGCCGAGCGCCAAGGCCATAACACTCGGCAAAGAGGCTTTACCGGTGCCTAGGTGTGCCTTCTTTGCTGAGTGCTGTGACCTGGGCACTCGGCAAAGTGACTAGTATACCCTTTTTTATTTTTTTTGCTATTCAATCCATCCAAACAAAAGATATCACATAATCATCACAGATATCACATATTCATCACAGATATCATATATACATCACATATCTCACAAAGACCATAAATCAAACAAGTTCTCATAGCATTACCAACATGTTCAAACACAAACATAAGTATCCAACACTCAAGAACATAAGTCTCAAGTATCTCACAAAGCATTACCAACAACAAACAAGTTCAGACCGGGTTATCTCACAAAGTATTAACAACACTAACAAAGATAATATCCCATCGAGGTGGGCGACTAGACTGGTGCGGCGATGGGCTGGGCGATCCATGAGGGTTGTTGGATGCTGCCCCAAATTGTCCCTGCACAGAGAAGAGATTGTATTTGTTATACTAGATGAATATATATCATGAAGAACTAGAATTTTGTTACTCACAGGAGTATGGAACTGAGCAGGGTCAACTCAGGGAACAACAGAGGTGGTGGAGCGAAACCATGTGTGGCGGCAAGGCTCTACATGTACTGAAACATTTCCATCATCCTCTGTTGATCTACCAAGCGGGCCTCCTACTCCGCCTCCCGCTCCGCTATCATCCTCGCCTCCATCTCCTGACGTTCCCTCCTCTCTTTTTCTAGCTAGGTCTATAATATTCCAAGCCAATGTTATAATAACTCAAAGAGAAGGTATACAACTCAAAGAATGACGAGTTACAGAAGCACTAACCTCGAGTTGCTGTATGTGATGATGTGAGCTGTCCTGCCGAGGTCGTATGGCTGGGCTTGAGCTCGTGCTCCTTGCTTGCACCTGAGACATAGTGGGTGTGGATGACGAGTCGATTGCCCCGTTGGCAATCCAGTACCGCCCATGCCTTTTGCCTCCTTCGACCCTCATGAGGACATCTCCGTCGATGTCCTCGGTCCTCGGATCGTAATCTGGCCCATAGACCTCCTGAGCTATGGTAGTGTACTCACTTAGGCGGTTGTAGACGACAGGGTTGCTATACGCCTCGGGCCCGTCATCCGAGTTGGAGGTGACGTCGGACGTCGCCTTGCCCTTGTGGGCCATAACATAAGCCGAGAAGATGGAGCAAGGCTGGCCACCATGTGACGCAGACTACAAGAAAACCAACAAGATAGTTAGAAATCATATCTAATCCAGTGTTATATACCTAAATAAAAAAGAGGGCATACCCATGCTTCTGCATATTTGCTGAGGCTGCCTTGGTGGTAGGAGGGACCTTGCATCATCAGACGCCGTTTCTAGCAAGCGTTGTGCGCCTCGTCCCACTCAGGCGAGCATCACCTATCCACCATATGCTCCCAGCACTAAGGATGCACGACACACCAATAAAGAATCATCTACAAAGTAAAATAGGTACACTGCATATTAGAAGATAAAATTAAGGAAAATTTTTGTCATGAATATTAAAGTGATGTATTTACGTGCAAGTATTGGTCCCTAGTCAACGACATGGTTCGGGCGTCCTGCTTGGTCACCTTCTCCCCAAGGACGGAGCCGTGGTAGCTGACGATGGCCTAGATTTGGGCCTTGTAGTGCATGTCCACAATGAGCTTCTTATAGCTCGTGGTGGCCACCACATCTGCCCTGGTCTCGTATCCATCCTCGCATCTAAAGAAATCTTGCATACAAATACTTATTTCAAGAATGTGCAACAAATGCGACATATTTTACAATATAGTAAGACTTACCCATAGCTCTTGCTTCACCCGCTCCGCCTTGTTGTTGAATTACCTGTCGTCCCGGTCTACTGCATCGGGGGCGACGGCGTAGTGGTCAAAGGTGTAGGTTGGGTCCGTCACTCCAGCGTACTCAACCAGTCTAGGGAAGTGTTCCCTGCACAGAAGGCCGAGGATGCCATTGGGGTTGCGGCCGTGACCCCTGCATTCTCCACAACTTTCTAAGACCTGCCCAAGTGATAAAAAAGTATTAGTTTATATTATGAATTTGAACACATAATATGAACAAGCAGGGAGAACATAAAGTTACATGCCTCTCCCCATCAGTTGAATCAACGACCGCCTGTCTCGAAGTATGGGACGCTGAGGGAGACTCACAGGACCTTGTAGGTAGACGTTCCTCGAACTTGAGGCGCCAGAACCTGAGGCGTCCTGTTGAGCGTCGTCGTCGTCCTGCTACGCCACATCGACAGCGGCCTGCTGCTCCACATGCTGCTGGACGTCGTCGTCCTGCTGTGCCTCCTTCGCCGTCCTGCAGGTGCTCCTCCTCCCCCTCTTCGTCCTCATCCCACCGCCCACCATCTTTATCCAACAACATGCAATTAAGAGTAAACAAATAAGCACATATAAAAGATGTATTTAGAAACATATGCGAAATAAAAATATAGCATTACATCGATTAAAAATAATATTCATATGTGTCGGGGTTAGCCGGATCATAAGTCTCATCATCACTATCAACCATTTCATAGTCAACACCATCTGAAGGCGCAAGTTCGTCATTAATGTCATTGCCTTCAATTATTACTAAGTCATTCTTATTTTGCACCTTATCATCCTCCTCATCAACAACCATTTCAATATCTACTTCCATTCCAATAGCTTTGGTTAAGTCTATCTCAAATCGCCCTTATAGGCCATCTTCTTAGAAGAACTCTCCGCCATATGTATTCGGGTCTAAGTTATAATCTTCATCATTTGGAACATGTAATTTACCGTGCGGCGAAACATTATATACAACATCCCAACCCTTAAGATGTTCTTTCGTTTGGCACACATATGGGAGATAATACACTTGTGTGGCCTGTTGGGCCACGATATAGACATCGTCTCCTGGTAAGGTGGAATCTTGTCGAATTTCGACTATCCCAAGATTAGAATGTGAACGTCTCATCACTTGAGGGTCAAACCAATGACATTTGAATATCACTAGAGTAAGAGATTTGGAATCATGAAAATTGAGTTCATATATTTGTTCGATTTGTCCAAAATAATCGACCTCATCAAGGCCAGGCGTAAAGACTCCAGAACATGTTGTTTTTCGATTGGGTCGACTTTGGTCGTAGCTTGTTGTGTGAAAACGGTATCCATTGACGTCATACTCAGAATATTTCTTGACCCTATAAGCAAAGTCGTTGGCTACTTGTCTCAACTCAGCACTCATAGACGAATCTCTTTGGCCCTGCAAGTACATGCCCTTTGGCAACACATGATCCTCCAAAAGCAGGCTGCCAATAACCGTTAACAAGCCATCAAATGCGTCTCGACTCATGCTGTACTGCGAAGGGGCTTCTGTGCCGCGTCAAACATATCGTAGAATGCCTTTGCGGTCGGCTCTGGCTTGTCCTCCGTACATCCTCCGGCGAACCGTGCCTCATGATAGTCGTTCAACATATCCGCTACCTCGACATCAGCATCATAATCCTCGATGCGTTGTCATACCACCTCATCTCTCGTACGATAAGCTTCACCATGGAAGATCCGAGTATAGTCCAGCGTAAATCCATTCTTCCAAATATGTTCTACCATCGTCTTCTTTGATTTTCTTTTCCTGTTGGCATGGGCATGGAACTAGACTCGCTCCTTTAGCAGCTTCGCCAAATGCCCGTTCCACGAAAGCATCAGTCTTTCTAATCCATTCAGAGGTGACATTGTTCCTTCCTACACGGCCCATATACATCCACTTACGGTCCTCCATCCTCTAAGATATATAACTGAATATAGTTTAATATAAACATGTAATGCATATATACTACGTTCCTACCTTCTAATATGTATACCTAGGGTGGCAGTGGAGTCAGGCTAGTGGGGCAGTGGTGGGTCGGTGCAGTGGCGACGCGAAGCGGTGCAGGCAGACCCGCAACGGCTAAGAAGACCTCTGCAAAAAAAAAATAAACAATTCTATCAACAAAAAATTTTGGTAGCACCTCCCCATACATAGGGAGGTTTCCAAAACATGTAAATAAAACTAGCATCATGATGACGCAGCACGATGACTGACATACACACATATTTCAACGACATCCATATCCACCATCACATTATGCCGAATTGACACATATAGTATAAACTCACTAAACGCACATACTAAACTAATTAAACTCACTAAAGCCACTAAATTCACTAAAAACATATAGTATACACTCACTAAACGCACATACTAAACTAGTTAAACTCACTAAAGTCACTAAATTCACTAAACACATATACTATAAACTCAATAAACACACATACTAAACTAATTAAACTTATAATACTCACTAAATTCGTCGGGCGGGACCAGGGTAGAAGATGGGGCGGTGGGCGACGACGGTGGGCTACGGCGGTGGGCGCGGGCGCAGGCGGTTGGCAGCGTGATGGCGTTGGGCGAGGGCGCGGCGGTGGTGGGCGCGGGCGTGGGTGGCCGGCGACGCGACGACAGTGGTGGGGTGTGGCGGCGCGAGAGGGATTGAGTGAGTGAGTGAGTGTGTGAGTGAGCGAGGGCACCATCGGTAGAGCGATTAAAATGTTCTTTGCCGAGTTCCCGTGATCTGGCAGTCGATAAAGTATATTTTTTAATACTTTTTCAAGTGCTAGATCGCGGGCACTTAGCAAAGAGCGCTTTGCCGAGTGCCCACTGACAAGCACTCGACACAGATTATTTTAATATTTTTTAAAACTCTGTGTCGAGTGTCGGTCCAGGCAACACTCAGAAAAGAATGCTTTGCCGAGTGCCTTGGACACTCGACAAAGTATATTTCCATTTTTTTTCCAGCCAAACTTTTGTGGTTTGTTCCTACACTATGTAGACTTACATGTTCTATTTTTGGCACAACTATAAAAGTGTTTGCTATAACTATTAGATTTTGTTAGTTTAATTGAATTTCCTCTGGTAATTCATATTTGAACTGTAAGTCACTCGAAAAATAGAAAACTATGAATGCAAAAATGATATTCATGTTAGTTAGCACAAGTTACGGCCAATTTTAGGAGTAGACTGGAATATTCGAGCACCATGCTCACGAAACATGACCGTGAACTTGCCATCCAGGTGTTTAAAAATTGTATAAAACACAAACAAAGTCGGAAAATCACGAAACTTGTCCACATGTCATGATATGATATGTAGAGCCTATGATAAAAAATTTGAGAATGTTTTTAGAAAGTTGTCACGCACTATGTATAGAAACCTAGACGAGCTACACATAAACTCTTAGAACTTCAGTGTAGACTGGCTAGATTTTTACCCATAGTATGTGATAACTTTTTCGAAACATTCTCAATTTTTTATCATAGGCTCTACATATCATATCATGACATGTGGACAAGTTTCATGTTTTTTCGATTTTGTTTGTGTTTTATACAATTCTTAAACACCTAGATGACAAGTTCACGGTCATGTTTCGTGAGCATGGTGCTCGAAAATTTCGGCCTGCTCCTGAAATCGACCGTAACTTGTGCTAAGTAACATGAATATTGTTTTTGCATTAACGGTTTTTCTATTTTTCGAGTGACTTGCAGTTCAAATATGAATTATCCGAGGAAATACAATTAAACGAACAAAATCTAATAGTTATAGCAAACAAATTCATAATTGTGTCAAAAATAGAACATGTAAGTCTACAGTGTAGGAACAAACCACAAAAAGTTTGGTTGGAAAAAGAAAAAAATGGAAATAAACTTTGCCGAGTGTCCAAGTAAGGCACTCGGCAAAGCATGCTTTGTCGAGTGCCGCCCGGCCCGATACTTGGCAACACACCATCTTTGTCGAGTGTCAGTGCCTGGCGCTCGACAAAGATAACGGCTGTCAGCTATAGACGATTGCTGACGGTCCTTTGCCAAGCATCACCCTTCATCGAGTGTTGGACACTCAACAAATAAGTCTTTGCCAAGTGTCTGGCTATACCGAGTGTGCTACCCTCGATAAAGGCCGTCGGTACCGAGAGTAATCCTTTGCCAAGGGTGGCACTCAGCAAGCAGTCTTTGCCGAGTGCCCGACAAAAGGTATTCGTCAAAGCTCTAAGCACTCGGCAAGAGCTGGATTCTGGTAGTGATGCTCGAGCATTGGCTACAGCTACGTGAGGCCTACAAGCTACGGTAGCCGCACAAGGCACGAGCAGCTACATGGACTACACGCGTGGTGGTTCGACAAAGAGATGGCAGCCCAATCCAGTGAGGGAGGCGTCCCCCGGCGTCCGGATCCCTTGATGGCTCGACGAGGAGGTGGCGGACGATCCAGCGAGGATCTACACTATATCTGTCACTATTTACGCTTAAAACTGGTGTTTTTTAATGCGTAAACTTGGAGTGCATCCACTAGTGTATCGCATGCTATATTTTTCGTGTGCACAGTAAAAAGAGAATTCCTTGATTTATGGTGTTCGTGACTGCCATCAAAAATCAAATTCTCTAATCAACTCCTATAATTAAATTTCATAATCAACTTCACTAATCAAATCTCTTGATTTATACTAGCCGCATATACGTGGGGGCGTATTGGTTGGGAGTGATCAATATTCATGCTATATCTAACAATATTTATACTCAAACTTGAGGATTTTTACGATCATGAATACAACACTTTAGAGTTATCAACGTCTCTCACATTGGCTCGGTATTTATGGTTAAAGCGGAGGATTTTGATACTCAAAACTGAATATTTTTACACTCGAATCTGGAGTGCATCCACTAGTGTACCACATACCATATTTTTGCGTGCACAGTGAAAAGGGAATCGCTTGATTTATGGTGTCCATGGCTACCATAAAAAATCAAATTCTTTAATCAACCTCCTAATTAAATCTCCTAATCAAAACCCTTAATTTATGGTGGCCACATGGACGTTGAGGTGTTGGTTGAGAGTGAAGCAACATTTACGCTATATCTAACACTATTTATGCTCAAACTTGAGAATTTTTTTACGATCATGAATACAACATACCAGAGTTATCAACATCACTCACATTGGCTCGGTATTTACGGTCAAAACTAAGGACTTTTATGCTCAAAAACCGAAGATTAATTTTTACGCTCGTATCTAGAGTGCATCCACCAATGTACACATGGCATATTTTTTGCGTGCACAGATGTAAGGAACATATAGTCCACATACCAGATATTAAACTGGTAAGGACAAATATTACACTTTATCTTAGCCAAAAGGCCAAAAAAGGTATGAGTTAAAAAGAAGCTTGACCCCCTTTTTTATAGATTGCTCGGTCGCTCGTCCTCTTTCAACCAGTACGATGATACTATGTGAAAGCATTATGCATCGTGTGGCTTCCTGTTATGTTGGGTTTGGATGGTTTCTCATGGCCCATTCGGTCATCCGTGGGGTAATAACCCACTAGTAGGCGAGAAGCGAAGGAGACGAACAAACCTGCGCGATTCATCTTCCTGTCATGTTGGGCTTAGATGATTTCTCATGACCCATCTGTGGGGTAACAGCTTGCTGGTAGAAAATAAATAGAGGAACAGACCTACGATGACGCACGGAACTGATGCTTTATAAGAGTAGATATACACGCACTGGAACCAAATGATCTAGCCGCCAAAAATTCAAGAGATTTGAACTGTGTGGCTCTCTCTCTCATATACCAGTATATAGCGCGGACTAATGCTACGATCCTAGGAAGGGAAGGTGTCGACGACGATGATGGCAGGGCAAGTGGAAGGGTTGATGGTGACACCGACGACACGAGTGAGGGGGGTGGGGTGGCAGGGACGTGGAGGAGGGGGAGGCTAGAGGGGTTAGGGGAGAGATGATGGATGATCCAAATAATATTGTCCATTGTGTTTGAGTGAGGAAGAGAGCTAGAGTTATTAATATATCTGAACCGTCGATTTTAATGGTGTGTTAAGTCTGGGTGCAATTTGTTTGGTTAATTTAGCGGATGTTAGTTATGGATGTAGGGTGATTTGGTTCGGTAGGTTTTACAAAATTTAAATGATGAATTATATATATTGTGGTATGTCCACGTGAACAGCGTTTAAAATATCAGCACAGTTGCACACCGAGTAACTGACATACATATCAGCTAGTTCGGTCGAGTGGCTTTCGTTCATGTGTGGCCACGGCAAATGGGAACATGTCAAGCGTCTCGTTGTGCTGGCTATAGCTAGCTAGCTAGAACATGCAAAAGACATGCTATGCTAGCTAGGGCCGGACCGACCGGACAGAACGTCTGGCGGAGGGAGATCGATGCAAGGTTTTTCGGACCTCTCGTCAGCTTGCACTGCACACGTCTTGGCTCTTCTTTCATGTCCAAGTTTCTGGCGATGTGTGTTGTGTGCAGGAACGGTTTGGAGCTAAGCGAGCTCGCGCGCAAGCATGGAGGAACCACGTGGAAAGCCTGGTCGTTCGTTCGTTCGTCGAGGAGAGGAGAGGAAACTGGCCGTCGACAGCCACCGCTGACAGTATAGTCAGTCTTCCACAGTAGTGGCCTGTGAGGAAATCTGAACCACAAGAGGAGCCTCGATAAACCTGGGCCTCAATAAAGCTCTAGAATTTTGGGACGACGCAAAATTTTCCCAACAGATTTTCGAGGGAAACCGAGCACGTGAAAATGGTGTTCTGCTATCATTTGATTGCGATCGTTGTTTTTGTCCAAATTTCTTTCAAAGGAGTTTAAAGTATATAATACCCTCTGAAACACGAAGAAGGTCCAATAAAGTCCAAATCACTATACTATTGGTTTGGACCTCTGTCCTATAATTTTGGGAGAAGCATCTCTTAAAATTGACCTACCATATTTTAAGATGGACAAAATCATCACATGTGATATATAAATGGGATGCCAAGCAATAGGATATATCGGTCATCTCTTTAAGGGGGTGTTTAGCTTTTAGGTACTAATTTTTAGTTCATTCATTTTTCTTTAATTTTAGTTCCTAAATTAAAACTAAAACTCTATTTTATTTTTCGTATTGGACAATTTAGCGACTAAAATGTAATAAAATAGAGGGACTAAAAATTAGTCTATAGAAACTAAACACCCCCTTATTTGTTCTCTCTATTGATGTCCTCTAAACTATAATAATCAACAAAGAATACAGCCAAGAAGCCACATGTCTCCTCCTTTCCCTCAGTATCAAGATTGTCTGTTTCCAATCATTCAATATGTTGATGAGACACCGATGATAATATATAGAAGGTATAGGTTTCTAGCTTCTCTGTCTCAAAGGGATTCTCCATATTTTCACCTAGTCAATAGGCTTTAAACTTGATTTTTTAAAAATATGTTTAGTTCCTATAAACATCATAGATGGTTGGATGCTAATCTGGCTGCTGTTTTTGGATGCATTGTTTGTATCCCAATCTGCCAAAGGGGGATACAATGAGTTTTCAGGAGGACGCTCTTTAGAGGTGTTTCCTCTCACAAGTATCCCAATCTATATTGTTCTGCAAATGAATCCATTAGCAGAATCCATGGATGGATTGAATCGGATGAACAACCTATTTCAAATTCCTTCAAGGATAAAAAACACTAGGCACAAATGTTAGGAACAAAGGTGATCCCTAATAGCAGTGGTGGGACCAGGATTATACATGGGGGCCAGCAAAGGTTTTGATATATATGAAATAAGCATAGCTTATCTGTTTAGATTTTTCAAGGTGCACTCGTTGCACTTAGAACCTTGATTGTTATTACTAATTAAATACACATTCTATAAAGTATAAGATAAGATGAAATGTAAGTACACATTTAGTAAAACTTAAATTTTTAGTAAATGTGTCTGGATATGGTAGGTAAATATTGGAGAGAAGTTCTCCATCTGCTGGACTAAAGAATTAGTATGGTTCGAAGAACTACGACCTTTGTCCCTCGATCTTTCTCAGACTCCTTCGCTAGATTGCTTTGTCTAATCGACTAAGAAAAAAGAGTTGATATCACCGAAGGTGCTAACAAGTGAAGCTTCAATGACAATAGGTGTGTGGAAGCTTTTGTCTAAGAATGGCGTCCAAAACAAACCTCGATCGAGAGAAGGCATGCATGACAGGTCAATTTGTGAAAAGACGGAAATGTACACACTTGAATGTGAAGTGTTTCTATATAAAATAGAAAAGGAAAAAATGTAATTGCATATGAGTTTGTATAGGAACTTAACCCTATAAATAGGTGAATAGTGTGATTGCCAGAACGATGGTTATTCATGAAATTTGTAATCGACATGATCTCGAGTTAACAAAGAGCATTCAAAGGTATAATTCTATTTCCCAAGCTCTTCCCACTATTTCATACATGCATTTCTCTATTCATTCATTTATATTAGGCTCATACTTTGTTTGATGTCAAATGGTTTTCCTTCAATCATTACTGACCTCTAAGGTTGGTGTCTCACATAAGAATAATGAAATGAGAAGAATTGAGAATTACTTATTTTTCATCCATCGGTTTGTAGAAAGGGTAAAAGACCCTTACACGACCTTCCCTCTAAAATAGGGGAGCTAGGATTTAATCATGTTGCCCTATTGTTGTTCTTTCATAATTTCAAAAGGTGCCCAATATTTGGTGCCCATCGTAGGGTGCAACCATCAATAACCATGATCATGCCTCCATAACTAGAAAGAATAGTCAACATAATAGATTGCATCAACAATACCAAAGAGGAGGAGTACCATGATTAAGGCAAGAGGTAAATTGAGTATCCCATCCTCTAGTGACACAGTGATTTTATCCCGTGGTTCAGCCAATGCCCACTCCACGTTGTGGTGACCTCCTTCGGTCAAGGGTTGTACTCAACCTCTCTCAAGTGATTCAAATATCAAACTTGAGTACCATAGTTTTCTTCCTTTTCTCAAGTATTCCCTTTGTGAGGAATCTCCACAAGTTGGAGTCTCTCACCTTTACAAAATTGATCACAAGTAAAACACCAGAGTAAGGGAGGGAATAGAAACACACACACGAGGCAAACTTGCAGCAACTCATGCACATAAAACAAGAGAGAAGAGCACAAAGACAGCACAACAGAGTTACAGTTCAAAACAAGTGCCCAAATCTCAATCTACTAAAGCAAATGCGCGAATTCGATGTCTTAGCATTGTTGGATGTTCAAGCATAGCTTGGTGTCGAGTTCCATGCGCCTAGGGGTCTCTTTTATAGCCCCAAGAGACCTAGGGGCCATTGGAGCTCCATCTGGAAGGCCCTGATTGCCTTCTGTCCGCGGGTGCACCGGACTGTCCGGTGCACATCGAATAGTGAACAGTGTGTGGCTGGGCGCGGGCGGAGAATCCCCTCATTGGCTTCTTTCCTGTTCTAGAGGGCATCGGACACCGGACTGTCCGGTGTGGGAGCACCAGACTGTCCGGTACACCACTAGTCGTTGGCTGCTGGCTCACCGGACAGTCCATGCCTCACGCAGACCGTTCGGTGAATTATAGCCGACGCAGGCTGAAAACCTGAGAGCAACGAGTTGGCTGGACCGTGCACCGGACTGTCCGGTGCCTCCAGTCCAGCACACTTTCTCTTTTTCTTCCTTTGTTTTCTTTTACTTCTTTTGGACCTGACTTTATAAAGTCCTTGGCACTTAGTCAAAAGTGATTAGCACATAAACACATTTTACTAAGTGTCCAGAGCTTACCTTTTCACTTGGTCCATCCAGATTTGCATTATGTCCTTTTCGGAGTTTAATTTGCTTCATATACCTTTGCTTATACACTATGTTAGTTCAAACATAATGTGTTGTGTATCTAATCACCAAAACAATATAGAAATGGCCCAAGGACACATTTCCCTTTCAATTTTAAGATCATCATCTTCTTCATTCCTAATGTTTGCATCTTGTTGTCCATTCTTGATAGGTGAACAATAAAATGCCTTGACCTTCTCAATTTCCTTCGTGATCTGCTCAGAAATTGCCTTGGTACTACCAGATGGTTTGACTAAATCCATATTTCTATTGTTTATCACCACAAATACCTCTGCCGCACCACCCTTAGTAATGCATTCAGACATGTATAGCCAAGTATTATCATCAGCAAGCCTTCTCAATCCACTACTTAACTCTACTTCAAGAAATAAAGAGTGAAAATCCACAATAGTTTGTTCAATCAGAGCAACTTGATCCAACAAATAACCCTTCAGTTCTAGCAAGCTCAACTTGTCCCTCTCTATGTGAGACATTGCAACAAAGCCACCAACATAGTTCAAGGAATGCCCATCAAACTCAAATTCGCCTCCAAAATGGAATCTAACAGGAATAGAGTCTAGTAGATCCATAGCCCTGTCAATAGAATGAATAGAGTTCATGAAAATCGTATCCGCGAAAACCCTAATTTGTGATGCAAAAACTTCATATTTCTACCAAAAGCGTATCACCCTTATTTGTGCCTCAAAAACCCTATCTGTGAGAAACATACCATAAAAACTTTAGATTTCTACAAATGTATGGATGGGGGAACACACCTGGTTGATGTTGTAGTCCCTGATCAACCCCTCTGTCCTACGATCGCCACATTGATTGATTTGTTGCACTTGCCTAGGATGAAGGAGCAATGAGGGAAAAGAACGGAGACTACAAGGCACCCTCGCTCGATGAAAAGAAAGGTAAGGCATGGAAAGTAATAGAGAGAAGATTCGAGGGGGATCTGCACTATTTATTTTGCAGCCACGTCATAGCATCCACCTGTCAAAAACACTATTGAAAACCACTCCACGTCAGCTAAAGTTGCCGACAGAGTGCTTAAAGGTGAGATTTAATGTGGTTTATTGTTTCGGAGGGGTTAAACAAAAAAATTGTTTAGGGGTTTATCCAGACAACCTTAATAGGTGGAGGGAGTAAAATGGAGTTTTTCCTAAATAATATATCTAGGTGTGAAAATAAGGTTTTGTTAGGTGTGTTGATATGTCTACCATAAAATAGTTATGTTTTACCATAAAATAGTTATGTAACCTAGGTTCCAATCCTATCACTATCCTACCAAACTAATCTAGGAAGGTAAAGCACACAACCAAGGTATACATTACAAATGCAAAAAGGTAAAATGTGGTAGAGATAAAAACCATTATCAATAGCTCCAGTATTTTTATCGAGGTATCGAGAAGCTCCATGCTTCCACACAGTCCTCATTAGAGCCTCTCGCAAGAATATCCTTGCAAGGGCCAAGCTCTCGGTCGTATAACTCCATGGATAACCCCTAGGCTTTCCCCATGTGTAAGTGGGTCTTTGATATGGCCTCTCTTAGACTGCTCCCCAATGTGTTCATTATCAAGCTTTTGTCCAAACCTCAGTAGGCCATGTTCCCTACAATAAATGGGGTAGCCACACCACAAACATAGTCGGTGTAGTCTCACAAGTCTACAAGTCCTTCCTAGTATAATAATGGTGTGCGCAAGCACCGAGCGGTAAGAGGTATGGTAACCTCACTAAACACTAGGTCCAAACCTAGACAAGCACTAAAGTAGTGGTCTGACTGAACTAACCACTTTGCAAAGCATATCGAGTAAATCACTAAGCACTTTGGTGGCTAGAGCAACTAGAGACGAGCCTCAACTCATATAAATCTTCCACTCCTAACCGTTCATTTGGCTGGTTAAGGGGGTATATATAGCCCTTGCTCCAGATATAGTCGTTGCAACCTGTATGGCTTTCTATACATCCATAAGATAATCCAATAGAGGTCATCAAAGCAGTCCAATGCATGAGCGCCAGTTAGCCATTGAGATGACCATCGTTGACCATTGGGCTCTTCTATGGCGCATTGTGTAATGCCTACCGCTGGACCAGCGTGATGCCCAATTTCCCTCTCTAAAACCTCTCTTATGCCATCGAATGGAGATAGTATGGCCCGATGCTGCATTACTGGCTCAGTCCAATGCATGCTCCTCTATGAACACCAACAGTGTATAGTTCGATGCCTGTCCTTCCGGCGGTCTGATGCTTTTTGGACGCCTTTCTACTCTTCGGCGGCCTATGGTCTGATGTCGGATCCGGTTCGACGCTCAGTGTGGTACCCTATTTGACATGTTTCTTTGCGATCTTTTTGACCTCTGTTTTTCTTTTAGGTCTTCAACTTAGTTTCTAACATCTTGCTTGAGGTGTTGATCATTCGGATTGCCACTTTGTCCAAGTCTAAATCCACTTCACGTCCTATTGAACTACATAAAAATACTGCTATCAAACAATGTTTGTTCAAATTGTTATGTTGATCATGTCTAAAACTAAACTTAAGATTATAGGGTCCACTTTTTTTTTACAATATTACCGGTGTTGGCTCACGGTTTGAACCAGGCAACCAGCAGTGGTAACCGTTTTGTAGGAAAAAATTCATATTTTTTCATATGACATTGGATTAAGACAATCTTTACATCAATAATTCTGTTTCATAGTTTTTTTAAAAATTTTAGATGGTTTATAAGTGCAAACACTCAAATATAATTTCTTGGACCAAAGTTGGCATGATCAACAATGTCAAATGAAGACAAAGCGAACATGAAATTTGTAGCACACTCGGTGAGGATCTACAACTTCGCAGTTAGTAACTTTTCAATTGAGATTGTTTTGACTCTTAAATCTCGGTCATTCCCGTGTTCTGTCACTATTCCTGTTCTGCCATTCACATGTCTGTCATTCCCATTCCCTCCTCCCGCAAAGCTCATTCCTATTCCCCCGTACAGCCCACGTTCTGCCATTCACATGTCTGTCATTCCCATTCCCTCCTCCCGCAAAGCTCATTCCTATTCCCCCGTACAGCCCACGTTTAGCTAAAATTAAAAAAAACACATATGTCCTCAAGGGGATTTGAACCCGTGACCTCTCAAACAAAGGCCAAGAGTAGCTACCACTACACCACATATATGTTTATGTCTACATCTATGACAGGAAACACATCTACTACATCTCTCACCAAGCTCACTTGCTACCCTTGCACAATGCGTAGTAGTAGATAAGTATCACCGAGATTCTTGAATTAGATTTTTGGATGGAGGTAATATTATTTAAAGAAGAGCTTTGCATGCAATTTCTTTTGTTTGAATAATGTATTATACTTAAATTCCCTTTTTTGCATGCGTGACATTTTTCTTCGTAATATTTTTTTCCATAGATCAGACTTGTGAGTCATTTTCATAAACCAACGCCAAGCATGAATCCATGTTTCTTACTTAAAACCCCGAACAAACACCATGAGCAGGAGGCACTCACGTTGGCGTCGCTCATCGATGACGAGAAGAAGCTTGACGACTGTCAGTTCGACCTCTAAAAGCAGTCCTACGTGGTCGCATGCGCCGCTGTGTACGACAAGCTCCCGCGAAGCCACCACTTGGACGCGGTCCAGAGCAGCTGCACCGCGCTTTCCATCGTTAAGCAGGGGGGCTCATGGTTGTCGCCAACATCGACGACTCTCAGATTGTTCTGGACACCGCATCCGACGACGACACCATCACGTCGTCTAGCTCATCGTCCACCTGAAGCCCAACCTACCACGTAAGTCGCTACTGACCGGACATGAATTCTTGTGCGATGGGACGATGGACATTGCTGACGTTGTGTGAGTGTCCTCGAACATGATGTATGTAGTGGAGTAGCGCATCTGGTAGTGTAACGGCCAGGGGTACTACCTCGCTGATGAGCCCGGGGTGCACTTCGTTTGGCAGCCCAACCAAGAGTCATCGGTACTCGTTATGTCGCGCCCGTTCGACGACTACTATATCGAGGATTGTGGCGTCATCTTAGCGTCGGAGGTGACGCAGAGGAGGATCGACAACAGTGACTAGTTCGTCATCCTCGCCACCGTCAGGGTAGCTTTTGTGCCGACCTGCCTTTAATTCTCTTCGCAAACACACACACTTACCTTTTTGTTTAAGCAAGAGCGTATGGTGGTGCGTGTCTGATGACTAACGATGTACGAGGAAATTTCTTCTAGCATGTGTGGAACGTGCTCTCCAATGATGAGACCATACAAATCGTGGCATATATCGAAGTATGCATGATACTGATGGTTGCAATGTAGTGGTGAAACAACTAGATTAAAATAACAAAATTTATGTATGGCTAGGATCACAAATTGATTATGCTCATAACAATATAACACACATTTTATATATAAGTTATCGTAGTATACTGGTATTATATATTACCGTTGCAATGCACGGGCACTCAACTAGTGTATGACATAAGATTGTAAAAATGTGTGGCTAAAGAAATAGCGTTAGGTATGTAGTCACATGTGGTGTGATTCAATTGGTAGTTGCGTTTGCAAAGGTAGCTATTGGTCTGCGCTACGCGTGCATGTGTATATATATAGCTACGTACTAATTAACGCGGAACGCAACAGCAGGCTCGTTGCCACGTTATACAAGAGCATCCCATCCATGCCTTGTCGTGGCGAGCAGGTGATGATGATGAGCGTCGTCACACGGACAGCAGGCTCGTTGCCACGTTATACAAGAGCATCCCATCCATGCCTTGTCGTGGCGAGCAGGTGATGATGATGAGCGTCGTCACACGGACACTTCCGTTCATACATACTAGTCGGTTGCTCGTGTGTTACGACGGCATACAACAATACCCACGTAAACTATCCATCAAAAAAATTTTAAGATTTTTTATTGATTATCTCCACTATCTGTATAATATATTTTTTGATTTGGCTAACTGATGTTATTGTTTACTCCATGCAAATATGTCTTGATACAACACGGTCAATGAAGTAAGCGATTAGAAGAGAGTTCACAACGATTGACTGAATGAACATAAATTATAAAATGACATAATTCCATCATACAGAGACCAAATAAGAGAAAGTTTGTGAGATCAAGTTTATAAAATAAGTCCAATATAGTCAAACTTATAAAAAAGATAGATCAAAATATGGAGTGGTTGCTAAAGTCAGGCATCAATAAAAACTGGATGTGCTCCATATAAATTACGCTACTTCGTAGCAATTACTAACGTTTAAAACCAACAAATAACCTTTCATTTTGCTGTTAGTGTGACAAATCATTGCTGCTCTAACCAATTCAGCAACTTCAAACACCATGTAGTCTATTGCGCCAATGTGGTCTTAGAAACGACCTAATGCTTGCAAAAGCAAAGAACGTCGTGCCGTGCTTGGGCTGTAGCCTCGACCCGTAGTGCTGGTCCGACCCGACACGATTATTTTTTATTTTACAAAAAAATGTATATACCTATATACAATTTATATTCAATATTAAAAACGTCTTAACGTGATGTTCTACTGGCTAGACAGTTTCATCCAATGTCTCCCGCCCTTCTTCCATTGGGGCATGAATGGGTTCGAACCTCACATCTTGCACCATTTTTTAACATTTTAAGCTGATTTAATTAAATGGATCGACAGGCTAACAGGCTGGCCCGACACATTTAGCAGGCCGACATGACGTGCATGTGCCATAGTTGTGGCCCGCGTGCATCTAGCCCATGTCGGGCGTCGTTACGCTGATTTAATTAAATGGATCGATAGACTAACGGGCTGGCTCGACACAGTTAGCAGGTCGGCATAACGTGTCTATGTCATAGTTGTGGCCCGCGTGCATCTAGCCCGTGTCGGACGTCGTTTGGTATCTATAAATGTGCAGCGGATTAATTTGAAATAACTGTGAGGGGTTATTTGTAAAAAAAATGACGCATGACGACCGTTGAAACTGGTGCTTTAAGTATAGTATAGAAGTATAGATATACCGCAAACTAAGCTGTCGTCGGTGCTAAGACTATGCTTACATATAGATGGGATATATAAAGTTAACACTATCTTGTTCTATTGATTACCGTACGGGTTCGTAAAATAGAGTTAGTTTGAAGTAAAAGACGAGGACAAAAAGATCTGAAACTTTAGCGTAAAGATCTGAATTTACAGCGACGGATATATATGCTGAATGCATTGCCGCCGCGCGCGGCCGCTTGACTTGGTTCTTTTTTTATTTATCACCGTTTAGTTTAAAATTAAATTAGTGAGTCATAAATATTCAAATGCACAGTTGTTCCGAGATGATGTGTATATATATGTCGCACTCACACGTGATTCACGCGTTGATCCGCCAAGATAACGTGACCCGTCTGGCTGCCCACAAGCAAGTAATAAAGCACATGATCTTTAAACTTCATTACATACATTTTGAACGGAACTAGTACTCTTGATACATTATCACACACAGCTGCTTTGCCGCTGAAAAATATTGGACGAAGTCTTTACCGAGTGCCATTACCGAAAACGAGCGCTTTGCCGAGTGCCTGAAGCACTCGGCAAAGCCTTAAAAACACTCGACAAAGACTTTGTCGAGTGTCGCACTCGGCAAAGAAGGCTCGGCACACACTGCATCGGCAAAGCCCTCTTTGCCGAGTACTTTTTCTCGGGCAGGGAGCACTCGGCAAAGAAAAGCAGCCGTTACGGCGACGGGTGACGGAAACAGCGTCTTTGCCGAGTGTCCCGGGTGACACTTGGCAAAGGAGTTACCTTTACCGAGTGTCTGCCCGGCAGCACTCGACAAAGAACCCGCCAGGGAGGGTCCCCATGTCAGGTTCTTTGCCGAGTGCTACGTGCGGCACTCGGCAAAGCGTGCCTCTTTGCCGAGTGTTAGCGACATTATACTCGGCAAAGTACCTATACCGGTGCCCAGGTCTTGGTTCTTTGCCGAGTGCTATGGCCCTGACACTCGGCAAAGAACCTCTTTGCCGAGTGTAACACTCGGCAAAGTGACCAGTAGGCATCTTTTTTAATTGTTTTTTATATTCCATCCACACAAACAAAAGATATCATATATATATATATATCACATATATACATCACAGATATTATCACAAACATAAATATCCATCACAAACATAAATAGCCAACACAAACATAAGTGTTCAACACAAGTATCCAACACAAACATAAGTCTCATACGTCTCAAGCTCTGACATAAGTATCAAACACAAACATAAGTATTCTACACAAGTTCTGAAGTCTAAACACTGAAAACATAACACTCATGGAGGTGGGCGGTTCGACTGGTGCTGCGTTGGGCTGAACCCTTCCGGAGGGTTGTTGGATGCCGCCCCAGATTGGCCCTGCACAGAGAAGAGATTGCATGTGTTATACCAGATGCATTACCAACATCCAACTACAATTTTGATACTCACAGAAGTATGGAAGAGAGCAGGGTCAACTAGAGGGAACAATGGAGGTGGCGGAGCGATGCCCTATGCGGCGCCAAGACTCTGCATGTACTAGAACATCTCCGCCATCCTCTGATGATCTGCCAGGCGAGCCGCCTCCCGCTCCGCCCGCTCCGCCTCCCGCTCCACCATAATCCTGGCCTCCATATCGTGACGTTGTCTCCTCTCTTCTTCTAGTTGAGTCTGTAATATTACAAGCCAACGTTATAGTAACTCACAGAGAAGGTATATAACTCAAGGAAGGACGAGTTACAGAAGCACTAACCTCGAGTTGTTGTATGTGAAGCTGTGAGCTGTCGTGCCAAGGTCGTATGGCTGGACTCGAGCCCGTGCTCCTTGCTCTCACCTGAGACAGAGTGGGAGTGGAGGACGAGTAGATTGCCCCGTCGGCAATCCAGTACCGCCCATGTCTCTTGCCTCCTCCGACCCTCATGAGCACATAGGGGTCGATCGGCTCGGTGCTCGGATCATAATCTGGGTCATGGACCTCCTGCGCCATGGCGGTGTAGTCATGGAGGTGGCTGTAGACGGCGGAGTTGGTGTAGGCCTCGGGCCCGTCATCCGGGTTGTAGGTGACGTCGGACGTCGCCTTACCCTTATGGGCCATAGCATAGGCCGAGAAGGTGGAGCAAGGCCGACCACCATGTGACGCCGACTGCAAGAAAACCAACGAGATAGTTAGAAATAATATCTAATCCAGTGCTATATACCTAAATAAAAAAGAGGGCGTAGCCATGCTTCGGCATATTGGCCCAGGCTCCGGCTGACTTGGTGGTGGGAGGGACCTTGCATCATCATACGCCGTTCCCGGCTAGCGTTGTGCGCCTGGTCCCACTCAGTCGAACACTACCTATCCACCATCTGCTCCCAGCACAGAGGATGTGCGACGCACCAATGTGGAATCATCTACAAAGTAAACACGTAAAGTGCATATCAGAAGATAAAATAAAATTCATGCATGGAGTACTGGTACCAAACAGGCATGACTTTACCTGCAGGTACTGGTCCCTGGTCAACGACATGGTTCGGGCTTGAGTTTTGGTCACCCTCTCCCCAAGGACGGAGCCGTGGCAGGTGACGATGGCCTGGATTCGGGCCTCATAGTGCATGTTGTTGCCGTCGGCTGCCGGTGGTGCAGCTCGGTGGCGATCGACAACGCAGACGACGCACTAAGGGACGCACGCCGTCGCCCACGATTTCTCTCACGTGAAAATAGCGGATCTCAACGGAACGCAGGAGAGTTGTGGTGCCAAAACTTTGCACCGTTTTCGTTGTACTCTTTGCTATTTATTCTTGGTGTTTACAGGCCTGAGACCCACGATCACCCGCCACACGCGCTCGCGCTGCGACGCGCTCGCCTGACGCGCGGGAACGCTCTTCATGCGCGACGTGGCGGTGACCACACTCGCCTCACCGTGAACGCAGCACGGTTCAGGCTGAACACCACTCATGCAGCTATCTAATTTGTGGAATACAAATATGCATCACTAAAACAAGTAACTAATAATGCAATGCATGATCTTGCACGGCATTAGTTCAATATTTCACCCCCTAATCCCGCTGCAAATCTACCACTCCAAGCTGCTGTCTCAACTCAATGAACCTGACCTTCCCAAGCGCCTTCGTCAGTATATCAGCAAGTTGATTCTGCGTGCTCACACGATTAATGTCTATCTTCCCTTCTTCAACACAGTCTCTAACAAAATGATACCATGTGTCTATATGTTTGCTCCGTTCATGATGAACCAGATTCTTACTCAAGGCAATAGCAGACTTGTTATCAACTAGGAGATTCACCTTTGGAGTTTTTATCCCTAGCAGCTCTCCAATTAACCGGCTGAGCCAAACACCCTGACAGGCAGCCCCTGCACTAGCAATATACTTGGCCTCACAAGAGGAGAGTGCCACTACTCTTTGCTTCTGTGAAGTCCAGGTCACTAAATTCATGCCAACAAAGAAAGCTGACCCACTGGTGCTCTTCCTATCATCAATATCACCAGCTAGATCGCTATCACTGAAGCCAATCAACAATGGTTTTGAATTGCTCGACCTTGTGTACTTACATCCATAATTTAGTGTCCCTGCAACATACCTCAAGATCTGGTTTACTGCTGCCCAATGAGTTGATCTTGGCATTTCCATGTACCTGCTCACAATACCCACAGAATATGCAAGATCTGGTCTTGTATTTACTAGGTACCTTAAACTCCCAATAATGCTCCTGTACTTTGTAGCATCAACAGGTGGCGACTTGTCTTCTTTGCTCAACTTTAGCTTATTTTCCATGGGAACCTGACAGGAGTTACACCCTGTCATTCCAGCTTGCTCGAGAATTTTGAGTGCATAAGCACTTTGGCAAAAAGTTGTGAACCCTTCCTTCTGAACCACCTGAATACCCAGATAATATGTAAGTAATCCAAGGTCACTCATACTGAAGCTCTCCATCATTTGCCTTTTGAATACACCAATACTCTCTTGCCTTGGTCCTGTTATCACAAGATCATCCACATAAACTCCCACAATCAGAAAATTGTCATTACTATCAATTCTCCTGTATACAGCATGCTCATGAGGATTCTTCACAAAACCAAGCCTCAGTAATTCTTTATCAAGCTGTGCATTCCATGCCCTGGGTGCTTGTCGCAACCCATACAAAGCCTTTCTCAATTTTAGGACCTTGCCACTTCCATTCTCAACTACAAAGCCTGGAGTTTGTTGTACATATACTTCTATCAAATCTCCATTTAGGAAAGCCTTGCTTTGTGCTTTGTGCTTGACAATGTTGCCTTCAGGGTCCTTCTTTACCTTGAAAACCCATTTGAGACCAATAGCTCGGTGACCTGCTGGCAAAACTGCAAGTTCCCAAGTTCGGTTGGACTGTATTGACTCCATTTCTGCAGTCATGGCTTTTCTCCAACACTCCTCTATCAGTACCTCACTAAAACTCCCTGGCTCTTCTGCAGCTACAAAATACACTCCACTATATTCAAACCCATGAACCTCTTCTATTAAATCATTGATATCTTGTAGAGTGCGATATCTCAATGCATTTCCCTCAGAATACACTGTTCCTCCAGTTGGAGGTGTTACAAACTGCACATTCGGTGTATTCAGAGTTACAATAGGTGTTGATGGCTCTGGTGACTGTGTGATTTGCTCATTAACTGTCCATGAGCCGCCTGATTCAATGTTCTGATTGGGAGACCCTGGATCCATCACTGAAAAATCAGGTGCTACAGCTGATTGTCCAGCTGAATTTTCTGAAACATAATGGTCATTATCTGATACTGTTATTCTTCCGGGAATAGAATAGAATTCCACTTCTACTCCTGTTTCAGTGTTCCTATCTTGGTTTTCCTCACCCCAGCTGCATTCACGATGTTCTTCAAACACGACATCACGTGACACTTGCAGTTTCTTAGTCACCGGATCATAAACCCGATAACCCTTTGTGCCTGCTTCATAACCAACAAACACCATTTTTGTGGATCTGTCAGACAACTTAGTTACTCCTGGTCCTGTTTTCTTGACATGGGCCACGCAACCAAATGTCCTCAAATGACCTACTCTTGGTTTCTTCTTGTGCCAAGCTTCATAAGGTGTCATACCTTCCAGACTTCTGGTTGGAGCTCTATTCAGAATGTATACTGCTGTGTGAACAGCCTCTCCCCAGAATTCACTCAGCATTTTCTTGCTCTTTAGCATGCATCTGGCCATCTCAACAATCGTTTGGTTACGTCGTTCCACAACACCATTCTGCTGTGGTGAGTAGGGGGCGGTATTAAAATGTTTCAGCCCTGTCTCATTGCAGAATTCAGTAAACCAAATTGAGTTGAACTCACCACCTCTGTCAGAGCGAAATGCTCAAAGTCTGCACCCACTTTCTACTTCTACCAATTTCTTCACTCGCTTGAAACACTCAAATGCCTCAGCTTTTGTCATCAGGAGCTCCAACCACATGTACCGACTGAAATCATCCACAACAAGCAGAAAATAATTCTTACCTCCAAGTGTACTTGGTCTGATCTGACCACACAAATCAATATGCAGTAAGTCAAGTGGCTTATCAGCACGATAGTTTGCAATCTTTGGAAATGCATGATGATGTTGTTTTCCCAATGCACAACCATCACAAAATTCCTCAACTCGGTCTATCACTGGCATGCCCTCCACCATATTCTTGGAACCAAGATCACGCAAGGTTCTAAAATTCAGATGACCATACCTTCCATGCCACAGCCACGCCTTGTCTTCTTTCATTGCCACCAGACAAACAGGAATGGCCAGCTGCATCTTCAACAGATAGAGACGGTTCTTGACCCTAGGTGCTCTAGCTAGTAGACACCGATCAACATCATACAAATTGCAGAAACCACTCTCTATCACAATTTTATAGCCTCCCTCCTCAAGTTGACCAAGGCTAACTATGTTACTTTTTAACTTGGGTATGAAATAAACTAATGTGAGTACCTTGTGACCTTTATTCCTGGTCTGGAGCAGCACCGATCCCATGCCTTTGATCTCGACCAAGGAACCATCACCAAAACAAATTGTGCCTCCCACTGAAGTGTCCAGCGACTTGAGCACTACACGACACCCAGTCATGTGATTGCTTGCACCTATGTCGAGCACCCATGTTTCATCATCGCGGTCCGCTGGAAACGTCTTCTCCTCATTGAGATGCACCACATGATGTGGAACATGTACCCCAACTGGTTCAGCCTCGTGCCATGGCGCGACAGTACACACCGTATTGACCGTGGCGAGCATAAGCACTGGCTGTTCATCATCAACCTTCACATGATGGGCTTCCTCACGACGCTCCTTCCTTGGGCGTTTGCAGTCCTGCTTCCAGTGCCCGTAAATTCCACAATTACGACACCTTCCTTTGCGTCGCGGTGTGCCCTTAGATGTCAATTTGACAACAGGCTCCTTCTTGTCACCTTGAGACATGTTCTTCGGCTTGGCCTGGGTGAACCCACCTTGACGATCTCCTCGATTCCCAGAGGTGGATCCTTCCGGAGCGAGGTGGTGGCGGTACTTGGCGAACCACTGATTCTCAGACAGGAACAGTTTCTCTGTCTTCTCAGCGACAGTATCAGCGTTTAGACGATCTTCAGCGGCGCGCAGACGCCCCACCAATTCTTCCACTATCAGATTGTTGATGTTCAGCAACGTCTCAATTGACACGGTGATTTGATTGTACTGCTTCGGCAGAACACGAAGGATCTTCTTGACGACGCGAGTTTCGTCCACGACTTCACCGAGACCACGCAGATTCTCAACCAGCGAATTGATTCGCAGGCCGAACTCGTCAATGAGCTCGCCATTCTTGAACTGAATGTTCTCGAATTCTTGCAGCAGCTTCTGTGCATGTGATTCTTTGATGCGATCTGCAACCTGCCACATACTCTTGACTGCATCCCAGGCCTCCTTCACTGTCTTCTTCGCCCCCAGCGTCGTCCACATCTCCTTCGGCACTGAACGCAGAAGTGCGCTCATTGCCACACGATCCTGGGTGCGCTTCACTCCTACGCTGCCCTGCTCGATGATGTCCTAGACGTCCATTGCCTCCAGATTGCACTGCATCAACATAGCCCACTCAAAATAATTAGACCGATCGAGCATCAGCCACATTAACGACCCAACCGGTACGGCGGTCTTCACAACGCTCGGTGATGCGTCGTCGTCGCCCATCTTCTTCTCCGGTTGGCTCACTAACGACTCTCCAATTGTTGCCGTCAGTTGCTGGTGGTGCAGCTCGGTGGCGATCAACAACGTAGACGACACACTCAGGGACGCACGCCGTCGCCCACGATTTCTCTAACGCGAAAATAGCGGATCTCAAAAGAACGCAGAAGAGTTGTGCTGCCAAAACGTTGCATCGTTTTCGTTGTACTCTTTGCTATTTATTCTTGGTGTTTATAGGACTGAGACCCACGATCACCCGCCACACGCGCTCGCGCTGCGACGCGCCCGCCTGACGCGCGGGGACACTCTTCATGCGCGACGTGGTGGTGACCACACTCGCCTCACCGTGAACGCAGCACGGTTCAGGCTGAACACCACTCATGCAGCTACCTAATTTGTGGAATACAAATATGCATCACTAAAACAAGTAACTAATAATGCAATGCATGATCTTGCACGGGATTAGTTCAATAAATGTCCACGACGAGCTTCTTACAGCTCGTGGTGGCCACCACATCCGCCCTAGCCTCGTATTCAGCCTCACACCTAAATAAATCCTACATACAAAAACGATGTATCCATACATTATTTCAAGAATTTGCAACGGATGCGACATATTTTACATTATACTAAGACTTACCCACAGCTCTTGCTTCACCCGCTCCGCCTTGTTATTGAACTCCCGGCCATCCCAGTCTACTGCATCAGGGGCGACTACATAGTGGTCGAAGGTGAAGGCTAGGCCCGTCACTCCGGTGTACTCCACCAGTTCAAGGAAGTGTTCCCAGCACAGCAGGCCGAGGATGCCATTGGGGGGGCGACGATGACCCCCAGCATAATCCACAACCATCCAAGACCTATCCAAGTGATAAATAAAAAGTATTAGTTTATATTATGATTTTGAACACATAATATGAACAAGAATGAAGAACATAAAGTTACATACCTCTCCCCATCCGACCGAATCAGCGGTCGCCTGTCCCGGAGTATGGGACGCTGAGGGAGACTCGCGGGGCCTCGCAGGTAGATGCTCCTCGAACTTGAGCCGCTAGAACCTGAGGCGTCCTGGTGCTGGTCGTCATCGTCCTGCTGCTGGTCTAAGTCGTCCTGAGGCGTCGCCTGCTGCTGGACAAGGTCGTCCTGAGGCGCCGCCTGCTCTGCCTCGTCCGCCGTCCTTCTCATCCTCCCCCTCCTCCTCAGCCAATTACCGCTGACCATATTTGTCCAAAAACCTGCAATTAAGAGTAAACAAATAAGCACATATAAAAATATGTATTTAAAAATAGGTGCGAAATAAAAAGTCATATAGCATTACATCGATTAAAAATAATCTTCATATGTGTCGGGGTTAGCCGGATCATAACTGTCACACCCGATTTTGAAGGTAAACCGAATGCGAACCATGTACGTGCCAGGATCAGAACTCACGTACATAGCGATTACATAAATGACTCATCATAGCACAATGCTTCGAATAACAATAAAGGGTAAGTAATACTATGAAGACTAGAGTCATTTACATAATATAATCAAAGTACACAGAATAGAAACGTAGCCAACGTAAATAAACCCACCACAGGCAGCTCACTAGGGGTGGTCGCTAGCCTAATCCTCGAACTCGTCGAAGTCCTGGAACTCCTGGAGATCCGCCTCGACGCCTTCTTCTTTACTTGAGCATAGATTGCACCAAAGGCAACCTGGTGTTTTGTGAAAGCAAGGGTGAGTACACATCAACGTACTCAGCAAATGTCCTGTTTGGCTGAAGTGGACTAGCTTTATGTGGAGTTAAGGTCAAAGCAGATTGCTTTTAGTTGGTCAGGTATTTATTATTAGTGGAAGCCAAGTTTTATCATATAACCAACCCGTGAATCTTTTCCTCATCGAGGAACATCATTATCATCATCGAACCAAAACCATAAATAGAACCATTGTATATGGAATCATTTGTATCTCTAATCAAAGAGGATCCCAAGGCCGCTCATAACCGTGAGCACGGCTGATATATCAGTTTCATTACCCTCTGCAGAGGTCGCACACTTTACCCATGAGCCGTGATTCCCGTTTTGCCCGGGGATCATGACTCCCCATTGATCACTTTCTAGGTGGTCCGGCAGGGTATCACTACGTAGCTTTTACAAAGATTCCCTAGAGGTCATAGCCGCCCGTTAGGTTTCTCCAGTTTGATAAACACAGTACCTCTCCCCGCAGGAGAGTGACTAACAAAAGCAAAACGAAAGAACCTCGGCAGAGCAAGCACTGTGCCTGGACCCCATTGACGGCACGATGGCGAAGCAACTACACCTCTAGTTCCTCTAATTAATTAGCTAAGGGCATCCCATTTCACCCTCATGGTTGCACTGTTATCCCGGGTGGTCTCTCAACGAACTGGTTCTTACAGAGAGGTACTCGGGAAACAGCCCGAGTCCCCTTAAATGCCACAAGTATATCATCATATCTAGAATAAAATCATAGTATCATCATTGTATCTCATCATGTTCATTGATTAAAGTAAAGCGCTAGCATGTAGCTAACCATAGTAACCCAAAAGGTAAATCAAGGACAAGATAAATAGAAAGCTAGTAAATCCTTAGGTTGTTCATAGTATGCGGGACAGTGTATTATAAAGTAAATGGGACATAATGGGTCAGAGGACACTTGCCTTCACCAAACAGGTGCTCAGGGTCTTCAACCTTGTAGAACTCGAAGAGCCAGATCACTTGGTCGCAACGCTTGATCTTTGATCCCTCAAAGCTCGGAAACGGATCATAGTCTATTCGCGATGCACAATAAATACAAACAGGCATAAGCAAACAAACACATATAAAAACATAAGAACATTACACCAGGCAAGATAAAATGTTATAAACACATGGCATAAAATAGAGCTCGATTCTATGGTCACGCGAGGGAAAGAAACGTCGAACTCGAAACTACGGTTAAGAAGTTAGCGCGTTAACGTTAAACAAGTATTAACAATAACTTTTAGTTCAAACATGATCAAATATAAATATTATACATCAGTTAGTTTGATTAATCTACTACACTAACAATATCCGTTAATTAAATAATCCAATTAAAACAAGAGATTCTAAGCGAGATGAATTTATGACGCGTAAAACAGCACGACAACGTACAAATGACACGCGGACACGCGCAACCTAACACGCTGACGACACACGAAAGACGAAACAGCGTGCGCGACGAGCGCGAACGCGCACGAATCAGCACGCCGGCGCGCGCGGAACGGCACCCGCGATAGACGAGAATAATTAAACAGGTGACACCTTTATACTAAACGAATGTTAAATAAATAGAAAATCAGTTAAATTAATATTATCCATGTTAATATTTATTATAAAAGCCTAAGATAGACACTACACCCTTTAATCTGATTGAAATATTAATCTAATAAATATTAGTCGAGCAACATTAAATAAATTATTTAAAATATATGACCTGACGAATTAACGTTATTTAACATAAGTGATTATAAGCGGAATCAATTTATCATCACCAGTAGACGTTGCGCGACCCACGTGATCAACACGCAAGACATGCGCGACATGCGCGAGCAACGCGCGGCGATACACGCGACAGCGCGTGTGAACGGCACACGACAACGCGTGCGAACAACACGATGACGCGCAAACGATGCCGCACGCGAATAATAACAAACTGATAAATAAATAAATAAAAATAGTTAAGTCGGTATTAATCAAGTTAACATTTATTTATAACAACCTGAGTTAAAACTATAAATCAGTTTTAATTAGAAGGTCATTTTTAATAAGCATCAAATAAACAACTAATAAAATGCTTAAAACTTGTGACGTGACAGGATAACGTTACTAATATGAGATCGATGTTGTTACGAAATTGACATGACTAAAACGAGTTGAAATAGGTTTACGATGCAATATATATTAATTAACTAGCAATTCGCTGCTAAACACGACGCGACGTACGAATACCACTAGATTATGATTAAACGCGAAAAACTATATTTCTAAGATGTTTTAGATAAATGGAATTACCAATTAGTCAACGATTAAACAAGAACTAACTACTAAGCATGAACGAATATAGCGAAACAATTAACTAATGTGCGCGGATCACGCGCGCGACATGCGCGAAACAACGCGAATGGACGGAGACGGCGCACACGAACGACAGTAAAGACACGTGTGACCGATGCGAACGCGCGCACGTGCAGGAGGGTAGACGAGGTAGACGGGGGTAGATGGGATAGACGGGGGTAGACGGATGTCGTCGGGACCCTGTCGACGCGCTGCGCGTGCACGAAACAACACACACAACAGCACGCGATACGCGATACTCGTTGAACCATAACAAGTTTATAATAAACAAGTATTAAAATGAAAAGCGCTTGAGTTGACATTAATCAAGTTAACATTTATTTATAAAAGTGCAAGATGAGCTATAAACTAGTTTTAATTAGACGGTCGTAAGTATCGAATAAACCACTAATTAAATAATTAAAACTTGTGTTGTGATGAAATAAAATTATTAATATGTTGACGGTATTGTTGTGAAATTAATCTTAATGCGAATGAGTCGAAACGGATTTAATAATGCGCGCGACCGCGCGGAATAGCGTAAATGATGAGTACGAACGACACGCGGATCAGCACGTAACCACGAGCAAAGCACGTGTGCTATACGCGAGATAAATTAATTAATCAACACATTTATATTAACGGGAATTTGGGCAAGACGTTTGAGTTACTACTATTGACATGGATTCATTAGAGCATAAGTTAATTACCATAAATTATTTTAGTTAAAAGGTCAAATTAACTAATGTTGGTTAAACAAAAGTATAATTAATTAATTAAAATGTGCGACATGGTGAAACAAGGTTACTAATGCGTAGACGATGCTCACCTCGCAACGACGGCAGACAACCAGATGAGCTCGCGGCAAGGCACGAGAACAGCGAGACTGCTGCTGTGCTAGGGCCACGCAAAATTCGAGCTGGGGCTACGCAGGCCACGCCGGGGCACACACGCGGGCCACGCCAGACACGAGCGCGAGGGCCACTCCAGCCGTGCCAGGCAAGCTGCGCTGCTGGGGTTGGCTGGGAAGGGACGCCCTGCTGGAGAGCTTCCTGTCGGCTGTTGGTGTCCCTAGCCAGTGTCCCTGCTGCCGGTCAGCCGTGTATACATTAGCCGCCGGAGGTGGGGAAATGGCATGGGGCGCCAAGAGGGTACAGGGAGGGGGAATCCATGTAGGTGCGCTGGCCACCAGGGACAACAGAGCTGCTGGAGGTTGAAGATAGAAGGGCGTGCGTGTGGAAGAGGCTTACGGCTGGGAAATGAGAAGGGGAAGTGACGGTTGCCAGGGAGGAGTGGGAACGTGGGGGGCTGAGGGAGGCTTTTACTTTTGTTTTTCTTCATTTTCATTTTCTTTTCCTTCTCTTTTCTATTTTCCTACTATTTCAAATCGAATTCCTAATTAAACGTATACTTCACAAACTTGCTTATCAAACAAAGTGAATGCTTCAGCATGATACGACAATCAAGGCACCTCTAGAATTTTATTTTACTGCGCTAAAAAAATTGCATGTATAATAAATTAACTCTCTATTATTTAGAAAAAGAGAAGAAAAGCGGTAAGGGAAAGGGTAACACCTGAATTTAGTGAATATTAAAAAAGAAATTTTATACCCCTAAATTCAGGGTGTTACAAATCTTACCCCCTTAACAGAATCTCGCCCTCGAGATTCAAGAAGAGGCTAGCAAGAGAACAAGAGTAGTTCCTTGGTTTTCACCGCTTTTCGATTCAACTTTGATTCTTCCAGCTTAACTTGTGGACTGGGTGATTTGACCTTCAGATGTTCACGACCCACTGATGCAACTCTTGAGGATCTCTTGGGCCTGTGGGTTAGGACCCACACACGCTTTCGCTACACCACTTTGATCTTGTTGGTTGATATTGATAGCATGGTCTTCATTAGGGTTAGCGGCTAACTCCCTTAACAGGAGCGTTGATATGCACTTGGTGAAGATGTTGCCGACTCTGATCTTGACTGATTTGAAGGAGTTGGAGGTTGCCAAATGGACAGGTGCAAGAGGAAAGAATAGCGAGAAAAGGTAGGTATAAATGGATTAGAGAGAGCAGGGGGAGAACCCAACTACTTAACTATATGGTACTCACCTAATAAACTGATGTCATTCCGGACTAAGGGCCACAACACATCAACACTCATCACAAAGAAGCAAATCAGTCATAACATAAGGACAAACATCACGAGCACACAACAACAAAACATCTCGTTGCTACACGTTAATGTTAACTAGATGGTGGTCTTTCCTTACAAAGGGGAAACTAATCTAAGGCCATCAAAAGACAAGGGGAATGATAAGACATACAAGATAGAGGCATGAGCATAATAAATGATGGAGCTAAAGCAAGAATTGTAACCGAGCAGGGAGAAAATGCAAAGCAAGGTCGGGATAGGTAAAACACTATTCTCAAATTGAGATGGAAACAATGATATTTCAAAAGGTAGGCATAGGATAAGCATCATGGAAAGACCTGATGATTAAAAAGGCAAAGGAGGTAACAAGCAAAAGCACACCAAAAGGTCGAGTTAAGACAAGACTTGCAACACGACAGAGGAATAGGGAACGAACAAGAGCGGAATGGGTAAGACATCACTCTTGAAATGAAATGGAAAAGGCGGCTTTAAAACGAAGGTATAGGATAAGCATCAAGATAAAGATTGAGGGATGACAAGGGTTAAGGTGATAATGGACAAACACACAATAAATGATGTATTTTAGACAAGACTTGCAAGGCGTCAAGGAAGGGTAAGCAACCACTGGTGAAGTAGGTGAGGCATTATTCCTCAAACCGGGATGGAGAAGAGGAGGCTTTAAAGGGTAGGCTCAAATTAAGCAGGAAGACAAGGGCATATATATCACGAGGGTTTTGAAAGTAATAACGGACAATGATGTAGGAGAGGAGGTAAACAGGCATAAGACAAAGAATATAAGTGCCACAGAGGATGGAGTTAAGACAGGACCTGCAAGTGTTAGAGGAAAGGATGCATTCAAGGGCCAGATAGGTAAATTGCCACTCCCAAATTGAGGTGGAAAAGAGGGGATTTTTAAAGAGTAGGAACAAAGATGAGTATCAAGGCAAGATCGATAGACGACAAGGTGAGGGTGATAGCAAATAAAAACATGTCAAAGGATGGTGTTAAGACAAAACTTGTGAGGCGACAAGGAGTGAAAAAGAAATCAAGGAAGAGATGGGTAACTCACAATCCTCAAACTGGGTTGAAAGAAAGGGGAGGCTTCTAAAGGATAAGTTCAAGGTAAGCGTTTAAGTAGAAGTCATAAATATCACAAGGGACAAAGGCAATAACAGACATGGGTGTGAGAGAGAAGATGAAGGCATTGAAGAACTAGTGGTATGATTACAAAAAAAAATAATGGAGTTGCACCCAAGCTTACACGTGGTAAAGAAGAGGATATAGCCAAGGGTGAGGTAAGTAAAACACTGCTCTCACATTAGGATAGGAGATTGGAGATTTTAGAGAATGGACATAGTGTAACTACCAAGGTAAGATCGAGAGATGAGAAAGGTAAAGGTAATACCCAACTGGAGCACCACAAAGGATGGAGTTAAAAACTCGCAAGCGACAAGGAAGGGGATACGACCAAGGGGAAAATAGATAAAGTACAACGCTCAGATTGAGATGAAAAGAGGAGATTTTAAAGGGCCGGTATAAGATAAACATCAAGGCGATATAGAGGTGATAAGGGTAAAGGTGATAATCGTGTAAGCATAACCAAGGATAGAGTTAGGGCAAGACTCGCAAAGTGACGAAGTGGAGAAAATAATCAATGATAAGACAAGTGAGGTTCCGACAGAAGAGTTGAAAATAAAAATTCATTACTGAAGAAAGTTACAAGGAATTGACGAGATCACCAAGGATGTGCAAAATAAAATGACCGCTCATGTATCATTAAGAAACAAGGGTGGTCAAGGGCATGTTAACTGAAATGTCTTGAACAATCATTGGGGTATGCAAGATTCCAAGGATACGGGCATACCCAGACAAGGGAATAGAAAAGCCAAAGGATAACGACTTAACCACGGAATAAGAAGGGATTTCAGAAGACAAGACATTCATGGACATATAAACTAAAGTGTTTAAGTAGGCAGTAGGAATTCAGATGTAAGTATTTGAACAAGAGTATTGAAGAATCTAATGGTATGAGCATGTCAATATTAAGGGAATAAAGATAGTCAAAAGGTAGCGATTTAATGACGGAGGAGGGAAGAATCCCAACAGACAAAAATGTTATGGTCAAGGGGCATCTACAAAGATGTCGCAAGCATAAGAGTGGGATTAGATCTAATGGATTGAGATAAGTATAGACCATACTAGCATAAAATACTTTTGGCAAGCGGCATATAGGAGCACAACATAGAATTAGTCGAGGTGACTAATATTTTGAAGCAGAATCAAGGATGAGGTGAAGTGAAAATCAATAAATCCTTAAAACGGCCAGTGCTATTCTAGGTCAGCGGTCCTACAGTCAGCACGGCTTTGATACCACTTATGTCACACCCGATTTTGAAGGTAAACCGAATGCGAACCATGTACGTGCCAGGATCAGAACTCACGTACATAGCGATTACATAAATGACTCATCATAGCACAATGCTTCGAATAACAATAAAGGGTAAGTAATACTATGAAGACTAGAGTCATTTACATAATATAATCAAAGTACACAGAATAGAAACGTAGCCAACGTAAATAAACCCACCACAGGCAGCTGACTAGGGGTGGTCGCTAGCCTAATCCTCGAACTCGTTGAAGTCCTGGAACTCCTGGAGATCCGCCTCGACGCCTTCTTCTTTACTTGAGCATAGATTGCACCAAAGGCAACCTGGTGTTTTGTGAAAGCAAGGGTGAGTACACATCAACGTACTCAGCAAATGTCCTGTTTGGCTGAAGTGGACTAGCTTTATGTGGAGTTAAGGTCAAAGCAGATTGCTTTTAGTTGGTCAGGTATTTATTATTAGTGGAAGCCAAGTTTTATCATATAACCAACCCGTGAATCTTTTCCTCATCGAGGAACATCATTATCATCATCGAACCAAAACCATAAATAGAACCATTGTATATGGAATCATTTGTATCTCTAATCAAAGAGGATCCCAAGGCCGCTCATAACCGTGAGCACGGCTGATATATCGGTTTCATTACCCTCTGCAGAGGTCGCACACTTTACCCATGAGCCGTGATTCCCGTTTTGCCCGGGGATCATGACTCCCCATTGATCACTTCCTAGGTGGTCCGGCAGGGTATCACTACGTAGCTTTTACAAAGATTCCCTAGAGGTCATAGCCGCCCGTTAGGTTTCTCCAGTTTGATAAACACAGTACCTCTCCCCGCAGGAGAGTGACTAACAAAAGCAAAACGAAAGAACCTCGGCAGAGCAAGCACTGTGCCTGGACCCCATTGACGGCACGATGGCGAAGCAACTACACCTCTAGTTCCTCTAATTAATTAGCTAAGGGCATCCCATTTCACCCTCATGGTTGCACTGTTATCCCGGGTGGTCTCTCAACGAACTGGTTCTTACGGAGAGGTACTCGGGAAACAGCCCGAGTCCCCTTAAATGCCACAAGTATATCATCATATCTAGAATAAAATCATAGTATCATCATTGTATCTCATCATGTTCATTGATTAAAGTAAAGCGCTAGCATGTAGCTAACCATAGTAACCCAAAAGGTAAATCAAGGACAAGATAAATAGAAAGCTAGTAAATCCTTAGGTTGTTCATAGTATGCGGGACAGTGTATTATAAAGTAAATGGGACATAATGGGTCAGAGGACACTTGCCTTCACCAAACAGGTGCTCAGGGTCTTCAACCTTGTAGAACTCGAAGAGCCAGATCACTTGGTCGCAACGCTTGATCTTTGATCCCTCAAAGCTCGGAAACGGATCATAGTCTATTCGCGATGCACAATAAATACAAACAGGCATAAGCAAACAAACATATATAAATACATAAGAACATTACACCAGGCAAGATAAAATGTTATAAACACATGGCATAAAATAGAGCTCGATTCTATGGTCACGCGAGGGAAAGAAACGTCGAACTCGAAACTACGGTTAAGAAGTTAGCGCGTTAACGTTAAACAAGTATTAACAATAACTTTTAGTTCAAACATGATCAAATATAAATATTATACATCAGTTAGTTTGATTAATCTACTACACTAAAAATATCCGTTAATTAAATAATCCAATTAAAACAAGAGATTCTAAGCGAGATGAATTTATGACGCGTAAAACAGCACGACAGCGTACAAATGACACACGGACACGCGCAACCTAACACGCTGACGACACACGAAAGACGAAACAGCGTGCGCGACGAGCGCGAACGCGCACGAATCAGCACGCCGGCGCGCGCGGAACGGCACCCGCGATAGACGAGAATAATTAAACAGGTGACACCTTTATACTAAACGAATGTTAAATAAATAGAAAATCAGTTAAATTAATATTATCCATGTTAATATTTATTATAAAAGCCTAAGATAGACACTACACCCTTTCATCTGATTGGAATATTAATCTAATAAATATTAGTCGAGCAACATTAAATAAATTATTTAAAATATATGACCTGACGAATTAACGTTATTTAACATAAGTGATTATAAGCGGAATCAATTTATCATCACCAGTAGACGTTGCGCGACCCACGTGATCAACACGCAAGACATGCGCGACATGCGCGAGCAACGCGCGGCGATACACGCGACAGCGCGTGTGAACGGCACACGACAACGCGTGCGAACAACACGATGACGCGCAAACGATGCCGCACGCGAATAATAACAAACTGATAAATAAATAAATAAAAATAGTTAAGTCGGTATTAATCAAGTTAACATTTATTTATAACAACCTGAGTTAAAACTATAAATCAGTTTTAATTAGAAGGTCATTTTTAATAAGCATCAAATAAACAACTAATAAAATGCTTAAAACTTGTGACGTGACAGGATAACGTTACTAATATGAGATCGATGTTGTTACGAAATTGACATGACTAAAACGAGTTGAAATAGGTTTACGATGCAATATATATTAATTAACTAGCAATTCGCTGCTAAACACGACGCGACGTACGAATACCACTAGATTATGATTAAACGCGAAAAACTATATTTCTAAGATGTTTTAGATAAATGGAATTACCAATTAGTCAACGATTAAACAAGAACTAACTACTAAGCATGAACGAATATAGCGAAACAATTAACTAATGTGCGCGGATCACGCGCGCGACATGCGCGAAACAACGCGAATGGACGGAGACGGCGCACACGAACGACAGTAAAGACACGTGTGACCGATGCGAACGCGCGCACGTGCAGGAGGGTAGACGAGGTAGACGGGGGTAGATGGGATAGACGGGGGTAGACGGATGTCGTCGGGACCCTGTCGACGCGCTGCGCGTGCACGAAACAACACACACAACAGCACGCGATACGCGATACTCGTTGAACCATAACAAGTTTATAATAAACAAGTATTAAAATGAAAAGCGCTTGAGTTGACATTAATCAAGTTAACATTTATTTATAAAAGTGCAAGATGAGCTATAAACTAGTTTTAATTAGACGGTCGTAAGTATCGAATAAACCACTAATTAAATAATTAAAACTTGTGTTGTGATGAAATAAAATTATTAATATGTTGACGGTATTGTTGTGAAATTAATCTTAATGCGAATGAGTCGAAACGGATTTAATAATGCGCGCGACCGCGCGGAATAGCGTAAATGATGAGTACGAACGACACACGGATCAGCACGTAACCACGAGCAAAGCACGTGTGCTATACGCGAGATAAATTAATTAATCAACACATTTATATTAACGGGAATTTGGGCAAGACGTTTGAGTTACTACTATTGACATGGATTCATTAGAGCATAAGTTAATTACCATAAATTATTTTAGTTAAAAGGTCAAATTAACTAATGTTGGTTAAACAAAAGTATAATTAATTAATTAAAATGTGCGACATGGTGAAACAAGGTTACTAACGCGTAGACGATGCTCACCTCGCAACGACGGCGGACAACCAGATGAGCTCGCGGCAAGGCACGAGAACAGCGAGACTGCTGCTGTGCTAGGGCCACGCAAAATTCGAGCTGGGGCTACGCAGGCCACGCCGGGGCACACACGCGGGCCACGCCAGACACGAGCGCGAGGGCCACTCCAGCCGTGCCAGGCAAGCTGCGCTGCTGGGGTTGGCTGGGAAGGGACACCCTGCTGGAGAGCTTCCTGTCGGCTGTTGGTGTCCCTAGCCAGTGTCCCTGCTGCCGGTCAGCCGTGTATACATTAGCCGCCGGAGGTGGGGAAATGGCATGGGGCGCCAAGAGGGTACAGGGAGGGGGAATCCATGTAGGTGCGCTGGCCACCAGGGACAACAGAGCTGCTGGAGGTTGAAGATAGAAGGGCGTGCGTGTGGAAGAGGCTTACGGCTGGGAAATGAGAAGGGGAAGTGACGGTTGCCAGGGAGGAGTGGGAACGTGGGGGGCTGAGGGAGGCTTTTACTTTTGTTTTTCTTCATTTTCATTTTCTTTTCCTTCTCTTTTCTATTTTCCTACTATTTCAAATCGAATTCCTAATTAAACGTATACTTCACAAACTTGCTTATCAAACAAAGTGAATGCTTCAGCATGATACGACAATCAAGGCACCTCTAGAATTTTATTTTACTGCGCTAAAAAAATTGCATGTATAATAAATTAACTCTCTATTATTTAGAAAAAGAGAAGAAAAGCGGTAAGGGAAAGGGTAACACCTGAATTTAGTGAATATTAAAAAAGAAATTTTATACCCCTAAATTCAGGGTGTTACAATAACTCTCATCATCACTATCAACCATTTCAATCTCAACACCATCGGAAGACGCAAGTTCGTCATTAATGTCATTGCCTTCAAGGATTACTAAGTCATTATCATTTTGCACCTCATCATCCTCCTCATCAACAACCATTTTAATATCTACGTCCATTCTGATAGCTTCGGTTAAGTCTATCTCAAATCGCTCTTCTAGCCCATCTTCTTCGAAGAACTCTCCATCATATGTGTCCGGGTCTAAGTTGTAATCTTCATCGTTAGGAACAGGTAACCTCCCGTTCGGCGATACCTTATACACAACATCCCAACCCTTAAGATGTTCTTTCGTTTGGCACACATATGGGAGATAATACACTTGTGTGGCCTGTTGGTAGGGATGGATCCGGATATTTATTCAGATGTCAATTTTTTGGTCTTCTTTCTTCGATTGTGAACAAATAACATATAGAATTTGATATGTAAATTTATATTCTTGTTTTTAGCATTGAGGCTATTAATCTTTACAAAAAATAAATATTAAATTCGTTCTAGATATTTTTAAATAATTGATATAAAATTCGGATGTCTATCCGAATACGGATTCGGATGTTTTTTCATCTTTTTTGTTGTATGGAGAAAATAATGTACATAAAAAATTATACAAAAATTTATGTAAATACTTCATAATATTCTTCATAATATTGCCAAAAATTAGCTTTAAATTATATGTATACCTTTGCTAAAATATTAGATTTGTGATATAATTCGGATGTTTTAGGAACATCCCTACCTGTTGGGCCACGATATAGACATCGTCTCCTAGGAAGGTGGAATCTTGTCGAATTTCGACTATCCCAAGATTAGAATGTTTCCGTCTCGTCACTTGAGGGTCAAACCAGTGACATTTGAATATCACTAGAGTAAGAGGTTTGGAACCATAAAAAATGAGCTCATATATTTCTTCGATTCGTCCAAAATAATCGACATTTTCAAGGCCAGGCGTAAAGACTCCAGAACACGTTGTTTTTCGATTGGGCCGACTTTTGTTGTAGTTTGTTGTGCGAAAACGGTATCCATTGACGTCATACCCAGAATATTTCTTGACCCTATAAGCAAAGCCATTGGGTACTTGTCTCAACTCGGCACTCATAGACGGATCTCTTTGGCCCTGCAAGTATTCGCAAGTTAAAAGACGCTACATTGAGTTCAAAGACGTATCTCTTTTACAAACTAAGCACGTACCTTACGTTTGAACCAGGAAATGAAATCGGGAAACCCATTTCTCGCACCCTTTCTAAGAAGAGTGTCATATTCCTGTGGAGTGGGGTCCCTTGATCGACGCCAGAATTCATGAAGGAATTGTTCCATGTATGGCGTCACCTCTTCAAGGTTGGTCAATACATATAGCATGTTATGCCGACACTCTTCATGTGTCAGGGTCTTGGTGGTCGAGCCACTTGCGCTTCTGAGTTGGCCTCAAAATATGCTAAGGTTCGATTCATTGTCACCATCATTGTAACGAGGGGGTGGATTATGAACGCTCGACAGTTTGTCACCATAATAAGTTGTTGTGAAGTTTGAGACCTCCTCTAGAATGTATGCCTCTGCAATGGAAGCCTCGATTTTGCATTTATTTCTACATTTCTTTCGAATAGTCTTTAGACATCTCTCGATTGGATAGCACCAACGTCCCTGCACGGGGCCCCCCATTCGTGCCTCATAGGGGAGATGAAGAATCAAATGCTGCATTGGATTGAAGAAGCCGGGTGGAAATATCTTCTCAAGCTTACACAGTAACACGGGTGCCAATCTTTCCAAATTTGCAACCACGGTCCGAGATAACTCTTTTGCACAAAGCTGACAGAAGAAATAACTCAACTCTGAAAGCGCTTGCCAGACATGCTCAGGGACATAGCCTCGAACCATCGCAGGAAGAGTCCGTTCAATCCATATGTGGAAGTCATGACTCTTCATCCCTAAGACTCACATAGTAGATAAGTTCACCCCCTACTCAGGTTAGCTGCATACCCATCAGGGAACATCAACATCTTGATCCACTGAAGTACTTCCTTCCTCTGGGCCCTGCTTAGGACGAAATTGGCCTTAGGCCTTCTCCACGTCTTTCCGCTACTTGGCGGCTTCATCTCTAGGTTTGGTCTATCACATAACGCTGCCAGATCCACTCTTGCCTTCACATTATCCTTTGACTTATCAGGAATGTCCATAATTGTTGCCCACAGTGCCTCGGCAACATTCTTTTTAGTGTGCATCACGTCAATGTTGTGTGGAAGGAGCAGGTCGTCATAATAGGGGAGCCGAGTCAAGCCAGACTTATGTGTCCACATATGCTGCTCACCATATCCCACAAAACCACCTTCTGTATTGGCCACGAGCCCATCTATCTGTTGACGAATTTCAGCACCAGTCATTGTTGCAGGTGGGCGGTCTGTCACTACGACACCTTTCGTAAAATTCTTGATGTCTAGGCGGAAAGGATGGTCAGGAGGGAGAAATTGTCAATGTGTATCGAAGGACGAATATTTGCCATCCTTTTTCAACCAAATGAACCTGAGAGCTTCCTTGCAAACTGGGCATGGGAACTTACTGTGAACACACCAGGTGCAGAATAGCCCATACACCGGTAAGTCATGCATGGAGTACTGGTACCAAACATGCATTCTGAAGTTTGTCTTCGTAGCTCGGTCATATGTCCATACCCCTTCCTCCCAGGCACGTACCAATTCATCGATCAAAGGCTCCATGTACACGCCCATTTTATTCCCCGGGTGTCCAGGAATTATCAACGACACGAATATATTCTGCCTTTGAAAGCACACACCAGGGGGGAGATTGATTGGGATAACAAACACGGACCAACATGTGTACGAGGCAGCGCTCATTCCATAGGGATTGAACCCATCTGTGGCCAATGCAGCATGTACATTACGAGCCTCTTCGGCTTTCTCACGGTGAATGGCATCAAAGTGTTTCCATGCTTCACCATCGGATGCGTGCACCATCTTGTCAGGATTGTATCGTTTTCCATTTTTGTGCCATGTCATCTGTTTCGCGGATTCCTCTGTCATGTACAGATGTTGGATCCTCGGTATGAACGGAAGGTGTCGTAGGATTGTTAAGGGGATGTCGAGCTGCCTCTTTTGTCCATCACCAGAGTCTACCTCCATGAACCTAGACGATGTACACTTGGGACAGTACTTTGCCTCCACGTATTCTTTCCTAAATAGCACGCAGCCCTTCGGACAAGCATGAATCTGCTCATACATCATCTTGAGTGCACGAAGGAGTTTCTGTGCCTCGTACATGCTCTTTGGCAGAACATGATCATCTGGAAGCAGGCTCCCAATAACCGTCAACAAGCCATCGAATGCGTCTCTACTCATGCTGTACTGCGACTTGAACGCCATTACACGCCCAATGGCATCTAGTTGAGAAACCTTTGTCTGGCCGTGAAGGGGTTTCTGTGTCGCGTCGAGCATGTCGTAGAACGCCTTTGCAGTCGGCTCTGGCTTGTCATCCATACATCCTCCCGTGTACTGTGCCTACTGATAGTCGTTCAACATATCCGCTACCCTCGCACCCGCATCATAATCCTTGACACGTTGTCTCAGCACCTCCTCTCTCGTACGATGCGCTTCACCATGAAATATCCACCGAGTATAGCCCGGCGTAAATCCATTCTTCCAAATATGTTCTACCATGGCCTTCTTTTGTTTTCTTTTTCGGTTGGCACATTTGCTGCAAGGGCATGGGACTAGACTCTCTCCTTTAGCAGCTTCGCCATATGCCCGTTCCACGAAATCATCGGTCTTTCTAATCCATTCAGTGGTGACATCGTTCCTTCCTCTATGGCCCATGTACATCCACTCACGGTCCTCCATCCTCTAACAGAAGCCTAGCAACAGAAAATTTCGGCAGCACCTCCCCTGCACGGGGAGATTTCGAAATCCTACAAATAAAACTATCAGCACGATGGCTGACATCCACACATAATTCAACGGCACGATGGCTGACAATCAACAATACTACATATTAACCTAATCATACACGTATATAATTAACTCAATATTAAACCTAATCATTTCATATAAATCATACACGTAGAACATAAAGCAGGCAATCACCTTGGAGGTTTGGTCGCGGGTGAGACGACAGGGCGTGGGCGAGACGATAGGTCGCGGGCGAGGCACCGGGCGAGCAAGGGCACGATGGGGGAACGACGGGGAACGACGGGGGCGCGGCGGGGGCACGACGAGGGGCACGGTGGGGGCATGGCGAGGGGCGCGACGGGGGCACGGCGAGGGGCACGAGCGAGGGGCACGGCGAGGGGCGCGGGCGAGGGGCACGGCGGCGCCGGCGCGGGCACGGCGAGCGCGGCGTGCGTGGGCACGGCGGGCGCGGGTGAGGGGCACGGCGGGCGCGGCGCGGAGCGAGGGCACGACGGCGGTGGGCGAGGTCACGGCGGTGGGCGAGGGCGCGGCGGGCGAGGAGAGCAGCGGCGGGCGAGGGCACGACGGCGGTGGGCAGGGACGTGGTGGGCGAGGGTGCGGCGGCGACGGCGCGGCGGCGTGGAGAGCAGTGGCGGCGGCGAGTGAGAAGAGAGTGAGAAAGAAAGGACTGACAGTTGCTATGTACGCGTGCTTTGCCGAGTTCCCGTGATCTGGCACTCGGCAAAGATTTTTTATTTTTAAAATACGCTTTGCCGAGTGCCAGATCAGGGACACTTGGCGAAGTAGTCTTTGCCGAGTGTCACCTGGGCGACACTCGGCAAATATTATTTTACAATTCTTTGCCGAGTGTCATCTCTGGACACTCGGCAAAGTATATTTTTATTTTTTTATTTTCCCAACCAAAATTTTTATGGTGTGTTCCTACACTATATAGACCTACATGTACCATTTTGAGACAATTAGAAAAAGTGTTTTCTATAGCTAGTAGATTTAGTTCGTTTATTTGAATTTCTTCAAAAAAATCACATTTGAACTGCAAGTCACTCGAAACTTGGAAAACCATGCATACAAAAATGATATCCATGCTACTTAGCACAAGTTACGATCGATTTTAGAAGCGGACCGGAAACTTCGAGCACCATGCTCACTCAACATGCCCGTGAACTGGCCATCTAGTTGTTTAAAAATTGTATAAAACACAAACAAAGTCAGAAAATCATGAAACTTGTCCACGTGTCATGATATCATATGTAGAGGCTGTGATAAAAAATTTAGAATGTTTGGAGAAAGTTGTGAGATATTATGTGTAGAAACCTAAGAGAACTACACATGAAATCATAGAGTTTCAATGTGGATCTCTTAGGTTTCTACACATAGTGCGTCACAGCTTTCTTGAAACTTTTTCAAATTTTTATCATAGCCTCTATATATGATATCATGACACGTGGACAGGTTTCATGATTTTCTGACTTTGTTTGTGTTTTATACAATTTTTAAACAACTGGATGACAAGTTCACGGCCATGTTGAGTGAGTGTGGTGCTCGAAGTTTCCGGTCCGCTCCTGAAATCGGTCGTAACTTGTGCTAAGTAGCATGGATATCATTTTTTACATGCACGGTTTTCCAAGTTTCGAGTGACCTGCAGTTCAAATCTGAATTTTTCGAAGAAATACAAATAAATAAACTAAATCTACTAGCTATTGAAAACACTGTTATAATTGTCCCAAAATAGTACATGTAAGTCTACATAGTGTAGAAACATACCACAAAAAGTTTGGTGGCCAAAATAAAAAATTTAAAATATGCTTTGTCGAGTGTCCACTGAAGACACTCGGTAAAGACACTCTTTGCCGAGTGTCAGATATTTGACACTCGGCAAAGAAGCTGCTTTGCCCAGTGCCGGACTCCAGCACTCGGCAAAGTCTGACGGACGTCAGCTGCAGACGGCCACTAACGGCCCTTTGTCAAGCGCCTTCTTTGCCGAGTGTTTGCCGCTCAGCAAAGCTGTCTTTGCCGAGTGCTTCGATGTGCCGAGTGTCCTGCACTCGGTAAACAAGCTCTTTACCGAGCGCAGGACTTTGCCGAGTGCGGCGCTCGGCAAAGTCTGCTTTGCCGAGTGCCCGATAAAAAGCACTCGGCAAAGCCACCGGCACTCGGCAAAGGATCGGATTCCGGTAGTGTGCGACTCTCGGTGAACTGTATATCGACAACGGCTTTTTTGCCGAGTATTTTTTGTCGGATACTCGACAAAGGCTTTGCCGAGTGCCATCCGATACTCAGCAAGGAAAAGTCATCGTCACAGTGCCAAGTGACGGAGCCTTTATCGAGTGTCTGCTAGACAAGCGCTCGGCAAAGACGCCCCCCGTGAGCCCCTTTTCCAGTCCCTTTGCCGTATCCTTCACATGAAATTATAGGACTTCAATGTAGACGACTAGTTATGTTTCTACACATAGTATGTGACAACTTTTACGAAACAGTCTCAAATTTTTATCAGTATTTACATATGATATCATGACATATCGACAAGTTTCATGATTTTCTGACTTTATTTGTACTAGTACAATTTGGCTCTATACAAGCGGTATGTTTTTTACATCACATGCGGTTCGGATAGAAAACCGCCTGGGATGTCCCAGACTATTCGGACCGCCTGTGATGTATTAGTATCACAAGCGGTTTTTGTTTCGGACCGCTTGTGGTGCACGATTTGTTTCACAAACGGTCCGTAATGAAAAAACCGCCTGTGATGCACGCTTCATGTCACAGGCGGTTCTCAATTAGAACCAATTGTGATTTCTTTACCATATTAATATTTTAACTTTTAACAAAAATATGCAAATACAATTTAAATGAATTTTAATAGCACACATAGATAACTAGCGAGATTTTAAATTAATTGGCAACCACAATGCATAGTCGATCATACATGCTAATAAATACAATTTGATTCATACAATTTTTTATGAACTACCATTTTTCTGCATGTATGGCTTTAAGTTCTTATCAATTTTCTTTTCCACACGCTTGATTCTCTCTGTACCATTAAAGACGAACATCTCTTCATACTTATTGTATTCCTCATCTCCGTCTCCCACATTCTCAACTCCAACAATTTTTTGCTTTCCAGAAATAACTACATGCATCTTCTCATCTGCTGGATCGAGTACATAGAACACTTGTGCAACACATTCGGCGAGAACCCACGGGTCATCTTTATATCCTACTTTCTTTAAGTCTACCAGTGTGAGTCTGTAGTTATCCACTGTCACGCCCACGAGATGTTGTACCCATTGGCACTTAAATAAGGGTATTTTCAAGCTTGAGCCATAATCAAGTTCCCATATTTCCTCTATGAATCCAAAATATGTGGTTTCTGTCCCTGTAGGTCAAAAGCATCGATACAAACACCGCTAATTTGTGCAACACTTTTCATGTCTTTTGATTTAATGTAGAATGTGTACCCATTGATGTCATATGCTTGCCATGATGTCACAAAACACGATGGCCTAGAAGCCAAATTCTTCATTGTTTTCTCTTCCAAAGAGTCTCCGAATGGGATGTTTTTGTCCATTAACCATTCGCTGAAACGATGTTTGTGCTCCCTCATGATCCAGTCCTCTATGCGGTTCTGATTTTCTTTACGAAGCTCATCCAGGTGTTCCTCTATGTAAGGCTCGGCTATCGCGAGATGTTGTAGTACACTACCATGAGCATAATGTACTAGCTTGTAATCCTCAACGCGAAAAGTTTTCCTGCCCATTCTCCCTCTCCCACATAGTTTACCCTCATGTTTAGGTACAGGCACACCTATCATTATTCCGTCATTGATGTAATCTATACAGCTCTCAATCACTTCTTCTGTAGTGTATCCCTCCATGATTGAACCCTCTGGGTGAGCGCGATTTCGCACATAACCTTTTAATACTCCTAGGTATTGCTCCAACTGAAACATATGATATAAATATAGTGGCCCTAATATTTTATCTGATACACGAGATGTATGATTAGGTGTACTTACATATCAAAAAATAATGGAGGAAAACACATTTCAAGCTTGCACATAGTCTCGATGATGTATGTCTTTAGATAGTCCGCCGATGATGTATGTCTTTAGATAGTCCAAGTCTTCTAAAGCTATTACTTTTTGTGAAACCGCATTAAAAAAAGTAACACAAGCGTGTGATGACAACTTTCACATGCTCTGTTTCGAGGGCTCTTACCGCAATTGGGAGGAACACTGTCATCATCACATGGCAGTCATGAGAGTTGTAGCCAAATAGAGACAAGTCCTTCATCCTAACTAGTTTGCTGATATTGGATGAGAAACCTGTGGGCACTTTGACCCCACGCAAACATTTGAAAATCTTTGTTCTCTCCTCAACTGACAAGTTGTAGCTAGCTGAGGGGAGGTAAGGCTTCCCTTTGCCACTATCCACTGGATGAAGTTCCGATCTGATTTGAAGATCTACTAGGTCATTGTGTGATTTAAGTCCGTCCTTTGTCTTACTCGGCATGCCCAGCAAGGTTCCAATGATGCTGTCAAAAACATTCTTTGTTACATGCATCAAATCAATGCTGTGGCAAATTTCCATATCCTTCCAGTATGGGAGGTACTTGAAAAAAATTGATTGCTTCTTGAAAGTTGTGTAAGTTGAAGGGTCAGTTCTCTTTCTCTTTTATCCTTTGTTTTTTCCCTTTCCGAATACAACATGAATGTTCTTTACAATTTCAAAAACAAGTTTCCCACTATAAGGCTTTGGTGCACCTTTACTTTCCAGTTCATTGTTAAATTCCTCTTTCATCTTTCGGTACTTATGCTGCTTCATCAAGAACCGTCTGTGTCCCATGAACACCAACTTCTTGGATGATTTAAGGTACAAGGAAGCAGTTCCATCGACGCACACTACACAACCATTCTTTCCTTTAGTCTTTTGCCCTGATAGTGTGGCGCCACCGGGAGAATCATGGATGGTAACAAATATAATTGCTCTTAAGTTGAAATACTCATGGCAATACTCATCCCATATTCGAACTCCTTCATTCCACGGCTTTGTCATATCTTCCATAAGAGGCTCCAGGAACACATCAATGTCAACACCAGCTGCTTTCGAAGAATGACATACTAACCGCAGCACTAGGCAATCCTGAACACACTGGATGGGCTCGGGGAATCTCTTCTGAGATTTCCTGGAGAGAGGCGTTTCCAGAGTATGCGGCGTCATATAGGAAACACGAGAAGTCGAAAAGGACCCTTGAAGAGACTATTGATGAAAGGGTACAAAAGGCTATTAATGACGTGATGAACAAAATGAAGAAAACAGGATGCATATCATGTGAACTCAAGCCAGGCCACATGAGTCAACCTCTAGTCCCTAGCAGCGTAGGATCTGTGCAAGACTTCGTATCGGGCACCAAGTACCCTGTAGACGATATTGTTGAGGACAAGCCTTGCTTTCTTCATATTCCAATCAATCGATCTGGGACAAAAACAAAACAAGCTGGTACTGGTTTGGTAAAACCAGGACTTGTTAACTACCAAGATAATCCTGTCCCACCACACTATGTTGTGGTCCAAGTTCTAGAGATCACAGACAGTGGTTGTGAAGATTTGGAGATAGACTTTCTAGTTGAGGGGATCATAACTTTGTAGGAGGCAATGAACGAGTTGGTCCTTTGGCATCGACGCGACATTAAGTTGGGTGATGAGCCGATCTTAAGCCGTCTATCGCGTCATAAGTCACCAACGACGAATTCAGCACCAATGAAACAGAAAGATAGTTCGATCATTCCATACCCCATGGTGCAGGAAAATATAGCACCGGCCTCCACAAAAACCGTTAAAACAATCATATCACCTCTTGCGAAGAAACTCGACGAGGGGGACGTAGACAAAATTGTTCCTCATAATGTCGACGCGGACATCAAAAAGGAAGCAAAGGTTGACACCAATGTTGAAGGGCCAACTAATTCAAAGAAAATTCATCAGCGAATCGCCACTGACAATGTCAAGAAACCGTCAGAAGCAGTGACACGCTACCTGCAAAAATTGAAGAGAGTTATGACAGATCAATCAAAAGCGGAATCAGCATCTCGTGGAGTACGCACATGGTCCCAAGTAGACAATTTTGAAGTATGGGAAGAAGATGGAATGATTCATACTCGAGAATCATTACGTCTTAAAATCAATGTCCCGATATACAAGAAGGAGGATGTTCCTCCTAAATTTGTGAATGGGAGGTCGTTCTTGACGAAGGTGCAACTTTCTAAGTTGTCGACTCCGGAGATTAGAATGCATGAGTGGTACATGGTGGCTAGCAACAAATACAAACTCGAGGACTTCACATTTGTTGTGCCAAAAGATGTATTTTGGAGCAAAGATAATATAGATCCTATGCGGCATTTATTCTTTGACGATCTGTGGTCGTTGTACCACCAACAAAGGATGGAAACCAACTACTTAACCCTCTTTTGCTTGTAAGTACCTCTAAACTTTCATATTTGTTAGTTTTGTACATGCACACATAAACGAGAGTCTAACAATTAACACTTTTTACATGTAGGATGCAATACATGGATGATAAGAAGAAACAACTTAAGATAGGGTTTCTTGACCCGTTGATGATATCCCAAGCTCGCTACAAAGAAGTTGTTTGGAGACATGGATGCAAGACTTGGATGATGATGAATTTGAGAAAGCCGGGAAACAAAATCAGAGAAAGAAAATGAAGGTAATGGCGACATATATTGGACGAGCCATGTATAATCATGTACAACATGGCAAGGACTTAATAATAGCTCCGCACCACTTTAAGTAAGTTCTCGACATGGTTTTGAACTACAAATTATGGCAATCGTGATCTTAACATGTGTTTTCATCTATGTCTATATAGTGACCACTACATTTGTATCATGATCTTTCCAAAGCATGGTAAAGTCGTGGTCTTCGACTCACTGAGAATGGAAAAGGATGCGTATAATGACTTCTTGAAGATTTTAGAGAAGTATGATTATTATTGCACACTTGTATTTATTACAACTTAACAAATGTATTCTTAATCTCACAATGCTATTCTTATATGCAGTGCATACCGTTTTTATTGGAAAGATCTTGGCGGCGAACATCCAGAGGACAAGCCTAATTTGTCAATATCATTATTTCCATTTGGTGACAAACAACCTCCGGGTACTGTCCTGTGCGGTTATTATGTATGCGAATGGTGTCGTGTCACCTTCCATTACATGGTCAATCGTGAGGATGTAAGTTCGCTATCATTGTCTATGTTGCAATTTTTATGTTATATTGTTGCTCATCACATTACTCTTAGCACTGCTTGCTTTTTGCTTTCATTGCAGGTTTCTAAATCCAAGATCAATGCTGAATGGTTAGAAAGAGATATGGTTTCCGTCGGCGTGGCTAAGGTTGTAAAAGACTTGCTTTACTTTATGCACCGTGAAGTTCTTCATCAACAAGGGCTATTCTACAATACAAATGGAAATTTGCAACACTTCCCAGAACTAAGTTTGTACACGATTTCACACAGTGTTTAGATCCTTAGTTTGGAACTTGAGATGTTCAGTTGTATATGGAACTTGAGATGTTGAGTTGTTGAGTTGTATATGGAACTTGAGATGTGTATCATCTTGGTTTGGTGCTAATACTAGTACTCTTATCGTTCTGTGAATGTGATTTGTGATGTGTATGAATCTGGATTCTGTATATTGATTTGTTATGAATGTCATTTATATATTAATTCTGTATATGAATCTAGAATCTGCATATGAATCTGGAATCTGTATATTGAAATACAGTCGGACCTATATTTAAAACCGCCTGTGGTATGTGTCTAACACAAGCGGCTAGGATTAGAAACCGCTTGTGATGAGTGTCTATCGCAGGCGGTTCCTTTAGCTAGAACCGCCTGTGATGTGTGTCTATCACAAGCGGTTTTAGGTTGACCGCCTGTGATGTTGTTTTACATCACAGGCGGTGCACCACAAGCGGTTCCTGGAACCGCCTGTGTAGAGGCTAACTGGACTGCCTGTATAGAGGTTTACTGTAGTAGTGTTGTGTTTTATACAATTTTTAAAACAACTAGGTCGCAAGTTTGTTGTTATATTTTGTGAGAATGGTGTTCGAAAATTCTGATATGTTCCTGAAATAGGCCATAACTTGTGCTAAATATCATAAATATCACTTTTGCATTCATAGTTTTCTATTTTTTGAGTGACTTGCTGTTCAAATCTAAAGGGGTTTGAAACTCGGAAAAGCCTTCTTTGTCGAGTGTCCTTTTACGCCGCGTGTTTCGCCCTCGGTAAACAAGGTCTGCACCGAGAGTTTTATTTCGCTGAGAGTGGCACTCGACAAAAAATGTTTTGTCGAGTGCCTGATAAAATGCACTCGGTAAAGTGCCGAACACTCGGCAAAAAGCCAGATTTCGGTAGTGATACCCGTCTCTGAAAGGAAATACATGTATTTCTAGAGACAGATGCATAGTCACACGTACACGATTGTACATGACACCTAGCCGTCTCTAACTGAGATTCATTTTCTAACTATCCGTATTACATGTCTGGACGAAGCCAACAAAAAAGTTCTAGACATGCTGAACTAAATTGCTAGAACAATATAATCTCTCTAAACCACTCATAATAGATAAATGTAATAGTTTAAAGCAATCTTGTTTTGAAACATCAATGAACAACAGAATTTATAAAATACATAATGAGAAATATATGATGCAAGTTTATGAGAGGCTTTAGGGTGACTTTATGGGCTTGACAGTAGTAGGGGGGCTGAAGCCCAATCCGCCCCTACTGCCCATCGTCACTGCTGCTAGAGAGAGAATCTCTTAGGAGCGGTTAGGTTTTATTTTCGTAACCGATGCAACTGTATCCAAAACGTCCCTAATACTTAAACATTTCACAAACAAGATATGCAACCATACTTAGAAATCGATTCTAAGAGACAATTGATAATGTGACGAGGCATCCATTAAAATCATTTTTGAAGTTTCAAACAGAAAAACATCACAAGCCACATGATTTTTTATCGAAATATCCCTATATTCTAGTATTCAAACATGTGGCTCCTTACCATGCCACACCCATTGGACAGGCCGACCCATTGGACATACAGATGGCAATGGATACCCGCGACTCGATACCCGATAGGTATTTACTCCATTAGGATATGTACGTGGGCTAAATATTATACTCGTGGGTCTGTTATTGAGCAAAAATCTTCACCCAATGGGTAAACGGGTATTAGAACGTTCCGCCTTCACCCATACCCATTAACCCGTGGGTATAAAATACCCAATATACACTTAGCCCAAGCATGAACTTTGACTTTAGTCATCCATCTTTTTTACTATTTAACAACCTTTTAAGCCATAATGTTATAGAAGGCTTAACGATAATTTAATGACCATGTAATGGAACATGTAATGTGCTATGTAGTACTATCTTAGTGTTACTACTTTATCAAATTATATTTGGTGTGTTGAATGGATGGTTAAATGATGCTAGAAATTTTGTGATAGTATTTAGATGGATATACTTGACATTTGTATCATATAATATTTTGATAGATGTTTATCTTTTGTGGGTATGGGTGACCCGATGGGTGACCCATACCCACATGGGTATGGGTATGGGGGTAAATCCATACCCGCCACTGTATATGGGTGACCCGATGAGGTTATTTTTGTGTCATGGGTATGGGTATGGGGTAGTAATACCTGGTGGGTATTCACCCATTGCCATCTCTAATTGGACAATGCAGCATCTAGATGACAAAGTCTAGAACAAACATGGCTTGTATCAGCTCGTGCTCATGCTAGTTCGACACGGTGTGCTGTGCCAGCATAATGGTTGGCCTAACCATGATACGATTGATCGTTGGCCCCGAGGGTATATAACCCTGGCACCTACAGCCGAACCTCGCTTCTAATAACCCTAATATTATCTATTCGCCTCCTAACTAATGTGACCCCTCACCTTCCTCAAGATCTCAACCCCCTCTGCCTTTCCCGCTCCACCCCTCTCCCTCCCTACCTCCTGCTCGAGCTCCAATCCCTCCTTCCAGCGACAACTCGCCTTGGTCGCTATGTCCTGGCCTGTTTGGACATTTACACTCTCTTTGTCCTTAATATTTGAGCTTAACCCTAACCCTAACACTAATCCATCGATGTCCTAAGCTTGATCTCCTCTAGTGGTCGCTCATCGATGATGTCGATGCTTCGGCGGCACAGGTGACATCACTGCTAAGTGCTAACAAACATTTTTTTCATCTTCTTTGGTTCTTCCTCTAGATTAGGTTATTATTGTTGGTATTGCCCAAGATCTAATAGATCCTTGGGTACTATCATTCGACAAGTCACTAGACAATTCATTCATGCTGGTGTGACATGTGTCGTTTATGGAGCTCGAGCCGTAGTGGAGGAGCTAATAGAGATCATGGATTGTAACACCCCGGGCTTTAAGGGACAAAGCCAGGTGCATCTCATACATGCGCCAAAGAAGACAACATATATAATAACAGAGTGTATAGAGATAAATGTCATAATAATCAGAGTACTTATTACATAGCGGAAGACTTAACAAAATAAAAGATAAATATAACAGGATCTAAAATCCATCCTTCGCGCCAGAAAGTCAACTGGGAGACGTCACCTAGATCGAATCGAACTCCTTGATGTGTGGCTCCTCTTGAACCACCTGTTCTTCTCCTATGGGGGTGAGACAACAAGGGTGAGCTCACACATGTTCATTGCTCAACAAGTTGTGGGGAATAATGTGCATGAACTCACCAAAGGTGGGAGTTCATGTGAAGTGTAAGGCTAATCAACAAAATAAAGGTTGAAGCTGAGCATTGCTTTTATAAGTTGGTCAAAGTTTTATTAGCAGTTACTAAGTGTAAGTAAATACCAAACCATAATAAATAATAAGTAAAAGTAATAACGAAATAATACCAATGCAATGAAATGACAAATTGAGTTTAGGTTCCATAAATTAATCATGTGAGGGTCCGAGTTGCTCATGACCGTGAGCACGGCTAGTATACCAGTTTTACACTCTACAGAGGTTGTGCATCTTTACGCTCAAGCCGTGTTACCCATCTGCCAAGGGGTCATGAATCTCATACACCTCTACCAAGGAAGCGAGGCAGGTTAACACTACGGGGCCTTTACAAAGTTCCACTAGCTTCAGAAAACCCGCTACAGTTTATAGGAAGCTCCAGTGCAGGAATCCCTCGCCTGACCGCCATCGCAGCAAAATCAACCCAAGGACCTCCCTACACTGACCGCTCTCCTACTGCCCTTGCCCCTTTCGGGTAAGGTAGTCATCCACTAGCTTTCCTAATTAATTAGCCAAGGGCGTCCCATTAAACCCTTGTGGTAGCACTGTTTTCCCGGGTGGTCACTCCATGTTCCCATTAACATAATGATCTTATCATGAACATAAATAACATAACAGAATAATAGGAACATGGATATAATGAAATATTAATCCGAAACCACATAATGCAATAGCATAACTACCCAAGTGAATCAGGGGTAAACAAGGTAAACAGGATAAACAGACTAGGGTGACCTATTGGGTCCCATCAAAATTAAACCTATGCATTGAATAGTGATAATAAAGAACATTATTGGGTAACAAATGTGATCAAGGGCACAACTTGTCTGGCACTTGAGATTCCAGTTACCAGGGTGATTCTTCAGATCCTCGCAACCTCACAGCTAGTCGTAGCAATACAAACAAACATGGTATAAACAAAATTAACATCACACCAAACATAAGAACAAACTGCATAATAATAATCTACACGTTGCTACGAGATCGCGGGATCGAGCACTACTAAGATCGGAGTCGTGGTTAAGGAGTTATGATTTATACAAGCTCTACGTGACTTAAATATTAAACTCTATTATAAATTGGTTAGTATAGATCATATGAGAGATTATTCTATAAATAATTATCTGAACTTTAATCTAAGTAATTATTTGATTAAAGATTATCTAGTTAATTATAACCATAAAGTTAGAATACTATATTAATATTAAAGAAATTAATCCAATAGACATAGTTTAAACCAATTATAAAAGTACGAGATATCATACAATAATTGTTGCTATTGTGTAGTAGATATTTATACGAAGCTAGCGCAACTTGAACGGATTAAATCAGAGTTATAGATTTTAAGTTATGAATTTCTAGAGATTCTATGTGTTTTGTATAAGATTAAATAGGATATAAATTTTAACGTGACTTTCATGTGAAAACAGTGGTACTAGATGATAAACCATAATATTATAAAATTATAGGAACTGGAATGGACTAAAAAGGAGTTAGTATGAATTTTCTATGAATAAAATAATTTTCTAGAATTATTTATATATTAAAAATCATTTTCTATAATTATTTATTTATTTTCTATTGTTCTCTGGATTGGGCGTCAAAAACAGAGGAATGCAGGGATTAACTTGCAAAATGTCCCAAGACTCAGTATTCACCGCGCTGGACCGCGGGTTGATTAAATGGAAGGCTAGGGGCTCTTTTGTGAAAACTCCAGCCCGAATAGGTATCGGTAGTTCTGAGCCGTTGGATTAAAAATCAAGGGCTAGGATTAGATCTCACATATAACGAATCGTTACGCAACTAGGGCCATTGGATTCGGGATCTACGGCCGACGACTCGCCACACCCTAACCAAATCAGAACGACCCGATTCCGCATCTACGGTCGTAGGTGAAACGTTACCCAGGTCTAATCTCTACCGCCCACTACGCATCCAACAGCGGGCGTGTGTCTCCTTTCTCTTCCACTCGACTGCGGAAGCCAGGACGCGCATCATGGCAGCGGGTCACCAGCGTGCGCAGGTCCCCGGCCTCTGGTTTCCGAATGACAATGCTAACAGATGCTACGCGAAGCGAGTAACAGTGTGAACATCAGAGTGGATGGCTTACCATGACTCGCACAGCTATAATCCCTGGCCACGACGTATGGCGGTGCCACGGCGGCGACGGAGCTTCGGCAAGAAATCGCGGGGTCCCCGATCGGCAATCCCAACTAGAGAGACCCGGCGCGTCTTCTACATCCCCAGGCGAAGCCCCTAGACCCACCATGATAAATTCCCATGCGGCGGCAAGGCGAATTCCGTGGTGGCGACATATGCCTTATTCTACGGTGAGCACCATGGTGACGTTGGTTTGGAATCCAGGGAACGCGGCCACAGATTTTTATACCCAGGCGCAAGGCGAACGGGTCAAACGGTCAAGGCGCCATTTTATGTGGTTCGGGGGTGGCAACAACCATCCCGGGATCCCCGGGAGCTGGTGGCGACTTCCGGTCATGGGGGAAGAGGAACTCAGAGAGCAGCGCATCCGCCAAGTTGGCCTCACAACCCATTGAAGAGACCCACGATGCTGGTTGACGGGCGAGACGGTTGCAACCACCCTCCAAGCTCACTGGGGAATTTGCTAGGGTCGCGCGAGGACGACTGGCCACGCGCGCCCCACTGTCAGTGACGAGAAAGCTAGCCTGGGCGCGTGCAATGTGGTTTACTTGGGCTGCGCGGTGGGGGCAATGATAGGGATAGTTGGGCCGCAGCAATGAGGAATCAGCCCATTCTGTATTTGGCTTCTTTAATTCTTTTCTATTTTTCCCTTTTTCCTTTTCTTTTTCCAATTCTTTTTATTTCCAATTTGAACTCAAGTTTTAGGTGTGAGATTCATACTTGAATTAACTGCTCACATTCAAATGTCAGTAGGAATAAAATATTTTTATTTATTTATTTTCTCTAATTTATACAATATTTTCTTTCTCTTTTCTTAAATTCTAAAATTGTACCTTTGGGTTAACTTCAAATTCTAATCTCAGTTATTATGTTTTCATTTATAGGTTGAGGTCAATTTGAGTTATAATTCCTTAATTCAAATAAAAATGCATCATAACAAAACCATCGGCATGAGATGCATATTTCAGTATTTATTTGTTATTTGATCAATATATTCCTATTAATTGAATATACACCTAGAAAAGAAAACTAAATAGCCACTAAGGGATCAAAATAGCCACTAAGGGTTCCATGATCCCAATACACTTTATATAAATATAAGTATTTTTTATCATCATTTTTTTATCTTATACAAATTTTAGGGCTTTACATGGATCTTGACCCAACCGTCGAGGAGGAGAAGCGCTAGGTTGAGTCACATAACGTCGATCTGGTTGAGGCAGCTCTGTTTAGTGCCAGTGCTGGTGCAGTTGACATCGATGTCCATGTGCCTACTGGTGGGGTCATGATAGGATAGGCTCCATGAGCATGATGACCATGGAAAGCATTGTTGTTGTCAGTGACTGCAACGGCTTGAGGAAGAGGCCCTTAAAGTCTAGGGTCTAGGTTGACTTTGATGCGTTTACTGACATTAAGGGAGGTAAAAGTATAAGGATATATTTTGTTTACCATCACTGTAAGCATACTTTATCTGCAAGATCTACTTATGGTATTGGGCACTTGCTCCGACACCAAGAAAATTCCTCCGCTAAGATAAGTCTAATAGATATAGTGTGGTTTAGTCAATTTTTAAGAATAATCCTGATGATTCTCTAAAGCATTGGGATAATTCTTCTTCTATTGCTAGAACTGAATTATGCCACTTGATTTCTAGAATGGATCTACCTCTATAGTTTGTGGAATCTGATGTTTTTCAAGCGTATATTACTTGTGCCAATAATCCCAAATTGTTAAGGTTTCTAGGCAAACTGCTACTACAAAACTTATCAAACTTTACAATGAAGGTTTGCTAAAACTTATTGAAATAATTAAGTCCTCTATATCTTTAGTTGCTCTTACATCTAACATCCGGAATGGTAAGGCTAAAGAGGTCTATCTTTATGTTGTTGCTTATTTTGTGAGATCTAATTGAGAGTTGAAAAAAAGATTGATTGATCTAAGACTCATCGATAAGGCACATACTAGTATCAATATTGTTCTAGGGTGGTGGATGAATATGGCATAGCTAATAATTTTTTATGACTTTAGACAATGCTTGATCTAATAAAACTACAATGTCTATTCCTAAACCTTTATTTTTTTGGTTACCTTCGTTTTTATGCCTAACCCTAAAATTGATGTCACTAATGAGGATGTTGATGATATGTTATTAACCTTATTGTTAACACTTTATGTTGAAGATTTTAGAATTATTAACACATTTTTAAATTCATCAAATCAAAGAATTGTTGCATAAAAGAGTTATTGTTTGATTATGAGTGTTACTACTATGATGTTTGGTGTGGAAATAAATGTTACATGGAACTAAACTTTCTTGATGCTTAAGCGCCTCGTTTCACATGAAAACATAATTTATGTATTCATCAATAGACAATATCCTTTGGCTTCTGATGGTTCTCCTGTAACAATCATTGATATATATTGCTAAACAATTGTTATCATTTCTTTAGTTATTTTATGATTATATTGTTGTCTTATCTGGTGTTTATTACCCTACTTCTTCATTAATGTTGTATCAAATACTTAATATAACAAGACATATCAATGCTTTTCAAAATGATAAACAACTCGTACATGTTGTTATTTCTACAAAAAAACAAATTTCAAAAAACTTGGAGAGTTATACCCATTATATATGCATTTGAGTTAGTGGCATGAGCATAAGCTAACTTATCATGTTATGTCCATAATTGCTAAAGATATCTTGATTGTACTTGCTTCTAACATATCATTATAATCTAGATTTAGTCTTGTTGGTAGAGTAATTGAGGAGAGTCATCACCGATTTACAAGTGATATGGTGAAGGTGTTGTACTGTATTAAGCACTAGGAGCTTGCAGACCAACACATGCAACACAATATGGAGATGGAGACCTAAGAACTTGGTTCCATCCTTGAGAGCATTACCCTTGATGGAGATGGAGGCAAATCCTGATACCTGATATGTTATCTTTACCTTTGTCTATTTTTTTATTTATGTAATGGATTGAAACTGAATGAACATGAATTCTAATTTAGAGCTGGTTGCACTCTTTTTCCTTCCAAGGATTTTCTCGCAAGGTTTAAGTTTTTACCAAGGAAGGTTTTTAATGAGACAGCATTGCAGAAAACACATCTAATTCTTGACCCAATGATGCATGATGTATTGCTTTGTTTGTTGCTTGAAAGATATTGTTATTCTACAGCTAGTAACACTTATTCAGGCATATCATACGTTTTCTATGGCATATTTATTTTCGGTGATTGGAAGATGGCCACCAAAAATAAATAGTTTATTTTTTTGTGGCCACATGTCAGCCTCTTAAAATAATTTTTTGGTGGCTGACAGGTGGTCGCCTAAAATAAGCTGCTTATTTTTGGCGATCATCTATCAGTTGTTGGAAAAAAATCTTATTTTGGCAGTTGATAGGTGGTCACAAGAAATAAACATGTTACTTTCAGTGGTTGACAACCGAAAATAACCTATTTATTTCTAGCAGTTGAAATGGCCGTGTAAAATTAGCCATACAAATGCAAAGCATAATGTGTATAGTATATGCATGATACATATAAAAGTGAATATGAGAGTATCACATATAAAATATATAACAAATTAATTCATGAGTCTCTCACCCCCTATCGCTCTCCTCCTCATGTATCACATACTCTCTACTATATATCCTTAGGAGTTAAGCACCAAAACATAAGGGTTTGTTGTTGTGGAAGAAATATACATGTTGATAGCCAAGATGCAAGAAGTAAGCTTAAACTCCTGCACATATGGTGTATTATCTAAATATGAGTTATACACTATCGTTTGAGATTCAAATTGAGTAGAAGGTATGGAGACTAGGTCAACTGACTAAGACTCAATAGTGGTGATCTCAAATGCTACTGATGTAGACTAACTCAATGTCTCTAAAACTACCACTGTTGTTGTCACTACAAGATTTGTAGTGGTCATGACGGGCATATTGTAGGATATTGACTTACTAGGGGTGTCGGCTCTGATAAGGCAATAGAAGAGAGGAGTCTCTCTATACACACTTAAGTCTTAGTTGTTTGGTCATTTGCACTGGTAATGGATGAGTAGGATATCTAGTGATCTTGTTGAAGGTGGTAGATGAACTCCAAGTGAATGAGACCAAGGTTGTGGTATGACTTAGCGTGGTCTAAACTATGGTAGTTTGCTGCTAAGCTAGCATTGTGTCTAGTACCTTCCCTAATCTTGGAGTAGCAAAGACATGAGTAAACTAGAGCAAAGGTGAAGCAAACTAAAACATAGATGGATCCTAACTCTAAAGTCCATTGAGGCTAGAGTCACGATGGTCATTGTCGGTGCTAGTGCTAGAAACTAGACATGAGGTACCATGAGAGGCGTACTAGTGAAATGTAGCTTGTGCTCCATAAATGGAAGTGGTGATTATTGTATAGCAAGGAGTTGCAATTAGAACTGGTCCAGGCAAAGTTGTATCTACTCAAACAATGTGAGCATCCACTCACTCTAGTCCTCTTGGACACTAACCTGATGATGTTGCTCTATCTGAAGTGTGGCAAGTACTCTACAAGAGCTAGATCGATTGGTGCTACTAAGCTAGATCATCTAGCCTTTGAGTCATGCGCTCTAGGTGGCATCTGTGGTACTAGCTGGTAGTCATCATCGAAACTATTAATATTATCATACTAATATGTAACAACTCAGCAAGGTCTGGTTTCTAATGGCCTTAATGGCCTCGTCTTACTCGTTTATGGTACTGATGTTAGCAGGACGAGATACTCGACAAACTTGCCTCAACACTCTAGCCCCTAGCGACTATCTACAATAGAAGTTATCTTGTACATTAATAACTGAATAGGTGACTCATCCTATTCCTAGATAGACTAAGTACTCTATATGTCTAGCTCCTTCATTAGTAGGTAAGAGATACAATGGGCGTAGGTGGAAATGGGACTTGATACCCTCTGTTATGGTGTCCTCCATCTTTGAGATGATCTGAGGGTGGTCCCACTACAAGTCATAGCTAAGTGGAAATCCTGATGTAGCAAAGTTTAGAAGCTACCAAACAATCTAGGGAAGCTCCTATACTCTCAGGAACTACTTCTCTAGAAGCTAATGTACTTGTTGGTCACTTGCTTTTGATTACTGTGAATCAAGAAGAAGGCAACACATTTGTTATACGTTAAAGACCTTCGTCCTTCGAAGCATTATTCCCCTTCGGGTATAAAAAATCTAGGACTAAGGTCATGAAGAACAAGTCTTCATCATTCACGGATATAAAACATAGTCACAAATGTAAAATCATGCCATATATTCATTTCATATTGAATGTATTAATAACATTTAAACTCATATTACATTGGTACCTTCGGCTTGTTTGAAGGCAATGACGTGAAGGCAATTACAATCCAGCGTGAACAACATGGGGTACTGTTCATCTATTTATAGGCAATCATACATCTTCATACGATATTACATTAATATCCTAGAAAATTACATACAAGGTTTACAAATGTCACAGGGACAATATTGTCATTTGCACTTAACAGCTTGAACAAAACCTTCTCCCTACGTCGCCTTCCTGCTTCATCGTGACGAAGCTTGCTTCGTCGTACTTCCATTGATCTATGTCGAAGCTTTTCTGGTAACGAAGCTCCTATAATACTTAATAATATGCTGAAAATAAATGGTTAGTAATGTTTTTGAGTACCTTCTGAAAGTCGCCTAGAGGGGGGGTGAATAGGGCGAAACTGAAATTCACAAAAATAATCACAACTACAAGCTGGGTTAGCGTTAGAGATATAATAGAGTCCGCGAGAGAGGGTGCAAAACAAATCGCAAGCGAATAATGAAGTGAGACACGCGGATTTGTTTTACCGAGGTTCGGTTCTCTCAAACCTACTCCCCGTTGAGGAGGCCACAAAGGCCGGGTCTCTTTCAACCCTTACCCTCTCTCAAACGGTCCCTCGGATCGAGTGAGCTTTCTCTTCTCAATCACTTGGAACACAAAGTTCCCGCAAGGACCACCACACGATTGGTGTCTCTTGCCTCAATTACAAGTGAGTGTTTGATCACAAGAAGGAATCAAGAAAGAAGAAAGCAATCCAAGCGCAAGAGCTCGAAGGAACACAAGCAAATCACTCTCTCTAATCACTAGGGCGTTGTGTGGAATTTGGAGAGGATTTGATCTCTTTGGTGTGTCTAGAATTGAATGCTAGAGCTCTTGTAAGTAGTTGGGAAGTGGAAAACTTGGATGCAATGAATGGTGGGTGGTTGGGGGTATTTATAGCCCCAACCACCAAACTAGTCGTTTGGTGGAGCTGTCTGTTCGATGGCGCACCGGACAGTCCGGTGCACACCGGACATGTCCGGTGCGACAGCCACGTCACCAAAGCCGTTGGGTTCCGACCGTTGGAGCTCTGTCTTCTGGGCCCGCCTGGATGTCCGGTGGCGCACCGGACATGCACTATAGATTGTCCGGTGCGCCAGTATGGGCGTGCCTGACCTCTGCGCGCGCAGCGCGCGCATTTAATGCATCGCAGGTAGCCGTTGGCGCCGAAATAGTCGTTGCCCCGCTGTTGCACCGGACAGTCCGGTGTACACCGGACAGTCCGGTGAATTATAGCGGAGTGGCCGAAGTGAATTCCCGAGGCTGGCGAGTTCTGGAGGCTGCTCTTCCTTGGAGCACCGGACATGTCCGGTGTACACCGGACAGTTCGGTAAATTATAGCGGAGTCGCCTCCGGAATTTCCCGAAGGTGAGCAGTTCGGAGTTGGAGTCCTCTGGTGCACCAGACATGTCCGGTGGCACACCGGACAGTCCGGTGCGCCAGACCAGAGATGCCTTCGGTTGACCCTTGCTCCTTTATTTGAACCCAATACTTGGTCTTTTTTTATTGGCTAAGTGTGAACCTTTAGCACCTGTATAACTTATACACTAGAGCAAACTCGTTAGTTCAAAGATTTGTGTTGGGCAATTCAACCACCAAAATTAAATAGGAACTAGGTGTAAGCCTAATTCCCTTTCAATCTCCCCCTTTTTGGTGATTGATGCCAACACAAACCAAAGCAAATATAAATGAACTAGTTTGCATAATGTAAGTGCAAAGGTTGCTTGGAATTTGAGCCAATATAAATACTTACATGATGTGCATGGATTGTTTCTTTGTTTTTAACTTATTGGACCACATTTGCACCACATGTTTTGTTTTTGCAAATCCTTTTGTAAATTCTTTTCAAAATCCTTTTGCAAGATAGTCAAAGGTAAATGAATAAGATTTTGAGAAGCATTTTCAAGATTTGGAATTCTCTCCCCTTGTTCCAAATGCTTTTTCTTTGACTAAACGAAACTCCCCCTCAAATAAATTCTCCTCTTAGTGTTCAAGAGGGTTTTAAGATATCAAGTTTTGAAAAATACTACTTGCTCCCCTTTAGAACACAAAGAGATACTAATTTGAAATTTTCCAATTGAAAAACATTAAATTTTGAAATTAGGGCGGTGGTGCGGTCCTTTTGCTTTGGGCTCATACTTTCTCCCCCTTTGGCATGAATCGCCAAAAACGGAATCATTAGAGCCCTTAGAAGTGCTTTCTCCCCCTTTGGTCATAAATAAAACATAAGAGTAAAGATTATACCAAAGATGGAGAGTGATGCGGAGAGACGGCGAAGGATGAGTAGTAGAGTGGAGTGGAAGCCTTTGTCTTCGCCGAAGACTCCAATTCCCTTTCAATATACCTATGACTTGGTTTGAAATACACTTGAAAACACATTAGTCATAGCATATATCAAAGAGACATGATCAAAGGTATACTTATGAGCTATGTGTGCAAGTTTAGCAAAAGAAGTTCCTAGAATCAAGAATATTGAGCTCATGCCTAAGTTTGGTAAAGGATTGTTCATCAAGTGGCTTGGTAAAGATATCGGCTAATTGATCTTTAGTATTTATGTATGAAATCTCGATATCCCCCTTTTGCTAGTGATCCCGAAGAAAATGATACCGAATGGCTATGTGTTTAGTGCGGCTATGCTCAACGGGATTATCCGCCATGCGGATTGCACTCTCATTATCACATAGAAGAGGAACTTTGGTTAGTTTGTAACCGTAGTCCCGCAGGGTTTGCCTCATCCAAAGCAATTGCGCGCAACAATGGCCTGCGGCAATATACTCGGCTTCGGCGGTAGAAAGAGCGACCGAATTTTGCTTCTTTGAAGCCTAAGACACCAAGGATCTTCCCAAGAACTGGCAAGTCCCCGATGTGCTCTTCCTATTAATCTTACACCCCGCACAATCGGCATCCGAATAACCAATTAAATCAAATGTGGATCCCCGAGGGTACCAAAGCCCAAACTTAGGAGTATAAGCCAAATATCTCAAGATTCGTTTTACGGCCGTAAGGTGGGATTCCTTAGGGTCGGATTGGAATCTTGCACACATGCAAACGGAAAGCATAATGTCCGGTCGAGATGCACATAAATAAAGCAATGAACCAATCATCGACCGGTATACCTTTTGATCGACGGATTTACCTCCCGTGTCGAGGTCGAGATGCCCATTTGTTCCCATGGGTGTCTTGATGGGCTTGGCATCCTTCATTCCAAACTTAGTTAGAATGTCTTGAGTGTACTTCGTTTGACTAATGAAGGTGCCCTCTTGGAGTTGCTTGACTTGGAATCCTAGAAAATATTTCAACTCCCCCATCATAGACATCTCGAATTTTTGTGTCATGATCCTACTAAATTCTTCACAAGTAGATTCGTTAGTAGACCCAAATATAATATCATCAACATAAATTTGGCATACGAACAAATCATTGTCAAGAGTTTTAGTGAACAAAGTAGGATCGGCCTTGCCGACTTTGAAGCCATTAGCAATAAGGAAATCTCTAAGGCATTCATACCATGCTCTTGGGGCTTGCTTGAGCCCATAAAGCGCCTTAGAGAGCCTATAGACATGGTTAGGGTACTCACTATCTTCAAAGCCGGGAGGTTGCTCAACGTAGACTTCCTCCTTCATTGGTCCGTTGAGGAAGGCACTCTTCACGTCCATTTGGTAAAACTTGAAGCCATGGTAAGTAGCATAGGCCAATAATATACGAATTGACTCAAGCCTAGCTACGGGTGCATAGGTTTCACCGAAATCCAAACCTTCGACTTGGGAGTATCCCTTGGCCACAAGTCGAGCTTTGTTCCTTGTCACCACACCATGCTCGTCTTGCTTGTTGCGGAAGACCCACTTGGTTCCTACAACATTTTGATTAGGACGTGGAACTAAATGCCATACCTCGTTCCTCGTGAAGTTGTTGAGCTCCTCTTGCATCGCCATCACCCAATCCGAGTCTTGTAGTGCTTCCTCTACCCTGTGTGGCTCAATAGAGGAAACAAAAGAGTAATGCTCACAAAAATGTGCAACACGAGATCGAGTGGTTACCCCCTTATGAATGTCGCCGAGGATGGTGTCGACGGGGTGATCTCGTTGTATTGCTTGGTGGACTCTTAGGTGTGGCGGTCTTGGTTCTTCATCCTCCTTGTCTTGATCATTTGCATCTCCCCCTTGATCGTTGCCGTCATCTTGAGGGGGCTCATCCCTTTGATCTTCTCCTTCATCAACTTGAGCCTCGTCCTCATTTTGGGTAGGTGGAGATGCTTGCATGGAGGAGGAAGGTTGATCTTGTGCATGTGGAGGCTCTTCGGATTCCTTAGGACACACATCCCCAATGGACATGTTCCTTAGCGCTATGCATGGAGCCTGTTCTTCACCTATCTCATCAAGATCAACTTGCTCTACTTGAGAGCCGTTAGTCTCATCAAACACAACATCACAAGAAACTTCAACAAGTCCTGAGGACTTGTTAAAGATTCTATATGCCCTTGTGTTTGAGTCATATCCTAGTAAAAAGCCTTCTACAGTTTTAGGAGCAAATTTAGATTTTCTACTTCTTTTAACAAGAATAAAGCATTTGCTACCAAAAACTCTAAAATATGAAATATTTGGCTTTTTACCGGTTAGGAGTTCATAGGATGTCTTCTTGAGGATTCGGTGTAGATATAACCGGTTGATGGCGTAGCATGCGGTGTTGACCGCCTCGACCCAAAACCGATCCGGTGTCTTGTACTCATCAAGCATGGTTCTTGCCATGTCCAATAGAGTTCGATTCTTCCTCTCCACTACACCATTTTGTTGTGGAGTGTAGGGAGAAGAGAACTCATGCTTGATGCCCTCCTCCTCAAGGAAGCCTTCTATTTGTGAGTTCTTGAACTCCGTCCCGTTGTCGCTTCTAATTTTCTTGATCCTTAAGCCGAACTCATTTTGAGCCCGTCTCAAGAATCCCTTTAAGGTCTCTTGGGTATGAGATTTTTCCTGCAAAAAGAACACCCAAGTGAAGCGAGAATAATCATCCACAATAACTAGACAGTACTTACTCCCGCCGATGCTTATGTAAGCGATCGGTCCGAATAAATCCATGTGTAGGAGCTCCAGTGGCCTGTCACTTGTCATGATGTTCTTGTGTGGATGATGAGTGCCAACTTGCTTCCCGGCTTGGCATGCGCTACAAATCCTGTCTTTCTCAAAATGAACATTTGTTAGTCCTAAAATGTGTTCTCCCTTTAGAAGCTTATGAAGATTCTTCATTCCAACATGGGCTAGTCGGCGGTGCCAGAGCCAACCCAAGTTAGTCTTAGCAATTAAGCAAGTGTCGAGTTCAGCTCTATCAAAATCTACCAAGTATAGCTGACCCTCTAACACTCCCTTAAATGCTATTGAATCATCACTTCTTCTAAAGACAGTGACACCTACATCAGTAAATAGACAGTTGTAGCCCATTTGACATAATTGGGATACGGAAAGCAAATTGTAATCTAAAGAATCTACAAGAAAAACATTGGAAATAGTATGGTCAGGTGATATAGCAATTTTACCCAATCCTTTGACCAAACCTTGATTTCCATCCCCGAATGTGATAGCTCGTTGGGGATCTTGGTTTTTCTCATATGAGGAGAACATCTTCTTCTCCCCTGTCATGTGGTTTGTGCACCCGCTGTCGAGTATCCAACTTGAGCCCCCGGATGCATAAACCTACAAAACAATTTTAGTTCTTGATTTTAGGTACCCAAACGGTTTTGGGTCCTTTGGCATTAGAAACAAGAACTTTGGGTACCCAAACACAAGTCTTGGAGCCCTTGTGTTTGCCCCCAACAAACTTGGCAACTACCTTGCCGGATTTGTTAGTCAAAACAGAAGATGCATCAAAAGTCTTAAATGAAATGCCATGATTATTTGATGCACTAGGAGTTTTCTTTCTAGGCAACTTAGCACGGGTTGGTTGCCTAGAGCTAGATGTCTCACGCTTATACATAAAAGCATGGTTACGGCCAGAGTGAGACTTCCTAGAATGAATTTTCTTAATTTTGCTCTCGGGATAACTGGCAGGGTACAAAATATAACCCTCGTTATCCTGAGGCATGGGAGCCTTGCCCTTAACAAAGTTAGACAAGTTCTTAGGGGGAGCATTAAGTTTGACATTGTCTCCCCTTTGGAAGCCAATGTCATCCTTAATGCCAGGACGTCTCCCATTATAGAGCATACTTCTAGCCAATTTAAATTTTTCATTTTCTAAGTTATGCTCGGCAATTTTAGCATCTAATAATGCTATATGATCATTTTGTTGTTTAATTAAAGACATGTGATCATGAATAGCATTGATATCAACATCTCTACATCTAGTACAAATAGAAGTGTGCTCAACGGTAGATGTAGAGAGTTTGCAAGATTTTAGTTCTACAACCTTAGCATGCAACATATCATTCTTAGTTCTAAGGTCGGAAATTGTAACATTGCAAACATCTAATTCTTTAGCCTTAGCAAACAATTTCTCATTCTTATCTCTAAGGCTAGCAAGAGAAGCATTCAACTCATCAATCCTAGCAAGCAAATCAAAATTATCATTTCTAGGATAGGAAGTTGAATCAATACAAACATGAGAATCAACCTTAGCAATTAATTTAGCATTTTCACTTCTAAGGTTGGCAATAGTGTCATGGCATGTGCTTAGCTCACTAGATAATTTGTCACATTTTTCTACCTCTAGAGCATAAGCATTTTTAACCTTAACATGCTTTTTGTTTTCCTTAATAAGGAAGTCCTCTTGAGAGTCCAAGAGATCATCCTTCTCATGAATAGCACTAATCAATTCATTTAATTTTTCCTTTTGTTGCATGTTAAGATCGGCAAAAAGGGTACGCAAATTATTCTCCTCGTCACTAGCATTGTCATCACTAGAGGATTCATATTTAGAGGAGGATTTAGATTTAACCTTCTTCCTTTTGCCGTCCTTTGCCATGAGGCACTTGTGGCCGACGTTGGGGAAGAGGAGTCCCTTGGTGACGGCGATGTTGGCGGCGTCCTCATCGGAAGAGGACTCGGTGGAGCTCTCGTCGGAGTCCCACTCCCGGCAAACATGGGCATCGCCGCCCTTCTTCTTGTAGTACTTCTTCTTTTCTCTCCTCTTTCCCTTCTTGTCGTCGCCCCTGTCACTATCACTAGACATAGGACATTTTGCAATAAAATGACCGGGCTTACCACATTTGTAGCACACTTTCTTGGAGCGGGGTTTGTAGTCCTTCCCCCTCCGTTGCTTGAGGATTTGGCGAAAGCTTTTGATGATTAAAGCCATCTCCTCATTGTCGAGCTTGGAGGCATCAATTGGTTGTCTACTCGATGTAGACTCCTCCTTCTTCTCCTCCGTCGCCTTGAATGCCATCGATTCTGCTTCAGACGTGGAGGGTTCATCAAGCTCGTTGATCTTCTTTGAGCCCTTGATCATACATTCAAAGCTCACAAAATTCCCGATTACTTCCTCGGGAGTCATTAGTGTGTATCTAGGATTACCACGAATTAATTGAACTTGAGTAGGGTTAAGGAAAATAAGTGATCTCAAAATAACCTTAACCACCTCGTGGTCATCCCACTTCTTACTCCCGAGGTTGCGCACTTGGTTCACCAAGGTTTTGAGCCGGTTGTACATATCTTGTGGCTCCTCCCCTTGGCGAAGACGAAAACGACCGAGCTCCCCCTCGATCGTTTCCCGCTTGGTGATCTTGGTGAGTTCATCACCCTCGTGCGCGGTCTTGAGTAAGTCCCAAATCTCCTTTGCATTCTTCAACCCTTGCACCTTGTTGTATTCCTCCTTGCTTAGAGAGGCGAGGAGTATGGTTGTAGCTTGAGAGTTGAAGTGCTCGATTTGGGCCACCTCGTCCGTATCATAATCCTCATCCCCTATGGATGGTACCTGTGCTCCAAACTCAACAACATTCCATATACTTTTGTGGAGTGAGGTTAGATGAAATTTCATTAAATCACTCCACCTAGCATAATCTTCGCCATCAAAAGTTGGCAGTTTGCCTAATGGAACGGAAAGTAATGGAGTATGTCTAGGTGTACGAGGATAGTGTAAGGGGATCTTACTAAACTTCTTGCGCTCTTGGCGCTTAGAAGTTACGGACGGCGCATCGGAGTCGGAGGTTGATGTTGATGAAGTGTCGGTCTCGTAGTAGACCACCTTCCTCATCCTCTTGTGCTTGTCGCCTTTCCGATGCGACTTGTGGGAAGAAGATTTTTCCTTCTTCTCTTTGTGGTGTGAGGAAGAAGATCTTTTCTCCTTCCGTTTGGAGGAGTCCTTCTTCTTCTCCTTCCTCTTGGTGCGGGACTCTTCCGATGAAGTGCTCCCTTGGCTCGTAGTGGGCTTGTCGCCGGTCTCCATCTCCCTCTTGGTGTGATCTCCCGACATCACTTCGAGCGGTTAGGCTCTAATGAAGCACCGGGCTCTGATACCAATTGAAAGTCGCCTAGAGGGGGGGTGAATAGGGCGAAACTGAAATTCACAAAAATAATCACAACTACAAGCCGGGTTAGCGTTAGAGATATAATAGAGTCCGCGAGAGAGGGTGCAAAACAAATCGCAAGCGAATAATGAAGTGAGACACGCGGATTCGTTTTACCGAGGTTCGGTTCTCTCAAACCTACTCCCCGTTGAGGAGGCCACAAAGGCCGGGTCTCTTTCAACCCTTACCCTCTCTCAAACGGTCCCTCGGACCGAGTGAGCTTTCTCTTCTCAATCACTTGGAACACAAAGTTCCCGCAAGGACCACCACACGATTGGTGTCTCTTGCCTCAATTACAAGTGAGTGTTTGATCACAAGAAGGAATCAAGAAAGAAGAAAGCAATCCAAGAGCAAGAGCTCGAAGGAACACAAGCAAATCACTCTCTCTAATCACTAGGGAGTTGTGTGGAATTTGGAGAGGATTTGATCTCTTTGGTGTGTCTAGAATTGAATGCTAGAGCTCTTGTAAGTAGTTGGGAAGTGGAAAACTTGGATGCAATGAATGGTGGGTGGTTGGGGGTATTTATAGCCCCAACCACCAAACTAGCCGTTTGGTGGAGCTGTCTGTTCGATGGCGCACCGGACAGTCCGGTGCACACCGGACATGTCCGGTGCGACAGCCACGTCACCAAAGCCGTTGGGTTCCGACCGTTGGAGCTCTGTCTTCTGGGCCCGCCTGGATGTCCGGTGGCGCACCGGACATGCACTGTAGATTGTCCTATGCGCCAGTATGGGCGTGCCTGACCTCTGCGCGCGCAGCGCGCGCATTTAATGCGTCGCAGGTAGCCGTTGGCGCCGAAATAGCCGTTGCCCCGCTGTTGCACCGGACAGTCCGGTGTACACCGGACAGTCCGGTGAATTATAGCGGAGTGGCCGAAGTGAATTCCCGAGGCTGGCGAGTTCCGGAGGTCGCTCTTCCTTGGAGCACCGGACATGTCCGGTGTACACCGGACAGTCCGGTGAATTATAGCAGAGTCGCCTCCGGAATTTCCTAAAGGTGAGCAGTTCGGAGTTGGAGTCCTCTGGTGCACCGGACATGTCCGGTGGCACACCGGACAGTTCGGTGCGCCAGACCAGAGATGCCTTCGGTTGACCCTTGCTCCTTTATTTGAACCCAATACTTGGTCTTTTTTATTGGCTAAGTGTGAACCTTTAGCACCTATATAACTTATACACTAGAGCAAACTCGTTAGTTCAAAGATTTGTGTTGGGCAATTCAACCACCAAAATTAAATAGGAACTAGGTGTAAGCCTAATTCCCTTTCACCTTCGAAAGACGAAGGCCCACCAACAGTAGCCCCTCGCAGTATTAGTTTGTTCCTTTGTAACAAATTCAGACTACGAAACGAACAAAGGCCTTTAGTCGAAGGTCCGAAAAAACACCTTCCCTTTGCTAGAATAGCGAAACTTTGTATATCGTGGGGCCCATCGTGCAGTGGTGCTTTGCATTTATATATGAGGGTTGCGATGAAAAATATTTTTCGTGCTATCAAGCTTGTGTTGGGTTTGTTGTTTAGCTTGCTAATTCTGGAACCGTGTTTGCTTTAGAGCTTTGGCTTTTTGTTTTAATCAATGCTGAGATTGCCGAAGACACCCCCGCACTAGCTTGTTTTTACGAAGCTATGGAAAGGACCAATGTTGAAAAGATTACTGATGAAATTTTAGCTTGTCTGTCTGGAGATTCTAGTTTCAGTGAGGATTTTGATACTGAGAGTGACAACGATGATGCCGAAGATCGGCCATGGAGGCCAAGTCATGTTATGTTCAAAAAATCCACTGTTAAGAAAGGATAGATTGAGGCAATGAAGGGGAAATATTTCCGTGACACAACAATAGTGAGGGCCGAAGGAGAGAACATTGTTCCTCTTCCTGAAGCTGATGAAGTGGTAGTTTTCAAGGGCTTTATGAAGGCTTGATTTCGGTTTCCTTTGCATAAGATGCTGGTCGAAGTGCTTAAAAGGTTCGAGATATACCTTCATCATCTTACCCCTAAAGCTTTAATTAAAATTAGGGTTTTTATTTAGGCAATGAGGAGCCAAGGGCTGGTACCAGACGTCGACAACTTCTACAATATACATGAATTATCTTACCATACGAAGGCGATGGGGAAAGAACAATATCATAACAACTTTGGCTGTTATTCCTTCGTATACTGCTCTGATGCGAAACGCCTTGTGCCAATATTTTGGAAGAAGTGGCTAGGATCCTAGGTGAGGCAATGGTTTTATGTTAAAAATGATTTGGTTGAGAGGGATGATGTGAAAGATATAATTCAGCGTCCGATACAATCACACTTCGGCGTCCGAAGGCCTTCGATCGCGAACAGTGATAAGGCTCAAGCCTGCATGGTGGCCTCCAACACTGTGTGCAGCTAGCTATATTAGCACTAGAGACTTGGTCCAAGAGCACATAGCTTTTAAGGTACGACCCCTTGTTAATGTATGGGAAATGCCGAAGGAGACCACTGATAGTTCAAGAGAAGGTGGTCTAGTTTATTTGAAGTATACATACCGCTACAGGAGCCAGTTCGAAGAGCCAGATGATGAATGGCTTGAGGCCATTGAAGCGACTAGTGATGATTTGTTGGGGATTTATACGAAAGCTGAAGATGAAGCCATGAACATTGCCTTTGGTGCCCGTGGAAAGAAAAGGCTAAATAGAGTATTTGATGTTATTGGTTTTGTCTATCCTGACTACTGCTTTCCGGCTCGGAAGCAAGGGACGAAAAGGAGAATTGCATCAATGACTTCCTCTGCCGTGCCGAAGCCAAAAAGAACAAAGTTGTAACTCACCGGCTGAAGTCTTATTTTTTAGAGAGAGCTGCTGTCACACCCGGATTTTGGGGCACCAAGACCCGGGCGCGAACATAATCACCGGGTATGCTGGGACCAAGTCTCACGCATATGATGATTCATGGCACATGATCGAATGTCACATCTTTACTATATAAAAGGAGTTCTATACAAAATAAATGATTACATTATAAGGAGACAACGGTCCAGCAACCCAAAGTTGACTGGGAGACGACGACCTAGACCTCTCACGAACACATCACAGCATCCTCCATGCGCCTCATCCTGCGGTACCTGTTCTTGACCTGTGGGGGGGTGTGAGACAGCAAGAGTGAGCTCACATACGTTCATAGCTCAACAAGTTGTGGGGAATAATGTGCATGAACTCGCCAAAGGTGGGAGCTCACGTGAAGTGTAAGGCTTACCAAAGGAGATGGTTAGAGCTGAGCATTGCTTTTAAAGTTGGTCAAAATTTTATTAGCAGTTACTAAGTATAAGTAAATACCAACCCAATTAAGTAGTAGAACAAAAGGAGTAACAACATCACCTGTGATGCAATGCATATGACAAATTGAATTTAGTTCCATAAATTAATCATGTGAGGGTCCGAGCTGCTCGTGACCGTGAGCACGGCTGATATACCAGTTTTACACTCTGCAGGGGTTGCGCATCTTTACCCACAAGTCATGTTACCCATCTGCCAAGGGATCGCGACTTCCCATACACCTCTACCGAGGAGGCGAGGCAGGGTAACACTACGAGGCCTTTACAAAGTTTCACTAGCTTCAGAAAACCCGCTACAATTTATAGGAAGCTCCAATGCAGGGATCCCTCGCATGACCGCCATCGCAGCAAAATCATCCCAAGGGCCTCCCTACACTGACCACTCCCCTACTGCCCTTGCCCCTTTCGGGTAAGGTAGTCTTCCACTGGCTTTCCTAATTAATCAGCCAAGGGCGTCCCATTAAACCCTTGTGGTAGCACTGTTTTCCCGGGTGGTCGCTCCATGTTCCAATTAACATAATGATCTTATCATGAACAGTAATAATAAACAGATAATAAAAGTGTGATCATGAATAATGTATCTTCATACCCAAAACCACATAAAGCACTAGCAAGTACTACCCAAAAAGTTCAGTGGTAAACAAGGTATAAAGATAGACAAACTAGGGTAACCTATTGGGTCCCATCAAAATTAACCTATGTAGATCATTATGATTAATCAGAACATGAGTGGGTAAAAAGAAGTGATCAAGGGCACAACTTGCCTGGGACTTGAGATTCTAGGTACCAGGATGATCTTCAGATTCTCATAACCTCACTGCTAGTCGTAGCAATACAAGCAAACATGGTATAGACAAAATTAACATCACACCAAACATAAGAACAAACTGCATATTAATAATCTACGCGTTGCGACGAGATCGTAGGTTCGAGAATGGCTAAAATCAGAGTTACGGTTAAGAAGTTATGGTTTTCCGAAGATCTACGTGGTTAAATATAGAATAGACTAAGTGCAACATTTTAACCTATATTTTATGACAAAACAAAGTTACCAGATGATAATAAATATTATTGTGAGACTAATGCAACTAGAATGGATCAAAACGGAGTTACGGTTATTGGGTTACGAATTTCTGAAGTTATTTAGCACCTAGAATAGATTAATTCAAATGAACAATTTTAATTCAAGTTTCATGGCTAAACAAAGGTACTAGGTGATAAACAATATTAATACAAAATTATTGCAACTGGAATGACTCAATTTGGAGTTAAAATGAATTAACTATGAATTATACAAGTTTATGGAATTATTTTCATACTAAAAACCTATTTCATTATTAATTCCTGAATATCCTAAGTGTTCTGGACTGGGCACCAAATAATACAAAACTCGGGGTCCAATCTGTAACAATTCCCTAGACTCAGACTAAACCAGGGAAGGACTGCGGGTTGATACTGAGGAAACAAAGGGGCTCTTATGCATAAAGGCTCGGCGAAGGGGTACGCTAGGATCCGAGCCGTCCGATCAAACGCTAACGGATCAGATTAGAATCCCAATCCCACAAGTCGTTACATGCCCATAGCCAATGGATCACGATCCCACGGTCCCTGATCCATCCTGAGACGGGACACCGGGCTCTGATCACAGCCGTAGCTTCATAGATCCACGCTCCAGATCTAATGCGGCGAAGGGTTATCTTAGCGTTGAATCCTAGCCAATCGTCACACATCTAACGACCGAGAGCTTGTCTTCTTCACCCAAACACCCGGGCGGTGGAGTAAAGACGGTGCGGCGGCACAAGTAAGGGCGTAGTGGCGCCATGGGCATGGTTTTCGATCTGGTGGCCCGAGGCCCTAATCCAAACACCGAGACCTAAAAAATGAAGATGGGGAGGAGTCGATTGCGATAGCGCTGTCTTACCAGTGAATAATCGATGCCCTGGTGGACGGTGGTTTGGGTGGCAGTCTGGACATCCCAACAAGAAATTCCCCACTACCAACTAGCAGTTATCAACGTCATTGATCTTCACACGCCATACTGGCACGCGTGAACATCCCAGGGCAATCCATACCCCATGGGAATGGCACAGAGGAGGTGGTCATCGTCAACGCATGGTTCGGCGGCGGGCGCAGTGCTCCAACGAGCCATTGCGACGACAGCTAGCCACCACACCGCATGGGGATGCTATGAGACTGGTCGACATACCCCGACCATCATCCCTGAGCTCCCGGTGAACACACAATGGCAACAAGCGTGAGGATTGGCCATGGCGCCGTTTATCACCTCTGTTCCGATCTCAGCGCAAGTGTTCTTCTGGTTGCTCAACGGGGAGAGGCCCGGGTCATATAGCCACCCGCGAAGCTGAATCCCAACAACCCCGCGAAAATAGCACTAATCCCCGGTCGATTTCCCCCCGGGATTTGTGGAGCTTCGGTTCAGCGCTCGCAACGGAGGAGAAGATATTGCAGGCGTTGAGGATAGGAGACATGGCTGACGATCTGGGTCCACCGTCATTGACACATGCGGCAAAAGCGTGCTTGTGGCGCCAGTTGGGCCGCGTGGCTTGGGTGGAGCAGGGTGGTGATTGGGCCGGCCAGGGATTCGGCCCAAGCATGGTTAGGAGCTCTTTTTTTCCCTATTTTCTTGTTTTATTTCCAAATTCAATTTGATTCCAACTTCAAATTTAATTTCTGTTTGAACGTAAGCTTTCCAAATATCCAATAAAAATCCTAAGATGAAGTTAATGCCTATTATATATATATATTCATTTTTATAGTGTATATTCTTTTCCTTTTCTTTTCTTTTCTATTTTCCATTCCTACTTTCCAAACTTAATCTTGTTTTCACAATTTTGAGTACAAATAGAGAAATACAAGAACCTCAGCGTTAGATGCCTATTTCTGTATTTATTTATTTGTTATTTGACTACTTTAATTCCTATTAATTGAATATGCACAAAGAAATAAAACCTAATAAATCTCCAAAGGTTCCACAACTCCAAAACACTTTTATATCCATATATGCATTTATTTTTTTTATTATACCAATTTTAGGGCTTTACAAATCCTACCCCCCTTACAAGAAATCTCGTCCTCAAGATTTGTAAGAAAGAGGATATAGGAAGAGTGATTTGTAATTTAACTTTTAGTTTCTAATTAGTTTAAAAATCAAGAGTCTCTCTTTTTTTTCATCAGTGAGTGATTAGGAGAGCATGGGTACATATATGTATGTCCACTTTATTATGTAGGATAGAAGATGTCTTTAGAGCATAGATAGGTTTGATTAAGAAAGAGTAGGGCTAGGAAAGATTCTATTCAAGATTGTGTATCTTGATTACTTTTTAAGATCTAGCTTGAATCTTATCCTTCCTTGATTGGATGAGGTCGATCATCTTCGATCTTCGTTCTTGAAGTCTTTATCCGAATTAGGGACATGTAGTTAGGATAACTTGTAGGTAAGGACAGATGGTTAACAGGCTGGTGGCATAAGATAAGTGTATTATGGCAACATCTAGGATGGGAGGGATGGTCACCATAAATATGCTGGTAAGTTATTTGTTCATGGGTGGTTTGGTCTGATGTACTAATTTAAGTTAAAACATGGCTAGCGGGGTCTAATCTATTTCACTAGTATTAACTAGTCTGTTAAGTAACTCACTTTAGATTAGATCATATTAGGTTAGATGGGATCTAGATTAGATTGGTATGACTAGTTTGACTAGATATGATCTAATTAATTTGCATTAGATCATGGTTGTTAAACTAGGGTGGATAAGTATGCTTATTAGGATAAGACAGATCCATAAAGATAAGATAGAATCTTTTGAGGTCAGTTAGATCTATTAGGATGACACAAATTTTTTTTCAAGATAAGATGAATCTACTAAGGTAATAGAGTATCTTTTAAGATAAGATGGATCCACTAAGCTAGATATATTAGGATAAGTTAGGATCTTTTGGGATAAGATGGATCTATGAGTGTAGGATAGAATCTTTTAAGATGAGATGGATATTGTTAGGCTAGATACTTTAATGAGAGATAATATAGTTTGTCTAGTTATTTTATTAACATTTTTTTCAATATATATATAGAGATGTAATTGTGGATGTTACTCCACAACTCATCACACTCAATCAAAGATCCAAATCAGACATGTATCACAAGAACAAACATCCAAGCATAAGAATATTTACAAAAATAGTTTTGATTTTTGTTCCTAGGAGTAGGTCTTCTATTTCTAAAGGTCACTTTAGATATGGGGTTTCAAAGTGTGAAATCCGCATTTGTTATTTAGAAAGAAAAGGTAAGAATAATCAGAGTAAAGCGGAAATAGATGAGAAAAGATCAAGAAAAGTATAGAAAAGAATCAGAGTAGCAGAGGTAAGTAGATAATGGTTGTCCAGTTCTATCTAGGTTTCGTCCTACAGTCAACATTCCTCTGATACCACTTCTGTCACACCCGGATTTCGGGGCACCAAGACCCGGGCGCGAACATAATCACCAGGTGTGCTGGGACCAAGTCTCACACATATGATGATTCATGGCACAGGATCGAATGTCACATCTTTACTATATAAAAGGAGTTCTATACAAAATAAATGATTACATTATAAGGAGACAACGATCCAGCAACCCAAAGTTGACTGGGAGACGACGACCTAGACCTCTCACGAACACATCACAGCATCCTCCATGCGCCTCATCCTGCGGTACCTGTTCTTGACCTGTGGGGGGGTGTGAGACAGCAAGAGTGAGCTCACATACGTTCATAGCTCAACAAGTTGTGGGGAATAATGTGCATGAACTCGCCAAAGGTGGGAGCTCACGTGAAGTGTAAGGCTTACCAAAGGAGATGGTTAGAGCTGAGCATTGCTTTTAAAGTTGGTCAAAATTTTATTAGCAGTTACTAAGTATAAGTAAATACCAACCCAATTAAGTAGTAGAACAAAAGGAGTAACAACATCACCTGCGATGCAATGCATATGACGAATTGAATTTAGTTCCATAAATTAATCATGTGAGGGTCCGAGCTGCTCGTGACCGTGAGCACGGCTGATATACCAGTTTTACACTCTGCAGAGGTTGCGCATCTTTACCCACAAGTCATGTTACCCATCTGCCAAGGGATCACGACTTCCCATACACCTCTACCGAGGAGGCGAGGCAGGGTAACACTACGAGGCCTTTACAAAGTTCCACTAGCTTCAGAAAACCCGCTACAGTTTATAGGAAGCTCCAATGCAGGGATCCCTCGCATGACCGCCATCGCAGCAAAATCATCCCAAGGGCCTCCCTACACTGACCACTCCTCTACTGCCCTTGCCCCTTTCGGGTAAGGTAGTCTTCCACTAGCTTTCCTAATTAATCAGCCAAGGGCGTCCCATTAAACCCTTGTGGTAGCACTGTTTTCCCGGGTGGTCGCTCCATGTTCCAATTAACATAATGATCTTATCATGAACAGTAATAATAAACAGATAATAAAAGTGTGATCATGAATAATGTATCTTCATACCCAAAACCACATAAAGCACTAGCAAGTACTACCCAAAAAGTTCAGTGGTAAACAAGGTTTAAAGATAGACAAACTAGGGTAACCTATTGGGTCCCATCAAAATTAACCTATGCAGATCATTATGATTAATCAGAACATGAGTGGGTAAAAAGAAGTGATCAAGGGCACAACTTGCCTGGGACTTGAGATTCCAGGTACCAGGATGATCTTCAGATTCTCATAACCTCACTGCTAGTCGTAGCAATACAAGCAAACATGGTATAGACAAAATTAACATCACACCAAACATAAGAACAAACTGCATATTAATAATCTACGCGTTGCGACGAGATCGTAGGTTCGAGAATGGCTAAAATCAGAGTTATGGTTAAGAAGTTATGGTTTTCCGAAGATCTACGTGGTTAAATATAGAATAGACTAAGTGCAACATTTTAACCTATACTTTATGACAAAACAAAGTTACCAGATGATAATAAATATTATTGTGAGACTAATGCAACTAGAATGGATCAAAACGGAGTTACGGTTATTGGGTTACGAATTTCTGAAGTTATTTAGCACCTAGAATAGATTAATTCAAATGAACAATTTTAATTCAAGTTTCATGGCTAAACAAAGGTACTAGGTGATAAACAATATTAATACAAAATTATTGCAACTGGAATGACTCAATTTGGAGTTAAAATGAATTAACTATGAATTATACAAGTTTATGGAATTATTTTCATACTAAAAACCTATTTCATTATTAATTCCTGAATATCCTAAGTGTTCTGGACTGGGCACCAAATAATACAAAACTCGGGGTCCAATCTGTAACAATTCCCTAGACTCAGACTAAACCAGGGAAGGACTGCGGGTTGATACTGAGGAAACAGAGGGGCTCTTATGCATAAAGGCTCGGCGAAGGGGTACGCTAGGATCCGAGCCGTCCGATCAAACGCTAACGGATCAGATTAGAATCCCAATCCCACAAGTCGTTACATGCCCATAGCCAATGGATCACGATCCCACGCTCCCTGATCCATCCTGAGACGGGACACCGGGCTCTGATCACAGCCGTAGCTTCATAGATCCACGCTCCAGATCTAATGCGGCGAAGGGTTATCTTAGCGTTGAATCCTAGCCAATCGTCACACATCTAACGACCGAGAGCTTGTCTTCTTCACCCAAACACCCGGGCGGCGGAGTAAAGACGGTGCGGCGGCACAAGTAAGGGCGTAGTGGCGCCATGGGCATGGTTTTCGATCTGGTGGCCCGAGGCCCTAATCCAAACACCGAGACCTAAAAAATGAAGATGGGGAGGAGTCGATTGCGATAGCGCTGTCTTACCAGTGAATAATCAATGCCCTGGTGGACGGTGGTTTGGGCGGCGGTCTGGACATCCTGGCACGCGTGAACATCCCGGGGCAATCCATACCCCATGGGAATGGCGCAGAGGAGGTGGTCATCGTCAACGCATGGTTTGGCGGCGGGCGCAGTGCTCCAACGAGCCATTGCGACGACAGCTAGCCACCACACCGCATGGGGATGCTATGAGACTGGTCGACATACCCTGACCATCATCCCCGAGCTCCCAGTGAACACACAATGGCAGCAAGCGCGAGGATTGGCCATGGCGCCGTTTATCACCTCTGTTCCGATCTCAGCGCAAGTGTTCTTCTGGTTGCTCAATGGGGAGAGGCCTGGGTCATATAGCCACCCGCGAAGCTGAATCCCAACAACCCCGCGAAAATAGCACTAATCCCCGGTCGATTTCCCCCGGGATTTGTGGAGCTTCGGTTCAGCGCTCGCAACGGAGGAGAAGATATTGCAGGCGTTGAGGATAGGAGACATGGCTGACGATCTGGGTCCACCGTCATTGACACATGCGGCAAAAGCGTGCTTGTGGCGCCAGTTGGGCCGCGCGACTTGGGTGGAGCAGGGTGGTGATTGGGCCGGCCAGGGATTCGGCCCAAGCATGGTTAGGAGCTCTTTTTTCCCTATTTTCTTGTTTTATTTCCAAATTCAATTTGATTCCAACTTCAAATTTAATTTCTGTTTGAACGTAAGCTTTCCAAATATCCAATAAAAATCCTAAGATGAAGTTAATGCCTATTATATATATATATATTCATTTTTATAGTGTATATTCTTTTCCTTTTCTTTTCTTTTCTATTTTCCATTCCTACTTTCTAAACTTAATCTTGTTTTCACAATTTTGAGTACAAATAGAGAAATACAAGAACCTCAGCGTTAGATGCCTATTTCTGTATTTATTTATTTGTTATTTGACTACTTTAATTCCTATTAATTGAATATGCACAAAGAAATAAAACCTAATAAATCTCCAAAGGTTCCACAACTCCAAAACACTTTTATATCCATATATGCATTTATTTTTTTTTATTATACCAATTTTAGGGCTTTACAGCTGCTATACTACCTGCTATAGGGGTTTCCAGGACAGAGGCTGCCGAATCCACCGAAGATACCCTCTTAGCTTCGGAGGTAATATTTTTATTTTTCCTTGTTTTAAATTGAAGAAAATTTAATCTTATGTTGCCTTTGGGATTTTTTGAATAGATGATCAAAATACCTGCTGCAGCAACCAATGTTTCCATTATTCAACTTGAAAAATAAAAAACAGAGAGTTCAAAGATCGAGCAGCAACCAAAGCTGTAGAGTTCTCCAGTGGTGACAGGGTTGTCAAGGATAGCAACCGCTTCAGTGGCAACACCTAGGGAAGGGAGGAGGATGGCCAGCGTTTTAGACGTTGTTCTGAGGCCTTCAAAGATGGCTACTCCTGCTCCTACTAGGGTTTCCAAAGACAAAGTTGGAGAATTGGAAGAAGCTGTCGCCGAAAGTGCTACTCCTCATTGCACTAAGGCTGGACCTTCAAAAATGAGGCCAACAGAGCATATAAGCGAGAGTCTATCAGATAAAATATCACTTCTGATACCCAAAGCGGTGTTGACCGGAGATCTTGAATTCATCATCCGTCACGCTTCAGGAAAACAACTGACACAGAAGCAAATTGCCGAAGCTCGGCATTACGCTAGGATCTGAAGTATCCTTGAGGATCCCTAGTGTACGAAGGTGATGAAGAGAATGACTTCCTATACCGCCTTCTGACAGCAAGGAAATTGATGTCTTCCGTGAAATGATGGATAACATGGGATACCCGAAGCTTGAGCTCGGTCTATCCTTAATGTCGAAGGACCATCTGGTAGACTGCTTGGCGTACAATAGTCTGAAGGTTTGTGCTTTAGTTGTTAATTAAAGTATTTAATTGTGTTAACTCTTGATAATTGTTTTGATTGAAGTTTTTACTTGTTTTCTTTTTTATCATTATTAGGGTCTTATTTTAAGCAAAGCTTTGAAAGCACAAAAAGATTGTGAGGATGAGAGCACTAAGATAGCCTTCGGGAATCTACGCTCGGAGGTTATAACACTTCAGAACGAGGCCCTTGAGAAGGATAAATTTCTGCTTTCTTTGGTCAAAAGGTTAAAGGCAAGCAAAGCTAATTTGGCCAAACTCTCTAAAGTGGACCAAAAGATTTTGAAATTTGAGAAAGAAAAAGAAGCAGATGCAAAACGTATAGCTGATTTGGAATATGCTTTATCTATTCAAGTGGGATTGCATAGATCTAAAGTAGCAGAACTGGAAAAGAAGCTTGATGAAGTTACTGAAAACTTCAATGTTGAGAAATCGAAGCATGAGATATCCGACACTAAACGGTCGAGGGTTCAAAAGAATGTTGAAGAGCTTCGGCAAGCAAAGGAGGAATGCTATAACGTTGCTATGCAATGCTCGGACAAGCTAAAAATGCTTTTATTAGTGTTGGCGCATTCTCGGCTGAGCGAAGTTTCATTCGTGGTGATCCCATGGGTGTGATCGAATCGATTAAGAGTGAAGTCGAAGCATTTGACGAAGTTCTAACTAGCAGGGGAGATTTTGTGCCTGCGTAGGCGCTCGGGGGGCTGTATCACTGCTTAAAAAAGCTGGCTGTGAACATGCTAAGGCTGTAATTCAGCCAAACTTCTTAGTTTCAGCAAATGACATTAAAGAGCCTTCAGCCGAAGCTACTACCTTTGGTGGAAAATTCTATTCTGAAGTGTAGATGAACGGTGGCTGAGAGATAGCAGACGAAGCTATCAAGCAAAGTGAAGAAGAATCTCATCTTGCCTCGGAAGAAGCGAGAAAAGCTGAAGAAGCCGCTGAGCGCGAAAGATGTATAGGTACCTTTGTCATATTTTAGCTTCGTAAGTATTTTAGCTTCGTATCTGACAAAAACTTATATTTTGTGTAGCTGAACTCTCTCCTTCTCAAGAGCCATACAACCATGGCACCGATCTAGCCCTAAAGGGTACTGTCGATGAAATCAGAATAGTGAATGCAGTAATAGATGAAGATATAGAAAAACTTCTAAACAAAGCTGCTGAGAGAGTCCTGAAGGAGGATGATTAAACTATGTAAAAGACATTCGCAAAATTTGCATGCTGGTTTTATGTAATAAAAAATTGCAAACTATGTGATTTATTATGTAATATATTTCTTTGTGTAGCATGAAAGTGTCATACGTACCGTTTTTGAGCCGAAGGCAAAAAAACCACGTTCCCTTCTTTTCACGCTTCATAAAGAAAAACTCGAAGGTCTTATCGTAGGTCTTGCATAAGGAATATCGCTGCCGAAGTGACAGTATTCGTCTCGAAGGTCTTGCCGTAGGTCTTGTATAAGGAATTATGTACCGTTTAATAGCAATAGGTAGAGATGCAATATCCTTTCATAGTTCCTTGACAAAAACACGCTTAGCTTCGAAGGTTAACCATTGCGGACGAAGGAGCAATTTCCCTTCTTTTTCGCTTTTTGAATGATGTGAAATGATGAATGATGCGATGTTATGATGCAAAATGATGCGGTGTTATAATGCGTCAAATGTTAATAGAAAACATTTTGCAATAGTAAGACTCTGCATCCCCTTAGGAACGACTTTGGAGTCTCTTCACCTTTTACTTAGGTGGCATTTAAGCTCTGCGCCCCCTTAGGAATGACTTTGAGCTTCTTCACCTTTTACTTAGGTGGTATTTTAGCTTTGCATCCCCATAGGAACGATTTTGGAGCTAAGCTTTGCATCCCCTTAGGAACGACTTTGGAGCTTCTTCACCTTTTACTTAGGTGGTATTTTAACTCTGCATCCCCGTAGAAACGACTTTGGAGATTTTTCACCTTTGCTGTTACACTCGATGGTGTAACCACAGATTTATTACAACATGTCGAAGGTTGCACCTTCTCAAATTGTTTCTGAGGCAAGAACATGAAACGAGAGAAATGAAAATTATAATAGGTGTATATGAAGTTTTTAGCCCAACCCCTCTGTAGCTTCAGTAAATATGCCTCGACTCTAGAATAGTGTTGTTAACTGTCTGAGCTTCGGACTCTTCTCTCGCATCACGTTGCTGTTGAATTTGGTACTGCCCTTCAGGATGCTGGTTGTGGGACAAAGTTGGAGCCATGACCGGTGGTTGTGGTAGGGCCCATGCAGATGGAGAGTGGCTTGTCAAAGCTACTGAAATTGTTGGTTGTGAATGGCTGTTGATTGCCCACATACTCTGTAATGTATGGGGAATGACACGAAGTAGTATGTAGGACTTACTTCGGCTGATTCTGTCATGCTTTGGCCTCAGCTATCTTCTTTTGCTTCTGTATTGTAACTTGGCAGGTTTTAGTTGTGTGCCCCTTATCCTCTCTACAGAACAAGCAGAACAACCTTCTTGGTTGTGAGTTGAATCTGCCTCCGAAGCTTCGTCCTCCTCTGCCTCTTCGGTCTGGCGGTCTGAAGGAGCTTTGTTGTGTCCCAGTTGACTGGGAGCTATGCTGGTGCCCTTGGTTGTGATTGTCTCTATCTTCACTTTTGCTGGGATTGTGTATCATTCTGACATGCCTTAGGTGGAGCCTTCCTCCGAAGCCCCTGGTCATCATAGAATATCTATAAGCTCCCTCCCTTCTTTGCCGAAAATCATTGTTAGCTCTGATGTACTCATCCATCTTCTGGAGAAGCTTCTCAAGGGTTTGTGGGGGCTTCCAGGCAAAATATTGCGCTGTTGGACCTGGATGAAGTCCCTTGATCATGGCTTCAATGACAATCTCGTTTGTCACCGTTGGCGCCTAAGCTCTGAGACGCAAAAACCTTTGGATGTATGCCTACAAATACTCCTCGTGGTCCTATGTGCACTGAAATAGGGCTTGAGTAGTCACTGGCTTCGTCTAAAAGCCCCGAAAGCCGGTGACTAACATATCCTTCAACTTCTATCATGATTTGATTATTCCTAGCCTAAGAGAAGAATACCAGGTTTGAGCAACACTTCTGATTGCCATGACGAAGGATTTTGTCATGACAGCAGTGTTACCACCATATGATGATATGGTTGCTTCGTAGCTCATAAGAAACTGCTTCGGGTCCGAGTGCCCATCATACAGGGGAAGTTGGTGTGGTTTGTATGAAGGTGGTCATGGGGTAGCCTGCAATTCTGTAGCTAGGGGGTAGCATCATCAAAAGCAATGTTATCATGATGAAAGTAGTCATACCATATGTCATCATGGGTAGGACTTTCTTGGCAAAGATCTCTCTATTGTGGCTTATGCCCTTGCTCGTTGTTTTGTGTGATGTGACACATCTCTTCGGCTGATTCATCAATATTTTTCTAGAGCTCAGCCAGCCGAAGCATCTTCTCCCTTCTTCTCTCCACTTGTTTATGAATAGCTTCTAGATCCCTAACTTCTTGATCCAACTCTTCTTCCTGTGTTGTTGGGATAATAGCTTTCCTCTTTTGGCTTCGGGCCTCCCTTAGGAGCCCATCTTGATTGGTGTCTAGCGGTGCAAGGGCAGCCCCTGGCGCTGTTGTCTTCTTCGGTGGCATGACGAAGGTAGTCATTCGAGTTCTTCTTGACGAAGGTGGTCGTTTGAGTTCACCGGAGGTGGGCGCCATTGTTGGTCATTTGCTTTCGATTACTGTGAATCAAGAACAAGGCAACACATTTGTTATACATTAATGACCTTCATCCTTCGAAGCGTTATTCCTCTTCAGGTATAACGAATCTAGGACGAAGGTCATGAAGAACAAGTCTTCATCATTCACGGATATAAAAAACATAGTCAAAATGTAATATCATGCCATATATTCATTTCGTATTGAATGTATTAATAACATTAAAACGCATATTACATTAGTACCTTCGGCTTATTTGAAGGCAATGACATGAAGGCAATTACAATCCAGCGTGAATAACACGGGGTACTGTTCATCTATTTATAGGCAATCGTACAACTTCGTACGATATTACATTCATATCCTGGAAAATTACATACAAGGTTTACAAATGTCATAGGGACAATATTGTCATTTGCACTTAACAGCTTGAACAACACCTTCTCCCTACGTTGCCTTCCTGATTCATCGTGACGAAGCTTGCTTTGTCATACTTCCATTGATCTATGTCGAAGCTTTTCTGGTAACGAAGCTCTTGTAATACTTAATAATATGATAAAAATAAATGGTTAGCCGTGTTTTTGAGGACCTTCAGAAAATGAAGGCCCCAACAGTACTCAAGAAGAACTAACAATTCTTAGGTCTAGGCAAATAACTTGTGGATGGTCTAGACCCTACTACTTGGGTGTGGTGGTGGTATACAAGCTCCACATCTCAGTCCCTCTAGTCATGGTGTGATAGGTACTCAATAATTGGATCAATGAATGGTGGACTATTTTTTTTGTCTCATGTTGCTTAGTCAGCTATGGTTGTGGTTGCTCCTCAGTAACATTAGTGATTGATAGTTGCCTAGAGGGGGTGAATAAGCAACTACCGAAATTTCACAAATTAAAACATATTAGAATCTAAAATTAATTGTTAGTTCAAAAAACTAGAACAAATAAGAGTAAGGAGAGAGCAAAGTTCTTGCACTTGATTTCTCTCTTGAATGAGGAATTAATATTTGAGCAATATCACAAGTGAATATGAAGCAAGAACTTGGGGGTAGAGAGGAAATACAAATTGCAGAGAAATAAAGAACACAAGACACAACAATTTGTTTGATCGAGGTTTAGCTCCGAAGAACTTACGTTCCTGTTGCGGTGTCCCAACTGACGAGAGGTGCACCCAAACCTTCTCAAGTGATCCAAAGATCAAACTTCATGTCACAATTTTCTCTTATAATTTGTCTCCTCACAAGGATCTCCACAAATCCGAGTCTCTTGCTAGTCGTACACATGTTGATGGGAGCTTGATACCCAATGGAAGCAAGAGAGAGGAAGAAACACAATCAAGAGCACAATCACGATACCAAAAGATCGAACAACATAAGCGCAAAAAACTAAAGCAGTGCTCTCTCTCGTGAATACTAGCGCTTGAATCACTTTGATGTGTATCGCTAATGCTTGGAATGAAATTGTATGCTCTTGAGTGAATTGGTGTGTTAAGGGGGTTGGTTTGGGGTCTATTTATAGCCAAAGAGCCGTTTGAAAAACATGCACAGTTCCGGACTGGGTATAATAACCCCAACCTCAGGGCCGAAAACTGCTCTACTCTGCTCTGTAGGGCTGAAAACTGGATGCAGCACCTCTGATGTATTCATACATACTAAATTGCTAGGTTCGCGACGGCAATTTAATGAGGCCGAGAGCAAGGCCACCACACGTAAAAGGAGATCTCAAGGGAGAAGTCTGTGGGCACCGGCCAAGAGAGAAGCAGGAGAGAAAGAAAAGCCTATGGGAGGTAGGGGACGGTGGAAACCCTTCGGCTGCTAAGGGGTGGACCAGATTTAATGAGCCTTTGGAACAATGGCAGTGGGATAGATATTGGACTAATTTTTAGAAGTTGACTTCTTCAAACCTTGGCCTCTATAAATATATTTACAAAGGTGAGTATTGAATGTTAGTCCGCCTAGTAAATTTATGACTGTCTCTGAAAATTAAAATAAACTACTCCCCCATCCACGTGATTTAGTGGTTTTGGGTTTGTTCTAAGTTAACCACTATCAATTCTGACCGATTATACCGAATGTTTCATTATTTTACAATATAAAAGTAAAGTTATTAGATTCATCTTAACTTGAACTACCATAATATACAATTCTTTTAGTTTAAAATAGTTTAATCTTTCATATATTGGTGGTCGAAGTTTAAATAGTTTGACTTAGGACAAATCTAAAATGACTAATTCATGTGGAGGGGAGTAGATATCTTCTAAAATCATCTTTATAGTAGTGAATATTAATATTTATGATAGTAAATAATTGTTTTAGATAGATCATGAAGTATATTTGTATATATCACTAGTACACAGAAGCTCTATAGTGGCAGTTGTAAACCTATTTTCACTAGCGTTTTTTAGAACCACTAGTGGCCAGTAGAAATCATCATTTTTACAGGCGGGAAACTCAGAACAACCAGTGGAAATCGATTTCCACTAGCGGTTGAGCTAAGAAAATCGCCAGTGAAAATTTTTTCAGAACATAAAATGAGTTTTAAAAACATCAAAAATTTTATTTTATTTAAGGAGAGACCTTGGCTACGAAGTATATTTCCATATATCACTAGTACACAGAAGCTTTATAGTGGCGATAGTGAACACATTTTCACTGGCGTTTTTATCGTGTTAGGGACCAGTAGAAATCATCATTTTTACAGGTAGGTAATTGAGGACCACAAGTGGAAATCGATTTCCAGTAGCGGTTGAGCTAAGAAAACGACTAAACTGACGGTCAGCGTAATAAAACCGCCAGTGAAAATTATTTTCAGAAACATAAAACAGGTTTGAAAAACATCAAGAAAATTATTCTATATAAGGAGAGGCCTCGGCTCACCCCACCCGCCTGTTTCTGTCGAAGTCTTAAGTCGTGGCATTTTTCATGCACTACGTGGTTGCTAGGAATCGAACCCCCGAACCTTACCCTTGCGCGTAGCCTCCTCTACCGCTCTATCTATGGCATGCTTTGTGTCTAGCTTGTAGTTTTATTGTCCACCAACTGAGTGTAAATTGCTTGTTTGAGACCGTAAATGAATTCAAATAAAAAGGTTGTCAACTACAAAGTTGAATAACTTTTGAAGTTCTACAACTTTCATTTTGACACATTTTTCATCCGAGATCGTTTGCAAAATTAGAATTTTAAATTTGATAAATTTAGATGCAATTTTTGAGAGCCGAAATGATTTTAAATAAAAAGTCGTCAACTACAAAGTTTCGTAACTTTTAGAGATCTACAATTTTTATTTTGATGGTTTCATCATACGAGGTCGTTTGAAAAACTTGAAAAATTAAGGATAGAACCGCCTGTAGAAATCGATTTCCAGTGGCGGTTTTCTTAAGGAACCACCACTAAAAATAGCACAGGTGTTTGATAACCGAATTTTCCTGTAAAAATATACCACACCGTAGTCTTAGTCTTTCTCTACTAGTGTATACTACACCCATTTGTTATCGTAACAGTTGGCAATCTTTCTACATACTTATCTTAGTATATATTTGCATATATCAGTAAATAGTTCTTTGCTTAGTCAGGTTTCAGATAGTTTGACTAAGAAAAGAACAAGAATTTCTTTCTTTTCTTGATGGCGGTAGCGCAATTTAGGGCCACAGTTGTTATAGCTTTCGCCAACTAGGGCATATAAGTAATTTGGATAAGTCCCGTCGTCAGACGGTCTCCGTAGTTGTGCAAGCTAGATTGATCTCCGGATTAAAAGACACGCGAACATGGTGGCCTGCGGCCCTGCACGATGATCATTCTCATCCAGAGTAATATATCTAGGACACGCTGATCGAAGAACCCAGGAACTTTCTTTCCAAAACGAGCCCATACCAAAGCATCTTCACAACACAGCACAAGCTTCCTGCTTGCCGGGTCCTGCGACCGGCCTGTGCACGTTGTTGGAAAGGTCTCAAGTCTCAAGTCAGTACATGTGCTTTGGAAGTCAGTGTGGCGTGGTTCAGTGGACCGAATACCCAACCGAGCAGTTTTCAAGACACGCGCCTTGTACCTGAAGTTGAAACTTGGAAGTGCACAGAGTAGTTATATTCTAACTGTTTTTAGAGAGTCAATACATCTTAAATTTGACCGAAATTTTATAAAGAACCACAATAATGTCCCGTTTCGATGGCGATATTGGAGATGATGGAATTGAATTGGGTTGAATACCAAATCAGACATGGTATTGAAATGAGATGTAATTCTAATTCTATTTTTTGGATGTCACCGAATTGGAGTTTGGAATTGTGCAGTCTAATTCCACGCAATACCGAGGGGAGACACTTTGTATTGGGAGAGTGAGTTTCTAGTTATAGTCCAATTCCAGTGAATTATGACTCTAGTTCCAAATCCCAATTACACGTGCAACCAAACGACATAATTTAGGAAAGCTGATTACAATTCTCAATTTTGTGCTCCAATATCTACATCCAAATAGGGTACAAAAGTTATTCTCCTCTCCCGTTTGGTGTACAAATCTCTAGCAGAATCCAAATTCCTCACATGGCAAGCATCAGTAGCTCTTTACTCTCTCTCTCTCTCTCTCTCTCTCTCTCTCTCTCTCTCTCTCTCTCTCTCTCTCTCTCTCTCTCTCTTAGGTACCCCTATGCTCCTACTTCCTCCGAGCTGGAACACAATGCATCATGGTTTTCATTAGCAAACTATGTATGTCATTATATGTCACATAATTTTATTTATATAACTTAAGATTCTCGTTATATAATACTCCTAAGTTGTTATTAATTACAACTTTCATTGAAATACTTATCAATGGAAATGTCATGTCTTTCAACAGGTTATTTGATTCATTCATTGAAAGATAAGCTTTCGTCTTTTAAGATGCTTCCCCGTGGGCATAATACAAAATCTTTGTGATTTCCTTTCAATTGTGTGTCGCTGAGGTGACAGTTCTTCGCTCAAGGTCATCTTCCATCTTGGTCCCCTTTTCAATGCCCTTTTGTAATCAGTGGGATCAACCCTACGAAAGTATTCTTTTTAATGTATTATCTTTATTCTTTGTAGAAAGATAGTACCTCTCTTTCGATTGCTTATGCTACAAGAATGTGTTCCAATGCCATCTATACTTGTGAAACTTCTAAAAGTTAGGTGCCTTTTCATCCTTCAAGAATTTATAGTAATGTTTCATCTTATGACTCTGAAATAGTACATCTATCTTTAGATCCCAATGTTTCACCCTATCTTCATAATTTACAGGCCTTTCGTATGATCCGTTGGAGATAGCCTAAACTAAGATCTAAAGCCCATTAATTCGATAGTGACCATTTGTAGTGCTGCTTAGTAGGGACGTCCCATGGGCCGCACATGGCTCCAAAATCCTAGATCCTCAAAATTTATAGCAATTCATATATATTACAAATATAAATATTATTTTTTATAAAAAATGGCTAATGTGGCCTAGAATCGTGAGAACATTGAAATCGATCTATTCTTCTTGTTAATCAATCTATTTCTTTGCTTATAAGAAGATGTAAACAATATTAAGATTATCGAAAAAATATTTGATTTCCTTTTTTACCTCTGGTGCATTGCAGTTATTCGAGAAAAAAACTTTAAATCTTGTTGTCACCATCTTACGGTAGCACTTAAAAGGTAGCACTTAAAAGAGAGAAACAATCTGATTTGATACAAGTGACCTATTCTTGGAGTTGAGTTTCCTCCAAGAATTTTTCTACAAGAGAATGTGCCCTATTTACATTCTAAATTTTCTAAAGCACCATGATTAGATGGACAATCTGAATTGATACAAGTGACCTATGCGTGGAGTTGAGTTTTCTCTAAGATTTTTTTCCTACAAGAAAATGTGCCCTATTTACATTCTAATTTTTCTAACACAATATAATTATTTTCTTAATGCAACCATAAAAAATGAGGGGCAAGGGGGATTTAAACTCCAACACCCCCAGAAGGAAGCATCGATCTTCCACCATTGCAACGTGTGGCTGTTTGTGATATACTAAGGTTTAAGGAGAGATATTGTAAATATAAAAATATAATCTTGTTTGAATAAATATCTCGTTTAAGCAAAGTCTATCTATATGATATATAGAAATAGTAGGAATGCGGGTAACTAACTAGTTGACAATAAAATATTGGAGAAGATTGAATAAAAACATCATTAAAATATTATTTTAGAAACACTAAAAGAAAAATGATTTTTAAATAAACATTATGTATCCGATATAACATTTATTCGTTGTTATATTATATGTCACGTATACATACTACTCTCTCCCTTCTAAAATATAATTGATTTTAGATTAAATATATATTTATTAATTAACCTATGAACATATTTTATATGTATGTGTTATATTTATGTCTATGTTTATTATTATCTAAATGAATATAGATAGAAAAAAAAGTAGTTTAGAAAGAAATATATTTTCGAACCGAGTGGGTATTAATTAATGTTTTGTACAGGGAGGGCCCTCCTACGATGCTTGGACGCAATTGGCGATTAATCGCGCGAGAAGCATCGCAGCATCCCCAAACTGAGCTCTCCTCATTTTCTCGCCTTCCCTTCTCGTTCCCACCACGTGTACTTCTCTTTTCTCTTGATCCACTTCGTTCTAGCGCGTCGTGCCTATATAAACCCGCCTCCGCCTCCACTTCTCCTTCACGCCCCGCCTTGCCTTCGTCCTCCTCCTCTCCTCCATCTCTCCTCGCCCCAGCGCGCGCGCGGCATCGCCGTCGAGCTACTTACTCGAGCTTCAGTTCCAGCTACTGGAGCACGCAGTAAATATTAATACACAGCTTAGCTGTACCAAGCGGCGTCTTGCACGCTAGCTAAACTAGAGGAACTCGCTGCGCGCATGTCTCCAATAATGGCGCTCCAGGCATCCTCGTCGTCGCCTTCCGCGTTCCGTGCGGTCCCGGCCACCGCCAACGCTTCCTGCCGGCGTCAGGTACGGCCACTTACAGGCCCGTGACGCGGCCTTGGGGAACGTTGCTACTCCGTTTGTTTCTTGCGCTTAAAAATCGAACCTTTTTGCATTGCTGCATCATGTGGTGCCGGTGCTCATGCATGTACGGGGCATGGTTTTGGACTCGTGTGTCTGCAGTTCCAGGTGCGCGCTCAGGTAGCCGGTGGCAGCAGCAGCAGCAGCAGCATCGGAGCCGATGGTGGGAAGATGATGGTTTCCAAGGAGCCGGCGGCGGAGGCCACGTCGTCGGGACCGTGGAAGATCGACTTCTCCGGCGAGAAGCCGCCGACGCCGCTGCTGGACACCGTGAACTACCCGCTCCACATGAAGAACCTGTCGATCTTGGAGCTGGAGCAGCTGGCGGCGGAGCTCCGCGCGGAGGTCGTGCACACCGTGTCCAAGACCGGCGGGCACCTGAGCTCCAGCCTGGGCGTGGTGGAGCTGTCGGTGGCGCTGCACCACGTGTTCGACACCCCGGAGGACAAGATCATCTGGGACGTGGGCCACCAGGCGTACCCGCACAAGATCCTGACGGGGCGGCGGTCGCGGATGCACACCATCCGCCAGACCTCCGGGCTGGCGGGGTTCCCCAAGCGCGACGAGAGCGCGCACGACGCGTTCGGGGTCGGCCACAGCTCCACCAGCATCTCGGCAGCGCTGGGCATGGCCGTGGCGCGGGACCTCCTGGGGCGCAAGAACCACGTGATCTCCGTCATCGGCGACGGCGCCATGACGGCCGGCCAGGCCTACGAGGCCATGAACAACTCGGGCTACCTGGACGCCAACATGATCGTGGTGCTGAACGACAACAAGCAGGTGTCGCTCCCGACGGCCACGCTGGACGGGCCGTCCAAGCCCGTGGGCGCGCTGAGCCGGGCGCTGACTAAGCTCCAGTCCAGCACCAAGTTCCGGCGCCTCCGCGAGGCGGCCAAGTCCGTGACGAAGCAGATCGGCGGGCCGACGCACGAGGTGGCCGCCAAGGTGGACGAGTACGCGCGCGGCATGATCAGCGCCTCCGGGTCGTCGCTGTTCGAGGAGCTCGGGCTCTACTACATCGGCCCCGTGGACGGGCACTGCGTGGAGGACCTGGTGACCATCTTCGAGAAGGTGAAGTCGATGCCGGCGCCGGGGCCCGTGCTGATCCACATCGTGACGGAGAAAGGGAAGGGGTACCCGCCGGCGGAGGCGGCGGCGGACCGGATGCACGGCGTGGTGAAGTTCGAGCCAGCGACGGGGAGGCAGCTCAAGTCCAAGTCCCCGACGCTGTCGTACACGCAGTACTTCGCGGAGTCCCTGATCCGGGAGGCGGAGGGCGACGAGAAGGTGGTGGCCATCCACGCGGCCATGGGCGGCGGCACGGGGCTGAACTACTTCCAGAAGCGGTTCCCGGAGCGGTGCTTCGACGTGGGCATCGCGGAGCAGCACGCGGTGACGTTCGCGGCGGGGCTGGCCGCGGAGGGGCTGAAGCCGTTCTGCGCCATCTACTCGTCGTTCCTGCAGCGCGGGTACGACCAGGTGGTGCACGACGTGGACCTGCAGAGGCTGCCCGTGCGGTTCGCGCTGGACCGCGCGGGGCTGGTGGGCGCCGACGGGCCCACGCACTGCGGCGCCTTCGACGTGGCGTACATGGCGTGCCTGCCCAACATGGTGGTGATGGCGCCCGCGGACGAGGCGGAGCTGATGCACATGGTGGCGACGGCGGCCGCCATCGACGACCGGCCCAGCTGCTTCCGCTTCCCGCGCGGCAACGGCGTCGGCGCCGCGCTCCCGCCGGGGAACAAGGGCACGGCGCTGGAGGTGGGCAGGGGTAGGGTGCTGGTGGGCGGCGGCACGCGGGTGGCGCTCCTCGGGTACGGCGCCATGGTGCAGGCCTGCCTCAAGGCAGCGGAGGCGCTGAAGGAGCACGACGTGTACGTGACGGTGGCCGACGCCCGGTTCTGCAAGCCGCTGGACACGGCGCTGATCCGGGAGCTCGCCGCCGAGCACGAGGTGCTGATCACCGCCGAGGAGGGATCCATCGGCGGGTTCGGCTCCCACGTCGCCCACTACCTCAGCCTGACCGGCCTCCTGGACGGGCCCCTCAAAGTAAGCACGCTACTCCTAGGCTCCTAGCTAGTCAACGTCACTGAAAATTATTATCGTTGGCTGGCGGCTAACCATGCCATGCATGTCAATTAATTTGCAGCTGAGATCCATGTTCCTGCCGGACCGGTACATCGACCATGGCGCACCGCAGGACCAGATCGAGGAGGCAGGGCTGACGCCGCGGCACATCGCCGCCACCGTGCTGTCCCTGCTGGGGAGGCCATTGGAGGCCATGCAGCTCAAGTGAACGACGACGACGACGATGATGACGACCTAGCTTCACCATCACCACCAACAGATAAATAAAAAGCAAACCAAACCAGGGCGTTTGTACAGTACAGGAGATGGGTCCAAGGGCTTGGGCCGGCCTGTTGGCACCGTAGTAGCAAGCATAGCAAATGCTTCCAAACGCAGGCTGTGAAGTGCAGGTGGATATGTCCTTCTCCTAGCCAGTGACGACATAGAGCATACATGTGCGCGGGCGGTCCCACAAGTCAGCTGATCCTCTGCTAGTTTTTTTTATTTTTATTTTAAAGAACGTCTTTTTGTATAGGATGCTGCAAGCATGTATGCATTGTACTAGCTACAAGCATATATAGAATAACAAATCAAAATTCATGTGATGATATACGTACCCAGTGGCCAGTGCTCCATCCATAAAAATACATACACAAAGTTAGCATAGAATATGAACGGGTTGTCTCTTCCTGACTGCTGTGAGAGAGATGGATGGATACATGCATAGTTCTAGCTGCTTGTCTGCTGAGAAAGAGCCATCCTCACGCGAGTTGTGATCTCCTCCCGCTGGGTTTTTTGTCCTGGCGCTACGTTTGAAGCCCATGGAATCATGCGAGTGGAGGTGGTAGCATCTATCTGGGCCGGATGGTGAGCAGCTAGCTAGCAGGATATTCCTAGGTGCCTGGCTCTAGCTCGTATGAGATCGATCTTGTCCTGACGCTACGACCAATTGCGTGCAGATTAGTACTAATTAACTTAACTTGTTCCGAGTAAGTACGTGGTACGTACTACAGAGATTCCATACGCTAATTAATGGATATATACATACATACATACATAGCCGCAATCCGGATAAAGTTTATGTTTGAAATGTCGCTGTCGCTTCACGAATAGAGAAATGGAGTTCAGGCTCACTGCTCACATACAAGGAAGAGGCCTAGATAATTAAGGTTAACGGAGGAACACTCTAGGTCCGCAAAGGTAGCAAGTAAAGTATACTAACATGATGGTTCAGTGCTGACACACTAATTAATTATATGACTGTATACAAGTTTTTTTTCTTCATGGTGTGCTGCATACACTAGTACACAGAAGCTCTATAGTGGCGGTTCTAAACCTATTTACACAGGCGTTTTTCAGTACCGCCAGTGCTAGGGGTCAGTGGAAATCAGCATTTCCACTGGCGGTTATTTTGGAACCGCCAGTGAAAAGTGCATTTTCACTGGCGGTTTTCTTAAGGAACCGCCAGTGAAAAGTGCATTTCCACTGGCGGCTGAATAAAGAAAACCGCCAGTGGAAATGCATTTCCACTGGCGGTTTTATAAAGCAAACCGCCAGTGGAAATGCACTTTTCACTGGCGGTTTTCTTTATTTGAGGAAATAGAGAAAATTACCTAGCTATACTCTTCTCTCTCACATGTAAAACCCTAGATCCAAAATGTGGCTAAAATTGAGCAAGAATGAACAAAAATTGACAAAGAAACATAAACCAACCTTTCTTATCCACCTTCTTCCAAGAAATGAAGACCAAAACCTCCCCCCTTATATTTTTGTGAAATCTGGACCTCCAAAATCGCCTCCAATGGAAGCTGGCTGCGAGCATACAGTTCACTGTCGCGGGGAAGAAGAGGGGTATCCACTGGCGGTTATCTTAACACAACCGCCAGTGTAAATAGGGTATTTACACTGGCGGTTCTGTTACACCAACCGCCAGTGGAAATTGCTTTCTACTGGCGGTTCTGTTACACCAACCGCCAGTGGAAATACCCTATTTCCACTGGCGGTTGTGTTAAGATAACCGCCAATGAAAATGGGTTTCCACTGGCGGTTCCTAAGTCGGGTCCACCTTGTTTTTTTTACTGGCGCGTGATAACTGAAACCGCCAGTGATAATTTATGGGTGCCGCAGGCTATGAGCTCTTTTCTACTAGTGATAGATATAGATAGGGCCTGAGACTATTACACGGTAAATTGAACGCCGAGCAAGCAAAAAAAATTATCAATTTTTTTTTTCTTTCAGGTTTAGATTCGGTACGTTTTAGGGCTTGTTTGAGATAGCTTCATCTGTTTTAGACTGTAACATCCGGACCACTTCCTGATCGACGGTACTTACTCCTACCTATCACCTCACATACCAACATGAGTCTTTTTCACATAATTTATCCTCACTCATTCGCAGGGATGAAAACGGGACGGGTACCCGGAACGGGTATCGGATACGGGTATCAAAACGGGACGTAATTTCGGATACGGATACGGGTATTTTGTTTGTCGGGACGGATACGGGTATTACCCGGATATTAAACCTCGGATACGGGTAGGATACGGAATCACTAATACCCGGGCAGTACCCGAAAATCCCGGGTCGGATACGGGTACCCGGAATTCGGGTACCCGTTTTTTCTTTTTCTGCATAATATAGTTATAAAATTATAACTTTTACATATGAAATCGGATGAAGATAAAGTTTATATGAAAATTGTAGAGCTTGAAGAGATCTATGACTTTGTAATACATCAATTTTTTGTTTAAACAATATTTTAATGATTTAATTGTATTTTGATGATTTTCTATGACAAGAAATTAATAATACATAAATACATAAAAAATCGTGAAATTTTACGGAGATACAACATATGTCCATATGTAACCATAAAAAATGTTTGGATCATAAGATCTATAAGATGCCCACGTTTCTTTCCTTTTACTTTCACTTATTTGTATGAGTTACATGTGAAATTAGTGTAAATATTCAAGTTTCAACATAATCAGTACTTCACTTTATCATTTTTATACGAGGACTTGAGTTATCTTCATATAAAATGTTTATTAGTTTTTGTAACTTATTTGCAATTTTTTAGTGAAACTAGAATATTTTATGAATTTTAAATATTGCGATGTTGGTTCTACAATGTCCTTGTGATAAGCAACTTTGAACTGCATGATGTTAATTTTACTGGTTTCCTTTCTTACATCTGATCTATCATATACATGATTATGTATTGCTTAACTTATGGATGGTTGGAAAATTAATATCATCGGATGAACTACCCGACAATTATCCGATACCTACCCGAGTAGTATCTGTTATCCGTTTCTTACCCGTCCGGATTATTATCCGGTCCCGTCCTGTATTCGTCCCGAATCTTAAGTACCCGTATCCGGTCCCGTATCCGAAAGAAATACATTAGGGTAGGATACGGAATGACCCTGTATCCGGCTGTATCCGTCCCGTTTTCATCCCTACTCATTCGCACCAGAAAAACTTCCCGGTTGGCACTTTGTCCTCATCCGCTCCCACCAAGAAAACTTTTCGGTAGTTCACCTATCCTAAAATTGCTCTGAGCCAAGCACGCTTAACTCAAAGGTTTTTTTTTGAGGTGTCAGGGATAAGATCCCCGGGCCCATGGGGCTCACAAGTCAGCAGGAGGACAAAGGAAAGATCCACCCCGGAAGCACCCGCCCCCGGATAGTCTCGAGGGACCGAGCTCGGACCGAGTGAGGCGGAGCCAGAAAGGGGGGGGGGGGTCTGCCGAACGGAGAGGAAGCCACTCGAGTGGATTCCACGTCTGACCCAAGACTGACTTGCCATAAGTGACTCACCGCATTAACTGCACCTGGCACCAAGTCATGATGGAAGAGTCATTCCTCCTCCCACTCATGACATACGGGCCCCTAGACCTGCAGCCCACTCATGGCCTATCAAACCTAGGCCTAAGTGCATTAGCCGTCTACAGGACCCGCAACACGACGAGACACGCCGAGACCCAGGCTATGGAGGCTAGGGGTCGACGTGGCATAGAGACGGTAATAATGGTGTCGGAGCTCTTCGCCGCCCACGCAGCTAGTCTTAAAGAGCATGGCCAGAGAACCCGACCAAGGCACATGCCGACAAGCACGACTTTACCAAGATAGAACACCTCGTTTTACCATGGCACAGTAGCTCCTTCCTTGAGAAGCTACCGGTAACCGACTCCCACCTTGGCCTATAAAAAGGGAAGGGTCGGCCAAGAGACACACGAAGAGGAATACACTGACATAGAGACAGACCGATGACGGAAGATGGACAGACACACAACCACTTGCCAGAGGACTACAAAGGTCGAAGCCAAGGAACACGCCGCCATGACGTGCAAGGCTTAGCTACATTTAGAGCACCAGATTCGTAGTCCTTAGGCAACTCCACACATAAGGGATTTGAGAGACTCCTCCCTCTCTCGCCTGCTTGTAACCCCTACTACGAGCATTGAGCAACAAGGTGTCGGTAGTGTTAGTCCCTATCATGTTTATTGAGTCTGTATTAATCTAGTTGAACCAATTGTAAGTGTGGCGTAGATGTAGATGTGTTCGGTGCTGTGCCTGAGGCCCCTACCCGCTCTGTTAGTTGCCCTAACGTGGCGTCACGCCGCACATGCCCACGGTCAACAGAAATTGATGGTGATCGTGGGGCAAGTCGTGAATCGGGGGTGTGGGCTTCAATCCTGTGTGACTCAGTATTATAATAGAAAAGCAGAAACAGGGGGCTGCTGTGCGGTTGCCAGAAACAAACTCTTTCTGTTCTTGCGTTTACCTGAGAAGCAGCCGCGTCGACCGTGTTCTTCCGCCGCTGCAGCTCGTCGCTTCCAACTTCGATCGCTAGCCGAGGACCAACATCTGGTATCAGAGCCGTTGTATGTTCTACGGCGGATCCATCAGTCCGCCGCGCGAACCCCTGAAAAGAAGAGAGTGATTCCGCGCCGATCGACGAAGATCCAAACGATGGCGGACGCGCGACCTGGAGCGAACTCCGTGACATCAGGCATCAAGGAGAGCTCACTGGTATGGCCCATGTTAACCCGGTCCAATTATGCAGAGTGGTCCATGTTGATGAAAATCAACTATGAAGCGATGGAGATCTGGGAAGTAATAGAGCCCGGAACCAACATGAGGTGCTCGCAGGATAGACAAGCCATGGGAGCACTAATGAGGTCAATCGCAAAAGAGATGTGGGGAACCCTAGGTGCTAGGCAGATAGTGAAAGAAGCCTGGGAGACGGTGAAGACAATGAGAATTGGAGCAGATCGGGTTAAAGAGGTAAACGTTCAGAAACTGTTGAAAGAATTTGAAAACATAGAGTTTAAGGAGGGTGAAAGTGTTGATGATTTTGGGATGAGGATCACAAATCTTGTTGCCAAGATTAAATCACTTGGTGAACCCTTAGAAGATACTCGTGTTGTCAAAAAGTTTCTAAGAGTTGTGCCACCCCAGTTCAATCAAGTTGTTGTCTCAATCGAGATTCTGTGATGTCAAGACACTTACAGTTGAAGACCTAGTTGGAAGGCTTCGGACAGCTGAAGATCGGTTTGAAGAAAAACTGGAGCAAGTCACAGACAAAGCAGGAAGACTCCCGTTAGCTGAAGAGGAATGGTTGGAGAAACACAAGCATAGGTTTCAGTCCAGTTCACATAAGAATAGTAATAGTGGAGGGACAAACCAGTGGAAGGCAAAGGTTTCTAACAAATCTGAAGGTGCTAGCTCTAGTACTCCTCACAAGGTCAAACTGACATCACAAGGAACACCCAAAAGAAAAGGGAGATGCAGAAACTGTGGCATCTATGGTCATTGGGCAGAAGACTGTAAAAGATCAAAAAGAGATAAGAAGGATCACAAACAGCAGGAGGCAAATGTTGCAGTTGGAGATGTGGAGAATGCAACACTACTCTTCGCTGAGGTGCAAGACACATTAGGTGGAACTTCTCAGGTAATACACCTGTCTGAAGAAAAAGTAGTGCCTGCAGTCTGTTTAGATGAAGTCTGGGTATTAGACACTGGAGCTAGTAACCACATGACAGGCACCAAGTCTACACTTCCTCAACTTGACGACACTATCAGTGGGTTAGTGAAGTTTGGTGATGGGTCTACTGTCAAAATCTGTGGACTAGGTTCAGTGGTGATGAAAACCAAACAAGGTGACCACAAGGTACTCACTAGTGTGTACTACATTCCACAATTGAAAAGCAACATAATTAGTCTTGGACAACTAGAGGAAGCAGGTTGTGACATCAGACTGTTTGCTGGTAGACTGAAAGTATTTGATCCAGACTATAACCTGTTGGTCAGTGCACCTCGCATTGGGAACAGACTGTACACAGTATAGTTGAGAGTGATACCTCCAGTTTGTTTGCTGTTAAAGCTAGATGATGTAGCTTGGCTGTGGCATTCAAGATTTGGTCACCTAAATTTTAAAGCTCTAAGAAATCTGGGAGTGAAAGGATTGGTAGAAGGGATGCCAGTTGTGGATAGACTTGAGCAAGTTTGTGATGCATGTGCTTTGGGAAAGAAGCACAAAGCACCTTTTCCAAAGGCATCAGTTTATAGGACAAAGAGGGGTCTAGAGTTGTTTCATGCTGATCTATGTGGCCAGATTAGACCACAGACAGTAGGTGGAAACCTCTATTTCCTATTAGTAGTTGATGACTTTAGCAGGTTTATGTGGATTGAACTCCTGAAGACAAAAGGTGAAGCTCTGTCATGTCTGATCAAGATCAAGCAGAGAGCAGAAGTAGAGCTAGAAAGCATGTTGAAAGCCTTGAGGATAGATAGAGGAGGAGAGTTCAATTCAAGGATGTTCACTACATTTTGTGCTGAACAAGGCGTAAAACACTTCACCACAACACCCTATACTCCTCAACAAAATGGGGTTGTTGAACGAAGAAATCAGTCAGTTGTTGAGATGGCTAGATATCTACTAAAAGGCAGGAATGTGCCACTTAGATTCTGGGATGAAGCAGTCACTATAGTTGTATATCTTCTAAACGTGTCTCCAACAAAAAGTGTCACAGGGATGACCCCCTATGAAGCTTGGTATGGGAAGAAGCCTTATGTCAGTCACCTAAAGACTTTTGGCTGTGTGGGACATGTAAAGAAGGTTGGCCTTGGTATTGACAAATTATCAGATAGATCTGCTAGAATGGTAATGGTGGGGTATGAGCCAGGATTAAAAGGGTACAGGATGCATGATCCCTCTACTAACAAACTTGTGATTAGCAGAGATGTTAAGTTTGAAGAGGGAATTGGCTAGAATTGGGGAGAACTAGAGGATACTCAAAATACTTAGTTGCCTGATGAAAATTCAGAAACTACAGTCTTTCAGTTTCAATTTAATGTTCCTGATGAAGCAATCTAAGACCCAACTGCATCTGACCAAGTTGGTGAGAATTCGGGGGGGGGGGGGGGGAATCATCTACCACCTCCCTCACCACTGACTCCACAGGTGCAGCCTTCAACACCATCTTTAGGTTTAGCTGCAAACAACCTTCAAAATCCTATTGATATTGAAAGTTCAGGCATGGTTCCGCTGAGATATAGAAATTTATCAGACTTGTTTGATGCTACAGAAGAGATTCATGACTTCAAATACAGTCTGATGTGTATGCTTGCTGTTGATGGACAAGTATCTGTTGAAAGTGCTTTAGTAGATCCGAATTGGAGAGTAGCTATGAACTTAGAATTGCAAGCCATAGAAGCTAACAAGACATGGAGCTGGTCAGAACTGCCAAATGGACAGAAAGCCATAGGACTGAAGTGGGGTTTCAAACTCAAGAAGTGAAAGTCGCCTAGAGGGGGGGGTGAATAGGGCAAAACTGAAATTTACAAAATTAATCACAACTACAAGCCGGGTTAATGTTAGAAATAATAGTGAGTCCAAGAGAGAGGGCGCAAAACAAATCGCAAGCGAATGGAGAGTATGACACACGGATTTGTTTTACCGAGGTTCGGTTCTTGCAAACCTACTCCCCGTTGAGGTGGTCACAAAGACCGGGTCTCTTTCAACCCTTTCCCTCTCTCAAACGGTCCCTCGGACCGAGTGAGCTTCTCTTCTCAAATCAAACCGGGAACAAAACTTCCCCGCAAGGACCACCACACAATTGGTGTCTCTTGCCTCGGTTACAATGGAGTTTTGATCACAAGAACAAGTGAGAAAGAAAGAAGCAATCCAAGCGCAAGAGCTCAAAAGAACACTGCAAATCTCTCTCACTAATCACTAAAGCCTTGTGTGGAATTGGAGAGGATTTGATCACTTGGGTGTGTCTAGAATTGAATGCTAGAGCTCTTGTAAGGTGTAGAAATGTGAAAACTTGGATACAATTGAATGTGGGTTGGTTGGGGTATTTATAGCCCCAACCACCAAACTAGCCGTTGGGATGGAGGTTGTCTGTCGCATGGTGCACCGGACAGTCCGGTGCACACCGGACATGTCCGGTGCGCCAGCCACGACACCCGAACGTTAGGGTTCCGACCGTTGGAGCTCTGACTGCTGGGCCCGCCTGGATGTCTGGTGGCGCACCGGACATATACTGTAGAGTGTCCGGTGCGCCTGTTCACGCGTGTCTGACTTCTGCGCGCTCTGGCGCGCATTTAATGCGCTGCAGGTGACCGTTGGCGCCGAAGTAGTCGTTGCTCCGCAGTTACACCGGACATGTCCGGTGAATTATAGCGGAGTGACTCTGCGTTTTCCAAAGGGCGAGGAGTTCAGCCTATGGAGAACCCTGGTGCACCGGACATGTCCGGTGGTGCATCGGACAGTCCGGTGCGCCAGACCAGGGTGCCTTCGGTTGTCCCTTTGCTCTTTTTGTTGAACCCTTTTCTTGGTCTTTTTAATGGCCTTTTGTGAACCTTTGGCACCTGTATAACTTAGAGACTAGAGCAAACTAGTTAGTCCAATTATTTGTGTTGGGCAATTCAACCACCAAAATTAGTTTAGGAAATAGGTGTAAGCCTAATTCCATTTCTCTTTTTGGTGATTGATGCCAACACAAACTAAAGCAAATATAGGAGTGCAGAATTTGAACTAGTTTGCATATGCAAGTGCAGAGGTTACTTAGAGTTGAGCCAATAAATATTACTTACTAGATATGCATGGATTGTTTCTTTATTTTTAACATTTTGGACCATGCTTGCACCACATGTTTCGTTTTTGCAAATTCTTTTTGTAAATCCTTTTCAAAATCCTTTTGCACTATAGTCAACGGTAAATGAATAAGATTTTGCTAAGCATTTTTCAAGTTTTGAAATTTTCTCCCCTTGTTTCAAATGCTTTTCCTTTGACTAGACAAAACTCCCCCTCAAATAAATTCTCCTCTTAGTGTTCAAGAGGGTTTTAAGGTTTCAATTTTGAAAATACTACTTTCTCCCCCTTTAGAACACAAAGAGATACTAATTTGAAATTTTCCAATTGAAAATCATTTTAAAATTAGGGGGTGGTGCGGTCCTTTTGCTTTGGGCTCATACTTTCTTCCCCTTTGGCATGAATCGCCAAAAACGGATACTTTGAGTGAAATATAAGCCATTTTTCTAACTACTTTCTCCCCTTTGGCAAATAAAACATAGGAGTGAAGATTATACCAAAGCCGGAGAGATGCTCGGAGCGACGGCAAAGGATGAGTGATAGAGTGGAGTGGAAGCCTTTGTTTTCGCCGAAGACTCCAATTCCCTTTCAATATACCTATGTATTGGTTTGAAATACACTTGAAAACACATTAGTCATAGCATATATGAAAGAGACATGATCAAAGGTATACTTATGAGCTATGTGTGCAAATTAGCAAAAGAAATTCCTAGAATGAAGAATATTGAGCTCATGTCTAAGTTTGGTAAAAGTTTGTTCATCTAGTGGCTTGGTAAAGATATCGGCTAATTGATCTTTAGTGTTAATTTATGCAATCTCGATATCCCCCTTTTGTTGGTGATCCCTAAGAAAATGATACCGAATGGCTATGTGTTTAGTGCGGCTATGCTCAACGGGATTATCCGCCATGCGGATTGCACTCTCATTATCACATAGAAGAGGGACTTTGGTTAATTTGTAACCATAGTCCCGCAGGGTTTGCCTCATCCAAAGTAATTGTGCGCAACAATGTCCTGCGGCAATGTACTCGGCTTCGGCGGTAGAAAGAGCGACCGAATTTTGCTTCTTAGAAGCCCAAGACACCAAGGATCTTCCCAAGAATTGGCAAGTCCCCGATGTGCTCTTTCTATTAATTTTACACCCTGCCCAATCGGCATCCGAATAACTAATTAAATCAAATGTGGATCCCCGAGGGTACCAAAGCCCAAACTTAGGGGTATAAGCCAAATATCTCAAGATTCGTTTTACGGCCGTAAGGTGAGATTTCTTAGGGTCGGATTGGAATCTTGCACACATGCATACGGAAAGCATAATATCCGGTCGAGATGCACATAAATAGAGTAATGAACCTATCATTGACCGGTATACCTTTTGATCCATGGACTTACCTCCCGCGTCGAGGTCGAGATGCCCATTAGTTCCCATGGGAGTCTTGATGGGCTTGGCATCCTTCATTCCAAATTTGTTAAGAATGTCTTGTGTATACTTTGTTTGGCTGATGAAGGTGCCCTCTTGGAGTTGCTTCACTTGAAATCCTAAGAAATACTTCAACTCCCCCATCATCGACATCTCGAATTTCTGTGTCATGATCCTACTAAATTCCTCACATGTAGATTCGTTAGTAGACCCAAATATAATGTCATCAACATAAATTTGGCATACAAACAAATCATTTGCAAGAGTTTTAGTGAATAGAGGAGGATCGGCCTTGCTGACTTTGAAGCCATTAGCTATAAGGAAATCTCTTAGGCATTCATACCATGCTCTTGGGGCTTGCTTGAGCCCATAAAGCGCCTTAGAGAGCCTATAGACATGGTTAGGGTACTTACTGTCTTCAAAGCCGGGAGGTTGCTCAACGTAGACCTCTTCCTTGATTGGTCCGTTGAGGAAGACACTCTTCACGTCCATTTGATAAAGCTTGAAGCCATGGTAAGTAGCATAGGCCAATAATATACGAATTGACTCAAGCCTAGCTACAGGTGCATAGGTTTCACCGAAATCCAAACCTTCGACTTGGGAGTATCCCTTGGCCACAAGTCGAGCTTTGTTCCTTGTCACCACACCATGCTTGTCTTGCTTGTTGCGGAAGACCCATTTGGTTCCTACAACATTTTGATTAGGACGCGGAACTAAATACCATACCTCGTTTCTAGTGAAATTGTTGAGCTCCTCTTACATCGCTACCACCCAATTCGAATCTTGTAGTGCTTCCTCTACCCTGTGCGGCTCAATAGAGGAAACAAAAGAGTAATGCTCACAAAAATGTGCAACATGAGATCTAGTGGTTACCCCCTTATGGATGTCGCCGAGGATGGTGTCGACGGGGTGATCTCGTTGGATTGCTTGGTGGACTCTTGGGTGTGGCGGCCTTGGTTATTCATCCTCCTTGTCTTGAACATTTGTATCTCCCCCTTGATCATTGCCGTCATCTTGAGGTGGCTCATTATTTTGATTTTCTCCTTCATCAACTTGAGCCTCATCCTCATTTTGAGTCGGTGGAGATGCTTGCGAGGAGGAGGATGGTTGATCTTGTACATTGGGAGGATCTTCGGATTCCTTAGGACACACATCCCCAATGGACATGTTCCTTAGCGCGATGCACGGAGCCTCTTCATCACCTATCTCATCAAGATCAACTTGCTCTACTTGAGAGCCGTTAGTTTCATCAAACACAATGTCACAAGAAACTTCAACTAGTCTTGAGGACTTGTTAAAGATTCTATATGCCCTTGTGTTTGAGTCATATCCTAGTAAAAAGCCTTCTACAGTTTTAGGAGCAAATTTAGATTTTCTACTTCTTTTAACAAGAATAAAGCATTTGCTACCAAAAACTCTAAAATATGAAATATTGGGCTTTTTACCGGTTAGGAGTTCATAGGATGTCTTCTTGAGGATTCGGTGTAGATATAACCGGTTGATGGCGAAGCAGGCAGTGTTGACCGCCTTGGCCCAAAACCGATCCGGTGTCTTGTACTCATCAAGCATGGTTCTTGCCATGTCCAATAGAGTTCTATTCTTCCTCTCTACTACACCATTTTGTTGTGGCGTGTAAGGAGAAGAGAATTCATTCTTGATGCCCTCCTCCTCAAGGAAGCCTTCAATTTGAGAGTTCTTGAACTCCGTCCCGTTGTCGCTTCTAATTTTCTTGATCCATAAGCCGAACTCATTTTGAGCCCGTCTCAAGAATCCCTTTAAGGTCTCTTGGGTTTGAGATTTTTCCTGCAAAAAGAACACCCAAGTGAAGCGAGAATAATCATCCACAATAACTAGACAGTACTTACTCCCGCCGATGCTTATGTAAGCGATCGGGCCGAATAGATCCATGTGTAGGAGCTCCAGTGGCCTGTCAGTCGTCATGACGTTCTTGTGTGGATGATGAACACCAACTTGCTTCCCTGCTTGGCATGCGCTACAAATCCTGTCTTTCTCAAAATGAACATTTGTTAATCCTAAAATGTGCTCTCCCTTTAGAAGCTTATGAAGATTCTTCATTCCGACATGGGCTAGTTGGCGGTGCCAGAGCCAACCCATGTTAGTCTTAGCAATTAAGCAAGTGTCGAGTTCAGCTCTATCAAAATCTACCAAGTATAGCTGACTCTCTAACACTCCCTTAAATGATATTGAATCATCACTTCTTCTAAAGACAGTGACACCTACATCAGTAAATAGACAGTTGTAGCCCATTTTACATAATTGAGATACGGAAAGCAAATTGTAGTCTAATGAATCAACAAGAAAAACATTGGAAATGGAATGGTCAGGAGATATAGCAATTTTACCCAAACCTTTGACCAAACCTTGGTTTCCATCCCCGAATGTGATAGCTCGTTGGCGATCTTGGTTTTTCTCATATGAGGAGAACATCTTTTTCTCCCCTGTCATGTGGTTTGTGCACCCGCTATCGATGATCCAACTTGAGCCCCCGGATGCATAAACCTACAAAACAAGTTTAGTTCTTGACTTTAGGTACCCAAACGGTTTTGGGTCCTTTGGCATTAGAAACAAGAACTTTGGGTACCCAAACACAAGTCTTGGATCCCTTGTGTTTGCCCCCAACAAACTTGGCAACTACCTTGCCGGATTTGTTAGTTAAAACATATGATGCATCAAAAGTTTTAAAAGAAATATCATGACCGTTTGATGCATTGGGTGTTTTCTTCCTAGGCAACTTAGCACGGGTTGGTTGCCTAGAGCTAGATGTCTCACCCTTATACATGAAAGCATGATTAGGGCCAGAGTGAGACTTCCTAGAATGAATTCTCCTAATTTTGCTCTCAGGATAACCGGCAGGGTACAAAATGTAGCCCTCGTTATCCTGAGGCATGGGAGCCTTGCCCTTAACAAAATTAGACAATCTTTTGGGAGGGGCATTAAGTTTGACATTGTCTCCTGTTTGGAAGCCAATACCATCCTTGATCCTAGGGTGTCTCCCACTATAAAGCATACTTCTAGCAAATTTAAATTTTTCATTTTCTAAGTTATGCTCGACAATTTTAGCATCTAATTTTGCTATATGATCATTTTGTTGTTTAATTAAGACCATATGATCATGAATAGCATCAATATCAACATCTCTACATCTAGTACAAATTGACACATGCTCAACGGTAGATGTAGAGGGTTTGCAAGATTTTAATTCTACAACCTTAGCATGTAATATATCATTTTCACTTCTAAGGTTAGAAATAGTAATATTGCAAACATCAAAATCTTTAGCCTTAGTAATTAATTTTTCATTTTCATTTCTAAGGCTAGCAAGAGAGGTGTTTAATTCTTCAATCTTAGCAAGCAAATTATCATCATCATTTCTAAGATTTGAAACATCACAAACATGAGAATCAACCTTAGCAATTAATTTGTCATTTTCATTTCTAAGGTTGGCAATAGTGTCATGGCATGTGCTTAGCTCACTAGATAATTTCTCACATTTTTCCACTTCTAGAGCATAAGCGTTCTTAACCTTAACATGCTTTTTATTTTCCTTGATTAGGAAGTCCTCTTGGGAGTCCAAGAGATCATCCTTTTCATGGATGGCACTAATTAGCTCATTTAGTTTTTCCTTTTGTTGCATGTTTAGGTTGGCAAAAAGGGTTCGCAAGTTATCCTCCTCATTACTAGCATTATCCTCATCGCTAGATGTTTCATATTTGGTGGAGGATCTTGATTTTACCTTCTTCCTTTTGCCATCCTTGGCCATGAGGCATTTGTGGCCGACGTTTGGGAAGAGAAAACCCTTGGTGACGGCGATGTTGGCGGCGTCCTCGTCGGAGGAGGAGTCGGTGGAGCTCTCGTCGGAGTCCCATTCGCAGCATACATGGGCATCGCCGCCCTTCTTCTTGTGATATTTCTTCTCCTTTCTTCTTCCCTTCTTGTCGTTGTCCCTGTCACTATCACTTGATAATGGACATTTAGCAATAAAGTGACCGGGCTTACCACACTTGTAGCAAACTCTCTTGGAGCGGGGCTTGTAATCTTTTCCCCTCCTTTGCTTGAGGATTTGGCGGAAGCTTTTGATGATAAGCGTCATTTCCTCATTATCGAGCTTGGAGGCATCGATGGGTGTTCGACTTGGAGTAGATTCCTCCTTCTTTTCTTCCGTCGCTTTGAATGCGATAGGTTGTGCTTCGGACATGGAGGGGCCGTCAAGCTCGTTGATCTTCTTTGAGTCTTTGTCATCAACTCAAAGCTCACAAAATTGCCTATAACTTCCTCGGGGGTCATTTGTGTATATCTAGGATTACCACGAATCAATTGAACTTGAGTAGGGTTAAGGAAAACAAGTGATCTTAGAATAACCTTAACCACTTCGTGGTCATCCCATTTTTTGCTCCCGAGGTTGCACACTTGATTCACCAAGGTTTTGAGCCGGTTGTACATGTCTTGTGGCTCCTCCCCTTGGCGAAGACGGAAGCGACCGAGCTCCCCCTCGATCGTTTCCTGTTTGGTGATCTTGGTCACCTCATCTCCTTCGTGCGCGGTCTTTAGCACATCCCAAATCTCCTTGGCGCTCTTCAATCCTTGCACCTTGTTATACTCCTCTCGACTTAGAGAGGTGAGGAGTATAGTGGTGGCTTGGGAGTTGAAGTGCTCGATTTGGGCCACTTCGTCCTCATCATAATCTTCATCCCCTACGGATGGTACCTGAACACCAAACTCAACAACATCCCATATACTTTTGTGGAGTGAGGTTAGGTGATATCGCATCATATCACTCCACCTAGCATAATCTTCACCATCAAATGTTGGTGGTTTGCCTAATGGGACGGAAAGTAAAGGTGTATGTTTAGGAATGCGAGGGTAGCGTAGGGGGATCTTACTATACTTCTTGCGCTCTTGGCGCTTAGAAGTGACGGACGGCGCGTCGGAGCCGGAGGTCAACGTTGATGAAGTGTCGGTCTCGTAGTAGACCACTTTCCTCATCCTTTTGTGCTTATCGCCTCTCCGATGTGACTTGTGGGAAGAGGATTTCTTCTCCTTCCCTTTCCCTTTGTTGGAGGAGTTTTTCTTCTCCTTCCTCTTGTTGTGGGACTCTTCCGATGAAGTCGACCCGTGGCTTATAGTGGGCTTGTCGCCGGTATCCATCTCCTTCTTGGCGTGATCTCCCGATTACTTCGAGCGGTTAGGCTCCAATGAAGCACCGGGCTCTGATACCAATTGAAAGTCGCCTAGAGGGGGGGTGAATAGGGTGAAACTAAAATTTACAAAATTAATCACAACTACAAGCCGGGTTAATGTTAGAAATAATAGTGAGTCCAAGAGAGAGGGTGCAAAACAAATCGCAAGCGAATGGAGAGTATGACACGCGGATTTGTTTTACCGAGGTTCGGTTCTTGCAAACCTACTCCCCGTTGAGGTGGTCACAAAGACCGGGTCTCTTTCAACCCTTTCCCTCTCTCAAACGGTCCCTCAGACCGAGTGAGCTTCTCTTCTCAATTCAAACCAGGAACAAAACTTCCCACACAATTGGTGTCTCTTGCCTCGGTTACAATGGAGTTTTGATCACAAGAACAAGTGAGAAAGAAAGAAGCAATCCAAGCGCAAGAGCTCAAAAGAACACTGCAAATCTCTCTCACTAATCACTAAAGCCTTGTGTGGAATTGGAGAGGATTTGATCACTTGGGTGTGTCTAGAATTGAATGCTAGAGCTCTTGTAAGGTGTAGAAATGTGAAAACTTGGATACAATTGAATGTGGGGTGGTTGGGGTATTTATAGCCCCAACCACCAAACTAGCCGTTGGGATGGAGGCTGTCTGTCGCATGGTGCACCGGACAGTCCGGTGCACACCGGACATGTCCGGTGCGCCAGCCACGACACCCGAACGTTAGGGTTCTGACCGTTGGAGCTCTGACTGCTTGGCCCGCCTGGATGTCTGGTGGCGCACCGGACATGTACTGTAGAGTGTCCGGTGCGCCTGTTCACGTGTGCCTGACTTCTGCGCGCTCTGGCACGCATTTAACGCGCTGCAGGTGACCGTTGGGGCCGAAGTAGCCGTTGCTCCGCAGTTACACCGGACAGTCCGGTGTACACCGGACATGTCCGGTGAATTATAGCGGAGTGACTCTGCGTTTTCCCGAGGGCGAGGAGTTCAGCCTGTGGAGAACCCTGGTGCACCGGACATGTCCGGTGGTGCACCGGACAGTCCGGTGCGCCAGACCAGGGTGCCTTCGGTTGTCCCTTTGCTCTTTTTGTTGAACCCTTTTCTTGGTCTTTTTAATGGCCTTTTGTGAACCTTTGGCACCTGTATAACTTAGAGACTAGAGCAAACTAGTTAGTCCAATTATTTGTGTTGGGCAATTCAACCACCAAAATTAGTTTAGGAAATAGGTGTAAGCCTAATTCCCTTTCAAGAAGAATGTAGCAGGAGAAGTGGTAAAACATAAGGCTAGACTTGTTGCAAAGGGATATTCACAGAGAGAAGGGATAGACTTTGATGAAGTGTTTGCTCCTGTTGCCAGATTGGAAACAATAAGAGTCCTACTTGCTCTACCAGCACATGGTAACTGGCAGATTCATCACATGGATGTAAAAACAGCTTTCTTGAATGGTGATTTGAGAGAGGAAGTATATGTGTCCCAGCCACTAGGCTTCCAAGATCCAGGGAAAGTTAAGAAGATCGTAAAATTACACAAGGCCCTATATGGTTTGAAACAGGCACCCAGGGCTTGGAATACAAAATTGGATAGTGAACTGATCTCTTTGGGTTTTGAAAAATGCAGTGTGGAACATGCTATTTATAGAAAGGGAGCTGGTGAATCACTTTTGGTGGTGGGAGTATATGTTGATGATCACATAATATGTGGACCATCGGTTGTAAGAATAGAAGAATTCAAGAGGCAGATGATGCACACTTGCAACATGAGTGACCTTGGTTTGCTGAGTTACTACTTGGGCATGGAGGTTACTGAAAGGGAATTAGGCTTACACCTAGTCCCTAATTAATTTTGGTGGTTGAATTGCCCAACACAAATATTTGGACTAACTAGTTTGCTCTAGTGTATAAGTTATACAGGTGCCAAAGGTTCACACTTAGCCAATAAAAAGACCAAGTATTGGGTTCAACAAAAGAGCAAAGGAACAACCGAAGGCACCTCTGGTCTGGCGCACCGGACTGTCCGGTGTGCCACCGGACATGTCCGGTGCACCAGACGACTCCAACTCCAAACTCGTCACCTTCGGGAAATTCCAGAGGCGACTCCGCTATAATTCATCGGACTGTCCGGTGTACACCGGACAGTGTCCGGTGCTCCAAGGAAGGGTGGCCTCCGGAACTCGCCAGCCTCGGGAATTGAGAAGAGAAAGCTCACTCTACAGTACATGTCCGGTGCGCCACCGGACATCTAGGCGGGCCCAGAAGTCAGAGCTCCAATGGTCGGAACCCAACGGCTTTGGTGACGTGGCTGTCGCACCGGACATGTCCGGTGTGCACCGGACTGTCCGGTGCGCCATTCGACAGACAGCCTCACCAAACGGCTAGTTTGGTGCTTGGGGCTATAAATACCCCCAACCACCCCACATTCAAGTCATCCAAGTTTTCCCACTTCAACTACTTACAAGAGCTCTAGCATTCAATTCTAGACACACCAAAGTGATCAAATCCTCTCCAAACTCCACACAACGCCCTAGTGATTAGTGAGAGAGATTTGCTTGTGTTCTTTTGAGCTCTTGCACTTGGATTGCTTTCTTCCTTCTTTGATTCTTCATTGCGAACAAACTCACTTGTAATTGAGGCAAGGGACACCAATCTTGTGGTGGTCCTTGTGGGAACTTTGTGTTCCAAGTGATTGAGAAGAGAAAGCTCACTCGGTCCGAGGGACCGTTTGAGAGAGGGTAAGGGTTGAAAGAGACCCGGCCTTTGTGGCCTCCTCAACGGGGAGTAGGTTTGCAAGAACCGAACCTCGGTAAAACAAATCATCGTGTCTCACTTCGCATTTGCTCACGATTTGTTTTGCGCCCTCTCTCTCAGACTCTTGTTTAATTCTAACGCTAACCCGTCTCGTAGTTGTGTTTATTTTTGAGAATTTCAGTTTCGCCCTATTCACCCCCCTCTAGGCGACTTTCAATTGGTATCAGAGCCTGGTGCTTCATTAGAGCCTAACCGCTCGAAGTGATGTCGGAAGATCACACCAAGAGGGAGATGGAGACTGGCGACAAGCCCACTACGAGCCACGGGAGCACTTCATCGGAAGAGTCCCGCACCAAGAGGAAGGAGAAGAAGAAGGACTCCTCCAAACGGAAGGAGAAAAGATCTTCTTCTTCACACCACAAAGAGAAGAAGGAAAAATCTTCTTCCCACAAGTCGCATCGGAAAGGCGACAAGCACAAGAGGATGAGGAAAGTGGTCTACTACGAGACCGACACTTCATCAACATCGACCTCCGACTCCGATGTGCCGTCCGTAACTTCTAAGCGCCAAGAGCGCAAGAAGTTTAGTAAGATCCCCTTACACTATCCTCGTTCATCTAGACATACTCCATTACTTTCCATTCCATTAGGCAAACCGCCAACCTTTGATGGCGAAGATTATGCTAGGTGGAGTGATTTAATGAAATTTCATCTAACCTCACTCCACAAAAGTATATGGAATGTTGTTGAGTTTGGAGCACAGGTACCATCCATAGGGGATGAAGACTATGATACGGACGAGGTGGCCCAAATCGAGCACTTCAACTCTCAAGCTACAACCATACTCCTCGCCTCTCTAAGTAAGGAGGAATACAACAAGGTGCAAGGGTTGAAGAATGCAAAGGAGATTTGGGACCTACTCAAGACCGCGCACGAGGGTGATGAACTCACCAAGATCACCAAGCGGGAAACGATCGAGGGGGAGCTCGGTCGTTTTCGTCTTCGCCAAGGGGAGGAGCCACAAGATATGTACAACCGGCTCAAAACCTTGGTGAACCAAGTGCGCAACCTCGGGAGCAAGAAGTGGGACGACCACGAGGTGGTTAAGGTTATTCTAAGATCTCTCATTTTCCTTAACCCCACTCAAGTTCAATTAATTCGTGGTAATCCTAGATACACACTAATGACTCCCGAGGAAGTAATCTGGAATTTTGTGAGCTTTGAATGTATGATTAAAGGATCAAAGAAGATCAACGAGCTTGATGAACCCTCCACGTCCGAAGCACAACCGGTGGCATTTAAGGCAACAGAGGAGAAGAAGGAGGAGTCTACACCGAGTAGACAACCAATTGATGCCTCCAAGCTCGACAATGAGGAGATGGCTTTAATCATCAAAAGCTTTCGCCAAATCCTCAAGCAACGGAAGAGGAAGGATTACAAATCCCGTTCCAAGAAGGTTTGCGACAAGTGTGGTAAGCCTGGTCACTTTATTGCTAAATGTCCATTATCCAGTGATAGTGACAGGGGCGACGACAAGAAGGGAAGAAGAAAGGAGAAGAAGAGGCACTACAAGAAGAGGGGCAGCGATGCCCATGTTTGCCGAGAATGGGACTCGGACGAGAGCTCCACCGACTTCTCCTCCGACGAGGACGCTGCCAACATCGCCGTCACCAAGGGACTTCTCTTCCCCAACGTCGGCCACAAGTGCCTCATGGCAAAGGACGGCAAAAGGAAGAAGGTTAAATCCAAATCCTCCACTAAATATGAGTCCTCTAGTGATGATGATGCTAGTGATGAGGAAAATAATTTGCGTACTCTTTTTGCCGACCTCAACATGCAACAAAAGGAAAAACTAAATGAGCTAATTAGTGCCATCCATGAGAAGGATGATCTCTTGGACTCCCAAGAGGACTTTCTAATCAAGGAGAACAAAAAGCATGTTAAAGTTAAAAACGCTTACGCTCTAGAAGTTCAAAAATGTGAAAAATTGTCTAGTGAGCTAAGCACTTGCCATGAGACCATTGACAACCTTAGAAATGAGAATGCCAAATTATTAGCTAAGGTTGATTCACATGTTTGTGATGTTTCAATTCCCAGTCTTAGAAATGATAATGTTGATTTGCATGCTAAGATTAAGGAATTGAATGATTCTCTTGCTAGCCTTAGATTTGAAAATGAAAAATTGATTGCTAAGGCTAAAGATTTTGATGATTGCAATGTTACTATTTCTAACCTTAGAAGTAAGAATGATATATTACATGCTAAGGTTGTAGAATTAAAATCTTGCAAACCCTCTACATCTACTGTTGAGCATGTTTCTATTTGCACTAGATGTAGAGATGTTGATATTGATGCTATTCATGATCATATGGTCTTAATTAAACAATAAAATGATCATATAGCAAAATTAGATGCTAAAATTGCCGAGCATAACTTGGAAAATGAAAAGTTTAAATTTGCTAGAAGTATGCTCTATAATGGGAGACGCCCTGGCATCAAGGATGGCATTGGCTACCAAAGGGGAGACAATGTCAAACTTAGTGCACCTCCTAAAAGATTGCCTAATTTTGTTAAGGGCAAGGCTCCCATGCCTCAGGATAGCGAGGGTTACATTTTGTACCCTGCCGGTTATCCCGAGAGCAAAATTAGGAAAATTCATTCTAGGAAGTCTCACTCTGGCCCTAACCATGCTTTTATGTATAAGGGTGAGACATCTAGCTCTAGGCAACCAACCCATGCCAAGTTGCCTAGAAAGAAAACTCCTAGTGCATCAAATGATCATGGCATTTCATTTAAGACTTTTGATGCATCTTATGTTTTGACTAACAAATCCGGCAAGGTGGTTGCCAAGTTTGTTGGGGGCAAACACAAGGGTTCCAAGACTTGTGTTTGGGTACCCAAAGTTCTTGTGTCTAATGCCAAAGGACCCAAAACCGTTTGGGTACCTAAAGTCAAGAACTAAACTTGTTTTGTAGGTTTATGCATCCGGGGGCTCAAGTTGGATCATCGACAGCGGGTGCACAAACCACATGACAGGGGAGAAGAAGATGTTCTCCTCCTACGAGAAAAACCAAGATCCCCAACGAGCTATCACATTCGGGGATGGAAACCAAGGTTTGGTCAAAGGTTTGGGTAAAATAGCTATATCTCCTGACCATTCCATTTTCAATGTTTTTCTTGTTGATTCATTAGATTACAATTTGCTTTCCGTTTCTCAATTATGTCAAATGGGCTACAACTGTCTATTCACTGATGTAGGTGTCACTGTCTTTAGAAGAAGTGATGATTCAATAGCCTTTAAGGGAGTGTTAGAGGGTCAGCTATACTTGGTAGATTTTGATAGAGCTGAACTCGACACATGCTTAATTGCTAAGACTAACATGGGTTGGCTCTGGCATCGCCGACTAGCCCATGTTGGAATGAAGAATCTTCACAAGCTTCTAAAGGGACAACACATTTTAGGACTAACAAATGTTCATTTTAAGAAAGACAGGATTTGTAGCGCATGCCAAGCCGGGAAGCAAGTTGGCACTCATCATCCACACAAGAACATCATGACAAGTGACAGGCCACTGGAGCTACTACACATGGATTTATTCGGCCCGATCGCTTACATAAGCATCGGCGGGAGTAAGTACTGTCTAGTTATTGTGGATGATTATTCTCGCTTCACTTGGGTGTTCTTTTTGCAGGAAAAATCTCATACCCAAGAGACCTTAAAGGGATTCTTGAGACGAGCTCAAAATGAGTTCGGCTTAAGGATCAAGAAAATTAGAAGCGACAATGGGATGGAGTTCAAGAACTCACAAATAGAAGGCTTCCTTGAGGAGGAGGGCATCAAGCATGAGTTCTCTTCTCCCTACACCCCACAACAAAATGGTGTAGTGGAGAGGAAGAATCAAACTCTATTGGACATGGCAAGAACCATGCTTGATGAGTACAAGACACCGGATCGGTTTTGGGCCGAGGCGGTCAACACCGCCTGCTACGCCATCAACCGGTTATATCTACACCGAATCCTCAAGAAGACATCATACGAACTCCTCACCGGTAAAAAGCCCAACATTTCATATTTTAGAGTCTTTGGTAGCAAATGCTTTATTCTTATTAAAAGAGGTAGAAAATCTAAATTTGCTCCTAAGACTGTAGAAGGCTTTTTACTAGGATATGATTCAAACACAAGGGCATATAGAGTCTTTAACAAGTCCTCAGGACTTATTGAAGTTTCTTGTGACGTTTTGTTTGATGAGACTAACGGCTCTCAAGTAGAGCAAGTTGATCTTGATGAGATAGGTGAAGAACAGGCTCCGTGCATCGCACTAAGGAACATGTCCATTGGGGATGTGTGCCCTAAGGAATCCGAAGAGCCTCCAAATGCACAAGATCAACCATCCTCCTCCACGCAAGCATCTCCACTAACCCAGAATGAGGACGAGGCTCAAAATAATGAAGAAGAAGATCAAAGAGATGAGCCACCTCAAGATGACGGCAATGATCAAGGGGGAGATGCAAATGATCAAGACAAGGAGGATGAAGAGCCAAGGTCGCCACACCCAAGAGTCCACCAAGCAATACAACGAGATCACCCCGTCGACACCATCCTCGGCGACATTCATAAGGGGTAACCACTAGATCTCGTATTGCACATTTTTGTGAACATTACTCTTTTGTTTCCTCTATTGAGCCACACAAGGTAGAGGAAGCACTACAAGATTCGGATTGGGTGATGGCGATGCAGGAGGAGCTCAACAACTTCACTAGGAGTGAGGTATGGCATTTGGTTCCACGTCCTAACCAAAATGTTGTAGGAACCAAGTGGGTCTTCCGCAACAAGCAAGACGAGCATGGTGTGGTGACAAAGAACAAAGCTCGACTCGTGGCCAAGGGATATTCACAAGTCGAAGGTTTAGATTTTGGTGAAACCTATGCACTCGTAGCTAGGCTTGAGTCAATTCGCTTATTATTAGCCTATGCTACTTACCATGGCTTCAAGCTCTACCAAATGGACGTGAAGAGTGCCTTCCTCAATGGACCAATCAAGGAGGAGGTCTATGTTGAGCAACCTCTCGGCTTTGAAGATAGTGAGTACCCTAACCATGTCTATAGGCTCTCTAAGGCGCTTTACGGGCTCAAGCAAGCCCCAAGAGCATGGTATGAATGCCTTAGAGATTTCCTTATGGCTTCAAAGTCGGCAAGGCCGATCCTACTTTGTTCACTAAAACTCTTGACAATGATTTGTTTGTATGCCAAATTTATGTTGATGATATTATATTTGGGTCTACTAACGAATCTACATGTGAAAAATTTAGTAGGATCATGACACAAAAATTCGAGATGTCCATGATGGGGGAGTTGAAGTATTTTCTAGGATTTCAAGTCAAGCAACTCCAAGAGGGCACCTTCATTTGCCAAACGAAGTACACTCAAGACATTCTAACCAAGTTTGGAATGAAGAATGCCAAGTCCATCAAGACACCCATGGGAACAAATGGGCATCTCGACCTGGACACGGGAGGTAAGTCCGTGGATCAAAAGGTATACCGATCGATGATTGGTTCCTTACTCTATTTATGTGCATCTCGACCGGACATTATGCTTTCCGTATGCATGTGTGCAAGATTCCAAGCCGACCCTAAGGAATCACACCTTACGGCCGTAAAATGAATCTTGAGATATTTGGCTTATACTCCTAAGTTTGGGCTTTGGTACCCTCGAGGATCCAAATTTGATTTGATTGGTTATTCGGATGCCGATTGGGCGGGGTGCAAAATCAATAGAAAGAGCACATCGGGGACTTGCCAGTTCTTGGGAAGATCCTTGGTGTCTTGGGCTTCAAAGAAGCAAAATTCGGTCGCTCTTTCTACCGCCGAAGCCGAGTATATTGCCGCAGGCCATTGTTGCGCGCAATTGCTTTGGATGAGGCAAACCCTGCGGGACTACGGTTACAAACTAACCAAAGTTCCTCTTCTATGTGATAATGAGAGTGCAATCCGCATGGCGGATAATCCCGTTGAGCACAGCCGCACTAAACACATAGCCATTCGGTATCATTTTCTTAGGGATCACCAACAAAAGGGGGATATCGAGATTGCATACATTAATACTAAAGATCAATTAGCCGATATCTTTACCAAGCCCCTAGATGAACAATCTTTTACCAAACTTAAGCATGAGCTCAATATTCTTGATTCTAGGAATTTCTTTTGCTAATTTGCACACATAGCTCATAAGTATACCTTTGATCATGTCTCTTTTATATATGCTATGACTAATGTGTTTTTTCAAGTGTATTTCAAACCAAGTCATAGGTATATTGAAAGGGAATTGGAGTCTTCGGCGAAGACAAAGGCTTCCACTCCGTAACTAATCCTTCGCCATCACTTCGAGCATCTCTCCGGCTTTGGTATAATCTTCACTCATCTATTTATGACCAAAGGGGGAGAAAGTACTTAAAGGGCCTATATTTCATTCCGAGTATCCATTTTTGGCGATTCATGCCAAAGGGGGAGAAAGTATTGGCCCAAAGCAAAAGGACCGCACCACCACCCTAATTTTTAAAATTAATGATTTTTAATTGGTAAATTTCAAATTGGTATCTCTTTGTGTTCTAAAGGGGGAGCAAGTAGTATTTTCAAAACTTGATATCTTAAAACCCTCTTGAACACTAAGAGGAGAATTGATTGAGGGGGAGTTTTTTTTGTCAAAGGAAAAAGCATTTGAAACAAGGGAAGAAAATTTTCAAATCTTATAAATGCTTCTCAAAATCTTATTCATTTACCTTTGACCATTTTGCAAAAGGACTTTAAAAAGAATTTACAAAAAGAATTTGCAAAAACAAAACATGTGGTGCAAGCGTGGTCCAAAATGTTAAAAATAAAGAAACAATCCATGCACATCTAGTAAGTAACATTTATTGGCTCAATTCCAAGCAACCTTTGCACTTACATTATGCAAACTAGTTCATTTATGCACTTTTATATTTGCTTTGGTTTGTGTTGGCATCAATCACCAAAAAGGGGGAGATTGAAAGGGAATTAGGCTTACACCTAGTCCCTAATTAATTTTGGTGGTTGAATTGCCCAACACAAATATTTGGACTAACTAGTTTGCTCTAGTGTATAAGTTATACAGGTGCCAAAGGTTCACACTTAGCCAATAAAAAGACCAAGTATTGGGTTCAACAAAATAGCAAAGGAACAACCGAAGGCACCTCTGGTCTGGCGCACCGGACTGTCCGGTGTGCCACCGGACATGTCCGGTGCACCAGAGGACTCCAACTCCAAACTCGTCACCTTCGGGAAATTCTAGAGGCGACTCCGCTATAATTCACCGGACTGTCCGGTGTACACCGGACAGTGTCCGGTGCTCCAAGGAAGGGTGGCCTCCGGAACTCGCCAGCCTCGGGAATTCATCTCAGCTGCTCCGCTATAATTCACCGGACTGTCTGGTGTACACCGGACTGTCCGGTGCTTCTGCGGGGCAACGACTATTTTGGCGCCAACGGCTACCTGCGGCACATTAAATGCGCGCCAGCGCGCGGCCAGCGCACGCAGAGGTCAGGCACGCCCATGCTGGCGCACCGGACACTCTACAGTACATGTCCGGTGCGCCACCGGACATCCAGGCGGGCCCAGAAGTCAGAGCTCCAACGGTCGGAACCCAACGTCTTTGGTGACGTGGCTGTCGCACCGGACATGTCCGGTGTGTACCGGACTGTCCGGTGCGCCATTCGACAGACAGCCTCACCAAACGGCTAGTTTGGTGCTTGGGGCTATAAATACCCCCAACCACCCCACATTCAAGTCATCCAAGTTTTCCCACTTCAACTACTTACAAGAGCTCTAGCATTCAATTCTAGACACACCAAAGTGATCAAATCCTCTCCAAACTCCACACAACGCCTTAGTGATTAGTGAGAGAGATTTGCTTGTGTTCTTTTGAGCTCTTGCGCTTGGATTGCTTTCTTCCTTCTTTGATTCTTCATTGCGATCAAACTCACTTGTAATTGAGGCAAGAGACACCAATCTTGTGGTGGTTCTTGTGGGAACTTTGTGTTCCAAGTGATTGAGAAGAGAAAGCTCACTCGGTCCGAGGGACCGTTTGAGAGAGGGTAAGGGTTGAAAGAGACCCGGCCTTTGTGGCCTCCTCAACGGGGAGTAGGTTTGCAAGAACCGAACCTCGGTAAAACAACTCATCGTGTCTCACTTCGCATTTGCTCACGATTTGTTTTGCGCCCTCTCTCTCGGACTCTTGTTTAATTCTAACGCTAACCCGTCTCGTAGTTGTGTTTATTTTTGAGAATTTCAGTTTCGCCCTATTCACCCCCCCTCTAGGCGACTTTCAGTTACACGGAAGGAGGGTGAGATATTAATTTGTCAAAGTTCATATGCAGCAAAGATTGTTGAGTTGTGTCACATGACTGGTTGCAACCCCACTGATACTCCTATGGAACAAAGAATAAAACTCACTGCTGCTAAGAAAGGGACATAAAAGGATGTTACTAGATACAGGAGTGTGATTGGTAGTCTTAGATACCTAGTGAACACAAGACCTGACTTATCCTTTGCTGTTGGACTTGTGAGCAGGTTCATGGAAGGTCCTAATAAAGACCACTGGACAACAATTAAAAGAATTGTGAGGTATATAGCAGGAACACTGAACTATGGGATAAAACTCAAGAATGGGGAAAATTGTGAACTATCTCTGCTAGGATACACAGACAATGATTGCTCTGGTGATCTAGTACACAGGAAGAGTACCACAAGTATTCTATTCTTCTTGGGGTCAAACCCCGTGACCTAGTCCTCTCAAAAGCAGAAAGTGGTTGCCTTGTCATCCTGTGAAGCTGAATATATTGCAGCAGCTCTGGGTGTTTGTCTGGGAGTGTGGTTGAGTACTTTGCTTGCTGATATAATGAAGGAGGAAGTAAAGAAATTCAGTCTGTTGATTGACAACAAGTCAGCCATAGAGTTGAGCAAAAACCCAGTTTATCACGACAGGAGCAAACACATTGACACTCGCTATCATTATATTCGGGATTGTATTCAAAAGGGCGTTGTGGATGTGGATCATGTTGGAACAGATAATCAGCTAGCCGACATATTGACAAAGCCTTTGGGTAAGATCAAGTTTGTGGAGCTGAGATCTAAGCTGGGAGTGGTTTGTGTTCAACAAGATTAAGGGGGTGAATGTTAGTCCCTGTCAAGTTTATTGAGTCTGTATTAATCTAGTTGAACCAATTATAAGTGTGGCATAGATGTAGGTGTGCCCGGTGCTGTGCCTGAGGCCCCTACCCGCTTTGTTAGTTGCCCCAACGTGGCGTCGCGCCACACATGCCCACGGTCAATAGAAATTGATGGTGATCGTGGGGCAAGTCGTGCGTCGGGGGTGTGGGCTTCAAGCCTGTGTGACTCCGTATTATAATAGAAAAGCAGAAACAGGGGGCTGTTGTGCAATTGCCAGAAACAAACTCTTTCTGTTCTTGCGTTTACCTGAGAAGTAGCCGCGCCGACCGCGTTCTTCCGCCGTCGCAGCTCATCGCTTCCAACTTTGATCGCTGGCCGAGGACCAACAGGTAGCGTGAGTCACCGAAGACTAGATGTAGGGATGTTTTGCCCGAACCAGTATAAATCTCACACCCACTGAGCACACTATCCGGACTCCAAAACACGCACAAACAAATTTACTTATCGGAGCTGGTTCGAAACACCGATAGAAGGTGCACCTTATTTGTATGAGTATTCTACCAATCCTATTAAACCTTGTGCCAATATATCACACAATCCACCTGGACCAAGATATCATAGAGATTTACTAAAACAGTTCTACCTCATGAAAAGTTAGCCAAATAGTTCAGATCCATCAAATCTAAATTCACCAAAATGGTAGATCTAGGGATTCGCTTTGTCGTTTTGGTGGAGCTCCTAAAGGGATTCTCCATTAACTCAAATTTGATGAAGTTAAGAAAAATTAGCCATCCATACCACCATTTGCACACCTTAAATTTGTTGAAGTTAAGAAAAAATAATCATCGATGTCATAAGTTACACCCCCATCCTACTAGTTTGCTTCTTTAATTTCCTCATATTTTCCACTGTGCTCGGCTTTAGTCCCCATAGCGCCACCACACTAGCGCACCTCTCCCTACTCATCCGCAACCCACCATCAGCCATGGTTGTCCACCATCTGGCTGTTCATGCATGGTGATATCATTGGAAGAGGAGGGAGTTGATGCCCAAGGTGCTCTAGGGGTCGTGACAAGAGGTGTCATAGGGCTGACGTGCGAGATGCCATGGGGGCTGACGCACTAGGTGCCCTAGAGGACGACGACGATAGGTGCCCTATTGGTCGATGCATGAGGATCCCTAGGGCCGATGCACGAGGTGCCCTATGGGTTAGGGTGGGAGGTGCCCGAGAGCCTGATGCACGAGATGCCCTAGGTGTCAAGACGCAAGTGCCCTAGGTATTGATGCACAAGATGCCCTAGGGACCGATGTGTGAGGTGCCCTAGGAGTTGGGATAGTAGGTGCCCCGAGGGATAATACATGAGGTGTCCTAGGGTTGAAGGTACCAGAAGATGCCCTAGAGTGCAAAAGTGCATGGAGGTTATATCGTTGACAGGGATGTCCTCACATCCTCCCATTCTTGCATGTGAGTCGTCCTTGACTCAAGCCTATCCTCATTCTCGATAAATATCACAAATCTAAAATATTAAACATTTTGGATAGAGTGATTACTCAAACTAAATACTCCCTATATGTCTTGTATGGATAAACAATTATACTTGATTCCATGCTTAAATAACATGTATATTTCATCGTGGTGCATGCATAAATGTATCCACTTTTTAAATACACTTACTAGAATAGTTTGTTTTATATTATGCATATAAATACATAGTTTCTGGTGATATAGTAGAAAATTATTTAAACCGACTCCCTCTGTCTGTTTAAAGGTCTAAACAAATTCTATCGTCTGTCACTACTGAACTTTTCTTCACTGAACGTAAAACAAACGCTTGGCAGAAACCAGAGCCATCATTCCGGTATACCACGTGGAAAGAATTTTGGAGAAAGAAGGAAGGAAGCCGGATGCGACATGCAACTGTTGATAAGAACCCTTCAGGAGATGACTTCCGATCCCTAACTAGATACTCCCTCGATGTTAATTTTTTTTCTTTCAGTTAATTTATATATTAATTATTAGTAAGGTTTTGTCCTCTGAATATATAGCCCGATTGTTGTTTCATTGATTACTCAAAAACAAGACCTTAACGACAACAGAAATAAAGGGCAAAAAACAACAACAACAGAAACTAGGAATTTCACACATTATGTAGACATAATAAAGTCTGGTAGTACCATGCCAAAAATCTCATGCAGGAAGATCCCAATAGCTCAATTTGCCATCCTTTTTGTGTGTAGCTTCTGTTTTCTGTTGTTATAGAGTAAAAAACATGCGAAATCATCCTTCCACAGCGTGACTTCCCCGTGATCGGACTTGGACTTTTTGTATAGGCGCCTTCGCTGTCTACACTTTTCAAGCCATGCGACCGCGAGCATTTACAGCTCTGCTCACATGTTTTGAACTGTTGGAGATGGTCCGGCAATAGGTTTGAATTCTTTACTTGATCTTCTCGTCACTCCGCTTGCTGAGCAGGAAAATGCGCGGACGCCATGGCTAGTACGCCACAGCATGACTACCTCAATATGGTCCGGAAATATATAGGTTTGAATTCTTTACTTGATCGATATATGCATACTAGCACTCTTTTGGGATTGTAGATGATTGAGGAAGAAAGGGATGCCATCAACCCATCATACATTAAAAAATTAATAGCATAGCATAAGTTTCTTTTCTTTGGCCCTCCAAGAAACCATGGTAGAGGAGTATGATGATCATATCTGCTGAAAAAATTAGACCCTACACAAATGGTTATTTGTGGATGTGGATTGCCTCTAGAGAAAGATCAGGTGGAATATTGATTGGAACAAGGATTGACCTTGTGGATATGGGAGGCTATACACAAGAGGAACATATGTTACAAGTTGACCTTTGGGACAAAAGCTATATGAGTAAATGGAATCTTATTGTTGTCTATATTCCTGCTAATGATAAGGACAAGCTGAATTTTCCGGTTGAACTGTCCTTTTGTGAGAAAAATAAAGAGCCTCTCATTATTGGGGTGACTTTAACATCATCAGATTCTCGCATGAAAAAAAGCTACAGGTATCCACAAGTATACTGATCTCTTTAATGATCTGATTCAGGAATATGAGTTGATTGAGATACATATGAGTGGAGGAGGTTTTACTTGGTCAAACATCATAAAAACGCAACTCTGGTGAAACTTGACAGAGTCTTTATGGATAAGAAATGGGAGAATATCTTCCCACTTGTCAAGATTAAGAAATTACCTAGGGGCGATGTCAAATCATAATCCCTTGATTCTGGACACCAATGTTGATTTTGTGCCAAAACTTCCTACATTTAAGTTTGAAAATGGTTGGTTGACAGATACTCACCTAGAGAGGATGAATAGGGGATGCCTGAAAAATCACAACTTAAAAACAAACTTGATCTAAATTAGATGTTAGCGCAAGATATAGATCAGATTAAAGTGAGAAGGAACAATGTTCTTGCACTTAATTGCTCTCTTATAATGCAGAATTATAACTAGAGCAATAACACAAGTGAAGATCAAGAACTTAGAATAAGAGAGAAAGAATAAATCGCAATAGAGCAAGCACACATGACACGACGATTTTTACTGTGGTTCGGTCAAGCCTCGAATGCTTGACTACTACACGTTGTGGTGTCCCAAAGAATGAGGGTTGCATTCAACCCTTCTCAAGTGATGTATGATCAACTTGAGGTCACAATTCTTCCTTATGAATTTTCTCCTCGCAAGGATCTCTATAGATCGGAGTCTCTTGCAGTCATACACAATTTGATGGGAACAACAAATCCAAGAACAACAAGAGAGAGAGAGAGAGAGGAGTAAAACGCATGCAAAGAGCATAAGAACAACACCCAAAGAATAAGAGCACAAGCGCAAGTAGCAGCACAACTCTATCTCATAGAAATATGTGCTCAGATCACATAGGTGTGTTTCTCTAATGCATAGAAGTGAAGTTCTAGCTCTTGAGTGACTTGGTGTAGAGAGGGGGTCGAAATGGGGATCTATTTATAGCCTCAAGCCCCCAAATAGTCGTCGAGGAAGCTGCTGGAATTCTGCATTGTGCAGGCGTACTAGACCGATAACAGGAGCAGGTCCTCTGGGGTCTTGATTGGGCCCATCCATCTTGGGATGGCACCAGACCGGTCCAGTCTACCACCGGACCGCCACATGTCACTCGACCATTGAAGCAGTTGTTGCGGGCCGAAGTAGTTGTTATCGCGAGGTCCGGTGCACCACCGCACCGAGTACTGTAGAGGGTCCGGTGATTTTTAGCAATTTTCCTGAAGTTGAGTAGTTCATGTATGATGAGGTCCGGTGCACCGGACTCGGGGTCCGATGCCCTAGATAGATGAAGTCTTTGGAGGGGCTCCCTGGAAAGACGGTCTGGTGCACCACAGGACCTATCCGATAAGCCCCAAAATAGCTCAGACTTTGCTATTTCGAGCAAATCTTCTCCAATCCGTATTGGCTGGTCTTGGGAATTATTCTATGACTTACTCAAACATATTTAGAGTATGTTTGCTATGCCCAAGTCATAGGTTCGCACCTTTAGCTCAGCTCCCTTTTATACTTTATGTTTCAACTCAAACACAAGTCCAAAAAACACTTTTTGCTAGAAACTAAGTTGGAGAGCAAACCAAAGTGCTATAAACATTCTAATAGGTGTATGTAACCTATTCAAGGGTTCAAACCTCACTGTTTTACCCTTTTTCAAGATGTCGCACTTCTTGGCCTTCTTTAAGCTCATTAGGACTTGAGATCTTCAATTTGCACTTGAGTGAACCTGTGCTCATAGACTTAGCAAACTAGTTAGTCCAAGATGTTGTGTTGGTCATTCAGCCACCAAAATTTATAGAAATGGCTTAATTGCCCATTTCCCTTTCACTGACTCAACCCAAGTTTTAAAAAGTATTAAAGATATCCGGGATAAACCCTATAGAGCCAAAAGTGCTCTTGATAAGATCCAACAAAAATTGAATCTATGCAAACAATACTTGAAAGGCTGGGATTGGAAATAAAGAAGAGAAAATAAAAGAAAAAATCCAAATACAATTTGAATTTGAAAATCTGGAGAAAGAAGAAGAGCAAAAACACCTTGATGTTGCTCAACTTCAGCAGAGGATGTATCTGTTGAAGGAAAATATGTGAATTTTGTAAGAAGATGAAATTTATTGGAGACAAAGAGCTCATGAGAATTGGTTGTTAAAAGGTGATGGAAATAATGAATTATTTCATAGAATTGCAAATGGGAAAAAGGAAAAATAGTAGCATATTCCTAGAAGATGAAGGTATGAGAATTGAAGGAAATGATAGGCTCCTTGAATATGCAACAAATTACCATATTACTCGGTTTGGTCATTGAAAGGGAAATAGGGTTTAACCTTTTCCTATAAATAATTTTGGTGGTTGAATGCCCAACACAAATATTAGACTAACTAGTTTGCTCTAGATTATGTATTCTACAGGTGCATAAAGGTTCAACAGAAACCAATAAAAGAACAAAGTTAGGGTTCAAAATCAAAGGAGCAAAAGAACCAAGGGTGCCCTGGTCTGGCGCACCGGACTGTCCGATGTGCCACCGGACAATGTCCGGTGCGCCAGGACCGTACAACTCCAAACTCGCCACCCTCGGGTTTCTCTGGGCATGCTCCGCTAAAATTCACTGGACTGTCCAGTGTGGCAGTGTGTCACCGGACTGTCCGGTGCACCAGCGGAGCAACGACTCCTTCACGCAACGGTCGTCTGCAAAAGCTGAAGAATCAGATGAACAGTGCGCAACAGTGCACGACAGAGCAGAGCAGCCGTCAGAGGTGCACCGGATAGTGAACAGTACATATCCAGTGCGGGACCGGACAGTCCGGTGCCACTAGAAGACAAAGCCTCCAACGGTCGACTGCGCCCGAACCCTACGGTTGGGTGACATGGCTGGCGCACCGGACTGTCCGGTGCGCCCATCGACAGCAGCCCAACCCTAATGGTTGTTTGGTGGTTGAGGGCTATAAATACCCCTCAACCACCTCCACTCCAACCATCCAAGCATTATCACACTTCATTCAATACAAGAGCAAAGTGCAACACTCCAAGACACAAATCAAAGCCACCGATCCAATCAAAGTCCCCAATTCAATTCTAGTGCTTTAGGACTTGTGACAGGATCGTTCTTGTGTTTCTTTGTTGCTCTTGTTGCTTGGTTGGCTTTCTTCTTTCTCTCATTCTTATTCTCAAAGCCTTGCAAGCGAAGCAAGAGACACCAATCATGTGGTGGTCCTTGTGGGGTCTAAGTGACCCGATAAATCAAGGAAGAAAGCTCACTCGGTCTAAGTGACCGTTTGAGAGAGGGAAAGGGTTGAAAGAGACCCGGTATTTGTGACCACCTCAACGGGGACTAGGTTCTTTAGAACCGAACCTCAGTAAAACAAATCACCATGTTCACCTGCTTTATTTCTTGGTTAATTTGTTTTCCCTCTCCTTCGGACTTGAATTCATTTCTAACGCTAACCCCGGCTTGTAGTGTGTGCTTAAGTTTATAATTTTCAGATTCCGCCTATTCACCCCCCTCTAGGCGACTTTCAGTCATGCACCTGGTAATATGTTTCAAATTGATGATAAGGTTTGGCTGATCTAGAACAAATATCTGAAACAGACAACCAACAACTTTGCAAAAAGATCTCTAAAACAGAGATTAAAGACGCTTTATTTCAAATGGATAAAAATCAAGGTTTAAGATATTGGACATCGAAATTTAATTAGCAAGTTGGACATGGGCGATTAATCTATTATCGAGGATTAATAAAAAAAATAATGGGTAGGCAATAATCGATCAAATAGTAGTGTCAATGTGCATTGTAAAAATTAAGATATAAAATAGAAACAACTAGCCATCATCAATTTTCAACGTCTTGCTCATAATCTTTTGTTGGAAGCACTTCATCATGGTCTGATTCAAACTCAACATCGTCATCCTCTATTTCACTGTCTTCACATTTGCTATCAGACTCAAAATCATCTTTGAAGTTATATAACTCTTGAACTTCTACGAAGTTTCATAGCGTCATTTTCTTCATAAATATTGTCACATCATTCAACCAATCAGTCTTGAGAATTAGAAGTAACATTAGATAGAAGTACATCAACATTTTTAGTCTTGCTTCTCTATATTTTGCTAAGCAATCTTGCATTGAATTGAACAAAGACAAGATAACTTGTGTGTTATGCATCCTGCTTATTTTTTCTCTTGGTATGCACCTATAGTGCAAATCAAATTAGCCAAACAATTTAGAATAAACAAGGCAATTTCTATTCTATACTATATAAAGCACCAGTTTTCTCAGCTTCCACCATCATCATGCTCCCTTCAAATTTAATTTAAATTGGTAAAAAACTAAAATAATGTATAAATGGGGATTTGAACCATAGTTATTGGCTCCAAACTCACATTCACACTCACCTAGCCAACAGATTACACATGCTTACACTCAAACTTAAATGGAAACCGTATCAGCATATGGACACTTTGCTAGTTTAGTCTAATTGATGACAATATGACATCGAACAAAGTGATTTACCATAACATAGGTGCTCCAATTTCTTTCTCAAGAGGAATAAGGTGTCTACAATGTTGCTAGGCCATTGTGTCAGACTTCTAGTGGGCTTTTGTTTGATTGGGCAGGTGAAAGGGAAATATGCCCTTGGGCCATTTCTATATTGTTTTGGTGATTAGATGCTCAACACATAGAGGTATGACTTTATTGAGCTAAGAGTTAAAGAGATGCAAATGGAAAAGCAAGGTATGATTCTAGCCTTAGTAAATTGTTTTTGGTACTAACATTATTCTACTAAGTGCTAGGAAACTTCTCAAAGTGAGAGAAATTGAATTGAAGAAGTTTGGCTAAGGCAAGCCAGACTTGCACCAACCTGCGGTGCACCGGACAATGTCTGGTGTGCACCGAACAGTGTTCGGTGCCTAGCTAAAAGCTGAGGACGTCGTGGCTAAAATTCACCAAACAGTCTGGTGCCCCACCGAACTATCCGATGTGCTATTAGAGCGCCCAGCCAATGGTCAGCCACGCGATTAGCAGGCGACACGTGGACTTTGCCAACGGTCACCAGGATGCACCGGACTGTCCGATGCACCACCGAACTGTCCGGTGTGCCATGGGGCCGGTGGCTATAACGGTCGGCTTTGCCAAACAAGGAAGGGAATCGCACGTTGTTCACTGTCCGATTGTGCACCGGACTGTTCGGTGTGCCCACAGACAGAAGGCAACTAAGGCCTTCCAAATGGGACTCCAACAGCTCCTAGCTCCCTTGGGGCTCTAAAAGGGACCCCTATGCGCATGGAGCAGTACACCAAGCACCCATTGAACATTCTACAATGCCGAGACTTTGCAAACACACATTTGTTTCATTGTGATAGAGATTCGAGCACTTTCTTGAGTTGTAACTCTGTTGTGTTGTTTCGTGTGCTCGTTCTTGTCTTGCGTGCGTGTTGTTGTTGCAACTCTCGCTCTTATGTGTGCTTCTATTCCCTCTTACTATTGTGTTCATTTGAGATCATTTGTGTAAGGCGTGAGAGACTCCAAATTGTGGAGATTCCTCACTATGGAATATTGTTAAGATAAAGAGAATTGTGGTATTCAAGTTGATCTTTGGATCACTTAAAAGGGGTTGTGATGAGGACATCACTTCTATACATACAATGAATGTACCGATAACACGATCGCGTGCACGACAGCTAAATCTCCAGGTACGTTCTACCCTAGTCAATTGTGTTTCAGAGTTTACGCTTGGGGCCCTGGATGTTTTGATGATTAGGAACCTTGGAGAGGACCAGCAAGGACTTGGGAAAGGCCTAGGTTTTGAGGAGGAGCAGCAAGGGCGCCACAACAGGAAGGAGATCAAGTTTGACTCGGCTGCGGCTCCATCTCGGGTTCCAGGACCAGTCTGCACTAAAATGGACGCCCAAGATACATCCGGACTCCGATTGCGACGGACATGATATGGTTAGAAAGATAAGGAGATTATCTAACCAACCCAACTGATTCCACCCTAAAATTCGTCCGGAGTCAATGGGAATCGTCGAAACAATTCAGCATTCAGATTCTATTTTGGTGCTGCGACACCGTCTGTTGGGCCGTTGGGCCGTGTATCGCGTCGGAGCCCATTAGGGGCGAGTACAGGGGTCACGCACGCCCTAATACTCTATTTATTCAGCAGCCACCGTCACATTAGGGTTGGGTTTTGCTTAAGTTTAGATCTGTCTAGAACAGTTGCCATAGATTGGTTTGTGAGACCCTAACTTGTGAGCTTAATCATTCATCCGCAATATTCTAGATTGTGTTCTTTCTTGTTCTTGCTTGTGTCTTCGATTCTCAGGCAGGAATTAGCCCTCGTGGCGAGGCCAATCACGCAGTGCACGGTTGATAACCAGAGGAGAAGTGGTGCTGCGATTGCGGGGTTCTAGTCGTGTTGATTGGAAGCCGGATCGTCTGTGTGACATCTCCACCAAATCGATAGTTATCTTCACCTGACGGAAGATCGGGCACCCCCATTCCTATCAGGTTGAGTGCAACCCTCGTCCATTGGGACGCCACAACGTGGAGTAGGCAAGTATTCTGCTTGGCCGAACCACGGGATAAAAATCATTGTGTCACTCGTCTTTATTCTACTACGATTTTCTCTCTACCCACTTCACTTACATTATTGCTCTAAGTTTAATACTCACTTAGTGAAGAGCAATTAAGTGAAGAAGTTTACTCCGTTCATACTCCTCACTCGAACTTGGCTCTTGCTTCCACTAATTTAATATTAGTCCAAGTTTGTTTTGTTTAGCTGTTTTTTATAGGATCACCTATCCACTCCCCCTCTAGGTGCTCTTAATTGGTATCAGAGACGTTCTCTTCATCAAGGGACTAACCGCCCAAAGAGATGGATCCTAAAGAGAAGGAGAAGGAAAAGGAGACTCTCTATGTTGGTGAGCCAAAAGGTAACAAGCCCACCGACTCAGGCTCAAACAACAAGAAGAAAGATGGAAAGAAGAAGAGGTGCATCAAGAAGATCATCTACTACGACAACGATGCCTCCTCTTCTTCACCAAGGGACAACGACGACGACTCGTCCACAAAAAAGAAAACGGTTAATCAAAATCATTCATTCGATTATTCTCGCATGATGTACAATTCAAATGCACATTAATTGTCTATTCCACTTGGTAACCCCCCCACTTTGATGGAGACGACTACTCTTTTGGAGTCATAAAATGCGTAGTCATTTATTCTCTCTCCATCCTAGCATTTGGGAGTGGAAAATGGAATGCATTTTGATAGTAGTGATAATCCCATATTTATTAACAAGCAAATTCATAAGAACGCCCAGGCTACTACTATGTTGCTAGCATCTCTATGCAGGGATGAGTACAATAAAGTTAGCAGCTTTGACAATGCCAAGCAAATATGGGACACCCTCAAGATCTCTCATGAGGGAAATGATGCCACCATGATTACCAAGATGGAACTAGTGAAAGGTGAGCTTGGGAGATTCACCATGATAAGGGGAGAGGAGCCAACCCAAACATACAATAGGCTCAAGACCCTAGTGAACAAAATCCGGAGTTATAGGAGTACAAGATGGATAGACCATGATGTCGTTCGACTCATGCTAAGGTCATTTACCGTTATTGATCCTCATCTTGTAAACCTTATTCGTGAGAATCCTAGGTACACCTAGATGACGCCCGAGGAAATTCTCGGAAAATTCGTAAGCGGACACATGATGGTAAAGGAGGCTAGGTACATTGATGACATTACCAACAAACCACTCCCACTCTACAAGCCACAGCCCGTTGCCCTCATGGCAACAAGCAGCAAGGAGGCACTACCTAACAGGGTGGCACAAGTAGAGGTTGCCAGGCTCAATGAGGAGGAAATGACGTTTGTAATCAAGCGCTTCAAGACCGTTTTGAAGGGACGCAAGAAGTATCCAACAATAATAAATCAAGGGGAAAGTGCTCCTACTTCAAATGTGGTAAGTCTGGTCATTTTATAGCACAATGTCCCGATAATGATAATGACCAGGCACAAGAAAAGAAAGGGAAGGAGAGGAAGAAAAACTACAGGAAGGCAAAGGGCGAGGCGCATATTGGCAAGGAATGGGACTCTGACTATTCTTCATCCGACTTCGGCGATGAAGGACTGGCTGCCTCCACCTTTGACAAATCCTCCCTCTTCCCCAACGAGCATCACAGATGCCACATGGCTAAGAAGAAGAAGTTGATAAAATTAATGAATTAATTGATGCTCTTAATGATAAAGATAGATTGTTAGAAAAACAAGAAGATATTCTTTATGAAGAATACGATAAACTTGTTAATGATGAAAAATCTCTTGCTTTAGAGGTTAACGGAAATGAAATTCTTTCTTCTGAATTATCTTCTTGTAATGAATCTATGTCTAGTCTTAAGAGTTTAAATGCTGATTTAAATGCTAAGCTAGAAAAAGTGAATATTACTAGTTCATCTGTGGAGCATGTGTCTATTTGTAATAGGTGTAAAGATTTTGATATTAATGCTTGCAATTCTCATGCTTCCACAATTCTTAAGTCGAATAATGATATTGCAAATCTTAATGCTCAACTTAAGAATTGCAAGAGTGAAAATGATAAAATAAAATTTGCTAAGGATGTCTACACCATTGGTAGACATCCCTCCATTAAGGATGGACTTGGCTTTCAAAAGGGAACCAAGAACTTAACAAGCCAAAGGGCCTCCAATCTCATCAAGGAGAAAGGGAAGGCTCCTATGGCTAGGAGCTCTCATTCTTCACATGACAGAAAGAACCATGCCTATCTTTATGCTCATGTTAAGAATGTTTCCTATGTTGCTCATCATGATAGTTGTTATGATCATGTTGTTTTACCTACTCGTCATGATGTTGTTTTTGACTCTCATGCCATGTATGCATCATCTAGCTCTACACATGCCCATGGTAGGAATAGCCCTAGGTTCCATGTTCATCATGTTGTTTCTCATGTGCCTAGGAATGCATCTAATGGCCCAACTATGCTTTATCATACTTATGATGCTTCATTTGTGCTTATGTGTAAAAATGATAAAGTAGTTGCTAGGGCCTAAGTGCAATGAGAGACAAAACTTGCATCTAGGTTCCAAAGTCTTATGTGACTAACCTTGCAGGACCCAACAAGAGTTGGGTACCTAAATCCCAAGCTTAAATCACCTTGCAGGTTTATGCATCCAGGGGCACAAACTGAATTATTGATAGTGGATGCACAAACCATATGACGGGGGGAGAAGAAAATGTTCACCTCCTATATCAAGAACAAGGATTCCCAAGACACGATCATTTTTGGAGATGGGAATCATGGCAAGGTCAAAGGTTTGGGTAAAATAGCCATCACTACCGAGCATTCAATTTCTAATGTATTCTTAGTAGAATTGCTTGGTTACAATTTACTCTCTGTAAGTCAATTATGTCATATGGGCTATAATTGTTTATTTACAAATATTGATGTATCTATCTTTAGAAGAAGTGATGGTTCATTAACTTTTAAAGGTGTATTAGAAGTCAAGCTCTACTTAGTTGATTTTTCTAAAGAAAATTTCGATCTAGATGCATGTTTAATAGCTAAGACTAATATGGGCTGGCTCTGGCACCGCCATCAAGCACATGTTGGAATTAAGAATCTTCATAAGCTTCTAAAGGGAGAACATGTGTTATGACTAACTGATGTCTGTTTTGAGAAAGATAGACCTTGTGCAGCGTGTCAGGCAAGGAAGCATGTGGGAACTACTCATCCAGACAAAATAGTGACGACAACATCAAGACCACTGGAACTCGTCTGCATGGATCTCTTCGGGCCCGTTGCTTATCTTAGCATCGGGGGAAGTAAGTATGGTCTTGTTATTGTTGATGATTTTCCCACTTTACTTGGGTATTCTTTTTGCAGGATAAAATAGAAACCCAAAGTACTCTAAAACGCTTCCTAAGGAGAGCTCAAAATGAGTTTGAGCTCAAGGTGAAGAAGATCGGAAGCGACAATGGATCTGAATTCAAGAATCTTCAAGTAGAGGAGTTTCTTGAGGAAGAAGGCATCATTCAGGAGTTCTCTGCTCCTTACACACCACAGCAAAATGGTGTAGTACAGAGGAAGAACAGGATGCTCATCGACATGGCAAGAACAATGCTTGGAGAATACAAGATGCTTGAGCGGTTTTGGTCAGAAGCTGTAAATACAGCTTGCCATGCCATAAACCGGCTCTATCTTCATCTCTTCCTCAAGAAGACATCCTACGAACTCCTAACCGGTAACAAACCCAATATTTCATACTTTCGTGTATTTGGGAGCAAATGCTACATCTTGGTGAAGAAAGGTAGGCATTCAAAATTTGCTCCCAAAGCTGTAGAAGGGTTTTTGCTGGGTTATGATTCAAATACAAAGGTATATAGAGTCTTCAACAAATCTTCGGGTTTGGTTTAAGTCTCTAGTGATGTTGTATTTGATGAGACTAATGGCTCTCCAAGAGAGCAAGTTGATATTGATGATGTAGATGAAGATGAAGTTCCAACGGCCGTGATGAGAATTATGGCAATAGGTGATGTACAGCCGCAGGAACAACAAGATCAAGATCAACCATCTTCCTCAACATTAGTGCAACCCCCAACTCAAGATCAGGAACATGTACCTCAAGATGTAGGCATGAATCAAGGGGGAGTACATGAAGAAAAGGATAAAGAGGAAGAAGTACAATAGGGACCTCCAACTCAAGTCTGAGCCATCATCCAAAGGAATCATCCAGTGGATTAGATTCTGGGTGACATCAGCAAGGGAGTAACCACTCGTTCACATTTAGCTATTTTTTGTGAACATTACTATTTTGTTTCTTCTATTGAGCCTTTCAGGGTAGAATAAGCCTTGCAAGATCCAGACTGGGTGTTGGACATGCAGGAAGAGGTCAATAACTTCAAGAGAAATGAAGTATGGAGCCGAGTGCCACGTCCAAAGCAAAATGTTGTGGGAACCAAGTGGGTGTTCCGCAACAAGCAAGATGAGCACGGGGTGGTGACAAGGAACAAGGCTTTACTTGTGGCAAAAGGTTAAGCCCAAGATGTAGGTTTAGATTTTGAGGAGACTTTTGCTCTTGTAGCTAGGCTTGACTCACTACGCATATTATTGGTCTATGTTGCTCACCACTCATTTAAGTTATTTCAAATGGACGTGGAGAGTGCCTTCCTCAACGAACCAATCAAGGAGGAGGTACGTGGAACAACCCCTGGCTTCGAGGATGACAGGTATTCCGACCATGTCTACAAGCTCTCTAAGGCGCTCTATGGACTTAAGTAAGCTCCAAGAGAATGGTATGAATGCCTTAGAGATATTATTATTTCTAATGCTTTCAAGGTTGGGAAAGTTGATCCTACTCTTTTCAAAAAGACTTATAACGGTGATTTGTTTGTATGCCAAATATATGTCGATGACATAATATTTAGTTCTACTAATCAAAAGTCTTGTGAGCAGTTTAGCAGGGTAATGATGCAGAAATTTGAAATGTCGATGGTGCGCGAGCTAAACTACTTCCTTGGATTTCAAGTGAAGAAAATCAAGGAAGGAACCTTCATCTCCCAAACAAAGTATACCCAAGACTTACTTAAAAGGTTTGGAATGCAGGGCGCAAAGCCTGCTAAGACGCCAATGGGAACCGACGGACACTTGGACCTCGACAAGGGAGGTAAGTCCATTGATCAAAAGGCATATCGGTCTATGATAGGTTCATTACTTTATCTTTGTGCGAGTAGACCGGATATAATGCTTAGCGTATGCATGTGTGCTAGATTTCAATCTGACCCCAAGGAACGTCATCTTGTGGCCGTGAAGCGAGTTCTTAGATATTTAGTTCATACGCCTTGCTTCGGGATCTGATATCCAAAGGGGTCTACCTTTTACTTAATCAGATACTCAGATTCTGACTATGCCAGGTGCAAGGTTGATAGGAAGAGCATATCAGGGACTTGTTAGTTTCTAGGAAGGTCCCTAGTGTCCTGGAGCTCTAAGAAACAAACATCTGTTGCCCTATCCACCGCTGACGCCGAGTATGTTGCCGTAGGCCAGTGTTGCGTGCAACTACTTTAGATGAGGCAAACCCTCTGGCACTTTGGCTACAATCTGAGCAAAGTCCCACTCCTATGTGATAATGAGAGTGCAATCCGCTTCACAGGTAATCCTGTTGAACACAGCCGCAGTAAGCACATAGACATCCGACATCACTCTTTGAGAGACCACCAGCAGAGGGGAGATATCGATGTTTGCCACATTAGCACCGAAAATCAGCTAGCCGATATCTTCACCAAGCCTTTAGATGAGAAAAGGTATTGCAGGTTGCGTAGTGAGCTAAATGTCTTAAATTCGTGGAACCTAGATTGATCTATAGCATACATGTGTTTTTGCCTTTAATCATGTTACTTTACGCATTATTATCTCATCTTGCTTAACTTTTGGTGCTCAAGTTGTACAATTCACCCATGGACCTCACAAGTCCTTATGCAAATAATGCACATGTTTAGGGGGTGATGTACTACAACTTGACCCTTTGAGACTAAAATGTTTGCTTGAGTGATTTTGATATAGTCTCAAAGATGGATTGAAAGGGAAAAGGTGGACTTGGGCAAAGAAGAGGCTTCCACTACATTCTGGTATCAATGTATCTTGTCCCAAGCCCCTATCTGTGTTTTCTCATTGCCTTTGGTTTTACTTGTTATTTTTGTGAGGAAATGGGGTTAAAAGGCCAAATAGTTCTTCTGTTTTGGTGCTTAATGCCAAAGGGGGAGAAATTAAGGCCAAAGCAACTGGATCAGCTAACCACTTGTAAATTTTAAAATATAAGTGTAAGTATACTTGGTTTTTTATCAAAATCCTCTTATTGCAAAAAACTGCTCTCTTGTGGGGGAGAAAATTTGATGATGGGAAAAGGGGGAGTTTTCTGACTCTTGATCAAAACTAGTTTTGAAAGTTATTTTGATTTGCCAAACCAAGTGTTTTTGACATAGAGATAGGAAAATGAATTTGTTTTGCGAAAACAAACCAAGTGGTGGCAAAAGTGATCCAAATATGACAGATCCTATGTAAGATAAATTGGTCTTCAATTTGACATCAATTTGCACTCCTGCATTTGAAAATGTTGTTGCATTATGAGTTGCTTTTTATGTGTTGGTATAAATCACCAAAAAGGGGGGAGATTGAAAGGGAAATGTGCCCTTGGGTCATTTCTATATTGTTTTGGTGATTAGATGCTTAACACATAGAGGTATGACTTTATTGAGCTAAGAGTTAAAGAGATGCAAATGGAAAAGCAAGGCATGATTCTAGCCTTAGTAAATTGTTTTTGGTACTAAAATTATTCTACTAAGTGCTAGGAAACTTCTCAAAGTGAGAGAAATCGAATTGAAGAAGTTTGGCTAAGGCAAGCCAGACTTGCACCAGCCTGCGGTGCATCGAACTGTCCAGTGTGCACCGGACAGTGTCCAGTGCCCAGGCTGGCGCCCCGACGAACTGACCGCTCTCAGGAAAAGCTGACGACGCCATGGCTAAAATTCACCAGACAGTCTGGTGCCCCATCGGACTGTTCGGTGTGCTAGTAGAGCGTCCAGCCAACGGTCGGACGCGCGATCAGCGGGTGTAAGGCCCAAAGTTTGTATAAAAAATAATAAAAATAAAATAAATATATGAAGAATTAAAATAGCAAATTCAGATGTCTCAATATACTTGAGTGTTAAAATTGGAGGACTCAATTTTAAAAACCAAGAACTATTTTAGAAAAGAAATAATAGAAAAATTTCCTATTCAACTAAATGAATATGCATTTCATTAAATGATGCTCCATAATCATTTATTTACATGAATCTTAATTTTGAAGTAATTTTACTTCTTATCCCGCATTCAAATACTATTTTTTCTAAAAAGAAAGAAAACCATATGAGTGTTTTTCATATTTCAAGCATTCACCAAACAAATAAAATAATTAAAATAAACATATATATATTGCATCATGTTAGAGTTTAATTATGTGTGCATATATTAATAAAAATCTATATAAAGACAACAATGTTCAAATTGGGAATTTAATCCTAAATTAGGAATTCTAGAATCGAAGAAAGAGGAGCATTAGTGATCACAAAATAAATATCAAAAATAAATAAATTCACCATGCCATGTTTAAGTTGGGCAATTAATGTGAATATAAATCTACCAACAAAAATTGAATTTAAATGGAAATTTAGAGTTTGAATTTGAATTCAAAATAAGAAAAGAAAACAGAATAGATAAAAGAAAAAAAAGAACTCGGTTGGGCCAAAGTTCTCAAACCGGCCCACCTCATTTCCGTCCATTGCACGACCCAAACAGGTAGTGTGTGCGGTTTCAGTGAGTATGGCGTGTGGGCCCAGCTCGTCTGCCTCTGCGCACGCCTCCACCTTTGCACTGCGGGGCCTAGTCCTGTTCACCGCGCCTCATCCCTTCTCATTTCGCGAGGACAGACAGGTGGGGCCCATGCTGTCAGTGCAATCTCCCACCTTCAACAGAACGCGCGGAGCTCGCCCGCGTTGACCGGATCCGCCGCATGGTTGCGCTCCCGCTGCAGATCCCGGAGGCCATTGAAAAGAACCCCTGCTATCGTGCGCAGTAGGCATATAAATCTTGGTGCCGTGACCCAGGAACCCTAGCTTGGCGGAGATAGCCAATCACCGAGGTCCGAGCGTGAGAGATAAGGGCGCGTGGGCGTCGTTCGTCAATCTGTGAAAGCGTAGACGGTGCGGCCCCGTGGTTGGGTTTGTGGGGATCACCGGTGCATACAGAAGCTTGGTGTGGCATCAACAAACTGAAAGAGTCCATGGGAGAGCACCAATTTCTCATCGGAGCAAGTTTGTCGCAGTGAATCCACGCCTTCGCGTGTGCTGTGTTTGGAGTCGATTAATCGCCTGTAAGAACTCCCTCATTCTCTTTGAGACCTTCTCTGCTTCATTTATCACTGAATCGAACTTTGATTGGTGTGCTGATGCCGCCCCGATTGGTCATCGGTGATGCGCCTTAGTCGCCAAGCCGCATATTCGTGTGGGTGCAATTCCTTGTGCCGATAACCTTGGTAGGGATTTTCTGGATCAATTTGCCTTGGACTGCCCTTTGTATAGCACTTTCTAGGGAGAAGAATGGCGCGTGTGGGCCATGGGCGATATCCACGGTGAGTTCACTGGGGGCGCCGTCGTGCGAATCATTCGCCGCGACCCTATTGCGTGCGCAGGGAGGGAGAAAAGCATCGATCGTTGGATGAACTTAAGGCATCCGAGATTAGATCAACGTGGCGATTCGCTCAGGGGGGATCATGTCCATCGGTGGGTAGATCAGCGGCCATGATTAGAAGCCTAGATACCAGTTGGTCTGGTTGGGTGTGTACCATTAGATGATAATCCGATGGCCTCGGACGCAACTACAACACTTATAGCCTTCTATGACGAATAGTTGATGACAATAAAATAATTCGTCATTAGATCACCTTGTTTATGACGATTTTCAGACGATGGCTCTGTATAATGATGAAAACTTAACCTTCGTCATTAAATCTGTCATAACATACTCTAACATCTTGTTCGTGACAATTTTCTATGACAATATAGCAATCGTCATTAGAATAAATCGTCATAACCTTCTCAACATAATAATTGTTACGGTATTATATGACAATTCGCATATGTCATAGACATAATATGTATTTCTATACTATAAAAGATCCAATTTTCCTTTTGCCATCACTCGTTGATCCATGTTTGGTACACCAACACCTTCCTCTTCCTTCTTCCTAGTCGTGCACGCTTCTCCACTTCCTTAGAGGCAAAAGAGGCAAAGCTTGGACCCCATGCCACTTCTCCCTCCACACAACCACAGTCGTAGTTGTAGGCATCATTTGCTCATTTGCCCACCAATCCTACCAAGCCCCATATGAACCCCCACAGGAGCTCCAAAAATTTTACAGTCCTGATCCTGTCGATGCTGTGCACGGGGAGTGGAAGCCCATCTAGATGCTGGTCATCCTCTCGACCGCCATCCACACAGCTATGGACGTCGACGTCGACGCGACGGCTGCCCTGGTCCTGACCTTGCCTAAGACGTGCCACTACCGACACACTCCCTCGTGCTCATCCTTTGTCGCCTCATCCACACCCGTCCGCTCCGTCGCTACCACACATGGCCTCTTTGACAATCTCTACCCCTCCAGCGAGGATGATTACACGCGCCCCAACCTAGCCTGCCCATCCGACCTCTCTTTATGTGTTGACCATGTGATGGCTCCCATTTGGTTGCCTGCTTACACGATGCCAATGTTGCACCCATGGCTACAGCTCAAGCCAAAAACATCCCTCCTGGTTGCATGCATAGATACGCAAGGAGCGTCCCGTTTCCAGCGAAACAAGCTCGCATGAGCCATGCCATGCTTACACACCGAACCAATTAGACGAATTGTGTCCTGTTGGGGACTTGTTCTCAAACGCTATGAATTAAGAACAAGACAACACAAAAAGATTAATGGTTAAATGCCCTTCGTCCTTCGAAGCATTATTTCCCTCAGGATATAATGATCTTTAGACGAAGGTCATGAAGGACGTACCTTCATCATCACAATATGTACTAATTGAAAGGAGAAGCATATGAAACATGAAAGATAACATAGATAATTATATAACATTATATGACATTTTAATGTATACTTCTTATTACATAATCATGAATAGATAAGAACAATATCGAATTACATTTGTACCTTCGTTTTGATAGAAGATGAGAGTATAGGCGTGACGCACAAGCGGGTACAAGTCAGCGTGAACAGTATGGGAGTACTGTTCACCTATTTATAGGCACAGGACGTAGCCCATGAGAAATTACAATTATGCCCTTTACATTTACTATTGGCTTATAGAAAAATCTATGAGGACTGAACAACCTTTTTCCCCTTTAAGTTGGTTCCCTTTTCTGTAATTTAGCCGAAGCTCCCTTTCGCGCAGCTTCGGAGCGACGACAACCTTCGTCACGATCAAGCTCCTCATCGTGTATGCTTTTACCATAATCCGAAGATACCTGTCCACGAATCATACTTGGAAGACATTGTTAAATTATGTTTTTGAGGACCTTCGGAGGACGAAGACCCCCAACAGTAGCCCCTCGCAGTATTAATTTGTTTAAGATAACGAATTCAGTCTGCGACATGGATGAAGGCCTTAAGCCGAAGGTTCGAAAAAACACCTTCCCTTTGCTAGAATAGCAACAGTTAATGACAGATGGGACCCTCCAATTTGGAGCGTGTCGATCGTATAAATAAGAACTCACCCTGACCACATTTGGTACGCTACTTGCCGCTTGCTTTGTTTGCCCTATTTTCTAGGTCTTGCTTACCAACACTTCCTTAGTTTCTCAGATTCCCTAAGCTTCGGTTTTAAGGACGCATTTTCACCATTCTCGAAGAAAAGATGTCTCAGGACAAAAAGGTTGCCGCTGAGACGAAGCTGACCGAGGAGGAGAAGCTCCTTGAAGAGAAGACTGCTGGATTTGTTGAATCGATAGCAAAGACAAATACAGAGAAGATTACTAAAGAAATACTAGAAGGATTGTCTAAAGATACCGATGATAGCGACAACTATGATATGGAGAGTGGAGGCAAAGACTCTGAAGATCAGCCCTGGCGACCAAGTCATACGGTCTTTGGGAAATCAACTATCAAACAGAGTCATCTTGATAATATGAGAGGAAGGTATTTTCGAGATATGTCTATTGTGAGGGCTGACGTAGACAGGGTCGTTCCTGCTCTCGAAGAAAATGAAGTTGTGATCTTTCGAAGCTTCTTCAAAGCTGGTCTTCGGTTCCCGTTGAGTAGATTTGTGGTTGAAGTTTTGAAGACATACCAGATCTACCTTCATCAGATTACTCCTGAATTGATTATTAGGATGGGGATTTTTGTCTGGGCTATGAGAAGTCAAGGTCTGGAGCCAAGCGCAAGATGTTTTTGCAGTATGCATGAGCTCTCATATGAGACGAAGGCCTAGGGTAAAGAACAATATCACAACAATTTCGGCTGCTACAGCTTTGTTGCCCGCTCCGGCGCAAGTTACCCAGTGCCAACATTCCGGAAGAGGTGGCCCGGAGACTGGATGAAAGAATGGTTCTATATAAAGAATGATTTAAAGGCAAGAGAATATATTAAAGAGATCATCATGCGCCCCATTTGGTCCCGCTTCGGCCTCCGGAAGCCGAAGGTTGAAATTGACGAGGCAGCCGAAGCATGCCGAAGGGCTTTCAGCACAGTTTGCTCTTTTGTTGGAGCAAGGGACCTGCTTCAAGAGCATATAGCCTTCAGAATATAGTCACTTGTAGACAATTAGGAAATGCCGAAGGACACCATTACTAACCCTAGCGAAGGTGGCCTAGTTCGACTAAAGTACACCTTTAGATTTGGGGACAAATTTGTCGAACCAGATGATGACTGGCTGAAGTGTATTGAAAATACTAGTGATGAATTACTTGGAGCATATTCCAAGTCCGAAGATAATGCACTATCTGCAGCCTTCGGGAGCCGAAAAAAGAAAAGATTAAATAGGGTTTTTGATGCTATTGGATTTGTGTACCCTGACTATCGCTACCCTCCACGAGGGCAGAAAAGAAAGGGTGTATCCTCTAAAAAGGTTGCTGCTTCGGCTGTTCCAAGCGAGCCTGCGCCGAAGGGTAAAAAATTGAAGGTCCTTACCTACCGACCACGCTACATTAAACCGGTTGTAGTGCTTGAATTTAGCAGGGAGACATCTTCAGCTACTGAGCCGAAGGAACCTGTTCCACCCATGCAGAAGATTGAAAAGTCGGCTGTAGCGCCGAAGGCTCTTTCGATTAGGTTGATTGAAACAAAAGCTGTTGTTGGGGGCCTTCGGCTTTCGAAGGTCCTCAAAAACATGATTTGACAATGTTTTTTAAGTGGAATATGTGAACAGGTATCTTCGGAATCGGGTCACGAATATACAAGAATATGGTCAAGACGAAGCTTGAGTAGGACGGAAGGCGATCATGACGAAGGAGAAGATGATCACGAAGCTATGCGCGGAAAAAGCTTCGGCATGACAGCAGAAAAGGGGAACCGACTTATATGATGAAAAGCCAAATTAGACCTCGAAGAATCACTATAGAGTTATTGATAAATGTAAAGGGCATTAATGTAATTCTTCACGGGCTGCGTCCTGTGCCTATAAATAGATGAACAGTACTCCCGTACTGTTCACGCTGATCTGGCATCTGCTTTTCGCATCACGCCTGTATCTTTACTTTTTGACAATCTAAAGGTACATTTATAATTTGTTATTATGACTCTAATAATACAAAATAGAAATAAGTTGATGATAATATTTGTATTATTGTTCGTATTCCATGTACATATTCTTCTTCATCATATGTTAGACTTACGAAGGTCTTCTCCTTCACAACCTTCGTATGAAATTCATTATATCCGAAGGGATATAATGTCTTAAAGGACGAAGGACTTTAACATTTAATACTTTTTATGTTGCCTTGTTCTTGACTCTTAACATTTGAGAACAAGTTACCAACATTGGCGCCCACCTCCGGTGAACTCACGTCCATTTTTTGAGTTTTGATCATCTTCGGCAAGCATCACCTTCGTCATGCCGCCGAGGAAAGCTTCAGCCGCAGGGGCTGCTACTCTGCAGCCGCTGGATCCTAATCAGGATGTCCTTTCTCTCAAGGAGGCCCGAAGCCAGAAGAGGAAGGCCACTAGTCCAACGCCTCCAGAAGATGACTTGGATCAAGAAATCCAAAATTTGGAGATGCTCCATCAACAGGTCCAACGGAAGAAGGAAAAGATGGCTCGTCTAGCTGATCTACAAAGGCAGATAGACGAAGCCTCTGAAGAGCTTCGACATCTTACTCAAGATGACCAGAACCAAAGGCCCCCGCACAAACAGCTTCATCAAGAGGGCTTCTATAACGAGGGCGACTGGTATGAAGATTTCCATCATGGAAATTTTGCTTTTGATGATACTTCTCCCCTATCAACAGAACTGCAGGCTACACCTTGGCCACAGTCTTACAAGCCACCTCAGCTCCCCATGTACGACGGTCATTCAGACCCGAAGCAATTCTTGATGAGCTATGAAGCAACCATATCTTCGTATGGTGGCAACATGGTGGTCATGGCAAAGTCTTTCGTCATGGCTGTCAGGAGTGTTGCACAAACCTGGTACTCCTCTCTTCGGCCAGGGACAATCACTTCATGGCAAAAGCTAAAGGACATGTTGATAACCAGCTTCCAAGGGTTTCAAACAAAGCCAGTTACTGCCCAAGCTTTAGTCCAGTGCACCCAGGACCACGAAGAATATCTTCAGGCGTATGTCCGAAGGTTCCTGCGTCTAAGGGCACAAGCACCAACAGTGCCCAATGAAATTGTCATTGAGGCCATGATCAAGGGGCTTCGGCCGGGACCTTCAGCTCAGTACTTTGCCAGAAAGCCTCCTCAAACTTTGGAGAAGTTGCTCCAGAAGATGGACGAGTATATTCGAGCTGACAATGATTTTCGCCAAAGAAGGGAGGAAGCATTCAGGTTCTCTGAAATGACCAGGGGCTTCGGAGGAAGATTCCATCCGAGGCACGTCAGGTCAATTCACAATTCTACTCAAAGTGATGACAAAGGGAGTCAACAGCAAAGGCCACAGTGCTCCTCGCAAGCTTCGGGGCAACAGCAAAGCTCTTTCCGGCCGCCAGCGCCAAGGGGCAGAGGCGCCAGGGGCTTCGGGGGAAGATTTGGAGATCAACCAAGAAAAATTTACTGCCTATTTTGTGGTGAAGGCAAGGGCCATACCACCAGGATGTGCCATGTTACCATCCAGAAGCAAAAGGAGCTAGCAGAAGCTGCAGCGCAACAGAGCCAGCCGAAGCAGGTCATGCATACTGCTTCGTACCATTCACCTTACATTCCAGAATATGTAGGCAATCACCCTGCAGCTTCTGTTGCTTCGGCAAGTCAATCCCAAGCATCTTGGCAACAGCCTCCACCGCCACCACCAATGCAACGAGGTCAGCAGCCAGAAGGGAGTCAGCACACTCACCTTCAGCGGGACTTTAGAGAGGAGTCCGAAGCTCGCACAGTCAATAGCATTGTGCCGGAGTCAAAGCATATTTACTGACAAATATCCTACCTCGACAGTGGATTTTCGCATTATTCGCATTTCAGTCTTACTTTCTTTTTAATAAGGAACAATTATGGGAAGTTTAAGTGCTTTTTATCGTCTTTTAATCTCTTGTAACAGTTTCGTTCTCTGTCATAATAAAAATATGTCTTCTCCATAGGCTCAAGTTGCCGAAACATAAGAATTTATGGTGGCAAGAAGGATCTTCGAATTATCAAAAATTTGTTCTAAGAAATACAGTGCAATTTCTTCGAAGCAGCAAAAGTCATTCCTAAGGGAGCGCAGTGTAAGTTTTCCGCTCAAAAGTCATTCCTAAGGGAGCACAGTGTAAGCTTTCTGCTCAAAAGTCGTTCCGAAGGGAATGCAGAGCTTACAGCGAAAAATAAACGCTGATTCCGCTGAAAGTAAAAGGCGAAGAAGCTCCTAAGGGAGGCTTACAGCGAAAAATAAACGCTGATTCCACTGAAAGTAAAAGGCGAAGAAGCTCCTAAGGGAGGCTTACAGCAAAAAATAAACGCTAATTCCGCTGAAGTAAAAGGCGAAGAAGCTCCTAAGGGAGGCTTACAGTAAAAAATAAATGTCGACCTTCGGCAAATATCATTTTGCATAACATCACATCATTACATCATTTGCATAGCATAACATCATACATCATAGTGCATCAACAACGCAAGAAGAGGGGTTTCAATATTGATATTCGAAGATCGTTTTGAAGAAATAGTGGCACGACACAAACAATAGCCATGGAAGGGTTATATCTTCGTCAAACTCTGAGATGGAAAGATCTATTGATCATCGATTTTACCAGGATTGGTTACTGATTTTATGAGCACGGATATTATTTACGAAGCATGAAAAGAACGGAAGGTGTTTTTTTTGCCGAAGGCTCAAAAACGGTATGTGTATAATGTTTCATGCATCGCAAATAATAGAACTATAAACAGTTAATAAATTACACCCTAAGTTACACAATATTACACATGATTCTCAACAAACATTACATTCTGAGTGTTTTTGCAACAGCATCTAATCATCCCTTAAGACTACTTTTGCAGCTTCGTTTAAAAGCTGATCAACAACTCTATCCATGATGGCTTCGGTCATTGTCTAATTTCATCATCCCCCTTCGTGTGGGGGCCCCTAGATGACTCAGCAGGTTCTGAGGGAAGAGTAGATACGGATTTATTACTATTACAAACCCTGAACAAGTTCGAAGTCAAAAAATTACAACAAAGAGACAAAAACCACTAGTCAATACCTATTTGCCCTTCGGGCTCTGCGCTTTTCTTAGCAACCTCTGCTACTTTTCTAGCATCATGGATGCCTTTTTCGCTTTTTTGAATAATCTCTTGGGCCATTTCCCGGCCACCATTATCCCAGATGTCGGTGAAAAATTTTCCACCAACCATGCTAGCTTCGGCCGAGGGGTCTTTTATATCTTCGGAGGATAAGGCAGTTTCGGATTGTGTTAAAGTTTTCACATGCTCGCAGCCTTTCCTCTCCAAAATAGTAGCAATCCCCCTGGCACCCGAGAAAGCACATATGTCTCCGTGGCTATTCAAAATTTCCTCAAAAGCCTCGGCTTCGTGATTGATCCATTCAATCGGGCCCTCGGGGTTCCCCCTTGTGAAGTTTTCCTCGCTCGAGAATGCGCCAACGCTGGCGAAGCTAGTTTTTATTTTCTTAACGCATTCTATAGATTTGTCATAGCACCTTTTTTTGGATGCACGAAGCTCTTCAACGTTTCCTTCTAAATGATTTGCCCACTGGTCGCTAAGTTCTCATTTCGTTTCTTCAACTATGCGTTCTTCTTTAGCTCGGGCCAACTGTCTCCGAAGACTCTCGATTTCTTGCTTTTGAGCTTCAGCTTGAGCTTTAGAAGTAGCTTCGTCTTCCTTTATCTTATCTACCAATGTAAGCAAAATTTTGTCTTTTTCCAAGGCTTCGTTTCTTAGCTCGATAACCTCTGTTCGAAGGTTATTGAGAGCAATAGTGCAGCTTTCGTCTTCAGCATTCTTTTGTGCCCTTAAGGCATTGCTGAGTATTAAGCCCTGTGCAAAAGAATGAATGGATTAAAAAAATTACCTTCAGACTATTGTATGCAAGGCTATCTGCAAGATCGTCCTTCGTCATGGCGCAGAGGCCAGCTTCGAGCTTCGGGAACCCCATACTTCTAGCCATCTCCCGGCAGACAGATAATTCCTTGTTATCTGGGAGGCAGTATAAGAAGTCGTCTTCGTCTGTGCCATTGAATACTAAGGCCCCTTTTGGATACCTCAGTTCTTGGGCATAGTGATTAGCTTCAAAAATCTCTTCTTCAGATAATCTTTTTCCCGAAGCATGTCGAACAATATAATCGAGGGCTTTGGAGGATGCTTCGGGGGCAGCAGTGCCAGTCTCTTCAACTAAAATCGGCTCTGTCATTTTCGTTTCTTCGGCTTCCAAGAATTTTACCTTGGTGGGCTCTGAAGGCCCAGCTTCAGTCTCAGATTGTTGCTTTGGAGCTTCGGCAACAAAGATTTTAGTTTGCACTTCGGAAGTTTCAACAATTTTCTTCGGAGTTGTGCTTGAAGACTTAATTGTCTCCAAAACATCTAGCACATTAACCATCCTTTTTCTTTTCGGGGTCACCGCTGGACCCTTTTGGTTTTTTGCTGCCTCAATTTTTGCTGAAGGACTTAAAATTTCTGATGATTTTGTTTCTTCAGTCCTCGGTTTTTCTGTTTTTTCTGTTAATGGTGCTTCGGCCATTTCTTCGATTTTTGGCACTGGAGGTGGTTCTTTAGCTTCGGTGGCCGAAGAGGTCTCACCAATAAATTCAGGCACTGTGGCCGGTTCAATATAACGTGGCTGGTGTGTGAGAACCTTTACCTTTTTTCTCTTCGGCGCTGGTTCGCTAGGAGCAGCTGAAGCAATTCCCTTTGCAGAAGAAGTGATCTTTCTTTTTTGACCCCGCGCTGGGTAATGGTAGTCGGGGTAGACAAACCCAATTGCATCAAATACTCGGTTAAGTCTCTTCTTCTTTCGGCCTCCGAAGGCCGCTGATAATGCAGTATCTTCGGCCTTTGAGTACACCCCAAGCAATTTGTCACTTATGGCCTCAATACTTTTTAACTAGTCATCATCTGGCTCAACAAACTTATCTCCGTATTTGAATGTGTATTTTAGCCTAACTAGTCCACCTTCGTCAGTCTCTTTAATGGTTCCCTCCGGCATTTCCCACTTTTCCACAAGTGGCCATACTCTGAAAGCAATGTGTTCTTGGACCAAATCCCTTGTTCCAATAAAAGAGCAAACAACGCCAAAGGCTCTCTGGCATTCTTCGGCTGCTTTATTCATTTCCACCTTCGGCTTCCGGAGGCCGAAGCGTTGCCAGATAGGGCGCATAATGATACCCTTGATATCTTCACGTGATTTCAAGTCATTTTTCACATAAAACCATTCTGTCATCCAGTCACCGGGCCACCTCTTTCGAAAGGTTGGCACATGGCAGCTTGACCCAAACCGAGCGCCGAAGCTGTAGCAGCCAAAGTTGTTGTGATACTGCTCTTTGCCCCAGGGTTTTGTCTCATACAATAGCTCATGTACGTTATAGAAGCTTTTTGCGTTAGGTTCCAAACCTTGGCTCCTCACGGCCCACACAAAGATGTTCATCCTTATGATTGCTTCGGGGGTAAGTTGGTGAAGGTAGATTTCAAATGTCTTCAGTACTTCCACGACAAAACTGTTCAAGGGAAATCGTAATCCAGCTTTTAAGAAGCTTCGGAATATCACGACCTCATTTTCCTCGGGAGTCGGACAAGTCTTCTCTCCTTCGTCACCCCTCACAACAAACAAGTCCCGAAAATATCTGCCTCTCATATTGACAAGATGATTTTCCTTAATATTGGACTTACCAAAAACTGCATGGCTTGGTCGCCAGGGTCAATCTTCAGAATCTTCACCACCACAATCCACATCGTAACTTTCACTGTCGCTAGTATCTTCAGATAAACCCTCCAAAATCTCCCTGGTAATCTTCTCTGTATTAGTCTTTGACATTGATTCAAGAAAGCCCAAGTGCATCTCCTCAGAAAGGCTTAGCTTTGAAGCACCAACAACTTTCTTATCTTCAGACATCTTCGCAAATGCTGACAAAGTGCACTCAAAACCGAAGCTTAAAAATTTAAAACTAAGCAAGTGCTGTTGCGCGCAGACTAAAAAATTGGGTGAGTAAAAGCAGGTGGCAAGGGAGCTTGCCAAATAGGCTGGTGCTGAGCTCTTATTTATACAGCTAGCGCGTTGAAAACTGGAGGGTCCTGCTTGTCAAAGACTGTTGTTATTCTAACAAAGGGAAGGTGTTTTTTTCGGACCTTCGGCTTAAGGCCTTCGTCCATATCGCAATATGAATTTATCGTTCCAGCAAATTAATATTGCGAGGGGCTACTGTTGGGGTCCTTCGGCTTCCGAAGGTCCTCAAAAACATGATTTGACAATGTTTTTTAAGTGGAATATGTGAACAGGTATCTTCAGAATCGGGTCACGAATATACAAGAATATGGTCAAGACGAAGCTTGAGTAGGATGGAAGGCGATCATGACGAAGGAGAAGATGATCACGAAGCTATGCGCAGAAAAAGCTTCGGCATGACAGCAGAAAAGGGTAACCGACTTATATGATGAAAAGCTAAATTAGACCTCGAAGAATCACTATAGAGTTATTGATAAATGTAAAGGGCATTAATGTAATTCTTCATGGGCTGCGTCCTGTGCCTATAAATAGATGAACAGTACTCCCGTACTGTTCACGCTGATCTGGCATCTGCTTTTCGCATCACGCCTGTATCTTTACTTTTTGACAATCTAAAGGTACATTTATAATTTGTTATTATGACTCTAATAATACAAAATAGAAATAAGTTGATGATAATATTTGTATTATTGTTCGTATTCCATGTACATATCCTTCTTCATCATATGTTAGACTTACGAAGGTCTTCTCCTTCACAACCTTCGTCTGAAATTCATTATATCCGAAGGGATATAATGTCTTAAAGGACGAAGGACTTTAACATTTAATACTTTTTATGTTGCCTTGTTCTTGACTCTTAACATTTGAGAACAAGTTACCAACAGCTGTCGAAGATAAGACTGAAAGGTCAAAAATTGAAAAAACAACAAGTGCATCAGGGATTCTAAGTCCTTCGACAAAAACAACAGTGCTGACGGCAGAGAAAAGTTTTGCCATAACTCCTAGAAGGAGAAGGATGGTGAATGTATTGGATATTTTAGAGACACCGGATTCCAAACGCCCCTCTTTCTCAAAGAAGACTGCCAAAGCAGTCAAAACGCAAGACAAAGCTGATCCTAAGCAAATAGAAGCCGAAGCTATAACGACCCAGGATGAAACTAGGGCAGGGCCCAAAGTGCCTGCTAAGACGAAGCTTGCCACACCCGAGCAGGAGGCCGAAGAAATACCTTCAGATATTAATATAGCTTTTGAAAAAAGTGTGGCCAAGGAAAGCGAATCCCTTATCCCCGAAGCTTCCTCTGAAGATATTGATTACATCATTCGACACGCTGCAGGAAAGAAATTATCCAAAGAAGAAATTTTTGAAGCCAATCACTATGCCCGGGAACTGAAGTATTCGAAGGGGGCCTTAGTGTTTAATGGTATGGATGAAGATGATTTCTTGTATTGTCTCCCGGACAACAAAGAATTATCCGTCTGCCGGGAGATGGCCAGAAGCATGGGTTTCCCGAAGCTCGAGGCTAGGCTTTGCGCCATGACGAAGGAAGATCTTGCAGATAGCCTTGCATACAACAGTCTGAAGGTACAAAAGTTGTAAATTTTGAAGCATATGGATTATGTAATAAAGCCTTTTACTCTCATGTTAATTCATTCATTCTTTCTTGTAGGGCTTAATACTGAGCAACGCCTTAAGGGCGCAAAAGAATGCTGAAGATGAGAGCTGCACTATTGCTCTTAACAACCTTCGAACAGAGGTTATCAAGCTAAGAAATGAAGCCACGGAAAAAGACAAAATTCTGCTTACATTGGTGGACAAAGGAAAGGGGGATGAAGCTAACTTCAAGGCTCAATCTGAAATTCAAAAGGATGAGATTGAAGTCCTTCGAAAACAACTGGCTGAGGCCAAATTAAAATGTGTTGTTGCCGAAGCTGACCGAGATGCCAGTGAGTACTGGAAAAATTATTTTGAAAAAACAGTTGCAGAGCTTCGCGCATCAAAAGAAAGATGTTTTGAAAAATCTGTGGAATGCGTAAAAAAAGATAGAGACTAGCTTCGCCAACGTGGGCACATATTCAAGCGAAAACAACTTCATATGAGGCGACCCCGAGGGCATCATCGAGTGGATCAGTAATGAAGCCGAAGCTTTTGAGGAGATTTTGAGTGACTGTGGGGACGTCTGTGCATTCTCTAGTGCGAGGGGGGTTGTAGCCATTTTGGAGAAGGCAGGTTGTGAATATGTTAATACCTTGGTCCAGACCGAAGCTGCTTTCTCCGTCGACGATACGAAGGACCCTTCGGCCGAAGCGAGTTTAATAGGTGGAAAATTTTTCACTGATATCTGGGAAACGGCGGCCGAGGGATGGCTCATAAAATAATGAAGAAAAGCGAAAAGGATATTCATGACGCTCGAGAAGTAGCAAAAGAAGCTGAAAGAGCAGTGGAACTCGAAAGACGAATAGGTATTACTTAATGGCTCTTAGCTTTGTTATTTTTGACTTCGAGCTAACTGATGTTTTCTACTGCAGCTGAACTTCCTCCTCCACCAGAGCCATTCGACCCACTGGCCGACCCAGAAACAAAGAAGGCAATAGAAATCATTAATGTGGCCGAAGCTATTGTAGATGAAGTTGTTACCAAACTGCTAACCGAAGCTGCAGAAAAAGTTCTGAAGGAAGAAGAGTAGCTATTGTAAAAACATTTTCTAGAATATTACTGTAACACTTGCTGAACTATGTTTATAATATTTGGTGCTTACAAGATTTGAATGTAATATATGAATTGCTTGTAATTCAGTTCTTTGCGATGCATGAAACTTTTTATACATACCGTTTTTGAGCCTTCGGCGAAAAAAACACCTTCCCTTCTTTTCATGCATCGTAAAGAAGAGTTTTTATGCCTCGTAAGAATCATCCACCCTTTGTAAAGAACATCCAAGCTTCGTAAAAACATTAATGCTTCGTAAACAATAGATTTCTTCTTCCATATCAGAGCTGATGAAGTTGTACTTCTTCAAAACTTATTTTGTGCCTTAGTACAATTTCACTTCTTTGAATCATTCTCCGAAGATTACCATTGTATCCCCTTCTTGTGCCATTGATGCAATATGATGTATGATGTTATGTTATGCGAAATGATGTGATAATGTTATGTTATGCGAAATGATGTTTATGCCGAAGACACACTCACACCGCCATAGTGGAATACACAATCTGTTTACCGCTTATTTTTCGGCTTCACCGCTTATTTTTCAGTGTATCAGCGCTGACTTTTCGCTGTAAGTTCTGCATCCCCTTAGGAACGTCTTTTAAACTTCTTCGCCTTTTATTTCGGCGGTATTCACGTTGACTTTTCGCGCTTCGCATTATATTTCGGCGGTATTTGGCTCTGCATTCCCTTTGGAACGACTTTTGAGCAGAAAACTTACACTGCACTCCCTTAGGAACGACTTTTTGTAGCTTCGGCAAACTTACGCTGCGTTCCTTAGGAACGAATTTTTGTAGCTTCGGCAAACTTACGCTGCGTTCCTTAGGAACGACTTTTTGTAGCTTCGGTAAAACTTGCAATGTGATTTTTAGCCCCGCATTCTCTTAGGAACGACTTTTGAGCTTCAGTAATTTTTGAACTTCGTGGGTCTGTGGAGGAGATATATTTCACTATGGCAAGAACGAAGCTATTACAAGAAATTGGAAATGGCAAGAAAACTAAGTTTGCAATAATTGTTTCTTATTAAAGATGAAAATGACAATGGATGTAAAACTGTTTCAATGGTAGGATATCTCTCAATAGATGTGTTTCGACTCTGGCACAGTACTATTGACTGTGCGAGCTTCGGACTCCTCCCTGAAATCTCGCTGCTGATGGGTCTGTTGGCTCCCTTCTGGCTGCTGGCCTCGTGAATATGCAGGTTGTAATGGTGGTGGAGGCGGAGGCTGTGGCCAAGACGCCTGTGGCTGGCTAGCCGAAGCAATAGAAGCTGCAGGATGGTTACCCACATACTCTGGTATGTAGGGTGAGTGATACGAAGCGGTGTGCATGACCTGCTTTGACTGGTTCTGCTGAGCTGTAGCTTCTGCTATTTTCTTTTGTTTCTGAATGGTGACATGGCACATCCTTATAGCATGGCCCTTGTCCTCACCACAGAATAAGCAATAAATTTTTCTGGGCTGATCCCCAAACCTTCCTCCGAAGCCCCTGGCGCTTCTACCTCTTGGAGCTGACGGCCGGAAAGAGATTTGTTGTTGCCCCGAAGATTGGGAAGTATATTGTGACTTCTGCAGCTGACTTCCTCTGTCATCACTCTAGGTGGAGTGAATTGACCTGACATGCCTTGGGTGGATTCTTCCTCCGAAGCCCCTGGTCATCTCAGAGAACCTGTAGGCTTCCTCCCTTCTTTGGCGAAAGTCATTGTCAGCCCGGATGTATTCATCCATCTTTTGAAGTAACTTCTCCAGGGTCTGAGGGGGCTTCCAGGCGAAGTATTGGGCCATAGGTCCTGGCCGAAGCCCTTTGATCATGGCCTCAATGACGATTTCATTGGGCACAATTGGCGCTTGTGCCCTTAAACGCAAGAACCTTCGGACATATGCCTGAAGGTATTCTTCGTGGTCTTGCATGCACTGGAACAAAGCTTGAGCAGTAACCGACTTCGTCTGAAACCCTTGGAAACTGGTGATCAGCATGTCCTTCAACTTCTGCCATGATGTGATTGTTCCTGGCCGAAGAGAGGAGTACCAGGTTTGTGCAACATTCTTGACTGCCATGACGAAAGATTTTGCCATGACTGCAGTATTGCCCCCATATGAAGATATGGTTGCTTCGTAGCTCATCAAAAACTGCTTCGGATCTAAGTGCCCATCATACATGGGGAGCTGGGGTGGCTTGTATGTTGGGGGCCATAGGGTAGCCTGCAGTTCTGCTGACAGAGGACAAGCATTATCAAAAGCAAAATTTACATGATGGAAATCATCATACCATCCATCCTCGTTGAAGAAGCCTTCTTGATGAAGCTCCCTATGTTGGGGCCTTCGTTCTTGTTCGTCTTGAGCAAGATGGCGTACTTCTTCAGTGGCTTCGTCAATCTGCCTTTGAAGATCAGCTAGTCGGGCCATCTTCTCCTTCTTCCTTTGTACTTGCTGATGAAGTATCTCCATGTTTCTGATTTCTTGGTCCAACTCTTCCTCCTAGAGTGTTGGGCTAGTGGCCTTCCTCTTCTGGCTTCGAGCCTCTTGGAGAGAAAGGTTCTCCTGATTTGGGTCCAGTGGCTGTAATGCAGTAGCCCCTGTCGCTGAAGCTTTCTTCGGCGGCATGACGAGGGTCAGTGCTTGCTGAAGGTGGTCGAAGAAGGGTTCACCCCATGGTGGGCGCCAATGTTGGGGACTTGTTCTCAAATGCTATGAATTAAGAATAGGGCAACACAGAAAAGATTAATCGTTAAATGCCCTTCGTCCTTCGAAGCATTATTCCCCTCAGGATATAATGATCTTCAGACGAAGGTCATGAAGGACGTACCTTCATCATCACAATATGTACTAATTGAAAGGAGAAGCATATGAAACATGAAAGATAACATAGATAATTATATGACATTATATACCATTTTAATGTATACTTCTTAGTACATAATCATGAATAGATAAGAACAATATCGAATTACATTTGTACCTTCGTTTTGATAGAAGATGAGAGTACAAGCGTGACGCACAAGCAGGTACAAGTCAGCGTGAACAGTACGGGAGTACTGTTCACCTATTTATAGGCACGGGACGTAGCCCATGAGAAATTACAATTATGCCCTTTACATTTACTATTGGCTTATAGAAAAATCTATGAGGACTGAACAACCTTTTCCCCTTTAAGTCGGTTCCCTTTTCTGCAATTTAGCCGAAGCTCCCTTCTGCGCAGCTTTGGAGCGACGACAACCTTCATCACGATCAAGCTCCTCATCGTGTATGCTTTTATCATAATCCAAAGATACCTGTCCATGAATCATACTTGGAAGACATTGTTAAATTATGTTTTTGAGGACCTTCGAAGGACAAAGGCCCCCAACATGTCCCACTCCATCAAACGTGCTCAAGTACCACAGCGTCTACACTAACGTGTACCTCTGCAACACCCTCTCTACAACACCCTCACCAAGACGAATGTCGTGGCGCTCGAGCCATCCTCAGAGTAGGGGCAATGGGCCCGATATCGCTGTTGTTATTGCTTGGGGGTAATACCTTGGTCGAACCCAACCAAGCACCAGCGGAAAAACAAATTAATCCCTAACCCTAAGTGTTGTCTCCTATCTGTTGTTGCCTGTTGAGCATCTGAGCGGTCCACGCCTCCAGGCTCTAGCTCTGCCCCAAACCTTCACTCGTTGACCAAAAAATCCCAAGACCCGGCCGCCCAATTCAGTGTTCTCCTTCCACCCAGGCCTAGGTGCCCAGCACTGCCCGTCACTAGACTATCACCGGCCCTGAGGTGCGCCAAGGCCGAGGTCTACCCCATCCCCTCCCCTACTGAGCTCTGTGCCTCCATCCAGGGCAGACTCGAGACCAAGCCCCTCCGGCCCTCCCCGCACCTATTTCGCCCTATTGCCCAGGCTAAGCTTTGCCTCTTCCTAGGCCCTGCTCTGCCTCTTCCTAGGCCCTGCTCTGCCCTAAGACTACCTCCCCGTCGGTGACAGCGTTAGTGCTTCGTGATGGCATGCCGACGCTCGTGAGCCCCGGTTCTAGCTCTGGTTCGGTGGCGTTATCAGCATGTGCTCCACCTCCACGCCCTCAGGTAGCCAAGTCACAAGGCATTTGATTCAGAGTTGAGTGTTGTTTTGCCTTATTGTTTTGAACAAAAAATCCTTATTGTTTTGCTGATTATAGGGTTGTTCCAGAAGATGAGGAACGACGGCGTCGACCCCCAACCTCGTCACCTACAACATGCTCATCTTCGACCTCGCGTGCGCTGGGATGGTCGCCAAGGCCAGGGATTTCCTGTCGACGTGTACAAGTCCATGACAGTGGCTGTTCGTTGAAATTAGAAGCTGGTGAGGGAGTCTCGTAGCAGAACTTCAACGTCGAGATGTACTGATTTAACTATGCTCATGTAGTATATCATGTGACTTTTTTTAAACTAGCAAAAGGTTGTGTTAATAATTCTTGGTGTACTAACTGTGATACCATCTTCATTTTGTCTAATTGGATGATTCATGCCATGTGCATTAAAGATGGAAAAGCCACCTATGTATCAAGATATGTGAAGACTGAACAAGAGTATTTTGGTGGAGCGAAGTTTATGAAGGTAAAAAAATTCTTGTTTCCCTCAAAACCTAAGCGTTTTATTAGCAAATGACTGTTTGTTGTTGTAACATATATTTATCTCCATCTCCAAAATCTGCTCTTCTTAGCTAACCATAGTGTGACTTTTCTCTCTCGATTCACTAAGATTCTGAAATCTGAATACATACTAGGGTTTTGTTTTGGTTCACCATTTTGCTATGGAAATATATATTTCTAAAACCAGCTTAGATTTCAATGTTATATCAAAAGTTCCAAATCAAAGACCATTATCTTGTAAAAAGAACCAAAACATACCTACATGTCATCAACAAATTTTTATTTGAGCTCTAATATTCAGTCAACCACCAGTTAAAAGTCCCCATTTGTATCTGACCTTTGTTTATTCAGGTTCCTGCATGACTTTGGATCATTCTATTCTTTTTTGGGATACCATTATAGGCTGCCTTTTGTACCTGAAGTCCAAAAATCATGTAATCTCGTTGTTCCAAAATGCAAGTAGCATTGGCTTTTTTAGGTATACATAGCTTGTACTATGTTTCTAAGACAGGATATACATAGGTGCATAGTAGAAGGTATGTACCTAGAAGATCCAAAATGACTTACAATTTGGAACAGAAGCAATAGACGGGATTCTACTTCTGCATGCTGGTGTTGCGGATATATGTGTCCTTGATCCTGATCAAGTCCCTCTGAAATTTAGGAATACATGTCCAGGTGTCCTAGATCCTAATAACACAGGATCAGATCGTCAGAAATTTGTAGTTTCTAAAGCCTGAAATGCTGCTGGTGTATGCTGGCTACATACACCGAGTGCACTCTATGCGAAATGAATTTGATTTTTTAGACCAAAGGCCATGGCCCTATTTATATTGAGAGCACAAGTTACTAGGGATATGATTTTACATTTCATTACACCAAGAAAACCTCCACTAAAATGAGCAAGGAAAATTTGTCGGTCTTAAAGTAGCCTACAGAAACAAAAGATTTATCACTTGTATAATAATGTATTATAGACCGTCCGTCCGAGTTTTATTTGAGTATTGCATTCAACGATCACGGATTTGTTATCAGATACTTGTACTTGATCATCCGGACAAGTACCCCTGTATATGTATCCAGTTGAGTCTCATAATAAGAAGAGAAAGATTTGTAGTACCAAAGCAATATTCTTTTTTTGAATGCAATGATGTGGCATTTCCAAACAGGTTTTGCCATCATCTCTTGGGAGGTTAGATCTCCCAACATTTGTTGGTTCCTTTGGAGTGTAGCTTGAACTGATGCTATTTATAGAGGTTCTATATTCAGCTGGAGTGCAGCTATGCGTAATGCTGCTATCCAACATGATTGCTTGCTATCATCTTTATGTCCCCCCCTCTCCCTCGAGTGTGTGTGGATTGAATCTCCTATTCGAGTTGTGTGTGACCCTGTTATGTGTGTGTATATCATATTCTAGACATCATTATACTATATCATATTCTAGTAAGGTAACTCTTCTATTTTTAGTTATATTTCTTCTTTGCTTGTTTTTCTTACTCTACAGTTATCCACTCTAGAAGATAAGGTTTATGTAATTTTGATGCAATTGCAGAGTATATTTTTTAGTTGTTCTACAAAAATAACCATCTTTTGCACCTAAAACATCAATCTAGGTTTCAATGTGCTTGGCATTCCAGATTCTGGACCTTGTACCCATACTTGCACACCACTGTTTTCAGAGAGGCTTCCAGTGTCATTGCATGGTATCCAAGCAGCTGTTTTGTTTTGTGTGGGCTTGCAAAACAAAGACATAGGCACTGTGAAGGTTAGCTTATGTTTAATCCCAAGCAAGTCCAAAGCACTTGGCATATATGTTTAGTTTCACTCTGTAAATTTCAATTTATAAAACAGTGCATGCTACCAAGTGCATTACTGTAGTCACATAAGAATTTGTAGGACCATACTCTGGAATACCTTTTTTCCTCTTCGTTCTTTACATTGCTGATTCTATGTTGCTATACCCAGATTGAAATGCTCCCTTATATGTTATCTGTGTTCCATTTTTTGTTTGCTATCATTATGCTTCCAACCATTACAAAAGAAAGTGCTGCGATAATTACTGTTTTGGTTAAACTACAGTTTTTACGACGATCACAAACGGTTGAAACCGCAGGGCGTGCAAAGCGCGCCTAATGGTCTAGTGTTTAGTTATATGAAAAATAATGCTATTTATTAGATGATTGGTGGTAACTTCATTTAGTCAATATTGTTGTTAAATGTTTACCTACTACCAATCCTCCCTAGTGTTCTGTTTCATGTGTAAAGAGTTAATCGAATTGTCACATGGTGTTTTCCTCTTTCATGTGCAAAGAGCTAACCTGGTTGATCTTAAGTGTGGTTGATCTTATGTGAAGCGCAGCGTGTCACATTTCTTAGTCTAGGCGTTTATGTATTTTGTTTTTTACTCCTACTTAGGTTCTTCTATTAGGTGAAAGCTCTCTTTAAACAAACTTTGGCAACGTGTACAATTTATTTCACATCTATGTGCTTTAAATGTTGCATGTTATCTATAGTTTACACTTCATAATGATGTATTGGACTTGTGTGTGTTTGGAACTGCAGGGCATGGAGGTACTACTGGTAACAAGTTCTGGATGTCACTAGGTCTACCATTGATAGCTACTGTGAACTTTGCTGGTAACACTAGAGCTAAGAACCTCTACATCATTTCTGTGAAGGGAATCAAGGGCGCCTTAATAGGCTTCCTTCTGCTTGTGTTGGTGGCATGGTTATGGTGATCATGTAGAAGGGAAAGCCTAACCTTAGGAAGAAGGTGATGCCAGCTGTGTCATTGTGAGGCAGCGCAAGCCATGGTGCCAAAAGGATGGTGTCTACATGTACTTTAAAGGTCCATTTCTTATCATTACTGTATGCATTGATTCTAAATGGTTTACTCATTTGAGCTTCTGTGTGCTTGCAGAATTATCGAGAATTTAGTTCTCTTGTGTGGTCTTCTTTTGATGTTTTGATTCTTTAGAGTGTATGTGTGCTTAACTAACGTTCTACTTTTGATATTACTTCTGAATTTTAATAAACATGATGATCAACACATGTAGTTATTTTCTGCAATATGGTGCTCTAGAATACTTTGTTTTGAGAAGTTATGATTAGATTTTAGGAAACTTGTGTTCTCTGTAAACATCGTTGTTTCTTTTCTTTACATAATAAAGAGTGACCATCCTAGTGTTACTTGAAGGATGCTTTCATACTGTTTCATTGAAATGCTTTAGCACTATTCATATCTAAAATGCCTTTTAAATTATTATTTTGAAATCCAACATATACCTTATTTCAAGACCTCCATTCTCACTGGACTCATTTTTTATCGTTTCAGACGCAAGACAAATATAAGGAAGCTGAATCTAGTGCAATAGATCTTTTTAAGGATGCTTTCATACTGTTTCATTGTAAGTGCTTGTTTTCCTTGCATGTTGGTACTCACAACTTGCAACTTGAGGTATACTATCCAGATGAATAACTTTTAACCTTTATATTAAGTTGACATGGAAGAAATGGTGGCAACATCAGTTCAAGATGGACAACAACCGAAAAATCCTACGTAAGTTGTTTCTAATGTGCTAAGTGTGTTCCTATGCAATCTTGGTCTTTAGTCTGCCTCCAAGAAAAGCTCAACATCAACACTTTTTGTAAACATTCAACAACTTCAGGATTGATTGGAGGCCAAGAAGCAAGAAAAGATGGACTTTTGGGAAGAAGTGTAAACCTTAAATGCTTAGGCATAGTCATCTTGACCACTATAGGATCTACAACCTTATGGTTGCTATAGTAGCTCTGGATTTGAAGTTATAGGATTATTTTCAATTGAGCTTAATGTTTAATTCCTTGAGTTGAAGTTATAGGATTTTCTTTGGATCTTAAGTAAAAAATATTTGTAGACATATATTTTGAAGTTATATGATTATCTGCTGGATGAAATATTTGTGTTAAACAAATTCATAAGATATTTTGGTTGTGATGTGTAATATTCCATGATGATATGAATTCATATGATATGTTCCATGTTATGACGATTGTATCTGTCAAAAATGCTTCACCACATCACTTGCCATGTCATCATATTTCATGATGAAAATATTCGTCATAATGCATTGTCATGTCATCTGCCATGTGATCAAATCTATGACAAATGTTTTCGTCATAAAGGTTTTGCCACGTCACATGCCACGTCATCCCCATTTGCCATGTGGCCATGCATGGCACTATGAACTGTGACGTTTTCAAAGGCACTTATGATGAAACAGAGCGTCATAGATTTAGTGATGAATTTGGTATGTGTCATAAAATCTATGACGATTTTTTGTTGGTCGTCATTGTAGTCTATTTAACACGCACCTTCTATGATGATGACCTTTTCGTCACAATGGCGTCACCAAAATACAAACAGTGACAAATAAACATTAGTTAGTGACATAATCATAATGTCATAGAAGGCCTCAAAGGTTGTAGTCCCGCTTCATGATCTGTTCTGGGCTCTTGGATTCAATCAAACGGCCCATATAGGGCGATACCCCTTCGTCGTGGCCTTTTTATAAAGAACCCCTATGGTAGTGAGGAATTAACCCGCCGTCCTTGCATGTATAGGAATCAACGCAAAACATCCTTGGAATTTATAGTTTTGACCTTGGGTTCTCCTGTATTTGTGGCCTGGTCCAGATAGCTGTGAAATTCATTAAAATAAATATAGAAATCATTTTTAGTGCACAAATAAACTCCCAATCTTAGGAAATTCATAACTTTATGATTCTAACTCCTTTTTGATTCATTCCAATTGCATTGGACTCATAAGAATATTGTTTATCATCTAGTAACCTTGTATTGCCATGAAACCTATGATTAAAATCTTGTACCGCATTTGTTTTATATTAGCCACTTAAACCTTCCGAAAATCATAACTTGTCCATTTTAATTCCGATTTGACCCGTTCCAGTCGCGTTAGCTTCGTATAAATATTTACTATGCAATAACAACATTTATTATACCATGTCTCATTATTCTATAATTAGACCTGTATTTAACTGATGTTGGTAAGTCTGGTTAAACTGCTTATCATTATAGACTACTGGAATATGATCTCTGGTCAATTCATAACTTAGATTAAAGTTGAGATAATTATTTATAGAATAACCTCTCATATGATTTATATAAACCAATTTATAATATAGTTTAATATTTTAATCACACGGATCTTCTATAAAAATCATAACTCCTTAATCGTAACTCCGATTTTAGTGATTCTCGAGCCCACGATCTCGTAGCTTCGCGTAGATTATTATTCAGTATGTTCTTATGTTGGTGTGATGTTAATTTTGTCTATACCATGTTTGTTTATATTGCTACGACTAGCGCGAGGTTCGAGGATCTGAAGAATCACCCTGGTAACTATAATCTCAAGTGCCAGGCAAGATGTGCCCTTGATCCACTTTTGTTACCCAATAATATTCTTTATTATCATCATTCAATGCATAGGTTTAATTTTGATGGGACCTAATAGGTCACCCTAGTCTGTTTATCCATTTTACCTTGTTATCCCTGAACCACTTGGGTAGTTTTTGCTATTGCTTTACATGGTTTTGGAATAATATTTCATTATATCCATGTTCCAATTATTTTGTTATTCTATTCATGTTCATGTCAAGATCATTAATGTTAATTGAAACATGGAGCTTAACTTGAGAAACACGTGCCACCACAAGGGTGGAATGGGACGCCCTTGGCTGACTAATTAGGAAAGCTAGTGGAAGACTACCTTACCCAAAAGGGGCAAGGGCAGTAGGGGAGTTGCATGCAAGGAGGTTCTCGGGTTGATTTTGCTGCGATGGTGGTCAGGCGGGGGATTCTTGCAAGTGCTCTTCCCATAAACTGTAGCGGGTTTTCGGAAGCTAGTGGAACTTTGTAAAGGCCTCATAGTGGATCCCTAGCCATTCACCTCGGTAGTGTCTAAGGGTCTAGCTAACCCTGGCGACATGGGATACATGACTTGTGGGTACAGGGTACAACCTCTGCAGAGTGTAAAACTGGTATACTAGCCGAGCTCATGGTCATGAGCAGCTCAGGACTCTCGCATGATTAAATTATGAAACTTAAACTCAATTTGTCATATGTATTGCATGGGATTTATTATTAATTTTGTTCTATTATTTTATTATGGTTTGGTATTCACTTACATTTAGTAAGTGCTAATAAAATTTGACCAACTTAATAAAAGCAATGCTTAGCTTTAACCCCTACTATTGATCAGCTTTACACATCACATGAACTCCCACCTTTGGTGAGTTCATACCACATTATTCCCCACAACTTATTGAGCGATGAACATGTGTGAGCTCACCCTTGCTGTCTCACACCCCCCACAGGAGAAGAACAGGTGGTTCAAGAGGAGCCATGTATCGAGGAGTTCGATACGATCTAGGTGGCGTCTCCTAGTTGACTTGCGCCAAGGATGATCCTTAGTTCGTGTTATGTTTATCTTTTATTTTTGTAAGACTTCCGCTATGTAATAAGTACTCTGATTATATTGTGACATTTATCTCTATACACTCTGTTATTATATATGTTGTCTTCTTTGGCGCATATATGAGATGCACCCGGCTTTGTTCCTTAAAGCCCGAGTGTGACAGAAGTGGTATCAGAGGAAAGTTGATTGTAGGACGAAACCTAGATAGAAATGGACAAGCCCTTACCTACTTACCTTACTTTGATTCTTCCTATACTTATCTTGATTCTATCTCACCTTCTACTGTTCTACTCTGATTAACCTCACCTTTGCTACTCTGATTCTTTTCTAAACTTATCTTAATGTTTTCTCATCTATTTCTGCTTTACTATGATTATTCTTACATTTTTCCTTATAAAGACAAATGTGGATTTCACACTTTGAAATCCTGTGCCTAAAGTGATCTTTAGGAATAGGAGACCTAATCTTAGAAACAAAAAAACAAAACTATTTTTATAGTTATTTGTACGCTTGAGTGTTTGTTCTTGTGATATTTGTATGATTTGGATCTTTGATTGAGTGTGATGAGTTGTGGAGTAATGTCCACAATTACATCTGCATATACGTATAGGCATAAATATAAATAAATAAAATTCATGAGATAACTAAACAACCTAGATTACCCTCCATTAGAGTGTATCTATTTTAAATAGATCCTTCTTACCTTAAAAGATTCTTTCTTGCTGAAAGGGAAATAGGGTCACACCTTTTCCAATATGAATTTTGGTGGTTGAATTGCCCAACACAAATTATTGGACTAACTAGTTTGCTCTAGATTATGAGATTTACAGGTGCCAAAAGTTCACAACAAATCAATACAAGACCAAGAAAGGGTTCAAATAAAGAGAGCAAAAGACTGTCACACCCGGTTTTGGAAGGTAAACCGAATGCGAACCATGTACGTGCCAGGATCAGAAATTCACGTACACGGCGATTACATAAATGACTCATCATAGCACAATGCTTCGAATAACAATAAAGAGTAAGTAATGATATTAAAGACTAGAGTCATTTACATAATATAAATCAAAGTGCACATAATCGAAATGTAGTCAACGTAAATTAACCCACCACAGGCAGCTGACTGGGGGAGGTCGCTAGCCTAATCCTCGAACTCGTCGAAGTCCTGGAACTCCTGGAGATCTGCCTCGACACCTTCTTCTTTACTTGAGCATAGATTGCACCAAAGGCAACCTGGTGTTTTATGAAAGCAAGGGTGAGTACACATCAACGTACTCAGCAAATGTCCCGTTTGGCTAAGGTGGACTAGCTTTATGTGGGGTTAAGCTCAAGTAGTTGCTTTTAGTTGGTCAGGTATTTATTATTAGTGGAAGCCAAGTTTTAGTAATAGCCAACCTGTGAATCATTTCCTCATCGAGGAAACATCATTATCATCATCGAAACAAAATCATAAATAGAACCATTGCATCTCAAACCAGTTGTATCTCTAATCAAAGAGGATCCCAAGGCCGCTCATAACCGTGAGCACGGCTGATATACTAGTTTCATTCCCTCTGCAGAGGTCGCACACTTTACCCACGAGTCGTGATTCCCTTTCTGCCTGGGGAGAGCTAATCCCCGTTGACCACTACCTAGGTGGCCTGGCAGGGTATCACTACGTAGCCTTTACAAAGACTCCCCTGGTGCATAGATGCTCGTTAGGTTTCGCTAGTCGTACAAACGCAGTACACCTCCCCAAGGTGGGTGACTAACAAAACCAAATCGAATGAACCTCTGCACCCCAACCTTGGCAGAGCGAGCACTACACCCCGGCCCCCATTGACGGCCCTCCGGCAAAGCCAACTATACCCCCAGGTTCATCTAATTAATCAGCTAAGGGCGTCCCATTCCAGCCTCATGGCTGCACTGTTATCCCGGGTGGTCACTCCACGAACAGGTCCTTACGGAGAGGCGCTCGAGAAACCGCTCGAGCCCCCAAAAGTATCACCAGTCCAATATCGTAATCATAATGACAACATCGTATCATAAGTGTTCACATCATGTTCATTGATTAAAGTAAACAATAGCATGAATCTAACCATAGTAGCCTAAAAGGTAATCAAGGACCAGGTAAATAGAAAGCTAGTCAATCCTTAGGTTGTTCATAGTATGCGGGACAGTGAATTATAAAGTAAATGGGACATAATGGGTTAGAGGACACTTGCCTTCACCAAACAGATGCTCAGGATCTTCAACCTCATAGAACTCAGAGAGCTTGATCACTTGGTCGCCAACGCTTGATCGTCCATCCCTCAAAGCTCGGAAACGGATCACAATCTATTCGCAACGCGTAGCGAATACAAACAGACACAAAAAAACATATACTTGCATAAGAACATTACACCATACAAGATAAAGTATTATCAAAACAAGCATTATAAAAATAAGAGAGCACTTCTACGGTTACGCGGGGATAAGGAACGCGACGGTCGAAGCTACAGTCGAGAAGTTATCGTATTTACACTAAATAAGTATTAATCGACATAATCATATTAAGTATAACTACTATTTAGTTTCAATTAATCTGCTACACTAACAGTTATCAGTTAAATAAGTAATTTATTTAACACGAGAGATACTAAGTGAGGCGAATTTGCGACGTGCGAAACAACACGATAGCATGCAAATGACGCGCGAATACACGTGACATAGCACGCTGACGACACATGAAACAGTGTGTGACCAGCGCGAATAACGTGCAAATCAGCACGCGACCATGAGCACATCACGCACGTACAGCGCGCAGACACTACTAAGACGCCAACAAATAACGCGATTATGATAAACAAGTATTGGTTAGAACATTAGTTCGATATAATTTATATTGATTGACATTTATCAACTACTACTTAGTTTGGACTAAATTACTATTTTAATAGTGAAAGATTAAACCAATAATTAATTAACTGTCCTGAGTGATGAGTGATTATAAGTGAACGATTTAATATCGCGCGCGGACAACGCATGGCACGCGACAATGCGCGAACAACACGTTCGAACAACGCGCGGACTCTCTTGACTTAGCGCACGGACGACGCGCAAACGGCGCGTGAACAATATGTGACAACACGTGAACGAGACGCGTGGCGCGAACGAGCGAACGAACGACGACGACGCAAAAACAGCGTGTGAATGACACACGAAAACTACTAAATAGATGTTGTGTTTACACTAGACGACTATTTGATCCATGTATTTGAGTCAGCATTATTTATATTAACATGTATTTATAACTGCACAGATTAAAACTACATATTAGTTTTAATTAAATTGCTATTTTAATTACCATCGGATAAACAAATAATTAATAAATTAACGAAGACATGTGTTGTGACAAAATAAATTTCCTAACATGTAGACGATATTATTACAAAGCAAACGTAACTAGAACGGATTAAAACGAATTCGAGACATAAAATATATTGAATATTTAGTATCTCGTGGATTACTATGACACGACACATTTCTATTGGCTGAGAAAAATGAGCCTCACAGAGGGTCGCATAGACCTCAGCCACATGTGCTCGGATTTAGTGGGATGTGTGGCTACGGCCTCTCTTCTACCTCACGACAAGGAGCAGTTTCTTGCTCATTCCAAGAACGTGAACTGCAGCAAGCATTTGAGCAAGGAGCGAGCCGTGGGGGAACCACCTACCCATGTCCAGGCCTCGCCTAGCGGCAGCTCACGGCCAGGCTGGTTGCAGCACACACATAGCAGGGGCGGGGGCACACGCGCATGGGGTGGAGCTCGCCCAGGACTGCACGACTACAGGAGGGTAGGCACAAACCTCACCTCGGAAGGAAGCTCGACGAAGATGATCGCGGAGGGTAGCTCGGCGAAGCTCCGACAAGTAGACGTCGTAGCGGTGGCTCGGACTTCCTGCTGATGCATGAATGTGACGACGAGGCAAGAAAACGAACGCCGCGATGATGGTGAGCTTTTGTAGTGCTCCCAGCATGAGCTCGCGGGCGCTTGCTGGTTGCTGCCGGTGACTTGGCGAAGTCTTCCTGTGCGACAGAGGCACCTAGGCGCGCGACAGAGATCTACGCGATGTGGTAAACGATGGCAGGACGCAAGGCAGCGTGGCGCGGATGGCTGTCGAGCAGCGAGAAGTTAGTTTAGAGGGATGCGAGGCATGGGGAGTGGGGCACAGATTTGAAGGACAACGGTTGCAAAATCGTGGGCGTGTGCAGCAACGAAGAAATAGAGCAAGTAGTTACGATTGAGAAGATGGACCTGACACACAGGGCCCACGGTGCAGCATCTATGGCTACCGATGGGTGTGCCCCTGGCCAAGGCATGGCTGGATGCTCCCTGCTCCCGTGCGTGCAAGCGTGAGGGGTTGGGCTCATCTGGCCGGCTGGTTGCCAGACGAGGGGGAAAAGAAAACGAGTTTTTATTTTATTTTTTCTTGTCTTCTTTTTTTATGCCTATACGTAGCTATACATTTATATATATTTAAATATATCTATTTATTTTAGATCATGCCTAAATAATTTAAATTCTATAGTTTTTCCTTCTTTTGAACGTAAACACCACTAAGATCATTTTTAATAAACAAAAACTATGCTTCGGCAAATGCAACAATCAAAAGCGTCTCTATGGTTTTATTCCACTAGGTTTACGTCAATATAAAACAAAAATAATTCTCCATTTTTAGTAAAAAGAGGAGGAAAACAAAGAAATAAGAGAGTAACACCTGAATTTGGTGGATATTAGAAAAGAAATTTTATACCCCCAAATTCAGGGTGTTACAAATCTAACCCCCTTAACAGAATCTTACCCCCGAGATTCAAGAAGAGGCTAGCAAGAACGACAAGGTTGGTTCATAGGTTGTCCACGACTTTCTTGAGTTGAGTTTGACTCTTCAAGCATAACTTGTGGACCGGTTGCCTTGACCTTTAGATGCTCGAGACCAATTGATATAATTCTTGAGGATTCCTTGGACTTGTGGGTTACGACCCACACACGCTTTCGCTGCGTCACTCTGATCTAGTTGGTTGATGTTGATCGCATTGTCTTTATTGAGGTTAGCGGCTAACCCCCTTAATAGGAGCATTGATAAGCACTTGATGAAGATGCTGCCAACTCTGATCTTGACTGATATAGAGAGGTTGTAGGATGCCAACCGGATAGGTGCAAGAGGGAAGGGTATAGATAGAAAAGGTAAGCATAGATGGATTAAAGAGAGAAAAGGGAGAGCACCCAGCTACCTAACTCTATAGCACTCAGCTAGTGAACTGATGTCATTGCGGACCAAGGGCCACAACACATCAACACTCATTACAAAGAAGCAAATCAGTCATCACACAAAGACAAACAGCATAAACACACAACAACAAGCATCTCGTTGCTACACAATCCTTTTAATTTAAATGGTGGGCTTTCTTGAAAAGGGAATAACTACTCTCTAAGGTTGTTGAAGGACAAGGAGAAGAACAAGACGTGTAGGATGGGGACACGAGCACAATAAGGGATGGAGTTAAAGCAAGGACCGTAATTTAAAAGGGAGAAAATGCAACCAATGGTAGGGTAGGTAAACACCATTCTCAAATCGAACTGGGAAAGATGATAAGTCAAAAGGTAGGCATAAGATAAGCATCATGGAAAGATCTAGTGATTACAAAGGTATAGGAGGTAACAGGCAAAAGCACACCAAAAGATCGAGTTAAGACAAGACTTGCAACGTGACGGAGGAATAGTGAACCAACAAGAGCGGGGAGGGGGTAAGACAACACTCCTACACTGAAATGGGAGAGGAGGCTTTATAATGCAGATACGGGATAAGCATCAAGGTAAAGATCAAGGGATGACAAGGGTTAAGGTGATGACAGACAAACACACAACAAAGGATGTATTTTAGACAAAACTTGCAAGGTGTCAATGAAGAGGGAGCATTCAATGATGAAATAGATGAGGCTTTATCCCCGAACAGGGAGGGAAAAGAGGAGTCTTCAAATGGTAGGTTCAAGGTAAACATGAAGGCAAGGACATAGATATCACGAGGGTTTAAAGGTGATAACAGACAAGGGTGTAGGAGAGGAGGTAAATGGGCATAGGAACCAAGGATATAAGTACCACCAAGTATGGAGTTAAGACAAGACCTGCAAGTGAAAAAGGAGAGGGCACTTCCAAGGGCCAGATAGGTAATCTGCCACTCTCAAATTGAGGTGGAAGAGAGGAGATTTTTAAAGAGCAAGCATAAGGATAAGTATCAAGGCAAGACCGATGGATGACAAGGTAATGGTGATAGCAAATAAAACACACAGCAAAGGATGGAATTAAGACAAAAACTTGTAAGGCGACAAGGAGTAAAAAGATATCAAGGGAGAGATAGGAAACTCGCAGCTCTCAAACTGGGTCGAAAGAAAGGGGAGGCTTTTAAAGGATAAGTTCAAGGTAAGCATTTAGGTAGAAGACATCAATATCGCAAGGGTCAGAAGCGATAACTGACAAGGGTATAAGAGAAAAGATGAAGGCATAGTAGAGCCAGTGGTACAAGTACAACCAAGAATGGGGTCACGACAAGACTTGCACATGGCAAAGATGAGGTTACGAACAAGGGCGGAATAAGTAAAACACCACTCTCAAACTGAGATGGGAGATTGGAGGTTTTAAATAATATACATAATGTAATCACAAGGTAGGATAGAGTGATGAGAAGGGTAAAGGTAATAATAAACAAAAGTAGGCAAAAGATGGAGTTAAAAACTCGCAAGTGACAAAGAAGATGATACGTCCAAGAGAAAAATAGGTAAAACATACAACTCTCGGATGGAGATGGAAAAGAGGAGATTTTAAAGGGCCGAAATAAGATAAACATCAAAGTAAGATATAGAGGTGATAAGGGCAAAGGTGATAATGATGAAAAGCATAATCCATGGATAGAGTTAAGGCAAGACTCGCAAAGTGACGAAGTGGAGAAAACAATCAAGGACAAGATAAGTAAGGTTCCATCAGGATGATCGAAATAAAGAAGTTCAATACCGAGGGATGTTATAAGGAACAACGAGATTAGTAGGAATGTGTAAAATAAAATGACCGCTCACGGATCATTAAGAAACAAAGGTGGTCAAGGATATATTAACTGAAATGTTCTGAACAATCATTGGGGTATGAAAATAAGCATACATAAGAATATAAAAGTATGCAAGATTCCAAGGATATGGACATACCAAGGTAAGGGAATAGAAAGAGTCAAAGGATAACGACTTAGCAATGGAATAGGAAGGGATCTCAGAAGACAAGAAGGTCATGGACATATAAACTAGAATGTTTCAATAGGCAACAAAGTTTTCCGATGTAAGTATTTGAAACTAGAGTATTGAAGAATCTAGGGGTAAAAGCATGCCAATACCAAGGGAATAGGGATGGTCAAATGGTAGCAATTTAATAATGGAAGAGAAAAGAATCCCAAAAGACAAGAAGTTTATGGTAAGGGGACATCTACGAAGATGTCGCAAGCACAAGAGTGTGATCAGATCTAATAGATTGAGAGAAGTATAGACCATACTAGAATAAAATACTTTTGGCAAGGGGGCATATAGGAGCACAACATAGAATTAGTCGAGGTGACTAATATTTTGAAGCAGAATCAAGGATGAGGTGAAGTAATAATCAATAAGTCCTTAAAACGGCCAATGCTACTCTAGGTTAGCGGTCCTACAGTCAGCAAGGCTTTGATACGACTTATGTCACACCCGGTTTTGGAAGATAAACCGAATGCGAACCATGTACGTGCTAGGATCAGAAATTCACGTACACGGCGATTACATAAATGACTCATCATAGCACAATTCTTCAAATAACAATAAAGAGTAAGTAATGATATTAAAGACTAGAGTCATTTACATAATATAAATCAAAGTGTACATAATCGAAACGTAGTCAACGTAAATTAACCCACCACAGGCAGCTGACTGGGGGAGGTCGCTAGCCTAATCCTCGAACTCGTCGAAGTCCTGGAACTCCTGGAGATCCGCCTCGACACCTTCTTCTTTACTTGAGCATAGATTGCACCAAAGGCAACCTAGTGTTTTGTGAAAGCAAGGGTGAGTGCACATCAACGTACTCAGCAAATGTCCCGTTTGGCTGAGGTGGACTAGCTTTATGTGGGGTTAAGCTCAAGTAGTTGCTTTTAGTTGGTCAGGTATTTATTATTAGTGGAAGCCAAGTTTTAGTAATAGCCAACCCGTGAATCATTTCCTCATCGAGGAAACATCATTATCATCATCGAAACAAAATCATAAATGGAACCATTGCATCTCAAACCAGCTGTATCTCTAATCAAAGAGGATCCCAAGGCCGCTCATAACCGTGAGCACGGCTGATATACCAGTTTCATTCCCTCTTCAGAGGTCGCACACTTTACCCACGAGTCGTGATTCCCTTTCTGCCTGGGGAGAGCTAATCCCTATTGACCACTACCTAGGTGGCCTAGCAGGGTATCACTACGTAGCCTTTATAAAGACTTCCCTGGTGCATAGCTGCTCGTTAGGTTTCGCCAGTCGTACAAACGCAGTACTTCTCCCCAAGGTGGGTGACTAACAAAACCAAATCGAATGAACCTCTGCACCCCAACCTTGGCAGAGCGAGCACTACGCCCCGGCCCCCATTGACGGCCCTCCGGCAAAGCCAACTATACCCCCAGGTTCATCTAATTAATCAGCTAAGGGCGTCCCATTCCACCCTCATGGCTGCACTGTTATCTCGGGTGGTCACTCCACGAACAGGTCCTTACGGAGAGGCGCTCGAGAAACCGCTCGAGCCCCCTAAAGTATCACTAGTCCAACATCATAATCATAATGACAACATCGTATCATAAGTGTTCACATCATGTTCATTGATTAAAGTAAAGCAATAGCATGAATCTAACCATAGTAGCCTAAAAGGTAATCAAGGACCAGGTAAATAGAAAGCTAGTCAATCCTTAGGTTGTTCATAGTATGCGGGACAGTGAATTATAAAGTAAATGGGACATAATAGGTCAGAGGACACTTGCCTTCACCAAACAGATGCTCAGGATCTTCAGCCTCATAGAACTCAGAGAGCTTGATCACTTGGTCGCCAACGCTTGATCGTCGATCCCTCAAAGCTCGGAAACGGATCACAATCTATTCGCAACGCGTAGCGAATACAAACAGACACAAACAAACATATACTTGCATAAAAACATTACACCATACAAGATAAAGTATTATCAAAACAAGCATTATAAAAATAAGAGAGCACTTCTACGGTTACGCGGGTCGACGGTCGAAGCTACAGTCGAGAAGTTATTGTATTTACACTAAATAAGTATTAATCGACATAATCATATTAAGTATAACTACTATTTAGTTTCGATTAATCTGCTACACTAACAGCTGTCAGTTAAACAAGTAATTTATTTAACACGAGAGATACTAAGCGAGGCGAAATTGCGACGCGCGAAACAACACGATAGCATGCAAATGACGCGGATACGCGTGACATAGCACGCTGACGACACATGAAACAGTGTGTGACCAGCGCGAATAACGTGCAAATCAGCACGCGACCATGAGCACATCACGCGCGTACAGCGCGCAGACACTACTAAGACGCCAACAAATAACGCGATTACGATAAACAAGTATTGGTTAGAACATTAGTTCGATATAATTTATATTGATTGACATTTATCAACTACTACTTAGTTTGGACTAAATTACTATTTTAATAGTGAAAGATTAAACCAATAATTAATTAACTGTCCTGAGTGACTATAAGTGAACGATTTAATATCGCGCGCGGACAACGCGTGGCACGCGACAATGCGACAACAACACGTTCGAACAACGCGCGGACACTCTCGACTTAGCGCACGGACGACGCGCGAACAATATGTGACAACACGTGAACGAGACGCGTAGCGCGAACGCGCGAACGAACGACGACGACGCAAAAACAGCGTGTGAATGACACACGAAAACTACTAAATAGACGTTGTGTTTACACTAGACGACTATTTGATCCATGTATTTGAGTCAGCATTATTTATGTTAACATGTATTTATAACTGCACAGATTAAAACTACATATTAGTTTTAATTAAATTGCTATTTTAATTACCATCGGATAAACAAATAATTAATAAATTAACGAAGACATGTGTTGTGACAAAATAAATTTCCTAACATGTAGACGATATTATTACAAAGCAAACATAACCGGAACGGATTAAAACGAATTCGAGACATAAAATATATTGAATATTTAGTATCTCGTGGATTACTATGACACGACACATTTCTATTGGCTGAGAAAAATGAGACTCACAGAGGGTCGCATAGACCTCAGCCACATGTGCTCGGATTTAGTGGGATGTGTGGCTATGGCCTCTCTTCTACCTCACGACAAGGAGTAGTTTCTTGCTCATTCCAAGAACGTGAACTGCAGCAAGCATTTGAGCAAGGAGCCAGTCGTGGGGGAACCACCTGCCCATGTCCAGGCCTCGCCTAGCGGCAGCTCACGGCCAGGCTGGTTGCAGCACGCACACAGCAGGGGCGGGGACACACGCGCATGGGGTGGAGCTCGCCCAGGACTGCACGGCTACAGGAGGGTAGGCACAAACCTCACCTCGGAAGGAAGCTTGGCGAAGATGATCGTGGAGGGTAGCTCGGCGAAGCTCCGGCAAGCAGACGTCGTAGCGGTGGCTCCGACTTCCTGCTGATGCGTGAATGCGACGACGAGGCAAGAAAACGAACGCCGCGATGATGGTGAGCTTTTGCAGTGCTCCGAGCATGAGCTCGTCGGCGCTTGCTGGTTGCTACCGGCGACTTGGCAAAGTCTTCCCGTGCGACAGAGGCACCTAGGCGCGCGACAGGGATCTGTGTGATGTGGTAAACGACGGTGGGACGCAAGGCAGCGTGGCGTGGATGGCTGTCGAGCAGCGAGAAGTTAGTTTAGAGGGATGCGAGGCGTGGGGAGCGGGGCACAGATTTAAAGGACGGCGGTTGCAAAATCGTGGGCGTGTGCAGCAACGAAGAAATAGAGCAAGTAGTTACGATTGAGAAGATGGACCTGACACACAGGGCCCACGGTGCAGCATCTATGGCTACCGATGGGTGGGCCCCTGGCCAAGGCATGGCTGGATGCTCCCTGCTCCCATGCATGCAAGCGTGAGGGGTTGGGCTCATCTGGCCGGCTGGTTGCCAGACGAGGGGGAAAAGAAAACGAGTTTTTATTTTATTTTTTCTTGTCTTCTTTTTTTATACCTATACGTAGCAATACATTTATATATATTTAAATATATCTATTTATTTTAGATCATGCCTAAATAATTTAAATTTTATAGTTTTTCCTTCTTTTGAACGTAAACACCACTAAGATCATTTTTAATAAACAAAAACTATGCTTCGGCAAATGCAACAATCAAAAGCGTCTCTATGGTTTTATTCCACTAGGTTTACGTCAATATAAAACAAAAATAATTCTCCATTTTAAGTAAAAAGAGGAGGAAAGCAAAGAAATAAGAGAGTAACACCTGAATTTGGTGGATATTAGAAAAGAAATTTTATACCCTCAAATTTGTTCCTTAAAGCCCGAGTGTGACAGAAGTGGTATCAGAGGAATGTTGATTGTAGGACGAAACCTAGATAGAAATGGACAAGCCCTTACCTACTTACCTTACTTTGATTCTTCTTATACTTATCTTGATTCTATCTCACCTTCTACTGTTCTACTCTGATTAACCTCACCTTTGCTACTCTGATTCTTTTCTAAACTTATCTTAATCTTTTCTCATCTATTTCTGCCTTACTTTGATTATTCTTACATTTTTCCTTCTAAAGACAAATGTGGATTTCACACTTTGAAATCATGTGCCTAAAGTGATCTTTAGGAATAGGAGACCTAATCTTAGAAACAAAAAAACAAAACTATTTTTATAGTTATTTGTAATCTTGTGATATTTGTATGATTTGGATCTTTGATTGAGTGTGATGAGTTGTGGAGTAATGTCCACAATTACATCTGCATATACGTATAGGCATAAATATAAATAAATAAAATTCATGAGATAACTAAACAACCTAGATTACCCTCCATTAGAGTTTATCTATTTTAAATAGATCCTTCTTACCTTAAAAGATTCTTTCTTGCTGAAAGGGAAACAGGGTCACACCTTTTCCAATATGAATTTTGGTGGTTTAATTGCCCAACACAAATTATTGGACTAACTAGTTTGCTCTAGATTATGAGATCTACAGGTGCCAAAGGTTCACAACAAACCAATATAAGACCAAGAAAGGGTTCAAATAAAGAGAGTAAAAGACAACCGAAGTGTGCCCTGGTCTGGTGCACCAGACTGTCCGGTGTGCCACCGGACAGTGTCTGGTGCACCAGGGAACCTGACTCCAAACTTGCCACCTTCGAGAATTCTGGGAGCCACTCCGCTATAATTCCCCGGACTGTCTGGTGTGCCAGCGGAGCAACGGCTACTTCGCGCCAACGGTCGTCTGCAACAAGCATTAAATGCGCGCCTGCGCGCGTAGAGGTCAGAGCAGCGCCAGAAGGCGCACCGGACAGTCTACAGGACCTGTCCGGTGCACCACCGGACTGTCCGGTGGCCCAGAGGTCAGAAGCTCCAACGGTTAGAATCCAACAGCCGGGTGACGTGGCTGGCGCACCGGACAGTGTCCGGTGGCGCACCGGACTGTCTGGTGCGCCATGCGACAGCAGCCTTCACCAACGGCTATTTTAGTGGTTGGAGTTATAAATACCCCCAACCACCCACCATTCATTGCATCCAAGTTTTCAGCCTTCAAACCTCATATAAGAGCTATAGCATTCAATACAAGACACAAACAAAGAGATCAAATCCTCTCCCAAGTCCGGAATCACTCCAAACAAATTAGTGACTAGAGAGAGAGACTTTTGTGTTCTTTTGAGCTCTTGCGCTTGGATTGCTTTTCTTCTTCCTCATTCTTGTTTCCATAACACTTGTAATCAAAACAAGAGACACCAATTGTGTGGTGGTCCTTGTAGTGGACTTAGTGTCCCATTCGATTGAGAAGAGAAGCTCACTCGGTCTAAGTGACCGTTTGAGAGAGGGAAAGGGTTGAACGAGACCCGGTCTTTGTGACCACCTCAACGGGGAGTAGGTTTGCAAGAACCGAACCTCGGTAAAACAAATCACCGTGCCATCCATTCTTATTTGCTTGTGATTTGTTTTTCGCCCTCTCTTTCGGACTCATTTATATTTCTAACGCTAACCCCGGCTTATAGTTGTGCTTAAGTTTATAATTTTTAGATTCCGCCTATTCACCCCCCCCCCTCTCTAGGCGACTTTCACTTACTTTAATAGATCCCTCTTAATTTTAAGGAATTTATCTTATAGGTTCATCTTGTGTTAAAAAAATCTTATCCTCTTAAATTGTTTATAAGATAAACTAGACCAACTAGAATATATCAAATGGATCTTTCTTATCTCGAAGGATTCTCTCTCATCTTAAAAGATTCTTTCTTAACTTAATGAGTTCATCTTATCTTGAAAAGATTTTACCTTATCCTAATAAATCTAACTAATCTCAAAAGATTCTATCTTATTCTTAGAGACTCATCTTATCCTAATGAGCACTTATCTCCACCACTTTGCTTATCTCATAACAGTGTAACAAACATGATCTATTCCAAAATAAAATAAGTAGATCTTATCTAGTCTAATCCGATTACACCAATTTAATTCTGATTCTATCCAATCTGATCAGATCTAATCTAATGGACAAACATGTTAGATAATACTGGTAAAATAAGATTGGATCCTACTCTTGTAAATATGTTTTAATCTGGAGTCTTACTCCAACCTGGACATATGCAACCACTTTAACCACCCGATAATTGCATAACCCCTCTATTTTAACCTAACAGAGATTTTGACCTACCTACACTATATAATTTATCATATCTCAGAGGATTCTAACACATATTAATAATACATATTCCATCCTAGTAGATTTATCTAACTTAAACTAAGTTTAATCCAGTTATCCAATCTAATCTAGACCCTATCTAATCTAATATGGTCTAATCTATGTTACGAGTATTAACTAAACCATATTCCTATAAATGGGTTTTAAATCTAAATTGGTATATTTGACCCACTCATCAGTGAAACCACGATCTCACCTATGTTATAGGTTGCCCAACCCATTTATCTCAAAAGCAAAGTAAAAACTCTATTTAATCTATCTACCCGGTGTACCCGCAGTTGTTATCCCAACTAGGTAAAGGCATCAAACACCACAACAGATGGTTCTTAAATCAGATCCAAGAAGAAGGTTAACCTTGACAATGAAAGATACAAGTAGAAACAGATCTTCCGATGAATCAAAATCCACCACACGGAAAAAAAGTCTTCCTTACCTAACTTTCTTTTACCCCCGACTCTTTTCTACACTCACCTAATAGCTAAAATCTGAGGTACCCTTGTTTTCTAAGCCTCACCTGCTAATGGCATGATGAATGGTATAATCTATCTATCCCCACCTAACATCAAACAAACTTCTAACTTACATCATGTAGACCATCTCATCTTGACAAAATTCTATCCTACTTTTGGTTATTCACCTTGTACGACTAGTTACCCCAATCTAGACATAAAACAGATTAAGCCCTACTAAAGAATCTTCAGATCATAAACAACTACTAGCCTATTTCATTCTGCTTACCAAATACTTTTCATTGCAAAGCTATCCTACCATATGCTTCTAACTTTTATGGTCAATACCAGGAAGGAAAGATTATCAGGCAACAACAAACAGAAATGAATCCTCCAAATCCTCCACCTGTTGGAATCGATCAAGTGGTTGCCGCCCAAATGCGGGTAATACAACTAATGTCAGACATGGTTACCGAAATGCAAAATCAGATAAGACAAGAACGCGAGGAAATACGCCAGGACCGGCTGGAGATACATCGAGAAATAAGGCAAGCACGGTTGGAGAGACAACAACAACGCCCACTACCTCCTCCACCACCACCAGCTCCACCAAGCTACATAAACATATATATAAATTACTACTATTTGTAAGATCTAAATGTTACTTTAGTTAGTAGATGATATGATACTATTTTATGAGGAATAATAAGGTCTAATTGACCCCATATGTTGCTAATAAAGTATACATCATGCTGAGATTTTGTTTGTGCATATGTTTTGAGATAACATGGTTATGTACCTGTCACACCCGGTTCCAGGGGGTAGAACCGAGCGCATACCATATGTGTGCCAGGATCCATTTCCACACATATGTTGACGTCACAAGTGTAATATATCAAAAGACAACGCAATAAAGGCGTAAAGAGAGTATAAAACTTTATTACATCATCTAAGACATTGTGTCTTAAACAAGTATCACATCAAAGTAGAGCGGAAATAAACAACTGGGCAATCTTACACAGGAAGTTGACCGGCGCATCGTTAGACTTAGAATTCCTCGTCGATAAATTCTCCATCAAAGTCTCCAACATCACCCTCTGATCAAAATATTAGCAAGGGTGAGCTCACTTATGGTCGGGGCTCAGCAAGTGGGGGAAAAATTAATGCAGGTATAACAAGGTGAGGCTAAGGTTGAGCAGTAAGCATTTTAGTTGGTCAACATTTTATTATCAACACCTGTCTTACTAATAAGAGTGAATCCCAAATATCCCACTTAAACAAAGGAATATGAATATATCAAAAACACATAAGTGAAGTCACTTAAGCAAATTATTGGCAGATCATCGGATCTCGATTTATGTCCATCTTTAAGTTCAATTATCATGTGAGGAGTCCAGGTCGCTCATAACCGGGAGCACGGCTGATATATCAGTTTTACACTCTGCAGAGGTGGTACAACTTTACCCACAAGCCATGTATCCCATCTAGCCCGGGTTGATCGGACCCTTAGACACTGTCGAGGTGAATTGCTAGGGATCTATTATGAGGTTTTCACAAAATACACTTAATACGAAGCAACCCGCTAAGGTTTCTAAGACGATGGTGGTGGCCCCCTGGGTGAAGTACCTTAGCCAAGAATACGACCCCATGTTAACGTGGGCTGCCAGCACCTACCGCTCCCCCTCTTGCCCATCTTTCAGGTAAGGTTGCTAGGCACTAAGCATATAGAGCTATTTACCAAAGCCAGAGCCATGATAGCACTCGTGGTTGCACTGTTATCCTAGGTGGTCACTCCATGTTCCAATTAATTTGTAATAAAGTTATCTTAACCATCGGGTTAATGTCATAATTGCCAATTAACATTTTTGGAACATTAAAACCAATTAAAGAGTGACATTAAGAATCATTAAGTTGAGCGGTAGCATAAATCTTGCACAACTTAATTATTTTTCCAGGTTAAACAAGGAATACATGTAGTAAATCTAGGAAATCCTTAATTAGGTAAGCCCATCAAATTATGCAATATATCAAAAGGTAAACATTGTTATATGCAATGAGTAGGTACAAACAGAATATGCAGAGGGAGAATCCACTTGCCTTGTTCAAGCGAGTCCTGCGGATCGTCCTCGAACGAGTTCGGATCGCCTACCGCACAATCCGCTTCTAACAGGGTCGCATAGCGCACATACAAAAATAAAACATACACCAATAAATAAACATGCACCATTCATAAACATACACTAATACGTCAATAAGCACACATTAACCTATCGCACTAATCATATCTTAATTACGTACTAATCGTGTAAATACTTATTAATTCAATTGTGGCTATTGTGGTGAGTCCTAATGGTGAATTTATGGGTGGGTGCAATAAATACGGTTTTAACTAGTATTAATATATTTTAACATCATTAATAACAGTAAATGATAATTATCATCTTTTAATACTAATAAATGAATTAATACCTTTTATTATTTCTAACTCAATTATTTAGTATAGCAAAAATGAATTTAATAATATTAATATTTTAAAAATCTACATAAACTACTAATTGAACATTTTCTAACACAAGCGAGGTTATTTGACATAAACTAGTACTCTAACAATTTTAAGTTCTAAATCTGTGAACATGTTTATTTGACTAGCAAAAACCTATTTTGCCATCTACTAATGATATTTTCTCCTTTCTTTATAAAAAATGCTAATAAAATAATTAGATAAATCATCTAAAATCCTATATTATTCAAATGACTTGAGTTCTATACCATTTTTCTAATCCATCGAAAATGCACCTATAATTCTCCAATTAGTTTCTAAAATTTATCGTGACCAATTTTGACTATAAATTCTTATCTAGTATTTTTATCACCAACGTGTGACTATTAAATCTACGTCATATTTCTCTAAACCAACATCAACGCGTCGATTAACATGAAATAACACGGTGTACTACTAATCGCATATTTCTAACAAATTCCATAGCACACACAAATACACAAATCGGAATCACATGTGTTCATATTACAACAAACAAACTATACAACACATGAATCGAATCAAAAAGCACTTTATAAAATATATAAAATAAATTTGGGTCGTCATCAACCTCGGGTTCGTGCGTGTGACGGGGATGGATCGACGAGTTTCGGCTGGACGGAGAGCAAGGCTCGACTACGGACGGCGAGTGCGTGGCTCCGATGAACTCCGGCGACGAACGACACACTCCGGCGAACTACGGGCTCCGTGAACTCCGGCGACAAACGGCAACGAACGGCAACGGCACTAGCTATGAGTGGGGAGTGCTAGAGAGAGAGGCAAACTCGAGTAGGCAGGAAGGGGGAGGCTCTGCTGCCTTTTATAGAGAGCAGAAGGGGAGAAGAAAGGGTCACTGGTGGTCTTCAATGGTGCTACCGTTTCCGGCTCGTAATGGGAGGAGGAATGAGAGGAGGGAATGGAAGAATTAAAGCTCCATAACAAGATTCGAAACGGTCACGCTTCATGGCGCTTGGACGTCGGGCGCGCGCAGCATCCGTCGATTCGGCTTGGGCGCTCGCGCGCGGGTGCTCGCGCGGGACACCGGCCGGCGGCTCGGCAACGCGGGGAGCAGGAGGCCGGGCGCGGCCTGGGCTCTTGCGCAGGACTGGCAGGCGGCTTGCGCGCGCGCGGCACGGACGAGAGCAGGGGCGCGGCGACTGTGGCATCGGGTGCGGCTGGGTTCGCTCGCGTTGGGCTCGGCCGCTCAGCGTTCGTGCAGGGCGGTGTGCGCGGCGTCGGCAGCTGTTCGGACGGCTCTGGTGCATGCGCACGGAGAGAGAATAAAGGAGGAGAGAGAAGAGAGAATAAAGGGAGAGGGAGGAGTAGTGCAGGCGGCGGCGGCTGCTTTGGCTGGGGACGCGCGCGTATGCGTTAGGGTTAGGGGCATGGGCCCCTAGTGGGCCGGCTCGCTGTGTAGTTTTTTTATATTCCGAAATGATTATTTAAAGAGCTCAAAAAGTCATAAAAATTCACCAAAAATGTTTATAAATAGAATACTTATTTTTAGACTAATAATTACTATATTTCTTAATTATTATTTAATTACTAGTATCTCTTTTAAAATGAATTGATATTAAACATCCGATAAGAAATCAAGTGCATGCAAAGAAAACGATGCAAATAAATAATTAAACACTAAAAAAATTTATTACCCTAATTAATATAATATCTAAATTTATTATTTTTAATTGATGGCTTTTATGGTGTTACAAATCTACCCCTCTTAAAAAGAATCTCGTCCTCGAGATTAAGAAACTTCCGAGAATAACTGGGGGAATTCTGCTCTGAGTTCATCTTCTCTTTCCCAAGTGGCCTCATCTTCCGAATGATGGCTCCACTGAACTTTGCACATGTTAATGACTTTACTCCGCGTAATTCTGTGAGATGTTTCCAAAATTCTGACTGGATACTCCGAATAAGTCAAATCTTCATTAACATTCAGTTCTTCCATGGGTAGCTGTTCCTCTGGTACTCTCAAGCACTTCTTGAGTTGTGATACGTGAAATACGTCATGCACATCAGCTAATCTATCGGGTAGCTCTAGCTGATAGGCTACTTCACCTTTTCTTTCCAAAATCTTGAATGGCCCGATATAGCGGGGTGATAATTTTCCCTTAACCTTAAACCTTTTCATCCCTCTCATCGGTGAAACTTTAAGGTAGACAAAGTCTCCTACTTCAAACATCAATTCTCTTCTTCTATTATCAGCATAGCTCTTCTGTCTTGACTGTGCCGTCTTCAAATTTTCTCTGATAATTTGCACTTGCTTTTCCGCCTCTTGGAGAATTTCTGGACCAAATACTTGACTTTCTCCAGTCTGATTCCAATAAAGCGGTGTTCTACACTTTCGTCCATATAGTGCTTCAAACGGTGCCATTTTGAGACTTGCTTGATAACTGTTGTTATACGAAAATTCCGCATAAGGCAAACTTTTATCCCAGTTTCTACCATGCTTTAGAGCGCAAGCTCTTAGCATATCTTCCAACACTTGGTTCGTTCTTTCCGTTTGCCCATCCGTTTGAGGATGATAAGCTGAACTAAAGTTTAGCTTGGTATCCATGGACTCAAGAAGTCTTTTCCAAAAGCGCGAGGTAAATTGTGTTCCTCGATCTGATACGATCTTCTTTGGTACTCCATGCAGACAAACAATCCTCGACATGTATAACTCTACTAACTGGGCTCCCGAGTAAGTTGTCTTCACAGGTATAAAGTGTGCTACTTTAGTTAACCTGTCTACTATGACCCATATTGAATCATAGCCATCTCGAGTACGGGGTAATCCAACTATGAAATCCATACTGATTTCTTCCCATTTCCATTCAGGTACCTTGAGAGGTTGTAGCAATCCTGCTGGTCTTTGGTGTTCGGCTTTAACTCGCTGACACACATCACATAATGCAACATGAGTTGCAACATCTCTTTTCAAACCGTACCACCAATACTTTTCCTTAAGATCCTGGTACATCTTTGTACTTCCAGGGTGAATAGAGTAAGCTGAATCATGAGCTTCTCTCAAAATAAGTTGGCGCAAGTGCTCGATTTCGGGTACATAGATTCTCTTCTTAAACCATATTGTGCCTTGTTCATCTTCCGTGAAATCTGAGGCTTTACCCAAACCAATAAAAGTTTTAATTTCCTTAATCTTCTCATCAGACTCTTGTCCTTTATGAATCTCTTCTTCCAAAGTAGATTCTACTTCCATCACCGTTGCTTCTACATTATTGAGAAATCCAAGGTTGAGTCGTTCCATTTCCCAGCACAATTCTTGTGACATCAAATGAGTAGTGATGTTGTTCACTTGACCCTTACGGCTCAAAGCATCGGCTACTCGGCTACTACATTTGCTTTTCTGGGGTGATATTGTATCTCCAAATCATAGTCTTTAATCAACTCAAGCCATCTTCTCTGTCTGAGGTTGAGTTCCTTTTGAGTGAATATATATTTCAAGCTTTTGTGATCCGTGAATATTTTGCACTTGTTTCCAATCATATAGTGCCTCCAAATCTTCAAAGCATGCACTACGGCAGCTAGTTCCAAATCATGCGTAGGATAATTCTTCTCATGTTTCCTCAACTGTCTTGAAGCATAAGCTATCACTTTTCCTTCTTGCATTAGCACACATCCAAGTCCAAGGTGTGATGCATCACAATACACATCAAATCCCTTGTGGATGTCTGGCATTACCAGTATTGGTGCAGTGGTTAACCTCTTCTTGAGTTCTTCAAAACAATTCTGGCAAGCTTCATCCCATTTGAACTCTTTGCCTTTCTCCAGTAGAGAAGTAAGTGGTTTTACTAACTTGGAAAAACCTTCAATAAATCTTCTATAGTATCCTGCTAATCCAAGAAAACTTCTGATCTTGGATGCATCCTTGGGTTGCTTCCAATTCAGTATCTCACTTATCTTTCCTGGGTCCACTTTAATTCCACCATCGGTAACGATATGTCCTAAGAAAGCAACTTCCTTCAACCAAAAATCACACTTCGAGAGTTTTGCGTATAGTTGGTTGTCACGAAGCTTTTGTAGGACTAGCCTTAGATGATCTTCATGTGTTTCTTCATTCGGAGAATATATCAGTATGTCATCAATGAATACGACCACAAACTGATCCAGATATTCCATGAATATTTTATTCATCAAGTTCATAAAGTATGCTGGTGCATTAGTCAGTCCAAACGACATGACCAAAAACTCATATAATCCATATCTCGTCGTGAAGGCTGTTTTTGGTACATCTTCTGCTCGAATCTTTAACTGATGATATCCCGATCTCAAATCTATCTTCGAGAATATCTTAGCTCCCTTCATTTGATCGAATAAATCTTCAATCCGAGGTAATGGATATTTATTCTTGATGGTTACTTCATTCAAACTTCTATAATCAACGCACATTCTTCTCGAACCATCCTTCTTGTTCACAAATAGCACTAGGGCTCCCCAAGGGGATGAACTTGGGCGAATAAAACCTTTTTCTAGTAATTCTTCTATTTGTTTCTTCAGTTCTACTAAATCTTTGACATCCATTCTATAAGGTCTTTTCGAGATAGGTGCGGTTCCGGGTACTAATTCAATAGAAAACTCTATATCACGGTCAGGTGGCATACCTGGTAATTCCTCCGGAAATACGTCTGGGTATTCGCACACTACTTTGATATTTTCCAAGGGCTTTTCTTCCAAGTGATTGATCACTGTCTTCCCTTTTTCATCTGTTGACTTATCTATGTTAACTTGGATTCTTTCACCTTGAGGACTTGTCAACATAATTGTTCCATTGGCACACCGTATCACTCCATCACAACTTTTCAACCAGTTGCATCCGAGAATCACATCAATCCCGTTGGATCCTAGGACCACTGGGTCGACTGTAAAATCTATTCCTTGAATCTTGATATTAACATGAGGGCATGAGTGTGTGGCCTTCATGTCACTTCCCGGTGAACTAATGTGTAATATCCTCCTCAGAGGGTACTTAGGTATGTTATGTTTTTCCACGAATGACTCAGTTATAAATGAATGCGATGCTCCAGAGTCAAATAAAACTGATGCGGGTATGGAGTTAACAAGGAACATACCATACACTATGTCGGCATCCTCAGGCACTGATTCCGTAGTGACGTGATTGACCCTTCCTCGGCTCTGGTTCTGCGGAGTCTTGTTCTGAGCAGATCCACGAGCGGGGGTGTTCTGGTCATTTCTCTGAGTATTACTCCTTTGGGGTGTTTGCTGGTTGCGCCTTGGGTAATTGTTGGCATAGTGGCCTAGCTCACCGCACTTGAAACATCCGTTGGGTTGGACAGGTGCGTTGTTTCTGGCCTGCGTGTTGTTGGTGCCACCTTGACGGTTCTGTGAATTTCCACCAGACCTCTGGTTGGTCTGGGAGTTGCTCCTTTGCTGGTTCTGGTTATGATTACTTCTCTGGCTTTGCTGTCCAGAGCGTTGCACTTGATAATTATTTCCACCCTGATTTCCAGAGCGGAACTGCGAACCTTGAGCATTATTCGGACGAGTGTTCCTGCTTGACTGACCTTGGAACTTCCTTTTATGGTCAGATAATTCCTTCCTTTTGTTCTCAAGGCCAATTGCCTTGTTCAGGAGTGTCTGGAAGTTGGGGAATGTATGGCTCTGAAGTTGGTAGTTCAGAGGTCCAATCAACCCTTCCAGGAAACGCTCTTGGCGCTTCTCATCGGTGTCCACTTCTTCTGGTGCGTAGCGTGAAAGCTGAGTGAAGCGATCACGATACTCACTGACAGTCATATTCCCTTGTGTAAGGGAAAGGAACTCCTTCTTTTTCAGCTTCATAATTCCCGAAGGAATGTGGTGAGCACGGAATTTCTCCTGAAACTCCTGCCAGGTTATTGTATCAGCATTGGGATGTGCCGCTGTGAAGGCATCCCACCAATCGGACGCAGCTCCCTCGAGTCTTCTCGAGGCGTACAAGACCTTCTCCCGGTCATTGCACTGAGTTATGTCCAACTTCTTTCCAATGACTTTGAGCCAGTCATCGACATCCAGAGGATCAACCGCATGAGAGAATGTCGGCGGGTGATGACTCATGAAGTCCCGGTGTTTATCTCTGGCCGGGGGTGCATAATGCTGCTGCTGGGGTTGCTGATTCTGTTGGTTCTGTTGTAATTGCTGAACCGCAGCAGTGAGTCCTTGCAAAATCTGCATTTGGGCGGCGATGAACTGCTCCATGTTGGGATTAGGTGGTGGTGGTGGTGGTGGTGGTGCTTGTTGTCCACGCTGGTTCCGGTTGTTAGGTCCTTGACGTTGGTTCACCATCTGATTTGTTAGGAAGTGAAGTCCTTAGAAAAGTGAGGAGTAGAAAGGATTCTAGAGGGAAAATAGCTTAAGTTTTACAAATTTTATATGTTCTTATGGCCATCATTCCATAAGTCCATAGCACTCAAACAAAGATCCAAATCAAACATTTCAACCAATCACCATCACATGGTTGTTATTTATTAATACAAAAACTTTAGGATAGTTTCATCGTCTAACGCGAAGTATAGCTTATTACATCATAGTCCAAAAAAACTTAAAGCAGCCTAGTGACTGATACGGGCTCTCCATAGCGCAGCCTCTTGCGGGGAGGAGACAACGCCACGGTGGGGACCTGAGCTTCTGGCGGATCCAGTCCTTGCAGTTGAGCTTCCAGGGCTGCAATCCTGGCGTGGGCATTTTCCAGCTCCAAGTGCACACTGTAGAGGTCCAGAGTGGCACTGTCCAGGTCGGTGTTGAGATCGGCCACTACACCAGCTAGGGTGTTGCGGCGATCCTCACCAGGTTCACCTGGGATGATGTTGGTCTGACTTCCTCCACGCAGACGCTGAGGAAGATGCCTGAACCTCGTGTTCTGCAGCTGCTGCTGGTAGGTGTGGCTGAGCGACCATAGAGTCCGACGGGCAGCGTCGCTGACCGAGGCAGCATAGGTGGACAGCGGTATCGGGGACTCGTGAGCAGACAGAGTCCTGAACCCCCTGTCACCTACATCCATCACCCTGACGTGGATGCGGGTGATGTAATAGCAAGCCCGGGGAGGCTCGCTCACCCGCCTCGTCTCGTACAGGGGGCGGACGTAGGCGCCTAGCGCATGCAGCACCTCCTGCAGTAGGTTGGGGAAGTGCCCCGTCTCGAACATTGATGTATAATGTTCGACAACAGGACCAAACCCCATGAAGTTGTCCTGCTGGGCGTGGTCAGCTTCCTCGTAGATGTGTCCGTCTTCTCCATCGTCTTCGTCGTCGTCATCCTCATCATCGCCGTCTCCGGAGTCGTCGGGGTCGTCGCCTCCAGGTGCAGGTGCTTGGAAGGCTGGTGTCGACGATGCTGACGTCGATGACCCAGCTGCGAAGGCCAGGGACTCAGCCAACGAGGTGGGGGTTGGCAGCTACTCCTCCGAGCTGTCCTCCAGGTTGATCACGTTCTCCACTCAGACGAGAGGGAGATTCGCTGGAGCTTCCTCGACTACCACTGGGTAGACTAGGATCTGTCGGGGCTAAGGGGCGTAGTTGGTGTTGACGCGGGTGGTTTGGAGAGTGCGAACCATCTACAAGAGAAGAGTCAACTTAGTTGAATTTCAAAGAGGTAAGACTGATAAAGGAATTTATAGGAATGAAATTAGCAAGTTTTGAACAACTAGGCTTTCCATTTCTAACTAATCTAACGACCTAGGGTCAGCATAGCTTTGATACCACTTGTGTCACACCCGGTTCCAGGGGGTAGAACCGAGCGCATACCATATGTGTGCCAGGATCCATTTCCACACATATGTTGACGTCACAAGTGTAATATATCAAAAGACAATGCAATAAAGGCGTAAAGAGAGTATAAAACTTTATTACATCATCTGAGACATTGTGTCTTAAACAAGTATCACATCAAAGTAGAGCGGAAATAAACAACTGGGCAATCTTCCACAGGAAGTTGACAGGCGCATCGTTAGACTTAGAATTCCTCGTCGATAAATTCTCCATCAAAGTCTCCAACATCACCCTCTGATCAAAATATTAGCAAGGGTGAGCTCACTTATGGTCGGGGCTCAGCAAGTGGGGGAAAAATTAATGCAGGTATAACAAGGTGAGGCTAAGGTTGAGCAGTAAGCATTTTAGTTGGTCAACATTTTATTATCAACACCTGTCTTACTAATAAGAGTGAATCCCAAATATCCCACTTAAACAAAGGAATATGAATATATCAAAAACACTTAAGTGAAGTCACTTAAGCAAATTATTGGCAGATCATCGGATCTCGATTTATGTCCATCTTTAAGTTCAATTATCATGTGAGGAGTCCAGGTCGCTCATAACCGGGAGCACGGCTGATATATCAGTTTTACACTCTGCAGAGGTGGTACAACTTTACCCACAAGCCATGTATCCCATCTAGCCCGGGTTGATCGGACCCTTAGACACTGCCGAGGTGAATGGCTAGGGATCCATTATGAGGTTTTCACAAAATACACTTAATACGAAGCAACCCGCTAAGGTTTCTAAGACGATGATGGTGGCCCCTGGGTGAAGTGCCTTAGCCAAGAATACGACCCCATGTTAACGTGGGCTGCCAGCACCTACCGGTCCCCCTCTTGCCCATCTTTCAGGTAAGGTTGCTAGGCACTAAGCATATAGAGCTATTTACCAAAGCCAGAGCCATGATAGCACTCATGGTTGCACTGTTATCCTGGGTGGTCACTCCATGTTCCAATTAATTTGTAATAAAGTTATCTTAACCATCGGGTTAATGTCATAATTGCCAATTAACATTTTTGGAACATTAAAACCAATTAAAGAGTGACATTAAGAATCATTAAGTTGAGCGGTAGCATAAATCTTGCACAGCTTAATTATTTTCCCAGGTTAAACAAGGAATACATGTAGTAAATCTAGGAAATCCTTAATTAGGTAAGCCCATCAAATTATGCAATATATCAAAAGGTAAACATTGTTATATGCAATGAGTAGGTACAAACAGAATATGCAGAGGGAGAATCCACTTGCCTTGTTCAAGCGAGTCCTGCGGATCGTCCTCGAACGAGTTCGGATCGCCTACCGCACAATCCGCTTCTAACAGGGTCGCATAGCGCACATACAAAAATAAAACATACACCAATAAATAAACATGCACCATTCATAAACATACACTAATACGTCAATAAGCACACATTAACCTATCGCACTAATCATATCTTAATTACGTACTAATCGCGCAAATACTTATTAATTCAATTGTGGCTATTGTGGTGAGTCCTAATGGTGAATTTATGGGTGGGTGCAATAAATACGGTTTTAACTAGTATTAATATATTTTAACATCATTAATAACAGTAAATGATAATTATCATCTTTTAATACTAATAAATGAATTAATACCTTTTATTATTTCTAACTCAATTATTTAGTATAGCAAAAATGAATTTAATAATATTAATATTCTAAAAATCTACATAAACTACTAATTGAACATTTTCTAACACAAGCGAGGTTATTTGACATAAACTAGTACTCTAACAATTTTAAGTTCTAAATCTGTGAACATGTTTATTTGACTAGCAAAAACCTATTTTGCCATCTACTAATGATATTTTCTCCTTTCTTTATAAAAAAATGCTAATAAAATAATTAGATAAATCATCTAAAATCCTATATTATTCAAATGACTTGAGTTCTATACCATTTTTCTAATCCATCGAAAATGCACCTATAATTCTCCAATTAGTTTCTAAAATTTATCGTGACCAATTTTGACTATAAATTCTTATCTAGTATTTTTATCACCAACATGTGACTATTAAATCTACGTCATATTTATCTAAACCAACATCAACGCGTCGATTAACATGAAATAACACGGTGTACTACTAATCGCATATTTCTAACAAATTCCATAGCGCACACAAATACACAAATCGGAATCACATGTGTTCATATTACAACAAACAAACTATACAACACATGAATCAAATCAAAAAGCACTTTATAAAATACATAAAATAAATTTGGGTCGTCATCAACCTCGAGTTCGTGCGTGTGACGGGGATGGATCGACGGGTTTCGGCTGGACGGAGAGCAAGGCTCGACTACGGACGGCGAGTGCGTGGCTCCGATGAACTCCGGCGACGAACGACACACTCCGGCGAACTACGGGCTCCGTGAACTCCAGCGACGAACGGCAACGAACGGCAACTGCACTAGCTATGAGCGGGGAGTACTAGAGAGAGAGGCAAACTCGAGTAGGCAGAAAGGGGGAGGCTCTGCTACCTTTTATAGAGAGCAGAAGGGGAGAAGAAAGGGTCACTGGTGGTCTTCAATGGTGCTACCGTTTCCTGCTCGTAATGGGAGGAGGAATGAGAGGAGGGAATGGAAGAATTAAAGCTCCATAACAAGATTCGAAACGGTCACGCTTCATGGTGCTTGGACGTCGGGCGCGCGCAGCATCCGTCGATTCGGCTTGGGCGCTCGCGCGCGGGTGCTCGCGCGGGACACCGGCCGGCGGCTCGGCAACGCGGGGAGCAGGAGGCCGGGCGGCCTTGGCTCCTGCGCAGGACTGGCGCGCGGCTTGCGCGCGCGTGGCACGGACGAGAGCAGGGGCGCGGCGACTGCGGCATCGGGCGCGGCTGGGTTCGCTCGCGTTGGGCTCGGCCGCTCGGCGTTCGTGCAGGGCGGTGTGCGCGGCGTCGGCAGCTGTTCGGACGGCTCTGGTGCATGAGCATGGAGAGAGAATAAAGGAGGAGAGAGAAGAGAGAATAAAGGGAGAGGGAGGAGTAGTGCAGGCGGCGGCGGCTGCTTTGGCTGGGGACGCGCGCGTATGCGTTAGGGTTAGGGGCATGGGCCCTAGTGGGCCGGCCGGCTGTGTAGTTTTTTTTTATATTCCGAAATGATTATTTAAAGAGCTCAAAAAGTCATAAAAATTCACCAAAAATGTTTATAATTAGAATACTTATTTTTAGACTAATAATTACTATATTTCTTAATTATTATTTAATTACTAGTATCTCTTTTAAAATGAATTGATATTAAACATCCGATAAGAAATCAAGCGCATGCAAAGAAAACGATGCAAATAAATAATTAAACACTAAAAAAATTTATTACCCTAATTAATATAATATCTAAATTTATTATTTTTAATTGATGGCTTTTATGGTGTTACAGTACCCTTTCCTTACAAATCTCGAGGACGAGATTTCTGTTAAAGGGGTAGGATTTGTAAGGCCCAAAATTTGTATAAAAAATAATAAAAATAAAATAAATATATGAAGAAATAAAATAGCAAATTCAGATGTCTCAAAATATACTTGAGTGTTGAAATTGGAGGACTCAATTTTGAAAACCAAGAACTATTTTAGAAAAGAAGTAATAGAAAAGTTTCCTATTCAACTAAATGAATATGCATTTCATTAAATGATGCTCCATAAGCATTTATTTACATGAATATTAATTTTGAAGTAATTTTACTTCTTATCCCGCATTCAAATACTATTTTTCTAAAAAGAAAGAAAACCATATGAATGTTTTTCATATTTCAAGCATTCACCAAACAAATAAAATAATTAAAATAAACATATATATATTGCATCATGTTTGAGTTTAATTATGTGTGCATATATTAATAAAAATCTATATAAAGACATCAATGTTCAAATTGGGAATTTAATCCTAAATTAGGAATTCTAGAATCAGAGAAAGAGGAGCATTAGTGATCACAAAATAAATATAAAAAATAAATAAATTCACCATGCCATGTTTAAGTTGGGCAATTAATGTGAATATAAATCTACCACAAAAATTGAATTTAAATCAAAATTTAGAGTTCGAATCTGTATGAGTTGAATTTGAATTCAAAATAAGAAAAGAAAATAGAATAGATAAAAGAAAAAAAGAACTCTGTTGGGCCCAAAGTGCTCAAACCAGCCCACCTCATTTCCGTCCATTGCGCGGCCCAAACAGGTAGTGTGTGTGGTTTCAGTGAGTATGGCATGTGGGCCCGGCTCGTCTGCCTCTGCGCGCGCCTCCACCTCTGCACTGTGGGACCCAGTCCTGTTCACCGCGCCTCATCCCTTCTCATTTCACGGGGACAGACAGGTGGGGCCCATGCTATCAGTGCAATCTCCCACCTTCAACAGAACGCGTGGAGCTCGCCCGCGTTGACCGGATCCGCCGCATGGTTGCGCTCCCGCCGCAGATCCCGGAGGCCATTGAAACGAACCCCTGCTCTCGTGCGTAGTAGGCATATAAACCCCGGCGCCGTGACCCAGGAACCCTAGCTTGGCGGAGATAACCAATCACTAAGGTCCGAGCGTGAGAGATAAGGGCGTGTGGGCGTCGTTCATCGATCCGTGAAAGCATAGATGGTGTGGCCCCGTGGTTGGGTTTGTGGGGATCACTGGTGCATACGGAAGCTTGGCATGGTGTCAGCAAACTGAAAGAGTCCATGGGAGAGCACCAATTTCTCATTGGAGCAAGTTCGTCGCAGTGAATCCACGCCTTCGTGTGTGCTGTGTTCGGAGTCGATTAATCGCCTGTAAGAACTCCCTCATTCTCTTCGAGACCTTCTCTGCTTCATTTAGCAATGAATCAGGCTTTGATTGGTGTGCTGATGCCGCCCCGATTGGTCATCGGTGATGCGCCTTAGCCGCCAAGTCGCATATTCGTGTGGGTGCGATTCCTTGTGCTGATAACCTTGGAAGAGATTTTCTAGATCAATTCGCCTTGGGCTGCCCTCCGTATAGCACTTTCTAGGGAGAAGAATGGCGCGTGTGGGCCATGGGCGGTATCCACGGTGAGCTCGCTAGGGGCGCCGCCGTGCGAATCGTTCGCCGCGGCCCTGTTGCGTGCGCAGGGAGGGAGAAAAGCACCGACCATTTGATGAACTTTGGGCGTCCGAGATTAGATCAATGTGGTGATTCGCTCAGGGGGGATCATGTCCGTCGGTGGGCAGATCAGTGGCCATGATTAGAAGCCTAGATATCGGTTGGTCCGGGTGGGGTTGAACCGTTAGATGATAATCCGATGGCCTTGGACTCCCAATCTTAGGAAATTCATAACTCTATGATTATAACTCCTTTTTGATTCATTCCAATTGCATTGGGCTCATAATAATATTGTTTATCATCTAGTAACCTTGTATTGCCATGAAACCTATGATTAAAATCTTGTACCGCATTTGTTTTATATTAGCCACTTAAACCTTCCGAAAATCATAACTTGTCCATTTTAATTCCGATTTGACCCGTTCCAGTTGCGTTAGCTTCGTATAAATATTTACTATGCAATAACAACATTTATTATACTATGTCTCATTATTCTATAATTAGACCTGTATTTAACTGATGTTGGTAAGTCTGGTTAAACTGCTTATCATTATAGACTACTGGAATATGATCTCTGGTCAATTCATAACTTATATTAAAGTTGAGATAATTATTTATAGAATAACCTCTCATATGATTTATATTAACCAATTTATAATATAGTTTAATATTTTAATCACACGGATCCTCTATAAAATCATAACTCCTTAATCGTAACTCCGATTTTATTGATTCTCGAGTCCACGATCTCGTAGCTTCGCGTAGATTATTATTCAGTATGTTCTTATGTTGGTGTGATGTTAATTTTGTCTATACCATGTTTGTTTGTATTGCTATGACTAGCGCGAGGTTCGAGGATCTGAAGAACCACCCTGGTAACTGGAATCTCAAGTGCCAGGCAAGTTGTGCCCTTGATCCACTTTTGTTACCCAATAATATTCTTTATTATCATCATTTAATGCATAGGTTTAATTTTGATGGGACCTAATAGGTAACCCTAGTCTGTTTATCCATTTTACCTTGTTATCCCTAAATCACTTGGGTAGTTTTTGCTATTGCTTTACATGGTTTTGGGATAATATTTCATTATATCCATGTTCCAATTATTTTGTTATTCTAATCATGTTCATGTCAAGATCAATAATGTTAATTAGAACATGGAGCTTAACTTGAGAAACACGTGCCACCATAAGGGTGGAATGGGATGCCCTTGGCTGACTAATTAGGAAAGCTAGTGGATGACTACCTTACCCAAAAGGGGCAAGGGTAGTAGGGGAGTTGCATGCAAGAAGGTTCTCGGGTTGATTTTGCTGCGATGGCGGTCAGACGGGGGATTCTTGCAAGTGCTCTTCCCATAAACTGTAGCGGGTTTTTGGAAGCTAGTGGAACTTTGTAAAGGCCTCGTAGTGGATCCCTAGCCATTCACCTCGGTAGTGTCTAAGGGTCTATCTAACCCTAGCGACATGGGATACACGACTTGTGGGTACAGGGTACAACCTCTGCAGAGTGTAAAACTGGTATACTAGCCGAGCTCATGGTCATGAGCAGCTCAGGACTCTCGCATGATTAAATTATGAAACTTAAACTCAATTTGTCATATGTACTGCATGGGATTTATTATTAATTTTGTTCTATTATTTTATTATGGTTTGGTATTCACTTACATTTAGTAACTGCTAATAAAATTTGACCAACTTAATAAAAGCAATGCTCAGCTTTAACCCCTACTGTTGATCAGCTTTACACATCACATAAACTCCCACTTTTGGTGAGTTCATGCCACATTATTCCCCACAACATGTTGAGCGATGAACATGTGTGAGCTCACCCTTGCTTTCTCACACCCCCCACAGGAGAAGAACAGGTGGTTCAAGAGGAGCCACGTATCGAGGAGTTTGATTCGATCTAGGTGGCGTCTCCCAGTTGACTTGCACCATGGATGATCCTTAGTTCGTGTTATATTTATCTTTTATTTTTGTAAGACTTCCGCTATGTAATAAGTACTCTGATTATATTGTGACATTTATCTCTATACACTCTGTTATTATATATGTTGTCTTCTTTAGCGCATGTATGAGATGCACTCGGCTTTGTTCCTTAAACCCGGGGTGTGACAGCAGGCGACGTGTACTTCGCCAATGGTCACCAGGCTGCACCGGACTGTCCGGTGTGCCATGGGGCTGGTGGCTGCAACGGTCGGCTTCGCCAAACAAGGAAGAGAATCATGCATTGTTCATTGTCCGGTGATGCACCGGACTGTCTAGTGCACCCGCAGACAGAAGGCAACTAGAGCCTTCCAAATGGAACTCCAACAGCTCATAGTTGCCTTGGGCTATAAAAGGGCCCCTAGGCGCATGGAGCAGTACACCGAGCACCCATTGAACATTCTACAACGCTGATACTTCGCAAACACACATTTGTTTCATTGTGATAGAGATTCGAGCACTTTCTTGAGCTGTAACTCCATTGTGCTGTTTCGTGTGCTCATTCTTGTCTTGTGTGTGTGTTGTTGTTGCAACTCTCGCTCTTGTGTGTGCTTCTATTCCATCTTACTCTTGTGTTCATTTGAGATCATTTGTGTAAGGCGTGAGAGACTCCAAATTGTGGAGATTCCTCACTACGGGATATTGTTAAGATAAAGAGAACCGTGGTATTCAAGTTGATCTTTGGATCACTTGAAAGGGGTTGAGTGCAACCCTCGACCGATGGGATGCCACAACGTGGAGTAGGAAAGTATTATACTTGAATGGACCACAGGATAAAAATTATTGTGTAACTTGTCTTTATTCTACTATGATTTTCTCTCTACTCACTTCACTTACATTATTGCTCTAAGTTTAATAATCACTTAGTGAAGAGCAATTAAGTGAAGAAGTTTACTCCGCTCATACTCCTCACTCGAACTTGGCTCTTGCTTCCACTAATTTAATATTAGTCCAAGTTTGTTTTGTTCAGCTGTTTTTACAGGATCACCTATTCACCCCCCTCCAGGTGCTCTCAGCAGGGTCAATGGCTGGTAAATCAGGTCAACAGCTGATTAATTGGGACAACGACCAATTAATCGGGCTGACCAATTACTTAGATGATTACCTGTTAATCATATCGGATGTCTATCACTAATGATTAATAACTAATTAATATTAATTTTTTAGAACACTAAGAAAAATAAAGGTATAGGACCTGACAATATTCCTTCAGAATTCTATCAAATTTGTTGACACATTGTTAAGAATGACATAATTAATCTCTTTAATGATTTTTACAATGAGAACCTGGATGTGAATATGTTGAATTATGCAATCATAACTTTGCTTCCTAAATTCAAAGAGGCATCCAAAATTCAACAATTTCGATCTATCTATCTATTGAACTGCTTATATAAGATGATCACCAAAGTGCTCAATGTTAGGATTGAACCTTTTGCTCAGATTCTAATTAATGAACAACAAATGGCTTTCATTAGAGGAAAAACATAATGAATGGACTGACGATCCTTCAAGAGATTATGCATGAAACTAAGAGGAGGAAGCAAATTGGTGTCATACTAGAGTGGGACTTTGAAAAAAATCTTATGATAAAGCTAACTAGGACTTTTTATTCAGCTGTATGCAAAAAAGAGGTTTCTGTCCAAAATGGTTGAATTGGATGCAGATGGTAGTGAAGGGTAATTGTTAAGCTCAATAATCATATTGGTAAATATATAAAAATTTGTAAATGTGTAAGACAAGGGTACCCTCTATCATCAATTTTGTTTAATTTTGTTGCTCATGGTGTGGGTAGGGTAGCAAACTCGTGGCCAAGCCTTGAGTAAGTGTTGAGCCCAAGCCTCATAAGGTTTAGTGGTCAATTGGTAGTCTAAGATGGAGTCAAGTCAAATCTTAGAGTTTTATTAGATTAGGTCAGTTATGCCTTGCATTAAGAACATGGCAAGATGATTCAGACTAAGAGCTCCCAAAAGTTTGAATTGGTTGATAGAGAGGTTAAAGGGTACTTGAGGTGACACATGCAATAGTGGTTGCAGAGATAGGAGACAAGAGTGGCTCCGTTTGGATTATATATGTCATTGAGTAGTCCCATACAAAGAATACAAAGCAGTAATAGTTAGAGCAATAGACTCATTCGTCGGTTCTCTTGTCCACAAGTTCCAGTCACACATGACCCATGGGACAGAGATATGGAGCTCGTATACCACCACCATACCTGAGAGCAGTAGGACCTAACCACCCCTTGGTCATTCACTTTGACTTGAGGACTACTAGTGCCTCTCGAGTGGAAGAGCATGTGTTAGTTCCACTAGAGCAGTGGTTCCAAACAAATAGGGATCCAAGGGCTTGAGATGGATTCTATATAGTATTGCATAAGGACTTTCACTCTACTATGACTCATAGCGGGATCACCCTCAGACAACATAGAGACTATCATTTAGCGGATATAGTGGCTGTCACAAGAGAGCAGATCCGTCCATACCTCACTTACCTACCAGGTTGCCAAATTTCTAGGATGAGTTGAACTCTATGTTGAGGCCTTAGAGAGTTCTATGCTTCTTCATGGATTTAGCTTGACCACGAGTACTTTCAGTTCACCTTTAGAGGCAGGCCTCATGGACACTATGCTAGTGCAATTAGATAGCATATTTGCTTTATGACGTACACCACCATACTATACAACTTGTGCTACAATACTATGGACACACTCAAATGCCCTCACTATGGAGAGTTTCTACGTATAGGATACATTGCAATTTGTTTCTACCCACCATTTGGCGATGGCCCTAGACGAACCTCTAGTAAGTTGACACTAATGAGCCATGTCCTAAATGTTGTGATAAGGAGGACCTTGTTGCCCTACTATAGATATAAGGAGGGCCTAAAATCTCTAGGATTGGCTTCTCAATATCAGTCCTACAAATTAGCTGTTATTATTTTAGAGATGGAAGATATTATTGTTGGTCACTAGCTCCCATATGTGCATTAGATCTCCTTCCTACTAATGAGGGAGCAGGACACATAGAGTACCTAGTCTATACATGGGTTTGATAAGTCACCTATATAGTTCGTCAGTTCCTAGTCTATAGGATGAAGTTAGTAGTCAATGGATGATGCAAAGGTAGAGTGCTCAAAGAGTTACATTGAGCAGCATGTTCATCTGACATGAACAATGATAGACTAGGAGCATGAGGCCATTAGGGCCATTGAGCAATTGGAGGTGGTAGGGATATTTGCATAGCACTATGACACCACAGATAGTTCTAATGAGGGTCGTTGTCTTGTACCACCGATGGCACCACCTAGGGCACATGACACAGAGGTTGATGGTTCTAGCTCAACAGTACCACCATAACTGACAACAGTCGATCTTGCTCTACTTCAAATACTTGTAGCACTCTAGACTAAGCAGTAAAGGAAGACAAGGTACGAGAGCAACAGAGTGAGCGCATGTTTTCAATGTTGGAGCAAATTCAATAATGTTAGGATCAATTCCAATAGTAGCATCTTAACACCTAGCAGTACTTGCTAGCATTCATGGAGCACATGTTGCATGTTATAGGTCACCCCCATTTGGTTCCTCTAGTCCAACAGTTTGCACCAGCACTGATGACAACCTTTGTGACTCCAGCTTTATAGTCTAGTGAACTCTAGAGTCAAGGTTCATCTACTTTTCAGTTGGCTTTGTCTCTACAGCCTAATAAACTCTTCACAACTCTGATATCGGGTCAACCATCAAGTACTACTGAAAGGGAAATGTGCCCTTGGGCCATTTCTATAAGATTTTGGTGATTAAGGGCTCCACACAAATGCTTTGAGTGATATTTGTGCCAAAGACTCAAGAAGTGCAAATCAAGATTAAAGGTATGTTTCTAGACTTAGTACATTGTTTTGAAGACTAATGTATTATGTCTAAGTGCTAGAAACAGGAGAAATCGTTTTGGAGAAAAGTTGGCTATATACAGCCGAAAGGCTGCTCGGTCTGGGTGCACCGGACTGTCCGGTGGTGCACCGGACAGTGTCCGGTGTGCCAGGACCAGTCCCGATGAACAACCTACTCTCGGGTCTCGACGGTGGCGTATGGCTATAAATCACCGGACTGTCCGGTGGTGCACCGGACTGTCTGGTGAGTCGTCTGTGGCGAAGTTGCCGCTCTCGGGAAACAGTCATCAGCGTACGGCTAAAAATCATCGGACTGTCCGGTGGTGCACCGGACTGTCCGGTGAGCCAACGGTCGGCTGAGCCAACGGTCGGTCGTGCAATCCGCGCGTGACGCGTGGCCGAGCCAACGGTCAGATGGGGGCACCGGACTGTCCGGTGCGCACCGGACAGTGTCCGGTGCGCCAACGGCTCCAAATCTTCAACGGTCGGTTGCGCCAATTTAGGAAAGCAATCTGCACCGGATAGTGAATAGTGGATGTCCGGTGGTGCACCGGACTGTCCGGTGCGCCACCCGACAGAAGGAAAGAATTGCCTTCCCAGATTGCTTCCTGAAAGTCGCCTAGAGGGGGGGGTGAATCGGCGAAACCTGAAAATTAAAACTTTATCCCCCAACTAGATCCCTCGATTAGTGGTTAGAACAAGATATACAAATATTGGAGTATAAAAACTAAGTTCTTGCTTGTAAAGAGTATTGCTCTTAAATAATGCGGAAGTGATAAATCAATACTACTAACAAGTCTATGAGAATAAAGCAAGAAGGCTTAGATAAGAAGAGTAATGGCACGAGTTCTTTCTTGCAATGTGTCGCTCCACTAAATGAGAATTTAAACTTAAAGCAACACCAAATAGGGTTAGCAAAGAAAAGTGCAAGAAAGACTTAGAGTGAGGGAAAACAAACAAATCACAAGCAATAAACACAATGGACACGGGTGATTTGTTTTACCGAGGTTCGGCCCTCGAAGGCCTAGTCCCCGTTGAGGAGTCCACTAAAGATGGGTCTTTTTCAACCCTTTCCCTCTCTCAACCGATCACTCAAGACCGGCGAGCTCTTCTTCTTCTCAAGGATCACTCTCGATCCCGCAAGGACCACCACACTCTTTGGTGTCTCTTGCTAGCTTTTACAAGCCTCCAAAACTTTGGAGGAAGTTCAATGGGAGTCAAAACTCCACGCGCAAATGAACAAAAAGATGTAGCACACACTATCTTTCAATGAATCTCACAAGGCACTAGGGCTAAATTCAATTGAGTAGCTCTCAATTGCTTGCTCTCTCTTTTGTGGCACTTGTGTTGGTTGTAGTGGCCTAAATCTTGTGTATAGGATATATCAATGAATGTATGTGGTTGGGAGGGCTTGAGTATGTCAACTAGATGACTTGGAATGTTGCTTGGACTCCCACCCATTGAAGTGGCCGGTTGGGGTGGTATTTATAGCCACCAAACACAATATGGCCGTTGGAGAAGCTTGCTGGCGATGGGCGCACCGGACAGTCCGGTGCGCCACCGGACAGTGTCCGGTGCGCCGCCACGTCAGCCTGTTCGTCAGAGTTGGAGCTGGTCGACCGTTGGAGGCTTTGTCCTCATGTGGCACCGGACAGTCCGGTGTCGCACCGAACAGTCCGGTGCCCCTCTAACTTGCTGCTCTGACATCTAAAATCCACTGTTCACTTTGCAGAGTCGACCGTTGCGCGCAGATAGTCGTTGCTCCGCTGGTGCACCGGACAGTCCGGTGGCACACCGGACAGTCCGGTGAATTATAGCGGAGGTGCGCCTGGAAAACCCGAAGGTGAAGAGTTTGAAGTCGATCTCCCCTGGTGCACCGGACACTGTCCGGTGGTGCACCGGACACTGTCCGGTGGTGCACCGGACAGTCCGGTGCGCCAGACCAGGGAGCACTTTGGTTTCCTTTTGCTCCTTTCTTTTGAACCCTGGGTTGTTCTTTTTATTGGTTTGTGTTGAACCTTTGGCACCTGTAGAATGTATAATCTAGAGCAAACTATTTAGTCCAATTATTTGTGTTGGGCATTCAACCACCAAAATCAATTAGGAAATAGGTGTAAGCCTAATTCCCTTTCAATCTCCCCCTTTTTGGTGATTGATGCCAACACAAACCAAAGCAAATATATAAGTGCATAATCGAACTAGTTTGCTTAAGTTAAATGCAAAGATTGCTTGGAATTAAACCAATATGCATTTCATAAGATAAGCATGGATGCTTTCTTCAAATATAACATTTTTGGACCACGCTTGCACCACTTGTTTTGTTTTTGCAAATTCTTTTGTAAATCCTTTTCAAATTCCTTTTGCAAATAGTCAAAGGTAAATGAATAAGATTTTGAAAAGCTTTTTCAAGATTTGAAATTTTCTCCCCCTATTTCAAATGCTTTTTCCTTTGACTAAACAAAACTCTCCTTCAATAAAATTCTCCTCTTAGTGTTCAAGAGGGTTTTAAGATACCAATTTTTGAAAGTGCTACTTTCCCCCTTTTTGAACACAATAAGATACCAATTTGAAAATCATGAGTTTAAAATTAGGTGGTGGTGCGGTCCTTTTGCTTTGGGCGAATACTTTCTCCCCCTTTGGCATGAATCGCCAAAAACAGATACTTAGAGTGAAATATAAGCCCCCTTAAGTGTTTTCCCCCTTTGGCAAAAAAATATATGAGTGAAACATTATACCAATGTGGAGAGACAGTGTGGAGTGATGGCGAAGGGTAGATAATACCGATAGAGTTGAGTGGAAGCCTTGTCTTCACCGAAGACTCCATTTCCCTTTCAATCTACGACTTAGTATAGAAATATACTTGGAAACATATTAGTCATAGTCATGGTACGAGAATAATAGGATATATGCATTTGTACCAAAATGAAAGAGATATGATCAAGAGATATATCAATTAAACATGATTATGGTTTTATATAACATAGATTGCTCCCCCTAAATATGTACATGGAGAGAAACACATATTATGGCCTTAAATGCCAATTGCACATAATTAGGTTAATGAGAACATATCTATATCATCCAGAATGTCAAGTGCATTTGTGTCATAGTATAAGTGTGATGCTCATGACAGTTTATGCACTTATGAAAGCATGTTATGAACAATTTAAGCATTTCCCTTAAGGATTTCAAAGAGGCTTAAGGACCATCCACCTTTGGAACAAAGGTAGCTTATCCTCGTTGCAAGGTTAAGCTTTAAGCTCTTTGACAATAAAATTACTTCATCTAGTTTAAGCAAAGATGCATTAATGCAGGAGTGAAATTTTAAGAGGTTAAACTAGGTATGAAGCAGGGATAATGCATGGACATGCTTTCTCTTCCTTTTGTACAAGATATGCAAGGAACATATAGAAAAGGAAGATTTAGGTACATGTGTAAATGAGTGGAAGTAGTTTTACCGTTTTGTACCTTCACATAGAGACGCTCTCTTCATTGTGCTTTGTCCTTAGTCTTAGATGCTTAAGACCTATACTTAATGACAATATATGGAAATATTTTGCACAAGAGAGAGTTTTACAACTAGTGATCCTTTTCCAAGTTATTGTAAGCATATATCACATGGATCATAAATTGCATAAGAGTATCATGAATTCTCCTTTTAACTTAGTGCATATCAAGAGAGATATTGATTAATAGAGTATACGACACTAAGAATCATGATTGTTAAATGAAGTCATTCAATGATCAAACAAATAACGTATGTGATTAAAAAAGAACAACATATGCATTAGATTATCAATTGAGCTTAGAGTAGGAGAATCCAGCAAATATGCTACTTTAGAGTAAAAGATGAGAATTGGAGAATAGTAGCATACTTCATGAGAAACTCATTCTCATGCAAGAGACTATATGAAATTACTAAGATAAAGTAATAGTCTCAACATAATCAAGATATAGAAAGAGGCTCCCCCTAAAGATATGCATCAAGTATTTGAATAAATTGAGTGGATGAATTTACTTTAAAGACAAATAGGGAGAAGCATTATACATCTTGATCAAGGCTCATGAGATTTGCAATAAACAACTTGAGCCTAGTATTCTCATTATGAAAGGATTTAGAATACTCACAACCACACCATTGATGGTTTCGTAGAAGTAGGTGGTGTTGTTCTTGATGTCCTCCTCTTTCATTTGAGAGTCCTCCCTTTGCAGTGGCTTCTTTTTCCTTTCAAACTTATTGAAAATACTCAAGAAGGATGTTAATAGCACAAGGGAGTATATGATGAAAGATGATCTCTTTAGATAGGAAATATAAACAATTCATCATTCATAAGTCACACATATATGAAGTAAAATTCTTAATATTAGTGCATTTCATTTGAGACAGAGGAATATGCACCTTTTAACCATTTTGATCAATCATAGGGATTTTACTTCTTCATATTGAGTTTATTAATCATTACTTGGAAGTAAATCAATATGAGAATATGTATAGCAAAGACATGAAATAGATTCTAATGGACTAGTGCATTTATGAGAGTGAGATTGAATGCACACCTATCAAGAATTAAGTCACAAAAAGAATTTATTCTTCACATAGGTAGAATAAGATAATTTTGAGAAATAACAATTGATGGGAACTATATTTGATTAAGAGGATGAGTTCCCATACCTTTGCTTTTACATTTCTTCCTTTGGGTGAAGAGCAACCCTTGAGGCTTGTGTACTTTCTCTTTTGTAGATATTCATAAGTAAGCTCAAGAGATACTTTGTTAGTAACACAAGCACTAGTTTCCATTTTTGTAATCATTTTTGATAGGGACTGAAAAGCTAGATTACTAAAAGCATGGAAACTTCATAGCATGAACTAGATTATCCATAGATGATGTTATGCTCAATTTTAACTCATAAAACAAGCATAAACAATCCTTCAAGATTATGGGAATAAATCTAATTCATGATATGGAGAGCGATAAATGTGAAAGAATCATATCCAATTTAAGCAAGTAGAAATCATAAGTCATTGGATTGATTTTTCTTTTTATGTTAGATTGCACGCTTCCAAAGAGAAACTTATTCTCTACAAGTGGGACTACTTAGGTTATTTAGACAAAATCATTAGTCTCACTATCCTAGTTATAGAGAGAGTTTTCCTTTTATACGTGTCCTAAGGATTTGAATTCCTTACATGACACCTTATTGTTTTAAGAACTTGAAATATCTCTCTATATCTAGAATCATGGCAATAATAGAATGACTAGCTAAAAACATGCCATGAGATACTTGCAACAATTTAAGGCATGTAGATTGCCATAGGATGGAAATGATGAGTATGCAATCTACCATATGAGAGGAAATTCTTCAAAGAATGGTAATACAAATTTAAAGACATTTGAAGTGCTACATATTCCTATGTGACTACACAAGACACCTAAGAAATGATAATTTAAGATACTTGCACTTAAAAGCATAGAAGTTACCATCCTTTGACTTTCCTCCATGTTGTAGGCCTTGATTTTTCACACATGATACTTCTTTTATTTCCTACAACATCAATGTCTTCCTCGAGATGATATGAGTTTACGACATAGTAATTTGAAGAATAACCTTGGGTCAATCACGGATATAGATCATTGAAGATTGATAGCTTGAGTTGATAAGAATTGAATGGACTCTCTCAAGCACCCCAAGGCTTCATACCATCTCCTCCTCCTGCAAGGCTTGTCACGTACATTTTGGTACCCATCGCTTGATGGGTCCGTTAAGGTTAGTAAACAAAGATCTAGGAACCCAAACGTCCTTTGTGTTAGTACTAGGTAAACTTATTACCTTTCTAGCACAAGTTGCAATTTTGGGTTGCCTAGTTATATGAGAAATAATTGACAAGGTAGGAGTGGGGAAGTTGTTACCAATGGGACAATCCTTGCATTGATGTCCCTTTTTCCGGCATATGTAGCATAGGCGATCCTCAAGCCTCGAAGATTTCTTCCTTCCTTGTTTCTTGCTTGCTACATGGTTAGTGAAAGTTTTCTTTTCTAACCCTATGCCTTTTTGTTTTAAGTAGGGACAAGACTTAATTAAGTGTCCCTTCTTTGAGCATTTAAAGCAAAGTCCATCATCCTTGTTAATAATCAAGCTATTTTTAATGCAGGGACAAGACCTAATCAAGTGTCCCTCTTCAAAGCATTCACTACACTTTTTATTTTTCTTAGTGTGAAGTGTGGCTTGATCATTACCTTGGATGTTACCTTGTATGGAGGCATGGTTGAGGCTTTTGGAAGAGGTATTAATTTTCTTCTTTTGTTTCCTCTTCTTGGCAATCCTCAAGTCCTTGACATTTTCTTCAAGGGGTTTAGTGCATGCTTTGGTTGTTTCATTCTCAAGCTTCTTCACCATGTGGTCACGGTTATCTTGAGAAGGTTGAGCAACACATTTCCCTTTAAGTTGTGTCAAGCTCATCTTTAGCCTCTCATTCTCTTCTTTGAGCTTTTGATATGTATCATCTTTTATTCCTGCAATTTCTAGTTCAAAAGAAGATTTGCTTGTCGATGGACAACAAGCATTAGCACATGGTAATATAGTATCAATTTGAATACATGTGCATGAGTGAGGTTGTTGGGATTTTAAGTTTTCTATCACAACCTCATGAGCAATGTTTAATATGATATGATCATCTCTAAGATTTTCATGAGAGCATAGGAGCATATCATATTTTTCTTAAAAAGCTAGATTTTCAACTTTTAGCTTTTCTATTTGGTCCTTAAGCAAGGTATTCCTATTTACTAATTGAGTGATACAATGTAAAGCGGTATCTTGCTCAATTGAAACAGTTTCATACCTTTGGACCAAACCAACATGAGAGCACTTTAGCTCCTCATGTTCTTTAGTCAACTCGTCAAAGTGTAGCATTTTCATGGAGAGAACATCTTCTAGCCTTTGACGAGCTTCGCTTTGCTCTCTCGCTCTTTCTAGAAGTTTGAGCATGACCGCCTTATCTTCTTGGCTTAGGCGAGCGTAGAGATGCAAGAAGCTTCTTTCTTCCTCCTCATCCTCATTTGTCCTTCCGCTATCATTTTCATTAGCCACACAACATATGTGGGAATCGAAATGGGAAGACAAACCTTTTAGAGAGGTGGATTCATCGTTTGGTCTCCATCATTCATTTTCTTCTTCTTCCTTGCAAGGGTTAGTATCACAAAGACCAAAGGAAGTAGAAGCACAAAATGAACTATCATGTTTGGACTCATCAAATTTGCTTTTAATTCTAGTCCAAATATCATGCGCATCACGAATAGATTCATTTTAATTCATTATGAAGCCATGATAATCTTCTTTGCTAAGAGAATTACTTAAGATGTCATAAGCTAGGTAGTTTAAGCGTATACATCTTTGATCTTCCTCGGAAGCATTTTTCCTAACATAACTAGGAGGAATAATACTCTTGTCTAAAATTTGTTCTAATTGAGGATCTACCGTTCTAAAAGCATTTATCACCCTAGTAGACCACGAATCATAATTAGAACAATCGGGAAGTAATATTTCAAGAGTTACCTTCTTATTCTCATTGGACTTCTTGTTCTTTTGGGATCTTCTTCGAGCCATCACTTTGAGTTGTTAGACTCAAGATGAAGTGCCTAGCTTTGATACCAATTGAAAGTCGCCTAGAGGGGGGTGAATAGGCGAAACCTAAAAATTAAAACTTTATCCCCCAACTAGATCCCTCGATTAGTGGTTAGAACAAGATATACAAATATCGGAGTATAAAAACTAAGTTTTTGCTTGTAAAGAGTATTGCTCTTAAATAATGCGGAAGTGATAAATCAATACTACTAACAAGTCTATGAGAATAAAGCAAGAAGGCTTAGATAAGAAGAGTAATGACACGAATTCTTTCTTGCAATGTGTCGCTCCACTAAATGAGAATTTAAACTTAAAGCAACACCAAATAGGGTTAGCAAAGAAAAGTGCAAGAAAGACTTAGAGTGAGGGAAAACAAACAAATCACAAGCAATAAACACAATGGACACGGGTGATTTGTTTTACCGAGGTTCGGCCCTCGAAGGCCTAGTCCCCGTTGAGGAGTCCACTAAGGACAGGTCTTTTTCAACCCTTTCCCTCTCTCAACCGATCACTCAAGACCGGCGAGCTCTTCTTCTTATCAAGGATCACTCTCGATCCCGCAAGGACCACCACACTCTTTGGTGTCTCTTGCTAGCTTTTACAAGCCTCCAAAACTTTGGAGGAAGTTCAATGGGAGTCAAAACTCCACGCGCAAATGAACACAAAGATGTAGCACACACTATCTTTCAATGAATCTCACAAGGCACTAGGGCTAAATTCAATTGAGTAGCTCTCAATTGCTTGCTCTCTCTTTTGTGGCACTTGTGTTGGTTATAGTGGCCTAAATCTTGTGTATAGGATATATCAATGAATGTATGTGGTTGGGAGGGCTTGAGTATGTCAACTAGATGACTTGGAATGTTGCTTGGACTCTCACCCATTGAAGTGGCCGGTTGGGGTGGTATTTATAGCCACCAAACACAATATGGTCGTTGGAGAAGCTTGCTGGCGATGGGGGCACCGGACAGTCTGGTGCGCCACCGGACAGTCTCCGGTGTGCCACTGGACAGTGTCCGGTGAGCCGCCACGTCAGCCTGTTCATCAAGGTTGGAGCTGGTCGACCGTTGGAGGCTTTGTCCTCAGGTGGCATCGGACAGTCCGGTGTCGCACCGGACAGTCCGGTGCCCCTCTGACTTGCTGCTCTGACATCTGAAATCCACTGTTCACTTTGCAGAGTCGACCGTTGCGCGCAGATAGCCGTTGCTCCGCTGGTGCACCGGACAGTCCGGTGAATTATAGCGGAGGTGCGCCTGGAAAACCCGAAGGTGAAGAGTTTGAAGTCGATCTTCCCTGGTGCACCGGACACTGTCCGGTGCGCCAGACCAGGGAGCACTTCGGTTTCCTTTTGCTCCTTTCTTTTGAACCCTGGGTTGTTCTTTTTATTGGTTTGTGTTGAACCTTTGGCACCTGTAGAATGTATAATCTAGAGCAAACTAGTTAGTCCAATTATTTGTGTTGGGCATTCAACCAACAAATCAATTAGGAAATAGGTGTAAGCCTAATTCCCTTTCAATTCCAACGGCTCCTAGCTGCCTTGGGGCTATAAAAGGGACCCCTAGGCGCATGAAGGAGTACACCAAGCATTCTTTGATCATCTCTAAGCACCAAGACTTCATTCTAGCGCATTTGATTCGTTGTGATAGCAATTTGAGCTCATCTTGAGTTGAGAACTCCGTGTGTGAACTTAGAGCTCAAGTTGTGACTAGTGTGCGTGTTTGTCTCTTGCTTTGAATCTTGTGTGTGTTGCTTTTCCCTCCCTTACATCCGTGCTTCTTTGTGATCATCAAATTGTAAGGGTGAGAGGCTCCAAGTTGTGGAGATTCCTCGCAAACGGCATATAGTGAAAGGAAGAAAAACACCGTGGTATTCAAGTTGATCATTGGATCACTTGAAAGGGGTTGAGTGCAACCCTCGTCCATTGGGACGCCACAACGTGGAGGTAGACAAGTGTTGTACTTGTCGAACCACGGGATAACTCGCGTGTCTCTTGTGATTGCTTTTTGTGTGATTGTTGTGATTCGCAAGAGCTCACTTTATAGTCACTTGGTATTATCTCTCTAACACTTAACCAAGTTTTGTGGCTATAAGTTTTAAGTTTTTATAGAATCACCTATTCACCCCCCCTCTAAGTGCTCTCAATTGGTATCGGAGCCATTCTCTTCACAAAAGGGACTAATCGCCCGAAGAGATGGATCCTAAGGGAAAGGGGATGGTGGTCAACGATAAGGAGAAGGAGTCCATCTTCAACGAGCCAAGGGACGACAAACCTACTGACGCTGGCTCGAGTCATAAGAAGAAGGATGGGAAGAAGAAAAGGCGTATCAAGAAGATCGTCTACTACGACAGCGACGAATCCTCTTCTTCCCAAAGAGACGACGACTACGACGAGAAAAAGAAACCGGTCAACTCAAACTTTTCTTTTGATTATTCTCGTATTCCGTCTAACTCCAATGCTCATTTACTTTCAATTCCACTTGGGAAACTCCCGCACTTTGATGGAGAGGACTACGGATTTTGGAGTCACAAAATGCGTACCCATTTGTTCTCTCTTCATCCAAGTATATGGGAGATAGTAGAAAATGGAATGCAATTTGATAGTATGGAGAATCCCATGTTTATCAATGAACAAATTCACAAAAATGCACAAGCTACCACTGTTCTATTAGCATCCTTGTGCAGGGAAGAATACCATAAGGTGAGCGGCTTGGATAACGCCAAGCAGATTTGGGACACCCTCAAGATCTCGCATGAGGGAAACGATGCCACCATGATCACCAAGATGGAGTTGGTGGAGGGCGAACTGGGAAGGTTCACAATGATCAGGGGGGAGGAGCCAACCCAAACGTACAACAGGCTCAAGACCCTGATCAACAAAATCAGGAGCTATGGAAGCACGAGATGGACGGACCACGACGTCATCCGGCTTATGCTAAGGTCCTTCACTGTCCTTGATCCTCATCTTGTAAACTCTATTCGTAAAAATCCTAGGTATACCAAGATGACGCCCGATGAAATACTCGGAAAGTTTGTAAGCGGGCGAATGATGATCAAGGAGGCAAGATATGTTGATGAGGCGTTGAATGGCCCAATGCCGATCCACGAGCCTCAAACCGTTGCTCTCAAAGCAACAAGTAGCAGGGAGGCACTACCTAGCAAGGTGGCGCAAGTTGAGGCGGCTGGGCTTAACGAGAAAGAAATGGCCCTCATCATCAAGCGCTTCAAGACGGCGCTAAAGGGTCGCAAGGAGCATCCCAACAAAAGCAAGACGAAGGGAAAGCGCTCCTGCTTCAAGTGTGGTAAGACTGGTCACTTTATTGCTAACTGTCCTGATAATAATAGTGACCAGGGACAAGAGAAAAGCGAGAAGAGGGAAAAGAAGAAGGCCTACAAGAAGGCGAAGGGCGAGGCACACCTCGGCAAAGAGTGGGACTCGGATTGTTCGTCGTCCGACTCCGACGACGAGGGACTCGCCGCCTCGTCCTTCAACAAGTCGTCGCTCTTCCCCTACGAGTGCCATACTTGTCTAATGGCAAAGGAAAAGAAGGTAAACACTAGAAGAAACTCCTAAGTACTCTACTTCTAGTGATGAGGACTCTAGTGATGATGAAATTGATTACACTGGCCTGTTCAAAGGATTAGATAGAGCAAAAGTAGAAAAGATTAATGAGCTGATTGATGCATTGAATGAAAAAGATAGACTGCTAGAGAGGCAAGAGGACATCTTGTATGAGGAACATGACAAATTTGTTAGTGTTCAAAAGTCTCTTGCCTTAGAAATTAAAAGGAATGAATTACTATCTTCCGAATTATCTATTTGCAATGAATCTATTTCTAGCTTGAAGATTTTGAATGAGGATTTAAATGCTAAGCTAGAGTTAGTTAATAAATCTAGTCCTTGTGTAGAGCATGTTGTAATTTGCAATAGATGCAAGGATTTTAATGTTGATGCTTGTGATGAACATTTAATTTCTATCTCTAAATTAAATGATGAAGTAGCAAGTCTTAATGCTCAACTTAAGACTTGCAAAAGTGATTTTGATAAACTAAAATTTGCTAGGGATGCCTACACTATTGTAGACACCCCACAATCAAGAATGGGCTTGGCTTTAAGAAGGAAGCCAAGAACTTAACAAGCCAAAGGGCTCCCATTTTCAACAAGGAAAAAGGGAAGGCTCCTATGGCTAGTAGTAGTCAAAAGAATCATGCATTTATTTATGATAGAAAATTTTCTAGGAATGCTCATCATAGTAGGAGTTATATTGCTTATGATTCACATGCCATGATTAGTTCAAGTTCTTCCTTTGTGCATAGTATAAATATGCCTAGAAATAATGTTGTTCATCATGTACCTAAGAAAATGCAAAATAAATCTGCTACTGTTTTTCATGCCTGCAACACTGATTTTGTACTTTCATGTAAAAATAAGAAAGTAGTTGCTAGGAAATTGGGGGCAAAATGCAAGGGAGATAAAACTTGCATTTGGGTCCCTAAGGCTATTGTTACTAACCTTGTAGGACCCAACAAGAGTTGGGTACCTAAAACCCAAGCCTAATTTACCTTGCAGGTTTATGCATCCGGGGGCTCAAGCTGGATTATCGACAGCGGATGCACAAACCACATGACGGGGGAGAAGAAGATGTTCACCTCCTACGTCAAGAACAAAGATTCCCAAGACTCAATCATATTCGGTGACGGGAATCAAGGCAAGGTTAAAGGACTAGCAAAGATATCTATTTCATCCGAGCATTCCATATCTAATGTGTTTTTAGTTGAATTGCTCGGGTATAACTTGTTGTCCGTTAGTCAATTATGTAATATGGGTTACAATTGCTTATTTACCAATGTAGATATGTCTGTCTTTAGAAGGAGTGATGGTTCATTAGCTTTTAAGGGTGTACTAGATGGCAAACTCTATTTAGTTGATTTTTCGGAGGAGGCCGGTCTAGATGCATGCTTAATTGCTAAGACTAGCATGGGCTGGCTGTGGCATCACTGTCTAGCACATGTTGGGATGAAGAACCTTCACAAACTTCTGAAGGGAGAACATGTGTTAGGTCTAACAAATGTGTTTTTCGAAAAAGATAGACCTTGTGCAGCTTGTCAAGCAGGTAAACAAGTGGGAAGCGCTCATCACAACAAGAATGTGATGACTACATCAAGACCTCTGGAGCTACTGCATATGGACCTCTTCGGACCCGTCGCCTACCTCAGCATCTGGGGAAGTAAGTATGGTCTTGTTGTTGTTGATGATTTTTCCCGCTTCACTTGGGTATTCTTTTTGCAGGATAAATCAGAAACCCAAGGGACCCTCAAGCACTTTCTAAGGCGAGCTCAAAACGAATTTGAGCTCAAGGTGAAAAAGATTAGAAGCGACAACGGGTCCGAGTTCAAGAACCTTCAAGTGGAGGAGTTTCTTGAGCAGGAAGGAATCAAGCACGAGTTCTCCGCTCCCTACACACCACAGCAAAACGGTGTGGTAGAGAGGAAGAACAGGACGCTTATAGACATGGCGAGGACAATGCTTGGAAAATTTAAGACGCCCGAGCGGTTTTGGTCGGAAGCTGTGAACACAGCTTGCCACGCCATAAACCGGGTCTACCTTCATCGCCTCCTCAAGAAGGCGTCGTACGAACTTCTAACCGGTAACAAACCCAACGTTTCATATTTTCGAGTTTTTGGGAGTAAATGCTACATTCTAGTGAAGAAAGGTAGGAACTCAAAATTTGCTCCCAAAGCTATAGAAGGGTTTTTGTTAGGTTATGACTCAAATACAAAGGTGTATAGAGTCTTCAACAAATCATCGGGTTTGGTTGATGTCTCTAGCGACGTTGTATTTGATGAGACTAATGGCTCTCCAAGAGAGCAAGTTGATCTTGATGATGTAGATGAGGATGATGTTCCAACGGACGCAATTCGCACCATGGCGATTGGAGATGTGCGACCACAGGAACACAAGGAGCAAGATCAACCTTCTTCCTCAACAATGGTGCATTCCCCATCTCAAGATGATGAACAGGTCCCCCAAGAAGAGGCGTGTGATCAAGGGGGAGCACAGGATGTCCAAGATGAGGAGGAAGAAGTACCATAGGCCCCTCCAACTCAAGTTCGAGCGACGATTCAAAGGAATCATCCCGTCGACCAGATATTGGGTGATATTAGCAAGGGAGTAACCACTCGCTCTAGATTAGCTAATTTTTGTGAGCATTACTCTTTTGTCTCTTCTATTGAGCCTTTTAGGGTAGAAGAGGCCTTGCTAGATCCGGACTGGGTGTTGGCCATGCAGGAAGAGCTCAACAACTTCAAGCGAAATGAAGTTTGGACACTGGTGCCACGTCCCAAGCAAAACGTTGTGGGAACCAAGTGGGTGTTCCACAACAAACAGGATGAGCACGAGGTGGTGACAAGGAACAAGGCTCGACTTGTGGCAAAAGGTTATGCCCAAGTCGCAGGTTTGGACTTTGAGGAGACTTTTGCTCCTATGGCTAGGCTAGAGTCGATTCGCATTTTGTTAGCCTATGTCGCTCACCATTCTTTCAGGTTGTTCCAAATGGACGTGAAGAGCGCTTTCCTCAACGGGCCAATCAAGGAGGAGGTGTACGTAGAGCAACCACCTGGCTTTGAGGATGAATGGTACCCCGACCACATGTGTAAGCTCTCTAAGGTGCTCTATGGACTTAAGCAAGCCCTAAGAGCATGGTATGAATGCCTTAGAGACTTTCTATTTACTAATGCTTTCAAGGTTGGGAAAGCCGATCCAACTCTTTTCACTAAGACTTGTGATGGCGATCTGTTTGTGTGCCAAATTTATGTCGATGACATAAAATTTGGTTCTACTAACCAAAAGTCTTGTGAAGAGTTTAGCAGGGTGATGACTCAGAAATTTGAGATGTCGATGATGGGCGAGTTGAACTACTTCCTTGGGTTCCAAGTGAAGCAACTCAAGGATGGCACCTTCATCTCTCAAACAAAGTACACGCAAGACTTGCTCAAGCGGTTTGGGATGAAGGACGCCAAGCCCGCAAAGACTCCAATGGGAACCGACGGACATGTCGACCTCAACAAAGGAGGTAAGTCCGTTGATCAAAAGGCATACCGGTCTATGATAGGGTCTTTACTTTATTTATGTGCTAGTAGACCGGATATTATGCTTAGCGTATGCATGTGTGCTAGATTTCAATCCGACCCAAGGGAGTGTCACATTGTGGCCGTTAAGCAAATTCTTAGATATTTAGTTGCTACGCCTTGCTTTAGGATCTGGTATCCAAAGGGGTCTACCTTTGACTTGATTGGATACTCAGATTCCGACTATGCTGGATGTAAGGTCGATAGGAAGAGTACATCAGGGACGTGCCAATTCCTAGGAAGGTCCCTGGTGTCGTGGAGTTCTAAGAAACAAACTTCTGTTGCCCTATCCACCGCTGAGGCCGAGTATGTTGCCGTAGGACAGTGTTGCGTGCAACTACTTTGGATGAGGCAAACCCTCCGGGACTTTGGCTACAATCTGAGCAAAGTCCCACTCCTATGTGACAATGAGAGTGCAATCCGCATGGCGGACAATCCTGTTGAACACAGCCGCACAAAGCACATAGACATCCGGCATCACTTTTTGAGAGACCACCAGCAAAAGGGAGATATCGAAGTGTTTTATGTTAGCACCGAGAACCAGCTAGCCAATATCTTTACCAAGCCTTTAGATGAGAAGACCTTTTGCAGGCTGTGTAGTGAGCTAAATGTCTTAGATTCACGTAACTTGGATTGATATAGAGCATACATGTGTTTTATGCCTTTGATCATGTTCCTTTATGCATTTTAATGCTTATTTATGGTTCTCAAGTTGTGCAAGGGATCCCCGGACCTCACAAGTCCATGTGTGAATGATGCACATATTTAGGGGGAGAAATGCTACAACTTGATCGCTTGAGACTAACCATGTGCTTGAGTGTTCTTAATTTAGTCTCAAAGGAGGATTGAAAGGAAAAAGGTGAACTTGGACCATGCAAGACTTCCACTGCACTCCGATGAGAGGGTAATTTACTCCAAGTTCATCTCCATGCCCTTATTGCCTTTTTACTCTTAATTGAAGATTTTGGTGAGGCAATGGGGTTTTTGGGCCAATAATGATCTCGTTTTGGTGCTTAATGCCAAAGGGGGAGAAATTAAGGCCAAAGCAAATGGATCAGCTACCACTTGAGAACTTTGAAAATAGTAGAGTTAGAGCTTTTGTTTTGTCAAAATACTCTTGTTGTCTCTTATTGTCAAAAGTTGGTCTCTTGTGGGGAGAATGTTTGATTATGGGAAAAAGGGGGAGTTTTTGAATCTTTGATCAATTTCTCTTGGAATACCTCTCTCTATGCCTCAACAAGTGAATTTGACTTAGAGATAGGAAATTAAGTTTGATTTGCAAAAAACAAACCAAGTGGTGGCAAAGAATGATCCAAATATGCCAAATTTGAATCAAAAACAAATTTTTGTTCTCATTTGCATTGATGTTGCACTTCTTTTAGTTGCTTTTTGTTGTGTTGGAATAAATCACCAAAAAGGGGGAGATTGAAAGGGAAATGTGCCCTTGGGCCATTTCTATAAGATTTTGGTGATTAAGTGCTCCACACAAATGCTTTGAGTGATATTTGTGCCAAAGACTCAAGAAGTGCAAATCAAGATTAAAGGTATGTTTCTAGACTTAGTACATTGTTTTGAAGACTAATGTATTATGTCTAAGTGCTAGAAACAGGAGAAATCGTTTTGGAGAAAAGTTGGCTATATACAGCCGAAAGGCTGCTCGGTCTGCGTGCACTGGACTGTGTCCGGTGGTGCACCGGACAGTGTCCGGTGTGCCAGGACCAGTCCCGATGAACAGCCTACTCTCAGGTCTCGACGGCGGAGGGTGAGTCGTCTGCGGCGAAGTCGCCGCTCTCGGGAAACAGTCATCAGCGTACGGCTAAAAATCACCGGACTATCCGGTGGTGCACCGGACTGTCCGGTGAGCCAACGGTCGGCCGCGCAATCCACGCGTGACGCGTGGCCGAGCCAACGGTCAGATGGGGGCACTGGACTGTCCGGTGCGCCAACGGCTCCAAATCTTCAATGGTTGGCTGCGCCAATTTAGGAAAGCAATCTGCACCGGACAGTGAACAGTGGATGTCCGGTGGTGCACCGGACTGTCCGGTGCGCCACCCGATAGAAGGCAAGAATTGCCTTCCCAGATTGCTTCCAACGGCTCCTAGCTGCCTTGGGGCTATAAAAGGGACCCCTAGGCGCATGAAGGAGTACACCAAGCATTCTTTGATCATCTCTAAGCACCAAGACTTCATTCTAGCGCATTTGATTCATTGTGATAGCAATTTGAGCTCATCTTGAGTTGAGAACTCCGTGTGTGAACTTAGAGCTCAAGTTGTGACTAGTGTGTGTGTGTTTGTCTCTTGCTTTGAATCTTGTGTGTGTTGCTTTTCCCTCCCTTACATTCGTGCTTCTTTGTGATCATCAAATTATAAGGGCGAGAGGCTCCAAGTTGTGGAGATTTCTCGCAAACGGGATATAGTGAAAGGAAGAAAAACACCATGGTATTCAAGTTGATCATTGGATCACTTGAAAGGGGTTGAGTGCAACCCTCGTCCATTGGGACGCCACAACGTGGAGGTAGACAAGTGTTGTACTTGTCGAACCACGGGATAACTCGCGTGTCTCTTGTGATTGCTTTTTGTGTGTTGTGATTCGCAAGAGCTCGCTTTATAGTCACTTGGTATTATCTCTCTAACACTTAACCAAGTTTTGTGGCTATAAGTTTTAAGTTTTTACAGGATCACCTATTCACACCCCCCCTCTAGGTGCTCTCAACTACATAAGCGCACGAGACAACCACCATATAGACCATGCCTAGTTAGACCATCCCATTGGTCATAGTCACTAGGAACTTATCTGCTACCTTTAGTGAGATAATTGTATATCCTACACCATTGTTATCTATGATAGTTGATTCGAAGTACCCACTAAAAGAATCCCCTTATAAATTGCCTTGTCATAGTAGGCACCCTTCATGAGTCACCCCATTTGGTTCCTCTAGTCTTGATTATATGATCTCATTTTCATCTCTAAGAGTTCATATAAAGAGGTACTTTAAAAACCCTAACTTCTTTCATATACTTAAGAAAGTGTTATTATCATCATTAAAAAGAGTGTGATTGAAAGCATCTAGGCCCTTTGTGGTTTTGGTGGTTAATGGTAACACAAAATTATTGTGACTAACATGTGTTTTGTAAAGGCAATTATGGGTAGGTCACAATGATGGAGATTGTTTGAGCAATCTATGGTTTTCATGCCCTTGAGTATGGTTTTTGTTTCAATTTTCAAACGACTAATGACAAGGCTAAATATGGACTAGTTTTAAGTATCGTTTGGAGTTGAGAGACACTTAAAATAGTTTGGGACTTTGTTTTTTGACCGTACTATAAAGGGGGTACAAACTAGTAGCTTGATCTAGGTAAGTCTAATAAGTTTAATGTGGTGCATACTTTTTATCTTTAGCTCTAGGTAGCTCGGATGGGGCCTAAAACAAGTTTGGATCATAACTCATTTACATTATTCCCAATGATGGAAATGTTAGAAGGATTTTTTAGGCATTAGCCCCCTAAAGTTTTAGGCTTGTCAAACCAATGGTGATTATCCAATGCCTCCACGTAGGCCTGCTAATGGAAAAAAAATCCAACCCACGTCCACCCATACCCAAATTTAATAACTTTAATATCCATCCCACACCCACCTAAAAATGTAAGAAGGAAATTAAACCCAACCCATCCAATAATATTATTGATCCCAAACCAACCCTTAATTGGGTGGAAACCCATGGAAACTTCGTGGGTTCAGCTTATTGTCTCACATCAAGCCAACTGCATACACATACACTGATACACAGTGAAAACTTTATAGGTAGTTTCGATGACATACAAAAACATAGTCCACGACATACAAAAACAGTGACAATAATATTATACACTGATACAAAAACAAGTTTGGTCAATGAACATTTAGGTCTCGAGAAAATAACAAAAACATCTGTTAAAGATCCTTAATGAACAATAATCTTTTTGGCAAGAAACATAAACTAGCAGCAGTGGAAAGAGTCTCTTATCAAGCTCGAAGCTAGTAACAGTGGAATGCACATCTAGGTAGCTTTAGAAGCACACCGAACGACGCATAAATCTCCCTGGAAGTGAAAAGAAAAGAACCATGTGTGAACGGTCCCTAGAGCGGCAGTGTGTTCGCTTCGTACGCAAGAGCGCGCGCCAGGGGACAGGTGGTGTCAGCGTCTAAGTTTGAAAGTGTCTAATTAGCGTCAGTCGTCAGCAGGGGCCAGGGGAGCTTCGTCTGCCGAGGCAAAGACTTGGGGAGAGGGGAGACTCCGGCCGCCGGGGTAGGAAGCAGGATGCGGCCGCTAGTGCACGGGTGAAGACTTGGGAGTTAGGGTTGAGTTGTGTATGTTGGGACTTGGGACTAAGTTGGGAGTCGACTCGAATACAATCCTGCGGTCTATGGATGGGTGAAGTTCCATGGAAGTCCACCTTTATGCAAACCCATCTACACCCATGGGTATCAACCATTTTGACCCACATTATAAAATAAACCCACCCAACCCAACCCGTTCACAATCAAAACCCATCACAACCCACCAAAACAAACCCATTTATTAAACCCACCTAAAATACCCGCTTACACCCACCCCGTCTGTAGGCCTACCTCCACGTATACAACCTTAGAAAGCGTGATCATCGGACCATATGAAAATTAGAGCATCGGAGCAATGTGTATGAGTCTGGTTGTCTGTGGAAACAGACTAGAGAGTTATAGGGTGTGTTGGACTCATCTGATGGTGGGCATCAGGCCATATGACACAAATACATCAGCTAGGGTTCTCCCTATAGGGTTGTTAGACCTTATGAACAATGGTGTCATCGACCATTGGATTATGTTCTGATGGCCTCTGTTAAGTGACTAGAGTGGGTTTCACGAGTGTCGCATTGGTCTGATAGTGAGTGTTGGACCATACGCCCGGTGCAATAACTCAAATGGCTATTTCTGACATAGGAAGTACATGGTCACCATTGTGTCTCATTAGATCATGCGGATTGGTCCGACGTTGGGGCGTAAGATGATCCGATGGTTGTGAAAATTGTTAGTTACTGTAATGGCTAGTAGGCCGGTTGTGGGTTATAAATACCTCACCAATAGGCATATGCTAGTGTTCTTTCCCATTTAGTAGCTAAAGAAACCCATTTGTTGTGTGAAAAGGATCCTTTGCCTAGTGAGGAACTTGAAAGTTAGAAATCACTTGATTAGTTGCCTTATTAGCACATAGAGATTAGTTATTCTGCATCCTTTGAACTCTCATTGAGCTTGGTAGAGTTAGTTAAGAGTTTGTGGCTATTACTCTTAGTGATCTACATCACTTAGATTGTTTGTAAACCCTAGAAATATGTTTTAAAAAGGGTTAGGAAGTCCTTTGTTCTTTTGTGGAATAATATTGGAATTTGTTCTGGTATGTGATTTACTATTGAAGCATAGTCTTCTAAATAAATAAATAAATATGATTTTGAATTTCATGCTGGAGTTTCTTGTTTGTGCATTAAACTTGAAGTTAAGGCTAAAACTCATATTTGAATTTGAATCTAGTTTGAAACTGGGAGAACAGAAATAAAAGAAAAAAAAGAAAATGGAGAGACCCTAACCAAGCCGACTTCTTTTTCCCCGGCCCAGCGCCACCCACACTTGCTCTCGGCCCCACGAGGCCCATTCACCTCAGTCATTCACCGCGCAGCCAGGCTAGCTAGTGCCGACATGTGGCACCCTCTCGCTAATCACACACCGCGCACATGCCACGCTCGGCACACCGCACTAACTGGTGGGCTCGGCTCACCAGCGTCTGGCCATGCCCTGACCCAAACGCGTCGCTGCTCTCCATCCTCGACGTCGTTCGAAGCACGAGAATAGGTGCCCGGTGTTCGTCAGGGAGAGAGGAGTCGGGTGATTGGGTGTGGAGTGGCCGAAATTGTTTGTCGGAGCATTTCACCCGCCTCGAATCTGCGGGCTACCATGGCGGAGTATCCCATCTGTTTTGCCATATGTCGAACAACGTGTAGCAGCTATCGGCGGAGCGGGTGTTAGATACCGGAGGGCCAGGTGAGGTATCACCGACGATGGCGCCGCCGAGGATGGAACTGTGCCGTTGTCTGGTGTCTGTCAGGTGATCAGGGACGATGGCGTGGTGATCATTTGATCCGATTAGAGGGCCAGGAATTAGAGAGGAACTTACCGGTTCACACTTTGAATCATGTCCTTTGATCTGAGATCATGCGAACGTGATAAGGTACCAGTTCGGGATCTTTCGATAGTTGTTGATACCCCCATACCCCTTCGGCTAGGGAAAAGTGCAAAAAAAAAAAGCCCTTGTCTTTTCGTCTATTTGAGTCTATTTGACCCGCAGTTCATCTGTATTCAAAACTAATTGCTAACATGTCCTAAAATTTTGCATAGAAACCCCTGTAATTTTTAGAACCTGAACCCACAGTCCTTGGTTTAATGAAATATATAAATTAATATAAGAAAATAATGATTTATAGTATAAGAATAATTCTAGAAATGTAGAAAATTCCTAACTTATTCGTTTTAACTCCGATTTTAGTGGTTCTCGAACCTACGATCTCATAGCGACGCGTACAATATTATTGTGTGGTTTGTTTCCATCTTTACTGTAATGTTATTTTTATTCCTTGTTTGTCTATATGTATGTTTTGCTGCGATTAGAAACGAGGTCACGAGGAATCTGGAGCCCAACTTTTGGGGAAGCACCTGAGCAGTTGGATTTGCTAGTATAAGGCAAGTTGTGTCCTTGATCACTTTCTTTGATCTAATTATATTTATGTTCTAACCAAATGCTTGCGCTGTTAGGTTAATCTGATGGGACCTAATAGGTTGTCTAGTTTGTTCACCTCACACCTTGCATATAAATAAGTTATTGGGTACTCTTGCTATTGCTCTATCTGGTTTTGAGATTTATATTATATATGAATCATGATCATGCATTATTACTGCCATTGCTTTTTATGAATTATTTATGATACATGATAACATCATTTTGTTAGTTGGAACATAGAGCTTAACCTGAGACAACATTGCTACCACATGAGTGGAATGGGATGTCCTTGGCTAATTAAATAGGAAAGCTAGGGAGATATTACCTTACCTAAAAGGGACAAGAGGGGAGTGCATCGCTGCAGAGTATAGGTAGGTTCTTGGGTTGAACTATTTATGATAACTTTTCGGACGAGGAATTCCTATGCTCTCTTCTTCTAGAAACCGTAGTGGGTTTTCTCAAACTAGTTAAACTTTGGAAAGACCTTGTAGTGCTACCCTGCCTCGTCTCCTTTATAGAGGTGTATGAGATTCATGACCCCGTGGTAGATGTGTATCACGACTTGTAAGTAAAGATGTACAACCTCTACAGAGTGTAAAACTGGTATATCAGTCGTGCTCACGGTCATGAGCGGCTTGGTACTCTTGCATGATTAAATGATGGAATTAAATTTAAACTTGTCATGCATGCATTGTGGGATATTTGAATATTGATCAAGTATTTTATTGGGTTGGTATTTACTTATACTTAGTAATTGCTAATAAAATTTTAACCAACTTGATTAAAAGCAATGTTCAGTCTTAACCATTATCCTTGGTAAGCCTTACACTACACTTTTTCCCACACTTTCTAAGCGATGACTGTATGGGAGCTCACCCTTGCTATAACCACATCAGGTTAAGAAAAGGTGTCGACGGAGGATAATGATGAAGATGAGTTCGGAGAGATCTAGGTCGTCGTCTCCCAATCAACTATGGTTGCGGAGGATCGTTGTCGTCATATGGTGCAATTTATTTAGTTACTTTGTATAGAAATTGTATCAAGTAATAAATATGTGACATTGATTTCTATACATTAGGTCATCATATGTGTGAGACTTGATCCCGGCACACATGTGAGATACATCTAGATTTGTCCTTAAATCTAGGTGTGACATTGTTCGGTGACTATTGAGAATGTGGTGATCACTCGGAGAGCTTGGGGGTAAGCCAACTAGAAGTTGTATATGGTTGTGAGTGGTTTGATGTACTGAAGCGACGAAAAACCAGCTCGTAGAGAGCAATTGGTCCTTACATGGACCAAGGAGAAGTGGCACCCTTGTGCGGGCGCTCCAATGAGAATTAGTGAGGAATGCCGACTCTCCGAGACCTTGGCAAAATATCAAGAAGTCTTTAATCCTTACTTCACCACACATTTATTTTTAAGCAATTCTATTCAAGTATTTATATTCTTCGAATTGTCATATTAGTATAACTAGATGAGTGCCCGTGCGTTACAACAGGAACATATAATACCACGATAACTTATATGCAAAATGTGTGTTATTTTGTTATGAGAAAAGGTTTCATAATCCATTTGTGATCCTAGCCATACATAAATTTTGTTATTTTAATCTAGTTGTTTCACCACTACATTGCAACCATCGGTATCATGCAGACTTTGATATATGCCATAATTTGTATGGTCTCATCATTGGAGAGCACGTCCCACACCTGCCGGAAGAAGTTCCCTCGTACATCGTCAATCATCAGGCACACACCACCATACGCACTTGCTTAAATAAAAAGGCAAGTGTGTGTTTGCGAAGAGAATTAAAGGCAGGCCGGCACAAAAGCTACTTCGACAGTGGCGAGGATGACGAACTAGTCATTGTTGTCGGTCCTCCTCTGCGTCACCTCCAGTGCCGATATGACGCCATAGTCCTTGATATAGTAGTCATCGAATGTGCGTGACATGGCAAGTATCGATGAGACGATGACTCTTGGCTGGTCTGTAGACGAAGTGCACCCCAGGCTCATCAGCGTGGTAGTACACCTGGCTGTTGCACCACCGGAAGCGCTACTCCTCTACATACATCATGTTCGAGGACACTCACACAACGTCAGCAACGGCCGTCATCCGAGAACACAAGAATTTATGGCCGGTCAGTAGCGACTTACGTGGCAGGTTGGCTTCAGGTGGACGATAAGTTAGACGGCGTGATGGCGCCGTCATTGGATGCGGTGCTCAGAACAACCCAAGAGTCGTCGACGTTGGCGACGACCATGAGGTCCCCCTGCTTGATGATGGACAGCGCGGTGCAGCCACTCTGGACCGCGTCCAAGCGACGGTTGCGCCGCTTGTCATACACAGTGGCGCATGCGGCCACGTAGGACTGCTTCCAGAGGTCAAACTAGCAGTCGCCAAGCTTCTTCTCATCGTCGATGAGCGACGCCAATGCAAGCGCCTCCTGTTAATGGTGTTTGTTCGGGGTTTCCAAGTAAGAAACATGGATTCATCCTTGTAATACCCAAAATCCTATTTTGCGAAGTTATATGATAATAATAATAATAACAAATGTTGAATTATGGGAGAACCTTTAAATTTACATCCAAAATGGTATTTCTCAACAATATGTTTACTTCACGTTTGAAATATATATTTCTAAATAAGTGAATAAAATATTCCCTACAAATATAACTTACATCCCAAGCTGGAGTTATCACTTTGCATTCAAAAGTTGAACTCAAACCTTAAGTGTGAATTGCAAACTGAATTTGAATTAGGAATTTGAAAAGAAATTAAAAAGAAAAAAAAGAGAATGGACAAACTAGATTCTGGGCTGAATTTCTTCCCCCTTAGCCCATTCCTCTCACCTGCGTCCCACCTCTTCCCTACCCACCACATCTAGGTAACAAGACAGCGACACTGCCTGTGGGCCCCTCTTGGCGGTGCCCCTCCAATGTCGTGACTGCAAACTCGCCTCAGCCGCGCTGAGGAGCCTGCCCTGACAGCCGGGCCCACTTGTCGGTCAGTCAGCCTCCGCGCTCGGTCGCCTACGCGTGGGGCCTGCATGTCGGGAGCTTCTTTCGTCCCTGCCCATTTCGGATCCATCGCGTTGGGCCGTGGTCAGGAAAGGGGGATCCCACCGCCAAAGTTCTCGGGCGGGTCGACCCAATTGCCGCTAATCCCACCCCGTTAGAGGACTTTTTCCCTGTGTCCGCTGACCAAATCGGCTGTGGTTGAGATCTCCGCGCGCGCCCGATTTCCGCTGACCGAGCTCAACAACCCCGCAGTTCCCGGACGCCGTTGCGGGTCGTGCGCGGCTTATTGAGGCTATAAGCCAAATATCGTGCATCGTTCCTTTCCCTGTTCCTTCCCTCCTCACTTCCGTTCACCACCATAGCCGTAGGGGAGAGGCAGAGTGAAATCCGGTCTGCGCCATCGACTGTTCGTATGCAGCTGCGCTGGGGGCTCGGTTGTGGCACTGCGGGAATCAGCGGCGGGCCTCGAACTTGCGGTATCATCGGTGGGTGAAGAAGGGCGTCGAGGCCACCGAAATTTCTCGACGGAATAATCGCCACCGCCGCAAACGATACTCCACCGTGGCCGTGCTGCTCCAACGCCTACACCGCCGGTAAGTGGCCCCAGATAACTCTGCTATCTACTCCTCTACGTGTTTGTAATACTCAAAGTTGTATACCAAGAGTAATAGAGAGAGCTCCTCATTTTGTGTGTTTCATTTGCATCATAAAAAGAGCACCTATGTAATTGAGAGTGACTAAATAAAACAATTATTCTAAAATAAAGAAAAAAATGCATTTGTTGGAGTTTTTATGTTTGTGCATTAAATAAAATAATAATAGTAATAGTAATAATAAGGATAATAAGAGAATAAATACTAGGAATTAAATCAAACCCTAAATTAAAACTAGGGTTTTCAAAAATGAGAGAAGAGAAAAGGGTGTAAGAATATAAATAATATACTACATTCTCCAGGATTTATATTCTCATTTCACAATATGAATGGAGGATAAATTTGCACAAGTTTGAGTACTAAATTTGAATTCAAACTAAACCTTAGAAATGAAGAAAATAGAAAGAAAAATAAAAAGGAAAAAGAATAAAAGCTTACCTGGGCCAACTGCTTCATTTCGGCCCACCTAAGGTGACTCCCGCGCAGCCCACCTTCTACACGAGCGCGCCGACACATGGGCCCGCTCGGCCAGTGCATCACCTGCGTACGTCCGCTGCTTGTGTCGCTGGATCGCGGGACCCGCCAGTCAGCTCGTCTTCTACCTCCCCAACGGATTTTCCCCGAACTCGGCGGAAGACCGCGCCATACTCGCGGGTCTGGTGACCGCGCCCTGGGTACCCTAGCGCCTACAAAGGATTCGGGGTCTCAGTTTCGCTCTCCTCCCTTCTTCCTCGCGACCACGACACACCGTCCCTTCTCGGCCGAACTCCGCGAGATCCGCGCGCGTGAGAATCGCACCGTCCCCGACGACCCGGACCAAGCTCGATGGGGGCGATAAAAGCTCAATTGCGGGTACCTCGGATCATTCCCACGACTTTCTCATCCTCTCTACTTTTCCCCGTGGGAGAATCCAAGCTGCACAGCGCTCGGTAGGAGTATCCACGCGCGACCGACGGTGGAATCGCACCTGCACTGCCGATTGGCCTCGGTGTGTGGCTTCGGGGTGTTCGGTTGGTCATCGCGGACGCGCGGGTGGTCACCGGGAGTATAGCGGGGCACCACAACTCCGGCAATTGCTCGTCGGAGCTCCTTCAGCCACACCCGACCGCCTAGTTCCGTGGCCGGAGCTCTTGGTGCCGAGAACCCCGGTAAGAAACCCTCTCCTAGGTTCGCTTTTCACTCGGCAATGCGTAGATGCTCTCGGATTGTTCGATCGGGGCATGGGCTTGCGAATTAATCACCCCTCCGGCGAGGGCGCGCCGCGGGCAGGGCGGCGCCGCCGCGGGTGGGCACGATGTGGTGACGATGGCGCTGGACCGTTGGATGCGAAACCGAGGATCAGGATTAGAACACGTGTGACGAATCAGTATGAGTAAATGGTAGCCGTCGTTATTCGATCAAACGACTCAGGCTCAAGTGGGGCATGTGCGGGGCTGAACCATGGATCTCGGATCCGACGGTGTCGAGTCAGAGCAGGTTTAAAATCAGTTCGATCTAATCGGGGCCATCTGTGGTCGATTGGACGGCTAGCATTGTTGGATACCCTTTCAGTTGCGCGTATTGCAAAAGAGCCCCTGCAGAAAATAAAAATCAACCCGCGATCCACAGGGTTACTCCCTGTGTCTTTGGTATCTTACCCCGTGACCCCTGGGTTTCTCTAGATTTGAGGCCCAATCCAGAGATCATCTAAATTGAATAAATGAAATAGAAAATAGATTTTTAATAGGAAAATATATGCCAGAATTTGTATAATTCATAGAAAATTCATGTTAACTCCAAATTGACCCATTCCAATTTCTAAAATTTAGTAATATTATTCTCTATCATTTAGAATCACTGTTTTGACATGAACTCTATTAGAAAATTAATTTATCATCTAATCCTATTATAATCACCTTAAATCTTAGGAAATTCATAACTTGAATTCTATAACTCCAAATTCAGTGATTCCAGTTCCTATGGTTTCATTTTAATGTGTAGATTTTTACTGTATATTTTATTCATCTGTTTGGTGTGATGTTGATTTTGGCTATACTATGTATGTATTGTGTTGATGCGAGTAGACGAGCAAGCCACTGTGGAAACTGAGGTTCAACAAGTAGAGATAGCTGAGCAGGAGCTCATTGAAGGCAAGTTGTGCCCTTGATCACTTACTTTTCCCAGCCATGTTCTTATTAATTTTAATGATCTGCATAGGTTAATTTTGATGGGAGCCTTTATGTTACCCCAGTTTTGATTACCTCTATACCTTGTTCACCCCTGAAATATTTTTGGGTAGTACTTGCTATTGCTTTATGTGGATTGGGTATGGAGATACACTATTCATGATTATTCTGTTATTATCTTGTTATTATTGCTGTTCATGTTAAGATCATTAAATTAATGGGAACATGGAGCGACCACCCGGGAAAACAGTGCTACCACAAGGGTTTAATGGGACGCCCTTGGCTGACTAATTAGGAAAGCTAGTGGAAGACTACCTTACCCGAAAGGGGCAAGGGCAGTAAGGGAGTGGTCAGTGTAGGGAGGTCCCTGGTTGATTTTGCTACGATGGCGGTCAGCCAGGAACCCTGCATTGGAACTTCCTATAAACTGTAGCGGGTTTTCGGAAGCTAGTGGAACTTTGTAAAGGCCTCGTAGTGGATCCCTAGCCATTCACCTCGGTAGTGTCTAAGGGCCTTGCAAACCCAGGCGACATGGGATACACGACTTGTGGGTAAAGATGCGCAACCTCTGCAGAGTGTAAAACTAGTATACTAGCCGTGCTCACGGTCATGAGCGGCTCGGACCCTCACATGATTAACTATGGAACTTAAATTTAATTTGACATTTGCATCGCATTTGGGATTATTTTACTATTACTGTTCTTTATTACTATTAAGGTTTGGTATTTACTTACACTTAGTAATTGCTAATAAAATTTTGAACAACTTATAAAAGCAATGCTCAGCCTCAGCCTTTACTTCATTGATTAGCCTTACACTACATGAATTCCCACCTTTGGTGAGTTCATGCCACATTATTCCCCACGACTTGTTGAGCTAGGAACGTATGTGAGCTCACTCTTGCTGTCTCACACCCCCCCCCCCCACAGGAGAAGAGCATGTGGTTCAGGAGGAGCCACAAGGCGAGGAGTATGATCTGATCTAGGTGGCGTTTCTCAGTTGACATTGGCGCCGACGATCCTTAGTTCGTTTTATATTCAATATTTTATTTTGTAATAAGTCTTCCGCTATGTAATAAATACTCTGATGTTTTATGACATTTATCTCTATACACTCTGTTATTATATATGTTGTCTTCTTGGCGCATGTATGAGATGCACCCGGCTTTGTTCTTTAAAACCGGGTGTTACAGAAGTGGTATCAGAGGAAATGTTGACTGTAGGACGAAACCTAGATAGAAACGGACAACCCTTACCTACTTACCTTACTCTGATTCATTCTAAACTTATCTTATCTTGATCCTGTCTCACCTTTTGCTATTCTACTCTGGTTACTCTTATCTTTCCTACTCTAAGACAAGATGGATTTCACACCTTGGAATCCTATGACTATGAACTTTTTAAGAGATAGGAGACCTAAGACAAAACTAAAACTATTTTTCTCTATTAAAAATAATGTTGATTGATTGTTCTGATGATGAATGCTTGATTTGCTTCTTTGATTGATTGAAACATTATAGACGGGCATCTTAGCATGTACCACCATAAGGTATTGTATTAGCTTTAGTAGGTGGCACACTAATCTACTTAGCTAATAAATCCCCCGCAGTAACATTCCTCGTAATTACTCGCCTTGTCTACAATTCTTCCTTCCTTACCCTGTGTTTCTAACCCAGATGGACTACTCCTATAGTGTTAGAAGAGAGCACTATAGACATGATCCTTGGTATGTCATGGTTAAGCAAGGCAAAGGCAGTATATACACCGTGCTAAGGGAACCGTAGAACTCACCAGTTCCAAAGGACAAAGATTTGAAGTTGAAGTTGCAGTAACTACCACCATCAGATTAGTGGCATTCTTAGTAGATAAGAAGTTTGTGGGTGGCAACATTCGTGCAGTTAGGGATTTTGCGGATGTCTTTCCAAAGGAGTTATTAGGGATGCCACCAGATATGGAAGTAGAGTTTGTCATTGATCTCTTACCTGGGACTGATCCTATTTCTAAACGGCCATACAAGATGTCCGTAGAAGAACTAAAGGAACTTAAGAAGCAATTAACGGAATTACAAGAGGCTGGGTACATTCGTTTGGATTCTTCACCTTGTGGAGCGTCGGTTCTATTTGTACAGAAGAAGGATGGATCATAAAGATGTGCGTGGATTATAGGTCCCTTAATGGTGTCACTATGAAGAACAAGTATCTGTTACCCCGCATTGAGGATTTATTTGATTGGATGAGAGATGCAAGGGTATTCTCGAAGATCGATCTCTGATCGGGTTACCATCAAATGAAGATTAGGCCATCGGATATTCCCTACACAGATTTCTCGACTCGATATGGATTATATGAGTTCACCGTTATGTCATTTGGATAACTAATGCACCAGCCTATTTTATGGATCTGAAGAATAAGGTGTTCATGATTTGGACAGATTCGTCGTGGTTTTCATCGACGATACTCTTATTTATTCTAAGAGTGATAGTGATCACAAGAAATATCTGAGGTTGGTGCTACAAAAGCTGCGAGATAATCAACTCTACGCTAAGTTCAGCAAGTGCGAGTTTTGGATTGACAAGGTGCCATTCCTTGGTCATATTATTTCTAATGGAGGAATATTAGTGGATCCTGCTAAAGTCAAGGAGATAGTGGTGTGAAGCATACCCACTACAGTTACTGAAGTCCGAAGATTCTTGGGACTTGCAGGATATTATTGAAGATTTATTGAAGGATTTTCTAAGATTGCTAAACCTATGACTTCACTTTTGGAGAAAGGAAGAGAATTCAAGTGGGATGAGAAGTACCAAGATAGTTTTAACCAACTAAAGTTGAAATTGATGTCGCCACCAGTGATGGTTATGCCAGATCTACGAAAAGGATTTGATATTTATTGTGATGCATGTGGCCAAGGATTGGGATGTGTGCTCATGCAAGAAGGACATGTGATCACCTACGCGGAAACAAGAGTTGAACTACCCCACTCATGACTCAGAACTGGCAGCCGTAGTGCATGCACTTAAGATTTGGAGACATTATATTATGGGAACCAAGTGTCAAGTGTACACGGATCATAAGAGTTTGAAGTATATGTTCACTTAGAAGGATCTCAACCTTAGGCAACACCGTTGGTTGGAGCTTATTAAGGATTATGATTTGGAGATTCACTATCACCCGGGCAAGGCTAATTTGGTTGTAGATGCCTTGAGTTGAACGGAGCAGGTTCATTCAGCTGTTGTTGCCCAGCTACCCAATGAGATTGTTGAGGTTTTCAGGAGACTTAACCTGGTGATAGTTGCTCACACTGAAGGAGTCGTTATTGATGTGGAACCTACTTTGGAGCAAGAAATCCACAAAGGACAAATTGGTGATGCTTAGATACAAGAGATTAAGGATATGATTACTGAAGGTCGAGGTCTGGAAATTCAGGGAAGATGAACAAGGCACTATATGGTTCAAGGATCGGATATGTGTTCCGAAGATTGATAGCCTTCGGGAGACTATATTGAAAGAGACCCATGATTCTGACTACCCTATCCACCCTGGTAATACTAAGATGTATCAGGATTTGAAATAGAAATATTGGTGGTATGGATTGAAGAGAGATGTGGCTACACATGTGGCTATGTGCGAGGTGTGTCAAAGAGTTAAGGCTGAACACTAGAGACCAGCTGGACTACTGCATCCACTGAAGATACCCGAGTGGAAGTGGAAAGAGATTGGCATGGATTTCATTACTGGATTGCCTCGCACCTCGAAAGGATATGATTCGATATGGGTTATTGTGGATACACTGACCCAAGTGGCTAATTTTATTCCGGTCAAGACTATTTATAAGGTATCTCAATTGGTAGAGTGATATATGGCTCGGATTGTGTCTCTACACGGTGTACCAAAGAAGATCATTTTGGATAGAGGACCACAGTTTACCCCCAGATTTTGGAAAAGTTTTCATGAGAATATGGATGCGAAGTTGAATTTTAGTTCGGACTACCTTAGACTGATGGACAGACTGAAAGGACTAATCAAGTATTGGAATACATGTTGAGAGCTTGTACCCTTCAGCATGGTAGCAGTTGGGAGAAGAGCTTACCCTATGCTGAGTTCTCATATAATAATAGTTACCAGGCCAGTCTGAAGACGTCACTGTTCGAGACTCTATGTGGCAGGAAATGCAGAACTCCTCTATTTTGGACCAGACTAGAGGAAGACAGTTCTTTGGACCTGAACTTATTCAAGAGACAGAAGAACAAGTCTGTATAATCAGAGAGAACTTGAGGTTGGCTCAAACCGGGCAAAAGAGCTATGCTGATAATAGAAGAAGACCACTGGAATTTGAGGAAAGGTGATTATGTGTATCTCAAGGTGTCACCACTTCGTGAAATGAGGAGGTTTAAAGTCAAGGGCAAATTGTTCCCTCACTTTATTGGACCCATTCTGAGTTTTTAGGCAAGTTGGAAAGATGACCTATCAACTCGAGCTACTTGATAATCTATCTGATGTGCATAATGTGTTCCATGTGTCTCAACTTAAGAAGTGTCTCCGTGTCCCTAAGGAACAGTTACCAATGGAAGAACTCCGTGTTCAAGGAGATTTGACTTATACGGAGTATCCTGTCAAAATTCTTGATACTTTGACTTGAGTTACAAGAAATAAAGTTATTAAGATGTGCAAAGTGCAATTGAGTCACCATGGCGAAGATGAAGCAACTTGGGAAAGAGAAGAAGAGCTTCGTATAGATTTTCCCCACCTTTTCCCTAGATCTTCTTAAATCTCGAGGACGAGATTATTTTTAAGGGGCGTAGGATTTGTAATACTCAAAGTTGTATACCAAGAGTAATAGAGAGAGCTCCTCATTTTGTGTGTTTCATTTGCATCATAAAAAGAGCACCTATGTAATTGAGAGTGACTAAATAAAACAATTATTCTAAAATAAAGAAAAAAATGCATTTGTTGGAGTTTTTATGTTTGTGCATTAAATAAAATAATAATAGTAATAGTAATAATAAGGATAATAAGAGAATAAATACTAGGAATTAAATCAAACCCTAAATTAAAACTAGGGTTTTCAAAAATGAGAGAAGAGAAAAGGGTGTAAGAATATAAATAATATACTATATTCTCCAGGATTTATATTCTCATTTCACAATATGAATGGAGGATAAATTTGCACAAGTTTGAGTACTAAATTTGAATTCAAACTAAACCTTAGAAATGAAGAAAATAGAAAGAAAAATAAAAAGGAAAAAGAATAAAAGCTTACCTGGGCCAACTGCTTCATTTCGGCCCACCTAAGGTGACTCCCGCGCAGCCCACCTTCTACGCGAGCGCGCGCCGACACATGGGCCCGCTCGGCCAGTGCATCACCTGCGTACGTCCGCTGCTTGTGTCGCTGGATCGCGGGACCCGCCAGTCAGCTCGTCTTCTACCTCCCCAACGGATTTTCCCCGAACTCGGCGGAAGACCGCGCCATACTCGCGGGTCTGGTGACCGCGCCCTGGGTACCCTAGCGCCTACAAAGGATTCGGGGTCTCAGTTTTGCTCTCCTCCCTTCTTCCTCGCGACCACGGCACACCGTCCCTTCTCGGCCGAACTCCGCGAGATCCGCGCGCGTGAGAATCGCACCGTCCCCGACGACCCGGACCAAGCTCGATGGGGGCGATAAAAGCTCAATTGCGGGTACCTCGGATCATTCCCATGACTTTCTCATCCTCTCTACTTTTCCCCGTGGGAGAATCCAAGCTGCGCAGCGCTCGGTAGGAGTATCCACGCGCGACCGACGGTGGAATCGCACCTGCACTGCCGATTGGCCTCGGCGTGTGGCTTCGGGGTGTTCGGTTGGTCATCGCGGACGCGCGGGTGGTCACCGGGAGTATAGCGGGGCACCACAACTCCGGCAATTGCTCGTCGGAGCTCCTTCAGCCACACCCGACCGCCTAGTTCCGTGGCCGAAGCTCTTGGTGCCTAGAACCCCGGTAAGAAACCCTCTCCTAGGTTCGCTTTTCACTCGGCAATGCGTAGATGCTCTCGGATTGTTCGATCGGGGCATGGGCTTGCGGATTAATCACCCCTCCGGCGAGGGCGCGCCGCGGGCAGGGCGGCGCCGCCGCGGGTGGGCACGATGTGGTGACGATGGCGCTGGACCGTTGGATGCGAAACCGAGGATCAGGATTAGAACCCGTGTGACGAATCGGTATGAGTAAATGGTAGCCGTCGTGATTCGATCAAACGACTCAGGCTCAAGTGGGGCATGTGCGGGGCTGAACCATGGATCTCGGATCCGACGGTGTCGAGTCAGAGCAGGTTTAAAATCAGTTCGATCTAATCGGGGCCATCTGTGGTCGATTGGACGGCTAGCATTGTTGGATACCCTTTCAGTTGCGCGTATTGCAAAAGAGCCCCTGCAGAAAATAAAAATCAACCCGCGATCCACAGGGTTACTCCCTGTGTCTTTGGTATCTTACCCCGTGACCCCTGGGTTTCTCTAGATTTGAGGCCCAATCCAGAGATCATTTAAATTGAATAAATGAAATAGAAAATGGATTTTTAATAGGAAAATATATGCCAGAATTTGTATAATTCATAGAAAATTCATGTTAACTCCAAATTGACCCATTCCAATTTCTAAAATTTAGTAATATTATTCTCTATCATTTAGAATCACTGTTTTGACATGAACTCTGTTAGAAAATTAATTTATCATCTAATCCTATTATAATCACCTTAAATCTTAGGAAATTCATAACTTGAATTCTATAACTCCAAATTCAGTGATTCCAGTTCCTATGGTTTCATTTTAATGTGTAGATTTTTACTGTATATTTTATTCATCTGTTTGGTGTGATGTTGATTTTGGCTATACTATGTATGTATTGTGTTGATGCGAGTAGACGAGCAAGCCACTGTGGAAACTGAGGTTCAACAAGTAGAGATAGCTGAGCAGGAGCTCATTGAAGGCAAGTTGTGCCCTTGATCACTTACTTTTCCCAGCCATGTTCTTATTAATTTTAATGATCTGCATAGGTTAATTTTGATGGGAGCCTTTATGTTACCCCAGTTTTGATTACCTCTATACCTTGTTCACCCCTGAAATATTTTTGGGTAGTACTTGCTATTGCTTTATGTGGATTGGGTATGGAGATACACTATTCATGATTATTCTGTTATTATCTTGTTATTATTGTTGTTCATGTTAAGATCATTAAATTAATGGGAACATGGAGCGACCACCCGGGAAAACAGTGCTACCACAAGGGTTTAATGGGACGCCCTTGGCTGACTAATTAGGAAAGCTAGTGGAAGACTACCTTACCCGAAAGGGGCAAGGGCAGTAAGGGAGTGGTCAGTGTAGGGAGGTCCCTGGTTGATTTTGCTGCGATGGCGGTCAGCCAGGAACCCTGCATTGGAACTTCCTATAAACTGTAGCGGGTTTTCGGAAGCTAATGGAACTTTGTAAAGGCCTCGTAGTGGATCCCTAGCCATTCACCTCGGTAGTGTCTAAGGGCCTTGCAAACCCAGGCGACATGGGATACACGACTTGTGGGTAAAGATGTGCAACCTCTGCAGAGTGTAAAACTAGTATACTAGCCGTGCTCACGGTCATGAGCGGCTCGGACCCTCACATGATTAACTATGGAACTTAAATTTAATTTGACATTTGCATCGCATTTGGGATTATTTTACTATTACTGTTCTTTATTACTATTAAGGTTTGGTATTTACTTACACTTAGTAATTGCTAATAAAATTTTGAACAACTTATAAAAGCAATGCTCAGCCTCAGCCTTTACTTCATTGATTAGCCTTACACTACATGAATTCCCACCTTTGGTGAGTTCATGCCACATTATTCCCCACGACTTGTTGAGCTATGAACGTATGTGAGCTCACTCTTGCTGTCTCACACCCCCCCCCCCCCCCACAGGAGAAGAGCAGGTGGTTCAGGAGGAGCCACAAGGCGAGGAGTATGATCTGATCTAGGTGGCGTTTCTCAGTTGACATTGGCGCCGACGATCCTTAGTTCGTTTTATATTCAATATTTTATTTTGTAATAAGTCTTCCGCTATGTAATAAATACTCTGATGTTTTATGACATTTATCTCTATACACTCTGTTATTATATATGTTGTCTTCTTGGCGCATGTATGAGATGCACCCGGCTTTGTTCTTTAAAACCGGGTGTTACAGTGTTGCGCCAATCGATTTTAGGATTTGGGCTCTAGGACTCTGGGCGCGCTGCTCGCCGGTGGCTGCGCCGCCGCGGATGACGCGTGCGGCTCGGGTATCTTGCTGCTCAGCCTTGGTCGAGGAAGAATGTCGCTTGCCGTCGGATGTTAAACGGAGGGGTAAGATTAGATCTCTGGAGAGGGCCTGGTGACCGTCGATTTCCGATGGACGGCACAGAATAGAGCTTGGCGTACCCCTTCGCTTGTACAATCCGGGTCGCGGGATCGTTGATCTAGGGTCGGGATGAGAGTTTGACGTGGTGACTCGTGGCCCATGGATCCTAGATCCAGTGGCCTTCATTTGATACCGGTTCACAGTTATGAATCAACTTATCTGGCGCGCTGGATTCTAATCGTGCGGCTCACAACAGACGATACCCCTTCGGCCATCTGATTTGCAAAAGAACCCTCAAATTTCTAGGAAATAAACCCGCAGTACATCTAGGGACGTTCTGTGTCTAGGAGATTTTACCTGCAAGCCCCTGCGCTTTCTAGATTTCATGCGCGCAGACCAGAGGTAGTGAAATTCATTTCAGAATTGATTTTTAATGTAAAAATAATTATTAAAACTTATTTAATTCCTAGAAAATTCATATTAAGTTCAAACTGGTCCATTCCAATTCCTATAATTTTGTAATAATATTGTTTATCACTTTGTGTCTCTGTTTTAACATGAAAATGGTATTAAAATTTAACTCTTAATTAATCTCGTATCAAATACATAAACCTTAGGAAATTCGTATCTCCTCCGTTGTAAATCCGATTTGACTCATTCCAGTTGCGATAGCTTCGTATAAATATCTACTACTCAATAGAAACCTTTATTATATGATATCCCATACTTTTAAAATTGGGTTAATCTATGTCTATTGGAGTAACTTATTTAATATTAATATAGTATTCTAATTTTATGGTTATAATTTAACTAGATAATCTTTAATCAAATAATGGCTTAGATTAAAGTTGGGATAATTATTTATAGAATAATTACTCATATAAATTATACTAACCAATTTATAATATAAGTTTAATATTTAAATCACGTGGAGCTTTTATAAACCATAACTCCTTAACCGTAACTCCGATTTTAGTGATTCGTGATTCCGCGATCTCGTAGCAACGTGTAGATCATTATTATTCAGTTTGTTATTATGTTTGGTGTGATGTTAATTTTATTTATACCATGTTTGTTTGTATTGCTACGACTAGCGCGAGGACACGTATCATCTGAAAAGCAAGTTGGTACCTGGAATCTCAAGTGCCAGGCAAGTTGTGTCCTTGATTCACTTTTGTTACCCAATAATGTTCTTTATAATCATTTACCATGCATAGGTTTAATTTTGATGGGACCCAATAGGTCACCCTAGTCTGTTTATCTATTTTACCTTGTTTACCCCTGAATCATATGGGTAGTTATGCTATTGCTTTACATGGTTTTGGGTTAATATTTCATTATCCATGTTCCAGTTATTTTGTTATTTTATTTATGTTCATGTCAAGATCATTGTATTATTGTTAATTGGAATATGGAGCTTAACTTGATAAACACGTGCCACCATAAGGGAGGAATGGGACCCCTTGGCTAACTAATTAGGAAAGCTAGTGGAAGACTACCTTACCCAAAAGGGGCAAGGGCAGTAGGGGAGTTGCATGCAAGGAGGTTCTCGGGTTGATTTTGCTGCGATGGCGGTCAGACGAGGGATTCTTGCAAGTGCTCTTCCCATAAACTGTAGCGGGTTTTCAGAAGCTAGTGGAACTTTGTAAAAGCCTCGTAGTGGATCCCTAGCTATTCACCTCGGTAGTGTCTAAGGGTCTAGCTAACCCTGGCGACATGGGAAACACGACTTGTGGATAAAGGGTACAACCTCTACAGAGTGTAAAACTGGTGTACAAGCCGAGCTCACGGTCAAGAGCCGCTCAGGACTCTCTGATGATTAAATTATGGAACTTAAACTCAATTTGTCATTTGCATTTGCATGGGTTTATTATTAATTTTGTTCTATTATTATTATGGTTTGGTATTTACTTACATCTAGTAATTGCTAATAAAACTTTGATCAACTTTAAAAGCAATGCTCATCTTTAACCATTCTCTTTGGTAAGCCTTACACATCACATGAACTCCCACCTTTGGCGAGTTCATGTCACATTATTCCCCACAACTTGTTGAGTGATGAACATGTGTGAGCTCACCCTTGCTGTCTCACACCCCCCACAGGAGAAGAACAGGTGGTTCAAGAGGAGCCACGCATCGCGGAGTTCGTATCGATCTAGGTGGCGTCTCCCAGTCGACTTTCTGGCGTCAAGGATGGATTTTAGATCCTGTTATATTTATCTTTTATTTTGTAAGACTTCCGCTATGTAATAAATACTCTGATTATATTGTGACATTTATCTCTATACACTCTGTTATTATATATATTGTCTTCTTTGGCGCATGTATGAAATGCACCCGGCTTTGTCCCTTAAAATCGGGTGTTACAATCCTTGGCGTTGGTTTATGAAAATGACTCATAAGTCAAATCCATGGAAAAATATTACGGAGAATAAATGCCACGCATGCAAAAAAGAAATTTAAGTTGAAAACATTATTCAAACAAAAGAAATTACATGCAAAGCTCTTCTTTAAATACTACTCCCTCCATCCAAAAATATAATTCAATAATCTCGGTGATACTTATCTACTACTACGCATTGTGCAAGAATAGCAGGTGGATTTGGAGAGAGATATAGTAGATGTTTTTCCTATCATAGATGTAGACATAAAGACACATGTGATGTAGTGGTAGCTACTGTTTGCATTTGCCTGAGGGGTCGTGGGTTCGAATCCGCTTGGGCCATATGTGTTTTTTTAATTTTAAGTAGACGTGGGTTGTACGGGGGAATGAGAATGGGAATAGGCTTTGCAGGGAGGGTGGAATGGAAAAGGCAGAACAAGGAATGGAAATGACAAAACAGGGAATGGTAGCACAACATGGGAATAGGCTTTGCGGGGAGGAGGAAATGAGAATGAAAGAATAGGGAATGGTGACAGGCTTTGAGGGGAAGAGGAAATGAGAATGACAGAACAGGGAATGGTGCCAGAACACGTTATGGCAGGATACCCTTGTAATCTTAATAAGTAGTAGAGATAATATTGAAAATTAGGATGTACAACTCTGTCATATGGATATGGACACTTGGAATGAATATTGGGCTTAAGATTACGATTTAATTCATGTAAAATAATTAAAGATGTCAAATTCATCTTATCTTACACATCTTGATCCTTTCAGTAGTTTTATTTGGTTTTGAGATATAAGAGGTATACGTTGTCTGGTATTGGTATTCAAGTTTAGGGGAGCACTTCAAATTTGCAAGTTTAGGAGACAAAACATACTTGACTCTAAATAAGACCTTCTCCAGCAGTAGTTCACTTGTATGGTTGTTGTATTGTAAACTAAACTATTCGTAGAGTAAAGTTCGAATATAAAGATGACTGATGAAGATAGCCTAATAGAATCACATTGGTATCATGCAACAAAACCTAGACAACAAGATATTTATTATAAACGGATGTTTGAACAAAGAGTTCAAATTTTGAGCTAGTACCGAAACCTTCAAAGAAATTCTGATCGAAACATGACCCCAAGATTAGTTAATTTAGTATTACGGTTGTCATCTTTGAGTATTCCAACTCTATGCTACATTTTCCCTGTAAGAGTTGGTTTGGTAAGAAGGGTTCCTCTTTTCAAGATCTCTTTCAAATCTCTAGTCACCAAACCAACCAAAAGGATTGAATTGGTAATCAAAGAATTAGAGGGGAAGAAAACCCCTAGTTATTCAAAATTGAATAGCAAAAGGTTTTCTCCCCTATAGATCCCTTATAATTCCCTCGTCACCAAACCAACCCTAATGGCTTGTTCTTTTTTATCAATCCATTTGGATTGAAATAGATTGATGGATTTAAATCCATAGCAAGTCAAACTCTTTACTAATTTTTTTTCAATTCCATTCTATCCACGCGGTGTAGAAATAAGAGAACAAGGCCTAATGAAGATTTCATGGGAAGAAATTAAGTCAAGTAAAAAACCATGGCACATGGCAGCTCGCATCCGAACGTAGTTTGGGTAATCAGCATAGAACAAAGGATATACGTGGATTTACATATATATAGTGGGTGGAGTGGAGCTAAGATAAAGGAATAACAGTGCTAACTGGAAGAGAGAAATATTAGCTATCGGAAATTATAAATAACTTTACGCTTATCCAATACTTTCTTGAAGAGAGAGGTAGCTATCGCAGATTATAAACAACCTTGATCATAACGTTAACTCATGGTTCTTGTTGGATTAATATGGGCTTGGCCCAAATTAATATTCAATAATAGTCAATGCTAATGGCCCACTTTAATGCTATGGTGTACTAATTATTTAGTACCATATTGGAAGTTCAAAGGACAAATTAATCAACTTAAATAGGTGGACCATTGGTGCATCTATTGAGAAGTTGAGAAAAGGATGAAGGACTGCCACACGCGCGCGCGCGCGCGCCGCCGGCCGGCCGGGCCGTGGCTCGTGGCCGTGGCTCGTGGTAGATCGGACCTTGGTCCGAATATTCCTTTCAAACGGTTGCGCATTTTGCCTGGAGTGATGACCGTCATTAACGGACGTGGAGAGGAGAGGGCTCTTCCAGCCACGCGAATCACCTCACGCGAATTGCAAGAAACACATTCCCGTCCCACCTTCTGCGAGCACAGAGAGAGTGGGAGAGCAGGCCTCCGAAATCACCGACCGCAGAGATACACTTGCACGGGTGTGCGGGCGATCAGATTTTTGGGGAGCGTCTTCGCGACTGCTCGCGTGATCTGCTTCGTCTTCTTCCCGGCGACCGTTCGAGGGACTGCACTGCGTACACCTTCCTGCATCGACTTCGTACGGCTACATCGAACAAACACACGAGATGACTCGTGTGAATGGAGCCACTGATGCCTTGAGCATCGGTCCCTCCGCTGGGTACACTCTATTTTTCGTATTTGTGCATGTTTTATTGCTATTTACTGCTTATGCGAGTAGTTATACACACATGCACATACATGTCATCACATATATCGCACTGTTTTTCTGGATTAAATTAAAACTAAAAATGCCTAACTTTCTAACAATCCAAAAATCTGATATTAGGCATTTTTCTGTTAGTGGTTTTGCTGCTGCGTTAAAACCAAGTGAACCTTTTGATGGGACATTTTACAAGAGATGGCGTAGTAAGATGATACTGTGGTTGACCGCAATGAACTGCTATCATGCCGCACAGGGGAAACCCGAACAGTTCACTCCTGAAGAGGAGAGAATGTTCGACGTTGCCGATAACCTGTTTCGAGGCGCCGTGATTGGCGCTCTTGCCAACAAGTATGTTGATTCTTATCTAACGTGCACATCTGCAAAAGAGTTATGGGATGCATTAGATGAGAAGTTTGGTGTTTCTGATGCTGGTAGCGAGCTGTACATCATGGAGCAGCTGTTTGACTATAAGATGGTGGAAAACCGTCCTGTAGTTGAACAGGCTCATGAAATACAGGCACTGGCTAAAGAACTCGAACAATTCCCATGTGTCTTGCCTGACAAGTTCGTGGCCGGCGGTATTATCGCTAAACTGCCACCTTCTTGGACGGATTTTGCTACCACTCTAAAACATAAGAGACAAGAGTTTAGCGTGGCTGAGCTTATTGGTTCTCTTGATGTTGAGGAGAGGGCGAGAGCAAAAGACACTCGTGGAAAAGGAGTTGAGACTTCTAGTGCCAATATGGTACAAAAGAAGAACTCCAATGCATCACATAATAATAAAAAGAAAAACAAGCAACAGAATGCCACGAAGCCCAAGCAGGCAGCCTCGTTCAAAAAGAAGAACAAAGGAGCTGGTTGCTTTGTTTGCGGGAGTACTGATCATTGGGCAAGCGCTTGTCCAGACCGCAAATTTAAGCAAGAGAAAAAACCAGCTCAAGAGAAGAAAACAGTAAACATGGTTGTTAGCGAGACTGCAGAAGGAACATCGGGGTATGGTAATCTTTTACCTACTGTTCTTTCAGTGTGTCAATCCCCTGAGTGGTGGGCTAATACCGGTGCTAATATTCATGTGTGTGCTGATATTTCTTTATTTTCTTCTTATCAGTGCAAAGGGACTGGAGCCTTGCTGATGGGGAACGGATCACATGCGCGTGTTCTTGGTGTTGGTACAGTCATTCTGAAGTTTACTTCGGGAAAGACGGTGCTATTGAAGAACGTGCAGCATGTCCCCTCCATCAAAAAGAATCTAGTTAGTGGCTCTCAATTGTGCCGAGATGGCTACAAAATTGTCTTTGAGTCTAATAAATGTATACTGTCTAAGTATGGAACGTTTGTTGGAAAAGGCTATGACAGCGGAGGCTTGTTTCGCTTATCTTTGCATGATGCGTGTAATAAGTCTGTGAACAATGTTGTTTCGAATGAGTCGTTTATTTGGCATTCACGACTTTGTCATATCAATTTTGGTTGTGTTTCGCGGTTAGCAGATTTAAATTTAATCCCGAAATTTGATTTAGTCAAAGGTTCTAAGTGCCAGGTGTGCGTGCAATCTAAGCAACCTCACAAGCCTCACAAGGCTGCGGAGGCGAGGAATTTGGCACCACTAGACTTAATACATTCCGATTTATGTGAGATGAACGGAATATTGACTAAAGGAGGCAAGCGATATTTTATTACTTTTATCGATGACTCTACTAGATTTTGTTATGTGTATCTCTTAAAATCAAAAGATGAAGCTTTGCATTATTTTAAGACCTACAAAGCTGAAGTTGAAAATCAACTCGAGAGGAAAATTAAACGGTTAAGGTCTGATCGTGGTGGAGAATATTTTTCGGGTGATTTTTCTGATTTTTGTGTGGAACATGGTATTATTCATGAGAGGACACCGCCATACTCACCACAATCCAATGGGGTTGCTGAAAGAAAGAACCGTACTCTAACTGATTTGGTTAACGCCATGTTAGAGACTTCAGGGCTATCTAAGGAATGGTGGGGTGAGGCGATCTTGACGGCGTGTCATGTCCTGAATAAAGTTCCCACAAAGAACAAAGAAATCACACCATTCGAGGAATGGGAAAAGAAGAAATTAAATATCTCCTATTTGCGCACCTGGGGTTGTTTGGCTAAAGTGAATGTGTCAATTAACAAGAAGCGCAAATTAGGACCGAAAACTGTTGATTGTGTTTTTCTTGGGTATGCTTTCCACAACATTGGATATAGGTTTTTAATTATAAACTCTGGAGTACCGGACATGTTGGTTGGTACAATTATGGAGTCCAGAGATGCTACGTTTTTTGAGGACGAATTTCCCATGAAAGCTACACATGATACGTCTAATGGTGAACCAACGATACCCCATGAGCATTTTATTCCGGTAGAACACACTGAGGAATCCCATATACATAATCATGTGGAAAATGACAATGTATCAACTCGAAAGAGTAAGAGACCAAGGATTGCAAAGTCCTTTGGTGATGATTACATTGTATATCTTGTGGATGACACACCAAGTACCATTGAAGAGGCATATTCCTCTCCTGATGCTGACTTTTGGAAGGAAGCAATAAGGAGAGAGATGGATTCTATTATGTCTAATGCAACTTGGGAGGTAGTTGAGCGTCCTTATGGGTGTAAGCCCATTGGAAGTAAATGGGTGTTCAAGAAAAAACTTAGGCCTGATGGTACTATTGAAAGGTACAAGGCGAGGCTTGTAATTAAAGGCTATTCACAGAAGGAAGGTGAAGATTTCTTTGATACTTATTCACCTGTGGCTCGATTGACCACAATTCGTGTGCTACTTTCTTTGGCTGCCTCTCATGGTCTTCTCGTCCATCAAATGGATGTTAAGACAGCATTCCTAAATGGAGAGCTAGATGAGGAAATTTACATGGAGCAGCCAGCTGGGTTTGTAGCAAACGGTCAAGAAGGCAAGGTGTGTAAATTATTGAAATCGTTATATGGCCTAAAACAAGCACCTAAGCAATGGCATGAAAAGTTCGATAGAACTTTGACATCTGCCGGTTTTGTTGTGAACGAAGCAGACAAGTGTGTATACTATCGGTATGGTGGGGGCGAGGGAGTAATTTTATGCCTATATGTTGATGACATTCTAATCTTGGGGACGAGTCTTGATGTGATTAAAGAGACAAAAGACTTTCTGTCTAATAATTTTGAAATGAAAGATTTGGGAGAAGCTGATGTTATTCTTAACATTAAGCTACTGAGAGAAGGCATTGGTGGGATCACACTTGTGCAATCCCATTATGTGGAAAAGGTTTTGAGTCGCTTTGGTTTTAGCGAATGTGAACCTGCTCCAACGCCTTATGATCCTAGTAAGCTATTAAAGAAAAATCGTAGAATAGCTAGGGATCAATTGAGATATTCCCAAATAATTGGTTCACTCATGTACTTAGCTAGCGCTACGAGGCCTGACATCTCATTTGCTGTGAGCAAACTTAGTCGATTTGTTTCAAATCCGGGAGATGATCACTGGCGTGCTCTTGAGAGAGTTTTGCGCTATCTAAAGGGTACTATGAGTTTAGGCATCCATTATACCGGGTACCCAACAGTACTGGAGGGTTATTGTGATGCAAACTGGATATCTGATGCTGATGAGATATATGCCACAAGTGGATATGTGTTTTCACTTGGAGGTGGTGCTGTTTCATGGAAGTCTTGCAAGCAGACCATCTTAACGAGGTCGACTATGGAAGCAGAACTCACAGCATTAGATACCGCTTCAGTTGAGGCTGAGTGGCTTCGTGAACTCCTTATGGATTTACCGGTGGTTGAAAAACCTGTGCCGGCTATTTCCATGAACTGTGATAATCAGACTGTGATAATTAAGATAAACAGTTCTAAGGATAATATGAAGTCGACAAGGCACATAAAGAGGCGTTTGAAATCTGTCAGGAAATTGAGAAACTCCGGAGTAATAGCGTTGGATTATGTCCATACGTCTAAAAATCTGGCAGATCAATTTACTAAGGGGCTATCACGTAGTGTGATAGATAGTGCATCAAGTGAGATGGGCATGAGACCCACCTAAAGTTTATCATAGTGGTAACCTATTCTATGTGATCGGAGATCCCGTGAATTAGAATGGTGAAACAAGCTAGTGGTAGACTGAGAGGAAAGACCCTTAATAAGGCTCATTTCAGATGCATATCTTTCCTTACTGTAAGGTAGGTTGGTGTTTACACCTTAATATGTTCCAAGTGGCTTTGTGAAGCAAAGATGTTGTCCTACAGAACATCTTTAGAGGAACATACCTATATGGGTTAACTGCTAGTCACAGTTTATGAGATCTGGGTGGTTTCTAGATACCCATGAAAGGCTATGGAGTTTGACTTATATGCTCCAACCAGAGGGGATGCGTTCAGCAATCTAGTACTGGTAAAGAGTTTAGATGAAACTCATTCCACGCAAAACTGCCAATTCAAGGTCTAGTCCATTGTGCAGTTGTGGTCAAGTGTAGTCTAAGTTCTAGGTGGATGTTCAACTTAACAGTCTCCATCGAAACACCAGTATATCAAACGTTTGAGATGATGAGAGCTTTTTAGTGTGACTTAGCATTTGGTGGGGATTGTTGGATTAATATGGGCTTGGCCCAAATTAATATTCAATAATAGTCAATGCTAATGGCCCACTTTAATGCTATGGTGTACTAATTATTTAGTACCATATTGGAAGTTCAAAGGACAAATTAATCAACTTAAATAGGTGGACCATTGGTGCATCTATTGAGAAGTTGAGAAAAGGATGAAGGACTGCCACACGCGCGCGCGCGCGCGCCGCCGCCGCCGCCGGCCGGGCGGGCCGGGCCGTGGCTCGTGGCTCGTGGCTCGTGGCTCGTGGCTCGTGGCTCGTGGCTCGTGGCTCGTGGCTCGTGGCTCGTGGCTCGTGGCTCGTGGTAGATCGGACCTTGGTCCGAATATTCCTTTCAAACGGTTGCGCATTTTGCCTGGAGTGATGACCGTCATTAACGGACGTCAGTTTCCAGTGGCGAGTAACGGACGTCAGTTACTGTCGATTATGGCTAGTAACGGTCGTCAGTTTCCAGTTCTAAATGCGTGACCGTTTCTGTCCGTTGCTCTTCTCCCTCCTTCTGGCCGCCTATAAGAATGGAGAGGAGAGGGCTCTTCCAGCCACGCGAATCACCTCACGCGAATTGCAAGAAACACATTCCCGTCCCACCTTCTGCGAGCACAGAGAGAGTGGGAGAGCAGGCCTCCGAAATCACCGACCGCAGAGATACACTTGCACGGGTGTGCGGGCGATCAGATTTTTGGGGAGCGTCTTCGCGACTGCTCGCGTGATCTGCTTCGTCTTCTTCCCGGCGACCGTTCGAGGGACTGCACTGCGTACACCTTCCTGCATCGACTTCGTACGGCTACATCGAACAAACACACGAGATGACTCGTGTGAATGGAGCCACTGATGCCTTGAGCATCGGTCCCTTCGCTGGGTACACTCTATTCTTCGTATTTGTGCATGTTTTATTGCTATTTACTGCTTATGCGAGTAGTTATACACACATGCACATACATGTCATCACATATATCGCACTGTTTTTCTGGATTAAATTAAAACTAAAAATGCCTAACTTTCTAACAGTTCTGACTCCAATCAAACGCCGTGATCCCGCCTTGGGAGCTTCCTCTCCTTTTTCGAACTATGTATTGCCTTGCAGCCTCGTGGTTCACGTGAAAAATGAATTTCAGGTTCCTTATCTGTCGGTAACCAAAAAAAAACAACTTCGCAAGAGGTCAAAATGCTACATGAATCCTTTACCCTATATCCGTGAAATAGGTAGGGTAGAAGCATTAGTTTAAAACTAACAAAATAAACCATAACTAGTAACCATTATTACATTACCTAGATCCAATTGCTATACGTTACTTCTCCCGTCCCAACATAAGAATTTCTGGGTTTGTTAAGTCAAACTATATTAAGGGCCTGTTTGGAACTACCCAGTTTTTAAGAAACTGGTTTATGGAAACTGAGGTGGTTCCAAAAATACCAGTTTATGCCAGTTTATAAAAATTGAATTCACAGTTCCTTAAAAACTAAGAAGCTAGTCACTCCTAGCTAAAAAATAAAAACTGGTTTCTTAAAAACTGACTTGCTTCCAAACATGACCTAAATTTGACCGAGTTTATAGAAAAAGAACAATAAATTTTTATGATATCAAATGGACATCATTAGATTCATTGGGACATATTTTCATAGTTTGCTTCTTTGATGTGATAGATGTAACAACACTTCTTTATAAACTTGGTCAAACTTAGAATAGCTTGACTTAAACAAAACTAGAAACGTTATATTTTGAGAACAAAACTAGAAATGCTTAGATTTTGAGATGGATGGAGTATTATCTATTAATCCCAAATAAAAAAATTATCTCTGGTTCCAGTGGCATTTCATTTCACATATGAACCAATAGAGATCTCAAATGGCAGATCCTGATTTAACTCTAGACTAGTTCACAACAGAGTGGCATCAAATATTCAATGAGTTGCAAAAGAAAAGCTTACTGTATCTTTCTACCTACAACTCACTTTCCTGATTAGTGTTTTCCTACGCGCCTATATCATATCATGTGTGATGTGAACTAAGGAACCACAAATGAAACAGTAGCTAGTGAAGTAACCATGCTCTCATCCAGCTATATCTGAATGACTAAGAATGCTTGATTACTTCAATCTTATGGTACAATATGGAAGCACATTTTTCATACAAATATGAACAATTAATAGCTCTACAGCCTACTAGTTCGAAGTTAGATTAAAAAAAGGAACCAGTACATAGAATTAAACAGGGCATGGATATTTAGTATAGCGCGGTTATTTGGAACTCCTAGTGTAAGAACAAAGAAAGGATTGGAAGGCCATACCTCAATTAATGAGTCTAACATTAAGTTTATCACTACCGGAATCAGCTCCTTTGTCGTGTGTCTCAGACACACGGCAAAGGCAATCTTACACTCGGCAAATGCTTTGCCGAGTGTTACACTCGGCAAAGAACGCTCGGTGAACTGTACATCGGCAACAGCCTCTTTGCCGAGTACTATTTGTCGGGCACTCGGCAAAGACTTTGTCGAGTGCCAAATGGCACTCGGCAAAGAATAGTCACCGTCACGGCGCCAAGTAACGGTGACGGATCCTTTGCCGAGTGCCATCTGTGGCACTCGGCAAAGAGGTCAATGTTGCCGAGTGTTTGCTCGAGAGGCCCTCGGCAAAGACTGACCCAGTGGGCCCCACTGCCAGTCCCTGTGCCGAGAGCTATAGTAGGCACTCGGCAAAGGAGGCTTCTTTGCCGAGTGTCTGTTGGACAGGTACTCGGCAAAGAACCCTCCAGTGGGCCCCTTTGCCAGTCCCTTTGCCGAGTGCCTTGGCAATGGCACTCGGCAAAGATGTCTTTGCCGGTTCCCAGGTTTCCTTCTTTGCCGAGTGCCATTGTCAGCACTCGGCAAAGATGGCTTTACCGGTTCCCAGGTTGCCTTCTTTACCGAGTGCCATGGTCATAGCACTCGGCAAAGCGCCCCTTTGCCGAGTGTTACACTCGGCAAAGTGACCAGAATGTCCCTTTTTATTTGCTTTTGTTGTTCCATCCAAACAAACAAAAGATATATATGATTCACATCACATTATATATCAATCACATCACAGAATGAACACATTTATCATCAACACCATATATATCACAAAGTCTCACTAAAGTCTCACAAATATAAGTAAGGATCATCACAAAATAGATATAAGTCTGCGTCATCACTAACATCACCAAGTATCTCACAAGATAAAGTTTAACTAACATCACCAACACTCATAAAGGTAAGTCTGGATCATCACAAAACAGATCATGAACGAGGTGGGCATCTGGACTGGTTCGGCGAAGGGCTGGACGAAGCATGAGGGTTGTTCGACGCCGCCGATTGACCCTGCACAGAGAAGAGATTGTATGTGTGAGAACATATGAATAAATATCATGCATGCAGTACTAAAATTTTGATACTCACAGGAGTAGTGAACTCTGTAGGGTCAGCTGCAGGGAACAACGGAGGTGGTGGAGCATGACCCTATGCGGCGCCAAGGCTCTGCATGTACGCGAACATCTCCGCCATCCTCTTCTCCAGCTCCTCACGTTGCCTCCTCTCATCATCTAGCTGAGTCTGTAATATTTTGCCCTAATGTTACGATAATGCAAAGAGAAGATATATAAAAATCAATGAACGATGAATAGATAAGGAATAACCTGGAGTTGCTGGATACGATGCTGTGAGGTGTCCTGCCGAGGTCGTATGGCTGGGCTCGCGCTCGTGCTCCTTGCTCGCACCTGAGAGAGAGTGGGAGTGGAGGACGAGTCGATTGCCCCGTCGGCAATCCAGTACCGCCCATGCCTCTAGCCTCCTCCGACCCTCATGAGGACATCTCCGTCGATGTCCTCGGTCCTCGGATCGTAATCTGGCCCATGGACCTCCTTGGCCATGGCGGTGTACTCACTGAGTCGGCTGTGGATGGCGGGGTTGGTGTACGCCTCGGGCCCGTCATCCGGGTTGTAGGTGACGTCGGACGTTGCCTTCCCCTTGTGGGCCATGGCATATGCCGAGAACGTGGAGCAAGGCGCGCCACCATGTGCCGCCGACTGCGAGAAAACCAACGATATGGTTAGAAATCATGTCTAATCGAAAGTTATATACCTAAATAAAAAAGAGCGCGTACCCATGCTTCCGCGTATTTGCCCAGGCTACGGCTGCCTTGATGGTGGGAGGGACCTTGCATCAGCAAACGCCGTTCCCGGCTAGCGTTGTGCGCCTCGTCCCACTCAGCCGAGCACCACCTCTGCACCATCTTCTCCCAGCACTCAGGATGCGCGGCGCACCAATGAGGAATCATCTAAAAAATATAAGTACACCGCATATCAGAAGATAAGAATAAGCATATTTAGTACCAATAATAAAGTTTTGTATTTACCTGCAAGTACTGGTCCGCAGTCAATGACATGGTTCGGGCGTCCTTCTTGTTCACCTTCTCCCCAAGGACGGAGCCGTGGTAAGTGACGATGGCCTGGATGCGCGCCTCGTAGTGCATGTCCACGACGAGCTTCTTACAGCACGTCGTAGACACCACATCCGCCCTGGCCTCGTATCCAGCATCGCACCTGAAGAAATCCTACATACAAAGACGATGTATCCATACATTATTTCAAGAATATGCAACAAATGCGACTTATTAAACAATATAGTGCGAGGAAGACTTACCCACAGCTCTTGCTTCACCCGCTCCACCTTGTTGTTGAATTGTCTGCCGTCCCGATCTACTGCATCGGGGGCGACGGCGTAGTGGTCGAAGGTGTATGCTGGGCTCATCACTCCGGCGTACTCGACAAGTCCAGGGAAGTGTTCCCGGCATAGAAGGCCGAGGATGCCATTGGGGTTGCGGCCGTGACCCCCTGCAGTCTCCAAAACCATCCAAGACCTGTCGAAGTGATTAGAATGAAGTATTAGTTTCTATTATTAATTTGAACATATAATATGAAAAAGCAGCAACAACATCTAAAGTTACCTACCTCTCTCCATCGGGTCGTATCAGCGGACGTCTGTCACGAAGTATGGGTCGCTTAGGTAGGCTCGCGGGACCTCGCAGGTAGATACTCCTCGAACCTGAGGAGCCAGAACCTGAGACGTCCTGCTGAGCGGCGTCGTCGTCGTCGTCCTGCTGCGCCGCATCGTCGTCGTCCTGCTGTGCCGCATCGACAGCGGCTTGCTGCTCCACCTGCTGCTGTACGGCGTCGTCCTGCTGCGCCTCCTCCTCCGTCCTACGGGTGCTCCTCCTCCCCCTCCCCCTCCCCCTCCTCGTCCTCGTCCCACCGCCCACCATCTTTGTCCAACAACCTGCAATTAAGAGTAAACAATTAAGCACAAATAAAAAAATATGTATTTAGAAACATATGCAAAATAAATGAAATATAGCATTACATCGATTAAAAATAATCTTCATATGTGTCCGGGTTAGCCGGATCATAAGTGTCATCATCACTATCAACCATTTCATAGTCAACATCATCTGAAGGCGCAATTTCGTCATTGGCATTGCCTTCAAGTATTTCTAAGTCATTCTCATTTTGCACCTCATCATCCTCGTCATCAACAACCATTTCAATATCTACTTCCATTCCGATCGCTTCGGTTAAGTCTATCTCAAATTGCCCTTCGAGCCCATCTTCTTGGAAGAACTCTCCGTCATATGTGTCCGGGTCTAAGTTATAATCTTCATCGTTTGGAACAGGTAATTTAGCGTGCGGTGATACCTTATACACAACATCCCAACCCTTAAGATGTTGTTTCGTTTGGCACGCATATGGAAGATAATACACTTGTGTGGCTTGTTGGGCCACAATATAGACATCGTCTCCTGTTAAGGTGGAATCCTGTCGAATTTCGACTATCCCAAGATTAGAATGTGTCCGTCTCGTAACTTCAGGGTCAAACCAATGACATTTGAATATCACTGGAGTAAGAGGTTTGGAACCATAAAAATTGAGTTCATATATTTCTTCAATTCTTCCATAATACTCGACCTCGTCAAGCCCGGGCGTAAAGACTCCAGAACACGTGGTTTTTCGATTGGGCCGACTTTGGTCGTAGCTTGTTGTGCGAAAACGGTATCCATTGACGTCATACCCAGAAAATTTCCTGACCCTATAGGCAAAGCCATTGGCTACTTGTCTCAACTCGGCACTCATAGACGGCTCTCTTTGGCCCTGCAAGTTCAAACACGCTAGATTGTTATATTATTCGCACGTAAGAGCAACTTGGAATAACAAACTAAGCACGTACCTTATGTTTAAACCAGGAAATGAAATCGGGCAATCCATTTCCCGCACCCTTTCTAAGAAGGGTATCATATTCCTGTGGTGTTGGGTCCCTTGATCGACGCCAGAATTCATGAAGAAATTGCTCCATGTATGGCGTCACCTCTTCAAGGTTGGTCAATACATATAGCATGATATGGCGCCACTCTTCATGTCTTAGGGTCTTGGTGGTCGAATCACTCGCGCTTCCGAGTTGCCCTCGAAAAATGCTGAGGTTCGATTCATTGCCGCCATCATTGTAACGAGGGGGATGATTATGCACGCTCGGCAGTTTGTCACCATAGTAAGTTGTTGTGAAGTTTGACACCTCCTCCAGTATGTATGCCTCTGCAATGGAAGCCTCGATTTTGCATTTATTTCTACATTTCTTTCGGATACTCTTTAGACATCTCTCGATTGGATAGCACCAACGTCCCTGCACGGGACCCCCCATTCGTGCCTCATACGGGAGATGAATAATCAAATGCTGCATCGGATTGAAGAAGCCGGGTGGAAAGATCTTCTCCAGCTTACACAGTAACACGGGTGCCATCCTTTCCAAGTCTGCAATCATGGTCCGAGCTAACTCTTTTGCACAAAGCTGGCGGAAGAAATAGCTCAACTCTACAAGCGCTAGCCAGACATGCTCAGGGACATAGCCTCGAACCATCACCGGAAGAATTCGTTCAATCCATATGTGGAAGTCATGACTCTTCATCCCTAAGACTCGCAGAGTAGATAAGTTCACCCCCCTACTAAGGTTAGCTGCATACCCATCAGGGAACATTAACATCTTGATCCATTGTAGTACTTCCTTCCTCTGGGCCCTGCTCAGGACGAAATCGGCCTTAGGCCTTCTCCATGTCTTACCACCACTAGGCGGCTTCATCTCTTGGTTTGGTCTATCACATAACTCTGCCAGATCCACTCTTGCCTTTACGTTATCCTTTGACTTATCAGGAATCTCCATAATTGTCGCCCAAAGTGCCTCGGCGACATTCTTTTCAGTGTGCATCACGTCAATGTTGTGTGGAAGGAGCAGGTCATCATAATAGGGGAGCCGAGTCAAGCCCGACTTATGTGTCCACATATGTTGCTCACCATATCCCACAAAACCACCTTCTGGGTTGGCCACGAGACCATCTATCTGTTCGCGAACTTCGGCACCAGTCATCATTGCAGGTGGGCGGTCTGTCACCACGACACCTTTCGTAAAGTTCTTGATGTCTAGTCAGAATGCATGGTCAGGAGGGAGAAATTGTCGATGTTTATCGAATGACGAATATTTGCCACCCTTCTTCAACCAAATGAACCTAAGAGCTTCCTTGCAAACTGGGCATGGGAACTTACCGTAAACACACCAGGCGCAAAATAGCCCATACGCCGGAAAGTCATGCATGGAGTACTGGTACCAAACATGCATTTTGAAGTTTGTCTTTGTAGCTCGGTCGTACGTCCATACCCCTTCCTCCCAAGCACGGACCAATTCATCAATCAAAGGCTCCATGTACACGCCCATTTTATTCCCCGGGTGTCCAGGAATTATCAACGACACGAATATGTTCTGTCTTTGAAAGCATACGCCGGGGGGGAGATTGATGGGGATAACGAACACGGGCCAACATGTGTATGGGGCAGCGGTCATTCCATAGGGATTGAACCCATCTGTGGCCAGCGCAACACGAACATTACGAGCCTCTTTGGCTTTCTCATGGTGAATGGCATCAAAGTGGGTCCATGCTTCACCATCAGATGCGTGAACCATCTTGTCAGGATTGTATCGTTTGCCTTTTTTGTGCCATGTCATCTGTTTCGCGGATTCCTCTGTCATGTATAGACGCTGGATCCTCGGTATGAACGGAAGGTGGCGTAGGATTGTCACGGGGATGTCGAGCTGCCTCTTCTGTCCATCACCAGAGTCTACCTCCATGAACCTAGATGATTTACACTTCGGACAGTACTTTGCCTCAGTGTGTTCTTTCCTAAATAGGACACAGCCCTTCGGACAAGCATGTATCTGCTCATACGTCATCTTGAGTGCACGAAGGAGTTTCTGTGCCTCGTACATGCTCTTTGGTAGAACGTGATCCTCCGGAAGCAGGCTGCCAATAACTGTCAACAAACCATCGAATGCGTCTCGACTCATGCTATACTGCGACTTGAACGCCATTATACGCCCAATGGCATCCAGTTGAGAAACCTTTGTCTTGCCGTGAAGGGGTTTCTGTGCCGCGTCAAACATGTCGTAGAATGCCTTTGCGGTCGCCTCTGGCTCGTCCTCCGTACGTCCTTCGGCGAACTGTGCCTCGTGATAGTCGTTCAACATGTCTCCTACCACGGCATCAGCATCGTAATCCTCGACGCGTTGTCTCACCACCTCCTCTCTCGTGCGATGCGCTTCACCATGGAAGATCCACCGAGTATAGTCCGGCGTAAATCCATTCTTCCAAATATGTTCTACCATGGCCTTCTTTGGTTTTCTTTTCCGGTTGTCACATTTGCTGCACGGACAAGGGACTAGGCTAGCTCCTTTAGCAGCTTCGCCATATGCCCGTTCCACGAAAGCATCGGTCTTCCTAATCCATTCAGGGGTGACATCATTACGTCGAACGCGGCCCGTGTACATCCACTCACGGTCCTCCATCCTCTAACATATATAACCGAGTATAGTTTAATATAGACATGTAATGCATGTACACTACGTTCCTACCTTCTAATAGGTGATGATAGGTCCTAATCCCACCCGCGGTTGTGTAGATGGAGTTAGTTTCCATGCTCTACTCCGATCCGAGATAGAATTTCGGCAGCACCTCCCCGCTGTTCTCCGGATACACGTCCTGGCAGGGAGAGTGTACTGTCCGGAGAACAACAGGGAGGTGACGCCGAAACTCTATCTCGGACCGGAGTAGAGCATGAAACTAACCCCATCTACGCAACCGCGGGCTGTCCAAAAAACGTGGACAATTCGAAACTGATACATTTGTAGATATGCAAAGATCTGCATATCTACACCGTATCACTTTCGAACGGGAGACGCCTAACTCGGTTACGTGATCTACGACCATGATGCGGAAATAGAGGTTATACCTAGGGTGGCGGTGGAGTCAGGCTAGTCGGGCTGTGGCGGTTCGGTGTAGTGGCGACGTGACGCGGTGCAGGCAGACCCGCAACGGCTAGGAAGACCTCTGCAAAAAAATAAACAAGTCTGTCAATAAAAAATTTCGGCAGCACCTCCCCTGCACGGGGAGGTTTCCAAAACCTGCAAATAAAACTGACAACACAATGGCTGACATCCACACATATATCAATGGCACGATGGCCAACAATCACATTTAATCGACATCCATATCCACCATCACCAACTAATATTAATTTCTACAACTAATTTCTACACCTAATCCACACATTTAATCGACAATCACATTTATTTCTACAACTAATTTCTACACCGTTCTTCAATTACGTACCGGAGGCGAGGACGGCGGAGGCGAGGACGAAGGCGCGGACGGCGGCGAGCGGGCGGACGGCTGGCGGACGGCGGCGAGCGGGCGGACGACGGCGCGTGGGCGGGTAAACGGTGGGGCGCGGACGGCGGTGAGGCGGTGAGGCGGCGCTTGGACGGGCGGCGGTGACACTCGACGGGCGGCGGCGTGCGCGTGGCGGGGAGGCACGGCCGCGGCGAGGGGCCGGCGCGGGGAGGCGCGGGGAGGGGTTTCTCTCGGGAAGAAACGACGGCGCGCGGCGAGGCGGCGGCACGGCGAGGCGGCGGCGCGGGGAGCTGGCGGTCGCGAGCGAGCGCGCGTCGCGGCGGCGCGGCGAGCGGGCGGGCGCGGGGAGGCGCGGCGGGGCGGCGGCGCGGCGAGCGGGCTGGCGCGGGGAGGCGGCGGCGGCGAGCGAGCGGCGCGGCGTAACAGAGAGAGGAGTGGAGAGAAAGAAGGAGAAGGAAGAACGGGAGAGCCGTTTATTTGCTTTCTTTGCCGAGTGCCCGTGATCTGGCACTCGGCAAAGATTTTTTAAAAATATTAAAATATTCTTTGCCGAGTGCCAGATCGCTGGCACTCGGCAAAGTGTCCTTTGCCGAGTGCCAGATCGCTGGCACTCAGCAAAGTGTTCTTTGCCGAGTGCCATCTGGATGACACTCGGCAAAGAATCTTTTACAATCCTTTGCCGAGTGTTATCCAGCTGGCACTCGGCAAACCATCCTTTGCCGAGTGTCATTTGTGGACACTCAGCAAATTACTTTTTTATTTTTTTTATTTTCCCTACCAAACTTTTTGTGGTATGTTCCTACACTATGTAGACCTACATGTACCATTTTGGGACAATTATAACAGTGTTTTCTATAGCTAGTACATTTAGTTTGTTTATTTGAATTTCTTCAGAAAATTCAGATTTGAACTGCAGGTCACTCGAAACTTGGAAAACCGTGCATGCAAAAATGATATCCATACTACTTAGCACAAGTTACGACCGATTTCAGGAGCGGACCGGAAACTTCGAGCACCATGCTCACTCAACATGACCGTAAACTTGCCACACAGCTGTTTAAAAATTGTATAAAACACAAACAAACTTAGAAAATCATGAAACCTGTCCACGTGTCATGATATCATATGTAGAGTCTGTGATAAAAATTTTAGAATGTTTGGAGAAAGTTGTGGGACACTATGTGTAGAAACCTAAGAGAACTACACATGAAATCATAGAGTTTCAATGTGGATCTCTTAGGTTTGTACACATAGTGTCCCACAACTTTCTCCAAACATTCTAAAATTTTTATCGCAGCCTGTACATATGATATCATGACACGTGGACAAGTTTCAGGATTTTCTGACTTTGTTTGTGTTTTATATAATTTTTAAACATGTCGATGACAAGTTCACGACCATGTTTAGTGAGCATGTTGCTCGAAGTTTCCGGTCCGCTCCTGGAATCGGTCGTAACTTATGCTAAGTAACATGAATATCATTTTTGCATGCACGGTTTTCCAAGTTTCGAGTGACCTGCAGTTCAAATCTAAATTTTCCGAAGAAATTCAAATAAACGAACTAAATCTACTAACGATTGAAAACTTTGTTAAAATTGTGCACAAATGATACATGTAGGTCTACACAGTGTAGGAACATACCACAAAAAATTTGGGAGACAAAATAAAAAAATAAAAATATACTTTGCCGAGTGTCTAGAGATGACACTCGGCAAAGACTTCTTTGCCGAGTGCCCCAAGGGTGGCACTCGGCAAAGAATCCTCTTTGCCGAGTGCCAGCCGTAGGCTCTCGGCAACGACTAACGGCCGTCAGCTTTGGGACGGCCGTTGACGGCCCTTTGCCGAGAGCCCCCTTTGCCGAGTGTTTGACACTCGGCAAAACGTGTCTTTGCCGAGAGCCCCCTGTGCCGAGTGTTCAGCACTCGGTAAAGGGGCTCTTTGCCGAGTTCCTAACTTTACCGAGTGCCCGACAAAAGGCACTCGGCAAAGCGTACTGCACTCGGCAAAGCCTGCGATTCCGGTAGTGTATACGTTTACTGCAGAGGGTACTTCTTTGCTATTCACGAAAATTGAAAACTTCCCAGTATTGTTTATGTAGAAAGATCCACCATCGTCCATCTTAATAACTGCCTGCACATCGAAAATACAGAATTGCAAGTACAAGGTAAGCTAGCACATTAATAACTGTAAATCATAATTTGGTGGCAGCGAACAGAATAGAATGCATGCAGTATGCACCCTCCTGTTCCTTTGGGATTTGTGAGTACTGAGTACCAAGCAGAGCGATTTCATCAAGTGGCTATAAGCCATGTCACCAAGCCAAACCAAATCGGCAAGTGGGTATAGCCATGTCAACAAAAAAAGACAGTGCAGGTACAGAAGCAGAGAAATGGTTAAGGTCATGCTGCATGCTTAAGCAAGAAAATAAAAATGGAATCCTTAGCAGTCAGCCCAAGCTTATTAACACAAAGGGAAATTTCTCCTGAAAATCGTAATAAGAACCTCCTTATAGTTATTGCATTAATGCTTCCATCAAAGCAAGGTTGTCTTGCACCTTTTAACTCATAAAAATGGCAAGCAAGTACCTGTCGACGGGATATTTTGTTTGCCTTTCCTTCTTTACTCAAATCGATGTCAACATGTACTTCTTCTGTTTCTCTCCCAAGACTTACCTGCATTAGATAGTCAAGTATGGTTACAAGTATAAAGTAATGATATTATTATAAAAAATGTGATCTCTACCTAAGTTGGTTAGATAGTCTATATAGCAGTCTGTGTGAGCAAATTTCAATCTATGGTTAATGAGTGGGACACTGATGGAATAAGTCGCATGTGTAGGATAATATGGTGGAGGACAGCATCTCTGCAGCAGTCAAAAGCAGCAGTCTTTTGCTGTAGTGTGGCAGCAGCACGCACTGCAACAGTGCAGTGCACAACAGCAGCAGTGCAGCCTTTTTGACTACGCTGTGGCAGCAGCAGACAGGCAGTTCAGTGCAGTCTTTTGACTGCACTTTAGCATCTAGAGGACAACACATATGTGCTGCAGTGTGTGGAGTAGTGTGTAGTGTATTCTAGTGCAGCCCCTAGGGCTATAAATATGTGTCCCCAACCCTTCTAAGGGTATGGCATTGTGTAGTATTTGAGGAAATAAATAGAAAATTGCCCCAACTCATAGTGTCATCCTCTTGACGAGAGTTAGAGTCCCTCTACTAACAATTGGTATCAGAGGCCAAACTATCCTGCAGCCTAAACATCTCTTGCTCATCTCCTTCCCACGCCTCTCCCCACACTCAGTCGGCAGCAAGAGCTCCAACTGTTCCTTCCTCTCCTGCTCAGACGAGCAACCTTTCGTCTGAGACAGCCTCTTCCACACACAGCGACCCCTCACTAGCCCACCATGTCCCTACGCTCGGTCACTTCGAGTGCGCGACGCCAGCAAGAGGCCGAGGTCGCCGCGGCACAAGAACGCGAGCGAGCAGCAGCGACGGCTGCAGCGACAGCGGCGAGGGCAGCACGGTTGGCGGCGGCGGAACTGGCAGCAGCGAGAGTGGAAGTAGAAGCAGCGGAGGCGGCGGATGCTGCACGTGTGGCGGCAGCAGAGCTCGAGGTTCTGCGCGGCAGTAGAGCTGGCAGCTCTGCTTCTGTCGACGACAACACCGACGAAGAGCTTAGGCTGGCGAGGGAAGCAGTGGGAGAGCAGACGGCACAGTGGGCAGCCGCGCATCCCCATGGGGGCACGCGTGGCGGCAGCTCAGATAGGCGCCGACGCGCTGACGGCGCTCCAGGCGAGGGCGCACGCAGCGGCAGCCCAGACGGGCGTAGACGCGCCGGCGGTGCTCCCGGTGGCGGCGACCGAGTCGACGGAGATAGCGACCTCTACAGGCGGCACGACTCTCTCCTCGGATCGGTACCATGGTCGTCGCATGGCCCAGGCCATTGTCAGGGACATCGGTCCCGGCGGTGGGTGGCCTACCTGAAAGCTCTCTTGTGAGTTTTGGTGTTTGGATGACAACTCAATTAAAGGACTAACAAGTGTACTAAGTGTTGAACAGGTGCTTAAGGTAAAGTCTACAAGGTGCAACACAAGTGAACAAATGTGATGGTCCAAGAACTAGATTATGGATACATAATGGACATCACAAGTAAGATGGACATTGTATAAAGTGAGACTCGGGTGCGTAGCTCGGAGACAACTGATCAAGCCAAGGACGGAGGCAAGAAGAGCTTCGAGGTACCAAGTGCACGGGAGAAGGTCAAGGAGGCTGAGGAACCCAAAGCCAAGGGTGAAGAAGGAGGCTTGCAAAGTCAAGGGTGATCGAGTTGGGAACAGCTACGGCACATCAAGGATCACTACATAAGAACGTGACTTACAGCCAATGAGGTAACAGCTACAGTTATGTGGTGTAAGTCATAAGGCTCAAGATCAAGCTCTAAGAAGGAGATCAAGGTCACTAGAAGGAGAACAAGTGTCAAAACCAGAACTGGAAGCAGCCCAAAAGAGCTAAGTTCACCTTAATCTTTAGTTTGGGTTGTTCCTATGTTTGGAGATGTTCTATGTGACCTTTGCAGGATGTTGGAGCTAAGAAATGTCAATCTAGATCAAGTCAAGCCGACTTGATGATTTATGAGTCCAACATCAAAGCTCAAGCATGTGAAATGCTATGGATATAATAATTAAGAGAAGGTATGTTTCTAGACTTAGTACATTGGTTTTAGTGTACTAATATACTTGTCTAAGTGTTAGAAACAGAAAGAAGAAGAAAAGAAGAGAGGTGCAAAGGGCTTGGCTATGTACAGCCAAGGCAGCTCAGTCTGGCACACCGGACTGTCCGGTGGTGCACCGGACAGTGTCCGGTGCGCCAGGCTGAACTCTGGCGAACTGGCCGCTCTCGGGAATTCACCGGCGACGTACGACTATAATTCACCGGACTGTCCGGTGTGCACCGGACTGTCCGGTGAGCCAACTGTCAACCGGGCCAACGGTCGGCCGCGCAATCTACGCGGGACACGTGGCCGAGCCAACGGCTAGAAGATGGCACCAGACTGTCCGGTGTGCACCGGACATGTCCGGTGCGCCAACGGCTCCAAGACTGCCAACGGTCGGCTTCGCCATAAAAGGAAAGAAATCGGGCACCGGACGGTGTCCGGTGTGCACCGGACTGTCCGGTGCGCCACCCGACAGAAAGAAAGTATTGCCTTCCAAATGGGATTCCAACGGCTCCTAGGCCCCTTGTGCCTATAAAAGGGACCCCTAGGCGCCTCAAGCAAAGTACAAGCGCAGCCAACAAGTGTAGACTTCACTCGAACCAATTCTCACTCTCCCTCTTGTGTGTAACTCTATAGTTTGTGTAGAAGGCACAGCTATAAGCCTTAAGAGAGAGGAGAAGTGCTGCTTAGAGCTAGAGCAAGGTCTTGAGCATATCGTTACTCTGCCGGGGTGCTGCCAAGAAGTTTGTAAGCAGCCGCGGTTATGTTGTAACCCCACTCAATAGTGAAAGGCTCTATCTGTCATACTGACAGATCTGAGCAAACGGAGGAAGGAGTTGAAATAGACTCCAAGCCCAGGTGTGGCTAACTCCAACGAGGACTAGGCAAGCATTTCAGGCTTGGCCGAACCTCGGGATAAATCCTTGCGTCTGTGTGCTCTGTTCTGTATTGTACTCTTACTCTCTGTCTTACTCGCTTATATATCTGCACTTCACTACTTACTTGTGGTACTAGCTTTCCTTGAAGTGCAGGATATTCGTAAGACAGGAACTTCAATTCCACTGCAACCTACTCGAAGGATTCTTCACTCCACTGCGATCCTGTCTTCGAGTAGAGTAAGATTTAAGTTTTAAAGTAATAAGTTTTATTCGCCTATTCACCCCCCCTCTAGGCGACATCTAGATCCTGTTCCCGGGCCAAAGGGAACTTTCAATTGGTATCAGAGCTAGGCCTCTCCAGTGTGGGCTTAGCCGTCCGGAGATAACGATGTCGTCACAAGAGGTAACTGTAGAAATTCTTTTAGGCGATGGCTCTAATTACAAATCTTGGTCTGTCTCTATTTATAATGCTTTCATGAGTGTTGATCCTGATTTGAGACAGATCTTTAGGAGAAGTATTTTTCCATCTGATATTAGTAAAAATCCCTCTAATGATGAACTAAGATGTTTTTCTCTCAATCACCGTGCTTGCAGCATCTTAGTTGATTCTCTTTCTAGAGGTGCTTATTTTGCCATCATGAGTAGTGGTAATGATTTAATTGTTGATGCTCATGATTTATGGAATAGAATTAAAGTAAAATATTGTGTGGCAAATTGTACTGCTTCTACTCCCCATATTGCTTGTGATACTAACCTTTCAAAAGGAGAAGATCAAGAACGATGGGTACCCAACGATGAATCCACCTCGTCGACAGGTTTGTCTTCCACTAGTTATAAGTGTCTTATTGCTAACAATGATGATGGAGACGAAAGCGATGATGAGGAGGAATATGAGGATGATAGCGAGGATGAGTCTTCATCACCACAAGGTACATTTTCCTGTACTGCTTCCACTGACATTAATGACAGGGAAAATGAGACCAATGATGTGGAAGAAGAGGAGATTCGCCGGTTCTACACCCATCTCAACAAAGAAGACAAAGTGCTCTTGGTTAAGTTGTTGAGGAGGAACAAGGAACAAGGCGAGACGCTTCTCAGGCTAGAGGAGACTCTCATCAAAACCAACGACAGCCTAGAGAAGATGACCAAAGAACATGAGGAGCTAAAGTGCTCTCATGATAATTTGGTCCAACGGTATGAATCTATTTTATTTGAGCAAAGAAATAATCATGATGTATTATCTGATGTTGCTCAACTTAAAACTGAGAATTCTATGCTTAAGAGTCAAGTAGAAATGATAAATTTAGAAAAACTTGCTCTAAGTGAAAAATATGATATGATATCTTATTCTCATAATGAATTAGTTGATGACCATACCATGCTTAATGTTGCTCATGAGGTTGTAATTTCAAACTTAAATTCATGTGAACCTCATTCTCGCACGTGTGCGCATTTGAATTGTATATCATCATGTGCTAACCCCTGTTGCTCAAAAGAAAGCCAATCATTGATTGAGCAACAAGTTTTAGGGTCACAAAAGAAATTCTGTGGGAATAAGAAGCAACGACAACTGAGGAGAAGACGCTTAGCTCAACTCTCTCAAGATATCCACGGGCGCGTGGTGAAGAAGCTTGAGAAATGAAAAACTGCAGCAAGTGTTAAGCTTAATAAGAAGAATGTTCCCAAAGCTATAAATGAAGAAATCAACATGAACGAGGAAAAAGGTAAAAATTCAATTAGTCATGTTGTTTGTACTAATCATCTCTCCATGTCCTTCAAGAACAAAAAGGGAAGAGGAAAAAGGAGGTGTTTCAAATGCAAGGAGATAGGCCACCTCATCGCATCCTGTCCGTACAAAGACAAGGATGAAGGGACAAGAAGTTGCTTTGGATGCAACAATAAGGACCACATTATCACTTCATGTCCGGTCATGAAGAATCAAGGATGTGCATCCTCCAAGATGACCCTCACCAAGGAAAATGACAAACAGCAAGCGTCATGTCAGGTTGAGCGACGCTTCTGCTACAAGTGTGGTGAGCAGGGTCATATATCAAAGGTATGTTATAAAGGTAAGATTCCTAAAGAAGTGAATGTGTGTCAATCTCTTAGGAGACCCAAATCATACACTTGTGCTAGATCTATAATGAGATCACCTAGAACTAGCACAAAGGCCATTTGGGTACCAAAGGCACATTTATATGATCATTATGGACCCATCCCGAGATGGGTACCAAACTGTGCTAACTAGACCATGCAGGTGCCTTGAGATGGACTGGAGACCATGGGAGAGATTAAGACGGTTATCTAAAACTCTATGCCTAAGCTGTTAATTGTTTTGGTGTTTATTGACCCAAGGTTGAATTATTGTGAAACACTAATCCCATGTTCATCTCAAGTGAAATAAGGTGTATAGGTCCTGAATCATTATTGGTGAATCAAGTAAAGGACCTTGATGAGAATCTACAACATGCTCTCCAAAGGACGGTACCCCGTGTATTTTAAGTACATAATTACAATTTAGTATTGCTCTTAAGTTGGCTTGTTGTGCTACCTATCTTTGGAGTAGTTATGCTTTATGATTGTCTGTGTTAAATGAATCATAATGATGTTTGCTTAATCATGACTGGTGCTATATAGGATATATCTTTTGAATCATTCATGGGTAGATATTTCATTTGTTATATCCACAACGATTAACTCTCTTGGTGTATATGGATAAACCTGTAACTTTTTGTAAGTCATGCTATGTGCAAATATGACATTTTGTTTAGTGCATGTTCACATGATTACCCTAGTTTAGTATTGTGTGAATTTCAAATCCATGTCGTGCCCTTTTGAGCTATGAGGTGTGTGAGCAAAAGGAGTCCTGAATTGGTGATAACAAGTGCTCTCATAAAGGCAAAGGTATGGAAAATGAAGCTATGCAATTTCATTAAATATTCTTGAAATTCCATTCATTGTGATCATAGCTATGTTCTTGTCTTTCAATTGGTAATATCTTGGTTTAGGTAATTTATGCCTTTAAAATGTTGTTTCTTTTGTGCATCTAAGAAACCTTCTTAAACATGACATGCTTAGATATTACGCTTTATATACATGATTGTGTTGATCTTCAATTGGTATATGCAATGATAGTTAAATATGAAGCATGTACAGGTTGAGTAAATGTTAGACTTCCGTGAGTATTTAATTGGCTTAGGTGTCACTGAGGCGTGCATTGCTGTATTTAGTCAACCTTTCATTTAGTCTTCAATTGGTGTTAAGTGGCGTTTCATTTGATATTCAAATTGGCATCTTTGGGTGATGAAAGTGGTAGAGTATGCCTTGACCAAGGTATGTTGTGATCCCCTCTAGTTATAAGGAAGCTAGAATGTGCAAAGTGCAAGTCATTCAAATACTTGATGCACAACTTGAGGGGGAGCACACATAACTTGTGTCTTTCGAGACTAACTATTTCTTGAGCAATCTTGTATAGTCTCTAGGTGGAAAAGAGAAGATAAGCAAGAAATGGAGCAATCAGGACTTGGGTACCTCTGTAAGTCAAGAAATTGGTATCTCAAGTTGTGAGTAAGTGCATATTTTTAGATTGCTCATGCTCTATAATATCTGGTGATAATAGATGCTTATTCTTAAATATCATGGAGCCATGATAATAAATGAACTTTGCAATTGGTATCTTTAAATTGGTATCTTTCAATTGGTAGCCATAATAGTTCGCTTCAATTGACATCTTTTGATAATCATGAGAATAGAAGTTTCTTCTTGTGCCCAATACTATAACTTGTTCTAAGTTTGGTGTCTTAGCAACAAGAAAAAGTTAGGAGAAAGAATCAGGCACAAGTGTGGAGAAGCTCTCGAGAGATTAACTACTTTCAAGATGGGAAGTACACTACAACATGGTAAAGGTACAAAAGGGAGTATTAATCTTTTTGCATATATGTATCTTACCTAAATGTTGATAGTGCATATGTTCAATAAGTAAGGGGGAGTTTTTGATAGTCGTTTTTCCCCTTGACACCCTGCTGTCCCTTGACATCATCCTATGTTCTTGCTCGAGTATGGTTTTTGGTGTTTGATGTCAAAGGGGGAGAATTTGTGCGTTAAAGCTTATCTCAACCTGAGAGGAAAGCTTATCCTAAGGGGTGATGTGTTAGTTTAAGCTTTGCTAGTGTGTTATTCATATGCTTCCTGCAGTATTATATGTGTTGCATCATATGGACTAGTGCTTCCGTTGCTATGAATTAATTGGCATCTATTGTGTTCATTCTGAAATAGACAGTCATGTGGATAATGATGCATGTGATCTATTGTGTTCATTCTGAAATAGACAGTCATGTGGATAATGATGCATGTGGTTAATGGTGCTTTAAGATTGTCTTAAATTAGTGTCTTAGTTTAAATTGGTATTAGTTTGAATTGGTATCTTAATGATGAATAGTGGTAGGTTGATATTCCTGTGATATATCCACTATTTTGAATGGTGTTTAACTCTGATTATGTGCATTTGTGTGTTATAGCGTCATGGTTTGAATCTTGTCTCAATGCTTCCTAAAAGGTGCTAAGGTGTAGAAATGTTTCGAACTGCCTAAGTATATGCATATTGGCGTCTGAGGCCAAAATTAGGTTCTTGAAGTAAGCACATATTTAGGGGGAGCATTCTATAAACTTAGAATTCAAAATTTGTGCTTCAAATCTTATTCTTATGTAAGCTTTAATTGTGTTGCCATCAATCACCAAAAAGGGGGAGATTGAAAGCTCTCTTGTGAGTTTTGGTGTTTGGATGACAACTCAATTAAAGGACTAACAAGTGTACTAAGTGTTGAACAGGTGCTTAAGGTAAAGTCTACAAGGTGCAACACAAGTGAACAAATGTGATGGTCCAAGAACTAGATTATGGATACATAATGGACATCACAAGTAAGATGGACATTGTATAAAGTGAGACTCGGGTGCGTAGCTCGGAGACAACTGATCAAGCCAAGGACGGAGGCAAGAAGAGCTTCGAGGTACCAAGTGCACGGGAGAAGGTCAAGGAGGCTGAGGAACCCAAAGCCAAGGGTGAAGAAGGAGGCTTGCAAAGTCAAGGGTGATCGAGTTGGGAACAGCTATGGCACATCAAGGATCACTACATAAGAACGTGACTTACAGCCAATGAGGTAACAGCTACAGTTATGTGGTGTAAGTCATAAGGCTCAAGATCAAGCTCTAAGAAGGAGATCAAGGTCACTAGAAGGAGAACAAGTGTCAAAACCAGAACTGGAAGCAGCTCAAAAGAGCTAAGTTCACCTTAATCTTTAGTTTGGGTTGTTCCTATGTTTGGAGATGTTCTATGTGACCTTTGCAGGATGTTGGAGCTAAGAAATGTCAATCTAGATCAAGTCAAGCCGACTTGATGATTTATGAGTCCAACATCAAAGCTCAAGCATGTGAAATGCTATGGATATAATAATTAAGAGAAGGTATGTTTCTAGACTTAGTACATTGGTTTTAGTGTACTAATATACTTGTCTAAGTGTTAGAAACAGAAAGAAGAAGAAAAGAAGAGAGGTGCAAAGGGCTTGGCTATGTACAGCCAAGGCAGCTCAGTCTGGCACACCGGACTGTCCGGTGGTGCACCGGACAGTGTCCGGTGCGCCAGGCTGAACTCTGGCGAACTGGCCGCTCTCGGGAATTCACCGGCGACGTACGACTATAATTCACCGGACTGTCTGGTGTGCACCGGACTGTCCGGTGAGCCAACTGTCGACCGGGCCAACGGTCGGCCGCGCAATCTACGCGGGACACGTGGCCGAGCCAACGGCTATAAGATGGCACCGGACTGTCCGGTGTGCACCGGACATGTCCGGTGCGCCAATGGCTCCAAGACTGCCAACGGTCGGCTTCGCCATAAAAGGAAAGAAATCGGGCACCGGACGGTGTCCGGTGTGCACCGGACTGTCCGGTGCGCCACCCGACAGAAAGAAAGTATTGCCTTCCAAATGGGATTCCAACGGCTCCTAGGCCCCTTGTGCCTATAAAAGGGACCCCTAGGCGCCTCAAGCAAAGTACAAGCGCAGCCAACAAGTGTAGACTTCACTCGAACCAATTCTCACTCTCCCTCTTGTGTGTAACTCTATAGTTTGTGTAGAAGGCACAGCTATAAGCCTTAAGAGAGAGGAGAAGTGCTGCTTAGAGCTAGAGCAAGGTCTTGAGCATATCGTTACTCTGCCGGGGTGCTGCCAAGAAGTTTGTAAGCAGCCGCGGTTATGTTGTAACCCCACTCAATAGTGAAAGGCTCTATCTGTCATACTGACAGATCTGAGCAAACGGAGGAAGGAGTTGAAATAGACTCCAAGCCCAGGTGTGGCTAACTCCAACGAGGACTAGGCAAGCATTTCAGGCTTGGCCGAACCTCGGGATAAATCCTTGCGTCTGTGTGCTCTGTTCTGTATTGTACTCTTACTCTCTGTCTTACTCGCTTATATATCTGCACTTCACTACTTACTTGTGGTACTAGCTTTCCTTGAAGTGCAGGATATTCGTAAGACAGGAACTTCAATTCCACTGCAACCTACTCGAAGGATTCTTCACTCCACTGCGATCCTGTCTTCGAGTAGAGTAAGATTTAAGTTTTAAAGTAATAAGTTTTATTCGCCTATTCACCCCCCCCTCTAGGCGACATCTAGATCTTGTTCCCGGGCCAAAGGGAACTTTTACTACCCTCACCAACTACGTCGAGTGGGCTACGGTGATGAGGGTACGCCTCCAAGTTCGCCACATGTGGGAAGCAGTTCGGTACGGCGACGTCGACTACCACGAGGATCGGTGGGCGCTGGATGCCCTCTGTAAGGAAAATGGACCCCGGGCCTTTTGGCTAATTGAATTTTGGTGTTTGATGAACAACACAATCAGTGAACTAATAAGTTTTCTAGTGTTTGTGTTTGTAGTTCACAGGATGCGAAGAGAATTGGACCAAGGCAATGATGATGCAACACCTCAAAAGAAGACATAAAAAGATGCATAGGAGTCCAAGACTCAAGAACAAAGAAGCCCGAAGAAATCAGCAAAGAAATCCAAGATGAGGGCTGTCAGCCAGCGCCTGGTGGCGCACCGGACATTGGTGTCCGGTGTGCACCGGACTGTCCGGTGAGGCACCGGACAGTCTGCGCAGAGAGGCCGCAGACAGGCGCTCTCTGGATGTAGCACCGGACTGTCCGGTGTGCACCGGACTGTCCGGTGTGCCAACGGGCAGACGGCAATGGTCGGATCCAACGGTCGACTGCTACAGCCGCCAACAGTCGGCTGACGTGGCGTGCACCGGACATCTACTGTGCAGTGTCCGGTGGTGCACCGGACTGTCCGGTGCACCCGACGACAGAAAGCTGCTGCTTTCTGTCCAACGGCTAGTTGGGGGTGTGGAGGCTATAAATACCACCCCAACCGGCCATTCTCAAGTGTGAGAGCCCAAGCAACATACCAAGGCATATAGTGCACATTTCCAAGAGCTCAAACACCCAAGTGCTTAATAGAATCACTCGGTGATTAGCGTAGGTGCTTTGCGAAGTGCTTAGGTTAGTTAGACCGCTTTAGCGCTTGCTCTAGGTGAATCCTAGTTAGTTGAGTGAGTTTTGTAAAACCACACAACCCCTCGGCTCTTGCGTGAGTCGTTGTAATTGTACCGAGTGGGGCGAGAGTCTTGCGAGACCGTGACAACCGCGTTTGTGTCACGGCCGCCACCGTGTACCGAAGGGAACGAGGCCCGCGGCGTTTCGGCCGGAAGCTCGATAGTGGAGACGGCGGGGAGCGTCCGAGAGGAGCCGGAAGCGGAGCACCACTTGCGCGTGGAGAAGGCCCGCGGCTCTCTACGGAGTTACTCGACCGTGGTGCTTGGCCCTCGCGTGGGCTTCCCTTTGCGTAGGGGCACCAACGAGGATTAGTCGGGACCTTGCGTGGTTCCGGATACCTTGGTAAAAATATCGGCGTCATCCACGAGAGTTTGCTTCTCTACTTAGCTCTTTACATTCCGCATTTATATTAAGTATTTAAGTTTCAATCTTGTAGTCATACTTATTTAGTATAGATTGAAACTTAGCCTTTGCGGTAGAGATAGCAACACTTAGACAAAACCTAGTTTGCACATTCTAGTTTTGATTATTTGCATAGGTTTTGCTCTAGGGATTTAATAGTGGCCTAGTTAAGTAAAAGTTTTAGAAGTCCTAATTCACCCCCCCCCCCTCTTAGGCGTCACCCGTTTCCTACAAGTGGTATCGGAGCCCGGTTTGGCTCATTTGAAACGCTTTAGCTTCACCGCTAAAAGAGCCGACGCTTTTTAGAGGAAGGGATGGATACCCATAGGCCACCACACTTCGACGGCACTAACTTCCCATATTATAGTGCTAGAATGGCTTGTTACCTAGAGGCCGTTGATCTAGGTGTTTGGAGAGTCACTCGTGACGGGATGAAACCCCTCAAGAATCCCGAGAAACCCACCACGAGTGAGGAAAAAGAAATCCATTTAAATGCTAGAGCCAAAAATTGCTTGTATGAATCTCTTAGCATGGATATTTTCAATCAAGTATTTACCTTGAAAACTGCTAATGAGATTTGGCTAAAATTGCATGAGCTCCATGACGGCACATCCAATGTCCGTGAGCAAAAACATTGCCTAGTCTTAAATGAGTATAATTCTTTTGCCATGAAAGATGATGAGCTTGTTAGAGACATGTATTCTCGTTTGAATCTAATAATCAATGAGCTCAACTCTATTGGCATTAATAAGCTAGGTGATGCAGACATTGTGAGGAAGATTATCTCCCTGCTACCACAACAAAGATATGGGAGCATCATCACCATCCTTCACAACATGGAGGATTTGAGCAACATGACCCCGACCATTGTGATTGGGAAAATCGCGGCCTTTGAGATGTCGCGAAAAATGAGCCGGGGAGAGGAGCCAACTTCCTCAAGACCATATGCTTTTGCATGTGATGAAAGGAAGGGCAAAAAGAAGGCTCCCACTCCAAGTTCCTCAAGTGAAGAAGAGGAAGAAGAAGAAAGTGATGATGATGAAGATAATCAACCATGCACATCATCCTCCGAGGACGAAGAGACAATCCGACGCGTCGGAAAGGTAATGGGGATGATCCGCAAGATTAATCTAATGGGTGTGCCCCTGCAGGTCGAGGATCTTCTCTTTAACATTGACAGGAAAAAGCAAAGGAAGAGAGGATGCTTCGCATGTGGGGAGAAGGGCCACTTCAGGGACAACTGTCCAAATATGGCCAAGCCCAAAAAGGAGAGGAGCAAAGGCAAGGCGCTAACAAGTGTTAGAACTTGGGATGATTCTTCAAGTGAAGATGAACCTCCAAGGACGCGCAGCCACCGGTCCTTGTCACGATCATCACGGTCATCACACAAATGCCTTATGGCAAGAGGTAACAAAAGCATTCCATCCTCTAGTGATGAAAGTAGTAGTGATGATGAAGGTGAGGGAAAGGCCTCTCTAGAAGAGCTTGTGGAAGCCGTAAAATTTTTCCAGGATGTTTGCACTAAGCAAAAAGCTCAACTTAAAACTTTGAAAAATAAGTTGGTTAGCTCTCAAAATGATTACAAAGGTTTGCTAGAAAAATTTGAAACTTTTGCAAACTTAAATAGTGAGCTATCAACTAAAATTGAGCTATTAGAATCTAGTGCTCCATCCACTGCTACCGATGATAGCCTTATTAAAAAGAATGAAAAACTTAAGGCTAAGTTAGCTAACTCCCAAGAAGCTATTGAAAATTTGCTAGAGAAAATGGAAATTCTTAGCATACACAATAATGAGCTAACTACTAAGCTAGAAAACATTGGTAGCACCCCAGCAGCATCTTTAGTTGAAATACCTGAAATAATTATGAAAGTTGCTTCTACTTCCTGCTTTGATTTAATTGACGATTCTAACCCCTGCAACCAAGTCGTTGTTGAGAATATTGTTGTAGAGACATGTTCGGATGAGGTTGCAAAGGAAAATGAACAATTAAAGCAAGAAGTGGCTCGCCTTGGCAAGGCTTTGTATGACAAGAAAGGCAAAGCCAAACAAATCCGACCTCCACAGGATAACACCACTGCGGGAGTGAACAAGCCTGTAGAGGGAGAAATTGTGATTTGTAGGCTATGCCACATGGAAGGCCACAAGTCTTTCCAATGCAAGGCGATGACCGGGGATAAACAAAGGCAAAAGCTCAAGCAAAAGCCATCAAGCAAAATCTCCAACACCTACATCAAAAAGGTGAACAAAAAGGATGCTACACCATATTTGATCAAGAAGAAAAAGAACGGAAAGGTGATAGCAATCAAGGCCAACAAGCAAGCCAACAAAGGAAAGGAGGCCAAACGCATCTGGGTGCCAAAGGAGATAATCTCAACCATGAAAAGCACCAAGAAGGTTTGGATCCCAAAAGGGAAGTGAGTGGACCGAAGGTCTTCGGGAAATTTGGAGACTTGGCAAAATTGGGATGTATATCATGGGATACATCATATTGGATCATGTTTATTGCCAAGTGGGTTATTGAAAATTTCGGACCCAAATTTCCCACCCATGACAAAGGTAACTAGTTTTATTGTATTTCTCTTGTTTTTAGATATGCGTATCTATTTTACCTTGTATCTAGTTTACCTTTCTTGCCTAGTATTACATTTGTTATGAACTTTTGTTTAAAATCATGCATACTAGGTAAATCATATGGTAGGATTGCTTGTTTTTAATTCATATACTTAAGCAAACCTACATGGCTTAAAATGTTTAGTTAAAGCACGGCACATAGCTTTTATATCACTCCATAGTAAATGATGCATCAATTGAAAATTTTGATTTCTACAAAGTGTATCATTTAACTTATATGTGCCAAAGTTTGGATTATGGATAATTTGCCCCTCTTGATATCAAATCAAGTGCATGTCTCCTACAAGTATTCAAAACTTGTATGCACACCTTTAGGGGGAGGATACTCTATAATCTAACACTTTGAGACTAACATCTTTTCAAGTCTATTTCATGTGATAGTCTCATTGTAAGGAAAATGAAGTCCCCGGAGAAAGACAACAATCTTCCACTACAAAATCTCCAAGAACTCTCATGTCTCTCAAGCTCGCCATTGATTTTCAATTGGTACCTTTTTGAGACTACATTCAGTATCATTTACATGTCTTCTCCAATATTTGATTAGACTATATTTCATATCATATGCTTCCATGTTGCTAAAAATGCATAAGTAGTTAACTCATATTCTGTTACCTATGCATAAGGGAAGTTAGTCTTTTCAAATCATGTCTTGCACCTCTAGTTTTCACATGCTTTTTCCTAAGTAGAGGATCTCTGTCAAGGGGAGTATTTCTTCATCTCTAAAGGGGGAGAAAAACTCTTTCTAAAGGAGACAACTCATTTAGGGGGAGTAATTTTTTGAGGACTCCTTCAAGTGGTATCATTCACATAGTTTAATATCCTTCTAGTGATATCATTTGATACAATTCTTGATGAGGGCAAGCTTTTATTTACTTCCTACATGCTTTTAATGTCTTCCTTTTCGGTGGTTGATGCCAAAGGGGGAGAAGTTTAGGGACCAAAGCAATGAAAACTATATCAAACACCAAACACCACCAATTTAAAATTTTATATCTACAAATGGCTTTTTAAGTGGTTTTGGTTATTTGGTCCAAAAATAGGAAGTAAGTGAATTATGGAGTTAGGGGGAGGCTTAAGTCCATAATATCACATTGTGGGGACAATCATGCATCTTAGCAAGTAGATTGCATATTTTCACTCAAATACTTGTATTATTTGCTTGCTTTGGTTGTGTTGTCATCAATCACCAAAAAGGGGGAGATTGTAAGGAAAATGGACCCCGGGCCTTTTGGCTAATTGAGTTTTGGTGTTTGATGAACAACACAATCAGTGAACTAATAAGTTTTCTAGTGTTTGTGTTTGTAGTTCACAGGATGCGAAGAGAATTGGACCAAGGCAATGAGGATGCAACACCTCAAAAGAAGACATAAAAAGATGCATAGGAGTCCAAGACTCAAGAACAAAGAAGCCCGAAGAAATCAGCAAAGAAATCCAAGATGAGGGCTGTCAGCCAGCGCCTGGTGGCGCACCGGACATTGGTGTCCGGTGTGCACCGGACTGTCCGGTGAGGCACCGGACTGTCCGGTGAGGCACCGGACAGTCTGCGCAGAGAGGCCGCAGACAGGCGCTCTCTGGCTGTAGCACCGGACTGTCCGGTGTGCACCGGACTGTCCGGTGTGCCAACGGGCAGACGGCAACGGTCGGATCCAACGGTCGACTGCTACAGGCGCCAACGGTCGGCTGACGTGGCGTGCACCGGACATCTACTGTGCAGTGTCCGGTGGTGCACCGGACTGTCCGGTGCACCCGACGACAGAAAGCTGCTGCTTTCTGTCCAACGGCTAGTTGGGGGTGTGGAGGCTATAAATACCACCCCAACCGGCCATTCTCAAGTGTGAGAGCCCAAGCAACATACCAAGGCATATAGTGCACATTTCCAAGAGCTCAAACACCCAAGTGCTTAATAGAATCACTCGGTGATTAGCGTAGGTGCTTTGCGAAGTGCTTAGGTTAGTTAGACCGCTTTAGCGCTTGCTCTAGGTGAATCCTAGTTAGTTGAGTGAGTTTTGTAAAACCACACAACCCCTCGGCTCTTGCGTGAGTCGTTGTAATTGTACCGAGTGGGGCGAGAGTCTTGCGAGACCGTGACAACCGCGTTTGTGTCACGGCCGCCACCGTGTACCGGAGGGAACGAGGCCCGCGGCGTTTCGGCCGGAAGCTCGATAGTGGAGACGGTGGGGAGCGTCCGAGAGGAGCCGGAAGCGGAGCACCACTTGCGCGTGGAGAAGGCCCGCGGCTCTCTACGGAGTTACTCGACCGTGGTGCTTGGCCCTCGCGTGGGCTTCCCTTTGCGTAGGGGCACCAACGAGGATTAGTCGAGACCTTGCGTGGTTCCGGATACCTCGGTAAAAATATCGGCGTCATCCACGAGAGTTTGCTTCTCTACTTAGCTCTTTACATTCCGCATTTATATTAAGTATTTAAGTTTCAATCTTGTAGTCATACTTATTTAGTATAGATTGAAACTTAGCCTTTGCGGTAGAGATAGCAACACTTAGACAAAACCTAGTTTGCACATTCTAGTTTTGATTATTTGCATAGGTTTTGCTGTAGGGATTTAATAGTGGCCTAGTTAAGTAAAAGTTTTAGAAGTCCTAATTCACCCCCCCCCCCCCTCTTAGGCGTCACCCGTTTCCTACACCCTCATTGTTGCAGTCTCGCCCGAGATGCAGTTTTCGCTTTCCTAGAAGCGGACTGCCAAGGAGGCCTAGGACGCCATCGCTGCGACCCGCATCGGCAGCGACCGTGCCCGCATGACCACACTGTAGGCACTTCGCAAGGAGTGGGAGAACCTGGCCTTCAAGCCAGGTGAGGATGTTGATGACTTTGCTCTCCGCCTCAACACTCTGTTGCAAAAGATGGTGCAGTTCGGCGACGACACCTACGATGAGGAGAGAGCTGTTGAGAAGCTCTTCCGTTGCATCCCCGAGAAGTACAAGCAGATTGCACGCTCGATCGAGTCTCTGCTAGACCTCTCCACGATGACGATCAAAGAGGCGATAGGTCGTCTCAAGGTGGTCGACGACGACAAACCACAGGCTCCCTCTGGGCCTATCACTATCGGCGGGAAGCTACATCTCACTCGGGAGCAGTGAGAGGCCTGCCAGGGTGACAAGAAGAAGGGGGAGTCCTCCTCGACACGAGCCCGCAAACGCGGCAAACCACGCAAGGCGCGTGGAGGCGCCCAGGCCGGGGCACGAGGACATGCTGAGGGTGGTGCCCGCGGAGGTGCCCAAGGCAACGCCGTCGGCAACAAGAAGCCGGCACGAGACGACGGCTGTCACAACTGTGGCAAGCTTGGCCACTGGGCTAGGGACTGTCAACAGCCACGACGTGGCCAGGCCAACGTCGCACAGGCGGAGGAGGAGCTTCTGCTCCTAGCACATGCAAGCATCGAGCTATCTCCAGCGGCGCCGGCCGCAGCGGCACTCCTCCACCTTGATGATTCCAAAGCACGCGCTTTCCTCGGCGACGGCTCCAGCAAAGACATTATCGAAGGATGGTGCCTCGACACCGGCGCCACTCATCACATGACCGGTCGACAGGAGTTCTTCACCGAGCTTGACTCTAGCGTCCGAGGCTCCGTCAAGTTTGGGGACGCCTCCGGCGTAGAGATCAAGGGCGTCGGCTCAGTCGTCTTCATCGCCGCGTCTGGTGAGCATAGGCTGCTCACCGGAGTCTACTACATCCCCGTGTTGAGGAACTCTATCATCAGCTTGGGACAGCTGGATGAGAATGGTTCACGCGTGGAGGTCGAGCACGGAGTCATGAGGATCTGGGACCCCTCTCATCGCCTTCTTGCCAAGGTACACAGGAGTCCAAATCGGCTATACATCCTCAATGTGAAGGTGGCACAACCTTGCTGCCTTGCTGCTCGTCGAGACGATGGGGCATGGCAGTGGCACGAGCGCTTCGGGCACCTTAACTTCGAGGCCCTGAAGCGGCTAAGTGCCAAGGAGATGGTACGAGGCCTGCCGTGCCTTGACCATGTGGAGCAATTCTGTGATGTCTGCCTGTTGACAAAGTAGAGACGGCTCCCCTTTCCCCAGTAGTCGAGCTTTCGAGCCAAGGAGAGGCTCGAGCTCGTGCATGGGGACTTGTGTGGCCCGGTGACACCAGCCACACCAGGAGGACGACGCTACTTCTTGCTGCTTGTTGACGATCTCTCCCGCTACATGTGGGTGATGATCCTTGGTAGCAAGGGAGAGGCTGCGAACGCCATCAGGCGTGTGCAGGTCGCCGCGGAGGCGTAGTGCGGCCGCAAGCTGCGCGTGCTGCGCACTGACAACGGCGGCTGAGTTCGCGTCGTACTGCGCGGATGAGGGCGTTCAGCGCCACTACTCCGCGCCGTACAGCCCGCAGCAGAACGGCATCGTCGAGCGGCGCAACCAGACGGTTGTGGGGATGGCTCAGGCTCTCCTCAAACAGAGGGGAATGTCGGTTGTCTTCTGGGGAGAGGCGGTGGTGACAGCGGTTTACATACTCAACCGCTCGCCCACCAAGGCTCTCAACAGGATGACACTGTACGAGGCTTGGCATGGGCGCAAGCCGACGGTCTCTCACCTACGGGTCTTCGGCTGCCTCGCGTTCACCAAGGAGCTTGGCCACATCAGTAAGCTCAATGATAGGAGCACCCCGGGGTGTTCATTGGCTACGCGGAGGGCTCGAAGGCCTACCGCATCCTTGACCCAGGAAAACAGCGTGTGCGCACGGCGCGCGACGTAGTGTTTGACGAAGGGCGAGGATGGGCGTGGGACAAGGCGGTGGACGACGGCACGACTCCAACGTACGACGACTTCACCATCGAGTACGTCCACTTTGAGGGAGCTGGGGGATTAGGCAACTCTTCTCTAAGCAGGTCTACCCCAGCCCCCAAGTCTCCACCGACTCCAGCGCCACGCTCTCCAGCTCTGGCTACAGCGAGCTCTTCGCCACCACGTACTCCAGCACCGACGGTGCCTTCTCCGGGAATGTCCTCTCCGACACCAGCTTGTGTCAAGCACGACCCAATGGAGCTCGTGACCCCGCTCTCCCACGACGAGGAGCGCGTCGACGCGTGCTACGACGGCGAGCCGTTGCGGTATCGAAGGGTGGAGGGCCTTCTCATCGACCCGTCGGTGCCGGGCCCAGCGTCTCGCATTCTGGCAGGAGAGTTGCATCTTGCATGCGACGATGGTGAGCCTCGGTCTTTCGCGGAGGCCGAGAAACATGCGGCTTGGCGTGCCGCGATGCAGTCGGAAATGGACGCAGTTGAGACGAACCGCACTTGGGAGCTCGCTGATCTCCCTCATGGTCATCGCGCGATTACCCTTAAGTGGGTGTTCAAACTGAAGAGGGATGAAGCCGGCGCCATCGTCAAGCATAAGGCTCGCTTGGTGGCACGCGGTTTCTTGCAACAGGAGGGGATCGACTTCGACGATGCCTTCGCCCCTGTGGCACGAATGGAATCCGTGCGACTCCTCGCGCTGGCAGCCCAGGAGGGCTGGCATGTTCATCACATGGATGTCAAGTCGGCGTTTCTTAACGGCGACTTAAAGGAGGAGGTCTATGTACACCAGCCGCCAGGTTTTGCGATCCCTGGCAAGGAGGGCAAGGTGTTGCGCCTGCGCAAGGCCCTCTACGGCTTGCGACAGGCACCAAGGGCGTGGAATGCCAAGCTGGATTCCACGCTCAAGAGGATGGGCTTCATGCCAAGCCCGCATGAGGCGGCCATCTATCAGCGGGGCAATGGAGAAAATGCCCTGCTGGTGGGTGTCTACATTGACGACTTGGTGATCATCGGCGCCAAGGATGCAGAGGTGACAGCATTCAAGGAAGAGATGAAGGCCACCTTCCAAATGAGTGACCTGGGGCATCTCTCCTTCTACCTGGGGATTGAGGTGCACCAAGGAGACTCCGGGATCACACTTCGTCAGACCGCCTACGCCAAGCGCATTGTTGAGCTGGTTGGGCTCACCAGCTGCAACCCAGCTCTCACTCCGATGGAGGAGAGGCTGAAGCTGAGTCGCGATAGCACGACGCAGGAGGTGGACGCTACACAGTACCGGCGTCTTGTGGGGAGCCTTCGCTACCTCGTCCACACACGGCCTGACTTGGCATACTCTGTCGGTTTCTACAGCGATCGACGACGGAGCATGAGCAGGCTGTGAAGAGGATCATCCGCTATGTTGCGGGGACTCTCGACCATGGTCTCTACTACCCGAGGTGCCCTGGGGAGGCACACCTTGTCGGGTACAGCGACAGCGACCACGCCGGCGACATCGACACCAGCAAGAGCACAAGCGGGATCCTCTTCTTCCTCGGCAAGTGCCCCATCAGCTGGCAGTCGGTCAAGCAGCAGGTGGTGGCCATGTCCAGCTGCGAGGCCGAGTACATAGCGGCCTCCACCGCGTCAACTCAGGCGCTCTGGCTTGCTTGCCTGCTCAGTGATTTCATCGGGAGAGATATTGGAGCAGTGGAACTTCGGATGGACAGACAGTCTGCCTTGGCGTTGGCCAAGAACCCCATGTTCCATGAACGGAGCAAGCACATCCGGGTGAGATACCACTTCATTCGTGACTGTTTGGCAGAAGGGAGCATCCATGCACGCTACATCAACACCAAGGATCAGCTTGCGGACTTGCTCACCAAGCCCATTGGGGGGATCAAGTTCCTTGAGCTTTGTTCCAGGTCTGGGATGGCTAACCTTTCACACAAGACGACGCACAAGTCTTAGGGGGAGAATGATGGAATAAGTCATGTGGTCTTTGTGTGGAGGACAACAACTCTGCAACAGCATGTGTAGGATAACATGGTGGAGGACAGCATCTCTGCAGCAGTCAAAAGCAGCAGTCTTTTGCTGTAGTGTGGCAGCAGCACGCACTGCAATAGTGCAGTGCACAACAGCAGCAGTGCAACCTTTTTGACTGCGTTGTGGCAGCAGCAGGCAGGCAGTTAGTTCAGTGCAGTCCTTTTTGACTGCACTGTGGCAGCAGGCAGGCAGTTCAGTGCAGTCTTTTAACTGCACTTTAGCATCTAGAGGACAGCACATATGTGCTGCAGTGTGTGGAGTAGTGTGTAGTGTATTCTAGTGCAGCCCCTAGGGCTATAAATATGTGTCCCCAACCCTTATAAGGGTATGGCATTGTGTAGTATTTGAGGAAATAAACAGAAAATTGTCCCAATTCATAGTGTCATCTTTTTGATGAGAGTTAGAGTCCCTCTACTAACAGATACGGGTTCAAAGCAATACCAAAGGCTGCCTACCCCCCAGGTCGAGTTTTTAACCATACTATTATCATGTGGCCAATCTAAAATAACGTGTGTTTGAAAAAAATTAGGGAGTATAATGCAATGAACATTCACGATATCATTGCTTAATATTACCTCGGGCTCTCTTATGTAGTATTTCGTGCGTTGGCCATAAAGAATTGCGAAAGCACCCTTAGACATGATAGATCGGTTCATATAAGAGCAGGCACCATTCTCTAATCTTATCAAATCCTTCCTGCTTTCAGGATACTGAAACCTTGAAACTGATCATACAATAGCACAAACAGAAAAACGTAGTATTAGGGTTCACTAAGAGCATAAAAGATAACATCAGGATAATTAAAAAATATTTAACAAACATGAACATTGGAATATCAGGTGTTCATATGTATTTACCTTCTGGTTGGATGAAGTCAGATTCTTGATCCCATGGAATCAGGTCCAGATCAAGTATCTGGTTTTTTTTGAGAAAGTCAGAATCACCAAGGAATGTAAAGCTATGTAAACTCAATGAAGAAAATAACTATATGTACCAGTGCTTCTAGGTCAGAATAGTTTGGAACATTAATCTCAGTGTCAGATCCTTCTGATTGGCCCGTAGTTGAAATGGTAGCAACAGGGCCATGAAATTCTGTATCTGGCAATGCAGAAGCCAACTCACAGTTTTGAATAGCAGTTTCACAGCCTACTCTGGGCTTATGAGCAAGAAACTTGTACTTTGTTTCATTAGACACTTGAATTGACTTATCCATAATCAAATTCTGTAAATCATAACTCCTCTCATGTTTAATGAAACCACAAGTTATTTCTTCACCTTCATCAATAGAATGCAGTGCTGAAGTACACGTGTTTGCTTTGTTACCACCAAAATTACCCTGCAGACCAGGTGGCAGCTCACTTCCCACATTACAGCCTTCCTTGAGAGCCACCATATTTGCATTTTGCTCAAGGATGGCTGATTCCAGATTAACTGGTGGTGCCGGCAACAAAGGTTGGTCATTTTCCATATTCATCAGTTTGGTCAAATGTGCATCATGCTGAGAATCCTGGTCGAAGGTAGAAGTAGGTTCTAAAGAGGTCTGACCAGGTATACAGTCATTGATAGAGATTTCAGAATTTTCTTTGTTCAACATGCACTTGACATTATGTTCAGGATAAAGCACTTCTGATGAAGCAGGTATACTGTCTACTCCAGAAACATCTGCTACATTTGGTTCCTTTTGGATAAGATCTATATGGTTATCGCAGTTTGTTGCGTCAAGGGGGTGAGGCCCTAAATCTTCCTTATTTGTCTCCAGTCCGCAATCTGGGAAAATATCACTGCTGAGAAAATCAAGGTCTTCTTTCTGACTGAAACCCTTTAAGTGGGAATGCATGAATCCACCACCTTCTGGCGCCATTGCACTGCCTAAACCAGAATCACATACTACACTATCCAAATTTATCTGAAATGCAAGTGCATCAATGCTATTTGTTTCCATTTTCTTGTCATCAGCAAGCGTAAAAAATTCTCCTTCAATTTTATGCATATCTGTCAGCATACTAGACGAATTAACACCCTGGACCTTACTCCAAGTAGAAACGCTAGGTTCCCGATGACACCATTTTTGACTAATTGCTTTGAATGCGCCTGGATCAAGACACCTTCCTTTGGTATTCCCAGAATATCGGTCAAGATTTAGACCATCTTGACGAATGTCTGGCAGAGCCTTGGATCCTTTAGCTCCATGGTCAAACTGATCAGTAACATCTGACAAATTATTTGTAGAGAATACATTAGTTCCACTGATCTGAGAATTCTTCTGCATGTCATCACAGCCATATAATTTGTCTACATCTGAGCGGCAATGTGGGCTTTCATGGTTGGTATTTTCATCTATTACCATGCTGCTATCAGAGTTAGAATGCTCTGCATGTAACGAGTATTGTCCACTACCATTGGAATGTACATGTTTTCTCTTAGTGCCGCATCCACAATAGCCACTTACAACAGCTCCTGATGGATCAACTTTGTGCAACAAATGAGGGCCTCCACATGCACAACCACCAACATCAATAGGATTACATGAGCAGGGTGCAATACTACAACAAAAATCAGCAGATAAACATGATTCATGGCGAATTCTCTTTCTCATTGCATAATAGTGATTCTTTACCCTATTTATCTTCTGCTTGTACAGGGAAAAGCATTTTGCTTTTGGGTTGAAAAGCGTACATGCTTTAGCAAGATTTGAGGTTAAAAGCTCCATCTTAAACTTGGCCATGCGAGCGGATGCTTGAGTTGATGTCTCTGAGTCATAGAGCAATGAAAACCAGCGATCCTGCAATTCTAAAAGGGTGAATTTATGGGAGAAGCATACAGCTCCTTTAACCAATGATTCCAATGAAGCACCAGCCTACAAGAAGACAGATAAATTAACAGGGTACAAAAAATGATACTAATCTCATGTAGTAAAAGAAACGTAATCCTCACAATATTGGCAAAATATGGATCATTTAAACAAGCCGTTAGTTTACTGATCACCATTACCAGCGTTTTTGCAAGCGCAGAAACCTGGGGTTTAGGAAGACGGCGCTGCACTCTCTCTTAGGACTGATTTGGTGGATAGGGATCACGAGGTGATCCATGAGGGAGGAATCCCCTTCCTATTATCCAATCTGGACGTCCAGACTGTCTATCATACAGTCGTGCGCATTTGAATAAAACATGTTTGCCCAATGTGCTAACCTTTCAAAGACAATAGAATTACAAGTGTTTGATGATGAAGAAGGACCACACAAATTGTCATGGCCAACTCCAAAATGACTGCTTAATGATGATAAAGCACTGTTTGATGAGGATGAAGCATCAGTCTCATCACAATAAAATGTTACCTGCAATCCAAAAATAATCAATATGTAGCAGCATGTCGTGAAATGGAGTGAGACAATGTAGGAAACATTACCAGGTCCACTTTCGGAAAGACCGTAGGACTCAAGTGTTTCAAATGACACATGGCAACAACCTTGGTGCGGGGCGAACCAGTTGGTACAATCGCGCCCTCAGCCGACGCATGATCAACAGCCAGAATCTGGACAAAAAATATAGAAAACATCACTTACTTCATTCAGTATTTGAACACAACAGCCAAAAATGCTATATTCTATTATACTTACGTAGAGTAGGTCCATACATTCCCGACATGATTTAGACTTATTCTTTTTGTAATCATGAATCCACTCTAAGAGGTTACGAACTAATAGGTCACATAAATTCAGTGAAGTTATATCCTCACATTTACTGAGACATCGAAACAGCTTTTTATTGACATAGGGAGCACACAATGGAGCGACATATAAGCCAATGAAGAGAAGCAAAAACTTGATCCGAAAATGGCGAGAATTTTGTTCCGTGTAGACCTGATCCTCCAAAATCAAAAGTGTATCAGGAAGGTCTTCATAAAGTTGCTTCATATCCTCATCAGCAGGATCATATTGAAGGTCATTTGTTTCTATGACTAATGCCACCCTTCGGTAGGTTAGTGATTGCATGAACATGATCACTTAGGAATATGGGACCTTTACCAAAATTGATGCTTCCCTTGCTGTGATCGACAAGATGAATTAACTCATAATTCAAACCTTTCATAAGTTTACGGGGTTGCATTTGAGTAATGCTCTCTCATTCCATTTCTTTGAGAAGTGCCCTTTTGTTTTGCTTAACATAAGCGAGCACTTTTGCTGCTATTTCAGGATGGCATTGGGATCCCACCTGAAAGTGTAGACGCAATCAAAATAGAATGGTACAATTTACGTAGTGCACATATAAAATTTACCTTATTTGCAGAAGATGAACCTCCATGAACCTTTGTTTTTTAGCAGTGGTTTTAGGTGCATCAGACATCCTTTTCATGTATTTCTCCTGATGATCATGTAGCATAGAGATTGATAATGGAAAAGAAAACAATCAAATATGGTGAACAGAGAGAGGGATGGCAGACGGAGGTGCGGAAAGGGGATGAGTATACCTGCAGTAGACGCCAGTGGGTAAGGCTGGAGCTCGTCCCGGTTCTGCTTGATGGTGCAGGAGGGGAGTGTATTTCTCCTAATGATCATGCAGCATAGAGATTAATAATGCAAAAGAAAGCAATCAAATATGGGGAACAGGGAGAGGGAGGGCGGACGCCGACAGACAGAGATGCGGGAAGGGGATGAGCATACCTGCGATGGACGCTGGTGGGTAAGGCTGGAGCTCGTCTCGGTTCTGCTCGATGGTGCAGGAGGGGAGAATGATGGGGAGGACAATATTCATAAACAATGGAAAAGATTTGAGAAGCAAGAAGTCTCTAATGATACATCCAGAATGACGGGGAGTGTACCAAGACGAAATTCATGTTTGCCTAAAGGAAATTTCAGCTACCACGCGAAATTCTCCATGGAACTAACGAAATTTCGTGTACCAAGACGAAATTCATGTTTGCCTAGACGAAATTCTAGCTACCACACGAAATTCTACATAGAACTAACAAAATTTCTAATGATACATCCACAAGGGTTTAATGGGATGCCCTTGGCTGACTAATTAGGAAAGCTAGTGGAAGACTACCTTACCCGAAAGGGGCAAGGGCAGTAGGGGAGTGGTCAGTGTAGGGAGGTCCCTGGTTGATTTTGCTGCGATGGCGGTCAGCCAGGAACCCTGCATTAGAACTTCCTATAAACTGTAGCGGGTTTTCGGAAGCTAGTGGAACTTTGTAAAGGCCTCGTAGTGGATCCCTAGCCATTCACCTCGGTAGTGTCTAAGGGCCTTGCAAACCCAGGCGACATGGGATACACGACTTGTGGGTAAAGATGCGCAACCTCTGCAGAGTGTAAAACTAGTATACTAGCCGTGCTCACGGTCATGAGCGGCTCGGACCCTCACATGATTAACTATGGAACTTAAATTTAATTTGACATTTGCATCGCATTTGGGATTATTTTACTATCACTGTTCTTTATTATTATTAAGGTTTGGTATTTACTTACACTTAGTAATTGCTAATAAAATTTTGACCAACTTATAAAAGCAATGCTCAGCTTCAGCCTCTATTTCATTGATCAGCCTTACACTTCATGAACTCCCACCTTTGGTGAGTTCATGCCACATTATTCCCCACGACTTGTTGAGCTATGAACGTATGTGAGCTCACTCTTGCTGTCTCACACCCCCCCACAGGAGATGATCAGGTGGTTCAGGAGGAGCCGCCTAACACTGAGGAGTTCGATCTGATCTAGGTGGCGTTTCTCAGTCGACATTGGTGCCGACGATCCTTAGTTCGTTTTATCTTTATTACTTTATTTTGTAATAAGTCTTCCGCTATGTAATAAATACTCTGATGTTTTATGACATTTATCTCTATACACTCTGTTATTATATATGTTGTCTTCTTGGCGCATGTATGAGATGCACCCGGCTTTGTTTCTTTAAAACCGGGTGTTACAGGAGTGGTATCAGAGGAAATGTTGACTGTAGGATGAAACCTAGATAGAAATGGACAACCCTTATCTACTTATCTTACTCTGATTCATTCCATACTTACCTTATCTTGATCCTGTCTCACCTTCTACTGTTCTACTCTGATCATTCTTACCTTTTCTACTATGAGACAAGATGGATTTCAAACCTTGGAATCCCTACCCCTATGACATTCTTAAGAGTTAGGGAACCCAAAACAAAAGTTAAAACTATTTTCTTAAAAAAAATGTTGGTTGATTGTGCTGATGCTAAATGTCTGATTTGCTTCTTTGATTGATTGAATTATTATAGATGGACATCTTAGCATGTACCAACATAAGGTATTGAATTAGCTATAGTAGGTGAAATATTAATCTGCTTAGCTAATAAATCCCCCAAAGTAACATGATTGTAATTACTGCCTTGTCTACTGCTCTTTCTTACCATATGTATCTAACTCAGATGGTCAATACCAGGAGGGGTGGTGGAATTGATTTGCCTCCTAACCGACACACTCGAAGAATTTATAGACAACCTCAGCCACAGCCTGCAGAGATGAATCCTCCTAATCCTCCACCAGGCGGAGTTGACCCACTGGTTGCTGCTCAGATGGCGGTGATGCAGCAAATGGCGGACACTATGGCTGACATGCGTGCTCAGATGCAGCAAGAACGCCAAGAGATGCGTCAGGAAAGAGAAGACATACGCCAGGAGTTGCGCCAGGAGCGAGATGAGATACGCCAAGAAAGGAGGGCGCAACAACAGCAGCTGCAACAACAACTTCAACAACAGCAACAACAGCAACAAGTGCCACTTGCCTCCACCACCACCACCAGTTCCACTTCGTGATAAGCACCGGGAGTTTATGAGTCATAAGCCACCAACCTTCGCCAGTTCGCCAGATCCACTTGATGCAGATGATTGGCTGAAAGCAATTGAGAAGATGCTGAATATTGCACAATGCACTGACCGGGAGAAGGTTTTATATGCTTCCGGACGTCTGACTGGTCCTGCTGCTGACTGGTGGGATTCTTATACTGCTGCCCATGATGCTGCGGATACTATTACTTGGGCAGAGTTCAGTACGCAGTTCAGGAACTACCATATTCCAGCTGGGATGATAAAGATCAAGAAGAAGGAGTTCCTGGCATTGAAGCAAGGCAACATGTCGGTCAGCGAGTACCGCGACAAGTTTATTCAGCTATCCAGATATGCCCCTGAAGAAGTTGCTGAAGACGAGAGGAAGCAGGAGCATTTCATTGAAGGACTTAATGGACCACTGCAGTATGCTCTAGTGGCACACACATTTCCATCATTTCAGAGACTGTTGGATAAGGCTCTTGCTATTGAACACAAGCGTGTTCAACTGGGTGATTTGAAGAGGAAGGCTATCTCACAAGGACAGGGTAGCAGCAGCGTTCGTCCTCGTTACAGTTCACCACAGGGTACACCGACTCGACCAGGAGGACCACGCCCAGTTCAGCAATCACCACTGAGGACTCCACCTCCTCGACAGGCTACTCCCACGGGCACCCCGACGAAGTTTGCAGGACAGAGTCCGGGCACTCAATGTTTCAAGTGTGGGAAGATTGGTCATTATGCAAATGTCTGCCCACAGAGGATTGCTACTACTCCAGCTCAGAACAAGCAACAGACCCCTGGCAAGGGATATTCTATAGCCAGGGTGAATCAAGTCAGCGTTGATGATACTCCTGATGGTGGGGACCTCGTAATTGGTATGTTTTATGTTAATACAATTCCTGCAACATTATTATTTGATTCTGGTGCTACACATTCATTCATGTCTGCTAGATATGCCAACACAAATGAAATACCACTGCTAAATATGAGAAAACCACTGATAGTAATTACACCTAAAGGGCCTGTTGAGGCGAATCAAATGACACGTAGATTGACATTAACCATTATGGGTAGAGAATTTGGAGCTACTGCTATAATATTAGAGTCAAGCAGTATAGATCTGATCCTTGGTATGTCATGGCTAAGAAAGGCAAATGCCGTTATAGCATGTGGTAGAGGTACCATAGAACTCACTACCACTAGAGGAGAAAGATTTCAAGTTAATATTGCAGTAACCTCCTCATCCATGCGTGCAATGTTCTTTATGCCTGAGGAGTTTGTTGGTGACAACATCCGGGTGGTTAGAGATTTTCCGGATGTCTTTCCAGAGGAGTTGCCAGGAATGCCACCTGATAGAGAAGTTGAGTTTGTTATTGATCTCTTACCTAGAACCGCCCTTATTTCTAAACGGCCATATAGAATGTCCGTAGAGGAGTTGAAGGAACTGAAGAAGCAGTTGACGGAGTTACAAGAGGCGGGGTACATTCGTCCAAGTTCCTCACCTTGGGGAGCACCGGTGTTATTTGTGCAGAAGAAGGATGGATCGCAATGGATGTGTGTGGACTATAGATCACTTAATGATGTCACGGTGAAGAACAAGTATCCATTACCCCGTATTGAGGATTTGTTTGACCAGATGAGAGGAGCTAGAGTATTCTCGAAGATTGATCTCCGATCCGGCTACCATCAGATGAGGATTAGACCATCGGATATTCCCAAGACGGCTTTCTCGACTCGATATGGATTATATGAGTTTACTGTTATGTCATTTGGATTAACCAATGCACCGGCTTATTTCATGAATTTGATGAACAAAGTGTTTATGGATTATTTGGACAGATTCGTCGTGGTGTTCATCGACGATATTCTTATCTATTCTAAGAATGAAAGTGATCATGAACAACATCTAAGGTTGGTGCTACAGAAGTTACGAGATAATCAACTCTACGCTAAGTTCAGCAAGTGCGAGTTTTGGATTGACAAGGTACCATTCCTTGGTCATATTATTTCTAATGGAGGAATAGCAGTGGATCCTGCTAAGGTCAAGGAGATAATGGAGTGGAGAGTGCCCACTACAGTTACTGAGATTCGGAGTTTCTTGGGACTCGCAGGATATTATCGGAGATTTATTGAAGGATTTTCTAAGATTGCTAAGCCCATGACATCGCTTTTGGAAAAAGGAAGAGAGTTTAAGTGGGATGAGAGGTGCCAAGAAAGCTTTGATCAGTTGAAGGAGAGATTGATGTCACCTCCAGTATTGATTATGCCAGATCTGCAGAAGGGATTTGACATTTATTGTGATGCATGTGGCCAAGGACTTGGATGTGTGCTCATGCAAGAAGGACATGTGATTGCCTATGCATCTCGTCAGTTGCGGAAGCATGAACTGAACTACCCCACTCATGACTTGGAATTAGCAGCGGTTGTGCATGCACTTAAGATTTGGAGACACTATATTATGGGAACTAAGTGCCAAGTATACACGGATCATAAGAGTTTGAAGTATATATTCACTCAGAAGGATCTCAACCTTAGGCAACGCCGTTGGTTGGAGCTCATTAAGGATTATGACTTAGAGATTCACTATCACCCAGGCAAGGCGAATTTGGTTGCAGATGCCTTGAGTCGGAAGGAGCATGTTCACTCCGCTTTCGTTGTCCAGCTACCTGATGAATTAGCAAAAGATTTTGAGAGGCTCAACCTGGGAATTGTTACACATACGGAAGGAGTGACTATTGAATTGGAACCTACCTTGGAGCAAGAAATTCGTAAAGGTCAGGTTGGTGATGCCAAAATCCAGGAGATCAAGGATCTGATAACAGAGGGTAGAGGCCCGGAATTCACGGAGGATGAACAAGGCACGATATGGTTCAAGAATCGGATCTGTGTTCCCGATATTGATAGTCTTCGGGAAACCATATTGAAGGAAGCACATGACTCAATTTATTCTATTCATCCTGGGAGCACTAAGATGTATCAGGATTTAAAGCAAAAATATTGGTGGTATGGACTAAAGAGAGATGTGGCTGCACAAGTGGCCATGTGCGATGTGTGTCAAAGAGTTAAGGCTGAACACCAGAGGCCAGCCGGACTATTGCACCCACTGAAGATACCTGAGTGGAAATGGGAAGAGATTGGCATGGACTTCATTGTTGGATTACCCCGCACGTCTGCTGGATATGATTCTATATGGGTGATTGTGGACAGGCTAACTAAAGTAGCCCACTTTATTCCAGTGAAGACCACTTATTCAGGAGCTAAGTTGGCAGAGTTGTACATGGCACGGATTGTATGCCTGCATGGTGTGCCAAAGAAGATTGTGTCAGATCGAGGATCACAGTTTACCTCTCGATATTGGAAGAAGTTGCACGAGTCATTGGATACAAGATTGAATTTTAGTTCGGCTTACCATCCCCAGACTGATGGGCAGACTGAGAGGACTAACCAAGTACTGGAAGATATGTTAAGAGCTTGTGCTCTTAAGCATGGTGGAAGTTGGGATAAGAGTCTACCGTATGCGGAGTTCTCATATAATAATAGCTATCAGGCCAGTTTGAAGATGTCACCGTTTGAGGCTTTGTATGGCAGAAAGTGCAGGACTCCCTTGTATTGGAATCAAACTGGTGAAAGACAGTTGTTTGGACCTGAGATTATACAAGAAGCAGAGGAACAAGTTCAGCAAATAAGGGAGAATTTGAGAACTGCACAATCCAGGCAGAAAAGCTATGCTGACACCCGGAGAAGACTACTTGAGTTTAAGGAGGGTGATCATGTCTATTTGAAGGTGTCACCACTCCGGGGTATGAGGAGATTCAAGGTCAAAGGAAAATTGTCCCCTCGCTTTATTGGACCCTTCTTAATCTTAAAGCGAGTGGGAGAAGTTGCATACCAATTGGAGTTACCGGATCATCTTGCGGATGTTCATGATGTCTTTCATGTATCACAGCTGAAGAAATGTCTCAGGGTGCCTGAGGAACAGCTACCAATGGAGGACCTTAGTGTTCAAGAGGATTTGACTTATGCTGAGTACCCCATCAAGATTTTGGATACTCTGACTCGAGTTACGAGGAATAAGGTTATAAAGATGTGCAAAGTTCAATGGAGCCACCACGGTGAAGATGAAGCAACTTGGAAAAGAGAAGAAGAGCTTCGTATAGATTTTCCCCACCTTTTCTCTAGTTCTTCTTAAATCTCGAGGACGAGATTATTTTTAAGGGGGGTAGGATTTGTAGCACCCACTTTGTAATTGCTAGGAATATTACCAGTAGAGGAACAACTTCTCTTTATGTGAGTTTGATCTTTATGCATCATCATATGTGAACACCATGTCCAAAAACAATTAATAAAGAGAGATGCTACTAAATCATTGCATCATGCTGAATATTTTATTTGTGTGTGCATTCTTGTGACAATATCATAATAATGCAAAAAGAAATAGGTGAATCTCCAAATGGGGATTTAAATCCTAAATAATCCTAGAATTAAGAAAAGAGAGAAGGAGGAGGATTATACAAAATAGAGGAAAATAAATGTATGAAAGAATATATTTTGTCCCCACTAATATTTTAATTTAAGAACTTAACTCAGTTAAGAAGCTCACAAACAAGTTTGAATTCAAATTAGTATTAAAATTTGAATTTGTGAAAGAAGGGAGAAAGAAGAAAATATAAAAGAAAAAGGAAAAGGAATACTATACCTGATGGGCCGCCAACCTGGAATTCGGCCCACACCAGGAATTACCCCGCGCGGCCCTGGTTCTCACTTCCGCGCGCTGGCGCACAGTCGCTGACTCGGTGGTCCCACCCGCGTGTCCGCGTCCGCGATCGCGTCCGAGCTCGCCGCAGTGGCTGATTGTGGGCCCCCTCTGTCAGCGCATTCATCTCCCTCCCCACGAGCGCGGGCTCTGCGGAGCTCCAACGAACCGCGCGCAGAATCCGGGGTACGGGGAGGTTGTTGCGGGCGCTCGGGCCGACCTTCTGGGGATTTAAGGCCATATGATGAGTGCCTAATCCTCATCTCACCCGAAGATCGCCGACTCCACCGCTAACACCTCCGCGGCCGTAGCACACGACCGCCGTCGCCTGGTTCCACCGTCCCCGCCGTTCGGTGCCCATAACCGGGGCTCGGTCGTTCGCAGGAGCACGCGGATTGCGCTCGGGGGACAATCGGGGTGAGCAAGGCCTCGGCTAATCGCGAATTCGTCGCCGTAGTGAAGACCTCCGCCGTGCGCCGTGGGCAGGCCTCCCGGTGACCTAATCCTCGGTAAAAATCCCACCTCTGTGTTCGCCATCTTCCTAATTTCATTTTGCACCAACTGATTTGGCGAATCAACTCACGGGTGGGCGAATTTGGGTCGCTCCGGCGATGGCTTTGCCGCGGCGTGGCGCGGTGTGCCGTCGGAGAGGATCGAAAGGTAGAAGATCGCTTGTGGCCGTTGGATCTCTAATATGCGGCCCAGATTAGACAATAGCGTACCGGTTGGGTTAGGTTAGTGCGGGCCGTCCGATCTGGATCCCGTGACCCTGGTTCAATCTCATTTCATTAAACCTTGGCCATTGATCTTGAATCGTGCGGATCCCTTGGCGTACCGGTTCGCGCGTCTGCTGATTTAATCTGGACGCGTGATTTCTAATCGGACGGCCGATATTAGCCGATACCCTTTCGGCTGTTAGTCTTGCGTAAGAGCCCCTGGAATATTATAGAATCAACCCGCAGTCCTCAGAGTACTATTCATTGTGTCTCGGTAAACTTGCGCCAGAACCCCTGCGCTTTCTAGAATTCGAGGCCCAGTCCAGTGATCGTTTAAATTGAATAAATAAAATAGAAAATAGATTTTTAATATGAAAATAATTGCTAGAACTTTGATAATTCATAGAAAATTCATATGAGCTCCAAATTGGTCCATTCCAGTTCCTAAATTTTTGTAATAATATTGTCTACGCATTAGTGCCTCTGTTTTGGCATGAAAGGCTCATTTAAATTTATCTAATACTTAATCTTGTATTAAATACATAAAAGCTACAGAAATTCATAACTTGAAATATATAACTCCAAATTTAGTAATTCCAGTTCCTATGGTTTCATTTTAATGTGTAGATTTCTACTGTATATTTCATTCATCTGTTTGGTGTGATGTTGATTTTGGCTATACTATGTATGTATTGTGTTGATGCGAGTAGACGAGCAAGCCACTGTGGAAACTGAGGTTCAACAAGTAGAAGTAGCTGAGCAGGAGCTCATTACACGCAAGTTGTGCCCTTGATCACTTACTTTTCCCAGCCATGTTCTTATTAATTTTAATGATCTGCATAGGTTAATTTTGATGGGATCCTTTATGTACCCCAGTTTTGATTACCTCTATACCTTGTTCACCCCTGGAATATTTTTGGGTAGTACTTGCTGAAAGCTCTCTTGTGAGTTTTGGTGTTTGGATGACAACTCAATTAAAGGACTAACAAGTGTACTAAGTGTTGAACAGGTGCTTAAGGTAAAGCCTACAGGGTTCAACACAAGAGAACAAATGTGATGGTCCAAGAACTGGATTATGGATACATGATGGACATCACAAGTAAGATGGACAATGCATAAAGTGAGACTCGGGTGCGTAGCTCGGAGACAACTGATCAAGCCAAGGACGGAGGCAAGAAGAGCTTCGAGGTACCAAGTGCACGGGAGAAGGTCAAGGAGACTGAGGAACCCAAGGCCAAGGGTGAAGAAGAAAGCTTGCAAAGTCAAGGGTGATCGAGTTGAGAACAGCTACGGCACATCAAGGATCACTATATAAGGACGTGACTTACAACCAATGAGGTAACAGCTACAGTTATGTGGTGTAAGTCATAAGGCTCAAGATCAAGCTCTAAGAAGGAGATCAAGGTCACTAGAAGGAGAACAAGTGTCAAAACCAGAATTGGAAGCAGCCCAAAAGAGCTAAGTTCACCTTGATCTTTAGTTTGGTTTGTTCCTAGGTTTGGAGATGTTCTATGTGATCTTTGCAGGATGTTGGAGCCAAGAAATGTCAATCTAGATCAAGTCAAGCAGACTTGATGATTTATGAGTCCAACATCAAAACTCATGCATGTGAAATGCTAGATGTAATAATTAAAAGAAGGTATGTTTCTGGACTTAGTACATTGGTTTGTGTACTAATATATTTGTCTAAGTGTTAGAAACAGAAAGAAGAAGAAGAAAGAAGAGGAGAAAATGTCTTGGCGGTGTGCTGCCGAGACCCAGCTCGGTCTGGAGCACCGGACTGTCCGGTGTGCACCGGACAGTGTCCGGTGCGCCAGGCCGACTCGGCGCGAACTGGCCGCTCTCAGGAAATTGGCCGACGGCGTACGGCTAAAATTCACCGGACTGTCCGGTGTGCACCGGACTGTCCGGTGAGCCAACGGTCGGCCAGGGCCAACGGTCGGCCGCGCAATCCGCGCGAGACACGTGTCCGAGCCAACGGTCGGAAGACGGCACCGGACTGTCCGGTGTGCACCGGACTGTCCGGTGCGCCAACGGCTCGCAGATCTCCAACGGGCTGCAACGGTCGGCAGCGCCGGATAAGGAAACAAATCGGGCACCGGACAGTGTCCGGTGTGCACCGGACTGTCCGGTGCCCCCGACGACAGAAGGCAAGATTGGCCTTCCAGAATTGCCTCCAACGGCTCCTAGGCCCCTTGTGCCTATAAAAGGGACCCCTAGGCGCCTCAAGCAAAGAAAGAAGTGCAGCCAACAAGTGTAGACTTCATTGGAATCAATTCTCGCTCTCTCTCTTGTGTGTAACTCTATAGTTTGTGTAGAAGGCACATCTATAAGCCTTAAGAGAGAGGAGAAGTGCTGCTTAGAGCTAGAGCAAGGTCTTGAGCGTACCGTTACTCTGCCGGGGTGCTGCCAAGAAGTTTGTAAGCAGCCGCGGTTCTGTTGTAACCCCACTCAATAGTGAAAGGCTCTATCTGTCATACTGACAGATCTGAGCAAACGGAGGAAGGAGTTGAAATAGACTCCAAGCCCAGGTGTGGCTAACTCCAACGAGGACTAGGCAAGCATTTCAGGCTTGGCCGAACCTCGGGATAAATCCTTGCGTCTGTGTGCTCTGTTCTGTATTGTACTCTGACTCTCTGTCTTACTCGCTTATATATCTGCACTTCACTACTTACTTGTGGTACTAGCTTTCCTTGAAGTGCAGGATATTCGTAAGACAGGAACTTCAATTCCACTGCAACCTACTCGAAGGGTTCTTCACTCCACTGCGATCCTGTCTTCGAGTAGAGTAAGATTTAAGTTTTAAAGTGATAATTTTTATTCGCCTATTCACCCCCCCCTCTAGGCGACATCTAGATCCTGTTCCCGGGCCAAAGGGAACTTTCAATTGGTATCGGAGCTAGGCCTCTCCAGTGTGGGCTTAGCCGTCCGGAGATGACGATGTCGTCACAAGAGGTAACCGTTGAACTTCTTCTAGGCGATGGTTCTAATTATAAATCCTGGTCTGTCTCTATTTATAATGCTTTCATGAATGTTGACCCTGATTTGAGACAGATCTTTAGTAGAAGTATTTTTCCCTCTGATTTTAGTAAAAATCTTTCTAATGAAGAACTAAGATGTTTATCTCTAAATCACCATGCTTGCAACATCTTAGTTGACTCTCTTTCAAGAGGTGCTTATTTTTCCATCATGAGTAGTGATACTGATTTATTTGCTGATGCTCATGATTTATGGAATAGAATTAAAGTAAAATATTTTGTGGCAAATTGTGTTGCTTCTACTCCCTATATTGCCTGTGATACTAACTCATCAAAGGGAGATGAAAAGCGTTGGACACCAAACGATGAATCCACCTCATCAACAGGTTTGTCTTCCACTAGTAATAAATATCTTATTGCTAACAATGATGGTGGAGACGAAAGCGATGATGAGGAAGAATATGAGGATGAGGAATCCACATCATCACAAGGTACATTTTCCTGTTTTGCTTCCACTGATAATAATGACAGGGAAAATGAGACCGACGATGTGGAAGAAGAGGAGATTCGCCAGTTCTATATCCATCTCAACAAAGAGGACAAAGCAATCTTGGTTAAGTTATTGAGAAGGAACAAGGAACAAGGCGAGACGCTTCTCAGGCTAGAAGAGACTCTCATCAAAACAAACAACAGCCTGGAGAAGATGACCAAAGAACATGAGGAGCTAAAATGCTCTCATGATGTCCTGGTCCAACGGTATGATTCAATATTGATTGAGCAAAGTAGTAATGATGATGCTTTATCTTGTGCTGCTCAACTTAGAATGAAAAATGCCATGCTTGAGAGGCAAGTAGAATTGCTAAGTCATGATAAATTAGCTCTCACCAAAAAATATGATTCATTATCTTATTCTCATGATAATCTCTTGGATAGACATATCATGCTTAATGTTGCTCATGAGGTTATAATTGCAAACTTAAATTCATGTGAACCTCATTCTCGCACGTGTGCACATTTGAATTGTATATCACCATGTGCTAACCCCTGTTGCTCGAAAGAAAGCCAATCATTGATTGAGCAACAAGTTTTAGGGTCACAAAAGAAATTGAGTGGGAACAAGAAGCAAATACAACTAAGGAGAAGACGCATTGCTCAACTCTCTCAAGATATCCACGGGCGCGTGGTGAAGAAGCTTGAGAAAGGAAGAACTGCAGCAAGCATCGAACTCCATAAGAAGGATGTTCCTAAAGCTATAAATGAAGAAATCGACATGAACAAGGAAAAAGGTAAAAATTCAATTAGTCATGTTGTTTGCACTGATCATCTCTCCATGTCATTAAAGCACAAAAAGGGAAGAGGAAAAAGGAGGTGCTTCAAGTGCAAGAAGTTAGGCCACCTCATCACGTCTTGTCCGTACAAAGACAAGAATGAAGGGACAAGGAGTTGTTTTGGATGCAACAATAAGGACCACATGATCACTTCATGTCCGGTCATGAAGAATCAAGAATGGGCATCCTCCAAGGTGACCCTCACCAAGGAAAATGACAAACAGCAAGCGTCATGTCAGGTTGAGCGACGCTTCTGCTACAAGTGTGGTGAGCAGGGTCATCTATCCAAGGTATGTAATAAAGGTGAGGCTTCTAAACAAGTAAAGTTGTCTCAATCTCATTTGCTTAGGAGACCCAATTCATATACTTGTGCTAGATATGTAGCAAGATCACCTAGAACTAGCACAAAGACTATTTGGGTGCCAAAGGCACTTTTAGTTGATCGTTATGGACCCATTACGAGGTGGGTACCAAATTGTGCTAACTAGACCATGCAGGTGCCATGAGATGGACTGGAGACCATGGGAGAGCTTAAGACGGTTATCTAAAAACTCTATGCTTAAGCTGTCAATTGTTTTGGTGTTTATTGACCCAAGGTTGAATTATTATGAGACACTAATCCCATGTTCATCTCAAGTAAAAAGTGGAATAGGTCCTTGATCATTATTGGTGAATCAAGCAAAGGACCTCGATTGCGCATCTGTCTCTTCAAAGGACGGTACCTGTGTTTCTTAAGTGCATTATCATTATTGCTCTTAAATTTAAGTGTCGTGCTTAGAGTAGTTATGCTTTATGATTGCCTGTGTTAAATGGATCATAATAATGTTTGCCTAATCATGACTAGTGCACAACGATTAACCCTCTTGGTGTATATGGATAAACATGTAACTTTGTGTAAGTCATGCTATGTGCAAATATGACATATTGTTTAGTCCATGTTCACATGATTACCCTAGTTTGGTATTGTGTGAATTTCAAATCCATGTCGTGCCCTTTTGAGCTGTGAGATGCGTAAGCAAAAGGAGCTCTGAACTGGTGATAACAAGTGCTCTCATAAAGGCAAAGGTATGGAAAATGGAACTGTGCAATTGTATTGAATATCTTGAAGTTCCTTTAATTGCGATCATAGCTATGTTCTTGTCTTTCAATCGGTAATATCTTGGTTTAGGTGATTTATGCTTTTAAAATGTTGTTTCTTTTGGTGCATCTAAGAAATCTTCTTAATTATGGCATGCTTAGACATTACGCTTTATATGCATGATTGTGTTGTTCTTCAATTGGTACATGTGGTACAATGTTTGTCATGCATGTAGCATGTTTAGATTGCCATGTATGTGGTACAATAATTGGCATGCATTGCTGTATTAAGTCAATCTTTCATGTGGTACTCAATTGGTATCTCTTTGTGATAAAATTAAGAGTATGCCTTGACCAAGATATGGTGTAATCCCCTCTAGTTCTGAGGAAGCTAGAATGTGCAAAGTGCAAGTTATTCAAATACTTGATACACAAGTTTAGGGGGAGCACACATAACTTGTGTCTTTTGAGACTAATTGTTTCTTGAGTGATCTTGTGTAGTCTCAAGGTGGAAAAGAGAAGATGAGCAAGAAATGGAGCAATCAGGACTTGGGTACCTCCGTAAGTCAAGCGATTGGTATCTTAAGTCGTGAGTAAATGCGTATTTTTAAGATTGCTCATGCTCTACAATATTTGGTGATATTAGATGCTTATCCTTGAATATCATGGAGCTACGATAATAAATGATCTTGAAATTGGTATTCTTCAATTAGTAGCCATGGTAGTTTGCTTTAAGTGACATCTTGTGATTAGAATAGAAGTTTCTTCTTGTGCCCAATACTATAACTTGTTCTAAGTTTGGTGTCTTAGCAACAAGAAAAGGTCAGGATAAAGAATCTGGCACAAGTGTGAAGAAGCTCTCAAGAGATTTAATACTTTCAAGATGGGAAGTACACTACAACATGGTAAAGGTACAAAAGGAAGTAGTAATCTTTTTGCATATTTGTATCTTGCTTAAATGTTGGTAGTGCATATGCTCAATAAGTAAGGGGGAGTATTGATCATGTGTCTCTCCTCCTTAACACCCTGTTGTCCCGTGACATCATCCTATGTTCTTGCTTGAATATGGTTTTGGTGGTTGATGTCAAAGGGGGAGAATTTGTGCATTAAAGCTTATCTCAACATTAGAGGAAAGCTTATCCTAAGGGGTGATGTGTTAGTTTGAGCTTTGCTAGTGTGTTATTCATATGCTTCCTGCAGTATTATATGTGTTGCATCATATGGACTAATGCTTACGTTGCTATGAATTAATTGGCATCTATTGTGACAGTCATGTGGATAATGATGCATATGGTTAATGGTGCTTTAAGATTGCTTTAAATCGGTATCTTAGTTTAAATTAGTATCTTAATGGTGAATAGTGGTAGGTTGATATTCCTATGATATATCCACTAATTTGAATGGTGTTTAACTCTGATTATGTGCATTTGTGTGTTTAATTATGTGCATTTGTGTGTTATAGTATCATGGTTTGATTCTTGTCACAATGCATCCTAAAAAGTACTGAGGTGTAGAAATGTTTCGAATTGCCTAAGTATGTGCAAATTGGCGTCTGAGGCCAAAATTATGTTTTTAAGGTAAGCACATATTTAGGGGGAGCATTCTATAAACTTAGAATTCAAAATTTGTGCTTCAAATCTTATTCTCATGTAAGCTTTAATTGTGTTGCCATCAATCACCAAAAAGGGGGAGATTGAAAGCTCTCTTGTGAGTTTTGGTGTTTGGATGACAACTCAATTAAAGGACTAACAAGTGTACTAAGTGTTGAACAGGTGCTTAAGGTAAAGCCTACAGGGTTCAACACAAGAGAACAAATGTGATGGTCCAAGAACTGGATTATGGATACATGATGGACATCACAAGTAAGATGGACAATGCATAAAGTGAGACTCGGGTGCGTAGCTCGGAGACAACTGATCAAGCCAAGGACGGAGGCAAGAAGAGCTTCGAGGTACCAAGTGCACGGGAGAAGGTCAAGGAGACTGAGGAACCCAAGGCCAAGGGTGAAGAAGAAAGCTTGCAAAGTCAAGGGTGATCGAGTTGAGAACAGCTACGGCACATCAAGGATCACTATATAAGGACGTGACTTACAACCAATGAGGTAACAGCTACAGTTATGTGGTGTAAGTCATAAGGCTCAAGATCAAGCTCTAAGAAGGAGATCAAGGTCACTAGAAGGAGAACAAGTGTCAAAACCAGAATTGGAAGCAGCCCAAAAGAGCTAAGTTCACCTTGATCTTTAGTTTGGTTTGTTCCTAGGTTTGGAGATGTTCTATGTGATCTTTGCAGGATGTTGGAGCCAAGAAATGTCAATCTAGATCAAGTCAAGCAGACTTGATGATTTATGAGTCCAACATCAAAACTCATGCATGTGAAATGCTAGATGTAATAATTAAAAGAAGGTATGTTTCTGGACTTAGTACATTGGTTTGTGTACTAATATATTTGTCTAAGTGTTAGAAACAGAAAGAAGAAGAAGAAAGAAGAGGAGAAAATGTCTTGGCGGTGTGCTGCCGAGACCCAGCTCGGTCTGGAGCACCGGACTGTCCGGTGTGCACCGGACAGTGTCCGGTGCGCCAGGCCGACTCGGCGCGAACTGGCCGCTCTCAGGAAATTGGCCGACGGCGTACGGCTAAAATTCACCGGACTGTCCGGTGTGCACCGGACTGTCCGGTGAGCCAACGGTCGGCCAGGGCCAACGGTCGGCCGCGCAATCCGCGCGAGACACGTGTCCGAGCCAACGGTCGGAAGACGGCACCGGACTGTCCGGTGTGCACCGGACTGTCCGGTGCGCCAACGGCTCGCAGATCTCCAACGGGCTGCAACGGTCGGCAGCGCCGGATAAGGAAACAAATCGGGCACCGGACAGTGTCCGGTGTGCACCGGACTGTCCGGTGCCCCCGACGACAGAAGGCAAGATTGGCCTTCCAGAATTGCCTCCAACGGCTCCTAGGCCCCTTGTGCCTATAAAAGGGACCCCTAGGCGCCTCAAGCAAAGAAAGAAGTGCAGCCAACAAGTGTAGACTTCATTGGAATCAATTCTCGCTCTCTCTCTTGTGTGTAACTCTATAGTTTGTGTAGAAGGCACATCTATAAGCCTTAAGAGAGAGGAGAAGTGCTGCTTAGAGCTAGAGCAAGGTCTTGAGCGTACCGTTACTCTGCCGGGGTGCTGCCAAGAAGTTTGTAAGCAGCCGCGGTTCTGTTGTAACCCCACTCAATAGTGAAAGGCTCTATCTGTCATACTGACAGATCTGAGCAAACGGAGGAAGGAGTTGAAATAGACTCCAAGCCCAGGTGTGGCTAACTCCAACGAGGACTAGGCAAGCATTTCAGGCTTGGCCGAACCTCGGGATAAATCCTTGCGTCTGTGTGCTCTGTTCTGTATTGTACTCTGACTCTCTGTCTTACTCGCTTATATATCTGCACTTCACTACTTACTTGTGGTACTAGCTTTCCTTGAAGTGCAGGATATTCGTAAGACAGGAACTTCAATTCCACTGCAACCTACTCGAAGGGTTCTTCACTCCACTGCGATCCTGTCTTCGAGTAGAGTAAGATTTAAGTTTTAAAGTGATAATTTTTATTCGCCTATTCACCCCCCCCCTCTAGGCGACATCTAGATCCTGTTCCCGGGCCAAAGGGAACTTTCACTTGCTATTGCTTTATGTGGATTGGGTATGGAGATTCATTATTCATGATTATTCTGTTATTATCTTGTTATTATTATTGTTCATGTTAAGATCATTAAATTAATGGGAACATGGAGCGACCACCCGGGAAAACAGTGCTACCACAAGGGTTTAATGGGACGCCCTTGGCTGACTAATTAGGAAAGCTAGTGGAAGACTACCTTACCCGAAAGGGGCAAGGGCAGTAGGGGAGTGGTCAGTGTAGGGAGGTCCCTGGTTGATTTTGCTGCGATGGCGGTCAGCCAGGAACCCTGCATTGGAACTTCCTATAAACTGTAGCGGGTTTTCGGAAGCTAGTGGAACTTTGTAAAGGCCTCGTAGTGGATCCCTAGCCATTCACCTCGGTAGTGTCTAAGGGCCTTGCAAACCCAGGCGACATGGGATACACGACTTGTGGGTAAAGATGCGCAACCTCTGCAGAGTGTAAAACTAGTATACTAGCCGTGCTCACGGTCATGAGCGGCTCGGACCCTCACATGATTAACTATGGAACTTAAATTTAATTTGACATTTGCATCGCATTTGGGATTATTTTACTATCACTGTTCTTTATTATTATTAAGGTTTGGTATTTACTTACACTTAGTAATTGCTAATAAAATTTTGACCAACTTATAAAAGCAATGCTCAGCTTCAGCCTCTATTTCATTGATCAGCCTTACACTTCATGAACTCCCACCTTTGGTGAGTTCATGCCACATTATTCCCCACGACTTGTTGAGCTATGAACGTATGTGAGCTCACTCTTGCTGTCTCACACCCCCCCCCCACAGGAGATGATCAGGTGGTTCAGGAGGAGCCGCCTAACACTGAGGAGTTCGATCTGATCTAGGTGGCGTTTCTCAGTCGACATTGGCGCCGACGATCCTTAGTTCGTTTTATCTTTATTACTTTATTTTGTAATAAGTCTTCCGCTATGTAATAAATACTCTGATGTTTTATGACATTTATCTCTATACACTCTGTTATTATATATGTTGTCTTCTTGGCGCATGTATGAGATGCACCCGGCTTTGTTTCTTTAAAACCGGGTGTTACAGTACTGCTTACCTGACGAAGAGGAGGCTACCTTAGCCAAGGTCCAGAGGCTTGACACGGTTGTCGAGGGCCCAAGCGCGGTGCTGGCTTCCTCCTTCGAGGTGGAGGTCCTTCCGCCCGTGTCGCCGTCCGAGGCCGGGCCAGATCCTGCCGAGGGTGGAAACGACGCCGAGGGTGTTGTTCCTCCCCCTGCCGATGTCTGAGCCTGCAGGAACAGTTTGTTCTAAGTATGCGTATGTTTTTTTGCGGCCGCTGAGGCCTAAACATTTTTATTGTCGGATTATAAAGCTGTGTTTTCTTTCCTCTTGTTTCGTGCGTTAGGACTTGTTTGGTAGCAGAATCACTTATTCGAGCGTGAGTCACTTTTCGCGGAAGGTGATGAGTGAGGTATCCGTATCCTGGAGGCGTAGGAGTCCCTCGGCTCGGTCGGCCTTGCCGCTTACGTGTTCTCTCGTCGTTTTTAGGATTCCGTTATTGATATAGTCGAAAAGCACGAAAAGTCATTTCGGTAGAAAAGTTTTCGAGCGCTAGGACTTGTTCGGTAGCAGAATCGCTTATCCGAGCGTGAGTTACTTTTCGCGGAAGGTGACGAGTGAGGTATCCGTATCCCAGAGGCATAGGAGTCCCTCGGCTCGGTCGGCCTTGCCGCTCAAGGTCTCTCTCGCTCGTTTTTAGGATTCTGTTATTGGCGCAGTCGAAAAGCACGAAAATCGTTCTGGTAAAAGACTTTTCCGAGGAAAAATTTTGACACAAAGGGGGTTCCCCCCTTCTAGCCCCCGAGGGAGGGTCGGGCTTTGCCGAGGCAAGGCTGATCCTTCCTTGATGGTTAGACTTTATTTATGCATGTAAATAAAGCGAGATACATGAACGACTTGAAACATTTTAAGGGTAAAAGCGACGTAGCTTTTCGATGTTCCAAGCGTTGTTGTAGACCTTGCCTTGATCGTTGGCCAGCTTGTATGTCTCGGGCTTCAAAATCTTGGCGATGATGAACGGCCCTTCCCAGGGAGGAGTTAGCTTGTGGCGCCCTCGGGCGTCTTGTCGCAGCCGAAGTACCAAGTCTCCCACTTGGAAGTCTCGAGGCCAAACCCTTCGGGCGTGGTAGCGTCGCAGGGACTGCTGATACCGCACCGAGTGTAGTAAGGCCACGTCCTGAGCCTCTTCCAGCTGGTCCAATGAATCCTCTTGGCTGGTCTGGTTGCTTTGGTCGTCGTAAGCCTTTGTCCTCGGGGAACCGTATTCCAAGTCCGTGGGTAAGATAGCCTCGGCCCCATAGACTAGGAAAAACGGCGAGAAACCCGTGGCCCGGCTCGGCGTCGTCCTCAGACTCCAAACCACCGAGGGTAGTTCTTTTATCCACCGCTTGTCAAACTTGTTGAGGTCGTTGTAGATCCTCGGTTTTAGTCCCTGCAAAATCATGCCGTTGGCGCGTTCCACCGGCCCATTTATCATTGGATGAGCTACGGCGGCCCAGTCCACACGGATGTGGTGGTCCTCACAGAAGTCCAGGAACTTTTTCCCAGTGAACTGTGTGCCATTGTCGGTGATAATTGAGTTTGGTACCCCAAAGCGATGGATGATATTTATGAAGAACGCCACCGCCTGCTCGAACCCGATGCTGGTTAAGGGTCGGACCTTGATCCACTTGGAAAATTTGTCGATGGCGACCAGCAGATGCGTGAAGCCCCCGGGTGCCTTCTGCAAGGGACTGACGAGGTCCAGACCCCACACGGCAAATGGCCAAGTGATAGGTATCGTCTGCAGGGCTTGAGCAGGCAGGTGCGTCTGTCTCGCGTAGAATTGGCACCCTCGGCAGGAGCGTACAATCCTAGTGGCGTCGGCCACCGCGGTCGGCCAGTAGAACCCTTGTCGGAAAGTGTTTCCCACGAGGGCTCGTGGTGCTGCATGGTTACCACAAGCCCCCGAGTGTATTTCTTGTAACAGCTCTTGTCCTTGGGCAATGGATATGCATCGTTGGAGAATGCCTAAGGGGCTGCGGTGGTACAGCTCCTTTTCATCACCTAGTAAAACGAACGACTTGGCGCGCCGAGCCAGTCGCCAAGCTTCGGCCTTGTCGAGGGGCAGCTCTCCTCAGAGGAGATATTCCAGGTATGGGGTCTGCCAGTTTTGGTTTGGCGCAACCCCGTTCTGTTCTCCCTCAACGCGCAGGGCCTCACCCTCGACGGCCGAGGGTACCTCGGGCTGGGCCGAGGTCTCCTTAGGTTCAGGCGCGTCGTAGAGTTTGACGGATGGTTGATATATGTCCATGGAGAAGACATCCGGGGGAACCATCGTTCGCCCCGAGGCTATTTTCGCCAGCTCATCTGCGGTCTCGTTGTACCGTCGAGCAACATGGTTGAGCTCCAGCCCATAGAACTTATCTTCCAAGCGCCGAACTTCGTTGCAATAGGCCTCCATTTTTCGATCGTGGCAGTGGGAGTTCTTCATGACCTGGTCAATGATAAGCTGTGAGTCGCCCCGAGCGTCGAGGCGCCAAACCCATTAACCAAAGCATCATACTCGGCCACGTTGTTTGACGCCGGAAAATGGAGGCGCAGCACGTAGCGCACATGTTTCTCGAGGGGTGAGATGAAGAGCAAGCCAGCACCTGCTCCTGTTTTCATCAGCGACCCATCGAAGTACATGGTCCAAAGTTTGGGCTGGATTGGGGCCGTTGGCAACTGGGTGTCAGTCCATTCAGCCAGGAAGTCTGCCAAGACTTGAGATTTTATGGCCTTCCGAGGAGCGAATGAAAGTGTTTCGCCCATGAGTTCCACTGCCCATTTTGCTATCCTACCTGAGGCCTCTCGGCACTGGATGATCTCTCCCAGGGGGAAGGATGACACCACAGTCACCGGATGAGACTTGAAGTAGTGTCGCAACTTTCGCCGTGTCAGTATTACTGCGTACAGTAGCTTTTGGATTTGTGGGTAGCGGATCTTGGTCTCAGATAGCACCTCGCTGATGAAGTAGACCGGCCTCTGGATGAGCAGTGCATGCCCCTCTTCTCGTCTCTCGACTACGATCACGGCGCTGACCACCTGAGTGGTTGCGGCTACGTAAATCAAGAGGGCTTCTCCCGCAGCAGGGGGCACCAAGATGGGTGTATTAGTAAGGAGTGCCTTTAAGTTTTTGAGGGCTTCTTCGCCCTCGGGGGTCCAAGTGAAGCGCTCGGCCTTCCTTAAGAGGCGGTACAAGGGCAATCCTTTCTCGCCGAGGCGCGAGATGAAGCGGCTCAGAGCCGCAAGGCATCCCATGACCCTTTGTACTCCTTTCAAGTCTTTGATAGGCCCCATGTTGGTGATGGCCGCAATCTTCTCCGGGTTGGCCTCGATGCCTCATTCGGAGACGATGAACCCTAGGAGCATGCCTTGGGGGACTCCAAAGACACACTTCTCGGGATTGAGTTTTACGCCTTTGCACACAGGCACCCGAAAGTTACTTCGAGGTCAGAGAGGAGGTCAGAGGCTTTCCTTGTCTTGACAATGATGTCATCGACATAAGCCTCGACCGTTCTGCCGATGTGTTCTCTGAACACATGGTTCATGCACCTTTGGTAGGTGGCACCTGCATTCCTCAAACCAAATGGCATTGTAGTATAACAATACATGCCAAAGGGTGTGATGAAAGAAGTCGCGAGCTAGTCGGATTCTTTCATCTTGATTTGGTGATAGCCCGAATAGGCGTCGAGGAAAGACAGGGTTTCGCACCCAGCAGTGGAGTCCACAATTTGATCGATGCGAGGCAGAGGGTAGGGAACCTTTGGACATGCTTTGTTTAAACTAGTGTAGTCTACGCACATCCTCCATTTCCCACCTTTTTTCTTTACAAGCACAGGGTTAGCTAACCATTCGGGATGGAATACCTCTTTGATGAACCCTGCAGCCATCAGCTTGTGGACCTCCTCGCCTATGGCCCTGTGCTTTTCTTCATCAAAGCAGCGTAGGGACTGCTTCACGGGTCAGGCACCGGCTCGAATGTCCAGTGAGTGCTCGGTGACATCCCTCTGTATGCCGGGCATGTCCGAGTGACTCCACGCAAAGACTTCGACGTTTGCGCGGAGAAAGTCGACGAGCACTGCTTCCTATTTGGGGTCGAGCTCGGAGCCGATCCTGACTTTCTTGCCGGCGTCGTTGCTAGGGTCGAGAGGGACAGACTTAACTGCCTCGGCCGGTTCGAAGTTGCCGGCGCGCTGCTTCGCGTCGGGTGCTTCTTTAGAGAGGCAATCCAGGTCGGTGATGAGGGCTTCGGACTCGGCGAGGGCCTCGGCATACTCCACACATTCCACGTCGCACTCATAAGCATGGCGGTACGTGGGTCCGACGGTGATGACTCCCTTGGGGCCAGGCATCTTGAGCTTGAGGTAAGTGTAGTTGGGGATGGCCATGAACTTGGCGTAGCACGGTCTTCCCAACACCACGTGATAGGTTCCTCGGAACCCAACTACCTCGAAGGTGAGGGTTTCCTTTCGGAAGTTGGAGGGGGTTCCGAAGAAGACGGGTAAGTCAATCTGTCCGAGGGACAGGATACGCTTTCCGGGTGCGATCCCGTGGAAGGGCGCTGCACCAGCCCGGATCTCGAACCGATCAACCCCCAAGAGCTCCAGGGTCTCGGTGTAGATGATGTTGAGGTTGTTGCCTCCGTCCATGAGGACCTTGGAGAGCCTAACGTTGCCGATGATCGGGTCAACGACGAGCGGGTACCTTCCTAGGCTCGGCACGTAGTCGGGGTGGTCGCCTTGGTCGAAGGTGATGGACTTGTCAGACCAGTCTAGGTAGACCGGCACCGCTACCTTCACCGAGCAGACCTCCCGGCGCTCCTGCTTGCTGTGCCGAGTCGAGGCGTTCGCCACCTGTCCGTCATAGATCATGAAGCAGTTGTGGACCTCCGGGAACTCCTCTTCCTTGTCGCCCCCCTTCTTATTGTTGCCTTGGTCTTTGCCACCTTCTGTCGAGGGTCCAGCCTTGTTGAAGTAGCGCCGGAGCAAGTCGCACTCTTCAAGGGTGTGCTTGACGGGACCCCTGTGATAGGGGCACGACTCCTTGAGCATCTTGTCGAACGTGTTGGCTCCTCTAGGAGGCTTCTGAGAGCACCTAGAGGGGGGGGTGAATAGGTGATCCTGTAAAAACCTCAAACTTAAGCCACAAAAACTTGTTAAGCGTTAGCACGATTAATGCCAAGTGGCTAAGGTGAAGTCTCAACAAAACACAATACCACAAGAATCAAGCACAGAGGGACACGGTGGTTTATCCCGTGGTTCGGCCAAGCCAATGCTTGCCTACTTCCACGTTGTGGCGTCCCAACGGACGAGGGTTGCAATCAACCCCTCTCAAGCGGTCCAAAGACCCACTTGAATACCACGTTGTTTTGTTATTCCTTTCACTATCCCGTTTGCAAGGAATCTCCACAAATTGGAGTCTCTTGCCCTTACAAGTATATGATCACAAAGAAAGCACAGAGTAAGGGAGGGAAGCAACACACACAAATCCACAACAAAAGCGCACACACACGGCCAAGACTCGAGCTCGAATGACTATCTCAGAGTTCACACTAGAACAGAGCTCGAATCACTTAGAATCACAAACGAATGCGCAAAGAACTTGTGTGGATGATCAAGAATGCTCAAGAGTTGCTTGTGTGTCTCCTCCATGCGCCTAGGGGCTCCTTTTATAGCCCCAAGGCAGCTAGGAGCCGTTGAGAGCAATTCTGGAAGGCTATCCTGGCCTTCTGTCGTCGGGGGCACCGGACAGTCCGGTGCACACCGGACAGTGTCCGGTGCCCGATTTGTTTCCTTTTCTGGCGCTTCTGACCGTTGGAAGACTGCCGTAGATCTGCGAGCCGTTGGCGCACCGGACAGTCCGGTGCACACCGGACAGTCCGGTGCCGTCTTCCGACCGTTGGCTCGGCCACGTGTCCCGCGCGGATTGCGCGGCCGACCGTTGGCCCTGGCCGACCGTTGACTCACCGGACAGTCCGGTGCACACCGGACAGTCCGGTGAATTTTAGCCGTACGCCGCCGGCCAAAATCCCGAGAGCGGCCAGTTCGAGTCGAGTCAGTCTGGCGCACCGGACACTGTCCGGTGCACACCGGACAGTCCGGTGCTCCAGACCGAGCTGGGACTTGGCTGCACACAGCCAAGTCATTCTCTCCCCTTTTCTCTTTTTCTTCTTTCTGTTTCTAACACTTAGACAAATATGTTAGTCCACAAAACCAATGTACTAAGGCTTAGAAACATACCTTTACTTCATGATTTGCACCTTGTTCATCCATGTACATAAAATCACAATTAAGCACATGTGTTGGCACTCAATCACCAAAATACTTAGAAATGGCCCAAGGGCACATTTCCCTTTCAATCTCCCCCTTTTTGGTGATTTATGCCAACACAACATAAAGCCACTAGAACAAGTGCAAACTCAATTCAAATAACACTTAAATTTATTTTGAATCAATTTTGGCATATATGGATCATCCTTTGCCACCACTTGGTTTGTTTTTGCAAATCAAACACAAATCTCTATCTCTAAGTTAAACACACATGTTTAAGCATAAAGAGAGTCATTCAAAAAGAGATTGATCAAGGATTTCAAAAACTCCCCCTTTTTCCCATAATCAATACTTCTCCCCACAAGAAGCCAACTTTTGATAAGAGAGACAACTTAAGAATTTTGACAAATCAAAAACTCTATTCTACTATTTTCAAAATCTCTCAAGTGGTAGCTGATCCATTTATTGCTTTGGCCTTTATTTTCTCCCCCTTTGGCATCAAGCACCAAAACGGGATCAATTGTGGCCCTTTAACCCCATTGCCTCACCAAAATCTTCAATTAAGAGCAAATGGCAATAAGAGTTCATGAGATGGACTTGGAAATAAGTTACCCCTCATCGGAGTGCAGTGGAAGTCTTTCATGGTCCAAGTCCACCTTTTCCCTTTCAATTCTCCTTTGTGACTAACACAAGCAAACTCAAACATATGGTTAGTCTCAAAGGGTCAAGTTGTAACACATCTCCCCCTAAACATGTGCATCACATTGCAACGGACTTGTGAGGTCCAGGGAGTGTTTGTACAACTTGAGCACCATAATAAGCAACAAAATGCAGAATGAACATGATCAAAGGCATAAATACATGTATGCTATATTTCAATCCAAGTTCCGCGAATCTAAGACATTTAGCTCACTACGCAGCCTGCAAAAGGTCTTCTCATCTAAAGGCTTGGTAAAGATATCGGCTAGCTGGTTCTCGGTGCTAACATAAAACACTTCGATATCTCCCTTTTGCTGGTGGTCTCTCAAAAAGTGATGCCGGATGTCAATGTGCTTTGTGCGGCTGTGCTCAACAGGATTTTCCGCTATTCGGATAGCACTCTCATTATCACATAGGAGTGGGACTTTGCTCAGATTGTAGCCAAAGTCCCTGAGGGTTTGCCTCATCCAAAGTAGTTGCGCGCAACACTGACCTGCGGCAACGTACTCGGCCTCAGCGGTGGATAGGGCAACGGAGGTTTGTTTCTTAGAGTTCCATGACACCAGGGACCTTCCTAAGAATTGGCACGTCCCCGATGTACTCTTCCTATCGACCTTACATCCAGCATAGTCGGAATCTGAGTACCCAATTAAGTCAAAGTTAGACCCCTTTGGATACCAGATCCCGAAGCAAGGCGTAGCGACTAAATATCTAAGAATTCGCTTCACCGCCACCAAGTGACACTCCTTAGGATCGGATTGAAATCTAGCACACATGCATACGCTAAGCATAATATCCGGTCTACTAGCACATAAATAAAGTAGAGATCCTATCATTGACCGGTATGCTTTTTGATCAACGGACTTACCTCCTTTGTTGAGGTCGGTGTGTCCGTCGGTTCCCATCGGAGTCTTTGCGGGCTTGGCGTCCTTCATCCCAAACCGCTTCAGCAGATCTTGCGTGTACTTTGTTTGGGAGATGAAGGTGCCGTCCTTGAGTTGCTTCACTTGGAACCCAAGGAAGTAGTTCAACTCGCCCATCATCGACATCTCGAATTTCTGCGTCATTACCCTGCTAAACTCTTCACAAGACTTTTGATTAGTAGAACCAAATATTATGTCATCGACATAAATTTGGCATACGAACAAATCACCATCACATGTCTTTGTAAAGAGAGTTGGATCGGCTTTCCCAACCTTGAAAGCATTAGCAAGTAAGAAATCTCTAAGGCATTCATACCATGCTCTTGGGGCTTGCTTAAGTCCATAGAGCGCCTTAGAGAGCTTACACACGTGGTCGGGGTATCGCTCATCCTCGAAGCCAGGGGGTTGCTCCACGTACACCTCCTCCTTTATTGGCCCGTTGAGGAATGCGCTCTTCACATCCATTTGGTACAACCTGAAAGAATGGTGAGCGGCATATGCTAGCAAGATACGAATAGACTCTAGCCTAGCCACAGGAGCAAAAGTATCCTCAAAGTCCAAACCTGCGACTTGGGCATAACCTTTTGCCACAAGTCGAGCCTTGTTCCTTGTCACCACCCCGTGCTCGTCCTGTTTGTTGCGGAACACCCACTTGGTTCCCACAACATTTTGCTTGGGACGAGGCACCAGCGTCCAAACTTCATTGCGCTTGAAGTTGTTAAGTTCCTCCTGCATGGCCAACACCCAGTCCGGATCTAGCAAGGCCTCCTCTACCCTGAAAGGCTCAATAGAGGAGACAAAAGAGTAATGTTCACAAAAATTAACTAATCGAGATCGAGTAGTTACTCCCTTGCTAATGTCACCCAGAATTTGGTCGACTGGATGATCCCTTTGAATCATCGCTCGAACTTGGGTTGGAGGTGCCGGTTGCGCTTCTTCCTCCATGACTTGATCGTCTTGTGCTCCCCCTTGAACACACGCCTCCTTTTGATGAACCTGTTCATCGTCTTGAGTTGGGGGCTGCACCGTCGTTGAGGAAGAAGGTTGATCTCGTTCATCCTGTTCCTGTGGCCGAATGTCTCCAATCGCCATGGTTCGTATAGCGGCCGTCGGAACATCTTCTTCATCTACATCATCACAATCAACAACTTGCTCTCTTGGAGAGCCATTAGTCTCATCAAATACAACGTCGCTAGAGACTTCAACCAAACCCGATGATTTGTTGAAGACCCTATACGCCTTTGTATTTGAATCATAACCTAATAAAAACCCTTCTACAGCTTTGGGAGCAAACTTAGAATTTCTACCCTTCTTCACTAGAATGTAGCACTTGCTCCCAAAAACACGAAAGTAAGATACATTGGGTTTGTTACCGGTTAGTAGCTCATACGAAGTCTTCTTGAGGAGTCGATGAAGGTAGACCCTGTTGATGGCGTGGCAAGCCGTGTTCACGGCTTCCGACCAAAAGCACTCGGGGGTCTTGAACTCTCCAAGCATCGTCCTCGCCATATCGATTAGCGTCCTGTTCTTCCTCTCTACCACACCATTTTGCTGTGGTGTGTAGGGAGCGGAGAACTCGTGCTTGATTCCTTCCTCCTCAAGAAACTCCTCCACTTGAAGGTTCTTGAACTCGGACCCGTTGTCGCTCCTAATCTTCTTCACCTTGAGCTCAAACTCATTTTGAGCTCTCCTGAGGAAGCGCTTGAGGGTCCCTTGGGTTTCAGACTTATCCTGCAAAAAGAACACCCAAGTGAAGCGGGAAAAGTCATCAACAATAACTAAACCATACTTACTTCCTCCTATGCTTAGATAGGCGACGGGTCCGAAGAGGTCCATATGCAGCAGCTCCAGAGGTCTTGACGTAGTCATCACATTCTTGCTGTGATGTGCTCCTCCTACTTGTTTACCTGCCTGACAAGCTGCACAAGGTCTATCTTTTTCGAAATAAACATTTGTTAGACCTATCACGTGTTCTCCCTTTAGAAGCTTGTGAAGGTTCTTCATCCCCACATGTGCTAAGCGGCGATGCCACAGCCAGCCCATGCAAGTCTTAGCCATTAAGCATGCATCTAGACCGGCCTCTTCTTTTGCAAAATCAACTAAATAAAGCTTGCCGTCTAGTACACCCTTAAAAGCTAGTGAACCATCACATCTTCTAAAGACAGACACATCTACATTAGTAAAAAGGCAATTGTATCCCATTTGACATAATTGACTAACAGATAGCAAATTATATCCAAGACTCTCCACTAAGAATACATTTGAGATAGAATGCTCATTAGAAATTGCAATTTTACCTAACCCTTTTACCTTGCCTTGATTCCCATCACCGAATATAATTGAATCTTGGGAATCCTTATTCTTGACGTAGGAGGTGAACATCTTCTTCTCCCCCGTCATATGGTTTGTGCATCCGCTGTCGATAATCCAGCTTGAACCCCCGGATGCATAAACCTGCAAGGCAAATTTAGGCTTGGGTCTTAGGTACCCAACTCATGTTGGGTCCTGCAAGGTTAGCACAAATATCTTTAGGGACCCAAATGCAAGATTTATCTCCCTTGCATCTAGCCCCTAATTTCCTAGCAACTACCTTCTTACCCTTTCTACAAATAGCAAAGGGAGCATTACAAGCATAATAAATGGTAGAAGGTTCATTCACTACTTTCCTAGGAGCATGAATAACATTCTTCCTAGGTACATGAGCAATATCTCTCCTAGGCATATGTACAACATTTCTCCTACACATATCTCTACCATGATTATAAGAAGAACTAGAAGCAAACATTGCATGAGAATCATAAGCATGTGAATCAAAATGATTATAAGCATTTCTAGCATGTCTCCTATCATAATACATAAAAGCATGATTCTTTTTAGCATTACTAGCCATCGGGGCCTTCCCCTTCTCCTTGACGAAGATGGGAGCCTTATGGCTTGTTAAGTTCTTGGCTTCCCTCTTGAAGCCAAGCCCATCCTTAATTGAGGGGTGTCTACCAATCGTGTAGGCATCCCTTGCAAATTTGATTTTATCAACTTCATTCTTGCTAGTCTTAAGTTGGGCATTAAGACTAGCCACTTCATCATTTAATTTGGAAATTAGAACTAGGTGTTCACTACAAGCATTAACATCAAAATCCTTACACCTAGTACAAATTTCAACATGTTCAACACAAGAATTTGATTTACTAGCTACTTCTAGTTTAGCACTTAAATCAATATTAACACTTCTTAAGGTAGAAATGGTTTCATGACAGGAAGATATTTCACTAGAAAGCATTTCATTTCTTTTCATTTCTAAAGCATATGATTTTTGTGCCTCTACAAACTTATCATGTTCATCATACAATAAATCTTCTTGCTTTTCTAAAAGCCTATCCTTTTCATTCAATGCATCAATCAATTCATTGATTTTATCTATCTTAGATCTATCTAAGCCCTTGAACAAGCAAGAATAATCTATATCATCATCACTAGACTCACTATCACTAGAAGACGCATAAGTGGAGTCTTTAGTACTTACCTTCTTCTCTCTTGCCATAAGACAAGTGAGACGCTCGTTGGGGAAGAGAGCCGATTTGTTGAAGGCAGTGGCGGCGAGTCCTTCGTTGTCGGAGTCGGAGGAGGAGCAATCCGAGTCCCACTCCTTTCCTAGATGCGCCTCGCCCTTGGCCTTCTTGTATTGCTTCTTCTTCTCTCTCTTGTTCCCCTTTTTCTGGTCACTTTCATTATCGGGACAGTTAGCAATAAAATGACCAAGCTTACCGCATTTGAAGCATGAGCGCTTCCCCTTGGCTTTGGTCTTGCTTGGTTGTCCCTTGTGACCTTTAAGCACCGTCTTGAATCTTTTAATGATGAGAGCCATCTCTTCATCATTAAGGCCAGCCGCCTCAATCTGTGCCACCTTGCTAGGTAGCGCCTCCTTGCTTCGTGTTGCCTTGAGAGCAAGGGGTTGCGGCTCGTTGATCGGACCGTTCAACGCTTCGTCGACGTATCTTGCCTCCTTGATCATCATCCGCCCGCTTACGAATTTTCCAAGCACTTCCTCGGGCGTCATCATCGTGTACCTGGGATTCTCACGAATATTGTTCACGAGATGAGGATCAAGTACGGTAAAGGACCTGAGCATTAGGCGGACGACGTCGTGGTCCGTCCATCGCGTGCTCCCGTAGCTCCTTATCTTGTTGATGAGGGTCTTGAGCCGGTTGTATGTTTGCGTCGGCTCCTCGCCCCTTATCATGGCGAACCGTCCAAGCTCTCCCTCCACCAACTCTATCTTGGTGAGCAAGGTGACGTCGTTCCCCTCATGAGAAATCTTGAGGGTGTCCCAGATCTGCTTGGCATTGTCCAAGCCGTTCACCTTGTGATACTCGTCCCTGCACAAAGAGGCTAGCAACACAGTAGTAGCTTGTGCATTTTTATGAATCTGTTCATTAATAAACATAGGGCTATCCGAGCTATCAAATTTCATTCCACTTTCCACAATCTCCCAAATGCTTGGATGGAGAGAAAACAGGTGAGTACGCATTTTGTGGCTCCAAAATCCGTAATCCTCTCCATCAAAGTGAGGAGGTTTGCCAAGTGGAATGGGAAGCAAATGAGTATTTGAGCTATGCGGAATACGCGAATAATCAAAAGAAAAGTTTGAGTTAACCGTCTTTTGTTTGTAGTCGTTGTGGTCCTCATCCTTTTGGGAAGAAGTAGACTCGTCGCTGTCGTAGTAGACAATCTCCTTGATGCGCCTGGTCTTCTTCTTCTTCCCTTCCTTCCGTCTTTGGCCCGAGCCGGAGTCGGTAGGCCTGTCATCCTTCGGCTCGTTGACGAAGGTCTCCTTCTCTTTATCGTTGATCACTATACCCTTCCCCTTAGGATCCATCTATTCGGGCGGTTAGTCCCTTTGTGAATAGAACGGCTCTGATACCAATTGAGAGCACCTAGAGGGGGGGGTGAATAGGTGATCCTGTAAAAACCTCAAACTTAAGCCACAAAAACTTGTTAAGCGTTAGCACGATTAATGCCAAGTGGCTAAGGTGAAGTCTCAACAAAACACAATACCACAAGAATCAAGCACAGAGGGACACGGTGGTTTATCCCGTGGTTCGGCCAAGCCAATGCTTGCCTACTTCCACGTTGTGGCGTCCCAACGGACGAGGGTTGCAATCAACCCCTCTCAAGCGGTCCAAAGACCCACTTGAATACCACGTTGTTTTGTTGTTCCTTTCACTATCCCGTTTGCAAGGAATCTCCACAAATTGGAGTCTCTTGCCCTTACAAGTATATGATCACAAAGAAAGCACAGAGTAAGGGAGGGAAGCAACACACACAAATCCACAACAAAAGCGCACACACACGGCCAAGACTCGAGCTCGAATGACTATCTCAGAGTTCACACTAGAACAGAGCTCGAATCACTTAGAATCACAAACGAATGCGCAAAGAACTTGTGTGGATGATCAAGAATGCTCAAGAGTTGCTTGTGTGTCTCCTCCATGCGCCTAGGGGCTCCTTTTATAGCCCCAAGGCAGCTAGGAGCCGTTGAGAGCAATTCTGGAAGGCTATCCTGGCCTTCTGTCGTCGGGGGCACCGGACAGTCCGGTGCACACCGGACAGTGTCCGGTGCCCGATTTGTTTCCTTTTCTGGCGCTTCTGACCGTTGGAAGACTGCCGTAGATCTGCGAGCCGTTGGCGCACCGGACAGTCCGGTGCACACCGGACAGTCCGGTGCCGTCTTCCGACCGTTGGCTCGGCCACGTGTCCCGCGCGGATTGCGCGGCCGACCGTTGGCCCTGGCCGACCGTTGACTCACCGGACAGTCCGGTGCACACCGGACAGTCCGGTGAATTTTAGCCGTACGCCGCCGGCCAAAATCCCGAGAGCGGCCAGTTCGAGTCGAGTCAGTCTGGCGCACCGGACACTGTCCGGTGCACACCGGACAGTCCGGTGCTCCAGACCGAGCTGGGACTTGGCTGCACACAGCCAAGTCATTCTCTCCCCTTTTCTCTTTTTCTTCTTTCTGTTTCTAACACTTAGACAAATATGTTAGTCCACAAAACCAATGTACTAAGGCTTAGAAACATACCTTTACTTCATGATTTGCACCTTGTTCATCCATGTACATAAAATCACAATTAAGCACATGTGTTGGCACTCAATCACCAAAATACTTAGAAATGGCCCAAGGGCACATTTCCCTTTCAGCTTCCGAGGGTTCCTACGCTCGGCAGCAGCGACAAGATCCGCGTCGACGACGTTGCACTTTGCCTGTGCCTTCTTCTTGGCCTTCTTCTTTGTGCCACGCTGGACGGACGCCTCGGGGGCGTCTTCCTTCTGCCCTCCCTGAGGTTGCTTGTCCTTCCGGAAGATGGCTTCGACCGCCTCCTGACCAGAGGCGAACTTGGTGGCGATGTCCATCAAGTCGCTTGCCTTGGTGGGAGTCTTGCGTCCTAGTTTGCTCACCAGGTCTCGGCAAGTGGTGCCAGCGAGGAATGCCCCGATGACGTCCGAGTCGGTGATGTTGGGCAGCTCGCACTAGTACAATTTGGCTCTATACAAGCGGTAGGCTTTTTACATCATAGGCGGTTCGGTTAGAAATCCGCCTGTGATGTCCCAGGCGATTCGATACGCCTGTGATGTAATAGTATCACAAGCGGTTTTTGTTTAGAACCGCCTGTGGTGCTCTATCCTTTTCACAAACGGGCCCTAAGGAAAAACCGCCTGTGATTGTGAAAATATGAAAACTACAATTTAAATATGAAAATATTTTAATTTTTAACAGAAATATGCAAATACAATTTAAATGAATTAATATTTAATTTTTAACAAAAATATGCAAATACAATTTAAATGAATTATAATAGCACACATAGATAACTAGAGAGATTTTAAATTAATTGGCAACCACAATTCATAGTCGATCATACATGATAACAAATACAATTTGATTCATACAATTTTTCATGAACTACCATTTTTCCTCATGTATGGCTTTAAGTTCTTATCAATTTTCTTTTCCACACGCTTGATTCTCTCTGGACCGTTAAAGACGAACATCTCTTCATACTTATTGTATTCCTCATCTTGGTCTCCCACATTCTCAACTCCAACAATTTTGTGCTTTCCAGAAATAACTACATGCATCTTCTCATCTGCTGGATCGAGTACATAGAACACTTGTGCAACACATTCGGCGAGAACCCACGGGTCATCTTTATATCCTACTTTCTTTAAGTCTACCAGTGTGAGTCCGTAGTTATCCACTATCACCTCCACGGGATGTTGTACCCATTGGCACTTAAATAAGGGTATTTTCATGCTTGGGCCATAATCAAGTTCCCATATTTCCTCTATGAATCCAAAATATGTGGTCTTCTGTCCATGTAGGTCAAAAGCATCGATACGAACACCGCTATTTTGTGCAACACTTTTCATGTCTTTTTATTTAGTATAGAATGTGTACCCATTGATGTCATATGCTTGCCATGATGTCACAAAACACGATGGCCCAGAAGCCAAATTCTTCATTGTTTTCTCTTCCAAAGAGTCTCCGAATGGGATGTTTTTGTCCATTAACCATTCGCTGAAACGATGTTTGTGCTCCCTCATGATCCAGTCCTCTGTGCGGTTCTGATTTTCTTTACGAAGCTCATCCAGGTGTTCCTCTATGTAAGGCTCGGCTATCGTGAGATGTTGTAGTACACTACCATGAGCACAATGTACTAGCTTGTAATCCTCAACGCGAAAAGTTTTCTTGCCCATTCTCCGTCTCCCACATAGTTTACCCTCATGTTTAGGTACAGGCACACCTATCATTGTTCCGTCACTGATGTAATCTATACAGCTCTCAATCACTTCTTCTGTAGTGTATCCCTCCATGATTGAACCCTCTGGGTGAGCGCGATTTCGCACATAACCTTTTAATACTCCCAGGTATCGCTCCAACTGAAACATATGATGTAAATATAGTGGCCCTAATATTTTTATCTGATCCACGAGATGTATGATTAGGTGTACTTGCATATCAAAAAATGATGGAGGAAAACACATTTCAAGCTTGCACATAGTCTCGATGATGTATGCCTTTAGATAGTCCAAGTCTTCTAAAGCTATTACTTTTTGTGAAACCGCATTGAAAAAGTAACACAAGCGTGTGATGACAACTTTGACATGCTCTGTTTCGAGGGCTCTTACCGCAATTGGGAGGAACACCGTCATCATCACATGGCAGTCATGAGAGTTGTAGCCAAATAGAGACAAGTCCTTCATCCTGACTAGTCTGCTGATATTGGATGAGAAACCTGTGGGCACTTTGACCCCACGCAAACATTTGCAAATCTTTGTTCTCTCCTCAACTGACAAGTTGTAGCTAGCTGGGGGGAGGTAAGGCTTCCCTTTGCCACTATCCACTGGATGAAGTTCCGGTCTGATTTGAAGATCTACTAGATCATTGCGTGATTTGAGTCCGTCTTTTGTCTTACTCGGCATGCCCAGCAAGGTTCCAATGATGCTGTCAAAAACATTTTTTGTTACATGCATCAAATCAATGCTGTGGCAAATTTCCATATCCTTCCAGTATGGGAGGTACTTGAAAAAAATTGATTGCTTCTTGAAAGTTGTGTAAGTTGAAGGGTCAGTTCTCTTTCTCTTTTCTCCTTTGTTTTTTCCCTTTCCGAATACAACATGAATGTTCTTTACAATTTCAAAAACAAGTTTCCCACTATAAGGCTTTGGTGCACCTTCACTTTCCAGTTGATTGTTAAATTCCTCTTTCATCTTTCGGTACTTATGCTGCTTCATCAAGAACCGTCTGTGTCCCATGAACACCAACTTCTTGGATGATTTAAGGTACATGGAAGCAGTTCCATCGACGCACACTACACAACCATTCTTTCCTTTAGTCTTTTGCCCTGATAGTGTGGCGCCACCGGGAGAATCATGGATGGTAACAAATATAATTGCTCTTAAGTTGAAATACTCATGGCAATACTCATTCCATATTCTAACTCCTTCATTCCAGAGCTTTGTCATATCTTCCATAAGAGGTTCTAGGAACACATCAATATCAACACCAGCTGATTTCGGGCCTTGAATAAGAATAGTCAACATAATGTACTTTCTTTTGTGACATAGCCATGATGTAAGGTTGTACATCGTTAAAGTCACGGGCCAGGTGCTATGTACACTTCTTTTTTCACCAAATGGATTCATTCCGTCTGTACCCAAAGCAAATCTTACATTTCTGGTTTATTTGGCAAACTCAGGATACATAAGATTGAAATTTTTCCATTGTGATGCATCAGCAGGGTGTCGAATCTGTTTGTTATTCTGCTTGCGATTTTCAGCATGCCAACGCATAAGCTCAGCCTCCCTAGGATTTGAGAACAAACAATTTAAGCGATCAATTACTGGAAGATACCACATCACCAAAGCTGGGATCCTTGACTTCTTTTTCCCATCCATGTCATCAAAAGTGTCATCGTCACTTTCAGGTCCAATAGTGGATTTCTTGTTTTTATTTTTCTTCGGGAATTTTTTACACAGTCTTGATTGTAGCTCTTCTTGTATCGACTGACATTGCAAACTGGGCATCTTGATGCGTTCTCAAAATCGCCACGATACAGAATACAATGGTTCGAACATGCATGAATTTTTTGCACACCCAGAGCTATGGGAGATATAAGCTTCTTCGCTTTATAAGTGCTTGTTGGTAGTTTGTTAGGTTTTGGTAGTAATTGGGACAGAAAATTCAAAAGATCTGTGAAGCTAGTATCAGACCATCCGGCGCTAGCCTTCAACTTCAGAAGTTCTAGAACTGTACGCAGTGTAGTAAACTCTTTGTCACAACCCTTTGATTCATCATATAAAGGTTCTTTTGAGGCACTTTCCAGTCCCACCATTTTAGATAGCCCTTTCTGCGATCCCACAGAACTCAACATTTCTGGTTCCATATGGCGCAACATCTCTTCGCAATCAAATTCTTCAAAATCTTGATTAGCATCCACATTATCCACTTTACCATCAACTTTAAGATCTAAAATTCCGACAACTCTCTCGTCATTACCAGGCACTTCACACGGATCCAACTCACCATGTTCTGACCATATCGTGTAATTGTTTTTAAACCCTCTTTTTAGCAGATGTGATTGGATTACTCCTGTATCTCTCCAAGCTATCTTATTATCACAATCGATGCACGGACATAAAATCTCCTTGCTCTTTCGCAAATTCGCGTGCTTGTTGGCCGCTTCAATAAAGCTTCTCAAATTTCGAATATACGACGGATGTGGTCTTGGCACATTGTACATCCAACCTCGGTCCATTACCTATCCCTATATTGATTAACATCAATAAAATCATTAATTAATTGAATTCATCCATAAAACATGAAACGAATTGATGTGCATGAAAATAAAACAAACATTGCAACAATAGGTACCTTGAGGTGAGACAACTGTGTTTTTAAAGAATCTTTAAACTAGATCAACTATTATAAGTCCAAATCTTGAATTCCAAAGCTTTTCTTCAAATCCGGTCTATATTACAAAATTGAGGCAAAAAAACGCATCAAAATGAGAAAGAAAACAAATGGAGATCATATATATGCATAAACTATTGAAATCAATCAATAAACTCAAAAACAAAACCTTCTCCCTGTAGATCTCAAATAAAACCCGCCGCCGCTACAGTGCTGTGAAGGTTCTGGGAGTTAGGGTTCTAGAACCCATGGGGGCTAGTCCTTTTATAGTGTACACACATCACAGGCGGATATTTAGCAAAACCGCTTGTGATAGATAACATCACAGGCGGTTTTTTTACTTCGACCGCCTGTGAAGTTAATCTATCACAGGCGGTCGGAATAAACAACCGCCTGTGATGTTATCTATCACAGGCGGTTTTGCTAAATATCCGCCTGGGATTCTTTACAATATAAAAGGCTCGTTGGTCGGTAGGAACCCTAACTCTTCCCGCCCGAGCTAACACAGTTGTGCCGCCAGGCTGCCGTCGTGTCCCCGTCCCCGAGCACGAGCCCGAGCGCCGCCGTCCCAGTCCCCGAGCTCGAGCGCCGCCGTCCCCGTCCCCGAGCCCGAGCGCCGCCGTCCTCGAGCGCCCGAGCAACGCCGTCCCCTTCACCGAGCCCGAGCGCCGTCGTCCCCTTCACCGAGCCCGAGCGCCGCCGTTCCCTTCACCGAGCCCGAGCGTCCGCCGTCCTCGAGCCCGAGCGCCGAGTCCCTAAGCCCCAGCGCTGCCGTCACGGTCCCCGAGCCCGAAGCGCCACCGTCCACGAGCTCTTTCTTCTTCCTCTCGAAGTAAGGTCGAAGTTCAGGTTCCATTTCTTCTTCCCCGAGCTCTTAATTCACATACGCCGCCATACAAATGTTGGTGATCTGTTGTAATTCAGTCTGTTGGCTACAAGCAAGCAATGTTCTACAAATTGTGTATATGCATTCTTATTTCAGTTCAAGAGCCAAGCAGAAAAATGCTCTTAATAACATTTCATTGTATATATGAAGGTTTCCTAAGTACTTGGAGTATTTCATAAGTGCTTCACTTGCTGCGTTGAGGTGCATACATTATTCACAAAGTAATAGTCTGCCCAATCGATGGCTATCCCTGATTATCAGTGCTTAGATTAATTACTGTTGGCGTTTTCACTTACATATATTGTCAATATGTTTATTGCTTATTGTTTGGTTGTCAATTACTTCTCATGTATCAGTTTTTTTTATTTCTTTTATCCCTGTTGATTAAATGTTTGTATACCATTAAGGTGTTAGTATCCTTCGAATGAAGTCTATTTAGTGTTTTTTGACTACCTATCTTTGTTTGATAATCATTAGGTCAAATGTGCTTATGGCCACATATATCATGGAAGTACATAGCCATGACAATGTTATTATCTCCCTATGTTATAAGACTTGTTCTTATCTCCCTTCTAAGTTTTTTGAATACCTATCTTAGCTTCCCAACCCTATGTTATAAGACTTGTTCTTATCTCCCATCTTTGACTTGTTCATAGCCATGACAATGTTATTTGGACCCCTCTTTTTGCCCTATAAGCCACATCCTTGTTTTCCCTCTGATCCCTGCCTTTGTTGCGATCTCAATTTTGATTGTGAGACTTGGTCATTTTCAGTTTCAGAGATGGAAAAAGAGCCACTTGACATGGTTGAGAGCTCAATTCGAGTCATCGAGACACATGTTGACATCATTCGCAGTCTAGTGACTGATGGGGTTGTGGATACTAGTGAACCGAAATCAGTGTACACACTTAAGACCACTTTGTTTCAAATTGGAGATGTATGCGACATGCTTGAGAAGTGTGCTCTGTCCATCAAAAAGTATGCTGACTCCAAGAGGGCTAAAATTATTCAAGATGAAGCCCTGCAATATGCTGAAGATGATGAAGCTGCAGATGATTTGGAGGAACTCCCAAGCCCAGATCTCCTTACTCAAGCCGACATATTGGAAAAATATTTTGGAATTGAGTATGATAGCGACCAGTCAAGGGGTTGTTGATGTTTAGTCCTAAACAACACGATATGAGTATCGTAGGTTTCACCCTTAGAGATAATGTATTTTGTATGAACCTCTTAGAGAGTGTCAAGTCAATGAACTATCTTCGAGTACTATTGGGAAGTGGATCTCTTTGATGTATTTTTTTCCCTAGCGATATCGATGGTGCCGAGTAGCACCAAATTTGGACTTGTGTCCATATCTATAGATGCTAGTAGTTGAGCACTAGCGCCTACAATCTTGACTACCTCATCCCTATTCTCTGTTTGGGACTTATATGGAGAATGGCATCGGCTGAATGCCTGAATCGGGTCGGGAAGCACGGAGCAGATAGAAGTACACTTTCCAATGCAGTTAGACAGAGAAGGCATGGCTGTGATGTTATAATGCTGAAGGACCCTAAGAAGAGATTATGCCCTGTCATCCACCACTGCCCGTTATTTGTGGGCTTCACCGAGGGCTGGAAACATTTGGTGACAGCAAACGACCTTCGGGCTTAGGACGTCTGCGAGCTTGTTAAGGGGACAGACGATGGTGAGCCGGTGTACTATGTCCGGATGTGTGGTCACAAAATTTAAAGCCACCCCGGCTTCATGTGTGCGCTTCTCTTCTCTTAGGTGGGGTGCTAAGTGATCTTAGTAGCAAGAGAAGAGAAGCGCACAGATGAAGCCGGGGCAGCTTTAAATTTTGTGACCACACATCCGGACAGAGTACACCGGCTCACCATCGTCTGGCCCCTTAACAAGCTCACAGACGTCCCCAGCCCGAAGGTCGTTTGATGTCACCAAATGTTTCCAGCCCTCGGTGAAGCCCACAAATAACGGGCAGTGGTGGATGATAGGGCATAATCTCTTCTTGGGGTCCTTCAGCATTATAACATCACAGCCATGCCTTCTCTGTCTAACTGCATTGGAAAGTGCACTTCTATCTGCTCCGTGCTTCCCGGCCCGATCCTGCCCCGGAGGCGGGTTTGGGCTTTCTGTTTGGGGAGTAAAGGAGGGACACGAAGGCGGGTTTGGGCTCGATTTCTTTTGAATCACGTTTTCTCCAAGTTCCCTTATTGATGGAACCAGTATATCAGACTAACAGTATATCCCTTTATCGATGGAACCAGCTTGAATTGCAGACAACGAGCAGCCTATGATGGATGTGGTCTGCACCGGTGCATCTAACAAAGTTGATGAAGACGCGACCAAACTTGAATGGCAGACAACAAGCAGCTCCGGTGAAGGGAGCGGGGAGGATATTTCTAGTGACGACAATCCTTGTACTCCTATACCTCCAAGGAAGAAAAAACATCAGATGAGCTTGATGCCGACTATATTCCCAACGATGAAGATGTAAATAGAAATATGCCGACTATATTCTAAAATAATGTTCATATATGAAAGGCCATTAATTGTTTCAATATATAGATTTCAAATGAAGAGAAGAAAGAGGATGCATGTTCTACACGAAACACGGAGGATGCTCCGATGCCTGAATCATCCGTTTCACATAAGCGGAAACGAGGGCGACGAGGTCCGAATCAGATGAAAGAAGGTGCAGTTATGTACGTAACAAAACTAAATGCAGAGGGGTTTCCTGAAGAACCACTTGACATGGTTACAAAGTTTCGAAATTGCTGCGGGTCTACTGTTAGAGATATAGTGCCAATCACACTTCAAAAATGGAAGGATTTAGATGAAGACACCCGCAATAAGCTATGGGCTAAGTTGTCTGAGTCATTCATGTTCCCAAAAGGCACAGAGGATGCAGTAAGGAAGTCAATGCTCTCTGCTATGGCCAAGATGTTTCGTGGGTGGAAGGCCGAGATGAATAGGGAATTTGTTAAGAAGAATAAGGTTCCTCCGCCCAAGAAAATGGGGAAAATCACTCAAGCTCAGTGGGAGGAATTTGTTCGTCAGAAGACTGAACTGAAGGCCATAGAACTGGGCGAAACTAATTCTCAGAGAGCAAAGATGAACAAACACCCCCATCACCTGGGGTCAACCGGATATCACCATAAAGTTGTGCAGTGGAATAGGATAATCGAGGAAGCTATAGCTAACGGCACTTTGGACCCAATATTAAAAGATATCGATGAGCGAGCTATTTCGTTGGATCTTAGGTCGGGCAGGTTTGAGTGAGGACGGCAAACTTTTGCATCCAGAATTGGTAGGCGAAGTTTCGACAAAAATTCAAGAATATGCAGATAAGAGAAAGAAGGGCGAATTTAAGCCTCGAAGGGAGAATGACATACTAACTGCAGCACTAGGCAATCCTGAACACACTGGACGGGCTCGAGGAATCTCTTCTAAGATTTCCTGGAGAGAGGCGTTTCCAGAGTATGCGTCGTCATATAGGAAACACGAGAAGTCGAAAAGGACCCTTGAAGAGACTATTGATGAAAGGGTACAAAAGGCTATTAATGACGTGATGAACAAAATGAAGAAAACAAAATGCATATCATTTGAACTCAAGCCAAGCCACATGAGTCCACCTATAGTCCCTAGCAGCGTAGGATCTGTGCAAGACTTCACCAAGTACCCTGTAGACGATATTGTTGAGGACAAGCCTTGCTTTCTTCATATTCCAATCAATCGATCTGGGACAAAAACAAAACAAGCTGCTACTGGTTTGGTAAAACCAGGACTTGTTAACTACAAGGATAATCCTGTCCCGCCACACTATGCTGTGGTCCAAGTTCTAGAAATCACAGACAGTGGTTGTGAAGATTGGGAGATAGACTTTCCAGTTGAGGGGATCATAACTTTGCAGGAGGCAATGAACGAGTTGGTCCTTTGGCATCGACGCGACATCAAGTTGGGTGATGAGCCGATCTTAAGCCGTGTATCGCGTCATAAGTCACCAACGCCGAATTCAACACCAATGCAACAAAAATATAGTTCGATCATTCCACGCCCTATGGTGCAGGAAAATATGACACCGACCTCCAAAAAAATCGTTGAAACAATCATATCGCCTCTTGCGAAGGAACTCGACGAGGGGGACGTAGACAAAATTGTTCCTTAGAATGTCGACGTCAACATCAAAAAGGAAGCAAAGGTTGGCACCAATGTTGAAGGGCCAACTATTTCAAAGAAAATTCATCAGCGAATCGCCACTGACGATGTCAAGAAACCGTCAGAATCAGTGTCACGCTACCTGCATAAATTGCAGAGAGTTATGACAAATCAATCAAAAGCGGAATCAGCATCTCATGGAGTAGGCACACGGTCCCAAATAGACAATTTCGAAGTATGGGAAGAAGATGGAATGATTCATACTCGAGAATCATTACGTCTTAAAACCAATATCTCGATATACAAGAAGGAGGATGTTCCTCCTAAATTTGTGAATGGGAGGCCGTTCTTGACGACGATGCAACTTTCTAAGTTGTCAACTCCGGAGATTATAATGCATGAGTGGTACATGGTGGCTAGCAACAAATACAAACTCGAGGACTTCACATTTGTTGTGCCAGAAGATGCATTTTGGAGCAATGATCATATAGATCTTGTGCGGTATTTATTCTTTGACGATCTCTGGTCGTTGTACCACCGACAAAGGATGGAAACCAACTACTTAACCCTCTTTTGCTTGTAAGTACCTCTAAACTTTCATATTTGTTAGTTTTGTACACGCACACATAAACTAGAGTCTAACGATTAACACTTTTACACGTAGGATGCAATACATGGATGATAAGAAGAAACAACTTAAGACATGTTTTCTTGACCCGTTGATGGTATCCCAAGCTCGATACAAAGAAGTTGCTCGGAGACATGGAGAAGAATACAAAGACTTGGACGATGCTGAATTTGAGAAAGCCGTCAAACAGAATCAGAGAAAGAAAATGAAGGTAATCGCGGCATACATTGGACGAGCCATGTATAATCATGTACAACATGGCAAGGACTTAATAATAGCTCCGCACCACTTTAAGTAAGTTATCGACATGGTTTTGAACTATAAATTATGGCAATCGTGATCTTAACATGTGTTTTCGTCTATGTCTATATAGTGACCACTACATTTGTATCATGATCTTTCCAAAGGATGGTAAAGTCGTGGTCTTCGACTCACTGAGAATGGAAAAGGCTACGTATAATGACTTCTTGAAGATTTTAGAGAAGTATGATTATTATTGCACACTTGTACTTATTACAACTTAACAAATGTATTCTTAATCTCACAATGCTATTCTTATATGCAGTGCATACCGTTTTTATTGGAAAGATCTTGGCTACGAACATCCAGAGGACAAGCCTAATTTGTCAATATCATTATTTCCATATGGTGACAAACAACCTCCGGGTACTGTCCTGTGCGGTTATTATGTATGTGAATGGTGTCGTGTCACCTTCCATTACATGGTCAATCGTGAGGATGTAAGTTCGCTATCATTGTCTATGTTGCAATTTTTATGTTATATTGTTGCTCATCACATTACTCTTAGCACTGCTTGCTCTTTTCTTTCATTGCAGGTTCCTAAATCCAAGATCAATGCTGAATGGTTAGAAAGAGATATGGTTTCCGTCGGCGTGGCTAAGGTTGTAAGAGACTTGCTTTACTTTATGCGTCGTGAAGTTCTTCATCAATAAGGGCTATTCTACAATACAAATGGAAATTTGCAACAATTCCCAGAACTAAGTTTGTACACGATATCACACAGTGTTTAGGTCTTTAGTTAGGAACTTTAGATGTTTAGTTGTCTATGGAACTTTGAGATGTTTAGTTGTCTATGGAACTTGATATGTGTATAAATCTGTGTATGACGATGGAACTTGATATGTGGATGAATCTGTGTATATATGGAACATGTTATGGAACTTGATATGTATAAATCTGTGTATGCAATCTGTGTATGAAATCTGTGTATGCAATCTGTGTATGAAATCTGTGTATAATCTGTGTTTGAAAATTCTGTATATGAATCTGTATATTGAAAACCGTCTGTGATTTATATTGTATGCAGTCGGACTTATATTAAAAACCGCTTGTGATGTGTGGCTAACACAAGCGGCTAGGAAAAGAAACCGCCTGTGATGTGTGTCTGTCACAGGCGCTTCCTTTGAACTGAACCGCCTGTAATGTGTGTCTTTCACAGGCGGTTTTTGATTGACCGCCTATGATGTTGTTTTACATCACAGGCGGTGCACCACAAGCGGTTCCTGGAACCGCCTGTGTAGAGGCTAACAAAACCGCCTGTACAGAGGTTTGCTGTAGTAGTGTCGGTGCGCTGCTTTGAAAACCGCCGGATGTACACTCGCAGGGATTCCCCTGGCTGCTGGCGACAGCTTCGGAGATCCCATGAGTTCCTAGAGCATACGTACGTACCCTGGAAATTTTCAACGAAAGCCTTGACCAGGTCGTCCCAGTCGGAGATCTGCGCAGGAGGCAGATGCTCCAGCCAGGCCCGGGCAGCATCGGAGAGGAAAAGGCGGAGGTTGCGGATGATGAGGTTGTCATCGTCCGTCCCTCCCAACTAGCATGCCAGCCGGTAGTCCGCAAGCCACAACTCCAGCCTTGTCTCTCCTGAGTACTTGGTGATGGTGGTCGGGGCTCGGAACTGGGCCGGGAACGGCGCACATCGTATGGCCCAGCTGAAGACTCGTGGACTTGGTGGATCGGGTGAGGGACTCTGATCCTCCTCACTGTCGTAGCGTCCCCCGCGCCCGGGGTGGCAGCCTCGGCGCACCCATTCCTCGAGTCGGGCTCGACGGTCGCGGCGGTGTTGCTCGTCGCCAAGGCGATTCGGGGCTACAGGCGTCCCATCCCGTGTGCGCTCGGTGTGGATCGAGGCCTCCCTCACGCGTCGGGAGGGCGTTGCGCTATGCTCTGAGGGGTCTCCTCGCCTCCGGGAGGCAGAGCTCTCGGCTTATCGGACAGCGGCGTCTTCCAGGAGGCCCTTGAGCTCGCCCTGGATACGTCGCCCCTCGGTGGTGGATGGCTCCGGCATTGTTCGAAGTAGCATCGCCGCTGCGGCTAGGTTCTGGCCGGCCCCGCTGAGGGCTAGGGGCAGCCCTACCCTGGCATCGTCAACGATACGGCGCTGGACGTTCTGAGTCTGATGACGCGCTCCTCCGGCGAGTGCCCGGTCTGCCCACTCCTGCTCGAAGTTTTGTCGGAGCTGCACAAGCCGCCCTACTTCTTCGCCGAGCTTGGCCTGCATCTTGCGGAGTTGCTCAAGCTGTGCGTCCTGACCCCCCACAGGGACTTGGACCATAGCTAGCTCCCGCGGGATCTCGATGCGAGACGCAGGTGCAAGGGCGTCGTCACTTCCTGGCATGCCAAGGTGGTTTTCTCTGTCATGATCCTCCTGATCGATGTGGTAGCACTCGCGAGTTGGGTCGCAACCCTCATCGTCAAGGCTGTGGCCATCATCAGAGCAGCCGGAGAGGCAGTGGTCACATACGGACATGAAGTCACGCATGGCACCGGGATCACGGAGTTCGGAGAAATCCCAACTGACGTCGGGGTCATCCTCTTCCTCGGAACCCGCGGGTCTGGAGGTTGAGATGGCCGTCAGTCGGTCCCAAGTTGACCACATATGGTACCCCGGAAGGTCAGTATATGCCCTAGCGAAAGCGCTCACCGAAGCGGGGTCGCTTGGTGGATCGAAGCTAAATCTAAAGGGAATAGGATGGAAAACGAATGGTACCTCTTGGTCGATAGACGGTGGTGAAGTCGCATCGGGGACGGACTGCACCGTTATCTCGGGTACGAGGCTAACGTCTAGCAAGTCCTTCGCGAGGGTGCTGGCGTCATCAGTCCACTTGGGGTTGGCACGTTGCGGGGAAGCGACACCCGTCGTTGTCTCAGGTGCGAGGATAACACCCGACATGTCCCCTGCAGGGGTGCCGGCGTCGTCGACCTGCTCTGGTTCGACAGCCGACGAGGTGCCGCCTCTTGCCTGGCCACGGTTGCCTCGTCTCCCCCTCCTCCGGCGAGGAGGGTGGCGGGGCAAACCCGGGTGTTCCTCTTCTGCCGCGAGGAGATGCCGTCATCGAGTTCACCTCCGCCGGGCAGGCCGACGACTGTTGTCGTGCTGCGAGGGGAGCAGTACCATGTTGTAGCCACCATCGAGGGACATGAACTCGAGACTTCCGAAGCGGAGCACCATCCCGGGCTGAAGAGGCTGCTGAAGGCTACCCATCTAGAACTTAACGGGAAAGTATTCGTTAACACACAGCGGTCCCCTACCTGGCGCGCCAACTGTCGGTGTTTTGGACCCGCGAGGGCCCTCAACCAACCAGTGAATTTGTTGCTGCGTGTCCCTGTCCAGATGGGTTGATGCAAGATGGAACACAAGAGGGGAATGAGGCTTATGTTATCTCGCACCGGGGTGCTCGTAGTAGGGGTTACAAGCGTTGCGGGAGAGTGAGAACGAGAGAGAGCGAGAAAGAGAGGGTTCGGCCTTGAGGCGAGCCGTCTGAGTCTGTCTCTGCTCGTCTGCGTCGTACGTCCGTGTGTTCGTACATGCGCCTTTTCTCCCGTCCCCCCTGGAAGGCCCTAAACATCCCCTTTTATAGATACAAGGAGGTGCCCAGCTGTACAATGGGGGTGTAGCTATGGGCTAACGTGGCTGGCGGAGAATTGCCTTGAGCCCTGTACATGTACTAATGTGGTCGTCGGAGAAGTGCCTTGAGCCCTGTAGAAGCATAGCTGGCGGTGCGGCATGGATGCTGCTGATGTTTCCTTGCTTCCATATGAGGTTGAGAGCAATCCGACGTCATGGGCGCACGCGGGGAACCATCATTACCTGTTACCGGAGTAACCTTAGATGGGACACCGGTCTTGTTCCTTCATAGCCTGAGATAGCTTGCTAGGAGTAGGGTAATGATGTATCCCTTGTAGCGTAGTCGGTCCGAGGCCGGGGTCGGGCGAGGCGGAGACTTCTCCTGAGGCCGAGGTTGAGGTCGGGCAAGGATGTGACTCCTCCCGAGGCCGAGGCTGTGGCCGAGGCCCGAGGTCAGGCGAGACGGGGACCTTCCCCCGAGGCCGAGGCCTGGGGTCGGGCGAGGCGGAGCTCCCTGTCGCGCCCGAGGCTGAACTCGGGAGAGGTCACAACTTGCTATTGTCAGTCTTGCCCTGGTGGTTGGCACAGTAGCCGGAGCGGGGTGAGTAGCGTTGTTTTCCTGTCAGAACGGTCAGTAAAGGGGTGAAGTGACTGCGGTCACTTTGACCTTGCCAACTAAGGCACGCGTGTCAGGATAAGGTGTCAGGCGATCCCCGCATTAAATGTGCATGAGATACGGTCGGTTGGTAAGGCAATTTGGTTGAGGTCGCTGCACGACAAAGTATGCCCGAGCTGGGCTTCGGGCGAGCCGGGGGTGCGCCCACTGCCTGGGGAGGCCCTTGGGCGAGGCGTGAATTCGTCCGGGACTACTGTTCCCGCCCGAGGCTGGGCTTGGATGAGGTCGCGTCCCTCGGTAGACGTGGCCTTGACTTGAACCGTGCCTTATCAGCCGTGTATGGTTTGTTCTGAAGATGTTTTCCAGCCGGATTGAGGAGCATCAGGGGTACCCCTAATTATGGTCCCCAACACATGTTTTCCGTGAAGTAAATCATATTTCGTCGTGTAAAAAACTATACCGATTAAAGATACAAAAATTCACATAAAGAAACAATAAGGATTCAGTAGATATGAAATAGAGGTAATATGTAAAAAGCTTGTTTCTCAAATAATTGTTAGCATGCTGGTTCTACATAATAGCTTTTCTAACAAAAATAATGCAGTGTACTGAGGACTGCAACTTGTAAATATGAAAGGAAAATAACGTTGTTTTGACAATGCAACGATAAACATGTTTCTATCAATGTAACAAATATAGGTGCACGATCGAGTACAATTGATTGGCATGTTTATCATTTTTTCCCATTTTTAAGAAAGGCAGAAAGCTGTGTAAGCTAATTTTAGAAAGGTAACTGCATTTATCGTTGAGTCGTCCTTATCGTCGACTAATTAGATGATTGGGACGACCAGGCTCCCTAATCGAATCATCCGGCTAATCAACTGTTAACAGGCGACCAACCTGACTAATCACGATTAATCATGATTAGTCAGACGACCTTCAATCATTGTTTAGGAATACAGGTAATAGAGACATAGAGTCACCCAACAATTTAGGACAAGTAACAAGGACCAAACATATAAGTGAGGAACTTATGATCAAGTGAAATGGAGGAACTTATGATCAAGTGAAATGGGTCTACTTTGGAAACTCCACTAGCATTAGGACATGATTCATGGCATTTCAGGAATACAGGTAACAAAGACATAGAGTCGTCCTTGGAAGCTACATTCAGCACCTGCAACTTTCATTCAACCATTTAGAAACGTGTGGATTTGCCATCCCGAGTGAGCATTATGTAAGCACTAAGTAAGCACCAGAACACCCAATTTCACCAGAAAGATTCAGCAGCCTTACACAGGGGAAGCTTTCAATGTTTAGGTACATTGACTTCATAAGGTCCGGAACTGATTCCAATGTGGCACCATCTCCTATAAAATGAAATGGCAATAGCAACATACAGTTACAATAGAATTAATGTGTAGAGAAATATGAAGAGCTATAGAGCAGCCATATGCCCCAAACATGTCACTTTTACCTCCCAGATACTAACAATTAGGTAAAAAAATACACCAAAATCACATAGCACCGATCTATATATCACATAGTTCGTTCGCCTCTACTATAACCCTAAACTTGAAATAGCAGCAGTTTAACTGACACTGATTAAAGCATTACAGAAACTGACAGTGATGTAACCCTAACACCCTAACAAAAAATAGCAGCACAAATGCATGATTTCAAATCTCGCCCAATTTCAGTGTCATGTAGACCTTCAATCATTGTTTAGGAATATAGGTAATAGAGACATAGAGTCATCCAACAATTTAGGACAAGTAACAAGGACCAAACATATAAGTGAGGAACTTATGATCAAGTGAAATGGGTCTACTTTGGAAACTCCACTACCATTAGGACATGATTCATGGCATTTCAGGAATACAGGTAACAAAGACATAGAGTCGTCCTTGGAAGCTATATTCAGCAAGTGCAACTTTCATTCAACCATTTAGAAACGTGTGGATTTGTCATCCTGAGTGAGCATTATGTAAGCACTAAGTAAGCACCAGAACACCCAATTTCACCAGAAAGATTCAGCAGCCTTACACAGGGGAAGCTTTCAATGTTTAGGTACATTGACTTCACAAGGTCCGGAACTGATTCCAATGTGGCACCATCTCCTATAAAATGAAATGGCAATAGCAACATACAGTTACAATAGAATTGATGTGTAGAGAAATATGAAGAGCTATAGAGCAGCCATATGCCCCAAACATGTCACTCTTACCTCCCAAATACTGACAATTAGGTAAAAAAATACACCAAAATCACATAGCACCGATCTATATATCACATAGTTCGTTCGCCTCTACTGTACCCTAAACTTGAAATAGCAGCAGTTTAACCGACACTGATTAAAGCATTACAGAAACTGACAGTGATGTAACCCTAACACCCTAACAAAAAACAGCAACACAAATGCATGGTTTCAAATCTCGCCCAATTTCAGTGTCATGTAGCAGCTAGAACAGAATGAACAAGCACATCACCAAGGCCAACACAGCAAGAGAACACATGAGCGTGCAAGTGAAAGAACTAAACTATCAACTAAGAGCCCTTGCTCCCAGAATGAATCTTCTATTCACTAAAGCATCCCATTGATGACTGATCCCCTTAGCTCCATAAAACAGGGAATGGGAAGTATAATAGTCCCAGTTTGACCTCTAAACACCCATTCTAGCTCCCGGAATTTTAGCAGAGAAAGGGGAATAGCGGCCTGGAATATCCAAACTGAGCTCCATTGTAGCACATAAGAAGAAAAACAGCACAACGCCCATGAATCCCGTCGTAATCAAGCACCATTTCAGGTCGGCGCACAAAGAGCACGAGCTCGCCTGAAGTTCCACGGGCGGAGAGCACATAGGTGATAGATGATGATCTTTCAATCCACTCGTGGGAAGGGAAATCGATCCGCACCACGCGGGAGGAGATGTAAGCGGTAGATGATATCTACCAATCCTCAGCATAGTTGCACACGCAGTGGAACCAGGGACGGGGGAGGAAAAATCGATCCACCCAGAGAAGGGTTAGCGGCATGCACCTGCTCGATGTCAAGCTCCATGGGCCCCGCCCGGATGCCACCGAGATCCGACGAGACGTCCGACATGGCAGCGGACTCCGCATCAGACCCGGCGCCGGCACCGCCCCATCACGGCCAGGCGCGTGCGGACCGCTGGCTTCGTTCACTGAGCCTTGCCACCGCGCGTGGGGGGAGGCGGCGCGCTTCAATGGGGGCTCGGCTTGCTCGCCTGTGCGGGTCAAGGTGGGCAGGGCAACTCGTAGATCAGGGTAGATAAAGTTCACGAGGTAGGGAGGGCGGATCGCGGGGATCGCGGGCGTAGCCGGTTAGGGAGGCGGGGGCAGTCTACATTAGTCTCTTAATAGTTAGTAGAGACTAGGTATATGTCCGTGCGTTGCAACGACATACAAAATATTTGACAAAATATGAGTGTTAGAGCAACTCTAACAAATGTCTCAAACAGGATCTCTTGTATGAGTGTTACAGACTTTCTGCAACTCCATAGCACACTCCAAAAACACAGACGCATTAAGAAGTATGTCCACGGAAGCTCGTTTGTTATCTAGGACATGAATTATGTCCACGGAAACTCGTTTGTTACGAAATCAAATTTGGTAAAAGCGAGCAAAACAAAAAGACTTCATCGCACAAGATACCGCTTAAATTGAAAGGATATATATTTTTAGCATTATTCTTATGACAGACCATACCGTTTCGACAGCTTTAAACTTCTCGATATTGTAAAAAAATCCTAGGCAAGTTCAAACAGATTAAAAGGTGATGTCAAATTATCATTTTGATAGCTTTAAACTTTTTCATATTGTAACAAAAACTAGAGGTAAGTTTGAGCAGATTAAAAGGTGATGTCAAATTACCATTTTCGTTTTGGGACTGCATGTTATGTCTTTGATCTTGGCCACTGTGGTCTCTTCACCCTTCTTGGAAGTATTTGTATTCTTTGGTTGAGACATGTATCTGCTCGGCACCTCAGAGCACGCCAAGTTCAGCTTCGAACAGACCTCGATTGCATGTTATGTATTTGATCTTGGCCACCGTGGTCTCTTCACCCTTTTTGGCAGTCTTTGTATTCTTCATCTGAGACATGTATCTACTCGACACCTCCCTGCACACCAAGTTTAACTTCGAAAAGACCTCGGTTTTTGTCTACCATCAACAGGTGGACCGGCTCTTTTTTTGGCATCATGCTCATGAATAGAGCCTTAACGACGGTCCCTTTCTCGATTGCAGCAGCCAAGTTAGAGTTAGCAAATAATTAAAGTTAGAGTCACCTGGAACACATGTGCTTTATATGGTGCTGCATGATCACTACTATATAAAGTAGTGCTATTTCGTTGAGTATAGAAACTAAAAAATAAGAGGGCAATTACTAAAATAGCAAGAACCTCTCCAAGGCTAATATATCGTAGCTTCCAGAGAAGGCAAAGTAGAAAGGGTTTTGCTTCCTCTTTACGAAACTATAAGAAATACTTCAGCAAATAAACAGATTAAAATTGAAATTTATTCAAAAAAATAAGCACAACAGGGAACTCATATTAGTATTATTGCTATTAAAATTTAATCATTGTAAAAAACTGCCTTGCAAGATGACGAGCGGCGTGGGGGGTGGACCGGTGGAGCATGTCAAGGCCAAGCAAATCACCAATTGGTGGTGGAGCGACGACAGCGGATGTAGGAGCACGCGTCGTCAGTGAAGAAGCAGAAGGGGGGTGGAGCAGGTCAAGGCCAAGCAAATCACCAGTTGGTGGTGGAGCGGCGGCGCGCGACGTAGAAGACGAAGAACACTCCCGAGAGTCTGCGTTGCGATGTTTCTAGGAGGTCCGCGGAAGGAGCGAGGAGAGGCCTCCATCGGCCAAGCGTCAAATCAAACACCAGAGGTGTAATGAGCGAGGGAGCGAGAGGAGCCGTAAACCATTGATTGATGATCGGACAGTTTCAAGCCTTTTTTACGACATGGATAGCCTGGTCGAAGCCGTTTTGAACCGGCTTTAATATATAGTAAATGCGTTTGCAGATTCAAAAATATAAAATAAACTATGCATTTGCATGCGTTTCTGTTAAGTTTGCCCCCTTCCCGTGAAGAAAAACTAAACGAACAACTGCAAACACAAAGTGGCTGATGTTGTCTACTTCACGATAGGAGCTGTCCTTCAGAATCCTTCCCCTGCGTGCCTCTGCGACTTGCGAAACACGCATATGTGATGGAATGAAACTGACCCAGAGGGATCAGTGAGGGCAACTCTTTGTTCTTCTTTCTTTTTCACTGAGCTTAGAGTAACCTTCATTTTCCGGTGGATGAACCTGGCGCTCAGCCTCCTCCTCGGCCTGCCGCTGGATTAGTGTCCAGGTGCATCATCCTCCACTTGTACAAGCACGAGCTCTGCCTCTGCTCGACTGCTCCCAAAATACCCAGACAAAAGATCCACGACAATCTGACCCTAATGACGTGTTCCCTTCCCTGTCGAAAGCTTTGTATAGACGACAAGAAAAGCAAGCGTCTCACTGACTCTTTTCCTAAATCTCAGTGATCCATCGTGTTCATCTCTCTCACAGAAGAAGAGTCAGCCATACAGAGCAAAGCAGTGCCAACTACCTACCAAAGTGTGTAACTGAAGGAAAGAAAACAGAACAGAAGAAGGACACCACACCACAGACGGACAACCTAAGCTCGGATTGGTTGCTCGCTCACCAGATTACAGATTCCTCATCTCTCTTTACAGTTACAGTCTACACAAACACACACAAACAAAAATCCTAATCCATGGCTGGCTTCAAAGTTTAAAGACTCGAGACGCCATGATTCGCCGGTGGGCAAGCGGGAGGGTGGGTGAGCAAAAAGGTTGATGGGTCAATAATACCAAACTGCAATCAGAAACCAGCCGTCGGCTGGCTCGGCTGCCCCGCGCGGTCGGTCAGTGCGCGGCGGCGGCGGCGACGGTGCAGCGGTGCTGGCAGAAGCTGGGTACACGATCCATGCACTGGTACACCGACGGGTTGCGCGCTGAGGCTGGATTTGACGCAGTCCCTGCAGGCCGGGAGGCAGCCGCGGGGCGCCGCGTCCAGGCACTGGCACCGCGGCGGCTCCGACCTGGTGCACCCGCCGCAGCTGTCACAGCACGACCACGCGCGTGCCGCCGCCTTCACCTGGCTCGCCAGCTCCCCTCCTCCTCCTCCTCCGGCTCCCTGCCCTGAAACAAGAGTTCGATTTGGGACCCATGAGCCAAACTGAACAACCCACGCATGCTGATAGCAAGGAAGGAAGGAACAAATCTTGAACTTTCCAACCAAAAGCAGTGCGCAAAAAATAACAGAAAAAAAAATCTTGGATTGACTATGAATCGAAAAACCTCCAAGGATGCGATTTTTTGGCAGGAACTGAGTCTAAACACCGATGTGGACGACCTCTGGTGCTTTGGACATGGGCGTGGTGGTAGTGGTGGTGGTGCCTATTGCTGGTGCCTAGGTGCCTGGGCGAGCCGCCGAGTCCGTAGTGGGGCGAGAGGCGTAGGGATCAAGGCAAGGAGGCGGCGCACTGGAGATCGGACAGTCGAAGGGAGCCAGAGGGAGTGGATCGGCGTCGGGCTGGTTGGGGCAGCGACTGGGCCATATCCTTCTGCACCTCCGTAGGGGCTTGCCTCCTCCCCTTTCTCATCGTTGTATCGGGGCCAGGTCGAGACGTCAGGTGGGGGTGAGCGGAGGTGGAGGCGAGGCACGCAAGGTGGAGGTCGGCGAGGAATCCGGTGTCATTGGGGCTCGGGTCGAGGCGTCGAGCGTGGGCGAGGCCGAGGTGGCGACGACCGTTGATGGCGGCGACGAAAGCGCGACCACCATTCGGGATCGAAGCGGAGCGGAGAATGTCGGAGTGGGAGGCAGAACCGTGCACCACATCGATGTGGACGCCTACGCTATGCTCTTAAGAAGTAGTATAGATATAGATACAGCCATGTCAGCAAGATTCTCTCCCCCTATATTCACTTTTTCCGCAACGGTTCCGCTACATATTCCCCTATCTTTCACTCTACACATAAAATATACATATCATTCCAACTACCATCAACTACCTTCTTTTTTCCATTTTGTATATGTACACGTACGGCTGGTTCAAATATTTAGTTTTGTATTTTTTATAAAGATAATCTCCAATAATTAGTGTGCGGTCCATTATGCATACAATTAAATTTTTCATTACTTTCGAAATTCCACGATGCATAATTGATTATATTGCATCGTCCAAAATTGTATTTAATATTAATTCTCGAGCATTTAGCAACTAGGACGAACTTTTTTTGCAGGAAAAAAACCAACTGCGAAGAACCCATGTCCAAGCATCTAACTTTGCTCAGCAGTACTTAACTGATAAGTTTCACTTCTGTTAGTGCTGCTACGAGTGCGATGACACCAAAGAGTGAGCTACAAACCGTTGTGCTTGTGAGAAGTGAGCAAAGTCTTGTCCAGCCCATCTAAACGCAAGCCTTCCCAGGTGTAGCGCTTTTTTCAAGGCCCAATGCAAAGCTAGACTAGCCTAGTCAACGTGTTCTTGGGCCTGGCTATATCTGTTTTTTCCTTTTTGTTGGCCCGGACTATGTTTTGTGTACGTGACTATTGTTTGTGTCTCTCTCTCTACGTTTTGGTCCTCTTATTAATCGGGAAAGAGTAACGTCAACAAAGAATACGGTGGCATGGCAGTGGCAACTAATGCTGGGTGCGATGAGACCATCTCTCCAGCAGACCATATAAACGGTCGTGCAAAGTATTATTTTGCACTGTAGATTTCACTGTTTGTATAGTAGAGTTTTAAATAGAGAGTGAGATATGAAACAAGATAGGAAGCTTGCTGGAGTGTATGTTGTATATGTACCTACTTTCACGGAAACGGCTGAAAAATACACATGGAGAGAGAAACCAAAAAAGGCAAAAGTAATAGAGTCTGTTTAAATGCACATGACTAAAGCAGTTTCAAACACCCTCACTTGTTCCAAACAATATTTCAAGTAGCTTAGCCTCACAGATTCAAAAAGGGCCAGAGTACTCTGCAATTAGGGTCGAGTTGCAGAAAATAAAGCCTGAAGCGGCTCCTGAAACCAAGCGCGCGCGGTGGGCCGGAAACTTGTCTGTAAGCAACTACTACTAACTGAGTAATTAATTAAGCAAAGGCCAAGCGCGCACGAGAACAAAGGCAGCTGTGGCGACTGTCGAGCGAGACCATCGAGCAGATAAGATTCTCCGTACCAAGGCCGGCGCGTGCGGATTTTTTATTTTCTCACCAAGTTTCGGCGACCCCATCAACCCTCCGCTTTGCATCAGCTGCCTTCCTGTCTGGCCATCTTCCTTTCCTTTTCTTTTTGTACTTTGTCTTTGGATTGGACACCGGCTTTAATTTGCGAGAGAGAGATCGAAAGGCCATTTCCATGACCAATTCTTTGGCGTGCCCTGGCCCCTGGCTAGCTAGCTAGCTAGCCAGCCAGCCAGCCAGCTCGTTTGGCACCGCGTATATCCTGCCTTTATATCCTTTTGATCTCGACGAAAGATCTGTGCCTCTTTTTTTTTCCCTCCTTTCTTCTCTGTGCGTGTTTTGTCTTACTGAAAGCACGTTTTCTCCTCCCTTTTTCACCTTTAGTGGAGGTGGAGTGATCCGCATCATACTATAGGATCTGGGATAGGTTTGGAGCACCTTTTGTTTTTTTCCCATGGAGAGCTTGTATATATGATAGCCTAAATTTCTGGATAATATTTTTTTAAGGAATCGGCTCTCGCAAACAAAAAAAAAAACAGCTGCCAAAAGGCAATTCTGACGGCTAAAGAAGGCGCCGAAACAAACATGTAGTACTGCTATCTCTCTTGGGCTTGGCTAGCTAGGTTGTGCGGTCTGCCTCGGCTAGCATTTGCGAGGCAAGAGACACGCACCACCAGCTGACGTGGGCCATGCAATGATGCGTCGGACGCGGATGGGCTCCTGCTGGTGGGTGGTTTTGCTTTGGTGTGTGCACCTTTAGTTTTTTTTGTTTTTGTTTTTGTTTTTGTTTTTTTTTACACACTTCATACTACGTGAGAAGGCCGATTAGGTTTTCGTTTCTATAGCTACTCGATTGTACGTACTACGTACATAATATAACTGGTTGTCCGCCTCGCCTCGCCTCGCCTCGCCTCGCCTCGCTCGAACGGGGAAATCAGCTCCGATCCGGTGGCGAAAACGACGTGCATGGCTGCTTTTTCTCTCTCGCAAGTGACAGGCGACATCGCTAAATATCTCGATTATTCTCTACAGGGGGTGTTTATTACTACTACTAATAAATGTCGTCAATTCCGCCATGCTTCCGACCTACAGTTTCGCTGCAAAAAAAAACTATAATCTCAATCAAATGGGTACAGCAGCACAATAGAATTTTGAAAATCTACAGATTCCTATAGATCCTTTTATAACCACCTCCTACTATATTTCTGTTACCTATGTTACTAAGCTATCATACTCTTATAGAATGAACAGTTGGCAATGTTTAAAACCAAACATATTTTAGTTCTTCCACAACCTGTCAGCCGACAACAGCTTATCACAGCCCATGGCAAGGTCTGGACCAAACATATTTTAGTTCTTACACAACCGCGTCAGCCATCGGCGCCTTTTTCATAGCTCACGAGTCACGACTAGATCGAATCGGATTTTCGGAAATCTACAGCTGAACCAAACAGACACTTAACAACGACGTTTTGTACTATAGACTGTTTATAGAGTGAAGTTTGAAATTAGAGACGGGGTAAGTAATAAGCCGGTGAAGGTATAGAGCCTCTACTAGCTTTCTACCCTAAGCTTCACAAAAGTTATTTTCAACTTCTCCTGTCAAACGTGGCAGGAGCTTCTCCATAAAAGTTTGATGTGTATGAAAAGCTGTGTTTGTTTATCAAATGTTTATAAAACAGCTTTAGGCTACTAGCTAGCTAGCTGCTAGGATCGCATCAAACGTCAAACGGAGCAGCCAATATGTCCATGCATGTTGTACGCCGCCTCAGCTCTTCCGTACGCCTTTTTTATGGTACCTCTGCAGGTACGGAAGGCCGCAGCCTAGGTATATATCTACATTAATCTATATGGGTTATTAAACGGAGTAGAAGGAAAAATAGTTTTTAGTTTCATTAGAGCATAATCTCAAACAGTGTCATATCTTGAAATATATGGTCCAACTCATAGAAAATAGCTCTAACGAAGCCTCTTACTTTACTAATTTGTATTAAAAAAAATATGTAGAGCACACCATAAAGCAACTTAAATATATTACACCATATATCCTTGTTTTCTACACCATTCTCAACTTTTTTTCTTTCCTCACAGTGCGATTTAATTCCTAAATTACATGATTTAGGGTTTCACCGTTGGAGCGTAATTTGTTTTTAGTATCATAATGTAGTATTTTTTTTGGTGCACTGCTGCTATCCCATCTGGAAGCTCCTACACCTAGTACAGTAAAGTCCAGTCTCCAGTGTCGTCCATATTCCACTTCCACTTCCTCCCGCCCGAATTCCACGGCCGTACGCTTCCGTAGCACCCTCGGTACGGAACCGAGGACGCATCGAGCGCGGACCGCTGCGCCTGCCGGCCACCCACCACCGCTGGCTCCGTACGCGCACGTGGCGTCCCGGTCCCGGGCGGCCTCCCAGGAATCCCATCCCATCCCACCACGGACCATCCGCCGCTGTCCTGTCATGTGCGCCTTCCGATCGACCATGGACGGTGCTGGTGGGCCCTAAGGTATTTATTTGTTTTCCAATGTTCCGATTCAACGAGCGGGTGACTGACTGACTGATGGATGGGTACCCGACTACTAGTCGTACCCGTAATTAACTGCCAGGTGATCCCGATCACATTAATTAAACCGGCGCGTACTGTATACGGTAGTAGACTGTAGACCGTAGACGGGCGGGCGGGCGGGCGTGTGTGTACGCAGGACCTATAGCGTGTGGTGTGTGACCCGATCCTTTTTTTTTTGTATTACTAATATCATTATTATTTTATTTATACGTGTACTACTATCTAGAAGATAACACCGGTAGGTGGTCCTTTTTGCGAGGCCGAGAAACGTTTTACTTTTGGCTGTGCGGACGAGGGAGTGGCCTCATCGTCTCACCGGCTGACGACCGGCGGTGCGCGTTCCGTTCCCGAGTGTGGTGTGGCGTGGCTGACGAACGACCGTGCATGCGCGCGTTGAATTATTACATGTGCCCGCACCATTGAATTTGCGAGCCACAGCCATCGTCCATCCAGATCGAATGGCGCAAAGAGGGGGTAGTGATGGTTAATTTGGAAAGGAGATCGAGGTCGTATGGTGGACGAGCGAGGAGGAGGAAGACGAAGGAACATAGGTTGCGGTAGACATTATTGTTCTAGAAATATTTTCCTTGGTTCTGGTATCAAATAGATTGAATGGCTCAAAGGCTCTGTTGACCCTGTAGATCGTGGAATGCTCTGTACATGCATGCATGGCTGATGATACAAGTATCGGTCCTGAGCATGTCAAGGAGAAAAAAGATATTGGCCTGTTCGGCAACAAAGTTTCTCAAAACCAAGGTCTTACAATACTATACTTTTTGCAACTGTTATGATAATACTGTAGTTTTAGCCGCAGCTTCCAAAAAAAATACCATAATTTTGAAAACATTTGTTCGGATACAGCACTGTAAACTATATATAGTATTAGACAGAAGTTAGCCATGCCATGAAAACTTTGGATCAGGGTGGAGTATCTAATACTCCAAAAACACCACGGTGTCTAGAATACCATGGTTTTGGAACACATAGTTTCCAGGAATGCTACCAACACCCGGCCGGCCCCATGACATAAATTACTACGGTGTTACTCGAAACCATAATATCACATAGAAACCGTACACAATACTTTACTCCAAGACAGACCCTATAGGATAGGCCTGTCTTGTGACGGGGGTACAACAGTGTCCCCGACCCGATTTTTCCTTCCCATTGCAGCCGCATGCCTACCCACAAGAGTCGCAAGCAACAACAAATCTCCCTCACTGCTGCCACGCGGAGCACGTACCTTGTTGCGCACATAATAGCTACTACCTTGTGTGAGCGAGCGAAGAACCATAAGAAAACGTTACACACATCGAGTCATGTATGCAGTCAGGGGCAACGACGGGGGAGCACAGGGGGCAATGCTCCCCTAATTCTATAGGGCCTGTTAGGTTTTTTAGCTAATTCTCATGCAAACGATGCAAAAATTGTTTCTAACACCCACCTAATCTAATTTGGTCCCCTAATCTTAGATCCTGGCTTTGCTCTATCTAGTACTCTAAAGTTCAGAGAGAGCACGAAAACGCTATTTAGCGCGTTCGGTTATAGTCTAGAGGTGGAACCGGAGGCACGGATGAATGCGTACCCAACGGGAGGTGGGAAGGAGGGAGATGAAAAATAAATAATAGAATATGATATTGATATATGATAGAGATTTAAGTTCAATATAACTATAGAAAATTATACTATATCTTCTTTTGATCAGGATGAAATATATTTTTAAGTAGAAATAAAAATTTAGGATTGTATAAGCCCCGCCCCTGACCGCGGTCGGCGGTCTCCCCAGCAAGATACCTGTGTGGGCAATTCAGAACCTCGGCATGTGCAATCACACACCCTACCCTAGAAAAGGTAGGGAGGTTATTGGCAAGCATGCAAAAGCAGCACAGTAGCTAGCGCAGCATGTGGCGTGTGTAGTCAGTGTACTAGTAGTACGTAACTGCGTGTCCAACTCCCAACTTTTTGGCATGTGCGTTCAGGCAGCAGGATTGGCGTCGGAAAAATAGAGAGGCCTTTTCAGTCTTGGTTGCCAAGTACTATACCGAGCTCGTTGCCCAACCACCACCACCACAGCACCTCATTGGTCCGCGAACTTGTGACGGCCGGCTCTACCCTACCCTACCCAAGCCCAAGCGCTCCTCGATTCCTCGTTTCACAGTCACAGCCAGGGAGTAGTAGCAGTGCGTACGTGGCTCATTGCGCAGCAGGCGTGAGCGTGAGGACCCAACTGTCTGGCTGGGACTGGGTGTAGCTGCGTCTGAAGGAGATTATTCGTATCGCAATCCATCGGTCCAGGTCCAGTCCAGGCCCTCCGGCGTTGGGCGGCGGGCCGGGGACCGCGAGCGACGCGCGAGCCACACGCGCCGCCGTAGAAGATCTTGCTGGGCCCGCGGGGGCGGTGCGCACGACGCGGACGGCGGTGTTGGGGTGGGTGGGTGTGGCCGTAGCTACGGAACCGTACCGGCGCTTGTACCCGCCTCACCTTCCCCCCCACGTCGCCGTCGCCGCTCTGCGGCGGCCGGCGGGGGAAAGAGTACAACAGCAGCCAGCCTGTGGCACCATGTGGCCAGTTCCCTTCCACCGACACGACACCGACCGGCCGCAGACGACACAAGACAGAGCCACCGCCGTCCCCAGTTATAAGTTACTCCCTACCTTCGTAAATATATGATACTGTTATTTTTTTAAAAAAATTAACCAATCGTATTATTTAAAAAATTAAAGAGTTATCATTTATTTTTTATTTATTTTATCATTTAAGTTAGTTTATACTTGACTTAAAATTTTATATTTTTGAATAAATATTCTGAATAAGATAAGTGGTTATAGTTTTTTTCAAAAAAAATCAACTATATCATATATTATTTATATATTATTTAATTATATATATAGTATATATAATCAAAACATCTCAAATTTTAACCAAGCGGAAGAATCTCATCTCATCTCACGGGCAGGCCTAGAGTCCTGAGTCCTGACACAGTGCTTGCCGTACTGGGTTGCCAATTAGTAAAAAAAAAAAAAATATATAGCCCTGCTGCTCCGTACCAGGGTTGTCCCCCGCGCGGCCCCGTACAAATGGCGTGCGCCACGAGGACGTGGTGGAGTGGAATGGAATCCAGCGTAGCGGCGGAGTCGTCCGCGCGTCTCGCCGGCGGCAGGCGGCGGCATATTACGCCGGCCGGCTCTGTGTCCCGTACTGGCTGCAGCGCATGCATGCGTTCGGTCCAAATGTATCCACCGGCCGTTTAGCCATCGGGAGCATCGTCGTCGTCTCCACTCCACGGCTAGCTGCCTTTTGTACGCACGCAGGCAGCTGTATATATAAATAAATAGCAAGTAATATGCTGTCGTCAGTGCTGCTAAACACACACATTGAAGTGAAGAACGACTGACCGATTCGTGTGAGCCTGCCTGTTAAAGCTCCGGTCCAGATGTAATGTAACCAACTTGGGATATTGAAGAAAAAGGCCGATGAGCGACTCCATATTAAACCACATATCCTAAATTGCTCGTTTGGGTAGGATCGTGACAAGAGATATTCGAATTAATGAAGAACATATCCGTGGCCGTCGCCGTCGCCGTCGTGGGATCAACCTTTTTTTTTTTGCTTGATAAAATATTCTCCACCCTCTTGGTCTCTCTTGGATGCCATGAATTGCGATCCGAGCAGGACCGATCCATCATGCATGTGCCATTTTGTGCATGGGAATGCGTGGCCCGCGGCATGATGGATGGGTGGTGGGTGTGCGTCCTGGTGCGTACAGGTGTACACCGCACATGCGCACGCTACTTTACCTACGCTAATTGTCATCAACATGGTGCTGATTATTGCCTGCCTAACTGTTTGGCGTCGACCAGCACTTTGGCGACGAGTGGCTTATCGCACAGATCATTCAGTTCGTTGTTACGTTCAGCTATTTCCTCAAAACCGCACACAAATTGTGTAAACCCCAAGCAATCCGTGTGAATTACCCAAGGGCTCGGGAGCTACATTCATCAAATGCACTTGCGCGCACCTAAAAAGGTAACTTCTCAACGAAAGCCTCTGCGCAACTCCAAGAAGTCACACAAAGGCCCCGGTCTGCTGTAGTGTTTGGTTGAAGAGCCAAGTGGAACCGTTCCGTCCCAGTTTTGTTGCTGTTTGGTTACAAAGGAACTAGAACGGAATGGCTCCAATTAGGGAATATTCTCCTCAGATCCAGAACCATTCCGCTCCAAAAAATCAACCGGACGGAGCCGCTCCGTTCCCATTCCGCTCTCACAGTCACGCTCCGCTCCGTTCACTCTGCAACCAAACAAAAAACAGAGCCGCTCCGTTCCAGATTACCAAACACAGAACGGAGCGGCTCCGTTCCTAGAATCAGGGATGGAACGGCTCCGTTCTACTTGGCTCCTCAACCAAACACTACCTAAAGGAGGTCCCAAAACTTCTTAAACGACCCACTCGTCGACTGATCGACCCTTTGCCGAGCAACCTTGTGAGGCAACATAGCTGACCAACCGACCACTGAGCAACCCCACAAGGCAGGGTGAGCGGCTAACCATGTATTGAGCAACTTTGTGAGACGGAGCGGAAGACTTGTACCGGGTCCAGACCTTCCCTTTATATAGATGAAGGGCTACGACCGATTAAAACCCCCACAATCGATCAAATCAAGTCTATTTCTCGTTTTTACCTAATAAGAAGTAGTTCTAGTTTAGCCTCCTTCTACCTCAAATCTTCACTTTTCTTCGGCTCTACGTCGACCTGAGACGTCTTGGGTGGCCTATCGACGCCAAGGCACACCGTACGATCTCTCCTCCCTGACGAGATCTCTTCCGGGAAGCGAAATCTAGGCCTGCTGCTCCGAAGAAGACCAGGGACGTTCCTGAGTTTGAAGGGGCCCGGGACAAGATTATAAATAGAGGCCCCAACACTATAAAAACTATTTTTACTATTATATATATATCAACTAATTATACTTGATGTACCACAGAAAGACTTGAGCACTAAAAAATAGAATTAAGATTATTACCTCAGATATATTGTAGAGATCAACTTAAAAATGTCTTCTAACATTTCTAGATGCAAAATCATCAATGATGGCTTCAATATTGACATCATCTAATAATTTCTTCTCAATACATAAAGTTGCTAGCCCGTTTAACCTTTCTTGAGACATTGTAGACCTTAAATAATTCTTCAATAACTTAAGCTTTGAGAAGCTCCTTTCAGCTGATGCCACAGTTATTGGTATAGTAAATAATATCCGATAAGCAACAAATATATTGGGATAGTAATCCATTCTCCTAACAAACTCAAAAATTTCCATAGCAGACATTGATCTATCTGGCAGTGTCATTTGCAATATTCTTAACTCTGATGTCAGATTATTTTCCTCAAAATCAAATGAATCATCGACAGAGAAAGTTTTTGCCAACATGGTACAATAATCCCTGAGTTTAATGTGATCCAATGATTTCAATGATGCTGAGTTAAGAAGAGGCCCAAATATACCATTGAATACTTGGAGGTCTTCAAATCTATTTTTAATGAACTGCTTGCCATATCAAGCATAACTAAAAAATAATTTACTTCAAAATCTTTCTCACCTTGTAGATTTGCCTCATTGCTGCAATCATTTTCATCATAATGCTTTTTCCTTAGAGTACAACGCTTTACTGGAAATGATGCCTCCACACCCATTACAGAAGCAATATCCTTGGCAACCACCATACTAGAAGCAAACCCTTCATTTCTATACTTGTCAAAGTAACTCATTATACCATCTATTTGCTCTAAGGTAGAGTGAAGACACATTGATGATGATTGCAACTTCTTGCTCACAACATTTACAGCATATAAAATATCATGCCATATAACCATACCAAGAATGAACTCAAAGGTACCAATCAAGTCATACAAACTCTTTGCATCACTCTTTGCCATCGGATCAGTATCACAAGCATGATGTGACTCAAACAAAGCTGCCCTTATATGAGGAGCTTGATATCTAATTGCTGCCACACTTTTGATACGACTTTCCCAACGAGTGTTGCACAATGATTTCACAGTTAAACTTGGCACATGATCAAGTAAAACTTTCCATCTTTTTGTAGAACCTAAAAACAATGTATATATTCTTTGCACAATTCCAAAGAATGAAACAGCTTTACTACAAGATTTTGCCATATCACAAAGAGTAAGACTGTGACAAGCACATGACATATAAAAAGCTCTTGGATTCTTATCAAGCAACCGTTTCTGTACTCCTTGATGCTTTCCTTTCATATTAGAACCATTGTCATAACCTTGACCCCTTATGTCATCAATATTAAGACCAAATGACTCCAATGAATCAATCAAAACATTGAAAAGCCCCAAACCAGATGTGTCATCCACCTTTAGAAAACCCAGAAAGTACTCCTCAACCTCAATTTTGTTGCTAGATATGTTGACACATCGAACTATCAAAGACATTTGTTCTTCATAACTAACATCTGGAGTACAATCGAGAATGATAGAGAAGTATTTTGCCTCTTTAATAATCTTTATGATAGTATTAGTAATATCAGAAGCCAAAAGAGATATCAACTCATTCTGAATTTTATTACTAAGATAATGGTAATGAATATCCTTTCTTTCAATTCGCCTAAGGTGATCTTGCATTACCAAATCAAATCTTGCAACCATCTCAACACAAGCCAAGAAATTTCCATTTTGTTCATTGTAAAGATGATTATTGGACCCTCGAAACGCTAAATTGCGTTTACCAAGAAATTTCACGATGGCAACTATTCTGAATAAAACTTGTCTCATGCGATCTTTCTCCTTTGTAATTTGTCGTTGCAAATCTTTATCGATTGTTTCTTGTTTTCTTAGTCTATCCCTCAATTCATTCAAACTGTTCATACCAGTAATATGCTCAGCAATATTTTCATGTTCTTTCAGTCTCTCACTAATATGTTTCCAATCTCTGTATCCATCATGTGCTAATGAACTTGTGCAACTATCAGAATTGAAAAGTTTACAACAGAAGCAAAACACTCTATCAACATGCTTTGAGTAAACTAACCATTTTCTGTCATGTTCCTCACCATTGCTTAATTTCCTAAAATAATGGGAATAGGAAAAATGCCTAGAGTTGCCATCCATTGGAAAGACAAGATTCTTTTCTCTTATCGGTCCCTTCTCGACTAATGTATCTCTTGCTTTGTTATCAAGATTATTCCAATTTCTTGGATCATATATGTCTATAGTCACTACTGGCGGTTCATCAACACTAGCAGATTCTGTAGCAGTTGGATCAGATATATTATCATGGTCACTTACATTATGGTCTGTAGGTCCTTGGTATTCTGAATTCCCACCAATTTGTTCGTCCACTGGCTCCACAAGCACTATTGCCAATTTATTTGTGTTTCTCGGATCTCCCATATCTCTTTTAAGAAATTTATCCATGGCTCCTTTCTGTGACAAGACAAAATCCTCCGTGTGTTTCCTTTTTTTTCTTTTTTGGCTTCCTGATGCATATTTTCTAGGAGGCATACTGTCAACAACAATCTGCAAGAAATCAATAAAAATAAATTAATAAAACAATATGCATAACGTAGAGAAAGAAAGAAAGAAAAAAAGCATATGAGCCGAGAATCCGAGAGGCGGCAAGAAAAAATGGAGGAGGCTGGAGGCATACGGCAGGCAGCAAACCAGCAGCGGCGGCAGGCAGACAGGCGGCACAGGTAGTGTGGCACAACAGCAGCAGGCAGCAGCGGCCGCATGCAGTACGGCAGGCAGCAGGCCACCACGGCACCACTCAGCAGCGGCGGCAGCAGGGTCCTGGCGGCAGACAGGAAGAGGAACCACGCAGGCGGCGGCAGTCGGGCAGCGGGGCATGCAACAGGGTGCGGCTGCTACTAACCTAATTTCTATAATTCTATTCTATATTCCTATTGCATTTTTTGGTGGGCCCCTGGGGAGATGGGGGCCCAGGTCAGCCGCCCCTCCGGCCCTGCCTCAGGCACGGCCCTGAAGAAGACCCTCTGCGCCATCACGGACCGTCCGAGCCCCAGGCGTGGACTGTCCGGACATACGCAGAGGAGGAGTCGCTCCTACGCTAGATTGCGGATCATCCGCGCCTCCACAGGTAGCACCGCCAGATGGTCCTTTCTAGGGTTTAGCATCCGGATCCGTGCCAACACACTTTTTGGCGACTCCGCTGGGGACAGGTGTCTAGATCTACTAAAAATCAGGTCCTCAAATGGCTGGTTCTAAAGATCACACCGATATCTCCCCGGACAATATCCTCAAGCTGGCTGTTGAAAGTTTAACGGCCGATGAGAAACAACAATACGAGGACTACATGCGTCAAGCGAAAGAAATTCTTGTCACAATACACGGTGGATCGCCACCAGAAAGTTGTCAAACATGGAGAGACCGACTGTTGGGGTGAAGGCGAAGACGCTACCCTTCGCTCTAGGCCTTCGTCACCTCGTCGCACCAACGGAGGCAAGATGACCGGCGTGGCCCACCCTTCGTCCTCCTCACTACAATACGAAGGCCTACGACAAAGTCTCTCCATCCCACGTCCTCACCCGACCTGGAGACCCACGTGGGATTCGGCTCATTGTAACAGGCCTCGCACGGAGAAGCGTGTTACGGGCCCGATTTGTAATAGTTTTTCTATAATGACAGTCTGTAACCCTCCCTTATGGGAATATTCTGGGGATAGTCCAGGTGCCTGAGGGCATAATCGTCCTTACATCGGGACGTTGGGCACTCAGGCACCTATAAATACCCCCGTACAGTGCCCTTGAGAGGATGGATTAAGAGAGCAATTGTCATCTCGAGTTAAACCTTGCTTGCACTCTTTCCACTCCCCCATTGGATCAACTTGCTCAGGAGAGCAAGTTCCAACATTTGGCGCCCACTGTTCGTGCTACGAACAAACCACCCGCGATGGCACCCAAGAGGGCTAGTTCGAAGGTAGCCCCATCTGTCGACGAAGCAGCGAAGGCAGCACTGTTAGCTGAGAAAAAGAGCAAGGCCCTCGCTGACAACACCCACCAAGAAGCCTGCAAAGACAATGCACTCAGCAAGAAACAGCGCAACGATCAACCCACTCCCGAAGGCACCCTCCGCACCTGCAACTCCGGAGGACAACCACAAGAACCACCCCCAGGCTTCGCTCCACTAGAGGGCGAGGACGCAACAGAGGACGGCGAAGTCATCAGCATCTCAGCAGAAGAACAGCTACAGCTATGGGCCCTGCGCATCAAGAACCACAACCTCCAAAAGCAGAAAGAAATTCTCGAGGCCAAGCGCCAACGTGTCTCCGTGCAAGCCAAGGTGCGCCAGATGATATGCGACGAGGAGCAGAGGGCTCAGGAGCTCGAGCAGGAGATTGCGCTCATGCAGCGCGAAGGCCAAAACGATTTGCAGAACGACCCGCCCCTCCAACAGTGTGCGCTAGCTGGAGACTTATTCGCTCCCCAGCGCGGACCCTTCATCCCGCACGCCGCAGCTTTACAAGGCATCAACTACCTTGATGAGCGAAGCCCCCTGGCGCCGCAACTCCAAGTGTCACCATGGCCCGCCAACTTCAAGGCTGGGACCTACCCCAAATACAACGGCAACACCGACCAAGCACAATACATCATGAGCTACCAAGTCGCCGTCGCATCATCCGGAGAGGACGACGCCACAATGGCCAAGTCCTTCATCATCGCCCTCGAGGGTCTGGCCTTGACCTGGTACACCAGGTTGCCCCCATTGTCCATCGACTCCTGGAGAAGTCTTCGGGACAAATTTCTGCTTAACTTCCAAGGGTACCGCCCAGACATCGATGCCTTGACCGAGTTGTCGCTCTGCAAACAGCAAGAGAAGGAAACCCTACAGGAGTACTACCGCAAGTTCCTGACTCTGAAGTCACAACTGCCTTTGGTCGACGACCAAATTGCTATACACTACGCCATCAGTGGCCTTCAGGCTGGCGTCCTATACAGTCACTGCATCAGGGACCCACCCAAAAACCTCCAAGAGCTCTATCAGTTGTTTGAGAAGTACGCTAGATCCGAAGAGCTCCATCAGCGCAAGGTCGAGTCTCAGAGGAAGCCCAAGGACCCTCCGCAGTCCAGCTGAACCTGGACAAGGCCTTTGCAGTCGGACTCCGGTCGGGACAACCGCAGTCAGCAGCAGGTGCACAACATAGCCAACCAGCACCTCGCCGGCGAGGCCGCTCGCCATCAAGATTATCCCCCCAGGGCTGCGGCAATGGCACGCGTGGCCGAGGCCAGGGATGGGCGCAACAACCGCGCAGATATTACTGCCTGTTTCACGGCAAAGACTGCGCGCACCCAACGAGGGATTGCCCGGAAACAAAGGCCACCAGGGACAGGATGTCTCGAGCACAACCTGCCGACAACCAAAGAGTTGTCGCGCACACATATCAACACCACCACCAACAACCATACAACCACGACCACGCCCAGCATCTACCCAACCACGCATATCAGCACCACCATGAGGTACAAGTCGTACCACCCCCACTCCCGCCTCCGCATCAACCAAACCTACACCACCAAAATCACCCCCAAGCACCAAAACAAGAAGACTTCGCCGATCAGCCGTATTGCGGAGTTATTCACATGATCACCGGAGGATCCAGTGTTGACTTCGACACGAAGCGGCAAAAGAGGGATCACTACTGAAGCGTCAACCACGTCGCCATCACCGGCCCAGTCGTGCAAACAAAGTGGTCACATGTGCCACTAACCTTTGACGCCAGAGATGTTGATCTGCGCAGTGCACCCCACATCGATGCCATGGTAATCAACTGCAGTGTGGCAGGCTAGGACCTGCACAAAGTCCTCGTTGACAACGGAAGCCAGGCGGACATCATCTTCCTCCACGCCTTCGACCGCATGGGCATCAACCACAACTTACTCAAGCCTTCGGACAATCCCCTATATGGCTTCGGCAGCAAGGGCACCTTCCCTGTGGGCAAGATAGAGCTACCCCTGTCCTTCGGTGTAGCACCCAATGCGTGAAGCGAACAGATCACCTTCGACATCGTTGATATGGTCTATCCCTACAACGCCATCATGGGTCGGGGCTCTATCAATAAATTTGAAGCGGCCATTCACGGATTATACCTCTGCATGAAAATTTTGGGTCCACAAGGCGCAATCACGGTTTACGGTAACCAGCAGACTGCGTGTAACATTGAGAGAGACTTCGTTCTAGGACAACAGAACATACACTACCTTACGACGCAGCGTGAAGTCTCCGAGGCCACCCGCCCAGCCGCCAACGAACATGAAAAGGCACAGCTGCAGAGCAACGACGGAACAAAGACAGTTCCCCTTGATCTGGCGACGCCCAAGCAAACAGACATCATAAGCGAAGACCTGACTTTGCAAGACGAGGAGAAACTCATCTCCTGTCTCTCCAGAAATAAAGACATCTTCGCCTGGTCTGCCCTCGACCTGGTCGGAGTCAGTCGCACCGTCATCGAGCACAGTCTAGGCATCGACCCTTCGGTGTGCCCAAAGAAGCAGCGGTTGCGCAAAATGTCCGATGAAAAAACAGAAGCTGCCAAAGCCGAAGTACACCGCCTGCTGGAGGCCAATTTCATCGAACCAGTCGCCTACCCTACGTGGCTTGCCAAGTAGTCATGGTGCAAAAGAAAAGCGGCAAGTGGCGGATGTGCATCGATTTCACCAGCCTCAACAAGGCTTGCCCCAAGGATAATTTCCCGCTGCCACGGATCGACAAGATAGTCGATAGCGCAGCCGGATGCGAAGTCATGTCACTTCTCGACTGCTTCTCCGGCTACCACCAAATATATATGGAGGAAGACAAGGCCAGTACCGGTTTCATCACACCCTTCGGCACGTACTGCTTCATCAGGATGCCGGAGGGACTCAAGAACACTGGGTCAACCTTCTCTCGCCTCACCAAGACGATGCTCGAGAGCCAAGTAGGCCGGAACATTTTCATGTATGTGGACGACATCGTCGTTGCCAGCAAAAATAAAGAGGATCACCTGGCCGACCTCGCAGAGACATTCGCAAATATGCGGGACGCACGACTTCGCCTCAACCCCGAGAAGTGTGTCTTCGGAGTTCGCCAGGGGAAGATACTGGGCTACCTGGTATCGCACCGCGGGATCGAGGCCAACCCGACCAAGATTCAAGCAATCACCAACATGACACCCCGTAGTCAACCAGGGACGTCCAGCGTCTGACAGGCAGATTACCCGCTCTGAACAGATTCTTCTCCAAATCTGCAGAGCGGAGTCTACCTTTCCTCAAGACACTGCGTGGCGCGAAGGACTTCACATGGGGACCAAAACAAGTGGTAGCCTTCGCGTCACTCAAGCAGCACCTGTCAGAATTGGCAATTCTTACCAGTCCCGACTCCTCGCTACCTCTGCTGCTCACCGTCACAGCCTCGCCACATGTAGTCAGCGCAACGTTGGTCCAAGAGCAAGATAGAGAGGGCATGATCCGGCAGTGTCCAGTTTACTACGTCTCCAAAGTCCTCATGACTTCCAAATGCAACATGACGGAATTAGAAAAAATTTCCTATGCAGTCGTCATGGCATCGTGCAAATTGCGCCACTATTTCGAGGCATTTAAGGTGCGAGTAACCTCGGACCGGGGACTGGACGAACTATTCAAAAACTCGGAGGTGTCCGTCTGAATCACCAAGTGGGCAGTCGAACTCTCCGGGTACCATATCACCTTCGAGCCCAGGACAGCAATCAAGTCGCAAGTGCTCGCAGACTTCATCGTCGACTGGACAGGGCCGACACGGCAACAAGAAGAGCCCTTAGAGAAGGTGTGGACCATCCACTGTGACGGTGCATGGTGCCATGTGGGGGCAGGCGCGGCTGCAATTATCACATCAGATACGCAGCACGCCTTAGCTTCGCTCTGGAGTCCGACAGGTGCACCAACAACATAGCAGAGTACGAAGCCGTCATCCTGGGCCTTCGCAAGCTGAAAGCACTCGGCGTCACCACCTGCATAGTCAAGACTGGGTCCAAAGTCGTTGCTGGCCAGGTCGAAAAAGAATATTCAGCAAAAGACCCTGCACTCATGTAGTATCTTGCAGCTGTTCGCAGTCTTGAGAGACAATTCAAGGGTTTCACCTTGCAGCATGTGGACCGCGCCAGAAACGAAGAGGCCGACGCATTGGCCAAAGCAGTGGCCACAGGCGAAGCCTTGCCCTCCGACGTGTTCTACCATGTCATTGGCACACCAGCCATCCGCAATCCAGAGGGTCTACAAATAACCAACAACGCCGAGGGCCATCGCATCGTCAACCTCATCATGACTGAAGATTGGTGGGCCCTAATAACCCTGTTACTGTAGGGATATTACCACCCAAGTGACGTCAACGAGGCCAAGCGCCTCAAGCACCGAAGCCGGGACTTCGCACTCATTGAGGGCCAGCTATACAAGACAGTCAACCCATGCTTAAATGCGTCACCGAAACCGAAGGCATCCAGATCCTGCGCGAAGTCCACAGCAGAACTTGTGGCTCTCACTCGGGGTCTTGGGCCCTCGCTGCCAAGGTGATCCGCCAAGGGTTCTACTGGCCTGCCATAATCTGTGTCGTGAATCGAGTCACGAGGTCGTGCGAAGCCTGTCAGAAGTTTTCTCCCCACTCGGGCAACCCTTCGTGTAACACCCCTGGTGTTACTCTAACTAAAACTTGAGCATGACATCATGAGCATGGGCATTGCATATGTTTGACACACCTAGAGTGCATTCACTAGGCCAAAAATTTCAAACAAGTTGTATTGTTTTACTGTTTTACAAATAGGACCCTGGTTTAAGGACTTAACCCTAAATAGTGGTTAAAGGGACAAAACTTAATCCAAGTTGAGAAAACCTAAAGGCTTTAGGGTAAAAGTCATAAAGTGACCCCAACAATAAGGTTGAATCACATTTATACCCCTGAGATATTAAAAACCCTAATCAAAACCCTGGAAAACCCTAAAACCAAACCCTAGGGACCTAAGTGCAAAATTAGTCCACTTTTGGGCTAAAGTGCAAAAACCAAGTCAAACAAATGTTTCGAGTCTATTGGATCACAAAAATGTGGACTGGAAAGCAAAACCCTAAGTTTTGGACTAAAGTGCAAAATGGACCTCATTTGAGTTTATACTAAGTCTGGATTTCAGTGATACTGGCTCAACTTTGGAGCTTTGTATCTTTCTGGATATAGAGTTTTTGCCCTAGGTCACCACATCAAAGTTGAAGACCAATAATAGGAGGACAACTTTGCTAAAGGATGCAAGCATAGTTGTTATGAGAAATTTGCAGAAAAACCCAGTCCAAAACTGGCTGTCAGGCTGTTTTGAACTGAAAATCTGCTTAGCAGTGAACTGACCCCAACTTTGAGCTCAGATTTAAGCATGATCCAGTGCTCAAATGTGTTTATGTCCTATAATGGAGTTGTAGCTGGTTCATGACTCTACAACTTTAGTACAGATCGATAACAAAGTTGCTATGCAAAATAAAAACTTATGGGCTCTGCAAACTCGACTGTCAGGCTGTCTGATGAGCTTTGGCGATGGTACAGTAGCTGTTGAAACTGAAGAAGAATCTCTTCTTCCTCACCGCCGGTAGCTTCTGCCGTCGATCGCCGCTCGCTAAGATTCGTGCTCGACGTTCGCCGGATAAGCTTGCCGCGGTAAAGACCTCGTCACCAGTGAGCTGGCCACCACTCCGACGGCTTCACCCCCCCCCCTGTCCCCTTTCAACTTTGCGGCTGGCGGATTACCTCGCCGTCGACCGCCGCTTCCCGGCCTTATGCCGCGTGTCCAAGTCTTTCACCGTGTCGCCGTGACTTTCTCTAACCCCTCCGTGGCTCACCGGACTTACCGCCACGTCGCGGCCACGTAACCGCGCGCCAGTGCATCTTCCCCGTCTCCGGCCGCCAGCGCATCGCGAGCTAATTGAGCGCCACCGCTCGCAGAGCCTATAAATTGAGCCCCCACTCGGCTGCGCCATGTATTTGGCTAACTCTTGCACCCGCTCCCGCACCCAATCGCCCACTGTCTCGCCGGAATTTCGCGTTGCCCCAAAAACTGTTTTCCGCCGCCGTGTTGAGAGCTCGCCGTGGTCAGCCCTCTACGGGTCCGTTCCTGCCCTCTGCGCCCTCGTTTAAGCTTTCCCATGTCTCCGTGATGCTTACCGAAGCATTGGATTGAACTAGACCGGCGCCTATCGCCGGGAACACGCTCATGCCGCCGTGGTGCTTACGGCCATCGTGGCCGGAGCTCTATGAGCCACCAACGGTGCAATTAGGTTAGGGGAAATGCTCCTTAGGGGGTGAATTTCGTGTATTCCGCTCGGAGAGCCCAGCCGCTGCCTCCGTCGGCCGGTCTGCTGCTCGCCGGAGCGCGGCCGTGAGTGACCGACGTCGAGGACCTCGTGTTGCGAATTAGTAGAACCCCGAGGGTCTTTTTGTGATCTGTCAGCGACATAGAACAATAGTAAACAGACCTATGTCGGTTTAACCGTTAAGCCGAGGGCCTTTATGCAAAGTCACCTCGCGGGCGCGACGCGCGCGCGAAACCGCCTGGGCTTGGGCCGCTGAACCTGGAATCGGCCCAGTACTGTTGCCCTTTTTCCCTTTTCTTTTTCAGCAGAACTTTGGAAAATTGTAGAAAATGATAGAAAAATCCTAAAACTATGAGACCAATTTTCCTAGGTTTGTTATTTTCCATAGAATTTATTAAAAATAGTTTCATGATTTTTAGATCAAGTAGGGAATTTTAGGATATTTAGAACAGCCTAAATCTATGGTTCTGGATTTTTAGAAATTAAATAATTAGTCCAAAATTCCCCAAACTTTTTATGTGAGCTTTTCACATTATTTAGAAGCCATGGGTAGAGTTTGGTTTGATTTGGACCTTGTTTGATCACAAAACCCAAAACCACCCCCCCTGCTCCATGAACTCCTTTACTGACTCCGGAAACCCTATGTTCCCGGACCTCTGTGAAGGAAAGTTGTATTCAAGACATAACTAATAAGTTTATGCTACCTTTGCATCCTCATGAGCATTCCATGACATCCATCTTTATACATGTATATGGTTATCTTAGAGCACGAGGAGGAAGAAGAAGTTTCCGAAGTAGGGATACCACCCACCTCCGATCCCCAGGCCGACAACTGCTTCTATTTTGATATCTGTGGATCCGAGCCAGACCCATCTGATAACAAAGGCAAGCCCCGGTGCATTTGCCACCCTCCTTGTCGTTTTTAAAATTTTTCTCACTTGCTTGATGCATTAGGTGATAGGAGTTGAGTGATAAAACAATTCCTGCATTACCTTCCTTGAATTTGATTACCTTCCTTGATCACCCGTTTTACAAAAGATTTTGATGCTTAGCCTTGCTTTAGAAAACAAAATGTTTTGTTTTACAAAAAGATGATATGGCAAAGGTGGGTGGGATGTTTTCGAAAATAAAACTTGATGGTGAATCTGTCAAAGGCCTTGATGGATTCAACATCGGAAAAGATGTACCTCTGTCAGGTACCAAGTTTTTGGGTTAAAAAGATTAAGCTGAGACCGGGCGGGTGACTTGCACGAGAAGAAAGTCTCGGTGTAGCGTCTCCGTCTGAGTCGATTAAGGACCGCCTCGATGTAGGCTTGATGATCGAGGACCCTTTAACTGGTCACATGCCTCGTCATGGGTAAGCCTTGCTTCGGGTAGACTAAGGCCGGAATAAGATAACACGAAATGGGAGTGGAGCGGTGGCGAGAGTAGCGTGTACCCTCCGTGGCAAGAGGCTGGACGGTGGTGTATCTGTGCTCTCGGTTTGCGTGAACCTGATCCGGTCTTAAGAACCCCGGTGGCGGGTTGACATATGCAAGGGTTAAGTGCTACATATGTCGTGTGATTGGAGATCCTCAGCTGAGTATAATCGATTCGGATCGCCGTACCTTCGCGGTTATGAAGACTTGGTCACTGCCCTACACGTAGCATTCCACTAAAGATGATGGGTTTTGGTTAAAAAAAAATTGGCTAGTGCAGGACCAGTGATTGAACTAGGGTAGAAAGAACTCTAGTGCAGGTAATTTTACTTAACTTGACAAATAAAATTGGATTTTTAAGGATCCACTTTAGTAAGCATTTCTGCAAACAGAGTCTTTGACTATTGAGAAGCCTTACCTTGACTCCCATATATCCAGCATACCCTTGAGAGTCTTTTCCTTAGTCGGGTAAGACTTGCTGAGTAATTCCATACTCAGGGTTTATCCCTTTGTTGTTTTTAGGTGGGGAAGTAGCAGACTTCTGCTGCTTCTGTACTAAGGTGGTTCCCAACGAAGAGAAACAGGAATGAAGTGCGGGAGGACTCAGTCCTCCACTTAAGATCTTTTGTTTCTAGTCCTTCGGGAGATGTTGTGTCTCCCTGGTTTGTATAATTAATACTTTTATGCACTCGTTTTTAGACCTGGTCTGTAATAACTTAACTTGAGCTTACTTTGGAAATAAATGTAAGATTATGTAATCGCTTCCGCATTTCTTTCTCTCCGATAATCTGTAATGTCTGCAAGACGGGTGAAACGTTCCTGGTAAGGTAAGGAAGATACCGAGCTTGTCAAGTAACTTAGGAACATCTACAGGATGTCTGATGTCTGTTAGACAAGGACAACTGTAGGTGGGCCTGATTACTTGGGAGGTTCTGTCACAGCTGGTATCGGAGCGTAGCCCTTCTTTGCAGATATTTCAGGGCATCTTCAAAAGATTTTCAAAAGTCTTACCTAAAGATTCTTTTCTCTTCTTACCTAAGTAGTCTGAAGAGTTTATATTAAAGACCAGTTAGGAAGAGTGCAACGTATAGAAGGTTGAATCAACCAAGGTTGATTCTGTATTTATTCATGCATCATGCTAAGAATTTTTACTAATAAATTTCCCCCTTTAGAAGATGCCGCCACGCACGAGGCTAACGGCACGAAAATCAACGGGACCGAGGGGAGTACCCCGGCACCAACTGGCCCCTCGCCAAGAAAGTAGTAGCAGTGGGAGTAACGATCCCATCGGAGACTTGGAAGCCGAAGTAAATCGACTTCAAGCAGTACTACGGCACAGGACCAATGCGTGGATTGCCGACGGAGACAGAATTAATGATTTAAGAAGAGACCTCCGTCACCTGCGGGATCAGCTAGCTGACCGGGACCTAGCACTTGACTGGGCAGTCCAGTCACACATGTTGGTGTGTGCTAAGGAAGCAAGGGCTCAGGCCCGAAATAGAGAGTTAAGCAAAGCTGTCGACGACCTGCAGGTGTACTGCAATACACTCCATGAAGAAGTGCATGTGCTCTACTCGCAACTGCATCCTAGTGAGCCTATACCCCCTTCTGAGGCAGAAGCCGGACCTTCCCACGCCGCGGGACGCGCGTCGGGTGGGGAGCTAGATCTGTTTGAGCCCCCTCCTTCTTTAAGGTTGGTGGACGTCTGGACTCCCACGCCCGATGAGGAAGCCGCCAAAAGCGATGGGAAACAGGACTAGTGGTGTAATAAGAGTAGAGTAGTGTATTGTAGAGGGTACTGTTATAGTAGGGTGTACGGTTGTATAATAGGTTAAGCTTTTGTAAAATGGGTAATGTATCCTGTTGTGTAATGTCGAGTTTGTACCATTACTTTTTACAGTAATGTAAAACGGAAGGTTTCTTTGGCACACTATGTTTATTCAAATGTTTTTGCCTCAGATGCCGACCCGTACTCGAGGACAGGATGCAGCTGGAACATCCGGGGGTGGGGATGCTACCCCGAATCCACCTCCCGTTCCACCCACACTTGCCGAGGCAATCGCTGCCTTGGTAAACGCCACAGCCGATAACACCCGCTTCCTGAGGGAGATGGCGGGCCAGCAACAGCTTCAACAACAAGCAGGACGAGGATTCCAGCAGGGTCCTCGTGAGACTACATATTTGGATTTCTCGGAGACTCGTCCGCCTCTTTTTATTAAAGCAGAAGATCCGCTTGAGGCCGACGAATGGATAAGGGTCATTGAACAGAAATTTGGCCTTCTTCGATGCTCAGAAACCCAGAAACCACTCTTTGCAGCACAACAACTTCGAGGCCCCGCCAGTACTTGGTGGGGAAATTTTGTGGCCATTCAACCGGATAATCATCAAGTTACATGGAACGAGTTCAAAGCAGCATTCCGCGAGCATTATATCCCGGAGGGAGTGTTGCACATGAAGCAGGAAGAGTTTATGAAGTTGAAGCAAGGGGGAGATACTGTTACTCAGTATCTCAACAAGTTCAACCACCTGTCCCAGTACGCAATTGACCAGGTGAATACAGATTTGAAAAAGAAGAATTGTTTTATGAGGGGTCTGAACGACAGGATGCAGCGGAAGATGGCTGCATGTATTGATCTTACTTATGGCAAGGCTGTCAGCACAGCCTTATCTGTGGAGGCCAAATATGCAAATACTGGGAAAAGCAAGGGATTTAGTGGTGATCGGCCTACTCAGGGCCCGGTTAAGAGGCAACGGTTCATTCTCCGGCCCTCTAACCAGAATCGTTCCAGTGCACCACCTTTCCCGTTCAAGCAGCCTATAATTATTCGGCCTAACAAAGCCCCTACTGCCTCAAGTCAGCCGGGTGCTCCAGGCACTCGATTCCCTGCACTGCCAAGTTCTTCCACTGGATGCTTTAACTGTGGCAAATCTGGGCACTTCATTAAAGACTGTCCCTATCCTCGGCAAAACCAGGCCAATAATCAGCAAGGATCGGGAACTTCAGCTCCAGGCAAGGGAACTACTTCGGGCAGAAATACCAAAAAGACGGGGCGAGTCTATTATACACAAGTGGCTACCACACCGGAAGGCGAGCCGGTGATGATGGGTATGTTCCCTGTGGCCAGTCACCCTGCAATAATTCTTTTTGATTCTGGTGCTTCACATACTTTCATTAGCAAGACATTTGTGGAGCAACATCACATTACATGTCATGAATCAAAAGAGGGTTTTAAAATTCATTCACCTGGGGGATACATTTTTACTAAAGAAGTGGCCTATGCTGTGCCAGTAACTATGGCCGAACGGAACTTTCCTGCTAACATGATTGTTCTAAAGGGCCAGGATATAGATGTTATTTTGGGGATGAATTGGTTAACTCAACACAAGGCAGTACTCAACCCTGAACTCAGAACCGTCAGGTTGAGTTATAATCAAGAAGAAATTCTCTTATCTCTCCCCAAGACCAATCCAGCCAAAGCTTCTGGTAGAATCTTTGAAGCCATTGTACCGAAAATCAAAAACATTCCGGTAGTATGTGAGTTTCCAGATGTGTTTCCGGAGGATTTGCCTGGACTGCCCCCAGAAAGAGATGTAGAATTTGTAATTGAGCTAAAACCCGGTACGGCTCCCATTTCCCGAAGGTCGTACCGTATGCCCCCTAATGAATTAGCAGAATTGAAGATCCAATTGCAAGATCTGCTGAATAAAGGATTTATCCGGCCAAGCTCGTCTCCTTGGGGTTGTCCCGCCATCTTTGTGAAAAAGAAGGATCAAACCTTGCGAATGTGTGTGGACTATCGGCCCCTAAATGAGGTCACCATTAAGAATAAGTACCCTCTTCCAAGGATCGACATCTTATTTGATCAACTGACTGGGGCGAGGGTGTTTTCCAAAATTGATCTCAGGTCGGGCTATCATCAAATCCGTATTCGGCCCGAGGATATACCGAAGACCGCATTCACTACGCGGTATGGATTATTCGAGTATCTAGTAATGTCCTTCGGGCTCACCAATGCTCCTGCCCACTTCACCTATTTGATGAACTCGGTGTTCATGCCCGAGTTAGACAAGTTTGTGGTGGTCTTCATCGATGATATTTTGATATATTCTAAAAATGAAGAGGAGCATGCTCAGCACTTACGGATTGTATTGACGCGCCTGAGGGAACATCAGCTGTATGCCAAGTTCAGTAAGTGCGCGTTTTGGCTGGAAGAAATTCAATTTCTGGGGCACGTGCTATCAGCCAAAGGGATTGCGGTAGATCCTAGCAAGGTCAAGGATATTCTGGAATGGAAACCTCCAACGACTGTTCACCAAGTCCGGAGTTTTCTTGGACTCGCGGGATATTATCGCAGATTCATACCTGATTTTTCTAAGCTTGTGAAGCCAATCACAAGTTTATTGAAGAATGATACTAAGTTCAATTGGACTCCTAAATGTAATGAAGCTTTTGAGGAATTGAAGACACTATTGACCACTGCTCCGGTATTGGCTCAACCGGACATCACCAAGCCTTTTGATGTATACTGTGATGCGTCAGGCAGTGGACTCGGCTGTGTACTAATGCAAGAGGGCCGAGTGATTGCATATGCTTCAAGGCAGTTACGCCGGCATGAGGAGCACTATCCAACTCATGATCTGGAGTTAGCTGCGGTGGTTCATGCCCTGAAAATATGGCGTCATTATCTGCTGGGAAATATCTGCCACATATACACCGATCACAAGAGTTTGAAGTATATATTTACCCAGTCAGAATTGAATATGAGGCAGAGGCGATGGCTTGAGCTTATTAAAGATTATGAACTAGAGATCCATTATCACCCAGGCAAGGCCAATGTGGTGGCAGATGCATTGAGTCGTAAGACTACCTGCCACTGTCTTATGGTAAAGACCCCCGAAAGCACTTTGTGTCAAGAAATGGAAAAGTTAAACCTGGGGATAATCCATCAAGGGACTTTGAATCAACTGAAGCTTGAGTCAACCATTTTGCAAAGGATAATTGATGCTCAAAAGGATAATCAGGGTATGAAGCATATCCGAGAGAAGATCAGGGCTGGAACAGCCCAATGTTTCAAGGAAGATAATCAAGGTGTGTTATGGTTCAAAAACCGCATAGTAGTGCCGAAGAATGAAGAACTCCGCCAGCAAATTTTAGATGAAGCGCATCTTAGTCGCTATTCCATTCATCCGGGAAGCACTAAGATGTATCATGATCTGAAACAACACTACTGGTGGACGAAGATGAAGATTGAGATTGCACGCTATGTGGCTAAGTGCGACACTTGCAGACGTGTCAAAGCCATACACCTAAAAACTGCTGGTCCATTGCAATCTTTGCCAATCCCAACATGGAAATGGGAAGACATCAGTATGGACTTCATTGTGGGATTACCCAGGACCGCACAAGGATATGACTCTATTTGGGTTATCATTGATCGATTCACAAAGATCGCCCACTTCCTTCCGGTCAAAATGAAATATCCTGTCATTACCTATGCGGAGTTATACATTGCCCGTATTCTCAGTTTGCATGGTGTTCCAAAGACCATAGTGTCGGATCGTGGACCTCAATTTGTAGCCAAGTTTTGGGAAGCACTTCACCAATCTTTGGGTACTAAGTTACTCCACAGTTCGGCCTACCATCCCCAAACCAGTGGACAGACTGAGAGAGTAAACCAAATACTTGAAGATATGCTGCGGGCATGTGTCCTGGATTCCTCGCAAAAATGGGATGAGTGTTTGCCCTTAGCGGAGTTTTCCTACAATAACAGTTACCAGGAAAGTATCAAGATGGCACCTTTTGAAGCTTTGTATGGGCGACGGTGTCGAACTCCGTTAAATTGGTCTGAACCTGGAGAAAGGTATTTCTTTAGGCCTGATATGGTGAAAGAGGTCGAAGAAAAGGTTCAGAAAATCATTCATAATATGAAGGAAGCTCAGACTCGACAAAAGAGTTATGCAGACAAACGGCGAATGCCCTTATTCTTTTTAGAAGGAGACTATGTCTACTTAAAGGTTTCACCAATGAAGGGAGTATCGCGTTTCGGGGTAAAGGGAAAACTTGCACCCAGGTATATTGGTCCATTCCCTATTCTTCAAAGATATGGACCAGTAGCGTATCAACTCCAACTCCCCGAAACATTGTCTGCCGTGCATAATGTGTTCCACGTGTCACAATTGAAGAAGTGTCTTCGGGTTCCCGATCGAACCGTTGAAGTGACTGATGTTGTCCTGGAACCAGATTTAACATACTCGGAACATCCCATTCGAGTTCTGGATCAAAAGGACAGGGTTACCCGGAGAAAGACTCTCAAGTTTTATAAGATACAGTGGAACCAGCATTCGGAAGATGAGGCTACATGGGAAACCCAAGATTTCTTAGATAAGAATTTCCCAGGCTTTCTAGCCTCTTGTAAATTGTAAAGTTTGTATAGTTGTGGAATAAAGGAATAAACCCCCGCACCACCCCTGCCTTGTACCAGAAATCAGGAAATAAAAACATGACACATTTCCTTTTCCATTACTCACCCTAGGACTTTAAATCTCGGGACGAGATTCTTTTATGGGGGGAAGGATGTAACACCCCTGGTGTTACTCTAACTAAAACTTGAGCATGACATCATGAGCATGGGCATTGCATATGTTTGACACACCTAGAGTGCATTCACTAGGCCAAAAATTTCAAACAAGTTGTATTGTTTTACTGTTTTACAAATAGGACCCTGGTTTAAGGACTTAACCCTAAATAGTGGTTAAAGGGACAAAACTTAATCCAAGTTGAGAAAACCTAAAGGCTTTAGGGTAAAAGTCATAAAGTGACCCCAACAATAAGGTTGAATCACATTTATACCCCTGAGATATTAAAAACCCTAATCAAAACCCTGGAAAACCCTAAAACCAAACCCTAGGGACCTAAGTGCAAAATTAGTCCACTTTTGGGCTAAAGTGCAAAAACCAAGTCAAACAAATGTTTCGAGTCTATTGGATCACAAAAATGTGGACTGGAAAGCAAAACCCTAAGTTTTGGACTAAAGTGCAAAATGGACCTCATTTGAGTTTATACTAAGTCTGGATTTCAGTGATACTGGCTCAACTTTGGAGCTTTGTATCTTTCTGGATATAGAGTTTTTGCCCTAGGTCACCACATCAAAGTTGAAGACCAATAATAGGAGGACAACTTTGCTAAAGGATGCAAGCATAGTTGTTATGAGAAATTTGCAGAAAAACCCAGTCCAAAACTGGCTGTCAGGCTGTTTTGAACTGAAAATCTGCTTAGCAGTGAACTGACCCCAACTTTGAGCTCAGATTTAAGCATGATCCAGTGCTCAAATGTGTTTATGTCCTATAATGGAGTTGTAGCTGGTTCATGACTCTACAACTTTAGTACAGATCGATAACAAAGTTGCTATGCAAAATAAAAACTTATGGGCTCTGCAAACTCGACTGTCAGGCTGTCTGATGAGCTTTGGCGATGGTACAGTAGCTGTTGAAACTGAAGAAGAATCTCTTCTTCCTCACCGCCGGTAGCTTCTGCCGTCGATCGCCGCTCGCTAAGATTCGTGCTCGACGTTCGCCGGATAAGCTTGCCGCGGTAAAGACCTCGTCACCAGTGAGCTGGCCACCACTCCGACGGCTTCACCCCCCCCTGTCCCCTTTCAACTTTGCGGCTGGCGGATTACCTCGCCGTCGACCGCCGCTTCCCGGCCTTATGCCGCGTGTCCAAGTCTTTCACCGTGTCGCCGTGACTTTCTCTAACCCCTCCGTGGCTCACCGGACTTACCGCCACGTCGCGGCCACGTAACCGCGCGCCAGTGCATCTTCCCCGTCTCCGGCCGCCAGCGCATCGCGAGCTAATTGAGCGCCACCGCTCGCAGAGCCTATAAATTGAGCCCCCACTCGGCTGCGCCATGTATTTGGCTAACTCTTGCACCCGCTCCCGCACCCAATCGCCCACTGTCTCGCCGGAATTTCGCGTTGCCCCAAAAACTGTTTTCCGCCGCCGTGTTGAGAGCTCGCCGTGGTCAGCCCTCTACGGGTCCGTTCCTGCCCTCTGCGCCCTCGTTTAAGCTTTCCCATGTCTCCGTGATGCTTACCGAAGCATTGGATTGAACTAGACCGGCGCCTATCGCCGGGAACACGCTCATGCCGCCGTGGTGCTTACGGCCATCGTGGCCGGAGCTCTATGAGCCACCAACGGTGCAATTAGGTTAGGGGAAATGCTCCTTAGGGGGTGAATTTCGTGTATTCCGCTCGGAGAGCCCAGCCGCTGCCTCCGTCGGCCGGTCTGCTGCTCGCCGGAGCGCGGCCGTGAGTGACCGACGTCGAGGACCTCGTGTTGCGAATTAGTAGAACCCCGAGGGTCTTTTTGTGATCTGTCAGCGACATAGAACAATAGTAAACAGACCTATGTCGGTTTAACCGTTAAGCCGAGGGCCTTTATGCAAAGTCACCTCGCGGGCGCGACGCGCGCGCGAAACCGCCTGGGCTTGGGCCGCTGAACCTGGAATCGGCCCAGTACTGTTGCCCTTTTTCCCTTTTCTTTTTCAGCAGAACTTTGGAAAATTGTAGAAAATGATAGAAAAATCCTAAAACTATGAGACCAATTTTCCTAGGTTTGTTATTTTCCATAGAATTTATTAAAAATAGTTTCATGATTTTTAGATCAAGTAGGGAATTTTAGGATATTTAGAACAGCCTAAATCTATGGTTCTGGATTTTTAGAAATTAAATAATTAGTCCAAAATTCCCCAAACTTTTTATGTGAGCTTTTCACATTATTTAGAAGCCATGGGTAGAGTTTGGTTTGATTTGGACCTTGTTTGATCACAAAACCCAAAACCACCCCCCCTGCTCCATGAACTCCTTTACTGACTCCGGAAACCCTATGTTCCCGGACCTCTGTGAAGGAAAGTTGTATTCAAGACATAACTAATAAGTTTATGCTACCTTTGCATCCTCATGAGCATTCCATGACATCCATCTTTATACATGTATATGGTTATCTTAGAGCACGAGGAGGAAGAAGAAGTTTCCGAAGTAGGGATACCACCCACCTCCGATCCCCAGGCCGACAACTGCTTCTATTTTGATATCTGTGGATCCGAGCCAGACCCATCTGATAACAAAGGCAAGCCCCGGTGCATTTGCCACCCTCCTTGTCGTTTTTAAAATTTTTCTCACTTGCTTGATGCATTAGGTGATAGGAGTTGAGTGATAAAACAATTCCTGCATTACCTTCCTTGAATTTGATTACCTTCCTTGATCACCCGTTTTACAAAAGATTTTGATGCTTAGCCTTGCTTTAGAAAACAAAATGTTTTGTTTTACAAAAAGATGATATGGCAAAGGTGGGTGGGATGTTTTCGAAAATAAAACTTGATGGTGAATCTGTCAAAGGCCTTGATGGATTCAACATCGGAAAAGATGTACCTCTGTCAGGTACCAAGTTTTTGGGTTAAAAAGATTAAGCTGAGACCGGGCGGGTGACTTGCACGAGAAGAAAGTCTCGGTGTAGCGTCTCCGTCTGAGTCGATTAAGGACCGCCTCGATGTAGGCTTGATGATCGAGGACCCTTTAACTGGTCACATGCCTCGTCATGGGTAAGCCTTGCTTCGGGTAGACTAAGGCCGGAATAAGATAACACGAAATGGGAGTGGAGCGGTGGCGAGAGTAGCGTGTACCCTCCGTGGCAAGAGGCTGGACGGTGGTGTATCTGTGCTCTCGGTTTGCGTGAACCTGATCCGGTCTTAAGAACCCCGGTGGCGGGTTGACATATGCAAGGGTTAAGTGCTACATATGTCGTGTGATTGGAGATCCTCAGCTGAGTATAATCGATTCGGATCGCCGTACCTTCGCGGTTATGAAGACTTGGTCACTGCCCTACACGTAGCATTCCACTAAAGATGATGGGTTTTGGTTAAAAAAAAATTGGCTAGTGCAGGACCAGTGATTGAACTAGGGTAGAAAGAACTCTAGTGCAGGTAATTTTACTTAACTTGACAAATAAAATTGGATTTTTAAGGATCCACTTTAGTAAGCATTTCTGCAAACAGAGTCTTTGACTATTGAGAAGCCTTACCTTGACTCCCATATATCCAGCATACCCTTGAGAGTCTTTTCCTTAGTCGGGTAAGACTTGCTGAGTAATTCCATACTCAGGGTTTATCCCTTTGTTGTTTTTAGGTGGGGAAGTAGCAGACTTCTGCTGCTTCTGTACTAAGGTGGTTCCCAACGAAGAGAAACAGGAATGAAGTGCGGGAGGACTCAGTCCTCCACTTAAGATCTTTTGTTTCTAGTCCTTCGGGAGATGTTGTGTCTCCCTGGTTTGTATAATTAATACTTTTATGCACTCGTTTTTAGACCTGGTCTGTAATAACTTAACTTGAGCTTACTTTGGAAATAAATGTAAGATTATGTAATCGCTTCCGCATTTCTTTCTCTCCGATAATCTGTAATGTCTGCAAGACGGGTGAAACGTTCCTGGTAAGGTAAGGAAGATACCGAGCTTGTCAAGTAACTTAGGAACATCTACAGGATGTCTGATGTCTGTTAGACAAGGACAACTGTAGGTGGGCCTGATTACTTGGGAGGTTCTGTCACACTTCGCAGTTCACCAAGCTGATTGCCCACACATGGCCACTTCAACGCTAGGGGCTGGACATTGTTGGGCCACTACCCACGGCTCAAGGGAACCTCAAGTTCACCTTCGTTGCTGTCGAATATTTTACCAAATGGATCGAGGCAAGGGCAGCATCCACAATAACGTCGAAGACTGCCCAGAAGTTCTTCTGGCAACACATTGTTTGCCGATTCGGAGTCCCGTCCGAGCTCACAGTTGACAATGGCAAATAGTTTGATAGCCAGGACTTTAGGGATATCTGCTTCTCCATCGGCACTAAGCTTGCCTTCGCCTCAGTATACCACCGCAATCTAACGGCGTCGTCGAGCGCGCCAACGACAAGATTTTCACTGCCATCAAGAAAAGGCTTCTCGTCGATAGAAAGGGTAAATGGGCTGATCAGCTACCTGAAGTAGTCTGGGAACTAAACACGACCGAATGCCAGGCAACTGGATTCACTCCTTTTCGTTTACTATATGGACCGAGGCCATGACCCCACAGGAAATAAAACATGGGTCACCTCGAACAAGCGCATCAGCCATCCCCGACATAGACGAACCAACGTCCAAAGATCTCATCGACGGAGACCGCGTCTTCGCCCTGCAGGCCCTCAACAAATACCAAGCTCAAACGAAGGCCTGGCGCGACCACGCAGTCGTCCCAAGAGAATTCAACGAAGGGGACCTCGTACTCGTCCGAACCACCCGGACAGAGTCACGGGGCAAGCTGGAGCCAAAGTGGCAGGGTCCATTCATCGTCAAGTCGAAGGCGTCCCCCAACGCGTACAGGCTAACAACGCCATCCGGCGAAGACCTAGAGCATTCCTGGAATATTGACAATCTCCGCAAATTTTTTGTTTAAATCTTCAGGGCCCACGTGCCCTTGTAATTCACCAAACAGTATTATTCCGACCTGCACTCTTTTCCTCCCGAGGGGTGAGGTTATTAACGAGGCGGAGCCATGTAATATACCTGCAAAAATCCCCCGCAAAAATTAAGATGCAACATGTCAAAAAAGACCGCATCGACGGTCTTCGGCATTCGACCACTCCAAAGTCACCGCGAGAGGAAGCGTAGATGTTGGGGCGAAGGCAAAGACGCCACCCTTCGCTCGGGGCCTTCGTCGTAAATGTCGGCCCAAAGGAGACAAGACAACGGGCAGGGACACCCTTCGCCCCATACGACATCGGACGAAGACCCGTGGCGAGGTCATCCCACCGTGCGGCCTCGTCCAGCCCGGAGGCCCACGTGTGATCTGGCCCATTGTGACAGGCCCTGCGTGGCCGCTGCGTGTTACGGGCCTAATTTATAAAGGCGTCCCTGTAATTACAGTCTGTAACCCCGCTTTATGGGAATATTCTGGGGATAACCTAGGTGTCTGAGGGCACATGCGTCCTTAACACGGGACGCTGGGTACCCGGACACCTATAAATACCCCCGCACAGTGCCCTTGAGAGGCTGGATGAAAAAAGCTTCTGCCATCTCGTGCTAAACCCTGTTTGCGCTATCACTCCCCCCCGTTGGATCAACTTGCGCCTGTGAGCAAGTTCCAACATTTGGCGCCCACCGTTCGTGCTACGAAAAAACCACCCGCGATGGCACCCAAGAAAGCTAGCTCGAAGGCTGACGAGGCTGCGAAGGCAGCACTGCTGGCCGCAAGGAAGGGCAAGGCCCTCGCACTCACCCACTCCACTCACCAAGAGGCTGCTGAAGACGATGCCCTCCGCACCTGCGGCCCTGAAGGACAACCGCAGCCTCCCCCAGGCTTCGCCTCACCGGAAGGCGCGGACCTCACCGAGGACGGTGAAGTCCTCGGCTTCGCCCCACCGGAGGGCGCGGACCTCACTGAGGACGGTGAAGTCCTTGGTGTTTCAGCGGAAGAACAGCTACAGCTGCACGCACTGCGCCTCAAGAACCGCAATCTCCAGAGGCAAAAAGAGATACTGGAGGCCAAGCGCCAGCGCGTGTCTGCACTAGCCAAGGTGCAGCAAATCATACGCGACGAAGAGCAGAAGGCCCAGGACCTCGAGCGAGAGATCGCGCTGATGCAGCGCGAAGGCCACCTCGGCCTGCAGCATGGGCCACCCCTGCAACAACGCGCACAAGTGGAAGACATACGCGAAGGCCACCACGACCTGCAGCACGGGCCACCCCTGCAACACCGCGCGCAGGTGGAAGACCCTCACTTCCCCCAGCGCGACTACGCCTTCCCACATGCCGCGCCATTTCAAGGGGTCAACTACCTCGACGAGCGAAGTCCCCTGGCGCCATATCTGCAAGTGACACCCTGGCCTGCCAACTTCCGGGCAGGGACCTATCCCAAGTACAACGGCAGCACGGACCCAGCTCAGTACATCATGAGTTATCAGGTCGCCGTCGCATCTTCCGGAGGGGACGACGCCACAATGGCCAAGTCTTTCATCATCGCCCTCGAAGGCCCAGCTCTCACCTGGTTCACCAGGTTACCCCCGCTGTCCATTGATTCCTGGAGAAGCCTAAGGGACAAATTCCTGCTCAACTTCCAAGGGTACCGCCCAGACACCGACGCCTTGGCCGAACTCTCACTCTGCAAGCAACTGGAAAAAGAGACTCTGCGAGAGTATTACCGCAAGTTTCTAACACTCAAGTCACAGTTGCCCTCAGTTGACGACCAGATCGCCATTCACTACGCCATCAGCGGCCTCCGCGCTGGCGTCCTTTACAGCCATTGCATCAGGGACCCGCCCAAGAACCTCCAGGAATTATATCAACTATTTGAAAAATATGCCAAATCTGAAGAGCTCCACCAGCGCAAGGTTGAGTCCCACAGGAAACCCAAAGACGCTCCACAGTCCAGCCGCACGTGGACGAGGACTCCGCAGCCAGACTCCGGCCGAGACGGCCGTAACCAGCAGCAGGTGCACAACATTGCCAACCAGCACCCTGCTGGTGATGCCCCTCGCCGCCAGGAATATCCCGCCCAGGGCCGCGGAAGTGGAACTCGCGGTAGGGGCCGGGGACGCGCGCAGCCGCCGCGCCGATTCTACTGTCTCTTCCACGGCGAAGATTGCGCCCACCAAACAAAAGACTGCCCTGAAACGAAGGCCACCAGAGACAGGATGGCACGGGCGCAGCCGGCCGACAACCCAAGGGTCGTCGCGCACACTTATCAGCAACACCCTCCACCATATATCCACGCCCCCGCCCCGCATCCACCGCACCACGCTTACCAACACCATCAGGAAGTACAAGTCGTGCCTCCCCCACCCCCGCCTCCACACCAGCAACAACAAAACATCCCCACCCCCACGCACCCAAGCAAGAAGACTTCGCCGATCAGCCGTATCGCGGAGTCATTCATATGATCACTGGGGGGTCCAGTGTCGACTTCGACACCAAGCGACAGAAGCGGGACCACTACCGCAGCATCAACCACGTCGCCATCACCGGTCCAGTCGTGCAGACGAAGTGGTCCCACATACCACTAACTTTCGACGCCCGAGACGTCGACCTGCGCAGCGCCCCCCATGTCGACGCCATGGTCATCAATTGCAGCGTGGCAGGCTGGGACCTGCACAAAGTCCTCGTTGATAATGGCAGTCAGGCAGACATCATTTTTCTCCATGCCTTCGATCGCATGGGCATAAGCCACAGCTTGCTCAAGCCTTCGGACAATCCGTTGTACGGCTTCGGCGGCAAGGGCACTTTTTCTATCGGCAAAATAGAGTTGCCTCTCTCCTTCGGTGTAGCGCCCAATGCCCGGAGTGAGCAAATAACCTTTGACATCGTCGACATGGTGTATCCGTACAACGCCATCATGGGTCGGGGCTCCATCAATAAGTTTGAGGCAGCCATTCACGGATTGTACCTGTGCATGAAGATACCAGGTCCATTGGGCGCCATCTCGGTCTACGGCAATCAGCAGACTGCGCGCAACATAGAGCGGGACTTCGTCCACGGGCAAAGAAATGTCCACTGCCTCACGGCCCAGCGCGAAGCCCCAGCGCCCGCCAGCCCAACTGAAAAACAGCACAAGGCGCAGCTGCAAAGCAACGACGGGACCAAGACTGTTCCCCTCGACCTGGCCACACCCAAGCAAACAGTCACGATCAGCGAAGACCTCACTTCGCATGACGAGGAAAAACTCCTGTGCTGCTTATCCAAGAACAAGGACGTCTTCGCTTGGTCAGCCCTCGACCTGGTCGGGGTCAGCCGATCCATAATCGAGCACAGCCCGGGAATCGACCCCTCGGTGAGACCGAAAAAACAGCGGCTTCGCAAAATGTCCGACGAGAAGACAGAAGCCGCCAAGGCAGAGGTACACCGCCTCCTGGAAGCCAAATTTATCGAGCCAGTGGCTTACCCCACGTGGCTCTCCAACGTGGTAATGGTGCAGAAAAAGAGCGGCAAGTGGCAAATGTGCATAGACTTCACCAGCCTAAACAAGGCCTGCCCAAAGGACAACTTCCCATTGCCCCGAATCGACAAAATAGTCGATAGCGCGGCCGGGTGCGAGGTCATGTCACTCCTCGACTGCTTCTCTGGTTATCATCAAATATACATGAAGGAGGAGGACAAGGCCAGCACCAGCTTCATAACACCCTTCGACACATATTGCTTTATCAGAATGCCGGAGGGACTCAAGAACGCCGGGTCCACCTTCTCCCGGCTCACCAAAACAGTGCTCGAAGGGCAGGTCGGCAGAAACGTATTCACATACGTGGACGACATCGTCGTCGCCAGCAGGAATAAAGAGGACCATCTCGCAGACCTCGCCGAGACATTCACGAACATGCGGGACGCACGACTTCGCCTCAACCCCGATAAATGCGTCTTCGGTGTTCGCCAGGGGAAAATATTTGGTTATCTGGTATCGCACCGCGGCATCGAGGCCAACCCAACCAAAATCCAGGCAATCATCAACATGACACCCCCGCAGTCAGCCAGAGAGGTCCAGCGTCTGACGGGCAGATTGGCCGCCCTCAACAGATTCATTTCCAAATCTGCTGAGCGAAGTCTTCCCTTCCTCAAAACACTCCGCGGTGCAAAAGACTTCGCTTGGGGACCAGAGCAGGCGGCGGCCTTCGCATCACTAAAACAGTACATGATGGAGTTGGTCGTCCTTACGAGCCCCGACTCTTCGCTACCACTGTTGCTTTACGTCGCGGCTTCGCCGCACGCGGTCAGTGCGGCACTGGTTCAGGAGCAGTCAGTAGAGGGCATGATCAGGCAGTGCCCAGTATATTATGTCTCCGAGGTGCTCACACCGTCAAAGTGTAACATGACGGAGCTTGAAAAGATTGCATATGCAGTTGTTATGTCTTCGCGCAAATTGCGCCACTACTTTGAAGCATTCAAGGTCCGCGTCACCTCAGATAGGGGACTCGGCGAATTATTCAGAAACCCGGAGGCATCGGTACGGATCGCCAAATGGGCGGCCGAACTCTCCGGCTACCACATCACTTTCGAGCCCAGGACTGCGATCAAGTCACAAGTTTTAGCAGACTTCATCGTCGACTGGACCGGGCCAATAACACAGCCAGAGCCGTCCGCAGAGAAGGTTTGGACAATCCACTGCGACGGCGCTTGGTGCCATGCGGGGGCAGGCGCTGCTGCAGTCATCACCTCACCCGCCGGGGTCAAGCACAGATACGCGGCACGCTTAAGCTTCACCCTGGAATCTGACAGATGCACAAACAACATCGCAGAATACGAAGCTGTCATCCTCGGCCTCCGCAAGTTAAGAGCCCTCGGCGTCACCACCTGCATAGTCCGAACCGACTCCAGGGTAGTCGCCGGCCAAGTCGAAAAAGACTATGCAGCAAAGGACCCCGCACTTATGCAGTACCTCGCGGCCATCCGAAGCCTCGAGAAACAATTCAAGGGATTCACTTTGCAGCATGTGGACCGAGCCAAGAATGAAGAAGCTGACGCATTGGCCAAGGCGGCCGCCAGGGGTGAAGCCCTCCCCTCCGACGTGTTCTATCACGTCATCGGCACACCAGCCATCCGCAGCCCCGAAGGGCTCCAAATAACCAACGACAGCGAGGGCCAGCGCATGATCAACCTTATCATGACCGAAGACTGGCGGGCGCCAATAACCCTGTACCTGCAAGGGTTCTATCACCCAGTCGACAGCAACGAGGCCAAGCGCCTCCACCACCGAAGCCGGGACTTCGCATTGATCGAGGGCCAACTGTACAAAAAGGGGGTCAGCCAGCCGATGCTTAAGTGCGTCACCGAGACCGAGGGCGTTCAAATCCTGCGCGAAGTCCACAGGGGGACCTGCGGCTCCCACGCAGGCCCCAGGGCCCTAGCGGCAAAGGTGATACGACAAGGCTTCTACTGGCCCGCCATTATCTGCGCCGCAAATCGGGTTGTCAGATCCTGCGAAGCCTGTCAGAAATTTTCCCCACGCTCGGGGCGCCCCTCGCAGTTCACGAAGCTGATCGCCCACACGTGGCCCCTTCAGCGCTGGGGCCTAGACATCGTCGGGCCCCTGCCCACGGCTCAGGGGAACCTCAAGCTCACCTTCGTAGCCGTTGAATACTTCACTAAATGGATTGAAGCGAGGGCAGTATCCACCATCACATCGAAGACGGCCCAGAAATTCTTCTGGCAAAATATTGTTTGCCGCTTCGGAGTACCATCCGAACTCACGGTCGACAACGGCAAGCAGTTTGACAACCAAGATTTAAAAGACTTATGCTTCTCCATCGGCACCAAGCTTGCCTTCGCCTCTGTGTACCACCCCCAGTCCAACAGAGTCGTGGAGCGCGCCAACGGCAAAATTTTCACAGCTGTCAAGAAAATGCTTCTTGACGACAAAAAAGGCAAGTGGCCCGACCTGTTACCCGAAGTGGTCTGGGCACTGAATACAACCGAGTGCAGGGCGACTGGGTTTACCCCCTTCCGCCTATTATACGGATCGGAGGCCATGACCCCGCAAGAAATAAAGCATGGGTCGCCTCGGACAGCCGCGTCGGCCGTCCCAGACGTAGATGAGCCAACTTCGAAGGATCTCATCGACGAGACCGCGTCTTCGCCCTGCAGGCTCTGGACAAATACCAAGCCCAGACAAAAGCATGGCGCGACCAGGCAGTCATCCCAAGGGAATTCAGCGAAGGGGACCTCGTCCTCATCCGGACAGCTCGAACGGAGTCCAGAGGCAAGCTGGAGCCCATGTGGGAGGGCCCTTACATTGTCAAGTCGAAGGCCTCCCCCAGCGCATACAGGCTTGCAACGCCAAACAGCGAAGACTTAGAGCATTCCTGGAACATTGATAATCTGCGCAAATTTTTTGTTTGACTCATCAAGGCCAGCCCGCCCTTGTAATTTGCAAAAACAATTTTGTTCTGGCCCGCACTCTTTTCCTCCCGGGGGGTGAGGTTTTTAACGAGGCGGAGTCATGTAATGTACAAGAGAAAAATCCCCCGCAAAATCCACATCGAAAAAAGACCGCATCAACGGTCTTCGACATTCGACTAATACAAAGTCACCGCGAGGCCCAGCAGCAGCCGCCCTCAAGTGCGACAAATCCGTACAGAAGTCGCCTAAGGGTGCAGCCAGATTAGCACAACAAGTGCGAAAAATCGAAGTTTTCCGCGAAGACTATCCGCGCAGAAGTCGCCTAAGGGTGCAGCCGGAGTAGCACAACAAGTGCGAAAAATCGAAGTCTTCCACGAAGACTATCCGCGCAGAAGTCGCCTAAGGGTGCAGTCGGACTAGCACAACAAGTGCAAAAAATCGAAGTCTTCCACGAAGATTATCCGCGCAGAAGTCGCCTAAAGGTGCAGCCGGACTAGCACAATAAATGCGAAAAATCGAAGTCTTCCACGAAGACTATCCGCGCAGAAGTCACCTAAGGGTGCAGCCGGACTAGCACAACAAGTGCGAAAAATCGAAGTCTTCCGCGAAGACTATCCGCGCAGAAGTCGCCTATGGGTGCAGCCGGACTAGCACAACAAGTGCGAAAAATCGAAGTCTTCCGCGAAGACTATCCGCGCAGAAGTCGCTTAAGGGTGCAGCCGGACTAGCACAACAAGTGCGAAAAATCGAAGTCTTCCACGAAGACTATCCGTGCAGAAGTCGCCTAAGGGTGTCGCCGAATTAGCGCTACAAATACGAAAATTCGAGGTCTTCCGCGAAGACTACCCGGGCAACAATCGCCTAAGGGTGTAGACGGGCTAGCACAATAAGTGCGAAAAATTCTAGTTTGCCGCGAACACTATCCCTGCAGAAGTCGCCTCAGGGTACAACAGGGACAGCGCATCAAGTCCAACGAACCGATTACAATGGTACAGCCGCACGAAGCCTAACAAGTGCAAAAACGGCTACACCAAACTGTCCACACAAAGGACGACTACATGCGCACCAGACCAACATAACAAACACACCAGACCAAGCACTTAACGCCCTCGCGAACATAGCCAAGTGTGCGAAGGCACACAACCTCATCATACAAGCCATTACACATGTACAAGCGAGGGCATCGCATTCTACATCGGCTCGACCTTCGGAATAATTCCCATCTCCCTATAGTTAAATTACATTATCCTAAGCTCCTCACCCGTAAAAAGACTTCGCAACTCCCCCTCACCTGCACTCACAGCGGCCGGCAAGGACAACAGTTCCTGCCTACCAGCCCCACTCACACGAAGCCGACCGACGTCCGCTCCACTCACTCTACGCTTCGCAACCGCCCTTCGCCGCCTACGCCTAGTACTCGGACCAGACACAACATCAGCATCCGCAGCTTGCGACGAAGCCTCCGCCACTGCCACATCCAAGGCCACAAAGTAGTCCAAGTCCTCATCCGACGACTCTTCGGTCCATTCAACATAGCTCCCAGAGTCACCGAACTCGGAAAATTTAGACGCAGACTCATCCGATTTATTCCCATCATCCACGGTCGAAGCCGCCAAAAAATTAGCAGTAGCGGTTGCGTGCGCAGGCCCAAAATCTTGAACCTGCGCAGCAACCAAGGTTCAACAACAATATCCAAAATTTCCTAACTACCCACACCCACTAGGCCACCTGCGAAGACCCAGCCATCGCGGGAGCCTCCGCTGTCGCCTCCGCAGCCACCGCCACAGGATCCTCAGCCCTCGGCGCAGCAGTTGACGACGGGTCTCCGCCGGCCGCAGTGGCTGCAGGGGCATCGGGAACGCCTTCGGCGATTTCCGGGGGCGACTCCGGAGCGGCCTCGGACACAGCCACCGCCGGGTTTGGCTCCGGGTCAGGCAGCGCGCTGTTCAAAGCCCTGAAGTCATCCACCCTCTCGCCACGCGCCGCCTGAGACACAGCACACAGACTCAGCAAACCCACATTTAACCCACATTAAACAAACACCAAACAAAAGCCAAACATTACCTGACTCCTCGCCGTCTCAGCCCGCTCCCTGACCACCTCTCGACCGTGGGGGCCCCACATCCGGTCGTAGAAGGCTCCGACGGATTCCTTCACTATAGGGTCCTCAACCTTATAGATATCACGCTCCAAATCCTCATCAGCTTGGTCGAAGACCTCATAGTGTCGGCACCCTTCGCGAGAGAGCGCGTTCATCGCCCCCTCGCAGGTGACCAGAGAGGCATAAGACATAAACCCCTCCACGATGGTGGGGAGCGCCTGCAGCTCCTCCTGGACCCACTCAAGGCAGCGAAGTCCGGGCTCTCGGTCCAGCACTTCAAATTCAGCGGTCCGCGCGCCCAGCTCACGGTATGAATCAATAAGCTGTTTGCGCGTCCGCTCAGCCTCCGTGCGCGCCGAGGCCTCGGCCCGCTCCACACGGCTCTGCAGCGCGCTGAGCCGCTCCTCCAGCTGCTCGGCGCGCTGCCTAGCAAGGCTGCCCTCCGCCCGCGCCAAATTGGCCTCTGCCTGCGCAGCCTGCGCCTTGGCGAGGGCCTCATTAGCCTCCTCCCTCTTCGCCGCCAGTTGGCGCCGGAGGTCAGCCTTCTCACCCTCCAGCACAGCCACCTTGTCCGCCAGCTTGCGGCACTTACTGTCGGCGGCCGACTTTTCCCGGACGGCGTCAGCATGTTGCGTCCGAAGTCTCTCGACTTCGGCAGACACAACTGCCGTCAGGGCCCCCGACGCCGCGCGGTTTGCGAAGTCAGCCGCCTACAAGACACACATAAGACCACAGCCCCGGCGAAGCCGTTTTAAAAAAAACCGAGGCCTAGCTCAACGCACCTGACTTAGTGCCTCCTTCATCTCCTCCAGCCAGTGGGACACGGCACCCACCTCGTCCCTGACGGCAGTGAGTGACAGTATCTCGCCACCGGCACAAAGAGCACTGCCCTTCGCCCTTGGCACCACGACAGCCGCCATGGCCGCCGCGGCAGGCGGAACAACAACAAGCTGGTCTTCGTCCGACCCTGTGACGCATCAACAAATAAATAAAAAAAAACTCGAGCCAACGACTTACCAACAAGATAATCGTCCACACTAATGTCGGTGGCGAAGTCAGCAACGCGCTTGCCAGGGGGCGGCAGCCCTCGAGCCGCCTTCGTAGCCTCCGCCACCCCGCTGGACGAAGGGGCAGCCTTCGCTGACTTGGGACCACCGGTGACAGCCGCCTTCGCAGCGTCCGGCGCCCTACTGGATGCAGGGACGGCCGAATTAGCCGCCAGCGGCGGCTGGCCTCCGCCGGGGGCAGTAGCCTTCGCAGCCCCCCGCTGCCTCTTCGGCCTGGCTTCATGAAGCCTGACGACCGCCTGGCGCTTCTGTGCAGCTCCCTGGCGATCCTTGTCCATCAGTGCTGACACAACAGCAGCAATATTCCGCCCGTAAGGAAACACTTTCCAAGCACGAACCATGCGAGATGTAAAAAAGTCTTCGCCGGCCGCGCGGGGGACAGGAACATTCTTAGGCCACCAACCCCCGGTAACCCTCAGCATCCGCGCCGAAGACTCCCGGAGCTCGGGCGAAGACATTCTTCCCCCCGGGGCCGCGCATGTCCTCATCAATTCTCTAGCAAAACCATCAGAAACCCCAAGTCCTCCCACAGCAGTACCTAGTTTCCTCTTCATAGAGGACGGGGCGGCCGCCGGCGCGGGGTCGTCTCCAGACTCCACCACCGGTTTCTTCCCGCGATGATCCACATCGTCTTGGCCGGGATAACCGCCATACGGCAGATGATTCAACTCAAAACCCTGTTCAAGCAGTCATTTGACCCGCGAATGTCCCAGCTACGCTGGCCCTCTGTCCTAGGCACATACCGACCCACGATCCGCACTGCCCCATCCTCTGCCTCGCGCACAAAGGCGGCCGGATCGCGACTCTGCAGATCCAGCGCGAAGGCAGGACTTCGCACAAGCTTCCCACCGTGGGAAGGCATCTAGCGAGGGCACACTTCGCCCAGCGCCCAGCCATGCGCCAAAGTGAAAGGGAAATGTGCCCTTGGGTCATTTCTAAGTATTTTGGTGATTTAGTGTCCAACACAAGTGCCTAAGTGTAAAAAGGTGGACAAGGTACAAATCAAGAATTAAGGTATGTTTCTCAGACTTAGTACATTGTTTTATGGACTAATGTATTGTGTCTAAGTGCTGGAAACAGGAAAAATCCAATTGGAAATGTCTTGGCTCGAGCAGCCAAGAATCTGCTGAGTCTGCAAGCACCGGACTGTCCGGTGGTGCACCGGACAGTGTCCGGTGCGCCAGGCTGGCTCGAGCGAAGTGGCTGCTCTCGGGAATTCACCGGCGACGTACGGCTAAAATTCACCGGACTGTCCGGTGAGCCAACGGTCGACCGGGCCAACGGTCGGCCGCGCAATCTGCGCGGGACACGTGGCCGAGCCAACGGCTAGAAGATGGCACCGAACTGTCCGGTGTGCACCAGACATGTCAAGTGCACCAACGGCTCCCAGGCTGCCAACGGTCGACTGCGCTGTTTATGGAAAGAAATCGGGCACCGGACATGTCCGGTGTGCACCGGACTGTCCGGTGCCCCCGATGATAGAAGGCAAGAATGGCTTTCCAAACTTGTGCTCAACGGCTCCTAGCTGCCTTGGGGCTATAAAAGGGACCCCTAGGCGCATGGAGGAGTACATCAAGCATCCTTTGAGCATCATTGATCACTCACACTTCATTCTCGCGCACTTGTTCGACATTTCAGTGATTTGAGCTCCGTTCTAGTGTGCTAGTCTCTTGAGCTCAAGTCTGGGTTTTGCGTGTGTGTATTCGCTGTGATCTTTGTGTCGTGTGTGAGTTGCTAATCCCTCCCTTGCTCTGTGATTCTTCGTGAACATCTTGTGTAAGGGCGAGAGGCTCCAAGCTGTGGAGATTCCTCGCAAACGGGATTAAGAGAAGCAAAGCAACACCGTGGTATTCAAGTTGGTCTTTGGACCGCTTGAGAGGGGTTGATTGCAACCCTCGTCCATTGGGACGCCACAACGTGGAGTAGGCAAGCATTGGTCTTGGCCGAACCACGGGATAACCATTGTGCCATCTCTGTGATTGATATCTCTGGGTTATTGTGTTGTGTTGAGATCCTTCTCTAGCCACTTGGCATATTACTGTGCTAACAAGTAACCAAGTTTTGTGGCTTAAGTTTTTGAAGTATTACAGGATCACCTATTCACCCCCCCTCTAGGTGCTCTCACAAAGGCCATACCCCGAACGCCACAAACTCCTCAACCAAATCGCGCCCGCTGCTCAGGCCGGCGGCGCACCGAAGGGCCCCTTCGTCCGCATCCTCATCCGCCACTTCAAAAGGCGGGTATGCTGAGTAAAAATACGAGCACATCTCGGACACGGGGAGCCCCGAATGGTCTTCGGTTGTACCCTCCGCGACGTAGAACCAAAAATCCTCCCAATTGCCCCACTTGTTGCGGGCGCAAGGAACCAACTCAACTACCTGCATCGTGGTCTTGCCGGTCTTCGGCGTAAATGTACAGGACCCAAACTGGGCAACTTCACTTCCAATCATCCTCTTCTGCCAGTGCAGGCAATAATACTTCGCAAAGACTTCAACTGATGGCTGTCCGCCGTACGAAGTCGTCGCCCAGACATACTTCGACAGAGCCACCACGGCATTCGGAGTCAGCTGATGGATCTGAACATTAAATCTGCACAGGACTTCTCCAACAAATCGGTGCGCAGGCAGGCGGAGACCAGCGGCAAAGAACGCCTCGAACACAACCAACTCGCCTTCCGACTCGGGGACTTCCTCCGTCCCCGGGACACGAGCGACCCCGCCGCCAAAGTAACCAAGCCGCTGCATATCCTGCACGTGGGCCAACGACATCCGCGACACACCAAAATCCACAGTATCGCCGGCGCGCAACTCCTCCGCCGCCACAGCACTCAGCGTTTCCTCAGACGACGCGTCGGCCGGTGGCGAAGCGGCAGCAGAAGAAGAAGAGGTCGGCATCGCTACGTACCGTCGGCGGCGGCGGGCGGTCTGCTTCACTCGAGCCAGATCTTCGGCGAACAAGAGCAAGGAGGGCAGACGAGCAGCAGAGACGATGGAGAAAATGGCTAGGGTTTTCACGGAGCGCGGAAGAGTAAATTTCAAAACGCGCCGCCCCCGCCCCCTTTTTCACGGAGCGCGGAAGAGTAAATTTCCTGGGTCAAAGGGAACTTTCAATTGGTATCAGAGCTAGACCTCTCCAGTGTGGGCTTAGCCGTCCGGAGATGACGATGTCGTCACAAGAGGTAACTGTAGAACTTCTTTTAGGCGATGGTTCTAATTACAAGTCTTGGTCTGTCTCTATTTATAATATTTTCATGAGTGTTGATCCTGATTTGAGACAGGTCTTTAGTAGAAGTATTTTCCTTCTAATGTTAGTAAAAATCCTTCTAATGAAGAACTAAGATGTCTAACTCTAAATCACCATGCTTGCAACATCTTAGTTGATTCTCTATCTAGAGGTGCCTATTTTGCCATCTTGAGTAGTGATAGTGACTTATTTGTTGATGCTCATGATCTATGGACTAAACTTAAGTTGAAATTCCTTAAGTCCATATGCACTTCCTCTGCTCCCTATATTACTTGTGATACTAACCATTCAAAGGGAGAGGAAAAGTGTTGGGCACCAAACGATGAATCCACCTCGTCGACAGGTTTGTTCTCCACTAATAATAAGTGTTTTATTGCTAACAATGATGGTGGAGACAAAAGCCAGGATGAGGAGGAATATGAGGATGATAGCGAGGATGAATCCTCATCACCACAAGGTACATTTTCCTATATTGCTTCCACTGACGTTAATGACAGGGAAAATGAGACCGGTGATGTGGAAGAAGAGGAGATTCGTCGTTTCTACATCCATCTCAACAAAGAGGACAAAGCACTCTTGGTTAAGCTATTGAGAAGGAACAAGGAACAAGGTGAGACGCTTCTCAGGCTAGAGGAGTCCCTCATCAAAACCAACAACAGCCTGGAGAAGATGACCAAAGAACATGAGAAGCTAAAGTGCTCTCACAATGATTTGGTCCAACAATATGAATCTGTTTTATTTGAGCAAAGAAATAATGATGATGCCTTATCTTATGTTGCTCAACTTAAAATGGAAAACGCCATGCTTGAGAGACAAGTAGAAACTCTAAATTTAGAAAAGCTTGCTCTAGGTGAAGAGTATGATATGTTGTCATATTCTCATAATAAACTAGTTGATGACCATATCATGCTTGATATTGCTCATGAAGTAGTAATTACTATTTTTAACTCATGTGAACCTCATTCTTGCACAAGTACGCATTTGGATAATTCATCACCATGTGCTAACCCCTGTTGTTCAAAAGAAAGCCAATTTTTGAATAAGCATCAAGCTGCAGGGTTACAAAAGAAATTGTGTGGGAACAAGAAGCAAAGACAACTAAGGAGAAGACACATTGCTCAACTCTCTCAAGATATCCACGGGCGCGTGGTGAAGAAGCTTGAGAAAGGAAAAACTGCAGCAAGTGTTAAGCTCAATAAGAAGAATGTTCCTAAAGATGAAGAAATCAACATGAGCTTGGAAAAAGGTAAAGATTCAATTAATCATGTTGTTTGCACTGACCTTTTCTCTATGTCATCCAAGAACAAAAAGAGAAAAGGGAAAAGGAGGTGCTTTAAGTGCAACAAGTCAGGACACCTCATTGTGTCGTGTCCGTACACCAACAAGGGTGAAGGGATAAGGAGATGCTTCGGATGCAATGACAAGAACCACACGATCACTTCTTGTCCTCTATTGACGGATCAAGCATGTGCGGTCTCCAAGATGACTCTCACCAAGAAAAATGACAAACAACAAGTGTCATGTCAGGGTGAGCGACGCTTTTGCTACAAGTGTGGTGAGCAGGGTCATCTATCCAAGGTATGTTATAAAGGTAAGATTCCTAAGCAAGTGAATTTGTCTCAATCTCATTCGCTTAGGAGACCCAAATCATACACTTGTGCTAGATCTATAACGAGATCACCTAGAACTAGCACAAAGGCAATTTGGGTACCAAAGGCACATTTAGATGATCATTATGGACCCATCCCGAGATGGGTACCAAACTGTGCTAACTAGACCATGCAGGTGCCTTGAGATGAACTGGAGACCATGGGAGAGCTTAAGACTGTTATCTCAAACTCTATGCTTAAGCTTTTAATTGTTTTGGTGTTTATTCATTGACCCAAGGTTGAATTATTGTGAGACACTAATCCCATGTTCATCTCAAGTGAAAAGTTGAATAGGTCCTTAATCATTATTGGTGAATCAAGCAAAGGACCTCTATTGCGCATCTGTCTCTTCAAAGGACGGTACCTATGTTTCTTAAGTGCATTATCAATATTGCTCTTAAAGCTAAGTGTCGTGCTATCTGTCCTTGGAGTAGTTATGCTTTGAAGATTGCTTGTGTTGGATTCTTGTTAATAATTGATTAATAATTTCCAAGATCGTAACCATGCTTGCTTAATCATGATTGTGTGCTTTAGAGGTTATGTCTTTTGAATCATTTAATGGGTAGCTTTTCATTAGATATATTCACCACAATTAACTCTTTTTGTGTTCGTGAATAAACCTGCATCCCGTTGTGAGTTATGCTATATGGTTTTAATGATTAGCCTGTGTGCAAATATGACATATTGCTTAGTTTATATGATGACCCTATTTTGGCACTATGTGTTATGCATCAAATGCATTCTCTCGAGCTATGAAGTGCATAAATAATAGGGAACTTTCAGTTGGTTTGTGGTAATAACTGGTGCTCTCATGGCCATACTGGTAAAAGGCAAAGGTATGGAAAATGGAACTGTGCAATTTTATTGAATATCTTGAAGTTCCATTGATCGTGATCATAGCTGTGTTCTTGCATTTCATTGGTAGTATCGTGGCTTAGGAGACTTATGCCTTAAAATGTTGTTTCTTTTGGTGTATCTAAGGAACCTTCTTAATTATGATGTGCTTAGACTTTGCGCTTTATATGCATGTTCGTGTTGTTTTTCAATTGGTATATGTGGTGCAATGATTGTCAAGTATGAAGCATGTCTAGATTGCTCGTAAAATGTTATAACTCTTAAGGCATGCATTGTTGGATTAAGTCAATCTTTCATTTGATATTCAAATTGGTATCTTTGTGTGATGAAAGTGATAGAGTATGCCTTGACCAAGGTATGTTGTGATCCCCTCTAGTTCTGAGGAAGCTAGAATGTGCAAAGTGCAAGTCATTCAAATACTTGATGCACAAGTGTAGGGGGAGCACACATAACTTGCGTCTGTTAAGACTAATGGTATCTTGAGCGATCTTGTGTAGTCTCAAGGTGGAAAAGAGAAGATGAGCAAGAAATGGAGCAATCAGGACTGGGGTACCTCTGTAAGTCAAGGAATTGGTATCTTAAGTCATGAGTAATTGCATATTTTTAGATTGCTCATGCTCATATTTTTAGATTGCTCATGCTCTATAAAATTTGGTGATACTACATCCTTAAATATCATGAGGCTATGATAATAAGTGATCTTGCAATTGGTATCTTTCAATTGGTAGCCGTGATAGTTTACTTAAATTGACATCTTTTGATAATCATTAGAATAGAAGTTTCTTCTTGTGCCCAATACTATAACTTGTTCTAAGTTTGGTGTCTTAGCAACAAGAAAAAGTTAGGATAAAGAATCAGGCACAAGTGTGGAGAAGCTCTCGAGAGATTAAATACTTTCAAGATGGGAAGTACACTACAACATGGTAAAGGTACAAAAGGAAGTATTAATCTTTTTGCGTATATGTATCTTACTTAAATGTTGATGGTGCATATGTTCAATAAGTAAGGGGGAGTTTTGATAGTGTGTTTTTCCTCCTAAAACACCCTGCTGTCCCTTGACATCATCCTATGTTCTTGCTTGAGTATGGTTTTTGGTGTTTGATGTCAAAGGGGGAGAAGTTGTGCATTAAAGCTTATCTCAACCTGAGAGGAAAGCTTATCCTAAGGGGTGATGTGTTAGTTTGAGCTTTGCTAGTGTGTTATTCATATGCTTCCTGCAGTATTATATGTGTTGCATCATATGGACTAGTGCTTGCGCTGCTAAGAATTAATTGGCATCTATTGTGTTCATTCTGAAATAGATAGTCATGTGGATAATGATGATTGTACATTCTGAAATAGATAGTCATGTGGATAATGATGCATGTGGTTAATGGTGTTTTAAGATTGTTTTAAATTAGTCTCTTAGTTTAAATTGGTATCTTAATGGTGTATAGTGGTAGGTTGATATTCCTGTGATATAATGGTGTCCACCCCCAGTTTAAATAGAATGGTGTTTAATGTAACACCCTAGGTGTTACTCAGGGTGTCCACCCCCAGGGTTACCCCTGTTTACCCATTATCACATGAAGATTGAATTGGGCAAAGTATACCAAACTTGGAATTCTAGGTCCTAAGCAAGTGTAACCCACCTTGGATGTCCTGCCCTAGCTTATCATGCACATCTAAGTGGGGATCTCCCAAAACCCTAAAGCAAAACCCCCATAGGCAATGAGAACCCTAATTGAAGCCATGATCAAAAGATCATGTAAACCTTATGATCATGGTTTGGGCCAAATATAAAAGTTGTAATATACTTAATAACCTACAATTAATAGTAAGGAAGTACCCCCAAAAAGTTTTCAGAAAAGCCCTAAACAGTTCACCTAAGATTTAGCACAAGGGAGAATTCAGTTTTTGCCTAAGTACAAAAACTAACCCTTACACAAAGACTCCACATGTTCACCTTGATCCTCTTTTCAAAACCCTTCGACCCAATTGACAAAGTGGCGCCAAATTAACCCTAGAACACCCTGGAAAGAGATGACACCTACCCTAGGGCGTTAGACACGACTTGACATCACTTTTGTCTCGGTTTGGAACCAGCTGACACAACAAACTTCTCCCCTCTCTATCTCCCTACCCCGACCATATCTCGACTTGGAACTCACAGCAAAAAGGTAGGATATGGAGCAGAGAAGCGACCGTACACAGTGACTTTGCCAAGATACGCACTCTATGTCGCTCTAATCGGCCGTTGAACCATGGCAGAAGCAAGCTTCCACGTGTTCGACGCGAGCTGGCATCCGGGGGCGCGCTCAGAGCACGCCCGTGCGCGAACCTCCGCGCGCCCGCGGCCGCCTGTGACCACGCCCGCGCCACGGCTATAAAGCCCACCCCAGTGCTCGGTTGCCTTCCCAGTTGCCTCCTCCGTACCTCGCCTGACTTACCCGAGCCAGCCATTAGCTCCGGCGACCTCTCCGTGACCCGCCAGTGCCGCCCGAGAGCAACCACCGTGGCCAGCCCCTCTCCCGTCCTCCTCCGTTCGATCCAAGCCCTCAGATAGCTTCCTGGTGAGGCCGTGAGACTTGCTCAATGTAACGCCCTGAATTTGGGGGTAGAATTTTTTCTTCTTTTCTCTCACCAAATTCAGGCGTTACTCTTTCTTTTTTTTCCCTTCTCTTCTCGCTAAGCCTTGATCTTTTCCAAAGTCGCAGCGAGATTTGGCTTTAGACCTCGTGTGAAGCAAAACCTTAAAACACTTTATTTTCTGTGATGCACCATGCCAAACCATGCATTTTTTTTGATTGATTAAAATGTGAAAGCATTCATCCAAAGAAAATTAGATTTTTGAAAAAGAAAATCCTTTTCTTTTTCTCTCTCTCTCCCTTTCCCATTTCGGCCCAAGCCCCCCCCCTCTCCCCCCGCGTGGGCCACTTGGCCGGCCCAAGCCGCCTCCCCCTCCCCTCCCGCGTGGGCCTCCCGGCCGGCCCACCCGCGCGCCCCCCTTCCCCCCCTTTGGGCCCAGCCGGCCCAGCCGCCCCCCCCACCTCTTTTCTTTTTTCCAAAAATCCTCCCGCGGGCCCCGCCCGTCATTCCCTCTCCCTCTCTCTCCCCAAACCCTAACCGGCGCCCTCCCCCGCGCCCCTCGCCGCCGCCGCCGCCGTTCTCCCCTCCGGTGAGGCCCCTCCCTCCTCCTCCCTCTCCCTCCTCCCTCTCCTCTCCCCGGCGCCCTCCCCCGCGCCGCCCGCCTTGGCCCCGGCTCGGCCGGTCGCGCCCCCGCCGCTCGGCTCGGCCCGGCCGCTCGCAGCCATGGCGCCCGGCACCCCGCGCCCGGCCCCGCGCTCCCCGTCCCCGGCCCCGCGCCCGCGCGCGCGCCGGCGAGCCGCCCGACCGCGCCCTCCCCTACCCCGCTCCGGCGCCCGCGCCCCGAGCTCGGCCGCCAAGCCGCGCCCCCGCCCCCTCCGGCGAGCTCGGCCGCCTCGGCCCCGCTCCGGCGACCCCGCCCGGCCCGCGCCCCCGGCGTCCCGCCCGGCCGCGCCCCGCCCTTCCCCGTGCCCGGCGAGCTCGGCCGCCCGCGCCCCCGGTGTCCCGCCCCTACCCCGCCCTGCCCCGGCCTCGGCTCGGCCGCTCGCGCCCCGGCCCGGCCCAACCGCCCCTCCCGGCGAGCTCGGCCGCCCCCCCGGTTCAACCGCCCCCGTGCCCCAGCTCGGCCGCCCATCCCCGCGTTCGGCCTCGCCCGGCCGTATCCTCGCTCGCCCGCGCTCGCTTTCCCCGGCGTGCTTGCCCGCTCGCCCCCCGCCGTGCCTCGCTCGCGTGCGTGCCCGCGTAGTGCGCGTGCCTTGGCACGACTCGTCGTGCCTCGTCTACCCCCCCTAACCCCTCGTCTACCCCCCTAACCCCTCGTCTACCCCCCCGTCTCCTATATGCGCTAATCACGTCGTTTATATTAATAAGATAGGAGTCTCAATTTGGAAATTGGTTACGTTAGTTAATTCGTATAACTAATCATCTATCTCGTTCAATGTTAATCTACTAAAAGTGGTTGCGATTACTTTAGTGCATGTAACTAATTCTTTTGTTAGAACTAATTAAAACTAGAGCACGTGACGTCTAGTCTTTCGTCTACCCGTAGTGTCCCTCGAGCATAAGCCTCAACCCCTGCGAAACTTTCCCTCGTTTCTCTCTAACCAAGGTAAATTCATTATCGTATGTGGTATTCTATGCATATTTGCTTTACTTGTTCTCTTGTATGGTGTACTGTTGGTTTCCTAATTTCGATGGATGGATGTATGTATGTTTGCACCCGCTTAGAGAACGATCCGGTTGAAGAGCCCGAGGAACTCGCAGGAGAAGCCCCTGAGCAGCAGTCGGTTGGTGGAGGCAAGTGTCCCTTGACCTATCTATGTCCTATTCATTATTTAATTCACCTCCCACTTTACACATTTATGCCTAAGGATTGACTAGCTTTTGTTATCCATGTCCTTGTTTACCTATCTGGGTTGGATTATTACTGTTTAGCTTTATGCTATTGCTTAACTCTAATCAATGAACATGATGAGAATATCTATGATACGCTGTTTTCCCGTCTTATTTATGATTGTATTTGTGGCCTTCAAGGGGACTCGAGCGGTTTCTCGAGTGCCTCTCCGTAAGGACCTGTTCTATGGATGACCGCCCGGGAAAACAGTGCAACCATGAGGGTGGAATGGGGTGCCCTTAGCTGAATAATTAGAGGACCCGGGGTGTAGTTCACTTAGCCGTCGTGCCGTCAATGGGGCTCGGTGTATGCGGCTCGCTCTGCCAAGTTTGGGTTCGCCCCTTGGGGAGGAGTGCGGTGCATTTAGGAAACCTAACGGGTGGCTACAGTCCCGGGGAATCTTTGTAAAGGCTACGTAGTGATGCCCTGCTGGGTCACCTTGGTAGTGATCAATGGAGAGTCATGATCTCCGGGCAGAATGGGAATCACGGCTTGTGGGTAAAGTGCACAACCTCTGCAGAGTGTTATGAAACTAATATATCAGCCGTGCTCACGGTTATGAGCGGCCAAGGGAGCTCCAGAGATTAGTGATACTTGATCAGAGACATTTTGGTACAGGTGGCAATGAGATTGATGGTTCTGATTATGATTTTGGTAATGGTAAGTGGTATTCTTTCCGTTTGGAAAGGATACATTGGGCTAATAACTTGGGTTAATGTTAAAACCTGGCTCTCTACTAGTAAGTAATAACCTGACCAACTAAAAGCAACTGCTTGACTTATCCCTACATAAAGCTAGTCCACTACAGCCAAACGGGATGCTTGCTGAGTACGTTGATGTGTACTCACCCTTGCTCTACACACCAAACCCCCCCATCCCCAGGTTGTCAGCATTGCAACCACTGCTCAGGCGAAGATGAAGCTATGGAAGGAGACTTCCAGGAGTTCCAAGACTACGACAAGTTCTAGGTGTGGGTTAGCGGCAACCCCCAGTCGGCTGCCTGTGAAGGCCGCGTTTATCTACGTTTCTTTTCCGCACTTTGATTTATTGTAAGAACTATATGGACGTCTCAGACGTATGATGTAATCGACTACTATTTCCCTTATTAATACTATTTTGAGCACTGTGTGATGATGTCCATATTATGTAACTGCTGTGTACGTGAATAACTGATCCTGGCACGTACATGGTTCGCATTCGGTTTGCCTTCAAAAAACCGGGTGTGACATAAGTGGTATCAAAGCCGTGCTGACTGTAGGACCGCTAACCTAGAGTAGAATGGTCGCTCTAAGGACTATAGACCTCTGTCCCTGCCTTGACTTTGATATCCCTTCAAAAGTTGGTCATACTGACCAAACCTATGTTCTACTATATAATATACCTTGCTGAAAATTATGTTTTATTCTGATCCTTCATTTACTTATTACTTGATGGTCATATTAATTCTGTTCTCACCCTTTTGCTTGCGATGTCTTTTGTAGATGGCTCGACTTAGACACACTGCACGAAAGTCAGTCATCCCCTTCTTACCCTCCCGCCTTGCTGAGCGTCCGCTTCACCGTCCCGTGGCCGGACAGTCCAGCCACTTGGAGAGACTACACCACCGCCTGCGTGAGGAGCAGGAACGTCGACGACAGGAGCAGCAGGGCTCTTCCTTCTCGCTCCAACAGGAGATAGAGTCTGTGAGGAGTTGCTCCCCTGTGCTTCCTTTGGAGGCGCCCCCTGCACCATCACTGGGCGCCCCAGCTTCTGGAGTAGCTGCTGGAGGAGACCCAGACGACGGAGGTGGCGACGACAGCTCGAGCCACGACACCGACTTCTCTGCTAACCATGAGCCGGAAGGATGGGTTGCTCGACCCATCACTCGCGACGCTGCTCGCGGGTGTCACTTCCACGATGCGCTCGACACCCTGCTACGTCGGGCATTTGACCGGCATACTTGGTCCGTCGAGTATCGCTGTGTGGTCTACCAGCACAGTCGCGGGGTCTACCCGGACCGCTGGGAGGCGACCTGCTTGGTGCGCTGCCCGGAGAACAGTCTCCAGGGTGCGGAGGCCTGCTCAGAGCACTATTCTATCTCTGAACGAGACTCAGCTGAGGCAGCCATGCAGGATGCTGCACGGCGTGCGCTTTCGCACTACTGCTCGGTTTTTGGTGGGGCAGCTGACGGTCTTGACCTGAAGTATTACCCCCGCCGTTCATCTGGCAGCACAGGAGGCGTGATTGTCTCACCTGTTGGTGAGGGCAATCCTAGGTTGAGCAGCACAGTCAACCTAGCCGCCGTGCTAAACACGGAGCTGGACCATGCATTAGACGAGCTGAGTAGGGCTCGTGCTGAGATCGCCCTGCTGCGGGCTGAGCGCGCGGAACGTCGTCACCTGGACGGTGGTTCCCCCGCTCCCGTTGGGACTCAGCACCCGTACCGCTCACCTCAGCGTGGACACCAGTCTTATGGCAATCCCGACTGCAAGACCAAGATAAATCTAGAACCATAGATCGTTAGAGTTGGATCTTGTAATTAATACGAAATATATATACATAGAAGCTTCAGTCTTAGCGTTAGTCTCGGTCTTAGTTAGTCTTAGATAGACAGGGTAGTTTGCTATATCCTGTGCATTTATGTTTGTCATGATGAACTATGTTTGGTTTGGATCTTTGTAATGATTGTCACCAGAGTGTGGGTATCCCCTGCATTCTGGGTTACCTATTATGTTAATGGAGTTAGTTATATAGTTGGGAAACCTTTTATTCCACTCTCCTCTTTATCTGAGAAGCTGTGTGGTCTGTGTTGAAGATCAGTGAAGATGCTCATCTGTTCAGTGCTGTTGAAGAATTCTATACTCTTTTCTTATGCTGCAAGATTTGCCAGATCAGTTTTGATGTGTGGTTGCATTCTGCAGATGTCAGAAAACAGGCGCAGAGGAGGAAGGCGTGCTCAGCAAGAGCGAGCCGCTCAACAGGAGGAGGCGCCCCAGCAGCAGCAGCTGCCGCCCCCGCCCCCGATGTCGATCGAGCAGATGTTTCTGATGCAGACTCAGGCAGTTCAGGCCATCGGTCAGACTCTGGCCGCCATTCAGCAGCAGCAGGCCCCACCTCAGCCTCAGATGCCTCAGATGCCCAGAGACAAGCGTGCTGAATTCATGAGAGGCCATCCACCAACGTTCGCTCATTCTTCTGACCCCATGGATGCTGAAGATTGGCTGCGCACTGTGGAGCGGGAGTTGCATACCGCTCAGTGCGATGACAGGGAGAAAGTCTTGTATGGTCCCCGTCTGTTGAGAGGAGCAGCCCAATCATGGTGGGAGTCCTACCTCGCCACCCATGCCGACCCCGATGCCATCACCTGGGAAGAGTTCAGAGGTAGCTTTCGTCAGTACCATGTGCCTGCAGGTCTGATGACAGTGAAGAAAGAGGAATTCCTGGCCCTTAAGCAAGGGTCATCATCTGTCAGTGAGTACCGAGACAGGTTTCTGCAGTTGTCTCGCTATGCTCCTGAAGATGTCAACACCGACGCCAAGCGACAGTACCGTTTCCTGAGAGGATTGGTTGACCCTCTGCAGTACCAACTGATGAATCATACCTTTCCGACATTCCAGCACCTGATTGACAGAGCAATCATGACAGAGAGGAAGCGTAAGGAGATGGAAGATCGTAAGCGCAAGATCAGTGGACCCCAGCCTGGAAGCAGCAGCCGTCCTCGTTTCTCAGGCAATCAGCCTCAGCAGTTCAGGCAGAACCAGCGTCCACCTCCGCAGCATCAACAGTTTCAAAGGCAGTACCCTCAGAATCAGTATCAGAACCGTCAGAGCAATCAGTCAGGAGGTCAGTTTCAGAGGCAGAATCAGCAGGCACCTCGCCTTCCTGCCCCAGCAAGCCAGCAGAACAATCAGGCAGCACCAGCTCAGGTTGGAAACAGAGCATGTTTCCACTGTGGAGAGCAAGGCCACTGGGTGATGCAATGTCCGAAGAAGGCAAGCCAGCAGCAGTCAGGCCCCAATGCCCCAGCGAAGCAGAATGTGTCTCAGTCTGGATCAGGCAACCGCCCTCAGCAGCGCTATAATCATGGAAGACTGAACCACTTGGAGGCTGAAGCAGTTCAGGAGACCCCCGGCATGATAGTAGGTATGTTCCCAGTCGACTCCCATATTGCAGAAGTGTTATTTGATACTGGAGCAACGCATTCTTTCATTACTGCATCATGGGTAGAAGCACATAATCTTCCAATTACTACCATGTCAACCCCCATTCAAATTGACTCAACTGGTGGTAGAATTCGAGCCGATAGCATTTGTTTGAATATAAGTGTGGAAATAAGGGGGATAGCGTTTCCCGCTAACCTCATAGTAATGGGTACTCCGGGAATAGATGTCATCCTAGGGATGAATTGGCTAGATAAGTATCAGGCAGTTATCAGTTGTGATAAAAGGACAATCAAGTTGGTGTCCCCACTAGGAGAGGAAGTGGTAACCGAGTTAGTCCCGCCTGAGCCAAAGAAAGGAAGTTGTTATCAGATGGCTATTGATAGCAGTGAAGCAGACCTGATTGAGAGGATCAAGGTTGTGTCTGAGTTCCTGGATGTGTTTCCAAAGGACTTACCGGGTATGCCACCAGAGCGGAAAGTTGAGTTTGCCATAGAGCTTCTTCTTGGAACCGCCCCTATCTTTAAGAGAGCTTACAGAATATCCGGACCAGAATTGGTTGAGCTTAAGAAGCAGATTGATGAGCTGTCAGAGAAAGGTTACATCCGGCCAAGCACCTCGCCTTGGGCCGCCCCTGTCTTGTTTGTGGAGAAGAAAGATGGCACCAAAAGGATGTGTATCGATTATCGAGCTCTGAATGAAGTCACGATCAAGAACAAGTATCCCTTGCCCAGAATAGAAGATCTGTTCGACCAGTTGAGAGGAGCCAGCGTGTTCTCCAAGATTGATCTGAGGTCAGGTTATCATCAGCTCAGGATCCGACCTTCGGACATTCCGAAGACGGCATTCATTTCCAAGTATGGGTTGTATGAGTTCACTGTGATGTCTTTTGGTTTGACCAATGCGCCAGCGTTCTTTATGAATCTGATGAACAGTGTATTCATGGATTACCTCGATAAGTTTGTGGTGGTATTCATTGATGACATTCTGATTTATTCTCAAAGCGAAGAAGAGCACGCAGATCATTTGAGGATGGTATTGCAGAGATTGCGAGAGCACCAGTTGTATGCAAAGTTGAGCAAGTGTGAGTTTTGGATCAGTGAAGTCCTGTTCTTGGGTCACATAATCAACAAAGAAGGATTGGCTGTGGATCCGAAGAAAGTGGCAGACATTCTGAACTGGAAAGCGCCAACGGATGCTCGAGGAATCAAGAGTTTCATTGGAATGGCCGGATATTATCGGCGATTCATTGAAGGGTTTTCGAAGATTGCGAAACCAATGACAGCGTTGCTAGGCAACAAAGTTGAGTTCAAGTGGACCTAGAAATGTCAAGAGGCCTTTGAAGCGCTGAAAGAGAAGTTGACTACAGCGCCTGTCCTAGTCTTGCCTGATGTGCACAAGCCCTTCTCGGTGTATTGCGATGCTTGCTACACAGGTTTGGGATGTGTGTTGATGCAAGAGGGAAGAGTTGTGGCTTACTCGTCCCGACAGTTGAAGGTTCATGAGAAGAATTACCCAATCCATGATCTAGAGTTGGCAGCAGTGGTTCACGCACTGAAGACATGGAGACACTATCTGTATGGACAGAAATGCGATGTTTACACAGACCACAAGAGTCTGAAGTACATATTCACTCAGTCAGAGTTGAACATGAGGCAACGAAGATGGTTAGAGTTGATCAAAGACTATGAGTTGGAGATTCATTACCATCCAGGCAAAGCAAACGTAGTGGCAGATGCTTTGAGCAGGAAGAGTCAAGTCAATCTGATGGTCGCTCGTCCGATGCCTTATGAGTTGGCTAAGGAGTTTGACAGGTTGAGTCTTGGATTTCTGAACAATTCGCGAGGAGTTACAGTTGAGTTGGAACCTACCTTGGAGCGCGAAATCAAAGAAGCGCAGAAGAATGATGAGAAAATCAGTGAGATCTGGCGACTGATTCTAGAAGGCAAAGGCAAAGATTTTCGAGAAGATGCTGAAGGTGTGGTATGCTTCAAAGACCGCTTGTGTGTTCCCAATGTCCAGTCTATTCGGGAGTTGATTCTCAAGGAAGCTCATGAAACAGCCTATTCGATTCACCCTGGTAGTGAGAAGATGTATCAGGATCTGAAGAAGAAATTCTGGTGGTACGGAATGAAGAGGGAAATCGCAGAGCATGTGGCTATGTGCGATAGTTGCCGAAGAATTAAGCCAGAGCACCAGAGACCTGCTGGATTGTTGCAACTGTTGCAGATTCCTCAGTGGAAATGGGATGAAATTGGTATGGATTTCATAGTCGGATTGCCTCGCACTCGAGCCGGCTACGATTCTATTTGGGTAGTAGTGGACCGTTTGACCAAGTCAGCCCACTTCATACCTGTCAAGACCAGCTACAACAGTGCAGTATTGGCAGAGTTGTACATGTCTCGGATCGTTTGTCTTCATGGTGTGCCAAAGAAGATAGTGTCAGACAGAGGAACGCAGTTCACCTCTCATTTCTGGCAGCAGTTGCATGAAGCTTTGGGCACGCATCTGAATTTCAGCTCAGCTTATCATCCGCAGACAGATGGCCAGACCGAAAGGACCAACCAAATTCTCGAAGATATGTTGAGAGCCTGTGCGTTGCAAGATCAGTCCGGATGGGATAAGAGATTGCCTTATGCAGAGTTTTCCTATAACAACAGTTACCAGGCCAGTTTGAAGATGTCACCATTTCAGGCACTCTATGGAAGGAGTTGTAGAACTCCGTTGCAATGGGATCAGCCTGGAGAAAAGCAAGTGTTTGGGCCAGACATTTTGCTTGAAGCCGAAGAGAACATCAAGATGGTCCGAGAGAATCTGAAGATAGCGCAATCGAGGCAGCGAAGCTACGCAGACACAAGAAGAAGAGAGCTGAGTTTTGAAGTCGGAGACTTCGTCTATCTAAAAGTGTCACCGATCAGAGGAGTCAGAAGATTCGGAGTGAAAGGCAAGCTAGCACCCCGTTACATCGGTCCGTATCAGATTCTTGCAAGACGTGGAGAAGTGGCCTATCAGCTCAGTTTGCCAGAGAATTTGTCAGCTGTGCATGATGTCTTTCATGTGTCTCAGTTGAAGAAGTGCTTGCGTGTGCCAGAAGAGCAGTTGCCAGTGGAAGGTCTTGAAGTCCAGGAGGACTTGACCTACGTTGAGAAGCCAGTGCAAATCCTTGAGGTTGCAGACAGGGTCACCCGAAGGAAGACCATCAGAATGTGCAAAGTCAGATGGAATCATCACTCTGAGGAAGAAGCAACCTGGGAGCGTGAAGATGATCTGATGGCCAAGTACCCTGAGCTCTTTGCTAGCCAACCCTGAATCTCGAGGGCGAGATTCTTTTAAGGGGGATAGGTTTGTAACGCCCTGAATTTGGGGGTAGAATTTTTTCTTCTTTTCTCTCACCAAATTTAGGCGTTACTCTTTCTTTTTTTTTCCCTTCTCTTCTCGCTAAGCCTTGATCTTTTCCAAAGTCGCAGCGAGATTTGGCTTTAGACCTCGTGTGAAGCAAAACCTTAAAACACTTTATTTTCTGTGATGCACCATGCCAAACCATGCATTTTTTTTGATTGATTAAAATGTGAAAGCATTCATCCAAAGAAAATTAGATTTTTGAAAAAGAAAATCCTTTTCTTTTTCTCTCTCTCTCCCTTTCCCATTTCGGCCCAAGCCCCCCCCTCTCCCCCCGCGTGGGCCTCTTGGCCGGCCCAAGCCGCCTCCCCCTCCCCTCCCGCGTGGGCCTCCCGGCCGGCCCACCCGCGCGCCCCCCTTCCCCCCCCTTTGGGCCCAGCCGGCCCAGCCGCCCCCCACCTCTTTTCTTTTTTCCAAAAATCCTCCCGCGGGCCCCGCCCGTCATTCCCTCTCCCTCTCTCTCCCCAAACCCTAACCGGCGCCCTCCCCCGCGCCCCTCGCCGCCGCCGCCGCCGTTCTCCCCTCCGGTGAGGCCCCTCCCTCCTCCTCCCTCTCCCTCCTCCCTCTCCTCTCCCCGGCGCCCTCCCCCGCGCCGCCCGCCTTGGCCCCGGCTCGGCCGGTCGCGCCCCCGCCGCTCGGCTCGGCCCGGCCGCTCGCAGCCATGGCGCCCGGCCCCGCGCTCCCCGTCCCCGGCCCCACGCCCGCGCGCGCGCCGGCGAGCCGCCCGACCGCGCCCTCCCCTACCCCGCTCCGGCGCCCGCGCCCCGAGCTCGGCCGCCAAGCCGCGCCCCCGCCCCCTCCGGCGAGCTCGGCCGCCTCGGCCCCGCTCCGGCGACCCCGCCCGGCCCGCGCCCCCGGCGTCCCGCCCGGCCGCGCCCCGCCCTTCCCCGCGCCCGGCGAGCTCGGCCGCCCGCGCCCCCGGCGTCCCGCCCCTACCCCGCCCTGCCCCGGCCTCGGCTCGGCCGCTCGCGCCCCGGCCCGGCCCAACCGCCCCTCCCGGCGAGCTTGGCCGCCCCCCCCGGTTCAACCGCCCCCGTGCCCCAGCTCGGCCTCCCATCCCCGCGTTCGGCCTCGCCCGGCCGTATCCTCGCTCGCCCGCGCTCGCTTTCCCCGGCGTGCTTGCCCGCTCGCCCCCGCCGTGCCTCGCTCGCGTGCGTGCCCGCGTAGTGCGCGTGCCTTGGCACGACTCGTCGTGCCTCGTCTACCCCCCCTAACCCCTCGTCTACCCCCCCCTAACCCCTCGTCTACCCCCCCATCTCCTATATGCGCTAATCACGTCGTTTATATTAATAAGATAGGAGTCTCAATTTGGAAATTGGTTACGTTAGTTAATTCGTATAACTAATCATCTATCTCGTTCAATGTTAATCTACTAAAAGTGGTTGCGATTACTTTAGTGCATGTAACTAATTCTTTTGTTAGAACTAATTAAAACTAGAGCACGTGACATCTAGTCTTTCGTCTACCCGTAGTGTCCCTCGAGCATAAGCCTCAACCCCTGCGAAACTTTCCCTCGTTTCTCTCTAACCAAGGTAAATTCATTATCGTATGTGGTATTCTATGCATATTTGCTTTACTTGTTCTCTTGTATGGTGTACTGTTGGTTTCCTAATTTCGATGGATGGATGTATGTATGTTTGCACCCGCTTAGAGAACGATCCGGTTGAAGAGCCCGAGGAACTCGCAGGAGAAGCCCCTGAGCAGCAGTCGGTTGGTGGAGGCAAGTGTCCCTTGACCTATCTATGTCCTATTCATTATTTAATTCACCTCCCGCTTTACACATTTATGCCTAAGGATTGACTAGCTTTTGTTATCCATGTCCTTGTTTACCTATCTGGGTTGGATTATTACTGTTTAGCTTTATGCTATTGCTTAACTCTAATCAATGAACATGATGAGAATATCTATGATACGCTGTTTTCCCGTCTTATTTATGATTGTATTTGTGGCCTTCAAGGGGACTCGAGCGGTTTCTCGAGTGCCTCTCCGTAAGGACCTGTTCTATGGATGACCGCCCGGGAAAACAGTGCAACCATGAGGGTGGAATGGGGTGCCCTTAGCTGAATAATTAGAGGACCCGGGGTGTAGTTCACTTAGCCGTCGTGCCGTCAATGGGGCTCGGTGTATGCGGCTCGCTCTGCCAAGTTTGGGTTCGCCCCTTGGGGAGGAGTGCGGTGCATTTAGGAAACCTAACGGGTGGATACAGTCCCGGGGAATCTTTGTAAAGGCTACGTAGTGATGCCCTGCTGGGTCACCTTGGTAGTGATCAATGGAGAGTCATGATCTCCGGGCAGAATGGGAATCACGGCTTGTGGGTAAAGTGCACAACCTCTGCAGAGTGTTATGAAACTGATATATCAGCCGTGCTCACGGTTATGAGCGGCCAAGGGAGCTCCAGAGATTAGTGATACTTGATCAGAGACATTTTGGTACAGGTGGCAATGAGATTGATGGTTCTGATTATGATTTTGGTAATGGTAAGTGGTATTCTTTCCGTTTGGAAAGGATACATTGGGCTAATAACTTGGGTTAATGTTAAAACCTGGCTCTCTACTAGTAAGTAATAACCTGACCAACTAAAAGCAACTGCTTGACTTATCCCTACATAAAGCTAGTCCACTACAGCCAAACGGGATGCTTGCTGAGTACGTTGATGTGTACTCACCCTTGCTCTACACACCAAACCCCCCCATCCCCAGGTTGTCAGCATTGCAACCACTGCTCAGGCGAAGATGAAGCTGTGGAAGGAGACTTCCAGGAGTTCCAAGACTACGACGAGTTCTAGGTGTGGGTTAGCGGCAACCCCCAGTCGGCTGCCTGTGAAGGCCGCGTTTATCTACGTTTCTTTTCCGCACTTTGATTTATTGTAAGAACTATATGGACGTCTCAGACGTATGATGTAATCGACTACTATTTCCCTTATTAATACTATTTTGAGCACTGTGTGATGATGTCCATATTATGTAACTGCTGTGTACGTGAATAACTGATCCTGGCACGTACATGGTTCGCATTCGGTTTGCCTTCAAAAAACCGGGTGTGACACTCAAGCTTGACCCGGGGACCCTCGTCACCGGAATAGCCCAATCGTGCTCACCGGAGTCCAAGAACCCGCCGGCGCACGTGGACCGGGTAAGCCCCTACACCGTTTTCCAATTTGTTGCGCGCATGGCCTCTGTGTCACCCCGTGAAGCTCCTCGTGCACCCTAATTGAACTATACCGCCGTGGTTTGGCCGGAGCAGGCGCCGCCGACGACCCCCGCCGCCTGTGCTCGTGGCCAGGGTAACTCCGACCACCTCCGACACCGACCCGCACACCGGCGTGACCGTCGCGACCTCCCGGACGTCACTGACCACCCCGCCGGAGCTCTACTGCCGCCGGTAAGCCCCACCGCCGTAATCTATGCCGCGGGTACTGTTTAAGCCGGTCAGGGAGCGCGGGTTAGATTTCAGATAAGTCCAGGGGGGCTTTGCGCAATGTTAGTGACCCAAGCCAATAGTGGACCAAGGGCTGTTCTGTGAGAAAAGAAAAGGAAAAACCCCAGGGGCCTCAGCGTAAACCTGTTTTCTTTTTCTATTTTCGAATTTCTTTTCTTTTTGTTATAACAGATAGCTAAATAAATGCATAACTGGAAGAATAATCATCCAAAAATGTTCAAACCAATTTTGCTAGATTCTGGAATTTATGAACTATCAGATAAAAATAATAGAACCCATGGCTTCTGTATTTCTTTCTGAAGTTTTGAATTAAATAAGAAAACCACTCAAAACTCAATATTAGAAGGAAAAATAGGAATATTGTTTGACCAGGGTTAGAAAAATTTTGAGAAGCTTATATCTACCTACTAGACCAAGTATAAATGTTAAACCTCTCTGTCTACTCCATTTAAATTAGTTTTACCCCTTATTCTATAATATGCTTAAGGATAAGGAAAATAGAAAATGTAATTTAATTAATGAACCAGAGAGTACCTCTATTTTTGTTAGGTTACTTATTCAATATAGTTCACTGGAAAAATATATCATACCTTGTTTTAGTGTAAAATAAGTAAGATCTCTTTTGTTTTAATAAAACAAGTAAAACTTAGAAAAACTCTACAAAAATAACCCCGAGGTAAAAACACCCCCACCTTTGGGATAACTATTGTTTTATTAGAAAGCACTTAGGAAAAATAAGAAATTTGTTGTTTGATATTTTTCAAATAATAATATAGTAGAAAGTGCCTTTTTGATATTAAACTTAAGAAAATCATAACTAAATAACCACCCCTTAGTTTTCTGTGATTTTTAGCACAAAGGCCTATTATTACTATGGGATGCCAGCAAAAATAACCTTTAGGACAGAACCTACACCTAACTAAGAGGTGTAGTGTAAAGTGGCCCATTTTGCCTAACTATTGTTATTTTTGTTTAAAGCCTAGCTTTTGTACTTTAAGCCTCAAATTCTTAAAACAAGCTAGAATAGCAAGTGACAACCCACTGTAATTTTTACAGAATTTTTGGAAATTATTAAAACACTGTCGTAGTTCAAACCTACACTAGAAACCCTAAATGGAAATTAAAGAAAGGAAAATGGATAATGGAAATTAATGTCCTCCTAAGACCTTTGTAAATTTGTCCACTGAAATCTATAAAGACAATGCAAATCCACTATGTTATCCTAAAAGAAAACCTAAACCTAAAAGGTAATAAGTCTATGTATATATATACCACTAGAAGACCCACATAGCCAGGGAACCCTAAGTTAATTCTTGACTTAGTTTCTGTAGCTTAATGTTCTTAAATCTTGCATAATCATGACATACATGTTCATTGCATTTCGATAGACTGTAATCTTGCTGACGGAGAGTACATCCTCGTGCCGGAGCAAGGAGCTGCTCAGGAGGTAGCCCCAGATCCAGCACCCGAGCCTGCACCAGAGGACCTGCCTGCCACTGCTTTGGAAGGCAAGCCCCGGTTTTATGCATAACCTGTTATTTATGCTATTTTACCTCACTTAATGATTGTAGGAATGATTGTGCACTTAGGTGTAGGAATTGTTTGAAACCCTAGTTGCATGATCTCAGGAATCCTTTTGAGATGAATACTAGTATGACAGGTCGAGTAGTTGCTTTATTAAGTAGGATCTCGGTAGAAGACGAGTGATTTTTCTAGCACTCGCGCGAGGTCAGGACATTGATTGTACCAACTTTCATATCATACTAATGTTGGTTGTGGGCAACAATCCATGGGGATTGGTTGTCTACGGGATAAAAATTTGAATAAGGATTAAGGTGTGGTACCGTGAGTCAAGCGTTTGAACGTACTAAGCACATGCCGAGAAATATGGTAAATCGGTAAGCCTAGTACCTGATTGAACCCGGCAGCAGATTGCCCTCCTCATGCGACCTGAGACGAGGTCTCCCATTCCGGTTATGGTGGGTACAAGTGCGGTCACTGCACGACGGCCAGTCGGGGTCAGTGAGGCATTGTACGCCAAGGCGGTGAGCCCCTCTCTGCTGACGGGGAATCGATGGGGACGGTTGATGTGTGTGGGGACGGAGTGCCCCTGCATGTCGTGTGTTTAGGTTTACCTTGCAAGGATAAAAACTCGATTTGAATCGTCTGTTTCTCGCAGCTAATGAGACTGCTTGATCCATGCTGCTACATTGAGTAACCAGTGGAATGATGCGGAGATGATACAAGATATTGATTGCTAAAATGTTTGCTACTTTGTATGAATAGATAGTTCATTTTTAGCCTTAAGAGAGTCACACTTAACTTTGACTAAGTTAAAATCTCGATTTAGAAACTCAGCTAGTGCTTTTGGCAACCAAACCCCACAGCCAAACAGCTGCATGTCTAGAGGTAGAGGAGTAGACTCCTCACACCGGGTAAGTCTAGCTGAGTATTAGTATACTCAGCCTTGCTTGTGGCATAATTTTTACAGGTTCTCTGGAGGACATGGTTGCTGGAGTGACTTGGCCGTCCACCTTACCACCGGGTTGGACTGTCGAGTGGGACCCTGCCTCGGCTGAGGAGGAGCATGAGGAGTGATGGGACAGGCTTCCCCATCTCTCTATTTATTTACCGTTAGTTTATTTCCGCTGCACTTCGAAACAATGATGGTCACTTTTGCAAAAACTCCGATGATGATGATGATGATGTAATAATTTAATACTCTGACATGTATGGTTTTATGCTTTATTGTATTTGCTCTGTGACTCACCATCGAGTGAGAGTGTGGTACTTGATCCTGTCAATGGCCGTGTCGGACTAGATCCGAGGGATTGACGGGTTATTCCCATTTAAGTGTGGTCTGGCCTCTAAGGCGGGGCTTAGGCACTTAAGTTGGAATAATTCGGGCAGTTCCGCCACAGCTGGTATCGGAGCTTGTACCACCACAGAGGAATCAATAAAACATAAATGCCATCCCTTTTCTAAAGTAAAATTTTATAGAAACAATGTTGGATAGATCGTAGGACGAGCAGGATAGACCTAGGACGTGAAGCCTTAGGATGATAGAAGGGTAGCTAGGTGGCTAAGTGACTAGGCCCTACAGGCCACTTTTTACAGGATGGGAGTTCTTCCCTATTCCTTTTATCTTCTTGAGAGGTCGTTCAGGACGAGCATGCATGCATTCTTAATTAAGCAAATGGATAACTGAGTAAAAGGACTTAAAAACAAGATAACAACCAACTAGGTCCCCAGTGCCTTTTTCTTTTAACTAGAGAGAAGCTGAGTTTTATTTCCCTTGTTCTTTTTGTAATTCTTTTTCTTTTACTTACGCTTAACCGTACACAGATGACTTCCCACGGATCCTCCGATAATGGAAATGCACTGACCCACACAGACGGACTTGCACGAGAGGGCTTTCCCCGCATTTTGTGGGAGGTGCTTCAGGGGGCCGGATACGCGACACCCCCTCAGTACGCGGTGCAGCAGTTCGAGAAGCACCGGGTGTCTCGCTGTAGGGTGAGGATGACTTTGGAGCCTCATCCCCTGCAGCCAGGCTGGCGCTCTTTGGACTCCGAGTCTTTCGGATACCGAGCGGAGGACACGATCGAGGCAATCGCTCTGCATGGATTGACTACTTTCTGCGGATTCCATCCCTTGGAGCTGGCTACCCACCCCATTGGGTTGTTCCCCGCGGAAAAGGAGGACGACCCGATGTGGAAGGATCGGGTGGAGCATGCCAAGGACATCTGGGCTCTCTACCCAGGCCACACGGCTCACTTGTCGGTGCGATGCATGAACGCCCTGTATCGTCTGCAAGTGATGCGTGGGGAGGCCATGTCTCATTTGATGGCACTGCTAGAGGCAACCAAGATCACCTTGGACAACAGGGAGGAGCTCGTGGTTGACTTGTCCCAGGAGCTGGTAGAAAAAGATTTGCAAGTGGAGCAGCTGTCTGATGAGATTCATGAGTTGGAGGAGCTAGTGGGCACCAGGGAGAACACCATCGAGGTTTTAGAGGATCAGCTCATTAATACTCAGCAGCAGCTTGCTGAGGCTAACGAGCACCTGGACATGCATCACCAGGAGCTCCAGGACCAAGAGGCCAATGAGGACGTCGACATCGAGGGAGGAGATGAGCCTGCCTCCAGTGTGGATACTGCTGGCTCGGGAAGACCACCTTCCCCCGAGTCGAGTGCGGCCTCATTTGCTCACTAGATGTTCAGAGTAGAGTTAGACGTTGGTGATGGTAGGACTCCTCGCGGCTAGCTTAGCTTTTGCGCCCTTGGGGTACTAAGCTAGATAGAGTTGAGTCATTTTGGGACCAATCGATGTAATCGTACTAAACTCTCTTGGAGGCTTGTTTAATGGATGCTAATATCAGTTTGAATTTGGAAAGAAGAATTTGTGACTTTTAAAAATCTTTATGTTGAAGTTGGAGTCTGTCATGTTGTTTTAACTTTTTCCCCGCAATTAAATCTTGAATTTGGAGATGTGGTGTTAAGCATGTATGTGGCTTTTCAGATGGCCGGGAGGCAGCGTCGTGGCCAGAATGAGCACGTTCCTCCACCGCCACCGCCTCCCACTCTACAGGAGCTCATGGCTCAGCAGAATGAGATCTTGAGGCAGTTGGCTCAGCGTCAGCCACCACCACAGCACTATGGTGGTGGAGACCATCAGCGTCACCCTGCGGCGGCTACCTATCAGGAGTTCCTCAGCACCCAGCCTCCATTGTTCACAAGGGCAGAGGACCCACTTGATGCAGATGTATGGTTACGAGTGGTGGAATCCAAATTCCCACTGCTCCATGGAGTTTGCTCAGAGGTCACCAAAGTTAGGTTCGCCACCCAGCAGCTTCGCGGACCTGCAAGGACTTGGTGGGATCATTTTCTTGCTATGCAGCCAGAGGACCGAGAGGTGGAGTGGAGGGAGTTCAAGGCGGCTTTCAGAGGACACCATATCCCAGCCGGGATCATGGACCGGAAGCTCAATGAGTTTTTGGCACTCACTCAGGGCAACAGGATAGTGTTGCAGTATGCCCAGGCCTTTAATGATTTGTGCCAGTATGCTGGATACCATGCAGACACAGACGAGAAGAAGAGGGACAGGTTCAGACGGGGGCTCAGCACCAAGCTCCGTGATCGTCTCAACACCGTCAGGGCCAACAGCTACAATGAGTTGGTCAACATGGCTATTGAAAGGGAAATGTGCCCTTGGGCCATTTCTAAGTATTTTGGTGATTGAGTGTCAACACAAGTGCTTAAATGTGAATTTATGTCCATGGATGAACAAGATGCAAATCATGAAGTAAAGGTATGTTTCTAAGCCTTAGTACATTGGTTTGGTATACTAATATACTTATCTAAGTGTTAGAAACAGAAAGAAGAAGAAAAGAAAAGAAGAGAAAATGACTTGGCTGTGTACTGCCAAGACTCTGCTCGGTCTGGCACACCGGACTATCTGGTGTGCTCCGGACAGTGTCCGGTGCGCCAGGCTGACTCGGCGCGAACAGACTGCTCTCGGGAATTCGCCGACGGCGTACGGCTAAAATTCACCGGACTGTTCGGTGTGCACCGGACTGTCCGGTGAGCCAACGGTCGGCTGGACCAACGGTCGGCCGCGCGATCTGCGCGAGACACGTGGCCGAGCCAACGGTCGAAAGGGGGCACCGGACTGTCCGGTGTGCACCGGACATGTCCGGTGCGCCAACGGCTCCCAGATCTGCAACGGTCGGCAGCGCTGTTTAAGGAAGGAAATCGGGCACCGGACAGTGTCCGGTGTGCACCGGACTGTCCGGTGCGCCCGATGACAGAAGGCAAGGATGGCCTTCCAGATTTGTTCTCAATGGCTCCTAGCTACCTTGGGGCTATAAAAGGGACCCCTAGGCGCATGGAGAAAACACCAAGCAACCTTTGAGCATTCTTGATCATCCACACTAGTTCTTTGCGCATTCGTTTGTGATTCTAAGTGATTCGAGCTCCGTTCTAGTGAGAACTTTGAGATAGTCATTTGAGCTCGATTCTTGGCTGTGTGTGTGCGCATTTCGCTGTGGATTTGTGTGTGTTGCTTCCCTCCCTTACTCTGTGCTTATTTGTGATCATATACTTGTAAGGCCGGGCAAGAGACTCCAATTTGTGGAGATTCCTTGCAAACGGGATAAAGAAAAGAAAACAAAACACCGTGGTATTCAAGTGGGTCTTTGGACCGCTTGAGAGGGGTTGATTGCAACCCTCGTCCGTTGGGACGCCACAACGTGGAGTAGGCAAGCGTTAGACTTGGCCGAACCACGGGATAAACCACTGTGCCATCTCTGTGATTGATCTTCTGTGGTTATTGTGTTTTGTTGGGACTTCTCTCTAGCCACTTGGTGATAACTGTACTAACCCTTAACAAGTTTTTGTGGCTTAAGTTTGGAAGATTTACAGGATCACCTATTCACCCCCCCCCCCCTCTAGGTGCTCTCAATTGGTATCAGAGTCGTTCTCTTCACAAAGGGACTAATCGCCCGAAGAGATGGATCCTAAGGGGAAGGGTATCGTGATCAACGACAAAGAGAAGGAGTCCTTCATCAACGAGCCGAAGGACGACAAGCCTACCGACTCCGGCTCGGGTCATAGACGGAAGGAAGGGAAGAAGAAGAAGACAAGGCGCATCAAGGAGATCATCTACTACGACGATAGTGATGAGTCTACTTCTTCCCAAAAGGATGACGACAACGACTACAAAAAGACGGTCAATTCGAACTTTTCATTTGATTATTCTCGTATTCAACATAGTTCGAATTCGCATTTGCTTTCCATTCCTCTCGGCAAACCTCCACACTTCGATGGGGAGGACTACGGATTTTGGAGTCACAAAATGCGTAGTCACTTATTCTCTCTCCATCCAAGCATATGGGAGATTGTGGAGAATGGAATGAAATTTGATAGCTCGGATAGCCCTATGCTTATAAATGAACAAATTCATCGAAATGCACAAGCTACTACTGTTCTCTTAGCATCTTTATGCAGGGAAGAGTACAATAAGGTGAGCGGCTTGGATAATGCCAAGCAGATATGGGACACCCTCAAGATCTCTCACGAGGGGAACGACATCACCATGCTCACCAAGATGGAGTTGGTGGAAGGCGAGCTTGGACGATTCGCCATGATAAGGGGAGAGGAGCCAACTCAAACGTACAACCGGCTCAAGACCCTTATCAACAAAATAAGGAGCTACGGAAGCACGCGATGGACGGACCACGATGTCGTTCGCCTAATGCTCAGGTCCTTTACCGTTCTTGATCCTCATCTCGTGAACAATATTCGTGAGAATCCCAGGTACACGATGATGACGCCCGAGGAAGTACTTGGAAAATTCGTAAGCGGGCGGATGATGATCAAGGAGGCAAGATACGTCGACGAAGCACTGAACGGTCCAATCCACGAGCCTCAACCTCTTGCTCTCAAGGCAACGAGGAGCAAGGAGGCACTACCGAGCAAGGTGGCGCAAGTTGAGGCGGCCGGGCTAAATAATGAGGAGATGGCCCTCATCATTAAGCACTTCAAGACAGCGCTTAAGGGTCGCAAGGGACAGCCAAGCAAGACCAAGACAAAGGAGAAGCGCTCGTGCTTCAAATGTGGTAAGATTGGTCATTTCATTGCTAACTGTCCCGATAATGAAAGTGACCAGGAAAAGGGGAACAAAAGGGAGAAGAAGAAACATTACAAGAAGGCCAAGGGCGAGGCACATATCGGAAAGGAGTGGGATTCAGATTGCTCCTCCTCCGACTCCGACAATGAAGGACTCGCCGCCACCGCCTTCAGCAAGTCGTCCCTCTTCCCCAACGAGCGTCACACTTGCCTCATGGCAAGGGAAAAGAAAGTAAGCACTCATGATACTAGTACTTATGCTTCTTCAAGTGAGGATGAGTCTAGTGATGATGATGAGATAGATTACTCATGCTTATTCAAGGGATTAGATAGATCTAAAATTAATAAGATTAATGAGTTGATTGATGCTTTGAATGACAAGAATAGATTACTAGAAAAACAAGAGGATCTTTTATATGAGGAGCATGATAAATTTGTTAGTGCACAAAATTCTCTTGCTCTAGAAATTAAAAGAAATGAGATGCTTTCTAGTGAATTATCTACTTGTCATGAAACTATCTCTACTTTAAAAGGTGTTAACAATGGTTTAAATGCTAAACTAGTAGAAGCAAATAAATCTAACTCTTGTGTTGAACATGTTGAAATTTGCACTAGGTGTAAGGATATTGATATTAATGCTTGTTGTGAACACCTAGTTTCAATTTCCAAACTAAGTGATGAATTGGCTAGTCTTAATGCCCAACTTAAGACTAGCAAAAGTGAATTTGATAAGTTAAAATTTGCAAGGGATGCCTATACAATTGGAAGACATCCCTCAATTAAGGATGGTCTTGGCTTCAAGAGAGAGGCCAAGAACTTAACAAGCCATAAGGCTCCCATTCCCGCCAAGGAGAAAGGGAAGGCCCCTATGGCCAGTAGCGCTAAAAAGAACCATGCTTTTATGTATAATGATAAGAGACATGCTAGAAATGCTTATAATGACTTTGATTCACATGTTTATGATTCTCATGCCATGTTTGCTTCTAGTTCTTCCTATATGCATGGTAGAAATATGTCTAGGAGAAATGCTATTCATCATGTGCCTAGAAAGAATGTTATGCATGCTCCTAGGAAAATAGTGAATGAACCTTCTACAATTTATTGTGCTTTAAATGCTTCATTTGCAATTTGTAGAAAGGATAGAAAGGTGATTGCTAGGAAATTAGGGGCAAAATGCAAGGGTGATAAAACTTGCATTTGGGTCCCTAAAACAATTTTGACTAACCTTGTAGGACCCAACAAGAGTTGGGTACCTAAGACCCAAGCCTAAATTTGCCTTGCAGGTTTATGCATCCGGGGGCTCAAGCTGGATTATCGACAGCGGATGCACAAACCACATGACGGGGGAAAAGAGGATGTTCTCTTCCTACGTCAAGAACAAAGATTCCCAAGATTCGATAATATTTGGTGATGGGAATCAAGGCAAGGTAAAAGGGCTAGGTAAAATTGCAATTTCTAATGAGCACTCTATTTCAAATGTGTTTTTAGTAGAGTCTCTTGGTTACAATTTGCTATCTGTTAGTCAACTATGCAATATGGGATACAACTGTTTATTTACAAATGTAGATGTGTCTGTCTTTAGAAGAAGTGATGGTTCATTAGCTTTTAAGGGTGTACTAGACGGCAAACTTTACTTAGTTGATTTTGCAAAAGAAGAGGCCGGTCTAGATGCATGCTTAATGGCTAAGACTTGCATGGGCTGGTTGTGGCATCGCCGCTTAGCACATGTGGGGATGAAGAACCTCCACAAGCTTCTAAAGGGAGAACACGTGATAGGTCTAACCAATGTTCATTTCGAAAAAGATAGACCTTGTGCAGCTTGTCAAGCAGGGAAACAGGTGGGAGGCTCTCATCACACCAAGAATGTGATGACAACATCAAGACCCCTGGAGCTGCTACATATGGACCTCTTCGGACCCGTCGCCTATCTGAGCATAGGAGGAAGTAAGTATGGTCTAGTTATTGTTGATGACTTTTCCCGCTTCACTTGGGTGTTCTTTTTGCAGGATAAGTCTGAAACCCAAGGGACCCTAAAGCGCTTCCTCAGGAGAGCTCAAAATGAGTTTGAGCTCAAGGTGAAGAAGATAAGGAGCGACAACGGGTCCGAGTTCAAGAACCTTCAAGTGGAGGAGTTCCTTGAGGAGGAAGGGATCAAGCACGAGTTCTCCGCTCCCTACACACCACAGCAAAATGGTGTGGTAGAGAGGAAGAACAGGACGCTAATCGACATGGCGAGGACAATGCTTGGAGAATTCAAGACCCCCGAGTGCTTTTGGTCGGAAGCCGTGAACACGGCTTGCCACGCCATCAACCGGGTCTACCTACATCGCCTCCTCAAGAAGACGTCGTATGAGCTGCTAACCGGTAACAAACCCAATGTATCGTACTTTCGTGTATTTGGGAGCAAATGCTACATTCTAGTGAAGAAAGGTAGAAATTCTAAGTTTGCTCCCAAAGCTGTAGAAGGGTTTTTGCTAGGTTATGATTCAAATACAAAGGCGTATAGGGTCTTCAACAAATCATCGGGTTTGGTTGAAGTCTCTAGCGACGTTGTATTTGATGAAACTAATGGCTCTCCAAGAGAGCAAGTTGTTGATCTTGATGATGTAGATGAAGAAGATGTTCCGATGGCCGCTATACGAACCATGGCGATTGGTGAAGTACGACCACAGGAACATAAGGAGCAAGATCAACCTTCTTCCTCAACCTTGGTGCATCCCCCAACTCAAGACGATGAACAGGTTCATCAACATGAGGCGTGTGATCAAGGGGGAGCACTAAATGATCATGTGATGGAAGAAGAAGCGCAACCGGCTCCTCCAACCCAAGTTCGAGCGATGATTCAAAGGGATCATCCCGTCGACCAAATTCTGGGAGATATCAGCAAGGGAGTAACTACTCGATCTCGATTAGTTAATTTTTGTGAGCATTACTCCTTTGTCTCTTCTATTGAGCCTTTCAGGGTAGAAGAGGCCTTGCTAGATCCGGACTGGGTGTTGGCCATGCAAGAGGAGCTCAACAACTTCAAAAGGAATGAAGTTTGGACGCTGGTGCCTCGTCCTAAGCAAAATATTGTGGGAACCAAGTGGGTGTTCCGCAATAAACAAGACGAGCACGGGGTGGTGACAAGGAACAAGGCTCGACTTGTGGCAAAAGGTTATGCCCAAGTCGCAGGTTTGGACTTTGAGGAGACTTTCGCTCCTGTGGCTAGGCTAGAATCAATTCGTATTTTGCTAGCATATGCTGCTCACCATTCTTTCAGGTTGTACCAAATGGATGTGAAGAGCGCTTTCCTCAACGGGCCAATCAAGGAGGAGGTGTACGTGGAGCAACCCCCTGGCTTCGAGGATGAACGGTATCCCGACCACGTGTGTAAGCTCTCTAAGGCGCTCTATGGACTTAAGCAAGCCCCAAGAGCATGGTATGAATGCCTTAGAGATTTCTTAATTGCTAATGCTTTCAAGGTTGGGAAAGCTGATCCAACTCTTTTCACTAAGACATGTGATGGTGATTTGTTTGTGTGCCAAATTTATGTCGATGACATAATATTTGGTTCAACTAACCAAAAGTCTTGTGAAGAGTTTAGCAGGGTAATGACGCAGAAATTCGAGATGTCGATGATGGGCGAGTTGAACTACTTCCTTGGGTTCCAAGTGAAGCAACTCAAGGACGGCACCTTCATCTCCCAAACGAAGTACACGCAAGATTTGTTAAAGAGGTTTGGGATAAAGGACGCCAAGCCCGCAAAGACGCCGATGGGAACTGACGGACACACCGACCTCAACAAAGGAGGTAAGTCCGTCGATCAAAAAGCATACCGGTCCATGATAGGTTCTTTGCTTTATTTATGTGCTAGTAGACCGGATATTATGCTTAGCGTATGCATGTGTGCGAGATTTCAATCCGATCCTAAGGAATGTCACTTAGTGGCAGTGAAGCGAATTCTTAGATATTTAGTCGCTACGCCTTGCTTCGGGATCTGGTATCCAAAAGGGTCTAACTTTGACTTGATTGGGTACTCAGATTCCGACTATGCTGGATGTAAGGTCGATAGGAAGAGTACATCGGGGACGTGCCAATTCTTAGGAAGGTCCCTGGTGTCGTGGAACTCTAAGAAACAAACCTCCGTTGCCCTATCCACCGCTGAGGCCGAGTATGTTGCCGCAGGACAGTGTTGCGCGCAACTACTTTGGATGAGGCAAACCCTCCGGGACTTTGGCTACAATCTGAGCAAAGTCCCACTCCTATGTGATAATGAGAGTGCTATCCGCATGGCGGAAAATCCTGTTGAACACAGCCGCACAAAGCACATTGACATCCGGCATCACTTTTTGAGAGACCACCAGCAAAAGGGGGATATCGAAGTGTTTCATGTTAGCACCGAGAACCAGCTAGCCGATATCTTTACCAAGCCTTTAGATGAGAAGACCTTTTGCAGGCTGCGTAGTGAGCTCAATATCTTAGATTCACGGAACTTGGATTGAAATGTAGCATACATGTACTTATGCCTTTGATCATGTTCATTCTGCATTTTGTTGCTTATTATGGTGCTCAAGTTGTACAAACACTCCCTGGACCTCACAAGTCCGTTGCAAAGTGATGCACATGTTTAGGGGGAGATGTGTTACAACTTGACCCTTTGAGACTAACCATATGCTTGAGTTTGCTTGATTTAGTCTCGAAGGAGAATTGAAAGGGAAAAGGTGGACTTGGACCATGAAAGACTTCCACTGCACTCCGATGAGAGGGTAACTTATTCCAAGTCCATCTCATGAACTCTTATTGCCATTTGCTCTAAATTGAAGATTTTGGTGAGGCAATGGGGTTAAAAGGCCAAGATTGATCCCGTTTTGGTGCTTGATGCCAAAGGGGGAGGAAATAAAGGCCAAAGCAATAAATGGATCAGCTACCACTTGAGAAATTATTGAAAATAGTAGAGTAGAGCTTTTGGTTTGTCAAAACTCTTTTGTTGTCTCACTTATCAAAAGTTGGCTTCTTCTAGGGAGAAGTAGTAATTATGGGGAAAAGGGAGAGTTTTTGAAATCTTTGATCAATCTCTTTTGGGAATGACTCTCTTTATGTTTCAACATGTGTGTTTAACTTAGAGATAGAGATTTGAGTTTGATTTGCAAAAACAAACCAAGTGGTGGCATAGGATGATCCATATATGTCAAAAATGAATCAAAATAATTTGAGTTCTTATTTGAAGTGAGTTTGCACTTGTTCTAGTTGCTTTATGTTGTGTTGGCATAAATCACCAAAAAGGGGGAGATTGAAAGGGAAATGTGCCCTTGGGCCATTTCTAAGTATTTTGGTGATTGAGTGTCAACACAAGTGCTTAAATGTGAATTTATGTCCATGGATGAACAAGATGCAAATCATGAAGTAAAGGTATGTTTCTAAGCCTTAGTACATTGGTTTGGTATACTAATATACTTATCTAAGTGTTAGAAACAGAAAGAAGAAGAAAAGAAAAGAAGAGAAAATGACTTGGCTGTGTACTGCCAAGACTCTGCTCGGTCTGGCACACCGGACTGTCCGGTGTGCTCCGGACAGTGTCCGGTGCGCCAGGCTGACTCGGCGCGAACAGGCTGCTCTCGGGAATTCGTCGACGGCGTACGGCTAAAATTCACTGGACTGTCCGGTGTGCACCGGACTGTCCGGTGAGCCAACGGTCGGCTGGACCAACGGTCGGCCGCGCGATCTGCGCGAGACACGTGGCCGAGCCAACGGTCGAAAGGGGGCACCGGACATGTCCGGTGCGCCAACGGCTCCCAGATCTGCAACGGTCGGCAACGCTGTTTAAGGAAGGAAATCGGGCACCGGACAGTGTCCGGTGTGCACCGGACTGTCCGGTGCGCCCGATGACAGAAGGCAAGGATGGCCTTCCAGATTTGTTCTCAACGGCTCCTAGCTGCCTTGGGGCTATAAAAGGGACCCCTAGGCGCATGGAGAAAACACCAAGCAACCTTTGAGCATTCTTGATCATCCACACTAGTTCTTTGCGCATTCGTTTGTGATTCTAAGTGATTCGAGCTCCGTTCTAGTGAGAACTTTGAGATAGTCATTTGAGCTCGATTCTTGGCTGTGTGTGTGCGCATTTCGCTGTGGATTTGTGTGTGTTGCTTCCCTCCCTTACTCTGTGCTTATTTGTGATCATATACTTGTAAGGCCGGGCAAGAGACTCCAATTTGTGGAGATTCCTTGCAAACGGGATAAAGAAAAGAAAACAAAACACCGTGGTATTCAAGTGGGTCTTTGGACCGCTTGAGAGGGGTTGATTGCAACCCTCGTCCGTTGGGACGCCACAACGTGGAGTAGGCAAGCGTTAGACTTGGCCGAACCACGGGATAAACCACTGTGCCATCTCTGTGATTGATCTTCTGTGGTTATTGTGTTTTGTTGGGACTTCTCTCTAGCCACTTGGTGATAACTGTACTAACCCTTAACAAGTTTTTGTGGCTTAAGTTTGGAAGATTTACAGGATCACCTATTCACCCCCCCCTCTAGGTGCTCTCAGCTATCTCCCAGGAGGACTGCATTATAGCTCGACAGGCAGAGAAGAAGAGGAAGACCCCTGTGGCAGGACCCTCAGCTCAGCCACAGCGCTTCAGGATTGTGTCCGACACGCAGAACAAGGGACCTCAGCAGCAGCAAGGGAGATGGGTGATCAGACCACCGCAGCAGCAGCAGCAAGTACCCAACCGCACCCAATTTCCCGCTCAGAGGAGCAATCAGCAGCAGCAGCAGTACCACCAGGCCAATGACAACAGGTGCTTCACTTGTGGCAACACTGGGCATTATGCCAAGAATTGCCCCAGAAACCAGCAGAGGCAGGGGCAGAATGTCAATCAGAACCAAGGCAAGAGACAGAAGGTGCAAGTGAGGCAGGGCAGGCTGAACTTCACCACCATGGCTGACATTCCAGTGGGAGCACCCGTCATGACTGGTATCTTTACAGTTTTAAATTATCCCGCTATTGTTCTTTTTGATTCCGGTGCTTCACATAGTTTTATCAGTGGCAAGTTTAGTGCCAAATGCCAGTTGCCCTTTCACCATACCGATGGGGGCATTACAATTTCAACACCCGGAGGCAGAGTTGCCACTTATCAAATCAACAGGCAAGTGCCTATAAAATTTGGTAGTCTGGTGATTAGAACCACCCTTCTCATCTTAGGATTGGATAGCGTGGATATTATTTTGGGAGCTGACTGGTTGACCAGGCATCAGGCAGTATTGGACATTGCAGCCAGAGCCATTGAAATTCATTCCCCTGCTTATGGCGAGACTGTTTTGCATTTACCCAACCAGGGTTGTACCCGATCTTGTGCCTTTGTTATGATAGAATCCCCAGTGGAAAAGATCCCAGTGGTCTGTGACTATCCGGATGTTTTTCCGGATGAATTGCCAGGGATGCCACCTGACCGAGATATTGAGTTCGCCATCGAATTGCAACCCGGGACTGCTCCTATCTCCAAGAGACCCTATAGGATGCCTCCCGCGGAATTGGCAGAATTGAAGAAACAATTGCAAGAATTGTTGGACAAGAGGTTTATTCGTCCAAGCACTTCACCATGGGGATGTCCAGCATTATTTGTGAAGAAAAAGGATGAGAGTTTGAGGATGTGTGTTGACTACCGCCCTCTCAATGCGGTGACTATCAAGAACAAATACCCGCTGCCCCGCATTGATGTTCTGTTCGATCAGTTGGTAGGAGCCAAGGTATTCTCCAAGATAGACCTTCGCTCAGGTTACCATCAGATTAAGATCCGTACCAGTGACATTCCCAAGACGGCTTTCTCTACCAGATATGGGCTCTATGAGTTTTTGGTGATGTCTTTTGGGCTAACCAATGCCCCGGCTTATTTTATGTACTTGATGAACTCAGTGTTCATGCCAGAGTTAGACAAGTTCGTGGTCGTTTTCATTGATGACATTCTGGTTTATTCCAAGAATGAAGATGAACATACTGAGCACCTGCACGTCGTGCTTCAGCGGCTGCGCGATCATCATCTTTATGCTAAGTTGTCTAAATGTGAGTTCTGGCTGAAGGAGATTAAATTCTTGGGTCACACAATTTCTCGGGATGGGATATCAGTTGATCCTGAGAAGGTACAAGAGGTAATGGACTGGAAACCCCCCGACTACAGTGAAGCAGATTCGGAGTTTCCTCGGATTGGCAGGGTATTACCGATGATTTATTCCGGATTTCTCCAGAATTGCCAAGCCAATGACTGAACTGTTGAAGAAGGGAGTCAAATTTGAGTGGAGCCAAAAGTGTGAAGATGCTTTTCATACCTTGAGGCAACATTTGACAGCAGCCCCAGTGCTAGCCCAACCCGACAATACCAAGCCATTTGAAGTTTATTGTGATGCTTCAGGTACCGGATTGGGATGTGTCTTGATGCAAGAGAACAGAGTGATTGCTTATGCTTCCCGAGCACTCAGACCCCATGAGCAGAACTACCCTACACATGACCTGGAATTGGCAGCTGTGGTTCATGCTCTTAAGATATGGAGACACTACTTGATGGGAGCTCACTGTAACATCTACACTGATCACAAGAGTCTCAAATACATCTTCACTCAGGCAGATTTGAACATGAGGCAAAGGAGATGGTTAGAGTTGATCAAGGACTATGATTTGGAGGTGCATTACCACCCAGGGAAGGCCAATGTTGTGGCAGATGCCTTGAGCAGAAAGGCCCAGTGTAATTGTGTGAGCATGGATGTGGGAGTGACCACCCTGTGTGATGAGTTGTGCAAGCTGAACCTGGAAGTTGTTTCTTCGGGTAACCTAAGCTATATCTCGGTGGAGCCCACATTGCAAGAACAGATAGTCAGGGCACAGGTTGAGGATAAGGGTCTTCAGGTTATCAAGGATATGATCAAGCAAAAGGCAGAGAAATACAAGTGTTTCCGATAGGACAGCAAGGGGATTTTATGGTTTGGAGACCGATTGGTGGTTCCCAAGGACCCTGAACTTAGAAAGAAGATACTGGATGAAGCTCACCTTTCCAAATTCTCCATGCACCCTGGTAGCAACAAGATGTACCATGATCTTAGACCTTTATACTGGTGGACCAGAATGAAGAGGGAAATTGCCAAGTACATCTCCGAGTGTGACACTTGCCAGAGGATAAAAGCTAGTCACTTGAAGGCAGCAGGCCCTTTGCAACCCCTTCCCATACCATCCTGGAAATGGGAGGACATTTGCATGGACTTCATAGTGGGATTGCCCAATACCTCCAGGCACCATGATTCTATATGGGTTATTGTGGACAGATTGACCAAGACTGCTCATTTCTTGCCAGTGCACACCACCCACCGGGCGGAGAAGTATGCGGAGATCTACATTGACCAGATAGTTCGTCTGCATGGGATACCAAGGACTATAGTCTCCGACCGAGGAGCACCTTTTGTGGCACGATTTTGGGAGCTATTACAGGAATCACTTGGAACCCAGGTTATACGAAGCTCAGCATACCATCCCCAAACAGATGGTCAGACAGAAAGGGTAAATCAGATTTTGGAAGACATGTTGCGAGCATGTGCACTACACTACGGAAAGGATTGGGACAAGTGTCTTTCCTTGGCAGAGTTTTCTTACAATAACAGCTATCAGTCCAGTCTGAAGATGGCACCTTTTGAGGCTTTGTATGGGAGAAGATGCAGAACCCCGCTGAATTGGTCTCAAACAGGAGAGAGGGAAATATTTGGGCCAGATTTGGTACTTGAAGCAGAGGAAAAGGTCAGAGTCATCAGGAAGAACTTAGAAGCTGCTCAGGCCAGGCAAAAGAGTTATCATGACAAGAGGCGGAAGCCTCTACAGTTTGAGGTAGGAGATCATGTCTACCTTAAGATATCACCAACCAAGGGTGTCCAGAGATTCGGGATCAAGGGCAAGTTAGCCCCTCGTTACATTGGACCCTATAAGATCAAGGCAAGTTGTGGACCCGTAGCTTACCAATTGGAATTGCCACCCCGTATGTCCGCAGTTCACAATGTGTTCCATGTATCTCAGCTGTGGAAATGTGTTCGTCTACCCACTGAAGTGCTACCGGAACCAGACATTGAGATAGAACCAGATTTGTCCTACCAAGAGTACCCCGTCAAGGTATTGGATCAAAAGGAGAGATCAACTCGGGCAAGATCAATCAGAATGTATAAGGTTCAGTGGAGTCACCATTCAGCAGAAGAAGCTACATGGGAGACGGAGGATTTTCTACGCTCTCGCTTCCCCGACTTTCTGCCCAAAGGAGTCGGTATGTAACCCCAAAAACCCCACCCCCACCTGCCCTTTGAAGTCAATTATAAGAAAAACTTAGATAACAAGGATAGTCTAAGTTGTGGATTTAACTTAAGAAGGGCTTCCTTCTGAAGTTGCAAAGAGGATGACATTCGAAGAACAGTTAAAAAGTGAAACTTGAGCATAAAGGGAGAGTAGCACTAACACACCTTCAAGCATCCCTCCAAGGGACTCTACCTGAAATCTCGGGACGAGATTCCTTTAAGGGGGGAGGGCTGTAACACCCTAGGTGTTACTCAGGGTGTCCACCCCAGGGTTACCCCTGTTTACCCATTATCACATGAAGATTGAATTGGGCAAAGTATACCAAACTTGGAATTCTAGGTCCTAAGCAAGTGTAACCCACCTTGGATGTCCTGCCCTAGCTTATCATGCACATCTAAGTGGGGATCTCCCAAAACCCTAAAGCAAAACCCCCATAGGCAATGAGAACCCTAATTGAAGCCATGATCAAAAGATCATGTAAACCTTATGATCATGGTTTGGGCCAAATATAAAAGTTGTAATATACTTAATAACCTACAATTAATAGTAAGGAAGTACCCCCAAAAAGTTTTCAGAAAAGCCCTAAACAGTTCACCTAAGATTTAGCACAAGGGAGAATTCAGTTTTTGCCTAAGTACAAAAACTAACCCTTACACAAAGACTACACATGTTCACCTTGATCCCCTTTTCAAAACCCTTCGACCCAATTGACAAATTGGCGCCAAATTAACCCTAGAACACCCTGGAAAGAGATGACACCTACCCTAGGGCGTTAGACACGACTTGACATCACTTTTGTCTCGGTTTGGACCCAGCTGACACAGCAAACTTCTCCCCTCTCTATCTCCCTACCCCGACCATATCTCGACTTGGAACTCACAGCAAAAAGGTAGGATATGGAGCAGAGAAGCGACCGTACACAGTGACTTTGCCAAGATACGCACGCTATGGCGCTCTAATCGACCGTTGAACCATGGCAGAAGCAAGCTTCCACGTGTTCGACGCGAGCTGGCATCCGGGGGCGCGCTCAGAGCACGCCCGTGCGCGAACCCCCGCGCGCCCGCGGCCGCCCGTGACCACGCCCGCGCCACGGCTATAAAGCCCGCCCCAGTGCTCGGTTGCCTTCCCAGTTGCCTCCTCTGTACCTCGCCTGACTTACCCGAGCTAGCCATTAGCTCCGGCGACCTCCCCGTGACCCGCCAGTGCCGCCCGAGAGCAACCACCGTGGCCAGCCCCTCTCCCGTCCTCCTCCGTTCGATCCAAGCCCTCAGATAGCTTCCTGGTGAGGCCGTGAGACTTGCTCAAGCTTGACCCAGGGACCCTCGTCACCGGAATAGCCCAATCGTGCTCACCGGAGTCCAAGAACCCGCCGGCGCACGTGGACCGGGTAAGCCCCTACACCGTTTTCCAATTCGTTGCGCGCATGGCCTCTGTGTCACCCCGTGAAGCTCCTCGTGCACCCTAATTGAACTATACCGCCGTGGTTTGGCCGGAGCAGGCGCCGCCGACGACCCCCGCCGCCTGTGCTCGTGGCCAGGGTAACTCCGACCACCTCCGACACCGACCCGCACACCGGCGTGACCGTCGCGACCTCCCGGACGTCACTGACCACCCCGCCGGAGCTCTACTGCCGCCGGTAAGCCCCACCGCCGTAATCTATGCCGGGGTACTGTTTAAGCCGGTCAGGGAGCGCGGGTTAGATTTCAGATAAGTCCAGGGGGGCTTTGCGCAATGTCAGTGACCCAAGCCAATAGTGGACCAAGGGTTGTTCTGTGAGAAAAGAAAAGGAAAAAGCCCAGGGGCCTCAGCGTAAACCTGTTTTCTTTTCCATTTTCGAATTTCTTTTCTTTTTGTTATAACAGATAGCTAAATAAATGCATAACTGGAAGAATAATCATCCAAAAATGTTCAAACCAATTTTGCTAGATTCTGGAATTTATGAACTATCAGATAAAAATAATAGAACCCATGGCTTCTGTATTTCTTTCTGAAGTTTTGAATTAAATAAGAAAACCACTCAAAACTCAATATTAGAAGGAAAAATAGGAATATTGTTTGACCAGGGTTAGAAAAATTTTGAGAAGCTTATATCTACCTACTAGACCAAGTATAAATGTTAAACCTCTCTGTCTACTCCATTTAAATTAGTTTTACCCCTTATTCTATAATATGCTTAAGGATAAGGAAAATAGAAAATGTAATTTAATTAATGAACCAGAGAGTACCTCTATTTTTGTTAGGTTACTTATTCAATATAGTTCACTGGAAAAATATATCATACCTTGTTTTAGTGTAAAATAAGTAAGATCTCTTTTGTTTTAATAAAACAAGTAAAACTTAGAAAAACTCTACAAAAATAACCCCGAGGTAAAAACACCCCCACCTTTGGGATAACTATTGTTTTATTAGAAAGCACTTAGGAAAAATAAGAAATCTGCTGTTTGACATTTTTCAAATAATAATGTAGTAGAAAGTGCCTTTTTGATATTAAACTTAAGAAAATCATAACTAAATAACCACCCCTTAGTTTTCTGTGATTTTTAGCACAAAGGCCTATTATTACTATGGGATGCCAGCAAAAATAACCTTTAGGACAGAACCTACCCCTAACTAAGAGGTGTAGTGTAAAGTGGCCCATTTTGCCTAACTATTGTTATTTTTGTTTAAAGCCTAGCTTTTGTACTTTAAGCCTCAAATTCTTAAAACAAGCTAGAATAGCAAGTGACAACCCACTGTAATTTTTACAGAATTTTTGGAAATTATTAAAACACTGTCGTAGTTCAAACCTACACTAGAAACCCTAAATGGAAATTAAAGAAAGGAAAATGGATAATGGAAATTAATGTCCTCCTAAGACCTTTGTAAATTTGTCCACTGAAATCTATAAAGACAATGCAAATCCACTATGTTATCCTAAAAGAAAACCTAAACCTAAAAGGTAATAAGTCTATGTATATATATACCACTAGAAGACCCACATAGCCAGGGAACCCTAAGTTAATTCTTGACTTAGTTTCTGTAGCTTAATGTTCTTAAATCTTGCATAATCATGACATACATGTTCATTGCATTTCGATAGACTGTAATCTTGCTGACGGAGAGTACATCCTCGTGCCGGAGCAAGGAGCTGCTCAGGAGGTAGCCCCAGATCCAGCACCCGAGCCTGCACCAGAGGACCTGCCTGCCACTGCTTTGGAAGGCAAGCCCCGGTTTTATGCATAACCTGTTATTTATGCTATTTTACCTCACTTAATGATTGTAGGAATGATTGTGCACTTAGGTGTAGGAATTGTTTGAAACCCTAGTTGCATGATCTCAGGAATCCTTTTGAGATGAATACTAGTATGACAGGTCGAGTAGTTGCTTTATTAAGTAGGATCTCGGTAGAAGACGAGTGATTTTTCTAGCACTCGCGCGAGGTCAGGACATTGATTGTACCAACTTTCATATCATACTAATGTTGGTTGTGGGCAACAATCCATGGGGATTGGTTGTCTACGGGATAAAAATTTGAATAAGGATTAAGGTGTGGTACCGTGAGTCAAGCGTTTGAACGTACTAAGCACATGCCGAGAAATATGGTAAATCGGTAAGCCTAGTACCTGATTGAACCCGGCAGCAGATTGCCCTCCTCATGCGACCTGAGACGAGGTCTCCCATTCCGGTTATGGTGGGTACAAGTGCGGTCACTGCACGACGGCCAGTCGGGGTCAGTGAGGCATTGTACGCCAAGGCGGTGAGCCCCTCTCTGCTGACGGGGAATCGATGGGGACGGTTGATGTGTGTGGGGACGGAGTGCCCCTGCATGTCGTGTGTTTAGGTTTACCTTGCAAGGATAAAAACTCGATTCGAATCGTCTATTTCTCGCAGCTAATGAGACTGCTTGATCCATGCTGCTACATTGAGTAACCAGTGGAATGATGCGGAGATGATACAAGATATTGATTGCTAAAATGTTTGCTACTTTGTATGAATAGATAGTTCATTTTTAGCCTTAAGAGAGTCACACTTAACTTTGACTAAGTTAAAATCTCGATTTAGAAACTCAGCTAGTGCTTTTGGCAACCAAACCCCACAGCCAAACAGCTGCATGTCTAGAGGTAGAGGAGTAGACTCCTCACACCGGGTAAGTCTAGCTGAGTATTAGTATACTCAGCCTTGCTTGTGGCATAATTTTTACAGGTTCTCTGGAGGACATGGTTGCTGGAGTGACTTGGCCGTCCACCTTACCACCGGGTTGGACTGTCGAGTGGGACCCTGCCTCGGCTGAGGAGGAGCATGAGGAGTGATGGGACAGGCTTCCCCATCTCTCTATTTATTTACCGTTAGTTTATTTCCGCTGCACTTCGAAACAATGATGGTCACTTTTGCAAAAACTCCGATGATGATGATGATGATGATGTAATAATTTAATACTCTGACATGTATGGTTTTATGCTTTATTGTATTTGCTCTGTGACTCACCATCGAGTGAGAGTGTGGTACTTGATCCTGTCAGTGGCCGTGTCGGACTAGATCCGAGGGATTGACGGGTTATTCCCATTTAAGTGTGGTCTGGCCTCTAAGGCGGGGCTTAGGCACTTAAGTTGGAATAATTCGGGCAGTTCCGCCACATTTAACTCTGATTATGTGCATTTGTGTGTTAAAGCATCATGGTTTTATTTTTGACACAATGCATCCCAAAAAGTGCTAAGGTGTAGAAATGTTTCGAATTGCCTAAGTATGTGCATTTTGGCATTTAAGGCCAAAGCTAAGTTTTTAATGCAAGCACATATTTAGGGGGAGCATTCTACAATCTTAGAACTCAATTTGTGCTTTAAATTTCACTCTCATGTAAGCTTTAATTGTGTTGCCATCAATCACCAAAAAGGGGGAGATTGAAAGCTCTCTTGTGGGTTTTGGTGTTTGGATGACAACTCAATTAAAGGACTAACAAGTGTGTTAAGTGTTGAACAGGTGCTTAATGTAAAGCTAACAGGGTTCAACACAAGTGAACAAGTGTGATGGTCCAAGGACTAGATGATGATAGATAATGGGCATCACAAGTAAGATGGACATTGCAAAAGTGATACTCGGGTGCGTAGCTCGGAGACAACTGATCAAGCCAAGGACGGAGGCAAGAAGAGCTTCGAGGTACCAAGTGCACGGGAGTAGGTCAAGGAGGCTGAGGAACCCAAAGCCAAGGGTGAAGAAGAAGGCTTGCAAAGTCAAGGGTGATCGAGTTGAGAACAGCTACGGCACATCAAGGATCACTACATAAGGACGTGACTTACAACCAATAAGGTAACAGCTACAGTTATGTGGTGTAAGTCATAAGGCTCAAGATCAAGCTCTAAGAAGGAGATCAAGGTCACTAGAAGGAGAACAAGTGTCAAAACCAGAACTGGAAGCAGCCCAAAAGAGCTAAGTTCACCTTGATCTTTAGTTTGGGTTGTTCCTATGTTTGGAGATGTTCTATGTGACCTTTGCAGGATGTTGGAGCTAAGAAATGTCAATCTAGATCAAGTCAAGCTGACTTGATGATTTATGAGTCCAACATCAAAGCTCAAGCATGTCAAATGCTATAGATGTAATAGTTAAGAGAAGGTATGTTTCTAGACTTAGTACATTGGTGTTGTACTAATATACTTGTCTAAGTGTTAGAAACAGAAGGAAGAAGAAAAGGAAAGAGGTGCAAAAGGCTTGGCTGTGTACAGCCAAGACTCAGCTCGGCTTGGCACACCGGACTGTCCGGTGGTGCACCGGACAGTGTCCGGTGTGCCAGGTTGAACTCCGGTGAACAGGCCGCTCTCGGGAGAAGTCTGGCGATGTACGGCTATAATTCACCGGACTGTTTGGTGGTGCATCGGACTGTCCGGTGAGCCAACGGTCGGCTGAGCCAAAGGTCGGCCGCTCAATCCGCGCGTGACGCGTGGCCGAGCCAAGGGTCAGATGGGGCACCGGACAGTGTCCGGTGCACCAACGGCTCCAGGACAGCAACGATCGACTGCTCCATTTGTGGAAGGAAATCAGGCACCGGACTGTCCGGTGCGCCACCCGACAGAAAGGCAAGATTTGCCTTCCTGGATTGCTTCCAATGGCTCCTAGGCCCCTTGTGCCTATAAAAGGGACCCCTAGGCGCCTCAAGCAACACAGAAGTGCAGCCAACAAGTGTAGAAATCACTCGAATCCATTCTCACTCTCCCTCTTGTGTGTATCTCTATAGTTTGTGTAGAAGGCACATCTATAAGCCTTTAGAGAGAGGAGAAGTGCTGCTAAGAGCAAGAGCAAGGTCTTGAGCGTATCGTTACTCTGCCGAGGTGCTGCCAAGAAGTTTGTAAGCAGCCACGGTTTTGTTGTAACACAACTCAACATAGTGAAAGGCTCTATCTGTCATACTGATAGATCTGAGCAAACGGAGGAAGGAGTTGAAATAGACTCCAAGCCTAGGTGTGGCTAACTCTAACGAGGACTAGGCAAGCATTTCAGGCTTGGCCGAACCTCGGGATAAATCCTTGCGTCTGTGTGCTCTGTTCTGTATTGTATCCTGACTCTCTGTCATACTCGCCTTTATATCTGCACTTCAATACTTATCTGTGGTATAAGCTTTATTTGAAGTGCAGGACATTTTAAGACAGGATCTTCTATTTCGCTGCAACCTACTCGAAGGGTCTTCTCACTCCACTGTGTACTAAGTCTTCGAGTAGAGTAAGAATTTAAGTTTTAAAGTGATAAGTTTTATTCGCCTATTCACCCCCCCTCTAGGCGACATCCAGATCCTGTTCCCGGATCAAAGGGAACTTTCAAAAAGTCGCCTAAAGGTGCAGCCGGAATAACGTTAATCGAAGTCTCTCATTACAAAGACACTCCGCACAGAGTCGCCCACAGGCGCAGCCGGACCAACACAAGCGTACGAATAAGACCAATAGGCCACATCACCACACAAATTACAATTACATACACATGCGAGGGCATGGCCTATTACATTGGCTCAACCTTTGGGATGATACCCATCTCCCTGTAATTAAACAGCATTATCCTCAATTCCTCACCCTCAAAAAGCTTCCGAAGATCCCCTCGCCTATGCTCGCCCCAATCGGCGAGGACAACAATTCTCGTTTACCAACCCGGTCTACTCGGAGATGGCCACGTTCCATCCCCATTCGACGGCGCCTACCACTTCGCGAAAATTCACCCACACTATGTTTTCCCACCACCCTTCGCCGCTTACACCCAGTACTCACACCAGGAAAATCCCCAGCACCCTCCACACGTGGCTAAGTCTCTGCCACAGCCACATCCAATGCAACAAAATAATCCAAGCCTTCATCCGAGGACTCCTCCGTCTAAGGAAATGAGCTCCTAGAATCACCATCAGACTCAAAACATTCAGACACAGAACCAAGCACACTATCATCGGTAGGCACTACGGTTGAAGTCTCCGCCGCAAAATCAGTATTGTCGGTAGCGGTTGCTTGCGCAGGCCCAAACGTCAGAACCTACGCAGCAACCGAGGTTCAGTATCACACAGACAAAAGTTTACACTTACAATCCCTAACCCCTATTCCGCCACCTGCTGTGACGGAACCTCCCAAGTCATTAGGCCCACCTACAGTTGTCCTTGTCCAACAGACATCAGACAATCCTGTAGATGTTCCTGAATCACTTGACAAGTTCGGTATCTTCTTTCTTACCTTTCCAGGAACGTTTCACCCGTCTTGCAGACACTACAGAACATCGGAGATATCAAAATGCGGAAGTGATTACATAAACTTATATTTATTTAAAAAGTAAGATCGAGTTACTTATTACAGACCAGAGCTATAAAACGAGTGCTGAGTAGTATTATTACAATACCAAGGGAGGCAAAACTCCTCCCGATAAGTTCTTACATAAAAGTTTATTATAGAGGACCATGTCCTCCCGCAGCTTCACTCTTGTTTTTCTTCATTTGGAACCACCTTGGTACAAGAGCAACAAAAATTTGCTGCTTCCTCACCTAAAAACAACGAGGGAATAAACCCTGAGTATGGAATTACTCAGCAAGTCTTACCCGACTAAAGAAAAGACTCTCAAGGGTATGCTGGTTATAAGGGAGTCAAGGTCGGGTACCTCAAGATCAAAGACTCTGTTTTGCATAAATGCTTACTAAAAGTGGATCCTTAAAAATCCTGTTTTATTGTCAAGTTAGGTAAACTTACCTATATCTAGAGTTCTTTGCTAACCTAGTTCAATCACTTGTCCTGCACTAGCCAGTTTCTCATCAATCCCTTCATCTTTAGTGGATTGCTACGTGTAAGTCAGTGACCAAGTCTTCATAACCGCGAAGGTACGGCAATCCGAATCGATTATACTCAGCTGAGGATCTCCAATCACACGACATATGTAGCACTTAACCCTTACATATGTCAACCCGCCACCGGGGTTCTTAAGACCAGATCAGGTTCACGCAAACCGAGAGCACAGATACACCACCGTCCAGCCTCTTGCTACGGAGGGTACATGCTACTCTCGCCACCGCTCCATGCCCATTTCGTGTTATCTTATTCTGGCCTTAGTCTGCCCGAGGCAAGGCTTACCCATGACGAGGCATGTGACCAGTTAAAGGGTCCTCGGTCATCAGGCCTACATCGAGACGGTCCTTAATCGACTCAGACGGAGACACTACACCGAGACTCCTTTCTCGTGCAAGTCACCTGTCCGGTCTCAGCTTAACCATTTCAAACCCAAAGTTTGGTACCTGGCAGAGTTACATCTTTTCTGATGTTGAACCCATCACGGCCATGATGGATCCACCATCAAGTTTTATTTCCAAAAACATCCCACCCACTTTTTGCCACATCATATTTTGTAAAAACAAAACATTTTGTTTTTCTAAAGCAAGGCTAAGCATAAAAAATCTTTGGTAAAACGGTGATCAAGGAAGGTAATCAAATTCAAGGAAGGTAATGCAGGAATTGTTTTAGCAATCAACTCCTATCACCTAATGCATCAAGCAAGTGAAAAAGGTTTTTAAAACACAAGGAGGTGGCAAATGCACCGGGGCTTGCCTTCGTTAGTAGGTGAGTCAGGCTCAAGCCCGCAGATGTCAAAGTAGAGACAAGTCCCTGCCTGAGATTCCAAAGGTGGTGGTGTCTTCTCTTCAGTCACTTCAATCTCTTCTTCGTTTTCTAAACATAACCATATATATGTATATGAGAATGAATGCCATGTAATGCTCATGATAGTGCAAAGATAATAAGAATTTATTATCTAAGGTCTTGAATACAATTTTCCTTCACGGAACTCCGAGAACTTAGGGTTTCCGGAGTCAGTAAAGGAGTTCACAGGGCAGGGGTGGGGGTTTTGGGTTCTAGTCATCAAACAAGGTCCAAATCATACCAAATTCTACCCAAGGCTTCTAAATAATATGTAGAACTCATATAAAAAGTTTGGGCATTTTTAGAATTAGCATTTATCTCCTAAAAATCCAGAAGTAATGGTTTAAGTTAGTTTAAATGCCTTAAAATTCCTTATTTAATCTAAAAATCATGAAAATATTTTTATTAAATATTATGGAAAATAAGAAGTCTAGGAAAATTGGTTTGACAATTTTAGGATTTTTCTACAATTTTCTATGGATTTCTAAAGTTCTACTGAAAAAGAAAAGGAAAAAGATTGAATAGTGTTGGGCTGGTTTTAGCCCAGGTGGCCCAAGTCCACGCGGAATCGCGCGCGCGTCCGTGCTCGCGCTGCAAGTTTTGCAGAAAGGGCCCTGAGCAAACGAATAACTTGAAGCGGGGTCATAACACTGTTTCTGTGAGTCGCTCACATTCTACAGAAAACCCCTCCAGGTTCTAATCCTTCGTAGGTGAAGTCCCCGACGACGATCCAAGCTAGGAGCCGAGCTCCGACGAGCTAGACCGGCCGGAGGATGCTACGGCTGGAGCTCCCAAGTGACAGGAACCAGATTAGACTCCATCTGCACCTTTCCCCCCAATCAATTTCGCTAGAGGTCGTCTATCCTGCTCTGACCACGGTGTCAGTGCGGGTGATCGAGTGGATTAAGGTGTTCCGGATAACCGAAGGCTTAGCTGGCTAAATTGAAGCTAGGGAAAGGTTCCTGGGTTCACCAGAGATGACGCACATGCTAAGTTTTGTGCTAGGCACGAGCAGAAAGGTGGGGCGACGGAGAGGGTGTCATGGCGGCGTTTGACAGCGCACGGGTGCATTCCGGTGATGGGCTTCGGCCAAACACCAAATTGCCGCATCTAGGAGCAATAAGAGATCAAGGACTAACTAAAACAGGGAGTAATTTGATAATTACTGACCAGAGGAACGCTGGCCATGGGTGTTTCCTCTCGGCGGAGCTAAGAACAGAAGAGAGAGGGAATTGGGGCTACGTGGGTTTTCCGGTGAGCTCGAGTCAAGTGTTTAGTCGCTGATGTGCGGAATGTGGTGACGAAGCAGCGCCCACACTCATTTTATAGGCCGCCGGCCGTAGTCGGATGAGGATCGGGGATCTCTAGATCGCGCTGGCAAGCATACCGCGCGGCGGATTCTGGTGACAGCGCGGTGATCACCGTTTAACCGGAGCCTGCCACCTTAGTGACTCACTGACACGTCGCCGGGAACTTTTACCGTGGCCGTCGCCGACCTATCCGAGCCACGGCGGCATCCTTATCACCGGCGAGACAGATTCTTATCCACGGCATGATCTTTCTGAAAACCGATGAACAGTGCGCCTGATTCAGTAAAGAGCTTATCTGACAGACCAAGTTGGAGCTCTATTTTCTCCAATTTTTATGTGGTACCTAAGCCAACTTTCTGCATCAAAGTTATACACCTATAATCCATATTCAACTTTGCCACAATGCTTACCATCAAATAGTCACTGAATCACATTCAAAATCGAGCTCAAAGTTCACCTCATCACACTGTTACTGAAAATTCAGTCCAGGGGTTGCCTGATAGCCCGACTTTGAGCTTAATTATCTCTGGATTTTTCTTAACAACTGAGCTCACACTCTTAAGCAAAGTTGTTCTCCTATGATTGAGCTACAAACTTGATGTGGTGACCTAGGGCAAAAACCCTATATTTTGAATGTTGCAAGGCTCCAAAGTTGAGCCCTCAACTCTAAAATTCAGACTTAGAGTGAATTCTCAATTGGGGTCCTTTTTGCAAATTAATCCAAAACTTAGGGTTTGGCTTGCAAATCTTCGCAAATGTGAACCATGTGACTTTATATGCTTTAACATTGTAGTTTTTACACTTTAGTCCAAATGTGCACTGTTTTTGCACATAAGCCCCTAAGGTTTGGACTTAGGGTTTTCCAGGGTTCAAATGGGGTTTTTGGTATCTCAGGGGTATAAATGAGATTCAAGTTCATTCTTGGGAACATTTTATGACTATTCCCCTAAAGCTTTTAGGTTTTCTCCACCTGGGTTAGGTTTTACCCCCTTTTATCCCTATTTAGGGTTAAGTTCCCTATCTAGGGTTCTATTTGCAAAATGCTATAACAATACAACTTGTTTGAAATTTTTACCTAGTGAATGCACTCTAGGTGTGTCAAGCATATGCAATGCCAATGTTTATGATGCCATGCTCAAGTTTTAGTTGCAGTAACACCAGTGGTGTTACATCCTTCCCCCCATAAAAGAATCTCGTCCCGAGATTAAAAGTCCTAGGGTGAGTAATGGAAAAGGAAATGTGTCACATTTTTATTTCCTTATTTCTGGTACAAGGCAGAGGTGGTGTGGGGTTCACTCCTCATTACAACAACTATACACACTTTACAAATTACATGAGGCTATAAAGCCTGGGAAATTCTTATCTAAAAAGTCTTGAGTTTTCCATGTAGCCTCTTCTTCAGAATGTTGGTTCCACTGTATCTTATAGAACTTAAGAGTTTTTCTCCGGGTAACCCTGTCCTTTTGATCCAGGACCCGAATGGGATGTTCGAAATATGTCAAGTCTGGTTCAAGGACAACATCTGTCACTTCAACGGTTCGATCTAGTACCCGAAGACATTTCTTCAATTGTGACACATGGAACACATTATGTACAACAGACAAGGTTTCGGGTAGTTGAAGTCGATATGCCACTGGCCCATATCTTTCAAGTATAGGAAATGGACCAATGTACCTGGGTGCAAGCTTCCCTTTTATCCCGAAACGCGATACACCCTTCATTGGTGAAACCTTCAGGTAGACATAGTCCCCTTCAAGAAAATACAAGGGCATTCGCCGTTTGTCTGTATAACTTTTTTGATGAGTTTGGGCTTTCTTCATATTATGAATTATTTTCTGAACCTTTTCTTCGGCCTCTTTCACCATATCAGGCCTGAAGAAGTACCTTTCACCAGGTTTAGACCAATTTAGCGGAGTGCGACATCGTCGCCCATATAAAGCTTCGAAGGGTGCCATCTTGATACTTTCTTGATATCTATTATTATATGAAAACTCCGCTAAGGGCAAACATTAATCCCATTTCTGTGAGAAGTCCAGAACACATGCCCGCAGCATATCTTCAAGTATTTGATTAACCCTCTCAGTCTGCCCACTTGTTTGAGGATGATAGGCCGAACTGTGGAGCAATTTAGTACCCAAGGATTTATGAAGTTCTTCCCAAAATTTGGATACAAATTGTGATCCACGATCCAACACTATAGTCTTTGGAACCCCGTGCAAACTGAGAATGCGAGCAATGTATAATTCCGCATAGGTAAGAATCGGGTAAGATGTCTTAACTGGTAGAAAGTGAGCAATTTTCGTGAGCCGATCAACAATAACCCAGATAGAGTCATACCCTTTTGCGGTCCTGGGCAATCCCACAATAAAGTCCATACTTATGTCTTCCCATTTCCATGTCGGTATTGGTAGGGACTGTAATGGACCAGCAGCTTTCAAGTGTATGGCCTTGACACATCTGTAGGTGTCACATCTAGCCACATAGCGTGCAATCTCGATCTTCATTTTCGTCCACCAATAATGTTGCTTCAAGTCTTGGTACATCTTAGTGCTTCCGGGATGAATAGAATAGCGACTAAGATGTGCTTCATCAAGAATTTGTTGGCGGACCTCTTCATTCTTCGGCACCACTATGCGGTTATTAAACCATACAATACCTTGATCATCTTCTTTGAAACATTTGGCTTTTCCAGCCCTTATTTTCTCATGAATGTGTTTCATACCCTCATTATCCCTTTGAGCATCAATTATCCTTTGCAAGAGGACTGACTCAAGCTTTAGCTGACTTAGGGTTCCTTGTTGGACCATTCCCAGGTTTAGCTTCTCCATCTCCTGACATAATGTATTGTCAGAAGTCTTCACCGTAAGACAGTGACAGGAAACCTTACGGCTATGTGCATCTGCCACCACATTGGCCTTGCCTGGGTGATAATGAATTTCCAGTTCATAATCCTTAATAAGCTCAAGTCATTGTCTTTGTCTCATATTCAATTCTGATTGGGTGAAGATATACTTCAAGCTTTTATGATCTGTATAAATGTGACAGATATTACCCAGCAGATAGTGACGCCAAATCTTCAGGGCATGAACCACAGCAGCTAGCTCCAGATCATGAGTTGGGTAATGCTCCTCATGTCGACGCAACTGCCTTGAAGCATACGCAATTACTCGGCCTTCTTGCATTAACACACAGCCGAGACCACTGCCTGATGCATCACAATATACATCAAAGGGCTTAGTGATATCCGGTTGAGCCAATACCGGAGCAGTGGTTAACAATGTCTTCAATTGTTCAAAAGCTTCATTACACTTAGAAGACCAATTGAATTTAATATCGTTCTTCAATAAACTTGTGACTGGCTTCACAAGCTTAGAAAAATCTGGTATAAATCGGAGGTAATATCCAGCCAGTCCAAGGAAACTTCGGACTTGATGAACAGTGGTTGGGGGTTTCCACTCCAAAATGTCCTTGACTTTGCTGGGATCTACCGCAATCCCCCTAGCAGATAGAACATGTCCCAAAAACTGAATTTCCTCCAGCCAAAACGCGCATTTGCTGAACTTGGCATACAACTGATGTTCTCTCAGGCGCGTTAACACGATCCGTAAATGTTGAGCATGCTCCTCTTCATTCTTGGAATATATTAGAATATCGTCAATGAAGACCACCACAAACTTGTCTAACTCGGGCATGAATACCGAGTTCATCAAATACGTGAAGTGGGCAGGAGCATTTGTCAATCCGAAAGACATTACCAGATATTCAAATAATCCATACCGCGTAGTGAACGCGGTCTTTGGTATATCCTCGGGCCGAATACGGATCTAATGATAGCCCGATCTGAGATCAATTTTGGAGAATACCCTCGCCCCGGTTAGTTGATCAAATAAAATGTCAATCCTCAGAAGAGAGTACTTGTTCTTGATAGTGACCTCATTCAGGGATCGATAATCCACACACATCCGTAAAGTTTGATCCTTCTTCTTGACGAATATGGCTGGACAACCCCATGGTGACGAGCTTGGCCGGATGAATCCTTTCTCAAGTAGATCTTGTAATTGAATCTTCAATTCTGCCAACTCATTTGGAGGCATATGGTACAATCTTCGAGAAATGGGAGCCGTACCGGACTTCAACTCAATTACAAACTCTACATCCCTTTCAGGTGGCAATCCAGGCAAATCCTCTGGAAAGACATCGGGAAACTCGCATACTACCGGAATATCCTTGATTTCCGGTATAATAGCTTCATAAACTCTGCCAGTAGCTTGGGTTGGAATGGGGATAGACAATAGAATTTCTTCTTGATTATGACTCAACCTGATAGTTCTTTGATCAGTGTTGAGGGTTGCTTTATGCTTGGCCAACCAATTCATACCCAAAATGACATCTATGTCTTGGCCTTTCAGAATGATCATATTGGTAGGAAAGTCTCGTCCAGCCAATGATACGGGCACTTGATAGGCCACTTCTCTAGTAAAGATTTGTCCCCCAGGTGAGTGAATTTTAAACCTTTCTTTTGATTCATGGCATGAAATGTGATGTTGCTCCACAAATTTCTTGCTAATGAATGTATGCGAAGCACCAGAATCAAAGAGAATAACTGCGAGATGATTGGCCACAAGGAACGTACCCATCATTACCGGCTCTCCGTCCGGTGTAGTGGCCACTTGCGTATAATATATGCGTCCCGTCTTCTTGGTATTTTTGCCCATAGTATTTCCCTTGACTTGAGATGAATTCCCAGACCCTTGCTGATTATTTGACTGGTTTTGCTTTGGATAAGGGCAATCCTTGATGAAATGCCCAGATTTTCCACAGTTGAAACATCCAGTCGACGAACTGGGTAGAGCAGGGAATCGATTAACTGGGGCACCCGGCTGACTTGGAGCAGTGGGGGCATTATTGGGACGAATAAATATAGGTTGCTTAAAAGGGAAGGAGGGTGGACGAGAGCGATTCTGGTTGGAAGGCCGAAGAACAAACCGTTGCCTTTTCACCGGGCCCTGACTAGGCCTGTCACCTCCAAATCCCTTGGATTTTCTGACACCTGCATACTTCGCTTCTACCGCCAATGCTGTACTGATAGCTCTTCCATAAGTAAGATCTATGCAGGTTGCCATTTTTCTTTGCAGTCGATCATTTAAACCTCTCATAAAATAATTCTTCTTTTTCAGATCGGTGTTCACTTGATCGATTGCATACTGCGACAGATGATTGAACTTATTGAGATACTGATTAACAGTATCCCCTCCTTGCTTTAGCTTCATAAATTCTTCTTGCTTCATGTGAAGAACACCTTCTGGTATATAATGTTCGCGGAAGGCCACCTTGAATTCTTCCCATGTTATCTGATGATTGGCCGGTTGAACGGCCAGAAATTTCCCCACCAGGTGCTGGCAGGGCCGCGCAGTTCTGGGCTGCGAATAAAGGCTTCTGGGTTTCAGAACAGCACAGAAGTCCGAATTTTTGCTCGATAACCCGAATCCATTCGTCGGCTTCTAACGGGTCTTCAGCTTTGACAAACAGCGGTGGACGTGTCTCTGCGAAGTCCAAGTAAGAGGTTTCACGGGGGCCCTGTTGATAACCCCGGCCGCCTTGTTGCTGAAAATGTTGACCCGCCATCTCTCTCAGAAAACGAGTATTATCCGCGGTCGCATTTACCAAGGCAGCAATCGCCTCGGCAAGTGTGGGAGGGACAAGAGGTGGATTTGGGGTAGACTCCCTCCCACTGGAGGTTCCAGCTGCATCCTGTGATCGGGTCTTGGACGGCATCTGTGGCAACAAACATTTGAAAGCAAATATAATATGCCAAAGAAAAAACCGTCCAATTTACATTACCAAAAAGAGTAATGTACAGACTCGATTTTACACAACAGGAGTACAGTACCCATTATACAATAGTACAACCTATTATACAATAGTACAACCTACAATACACTACTTCTATTCCTACTACTGCACCACTACTCCTGCTTTTGGTTGCTCCTGGCAGCCTCGTCGTCGGGTGTGGGAGACCATTCATCGACCAGCCTCATAGAAGGAGGAGGCTTAAAAAGGTCTAGCTCACCACCAAGTGCTTCTCCCGCAACGTGCGAGGGTCCGGCTTCCGACCCGATAGGATCCATAGGTGCACTGGGGTGTAGTTGCGAATACAATACATGGACTTCCTCATGTAGGGTATTGCAATACGTCTGCAGATTATCAATGGCAGAGCTAAGTTCCTCGACTCGGGCTTGAGCCTTTGCTTCCTTAGCCCAAGCCACTGAACGAGACTGTACCGCCCAATCGAGCGCTAAATCCCGATCAGCAAGCTGATCCTGCAGACGACGGATGTAACCTCTCAATTCGTTTATTCTGTCGCCATCCGCGACCCATATGCTGGTCCTGCGTTGCAGTTCCGTTTGAAGCTGATTTACTCGGGCTTCAAGATCCCCAATCGGATCGTTGCTTCCGCTACTACTATCCTCATCCCGTGGGGCAAGTTGGTGACGAGGTACTCCAAATGGGCCAGTTGACTTACGCGCGGTCTTCCTCGTGCGCGGCGGCATTTCTCTAGGGGGAAAATTTTTATTAGTATGGTTCTTAGCATGATGCATGTATAATTACAGAACCAACCTTAGTTGATTCATACCTTCTATACATTGCACTCCTCCTATCTGGTCTTTCATATAGATTCTTCAGATATAAGGGATAAGGAGGGAAAAAATCTTTCTAGGTAAGTTTTTAGAAAATCCTTTTGAAGATGCCTCATAATTATCTGCAAAGAAGGGCTTCCCTCCGATACCAGCTGTGACGAAACCTCCCAAGTCATAAAGCCCACCTACAGTTGTCCTTGTCCAACAGACATCAGACAATCTTGTAGATGTTCCTGAATCACTTGACAAGTTCGGTATCTTCTTTCTTACCTTTCTAGGAACGTTTCACCCGTCTTGCAGACATTACAGAACATCGGAGATATCGAAATGCGGAAGTGATTACATAAACTTATATTTATTTAAAAAGTAAGATCAAGTTACTTATTACAGACCAGAGCTATAAAACGAGTGCTGAGTAGTATTATTACAATACCAAGGGAGGCAAAACTCCTCCCGATAAGTTCTTACATAAAAGTTTCTTATAGAGGACCATGTCCTCCCGCAGCTTCACTCTTGTTTTTCTTCATTTGGAACCACCTTGGTACAAGAGCAACAAAAATTTGCTGCTTCCTCACCTAAAAACAACGAGGGAATAAACCCTGAGTATGGAATTACTCAGCAAGTCTTACCCGACTAAAGAAAAGACTCTCAAGGGTATGCTGGTTATAAGGGAGTCAAGGTCGGGTACCTCAAGATCAAAGACTCTGTTTTGCATAAATGCTTACTAAAAGTGGATCCTTAAAAATCCTGTTTTATTGTCAAGTTAGGTAAACTTACCTATATCTAGAGTTCTTTGCTAACCTAGTTCAATCACTTGTCCTGCACTAGCCAGTTTCTCATCAATCCCTTCATCTTTAGTGGATTGCTACGTGTAAGTCAGTGACCAAGTCTTCATAACCGCGAAGGTACGACGATCCGAATCGATTATACTCAGCTGAGGATCTCCAATCACACGACATATGTAGCACTTAACCCTTGCATATGTCAACCCGCCACCGGGGTTCTTAAGACCAGATCAGGTTCATGCAAACCGAGAGCACAGATACACCACCGTCCAGCCTCTTGCTACGGAGGGTACATGCTACTCTCGCCACCGCTCCATGCCCATTTCGTGTTATCTTATTCTGGCCTTAGTCTACCCGAGGCAAGGCTTACCCATGACGAGGCATGTGACCAGTTAAAGGGTCCTCGGTCATCAGGCCTACATCGAGACGGTCCTTAATCGACTCAGACGGAGACACTACACTGAGACTCCTTTCTCATGCAAGTCACCCGCCCAGTCTCAGCTTAACCATTTCAAACCCAAAGTTTGGTACCTGGCAGAGGTACATCTTTTCTGATGTTGAACCCATCACGGCCATGATGGATCCACCATCAAGTTTTATTTCCAAAAACATCCCACCCACTTTTTGCCACATCATATTTTGTAAAAACAAAACATTTTGTTTTTCTAAAGCAAGGCTAAGAATCAAAAATCTTTGGTAAAACGGTGATCAAGGAAGGTAATCGAATTCAAGGAAGGTAATGCAGGAATTGTTTTAGCAATCAACTCTTATCACCTAATGCATCAAGCAAGTGAAAAAGGTTTTTAAAACACAAGGAGGTGGCAAATGCACCGGGGCTTGCCTTCGTTAGTAGGTGAGTCAGGCTTGGGCCTGCAGATGTCAAAGTAGAGACAAGTCTCTGCCTGAGATTCCAAAGGTGGTGGTGTCTTCTCTTCGGTCACTTCAATCTCTTCTTCGTTTTCTAAACATAACCATATATATGTATATGAGAATGAATGCCATGTAATGCTCATGATAGTGCAAAGATAATAATAATTTATTATCTAAGGTCTTGAATACAATTTTCCTTCACGGAACTCCGAGAACTTAGGGTTTCCGGAGTCAGTAAAGGAGTTCACAGGGCAGGGGCGGGGGTTTTGGGTTCTAGTTATCAAACAAGGTCCAAATCATACCAAATTCTACCCAAGGCTTCTAAATAATATGTAGAACTCATATAAAAAGTTTGGGCATTTTTAGAATTAGCATTTATCTCCTAAAAATCTAGAACTAATGGTTTAAGTTAGTTTAAATGCCTTAAAATTCCTTATTTAATCTAAAAATCATGAAAATATTTTTATTAAATATTATGGAAAATAAGAAGTCTAGGAAAATTGGTTTGACAATTTTAGGATTTTTCTACAATTTTCTATGGATTTCTAAAGTTCTACTAAAAAAGAAAAGGAAAAAGATTGAATAGTGTTGGGCTGGTTTTAGCCCAGGTGGCCCAAGTCCACGCGGAATCGCGCGCGCGTCCGCGCCCACGCTGCAAGTTTTGCAGAAAGGGCCCTGAGCAAACGAATAACTTGAAGCGGGGTCATAACACTGTTTCTGTGAGTCGCTGACATTCTACAGAAAACCCCTCCAGGTTCTAATCCTTCGCAGGTGAAGTCCCCGACGGCGATCCAAGCTAGGAGCCGAGCTCCGACAAGCTAGACCGGCCGGAGGATGCTACGGCTGGAGCTCCCAAGCGATAGGAACCAGATTAGACTCCATCCGCACCTTTCCCCCCAATCAATTTCGCTAGAGGTGGTCTATCCTGCTCTGACCACAGTGTCAGTGCGGGTGATCGAGTGGATTAAGGTGTTCCGGATAACCGAAGGCTTGGCTAGCTAAATTGAAGCTAGGGAATGGTTCCTGGGTTCACCAGAGATGACGCACACGCTAAGTTTTGGGCTAGGCACGAGCAGAAAGGTGGGGCGACGGAGAGTGTGTCATGGCGGCGTTTGACAGCGCACAGGTGCGTTCCGGTGATGGGCTTCGTCCAAACACCAAGTTGCCACATCCAGGAGCAATAAGAGATCAAGGACTAACTAAAACAGGCAGTAATTTGATAATTACTGACCAGAGGAGCGCTGGCCACGGGTGTTTCCTCTCGGCGGAGCTAAGAACAGAAGAGAGAGGGAATTGGGGCTACGTGGGTTTTCCGGTGAGCTCGAGTCAAGTGTTTAGTCGCTGATGTGCGGAATGTGGTGACGAAGCAGCGCCCGCACTCAATTTATAGGCCGCCGGCCGTAGTCGGATGAGGATCAGGGATCTCTGGATCGCGCTAGCAAGCATACCGCGCGGCGGATTCCGGTGACAGCGCGGTGATCACCGTTTAACTGGAGCCTGCCACCTTAGTGACTCACTGACACGTCACCGGGAACTTTTACCATGGCCGCCGCCGACCTATCTGAGCCACGGCGGCATCCTTATCGCTGGCGAGACAGATCCTTATCCACGGCGTGATCTTTCTGAAAACCGATGAACAGTTTGTGTGATTCAGTAAAGAGCTTATCTGACAGACCAAGTTGGAGCTCTATTTTCTCCAATTTTTATGTGGTACCTAAGCCAACTTTCTGCATCAAAGTTATACACCTATAATCCATCTTCAACTTTGCCACAATGCTTACCATCAAATAGTCACTGAATCACATTCAAAATCGAGCTCAAAGTTCACCTCATCACACTGTTACTGAAAATTCAGTCCAGGGGTTGCCTGATAGCCCGACTTTGAGCTTAATTATCTCTGGATTTTTCTTAACAACTAAGCTCACACTCTTAAGCAAAGTTGTTCTCCTATGATTGAGCTACAAACTTGATGTGGTGACCTAGGGCAAAAATCCTATATTTTGAAAGTTGCAAGGCTCCAAAGTTGAGCCCTCGGCTCTGAAATTCACACTTAGAGTGAATTCTCAATTGGGGTCCTTTTTGCAAATTAATCCAAAACTTAGGGTTTGGCTTGCAAATCTTCGCAAATGTGAACCATGTGACTTTATATGCTTTAACATTGTAGTTTTTACACTTTAGTCCAAATGTGCACTATTTTTGCACATAAGCCCCTAAGGTTTGGACTTAGGGTTTTCCAGGGTTCAAATGGGGTTTTTGGTATCTCAGGGGTATAAATGAGATTCAAGTTCATTCTTGGGAACATTTTATGACTATTCCCCTAAAGCTTTTAGGTTTTCTCCACCTGGGTTAGGTTTTACCCCCTTTTATCCCTATTTAGGGTTAAGTTCCCTATCCAGGGTTCTATTTGCAAAATGCTATAACAATACAACTTGTTTGAAATTTTTACCTAGTGAATGCACTCTAGGTGTGTCAAGCATATGCAATGCCAATGTTTATGATGCCATGCTCAAGTTTTAGTTGCAGTAACACCAGTGGTGTTACACCTGCGAAGGCCCGGCCGCCGCCGCGGGGTCTTCGGCAGCTGGTTCGTCCACTGCCTTCGAGGTGTCCTCACACGTCGGTGCAGGGGCTGTCGCGGGGTCTTCGCCGGCTCCAGTCGGCGCGGGGGTCGACGAGGGGCCCTTGCCCGCATCGGACGGTGGCGCCAGCTCCACCCCCGAGGCCTCCGGCAGCTTGCTATCGGGCAGCGTGCTGTCGGGCAGCATGCTGTCTAGATCGCCAAGATCCTCCACCTCCTCGTCATGCACCATCTACAGCAACAGCACATTCATTCAGCAAAAACACACATACTCACACATATAACCACACAAATGAGCCTTTACCTGATCCATTGCACGGTCGGACCTCTCTGGGACCGTCTCTCGGTCATGAGGACCCCACATCCTGTCGAGGAGTGCCCCCGCCGACCGCTTAAGCACCGGGTCCTCGACCTAGAAGATTTCGCGTTCGAAGCCTTCGTCCGACTAGTCGAAGACCTCGAAATGCCCGCACCCCTCGCGGGACAAAGCATTCACGGCCCCCTCGCAGGTGACAAGGGAGGCAAAGGACATGAGGCCCGTCACGATTGTCGGAAGCACCCCCAACTCCTCTTGTAGCCACTCAAGGAAGCGGAGGCCCACCTCTTGGCCGGGCACTTCGAAGGCGGCGGTCCACGCACCCAGCTCCCGGTACGCGTCCACGAGCTGCGCATGCGTCCGCTCGACCTCCACGCGTGTTGACGTCTCAGTTTTGTCCACGCTATTGCGCAGGCTGTTGAGCCTCGCCTCCAGCTCCTCGGCGCATTGGCGGGCGAGACTGGCCTCAGCCCGTGCAAGTTTAGCCTCCGCCTGAGCAGCCTGCGCGTCGGCAATGGCCTTGTTCGCGTCCCTCCTCTCCTCCATCAGCTGACGCCGGAGATCCACCCTCTCGGCCTCCGCAGCAGCCAACCTCTCCGTCAGCCTGTGACTTTTGTTTTCCGCAGCCGACTTCTCCCGAACCGCATCCGTATGCTGCGCCCGGAGACGCTCGATTTCGGCAGCAAACCCCGAAGTCAAGGCATCCAACGCAACATGGTCGGCGAAGTCGGCCGCCTGCCACAAAAACCCATGAGATTCGCAATCACATAAAAACAATGAACTATCGGAGTCCAACACGACTTACATGCTTCAGCTGCTGCGACGCATGCCTCAGCTGATGGGACACAGCGCCCGCCACATCCTTAGCGACGGCGGCCGACGATATCACGTCGCTTGCGCAGAAAGCGGACCACGGGTCCTGCGAAGCACCCTTCGCACCAACCGCCACCATCGACGAAGTGGCCACCACCGGCGTCGGGAGGACAGCCAGCTGTCCCACATCCGACCCTGCATCATGAACCTGTTTAAGACCTAGTCCCCGTTAAAAAAAACTTACCAACGAGGTAATCCCCCCACGCAGATATCCGTGTCGAAGTCGGCAACACGCCCCGTTGCCACGTCGCCAGCGACAGCGGCCTTCGCTCCTTCGCGGCCTCGGCCGAGGGCAACTTGCCCACGCCAGAAGCAGCAGCCCTTGCACCCACCCCCGACTTGCTGGGCCCAGGAGCGGTCGGCATGGCGGCCGGTGGTGGTTTGCTGCTGCCAGGGGCAGCAAAATTCACGCCCCCCGTGCCTTCTTCGCTTCGCGGAAAGGGTCCCCGACCCTAGTGACCGCCCGGCGCTTCCACGCCGCGTCTTGTCGATCCCTCTCCATCACTGCTGATACAACAGCAGCAATATTCCACCCATAAGGAAAAATCTTCAACTCACGTGCCATACGAGACATAAATATGTCTTCACCGGCCGTGCGGGGGATCAGAACGTTCCTTAGCCATCGACCCCCGGTATCCTTCAGCATTCGTGCCGAAGACTCCCGGAGCTTAAGCGAAGACATCCTTCCCCCGACGGCCGCGCAAGTCCCCATCAACTCCACAGCAAAGCGATCATAGACCCCCAATCCCCCCACTACAGTACCTATTTTTTTCTTCTTAGTGGTTGTGGCAGCCTCCTGCGAAGGGCCTTCCTCAGTCACGACCACTGGTTTCTTCCCGCGGCGGTCGACGGCCACGGCAGCGTCATCCCCGGGATAGCCGCCGTATGGTAAATGATTCAACTCAAAGACCCTATTCAGGCGAACGTTGGATCCACGAATATCCCAACTCCGCAGAGCCTCAGTCCTCAACACATAACGCCCCACAATCCGCACAGCTCCATCCTCCACTTCACGCATGAATGCGGCTGGATCCCGGTCGCGCAAATTTAACACGTAGGCCGGACTTCGCACTCGCTGCTTGCCTAGGGAGGCATCTGGCGAGAGCATACTTCACCCAACACCCAGCCATGCGCCAAGGGCCACATTCCATAACTGATGAATTCCTCAACTAAATCGCGCCCATTACTCATGCGGGTAGCACACCGAAGGGCCCCTTCGTCCCCATCATCCTCCGCCACCTCAAACGGCGGGAACGCCACATAACAGTGGGAGCACATCACGGCCGCCAAGAGTCCTGGGAGGTCTTCGACTTCGCCTCTCGCCACATAAAACCAATAATCATACCAGTTGCCCCACTTGTTGCGGGCACAGGGAACTAGCTCCACAACTTCCACCGAAGTCTTCCCAGTCCTCAACGTAAAGGTGCATGATCCAAACCGTGCAATCTTGCTTCCAATTTTTCTCTTCTGCCATTGCAGACAATAATTATTGGCAAAGACCTCTACGAAGGGCTGACCGCCATACAAAGTCACCGCCCAGACATACTTCGCCAGGGCCACCACGGCATTAGGAGTCAATTGGTGGATCTGCACGTCATACCTCTGCAAGACCTCTGCCACAAAATGATGTGCAGGCAGGCGAAGGCCGGCGGTAAAGAATGCCTCGAACACAACTATCTCCCCCTCCGGCTCAGGAATCTCTCCCCCCCGGAACTCGTCCAACTCCATTCCCAAAATACCCTAACTGTTGCATGTCTTGCACACGAATCGAGGAGATCCTCAAAACGCCGAACTCCACCGTGTGGCCCGGGTGTAGCTCCACCGCCGCCAAATCGCTCATGGTATCCTCGGACGACGATTCGCCCAACGGCGTATTCGCAGCGGATGAGGAAGAGGACGACATTTCTACGTATCGTCAGCGGCGGCGCGCGGTTTGCTTGACGTGGGCCAGATCTCCGATGACGAGGAACAAGGACGGCAGGCGAGCGGGCGAACGGTTTCAAAATGCTAGGGTTTTGCAGCACACAGAAGGGTAAGAGAGCCTGGGCCATGCCGCCCCCTTTTATACACAGGGCGCGACGCTTCGGGAAGCCCGCAGTCCAACAGTGCCACGTCCATCAACGGTCACATCAAAAACCCCCGCGGAACCACTTTGAGCGAGGGCAGCGTCTCCACTATCTAGCGACGTCTTCGGCACCAGATGACTCAGTCGAACTGGTCCCTCGGAGGGCAAATGTTGGGGCGAAGGCGAAGACGCCACCCTTCGCTCTAGGCCTTCATCACCTCGCCGCACCAATGGAGGCAAGATGACCGGCGCGACGCACCCTTCGTCCTCCTCACTGCAAGACGAAGGCCTACGACGAAGTCTCTCCATCCCACGTCCTCACCCGACCTGGAGGCCCACGTGGGATTCGACCCATTGTAACAGGCCTCGCACGGAGAAGCGTGTTACGGGCCCGATTTGTAATAGTTTTTCTGTAATGATAGTCTGTAACCCTCCCTTATGGGAATATTCTGGGGATAGTCCAGGTGCCTGAGGGCATAATTGTCCTTACATCGGGACGTTGGGCACTCGTGCACCTATAAATACCCTCGTACAGTGCCCTTGAGAGGCTGGATTAACAGAGCAATTGCCATCTCGAGTTAAACCTTGCTTGCACTCTTTCCACTCTCCCATTGGATCAACTTGCCCAGGAGAGCAAGTTCCAACACCGACGTCGCATGTCATCTATCTTCACTTCAAGTCCCCAACGTAAGTAAACCTGACGACATCCAATTTATTAAACAGCATGTAGATCATCAGCATAATCAAATGAAACAATAGATTGGAGGGTTAGAAGAATCAATTAGAAAATTAACGCGTACGTTGGAAAAGTATGTTGCTCCTAGTTTTCCATCATATCAAACAAGTAACAGGATATCTATGTCTAATACATCGGCGACAAATGGGGATTCACAGCCCTAGCCATTATATGGTATGCCGATAAACTCATATCCAGTGCAAATACCACCACCACCGTCCCTGCTTGGCAGATCGACGCCCCTGGACACGGTTGGACCGTCCGAGTTTTTGCCCGGACCGTACGAACCTTACATAGACCGTCCGACTTTCCCTGCCGGACAGTCCGGGACCGCACCAGGGCTACCGCGTGGCACCCCAGTAATAGCGAACACAACCGGCCAGTTTGGATGTACCACCAGACAGACTGGATACGCATACGTAGAACCTACTGTCGCACACTATGCACCAAATTATTACAAACCACAGCAGCAGTATGTCCCCCCTACATATTTAAACCACAGCAAGCCATACGATCACAGGCCATTCAACATTATCGATCGGTCACGTCAAGAAGGTCGGCATAACAATGCCCAACCGAATGAGCCCCACAGCCTAGGGTTCGGTGGTCAGCCACCAGACACAATGGAGAAAATTAGAGAAGAGAAGGCTGGACTATTTCGAGATAGGCTCAGAGTTAGTGTAGTTAGAGTGGGGCAATCATATCAAAATCCATATGATCACCGGTTTGACATTGTCCCATATCCATAAGCGGCAAGGATACCAGAGTTTTCTAAGTTTTCTGGTGAAAATGGGCAAAGCACACACAAACATATAGGCCAGTTCCTAGCACACCTAGGCGAATTGATCGATGGGGAAGCATTTCGTGTTTGTTTATTTTCTTTATCCCTTACTGGTATCGCTTTTGCATGGTACGTCGCTCTGCCTCCTAATTCCATTAATTCCTGAAATGATTTAGAGAGTAAATTTTATAAACATTTCTTTTTCAGGGAATATGAATTAGAGCTAGCTGATTTAGCTTCAATTCAACAGGGGTGTGAAGAATCGGTTAACGATTATATCCGGAGGTTCCGGGACACTAGAAAACGATGCTTTCGGATCCATGTCACAGGTAAAGAGCTAGCAGGGCTAGCTTTTAATGGGTTGTTATCCTACTTAAGAGATAAATTAGATGGAACCCAGTTCTTTTCAATAGCTCAACTACATCAGCGGGCTTTAGCCTGTGAAAACCGATTTAAAGAGACATCAAAATTGGTCGCCTGTACTATACATCTAGTAGAGCGTGATAGTTCAGATGATGAATCCGTAGATGTATATACCGCTGAGTTTGTTTGGCCAACAAAGGTCAAATCTTCTCCATGTTCTTCCTTGCATCCGGTTCAAAAGAATCGACAAGAAGAGATTAAATTTACCTTTAATGTTGCCAAATGCGATAGGATATTTGACGAGCTACTAAAAAATGGTAACATTAAATTAACTCATACTATTCCTCCTATGGATGAATTAAAAAGACGTGCTTATTGTAAGTGACATAATTCTTTTTCCCCTGCCACCAATGATTGTAATGTTTTTCGGCGACAGATACAATCGGCCATAAATGAGGGTCGGTTGGCTTTTTAGGAGATGCAAGTGGACACACAACCATTTCCTGTCAATACAATAGAACCCACATGCAAAAAGGTCTTGGTTTGGCCCGAAGTGGCCGATAAAGACAAAGACAAAAACACCATCATTGGCGATCTTCGCACGCCAAATATATCATAAGGGATTGTTCGGAAAGCTCTAGATAGAAAGACTAACAAGTCCAGAGGCACCGGGGGCAGGCTCAACTAAGCAACCGAGCAGAACTCCTTGACTCGAGCATCACAGACTGTCCGGCACCTGGATGCGGACGATCCGGTGCTCATGCGGACGGTCCGACTGACTCAGCCGAACAGTCCGCCCATGGCCATAGGCATCAGCCTCCACACAAAGCAAGGAAAGAGACGCAAGGGCAAAGCCAACATGACGCACATGGTCGGCTAGTAAAAGCCAGCCCTGCTTTCGATCAATTGCTAGCCAAATATGCTGGAAAAAGGTTGTTCTATGCGATCGTCCAACAAAGAAACTAAAAGGGAAATATGCCCTTGGGCAATTTCTATAAGTATTTTGATGATTAGATGCCCAACACATATTCTTTAAGTACTAATGTGCCAAAGGTTGAAAAGTGCAAATCAAGGCATGAGGTATGTTTCTAGACTTAGTACATTTGTTTTTTAATACTAATGAGGTTATCTAAGTGCTAGAAACAGTGCGAGAAGAAGAGAATCGAATTGCAAAAGACTTGGTTGTGTGCAGCCGAATTCTAGTTCGGCCTGGCACACCGGACAGTGTTTGGTGCGCCAGGCTGGTCCGCGTGAACTCGCCGCTCTCGGGATTCGACGACGGCGTACAGCCCAAAAATCACCGGACCGTCCGGTGGTGCACCGGACTGTCCGGTGAGTCATCCGCGGCGAACTCATCGCTCTCGGGAAAAGCATCAGGCGACGTGGCTATAATTCACCGGACTGTCCGGTGGTGCACCAGACTGTCCGGTGAACCAACGGTCGCCAGCGCCAACGGTCGGCCGCGAAATCTGCGGGAGACGCGTGGCAGCTCCAACGGTCGGCAGGGGGCACCAAGCTGTCCGGTGTGCACCGAACAGTGTCCGGTGCTGCAACGGCCGACTGTGCTCGTTTTGGAAGGCAATCACGCACCGGAAAGGCTACAGTAGTTATCCGGTGGCGCACCGGACTGTCCGGTGCGTCGCTCGACAGAAGGCAAGGATGGCCTTCCAAGTTTGCCTCCAACGGCTCCTAGCTGCCTTGGGGCTATAAAAGGGACCCCTAGGCACATGAAGGAGTCATCTAAGCATTCACTAAGCATTCTAAGACTCCCACACTCCGCCTCCACGCATTTGATCGATTGTGTTAGTGATTTGAGCTCCGTTCGAGTTGTGAACTCTTTGTGCTACGTTTCGAGCTCAAGTCTTGGCTTGTGTGCGTGTGTGTGCTGTGGAATTGTGTTGTGTGTGCGTTGCTTCTCCCAACCTTACTGCGTGCTTTCTTTGTGATCTCTATTGTAAGGGCGAGAGACTCCAAGTTGTGGAGATTCCTCGCAAACGTGAAATACACTAAAGGAAAAGATCGTGGTATTAAAGTTGATCATCGGATCACTTGAAAGGGGTTGAGTGCAACCCTCATCCATTGGGACGCCACAACGTGGAAGTAGGCAAGTGTTACTTGGCCGAACCACGGGATAAAATCGCGTGTCTCTTGTGATTGCTTTCTTTGTGATAGTTTTGTCCACAAGAACTCGCCTCAAAACTACTTAGTCGTACTAACACTTCTATAACTAAGTTTTGTGGCTATTTAGTGTTTAATTTTATAGGATCACCTATTCACCCCTCCTCTAGGTGCTCTCAATTGGTATCAGAGCCGTACTCTTCATCTAAGGGACTAACCGTCCGAAGAGATGGATCCTAAGGGAAAGGGGATGGTGGTCAATGACAAGGAAAAGGAGTCTGTCTTCAACGAGCCAAGAGACGACAAGCCTACTGACTCAGGCTCGAGTCAAAAGAAGAGAGAAGGGAAGAAGAAGAGGCGCATCAAGAAGATCATCTACTACGACAGCGATGCCTCGTCTTCTTCACCACACGACGACGACGACTCTTCAAAGAAGAAAACAATTAATCAAAACTATTCATTTGATTATTCCCGTATTCCATTTAATTCAAATGCTCACTTGCTATCAATTCCACTTGGGAAACCTCCACACTTTGATGGAGAAGACTACACTTTTTGGAGTCATAAAATGCGTAGTTATTTATTTTCTCTTCATCCTAGTATCTGGGAGATTGTTGAAAACGGAATGCATTTTAATAGTACTGACAATCATGTTTTCATAAATGAGCAAATTCATAAAAATGCACAAGCTACTACTGTCCCGCTAGCTTCACTTTACAGGGATGAATATAATAAGGTGAGTGGCTTGGACAACGCCAAGCAAATCTGGGACACCCTCAAGATATCTCATGAGAGAAACGACGCCACTATGATTACCAAAATGGAGCTGGTGGAAGGCGAGCTAGGAAGATTCACCATGATCAGGGGAGAAGAGCCAACACAAAGCTATAACAGGCTCAAGACCCGGGTCAACAAGATTCGAAGCTATGGAAGCACAAGATGGACGGACCATGACGTCGTCCGACTCATGCTCAGGTCATTTACCGTAATTGACCCCCATCTTGTCAATCTTATTCGTGAAAACCCCAGGTACACCAAGATGACGCCCGAGGAGAAACTCGGAAAATTTGTGAGCGGGCGCATGATGGTAAAGGAGGCACGATACGTTGATGACGCCTTGAACGGTCCACTACCCATCTACGAGCCGCAGCCCGTTGCTCTCAAAGCAACAAGCAGCAAGGAGGCGCTACCAAGCAAGGTAGCTCAAGTGGAGGCTACCAGATTCAACGAAGATGAGATGGTGCTCATCATCAAGCGTTTCAAGACCGCACTCAAAGGACGCAAGGAGTACCCCAACAGAAATAAAACAAAGAGAAAACACTTCTGCTTCAAAATGCGGTAAGACTAGTCAATTTATTGCAAATTGTCCCGATAATGATAGTGACCAGGGACAAGAAAAGAGCGGAAAGAAGGAGAAAAAGAAGAACTACAGGAAGGCAAAGGGCGAGGCGCACCTTGGAAAGGAATGGGACTCTGACTGCTCCTCTTCCGACTCCAACGACGAAGGACTTGCTGCCTCGGCTTTCAACAAATCCTCACTGTTCCCCAACGAATGCCATACATGTCTTATGGCCAAGGAGAAAAAGGTACGTGTTCGGGTCACACCCAAGTACACTTCATCTAGTGACGAAGAATCCTCCGATGATGAAGTAGATTACTCTAGTTTATTTAAAGGTTTAGATAGAGCCAAAGTAGAGAAATTTTGATTGATGCTCTAAATGAAAAGGATAGACTTTTAGAAAAGCAAGAGGACATTTTATATGAAGAACATGATAAATTTGTTAGTGTTAAAAAATCTCTTGCTCTAGAAATTAAAAGAAATGAAATGCGATCCTCTGAGTTGTCTGCTTGCCATGAATCTGTTTCTAGCTTAAAGAGTTTAAATGATGAATTAAATGCTAAGCTAGAGGAAGTTAATAAATCTAATTCATGTGTAGAGCATATTGTTATCTGTAATAGATGTAAGGATTTTGATGTTGATGCCTGTGATGAACATCTTATTGCTATTACTAAATTGAATGATGAGGTGGCAAGTCTTAATGCTCAACTTAAGACATGCAAAAGTGATTTTGATAAATTAAAGTTTGCTAGGGATGCCTACACTATTGGTAGACACCCCTCAATTAAGGATGGACTTGGTTTTCGAAAGGAAAACAAGAACTTAACAAGCCAAAAGGCTCCCGTTCTCAACAAGGAGAAAGGGAAGGCCCCTATGGCTAGTAGTCCTCAAAGGAATCATGCTTTTATTTATGATAGGAAAATTGCTAGTCGTTCCAATTATAATAAGAGTTATGTTCATACTGCGTACAATAATTCACATGCTATGTTTGCCTCTAGCTCTACTTTTGTGCATGGTAGAAGTAGGCCTAGGAAAAATCATGTTGTGCATCATGTGCCTAGGAAAATGTGTAATAAACCTACTACTGTTTTTCATGCTTGCAACACTTCATTTGTACTTTCATGTAAGAATGAAAAAGTAGTTGCTAGGAAGTTGGGATCCAAATGCAAGGGAGACAAGACTTGTATTTGGGTTCCAAAAATTATTGTGACTAACCTTGTAGGACCCAACAAGAGTTGAGTACCTAAAACCCAAGCGTAAATTGCATTGCAGGTTTATGCATCCGGGGGCTCAAGCTGGATTATCGACAGCGGATGCACAAACCACATGACGGGGGAGAAGAAAATGTTCACCTCCTACGTCAAGAACAAGGATTCCCAGGATGCGATTATCTTTGGAGATGGGAACCAAGGCAAGATTAAAGGACTGGGAAAGATAGCCATTACATCCGAGCATTCTATCTCCAATGTGTTTTTAGTTGAATCGCTTGGGTACAACTTATTGTCTGTGAGTCAATTATGTAACATGGGCTATAATTGTTTATTTACAAATATAGATGTATCTGTCTTTAGAAGGAGTGATGGTTCATTAGCATTTAAGGGTGTATTAGACGGCAAACTCTATTTAGTAGATTTTTTGAAAGAGAATGCCGATCTAAATGCATGCTTAATGGCTAAGACTAATATGGGCTGGATTTGGCATCGTCGTCTAGCACATGTTGGGATGAAGAACCTTCATAAACTTCTAAAGGGAGATCATGTGTTAGGACTAACTGATGTCTGTTTTGAGAAAGACAGACCTTGTGCAGCATGTCAGGCAGGGAAACAGGTGGGAAGCACTCATCACAACAAGGATGTGATGACAACATCAAGACCACTGGAGCTTCTTCACATGGACCTCTTTGGACCCGTTGCCTACCTTAGCATCAGAGGAAGTAAGTATGGTCTTGTAATTGTTGATGATTTTTCCCGCTTCACTTGGGTGTTCTTTTTGCAGGATAAATCAAAAACCCAAGGGACCCTAAAGCTTTTCTAAGGAGGGCTCAAAACGAATTTGAGCTAAAGGTGAAAAAGATAAGGAGCGACAACAGGTCCGAGTTCAAGAATCTGCAAGTTGAGGAGTATCTTGAGGAGGAAGGCATCAAGCACGAGTTCTCCGCTCCCTACACACCACAACAAAACGATATGGTAGAGACGAAGAACAGGACGCTTATCGACATGGCGAGAACGATGCTTGGAGAGTTCAAGACGCCCGAGCGGTTTTGGTCGGAAGTTGTGAACACAGCTTGCCACGCCATAAACCGACTCTATCTGCATCGCTTTCTCAAGAAGACCTCCTACGAACTCCTTACCGGTAACAAATCCAACGTCTCCTACTTTCGTGTATTTGGGAGCAAATGTTACAGTCTGGTGAAGAAAGGTAGACATTCTAAATTTGCTCCCAAGGCAATAGAAGGGTTTTTACTAGGGTATGACTCAAATACAAAGGCGTATAGAGTCTTCAACAAATCATCGGGTTTGGTTGAAGTCTCTAGCGACATTGTATTTGATGAGACTAATGGCTCTCCAAGAGAGCAAGTTGATCTTGATGACATAGATGAAGATGATGTTCCAACGGTCGCAGTGCGCATGATGGCGATTGGTGATGTGCGACCACAGGAACAACAGGAGCAAGATCTGCCATCTTCCTCCAAAATGGTGCATCCTCCAACTCAAGACGGTTAACAGGTACCTCAAGAAGAGGAACAGGATCAAGGGGGAGCGCAGGAAGAACAAGTGATGGAGGAAGAAGCACCACGTGCCCCTCCAACTCAAGTCCGAGCAACGATCCAACGACATCACCCCGTTGACCAGATTCTGGGTGACATAAGCAAGGGAGTAACTACTCGCTCAAGATTAGCTAACTTTTGTGAGCATTACTCGTTTGTCTCTTCTATTGAGCCTTTTAGGGTAGAAGAGGCCTTGCAGGATCCGGATTGGGTGTTCACCATGCAGGAAGAGCTCAACAGCTTTAAGAGAAATGAAGTTTGGAGCCTGGTGCCACGTCCAAAGCAAAATGTTGTGGGAACCAAGTGGGTGTTCCGCAACAAGCAAGACGAGCACGGGGTGGTGACAAGAAACAAGGCTTGACTTGTGGCAAAATGTTATGCCCAAGTCGCAGGTTTGGATTTCGAGGAGACTTTTGCTCCTGTGGCTAGGCTAGAGTCTATTCGAATTTTATTAGCCTATGCCGCTCACTACTCTTTCAGGCAATTTCAAATGGACGTGAAGAGCGCTTTCCTCAATGGGCCAATAAAGGAGGAGGTATACGTGGAACAACCCCCTGGCTTTGAGGATGACAGGTACCCCGACCACGTGTATAAGCTCTCTAAGGCGCTCTATGGACTGAAGCAAGCCCCAAGAGCATGGTATGAATGCCTTAGAGATTTCTTAATTGCTAATGCCTTCAAGGTTGGGAAAGCCGATCCCACTCTTTTTACAAAGACTTGTGATGGTGATCTTTTTGTGTGCCAAATTTATGTCGATGACATAATATTTGGTTCTACTAATAAAAAGTCCTATGAGGAGTTTAGCAGGGTGATGACAAAAAAGTTCGAGATGTCGATGATGGGCGAGTTGACCTACTTTCTTGGGTTCCAAGTGAAGCAACTCAAGGACGGCACCTTCATCTCCCAAACGAAGTACACACAAGATCTTCTCAAGCGGTTTGGGATGAAGGATGCCAAGCCCGCGAAGACACCTATGGGAACCGATGGGCATGTCGACCTCAAAAAAGGAGGTAAGTCCATTGATCAAAAGGCATACCGGTCCATGATAGGTTCATTGCTTTATTTATGTGCTAGTAGACCGGACATTATGCTAAGTGTATGCATATGTGCCAGATATCAATCCGACCCCAAGGAATGTCACCTTGTGTCCGTTAAGCGAATTCTTAGATATTTAGTTTCTACGCATTGCTTCGGGATCTGGTATCCAAAGGGGTCTACCTTTGACCTGATTGGATACTCTGACTCCGATTATGCCAGGTGCAAGGTTGATAGGAAGAGCACATCGAGGACATGCCAATTTCTAGGAAGGTCCCTGTTGTCCTGGAGTTCAAAGAAATAGACATCTGTTGCCCTATCCACCACTGAGGCTGAGTATGTTGCTGCAGGACAGTGTTGCGTGCAACTACTTTGGATGAGGCAAACCCTCCAGGACTTTGGCTACAATCTGAGCAAAGTCCCACTCCTATGTGACAATGAGAGTGCAATCCGCATTGCGGATAATCCTGTTGAACACAGCCGCACTAAGCACATAGACATCCGGCATCACTTCCTGAGAGACCACCAGCAAAAGGGAGATATTGAAGTGTACCGTATTAGCACCAAGAACCAGCTAACCGATATCTTTACTAATCCTCTAGATGAGAAAAGGTTTTGCAGGTTGCGTAGTGAGCTAAATGTCTTAGATTCGCGTAATTTGGATTGATCTATAGCATACATGTGTTCTATGCCTTTGATCATGTTACTTTATGCATTTACTACATGTGTGGTGCTCAGGTTGTACAAGATCTCCTTGGACCTCACAAGTCCATATGCAAATGGTGCACATATTTAGGGGGAGATGTGCTACAACTTGACCCTTTGAGACTAACCTGTTTGTTTGAGTATACTTGATGTAGTCCCAAAGCTGCATTGAAAGGGAAATGTGAACTTAGACGATGCAAAGACTTCCACTGCACTCCGATAATAGTGTAATTAATTCCAAGTTCATACTTGCAAATTTCATTGCCTTTTTGCTCTTAATTGACATATTTGGTGAGGCAATGGGGTTGTAGGGCCAAAATGATCCCGTTTTGGCGCTTAATGCCAAAGGGGGAGAAATTAAGGCCAAAGCAAATGGACCAGCCAACCACTTGAGAATTTTGAAAACAATAGAGTTAGAACTTTTGATTTGTCCAAAATACTCTTATTGCAAAATTTGGTCTCTTGTGGGAGAGAATTTTGATTATGGGAAAAGGGGGAGTTTTTGGCACTTGATCAATTTTTCTCTTGGAATATCTCTCGTTTTGCCCAAACAAGTGTGTGTGACCTAGAGATAGGAAAAAAGAATTTGATTTACAAAAACAAACCAAGTGGTGGCAAAGAGTGATCCAAATATGCCAAATTATAGTAAAAAACAATTGGATCTTCAAATTGAATTGACGTTGCACGTTTTTTGTTGCTTTTTGATGTGTTGGCATAAATCACCAAAAAGGGGGAGATTGAAAGGGTAATATGCCCTTGGGCAATTTCTATAAGTATTTTGGTGACTAGATGCCCAACACATATTCTTTAAGTCCTAATGTGCCAAAGGTTGAAAAGTGCAAATCAAGGCATGAGTTATGTTTCTAGACTTAGTACATTTGTTTTTGAATACTAATGAGGTTATCTAAGTGCTAGAAACAGTGCCGAGAAGAAGAGAATCGAATTGCAAAAGACTTGGCTGTGTGCAGCCAAATTCCAGTTCGGCCTAGCACACCGGACTGTCCGGTGCGCCAGGTTGGTCCGCGTGAACTCGCCGCTCTCGGGATTCGACGACGGCGCACGACCTAAAAATCACCGGACCGTCCGGTGGTGCACCAGACTGTCCGGTGAGTCATCCGCGGTGAACTCATCGCTCTCGGGAAAGCATCAGGGCGACGTGGCTATAATTCACCGGACTGTCCGGTGGTTCACTGGACTGTCCGGTGAACCAACGGTCGGCCGCGAAATCTACGGGCGACGCGTGGCAGCTCCAACGGTCGGCAGGGGGCACCAAGCTGTCCGGTGTGCACCGAACAGTGTCCGGTGCACCAACGGGCCCGGAGCTGCAACGGTCGACTGTGCTCGTTTTGGAAGGCAATCGCGCACCGGACAGGCTACAGTAGCTGTCCGGTGGCGCACCGGACTGTCCGGTGCGCTGCTCGACAGAAGGCAAGGATGGCCTTCCAAGTTTGCCTCCAACGGCTCTAGCTGCCTTGGGGCTATAAAAGGGACCCCTAGGCGCATGGAGGAGTCATCTAAGCATTCTAAGACTCCCACACTCCGCCTCCGCGCATTTGATCGATTGTGTTAGTGATTTGAGCTCCGTTCGAGTTGTGAACTCTCTGTGCTATGTTTCGAGCTCAAGTCTTGGCTTGTGTGCGTGTGTGTGCTGCGGAATTGTGTTGTGTGTGCGTTGCTTCTCCCAACCTTACTGCGTGCTTTCTTTGTGATCTCTATTGTAAGGGCGAGAGACTCGAAGTTGTGGAGATTCCTCGCAAACGGGAAATACACTAAAGGAAAAGACCGTGGTATTCAAGTTGATCATCGGATCACTTGAAAGGGGTTGAGTGCAACCCTCGTCCATTGGGACGCCACAACGTGGAAGTAGGCAAGTGTTACTTGGCCGAACCACAGGATAAAATCGCGTGCTACTTGTGATTGCTTTCTCTATGATTGTTTTGTCCACAAGAACTCGCCTCAAAACTACTTAGTCGTACTAACACTTCTATAACTAAGTTTTGTGGGTATTTAGTGTTTATTTTTACAGGATCACCTATTCACCCCCTCTAGGTGCTCTCAGAAACCCCGGTCACCCACTAAAAAACGGTCGAGTAAAACAGTCCGAAAGACGACGCAACAAGCATTGCCTATTCATCATGTCATGCTAGGATGCTTTCCACCCACCTACTGATCGTCGATGTATTATCTTGTTCAAATATGGAATGGTACGACGATGAATTCATGGTACATGCATACTCCCTTTGTCTATTTAGGCTAGGGGCACCTCCATTTTATTCCTTTTGATCCATTGATCAAATGGTCACGGGCGAGAAAGATGCAATCCTAAACGACCTTTATACATTGGGACTCTATTGAATGATCACCATATTGGATTGAAAAAGTCGGTGACTTGCATCAGGCTTAGTTCATATGCTTTTGGTTCGTCAACCTCCACGAAAAGGCAGAAGGCATATGTTGAGCACGAAAAACATCCTCGCGGACGGTCTGGCCTTGAGACCGGACGGTCCACGGTGGTGGCGCAAACGGTCCTCGCGTGCGCAGAATCAGTTAGGGTTCCGAGTTTCTCACGGGATTTGTTAGCTAAAACCGCGGGATTAGCTCGGGAAACAACTTGTAATGAGTCCAGACCTCCCCCTTTATATAGATGAAGGGCTACGGTCGATTGAAACCCCACAATCGATCAAATCAAGTCTATTTCTCGTTTTTACCTTATGCATTAGGAGTAGTTCTAGTTTAGCCCTACTTTAGCCTCCTTCTACCTCAAATCTTCACCTCTCTTCGGCTCTACGGCGACTAGAGGCATCTTGGATGGCTTGTCGACGCCAAGACACACCCTACGATCTTTTCTCCCAGACGGGGTCCCTCCTAGGAGGTGAGATATAGGTCTACTGCTGCGAAGAAGACCCTCTGCGCCACCATGGATCGTCCGAGCCCCAAACGTGGACCGTCCGGACGTACGCAGAGGAGGAGTCGCTCCTGCGCCAGGTCGCGGACCATCCACGCCTCCGCAGAGAGCACCGCCAGGCGGTCCTTTCTAGTGTTTGGCGCCCGGATCGACGCCAACACATAGCCGACCAACCGACTGTCGAGCAACCCCACAAGGCAGGGCATGTGGCCGACCCTCTACCGAGCAACCCTGTGAGATGGAGCGGACGACCAGGTCATCTGCCGAGCAACCCCACAAGGCGGAGTAGCCGGCCAGCCCGCTATCAAGCAACCCCACGAGACAGAGCGGACGACCATGATTCTCTACCGAGCAATCCAGCAAGGCGGAGCGGACAACCAGGTCCCATGCCGAGCAAACCTGAGCAGGGGAAGGGTCGATCCGATACTATTGAACCGCGTCAGCACGACAAGACGTGTCACCACAAAACCATGTCTGAACCATGAGTTCGGTGCGAAAAGGTCCTTGTCAAACACGACGGTACGCCCCTGCACTCAACCTCAGGCATATCCCCGCTAACTTGTGGGGCTAGCCAACCCCAGTCGTGGGGACCTCGACACTGGGGTATCTATAGTGACCCAAGTACTGAAAAGGACGTGACGATGTACCATACTGGGTGTATACCTACACATGCTGGAAGGTGACGCCGGGTTCATGACGAAAGACGAAGTCATACCAGAAGCATCCCTAAACCCCACCATAAGTCTACCCTGCGAGACCTGCCAAGTGCCTCTACATCAACGTTGAACTTGCTATAGGGACCTGTATGCTAGACAGATGAGGTGGTACGCCATACCAGGATTACGACAGCGCACGACCCTATAGACGATATGAGGAGGACTACGCCACGTACGGGCAACAGGGTCGAGCTCCCTCCAGTAGAATACAAGTCCGTAACCGTAAAGTCCCAATCTTGAGATATAAGAGGATAGGGCCTCATTTCTTGACACATGAGCACACAAGTTGTAACACACCTCCCAACAATACTATTATCAACACTACACTAGACTAGGGTACAAGCTTGAACCAGTATAAACCCGCTGACCCACTGTCTCAAGCTCATCGTTCGAGTCCCAACGGCTCACCATTTAGAGTGAGTCCACTAGCTTTTCCTCCGAACACAAATCATATTGTCACTGGTTTCTGAAACCACGACAAAAATCGTTACTTATTTCAACAACTAATAAATAGATTATATGTCCACAACTTAAAAAAAAAATCCGTAGGCCCATTTGATCCTAGTTGTTTGTACGTCCAGAAAATGCTGCGTTTATAGATTTTAAGATTAACAAAATCACCACGGACATATCGTTTAATATTTTAAAACATGATTGGATATATAAACTCAAGCACCCGTTCTAAGTTGGAGAGCCAAATCAAGATGATTGGGTTTGACTATCTCCTTAGTTGGCCTACAAAATTTATAATTGTAAAATAATATCCTCTACATCTAAAAAATGCAACTCTACCGAGCAAGGGCCCCTTAGGAATACGAAAAATTTCCCGTTTTCTATATTTTTAATGTAAAAATGAACTAAATTCGTAAAATTTCTGTACGGTTCCTATAAAATCCCTGTATTTCAAGGGGCCCTAAATCTACTCTGGTTTTGAGAACACGCACATAAAAGACAGTGTTATTTATGACAATAAGTAACTATAATAATAACTAAATTAATTCTAGTTTTATACTATATCTATCTAGTCATAAAAATTAAAAACAAACATTTGATCCTACTCACTATAGCTGCAGCCGTGGCTGTAAGTCTACTCTAAATAGCTAATTTCACATATTTTATACATATTTAATAGTATGTCACATCACAACTTTAAATAACATCACATAGCATTTAGGAGAAATGAATTTTACAGGGATGAAACCATATGTCAATATGTTTTGAAGGTCTTGAAAACCGTGTAAAACCAAATATTTTACTAATTTATGTATGACTATTTAGTTACAATATTTAATATATTAGTCTATAAAATAGTGAGTAAATTTTCACTCATTATGTCACTTTTAGTTTTATATTTTTATGTTACGGTGTTAGAAAGTGTGTTATGAAATTCTTATTAAGGCCCGTTTGATTTATGGTGACTAAACTTTAGTCACTTTTAGTTTCTAAAGAAGCAAACATGGTGACTAAAGTGGTGTGACTAAACTTAAGTTCTTTAGTCAATAAGGAGTGACTAAAATAAAATTTTTACCTCATTTGCCCTCTACTCTTTCTTAGTGCAACATACATCCACTAACTAATAGAGGTAATGTATTCGCACCAATTAATGGTTTTTAGTCAGGTTAGTTATCGAAACTAAATAGGTACTTTAATGACTAAACTTTAGGTGACTAGGTAATGTTTGGAAGCAATCCAGTTTTTAAGAAATCAGTTTTTATTTTTTAGCTAGAAGGTGCTAGTTTTTTGGTTTTTAAAGAATTATGAATTTATTTTTTATAAAATAAGCCATAAATATAAACTAGTATGTTTGGGACCACCTCAGTTTTTATAAACTAATTTATTAAAAATCGGTGGTTCCAAATAGGTCATAGGGGAACCGAACAAGATATTTAGCCTAAATGTAGGCAGTAGCAATAAAGTAGGCGTTTGGATTTCCATCCGAAAAAAAGTAATTTTTTTTTTATCAAGAACCCTCTCTGCTCTGGCGACCCGCGACCTATGCATCCACCACTGACCACCCCTCTCGTCTCCTGCATTGATGACCCGCAGTCTCCGCACCGCTTGTAGTACTAGGGTGCGTGCATCGTCCATCCATCGAGGGAGGGAGACACGCAGACGGCCACAGCGGCTGCCACTCGGCTGGCGCCCACACCGGATCCGGGCCCCACTTCCCACCTCCTGTCCAGCCCGGTCTCCACAGCAGTGCCCACCACCGCCTGCAGTCTGCAGAGATCCCCCACTGATTCGCTCGCCGTCCCTCCGCTGCGCTGCTATATAGGACCGTGCCGCCGCGTGCGCTCGTGGACTGTGGTGTGCCTTGTGCGACAGTCGCCAGCCTGCCCCGCCTGCCGGCCCGGCCGCCCGCCTGCCTGCCCGCGGCACTGAGAAGACGAAGCTCCGGGCTCTGGGACGCCGAGCAGAGGGGAAAGGATGGAGGACAAGGCGTCCAACCTGGACGCCGTGCTCAAGGAGGCCGTCGATCTCGTACGCGCCACTCTCTGATCCCTCCCTTCCTCCTTCCCCGTTTTGCCTTTTCTGCTCTCGCGGTTGCTTCTCGGGCTCAGTGCCGCCGCCCGCTGCTGCTCTGCTAGGTGGCTCCCTGCTCCGTTCTTGCATCCCTCGTTTCGCGGATTTCGTTTTCGCTCGCGGAGTGCGGATGGATGGAGTTTTTTCTTTCTGGGTGCCTGGCGCTGGCGGTGAACTAGTACTACTGGCTTCCCTTCCCGTTCGTGCTCCCCGCTCGATCTCGGCGGGGCTCCGTGATCTACTCGGCGGCCGCGATTCGCTCCCGGTTGCCCCCCCCCCCCCCCCCCCCCCGTCCACGAGGCGTTTCGGCGCTTGATCTCGCTGCGGTAGTGCGGTTACGTTCGACCCAGGTTCTTCTTCCCAGTTGCTCGGCTGTTACTTTTTTCTTTCTTTTTACCGTCCTGTCTGCCTTTTTTTTTTGTGTGCGTGTGGTTTTCCGCCGCTTCAACGCACCAATTCTTGATCTTCTTTTACGCGGGTCTCCCGATAACACTAAACTCGGGTGGTTCTTGTCTGTTGCTTCACCACTTTGCTGCGGTGCTGTTTTGCGCCTGCGCAGGAGAACATACCGATCGAGGAGGTGTTCGAGAACCTCCGATGCAGCCCCCAGGGTCTCACCACGGAGCAGGCGGAGCAGCGCCTCGCCATCTTCGGGCCCAACAAGCTGGAGGAGAAGCAGGTGAAGGGACCCGCCGCCTTGGCTTCCATGCGTTTCTGTTCCTGGTGCTCCGTCTCGCACCAAGCTTACATGATGGATGTGTGCGTGTGTCTATGTGTCTGCAGGAGAGCAAGTTCCTCAAGTTCTTGGGCTTCATGTGGAACCCGCTGTCCTGGGTCATGGAGGCGGCCGCCATCATGGCCATCGCGCTCGCGAATGGGGGAGTAAGTTCTGCCGCTTCTTTTTTTTTCCACACCGTGTAGACATGGCCTTCAGCCCTCAGAGCGGGCGTTCTGGAGACTGGCGTCAGAGGTTTTCATGTGTGTTTCTGCTGATTTTTGTCTTCAGAACAAGCCGCCCGACTGGCAGGACTTCGTGGGGATCATCACTCTGCTCATTATCAACTCCACAATCAGCTTCATTGAGGAGAACAATGCTGGCAATGCCGCTGCCGCTCTCATGGCACGCCTCGCCCCCAAGGCCAAGGTACTGACAGGATCCTGTTTTGCTGTGTGGTTGTGGAGCTGTGTTGTTTGCCTGGAGGGTATACTGATTTCGGTTTTGCCTTGATAAAGGTTCTCAGAAATGGCCGGTGGACCGAGGAGGAATCGGCTATCCTTGTGCCAGGAGACATCATCAGTGTGAAGCTTGGGGACATCATTCCAGCCGATGCTCGTCTGCTTGAAGGGGATCCACTGAAAATCGATCAGGTAATGCAAATTGAAGCGTTCCTCTCTATGTGGATTTTTTGGGATGATATTAAATTGTGCTTCTCCTGACTTGAGTTGCTCGCAGTCTGCACTCACCGGCGAATCCCTTCCGGTCACCAAAGGCCCTGGTGATGGAGTGTACTCTGGCTCCACTTGCAAACAGGGTGAGATTGAGGCCGTTGTCATTGCCACCGGTGTGCACACATTCTTTGGCAAGGCTGCACATCTTGTCGATTCAACAAACCAAGTTGGTCATTTCCAGAAGGCAAGCTTCTAATCCCGCTTTTCAGAACTTGCTCAATTTCGTCATTGGATTTTTTTTTGACGTGACTAACATCTGTTGTTTCACTATACAGGTTCTCACTGCCATAGGGAACTTTTGCATCTGTTCAATTGCTGTGGGAATGCTCGTGGAGCTTGTCGTCATGTACGCTATCCAACACAGGGCTTACCGACCCGGAATCGACAATCTATTGGTGCTTCTGATTGGAGGAATTCCAATCGCCATGCCCACTGTCCTTTCTGTGACCATGGCAATCGGGGCTCATCGCTTGGCTCAACAGGTATGCACATGTACAATGGGGAAAAAATGATCTTTGTTTCTCATGCAATCCAATAAAGGAACTGGATGCTGAAGTTCTGCATGCTGGTTTAGGGAGCAATTACTAAGAGAATGACAGCAATTGAAGAAATGGCTGGCATGGATGTTCTTTGTAGTGACAAGACTGGGACATTAACCTTAAACAAGTTGACTGTGGACAAGAGTCTTGTTGAGGTAGGCTGTTGTTACTAGTAGAAGTTCAATATCTTTTCTTTGTAAGGATCATTGCAGCCATCGTAAACTGCTTGTTAACTGTATCAGGTTTTCCAAAGAGGTGTTGACCAAGATACAGTAATTTTGATGGCTGCCAGAGCTTCTCGCACAGAAAATCAGGATGCCATAGATGCCACAATAGTTGGTATGCTGGCTGATCCAAAGGAGGTACTCAGATTTGTCAGGAGTTGGTGGTGTGTAGGCTGCAGCTAATTTTTACTTTTATTCTAACTATTTCTCTTTCTTCTGATTGTTTGAGAAAAGGCTCGTGCTGGTGTTCAAGAGATCCATTTTCTTCCATTTAACCCAACTGATAAAAGAACTGCTTTAACCTACCTTGATGGAGAGGGGAGAATGCATCGTGTTAGCAAGGGAGCACCAGAGCAGGTACTATTTTCCTTAAAACATATTGGGAACTCTAGATTTGTGACAGTCGTTTCTGTTATTAACTGTGGAAGTTAAACAGATCCTTCATCTTGCCCACAACAAGTCGGATATTGAAAGAAGGGTCAGAGCTGTGATCGACAAATTTGCTGAGCGTGGTCTGCGAGCACTTGGTGTGGCTTACCAGGTTTATGACCCTTTGACGTGCACTATTGCTACACTCTTTGACTAGATGTCTATTGTACTTGACTGACAAAAATTCATGTACAGGAAGTGCCAGATGGTAGGAAAGAGAGTCCTGGAGGACCATGGCAGTTCATTGGGCTCTTGCCTCTTTTTGACCCCCCACGCCATGATAGTGCAGAAACTATCAGAAGGGCACTCAATCTTGGTGTCAATGTCAAGATGATTACAGGTTTGCCATATTTATCACTGTCCACCTTTTGTTGATTGCTCTAAATCTGGAGTTTCATCCCATTCCTTGCTAGCTTGTTGGTAGTAATATGTTTGCAGATTTGGCTAGTGCTACTGAACCGCTGTACTGTAATACTGACTGACCTTTTTTCCCCGCCTCAGGTGATCAACTTGCTATTGGGAAGGAAACTGCACGTCGTTTGGGAATGGGTACTAATATGTACCCTTCTTCTGCTTTACTCGGACAGAATAAGGATGAGTCAATTGCTTCCTTGCCAATTGATGATTTGATTGAGAAGGCTGATGGCTTTGCTGGTGTCTTTCCAGGTACAACTATGCAGATTACCTGTTTTCGATTACTCTTGTTTGATAGGCTCAACAGTTCTTCAGCATCTATATGCAGTACTTATGTCTAATTGTTTTTTATTATTTCTTGATAGAACACAAGTATGAGATCGTGAAACGCTTGCAAGCAAGAAAACATATATGTGGCATGACTGGGGATGGTGTAAATGATGCACCAGCTTTGAAGAAGGCTGATATTGGTATTGCAGTAGCAGATTCTACTGACGCAGCTCGTAGTGCTTCTGACATTGTCCTAACTGAACCTGGCCTTAGTGTGATTATTAGTGCTGTGCTGACGAGTCGGGCAATTTTCCAAAGGATGAAGAATTACACGGTATGCCAATTCTGCAGTTCCATTTTAGTCTTTTAGCATTCCATTTCTGTGTCCAGTATTTTCAAAGTTTATTTTTGTTCGCAGATCTATGCTGTATCGATTACCATCCGTATTGTGGTATGTATGTACTTCTGCTTCATTTTTAGAAAATAATGCTCGGTTGACTGATTGGACAAATAATATATCTGACCCCTAGATACTTTGTTGTAACAGCTTGGTTTTATGCTTCTTGCGCTGATATGGAAGTTTGACTTCCCACCATTTATGGTCCTGATCATTGCCATCCTCAATGACGGTAAGCCTCGGTTTAGTTAGTCACAGTTCATGATGAGAGTAAAATATGTAGTTGATCTTTATTTTTTTTTCGCTTCATATTGTTAGTGTAAGTAGCATATTAGGTTACCTAACAACATCAACCTCGCGACATGAGTAGGTACCATTATGACTATCTCGAAGGACAGAGTAAAACCATCTCCACAACCAGACAGTTGGAAGTTAGCTGAGATTTTTGCAACTGGAGTAGTTCTTGGTGGTTATTTGGCCATGATGACTGTCATTTTCTTCTGGGCTGCATACAAGACTGACTTCTTCCCGGTATGGACCAGTGGTTGGTTTAGCATTATTTTAAAGTTTCGTGGGATAGTTGCGGTGCGCTCATCCTTGTCATGGTTGCTAATTTGCAGCGGCTGTTCCACGTCGAAAGCCTCGAGAAGACCGCCCAGGATGACTTTCAGAAGCTCGCCTCTGCCGTGTACCTTCAAGTCAGCACGATCAGTCAGGCCCTTATCTTCGTGACGCGGTCGCGCAGCTGGTCGTTTGTGGAGCGTCCTGGGTTCTTGCTGGTCTTCGCTTTCTTGGTGGCTCAGCTGGTGAGTGATCTGATCCCAGCTCCATGCCGTCTTTCCGCGTCTCGTTTCGCTCACATTTTTTGTGGTGCCTGCAGATCGCCACTCTGATCGCTGTATATGCCAACTGGGCGTTCGCTGCGATCAAGGGCATTGGATGGGGCTGGGCCGGTGTCATCTGGCTCTACAACATCGTCTTCTACTTCCCGCTGGACATCATCAAGTTCCTCATCCGCTATGCGCTGAGTGGGAGGGCATGGAACCTCGTCCTTGAGCAGAGGGTACGAACAATCGTTGACTTCCGACGTTCAGTTTTCTTGCTGTCAAATGCGCGCGCTTATCCGTGCTTTGTTGCCTCGCAAACGTGTGTAACCATCTATCTTGCTGGCGTACACGTTCAGATCGCGTTCACGAGCAAGAAGAATTTCGGCACGGAAGAAAGGGAGCGCAAGTGGGCGCATGCCCAGAGGACTCTCCACGGGCTCCAGCCGCCAGAGGCATCCATCTTCGAGAACAAGACGACATTCAATGAGCTGAACCAGCTGGCGGAAGAGGCCCGCAGGAGAGCCGAGATGGCGAGGTACATGCCATTTCAGATACCCCTTTCCACCCCATCTATAGCTCAAATGTAGTCACTAGTCAGTCTTCTTGAGCGTCTCCACTGACTTGTCCTGCTGTGCCCCTCCTTGGTGATTTTGTTGCAGGTTGCGAGAAGTGAGCACCCTGAAGGGGAGGATGGAGTCAGTGGTGAAGCAGAAGGGTCTGGACATCGAGACCATCCAGCAGTCCTACACTGTGTGACTGACTGACCGACGACGACGATGGGGTTTATAGAGGTTTCTTCTTCTTATACTATACAATCTGTACTAGGTAGCAATAAGGATGAAGGAAGGAACCCCTATATATTGGCTGTGGTTCGCGGGAAATGAATGATGGTAATATTTATGATGTCGGTGTGGTGCTTCTGTCGCCAACTCTCGACCATACTACCCTCAACTCACCCCTTGTATGCTGTGGCATTAACCACCCCCGGCACCACCGGCAGGCATTGATATTGAGAGATGAGGTATAGTAGTCTGTAGCCTCTAGTAGATGATGATGAATTGATGATATAGTACATTTTTGCTTGCTTTCTTGCTTGTTTGTTGTTTTCCTTGGTTCTGCTCTTGGGTGTTTTGATGCTTGCTGGTTTTGTGCTATTATTCCTGATTCCTCTAAATCTGAAGTGGTAGCAGCGATTGCATAATAGCTGCACAGGCAGAGGCATATGCCATGAGCATGTGCAGTGTTTACCGTTGCGGCATGGGCAGCATCAGTAGTGGCTCACATGCTTGAGACGGAGAGATGGTCCGTGTCATGGTATGGTATGGTATGGCTTGGCTTGCCACTCATTCGTTGGTCGGTCCGTGCCCAGTTGTTAAATGGCCTGGTGCTGGTGAACCCATGTGCAAGTCCTTTCTCTTGGTGGCTGCAATGGCCGCCCAGCATCGTTGCCTTGTTGGGTATCAGCATTGGAACGCCAGGACGATTCCTGCACAACGTGCCCGGCTAGTTTTGGGCCTCTTTGGTACATATTTTTTCTTCTTCTGAAAATCTTTTTATTTTTGAAAATTTAGATTTCTAGATAATTTAGCTGTCACAATAATCTAGATATGATGAGACTTCCTAGATATGGGTAGGGGTGGTAATGAATTTTACATTTTTTTTGAACGAAGTGGCAGGAGCTCTCTCTTTCAATTAAGAGAGGGAAAAAAGTTAGAGTACATAGAGTCTTTCAATTAAGAGAGGGAAAAAAAGTTAGAGTACATAGGGTTGGTGACACTTAGGCCATAGGATGGGGCACCTAAGAAGGAACACGACAGGCAATCCTAGTACAAGCTAAGGCGGCTGGACGCACTTTTATAGAGCAAGACACACTCTCACTCTCCCTGCGATTTGGAGCGGTGACAGCGAGCAATGCTTAAAGATTCTTCGGTTGCACTCCTTCCAAAGGTTCCATATAGTGTAGATGACTAGGCCATTGAACTCCCTTTTGCGATCTTGCGGAAAGAGAGTTTCCGTCTTCTCCCACCAGTCTAATGCTGGAGATGTTGCTCAAATCCACTTGTTGTGGCAGGGAAAAGCTTTCCCAAGCAAGAACTGTCTTTCAGACCTCCTATTTATTTTTGGACTAAAATTTATTACAGGGTCTTAACTTATTGTAAAGAAACATTTGGATTGTAATCCATTACCATCCGTACATATGGGACTTAAAAATTAGGTGCAGAAGAAGATGAAGGGGTCCGCAGAGTTCAGTGTTTAGGAAGCGACAAATTGTTCTCGTCGTGGCGACAACTCGGTGGATTCTGTATTTGTTGATTTCGATGATTTTAACATAAACAATTGTATATAAGTGAATAAAAAAACAAAACATTTAGTAGCCAGAAGCCGATTCTGACTATCAGAAGCCGAAACGACAATTGCAGGACCGGGCAAATTGTATTTTAGCGCGCTGCCTGCAGAAATCTAAGAGCAAGTATGATATCATGCTACAAGCTGGTTAAATGCTGATACGAAAAAGAGAGAAGGTACTGGAAGCCGGCTACAAACTAACAACCCGTTTATATTCAAGAATTAAGAAATTTTGTGAAAGAGACAAGTAGACCATGTAGTAATTGTAGAAGGATCAATTTTGGTAGGTCTAATGAATATTAAGGATCAATTTCTTAGATAGGGTCACTTTCAAGTGAGGAATGGTCATGCTACCAGATTCTGAAAGGATATATGGTTAATCAGTCGACCTCTTAGTGAGCAATTCCCGAACCTTTTTAATATAGTGCGTAACAAATCGGTCTTGGTTGTAGATGTCTTTTCATATTCAAATTTTAATTTATCTTTTTGCCGAACAATTAGGGGAATTAAAATGGTGGAATGACACAACTTGTTAAACTTACTAACTACGGTTACTCTGAATCCGGCTAGGGACAATTTTGTTTGGGACGATCATAAGAATGAAATTTTCTCTGTCCAATCGATGTACCATCTTTTGATGAATAATCCTAACAACAATCGGAGTAAGATGCTTTGGAGACTTAAGCTCCCTCTGAAAATAAAAGTTTCCTGTGGAATTTATGTCGGGGAGCGATCCTCATTAAAGATAATTTAGCTAGAAGGCGTTGGAATGGTAGCTTGACCTGTAGCTTTTGCAACAACAATAAGAGTATACATCATCTCTTTTTTGACTGTTACATTGCCAAAAGTATATGGAGAATAATTTACTTTGCTTTAAAAATAGACATGCCCATTAGCATTAATCATATTCTCGGGTCTTGGGAATCTAATAATGCTCTGGCTTACAAAAAATTATTACTGACTGGAATACCAGCTTTATTTTGGTCCATCTGGCTCTATCGAAACGAGGTGACGTTTAATCATAAACCAATACCATCAATTGTGCAGGTTATTTTCAGGGTTACTCACTGGTTCAGATTCTGGAGACTTCTACAGAAGGAGGAAAAGCACCAACAAATTCTCAATGCCTGTCGAGCTTTGGAGGTGGTGGCGATAAAAGTTTTTGCAATGCATGGATGGCGCTCGAATGCAAGAATTGAAGATAGCTAGTGTTTTCTATAGTCATGGCATTTTTGTTTTCTTTGAGCTAGTTTAATTATTCAAGCAACTGCTCTATGGTGCAATAATCGTCATATAATGGCTGTACGCATTTGTATGCTAAAGCCGGAACTCTTGTTTCCATAATAAAAAATAATAATTATAGAAGGCTAACCATTATACATATCGCTATAAGAACTGTAAAAATTCTTGTAGTCAACGGTTGATTATATTATTAAACTCTCTCTAAGAGAGAGGATGAACGCCATTTTACGTGCAGACGGTTACAGTTACTTTCAATTTTAAGCACGGAAAAAAGTTACTGGGGGTTGTTTAACAAGCAGTGAGTTGCTGTAGGTGGTTTTGTTCACCATGTGACTGGTGGTTGATCGAGCGTTTTTTCTTTGATCTATCATAGTAACGGGTACCCAATGTATGCCAGTGGAATAATTCTTCAGATGCATTGCAGTTTGAGATCTTGGGAATCCAAGATTTGCCGTCACCTGTATTGGTGGTACATCTAGGACTGCCGGATTTTTTCCCCCCAACGACACATCTAAACACTGTCACCAGCATTGTTTATTTGCTAGCTGTAGCAATGTCAGTGTCCCAAGCAGAGCAGTGCCCTCAATTTCCCCCTAGCTTGTTCGCTTCTACCCCAATCCATATGGATTGAGGGAGATTGAGAGGGTTTCAATCTCTAGTAAGTCAAAATCTGTCTCAATCCATATCAATCCCCTCTAATCCATACGAATCCGTGTCGACAGCCTCTGGAGGAGCCTGCTGAACACCAGCCTCTTGGGCGCGACGACGACTCTGACGAACGGCCCCGAGCCGGTGACCTTGGCGGTGTACACGGAGCCGGCGCGTGGGAAGCGGACGGTGAAGTTCTTGCCCCGCCTGGCGTGGTACGCCATCGATCGGGTAGTTGAGGACTTGAGGTTACGGTGAAATTCTTTTATAGAACCTCTTGAGCTCACGCAACCTAGTTAGGGATTATTACAACATCCACAAACTGCAGTTCCGGGTGGAAGAGAAGACGTTGGAGGATAATCCTGTGCCGATGGATATGGATGATTATGATAGTGGAGAAAATAATGCGAACTCATCAAATAATAGTGCTCCAGATAATCATAAAGGGGGAGCTGCTCCCAATGTCATTGGGTCAGCTAGCAACATTGAAGGGGAACCAAAGAACAAGGATGTGAACGCAAAGAAAGTGGGGCTGCTAGGAGGGCAAGAGACAGAGGTACTCATGGACAGTGAGATGGAGGGATCCGAACTGGTACCAGACTCAGGTGCTCCAGATTTGTCCTTTGGTGATGGGGCTGTAGTTAGCAAGATTTCAAGTTTGTTAACTCCTGAAGGCTTAGCACTTGCGGCAGTGCCGGAGGCAGTGGTTGGCTCCTCTGTCATGAAGAGAAGTAAGAGGAGAGCAGCATCAAGCACATGTGACTCCATTGTGAGAGCTTCCAAGCTTAAGGCTGCAAGGAATTTGGACACTGCGTTCAGTGAAGGTATGGTGCACTCATCTTCTGTTACAAAATTTGATCACAATGAAGTTCTTTCAAACCTACAGTCATTAGGCTTTTCTTTCCATAATGAATCTGTTGGGTTACGCAAGTTTGTAGAATTTTTGGGTAATAATAAAAATTCTGGACCTAGTTTGCAGGTTAGTCATGATGTTTTTAGTAGAGCTATAGAAAAAGGAGAGAGAGAGTTGTTAGAAGAAGCAGAGCTTGATAAGCTCATGTTAAGTAATCTATGTAGCGTGGTTTTAGAGGAGGTGATGGACGCACATAGTGAGCATGAGGTTTTTGCTCGTACAGTGAAGTCTCATCATAAGTCAAAATTTGGTACAAATTCAGTTAAACTCTCTAGTATTTCAAAATGAAGGGCATTTTCTAGAATTTAGATGGTTTTAAAGACCCCAAAAAACATAGATTTGTGTCTGACCTGATTAAGGAACAAAATCTATCCTTCATTGCCATTTCGGAAACAGTACGTCGTTCGTTTACTGATCCGTTTTTGCGCAATTTAAGTGGAGGTAAAAACTTCTTGTGGCACTGTAAGGAGCCAGATGGTCGATCAGGAGGCATTTTGTTGGGTGTTGATTTGAATGTGTTTGATATTGGAGGAATTGACGAGGGAGAGTTTTATGTTAAGTTTACTCTGTGTAATAAGAGTGATGCTTTTAAATGGGTGTTGGCAGTGGTTTATGGACCTGCACAAGTGGATAAGAAGGAGCTTTTTTTGGCTGAGTTGGTGTGGTTTACTAGTCATGCGACTCTACCCCTCGCCATAGGCGGTGATTTTAATATTCTTAGGAATCAAAACGAGAAAAATAAACCTTTGACTGACCAACGTTGGCCTTTCCTTTTTAATGCCGTAATTGATGGTCTTAACTTAAAAGAGATAGAGATGTTGGGTCGCCAGTTTACTTGGGCAAATAACCTTCCGAATCCCACATACGAGAAATTAGATCGGGTCCTTGTTACAACGGAATGGGATCAGAAATTTCCATTATCTTCGGTTGTTGCCCTCAACCGTGATATATCCGACCATACATCGCTGTTACTGAACTCAGGGGAAGCCACATCTTGTCCCTGCAAACAACCTTTTAAATTTGAATTAGGTTGGTTGCTTAGTGATGGTTTTCATGATATGGTTCATGACATCTGGACAAATGAAGTCAGCGGTCAAACACCTATGGAGAAGTGGCAAAACAAAATAAGAAGATTACGTCAGCATCTTCGTGGTTGGGCAAAAAACACCAGTGGTGCTTATAAAAAGGAAAAGAAGAATATTTTAAATAAGCTGGATTCGTTAGATAAGAAGGCAGAGTATGATAACTTGTTAGCACACGAGTTAGATTTAAAGCAGTGCCTTCAAAATAGATTAGCTGAGTTGTTGAGGGAGGAAGAGATTAAGTGGTATCAACGAGCAAAATCAACTCATTTGCTTCAGGGTGATGCCAATACAAGATATTTTCATTTGATCGCAAGTGGAAGGCATACAAAGTCTAGAATTTTCTAGCTCAGGAACAGGAATGAAGTGGTTGAAGGTGATACCGAACTAAAGAGGTATATCACTTCTTACTACAAGGGGTTGTTTGGACCGGCGCCGACTTCTGAGATTACTCTAGACGAGAGCCTGGTTCATGATATTCCTCAGGTCTCAGTGGAGGAAAATTCTTACCTTACTTCTGAGTTCAGTGAAGATGAAATTAGGAAAGCGATTTTCCAAATGCAGCATAATAAGGCGCCGGGCCCTGATGGCTTCCCGGCCGAATTTTTCCAAGCCTTTTGGGACCTAATCAGGACTAAACTTATGACTTTATTTGGGGATTTTCATGCGGGAAACCTTCCGTTATATAGTCTTAATTTTGGAACGATTATTCTACTCCCAAAATGCAAGGATGCCTTAACTATTCAGCAGTATAGGCCTATATGTTTACTGAATGTAAGTTTCAAAATTTTTACAAAAGTACTTACAAATAGGCTCTCTGATATAGCTAATAAGTTAATTCGCCCCACCCAGACTGCTTTCATTCTGGGGCGGAATATAATGGAGGGGGTCATTATTTTACATGAAACGATCCACGAGCTCCATCGTAAGAAACAAAGTGGGGTCATTCTTAAAATCGACTTTGAAAAATCCTACGATAAAGTGAACTGGGCTTTTGTGCAATATACTCTATGTATGAAGGGATTTTCTAGCGAATGGTGTAATTGGATTAATTCAATCATGATAAGGGGTCATGTTGGAATAAAATTCAATGACCAGATAGGAGGAAATTTTCAGACTTACAAAGGCTTGAGACAAGGGGATCCTCTTTCTCCGATTCTGTTTAACATAGTAGTGGATATGCTGGCTATTATGGTTAACAGGGCAAAAAATGATGGACAATTTGAAGGTCTTATCCCGCACCTGGTTGACGGTGGTTTATCCATTCTGCAATATGCAGATGACACCTTGTTGTTTCTAGATCATGAATTGGCCAAGGCATCTAACTTAAAGCTTTTGTTGTTAGTCTTTGAACTAGTGTCGGGTTTAAAGATTAATTATCATAAGAGTGAGTTGTTTTGTTTTGGCCAGGCGGAGAATGAGTAAGACAATTATATTTGCCTATTTGGATGCAAAAAAGGGGTATACCCTTTCAAGTATCTTGGAATCCCAATGCATTTTAGGAATTAAGTAATATTGACTGGAAAGTAGTGGAAGACAAAATTGAAAGGAAATTAAGTAGCTCGAAAGGGAAACTGATGTCGGTTGGAGGTCGTCTAGTTCTGTTAAATTATGTTCTAACAAGTTTGGTAATGTTCATGTTGTCTTTTTTCGAGGTCCCAAAGGGAGTCCTAGAAAAAATAGACTACTTTAGATCATGGTTCTTCTGGCAAGGTAGTGATCACAAAAAGAAATATAGACTTGCTAAATGGGAAATTCTTTGCCATCCAAAAGAAGTAGGGGGTTTGGGTATACAGAATATAGACGTCCAAAACAAGTGTCTGCTAAGTAAATGGTTCTTTAAATTGTTGAATGAGGATGGTTTGTGGCAAACTTTGCTTAGGAAAAAATATCTGAGTAGATACACGCTCACAAAAGTAACCTCAAAACCACGTGACTCCCATTTCTGGGCAGGTTTGATGAAAGTGAAGGACACCTTCCTAAATTTAGGTTCTTTTATCTTCAAAAACGGGATTCAGATTAGGTTTTGGGAGGACTGCTGGTTGGGTTGCAACCTCTAATGACCCAATATCCATCGTTGTATAATATAGCGCGCAAAAAGAGTGCTACTGTAGCGTCGGTTTTCGAAACGGTTCCGCTTAATGTTTCTTTTCAAAGAGCATTGGTGGGTGAAAACCTGAGGTTATGGCATCTATTGGTTCTCAGAGTAGCTCAGGTTGAGCTATGTGGGGAAAATGATATGTTCAAATGGGATTTATCTGTGACGAGTCTTTTCTCTGTCAGGTCAATGTATAGAGCACTCCTTAACAATAATCATGTGACTTATAATAAGATTCTATGGTCTTTGAAGGTACCTTTGAAGATAAAAAAACTTTATGTGGTATTTAATTAGAGGGGTGGTTTTAACAAAAGATAATCTCCTGAGACGTAATTGGCATGGAGATAGAAAGTGTGCCTTTTGTCACTCGGATGAATCGATTCAACACTTGTTTTTTGCTTGTCACTATGCTCAGTTCATGTGGAGGTTAGTTTTTTGGAGTTTGGGTTTCAATCAACCGAGATCAGTTAGACACGCTTTTGGGAATTGGCTTTTTGGGATGCCTTCGAAAACTAAACACTTGATTATTTCAGGTGTTGCTGCTATATCTGGGCTATCTGGATAAGTAGGAATGATTTAGTTTTTGACAAAAAACCCATGTTAACATACTTGCAGGTACTCTTTAGGGCGACACATTGGTTTAGGACGTGGGCTGATCTTCATAAACAAGAAGAGGGTATCCAAATAAAGGAAGCTTGTCGCCGGTTAGAGTGCACGACTCTATAGATTTTTGCTCAACATGGATGTAGGTTTACAAATCGAATTGCTTCGTAGTTTTGTCTATGGATTGTGTGCCTTTTTTGGTTATCAAACCGTGGTCTTCTATGGTGTATTTCGGGAGGTCTGTCCCTCCATATGTGGCTAGTCGTGTGACTACTTCATGTAAAAACTTTTGGTGTGTTGGCTAATCCTCCAAACGAGGAGAAGCTGGACTGGTATCCAATATCTAAAAAAGTTAGGGATTATTAAGCCTCCTCACGCCCTCATGAAGCCCACACAGAGTCATGGAAAGCACGGACCAGGGAGCACGATGTAGAAAACAGTGACACCTAAGAAAGGGTGAATTAAGACTTCTAAAAAATATCTCTAAACTAGGCCACAAATAAATCCCTAGAACAAAACCTATGCAAATAAATAATCTAGAATGTTGAAAGAGATATGTGCCCTTGGGCCATTTCTAGTATATTTTGGTGATTAAGTGTCCATCACATTTTTAGTGGGTGATTATATGCCAAATGATGAATGAAGTGCAAATCAACCAAGAAGGTATGTTTCTAGACTTAGTACATTTGCTTTGGGTACTAATGAAGTTACCTAAGTGCTAGAAACAGGAAAAGAAAAAGATTGGAAGAGAGTGCCTGTGTGAAGCCAAGACTCAGCACATTCTGGCACACCGGACTGTCCGGTGGTGCACTGGACAGTGTCCGGTGCGCCAGGCTGGTCTCCGGCGAACTGGCCACTCTCGAGAAAACCTCGGTGGTGTACGGCTATAATTCACCAACGGTCGGCCACCAAATCCGCGGGCGACGCGTGGCCCGCTCCAACGGTCGACAGAGGGCACCAGACTGTCCGGTGTGCACCAGACAGTGTCTGGTGCGTCAACCAACACCAGAGTTGCAACGGTCAGCTGCACCAAATTAGGAAGGAGATCCGCACCGGACATGCTACAGTGCCTGTCCGGTGGTGCACCGGACTGTCCGGTGCGCCACCCGACAGAAGGCAAGATTAGCCTTCCAAGATTGCCTCCAACAGCTCCTAGCTGCCTTGGGGCTATAAAAGGGACCCCTAGGCGCATGGAGGAGTTACCCAAGCATTCTTTGATCATTCCTAAGCACCAAGACTCCATTCTCGCGCATTCAATTTTTTGAGATAGTGACTTGAGCTCCAATTGAGTAGAGAACTCCTTGTGTTGTGTTTTGAGCTCAAGTTGTGGCTTGTGTGCGTGATTGTGCTCTGGTTTTGAGTCTTGTGTGTGTTGCTCTTCCCTCCCTTACTTTCATGCTTCTTTGTGATCATCAATTGTAAGGGCGAGAGGCTCCAAGTTATGGAGATTCCTCGCAAACGGGAGAAAGTATAAGAAAGAAGAACACCGTGGTATTCAAGTTGATCATTGGATCACTTGAAAGGGGTTGAGTGCAACCCTCGTCCATTGGGACGCCACAATGTGGAAGTAGGCAAGTGTTATACTTGGCCGAACCACGGGATAACTCGTGTGTCTCTTGTGATTGCTTTTCTGTGTGATAATTGTGACTCGCAAGAGCTCGCTCTACACCCACTTGGTTTTATCATTCTAACACTTAACCAAGTTTTGTGGCTATTAGTTGTTGAATTTTATAGGATCACCTATTCACCCCCCTCTAGGTGCTCTCAATTGGTATCAGAGCCATTCTCTTCACGAAAGGGACTAATCGCCCGAAGAGATGGATCCTAAGGGAAAGGGGATGGTGGTCAATGACAAGCCCACTGACTCTGGCTCAAGTCATAAGAAGAAGGACGGGAAGAAGAAGAGGCGCATCAAGAAGATCGTCTACTACGACAGCGACGAGTCTTCTTCCCTAAGAGACGACGACTACGACGAGAAAAAGAAACCGGTTAACTCAAAATTTTCATTTGATTATTCTCATATTCTGTTTAATTCCAATGCTCATTTACTTTCAATTCCACTTGGGAAACCTCTGCACTTTGATGGAGAAGACTACTCATTTTGGAGTCACAAAATGCGTAGTCACCTATTTTCTCTCCATCCAAGTATTTGGGAGATTGTTGAAAACGGAATGCATTTTGATACTACTGACAACCCCGTTTTCATTAATGAGCAAATTCATAAAAATGCACAAGCGACCACTATTTTGCTAGCATCCTTGTGCAGGGACGAGTACAATAAAGTGAGCGGCTTGGACAACGCCAAGCAAATCTGGGACACCCTCAAGATTTCTCATGTGGGGAACGACGCCACCATGATCACCAAGATAGAGTTGGTGGAAGGCGAGCTGGGAAGGTTCGCAATGATCAGGGGAGAGGAGCCGACGCAAACGTACAACAAGCTCAAGACACTGGTCAACAAGATCAGGAGCTATGGAAGCACGAGATGGATGGACCACGACGTCGTCCGACTCATGCTCAGGTCCTTCACTGTTATTGATCCTCATCTTGTGAACCTCATCCGTGAAAATCCCAGGTACACAAAGATGACTCCCGAGGAGATTCTTGGGAAATTTGTGAGCGGGCGGATGATGGTTAAGGAAGCGCGGTACGTGGATGATGCTCTCAATGGCCCAATGCCCGTCTACGAGCCTCAACCCGTTGCTCTTAAGGCAACAAGTAGCAGGGAGGCGCTACCTAGCAAGGTGGCACAAGTTGAGGCGGCCGGGCTAAACGAGGATGAGATGGCCCTAATCATAAAGCGCTTCAAGACCGCATTGAAAGGACGCAAGGAGTACCCTAACAAGAACAAAGCAAAGGGAAAGCGCTCCTGCTTCAAGTGCGGTAAGACTGGTCATTTTATAGCAAATTGTCTCGATAACTCTAGTGACCAGGAACAAGGAAAGGGCGGGAAGAAAGAGAAGAAAAAGAGCTATAGGAAGGCAAAGGGCGAGGCACACATCGGAAAGGAGTGGGACTCGGACTGCTCGTCTTCCGATTCCGACGACGAAGGACTCGCTGCCTTAGCCTTCAACAAGTCCTCTCTCTTCCCCAACAAACACCACACCTGCCTCATGGCAAAGGAGAAAAAGGTAAGCGTTCATGAAACCCCTAAGTATACTACTTCAAGCGATGATGAATCTAGTGATGATGAAGTAGACTATACTGAATTATTTAAGGGTTTAGGTAGATCAAAATTAGATAAAATTAATGAGTTAATTGATGCTTTAAATGAAAAGGATAGACTTTTAGAGAAGCAAGAAGACATTTTGTATGAAGAGCATGATAAATTTGTTAGTGTACAAAAATCTCTTGCTTTAGAAACTAAAAGGAATGAAATTCTATCCTCTGAATTATCTGTGTGCCATGAATCAATTTCTAGTTTAAAGATTTTGAATGATGATTTAAATGCTAAGTTAGAAGTAGCTAATAAATCTAGTTCATGTGTGGAACATGTCGTAATATGTAATAGGTGCAAGGATTTTGATATTAATGCTTGTAATGATCATCTTGCATCCATTACTAAATGAAATGATGAAGTTGCAAGTCTTAATGCTCAACTTAAGACTTGCAAGGTTGATTTTGACAAGCTAAAATTTGCAAGGGATGCCTACACTGTTGGTAGACACCCCTCTATTAAGGATGGGCTTGGCTTTCGAAAGGAAGCCAAGAACTTAACAAGCCAAAGGGCTCCCATTCCCGCCAAGGAGAAAGGGAAGGCCCCTATGGCAAATAGTGCTCAAAAGAATCATGCTTTCATCTATAGTGATAGAAAAATTTATAGAAATGCTCATAGGAGTTATGCTTATGATTCACATGCTATGATTGCTTCAAGTTCTTCTTTTGTGCATGGTAGAAATATGCCTAAGAAAAATGTTGTTCATGTGCCTAGGAAAGTATGTAATGAACCTACTACAATTTACCATGCTTGCAATACTTCTTTTGCAATTTGTTGTAAGAATAAGAAAGTGATTGCTAGGAAGTTGGGGGCCAAGTGCAAGGGAGACAAGACTTGCATTTGGGTCCCAAAGACTATTGTAACTAACCTTGTAGGACCCAACAAGTGTTGGGTACCTAAAACCCAAGCCTAATTTTCCTTGCAGGTTTATGCATCCGGGGGCTCAAGCTGGATTATCGACAGCGGATGCACAAACCACATGACGGGGGAGAAGAAGATGTTCACTTCCTATGTCAAGAACAAGGATTCCTAGGATACGATTATCTTTGGAGATGGGAACCAAGGCAAAGTCAAAGGCTTAGGCAAGATAGCCATTACAAATGAGCACTCTATCTCTAATGTATTTTTAGTAGAGTCGCTAGGCTACAATCTTTTGTCTGTTGGTCAATTGTGCCACATGGGCTACAATTGTCTATTTACAAATGTTGATGTGTCTGTCTTTAGAAGGAGTGATAGTTCACTAGCATTTAAGGGTGTATTAGACAGCAAACTCTACTAAGTTGATTTTTCAAAAGAGGAGGCCAATCTAGATGCATGCTTAATAGCTAAGACTAGCATGGGCTGGCTGTGGCATCGCCGTCTAGCACATGTTGGGATGAAGAACCTCCACAAACTTCTAAAGAGAGAACATGTGTTAGGACTAACAAATGTGTGTTTCGAAAAAGATAGACCTTGTACAGCTTGTCAAGCAGGAAAACAAGTAGGGAGCACTCATCACAACAAGAATGTGATGACAACGTCAAAACCTCTGGAGCTACTACATATGGACCTCTTCGGACCGGTTGCTTACCTTAGCATCGGGGAAGTAAGTATGGTCTTGTTATTGTTGATGACTTTTCCCGCTTCACTTGGGTATTCTTTTTGCAGGATAAATCAGAAACCCAAGGGACCCTCAAGCGCTTTCTAAGACGGGCTCAAAACGAATTTGAGCTCAAGGTGAAAAAGATAAGAAGCGACAACGGGTCCGAGTTCAAGAACTTGCAAGTGGAGGAGTACCTTGAGGAGGAAGGGATCAAACACGAGTTCTCCGCTCCCTACACACCTCAGCAAAACGGTGTGGTAGAGAGGAAGAACAGGACGCTTATCGACATGGCGAGGACGATATTTGGAGAATTCAAGACGCCCGAGCGGTTTTGGTCAGAAGCTGTGAACACAGCTTGCCATGCCATAAACCGACTCTACCTTCATCGCCTCCTCAAGAAGACCTCGTATGAACTTCTAACCGGTAACAAACCCAATGTTTCATACTTTCGTGTATTTGGGAGTAAATGTTACATTCTAGTGAAGAAAGGTAGAAACTCTAAATTTGCTCCCAAAGCTGTAGAAGGGTTTTTACTAGGTTATGACTCAAATACAAAGGCATATAGAGTCTTCAACAAATCATCGAGTTTGGTTGAAGTCTCCAGCGACGTTGTATTTGATGAGACTAATGGCTCTCCAAGAGAGCAAGTTGATCTTGATGATGTAGATGAAGATGACGAGCAGCCGCAATTCGCACCATGGCAATTGGAGATGTGCGACCACAGGAACAACAAGAGCAAGATCAACCTTCTTCCTCAACGATGGTGCATCCCTCAACTCAAGACAATGAGCAGGTTCCTCAAAAGGAGGCGTGTGATCAAGGGGGAGCACAAGAAGACCAAGTTATGGAGGAAGAAGCACAACAAGCCTCTTCAACTCAAGTCCGAGCGATGATTCAAAGGAATCATCCCGTCGACCAGATTTTGGGTGATATAAGCAAGGGAGTAACCACTCGCTCTAGATTAGCTAATTTTTGTGAGCATTACTCGTTTGTCTCTTCTATTGAGCCTTTCAGGGTAGAAGAAGCCTTGCTAGATCCGGACTGGGTGTTGGCCATGCAGGAGGAGCTCAACAACTTCAAACGAAATGAAGTTTGGAGCCTGGTGCCACGTCCAAAGCAAAACGTTGTGGGAACCAAGTGGGTGTTCCGCAACAAGCAAGACGAGCACGAGGTGGTGACAAGAAACAAGGCTCGACTTGTGGCAAAAGGTTATGTCCAAGTCGCAGGTTTGGATTTTGAGGAGACTTTTGCTCCTGTGGCTAGGCTAGAGTCTATTCGCATTTTGTTAGCCTATGCCACTCACCATTCTTTTAGGTTGTTTCAAATGGACGTAAAGAGCGCTTTCCTCAATGGGCCAATCAAGGAGGAGGTGTACGTGGAACAACCCCCCTGGCTTTGAGGATGAACGGTACCCCGACTATGTGTGTAAGCTCTCTAAGGCGCTCTATGGACTTAAGCAAGCCCCAAGAGCATGGTATGAATGCCTTAGAGATTTTCTAATTGCTAATGCTTTTAAGGTTGGGAAAGCCGATCCAACTCTTTTCACTAAGACTGGTGATGGTGACCTATTTGTGTGCCAAATTTATGTCGATGACATAATATTTGGTTCTACTAATCAAAAGTCTTGTGAGGAGTTTAGCAGGGTAATGACACAGAAATTTGAGATGTCGATGATGGGCGAGTTGAACTACTTTCTTGGGTTCCAAGTGAAGCAACTCAAGGACGACACCTTCATCTCTCAAATGAAGTACACTCAAGATCTTCTCAAGCGGTTTGGGATGAAGGACGCCAAGCCCGCGAAGACACCGATGGGAACCGACGGACATGTCGACCTCAACAAAGGAGGTAAGTCCGTTGATCAAAAGGCATACCGGTCTATGATAGGTTCCTTGCTTTATTTATGTGCTAGTAGACCAGATATTATGCTTAGCTTATGCATGTGTGCTAGATTTCAATCCGATCCAAGGGAGTGTCACCTTGTGGCTGTTAAGCGAATTCTTAGATATTTAGTTGCTACGCCTTGCTTCGGGATCTGGTATCCAAAGGGGTCTACCTCTGACTTGATTGGATATTTAGACTTCGATTATGCCGGGTGCAAGGTTGATAGGAAGAGTACATCAGGGACGTGCCAATTCCTAGGAAGGTCCCTGGTGTCTTGGAGTTCTAAGAAACAAACCTCCGTTGCCCTATCCACCGCTGAGGCCGAGTATGTTGCCGCAGGACAGTGTTGCGTGCAACTACTTTGGATGAGGCAAACCCTCCGGGACTTTGGCTACAATCTGAGCAAAGTCCCACTCCTATGTGACAATGAGAGTGCAATCCGCATGGCGGATAATCCTGTTGAACACAGCCGCACTAAGCACATAGACATCCGGCATCACTTTTTGAGAGACCACCAACAAAAGGGAGATATCAAAGTGTTCTATGTTAGCACCGAGAACCAGCTAGCCGATATCTTTACCAAGCCTTTAGATGAGAAAACCTTTTGCAGGCTACATAGTGAGCTAAATGTCTTAATTCACGTAACTTGGATTGATCTATAACATACATGTATTTTATGCATTTATATGATTTAGCGCTTATTTATGGTGCTCAAGTTGTGCAAGGGATCCCCGGACCTCACAAATCCATGTGTGAGTAATGCACATATTTAGGGGTAGAAGTGCTACAACTTGATCCTTTGAGACTAACATTTGTGTTGAGTTTACTTAATGTAGCCTCAAAGGTGAATTGAAAGGGAAATGTGAACTTGGACCATGCAAAGACTTCCACTACACTCCGGTATTAACTCCAAGTTCATATCTATGCTCTTATTGCTTTTTTGCTCTTAATTGACAATCTTGGTGAGGCAATGGGGTTAAAGGGCCAATAATGATCCTGTTTTGGTGCTTAATGCCAAAGGGGGAGAAATTAAGGCCAAAGCAAATGGATCAGCTACCACTTGAGAATTTTGAAAATAGTAGAAGCTAGAATTTTTGATTTGTCAAAATACTCTTATTGTCAAAATTTGGTCTCTTGTGGGGAGATTTTATGATTATGGGAAAAGGGGGAGTTTTTGGATCTTGATCATTTTCTCTTGGATTATCTCTCCTTGTGCCCAAACAAGTGTGTTTGACTTAGAGATAGGAAAATGAATTTGATTTGCAAAAACAAACCAAGTGGTGGCAAAGAACGATCCAAATATGTCAAATCTTGTCAAAGACTATTTTTGTTCTCAATAGCATTAATGTTGCACTTCTATTTGTTGCTTTTTGATGTGTTGGCATAAATCACCAAAAAGGGGGAGATTGAAAGAGAAATGTGCCCTTGGGCCATTTCTAGTATATTTTGGTGATTAAGTGTCCAACACATTTTAAGTGGGTGATTATATGCCAAATGATGAATGAAGTGCAAATCAACCAAGAAGGTATGTTTCTAGACTTAGTACATTTGCTTTGGGTACTAATGAAGTTACCTAAGTGCTAGAAACAGGAAAAGAAAAAGATTGGAAGAGAGTGCCTGTGTGCAACCAAGACTCAGCACAGTCTGGCACACCGGACTGTCCGGTGGTGCACTGGACAGTGTCCGATGCGTCAGGCTGGTCTCCGGCGAACTGGCCACTCTCGGGAAAACCTCGGTGGTGTACGGCTATAATTCACCGGACTGTCCGGTGGTGCACCGGACTGTCCGGTGAGCCAACGGCCGCTAGCGCAACGGTCGGCCGCCAAATCCGCGGGCGACGCATGGCCCACTCCAACGGTCGACAGGGGGCACCGGACTGTCCGGTGTGCACCGAACAGTGTCCGGTGTGCACCGAACAGTGTCCGGTGCGCCAAACGACGCCAGAGTTGCAACGGTCGGCTACGCCAAATTAGGATGGAGATCCGCACCGGACATGCTACAGTGCCTGTCCGGTGGTGCACCGGACTGTCCGGTGCGCCACCCGACAGAAGGCAAGATTAGCCTTCTAAGATTGCCTCCAACAGCTCCTAGCTGCCTTGGGGCTATAAAAGGGACCCCTAGGTGCATGGAGGAGTTACCCAAGCATTCTTTGATAATTCCTAAGCACCAAGACTCCATTCTCGCGCATTCGATTCATTGAGATAGTGACTTGAGCTCCAATTGAGTAGAGAACTCCTTGTGTTGTGTTTTGAGCTCAAGTTGTGGCTTGTGTGCGTGATTGTGCTTTGGTTTTGAGTCTTGTGTGTGTTGCTCTTCCCTCCCTTACTTCCGTGCTTCTTTGTGATCATCAATTGTAAGGGGGAGAGGCTCCAAGTTGTGGAGATTCCTTGCAAACGAGAGAAAGTATAAGAAAGAAGAACACCGTGGAATTCAAGTTGATCATTGGATCACTTGAAAGGGGTTGAGTGCAATCCTCGTCCATTGGGACGCCACAACATGGAAGTAGACAAGTGTTATACTTGGCTGAACCACGGGATAACTCGCGTGTCTCTTGTGATTGCTTTTCTGTGTGATAATTGTGACTCGCAAGAGATCGCTCTATACCCACTTGGTTTTATCATTCTAACACTTAACCAAGTTTTGTGGCTATTAGTTGTTGAATTTTACAGGATCACCTATTCACCCCCCTCTAGGTGCTCTCAAATGTGCAAACTAGGTTTTGTATAAGTGTTGTTATCTCTACCGCAAAAGGAGTTTTGCAACCTAAGTTCCAATCCTAAATATTCTAACTAGAAAGGAGAGATTGAAAGGTAAGTACTTAATGTAAATGCGGAAGGTAAAGAGCAAAGATAGAGATGCAAACTCCCGTGGACGATGTCGGTATTTTTACCGAGGTATCCAGAACCACGCAAGGTCCCGACTAATCCTCGTTGGTGCCCCTACGCAATGGGTAGCCCACGCGAGGGCCAAGCGCTATGGACGAGTAACTCCGTAGAGAGCCACGGGCCTTCTCCACGCGCAAGTGATGCTCCGCTTCTGGCTCCTCTCGAATGCTCCCGTCGTCTCCACTATCGAGCTTCCGGCCGAAACGCCGTGGTCCTCGTTCCCTACGGTACACGGTGACAGTCGTGTCACAAACGCGGTTGACACGGTCTCGCAAGACTCTCGCCCCACTCGGTACAATTATAATGGTTCGCACAAGAGCCAAGGGTTTTTGTGGGTTTTTTCTATAGTCACTCATTTAATTAGGAACAACTTAGAGAAAGCATAAGTGGTCTTACTAACCTAAGTACTTCACAAAGCACCTACGCTAATCACCGAGTGATTCTATTAAGCACTTGATTGTATGAGCACTTGGAAATGTTTATAACATGTGTTGGTATGTTGCTTGGGCTCCCACACATTCAAATGCCGGTTGGGTGAAGTATATATAGGCACTAACTCAAATATAGCCGTTGGAGAAAAGATGTTGTTCTCTGCGTCACAGCGGACAGTCTGGTGGTAGGCACTGGACACTCCGGTGCCCTGTAGCCGTTGGATATGACCATTGCAGGTGACCATAGTTGCATGTCAGCCTTGCACCGGATAGTCCGGTGGCTCTCCTCCACAGTGGCACTAGGAACTAGCCGTTGGGCTGTAGTTCCCTGGTGCAATGGACAATCCGCCGTGTGGCACCGAGCAGTCCGGTGTGCCACCGGACAGTCCATTGTTTTCAGCCGGACGACCCGCGAGTGATTACACTTCAAGTCTTGGACTTTGCTTGATACTTGTTGATCTTCTCTTATGGTCTTCATAATGTCTTCTTTTGAGGTGTTGCTTCCTCAATGCCTTAGTCCAAGTAACTTTAGCATCCTATGAATTACAAATACAAACACTAGCAAACACATTAATCCAGAGATTATGTTGATCATCAAACGCCAAAATCATTTAGTCGAATGGGTCGAGGTCCATTTTCCTTAAAGTCTCCCCCCTTTTGGTGATTGATGACAACACAACCAAAGCAAGCAAATAAATAAATATTTTGATGAAAATAGGCAATCTACTTGCTAGGAAGCATAAATGTTCCCACAATGTGAGATTATGGACTTAATCCCCACTGATATTCATTACTGACATGAGAGCAGATCTAGATTTTCTAAGTTGCAATGACTTAGGTGACCTTATTGTGAGAATGGTTGAGAGTGACATGCATGTTGTTGTTCCATTGGTATATCGTATCATTGGATTAGCTTTGATTTTACCCGTGGCAACATCTATGGAGAGAGCTTTTTCAGCTATGAATGTCATTAAAACTGAGTTGTGGAATAAGACAGGAGATGCTTAACCATCGTATATAGTGTGTTATATTGAGAGGAAATATTTACAAGGATGCAAAGATATCGGATTATTTTCAAGGCATGAGGACCAGCAGGGTAAATCTTCCTCGTAGTAGTGGCATGCACCAATTACTAGTATTATTGAATCTATTCAACATTACCTTCCAAGTCGCGTTTTTAATATGATTTTCTTTAAGGTTCTCGAGCAAGAAGCGCCAATGTTGATGTTGACACGATACATTCACTACACGATGGTTCACTTACAGTGACCTACGGTTGGTTGCTAAAGTGGCCTTCAGCGACCTACGGTTGGTCGCTAAAAACTTTTAGCGACCCATAAGGATGGTCGCTGTAAGTGCCATCGCTAAAGGCTTTAGCGACCGACATCTTTTTAGCGTCCGACCGTCCGTTGCTAATATTGTATATTTAGCGACCAACCGTGGGTTGCTGTACTATAGATTTAGCAACCAACCGTAAGTCGTCATACTATATATTTAGCAACCAACAGAAAAGTCGCCCTTGTTACAGTTGTTATTAATAATAATATACATTTAATTAAGCACCACAAATCATAGATTTTTATACACAAATCATAAAGACATACACAGTTAATCAGTATATCACAGTCATAGATCCATCACATAAACACAAAAGCACCACAACTATATGTTCACAAAAGCATCACAATTATAATATCATTCACAATTGGATCATTTACAGATAGCTAGATCATTCACAAAAGCTCCAGAGATGATCAGTCACAAAAGCACCACAGCGACATCACTCCAGCTTGAAGTAGTTCAAAAGCCCACAACTACATCACTAATGTTTCATATCACTCCAGCTATTGTTCAAAAGCCCACAACTACATCACTCTAGCTGCTCCAGAGCTGATCAGTCACAGAAGCACCAAAGCTATACTAATGCTACAAGCAGTTCAAAAGCCTTCAGACAACCACTCCAGCTTCTTGTATCCTCCTGTTTTAAGGTACAAGCTTTCTTTGTCTAGAACACCCTAGAAAAAGTAACATCAAATTAGCATATTGTTGCTACATTTGCAAATAAAAATACAGTTTTGATGCCTTATCTACCTCCACTAGACGGTGTTGCAGCCTTATGCACCAACTAGATGAGTGCCCCGTGCGTTGCAACGGAAACACACAATACCATGATAACTTATATATATAATATGTCTTATATTGTTATAAGAAAATGTTTTATAATTCATTTGTGATCCTAGCCATATATAAATTTTGTTATTTTAATTTAACTGTTTCACTACTACATTACAACCATCAGTATCATACAGACTTCGATATATACCATGATTTGCATGGTCTCATCATTGGAGAGCATGTGTCACACCTATCGGTAGAAGTTCCCTCGTACATCGTCAGTCATCAGGCACGCACAACCATACATGTTTGCTTAAATAAAAAGGCAAGTGTGTGCGTTTGCGAAGAGAATTAAAGGCAGGCCAGCACAAAAGCTACCTCGGCGATGGCAAGTGGTCATTGTTGTCGGTCCTCCTCTGCGTCACCTCTGTCGCTAAGATGACGCCACAGTCTTTGATATAGTAGTCGTCGAACGCGCGTGACATGGCGAGTACCGATGACTTTTGGCTGGGCTGCTAAACGAAGTGCACCCCGGGCTCATCAGCGAGGTAGTACACCTAGCCGTTGCACCTCCAGATGTGCTACTCCTCTACATACATCTTGTTCGAGGACACTCACACAACATCAACAACAACCGTCGTCCCAGCGCACAAGAATTTATGGCCGGTCAGTAGCGACTTACGTGGCCGGTTGAGCTTCAGGTGGATGATGAGCTAGATGGCGTGACGACGTCATCGTCGGATGCGGTGCCCAGAACAACCCGAGAGTCACCGGCGTTGGCAACGACTATGAGGTCCCTCGTTTGAATATGGACAGCGGTGTAGCCACTCTGGACCGCGTCCAAGCGACGGCTGCGCCGGAGCTTGCCGAACATAGTGACGCATGCGGCCAAGTAGGACTGCTTCCAGAGGTCGAACTGGCAGTTGCCAAGCTTCTTCTCATCGTCGATGAGCGACGCCAACGCGAGCGCCTCCTGCCAGTGGTGTTTGTTCGGGGTTTCCAAGTAAGAAACATGGATTCATCTTTGGCGTTAGTTTATAAAAATGACTCACAAGTCAGATCCATGGACAAAATATTACGGAGAATAAATGTCACACATATAAAAAAGGAATTTAAGTTGAAAACTTATTCAAACAAAAGAAGTTGCATGCAAGGCTCTTCTTTAAATACTACTCTCTCCATCCAAAAATATAATTCGGGAATCTCGTTGATAATTATCTACTAATACATATTGTGTAAGGGTAGCAGGTAGACTTTGGGAGAGATGTATTAGATATTTTTACTGTAACAAATATTAACATAAACACACATGTGGTGTAGTGGTAGCTACGAGCACATTTACTTGAGAGGTCGCGGGTTCGAATCCTATTAGGGCCACATTTGTGTTTTTTTAATTTAATTTTAGCTAGGCGTGGGATGCACGTGGGAATGGGAATGAGCTTTGCGGGGAGAGGAAATGAGAAAGACAGTGCGGGGAGGGACACAGTTGGGAATGGGAATGAAAACACACAGGGCGCATGAGAATGGGAATGAAAACACACAAGAGTTCGGAATGGGAATGGCAGAACCAGGAATGGGGCAGCCTACCCCTTAGAGTCTTAATAGGTAGTATAGACTTCAGCTGGTGCAATCAAGGTTAATCATCATTAAGTTGATGGCTCATATAAATCTAAATATAAACAAGATAAGATATAGAATATTACTTTCTTGTACGACCATGCAACTGACATCATGTAAGCATCAGCCATAGTTTCCACATTGGCACAAGGGCGAGGCAAAACTGTATCTAGTTTTAGCACACAAGTTACAATAACTTCACAATATTGCTTTCCAAGGATCTGGCCTCCAACTGTGGTGCTTGGTTTAGTTGAAACAATTGTCCCTTTAGCCACAGGCAAATCAGATCTCAACATAGCATATAATATGACATCTTTTCCAACCTGGTGCAAATGATTAAGAATAGTTCACTTCAATGTTTTTGAGGGTTTATGAAAATAAAGGTTAGAAAATGTATGAAATGAATGAGAGCATTACAAGATCATCATGTTTAGAGTGTGAAGCTTCAGCAAAGTGCCTTGTAGATCTTGGTGAGTTTGCACCTTGCATCTGATGATATTTGATCATCCTCATCATCTAATTCCTCATCTTCAGAAGCACAATATTCTTCATTGTCTTCCTCATCCTCAGCAGCAAACTTGTTCCTCATCACCTTAAGAAACACAATTTCATAGCATAGTACAAGGAATCTAGAAAATTAGGATAAAGCAGCATGAATGAAAATATTGAATACCTTATGTTCAAATGAAGTAGAGCCGCGATGTGACATGGGCTCTTCACTTGCCCGGTCTGGTTGAGCCCTTTGCTCAATTTGAGTCTGTAGCTCAATTTGAGTCTGTAGCTCAAGTACACGCTGTTCTAAAGCAGCCTTCTCACTTTGAACCTTTGTACGAGCAAGAATCTCCATTTGCAGTCTTGTTGCAGTACAAGACTTCAACTCTGGAGTGCCAATATCTTGAGGAGTAGGGCCTAAACCCAAAACACGAAGATATCCTTTTGGCTCTTTCGCTCCACAAACAACAGAGAGTGCATCACCCTCTTGAATTGACCGGTCCTTTAACTCTGGATATACTCCAAGAACATCATTAAGTTGGTCCTATAGAGAATTAAAGATGATTCACATCATAAAAGGTAATTCAGATAGAAATGTATATTGTACTAAAAATTAACAACAAAGCCTTACAATTATTGGTTTTGCCTGTTCTGTAGGAACTCCATTTTTTCTTGTATGGGTTTGGATAAAGTTTTCATCTCTTCGTGGAGGACGTCCTAGTTTCACAGCCTGCAAACATACTTTGTTATTTGGTGTCCACATTTTAGTAAACAATGAATGATTATCAAGTGAGTAACAATGCAGTATGACTTCTATCTCCATATTTAGAAAGGGAAAAATGTAACATGTAAGTTCATTGAAAATAGCAAGGAAAACAACAATCTATTTTTGAGGACTACAACCTCAAGTGGTTCTGTTGACACAAGGAAAACAGCAGCACAGCAGCACAAGCAGCACATGTAACAATCTATTTTGTGTCTAAAATGTATCACTGTTGCCCATGCTTTCAGACTAGACAATAGAGCTTATATCGAATGTGGAGCAGCAGGATGTAATCATGAATGGAGATAGTAAAATACAAAGAACATTACCAAATCATATTCTGAACATGCATAGCTCACACTGTCGGCTGTATGGTGCATCTTTAGCTTTTTGTCGATTTATTTTAGCTTTTTCTGAGCGATCCTAAAAATAGAATAAAAAATATGTGTTACAGGATTGAAGTATGGTTGCTTTATTAGAACTAAAGTGTAGAGCTTACCCGAAATTCAGAAGACATCCAATAGTTGTACATAGAGTGCCAATCATCATCATTAACCCTTTTATCAGGACATTCTGGAATTTATTTTATAGACAATTCAGGATTGAAGTATCGTTGCTTTATGGATGCTTTAAATTGCTTCCACTTCTTTCCAGCTATGCGCACCACCCAGTTTAAGGCAGCATCATCTACATCATAATATGTCTTTATATCCTCCCACAACTCATACTTCTTGTTTATATCAACAAGCCTCCAGTCCGTGGTAGCAATAGAAAATTTCTTTCTAACTTGACACCTAATAGCACTTGAAAGTTGTCTAGCACTTTTACCAATAGGCTGACCTCGATCATTGAGTAAAATTTTGATTTTTGGCATTTCAGGTGACCTTGAGAATATTCCCTCCATCTTAGTTATGCCCCTTGCAGGCCTCTTTTTTGTAGCATTGATTAGATCATCCTCGGAAACTTCAACTTAAGCAAATGAAAAGCACACATTGGTAACTGTTAAAAGAAGTTGCATGTACTAAATGATATACATGATATATAAATATGAGGATTATGAGTCATCACCATTGTCAGTGAGAAAATCTCCCACTGTCTGCAAATCAGCAATCGCTTGTTCGTCTTGAGGTTGAGCATTTTGTCTTTGTGGCCTTGGTCGCAAGTTTGGAGGTTTAGTTGTTGGAACACTTTGTCTTTGTGGCCTTGGTCGCAAGTTTGGAGGTTTAGTTGTTGGAACACTTGTCTTCTGTTTTTTCTACAAACAAATGGCATGAATGTTATGCAGTTAACTGCTATAAAACTGCTATATACATTTGCTAAAAGTGCTAGAACTAAAACTGCTATAAAACTGAAACTGATATATAAAGACACACTGAACCAGTCATTTGCTAAAGCTGCTAGAAATGACTGCTATAAAAGTTCTAGAAATACATATGCCATTTTCCCTCTAAGTCTATAAGTGTCCGAAGTCACTTGCTAAAAGTGCTAGAAATATATACAGTCATTTGCTAAAACTGAAACTGCTATCTAAATAACTGTTCAGGAAATAGTAGTTTCACACATAGCTTGTTACATTCTTGAAACTGAATGCTCCCTCTTACTTTTCTCCTGGGTGTTTGCAAGAACAAATAAACATGCTGCATTGCCGACAGCAAAATTTCTTAACAAAAGCATTCTTTAATTAACAGATAGGTGCATAGGTGGAGATAGGCTGTGGACAGTTGGTGTCATTGTTAGAAATAGATCTGATGCGTAGTAGAAACCAGAGATGTTCAATAAAGCAACGATAGGTATATATTCTTTCTAGCACTTTTATAAAAGAAACTCAAGTTGCACATGATTGAAATAGATCTGAAATAGTGATAGACAAATGAATAATGGCGCCTCGATGACTCAGGAATGCCCCACTCAGGAATGCCTTGGCTCTAACGTGGGGGGCCTGACAGACAGTCTCCTGACAGCGCGTCCTGGGAACACGTTGCCAATGAATAATGGCGCCTCGACGACTGTAGTATAGCCTGGGTTTGTCGATACCGTCACTTCTTCTGTATAGCTGACTGAAGGTCGTCCTCTCTTGCCTAGTACGTGCAGGTTCACGGATCCAAATGTCTACAGCCAGATTTTTCTCACAGAATAAAGCAACTTGGATCCTGAATTGTCTATAAAAGAAATTGCACCTATGATCCTGTGCAACTTGGATCCTGAATTGTCTGAAAGCAATAAAGATATAGATAGGTGCAGTAGGAATTTCTCTGGTTTCTACTACTGCACAGGAACATCAAGTTGCACATGAATTTCTTTTCTAGCATAGGATTGAAATAGATCTGAAAGCAATAAAGATATAGATAGGTGCAGTAGTAGAAACCAGAGATGTTCCTGTGCAACTTGGACTCAGCACACCGCTCCAACAGAATAACATTGAGCCACCAACTGCTCCTAAGCTAGGGTATATATTCTTTCTATATATATTTCTATTGGTTAATTAGTGTCCACTACAGTGCTATAATGAGTTACTAAACACATGCAGATTACAATTAAGCCCATGAATAAGAGTAAAACTGTCGTCTTATGATCCTGAAGGAAACTATTTATTGTAAAGAGATGATACTCAGAGTAAGACATATTTGTGGCAGGGAGATTTGAAATATGAACTTGTAAATGTAATGCAAATAATTTCCAGACTGGAATTGGGTCATGGAATTCAGAGGATGATTTGCAGCTGTGTTTGAGTAAACTGAACACAAAATAAGCACTAAGAAATTCAGTTAAGAGATGCCAACCTTTGAAATTTTTTTGGATGGACCTTGGTGCTCCATACTCTTGACGATTTCAGGGATGTTAAGAGATGCCAACCTCCTTTTATTTCTTTCAATATTTTCTTGCTTCAGCTGCTCGTATTCACTACATGATCCATCTTTATTGCTTTCTCTTGCGCTTGCCATTTTTTTCCTGAAATATCATCAAACATGGAATCATCAAACTTACTCAAACAATGAGATTAGCTATTTATACTCAAACGATGAGATTAGCTATTTATACTCAAACAACAAGTGCATGCATATATTAAAAAATATCATCAAACATGGAATCATCAAACTTACTTTCTAGATTTTTTCCTTGTTTTACTCCACTAACAAGGACACCATCTATATCTGTTCTAGCACATGGGACACATCCAACAATAAGACTTTCAAATACATTAGATTGCAGATCAAGGATTGGCGGAACTACATAATTTTCATCATCAATGATACCATAATCAACATCACTTCCATACAAATCTCGCGGTTTTGGCTGAACAACAGCTACCCATTCAGTATCAATTGGATCAACAACATAGTAAACTTGCGTTGCCTGTGATGCTAATATGAAAGGTTCATCCGAGATCTTTTCACCAATATTGAATAAATGTTTGAAATTCACTGTGGTGATTCCAAATTGATCCGTTCGAACCCATTTGTTGTTTACACGGTTATCAACCCAATCACACTTGAAAAGCACAATATTTCCTTTGTGGTGGTAGTTGAGTTCAAGAATTTCTTTTATGATACCATAAAAGATGTTTTTCCCTATAGTATGGTTGTGATCATTTCCTCTTTCGAAATGAGTTGTCTCAGCAGCTAACGCTACCCCACTACTTTGGACAGACCTATTCTCATCATATGACTGTGTACGGAAGTTGAATCCATTTATTGAGTAGCTGTTATACTGATGTGCAATCATCTTTGGTCCCTTAGCTAAAATTTTGATCTCTTCTGAGGCCTCCTCACATGTTTCCTCAACCTGTGGTACCAATACTATTGTTAAAGTGAAAGACTTTATGAGATTGTAAATTCACTTCTCCTTTTATACTTACATGTAACCTGAACCACTCATGGAAGGTTTTATGTTGCATGTGGTTGGTCTCACGCTGATTTCGAACACCAATTGAGGAGAGGTATTGAGCATGTTTGCTGAAATGGCCAACATGAATTTTATTTGAAATGGCCAACGAAGAGTAAATAATCACATGATACTCGCTGAGTTAGATAGCTTACTTTAAATATGTTTCTATGTTGGAATAGTTGAAAAGGACATATCTATGTGCTTGAAGCCATGTCTTGTGATCTAAATTGACAACACACTCTCCAGCCAATGCTCGACCAATTTTGTGAAAGAATGGAGTTGTAACACAAATTTGTGTTGGTAAGCGATTTCTAACTCTATGGTTGAAGTGGGTCTCATCTTGTAAATATCGAGAACAAAGCGTGAGAGCCTCATCAAACAAAGAACCCTCCATAATTGATCCTTCCGAGTGACTTTTTGTACGCACATAGCCCTTGCATTTTTTTAGAAACCTATACATGTAAACAACAACACTCATCATGTTATTGAAAAATTATATCGTTATTTGTTTGCTATGTAATATACCAAAGAAAATTACCTCTCCACCGGCCACATGCTTAAAAAATGGATTGGGCCTGCCACTCTTGCTTGGGTAGGAAGATGTACCATCAAATGTACATTAATGGTAAAAATGATGGAGGGAAAATAATCTCTAAAAGGCTCAAGATTTCAGCTATCTCAAATTCTAACCTTTGCATGTCACTTATTTGAATAACAGGAGAGTACAATTTTCTAAAGAACGTGCTTAAACGAATCAGCACAGCACTAACTTCTTGAGGGAGAACTCTCCGGACAGCAAGTGGCAGTTGAAAGGGAAATAGGGTCAAACCTTTTCCAATATGAATTTTGGTGGTTGAATTGCCCAACACAAATTATTGGACTAACTAGTTTGCTCTAGAATATATGTTCTACAGGTGCCAAAGGTTCACAACAAACCAATACAAAGATAAAAGAAAGGGTTCAAAACAAAGGAGCAAAATATACCGAAGGCAGCCCTGGTCTGGCGCACCGGACAGTGTCCGGTGCACCAAGGAACCCAACTCCAAACTTGCCACCTTCGGGAATTCTGGGTGCCGCTCCGCTATAATTCACCGGACTGTCCGGTGTAGCACCGAACTGTCCGGTGTGCCAGCGGAGCAACGGCTACTTCGCGCCAACGGTCGTCTGCAGAAGACATTTAATGCGCTACAGTGCGCACCTGCGCACGCAGAAGTCAGAGCAGGCGCCAGAAGGCGCACCAGACAGTCTATAGGACCTGTCAGGTGCACCACCGGACTGTCCGGTGGCCCCAATTGTTAGAGCTCCAACGGTCGGAACCCAACGGCCTGGTGACATGGCTGGCGCACCGGACAGTGTCCGGTGTGCCACCGGACACTGTCCGGTGCGCCATACGACAGAAGCCCTCACCAACGGTTCTTTTGGTGGTTGGGGCAAGAAATACCCCCCAACCACCACACTTCTATGCATCCAAGTTTTCAGCCTTCAAACCTCATACAAGAGCTATAGCATTCAATACAAGACATAAACAAAGAGATTAAATCCTCTCCCAAGTCCGGAATCACTCCAAACAAATTAGTGACTAGAGAGAGAGAGACTTTTGTGTTCTTTTGAGCTCTTGCGCTTGGATTGTTTTTCTTCTTCCTCATTCTTGTTTCCATAACACTTGTAATCAAAACAAGAGACACCAATTGTGTGGTGGTCCTTGTAGTGGACTTTGTGTCCCATTTGATTGAGAAGAGAAGCTCACTCGGTCTAAGTGATCGTTTGAGAGAGGGAAAGGGTTGAAAGAGACCCGGTCTTTGTGACCACCTCAACGGGGAGTAGGTTTGCAAGAACCGAACCTCGGTAAAACAAATCACCGTGTCATCCATTCTTATTTGCTTGTGATTTGTTTTTGCCCTCTCTTTTGGACCCGCTTATATTTCTAACGCTAACCCCGGCTTGTAGTTGTGCTTAAGTTTATAATTTTCAGATTCCGCCTATTCACCCCCCTCTAGGCGACTTTCAATTGGTATTAGAGCCCGGTGCTTCATTAGAGCCTAACCGCTCGAAGTCATGTCGGGGGATCACGCCAAGAAGGAGATGGTGACCGGCGAGAAGCCCGTTACAAGCCACGAGAAGGCTCCATCGGGAGAGTCCCGTAACAAGGGGAAGGAAAAGGAATCCCCTTCACACAAGTCGCATCAGAGTGGCGACAAGAAGAAGAAGACGAAGAAGGTGGTCTACTATGAGACCGATTCTTCGTCGCCATCCACCTCTGGCTCCGACGCTCCGTCCGTAACTTCTAAGCGCCATGAGCGCAAGAAGTTTAGTAAGATTCCCCTACTCTACCCTCGTATTTCAAAACGTACTCCTTTACTTTCCGTCCCATTAGGCAAGCCACCTATGTTTGATGGTGAAGATTATAACATGTGGAGTGATAAAATGAGACATCACCTAACCTCACTCCACACTAGTATTTGGGACGTTGTTGAGTTTGGTGTACAGGTACCATCCATAGGGGATGAGGACTATGACTTGGACGAAGTTGCCCAAATCCAGCACTTCAACTCACAAGCCACCACAATACCCCTCGCCTCTCTAAGTCGAGAGGAGTACAACAAGGTGCAAGGGTTGAAGAGCGCCAAGGAGATTTGGGACGTGCTCAAAACGGCGCACGAAGGAGACAAGGTGACCAAGATCACCAAGAGGGAGACGATCGAGGGGGAGCTTGGTCGCTTCATGCTCAACCAAGGAGAAGACCCGCAAGCCATGTACAACCGGCTAAAAACCTTGGTGAACCAACTGCGCAACCTCGGGAGCACCAAGTGGGATGACCATGAGATGGTCAAGGTTATTCTTAGATCACTCGTATTTATTAACCCCACTCAAGTTCAATTAATTCATGGTGATCCAAGATGTAAACTAATGTCTCTCGAGGAAGTAATAGGAAAATTTGTGAGCTTTGAGTTGATGATCAAAGGCTCCAAGAAGATCATCGAGCAAGGCGCCTCCTCCTCCGTACCCGAAGCACAACCCAAAGCAACAGAGGAGAAGAAAGAAGATTCTACACCAAGTAGAATCCCCATCGACGCCTCCAAGCTCGACAATGAGGAAATGGCGCTCATCATCAAGAGCTTCCGCCAAATCCTCAAGCAAAGGAGGGGGAAAGATTACAAGCCCCGCTCTAAGAAAGTGTGCTACAAATGTGGTAAGCTCGGTCATTTTATTGCAAAATGTCCATTATCTAGTGATAGTGACAGGGGTGACGACAAGAAGGGAAAGAGGAGAGAAAAGAAGAGGTACTACAAGAAGAAGGGCGGCGATGCCCATGTTTGCCGGGAGTGGGACTCCGACGAGAGCTCCACCGACTCCTCCTCCGACGAGGACGCCGCCAACATCGCCGTCAACAAAGGGATCCTCTTCCCCAACGTCGGCCACAAGTGTCTTATGGCAAAGGATGGCAAGAAGAAGAAGGTAAAATCAAGATCCTCCACTAAATATGCAACCTCTAGTGATGAGGATAATTCTAGTGATGAGGAGGATAACTTGCTTACTCTTTTTGCCAATCTTAACATGCAACAAAAAGAGAAATTAAATGAATTGATTAGTGCCATTCATGAGAAGGATGAACTCTTGGATAGCCAGGAGGACTTCCTTATCAAAGAAAACAAAAGGCATGTTAAGACTAAAAATGCTTATGCTCAGGAGGTAGAGAAAAATGAAAAATTAACTAGTGAGCTAAGAACTTGCCATGACATTGTTTCCAACCTTAGAAATGAGAATGCTAAATTAATTGCTAAGGTTGAGGATTTAAATGTTTGTGATGATTCTCTTGTTAATCTTAGAAATGATAATGCCAATTTGATTGCTAAGATTAATAAGTTGAATACCTCTCTTACTAGCCTTAGAAATGAGAATGAAAAATTGATTGCTAAGGCTAAGGAACTAGATGTTTGCAATATTTCTATCTCCAATCTTAGAGATGAGAATGACATTTTACATGCTAAGATTGTTGAATTAAATGATTGCAAACCCTCTACATCTACCATTGAACATGTTTGCACTAGATGTAGAGATGTTAATGTAGATGCTATTCATGATCACCTTGCTTTAATTAAACAACAAAATGATCACATAGCTACATTAACTGCTAAAATCAATGAGCATGACTTGGAAAATGAAAAAATTAAATTTGCTAGAAGCATGCTTTATAGTGGGAGACGCCCTGGCATTAAGGATGGCATTGGCTTCCAACAGGGAGACAATGTCAAGCTTAATGCCCCACCTAAAAGATTGTCTAATTTTGTTAAGGGCAAGGCTCCCATGGTTTAGGATAACGAGGGTTACATTTTGTATCCTGCCGGCTATCCCGAACACAAAATTAGGAGAATTCACTCTAGGAAGTCTCACTCTGGATCTCATCATGCTTTTATGTATAAGAGTGAGACATCTAGTTCTAGGCAATCCACTCATGCTAAATTGCCTAAGAAGAAAACTCCTATTGCATCAAATGAACCTAATATTTCATTTAAGACCTTTGATGCTTCCTATGTGCTAACTAACAAATCAGGCAAAGTAGTTGCCAAATATGTTGGGGGCAAACACAAGGGCTCCAAGACTTGTGTTTGGGTACCCAAAGTTCTTGTATCTAATGTCAAAGGACCCAAAACTGTTTGGGTACCTAAAATCAAGAACTAAATTTGTTTTGTAGGTTTATGCATCCGGGGGTTCAAGTTGGATCATCGACAGCGGGTGCACAAACATATGACAGGGGAGAAAAAGATGTTCTCCTCCTATGAGAAAAACCAAGATCCCCAACGAGCTATCACATTCGAGGATGGAAATCAAGGTTTGGTCAAAGGATTGGGTAAAATTGCTATATCACCTGACCACTCTATTTCCAATGTTTTTCTTGTAGATTCATTAAATTACAACTTGCTTTCTGTTTCTCAATTATGCAAAATGGGTTACAACTGTCTTTTTACGGATACATGTGTCATTGTCTTTAGAAGAAGTGATGATTCAGTAGCTTTTAAGGGAGTATTAGAGGGTCATCTATACTTAGTTGATTTCAGTAGAGCTGAACTTGATACTTGCTTAATCGCTAAGACTAACATGGGTTGGCTCTGGCATCACCGACTAGCCCACGTTGGAATGAAGAATCTTCACAAGCTTCTAAAGGGAGAGCACATTTTGGGACTAACAAATGTTCATTTTGAGAAAGACAGGATTTGTAGCGCATGTAAAGCAGGGAAGCAAGTTGGTGTTCATCATCCACACAAGAACATCATGACGACTGACAGGCCACTTGAGCTCCTCCACATGGACCTATTCGGCCCGATAGCTTACATAAGCATCAGCGGGAGTAAGTACTGTCTAGTTATTGTGGATGATTATTCTCGCTTCACTTGGGTATTCTTTTTATAGGATAAATCTCAAACCCAAGAAACTTTGAAGGGATTCTTGAGACGGGCTCAAAATGAGTTCGGCTTGAGGATCAAGAAAATAAGAAGCGACAACGGGATGGAGTTCAAGAACTCACAAATTGAAGGATTTCTTGAGGAGGAGGGCATCAAGCATGAGTTCTCTTCTCCCTACACGCCACAACAAAATGGTGTAGTGGAGAGGAAGAATAGAACTCTATTGGACATGGCAAGGACCATGCTTGATGAGTACAAGACTTCGGATCGGTTTTGGGCCGAGGCGGTCAACACCGCTTGATACGCCATCAACCGGTTATATCTACACCGAATCCTCAAGAAGACATCTTATGAACTCCTCACCGGTAAAAAGCCCAATGTTTTATATTTTAGAGTCTTTGGTAGCAAATGTGTCGGGTACCATAATTAGGGGTACCCCCAACACTCCTAATCACGGCTGGTAAACACCTTCAGAGCAAACCGTGAAGACTGACAGTTCGGGTCAAAGTCAAAGCTTCGTCTACCAAGGGACGCGGTCTCGCCTCGCCCGAGCCCGGCCTCGGGCGGAACAGTGGTCCCGGACGAATTCACGTCTCGCCCGAGGGTCTCCTCAAGCAGTGCGCGCACCCTCGGGTCAGCCGAAGGCAAGCCTTGTCGTGCAAGCGAGCTTGGCCAAATCGCCTTACGAGCCGACCGTATTGCATGCGCATTTAATGCTAGGATCGCCTAGCACCTTATCCTGACACGCGCGCCTCAGTCGGCAAGGTCAAAGTGACCGCAGTCACTTTGCCCTTTCACTGACCGATCTGACAGGAAAATAGCGCCGCCCGCCCCGCTCTGGCTGATGTGCCAACCACCCGGGCGAAACCGACAACGGTCAAGTTCAGCCTCGGGTGCAACAGGAAGCTCCGCCTCGCCCGACCCCAGGGTTCGGCCTCGGCCTCGGCCTCGGCCTCGGGAAGAGTCACATCCTCGCCAGACCCTGGGCCTCGGCCCCAGCCTCGGCCTTGGCCCCAGCCTCGGCCTCGGAGGAGTCGCCACCTCACCCAACCTCAGGCCCGGATCAACCGCGCCACAAGGGATGCATCATTACCCTACTCCTAGCTAGCTCAGGCTATGAAGGAACAAGACTGGCGTCCCATCCAGCTTACCCCGGTAACAGGCGATGGTGGTTTCCCGCATGCAACCATGACGTCGGCGGTTCTCAAGCTCCCTACGGAAGCAAGGACACGTCAGCAGGATCCATGCAGCGCCAACAACTATACTGCTACAGGGCTCAAGGCACTTCTCCGACGGCCATGATACTACCTCTACAGGGCTCGAGATGCCCCCCGACGGCCAAGTTATTATCTGTATAGGGCTCAGGGCACTTCCCTGCCAGCCACGTTAGCTCCCAGCTACACCCCATTGTACAGCTGGGCATCTCCTTATGTCTATAAAAGGGGGTGTCCAGGGCCCCGCGAGGGGGGAAAAGAGAAGGAGAGGGGGAAAAACGAACAAATGTACGAGCATAAGAACACACTAACGCACGACAGGGGAGACGAGTAGACGCACGACAAAGGGACGGGAGAAGGCGAGCGGGGGCCGGACCCCCTCTCTCTCTCTCTTGCTCTCTCCTACTCGCTCTCTCTCGCCCTCGCTCTCTCGCAACACTTGTAACCCCTACTACGAGCACCCTGGTGCAGGATAATACAAGGCCCATTCCCCCACTTGTGTTCCATCTCGCACCAACCCATCTGGTCAGGGGCACGTAGCGACAAATTTACTCGTCGGTCCAGGGACCCCCCGGGTCCAAAACCCCGACAGTTGGCGCGCCTGGTAGGGGCCTGCTGCATGTTAACAATCGCTTTCCCGTTGAGTTCCAGATGGGGAGTCTTCAGCAACCTCTTCAGCCCGGGACGGTGCTCCGCTTCAGGAGTCTCGAGTTCATGTCCCTCGATGGTAGCTACGACATGGTACTCCTCCCTCCGCGGCACGACGACAACGACAGACAACGGCTCACCCGGCGGAGGCGACCTCCACGACGGCATCTCCCCGCGGCGGAAGAGGAACACTCCGGTCATCCCCGCCACCCTCCTCGCCGGAGGAGGCGGAGACGGGGCAACCATGGCCACGTAGGAGGCGGCACCTTATCGGCTGTCGAACCGGATCAAGTCAACGACGCCGGCACTCCTCCGGGGGACATGTCGGGTGTTGTCCTCGCGCCGCTTCCCCGCAACGTGCCAGCCCCAAGCGAACTGACGACGCCAGCACCCTCGCAAAGGACCTGCTGGGTGTCACCCCCGTACCTGAGATGACGGTGCGTTCCGTCCCCGACGCGACTTCACCACCGTCCATCGACCAAGAGGTACTGTCCATATTCCACCCTGTTCCCTTTTGATTTAGTTTCGATCCACCTAGCGACCCCGCTATGGTGAGCGCTTTCGCAAGGGCGTATACAAACCTTCCGGGGTACCATATGTGGTCAACCTGGGACCGACTGACAGCCGTCTCAACCTCCGGACCGGCGGGTTCCGAGGAAGAGGACGACCCCGACTTCGGTTGGGATTTCTCTGGCCTCGATGATCCCGGTGCCATGCGGGACTTCATGTCCGCATGTGACCACTGCCTCTCCGGTTGCTCTTACGATGGCCACGGCCTTGGCGATGAGGGTTATGGCCCAAGTCGCGAATGTTTCCACGTCGATCAGGGAGATCACGATGAAGGCAACCACCTTGGTATGCCGGAGGTTGACGACCCCCCTGGGACCGCATCTCGCGTTGACATCCCGCGGGAGCTAGCTGTGGTCCTAGTCCCTGCGGGGGGTCGAGACACACAACTCAAGCAAATCCGCGAGATGCAGGCCAAGGTCGACGAGGAAGTAGGCCGGCTTGTGCAGCTCCGACAGAACATCGAGCAGAAGTGGGCAGGCCGAACACTCGCCAGAGGAGCCCGTCATCGGGCCTGGGACGTCCAGCGCCGCATCGTCGACAATGCCAGGGCAGCGCTGCCCCCGGCCGTCAGCGGGTCCGGCCAGGACCTAGATGCAGCGGCGTTGCTACTTCGAACCATGCCGGAGCCATCCACCACCGAGGGACGGCGTATCCAGGGCGAACTCAAGGATCTCTTGGAAGGTGCTGCAGTTCGACGAGCCAAGAGCTCTGCCTCCCGAAGGCGAGCTGACCCCTCGGAGCATCATGCGGCATCCTCCCGACGCATGAGGGAGGCCCCGGTCCATCCCGAGCGCATGCGGGACGAGGCACCTGCCGCTCGGGATCGCCTCGGCAACGAGCATCACCCTCATGACCATCGAGCCTGCCTCGAGGAGAAGGTGTGCCGAGGCTACCATCCTAGGCGCGGGGGACGCTGCGACAGCGAGGAGGATCAGAGTCCCTCACCCGAACCACCCGGTCCACGAGTCTTCAGCCGGGCCATACGACGAGCGCCGTTCCCCGCCCGTTTCCGAGCCCCGACTACCGTCACCAAGTACTCGGGGGAGACGAGGCCAGAGTTGTGGCTCGCGGACTACCGACTGGCATGCCAGTTGGGAGGGGCGGACGATGACAACCTCATCATCCATAATCTGCCCCTTTTCCTCTCCGACACCGCCCGGGCCTGGCTGGAGCATCTGCCTCCTTCGCAGATCTCCGACTGGGACGACCTGGTCAAGGCTTTCGCGGGAAATTTCCAGGGCACGTACATGCGCCCTGGGAACTCATGGGAACTCCAAAGCTGCCACCAGCAGCTGGGGGAATCCCTCCGAGAGTACATCCGGCAGTTTTTGAAGCAGCGCACCGAGCTGCCTAACATCACCGACTCGGACGTCATCAGAGCTTTCCTCGCCGACACCACTTGCTGAGACCTGGTGAGCAAACTGGGGCGCAAGACTCCCACCAAGGCGAGCGAATTGATGGACGTCGCCACCAAGTTCGCCTTGGGTCAGGAGGCGGTCGAGGCCATCTTCCGGAAAGACAAGTAGCCTCAGGGGGAGCCGAAGGCAGACGCCCCCGAGGCGCCCGCTCAGCGTGGCGCAAAGAAGAAGGCCAAGAAGAAGGCGCAAGCAAAGCGCAACGCCGCTGACGCGAATCTTGCCGCTACTGCCGAGCACAGGAACCTTCGGAAGCCTCCTGGAGGAGCCGGCGGTTCGACAAGATGCTCAAGGAGCCGTGCCCCTATCACCAGGGTCCCGTCAAGCACACCCTTGAAGAATGTGTCATGCTCCGGCACTACTTCCATAAGGCCGGGCCCCCGGCGGAAGATGGCAAGGGCCAAGGCAACAACAAGAAGGAGGGTGGGAAGGAAGAGGAGTTCCCGGAGGTCCACAACTGCTTCATGATTTACGGTGGGTAGGTGGCGAACGCCTCGGCTCGGCACCGCAAGCAGGAGCGCAGAGAGGTCTGCTCGGTAAAGGTGGTAGCGCCAGCCTACCTAGACTGGTCCGACAAGCCTATCACCTTCGACCGAGGCGACCACCCCGACTTCGTGCCAAGCCCAGGAAGGTACCCGCTCGTTGTCGATCCGATCATCGACAACGTTAGGCTCTCCATGGTCCACATGGATGGAGGCAGCAGCCTCAACATCATCTACGCGGAGACCCTGGAACTCTTGGGGGTTGATCGGTCCGACGTCCGGGCCGGTGCGGCACCCTTCCACGGGATCGCACCCGGAAAGCGTATCCTACCCCTCGGACGGATTGACTTGCTCGTCTGCTTCGGAACTCCCTCCAACTTCTGAAAGGAAACCCTCACCTTCGAGGTGGTCGGGTTCCGAGGGACCTACCACGCGGTGTTGGGAAGGCCATGCTACGCCAAGTTCATGGCCGTCCCCAACTACACCTACCTCAAGCTCAAGATGCCAGGCCCCAACGGGATCATCACCATCGGATCCACGTACCGCCACGCGTACGAATGCGACGTGGAATGCGTGGAGTACGCTGAGGCCCTCGCCGAGTCCGAGGCCCTCATCGCCGACCTGGAACGCCTCTCCAAGGAGGCGCCCGACGCGAAGCGGCACGCCGATAACTTCGAACCAGTCAAGGCGGTTAAGTCCGTCTCTCTCGACCCCAGCGACGACGCCAGCAAGAAAGTCCGGATCGGCTCCGAGCTCGACCCCAAATAGGAAGCAGTGCTCGTCGACTTTCTCCGCACAAACGCCGAAGTTTTTGTGTGGAGTCCCTCGGACATGCCAGGCATACCAAGGGATGTCGCCGAGCACTCACTGGACATCAGAGCTGGAGCCCGACCCGTGAAGCAGACCCTGCGCCGTTTTGACAAAGAAAAGCGCAGGGCCATAGGCAAGGAGATCCACAAGCTACTCGAGGCAGGGTTCATCAAAGAGGTATTCCATCCCGAATGGTTAGCTAACCCTGTTCTTGTAAGGAAAAAGGATGGGAAATGGAGGATGTGCGTAGACTACACTGGTCTAAACAAAGCATGTCCGAAGGTTCCCTACCCTCTGCCTCGCATCGATCAAATTGTGGACTCCACTGTTGGGTGCAAAACCCTGTCATTCCTCGATGCCTACTCAGGCTATCACCAAATCAAGATGAAAGAGTCCGACCAGCTCGTGACTTCTTTTATCACACCTTTTGGCATGTATTGTTACACTACAATGCCATTTGTTTTGAGGAATGCAGGCGCCACCTACTAGAGGTGCATGAACCATGTGTTCGGAGAACACATCGGCAGAACGGTCGAGGCTTACGTCGATGACATCGTTGTCAAGACAAAGAAAGCCTCCGACCTCCTCTCTAACCTTGAAACGACATTCAAGTGTCTAAAAGCAAAAGGCGTGAAACTCAACCCCGTGAAGTGTGTCTTTGGAGTCCCCCGAGGCATGCTCCTAGGGTTCATCGTCTCCGAACGAGGCATAGAGGCCAACCCGGAGAAAATCGTGGCCATCACCAACATGGGACCAATAAAAGATTTGAAAGGAGTACAGAGGGTCATGGGATGCCTTGCGGCTCTATGCCGTTTCATCTCACGCCTTGGCGAAAAAGGATTGCCCCTGTACCGCCTCTTAAGGAAGGCCGAGCGCTTCACTTGGACCCCCGAGGCCGAGGAAGCCCTCAGAAACTTAAAGGCACTCCTTACAAATGCACCAATCTTGGTGCCCCCCGCTGCGGGAGAAGCCCTCTTGATCTACGTAGCCGCAACCACTCAGGTGGTCAGCACCGCAGTCGTAGTCGAGAGACGAGAAGAAGGGCATGCACCGCCCGTCCAGAGGCCAGTCTACTTCATCAGCGAAGTGCTATCCGAGACCAAAGTCCGCTACACGCAGATCCAGAAGCTGCTCTACGCAGTGATTCTGACGCGGCGGAAACTGCGACACTACTTCGAGTCTCATCCGGTTACTATGGTGTCATCTTTCCCCCTTGGAGAAATCATCCAGAGCCGAGAGGCCTCGGGTAGGACAGCGAAATGGGCGGTGGAACTCATGGGCGAAACACTTTCATTTGCCCCTCGGAAGGCCATAAAATCCCAAGTCTTGGCCGACTTCCTCGCTGAGTGGACTGACACCCAGTTACCGATGGCCTCAATCCAACCCGAGCTTTGGACCATGTACTTCGACGGGTCGCTGATGAAAACCGGAGCAGGCGCGGGCTTGCTCTTCATCTCACCCCTCGGAGAACATGTTCGCTACGTGCTGCGCCTCCATTTCTCAGCATCAAACAATATGGCCGAGTACGAAGCCTTGGTTAATGGCCTGCGCATCGCCGTCGAGCTAGGGGTTCGGCGCCTCGACGCTCGTGGCGACTCGCAACTCGTCATCGACCAGGTCATGAAGAACTCCCACTACCGTGATCGAAAAATGGAGGCCTACTGCGACGAAGTTCGACGCTTGGAAGACAAGTTCTACGGACTGGAAGTCAACCATGTTGCTCGACGGTACAACGAAACTACAGATGAGCTGGCGAAAATAGCCTCGGGGCGAACGATGGTTCCCCCAAACGTCTTTTCCAAGGATATATATCAGCCATCCGTCCAAGTCGACGACGTGCCCGAGTCCGAGGAGGCCTCAGCCCAGCCTGAGGTACCCTTGGCCGTCGAGGGTGAGGCCCTGCGTGTCGAGGAGGGGCGGAATGAGGTCACACCGGTCCCAAACTGGCAGACCCCGTACCTGGAATATCTCCTCCGAGGAGAGCTGCCCCTCGACAAGGCTGAAGCTCGGCGACTGGCTCGGCGCGCCAAGTCGTTCGTTTTGCTGGGTGATGAAAAGGAGTTGTATCACCGCAGCCCCTCGGGCATTCTCCAGCAATGCATATCCATTGCCCAAGGACAAGAGCTGTTACAAGAAATACACTCGGGGGCTTGTGGTCACCATGTAGCACCTCGAGCCCTCGTGGGAAACGCTTTTCGACAAGGTTTCTACTGGCCAACCGTAGTGGCCGACGCCACTAGGATTGTACGCTCCTGCCGGGGGTGTCAATTCTACGCGCGACAGACGCACCTGCCCGCTCAGGCACTACAGACGATACCTATCACTTGGCCGTTTGTTGTGTGGGGTCTGGACCTTGTCGGTCCCTTGCAGAAGGCACCCGGGGGCTCCACACACCTGCTGGTCGCCATTGACAAATTCTCCAAGTGGATTGGGGTCCGACCCTTAACCAGCATCAGGTCTGAGCAGGCGGTGGCGTTCTTCACCAATATCATCCATCGCTTTGGAGTCCCAAACTCCATCATCACCGACAATGGCACGCAGTTCACCAAGAAAAAGTTCCTGGACTTTTGCGAGGGCCACCACATCCATGTGGACTGGGCCGCCGTAGCCCACCCGATGACAAATGGGCAGGTGGAGCGCGTCAACGGTATGATTTTGCAGGGACTAAAACCAAGGATCTACAACGACCTCAACAAGTTTGGCAAGCGATGGATGAATGAGCTACCCTCGGTGGTCTGGAGTCTGAGGACGACGCCGAGCCGAGCCACAGGTTTCTCGCCGTTCTTTCTAGTCTATCGAGCTGAGGCCATCCTCCCCACGGACTTAGAATACGGTTCCCCGAGGACGAAGGCGTACGACGACCGAAGCAACCAGACCAGCCGAGAAGGTTCCTTGGACCAGCTAGAAGATGCTTGGGACGTGACCTTACTACACTCGGCGCGGTATCAGTAGTCTCTACGACGCTACCACGCCCGAAGGGTTCGGCCCCGAGGCTTTCAAGTGGGAGACTTGGTGCTTCGGCTGCGACAAGACGCCCGAGGGCGCCACAAGCTTACTCCTCCCTGGGAGGGGCCATTCATCATCGCCAAAATTCTGAAGCCCAGGACATATAAGCTGGCCAACGATCAAGGCAAGGTCTACAGCAACGCTTGGAACATCGAACAGCTACGTCGCTTCTACCCTTAAAATGTTTCAAGTCGTTCATGTTCCTCGTTTTTACACGCTTAAATAAAGTCTAACCGTCAAGGAAGGATCAGCCTTGCCTCGGCAAAGCCCGACCCTCCCTCGGGGGCTAGAAGGGGGGAACCCCCTCTGCGTCAAAATTTTCTTCGAAAAAGTTTTCTACCAAGAAAAGTTTTCTACCGAAACAACTCCCATGCCTTCCGACTATATCGATAACAGAACCCTGAAAATGAGCGGGAGAGACTTTAAGCAGCAAGGCCGACCGAACCGAGGGACTCCTACGCCTCTGGGATACGGATACCTCACTCGTCACCTTCCGCGAAAAGTAAATCACGCTCAGATAAGCGGTTCTGTTATCGAACAAGTCCTAACGCTCGGGTAGAAAACGACTTTCGTGCTTTCGACTATATTGATAGCAGGGTCCTACGAACGGGTGAGAGAGCACGTAAGCGGCAAGGCCGACTGAGCCGAGGGACTCCTACGCCTCCGGGATACGGATACCTCACTCATCACCTTCCGCGAAAAGTAACTCACGCTCGGATAAGCGATCCTGCTACCGAACAAGTCCTAACGCTCGGGTAGAAAATGACTTTCGTGCATTTTTCGACTATATCGATAGCAGAATCCTACGAACGGGTGAGAGAGCACGTAAGCGGCAAGGCCGACCGAGCCGAGGGACTCCTACGCCTCCGGGATACGGATACCTCACTCGTCACCTTCCGCGAAAAGTAACTCTCGCTCGGATAATGCGATTCTGCTACCGACGAACAAGTCCTAAATGCTCGAAACAAGAGGAAAGAAAACGCAGCCTTATAATCCGAACGCTAAATATGTTTAGGCCTCGGTGGCCGCAAAAAACATATGCATACTTCAGACGAACTGTTCATGCAGGCTCAAACATCAGCAGGGGGAGGAGCGACACCCTCGGCGTAGTTTCCACCCTCGGTGGAATCTGGCCCAGCCTCAGACGGCGATGCGAGCAGGTGCCTCGGCCAGCCGCTCCGAAGCCCCAGCCAGCTGTCCCCCAAGGATCTCAACCCGGCTCATGGCTTTGGCGGCTTGGCTTCAGGATTGGTCCTGCTCGCGAGTGATCTGGCCAAACCCCAGCTGCCACTGCTGCACCTCCTCGGCCTGGGAAGCCACCTGCTCCCATGCCGAGAAAGCCTCTGTTCGAGCCGACATCGCCTCTGTCCACGCCACCGCTGCCTTTAGCTTCGGCTCATCGCAAAGCAGCCGAAGGTTCTAAAACCGAGCAAGAGAGGCTTTAAGCGGCAAGGCCGACCGAGCCGAGGGACTCCTACGCCTCTGGGATATGGATACCTCACTCGTCACCTTCCGCGCAAGGCAACTCACGCTCGGTTAAGCGGTTCAGCCACCGACAGACAAGTCCTAGTGCTCGAAATGAGGAAGAAACACAACTTTATACTCGAATACCCAAATGTTCAGGCCTCGACAGCCACAAAGAACAAATACATATGCTTGGGGTAACTATGCTACATAGACTTAGACGTCGGCAGGACCCTCGACGGTTCTCCCGGCCTACGACAAATGTCTAAGTCCTTGAAGCAGTTACATTTTGCTCAGGCAAAGACCCAGTATATTCCCTTACAAACAGGACTCCGGTTCCATTCCCACAGGTATGAACAACCTCCACACCAGGGGGCCCGCGGGATAACAAACTCCAAGCGGCTCGCCGGCAACCGCTGCACTAGCAGCGACAACGACCTCCGTCTCGGGCGGCTAGACAGCAGCAGCGATGGCCTCAGGGCAAACGCTACTGCTGAAGGGCTTTCGTTCACGTCCCTCACGGAGGACGAGAACCAGCCACTAAAGCCAAAGAGCCGGAGGCCTGGAATGCAGGTGGCGCTGGCGGTCTCGTCGGCAGAGACAACCGCTTGTGCAAGAGGAAGCCTCACCTATGGCGATCACCACCTCAGCACCGACGATAGCGGCCACCTGCCCACTAACACCACGAGGGCGAACAACGGCCGCCCCAAAGCGCACCGGCAGGTCCTCACTCCCGTCCTCGCCGAGGCTGTCCTAGAACACGAGTACCGCCCTCGCGGCATACGACGTGTTGAGCGACCCCCGGTGTAGCTGACGGTGCGGGGAGGACCTGGGCGTGGCCGGCCCGCGCGCGGCACGACCATCGCCCAGGAAGAGGACAGAAAGCTGCACCCTAGCCAGGGAGCAGCAGTTCGCCTTCCCCAGCATGGCTGGAGGACGCCTCCGCAGGGCTAGAGGATGCCCTTCTCCCCCGAGCGCTGGGGGAAGAAAAGGGTCACCGACCCACGCGGAGGCGGCCCCCCACTCGGTGCGCTCCTCCGCCTTAGCCCGGATGACGAAGATCCTTGAAGATGAGGGCGGGGCGGAGGCTGCAGCCCGGCTTGCTTCTCCCCCCAAACTGACCATTGGTGAGGGAATGTAGCCGGGCTACATGACGAAAATTGTAACACCCCAGGTGTTTATATTCCGCTCGACAGCGAGTACGGATTTAAGCACATAATCAATGGATAAAACGGATGTTAAATTTTAAACATCTTCGGCTATCGCGATTTTAATATCGCATCTGTTTCGTTTGTCGCGAGTGCGACATCGTTTTTATTTTTATCTATCTGTCGGGGACCATAATTAGGGGTACCCTCAAGACGCCTAATTCTCAGCTGGTAACCCCCATCAGCATAAAGCTACAGAGGCCTGATGGGTGCGATTAAGTCAGGGATCAGTCCATACGAGCGACTCGATCACGCCTCGCCCGAGCCTAGCCTCGGGCCAGGGCAGCCGACCCTGAGGTGTTTCCGTCTCGCCCGAGGCCCCCTTTTTTACGGCAGACGCATCTCCGGCTCGCCCGAGGCCTTGCCTTCGTTAAGAAGCAACCCTGACTAAATCGCCGCGTCGACCGACCAAGTCACAGGGGCATTTAACGCAAAGGTAAGTGAGACTGACAGGCAGCTAGGCCTTGCCAAAGGCGCCATAGGAAGCTCCGCCCGACCCAGGGCTCGGACTCGGGCTAAGGCCCCGGAAGACGGCGAACTCCGCTCCGCCCGACCCAGGGCTCGGACTCGGGCTAAGGCCCCGGAAGACGGCGAACTCCGCTCCGCCCGACCCAGGGCTCAGACTCGGGCTAAGGCCCCGGAAGACGGCGAACTCCGCTCCGCCCGACCCAGGGCTCGGACTCGGGCTAAGGCCCCGAAGACGGTGAACTCCGCTCCGCCCGACCCAGGGCTCGGACTTGGGCTAAGGCCCCGGAAGACGACAAACTCCGCATCGCCCGACCCCCGGGTCGGACTCCGCTCTGGCCTCTGCCGAACGACCTTCGCCTCGCCCGACCCAGGAGCTCGGACTCGGCCTCGGCCATGCAGGACAGACTCGACCTCGGCTTCGGAGGAGCCTCCACGTCGCCCGACCTAGGGCACAAGTCCGCCACGTCAACAGGAAGCGCCATCATCACCCTACCCCGAGCCGACTCGGGCCGCAGAGAACAAGGCCGACGTCCCATCTGGCTAGCTCCGCCAGATAGGCAATGATGGCGCCCCGCTAGCCCTATGACGACGGCGGCTCTCAGCTCCCTTACGGAAGCAGGGGGACGTCAGCAAGGACCCAACAGCTCCGACAGCTGTCCCTCCGCCAGGCTCCGTTGCTCCACCGACAGCCACGACACCACACCAGCTGGGTGCCAAGATCTCTCCGGCTGCCACCTTGGCATGTACTTAGGGCACTAGCTCTCCCCCGCTAGACACGTAGCACTCTGCTACACCCCCATTGTACACCTGGATCCTCTCCTTACGCCTATAAAAGGAAGGACCAGGGCCTTCTTAGAGAAGGTTGGCCCCCGCGGGAACGAGGGCAGGGGCAGGCGCTCTCTTGGGGCCGCTCGCTCCCCTCACCCGCGCGGACGCTTGTAACCCCCTACTGCAAGCGCACCCGACCTGGGCGCGGGACGAACACGAAGGCCGCGGGATCTCCACCTCCCTCACGACCCGGCTCCGGCCGCCTCACTTCTCCCCCCTTCGCGCTCGCCCACGCGCTCAACCCATCTGGGCTGGGGCACGCGGCACACTCACTCGTCGGCTTAGGGACCCCCCGGTCTCGAAACGCCGACAGTTGGCGCGCCAGGTAGGGGCCTGCTGCGTGTTGACGAGCAGTTTCCCGTCAAGCTCCAGATGGGCAGTCTCCAACGACCTCTCCAACCCGGGACGGTGCTCCGTTTCGGGAGCCTCGAGTTCATGTCTTTCGACGGCAGCTACGACATGATACTCCTTCCACCGCCGCGCGGCGGCGACAATGGTGGCCGACAGCCCGCCCGCCGGCGGCGGAATCGATGACTTCTTTCCCGCGTGGGGGAAGAACAACATTCGAGCTCGCCCCATCTTCTCCCTCGCCATCGGAGGAGGAGGCGGGGCAACCAGGGCCGAGCGGGAGGCTGCGCTCCGTCGGCTGTCGAGCGAATCGACATCCCCAGCACCCCAACGGAGGACACGTCGGGCGTCGCCCTCGCGTTTGAGGCGAAGGCGAGCGCCGTCCCCCCGCAACACGCCAACCCCGAGCAAGTGGACGACGCCAGCACGCTCACGGAGGGCCTGCAGGACGTCGCCCTCGTACCCAGGACGACGGCGCGATCAGTCCCCGATGTGGCTTCGTCGCTCCTCGTCGACCAAAAGGTATCGACTGATCCCCATCCTTCGTCATTTCGACTCGACCTCAACCCGCCTAGGGACCTCGCTCTGGTGGGCGCTCACGTTGAGGCGAGTGCAACCTCTCTTGGGTTTCGTGTGCGGTCGCCTTGGGACCGATTGACGGGCGTCTCGACCTACGGGCCCTCTGGGTCCGAGGAAGATGACGACCCCAGCATCTGCTGGGATTTCTCTGGATCTGGCAACCCCAGTGCCATGCGGGACTTCATGACCGCATGCAACTACTGCCTCTCCAACTGTTCCGACGGCAGCCGCAGCCTTGACGACAAGGACTGCGGCCCGAGCCGCGAATGTTTCCACGTCGAGCTAGGGGATCCCTCCGGAGGCAGCCGTCTCGGCATGCCGGAGGATGGTGATCTCCCTAGGCCAGTGCCTCGCGCCGACATCCCGCGGGAGCTAGCTGTGGTCCCCGTTCCGGCGGGGGGTCACGACCCACAGCTCGAGCAAGTCCACGGGGCGCAGGCCGGGCTCGACGAGGGGGCAGGAGCGCTCGAGTCGATCCGCCGGGACGTCGGGCAGGTATGGGCAGGCTAGCCCCCGGCCGGAGAAATACGTCACCTGCCCCAGGGCCTCCAGCACCGCATCGCCAACGATGCCAGGGACAGGCCGCCACCCGCATCCGGCGGGACCGGTCAGGACCTGGCAGCCGCAGCGATGCTCCTCCGCACGATGCCGGAGTCATCAACCACCGAGGGTCGGCGAATCCAGGGAGAGCTCAAGCATCTCCTGGAAGGCGCTGCGGCCCGGCGGGCCGAGAGCTCTGCCTCCCGAAGGCAGGGGTACCCCTCGGAACCTCGTGCCGCGACTTCCCGACTCATTCGGGAAGCCTCGGTCTACACCGGGCGCACGCGCAACACCGCGCCTGCGGCCCCGGGCCACCTCGGCGATGAGCACCCTCATCGCGACCGTCGGGCCCGTCTCGACGAAAGGGTGCGCCGAGGCTATCACCCTAGGCGTGGGGGACGCTACGACAGCGGGGAGGATCGGAGTCCCTCGCCCGAACCACCCGGTCCGCAGGTCTTCAGCCGGGCCATTCGGCGGGCGCCGTTTCCGACCCGATTCCGACCCCCGACTACTATCACAAAGTACTCGGGGGAAACAAGACTGGAATTGTGGCTCGCGGACTACCGCCTGGCCTGTCAACTGGGTGGAACGGACGACGACAACCTCATCATCCGCAACCTCCCCCTGTTCCTCTCCGACACTGCTCGCGCTTGGTTGGAGCACCTGCCTCCGGGGCAGATTTCCAACTGGGAGGATTTGGTCCAAGCTTTCGCCGGCAACTTCCAGGGCACATACGTGCGCCCCGGGAATTCCTGGGATCTCCGAAGCTGCCGGCAACAGCCGGGAGAGTCTCTTCGGGACTACATCCAGCGGTTCTCGAAGCAGCGCACCGAGCTGCCCAACGTCACCGACTCCGATGTCATCGGCGCGTTCCTTGCCGGCACCACTTGCTGTGACCTGGTAAGCAAGTTGGGTCGCAAGACCCCCACCAGGGCGAGCGAGCTGATGGACATCGCCACCAAGTTCGCCTCTGGCCAGGAGGCGGTCGAGGCCATCTTCCGAAAGGACAAGCAGCCCCAGGGCCGCCCGTTGGAGGATGCTCCCGAGGCGTCTACCCCGCTCGGCGCCAAGAAGAAAGGCAGGAGGAAGTCGCAAGCGAAACGCGACGCCGCCGACGCAGACCTTGTCGCCGCCGCCGAGCACAAGAACCCTCGGAAGCCCCCCGGAGGTGCCAACCTCTTCGACAAGGCGCTCAAGGAGACATGCCCTTACCATCAGGGGCCCGTCAAGCACACCCTCGAGGAGTGCGTCATGCTTCGATGCCACTTCCACCGGGCCGGGCCGCCCGTAGAGGGTGGCAGGGCCCGCGACGACGACAAAAATGAAGATCACCAAGCAGGAGAGTTCCCCGAGGTCCGCGACTGCTTCATGATCTACGGAGGGCATGCGGCGAATGCCTCGGCTCGGCATCGCAAGCAAGAGCGTCGGGAGGTCTGCTCGGTGAGGGTGGCGGCGCCAGTCTACCTAGACTGGTCCAACAAGCCCATCACCTTCGACCAAGCTGACCACCCCGACCACGTGCCGAGCCCGGGGAAGTACCCGCTCGTCGTCGATCCCATCATCGGCGACGTCAGGCTCACCAAGGTCCTGATGGATGGGGGCAGCTGCCTCAATATCATCTACGCCGAGACCCTCAGGCTCCTGCGCGTCGATCCGTCCTCCGTCCGAGCAGGCGCTGCGCCCTTCCACGGGATCATTCCTGGGAAGCGCGTCCAGCCCCTCGGACGGCTCGACCTTCCTGTCTGCTTCGGAACACCCTCCAACTTCCGAAGGGAGACTTTGACGTTCGAGGTGGTCGGGTTCCGAGGAACCTACCACGCGGTATTGGGGAGGCCATGCTACGCGAAGTTCATGGCCATCCCCAACTACACCTACCTGAAGCTCAAGATGCCGGGCCCCAACGGGGTCATCACCGTCGGCCCCACGTACAAGCACGCGTTCGAATGCGATGTGAAGTGCGTGGAGTACGCCGAGGCCCTCGCCGAGTCCGAGGCCCTCATCGCCGACCTGGAAAACCTCTCCCGAGAGGTGCCGGACGTGAAGCGACACGCCGGCAACTTCGAGCCAGCGGAGACGGTTAAGGCCGTCCCTCTCGACCCCAGTGGCGACACCTCCAAGCAGATCCGGATCAGTTTCGGGCTCGACCCCAAATAGGAAGCAGTGCTCGTCGACTTTCTCCGCGCAAACGCCGACATTTTTGCGTGGGGTCCCTCGGACATGCCCGGCATACCGAGGGATGTCACCGAGCACTCGCCAGATATTCGGGCAGGAGCCCGACTCATCAAATGGCCTCTGCACGGATGACGCCCGGGGGCTGCGCCCTTCCCCCGCTCACACACGAGTATCAGTCATCAAGGAAGGGTCGGCCTCGCCTTGGCGGAGCCCGACCCTCCCTCGGGGGCTAAAAAGGGGGAACCCCTCCGCGTCGAGATTGGACGCACTTTTTCGCGTCAAAAAATTTTCGATCAAGAAGGGGCTTTTGCGTTCTCCCGGATGTCAGAAGAAGGGTCCCGAGGAGCGAACGTGGGTACGAATAAGTGGCGAGACCAACTGAGCCGAGGAACACCTATGCCTCCGGGCTAGGGACACCTCACTCATCGCCTGCCACGAAAAAGGACCCAACTCGGGAAATCACCCTATTGTTGACAAGTCAGGCCAGGCACGCAGATTGAAAGAGAAGAGAGTACGACTTCGCGCAAGAAAAGTAAAGTGTCCAGGCCTCGGCGGCCGCGGTAAAGCGCACATCCAACAGAAACTGCCCCAACAAAAGTTAGACGTCGCCTTGGGAAGGCGCCGCGCCCTCAGTTCCGCCCCCGCCGTCGGTAAGGTCCACCTCTGCTTCCAGCGGCGGCGCAGGAGGAAGGATCTCCGCCTCAAAGGTGGTCGCCAGCGCCGCGCTCGGACCCGCGGCGACCGCGTCGAGCCGCTGAACTTCTGCCAGGGCGGCTTCGTCTTCGTCAGGAAGACAATACCCCTCACTGACCCGCTCCAGGTCCACAACATAATGGGAAGCGAGCACGGCGAAGGCCCGCCTGACGCCGTGGTGTAGCGCCCCGCGGACTTTACCGCGCGCGTAATCACCTAAGGCTTGAAGACGGCTTTGAGGGGAGCTTCCTGAAGGGACGTCGCCGGGGCCAAGGATCTGATAAACATCCGAGACGGCCTCGGACATGGCCGCGAGGTCGGCCTCCCTCTGCTCGGCAGCTCCAGCAAGCGCCTCAGCGAGCGCTTTGGCAGACTCGTCAAGGGCAGACTCGAGCTCTGCGAACAACCAGAAGAAAGACCTCAAGCACAAGCAGAAGAAACGGACAAGAATAAGAACCAAGGACGGTCGAGGCATACCTCCGGCTTGGACGCACTGCTCCGAGGCCGCGAGTTGGGCTGCGGCTAGATCGGCCGCGAGGGTCTTAGCCCGGCTTTCGGCCTCGGCAGCCTGTCCCCGAGATTGGTCCCGCTCCTCGGCAACCTGGACGAACTCTGACCGCTGCCGTAGCGCCTCCGCGCGCGCCGCCGCCGCCTCGGCCTTCAGGTCAGCGCAGAGCAACTGGAGGTCCGCTATCTTAGCGTCCTGCTGAGAAAGGCGCGCGGTAGCCCCGGCAAGCGAGGTCCTCAGGGATCGCAGCGAGCCCCAGACGTCGGCCTCGCGGCGGATGAACGACGATTTGGCGGCGCTCCGATCCGTCAGATCCTGGGAAAGGAAAACAAGGCGTCACGACGAACGCCTCACTCACAGAAAGGAAAAGGTATGTCTGAAACCGTTACCTGGAGGATTTTGGGGACGTCCCCGCAGAGAACCTCCAACGACGACCGGAGCGACCCCACCGTTGCTTCCGCACGCTTGCGGAGCTCGTCCCAGGACTGGTCCTCCTCTTCATCGTCAAGGACGAAGATAGGGTCTGAGGCCTCTCGGGTCCGGAATCAGAGCAACTGGCGCCGGGCCTCGGGGCTCCGCCACACAGCAACGAGGCTGCCGCCCACCTGGGTAAACTGCGCGTCCACGCCCACCTCTTCCGAGGCCTTGGGCACCGACGCAGCAGCCATCTCGACGCTGGCAGTAACCAGCTGCCCTCCGATTGGGCCGGCGGCGACCGCGGTGGCGGCGGGCGCCGGCATTGCCGGCGCGGCAGGCGGGCTCGGGACCGCGTCGGCGCCGGCCGCCTCCCCGGTCACGATGGCCGTCTCGGCAGAAGAGCCCGCCTCGGGAACCTGCTCCCCCGAGACAGGCGACGCCCGAGCCCCATGCGGCGAAACGCCCTGCGAAAGGGTCGGCTGAGCGGCAGGGCCCGGGGTGGCGCCAGCCGCCCGGACCGACGCCGTCTTAAGGGCTTTCCGGGGCGCCAGGTCAGTATGACCATGGCTTCGCTTGCTGGAAAAAAGAAGAAAGGGAAAATCACGGCCAGAACGTATGAATGAAGCGCCGGGACGAAGACATTCCAAGATACTTACCCGCTCCGGGCCATGATCAACCATGCCTGGGGGGAGGTCTCTCGACTCCCGCTCCCTGGAACCGCCGCCGAGGTCCGCTTCGCCGACAGCTTCGGCGCCACCCCCGGTTTGGGCGCCCCTGACGCCCGGGAGGCGGACTGCCCAGGCGCCGCCATGGCGACCTGAGGACCGCTCCCCCGCGCTGCCGGCGCAGGTGGCAGCTCTCGAGGGACGGGTACCTCGGCCCGGCTCCCTGGAGTCGCGTCAGCTCCTCCAGCCGAGGGGTCAAGTACCCTCTCGGGTTGCCCCCGCCCCTCGGGTCGGGGATCCGGCGTCCTAGCTCCAGGAACCAACGGCATCAGCCCGCTCGGGGGCTGACTCGACGGCTCCTGGCCACACCCCAAGCTAGGGCTGAGGCCGAGACGGACGGCCATGTCGTCCTCCTCCTCCTCACCATCGTCATCATCGTCATCGGATGTCTCCGGCGACGGCTCCCTTGGGAGCCCTTCCCTCTCCTGCTGGCGATGGCGTTTCTCCAAGGCGTCCCGAGCCCGCCTCCGCTTGCGGGCCCGGGCCTTCTCCACATCCTTCTTCTTCTTCTCCTCCGCGGCGACCCGCCGCGCTGCCCGGTTCACCGCGTCCTCCAGGACCCGCGGCAGGGAGGGTTTGTGCCACCCCACCTCCTAAAAAGGGGGGGAAAGAAACCCAGTCGTGAGAACCAGGAGCAACCCGGTGTATGAAGAAGGAAGGAGCGAACACTCACCAGAGTCACGCACCCCTGGTCGGGGCGCATCCGAGGCTGGGAGAAGGCGTGGGGGTCCGGCTTCCCCATCGCGACCGACACCCGCCATTGGAGGGCGTCGAGGGGAAGAGAATCAGGGGACATTCGCGACCCCTCCCAGTCGGCCTCCGGGGTCATCTCCCAAAGTGGCAGCCGCCGCTCCACCAAGGGGAGCACTCTCCGACAGTGGATGGCGGCAACCACTCCCGCGGCGGTGAGTCCTCCCTCCCGCAACGCCTTCAGGGCCTAGAGAAGAGGTTCGAGGTTTTTCTGCCTCTCGTGTGGAGTCCCGTGGCGCCAGGCGTCAGCGGCGGCGGTGACGACCCGTTGAGAGAACGGTGGGAGCAACTCTTCGTCATTCCGGAGGTAGAACCACCGGCGCTGCCACCCCTTGTTCGAGGACGCGAGGACGGCAGGGATGTACTGCGACGACCGCGACTGCCTCAACAAAAGGGTACAGCCGCCAGCCCGCACCGCTGCGCGGACCTTCCTCTCCCCCGTCGGTAAGGCAAAAAGCTCGGCGAAGAAGAGATGGGTCCACAAATCCCAATGGGGGGCGATCCCCAAATACCCTTCGCACACCGCTACGAAGATAGCGACCTGCGAGATGGAGTTGGGGGTGAGGTTATGCAACTCCACCCCATAATGGAACAGGATGGCCCGCATAAAGCGGCTCGTCGGCACACCGAATCCCCGCTCATGGAAGGAGACGAAGCTCACGACATACCCCGGTGGTGGGGATGGAGTGGCTCCGCCCGTGGGAGGAATCCACTCCAGCCGCTGCTCATCGGTGAGAGGACGGAGCAAACCCTCGCCGACAAGATCCTCCAGATCACTCGCCGTCACCGTGGAGAAGGGCCATGGGTCGCGCGGCGAGATGATGGTCACGCGGTCAGCCATCGCCGAGCGGAAAGGGTGGCGGCGCGAAGGACAGGGAGGGCGGTTTCCTTTTCTCTGGCTAGGTCTCTCAGGCTGCAAAAAACCTAAGAGGGAGACAAGAAGCGGAGTCAAGAACCGTCACCGGACCCTCTCCGGGGTATATAAAGACCAAGGCAAAGACGGTTCCAACGTTCCGCCCGGACCGGACGAGGGGTTCAAAAAACGCGAAGCGAAACAGCCGTTCCTCGAACGGCTCGCGCACGCGCAACGGCAGCCTTGCCAACTACTCGCCCCGTCGCATTAACTCCACGGCTGGACAGGCGACGCTTCTGGCAGGAGCAGCTGGCGACGCTTCGCCTTCGCCGAAACAACCGCGCCGAAAAAGGTACGCCGCGTCGTTCAATTTCGTATCCCTTTTTTCCTTTTTCCTCTTTCTCTATCTCTTGCAACAGGGACCGGGAAAGGGGATACCCCTAAAGGGATCCTTCCCCGTGAAGGAACTAGGCTCCGAGCCTCCTTACTGATCAGGGGTTCGAAGGCTGGCCCCCCGAAGGGTTCAACAGCCGCCTCAGATCGCGTGGGCCCGATACCCACTACTGGTCAGAGGTTCGAAGGTCGGCCTCCCGAAAGGTTCCACGGCCGCCTCAGGCTACTCGGGCTCCGCGCCCATTACTGATCAGGGGTTCGAAGGCTGGCCCCCTGAAGGGTTCACAGTCGCCTCAGACACCGAGCGAGGGATGACCAGGGGTACGTTCGATACATAACCGAGGCTCGGGCTGCGCTCCCGAGGTACCCTAGGACATTTCCGAGACCAGCGGGAACGATCCTGTAACGGAATCCCATCGGAGGGAGGCATCGAGCCCTCGGACCCCGTCGCCAGGGGACCGGGTCCGGCAGATCACCCGCAGGTACTTTTGGGCGTGCCTCCGGGCCCCTAGCCGACCCCCAACGAACGGGGCACGGACGTCCACTCGGATTACCCGCTTGCAGCTCACCGGAGACACCATGTTCGGTGCCCATCGAGGGTAACATGGCGTTCTCCCCCCTCGTCCTTGCGGAAAGGCGACGTAGGGGCGTATGTAAAAAAGCCGAGTCTGTCCCTGATCGCCCTCTCGCCCTGTGTGGAGGCTCGGGGGCTGCTCTCGCAAACCCGGCTCCGGCCAAACCGTTGACAGCGTCAACATACCAGCCCGAGAACTTGGGCCCCGACAGTGCACCCGGGCTACGGCCAGTTCGCATGAGGGAACCACCAGACCAGCCGAAGCATTACGCAAGGCATTAAGACCTCGTAGGAGTGAAACCACTCCTCCGAGGCCTCGGGGGCTACACCCGGCGGGTGCGCTCGCGCGCACCCACCGGAACAAAATGCAACCGAGAAAGGCTGGTCCCCTTGCAAAAAAGTGCGACGAAAGCCTCCAAGCGAGTGCTAACACTCCCTTCGAGGCTCGGGGGCTACTGTCGGGGACCATAATTAGGGGTACCCTCAAGACGCCTAATTCTCAGCTGGTAACCCCCATCAGCATAAAGCTGCAGAGGCCTGATGGGTGCGATTAAGTCAGGGATCAGTCCATACGAGCGACTCGATCACGCCTCGCCCGAGCCTAGCCTCAGGCAAGGGCAGCCGACCCTGAGGTGTTTCCGTCTCGCCCGAGGCCCCCTTTTTTACGGCAGACGCATCTCCGGCTCGCCCGAGGCCTTGCCTTCGTTAAGAAGCAACCCTGACTAAATCGCCGCGTCGACTGACCAAGTCACAGGGGCATTTAACGCAAAGGTAAGTGAGACTGACAGGCAGCCAGACCTTGCCAAATGCGCCATAGGAAGCTCTGCCCGACCCAGGGCTCGGACTCGGGCTAAGGCCCCGGAAGACGGCGAACTCCGCTCCGCCCGACCCAGGGCTCGGACTCGGGCTCAGGCCCCGGAAGACGGCGAACTCCGCTCCGCCCGGCCCGGGGCTCGGACTCGGGCTAAGGCCCCGGAAGACGGCGAACTCCGCTCCGCCCGACCCAGGGCTCGGACTCGGGCTAAGGCCCCGGAAGACGGCGAACTCCGCTCCGCCCGACCCAGGGCTCGGACTTGGGCTAAGGCCCCGGAAGACGACAAACTCCGCATCGCCCGACCCCCGGGTCGGACTCCGCTCTGGCCTCTGCCGAACGACCTCCGCCTCGCCTGACCTAGGAGCTCGGACTCGGCCTCGGCCATGCAGGACAGACTCGACCTCGGCTTCGGAGGAGCCTCCACGTCGCCCGACCTAGGGCACAAGTCCGCCACGTCAACAGGAAGCGCCATCATCACCCTACCCCGAGCCGACTCGGGCCGCAGAGAACAAGGCCGACGTCCCATCTGGCTAGCTCCGCCAGATAGGCAATGATGGCGCCCCGCTAGCCCTATGACGACGGCGGCTCTCAGCTCCCTTACGGAAGCAGGGGGACGTCAGCAAGGACCCAACAGCTCCGACAGCTGTCCCTCCGCCAGGCTCCGTTGCTCCACCGACAGCCACGACACCACACCAGCTGGGTGCCAAGATCTCTCCGGCTGTCACCTTGGCATGTACTTAGGGCACTAGCTCTCCCCCGCTAGACACGTAGCACTCTGCTACACCCCCATTGTACACCTGGATCCTCTCCTTACGCCTATAAAAGGAAGGACCAGGGCCTTCTTAGAGAAGGTTGGCCCCCGCGGGAACGAGGGCAGGGGCAGGCGCTCTCTTGGGGCCGCTCGCTCCCCTCACCCGCGCGGATGCTTGTAACCCCCTACTGCAAGCGCACCCGACCTGGGCGCGGGACGAACACGAAGGCCGCGGGATCTCCACCTCCCTCACGACCCGGCTCCGGCCGCCTCGCTTCTCCCCCCTTCGCGCTCGCCCACGCGCTCGACCCATCTGGGCTGGGGCACGCGGCACACTCACTCGTCGGCTTAGGGACCCCCCAGTCTCGAAACGCCGACACTATCCGGGCTCTTCCGAAATTTTCGTAATGTTTGGAACATCGTTGTTCCGAAAATCGGTGCGTCTGATGAGTATTTAAAATACATTGCTCGCACGGATACGAAATCGGAAGCTCGATTTATTCTTACGATTTTTATCCCGGACAAATGAATTTGGACTCTTCTTAAAGTGTTCACAAAACCCAGAACATAATTGTTCCGAGAATTAGCTAGTATTGAGGTCATTTAAAAATTTATCAACTGAGCGAACACGAATCTGGAAACTTAACTCAGTCTGGTGATTATTTAAAATTTATCGATCATGCGAAGGCAAATTTGAAAATTTAGTTCAGCCCCTGAGTTCATCCCAAACAAATTAAATAGAACTCGACGACAAAAGATTTAATGCAAAATTATTTTGTTTTCGCTCGTCAGCTGAGAAATCACGTCCGAGGAATTATAATTGAGATTCGATTCTCCACGTAAATTATCTGTGGCCGTGGAATCGGGTGTTGAGACTGCGGATGAAATTATTTGATATCAAATCAAATCGAACACAGTCTAAAATACCGTTGTTAACATCGTTCTGGTTTGTTCCGATTGTATCTCCATCCAGATTCAAATTTTCAAATTTAAATAGCGGGTAAAAATTCATCTCAATTCCAGAGTATTCACTAAATCAAATTTTATCCAAATTCTATATCTAATATTGTTCTAATCCAACCTGTTTATCTCTTTTTTTTACCCTAATCTCAGAATTAGGGATATCTGTATCTCTTGTGGAAAAAAATCTGGAAAGGAAAATCCTTTTTTCTCTCTCCTATTTATCCCCTCACCGCTCACTATTTTCTAATTCTCCATTTCTCTTTAATTATCCACAAGCCGCCGCCCAAGGTTCTTCAAAAATCTGCCGCTTCATTAACCTCTGTTCCTATCCGCGCGTGGAGGTAAAAAAATTCTTCTCCGGCCGCCGCTGGACTCCTACAAATATCACCGCCGAGCAGCTCCTTTCCATGGCGTAGTTCTCCCTGCACCCTCTCTCTCTCACGCTGCGTTTTTGGCTTCTGCTCCATCTCCTTTGCTGTGAAGCTCCGTGCTCTGCTCGGCCCTGCCCTCTGCGTCCCGCTCGCTCCCCAGCCCCATGGCCGACCGGATCTTCCTGGCTCGTGCCCTTCCTGCTCGTTTTTTTAGCGCAGGTTGAAGCTCCCATGGCGCGCGCGGATTTCTCCTCTTCCATCCATGGAGCTCGGCGCCCATCTCCCTCAACCCAGCCATGCCGAGCTCGCGTCCCTAGCCGGAGTTCTCCCTGCCGAGCGGCTACAGCTCCTGCGCCCGGCCGGGTCTCCCAGCGTCGCCCCCTTGCCTTCTTCCTCCCCCTGTGTCCCTGCTCGGATCTCCCATGGCGCGCCTAGCCATCCCTCTGTCTCTCCCTCGCCCATGCTGCGATGCCCTGCTCGGACGGCGTTCCGGCTTTTGTTCGACCGCGCCCTGGTTCCAGCCGAGCTCGCCTGGCCGAGCTCTCTGCTCACCATGGACGTCCAGCAGGTCCCTCTGCCCGGCTGCCGTCAAGCCCCTGCACTCGCCATGGCGATTCCCCTGCGGTAGCTTCCTCGGCGTTAATCCCTTGTGCCGCGCCCTGCTTTCGTGGCCGCTGCGCACTTGCCTCTATTCGGCACCAAGCCTGTTTGCCGCGGACGTGGGTCGCCGCGCTGCCAGGCTGCTCTCTCTGCTCAGTCTCGATCTTTCGCGCGAAGCTCCCTGTTCGTCGTCATCGCTCGGTCGCGCGACAAGCTGATTGCGTGTCATGTGTTGCACATCTTAGCTCCTCGCCGACGTGCCGTTCGTCTTCGCACTATGTGCGACAATATCGTCGTTCGACAATATCGTCGTTCGACAATATCGTCGTTCCTCGTGTCCTCGGTAAATATTTTTGCCTAGCCGTGTGGACCTCGCCGTTGTCCTAGTCGTCGATGCCACGCAATCATCCACACGTGGTTGTCCTCACGGGCACCGCTTCACACCATCACCCTGTCTTCACCATCTGTAGTGTCGTCGTCGAGATGTCCTAGCTGCAACACTAGCGCCTTTGACCGTGCTAAAGCTCTATACACGTCACCCTCTTGCATCGTCGTCGACCCACGTTGTGCCCACAACGTGCTCGTCGACTTTGATGATTTGATTTCCAATTTCGTGATGCTAATGTCGACCCTCAGAACTCCTTGTCGTACTCGACCCCGCAAATCTCCATCTCGATGTCATTCCGTGCGTCAGTAAGAAATCCCAAGCATCGGGCGAAGACGAGGCTAGCGGCGTGAAGTTCGTGTGGCATCTGCCAAGCGCTCGACCAATTGCCTGGATTAGAAAATCGCTACCGATCTCGCAGATTCATGTCAGCTGTGGAAACGGTAAGCTGATAAATTATTCAGAATAGTTCGATCGATGAATAAATTAATGTGCTAGTGCGAAGCTCATTAAGGTGCTCGATAAATTGCATGAGTCATGAAACTCTTGTCGACTTCGCGGTTTTTGCGAGTATCGAGCCAGATTCAGTTATAGCGAGTTATGTCGCTATTCCGGTCAATTAACTAAATTAATATACCGAGTGGAATATTAATAGGCCTGTGTGATAAAGAAATGTTTGATTAATTGTGGACATGTAAAATATGTGAGGAGTTAAATAAAATTAAAATAGTACTTTGTGAACGATGTAGTATAATTTATAAAACGAGGGATAAGTTTAGAATTTAATTAATTAGCTGATAAGTTGTGTTAGGCTAATTGTGTTTCATGTGTATAATTTGTTGCTCGTGATGTTTGCGTTAGGTTCGTTTAACTTAGAGAAGCGTATTTATAGCGCGTAGTCGTATATTAATAACTAGTGTTTCCGTGTAAGATTGTACAACGCCTCGCCACTAGGTGTTTAATAAACTATCGTATAGCACTATTTAGATTTATGATATTCCTGTCTATATGCATTCATATGCATAATGCATTTCATTCAGGTGCGATAATTAACCACGCGATGCAGAGAACCAGAACTGAGTCAACCACAAGATATCGCTGCGTGTGAGCTTCTCCATGCGATGGTATTGATGAACGAACCTGAAGACGGATAATCTGATGAATGCCGGAACAAAGGCTGATCGTCAAGTGATCGACGCCTAACAAACACTAACATAGTGTTACTCAGGCAAGCCCCGGTGCATTTGCCACCTCCCTTGATGTTTTTAAAATCTTTCTCACTTGCTTGCTGCATTAGGTGATAGGAGTTGATTGATTAAACAATTCCTGCATTACCTTCCTTGATCTTGATTACCCTCCTTGAAACCCTGTTTTTACAAAAAGGTTTTACTATGCTTAGTATTGCTTTAGAAAAACAAAAGGATTTGTTTTACAAAAGATGTTTGGCAAAGTGGGAGGGATGTTTTCGAAAATAAAACTTGATGGTGAATTCATCATGGCCATGATGGATTCAACATCGGAAAAGATGTACCTCTGCCAGGTACCAAGTTTTTGGGTTAAAAAGATTAAGCTGAGACCGGGCGGGTGACTTGCACGAGAAGAAAGTCTCGGTGTAGTGTCTCCGTCTGAGTCGATTAAGGACCGTCTCGATGTAGGCTTGATGATCGAGGACCCTTTAACTGGTCACATGCCTCGTCATGGGTAAGCCTTGCCTCGGGCAGACTAAGGCCAGAATAAGATAACACGAAATGGGCGTGGAGCGGTGGCGAGAGTAGCATGTACCCTCCATGGCAAGAGGCTGGACGGTGGTGTATCTGTGCTCTCGGTTTGCGTGAACCTGATCTGGTCTTAAGAACCCCGGTGGCGGGTTGACATATGCAAGGGTTAAGTGCTACATATGTCGTGTGATTGGAGATCCTCAGCTCAGTATAATCGATTCGGATCGCCGTACCTTTGCGGTTATGAAGACTTGGTCACTGCCCTACACGTAGCATTCCACTAAAGATGATGGGTTTGTTAAGAAATTGGCTAGTGCAGGTCAAGTGATTGAACTAGGGTAGAAAGAACTCTAGTGCAGGTAATTTTACTTAACTTGACAAATAAAACTGGATTTTTAAGGATCCACTTTTAGTAAGCATTTCTGCAAAACAGAGTCCTTGATTATTGAGAAGCCTTACCTTGACTCCCTAAAGCCAGCATACCCTTGAGAGTCTTTTCTTTAGTCGGGTAAGTCTTGCTGAGTAATTCCATACTCAGGGTTTTATTCCCTGTTGTTTTTCAGGTTCTAACTTTGTGCTGTTGTTGATGGTGTTAAGTGCCGGTGGGCTCGGCCTTCTTATAAGTCTAAGTACTCCTTCTATACTTCTTATTGAGGATGGTCACTTAAGCTAGCATATATTTCAAACTTATACTTTTGTAATCACTCTGATAAAATAGTATAAAATTTTTGTAACTTGTAAAATTTGGTAGTAAGATTTCCGCTGCAATAATATTGGTGTGTGTGATTTGTGTTACTTAATCCCGCGATTCTGGTTGAAAGTGGTTTATCCGATGTCCTTGGGGCAATCGGACAGATCCTGTTAAGTTATCTGGTGCACATGCATAGCCGTCTGAGGTCTTTGGGACAAGGACAGGTGCATGTGGGCCCAATAACTTGGAGGTTCTGCCACAAAAATCCTTGAAGCCGAGCGATGGCTGAAGAGCGCCAATCTCCACGAGGCCACGCTCCTCCGACGACAGCAGGAGCAAGGCGACACTGGTGCGCCCCATCTGGGGGCTCGAAAGGTGGAAGGGCGCAATGCATGAGGGGAGAACGAAGGCATGGCCACTGCCCGGGGGATCGATCCCCTTTTTATAGGCAGATCTCCTCACTTGCGCCCCAAGCGTCACGGGCAAAGTCTCCACTGACGTGCTCCAGGGTTCTCCCCCTACGACACAGGGGTTGGGTCCCACACGTCATCAGAACTGACCCGAGACGCGAAGAAGGCAAACCGCCACATGCGAGGCATGAAACCGCCCTGCGGTTATAAGCGTTCCCTCATCCTCGCCGGAACCAGCGGACGAGAGAGCGAGCCGCCACGTAGGGAGCATGCAACTGCACCGCGGTTATGCACCCTTTTGGCTTCATCACTTCCGATGGACCAGCATGAAGGCCCGGTCCCACATACCATGCAACCGGCGCGATGGTCACTACGTGCAAGGAAACCACACCGCCACCTCCGCCAATGCTGCGTCTTCTCGACTGCGGAACCAGTGCCGCGACTCGAGGTAGCCCCGCGCGTGACCCAACAGTGCCAATTGAGTGCAGCAGTCACGGGTCAGCCAGTCGTGGGGGTAGGCACGGCAGTTGATGTGGCCAAAAGCGGACCGACAATAACTGCTGCAACAAGACGGGTAGAAGCAGCGGTCAAATCACCCCAGGCTCGCGTCCTTTCCTGAAGCAGCAGGGGAGCCCTCTCCCACGGCGTAAGAATGACGCGCCCGTGCCCCGTTCCTCGAACGGCCCGCGCACGCGCAACAGACGCCCCGCGAATCGCCCGTCCCGTCGCATTAACTCCTTGGCAGAGCAAGCGACACCGTTGGCAGGCGAAGCAGGCGACGTTACACCTCTATCATGATGACCGCGTCAAAAAAGGTGCGCCACGCTATTTAAATTCATATCCTTTTCCATTTTCTCTCTCTCTCTTGCCACAGGGACCGAGAAAAGGGATATTTTGAAAGGGATCCTTCTCCACGAAGGGAACGGGCACCGAGCCCTCCTACTGATCAGGGGTTCGAAGGCTAGCCCCTCGGAAGGGTTCGACAGCCGCCGCAGAGCACCCGGGCTCCGCGCCCATTACTGATCAGGGGTTCAAAGGCTGGCCCCTCAGAAGGGTTCGACAGCCACCCCAGAGCACTTGGGCTCCGCCCCATTATTGATCAGGGGTTCGAACGCTGGCCCCTCGAAAGGGTTCGACAGCCGCCCCAGAACACGCAGAGTGAGGGATGACCCTGGGTACGTCCGATACATGGCCGAGGCTCGGGCTACGCTCCTAAGGTACCCTAGGACATTTCCGAGACCAGCGGGAACGACTCGTAATGGAATCCCACCGGAGGGAGGCATCGAGCCCTTGGACCCTATCGAAAAGGGTCCGGGTCCAGCGAATCACCTGTAGGTACTTTTGGAGCGTGCCTCTGGGCCACTAGCCGACCCCTAACGAACGGGGCACGGGCGTCCACTCAGATCACCCGTTAGCAACTCACTGGAAACACCATGATCGGTGCCCTCCGAGGGTAACATGGCGCTTTCCCCCCTTCCTCCTTGCAAAAAGGCAACGAAGGGGCGTATAATAAAAGTCGAGCCAGTCCTTGATTGTCCTCTCGCTCCGTGCAGGGGCTCGGGGGCTGCCCTCGTACCCGGCTGCGGCCAAAACTGTTGACAGCGTCAACAAACCAGCTCAAAAACTCAGAGCCTGACCATGCACCCGGGCTGCGGCCAGGCCGCATGAGGGAACAACCAGGCCGACCGAGGCGTCACATCACGAATTAAGACCTCAGAGGAGTCAAAACACTCCTCCGAGGCCTCGGGGGCTACACCCGGTGGGTGCGCTCGCGCGCACCCACCAGAACGAAACATAACCGAGAAAAGCTGGTCCCCTCGCAAAAATCCGGCAAAACCTCCAAGCAAGTGCCTACACTCCCTTCGAGGCTCGGGGGCTACTATCGGGTACCGTAATTAGGGGTACCCCCAACACTCCTAATCACGGCTGGTAAACACCTTCAGAGCAAACCGTGAAGACTGACAGTTCGGGTCAAAGTCAAAGCTTCGTCTACCAAGGGACGCGGTCTCGCCTCGCCCGAGCCCAGCCTCGGGCGGAACAGTGGTCCCAGACGAATTCACGTCTCGCCCGAGGGTCTCCTCAGGCAGTGAGCGCACCCTCGGGTCAGCCGAAGGCAAGCCTTGTCGTGCAAGCGACCTTGGCCAAATCGCCTTACCAGCCGACCGTATTGCATGCGCATTTAATGTTGGGATCGCCTGACACCTTATCCTGACACGCGCGCCTCAGTCCGTAAGGTCGAAGTGACCGCAGTAACTTCGCCCTTTCACTGACCGATCTGACAGGAAAACAGCGCCGCCCGCCCCGCTCCGGCTGCTGTGCCAACCACCCGGGCGAAATTGACAACGATCAAGTTCAGCCTCGGGTGCAACAGGAAGCTCCGCCTCGCCCGACCCCAGGGCTCGACCTCGGCCTCGGCTTCGGGAAGAGTCACATCCTCGCCCGACCCTGGGCCTCGGCCCCAGCCTTGGCCTTGGAGGAGTCGCCGCCTCGCCCGACCTTAGGCTCGGATCAACCGCGCCACAAGGGATGCATCATTACCCTACTCCTAGCTAGCTCAGGCTAAGAAGGAACAAGACCGGCGTCCCATCCAGCTTACCCCGGTAACAGGCGATGGTGGTTTCCCGCATGCAACCATGACGTCGGCGGTTCTCAAGCCCCCTACGGAAGCAAGGAGACGTCAGCAGGATCCATGCAGCGCCAACAGCTGTACTGCTACAGGGCTCAAGGCACTTCTCCAACGGCCACGATACTACCTCTACAGGGCTCGAGACGCCCCCCCCGACGGCCACATTATTATCTGTACAGGGCTCAGGGCACTTCCCTGCCAGCCACGTTAGCTCCCAGCTACACCCCATTGTACAGCTGGGCATCTCCTTATGTCTATAAAAGGGGGTGTCCAGGGCCCCGCGAGGGGGAAAAGAGATGGAGAGGGGGAAAACGAACAAACGTACGAGCAAACGAACACACGATAGCATGGCAGGGGAGACGAGTAGACGCACGACAAAGGGACGGGAGAAGGCGAGCGGGGGCCAGATCCCCTCTCTCTCTCTCTCTTGCTCTCTCCTACTCGCTCTCTCTCGCCCTCGCTCTCTCGCAACGCTTGTAACCCCTACTACGAGCACCCTGGTGCAGGATAATACAAGGCCCATTCCCCCACTTGTGTTCCATCTCGCACCAACCCATCTGGGCAGGGGCACGCAGCGACAAATTTACTTGTCGGTCTAGGGACCCCCCGGGTCCGAAACCCTGACAAAATGCTTTATTCTTGTTAAAAGAGGTAGAAAATCTAAATTTGCTCCTAAGGCTGTAGAAAGCTTTTTACTAGGATATGATTCAAACACAAGGGCATATAGAGTCTTTAACAAGTCCACTGGACTAGTTGAAGTTTCTTGTGACATTGTGTTTGATGAGACTAACGGCTCTCAAGTAGAGCAAGTTGATATTAATGAATTAGATGATGAAGAGGCTCCATGCATCGCGCTAAGGAACATGTCCATTGGGGATGTGTGCCCTAAGGAATTCGAAGAGCCTCCACAAGCACAAGCTCAACCATCTTCCTCCATGCAAGCATCTCCACCAACTCAAGATGAGGACGAGGCTCAAGATGATGAAGGAGAAGATCAAGTTGATGAGCCACCTGAGGAAGATGGCAATGATCAAGGGGGAGATACAAATGATCAAAACAAGTAAGATGAACAAGATCAAAGACCGCCACACCCAAGAGTCCACCAAGCAATCCAACGAGATCACCCCGTGAACACCATCCTAGGAGATATTCATAAGGGGGTAACCACTCGATCTCGTGTTGCTCATTTTTCTGAACATTACTCTTTCGTTTCCTCTATTGAGACACATAGGGTAGAGGAAGCACTTCAAGATTCGGATTGGGTGTTGGCGATGCAAGAGGAGCTCAACAATTTCACAAGAAATGAGGTATGACATTTAGTTCCACGTCCTAACCAAAATGTTGTAGGAACCAAGTGGGTCTTCCGCAATAAACAAGATGAGCATGGTGTGGTGACAAGGAACAAGGTACGACTTGTGGCCAAAGGGTATTCACAAGTCGAAGGTTTGGATTTTGGTGAAACCTATGTGAAAGGGAATTAGGCTTACACCTATTTCCTAAATTGATTTTGGTGGTTGAATTGCCCAACACAAATAATTGGATTAACTAGTTTGCCCAAGTCTATAAGTTCTACAGGTACCAAAGGTTCACAATAAGCCAATAAAAAGACCAAGAAAAGGGTTCAACAAAAAGAGCAAAGGGACAACCGAAGGCACCCTGGTTTGGCGCACCGGACTGTCCGGTGTGCCACCGGATAGTGTCTGGTTCACCACCAGACAATGTCCGGTGCACTAGGGGACTCCAAGCTAAACTTCGCACCTTCTGGAATTCTCAGAGGCGCTTCGCTATAATTCACCGGACTGTCCGGTGCACCACCGGACAGTGTTCGGTGCCCCAAGACCAAGCGACTCTGAACTCGCCAGCTTCGGGAATCCGCTCCGCTATAATTCACTGGACATGTCCGGTGCACACCGGACTGTCCGGTGTAACGGCGGAGCAACGACTACTTCGCGCCAACGGTCACCTGCAGAAGCATTTAATGCGTGCCAGAGCGCGTAGAGGAGCAGTGCACGCGCGGGTGGCACACCGGACAGCCTACAGGGCCTGTTCGGTGCACCACCGGACAGGCAGGCGAGCCCACACGTCAGAGCTCCAACGGTCGAACCCTAACGGCCGGGTGACGTGGCTAGCGCACCGAACACTGTCCGGTGGCGCACCGGACTGTCCGGTGCGCCCGTCGACAGCAGCCTTCACCAAACGACTAGTTTGGTGGTTGGGGTTATAAATACCCCCAACCACCCCACATTCAAGTCATCCAAGTTTTCAACCTTCCAACTACTTACAAGAGCTAGGCATTCAATACAAGACACACCAAGTGATCAAATCCTCTCCCAATTCCACACAATGCTTTAGTGACTAGTGAGAGAGATTTGTTGTGTTCTTTTGAGCTCTTGCGCTTGGATTGCTTCTTTCTTTCTCACTCTTTCTTGAGATTCATTCACTTGTAACCGAAGCAAGAGACACCAATTGTGTGGTGGTCCTTGCGGGGAAGTTTGTTCCCGTTTGATTGAGAAGAAGAAGCTCACTCGGTCCGAGGGACCGTTTGAGAGAGGGAAAGGGTTGAAAGAGACCCGGTCTTTGTGACCACCTCAACGGGGAGTAGGTTTGAGAGAACCGAACCTCGGTAAAACAAATCCTTGTGTCTCACTTCTTTATTCGCTTGTGATTTGTTTTGAGCCCTCTCTCGGACTCGCACTATTTCTAACGCTAACCCGGCTTGTAGTTGTGATTAACTTTGTAAATTTCAGTTTCGCCCTATTCACCCCCCCTCTAGGCGACTTTCAATTGGTATCAGAGCCCGGTGCTTCATTAGAGCCTAACCGCTCGAAGTGATGTCGGGAGATCACACCAAGAGGGAGATGGAGACCAGTGACAAGCCCACTACAAGCCACGGGAAAACATCATCGGAAGAGTCCCGCAACAAGGGAAAGGGGAAGGAGAAGAAATCCTCTTCCCACAAGTCGCATCGGAGTAGCGGCAAGCACAAGAAGATGAGGAAGGTGGTGTACTACGAGACCGATACTTCATCACCTTCCACCTCCGGCTCCGACGCGTCGTCCGTAACTTCTAAGCGCCATGAGCGCAAGAAGTTTAGTAAGATCCCCCTACGCTATCCTCGCATTCCTAAACATACATCTTTACTTTCCGTCCCATTAGGCAAACCACCAACATTTGATGGTGAAGATTATGCTAGGTGGAGTGATATGATGCGATATCACCTAACCTCACTTCACAAAAGTATATGGGATATTGTTGAGTTTGGTGTATAGGTACCATCCGTAGGGGATGAGAATTATGATGAGGACGAAGTGGCCCAAATCCAACACTTCAACTCCCAAGCCACAACTATACTCCTCGCCTCTTTAAGTCGAGAGGAGTATAACAAGGTGCAAGGGTTGAAGAGTGCTAAGGAAATTTGGGACGTGCTAAAGACCGCGCACAAAGGAGATGAGGTGACCAAGATCACCAAGCGGGAAACGATCGAGGGGGAGCTCGGTCGCTTCCGTCTTCGCCAAGGGGAGGAGCCACAAGACATGTACAACCGGCTCAAAACCTTGGTGAATCAAGTGCGCAACCTCAGGAGCAAAAAATGGGATGACCACGAAGTGGTTAAGGTTATTCTTAGATCACTTGTTTTCCTTAACCCTACTCAAGTTCAATTAATTCGTGGTAATCCTAGATATACACAAATGACCCCCGAGGAAGTTATAGGTAATTTTGTGAGCTTTGAGTTGATGATCAAAGGCTCAAAGAAGATCAACGAGCTTGATGGCCCCTCCACGTTCGAAGCACAACCGGTCGCATTCAAGGCGACGGAAGAAAAGAAGGAGGAATCTACTCCAAGTCGAACACCCATCGACGCCTCCAAGCTCGACAACGAGGAGATGGCGCTCATCATCAAGAGCTTCCGTCAAATCCTCAAGCAAAGGAGGGGGAAAGATTACAAGCCCCGCTCCAAGAGAGTTTGCTACAAGTGTGGTAAGCCCGGTCACTTTATAGCAAAATGTCCTATTTCAAGTGACAGTGATAGGGGCAACGACAAGAAGGGGAGAAGAAAGGAGAAAAAGAGGTACTACAAGAAGAAGGGCGGTGATGCCCAAGTTTGCCGGGAATGGGACTCCAACGAGAGCTCCACCGACTCCTCCTCCGACGAGGACGCTGCAAACATCGCCGTCACCAAGGAACTTCTCTTCCCCAACGTCGGCCACAAGTGCCTCATGGCAAAGGACGGCAAAAGGAAGAAGGTAAAATCAAGATCCTCCACTAAATATGAAACCTCTAGTGATGAGGATAATGCTAGTAATGAGGTGGATAACTTGCGCCTTCTTTTTGCCAACCTAAATATGCAACAAAAAGAAAAGTTAAATGAATTAATTAGTGCCATCCATGAAAAGGATGATCTCTTGGACTCCCAAGAGGACTTCCTAATTAAGGAAAACAAAAAGCATGTTAAGGTTAAAAATGCTTATGCTCTAGAAGTTGAAAAATGTGAGAAATTAACTAGTGAGCTATGCACATGCCATGATTTAATTGCCAACCTTAGAAATGAAAATGCTAGTTTAAATGCTAAGGTTGATTCTCATGTTTGTAATGTTTCAATTCCCAATCTTAGAGATGAGAATGTTGATTTACACGCTAAGGTTAAAGAATTGAATGATTCTCTTGCTAGCCTTAGGATTGAAAATGAAAAATTGCTTGCTAAGGCTAAAGATTTTGATGATTGCAATGTTATTATTTCTAACCTTAGAAGTGAAAATGATATATTACATGCTAAGGTTGTAGAATTAAAATCTTGCAAACCCTCTACATCTACCATTGAGCATGTTTCTATTTGCACTAGATGTAGAGATATTGATATTAATGCTATTCATGATCATATGGCTTTAATTAAACAACAAAATAATCATATAGCAAAATTAGATGCTAAAATTGCCGAGCATGAACTAGAAAATGAAAAATTTAAATTTGTTCGCAGTACGCTCTATAGTGGGAGACGCCCTGGCATCAAGGATGGCATTGGCTTCCAAAAGGGGGACAATGTCAAACTTAATGCCCCTCCTAAGAAATTGTCCAACTTTGTTAAGGGCAAGACTCCCATGCCTCAGGATAACGAGGGTTACATTTTGTACCCTGCCAGTTATCCCGAGAGCAAAATTAGGAGAATTCACTCTAGGAAGTCTCACTCTGCCCTAATCATGCTTTTATGTATAAGGGTGAGACATCTAGCTCTAGGCAACCAACCCGTGCTAAGTTGCCTAAGAAGAAAACTCCTAGTGCATCAAATGATCATAGCATTTCATTTAAAACTTTTGATGCATCTTATGTTTTAACTAACAAATCCGGCAAGGTAGTTGCCAAGTTTGTCGGGAGCAAACACAAGGGCTCCAAGACTTGTGTTTGCGTACCCAAAGTTCTTGTGTCTAATACCAAAGGACCCAAAACCGTTTGGGTACCTAAAGTCAAGAACTAAAATTGTTTTGTAGGTTTACGCATCCAGGGGCTCAAGTTGGATCATCGATAGCGGGTGCACAAACCACATGACTGGGGAGAAGAAAATGTTCTCCTCCTACGAGAAAAACCAAGATCCCCAACGAGCTATCACATTCGGGGATGGAAACCAAGGTTTGGTCAAAGGTTTGGGTAAAATAGCTATATCTCCTGACCATTCCATTTCCAATGTTTTTCTTATTGATTCATTAGATTACAACTTGCTTTCCGTTTCCCAATTATGTCAAATGGGCTACAACTGTCTATTTACTGATGTAGGTGTCACTGTCTTTAGAAGAAGTGATGATTCAATAGCATTTAAGGGAGTGTTAGAGGGTCAGCTATACCTGGTAGATTTTGATAGAGCTGAACTCGACACTTGCTTAATTGCTAAGACTAACATGGGTTGGCTCTGGCACCGCCGACTAGCCCATGTTGGAATGAAGAATCTTCATAAGCTTCTAAAGGGAGAGCACATTTTAGGATTAACAAATGTTCATTTTGAGAAAGACAGGATTTGTAGCGCATGCCAAGCTGGGAAGCAAGTTGGTGTTCATCATCCACACAAGAACATCATGACGACTGACAGGCCACTGGAGCTCCTACACATGGATTTATTCGGCCCGATTGCTTACATAAGCATCGGTGGGAGTAAGTACTGTCTAGTTATTGTGGATGATTATTCTCACTTCACTTGGGTGTTCTTTTTGCAGGAAAAATCTCAAACCCAAGAGACCTTAAAGGGATTCTTGAGACGAGCTCAAAATGAGTTCGGCTTAAGGATCAAGAAAATAAGAAGCGACAACGGAACGGAGTTCAAGAACTCTCAAATTGAAAGCTTCCTTGAGGAGGAGGGCATCAAGCATGAGTTCTCTTCTCCCTACACCCCACAACAAAATGGTGTAGTGGAGAGGAAGAATCGAACTCTATTGGACATGGCAAGAACCATGCTTGATGAGTACAAGACGCCGGATCGGTTTTGGGCCGAAGCGGTTAACACCGCTTGCTACGCCATCAACCGATTATATCTACACCGAATCCTCAAGAAGACATCATACGAACTCCTAACCGGTAAAAAGCCCAACATTTCATATTTTAGAGTCTTTGGTAGCAAATGCTTTATTCTTGTTAAAAGAGGTAGAAAATCTAAATTTGCTCCTAAGACAGTAGAAGGCTTTTTACTAGGATATGATTCAAACACAAAGGCATATAGAGTCTTTAACAAGTCCTCGGGACTAGTTGAAGTTTCTTGTGACGTTGTGTTTGATGAAACTAACGGCTCTCAAGTAGAGCAAGTTGATCTTGATGAGATAGGTAATGAAGAGGCTCCGTGCATCGCGCTAAGGAACATGTCCATTGGGGATGTGTGTCCTAAGGAATCTGAAGAGCCCACTCAAGCACAAGATCAACCATCCTCCTCCACGCAAGCATCCCCACCAACTCAAAATGAGGACAAGGCTCAAGTTGATGAAGGAGAAAATCAAAATGATGAGCCACCTCAAGATGACGACAACGATCAAGGGGGAGATGCAAATGATCAAGATAAGGAGGATGAAGAACCAAGACTGCCACACCCAAGAGTCCACCAAGCAATCCAACGAGATCACCCCGTCGACACCATCCTCGGCGACATTCATAAGGGAGTAACCACTCGATCTCGTGTTGCACATTTTTGTGAGCATTACTCTTTTGTTTCCTCTATTGAGCCACACAGGATAGAGGAAGCACTCCAAGATTCGGATTGGGTGATGGTGATGCAAGAGGAACTCAACAACTTCACTAGGAATGAGGTATGGCATTTAGTTCCACGTCCTAACCAAAATGTTGTAGGAACCAAATGGGTCTTCCGCAACAAGCAAGACGAGCATGGTGTGGTGACAAGGAACAAAGCTCGACTTGTGGCCAAGGGATACTCCCAAGTCGAAGGTTTGGATTTCGGTGAAACCTATGCACCCGTAGCTAGGCTTGAGTCCATTCGTATATTATTAGCCTATGCTACTTTCCATGGCTTCAAGCTTTACCAAATGGACGTGAAGAGTGCCTTCCTCAACGGACCAATCAAGGAAGAGGTCTATGTTGAGCAACCTCCTGGCTTTGAAGACAGTGAGTATCCTAACCATGTCTATAGGCTCTCTAAGACGCTTTATGGGCTCAAGCAAGCCCCAAGAGCATGGTATGAATGCCTAAGAGATTTCCTTATTGCTAATGGCTTCAAAGTCGGCAAGGCCGATCCTACTTTATTTACTAAAACTCTTGACAATGATTTGTTTGTATGCCAAATTTATGTTGATGATATTATATTTGGGTCTACTAACGAATCTACCTGTGAGGAATTTAGTAGGATCATGACACAGAAATTCGAGATGTCAATGATGGGAGAGTTGAAGTATTTCTTGGATTTCAAGTAAAGCAACTCCAAGAGGGCACCTTCATTAGCCAAACGAAGTACACTCAAGACATTCTAAACAAGTTTGGGATGAAGGATGCCAAGCCCATCAAGACTCCCATGGGAACAAATGGGCATCTCGACCTCGACACGGGAGGTAAATCCGTTGATCAAAAGGTATACCGATCGATGATAGGTTCATTACTCTATTTATGTGCATCTCGACCAGACATTATGCTTTCCGTATGCATGTGTGCAAGATTCCAAGCCGACCCTAAGGAATCTCACCTTACGGCCGTAAAACGAATCTTGAGATATTTGGCTTATACTCCTAAGTTTGGGCTTTGGTACCCTCGGGGATTCACATTTGATTTAATTGGTTGTTCGGATGCCGATTGGGCAGGGTGTAAGATTAATAGAAAGAGCACATCGGGGACTTGCCAGTTCTTGGGAAGGCCCTTGGTGTCTTGGGCTTCAAAGAAGCAAAATTCGGTCGCTCTTTCTACCATCGAAGCCGAGTACATTGCCGCAGGCCATTGTTGCGCGCAATTACTTTGGATGAGGCAAACCCTGCGGGACTATGGTTACAAATTAACCAAAGTTCCTCTTCTATGTGATAATGAGAGTGCAATCCGCATGGCGGATAATCTCGTTGAGCATAGCCGCACTAAACACATAGCCATTCGGTATCATTTTCTTAGGGATCACCAACAAAAGGGGGATATCAAGATTGCATATATTAACACTAAAGATCAATTAGCCGATATCTTTACCAAGCCACTAGATGAACAAACTTTTACCAAACTTAGGCATGAGTTAAATATTCTTGATTCAAGGAATTTCTTTTGATGTCTTGCACACATAGCTCATGTATTATACCTTTGATCATCTCTTTCATGTGCTATGACTAATGTGTTTTCAAGTGTATTTCAAACCAAGTCATAGGTATATTGAAAGGGAATTGGAGTCTTCGGTGAAGACAAAGGCTTCCACTCCACTTCATCACTCTTCCTTCGCCGTCGCTCCAAGCATCTCTTCGTCTTTGGTATAATCTTCACTCATATGTCTTATTTGCCAAAGGGGAGTAAATAGTTAGCAAAGGGCTTATATTTCACTCTAAGTATCCGTTTTTGGCGATTCATGCCAAAGGGGGAGAGTATTAAGCCCAAAGCAAAAGGACCACACCACCACTCAATTTTAAAACTTATGATTTTCAAATTGGTATTTCTTTGTGTTCTAAAGGGGGAGAAAGTAGCACCTTCAAAAATTTGTATCTTAAAACCCTCTTGAACACTAAGAGGAAGATTTTATTTAGGGGGAGTTTTGTTTAGTCAAAGAAAAAGTATTTGAAACAAGGGGAGAAAATTTGAAATCTTAAAAATGCTTCGCAAAATCTTATTCATTTACCTTTGACTATTTGCAAAAGGACTTTGAAAAGGATTTACAAAAAGAATTTGCAAAAACAAAACATGTGGTGCAAGCGTGGTCCAAAATGTTAAAAATAAAGAAACAATCCATGCATATCTAGTAAGTAATATTTATTGGCTCAATTCTAAGCAACCTTTGCACTTACAATTATGCAAACTAGGTCAATTATGCACTTTTATATTTGCTTTGGTTTGTGTTGGCATCAATCACCAAAAAGGGGGAGATTGAAAGGGAATTAGGCTTACACCTATTTCCTAAATTGATTTTGGTGGTTGAATTGCCCAACACAAATAATTGGACTAACTAGTTTGCCCAAGTCTATAAGTTCTACAGGTACCAAAGGTTCACAATAAGCCAATAAAAAGACCAAGAAAAGGGTTCAACAAAAAGAGCAAAGGGACAACCGAAGGCACCCTGGTTTGGCGCACCAGACTGTCCGGTGCACCACCGGACAGTGTCCGGTGCACCAGGGGACTCCAAGCTAAACTTCGCACCTTCGGGAATTCTCAGAGGCACTTCGCTATAATTCACCGGATTGTCCGGTGCACCACCGGATAGTGTCCGGTGCCCCAAGACCAAGTGACTCTGAACTCGCCAGCTTCGGGAATCCGCTCCGCTATAATTCACCGGACATGTCCGGTGCACACCGGACTGTCCGGTGTAACGGCGGAGCAACGGCTACTTCGCGCCAACGGTCACCTGCAGAAGCATTTAATGCGCGCCAGAGCGCGCAGAGGAGCAGTGCACACGCGGGTGGCACACCGGACAGCCAGGCGGGCCCACACGTCAGAGCTCCAACGGTCGAACCCTAACGGCCGGGTGACGTGGTTGGCGCACCGGACACTATCCGGTGGCGCACCGGACTGTCCGGTGCGTTCGTCGACAGCAGCCTTCACCAAACGGCTAGTTTGGTGGTTGGGGTTATAAATACCCCCAACCACCCCACATTCAAGTCATCCAAGTTTTCAACCTTCCAACTACTTACAGGAGCTAGGCATTCAATACAAGACACACCAAGTGATCAAATCCTCTCCCAATTCCACACAAGGCTTTAGTGACTAGTGAGAGAGATTTGTTGTGTTCTTTTGAGCTCTTGCGCTTGGATTTCTTCTTTCTTTCTCACTCTTTCTTGAGATTCATTCACTTGTAACCGAAGCAAGAGACACCAATTGTGTGGTGGTCCTTGCGGGGAAGTTTGTTCCCGTTTGATTGAGAAGAAGTAGCTCACTCGGTCCGAGGGACCGTTTGAGAGAGGGAAAGGGTTGAAAGAGACCCGGTCTTTGTGACCACCTCAACGGGAGTAGGTTTGAGAGAACCGAACCTCGGTAAAACAAATCCTTGTGTCTCACTTCTTTATTCGCTTGCGATTTGTTTTGAGCCCTCTCTCGGACTCGCACTATTTCTAACGCTAACCCGGCTTGTAGTAGTGATTAACTTTGTAAATTTCAGTTTCACCCTATTCACCCCCCTCTAGGCGACTTTCACTATGCACTCGTAGCTAGGCTTGAGTCAATTCGTATATTACTTGCCTATGCTACTTACCATGGCTTTAAGCTTTATCAAATGGACGTGAAGAGTGCCTTCCTCAACGGACCTATCAAGGAAGAGGTCTATGTTGAGCAACCTCCTAACTTTGAAGATAGTGAGTATCCTAACCACGTATACAAACTCTCAAAGGCGCTTTATGGGCTCAAGCAAGCCCCAAGAGCATGGTATGAATGCCTTCGAGATTTTCTTATCACTAATGGCTTCAAAGTCGGCAAGGCCGATCCTACTCTCTTTACTAAGACAATTGAGAATGATTTGTTTGTATGCCAAATTTATGTTGATGATATCATATTTGGGTCTACTAACAAATCTATTTGTGAAGAGTTTAGTAAGATCATGATTCAAAAATTCGAGATGTCTATGATGGGGGAGTTAAAGTATTTTCTAGGATTCCAAGTCAAGCAACTCCAAGAGGGGACCTTCATTTGCCAAACGAAGTACATTCAAGACATTCTTACCATGTTTGGAATGAAGGATGCCAAGCCCATCAAGACACCCATGGGAACCAAAGGGCATCTCGACCTCGACACGAGAGGTAAATCTGTAGATCAAAAGGTATACCGGTCGATGATAGGATCCTTACTCTATTTATGTGCATCTCGACCGGATATTATGCTTTCTGTATGCATGTGTGCAAGGTTCCAAGCCGATCCTAAGGAAGTTCACCTTAGGGCCATGAAGCTAATCTTGAGATATTTAGTTCAAACACCTAAGTTTGGTCTTTGGTACCCCAAGGGATCCTCATTTGATTTATTAGGATATTCCGATGCTGATTGGGCAGGGTGTAAGATTGATAGGAAGAGCACATCAGGGACTTGTCAGTTTCTGGGGAGATCCCTGGTGTCTTGGGCTTCAAAGAAACAAAACTCAGTAGCTCTTTCTACCGCCAAAGCCGAGTACATTGTCGCAGGACATTGTTGCGCGCAATTGCTTTGGATGAGGCAAACCCTTAGGGACTATGGCTACAAATTTAGCAAAGTCCCTCTCCCATGTGATAATGAGAGTGCAATCCGCATGGCGGATAATCCCGTTGAACACAGCTGCACTAAGCACATAGCCATTCGGTATCACTTTCTGAGAGATCACCAACAAAAGGGGGATATCGAGATAGCCTATATAAACACAAAAGATCAATTGGCCGATGTCTTTACCAAGCCTTTAGATGAGCAATCCTTTACCAAACTTAGGAATGAGCTAAATATTCTTGATTCTAGGAACTTTGATTGATTCTTTGCACACATAGCTCATTTATATACCTTTGATCATATCTCTTTTATGCCTATGACTAATATGTTTTCAAGTGCAATATTATGCTTAGTCATAGAATTGAAAGGGAAATGGAGTATTCGACAAAGAAGGCGCTTCCACTCAACTCCATTGGTATTTGCCGGTACTCCGCATCACTCTCCACTTTGGTATAATCTTCACTCATGTCTATTTGTTTGCCATTGGGGAGAAAGTTCAAGGGCTTATATTTCACTCACAAGTATCTGTTTTTGGCGATTCATGCCAAAGGGGGAGAAAGTATGAGCCCAAAGCAAAAGGACCGCACCACCACCGAATTTTAAAATGAAGTTTTCAAATTGATATCTTATTGTGTTCAAAAAGGGGGGAGAAAGTAGTTTCTTCAAAGATTTCTAAAACCCTCTTGAACACTAAGAGGAGAATTTTATTTAGGGGGAGTTTTGTTTAAGTCAAAGGAAAAGCATTTGAAACAAGGGGAGAAAAATATTAAATCCTAAAAATGCTTCTTTCAATCTTATTCATGTACCTTTGACTATTTGCAAAAGGTTTTTGAAAAGAATTTTACAAAGGATTTGCAAAAACAAAACCCGTGGTGCAAATGTGGTCCAAAATTTTAAATAAGAAGAAAACCATCCATGCACATCTATTGAAATAAGTTTATTGGTTTCAATTCCGAGCAACCTTTGCACTTACCTCATGCAAACTAGTTCAATTCAACACTTTTATATTTGCTTTGGTTTGTGTTGGCATCAATCACCAAAAAGGGGGAGATTGAAAGGGAAATAGGGTCAAACCTTTTCCAATATGAATTTTGGTGGTTGAATTGCCCAACACAAATTATTGGACTAACTAGTTTGCTCTAGAATATATGTTCTACAGGTGCCAAAGGTTCACAACAAACCAATACAAAGATAAAAGAAAGGGTTCAAAACAATGGAGCAAAGTATACCGAAGGCAGCCCTGGTCTGGCGCACCGGACTGTCCGGTGCACCAGGGAACCCAACTCCAAACTTGCCACCTTCGGGAATTCTGAGAGCCGCTCCACTATAATTCACTGGACTGTCCGGTGTAGCACCGGACTGTCCGGTGTGCCAGCGGAGCAACGACTACTTCACGCCAACGGTCGTCTGCAGAAGACATTTAATGCGCTATAGTGCGCGCCTGCGCGCAGAAGTCAGAGCAGGCGCCAGAAGGTGCACCGGACAGTCTACAGGACCTGTCCGGTGCACCACCGAACTATCTGGTGGCCCCAATTGTTAGAGCTCCAACGGTTGGAACCCAACGGCCTGGTGACGTGGCTGGCGCACCGGACAGTGTCCGGTGGCGCACCGGACTGTCCGGTGCGCCATACGACAGAAGCCCTCACCAACGGTTCTTTTGGTGGTTGGGGCTATAAATACCCCCCAACCACCACACTTCTATGCATCCAAGTTTTCAGCCTTCAAACCTCATACAAGAGCTATAACATTCAATACAAGACACAAACAAAGAGATCAAATCCTCTCCCAAGTCTGGAATCACTCCAAACAAATTAGTGACTAGAGAGAGAGACTTTTGTGTTCTTTTGAGCTCTTGCGCTTGGATTGTTTTTCTTCTTCCTCATTCTTGTTTCCATAACACTTGTAATCAAAACAAGAGACACCAATTGTGTGGTGGTCCTTGTAGTGGACTTTGTGTCCCATTTGATTGAGAAGAGAAACTCACTCGATCTAAGTGACCGTTTGAGAGAGGGAAAGGGTTGAAAGAGACCCGGTCTTTGTGACCACCTCAACAGGGAGTAGGTTTGCAAGAACCGAACCTCGGTAAAACAAATCACCGTGTCATCCATTCTTATTTGCTTGTGATTTGTTTTCGCCCTCTCTTTTGGACCCGCTTATATTTCTAACGCTAACCCCGGCTTGTAGTTGTGCTTAAGTTTATAATTTTTAGATTCCGCCTATTCACCCCCCCCCCCCCCTCTAGGCGACTTTCAGCAGTAAATCTTGTAGAAGAATGTGGTTGCCATGAGTATTAAGATTAACTATCTTTTTTTCATTGACAAGAACATTATGTCGTATATCAGCGACATATCCATCAAGAAACTTGACCCCTTTTAATACTTGACAAAACAATTTCTTCTCAACAGAGCTCATTGAGTAGGGTGCAGAAGGCAAATAAAATTGATTAGCTTCTAGTTCAATAGGATGAAGGTCGCTTCTAATACCTAAAGCTTGAAGATCCAAGCGAGCATTCAGATTATCCTTAGATTTTCCAGCAATGTCCAACAAAGTATTAATTATATTTTCACACACATTCTTCTCTATGTGCATGACATCAAAATTATATCGAATTTTCAAGTCCTTCCAATATGGAAGAGTGAACCAAATAGGTCTCTTTTTCAAAAAGACTAATGGTTTCCCATCCTTGCGTTTCTGATTCCTTATTGGCTTACCTGATGGCTTCTTGCCATAAATTGTTTTCAAATTTTTTGTACAATCCAAAATTTCCTCTCCTGAAAGAGGAGTAGGTGCTGGCCTCAACTCACTTTCACCAAATGAATCAACATCAGACCTAAATGGGTGGTTTGGATGTAAGAACCTACGATGTCCCATGTAGCAAGACTTGCTACCATTTCCAAGTCTGAGAGAACAAATCAATGAGTGGCAATCAGGACATGCTGCTTCACCAGAGGTGACAAATCCGGATACACTGCCTAGACCAGGGAAATCAGTGATGGTCCAAATTATTGCAGCACGCAATTGAAAGTATTCACCCTTTGAGGCATCATAGGTCTTCACACCATTAACAAACATATCAAGGAGATCATAGACAAGGGGCTGAAAATAAACGCCCATATCACTACCCACAGAAGATCGACCAGGAATTAAGACAGACAAGATAAAATTTGAATCCTTCATGCACATTGATGGTGGAAAGTTGAGTGGAATCAATATGCCAGGCCAAATACTGTAACTAACATTCATTGTCCTATATGGATTGAAACCATCTGTAGCAAATGCTAGGCGGATATTACGACTATCCATAGCAAATTCTGGATACTTTTGATCAATATCTTTCCACAAGGGTGAATCGGCAGGATGCCTAAGCAAACCATCTTTTACTCTGTGTTCATCATGCCACCTTGTGAGACTTGCAAATTTAGAAGAAACAAACAATCTTTGGAGTCTTTTTTTAATAGGGAAATAACGAAGCACCTTCCTAGGAACTTTGTACTCACGTTTCCCATCTAGACTCTTCTTTTCTGATTTCCAACGTGAGACACTACATACCGAGCATGAATCAAGTTTTTGATGCTCCTTCCAAAATAGAATGCAATCATTTTCACATGCATGAATTGTAGTGTACCCGACTCCTACAGATTTTACCACTTTCTTTGCTTCATGAAAGTTTCTAGGAAGTGCCGAACCCTTAGGTAGTGCATCAACAAGTAAATCTACCAACAAATCAAAACTTCTATCTATCCATCCTCCAAGAAGTTTGATGTGAAGAAAACGAACTAGGAAACGTAGCTTTGAGTAGTTTTGACAACCTGGATATAATTCTTGACTATTGTCTTCTGCTAGCTTACGAATGGCTACTGTGTCTTCATTAGGTTCGTCAAAAGACCCATCATCCTCCATATCCCCTCCATCATCTAAACCACAAGCTAAATCCTTTAACAACTCAGATATTGCATCATCTTCTGTAGGATGCTAGCTAAACTCATCATCATTGTTACCATGATTCACAAAAGAGGACGAAGCTTCTCCATGTAAGGTCCATGTTGTACCCTTTTAGAAAACCATCACATATCAAGTGTTCTCGCACTTCACCGGCCTCTCTCCAAAATGAGTTAACACACTTCTTGCAAGGGCATAGTATCTTGTTTCCTATTGCTGAATGTCTAAATGCAAAAGCTAGAAAACCATTCACCCCTTGTTTATAAACCTTTGTCTCCCTACATACAGTTCCTATGTTACATATTAATATAACTATAGAAAAACATAAGAGTTGCTATGAAAAGTTGCTTTGTACCTAGCCTCACTTGTGATCCATGATTTATCCATACTCTTTATGTAGGATTTATCCGTACCTAGGTGTGCCTAATGCGTTCTGCAAGAGCTAGCAAAGCAATGAGGGCAGCACTTATGTACCATTAATCTGCCCTTCTACTAGCTGATCGATCGACCCTCTCACACAGTCGTGATTAGGGATGACAATCGGGCGGGTAGAACGCGGATATATGGTTCGCGTTATAATAATTTAACATTCCAACAACCTCAAATAATAATTTTAGCATCAAACAATAATGTGCCTAGTGTGGGCAGCAAACAAAAAAAGGTCTCCACTCTCCATGAGATTAAGACCAAATGATGGCAAAAGCACTAACCTGGACTGGACCGCTGGGTGCTGGCCGTAGAACCGTAGAAGCAGTGTGTTGTGTGCCTAGCGGCCTGGCGGACGACAGCAAGTCAGCAGGCAGCAATTGCCTGGGCCCTGGGCGGACGGGCGGACATGGACCGCGAGGCACCGAGGGAGAGGCGGGGCGGGGCGGGGCGGCGCGCTCAGGTCGGAGACTCGGAGATGAGGGGCGGAGTGGTGGACCGGCGGTGGAGCACTGGAGCCTGACGGCTAGGGTTAGGAGGAGTCGAGGTCTCTGGATTTGCTGGTCGCAGAATGCCGGATAGAAGAGGCTGGGACTGGGAGCCTGGGTCCTGGGACGCTGGGTCACGGACTCTAATCCTTGACGACATCTATAGCGACCAACCATACGTTGTGAAATTTCTAGACTTTTAGCGACCAACCGACCGTTGCTACAAAAGGATTTAGCGACTGACCGTCGGTCCCTAACCTTTAGCAACCAACAATTGATACCTAATAAGGGTCGCTAAAAATCAACCGTCGTGTAGTGATTTGAAAGGAGCTATATTATCACAACTAACTTGTATGTCATCTTTATCATCTATGACAATGTTGTTTCGCCGTACAATTTTTTTTATATGTTACTATTAGAATTTTTGGTCGCTTTGGCCTGGATATTGACTATCCCTCACGGGGAACAAAACATATATGCGATCGATATGCCTCAGCACGCGCGCGCTGAATATCACGCCATGCACGAGGAGCCCGAGATATCTCGATCGTGGAGAGGACAACGACGTGCTTCCGGCCGGACAGGGACAGGGCGGCCCAGCTGGACGCTGAGCGCCACGCACTTGCGATGTTTCCTGCACAAGGCTACGGATCAAGCAATGCGCGCTGTTGCACGGCTGCTCGATCTCATCCTATATCATCGCGTGTACATATTGACCGACCCACTGCACTACAGGAAGTGTTCATGCATTCCTTGAGCAGCACACTGCCGCGCAAGCTTCCAACACGAAGCTAGGATACGATGCCTCGTCTGCTGCTTCTGCTTCTGCTCCTCCTCGTCACTGCCGCCATCGCCGCAAACGACCTCATCAGCGCCTCTGAAACCGTCGGCGATGGAGACCAGGTCAGGTCGGTCAGACGGATCGATCGTACGTGGCTCGCGACCAGCATGCATGCATGTGCATGGTTTTGCAGCCAGTACGTAGATCGAGCTAGCAATAGCTTGCTGGCTGTACTGTCTTGTCTTGTGTTTTGTTTTCCTGCAGGATCATCTAACATAGATCTAGGCAACAACTTCATCAAATATATACTATGTTGTTTGATCGTGCGTGTGATAAGCATGCAGGTCTACATCGTGTACTTGGGGCATCTACCCAGCAGCGCGGATGCGTCAGAACATACTGAAGGCTTCTCTGCTGTAGAACTTGCTCATCACGACCTGCTGGATCAGGTCCTCCACGGCGGCAGGTGGAAAACTCTCCTTGATTACTGTACCGTTAGAGCTAGTTTTGAGAACCCCATTTTTCTATGGGATATAAATTAGTGTATTTTCTCTTGAAAAAATAGGAATTTATCGAGAAAATGGAGTTTTCAAACTAGGCCGAGCGTTAACATGCATGGTTCTATAACACGGTCTGGATTATTTAACAGATAAATCAGATTATATTCACTAGGTTGGAATCAAATAAAGATATATACAATATCTTTGAACTTTATGATGATAAAGGAGATTAGTCAGGAGAAAATAGAAAGAATATACAATATTAATTGGATTTCTATCATGACCTAACAGACTAGAGTTAATAGACAATGAATTAACTAGAAAAAAAGAAAAGAATATATGCTAACGACATGAATTTAAAAATAAGAGATAAATATAATGGACCAACGTATTGGAATCGATGCTCCCAAGAGCCAATACTGCCGGCTTCCAGAGCAAAAGAAAGCATATAAGAAAAAAATATATTGTCTTTGTAAAATTAAGAGCCAGTGTTTTTTTTTTTGTCTCTTGCAGCTCTGCTTCAGACAGGATCCTGCGTAGTTACAAGAGAAGCTTAAATGGCTTTGCCGCCAAGTTGAGCAAAGAAGAGGCACATAAACTGTCTGGTTTGTGACACTGACAATTAACATGCTCTTCTTTCCCATCATTTTTTGTGTGATTGTGCATTGAGGTTTATTTAGGCCTCAATCTTATACTATTTTCCCTTTAATTTGTTAATTACCTTTAGGCATGAATGGTGTTGTCTCAGTCTTCCCAAGTAGGACCCTCGATCTTTTGACCACGAGATCCTGGGACTTCCTGGGCTTCCCTCAAACGCCCATTCAAGAGCTGCCACTGGAGGGTGACGTCATCGTCGGTATGCTCGACACCGGTGTGTGGCCTGACTCGCCATCTTTCTCCGATGAAGGCTTTGGCCCACCGCCGAGCAGGTGGAAGGGTACATGCCACAACTTCACGTGCAACAAGTACGAAAAGGCTTTTTTTTTTGTTTTTAGTGTCTATCTAGCTCGAGTATGGTCAACGTTAATCTACTGTTGTTATTGCCCCTTGTTCTGAACCAATGGATCATAATCTATGGTTGTTAAGCTTAATGAAATATACAATAATCATAAGCATAAGATTGTTAGCTTAACACGAGGAGAAAAAAAATCTATAGCAGTCAACAGGAATAAAATTTGAGAAACAAAAAAATTAAGTTTTAAAAAATTCAAATTTAGATTCGTGACTTTATCGGATACACGATGCAACAAGAGCCACCATGGATAATAGTAAGGTTTTAAAGTAACTGCATATTTAAACAATTTGTATAGTAATAAGTAAGTTTATGGTAACAAGAGGCACCATGCGAAAGAAAGATATGAATATAAATAAAAAAATATACAAATTTGTTACTTGATGCAAATAGTTATAAGTAAGTTTATGGTAACAAGGTGTGAATTACAGTACCTATTATATCTATAATGCTAGAAAATAAAAAAAAGAAAAAATGATTTAATATAATATAAATGTTTTTATTTATCAAAATTACACTCTTCATTTTAATCTATAAGATGTTTTGAGTTTTCAAACGCATAATTTTTACTATACACTTATATTACTGTCTAGATATATATCAAAAATAATATATATCTTTTAAAAATAGAATGTCTTATAATGTAGAATAAAATCATTATTAAATAAAGGATCATTAAATAGTAAATAATACTTATATCTTCTAAAATTCTAGTAGCTCATGCGAGAGTAGATATTTTAAATAAAGCAGCAGAAGAAAATATTAACACAGACTCACTGTTCGACTATGGCGTGGTGGTGACTTGCATTGCATTGCTTGCATGCAGTAAAATCATCGGAGCACGCGCCTACAACGGAGGATCCAGCAGCTCTGGCCAGTCGCCACTGGACGATGACGGCCACGGCAGCCACACGGCATCCACCGCGGCCGGGCGCGCGGTGGGCAACGTGAGCATGTACGGCTTGGCCGGCGGCACAGCTCGCGGCGGGGTGCCCGGCGCCAGGCTCGCCATCTACAAGGTTTGCTGCGGCGAGGCCGACATCCTCGCGGGGTTCGACGACGCCATCGCCGACGGCGTGGACGTGATCTCCATCTCCATCGGGAGCCCCTTCCCGTTTGACTACTTCGGCGACGTGATAGCCATCGGCTCCTTCCACGCCATGAGGCGTGGGGTGCTCACGTCCGCGGCGGCCGGGAACTCGGGGCTGGATTTCGGGAACGTCTGCAACGTCGCGCCGTGGATGCTGTCTGTGGCGGCGAGCAGCATCGATCGCCGATTCGTCGACAGGATTGTTCTTGGGAATGGCAAGACCATCGTGGTCAGCGCTGAAACTGAAATCGACATGATACTTGCTTCCTTGTAATGTGATAAACCATGCACTGCATTGTTCTTCTTTTGCAGGGAGCCTCCATTAACACCTTCCCAACGCTATCAAATGCCACGCTTGCATACCCCGCCAACGGGTAAGAAGATGATGACAAAGCATGTGATGGGTCATTTGGGAATCTGGAATTAATGTTGCACAAGTTCATATCAAAATCAGTTCGACGACGGCCGCAAAACTCTTGAAAATAAACAGCTTGCTAGTGCGTGTTTATATATATATATATGCATGGTTTCTTTTGCTGTAAAGTGTAGGTCCTGTGATCCAGAGAACCTCGCCGGAGGCTCATACAAAGGCAAGATCGTCCTCTGCCAGAATGCCGCTGCAAACGACGGTTCAGGCCCTCTCTTGGCCGGTGCAGCAGGCGTCGTCATAGTCAGCCGAATACCCGATGTGGCCTTCGCTCTGCCTCTCCCCGGTCTGACGGTATCTCAGGATCAGTTCGACCAAACCATGGCCTATGTCAACAGCACAAGGTGAGTGAGTGAGACCATTCATGGTTTAGGATTTATGTGCCTGCTGAAAACAACCAATAATCCTGCTGGTCTCTGTTAATTTTGCAGTCATCCTGTGGGCACCATAGACCGCACCGAGGCAACTGTGGATCCACAAGCTCCGGTAGCCGCCTCCTTCTCTTCTCCAGGCCCCAACCTGATCACTCCTCAAGTCTTGAAGGTGAGTAAGTGCCTGCCTACCTGCCTGCCGTCATTCACTGCAAATATAATATCGCGTGCGTGTGGTTAAAACTGTCTCAAATTAAACCAATAATGCAGCCTGATCTGTCTGCACCGGGGATTGACATCATAGCCTCGTGGTCGCTGCTGTCGTCGCCTACAGGCATTCCCAACGACACGAGGAAGGTTCAGTACAACATCATCTCCGGCACATCCATGGCGTGCCCGCACGCGAGCGGAGCCGCGGCGTACGTCAGGTCGTTCCACCGTGACTGGTCGCCAGCGATGATCATGTCGGCTCTCATCACCACCGGTATGTATTGCATGTACGCTGCATTCCAACGACGACTTCAAATTAAGACCCATTCCGTTCGTCAATAATAGTTACCACATGGCGCTAGCTCGTCGTGATGCAATGCAGTGCTATGCTATGCTATGCTATGCAGCCACTCCGATGGACACGGCGGCCAACTCCAACGCCAGCGCGCTCAAGTACGGCGCCGGGCAGCTCAACCCGGTGAGCGCGCACGACCCAGGGCTCGTGTACGACGCATCGGAGAGCGACTACGTGGCCATGCTGTGCGCGCAGGGGTACAACGCCACGCAGCTCGCGCTCGTCACCGGCTCCAACGCCACCGCCGCCTGCTCCAACGGCTCGACGACGCCTGGCTCTCCCGGCGACCTCAACTACCCGACCATGGCGGCCCCCGTGGAGCCGGGGAAGAACTTCACCGCGGTTTTCCCGCGGACCGTCACCAACGTCGGGGCCGCCACCGCCGTGTACGACGTGAGGGTCGGGGTTCCTGCTGAGGCGGCCAGTGTCGTCTCGGTTCAGGTTTCGCCGGCCAGGCTAGAGTTCAGCGAGCAGAACCAGAAGGTCTCGTTCACCGTGACTGTGTCCGGCGCGGCGCTGGAGGAGGGCACGGTCTACTCTTTCACCGTGGTATGGTACAACGACGAGCATACGGTGAGAAGCCCAGTGGTGGTGTACGCAATCGCAATGCAATGACGGGCTCATCCCAGTCCCAGTGAGGGTGGTGCCATATGCATACAACGCTTTTGTCTTCTCTGCAATGCTTGAAACATTAAACTTCCTTGTTTTGGCCAGGAATAATATACGTAAATAACAAAGCATATGGAATCTCTAGAATGAACTCGCCAACAACACTAGCATATCCTGGCATTATTCCTCATTCGTGCTCGCGTATGAGTTGGTAAAACAAAAGGAACGGAAACACAGCATAAATTTTGTAGGAAAGGACGTATGATGATATGCGTTATAAAATGTGCTTTCGAATTTTCTTTGCCACTTTTACGGCACCTTTTATTCCGTATATCATTGGCATGCCATTTAATTTGCCACACAGCCATAGCAAAAAAAGTTAAATTTTCCATGCATTATTGCTTACCCTGGTAGCTTCAGATTAACTGGGGTAGGTCCTTAATTCGCACCGAAGCATTTATCAAGTTCTCGACAAGTCTCTACCGCAAATTGGATGGACAAACTTGTTTTTTTTTTTGCTTGCTTGCTTGCTTGTCGTTGCCGTTTTTTTTGGGTGCAAACACAACTCGAAACACAAAGCAAAAAAAGAGAGAAGTAGTTGGTGATGTCCCCTGGTGAAATACTGAGATTTGATATGTGGCATTCTAGATGGTCTAGTCAAGGGGCCGAGACAACCTCTGTGTACTTCTCTTGTCACGGATCTGTTCGAGATATGTTGGGGATCACTGCCGGAATCAACTGTTTTGCCGAGTGTCTAAACACTCGGCGAATGATAACTGTAGTGCCAATTCCTGACTCTCGACAAAGATAACAACCGTCCGCTATAGACGGCTGCTGACGGCCCTTTGCCGAACGTTACCTTTTGTCGAGTGTTTAACACTCGACAAAAAATTCTTTGTCGAATGTTTACGTGTGCTGAGAGTCCTGTTATCGGTAAACGTGATCGTTACCGAGAGCGGCACTCGACAAAGACTTCTTTGTCGAGTGACCGACAAAAAATACTCGGCAAAGAGCCCGATTCTGGTAGTGTATCTAGCAGGTGAAGAACAAGATCGATCGAGAACTTTAAGTCAGTTTTGTCGGCCCACTATGTATTCTCTCGCTACAATAAAATTTATTTGCTACTACTATGCGTACCACAACAAGCGCATGCACGTATGCGGTTTCAGCGCAAGGTGGAAATTTAATTTCTAACCCAAAAGCGAATGATCCATTCAAGTGTCCGCGAACTCACCGTCAGACCCACACAAGACACCAGACATGGCGCGGTGGAATCGAGGTGCACGGGAATTATTTTGCAGACCACCACCATCCTGTATGTATACACACATCTGTATTCGGATCGAGCAGCTAGCGCGCGCACACGATGGGCACCGCGCTCACCCTTCGCGTCGTCGTCCTCGCCGCCTGCTTCTTCCTCGGCAGCTTGATCCATGCATCAGATGTCATCGGCGATGGCGACGAAAAGCAGCAGGTCAGTCCCCACTCCCCACTCCCACCAGACGAGAGAGACCTCGTGCGATGCACACAGCTCCGATGAGACACCGCAGTACATACGTGGCTTTACATTGCATGCGTGTGCAGGTGTATATCGTGTACATGGGGCACCAGCAGCATGAGCCGTCGTCGGAGGAACTAGCGGCGGGTGGCTTCTCTGCGGCAAAAGATGCTCATCATCGGCTGCTCAACCAGGTCCTCGGTCATGGCAGGTCAAGCGCTTGATAAGCTAACCTTTATCTCTACTACTTTCCACCGTCGTCGTTGCATCAAGATTTTTTTTAAAAAAAAAACTAATATAAGTCTTCGTAATCAATAATCCGCAGGTAAGCCTCATCCCCATCCCGGCTTCCTCGCCTCTCGCATAGTAATAACACGGCCGCCATGGACATCACCGTCGAACTCGCCAGCCTCCTCAAGCGCTACTCCTGTCTAGCTAGTTGCCGACCCACTGGTCCACCCCCGCGACGTCCGCGGCCTAGTGGCGAGTGCTGACGTACGAACCGCCACTCGCCAAGTCCGCGCTCTCCTGCTCGGCGAGGACATCCCCACGTCCTTCATGCTCTTGGCCCTGCTGCTGGCGCTATTCCCGTCCCTCCTCGTGCACGCCCACCACACGCTCTCCATCGATCGTGGCCTGCCGCATGAGCACCCGCGAGGCTGTGCTGATATGGCCAGGAAAGGAAGAGAACGGGAGAAGAGAGCGAGGCAAACAGCAGGGTTTACAGTTTCGAAAAAGAAAAAAAATTCGCGTAAAACAGGAAATTTCAGAAATTCTAGTTTAAAAATCAAATAGATTTATTTTTTTAAAATAAAAACAGTATAATTTATATTAAAAAATATCAATTTTGGAAACATATATTTTTCGGACCCCACCCAAATCAAGGAAATTTCGAAAATTTCTGTCCGAAATTGTAAACCCTGAGCACAAGTACATAGAATATAAAAAGGATATTGAGTTTCAAAAACTAAGGTCATAACAAACAAGTAAAAAAAGAAATATTTGGGCCTCTAAATGATCTTAGATAAAAATGTTGCCTCTAATATAACTTCATATATGCTTCAGCGATGCTAGGATGATTTACAGCTACACGAGGAGCATCAACGGATTCGCGGCCAGGCTGACCGACGACGAGAAGGACAAGCTGTCGGGCAAGGAGGGCGTGGTGTCCGTCTTCCCAAGCCGGACGTACCGACTCCAGACGACGAGGTCATGGGACTTCCTCGGCTTCCCCGAGACGGCGCGCCGGAGCCTGCCCACGGAGGCGGAGGTCATCGTCGGCATGTTCGACACCGGCGTGTGGCCGGACTCCCCGTCCTTCTCCGACGAGGGCTTCGGCCCGCCACCGAGCAGGTGGAAGGGCGCCTGCCACAACTTCACGTGCAACAAGTACGTATGAGTATGACGATGGCGCGCGCGTTAATCTAGCTTCATTCCGCTGCTGTCGGTTGACACTAGCTTCGACGTACACGTGTTGACGCACGCAGCAAGATCATCGGCGCCCGCGCGTACAGGCAAGGCGATACCGGCCTGTCGCCAGTGGACACCGTCGGGCACGGCAGCCACACGGCGTCAACGGTGGCGGGGCGGGTGGTGGAGGGCGTCGGCCTCGCGGGCCTGGCCGCCGGGTCGGCGCGCGGCGCGGTGCCGGGCGCCAGGCTCGCGGTGTACAAGGCGTGCTGGGACGACTGGTGCCGCAGCGAGGACGTGCTGGCCGCGTTCGACGACGCCGCCGCCGACGGCGTCGACCTGATCTCCTTCTCCATCGGGAGCACGCTCCCGTTCCCCTACTTCGAGGACGCGGCGGCCATCGGGGCGTTCCACGCCATGCGGCGCGGGGTGCTCACCTCCGCGGCGGCCGGCAACTCGGCGCTCGATGGCGGGCGCGTCGACAACGTCGCGCCGTGGATCCTGTCCGTCGCCGCGAGCAGCACCGATCGCCGGCTCGTGGGCAAACTGGTCCTCGGCAACGGCAAGACCATTGCGGTGAGATCACGCACTGGTTTGATCCTTGGGAAATCGTCGCGTATAGTATAACTCATGTTCTTTCGGAACGCAGGGAGCCTCCGTTAACATCTTTCCCAAGCTAAAGAAAGCCCCGCTCGTCCTCCCGATGAACATCAACGGGTACGTAATTCGTCTCCCAATAAAAAAAAACCTGTATGAGGCAGTCTTTGTGTTAGCTAATTGATGTTTACCATGAACTCTGCTTTGCAGCTCGTGTGAGCCGGAGTCACTGGCCGGACAATCATACAAGGGGAAGATCCTTCTCTGCGCGAGCGGAGGCGACGGCACGGGCCCTGTCCTCGCCGGCGCCGCCGGCGCAGTCATTGTCAACGGCGAGCCCGACGTCGCCTTCCTGCTGCCCCTTCCTGCGCTGACCATCAGCGACGACCAATTCGCCGAAATCATGGCCTATGTCAACAAAACACGGTGCGCGCAAAATCATGTCGCACAAGCAGCAAGAACAAATCCGGATGACCTTTTTTCTGAGCGATGCTTGCGGTGTTTTTTTTTTCCTGCAGCCACCCTGTCGGCACGATACGCAGTACTGAAACGGCCTTCGACTCCAAGGCGCCCGTCGTCGCCTCCTTCTCATCCAGAGGGCCAAACTTGATCAGCCCAGGGATTCTCAAGGTTGTTAATATACAAGAAAATATAAAAAAAAGACAATACTGATGCCATGCATGCATATGTGCTGTGCTTTGTTTACTGCCCCTGGAAATAATGTGCAGCCCGACCTATCGGCGCCGGGGATCGACATCCTAGCAGCATGGACGCCGCTGTCGCCGGTGTCCGGGAACCTTAAGGACAGCAGGTTCGCGGCGTACAGCATCGTCTCAGGCACGTCCATGGCGTGCCCCCATGCCACCGGTGTCGCGGCGTACGTCAAGTCCTTCCACCCCGACTGGTCGCCGGCGATGATCATGTCAGCCCTCATCACCACAGGTAATTCGCATCGATCGTCGACTCCTCGATCAGCCCACACCCCACACACGTAACAGAACTGACACGTGCCTGCCATGAACGAATTAAGCTACGCCCATGGACCCGTCGCGCAACCCGGGCGGCGGCGAGCTCGTCTACGGGGCTGGGCAGCTGAACCCATCACGGGCGCGCGACCCCGGCCTCGTCTACGACGCGCGCGAGGACGACTACATCCGCATGCTGTGTGCGGAAGGGTACAACTCCACGCAGCTCTGGGCCGTCACCGGCTCCAACGCCACGGCTTGCCCGGCCTCCGCGAGCGGCGGCGGCGGCAAGAGTGACGCCGCCGCCGGCCTCAACTACCCGACGATGGCGCACCACGCCAAGCCAGGCAAGAACTTCACCGTCCGCTTCCCGCGCGCCGTCACCAACGTCGGGGCGCCGCGCTCCGTGTACACCGCCAAGGTCGCCGGCTCGGGGCCGTTCGTGAGAGTCGCCGTCGCGCCCAAGAGGCTGGAGTTCAGCAGGCTCCTCCAGAGGCTGTCGTTCACCGTGACGGTCTCCGGCGCCCTGCCGGCGGCGAACGAGTTCGTGTCGGCCGCTGTCGTGTGGTCTGATGGTGTGCGCCGGGTTAGGAGTCCGATTATTGTGCACACTGTGCCAAACTGAGGGCACTGCTCTGCTCAGGACACTGACGTTGCAAACAGCTAGCAAAATAATATAATGTTGGTGACAATGTGAGGCCCGTCGTTGGAAAAATTCGTCAATCCCAGAGATACGACCAATACAGGTGACGGCAAATCTTGGATTCCCAAGAACTCAAATTGCAATGTATCTGAAGAATGATTTCCACTGGCATACATTGACCAAAACCACCAGTCTACCTACATTAACTCACAACTTTGCTAAACAACCACCAGTCACTTTTCTCCCGTCATAAAACTGAAAGTCGCTGTAACCGTCAGCACGTAAAATGGCGTTCAAAACCTCCCTGTTAAGGTGCGTTTGGTTGTAATGATAAAACGGGATTTGATAGGACGATCTTTTAAATAATGTTGTTTGGTTCAGGATTAGTGGTTAAGACAGAACTATCGTAGTGTTGTTCCTAGTTGTCCCTCAAAATTGGAAGGATGAGTGAGGACGCCACAGTATGTCCTTGTCCTGCCTGTCCCGAGAGACGCTTCTATTAGAACATGATGTCTCCAGATAGCATCAGAACAGGCACTGCCGTGACGACCAACAAAATTTGTGGACTATGTGTTCTCCTTATCATTAACCGACACTGTCAGATACCCTTTTAGGAGGCATGAAAATAGTATATTCCTTAATAAGAAAAGTGTTAGCATAAACCTCTGTCAGTATATTCCTTAATAATTTTATCCTTGTACACCAGTGCGAGCAAGTGTATTGTGGGCTTGTTTGTTTCAGCTTATAGATTATATAATCTGAATTATAATCTAGATTATATAATCCAGATTATAATCTATATGTAGCTGTTTGGTAGTCTAGACTATACAAATATAGATTATTCACAAAGACAACAGTATACTTGCTTGTTTATTTGATATTTAGTACAGTTATGACATTCTATACGATTTGTACATTTTATTTGTCTAGAAGAAAATATCTATAAATAAAATTACATTCCCCTAGCGGACAATGCATTCACAATTTTATCTCGAATATATTTTATGTCTCCCTCTCCCTCATCATCTCCCAATTGGCTTGTACTATCTTAATGTGTCGAAGGAGTAGGCATATAGTTTTCATCTCGATCACACCGATCAAACTCTTCGTCAGCTAGTTCGCTGTCTCGAATGAAATTATGTAGTAAAATTTAGATGAGTGTAATTGGTACATGCATGTCTTATTTTCGACTACTTCAACATTGGATATCTTGGTAAATCTAGTAAAATTCTCCATTTCATCTTCAAAACACTAAAGGAACGCTCAATATGATTACAAAGTGACGAGTGTGTAATTGTGTGAATACCTCTTTTCTCCCACTTCCCCATGGTCCCGCTCTAAGCTCTGGCAAATGGTATTTCACACCTCTGTATGGAGCTATCTTGTACTTTTTAGCTATGTTGTTGTAACCCGGATAGTCATGATGCCATTTGACCTATTACCAGCATTGATTTTTTGGATGCAGATTTCACAAAATACTCTAGTGTTCTCAAAAGTCCAAGCTGCTTTGTCGTAAACTTCATTCTACTCCAAATTTAAAAGGTTTAAGGAAGTAAAGTTTATGAATTTTAAACATGCATAAAATTAAAGTCTTGGATAACAATAATGGCAAGGGATTTACATTGTTTCCAATTACAGATTCAGCGTGCTCTTCCTCTTCCATGGGTTGTGAATCGTCCACGTCAATTAAATTAGATCGTGGAGGCTTGTAGGCGTTCCCACGTCCATGGCCACGAACAAAACGAACAGATCCTTGTGAAGTTTGTGATGACCGCTTTCGACGTCTGGATCCTTTTTCGGACTATGGTACCCCATCTAAAACCATATTTACAAAATAATAAGTACAAACGATAACAATTTGCTCTTGTGAGCATTTAATCGAACATCTAGAGCACACCTGAGTCATGGACCGCGACATCGATAACGAGGTTTGGTACGGTGTGGCGACGCCACGGCCTGCGCTCGTGGAGCCATTGTCGCGCCCTGCGAACGACCTGTCCACACCGCGTCCGACAGCGGTAGCGAAGTTGAGAACGTGGCCCAAGCTCGAGCTACCGATGCCGTGTCCAGGCTTGCGCTCGTCCTCGATGTCGTTGCTCCAGGAGCTGCCCACGCCGTGTCTAGCTGCGTTGCCGAAGTTGAGGCCACAGCCCACGGCCGGGCTGGTGACACCGTGTCCCCTTCGCCGCACGCCAACGATGGTTTCACGCCCTCCTGTGCCCGCGACATCGTCAAGTCAGGGCCAGAGATGCGCTTGATTCATCTTTGAGGAAGGAGTTGAAGTCTAACCCTCGTCTCAATGTGTTCCTGTACTTCAAGGCTCCGGCTAGGTTCTCCTCGGCGTCGAGGTTCTCCATGGAGGCGGAATTCGTGGTTGGTACGATTTGGAAGGAGGCGACGACGTGCTTCACAGGGGGCTTTGAGGTGGAATTCGTGGCTTTGCAGGGGCTGGCGGCGTGCTTTGCATGGGGTAGCGGGAGGAAATAGAGGGGAGGTGGCGGTGGGAGAAGGATCACCAGGTAGCGGCGGTAAAAAAGATGGGCAGCGAGAGGCACAATGGAGAATTTGACGGTGTATTATTAGGTGAGGAAAGAAGGATGACATATACTGTAATTTTTATTTACATAACTATGGATAGTGGATCTTTTGCCAAAAATAATTTTAAAATAAACTACTCTTGAGGAGATTATGAGATTATCATAATCTGGGCTTTAGATTATATAATCTAGACCCATAATCTAGATGTTTGTTTATCTATTGGATTTTTTGCGCTAGATTATATAATCTAGAGATATTATAATCCTGAGAGCACCTAGAGGGGGGTGAATTGGTGATCCTGTAAAAATCAAATACTTGTAACCACAAAACTTGGTTAAGTGTTAGCTCAATAGAATCAAGTGGCTACGGACCAAGCTCTTGTGAAACACAAAGATCAAGAAGAACACAAGCACAAGAGACACGGTGATTTATCCCGTGGTTCGGCCAAGTATAACACTTGCCTACTCCACGTTGTGGCGTTCCATTAGACGAGGGTTGCACTCAACCCCTTTCAAGTGATCCAATGATCAACTTGAAAACCACGATGTTTTTCTTTCTTTTACTTTCTCCCGTTCGCGAGGAATCTCCACAATTTGGAGCCTCTCGCCCTTACAAATGATGATCACAAAGAAGCACGGAAGTAAGGGAGGGGAGAGCAACACACACAAGACTCAAAGCACGAGCACAAACACGCACACAAGCCACAACTTGAACTCGCAACACAATGCGAGGAGTTCACTACTCAACTAGAGCTCAAGTCACTGTCACAATGAATCAAATGCGCGAGAATGGAGTCTTGGTGCTTAGAGATGATCAAAGAATGCTTGGGTGACTCCTCCATGCGCCTAGGGGTCCCTTTTATAGCCCCAAGGCAGCTAGGAGCCGTTGGAGGCAATCTGGGAAGGCAATTCTTGCCTTCTGTCGGGTGGCGCACCAGACAGTCCGGTGCACCACCGGACATGCACTGTTCATTGTCCGGTGCAGATCGCCTTCCTAAAATGGCACAGCCGACCGTTGCAGAATTGTAGCCATTGGCGCACCGGACACTGTCCGGTGCCCCCTGCCGACCGTTGGCGCGCCCACGCGTCGCGGATTGCGCGGCCGACCGTTGGCGCAGTCGACCGTTGGCTCACCGGACAGTCCGGTGCCTCACCGGACCATCCGGTGAATTTTAGTCGTACGCCGTTGAACGATTCCCGAGAGCGACGACTTCGCCGCAGACGGCTCACCGGACAGTCCGGTGCACCACCGGACAGTCCGGTGAATTATAGCCGTACATCGCCGTCAGTTCCCGAGAGTGGCCTGTTCACAGGAGGCTGGCCTGGCGCACCGGACACTGTCCGGTGCACCACCAGACAGCCCGGTGTGCCAGACTGCGCTGAGTCTTGGCTGCATCGAGCCAAGTTCTTTTCTTCTTCTCTTTTCTCTGATTCCAGCACTTAGACAAATATATTAGTACACAAAACCAATGTACTAAGTCTAGAATCATACCTTTGCTTTGATTATCACTTTTCTCTTGATTTAGCACAAGAGGGCTCATTTAAATGTGTTGGGCACTTAATCACCAAAACATAATGGAAATTGCCCAAAGGCACATTTCCCTTTCAATCTCCCCCTTTTTGGTGATTTATGCCAACACATTCAAAAGCAATGCAAAACATGCAACATTGATTCAAATTGAAGACCAAATTATTTTAAACTCTAATTTGACATATTTGGATCATTCTTTACCACCACTTGGTTTGTTTTTGAAATCAATCTTATTTTCCTATCTCTAAGTCAAACACACTTGTTTAGGCATAAAGAGAGGTATTCCATGAGAAAAATTGATCAAGAGCCACAAACTCCCCCTTTTTCCCATAATCCTACATTCTCCCCACAAGAGGCCAAATTTTGCACATAAGAGAATTTTGACAAATCAAAAGTGCTAACTCTACTATTTTCAAATTTCTCAAGTGGTAGCTGATCCATTTTGCTTTGGCCTTTAATTTCTCCCCCTTTGGCATTAAGCACCAAAACGGGATCATTATTGGCCCTTAAACCCCATTGCCTCACCAAAACCGTCAATTAAGAGTAAAATGGCCATAAGAGCATAGAGATGAACTTGGAGTAAATTACCCTCACATCGGAGTGCAGTGGAAGTCTTGCATGGTCCAAGTTCACCTTTCCCTTTCAATCCACCTTTGAGACTAAATTAAGTAAACTCAAACACACGGTTAGTCTCAAAGGGTCAAGTTGTAGCATTTCTCCCCCTCAATATATGCATCATTCACACATGGACTTGTGAGGTCCGGGGATCCCTTGCACAACTTGAGCACCATAAATAAGCAATAATATGCATAAAGGAACATGATCAAAGGCATAAAACACATGTATGCTATAGATCAATCCAAGTTACGCGAATCTAAGACATTTAGCTCACTACGCAGCCTGCAAAAGGTCTTCTCATCTAAAGGCTTGGTAAAGATATCGGCTAGCTGGTTATCGGTGCTAACATAAAACACTTCGATATCTCCCTTTTACTGGTGGTCTCTCAAAAAGTGATGCTGGATGTCTATGTGCTTTGTGCGGCTGTGTTCAATAGGATTGTCCGCCATGCGGATTGCACTCTCATTGTCACATAGGAGTGGGACTTTGCTCAGATTGTAGCCAAAGTCCCGGAGGGTTTGCCTCATCCAAAGTAGTTGCACGCAACACTGTCCTGCGGCAACATACTCGGCCTCAGCGGTGGATAGGGCAACGAAAGTTTGTTTCTTAGAACTCCAAGGCACCAGGGACCTTCCTAGGAATTGGCACGTCCATGATGTACTCTTCCTATCAACCTTACATCCAGCATAGTTGGAGTCTGAGTATCCAATCAAGTCAAAGGTAGACCCCTTTGGATACCAGATCCCGAAGCAAGGCGTAGCAACTAAATATCTAAGAATTCGCTTAACGGCCACAAGGTGACACTCCCTTGGGTCGGATTGAAATCTAGCACACATGCATACGCTAAGCATAATATCCGGTCTACTAGCACATAAATAAAGTAAAGACCCTATCATAGACCGGTATGCCTTTTGATCAACGGACTTACCTCCTTTGTTGAGGTCGACATGTCCATCAGTTCCCATTGGAGTCTTTGCGAGCTTGGCGTCCTTCATCCCGAACCGCTTGAGCAAGTCTTGTGTGTACTTTGTTTGAGAGATGAAGGTGCCCTCCTTGAGTTGCTTCACTTGAAATCCAAGGAAGTAGTTCAACTCACCCATCATCGACATTTCAAATTTCTGAGTCATCACCCTGCTAAACTCTTCACAAGACTTTTGGTTAGTAGAACCAAATATTATGTCATCGACATAAATTTGGCACACAAATAAGTCACCATCATAGGTCTTAGTGAACAGAGTTGGACCGACTTTCCCAACCTTGAAAGCATTAGCAATTAGAAAGTCTCTAAGGCATTCATACCATGCTCTTGGGGCTTGCTTAAGTCCATAGAGTGCCTTAGAGAGCTTACACACGTGGTCGGGATACCGTTCATCCTCAAAGCCAGGGGGTTGCTCCACGTATACCTCCTCCTTGATTGGCCCATTGAGGAAAGCGCTCTTCACGTCCATTTGGAACAACCTGAAAGAATGGTGAGCGGCATAGGCTAACAAAATGCGAATCGACTCTAGCCTAGCGACAGGAGCAAAAGTCTCCTCAAAGTCCAAACCTGCGACTTGGGCATAACCTTTTACCACAAGTCGAGCCTTGTTCCTTGTCACCACCCCGTACTCGTCCTGTTTGTTGCGGAACACCCACTTGGTTCCCACAACATTTTGCTTGGGACGTGGCACCAGTGTCCAAACTTCATTTCGCTTGAAGTTGTTGAGCTCTTCCTGCATGGCCAACACCCAGTCTGGATCTAGCAAAGCTTCTTCTACCCTGAAAGGCTCAATAGAAGAGACAAAAGAGTAATGCTCACAAAAATTAGCTAGACGTGAGCGAGTAGTTACTCCCTTGCTTATATCACCCAAGATCTGGTCGACGGGATGATTCCTTTGAATCGTCGCTCGAACTTGAGTTGGAGGGGCCCGTGGTGCTTCTTCCTCCACAACTTGATCTCCTTGAGCCCCCTTGATCACACGCCTCCTCTTGAGGAACCTGTTCTTCATCTTGAGTTGGGGGATGCACCATCGTTGAGGAAGAAGGTTGATCTTGCACTTGGTGTTCCTGTGGTCGCACATCCCCAATCGCCATGGTGCGAATTGCGTCCATTGGAACATCATCTTCATCTATATCATCAAGATCAACTTGCTCTCTTGGAGAGCCATTAGTTTCATCAAATACAACGTCGCTAGAGACTTCAACCAAACTCGATGATTTGTTGAAGACTCTATACGCCTTTGTATTTGAGTCATAACCTAGCAAAAACCCTTCTACAGCTTTGGGAGCAAATTTTGAATTCCTTCCTTTCTTCACTAGAATGTAACATTTACTCCCAAATACACGAAAATAAGACACGTTGGATTTGTTACCGGTTAGAAGTTCATACGACGTCTTCTTGAGGAGGCGATGAAGGTAGACCAGGTTTATGGCGTGACAAGATGTGTTCACAGCTTCCGACCAAAACCTCTCGGACGTCTTGAATTCTCCAAGCATCGTCCTCGCCATGTCTATAAGCGTCCTGTTCTTCCTCTCTACCACACCGTTTTGCTGTGGTGTGTAGGGAGCGAAGAACTCATGCTTGATTCCTTACTCCTCAAGGAACTCCTCCACTTGAAGGTTCATGAACTCGGACCCGTTGTCGCTTCTAATCTTTTTCACCTTGAGCTCAAATTCGTTTTGAGCTCGCCTTAGAAAGCGCTTGAGGGTCCCTTGGGTTTTTGATTTATCCTGCAAAAAGAATACCCAAGTGAAGCGGGAAAAATCATCAACAACAACAAGACCATACTTACTTCCCCCTATGCTGAGGTAGGCGACGGGTCCGAAGAGGTCCATGTGAAGTAGCTCCAAAGGTCTTGATGTGGTCATCACATTCTTGCTGTGATGAGCGCTTCCCACCTATTTGCCTGCTTGACAAGCTGCACAAGGTCTATCTTTTTCGAAAAACACATTTGTTAGACCTAACACATGTTCTCCCTTTAGAAGTTTGTGAAGGTTCTTCATCCCAACATGTGCTAGACGGCGATACCACAGCCAGCCCATGCTAGTCTTAGCAATTAAGCATGCATCTAGATCGGCCTCCTCTTTCAAAAAATCCACTAAATAGAGTTTGCCATCTAGTACACCCTTAAAAGCTAGTGAACCATCACTCCTTCTAAAGACAGACACATCTACATTTGTAACTAGACAGTTATAACCCATGTGGCACAATTGACTAACAGACAACAGATTATAGCCTAGCGACGCTACTAGAAATACATTAGAGATAGAGTGCTCATTAGTGATAGCTATCTTGCCTAAGCCTTTGACCTTGCCTTGATTCCCATCTCCAAATACGATTGTATCTTGGGAATCCTTGTTCTTGACGTAGGAGGTGAACATCTTCTTCTCCCCCGTCATGTGGTTTGTGCATCCGCTGTCGATAATCCAGCTTGAGCCCTCGGATGCATAAACCTGCAAGGCAAATTAGGCTTGGGTTTTAGGTACCCAACTCTTGTTGGGTCCTACGAGGTTAGTTATAATAGACTTTGGGACCCAAATGCAAGTCTTGTCTCCCTTGCACTTGGCCCCCAACTTCCTAGCAATCACTTTCTTATTCTTACGACAAATTGTAAAAGAAGTATTGCAAGCATGGTAAATTGTAGAAGGTTCATTACACACTTTCCTAGGCACATGAGCAACATTTTTCCTAGGCATATTTCTACCATGCACAAAAGAAGAACTTGATGCAATCATAGCATGTGAATCATAAGCATAACTCCTATGAGCATTTCTAGAAAACTTTCTATCACTATAGATGAAAGCATGATTTCTTTGAGCACTATTAGCCATAGGGGCCTTCCCTTTCTCCTTGGCGGAAATGGGAGCCCTTTGACTTGTTAAGTTCTTGGCTTTCTTTCGAAAGCCAAGCCCATCCTTAATAGAGGGGTGTCTACCAACAGTGTAGGCATCCCTTGCAAATTTTAGTTTATCAAAGTCATTTTTGTTAGTCTTAAGTTAGGCATTAAGACTAGCCACTTCACCATTTAATTTTGTAATCGAAGTAAGGTGCTCAACACATGCATCAACATCAAAATCCTTACATCTATTACAGATAACAACATGCTCTACACAAGAACTAGATTTATTAACAACTTCTAGCTTAGCATTTAAATCATCATTAATACTTCTTAAGCTAGACACAGTTTCATGACAAGTAGATAATTCGGAGGAAAGCATCTCATTCCTTTTTACTTCTAAAGCAAGAGATTTTTGCACACTAATGAATTTGTCATGCTCTTCATATAAAATATCTTCTTGCTTCTCTAACAATCTATTCTTCTCATTTAAAGCATCAATCAATTCATTGATCTTATCAATTTTAGTTCTATCTAAACCTTTGAATAAACTTGTGTAGTCTACTTCATCATCACTAGATTCATCATCACTTGAAGAAGCATACATAGGGGTATCTTGAGCATTTACCTTTTTCTCTTTTGCCATTAGGCAAGTATGACGCTCGTTGGGAAAGAGAGACGACTTGTTGAAGGCCGAGGCGGCGAGTCCTTCGTCGTCGGAGTCGGACGAAGAGCAATCTGAATCCCACTCCTTGCCAAGGTGCGCCTCGCCCTTCACCTTCTTGTAGGACTTCTTTTTCTCCCTCTTCCCGCTCTTTTCTTGTCCCTGGTCACTATCATTATTGGGACAGTTAGCAATAGAGTGACTAGTCTTACCACACTTGAAGCAGGAGCGCTTTCCCTTTCACTACAGGAAACGCCTAAATTTTCGTGGGCCAAAAACCCACGAAAATAAGCCTAAACCGACGAAAATAGAGAATTTTCGTCGGCAGGCCGACGAAAATAGCCGCCGAAAATAAGTTCGACGAAAATAGGCGGCTATTTTCGTCGGCACCGACGAAAATAACCTATTTTCGTCGGCTTTCCCAAAGCCGACGAAAATAGGCAGTCGACCATCAATTTTCGTCGGCCTTGGTGGTGGCCGACGAAAATAGCCTGGGAACATATTTTCGTCGGCCACCACCGAGGCCGACGAAAATTGATGGTTCCCCCCCCCCCCCCAAAACAGATTTTTCTGCACCTATTAATAATTCACAGCAATATACACAATATATCACAATTCACATATACAGATTCACAAGACTAATACATAATTCACAAAACACATTCACATATACATAAATAGTCCATAGTCCATTCAAATAAGTCTAGATTCTATAAGTCCATTGTCCATTCAAATACACAATTCACAAAACTCTAGTCCATAAGTGTAGAGTCCATAAGTCCATAAGCTACTCACTACTCACTACTCACTCCTCACTGATCACTCCGGCGGGCTGTGGGAGTTTTGGCCACTCCCTCCTCCGCCACCAGGAAGGTGGCCACTCCCTCCAGCACCATGGACGTTGACACCACCCTCCGATCCATGAGCATGTGACGCTGAACACTGCAATTCATCAATCATTCAAATAAGGCTGTATTTTGCTATCACTATACATATACATTGCTGTGTTTGGTCAATATTTGCATAAAACTAAACATGGAACGTCACCTGTGATCCATGGTGAGTAGGAGGTTGTGCATGCATCCACGGGTACTGTTGTGGTGGCCACCCCAGAGGTGGTGGCACCCACCCCGTCGGTGGCGGTGCCATCCACGCTTGAAATGGCTGAGAGCCCGCCGGTGGCTGGGAGACCGGTGGCACCCATCCCGGGACTGGCTGCGATCCTTGGGGTGGAGGCGTCCAAGTGCCTGGAGGTGCCTGCGTCCACCCAACACCGGTCCACTGTGGCTGCGACGCTGGAGCTTGTCCTGGCCACTGTCCCCATCCTTGTGCCTGCGAGCCATTTTTGATAATAAAGAAAGAGTTGCTATGGAATTGAAGTGTTCAGATAGTGTTACCTGGGGAGGGCGAAAAGCGGGCAAGTTCATATCAGGGCCGAGTCGAGTAGTCATTTCCTGCAAATGGATGCAACGTTAGAATCACAACATTATACTTTGAATTCAATGACGACACGTGATGAGATAGACGGATTACCTGAAAATAAGAAGCCATATATTGCGTCAGCTGTCCAACCTGCTCCTGCGCTGCTCGAGCCTGCTCCTGTGCTGCTCGAGCCTGCTCCTGTGCTGCCCGAGTCTCCTCCTCTAGCTGAGCCTCTCGAGCAGACCTGGAGGAGCGAGAACTCCCTCCCGAAGACGATGCCTTCCCTTGACCTATTGTCCTGTTATATTCCACAACACCGGTGCCAAAGGCAAACCTGCATGATACACATAGTTGAGCCATTAAGTGGACACATTCTTGTTAATGAAATTGTCGAATCAAACACAAACACCTCACCTGCCATGCTTTCTACCCCCACCACTATGGTACAACGCCGAGGCATCTAAGTCTGAATGCATCCAGTCGAAGTCAGGCCCATGGTGTTGAGTCATTTCCTCCCCATATGCATTTTGCAAAGAAAGTTGGAGTTAGACACAAAACATGCAATTTAATTCGTAAATACAAACTTGTTTACCATTTTCTCCCTTGCCGCCTCGCTGCATAGCACATCAGGGTTCGCCGGATCAGGGCCACGGTGACCACGGACGTAAACCTCCATAAAACTTGGAGCAACTCCACTTTCAGCTTCCTGCATGAAAAAGAAGAGTTAAACCATATAATTTTCATAGATGTAACATACAAGTTTGATTTATATACTTACCATGCGGCGTGCGGTACCAAGGTGTCCATCGGCGCCGTACCTGTGCCCCGGTCCTTCAGTGCCACGGTTGGCACGGTGCTTGTTGGACTCTGCAATCCACTCAGGCGACACCCATCTCTTAGCCAACCACCTCCAGGCTTCCATGTCCTTCGACAGCCAATCCACAACGCTCTCCAGGTACTGCTCCTCTGTGAGGTAGATCTCATTGGCCCCTAATGCTTTGCTCATTTTCTGCCCCTTTATCTTCTTGTAATAGTAGTTGACGGCCGCGATGCGAGCATTGTACATGGCATCCTTGATTATCTTATCAGCGCACTTCCGAAAGTGCCTCTTCACACGTGTCCACTGAGCCTGATCCTCCTCGATGTCATCCGACAATTGGAACCTCCCCTACATATCAATGTACAATTTAAGTTAAAGTAAGATTAGGAGAAGCAATAATTCAATGAATTGCTTATATACGAAAGTAAACTCACCCAGAACTCGTCCCACACAGCCACCTGACAAGTCCTTCGTTTTTTTTCCGAACTTCCCCCTCCGCTACTGCTTTCCCCTGACTCCCCTGGCTCGACATAGTCCTTTAGACCCCAGTCAGCCCACTGCATAGCCGCGAACCTCTCGCCATTCAGCTCCACCATGCCAGGGTAGTAGAAGTGACAGAGGCTACCCAACACCGCGTTCACCTTGGGACGTCTGCCTGTACCGTCCCAAGTCAAGTCTTCCCATGACCTACAAAAAATAATAAAACAAGTAAACTAGTGCAATCACGTTCACATTAAAAAATTAACACAACAGAAATAAGCCCCACCATTCTCCATGCGGCCGGATGAGCCTCCGCTCGGCAGGTCTCGGACCAAGCGCATTGCTCTTCTTATACCTAAGTATACAAGTAAATTCAATATGATGAAATGATTAGAAACTAATATCAATTAAACTAATATGCATAATAATACCTGAAGGACGTAGAACCATCTGACGCGTCGCCCGCGCTGCCTGCCCCCATTGGGTCAACCTCCTCATCCTGCTCACCCTCCTCATCCTGCTCACCCTCCTCACCCTGCACATGAGCATCCTGCTGAGGAGTCTCCTGCTCACCCTCCTCACCCTGCACTTCGTCTAGACAGTCGAGAAGTTGCTGCTGCCTCTGTCGGCTCTGTGAGGTGCCCTGAAAAAGCCCACTGCCCGAGCTGTCCTCGCTGGCCGCGCTGCCCCCACTCCTCCTCGATCTCTTATGCTTGAACATGTTCAACTGTAGATAAATTAATGTCAAACCACAGTATATGAAACAAATAATATGAAAATTAATAATGTGGAAATTGGAATACATAGCTTAATTGATTAACTAAAAGAAACATACTAATCAAAAGTCATCCGCATCCGATGATGCTTCTTCGGCTCGTTGTTTATTCATACGCTCTTGATTTCGTTGGATCCTTATTGATCTTCTAACGACGACAGGTCGTTTGCACTTTGACCTAGGTTCTTCAATTAAGTCGCTTGAATTGCAACAGAGATTTTCGAGTCCTTCTCCATTGGTCACATGGAATCGTTGAACTATGTCTTGATTCGACGCCGCTTCTGGTTGAAAAACAGCTTCATCGTTGTCCCTGCTCGTACTCACGTAGTCAGCACTCTCTGGAGCGACGACTTGTGGGTTGACTTTGATTGCAACCCACCAAGCCCTAAGGCTTGGGTGAGGATATGGCAGGTAGTACACCTGTTTTGCCTGATTTGCAAGGACAACATCGCTCATACTGCTCGGAATCCTAGAGCTATGCTTCACCTCGACATTACCATACTTGTCGACACGAGTCCCACTATGAGCATCAAACCAGTCGCACTCGAAAAACACGACTTTAAGTTTTTTGGGGCCATCGAAAATCAACTCTACAATGTTTTGAAGAACACCGTAATAGTCCACTACTTTGTCATCGTCAACATATGAACTTGCCAACACACCACTATTGGTGGTGGCTGCCAATGGTCGACTCTTCTCCAATTTCGCAGTTCGGAAGCGATATCCATTTACATCATAGCGAGTATAGTTTCGGACGGACACAGAGGTATGTGCCATTTGCTGCAAGTCCGGGTGCACAGAGTTTTTGGAAACCTATACAAGTAATTAGTATATGCATTATATCTTCCAAGTCCAAAATTCAAAGATTAAGTATGGACAATGAGAGAACGACAATTACTAACATAATTACGAAACCACTGCACGAAGTTTGGTCCACCTTTCAACCCATCACGTCGAAGATTTTCTAATTGGATGGCCGTAGGTTTACTAGTAGATTTCCAACATTCTTCATCAAACATGCTGGACATATTACAAACATGGAGATTACACACTATAGAAATTATGAGATGAGAAAATGGACGTAACTATGAGGAAACCTTACTCGAACGCCTCCTGTGTGCTGTCAATATTGCTATACATATATAGCATTAGCGTGTTCAAATCTGATGCTTCAATGTGACGTACACTCCCTTTTCCAACTGCTTTACCCAGATTCACGAAAATTTGAAGGGTGCTTTGGGGTGATTCATTTTCGACATGAAGTCGCACTGAAGGCGCAAACACATTGTTGGCTCGAGCGAAATACCTGGTTGAGAATTGAGATATCTCCTTAAGGGCAAAAGCCTCCGCAATACACCCTTCGACTCTAGCCTTGTTTCGAACAGACGCCCTGAGCTTTTTCAACGCCCTTTCTATAGGATACATCCACCTGAATTGCACTGGTCCGCCTACCAAAGCTTCCCAAGGCAAATGCACAATTAGATGTTGCATCACATTGAAGAATCCTGGCGGGAAAACCTTTTCAAATTTACAAATAAGAATTGGAATTTCTTTCTCAAATTTCTGCATCAACCTCTTCGATACCGTCTTTGCGCATACTTCCCTATAGAAGTAACTCAACTCTGCAAATATGCTCCAAAGCTCATCCTTAAAATAGCCTCGAAACATCACGGGCATCAGCCTCTCCATAATAATATGGTAGTCATGGCTTTTCAAACCGATCAATTTACCAGTCTTCAGATTGACTGCCTGTTTCAGATTTGCCGCATACCGATCTGGAAATTTCAAATTCTTCAACCACTTAAATATTTCTTTCCTTTCATCCGGCTTGAGGCAGTAATCAGCTCGTGGCCTACTTTCATGCCCTTTTTCGCTTACTTTCAACTCGAGCATCGGCCTCTTACAAATTTCAGCCATGTCTTTTCTTGCCTTCATATTATCTTTCGTTTTATCAGTCACATCGAAACATGTGCTTATGATGCTTTCAGCAACATTATGCTCTTGGTGCATCAAGTCTATGTTGTGCGGCATGATCAAGGCTTTTGCATACGGAAGCTCCCATATTGATGAAATATGGGTCCAGTTATGGTCCTCCCCGTAGCCTTGGAACCTATCATTTTCTCCTTGCTTCAGACAAGCATGCCATGCCATTATCTGCGGTGCAGTTTGCCTCTTTGGTGGCCCATTTCTGATTTTGGCTCCACCTCTGAATGCAGTAAGCGAATTCCTAAAATCATGCTTGAATGGAGTCCAACGTCGATGAGCATCAAAGAATGACACTTTCCCACCATGCTTCAATCTGAATGCATCCGTATCATTCATACATATGGGACAGCACAACCAACCATGGACACACCATCCAGACCAATCTCCATACGCCAGCAGATCATGCACTGACCACAAATAAGCAGCGCGCATGGTAAACTCCTTTTCAGTATGGCTGTCATAAGCCTTCACACCTCTCCACAATTGTTTCAGCTCTTCAATTAAAGGGCGAACAAACATATTCAGCTTTGGCCCTGGATGCTCGGGGCCTGGGATGACTAGTGCAAGGAACATGAACTCTTCTTTATTGACCAACTCAGGAGGAAGATTATATGGCACAATGAAGACAGGCCAACACGAGTAAGGGCTTGCACTGGTATTGAAAGGTGTGAATCCGTCCGTCGATAGACCAAGCCGTACACTCCTAGGGTCGTTTGCAAATTCGGGATCAAACTCGTCAAATGCCTTCCACGCATCACCGTCCGACGGATGGACCATTATGTCTGGATCAGTGACGAGACGTACACCATTCTTTGGCCACGTCATATGCAGAGCTATTTCCTTGTTGAGGAACAACCTTGAAAGCTGAGGAATGATGGGCAACCGACGAAGTTGCTTAGCTGCGACCTTCGTAACTACCAATTCACCCTCATCATTTGTCACCTCGACATATCTAGAAGCTTCACAATGCTTACAACGGTCCAGCTTGTCATCCTCCTCAAAGAATAGCATGCAACTGTTGGGACACACGTCGATCTTCTCATATGTCATCCCAAGACCAGCCAACGTCTTCTTTGTGAAGTACATATTCTTTGGCAACTTATGATTCTCCGGGAGAACCTCGCCCATCAGTTGGACGATGTCGTTGTAAGCACTGTTTGAAATGTTGTGCTTCGACTTTATCGCCATTAGTCTTGTGAGAGTCCCAAGAACTGACATCTGAGTGTGCTCGTGCAGTCTCTCTTCCCCCGCGGCGAGTAGCCTGAAGAATTCCTGAGCATCGCGTGGAAGCTGCCCCGGCTCCTCAGCGTTCATTTCAACATCCCTACCAAGATCATGCAACATGTCGTCCATCCTATCATGATCGTCATCAAGTTCCACCTCCGCGTCAACGTGTTTAATAGACTCTCCATGCCGGTACCATACAAGGTAGTTCAGCATAAACCCACTTTTGCAAAGGTGTTTCTCCATTTCTTCCTTCTTCTGAGGCCACTTGTTCTCGCAGTGATTGCAAGGACACTTCACTAGACGACCAGTTGCATCTTTGAAAGCGTGCTGAAGAAAAGCCTTTGTTACACCCATCCATTCATTCGAATGTGCCCCATCCTTTCTCCACCCGTCATACATCACCCTCCGATCACCGTCCATTTCAAAGGCTAAACAAAAGACAAAGAACATCAACGATCGTCCGTGGCTTAGGTGAACTCCCTATTAGGTAAAGGCCCTAAACCCACCCAAGAGTGTAGGCCGATGCTTGTGATTTGTGACATGTATCCTACGATTGCCGCGAAATTTCGGCAGCATAACCTCGCTGCTCTCCAAGCACACGCCTGAACATGGTGTGTTGGAGAACAACTGGGTTACACAACCGAAATTCCGCGTCAATCATAAGGCACATGTCACAAATCACAAGCATCGGCCTACACTCTCAGGCTGTCCAAAATACGTGGACAATTCCGGAACGGCGAACCTCACAAGCCAATGTGACGTTCGCCGTTCCCGAACGGGTGACGCATACGGTTCGCTATGGTTAACGATTAAAACTAAACTATAAACATTAAAAAATATCTCGGAGATTAAACAAAAGACATCACCCTCCGATCACATTGAGGATTAGACAAAGAATGCAACGACACAACCATAAGATAGAAGTGCCCTATACGCCAATGGCACAACCATAAGACAGAGGCTCGTCACGGCCGCCACGGCACGCGCACGGCACGCCACGGCACGCCACGGCCGCCACGACCGCCATGAGCATCAAATGTGGTGTGATAACAATCTTACAAACAATATTATATACGGGGAGGCTCACCGCGGTGAACGAGGGCGGCGTGGACGAATGGCGAGCGCGGCGTGGACGAACGACGGGCTCTCTTCTTCGCGACGGCGGCCACGGGCTCCCTTCGCGGACGGCGGGCTCTCTTCTTCGCGGGCGGGTGAGGACGCGCGGGCTGCGTGCGGCGTGCGGCGACGTGGGGCTCGGCGGGGCGGGCGTGGTGCTCGGCAGGCGTGCAGGGGTGAGGGGCGCGGCGTGCAGGGGCGGGCGGCGAGGGGCGCGGCTGCAGGGGCGGCGTGCAGGCGTGCAACGGCGTCGTGGGGGCGCGGGAGCTCTGCGGGCGGCGTGCAGGGGTGCAGGCGGCGTCGTGGGGGCGCGGGAGCTCTGCGCGGCGGCGAGGGGCGCGGGAGCTCTGCCGGGCGGCGCGGCGGCGTCGTGGGGGCCGGGCGGCACGGCGGCGTCCTGGGGGCCGGGCTGCGCGGCGGCGTCGTGGGGGCCAGGCGGCGCGGGACCTTGGGCGGCGTGGGGCTCGGCGGCGGCGGCGTGGGCGGGGGGCGGCGTGCGGCGGCACGGCGTGGTGAGAACCGTTTGAAACGAGCGAGAGAAGGCTGGGCCCGACGATGTAGGGCCACTATTTTCGTCGGCCTCAGTGAGGCCGACGAAAATAGTGGTCGGTCAACGACGTATTTTCGTCGGTTTGGCCTCGGCCCACGAAAATATAGCTTATTTTCGTCGGCCTAGTGGCCGACGAAAATAATTTCCGTATTTTCGTCGGCCTGCCGATGAAAATATTAATGGGCCTACGAAAATACGTATTATATTCGTCGGCCACTAGGCCGACGAAAATAACTTCCTTATTTTCGTGGGCCGGCCGACGAAAATATACCGGCCCACGAAATTTTAGGCTTCTCCTGTAGTGTTTGTCTTGCTTTTGTTGGGATGCTCCTTGCGTCCTTTTAGCGCCGTCTTGAAGCGCTTGATGATGAGGGCCATTTCATCTTCGTTTAGCCTGGCCGCCTCAACTTGCGCCACCTTGCTAGGTAGCGCCTCCCTACTGCTTGTTGCTTTGAGAGCAACGGTTTGAGGCTCGTAGATAGGCATTGGGCCATTCAATGCCTCATCAACATATCTTGCCTCCTTGATCATCATATGCCCGCTTACAAACTTTCCGAGTATTTCCTCGGGCGTCATCTTTGTGTACCTAGGATTCTCACGGATTGAATTCACAAGATGAGGATCAAGAACTGTGAAGGACCTGAGCATAAGCCGGACGACGTCGTGATCGGTCCATCTCGTGCTTCCATAGCTCCTGATTTTGTTGACCAGGGTCTTGAGCCGGTTGTACGTTTGCGTTGGCTCCTCTCCCCTGATCATTGCGAACCTCCCCAGTTCGCCTTCCACCAACTCCATCTTGGTGATCATGGTGGCGTCGTTCCCCTCATGAGAGATCTTGAGGGTGTCCCAGATTTTCTTGGCGTTGTCCAAGCCACTCACCTTATTGTACTCGTCCCTGCACAAGGATGCTAACAAAACAATGGTAGCTTGTGCATTTTTATGGATTTGCTTATTAATGAAAACGGGGTTGTCAGTACTATCAAAAAGCATTCCATTTTCAACAATCTCCCAAATGCTTGGATGGAGAGAGAATAGGTGACTACGTATTTTGTGACTCCAAAATGGGTAGTCTTCTCCATCAAAGTGCGGAGGTTTCCCAAGTGGAATTGAAAGAAAATGAGCATTAGAGTTAAATGGAATACGAGAATAATCAAAAGAAAAGTTTGAGTTGACCGTTTTCTTTTTCTCGTCATAGTCGTCGTCTCTTTGGGAAGAAGAAGACTCGTCGCTGTCGTAGTAGACAATCTTCTTGATGTGCCTCTTCTTCTTCCCGTTCTTCTTCTTATGACTCGAGCCAGAGTCAGTAGGTTTGTCGTCCCTTGGCTCGTTGAAGATGGATTCCTTCTCCTTATTGTTGACCACCATCCCCTTTCCCTTAGGATCCATCTCTTCGGGCGATTAGTCCCTTTTGAAGAGAACGGCTCTGATAACAATTGAGAGCACCTAGAGGGGGGGGGGGTGAATAGGTGATCCTGTAAAAATCAAATACTTGTAGCCACAAAACTTGGTTAAGTGTTAGCTCAATAGAATCAAGTGGCTACGGACCAAGCTCTTGTGAAACACAAAGATCAAGAAGAACACAAGCACAAGAGACACAGTGATTTATCCCGTGGTTCGGCCAAGTATAACACTTGCCTACTCCACGTTGTGGCGTCCCACTGGACGAGGGTTGCACTCAACCCCTTTCAAGTGATCCAATGATCAACTTGAATACCACGGTGTTTTCCTTTCTTTTACTTTCTCCCGTTCGCGAGGAATCTCCACAATTTGGAGCCTCTCGCCCTTACAAATGATGATCACAAAGAAGCACGAAAGTAAGGGAGGGGAGAGCAACACACACAAGACTCAAAGCACGAGCACAAACACGCACACAAGCCACAACTTGATCTCACAACACAATGCGGGGAATTCACTACTCAACTAGAGCTCAAGTCACTATCACAATGAATCAAATGTGCGAGAATGGAGTCTTGGTGCTTAAAGATGATCAAAGAATGCTTGGGTGACTCCTCCATGCGCCTAGGGGTCCCTTTTATAGCCCCAAGGCAGCTAGGAGCCGTTGGAGGCAATCTGGGAAGGCAATGCTTGCCTTCTGTCGGGTGATGCACCGGACAGTCCGGTGCACCACCGGACAGGCACTGTTCATTGTCCGGTGCAGATCGCCTTCCTAAAATGTCACAGCCGACCGTTGCAGAATTGTAGCCGTTGGCGCACCGGACAGTCCGGTGCCCCCTGCCGACCGTTGGCGCGCCCACGTGTCGCGCGCGGATTACGCGGCCGACCGTTGGCGCAGTCGACCGTTGGCTCACCAGACAGTCCAGTGCCTCACCGGACCCTCCGGTGAATTTTAGCCGTATGCCGTTGAACGATTCCTGAGAGCGACGACTTCGCCGCAGATGCTCACCGGACACTGTTCGGTGAATTATAGCCGTACACCGCTGTCAGTTCCCGAGAGTGGCCTGTTCACCGGAGGCTGGCCTGGCGCACCGGACACTGTCCGGTGCACCACCGGACAGTCCGGTGTGCCAGACTACGCTGAGTCTTGGCTGCTTCGAGCCAAGTTCTTTTCTTCTCTTTTCTCTGATTCCAGCACTTAGACAAATATATTAGTACACAAAAACCAATGTACTAAGTCTAGAATCATACCTTTGCTTTGATTATCACTTTTCTCTTGATTTAGCACAAGAGGGCTCATTTAAATGTGTTGGGCACTTAATCACCAAAACATAATGGAAATTGCCCAAAGGCACATTTCCCTTTCAAATCCAAAACAAACAGGGCCTATATGTCATACCCAAATCTAAAGTTTAAATCATGGTGGGTAGTTCACAAGGTGAACCCTACGGAACATTTACATACTCCTTACGCTAGTTGCTTTAAATTAGTTATGTATTATTTGCTTTTTATTATATTGAACATGATGAGTAGTAGGAAAACCAAGCACACATGGCAAGGGGGTTTCTTAATGTTGCTAGCAGGTTACACCCTGGTGCATGTGGTCGTTCCCTTTTCCAAGGGAGTTCTTCTAGCCAGAGCAGACATGAGACGTTCTAAGACATGCCAGGTCAAAGCTACATGATAGACCTATCGCTCTACATAGGAGTATCGATGTAAATGTTTGTGTAATTGCTCTTATTTGTAATTCACTTATATATAAATGTGTCTTACATTTATCTATTTTCATGTCCATAGGAAGAGGAGGAGGAGGTGCGGGGCCATGTGAGGAGGAGGAGGCGGCCATAAATGCTGGGGTGCAGGACCATGAGGAGGAGGTCACGGCCACTGATGCTGGGGTCCAGGGCCATGAGGAGCTCTAGGCAGATGACAAGATCATCGAGGCTCCTGCCTTTCGACAGAGGGGAACTCGGAAAGACCACTTTGTCCTCCCTCCCTCGGTAGCTGTACATTCAGAAGCTCCGGTATTGATCATCCATTTGGTGATAGGTACTCACATGTGGCCATTTATGTTCTTACATATTTCCTTATTTTACTGTACATTGTATATAAGACATGAATTTCTTTTGACGGTCGGGGTCACCATAGACAGGTTAATCAAGTCTTAGGTAACCTATGTCATTTACATAATCTTGGAATTATGACCGACTCAAAAGGCATGTTGGTTCCTTGCACTAGCTTGTTACACTTCGCACTAGCTCCACATGCTACATATGAAATAACTCAGGGCACCGTCAAGCACGACTTTTGGGTAAGAGTATTGTTTGATACTAACTTTATTTTCGATGTTGGACAGAGACGATATAGTGTAGAACCTGAGGCTCAGGAGCATGCAGACCGAGTATTAGAGAAAAATACGAAGAAGGTGTACAAGGATGCATTTTGCAATGCTCGTTTATAGGTTGTGAATGCGTACATGAAGCGTTGAGGGCATTCTATCAACTTTCAACAATATTCAGATGTCTACTTGTCTGTGGACCAGTACATGAAGGTAAAAATCTAATCTACCAGCTCATTCAGATGTGAATGTTATTATGCGCTAACGCATAGATGCATGCAACTCTTCCATGGATGGAACACCGACCACGTACTTATAAGGCTCTGTGTGAAGTATGGGCTTTGCCAGAGTGGATTGAGAAGTCAAACATGAATCGATATAGGCAGCGCCCTCAGCTGGCCAGGGATGATGATGAGGTCGTACTCAACCATACCTATGGGGCTGATGGATATATTCAATTAGCGAAGCGAATGGTGAGTATATATATATGAAATTCTATTTTACTAATAAATAGAACCGGTTTAAACTCATACATTTGTAGGAGGCTTAAACTGGAGTTGTCCCGAGCCCAATTGATGTTTATAGGCGAGGGCATAGAAGGAAAAACAATGAAGACCCCAAAGAGCTATGCAGTCAGGCGGTCACTGAGCGTATGGTTAGTAGTTGTTTGGATTAATGTTTTCTTGTCATATAGCTATACATTACATGTGTGATAAACCTCCATATTGTATCGCAGGTGACTTACGGGCAGGATATGGTTAGGAAGCATGCTGAAGATTATGATGGCGAGGAGCGCCAACGATCGACGCTGAAGTTGTATATTCTATTAGAGGAGAGGCCCATGGATGATATAAACTTGTGAAAGTTTTTCAATAAGATTGAAATTATGATCGAATATCTAATTTTCTTGTTTTTCAAGGTATTCTATGTTTACCGGTGTGATCGATTCGATGGAGTTGCGGTCTTGTGGGGGCTCTTCGTCGCAGACGGGTTGTGGTAGCAGCCATAGTCGGCGCTCGAGCATGGAGGAGGCTATGAGGGAGCATCAATAAAAGTTTCATGAAGAGCTGCAGCAGCAACAAATGACATTCGTTCGACAACAATTAGAGTATATGACTGCTTAAAACGCACCAGACACAATAAACAATGAACGTGAGTGTCTTATTTATTCTCAACACGGTCGTATATTTGTCCTATAAGTGATATATTGTATTTGCAACAGTCTTGGTTTCTAGAGCAGGCATAGCAACAACCATTCGTTTTTCCTCAATTTCAGTCGTCGATGCCTCAGTAAGGATCACATGCTCCGACACCTCCTCTAGCTCAGGTGCGTCAATAAGTATTTCTACTCGAATGTATTACTAGAACTTACTATGAACCAGCTCCGATGTGTCGTTCAAATTCAAATTTGTTTATACTTGTTGTTTGTATTAATCTTTCAAATCTTGGCTTAACTTGATTTTGTAGGGATCGGGGGTTATAGGCCATAACACACTACCACCAATGATACCAGCACCAGGAGGACCTTCTAGAGGGGAGGGCGCTACTACAGAGGAGGTTAGTTTGACATACAATTCATTTGAATGGTGGTCAACTTAACATTGTAGTTATTAATGTATTCTTCTTTCTTTAAGACTCCTAACCAAATAGACGACTTTGTCAACAACTTCTTTGCTTCTGGAGGTAGTGGTCACAACTCAAATGGCCCCTATATGTGACAATTTGACTCTTGTGGTAAATTTGGCCGATGCGATGGATTCTGATGGAATTGTGAGTTTGTGGTGGATTGTAATGGATTTGTGAGGTATTTTGGTGGATTGTGATGTATTTGTGAGGAATTGTGGTGAATGTGAGTAATTTTAAGAATTTGTGTTTGCTGTCATAATGCTGTGATTATATTGTTGTTGAAATTGCTATTAATTTTACATTTTTTATAGTTTTTTTCTCTGAAATTGCTTATTTCCGGCAGCCTAGGCTAGGCCGACGAAATTTAGGCGTTTTTTTCGGGAGCCAGCGTAAAACCGCCGAAAATAAGTTATTTTTTACGGTTTGGATGTGACCGCCGAAAGTAGTAGCTAATTTTCGGCTAAATTATTTTGGCAGTCAGACGCCACCGAAAATATGTTATATGCCGCCGAAAATAGGGTATTTTTTGGCGGCATACGACTTATTTTTGCCTGCTTCTGGCCACCAAAAATAGCCGAGCGTCCTGTAGTGCGCTCTCGCCTTTGCTAGAGAAAAGTTCATCGTAGCAATGTTTCCAACGCATCAAAGTGAATTCACATATGGTACATATTGGTGTATTGACATTTTTTAGATAATGGAAAAACATCGTTCCGACCTTTTCCTCACATGTAGGATATAGCCAACAATTTACATCACACCATAACAAAGAACCACCAAACTGACATATATAGTTAAACTACATGCTCAAGTGGATCTGTCAGCAACTAACACTGATCCACGTCTCCAAAACACCCGATCTCTTAGCATTTTGTTTCCTCAAACCATTATCTGTAATCTACTTGGGCTCACACAGACTTTGTTTATTCATTGGTATACATCCAAAAGAAAGAAAACATTTATTCGAAGAGACCAGTGCACCCAAATTACGCACTCATGCTCGTTGCTGCGCGTCGTCGTCGTCCGTTGCTGCGTACACCACCACCGGGCTCCTCACCTCATGCTCATTGCTAGACCACACGACGGCGGCCGAGCGCACCTCGCCCTCCGCCATTGCCACGCCGGACACGGTCACGGTGAACGAGAGCTTCTGGTTCTGCGCACTGAACTCTAGCCTGGCGGGTGAAACGTCAACAACGAGTTCATCAGCGGCCTCAACAGGAAACACGACGACGTTCGCGTCGTAGACGACAGCTGCGGCCGCCCCGACGTTGGTAACAGTCCGCGGGAAGGCGACGGTGAAGTTGCTCCACGGCTCGACGCTGGCCGCCATGGTCGGGTAGTTGAGGTCGCCGCCGCTGGCTAGCTGGCCGGGTGACGTCGTCGTCGTCGAGCTATTGGCGCAGGCCGTGGTGTTGGAGCCGGTGATCAGCGATAGCTGCTTTTGGGTGTACCCCGCCGCGCAAAGCATAGCCACGTAGTCGCCCTCCAATGCGTCGTACACGAGGCCTGGGTCATGTGCCTTTGTTGGGTTGAGCTGCCCGGCGCCGTAGTTGAGCGCCGTCGCGTTGGAGTTGCCCGGTGTGTCCATCGGAGTGGCTGCATAATACATGCACGCATGACGAACACGACAACAACCATGCGTTATATTAATTGTGATATGATAACAACTGGTCGTGGTCGTGATCGTACTCGTACCAGTGGTGATGAGAGCCGACATGATCATCGCCGGCGACCAGTCGCGGTGGAACGACTTGACGTACGCAGCGGCCCCGCTCGCGTGTGGGCACGCCATGGATGTACCGGAGATGATGTTGTACTGAACCTTCCTTGTGTCGTTAGGATTATCCGAGGGCGATGACAGCGGCGACCATGAGGCGATGATGTCGACCCCTGGCGCAGATAGATCAGGCTGCACATGTGCATTTTGAACGTTGTACATGCATATATAATAGTGTTTTTAACTATGACTACAAGAAAATCCATGAGATGAAATGACATTTATTACTAGCGCACCTTCAAGATACCAGTGGTGATCAAGTTGGGACCTGGAGAAGAGAAGGAGGCAGGCACCGGAGCTTGCGTGTTCGTCGTCGTCTCCGTGCGGTCGATGGTGCCCACAGGATTACTGCAAATAGAGCATGATTACTGCAAATAGAGCATGATACATGCTTGCATGGTCAGTGAGCTCACCTAGTGCTGTTGACATACGCCATGATTTGGTCGAAATTGTCCTGAGTTACCATGAGACCAGGGAGAGGCAGAGTGAAAGCGACGTCGGGTGCACGGGTGACTAAGATGGCACCTGCTGCACCAGCCAAGAGAGGGCCTGAGCCGTCGTTGAGATGGCCCTCCTGGGGTGGGCACAGAACGATCTTGCCTTTGTAGTAAGGACCACCGACGAGGCTCTCTGGATCGCAGGACCTGCAGTGTTTTTTTTTAGCAAACATACCATCGTTGCAAGTATGTATATCGTCTCTTACCCGTTGGCAGGGAATGCAAGTGTGGCATTTGTTATCGTTGCGAAGGTGTTAATGGAGGATCCCTGCAACAGAACAAAGAAAAAATATATAGTTGTAGTGGTTACCCTTTTCATTCCTGTGAAGAAAACATATATATATATATATATATATATATATATATATATATATATATATATATATATATATATATATATATAGGGACGGCACAACACAAAGCAGTTAGCTAGTGTTCATCGCTGACCGCTATGGTCTGGCCATTCCCAAGGACAATCTTGTCGATGAACTGGCGATCGATGCTGCTCGCCGCCACAGACAGCATCCACGGCGCGACGTTGCAAACATAGCCCCCGTCGAGCCCCGAGTTCCCCGCAGCCGCCGATGTGAGCACGCCACGCCTCATGGCGTGGAAGGAGCCGATGGCCTGCGCGTCGCTGAAGTAGTCGGACGGGGACGAGCTGCCGATGGAGAAGGAGATCACGTCCACGCCGTCGGCGATGGCGTCATCGAACCCCGCGAGGATGTCGGCGTCGCTGCAGCCCTCCCCCTGGCACACCTTGTAGATGGCGAGCCTAGCACCCGGCACCGCACCGCGGGCCGTGCCGGCGGCCAGGCCGTAGAAGCTGACGTTGGCCACTGCCATGCCAGCCACGGTGGACGCCGTGTGGCTGCCGTGGCCCGCGTCGTCCAGCGGCGACGACGGCTCAGAGCTGGATCCTGTTAGGTCGTAGGAGCGAGCTCCGATGATTTTACTGCACATACGCAAAGCTGTAGTTTAGCACGTGAAGTTGTGGCATGTACCAAGACAATAACACAAGAGGCATTTTTCATACTTGTTGCACGTGAAGTTGTGGCATGTACCCTTCCACCTGCTCGGCGGTGGGCCAAAGCCTTCGTCGGAGAAGGACGGGGAGTTAGGCCACACACCGGTGTCGAGCATACCGACGATGACGTCACCCTCTAGTTGTAGCTCTTCCTTGGGCGTTTGAGGGAAGCCTAAGAAGTCCCAAGACCTTGTAGTCAAAGGCCTAAGGGTCTTACTTGGGAAGACCGAGACAACGCCATTCATGCCTAATCGAAATGAATATTGTATAAGATAAAGCTAGATTCATTCACGCTTCGAAATAAATTGAAGGTTAATAAATTTGATCTTAGGCCAATTAATATATTTGTTTTGGCAATGTTTATTAGGCGCACCTATCACAACAAAATATTTAAGTTATTTGCCACGATCGGCAAATAAGGTTGGTTTCAACACATAGATTTGGACAGTAAGACTAGCATATATGTTTATGCTAAGTTTTTTTTAGGATCGTGTTTAATCTAAGATTAGTTTGAACACACGGAGTTTGGGTCTAGCGGGTGCATATGTAGGTGCGGATTTCCCTCCATGGATTTTAGGTTCATATGGACGTGAAACTTATCTGATTTGACCAATAAAGTCACAAAATAAATCATTTTTGAATCAAACATACATGTCTTGTATTAATAAATTGTTTCTATAAGTTCCTAAGTTTGTTCTAATTTGAGTTATAGAATCTTTCGTAGTTTTTGCTTCTTGATTATACATGTGAATATATAATATAAATGATGCATGTGTTATAAAAAAAATCCTTATATATATTGAATCAAACATTCATGTCTTGTATTAATAAATTGATTCTATAAGCTACTAAGTTGTTCTAAGTTGAGTCATAGAACCATGTATAGTTTGTTTCTTCTTGTTTATACATGTGAATATATAACACAAATGATGCATGTGTTATCCAAAATACCTTATAGCTCCTACTGTATTGTCAAACAATGGCCCTGTTTGGATCTACTTTTCAGATAATCGCTTATTTGACAAGCCTGATTTTCTAAGAAGTCGCTTTCTAGAGAATCTAATGTCTAAAAAAGCGAAGTGTTTGGCAATCCTAAATTTTTAACCGATTCTCGGCTAGAAGCACGTGCAGGAAGTCAAGGTATGGAATAACCGAAGCGACATGTAAATATGTGTTTGGTTTGGTTTTTGGCTTTGACTTTTGTCCACTAAAAACCAAACCAAAGGGATGGATCTAGAAAGCAACTCTTTTTTTTCTAAAAGCCGACTCCTGTTTTTAGCGGCTTTCATATAGAACTTTGAAGATATATATGGAGCAATTTTTAGCGGCTTTTAGTGGTTTCCACTAAACAGATTTTAGCTTTTTAGCGGTTCACAGCCTACAACAGTTTTTTTCCTAGTCTACAACAGTTTTTTATATAGTCACAGTCTAACCAAACATACCTTAATATATACAGTAGGATGAATCGGTTTCCCATAGAATCGACACATAATCGAAATTTTGGTGGGATTATCGCTTATTTCCGGCTACAATCCTCTTACAATGGCTGGTTATTATAGCAAAAGCTACTGTTATAGGTACGCAGGAAAGCCAGAACTCTGAAATATCAATCTCACAAAATAATAGCAATGAAAAGAAAGGCCTGTTAATTGCCCAACCAGAAAGTTTATGCGCCTCTTCTTCACTTAGCTTGGCAGCGAAGCCATTTAAGCTTCTCTTGTAACTACGGAGGATCCTGTCTGAAGCAGAGCTGCAAAAGGACAAAAACAGTATATATATAGGTTTACACACTCTGACAAATTAAAATATGAGAATGTAAAACTTCGACAAATTAATACTCAAGTTTTATTTTTTTTTGAGATGATATAGGGCGTGTTCGGCTGGCTTGTAGCCGACACTGTTGCAGCTGTTTGGACTGCTGCAGCTACAATCCATAGAGAGAGAAATACTGTAGAAGCCGCAGCCGCAGCCGGATTGCAGCCGCAGCAAGCCGCAGCGAACAGCCTGATATACGTATAGCCTGACAAAAAAAAAGGTGCCCTGCAGCCGGCCACGAGCTGGACGCTGAAATTTATAATACTAGCGTGATTGGTCCTGAAATAAATGTCAGGTGCTACTCTTCTCTGCTGGTGAACACTGAAAAGACATCTTCATCAGACCTGCCGTCGTCGAGGACCTGGTTCAGCAGGTCGTGGTGAGCAAATTCTACAGCAGAGAAGCCTCCAGGTTCTGACGCATCGGCATCCGTGCTGGGTAGGTGCCCCAGGTACACGATGTAGACCTGCTCGTCACGTACGATCAGACAGAGATGCCATGCATGTACGATCAGACAGATGCCATGCAAGTACTAACAACGACGACGTCTACGTAGGTCGATGGCCGGTCTGAGTCTGACCTGGCCGCCATCGCTGGTGGGTACTTCAGAGGTGGCGAAGACAGCGACGATGAGGAGGAGGAGGAAGAGAAGAAGCGGCGGCACTGTTCTGGGACGAGGCATGGTGTACGTCCTACTGATTCCTACGACGCCTGTTGGTGCAGCGCGGTATATATATATATATATATATATATATATACAGCGAAACTATGATAGAATAGATGCGTGGCGTATCAGTCATATCGTCGACAGGATGGGAGCAGAGGCGCGCATTGCTCGCTCCGTAGCCTTGTGCAGCCAGCTAGCTAGCTAGGAAACAACGCAAGGGGCCTGGCGCTCATCGTCCTGGCGACCTCACCGGAAAGTACGTACGCAGTTCCACGAAATATATCGGTACGGTCTTCTGCTGCTGGAATATTCAGCGTGCTGAGGCGCATCGTGTCGTTTTTTCCCAGAAACCTTTTTTATTTGAACCAGAGCATAGCTCAACATCCGACCTTCCGACGACTTTAGAGCCAGCCGACCAACATTAACCTAACATCGGACTAGTGGCGGATCCAGGATTGGATCAAAAAAGGGGCTATAAGTTAAAGCATGTTTGGCGGAGCCACCAGCGGCTATTTTGGGGGTGAGTGACACGACGACGTTCTCGCAGGCCTGATGTACTAGCGTGCTGCAGCAAGCCTGCCATAGTGCTGCTTGCAGCAGGGGCAAAGCCAGGATCCAAAATTAGGGGGACCAAATTAGATTAAGGAGACTGTTAAAAGCATTTTTTGCACTATTTACCTGAGAACTAGCTTAAAAACTAACATGTCCTATAGAATTAGGGAAGCGTTAGGCAGGACATTGCTCCTCTGTCCCCCTGGCTTGCAGCCTGCCTCTTGTGTTGGGCACATGCGTGTTGCTAACTGTTAGATGTGTACTGGTCGTGTGTGCTAGCTCATGACCGCGTCCTGTGTGGTGGCGTGGATTTGCACTGCTGAAGCATGGACAGGTCCAGCGTGGATGCGCGCGCTACCACCTAGCATGCTGGTTGCACGGATGGAGGCCAAATACATGTGCTGAATGACACGATCAGAAAGAAGGTTGTGGCCTATCTTAATTAACATTTATAGTTTGCATTTATGTTATAATATACTCTCACGTTCCAAAATAGTTGTTCTTTTAGCTCTTGGTTTTTATGTTTATATTCAAATGGATGATGATGAATGTAGACACATATATAAAACACATGCATCAATCAAAAATTATATAAACCTACTAATTCGCTAAAACGATGACTACTATTTTAAAATAAATGAAATATGTATTAATAGGTGTTAGGGGGGGGGCGACCGGGGCTGCAGCCCCGGCAGCCCCCCTCCTAGATCCGACCCTGCATCGGACGGCTGGCAGCGCGACTGTCGGATATAATATTATATCCAACGACATATCTGTTTGTGGTAGGATATAAGTTTAACGTCCGACGGCTTACAGATAAGCCATCGAATATAAAGTATTTTAAGGACCGCGTCGTTTCACTTTTCCAAGTAAGCGCCCCCGCTCTCTGCCCGTGCCGCTCGCTAGCTCCCCGTCGCCACCGCTTGCCATCTCCCCGCCGCCGCCGCTGGTACTCCACCTCACTGATGCACGCGCTCGTCGGCACCCACCCCCTCGCCAACACCCACGCCCTTGCCAGTGCCTGCGTCCTCGCCGGCCACAGCTCCACGGCCTCGCCGGCATTTCTCACCTGCAGCTCCGTGCCTCTCGCTTGCGCCCCTCACCCTTGGCCCCGTGCTCGCACCTGCCACCGTCCGACGCTAAGTAAGTTATTTTCGACGGTCGAAATTAATTATACAAATTATTTATATTGTTTTAATTTGTTTAGAGGTTGTTAGGTAAAATGAATTTGGAATTTCCGAGGGTAATTATTAAACCCTCAAAAATAAGCTTATTCTATATTATTTTCACACGAAATAATGTTAACAAATGAAGTCTATTGTAGCGTAAATGCATGTATTGTGGTGTTAACAAATGAAGCGTAACCTAGGTGTCACCCGTTTAGGCCCAACACACCTCACATGTGAGGTATATGACCATGCAAAACACTATTTTGTACCGTTACACTGTAAATAGCATGGTTCACAGTGGAGTTTGAAATAGAAGATAGGATATGAGCTGGCGTTATGCATCCTAGCCTATAGGCTAGCTCCTAGCACATATCCGCGAGATGTTTGTTGATAGCTGCTACCATCGCGATTTGATTATTTTGCAAATTAAGAAATTTTTGCGGTGGCTGAAAGAAAAATCTAAAATTTCGTAATACATATATATGTGCTATATAACACTACACTTATATTTTTTATATATTTCATATTCTTATACACAAAAGATATGTAGTCATAAATCATGCTAATATTTGTTTAGATACATATTTCACGTGTAAGGTCTTTAAAAAGTCGGCAAAACTTCATGAATTTCGGTAATTTTAGGGGTGGCTGTTTTTTTAATATCAAAATTTAAAACACTAGAATGTATACAAAGAGATTCAATTGTTGTTTTAATATCCAAAACTTAGAGCAAGGCTCATGCAAGGGTAATATTTGATTGCATGTTATTTATCTTCGAATATAGAGTCAAACTGAATATAGGGCGATTCAAATGTAGTGTTAAAATCTAATTGTTCCAATTCGATTTTCACCAGCATCATGAGTCTAATCTAGACTTAGAATTCCTATTTCCAAAAACTAACTTCCATATCAAGTTAACAAGTCTGCACAAGTTTTGCACAAAACATTGCTCTATTGATCAGTTCGACAATACATAACAGACAATCTCACAACACCGGTGACACTAATGACATGCAATTGATTTCCTGTCTACACCATACCTCACCCTACATGACCTGTCATCCACCTTGCCTCTCTCACACCCACCCACTACCCTCTTACCATCTCCTCATCATTCTCTCTCTCACATAGAGAACACGTAGAAGATGAGTAAGAGAGGAGCAGAAGAAAGGAGAAGAATATGAGGAGAGGAAGGAGGAGACTAACAACAAACTTCCCCATCACCACTATGCCCTCAACCTTTCTAGAGTTCAAGATGGAGGCCCTAAGATTCATCTTATTTTTCATGCTCATGCAGGTTTCATAAGGTCAATCTCCTTCCCTAAGCCCTCCCCAACTAGTGACGACAACCTTCTTCCCATTGAGCAACTCATAGGGGGTCTTCTCAAGCAACATGTACGGTGTTGATATATAGCTTTGACCCAAAACCTTTCTGGTGTGTTATACTCATCTATCATGGTTCTTCCAAGGGTGATCAAGGTCCTATTCTTCCTCTCAACTACACCATTTTTATGGGTGTATGCTGCAGAGACTTCATGATTGATCCCGTGAATGTGTATATTGTCAAATTCTTTTCTATTATCACTTCTAATTTTCTTGATCTTGCGGTTAAATTCATTTTGAGCTTTCTTGGCAAATCTCTTAAATATAGATGCAACTTCAGACTTTTATTGAAGAAAGAACACCCAAGTACATCTAGAGTTATCATCCATAATTACCAAGCAATAGAGGTTTCCACCCACACTAGCATAAGAAATTGTACCAAATAAGTCCATATGAAGTAACTCTAGTGGCCTTGATGTTGATATGAAAGATCTTGTAGGATGTGTATTTGCTACTTGTTTTCCAACTTGACATGCATTACAAAGCTTATCCTACTCAAAGACAACATCATTCAAACCTATAACCATTTATTTCTTCAATAGTTTCTTGAGTGTCCCCATTCCGACATGAGCTAACCTCCTATGCCGTAACCATCCAAGTGATGTTTTGGTAAAGAGGCAAGTCCTCATGTTAGCATTTTCCAAGGTAAAAATCCACTAAATATAGAATGTTGTATATAAACCCTTTGAATATAAGTTGGAGATCATCCACTTTAGACACAACAACCTCTTTCTCCATGAATAAACATTGATATACATGATCACATAATTGACTAATGGATAGCAAGTTGAAGCTTAGATATGAAACTATGATAACATTTGAATCTAAGTGGTCATTTGATATGGCTACTCTGCCTAACCCTTTTACTTTGCCCTTTGAATTGTTCCCAAAGGTAATATTTTCTTTATCATCCACTTTTCATTAAGTGAGGTTAACATCCATGAGTCACCATCCATATGTTGAGTGTAACCACTATCTATTACCCAATGACTCCCACCGCCTTGTAGTTCACCTACATGCAAGGAGGATCAAGCTTGATGATTAGGTATGTAAACTTGATGGGGGCCTACAACTTTCTCAACCAAGTATTTCATAACCCATATCTTTTTAGGCCTAAACTTGTGCCCTATTTTCCCTAAAGGCTTGGTTCTCAATACCACTGTTATCCACTTCCATGACCATGTTCATAAGTAACTCATTTTGGAGGTATATACCCTTATTAAACTTTTGCAAGCCGATAGCAAGGTGATTCTTTTCTTGTTTGAGTTTTCTATTTTCTTCCCTAAGCCTATATTGTTAAGATCCAATTCTCTATCAATAACTTTGTTCTCTATGACAATGTTTTATTTCATAGTTACATCTATTAAATCTTTCTTTAGCTTCTCATTCTCTACTATGATTTGTTTAATGTTCTCAAGAAGTTTTTTGTATTCCACTTTCTTGTATATATGATAGTTGCTTGTTCAATGTTCATACTCAAGTCATCACATGATGTTGCTACATCAATCTTAGAAATGTCGTTACTAGCCTTATGTCTTTTGATAGAAAAATGTCATATACAATAATAATATTTCCACGATTGATTTAATTTGAGTGTAATATTCTTTGAAAGAGAGAAGTCCATCATTAAGCTCCCTATTTGTTTCATTGAATTTGTCATATTTCCATTTAACATCCTTAATGGGGTGTTTGGATCGATTTATTTTTGAGGAATTAGAATTTATTCAATAAAGTGATCTATTTGGTTTGGAATTTAACATTCCACCACTTTCCAAAGTTCAGATATAAGACTATCTTAAATTCCTTGGGTGGAGGATGAGAATGATTTTATGTATCACTAGAATATGTTTCTATTATGTAACTTATAGGACACTCTTTGGCTCACTCCTCTACAACAAAAATGTAGCACATAAATATCTCCAACATCTTGCTAATAATAGCATACATATATATTTTTGCATAAAACTGTATTAGCTTAATTGATATGTGCTTAAATTAGAATTATTAGAATGGAATTCAATTCTAAGGATCCAAACGGGGCCTAAGGGAATTCTTAAGCTATTTAGTAGTTGATGACATAACTTGATTTTTATATTTTATCTCATCACTTGCTTTTACAACTATGTCATACCGAGCAATCAAAGACTTGTTCTTATTTTTTAATTTATCACACACTTAGCTTGTGTATTTCTAATAATATAGTATGACTAAAAGAAAATAATGGTCCTATCACTACTTAAAGTGTTCAACATATCCATTAACACCTATAACTAGTCGATTTTCTTAACCTTTTCAACCATTCCTTTTAAAACCCTTAGTTGACCTTCATCAACAAGGGCATGAAAACCTCTTAAACCCAATCATCCTGCATCATTATGACTTAACTTACCATGTCGCTGCAAAACATATAATATATGCTCTCACTTGGTTGTATGCCTTTAGAGAACAAGTAAGAAAATGTTAAGTACAACATCATGAATCCTAATTATTATTCAACTAAACTTGCAAACTATTTATATTTAAATTAGTTAATAAAAGATAAGACAAGAGGTTACCTTGTTTTTTTCTCATGGTCTTGGGTAGTTGCCAAAATCCTCTACTCCATGCTAGAATACCTAAGTCATAAATAGCTGGTTAAGCTCCTCTTTAGTACTGAATACTCTTTCACCACTTTGGCATGGTGGGTTTCAATACCATGTACAAGCTTCTAGACCCTATAAATAATGATTGCACCACCAAGTAAGGTCACCAAGTCCTACATTAATATATCTAGGTGCTAACAAACATTAAGAGTCCCAAGTCTTCAAGCCTCCAATTCGCGGAACCCAAGCAAGACCACCATTAACCCTCTAGACTAACAATTAAATCTCAATTCTTAGCTTGTGTAAATATAAATTTTTAATTTTCATGTTTATATAGGCTGTATTAGTACTTATTTATATGGTAAAGAGGCTAGGGACCATTGAAAAAATGTAATAGACACAATGATCATCTGACGATATGGCAACCTCCAAATTCCATGCCTTATCATATGGTGGCATTATGTAGGTTCATTCCTTTAGTAAATAGTTGGGAATTTATTAGAAAACTATCCACCCTATCATATGTCTATGGGCCACATAGTTCCACTAGATTATATGGTGCATCACGAAGACATAGAAAAATGGTCAATTAGTCTAGCTTGGCCCACTCGACAATCTAATGATGCTCCAAAGCCCTTATTGGATCATATGCATCACTTTATTAACCATGCAGACAAGTCATTAAGTCAACATGCACTTCCACAAGATCATTCACCATGCAAGATACCAAAATCCTCTGTAAGAACATAAGACACATGATAGTGATGTCCTTTGCTTCATCATACAAAACTAATATGGTTATTAGGTTAAGTCATTCATAGGAAACAACATCACTGAACAAGTCAGATTATGTCACTCATATCATCTAGTTGATGCCCCAATGTTGTTTTTCCACATGTTTCAATCTTGATCTTGACCAATTCAACCTTTTGGGATCCTTGACAAGCAATGATCTCAATGGGACTACATTCAACAGTCAACTCAACTGAGAGTTAACCCATTCTTGAGTCACCATGCTCTCTCTTTGATCCTCTCTAGTTAAATGCATTGGACTCCTTTTAATAATACAACCAACGAAAAACAATTACTTATTTCACACCACTTAATGAATGTCCCGATGAAAGTGTAGTCTTTAGTTTTCACAAATATCCTTTATGCCATACACTTTCATGAACCAACTCTTCGTACCAATACCAAGTGGGCTTTCTCAATGTGACTAACTGAATTCCATTTAACCATACAAAACCTATATTAATCACAACTACTTGTGGTCCTCAATCACTAAAACTCCATAGTCTCCACAATAGGGCCTTATTATGTGTTTAATATCTTTAATGTTAAGAGTTCGACAAATTTTCCTTTGCATTGCAAAAACACAAGTATTTGTAGCCATTGCAAAACATGGAACTACCTTTGATTTTGGGCAATGACTACGTGCGTGAATTCATGCATTCGTCTTATATTTGCGACAACAAAATCAATTTAATTGAAGGTATGGATCTAGAAAGTACAAAGAAGGTACTTTAAAGTATTCGATAAGCATGGCATTGAGCCCTTCTCCTAAGTTAAGTTGGGTCTTTTGCCATCTTGGGATTTGTAGGTAATTTGTCTAGGTGGGAAGGAAAAACTAGAATTCAATTGATGTTGATAATTGTTGATGGAATCATAAATGAGTTGAACAATACAAGACTGCTAATGTCCTCTAGGCAATCCACCTCCCTACTTAACCATTCCATTAGGCTTGTGTGATATCCTGGCCCCTCGGATGGTGATATCCTGGACCAATGCTTAATATAATTAATAGGGTATCCATACCAACAAGGTGCATCTTCTTTTTCAGAAGCCTATCTCGAAAGAACCTCCAAGTTAAGTGTGCTTGGCATGGAGCAATTTGGGATGGGTGATCGGCTGGAAAGTTTTCTCGGGTGCGCATGAGTGAGGACAAAGTGCACAAAAGACCCGTGTTGGTCTATGAGGACAACATATGATCCTAGCGAGCTGCCAGGAGTAAGTACCGTCGGTTCGGGAGTGGACGGAGTGTTACAGCTTGTCCGATGCCGTTGACGCTATCCTCTACCACATACTATTATATCTGAATCTACACTATGTAACCTTGCCGGGCATCTAACAACTTCACTTGGATTTTGACCTCTAATTTGTGCTCTCTATAGTCAAGCATCTTTATCATACGACGAAAACCCTTCACAGCTAACTCCGGCAGCACTTAGAAACGATAAATCTTGTTCTTGACTAGTGTGAACACACTTGCCTTCACTTGTCATGTCTATGTTTCTCTAGAAATATATTAAGCACAATAGGAATCCTAAAGATTCCCATCAGGTAGAATAATTCCCGTCGTTCTTTGACAAGGCCGACGAGAATAAGATAGTTCCCATCGGCTATCTGACGGTCGATGGGAATTAAATTAACTCTCGTCGGCCCTGTACTTTGGTCGACGGGGATTACCTTATTCCCATCGGCCCCGTACTTTGGCCGATGGGGATTACCTTATTCTCGTCGGCCCCTACTCTAGCCGATGGGGATTAAGCATTTATGAGCCACCACCTATCCCCACACGGACTCCTTTTCAAACGTGTCGTCCGCCCACTCCGTCGATCCGCTCACCGCCACGCCATTGTTCGCCAGTGCCCCACCACGCCGATCCACCACGCCGGCCCACCACCGGTCCGCCACCGCCATCGAGGGCCCCTGTTCATCCTCCCCACCGCCGGTCCGCCCCACCGCGCTAGCCCCACCACGCCAGCCCCACCGCCGAGGGCCACCGTCGGTCCTCCCCACCGCCGGTCTGCCCCACCCACCGGCGCCCACCTCCCCACCGCCACCGGCACTGCCCACCACTACAGCCGCCACACTCCCACCACCGCGCCGGCCCCCACAAGCTCCCCACACGGGCTCATGTTTGATTCCTTTAATCACCCTTCTAAACTTTAGGGACTAACATATCTTGTTTGGTTCTAGGAACTAAAACTAATTAAAGAGCATTAATTATTATGTATAAAGACAAGATTGCTCCTATTTAATATAGGTGTGGTCCAGTTTTGGCCTACTTACCGTATTGGAATGCTGAGGGCTAGACCCTATAAAGTGCAAGTTTAGTCACCTTTATTCACCCCCTTGGTGACTAAAAGGCTAAAGTTTAGGATGCCTCCTTTAGTCATCTTGTTTGACAGTTTAGAGACTAAAATTTAATCACTAATGTTCATTAGGTGAGAACCAAACGGGGCATAAGCACCGAATGAAGGTTTCTACACCAAGAACTTGTACCAACTGATAACTGAATATGTAAAGACAAATTTGCAAAAATGAAGTATTCGACAAAGATAGCCAACTGATATATTAATTGAGCCCAATCTAGTACATCCCAAAGAAGATTACATAAGTTGTTGCATATGAGAACATTATTAATAACAACATGAAGTTTATAATAAACAGTACTACTATATAGTATATAGCATACTAAGGTGCCCTCCTCAAGTCTATACTACGCTTCAAAATTAATTCCCAAGAATTCAGCTGCCTCTTCAAGCTCTGATAATGCTGCTTCGTAGTCAGATGCAGATCCATAGGATGATGTTCCGTCAGATTCGGAGTCAGAGAAGTCCCAGTCCCAGTAGCTGCAGATCATTTGGTACAGTTCATGGTAGTGGACGGACCTGCAGTATTCTGCAAAGGCTTGGGTGATTGTGAACGGACGGTAGCAGCCTTCAAGGATCCCTTCCTCAAACATGATCTCTCTAGCTTGCGGCCCAGCGGCAACTTGACAAGTGGTGATTCTTGAAGGCTCATAGCCGCCTCGAGCTGCTAGGACCGGTTCCACGAAGTAGATGCAGCCAGCTTTGATGCCCTCGAACGGGAACTTGCCGGCGTCGATGGAGATGCACCTGACATGGCTGACGAAGATGGCGCGACTGCCGATGCTACTGACTGGCTCAAGCACATTCTGCTTGGTGTCCACCCTACGCACTAACGGCTGGTCAGGAACACCACCACCCAGTGGCCTGGTCACGAGCAGCAGATCTCCCCCAGACTGCACCAGATAATACCTGCCGCCACTCCCTGCCAGTGCTGCAGCAGGACTCGCATCGGGACTAGCGTTATGGTTAGGACTAGGAATGGAGGTTCCCATCCATATCGTCGCCGCAGACCGGCACTTTTGCCCGTCAGGGACATCGTCAACGATCGACGTGAAGATGGCACCGTGCGGGTCGCTGGCGTACACGTCGCCGTCGAGGGCAGCTATGGGTGTGGGCTTGTCAGAGTCCAAGCGGTTAAAGCGCTTGAAGTGGTCGCTACTCTGGTCCGCCCATATGATGTCGCCGTCCTCTAGGGAGACGAAGAGCATCAGCGGCCTGGTGGTCACCGCGGCCGCCTTCACCCCTTCCGCCGGCGCTCTGACCTTGAACCCAGCGACGGCGCCCGTGAAGGGGTTGAGCAGGCGGGTGCGGTGGGGCTCTTGTTTCTCGCCGAGCACGATGAGGCCGCCGCTCGTGGCGCCGACGAAGAGGTAGTCGCGGAGGACCGGGACGCTCATGCGGAGGAACCGGCCGGCGTCGACGTCCACGAACGTGACGCGCTCCTCCTGCCTGTCGAGCAGCGCCCACTTGGTGGGCTCGAAGCGGGTGGGGTCGGTGCGGTCGTCCGCCTTCCCTGGGTGGTCGCTGGTCTCCGCTCGCCAGTTGCGGCACACGCCGCGGAAAGCCATGTAGCAGTCGATGTCGTTGTCGTCCACCATGCGTTCGGCCAGCTTGATGGTGATGTCCTTTGGAAGCGAGGACGACCAGTAGGACATCGCAGACGTCGGCGCCGCCTGGTGAGCAAGGTGAGCCCTCTTCTGTGTGGAGAGTGTGCAAGGCATGGTTTGCTCGCTGGTCTCACTACTGCTACTGCTGCGCTGTTGATCTGTTGATCTGTGTGGGGTGGCAATATATATAGATGTAATAGTTTCTCTTGTTTATTTCTGTGGAAATTAAAGAAGCCATGGTGTTGTGCAGCTGTAAATTATTGGACGAGATGACGTGCATTTCAACGTTCGTCAATATAGGAATGCATTCAGTTCTCTCCAAAAAATACACTACCGTGTTGGTGAGAATTATTGGCATGAGTTTATTAGTCATCAATGTGACTTGAGACTTCAGTAACCCTAGTCATATTTGAATATGGCAGGGAGCGAGGCAGTTATTAAAGACCTGCTTATTTTCAAGCGAAGCACATAGATACGCGGGTTTGACACGTGCTGCCACTGGGGCCGCGGGTGGCGCGGGGGAATTATTAGAAAAAAAAAGCATGCTTAATTTGCTTGTAAATTAATTTGGTGGAGAGGCAACACCACATTTTGAGCCCAAAAAAATCTTCACCAGCTGCCAGTAAAGTGTAAGCGTATACGTACGTAGTCTACAGTACTACCCCCAGCTAGTACGTAGTGCATGCATTTTGGTGGTAAACTTGTGCTGCGAACATGGTCAAAAGGAAAGTGATGTCATAGTTTTCAACTCAATGGAGGGGAGTACGTAGTTCCATGAAATATTGAAATATATGCACCTCATTGTTGCATTATTATATGTCACTTCGTTGCCAAAGGCTGTAAGCACATATACTGCTTCAACTAATTCTTATACGAGCACTACCGGAATCACATCAAGTCGTCATGCTAAAATTAAAGGTGCTAGTATATTGACAATAAGAACCATATATCAACATTATATATTATATATTAGGAGACTTATGCGGTCTCGAATTAATTTCTATGTCGTGAGCACAAAAAATATTAGTGTTACCCCCTTGTCATTGGCACCAGTTTTGACCTGATAAGTGATCTGAAGTTCCTTTTTTTTTTGCCATGCATATGTATGAACAGCACAATGCTATGAGTTTAGTACGTGCTTCTCTCTCACTTCTCACAAGATACAAAAATATCTTTTCCTAATTCCATGTGCGAAAATAATGTGGAATCTAGTTTTGAAGACAAAGTAACAATAATAAAATGAAGGAAAATAGAGTACACCGCAATGCATCCAATTCAAGCTTGTCAATAAGCAAAGAAAACAACAAATTTAATTGTACTTAAATCATGAGTTGCAAACTTAATTGGGAACCTAGCGTCATAACAACAAAAGGTAGATAGATAAGAAAATTATATGCCTCCAATCAGGGATGTAAACATGCAAAATCGGTCGGGATAAACCTTTTCCCGTTTTCATTTTTACATTTTAGTTAGAATACAAATTCGAATTCGGGATTGTCAGAAACGGAATTGGACACGGGATGTGTTTTTTGTACCGTTTTCACATGTGCCCAAAAATACGAATTCAAGCAGGACAAATATAGAAATCGGTGCGGAACGAAATGGATTTTCCCAGTCGTTTACTTCCCTACCTAAAATATCCTTGGTAATAAGAAAAAATATAAGAAATAACCGTGTTACCTAGGGAAAGTGGAAGAGAAACGGAAGTGAAAAAGCACATGACAACTTAGGAAAGGACAATAAGACTAATGGATACTTCTTAATTTCTGCCAAAAATCGGTGTCAGCATGTGTTTTGTAGTATGTATGTGGCCCATAGATCGGCCACATCAACTTGAATTGTCGAGTGCAACACGCAACCTCGATTGGTACACTAGTTAGAAAGATTGTTTTAATGAGTAGAAGATAGGGAAGAAAAAATTTATGCATGTAATTCCCTTGGCAACAAAATTTGAAAGATGTTGTGCTACCAAGGTAAAGTGGAATAGAAACGGTAGAGGAAAGTATGTGACAGTTTGGGAAACGGAGGATTTAAACAAGTGACTACTTGATTATATTTCTCCCAAAACACAAAAGGGAAGAGTTAACCAAGTGACTACTTAATTTATCCAAAAATGCATCTATAGCACTATAAACACGTCATAACTTAACCACTTTAACATGAACCGATTGGTGGAGCGAGAAGGCTTAATCATTACACACTCTAGAAAGATCACTACAATGTAAAAAAAAATCTAAATATAGAGAAGAAAAAAACAATATGCCCCCTGATTTCCATGGAAACATAACAAAGTAGACATAGAACCAACTCGAGAAAATAAATGAGAAACGAAAGTGAAAAGTAGGTGATAGTTTTGGAAGGGGAAGAGTAGAAGAAAATGACTACTACTTAAGTTCTCCCAAAACTCAATTAGAATAGGTACTAATGCAAATAGTAGGAGTGAGCCACCTAATTTTAAAGGGATTAGTGTGGTTACCCTTGTCGCACAAGCTAACACCATGCAATAACAACTAAATAGTAATGGACATAAACACACTAAGGTCCAAACATAATGCCCATCATCTAAGATGTGTTAGTCAAATAGTAATGGTTGGTCAAAAGTGATGGGCACATGCTCAACATTTCATTCAATTGGGATGGATGCAATTGGAACCCATCACTTTTGTCTGAATGAGAAGCAATGAGAAGTAATGACACCTGACACTTTTGGCTTGTTAAAAGTGATATATTTACATGCTTGGTCATCGCTATTGTCCTAAGAATCCATAGGTAGCTCCTGTTTCCATGTCTTCCTCACACCTAATAACTTCACAACAAAATAAAATGATCAATATCTCATGATTCCCTAGTTCTACTTTATAACCCAAACATAGCATTTACTCTACTCTAGATATATAAGTTAATGTTGATAAACGCATTAAAGTCCTAATTTTGGCTTAGGGTTTTGGTGACTAAAGAACATATCAACCTATGACTAACATGTGTTTTGTACTAAGACACTTTCTGTATATATGGTTCTCTTGTCCCCTAGGATGATTTGGCTTGATGACCAGTATGAAGCATAGGCTATTTACAAAGATAAGAACTCATCTAGTCAAGTGTGATATCCGTCCTAGCCTCGTTGGCTTGTGTGATATCCTAGTCTAAGGCTTAACAGGATTCATAGAATACTCATACAACAAGGTGCACCTTCTTTTTTAGAAACCTGTCTCAAGAAAACCTCTGGGTTAAGTGTGCTTGGCTTAGAGCAATTTTGGGACGGGTGTCCAATTGGGAAGTTTTCTTAGATGTGCACGAGCGAGGACAAAGTGTGCACAAAAGACTCGTGTTGGTTTGTGAGGATGGTTTATGATCCTGGAGGTCTGCCAGGTGTATCACTGTTCTAAGAGTAGACGAGGTGTTACAAATGGTATCAGAGCCTATCCTTGATGTTTTACGAGTGTGTGTGAGCTAGGGATTTGGGCATATGGCGCATGTTGGCCTTGAGTGGTCACATGGCATATCGTATGATGACACTAGACACACATACATGGCCAAGATGAGAGGTTCCTGGCTTGAGATTGATCGATGAGGATGTCAGCCTTCTAAGGGGTTGGATTGTGATATCCTAGCACTGGTGAATTGTGTGATATCCTTGTACAAGGCTTAATAATATTGATAGAATTCTCATACCAACAAGGTGCACCCTCTTTTTTGGAAGCATGTATCGAGAGAACCTCTAGGTTAAGCGCGCTTAGCAAGAGCAATTTTGGGAAGTGTGTCTGTCTAGAAAGTTTTCTCTAGTCCACATGAGTGAGGACAAAGTGTGCACAAAAGACTCGTGTTGGTCTGTGGAGATGGTCTACGACCCTAGAGGACTACCAGAAGTAAGTACCACCGGTTTGAGAGTGTATTGGGTGTTACAAATGGTATTAGAGCTTACCCTTGTGATTTCATGGGCGTGTGTGGGCTAGGTGTTCGAGCATATGGCGCATGCATGGTGCAAGTGGACCCCTGAGTGGTCACATGCCACAACATATGATGACACTAGATACACAGATGTGGCCAAGAGGGGAGGTTCCTACTTAGGGTTGACCGATGAGGACATCGGTCTTCAAAGGGTAGATTGTGATATCCTGGCCCTAGTGAATTTTGTGACATTCTAGTCCCATCTTCTTAGAGCAATTTTGGGATGGCTGACCGACCAGGAAGTTTTCTCGGATACGTATGAGTGAGGACAAAGTTTGCAAAAAAAACTCGTGTTGTTCTATGGGTAGGCCTAGATGAAAAACTCGTGGCTCGATATAACTCGCTCGGCTTGAATCATTAGTAGCTTGATTCGACTCGGCTCGTTTGAAATGGGTCACGAGCTAAGCCAACATTTTAGTTTGGTTCTTAACGTGTCGAACGAGCTGCACAGCACAACCGCACATTTAGAGAGGCCCACATAGGTGCCATGTGGCCCAGCTCACAGATCAACACTCAATAACTAATGCATTGAGGCCATCCTCCACATCCATGCCATAGGACATGGCAAACCACTTACGGACGACATGGCATGAAACACTAAAACGCTAGTGACTAGGTCCCATCTACCATCTCCCACACCCACCATTGGACAGCCAACTCCCAGTCTCCCATTCTCCATCTTATTGCTCCGTCTAATCGAAACACAGGCACAAACCTTGGTGTAGGTTGTGGCATAGTCTGATACACTGTCGTGCATAGGGCTGTGTCAACGGCCTCGTCCTGTCTCCTCAGTAAGTCTCTTCATGCCTCAGTAACACAGGAGGAACAGTAAAGATAATAATGAAGGGCACCTAAGCAGCATATTGAGTCAATGCCCACACCTTGGAAATGTGTGGGTAATAGTATCCCATACGTTGCAGATCGGGCGCACCGCACACAGTTAATGTGGGGGTATGTTACCTACCCTTTGTCATGGGCAAGTGCACATCCCGCCTGTGCCTAACGCTGGTGGGCACCATGTTAGAAGCTTATGTTAGGCACTGTCCGATGGCTTATGTCAGGTGTGCCTAGCCACATTTCGGCACCGGACCTCTGCATAAGCAAGAAACAGGCCTGAGGATGTGTGGCGATGCAGAACCTCTAGGCTTGCTCTAATTAGGGACCTGGATCATGCTTGAGGAGGTCCGCCCCAGCCATTTTGGCCCAAACAGGTGGTGGTACCGGACGTCGCTTGGTTTGAGGTCCGGATGGCATACATGGGTCTGGGAGGTGGGAGCATTCCGGGGGTCCATAACAGATCTTACTACCAAAGAGTGCGCTTTATCCATGGTCTTTGGGGCGCTCTGGACCCCTTCTCCATGAATCCAAAGGTCCATGTGTAGGTCCGAGTTCTAGCTGTGGGGACCCTAGACTTGTGGTCGAAGCTCCTGGTTACTCCCTTTGTGGGACTCGTGGTGATGATGGCCCAGCCTAGGGAAACAACCTAGCTGGACCGCGACTTCACATGATGGGCCTTAACCCAAAGTTAGGTTAGCCACCTGGTAATCTTATGGCTATGGGCAACCATAGGGGTCTCATCTTGACCCAGCAAGAGTGGGTACCCCATATATAGGGTACCGACAGAGGTCCCTGGGCCCACCTTGGGTGAGGTGATGAATTCATAGGTGGGACCAAAACCTGCGTGTTGTTCCATAAATGCAAGTCATGTGCATTGACATGTGCCTGTAGTCTCCATGATGAATGGTTTGCTCATCGGCACACTGTTATTGTTGCAGAAAAAATGGTCTTGCCCTCGTGTATACTGTTGGCACTACACCAAAAACTTACACTTCCTACAGTTTTTTTAACTTCCTACAGCTTTTATAACAAACCGTAGGAAATAATTAACTTCCGAGAGGCAACTGGTAGCTCTAGGAAATAAACATAACTTCCTACGGCCGCCACTAGAAAGTTAGTATGGGCAGCTAACTTCCTACGGCCTCCTCTAGGATGTTAGCTTTCACTTGTTGATCCGCGGGTGCGGTCAGACGAGCTGCTAACTTCCTACTGCCGCCTCTAGGAAGTTAGCTGCCCATGCTAACTTCCTACGGCCTCCTCTAGGAAGTTAGCTTTTAGCTTTTGACCAGTCAAACGAAAAGCTAACTTCCTACGGCTGCCTCTAGGAAGTTAGCTGTCCATGCTAACTTCCTACGACCTCCTCTAGGAAGTTAGTTTCAGCTTTTGACCAGTCAAACGAAAAGCTAACTTCCTACGACCTTCTCTAGGAAGTTAATTGCCTAGAGTACATGTACAACCTCTAGGAAGTTAAGTAACTTCCTACGACTTTACTCTAGGAAGTTATATTTTTTATCTTAAACCCCGAATCAACCTTATCTTCTTCTCACTTTCCTTTCTCCCTCTCGTGTCTTCCAGCTACCACCGACCGCACGCCCCAGGCCCACCCGCCGCTGCCCCATGCCCGCCCTGCTGGCGCCCCCGCTCCCACTGGCACGCCTGCTCCTGCCCTCGCCCGCCGCGCCTGCCCCCACCCCCTCCTTCCCTAACTTCCTAGGAGCTACAGTCAGTCGTAGGAAGTTAGTCAGCTGACGGCGCTGACAGTGTGAAGCTACTAACTTCCGAGAACCTACTAACTTCTGAGAGGCTTCTTTAGCTGTAGGAAGTTAGCTAACTTCCGACAAAAAATTTCTGAGAGCCAAACTTCCAATGGGATGGCTTTACTTCCGAGAGTTTAGCTAACTTATTAGAGTATAGGGCTAACTTTATAGGGTTTAGGCTCTAGGAAGTTCACTATTTTGGTGTAGTGTGGGGGCCTTCATCTTTTGAAGGTCCTCAAAAACATGTTTAACCACTAGTTGCCAAGTATTGCAGGAGCTTCGGCACCAGAACACCTTTGATACAGGAAATTGGAGGGTTGACGAAGCTAACTTTGTCATAGCGACACATGGAGATGATGCAAGGAGGAGTCATCCTGAATGCTGAAAGCAAAGGACAATGTTGCCCTTGTATTATTAGTAAATCCTGTGTGTAATCCTTGCGGGTGTAAATGTAATTTCGTACGAAGTTGTACTATTCCCTATAAATAGATGAATAGTGCTCTGCATAAAGTACCTTTTGAAGGGTTGGACAATTGTTGTGTGTAATCTTTTCTCTAAAGCATCTTCGCTCTAATTCATTCTGTAGAGCCGAAGATACGATTGTAAATTCATTATACGAAAGAAGTGAAATACGATATTAATACATTTGGGATGAGCCCTTATGTTAAATTTCTTTTACATTCTTTACCTATTTATGCAATTAAGTCATGACTTGTTCGGTTAAGTCTCAACCTTCGTCTTCGAAGGAGTTGTTCCGAAGGGATGACTGCTTAAGGACGAAGGTTGATTATCTTTTTAACATTGTGTTGCCTTGTTTTTTATTGTACATAGCAATCGGGAACAAGTGACCAACATATACTTAGTTTGGCTTGAAAAGTCAAGATAACTTCCTTTCCTTACCCCCCTAACATAGGGGCTCCCTAGAGGTAGTCCCCGGTGTGTGGGGCTTCCTTTGAACCAAAGAGCTATCTCTGAGTATGGTTTAGGAATAGTGCTTTGCAACGTACCCTAGTGATCCTTACCTTGTCGTACTCAATCTATCAAGGGCGAGTTTAGAAGGGCCTTTCAGTCTGTACTCTTAGCACCCTCGTGCTTAGCAATTCTTGGTGGAGTCTGCACCCTTAGGAATAGTGCACAGGGTTTACAAGGGCCTTTTAGTCTGTACTCAATCTATCAAGCGTACCCTCATGTTTAGCAGCGTACCCTCATGATCCTTACCATGTTGGGTCTCAACTTCATGAATAGTGCTTAGCAGTTTCTATTGTAATCTACCAAGACCCTTTTAGTCTGCACCCTTGGTTAAAGATATGATGATGGATCCAATACATAAGGATTATACTGAGAGCAAAACCTTTCTTCATCACTGGACATGTGAGACCCTACATGGAGATCATGAGGGACCGAGTTTACAAGTGCAGCCCTTATTGGGCTAGATCATAGAGGGTACCAAAGACCAGGTTTATGCGAGCGACATTACCGGACTGTGGGTCATATATTAGCAGACCGGGTTTATGGGGCTAGACCCCTTCCAGACTGTTCCTTGTGTAAGCACCTCCAATTGAGTTACTCGGCTTCTTCCAGTTTTTTTCTCTATTAATTCCCTGGGAGCTCTAGTAGTTTCCTTTGTTCGAGGCTATCATCAAACTAGAGGCCAGTCCTAGACGTGGTCTAGGGTCGATGCTTGGCAGCATCCCCTTAGGGCATTTACTTTGTTGTATTCCATCCTCTGAATCACACAGCCGAGCCTTGTCAAACCTAGTTTTCAGGCCGGTGAACGAAGCGTGAACCCCTAGGTACTTAGTCTAGATGGTACTAAGTCAGCTATTCTAGGGTGGTGGAAAGTGTAGGATTACGGTACGTGACCAGGCTAATCGTCTACCCAGCTTTGGACCACCCCGAAGAATGTGGACTTTTCCCTTAGACCAAGTTCCTAGTAATATGTCCCTTATTCATCATCAAGCGAGGCCCCAAACTAGGTGCAAGGCTAGCTACAAAATTCAGCTTTCATGATTACAATAGAAGCTTAGACCCACAGAGGGGGTAGAGAGAAACAATATTTGTAAGAAGGAAAATAAATCGATAGATGAGATCTATGTAATGAATACCAGAGACTGGTTTACAAGGTCAACCCCTACCGGACTGAACCACATATAAATGCTATCCTATTACAAAGGAAGAGTTCATTCTCATGCTACCTTATAGATGGAAGGTATGGGGCTTACCTTGCAGTGTAAGCGATGTCTGCCTTCATACTCGAAGGGCAAGCAGCAGCTCATTGTGCCTTGTAGATTGCCGACCCCGAACACCATGGTCGATAGGTTTGGCTTTGGTGGTGCATATCCCACTGGTAGACTAATGCCATGAATAGTGTAGGCTTTGATACTACTCAACCCATTGGATTCAAAGGGTAAGCAGCAACCTGAGCTGCCTCTAAGATGGCTGTGGATGGAGCTAGGTTGGGGGCTGACGGTGGTTACCCCGAATGCTATGAGTCAGGGGCTGCAGGCCAAATTGGCCTACCCTGAACGCCATGAGCTTGTGTTGTAGCTAACGGGTTGGGCATTGGAGGCACGGAGCCTAGCAGCAGGTCGATGCAGTGGACCACACAGGTCTTGGCTCTACGCTGCCCTTGAAACACCACCAGTGTGAGTTAGAGATTGCAATGGGTACCCGCAACCCGATACCCGATGGGTATTTACTCCATTAGGGTATGTATGTGGGCTAAATATTCTACCCGTGGGTCCGTTAGTGGGCAAAAATCTTCACCTAATGGGTAAACGGGTATTAGAACGTTCCACCTTTACCCATACCCGTTAACCCGTGGGTATAAAATACCCAATATAAACTTAGCCCAAGCATGAACTTGTACTTTAGTCATCCATCTTTTTTACTATTTAACAACCTTTTAGGCCATAATGTCATAGAAGGCTTAACGACAATTTAATGACCACATAATGGGACATGTAATATGCTATGTAGTACTGTCCTAGTGTTACTACTTTATCCAATTATCTTTGGTGTGTTGAATTGATGGTTAAATGATGCTAGAAATTTTACAATGGTATTTAGATGGATATACTTGACATTTGTATAATATAATATTTTGATAGATGTTTAATTTTTGTGGCTACGACCCGATGGGTGACCCATACCCACGTGGGTATGGGTATGGGGGTAAATTCATACCCACCAGTGTATATGGGTGACCCGATGGGGTTATTTTTTTGTTATGGGTATGGGTATGGGGTAGTAATACCCCGTGGGTATTTACCCATTGCCATCTCTAGTGAGAGTGATGGGCCCCTAGGAGGAGCCACCACCACCGATGCCTGCTGTTGGCGACACCATGGATGATCTTGGTTGGAGGCGATGGTCTCTCTAGGGCAACACAGGCTTTGGCCTTGCCTTTGTAAGGCCCCAAGGCATGTGGGAGTGTTCCCCACTGTCGGTGAACTACCTCCGTCATGGTGTGGGTGTGGTTGATGAACGTGTAACCTTTACTAGCTTGCTTGCTAGGCTCCTCCAGTATGGTTGAAGACTGAGCACACCATGAGGCTTGGTCGACGATCGATGAGGACCACTTCGTGTGCCAAAGTGAAGCTGGTGTAGTAGGCCACACGGCCCTTGACACGGCTCATGGCAACCTACCAATGGATTCCAGGGAGGAAGCCAAGTTTATGAAAACGTAGCCCTTGTTGTCATGGTTTCCTGAAACCCATTGGTAGGTAGAATAAGTCACCCTTCGGGATTGGGGGGATGGCTCCATGTACCATGGAACATAGTGGCCAGTTGGTGGGGTCAACCTCACCTATGCTTGGCTGCTAGCCGATGATAACAACCACGAATGCCACTGTGTGTGGCTCGAGGTCGATGGTGGCGACCTCGAGCACTATGGAGACTGGCAGGGTACTGACGAAGGCAGTCTCAAACGCCATGGGTGAGGCCTATGTCGCCCACCATTTGATGGTAGTTGTGCTCTTGTTAATGCATTGCTTGAGATCAATGATGAGCCACTTGAGGTGTCGTTTCTCCACTTTGCGCCAGATGTCGGCAGGATTGCCTTGGCCGAGCTTGCTGGAGGGCGAGCAGGATGTCATATCAATCAATGTGCCATGCTCTAGAGCCTGGTATGCCAAATGTTAGAGGGGAAATCCTCCAGTCAGGTGGCAGAATAAACCAGCCCCTCGGGCCTCGAGGCAATGTGAGAGGTTTTGCCTAACCCAATGGATGAACATGAGAACATGAGGGTTTAGAGTGGTTTAGGTCTTCAGAGCGTAATACCCTACATGCACTATGAGTTGTATTGTTTGAGAGCTTGAGAGTCGTAAGTCTGAATGTGGATTGACCTCCCCTTGGCGTCACAAGTGCCTTCCCTTTTACAGTCCAAGGGGGCACATTACAAGGGAGCTAGGCCCTAACAGGTGGGCCTAGGTGTTTATAACACGATGTGTGCCAGGTAGAGCTGGTGGTGCTAGATCGTCTGGGCGCGTATCTCCAATTGGTTGTTGTGTTGTCTCTTGGCATCCCATCTTCTTGCTCTGTCTAATAGGAATATAGGCACAAACCTTGGTATAGGTTGTGACATAGTCTTATAAGCAGTCATGCATAGGGGTGTGGATGGTGTCGTCCTGTCTCCTCCGCCTGTCTCTTCATGCCTCAGCAATGCACGAGGAATAGTAAAGATCATAATAAAGGGCACATAAGCGGCATATTGAGTCAGTGTCCTCGCCTTGGAAACGTGTGGGTAACAGTGTATCCCATATGTTGTTGCAGACTAGGTGCGCCGCGTGTAGTTAATGCAGGGGTATGTGTAACACCTCAAATCCATCAATTTAAAATAATACATTAATAGTTGTTTAAAACCTAGTAGCGAGTAAAGTAAAAATTTAAATCAAGTCTTAATCTCATTTATCTTTAGAGAATGTTTTTTGTCTGATAATAATTGATTGGTGATTTATAAAATCTCTTTTATGTGAAACCCATTTAATTAGTATAGGAACTTTGGTCCAAAAATAAATATTTTAATTATAAATAATTTTAGTATAATTATTATAATTTTTAGAAATATTTATTTATATTTTTTTAATGAAAATAAAAAAAGAAAACCCTAATCGGCTCTGGTCGAAATTGGCCCATAAGGCCCATCAGCCGTGCATCGCCTCCCCCACTCCCCTTTCTCTCTCTTACACGCGGGGCCCACCCGCGGCCATTCCCCTTCCTCCAGCCGCGCTCACGCCCGACCCCACGCCCGCGCCATGCCCTGCTCGGACCGTCCGCCGTCTCGGCCGCACCCTGCCCCTCGCCTCGGCTCGCTCCCGTGATCTCGCCGCCGACTGCCCGGCCTGCTCGCCGTGGACGATCCTCCGTTCTTCGATTCGTACCTGTGCAATAGTCCGAGAACAAGGTGGAAGAGAACACAAATTTTTATTTAAAATTTTTAAAGACATGTTTAAATGAGTTTATGATTTCTGTAATTATTTGTTTGAATTTGTGAATATTGTGATTTGGAAATTATGTGTATGTAAACGATTGATTTTAAGTGTACACAATGAATTAGTATATTATTATTTGTCATACGGTGTATACTAATTGTTTAGTTATTCTGGAGTTTGTGTTTGAAAAGGAAAATGACAGGATTTGGTATACCATATGTTAGTGATGAACACTAGATAAGTAATTTTACAATTAACTTTGGTTATGGTGAATTTAAGAACTTAAGAAAGTTATACTTTTCTTATACTCATAGGTTCATATACTTAATTTAGATCTACTAAAGAAATAATATAAGTAGTGCCCGTGTTCCTGATAATTCAAATATTTTAGTCCAATCGGTGGTATAATTTATTATTAAAATTATTTGATCTCTAGTCATTTTGATGATATTTTCTTTTAGAAAGAAAGGATAAAACTAAAATTAGACACATGTTTATGGTAGAAATAATTAATTTATTTACGTAGAGTTGGTTAAATCACTACCTCTAAGTTATGTTATGTAAAGTTCATAGTCGAATTTCCATATAGCTTTCACTGGTGATAATCCAAAAATAGAATTTATATTTTATGTCGTAGCAAATGGATGTCATTACGTGTAGAATAATAGTATGAATATGAATTAGGTTTTATTCTAGACATTTTTATAAGTATGGTTTGTTCAGTGTATGTTTATTTATGTAATAGTGTATGTTTATTTATTTGGTGTATATTTTCTTTTTGTATGTACGATATGTGAATCTATATTAGAAGATGATTTCGTGGTAGAAGACTAAAATACGTTTGAAGACGATCCGCACGTCACCTTTGACAAAGGCAAGTGGATTCTCCCTTTGCATTTCTATTTGTACCTAAATAATGCATATAATAATGTTTACCTTTGGATATTTGCATAAATTTGATGGGATTTGCCTAAATTCGATTACCTAGAAATACCAACCCTATTCCTTGATTACCCTGGGATAAATATTATGCTTAGTAATTGTGTTACTGCTCAACTTAATCGTTATGATGTCACTCTTTAATGATACTATTGTTCCGAAAATGAAATTTGTGTTACTATAGTAAACCGATGGTTAAACAAGATCATGTAGTATTAAACGTAACACGGAGTGACCACCTAAGAAAACAGTGCAACCACAAGTGCTATCATGGTTCTAGCTTTGGTATATAGCTTTATAGACTTAGTGCTTAGCAACCCTACCTGAAAAGATGGGCAATAGGGGGCGACAGTGGTTTGGTGGCAGCTCATGTTAACATGGGGTAGTAGTCTTGACTAAGTTACCTCGCCCAGAGGGTCACCAATACTGACGTGGAAACCTTAGCAGGTGGCTTTGTAATAAGGATATTTTGTGAAAGCCTCATAATGGATCCCTAGCCATTCACCTCGGCAGTGTTTAAGGGTCCATACAACCCAGGCTAGATGGGATACATGGCTTGTGGGTAAAGTTGTACCACCTCTGTAGAGTGTAAAACTGATATGCCAGTCGTGTTTATGGTTAAGAGCAACCTGGACCCTCACATGATAACTGAACTTAAAGATGGAGAATAAATCGTGATCCGATGATTTATAAATGGTTTGCTTAAGTGGTTTCACTTAAGTGTTTTTGATATAATCATATGCTTATGATTAATTGGGATATTTTGGGATACACTTACTATTAGTAAGTTAGGCGTTGTTAATAAAATATTGACCAACTGAAATGCTTACCGCTTAACCATAACCTACCTTGTTAACCCTGCATAACTCCTCCCACTTGCTGAGCCCCCACCATAACTGAGCTCACCCCTTGCTAAATTTTTGTTCAGAAGCTGATGAGGAAGACTGTGACGATGGTGATGATGAGTACTGAGTCTAGCGACACGCCGGTCATCTTCCTGTGGGAGATTACCCATGTTATTTCTGATGTACTTTGATGATGATACTATTTTAGAGTTTTAAGTCTGGATGATGTAATAAAATTACTATACTCTCTTTTACGCCTTTATTGCATTGTCTTTTGATATATTACACTTGTGACGTCAACATATGTGTGGAAAATGGTTCCTGGCACACATATGTTATGCATTCGATTTTGCCCTAAAACTGGGTGTGACAGTATGTTACCCGCCCTTTGGCGTGGGCAAGTGCACATCCTGCCTGTGTCTAACGCTGGTGGGCCCATGTTAGAGGCTTACATTAGGCACTGCCCGACTTCTTATGTTAGGTGTGCCCGGCCACATGTTGACATCAGACCTCTGCCTGGGTCAGGAGCAAGCTCGGGGACGTGTGGCGATGCGGCATGTCCAGCCTGCTCTCACTAGGGACTGGGATCATGCTTGAGGGAATTTGGCCCCTAGCCGTTTTGGCCCGGACATGTGGTGGTACCGGACCTTGCTTTGTTTGAGGTCTAAATGGCATACGTGGGTCCGGGAGCACTTCGGGGGTCCAGAACCGATCTTGGTACCAGAGAGTGCCCTTTCTCCATGGTCGCAGGGGCCCTCCGGACCCCTTCTCCATGAATTCGAAGAGTCCATGTGTAGGTCTGAGTGCCGGCTATGGGGACCCCGACCTACGGTCGAAGCTCCTAGTTACTCCCTTTGTGGGACTCGTGGTGATGGTAGCCCAGCCTAGGGAAACAACCTAGCTGGACCGCGACTTCACATGGTGAGTCTTAACCCAGAGTTGGGTTAGCCACTTGGTAATCTTATGGTTATGGGAAGTCATAGGAGTCTCATCTTGACTTAGTAGAAGTGGGTACCCCATATTTAGGGCACTGACAGATCTAATCAAGCAAGAGTGGCTACGAGAGGGGTTTATGAAGATATTTGTGATACACGTCAATATGCTCCAAAGAAAAATGGTTGTTGCATAGGGGATGGTTTTTATTGTCCTACTATGAATGTTGATATTGTTTTTGCTACTACATATCAATGATGTCAACTCATTAGACGAGGTTTCAAGGTCATGTGTGTGACCCCCAACCTTAAACACTTGGCACTAAATACCTTAATTATTTATTTCAGCATTGATGTGTTTTTGCTACCACATATCAATGACGTCCAACTCAACACATCATCGATAGGTCAAGGTCATGCGTCAACCATGGATGTGCTACTCTATACTGATGTGTGATTCAAATCTCTTTTAATGTTAACACCTTGTTAGATCCTTACTATTCTCATCTCACCGAGGCCACCTTCAATGCACATGTATTCTACTGCTACTTAGCCTTCCTTTCCATGATTGTGTCCTCGTGAGCACTACTAGCCACATTGCCTCTCTCAAAGCGTATGACCACATGACCAACTATAGTGTAGGCGCCTAGCCTACTTGCCAACAATTGTAGCCCTACAACCACCATTAGTTGTGTTGCTTAGTCTCGATGCGCGGGCACACATGTCGGTCTTAGTTGTCGGTTGCTAGCACCTCTTAGATCTAGTGTTAGAAGGAGGCCATGAGCTCTAGCACTCAGGATCTAGCATTAGGCACATAGCCTGATCTCATTACCACCATGCAGTTTCCATGCTAGTCAAGCCTGCATCACTCACTTGTGTTGCAAGTGAGGTGTTCATGTTCATCGCTCGAGAAAATTTTGTTCACTAGCAACGTGTGGCTTGCCTAAGGAACTCCCTCTCTGGTCAAACACACAATTTGCCCTACGTACCATGGTACTAGACCAAACACAACTCAAACTATAGATTAAGCCATGTAGTTCATCATCTCAAGATATTAGGCAAGGCTTTGACTTTCATGTGGTGTTGGCATGAAATGGAATATTTCGTGCCACATCATACTTTATGTCATACAAAAAACTATACCAAGATCTACCCTCAAATAACATGGTCAAGTCCTAGATCTACCTATAGCATGCAAATTTCTCCCAAAAAACTACACCAAGCAAATTAGTAGCTAGCTAGCCACGACCAATGGTCTGGTAAAATGCCCAAGCAGACCATGTTCATCAGGCGGTCTAAGACAAAACACTAATTTGGTCTAATGTTGGCCTAACATGATCCACTTGTCATAGTGTTTGTGATGACTTGGGGTACAATTTTGTGCTTAGACTGGGAGGGCAGCCCAACGTGCTCGGCTGGCCATGATTTGATATAATTTATGGCATGGTGGTGGCTTGATTATCCCCATGTATATAACCCCCTCAACATCCCCTATCCTTGGTGAACTGGCTCCATTGATTAGTCAACCCTAACATCCTAACCCTAACCCCCATTAAACCATTCATCTTGCCTCTCTCTTGTGCTCTTATCCAAAACATTATATCCTACTGATAGTGAGGCGATAGCTTGCCATCATAGTCTTGTGTAGCCTTTGTTTGGACGTGGACATCTATACCCTCTTGTGTCTATTGTTCTCCTCATCTCCCTTTCTTCCTTGCCCTTGCATCCCTAACCAGCTAACCCTAATATTCTCTCCATAGTTTGTGGGTGTGGTATTATTCCTCTCATTGTTCCTCGTAGGTGGCTCAAGTGCTCCATCTATGCAAGTGAACTTCTTTTCCCCATCAATCCACTCCTCACCTATAGATCTTAATATTCTTTTACACCAATTTTGATTTTTTTTTCTTGTGCCTTTTAAGTATCAGTAGTCTCTAATAGTAATGCCTCATAACCATTGAGGAAGTGGAGTCGCTCATGAGGGCCAAGCAATTGGTAGAGGTCAAGGTCATGGACCCTGATCTAGCCGCTGAGTACCAGCTCTAGGACAATAATGAGGATGAGGATACTCGAGCCTTATTTAGCAACCGTGTTGCTATCAACATTGATGTTGATGGTATGTTGTCTTGATAGCCTAGTGGTGGGATGGCCATAGGTTCCACAAGCCAGACAACCATAATAAGTATTGTTGGTGCTAGTAGCTCATCCTCAAGGAAGCACCCTCCTAGATCCAAAGTCTGGAATGACTTTGATGAGCTAACTCACATCATCAATGGCAAGAGGGTAAGGTGTGCCACCTATTACAAATATTATATGCAGATTTTAAGCATTAAATCTAGTTTTGGTTCTAATCACTTGCTTTGACATTGTTATTGTGCCAATAAAGAACAACACACATGAAGAGTTCAATATATATGTGATACCCAATTTTCAAAAAAAAGAAGAGAAATTGAAGTTTACTCTTTTTTCTATGTTCTCTCTTGCGGGTTCCGTGCTATGGGAGGTTTTGGAATTTTAGGAGGAAAACATCTGTAAAATAGTAAAATGTATGTTTGATGTGTGCACAGGGGGTCGGGAGCTCTGGTGTAGGATTGGTTTTGGGCCGTTGATCGCGATCCGGCGGTGGGAAGCCCACTCCCCCCAAAACCATAGGCGCCCCTCTCTTAAGGCCCCTTATGGGCAGCCGCCCCCCCTTCCCTCCTTTAGTCGTCACCCCCTATCTTCCCTCCTCTCTCTTCCCCAAGTGCTGCAGCCGCCCCCTCCATTCCCATGTCTTTTTGCAGCAGCCATCCCTCCATCCCTAGCCGCCCCCATATTCTCCTCTCCATGGTGCCACCCTTTCCCGCTTGGATCTTCATCGCGTGGTGCAAGTCTCCAATTGGATTTTTGGTGGAAGGAGGAAGGAGGAAGGAAAGAAGGGAGAATTCAAGGTGATTTTGAGATTATCTCTTGTTTTGTGCTGCAATCCAATTGATTATATGTTTACCTATGCGAATCGGTAGAGGTGCTGTCTAGAAATTTTGTGGGTGGGCGAACAGCAGTAGTTCTAGTGATTTCTAGGAATTTTTTGTGGGTAATTAGTGGGGATAAGTAATAATGTAGAGCTTTGTCATACCTTTCCAACGAGTACTTATGCACTCGATTCGGAGTTATAATTTAGGAGATATCGCTGTTTGAATCCGGGTATGTTGCTGTCCAAAAACAGATTGCAGAATGTATCTTGTGGATGGTTTTGGCTTACTTAGATGTTGGAATTTAATTATAATTTGTATAAAAAACTTGTGGGGAATTTTATGTAGATGCCTCTGGAGTTTTCGTTTGTTACCACTGCTGTCATAATTTTAAAGATATGAAATTGTTAAGCAGCACCACTGCAGTTTTGTGGGTGTGGGGAGAGTTGTCACCCGTGGCGGGGTTTGGAATTGCGCGTAGGTGCGGCGTCGTTTATGAGCGTTGTTATGTGCACTAAGTTGTGTGTCAAAAACAAGTGGTGGACTTTCGGATCGTACTTAGGGCTTTGTCCAAACTCCCTGGTGAAGGCAAGTAAAATAGTGGTGGTTTATACCGTTGATTGATTTATGTGTCCTATGCTTGATCACATCCATGTCAAATGTATTCATTCTTGTACTCCATTGTGGGAAATGTTGCTCGAAGTTATTCATGCTCCATTATTTACTTATGTTGAAGATGATGTTCGAGCATATTACACGTGTTGTTTATCATTTTGAAAAAGTGGAAGTTTATGTTTACCACATGTTGGGTGGAGGATCTCATGTTGTTGTCATGCATAGTGCATCCATCATATTTTGCATGGAAGTTTTGTCGCGATCATATGGTCCGACCGTACCGTACACTCAGCATCATACGTTGCCCGAGGAGGGGTATGATGCAGCTTCATACCCTAGAGGTATGAAGGCAGAAGTTATTACTGCATCTGTAGCCATGTGCATTCATGGGTGAAGTGTGGAACCTGATATGGTAGTGTGGATAGTGTGGGTCTTTAGTTTGTGATTCATTTTGGAACTAAGTAATTGGTTACTTGTATACTTGCTGCAAATTAATATTCAAGGAGGAAGTTGTGAACTACGTGGTTGTTTAAGCACGGTTTGGTTACATAGTCCAATTGTTGTTTGACCTTTTTACTTGCTGAGATGTGTCATCTCACTCTTGCATTGTTTGATGCAGGCACTTGATCTTTGCTTTTGGGAAAGGAGGTATGTAGCAGCACGACCACTACACCATTAAATAAATGAACCACTGCTTAGTAATGATGTTAAACATGGGGTCAAGTCTAAGAGGTTAATATGTTCTAGCCTTCATGGTAGTCGTATTGCTTTTGGGTTGGCTAGATTTCCTTTCTTTTTATTTGGTCATGAATATTCATTATTACCTTTGCATTCTGTATACTATGTGGATTATATTTCTTTTATATTATGTATAAACTTTATGTTTCCCCGTTATGCTACTTTCAAGGGAGGTGCTGCCGGATTTTGCATTACTTTTTGTCTCTATTTCTTTTCTTATGTTGTTTAAGTTTTGTGGGAAGGGTTTTCGATAACATTCATTATGTGGAAGCAATGGGGTGTTACAGTTGGTATCAGAGGAATAGGCTGTAGGTCCTAGCAAGTGTAATAATAATAAATTGACACACTGCACATTTAGGATGGGTTTCCTGCTTTACTATTGATATATTATGTTATCGTCTGTGCTGGTTTGACATTATCTAATGAGGTGCTATGCCAATCTTATTTACTTATCACCCCTGTGGCTGCAGCTATGCCACCTCATAGGGCTCGTGGCAGCCCGCAAGTTCCTAGTGGGGACTTGATGAGTCCGGCGGCAATGATAGCCGCGATGCAGGCCATGCAGCAGGAGTTGGCCATTCTGAGGCAAGCTATTCCTGTTGCCCCTGCGGGTGCTGCTCAGGGTGCTAGTGGTGGAGGAGTGCCCGGGGGCGCTGTACCCGCGGGTGCTGCTCCAAGTGGCGGGGCTAAGGTGCCTCTTCCCGTCAGCGGTCTTTCTCTGATGCAGTGGATGGGCATGAAGTTGGACACTTTTGATGGTAGTGGTACTTCGATCGAGGCGGCGGATTGGCTAACTTACATGGAGGATAAGATGAATGTCTTTGAGATTATGTTTGGTGATCATGTTTTCTTTGGCACACATCTGCTGAAGGGAGAGGCTCAAATTTGGTGGAGAGGCATGCAGGCAGCTCATTCCTCTTCACCAGGAGTCCTGTCCTGGGATGTTTTCATCGGGCAGTTTGAGAGGAGGTTCTACCCGTTCACCTTCCTAGAGAAAATGAAGATTGATTTGCAATCCTATAAGCAAGAGAAGAAGTCTGTCACAGAGTATGAAGTGGGCTTTAACAAGACGGTCCGCTTTGTTCCTCATGTGGCTTACAATGAGATGGAGAAGGCGAGCCAGTTCCGTCAGGACCTGAAACCTTCTATCAGGCATGCCTTGGGAACCTTTTTGTTGGTGGATTTCCATACTACAGTGGAGTAGGCATTGGGTGTGGAGATGCAACACCAGTACACCATGGAGTCATACAAGTCTTCGGGTGTTGATCAGCCTTGTGGCCAGGATGCGAAGAGGGACAACACTGGAGGTCTAGCCCACAAGAGGGGCAAGTCTCAGCACTAGCGCCACCACCCCTACCATGGCAAATCCTCTGAATCGGGTACTTCAGGAGGAAGTACTCAGAGGTATTGGGATGTTCCTAAGCCCGGGCTGGGGCTGGTATGTTTCCGTTGTGGTGATGCACATCGCCGTGCAGAGTGTCAGTGGAGTGGCAGGTGTTCTATCTGCAGTCAAGTCCACAAGGATGTGGTGTGCAGGAGGAATCCCAATGGGAAGCTTAGATGGGAGCCAGTGACTTCCTCCACTTCTCAGGGCACTGTCAACATGATGTCAAGCGCTGAGCAGCAATTTTCAGTTCCACTCCCTCCGCAGCAGTTTTATGTGCCTGGGACTTCTTAGTTCGTGTTGATGCAGGGTTTTCCTTAGTACCTGGCTGCACCTACTCCTGCACCGACTACTCCTATGTCGTCTCAGTTTGGAGCTCCGCGTCTGCCTCACTCTACGGCTCAGTGGGTTTCTTCTGTTAACTTCACTCCGGGAGCTTCCTCTTCTGCGGGTATTTCCAGAGCTTATGTGCTACCCTCTGTGGATGGCAGAGAGCAGGGAGACATGGTGACAAGTACGATCTCAGTTGATTCGTTTGTGGCCCATGCACTTTTTGAATCTGGCGCTAGTTATTCGTTTGTTTCGGAGAATTTTGTGTCGCGGGCTGGTCTTTCGGTGCAGAGGTTGGGTCACCCAATTTTGGTTAGTTCTGCTAATGGCTCCATTAGTAGCTGTTTAGTTTGTCACGGGTGTTCCGTTATTCTTGCTGATGAGGTCTATTCAGCCAATCTTTTTGTGATTTCCTTGGGGGCATTCGATGTTATCTTGGGTATGGATTGGTTATCTCAGTATCGCACAGTTATATCCTGTTTTTGGAAGGCAGTGTTATTACAGGCACCGTCGGGTAGGGTGGTGATATTCTTGAGAAGTTCTCCAAAGTTCATGTTATCCTTGTTGTCGCAATTGCTTCCAGATCGTCGGTTAAGGAAGTCAGGAATTATTTACTCCATGGTGGTGGAGGGTGAGGCTGCCTTGCGGGTGCAGTACATCTGTGTGGTGTGTGACTTTGCCGACGTGTTTCCAGCAGAGCTTCCAGGCATTCCTCTTGAGCGCGATGCAACTTTTGAAATCAAGCTGATTCTGGGTACGCAGCCTACTCATAAGGCCCCGTATCGGATGGCTCCAAAGGAGCAGGTTGAATTTAAGTGGTAATTGGATGATCTGCTGGCTAAGGGTTTCATTAGGCCTAGCAGGTCGCCATGGGCTTCCCCAGTATTGTTTGTTGAGAAGAAGGATAAAAGCAAGAGGCTATGTGTGGATTATCGCGCTTTGAATCAAGTGACAATTAAGAATAAATACCCGCTCCCCCGTATTGAGGTTCTCTTTGAACAGTTGAGGGGTGCCCAGGTGTTCTCCAAAATTGATTTGAACTCTAGTTATCATCAATTGAGGATTCGTGAGGAGGATATTGAGAAGACAGCCTTTTGCACCAGGTATGGGCATTACGAGTTCATAGTCATGTCTTTTGGCTTAACTAATGCCCCTACCACTTTTATGGAAGCAATGAATAGGATGTTGCATGAGTTCTTGGACGACTTTGTGGTCGTGTTCCTGGATGATATTCTGATTTATTCAAAGACCGAGGCTGAGCATGAGTGGCATCTCCGTCTCATTCTAGGTGCTCTTAGGAAGAATCAGTTTTATGGCAAGTTGAAGAAGTGTGCCTTTTGGCTGTCCGAAGTGGCTTTCCTGGGGCATGTGATTAATCAGCAGGGCATTGCGGTTGATCCCAAGAATGTTGCGGCTGTGGTGGAGTGGAAGAGACCCTCTAGTGTCTCTGAAATCCAATGTTTCTTGGGGCTCGCTGGATATTATCGACGCTTCGTACCAAATTTTTCTAGCATTGCTAAGCCTTTGACTAGACTCTTGGAGAAGGGTGTTCTTTTCGTCTGGTCCAGCGATTGCGAGGTCAGCTATCAGACATTGAAGAACAAGTTGGTGAACGCCCCTGTTGGGGACTTGTTCTCAAGTGCTATGAATTAAGAACAAGGCAACACAAAAAATGTTAAACATTAAGGTCCTTCGTCCTTCAAAACACTATTTCCCTTGGGATATAATGATCTTCAGACGAAGGTTATGAATGACATACCTTTGACAACATAATATATAATGATGAAGAGGAAATCATATGAAATGTAAAAGATAAGATAAACAATTATATATCAACTCATTTCTGTTTCATCATCATGGAAAAATAGAAATGATATCAAATTACAAATGTACCTTCGGCTTGAAAGGAAGTAAGAGTACAAACGCGACGCGAAAGTAAAATGCCAAGTCAGCGTCAACAGTACGGGAGTACTGTTCAACTATTTATAGGCATGGGACGCAGCCCATGTAAAATTACGCCCATGCCCTTTACACTTGCTAATGATTCTTTAATAGCCCATCGAGATCTGAATAGCCTTTACCTTCTTAAGTCAGTTTCCTCTTTCGCTACCATGCCGAAGCTCCCCTGCATACAGCTTCGGCTCTGCGCCAACCTTCGTATTCCTTGTGCTTCTTTACACTGGTTCTGATCCGAGTCCGAAGATACCTGTTCATGTATTATACTCCAGAAACATTGTTAAACTATGTTTTTGAGGACCTTCGGAAGCCGAAGGCCCCCAACAGTAGCCCCTCGCAATATCAATTTGTTAGAATAATAAATTCAGATTGCGATATGGACGAAGGCCCTAAGCCGAAGGTCCGAAAAAACACCTTCACTTTGCTAGAATAGCAACAGTCAATGACAAGCGGGGCCCTCCACCCTGCAACATACTAGGCGTATAAATAAGAGCACACCTCGAGTTCATTTGGTACGCTTTTAGCCATCTTCTTTGCTTGCTCAATTTTCTAGCTCTTGCCTACCAACGCTTGCTTGGTTTTTAGATTTTTAGAGCTTCGGCTTTAAGAGCACATTTTCATCATTTCCGAAGAAAAGATGTCTCAAGACAAGAAAGCTGCTGGTGAAACGAAGCTGAGCGAGGAGGAGAAGCTTGTTAAGGAAAAAATCGCTGGATTTATCGAATTTATTGCAAAGACCAACACAGAGAAGATTACAAAAGAAACTCTAGAAGGCTTATCTGAAGATACCGATGACAGTGATAGTTATGATGTTGAAAGTGGGGGCGAGGACTCCGAAGATCGGCCGTGGCGACCAAGTCACACAGTCTTCGGAAAATCGACTATCAGGCAAAGTCATCTTGAAAACATGAGAGGAATGTATTTTCGAGACATATCCATCGTGAGGGCTGACAACGAAGACCGGACTGCTCTTGCTCCTGAGGAGAATGAAGTTGTGATCTATCGAAGCTTCTTCAAGGCTAGGCTTCAATTCCCCCTAAGCAGTTTTGTGGTTGAAGTTTCGAAGATATACCAGATTTTTCTTCACCAAATTACTCTCGAAGCCATCATAAGAATGGGAATCTTCATTTGGGCTGTGAGGAGTCAAGGTTTGGAACCAAGTGCGAAAAGTTTCTGCAGTATACACGAACTTTTATATGAGACAAAACCCTGGGGTAAGGAGCAGTATCACAATAATTTTGGTTGTTACAGCTTCGTTGCTCGTTCAGGATCGAGCTGCCCAGTGCCAACCTTTCGGAAGAGGTGGCCTGGAGACTGGACGAAGGAATGGTTCTATGTGAAAAATGATTTAAAAGCGAGAGAAGATATCAAAGAGATCATCATGCGCCCCAACTGGTCCCGCTTCGGCCTTCGGAAACCGAAGGTAGAGATTGATGCAGCAGCTGAAGAATGCCGAAGGGCCTTTGGCATAGTTTGTTCTTTCATTGGGACAAGGGACTTAGTCCAAGAGCACGTGGCTTACAGGATATGGCCACTGCTAGAGAGCTGGGAGATGCCGAAGGAAACCAACAGCGACACTAATGAGGGTGATTTGGTTCGACTGAAATATACTTTCAGATTCGGAGACCAATTTATCGAACCAGATGATGACTGGTTGAATTGCATCGAAGCTACCAGTGATGATCTCCTTGGGCCTTACTCCAAAGCGGAGGATAATGCGTTATCTGCGACCTTCGGGAGCTGGAAAAAGAAAAGGCTAAATAGAGTTTTTGATGCTATTGGGTTTATGTATCCTGACTACCGGTACCCGCCAAAGGGACAAAAGAGAAAGAGTGCAATTTTCGGGAAAGTTGCTGCTTCAGCCGCTCCCAGCGAGCCTGCGCCGAAGAGGAAGAAGGTGAAGGTTCTTACTCACTGGCCGCGATATATTGAACCGGCCGTAGTGCCCAAATTTGGCGGTCAGCCAAAGAACCCGCACCTACGCAGAAGATTGAAGAGCCGGCTGCAATACCGAAAGCACAATCAGGCAAATTAGCTGAGCCGAAGGCCAGTGATATAGGGATCGAAGGACCAAAGATATCAGAAATTTCAAGCCCTTCGGCAGAAGTGACACTGCCGAAGGCACCAAAAGGTCCTGCAGCGACCCCTAAGAGAAAAAGAATGGTCAATGTACTAGATGCGCTGGAGACAATAAAGACAAGCTCTACTCCAAGGAAAACTGCTGAAGCTCCAAAGACGTAGTCTGAGACAATAGTAATCGAAGTTGAAGCTGCAAAGAGCCAGGTTGAGACCGAAGCAGGGCCTTCAGAGCCTGCAAAGGAGAAACTTTTGGAAATCGGGGAGAAGAAAACAGAAAAAGATGCTGCAGAATAGATTCTGCCTGAAAAAACTGCCACTCCTATGCCTGAGGCGTCCTCTGAAGTTCTTGATTATATCATACGACATGCTTCGGGAAAAAGATTAACTGAAGAAGAGATTTTTGAAGCTAAACACTATGCCCGAGAACTGAAGTATCCAAAGGGTGCCTTAGTGTTCAATGGAACAGAGGAAGATGATTTCTTATACTGCCTCCCAGACAACAAAGAATTATCTGTCTGCCGGGAGATGGCCAGAAGTATAGGGTTTCCGAAGCTTGAAGCTGGCCTTTGCGCCATGACAAAGGACGATCTTGTAGATAGTCTCGCATATAACAGTCTGAAGGTACAAAAATTGCTCATTTGGAAGTTTTTGAACTTTGAATTATTTTTCTGCTCTTATACTAATTCTTTTCATATAGGGTTTAATACTGAGCAACGCCTTAAGGGCGCAAAAGAATGCCGAAGATGAGAGTTGCACTATTGCTCTCAGCAACCTTCAAACAGAGGTTATTAAGCTGAGGAACGAAGCTTTGGAGAAAGATAAAATTTTGCTTACATTGGTAGACAAGATGTAGGAGGATGAAGCTAACTGACCCAATCTGAAATCTAGAGGAACGAGATTGAAAACCTCCAAAAGCAACTGGCCGAAGCTAAATTGAAACGCTATTGCCGAAGCTGATCGTGATGCCAGTAACTACTGGAAAAATTATTGGGAGAAAACAGTTGTAGATCTTCATTCCTCAAAAGAAAGATGTTATGAAAAATCTTTAGAAAGTGTGAAGAAGATAAAACTAGTTTCGCCAATGTTGGCGCGTATTCTAGTGAAGACAACTTTGTACGGGGCGACCCCGAAGGCCCAATTGAATGGATCAGCAGCGAGGCCGAAGTGTTTGAAGAGATTTTAAGTGGCCGTGGGGACGTCTGCGCCTTCTTGGGTGCGAGGGGAATCGTGGTGATCTTGGAAAAATCAGGTTGCGAACATGTGAAAATTCTGGCCCAAGCCGAAGCTACCTTATCTATTGACGATACAAAGGACCTCTCGGCCGAAGCAAGCTTAGTTGGTGGAAAATTTTTTACTGACATTTGGGAAAATGGCGGTCGAGGGATGGCCCATGAAATAATAAAAAAGTGCGAAAAAGATACTCACGATGAAAGGGAAGCTACGGAGGCAGCCGAAAAGGCTGCGGAACTTGAAAAACGGATAGGTATTGCTTAATAGGCTTTAACTTTATTTTTATTTTTGCGACTTCTAATATTTTTACGTTTTCTGCTACAGCCGAACTATCTCCTCCCCCAGAGCCCTTTGAGTCATTGATCGAGTCAGAGGCAAAGGAACCAGCAGAAATCATTAACATGGCTGAGAGCATTTTGGACGAAGTCGTTACTCAACTTCTGACCGAAGCTGCGGACGAAGTTTTGAAGGAAGAATAATTTGTAAAAACATTGCTAGAATACCAATGTAACATTTGCTGGACTATGCTTGTAATATTTGGTACTCTTGAGTTTTTAATATAATGTACAAATGGCTTTGTAATTCATTTCTTTATGATGCATGAAACTTTTATTGTTCATACTGTTTTTGAGCCTTCGGCGAAAAAACACCTTCCCTTCTTTTCATGCTTCGTAAAGAAGAATTTTTATGCTTCGTAAAAAAATCCTCCAATAGTCGCAGAAACACTGATGCTTCGTCAACAATAAACTTTTTTCTCCACTTGTCAAAGTTGTATCTCTTCGAAACTTATTTTGTGCCTTAGCACAATTTCACTTTTTCGAAGCATTCTCCGAAGATCAACATTTTATCCCCTTCTTGTGCCATTGATGCAATATGATGTATGATGTGATGTTATGCGAATGATGTGATGATGTTATGCTTATGCAGAATGATGTTTGTGCCGAAGATACACACACATCCCTGCTTTAGAACACAATCTCTTTGCCGTTTATTTTTTGGCTTCACCGCTTATTTTTCGGTGTATCAGCGTTGACTTTTCACTGTAAGTTTTGCATTCCCTTAGGAATGTCATTTGAACTTCTTCGCCTTCTATGTCGGCGGTATTCGCGTTGACTTTTCACGCTTCACCTTACTTTTCGGCAGAATCAACGTTGACTTTTCGCTGTAAGCTCTGCATTCCCTTTGGAACGACTTTTGAGTAGAAAACTTACACTGCGCTCCTTTAGGAACGACTTTTTGTAGCTTCGGCAGACTTACGCTGCGTTCAGTAGAACGACTTTTTGTAGCTTCGAAGAGACTTGTAACTTAGAAATGGCTTTTTGTGCCTACGCAACTTTTGGGATTACGTAGGTCTGTGGAGAAGATATATTTTCACTATGGCAAAAGCGAAGCTATTATAAGGAATTAAAAACGATAAGAAATCTAAGTTTTCAACAATTGTTCCTTAGTAAGAGAGAGAATGACAATGAATGTAAAAACTGATTTAGGGGTAGGATATCTCTTAGTAGATATGCTTCGACTCTGGCATAGTACTGTTGACTGTGCGAGCTTCAGACTCCTCCCTGAAGTCTCTCTGCTGATGGGTCTGCTAACTTCCTTCTAGCTGTTGGCCGCGTGAATATGCAGGTTGTAGTGGTGGCGGAGGTGGGAGCTGTGGCCAGGATGCCTATGGCTGACTGGCCGAAGCAACAGACGCTGCAGGATGGTTACCTACATATTCTGGTATGTAGGGTGAGTGATACGAAGCAGTATGCATGTTGGGGACTTGTTCTCAAAGGCTATGAATTAAGAACAAGGCAACACAGAAAGAAGTTAATGGTTAATGTCCTTCGTCCTCCGAAACGTTATTTCCCTTAGGATATAACGATTTTGGACGAAGGTTAAGAAGGACATACCTTCTTCATCACAGTTTATATCGATAAAAGGAAAAGCATGTGAAACATGAAAGAATACATGATTAACCATATAACATTATTAAGTGTCCCCATTATATAATCATGAAAGAATAAGAACAATATTGAATTACATTTGTACCTTCAATTTGGAAGGCCAAAGTACAAGGATGACGGAAAGCAAATGCCAAGTCCGCGTGAACAGTACGGGGGTACTGTTCATCTATTTATAGACACAGGACACAGCCTGTGAAGAATTACAATTATGCCCCTCATAAAAATTTACAACATTGACTCGGACCTTTATGGACTAAAAGGTCATTCTATCTTTAAGTCGGTTTGTAATACCGAAGCTTCATGAAGAGGGATCTTCGGTCATCTTCTGCGGACAGCTTCAGCCGAAGCTGCTTCTTCCTACAAGACCTTCGGCGCGACGAAGCATAGTCCCAACAGTAGCCCCTTTCGCGGCGCTAGATCGTTTTTCGTAACGAGCTTGATCCGTGAAAAAAGTCTCTTAAGCTTCGGGAAGCCGAAGGTCCAAAAAACACCTTCCCTGAGCTCGTTGTCGAGAAACGATCCAGTTTCCGAGCGCGTGGCAGTCCCACCTTGTAGAGTTACTGTTTGGTTTCTGCGGTCCACCGCGCAGCGAGTGCAAGTGACTGTCTGCCTGGTGTAAAAATCCTGGCGTTTCGCCTTCTTACCTGCAACACTATATAAACAGACGGGTAGGTGTGAAGTTACCACAGCATTCATTGCTATTTGCACTGTTTTTCTGCCAAAATTTTTAACCACAGCCGAAGCTTGACTCTCGGAATCGAACGAAGGTCCAACTCGAAGTCTGCTTCGTGAGAAGGAAAGGCTTCGGGAGAAAAAAGTATTCAATTTCCACAAACTCAGAATTAAATGGCCAGAGTGCGATCTACTGCCAGGGTTGAGCGTGAAGGAGACGAAGCTGAAGGTTCGGAGACTGTTCCCATCTCCGAAGCAATGCAACGATCCGGACTGGTAACCTCGGAGGGAATCCCCACTGTTGAAGCAGAACAAGCAACTGCCGAAGCAGAAGATGAGAACATTGAAGAAACTGATCCCGAAGATGATTATCGCATTGCCATGCCAAGTAAGCCCAGCCACTTGGACTTCGGAAAGTCGACCATTTCGAAGGCTGATCTCTCCAAGATGGTTAAGTCAGGTTATTTCAGTGAAAGTCAGAAGAAGCTACTTCGCTTCGGGGGAGAAGAAACTACCCCGAAGCCAGAGAAGGATGAGATAGTCATTTTCAAGAGCTTTCTAAAGGCTGGGTTGAGATTCCCCCTTCATGGGATTATTGCAGATGTATTGAAGAAGTTTGGTATCTACTTTCATCAGTTGACTCCTAACGCTATCGTTAGGCTTAGTGTTTATATCTGCGCCCTCCGAAGCCAGGCGGTGGAGCCGTTTGCCGACAGCTTTTGTCGAGTCCATGAACTGCAATACCAGACGAAGGCTAGAAAAGATGGGTTACATGATAACTTTGGTTGCTACAATTTTGCCTATCGAAAAACCACAAAGTTTCCTGTTATTAGCTACCGAAGCAAATGGCCGGCAGGCTGGAAGTCAGAGTGGTTTTATGTGAAAGTTGACGAAGACAAAGAGAAGTTGGTACAAAGCCCACTTGAGTTGATCTTCGGAGAAACAAGACCGCGATGCCACATGACACTAGAAGGTCCCACCTGGGCTGCACTGGTGAGTTTAAAATTATTTCAGAGCATATCAGTACCAGGGACCTGGTTCAAGAGTTCTTGGCCTTCAGGGTTTTCCCTACTTTAAAAGAATGGAAAATGCCGAAGCTGGAAAGGGAGAAGAAAGAAGGGGAACTTGTCCGGCTTCCTTACCATTTCAAGTTCAAGAAATACTTTAAAAAACCTTGCCAAGAGTGGCTGGACACAGTTGAAGTAATGTGCAATGAAATACTTGGTAATTACTCCAAAAAAGAAGATCAGCTAATGTCTGCGGCCTTCGGCACCCGTCCGAAGCGAAGACTAAACCGAGTGTTTGATGCCCTGGGTTTTGAGTACCCTGACTATGAACAGCTAAATAAGGGTGCTGAGGGCCAAAAAAGGAAAAGGGTGGCCGAAACTTTGAACAAAGATGAGGAAGAACCACCAAAAAAGAAGAATATTCCAAAGAAGAGAAGAATATCATCTCCGAAACGAAAATTATCCGATGAAGAGAGGACTCCTGCATCGCCCTCTACCACCGACGTGGAGGAAATCTTAAAGGTAATGACTGAACCCCTGCCCGCGAAGCTAAGTCCATTAGGGCCTCAACTGATGAAGCTTTTTCGAAAGGTGGAGGAGCTCGAAAAAACGAAGAAGAAAACCAAAACAAAGAGACAAAGAATTATTGCAGTGACCGAAGTCACTGACAAGACGCCACCGAGGGCTTCAACTCGGAAAGCGCCAGCGGTTGAGGGTACAACAAATGTCGAAATCGCACCTTCGGAGGTCGCGGCTACCGAAGCCGCTTCTGCCGAAGATTTGAACTTGGAAACTACAATTGAAGACATCGACAAAATACTGCTAGACATGGCCGCAGAAGAAGCTACCACTGCTGCCGAAGAAACCATGGCCACAGTGCCTGGGAAGGGATAGGAAATAGCCGAAGATACTTTCGAGGACGAAGCCTTCATATTTCAAAATTTAGTTGGGCAAGAACTGTCGAAGGCCGAAATTGAAGAACTTAAAGAATATGCCAAATCTTGCGGATATAAGCCAGGAGCTCTTCTTTTCGGAGGAATTGACGATGAAAAATTAGGCTGCATCCGGGATCAAACTGGAGCTAAGGTCATCGGTACTCTATCAAAGAGTATCGGTTTTCCGAAGCTGGAAACGGATATCAGCCGCTACCGACGACAACATATCGTTGGTAGCTTATTTTATTCCAATTTCAAGGTAAACAACTTTTCTCTGACTTTTATTATTTTTAATAATGAAAATGTTCCTAACGAAGATTGTTTATGTGCAGAGCATGCTACTGAGCAAAGCTTTGAAGATGCAGCAAGATCTAGAGGATAAGAAACACGAAGCTATAATTGAAAATTTAGAGAGCAAAATAAAAGAGCAATCAGCTATTATTGAAAAGAAGGACTTCGAACTCCAAACAACTGAAGGCTTATTGGCAGAGACTGAAGCTAAAGTAGCAGAATTGAATTCGAAGCTTCTCTGCCAATCAAAACAATTTGAACAAGAGAAGCAAGAGCTTACTTCAAAATTTGAGGCCGAAGTCCAAGAAAACTCAAATTTGAAAAAATCATTGACAAGCCTTCAAGACAAATGTTTGAAATTTAGTAACAACTGTATTCAACAATTAAAAAAGATCTTTTGTTCAGTTGGAGCCAGCAGTGGAAAGTTCACCCCTTCAGCTGAAAATTTGCCAAGAACCTTCGAACATATTGAAGCTGAAATTGATGAGCTTGACGAAGTTATAGCCGGGCACGGTGACTTCTGTGCCTGGGTAGCTTCTCGGGGCACTGCTGCAGCGTTTTTGAAGGCCGGCTGTGATCATGGAAAAATCGTCAACAGGCCCAATTTCACACTATCTCTATCAATTCTAGACGATATTCCTGACCTCGCCCGAAGCATTTCAAACAGATTTATAAAAATGATATGGACAAAGGGCGGGCGAGAAAAGGCTGGAGATGAAGCTCGAAGTCATCTTGAACCAGTAAGAAATCATACCTTGTGCTTACCTTCTCCTTCACACTTGATTTTTACTCACAATACCTTGATTCATGTAGGATGACGAAGCTGAAAGTGATGCTTAAAAAATATGCCGCCGAAGCTGAAGCCCGATGAAGATCAGTAGGAGTACACTTGTAGAAAAAACTCAAGAGACTTTTGTAATAACTTTTGTAAATACAGCTAAACTGTTCTTAATGAACTTTGTTCATACCTTGTAATATATTCTTACCCTTCCATTGAGGCGCTTTGATGTGGACGAAATTAGTATTTTGAGCCAAAGGCGAAAAAACACCTTCCCTTCTTTTCGTACACGACGAAGCATAAAAGACCGCTTCTTCTTTTTGCCGAAACCTTTCTTTTTTGTACACAACGAAGCATAAAAGACCGCTTCTTCTTTTTGCCGAAACCTTTCTTTTTTGTACACAACGAAGCATAAAAGACCGCTTCTTCTTTTTGCCGAAACCTTTCTTTTTTGTACACAACGAAGCATAAAAGACCACTTCTTCTTTTTGCCGAAACAACCACTTATGCCATGATGATAATTATCCTATATATGCCTGAATGTTTATGAATGCAAATGCTATGATGTAATGTGATGTGCGAATGAATGTCAAACACATATCCGAAGCCATACCCTTAGCCATTATTTCCTTAGAAACAATCACACATCAGCTCTGCATTCCCTTAGGAACGACTTTGGAGCTTCTTCGCCTTTTACTTTCGGCGGAATCAGCGTTGACTTTTCGCTGTAAGCTCTGCATTCCCTTAGGAACGACTTTGGAGCTTCTTCGCCTTTTACTTTCGGCAGAATCAGCGTTGACTTTTCGCTGTAAGCTCTGCATTCCCTTAGGAACGACTTTGGAGCTTCTTCGCCTTTTCAGTTTTCGGCACTCGATGGTGCGTTCTCAGCTTTTACATTTACATTCCTTAAGGGATTTTACTCTTATAGAACTAAAAAGGAAATTACATATGATGGCCCCATCAAAAACCTTTCTCCCCCTTTAGAAAGGAAAAGGGTGCCATAAAAAAGAAAAGAAAAAACATAAAAAGTTACATCAAGTTATACATAATATCGCCGAAGCTCATCCGCGTTCCAAGATCTTGGAATGTCGTTGCCGTCCATGTCCTTCAATCTGTATGAACCAGGTCTTAACAAAGATACTACTAAGAAAGGTCCCTCCCATTTCAACTGTAACTTGCCCACTGTGTCTGGGTTGGCCACTCTCCGAAGCACCAAGTGTCCCGGCTCAATATTCTTTAGCCGAACTTTTCTATCTCGCCATTTGACTGTTTCGGCCTGGTATTTATTGATATTCTCCACAGCTTGAAGCCTGATCCCTTCTAAAGCATCTTTTTCCACAAAACAAGCATCTTCAGGGCCTGATTCTGTCGAAGCTACTACTCTTATTGATCCAGTTTTAGCTTCTTCCGGAGTTATTGCTTCGTCACCGAATAATAACTTGAATGGAGTAAAGCCTGTAGACCTTGATGTTGTTGTATTGTGGCTCCACACCACTTTGGTTAACTGATCTGGCCACTTTCCCCTGGGTTGATTGAAGATTAACTTCATTATTCCTGTCATTATAATGTCGTTGGCTCTTTCAACGAGCCCATTTGACTCCGGATGCCTGACTGATGCAAAATGGATCTTCGTACCAATTTGATCACAGAAATTTCTGAAAGCTTCGGAGTCGAACTGTGTTCCATTATCTACAGTGATGGCCTTCGGTACCCCGAAACGACAAACAATATTCTGCCAGAAAAACTTTTGGACAGTGGCCGAAGTTATTGTGGCTAATGGCTTTGCCTCAATCCATTTAGAAAAATACTCCACAGCCACTATAACATATCTTAAATTCCCTTGAGCCGGTGGTAATGGACCTAACAAGTCAAGGCCCCACCTTTGCAATGGCCAGATGGGTTGTATCAGCTGTGTTAAAGACGAAGGTTGTTTTTGATCTCTTGCACATTTCTGACAACCTTCGCACTTTTGAACCAATTCCGCTGCATCCGAAGCTGCCTTCGGCCAATAAAACCCTTGACGGAAAACTTTTCCAAGTAACGGCCTAGATCCAATGTGAGATCCATACAGGCCTGCATGTATTTCTTTCATCAACTCTATACCTTCGGTTCTAGATAAACACTTGAGCAGCGGAGCGCAAACTCCATGCTTGTATAACTCCCCTTCTATCATGACATATGGACGAGCTCTTGCCTCTATCCTTCTGTTATAAGCTTCGTCATCTGAAAGGAACTTACCCTGAAGGTAAGAGATGATCTCAGTTCTCCAATCTTCGCTATGAACAGGAGATATGTTGAGGACTGCTCTTTCAAGGAGCTCCACTGAAGGTGCCTTTATTGTTTCGAAGAACACATCCGAAGGTAACGGCAGCCCCTGTGCTGCTGACTTAGCTAGCAAATCAGCATGCTCATTTTGTCCTCGAGGGATATTTTTGACAGAAAATCCTTCGAAGGAAGCTTCGATTCTTCAGACCGTGTCTAGATATTTTTCAAGCTTCGGATCTTTAACCTTGCAACTTTTGTCGATATGACCCGAAACAACCTGGGAATCAGTTTTAAGAATCGCCCTTCTGATTCCCATTGCCTTTAATTTCCGAAGGCCCAGGAGCAGGGCTTCGTACTCAGTAATATTGTTTGTACAGCTGAAATCAAGTCTTGCCGCATAACAAGTTTTAACCTTGGATGGTGAGACCAACACAGCGGCTGCTCCTGCTCCGAAGGTTCCCCAAGAGCCATCACAAAACACTGTCCACACTTCAGCATCCTTATTTGTTTTTTCATCCTGAGCCCCTGGCGTCCAATCGGCAATGAAATCTGCCAACGCTTGAGACTGGATCGAGGATCTATGCACATAATCAATGCAAAATTCATTGAGCTCTGCAGCCCACTTTCCAATCCGTCCAGTAGCTTCTCTATTTCTCATAATATCCTTCAACGGCTGCGAAGAAGGAACAACAATATTGTATGCTTGAAAATAATGCCGAAGCTTCCTGGATGCCATCAAAACGGCATATAATACCTTCTCCAGTTCTGTATAGTTTTTCTTTGATACACTAAGGACTTCAGATACAAAATACACTGGAACCTGCCTTTTGACTTGGCCATCAAGCTTCTCCTGGACAAGTGCTGCACTTACTGCTGAGTGCGAAGCTGCCACATATAACAACAAAGGAACCCCTGGCGTTGGTGGAGTTAATGTTGTTAAATCTATCAAATATTGCTTCAGCTCTTCAAAGGCTTTTTGTTGACTTGGTCCCCATTGGAAGACTTCAGCTGACTTCAGCACTTCGAAGAATGGTAAATTTCTTTCTGCTGATCTGGATATGAATCTATTGAGAGATGCCAACCTCCCTGACAACCTTTGAGCCCCCTTTCTTGTAGTTGGTGGCTCCATTCGAAGTATAGCTTCAATTTTACTTGGATTAGCTTCAATTCCCTTTGTTGAAACCAAGCATCCAAGAAATTTCCCCTTCTTTACTCCGAAGACACATTTTTCTGGATTCAGCTTTAAGCCAGCTTGTCTGAAACTGGCGAAGGTCTCCTGCAAATCAGCAATATGATTTTCCTGTTTTGTGCTTTTTACAATGATGTCATCAACATAAGTTAGCACATTTCTGCCTATCTGAGACTGGAGGACCTTCGCAGTCATTCTGCTGAAACTTCCTCCAGCGTTTTTGAGCCCCTCAGGCATCCGAAGGTAGCAATATGTGCCACTTGGGGTTATGAAGCTAGTCTTCGGCTCGTCTTCCTTCTTCATCCAGATTTGGTGATAGCCTGAGTAACAATCTAGCAGACTCATGAGCTCGGAAGAAGCTGCTGCATCAACTAAAGAGTCTATCCTTGGCAATGGGAATTCGTCCTTCAGACAAGCCTTGTTGAGATCTGTGAAATCGATACACATTCTCCACTTGCCATTGGCCTTCTTTACCATAACAGTGTTAGCTAGCCATTCTGGATACTTTACTTCTCTGATAACTCCTGCACTGAGGAGTCTTTTTACTTCATTGCGAGCACCTTCGGCCTTATCATCAGACATTTTCCGAAGCCTCTGCTTTCGGGGTTTGAAGGATGGGTCAACATTGAGCGAGTGTTCAATAACATCCCGATTTACTCCGCAGAGGTCATTAGCTGACCATGCAAAAACATCTTTGTTGTTGAACAAAAACCTTATCAAGGTTTTCTCCTGGTCTTCGGATAATTGAGAGCCCAACAGCACCTTCTGCTCTGCTATGTCCTCACATAAGAGCATGAGCTTCGGCTGATCTGCTGAAGCTGCTTTCTCCCTTCTGAATTTGTACTGCTCACAAGCTTCAGCTCCATCTATGTTATGGATTGCTTTGGAGTCAGTCCAGCTTCCTTCGGCCCTTCTGGCAGCTTCCTGACTTCCATGAATAGCGATGGGTCCTTGATCCGAAGGTATCTTCATGCAAAGATAGGCAGGATGAAGAATTGCTTCGAAAGCATTGAGGGTGCCACGACCGATAATTGCATTGTAAGGGTATTCCATGTCAACAATGTCAAACACAACTTGCTCAGTTCTAGTGTTGTTAACAAATCCGAAGGTTACTGGCATGGTAATCTTCCCAAGTGCTACAATCTGTCGTCCTCCGAAGCCACAAAGAGGGTGCGTAGCATCATGGATCTTGTCTTCGGGCTCTTGCATTTGTCTGAAGGCCTTAGCAAATATGATATCAGCTGCACTGCCTGTATCAACTAAGACATTGTGGACCAGAAATCCTTTGATCACACAAGAGATAACCATAGCATCGTTGTGTGGATAATCCTTGAGTTGAAGGTCCTCTTGGGAGAAGGTAATAGGAATGTGAGACCATCTCGACTTGATGAAGGGTCCTTGCACCCCAACATGCTGTACCCTTCTCTGCGCTTCCTTTTTCTGCTTCTTGTTAGCTGGCTCTGAACATGAATCGCCTGTTATCGGGAACAACAGCTTCGGAGCCGAAGCAGCTCCAACTTGATCGTTGAACGAAGCCATCAGCTCAAAAAAGTGGAAGTGAGTTCACCGGAGGTGGGCGCCAATGTTGGGGACTTGTTCTCAAAGGCTATGAATTAAGAACAAGGCAACACAGGAAGAAGTTAATGGTTAATGTCCTTCGTCCTCCGAAACGTTATTTCCCTTAGGATATAACGATTTTGGACGAAGGTTAAGAAGGACATACCTTCTTCATCACAGTTTATATCGATAAAAGGAAAAGCATGTGAAACATGAAAGAATACATGATTAACCATATAACATTATTAAGTGTCCCCATTATATAATCATGAAAGAATAAGAACAATATTGAATTACATTTGTACCTTCAATTTGGAAGGCCAAAGTACAAGGATGACGGAAAGCAAATGCCAAGTCCGCGTGAACAGTACGGGGGTACTGTTCATCTATTTATAGACACAGGACACAGCCTGTGAAGAATTACAATTATGCCCCTCATAAAAATTTACAACATTGACTCGGACCTTTATGGACTAAAAGGTTATTCTATCTTTAAGTCGGTTTGTAATACCGAAGCTTCATGAAGAGGGACCTTCGGTCATCTTCTGCGGACAGCTTCAGCCGAAGCTGCTTCTTCCTACAAGACCTTCGGCGCGACGAAGCATAGTCCCAACAATGCATGACCTGCTTCGGCTAGTTCTGCTGAGCTCTAGCTTGTGCTATTTCCTTATGTTTCTGGATGGTGACATGGCACATCCTTGTGGTATGGCCCTTGTTCTCACCGCAGAATAGGCAATAAATTTTCCTGGGCTGATCCCCAAACCTTCCTCCGAAGCCCCTGGCGCCGCTGCCCCTTGGAGCTGATGGCCGAGGATAACTTTGTTCTTGCCCCGAAGCTTGCGAGGAATATTGCGGCCTCTGTTGTTGACTTCCTCTGTCGTCGTTCTGGGTGGAATGAATTGATTTGACGTGCCTTGGGTGGATTCTTCCTCCGAAGCCCCTAGTCATCTCAGAGAATCTGTAGGCTTCCTCCCTTCTCTGACGAAAATCATTATCAGCGCGGATGTATTCATCCATCTTTTGAAGCAATTTCTCTAGGGTTTGAGGGGGTTTCCTGGCAAAGTACTGGGCCGCAGGTCCTGGCCGAAGCCCCTTGATCATGGCCTCAATGACAATTTCATTGGGCACTATTGGTGCTTGTGCCCTCAAACACAAGAACCTTCGGACATACGCCTAGAGGTATTCTTCATGATCTTGTGTGCACTGGAACAAAGCATGAGCGGTGACCGGCTTCGTCTGAAACCCTTGGAAACTAGTGATCAACATGTCCTTTAGCTTCTGCCATGATGTGATTGTTCCTGGCCGAAGAGAGGAGTACCAGGTTTGCGCAACATTCTTGACTGCCATGACGAAAGATTTTGCCATGACTGCGGTATTGCCTCCATATGAAGATATGGTTGCTTCGTAGCTCATTGAAAACTGCTTTGGATCCGAGTGCTCGTCATACATGGGAAGCTGGGGTGGCTTGTAAGACGGGGGCCAAGGTGTAGCCTGCAGTTCTGCTGACAGAGGAGAAGCATCATCAAAAACAAAGTTTCCATGATGGAAATCCTCGTACCATTCATCCTCATTGAAGAAGCCTTCTTGATGAAGCCCCCCATGTTGAGGCCTTCGCTCTTGCTCATCTTGAGCAAGATGGCGTACTTCCTCGGTAGCTTCGTCAATCTGTCTCTGAAGATCGGCTAGTCGAGCCATCTTTTCTTTCTTCCTTTGTACTTGCTGATGCAGCATCTCCATGTTTCTGATTTCTTGGTCCAACTCGTCCTCCTAGGGTGTTGGACTAGTGGCCTTCCTCTTCTGGCTTTGGGCCTCTCGAAGAGAAAAGGTCTCCTGGTTCGGGTCCAGAGGCTGGAGAGCAGCAGCCCCTTGTCACTGAAGCTTTCTTCGGTGGCATGACGAAGGTCAATGCTTGCCGAAGGTGGTCGAAAAGAGTTCACCGACGGTGGGCACCAATGTTGGGGACTTGTTCTCAAGTGCTATGAATTAAGAACAAGGCAACACAAAAAATGTTAAACGTTAAGGTCCTTCGTCCTTCGAAACACTATTTCCCTTGGGATATAATGATCTTCGGACGAAGGTTATGAATGACATACCTTTGACAACATAATATATAATGATGAATAGGAAATTATATGAAATGTAAAAGATCAGATAAACAATTAAATATCAACTCATTTCTGTTTCATCATCATGGAAAAATAGAAATAATATCAAATTACAAATGTACCTTCGGCTTGAAAGGAGGTAAGAGTACAAACGCGACACGAAAGTAAAATGCCAAGTCAGCGTGAACAGTACGGGAGTACTGTTCAACTATTTATAGGCACGGGACGCAGCCCATGTAAAATTACACCCATGCCCTTTACACTTGCTAATGATTCTGTAATAGCCCATCGAGGTCTGAATAGCCTTTTCCTTCTTAAGTCGGTTTCCTCTTCCGCTACCATGCCGAAGCTCCCCTGCATACAGCTTCGGCTCTGCGCCAATCTTCGTTGCGCCAACCTTCGTATTCCTTGTGCTTCTTTACACTGGTTCTGATCCGAGTCTGAAGATACCTGTTCATGTATTATACTCCAGAAACATTGTTAAACTATGTTTTTGAGGACCTTCGGAAGCTGAAGGCCCCCAATAGCCCCTATCCTAGCTTTGCCTGAGAATGGTAAGCGTTTCACAGTTTATACGGATGCTTCTCGATTTGGTCTTGGCTGTGTGTTGATGCAGGAAGGCAGAGTGATTGCTTATTGAAACAGAATTAGGCTTACACCTATTTCCTAATTGATTTTGGTGGTTGAATTGCCCAACACAAATAATTGGAATAACTAGTTTGCTCTAGTCTATAAGTTACACAGGTGCCAAAGGTTCACACTAAGCCAATAAAAAGACCAAGAAAAGGGTTCAAATAAAGAGAGCAAGGGATAACCGAAGTGTGTCCTGGTCTGGCGCACCAGACTGTCCGGTGTGCCACCGGATAGTGTCCGGTGCACCACCGGACAGTGTCCGGTGCACCAGGGGACTTCAAGCTGAACTTCACACCTTCGGGAATTCTCAGAGGCGCTTCGCTATAATTCACCGGACTGTCCGGTGCCCCAAGACCAAGTGACTCTGAACTCGCCAGCTTCGGGAATCCGCTCCGCTATAATTCACCGGACATGTCCGGTGTAACGGCGGAGCAACGGCTACTTCAAGCGCAACAGTCGTCTGCAACGCATTAAATGCGCGCCAGCGCGTGCAGAGGAGCAGAGCACGCGTGGGTGGCACACCGAACAGCCTACAGGGCATGTCCGATGCACCACCGGACAGCCAGGCGGGCCAACACGTCAGAGCTCCAACGGTTGAACCCTAACGGCCGGGTGACGTGGCTGGCGCACCGGACACTGTCCGGTGGCGCACCGGACTGTCCGGTGCGCCCATCGACAGCAGCCTTCACCAAATGGCTAGTTTGGTGGTTGGGGTTATAAATACCCCCAACCACCCCACATTCAAGTCATCCAAGTTTTCCACCTTCCAACTACTTACAAGAGCTAAGCATTCAATACAAGACACACCAAAGTGATCAAATCCTCTCCCAATTCCACACAAGGCTTTAGTGATCAGTGAGAGAGATTTGTTGTGTTCTTTTGAGCTCTTGCGCTTGGATTGCTTCTTTCTTTCATTCTTTCTTGTGAACATCTCAATTGTAACCGAGGCAAGAGACACCAATTGTGTGGTGGTCCTTGCGGGGAAGTTTGTTCCCGTTTGATTGAGAAGAAGAAGCTCACTCGGTCCGAGGGACCGTTTGAGAGAGGGAAAGGGTTGAAATAGACCCGGCCTTTGTGGCCTCCTCAACGGGGAGTAGGTTTGCGAGAACCGAACCTCGGTAAAACAAATCCTTGCGTCTCATTTCTTCATTCACTCGCGATTTGTTTTTACGCCCTCTCTCGGACTCGTTTCTATTTCTAACGCTAACCCGGCTTGTAGTTGTGATTAAGTTTGTAAATTTCAGATTCGCCCTATTCACCCCCCCCCCTCTAGGCGACTTTCACTTATGGCTCAAGGCAGTTGAGGAAGCATGAGGGGAATTATCCAACCCATGATCTTGAATTGGCCGCGGTGGTCTTTGCTCTAAAATCATGGAGGCATTATCTTTATGTCGAGTCTTGTGACATTTACACTAATCATAAAAGTCTCAAGTATATTTTCACTCAGAAGGAGCTGAATTTGAGGCAGCGTCGGTGGCTCGAATTGATTAAAGATTATGATTTGTCCATTCATTATCACCCGAGGAAGGCAAATGTGGTGGCTGATGCCCTTAGCAGGTCCGGGGTTCCAAAAGTGGCCTTGCCTTTGATCGCTGATCTGGACCGTTTGGGGATCGCTTTGTGCTATGTCGGCACCGCTAGTGAGGAGACTTGGATGCTTATTCAATCCACCCTCATGGAGAGATTGTGTGCGGCTCAGCAGCAGGATCGACTATTGCAAGAAGCTCGAAAGAGGGTTGGTGATGGTAAACCCTGGGAGTTCACCATCGATGAGAATGATTTGGTTTGTTTCAGGGGCCATCTTTGTGTGCCTCAGAAATCAGAGGTGAAGATGGATATCTTGAGAGAAGCTCATAAAATGCCTTACACCGTTCACCCTGGCGAAACCAAAATGTACAGAGATTTGAAGTAAAACTTCTGGTGGAAGCGGATGAAGGTTGACGTTTCTAAGTATGTGGCCGCCTGTGAAGTATGTCAGCGCATGAAGGCCGAGCATAAGAGGCCTGCAGGTTTACTTAAGCCATTGGAAATTCCAGAGTGGAAGTGGGAGCATATCACCATGGATTTTGTGGTGGGCTTACCTCGTTCTCCTCGGGGCAGGGATGTTATATGGGTGGTAGTGGATCGCTTGACTAAGTCTACGCACTTTATTCCCATGAAGACCACAAATTCAGCTTCAGAATTGGTTCCCTTGTATATAAAGGAGGTAGTCAGGCTTCACGGGGTGCCTAAGTCCATTGTTTCAGATCGAGACTCCAAATTTGTATCCAAATTCTAGGAGTCTCCACAGTGCATTGGGTACCAAACTCTCTCTTAGTGTCGCTTTTCACCCTCAGACTGATGGCCAGTCGGAGCGAACTATCCAAACCTTGGAAGATATGTTGCGTGCTTGTGTTCTATCTTGGAAGGGTAGCTGGGAGGATCATCTAGCTTTGGCCGAGTTCGCTTATAACAACAGCTACCAGGCTAGCATCAAGATGGCACCATATGACGCTTTATATGGCAGGCGGTGTATCTCCCCTCTGTGCTGGGAGACCATGGGAGAGAGATCTCTGGTTGGTCCTGATTGGGTTCAGCGGACATCTGAGAAGGTTTGGGAAATTCATCAGAATATTTTGGCCGCTCAGAGCCATCAGAAGAGTTATGCTGATGTGAGAAGGCGGGACTTGGAATTTACAGTGGGTGACCAAGTCCTTCTCAGGGTATCACCTACTAAAGGAGTTGTTCGGTTCGGTGTCTCCAGAAAGCTTAGCCCAAGATACATTGGCCCATTCACTATCTTGGCCCGGGTGGTAGCCTGGTTTAATGCTTGCAATTGCCGGATTCCATGGCAGGGGTACACCTGGTGTTTCATGTTTCTATGCTGAGGAAGTTCTTGCGGGATCCGGGCCATCAGATCGAGATGGAACCAATTGCTATGCAGCAGGATCTAACTCTGGAGTGTCGTCCGGTGTGTATCTTGGAGTCCTTGGAGCGTGTTATGAGGAAGAGATCAATCAAGTATGTTAAGGTCTTGTGGACTAATCAATCTGAGCGCGAGGCTACATGGGAGCTTGAGTAGATGATGAGGCAGAAATATCCTAAACTTTTCATTTTGGGTGAGTTTCGTTGATTCATTAATTTTTCTTTTGTCGTACCGATAGAAGCGTTGGAATTCGAGGTCGAATTCTTTTTAAGGGGGTAGAGTGTGATACCCAATTTTCAAAAAAAAGAAGAGAAATTGAAGTTTACTCTTTTTTCTATGTTCTCTCTTGCGGGTTCCGTGCTATGGGAGGTTTTGGAATTTTAGGAGATAAACATCCGTAAAACAGTAAAATGTATGTTTGATGTGTGCGTGGGTTCGGGAGCTGTGACGAAACCTCCCAAGTCATTAGGCCCACCTATAGTTGTCCTTGTCCAACGGACCTCAGACAACCCTGCAGGTGTTCCTGAATCACTTGACAAGTTCGGTATCTGCTTTTCTTACTTTTCCCAAGAGCGTTTCACCCGTCACGCAGACAATACAAGCATCGGAGTTACGAAAATGCGGGAGCAATTACATTAACTTACGTTGATTTAAAAGTAAGATAGAGTTAAATATTTACAGACCAGAATATAACTGTTGGGGGCTTGTTCTCAAATGCTAAGAGTTAAGAACAAGGCAACACAGAAAATGTTAAATATTAAGGTCCTTCGTCCTCCACTACATTATATCCCTTCGGGATATAAGGAACTTCGGACGAAGGTTACGAAGGACGTACCTTCGTAAACATAATAACGAGGGGTGAAGCATTCATATAAATCATGAGGTATAAAGTAGACATTCAAATGTTAACATAGAATCATTTCCATTTCTACTAATATGAATGAATACAAATGATTTCAAATTACAAATGTACCTTCGATCCTGAGGAAGGCAGGAGTACAAGTGTGATGCGAAGGCAAATGACAGGTTCGCGTGAACAGTACAGAGGTACTGTTCATCTATTTATAGGCACAGGTCGCAGCCTGTGACAAATTACAATTATGCCCCTTACAAAAGTTTACAACATTGACTCAGACCTCTTATGGATAAAAAGGTCATTCTATTTCTATGTCGGTTTGTAACGCCGAAGCTCCATGAAAAGGAACCTTCGACCATCTTTTGGAGACGACTTCAGCCGAAGCTGCTTCTTCGTGTGGGACCTTCGGCGCACCGAAGCACGACCCCAACAGTAGCCCCTTTCGCGGTGCTAGATCGTTTTTCGTAACGAGCTTGACCCGTGAAAAAAGCCTCTTCAGCTTCGGGAAGCCGAAGGTCCAAAAAACACCTTCCCTGAGCTCGTTGCGGAGAAACGATCCGGCTTCCGAGCGCGTGCCAGGCCCACCTTGCAGAGTTACTGTTTGATCTTTGCGGTCCACTGCACAGCGAGTACAAGTGACCGCCCGTCTGGTGTAAAAATCCTGCCGCTTCGCCTTCTTACCTGCAGCACTATATAAACAAACGGGTAGGTGTGAAGTTACCACAGCATTCATTGCTATTTGCACTGTTTTGCTGCCAAAATTTTCCACCGTAGCCGAAGCTTGATTCTCAGAATCGAACGAAGGTCCGTCCCGACGTCTGCTTCGTCAGAAAGAAAAGCTTCGGAGAATAGAAAAAAGAAAAAAGTTTCTGACTTCCCCAAACTCAGAATCAAATGGCGAGAGTGCGATCTACTGCCAAAGTTGTACGTGAGGGAGACGAAGCCGAAGGTTCAGACACTATGCCCATCTCCGAAGCGATGCAGCGTTCCGGTCTAGTGACTGCGGAAGAAATGCCTGCTGCTGAAGCAAACCCGACAACTGCCGAAGGAGAAGAAGAAAACATTGAAGGGACTGACCCCGAAGATGACTACCACATTGCCATGCCCAGCAAGCCCAGTCACCTGGATTTTGGGAAATCAACTGTTTCAAAAGCTGATCTTTCGAAGATGGTGAAAGCAGGTTATTTCAATGAAGATCAGAAGAAGCTACTCCGCTTCGGGGGAGAAGAAACCACCCCGAAGCCAGGGAAGGATGAGATTGTTATCTTCAAGAGCTTTTTAAAGGCTGGGCTGAGATTCCCTCTTCACAATATTATTGCGGAGATACTGAAGAGGTTTGGTATCTTCTTTCATCAATTGACTCCTAACGCCATCGTTAGGCTCAATGTTTATATCTGGGCCCTCCGAAGCCAAGCTGTGGAACCGTTTGCCGACAGCTTCTGCCGAGTTCACGAATTACATTACCAAACAAAGGCCAGAAAAGATGGGCTACATGATAATTTCGGCTGCTATAATTTTGCCTACCGGAAGACAACAAAGTGTCCTGTCATCAGCTACCGAAGCAAATGGCCAGCAGGCTGGAAATCTGAGTGGTTTTATGTAAAAGTTGACGAAGACAAAGAAAAATTGGTACAAAGCCCTCTGGATTTAATCTTCGGAGAGACGAGGCCACGTTGCCGCATCGGCGATCTAAAAGGTCCCACCTGGGCTGCTCTGGGTGAATTTGAAATTATCTCAGAACATATTGGCACCAGGGATCTAGTTCAGGAGTTCTTGGCATTCAGAGTTTTCCCTACTCTAAAAGAGTGGGAAATGCCGAAGCTGGAGGGAGAGAAGAAGAAGGGGGAGCTTGTTCGGCTTCCTTACCACTTCAAGTTTAAGAAGTACTTTAAAAAACCCTGCAAAGAATGGTTAGACACAGTTGAGGTGATGTGCAATGAAATCCTGGGGAATTACTCCAAAAAAGAGGATCAACTAATGACAGCGGCCTTCGGCGCCCGACCGAAGCGAAGGCTGAACCGAGTGCTTGATGCCCTTGGCTTCGAGTACCCAGATTATGAGCAATTGAACAAGGGTGCCGAGGGCCACAAAAGAAAAAGAGTAGCCGAAACTCTGATCAGGGATGAAGAAAGACCAGCAAAGGAGAAGAAAATTCCGAAGAAAAGAAAAATATCTACTCCGAAGCGCAAGTCACCCGAAGAAAAGGGGACCCCCACACCGCCTTCTGCCAGCGACGTGGAGGAAATTTTAAAGGTAATGACTGAACCCATGCCCACGAAGCTAAGTCCATTAGGGCTCCAACTGACGAAGATTTTTCAAAAGGTGGACGAGCCGGATCAAACGAAGATAAGCAAACCCAAGCGGCAAAGAATTATTGCGGTAACTGAAGTGATCGACAAGACGCCGCCTAGAGCGTCAGTTCAGAAAACACCAGCTGTCGAAGGCACCACAACCGTCGAAGTCGCACCTTCGGAGGTCGCGGCTACCGAAGCCACTACAGCCGAAGATGTGAATTTAGAAACAACCATTGAGGATATTAACAAAATTTTGGAAGACATGGCTGCAGAAGAAGCTGGTGCTACTGCTGAAAAAACCATGGCCCCAGTGCCTGAAAAAGGAAAAGAAATAGCCGAAGACACTTCGGACGACGAAGCCTACTCTTTTCAAAATTTAGTTGGGCAAAAACTGACGAAGGATGAAATAGAAGAGCTCAAAGACTATGCCAAATCTTGCGGCTACAAACCCGGAGCTCTTCTATTTGGAGGCGTAGACGATGAAAAATTAGGCTGCATTCGAGACCAGACTGGAGCCAAGGTAATCGGTACTCTATCAAAGAGTATCGGTTTTCCGAAGCTAGAGACAGACATCAGCCGCTACCGACGACAACACATCGTCGGCAGCTTATTTTACTCCAACTTCAAGGTAAACAACCTTTTCTCTGGTTTCTATTGCTGTTAATAATGAAAATGTTACCAACGTAAATTTTTCTGTGCAGAGCATGCTTTTGAGCAAAGCTCTGAAGATGCAGCAAGATCTGGAGGACAGAAAACACGAAGCTATAATTGAAAACTTAGAAAACAAGATAAAAGAACAATCTGCCATCATTGAAAAGAAAGACTTCGAGCTCCAGTCGACCGAAGGCTTGCTAGCTGAGACTGAGGCTAAAGTATCAGAGTTGAATTCGAAGCTTATCAGTCAATCAAAACAATTCGATCAGGAGAAGCTAGAGCTTAATTCGAAGCTTGAAGCCGAAGTCCAGACCAGCTCAGAGTTGAAGAAATCTTTAGCAAGTCTTCAAGACAAATGCTTAAAATTTAGCAACAATTGTATTGGTCGATTAAAAAAGATATTTTACTCTGTTGGAGCCAGCAGCGGGAAATTTAACCCTTCAGCAGAGAATTTACCACAGGCCTTCGATCATATTGAAGCCGAAATTGAAGAACTTGACGAAGTTATAGCCGGGCACGGCGACTTCTGTGCCTGGGTAGCTTCTCGGGGTACCGCTGCTGCATTCCTGAAGGCCGGCTGCGAACATGGAAAAATAGTCAACAGGCCCAACTTCACCCTATCTCCATCAATCCTGGATGATATACCTGACCTCGCCCGAAGCATCTCAAATAGATTTGTAAAAATGATATGGACAAAAGGCGGGCGGGAGAAGGCTGGAGACGAAGCCCGAAGTCATCTTGAACCAGTAAGAAATGATACTTCGTACTTACCTTTTTCCTTTGCACTTGATTTTTACTCACGATTCCTTGATTTATGTAGGATGACGAAGGTGAAGATGATGCCTAAGATATGTCGCCGAAGCTGTCGCCGAAGCTGAAGCTTAATGAAGATCAGTAGAAGTATACTATAGAAAAACTCAGGATAGTTTTGTAACAACTCTTGTAAATACAATTAGATTGTTCTCAAGGAACTTTGTACATACCTTGTAATATATTCTTACCCTTCGGTTGAGGCGCTTTGATGTGGACGAAATCAGTTTTTTGAGCCGAAGGCGAAAAAACACCTTCCCTTCTTTTCGTACACAACGAAGCATAAAAGCAATTCTTCTTTTTGCCGAGCAACGAAGCTTTTCTCTTTTTTGTACACAACATAGCATAACGAATCATAAAAAACCACTTCTCCGAAACTTTTCTTTTACACAACGATTCATAAAAAACCAATTCTCCCTTCTGCCGAAGCAACCACTTTGGTTCACAAATGCTATGAATGAATGCTTATGCATGCAAATGTTATGATGTAATGTAATGCGCGAATGAATGTCCGAAGCATATGTCGAAGCCACATTGTCAGCCATTACTTCCTTAGAAACAACCACACATTAGCTCTGCATTCCCTTAGGAACGACTTTGGAGCCTTTTCGCCTTTTACTTAGGCAGTATCAGCGTTGACTTTTCGCTGTAAGCTCTGCATCCCCTTAGGGACGTCTTTGGAGCTTCTTCGCCTTTTACTTAGGCGGTATAAGCTCTGCATTCCCTTGGGAACGTCTTTGGAGCTTCTTCGCCTTTTACTTTCGGCGGAATCAGCGTTGACTTTTCGCTGTGAGCTCTGCATCCCCTTAGGGACGTCTTTGGAGCTTTTTCTCTTTTTCAGTTTCGGCACTCGATGGTGCGCTCTCAGCTTTTACATTTACATTCTTTGGGGGATTTTGCTCTTATAAAACTAAAAAGGAAAATTACATATGATGGCCCCATTAAAAACCTTTCTCCCCCTTTAGAAAGGAAAAGGGTGCCATGAAAAAGAAATGAAAAAACATAAAAAATTACATCGAGTTATACATAAAATCGCCGAAGCTCATCCGCATTCCAAGATCTTGGAATTTCATTGCCATCCATGTCCTTCAGCCTGTATGAACCAGGCCTTGACGAAGATGCTACTAAGAAAGGCCCTTCCCATTTCAATTGTAACTTGCCCACTGTATCTGGGTTGGCCACTCTCCGAAGCACCAAATGCCCTGGCTCAATATTTTTTAGCCGGACCTTTCTATCTCGCCATTTAACTGTTTCAGCCTGGTATTTATTAATATTCTCCACAGCTTGAAGCCTGATCCCTTCTAAGGCATCTTTTTCCACGAGACAAGTATCTTCGGAACCTGATTCTGCCAAAGCTACCACCCTTATTGATCCAGCTTTGGCTTCTTCCGGGGTTATTGCTTCGTCACCAAATAGCAACTTAAATGGGGTAAAGCCTGTAGACCTTGATGTTGTTGTATTGTGGCTCCACACCACTTTGGTCAACTGATCTGGCCATTTTCCCCTTGGTTGATTAAAGATTAGCTTCATTATTCCTGTCATTATGATGCCGTTGGCCCTTTCAACAAGCCCATTCGACTCCGGATGCCTGACTGATGCAAAGTGGATCTTCGTGCCAATTTGATCACAGAAATTTCTGAAATCTTCGGAGTCGAACTGTGTTCCATTATCTACAGTGATGGCCTTCGGCACTCCGAAGCGACAGACAATATTCTGCCAGAAAAATTTTTGGACAGTGGACGAAGTTATTGTGGCTAATGGCTTCGCCTCAATCCACTTGGAAAAATACTCCATAGCCACTATAACATATTTCAGATTGCCTTGAGCCGGTGGTAATGGACCCAGCAAGTCGAGGCCCCACCTTTGCAATGGCCAAATGGGTTGTATCAGCTGTGTTAATGACGAAGGTTGCTTTTGATCTCTTGCACATTTTTGACAACCTTCGCACTTTTGAACTAACTCCGCTGCATCCGAAGCTGCCTTCGGCCAGTAAAATCCTTGGCGGAACACTTTTCCAAGTAACGGCCTGGATCCGATGTGGGATCCACACAGGCCTGCATGTATCTCCTTCATCAACTCTATACCTTCGGCCCTAGACAAGCACTTGAGTAGCGGGGCACAAACTCCATGCTTGTATAACTCCCCTTCTATCATGACATAGGGACGAGCTCTTGCCTCTATCCTTTTATTATAAGCTTCGTCATCTGATAGGAAATTACCCTGAAGGTAAGAGATTATTTCAGTTCTCCAATCTTCACTATAAACAGGAGAAATGTTGAGGACTGCTCTTTCAAGTAGCTCCACTGAAGGTGCCTTTATTGTTTCGAAGAACACATCCGAAGGTAGCGGGAGCCCCTGTGCTGCAGACTTGGCTAACAAATCAGCATGCTCATTTTGTCCTCGAGGGATATTCTTAACAGAAAATCCTTCGAAGGAAGCTTCGATCCTTCGGACCGTGTCTAGGTATTTTTCAAGCTTCGGGTCTTTAGCCTTGCAACTTTTGTCAATATGACCCGAAACAACCTGGGAATCAGTTTTAAGAATCGCCCTTCTGATTCCCATTGCCTTTAGTTTCCGAAGACCTAGGAGCAGAGCTTCGTACTCAGTGATATTATTTGTGCAGCTGAAGTCAAGTCTTGCTGCATAGCAAGTTTTAACCTTGGACGGCGAGACCAACACAGCAGCTGCACCTGCTCCGAAGGTTCCCCAAGAGCCATCACAAAACACCGTCCATACTTCGGCATCTTTATTCACTTCTTCGTCCTGAGCCCCTGGCGTCGAGTCGGCAATGAAATCTGCCAATGCTTGAGACTGAATTGAGGATCTGTGCACATAATCAATGTAAAATTCATTGAGCTCTGCAGCCCATTTTCCAATCCGGCCAGTAGCTTCTCTATTTCTCATGATATCTTTCAACGGCTGCGAAGAAGGAACAATAATATTGTATGCCTGAAAATAATGCCAAAGCTTCCTGGATGCCATTAAAACGGCATACAACACCTTCTCTAGCTCTGTATAATTTTTCTTTGAGACACTGAGGACCTCAGATACAAAATATACTGGGACCTGCTTCTTGACCTGTCCATCAAACTTCTCCTGGACAAGTGCCGCACTTACTGCTGAGTGCGAAGCTGCCACATATAACAACAGAGGAGCCCCTGGCGTTGGTGGAGTTAATGTTGTGAGATCTATTAAGTATTGCTTCAGCTCTTCGAAGGCTTTTTGTTGACTTGGGCCCCATTGAAAGACTTCAGCTGACTTCAGCACCTCGAAGAATGGTAAGTTTCTCTCTGCTGATCTGGATATAAATCTGTTGAGAGATGCCAGCCTTCCTGTCAATCTTTGGGCCCCTTTTCTTGTGGTTGGTGGCTCCATTCGAAGTATAGCTTCGATTTTATTTGGGTTAGCTTCGATTCCCTTTGTTGAAACCAAGCATCCAAGAAATTTGCCCTTCTTCACTCCGAAGACACATTTTTCTGGATTCAGCTTCAGACCAGCTTGTCTGAAGCTGGCGAAGGTCTCCTGCAGATCAGCAATATGATTTTCTTGCTTCGTGCTTTTTACAATGATGTCATCGACATAAGTCAACACATTTCTGCCTATCTGAGATTGGAGAACCTTCGCAGTCATTCTGCTGAAACTCCCTCCAGCATTCTTGAGCCCCTCAGGCATCCGAAGATAGCAATATGTACCACTTGGGGTTATGAAGCTAGTCTTCGGCTCATCTTCCTTCTTCATCCAGATTTGATGATAGCCTGAGTAGCAGTCCAGGAGACTCATGAGCTCCGAAGAAGCTGCTGCATCAACTAAAGAGTCTATCCTTGGCAGCGGGAATTCATCCTTCGGACAAGCCTTGTTGAGATCTGTGAAATCAATACACATTCTCCACTTGCCATTGGCCTTCTTCACCATAACAGTGTTGGCTAACCACTCTGGATACTTTACTTCTCTGATGACTCCTGCACTAAGGAGTCTTTTTACTTCATTGCGAGCCCCTTCGGCCTTGTCATCAGACATTTTCCGAAGCCTCTGCTTTCGGGGTCTGAAGGATGGGTCAACATTGAGCGAATGTTCAATAACATCCCGATTCACTCCACAGAGATCATTGGCTGACCATGCAAAAACATCTTTGTTGTTGAATAAAAACCTTATCAAGGTTTTCTCCTGGTCTTCAGATAGTTGCGAGCCCAACAGCACCTTCTGCTCTGCTATGTCTTCACACAATAACATGGGCTTCGGCTGATCTGCTGAAGCTGCCTTCTCCCTCCTGAATTTGTACTGTTCACAAGCTTCAGCTCCATCTATGTTATGGATTGCCTTGGAGTCAGTCCAGCTTCCTTCGGCCCTTCTAGCAGCTTCCTGGCTTCCATGAATAGCAATAGGCCCTTGGTCCGAAGGTATCTTCATGCAGAGATAAGCTGGGTGAAGAATTGCTTCGAAGGCATTAAGAGTGCCACGGCCGATGATAGCATTGTAAGGATACTCCATGTCAACAATATCAAACACAATTTGCTCAGTCCTTGTGTTGTTAACAAATCCGAAGGTTACCGGCATGGTAATCTTCCCAAGTGCCACAATCTGCCGCCCTCCGAAGCCACAAAGAGGGTGCGTAGCATCATGAATCTTGTCTTCGGGCTCTTGCATTTGTCTGAAGGCTTTAGCAAATATAATGTCAGCTGCACTGCCTGTATCAACTAGGACATTGTGGACCAGAAATCCTTTGATCACGCAAGAGATAACCATGGCATCATTGTGGGGATAATCCTTAAGCTGAAGGTCTTCCTGAGAGAAGGTAACTGGGATATGGGACCATTTTGACTTGATGAAGGGTCCCTGCACTCCAACATGCTGCACCCTTCTCTGAGCCTCTTTCCTCTGCTTCTTGTTGGCCGGCTCTGAGCAAGAACCGCCTGTTATCGGGAGCACCAGCTTCGAAGCCGAAGCAGCTCCAGCTTGGTTGTTGAACGAAGCCATCAGCTCAGGAAAGTGGAAGTGAGTTCACCGGAGGTGGGCGCCAATGTTGGGGGCTTGTTCTCAAATGCTAAGAGTTAAGAACAAGGCAACACAGAAAATGTTAAATATTAAGGTCCTTCGTCCTCCACTACATTATATCCCTTCGGGATATAAGGAACTTCGGACGAAGGTTACGAAGGACGTACCTTCGTAAACATAATAACGAGGGGTGAAGCATTCATATAAATCATGAGGTATAAAGTAGACATTCAAATGTTAACATAGAATCATTTCCATTTCTACTAATATGAATGAATACAAATGATTTCAAATTACAAATGTACCTTCGATCCTGAGGAAGGCAGGAGTACAAGTGTGATGCGAAGGCAAATGACAGGTTCGCGTGAACAGTACAGAGGTACTGTTCATCTATTTATAGGCACAGGTCGCAGCCTGTGACAAATTACAATTATGCCCCTTACAAAAGTTTACAACATTGACTCAGACCTCTTATGGATAAAAAGGTCATTCTATTTCTATGTCGGTTTGTAACGCCGAAGCTCCATGAAAAGGAACCTTCGACCATCTTTTGGAGACGACTTCAGCCGAAGCTGCTTCTTCGTGTGGGACCTTCGGCGCACCGAAGCACGACCCCAACAATAACATACGAGTGCCAGAGTATTATTATTACAAGCCAATGGAGGCAAAAACCCCTCCCGATAAGTTTTAAACAAAAGTTTTTATGGAGGATCCTTTCCTCCAGCAGCTTTACTCTTGGTTTTCTTCTTTTGAGACCACCTTGGAACAGAAACAACAAAAGTTTGTCGCTTCTTCACCTAAAAACAATAGGAAATAAAACCCTGAGTATGGAATACTCAGCAAGACTTACCCGACTAAAGAAAAGACTCTCAAGGGTATGCTGGTTATAAGGGAGTCAAGGTAAGGTTTTTCACTGATCAATGACTCTGTTTGCAGAAATGCTTACTAAAAGTGGATCCTTAAAAATCTAGTTTTATTGTCAAGTTAAGTAGGATTACCTGTAACTAGAGTTCTTTCTACCCTAGTTCAATCACTTGACCTATACTAGCCAATTTCTTAACAACCCTTAATCTTTACTGGAGTTCTACGTATAGGGCAGTGACTAAGTCTTCATAACCGCGAAGGTACGACGATCCGAATCGATTATACTCAGTTGAGGATCTCCGATCACATGACATATGTAGCACTTAACCCTTGCATATGTCAACCCACCACTGGGGTTCTTAAGACCAGATCAGGTTCACGCCAACTGAGAGCACAGATACACCACCGTCTAGCCTCTTGCCACGGAGGGTACACGCTACTCTCGTCATCTCTCCACTCCCATTGCGTGGTATCTTATTCTGGTATTAGTCTGCCCGAGGCAAGGCTTACCCATGACGAGGCATGTGACCAGTTAAAGGGTCCTCGGTCATCAAGCCTACATCGAGACAGTCCTTAATCTACTCAGACGGAGACTCTACACCGAGACTCTCTTCTCGTGCAAGTCACCCGCCTGGTCTTAGCTTAATCATTTCAACCCAAAGTTTGGTACCTGACAGAGGTACATCTTTTCCGATGTTGAACCCATCATGGCCATGATGGATCCACCATCAAGTTTTATTTTAAAAAAACATCCCTCCCACTTTGCCACATCATCTTTTGTAAAACAAAACCTTTTGTTTTGCTAGAGCAAGACTAAGCATAGTAAAACCTTTTGTAAAACAGGGATTCAAAGGAAGGTAATCAAATTCAAGGAAGGTAATGCAGGAATTGTTTTAGCATTCAACTCCTATCACCTAATGCATCAAGCAAGTGAGAATGATTTTATAAGCATCAAGGAGGTGGCAAATGCACCGGGCTTGCCTTGGTTTACAGGTGAATCAGGCTCGGTCCCACAGATGTCAAAATAGAAACAGTTGCCTGCCTGATGTCCCTCAGGTGGTGGTGAAGTCTTCTCTCCTTCTACTTCAACTTCTTCCTCGTTTTCTAAATATAACCATACATAATGATGAATGCTCATGTAGTGCTCATGAAGATGCAAAGATAATAAGAGTTTATTATCTAAAGTCTTGAATACAATTTTCCTTCATAGTACTCTAGAGAATTAGGGTTTCTAGAGTCAATATAGGAATTCAAAGGGCAGGGGGTAGGGTTTTGGGTTCTAATTATCAAACAAGGTCCAAATCATACCAAACTATACCCAAGGCTTCTAAATAATGTATAAGGGTCATCTAAAAAGTTTGGGGATTTTTGGGATTATTATCTATATTCTAAAAATCCAGAAATAGAGTTTTAAGCTGTTTTAAATACTCCAAAATTCCCTATTTGATCTAAAAATCATGAAACTATTTTTATTAAGTTCTATGGAAAATTAGGAATCTAGCAAAATTGGTTTGACATTTTTATCGTTTTTCTACAATTTTCTAAAATTGTTTTAGTTCTGGTAGAAAAAGAAAAAGAAAAAGAAAATGGATGAACAGTTTTGGGCCAAAACCAGCCCAGACGGTCCAACTATGGGCGGAAGCGCGCCCGCGCACTGCAGACTTTGCAAAAATGCCCACACGATTCAACTATTTTATTTAGAGCCCTAGCTACTATTCCCTGTTTCGCTGACGTTTTCACTTAAACCCTCCGCCTTTCTGTTTTTTACACGCCGAGATCCTCGACGGTGAGCGGCGTTGCAGACCTCCGGCGAGCTCACGTACCAGCCGATTCGCGCAAGGACCGGCGCCCTTTTTGGCCTAAACCAAATTCGGGATCTAATGAACATTTCCCCCAACCTAATTCCAAGAATAGTTACCCGGTTGGCTCTGGCCACGGCAACCGTGGGCGTCGCGGACAGTTGAACGCGTTCCCGGTCATTAGTGGGTTTCTAGTTCAATTGGGTGGGTCGACGAGCATCACGGGCACATGAGAACACTTAAACGAGGGATCAGACGATATGAGCTGACCTGAATCGCGCTGGCCATGGTGAGATCATTTTCACGGTGGAGGAAACTCGGTTTGGGGGAACTCCAAAATTCGAGCTCCCTGGTGAACGATTGAGGATGATTCTTGGTGGCTGGGTGCTTGACTACCCTATGGAGCTCACGGTGGCTTCAATTATTAGTAATCTTGAGCGGCGGCCAGTGAATTTGGGTTGAGCGTAGTGGCAATCGGAGACGAGATAAGTCACAGGTGCGGTGATTCGTGGCCATCACCGTGGCGGCCTCACCAGCGACGAACTTATGCTACAAAGCGGCTCCTAGTGACTCACCGCGATATAGAATAGCTTCGTGGCACGTAGTTCGGTCGGATAACGGCAAACGCCGATGATGCCAGCGCAGCTATCTATGGCGGGACACGACGACAGGTCCGGCCAGTGACCGGATTCACCCCGCGTAGGATATTCTTACCGTCCTCGGCGTTATCCATTCCCCTAATGGCACGAATCTATCAGACGGACACGAATTGTGACGGTGGATCACCGGTGGTGAAGGGGGAAAATCAGATGATCTGTTTCAGTTTCAGTACTGTACCATGGGAAGGATCTTCAGAGCGCCTGACAGTCCATTTTCAGGTCCAGATTTCTCCAAATTTCATATGGTACCAAGCCCAAACACCTATAGCAAAGTTGTTCCCCTACAATGGCTCTATAACTTTGCTATATTGACTCGGGACAAATTCTTTGAAGTTCTTGATCTACAGAGCTCCCAAGATGACTCAGTACCACTGTTAGTCTGAATTTCAGACATCAAACAGCCTGACAGCCTGACTTTGGGTTTAATTATCTCCCAATTCTTCATAACAACAATGTTTAACCCCTTAAACAAAGTTGTTCACCTTTGATAGATCTACATAGTTGATGTGGTGACCTAGAGCAAAAACCTTATAATTTGAAAGTTACAAAGCCTCAAAGATGAGCTCAAGACACTGAATTTCAGACTTAGCCTTAGAACACAAATAGGGTTTTTTTTGCAAATAGGTCCAAGGTTCAGGGTTTAGCTTGCAAATCTTCATGATTGTGAACCATATGACTGTATATGCTTTAACATCATAGTTTTACACTTTAGCCCGAAAGTGCACTAATTTTGCATTTAGCCCCCTAGGGTTTAGGTTTAGGGTTTTCCAGAGTCCATTTTAGGGTTTTTGGCATTTCAGGGGTGTGAATGTAATTTAGATCCATTCTTAGTAACATTTTATGACTATTTCACTTAGGCTTTAGGGTTTTCTCTATTTGGATTTTGTTTTACCCTTTTGAACCCCATTTAGGGTTAAGTACCCTACACTAGGGTTTTATTAGCAAAATGTCATCTCAATACAACTTGTTTGAAACTTTTACCTAGTGAATGCATTCTAGGTGTGTCAAACACATGAAATGTTGATGCTTATAATGTTATGCTCAAGTTTTAATAATAGTAACACCAGGGGTGTTACAGGAGCTCTGGTGTAGGATTGGTTTTGGACCATTGATCGCGATCCGGCGGTGGGAAGCCCACTTTCCCCCCCCCCCCCCCAAAACCCTAGGCGCCCCTCTCTTAAGGCCCGTTGTGGGCAGCCGCCCCCCTTCCCTCCTTTAGCCGTCACCCCCATCTTCCCTCCTCTCTCTTCCCCAAGTGCTGCAGCCGCCCCCTCCATTCCCAAGTCTTTTCGCAGCAGCCATCCCTCCATCCCTAGCCGCCCCTCCCCCCATCTTCTCCTCTCCAAGGTGCCACCCTTACCTGCTTGGATCTTCATCGCGTGGTGTAAGTCTCCAATTGGATTTTTGGTGGAAGGAGGAAGGAAAGGAGGGAGAATTCAAGGTGATTTTGAGATTATCTCTTGTTTAATTGTGCTGCAATCCAATAGATTATATGTTTACCTATGCGAATCGGTAGAGGTGCTGTCCAGAAATTTTGTGGGTGGGCGAATAGCAGTAGTTCTAGTGATTTCTGGGAATTTTTTGTGGGTAATTAGTGGGGATCAGTGGGAGAATCATGTAGAGCTTTGTCATACCTTTCCAATGAGTACTTATGCACTCGATTCGGAGTTATAATTTAAGAGATATCGTTGTTTGAATCCGGGTATGTTGCTGTCCAAAAACAGATTGCAGGATGTATCTTGTGGATGGTTTTGGGCTAATTAGATGTTGGAATTTAATTATAATTTGTATAAAAAAACTTGTGGAGAATTTTATGTAGATGCCTCTGGAGTTTTTGTTTGTTACCACTGCTGTCATAATTTTAAAGATATGAAATTGTTAAGCAGCGCCGCTGCAGTTTGGTGGGTGTGGGGAGAGTTGTCACCAGTAGCGGGGTTTGAAATTGCGCGTAGGTATGGCGTCATTTATGAGCGTTGTTATATGAAATTTGTGCACTAGGTTATGTGTCAAAACAGGTGGTGGACTTTCGGATCGTACTTAGGGCTTTGTCCAAACTCCCCGGTGAAGGCAAGTAAAATAGTGGTGGTTTATACCGTTGATTGATTTATGTGTCCTATGCTTGATCACATACATGTCAAATGTATTCATTCTTGTACTCCATTGTGGGAAATGTTGCTCGAAGTTATTCATGCTCCATTATTTACTTATGTTGAAGATGATGTTCGAGCATATTACACGTGTTGTTTATCATTTTGAAAAAGTGGAAGTTTATGTTTACCACATGTTGGGTGGAGGATCTCATGTTGTTGTCATGCATAGTGCATCCATCATATTTTGCATGGATGTTTTGTCGCGATCATATGGTCCGACCGTACCGGTACACTCAGCATCATACGTTGCCCGAGGAGGGGTATGATGCAGCTTCATACCGTAGAGGTATGAAGGTAGAAGACATTACTGCATCTGTAGCCATGTGCATTCATGGTTGAAGTGTGGAACCTGATATGGTGGTGTGGATAGTGTGGGTCTTTAGTTTGTGATTCATTTTGGAACTAAGTAATTGGTTACTTGTTTACTTGCTACAAATTAATATTCAAGGAGGAAGTTGTGAACTACGTGGTTGTTTAAGCACGGTTTGGTTATATAGTCCAATTGTTGTTTGACCTTTTTACTTGCTGAGATGTGTCATCTCACTCTTGCATTGTTTGATGCAGGCACTTGATCTTTTCTTTTGGGAAAGGAGGGATGTAGCAGCACGGCCACTACACCTTTAAATAAATGAACCACTGCTTAGTAATGATGTTAAACAGGGGGTCAAGTCTAGGAGGTTAATATGTTCTAACCTTCATAGTAGTCGTATTGCTTTTGGGTTGGCTGGATTTCCTTTCTTTTTATTTGGTCATGAATATTCATTATTACCTTTGTGTTCTGATTATACTATGTGGATTATCTTTTTTTTACATTATGTATAATCTTTATGTTTCCCCGTTATGCTAATTTCAAGGGAGGTGCTGCCGAATTTTGCATTACTTTCTGTCTCTATTTCTTTTCTTATGTTGTTTAAGTTTTTTGGGAAGGGTTTTTGGTAACATTCATTGTGTGGAAGCAATGGGGTGTTACAATATACTTAAGTACAATCATGATGGATCTTGCACAATTGGGAGTACTCTACTTTTGTTGCATAGACTAAACTTTGTCTTTTGGTAGCTAGAGAGGACCTGCCTCTAGTGTTTGGAGAGTTTGATGCTTTTTAGGAGTACATTACTATTGCTCATAATCCTTATTTAAGTCTTCTAGGAAAACTACTACTAGACACTTTAAAATGAGCCTTAAATTGATTGAAACTAGTACTTCTATTTCACTCATTGATCTTACATCTGACATCTGAAATGGTAATACTAAAGAGGACTATCAATCTGTTGTTGCTCAATTTGTGAATTCTAGTTAGGAGTTAGAAAAAGATTGCTTGGTCTTAAGATCATTTATGTAGCATGTACTAGTAGAAATATTTTTTAAATATGTTTCACTGGTGGTTGAGGAGTATGGCTTAACTAATAAGTTATTTTCCATAACTCTAGAGAATGCTTCACCTAATAAAATTGTTATGGGTTTTCTTAAACATTTTTTTCTAGTTACCTTGGGCTTGCTTTGCTTGAACTTTATGTGGATCTTGATGTTTTGATGATTCGTCTATTGTTTTTTGACATCCGCGTTGTGTTTGTGACATAGTTAACTTGATTATGAAGTCTTGTTTAGCAATCATAAAGCCTTATCTTAATGATTTAGAACTATTATAACCTTTTATACTCTTCAAACCAAAGAATTGATGCATACAAGAGTTATTGATTGAGTATGGGTGTCACTCCTTGAAAGTTTGGTGTTAGATAGAATTCAACCTTATGGATGCTTAAGCACCTTCTTCCTCAGAGAAACACTTATTTTCTATCTTTATACAAACCCAATATAGGTGCTCCTCCTTTACTCACTAATAATTGTTGGTATATTACAAAGAAAGTGTTATACTTTCTGTAGTTATTATATGATTCTATTGTTGCACTATCTAATGTTTATTACCCTACTTCATCTTTGATGTCGCACCAAATTCTAAAAAATAATATACATCTCAATAATTATTAAAATGATAAATTACTAAGACAAGTTGTTGTTCATACGAAAGATTCTAAAATAATGTAGGGAAATACCCCTTCTGTATGCATCCTATGGCAAAATGAGAGATTTTTAAAAAGTCATATACTTATCTAATCTATCTGGTACATATTATGTAGTCTTCCACAAAAGGTGAGATCACTATTAACCAAAAAAATTACTTGTATCAATCAATGTTTGGTGATGTGTGGTTGGGTGCACAACAACAAACATCAAGTGCTAATGAAGGTAAGAACAAAATGGCTTGGGGTGACATCTAGGAGATCATGTAGTATTGTCCCCTCTTGTGATACGTGTTGGTCACTTGTTCTTAAATGCTGTGAGTTAAGAACAAGGCAACACAATTGTTAATCATTAAAGACATTCGTCCTACGAAGCATTATTTCCTTGCGGTATAATGCTTCTCAGACGAAGGTCAAGAAGGACATACCTTCATCATATCAATATAAGAATAGGAATGCAAAGGAATAAATACAATAATCATATCTTAATAATCCATTTATTCTTGCATTCCATAAATCACATATGAGTAATAACAATGTTGATATTACACTGGTACCTTCGGCTTGTTTGAAGGTGAGGATGCGAGTGAGTGAATACAATCCAGCGTGAATAGTACGATGTTACTGTTCATCTATTTATAGGCGCGGGACGCAGCCCGGGCAAAGTAAATTTATGTCCTCAACGTTTACACATGAGCGCAATACAGGTTATTAAGGACTAAGTAGTCTTTTCCTCTTTCGGTCATCATCATCATTATTCCTCATCTTCGTCATGAGCCGAAGCTTTCCGTCTGGTGATAGCTTCGACGTTTACTCTTATCCTCTTTGGATCTTGTCCTCATCTTGTGTACCTTCATCATAAGGAAAAGACTCGTATCCCAAAAACGAAGCTTCCTATAATAGCTTCTGCTGAAAAAAGTGGTTAATTATGTTTTTGAGGACCTTCAGAAGGAGAAGGCCCCAACAATACCATTGCAGTTGCATCCTCTATCTTGGTTTTGTCTTCACATCTAAACAGTGACACTATCTCTTGGTCAAATGACGAATTCAAAGTCCTAAGTTGGTGGCATGAGCATAAGGTTAAATGTCATATTTTATATCTTCTTACTAAAGGTATCATGGTTGTTCATGTTTCTACTATATCTTCTAAATCAACCTTTAGTCTTGTTGGTGGAGTGATTGAGGAGTGCCACCAATGGCTCACAAGTGATATGGTGGAGGTTTTGTGATGTATTATGGGTTGCCAATTAGCAAACTTGCACATGAAACACAATGTAGAGAAGGACGCCAAAGAGATAGAAACTATCTTTAAAAACATGATCTTTAAAGACAAGTGATGAAAACTAGGTGTTAGAAGTTTATGTTTGGACAATAACTTATTTGTTTTTGAACATTAGTTGAAATGGACTTTGAGACTTTAACTTGGAGTCAGCTGCACTTTTTTCCTTCCTATGGGTTTTTTACAAGATGTGAGTTTTTATGTAAGAAGATTTTTAATGAGACGGCATTGCATAATATCTCCAAACCTGCAATATAATATCTTGATATTGATCTATTTTGTGATCTGGGGTTGATCTTGATGCATTTTATGATATGAAGTTCGAATTTGAGACTTGACTAACAATGTGTATGAATTCTGTGATCTGGACTTGTAATACTCCCTCTTTTCCAAAATAGTATTAGTTTTAGCTCTTGTTTTTTTATGTCTATATTCAAATAGATGGTGATTAATTTAGACACACATATAAAAACATACATCAAGTATTGTATGAATCCACTAATTACCTAAAACGATTTTTAATTTAGAACAAATGTGGTAGTGTTTAAATATGACATATTGTATATGGATTCTGGTGCCTTCACAACAGGAAAACGGCAAAGATCCGACGGCCAAATAATGTCCGACGGTTTTTGCTAAGCCTTATGTCCGACGACCCCCGCTCAGCCGTCGGACATAAGGGACGTGGGTCCCACCAAAGACCGTTACCGCCGTTAACGAAGGTAAACACCGACGGCCCTTGGTAGCCGTCGGACATACACTATATCCGTCGTTGAAAATAAGGTTATTTCCGAAGCGTTATGACCAGGGGACAAGTACCGTCGGACATAAGCATTCGGCCATCAGAAATAGCTTATGTCCGACGACTTTGGCCGTCGAAAATTCCCTGTTTTACTGTAGTGCTTTAGCACCGGACTAAAATGACAGCAGAGCACCTTGTCGTGTCTGGCCAAGAAGCTAGCGCGGTGAGCTATAAGAGCATCTTCAAGAGATTAGCTGAATAGTTTGTCAAGCTAAATTTTAGCTACTTAATAGCATAATAGCTCTCCAACAGACTAGCTATTAATTTGGCTAGTAATTCTCGATAGCTAAGCTAACTTATATGTTGGAGAGTCTGTTGAAATGATATGTTATATATGTAGTTTAATATTTATAGAGATATAAATAAAGAGTAAAAATAAAGAGTCTCCCTAACATCTTCACGCCATATCAGCTATGTGCTCGTGTCAGACCGGGCAGGATGAGGGTGGCACGCACGTTTGAACCTCTATACCCATGCATCAACTCCCGAGCCGCGCGCCATGCCGTGTACTCGTGTGTCGTGTCTCTCCTCAAGAATAGCCTTGCCGCCCGCGGAACGCCCAGAGGGCGCATCCTCCCAATCCCATTCCGCATGTTCGGCCCTCCCTGAGGGATCGCCCACCGCAACAACTACCACGCCGCGGCGCACCGCCGCCGCGCCGGCTGGGGAACGACGGCGACGCATATCATCCATCCGAGATGGAGCTGTTCGAGCGCGCGAGGACGGTGCGGCTGCGGAGCCACCACGACAAGTACCTGTACGCCGACGAGGACGAGGTGCACGTGATCCAGGACCGGAACGCGGCGTCCCCGAACGCGCGGTGGGTGGTGGAGCCCGTGCCGCACTCCCCCGGCGTGCTCCGCCTCCGCGGCCGCTACGGCCGCTACCTCTCGGCCTCCAACGAGCCCTTCCTCCTGGGCGGCACGGGGCGCAAGGTGCTGCAGACGCTGCCCCACCGCCTCGACTCCTCCGTCGAGTGGGTGCCCGTGCGCGACGACGCCGGCAGCAACGCGCACGCCCGCGCCGTGCGCCTCCGGACGCGCTACGGCAACTTCCTCCGCGCCAACGCGGGGCTCCCGCCGTGGCGGAACTCCGTCACCCACGACGTCCCGCACCGGCACACAGGGTGGGTGGTCTGGGACGTCGAGATCTTCCAGGCGCTCCCGCCGCCAACGGGGCCCGATTCCTCATCGTCCTCCGCCGCCGCGGAAACCGACGCCGACGCCTTCGCGTCCTCTCCGGCTCCGTCGTCGTCGTATAACAACAAAGCGCAGCACTCTCCGGCTCCCTTACCAACGTCGGCGCTGAGGCCGCCGCCCCCTCCCGCGCACCACCGCGAAGAGAACTTGGTTCCGTTCAAGGGGCAGCCCGCGCCGCCGCCGCCGGGCTACATCGCGCCACCAGCTCCGGGATTTTACAGGCTCGAGGTGCGTACACTACTCACATATCCACCGATCCAATCACTCGAGCAACCATCTCGACGGGCTCAGCTTCGTCTCTCTCCATGCATGCAGTCGACGGATTCCTTCTCCGTGCCGCTGCACAAGGTGGAGGGGCGAGCGGTCCACTACCACATCGGGGACAGCGATGGGGAGGTGAGGCCGGACGAGGAGCCGCACTACTTAACGTTCAACGGAACTAGCCTGGAGGAGCTGCTGGAGAGGCTCAAGGAGGAGACGGGGCTGCACGACGTCATCATGTGCTCGCGCAGCCCCATCAACGGGAAGCTCCTGCCGCTCCGTCTGCAGCTGCCGCCCAACAACGCCGCCGTGCATATCGTGCTCGTGCAGGAGTCATCAAATGGTGCGCTTTCTTCTCTTCGACATTATATTTATGAGTAAAATATAGTAGGGCTCCTTGAAATTGGCATGTTCTGTTATATGAGTCCTTGAACTAAAAAATTCAGCAATATCCTCTAACTTAGTCATCTCATATAAAATCGTCCAAAAGGAGGTTTGCTTAAACTAAATGCCGACGTGAGCAATATCCTCTAACTTAGTCATCTCATATAAAATCGTTCAAAAGGAGGTTTGCTCAAACTAAATACCGACGTGGCAGCCACGTTGTAGCACGGTGATTAAAGTTCGAGGCTCAAGTCACGTAGCATGCCAAGTCCGGAGACTCAAGTGATATAGTATGTCAAGTTTGAGGACCCAATTGACTCAACACGACACACTACGTCTACATCCGGTTTGAACAAATCCGGTTTTAGATAATTTTGCATGAGCCAACTAAGTTAGAGAACCCGTTTTGACTGGTTTTCGGAGTTTGATGACTCAAGTGACACGGCGTGCCAAGTTCAAGGACTATTGATGTGTTTTACTCTTATATTATATATATATATATATATATATATTTGTTTTAATCTTTTTAAGAGTCAAAACATCTTAAACTTAATTAAATTACAAAGAAAAGTACAAGAATTTATAACATCAAGTAGATATACAGTAAAATATAATTAATGAGAATTATAATGATATGTAATCCCTTTATTCCAAAATATAATTTATTTTAGACTAAAGGTACATTATATATGTGTCTATATTTATTATTTCTCGAATAAATGTGGACGGAAAAATAGGGTTACAAAGAACTATATTATGAGGACGAAGGGAGTATTTCGTATTTTAAATATTATAATTTTTTTGAATGGATACCTAACTTACATTTTTTTCAAAATATTGTTGTAACTTCTTTTATACTTCCATGATCCTAACCATGCAACCATAGCCACTACTAGAACAAATAAAACTTAGGTGCATATCTTGGGATTGAGAGAAATCGACAAGGTGAGGTATCATTGATGGCTGCAATGGCCTTCCTATCACTAGCCACGTAGAGATATATCAGGTCTCGTTTGGGACTAGCGACAAGGCACGACAAATGTTGTTTCACGTGCCAGCCCTTATTTTCCTATGAATTATACATGGTATGAAGGGGACTGTAGTACACGGTTCTTGCATACCCTATCATGGCGTGAGAGGCCTGTCTTGGTCCACTGAGCGGGTTCAGATGAGATCAATCCAACATTCTTCCTTTAATCTCATGCTTACTCGTTTATACTTAGGACTTAATTTTTTAATTACTTGGTCTCTGAGCTTATGATCTCTACTACTCAATAAATTATCTCATCAAATCCAGTCATGCGCCACTAAACTCAATAACTATAGTACACCTTTCTATCTCAAATTAAAGTAGAGAACTTATTCTTGAGGGAGACGGTTCTATTGATGACCCCTTAATCCAGAATCATAGGTTCTATTGGCTATGTATTTTCTAAACACACTAAACAAAAGTTCTTTAGTGGGCGGATCCACAGGTATTTGCTCTGTCTTTATATGCTCAAGTTCAATTGTTTTATCCTATATTTTCTCCTTTATAACGTAATACTTAATGTCATTGTGTTTGGCATCAACAATACTTTCAATGGTTTTGTTATGTTGTCTTAAACTAGGTATAGATTTCTTCAGCCACATAGTCTGCCTCATTGTCTCATAACATTCAACAAACTCGTCATACGTTTTGGACTGTTTAGACAATGAGGTACAATAAAAGTTGGTTTGTATGGCTCTTGTTCCATAGTTTGGTACTATGATAAAGCAGTAGTTGCAGACCCAATATAATCAAATAAGGTCACAATTTATCCAACATGATCGTTCGGTGTGAACATGAATTGGGACTGGATGTAGGCGAAATTCCAACCAATGAGGGCTTGTTCGGTTATTTTCAATCCATATGAATTGGAGGGTATTGATATGGATTGAGAGAGATTTTGACTTACAATGGATTGAAACCCCCTCAATCTCCATCAATTTATATGGATTATGATAGAACCGAACAAGCCTTGATTAGGATGTTTAGTTGACTCCCTCCCCCTTTGTGAAAGAAGCAGATACTCTGCAATTACTTTCCCTACAGTTGGGACGACACTGACACGTGAGGTCAACCTAGGTCAAGTAACTATCGAGGATCACATTGTCATTGTGAGGATATGGACCCCTACGGGTGGGCAGAAAAGGGAGGAATGAGGCCATGGTGAACCATCATAATCAGTAAAGTATCAAAATGTACTATAACTTGAAATTGGGGGGAACATATTTCTCGTGGTCAATAAAAAAACATAAATATTATAATCTTAAACAATAGGAATGTCTAGCAAACAAATGGCCAAATACATCAGTATGTCTTGTAGAGATTCACATAGCTTCAGCTTTATCACTGTAGGCATACTATAGACATATATACTGTAGCAATGGAGGGAAAGCAAGTGAAGCTAAAAATTTCAGCTTCACCTGATTCACCCCTTTTGTAGTTGATTTGGTGCCTTATGATTTAGAACGTACAGCTACACGATATAGTGCGAAACAGTGACACTACGTTATAACCTGAAGCTGCTGAGAGCAATAGCCACCCTATAATATATCTGACATTGGATAAAACTAAAAGAGTTATTTGCATCGGTGGTCGCTAAACTTGTAAAGTGATGACACTCAGGTCCACCAACTTTAAAAATATATTTCTAGGTTCTTAAACTTGTTAAGTAATGTATTATACATATCTAAACTTATAAAAATAGTACATTGCAGGTCCATTTTGAACTATACCGATAACTATGTGTGCCACTTAATAAGTTTAAGGACCTAGAAATGTATTTTTAAAATTCATGGATCTAAATGATATTCCTTAACAAGTCCAGAGATAGCTCATGCATTTAATCAATCTGTATATGATATTCATAATTGATCAACCTGTTGTCCTTTAAAGTTTCTATTGATATTGTTTGAACCGAATTAATTTTAGAGTTATAATTGCGGCTGTACACAAGAATAGGGCCCAACCAGGTTCAAAACAGTGACATCTTATTGATCTGCAGTCAAATGCTCTACCAGTGAGCTATGGACCCTTGCAGGATTAAGGGGGTGTTTGGTTCCCACCTCCTAAACTTTGGTGACTAAAGTTTAGTTATTTTTAGTTCCTAAAATATCATACAAGGTGACTAAAATAGTTCTTTCAAATAAGTTTTTTAGGGACTAAAGTTTAGTCACTAAAGTTTAGGAGGGTGTCTAAAGAAACCAAACACACCCCCTAAATTTGTTAGACATTTTATATTTACAAAATCTTTGCAAGAAGTTCTGTCAACAAATTATGAATGCCACTACAAAGTGTTTTGATTTCTTAGATATATAATTTTTCGTTATGTACTTAAAATTACTGTGTCATAATAAAACAGTATATTTTAAAAATTAAAATATATTCTAATTAGAAACAGGGAAGTGCAGCTACTAGCTAGCACCAGTAAGAATTAGATGGCGTTTTGGATAGCAAATTCGACTTGTAATTAGTTAATTTTGATGTCCAAAACTTTTCTAATTATTGAACATTAGCAGATAGTAGGTAACAATCGATGTATACCTTCTGTCACATTTTTTTTGACTCAAGAAGAATAATTGGCAGTCATCGATCTGATAGAAATATTGTTCTTCCCCAAAAAAATAACTTTAGCATAGTACCCAAATCTATCTCAGTTTGTTCAAATCTATATGAAAATCTACAAATCCTGAAGGTGTAAAATAAAAACTCGGCCGGTAGAGAAAGATCGCCCTTCCGGTATTATAATAAGAAAAAACCGAAACATAGTCCCGGCCGAGAAAATCCCGAACCCTGGCCCCATCAGTAACGGGTTGTGTCCACTCTGCAACAGCATTCACCCCCGAGAGAAATCGAACCCGGGACTTTGAGGTGCTACTCGGAAGCCTTAATCATTACGCTAGATGCTCTTTCACCTAACGGTGTAAAATAAATATTAGATTTATCATGAAATTTTTAAATTTTATTTGGAGCCATATAAATATTATTTTCTATAAATTTGGTTAAATTTAAAATAGTTTTGACTAAATACAAACTTAAAGTTGCATTCTTTTTTGGATATAGGTTACATTATGAAGGTTCTTTCATGTTTAACCGTGTGTACATGTGGAATAGGATTAGTGACTTCTAGTTAGTCTCGGTCGTGATTGTTTATTTGTGCATATGCATATGTAGCATGGTAATGTTGTATGCATGTGAATCTCCCTCACATTTTATTAAGATCTTGGTTATGCTTCTTAGCCGGCCTCTAATACAGTTCTTTTAACCATTATGGGTTTCAGTGGCAAAAACTTTTGCTTGACCAGTTGACCATCCCGTTCACAAAATCATCTGATCGAAGATGGTGGAAGCAACAGCTTGTGTATCAAATGCAGAATTGTTCAACAATTGTGTATGTATTAACTTTTTGATCAAACCGGTTCCAGTGTGGCGGCTAACACAAGCAAGTGTCCTTCTGCCTCTAGCTGTTCTCATTCATCATCTCGTATTTGCTTTGTCTGTAGATATGTGTCATCTAATTCTCAAGATTCATATATAGTGATCTGTATAGATAATAAGGGCCCTTGAAATTTTCTGTGTTGTTGATTTTTTTTTCATTTCTTGAAAGGATTCTTGAAAGTTAATATACATGTTGTGTGTTGCCCTGTGTTGAGCACCATTCGTGGCACTGGGCACGGCCGGACGGTTCAGCACAGACGCGGATGGTCCACGAATAGATCGAATCAGGCGCAACTAATCCCTTTTCCGCACGAGTTTATTACTCTAAACCCGCGGTTGCTGTTAGGAGACACCTATGAACGGGTCCAGACCTTCCCTATATATATTAAGGGGTACGACTGATTGCAATCATAAATAATCGATGAAACAATCAATATATCTTCTGTTCTTTCCATTTTGCCCTAAGAGTATACAGTAACATAGTTTTGTTTCTCTAATCTTCACCTCTCTTCAACTCTAGCTACGTTGTATATACTATCGGACATAAGTTCTTTGCCGAGTGTCTCAGACACTCGGCAAAGGCTATTTTACACTCGGCAAAAAATACTCAGCAAAGATTTTATCGGCAAAGGGTTTTTTATCGAGTACTGACTCTGCTGATTGTCGGAAAACACTCAGCAAATTAAGAATCACAAAAACAAAAAAAAAACAGCAAAACATTTTTAAATTATGGGGATACTGTCATTGCCATACTAATCGCACTATCATTTTTCACCACTTTTTGAATCAAATTTACATGTTTTGTAAACTGAACGGCGAGATTCAAATGCGCAACCTCCTCTACCACTATACTACTAAATTAATTGTGTCTATATTACGTTTTCATTACTCATGTATTATAACAAATCGAGAGTAATTTGATTATTTGAGGCACTAAACAAATTCAATTGAAAATATTGCCAACTATAAAGTTGCATAACTTTTCAATATCTATAGGTTCTATTTTGATAGTTTCTACATCCGAGACCATTTACAAAATTTGAAATTCAAATTTGAAAACTTCACACGAATTTTTCTATGCTAAGATGATTTCAAATAAAAAAATGTCAATTACAAAGTTTCATTACATTTAAGACCTATAACTTTTATTTTGGTGGTTTTTCCATTTGAGGTAGTTTGAAAAATTCAATTTTAAAATTCAAACATAGTTTTGCATGACAATATGATTTCAAACCAAAACATTGTCAACTATAAAGTTTCATAACTTTTCAAGACCTACAACTTTCATGTTGGTGGTTTTTCCATTCGAGGTCATTTTCAAAATTCAAATTTTAAATTTTTTAAATTCAGACGTAGTTTTCGTTGTCAAGATGACTTCAAAAAAGTTGTCGACTACAAAACTCTATAACTTCTCAAGATCTACAAAGTTTATTTTGGTTGTTTCGTCATTTATTCATTTCACGTGATGGTTCTAACATTATTTACAAATCTTGTACATTTCTCTTGTATTTTCATAAACTACAAGAGAGATATAGGTTTTATGAACAAATTTACTTTTATTTTGTCAAAAGAAGAAATAATCAAAATATAAATTGTACATCTTGATGAGTCATACAAATTTGTAATTGAAAACTTTTCATTTGAATTAATTTAACACTTTTAAATGTGATTTTTAAATTGTCTTTGTCTAGTGTTGAAAAAAACACTCGGCAAAGACGTTCTTTGCCGAGTGTCAAAAACAAAACACTCGGCAAAGAGCTTATTTGTCAAGTGTTTTGTTTTACCGAGGGTTTTTTGTTTGGCACTCAGCAAAGAGCTTCTTTGTCGACTGCCCAAAAAACACTCGGCAAAACATTTGGCGCTCGGTAAATAGCCGAATTCCGGTAGTTATAGAGACGTCTTAGGTGGCCTGTCGATCCTAAGACAAACCCTAGGATCTCTCCTCCCGACGGGGTCCCTCTCGGGAGTGAGATCCAGGTGTTGTTAGCGAATTCCGCCGCCTCTGCGCACGCGCGGACCGTCCGGCTTGTCGGCAAAAACCCTAGCCTCTGCGTCAGGTCATGGACCGTCCGACCCTCAGTCGCGAACCGTCCGTACTGTCATAGAGAGCACCGCTGCCGATACGTATCGCAGTGATTAGCACATAGATCAACGCCAACACCTTGAAAGCATTATTGTCGCTGAGAACTCAGATCCGGACAATATTAAGGGCTTCATGTAAATGATAGGGAATGCGTGCCGACAGCAAAAGAGATCATCACTAGTACAGATAAGCTCTATAGTGGCGGTTGCAAACCTATTTACAGTGGCGTTTTTCGTAACCGCCAGTGCTAGGGGCCAGTAGAAATCATCATTTTTACAGGCGGGTAACTGAGAACCGCCAGTGAAAAACGATTTTCACTGGCGGTCGACGTAATAAAACCGCCAGTGAAAATCGATTTTCACTGGCGGTCTATGTAATAAAACCGCCAGTGCAAATCGTTTCCAGGAAACATAAAACAGATTTTAAAAATATTAAAAACATTTATTTGTATTAGGACCACCCCACCCGTTTTCACTGGCGGTCTATGTAATAAAGTCGCAAGTCGCGGCATTTTTCGCGCAAAATTCGCGCGCTACGCGGTTGTTAGTAATCGAACCGTAGACCTCACCCTCGCGCGTACCCTCCACTACCACTCCGCCTATGACATGACTTGTGTCTAGTTTGTAGTTGTTTTCTCCACATATTACAACCATTTGAGTATAAATTGCTTATTTGAGACCCTAAACGAATTCAAATAAAAAAGTTGTCAACTACAAAGATAAATAACTTTTGAAGTTCTACAACTTTTATTTTGACACTTTTTTCATCCGAGGTAGTTTGCAAAATTTGAATTTTAAATTTGACATACTTAGATTCAATTTTTGAGAACCGAAATGAGTTCAAATAAAAAAGTTGTCAACTGCAAAGTTTCATAACTTTTAGAGATCTACAACTTTTATTTTGGTGGTTTTGTCATACGAGGTCGTTTGAAAAACTCGAAAAATTAAGGATAAAAATGATTTCTAGTGGCGGTTCCTTAAGAAAACCGCCACTAGAAATCGTATTTCTACTGGCGGTTCCTTAAGAAAACCGCCACTACAAATCATGGATTTCTACTGGCGGTTTTCTTAAGGAACCGCCAGTAGAAATACGATTTCTAGTGGCGGTTTTCTTAAGGAACCGCCACTAGAAATAGCACAGTCGGTGGATAACTGGATCAGTCTGTAAAAATATATGGGTGCCGCAGGCTTTGAGCTCTTTTGTACTAGTGCATGTGAATGTGAACAGAAAACTTATATTGTCAAATAATCAATGAATCGATTTGATTTGACAAAATTTAGGCTATTGCGTTGTATTTCAATGATATACTAGTATTTAATTGAGTAAAATACATTGGCAGTCTCTAAACTCCCAAACATCTAAGTCTTTAATTTTATGAAATTGTATCGCCCTATTCTCTAAACTCTCAGACATGCAAATTCATGTCTCTATATTTCTATGGTTGTAAGGCCTAAACTTTATACAAAATAATAATAATAATAATATTAATAATATGAAGAAATAAAATAGAAAATTCAGATATCTTAAATTATACTTGAGTATTGAAAAATTGTGGACTGAATTTTGAAAACTAAGAATTATATTAGAAAAAAAAGTAGTAGAAAGGTTTTCAATTCAACTAAATGACTATCCATTTCATTTAATAAAGGACTATAGGCATTTTATACTTATGAATATGTGGTTCTTTGCACAAAGCAATTCCTGTTGCATGAACCTGAAGCTCAGCACTTGACGACAATGCTTGGCTTCGTTCTGCAATATATATGCATGGGCAAGTGGTTTAGGTATTCGTCGCGCGTCACCTGTCCCAACTGCTTCACCATCGACCATCGATCCCTGTCAATCTGAAGATAACCAAGAATATATAAATGAAATATATATAATCTGCGTGCATCTAGCATCAGCCGTCTATACGTCTAGTTTTATGCTAGCGCCAAAATTAAACATGTAGTTACAGTTAAAAAAGGTCCGGAGAATGCAGGAAAAAATTAAAGTATTTTTTCCCGAGAGTGCAAAAAAAAAAGACACTCGACGAACAATTTCTTTATCGAGTGTTCTAGGCTGACACTCGACAAAAGCATTGAGCAAACTTAACAACCGTGAACTATCAACTGCTGACGAGGCTTTGACGAGTGTCCAACATCAGATAAAATGTTATTTACTGAGTGCATGGATATGCCGAGTGCTGCACACTCAGCAAAACACCTCTTTACCAAGTGTTTTGTTTTACTGAGTGCTATACATGGCCAAATGGGTGGCCCGGCCCGACACGGTCCGGGCACAGCCCGTTTGGCCCATTTAATAGCCGTGTCGTACCGGCACGGCACTAGTGCCTAAGACCAGGCCCAAGCACGGCACTAAGCCTGCTTAGCCGTGCCGTGCCGGCACGGTAGGCCCGTTTAGCCCGTTTAGCCCATTTAGTCCGTTTAGCACTACACCACATAATTTTGATAAGACATTCACAAACACAATTAAAATATACTAAAATAGCTAATATTAAGCTGTTTAGTGCAATGACTGACTCATTAAAAACCTATCTAGGTAAAAACTCACCTTTGTGAAAAAACCCTAGATAGAAAAAAAGAGTACAGCACACAGCTAACTAGTCGTGCTTGGATCTAATCATGCATAATCGTGCCTAACCGTGCCTATGGGCTAATCGGGCCGTGACCGTGCCGGCCCAGCGTGCTCGGTGCTCGACCCAGGCACGGCACTACGGGCCGTGCCGTGCTCCGGGCCGGCCCGATTAGCGCGGCACTATTGGCCATCTATATTGAGTGAGGCACTCAACAGACAACAGACCCTGTATATTTTGCTCTCGGCAAATGTTTTAGCACTCGACAAAGACGTGTCTCCCGTAGTGAACCCGGTCGCCATGCCATCCGTGTAGAACGAACCAAAATGCAACTAAATCAGCTCAATTCGCGGACCACCGATTCCCGGACACAGCACGCAGTTTCGTCGAGAAGATCACGCGCTAACGCCCCAGCCAATCATCCCCAAGACGGCAACGGTGGGACCAAAGGACCGCCTAGTCTCTACTACACCTTAAGGCTGGAGCGAGGGCGTCCACCACCCTCACCGTGCCCCCGCTCCAGCCTCCGCCCGCAACGTCTTCCTCCCGACAATCCCGCCCGTGACCGCGCCGTCCCTTCCCTGCATCCCGCCCCCGCCCGCGTCGTCCCTCCCTGCAATCCCGCCCCCGCCCGCGTCGTGTCCTTGCAGCGCATCTTTCCCACCTCTTTCTTTCCCTTGCTCTGCTAACGCGCCGCCGATCCGGCGGTTGCCGCCTATCCTGCTTGCTCGCGCGGCCGCTGTTCATGGCGATGGTGGATGAAGGCGGCAAAGGAGAGGCGCAGCCGCCTGGATTAGACCCAAGAACCCGCCGATCTGCAGCGACCAGGGCGGCCGGCGACATGGATGGCGGTGGCCGAGGAGAGGAGTGGGAGGGCCCCCCGGCTACGTGCTCTCGCTCCCGGCGGCGGCGCTGCCCCTGCCCGTCGTCGTCTCCTGCCTGGACGCCACCGTCAGGCGCAAGGCGCGCAACCATATCCGCCACCGTGGCCATCCGTCGGGCTGGTGGGCCTTCAGGCTCCCCGTCCCCGCGCCGGAGGAGGCAAAGGGGCCGGTTCCCCCATCGTCGGCGGCCAATAATCTGACCGAGGAGGGCCATTCCTGTCCTCGTCACCAGCGCCTGCCCGTGCGCCAGGCCCCGCCGCCCCGGCCCCCGGTCCACACACTCCCGCGCCTGCAGAGGAGAGGTCAGCGAAGAGGGTCAGGATGTGCCTGCAGTGTGGCGCGGCGGTGACGCCGCAGTGGAGGTCGGGGCCGATGGGGCAGGGCACGCTCTGCAACGCCTGCCGGGTCCGGCTCAAGGCGGCCGGGGCACTGCGGGATCAGGTGAAGCACCGCCCCACGCCAGCGACCCGCGAGGACCCTCAGCTCGGAGATGCCTCTCCCCACGCGCGGCATGAACTGCGGCTTCTTCCCCACCAACGACGCCCTTCCCAAAACCCTCGACGCGCTGCTCTCGCCCAGATCCCGCACTGAACACGTGCGGCTTCCTTCCCCGGCTGCCGAGATGCCTCCTTCTACGCGCGGCTTTCTCCCCCACCAACGGCGCCCTTTCTCCCCAACACGCTGCGGCGGCCGAGATGAACGCACTGCTCTCGCCGAGATCCCGCGTCGATTCGATTCACCCGTGGTGCTCGCGACGAAGGCGCGTCGATTCTCCTTCCCGTTGACGAAGACGGCGGAGATCGTGGAGGCGCTGCACAGCTACGGTATCTTCCTCGGCCTCTTCCTTGCTAGCGTTGTCAGGTATGCCTCTGCCGCTCTTCTCCCTAGCTGTCCTGTCTCACCAAGGGCAAATTCCCATGCCTGTCGAGTCAAGGCGACGCTTCCCAGGGAGCCACCAGCCCACGACTCCATCCACCGGCACCACATCGTCTGTGGCAGCGGCTCCTCCATCGCACATGTCGTTGTCCCCGGAGGCGAAGCGACGTGGACTCGAGTCCGTCTGTCGCCTTCACCTCCTCCATCGCATGCCAACTCCGTCGCGCCAATCCATCCGCGCACGTCCACCTCCACTACCTCCGTCCGCTCGGGAGTTGCCGTCCTCCGCGCTAGGCCTCGCTCTGTCTGGTTTGACTTCTTCGACATCTAGGCGCTCTACATCGTCGTCTTCTCGCAGACAGAGAGTGAGTGCCTTCCTTGCATCCTCCCTCTGCCCCTCGTTCCCCTGGACAGGGTCCATCCATGTAGGGTATGGATCTCATCTCACCCGGTCGCGGTTCTAGCGACCTGATCTGTGCCACACATTCTTGATGAAGATTTGGAGATCCAACAAGGAGGCTCATGTGTTTGCTTCCTGCGGATTCATGAGTTTGAGCTGGACAAAAGTCAGTTTGACGAGAGGACAGAGAATGGCCTATACTCCGATTTCTACTTACATGGTAATTTTTTTTGTTTGAAGGAAAATAGGAGGGGTTCTATCTTCTGTCGTGCCTTGTTAAAAGATGCAAATGAAACATGGTACAAAACTTCAAGAAACAAAAAACAAAGAAAATGAGAAAGATTGCGGGTAAGCTTCTAACCATGGATCAATTTGGGGTTGATATTTTCCTTTTGCCCTTAGAATATCAATCACAATTTTTTAGCTCAAATTTGGCTTGCGGAGTAACTAAGCTGGTGGTTTTTATGCATATGTGCTAATGAATATATAATATATATTGTCTCTAAAGTGATACAATATGACAAATTAAGGGCATAAGGAAAATATCACGGTCTTAGCTGATTGGTGCTATCACAAGAGGCTCTCAAGCGCAGTCCTTTTCAAGCAGTCATGTTAGCTGAAGAAGTCATTTCTTGTGGCAGCATTCTATTCTATTGCTATCCAACAAGCCATGTCAGTATAATGTTCTATTGCTATTCAACAAGTAGTCATGTTAGTTGTAGCAGTCATCTTAGCTGAAGCCTGAAGCAGACATTTTTTTTGTTCAATTTACTTTATTGTGAGACAATAGATAGCTCATTGTTTTTTGGTTTGTTTAATTTTAAGCACATCCTCTTCAAGACTATGCAATATTACAATGACCAGTTAGTACTCTGCATGTTAAGCTGATAGATGTATCTTGCTTCTTTCAAGTATCACCAGTTTTGAATCATATACAAATTGAACTAAGCTGAACTGAGCAGTTTGGATGCAGAGATTGGATCAATTCAGTTTGCATGCGGAGATTGAAAATAGGTGGCGTGTCTTCATCAGCTCAGTTTGCATGCAGCGATTGTATCCCCATACCAAGCGGTACTCCCTGGGCTAACAACTTCCAAACAGCATGGGGAAGGGAAAAACCGTCCTGGGAAACAAAGTGGAATTGAAAAGCCAATTAAATCCATGTCGGGGCTTTCCTTCCCTAGGCTATTAGCCACTTGATGCCAAACAAGGCCCAAGATCTGGCCTCATCACTGGGTTTGCTTCAAGGGGCATTTTGCCCGTTGCAGTGACGATCAGCTGCAGTTCTAGGCGCTCGACAAGCCGAAGCACCACAACGTGAAGGTGGCGAGGGGATGGGAGACGCCTACGCGAAGCGGGTGCTGCTCACTGCAGCTGGCGACACAGGTAAGTGTTGCTGCTAAGTTCAATTCTTTTATTCTTTCTATTTCGTTGTTTTTCTGGGAGAATTTGCTTACCCTGGTAAACAGTACTCATGCCATGCCTTGTGTACTACGCAATTCACAGAACCAGAAAAGTGTGTGCAAGAAAGGTAGGGCTCAATTCAATAAATCCAAGATATGCTCCATTGTTGCTTTTAAAATCAGCTTTCGAGAGTGAGATTCTCACCGACTGTTATCACGTTTCTGTTTCTATGTTATCCATTTTGAAGGATCAGAAAAGGAGTGTGCTAATAGTTCCTACGACACACATGATATTATGATAGGATCAGCTTGGTTGGACTACCTGAGCTGCTAAACGTGATCAGCTTGGCTGTCTGAGCTCCCAATCCACAGTCTTGATCCTTTTCGCTATTCATATGTATACTAGATCAGTGGTTTTTATTTTCTTCTCATATAATATGAGAAAAGTTATTTCTTTTTACTTTATTCTGCTTACATTATATAACAAGAAAATGTGGAGTGTTGTTTACAAGTTCACCTTGATCGTAATTTGACTGCTTATGTACGACAACAAATAGTCATGTTCCAAAATCATGCATTTCTGGTCATGATAAGTGTTTTTCCTTTCTATCTGACTCCATTCAATTTTTTTTGAGTGCTTTGGTGTTTACTGTTTGATACTCTTTTTATTTAGCTCATTATGAAACCTCCCTTTGTGGGTTGTCATGATAAATGTTTTTCTTTATGTCTGAGCTCATTCAAGAATTTTTTAGTGCTTTAGCGTTTTCTATTTTCTTAACAAGATGTGTGATTTTACCTATCTATTTAGTCATTTGTACAACGGGTGTAGTCTGATTTGTTCTGCATTAGTACATTGTTCCCAAGCACACAATAATGTGTACTTAGACAAATCTAGCAAGCAATGTATCACCATTTACCAATCAGACTCAAAATAGTAAACAAAGAGAATAAAAATTGGGGAATTAGGACTGTGCGGAGTCATCTTACGAGGGACACGGAGAGAAGATTTACTGTACACATGTGAGTAAATTGGGGGGTTTCTAGCATTGTGCTTCTCTTAGTGGTGGTTGATTAAGAATGCAAATGGGTAAGTGGGTTCGAGCAGCCTGCTTAAAATGGTCTATTTGCTGGTTTGGACTACATTTGCATCCCTACATGTTGATTGATGCTATCAACCACTTATTTGCAATTGATATTTAAACTTAAAACTTTAGTAGTGTTACCAATGCTGTGAATTTGGGAGGATGAAAACTGGATAGTGCGTGTTTGGTTTAGGATCACCTGTGTCTAGATAGAAGTTGTTTGAGGTTTTGGGCTACAATTTCTAAATTGTTCCTTTGGACCCCCCCCCATATTCTTTTACATCTGTTATTAATTTGATTCCTTAGTATTTTGTCTCACTTAGGAGGATTTTAAAAACAATATATGTCCTTTTACCTCTTGTAGTCTCACTATTTCAGGTTCTGCTTCAAAATACCTTATAGGTACCCTTTGGCGAAGACAGTGCCACTGATGTGTGCTGGATTCACTGTATATACGCCCATGATTCGGCACAGCATGAACCAACCAAGTAAATCACTTGGCGTAGGCGTAATTGGACTGGGTGGATTGGGCCACATGGACTTCAAATTTGGGAAGGCATTTTGGTTGAAGGTCACCGTTTTTAGACGAGTGAATCGAAGAGAGCTCAAGCCATTAATCTCCTCGGCGCAGATACTTTTGTCATATCATTTGACGAGAAATAGATGGAGGTATATATCGTTGCCCTTGATCTCCTTATTAGTGAACTTAGCAGCAATTCTTTAATTGTTATTAGTTCCAGTATATTTTGTTATTATGGACAATTTACATGAACACTTTAGTAGTGTGGCCTTTACAAGTCAAAGAAATATATAATGAAGTAATTGTGGCTTCGACTCGAGCAATTCTAGAGATAGTGACAGAAACAAGTAAAATATCTAAATAGCAACATGATTCTTAGCATACCTTGTAATGATAACAACAAAGGAAATTGAGTTTGCTTATATATGTTGCTCTTATTTTACAGGCCCTAAAAAGCTCCCTGCACTTCATTATTGACAGTTTGACACTGTTGTGGGTAACCACCCATTCGATCCCTACCCATCGCTTCTGAAAGCTGGTGGTATATTGACGATGGTTGGCTTTCCAAGTGAACTCAACGTGCATCTTGTAAGCCTGATTTTCGGTAGTGCTTAATTCCATGCGCAAATTTAGTCAGCCCATTATTTAAGAAAAATAAAATAGATTTTACACATTCCTTTCTAGCAGTGGAGGTGGAGGAACCAATGGGATCCATGAAATGCTGAACTTTTGTGCATCAAACAAAATATATCCAAAGATCGAGGTCATTAAAATGGACAATATCAACGAGGCTCTCGAGAGGCCTGTAAATTGGGATGTGAAATACCGCTTTGTAATTTAAAAAATAGTCTATTACCTTTGTTGCGTCCAGCCACTGAACGAGACATATACATTGTATGTTACTTTTCTTGCACTTGGGATTTTCATAAAGTGTGATGATTAACTAAATTTCTCAATCAAATATTGTTGTTCCATCGATCATTTATGGAGCACGCATTTGACGACTGGAGATCATGAGGACATCTGGATTCAGTCTTATACCAGTTACAAGGGCAAACGAAAGCCTGAACGGTCGGTGAAAGCATGATTTCTTTTTAATCCTGACGATCCAAGCAGCAACTTTGATTGCAGGCACAGCTCTGGGTCTGGGGCCAAGACTGGGGACGCTCAAAAATGCCAAATTCACAGAGTGGCAGACAGATGCAGCTCGCTTTCCAGGCGTTGGCTCAGAGCCCACGGTATGCAACTTCTTCGGGGCCTCTTTGCCGCACTGCACACACTGGCTGGCTGCATCAGGTATGGCCACTCCACCGCTGCTAGACTGCCTGCCACTTTGCTCCGGCCGCAGTCTCCTCCCTCCTTTTCAAATGATCACTGATCAGTCCATCGGGGACGGGCTGGGCTGGGCCTGGGCGTCGCCACCACCGCTCCGTGCGTGTGGTGTTTGGGCTCCTGGTCCATTTCAGTCGCTCAGTGGGTACTCTGGGCCAGTGACAAAAGAAAGGCTACAACAGTACAACGCCAAAGCTGGTGACTGATAAGGTTCCCAGTGTATCGGCTGCACCTCTAAGCTCTGGTCAAATGATTGTTGTTGTACAGCAGCAAACACCAGATTACGTGGCTTTTTTCTTATTTTTGTTGATTAAACTACATGGCTTCTTATTTTTGTTGCTAAAGAAAAGTAAAAGAAAAGGTTACTTTGCACAGGGACATGTTCCAAGTTTTTCTATGTCTTGGGTAAGCAAGTGATTTGGAAATGTTTATACATGACAGGTGTTGCATGTCTGTAATAGCAAACTCTGGTTATTGTTCTATTGTTTTCTGTCAGAAATTTTGTTTTGAAATTGAACTTCGTTAAGTGGAAGTATAATTTACTCAACATGTTTGGTTGATTGTCGTTATAGCTAGCCACTTAGCCTCTCTGATAATATTCTTAGATGTACTTCTATATATGCTGCAGGACATTGAGAGTGATGATGAGGACCTTGATGATGAGGTTGATGATGGAGCTGAGGATGAGGACCTTTGCTTATATTATACTGAATCCTTCTACAAGGAATGGGAATTCATGTAGGCAAACTTGCTCTATACACTGCTCTTGGAGGATTTGATCCATCGGTCGTAAGCGTTCATCATCCTTTAGTTTATTGCCTTCAGAATTGTACTGATTTGAAAATATGAATGTTTGCAGGGCCAACATCAGTGGTCCTTGCAGGTTTATTAGCAACACTCAAGATGGTTCGTGGTACCCTGACAGAGCAGACTTATTTGTTCCTTAGTGCTGGGGAGGTTAGTTAAAACATCTTTCCTGCTGAAAAAGAAGTGTGTTCAGTGTCCATGCATTGATTTGAAGATGTTTCTGTTCAACGGAAATAATTATGTCTGTATTTTCTTTTAGAGATTTCAAAATTAATTTTGTCTGCATTGATCAGATAAAATGCTTCTGTAATTTGGCTCAGTCGTATCTGATGTACTTATGTATAAACAGTGACACAAGGCATACAGAAATACAGTACCTACCCCTAGGCACTGGTCTCAAAAGTGGAAGTTCTTGCAGGTTTGTGTCTTTCAACTCATCAATTTAATTTAATTATGGGCACTTTATATTTGCTGGAAGCAGTTAGTAACTTAGTAGACATTACATATTGTGTTTGCATTCTCTTCTCGGAGAGTCATTGAGGGTGTGGGGGTGTGGGAGTGCAATGTCAATATGGTTTCATACCTCTTATACAAATACCCAAATCTTGCAGGGATGGTTGTAACAACTGGGATGAAAAAGTCTTTAGCCTCCTCATCTCGTGTTGATGATGTAGAGGTTAGTTTGGTGCGTATGTGTTGAGTTGCTCGTTGGGGTAACATGATTTACTCTGTTGAGGAGGTGATTCGCCTGACGCAGTTGTCGTGGATGAGGATGGGGATCTCATTTTGGATTGGAGGGGAAGAAGAAACAAATATGTTACACCAAATTGCTGGTTGCTACATATTGTGTTGTTGTGATGGGTGAGTTTCTCATTTAAGCTTTCTTGGCCTGCAGCTAGAGGTGTCTGCCATCTGCTCACTATTCAGCATGGTGTTACTAGCTCGCTAAAGAGTGTTGGGTTTCAAGTTAAGGAGGATCCGAGACATATCTCTAGGCGCCTGCAGGTGCATGGATGAAATAATCAATGGATTATTTTTGTTGGAAGGAGATCAGAAATGGTTAGGATCCAAAACTTTGGTAACCACTACTTCATCCATAAATCCTTTTAGTCAAACAAAAAAATCTGTGACTTGTCAGCTATGAGTTTTAGTTTCTTATGGCTCTGTGAACTGAACTAGAGTTTTTTTTCGCAAGAATTTTAATATTCTTGTTGAAACAGTTGTACATAAGTTATTGTAATATTATATGTTTCCGTTGCAACGCACGGGCACTCACCTAGTGATTATATATAAGAGGGTAGCACGTCCTTTCCCCGCCCGCCCGCCCTCAGGCGTCTAACAAAGCAATCCGACCAGCTCGATCCAGACGAGCTAGCAGAGCAGATCGAGAAGGCGGCCGTGAATAGTCTCGAGACCGGCCGCGGGAGCGAGGATGAGCCATCCGAGGTACGCCGGCGGCTACCCATATCCGGGGCAGCAAGGTACGTGGCGCGTGGCTTATACTAGCTGCTTGCAAGTTCCAGTTCTAGGCTAGCTACTGCGTCGTACCCTCCTCGACCAGCCCTGCTAGCTAGCTGCTGCCACACAAGCTGATGACCAGAGTATTCTGCCTGTCGTTCTTGCCAAATCAAATTAAAAGGGTACTACAACCAGGGCCCGTACCCGTACCAGGGCCCGCCGGTGATGGCGCCGCCGCAGTACCAGTACGCGCAGCCGCCTCGGTCGCCTGGATTCCTCGAGGGCTGGTACGTACGTAGTGCACATGCCGGCCATTTTGGTTCTTCCTAGCTACTTTCACCTCTGCGCTGCTTGGTCGTCTAGCTAGTTTCCGAGAAGGCTGGGCGCCAATATAATCATTTCAGCCGCGTGTCGCGCCTCCTGGTGATTTAATTTGATTTGATTTGCAGCCTGGCGGCGCTGTGCTGCTGCTGCCTCCTCGACGAGTGCTGCTGCGACCCCTCCATCGTCTTCGTCTCCTAAGTCCTGCATGCGGTCGAGACTCGAGACACCCCAGCGCCAAGAGGAGGGGGGCGTGCACGCCATTTGCTTCAGTCCATTTTTCCAATTTCCTCAGCGTGCATGCATGCCACGATCATGACTTTGTATGCTGTATGTATTAAACAGTGTGAATGTGTGATATATTGTTTGTCCTTCAGTTCCTGATGAACTCTTCTTGCTGCTGCCTGTATGGATAGAGTTTTGTTGTTGTGTTCGTGTGCAACGGGATTTTTTTCCAGGGGCTATGAAATCTGTGTGGAATTTTGTCTTTGCAACTTAATCTGTTGTTATAGCTACGATTTAGAGAGAATTTCTTTGTTTATGAGCTCTCTCCCCCCATAGCTGTACAATACTATACAATGAGTCAATGAGATACCCCTTCTCTAGCTATGAACGAACGAAAGATGATGCATCTGCGTGAGAGGATCAAAATAAAGACGGGAATAAAGCGACGAATACCACACAGTATGTATACATATAAGAATCGGATTCCCGGATTCAATGATCAGCATGAACTGTTTGCCGGCCGGACCCTTGCTGGGCATTCTAAGAATCGGATTCCCGGATTCAATGATCAGCATGAACTGTTTGCCGGCCACACCACTACTCTTTCAGAATCAGATTCCCGGATTCGATGATCACCATAACTTGTTTTGGCGAAGAAGCATTCCGATCCTCTCGAAAATATTCCTGATATATATACTAGTGTATGCATTTTCCAACCTTTTACTCCTGTCGGGGGCACTTTCAGAGAATCAGATTCCTGTTTCCAACAGTCAGCATAAACTGTTTTTTTATAAATGGAAATCTTATCTCATCAGAAATGAAACATTGTCCCGGCCTCTAAAAAGTTTATATTCCTGATTATAAGAAAAAAACCATAACTATCCACCGTCAAAACCTGATGGAGTATAGAAAACACCCAAAAGTTCAACAATAGAGAAAAGCAACAATTGACTAAACTTCTAATCTATTGCTAACCACCATCCATTCCGAACAAAGACGCCATCGCAATTATGTCTAGTTGCAGGGAAGCATCCTTTAGCAATAATTAGACTTTGTTCTTCTCACTACCCGAATCAATCGCTTTGCCGAGTGCCTGAAGCACTCGGCGAAGCCTTAAAAACACTCGGCAAAAGCATTGCCGAGTGTGACACTCGGCAAAGAAGACTCGGCAAACAGTGCATCGGCAAAGCCTTCTTTGCCGAGTACTTTTTCTCGGGCACTCGGCAAAGAGGTTTGCCGAGTGCCAGAGAGCACTCAGCAAAGAAAAGCAGCCGTTACGGCGCCGGGTGACGGAGACGCCGGCTTTGCCGAGTGTCCCTGTTGACACTCGGCAAAGGAGTTATCTTTGCCGAGTGTCTGCCCGGCAGCACTCGGCAAAGAGCCCGCCAGGGAGGGTCCCCATGTCAGGCTCTTTGCCGAGTGTTCTGTGCGGCACTCGGCAAAGCCGACCTCTTTGCCAAGTGCCAGCGACAGATCTGTAGTAGGCTCCAGAACCAAATCCAATAAGTGCTCTTGTACGTATATGACCTGCATTGGTGACATAACAATTGCATTGTTAAAAATAACATGATTTCGACTAGTCCATATTGCCCACAATATGGCTACAGCTCCTACTATAAATTGTTTCTTAGTATCTAGTTTTACTCTATCCAACCAATGCCCAAAAAAATGTGATACATTTAGGGGAGCCTTGAGACCAGATACTATCTCAACAATTCTCCAAATAATTCTAGCAAAGTCACACCGGAAGAACAGATGATCTATAGTTTCATTGCAATTACAAAAACAACATTTCATACTCCCCTTCCATCTACGTTTTGCTAGATTGTCTTTTGTAAGAACTATACCCTTATAAACATACCCCACTAGAAAATTCTTATCTTTAGTGGAATTTTTATTTTTCCAACAATTTTTAAGGACAGGGATAAGGTTGTGGTTCAATAGACAATCATACATAGACTTTACATAGTACTGGAAAAATGCCCCCTTTTGTAGGTGAACAGACGAACATGTTCGGGTCCTCATTGAGTTGAATCTCAGTCAATCTAGATTGAAATTCCCACCATCTCTGTTGATTCATCCCATATAGTCTTCTTCGAAATTCTCTATTAGGCGGATTAAACCCCACTACCTCTGCAACAGAAACATGTTTTATGTAGGCAATATTATATAGATTGGGATATTTATCTTTTAGGGGAGCTGGCCCTAACCAAATATCCTTCCAAAAACTAACTTGTTCTCCATTTTGCACCCAAAACTTGCTAATCTAAACAGGACGTCCTTAACTCTCATCTATCATGTCTAGAAGTGGGAGTCACCCGGTTGTTTAGTCACTTGAGAAATTGTTTTACGAGTTAAATACTTTTTCCTCAGTATTTGTTGCCATAAACCATCACTATTTTCTAGATTAACCAGCCATTCACTCAATAGACACTTATTTTTATTCTCAAATCCTTTATACCCAACCATCCTTGGTCCATTGCCCTACAAAGGATACTCCACTTAGCAAGCCTGTACTGTTTCTTATCTTGATTATTTTGCAAAAAAAAAAAAACTAGATCTATAATAATCTAGTCTTTTTAGCACCTCTTTAGGAATCTAAAAAAAGATAACATGTACATGGAAAGATTGCTAAGCATCAAGTTTATGAGAATTAACTTGCCACCATAAGGGAGATATTTGGCCTTCCAACAACTTAGCTTCTTATCAAACCTATCCACTACTACTTTCCAGTCACTATTTGCCAATCTTTTATGATGCATAGGGAATCCTAGATATCTGAATGGGTACTGACCCAAGCCACACCCAAATAATTGAGTATAAACTTGTTCAAATTGTTTTGCTTGTCCATAGCAGAAGACTTCAGTTTTATAAAAGTTGATTTTAAGGCTTGATAGTTGTTCAAAGACACAAAGCAAAAGCTTCATGTTTTTAGCTAAATCAACATTATGGTCCATAAAGAGTATAATATCATCTGCATATTAAAGGTTGGACAAACCATTATCAACTAAATGTGGCACAACCCCTTTAATTTGTCCATCTTTTTTAGCTCTTTTAGTTAGAAGTGCAAGCATATCAGCTATTAGATTGAACAGAATTGACGATAATTGATCCCCTTCCCTCGGTCCTTTCTTGGACTAGAAGTATCGACATATATCCTCATTTACCTTCACACAAACACATACATCACAAAACGTATTAGGGGAAGATATTCTTAGGGTTGTTCGCTTCGAATTAAAGACGACTATTTGGACCGTTGCAGCTGCAATCTATAGAGACAAAAAGCACTGTAGAAATAGTAAAAGCCGGTACAGATTAAAGCCAAACGAACAGGCTGGTTTTAGAATGGGTCGTTTCCAGAATTTTTGCTTTCTGGCTTGTTGAACCATTGGGTTTACCATCTTGTTTTCAAACAAATTAGCACGTTTAGAAAAAGAATATGAATCAACTGAACTTACTTGATTTGTGCCTTCCAACAAAAAGAAAGGATCTGTTGATGCCTTTTTCGGACGCCAAACACTCAACAAGAACCAGCGGCGGTGCTCTCTGCACAGGGGCGGACAGTCCGAGGCTAGGGGTCGGACGGTCCGTGGCCTGGCACAGGGCTAGGGTTCCCTGCCTGACGGTCGGATGGTTCGCGCCCTAGGGCCGGACGCGCAGGGGACGACGAAGGTCGCCGGCGGCGCCTGGATCTTGCACCCGAGAGGGACCCCGTCGGGGAGGAGAGATCCTAGGAGTTGTCTAGGCTCGGGCAGACCGACCTAGACTCCTCTAATCGACGTAGAGTCGAAGAGAAGCGGAAAATTTAGGGATTGAGAGGCTAAACTAGAACTAGACTAGAACTACTCCTAATTGTACAGGAAATAAATGCGAGATAGAAGTATTATTGATTCGATTGATGATTACAAATCGGCCGTATACCTCTCTATTTATAGAGGAGGGGGCTGGACCCTTTACAAACTAATTTCCGAGCTAATTCCGCGAATCTAGCTAACAACCGTAGCACAAAACTCAGAACCCTAATCTGTTCTACGCACGCACGGACCGTCCGGCTCACAGGCGCGGACTGTCCGGACCGCGGACCGTCCGGCCTCAGGGTTGGATCGTCCGCCACTCAATTTACTGCTCAACATATGCCCCCCTACCTTTTGGTGGAGCTGAGCAAACCAAAAGCAACTAACTCGATGTGATTACATCGGTTCTCTTAGTCATATTGCCACATACTAGGATGGTACTGTTTGAGGAAACGCCCATTCAAAGCCTTAGGTAAATCCTTGCCTTGTAATGTTTGTAGTAAATAGGCGTTACCAGACATTACCTGTTTTACTTTATAAGGACCCTCCCAGCTTGGCGACCATTTCCCAAACTTCCGGTCTTTATTCCTTAGAGGCAGGATAGTCTTCCACACCAGGTCTCCTACTTGAAATGACTTTGCTTTGACCTTCTTATTGTAGGCCCTGGCTACCATGATCTTGTCCTTTTCTATTGCTCCCAAAGCTATCACCCTCTTGTCGGTCACCTCATCAATATTATCCATCATTGAATTATAATAATCAATGACGGTTAGATCATTTTGTCTGGCAAACCTGACAGCATTCAAACTTATTTCCACAGGCAACACTGCTTCCTGCCCATAGACAAGCTCAAAAGGAGATACTTTAGTAGCACTATATTTAGATATTCTGTGAGCCCATAAAACTTCGGACAAAATCTTATGCCAATGCTTAGGATTATCGGATATCTTCTTTTTTATCAAGTTAATCAATGTCCTATTACTAGAATCAGCCTGTCCATTAGCCTGAGCATAATATGGAGATGAATTAAGCAACTTAATTCTATATAATTCAGCAAATTCATGTACCTCTTTTGACATAAAAGAAGTTCCTAGATCTGTAGTCAAAGTCTGGGGAATGCCAAATCTATGAATAATATGCTCAGTTATGAACTCAATTACCTCCTTGTGTGTCATGTTCTTCAGAGCAACGACTTCAGTCCATTTGGTAAAGTAGTCAGTGGCAACTAACACGAACCGATGCCCCTTTGATGATAAAGGATGAATTTCTCCTATAAAGTCTAATCCCATCCTCTTAAAGGCCAAGGCTTGATGATAGGATGTAATTCGGCTGCAGGGACCAACTCTAGGTCGCCGAATTTTTGACACACTTGGCATCCTTTGTAGTACTTGAAACAATCAGCTATCATGTTAGGCCAATAAAAACCAGACCTTCGCAATAACCACTTCATTTTTTGGAGCCAATTGATGGGTACCACAAATTCCTTCATGTACTTCGGCCATGGCTAATATAGCATCATCTGGGCCCAAGCACTTAAGTAGGACATAGTTGACTGTTTGGCGGTAGAGTTCATCACTCATCAAAACATACTTGAAAGTTGTACACTGAATGTTCTTATATGTCCTGATATTGGGATTTTGTAAATAATTAGTTATGGGCATCCTCCAATCACTTGCATCAGCTTCATTATCAGCCGAATCAATTAGGAAAACTTTCCTGGTAACTCCGAACAGTCCAGAGTCTCTACTCGGACGGTCCACGACCTGGGGAATTGGCCCTACACCGGTTATCAGATTTTCAGTGTTGTGAAATCTCCCTCGCTTTATCCGATAACCTGATGCATCTTGTGCCAAATTGTTAGCTCTATGATTCTCAACTCTAGAGATATGTCGAATACTGAATTCGTCAAAAGAATGAATTATGACCTAACATTTTTCAAGGTAACTATTTAGAGTACCATCAAAACATTGATATTCTTCTAACACTTGTTGGACGACCAGCTGAGAATCACCAAATGTCTTCACATGTTTTACTCCCATACAATTTAAAAGTTCCAAGCCGAACAAAAGGGCCTCATATTCGGCTTGATTGTTAGTGTAATAAGTTTTCAATCGGCTAGAGAAGTCAAAGGAGACATCACTTGGTGAAACAAGTATGATGCAAATTCCTTGCCCTTCATTGCAAACCGATCCATCAAAATATAAAGTCCAAGGAGTAATAGTGAGGTATGATATGTCTAGTTTATGAGTATCATTAATCCAATGTTCTACAATAAAATCCGCTACGACCTGGCCTCCCATAGATTTTAATGGTTCATAGGCCAAGTCATATTCTATGAGTGCATAAGCCCACTTACCAACTCTACCACTCATAATTGGGTTATGCAACATATATTTGATCACATCAACTTGACCAGAAACAGTGCAATGATTAGACAGTAAATAACATCTACACCTGGTGCATGCATAAAACAAGAATAAGCATAACTTCTCAATAAAAGTGTACCTCGTTTCAGCATCCACCAACCTCCGACTTAGATATGTCACCACATACTCCTTTCCTTCAGTTTCTTGTGTCAGAACAGCCCCAATGACTTTATCTTCAGCTGCAATGTATAATCAGAATGGTACTCCTGCTCGTGGTGCTTTTAATACGGGAGCCGAAGACAAGTATTTTTTAATGAGATCAAATGCTTCCTGCTGCTCTGCCCCCCAAGCGAATTCGGCATCATTCTTAAGCCGAAGGATAGGGGTGAAGGCATCAATCTTCCTAGCTAGGTTAGAAATAAACCTTCGTAAATAATTCACCTTGCCGAGAAACTTCTGCACTTTGATCTTACAGGTCGGAGGTCCCACATTCCGAATAGACTTGATTCGGTCAGGGTCTATCTCTATACCATGTCCACGAATGACAAATCCTAAAAACTTACCAGTCGACACTCCAAAAGCACATTTATGTGGGTTCATTTTCAAACCATACTGACACATCTTATCAAAGGCTTTGCGCAAATCAGCTAAATAAGAACTAAATTCAGCCGATTTTACTACAATATCATCAATGTAGACTTCCATAGTGTTTCCCAACAACTCATGAAAGATCAAATTCATAGCCCTTTGATAAGTAGCACCGACATTTTTTAGTCCAAATGTCATGACAACCCACTCAAATAAACCAATGAAGCCTGGACATATAAAGGCCGTTTTAGACGTATCCTCTTCGGCCATGAAAATCTGATTATATCCGGCATTACCATCAAGAAAGCTAATAATCCTATTTCCTGATGCATTATTGATTAATGTGTCGGCTATGGGCATGGGATACTCATCTTTAGGAGTCGCTCTATTTAAATTGCAAAAAATAATGCATACTCTAAGCTTACCTGACTCCTTCTCCACCGGCACAATATTAGAGACCGACTCTGCGTATCTGCAAGGTCTAATAAAATTAGCTTCTAGCAGCCTGTAACGCCCTAAATTTGGGGGTAGAATTTTTTCTTCTTTTCACTCACAAAATTCGGGTGTTACTCTCTTTTCTTTTCCCGTTTCACTCCTTCTTCACAATTTCAAACCAGTATAGTGACAGGTGTCGTGTCATGTATAAACAAAACCTAAGTGTCATGGGTGTTGCATCATGCCGAAGCACATTTCTTTGTCTGATGTCGCGTGTTTGTCTCGCCCCATTTCGGATTTTTGGTTCGTGATCGGATTCCGTTTAGTGGTCGTGCGTGTCGTGGGTTTCGTTTCGCAATGTGTCACAGCCTGGCCCAGCCCGGCCCGGTACGGCCCGGTCCAGCCCACGCGCCCCTGGTGCCCCGTGACCTCCCCATGCGCATGCCCCCCCTCCCCCTGATCCATTTGTCTCATTTGATTTTCTCCCGCGTAGTAACCTCCCTCTTCCACCTCTCTCTCTCTCTCCCTGTGGTGCCCTAGGGTTTGGAGTCGAGATCGCCGGAATTTGGATCCCCGGAGGTGAGTTTTCCCCTCCCATTCCCTCTCCCTCTCTCTCTCCTCCCCCTCCCCTTCTTCTCCCCCACGCGGCCTCCCTGTCCGCGTGCCCGCACCGCCTCGGCCCCCACGCCCGCGCTACCTCGGCCCCCGCGCCCGCACCCGCAGCGCCCTCGGCCCTCGCGCTCGTGCCATCCCGCGGCCGCGCCCGCGCCCGCGCCGCCCCCTCGGCCCGACCCCGGGCCCGGCCTCGCCCTCTTCCCCGGCGAGCCCCTCCCCGCGTCCCCACGCTCTCCCCGGCGATGAGCCCTCCCTGCCCCCGCGCGAGCGCCCCCCTCCCCGCGCCCGGCGAGCGCCCTCCTCCCCGGCGAGCCCCCCTCCCCGTGCCCGGCGAGCGCCCTCCCCTTCGGCGAGCCCCCCTCCCCGCGCCCGGCGAGCACCTTCCCCCCCCCCCCCCCCCGGCGAGCCCCTCCCCCGTGGTCCGCGCCCTCTCCCCCCAGCGAGCCCCTCCCCGGCGGCCCACGACCCCTCCCCCCGGCGAGCCCCCTCGGCCGCATCCCACGCCGCCCCGGTGAGCCCCACCTCGGCGGCCTCCCCGCGCGCCCGGCGAGCCCTCCCCGCCCCCGGCGAGCCGCGCCCCCGGCAGCCCCGTGTCGGGTGAGCCCCTCCCCGCGCGCGCCCTCCCCGGCCCCGGCGAGCCCTCGCCCTGCCACGGTCCCTCCCCGGCGGCCCTCCCTGCCCGCGCCCTCCCCTGCTACCCGGCGAGCCCCGCCCCGGCCCCCGCGCTGCGCCCCGCCGTGCCTCGGCCGCGCGCCCTCGACCGCTCGCCCCCGACCGTGCCCCTGCTTGCACCCTCGTGCGCCCCTGCCCACGCCCGTGCCCCGGCGACTCGCGTCCCGCGTCCCGCGCGCCTGCACGGTTCGCGTGCCTTCGGCACGCGCAGCGTGCTCCCGCGAGTGCGACCATAGTCGCGCTGTGTTTAACCGTCATTCTAATCTATTTTAATTTTAGTTTAGTCGATGTGCTGCGTCGCGCGCTTCATCGCGCGACGATTTTTTTAATTTATATTTATTAAAGTGCTGCGTTGCGCACTTCATCGCGCGACGATTTGTTTAAATGCAGTTCAGTTGACGTAAGCCGTCACGCGTTTCGTCGCGCAACGCTTAACGTTTATCTATGATTAATGCAAGAATCTCGTTGCGCGCTCTGTCGCGCGGCGAGTCGTTTACTTCTTAATTCAATCTAAATGATGTGTCGTACGTCTCGCCATGCGACCATTCCCTTTCATTCATCTTTATCTATTTATAATGATTAAATGTGGAACATGACTTTACTTTATGCTAAATGCAGTGTCCAAATTAATGCCCGTCTGTTAAGCAAGTGGTTTAATATATAATTATGTAACGTAATCGTTTCTCGACCGTAGAATCGACTGTCATTTCCTCTTTCTCTCTCTTAACCATAATTGCAAGCCCCGTGTTGAACGTCTGTTTATTTATTGCATTCCATTGCATGGTGTACTGTTCCTTTGTATTGAATGTGTGGATGTATGTATGTTTGCGCTCGTATAGAGAACGATCTAGTTGAAGAGCCCGAGGAACTCACAGGAGAAGCCCCTGAGCAGCAGCTGGTTGGTGGAGGCAAGTGTCCCTTGATCTATCTTTGTCCTATACATTCTATAATTCACTTCCCGCATTTACACAGTTATACCTAAGGATTGACTAGCTTTTGTTATCCATGTCCTTGTTTACCTATATGGGTTGGATTATTATTGTTTAGCTTTATGCTATTGCTCAACTCTAATCAATGAACATGATGAGATTTATCAATGATACACAGTTTCCCTTCTTTATTATAATGTTATGCTTGTGTCATTCAAGGGGGCTCGAGCGGTTTCTCGTGTGCCTCTCCGTAAGGATATGTTCGTTGGATGACCGCCCGGGAAAACAGTGCAACCATGAGGGTGGAATGGGATGCCCTTAGGTGAATAATTAGAGGAACCGTGGTGTAGTTCGCTTAGCCGTCGTGCCATTAATGGGGCTCGGTGTATGCGTCTCGCTCTGCCAAGTTTGGGTTCGCCCCCTTGGGGAGGAGTGCGGTGCATTTAGGAAACCTAACGGGCGGCTACAGCCCCGGGGAATCTTTGTAAAGGCTACGTAGTGATACCCTGCTGGGTCACCTTGGTAGTGATCAATGGAGAGTCATGATCTCCAGGTGGAAAGGGAAATCACGGCTTGTGGGTAAAGTGCGCAACCCCTGCAAAGTGTATGAAAACTGATATATCAGTCGTGCTCGCGGTTATGAGCGGCCAAGGGAGCTCCATTGATTAGTGTTACTTGATCAGAGATGTTTGGATTACAGGTGGCAATGAGAATGATGGTTTTGGTATTGACTCTGGTAATGGTAAGTGGTACTCTTTCTGTTTGGAAAGGAGTACGTTCGGGTTAATAACGTGGGTTAATTCTAAAACTTGGCTTTCTCTACTAGTAATAATAACCTGACCAACTAAAAGCAACTGCTTGACTTACCCCCACATAAAGCTAGTCCACTACAACCAAACAGGACACTTGCTGAGTATGTTGATGTGTACTCACCCTTGCTCTACACACCAAACCCCCCCATCCCCAGGTTGTCAGCATTGCAACCACTGCTCAGGAGAAGATGAAGCCGTGGAAGGAGACTTCCAGGAGTTCCAAGATTACGACGAGTTCTAGGCGTGGGTTAGCGGTAACCCCTAGTCGGCTGCCTGTGAAGGCCACGTGTATCTACGTTTCTTTTCCGCACTTTGATTATTGTAAAGACTATGTGGATGTCTCAGACATATGATGTAATTGACTATTATTCCCCTTTTATATTATGATTTGAGCACTGTGTGATGATGTCTAGTTATGTAACTGCTGTGTACGTGAATTGCTGATCCTGGCACGTACATGGTTCGCATTCGGTTTACCATCTAAAACCGGGTGTGACATAGGTGGTATCAGAGGTTGTGCTGACTGTAGGACCGCTAACCTAGGGTAGAATGGTCGTTCTAAGGATTATAGACCTTTGTTCCTGCCTTGACTTTGGTATCCCTTCAAAAGTTGGTCATATCGACCAAACCTATGTTCTACTATATATTATACCTTGCTAAAAAATATTTTGTTTATTCTAATTCCTCATTTATTCATGGTTTACTTGCTGGTCATATTAGTTCTGTTCTCACTCTTATGCTTGCGGTGTCTTTTGTAGATGGCTCATCTTAGACACACTGCACGAAAGTCTGTCATCCCCTTCTTACCCTCCCATCTCATGGAGCGTCCGCTTCGCCGTCCAGTGACCGGTCAGTCCAGCCACTTGGAGAGACTGCACCACTACCTGCATGAGGAGTAGGAGCGTCGACGACAGGAGCTGGAGCAGTAGGGCTCTTCTTTCTCGCTCCAGCAGGAGATAGAGTCTGTGAGGAGCTGCTCCCCTATGCTCCCCCTAGAGGCGCCCCCTGCACCACCACTGAGCGCCCCAGCCCCTAGAGTAGCTGCTAGAGGAGACCCAGACGATGGAGGTTGCGACAGCAGCTCGAGCCATGACACCGACTTTTCTGCTGACCAGGAGCCGGAAGGATATGTTGCTCGACCCATCACTCGCGACGCTGCTCGCGGGTGTCACTTCCACGATGCGCTCGACACCCTGCTACGTCGGGCACTTGACCGACGTACTTGGTCTATCGAGTATCGCTGTGTGGTCTTCCAGCATAGTCACGGGGTCTACCCGGACCGCTGGGAGGCGACCTGCTTGGTGCGCCGTCCGGAGAACAGTCTCTGGGGTGCTGAGGTCTGCTCAGAGCACTATTCCATCTCTGAGCGGGACTCAGCTGAGGCGACCATGCAAGATGCCGCATGGCATGCGCTTTCGCACTACTGCTCAGTGCTCGGTGGGGTAGCTGACGGTCTCAACCTGAAGTATTACCCCTGTCGTCCATCTGGCAGCATAGGAGGCGTTATTGTCTCACATGTTGGTGAGGACAATCCTAGGTTGAGCAGCACAGTCAACCTAGCCGCCGTGCTAAACACGGAGCTGGACCATGCGCTAGACGAGCTGAGTAGGGCTCGTGCTGAGATCGCCCAACTGCGGGCTGAGCGCACGGAGCGTCGTCACCTGGATGATGGCTCCCCCGCTCCCGTCGGGACTCAGCACCCGTACCGCTCACCTCGGCGTGGACACCAGTCTTATGGCAACCCCGACTGCAAGACCAAGATAAATTTAGAACCATAGATCATCAGCGTCGGATCTTGTAATTAATACGAAAATATATATACATAGAAGCTATAGTCTTAGAGTTAGTCTTGCTTTTAGTTAGTCTTAGTTAGACAGGGTGGTTTGCTTATCCTGTGCATTTATGTTTGTTATGATGAACTATGTTGGATCTGGATCTTTGTGATGACTGTCACCAGAGTGTGGGCATCCCCTGCATTTTGGTTTACCTGTTATGTTAATGAAGTAGCTATCTAGTTGGGAAGCCTTTCATTCCACTTTCCTCTTTATCTAAGAAGCTATGTTGGTCTGTGTTGGAGATTAGTGAAGATGTTCATCTATTCAGTGTTGTGGAAGAATTCTATACTCTCTTCTTATGCTGCAAGATTTGCAAGATCAGTTCTGATGTGTGATTGCATTCTGCAGATGTCAGAAAACAGGCGCAGAGGAGGAAGGCGTGCTCAGCAGGAGCAGGTAGCTCAGCAGGATGAGGCACCCCAGCAGCTGCAGCTGCCGCCCCCGCTCCCGATGTCCATCGAGCAGATGTTCATGATGCAGACTCAGGCAGTTCAAGCCATCGGTCAGACTCTGGCCGCCATTCAGCAGCAGCAGCAGCCACCACCTCAGCCTCAGATGCCTCAGATGCCCAGGGATAAGCGTGTTGAATTCATGAGAGGTCATCCCTAACGTTCGCTCATTCTTCTGACCCCATGGATGCTGAAGACTGGCTACACACTATGGAGCGAGAGTTGCACACCGCTCAGTGCGACGAGAGGGAGAAAGTTCTGTATGGTCCCCGTTTGTTGAGAGGAGCAGCTCAGTCTTGGTGGGAGTCTTATCTCGCCACCCATGCCAACCCCGACACCATCACTTAGGAAGAGTTCAGAGGTAGCTTTCGTCAGTACCATGTTCCTGCAGGTCTGATGACAGTGAAGATGTCAACACCGACACCAAGAGACAGTATCGCTTCCTGAGAGGCTTGGTTGACCCTCTGCAGTATCAGCTGATGAATCATACCTTCCCGACATTTCAGCACCTGATTGACAGGGCAATCATGACAGAGCGGAAGCGTAAGGAGATGGAGGATCGCAAGCACAAGATCAGTGGACCCTAGCCTGAAAGCAGCAATCGTCCTTGTTTCTCAGGCAATCCACCTCAGCAGTTCAGGCAGAACCAGCGTCCACCTCAGTAGCAGCAGTTTCAAAGGCAGTATCCTCAACATCAGCATCAGAATCACTAGAACAATCAGTCAGGAGGAGGTCAGTTCCAGAGGCAGAATCAGCAGGCACCTCGTCTTCCTGCCCCAGCAAACCAGCAGAACAGTCAAGCAGCCCCAGTTCAGGGTGGAAACAGAGCATGTTTCCACTGTGGAGAGTAAGGCCATTGGGTGATGCAATGTCCGAAGAAGGCAACCCAGCAGCTGACAGGCCCCAATGCCCCAGCAAAGCAGAATGTGTCTCATCCTGGAGCAGGCAACCGCTCTCAGCCACGCTATAATCATGGGAGACTGAACCACTTGGAGGTTGAAGCAGTTCAGGAAACCCCCGACATGGTAGTAGGTATGTTTCCAGTCGACTCCCATATTGCAGAAGTGTTATTTGATACTGGAGCAATGCATTCATTCATTACTGCATCATGGCTAGAAGCACATAATCTTCCAATAACTACCATGTCAACCCCCATTCAAATTGACTTAGCCAATGGTAGAATTCGAGCTGATAGCATTTGCTTGAATGTAAGTGTGGAAATAAGGGGGATAGCATTTCCCGCTAACCTCATAGTAATGGGTACTCAGGGAATAGATGTCATCCTAGGGATGAACTAGCTAGATAAGTATCAGGCAGTTATCAGTTGTGATAAGAGGACAATCAAGTTGGTGTCCCCATTAGGAAAGGAAGTGGTGACCGAGTTAGTCTCGCCTGAGCCAAAGAAAGGAAGTTGTTATCAGATGGCTGTTGATAGCAGTGAAGCAGACCCACTAGAAATCATCAAGGTTGTGTCCGAGTTCCCAGATGTGTTCCCCAAGGACCTACCAGGTATGCCACTAGAGCGAAAAGTTGAGTTTGCCATAGAGCTTCTTCCTGGAACCACCCCCATCTTTAAGAGAGCTTACAGAGTATCTGGACCAGAGTTGGTTGAGCTCAAGAAGCAGATTGATGAGCTGTCAGAGAAAGGTTACATCTGGCCAAGCACCTCGCCTTGGGTCGCCCCTGTCCTATTCGTGGAAAAGAAAGATGGCACCAGAAGAATGTGTATTAATTATCGAGCTCTGAATGAGGTCACGATCAAGAACAAGTACCCCTTGCCTAGAATAGAAGATCTGTTCGACCAGTTGAGAGGAGCCAGCGTGTTCTCCAAGATAGATCTGAGGTCAGGTTATCACTAGCTTAGGATTCGACCTTCAGATATTCCAAAGACGACATTCATTACCAAGTACGGATTGTATGAGTTCACTATGATGTCTTTCGATCTAACAAATGCACCAGCCTTCTTTATGAATCTGATGAACAGTGTATTCATGGATTATCTTGACAAGTTTGTGGTGGTAATTATTGATGACATTCTGATATATTCTCAAAGCAAAGCAGAGCATGCAGATCATTTGAGGATGGTATTGCAGAGATTGCGAGAGCACCAGCTGTATGCAAAGTTGAGCAAGTGCGAGTTCTGGATCAGTGAAGTCCTGTTCTTGGGTCATATAATTAACAAAGAAGGATTGGCTGTGGATCCGAAGAAAGTGGCAGACATTCTAAACTGGAAAGCGCCAACAGATGCCCGAGGAATCAAGAGCTTCATTGGAATGGCTGGATATTATCGGTGATTCATTGAAGGATTCTCAAAGATTGAGAAACCAATGACAGCTTTGCTAGGCAACAAAGTTGAGTTCAAGAGAGTTGGCAGCAGTGGTTCACGCACTGAAGACATGGAGGCACTATCTGTATGGGCAGAAATGTGATGTTTACACAGACCACAAGAGTCTGAAGTACATATTCACTCAGTCGGAGCTGAATATGAAGCAACGAAGATGGTTAGAGTTGATCAAGGACTATGAGTTGGAGATTCATTACCATCCAGGCAAAGCGAACGTAGTGGCAGACGCTTTGAGCAGGAAGAGTCAGGTCAATCTGATGGTCGCTCATCCGATGCCTTATGAGTTGGCTAAAGAGTTTGACAGGTTGAGCCTCGAATTTCTGAACAATATGCGAGGAGTAACAGATGAGTTAGAGCCTACCCTAGAGCGGTAAATCAAAGAAGCGCAGAAGAATGATGAGAAGATCAGCGAAATCCGGTGACTGATTCTAGATGGCATAGGCAAAGATTTTCGAGAAGATGCAGAAGGTGTGATATGGTTCAAAGACCACTTGTGTGTTCCCAATGTCCAGTCTATTTGAGAGTTGATCATCAAGGAAGCTCATGAGACAGCTTATTCGATACACTCTGAAAGTGAGAAGATGTATCAGGATCTGAAGAAGAAATTCTGGTGGTACGGAATGAAGAGGGAAATCACAGAGCATGTGGCTATGTGTGATAGCTGTCGACGGATCAAGGCAGAGCATCAGAGGCCAGCTGGGTTGTTGCAACCATTGCAAATTCCTCAGTGGAAATGGGATGAAATCAGTATGGATTTCATAGTCGGATTGCCTCGCACTCGAGCCGGCTACGATTCCATTTGGGTAGTGGTGGACTGCTTAACCAAGTCAGCCCACTTCATACCAGTCAAGACCAACTACAGCAGTGCAGTACTGGCGGAGTTGTACATGTCTCAGATCGTTTGTCTTCATGGTGTGCCAAAGAAGATAGTGTTAGACAGAGGAACGCAGTTCACCTCTAATTTCTGGCAGCAGTTGCATGAAGCATTGGGTACACATCTGAATTTCAGTTCAGCCTATCGTCCGTAGACAGACGGTCAGACCGAAAGAACCAATCAAATCCTTGAAGACATGTTGAGAGCATTGCGTTGCAAGATCAGTCCGGATGGGACAAGAGGTTGCCTTATGCAGAGTTCTCCTATAACAACAGTTACCAGGCCAGCTTGAAGATGTCACCATTTCAGGCGCTTTATGGGAGGAGTTGTAGAACTCCGTTGCAATGGGATCAGCCTAGAGAAAAGCAAGTGTTTGGGCCAGACATTCTGCTTGAAGCCGAAGAGAACATCAAGATGGTCTGGGAGAATCTGAAGATAGCATAATCAAGGCAGCGAAGCTATGTAGACACAAGAAGAAGAGAGCTGAGTTTCGAAGTTGGAGATTTTGTCTATCTGAAAGTGTCACCGATCAGAGGAGTCAGAAGATTCGGAGTCAAAGGCAAGCTAGCACCCCGCTACATCGGTCCGTATCAGATTCTCGCAAGGCGTGGAGAAGTGGCCTATCAGCTCAGTTTGCCAGAAGGCTTGTCCGCAGTGCATGATGTCTTTCATGTATCTCAGTTGAAGAAGTGTTTACGTGTGCCAGAAGAGCAGTTGCCAGTGGAAGGTCTGGAGGTCCAGGAGGACTTGACCAACATAGAGAAGCCAACGCAGATTCTTGAGACTGCAGATAGAGTCACCCGGAGGAAGACTATCAGAATGTGCAAAGTCAGATGGAGTCACCACTCTGAGGAAGAAGCAACCTGGGAGCGTGAAGATGATCTGATGGCTAAATACCCTAAGCTCTTTGCTAGCCAACCTTGAATCTCGAGGGCGAGATTCTTTTAAGGGGGATAGGTTTGTAACGCCCTGAATTTGGGGGTAGAATTTTTTCTTCTTTTCACTCACCAAATTCGGGCGTTACTCTCTTTTCTTTTCCCGTTTCGCTCCTTCCAAATTTCAAACCAGTATAGTGACGGGTGTCCGTGTCATGTATAAACAAAACCTAAGTGTCATGGGTGTTGCATCATGCCGAAGCACATTTCTTTGTCTGATGTCGCGTGTTCGTCTCGCCCCGTTTCGGATTTTTGGTTTGCGATCGGATTCCGTTTAGTGGTCGTGCGTGTCGTGGGTTTTGATCCGCGATGTGTCTCAGCCTGGCCCAGCCCAGCCCAGCCCGGTCCGGCCCGCGCGCCCCTAGCGCCCCCTGCCCTCCCCATGCGTGCCCCCTCCCCCTAATCCATTTGTCTCATTTGATTTTCTCCCGCGCAGTAACCTCCCTCTTCCACCTCTCTCTCTCCCCGTGGTGCTCTAGGGTTTGGAGTCGAGATCGCTGGAATTTGGATCCCCGGAGGTGAGTTTTCCCCTCCCCTCCCCTTCCCTCTCCCTCTCTCTCCTTCCCCTCCCCTTCTTCTCCCCCACGCGGCCTCCCTATCCGCGTGCCCGCGCCGCCTCGGCCCCCACGCCCGCGCCGCCTTGGCCCCCGCGCCCGTGCCGTTCCGCGGTCGCGCCCGCGCCACCCTCGGCCCGACCCCACGCCCAGCCTCGCCCTCTTCCCCGGCGAGCCCCTCCCCACGTCCCTGCGCTCTCCCTAGCGGCGAGCCCTCCCCACCCCCCGGCGAGTGCCCCCCTCCTCGGCGAGCCCCCCTCCCCGCGCCCGGCGAGCGCCCTCCTCCCCGGCGAGCCCCCCTCCCCCGTGCGCCCTCCCCGTGCCCGGCAAGCGCCCTCCCCCGGCGAGCCCCCCTCCCCGCGCGCCCTCTCTGCGCCCGGCGAGCGCCCTCCCCCCCGGCGAGCCCCTCCCCGGCGGTCAAATGCTTCCTGCTGCTCTGCCCCCCCCCCAAGCGAATTCGGCATCATTCTTAAGCCGAAGGATAGGGGTGAAGGCATCAATCTTCCCAGCTAGGTTAGAAATAAACCTTCATAAATAATTCACCTTGCCGAGAAACTTCTGCACTTTGACCTTACAAGTCGGAGGTCCCACATTCCGAATAGACTTGATTCGGTCAGGGTCTATCTCTATACCATGTTCATGGATGACAAATCCTAAAAACTTACCAGCCGACACTCCAAAAGCACATTTATGTGGGTTCATTTTCAAACCATACTGACGCATCTTATCAAAGGCTTTGCGCAAATCAGCTAAATGAGAACTAAACTCAGCCGATTTTACTACAATATCATCAATGTAGACTTCCACAGTGTTTCCCAACAACTCATGAAAGATCAAATTCATAGCCCTCTGATAAGTAGCACCGGCATTTTTTAGACCAAATGTCATGACAACCCACTCAAATAAACCAATGAAGCCTGGACATATAAAGGCCATTTTAGACGTATCCTCTTCGGCCATGAAAATCTGATTATATCCGGCATTACCATCAAGAAAGCTAATAATCCTATTTCCTGATGCATTATTGATTAATGTGTCGGCTATGGGCATGGGATACTCATCTTTAGGAGTCGCTCTATTTAAATTGCAAAAAATAATGCATACTCTAAGCTTACCTGACTCCTTCTTCTCCATCGACACAATATTGGAGACCGACTCTGCGTATCTGCAAGGTCTAATAAAATTAGCTTCTAGCAGTCGGTGGATTTCGTCCTCGATTCGTGGGAGAAGATCGAGACGAAATGTTCTAGCTCTCTGCTTGAAAGGTCTGAAACCGGACTTAATGGGCAGCCGATGCTCTACGATCTCTCGGCTTAATCCCGACATCTCAGTGTAATTCCAAGCAAAGCAATCTGAATATTCCTTCAATAGACCGATCATCTCATTTCTAGGATCGGTCTCCAGGGTCTTGTTTACAAAAGTCGGCCTTGGAGTTTTACCATCTCCTATGTCGATCTCCTCCAAAGGATTGGCCAATGTAAACCCCTGCCCTAGTTTACCGAGATCTCTGAATTCCTTTATCATGTCTCCCACAGAGGAATCAGATGATCTTTGTGTGATGGTGGACTCTCTGGTCTCAGAGGCCGGATCATCCGTAATACTGTCTTTACGCTGTGGTAGATGTTCGGTCTTATAGTCCGAACTGTTTTGTGAAAGACCAGACCATCCGGCCTTAGAAGCCGAACTGTCCGTGACCAAGGACTCATGAATTTTGTATGTACTCATCATTTAAACTTTATTTAGGATTTGTCCGATTCTCCATCAGCTCTAGCATTACAGGAATGAAACCCTTCTTATCTATACTTATGAACTGGTAATCAGAAAAATCTACTCCTGTGAGACATGTAGCAGTCTCATAAGTCCAGAGTACAAGGGCATCGGCCACAGCGATACAGGCCAATACAATCAGCATGTACTTGTTCTATATCATCGCCTACCCATTGTATTAACATTTGATGTAATGTAGAAGGTATACATTGGTTGGCATGAATCCAATCTCTGCCTAGGATTAGACTGTAATTTCCTTCTACATCTGCGACGAAGAATGCAGGAGCAAGGGTCTTAGTCCCGATGGTTAATTCAACGGACGTGACTCCCCTGGCTTTAATCGAACTATTAGTTCCAACAGCACTGAGGGTCATGTTGGTCTTGACAAGTTCGTCATCTTGTTTACCTAATTTTCTGTACAATGAATAAGGCATTAGATTTACAGTCGCCCCTACATCTACTAACATTTTAGCAATCGGTATCCCATCAATGTGATCACGCACGAAGAGCGGCTTTAAATGATTTACTGATTCCTTTGGTTTGGTAAAAGGCGGCTTCTTTAGGACCGAAATCAAACTAGGCAACAATAGGTTCATCGTCGCCGACAATAGTACAATCGACGGAAAATGTAATAATATTTACATCCATACCTGGGCATTCTAGAGAAGCTTCGTAGTCGACCAAGTCTTCTCCCAGTAGGTCGTCCTCCTCCATTGATGTCGATACGTCGTCGGAGGCGTCCTGGTGTGGTGCAGACGGTCCGGACTCAGGGGTCGGACGGTCCGCGCCTTCTGTAGCTGATCCAACCTTTTTAGCTAGGATGTCTGCCATACCTGCAGAGTGCTGCACAAGTGCTGTTTTATTTTCTATTTTTGTGGCCGTTTGATTTTCCTCAATGACCTTTGGTCTCCATTTCTTTTGCGGTGGCGGGTGCAGTGGATGCGTGTCATTGAATATCTTTTCCGCCTCCTTTTCCTAGTTCTCTTTTGCTCTTAGGCATTGTAATTTTTGCTTTTGGGACCGTGTCAATCCCGCTGGGCACCATCGAGGCATGGAGTATTTTGGATCAGCTGTTTTGATGGTAGTCGTATCTTCTTTTTTGGTTGTGTTGGCCGATTCACCAAAAATCATCGGCCCTTCATTATCTTCTTGTATGATGACATCTTGTTGGGCCTGTGTCTGCTGACAGGATTGAGCGACGCTCAATCGGTCTTGTACTGGAGGTGCCAACCTGTTGAATACAGATGTTTGGGGTGCCCCCCAAGCAGGGTACTGTGGCATCCCAAATGGATATGGTGGCATGCCCCACATTTGATTTGGGATATATGGTGGAGGTAAATATGTGTATGGATATGGCATAGGTGGATAAGGGGGTGGAGGTGTCCATGTAGGTATGTTAGGTCTCAATTGGATAGTATGACCTTCCATTTCTTCCAATTGGTGGGGTGGTCCAATCAGTCTTACCTGACATTGCTCACGAATGGGCGAGCGAGGTTGCTTTGTTGGCCGGTCACTGGGGTCGGCCTTCTTTTTCACATATTTGGACAATAATTGATCGAAAGTCAGGCCGGATTTGACTAGCCGACCAGCTGCTTTAAATGTATTTGTTTTCCACGTACCTATCTCTGGTCGTCGTGGTTTGAAGGTACGCTGTAACACCCCTGGTGTTACTGTAACTAAAACTTGAGCATGGCATCATAAACATTGGCATTGCATATGTTTGACACACCTAGAGTGCATTCACTAGGTAAAAATTTCAAACAAGTTGTATTGTTATAGCATTTTGCAAATAGAACCCTGGATAGGGAACTTAACCCTAAATAGGGATTAAAGGGGTAAAACATAACCCAAATTGAGAAAACCCAAAAACTTTAGGGGAATAGTCATAAAATGTTCCCAAGAATGAACTTGAATCACATTTATACCCCTAAGACATCAAAAACCCCATTGGAACCCTGGAAAACCCTAAGTCCAAACCCTAGGGGCCTATGTGCAAAAACAGTGCACATTTGGACTAAAGTGTAAAAACTACAATATTGTGGCATATTAAGTCCTTTGGTTCACAAATATGTGAATTTTCAAGTTAAACCCTAAGTTTTGGGTCTATTTGCAAAAATCACCTCTTAAGTCCTATATAGCCTAAGTCTGAATTTCAGAGTTTTGGGCTCAACTTTGGAGCCTTGTAACTTTCAAATTATAGGGTTTTTGCCCTAGGTCACCACATTAAACTTGTAGACCTATCAAAGGAGAACAACTTTGGTTAAGAGTGTGAGCATAGTTGTTAAGAAAATTCAGGAGATAATTAAGCCCAAAGTTGGACTGTCAGACTACTTAAAGTCTGAAATCAGACTGACAGTGGACTGACATGAACTCTAGGCTTAATTTCAAGCAAGATCCATTAACTTTTTGTGGTAGCACAATATAGCAATATTATAGATGGTATATTGCTCCACAATTTTGCTACAGAGTGTCGATCATGTTGCCATATAAGTTTGGGAGAAAATCAAGCTCAAAAACGGTCTGTCAGACTGACTAAACCCCATTCGCCATGGTATAGTGCTCTCTTGTGGATCAGATCGCCGCGGCAGAAAAATCTCACCGCCAGTGACTCCCCGCCGTGATTCGTGTCACCGGCGTCAGGATTCACGCTCGTGGTGGATGGATAACGTCGCGGGGAAAAGGATCTCTGCCGCCGGTGAGCTGGAGGTCACTCCGGTGACTCACCGTCATCTCCCCCTTCTGCTTTGCGGCTGGTGCGGATAGCTTCACCGGTGAACCGCCGCCTCTCGGCCTTGTGCCGCATGGTCTTGCCTTTCCACCGCGACGCCGTGACTCGCTACGGCTGTCTCATCGTCACCGGTGAAGTTGCCACGATGGTGGACACAAATTCGCGACGTCGATGTTCTTCCTTATCTCCGGTCACCCGCACTGCCCGACTAAATTACGCTCCACCGCCTAAGCCTCCTATAAATTGAGGGCCGGGGCAGCTGCGCTACATCATCGCGAAACCAGAGCCCCCAATCCCACCCTCAATCGTTCTCCAGAGTCCATAAATTTTGAATTCTCCCCAAATCAGTTTCCGCTGCCGTGAATTGTACCCTGCCGCGGCCAGCCCCATTTCGGTCAGTTCAACCTCCCCTCTCCCACGTTTAAGCTTTCTCATATGTCTACCATGCTTGCCGAACCACCAATTTGGACTAGGGGATCACCAATCCATGGGAACATGCTCATCAGTCCGCCATGTTCACGGTCGCCGTGGCTAGAACAAACTGTGTGACCATTAGTGAAATTATGTTGGGGGAAATGATCGGGGTGGATCCAATTTCATGTCCGCTGCTCGATAGCGCCGGTCATGGCCCCGTTCGGCCGGTCTACAAGCTCGTCGGAGCTCGGTCGCGTTCAACGCCGTCGAGGACCTTCCCCTACGAAGGAATAGAAACCGGGGGTCTTTTCTGCAAACAGTCACGACTCAGTGCAACAGTGACCGAACCCATCTCCAATTAGCCAAAACCCTGAGGGTTCTTCTGCAAAGTCTTCCCCGCGGGCGCGCGCGCACGCTTTCCCTCTGGGTTGGGCTTTCTGGGCTGAAATCGGCCCAGGATTGTTCATTCTTTATCTTTTTCTTTTTCCAGCAGAACTCCAACAATTATAGAAAAGTGTAGAAAAATCCCAAAATTGTCAAACCAATTTTCCTAGGCTTCTTATTTTCCATAGTATTTAATAAAATTAGTTTCATGATTTTTAGATTAAATAAGGAATTTTAAGGCATTTAAAGTAGTTTAAAGCATTAGTTCTAGATTTTTAGAAAACATATGGTAATTTCAAAAATGATCAAACTTTTTATATAAGCTCTACACATTATTTATAAGCCTTGGGTAGAGTTTGATTTGATTTGGACCTTGTTTGATAACTAGAACCCAAAACCCTACCCCTGCCCTTTGAATTCCTTTACTGACTCCGGAAACCCTAAGTTTCCCGGGGAACCGTGAAGGAAAATTGTATTCAAGACTTTAGATAATAAGTTCTTATTATCTATGCACTCTCATGAGCATTACATGGCATTCATTCTTATATACATACATATGGTTATGTTTAGAAAACGAAGAAGAGATTGAAGTGACTGAAGAGAAGACACCACCACCTTTGGAATCTCAGGCAGGGACTTGTCTCTACTTTGACATCTGCGGGCCCAAGCCTGACTCACCTACTAACGAAGGCAAGCCCCGGTGCATTTGCCACCTTCCTTGATGTTTTTAAAATCTTTCTCACTTGCTTGTTGCATTAAGTAATAGGAGTTGGTTGTTAAACAATTCCTGCATTATCTTCCTTGATCTTGATTACCTTCCTTGATACCCTGTTTTACAAAAGGTTTTTACTATGCTTAGTATTGCTCTAGCAAAACAAAAGGTTTTGTTTTACAAAAGATGTTTGGCAAAGTGGGTGGGATGTTTTTGAAAATAAAACTTGATGGTGAATCCATCACGGCCGTGATGGATTCAACATCAGAAAAGATGTACCTCTGCCAGGTACCAAGTTTTTGGGTTTAAATGATTAAGCTGAGACCAGGCGGGTGACTTGCACGAGAAGAGAGTCTCGGTGTAGTGTCTCCGTCTGAGTCAATTAAGGACCGTCTTGATGTAGGCTTGATGACCGAGGACCCTTTAACTGGTCACATGCCTCGTCATGGGTAAGCCTTGCCTCGGGCAGACTAAGGCCAGAATAAGATAACATGAAATGGGTGTGGAGCGGTGGCGAGAGTAGCGTGTACCCTCCGTAGCAAGAGGCTGGACGGTGGTGTATCTGTGCTCTCGGTTTGCGTGAACCTGATCTGGTCTTAAGAACCCCGGTGGCGGGTTGACATATGCAAGGTTTAAGTGCTACATATGTCGTGTGATTGGAGATCCTCAGCTGAGTATAATCGATTCGGATCGCCGTACCTTCGCTGTTATGAAGACTTGGTCACTGCCCTATACGTAGAACTCCAGTAAAGATGAAGGATAAATTAAGAAATTGGCTAGTTTAGGATAAGTGTTTGAACTAGGTTAGAAAGAACTCTAGATATAGGTAAGTTTACCTAACCTGAAAATAAAATTGGATTTTTAAGGATCCACCCTTAGTAAGCATTTATGCAAAACAGAGTCTTTGATCTTGAGATACCTTACCTTGACTCCCTTATAACCAGCATACCGTTGAGAGTCTTTTCTTTAGTCGGGTAAGACTTGCTGAGTAATTCCATACTCAGGGTTTATTTCCCCGTTGTTTTTAGGTGAGGAAGCAGCAAATTTTTGTTGCTTTTGTACCAAGGTGGTTCCACATGAAGAAAAACAAGAGTGAGGCGGCGGGAGGACATGGTCCTCCATAAGAAACTTTTTATGTAAAAACTATCGGGAGGAGTTTTTGCCTCCCTTGGTCTTGTAATAATACTACTCAGCACTCGTTTTATAACTCTGGTCTGTAATAAGTAACTTAATCTTACTTTCTAAATAAATGTGAGTTTATGTAATCGCTTCCGCATTTCTATATCTCCGATGTTCTGTAATGTCTGCAAGATGGGTGAAACGTTCTTGGAAAGGTAAGAAAGAAGATACCGAACTTGTCAAGTAATTCAGGTGCATCTACAGGGTTGTGTGATGTCCGTTGGACAAGGACAACTGTAGGTGGGCCTAATAACTTGGGAGGTTCCGTCACATACGCAGTCGTTGCGGGTCTTGAGTATGATCGGACCGTCCGCTGGAATTCTCCGGACCGTCCGGTGTGGTCCCGGACCATCCGCGCCTGTGCGTCGGACCGTCCGAGATGCGCAGCACGGGCTCCTGCTCCTTGGTCTGCGCTTGCCCCCCAGCGCTGGAGGTCGTGATGGTCATCTTAAGAGTCTCCCCTCCATCGGGAGTCTTCTCGGCCACCACTTTCCTGCAAAAAATTTTAAGATTGCCATCAGCCTCTCTTGTGTTGCCGATGATTATCTCTTTGTCTTTGCCCTCATCTGCTGTGCTTGGCTGAACCAGAATCCTTTTGCCCTCAAAATCGATCATGTTCATCGGAAAGGGCTCCGTGTCCACCTGCATATCCTGAAATTTCAATCATCCTTCGTTAATGGACGATTGAATCTGTCGACAAAATACATTACAATCATTAGTGGCATGAGAAAATGAGTTATGCCACTTGCAGTATGCACGACGTTTTAGCTCGTCGGTGGATGGAACAGTGTGATTTATTTTAATGTTGCCATTTTGAGTAATTCATCAAATATTTTATCACATTTACCAACATTAAATGTAAATTTAACCTCCTCTTGTCGTTTCTTTTGAACCGACTGCAAGGAGGAACAAGCCAAAGATTTGGCCTGCTTTGGCCAAACCATTTCAGCAGTGTATACTTCTGTTGATTCGTCGTTCGAGCTACTTTGGTCGCACTCTACTATATGGACATTGTAACGAATGGTTTTGGCAGTCTCTTTGCTTCGGCTTTCACATGCCAAAGCTCTCTGGTGTAATTGTGCTAGCGTGAAAAATTGGATGCCTTCTAATCTTTCTTTTAAATAAAATCGCAGTCCATTATAGGCTAATCCTGCTAGCTGTTTTCTGCTAAGTGTATTTGGAAGCATCGGTTTCTTGTATCCCGGAACCTCTGGATGTATTCATTAACCGATTCATCCTTCCCCTGTCGTAGGGCCACTAGGTCTACCAAATCTAACTCATAGTCATCAGAAAAAAAATGGTCATGGAATTTTTGTTCTAACTCCCCCATGACGAAATAGAATTAGGAGGTAAAGTGGCGTACCATGCGAACGCGGTTCCTGTTAAAGACAATGAAAATAAACACACATGAAATGTTTCTGTGTCAGCCAATTCTCCTAATTCACTAGTACACAGAGGCTCTATAGTGGCGGTTCTAGAGCTGTTTGCACTGGCGTTTTTCAGTGCCGCCAGTGCTAGGGGCCAGTGGAAATCGCCATTTCCACTGGCGGTTATTCTAGAACCGCCAGTGAAAATATAATTTCCACTCGCGGTTTTCTTAAGCAAACCGCCAGTGGAAATAGCATTTCCACTGGCGGTTTTTTTTATTTAGCCGCGAGTGAAAGTTTTCCCGCCTTTTTTTAAATTTTCAATCAGTACTGAAATTTATATATATTTATACACACAAATATATATATATATTGATATTGATAAACATGTAGTATTGATATTAAAAGCAACATGGAATTAAATTCTATCATACATTTATATACATCAAAGTCTTGTTTACAACCATGTATGCATCACACATTATATACATCAAAGTTTTCACTTAAGCTCTAATAACTATCTCGGCTAAGAGATAGTCTACTAATTTCTGTTAGTATTCTAAACTCTAGCAAAGCTAATGTTCTGGAAGCATCGTGATATTTCCCTTCTGCGGGAATGACCTCTTTCAATATGAATGTGCACAGGTCCTCAACTATGCCATACAATGCACCTTCAGTCAAGTTCTCCGGGCTTCCTTGTTGAAATTGCTATAAAGGAAGTTTATAAACATCATCTATTTATACTCAATAATAACACATTTGCATCTTTAATGACATAAATACATATGTGACTATTACTAATAATACCTTGCCAGGGTTCGTGATGTATCATCCGTTCATTCTCATGAACTAGCACACGTAGAACCCACATAGGACCGATCCGGGTGGTTGCTTGTGGCACTGCATAACGAGAGATTGGTTATTTAGTTGCAACATTGTCCTATGTACGTACATGTATGATATGTATTCATAAATTCACATACTTACCGGCCAGTTATAATGGATGTCTAGTGGCACGCCTTTTTTGGACGTGTCGTACTTTCCACCTTGTAGCTTATAAAACCTAAATGCCCTGTGATCTCAAATAGAATCACCATGTTATTCTACAACATCGATATAAGTATGCATGCATAGAAAAGGCTTACAGCTCTAAGATGTTGAGGAATTTTGAATAGGCCAAAGGCTCGGTGTGCAAGGAGTCGAGCACCAGCACCTTTCCAACCTTAGGATAAATGATGAAGCATATCCAGTGGTCCATGTACGAATCAAACTTGTGATACATGTGTATTGAAATAATTAATTTTATTTATGCAAAATCACACTTACTTAAAGTTGTACGGGGCCACTATGGATTCCCTGTCTTGAAATTGAAGCATTGCGTGTCCTATGTAGGTGGCGTATCTTGCTTCAAAATCCTTCTTCAGATCCTGGATACGCACTTCAATTTCTTCGTCCGTTAGTCCCTGTAATGCTTCGTTGTCTTTTCCGATTCTAAAAGTGTGGTTATCCTCGCATATCTTTATTGGGTTGAGATACCCAACCCTTTTACTGGCACTAGCATTGGGATTGGTACCATAAAGGATCTCCTGCTGATCATGTTGCATTCTGCAACGCACACGTGCATGTCAGATATTGAAAATTTATACAACTCACTAATAATAACACATATATGTGGAGTATGAGTGACACTTACAATGCAAATATGGTTACAAGTTGCACGTCGAGTCTCTGAAGGTTCATCATTAAACACATGTCCTCGAATGCAACAAAGGCATTTTGATTTGAACCAATAAAAGCATGGGCTGGTATATTGACACTGATGGTGTCGATGCCAACTGAAGATGCCCGCATGTACCAATCATGCAACCTTTTAATATTAGCCGGGACCTTCCTTAGTTTCTCAAAAGTGAGTAGTAGTCTGCTCGGCACATATTTTTTAGGCACGTTTTTATAATCTGCCTTAGTTGGCTTCTTTATCTTTGTGGCCATTGCCTCAACCTTTTTGCGGACTCCTCGAGATCGGCCAAATCAACAGTGTCTGACGTGAGGCTCCGTCCAATCCCTTTCAAAAGACGAGTTGTGCCAGCAGTGGATTTACTCTTCTTTTTCTTCTCGAACGGGGACACTAATTTTGGTATAGAAACTTTAGATTTCTTTGATTGTCGTGGATCCCTTGATGGCTATGGAGAAGGTGGATCCCTGAAGGGCGATGTATGTGGCATAGACGGTGGGCCACCATGAGGATGAGGAGAAGGAGGGTCAGAAAGAGGATGAGGAGCAGCATGTGAAGTTTGAGGAGGTGATGATGGATGTACAATAGGAACAACAATTTGAGAAGGCGGAGACGGTTGGGCCTGCGATGATGGCTATCGTGGTGGATCAACCAATTTGACATCCCTTCGAGGCCAAAGGATAAAATTCTTGATAGCTTGTCCAAGTGTCTCGATACCTTCGGGCCCAGGGATGTCTAGCATGTCGTCCTCGGATCCTTGGACGACTGTCATCACTTCCACCCTGCAATATTCTTCTGGAATGTCGTTTCCATGGAACTTGCGTCCTGGGATCGCAAGGCCTGTGGCTACTTTCTTTGTACGCTGATTGTTAATACCATATCTTATAACTAGTGCGCATGTCACAGGCCTTGTGATGTCATCAACTGGATAGCGGACCTTATTTCCCGTTGATGTGATAGAGCTTGGGATGGTCGCCCTCGGTGGAAGCCGGCGGTTGAGCTGCTGGAATTATTTGCATCTGTGGAGTGGTCATCAGTTGAACAGACATCACACTCGCCAATTGTTGCATCAATTCTAGAGGAGGATTCGATAGCATTTCAGACATCAGGCCTTTGAACTCTTTCTTGGCCTCCTCCTTAAAATAATTCGCCATCTCTTCCATGTATCGATCACGTTTCTTGTACAGACCTTCCCATTGTGGTCCGAATCCTTCCTTCCATCCTTCCTTAGATGAGATTCCTCGTACACAACTAGGATGCTCAGGGTTACCGAGACCAGCCGTTAGAATGTCTCTCTCCCTTTGCGGCTTAAATGTTCCTTGGCTCTGCTTAGCTGCAATTACATATATGTTTTTTGCCGCTTCTTCGACAGTGGGATCATCAAAAGATACACCAGACTAAGTTTCCCTTGGTTTTCTAGCACGGATCCAATTAGCTGTGCTTTCACCAAGTTGCTCGGACAGCGTCGGCAACCCTGCAGCCTTCTTCTCGGCGTCTTCTTGTCTTCATTTAGGAACCTGACGCTTGTAACCACCTGTGCCAAGGTGGTGGTGGTATTTGTTCTTCTTAGATAGTTCCGAATTTGCCTCACTTAGCGATATGAAATCAGGGCTGCTCCTCTGCTCTAGAAATACTGCCCACTGACCTGCTGAGATTTTATATTTTTTCATCGGGTCTAGGTCTTTTTTTGCAAAATTTGTATTCATCTCAGACCTCCAGTTTCGGAAATTGATTGCAAACTGCTTCATCGTGTATTTTTTCATGAGTTCTTCTGAACCCTGAGGCAAAATGAACCTCATTATTAGCTTATTCCACATTTGATTCTTGACATCATCTGATACATCTCTCCACTATCGGATTGTGATGTCAAGATTATCTCTAACTAAGAACCCAAGTGCATTCCGGAACTTAGGCAGTGCCTCTTCTGGAGCTAGGGGCTGACCATTCGGGCTCACGTCTACGATTTTATATGTCTTGTCAGGAAACTTGTTTAGCCCCCTGTCACCTCTGTTCCGATCGCTCTGCTTCCTTTTCCTTGACCTCTCGGTGGTTGTCTCGGTCGATTTTGGTGCGCCTTGGGTCGGTTCCGGTGCGCCTTGGGTCGGTTCCGGTGCGCTAATCCTTGGTCCTTGATTGGAGAACTCATTGAGCTATATATATACAAATACATATTATCACATATTAACATAAGCAATAATTAAATTCATATTAACAAATACCCTAACCCTTAACCACTAACACTAACCCTAAGCCCTAACCCCAACCCCTAATATTGTGATACGGATATTATCGAGTTACGTATAGAGAGGGAGAGTCGTATAGGACGTAGAGAGAGAGATGGAGAGTCATATAGAACGTATAGAGAGGGAGAGAGGGAGAGTCGTATAGAACGCAGAGAGAGATGGAGAGTCGTATAGAACGTATAGAGAGGGAGAGAGGAGGAGTCGTATAGGACGTAGAGAGAGAGAGATGGAGAGTCGTATAGAACCTATAGAGAGGGAGAGAGGGAGATTCGTATGGATATTATCGAGTTGTGTACCCCTTTCATCAGATTGGAACAAAAGATTAGAACATATATATAATATCATACTAAGTTCTTACATAATACGCCGTCCATCATACTAAGTTCTTATATATAATATCATACTAAGATTAGAACATATATAGTAATTTCTACTTTTCTACTCCTCGTTGTCTATCAGTGTCGTCCAATCGATCTCCTGATCTTCATCGTCGGAGATGTTGGTGATCTACTCCTCTCTTCCCTTTCCCTCCCTCCTCTCCTCTCTCTTCTCCTCCCTCCTCTCTCTTCCCCTCTCCCTCCTCTCTCTTCTCTCTCTCTCCCTCCCTCCTCTCTCTTTCCTCTCCCTGCTCTCTTCCCTTTCCCTCTCTCCTCTCCTCTCTCTTCCCTCTCCCTCCTCTCTCTTCCCTCTCCCTCCTCTCTCTTCCCTCTCCCTCCTCTCCCTTCCCTTTCCCTCTCTCCTCTCCTCTCCCTCTCTCTCACTCTCTGCAGAGACGCGCGCCCTAGGGTTTTTACACGCGCGGCGGCGGCGCGTGCATGGCGGCGGCGGCGTGCCCGAGCGCGATCGAAGTCGAAGAAGAGAGAGAGAGAGAGGGGAACGTACCTACGGCGCGGGGACGACGGTGGGGACGACGGCATGGACGACGGCGGCGCACGACGGAGAAGATCGCCGCGGCGAAATTTCGGCAGCCTGATGGTGGGAGTGTAAAAGACTGGGCGCCAAAGACTTAGAGAAATTTTCGGCCCCGCGCGCGCTCCTTTATATAGGAGATATTTCTACTGGCGGTTGACAATGACAACCGCCAGTAGAAATCATTTCTACTGGCGGTTTTCGTTGTGAACCGCCAGTAGTAATATTTTTAGTATATTATTTTTTATGATATATACATATATTAAGTATATAAATTTGTATACATATTAAATATATAAATATATATATTTAGTATACATAATATATATATATATATTACTTCTCTCTCTCCTCTCTCCTCTCTCTCTCCTCTCTCTCCTCTCTCTCCTCTCCCTCCTCTCTCTCCCCTCTCCCTCCTCTCTCCCTCCTCTCTCTTCCCTCTCTATCCCTCCTCTCTCTCCACTCTCTCCTCTCTCTTCCCTCTCTCTCCCTCTCTCTCTCTCCTCTCTCTTCCCTCTCTCTCCTCCTTTCCTTCTCCCCCTCTCTCCTCTCTCTCCTCTCTCTCTCCCCTCTCCCTCCTCTCTCTCTCCTCTCTCCCTCCTCTCTCTTCCCTCTCTCTCCCTCCTCTATCTCTCCCTCTCTCTCCTCTCTCTCTCCTCTCTCTCTCCTTTCTCTCTTCTCTCTCTCCTATCTCTCTCCCTCTCCCTCTCCTCTCTAGAAAGTCACTAGAAAGTCGTGTAAAATTACATGCTTCGGTTTGTCGCTAACAATAATCAATTACATGACATGTCCTAACAATAATCAATTACATGACAACTATATAATCTAGGGAGCTATTGTTCTGCCTTGTCCATCGTGGCGTACCCAGGGCATCGAATTGCGTGGGATGCTTCACTCAACGTTCCTTATCTTGGTTGGATGGTCTATGAAAAGAGACATGTCATTGAACTGGTTAAAATCCTCTAAATCAGATACACCATTAACTCCTATAGCTTGTTGTTTTCCAGGAAAAACTACATGCTTCGGTTTGTCAGTGCTTTTCTTCTCATTGTTAGAAATGATCTGTTCAGCATAGAAGACCTGTGCAGCACGATTAGCAAGGATCCATGGGTCATCTTTGTAACCTACCTTACTTAGATCAAGAACTCTGACCCCATAGTTGTCTACCGTGACATGTTTGTCTTCAACCCATTGACATCGAAAAACCGAGATCTGAAATGTACCATAGTCTAGTTCCCATATGTCCTCAATAAAGCCAAAATATGTAATAATCTCACCAATTTCATCATCTATGGCCTCGCATCGAACACCATTGTTTTGTGACATGCTCTTTTTGTCCTTGGACTTGGTACAAAATGTGAATCCACTAATGTCATAGGTTTGCCATGTTGTGACCTGGCGTGATGGTCCAGATGCCAACCCCTTGATGGTTTGTTCTTCTATTGTTTCTCCACGTGGAATGTCCTTCACCATTAGCCATGTGTTGAACCGCTGCTTATGTTGCTTCATTACCCAATCAGCCATATGCCCAGGATTTTGCTCGTGAAGCTCATTGATGTGTTGTTGGATAAATGGCTCTATTATCGCTAGCTGATGTAGGATGCTGTGATGTGCCTCAAGTACTGTATTGTAATCTGGTGGGATGAAAGATTTCCGTCCCATCCTCCTGCTTCCATACAATCTACCCTTGTGTCGTGACGGAGGCAAACCTATTGCAACCTGGTCTTTTAGGATACTATTGCAGAATGGACCTTCAGACTCAATGGCCTCTTCGGTACAGTACCCCTCTATCATGGATGCCTCGGGACGAGCATGGGTTGATACATAGCCATTCAATATTGACATGAAACGCTCGTACGTCCACATTTCATGCAAGTACATAGGACCCAATGCCTCTATTTGTGGCACCAAGTGCACCACAAGGTGCACCATAATATCAAAGAATGATGGAGGGAAACACATCTCAAACTGTGATATTGTCTCCACTGCGAATTCCTGAAGAGATGCCAACTCATCACGGCCAATTACCTTTTGTGAAATTCTGTTGAAAAAGTAGCACAACCGTGTGATTGCCATCTTTAAAAACAAAGGATTTATAGCCCTGATGGCAATAGGTAGGAATGTAGTCAACATGACATGACAATCATGTGAGTTGTAGTTGGTGACTATCAGGTCTTTCATTGACACAATACTCCATATGCTAGAGCAGAATCCGGATGGGACTTTCAAATTCTTAAGCCAAACACACATCACATGTTTCTCATCTACATTGAGATTGTAGCTTACTGCTGGGAGATGGTACTTCCCATTTTCTTGAAGAACAGGATGTAGTTCCTTTTTTATGCCTAAATTTACCAAGTCCATGCGTGAATTGAGCCCTTCTTTTGTTTTGCCCTTTATGTCTAGCAAGGTGCCAATTATGCTTTCAAACACGTTCTTCTGAACGTGCATACCATCGATCGCATGCCGCACATCTAACTCTTTCCAGTAAGGCAAGTACTCGAAGAAAATAGACTTTTTCTTGAATATAGCCCCCAGAGCTGGTTTGGCATCCTTCCTTGTTTTTCCGTCTTTTGTTTTCTTCCCGAAAACAAACTTGATATTCCTGACTATTTCAAAAACTCTGACCTCTATTGTTACCCGATGGAGCAGTAGAATGTAGTTCACCATTATTGTCAAAGTACTTATCCATCTTTCGCATGTGGTACCTGTGTCCTTCCAATAAAAAGTGTCTGTGCCTCATGTACACTATCTTCTTAGATGCAGTAAGGGACATGTAAGCAGTTCCATCAATGCATACTATGCAGCCAACCTTTCCCTTAAACTGGCCTGATAATGTGAAGAGTGCAGGGTAATCGTTGATCGTAACAAAAATAATTGCTCTCAGCGTGAATGAATCTTTACGATACTCATCCAACATTTGAACACCTGTTACCCACAATATTTTCATATCCTCCATTAAGGGCTCTAAAAATACATCCATATCAACTCCAGGTTGTGTAGGTCCAGAAATAAGGATGGTTAGCAAAATGTACTTCCGTTTCTGCATCAACCATGGAGGAAGGTTGTATATGGTGAGGATTGTAGGAAATGGGTGATGTCTAAGAGGGGGGTGAATTAGGACTTCTAAAACTTTTACTAAACTAGGCCACAACTAAATCCATAGAGCAAAACCTATGCAAGTAATCAAACTAGAAGGTGCAAACTAGGTTTTGTCTAAGTATTGCTATCTCTACCATTAAGGCTAAGTTTCAATCTACACTAAATAAGTATGAATACAATATTGAAACTTAAATGCTTAATATAAATGCGGAAACTTAAAGAGCAAAGTAGAGAAGCAAACTCTCGTGGATGATGCCGGTATTTTTACCGAGGTATCCGGAACCACGCAAGGTTCCGACTAATCCTCGTTGGTGCCCCTACGCAAAGGGAAGCCCACGCGAGGGCCAAGCACCACGGTCGAGTAACTCCGTAGAGAGCCACAGGCCTTCTCCACGCGCAAGTGGTGCTCCGCTTCCGGCTCCTCTCGGACGCCGTCTCCACTATCGAGCTTCCGGCTGAAACGCCTCGGGCCTCGTTCCCTCCGGTAGACGGTGGCGGCCGTGACACAAACGCGGTTGTCACGGTCTCGCAAGACTCTCGCCCCACTCGGTACAATTACAATGACTCACGCAAGAGCCGAGGGGTTGTGTGGTTTTACAAAACTCACTCAACTAACTAGGGTTCACCTAGAGCAAGCGCTAAAGCGGTCTAACTAACCTAAGCACTTCACAAAGCACCTACGCTAATCACCGAGTGATTCTATTAAGCACTTGGGTGTTTGAGCTCTTGGAAATGTGCACTATATGCCTTGGTATGTTGCTTGGGCTCCCACACCTCCAAATGGCCGGTTGGGTGAAGTATATATAGGCCCCAACTCAAATATAGCCGTTGGAAAGCAGTTCTGCAGGTTTCTGCGGTGCACCGAACAGGTGCACCGGACTGTCTGGTGGTGCACCGGACATGCCACGTGAACTAGCCGTTAAAAGTAACCGTTGGAGCTTTCGAAGATGCTGCACCGGACATGGCGCACCGGACGGTCCGGTGTGCACGGACAACCCATGTTCTCTTGTCGTATTTTGGCCATAACTTTTAGCTCCGAACTCCGATTTCGATGATCTTGTACTTTTTGGAAAGCTTATGAAATTCTCTACATCCCAGAGTTGAAGCCATACCAGTTTGAGCAAATTTGGCACACCGGACAGTCCGGTGTGCACTAGACATCCCATATACAGCTGCAGTTTTTTCAGCAATTCTGACTTCGTATTGTGGGCATAACTTTTAGCTCCGAACTCCGATTTTGATGATCTTGGACTTTTTGGAAAACTTATAAAATTGTATACATCTCAGAGTTGAAGCCATGCCAGTTTGAGTAAATTTGATTTTGTGAAACACTTCCAATTCAGTTAGCCCTTCCTCTCAATTTTGTCAACTTCACTTTTGTTTTGTAGCTTTGTATCTCACTTCTACTTCTTGATGTGTTGGACTCTTAGCATGTACAAAGTGTCTTCAATATGACTTTGTAATGTATTATATGGGTCTTATAATGTCTTCTTTGAGGTGTTGCATCCTCAGAGCCTCAGTCCAATCCACTTCGCATTCTGTGAACTACAACACACAAACACTTGGGAAATACATTAGTCCATAGGTTATGTTGATCATCAAACACCAAAATCTATTAAGCTAAATGGCCCGGGGTCCATTTTCCTTACAATCTCCCCCCTTTTTGGTGATTGATGACAACACAACCAAAGCAAGCAAATATAACAAACATTTGAGTGAAAATATGCAATCTACTTGCTAGGATGCATGTTTGTCCCCATAGTGTGATATTATGGACTTAAGCCTCCCCCTAACTCCATAATTCACTTACTTCCTATTTTAGGCCAAAGTGCCAAAACCACTTGAAAGATCAAATTTTTAATTTGGTGGTGTTTGGTGTTCGATAGCATTTTCATTGCTTTGGTCCCTACAACTTCTCCCCCTTTGGCATCAACCACCGAAAAGGAAGACATTAAAACATGTGGGAAGCAAATAAGACTTGCCCTCAAAAATTATTTGTAAAATAATGCCAATTGAAACACCAAATTGATACTCCCCCTAAAAGTGTTCTCCTTTAGAAAGAAATTTCTCCCCCTGTAGAGACGAAGAAATACTCCCCCTGACAGAGATCTTCTACTTAGGAAAAAGCATGTGAGAAATGGAGGTGCAAGTCATGATTTGAATAGAACAACTTCCCTTATGTATAGGTAACAAAATATGAGTTAACAATATATGCATTTATAGCAACATGGGAAGTATAAGATATGAAATATAGTCTAATCAAATAATGGAGAAGACATGTAAATGTTACTAAGTGTAGTCTCAAAGATACCAATTGAAAGTCAATTGTGGACCAATTGAAGACCAATGGCAGGCTTGCATACATAAGAATTCTTGTAGATTTGCAGTGGAAGCTTGTTGTCTTTCTCTGGGGACTTCATTTTCCTTACAATGAGACTACTACATGAAATAGACTTGAAAACAGGTATTAGTCTCAAAGACTTAGATTATAGAGTAATCTCCCCCTGAAAGTGTGCATACAAGTTTTGAATACTTGTAGGAGACATGCACTTTGATTTGATATCAAGTGGGGCAGATTATCCATAATTCGAGCTTTGGCACATATAAGTTAAATGATACCAATAGAAGGATATAAGTTTTTGAAGCATTAGTGTCATTTACTTAGGGATGTTAAATAAGCTATTTGTCGTGCTTAATTAAAACTTTTTAAACCATGTAGGTTTGCTTAAGAATATGAAATGAGAATGAGCAATCCTACCATGTGATTTACCTAGTAAGCATGCATTGTTAATCTAAAGCAAGTACCAAATGAAATATTAGGCATGAAAGGTAAAACTGATACAAGAAAATAGATACACATATCTAGAAATAAGGAATACAATAAATCTAGTTACCTTAGTCATGGGTGGGGAAATTTGGGTCCAAATTTTTCACTAACTCACTTGGCATAAACATGATCCAATATGATGTATCCCATGATATACATCCCAACTTTGCCAAGTCTCCAAATTTTCCGTTGACCTTTGGTCCACTCACTTCCCTTTCGGGACCCAAACCTTCTTGGTGCTTTTCATGGTTGAGATTATTTCCTTTGGCACCCAGATGCGTTTGGCCCCCTTTCCTTTGTCCGCTTGCTTGTTGGCCTTGATTGCTATCACCTTTCCATTCTTTTTCTTTTTGATCAAATATGGTGTAGCAGCCTTTTTGACCACCTTTTTGATGTAGGTGTTGGAGATTTTGCTTGATGGATTTTGCTTGAGCTTTTGCTTTTGCTTATCCCCGGTCATCGCCTTGCATTGGAAATACTTGTGGCCTTCCTTGTGGCATAGCCTACAAATCACAGTTTCTCCCTCTATAGGCTTGTTCACTCCCGCAGTGGTGTTATCCTGTGGAGGTTGGATTTGTTTGGCTTTGCCTTTCTTGTTGTACAATGCCTTCTCTAGACGAGCCACTTCTTGCCTTAATTGCTCATTTGCCTTTGCAAACTCATTCAAACATGTTTCTACAACAATATTCTTAACAAGAACTTGGTTGCAGGGGTTAGAATCATCAATTAAATCAAAGCAAGAAGTAGAGGCATCTTTCTTAATAATTTCAGGAATTTCAATTAAAGATGTCATTGGGGTGCTACCAATGTTTTCTAGCTTAGTAGTTAGCTCATTATTGTGTATGCTAAGAATCTCCATGTTCTCTAGCAAATTTTCAATAGCTTTTTGGGAGCTAGCTAACTTAGCCTTAAGTTTTTTCATTCTTTTTAATAAGGCTATCACCGGTAGCAGTAGATGGAGCACTAGATTCCAAAAGCTCAATTTTAGTTGATAGCTCACTATTTAAGTTTGCAAAAGTTTCAAATTTTTCTAGCAAACCTTTGTAATCATTTTGAGAGCTAACCAACTTATTTTTCAAGGTTTTAAGTTGAGCTTTTTGCTTAGTGCAAACATTCTGGAAAAATTCTACGGCTTCCGCAAGCTCATCTAGAGAGGGCTTTCCCTCACCTTCATCATCACTACTACTTTCATCACTAGAGGATGAAATGCTTTTGTTACCTCTTGCCATAAGGCATTTGTGTGATGACCGTGATGAGCATGACGAGGACCGGTGGCTGCACGTCCTTGGAGGTTCATCTTCACTTGAAGAATCATCCCAAGTTCTAACACTTGTTAGCGCCTTGCCTTTGCTCCTCTCCTTTTTGGGTTTGGCCATATTTGGACAGTTGTCCCTGAAGTGGCCCTTCTCCCCACATGCGAAGCATCCTCTCTTCCTTTGCTTTTTCCTGTCAATGTTAAAGGGAAGATCCTCGACCTACAGAGGCACACCCATTAGATTAATCTTGTGGATCATCCTCATTACCTTTCCGACACGTCAGATTGTTTCTTCGTCCTCGGAGGATGATGTGCATGGTTGATTATCCTCATCATCATCACTTTCTTCTTCTTCTTCTTCACTTGAGGAACTTGGAGTGGGAGCCTTCTTTTTGCCCTTCCTTTCATCACATGCAAAAGCATATGGTCTTGAGGAAGTTGGCTCCTCTCCCCGACACATTTTTTGTGACATCTCAAAAGCCGTGATTTTCCCAATCACAATGGTCGGGGTCATGTTGCTCAAGTCCTCCATGTTGTGAAGGATGGTGATGATGCACCCATATCTTTGTTGTGGTAGCAGGGAGATAATCTTCCTCACAATGTCTGCATCACCTAACTTATTAATGACAATAGAATTGAGCTCATTGATAATTAGATTCAAACGAGAATACATGTCTCTAACAAGCTCATCATCTTTCATAGCAAAAGAATTATACTCATTTAAGACTAGGCAATGTTTTTGCTCACAGACATTGGATGTGCCGTCATGGAGCTCATGCAATTTAAGCCAAATGTCATTAGCAGTTTTCAAGGTAAATACTTGATTAAAAATATCCATGCTAAGAGATTCATACAAGCAATTTTTGGCTCTAGCATTTAAATGAATTTCTTTTTCCTCACTCGTGGTGGGTTTCTCGGGATTCTTGAGGGGTTTCATCCCGTCACGAGTGACTCTCCAAACACCTAGATCAACGGCCTCTAGGTAACAAGCCATTCTAGCATTATAATATGGGAAGTTAGTGCCGTCAAAGTGTGGTGGCCTATGGGTATCTATCCCTTCCTCTAAAAAGTGTCGGCTCTTTTAGCGGTGAAGCTAAAGCGTTTCAAATGAGCCAAACCGGGCTCTGATACCACTTGTAGGAAACGGGTGACGCCTAAGAGGGGGGGTGAATTAGGACTTCTAAAACTTTTACTAAACTAGGCCACAACTAAATCCCTAGAGCAAAACCTATGCAAGTAATCAAACTAGAAGGTGCAAACTAGGTTTTGTCTAAGTATTGCTATCTCTACCGCAAAGGCTAAGTTTCAATCTACACTAAATAAGTATGAATACAAGATTGAAACTTAAATGCTTAATATAAATGCGGAAACTTAAAGAGCAAAGTAGAGAAGCAAACTCTCGTGGATGACGCCGGTATTTTTACCGAGGTATCCGGAACCACGCAAGGTTCCGACTAATCCTCGTTGGTGCCCCTATGCAAAGGGAAGCCCACGCGAGGGCCAAGCACCATGGTTGAGTAACTCTGTAGAGAGTCGCGGGCCTTCTTCACGCGCAAGTGGTGCTCCGCTTCTGGCTCCTCTCGGACGCTCCCCGCCGTCTCCACTATCGAGCTTCCGGCCGAAACGCCGCGGGCCTCGTTCCCTCCTGTACACGGTGGCGGCCGTGACACAAACGCGGTTGTCACGATCTCACAAGACTCTCGCCCCACTCGGTACAATTACAACGACTCACGCAAGAGCCGAGGGGTTGTGTGGTTTTACAAAACTCACTCAACTAACTAGGGTTCACCTAGAGCAAGCGCTAAAGCGGTCTAACTAACCTAAGCACTTCGCAAAGCACCTACGCTAATCACCGAGTGATTCTATTAAGCACTTGGGTGTTTGAGCTCTTGGAAATGTGCACTATATGCCTTGGTATGTTGCTTGGGCTCCCACACCTCCAAATGCCCGGTTGGGTGAAGTATATATAGGCCCCAACTCAAATATAGCCGTTGGAAAGCAGTTCTGCAGGTTTCTGCGGCGCACCGGACAGGTGCACCGGACTGTCCGGTGGTGCACCGAACATGCCACGTGAACTAGCCGTTAAAAGTAGTCGTTCGAGCTTCCGAAGATGGCGCACCGGACATGGCACACCGGACGGTCTGGTGTGCACCGGACAACCCATGTTCTCTTGTCGTATTTTGGCCATAACTTTTAGCTCCGAACTCCGATTTCGATGATCTTGTACTTTTTGGAAAGCTTATGAAATTCTCTACATCCCAGAGTTGAAGTCGTACCAGTTTGAGCAAATTTGGCACACCGAACAGTCCGGTGTGCACTGTACATCCCATATACAGCTGCAGTTTTTTCAGCAATTCTGACTTCGTATTGTGGGCATAACTTTTAGCTCCGAACTCCGATTTTGATGATCTTAGACTTTTTGGAAAGCTTATAAAATTGTATACATCTCAGAGTTGAAGCCATGCCAGTTTGAGTAGATTTGATTTTGTGAAACACTTCCAATTCAGTCAGCCCTTCCTCTCAATTTTGTCAACTTCACTTTTGTTTCGTAGCTTTGTATCTCACTTCTACTTCTTGATGTGTTGGACTCTTAGCATGTACAAAGTGTCTTCAATATGACTTTGTAATGTATTATATGGGTCTTATAATGTCTTCTTTGAGGTGTTGCATCCTCAGAGCCTCAGTCCAATCCACTTCGCATCCTGTGAACTACAACACACAAACACTTGGGAAATACATTAGTCCATAGGTTATGTTGATCATCAAACACCAAAATCTATTAAGCTAAATGGCCCGGGGTCCATTTTCCTTACAAGGATCGCTGGCCATGTGCTATGCTTGCTGCTCCTTTCAGCAAATGGATTCATTCCATCAGTACTCGGTGCGAACCTAACATTTCTTGGTTCATCGGCAAAGTCTCGGTGGTTCTCATTGAAATCTTGCTACTGCTTCCCATCGGCTGGATGTCGAAGCTTCCCATCGTTTTTGTGCTCATCAGAAGCATGCCAGCTCATAAGTTTGGCATCCTCAGGGTTAGCGAACAAACACCTCAATCGATCGACGACGGGGAGGTACCACATCACCAAAGCAGGAATCTTTTTGAGCGCATAATAGTCTACTTCTTCTTTTTCTTTGCTCGTGGATTTTGAAGTCTTCTTTTTGGCTTTTTTTTGCTTCTTCCCTTTAGACATAGATGCAACACACTCTTCCTCTCGATAGTCTTTATTCGTCTTGTACCTACTTGCACCACACATTGGGCAGCTCTCCAAGTCTTTATAATCATCACCTCGATAAAGGATACAGTGATTTCTACACGCGTGGATCTTCTCCACGCCCATAGTGAGTGGACTGATTAGTTTCTTTGCATAGTACGTGTTAGCAGGCACTTTGTTCTCCTTTGGAAGCATGTCTGCGACAATACTCAAGAACACATTGAAGCCAGCATCAGACAGACCATATCTAGCTTTTAACATCAACAGCTTTAACACAGACCAGAGCGTCGTGAACTCTTTGGTACAACCCTTAGACTCGTCGTACAAAGGATCTTCTGCTGCCTTCTTCAGGGACTCCATACCTTTCATGAAGAACATCAATGGATATGTATGACGATGCAACATTGCCTCTAACAACTCTTCATCTTCCTCGTCCATAACATTTGGCAGAACATGGGTTCTTTCACGTTCATTTCCTCAAGCGTAACCATGATCAATAACATTTGGCACTACATGTTCGCTCTGTGGAAGAGGTTGTTGTGTCTCGTGAACGAACTGAAAGTTGTCGTCGATGTTCGCAGGGTTTCCAGCTGTATAAGGCGAAGAGCTACCCTCTCCATGCTTTGCCCAAATTATGTAATCCTTCACAAATCCTCGGCATACCAGATGAGTTATGATTTGTTCTGTGTCATGAAATACAACAGCATTTTTGCAGTCCATGCATGGACAATATATGTGCTTTGTCTTTGTTCTCCAAGCATGGTTCGTAGCGACAACAATAAACCTATGGACCTCAGATATGTATGATGGATCTAGCCTTGATAAGTTATACATCCAGGATATCCTCTCCATCATCACCTGTAAAAAAAGTAACATAAAACACACAAGAACACAAATTGGCAAGAGAAACATATACCAATATTTCCTAACAACTAAATATATCATGGATAAAGAAAATTGGCAAAAGAAACATGAACAACCTTTCTTAGCGACCTTCTTCCAAAAAATAAAGATCAAAACCTCCCCCTTGTATTTTGTGAAATCTGGCCTTCCAATGAAAGTTGGGCTGCACGCAAGCTACACAGTTTTTGTCGGGAAGGATGAAGGGGTATTTATACAACAAAGGTCATAGGCGGTTGGATTAGGCAACCTAACTACTTTATCTCTAACACATGGTGAAACCCTAGATCCAAAATGTGGCTAAAATGGAGGAAACATGAACAAAATTTGGCAAAAGAAACATAAGCCAAACTTTCCTAGCAACTAATAAACAAAAAATCTTAATACCCAAACCTATCTCTAACACATGGTGAAAGCCTAGTTTCAAAATGTAGTTAAAATTGAGCAAAAATGAACAATAATTGGCAATTGAAACATAAGTAAACCAACCTTTCATAACAATTAATAAAAACAATCTTAATTACCAAACCTATCATCCTCCCTCTCCATACAACACATTCACCATTCTTTAAGCAACTAAATATGTGTCATGGATAAACTGATTTGAGAACTAAACATGAAAAAGGAGAGGGAATAGACAAAATCTAACCATCTTAAGCAACCTCATTTGAGGAAATAGAGAAAATAACCTAGCTATACTCTTCTCTCTCACATGTAAAACCCTAGATCCAAAATGTGGCTAAAATTGAGCAAGAATGAACAAAAATTGAAAAAGAAACATAAACCAACCTTTCTTATTCACCTTCTTCCAAAAAATGAAGACCAAAACCTCCCCCCTTGTATTTTGTGAAATCTAGACCTCCAAAATCGCCTCCAATGGAAGTTGGCTGCGAGCTACAGCTCCTGTCAGGGAGGAAGAGTGGTATTTATAACACATAGTTCACTGGCGGTTGGCTTGAAAAACCGCCAGTGGAAATAGGATATTTACACTAGCGGTTGGTGTAACAGAACCCCTAATTTCCACTGGCGGTTCTGTTACACCAACCGCCAGTGTAAATATCCTATTTCCACTGGCGGTTGTGTTAAGATAACCGCCAGTGGAAATAGGTTTCCACTGGCGGTTCCCAAGCTGGGCCCACCTGGTTTTTTACTGGCGCGCGGTAACTGAAACCGCCAGTGATAATTTATGGGTGCCGCAGGCTTTTAGCTCTTTTCTACTAGTGATTGTGCTAAGAACTGGCCTATGTGTTCGCTCGTGTTTTTTCCTTGGTCACCCGAAAATTTTGTGAATTCGGATATCCTAGTTCCCTGGGGGTATGGGTGGTGATCAAATCGGCTGTCATAAGGTTTCCGATATGATTGCCCCCCAGGTACGAGACCACCGGCTATTTCCTCCCTCACTATATCGATGGCAGCCGGTGCAAGACCACCGGCTCTCTGGTCAAACATAGGTGGGGTTGGTTGGATATTAGCGTGTTGTCTTCCCCTCATTGGTTTGAGCTCTGTGGTGCATTGCCATTTACCCTATATGACTCATAGGATTGATCGCTCCTTTCCGGCCTTCTAGGCGGGGCCGGAAAGCTTTCCTGGGCTGGGGATTTTGTATTAATGGGCTGATACATCGCATAGTGTGATGGGAAGTGTTGCTGGGACGGGTGAGGATTCAGGTAACAATCCTCCTCAAAAAAGTCATGCACGGACTGTCCAGACATGTGCCCGGACCGTCCGTGATTATATGCGGACCGCCCGTCGTTGTATGCGGATGGTTTGACTGAGTAGTTTAGATTATGTGCCATATGTGGTGGCTCAGGTGCATGTCTGGGTAACACATTAAAAATGGGCTCGGCTGTTGCTGGCCCAGACGGTCCGCGCTCACGTGCGGACGGTTCGGGCATGTGCAGATCGGCTGATTTACTACCGATTTACGGTTGCTCAGGGTATGTGTTCATCAGCATCCCATAAAGGGGGTTGTGACTGGTCGTGACAACCTATAGCCGATGTATTACGCGTGTTACCCCCTAATTCAACCTCGTGTGATGGAAAATTTGCAATACTAGATTTATCAAATGCACGTACTAGTCCTATAATCGTTTTGCATACCCCCTATGATATTCTGCATTTGTTCTCGCTGTTCATCTACATAATTCTTAAGAGATTGTAGCTCGTTTGTATTACTTACATTGAGGATATCTGGTGTGGGTCGGAGCGAAGCCGGATCCATCGCCCGTTGTCGGACGACTTTATTGTTCCTGTCCACCTTGAAGTTGGCCAGGAACTTGGCTCTCGCCTCTTGAATCAGCTGCTCCTTATGCTCCTCGAACTGGAACTATTCGTCAGCCGGGAAGGTTTCCCAAGTCGGCTCTATAATGTTGTTGGGGGAGACTTCAGAACTATCCCTTGAACCAGCTATTGAGGGCCGATTTGATGGGTCTAGATGTGTTGTCTCCAGCGGAGTCGCCAAAAAGCATGTTGACGCCTTTTTCGGTCGCCAAACGCTCAACAAGAACCAGCGGCGGTGCTCTCTGCACAGGTGCGGACGGTCCACGGCCAGGGGCCGGACGGTACGGCGCGGACCGTCCGCGCGTGCGCAGGGGGCGGTGAAGGTCGCCGGCGGCGCCTGGATCTCGCTCCTGGGAGGGACCCCGTCGGGGAGGAGAGATCCTAGGAGTTGTATAGGCTCGGCCATGCCGACCTAGACTCCTCTAATCGACGTAGACTCGAAGGGAAGCGGAGAATTTGGGGATTGAGAGGCTAAACTAGAACTAGACTAGAACTACTCCTAATTGTACAGGAAATAAATGCGAGATAGAAGTATTATTAATTCGATTGATGATTACAAATCGGCCGTATACCTCTCTATTTATAGAGGAGGGGGACTGGACCCTTTATAAACTAATTTTCGAGCTAATTCCGCGAATCTAGCTAACAACCGTAGCACAAAACTCAGAACCCTAATCTGTTCTGCGCACACACGGATCGTCCGCCGCTCAATTTACTGCTCAACAGGATCATTCAGGTGGAAGGATACTAGGGACTCTCGTCTCTTTCAAGAATGTTGCTAAGCCGGTTGCGGGGGATGGCTGATCGGTGCAACTATGGTATGATCTTTGGGGTGACAAGATACACCAAATGAGTTATCCAGAGCTTTACTCTTATGCCATAAACAACGACATCACTATAAGGCATGCAAGAATGATTAACCCAACACACGGTCTCTTTCATCTGCCTTTGTCTCATGAGGCATACGCTCAATATCAACTCCTGGCCAGCAGGCTCCATGACGAGCAGATGACGGAAACATATGACAAGTGGTGCTACGCTTGGGGAAACTCGAACTTTTCCTCACAAAAGGTGTACAAGTTTATCCATGGTTCCACTGCATCCCCAGCAACTTTCGCCCAGCTCTGGAGGTCCAAATGTCAGCCAAAACAAAAGTTTTTCTTTTGGATCCTTCTCCACGACAAACTTAACACCAAGGATGTGCTCAGAAGGAGACATTTTGAGATGGACTCATACACCTGTGAGAATTGCATCCTCCAGAAAACTAAAACCTTGTATCATCTGTTCCTCAGGTGTGGTTTTGCAAAAAGATGCTGACAATTGGTGCAATGCGCTCCACCACGAATCTCTAACCCCCATCAGGCGACTCAGAAACTAAGAACTAAACCGAGAAAGAGCTGGTCTATGGAAATCGTAATCACCATGATGCAGAAACAAATGCATGTTTGAAGGCATACCTCCCACGACTCTGTTGAATAATTAGATAATTTTCAGATTAAATTCCGAATATAAATCATGATCAAATCAGAAGAACTGAAATAAAAAGTCAAATTAGATGATGCGTACTGATTAGACATACTGATAGATAACGCAGGCCAGAATCAGCAGGGTCGGCAATGTCGAAGCAGCGGGGCTGATGATCAGCGGAATCAGCGAGCAATCGTGTGAGGACGCTTCCCAAAAACCTTATTCACCCTCTCCCGGTGCGGGGTCTCGAAGGGCGAAGGGTTCCGGAGACCTGCTCTCCCGATCGCAGATGCACGTTGACGGTCGGGATGAAGGGAGCTGAAGGCGGCTCAGTTGTGAAGAGAGGCGAAAGCAAAAACTAGGATGATTTGGATGCTGACTGCCAGGCGCCTTTTATAGGGTCGAGTCCACGAATAGATAGCTATCTTCGATCTTATCCGCCCACGAAAATCTCGTGTTCAGTTTAGATTTTATAGCGATCGGTTAGGATTCTGATCTTAACAGCCAAGCAACCAAAAAATTAAACTGGCAAAAGGGAGCCGCGCCCCCGCAAGGCGAGGGGCCGGATTTCGGCAGACCATTCATGCGTACGTCGTGCACCCGCGCCCAATGATTTCAAGTCGCCTGGTCGAACCCTGAGACCGACCAGGCGACTAGTCGTGATTAGGCACGATTAGGGCGACTAGTCGACCCCTAGTCGGTCCTAGTCGGTCCCTGGTCGTCCTACACTAGTAGCTATACTTATATAGGTATATATATACATGTACATATTATATAAATTAGAGACTGCAGTAGTGCAGCAGGCTGCAGGACTCCAGGAGAAGGGGCAGGAAGCAGGGTGCTGTAGCCGCCGCCCGCTGGTGTAGCCGTCGGCAATCAAAGTCCAGGACTGCAGGGGCGGTGCAAGAGAGGAGAGGAGACATGCAGAGAGCCAGAGACTGTTGGCGGGTAGGTTAGAATAGGAGAGGAGAGGATATGTGCAGTGACTGTAGATGGGCTAAAAAGGCCCAATAACTAAACCCTAGCCGGGACGACCAGGACACATAAGTCGGACGACTAGTCGCCCTAGTCGACGATTAGTCGGACGACCAGGACGACTAGGTTGTCTGGTCGAGTCGTCCAGCAAATCGTGTACCAATTACTGACCAGCCCGACTAATCGCGATTAATCGTGATTAGTCGGACGACTTGAAATCATTGCCCGCGCCCTTCGCCCCGCCCGGCCAGGCGAGGCGAGTGAGCGCGCGCGTGTGGCTCTCCACACTCTCTCCTCTCATACATGACTTGGTGAGTGAGTGTGGCTTCCATATTTAAACTAGTTTCACTCCACTAGGACTAGCAATATGGTGCTATTGGTTCCACCATTCTCTAGCCATACACGTATATGGGTTTTTGAGATTTTCCTAGAATTTATTTGAATTTCTCAATTGGGCCTAGCCCATAAATCCTAACAATCCCCCACCAGATCTCAAATGCCCATCTATAGTTTTCGCCACTGTTCACTACTGTTTAATGTACTAGTGTTTCAGCAGAGACTGTAAGTTGAACTTCCGCCTAGAACTCCAAGCTACACCAACCGACAACTTGGACAATGAACTATGCCTTGAATTGCAAGTTTTGTGCGAATGGATTTCACTTAAAGCCATGACCAGTACTTGGCTACCAGTAGTCCCCTTCTCGGGTGGAGCATATACGTCGTACTCCAAGGTCTCTACATGAGTTTACTAGAGATCACCTAGATCTCATAGACTGCGAGGTTAGACAGTCTAACTCATATAGGTGTGTCTTTTCTAGAATGTTCTATAGGACAACATCTTTGCTAATACAAGCCAACAAAACACATTAAGGCACAAAGCCAACCTGCCTTACAACATTTGAGAGTATTGCATCTTTACTTAGAGAGGGTCAAAAGTTACTCTCCTCAGTTCACCAATGGCTTGTTCTTCCCTGGACCTAATTCACGGGATCTCCGATAGCATAGACTGGGTTTCCACCATGGCAACTTATAAGGGTCTCATACCCATCTCTCTCGATGCGATTTCTATCACATTACGTGGTAGTCCCTTGGTAAAAGGATCTACCAGATTTTTATCTATTGAAATATAAGTCACACTTATAACTCCGGAGTTTCTCAACTTTCTAACAGACTTCAATCGTCTTTTGACATGTCTTGATGAATTTCCATTATCCTTAGAACTCGTCACTTTAGCAATCACTGTCTGATCGTCATAGTTCATAAGGATAGCTGGTATTGGTTTCTCAACCACCGGCAAGTCCATCAAGAGTTCACGCAACCATTCTGCCTCAACGGTTGCTGTGTCAAGTGCAGCTAGCTCGGCTTTCATGGTTGACCTCGTCAAGATGGTCTGCTTGCATGACCTCCATGATACCGCACCTCCACCAATAGTAAAGACATAACCACTGGTGGCATAAAACTCGTCTGCATCAGATATCCAGTTCGAATCACTATATCCTTCAAGTACTGCATGCTGACCAGAATAGTGAATTCCATAACTCATTGTACCTTGCAGGTAGCGCATAACCCACTCAAGTGCATGCCAATGATCAGTCCCGGGGTTTGACATGAACCTACTTAATTTGCTCACAGCAAAAGAAATATCGGGCCTTGTTGCACCAGCAAGATACATGAGTGAACCGATGATCTGAGAGTATCTCAATTGGTATAAACCAATTCTCTTGTTCTTTCGCAGTGTCACACTGAGATCATAAGGTCTTGGAGAAGGTTTGCACTCAGAGAAGCCAAATCGCTTCAAAACCTTTTCAACATAGAGAGATTGCGAGAGAGTAATCCCACCATCTGCCTTAATTAGCTTGATGTTTAGAATCACATCAGCTTCTCCCAGATCTTTCATATCAAAACTCTTTGATAAAAAAGACTTGACTTCATTGATCACATCAATGTTTGTGCCAAATATCAATATATCATCAACATATAAGCACAATATAACTCCTTCGCCCCCACCACAACAATAATATACTGTTCGACACCAAAAAGATAGGGCAGACGGTCCGGCCCTGAGGCCGGACGGTCCGCGGTCCGGACGGTCCGCGCCTGTGGGCCGGACGGTCCGCACGTGCGCAGAGCAGATTAGGGTTCCGAGTTTTGTGCTACGGTTGTTAGCTAAAATCAAGGGAAAAGCTCGGAAATTAGTTTGTAAAGGGTCCAGCCCCCCTCCTCTATTAATAGAGAGGTATACGGCCGATTTGTAACAATCAATCGAATCAATACAACTTCTATTTCGCATTTATTCCCTGTACAATTAGGAGTAGTTCTAGTCTAGTTCTAGTTTAGCCTCTCGATCCCCAAATTCGCCGCCTCTCCTCGACTCTACATCGATTAGAGGAGTCTAGGTCGGCCTGCCCGAGCCTAGACAACTCCTAGGATCTCTCCTCCCCGACGGGGTCCCTCCCGGGAGTGAGATCCAGGCGCCACCGGCGATCTTCCGCCACCCCTGCGCACGCGCGGACCGTCCGGCCCTAAGGCGCGGACCGTCCGGTCGTCAGGCAGGGATCCCTATCCTCTGCACTAGGTCGCGGACCGTTCGGCCCTGTGCCGCGGACCGTCCGCACCTGACCAGAGAGCACCGCCACCTCGCGCCAGGTCGCGGATCGTCTGGCTCTGTGCCGCGGACCGTCCGCGCCTGACCAGAGAGCACCGCCGCTGGTTCTTTTGAAGTGATTGGCGCCTCCAAAAAGGTGTCAACATACTTTTTGGCGACTCCGCTGGGTACAACACATCTAGACCTATCAAATCGGCCCTCAATGGCGGTTCAAAGGATAGCTCTGAAGTTTCCACCAGCAATATCATCACACCGACATGGGAAAACTTGCTGACTGAAGAACAGCTCCTGTTCAAGGAGCGCCAGGAGCAGCTGATCCAAGAAGCAAAGGCGAGGTTCCTGGCTGACTTCAAAGTGGACAGGAACAACAAAGTCGTTCGGCAACGGGCGACAGATCTAGCTTCGCTCCAACCTACTACGATTACCCACAATGTAAGTAGCACCAACGAACTCCAATCTCTTAAAGCTTACATAGACGAACAGCGAGATCAGTTGCAACGTATCGTAGGGGATATACAAAACGATAATAACAGGCTAGTGCATGCGCTTGATAAGTCTACTATGGCAAATCTTCCTTCGCACGAGGTTGAATTGAGGGAATATACACGTAATTCATCGGCTACAGGGTGTCACGACTAGTCACAACCCCTTTATGGGATGCCGATAGACATGTACCTCGGGCAACGACAGCCTCCCACGCACATCGGCGATAAATTTGCCGATCTGCGCATGTCCGGACCGTCCGCACGTGAGCGCGGACCGTCCGGGCCAGCGGCGGCCGATCCCATTTTTAGAAGCGAATTACCTAGACATGCACCCAAGCCACCACATACGTCACAGAACCCAAACTACCTAGTCGGACGGTTCGCATACAACGACGGACAGTCCGCGTATAACCACGGACGGTCCGGGTACATATCCGGATAGTCCGTGCATAAGTCTTTTGAGGAGGATTGTTACCTGAATCCTCACCCGTCCTAGCAACACTTCCCATCATACTATGCAATGCACCAGCCCATTAATTCAAGATCCAGAGCCTAGGAAAGCTTTCCGGCCCCACCTAGAAGGCCGGAAAGAAACGATCAAACCTATGAGCTATATAGGGCAAATGGAAATGCACCACGTAGCTCAAACCAATGGGGGGAAAGACAACATACTAACATCCAACCAACCCCACCTATGTTTGACCAGAGGGCCAATGGTCTTGCACCGGCTGCCATTGATATAGTAAGGGAAGAAATAGCCGGGGCGTTCCAAGATAAGCTCAGAGTAAGCATGGTCCCTGGGGGGCAATGATATCAGAAACCTTATGACAGCCGATTTGATCACCACCCATACCCACAGGGGACCAGAATACTCGAATTCGTAAAGTTATCGGGTGACCAAGAAAAGAGCACGCGTGAGCACATAGACCAGTTCTTAGCACAGTTAGGAGAATTGGGCGACACCGAAGCATTCCGTGTACGTTTGTTTTCATTGTCTTTAACAGGGACTGCATTCACACGGTATGCCACGCTCCCTCCTAATTCCATTTTGTCGTGGGGAGATTTAGAACAAAAATTTCATGAACATTTCTTCTCTGGCGATTATGAGCTAGATTTAGTAGACTTAGTGGCCCTACGACAAGAAAAAGATGAATCGGTTAGTGATTACATCCGGAGATTCCGGGATACGAGAAACCGATGCTTTCAAATTCATTTAACAGATAAACAACTGGCGGGAATAGCCTTTGATGGATTGCGCTATTATTTAAAAGAGAAATTAGAAGGCATCCAGTTCTTTACGTTAGCACAATTACATCAGAAAGCTTCGGCTTGTGAAAGCCAAAGCAAAGAACTAGTCAAAATGGTTCATCATAGTGTCCATATAGTAGAACATAATCAAAGTAGTTCGGATGGTGAACCAAAGGAGATTTACACTACCGAAATAGTTTGGCCTGAGCAGGCCAAATCTTCGGCTTGCTCCTCCTTGCAGCCAGTTCAAAAGAGATGGCAGGAGGAGATTAAGTTTACATTTAATGTTGGCAAATGTGATAAGATATTCGATGAATTACTAAAAAATGGTAACATTAAAATTGATTATATCGTTCCACCTGCCGACGAACTAAAGCGTCGCGCATACTGCAAGTGGCACAACTCATTTTCCCATACCACTAATGATTGTAATGTGTTCCGACGACAAATCCAATCGGCCATTAACGAGGGATGATTGAAATTTCAGGAGGACATGGAGCCCTTTCCAATGAATATGATCGACTTCAAGGGCAAAAAGATCCTAATTCGGCCCAGCACAGCCGATAAGGGTAAAGACAAAGAAGTCATCATCGGCAACTCACGGGAGGCCGATGGAAACAACAAAATCTCTTGCAGGAAAGTGGTGGCCGAGAAGACTCCTGATGGAGGAGAGACACTGAAAGTTACCATCACAAACTCCGGCACTGGAGGGCAAGCGCAGACGAGGGGATATGCGTGAGAACCCATACTACGCATCGCGGACGGTCCGGTGCCCAGACGCGGACGGTCCGTAACATCACCGGACGGTCCGGAGCGTTCCAGCGGATGGTCCGGCAACGCCGAAGAGCCGCGGCGACCACGTACCTTCAAGCCACGACGGCCAGAAATAGGTACGTGGAAAACTAACACGTTCAAAGCAACTAGACAGTTGGTAAAATCCAGTCCAACCTTTGATCAATTATTGTCTAAATATGTGAAAAAGAAGGCTGGCCCCAGCGACCGGCCACCAAAGCGACCTCGCTTACCCACCCAGGTGCAACAGTAGGTTAGGCCGGTTGGACCACCACACCAATCGGAAAGGACGGGAGGTCATAATGTTCAATTAAGACCTAACGTACCTGCATGGACACCTCCACCACCATATCCACCTATGCCATATCCATACACATACATACCTTCACCATATGTCCCAAATCAAATGTGGGGCATGCCACCATATCCATTTGGGATGCCACAGTACCCCGCTTGGGGGGCACCTCAAACATCTGTATTCAATAAGTTGACATCTCCAGTACAAGACCGATTGAGAGTCCCTCAATCTGGTCCACGAGCACAGGCCCAGCAAGATTGTCGAACAACTCGGCCCCAAAGGCTGACTAATCTAGCAGGGGGGCATACAACTACAACCTCCAACAGTACAGAAAAAGGAGAGGTCATTAAAATAGGAATGACAGATATCGTCATACAACAAAATAACGAAGGACCGATGATTTTTGGTGAATCGGCCAACACAAACAAAAAAGGAGGTACGACTGTCAACAAAACAGCCGATCCAAAATACTCTATGCCTCAATGATGCCCATCGGGATTAACACGATCGCAAAAGCGAAAATTACAGCGCCTTAGAGCAAAGGAGAATAAGGAGAAGGAGGCGGAAAAAATATTCAATGACACACATCCGTAGTATCCACCACCACAAAAGAGATGGAGACCAAAGGCCGTTGAGGAAAATCAAACGGCCACAGAGACAGAAAATAAAACAACAATTGTGCAGCTCTTTGCAGGTATGGCAGACAGTCCGGCTATAAAGACCGGACCAAACGTACAGGACGCGGACCGTCCGACCCCTGAGGCCGAATCATCCGCAATACACCATGACACCTGCAACGACGTACCAACACCCATGGAGGAAGATGACCTGCAATGAGAAGACCTGGTCGACTACGAGGCTACGCCAGAACATTTAGAAAATTAGGAAAGCAAGGTGACAAATTGGTCAGGACCAGTATGACGTTTGGCGGTGTTGGGACTGACAATTCGATCAAAGCTAAAGGGGTCACGTCCGTTGAGTCAACCATCAGGACCAAGGCCACTGTGTACCATCCTAGTAAGTGGCAAGATGCCTAAGAAAACCGATGTGATACATCGAGTTAGTTGCTTTTGGTTCGCTCAGCTCCACCAAAAGGCAGGGGGGCATATGTTCGACACCAAAAAGAGGGCGGACGGTCCGGCCCTAAGGCCGGATGGTCCGCGGTCCGGACGATCCGCGCCTGTGGGCCGGACGGTCTGCGCGTGCGCAGAGCAGATTAGGGTTCCGAGTTTTGTGCTACGGTTGTTAGCTAAAATCACGGGAAAAGCTCGGAAATTAGTTTGTAAACGGTCCAGCCCCCTCCTCTATAAATAGAGAGGTATACGGCCGATTTGTAACAATCAATCGAATCAATACAACTTCTATTTCGCATTTATTCCCTGTACAATTAGGAGTAGTTCTAGTCTAGTTCTAGTTTAGCCTCTCGATCCCCAAATTCTCCGCCTCTCCTCGACTCTACGTCGATTAGAGGAGTCTAGGTCAGCCTGCCCGAGCCTAGAAACTCCTAGGATCTCTCCTCCCCGACGGGGTCCCTCCCGGGAGCGAGATCCAAGCGCCGCCGGCGATCTTCCGCCGCCCCTGAGCACGTGCGAACCGTCCGGCCCTAGGGCGCGGACCGTTCGGTCGTCAGGCAGGGATCCCTAGCCTCTGCACTAGGTCGCGGACCGTCTGGCCCTGTGATGCGGACCGTTCGCGCCTGACCAGAGAGCACCGCCGCCTCGTGCCAGGTCGCGGACCGTCTGGCTCTGTGCCGCGGACCGTCCGCGCCTGACCAGAGAGCACCGCCGCTGGTTCTTTTGAAGTGATTGGTGTTGGAGCGAAGGTAGAAACGCCACCCTTCGACCGAAGTCTCCACCGCTTAGCCCCTGCCCTGACAGACAAAGCAGGCAGGGACACCCTTCGCTTCATCGGCACCAAAGACAAAACGGAGACCCTTCGCTCGATTCGGCACCAGACGAAGGCCTGCGGCGACGCCTCCCCGCGGCGCGGCCTCGTTCAGCTCTGAGGCCCACATGAGATCTGGCCCACTGCAACGGGCCCTGCGTGGCCGCGTTTGTGTTACGGGCCTAGTTTGTAAAGGCATACTTGTAATTACAGCTTGTAACCCCGCTTTATGGGAATATTCTAGGGATAAACTAGGTGCCTGAGGGCACATGCGTCCTTAACGCAAGGCGCCGTGCACTCGGATACCTATAAATGCCCCCGCACAGTGCCCGTGAGAGGCCAGATTAACATAGCTTTTGCCATCACGCGCGAGTGCCCTGTTGCCATCACCATTCACTCGTGTTGGATCCCCTTGCTGTCGAGAGCAAGTTCCAACATTTGGCGCCCACCGTTCGTGCTACGAGACAACCACCCGCGATGGCACCCAAGAGAGCTAACCCGAAGTCTGACGAGGCTGCGAAGGCAGCACTGCTCGCCGCACGAAAGGGCAAGGCCCTCGCCCTCACCCAATCCACCCACCAAGAGGCCACTGAAGACGACACCCTCCGCACCTGCGACCCTGAGGGACAACCCTCAGGCTTCGCACCTCCCTCAGACTTCGCACCACCGGAGGGCACGGACCTCGCCGAGGACGGTGAGGTCCTCGGCATCTCAGCAGAAGAACAGCTACAGCTGCGCGCCCTGCGCCTCAAGAACCGCAACCTCCAGAGGCAGAAGGAGATACTGGAGGCCAAGCGCCAGCGTGTGTCCGCACTCGCCAAAGTGCGGCAAATGATACGCGACGAAGAGCACAAGACCTAGGAACTCGAGCGGGAGATTGCGCTGATGCAGCGCGAAGGCCACCTCGGCCCGCGGCACGAGTCATCCCTCCAGCAGCGCGCACAAAACGAAGACACGCGTGAAGACCACCCCGGCCTGCAGCATGGGCCATCCCTGCAACACCGCGCGCAACCGGAGGACCCGCGTTTCCCTCAGCGCGACTTCACTTTCCCGCACGCCGCGCCATTCCAAGGGGTCAATTATCTCGATGAGCGAAGTCCCCTGGCGCCTCACCTGCAAGTGACGCCGTGGCCAGCCAACTTCCGGGCTGGGACCTACCCCAAGTACAACGGCAGCACCGACCCGGCTCAATACATAATGAGCTACCAGGTCGCCGTCGCATCGTCCGGGGGGGACGACGCCACAATGGCGAAGTCCTTCATCATCGCCCTCGAGGGCCCCGCACTCACCTGGTTCACCAGGTTGCCTCCGCTGTCCATCGATTCCTGGAGAAGTCTCTGGGACAAGTTCCTCCTCAACTTCCAAGGGTACCGCCCGGACACCGACGCCCTGGCCGAGCTCTCGCTCTGCAAACAGCTAGAGAAGGAGACCCTGAGGGAATATTACCGCAAATTCCTGACACTCAAGTCACAGCTACCCTCAGTCGATGACCAGATTGCCATCCACTATGCTATTAGTGGTCTTCGCGCTGGCGTCCTTTACAGCCACTGCATCAGAGATCCGCCGAAGAACCTCCAAGAGTTATACCAGCTGTTTGAAAAGTACGCCAGATCCGAGGAGCTCCACCAGCGCAAGATTGAGTCCCAGCGGAAACCAAAAGATGCTCCACAGTCCAGCCGCACGTGGACAAGGACTCCGCAACCAGACTCCGGTCGAGATGGCCGCGGCCAGCAGCAAGTGCACAACATTGCCAACCAGCAGCCGGCCGCTGACCCCCTTCGTCGCCAGGAATATCCCCCCCCCAGGGCCGCGGAAGTGGAACTCGCGGCAGGGGCCGAGGGCGTGCGCAGCCACCCCCTCCACCGCGCCGATTTTACTGCCTTTTCCATGGCGAAGACTGCGCCCACCAAACCAATTAATGGCAAAGCCTCCAAAAAGGTGTCAACATATACACACCTGTCTTCCTCATTAATGGCAAAGCCTGCAGACATTAGAGTCGTGTCAAACTTCTCAGGCCACTACTTTGGTGCTTGCTTCAGACCATACAAAGATTTCAATAACTTGCACACCTTGCATTCTTGACCCTTTACTACAAATCCATCAGGCTGTTCCATATAGATTTCCTCATCTAGCTCTCCATTGAGAAAAGTTGTCTTTACATCCATCTGATGAACAAGGAGACCATACGAAGCAGCCAAGGAAAGTAGTACTCGAATAGTAGTCATTCTAGCAACAGGTGAGTAAGTATCAAAGAAGTCTTCGCCTTCTTTCTGAGTATAGCCTTTAGCCACAAGCCTAGCCTTGTACTTCTCAATTGTACCATCAAGCTTGAGCTTCTTCTTAAACACCCACTTACAACCCACAGGTTTGCATCTATAGGGTCGATCAGTGACTTCCCACGTACCATTTGAAAGAATGGAGTCCATCTCATTATGAATGCTTCTTTCCAATCATCTGCATCTGGAGATGCGAATGCTTCTGCAATGGTAGTAGGAGTATCATCCACAAGGTACACAATGAAATCATCACCAAAGGATTTTTCAACCCTTTGTCTCTTGCTCCTTTTCATTGTCATCCTCCTCTAGGACAATTTCATGTGGTTGTTCAGAACTCTCGACAGGTGTACTATGTTCAGGAGTTATCTCAGAAGAGTATCTAGAATTGCTATGAATGTCTTTCATTGGAAATATGTGTTCAAAGAAAGTAGCATCACATGATTCCATAATAGTATCAACATACACATCAGGAACTTCAGATTTAACTACTAAAAATCTATATGCTATGCTACATGAAGCATATCCAAGAAAGACACAATCCACTGTCCTTAGACCAAGCTTGCGCTTTTTATTAATTGGTACATTGACTTTCGCCATGCACCCCCAAGTGCGCAAGTATGAAAGTGATTGTTTTCTCCCAACCCACTTCTCATAAGGGGTTTTCTCTTCTTTTCCCATAGGAATTCTGTTCAGAACATGACATGAAGTTAGGACTGCCTCCCCCCACCATGCCTTAGATAAACCACAAGTGTCTAACATGGCATTCACCAGATCAGCCAACGTATGGTTTTTCCTTTCAGCAATCCTGTTTGATTCAGGTGAATAGGGAGGCATCCTCTCATGAATAATGCCATGTTCTGCACAGAAATCATCAAAGACTTTGGGAAAGAATTTGCCACCACGATCTGATCTAAGACATTTGATCTTTCTCTCTAGTTGGTTTTCAACTTCAGCCTTATAGATTTTAAAGTAGTCTAAAGCCTCATCTTTAGTTTTTAGCAAGTGTACATAGCAAAATCTAGACGCATCATCAATTAATGTCATGAAGTATCTCTTGCCACCTTTTGTCAACACACCATTCATCTCACAAAGATCAGAATGTATGAGTTCTAGAGGTGCCAGGTGTCTCTCCTTAGTAGCCTTGTGAGGCTTTCGAGGTTGCTTCGACTGCACACAACTATGGCACTTAGAACCTTTGACTATGGTGATATTCGGAATTAAACTCGTGGTTGCAAGCCGAGACATAGAGCCAAAATTAATATGACACAAACGAGAATGCCAAATACTCGCAAGATCATCAACATTAGCGCAAATGTGGTTCATAGACTTATTATTGAAATCTAACAGAGAAAAGCGGAATAAGCCTCCGCAATCATAGCCTTAACCAATAAATTGTCCAGACTTAGACACAACTAATTTATTGGACTCCAAAACTACCTTGAACCCATCTCTACATAGAAGGGTTCAGCTAACGAGATTCTTGTGTATAGAAGGGACATGATGCACGTTCTTCAGCTGCACGATCTTTCCCGAAGTAAACTTTAGATCCATCGTGCTAGTGCCATGAACAGAAGCATGTGACCCATTCCCCATTAGAACGGAAGAATCCTGGGCACCCTGATAAGAAGAGAAGAAATTAATGTCAGAACACACATGAACATTAGCACCAGTATCAAGCCACCAACTAGGTGATTGAAATACTGAGAAGATGAAAGGTAAATTACCATACCCTTTGTCTTCCTCATGGCTAGCGATCACTGTGTTGACATTGCCCTTTTTGCCACGACGATCCGCTCGATCAGGACAATCCTTAGCAAAATGACTCGTCTTGCCACATGCAAAACATGTCAGTTCAGCCTTGTTCTTCTTCTTTTTGAAGTTGGTAGTTGAAAGGGAATTAGGCTTACACCTATTTCCTAAAATGATTTTGGTGGTTGAGTTGCCCAACACAAATAATTGGACTAACTAGTTTGCTCTAGTGTATAAGTTCTACAGGTGCGAAAGGTTCACACTTAGCCAATAAAAAGACCAAGAAAGGGGTCCAACTAAGAGAGCAAGGGATAACCGAAGGCAGCCCTGGTATGGCGCACCGGACTGTTCGGTGTGCCACCGAACAGTGTCCGGTGCACCACCGGACAGTGTCCGGTTGTAACACCCAAAATCCGAATTTTGGGATTCATAGAAGTTCCTCCAGAAATATTTGAGTTAAAATACCGTTTAATAATTGAGTTTCATATTTTTTTAAAGTGTATTCTCCTAAAGAAAATAAACAGTAATATCAACAACTTGGTAGTTTAAAACTTAGATCCAAATCTTGAAACTAAGGAACAATAATTAAAGGAAACATTTTCAATCTATCTATTGTAAATTTATAACTAGAGCACTCCTTACAAATAATCTCGACTCAAATAAATCATGGTGAAGGTTATATATCAAAATTATCCTAAATAAATAAATAATATTTGTTTGAATAACTTTTAATTCAAGCACACATTCAAAAAAATATACATTCCTAAAAAAAGAATATAATGTGAATTATTCCTTATTATATGTTTTTGAGCATTTGCTTACAAGAATAGAATAATAATAGTAAAACACAATATATATTTTGTATCACGTTGTATTTTAGTGTGTGTGCAATAAAATATGTGAAACTCAAATTAGATTTGAATTTGAAATAAAATAGAAAATAAAAGTGAAAGGAAAAGGAAAAAAAGAAAAGAGAAAGAATTACATTACCTCGGATGGGCCAAATCTCCTCGGGCGGCCCATCTACCTTGTGTCCACATGCGCGGGCACAGACATTTGGGCCCCGCGGGCTGGCGCACACGCCGTCCTAGCACTTGTCAGCCGGGGGCAGACACCTGGGCCCCACTATCCAGCCCCTCAGCCCGCGTGCTCACGCTCCCTTCCTCGCTGCCATGTGGGCCTGTGTCCTTGCCGCGCTCACTGAGCCATTGGGCCCACCCGTGAGCGACCAAAACGCGTGCGCGCCTCTGCCTTCGCTGGTTTGTGGGACCGGGTGTCAGGATGTTCTTCCCCACGATTTTCGCCAACGGAAACTGGATCCCAGCGCCTGTCGCGCGAACTCTGCGCTTATCGCGGCAATCAACCGTGGTATTGGGCACGGGTTCGGCCTTCCTCGTGCCTATATATATCATAAACCTCCTTTCCCCTCCACCGATCCATCTTTGTGCTTTCCTCGACCTCGGGACGTGGGCGTGAGCGCAGAGGGAGCCGCCATTGTCGTTCCATGGAACACCGACAACTATGCCTCGACCAAATCAACCTGGAGCTTCGCTGGGATGCGAAAAAGGCTAACGCAAACTCGTGCTGTGGGATGTTAGCTCGGATCCCCGGAATTCCTCGTCGGCACAACTTCCGCCACCAACCTCACCCCTTATCGTGGCCGGTCCTCACCACCGCTTAATCACCGGTATGATCGCGTTTCCCTAAGTCGCCATCGACCCCTCTTCTTGTAGCTTCCGTCCAATCAGAGTTTGGGGCGACCATCGCGCCGATTGCATGTCTCACCGGCGTGCGCCGCCGTGCAAGTAGCTCAGGGGTGGTCGGATGGGTGAGGACTGCCGTGAACTGTTGATGCGTAATGAGCGGTCCAGATTAGAAGTAGATACCGCTTCGGCCAGGACTCGTCACGGCCGTTGATCGTGAGATGAGCGACCCCGGGTTGATCTGGTGTTTTAAACATCTAAACCGTGGATCCCTGATCCAACGGTTCATAAAACGTACCGGTTCACCACACTCAGGATCTAATCCTGGCCCTCGGGGCATAATCCAACGGCTCTGGTTGCTTCTTACCCCTTCGGCCTGGCCGTCTTTCAAAAGAGCCCTTCCACTTTTATAAAACCAACCCGCCATCCTGCGGCGGTATAGTTTGAGTCTGGGTCATTTTTTTGTTATTGACCCTGGACTCTTCTGAAATAGTTGCCTCGGTCCAGTTGTTGGATAAAATAATTATATTAATATAAAAATAGGTTTTTAGTATAAAATAATTCCAGAAACTTGTATAATTCATAGAAAATTCATATTAAGTTCAAATTAGCCCATTCCAGTTCCTATAATTTTGTAATATTATTGTTTATTATTTAGTGCCACTGTTCTTACATAAAAGTCACATTAAAATTGTTATCTTAATTAATCTTGTACTAAGCACATAGAATCTTTGGAAATTCATAACTTAAAACCTATAACTCCAAAATTAATAATTCTTGTTCCTGTGATCATATTTCAACATGTAGATTATTAATATGTATTTTGCATATATGTTTGGTGTAATGTTAATTTTGCCTATACATTGTTTGTTTGTATTGCTACGACTAGCGTGAGGACACGTGTCATCTGAAGAGCAAGTTGGTACCTGGTATCTCAAGTCCCAGGCAAGTTGTGCCCTTGATCACTTCTTTTACCCACTCATGTTCTAATTAATCATAATGATCTGCATAGGTTAATTTGATGGGACCTAATAGGTTACCCTAGTTTGTCTATCTTTATGCCTTGTTTACCACTAAACTTTCTGGGTAGTACTTGCTAGTGCTATATGTGGATTTAGGCATTGAGATACATATTATTCATACTTTTGTTATCAGTTGTTATTTACTGTTCATGATAAGATCATTATGTTAATTGGAACATGGAGCGACCACCCAGGAAAACAGTGCTACCACAAGGGTTTAATGGGACGCCCTTGGCCGATTAATTAGGAAAGCTAGTGGAAGACTACCTTACCCGAAAGGGGCAAGGGCAGTAGGGGAGTGGTCAGTGTAGGGAGGCCCTCGGGATGATTTTGCTGTGATGGCGGTCATGCAAGGGATTCCTGCATTGGAGCTTCCTATAAACTGTAGCGGGTTTTCTGAAGCTAGTGGAACTTTGTAAAGGCCTCGTAGTGTTACCCTGCCTCGCCTCCTCGGTAGAGGTGTATGGGATTGGCCGTCTCTTGGCAGATGGGTAACACGACTTGTGGGTAAAGATGTGCAACCTCTGCAGAGTGTAAAACTGGTATACTAGCCGTGCTCACGGTCATGAGCAGCTCGGACCCTCACATGATTAAATTATGGAACTAAATTCAATTTGTCATATGCATTGCATCGCAGGTGAGGTTGTTACTTTTGTTCTACTATTTAATTGGGTTGGTATTTACTTATACTTAGCAACTGCTAATAAAATTTTGACCAACTTTAAAAGCAATGCTCAGCTCTAACCATCCTCTTTGGTAAGCCTTACACTTCACGTGAGCTCCCACCTTTGGCGAGTTCATGCACATTATTCCCCACAACTTGTTGAGCGATGAACGTATGTGAGCTCACTCTTGCTGTCTCACACCCCCCCACAGGTCAAGAAAAGGTACCTCAGGATGAAGCGCATGGAGGATGTTGTGATGAGTTCGTTTGTGGTCTAGGCCGTCGTCTCCCAGTCAACTTTGGGTTGCTGGACCGTTGTCTCCTTATAATGTAATTATTTATTTTTTATAGAACTCCTGTTATATATAAAGATGTGACATTCGATCATGTGCCACTATACATCATATGTGTGAGACTTGGTCCCAGCATACCTGGTGTTTATGTTTGCGCCCGGGTCTTGGTGCCCCTAAAACCTGGGTGTGACACCGGTGCACTAGGGCACTCCAGGCTGAACTCTTCACCTTCGGGAAAATCCAGAGGCGCTCCGCTGTAATTCACCGGACTGTCCGGTGTACACCGGACAGTGTCCGGTGCCCCAGAGGAGAGCGGCTCTGGAACTCGCTAGCTTCGGGAATTCGTCCACTATAATTCACCGGACATGTCCGGTGCACACCGGACTGTCCGGTGTGACAGCGGGCAACGGCTACTTCGCGCCAACGGGTACCTGCAAGCGCATTTAATGCGCGCCTGCGCGCGCAGAGGAGCAGGGCACGCGCGGGTGGCACACCAGACAGTCTACAGGACTTGTCCGGTGCGCCACCGGACAGCTAGGCGGGCCCACAAGACAGAGCTCAACGGTCGAACCCCAACGGTCTGCTGACGTGGGTTGGCGCACCGGACTGTCCGGTGCGCCATGCGACAGCAGCCCTCCAACGGCCACTTTGTGGTGGTTGGAGCTATAAATACCCCAACCACCCCACATTCAATTGCATCCAAGTTTCTATACTTCAACACCTTACAAGAGCTCTAGCATTCATTCCAAAGCACACAAAAGAGATCAAATCCTCTCCCAATTCCACATCAAGCCTTAGTGATTAGAGAGAGTGATTTGCCGTGTTCTTTTGAGCTCTTGCGCTTGGATCGATTCTTTTCTTTCTAATTTGTTCTTGTGATCATTCATTCACTTGTAATCGAAGCAAGAGACACCAATTGTGTGGTGGTCCTTGTAGGGACTTTGTGTCCCGAGTGATTGAGAAGAAGAAGCTCACTCGATCCGTGGGATCGTTTGAGAGAGGGAAAAGGGTTGAAAGAGACCCGGCCTTTGTGGCCTCCTCAACGGGGAGTTGGTTTGCGAGAACCGAACCTCGGTAAAACAAATTCGCGTGTCACACTCTTCATTTGCTTGCGATTTGTTTTGCGCCCTCTCTCGCGGACTCGTTATTGTTTTTAACGCTAACCCGGCTTGTAGCTGTGATTATCTTTATAAATTTCAGTTTCGCCCTATTCACCCCCCCTCTAGGCGACTTTCAATTGGTATCAAAGCCCGGTGCTTCATTAGAGCCTAACCGCTCGAAGTGATGTCAGGAGATCAAGCCAAGAGGGAGATGGAGACCGGCGACAAGCCCACTACGAGCCACTCATCGGAAGAGTCTCGCAACAAGGGGAAAGGGAAGGAGAAGAAATCTTCTTCCCACAAGTCGCATCGGAGTAGCGGCAAACACAAGAAGATGAGGAAGGTCGTCTACTACGAGACCGACACTTCATCACCATCGACCTCCGGCTCCGACGCGCCGTCCGTCACTTCTAAGCGCCATGAGCGCAAGAAGTTTAGTAAGATCCCCCTACGTTATCCCCGCATTCCTAAGCATACACCTCTTCTTTCCGTCCCATTAGGCAAACCACCAACTTTTGATGGTGAAGATTATGCAATGTGGAGTGATTTAATGAAATTTCATCTAACCTCACTCCACAAAAGTATATGAGATGTAGTTGAGTTTGGTGTGCAGGTACCATCCGTAGGGGATGAGGACTATGATGCGGACGAGGTGGCCCAAATCGAGCACTTCAACTCCCAAGCAACAACCATCCTCCTTGCCTCTCTAAGTAGGGAGGAATACAACAAGGTGCAAGGACTAAAGAGCGCCAAGGAAGTTTGGGATGTGCTCAAGACCGCGCACGAGGGTGATGAACTCACCAAGATCACCAAGCGGGAAACGATCGAGGGGGAGCTCGGTCGTTCCCGTCTTCGCCAAGGGGAGGAGCCACAAGATATGTACAACCGGCTCAAAACCTTGGTGAACCAAGTGCGCAACCTCGGGAGCAAGAAATGGGACGACCACGAGGTGGTTAAGGTTATTTTGAGATCACTCATTTTCCTTAACCCTACTCAAGTACAATTAATTCGTGGCAACCCGAGATACACACTAATGACTCCCGAGGAAGTAATCGGGAATTTTGTGAGCTTTGAATATATGATCAAGGGCTCAAGGAAGATCAACGAGCTTGATGAGCCCTCCACGTCCGAAGCTCAACCCGTGGCACTTAAAGCGACGGAGGAAAAGAAGGAGGAGTCTACATCAAGTAGACAACCCATCGACGCCTCCAAGCTCGACAATGAGGAGATGGCGCTCATCATCAAGAGTTTCCTGCCAAATCCTCAAGAAAAGGAGGGGGAAGGATTACAAGCCCCGCTACAAGAAGGTTTGCTACAAGTGTGGTAAGCCTGGTCACTTTATTGCTAAATGTCCATTATCAAGTGATAGTGACAGGGACAACGACAAGAAGGGGAGAAGAAAGGAGAAGAAAAGATATCACAAGAAGAAGGGCGGTGATGCCCACGTGTGCCGCGAGTGGGACTCCGACGAGAGCTCCACCGACTCCTCCTCCGACGAGGACGCCGCCAACATCGCCGTCACCAAGGGACTTCTCTTCCCCAACGTCGGCCACAAGTGTCTCATGGCCAAGGACGGCAAAAAGAAGAAGGTAAAATCAAGATCCTCCACCAAATATGAAACATCTAGTGATGAGGATGATGATAGGAATGAGGAGGATAACTTGCGCATTCTTTTTGCCAACCTAAACATGCAACAAAAAGAAAAATTGAATGAATTGATTAGTGCTATCCATGAGAAGGATGATCTCTTGGACTCCCAAGAGGACTTCCTTATTAAAGAAAATAAGAAGCATGTGAAGGTTAAAAATGCTTACGCTCTAGAAGTAGAAAAATGTGAAAAATTATCTAGTGAGCTAAGCACTTGCCATGAGACCATTAACAACCTTAGAAAAGAAAATGCTAGTTTAAATGCTAAGGTTGATTCTCATGTTTGTAATGTTTCAATTCCCAATCTTAGAGATGATAATGTTGATTTGCTTGCTAAGATTGATGAATTGAACATTTCTCTTGCTAGCCTTAGAGATGAAAATAAAAAATTAGCTGCTAAGGCTAGAGATTTTGATGTTTGCAATGCTACTATTTCTAACCTTAGAAGTGAAAATGATATATTACATGCTAAGGTTGTAGAATTAAAATCTTGCAAACCTTCTACATATACTGTGGAGCACACTACTATTTGTACTAGATGTAGAGATGTTGATATTGATGCTATTCATGATCATATGGTCTTAATTAAACAACAAAATGATCATATAGCAAAATTAGATGCTAAAATTGCCGAGCATGAACTTGAAAATGAAAAGTTTAAATTTGCTCGTAGTATGCTCTATAATGGGAGACGCCCTGGCATTAAGGATGTCATTGGCTTTCAAAGGGGAGACAATGTCAAAATTAATGCCCCGCCTAAGAAATTGTCAAACTTTGTTAAGGGCAAGGCTCCCATGCCTCAGGACAACGAGGGTTACATTTTATACCCTGTCGGTTATCCTGAGAGCAAAATTAGGAGGATTCACTCTAGGAAGTCTCACTCCGGCCCTAACCATGCTTTCATGTATAAGGGTGAGACATCTAGTTCTAGGCAATCAACCCGTGCTAAGTTGCCTAAAAGGAAAACTCCTATTGCATCAATGACCATAGCATTTCATTTAAAACTTTTGATGCATCTTATGTGCTTACTAACAAATCCGGCAAAGTAGTTGCTAAGTTTGTTGGGGGCAAACACAAGGGCTCTAAGACTTGTGTTTGGGTACCCAAAGTTCTTGTTTCTAATGCCAAAGGACCCAAAACCGTTTGGGTACCTAAAACAAAGAACTAAACTTGTTTTGTAGGTTTATGCATCCGGGGGCACAAGTTGGATCATTGATAGCGGGTGCACAAACCACATGACAGGGGAGAAGAAAATGTTCTCCTCATACGAGAAAACCAAGATCCCCAACGAGCTATCACATTTGGGGATGGAAACCAAGGTTTGGTCAAAGGTTTTGGTAAAATTGCTATATCTCCTGATCATTCCATTTCTAATGTTTTTCTTGTAGATTCTTTAGATTACAATTTGCTTTCTGTATCCCAATTATGTCAAATGGGCTACAACTGTCTCTTTACTGATGTAGGTGTCACTGTCTTTAGAAGAAGTGATGATTCAATAGCTTTTAAGGGAGTGTTAGAGGGTCAGCTATACTTGGTAGATTTTGATAGAGCTGAACTCGACACTTGCTTAATTGCTAAGACTAATATGGGTTGGCTCTGGCACCGCCGACTGGCCCATGTTGGAATGAAGAATCTCCATAAGCTTCTAAAGGGAGAACACATTTTAGGACTAACAAATGGTCATTTCGAGAAAGACAGGATTTGTAGCGCTTGCCAAGCCGAGAAGCAAGTTGGTGTTCAACATCCACATAAGAACATCATGACGACTGACAGGCCACTGGAGCTCCTACACATGGATTTATTCGGCCCGATAGCTTACATAAGCATCAGCGGGAGTAAGTACTGTCTAGTTATTGTGGATGACTATTCTCGCTTCACTTGGGTGTTCTTTTTGCAGGAAAAATCACAAACCCAAGAGACTTTAAAAGGATTCTTAAGACGGGCTCAAAATGAGTTCGGCTTGAGGATCAAGAAAATTAGAAGCGACAACGGGACGGAGTTCAAGAATTCTCAAGTTGAAGGCTTCCTTGAGGAGGAGGGCATCAAGCATGAGTTCTCTTCTCCCTACACCCCACAACAAAATGGTGTAGTGGAGAGGAAGAATCGAACTCTATTGGACATGGCAAGAACCATGCTTGATGAGTACAAGACACCGGATCGGTTTTGGGCCGAGGCGGTTAACACCGCTTGCTATGCCATCAACCGGTTATACCTTCACCGAATCCTCAAGAAGACATCATACGAACTCCTAACCGGTAAAAAGTCAAATATTTCATATTTTAGAGTCTTTGGTAGCAAATGCTTTATTCTTGTTAAGAGAGGTAGAAAATCTAAATTTGCTCCTAAGACTGTAGAAGGCTTTTTACTAGGATATGACTCAAACACAAGGGCATATAGAGTCTTTAACAAGTCCTCGGGACTTGTTGAAGTTTCTTGTGATGTTGTGTTTGATGAGACTAACGGCTCTCAAGTAGAGCAAGTTGATCTTGATGAGTTAGGTAATGAAGAGGCTCCGTATATCGCGCTAAGGAACATGTCCATTGGGGATGTGTGTCCTAAGGAATCCGAAGAGCATCCAAATGCACAAGATCAACCATCCTCTTCCATGCAAGCATCTCCACTAACTCAAAATGAGGACGAGGTTCAAGTTGATGAAGGAGAAGATCAAAGAGATGAGCAACCTCAAGATAACGGCAATGATCAAGGGGGAGATGAAATTGATCAAGACAAGGAGGATGAAGAACCAAGGCCGCCACACCCAAGAGTCCACCAAGCAATCCAACGAGATCACCCCGTCGACACCATCCTCGGCGATATTCAAAAGGGGGTAACCACTAGATCTCGTGTTGCTCATTTTTGTGAACATTACTCGTTTGTTTCCTCTATTGAGCCAAACAGGATAGAGGAAGCACTCCAAGATTCGGATTGGGTGATGGCGATGCAAGAGGAGCTCAACAATTTCACTAGGAACGAGGTATGGCACTTAGTTCCACGTCCTAACCAAAATATTGTAGGAACCAAATGGGTCTTCCGCAACAAGCAAGATGAGCATGGTGTGGTGACAAGGAACAAAGCTCGACTCGTGGCCAAGGCGTATTCACAAGTCGAAGGTTTGGATTTTGGTGAAACCTATGCACCCGTAGCTAGGCTTGAGTCAATTCGTATATTATTAGCCTATGCTACTTACCATGGCTTCAAGCTTTACCAAATGGACGTGAGGAGTGCCTTCCTCAATGGACCAATCAAGGAAGAGGTCTATGTTGAGCAACCTCCCGGCTTTGAAGACAGTGAGTACCCTAACCATGTCTATAGGCTCTCTAAGGCGCTTTATGGGCTCAAGCAAGCCCCAAGAGCATGGTATGAATGCCTAAGAGATTTCCTTATTGCAAATGGCTTCAAAGTCGGCAAGGCCGATCCTACTTTATTCACTAAGACTCTTGCAAATGATTTGTTCGTATGCCAAATTTATGTTGATGATATTATATTTGGGTCTACTAACGAATCTACATGTGAGGAGTTTAGTAGGATCATGACACAAAAATTCGAGATGTCGATGATGGGGGAGTTGAAGTATTTCTTGGGCTTTCAAGTGAAACAACTCCAAGAGGGCACCTTCATTTGCCAAACGAAGTACACTCAAGACATTCTAAACAAGTTCGAGATGAAGGATGCCAAGCCCATCAAGACTCCCATGGGAACCAATGGGCATCTCGACCTCGACACGGGAGGTAAATCCGTCGATCAAAAGGTATACCGGTCGATGATAGGTTCATTACTCTATTTATGTGCATCTCGACCGGATATTATGCTTTCCGTATGTATGTGTGCAAGATTCCAATCCGACCCTAAGGAATCTCACCTTATGGCCGTAAAACGAATCTTGAGATATTTGGCTTATACTCCTAAGTTTGGGCTTTGGTACCCTCGGGGATCCACATTTGATTTAATTGGTTATTCGGATGCCGATTGGGCAGGGTGCAAAATCAATAGAAAGAGCACATCAGGGACTTGCCAGTTCTTAGGAAGGTCCTTGGTGTCTTGGGCTTCAAAGAAGCAAAATTCGGTCGCTCTTTCAACCGTCGAAGCCGAGTACATTGCCGCAGGACATTGTTGCGCGCAATTGCTTTGGATGAGGCAAACCCTGCGGGACTATGGTTACAAATTAACCAAAGTTCCTCTTCTATGTGATAATGAGAGTGCAATCCGCATGGCGGATAATCCCGTTGAGCATAGCCGCACTAAACACATAGCCATTCGGTATCATTTTCTTAGGGATCACCAACAAAAGGGGGATATCGAGATTGCTTATATTAACACTAAAGATCAATTAGCCGATATCTTTACCAAGCCACTAGATGAACAAACTTTTACCAAACTTAGGCATGAGTTGAATATTCTTGATTCTAGGAATTTCTTTTGTTAACTTGCACACATAGCTCATGAATATACCTTTGATCATGTCTCTTTTATATATGCTATGACTAATGTGTTTTCAAGTGAATTTCAAACCAAGTCATAGGTGTATTGAAAGAGAATTGGAGTCTTCGGCGAAGACAAAGGCTTCCACTCCGTAACTCATCCCTCGTCGTCGCTCCAAGTCACGCTTCATCCTTGGGGAGAAAGCATGAAGCAAAAGGACTCCGTCTTTGGTATAATCTTCACTCATATGTTTTATTTGCCAAAGGGGAGAAAGTAGCTTATAAGGGCTTACATTTCACTCTAAGTATCCGTTTTTGGCGATTCATGCCAAAGGGGGAGAATATTAAGCCCAAAGCAAAAGGACCGCACCACCACCCTAATTTTAAAAAAATTTCGATTGGTAAATTTCAAATTAGTATCATGATTTTTCAATTTGGTATCTTATTGTGTTTATAAAGAGGGGATTTCAAAATTGGTATCTTAAAACCCTCTTGAACACTAAGAGGAGAATTTATTGAGGGGGAGTTTTGTTTAAGTCAAAGGAAAAGCATTTGAAATAGGGGGAGAAAATTTCAAATCTTGAAAATGCTTCGCAAAATCTTATTCATTTACCTTTGACTATTTGCAAAAGGACTTTGAAAAAGGATTTACAAAAGAATTTGCAAAAACAAAACATGTGGTGCAAACGTGGTCCAAAATGTTAATAAGAAAGAAACAATCCATGCGCATCCTATAAGTATTTATATTGGCTCATTTCCAAGTAACCTTTACACTTACATTTTGCAAAATAGTTCAATTATGCACTTCTATATTTGCTTTGATTTGTGTTGGCATCAATCACCAAAAAGGGGGAGACTGAAAGGGAATTAGGCTTACACCTATTTCCTAAATTGATTTTGGTGGTTGAGTTGCCCAACACAAATAATTGGACTAACTAGTTTGCTCTAGTGTATAAGTTCTACAGGTGCCAAAGGTTCACACTTAGCCAATAAAAAGACCAAGAAAGGGGGTCCAACTAAGAGAGCAAGGGATAACCGAAGGCAGCCCTGGTATGGCGCACTGGACAGTGTCCGGTGCACCAGGGCACTCCAGGCTGAACTCTTCACCTTCGGGAAAATCCAGAGGCGCTCCGCTATAATTCACCGGACTGTCCGGTGTACACCGGACAGTGTCCGGTGCCCCAGAGGAGAGCGGCTCTAGAACTCGCCAGCTTCGGGAATTCGTCCACTATAATTCACCGGACATGTCCGGTGCACACCGGACTGTCCGGTGTGACAGCGGGCAACGGCTAATTCGCGCCAACGGCTACCTGCAAGCGCATTTAATGCGCGCCTGCGTGCGCAGAGGAGCAGGGCACGCGCGGGTGGCACACCGGACAGTCTACAGGACTTGTCCGGTGCGCCACCGGATAGCCAGGCGGGCCAACAAGACAGAGCTCAACGGTCGAACCCCAACGGTCTGCTGACGTGGGCTGGCGCACCGGACAGTGTCTGGTGGCGCACCGGACTGTCCGGTGCGCCATGCGACAGCAGCCGTCCAACGGCCACTTTGTGGTGGTTGGAGCTATAAATACCCCAACCACCCCACATTCAATTGCATCCAAGTTTCTATACTTCAACACCTTACAAGAGCTCTAGCATTCATTCCAAAGCACACAAAAGAGATCAAATCATCTCTCAATTCCACATCAAGCCTTAGTGATTAGAGAGAGTGATTTGCCGTGTTCTTTTGAGCTCTTGCGCTTGGATCGCTTCTTTTCTTTCTCATTTGTTCTTGTGATCATTCATTCACTTGTAATCGAAGCAAGAGACACCAATTGTGTGGTGGTCCTTGTGGGGACTTTGTGTCCCGAGTGATTGAGAAGAAGAAGCTCACTCGATCCGTGGGATCGTTTGAGAGAGGGAAAAGGGTTGAAAGAGACCCGGCCTTTGTGGCCTCCTCAACGGGGAGTAGGTTTGCGAGAACCGAACCTCGGTAAAACAAATTCGCGTGTCACACTCTTCATTTGCTTGCGATTTGTTTTGGGCCCTCTCTCTCGGACTCGTTATTGTTTTTAACGCTAACCCGGCTTGTAGCTGTGATTATCTTTATAAATTTCAGTTTCGCCCTATTCACCCCCTCTAGGCGACTTTCAGTAGTTTTGTTGGGCTTGTTAGATTTTGGCTTTCTTTTGCCCTTGTTGTGGTTCCTTTGAACCATGTTGGCGCTGGAGTGGCCCTCGCCTCCTTTAAATCCCGTGTCCTTAGCCCGAGCTTTCTCCTCAACATCCAGAGACGCTATCAGATTTTCAACTGATATCTCCTGTCTCTTATTTTTCAGAGATGTGGAGAAGTTCCTCTATGTAGAAGGCAACTTTGCAATAATATATCCAGCCACAAATCGATCAGGAAGGACTATCTTAAGGAGGTCGAGTTCCTTGGCTATACACTGTATTTCATGAGCTTGCTCTATAATAGAGCGATTATCAGCCATCTTATAATCATGAAAGCTCTCCATGATATATAGGTCACTGCCAGCATCTGATGCACCATACTTAGTAGTAAGTGCATCCCACAACTCTTTCTCGTCTGTGTGCTGAATATTCGCATCATCCAGACGGTCAACAAGGGTGCTAAGAACTGCTCCCGTAAAGATAGTATTAGCATGGTCGTACTCTTTCTCCTGTTCAGGAGTCAGTGCGCCCTCAGGTTTGCCTTTACTAACATGGAAGACATTCATAGCAGTAAGCCAGAGCGTGGCCTTGACTTGTCACCTCTTAAAGTGCATACCATTGAACTTTTCTGGCTTCAGTGCGCCGGCAAAAGCAGCCATAGAAAAACTAGGAAATTGTTGACAATAAGGTTTTTGGATTGTTGAATAATTAGACAATTTCCAGATTAAATTCTGAATATAAATCATGACCAAATCAGAAGAACTGAAATAAAAAGTCAAATCAGATGATGCGTACTGATTAGACATACTAATAGATGGTGCAGGCCGGAATCAGCAGGGTCAGCAATGTCGAAGCAGCGGGATTGATGATCAGCGGAATCAATGAGCAATCGTGTGAGGATGCTTTCCAAAAACCTTATTCGCCCTCTCCCGGTGTAGGATCTCGAAGAGCGAAGGGTTCTGGAGACCTGCTCTCTCGATCGCAGATGCACGTCGGCGGTCGGGATGAAGGGAGCTGAAGGCGGCTCAGTTGTGAAGAGAGGCGAAAGCGAAAACTGGGATGATTTGGATGCTGGCTGCCAGGCGCTTTTTATAGGGCCGAGTCCGCGACCAGATAGCTATCTTCGATCTTATCCGCCCACGAAAATCTCGCTTTCAGTTTATATTTTATAGCGATCGGTTAGGATTCTGATCATAAGAGCCAAGCAACCAAAAAATTAAACCGGCAAAAGCGAGTAGCGCCCCCACAAGGCAAGGGGCCAGATTTCGACAGACCATTCACGCGTACATCGTGCGCCCCGCCCCGGCTAGACGAGCGAGCGCGCGTGTGTGGCTCTCCACACTCTCTCCTCTCATCCATGACTTGGTGAGTTAGTGTGGCTTACATATTTAAACTAGTTCTCCTCCACTAGGACTAGCAATATGGTGTTATTGGTTCCACCATTCCCTAGCCATACACTTATATGGGCTTTTGAGATTTTCCTGAGATTTATTTGAATTTCTCAATTGGGCCTAGCCCATAAATCCTAACAGACTCAGCTCTGCAGGCAAATGTTCATTACAGATATGACCTTAAACACGTAAGGAATGAAGTAGATCGCTAGCCGACAGTGTCAAAACATGTATTCAAGCGTTGTAATTAGCCCCTTTCAGAAATTCTGTTGTAAAAACTGTTGTACCCTACAAAGTTTTGTGAAATAAAAATTTTGTAGGTAATGCCTACAGTACTTAAGATAGAAAAGAGTCATCTCTATTTCAGTTACATCTTCTAGCGTGTACCCAACCTGGATAGCTGTTGGGGACTTGTTCTCAAATGCTAAGAGTTAAGAACAAGGCAACATAAAACGTATTAAGTGTTAAAGTTCTTCGTCCTTCGAAACATTATGCCCCTTCGGGAAATAATGAGTTTCGGACGAAGGTTACGAGAGACATACCTTCGTCAGTATGACAAGTAAAGACGAAGGATTCATATAAAGCAAGAGATATAATACAAACATTTAAACATTATCATAAAATCATTTCTATTTTATTATCATGGAAAAATAGAAATGATTTCAAATTACAAATGTACCTTCGGCTTGAGGAAAGGTAAAAAGCACAAGCGTGACGGAAAAGCAAGCGCCAAGTCAGCGTGAACAGTATAGGGGTACTGTTCACCTATTTATAGGCACGGGACACAGCCCATATAAAATTACATTCATGCCCTTTACATTTGGTAGTAATTCTATAGTAATCCACCGAGGTCTGAATAGCCTTTTCATCTTTAAGTCGGTTTCTTTCTCTGCTGTTACGCCGAAACTTTCCTGCTCACAGCTTCAGTGCTGTGTCGACCTTCGTATTCTTTGGGCTTCTCTCACTATGGTACCGATTCGAGTCCGAAGATACCTGTTCACACATTATACTCCAGAAATACTGTTAAATCTTGTTTTTGAGGACCTTCGGAAGCCGAAGGCCCCCAACAGTTAAGTCGGTTTGTAATACCGAAGCTTCATGAAGAGGAATCTTCGGCCATCTCATACAAACAGCTTCAGCCGAAAGCAGTTTCTTCCTACAAGACCTTCGGCGACGAAGCATAGTCCCAACAATAGCCAAACCGATCAATTCTTTTATTACGTAGTTTTTGATTTTTATTAATTAAGCTACTACTAGAATTTTAGAAAAGTTAGGACAAATATAATATCTTACTAGGTAATTGCCCGTGCTTCGCAACGGAACCATTACAATGCAAAACACAATGAATTTACGCTTGCAATGAGGCCAGAAGCTCCAATATCTGGAAACGATTCAGAAGAGGCAAATATCAGAAAGTGGAGCTTATTGCTTGTGAAATTGATCAAAAAAGCAAAGAAGGGCACTGACTTGAGACGACAGGAAAGAAAGGAGGTAAGGCAGAGCCCAAAGCGGATAGATAGAAAAAGATTCGCTGCTCAATAACAGGCTATTCATATTATTAACTCACCAAGCATTCTACCCGCTTTTCATAAAACTCGATATCATCTAGCACATGTAACAGGTGTCCATATATAGCATAGAAAAGATATAGCATGCACATTATGTCCTCTCCAATACCCTCACATGCATGTCTCATGGCTTCAATATCCCATGAACTTAATGCATCATCATTGGACTGCTGAGAAAATAAAATACTATCAGGTAAAGTTCCCTCCTATGAAACATTAGATTTTCCATTAATCTTTTAGAGCACATTTGTCCACTTGTTGTGTCCTTGGCATTCCTTATTTTCCTCATGGAGGATACTTGCACATATCAACTGTTTCTCATGTCCTATTTCTTGTGAATTCTGAATAGGTGGATCAAAAGTGGGCATTTCTAGTTCCCACTTAATCCCACTTAAAAAGAGTAGGGAAATTAAATCACTGCAAAATATTTAATAATTTTCACTCATCACCATTATTTGTTTTTGCAAATTGTAATCAACTCCTGACAGGCAGTCTACTAAATGAAACCATTCATGCTTATTGGCAAATCAAAAATAATTGGGAGATAAAATTCACTTTTTGTAACAAAAACAGTCCAATGAGTTGAAACATGACAAAAAGCGCACCTAAGTAAAGACTTTATTAGCTGGTAGCTGCTCGACAAGAAACCAAGAATCCACCACATGTAGCAGTTGATGTTTTATCTTATTCACAAAATAGTGGTACAACTTAACAAAGAAACCTATTTCTCGTGGTTACTGTAGAGTGTAGACAATCGCAACAGCGCAGGGATGTAGCTCTAAAAATAACCAGTAACCCAAACAATTCAACTCTCAAGCTAGCGAGTAGCAAGAGAGGCACATACAGACAGTATGCACTCATAGGTGATTAGAGATGAAGCAGCACGCCTCGACACCCCCGAGGCCGTCATAGACACCGATGAAGGTGGTGGCAACAACCGTCTCCACCTGGTTGTGGTCCTACAACACGTCGTTGGCCTGCACCATGGCGAAGGAGAACTCGCCCGCCGCATGCTGTGTTAGATCCCACGACCACATCAGCTCGTCAGCACCTATTTGTTCCATAAATAAAAGTGAGGTGGAATGGAGTTGGCTAAAAGCATATATGATTCAAAAGTTGGAAAGAATGTGATTCAATTGGGCATGCACACTGTTTCTTGGGGTTATGTGAGCTTTATCATGAGGTCTGAAAATGTGTGGTATTGTTAGAGCTAATGACAAAAACAAAACACCCAACGGCTAGACTGTTCAAAGAATATGTTACAATGGTTTAAATATAGTCATATGCCTTTTTATAGATGATCCAAACAAGGAGAATTAGTTGATCTCAGTAATGCTTGACCCAAATCTGATGCAAAACATAAGGTACAATAAGCAAGCCAGACTATGTGCAGTGGACTGTTTCATCAAGGGTATTAACTGGAAGCAACAAAAAATGGGGAAGACGGTTTGTTGCACTTACATTTTCTCTTTGAGTGATATTGTGGCATCAGGTTTGCCATCAAGAATATTCTCAAGAATTGTAGATGCAAAAAGAGCAGGTTCCTGATTCATCAAGCCGATCTAGTCTCTAAGTTGCTTCGATTGCAGCGTCTTGACGTCCACATTATCAAGTAAAACTTACCCTGCAACACAATCATGACCACTTATTAAAATCAAATAGACTGACAAATTACAACAACATAAGGCTCATAGTTCATTTGCTTACCCTGATTAACCTTATCCCCAATGTAGCCCATCAGTCCTCTCCCAACACAAGAAACTTTTAGATTTCTTGTTTCTTAAATAAATCCTAAGGTACACGGTACAACTCAGAGTGTCAACATTTGTATACAGGAAGTTTTGGTATTCTTCTAGTGAGACATTATTCAGCGTGTCCTTCTCTGGTACACTTCCCTTCTATGTCGTCTGCAGCAAACAAAGTCGGTGGGGGACAAATAAAACATGGAATCAAACATTGATCCAAATACACCAAGCATTACCTGGGAGGTGCCAATTTGATGAGGCCATACACATAATTCCTTCAGTGAGGAATGTCTGTTAAGAATGATAGTGCAAAACCAATTGAACAACCAGATTACTCAAAATCTATCAGATCATGCACAAGCAATGCTATCCTGAAGAAATGTGAGGGTAAAGCTTCTAAGTTTTCATGTGCTTTTTACAAGTCTGAGGATACCACACATGTGAACACACCAAACAACTTTATCTGAAATCTTTACCTGATATAACAGGTTTGACGCCTCTGAGAATGAGCGTGACGACAAACAGTGAGCAGAGATCTGCCACCACGTTTGACACCACCTCACCCTCTGTGAACATGTAACATGTAGTTGATGTAGTTGCACAGGCAGAGGATCACAATGGCAGGCTTGATAAATATTAGTATAGGGATTACAATCACTACCCACACTAAAAAATAAGCAGTTTTTGGGTGGGTGGCACTGAGCTCATTGCCCACTCCCACAATTGAAAGCATTCAGAAGTTAGTCAGGATACAGAAAACCAGTAAGAAATTAAACCTGACAGCTGTAGTAGTTGAGTTGCGAACCTACGTAGCAGCAACATTGAAGCCTACTGAGATCATGAACAACAACACATTAATCACCACCCCTAGAGTCTTCTTAGGTCCCCTCCTTGGCGCATGACCATTGGGTTCCCCATCCTCCAGTGGAATAACAACATTTTAGGCTTTGGTGACTCCTCTTCACAGGTGGCCCAGTACTAATATCGAGTGATCCTCAATCAATGGAGGTGGTGATTCCTCTTCCCTGCATGGAGGAGGTTCCTGAAGCCGTGTCTCATGCTGTGGTTGTATCATCTAGACAAGGTCGTGCATCTGATATCATCCCATAGCCAATATGGTGCTGCACTATATGTCCACCATGCATAATATTTCAGTGTCATATATAAGCCCCAATTCTGAATGCCTAGCCATCTAGGTTGCCGTCGTTGTCGTCCATATCTGATTTGTGCAAAAAGCAAATCCACCTCTGAAGACCACAATAATAAGGAGAAGACAAATGGACCTTCTCGCAGTTCTGACCAGACTATCTACAAAATCGGCCCTCCAATCCCTACACACCCATTTTCACAATTAGACCAGACCAAAATAAGCAGGTCTAAAAAATGCAAAATTGCAGGACAGATGGAGGATGACAGATGGAGTGGTCTGAAAAAAAGAAAAGAAAAGGAAATAGATGAATGAACAGGGAAAAGGCACTTACCATCCTGCGGCAGGAGAGATGAGGTTAGGCCCTGGAGCTCTGTCATGGCACAACGCCCCGCCGGCGATGCGCATCCCGTGAGCCGCTCACAGGCGCGCGATTTGGACACCCCGCTGCTCGATCCATACAAACACAATGACCGGACTTCAGAAACGAAATGAAATGAAATAAGACACCCCGCTGCACGAATAACAACACCATCTCATGAAATGAAATGAAATAAAAAAGAGGTAACACATACAGACACAATGACCGGACTTCAGAAGTTGACACTGTGTAAACAAAGTTAAAGAGATGAAGAAAATCAAAGACTGTTACACTATAAAATCAATGAATATAGTTCTTATTGCAGAGAAAATCATAATGATATAGTTCACAAGAAATTATGTGATCCACATACCACAATTGCTAAACCAAGTTGGAAACTGTGGATCCACAAACCATAATTTTCTCAGTTATTCACCACACATGCTTTCTGACAATACATAAAAATCTCCTCAAAGGGCTAAAATACTTCATAGATGCGACCTCCTGTTCACAATGTTTGTCTGGTACAAACCTATGAGACTCAAAGGTAAGTATTAGTCTATCTAATAAGTAGAATTTTGACATAATTCCATCAAATATATAACAAATACTGTCACTTACGTATGTGGACCAGATAAATATCACAAAAGGGAGGAATTAATATTTTTGAAAATGGAGCTCTTTAGGAATGATCAGCCTATTAAAACAAGTCATCAAAAATGATTAAAAACAATATGAATAGTTCAAAAGATTCAAGAATCAGACATTCCTGCCTTGGTTACTGGGAGTAAATAAGCAGTATGAAGATAAGAAATAGTTGTTAGTGCCGCAGGTAGTGGATTTGATACAACATCAGATGGAGATGTTCTCTTGTGGATTTCTCTCAGGACATGTACATTGTCCCTCTCTGCAAATTTGATATGGTGCTTAGATGACAACTTATATTTCGGTTGTTCCTCTTTCAATGGGTGCTCTGACCTCACGTCCACCATCAAATGCAGAAGATTCTAATTCTTTTTTTGTTACTCATCCAAAGTCTACCAATCTAGAAAAAATGATTAGTTCTAGAAGTCTCAACTATATAGGGGTCAATGGGAAATAAAAGGATAGCATAGAAGTAGGTCAGTAGCTGGGAGCGTCTCTAACGCGAGAGCGAGAGACAATCTCGACAGGTACCTAGAGACCCGATGTCTTTGCAAAAATCATCCAGCAAGTTCGTGTGGCTGTATTTTAAATGGATGTACATGCATATATGTAAATACAAGGATAAGCCTATTTTAAATATCAAGGTCAGAAAATAAGCCACATTACATTCCGAAATCAATATATTATGGAAAAAAGATGACGAGTGAACTACCTCCAAAGATCTCTTGATGTAGTAAAAAGCATATCGCTCTTTCAAAGCTGCTCGATCATCCTGATCAGCATCACTGCCAGATGATCGGAATGATACCATCATAGTGTGAAGCACTTGTAACTTTCTCATGTGAATGTTGTAGATATTTTTTCATGCTAAGGGTCACACCATTTTTCAGTACTAAAAGTCTTGATAAACAAATTAAGAGCAACAAATAAGAAGACAAAACAATAGAATGGAATGCAAAAAAAGGGATACCTGAACATGAATGAGGCCACTTTATCCTGAATACACTGTGTAAACAAAGTTAAAGAGATGAAGAAAATCAAAGACTGTTACACTATAAAATCAATGAATATAGTTCTTATTGCAGAGAAAATCATAATGATATAGTTCACAAGAAATTATGTGATCCACATACCACAATTGCTAAACCAAGTTGGAAACTGTGGATCCACAAACCATAATTTTCTCAGTTATTCACCACACATGCTTTCTGACAATACATAAAAATCTCCTCAAAGGGCTAAAATACTTCATAGATGCGACCTCCTATTCACAATGTTTGTCTGGTACAAACCTATGAGACTCAAAGGTAAGTATTAGTCTATCTAATAAGTAGAATTTTGACATAATTCCATCAAATATATAACAAATACTGTCACTTACGTATGTGGACCAGATAAATATCACAAAAGGGAGGAATTAATATTTTTGAAAATGGAGCTCTTTAGGAATGATCAGCCTATTAAAACAAGTCATAAAAATGATTAAAAACAATATGAATAGTTCAAAAGATTCAAGAATCAGACATTCCTGCCTTGGTTACTGGGAGTAAAGAAGCAGTATGAAGATAAGAAATAGTTGTTAGTGCCGCAGGTAGTGGATTTGATACAACATCAGATGGAGATGTTCTCTTGTGGATTTCTCTCAGGACATGTACATTGTCCCTCTCTGCAAATTTGATATGGTGCTTAGATGACAACTTATATTTCGGTTGTTCCTCTTTCAATGGGTGCTCTGACCTCACGTCCACCATCAAATGCAGAAGATTCTAATTCTTTTTTGTTACTCATCCAAAGTCTACCAATCTAGAAAAAATGATTAGTTCTAGAAGTCTCAACTATATAGGGGTCAATGGGAAATAAAAGGATAGCATAGAAGTAGGTCAGTAGCTGGGAGCGTCTCTAACGCGAGAGCGAGAGACAATCTCGACAGGTACCTAGAGACCCGATGTCTTTGCAAAAATCATCCAGCAAGTTCGTGTGGCTGTATTTTAAATGGATGTACATGCATATATGTAAATACAAGGATAAGCATATTTTAAATATCAAGGTCAGAAAATAAGCCACATTACATTCCGAAATCAATATATTATGGAAAAAAGATGACGAGTGAACTACCTCCAAAGATCTCTTGATGTAGTAAAAAGCATATCGCTCTTTCAAAGCTGCTCGATCATCCTGATCAGCATCACTGCCAGATGATCGGAATGATACCATCATAGTGTGAAGCACTTGTAACTTTCTCATGTGAATGTTGTAGATATTTTTTCATGCTAAGGGTCACACCATTTTTCAGTACTAAAAGTCTTGATAAACAAATTAAGAGCAACAAATAAGAAGACAAAACAATAGAATGGAATGCAAAAAAAGGGATACCTGAACATGATTGAGGCCACTTTATCCTGAATTAAGTGAACTGGAATGAGGCTAGCACAAGTTGGCACGACCCGCAGGTAAAACAACATATCCTTGGTGTCACTTGTTTAGTGATATGATACTTAAAATAGCACTGCTTGGGGCCAAGTAAGCATTATCATTCTTGGCATCTGGGACAAGATCCTCCTTATCATCTGAATTTTCAACGCTATCAAATGCACTTACAGTGGGGACATATTGATTTGGGTGTAGTAGGTCTAACAATATGTCCAATGGTTTTGGTCGAACCTCGAGAAATGATTGGCCTACATGAATGAAAGATAAAAAAGAGACATATTAGCAAGATATCTAGTGCCATCTTACAGCCATGCTAAGCGCTAACCATGTTTTCATGAAGGATATTCCACGTTCTAAATCCTGTTTTACGGTTTCCCTGTCCCTGTCAGGAGAGGGAGGGGGCACAAAACATGGCATAAATGCCATAATGAAATGCCTACTTCAGAACTGTGTCAATTTTTTTGTTGCTGAGAAATTCCTATGTAGCCACTGGCCAGGGCTTACATACATGATCAGGATAAACTAACTCCACCTAGTAAGTACGCGAGGTCATCAACGTGAATCGCAACTTAAGTTGGACCCGCAATTATTTTTCTAGCTCAAAACAAGGAGGGGCGCACAGTAAACATTGAACAAATCAAATTATGGCGCACATTTTTGTAAGCACTTGACGCTCGACTTCCGGACAACGCATCGATCACATTACCTTGACTATGGGGATGGTGCGTAGCTAGGAGCCAAAACGTGAGAAATTGAAATGAGAGAAAGCAGTAAAAAGAGCGGAGGCGCATTACCCTCTCGACTGGTGTGGAGCGGCGTCAGGTCTGGCAGGATGGACATTGGACAGGGTGCGGCAATCTTTGTCCCTGTGCGCTGGATGGTTGTATTCTCCGTTCTCTAGTTCGTCACCATCGGAGAGGAGGCAGTTACGGCGGTGCTGTTGGTCATGGGCGAAGCGGAGGAGGTACCAACGCGCTCCCCTTTGGTTTCCCCTGGCTGGCCGCTTCTCTACTATCTAACTGCAGTGCCACATATAGAGCTATAATAGAATATTGTGTTTTAGCACCAGGGAACAAACAATGTCGTGGTTCTTAACATGTAAGGATAAGGAAGTATTTATATTGCAATACCTGAAACATTAGATCTTCGATCTGAGAGAAGTACAAGTTAGCAGCCATAATTCTCACCAACAAGCGTACATCTCATCTAACCTTTGGTATTACTGTTGGATTTCCTACAAAATCAATACAACATGGAAAGTTTTAGATTTTCTTTCTATAGTTGGTCAACAAAACAACAATAAGGTTGTACCCAAAATATTTGGATCTGTGGTTTTGTTAGTCTAGGTGGCCGGCAGTAGCCGAGCAGAGGCAACAGCATCAACGCCCATTGTGGCTGACACGCTCCGCCTGGCGCCTACATCCTCACCTCTTAGCGAGGCTGTTGGAGACATCGAGGCACCACCATGGCACATGTAGAAGGAGATCGGACGAGGTACCCGTCAATGGACCCCTCGGCACCGTTGGGGCTATGATGTGAGTATGCGACCTGAGTCACAGTGGGTCGTCCTTGCACGATAAGGGCCACCGCTTCTTGTCCGGGAAGAACTGCGGAGGGGGAAGACCGCAAGGAGGAGTTAGGGTTCGGATGTAGGAAGGGGAATGCAGCCTGGTGCTAGGGTTAGGGTTTTACCTGGTCGATTTGGGAGTGAGAGGAGCCCGACGCCATTGCGGAAATGCAGCGAAGATGGGGACGAGGGCGTGGGCGGGTGAGATTTGCATCATGGGGGCGGAGGCAGACGGCGCCGGATCCACCTTCGCTTCCTACAACGCCAATGGTGGCGAGGTGGTGGCCGTCGCTGAAGAGGAGTAGGAGGAGGAAGGCGAGCGTGAGCGTGAAGACGATGTTGGTCCCCGCGCCCGCCGTCGCGGCCGTCGATCTCTCACGCTGCCACCGCTCCCTGCTCCCTTGACGCCTCCCTCACTCTCCTCATGGCTACGTATCAGGCACGTGCGATGGGCGGGCGCCGGGGTGGGGATCGCATCGCGGGGCGGGCGCAGGGGCGACATTCGCGGGGATGGGTGCGAGGGCACGGCGCGGGGGCACGAGATGGCACGGGCGTTTGTTTCTCGGCGACGGGCGGGGGCTGGTTTCAGGGGAGGGGGAGGCGGCAGTCGCGGCGGGCGCGCGGATCTCGGCGGGCGGGCGAACGTAGGGGCGGGGGCAGTCTACAGTTGTCTCTTAATAGTTAGTAGAGATTACTATTTTTGTATAAACTTATATAAATTTTGAATACTTGATAGAACTCAAAAAAACAAAATATATAGATGTCATTTAAATCAGCGTCATATCATCAAAACTGTCAATTAAAGATAAGGGGGTAGAGTAGACCACTCTATAATAGCTAAGGGATTATGTAGACTTATTCTATTAACCAAAATATCAGTGTTCGTCTTGAAATACCTGTATCCGTTAATGTTCTCTAGAAAACTAAGAACAAAAAATTGAACTCATGACTAACTACATAGCGACAATATGTCAATATATTTGCAGGGAAGGTTTGCCTTGATTTATCCCTTTATCTATAGACTCCACTAATGTGGGAAGCTCTGACAGAGTCTACTGTTTATTGGTTTCAATATGTATTTATGAAATGAGTTCCTCACACCTGAAAAATAATATATAAGCTGCTGAATGTGTACCTGTTTTGTTGTGTTAGTAATTTTCTCATAAGCAACGCCGCTGGTATTTCCTCTCCCTGCCATGTAACTTTCGAACACCACAAACTCGTAATGGTTTTGAATATCTACAGTCGGTCGATCATCATTCTACCGTGTGATTGGATGCCTGGACGTGCGTAGCCAAGCTCGCATGAGCCTGTTTCACTAGGTACGACCAATTTCTACGTATCTGTGGATGCAGACAAATAAGTCTAAGATTGCATCGATGCGTGCGTGCCGGTATAGCTAGATGCAGCGAACCAAACATAGGTCGAGCCGTGGTCAATATATATGGAGAGTCTGGCTCTTCATATGTGGGCAATCAAACACACGGCTAGTGAACAAATTTGATATTTTGCAGACACATGGGAATAATAATAATTTTGTGTATAATATTATGACAAATCCCGTGACCGCATTTTCTATTATCTAGGCACATTATTGCTTGTAACCAAAGATTGTCAATAATGTCCTATATTTTCACAATGTTGCTTAAATCAGAAAGACATGCATGATTACTCATTTAAAATCATTTCGAACAGTTAATCCTAACAAGTATTTTTCCCGGAATCATGTGGCACATCCATGTTTGAATATTAATTAGTGTGTACTGGAAGCTCCACTTTTATCTGCAAGTTCCATTATTGGGAAGTAGCACCAGTACGTGTGAAACTGATACTTATCATTTCAATACAACAATTAATGTTGATATCAGAAAACCATCCCAAAAGGTGCAAATACATATTTTTATTGAAATGTGCATTCCACTCGACCATATTTTTATTCACCAAAGCATTAAGCATATATATACTACATTTGTTCTCGAATATTTGTTGTCCGCTGATTAATTTTTAAACTAAACAGCACGTGACAAATAAAAAAAGAACGGAGGGAGTCTATCAGCCTGATAAAATGTGGTGTACATGCATCAATAGTTCAAGCCGAAGATTTCCAGCTTGTTTGAAATTGAACCAAATCGTAAAAGTACCTAAGCAGCATGCGTTATGGACAGATGATGGAGCAAAGTAATGCTACGATGCAAATCGCGTCGCAGATATATCTCAGCCACGATCACACCTAAAAATAATGCAGACAAGAAGCAAACGTTTTGAATATGAATGACTTGGTGGGAACTCAGCATAAAACAGGAGTTTGAGTGTTTTTTTAGTACTGCAACAGCCTTGCACAAAACAGAATTAAGTTGCATGCTTAGATGTGTGTGAGACAGTGGTCACTGGCGGCAAGTTGTTGGTCCTACCGTACGTGTTCACTGGGAGCATATTATTAGCTCCATAGCTAACTGACGTTATTGTCGAAATTTCTGCGCGCACACTGAGATGCGAAGGAAGAAGATGAACAGTGCACAGGCAAATGCAATGGCGCCCACACACGCAGCTTTTGTCTTCTCTTGCCGTTTTTATACGAGCAAGCCTTTATATATAGGCAGGCCAACAGCATGTTAAAATTACCGAGCAAGCCTTTATATATAGGCCGAAGGGAACTGATCGCTTTGTTAAAATTACCGAGCTACTGCATCAGTGCATCCTGCTTAGCAAATTGTCAAACCCTAAGCTGCACGGGGGAACTTTTGAGCTGGTTGAACCGGACCAGGTCACCAGCAGGGTACATAACGAGAAGAGGGCCAACGTCACCACACTCTCGCTGGTCGCTACTCCGCTTCACTTTCCTCTCCCCTCGTACCCGATCACCAAACCCTCGCTTCGGCGCCGCCGGGCCGGAGCCCGAAATCCGGCCCCGCACCATGGCCGCGCGGCAGCCGCCGGCGCTGATGGAGGAGCTCGTGGAGGAGATCCTCCTGCGCGTCCCGCCAGACGAACCCGAGCGCCTCATGCGCGCCGCCGTCGCGTGCAAGCCCTGGTGCCGCCTCGTCTGCGGACCGGGCTTCCGCCGCAGGTTCCGCGAGCGGCACGGGGCGCCCCCCTTGCTGGGCATCATCTCGAACCGCATGAACGAAGCCGGCGCCAAGCTGGCCCGCTTCGTTCCCACCGGCTCCTTCCGCCCGCCCCGCGCCGATCGCATCAACTGGCTGGCGATCGACTCCCGCCACGGCCGCGTGCTCTTACGCAGCTCGTTTTCGAACGCGGTGTTCAACGTCGCTGTCTGGGATCCCATCACGGACGAGCATCTGGCACTGCCCAAGACGCCATGGGTGACGATGCCGTCGTCCGACACCATGTACAACTACAAAGGAGCGGTGCTTTGCGCTGCAGATGGCTGCGACCACCTGGACTGCCATGGCGGACCCTTCCTCGTGGTCTTCGTGGGCGTGGCCGCTCATGACAACACCATGTCCTCCTACGTCTACTCGTCGGAAGCTAATGCGTGGAGTGAACCAGCTCATCATCAGTACTTAGGTCATCTCTGGGAGTCGATAAGCAGCACTCTTGTGGAGAATGCACTATACTTCGTGGTCAATAAATCTCCAGGCATCCTCAAGTACAATCTGGGCACCCGGGAAACCACTGCCATTAGCTGCCCGCCTATGACGAATCGTCACGTTGCACTCATGGTGGCAGAGGGTGGTGGGCTGGGATGCGCCACCATTAGGTCATCCAAGCTCTGCCTGTGGTCACAAGAGGTTGGTCCTGGTGGTGGCCATAGCGGATGGGCACTAGACAGAACCATTGAGTTAAGCACGCTCGTCCCTGCTGGTCATTCCATACGTGAATTTGATGTCGCTAGCTCTGTGAATGGCGGCGGCATCATTCATGTGGGGACATATCAAGGCTGCAGGTCTTTTACTACTGATTTGAAGTCTGGACAGTTCAGTGAAGTAGGATTCACTGCTATCTTGGAGAACATGGTTCCGTTCATGAGCTTCTATACTCCAGGTATCGCTTTGCTTAGTCTTCATCAGTTGTGGGTGGAAATATGCTTATACATTGTTCTTTATCAATTGAGTCACTTTCTTAAAATATGTGGGTTCTTCTCCTGGCCTCGCCTTGCTCGATTAATTCTATTATTTGTTTTGTTTTTACAGAAGTAGAACATTATGATATGCCACATAAAAAGTATTGCTTGTAGTTATTATTCTTTTTGCTTCAACATGTTATAGAACATTCTTGGAATTGACTTGATACGCAAGATTGACTAGTATATGTTATACAACATTATTTGTTTACAAATAATTCTTTTCGAATATGTTCTTATAATAATTGGTAATAACAGCATTACTATATCACAACAAAGAAACCTTTGAGCTAACAAGTAAACTATAGGCACATAGTTCATTTCTAACAAACTTTCCTTAGGCTAAGAATCCTACATGTTCCCTGTTTATCCCGAGGTAAACTATACAACATCTGCTTGCTCTTAGATTTCACGAGGCAAAGTCTCTTTTGCCGTGCAAGATAACATAATTTGGCAAACATGGAAACACATTAAATTATAGCATGTTTTGAGTGAAAAGATAAATAAAGTTGGCCTTACCATTGATATATCTTGTTCACCTCAAAATAAATTATTCCTTAATGAACATAACGAAAAATCATAATGAGTAGGAGATGCTTATGTAGTAATCTCCTCGCTACCGCCAAGAATGTCGACGCTTATAGAGAACCTAGTGACCCTCTACTAAATGAGCTGGTGTCGAAGAAGGCTTTCATTTGCATGGCACGAACATGCTGTTACAATAAAGAGAGATTCAACTCAATAATGGTCTTGAGGCACAATGGTGCAATATATAAAGTGCATGAGAGAAAAACCCTAGAGTTAGGAAATTATACTAATACTCGTGACTATTATACCTTAATGCCCTCCTCTCAAATGCGACATGAATGGGATGTCATTGCATCTGGAAAGATGATGCTAATACCCTTGAAATTTTGAAAAATAAGAGACTAATTACATAAAAAACAAATATGTCATCGACGTGCAAGTCTTCAACAATATCAATGTAGAAAATTATCTCATCCATAAGAGGGTGTTGCCCTCACAACATGTGCATCATTGAATACCCCAAGTCTTCACAAAACAATATTCAAATCTTCAACTATGAACCTTGTCGTTTGAGAATTTGAACTTGATGAGAATAAGGAAATGTGTCAAACAAACCAAAAGAAAAACAACGAGATTGCTACTAGAAGATGGCAAGTAGTGGGATATAAGTCATTGGTCATGAATTGTAGTGAAATGGCTACAAAGGAGACTAAGAGAGCATATTCACATTAATGATGATGATGATTGATGGGACTCGGCTAACCAATGAACAAAATTGGTTGATCTAATAAAAAATTGATTGACACAATGGCTTGGATAAACTGTGGTGCACAAAATTGATTTGGATGGATTCTAATGCAATGAAATTTAGGGAATAGGCCTAAATATACTACAACAACAAAAATTGAAGCAAATTGGTGAAAGTGACAACAAAAGATCGAATACATGGACACATAAAAAGCCAAGTAATACTAGAGGAGTCGCCAAATAGAACAAATCACCTCTCGATAGACTAGAGCTGCGACCAAGTCACAAGCGGACGGTGCAAAGACAAGCATGCAGACAGTCTAAACATGCGCACATAGGAGTTTGCCATGGAGAGAGCCATGTGAGGACGAACTAGACCGCAAAAAAATCCACATGAATGGAGGGAAGGCATGTGGGTGTTGAAGTCTCCATCATCAAACATCACTCGGACTACCACAATAACAGGTGTAGACTGTGCCAATGGTGTGTAGACCTCCTAGATGGTCATGTGGGGATGAAGGTATGGTCCCACACACACATGCATGAATGAAGATTGCCTATTATGATGAGTGGGGCACACATACGATCCCTCGAGTGGTCCATGCACTGTGACAATAGACATAGATGGCATGGATGGTGTATAGGTATTACGAATGGGCTAAAGATGTCACATGAGGCAGGAAGTGTGCGATGTGCTTGGACAATACATGATGCCTAAATCCATGATTGGATGGGACACATGGATGGGTGCGACACTAAGATGGCCATGCAAACAACGTGCCAACCTATGAGTCCTATTACCCTTGCATCTAGACACACAAGTTAATTTTCAACAAGGTTGGGGGAATCAACATGGAAAGCGCCAGACTAGTGATAGTTTTTGAACCACTAAAGGATTTTGTAGTAACACAAGTTATTCCCATAACTTTGAGTTGCTACTAGTAGACTAAGGATCAAGAAACCATGTAATCAAACCATACCAAAATGGTACACGAGACATGACACTGCATAAAATCAAAAACTAGGGGGTATATTTGAGTTTGCTACTAACTAGTTTCTAGATGTTGAATTATCATAATTGAAAGATCAAATTTCAATGTCTTCTTATCAACTCCATATCTCAATGGAACTATATAGAAAGCATAATAAATACAATGTAAAGATGTAGCAATTAGTGCCTTATAGGACACACATAGCATAAATAGACTAATTGAGTGTGGAAGTTGTTGATGAGGTGCACAATCGTAAGGCCACTTAATTATGCTTGTAGTCGATGATAATTATTTGGATATAGCAAGTACCATATTCTAATTAATAAAGTGATTTGTAATGATAGGATTAATGTAATCCTACAAAAACAATGACATTATTTGAGACAGAGTTGATGGATGTGCATGTGTATTACACTACCATTCTATGGGGCACAATGAATAAGAGGATGACGAAGTCGATGATTGTTATTGCCCAACACCAGCTCAAATGCGAAGGCTAGTGGGCATGCATCATCTCATCTGGGTACGAGCAATCGTATGATTCGTCGCCCTATCAATTGTAGCCTTATGAAATAATAGAACAGTTGGAGGAGATTAGTGCACCGACAAGGGGTGTAGAGGCTATGATCGCCTCAGACCTAAGGACTTGTGGGAGATAAGGGGCACTAGCTAGTGAGGGACGCAAAGGCCACGATGGCCTTAGATCTAAGGATTTGTTGAGGGGTAGGCCTACCTTAAGAGGTTGGCAATGGTAGCCGGTGTTTCCTATGTTGTAGACCAAGGCCCCATTTGGTTCCTTTAGTCACATGACTAAAATTTAGTCACTAGAGTACCCTATTTCATTTTAGTGACTAAACCTGACTAAAGAGCATTAATTACTGAGTGTATTGGTTGTTTTACCCTTAATCAATGCATGCACATGTGCGCTGGTTACCCCTTGGTATGCATGCTAGGGGAGGGTAAGGTGCATGTGCGTTGATCATCCCCTTGGTATGCACGCTAGGGGAGGGCAAGGGGTGGAAAATCTACTATTAATCCCTTTTAGTTACCCCCTTGGTGACTAGCTTAGAGAACTAAAGTTTAGTCACCCCACTTTAGTCACCATGTTTGCTTTTTTAGGGACTAAAAGTGACTAACATTGAGTTACTAAACTTTAGTCACCCTGAACTAAATGGGGCTAAAGAAGGTTAGGTCGGAGGTGATGGAGATACCAAATCATATCGTCATTATTGCAACTTCATGTTGTGCCTTTTGGGGCTATGGGTTGTCCCCATGGTACATCTGTCTTGGTAGGGGAGTGACTACGTGGCTATGGGTTGTCCCCATGGAGTAGGGCTTGGTGGGTGGGCCCTGAGATGCGTATGAATGAAACCGAGTGAGCGAGCGAGGGAGGTCATGCGGATTTGCCAAGACCAGGAGGGTAATGAAACTAGATGTCCTTCTGTCCTACCTGGAAGATTTGGGCATTTAACACATTTTAGTTGTAGAGGATAGCAAAAAAATTCACAAGCTATGTCCAAATGAGAAGCTATGTCCTTCCATCAAGAAGCATTAGCATTACATTCAGATTTGTCAACTATATGGAATTTCCAATTGGCATAAGTGCACTTACCATTTATCATTTTTTTCAATTTTAATAAGAGAATAAATGAAATGTTGTTATGGGTTGTTATGAGCCTTAAGTCATTAGCTAGGTCATTAGGGTTAGGTTAGCCGACCACTGTTCTCGCACAGTTACTGTAGCGCGTGAACAGTGCCGGCCAGATAGGGTTTGTTATGTTGCTTAGCTATTAAGTTAGGGTTACCTTTCTATATAAGTAGGGGCAGGGTTTTAGTAGAGACAAGCAAGAAGAATAGATTTGGTTTACTCCTAGGGCCTCCTACAGGGACTATCTTGTGAGTGCATCGCAGTTCACAACAAATGTGCATGGAAGTTCAGTGGGGAAATTAGAATAAAGGGTTAGGAAAATTAAGGTCCACTTTTCATATCTAATTCATTTAATTAAAAATCAGAAATCACAAAGTAGCTTTTGTGCAAATTTAAGCGGATTCTCACTTCTCACGTGTTACTCTATTAATCTATTATTTTCAATTTTATTACTTTATTAGCTATCTCCATGAGTCACTAGATCCTTGAACCAGCGTCTACGTATTTACAAGAAACACTTATTACCTCGGTTTATCTCTTTTCTAGGCCCCACTCTTGTGGAGCCTCTGACATTGGATTTGCCCCCCTTTAAGGGCAGGCCTAGTGCGGTGGTGAAGTTGTCTCTCTAGGTTATATCTTGTCGTGGGTTCGAAGTAGCCTCTCCATATTTGTGGAAGAAGGCTCGCCTCGGTTTTCCCCTTCTTTAACCCCACTCATGTGGGACCCTCTAGCACCGAGTCTATCCTTTATTAGTTTTAATTCGAATTATGGAATGAGTTCAACACATCTACACATGTAAGTTGCTAAATGTGTACCTGTTTTGCTGTCTTGGTATCACATGTGTGTAACGGTGCTGATCTTCTGTTCCTGCATATAACTATCAATCACCACAACTTATAAGGTTTTGGATATCTACAATCGGTCATCAGTCCGGTGAACTTTTTTTTTTGCAGACATGGGAATAAGAATGTTGTGTATATCAAATCCTATGAGGCTATATATATGGTCACATCCTATTATCTAGGCACATTGTATACAATGAATGTCAATAACATCCTATCTTTCATAATGGTGCTTAAATCGGAAAACAAGCATGATTATTCATCTAAAATCATTACAAACAGTTAATCCAAACAAAGAATTTCCCAGAATCATATTGCACATCCATGTATGAATATTAGTGTGTACTGAGAGTTCCTTTTTTATCTGCAAGTTACATTATTGGGAAATGCACCAGTTTGAAACTGAAACTTGTCAGTTCAATAGAACAATATTGATATCATAAAACTATCCCAAAAGGTGCATATACATGTTTTTATTGAAATATGCATTCCATTCAATCATATATTTATTTACAAAGCTCAAGTTTTTCCCTTTTAAAACTTGATTAAAAAAAAGGCTCCATGCAGTTAATTTAGTCATATGTTCATGCATAAAACAACAGTTTGAGTTTTTTTTTTACATACTGCAACAGCCTTGCACAAAACAGAAGTTGCTGCAAATAAACAAGAAACTTATATATATGGCATTTCCTATCTTGGACTTGCATGCATAGATGTCTGAGATAGTGGTCATTGGCGGCAAGTTCACTGGGAGCATATTAGTTCCATAGACCATAGCTAACTGGTGTCATCTTTGAAATTTCTGCAGCACTGCAAGTGGCCTGTACAGATGAGGATCCAAGAGCTGGTGAGCCACCAGCGGCCCCAGCGAAGTGATCAATGATTTGGCACGCCAGAAGCGATTCTGATGAAGGCTTGCCGAGAAAGAACAAACTTGTATGGGTCATTGGCGCAGGCCCAACAAGTTCAATAATAACAGACAGAAATGAAGATAAATGAAGCAGGAGAACTGAAAAGTAGAGTGGCGCAGGGGTCCCTCTGCTAGCACATGTTTCTCTTTTTTGTTCTTCTGCAGAATCTATCTTTTGTCTTTGATGATCATTTTATATTTCTGGGTGTGGACCGAATGTTTGTTTCCCTTGAGAGCACACTGGTAGATGCGAGGTGATTTGGCCAGTAATAATCTCATTTTACAGTACATGAGAAAAAAATGGACAACCGTTTAAGCATCTTGATCTCTTTTCGGGCGTTTTTTTCCATGATCAAGGTTTTCTTAATTACTGAAGCTAAGGTGGCAAATTGAGGTTGAGGATAAAAAATGCAGGTGATCTTCGCTTTCTCAAGTCATCTTGAGAAACCGAAGCTTATAATTTGAAAGAGATAAAGTATTATACAAGAAAATAACAAAAGAATAGGGCTGCGAATCATAGGAATATGAAGCGATGTTTGGTGGGTGTGCTGCGGGTCTAGAAAACAGATTTGTTGTATGTCTGGTGTGTCATGCTTCATTAAGTATTTGTTAGTTGGATTGCAGCCAAGTATCGATGTATTGCATTGCGCACTTAAATGGTTTATATAGAGTACATGGTGTAGGAGATAAGACTAGCACAACAGCACTGTAGACAATTTTCGACGGCTAGGGTTATTTTCATCGATCGAAAATAAGGTACGTCAACCGCCGAATATAACCTTATTTTTAGTGGGTCAGGTCTTCAGCCACCGAAAATAACCTTATTTCCGATGGTCGTGACAGTGGCCGCCGAAAATAAACGGATTTAAACGCAATTCTCTCTTTCTTCTCCCTGGACATCGTGTGTCTCTCTCTCGCGTCGTCGTTGTTCCCTCCACCGTGTCACACGCACTGCTGCGCGGTCCCCGGTCGGTCCCGGCCGCCGCCACCACCACCCCCGGCTCGCGCTGCCACCGAGACCTCCCGCCACCACTCTCGGACGCCGCCGCCGAGCCCTCCTCCAGCGAGAGGTTATTTTTTGCATATGTTATTCCATATTTACGGTGGCCGTTATTAAATTGCCGCCGAAATTAGTATGTATTTGTGATTATACTTGTTTGATTAGGGCGTGTGATTAGTATTATTGTTTAGTTCGATTTCATTTATTGTATTGGCATATGTGGTTCAGTAATTAGTGGCATATTGTATTTGTGGCATTAGTTTTATATTAGTATGTGGTACTATTGCATTATTAGTTTAGGCATTTGTATTATATAGTGGTATGTGGTACATTTGTATTATTAGTGGTATATGGTACTTAGTCTGATTTAATTAATAACATATCATTCTTTGTTTTATAAGTAATATATTGTTTTAGTGGTAGTGAGGTAATGCTGCCGAAATTATCTTTGGGTCCTGCTAGCTTGTCGTAAATTCGCGTCCTGTAGGTCACTCTTGGGTGGGTTTAGGACCTATCTTTGCCTATAGATATAGGATCGATACATTTAATGAAGTTGAATGATGTTTTTACGATATGATCCGGTTTAACAATCTCAGCCATGGCTGAAGATCGTGTATAGTTGTACAATGGCTGGAGTAGGAATGGACGTCATTCTAATGAGTGGGTAGCCAAGACCAAAGATTTTGTAGACCATACATTCTCCTTGTCATTAACCCGCACTGTCAGATGCCCTTGTAGGCGGCACGAAAACAATATATTCCTTAATAAGGAAAGAGTTAGCTTAGATCTTTGTCAGTTTGAATTTATGCCCGGATATGAGGTGTGGAAACATCATGGTGAGGTAGTACCCAACCTGAATTTAAAAGAGGAGGAGAACAATGATTGAGCCGGCGGTGATGCGATCCATAAGATGCTAGATTCGCTACGTCCAGAGTTAAATCTAAGCTCCAAGGATCCTGCCACACCAGAGGTTTCGAAATTTTTTTAAACAACTAAAAGACTCTGAAGAGCTGTCGCATGAACACACAGATGTGACATGTGAGTATACTCACTTTTGTAACCCGGCTCATGGCCATTAAGTCCAAATACTTTTTCTCGAACAATTGTTACAATGAGATTTTAAAGTTATTCGGGGATGTGCTGTTAAAGCCCAATAGGTAGTCTAAAGACATGTACCATTCAAAGACAATTATCAAAGGTCTCGGTATGGAATATGAAAAGATTAATGTGTGCAAGAATAATTGTATGTTTTTCATGAAGGAGCATGCAGAGAGAAAAATGTCTTTATTTTTTGGCTAATTTTTTAGCGACCAAAAGCCGCCGAAAATAGGCCACATGTCGCAAAAAATAAGCTATTTCTGGCGGTATATAGCTTATTTTCGATGGCTTCTGGCCGCCGCAACTGATCTTGTGTCCTCTAGTGCAGGGCCGTGTTTGAGATTTTAGGGACCCTGGATGAAAGATTATAAAGAGACCTTTTTTAACCCATGTATATATAATAACTATATATGTGTATATATAATTATAAACACATTTTGATGGGTCAAATGGCAAACACAATTAGCTAGCTTTTGTTTATGGTATACGTATATGTGTACGCGAGAAGGTCGATCGTTGATGGTGTATGCCGACGTTTGCATTCCTATCCAGGCTGTCAAGTCCTTTGGCGACATGGTGGCAGTACCACGGCAAGAATTAGATTTTCTAGATGTATTTTATTCTGAGTCCTGACTTGGGAACTGGCTTACGTGAGCAGGTCAGCAGTCGTTTTCGGCTTATGTTATGTGAACAAGATAGCAGAGACTAGGCTACCCGCTTACGTGAGCAGGTAGCAGGCTGTAATATTGGACGGTTGGGCTAACCAAACAAACATTGTTTTGGCTAATTAAATAAATAAAAATTATACTTAAATATATACTCGTGGGGGGCAATGTTTTAGGGGCCTGGGTGGCCACACAGCTCGCCCCCACCCCGTATGTCCTGCCCTGGATAAGACAACCTACATATGCATATGAAAGTCTATGAGACATAATATCTAGACTACTAAATAACACTAACATATGTATGGTAATCTATGAAACAGAATATATAGACTACTAAATATATTTCAACATCTATCCGCAGTTGAAACTCTAGCCACTACAAATATTAAAACTGGACCTAAACTCATTGAACAATGATGAACATACGATATCCAACCTAGTTCCAAGCGAGATAAGACTATTCCTGTAGGAAGAAAGATAAAAAAAAAGTAAGATAGCAATAGCTCTCAGTCCGAGCTCAAATTCATATCAATAGGTAGAATAATGGCAAACAAGGAGAAAACAATTATAATCAAATAACCAAACAAAAGCATTTATAAAAAGATATTGTTGGCTTCGATTTGGGGCCAAACACTAGGGATGTATCTCATGGGGTGCTCTCTTTGGGAGCGCAGATGGTTCACAGCTCGGGACCGGACGGTCTGCAACCTCGCTGCAAGAGAGGGTCTTCTCTGTGTCACGCCAAACGGTCCACGCTCAGGGCTCGAATGGTCCGCAATAACGCAGGGTGTCTTCTGACGGCGTAGAACCCTAGCTCTCGCATCCTAGGAGGGACCCCGTCGAATGGTCCGCAATAACGCAGGGCGTCTTCTGACGGCGTAGAACCCTAGCTCTCGCCTCCTAGGAGGGACCCCGTCGAGGAGGAAAGGGGTGCCCTAGGGTTGGCAGTCCACCAGAGGCGTCTCTAGACAACGTAGAGTCGTCTAGGGATGGAGGAATAGGCCAGGAAGTCTAAATTAATGCTACTCCTAGGGCCAGAAAGTAAAGAAAACGATACAATGATTGATTGGTTCAATTGTAGGTGCGGGCAATCGGCCATATGCCTTCTTATATATATATATATATATATATATATATATATATATATATATATAATATATATATATACTACTCTATAAGAACCAAATGTGGGCGTTCACAGGAACACCATGCCCCCGCCTCCACAAATCTCGCCTGCGACAGCCTCTGCCTCGGTGCCCCCCAACGCCGAGATCGTCGTCGTCGCCCCTATACCTCGCCCCCAGCACCGAGCGCTGAGCGTCGAGATCACCGCCCCCTATGCCTCTATCGCCTCCACCTTTGACCCCCTCTTCTCCTCCACCTCCGCCATCACCACCACTCCACGCGCGCTACCGCTTTCACCCTCTCCCAGACCTTTTCCTCCTCCGTTGACCCGCCCTTCCTGCGGCGGCGCCGTCTCCTCCCCGTGCTCTGCCTCCTCGCCCTCCTCTGTGTCGTCGAGATCTGTGCGTGTGGCGGCCTCCGAGTACGCCCTCGTCACCATCTCTGACCTGAAGACTGAAACCAAGCCTGCCGCCACCTCGCTCGTCCCCGAATCCACCACATCGACCCCGACCAGCGCCGCCATTCCGTGTGCCACCGCTTTCGCCGAGGCATTCCGGGGCCATTTTGTGCCACTGCGCCCGGACAAGAACACCGTCAAGAGCTTGGTCATGCAACGGGACGAGTTCGTGGCTCAGCCCCGTGCTGCGCTTGAGCAGACACGGAGGTCGGCGACGAGGGTGTCGTGTGGGAGCGGAGGACGAGGGAGATGACGCGGGGCAACCACGATAATGCAGAGGCGTGAGTCTTGGGTCCATGAGGTCTAGGTACGGCTCGATACACTCGCTCCCTACCTTGGTTCTGCTCTGCTATGCTCTCGCTATGGTTTCGCTCTGCTCTCGCTTCGCCAGGCGGCCGGGGTGTCAGGTCTGTTGCTGTGGTGCTAGCGCAGGGATTCGTCGTGAAGCTAGAGTCGCTGCCCAACGGGACGACGAACCTGATGATCTAGCAATGCACCATCCCGACACTACTTGTACAGAATCGTATGCACGCAACATAGGTGACTGTCTATTCAGTTCTCTACAATTCCAAATCCCATCTTCAATTCACTCGGCCCCCGAGCTGCCGCTGGATCCTTCGCGCAGGCGATGGCGGTGCTACCGTAGGTGCCGGTGGATCCTTTGCATAGACTACTCTCTGTTATCATACTGCGGATGCTATCACAAGTGGTCAATTTAGCTCGCAACTTCACCCTGGAACACAGTCTTTTGGCCATAGTGCATTCCTTTTCTCAATATGAACCTCAAGATCCATCCTCTCCTAAACAACTTTGCTGGAAGATAGACACAAATGGAATTCGAGTAGCATACCTGACCCACTACATTCAGGGCAAAAAGTGTTCATCTGTTGGATCATGTCTAATCCTATCTGCCTTGTTATAGTCCTCATTACTACACCATGACATTCGTAGCATGTTCTTATCCATGAAACAAAAATCATCTGAAATAAAATGGTCCAAGTTCAAGCAAGTAAGCACTGTGTATCCTCATACCTTTTCTAGGTCTCCACTCCTAGCTTCTCAGGGTGGCTCTTTATAGCAACCATCTGGTATGCCTTTTTGAGCTCATCCTGGCTTGTAGTATTGGAGATGCCATGCCAAGGACCTCATAGTACTTGGAGTTGTTGCTCCTCCTTAGAGCATGCCCAAACATGTATTTCAATCATAGGACAATTCCCATGCAATCCTAAAAAGAGAGATAAAACTCAACTAACTCAACTAAATAAAAGTAGCCTAAAAATCACCAATTGAAATATTCATTCTATAGCGGACCTTGAAAGACAAACAGTTTTATGATCTGCTGCAACATCAGCTCAGTATCTTAAATGTGGATGCTTTATAAGCATCCACAATAGGCTAGAACAATTGTAAGCAGGGACTAGCCCAGTATGAAAACAAAGGCATGCATAAGAACTCAACCTATGGACCAAAATTATGACATCATACACACAAACCCCCTAAATTTGTGCAACTACAAAATTGAGCAAGCAGAACCAGTTAAGAAATGGAACTAAATTGCATAATATAACCATGGATCCTCATGTAATGATAAAGTATGTAAGAGGTCAAACAACACCTCCTTCACACACCAAGAATCGATCATAAAGGCATTATTAAATTTCCACAGTTATATGCCAACTCTCACAGCAATAATTAAGACAGCTTCCTCTATTGTTTAGCATGGACTTTGTAGAGCTCAAAGGGAGCATTTCTATGCAATTTAGAGTTCACAAGCTGCTCCTCCAGCGTCATCTTGCCATGAAGAGAGACAAAGGCGAGACCTTGGAGGGAGGAGCGGGTTGTGTACAAGGAAGATGGTAGATTTTCCAATTCAAAGATGCTCATAAAATAAAAGAAAGTTATAATTGTCAAATTGGTATTCTACTTTCTACTCTTTTCCCCTTCTTGTAAGGTCAAAAATAAAACATCTTATATTTACCATTCGCTTTCGGTTAGTTTCTCTATTAACGTATCATTTGTCTTAGCTTTTGTACATTTCAAATGCTATGTGGCTCTATGCATATTTGATAATATATGCTTGGGATATTGAGTTTTTTATTTGTAGTTATCTTTGGTGTAAGAAATAGATAGTTTGCTTTGCTGTGTGAATGAAATGTTTCTCTGATTTTGGATGCAATCAAGTTTACATTACACAATTGTTTGTACTGCACCATTTCACACTTTCTATGCTATTGTATTGTGGTCCTTCAAGAATCAAGTATGAACTACAATTGTACGGATGATTCATGTTGATCCCTATGTTTTGGATCTGATTAATTAATCTAAAACATTAATGCAAATACTTATCATGTGGTACAACCCCCTGTTCCTCCCTCCCCAAGATTCTGCTTGGAGCCACGCACTACTACACGCCAATATCCAGCCACTTTCCCTGGTGACTTGCAGCAACTGCTCCACATCTTCAAGTATTATAGTTCATTGTTTAACTGAAACTTTTGGTGGGTATCTCTGTACTAACGGTGATCCATCTTGCTTTCTCGGATGGCGGTTTACTAAAACTTTTTCATGGATCTCTCCCCACCCTCCCTGCTGCTGAACCCGCCCTGATCCATCGACATGGACAACGACGACGTGTCGCCCGACACATCCCTGTCGCTAGCACACCCAGGCGCCCTGATCCGTCAACAAGTTCGATCTGAGGATAGGGCTCCTCCAGGCGGGGGGCGGGTTGGCCGGGTGGCATTCCAGCAAAACCTAGCGCGTGCATCAGATTTTGTTGATTTGCTTTTGCTCCTGATCGTCTCCCTTCCCTAATATTTTCCTCTGTGCAAAAATCCTCCATACATGCAGCTCGAGCTCAGGGGCATCATTTCTTCTAGCTTCTGGAAGTCAGACAAGCACAAGGTGTAGAGACTGTAAGATCAACTTGAATGCTTCCTAGGACCGAATGTTTTCCTCACCATTTTTATTAGATGTAGTAGAAATGAAGCCTCTGCTTGTATTTATGCAGAGAGTGTAGGCAGTCATATCTATATTACTACTACCAACTGCATTGTCATTTTCTTTTTTGTGTGTTGCCTCTGCTTGTATTTATGCTTATGCCTACTCATGGATGTGCATTCCTCCCTTTTCAGATCTCTATAGAATAGCTTGCATGACCCAATCTCAGTAAAGATCAAGAACTGCACCAAGCTCAGGGCAATGTAAGATTCCATTTTCATCTATCTCTTGTTTTCTTCTTACTATCAGTATGCCAGGTAGTGTTAAAAAAATTTCAGCATGTGTGTAGATCTGCTCGTGCTTCTTATATGCATTTGGTTACTCCATTTTGTCAATGTAAGATTCCATTTTCATCTGTCCACTGTTTTTCTTCTTACTATCAGTACGGTAGCTTTAATGTGTAATCTTAGGGGCTCTAAAGATCTCTTTTCCCTGTGCCTTGTGAGACAAGGTCCATCGACTTGATAGAAAAAGCAACAGTTTGGTTTTGATGGGTAGAACAAAAGAAAGCGTTACTCGAATGTGGATGGTGTCTGCTAATCCTACTCACTTTGCAACTAGAGTGTGTAAGATTTTACCTTTGGCTGATTGTTTTGTGTAAGCAAAGTTTGTACTGAAACTAAAGAAGTTGTCTGAGTTGACTCTATTTACCCTGCTGGCCCACTATTTATGTTGCAGAAGGTTTTCACATAACAATTTGTAAATGGTCTAAATAGTATTACATTCATTTTTAATGGCAGCAGTCGTGCAACCTGAATTTATGTCATGTTCCACATTTTGTAAATGCTGGATTTTTCATTTATTCAATATCCGGCACGTGCAAAACTAGAAAAGAACATTATTCTTCAGTTCTACTTGTGGTTAAGGTCTCACTCTCCACCTACTTTTGTGCCTAACCACAATCAAAGTGTGCCTAGATTTTTTTTCTATCGTTGGACTGAATCACATGCTGCATTTAGAATAACCTATTTTGCGGTAATAACAATTCTCTATCTGCTTGGTAGCAAGATTCATGGCATTGTATTCCTTACATGTTTGATAACCTAAAATGAATGTTTGCCAATATTTTCTGTTATGAAAAAGTAATCTTCAGAAGAACTGTTACCAGGTTTAGTACTTCTGATTTCTAAATGAAGGTTAAACTGTCTGTTTTAAACTAAAACTTTGGTAAGCTTGGTTCATTGGACTCTGTAGATTGGTGTCATTGCCATGGATCCACCCCACACTAATATACTCATATATGGGTACCACTAGCTAGCTACCTTTGGACCACTAAGCTTGGATGCAGACAAACAATTGATACTTTATTATGAGTTCTTAATCCTTTGCATTTGCCTTAGTATTCAAATGATTGCAATAGAAATGTATTGAATTATCTTTATGATACTTTATTGTAAAGATTTGGACGTGTTTGAATAATTATCCCATTTAAATAAGATTTAATTATGTGATATATAGCCATAGCGACGAGCTACCCAACTAAATCGACTGCAACCGAGGACAACCCACCCATCTACGTTCCCTTGGGGATAGTCAATATTCACATTTGTATTCACAATCTCAATGTATCTTAATAAAATGTTATTATCTGAATGTATGTTAATAAAATATGTTGATTCCGTAGCAACGCACGGGTATATACCTAGTATATATGTGTAAAGGGTATCTTTAAGTGCCAAGCCTTATCCGCATAATATGTAGAGGCTGGGGCTCAAACCCGGTACCTTTCGGTTATAGACTTATATATATACTAGGTCTATGCCCGTGCGTTGCCACGGAAAACACATAAAATTGTTATATGTGTGGTACCGCAAATCAAACAAAGTGAAAAATATGAAATATTTATACACACGATATTGTAAATAAAACAACATATCATAACAATAGTGAGAGATCCATCCATGTCACAAACAAGCATAGGAGACAGCTGGAGTGTGCCTTTTCATCACCTTCTTGACACTGACAACAGCTACTAATAAACGACTACTAATTAACTACTACTACTATTATTTATGCCTACTACTCACTTACTATCATATACTTATCATAGGCCTAAGAGCTAAAAAAACAACCTAGACTTGTTTCTTCTCTGTTGTTGTCTTCACTGTCCCCTCCTTCTCCCACTCTGAGGCTTCGTTTGGCAAAATTCCCTCGAGGGGGCCACCACCAGCGGGGCAATACCTGCGATAATTGTGCCCCGTGTGGTGCTGCCCTGTGGGGCATGGGTGTCATGCGATTGTTTGGTTACCCTGTTACTTGGAAATGACAGAGAGATGCTAGATGCTAAATTGCGGATGTTGCTTATTGTAAGCTACTAAAAGAACTAAGAATACAAACACATAATATTAAGTATAAGAAAAAACAATTACCATGCACATCAAGGCACTCATGCCATGGCTTGTCATATCTCACTCTTTGAATGCAGAGGAACCTCAAACAATATGGAGCAGCAAATACTTGTAGAAGGTTGAAAGAAGTTAAAAGTTGGTTAGAAGAGAAAATACACCAGCTAATTGCATAAGAGAAATCATTCCCAAGCATTAATTCTTTTAAAGACTGAACTACACTACATATAAGTGTTTAATTCTTTAAATCAAATATCTCATACTTGATTGTACGAATGTCACTTGTTACAGATATTATGACTGACCTAAACATGTAATTAGTGATATAGCATATCATGTGTTTCCTGTATCTAAGAAAATGGCTCTCAACCAAAGAATTAAAAAACTTACTTATCAGGGCTTTCAATCCAAACATCTGGCCTCTCCTTTGAGTTATTTGTAATGTCATAAAATTTTGGTGGTTTATTGGGGTACTCATTTTTCTTGATTAAAAAATAGCACAATATGATAGGTTGAGAAGAGACTTTAGGTACTCATTTTGGTGGTTTAAGTGTAATAAATAGGTTTATAAGCTTCAAGGAAATGTACTTAAACAAAATACTGAACCAACAAATATGAAACATAAGAATCAAAGTTGAATACCTGAAATAAGCCTTCAGTTTGGTCCATATTCTCCTTTGATTCTTTCGCCAGCAGCACTCCTTTGATCCTTTCACCAGCAGCACTCCTAGGTATGCCTTGAATATATCTACCATTACAGAAGGGTTGCAGAATTTTCAGAAACTACGAGCCAATTCTCATGTCACATTATCAGGGGCAGCAGTGCTTAAATGTCTTTGGTTGCCCAAGAGATGAATTTCAACCCTGTTAGAAGTTCAGTTCTCCTACTCCTCTAAGGTTTTGGTGTTGGATACACTAATGCCGCACCAGCTGAATTCACAAGAGAACAAAAAAAACAATGAGATAATTAGGCATCATATCATGGGTATTACAATAGTAAGTATTAATCATCAATGGACAAAAATAGATAAGAGTCGATAGTCAGCTACAAGATTAACACTATAGGCTAACAAGAAGAAAAATGAATTATCTGAATGGTGATCAGATTATGTGAAGAACTAAATTTGTGAACTAAATATAAAACCCCCAAATTCCAAGAAAAAAGGATACTACAAACAACAACTATTCAAAAATCAACTGCAAAAATTCTCTGAACATCAGGGCTATGGAAAACAACATGCAACTTGCATTTCCTGTTGTCAGATTGACACTATGCTCTAGTAAAAAAAAGTATCATGCATATATACTTTTTTTACTAATCCCTTTGCATACAAATTCACAACTACAGAACCAAACCACAACTACGAGCTATTTCTTACTAATCCCATCTCCAATTTAGACATCCAGAAGAGAGCTTGTTTTTGGTATGGCTTTAGAATAGAGACCAGGGTAGTGGGACAAACTGGCAAATCACGGTACCTTGCTAAATAGAAGGAAAAAAGTCTGCATCATTATCAAACATTAACTAACATAGAGCAATATCTCCTGCATCAGCCTCAACTACATCGTTGGGAACACGAGCTTCCCCTGAATCTTCACCTTGGACGAGTTGACAAGAGGGACAAGGCATTGCGTCCATTTTGGGGGCAGCTTCCCAATCTACAACCACATCATAGAGAATGAGACAGAGCAAATTCGAACAAAGAATTCATTCGCTCGAACAATATTCAAGAGTAAACACGCATCATAAGATGATTTGAGTAAAACCTCTCCGGCTCGTTTGGTGGAGAAGCGAACAATCTGTGCTAGAGCCAGCGCCTTCTTGGCAGTCATCTTTAACCCGTCATAGATCTTCTCTTATGAAGGAAAGGCGAAATGGACAATCTCCTTGGCATCCAACCTCCTCCTCGCACGATTGGTGGATAGCCCGGGCACATAGGACTTGCCGACGAGCATCCAGTCGCACTCCACAGTGAAGTTGACAAACTCACCGTTCGGCGGCGCCACCACCATCCTTATGTGAGTCACCGGGATAGACGCAACCACCCTGAGGGGCCATGGCTGCAACCGATGCTCGCACATCTCGACGTCGACGGGCGGCGGTCATGGCGCCTGTTGGTACATCTCAATGTCCATGGGTGACCATGCAGGTAGGGTGGTCCAGTAAGTCAGCTTAGCCCTATCATATGAACTCACAGCTCAATTAGTTTCCCTCACGACACCAAATTTTTGATCCACAAATATTCCTACCCTGTAGACACGAACCAATCTGGGCTTGCCCCTGAAACTGTGACATCTCTAGCAGCACCAATCTCCTCATACCAAATTCACACCACAAAAAAATGGGCGCGGCAAGATTGGATCAGTTCAAAAAAATCACAGTCCTAGTTAATGTTATTGGAAAATCTAAATGTATTTTATCTGGTAGAAAATGTCCTAGAATGCAGACATTTGAATGTGTAATGTATTCACAGGGTTGTTTTGAACAGAGAGGAAAAAATGTTCAGAATCTTGATTTGAAGTAACTACTACTAATGAACAAGAACAAAGACTACCTGAACACAAACTTTGACAGGTTGATCACCTCGGTGGTGTGGCTGCGCTTAGCGGTGAGGTGCGTGACTGAGGGCAGATTTCAAGAAATACCAAATTAAGTGGGTTTATGTTAAAGTTCTGCAAACCTCCAGCTATGGGATTTATCTTAATGCTCCCTTCTACCTAAATTATTTGCTAAAACATTCAGGCATGCAACAACGCTGAGGGCGTGCTTTGTTTCCCAGCCACATTCCATCAGGCTGCACCTATGGCAATGCCAAAGCAGTGGCATAGAAATGTGCTACACCCCTGTGATGAAAATTTCTACCGCAAAAGTTGTGGCGGACGAAGCTCTAGAACCAACCAAACAACAGCAATAAGGGGTGTGGCAGCCTTAGATTTGGTGATGACAATAACCAAGCACGCTCTAAGACTTGTGCCTTCCATTGTGAATTTGAAGCTGTAGAAAAGAGACTAAGAGAGCATACTTGAGTAGATGAGACCATATGAATTTCATTTCCAGAATCCACTGGCCAGACAAGAGTGCACTGAGGTTCCATGTAAAAATGCTCTTGACCTCCAACATGAACTTGTCCTGATACAATTCTATCGCATGCACCAGACAGAAAACATTGTTCTACATCGCCTTTCATAAGACATTACTTGGTATTTGGATGAAAGCTTCCAATCTTGACAGCTTCCTCTATAGATAAAATTGCTGGGAGCTCACAATACTCGATATGTACTTTGTTGGCAGCAGTTTTTGCATTATCATGAGTATCAGCAACAACAATTCCAATGATCTGTCAATAAGAAAGAGATGCAACTGATGGATTAACCTAGTTATGAGATTTACATAAACTAATATAGAAATCAGTGACAGTATGTACAGAATACAAGATACCTGACCAACACAAGTAACAATGTTAGATGCAAAAAACTCCTCATGATGGATAATTGGTCCAGTATGGTTAACACCCGGAATGTCTTTTGAAAGGAACAGCCCAGCAAAGCCAGGGAAAGATTTGGCAAGTGCATCATCAATAGACAATATGCGAGCGTGAGCCTTCTTACTCAGCACCAAAGCAGCATGCAAAGTATTGGGAGGTGTCGGTGTGTCATCAGTGCATTCAGCCTCACGAGTGACCTAGCAAAATGAGTGAAATAGCACATAAAGTAAGAACACTCCCAGGCATACCACTTAATTTGGTATTTCTTGAAATCTGCTCTCAGGCATAGGATCTGCTCCGCGCCATCGAACTTCTCGTCACGCTGGGCTCGTCCTCCAGGTCTTGTAGAGTAGAGAGGCGGGTGTGCAAATCAGACAGGATTTAGGTGGGCACGGCAAGACTGGATCAGATCGATGGATGCACTGCAGTGCCCAGCTTGGTCGGTTGTGCCATGCTATACCTCATCTGAAACGACACTCCCAGTCATGCCGTCGCCACCAAGGGACTGCACGCAACCGCCCCCGCCGCTGAGGGACTACACGAGAAAGTGTACGACGCCACCGCCGAGGGACTGCGCGAGACACTTGAGCGCCCGCAGCAGCTGCAAAGCCCAGAAATCCCTCGAGGGAGGAGGGCGCCCTGGGGCGTGGACTGAGTGGGGCTTTCTAGAGAGGATGACGGCACGCGGGCGGAGGCCCTCTATGGAGGTGAATTGCAAAAGAGATGGGCATAGTAAGTTATGTGATTGGTTTAAGTTCATATGAGTACTGAAGTGCACAATAAGTTTCCATTGTTTGGATCAAGCTGAAAGTTTTGAAAGACCTAATCAAATAGGATACTACAGGGTAAAATAGAACATTTAATTTGGTGCATTATGAGTTACTATGAGTTGTATGGACAACGTGTATGATTTATTATCTATGAGCAGTGAAATCGAGAGTTATCAGTTGCCATTGTTTTGGCTTAAGGATTAAATGGAAAATACACACAAGAGCAGATGAAGATTCCTGCAGGAAACTCAACTATGAACAGAGAGTAAGGAAATGGGTAGCTAGGAGTTCCCTTTTGCTGTGTAAAGAATAGCTTGCCCCCAATCTCAATACCCCTCCCAGCCCCGAACAAGGTGTAGACATCCGCCCCCATCAAGCCCCGCGCCACTTCGTTGCCCCGACATTGTCCCGCTGGAGAGGAAGGACGACGGAGAAGTAGCTTGCCCCGCCGACGGATAGGAACTGCTATTGCTCAACCGCGCGGGCCTCGACCAAGGTATGATCGACTCATCATTCGGCTATGGTTTATACTCAGTTAGCTAGGAGCCATTTTTAAATTGTATACCATGTACTGTTTTGATTGATTCTTATCATTTAAGGCTCATGTGGCACCAATTGCGGGAGTACAAATGGGCACCTAATGCGCCCAATTGCGGCCTGTGTTTGACTACAAACTAATGGAGACCCAGCTAATAGACCTTAAATGTTTAGAACTCTTGTTTAGCTCACTAAGGATTGATATTCCGCCTTGGCATGTTGCTATGTTAGTCTCAAGTTACTAACCCCATTGATTATCACAAGCTGTGAACGAAATCGGGTTTTATTATGTGACGGTGCTAGAAATTTTGAATTTCAACATTCTTATATGCCCTTACCTGGAATTGATTTGTAGAATGTATTTGCAACATTTACTGGGTACATACGAAGGGAAAAGAACTACTGAAAAGCCAATATGTAGTGTAATAACACTTTACCATGAATATCTAACTGAATTGACACATAAAGCAATTTTGAGGTTCAACATTCAGACTATTTCTTTAGAACATGAAAATAGTTTTACACAGTTTAGGACCATGTTCTCAACACACTACAAAGGTGTTTCTCCACAATCACAGCTTGTGATAATCAATGGGGTTAGCAGTTTGTGTGTGCATGCATTCAGAAAAATGTAAAGCCGGGAAATAGCATTGCTCGATTACCTGAATAGCTCTCACATTGAAGATACCAAGGTCGGCAAACATTGCCTCAATTCCTGTTTTATAAAAAATGCAATGCACATTACATCACTTGTGGTTAAAATTAGCGATGCTTTATTTCTATCGATACCATTATGTAAGACCAATTTTTCTGGTGCATTACGAGTTACTATGAGTTGTATGGACAACGTGTATGATTTATTATCTATGAGCAGTGAAATCGAGAGTTATCAGTTGCCATTGTTTTGGCTTAAGGATTAAATGGAAAATGCACACAAGAGCAGATGAAGATTCCTGCAGGAAACCCAACTATGAACAGAGAGTAAGGAAATGGGTAGCTAGGAGTTCCCTTTTGCTGTGTAAAGAATAGATGAAATTCGGAATTGAGAAAGATCACTGCACTGATTGTAGCCTATTATAGACAATTAGTTACAACATGTGGCTAGATTAGTAGTAATAAACAAATAGAGAGTACCTCTGTAACTGTGTGCCAATCCTGGCAATGAGGTCGATGGCCTCCAGCCAAACGCACACCAAGATGCCAACAGACCCCATACTGACCAACCAAATGGGCAACCCAGAAATACAGAGAACCAGCGGTCTACTCTAAAAAAGAAAAACAGTGTCACTATTCAGTTGCAAACACATGTGGTTAGAAACGAATAGGACTATTAGAAGAACGAACACAAGTATTGTATATCAGAACAATGCATTGCTGTTGCAACCGTGCTGCTGAAAAGTTACAAAAATATATTCAAAAATTAATGGATTAATTATGGAGGATGAGAAGTTACAAAAAATATATTCAAAAATTACCTAGAGTTTGTTTTAGAAAACAGAACAATCAATGATGATCCTTGCCTATGACGACTCAATCATAACTACAATAACATGTACGTCTCTAGATTGATTTTCCATCAAATTTAGCACAGTTCACCTAAGGAAGTTATAGATTTGGTAAACATGTGAGGAAGAAACTTATGTAATACTCTATAGACAGTACCTTTGTTTTCCGTTCTCGCTCAACTGATTGATGACATTCCCAAGAATCATTAAGCTCTTGTTAATATACTTCCCCTCATTCAAACGTACCCCTTCTGCCCCTGTCTTGATGATTCTTTCTGACCCAGCAAGATCCACCAAATTATACTTGTAAAACAAAAGGGCACAATATTTTCTACACATTTACTTTTAGTACATACATGGTACCTGAGTATACAGTGAAGTGTACATACAAAAACAGATACGCGGATAGCATCTCCACCGTCTGTTTGGTCCTTACCACTGCTCTCAATTACCTGACACCGATATAAACAAAACATTCTGATTTAGTTCTCGCTTCCATTCAACTACAGAATGAACTTAGAACAGTTGCAATTATAGAACTGTTGCAGAATTCAGAATTCTATACCATTCTGAAAATAGTGTGTGACCGACTGCTCCGCATGTTCATGTTGGTCTCTCCAAAATGCCTGTTCGCTGAAAACAACAAAGAAATAGTGACAAACGGTGAAATAAGTTTCGCAGTTGGTGAAAAATAAAATGTAGGGACAAAAATGTGCCTTCTGAGGAGCTCAAACACTTGCTATGCGTTGTCCGCTCCCGTCGGCCAGCGATCGAAATCAGCGGTGGATTCAGAAGCCCAGGCTCCCGGAAGAGATGAACGGCCGCGGCACCGGTGGAGGAGGGGGAGGGGAGGATGAGATGGAGGAGGACAACGGCCCCAGCTCGCGGGGAATAAGGAGCGGGTGGTGCTGATGTGGGGGTACCTGTCCGGTGTGTCCCCGCAGCGCTCGCCGCTGCTCGGGCCGGTCCCTGTAAAGTTGCCCCCGACGGCGGCGACGCCGCCGTGATGGGTGGAGAGACGTGTGCGGCGGCGGTTGTGGCTTCGTGATGTCCATCTCTGGTGACGTATCCTGTTCTCTTCCTCATTGTTGCCGTGCTTATTCTCTGATGCTGCCAGTTCATTGGTTCTTCGCGTGGGATGTGGTAGATCTGTTGGCGGTGTCCATGTGTGTTGCGGGTTCCCGGAGGGGATTCGCGGCGGGTGTGCGGGCTGCTCGAGCGGAGGCGGCTGCTGGCGGCCGGTTCGTGCGGGGGATTCGCCGCGAGCGTTGCGGGAGGGGATTCACGGCGGGCGGGCGGTCGTGCGGGGAATCGCGGCGGGCGGGCGCGACGTGCGTGACGTGCGCGTGGGGAGCGGCGGCGGGATTTGCGAGCGGCAACCGCACGCGTAGGGAGCGGCATTTGCGGGGAATCGCGACGGGCGGCCGGGCGGGCGCGACGCGCGCGTGACCCGCGCGCGTTGGGCGGGGAATCGCGGCTGGGCGGGCGCGAGCGGGCGGGGGCACGCGCGGGATCCGCTGGAGGTAGGGATCGGGAGGGATCGGGAGGTAGTTTGCCGGGCGCTTGCGGGATCTGTGCGCGCGCGGGATCCGCCGCAGGAGGCAGTGGAGAGCGGGGGCGGTCTACACATGGCTCTTAATAGTTGTAGAGATATATATATATATATATATATATATATACTACTTATTAAGGCTATAATAGTAGTCTGCCTCTGACGTGTATATATATATACTACTTATTAAGGCTACAATAGTAGTCTACCTCTGACGTGTATATATATATATAGACACTACTTATTAAGGCTACAATAGTAGTCTGCCTCTGACGTGTTCTGCCTTTGACCTATTCTGCCCTGACCCGTTCTGCCTCCGACGGTCCTACAGCCCCGCGCCAAAAAATCATCCTGACGCGACACCAAAGACGTTAGTCTGAGCAACAAACAACACACACCAACGCGTCTGAGCAATAAACAACACACACCAACGCTTATAAGCCAAGTTTCGACGCTCTCAGTGGCCGATATGGCACTAATCAAATAATACCATAGCAGTGCCTGTGTCCGAGCGGTTTATGCAGCCCAGTGGTTCGTGCGACCCAACGGTTGGTGCGGCCCATTGTGCAGCCCAGCCTACGGCGCCTGCCGCCTACAGCCCAGCCTACGGCGCCTCTTCGGTGGGCGGTGCCCTCCACTCTGTGCACGGCACACGCCACGTCCAGCGCGATCTCCATGCGGCGCGGCCACGGCGGCGGCCTCGGCGACCGGTGCAGCAGGTCGTGCAGCGACCCGTTGGGCATGAACTCCATGACGAGCAGCGGAGGCAGCCGAGGCCCCGGTGCGGCGGTGACGGCGGCGGGGGACGATGAAACCCCGACGATGCCGATCACTCCTGGGTGGCGCGGCACGGCCGTGAGCACGGCGATCTCATTGCCGAGCTTGGCCTCCCCCTGCGCGTGCGACGGCCGCTTCACGGCGACGACAGTCGTCCTGCCGCCTTCTTCCTTCAGCCTGGCCCTATACACGTTGTCGTGGCTGCCCTTTCCCACCAGGTTCTTGGCTGTGAACCCTCCCGTCACCGCCTCCACCTCCTCGTACGAGAACTCCTTCATGGCTAGGCTAGCAAGTGCAGCTATGGCTGCGGGCATTGCGTGTTGCTGGAAGAGGGGGCTAGAACCTAGCAATGGAAAGCAGTTCGTTAGCGGCAAGCAAAGCAACTAGGCAGGGAATAAAAGGAACAATTTCATATGTCTTGTGTGTCTGAAGCTTTTACTTTATGAAACCCTTCAATTGCTGCATATATAGCCCCAAGAAAAAGGAACAATTTCAAACCATAAAATTCTGCAGGCTAATATTTTGCTATATGCCAAGAAAAAGAAAGATATTCTAATAAGCAAGGAGTTAAATAATGTGGGAGAGAAACCTTCCAGACGTGTGTCCTCACTGCAAATCGAATAAGTAGTCAAAGGACATTGCCTACTTGCATTATCTGATTACATGCTGTTCAAATTCATGTATTCTTTTAGTTCTACAAGGTTTTTAAATGAAGACTGAACAATTTGTTGCTTGTATGTGTTATTGACTTATTGTCTCATATAGTTGTGGATATAACCAATGAAAAAGTAAAACAAAACCTCAAATGCTACCCTGGCCCTGCTCCTATTCCTGCTCTGAACAAACTGCTTTAGGAGAATGAATATAAGACAAAAACTGCCCTTTAGAAATGAATACAATTTATACAAGGTCTGTCTATAGTAAAATTGATGTGTCATCTAGCAACCATACCAATTGCTATGAAAGAGTTAATATGGATATTAAATTCAGTTAGCGACCAAAGGTAAAGAACAAAGTGGAGGCTTGAAAGATCAGCCACTAATATCTTCCATAGTATCATTCGTACTATTTATAAATGCTACATAGAGTCCAAAATAATCCTGGTAATCCTTGATATTAGATTCAGTGTAGGTTGGGTGCTCATGTGACAGGGACTGACAAGCGACAACATTGTAGAACCCAAAACAGAACTTGAATTGTGTACAGTAGACAAGTAAAGACTTCCCTGAGCAAAGAGTACTCACCTGCACATTGAAGCAAGTGGGCTTGGTGTTGATGGGAGCATAGTAATGAATATTAGTAATTGTAGGCCCCATCAATGTCTTTCTGGCCGAGGTGAAGGGAGGTTCCAGGGATTTATTTGGTTTTGCTTAACTGCTGTTAAGAAGCTTTAGAAGCATTTCTATCAGTGGCACTGAAAGACTAGAAGTTTAGTCTTTGCATCTAGGCTAGAGTTTTTTTAAACGATAGGGTAAAGCTATTGCTTGTACTACAACACTGCTCGTATTTCAGTGTGCAGGTCTGCTAGAAGGCGGAGCTGCATTTTATTGGTCTCTATTTTTATCCACTTATCTTCATTTTTTGATTTTTTTGTTTTAGGCTCTCTTCTTCTTGGACCTAAAGCAGTTAGAGGTGCCCTTTCTAGAATAACTTTTGGTCTTTCCGTTAGTGAGGTCAGTCATCCTCTATAAATTTTAGTTTTATCTTATTGTATGGTTTATTAATCCATCATCATTGAATATTTGAATGTCCTATTTACATTAATTTGATTTGTCGTATCCTTCACATAAATAGGTGTTATAACCTACATTTTGCATTGTGATGTCTCTACTACCAACACCTATTTTCTTAGAAGGCTACTTGGCAGTAATTTTTGTACTAGCTACAAGAAACCCACTTTATGCAATAAATATCCATTATTTGAGTGTGAATGTTTGTCACTGAACAATCAATAACGCCTTCATATGAAACTAACCTTTCTCTAATGTGAACAGTGCAAAAATTGATCTAATTGTCTCTACTACCAACACCTAGTTCTAACGAGTTTAGCTGCATGACTGTTGGAGGGATCCTATATTTATAGAGGAAATAAAGCATTAAATATGATTTTTGTTTCTATGCATACCAATTCATTTCCTTTCATCGCACATTCTTGTCATCCTAAATTTATGTGCATGTAGCAGGAAACAGATTTTTACGTAGTGTACCGAATTGCCACTACACGACGGTTGATCTTTAGCGACCCTTATTAGGTACCAACTGTTGGTTGCTAAAGGTTAGGGACCGACGGTCAGTCGCTAAATCCTTTTGTAGCAACGGTCGGTTGGTTGCTAAAAGTCTAGAAATGTAACAACTTATGGTTGGTCGCTATAGATGTCGTCGGGGACTAGCGGTGGGTCGCTATAGAGCAAGGATCACTATCAAATCTTATAGCCTGAACGTACCTGTAGATGTTAGTGACTAAAAATTAATTAAAACAAGTAAACATTGATCGCTAAATTGCGTGGTGATTTATTTCTTTTTAATATTGCTTGTATGTTTATTTCATGGTTTGTTTATGTATGGACATGACTATAGTATGCAATTGTGTTCTTTGTGCTTATATGATATTAGATTCGAGTTGAAAGTCGTTTCAAATGTTTATTATTTATTTGCATTTATAATAATTTATTCAAATGTTTATTATTTATTTGGTAAATTTTTTATGATTTTTTGAGTAATTTAAAAATGTATTTCGAAATAAATAAAAAAAGAAAATCCTCCCTAGCCCTAAGGCCCACTAGGGGTCCATCTACCTAACTCTCCCTCCCACGCCGTCCCTGTCTCCACCCTCTCCCTGCCATCTTCCCACCGCCGTCCCTCTCATCTCCCTCACGCCCTCTCTCTGGTGCTGCAGCTCGCCTCTCATCTCCCCTTCTTGGTGGCCGACGCCCCTCCCTCCATGGAGCTCGCCTCTGCCATGGCCGCCCTCTGCCCCCTCCCTTGCTGTTCTTATGGCAGCCCCTCTCCATGCCAAGCTCGCCCTCCTTCTGTGCCCAGCCCTAGTTCGCCCCATCCCCTCTCCCTGGCTGCCCTTGCTCTGGTTTTCCCCCAGCCCTAGCCGAGCTCGCCCCTGCCCTAAGTTCTCAAGGCAGCCCCTCTGTGTTTTCCATGGTCGGCACCCTCCCCATCTTGCTACGGAGGCCAAGTGACATTTTGGAAAAACAACTTCGGTCAGCAACTGCTTTTTGTCAGTAACAAGGTATTCAGATCTTTTAGTTTCAGTAAAAAAGTGCTTTGTGTTTATTCTTTTTTTATTGCACAATCAGGTGCTACTCTTCATTATCTTATCATGTTGCCACATTGGACAATGTCAGGATTAGATCGGCATTTTAAACTCGTTAGCCTTCACCATTATGTTACAGTAAATACTAAATGTCCGGTGATCCACCGGTAGCAGGGAGTTGTATGCTAAGTCTTCTCCCCTATATTCAAGGTGTTGCAAGTTTTCACAAGTTTGAGTATGGCTCCATCGGTCCTAGTAATTATACATTTCTATATTTCTTGTCAGGCTACTTTTAAACCGTGAAAAGCAGTTCGTGGTGGTATCCAAATTTGCTTCCCTCAAGTATGGTCATCAAGCTATTATAGCCAACAAGTTCTGTTTCCCATGGAAGCAATTCGCCTTTGTAACACCCAGATTAAAAAAAAACTTGCTTCAATACTGGGTGATGCTGAATTTATCACCTTCAGACTCAATACGCCTTCAAATATTCAAGAAAAAAGAACTGTGTACAAGGAACTGCTTATCTTTGAACAGGAACATCACCATCACATCCTTACCATGTGCTTTAAGAATAGACTACTGTGCGGATCATCAGATAGATTTACATAGACCATTGGCTACTTTCAGTTCCCATTCCCTGATACATGTATTTTTTTTGGCATACAGTGAAGTGAGGGTTGAAGGTCTGGAGACCTTGGACTATCTTGACAACCTGCAATCCAAGAAACGTTTTACTGAACAAGGAGATGCGGTTGTATTCGAGTCCGAAGTAAGCTTGTGTTCTGCTGAATCTCATGGTTTGACGCCATTTCTGTACCCAATTAATGAAACTCTAACCACGTTTATGTCGCTTTTCTGAGTAAGGTGGACAAGGTGTATTTGAGTGCTCCGCCGAAGGTTGTGATCATGGTTTGAATGAATCTCTTGTCATATAAACCTTAGATTTAAAATGATTATGTGGGAGTAGTAGTGGTGCTTCCCATAAACTTGTTTAAGTATGTGTATAGTGCGCTTAAATTGCTTCTTTGATTACATAATGTGACTGAAAGTAGATTCAAAATACTAGGTTATGTAAAGTGGATGGATTCATGGTTATAAAGTAGAACTAATCTATATATGTGATTAGAAAGTGCTAAGCCCATGATAATTATAGGAGTAAATTGAATGTTTGCTGTTTGGACTTGCTGTTTGAACTGTGTCCAGTTTTAGTATGCAGGTAGTTAAGGGAAGTAAACTTTGTTTTCTGAAGCGATGTTATATAGAAAAGTTGTAGATAACCTCTTCATCTTACTTGTGTTAAAATTTCATGGTCATATGTCTAGTAGTTTAGAAGTTATGATTTTTCCAAGTCCAGTTTCAGAATCTGTCCAAATTCAGTACAGGTTACGAAAATTGGATTGTTTGGCTAAGTTAAAATGAGAATCAGTCCTTAGTGATTATAGAAGAATTTTAGTACTTTTCTTAAGCATTCCAACAAATTTTGGATCACTCTTTTTGATGATCTATAAGTCAAGTTACAGCTGTTTGAACTATAGAGTCTGAATCTGTCCAAATCTGGACAGAGAAGTCTGTTTGTGTAAACTAACTTTGATATGCATTGAATTAATCTGAGATGGTTATAAATGAGTTGTAGACAATTTTATTAGCTTTCTAAAAAGTTTAGGATCACATGTTTTGGATGTCTAAATCTTTGGTTATGGATTTTCGAAGTGAGTAGTCGAAATCTGCCCCTATCTGGACAGTGCTGTCGTTTTAATACTTTTTGGCCTTGCTAAGCATTGAATCACTTTGAGATGATAATATTAAAGTTATAGAGGACTTTCTAAGCTTTCTAGAAAGTCCTTGTTCACCCCTTTTGGATGAATATTTTGTAAGTTATGAGCAAAACCGTTGACTGCTGTGCTGCTGTCCAGAAAAATCTGCATGTGGTAAATTGATTGTTTGGCGTCATTCTTGTTTGGCTTGATAGAATTAGTTAATTTTTTATTATTGAAGACTGGTTGAATATTGTGGTTATAGTAATCCATGCTATGCTTTAGTAGGAATCCCGCGCGCGAGTTGGGCCTGGATAAAAAACAATATCCTTTTAGGTTTGTTTTTCCATAACATCATGCAGGCAATGATAAATGGGGTCTATAAAATTCTAGTCGGGTCTGGATGAGACATCAGTTGAAGATGACCTATTCTTATGTACATTTTTGTTCACCGTATGTAAATGTATGGCATGGGAAAAATATGCTAAGTGCTAACACCACATTTTGTCATGCGCTCATGCTTCCTTCGCTTTTAGCATGATTGAATTGTATATTTTTCTTTTTCTGCTAGAGAATACTGTTAAGTTCTGGTCTATATGTTAGTTGTCCTGGTACCAATAGAACTGACTTATTCCAACAAGAATGCCATGCAACCAGCCATTGACTTGATAATTTGATATAGAAGCGCTATGGGCCAATTGTGATTCATGTACAATCCTTATCTTCGTGTCATTCAGTAATTTTTCTGCTATAGCCAGATCTTGTAGAAAACTGTAAAAAAATTGGCTGTGATGTCCTAGTTCTTATCTAGTCACTGTCTCTTCTTTTTCCTTTTTTTCTTTATCAATTTACTCTGTGCTACTTGATATACTGGAGGCAATAGAGTCCATATAAATTCATTGCCATATGTTGATCATGGTATTTGAATCCTATCGATGAAAATTGAAATGTCCGTACCGCTTTACTCACATGGGAATGAATCTTTCCACCTTTTGCTTCTGAATTTTTGATAGTCACTGCAGTAAACTAACTATGAATATATCAATTTATGAATAGTGTAAAAGCACTTTTTCCTAACAATATGTTATTTCCCAGACTACTATGATTCGTTGGCATGCCCCTCACTTTTAACTTTCTTTCAGGCTGCAATTGAGTACATTCATTCTTTATCAAGGGCACAGCCTGCTCGTTCTCTCAATGGTGCTGGCCTTTGTCCTGCTAGTAGATCACTTAGCACCCAGGCCACCACTACGTCAAGCACACCACAGTTGAAAGCACACCACGTCAAGCACCCAGGCCGCCACTACGTCAAGCAAAACAGAAGACGAGAAGAACTGATGTAGCCATGTTCATGCTTCCACTGTTGAAATGCATATTCAGCATAGCTTGCTCAGCTCCTATCTGTTGTTTCAACGTTGATTTAAAAGAAGAGCTGGTAGTTGTGGGCTTTTGAACAATAGCTGGAGTGATATGAAACATTAGTGATGTTATAATTGATCTAGTTGTGAATGATATTATAATTGTGATGCTTTTGTGAATATATAATTGTGGTGCTTTTGTGTTTATGTGATGGATCTACGACTGTGGTATACTGATTAACTGTGTATGTCTTTATGATTTGTGTATAAAAATCTATGATTTGTGGTGCTTAATTAAATGTATATTTTTATTAATAACAACTGTAAAAAGGGTGACTTTCTGTTGGTTGCTAAATGTATAGTATGACGACTTACGGTTGGTTGCTAAATCGATAGTACAACAATCCACGGTTGGTCGCTAAATATACATTATTAGCAACGGACGGTCGGTCGCTAAAAAGATGTCGGTCGCTAAAGCCTTTAGCGACGGCACTTACAGCGACCATCCTTATGGGTCGCTAAAGGTTTTTAGCGACCAACCGTAGGTCGCTGAAGGCCGTTTTAGCAACCAACCGTAGGTCGCTGTAAGTTAACCGTCGTGTAGTGATGGTGCAGCCGGACTATGCTTTAGTCATGGCATGAGGCACGACAGAACTTAGCAGCGGCACGACGGCTCAACTGCCATGGTGCAGGGACGCGCGTGGGCCCGCCAGAGCTGAGGACATGCCGGGTTGGGCTGCTTGGCAAGGGAGGTCGGAGCGTGGTCGAACGGATCTTCGTTGAGGTACGCGCGAGGTTCACGGCCGCGAGGCGACGATGACAATAACGATAGAGACACTAGTAGAAAAAGGCTCAAAGCATTTACAGGCGGATTCGGTTATCAACCGTCTATGTTATTTTTAGTGGCGGTTTCTTAAGAAAACCGTCACTAGAAATCGTATTTCTAGAGGCGGTTCCTTATGAAAACCGCCAGTAGAAATCCATGATTTATAGTGGCGGTTTTCTTAAGAAACCGCCTGTAAAAATCGATTTCTAGTGACGGTTTTCTTAAGGAACCGCCACTAGAAATCATTTTTATCCTTAATTTTTCGAGTTTTTCAAACGACCTCGTATGATGAAACCACCGAAATAAAAGTTGTAGATCTCTAAAAGTTATAAAACTTTATAGTTGACAACTTTTTTATTTGAAATCATTTCAGCTCTCAAAAATTGTATCTAAATTTATCAAATTTAAAATTCAAATTTTGCAAACGACCTCGGATGAAAAAGTGTCAAAATGAAAGTTGTAGAACTTCAAAAATTATTCAACTTTGTAGTTGACAACTTTTTATTTGAATTCGTTTATGGTCTCAAACAAGTAATTTACACTCATTTGGTTGTAATATGTGGGCAACAAAACTACAAACTAGACACAAAGTATTTCATAGGTGGAGTGATAGAGGAGGGTACGCGTGAGGGTGAGGTCAGGGGTTCGATTTCTAGCAACCACGTAGTGCACGAAAAATGTCGTGACTTGCGACTTCGATGGAGATAGGCATGGGATGGGTGGGCCGAGGCCTCCCCTAATAAAAATATTTTTTGCTATTTTTAAAATTTGTTTCTTGTTTCTTGGAAACGATTTTCACTGGCAGTTTTATTACGCCGACCGCCAGTGAAAATCGATTTTCACTGGCGGTTTTATTACACCGACCGCCAGTGAAAATCGATTTTCACTGGCGGTCCTCAGTTACCCGCCTGTAAAAATGATGATTTCTACTGGCCCCTAGCACTGGCGGTTACGAAAAACGCCACTGTAAATAGGTTTACGACCGCCACTATAGAGCTTCTCTGTACTAGTGAGAGGAAGAGGTGGGATGCCCTTACCTTGCAGCGCAGGGCACGCGGCCAGCGAACCACAGATGTCGGAGGGACTCGATGGCGCATGAGGTGGTGCTCCTCGGACGACGGTGGATGGGTGGAGCAGCGCAGGGAGGAGAGGCATAGGGTGCAGTGTGCTGCTGCGCGGGAAGAAGAGCCTGGGGGTTCACGACAGACGACATCAGGGTGTATATATAGAAAGGAAAGGGAGCGAGAGAGGGTGTGCGAGTCGAGTGCGTGCACGACGCGTGGTGTTACGCGACCAGATGAGTCAACTGTGATAACGTCCGAGCACGACGCACGCAAGAAATGGGCGATGGTTTGGGAAGACGGAGCTGACACGCGGGTCCAAGATGACAGCGTGAGCAACAGGTGATGGGGTGAGGGGGAAAGACAGTTGCGCACACAACGTGTGAAGCGTTTTGTGACGAGGCGAGAAAAAGTGATGGTGTAGACGAAGGTAGACATAGGGTAGATAGGGCTACACGACCGTAGACGAACCAAGAGCGTATGTACGTATAGACACTACCGGAATCCGGTCCTTTGCCGAGTGCCGGCGGCTTTGCCGAGTGCTTTCTATCGGGCACTCGGCAAAGTAGACTTTGCCGAGAGCCGCACTCGGCAAAGTCCTGCGCTCGGTAAAGAGCTTGTTTACCGAGTGCAGGACACTCGACACAGCGAAGCACTTGGCAAAGACTACTTTGCCGAGCGTCAAACACTCGGCAAAGATGGCTCTCGGCAAAGGGCCGTTAACGGCCGTTCTAAAGCTGACGGCCGTCAGCCTTTGCCGAGGGTCGAGGTCGGCACTCGGCAAAGGACCTTCTTTGCCGAGTGTCAAATATCTGGCACTCGACAAAGAGTGTCTTTACCGAGTGTCTTCTGTGGACACTCGGCAAAGTACATTTTTATTTTTTTATTTTGGCCACCAAACTTGTTGTGGTATGTTCCTACACTATGTAGACCTACATGTACCATTTTAGGACAATTATAACAGTGTTTTCAATAGCTAGTAGATTTAGTTCGTTTATTTGAATTTCTTCAAAAAATTCAGATTTGAACTGCAGGTCACTCGAAACTTGGAAAACCGTGCATGCAAAAATGATATCCATGCTAGTTAGCACAAGTTATGACCGATTTCACGAGCGGACCGGAAACATCGAGCACCATGCTCACTCAACATGGCCGTGAACTTGCCATCCAGGTGTTTAAAAATTGTATAAAACACAAATAAAGTCAGAAAATCATGAAACTTGTCCACGTGTCATGATATCATATGTAGAGTCTGTGATAAAAATTTTAAAAAGTTTCGAGAAAGCTGTGACGCACTATGTGTACAAACCTAAGAGATCCACATTGAAACTCTATGATTTCATGTGTAGTTCTCTTAGGTTTCTACACATAATGTCTCACAACTTTCACTAAACATTCTAAATTTTTTATCACAACCTCTACTATGATATCATGACACGTGGATAAGTTTCATGATTTTCTGACTTTGTTAGTGTTTTATACAATTTTTAAACACCTGGATGGCATGTTCACGGCCATGTTGAGTGAGCATGGTGCTCGAAGTTTCTGGTCCGCTCCTGAAATCGGTCGTAACTTGTGCTAACTAGCATGGATATCATTTTTGCATGCACGGTTTTCCAAGTTTCGAGTGACCTGCAGTTCAAATCTGAATTTTCCGAAGAAATTCAAATAAATGAACTAAATCTACTAGCTATTGAAAACACTGTTATAATTGTCCCAAAATGGTACATGTAGGTCTACATAGTGTAGGAACATACCACAAAAAGTTTGGTGGCCAAAATAAAAAAATAAAAATGTACTTTGCCAAGTGTCTAGAAATGACACTCGGTAAAGTAGCCTTTGCCGAGTGTCGCCCAAGAAACACTCGGCACAGTCATCTTTGCCGAGTGCCCCCGATCTGGCACTCGGCAAAGCGTATTTTAAAATTTTAAAAAAAAACTTTGTCGAGTGCCCGATCACGGGCACTCGGCAAAGCACGCGTACATAGCGTTGGTAAGGACTTCTTCTTCCTCACTCTCTCACTCTCTCACTCGCCGTTGCCACGCCGCCGTGCCCACGCCGTGCCGCCGCCGAGTCGCCGTGCCCACGCCATTGCTGCGCTGCCACTGCGCCCGCGCCCGCGCCACGCCGCCGCATCCGCACCCGCGCCCGCGCCCGTGCCCAAGCCGTGCCCCGCGCCGCCGCAGCCGTGCCCGCACCCAAGCCGTGCCCCGCGCCGCGCCCCGCCGTGCCCTCGCCGCGCCCAATCCGTGTCCCCACCGTGCCCAAGTCGTGCCCGCGCCGTGCCCCCGCCGTGCCCGCGTCGTGCCCCCGTCGTGCCCCAGTCGTGCCCTCGCTGCGCCCCCGCCGTGCCCCCGCCGTGCCCTCGCCGCGCCCCCGCCGTGCCCCCGCCGCGCCCTCGCCCGCCCGGCCGCCGTGCCCTCGCCCACCAGCCGCCTCGCCCGCGACCCGCCGTCTCGCCCGTGCCCCGTCGTCTCGCCCACGATCCGCCGTCTCGCCCACGACCAAATGTAACACCCTGAATTTGGGGGTATAAAATTTCTTTTCTAATATCCACCAAATTCAGGTGTTACCCTCTATTTTCCTTGCTTTTCTTTTCTTTTTTCTAAATAATGGTGAGTTATTTTATTATATATATAAGTTTTTAGTGTAGTAAAATAAAATCCTAGAGAAGTTTCGATTGTTGCATTCATGCCATCACATAGTGTTTATGACAGCAAAATGTTATCGTAACAGGGTAAAATATCTCGAGGATGTTCCCAAGAGTTTTGAAATCTTCGGAACGTTTCTTTGAGTAGTAAATATAAATTTTAGTTTTTCTAATATTATTTAATACCCAAATTAAATATTTGCAAAAAACTATAAATTATGGAAACTCGATAATATATATTCCTCTCGTCGAGTCCGTTCTAGATCTCAGGTCCTTTTTTCAGAATCGTTAGAACATCTTTCTTCGCTTCACAAACGTCGTGCTGCTCGCATGTATCCCGCTGTCTATCCAGGCGACTACCTTCGTTCGTCGTTTGCCTCGTCTCGTCGCGCAATGCCCCACGTATCGCGCGCACAGTCCACCCTGCGGCCCACCAGCGTGCCCTAGCCTTCACTCGCTCGCTCGCTCGCATGCCAGCGCAGCCGCACGCACGCAGCCCACGCGCATGCCCCAGCCACATGCCCTGCGCGTGCTCGCCCAGCCACTCGCCCTGGCTGCCCACAATTGCCTGCATGCTCGCTCCCAGCCAGTAACCGCCCCGCGCCCATGGCTCCTTCGCGCATGTGCGCCACCGTCCAGCCGCGCGCGCTGCCCACGCGTCAGGCACCCCTTCTTCTATCCACCTCCTCCATTTTTCTCGGCTCAAATCACTCCTAGCGCCCGCGTCCGCTTGGCCCTGCTCTGCTCTCCTCTCTCTCGCAGTCGCTGCAGCAACCATCGTCCCTGCCGTGCCACGCCAGTGACCTCGCCGTGCTCACGGCCATCGACGCCATGCATTGCGCAGCGCCTCTCCGCGCCGAGCAGCACCGTGGCCGAGCCCCACTCGCCGCGCAACCGCCATCGTCAACCTCCGCTCGCCGGCCTCGCTGCACCCTGCCCTTGTCGCCATCTTCAAGGTGAGCACCCCATTCTTCTCCCTCCTCCTTTCCCTCTTATCCTTTCTCCGCGTCCCTGCGCTGCCTGCCTCCCCTGCTCGGCTCGGCGGTAGCCAGCCCAACCCCGGCGAGCCACCCTCCCTATCCCTGTGCGCGGCCGGTGGCCTGCTGCCGTCACGGCCCGCAGCGTGCAGCGAGCCCGGTGCCCCAGCGTGCAGGCCCCGCGCGCCCTCGCCCTGCTCCCTCGCGCAGCCGCTACCCCTGCGTGCGGCGCCCGCCCCTGCTCCCTGTCCGTGCAACGCTGGCCAGTGAGACCCGCGTCATGCCTGCATGCGCCATCCATGCGTAATTGCAGTTACAGGAAGGAGAAAGATGGAGAGAAGAAAGAGAACTGTTGTGTGGACCCTACTTGCATGTAGCACCCCAGGCGCGATCTCATTTTCCTACCGTCATCACGTCATGCAAGTATGCACAAATCGTGTGTGGGTCCCACCTGCTTGTTCCTCCCCACACATGATCTCCTCACAGCACGTCATGCATGAGGGAAAAGAGAACAGCCCTGCGTCCGATCTGCTGCGCCCGTGACTTTGTAGCCCTCCATATGGCTTGGGTCTGGCCAATCACCTTGAGCTACATCATCCCGATTTTACATAGACTTTATCATTTGCATAAAAATTCCATTTTGATTCTTTCCACTTGTGTTAGTTCCATAATAATACCATCTACATGTTAATAATATTGTTTCACCATATCATATGTTTTAGTTAATTGATTAATTGTTTGTTTGCTCGGCAGTTATTAAAATTACAATTTAATTAAAACTAATTTATAGTTTTCAGTTGCGCGCTTATAAACATACGTTAACGTGATTACTGCCAACTCAAATATTTTGATTTAATACTTGCTCAGTGTAATCGAGACATGTGTTTAGTAGTTTATATTGCGTCGCTTATAATCCACAAATCATTATTTCCTGAATATAAGTTGTGTCGTCAACCCGTTTTGATTCATTCGTAACAATGTTGACTTCATATTAGTAACGTTATTTTGTCATGTCGCAAGTTTTAATTAATTATTTAATTAATTGTTCATTCGATAGTTATGAAAAACAACTTTCAAATTAAAATTAAATTATAGTTTAAATTAGTGCTTTTATAAATATATGTTAATGTGATTACGTCGATTCAAATGTTTATGAGTTAATACTTGTTTAGTATAAACATGGCATCTAATTAGTAATTCTCACGTGTCGCTCGCCTTTCCGCACATCGTTCGCACGTATCTCGCGTGTCGATGACGCGGGTCGCACGACGTCTGCTCATGATAATAAGTTGTTTTTGCTTACGAACACTCACGTTAATAATGTTAATCTGTCGGTCATATATTTTAGATACTTAACTTAAGGCTCGCTCGATTAATATTTATTAGATTAATATTCTAATTAGATTAAATATGTAGTGTTCAACTTGGGCTTTTATAATATATATTAACATGGATAATATTAATTTAACTACTTTCTATTTATTTAACATTCATTTAGCATAAACATGTCACATGTTCAGTTATTCTCGTCTGTCGCGGGTGCTGTTCCGCGCGCGATGGCGTGCTGCTTCGCGCGTCATTCACGTGCTGTCTACGCGTTGTTCGTGCGTGATGTACTCATAGTCGCGTGCTGGTTGCGCGTCATTCACGCTCATCGCGCGCTCTGTTTCGTGTGTCGTCAGCGTGTTGTGTTGCGCGTGTTCGCGCGTCGTTTTCACACTGTCGTGTTATTTCGTGTATCGTAAGTTCGCCTCGCGTAGAATCTCTCGTGTTAATTAAATTACTTATTTATTTGACAGCTGTTAGTGTAGCAGATTAATCAAACTAAATAGTAGATATAATTTATAATTGATAAGGTCAAATTAATTGTTAGCGTTAATACTTGTTTAGGGTAAACGCGATGTTTTTCCGACCGTCGCTTCGAGTTCGACATTTCTTTCCCTCGCGTGACCATAGAATCGAGCTCTATTTTATGCTGCATGTTTTTATAATATTTTATCTTGTATGGTGTAATGTTCTTATGCATATGTAAATGTTTGTTTGCTTGTGCCTGTTCGTCTTCGCTTCGCGTTGCGATTAGATCGCGATTCGTTTCTGAGCTTCGAGGAATCGACGGTCAAGCTTTGGCGACCAAGAGATCAAACTCTTCGAGTTCTACGAGGATGAAGACCCTGAGCATCTGTTTGGTGAAGGCAAGTGTCCTATGACCTATTATGTCCCATTTACTTTATAATTCATCAACCCACATACCATGATCAACCTAAGGATTGACTAGCTTTGTATTTACCTTGTCCTTGATTACCTTTTGGGTTACTATGGTTAGCTTCATGCTAGCGCTTTACTTTAATCAATGAACATGATGAGATACAATGATGATACTATGGTTTTATTCTGGATATGATGATATACTTGTGGCATTTAAGGGGACTCGAGCTGTTTCTCGAGTGTCTCTCCGTAAGGACTGGTTCGTTGGATGACCGCCCGGGAAAACAGTGCAACCATGAGGGTGGAATGGGACGCCCTTAGCTGAATAATTAGAGGAACTGAGGTGTAGTTCGCTTCGCCGTCGTGCCGTCAATGGGGCTCGGTGTATGCGGCTCGCTCTGCCAAGGTTGGTTTGCCCCTTGGGGAGGAGTGCGGTACATTTAGGAAACCTAACGGGCGGCTACATCCTTAGGGAATCTTTGTAAAGGCTACGTAGTGAGACCCTGCCTATTCACCTTGGTAGTGTTTAAGGGTTTGATCGGCCCGAGGCAAGAGGGAATCACGACTTGTGGGTAAAGTGCGCAACCTCTGCAGAGTGTTATGAAAACTGATATATCAGCCGTGCTCGCGGTTATGAGCGGCCAAGGGAGCTCCATTGATTAGGGATACTTGATTAGAGATACTTGATCAGAGATGGTTTGTTTACAGATGATGATGAGGATGGTTATGATTATGCTTATGGTAATGGTAAGTGGTATTCTTTCCGTTTGGAAAGGGTACTTTGGGTTAATAACTTGGGTTAATGCTAAAACCTGACCTTCTACTAGTAATAATAACCTGACCAACTAAAAGCAACTGCTCGACTTAACCCCACATAAAGCTAGTCCACTTCAGCCAAATGGGACATTTGATGAGTACGTTGATGTGTACTCACCCTTGCTTTCACAAAACACCAGGTTGCCTTTGGTGCAATCTATGCTCAGGTAAAGAAGGAGGTGTCGAGGCGGATCTCCAGGAGTTCCAAGACTTCGACGAGTTCAAGGATAAGGCTAGCGACCTCCCCCAGTCAGCTGCCTGTGGTGGGTTGTTTACGTTGGCTACGTTTCGATTCTGTGTACTTTGATTTATATTATGTAAATGGCTCTAGTCTGTAATATTATTACTTACTCTTTATTGTAATTCGAAGCATTGTGCTACAATGAGTCATTTATGTAATCGCTGTGTACGTGAATTACTGATCCTAGCACGTACATAGTTCGCATTCGGTTTACCTTCAAAACCGGGTGTGACATAAGTGGTATCAAAGCCGTGCTGACTGTAGGATCGCTGACCTAGAGTAGCATTGGTCGTTTTAAGGACTTATTGGCTATTACTTCACCTCATCCTTGATGATGCTTCAAAATATTAGTCACCTCGACTAATTCTATGTTGTGCTCCTATATGCCCCTTGCCAAAAAGTAATTTATTCTAGTATGGTCTATACTTCTCCCAATCTATTAGATCTGATCTCACTCTTGTCCTTGCGACATCTTTGTAGATGCCCCCTGACCATAGCCTTTAGTCTTTTGGGACTCTTTCCTCATCCATTATTAAATTGCTACTATTTGACCATCTCTATTCCATTTTGTTATTGACATGCTCGTATCCTTGCATTTTTAATACCCTTATCCCTTAATCTAAAGCACTTACCCTTGTACCTCTACTGCCTATTTAAACATTTTAGTTTATATGTCCATGATCTTACTGTCTTTTGAGACCCTTTCCTATTCTATTGTTAAGTTGCTATCTTTTTGGCAATTTGTACTTTCTTGGCCTTGGTATGCTCGTACCATTGGAATCTTGCATACTCTTATTTTTCTATATGCTTACCTTTATATCCCAATATCTGTTTGAAATATTTCAGTTAACATGCCCTTGACCACCCTTGTTTCTTAATGATCCATGAGTGGTCATTTTACTTTGCATATCCTTGGTAATCTCGTTGTCTCCTTGCAACTCCACTTGGTGATTAATTTTCTTTGCTACAACCATTTTGTTGAACCTTGCCTATCTTACCCTGGCTTGTTTTCTCCACTTTGTCAGTCTTGCCTTAACTCTGTCCATGGTTATGCTTTTCATCATTATCGCATTTACCCTTATCACCTCTGTATCTTACCTTGAGGTTTATCTTATACCGGCCTTTAAAAATATCATCTTTTCCATCTCAATCTGAGCATTGTACTGTACCTACTTTTCCCTTGGTTGTATCCTCTTCTTTGTCACCTACGAGTTTTAACTCTATCCTTTGTTGTGTTTTGTTTGTCGTCTCCTTTACCCTTCTCATCACTTTATCCTACCTTGCGATTATATTATGTCTGTTATCTAAAATCTCCAACCTCCCATCTCATTTTGGGAGTGGTATTATACTTATCCCGCCTTTTGGTCGTAACCTCATATTTGCCACGCGCCAGCCTGGCCTTAGCTTCATTCTTTATTGTACTCGTACCCTTGGTTCCCTTAGCTTCATCCTATATTGTACTCGTACCCTTGGTTCCCCTGCACTTTCACCTCTTCCCTTACGCCCTTGTCTGTTATCGCCTTTAACCCTTGTAATATCTGTATCTTCACCTAAATGCTTACCTTGAACTTATCCTTTAAAAGCCTCCCCTTCCTTTCAACCTAGTTTGAGAGTTGCGAGTTACCCATCTCTCCCTTGATTTCTTTTCACTTCTCGTCGCCTTACAAGTTTTGTGTTAATTCCATCCCTTGCTGTGTTTTTATTTGCTATCACCCTCACCTTGTCATCCATCGATCTTGCCTGGACACTCACCTTTATTCCTACTTCCTAAAAATCCCCTCTCTTCCACCTCAATTTGAGAGTGACAGTTAACCTATCGGGCCCTTGGACGTATCCTCTTCTTTTCCACTTGCAGTTCTTGTCTGAACTTCATCCTATGTGGTACTTATATCCTTGGTTCTTATGCACATTTACTTCCTCTCTTACATTCTTGTTCGGTATCACCTTTAGCCCTTGTAATATTCATACCCTTACCTTCATGCTTACTTTGAACCTCCCTTTAAAAGCCTTCTCTTTTCCATCCTTGTTCAAGGATAATGTCTTACCTATTTTTCCATTGACTGCTCCCCCTTCTTTGACGTGTTGCAAGTTTTGTCTAAAATACATCCTTGATTGTGTGTTTGTCCATTATCACCTTAACCCTTGTCATCCCTTGATCTTTACCTTGATACTTATCAGGGAATCTTTGTAAAGGCTACGTAGTGAGACCCTGCCTATTCACCTTGGTAGTGTTTAAGGGTTTGATCGACCCGAGGCAAGAGGGAATCACTGCTTGTGGATAAAGTGTGCAACCTCTGCAGAGTGTTATGAAAACTGATATATCAGCCGTGCTCGCAGTTATGAGTGGCCAAGGGAGCTCCATTGATTAGGGATACTTGATTAGAGATACTTGATCAGAGATGGTTTGTTTATAGATGATGATGAGGATGGTTATGATTATGCATATGGTAATGGTAAGTGGTATTCTTTCCGTTTGGAAAGGGTACTTTGGGTTAATAACTTGGGTTAATGCTAAAACCTGACCTTCTACTAGTAATAATAACGTGACCAACTAAAAGCAACTGCTCAACTTAACCCCACATAAAGCTAGTCCACTTCAGCCAAATGGGACATTTGCTGAGTACGTTGATGTGTACTCACCCTTGCTTTCACAAAACACCAGGTTGCCTTTGGTGCAATCTATGCTCAGGTAAAGAAGGAGGTGTCGAGGCGGATCTCCAGGAGTTCCAAGACTTCGACGAGTTTGAGGATTAGGCTAGCGACCTCCCCCAGTCAGCTGCCTGTGGTGGGTTGTTTACGTTGGCTACGTTTCGATTCTGTGTACTTTGATTTATATTATGTAAATGGCTCTAGTCTGTAATATTATTACTTACTCTTTATTGTAATTCGAAGCATTGTGCTATGATGAGTCATTTATGTAATCGTTGTGTACGTGAATTACTGATCCTGGCACGTACATGGTTCGCATTCGGTTTACCTTCAAAACCGGGTGTGACACCAAACCTCCAAGGTGATTGCTTGCTTTCGTTTTATATTGATTTATATGAAATGATTAGGTTTAATATTGAGTTAATTATATACGTGTATGATTAGGTTAATATGTAGTCTTGTTGTGTTAAATTTATGTATGTGTATGATTAGGTTAATATGTAGTATTGTTGATTGTCGGCCATCGTGCCGTTGAATAATGTGTGGATGTCAGCCATCGTGCTGATAGTTTTATTTGCAGGATTTCGAAACCTCCCCGTGCAGGGGAGGTGCTGCCGAAATTTTCTGTTCCTAGGCTTCTGTTAGAGCATGGAGGACCGTGAGTGGATGTACATGGGCCATAGAGGAAGGAACAATGTCACCACTGAATGGATTAGAAAGACCGATGATTTCATGGAACGGGCATATGGCGAAGCTGCTAAAGGAGCGAGTCTAGTCCCATGCCCGTGCAACAAATGTGCCAACCAGAAAAGAAAACCAAAGAAGGCCATGGTAGAACATATTTGGAAGAATGGATTTATGCCGGGCTATACTCGGTGGATATTTCATGGTGAAGCGCATCGTACAAGAGAGGAGGTGCTGAGACAACGTGTCGAGGATTATGACATGGATGCGGGGGTAGCGGATATGTTGAACGACTATTAGGAGGCACAATACACGGGAGGATGTATGGATGACGAGCCAGAGTCGACTGCAAAGGCGTTCTACGACATATTCGACGCGGCACAGAAGCCCCTTCACGGTCAGACAAAGGTTTCTCAACTGGATGCCATTGGGCGTGTAATGGCGTTCAAGTCGCAGTACAGCATGAGTAGAGACGCATTCGATGGCTTGTTAACGGTTATTGGGAGCCTGCTTCCGGATGATCATGTTCTGCCAGAGAGCATGTATGAGGCACGGAAACTCCTTCGTGCACTCAAGATGACGTATGAGCAGATTCATGTTTGTCCCAAGGGCTGCGTGCTATTTAGGAAAGAATACGCGGAGGCAAAGTACTGTCCCAAGTGTAAATCGTCTAGGTTCATGGAGGTAGACTCTAGTGATGGACAAAAGAGGCAGCTCGACATCCCCTTGATAATCCTACGACACCTTCCGTTCGTACCGAGGATCCAGCGTCTGTACATGACAGAGGAATCCGTGAAACAGATGACATGGCACAAAAATGGAAAACGATACAATCCTGACAAGATGGTGCGCGCATCCGATGGTGAAGCATGGAAACACTTTGATGCCATTCACCATGAGAAAGCCGAAGAGGCTCGTAATGTACGTGTTGCGTTGGCCACAGATGGGTTCAATCCCTATGGAATGAGCGCTACCCCGTACACATGTTGGCTCGTGTTTGTTATCCTAATCAATCTCCCCCCTAGTGTGTGCTTTCAAAGGCAGAATATATTCGTGTCATTGATAATTCTCGGACACCTAGGGAATAAAATGGGCGTGTACATGGAGCCTTTGATCGATGAATTGGTACGTGCCTGGGAGGAAGGGGTATGGACGTATGATCGAGCTACAAAGGCAAACTTCAGAATGCATGTTTGGTACCAGTACTCCATGCATGACTTACCAACGTATGGGCTATTCTGCGCCTGGTGTGTTCACGGTAAGTTCCCATGCCTAGTTTTTGCACGGAAACTCTCAGGTTCATTTGGTTGAAAAAGGGTGGCAAATATTCGTCCTTCGATAAACATCGACAATTTCTCCCTCCTGACCATCCATTCCGCCTAGACATCAAGAACTTTACGAAAGGTGTCATAGTGACAGATCGCCCACCTGCAACGATGACTGGTGCTGAAATTCGTCAACAGATAGATGGGCTCGTGGCCAATACAGAAGGTGGTTTTGTGGGATATGGTGAGCAGCATTTGTGGACACATAAGTCTGGCTTGACTCGGCTCCCCTATTTTGACGACCTGCTCCTTTCACACAACATTGACGTGATGCACACTGAAAAGAATGTTGTCGAGGCACTGTGGGCAACAATTATGGACATTCCTGATAAGTCAAAGGATAATGTGAAGGCAAGAGTGGATCTGGCAGCGTTATGTGATAGACCACACCTAGAGATGAAGCCGCCAAGTGGCAGAAAGATGTGGAGAAGGCCTAAGGCCGATTTCGTCCTAAGCAGGGCCCAGAGATGTTGAAGTTCCCTGATGGGTATGTAGCTAACCTAAGTAGGGGGGTGAACTTATCTACTATGCGAGTCTTAGGGATGAAGAGTCATGACTTCCACATATGGATTGAACGGATTCTTCCTGCGATGGTTCGAGGCTATGTCCTTGAGCATGTCTGGCTAGCGCTTTCAGAGTTGAGCTATTTCTTCTGTCAGCTTTGTGCAAAAGAGTTATCTCGGACCGTGGTTGCAGACTTGGAAAGATTGGCACCCGTGTTACTGTGTAAGCTTGAGAAGATATTTCCACCCGGCTTCTTCAATCCAATGCAGCATTTGATTCTTCATCTCCCCTATGAGGCATGAATGGGGGGCCCGTGCAGGGACGTTGGTGCTATCCAATCGAGAGATGTCTAAAGACTATTCGAAAGAAATGTAGAAATAAATGCAAAATCGAGGCTTCCATTGTAGAGGCATACATTATAGAGGAGGTCTCAAACTTCACAACAACTTATTATGATGACAAACTGCCGAGCATGCATAATCCACCCCCTCGTTACAATGATGGCGACAATGAATCGAACCTTAGCATATTTCGAGGCCAACTCGAAAGCGCAAGTGGCTCGACCACCAAGACCCTGACACATGAAGAGTGGCGGCATATCATGCTATATGTATTGACCAACCTTGAAGAGGTGACGCCATACATGGAACAATTTCTTCATGAATTCTGGCATCGATCAAGGGACCCCACTCCACAGGAATATGACACTCTTCTTAGAAAGGGTGCGAGAAATGGGTTGCCCGATTTCATTTCCTGGTTCAAACGTAAGGTACGTGCTTAGTTTGTAAAAGAGATACGTCTTTGAACTCAATTTAGCGTCTTTTAACTTGTGAATACTTGCAGGGCCAAAGAGATCCATCTATGAGTGCCGAGTTGAGACAAGTAGCCAACGGCTTTGCTTATAGGGTCAAGAAATATTCTGGGTATGACGTCAATGGATACCATTTTTGCACAACAAACTACGACAAAAGTCGGCCCAATCGGAAAACAACGTGTTCTGGAGTCTTTACGCCTGGCCTTGACAATGTCGATTATTTTGGACGAATCGAAGAAATATATGAGCTCAATTTTTATGGTTCCAAACCTCTTACTCCAGTGATATTCAAATGTCATTGGTTTGACCCTCAAGTGATGAGACGGACACATTCTAATCTTGGGATAGTCGAAATTCGACAAGGTTCCACCTTACCAGGAGACGATGTCTATATCGTGGCCCAACAGGCCACACAAGTGTATTATCTCCCATATGCGTGCCAAACAAAAGAACATCTTAAGGGTTGGGATGTTGTGTATAAGGTATCGCCGCACGGGAGGTTACCTGTTCCTAACGATGAAGATTACAACTTAGACCCGGACACATATGATGGAGAGTTCTTCCAAGAAGATGGGCTAGAAGGGTGATTTGAGATAGACTTAACCGAAGCTATCGGAATGGACGCAGATATTGAAATGGTTGTTGATGAGGAGGATGATGAGGTGCAAAATGATAATGACTTAGTAATCCTTGAAGGCAATGACATTAATGACGAACTTACGTCTTCCGATGGTGTTGAGATTGAAATGGTTGATAGTGATGATGAGAGTTATGATCCGACTAACCCCGACACATATGAAGATTATTTTTAATCGATGTAATGCTATATGACTTTTTATTTCGCACCTATTTTTAAATACATCTTTTTATATGTGCTTATTTGTTTACTCTTAATTGTAGGTTTTTGGACAAATATGGTCGGCGGTAATTGGCTGAGGAGGAGGGGGAGGAGGAGTAGGACGACGGACGAGGCAGAGCAGGCGGTGCCTCAGGACGACCTTGTCCAGTAGCAGGCGGCGCCTCAGGACGACTTAGACCAGTAGTAGGACGACGACGACCAGCACCAGGACACCTCAGGTTCTGGCGGCTCAGGTTCGAGGAGCATCTACCTGTGAGGTCCCGCGAGTCTCCCTCAGCGTCCCATACTTCGGGACAGGCGACCACTGATTCGGCTGGATGGGGAGAGGTATGTAACTTTATGTTCTTCATTCTTGTTCATATTATGTGTTCAAAATTATAATATAAACTAATACTTTTTATTTATCACTTGGACATGTCTTGGACGGTTGTGGATTATGTTGGGGGTCATCGTCGCCTCCCCAATGGCATCCTCGGGCTGCTGTGCAGGGAACACTTCCCTGGACTGGTTGAGTACGCCGGAGTGACAGGCCCATCCTACACCTTCGACCACTACGCCGTCGCCCCCGATGCAGTAGACCAGGACGGCCGAGAATTCAATAACAAGGCGGAGCGGGTGAAGCAAGAGCTACGGGTAAGTCTTAGTATAATGTAAAATATGTCGCATTCATTGCAAATTCTTGCAATAATGTATGGATACATCGTTTTTGTATGCAGGATTTCTTCAGATGCGAGGCTGGATACGAGGCTAGGGTGGATGTGGTGGCCACCACGAGCTGTAAGAAGCTCGTCGTGGACATGCACTATGAGGCCCGAATCCAGGCCATCGTCACCTACCACGGCTCCGTCCTTGGGGAGAGGGTGACCAAGCAGCAAGCCCGAACCATGTCGTTGACCAGGGACCAGTACCTGCAGGTAAAGTCATGCATGTTTGGTACCAGTACTCCATGCATGAATTTTATTTTATCTTCTGATATGCACTTTACGTGTTTACTTTGTAGGTGATTCCACATTGGTGCGCTGCACATCCTCTGTGCTGGGAGCAGATGGTGGATGGGTGGTGTTCGGCTGAGTGGGACGAGGCGCACAACACTAGCCGAGAACGGCGTATGATGATGCAAGGTCCCTCCCACCACCAAGGCAGCCGGAGCCTGGGCCAATATGCAGAAGCATGAGTACGCCCTCTTTTTTATTTAGGTATATAGCACTGGATTAGATATTATTTCTAATTATCTCATTGGTTTTCTTGCAGTCGGTGTCACATGGTGGCCGGCCTTGCTCCACCTTCTCGACCTATGCTATGGCCCATAAGGGCAAGGCGACGTCCGACATCACCTACAACCCAGATGACGGGCCCGAGGCCTACACCAACCCCGCCGTCTACAACCGCCTTCATGACTACACCGCCATGGCACAGGAGGTCCATGGCCTAGACTATGATCCGAGCATCGAGCCGATCGACCCTGATGTGCTCATGAGGGTCGGAGGAGGCAAGAGACATGGGCGGTACTGGATTGCCGATGGGGCAATTGACTCGTCCTCCACTCCCACTCTGTCTTAGGTGAGAGCAAGGAGCACAGGCTTGAGTCCAGCCATACGACCTCGGCATGATAGCTCACAGCATCGCATACAACAACTCGAGGTTAGTGCTTCTGTAACTCGTCCTTCCTTGAGTTATATAACTTCTATTTGAGTTACTATAACGTTGGCTTGTAATATTACAGACCCAACTAGAAGAAGAGAGGAGGGAACGTCAAGAGATGGAGGCGAGGATAATGGCGGAGCAGGAGGCGGAGCGGGAGGCTCGCCTGGCGGCTGATCAGAGGATGGCGGAGATGTTCCAGTACATGCAGAGCCTTGGCGCCGCACAGGGTTTCGCTCCGCCACCTCCATTGTTCCCTCCCGTTGACCCTGCTCAGTTCCAAACTCCTGTGAGTATCAAAATTGTAGTTATATGTTGGTAATGCATCTGGTATAACACATGCAATCTCTTCTCTATGCAGGGCCAATCTGCGGCGGCATCCAACAATCCTCCGGAAGGGTTCAGCCCAACGCAGCACCAGTCGAACCGCCCACCTCCATGAGTGTTATGTTTTCAGTGTTTAGACTTTAGAACTTGTGTTGAATACTTATGTTTGTGTTGGATACTTATGTCAGAGTTTGAGACGTATGAGACTTATGTTTGTGTTGGATACTCGTGTTGAACACTTAAGTTTGTGATGGATATTTATGTTTACGTTGGCTATTTATGTTTGTGATGATATCTGTGATGTATATATGTGATGTATATGTGATATCTTTTGTTTGTTTGGATGGAATATAAAAAACAAATAAAAAAGGTGACTACTGCTCACTTTGCCGAGTGTTACACTCGGCAAAGAGGTTCTTTGCTGAGTGTCAAGGCCATAGCACTCGGCAAAGAACCAAGACCTAGGCACCGGCATAGGTTCTTTGCCGAGTGCAATGTCTCTGACACTCGGCAAAGAATCATTCTTTGCCAAGTGCTGTACCGAGCACTCGGCAAAGAACCTGACATGGGGACCCTCTCTGGCGAGTTCTTTGCCGAGTGCTGTCTGGCAGACACTCGGTAAAGACTCCGTCTCCGTCTCCCATCACCGTAACGGCTGCTTTTCTTTGCTGAGTGCTCTCTGGCACTCGGCAAACCTCTTTGTCGAGTGCCCGAGAAAAAGTACTCGACAAAGACGGCTTTGCCGATGCACTGTATGTCGAGCCCTCTTTGCTGAGTGCGACACTCGGTAAAGAGTTTGCCGAGTGTTTTTAAAGCTTTGCCGGCACTCGGCAAAGCCTGCGATTCTGGTAGTGAGAGGGGAGAATTGCTGAGCGACAGTTGGGATTGGACGAGAGTAGAGATGTCAATGGGGCCCCAAAACCTGATTACCCGTGGGGAATTCCTCTACTAGGGTTAAGGTATGGGTTAAAAGTCATCCCCATAGGTATAGATTTGGGAGAAATCTTTTCCCCATCGGGTATGCCGAGTACGGGTTTGGGAGAGTTAAACCCGAACCCGATTACCCATGGGCCTGGCCATTCCAAAAGTCTTCCAGCCATATGTGGACCATGTGCTACTGACATGCTATTGAGTCATGAGCTGAAATGCAAACCATAGAAGCCCAAACAGCGGAACAAAAGAAACACAAAAGTAAAAAGTCAAAAAGCTAAAAACCCTAAGAGTCGACCGCTTGCCCTTGCCCCTTGGCCCTTACGGACTGCCCAAGCCGCAGTGGCTCAGTCACCGCTCTCTGTGCGCCATCGACCGCCTCTCCACTTGCAGTCATGTTGTGTCGCCGCCTACCGCTCCCTATGCACCGCCGGTCGCCTCCCCACTTCCGCTCCTCGCTGTGCCACCATCAGGTTGCCCTGCTCCCTGCACGTCGAGCCGTCGCTTGGTTGCTCTGCTCGTTGTTCGCTAGTCCGCCTAGCCCTATTATGTTGATGAAACTATACAATATGCATGCTGAATTATGTCCTGTGACTGTACAATCGGGTCGGGTATGAGGCCCCATGGGTATTTGGTACCCGGTCGGGGATGGGTATGGGAAGAATGTTGTACCCGAAGTCAGGTTCGGGTACAGGGATGGGGACGGGTCTATGTTCATGGGTATGGGTCTGGGAAGTTAATCCCTAGTGGGGAATTCCCCATTGACATCTCTAGACGGGAGAATTGTACGAAGCAAAACGTAGATTTGTGCTGCTCGTAGAGACACTATCTGGGGTATACGCCAGGATAAACATGGATATATGGCATCAGTAGACAGAGGAGTAGCAGACGCGAGCGACACGACGTTCGCGAGAAGAGACAATTTGACGATCTCGCAAAAAAGACCCGAGATCTAGAACGGGGTCGAGTAGAGGAAGATATATATATTCCCCATTCATGTCGTTGCTTAGTAAATATATATTATCGGTTTTTTTGACATAATTTGGTTCTCAAAAATACTAAACTTTAGGGATTAACATAATATGAGAAAATTTGAAATTCATACTTAATACTCGAACAAATGTTTCAAAGGTTCCAAATACTCTCGGGAACATCCTCAAGATAAATCAACGTGTTTTGAAGAATTTTGCACTCATAAACATTATGCAACGGCATGAATGAAATAGTCAAAGCTTCTCTAGGGTTTTATTTTACTAAGCTTAATGCCTATATACACAAAATAATTCTCCGCCATTTTAGCAAAAGAGAAAAGGTGAGAATAAAGAGAGGCAACACCTGATATTTGAGTATAGAGCAAATAATTTTTTATACCCCAAAACTCAGGGTGTTACATTTTAGCTCATTGTATTGCCATCAAATATTTATCATAAACCAAACACTAGATGTAGATTGATTGACTAAGAAAGAAGACAAATCCTAGTAGGAACACTACCTGGTGCAATGAACCTGATAGTTCCTAGCATGCTCAAAGAAATGGTTGTAGAGTTGTCATCACTAGCTAGCAACCTTACAATGCCAAAGTCAGGCACATGTGTTGTCATGTCGTGATCATATACTACATTGCTAGGCTTCAAATCACAATGCAAGACCACATTGTAGTGCTCATAGTGTAGATACTCCATTGCTAGTGCCACATCGATACTCCAACTATATTTGATAAGTGTTTGGTGGTAATACAATGTTTGATGTCAAATGTTTGTCTAGTGTTTGTGTTTAGTGTTTGGTCTATATGATCATTTTGTGATTAGTGTTTGGTTTGTCATAAATGTATGCATCATTTGTGATTTGTGTTTGTGATTAGTGTTTGGTTAGTGATCAAAGCTGTGACCAGTGTTTAGTGATTGTGAAGGAAACGGTGACACCTTAGAGGGGGTGAATTAGGACTTCTAAAACTTTCTCTAAACTAGGCCACAATTAAATCCCTTGAGCAAAACCTAAGCAAATAAACAATATAGAATGTGCAAGCTAGGTTTTGTCTAAGTGTTGCTATCTCTACCGCAATGGCTAAGTTTCAATCTAAATAATCTAACTAGAGAGATAAGATTGAAATTTAAATGCTTAATATAAATGTGGAAGGTAAAGATCAAGGTAGAGATGCTAACTCTTGTGGATGACGCCGGTATTTTTACCGAGGTATCCGAAACCTTGCAAGGTCCCGACTAATCCTCTTTGGTGCCCCTACGCAAAGGAAAGCCCACACGAGGGCCAAGCACCACGGTTGAGTAACTCCGTAGAGAGCTGCGGGCCTTGTCCACACGCAACTCTCGGACGCTCCCCATCGTCTCCACTATCGAGCTTCCGATCGAAATGCCATGGGCCTCATTCCCTCTGGTACACGGTGGCGGCTGTGACACAAACTCGGTTGTGACTGTCTCGCAAGACTCTCGCCCCACTCGGTACAGTTACAACGGCTCACACAAGAGCCGAGGGGTTGTGTGGTTTTTCTAAACTCACTCAACTAACTAGGGTTCACCTAGAGCAAGCTCTAATGCGGTCTAACTAACCTAAGCACTTCATAAAGCACCTACACCAAGTGATTCTATTAAGCACTTGGGTGTATGAGCACTTGGAAATATCTATACTATGCCTTGGTATGTTGCTTGGGCTCCCACACCTTGAAATGGCTGGTTGGGTGAAGTATATATTGTCCCCAACTCAATTATAGTCGTTGGAGGAAAGCTGCAGCTTTCTGCGGCACACCGGACAGTCCGGTGCCCTGTCCGGTGCGCCACTAGCCATTGGATCTGTCAGTCGACCGTTGGCACTGTCAGCCTTTACACCGGACAGTCCGGTGTGGCACTAGACAGTCTGGGCCCTCCTCCACAGTGCCATCAGGAACTAGCCTTGGGCTACTGTTCCCTGGTGCACCGGACAGTCCGGCGTGTGGCACCAGACAGTCCGGTGTGCCATCGGACAGTCTAATGTCCTCGACCGGACAGTCCGCCAGTGACAACACTTTTCTTCATTTCTTGGACTTTGCTTGATACTTTTTTATCTTCACTTATGATCTTCATAACGTCTTCTTTTGAGGTGTTGCTTTCCTCGATGCCTTAGTCCAAGTCACTTCAGCATCATGTGAACTACAATCATAAACACTAGCAAACACATTAGTCCATAGGTTATGTTGGTCATCAAACACCAAAACCTTTTGAGCCAAATGGCCCGGGGTCCATTTTTCTTACAATCTCCCCCTTTTTGGTGATTGATGACAACACAACCAAAGCAAGCAAATATAACAAACATTTGAATGAAAATATGCAATCTACTTGCTAGGATGCATGAATGTCCCCTCAACGCGAGATTATGGACTTAAGCCTCCCCCTAACTCCATAATCCACTTACTTCCTATTTTAGGCCAAAGAACCGAAACCACTAGTAAGATCAAAAATTTTGATTTGTTGTGATTGGTGTTTGATATAATTTCCATTGCTTTGGTCCCTAAAACTTCTCCCCCTTTGGCATCGACCACCGAAAAGGATGACATTAAAGCATGTAGGAAGCGAATAAGACTTGCCATCTTAAAATATTTATCAATTTAAGCACTTAAAAGATTACTCTCCCTAAACAAGTGTTCTCCTTTTGGAAGAAACTTCTCCCCTTTAGAGACAAAGAAATACTCCCCCTGACAGAGATCTTCTACTTAGGGAAAAAGCATGTGAGAAATAGAGGAACAAGACATGATTTGATTAGACTAACTCCCCCTATGCATAGGTAATACATATATTTTGACAACATATGCATTTATAGCAACATGAGAAGCATAAGATATGAAATATAGTCTAATAAAATATTGGAGAAGACATGTAAATGATACCAAATGTAGTCTCAATGATACCAATTGTAGTCTTGTGAGACATAAGAATACTTGTAGATTTGCAGTGGAAGCTTATTGTCTTTCTCCGGGGACTCCATTATCCTTCAATGAGAATACTACATATGATAGACTTGAAAGCAGGTATTAGTCTCAAAGAATTATACTATAGAGTTGTAGGATTATGGGGAGGCTACGCTAGCGAAAAACAAAATTTTCGACCCCATAAAACCAAGAACTACTGTGGTTATAGGTCATGGAATTACCACTAGACGCACAACGCAGCGGAAGACGTCTCGATGCAGACGAACGCATCGAGTAGTGTCATGCAGTCGCCGGCGTCCTTCACGTCCTCGCGTAGTTCGTCCTAGTGCTCCAGATGCAGCACCTCCAAGGTATCCACATGTACAGGGAGGAAGCGCCGCGTACCGAACTGCTAGGTTCGCGACGGCGGTGGCATGACGGCGAGAGGCGAGCGGCTACTCGTTTGCTAGTGGCGAATTAGGGTTAGCCTAACCGTGCCCCTGGCCCTCATTATATAGGCCTTATGGTGGGCTTCTGACTTCGAGGCCCATCAGTAACCCTAAAGCCCAGTCTAATTTTAGATCTAATCCGAGTTAGGCTTCCATCTCCTTAAGTGTGTGACCCTATAGGTTCACGTACAAATAGACATGGCCCGAGTACTCTTACTTGGCCCAATAATTGACAGCGGCCTCTAGCAAAACATGTCAACTCCTATGCGCACGTAAAGATCATATCAGACGAACCATTGCAACATTACGTATATGTTGTTCCCTTTGTCTCACGATATTTGGTCTGGCTCTAAGCTGACCTCTCTTTCTCGATACTGTGAATTGGAATCTTTTCAATGGTTAACTCTTAACCCTAGCACAGCCATGTATTTCTTGATCCAATCACTCAAGGGGCCCAGAGATATCTCTCTCAAGAAGAGAGGGATAAATTCCATCTTGACTGACCATGCCTCACAGCATGCTTCCTGACAAACCCAAAACTACCTTTATAACTACCCAGTTACGGAGTAGCGTTTGATAGTCCCTAAGTAGGTCAATCCACATCTTGAGAACATGCGACAACCTCAGGTCTAAGGACACAGTATACATGTTGCAAAAAGAGAACTATATTACAATATCTCACATTGGGTCGGTCCAGCCTCATGTCATACATGCGCCCACACTATTAGTTCGACATCTCCATGTCCATGACTTGTGAAATGTAGTCATCAACTAATATATGTGCTAGTCATCGACTCTGACCAGGGACATCATTTAGAATAACCATACAAGTAAAGAATCTCACAAACAATTCACATAATTGCTAATCAATACAAGGTGCCTTTCATGGATATTCAATTAAGCAATATATATATCATGGATACAAAGAAATATGCTCATCTCTATGATTATCTCTAGGGCATATTTCTAACAAGAGTAACCTCCCCCTATAAGTGTGCATACAAGTTTTGAATACTTGTAGGAGACATGCACTTTGATTTTGGAATCAAGAGGGGCAAATTATCTATAATCCGTGCTTTGGCACATATAAGTTAAATGATACCAATTGAGGTATTATACCACTTGTAGTATTTTGATTGTAGTATATGTCATCTGAAAATACCAATTGATGTATCATTTTCTTAGGAATGTTGGATAAGCTATGTGTCGTGCTTAACTAAACATTTTAAACCATGTAGGCTTGCTTAAGAGTATGAATTTACGAGCAATCTACCATATGATTATCCTAGTATGCATGCAGTTAATATCAAAAGTAAATGTCACATATAAAACTAGGCATGTAAGGTAAAACTAGATACAAGAAAATAGATACGCATATCAAAAAAGGAAATATAATAAATCTAGTTACCTTAGTCATGGGTGGGGAAATTTAGGTCCAAAATATTCACTAACCCACTTGGCAATATGTAATGCCCAAAAATGTGTACAGAGAAAATATAGTAGATCTCCTAATTTTGTGTGTCATATATTCATCACAATAAGGGCATACATATTAAGAATGATTAATTAAAACAAATGATACCAAAATAAAAGAATATGCATCATGTTGGAGTTTATTTGTTGTGCATTTAGAATTAATAAGTAGTAATGTTTAAATTGAAATGTATCCTAATTCACAAATGAGCTAAGGGAATAATATAGAAAGAGAATGAAAGAAATACTATATAAATATAAGGAAAAGATATATAAAAAATATAATAATAAAATGCACCTTTTTATACTCGTGCTTAAATATGAACAATTCACTTAAGCATGAACTTCACAACAACATTTGAATTCAAATTTGGATTTAAAAATAAAAGGAAAAAGAAACATAAAAGAAAAAGAGAAAGAAAAGCCAGATGGGCCACTACTCTCCCAAATCCAGCCCACTTACCTTTATACCGCGCGCCCAGACAGCCCACTCACCCGCTAGTGCTATCATCGTGGCCCCACCTGGCAGCCACACAAGCCCACAGCCGCAATATTCTAGGGTTATTCGTTCGATTGACGTCGTGCTGATGTCAGGAATGACGTCATCTGTACACTCTCCACTGCTGCTGACAGCTAGGCCACTGTGTACGCGTATACGGGTATCTCCATGGGATATGGGTGTGGGTGGAACGACGACCGTGATCTGCGGCACTACCGCCCTACTCGCCATAAACCCGTTGGTCCCTGCGAGATTTGCCATCTCGGTTGACCAGAGAAACATCCAAGGGGGAGCGTCGTAGGGTTTGTAGCCGCCGAGAGAAAAAAAAATATACAAGGCCGAGCGTGTAGCTTCGTCGTGGGAAGATCGTCGGGGTCTTCGACGTAGTTCACATGGTGCCTGACCTCCGCAAATCCTCGTGTGGCACTGAGGTTCGTCCACATATTCGCTCGAATGGTGGACGAGCGCTTCGTGTCAGCGGTGACGGATCGCCGTCGTGCCGCAGATCTTCTGGACGACTGTGTTGGCGCCTTGAAAGCGGTATGAAAACATCCTCGCGAGCCACCATTACTTGCGCCTTGAAATCGGTGTAGATCTAGTCGCACTTCGACCCGCACCCGCGTGTAGCTAGCCAAGCCCTCAGGACGTTCGCTTACACTGCAATGTTTTTAGTTTTAGCGCCCGTGCTGTGTGGAGGTAGAAGAAGCACTGTGGCCGTAGGATGCAAAATGAACGGTGTAGATTAGATCAATGCGTAACCCTTCGCTGAAATGGATCCTTGCCGTTAGATCATAAACGGACGGGCGCGTAGTGATCCTAACATTTAAAATCCCCGTCGTTGGTCCCCAATCGGATGGTTCTGCGGTGCTCTGGGTTTGATCCGCGCAGCTCTAATCCATACCACCCGCGCGAAATTTGACGGCCATAAACCGTCCATACCCCTTCGCGTGGCATTTATCTAAAGAGACCCTAGGTTATTAACAATTCAACCCGTAGTCCACCCTGGACTGGCTCTGGGTCTGGGGATTTATTGCACCAGGGCCCCTGGACTTTCTGGTAATGGTGCGCTCAGTCCAGATAATTAGAAAATCAAATAAATTCATTAGGAAAATACTGTCTAGTATAAAATAAAATGCTAGAACTTGTTTAAATTGTAGAAAATTCATATGAACTCCAAATTGGTCCATTCCAGTTCCTAAATTTTTGTAATATTATTGTCTATCCATCTGTGCTACTGTTTTAGCATGAAAGACACATTAAAATTTATCTAGTACTTAATCTTGTAGTAAATACATAAAACCTTCAGAAATTCATATCTTAAAATCTGTAACTCCAAAATTAATAATTTCAGTTCCTATGATCTTATTTTAATGTCTAGATTATTACTATGCATTTTATTTACATGTTTGGTGTAATGTTAATTTTTGCTATACTATGTATGTATTGTGTTGTGTGTTGTGTTGACGCGAGTAGACGAGCAAGCTACAGAGGATCCTGAGGTTCAGCTGGTAGAGACTGCTGAGCAGGAGCTCGTTGAAGGCAAGTTGTGCCCTTGATCACTTCTTTTACCCATTCATGTTCTTATTAATCATAATGATCTACATAGGTTAATTTTGCTGGGACCCAATAGGATACCCTAAATTTTGACTATCTTTATACCTTGTTTCACCACTGGTTTTACTACTAAATTTTTGGGTAGTACATGCTATTACTTTACGTGGCTTTGGGTATAGAGATATTCATCACTCATTGTTATACTTTTTATCTGTTTATTATTTACTATTCATGATAAGATCATTATGTTAATGGGAACATGGAGAACCACCGAGGAAAATAGTGCTACCGCAAGGGTTTAATGGGACGCCCTTGGCTGATTAAGTAGGAAAGCTAGTGGATGACTACCTTACCCAAAAGGGGCAAAGGTAGTAGGGGAGTGGTCAGTGTAGGGAGGTCCTTGGGTTGATTTTGCTGCGATGGCGGTCAGGCGAGGGATTCCTGCACTGGAGCTTCCTATAAACTGTAGCAGGTTTTCTGGAGCTAGTAGAACTTTGTAAAGGCCTCGTATTGGTACCCTGCCTCGCTTCCTTGGTAGAGGTGTATGGGGTCTGATCAACTCCGTGGCAAATGGGTAACACGACTTGTGGGTAAAGATGTGCAACCTCTGCAGAGTGTAAAACTGGTATACTAGCCGTGCTCACGGTCATGAGCGGCTCGGACACTCACATGATTAATTTATGGAACTTAAACTTAACTTGTCATTCCATTGCATCTGAGATTATTTTATTATTACTTTTATTTATATTTACTATGGTTTGGTATTTACTTACACTTAGTAACTGCTAATAAAATTTTGACCAACTTATAAAAGCAATGCTCAGCTTTAACCTTTATTTCATTGATCAGCCTTACACTTCATGAACTCCCACCTTTGGTGAGTTCATGCACATTATTCCCCACAACTTGTTGAGCGATGAATGTGTGTGAGCTCACTCTTGCTGTCTCACACCCCCCACAGAAGAAGAACAGGTGGTTGAAGAGGAGCCACCTAACACTGAGGCTTTCGACTTGATCTAGGTGGTGTCTCCCAGTCAGCTTTGTGGCACCAGGGAATAATATATAGTTCGCTTTATTTTACCATTTATTTTTGTAAGACTTCTGCTATGTAATAAGTACATTTATGATATTTATGACATTTATCTCTATGCACTCTGTTATTATATGTGTTGTCTTCTCTGGCGCATATATGAGATGCACCCGGCTTTGTTCCTTAAAGCCCGGGTGTGACAGAAGTGGTATCAAAGGAAATGTTGGCTGTAGGACGAAACCTAGATAGAAATGGACAAACTCTTACCTACTTATCTCACTCTGATTCTTTCTACACTTATCTTGATCCTGTCTCACCTTCTATTGTTCTACTCTGATTGTTCTTACCTTTTCTACTCTGAGACAAGATGGATTTCACACCTTAGGATCCTACATTTATGACCTTTTTAAGAGATAGGAGGCCTAAGACAAAAATCAAAACTATTTTCGCTATTTAAAAATGTTGTTTGATTGTTCTGATGATAAATGTCTGATTTGCTTCTTTGATTGATTGAAATATTATTTATGGACATCTTAGCATATACCACCATAAGGTAATGAATTAGCTTAGTATGTAAAACACCAATCTGTTTAGCTAATAAATCCCCCAAAGTAACATGATTCGTAATTACCTGCCTTGTCTACTATTCTCTCTTACCATATGTATCTAACCCAGATGGGCTACCCCTATAGTGTTAGAAGAGAGCAGTATAGATGTGATCCTTGGTATGTCATGGTTAAGAAAGGCAAAGGCAAATTATACACTGTGCTAAGGGAACCATAGAACTCACCAGTTCCAAAGGAGAAAGATTTGAAGTTGGAATTGTAGTAACTACTGCCACCAGACTAGCGGCATTCTTAGTAGATGGGAAGTTTGTTGGTGACAACATCCGTGTGGTTAGGGATTTTCCGGATGTCTTTTCAGAGGAGTTACCAGGGATGCCACCATATAGGGGAGTTGAGTTTGTTAGTGATCTCTTACCTGGGACTACTTTTACTTCCAAACGGTCATACAAGATGTCTGTAGAAGAGTTAAAGGAACTTAAGAAGCAGTTAACAGAGTTACAAGAGGCAGGGTACATTTGTCCGAGTTTCTCACCCTAGGGAGCACTGGTACTGTTTGTACAGAAGAAGGATGGATCGCAGCAAATGTGTGTGGATTATAGATCACTTAATGATCTTACTGTGAAGAACAAGTATCTGTTACCCCGCATTGAGGATTTATTTGATCACATGAGAGGTGCTAGGGTATTCTCGAAGATTGATCTCCGATCAGGATACCATCAAATGAAGATTAGACCATTGAATATTCCGAAGATGGCTTTCTCGACACGATATGGATTATATGAGTTCACTGTTATGTCGTTTGGATTAACCAATGCACCAGCTTATTTTATGAATTTGATGAATAAGGTGTTTATGGAGTATTTGGACAGATTCGTCGTGGTGTTCATCGACGATAATCTTATCCATTCTAACAGTGAAAGTGACCACGAGGAACATCTGAGATTGGTGCTACAGAAGCTACGAGATAATCAACTCTACGCCAAGTTTAGCAAATGCGAGTTTTGGATTGACAAGGTGCCATTCCTTGGACATATTATTTCTAATGGAGGAATAGCAGTGGATCCTGCTAAAGTTAAGGAGATAATGGCGTGGAGCGTACCCACTACAGTTACGGAGATTCGGAGTTTCTTGGGACTTGCAGGATATTATCGGAGATTTATTGAAGGATTTTCTAAGATTGCTAAGCCTATGACCTTGCTTCTGGAGAAGGGACGAGAGTTTAAGTGGGACGAGAAGTGCCAAGAAAGCTTTGATCAATTAAAGAAGAGATTGATGTCACCACCAGTGTTGGTTATGCCAGATTTACAGAAGGGATTTGACATTTATTGTGACGCATGTGGCCTAGGATTGGGATGTGTGCTCATGCAAGGACATGTGATTGCCTATGCGTCTCGTTAGTTGCAGAAACATGAATTGAACTACCCCACTCATGATTTAGAACTGGCAGCCGTTGTGCATGCGCTTAAGATTTGGAGACATTAGATTATGGGAACTAAGTGCCAAGTATACACGGATCATAAGAGTTTGAAGTATATATTCACTCAGAAGGATCTCAACCTTAGGCAACACCGTTGGTTGGAGTTCATTAAGGATTATGATTTGGAGATTCACTATCACCCGGGCAAGGCGAATTTGGTTGCAGATGCCTTGAGTCGGAAGGAGCACGTCCACTCCGCTATTGTTGTCTAGCTACCCGATGAATTAGCAAAAGATTTTATGAGGCTCAACCTGAGAATTGTTACACACACTGAAGGAGTCACCATCGAATTGGAACCTACCTTGGAGCAAGAAATTCGTAATGGTCAAGTGGGTGATGCAAAAATTCAAGAGATTAAGGATCTGATTACTGAAGGCAGAGGTCCAAAATTCACGAAGGATGAGCAAGGTACTATATGGTTCAAGGATCGGATATGTGTTCTGAAGATTGATAGCCTTCGTGAGACTATACTAAAGGAAGCCCATGATTCTGATTACTCTATCCACCCTAGTAGCACTAAGATGTATTAGGATTTGAAGCAGAAGTATTGGTGGTATGGACTGAAAAGAGATGTTGTTGCACATGTGGCTAAGTGTGATGTGTGTCAAAGAGTCAAGGCCGAACATCAAAGGCCAGCTAGACTATTGCACCCATTGAAGATACCCGAGTGGAAATGGGAAGAAATTGGTATGGATTTCATTGTTGGACTACCCCACACCCCTGCTGGGTATGACTCTATTTGGGTGATTGTGGACAGATTAACAAAAGTGGCTCATTTTATACCAATGAGGACTAATTACACGGGAGCCAAGCTAGCAGAATTGTATATGACTCGGATAGTTTGTCTACATGGGGGTGCCTAAGAAGATCGTGTCAGATCGAGGATCATAGTTTACTTCTCAATTTTGGAAGAAGTTGCATTAGAGCTTGGATACACAGTTGAATTTTAGTTCAGCCTACCATCCCCAAACTGATGGGCAGACAGAGAGAACTAATCAAGTGCTGGAGGATATGTTAAGAGCTTGTGCTCTTAAACATGGTGGAAGTTGGGATAAGAGCTTACCATACGCGGAGTTCTCTTATAATAATAGTTACCAGGCTAGTTTGAAAATGTCATCGTTTGAGGCTCTATATTGCAGAAAATGCAGGACTCCTCTATATTGGGATCAGACTGGAGAATGACAGTTCTTTGGGCCTGAACTTATTCAAGAGGTAGAAGAACAAGTGCGAATGATAAGAGAGAATTTGAGAATTGCACAATCAAGGCAGAAGAGCTATGCTGATACCCGGAGAAGACTACTAGTGTTTAAGGAGGGTGATCACGTGTATCTGAAGGTGTCACCGATCCGGGGTATGAGGAGATTTAAAGTTAAAGGAAAGTTGTCCCCTCGCTTCATTGGACCTTTCTTGATCTTAAAGCGAGTGGGAGAAGTTGCATATCAACTAGAACTACCCGATCACCTGGCTGATGTACATGATGTATTCCATGTATTCCAACTAATGAAGTGCCTCAGGGTACCTGAGGAGTAGCTACCAATGGAGGACCTTAGTATTCAAGATGACCTGACTTATGCGGAGTACCCTATCAAGATTCTGAACACTTTGACTCGAGTTACGAGAAATAAGGTTATAAAGATGTGCAAAGTGCAATGGAGTCACCATGGTGAAGATGAAGCTACTTGGGAGAGAGAAGAGGAGCTTCGCATAGATTTTCCCCCATCTTTTCTGTAGTCCTTCCTAAATCTCGAGGACGAGATTCTTGTTAAGGGGGGTAGGATTTGTAATGCCCAAAAATGTATACAGAGAGAATATAGTTGATCTCCTATTTTTGTGTGTCATATATTTATCACAATAAGGGCATACATATTAAGAGTGATTAATTAAAACAAATGATACTAAAATAAAAGAATATGCATCATGTTGGAGTTTATTTGTTGTGCATTTAGAATTAATAAGTAGTAATGTTCAAATTGAAATGTATCCTAATTCACAAATGAGCTAAGGGAATAATATAGAAAGAGAATGAAAGAAATACTATATAAATATAAGGAAAAGATATATAAAAAATATAATAATAAAACGCACCTTTTTATACTGGTGCTTGAATATGAACAATTCACTTAAGCATGAACTTCACAACAACATTTGAATTCAAATTTGGATTTAAAAATAAAAGGAAAAAGAAACATAAAAGAAAAAGAGAAAGAAAAGCCAGATGTGCCACTACTCTCCCAAATCCGGCCCACTTACCTTTATACCGCGCGCCCAGACAGCCCACTCACCCGCCAGTGCTGTCATCGTGGCCTCACCTAGCAGCCACACAAGCCCACAACCGCAATATTCTAGGGTTATTCGTCCGACCGACGTCATGCTGATGTCAGGAATGATGTCATCTATACACTCTCCACTGCCGCTGACAGCTAGGCCACTGTGTACGCGTATACGGGTATCTCCGTGGGATACGGGCGCGGGCGGAACGACAACCGTGATCTGCGGCACTACCACCCTACTCGCCCATAAACCCGTTGGTCCCTGCGAGATTTGCCATCTCGATTGACCAGAGAAACAGCCAAGGGGGAGCGTCGTAGGGTTTGTAGCTGCCGAGAGAAAAAAAATACAAGGCCGGGCGTGTAGCTTCGTCGTGGGAAGATCGCTGGGGTCTTCGACATCATTCACGCGGTGCCTGACCTCCGCAAATCCTCGTGTGGCACTGAGGTTCGTCCACAGATTCGCCTGAATGGTGGACGAGCGCTTCGTGTCGGCGGTGATGGATCGCCGTCGTGCCGCAGATCTTCTGGACGACTGTGCTGGTGCCTTGAAAGCGGTATGAAAACATCCTCGCGAGCCACCATTACTTGTGCCTTGAAATTGGTGTAGATCCAGTCACACTTCGACCCGCACCCGTGTGTAGCTAGCCAAGCCCTCCGGATGTTTGCTTACGTTGTGATGTTTTCTGTTTCAGCGCCCGTGCTGTGCGGAGGTAGAAGAAGCACCATGGTCGTAGGTTGCAAAATGAACGGTGTAGATTAGATCAATGTGTAACCCTTCGCTGAAACGGATCCTTGTCGTTAGATCATAAACGGACGGGCGCGTAGTGATCCTAACATTTAAAATCCCCGCCATTGGTCCCAATCGGATGGTTCTGCGGCGCTTTGGGTTTGATCCGCGCAGATCTAATCCATACCACCCGCGCGAAATCTGACGGCCAGAAACCGTCCATACCCCTTCGCGTGGCATTTATCTAAAGAGGCCCTAGGTTATTAACAATTCAACCCACAGTCCACCCTGGACTGGCTCTAGGTCTGGGGATTTATTGCACCAGGGCCCCTGGACTTTCTGGTAATGGTGCGCTCGGTCCAGATAATTAGAAAATCAAATAAATTCATTAGGAAAATACTTTCTAGTGTAAAAATAAATGCTAGAACTTGTTTAAATTGTAGAAAATTCATATGAACTCCAAATTGGTCCATTCCAGTTGCTAAATTTTTGTAATATTATTGTCTATCCATTTGTGCCACTATTTTAGCATGAAAGACATATTAAAATTTATCTAGTACTTAATCTTGTAGTAAATACATAAAACCTTCAGAAATTCATATCTTAAAATCTGTAACTCCAAAATTAATAATTCCAGTTCATATGATCTTATTTTAATGTCTAGATTATTACTGTGTATTTTATTTATATGTTTAATGTAATGTTAATTTTTGCTATACTATGTATGTATTGTGTTGTGTGTTGTGTTGACGCGAGTAGACGAGCAAGCTACAGAGGATCCTGAGGTTCAGCTGGTAGAGATTGCTGAGCAGGAGCTCGTTGATGGCAAGTTGTGCCCTTGATCACTTCTTTTACCCATTCATGTTCTTATTAATCATAATGATCTGCATAGGTTAATTTTGCTGGGACCCAATAGGATACCCTAGATTTTGACTATCTTTATACCTTGTTTCACCACTGGTTTTACTACTAAATTTTTGGGTAGTACATGCTATTGCTTTACGTGGCTTTGGGTATGGAGATATTCATCACTCATTGTTATACTTTTTATCTGTTTATTATTTACTATTCATGATAAGATCATTATGTTAATGGGAACATGGAGAACCACCCGGAAAAACAGTGCTACCACAAGGGTTTAATGGGATGCCCTTGGCTGATTAACTAGGAAAGCTAGTGGATGACTACCTTACCCGAAAGGGGCAATGACAGTAGGGGAGTGGTCAGTGTAGGGAGGTCCTTGGGTTGATTTTGCTGCGATGGCGATCAGGCGAGGGATTCCTGCACTGGAGCTTCCTATAAACTGTAGCGGGTTTTCTGAAACTAGTGGAACTTTGTAAAGGTCTCGTAGTGGTACCCTGTCTCGCTTCCTTGGTAGAGGTGTATGGGGTCTGATCAACTACGTGGCAAATGGGTAACACGACTTGTGGGTAAAGATGTGCAACCTCTGCAGAGTGTAAAACTGGTATACTAGCCATGCTCACGGTCATGAGCGGCTCGGACACTCACATGATTAATTTATGGAACTTAAACTTAACTTGTCATTCCATTGCATCTGGGATTCTTTCATTATTACTTTTATTTATATTTACTATGGTTTGGTATTTACTTACACTTAGTAACTGCTAATAAAATTTTGACCAACTTATAAAAGCAATGCTCAGCTTCAACCTTTATTTCATTGATCAGCCTTACACTTCATGAACTCCCACCTTTGGTGAGTTCATGCACATTATTACCCACAACTTGTTGAGCGATGAACATGTGTGAGCTCACTCTTGCTATCTCACACCCCCCCCCACAGGAGAAGAACAAGTGGTTGAAGAGGAGCAGCCTAACACTGAGGCTTTCGACTTGATCTAGGTGGCGTCTCCCAGTCAGCTTTGTGGCGCCAGGGAATAATATATAGTTCGCTTTATTTTACCATTTATTTTTGTAAGTCTTCTGCTATGTAATAAGTACATTTATGATATTTGTGACATTTATCTCTACACACTCTGTTATTATATGTGTTGTCTTCTCTGGCGCATATATGAGATGCACCGGGCTTTGTTCCTTAAAGCCCAGGTGTGACACAATAGACTTGATCTAAAATGATGCATCCCATGATATACATCTTAATTTTGCCAAGTCTCCAAATTCCCCGAAGTCCTTCGGACTTCTCACTTCCCTCTTGGGATCCAAACCTTCTTGATGCTTTTCATGGTTGAAATAATTTCCTTTGACACCTAGATGCGTTTGGCCCCTTTTCCTTTGTTGGCTTGCTTGTTGGCCTTGATTGCTATCACATTTTCATTCCTTTTCTTCTTGATTAAATATGGTGTAGCGGCACTTTTGTCCACCTTGTTGATGTAGATATTGGAGATTTTGCTTGTTGGCTTTTGCTTGAGCTTTTGCCTTTGCTTATCCCCGGTCTTCGCCTTGCATTGGTAACACTTGTGGCCTTCCTTGTGGCATAGCCTACAAATCACAGTTTCTCCCTTCATAGGCTTGTTCACTCCCGCAATGGTGTTATCCTGAGGAGGTTGGATTTGTTTGGCTTTGCCTTTCTGAAAGTTCCCTCTGCCTGGGAACAGGATCTGGATGTCGCCTAGAGGGGGGTGAATAGGCGAATAAAAGTTATCACTTTAAACTGAAATTCTTACTCTACTCGAAGGCTGGATCGCAGTGGAATGAAGGACCCTTCGAGTAGGTTTCAGCGAAATAGAAGATCCTGTCTTAAAATGTCCTGCACTTCAAATATAACTTGTGCTATAGATAAGTATTGAAGTGCAGATGTAAAGAGTAAGTAAGACAGAGAATCAACACATAGCACAGGGCAGAGCACACAGACGCAAGGATTTATCCCGAGGTTCGGCCAAGCCTGAAATGCTTGCCTAGTCCTCGTTGGAGTTAGCCACACCTGGGCTTGGAGTCTATTTCAACTCCTTCCTCCGTTTGCTCAGATCTATCACTATGACAGATAGAGCCTTCCACTATGTTGAGATTGGTTACAACAACGTCGTGGCTGTTTACAGTCTTCTGAACAGCACTCCGGCAAAGTAACAATGCGCTCAAGACTTTGCTCTAACTCTTAGCAGCACTTCTCCACTCTCTAAAGGCTTATAACTTTGCCTTCACACAAACTAGAGAGATATACACTAGAGGGAGAGAGAGAATTGATCCAAATGATGTCTACAATTGTTGGCTGCACTTCTGTACTTGTTGGAGACGCCTAGGGGTCTCTTTTATAGACCCAAGGGGCCTAGGAGCCGTTGGAATTCATTTTGGAAGACAATATTTGCTTTTTGTCGGGTGGCGCACCGGACAGTCCGGTGCACCACCGGACAGGTCCTGTAGCTTGTCCGGTGCGCGATCTCCTTCCATATCGGGCTCAGCTGACCGTTGGAGCAATGGTCCACTTGGTTCACCGGACACTATCCGGTGCACACCGGATAGTCCGGTGTGCCAACTGACCGTTGGCTCAGGCCATGCGTTGCCCGCTGATTGCGCTGTCGACCGTTGGCGCAGTCGACCGTTGGCTCACCGGACAGTCCGGTGTTCGGTGATTTATAGTCGTACACCGCCAAACTTCTCCCGAGAGCGGCCTGTTCACCGGAGTTCAGCCCGGCGCACCGGACACTGTCCGGTGCACCACCGGACAGTCTGGTGCACCTAGACCGAGCAGGAACTCATTTCCAATTCCTTCTCTCCTGTTTCTAGCACTTAGATAAAATATGTTAGTACTAAAAAACAATTCACTAAGTCTAGAAACACACCTTGTTCTTGTTTTGCACTCCTTTAGAATTTGGCATGATTGAGATTGATGTTGGACTCATAAACCATAAAGTCAACTTGACTTGATCTAGATTTGTCATTTCTGAGCTCCAACATCCTGCAAAGGTCACATAGGATATCTCCAAACATAGGAACAACCCAAACTAAAGATCAAGGTGCACTTAGCTCTTTTGGGCTGCTTCCAGTTCTGGTTTTGACACAGCTTCTCCTTCTAGTGACCTTGTTCACTTCTTGAGCTTGGTCTTGAGCCTTATGACTTACACCACATAATTGTAGATGTTACCTCATTGGTTGTAAGTTATGTCTTTATGTAGTGTTCCTTGATGCACCATAACTCTTTAACAAGATCAACCTTGACTTAGCAAGTCTTCTTCTTCACCCCTGGCTTTGGGTTCCTGGTCTCCTTGACTTTCTCCCATGCACTCGGTACCTTGAAGCTCTTCTTGCTTCCATCCTTGGCTTGATCGGTTGTCTCTGAGTTATGCACATCGAGTCTCACTTAAGCAATGTCCATCTTTCTTGTGATGTCCATTATCTATAGATAATTCCATCTTTGGACCATTACACCTGTTTACTTGTGTTGAACCCTGTTAGCTTTGCATTCAGCACCTGTTCAACACTTAGCACACTTGTTAGTCCTTTAATTGGGTTGTCATCTAAACACCAAAACCCACAAGAGAGCTTTCAATCTCCCCCTTTTTGGTGATTGATGGCAACACAATTAAAGCTTACATAAGAATAAGATTTAAAGCACAAACTTTTGAATTCTAAGTTTATAGAATGGTCCCCCTAAATATGTGCTTACATTAAAATCTTAACTTTGGCCTTATATGCCAAATTGCATATACTTAGGCTAATTCAAAGCATTACTACACCTTAGCACCTGTGGGATGCATTGCGTCAGTAATTAAACGTGATGCGTATGACACACAAATGCACAGAATCAGAGTTAAACACCAATTGAATAGATATACCACAGGAATATCAACCTACCACTATTCACCATTAAAATACCAATTTAAAGCAATTTTAAAGCACCATAACCACATGAATATCTATTACAGGATAAACACAATAGATGCCAATTGATTCATGTCACAATAGATGCCAATTGATTCATGTCACAATAGATGCCAATTGATTCATGTCAACGAAAGCACTAATTTTGCATCATCACCATATAATACAACAAGAAGCATATGATAAGAATTATCAATAACACTAACTAACACATCCTTCCTTAAGATCAAAGGAACTCAAACTAACACATCTGTTGGGAGCTTGTTCTCAAATGCTATGAATTAAGAACAAGACAACATAAAAGTGTTAAATGTCGAACTCCTTCGTCCTTAGAAACAGTATATCCCTTCGGGTATAATGAATCTCGGACGAAGGTTACGAAAGAAAAGACCTTTGTTAGGTTGATAAATGGTTAAACAGAACAACTATATATAATGTGCGAGTAATAATACCAGCATTATCATCGATATATTTCCATTATTAAATTCATAAAAACGAATTACAAATGTACCTTCAGATTGATGTAAAGTAAAGGTACAAACGTGATGCGAAAAAGCGTATGCCCAGTCAGCGTGAACAGTACGGGAGTACTGTTCACCTATTTATAGGCACGGGACGCAGCCCGTGTAAAATTACATTGATGCCCTTTACATTTATCAATAACTATAGTAATTCTTCGAGGTCCAATTTGGCTTTTCATTTTTAAGTCGGTTCCTCTTTTCTATTATTGTGCCGAAGCCTTTCTGCACATAGCTTCGTGATCGTCTTATCCTTCGTCATGATCGTTTTTCATTCCAGTCAAGCTTCGTCTTAACCATGCTCTTGTATATTCGCGACCTGACTCCGAAGGTGCCTGTTCCGAAGGTGCCTGTTCACATATTACACTTGGAAAATATTGTCAAACTATGTTTTTGAGGACCTTCGGGAGCCGAAGGCCCCCAACAGTAGCCCCTCGCAATATCAATTTATTGTAAAGATAAATTCATATTGCGACATGGACGAAGGCTTTAAGCCGAAGGTCCGAAAAAACACCTTCCTTTTGCTAGAATAGCAACAGTCATTGACAAGCGGGGCCCTCCAGTTTTCGACATACTGGGTGTATAAATACAAGCTCACCACGAGTTTATTTGGCACGCCCTTTTGCCACCTACTTTTTACTCACCCAGCTTTTAGCCTGCGCGCGACAGCATTTGCTCGGTCTTAAATTTTTAAGCTTCGGTTTCAAGTCTGGTTTGCCAGCATTCGCGAAGATGTCTAAGGATAAGATAGTTGCTGGTGCTTCGAAGCTAAGCCTTTCTGAGGAAATGCACCTGGGTTTTCTTGAGTCAATGTCGAAGACCAATACGGAAAAGATTGTCAAGGAAACTTTGGAGGGTTTATCTGAAGATACTGGCGACAGTGATAGTTATGATGTGGATAGTGGTGGAGAGGACTCCGAAGATCGCCCATGGCGGCCTAGTCACTCAAACTTCGGAAAATCAACTATAAAGCAGAGTCACCTTGAAAATATGAGGGGGAGATATTTCCGAGATATATCCATCGTGAGGGCAGATGAAGGAGAAAAAACTACGCCGACCCCCGAAGATAATGAAGTCGTGATCTTCCGAAGCTTTTTAAAGGCTAGGCTATGATTCCCTCTAAGCAGGTTTGTGGTAGAAGTTCTGAAAATATATCAAATTTACCTTCATCAACTTACCCCTGAGGCAGTGACAAGATTGGGAATCTTCGTCTGGGCCGTGAGGAGCCAGGGCCTGGAGCCAAGTGCAAAAAGCTTTTGCAATATACACGAGCTAGTATATGAGACGAAACCCTGGGGTAAGGAGCAATATCATAATAATTTTGGTTGCTATAGCTTCGGTGCCCGCTCTGGGTCAAGCTGTCCCGTGCCAACCTTTCGGAAGAGATGGCCCGGGGAATGGATGAAGGAATGGTTCTATGTGAAGAACGATTTGAAGGTTCGGGAAGATATCAAAGATATCATCATGCGCCCTATCTGGCAGCGCTTCGGACTCCGGAAACCAAAGGTAGAAATGGACGAAGCAGCTGAAGAATGTCAGAGGGCCTTCGGCGTAGTCTGTTCTTTTATTGGGACCAGGGATTTAATGCAAGAGCACATTGCCTTCAGAGTGTGGCCACTTGCAGATAACTGGGAAATGCCGAAGGAGACCGTTAAAGAAACTGACGAGGGTGGACTAATCAGGCTGAAATATACATTCAAGTACGGAGATAAGTTTGTTGAACCGGATGATGATTGGCTGAAAAGCATTGAGAATGTAAGTGATGAATTGCTTGGGGCATACTCAAAGGCTGAAACCACTGCATTATCAGCGGCTTTCGGAGGCCGAAAGAAGAAGAGACTCAACCGAGTATTTGATGCAATTGGGTTTATCTATCCCGACTACTATTATCCAATGCGAGGTCAAAAGAGAAAAAATACTTCTCCTGCAAAGGACACTGCTTCGGCTGCTCCCGGGGAGCCAGCGCCGAAGAGGAAGAAGGTAAAAGTGTTCACACACCCTCCACGCTGTATTGAGCCGGCCACAGTGCCCGAGTTTATTGGCGAGGCCTCTTTGGCCACCGAAGCCAGAGAACCAACTCCAGTGCCAAAATCCGAAGAAATGGCCGAAGCACCAGCAATAGAAAAAACAGGAGAAGAGAGAACTGAAGAAAGAAAAACACTAGATGTTTTAAGTCCTTCATCAAAAGTTGAGGCAGCTAAAAGCCAGAAGGGGCCAGCAGCGACCCCGAAAAGAAAAAGGATGGTTAATGTGCTGGATGTTTTGGAGACAATTAAATCTTCAAGCACAACTCCAAAGAAAACTGTTGAAGTGTCTACTGAAGCCTTTGTTGCTGAAACTTCGAAGCAGCAATTTGAAACTGAAGCTGGGCCTTCGGAATCCACCAAGATACAACCTTTGGAGGTCGAAAAAATGTCAAAGGCAAGTTTAGAAACTCAAAAAGCAAAAATAACAGGGCCGATTCTGACTGGGGAAATTGGCACTGCCACCCCCGAAGCATCTTCCAAAATACATGATTATATTGTGCGACATGCTTCGGGGAAGAAACTATCTGAAGAAGAGATTTTTGAAGCCAATCACTATGCCCGAGAACTGAAGTATCTGAGGGGGGCCATAGTGTTCAATGGGACAAACGAAGATGATTTTCTGTACTGTCTTCCAGACAATAAAGAATTATCCGTGTGCCGGGAGATGGCTAGAAGCATGGGGTTCCCGAAACTCGAAGCTGGCCTTTGCGCCATGACGAAGGACGATCTTGCGGATAGCCTGGCATACAATAGTCTGAAGGTACAAAAATTGTGAATTTTGAAGTTTATGAATTTTGAATTAGTTTTTTGCTCTTATGTTAACTCATTCATTCTTTTGAATAGGGCTTAATACTTAGCAATGCCTTAAGGGCTCAAAAGAATGCCGAAGATGAGAGCTGCACCATTGCTCTTAACAACCTTCGAACAGAGGTTATCAGGCTAAGAAATGAAGCCTTGGAGAAGGACAAAATTCTGCTTACATTAGTGGAAAAAATGAAGGAAGACGAAGCTAACTCTAAAACTCAAGCCGAAGCTCAGAAGCGTGAAATCGAAGATCTTCGTAAACAACTAGCCCGAGCCAAAGAAGAACGCATTCTTGAAGAAACAAAACGAGAATTAAGCGATCAATGGGCAGATCATTTGGAAGTAAATGTTAAAGAGCTTCGTGCTTCGAAGAAGAGGTGCTACGATAAATCCATAGAATGTGTTAAGAAAATAAAATCCAGCTTCGCCAGCGTTGGCGCGTTCTCTAGTGAAGAAAATTTCAGAAGAGGAAATCCAGAAGGCCCGATTGAATGGATTAGTCGCGAAGCTGATGTCTTCGATGAAATCTTGAATAGTCGCGGGGACATTTGTGCTTTTTCGGGCGCCAGGGGAATTGTTACCATTTTAGAGAAGAAAGGGTGCGAGCATGTGAAATCTTTGGCGCAATCTGAAGCTACTTTATCCTCTGAAGATATCAAAGACCCTTCAGCCGAAGCAAGCCAGGTTGGTGGAAAATTTTTCACTGACATTTGGGACAATGGCGGCCGAAAAATGGCTCAAGAGATCATTCAGAGAAGTGAAAAGGCATCCATGATGCTAGGGAGGTAGCGAGAGCTGCTAAAAAAACACAGGGCCCGTAGGGCAAATAGGTATTAATTAGTGATTTTTATTTTGTTGTAATTTTTGATTTTGAACTTTATTCGTAGTTTGTAATAGTAATATAGTCGTGTCCTCTCCTCCCTCAGAACCCGCTGAGGCATCTGCGGACCCTCCCCCGAAGGGAGACGACGAAATTAGACAAATGGCCGAAGCCATCATGGACGAAGTTGTCAATCAGCTACTAAACGAAGCTGCAGAAGTAGTTCTTAGGGAAGATTAAATGCTATTGTAAAAATACTTGGAACATGACAAGTGTAAAACTTTGTAACTTTGAATGTAATATATAATCTATTTACGGTTCAATTCTTTACGATGCATGAAATTTTTTCATACATACCGCTTTTTGAGCCTTCGGCGAAAAAACACCTTCCCTTCTTTTCATGCTTCGTAAAGAAAATCTTTTATGTGTCACAAGAATTGCCATATTTCTTTGATGAAGAATCTCCAAACTTCATGAAAACATTCTTTGAGTCCATAAAAAATCTTATGTTGCCTCTCAAATGAAGCTACACTTCTTCTCTATTTATCTTGTGCCTTGGCACGATTTTCTCTTTTTCAAAACATTCTTCGAAGATCAATGCTATGTCCCCTTCCTGTTCTCCATGCGAAATGATGGATGATGCTTATGTTATGCAAAATGATGTAATGATGTTATGTTATGCAAAATGACATTTATGCTGAAAATACACATATCTTTGCCATAGAGCACACAATCTTTTTATCTCAGCGTTGACTTTTCGCTGTAAGCCTCCCTTAGGAGCTTCTTCGCTTTTTACTTTCAGCGGAATCAGCGTTTATTTTTCGCTGTAAGCCTCCCTTAGGAGCTTCTTCGCCTTTTACTTTCAGCGGAATCAGCGTTTATTTTTCGCTGTAAGCCTCCCTTAGGAGCTTCTTCGCCTTTTACTTTCAGCGGAATCAGCGTTTATTTTTCGTTGTAAGCTCTGCATTCCCTTTGGAACGACTTTCGAGCAGAAAACTTACACTACGCTCCCTTAGGAACGACTTTTCAAAAAAGTTACGGCTCATTCCTTAGAACAAGTTTTCGATAATCCGAAGGTTCTCCGTGCCTCCATAAATTCTTGTGCTTCGGTAACTCAAGCCTTTGGAGGAGATATATTTTCATTATGATAATACGGTAAACTATTACAAGGATTTGAAAAACAATAAAAAACACTTAAACTCCCCATAATTGTTCTTTACTACGAAGAAAATAAAACTGAACGTGAAAGCATAAAAAACTGCTGTGGGAGTAGGATATTTTGTCAGTAAATGTGCTTCGACTCTGGCACAGTGCTATTGACTGTGCGAGCTTCGGATTCTTCTCTGAAGTCCCTCTGAGGGTGAGAGTGTTGGCTCCCTTCTGGCTACGGAGCTCGTTGTATTGGTGGTGGCGGTGGAAGCTGTTGCCAGGAAGCTTGGGGTTGGCTTGCCAAAGCAACCGAGGCTGCAGGGTGATTGCCTACATATTCTGGAATGTAAGGCGAATGATACGAAGCAGTATGCATTACCTGCTTCGGCTGGCTCTGTTGTGTTGCAGCCTCTGCTAGCTCCTTTTGCTTTTGAATGGTAACATGACACATTCTGGTGGTATGGCCCTTGCCTTCACCGTAGAATAAGCAGTAAATTTTTCTTGGTTGATCTCCAAATCTTCCCTCGAAGCCCCTGGCACCTCTGCCTCTTGGTGCTGGCGGCCGAAAAGAGCTTTGCTGTTGCCCCGAAGCTTGCGAGGAATACTGTGACCTTTGCTGCTGACTCCCTTTGTCATCATTTTGAGTAGAATTGTGAATTGACCTGACATGCCTCGGATAAAACCTTCCTCCGAAGCCCCTGGTCATTTCAGAAAACCTGAGAGCTTCCTCCCTTCTTTGGCGAAAATCATTGTCAGCTCGAATATACTCGTCCATCTTCTGGAGCAGCTTCTCCAAAGTTTGAGGAGGTTTCCTGGCAAAGTACTGAGCTGAAGGTCCTGGCCGAAGCCCCTTAATCATGGCCTCAATGACAATTTCATTGGGCACTGTTGGTGCCTGTGCCCTCAGACGTAGAAACCTTCGGACATATGCCTGAAGGTACTCTTCGTGATCCTGGGTGCACTGGAACAAAGCTTGAGCAGTGACTGGCTTCGTCTGAAAACCTTGGAAGCTGGTTATCAACATATCCTTCAGCTTTTGCCATGAGGTGATTGTTCCTGGCCTAAGGGAGGAGTACCAGGTTTGTGCAACGCTCCTGACAGCCATGACGAAGGACTTTGCCATGACCGCTGTGTTTCCACCATACGAAGATATAGTTGCCTCATAGCTCATCAAGAATTGCTTCGGGTCTGAATGACTGTTATACATAGGGAGCTGAGGTGGCTTATAAGACTGTGGCCAAGGTGTAGCCTGCAGTTCTGTTGACAGGGGAGAAGTGTCATCAAAAGCAAAATTTCCATGATGAAAATCTTCATACCAGTCATCCTCGTTGTAGAAACCCTCTTGATGAAGCTCTCTGCGCGGGGGCCTTTGATTCTGGTCATCTTGAGCGAGGTGTCGAAGCTCTTCAGAGGCTTCATCTATCTACTTTTGAAGATCAGCTAGACGAGCCATCTTCTCCTTCTTCCGTTGAACCTGTTGATGGAGCATCTCCATTTTTTGTATTTCTTGGTCCAAGTCGTCTTCCGGAGGCGTTGGACTGATGGCCTTCCTCTTCTGGCTTCGGGCCTCCCTAAGAGAGACGACATCCTGATTGGGGTCCAGCGGCTGCAGAGTGGCAGCCCCTGTTGTTAAAGCTTTTTTCGGCGGCATGACGAAGGTGACGCTTGCCGAAGGTTTTCAAAACCCAAAAAGTGGAAGTGAGTTCACCGGAGGTGGGCGCCAATGTTGGGAGCTTGTTCTCAAATGCTATGAATTAAGAACAAGACAACATAAAAGTGTTAAATGTCGAACTCCTTCGTCCTTAGAAACAGTATATCCCTTCGGGTATAATGAATCTCGGACGAAGGTTACGAAAGAAAAGACCTTCGTTAGGTTGATAAATGGTTAAACAGAACAACTATATATAATGTGCGAGTAATAATACCAGCATTATCATCGATATATTTCCATTATTAAATTCATAAAAACGAATTACAAATGTACCTTCAGATTGATGTAAAGTAAAGGTACAAACGTGATGCGAAAAAGCGTATGCCCAGTCAGCGTGAACAGTACGGGAGTACTGTTCACCTATTTATAGGCACGGGACGTAGCCCGTGTAAAATTACATTGATGCCCTTTACATTTATCAATAACTATAGTAATTCTTTGAGGTCCAATTTGGCTTTTCATCTTTAAGTCGGTTCCTCTTTTCTGTTATTGTGCCGAAGCCTTTCTGCACATAGCTTCGTGATCGTCTTATCCTTCGTCATGATCGTTTTTCATTCCAGTCAAGCTTCGTCTTAACCATGCTCTTGTATATTCGCGACCTGACTCCGAAGGTGCCTGTTCCGAAGGTGCCTGTTCACATATTACACTTGGAAAATATTGTCAAACTATGTTTTTGAGGACCTTCAGGAGCCGAAGGCCCCCAACAACATCCTTCCTTAAGATCAAAGGAACTCAAGGAGACCTAAGCTTTAATGCACAAAATTCTCCCCCTTTGACATCAAACACCAAAACCATATTCAAGCAAGAACATAGGATGATGTCCAGGGATAGCATGATTTAGTAGGTAAAATACAACACACTAACATTACTCCCCCTTACACATTAAACATATGCAACACAGGCATTGGAGGAAAATTAAGATACAAATACGCAAAAAGGTCAACACTTCCTTTTGTACCTTTACCATGTTGTGATGTACTTTCCATCTTGAGAGTTTAATCTCTAGGAAGCTCCTTCACACTTGTGTCTGATCCTTTATCCTAACCTCTTCTTGTTGCTAAGACACCAGACTTAGAACAAGTTAGAGTATTGTGGTACAAGATGAAGCTTCTATTCTAGTGATTACCAAAAGATATCAATTGAAGCTCACTACCAAGGCTACCAATGGAAAAAACATTACTATCATAGCTCCATGATATTTAAAGATAAGCATCTAGGACCTCCAACTATTATAGAGCATGAGCAATCTATAAATATGCAATTACTCACAACTCTAGATACCAATTACTTGACTTATGGAGGTACCCAAGTCCTGATTGCTCCATTTCTTGCTCATCTTCTCCTTTCAACCTTGAGAATATATAGAATCACTCAAGAAATAGTTAGTCTCAAAAGACACAAGTTATGTGTGCTCCCCCTAAAATTGTGCATCAAGTATTTGAATGACTTGCACTTTGCACATTCTAGCGTCCTCAAAACTAGAGGGGATCACAAGATACCTTGGTCTAGGCATAATATATCAATTGCATCACAAAAAGATACCAATTATATAGATGTCATAATACAACTTGACTAGAGGAAACAATGCATGCCCCAAGATATATAACATTAAAAATGTAACACCACTGGTGTTACTGCAACTAAAACTTGAGCATGGCATCATAAACATTGACATTGCATATGTTTGACACACCTAGAGTGCATTCACTAGGTAAAAATTTCAAACAAGTTGTATTGTTATAGCATTTTGCAAATAGAACCCTGGATAGGGGCTTAGCCCTAAATAGGGATTAAAGGGGGAAAAACCTAACCCAAATTGAGAAAACCTAAAAGCTTTGGGGGAATAGTCATAAAATGTTCCCAAGAATGAATTTGAATTACATTTATACCCCTGAGATATCCAAAAACCCCATGTGAACCCTAGACCCTAAGTCCAAACCTTAGGGGCCTATGTGCAAAAATTGTGCACATTTGGACTAAAGTGTAAAAACTACTATGTTAAAGCATATAAAGTCGCATGGTTCACATTTGGGAAGATTTGTAAGCCAAACCATAAGTTTTGAAGTCATTTGCAAAAAGGACCCCAATTGAGATTTCACTCTAAGTCTGAATTTCAGATTTGTGAGCTCAACTTTGGAGCCTTGTAACTTTCAAATTATAGGGTTTTTGCCCTAAGTCACCACATCAAACTTGTAGACCAAACAAAGGAGAACAACTTTGCTTAAGAGTGTAAGCATAGTTGTTAAGAGAAATTGGGAGATAATCATGCCCAAAGTCAGGCTGTCAGGCTGATTAAGTCTGAAAATCAGACTAACAGTGGACTGACATCAACTTCAAGCCCAATTTTAAGCATGATCTGCTGGCTTTTTGTGGCAACACCATATAGCAATGTTGTAGTTGGTATAATGCTCTACAATTTTGCTGCAGAACTTGACTTGAGTTGTCATTAGAAATTAAGAGAAAACCAAGCTCAAAAACGATCTGTCAGACTGACTGAACACCCTTTGCCATGGTACAGTATCTGCACTGGATCAGATCGCCAGCGCGACTGTCCTCACCGCCGGTGACTTGCTACCGCGATTCGTGCTGCTGTCGCCGTGATATGGGCTCGGCTGGTTGGATAGCACTCAGGGTCACACAAATATCCTTGCCGCGGATAACTCTGGCCATAAACAAGTCCGTCCACCGTACCGTGTATGCCGCGGTGGAAATTCGATGGGCTCGCCGGTAAACCGTCGTCGCACGGCCTTGTGCCACGTGTCCGAGCACCCCCGTCGCATCAGCGTGACTCCCTATCGCTGTCTCATCGTCGCCGGTGAGGTCGCCGCGACGTTAGACACGAATTCGCGGTACCGATGCTCTTCCTTATCTCCGGCCACCTGCACTGCCCGGCTAAATTGAGTGCCACCGTCGAAGCCTCCTATAAATTGAGCCCGCGGCTAACTTCGCAACATCATCACCCACCCAGCCACCGTGAATCGTTAGCAATCGTGCCGCAGAGAGCTTGAATTTTGAATTCGCCCCAAATCAGTCTCCGCCGCCGTGAAGAACAGCTCGCCGCGGCCAGCTCGATTCAGGTTAGCTCGCGTCCCTCTGTTGCTTGTTCTCGCACCCTTAGGTACTCCGCAAACCCCTCGACCCGTTCAATTGAACTGGACCACCACCCATCGCCGGGAACATCTTCATCCATCCGCAACCTTCACGGTCACCGTGGCCAGCGCAACCCTATTGATCATTAGTGAAATTAAGTTGGGGGAAAGGTTTGGGATGGGTCCAATTCCGTGTCCGTCGCTCGGAGACCCTAGTCGTTGCCCCAATCGGCCGGTCCAGGAGCTCGCCGGAGTTCGGTTGCGCGCGACGCCGTCGGGGACTTCACCTCGCGAAGGATTAGAACATGGAGGGCTTTTCTGCAAACAGTCAGCGACTCAGCGTAACAGTGACCAAACTCATCTCCAGTTAGCCAGAAACCCGAGGGCCGCTGTGCAAAGTCGCCAGAGCGCGCGGGCGCGCGCGCGTTTCCCTCTGGTTTTGGGCTGACTGGGCTAGAACCGGCCCAGTACTATTTGATCTTTTTCCTTTTTCTTTTCAGTAGAACTTTAGAAATTTACAGAAAATTATAGAAAAATCCTAAAATTGTCAGACCAATTTTCCTAGACTCCTTATTTTTCATAGTATTTAATAAAAATAGTTTCATGATTTTTAGATTAAATAAAGAATTTTAAGGCATTTAAACTAGCTTAAACCATTTGTTTTGGATTTTTAGGAGATAAATGGTAAATCCAAAAATGTCCAAACTTTTTATATGAGTTTTATACATTATTTAGAAGCCTTGGGTAGAGTTTGGTTTGATTTGGACCTTGTTTGATAACTAGAACCCAAAACCCCCACCCCTGCCCTTTGAACTCCTTTACTGACTCCGGAAACCCTAAGTTCTTGGAGTTCCGTGAAGGAAAATTGTATTCAAGACCTTAGATAATAAATTCTTATTATCTTTGCACTCTCATGAGCATTACATGGCATTCATTCTTATATACATATATATGGTTATGTTTAGAAAACGAAGAAGAGATTGAAGTGACTGAAGAGAAGACACCACCACCTTTGGAATCTCAGGCAGGGACTTGTCTCTACTTTGACATCTGCGGGCCCGAGCCTGACTCACCTACTAACGAAGGCAAGCCCCGGTGCATTTGCCACCTTCCTTGATGTTTTTAAAATCTTTCTCACTTGCTTGTTGCATTAAGTAATAGGAGTTGGTTGTTAAACAATTCCTGCATTATCTTCCTTGATCTTGATTACCTTCCTTGATACCCTGTTTTACAAAAGGTTTTTACTATGCTTAGTATTGCTCTAGCAAAACAAAAGGTTTTGTTTTACAAAAGATGATTGGCAAAGTGGGTGGGATGTTTTGAAAATAAAACTTGATGGTGAATCCATCACGGCCGTGATGGATTCAACATCGGAAAAGATGTACCTCTGCCAGGTACCAAGTTTTTGGGTTTAAAAGATTAAGCTGGGACCGGGCGGGTGACTTGCACGAGAAGAGAGTCTCGGTGTAGTGTCTTCATCTGAGTCGATTAAGGACCGTCTCGATGTAGGCCTGCTGACCGAGGACCCTTTAACTGGTCACATGCCTCGTCATGGGTAAGCCTTGCCTCGGGCAGACTAAGGCCAGAATAAGATAACACGAAATGGGCGTGGAGCGGTGGCGAGAGTAGCATGTACCCTCCGTAGCAAGAGGCTGGACGGTGGTGTATCTGTGCTCTCGGTTTGCGTGAACCTGATCTGGTCTTAAGAACCCCGGTGGCGGGTTGACATATGCAAGGGTTAAGTGCTACATATGTCGTGTGATTGGAGATCCTCAGCTGAGTATAATCGATTCGGATCGCCATACCTTCGCGGTTATGAAGACTTGGTCACTGACTTACACGTAGCAATCCAGTGAAGATGAGTGGTTGATAAGAAATTGGCTAGTGCAAGTCAAGTGCTTGAACTAGGTTAGCAAGAACTCTAGATATAGGTAAGTTTACCTAACTTGACAATAAAACTGGATTTTTAAGGATCCACTCTTAGTAAGCATTTATGCAAAACAGAGTCTTTGATCTTGAGATACCTCACCTTGACTCCCTGATAACCAGCATACCCTTGAGAGTCTTTTCTTTAGTCGGGTAAGACTTGCTGAGTAATTCCATACTCAGGGTTTATTCCCTCATTGTTTTTAGGTGAGGAAGCAGCAAATTTTTGTTGCTTTTGTACCAAGGTGGTTCCAAATGAAGAAAAACAAGAGTGAAGCTGCGGGAGGACATGGTCCTCCATAAGAAACTTTTATGTAGAAACTTATTGGGAGGAGTTTTTGCCTCCCTTGGTTTGTAATAATACTACTCAGCACTCGTTTTATAGCTCTGGTCTGTAATAAGTAACTTGATCTTACTTTCTAAATAAATGTAAGTTTATGTAATCGCTTCCGCATTTCTATATCTCTGATGTTCTATAATGTCTGCAAGACGGGTGAAACGTTCCTGGAAAGGTAAGAAAGAAGATACCAAACTTGTCAAGTGATTCAGGAACATCTACAGGGTTGTCTGATGTCTATTGGACAAGGACAACTGTAGGTGGGCCTAATGATTTTGGAGGTTCCGTCACAAAAAACAACCTAGGCACGCTTCACGCATGATGATCTTGCAACACATATACCAAATGAAAAATGACAAGATCATGCATATAAAGCATAGTGTCTATGCATATCCTGATTAAGAAGAGTTTTCTTAGGTACACCAAGAGAAACAATATTTTAAAGCATAAGGCACCTAAGCCAAGATACTACCAATTGAAAGACACGAACATAGCTATGATCACAATCAATGGAACTTTAGGATGTTTAATGAAATTACATAGTTCCATTCTCCATACCTTTGCCTTTTCCTGAATTGCCATGAGAGCACCTGTTGTCACCAATTTAGGGGTCCTTTTGCTCGTGCACTGTATAGCTCAAGAGGGTGCATTTGAGGTACAACACAGATTTCTTGTTCAGTTATACACAGAGTTCCAATACAAAGAAACCATGTGAACGTGGACTAAACAAAATTGTCATGCTTGCACATGGGTTAATCATTAAAAACCATATAGCATGACTTACAAAAAAAGATACAGGTTTATCCACGAACACAAAAAGAGTTAATCATGGTGAATATATCAAATGAAAAGCTATCAATTGAATGATTCAAGAGATATAACATATAGAACACATAATCATGATTAAGCAAGCACCATTATGATCTTTGAAATCATGAACCATTGATTGAAAGGTATTCAACACAGGCAATCTCAAAAGCATAACTACTCCTAAGGATAGGTAGCACAACAATCCAACTTGAGAGCAATACTGATTGGCAATAATGTTCTTAAGATACACGGGTACCGTCCTTTGGAGAGCAAGTTGCAGATTCTCATCAAGGTCCTTTGCTTGATTCACCAATAATGATTAAAGACCTCTACAACTTATTTGACTTGAGATGAACATGGGATTAGTATTGCACAATAATTCAACCTTGGGTCAATGAATAGACAATAAAAATTAACAGCTTAAGCATAGAGTTTGAATTAACCATCTTAAGCTCTCCCATGGTCTCCAGTCCATCTCGAGGCACCTGCATGGTCTAGTTGGCACAGTTTGGTACCCATCTCAGGATGGGTCCATAACGATCATCCAAAAGAGCCTTTGTACCCAAACAGCAATTGTGTTAGTTCTAGGTGATCTCATTACTAATCTAGCACAAGTGTATGGTTTGGGTCTCCTAAGCAAATAAGATTGAGATAAATTTACTTGCTTAGGAACCTTACCCTTTTTACATACCTTGGATAGATGACCATGCTCACCACACATGTAGCAAAAGCGTCGCTCAACCTGACACGACACTTGTTGTTTGTCTTTTTCCTTAGTGAGGGTCATCTTGGAGGGTGTACGTCTTTGATTCTTCATGAGCGGACACGAAGTGATCATATGGTCCTTATCATTGCATCCAAAACATCTCCTCATCCCTTCATCCTTGTCTTTGTATGGACAAGAAGCAATGAGATGGCTTGACTCATTGCACTTGAAGCACCTCCTTTTTCCTCTTCTCTTTTTGTTCTTGGATAACATAGATAGATGATTAGTGCAAACAACATGACTAATTGAATCTTTACCTTTTTCTTTGTTCATGTTGATTGCTTCACTTATTGCCTTAGGAGCTTCTTTCTCGCAGAGTTTGACCCTTGCTGCGGTTCCTTCTTCCTCAAGCTTATTCACCACATGTTTGTAAATATCTTGAGGAAGTCAAGCACGGCGTCTTCTCCTTAGTTGCTTTGTTTTCTTGTTCCTTTATTTATTGATGCGCAACTTTTCTTTTGATCCTGCAGCTTGATGCTCATTCAAACATTAGCTTTCTTTTGAGCAACAGGGGTTAGCACATGGTGATATATTATCTAAATGTGCATATGTGCAAGAATGAGGTTCACATGACTTTAAGTTCACAATTACAACCTTATGAGCAACATCAAGCATGATATGTCTATCCAAAAGATTATCATGATATTAAGACAATATATCATATTTTTCAGTAAGAGCAAGTTTATCATGATTTAGCAATTCTACTTGCCTCTCAAGCATGGCATTTTCCATTTTAAGTTGAGCAACACAAGATAAATCATCATCATTATTTCTTTGCTCAATTAAAACTGAATCATACCGTTGGACCAAATCATCATGAGAGCAATTTAGCTCCTCATGTTCTTTGGTCATCTCCTCCAGGCTGTCGTTGGTTTTGATGAGAGTCTCCTCTAGCCTGAGAAGCGTCTCACCTTGTTCCTTGTTCCTTCTCAACAGCTTAACCAAGAGCGTTTTGTCTTCTTTGTTGAGATGGGTGTAGAAACGGCGAATCTCCTCTTCTTCCACATCGTCGGTCTCATTTTCCCTGTCCTTATTATCAGCGGAAGCAAAACAGGAAAATGTACCTTGTGATGATGTAGACTCCTCATCCTCATTCCTCCTCATCATCGCTTTCATCTCCACTCTCATCGTTAGCAACAAGACATGTATAACTAGTGGAAGGCAAACCTGTCGGTGAGGTGGATTCATCGTTTGGTGTCCATCGTTCTTGTTCTTCTCCCTTGGACAAGTTAGTACTACCAGCAATAGAGGGAGCAGAAGCAGTGCATATGGACTTAAAAAATTTCAACTTAATTTTAGTCCATAGATCATGAGCATCAACAAATAAGTCACTATCACTACTCATGATGGCAAAATAGGCACCTCTAGAAAGTGAGTCAACTAAGATGTTGCAAGCATGGTGATTGATAGATAGACATTTTAGTTCATCACTAGAAGGATTTTGACTAAAATTGGAGGGAAAATACTTCTACTAAAGATCTGTCTCAAATCAGGATCAACATGCATGAAAGCATTATAAATAGAGACAGACCAAGATTTATAATCAGAGCCATCACCTAGAAGTTCTAGAGTTACCTCTTCTGATGACATCGTCATCTCCAGACGGTTAAGCCCACACTGGAGAGGCCTAGCTTTGATACCAATTGAAAGTTCCTTCTGCCCGGGAACAGGATCTGGATGTCGCCTAGAGGGGGGTGAATAGGCGAATAAAAATTATCACTTTAAAACTGAAATTCTTACTCTACTTGAAGGCTGGATCGCAGTGGAATGAAGGACCCTTCGAGTAGGTATCAGCGGAATAGAAGATCCTGTCTTAAAATGTCCTGCACTTCAAATATAACTTGTACTACAGATAAGTATTGAAGTGCGGATGTAAAGAGTAAGTAAGACAGAGAATCAACACACAGCACAAAGCAGAGCACACAGACGCAGGGATTTTTCCTGAGGTTCAGCCAAGCCTGCAATGCTTGGCTAGTCCTCGTTGGAGTTAGCCACACCTGGGCTTGGAGTCTATTTCAACTCCTTCCTCCGTTTGCTCAGATCTGTCAGTATGACAGATAGAGCCTTCCACTATGTTGAGATTGGTTACAACAACGCCGTGGCTGTTTACAGTCTTCTGGACAGCACTTCGGTAGAGTAAGAATGCGCTCACGACTTTGCTCTAACTCTTAGCAGCACTTCTCCACTCTCTAAAGGCTTATAACTTTGCCTTCACACAAACTAGAGAGATATACACTAGAGGGAGAGAGAGAATTGATCCAAATGATGTCTACAATTGTTGGCTGCACTTCTGTACTTGTTGGAGACGCCTAGGGGTCCCTTTTATAGACCCAAGGGGCCTAGGAGCCATTGGAATTCATTTTGGAAGGCAATATTTGCTTTCTGTCGGGTGGCGCACCGGACAGTCCGGTGCACCACCGGACAGGTCCTGTAGCTTGTCCAGTGCGTGATCTCCTTCCATATCGGGCTCAACTGACCGTTGGAGCAACGGTCCACTTGGTTCACCGGACACTGTCCGGTGCACACCGGACAATCCGGTGCGCCAACTGACCGTTGGCACAGGCCACGCGTCGCCCGCTGATTGCGCTGCCGACCGTTGGCGCAGTCGACCGTTGGCTCACCGGACAGTCTGGTGCACCACCGGGCAGTCCGGTGAATTATAGCCATATGCCGCCAAACTTCTCCCGAGAGCGGCCTGTTTACTGGAGTTCAGCCCGGCGCACCGGACACTGTCCGGTGCACCACCGGACAGTCCGGTGCACCCAGACCGAGCAGGACACAGCCAACTCATTTCCAATTCCTTTTCTCCTGTTTCTAGCACTTAGATAAAATATGTTAGTACTAAAAAACAATTCACTAAGTCTAGAAACACACCTTGTTCTTGTTTTGCACTCCTTTAGCATTTGGCATGATTGAGATTGATGTTGGACTCATAAACCATCAAGTCAACTTGACTTGATCTAGATTTGTCATTTCTGAGCTCCAACATCCTGCAAAGGTCACATAGGATATCTCCAAACATAGGAACAACCCAAACTAAAGATCAAGGTGCACTTAGCTCTTTTGGGTTGCTTCTAGTTCTGGTTTTGACACATCTTCTCCTTCTAGTGACCTTGTTCACTTCTTGAGCTTGGTCTTGAGCCTTATGACTTACACCACATAATTGTAGATGTTACCTCATTGGTTGTAAGTCATGTCTTTATGTAGTGTTCCTTGATGCACCATAACTCTTTAACAAGATCAACCTTGACTTAGCAAGTCTTCTTCTTCACCCTTGGCTTTGGGTTCCTGGTCTCCTTGACTTTCTCCCGTGCACTCGGTACCTCGAAGCTCTTCTTGCTTCCATCCTTGGCTTGATCGGTTGTCTCTGAGTTATGCACATCGAGTCTCACTTAAGCAATGTCCATCTTTCTTGTGATGTCCATTATCTATAGATAATTCCGTCTTTGGACCATTACACATGTTTACTTGTGTTGAACCCTGTTAGCTTTGCATTCAGCACCTGTTCAACACTTAGCACACTTGTTAGTCCTTTAATTGGGTTGTCATCTAAACACCAAAACCCACAAGAGAGCTTTCACTTTCTTGTCATACAAAGCCTTGCCAAGGTGAGCCACCTCTTGCTTTAATTGCTCATTCACTATTGCAATCTCATCCGAGCATGTTTCTATAACAATATTCTTAACAAGAACTTGATTGCAGGAGTTAGAATCATCAATTAAATCAAAACAAGAAGTAGAAGCATCTTTCTTAATAATTTCATGTATTTCAACCAAAGATGCTCCTGGGATGCTATCGATGTTTTCTAGCTTAGTAGTTAGCTCATCATTATGTATGCTAAGATTTTCCATTTTCCTAGCAAATTTTGAGAGCTAGCTAACTTAGCGTTAAGTTTTTCGTTCTTTTTAAAAAGGCCATCATCGGTAGCTGAGGATGGAGCACTAGACTCTAATTGCTCAATTTTAGTTGATAGCTCACAATTCAAATTTGCAATTGTTTCAAATTTTTCTAGCAAACATTTATACTCATTTTGAGAGCTAATCAACTTATTTTTCAAAGTTTTAAGTTGAGCCTTTTGTTTAGTGCACACGTCTTGAAAAAATTTTACGGCTTCCGCAAGCTCATCTAAGGAGGGCTTTCCCTCACCTTCATCATCACTACTGCTATCATCATTAGAGGATGGAATACTCATTTTACCTCTTGCCATAAGGCACTTGCATGATGACCGTGATGAGGATCGGTGGCTGCACGTCCTTGGAGGTTCATCTTTGCTTAAAGAGTCATCCCAAGTTTTGACACTTGTAAGCGCCTTGCCTTTGCTCCTCCCGTTTGTGGATTCGGATATATTTGGATAGCTGCCCCTAAAGTGGCCCTTCACCCCACATGTGAAGCATCCTCTCTTTCTTTGCTTTTTCCTGTCAATGTTAAAGAGAAGATCCTCGACCTACAAAGGCACACCCATTAGATTAATCTTGCGGATCATCCCCATTACCTTTCCGATGCGTCGGATTGTTTCTTCATCCTAGGAGGATGATGTTGATGGTTGATTATCTTCTTCATCATCACTTTCTTCTTCTTCCTCTTCTTCACTTGAGGAACTTGGAGTGGGAGCCTTGTTCTTTCCTTTGCTCTTTTCATCACATGCAAAAGCATATGTCCTTGAAGAAGTTGGATCCTCTTGTCGACCCATTTTTCTCGACATCCCAAATGCCACAATTTTTCCGATCACAATGGTTGGGGTCATTGTATTCAAGTCCTCCATGTTGTGAAGAATAGTGATGATGCTCCCATATCTTTATTGTGGTAGTAGGGAGATAATTTTCCTCACAATGTCTGCGTCACCTAGCTTATTAATGCCAATAGAATTGAGCTCATTGATGATTAGATTCAAACGAGAATACATGTCTCTAACAAGCTCATTATCCTTCATAGCAAAAGAATTATACTTATTTAAGACTAGGCAATGTTTTTGCTCATGGACATTGGATGTGCCGTCATGGAGCTCATGCAATTTTCGCCAAATCTCATTAGCAGATTTTAATGTAAAAACTTGATTAAAAATATCCATGCTAAGAGATTCATAAAAGCAATTTTTGGCTCTAGCATTTAAATGAATTTCTTTTTCCTCACTCGTGGTAGGTTTTTCAGGATTCTTGGGTGGTTTCATCCCGTCACGAGTGACTCTCCAAACACCTAGATCAATGACCTCTAGGTAACAAGCCATTCTAACACTATAATATGGAAAGTTAGTGCCGTCGAAGTGTGGTGGCCTATGGATATCCATCCCCTTCCTCTAAAAAGCATCGACTCTTTTAGTGGTGATGAGAGCACCTAGAGGGGGGTGAATAGGTGATCCTGTAAAATTCAACACTAAATAGCCACAAGCTTGGTTATAAAGATGTTAGTGCAATAGAACCAAGTGGCTATAGAGCAAGCTCTTGCGAATCACAATAATCACAGAGAAAGACAACACAAGAGACACAGTGTTTTATCCCGTGGTTCGGCCAAGTATAACACTTGCCTACTTCCACGTTGTGGCGTCCCAATGGACGAGGGTTGCACTCAACCCCTTTCAAGTGATCCAATGATCAACTTGAATACAACGGTGTTCTTCTTTCTTAGACTTTCTCCCGTTTGCGAGGAATCTCCACAACTTGGAGCCTCTCGCCCTTACAATTGATGATCACAAAGAAGCACGGAAGTAGGGGAGGGGAGAGCAACACACACAAGACTCAAAACGAGAGCACAATCACGCACACAAGTCACAACTCGAGCTCAAAACACAACGCAAGGAGTCCTCAACTCAAATGGAGCTCAAGTCACTATCTCAAAGAATCGAATGCGTGAGAATGGAGTCTTGGAGTCTTAGGATCTTTCTTCTAAGCTTGGGTAACTCCTCCATGCGCCTAGGGGTCTCTTTTATAGCCCTAAGGCAGCTAGGAGTCGTTGGAGGCAATCTTGGAAGGCCATTCTTGCCTTCTATCGGGTGGCGCACCGGACAGTCCGGTGCGCCACCGGACAGTCACTGTAGACGGTCCGGTGCGGATCTCCTTCCTTTTCTGGCGCAGACGACCGTTGCACCTCAGCGTCGGTTGGCGCACCGGACACTGTCCAGTGCACACCGGACAGTCTGGTGCCCCCTTCCGACCGTTGGTGCGGGCCACATGTCACCCGCCGATTTCGCTGCCGACCGTTGCGTAGTCGACTGTTGGCTCACCGGACAGTCCGGTGCACCACCGGACAGTCCGGTGAATTTTAGCCATACGCTGTTGAACTTTTCCCGAGAGCGACGACTTCGCCGTGGATGACTCAACGGACAGTCCGGTGCACCATCGGACAGTCCGGTGAATTATAGTCGTACGCCGCCGTCGAGTCCCGAGAGCGGCCGGTTCACCTTGGACTCGTCTGGCGCACCGGACACTGTCCGGTGCACCACCAGACAGTCCGGTGCACCCAGACCGAGCAGCAGTTGGCTGGACTCGTCTGGCGCACCGGACACTGTCCGGTGCACCACCAGACAGTCCGGTGCACCCAGACCGAGCAGCAGTTGGCTGTATACAGCCAACTCTTTTCCAATCTATTTTCTCCTGTTTCTAGCACTTAGACACAATGCATTAGTACCCAAATCAATGTACTAAGTCTAGAAACGTACCTTGTTACATGATTTGCACTTTTTCAATCTTTGGCACAAATTAACACTTAGAGAATATGTGTTGGGCACTTAATCACCAAAACACTTTAGAAATGGCCCAAGGGCACATTTCCATTTCAATCTCCCCCTTTTTGGTGATTTATGCCAACACATCCAAAAGCAACTAAAAGAAGTGCAATATCAATGCAAAAGAGAACCAAATTGTTTTTACTCTAATTTGGCATATTTGGATCATACTTTGCCACCACTTGGTTTGTTTTTGCGAATCAAATTCATTTTCCTATCCCTACAACAAACGCACTTGTTTGGGCACAAAGAGAGATAATCCAAGAGTAAAATTGATTAAGAGCCAAAAACTCCCCCTTTTTCCCATTGTCATAAATTCTCCCCACAAGAGACCAAATTTTGCAATAAGAGTGTTTTGGACAAATCAAAAAGTTCTAACTCTACTCTTTTCGAAATTTTACAAGTGGTAGCTGATCCATTTGCTTTGGCCTTAATTTCTCCCCCTTTGGCATTAAGCACCAAAACGGGATCATTCTTGGCCCTTTAACCCCATTGTCTCACCAAAATTGTCAGTTAAGAGCAAAAAGGCAATAAGAGCATAGATATGAACTTGGAGTTAATACCGGAGTGCAGTGGAAGTCTTTGCATGGTCCAAGTTTACCTTTCCCTTTCAATTCACTTTTGAGACTAAATCAAGTAAACTCAAACTCAAAGGTTAGTCTCAAAGGGTCAAGTTGTAGCATGCCTCCCCCTAAATAAGTGCATCACTTGCAAATGGACTTGTGAGGTCTGGGATCATGTGTACAACTTGAGCACCACAAATGAACAAAAATAGATTGAAATGCATGATCAAAGACATAAAATACATGTATGCTATAGATCAATCCAAGTTACGCGAATCTAAGACATTTAGCTCACTACGCAACCTGCAAAACCTTTTCTCATCTAAAAGCTTGGTGAAGATATCGGCTAGCTGGTTCTCGGTGTTAATATGGTACACCTCGATATCCCCCTTTTGCTGGTGGTCTCTCAGAAAGTGATGTCGGATGCCTATGTGCTTAGTGTGGCTGTGTTCAACAGGATTATCTGCCAAGCGGATTGCACTCTCATTGTCACATAGGAGTGGGACTTTGCTCAAATTGTAGCCAAAGTCCTGGAGGGTTTGCCTCATCCAAAGTAGTTGCGCGCAACACTGTCTTGCGACAACATACTCGGCCTCAGCGGTGGATAGGGCAACGGATGTCTGTTTCTTTGAACTCCAAGACACCAGGGACCTTCCTCGGAATTGGCACATCTCCCTGATGTACTCTTCCTATCAACCTTGCATCCAGCATAGTCGGAGTCTGAATATCCAATCAAGTCAAAGGTAGACCCCTTTGGATACGAGATCCCAAAGCAAGGCGTAGCAAATAAATATCTAAGAATCCGCTTAACGGCCACAAGGTGACATTCCTTAAGGTCAGATTGATATCTAGCACACATGCATACACTAAGCATAATATCCGGTCTACTAGCACATAGATAAATTAATGACCCTATCATAGACCAGTATGCCTTTTGATCAACGGACTTACCTCCTTTGTTGAGGTCGACATGTCCGTCAGTTCCCATTGGTGTCTTTGCGGGCTTGGCGTCCTTCATCCCAAACTGCTTGAGAAGGTCTTGTGTGTACTTCGTTTGTGAGATGAAGGTGCCGTCCTTGAGTTGCTTCACTTGGAACAGGAAGTAGTTCAACTCGCCCATCATTGACATCTCAAATTTCTGTGTCATCACTCTGCTAAACTCCTCACAAGACTTTTGGTTAGTAGAACCAAATATTATGTCATCGACATAAATTTGGCACACAAAAAGATCACCGTCACAAGTCTTAGTGAAAAGAGTGGGATTGGCTTTCCCAACCTTGAAAGCATTAGCAGTTAAGAAATCTCTAAGGCATTCATACCATGCTCTTGGGGCTTGCTTAAGTCCATAGAGCGCCTTAGAGAGCTTACACACATGGTCGGGGTACCGTTCATCCTCAAAGCCAGGGGGTTGCTCCATGTACACCTCCTCCTTGATTGGCCCGTTGAGGAAAGCGCTCTTCACATCCATTTGGAACAACCTAAAAGAGTGGTGAACGGCATATGCTAATAGAATGCGAATAGACTCCAGCCTAGCCATAGGAGCAAAAGTCTCCTCGAAATCCAAACCTGCGACTTGGGCATAACCTTTTGCCACAAGTCGAGCCTTGTTTCTTGTCACCACCTGAGAGCACCTAGAGGGGGGTGAATAGGTGATCCTGTAAAAACTTAAACTCAAAGCCACAGACTTGATTAAGTGTTAGCGCAATGAAGCCAAGTGGCTAGATATGAGTTCTTGCAAAACACAATAACCACAAAGAGATCAACACAGAGAGGCACAGTGGTTTATCCCGTGGTTCGGCCAAGTCCACACTTGCCTACTCCACGTTGTGGCATCCCAACGGACGAGGGTTGCACTCAACCCCTTTCAAGCGGTCCAAAGACCCACTTGAATACCACGGTGTTTTGCTTTCGTTTCACTATATCCCGCTTGCGAGGAATCTCCACAACTTGGAGCCTCTCGCCCTTACAATTTGATTATCACAAAGAATCACGGAAGTAAGGATGGGATGAGCAACACACACAAGACATAAAAACAGAGCAACAATACGCACACAAGTCACAACACGAGCTCTCAACACAACTCGAAGAGTTCTCTACTCAAATGGAGCTCTAGTTGCTATCACAAAGAATCGAATGCGCGAATATGAAGTCTTGGTGCTTAGGAATGCTCAAGGGATGCTTGGTGTACTTGGTGTACTCCTCCATGCGCCTAGGGGTCCCTTTTATAGCCCCAAGGCAGCTAGGAGCCGTTGAGAGCAATCCAGGAAGGCAATTCTTGCCTTCAGTCGACTGGCGCACCGGACAGTCTGGTGCACCACCGAACACTGTCCGGTGCGGATTTCTTTCCTACTCTGGCGTAGCCGATCGTTGGAGACTTGGAGCCGTAGGCGCACCGGACACTGTCCGGTGCGCACCGGACAATCCGGTGCTCCTATCCGACCGTTGGCTCGCCATGTGTCACGCGTAGATTGCGCGGCCGACCGTTGGCCCGGCCGACCGTTGGCTCACCGGACAGTCCGGTGACTCACCGGACAGTCCGATGAATTATAGTCGTACGTTGTTGACTTGGTTCCCGAGAGCGGTGACTTCGCCGCAGCCGACTCACCGGACACTGTCCGGTGCACCACCGGACAGTTCGGTGATTTATAGCCGTACGCCGCCGGCGAGACCCGAGAGCAGCCAGTTGATCAGACGCCAACCTGGCGCACCGGACACTGTCCGGTGCACCACCGGACAGTCCGGTGCACCCAGACTGAGCAGAGTCTTGGCTGCTCGAGCCAAGTCTTTTCCAATTGAATTTTCTCTGATTCTAGCACTTAGACAAATATGTTAGTACACAAAAACCAATGTACTAAGTCTAGAATCATACCTTTGTGTTGACTTTGCACTCCTTCCACCATTTGGCATAGTTTCACACTTAAACCATTTGTGTTGGCACTTGATCACCAAAATACTTAGAAATGGCCCAAGGGCACATTTTCCTTTCAATCTCCCCCTTTTTGGTGATTTATGCCAACACAACAAAAGGCAACTAAAGGAAGTGCAACCAACAATGCAAATGAGAACACAACTTTGTTTTGATTCAAATTTGGCATATTTGGATCATTCTTTGCCACCACTTGGTTTGTTTTTGCAAATAAAACTCAATTTCCTATCTCTAAGTCAAAATCACTTGTTGAGGCATAGAGAGAGGTATTCCAAGAGAAATTGATCAAGAATTCAAAAACTCCCCCTTTTTCCCATAATCAAGCATTCTCCCCACAAGAGACAGACTTTTAGCACTAAGAGACAATAAGAGTATTTTGACAAAACAAAACTCTACTCTACTATTTTCAAAATTCTCAAGTGGTAGTTGATCCATTTCTTGCTTTGGCCTTATTTTCTCCCCCTTTGGCATCAAGCACCAAAACGGGATCAATCTTGGCCCTTAAACCCCATTGCCTCACCAAAATCTTCAAATAAGAGTACAAAGTCAATAAGAATATGGAGAGGAACTTGGAGTGAGTTACCCTCTCATCGGAGTGCAGTGGAAGTCTTGCATGGTCCAAGTTCACCTTTTTCCTTTCAATCCACCTTTGAGATTAAATCAAGCAAGCTCAAACATATGGTTAGTCTCAAAGGATCAAGTTGTAGCACATCTCCCCCTAAATATGTGCATCACTCACACATGGACTTTTGAGGTCCGGGGAGAGTTTGTACAACTTGAGCACCATAAATAAACAAAATGCATAAGGGAACATGATCAAAGCATAATACACATGTATGCTACACATCAATCCAAGTTCCATGAATCTAAGACATTTAGCTCACTACATAGCCTGCAAAAGGTCTTCTCATCTAAAGGCTTGGTAAAGATATCGGCTAGCTAGTTCTTGGTGCTAATGTAAAACACTTCGATATCTCCCTTTTGCTGATGGTCTCTCAAAAAGTGATGCCGGATGTCAATGTGCTTTGTGCGGCTGTGCTCAACAGGGTTGTCCGCCATGCGGATAGCACTCTCATTGTCACATAGGAGTGGGACTTTGCTCAGATTGTAGCCAAAGTCCTGGAGGGTTTGCCTCATCCAAAGTAGTTGCGGGCAACACTGTCCTGCAGCAACGTACTCGGCCTCAGCGGTGGATAGGGCAACGGAGATTTGTTTCTTAGAACTCCACGACACTAGGGACCTTCCTAGAAATTGGCACGTCCCTGATGTACTCTTCCTATCGACCTTACATCCAGCATAATCAGAGTCTGAATATCCAATTAAGTCAAAGTTAGACCCCTTTGGATACCAGATCCCGAAGCAAGGCGTAGCAACTAAATATCTAAGAATTCGCTTCACAGCCACTAAGTGACACTCCCTTGGATCGGATTGAAATCTAGCACACATGCATACACTAAGCATAATATCCGGTCTACTAGCACATAAGAACCTATCATGGACCGGTATGCTTTTTGATCAACGGACTTACCTCCTTTGTTGAGGTCGACGTGTCCGTCAGTTCCCATTAGAGTCTTTGCGGGCTTGGCGTCCTTCATCCCAAACCGCTTGAGCAAGTCTTGTGTATACTTCGTTTGGGAGATGAAAGTGCCGTCCTTGAGTTGCTTCACTTGGAACCCAAGGAAGTAGTTCAACTCGCCCATCATCGACATCTCAAACTTTTGAGTCATCACCCTGCTAAACTCTTCACAAGACTGTTGGTTAGTAGAACCAAATATTATGTCATCGACATAAATTTGGCACACAAATAAGTCACCATCACATGTCTTAGTGAAAAGAGTTGGATCGGCTTTCCCAACCTTGAAAGCATTAGCAATTAAAAAGTCTCTAAGGCATTCATACCATGCTCTTGGGGCTAGCTTAAGTCCATAGAGCGCCTTAGAGAGCTTACACACGTGGTCGGGGTACCGTTCATCCTCAAAGCCAGGGGGTTGCTCCACGTACACCTCCTTCTTGATTGGCCCGTTGAGGAAAGCGCTCTTAACATCCATTTGGTACAACCTGAAAGAATGGTGAGCGGCATAGGCTAACAAGATACGAATCGACTCTAGCCTAGCCACAGGAGCAAAAGTCTCCTCAAAGTCCAAACCTGCGACTTGGGCATAACCTTTTGCCACAAGTCGAGCCTTGTTCCTCGTCACCACCCCGTGCTCGTCCTGTTTGTTGCGGAACACCCACTTGGTTCCCACAACATTTTGCTTGGGACGCGGCACCAGTGTCCAAACTTCATTACGCTTGAAGTTGTTGAGCTCTTCCTGCATGGCCAACACCCAGTTCGGATCTAGCAAGGCCTCTTCTACCCTGAAAGGCTCAATAGAAGAGACAAAAGAGTAATGCTCACAGAAATTAGCTAATCTAGAGCGAGTGGTTACTCCCTTGCTAATGTCACCCAAAATCTGGTCGATGGGATGGTTCCTTTGAATCATCGCTCGAACTTGAGTTGGAGGGGCCTGTGGTGCTTCTTCCTCTTCACCTTGGACATCCTATGCTCCCCCTTGATCACACGCCTCTTCTTGAGGAACCTGTTCATCATCTTGAGTTGGTGGGTGCACCATCATTGAGGAAGAAGGTTGATCTTGCTCCTTGAGTTCCTATGGTCGCACGTCTCCAATCGCCATGGTACGAATCGCGTCCGTTGGAACATCATCCTCATCTACATCATCAAGCTCAACTTGCTCTCTTGGAGAGCCATTAGTCTCATCAAATACAACGTCGCTAGAGACTTCAACCAAACTTGATGATTTGTTGAAGACTCTATACGCCTTTGTATTTGAGTCATAACCTAACAAAAACCCTTCTACAGCTTTGGGAGCAAATTTTGAATTTCTACCTTTCTTCACCAGAATGTAGCATTTACTCCCAAAAACTCAAAAATACAAAACATTGGGTTTGTTACCGGTTAGAAGCTCGTATGATGTCTTCTTGAGGAGGCGATGGAGATAGACTCGGTTTATGGTGTGGCAAGCCGTGTTCACAGCTTCCGACTAAAACCGCTTGGGCGTCTTGAATTCTCCAAGCATCGTCCTCGCCATGTCTATGAGCGTCCGGTTCTTCCTCTCTACCACACCATTTTACTGTGGTGTGTAAGGAGCGGAGAACTCGTGCTTGATTCCTTCCTCCTCAAGGTACTCCTCCACTTGAAGGTTCTTGAACTCGGACCCGTTGTCGCTCCTTATCTTCTTCACCTTGAGCTCAAACTCATTTTGAGCTGTCCTTAGGAAGCGCTTGAGGGTCCCTTGGGTTTTAGATTTATCCTGCAAAAAGAATACCCAAGTGAAGCGGGAAAAATCATCAACAATTACTAAACCATACTTACTTCCCCCTATGCTGAGGTAGGCGACGGGTCCGAAGAGGTCCATATGTAGCAGCTTCAGGGGTCTTGATGTAGTCATCACGTTCTTGATGTGATGAGCACTTCCCACTTGTTTACCTGCTTGACAAGCTGCACAAGGTCTATCTTTTTCGAAATGCACATTTGTTAGACCTAACACATGTTCTCCCTTTAGAAGTTTGTGAAGGTTCTTCATCCCCACATGTGCTAGACGGCGATGCCACAGCCAGCCCATGCTAGTCTTAGCAATTAAGCATGCATCTAGATCGACCTCCTCCTTTGCAAAATCAACTAAATAGAGTTTGCCATCTAGTACACCCTTAAAAGCTAATGAACCATCACTCCTTCTAAAGACAGACACATCTACATTTGTGAATAAGCAATTATATCCCATATTACATAATTGACTAACCGATAGAAGATTATATCCTAGCGACTCTACTAAAAATACATTGGAGATAGAGTGCTCATTTGAGATGGCTATCTTGCCTAAGCCTTTAACCTTGCCTTGATTCCTGTCACCGAATATGATTGAATCTTGGGAGTCTTTATTCTTGACGTAGGAGGTGAACATCTTCTTCTCCCTCGTCATGTGGTTTGTGCATCCGCTGTCGATAATCCAGCTTGATCCCCCGGATGCATAAACCTGCAAGGCAAATTAGGCTTGGGTCTTAGGTACCCAACTCTTGTTGGGTCCTACAAGGTTAGTGACAATAGTCTTAGGAACCCAAATGCAAGTTTTGTCTCCCTTGCATTTTGCCCCTAATTTCCTAGCAACCACTTTCTTATCCTTTCTACAAATAGCAAAGGAAGCATTGCAAGCATGGTAAATTGTAGAATGTTCATTACTTACTTTCCTAGGTACATGAACAACATTTCTTCTAGGCATATGATGAACAACATTTTCCTAGCCAAATTTCTATCATGCATAATAGAAGAACTTGAAGCAATCATGGCATGAGAATCAAAAGCATCATAACTTCTATGAACATTCCTAGAATATCTCCTATCATGGTACATGAAAGCATGGTTCTTTTGAGCACTATTAGCCATAGGGGCCTTCCCTTTCTCCTTGGCGGAGATGGGAGCCTTATGACTTGTTAAGTTCTTGGCTTCCCTCTTAAAGCCAAGTCCATCCTTAATTGAGGGGTGTCTACCAATCATGTAGGCATCCCTTGCAAATTTTAGTTTATCAAATTCACTTTTGCTAGTCTTAAGTTGAGCATTAAGAATAGCCACTTCATCCTTTAATTTAGAAATGGAAACTAGGTGTTCACTACAAGCATCAACATTAAAATCTTTACACCTATTGCAAATCACAACATGTTCTACACAAGAGGTTGATTTATTAGCTATTTCTAGTTTAGCATTCAATTCATCATTGATACTCTTTAAGCTAGAAATAGATTCATGGCATGTAGACAATTCACATGAAAGCATTTCATTTCTTTTAACTTCTAACGCAAGAGAATTTTGTGCACTTACAAATTTATCATGCTCTTCATATAAAAGATCTTCTTGCTTTTCTAAAAGTCTATTTTTCTCATTCAAAGCATCAATTAATTCATTGATCTTATCAATTTTAGTTCTATCTAATCCTTTGAATAAACTAGCATAGTCTACTTCATCATCGCTAGATTCATCATCACTTGAAGAGGCATATGTAATAGCATTTTGAGTACTTACCTTCTTCTCCTTTGCCATGAGGCAGGTGTGATGCTTGTTGGGGAAGAGAGACGATTTGTTGAAGGCGGTGGCGGCGAGTCCTTCGTCGTTGGAGTCGGACGAAGAGCAATCCGAATCCCACTCCTTTCCAAGGTGTGCCTCACCTTTAGCCTTCTTGTAAACCTTCTTGTTCTCTCTTTTCCCATTCTTTCCTTGTTCCTGGTCACTATCATTATCGGGACAGTTAGCAATAAAGTAACCAACCTTACCGCACTTGAAGCAGGAGCGCTTTCCCTTCGTCTTTTTCTTTTTGGGATGCTCCTTGCGGCCCTTTAGCGCCGTCTTGAAGCGCTTCATGATGAGGGCCATTTCTTCCTCATTGAGCCCCGCCGCCTCAACTTGTGCCACCTTGCTAGGTAGCGCCTCCTTGCTATTTGTTGCCTTGAGAGCAATGGCTTGACGCTCATGAATTGGACCATTCAACGCCTCATCGACGTATCTTGCCTCCTTGATCGTCATCCGCCCGCTTACGAACTTTCCAAGTATTTCTTTGGGCGACATCTTGGTGTACCTAGGATTTTCACGAATATTGTTTACAAGATGTGGATCAAGGACAGTGAAAGACCTTAGCATTAGGCGGACGACGTCGTGGTCCATCCATCGCGTGCTTCCATAGCTCCTTATTTTGTTGACGAGAGTCTTGAGCCTGTTGTATGTTTGGGTTGGCTCCTCTCCCCTGATCATTGCGAATCTCCCAAGTTCGCCCTCCACCAACTCCATCTTGGTGAGCATGGTGACGTCATTTCCCTCATGAGAGATCCTGAGGGTGTCCCAAATTTGCTTGGAGTTATCCAAGCCACTCACCTTATGGTATTCATCCCTGCACAATGATGCTAAAAGAACAGTAGTAGCTTGTGCATTTTTATGAATTTGTTTATTGATGAACATGGGACTATCCATACTATCAAAGTGCATTCCATTTTCTACTATCTCCCATATACTTGGATGGAGAGAGAACAAGTGGCTACGCATTTTGTGACTCCAAAATCCGTAGTCCTCTCCATCAAAGTGAGGGGGTTTACCGAGGGGAATGGAAAGCAAATGAGCATTGGAACTTTGCGGAATACGAGAATTATCAAAGGAAAAGTTTGAATTAACCGTCTTCTTTTTCTCGTAGTCGTTGTCGTCGTCGTCCTTTTGGGAAGAAGAAGACTCGTCGCTGTCGTCGTAGTAGACGATCTTCTTGATACGCCTCTTCTTCTTCCCGTCCTTCTTCTTTTGACTTGAGCCCGAGTCAGTGGGCTTGTCTTCTTTCGGCTCGTTGATGAAGGACTCCTTCTCCTTGTCGTTGATCACTATTCCCTTTCCCTTAGGATCCATCCCTTCGGGCGATTAGTCCCTTTCATGAAGAGAATGGCTTTGATACCAATTGAGAGCACCTAGAGGGGGGGTGAATAGGTGATCCTGTAAAAACTTAAACTCAAAGCCACAGACTTGATTAAGTGTTAGCGCAATGAAGCCAAGTGACTAGATATGAGTTCTTGCAAAACACAATAACCACAAAGAGATCAACACAGAGAGGCACAGTGGTTTATCCCGTGGTTTGGCCAAGTCCACACTTGCCTACTCCACGTTGTGGCGTCCCAACGGACGAGGGTTGCACTCAACCCCTTTCAAGCGGTCCAAAGACCCACTTGAATACCACGGTGTTTTGCTTTTGTTTCACTATATCCCGCTTGCGAGGAATCTCCACAACTTGGAGCCTCTCGCCCTTACAATTTGATTATCACAAAGAATCACAGAAGTAAGGATAGGATGAGCAACACACACAAGACACAAAAATAGAGCAACAATACGCACACAAGTCACAACATGAGCTCTCAACACAACTCGAAGAGTTCTCTACTCAAATGGAGCTCTAGTTGCTATCACAAAGAATCGAATGCGCGAATATGAAGTCTTGGTGCTTAGGAATGCTCAAGAGATGCTTGGTGTACTTGGTGTACTCCTCCATGTGCCTAGGGGTCCCTTTTATAGCCCCAAGGCAGCTAGGAGCCGTTGAGAGCAATCCAGGAAGGCAATTCTTGCCTTCAGTCGACTGGCGCACCGGACAGTCCGGTGCACCACCGGACACTGTCCGGTGCGGATTTCTTTCCTATTCTGGCGCAGCCGACCGTTGGAGACTTGGAGCCGTAGGCGCACCGGACAGTCCGATGCTCCTATCCGACCGTTGGCTCGCCACGCGTCACGCGCAGATTGCGCGGTCGACCGTTGGCCCGGCCGACCGTTGGCTCACCGGACAGTCCGGTGACTCACCGGACAGTCCGATGAATTATAGCCGTACGCTGTTGACTTGGTTCCCAAGAGCGGCGACTTCGCCGCAGCCGACTCACCGGACACTGTCCGGTGCACCACCGGACAGTCCGGTGATTTATAGCCGTACGCCGCTGTCGAGACCTGAGAGTAGCCAGTTGATCAGACGCCAGCCTGGCGCACTGGACACTGTCCGGTGCACCACCAGACAGTCCGGTGCACCCAGACTAAGCAGAGTCTTGGCTGCTCGAGCCAAGTCTTTTCCAATTGAATTTTCTCTGATTCTAGCACTTAGACAAATATGTTAGTACACAAAAACCAATCTACTAAGTCTAGAATCATACCTTTGTGTTGACTTTGCACTCCTTCCACCATTTGGCATAGTTTCACAGTTAAACCATTTGTGTTGGCACTTGATCACCAAAATACTTAGAAATGGCCCAAGGGCACATTTTCCTTTCACCACCACGTGCTTGTCTTGCTTGTTGCGGAACACCCACTTGGTTCCCACAACGTTTTGCTTTGGACATGGCACCAGGCTCCAAACTTCATTCCTCTTGAAGTTGTTGAGCTCTTCCTGCATGGCCAACACCCAGTCCGGATCTTGCAAGGCCTCTTCTACCCTGAAAGACTCAATAGAAGAGACAAACGAGTAATGCTCACAAAAGTTAGCTAGTCTTGAGCGAGTGGTTACTCCCTTGCTTATATCACCCAGAATCTGGTCGACGGGATGATTCCTTTGAATCGTCGCTCAGACTTGAGTTGGAGGGGCCTGTGGTGCTTCTTCCTCCATAACATGGTCTTCTTGTGCTCCCCCTTGATCACACGCCTCCTCTTGAGGAACCTGTTCATCATCTTGAGTTATGGGGTGCACTGTTGTTGAGGAAGAAGGTTGATCTTGCTCTTGTTGTTCCTGTGGTCGCACATCACCTATCGCCATCATGTGTATTGCGTCCGTTGGAACATCATCTTCATCTACATCATCAAGATCAACTTGCTCTCTTGGAGAGCCATTAGTTTCATCAAATACAACATCGCTATAGACTTCAACCAAACCCGATGATTTGTTGAAGACTCTATACGCCTTTATATTTGAGTCATAACCTAGCAAAAACCCTTCTACAGCTTTGCGAGCAAATTTGGAATTTCTACCTTTCTTAACTAGAATGTAACATTTACTCCCAAATACACGAAAGTATGAAACGTTGGGTTTGTTACTGGTTAGAAGTTCATACAAGGTCTTCTTGAGGAGGCGATGAAGGTAGACCCGGTTTATGGCATGGCAAGCTGTATTCACAGCCTCCAACCAAAACCTCTCGGGTGTCTTGAATTCCCCAAGCATCGTCCTTGCCATATTGATAAGCGTCCTATTCTTCCTCTCTACCACACTGTTTTGCTGTGGTGTGTAGGGAGCGGAGAACTCGTGCTTGATTCCTTCCTCCTCAAGGTACTCCTCCACTTGTAAGTTCTTGAACTCAGACCCGTTGTCGCTTCTTATCTTTTTCACCTTGAGCTCAAATTCGTTTTGAACTCTCCTTAGAAAGCGCTTTAGGGTCCCTTGGGTTTTTTATTTATCCTGCAAAAAGAATACCCAAGTGAAGCGGGAAAAATCATCAACAATAACAAGACCATACTTACTTCCCCCGATGCTGAGGTAGGCAACTGGTCTGAAGAGGTCCATATGAAGTAGCTCCAGAGGTCTTGATGTGGTCATCACATTCTTGCTATGATGAGTGCTTCCCACCTGTTTACCTGCTTTACAAGCTGCACAAGGTCTATCTTTTTTGAAAAATACATTGGTTAGTCCTAACACATGTTCTCCCTTTAGAAGTTTATGAAGGTTCTTCATCCCAACATGTGCTAGACGGCGATGCCACAGCCAGCCCATGCAAGTCTTAGCAATTAAGCATGCATCTAGATCGGCCTCCTCTTTCGAAAAAACAACTAAGTAGAGTTTGTCGTCTAGTATACCCTTAAAAGCTAATGAACCATCACTCCTTCTAAAGATAGACACATCTACATTGGTAAATAGACAATTATAACCCATATTACATAGTTGACTGACAGACAATAAGTTGTACCCGAGCGATTCAACTAAGAACACATTGGATATGGAATGCTCGGATGAAATGGATATCTTTCCTAGTCCTTTAACCTTGCCTTGGTTCCCATCTCCAAAGATGATCGAGTCCTGGGAATCCTTGTTCTTGACGTAGGAGGTGAACATCTTCTTCTCCCCCGTCATGTGGTTTGTGCATCCGCTGTCGATAATCCAGCTTGAGCCCCCGGATGCATAAACCTACAAGGCAATTTACACTTGGGTTTTAGGTACCCAACTTTTGTTGGGTCCTATGAGGTTAGTTACAATAGCCTTTGGGACCCAAATGCAAGTCTTGTCTCCCTTGCATTTGACCCCCAACTTCCTAGCAACCACTTTTTATTTTTACATGTGAGTACAAAAGTAGTGTTGCAAACATGGAAAACAGTAGCAGATTCATTATGCATTTTCCTAGGTACATGATGCAAAACATGATTTTTCCTAGGCATATTTCTACCATGCACAAAAGTAGAGCTTGAAGCAATCATGGCATGTGAATCATAAGCATCATAACTCCTATTATAATGAGGATTCCTAGAAAATTTTCTATCATAAATGAAAGCATGATTCCTTTGAATGCTACTAGCCATATGGGTCTTCCCTTTCTCCTTGTTGGGAATGGGAGCCCTTTGGCTTGTTAAGTTCTTGGCTTCCTTTCGAAAGCCAAGCCCATCCTTAATTGAGGGGTGTCTACCAACAGTGTTAATCAAGTATTGAAGGACATGTTGAGAGCTTGTGCCCTTCAGCATGGTAGTAGTTGGGACAAGAACCTACCTTATGCTAAGTTCTCATATAGTAATAGTTACTAGGCCAGTCTGAAGATGTCACCGTTCGAGACTCTGTATGGCAGGAAATGCAGGACTCCTCTATTTTGGACCAGACTAGGGGAAGATAGTTCTTTGGACCTAAACTTATTCAAGAGGCAGAAGAACAAGTCTGTATAATCAGGGAGAACCTGAGGGTAGCTCAAACTAGGCAAAAGGGCTATGCTGATAATAGAAGGAGACCACTGGAATTTCAGGAAGGAGATTATGTGTACCTCAAGGTGTCACCACTTCGTGGAATGAGGAGATTTAAAGTTAAGGACAAATTGTCCCCTCGCTTTATTGGACTCTTTAGAGTTTTTTAGGCGAGTTGGAGAGACGGCATATCAACTCGAGTTACCTGATAATCTATCTGATGTACATAATGTATCCCATGTGTCTCAACTTAAGAAGTATCTTCGCGTCCCTAAGGAACAGTTACCAATGGAAGAGCTCAGTGTTCAGGGTGATTTGACTTACATGGAATATCCTGTCAAGATTCTTGATACTTTGACTCGAGTGACGAGAAATAAAGTGATAAAGATGTGCAAAGTGCAATGGAGTCACCATGGAGAAGATGAAGCTACATGGGAAAGAGAAGAAGAGCTTCGCATATATTTTCCCCATCTTTTCTCTAGTTCTTCTTAAATCTCGAGGACGAGATTATTTTTAAGGGGGGTCGGATTTGTAATACCCAATTTGTAAGAGATAATATAAAAGAAAAAATTATTTCCTTTATGTATATGTGTATATTGTATCTACTTGTCATCACAAGTGAGTATCATATTTAAAGACAAATAACTAATCTAAAAGCTATACCACTAAATTATGCATCATGCTGGGATTTTATTTTGTGTGCATTTTGTGACAATATAAAAGTAGTGTAAAAAGAAATATATTAAAATCCAAATTTGGAGATTTATTCCTAACTTGCAAATTGGAGTTTAGAGAAGAGAAAGAAAGATGTTAAACAAAAATAAAGATATATATATATATATAAATAGTTAAACTATCCATATTTTTGGGTTGAATTGGTGAATTTAAATTAAGTATAAGCTCACAATTAGAATTGAATTCAAATTTGAATTCTAGAAGTTAAAAAGAAAAGAAAACAAAAAATAAAAACAAAAAAAGAAAAAGAAATGAACCCAACTGGGCTCATTCACTCGTTTCTGGCCCACTAAACACATGCGCACTTCGGCCTAGCTGCATTCCTCGCGCCCTGGCCGACCGCAACTTTCTCACGCGCTGACAATGGGTCCCGCGCGACAGTCCTCTGCTTGATCCATTTTCACTGTCCAGCGGGCCCCTTTTTCCAGCGACTCGATTCTTTCTGCCTTGCGCGCGCCACTTGACTGGGCTCGCTGTCTCACCGCTCGCGCATCCCCGCATCTGATGCTAACTATTGGGTCCCACCTTGCGGACTTATTCCTTCTCCCTCTTCGTTGTTCAACCAGGCGCGTTTCCTCTCCACCTCTCCTTTCTCGCTGACAGTTGGACCATGGTGGCCAGCTCTCTAGCATGCGCTTTGGGTCAGAGTGAAGGACATGTGGGCCCGGACGCACAAACTTATCCTTTTCTCCCTCGCACCGGCTATACCTGACGCGCGATGAACCAGGAACTGAAGACCGCTTTGACCACCATGGGCCACACTCCGAACGGCAGCCGGGATCATCGGCATGACCGCCCTGCTCGCCCCATAAAGCTGTGGGCCTAGCGTTTTGCCGTCTCGGTCGACCAGGGAGGAAAACGCCGAGTGTGCGCCGTCTGGTTCACAGCCATAGAGAGAGTGGAGATCGGGTGTGTTCGCCGCCGCTGTTGTGGTTTCCAACCACAGTTTCATCTGGTGACCGGATTCAAACCGCGGGGTTGTGCGCGGTCCTAGGAGGGCGTTCTCCGAACAACAATCGCGCGCGGTCGGTGGTTCCTCGCTGGAAGTCGGTGGTCTGCGCAGGATGTCTTCGCCGGTGAGCCGCTCTTCTTCTGCGATATCTGTGTTTGCATCAGGTGTTTGGGCGGGCGCTGGTGACATGGTCGGTCGGTCCTGGGAGCCTAGCGAGCTATCGGAGTACCCTGTCAGGTCAGTAGAGAGCACCGGTAATGGTGGGAAATGGTGCTTAGCGCGGTCGTCTGAGTCTAGACGTAGAGGGGTAGAAGAAAGGCACATGGCCGTCGGATTCAATGGGACGGCTAGGATCAGCTCGTGGTACCGTTTCGGCTGAATTAGCTAGGAACGTTGGATTCGGATCCAGCGTCTAGAGTTTGATCTCGCGTAAGTTGAATCCGAGCCATTGATCGTGAATCTATCGACTGAGATTACGTACCCGTTCAGATAGATGTGTTTCTAATCTGGGCCGTTCAGCCGAGATCGGATGGCTGGCATCCCTCGATACCCCTTCGGCCTGTCAGTTTAGCATAAGAGCCCCTAGCATCTTTGTTATTCAACCCACAGTCCTGTCAGAAGCGTCTGAGTCTAAGGATTCTTATGGATTAGCCCCTGTGCTTCCTGGTTTTGGTGCGCAGTCTAAGAGATAAATAAAATAAGAAAAAGGAATTTAGAAATTGATTTTGGGTTTAAGAATAATTGTAGAAACTCATTTAATTCATAGAAAAGTCATATTAAGTCCAAATGAGTCCATTCCAATTTCTATAATTCATAATATTATTGTTTATCACATAGTACCTCTGTTTTGGCATGAAAGTCACATTAAAAAAATTATATCCTATTTAATCTTGTACAAAACACATAAAACCTTCAGAAATTCATAACTTAAAATATATAACTCCAAATTGATTCATTCTGGTGGCATTTATTTTGTTTAAATATTGTTTATCACCTAGTATCTTTGTCTAACCATGAAACTTGGTTTAAAATTATCCACATGAATAACTCTATTCTAGGCATTAAATAACTTCAGAAAATCATAACTTAATAACCCTAACTCCGATTTTAGTGGTTTTCGAACCCGCGATCTCGTTACGACGCGTAGATCATTATTATTCAGTTTGTAAATATGTTTGGTGTGATGTTAATTTTGTCTATACCATGTTTGTATTGCTACGACTAGTAGTGCGGTCACGAGGATCCGAAGAGTCACCCTGGTAACTGGAATCTCAAGTGCCAGGCAAGTTGTGCCCTTGATCACTTACTTTTTCCCAGCCATGTTCTTATTAATTATAATGATCTGCATAGGTTAATTTTGATGGGATCCTTTAGGTTACCCCAGTTTTGGTTATCTTTATACCTTGTTCACCACTGAAATATTTTTGGGTAGTACCTGCAATTGCTTTATGTGGATTTGGGTATGGAGATACACTATTCATGATTATTCTGTTATTATCTTTTTATTATTATTGTTCATGTTAAGATCATTAAATTAATGGGAACATGGAGCGACCACCCGGGAAAACAGTGCTACCACAAGGGTTTAATGGGACGCCCTTGGCTGATTAACTAGGAAAGCTAGTGGAGGTCTTCCTTACCCGAAAGGGGCAAGGGCAGTAGGGGAGTGGTCAGTGTAGGGAGGTCCTTGGGTTGATTTTGCTGCGATGGCGGTCAGGCGAGGGATTCCTGCACTGGAGCTTCCTATAAACTGTAGCGAGATTTCTGAAGCTAGTGGAACTTTGTAAAGGCCTCGTAGTGTTACCCTGCCTCGCCTCCTCGGTAGAGGTGTATGGGATTGGCCGTCTCTTGGCAGATGGGTAACATGACTTGTGGTTAAAGATGCGCAACCTCTGCAGAGTGTAAAACTGGTATACTAGCCATGCTCACGGTCATGAGCGGCTCGGACCCTCACATGATTAATTATGGAACTTAAATTTAATTTGATATTTGCATCACATTTGGGATTATTTTATTACTACTTTTCTTTATTATTATTAAGGTTTGGTATTTACTTACACCTAGTAATTACAAATAAAATTTTGACCAACTTATAAAAGCAATACTCAGCTTCAGCCTTTATTTCATTGATCAGCCTTACACTTCATGAACTCCCACCTTTGGTGAGTTCATGCCACATTATTCCCCACGACTTGTTGAGCTATGAACGTATGTGAGCTCACTCTTGCTGTCTCACACCCCCCCCAACAGGAGAAGAACAGGTGGTCGAAGAGGAGCCGCCTAACACTGAGGCATTCGACTTGATCTAGGTGGCGTCTCCCAGTCAGCTTTGTGGCGCCAGGGAATAATATTTAGTTCGCTTTACTTTATCATTTATTTTTGTAAGTCTTCTGCAATGTAATAAGTACATTTATGATATTTATGACATTTATCTCTATGCACTCTGTTATTATGTGTGTTGTTCTCCCTTGGCGCACATATGAGATGCACCCGGACTTGTCCCTTAAATCCGGGTGTGACATCTGGCGCACCGGACACTGTCCGGTGCACCACCGGACAGTTCGGTGCACCCAGACCGAGCAGCAGTTGGCTGTATACAGTCAACTCTTTTCCAATCTATTTTCTCCTGTTTCTAGCACTTAGACACAATACATTAGTACCCAAATCAATGTACTAAGTCTAGAAACGTACCTTGTTACATGATTTGCACTTTTTCAATCTTTGGCACAAATTAACACTTAGAGAATATGTGTTGGGCACTTAATCACCAAAACACTTTAGAAAAGGCCCAAGGGCACATTTCCCTTTCAGGTGAAGCTAAAGCATTTCAAATTAGCCAAACTAGGCTCTGATACCAATTGAAGGAAACGGTGACGCTTAAGAGGGGGTGAATTAGGACTTCTAAAACTTTCTCTAAACTAGGCCACAATTAAATCCCTTGAGAAAAACCTAAGCAAATAAACAATATAGAATGTGCAAACTAGGTTTTGTCTAAGTGTTGCTATCTCTACCGCAATGGCTAAGTTTCAATCTAAATAATCTAACTAGAGAGACAAGATTGAAACTTAAATGCTTAATATAAATGCGGAAGGTAAAGAGCAAGGTAGAGATGCAAACTCTCGTGGATGACATCGGTATTTTTACCGAGGTATCCGGAACCACACAAGATCCCGACTAATCCTCATTAGTGCCCCTACACAAAGGGAAGCCCACATGAGGGCCAAGCACCACGGTCGAGTAACTCCGTAGAGAGCCGCGAGCCTTCTCCACACGCAAGTGGTGCTTCGCTTCCGGCTCCTCTCGGACACTCCCCACCGTCTCCACTATCGAGCTTCCGGCCGAAACGCCGCGAGCCTCGTTCCCTCCGATACACGGTGGTGGCCGTGACACAAACTCAGTTGTCATGGTCTCGCAAGACTCTCGCCCCACTCGATACAATTACAATGGCTCACGCAAGAGCCGAGGGGTTGTGTGGTTTTTCTAAACTCACTCAACTAACTAGGGTTCACCTAGAGCAAGCGCTAATGCGGTCTAACTAACCTAAGCACTTCGCAAAGCACCTACGCTAATCACCGAGTGATTCTATTAAGCACTTGGGTGTATGAGCACATGGAAATGTCTATACTATGCCTTGGTATGTTACTTGGGCTCCCACACCTTGAAATGGCTGGTTGGGTGAATGTGTCACACCCGGTTTTAGAAGGTATACCTAATGCGAACCATGTACGTGCCAGGATCAGAAATTCATGTACACGACGATTACATAAATGACTCATCATAGCACAATGCTTCGAATAACAATAAAGAGTAAGTAATAATATTAAAGACTAGAGTCATTTACATAATATAAATCAAAGTGCACATAATAGAAAACGTAGCCAACGTAAATTAACCCACCACAGGCAGCTGAGTGGGGGTCGCTAGCCTAATCCTAGAACTCATTGACGTCCTAGAATTCTTAGAGGTCCGCCTCGACGCCTTCTTCTATACCTGAGCATAGGTTGCACCAAAGGCAACCTGGTGTTTTGTGAAAGCAAGGGTGAGTACACATCAACGTACTCAGCAAATGTCCCATTTGGCTAAGGTGGACTAGCTTTATGCGGGATTAGGGTCAAAGGGGTTGCTTTTAGTTCGTCGGGTATTTATTATTAGTAGAAGCCAAATTTTAGCAATAACCAACTCATGAATCATTTCCTCATCGAGGCACATCATTATCATCATCGAACCCAAACCATTAATAGAACCATTATGTCTCAGGTCATCTGTATCTCTAATCAAAGAGGATCCCAAGGCCGCTCATAACCATGAGCACGACTGATATATCGGTTTCTAATCCTTTGCAGAGGTCGCGCACTTTACCCATGAGCCGTGATCCCTTTCCAGCCTGGGTTTGCAAGACCCAATCTTCAGTACTGAGGTGAACGACCAGGGATACACTATGCAACCTTTACAAAGACTCTCCTAGTGCATAGTTGCTCGTTAGGTTTCACCAGTCGTACAAACACAATACTCCTCCCTAAGGTGGGTGACTAACAAAACCAAATCGAATGAACCTCGGCACCCACCCTTAGCAGAGCGAGCACTATGCCCCGGTCCCCATTGATGGCCCTTCGGTAAAGCCAACTACACCCTAGGTTCATCTAATTATTCAGCTAAGGGCGTCCCATTCCACTCTCATGGTTGCACTATTTTCCCGGGTGGTCACTCAACGAACAGGTCCTTACGGAGAGGTACTCAGGAAAACAACCTGAGTCCCCTAAAGTGCCACAAGAACATCATAATCATAGTGACAACATCGTACCATAAATACTCGCATCATGTTCGTTGATTAAAGTGGAGCAATAGCATGAAGCTAACCATAATAACCTAAAAGGTAAACAAGGACAAGATAAATACAGACTAGTCAATCCTTAGGTTCAATTAAGTAATGTGGGACATTGAATTAAAAGTGAATATGACATAATGGGTCAGAGGACACTTGTGTTCACCAAACAGATGCTAAGGGTCTTCAACCTTGTAGAACTCGAAGAGCTAGATCACTTGGTCGCCAACGCTTGATCTTTGATCCCTCGAAGCTCGGAAATGGATCGCAATCTATTCGCGACGCACAAAGAATACAAACAGACACAAAGAAACAAACATATATATATATATATGCATAAAAACATTACACCATTCAAATAAAAACATAATAAAACAAGCAAAACGAAATAGAACGCGTTACTATGGTCACGCGAGGGAAAAAGAAACGTCAAACTCGAAGCTGCGATCAGGAAGATATCGCGTTTATGCTAAATCAATATTAACTATGACATTTAATTCGACATTATCAAATATAAGTAATATCTACCATTTAGTTACGATTAACCTGTTACACTAGCAGATATCAGTTAAACTATATAATTTAATGAAAGCGAGAGATTCTAAGCGAGGCAAAATTACGACGCGCAAAACAACACAACAGCGTGCGAACGACGCGTGGACACACGCGACATAGTACACTGACGACACATGAAACAGTGCGTGCGACCAGCGCGAACGACGTGCGAACCAGAATGCCACCACGTGCGGAATAACACGCGTGACAGGCGAGAAAATACTAAATAGAGGACACGTTTATACTTAAACAAATATTAAATAAATAAAATTATTTAAGTTAATATTAGTCATGTTAATGTTTATTACCAAAGCGCAAGTTGAGAACTATACATTTAATCTAATTGGAATATTCATCTAATCAATATTAGTCGAGCAAACATTAAATAAATTACTTACAATATGTGACCCGACAAATTAACGTTATTATCATGAGTGATTATAAGCGGCAACAACTTATTATCATGAGTAGACGCCACGCGACCCACGTGATCGACACACGAGATACGCGCTAACAACGTGCGGCAAGGCAAGTGACACATATAAATGACACACGCGACGCACGCACACGACAGCGCGCGACACGCGCGAGTCAACGCGACTACACGCGCGAACAGCACGATGCCGCGCGCGGACAACAACAAACAAATAATTAATTAAAAGTATTTAAGCTAGTTTTAATCAAGTTAATTAACATTTATATTTATAAAAGTACGAGTTAAAACTAAAGACTCGTTTTAATTAAATTGTTATTTTATTAACCATCAAACAAACCAATAATTAATTATTCAACTAAAACATGCGACACGACGACAACGAGCGCCACACATAGGAACAGCATGCGCGTCACGTGCGAAGGAGCACACGGAAAACGTGCACGACCATGTGTGACCATGTGCAAATGATGCGCGACAACACGTGCGAACAGCACGAGCGACCCGCGCGAACGACGTGTGCGATACGCCATAAAAAACTAAATAGCTGTCGCATTTATATTAAACAAATATTAGAGCAACACATTTGAGTTACTATTAATTATGTCGACATGAATTTATAAAGTGTAAGTTAACTACTATAAATTAGTTTAATAGAAATTTTATACCCCAAATTCAGGGTGTTACAAATCTAACCCCCTTAACAGAATCTCGCCCTTGAGATTCAAGAAGAAGCTAGCAAGAAAAACATGGTTGGTTCATTGGTTGTTTATGGCTTCCTTGGCTCAACTTTGACATTAGCAACCTTAACTTGCGGACTTGTGGATTTGGCCTTCAGATGCTAGAGATCACTTGATATAATTCTTGAGGATTCCTTGGACATGTGGGTTAGGACCCACACACGCTTTCGTTGCACCACTTTGATCTTGTTGGTTGAGGTTGATCGCATTGTCTTCATTGGGAACCCCCTTAATAGGAGCGTTAATATGCACTTGGTGACGATGCTGTTGACTCTGATCTTGACTGATTAAGAGAGGTTGGAGGCTACCAACTGGACAGGTGCAAGAGGAAATGGTATAGATAGAAAAGGTAAGCATAGATGGATTAAAGGGAGAAAAGGGAGAGCACCTAGCTACCTAACTCTATGGCACTCAGCTAGTAAACTGATGTCATTGCGGACCAAGGGCCACAACACATCACACTCATCACAAAGAAGCAAATCAGTCATAACACAGACAAATAACACAAGCATACAACAACAAACATTTCGTTGCTATACGTTAATGTTAGTTAGATGGTGGTCTTTCTTGAAAAGAGGATAACTACTCTTTAAGGTTGTCGAAGGACGAGGAGAAGAACAAGACGTGCATGATAGGGGCACGAGCACAATAAAGGATGGAGTTAAAGCAAGCATTGTGGGTGACCAGGAAAAGGATACGACCAAGGGCATAATGGGTAGAACACCACTCTCGAGTTGAGATAGAAAAAGAGGAGATTTCAAAAAGTAGACCTAAGGTAAGCATCGAGGCAAGGTCTCGTGATTACAAAGGTGAGGGTGATGTTGGGGACTTGTTCTCAAATGCTTCGGATTAAGAACAAGGCAACATAAAAAGTGTTAAATGATAAAGTCCTTCGTCCTCTGAGACATTATTTCCCTTCGGGATATAATGAATCTCGGACGAAGATCATAAGCAACATACCTTTACAAGCACAATAAATAATGATGAGAAACTTGTATGTAACATAAGAAGTAATATAAACATTTAAATATTATCACAACATCATTTCTATTTTATTATCATAGAAAAATAGAAATGATGTCAGTTTGCAAGTGTACCTTCGGATTGCAGGAAGGTAAAAGTACAAGGATGACGCAAAAGCAAATGTCAAGTCAGCGTGAACAGTACGGGAGTACTGTTCATCTATTTATAGGCGTGGGACGCAGCCCATGTAAAATTACATTCATGCCCATTACATTTGCTAATGACTTATGGGAATCTATTAAGGCCTAAGTAGTCTTTTCATCTTTAAGTCGGTTCCCCTTTCTGCTATCGCGACGAAGCTTTCTGCGCATAGCTTCGGCTGTGCACCATCCTTCGTACAGCTTGGCAATCAGCCCGTCCTTCATCTCAATCCCCCTTCGTCTGGCTTAGGCTTTGTCCTGACCGTACTCCATGCTCATAATCTGAGTCCGAAGTTACCTGCTCATATAATTCACTTGGAAAACTTTGTCAAATCTTATTTTTGAGGACCTTCGGAGGACGAAGGCCCCCAACAGTAGCCCCTCGCAATATTAATTTGTTAGTGATAAATTCAGATTGCGATATGGACGAAGGCCTTAAGCCGAAGGTCCGAAAAAACACCTTCCCTTTGCTAGAATAGCAAAAGTCACTGACACGCGGGACCACACAGTTTCCGTCATATCGAGTGTATAAATAGGAGCCCGCCACATTTGATTTGGCACGCTCCCTTTGCCATCTGTCTTGCCTGCTTATAAAGCTTTCTGCCCAAAAAATATTTGCTTTCTTTCCTAGTTTTAAGCTTCGGAAGCGAGAAGTAAGATTTCCGAAAGGATGTCTGAGGAGAAGAAGGTTGATGTTGAAATGAAGCTAAGTCTCTCTGAAGAGAAGAATCTGGGCTTTCTTGAAGCAATGTCGAAGACCAATACAGAAAAGATCACCAAAGAGATTTTAGAAGGTTTATCTGAAGATACTGATGACAGCGACAGTTATGATGTAGAAAGCGGCGGGGGAGAGTCCGAAGATCGACCATGGCGGCCAAGTCACTCGGTTTTCGGGAAAACCACTATTAAGCAGAGTCATATTGACAATATGAGGGGGAGATATTTTCGAGATGTATCTATTGTGAGGGCTGATGCTGGAGAAAAAACCTCTCCTACCCCCGAAGAAAATGAGGTCGTGATCTTCCGAAGCTTTCTCAAGGCTGGGCTTCGGTTCCCCCTAAGCAGCTTTGTTGTCGAAGTCCTGAAGACATTTCAAATTTACCTCCACCAAATTACTCCCGAAGCTATCATGAGAATGGGAATCTTTGTCTGGGCTGTGAGAAGCCAAGGTTTAGAACCAAATGCTAAAAGATTTTGCAAAATTCATGAGTTGGTATACGAGATGAAGCCCTGGGGGAAAGAACAATATCACAACAACTTTGGTTGCTACAGCTTCGGTGCCCGCTCCGGGTCAAGCTGTCCCGTGCCAACCTTTCGGAAGAGGTGGCCCGGTGCCTGGATGACAGAATGGTTCTATGTAAAGAATGACTTGACAGCGCAGGAAGATGTTAAGAGTATCATTATGCGCCCTATCTGGCAACGCTTCGGACTCCGAAAGCCGAAGGTTGAAATGGATGAAGCAGCTGAAGAATGCCAAAGAGCCTTCGGTGTAATCTGCTCTTTTATTGGGACAAGGGACTTGGTCCAAGAGCATATTGCCTTCAGAGTTTGGCCACTTGCAGGAAAGTGGGAAATGCCGAAGGAGACCATCAAAGAGTCTGACGAAGGTGGACTGGTCAGACTAAAATACACATTCAAATACGGAGATAAGTTTGTTGAACCAGATGACGACTGGTTAAAAAGCATTGAAACCTTAAGTGACGAACTGCTTGGGGTATACTCGAAGGCCGAGAATACTGCATTATCAGCAGCCTTCGGAGGCCGAAAGAAGAAGAGGCTCAACCGGGTATTTGATGCAATCGGGTTTGTCTACCCTGACTATCATTATCCGGTGCCAGGCCGCAAAAGAAAAAATACTTCTCCTGCAAAAGAAGTTGCCTCAGGTGCTTCTAGTGAGCCAGCGCCGCAAAGAAAAAAGATAAAGGTGCTCACCCACCGAGCACGTTTTATTGAACCAGCCACCGTGCCTGAGTTTATTGGTGAAGTCTCTTTGGCCACTGAAACTACAGAACCAGCTCCAGTGCCGAAGATCGAAGAAAAAACTGAAGCACCTTCAGCAGAGAAGGCAGAAAAACCGGAAATTGAAGGACCAAAAATATTGGAAATCTTAAGTCCTTCAGCAAGTGTTGAGACAATAAAAAATCAAAAGGGCCCATCGGTGACTCCGAAAAGAAAAAGAATGGTGAACGTGCTAGATGTTTTGGAGACAATTAAGTCTTCAAGCATAACTCCGAAGACTGTTGAAACTTCGAAAACGGAAACTGAAATCTTTGCTGCTGAAGCTCCAAGGCAACAATCTGAAACTGAAGCTGGACCTTCAGAGCCCACGAAGGTAAAACCGTTGGAAACCGAGGAAGAAAAAGTGATGGAGCCAATTTTAATTGAAGAGATCAGTACTGCTACCCCCGAGGCATCCCCCAAAGTCCTTGATTATATTGTTCGACATGCTTCGGGGAAGAAGTTAACAGAAGAAGAAATTTTTGAAGCTAATCACTATGCAAAAGAATTGAAATATCCGAAGGGGGCACTAGTGTTCAATGGTACAAATGAAGAAGATTTCCTATACTGCCTCCCGGATAACAAAGAACTACTTGTCTGCCGGGAAATGGCCCGAAGCATGGGGTTTCCGAAGCTGGAGGCTGGCCTCTGCGCAATGACAAAGGACGATCTTGCGGACAGCCTTGCGTATAATAGCCTGAAGATACGAGATCTGCGCGTTTGGAAACTTTATGATTTGAAATCTATTGCTTTATTCTTATACCAACTTTTTACATATAGGGTTTAATACTAAGCAACGCACTGAGAGCGCAAAAGAATGCCGAAGACGAGAGTTATGAAATTGCTTTCAACAACCTTCGAACGGAGGTTATCAAACTAAGGAACGAAGCTCCGGAAAAACACAAAATTCTAGTTACATTGGTAGATAAAATAAAGGAGAACGAAGCTGCGTCCAAAGCACAAGTTGCAGCTCAAAAGCACGAGATTGCCGAACTTCGGAAGCAATTGGCCCGAGCTAAAGAAGAACGCATACTTGAAGAAACGAAGCGAGAACTTAGCGACCAATGGGCAAATCATTTAGAAGGAACTGTCGAAGAGCTTCGTTCGTCAAAGAAAAGATGCTATGACAAATCTATAGAATGTGTTAAGAAAATGAAAACTAGCTTCGCCAGCGTTGGCGCATTTTCGAGTGAAGAAAACTTTACGAGAGGCAACCCCGAAGGCCCCATTGAATGGATTAGCCACGAAGCTGAGGCCTTCGAAGAAATTTTAAATAGCCGTGGAGATATATGTGCTTTTTCGGGTGCCAGGGGAATTGCCACTATTTTGGAGAAGAAGGGCTGTGAGCATGTAAAGATTCTGGCGCAATCCGAGGCTGCTTTGTCCTTCGAAGATGCAAGAGATCCTTCGGCCGAAGCTAGCATGGTTGGTGGAAAATTTTTCACCGATGTCTGGGATAATGGTGGCCGAGAAATGGCCCGAGAGATTATTCAGAGAAGCGAGAAGGGCATTCACAACGCTAGAGAAGTAGCTAAGGCCGCTGACAAAAGCCCAGAGCCCGAAGAGCAAATAGGTATTAACTAGTGGTTTTTATTATGTTGTAATTTTTAATTTTAAACTTCGTTCGCAAATTGTAATAGAAATGTAGCTGTATTCTGTCCTCCCTCAGATCCTACTAAAGCGTCTCCGGGCCCTCCCTCGAAAGATGACGACGAAATTAAAAAGATGGCTGAAGCTATCATGGATCAAGTTGTCCATCAACTTTTGAACGAAGCTGCTGAAATAGTACTTAGGGAAGACTAAGTGTTATTGTAAAAATATTTGAAATATAATATGTGTGGTATCTTGTAACCCTGAATGTAATATATTTGCTTTTAATGATTCGATCCTTTACGATGCATGAAACTTTACATACGTACCGTTTTTGAGCCTTCGGCAAAAAAACACCTTCCCTTCTTTTCATGCTTCGTGAAGATAGAAAAACTGTTATGCATCACAACAATGTACATAGTGCTCTGATGAAGAATATCCAAGCTTCGTGAAAACATTCTCCGAAGCTATATTCCGAAGATAAATATTGTACTCCCTTGTGACTTAGCACGATTTTCACTTTCTCAAAGCATTGTTCCGAAGGTCGATACGGTGTCACCCTCTTTTGCCATATGCAACATGATGTATGATGCTTATGCTATGCAAAATGATGTGATGATGTTATGTTTTGTAGATGACATTTGTTCCGAAGATACACACACATCCTCTTAAAACACACAATCTTTTTATATCAGCGCTGACTTTTCGCTGTAAGCCTCCCTTAGGAGCTTCTTCGCCTTTTACTTCAGCGGAATCAGCGTTGACTTTTCGCTGTAAGCTCTGCATTCCCTTAGGAACGACTTTGGAGCTTCTTCGCCATTTACTTTTGGCGGAATCAGCGTTGACTTTTCGCTGTATGCTCTGCATTCCCTTTGGAACGACTTTGGAGCAGAAAACTTACACTGCGCTCCCTTCGAAACGGCTTTTGGTGACTTCGGCAAACTTACTCTGTGTTCCTTAGAACGACTTTTTGTTGCTTCGAAAAATTTTCGATAATTTGAAGGTCCTCTTTGTTATCGCAAATCTTTAAATTTCAACAACTTAAGCCTGTGAAGAAAATATATTTTCCTTGTGGGAATGAGTGAAATTGTTTACATGAAACCTAAACAATGTCCTTTATTATATGGAAAATAAAACTGAATGAAAAAGATTACTATCAAGATAGGATATTTGTCAATAGATGTGCTTTGACTCTGGCACAGTGCTGTTAACTGTGCGAGCTTCGGACTGTTCTCTGAAGTCCCTTTGGTGTGGAGCATATTGGCTCCCTTCTGGCTGTTGGCCTTGTTGCTGTGGTGGTGGAGGCGGAAGTTGTTGCCAGGAAGCTTGAGGTTGACTCGCCGAAGCAACAGAAACTGCAGGGTGATTGCCTACATACTCTGGGATGTAAGGCGAATGATACGAAGCAGTGTGCATGACCTGCTTCGGCTGAGCCTGTTGTGCTGCAGCTTCGGCTATTTCCTTTTGCTTCTGGATGGTAACATGGCACATCCTGGTGGTATGGCCTTTGTTCTCACCACAGAACAAGCAAAAAATTCTTCTTGGCTGATTGCCAAACCTTCCGCCGAAGCCCCTGGCACCTCTGCCTCTCGGAGCTGGTGGTCGGAAGGAGCCTTGCTGTTGCCCCGAAGTCTGTGAAGAACACTGTGGCCTTTGCTGTTGGCTCCCTGTATCATCATTTTGGGTAGAGCTATGAATTGATCTAACATGCCTCGGATAGAACCTCCCTCCGAAGCCCCTGGTCATTTCAGAAAACCTGAAAGCCTCCTCCCTTCTTTGGCGAAAATCATTATCGGCCCGAATGTACTCGTCCATCTTCTGGAGCAGCTTCTCCAAAGTTTGAGGAGGCTTCCTAGCGAAGTACTGAGCTGACGGTCCTGGCCGAAGCCCCTTGATCATGGCCTCAATGACAATTTCATTGGGCACTGTTGGTGCCTGTGCCCTCAAACGTAAGAACCTCCGGACGTACGCCTGAAGGTACTCTTCGTGATCCTGGGTGCACTGGAATAGAGCTTGAGCCGTGACCGGCTTCGTCTGGAACCCTTGGAAACTGGTTAACAACAAGTCCTTCAGCTTTTGCCACGAAGTGATCGTTCCTGGCCGAAGGGAGGAGTACCAGGTTTGAGCAACACTCCTGATAGCCATAACAAAAGATTTGGCCATGACCGCAGCATTGCCACCATACGAAGATACTGTTGCTTCGTAGCTCATCAAAAACTGCTTCGGATCTGAGTGGCCATCAAATATGGGAAGCTGAGGCGGCTTATAGGACGGAGGCCAAGGTGTAGCCTGCAGCTCAGCGGACAGAGGAGAAGCATCATCGAAAACAAAATTCCCATGATGGAAATTGTCATACCAGTCATCTTCATTGAGGAAACCCTCCTGATGAAGGTCTTGGTGCTGAGGCCTTCGGTGTTGCTCATCCTGAGTAAGATGACGAACCTCCTCAGAGGCTTCGTCTATCTGCCTTTGTAGTTCAGCTAGCCTGGCCATCTTTTCCTTCTTCCTTTGTACCTGTTGATGAAGCATCTCCATGTTTCTGATCTCCTGGTCTAGCTCATCCTCTTGTGTCGGGCTAACGACCTTCCTCTTCTGGCTTCGGGCCTCCCGAAGAGAGACAGTCTCCTGATTGGGGTCCAGTGGTTGCAGAGGTGCAGCCCCAGTTGCTAAAGCTTTCTTCGGTGCCATAGCGAAGGTTTATGATCGCCGAAGGTGTTCAAAAACTTGAAGAGTGGAAGTGGGTTCACCGACGGTGGGCGCCAATGTTGGGGACTTGTTCTCAAATGCTTCGGATTAAGAACAAGGCAACATAAAAAGTGTTAAATAATAAAGTCCTTCGTCCTCTGAGACATTATTTCCCTTCGGGATATAATGAATCTCGGACGAAGATCATAAGCAACATACCTTTACAAGCACAATAAATAATGATGAGAAACTTGTATGTAACATAAGAAGTAATATAAACATTTAAATATTATCACAACATCATTTCTATTTTATTATCATAGAAAAATAGAAATGATGTTAGTTTACAAGTGTACCTTCGGATTGCAGGAAGGTAAAAGTACAAGGATGACGCAAAAGCAAATGTCAAGTCAGCGTGAACAGTACGGGAGTACTGTTCATCTATTTATAGGCGTGGGACGCAGCCCATGTAAAATTACATTCATGCCCATTACATTTGCTAATGACTTATGGGAATCTATTAAGGCCTAAGTAGTCTTTTCATCTTTAAGTCGGTTCCCCTTTCTGCTATCGCGACGAAGCTTTCTGCGCATAGCTTCGGCTGTGCACCATCCTTCGTACAGCTTGGCAATCAGCACGTCCTTCATCTCAATCCCCCTTCGTCTGGCTTAGGCTTCGTCCTGACCGTACTCCATGCTCATAATCTGAGTCCGAAGTTACCTGCTCATATAATTCACTTGGAAAACTTTGTCAAATCTTATTTTTGAGGACCTTCGGAGGACGAAGGCCCCCAACAGGTGATGTCCAACAAAAGCTAAGACTTGTAATTACGATAGAGGAAAAGAGAATGACCAAGAGCGGGTGGGCAAGACAACACTCTTGAACTGAAATGAGAGACGGGGCTTTAAAGGGTAAGTTCAAAGTAAGCATGAGGGCAAGGGCGTAGATATCATGAGGGTTTAAAGGTGATAACGAACAAGTATTTAGGAGGGGAGGTAAATGGGCATAAGAACCAAGGATATAAATACCACAGAGAATGGAGTTAAGACAGGATCTGCATGTGGAAAAGAATAGGGTACGTCCAAGGGCTAGATAGGTAAACTGCACTCTCAAATTGAGGTGGAAGAGAGGAGATTTTTTCGAGTAGGAATAAAGATGAGTATCAAAGCAAGATCGATGGATGACAAGGTGAGGGTGATAGCAAATAAAAACACAGCAAGGGATGGAATTAACACAAAACTTGTAAGGCGACAAGAAGTGAAAAAAACAAGGGAGAGATAGGTAACTCGCAACTCTCAAACTGGGTTGAAAGAAAGAGGAGGCTTTTAAAGGATAAGTTCAAGATGAGCATTTAGGTAGAAGACCTCAATATGGCAAGGGTCAAAAGCGACAACAGACAAGGGTATGAAAGAAAAGATGAAGGCATTGAAGAGCCAGTGGTATGAGTACAACAAAGAATGGAGTTACGTGTAGGCTTTCACGCGATAAAGAAGAGGATATTGCCAAGGGTAAGATAAGTAGAACACCGCTCTCAAATTGGGATAGGAGATTGGAGATTTTAGATAACAGACATAATGTAATCACAAGGTAGGATGGAATGATGAGAAGGGTAAAGGAAATAACAAACAAAAGCACAACAAAGGATAGAGTTAAAAACTCACAGGTGATAAAGAAGAGGATACGACCAAGGGAAAAGTAGGTAAAGTACAACGCTCAGATTGAGATAGAAAAGAGGATATTTTAAAGGCTGGTATAAGATAAACATCAAGGTAAGATAAAGAGGTGATAAGGATAAAGGTGGTAATGATAAAAAGCATAATCCATGGATAGAGTTAAGGCAAGACTCGCAAAGTGACAAAGTGGAGAAAACAATCAAGGATAAGATAAGTGAGGTTCCGACAGAAGAGTTGAAGTAAAAATTCATTACCGAAGGAAATTACAAGGAATTAACGAGATCACCAAGGATGTGCAAAATAAAATGACCGCTCATGGATCATTAAGAAACAAGGGTGGTCAAGGGCATGTTAACTGAAATGTCTTAAACAAACATTGGGGTATGAAGATAAGCATACATGAAAATATAAGAGTATGCAAGACTCCAAGGATACGAGCATTGTAACACCCCAGGTGTTTATTTCTTGTGCAACAATGATTATGGATTTAAGCATGAGATATCAATGATAATAATGGTCTATATTTCTTAATCATCTTCGTTTATCCTGAGTTCAATATCGCCCTCGTCTTTATCTATATGAACTATTCACATGTATCACAAAATTTATCTAGGTTTGAGTAAATCAAGTCTCGAGTCTCTTGTCTATTTAGAATTACTTAGTGTAAGTGACTGCAAATTTGGGGATTCAACTCCGTCGTATGAATTTGTCCCCAGCAAATAATATTAGACCTCGACGACAAAAGTACTGATGCAAAACCAAACTGGACAAAGATAATTGGAGCCGAGACCGTGTATTCGTAATTAATTTGTTTCCTTGTTCATTAAGGCGAAGAAATTAAATATGTTCCTTAGCAGATACATTTTTGTCCAATTTCAAACTTAAGCAAACGTTGTCTAAATACAATCACCCATATAATTTTGGTCCGACTAAATTAGACCATGTCTAAATCCTAATACCAGAACTCGGATTTTTGAAATTTGCTTTTGCCAAAATAAATGAGATTCAGATAAATTCTATTTGGATTCGATTAAATCAAACCCTGTCACAAGTACCGTTGACCCGTATCGTTGTGATCTGATCCACTTATACCCTATTCAAACCTTAATTTTAGAGCTCGGGTTTGTATTCTTTTGTTGAAGAAAATGGGAGAAAGATCTAATTTCTCTTTTACTAATCATCAGCCTTATCTCCAGCCGCTTGGGGCTTCTAGCCTTTTCTGTAGCCGGCATTATCCTCTCAAGAATGGATCGCATGACTCCTTGAGGGCCTTATCCTGATGTAAATCGCTCAACAGGAGATTCTCCAACCAGGCTTATCCTTTCAGCCGCCATGGAGCCCAGGTTTCCTCCCCCACACGTGAGATCCCTTCACCAGCATCTCTCTTCCTCAAGCGCCATCCCTGGCTTCTCCCATGCCGAGCTTCTCCAATGCCCAAACCTCCATGACCGACGTCGCCCTGCTCAGGTCCAACCAGCTCCCCTTCCTATTGTTGTGTCCAGCCGACGCCCCTCCCTCCATCTTCCTCTCTGAGATAATTGGATTTTTGCCACTCACAATATTGTCTTCTTGTTATAATTACCACTGTGTCTATGAATTATGGGTCCAGCTGGGTCTATGAAATGTGGGCCTGATGGAAATTTTACAAACCTGTTTCTTGCTGATGGCAAATATCAGAATCTCTCTGCAGCAACCCTACCATGGCCATGCCCCTGCTTCCATGGTGAGCTCACCCCAGCACCAACATCGGACGTGCCCTCGCCCTCACGTCCAGCTCCTCCATCCCCCTGTTCCTTCACGCTTGTCGAGGGCCTCTCCTTCATCTCCTTCACCTTGGCGCCCCTACAGGTCTGGCAACCATGCTCTAGCTCCATGCTCCCATGGCTGCTCCTCTCCAAGCCGTTGCCACCTCCTCTATGGTGGCTGTCAGCCTTCCCAGTAGGGCGCAAGAGCCTTCTCCCATGGAGCTGAGCTATTCCAACTCGCCCTGGTGCTTTGTCGGGTCGCTGTTCCAGCCATCACCCTTTCCCACGTCGAACGTCGAGATCCATGCCCAGCAGCGTCGACCCGATCTGTGCAGCCACGCCGATCCACAGCTGTAGCAGCCCCGCAATCTCCGTGTCACTTGCGACGTCCCGATCTACGCAGCCTCGCCCCGTGCCGTCGATCTGTGCAGCCTTGACGCGTCGTTGTCGACCCCGGTGAGCCCTTGCTAGTATCATGTTGTTCTTGCGCTCCATGTGCTCAACTGAATGAATGAATCGATGTATATGTCGTTGCTCGCAGCCCCTGTCGTCACCATGACCCGTGCACTACTTGTCCGGTGGAATGTCGAGCCGATGGACGACATGTGCGACCCGAGTTCGATTCCGCCGGGTGGTTTCATGTGATTTTTTATCCATGCGATTTGTCGATGTTGTGTATATGTGTGGTTATAATTCTAGTGCTCTAAATGATTTGAATGTAGTTAGTAAATCGAATATTGGTTCTCATTTAGTTGTTTGAACTCTAATAAATTATAAAATGTTGAATTATTTCTAAGTATCAAGAACATGATAACTATAGAGCCTAAATAGGAGCTAAAATTGGATACTCACAGTTTTGGGCTGCAAGTATAGTTTTTGCTGTGCTATTTGTTTGATGAGCGAAATTATGTTTTCTATAGAAATGTTATATATAAAAGTTGTCTTGTTTGTGTTAAATTTTCATGACCATAGGTTTAGTAGTTTAGGAGTTATGATTTTTCCAAGTCCAGTTTCAGAATCTGTCCAGATTCTGTACAGGTTTCGAAAATTGGATTGTTTGGCTAATCTAAACTGAGAATCAACCATTAGTAATTATAGAAGAATTTTAGTACTTTTCTTAAGCTTTCCAAAAAAATTTGGATCACCCTTTTTGGTGGTCTAGAGACCAAGTTACAGCTGTTTGAAATGGGATCTCTGAATCTGTCCGAATCTGGACAGCAGAGCCTTTCTCATATCTTTTAACCTTGATAAGTATTGAAGTAACCTGGGATGTTTATAAATAAATTGTAGAAAATTCTATTAGCTTTCTAAAAAGTCTAGGATGACCTGATTTGTATGCCTGAAACTCCAGTTGTGGATTTTTGAAGTGAGTAGTCGAATTCTGTCCAAATTTGGACAGAATTTATGTTTACCAATGTTTGACCTTTCTAAAGGTTGAATCTTGTTGTGATTATAATATAAAAGTTATAGAGAACTTTGTAAGCTTTCCATAAAGTCCTAGTTTACTATTTTTGGATGGATATTTTGTGAGTTATAAATAAAACAGTTACTGCTGTGCTGCTGTCTAGAAAATCTGCATGTGTTAAATTGATTGTTTGGTGTAATTCTTGTTTGGCTAGGTAGGATTAGTCAATTCTTGATCCTTGATTGACGCCAACTTGTTGCATATGGATTGTTTATCGAAATGCCTTGTTATATTTGATTAATTCATTTCTTTCTTGTTGTTTGCTCTAGACTTTAGTAATTGGGAAGGAAGTAAATATTTTGGTGAGTATATTTGAATTAGTAACTATTTAGGCCTTCTGTGAGTATGACAAAATTTATAATGCGATAAGGGTTTAGTAGACAAGTATACATAGTATTATTAAGTTGTTTCGGTAGTGTGGTATTTATAAGTATGATATGCTATTCCCACTTGCACTTAACATTCGTTCTAAGTTTTTGCTTCTAAGTGATAGTCGAATGGGATTATGTAATGCGTTGATGGTGCTTTTCTTGATAGGATAATTAGTGAGATGCCTTATTTAGTAGTGTATAATTCGCGTTATTTGGACATGGTGGTTTAGAAAGTTAGTAGATGGCTTCTATCCATATTTTGTTCTAGGTGTCTGTTAGTGAAGAATCTAAGGTTATTAGTTTTCGATGAATGTTTAATCTTAGGAGAAAATAGAACCCGAGCAAAACCTGTTGCTAGATGTTTTGTTAGGACCATTTGGCTTGAAGGTCATGTTTGTGTAAAGTTAAAAGCATCTAGTGCTTTCGTAGTAAAGTTGAAATGTCTTGCTTTAAGTGCTTGATCTACTTCAGGTAGCATTATCTAGCTTGTGCTATTTATACTCGTCCTCATTCATGTGCATCTTGCATATCATACAGGTACGATAATTGATCACGAAATACGGAGGACATGGGACAGATTATTCTCAAGTGAAGATGATGAATGAACCTGAAGCTGGGATGATCTGATCACATACCAGGATGGGAGATGCTCACCAAGTGGTCGTCATCTAACCACACTAACGTAGTGTTTATCCTAGGCAAGCCCCAGTGCATTTGCCACCTCCTTCTATTTTAAAAGCTTTTATCACTTATATATTGCATTAGGTGATAGGAGTTGTGTGAATAAACAGTTGATGCGTTACCATTCCTTGGAATTTGATTACTATTCCTTGATTCTTGTTTATAAAAGAGAACTAAAGATGCTTATCCCTGCTTAGATAATTAAAAGTTGTTCTTTTTAAAAAAGATGATGTGTTACACGGGATATGGGAAATTTTTGTGAAAAGAAATTGGGATGGTGAATCCATATGGCCATGATGGATTCAACATCTAGAAAAAAGTACCTCTGTTAGGTACCAAAGATTGGGAAATGGTTTAAATAAAATGAGACCAGACGTTGAGCAGGAAAAGTCGCTTGTCTGTGTCGATTAAGGATCGTTCCGATTGTTGGCCTGCTGATCTAGGACCCTTTAACTGGCCACATGACTCATCATGGGTAAGCTTAGCCTCGGTTGGACCAATACCAGAAAGGCCGGCCCGCAATGGGAGTGGAGAGATGGCGAGAGTATTGTGTATCCACCTGGCAAGAGGCTGGATGGTGGGGTACTGAGCTCTCGGTTGGCGGGGACCCGTTCTAGTCTTGAGAAACCTGTGGGCGAGTTGACATATGCAAGGGTTAAGTGCTACATATGTCGTGTGGTTGGAGATCCCTAGCTGGGTATTAATCGATTCGGATCGCCGAACTTCTTGGATATGAAGACTGTATCTTCGACCCTCATCGTAGATAACAAGTGAAATTAAAGTTGATAAAATGAAGTTAGTGTAGGACAAGTGAATGATCTAGATTAGGCAAATCTAGAATCAGGAAGAAACTTAACTTGTGAAGTAAAATTTTGGCATAAGGATTTACTATTAGTAAGCTTTTCTTCAGAATTGAGTCTTTGAAATTTAGTAAGCTTTACCTTGACTCCCAATAAACCAGCATACCCTTGAGAGTCTTTTCTTTAGTTGGGTAAGTCTCGCTGAGTAATTGCGTACTCAAGGTTTTATTCCCATTGTTGTTGTAGGTTACGAGTCGCTTTGATTGTGATTGATGTTAAGTGTCAGTGGGCTCGGCCTTCTTATATAAGTATATCCCATCTTTAGCTTCTTTATGAGGATTGTCACTTAAGCTAGCATGTATTTTAAAACTTATAAATGTTTTATACATTTTAAAGTGTAATTCTTTTGAATCACTTTCTTTTGTAATCACACCAATAATTGTATAATGTAAACTTATTGTAACATGTAATCATTTTGCAATAAAGAATTTATTTATGCTGTAAATGTTGGTGTGTGATTTGTGTTTACTTAATCCTGCGATCTTGGCAGTAAGTCGTTTATCCGGGGTCCTCGGGGCACTCGGACAGATCCTGTTAAGTTAGTTGGTGCACATGCATAGCCGTCTGAGGTTTTTGAGACAAGGACAGGTGCATGTGGGCCCAATAACTTGGGAGGTTCTGCGACAAGCATACTAAGACCAAGGGAATAGAAATTGCCGATAGATAATGACTTAACGACGGAATAGGAAGGGGTCTCAGAAGACAAGAAGTTCATGGACATATAAACTGGAGTGTTTAAGTAGACAGGAGAAATTCAGATGTGAGTATTTGAAACAAGAGTATTGAAGAATCTAGAGATGGTCAAATGGTAGCAAATTTAATAATGAAAGAGGAAAGAATCCTAAAGGACTAAAGGCTATGGTTAGGGGGCATCTACCAAGGTGTCGCAAGCACAAGAATGAGATAAGATCTAATAGGTTGAAAAAAGTATGGATCATACTAGAATAAAATACTTTTGGCAAGGGGGCATATAGGAGCACAACATAGAATTAGTCAAGGTGACTAATATTTTGAAACAACATCAAGGATGAGGTGAAGTAATAATCAATAAGTCCTTAAAACGGCCAATGCTACTCTAGGATAGCGGTTCTACAGTCAGCAAGACTTTGATACCACTTATGTCACACCCAGTTTTGGAAGGTAAACCGAATGCGAACCATGTACGTGCCAGAATCAGTAATTCACGTACACGACGATAACATAAATGACTCATCATAGCACAATGCTTCAAATAACAATAAAGAGTAAGTAATAATATTAAAGACTAGAGTCATTTACATAATATAAATCAAAGCGCACATAATAGAAACATAGCCAACGTAAATTAACCCACCACAGGCAGCTAACTGGGGGGAGGTCGCTAGCCTAATCCTCGAACTCATCGACGTTGTGGAACTCCTGGAGGTCTGCCTCGACGCCTTCTTCTTTACCTGAGCATAGGTTGCACCAAAGGCAACCTGGTGTTTTGTGAAAGCAAGGGTGAGTACACATCACGTACTCAGCAAATGTCCCGTTTGGTTGAGGTGGACTAGCTTTATGTGGGGTTAGGGTCAAAGCAGTTGCTTTTAGTTCGTCAGGTATTGCTATTAGTAGAAGCCAAATTTTAGCAATAATCAACCCGTGAATCATTTCCTCATCGAGGAACATCATTATCATCATCGAACCCAAACCATTAATAGAACCATTGTGTCTCAGATCATCTGTATCTCTAATCAAAGAGGATCCCAAGGCCGCTCATAACCGTGAGCACGGCTGGTATATCAGTTTCTAATCCTCTGCAGAGGTCGCACACTTTACCAATGAGCCGTGATCCTTTTCCAGCGTGGGTTTACAAGACCCGGTCTTCACTACCGAGGTGAACGGCCAGGGATACACTACGTAGCCTTTACAAAGACTCCCCTAGTGCATAGCTACGCATTAGGTTTCGTTAGTCGTACAAACACAGTACTCCTCCCTAAGGTGGGTGACAAACAAAACCAAATCGAATGAACCTCGGCACCCACCCTTAGCAGAGCGAGCACTATGCCCCGACCCCCATTGACGGCCCTCTAGTAAAGCCAACTATACCCCTAGGTTCATCTAATTATTCAACTAAGGGCGTCTCATTCCACCCTCATGGTTGCACTATTTTCCCGAGTGGTCACTCAACAAACAGGTCCTTACGGAGAGGTACTCAAGAAAACAGCCTGAGTCCCTAAAGTGCCATAAGAACATCATCATAATCATAGTGACAACACCGTATCATAAATACTCGCATCATGTTTGTTGATTAAAGTGAAGTAATAACATGAAGCTAACCATAATAACCCAAAAGGTAAACAAGTACAAGATAAATACAAACTAGTCAATCCTTAGGTTCAATTAAGTAATGCGGGATAGTGAATTAAAAGTGAATAGAACATAATGGGTTTGAGGACACTTGCCTTCACTAAATAGATGCTCAGGGTCTTCAACTTGTAGAACTCGAAGAGCTAGATCACTTGGTCGCCAACGATTGATCTTCGATCCCTCGAAGCTCGGAAACATATCGCAATTTATTCAAGACGCACAACGAATACAAACATCTATATACATATATATATATACATATATATATGTGTGTGTGTGTTTATGTATAAGAACATTACACCATTCAAATAAAAACATAATAAAACATGCAAAACGAAATAGAGCGCGTTACTACAGTCACGCGAGGGAAAAAGAAACGCCGAACTCGAAGCTACGGTCGGGAATATATAGCATTTACGCTAAATCAATATTAACAATGACATTTAATTCGACATTATCAAATATAAATAATATCTACCATTTAGTTTCGATTAACCTGTTACACTAGCAGGTATCAGTTAAACCAGTAATTAATGAAAGTGAGAGATTCTAAGCGAGGCGAAATTACGACGTGCAAAACAACATGACAGCGTGCAAACGACGCGCGGACACGCGCGACATAGCATGCTACGACACACGAAACAGTGCGTGCGACCAGCGCGAACGACGGGCGAACCAGAACGCCACCACATGCGGAACAACACGCGCGAGAGGCGAGAAAATACTAAATAGAGGACGTGTTTATACTTAAACAAATATTAAATAAATAAAAATATTTAAGTTAATATTAGCCATGTTAATGTTTATTATCAAAGCGCAAGTTGAGAACTATATATTTAATCTAATTAGAATATTCATCTAATCAACATTAGTCGAGCAAACATTAAATAAATTACTAACAATATGTGGCCCGACAAATTAACGTTATTATCATGAGTGATTATAAGCGGAAACAACTTATTATCACGGGCAGGCACCGCGGGACCCACGTGATCAACACGCGAGATACGCGCGGCAAGGCAAGCGACACGTGTAAATGACACACGCGACGCACGCACACGACAGCGCGCGACACGCGCGAGACAACGCGACTACGTGCGCGAACATCAAATGATGCCGCGCGCGAACAACAACAAACAAATAATTAATTAAAAGTATTTAAGTAGGTATTAATCAAATAATTAACATTTATATTTATAAAAGCACGAGTTAAAACTACATAGTCATTCTAATTAAATTTTTATTTTATTAACCCTCAAACAAACCAATAATTAGTTATTCAACTAAAACATGCGACACGACAACAACGAGCGCCACATGTGGGAACAACGCACGCGTCACGTGCAAAGGAGCACACGAAAAATGTGCACGACCATGTGTGACCATGTGCAAATGACGCACGACAACACGTGCGAACAGCACGCGCGCGATATGCGATAAAAAACTAAATAGTCATCGCATTTATATTAAACAAATATTAGAGCAACACATTTGAGTTACTATTAATTACGTCAACATGAATTTATAAAGCATAAGTTAACTACTATAAATTAGTTCAATTGAAAAGTCTAATTAATTAACATTAGTTAAACAAAAATATAATTAATTATTTAAAAGGTGCGACATGGTTCAACAATGTTACTAACGCGCAGACGATGCTCACCTCGCAACAACGGTAGATGGCCAGACGAGCTCGTGACGAGGCACGATAACGGCGAGGCAGCTGCTGCGCCGGGGCCGCGCAAAAAACCGAGCCGGGGCTGCGCAGGCCGCGCCGAGGCACACGCGCGGGCCACGCCAGGGCACACGCACAGGCCACGCTGGGGCACTGGCCTGGCCGTGCCATCATCGGTCCAACCGTGCCAGTCACGGGCAGCGGGTCGCGCCGACGCGCGCGCGATGGCCGCGCCAGCCGTGCCAGGCGAGCCGCGCCGCTATGCTAGGGCTAGGCCAGGCACCATGGCCGATGGCGGCACCTTGCTGAAGAACATGGAAAACGACATGCGGTCCATGATTCGAAGAATTTGAGACACAGGGAGAAAGAGGGGAGGATGGGGAACTCGGCTAGGTCAGCGAAACGACCGGACAAGGGAGTTCCACGGACCGTCCACCATGGCCGGCGAACAGAGGTCACAGTTGCGTGTGACCAGGGATCTAGAGGTCACAAATGCTAAAAGTGAGAACACGGGAAGATGTAGAAGGACTTGGGGAAGCTGACCGCGCAACCAATTGGATGAAGATGGAGCGAGCTCGAAGAATTTTGGTAAACGGCGATGTCGGCGCTTTACTGTTTTGATAGTAGAGAGATAGTGAAGAAGAGGAGAGGGCGCAGGTGCGTTCCCTATTGACAGCGCTCGCGAGAACGACCGAATGTGGGGCGAAGATCATGGGAGCAGGGGGTGGACGCGTGAGGGAGGGAGCAGAGGGAGAGGACTCACAGTCGTGCTTCTCGCGTCATGGGTGGAGGCGGTTGGGGAAGAAGGTCGAGCTGACCAGTGGGGCACACCTGCCAGGGACGGGGCACGGCGGCGCGCATCCGTGCGGGCACGAGGGAGGAGCGAGCAGGCACGCGTGGGCCAGCTCGCGGGCGCGCGTTGCGGCATGGAGTGTGTGGCCCGCGAGCGAGGCAAAGCGCAGCACCAGGGCTAGGCCGACCACGACGTGCAGATGCGCTGACACGCGGGTAGGCTGAGGGGGGAAGATGTGCATGGGCCGCGCCGGCGTGTTGGGGCGGGGTGCAGCACGGGAGAGGCAAGTTGGGCCGGCTAGGGAAGATTGGGGAAGGGCTGGCCCTTTTCTATTTTCTGTTTTATTCTATTTTCTTTTGAATTCAACTTCATACACAAATTTGCGGACTACGTGAATGCACAACTAGAATAAATCAACATACAAAAAGAAAAGATGACCCAGCATGTTGTGCAACAATCATGACCCTTTTAGGGTTTTATTTTATTCCATTTTAACACTTACATATAAAGAAAAATTCTTCCCCATAGCTTAGAAAAAGAAAACTAAATCAAGGAAAAGAAAGGGTAACACCTGAATTTGGTGAATATTAGAAAATAAATTTTATACCCCCAAATTCAGGGTGTTACAGAATGAAAGTCGCCTAGAGGGGGGTGAATAGGAAAAACCTGAAAATTATAAATTTTGAACACGCACTTCACCCGGGGTTAGGGTTAGAAATAAACAATTGTGAATTCGAAGTGCAGATGATAGTTCTCCTTGCTATGAGTTACTCAATCAATGCTGATGACTTTGGGAACCAACTCAAAATATTATGAGTAAGGGAACTTTTAGAGAGAGAGGAGAGGGAAGAAACAAATCGAGTAATGAAGATCAACACAAGTGAACACGATGATTTGTTTCCCGAGGTTCGGTTCTAATGAACCTACTCCTCGTTGAGGAGGCCACAAAGGCCGGGTCTACTTCAACCCTTTCCCTCTTTCAATCGGTCACTTAGACCGGTCGAGTGCTTCTTCTTAATCTCACGGGTCACTAAGACCCCGCTAGGATCACCACACAATTAGGTGTCTCTTGCTTGCTTTACAAAACACTTGGAAAGATTAGGAGAAGAAGAAAGCAACAAAGCAAAAAGATCAACAAAAGAAACACAAATCACCCTCTCTCAAGTCACTAAACACTTTTGATCACTTGACTTGATTATGGCACATGGAGAGGATTGGAGGCTTCGAATGTGTCTATGGAGTGTATTCTTTGCTCTTGTATTGAGTGTAGAGAGTGGAAAGCTTAGATGACTTGAATGGTGGTGGTTGGGGTATTTATAACCCCAATCAACATTCTAGCCATTGACTGTTCTATCTGTCGATGGGCACACCGAACAGTTCGGTGCGCACTGGACACTGCACTGTTCACTATCCGGTGCATGGCACGTCAGCCGACCATTGGGATTTGGAGCTGTTTACCATTGAAGTCGTCTGTCCTTTTGATGCACCGGACAGTCCAGTGCGACCTGACATCGCAAACTATCTTATGACTTCTGACGCTTCAGACTGCGGAGCAATCGACCGCAGTTGACCGTTGCTCCGTGGTCTCACCGGACAGTCCGGTGAATTTTAGTCGAAGAGTGAGGCGAATTTCCGAGAGCGGCTAGTTCGCTGAGTGCTCTAGCCTGAGCACCAGACAGTCCGGTGTGCCACAGGCTGGTGCAAGTCTGTTTTGCTCCAAACTTGTAGAATCGCCCCAAGGTCATTTTCCTTGTATGTTTATATGAACTTTATGCACCTGAGAAAAGATCAACTAGGCAAACTAGTTAGTTCATAAGGTTTCTGATGGTCGTCAAACACCAAAATCGATTATAGGAAATGTTGAGACCATTTCCCTTTCAGTGAAGTATATATAGGCCCCAACTCAATTATAGCCGTTGGAGGAAAGCTGCAGCTTTCTGCGGCACACCGGACAGTTCGGTGCCCTGTCCGGTGCGCCACTAGCCGTTGGACCTATTAGTCGACCGTTGGCGTTGTCAGCCTTTGCACCGGACAGTCTGAGCCCTCCTCCATAGTGCCACCTAGAACTAGCCATTGGACTACTGTTCCCTAGTGTACCAGACAGTCTGGCGTGTGGCACCGGACAGTCCGGTGTCCTCGACCAGACAGTCTGCCAGTGACAACACTTTTCTTCGTTTCTTGGACTTTGCTTGATACTTGTTGATCTTCACTTGTGATCTTCATGATGTCTTCTTTTGAGGTGTTGCTTTCCTCAATGCCTTAGTCCAAGTCACTTTAGCATCCTGTGAACTACAACCATAAACACTAGCAAATACATTAGTTCATAGGTTATGTTGATCATTAAACACCAAAACCTTTTGAGCCAAATGGCCCAGGGTCCATTTTCCTTATAGTTTGGTCAGGCAAATGAATTGTATTAATGTAATAAAGATGTGCTTGTACTTTGTTACAGATGATGAAGACGGATCAAATCATCGACAAGGCCATTAGCATCATGTAGAGGGCCACGGACCAGCTCATGGTTACTTGTAAGGAGAAGCTCCACTCGGAGAAGGCAGTAAATGCAATAGAGGTGAAGGAATTGTGCGAAGTGATTGAAGCGATAGCTGAAGGTTTGGACCAAGACTCACTCTTGTGCCAAGAGGCTTTGGATTTGGCTAATAAGGAAGTTGACTTGGACGATGGCGTGCCGACGGATGTGACATGCCCAGTGGACTCACCTCAACATCATCCAGAGGCCTACATGGTAATCAAGTAACACATTGAATCCTTTTGAGGGTAGACTACGACAGCAAAAACATGCCAAGCTTCTCTGGCTAGGTGACATCCAGTGCACTATGTAACACCCTGAATTTTGGGGTATAAAATTTCTTTCTAACTATCTACCAAATTCAGGTGTTACTCTTGTATCTCTCTCTAGGTCCTTTCTCTCTCTTTTCCTTTTGAGTAGATTTAGATAAATTAGTGAGGGATTATTATTTATTTTTGTCAAAACATTATGTGTCATGAAATGTTGCATCATGTCGAGCTTAAATAGTCTTTGAATTGTTGAACATGTTTGAATTATTTTGAATTTGAAACTTGGTTTAAATTTGAATTGAAAACCCTAGAGAAAATAAAAAGAAAAGCAATTAGAAATTCCCTAGAAAAAGAGAAAACCATTTCAGCCCAAACCGGCCTAGCTCGGCCCAGCTAGGTCGCGTGCCCGCGCTGCCTGACAGGTGGGTTCCACCTGTCAGCGGCGGTTTCTCTCCGCGTGCGCTCCCTCTCCCTCTACCCAGTGGGGCCACTCTGTTGGCACCAGTTGCCCTCGCCTGCGCGCCCGTTTTCCTCTCTTCCTCGCGGGCCCTCTTCGTCAACTCGCTGAACCGTTTCACCGCGCCCTCTCGCTACGACGTGGGACCGCCCTGTCAGCTGTGTCTTCCCCGCGAACCGCCGTGGACCAGCGCGCACGCACACCGAGCTCCCCAGCCACGTCGTCGGCCCACGCGCCCCAGCTCCCTTTTGAGCTCCACCCGCACGTGCACTCGCTCCCCTGCCCCATTTCGTGCAAGCTCACCCTCTCTCGCGCTCTCCTCTCGCCGCTCGGCCTCGCCAGAGACTTGCGCCCGACGTGCCGGTCGCCCATCCCGCCAGAAGCCACGCCAAGCGACCCCAAGCTTCGCCCCAAGGTGAGACATCCGTTCCCATGCTCGGTTTCTCCCAATTTTGCTTTGTCGTCGTCCAATTCGGCTTCGCCAGAGTTCGGCCGCGGTGGTCCCCCACGCCCGCGTGGTGACTGGCCGAATTAGCCCGGCCCTGTGCCCGGGCATTGGTCCGTGATGATCCCCTCACCCTGTTATAGCCAGTCCCGGACTTAGCACGCCCTAGATCCCCTCTCCCTGGCCGCGATTCCTCGCCGGAGTTGCCCCAACCCGCTCGAAGCTCTCCCTCCGCCATTCTCCTTTCTCTGACCTCAGTCTCGTGGCCGAAACCCCCTCAGCGTGTTCGCCAAGCCCTCCTCGTCATTTCTAGCCAACCGCGACGGCCTCAGGACCGCCGTAGCCCGCACCTGCCTCGGCTCCGGTGACCTCACCGCTGTGAGCAAGAGCGGCGCCGCCTGCAGCCATTAACCCCTCCGGTGCTCGATTTCGGCTGTCCGATCTCTATCGTGCGGGCCGGATCACCGGATACCGCTTCACGCACGCGCACCCAGTGCCTGGACCCCACCTGTCGGTCGCTTGTGCCCCTGGCACTGGGCCCGATCGGTCAGTCTATTTCCCCGCCCCCGGTCGCTGACCGCCATGGCCCGCTGGTCAGTGCGCGCCCGCGTCCGCGTCCACGCGCCCGCGTGCTCACCTCGCCAGATCTAATCCTGGTTGTTGCTCGCAGATCCGATGGCCGAGAATACCCAGTACCCCTTCGCGTGTGATTTTTGCTAAAGAGACCCTGAGTTCTCGGGTAATAGAACCCGCCGTCCTTAGACTTTACGCACAGGCCCCTGAACTCTTATAAACATACCCTTGCAATTTTAAACAATTACAGAATTGGACCTATTTTCATATTTCAAACTTCAAACCTTGTTTATTTCATATCTTTTCATATGAACTCCAAATTTAGTGATTCAAATTGCAAAATGTTCATAGGAATATTCTCTGTTCAAATAAGTTATGTTCATTCACAATATGTACACTCTAATTTTGTGTCTAACTATAGGTTAGTGTATGTGTTGATTTATTCACTTAATAAAATAAATAAAAAGGAAACCCTAGTGGTAAATAGATGTTTAATATTGTGAAGATAATAATATGTGATGTATGAACTTATCTCTGGTTTAAATTTGATATCTCATTAAAATAAGTAGAGTTAGATTATGTAATCATGGACAACACTTAAAGAATAATCAACTACTAAATGAGATTAGTTCACCCTATAATTTAAATTCCCTTTGAGTTTATACTTTTCCTTTTGAGATGTGTTCCAACGTTTGTACATGATTGATGTGTTGTTTATTTGTCATTTACTAAATGTATTGAATGCATGATCACTTTATTTAGACAACGAGCAGCACGCGATTCCTGAGTGTGTTGTCAAAGATCTTCCTAAGCAACAACCTGGTGAAGGCAACTGTCCTCTGACCTATTATGTCCTACATACTTTATAATTCATTGTCCCGCATTACATTATTGAAACCTAAGGATTGACTAGTCTGTATTTACTTATCCTTGTTTACCTTTTGGGTTAATCATGGTTAGCTTATGCTATTGCTTCAACTTAATCAATGAACATGAAGTGAACATTTATGATACGATGATGATGTTATCCCGATGATGATATTGTGATACTTTAGGGGACTTAGGCCATTTTCCTGATACCTCTACGTAAGGATTTGATCATGGAGTGACCATCTGGGATAACAGTGCAATCATGAGGGTGGAATGGGACGCCCTTAGTTGATTCATTAGATGAACTTGGGGGTGTAGTTGGCTTTGCCTGAGGGCCATCAATGGGGGTCGGGGCGTAGTGCTCGCTCTGCCAAGGGGGTGCAGAGGTTCATTCGATTTGATTTTGTTAGTCACCCACCTAGGGGAGGTGTACTGCGTTTGTACGACTAGCGAAACCTAATGAGCAGCTATGCACCAGGGGAGTCTTTGTAAAGGCTATGTAGTGTATCCCTGGCCATTCACCTCGGTAGTGAAGATCGAGTCTGTACAACCTAGGCTGGAAAGGGATCATGACTCATGGGTAAAGTGTGCAACCTCTGCAGAGTGTTAGAAACTGTTATATCAGCCGAGCTCATAGTTAAGAGCGACCTTGGGTTCCTCTTTGATTAGAAGAACTTGGTTAATTTTAAGATGATGATTAATAATGATGGTTATAATTTTGATCTATGGTATTTCCTCTTGGAGGGAGTACATGTTGGGGGCCTTCCAATTCTGAAGGTCCTCAAAAATGTGATTAACCATGTGTTTTCAGTATATGGATTATTACAGGGGGGTTTCAGCTTCTCTTACGACAAAGACATACGATGTGAAGATGTAACCCGAAGGTGATATGAATAGTCATCGAAGCTGTAGCTGAAAGAGCTTCGGCTCAATATGATGTCGAAGACCAAATATTGTGATGACCGAAAGGGGAAGAAGACTATTTAGTCCTTAATGATTCATGTTATGATTATGAATAGATGTCAGAGACATAAATGTACTTTCACTCAGGCTACGTCTCGTGCCTATAAATAGATGAACAGTAGCACCGTACTGTTCATGCTGGTTTGTACTCTCTCTCTCGCATCCCCACCTTCGAGCAAGCCGAAGGTATCAGTGTAATATTAACATTGTTGATATTCATTTATGTTTTATAGAATGCAAGAATAAATGAATTAAGATATAATTATCATACTTGTTCCTTCGCATTCTTACCCTCATATCGATATGATGAAGGTATGTCCTTGTTAACCTTCGTCTAAGAAGCATTATACCCGCAAGGAGATAATGCTTCGAAGGACGAAGGGCCTTAATGATTAACAATGGTGTTGCCTTGTTCTTGACTCACAGCATTTGAGAACAAGTGACCAACATTGGCGCCCACCTCCGGTGAACTCACTTCCACAACCTTCGGCAAGCATCCACCTTCGACATGCTGCCGAAGAAGGCATCGGTGCCAGGGGCTGCCCTGCAGCTGCTGGACACAAATCAGGACGCACTCTCCCTGCGAGAGGCTAGGAACCAAAAGAGAAAGGCCACCGGCCTGACTCTTGAGGAGGAGGAGCTTGACCAAGAGATTAGGGATTTAGAAGCAATCTATCAGTAAGTACAAAGGAAAAAGGAGAAAATGCTCCGGCTGGCTGACCTTCAGAATAAGATTGACGAAGCAGCTGAGGAGATGCGTCACCTTACTCAGGATGACCAGGACCGAAGGCCTCAGCACAGGGAGCTTCGTCAGGAAAGCCCATTCAATGAAGATGAATGGTACGACGACTTCCATTATGGTAACTTTACTTTTGATGATGCTTCTCCTCTAACAGTAGAATTGCAGGCTACCCCATGGCCACAGTCCTACAAGCCACCTCAGTTACCCATGTATGATGGGCATTTGGATCCAAAGCAATTTCTGATGAGCTATGAGGCAACAATATCCTCGTATGGGGGCAACACTCCTGTCATGGCAAAGTCCTTCGTCATGGCAGTCAGAAGCGTGGCCCAGACATGGTATTCCTCTCTTCGGCTAGGGACAATCACATCATGGCAGAAGCTTAAGGACATGCTAGTCACCAGCTTCCAGGGCTTTCAGATGAAGCCAGTCACTGCTCAGGCCTTGTTTTAATGCACACAAGACCATGAGGAGTACCTGCAGTCATACGTCCAAAGGTTCCTGCGTTTGAGAGCTCAAGCGCCTATAATGCCTAATGAAATTGTTATTGAGGCCATGATCAAGGGGCTTCAGCCATGACCTATAGCCCCATATTTTGCAAGGAAGCCACCACAAATCTTGGGAAAACTCCTTCAGAAGATGAATGAGTACATCCGGGCTGATAACGATTTCCGCCAAAGAAGGAAGGAAGCATACATGCTTTCTGAAATGACTAGGGGCTTTGGAGGAAGACCTCATCCTAGGCATGTCGGGTCAATCCATAATTCCAATGCCAACAATGAAAGGGCCAACAATGCTCAGAGCAGTCATCATAGCTCATAGTCTTCGAGCATGCAACAAACTTCTTACAGACCACAAGCTCCGAGAGGCAGAGGAGGAAGAAGCTTCAGTGGAGGAAGGTTCGGTAATCAGCCCAGGAAGTTGTTCTGCCTTTTTTGTGGTGAGGACAAGGGTTAGACAATGAGGATGTGCCAGGTCACGATCCAAAAGCAAAAGGAAATTGCTGAAGCCGAGGTATGGCAGAATCAGCCGAAGCAGGTCCTCCATACTGCTTCGTGCTACTCTCCATACATCCCAGAATACATAGACAACCAACAGCCTATGGCTTCTGCAGCTTCAGCAAGTCACTCTCAAGCTTCTTGGGCTCAATTAACACCACCCCCATCAATGGCGCCCGCCCAAATCATGATCAGCAGCCAGAAGGGCATCTTTGGCCTCAACAACAATGTGACTTTTGGGAGCAGCCTGAAGCCCGCATAGTTATAGCATTGTGCCCGAATCCAGACATATCTACTGAAGATGACACAATGTTTTGGCCAAAAGAAAGCTCTGATTTGTTCCATTCCTACTCTTTTTTGCTTTTATATTTCCGTTGCAAAAGACAATACAGGAAGATTTAACCTTCAACTCGATGTAATAAACCTGTGTTACACCATCGAGTGTGACAAAACCAAGTTCCGAAGCTCCAAAGTCATTCCTAAGGGAGCGCAGAGTAAGTTCCGAAGCTCCAAAGACATTCCTAAGGGAGCGTAGAGTAAGTTCTGAAGCTCAAAATTCGTTCCTAAGGGAATGCAGAGCTAAGATGCCACCTAAATCAAAGGTGAAGAAGCTCCAAAGTCGTTCCTAAGGGGATGCAAAGCTTAAATGTCACCAAAGTCAAAGGTGAAGAAGCTCCAAAGTCGTTCCTAAGGGGATGCAGAGCTTAAATGTCACCAAAGTCAAAGGTGAAGAAGCTCCAAAGTCGTTCCTAAGGGGATGCAGAGCTTAGCTCCAAAGTCGTTCCTAGGGGATGTAGAGCTAAAATACCACCTATGTAAAAGGTGAAGAGACTCCAAAATCATTCCTAAGGGGATGCAGAGTCTGGGTGTGTATTCGCGTGGGTTTTTACCTTCGGCATAAACATCATTTTGCATCATGCCATCATATCATATTGCATAGCATCGCATCATACATCATTTTGCATCGCTAAAAAGATTTGGAGAAACAAAGAAAAGTTGCCCTCCTTAAAAAATCGATCGGATTATGGAGAAGAATGTTAGGACACAAGACGTGCCTTCGGCAGATATATTGTACTACATGAAGCTAACCTTTGTCAACAATGGCATAAGAAAAATCCTTTTCTTTGCGAAGCGTGAAAAGAAGTGAAGGTGTTTTTTCGCCGAAGGCTCAAAAACGGTACATATGAAGATTTCAAAGAGATATATTACATTAATGTACATACAAATACTTGATGTTTGTTCCTAACACAAGGCGACAACCATACACAAGCATTACATTTTCAAGCATACAAAAATTTAATTTTCCTTTAGCACTTTTTCAGCAGCTTCGTGTAATAGTCCATCGACGACTTCGTCAACGACTTTATTAGCAATCGTCATTATATCCAAAGCTTCTTTCATAGCCGGGTCGGCTTCAGGATTGTACGGCTCCGGTGGTGGTGAAAGGTCAACTGCAATAAAGAATATGTTGGAGAATTTTGAAGCTAGAAATGAACAACGAAGCAAAACCTTAAATAAAATTACCTATAATCCTGGCGCATTCAGTAGCTTCTTCAGCTCGTTTAGCCTCTTCTCGCGCGTCGTGAGATTCTTTCTCATTCTTTTTTATGGCTTCATCAGCCATCTCACGACCGCTCTTCATCCAAACATCAGAGTAAAACCTCCCGCCTAGCAAAGAGGCTTCGACCGAGGGGTCCTTGGTGTCATCTGCTGAGAAAATGGATTCTGGCTGGGCTGCGGCCTTAACATGTTCACAACCGGCCTTCTCTAAAATTGCTGCGACCCCTCGTGCACCGGCAAAAGCGCAGAAATCCCCACGATCGCTGAGTATTTCATAAAAAGCTTCGGCCTCTTCGTCGATCCATTGGATAACCCTTTCGGGCTCACCGCGAATAAACTTCTGTTCCGAAGAGTATGCTCCCACCCTTGCAAAACTATTTTTAGCTTCTTGGCGCATTCCAAGGATTTTTCATAGCCTCTCTCCTTGGAATCCCGAAGCTCTTCAACATTCTTTTGCACCCTTGATCTTTCCACTTCACTTATTTCCTGCTTCGCCTTTGCAACTTCAAAACTTTCATTCATTTCTGCAAGATTTTTCTTCAAACCTTCGACTTCAGCTTTGTGGGCTTCGGTTTGTGCACTAAGCTTGACTTCGCTAGCTTTTAGCCTGTCCACTAAGGAAAACAGTATTTTATCTTTCTCGAGAGCTTCATTCCTTAGTGTGATGACCTTTGACCGAAGATTCCCAAGAGCTATCTGACAGCTCTCGTTGTCTGCTTCTTTTGAGCCCTTAAAGCCTTACTTAGAATTAAGCCCTAATAACAAAAACATATGTGAGAACATAACGATAGCAATAAAACCTACAAACATAGTTTATTTTACAACAAAGGTATTTATACCTTCAACCTATTATAAGCAAGGCTATCTGCAAGATCATCCTTTGACATTGTAGATAGGCCGAACTCGAGCTTCGAGAATCCCATGTTCCTCATCATTTCTCGGCAAACAGTTATCTCTTTATTGTCTGGTAGGCAATAGAGAAAATCATCTTCATCATAGCCGTTGTACACCAAGGATCCTTGTGGATACTTTAGATCCTTGGCATATTGTCTAGCTTCGGCAATCTGCTCCTCCGACAATTGCTTCCTTGAAGCATGTTGCACGATAAACTCCAGCTCTTCAGCAGGTGCTTCGGGAGCAAGAGACTTGGATTTCTCAGGGACACCTTCTTTTTCCAAGGTTAGAGAAGCAGCCTCCGAAGGATGTGCTTCGGCGAAAACTGAGGGTCCGGCCTCAGAAGTAGCCTGCGCCGTGCCAGCTTCACCAGATTTTTTAAAACTTTGCCCTCTATATCAGGCACTGAAGCAGGAGTCGGTACCTTTACAGATTCCATGACAACGTCTAGTACGCTGGCCATTCTTCTCTTCCTCGGAGTTGCTGCAGGAATCCTTGATGCCTTCGCTAGCTCCGTCTCACGTAACGGACTCAGGGCCTTTGGTTGCTCTGTCGCCTTTTCAGTTCTGGCCCTTCAGCCGGTTCTGTCCTAGCTTCGACAGGAGCAGAGCGACTTGGCTCAGTTACAGAAGAGGACCCCTCAATAGGCCTCGGCACTTCGACCGTTTCAATGCGCTTGGGACGATGTGTCAAAACCTTAACTTTCTTTGACCTCGGCGCACTAGAAGTCGCCAAAGTAGCAGTGTTTCTTTTCTTTCCTTGCCTTCGCAGAGGATAACAATAATCTGGGTATACAAATCTGATGACATCAAATACTCTATTCAACCTCTTTTTGCCTCGAGCCCTGAAGGCCGTTGTCATAACATCAGCTTCAGCCTTCGAGTAGGCACCAAGCAATTCATCACTGGTTGCTTCAATGGCATCTAACTAGTCATCATTTGGCTCATCAAACTGGCTCTAGTATTTGAACGTGTACTTCAGGTAGATTAAACCACCTTGGCTAGACCCAGCAGCAGCCTCCTTCGGCATCTCCCACCCACTTGCGAGTGGCCACACTCTATAAGCAATGTGCTCCTGCACTAAGTCCGTTGTGCCTATGTAAGTACATACTGTACTAAAAGCAGTCTGGCATGCTTGTATATCATTCCCAAGGGCAGTGGATGGCCTCCTAATGCCGAAGCGAGACCATATAGGAAGTTGAATAATCCCCTTAATGTCCTCCCTTTCAACCAGGTCATTTTTCACGTAGAACCACTCCTGCATCCAGGCCCCCGGCCATCTCTTCCGAAATGTCGGAACTGGGTAGCTCACCCCAGAGCGAGGCACGAAGCTGTAGCAACCGAAGTTATTGTGATATTGTTCCTTTCCGGTAGCCTTCGTCTCATAAGACAGCTCATGGATGTTACAGAAACATTTTGCATTTGGTTCTAATCCCTAGCTCCTCATGGCCCATATAAAGATCTCCATCTTGATGATAGCTTCGGGAGTAAGCTAATGAAGGTAAATTTCGAAAGTTTTCAGGACTTCGACCAACAATTTATCCAGAGGGAACCAAAGCCCTACATTCATGAAGCTTCTATAAACTACCACCTCGTCAGCTTCGGGCAGAGGGACATTATTTTCCCCTCCAGCCCTCACAATTGAGATATCACGGAAATACCTTCCCCTCATTGCATCAATTTGCCCTTGCTTGATAGTTGATTTCCCAAAGACAACATGGCTTTGTCTCCAGGGCCGATCTTCGGCATCTTCATTCCCGCTTTCTACATCAAAGATTTCACTATCACTGGAACCCTTAGATATCCTAGCTAACATCTCATGTGCAATCTTTTCTGCGTTGGTTTTTTCCATAGCTTCATAAAACCCGGACAGCACCGGATCAACAATCTTCTTCTCGTCAGCCATTAAGTCGATGGTCGTTGAAATGCCAAAGCTTGAAATCCAACTAAACTCACCAAAGAAAGAAAGTTTAAAATGACAAGCACAATGTAAGCAACTGAAATGGCACAAGAAATGCTTTCAATGCAAGCTCCTATTTATATGTCTAGCGCCCCACGGTTTGGTGGGTCCCGCATGTCAGTGTCATTCGCTATTCTAGCGAAGGGAAGGTGTTTTTTCAGACCTTCGGCTAAAGGCCTTTGTTCACATCGCAGTCTAAATTTGTTGCAAAGAAACAAATCAATACTGCGATGGGCTACTATTGGGGGCCTTCCTATTCTGAAGGTCCTCAAAATGTGATTAACCATGTGTTTTCAATATATGGATTATTACAAGGGGGTTTCGACTTCTCTTACGTCAAAGACATACGATGTGAAGATGTAACCCGAAGGTGATAAGAATAGTCATCGAAGCTGTAGCCAAAAGAGCTTCGGCTCAATATGATGATGAAGACCAAATATGATGTTGACCGAAAGGGAGAAGAAGACTATTTAGTCCTTAATGATTCATGTTATGATTATGAATAGATGTCAGGGACATAAATGTACTTTTACCCGGGCTGCGTACCGTGCCTATAAATAGATGAACAGTAGCATCATACTGTTCACGCTAGTTTGTACAAACTCTCTCGCATCCCCGCCTTCGAGCAAGCCGAAGGTATCAATGTAATATTAACATTGTTGATATTCATTTATGTTTATAGAATGCAAGAATAAATGAATTAAGATATAATTATCATACTTGTTCCTTCACATTCTTACCCTCATATCGATATGATGAAGGTATGTCCTTCTTAACCTTCGTCTAAGAAGCATTATACCCGCAAGGAGATAATGCTTCGAAGGGCGAAGGGCCTTAATGATTAACAATGGTGTTGCCTTGTTCTTGACTCATAGCATTTGAGAACAAGTGACCAACAGTACATTTGGGTAATAACTAGGTTTATTACTAAAACTTGGCTTTACTATAGTAATAAATACTTGACCAACTAAAAGCAACTGCTTGACCTTAACTCCACATAAAGCTAGTCCACTTTAGCCAAACAGGACATTTGCTGAGTACGTTGATGTGTACTCACCCTTGCTTTACAAACCACCCCCATCCCAGGTTGTCCCCACTGTACTCAGTGCTCAGGAGGAGATGCTGGCAACATGGAGGACTTCGAGGAGTTCTAGGACTATGACGAGTTCTAGTTTTTCTTAGTGGCAAACCCCCGGTCAGCTGCCTGTGTAGGCCTTATCTACTACGTTTCGTATTTCCGCACTTAGATGATATTAATGATTATGCTATGTATTAGACTCTGTGGATGTCTTGGACATCTTATTGTAATAAAAGTACCTTTCCACTATTTATTTTGAGCAATGTGTGATGATGTCCAATTATGTAATTGCTGTGTACGTGAGTTTCTGATCCTGGCACGTACATGGTTCGCATTCGGTTTGCCTTCTAAAACCGGGTGTGACACACTAACACGTTTCAAAGCTAGAGTTCTTAATCCCTAGGTCGCTTACCCCTTGCTTGCTAGGGATAATGTAGTGCCGATCATTAGGTTCACCGTCCCATTAGGTAGCGACTCCAGCTTCGTGACAAAACCCTGCGCCAGCACCACATCAGCAGAACAGATCAGACACCCCGACCACCTAGCGAGGGAGAGTAGATCAGAACCAAGGGAGGATCGAGAGGCGCGTGCGTGCGGGTGGTTCTTGCATTAGGCTTTGCGCTCCTCGGCGAGGTGCCCGCGGGCAGTTCCGCCAAACATGGCGGTGGTGGGTCTTTCTGCTCGGCTCTTCCTTCTCGACCCATGACGATGGAGTATCAAGGGTCCTCCTTTTGGCGCGCGTACACCATGGCACAATCGAAGGTGGAGAAGATGTCGACACAGACGGTGAAGCTACCGCCACGCGCGGCGCATTCATGCGCATAGCCTACGCGCCCCCGGACAAGCACATCCCATTGGTGGAGTTGTAGATGCCCTTGATGAAGTGGAAGGCGGAGCCGTCACCGACGCTGATCTCATACATGCTGCCAACGTTGTCTAGGATCTGGTCCAAGCATGATTCCCGCGATGTCTTCGGTGTCCCCATGTTCCTCTACCAACACTACTAACTTGGCGGCAAGAGAGATGGAGAGAACGGTGGCGGCGATTGCCCAGTCAGAGCAGACACGACGCATGCAGACACGGGAGTGGGGGGATGATGGCTGTTGTGGGGGAGGGGGTAGCGATCACAGATCCCGGTCATCGCGGACGTGACGCAGGGGAGCAGGGGCAGCGAGCATCAAGGACACGGGTGGGGATGGGATATACGACGTCTATTGTGCGGGGGGGGGCATGGTATTGAAAGGGAAATTGGGTTAACCATTTTCTATAAATAGATTTGGTGGTTGACGACCAACACAAACCATATGGACTAACTAGTTTGTCTAGATATCATTTATCTCAGGTGCATAAGGTTCAACACAAACCAAGAAAGAAATTCAGTTAGGGACTCAATCAAGAATTGGAGCAAGACATAGAGTGTGCTGATTTTTGGCGCACCGGACAGTGTCCGGTGTGCACCGACACCAAGCCAGGCAGCAGATGAACAAGCCACTCTTGGGAATTCTGCAGGCGCGATCCACTATAATTTACTGGACTGTCCGGCGTGCCACCGGACTGTCCGGTGAGTCAGCGGAGCAACGGCTCCCTACGCCAACGGTCGACTGTGCAGAGCTACAGTGGTGAACAATGTCGCGGCAGAAGTCTGAGCGCAGAAGTCAGAGGGCACCAGACTGTCTAGTGTGGCACCGGACTGTCCGGTGCAGCAAGACAATAAGCGACTCCAATGGTCAACTACTCCGAACCCTAACGGTTGCGCTGACGTGGCGCGCACCGGACAGTGCATAGTGGCTGGGACTGTCCGGTGCGCCCATCGCCAACAGCCCTTGCCAACGGCTAGGAAGTGGTTGGGGGCTATAAATACCCCCAACCACCTCATTCATTGGCATCCAAGTTTTCTGAACATCTCATTCATTGCAAGAGCAAAAGACTTCACTCCAAGGCACATTCAATAGATCAAATCCTCTCCAAGCCTCCAAATCAACTCAATTCCATTAGGGACTAAGAGAGGGTGTTTTTGTGTTCTTTTGTTGCTCTTGTTGCTTGGATTGCCTTTCTTTCTTCCTCACTCCTTTTCTAAGTGATTGTAAAGATAAGCAAGAGACACCGAGTATGTGGTGGTCCTTGCGGGGTCTTAGTGACCCGTTTGATTAAGGAGAAGGCTCACTCGGTTTAAATGACCATTTGAGAGAAGGAAATGGTTGAAATAGACCCATCCTTTGTGGCCTCCTCAATAGAGACTAGGTTGTTTGGAACCGAACCTCGGTAAAACAAATCACCGTGTCTACTCGCTTTGATTCTCTCTTGATTTGTTTGCCCTCTTTCCTCTCTCTAACATTTCCTTGCTAGTATTAATTTGAGCTTGCTCCCATACGTCATCCGCACTCTTTGAGCAACTCCTAGCAAGAGAAATAATCTTATGTAATTCTAACGCTAACCCCGGCCTTTAGTGTGTGTTTAAGTTTATAAATTTCAGGTTTTGCCTATTCACCCCCTATAGGCGACCGTCAGGTATCACCTAGTGTGTACGCCTACCGTCCACTCTTAAAAGTAGTAGGGATTTTTTGTCTGCAACTAGTGGCAGCACAGCCAAACGATTGATTTAAAGCCATCTGAATACCTTGTTAGTCTTCATGATAAGTTAAATTGAGACGTTTGTTTGTTTATTATTTTGTGTTAGTACGAACACTACCGGACACAGCTACTTGGCCGAGTGTCTAAAGCACATGGCAAAGCCTGTAAAATACTCGACGAAGTCTTTGCCGAATGTGACACTCGATAAAGAAGTATCGGTGAACTGTATATTAACAACGACTTCTTTGCCGAGTACTTTTTGTCGAGCACTCAACAAAGATTATAGGTCGTAACTTGTGCTAAATAACATGAATATCATTTTTGTATTCACTGTTTTTCATCTTTCAAGTGACTTGCAATTCAAATCTGAATTATTAGAAGAAATTCAATTAAACGAACTAAATCTGATAATTATAGCAAACATTTTTATAATTGTGCCAAAATCGAACATGTAGGTCTAAATAGTGTAGGAACACGCCACAAAAAGTCTAGTGGAAAAAAGAAAAAATAATAAAAATATATTTTGCCGAGTGTCAAAGAAAGACACTTAGCAAAACATTCATTGTCGAGTGTCTTCCGGGGGACACTCGTTAAATATTGTTTTATGCCGAGTGTCAACGTCCGACGCTCGGCAAAGTTAACGGCCGTCAGCTATAGATGGCTGCCGATGGCCCTTTACCGAGCGTCACGTTATGCTGAGAGTTTGACATTCGGCAAAGGACGCTTTGCCGAGTGTCCTTCTATGTTGAGTGTCTCACTCTCAATAAACGTGGTCATTGCTGAGTCTTATTTTGCCGAGAGTGACAATCAACAAAGAGGACTTTGCCGAGTGCCCGACAAAATGCACTCGGCAAAGAAGCAGATTCTGGTAGTGGAATTCAATCTTCATGGAAGATTATTTTAACTTTTAAAAAATAGTAAGGCCCTTTAGAAGGACTCTCTCAAAAGCTCCCTCAGCAGCTTCAAAAAGTATACCAAACGATGGACTCCTCCACTGGCTTCTTGTAGCATCCAAAATCTTGATTTTGGGATTAGTAAAAGAAATCAAAATAAAGTGTCCTTGATGAATAATTATACTTTAGAATTCACCCTTTCTAAAATAAATAGTAATACTAAAATAAGGTTGATTAAATTATATCTTAATAAAGAATAGACATTAGAAAATGTGTTCTATCAAAACAAATGGATATGGACTTTTGAACATACTTGTAATGTAACTACGCATTCAAAATAATGCTTTCCTAAAATGAGTTGGGTTGGTATACACTTATTCTTAGTAACTATTAATAAAGTTTTGATCATGACTAAAAACAATGCTCAACCTTAACCATTTTTCTTGGTAAGCCTTACACTTGAGTTCTAACATACGTGAGCGTAATCACACTTTTCTCACACTTGTTGAGCGATGATTGTATGCGAGCTCACCCTTGCTATAATCACACCCGATCAAAAACATATATTGCCGAAGGAGCATGACTAACGCTGCAATGAGTTTGAAGAGATCTAGATCGTCGTCTCCCAGTCAACTAGGGATTGTGAAGGATCATCGCTATCATATGATGTACTTTACTTAGCTATTTTGTATGGAATTCTATTATTATATAATAAAGATACAATATTAATTTTGGTAATATAAGTCATTATATGTGTGAGATTTGATTCTAACGTATATTTAAGATGCATCTGGATCAGGGAGCCAAAAATAGCTTCTTCCGCTCTCTCTCTAGTGAAAATAGGAGTTGAGTCTAACCAAATAGGGCGATCTCGGAGGCCTCATAAAAATAGGAAGCCTTAAAATAATAAGAATGGCGATCCTTTATGCTCCTTTTTATAGGACTTCATGCTTCTCGTAGGTGTAATTTGCTGGGCAGGTTTGGGCCTGGCCCGTTGTGCAGCCCATGCCATACATTTTACAAGCTGCCCTGGCTTGTGCAGTCGAACGCTCCGGCGAGTGCTACGCTCCTTCCACCACGTCACACAGAAGAGACTCCACACAGAAAGTCAGAAACTGCCGCGGGTCAGCGGCGCCACCGACCCACCATTCCGCCGCCGCCGCGCGCCACCGAACCCTGCCCGCTCTTATATGTCGCCCGCCTGCTCCCTCCTTTCACCGCACACCCCCTGGCGCATCCTCCCGCTACTCCTCCCCCTCCGCCTCTCCTCCGCCGTTTCCGCGCCCGCGCTCGCGGTCGCAATGCCTCGACGCGACGGCGTACGCCTCCTGCTCTTCCCCTGCTCCTTCCGATTCGATAAACCCTCTAAAACCCTAACCTCACCTCTCTATCTCGTGCAGACCAAGCCGCCTCAGCGTAAATGGAAGCCGAAGGCCGCCGAGGTCTCCTACTCGTCCTCTACCTCCGACGCCACGGAGCTCGTCGAGCCCGTCCGGAAGATGACCCTCGCCTCGAATGCGCCACCGGCGGGAGCGGGCCCCGTGCCCGGGCCCGGACCGGCGCAGCTGTGGGTGCCCAGGGGTTACACGACCTTCGCGGAGGACGGTCCAGGCATCGCTCCAGCGTCCACCTCGACTTCCGGGACGGTGACAGCGGAGCGCGACGGCGTTGCGAGTGAAAAACTCTCGAGACTATTTAAGTCTGCCCCGGGCTTTGAGGTGGACAACAGCACCTTCACGGAGGCACAAATCAGGGCCACATTCTACCCCAAGTTCGAAAATGAGAAGTCTGATCAGGAGGTGAGAGCTTAGCAGCACCAAAAATGTTGTTCAGTTTTGATAGTCTCATTCCTTCAGTGCCTCCTTGCTGACATGGCAATGCCAAGAGTTTGACCGAGAAATCATTAAGGACTCGCCTGTGATCGTTATGCTGGTCCCAGTTTGTCATGATGTTAGTTGACTGGGATTAGTTCTGTAGTTTTCGGTGGGCACGCATGATTTTGTCCAGGCAAAATGGCAAATGCAATACTCTAGATTCTCAACACTGCCTGTTTCCATAGGCAAATACTCCACCAGTTCCAAAATAAGTGCACTTTTAGAATGGAGGGGGGAAAACCAATGTCACAGCAAAATTACATAAATAACCCTATCAAAAGATATAGAAACATTTAATAATTGCATCTTGGGAATAGTGAAAGTAGCAAAAAGTAGTAGTGCTAGGTGGTCCATGCCTTAAAAGTGCATCTATTGTGGGCCAATTCTGAATGCTAGATGTACATTTATTATGGGATGGAGTGAATATTTAATTTGCATCTTTACCCGTTAATATTTTACCCTAGTGTCTTAGGCTATTCCCAACCCATTGTTTCTTGTCACGATATCCGAAGTTGCCACATCATATGTTACTATAGAAGATATAGTTGTCCTAGTGTATAGTATCATGTGTTGTTTCATAGTTCCCACAAGTGTATGAATTATGGGCCACTTAGTTGGTTCAAGTTTCAATGTCTATGATCTTGTGCCTGAGTGGTATCTCCCTCAAGATACTTCTTTATTCTTTTTCCTCTTTACTCACATCAAAACTCGACCTGCGGGGGTAAGACAGCCTCCGAGTATTGTATTAAGAAGAAGACCCTCTCACACAGTTCGAGAAAACCCCCGAACCCTGCCCCACCCATACACAGCGGCATCGAAGTCTATGAGAACAACCGCGACCGGGGCTGAGCCTTAAACCTGTGCTTTGGCGTGGGACCGATGAGGGGATTTTTTAACCACAACCTGAAATTCGCTCCCACGGGGAGTCGAACCCAGGACCTGAGGAGTGCTACTCAGATCACCTAACCAACTCAGCTAGAGGCCCTTTCGCCCTCTTTACTCACATGCCACATCAGCTTTCCATTCTACGAGGCATGTATTAAATGAGTATGACACCATGCACTGGGAATAGCCTTAGCTATTGTTGACTTCAATGGGGTCATAATTAGGGCCTATTTGGAAGGGCTCCCAAACCGGCTTCGGCTTTGGCTCCGGCAGGAGCCCTCCCAAATGGTCTCAAAAAAAGAGCTCCCAACAAAAAGCACTAAGGAGCCGAAACCATTTCTATAAAGAGAAGCCGGAGCCAAAAAAGTGTCTCCTAGCGGTTCCTCTCCCACTCCTTATCTTGCCCTTCTCTCGCACCAAGAGGAGCCGTTTTGCGAAACGATTTGTTAAAAAAAATGCTAGATCCTATAGAGGAGCTGCTCTTGAAGAGAAGCCAGAGCCGAAGTCATTTTCGGAGGAGCCACAGCCATGCCAAACAGGCCCTTCCCCTAATGAAGAAATGTTTAATGAACCCACTGTGCAGTAAATCCGTGGGATCATAGATTGTTCTGGCTTCTTTGGGTTTCTGTTATTGCAGTTTAGTAAGTGGAATAAAATGAGTTAAGCATACCCTTGACTTTTGTGATGACAGACAAGGACCAGAATGATTGAGATGGTGTCTCATGGGCTTGCAAACTTGGAGGTATATCTCACATGTTGGTTTTGCTTTAAAATAAAAAATGGCCGTTTATTTGTGTGAAGTAATAAGTGATTATGAATTATGATGATCATTCCCCTCAGGTTACACTCAAGCATTCTGGTTCCCTCTTCATGTATGCCGGTCACCATGGTGGTGCATATGCGAAGAACAGCTTTGGGAATGTGTATGTTGCATTGATCTGTGCTGATTATTATATGATAAGTGCTTGCTATGCCTGAAGTTTCATGTTTTCTTATAGTTATACTGCTGTGGGCGTTTTTGTTCTGGGGCGTTTGTTTCGTGAAGCTTGGGGAAAGGAGGCTCCTAAAATGCAAGCAGAATTCAATGATTTTCTTGAGGTATTTCATGTTCTGCAGAACATTTCTCCATGGTTATTAAAGCGGTAAAACGTTATGAACCATCTTTTTAACATTTAAACGTTGAAACGGACGTTGAAACATCTTTTCAGACTTGACATAGAACATCAAATATAGAATAAGTTCATACATAAGTTGAGTACTTGAGTTCACAAACCAAATAGCATAGAAGGAAACAGATCAAGTTCAACACAAGTTCAACGACCACACAAGTTATAACTTGTATCTATGATCAGTAACCATCATCCAACTCATCAATATCAAGACCTAAAAGAATGATTCACCGTGACTCAGTGATTGTGAGCAAAATCAAAATAGAGCCTAAAACATAGGAGCTGGCTGCTGGGGATGGACCGTGGAAGGCTTAGGCGTTAGGAACTTAGGGTTTTCCATCTTTTGGCCCAGGAAAGGAAAAGCCCACGACGAGTAGAACGTCCTAAACACAAGTAGAACGCCTTAAAACGCTCAGAGGACGTTTAAACGACGTTTAAATGCGTGAAAAGATGTTCTACTCCATCACGTTTTGTCGTTTAAACGACGCTTAAACAACGTTTAAGCGATGTTTTAATAACAATGCATTTCTCAAGACTTAATGATTTTCTTGTCTGTGAAAATTGTAAAAATTAAGTAATTCAAATAGAAGTGTCATATCGAATGCAACAAAGGATAACTAGTTTTGTTTATTTTTTGTTGTGGTTTTAGCATATAACTATAACTTAAGAAGAATATGTAGTACAAATTACATCTTAGGTTGAAACATGAAAAACAATTAAATCCATAATTCGATCGCTTGTAAGTATTTGAACATTGTTGAAAAATTAACACGAAAATGAGAAGATCAAGGTCCACACCTCAACGGGCACCTGTTGTTAGAATATAGAAAGATTAATTATTTAGGCCTGCATGCCTTGTTCTGTATAGATAGAGGTGTATTCCAATTATAGGTAGAGTTGTAACCGAACAAGAGTAGATATAGAACCCTGATTGGTTACCACTATTGTAACTGAGTTGGACTCCAACTTGTTGGCAGTTTATGTCCATATAAATATACATCATGCGGCCTCCCCCTCGAGGATATACGCTTAACCAATCTGGTGGTTTTCTCTCGGCTGTCAGTCAACAAGTAGATTAAAAAGCAGAAATCTTATGTGTTTTTAAGAATCAGTTCCAGCGCTAGTTATTACTAATTAAATTACTCTCAAATTAAGAATCATCATTGTAGCTGTAGTACATATTTGCTTTCTGAGTCATGGATGATTTGTGTATCTGTATTTTTCTTATGAGTAAAATACACTATCAGTCCCTAAACTTGTAGAGGTATGTCATCTCAGTCCCTGAACTCCCAAAGTGCATATTTAGGTCCCTAAACTTGTGAAGTTGTATCATCCCGGTCCCTAAACTCTCAACACGCACATTCTGGTCTCTATACTTCTATGGTTGTCATTGGGTGTATAAATTTGTTTTTGGTGTCATCACTGGTCCAAACAGTTTTGACCCACTCCACATAGACAAGTTTAGAGACCCAGATGACACAACTATACAAGTATAAGGATCGAAATATGCACGCTAAAAGTTTAGAGACCAAGATGATACATTTTTATAAGTTTAGGGATCTAGATGCGCATTTTAAGAGTTTAGGGACCGAGATGATCTAACACTACAAGTTTAGGGAGTGACAATGTATTTTACTCTTTTCTTATGGTTTCTAATTTTTCTTTGTTTCATGCTTCTAGAAAAACCGTGTTAGCATTTCAATGGAACTTGTGACAGCTGTGTTAGGAGATCATGGGCAAAGGCCCAAGGATGATTATGGTACACCTTTTTCTTCTGTCTAAAGCAATTAGTAATCTTTGTATAGTTTGTTATTCATCATTACTGGTAGTGCATTCCATCCTAGCATATGATGCCATTGTTTTAACAATGGATTATTTCCAATTGGACTTTTTTTTGAAAGAATAAGAAAAAAGGATAAGATTCTGGTTTTAGCTGGCTTTCATTTACGCATACAATTAATCATTTTATTGGTTTACGGCTGTTGATATACCTTTGTCAGGTAAATTTCTTGTATGTCACCAATAATTTGTTACATTTGCGTCACTTGATTGATTTCTTCTTTGCCATGGTTGATCGATAAACGCTAGTAAAATATCATGTCACCCTAGTTTACTTGGCCTTCGTAAGGAGGTCTCTAGCTTTGTAATGGTCGCTTGGACCTATTTCTTTTTCTTCTTAATATAATGATGCGCAGCTCTCCTGCGTATTCGAGAAAAAAGTTTACATAAATACTTAAATTCTAACTGTTATTTTCCTGCATTGGCGCATTTAAAAGTTTTTAGTTGTTTTTGGTATAATAAAATCTGTGTCAGCCAGTTTGTCCTGTTCCATCTATTTATTAGTACTTTATGTGATCGATAATTCTACTAACTCAAGTATAAACTATTTGGGCAGACGCTTCTGCCGCACATTTACTTTACTGTTTAAGTTGTTTGTTGCATTTGTTTAGTTCATTAATTTTACCATTGTTGGTATTTGTATATTTATTCATCTTGTTTTGGGAATTATGCAGCTGTGGTTACAGCTGTGACTGAGTTGGGCAATGGCAAGCCAAAATTCTATTCTACTCCAGAGGTGATTGCATTCTGTCGGAAGTGGCGCCTACCTACCAACCATGTGTGGTTATTTTCGACAAGGTGCCAATAACTTTGTGCTCAGGAGCATTGCATCATGAAAAATTTGGCTGCTTTCTCATGTGTAATACCGATACATCTACATTGTTAATCTAAAAATAGAGGGTGAATGGTGATAGCACCATTTATAGTTGGTTCAGTGCCAGTGGCGGAGGACATATAAAATTTAAGGTATGACAAATTTTATACATAACTAAACATACAAATTCGTGTACGTGTACGTTCTAGTTTATAACAAACAATTTAAAATTAAGTAACAATTTAAAGTATTTTACGGCAAGCAAATATAAATAAGGTATCTCAAATATTTATTCACAATTGTATAATATACCTAATGTGGAGTTTTTTTCCTTTTCTTTCTTATTTCCAACCATTGCTAAAACAATCAATCAGTCTATTCAAATCTATGAAGCACAAATACTTAATCAGTTCACACAATCACAATTTACATTACATATATTGCTATATACATTGACTGTCTAGTGGAGCCGGGCCTTGTGCGGTGAAGCATGCTTGAGGTGAGCTACTAGTTAGAACTGTTATGTCTGAGATAATAAAGTAAGGTTCAAAGAAGTAAAATATTATGCCATTTTGAAAAAGTAATAAAATATTATAAGAAGGAACCATGGAATAGGCAACTAGAGCTACGGGTGGCCCTCACCTGATCCACTGATCAAGTGGAAGGAATGAGAGTGAAGGATTTTCTTGTTCGTGCTAGGGATTAGGTGTTCAACTGTACAGGTCAAGCGCACATGACACGATTGGGTACTCAGGCAATCCAATCATAGTTTCTCGATTAAAAATAGTGGCGTCGGGTCACCGACGTTTTTAGATTGGTGACTCCATGATGCTACATGCGCCAAAATCAAGGTATGGCGAGTGTCATGCCTTGCCATACCGAGTCCTCCGCCACTGAGTTGGTTTAAAGATGGCTATAATACCTTCTAATAATACAATTGTCAGCTATCAACTTTGACATTTTTCATTATTCTCATTACTATATGCTTGCCCTCTGCCAACATTTTCTTTTGCTTATTTTTTATTATTGGATCATTGCTGTGGTCAATAGTCTGCTATGCTCTTATTTTTCCTTGGTAACTTCATTGAGTTTGTTTTCATCATCATGAAGTGCAGATTGTTAGATTGGAAACCCCTAACCCTAATTGGGTAGGGGGTGTGTTAATATATAACAACCAAGTACATGGGCCAAGGTCCATTACAGTGATGAGATACAATATGCTAACACCCCCTGTAGTCACAACTCTAGCATGTACAGATGTTGAGACTAGACCGGAACTCTGAGAACAATGTGGATGAGAGCCCTTCGTGAAGATATCGACAAACTACAAAGTGGTCGAGACGTGGAGGACGCGGATATCGCTGACGGTAACACGCTCATGGATGAAGTGGAGGTTGATCTCCACGTGCTTCATGTGATGGTGCTGCATGGGATTGGTGACGAGGTAGACCGCGCTGACGTTGTCGCAGTAGACGAGTGTGGCGCACGCGAGGGGGTTATGGAGCTCCTGGAGCATGTGACAGAGCCAGGACGCCTCAGGCATGTTGTTTGCCACAACGCGATACTCGACCTCAGCGCTGGAGCCGCTTTGAGGACCAGTATACGAGGTTGGCGTCTAGGAACACGACGTAGACAGAGGTGTACTTGAGAGCACCTAGAGGGGGGGGGTGAATAGGTGATCCTGTAAAACTTGAGCTTAATGCCACAAAAACTTGGTTAAGCGTTAGCACAGTAATGCCAAGTGGCTAGAGAAGAGTCTAAGCAAAACACAATAACCACAAGAGGATCAACACAGAGATGACACAGTGGTTTATCCCGTGGTTCGGCCAAGTCCAATGCTTGCCTACTCCACGTTGTGGCGTCCCAACGGACGAGGGTTGCAATCAACCCCTCTCAAGCGGTCCAAAGACCCACTTGAATACCACGGTGTTTCTCTTTGCTTTACTATATCCCGTTCGCGAGGAATCTCCACAAGTTGGAGTCTCTCGCCCTTACACTTGATGTTCACAAAGAAGCACGGAGTAAGGGAGGGATGAGCAACTCACACAAGTCACAAAGATCACAGCAAATACGCACACACAAAACCCAGACTTGAGCTTAAGAGACTATCACGAGTTTCACACTAGAACAGAGCTCAAATCACTAAGAATGTCGAACAAGTGCGCAAGAATGGAGCGTGAGTGATCAACAATGCTCAAAGGATGCTTGGTACTCTCCTCCATGCGCCTAGGGGTCCCTTTTATAGCCCCAAGGCAGCTAGGAGCCGTTGAGAGCAATCAGGGAAGGCAATTCCTGCCTTCTGTCGCCTTGCGCACCGGACAGTCCGGTGCACCACCGGACACTGTCCGGTGCGGATTTCCTTCCTTATTTGGCGAAGCCGACCGTTGGCAGCCTTTGAGCCGTTGGCGCACCGGACACTGTCCGGTGCACACCGGACAGTCCGTGCCCCCTTCTAGCCGTTGGCTCGGCCACGTGTCCCGCGCGGATCGCGCGGCCGATCGTTGGCTCACCGGACAGTCCGGTGAATTTTAGCCGTACGCCGTTAATTACTTCCCGAGAGCAGCAAGTTCGCCTGAGTCTGCCTGGCGCACCGGACACTGTCCGGTGCACCCAGACTGAGCAGACTTTGGCTGAACAAAGCCATCTCTTTTCCAATTTGATTTCTCCTGTTTCCAGCACTTAGACACAATACATTAGTCTCTAAAACAATGTACTAAGTCTGAGAAACATACCTTTATACTTGATTTGCACTTTGTCCACCACTTTGCATAGATCAACACTTAGGCACTTGTGTTGGACACTAAATCACCAAAATACTTAGAAATGGCCCAAAGGCACATTTCCCTTTCAGTACTGGCGTGTGTCGGGGCAGCCGGACCAATCCACGTTGGTGTATACGATCAACTCATAAGTCGGAGATGGCTGAAGAAGGTCGTAGTCGAGGGTGCCACAGAGGTAGCGAAGAATCCGTTTGGCAGCGGTTAGGTGGGGTTCCCGTGGGGTGTGCATGTGAAGGTATACTGTGAAGGCACACCTGTTGGACCATGTAGGCAATGTTGGATTGGGTGAAGGTGAGATACTAGAGAGCCCTAGCGAGGTCTGGAAGGCCGTCACATCGTAGATCAGGGCGTCATCGTCGTTGGAGACCTTCCCCTAAGTGTCAACAGGCGTGGAGCAAGACTTGCAGTCGTACATGCTAGTCCAATTTTGAATATCTATGGCATATTGGCGTTGGTGAAGGAAGAGGCTATGTGGGCAGCACTCCACGGTGACTTCGAAGAAGTGGAGAGGGCCCAAATCCTTCATTGCGAACTCGCATTGCAGAGCGACGGTAGTGCACTGGAGGAGAACGACAGTGGATGCCGTGAGCATGATGTCATCAACGTAGAGGATGTAGTCGGTGTCGTGGTCGTGCCGAAGGATGAACAGGGATGTGTCCGGCTTGGCCTCGACGAAGCTAAGGGAGACAGAGTAGAAGGTGAAGCGACTGTACCAGGCCCAAGACGTTTGCTTGATGACATACAAAGATTGGTTAAGCTTTCACACATTTGGACGTGTGGAGTTGATGAAACCGGCGACTGGCTGCAGTAAATCGTCTCGGTTAGAGTGACGTTAAGGAAGGCATTCTTGAATCTTGATGTCCAACTGGTGGACCGCCCAGTTTTGGAAGAGGGCGAGGAAATCCCGAACGGTGGCAGACTTCACGACGGTGCTGAAGGTCTCGTCATAGTACACTCTAGGACGCTGAGTGAAGCCCTGAAGGACCCAACATGCCTTGTACCAATCCAAAGTACCATCAGCCTTGAGCTTGTGACAGAAAATCGACTTGCCGGTGATCACGTTGGTGCCATGGGGACACAATGCTAAGTCCAAGGTGTAGTTGGCCAGTAGGGCCTCAAACTCCATAGGATGATGCCAATGGGGATTGTCGAGCGTGGTACAAACATTAGAGGGGATAAGCATGGGGGTCGGAGCAGGGGGGTCTGAGCACTAGCCAGTCAATAGGTTGGAAAACACTGTTTGATCAACGTGTGACCATCGGGTGGATGTGGCGGGGATTGCGGTGTATGGCGACAGATGGTGCACCGGCGGCTCGTTCGGGAGTGGGCCGGGGCATGATGAGGTGGCTCGTTGGAGGAGGGGACCGGTGGACCGAGCCTCACATGTCGCTGGTAGATGCGAGCTGGATTGGCGAAGCGAGCCAAAGGTGGTTGGAGAGGCGGCACCACACAGGGTGTGTTCGAAGGCAATGGGGCCTCACATTGCGCACTCAAAGGTGATAGGGCTGCACATTGCGCGGAAGATGCCGCTGGAACCAGAGGTAGGGAAAGAAGAGGTACGTCTATGGGATTGGTATCAAGGAGAAAATCAATGTCGAGAGATGGGGAGGAGCCAACAAAGGGAAAAATGTCCTGATCAAAGACAACATGTCGAGAGATGATGACACGGTGGATGAGAAGATTGGGGCACTGGTACCCCTTGTTATTGGAGTACTTGAGGAAAAGGCAACGAGTGGACCAGGGCTCAAGTTTGTGTGGAGTGGTGGTGGAGGTGTTGGGATAGCAGGCACAACGAAAGACATAGAGGTGTATATAGGAAGGGGCGATGCTAAAGAGGGTGAATAAAGGTGTGGGGTGACTGCCTTCCTTGGAGGGGAGACAATTCAGGAGGTAGGTGGCGGTGTAGAGACCCTTAGCTCAGTAACGAGCAGGAAGGGAGGCTTGAAACAGGAGGATGCGAATGAGGTTGGTGACGATGCAAATCATGCCCTCGACCTTGCCGTTCTAAGGGGAGGTGTAAGGACACGACATTCGTAGCTACACGCTGCGCGATACAGAAGGCACGAAATGTCACATTGAACACCCTAGATGGTGCAACCGAATTGAGTCTACACCCAAGCGAAGAAGTGGGATATGGTGGCGAGGGGGGAAGTCTACTAGTAGTGGGAAAAGTCATCCATGATAACCAAATAGTACTGGTAACAGGAAATACTCGGTATCGAGGATGTCCAAAGGTCACAATGGACTAGATCAAAGGGGTAGCGGTTTGGGACATGGAAGAGGGGAAGGTAAGCGAGTGTGGCATCCAAGCTGACAAGCATGGCAAGGCGAGGCAACGCTGCCGCGGGGGCAGGGGATGGCCGATGTGCTCGAGAATCTAGAGAGGACGTCGTGACCAGGGTGGCTAAGACGACGATGCCAAGTGGAGGCAGAGGCAACAACAGTGAGGGCGTATGGTGCGGCAACAAGGGAGGGGGGTGGGAAAGCGAATAGGATATAGGGGGACAGAGCTGTCTCATTGGATGACCACGACACGAGTGGTAAGATCTCGTATGGTGAGCCCTTAGGGATCGAACTCTATGGAACAATGATCATCAGTGGTGCAGCGACGAATCGAGAGATGAGTCTGTATGATGTTGGGGGGCAACAAGGATGTTGTCGAGGTACAGAGGACCAGGAAGAACCGTGTCTCCTACTGAGGTGACAGGTATAGTCAACCCGTTATTGACAATGATGGAAGAAGGGAATGTGGGGCTGCGGGGTGGGGTAAAGAAACAATACCAGGGTCAGGAGTGGTGTGGTAAGAGGCGCCAAAGTCAGCAACCCAGTCGTGGGAGTAGCAGCATGGTTATTAAAACGACGGAACATTGAAACACTCATGGGTGGAGTTTTAACTTTTAAACGGTTTAAACAAAGTTTAAACGTAGTTTTAAACAACATAGGGAAATTTCAATATATCATAATTTCAGACAATTATATAAAGTCAAATACCAAACAACCAACATAAGTTCACATAATAATATTGTGCAAAATGACATGTCCACAACCACATTACCACAATAACACAAGTTCAACTAATAGCAAGTCGACAACCGCAAACAAAGTGGAATGAGATGTCTAATAGTCCACAATCACAAACATAGCACAAAAGCAACTAAAGTAGAATGCAATGATGGAAATTAAGTGGCGGCAGCGGACGGGCGGACAGGGATAGCGTAGCAACGCAGGAGGGCGGGACACGGCTGCACGAGGGAGGAGCCTGAGCCGATGGCACGGCCGGGCACAGGCGATGGCGGCCTGGAGGCGCCGCGGCGGCTGCACTGGAGTGGTGGACTGGCGGCACCCTCGACCTGACGTGTTGAGCGAGAGGGGCTGTAACCTGGGCGGAATCCCTAATTGGGTTGGGCCAAATTTTACAAGCAGGCAACTTAAACGCTCGAAACGTGGCGTTTAACTATATATCGCGTTTAAACGTCAAAACGTGATGTTTAAACGTCGTTAAATGACGTTTTACGAGGAAGTGTAAAACGTTTCAGCATTTCGCTGTTCTATCAGAGTTTTATAGTTTAAACGACGTTTAAACGTCGTTTTAATAACCATGAGTAGCAGGAGCGGGTTGCGATGACATGGGATATGAGGAGAAAGCTAGGGGAGGCATCCCCACAGAGCCACCAAATGGGCGTTGGGCCCACCAGTGGCGATTAGGCCGATGGCGAGCATGAGCAATGGAGACGACAAGGCCTCGATTGTCATGGAGACAATCTCGACACCACAGAACAGAAACAGCCCTAGAGCATGGCGTCTCGCCTGAGGGTGGCAGAGGTCGACGCATTTACGGAGAACGTGGTTCATGTCTTGATCAAAAGGCCATGAACGTGCCCTAGAGAAATTGCCCGTCGTGAAGGGATACACACACACACGGTAGAGAGGCTCATGGATCGTGACAGAGCGAAAGGCGGGTGTTGAGGGAGCGGTTGCAGTGAAGGAGGATGAGCGCACGCTTGGACCAGACTCATGCAGAACAGCCGGGATGATGCATGTGGAGACGAAGAGTGTGCTAGTAAAGGAAGAAGGTGGTGTTGCTGTCGGCGGGCGCGGTGTAGGCAGGGATGTGGGCGGTGTTAGGGTGGAACACTGCTACAAGGGAATTGACGAGGGTGCCAGGGAGGATGAGAGTGAGGGTAGGGTGAGCCATTGAGGGTGGGTGAGCAGCGGGTGCTCAGTCTTGTTGGGAAAGAGAGAGGTGCAGGGAGAGGGAACAAGGGCGGCAGCCAAAGTGGAGAGAGGCAGAGGAGGCAGCGGACATTGTGAAACAACAGTAGGAACTCACATGCGCGGTGTGGATGGCAGGCGCTGGTGCGGCTGGCGGTTGGTCATGAACTTGCACATGCGAAGCATCACGATGGGTGCCACCTTCGTGTCCTCCATGCTTGATGCAGCTGCCTGTGGCGCACATGATCGACTTTTCCGGAGCTGGTTCTTCGGGGGACGCGTGGAGGCAAGGAGTGGCATGCTAGGGGAGAAGGGAGGTAGCTGGTGGCTGGCTAGGGAGGTGGGAGGGAGGGAGATGGCTTGACACCATGTTAGATTAGAAACCCCCCTAACCCTAATTGTGTAGGGGATGTATTAATACATAGCAGCCAAATACATGGGCCAAGGCCCATTACAGTGATAAGGTACAATATGCTAACATAGACTGTTGCAGTTCTTAATTAACTTTGACATGTTCATATTGGGAAAAGCTGTTCAGCTTATAGCTTGTTATTACGTGAATGCTGTCAATGCCACTTGTGTGGCTAACTAGCTATATTTTGCATGCTTGTATTCATCCTCATCCATTGGATGGCCTGGAACCCAGTATGCACACTTTTTGCATGCAATTACAGAATTGCCCTCGCAACCATGTTTGTGTTTACTGTTGATTCTGATTATAATATTAGGATGCTTTCTGTTTTCATCTTTCATCAGGAAATCTGCCTCCTCATTTTTTGCTGCTTATGATGCATTATGTGAAGAAGGAACTGCAACACCTGTATGCAAAACCCTTGATGAAATAGCTGATATAGCTGTACCAGGTTGTCATCTTACTGATTTTCTAAATCAGACTGGTTCTTTTTGCCACGATCATGTTTGACTGGCTAATGCCGTCTCTATTGGGAATCGACACTTGTTTAATTTTGTTATAGGGTCAAAAGATCATGTAAAAGTGCAAGGTGAGATCCTTGAAGGTCTGGTTGCCCGGATTGTGCCTCGTCAAAGTTTAGTGCAAATGGAAGAGGTTTTGAAAAACTTTCCTCAGGCTCCATTTGACGCCGGTAAGGTGATGGAATTGAAGTTATATGCACTGTTGAGTATGTTCAACCAATATAAGAGTTTTTTTTAATATTTTTACCATTTGTTGGTAAATGAATCATATGTCCAGCCTAGTAATGTTGTAATGTTCTTAGAATTGTTAGAGGCTGATAATGGAAACCCTAACCCTGGATTACGATAGACATATGTATATATGAAGAGTCTATATAGGTCGGGCCTTTGCCCATTACAATAGATATACGTAAGAATATACGATAGTCCTCTAGGATTTAAAATTCTTTCTCCTTAATTTAATGATGCGCAGCTCTCCTGCGTTTTCGAGAAAAAATATACAATAGTCCAACCTCGGCCCCCCACATTCGCAATTCTAGCCATTACAGATGTTGAGGCTGGACCGAAATTTCGAGAACACCGTGGATGGCATGCCTTTGGTGAAGATATGGCGAACTGGGAGGCGGTCGGGACGTAGACATCACCGATGGCGACACGCTTGTGGACGAAGTGTAGGTCGATTTCCACGTGCTTCGTGCACTGGTGTTGCACAAGATTGGTGGAGGGAGCGCTGACATTGTTGTAGTAGACGAGGGTGGCGCGAGTGAGGGGTCTATGAAGCTCCTGGAGTAGCTGACGAAGCCAAGACGTCTTGGCCATATTGTTGGCCACATCATGGTACTTGGCCTCAGCGCTGAAGCGGGAGATGACGGGCTGCCACTTCGAGGACCAAGAAACGAGATTGGTCCCCAAGAACACGACGTAGCTAGAGGACCGACACGTATCGAGGAAGCCGACTCAGTCAGCGTCGATGTAGACAATCATTTTAGAAGTCGGAGAGGGTCGAAGAAGGAGACCATAGTCGAGGGTGCCGCAGAGGTAGCAAAGAATTCGCTTTGCAGCAGTGAGGTGAGGCTATAGATGTACAATAGGCCCGAAGCCCGAAAGCCCGACTTGAAGCACGATTTTTCGGCTCGGTTCTAGCCTGGACCGGACCGCTATAAATGGGCTAGGCCCGGCCTGACACGAATAAGCGAGCCGGACCCGAACAGTGATCTAAGCCCGGCGGGCCGACTTGGCTCAACCGGTTTAGTGCCTAGCCCATTTGGCTCGTTTTTTACACTAAATCGTGCTTTTGGGCCCGCTAAACCCACTTTGGGCCTATTTTTTCCGTGCTAACCGGGTCGACCCGACCCATTTAAGCCCGTAACGAGCCATGCCCGGACAGGGACACAAGCCTGTGGGTCAGACATGTTTGGGCCGATTTTCTAACCGTGCCTGACGGGCCGGGCCTAAACCGGGCCGAGCGGCCCGTTTGTACATCACTAGGTGGGGCTCTCGTGAGGTGTGCATGTGAAGGCACACATGCTAGACCACATAGGCGATGTCGGGCTAGGTGAAGGTGAGATACTGGTGAGTCCTAGCGATGCTCCAGTAGACTGTCATGCTGACGATCGGGGCATCGTTGTCGTCGGAGACCTTTGCCTAAGTGTCAACAGACGTGGAGCAGGGCTTGCAGTCTAACATGCCAGGCCACTCCAGAATATCGATGATGTATTGGCGCTGGTGAAGGAAGAGGCCCTGAGGGGCGACACTTTGTAGCGACCCTCAGGAAGTGGTAGAGAGGGCCTAAGTCCTTCATCGCGAGCTCGCGTTGCAGTGAGCCCAACAAGAATGGAGACAAATGATATAATAAATCAAGACATGTGAAATAGTGCCAATAAAAATATTTGAACTTTCAAGGGGCAAAAACTATTGTTTTCTCATAATGATTTGGTCTATTGCAGATACTATGTCAGATAGGATTATTGTTTTCTCATAATGTTTCCCGTGATGTCAAGAACTGTTAATTTGCTGCTTATTTTGAAATGTCCAGTTTGCAGGATTGATTCTTGGTTCTGTGAACCTGCACAGTATCCGAGGTTCAGGGAAACACACAGAATAGAACCATCTTCCCTTTTGAAAATATACTTGTATTCTAGAAATGCTTTCTGATGGATTTGGGGTGCTTTAACTTCTAAGAAGACTTATTGCAATTGTGTTATGAGCTAGTAATTATTTTAGCTTTTTATTATTTATTTATTATTTACTTGCTGTTGCAGGTGACTCAGATTTGGGACCAAGTTTACGAGAAATTTGTGCTGCTAATAGGTCAGATGAAAAGCAGGTATTAATGCTGTAAATTGGTATTTGTTCTCCATGAGACATCTTACTTTGTGTTTGTTCAACCTTGCTATAACTTCTTTATTATTGTACCTGACCAGCAAATCAAGGCACTGCTTGAAAATGTTGGAGCTTCAATGTGTCCAGATCATTCGGATTGGTTTGGAACTGGTGGACTTGATGCTCAGTCGCGAAATGCTGATAGATCAGTTGTTACAAAATTTTTGCAAGCACATCCTGCAGACTATGCAACTAAGAAACTGCAGGTAAGCTCATTGGTATCTGGCTGAGGATAGATATTTCCTGACTGCAACGGGTATGATTTCAATATTGATAACATTACTACAATAATGTGATATATTACCTGTTGGCTGTTACAGGAGATGATTCGCTTGATGAAACAGAGGCACTTCTCAGCAGCTTTCAAATGCTACTGGAACTACCACAAGATCGATTCTCTTTCAAATGACAATTTGTATTACAAAATGGTTATCCATGTGCATAATGATTCTGTTTTTAGACGATACCAGCAAGAGATGAGGTGAGCTTGTGAAGTCAGCCTTGTTATTACATTACCCTTTATATCATTAACTCTAAAACCTATGCTGCTGTCGTCAGGAGAAACCAAGGGCTGTGGCCTCTATATAGAGGTAAGCTGAGGCATTCACATTTCAAGTGTGAGTGGAGGTGTGCTCTACTAACATGTATTCCATGGTTAGGTTTCTTTGTTGATGTGAATTTGTTCAAGGCGAACAATAAGAAGGCAGCTGAACTAGCCAAAGATGGTAACACTTTACTGAAAAATATCAATGGTGCCTTGGATTCAAATGCTTCAGTTGTGGATGGTTTGGCTGATGAGGATTCAAATCTAATGGTTAAACTAAAATTCTTGACATACAAGGTACTCTTCTATCAGTATTTTCAGCTTTTTTGTAGGTATTATTGGTTGCTTCTTGAGGTACCACGCTAGTGTTTGCTACTCCGGGTTGTCCGGGTTCGTTTTGGTGTGCTTCTAAAATAAGTTCGGAAATGTTATTGCTACGCTTATTGTTTCCTATTCCTGTAATTGTGATTTAATCTACTTTTATTTATATGTATGTCTACCTTTCGCTTCAAGCCGATTTTGTTTTTGAATTGGAAGAGGACTAAAACCATTAAAGTTAACTTTTGTTTTATCTTGAATATGCATCCTAACAATTATGTTATTTTGTTTGTTGATAGTTGCGAACATTTTTAATTCGTAATGGATTGTCTACCCTTTTCAAAGATGGACCATCTGCTTATAGAACTTACTACCTAAGGTATGCAATGTATGCAAAATTTTTAAGTTTTACTAGTATATTTTTTTGCAAAAGAGTGGGTTGTCAATGAAGAATCAAAATGAGAACATAATTTGCTACTTTATCATGATACTACTCTAGTTAAGATGTCTACAAAATTTGCTTAGTGTTAGAAAAATGGTGCTAGCGAAAGGCCTCTAGCGTAATGGTTAAGGCTTCCGAGTAGCACCTCCAGGTCTCGGGTTCGATCCCCCTTTGGGTGAATTTCTGGCTTAGTTAAAAAAATTCCCTCGCTGTGCCCCGCTCGCTCTCGGGCTACGTCTTGCGCGCCACCCTCTGGCTGGGCCGTTGCAGAGTGGGCGGTGACGGCCCGCTAGTGATGGGGGATAGGGTTTAAGGATTTTCTCGGCCGGGATCATGTTTCAGTCTCTTCTTAATATAATACTGGGAGGACTGTCTTTCCCTCCCTGTCTGATTTTTTAGAAAAATGGTGCTAATGCATCCTCTAGACCTCGGCCTATTTAATATTGCTAATATCTAGAAAGTATAATTATAAATTCATGATATGCGAAAAGGCCTCTAGCTGAGTTGGTTAGGAGGTCTGAATAGCAGTCCTCAAGTCCTGGGTTCGACTCCCCGTGGGAGCGAATTTCAGACTGTATTTAAAAAAATCCTCTCGTTTGTCTGACACCAAAGTAGAAGTCTAAGGCGCGGTCTCGGTCGCGGTTTTTTCTCACATGGGCTATGGTGCCGCTATGTATGAGTCGAGCAGGGGTTCGGGGGGTTTTCTCAACCTGTGTGAGAAGGTCTTCTTAATAGAATACCCAATGGTTGTCTACTTGTCTTACCCCCGCAGGTTGAGTTTTTTTTTAAATTTTCATGATGTAGCCTTTTCTGATATTCAACTTCTTTTCTTCATCACATGACAATTGATGCTTGATTAGTTCAATCTTATAGTTGTAAAGTAATTGTTGTGTAAGTTCTGTATAGTTAGGCCCTGTTTGTTTCTATAGTGCTAAAGTTTAGCACAACACTTTTTATTGAAGTTTAGCACATATGGAACCAAACAGGCATACTAATAGGGCAGTGCTAAAATTTAGCACCCATTAGCTCTTACTTTGGTGCTAAATTGTGCTAAAAGTGGCCCCCCTGACCCATTAACGCTCCCTGCCCTCTTTTAGCACTGCTATCGAAACAGAAGTAAAGTGCTAAACTTTAGCACCTCCTTTAGCACTGCTAAAGCTTAGCACCTTGCTAAAGTTTAGTACATGAGATCCAAATAGACCCTTATTTTCGACGCTGCCGTACTGATAGATGTAATGTTTGAAGGTTTAAGTCGTATATAACTTTTTAATTTGAGCTGTAAATTATGTACTACTTCAGTTGGTGCCATATGCTGTGAACAGAGACTATGCCAACTCTAATGTTAATGCCCTTTTTTTCGTTGATATAGGCAAATGAAGAACTGGGGAACATCAACAAATAAACAGAGAGAGCTTATCAAATTGTTGGACGAGTGGTATATTGCTGTTACATTCTCTCTTATGGAACTGCAAATGTTCCTTCATCTAATATGATTAGTTTACTCATTTTAGGGCTGTATTCATTAGAAGGAAGTACGGGAATAAGCCACTCTCATCCTCGACATATCTTAGTGAAGCAGAGCCTTTCCTTGAACAATACGCCAAACGAAGCCCTGCAAACCAGGCTTTGATTGGGGCTGCTGGTAACCTTGTTCAAACTGAAAATTTCTTGGCCATTCTTGATGCAGAGAGGGATGAAGAGGGTGATCTCCGGACAGATCATGGGGCAGCACCTTCTGGTCCTGTGTCAACATCTGTTGATGTGGTTCCCAAAACAGAGGGCCTTATAGTGTTCTTTCCGGGTACTTACTGCTGATATATGTTTTATGTCATTTTCATTCGTTAGAGTAACTGAGACACTGGTATAATTTCACTGATCAACATTAGAAACAATGGAAAGAACTTTGTTTCTCTGGTTTGTAGGTATCAACCATTAGAAACGATGAAAAAAAACTTTATTTCACTGGTTTCTGGGTATCAACCCTTGGCCTTCAGCCACGATACTGATGTCTCATCCAAATAATAGCTGGTATCAAATTTTGCAAGAACCATTAGTTATTCTTAATAAAATCTAGGTTTTAAGGTTACTAGTTTAGGTTTTCTTAAGCCTTCTGAATAACCATAAGTTATAGTGACCATTTTGTTTCCCTTGGACTTGTCTCAATGCTTCTACATTAGCCTATTGAATAATTTGGACTATATAAACCAAGTAATTGTCAAACAGTTGTACGGTCTATTTTGTTTCGTTTGAACTAATCTCAATACTCGCACATTATTCTATTTTTTTTTCGTGAACGTGCAGGAGAGCTGCGCATCATTAAATTAAGAGAAGAAACAGTCCCAAATGGACCAAAGTACAATGGCACAAAAGGCCAAACACAAGACCACAAAACCCTGACCAAACACAAGACCACCAAATCTGCTACGCACAGGAATGCAGCTTCCTTTTGCGCGTGGAAACAGCAGCACGCAATCTGCGCGTGGAAACAGCAGCGCACAAAAGGACAGCTGCACAAGTGCAAGCAGGCCACACACCCACACAACTGCTCTTCACTAGGGGAAAGACCGCATTATTCTATTGAGTAATACAATATGGACCATATAAAACTCGATCGCTAGGGGAAAGACCGCCCACACGGTATTATATTAATAAGAAACTCAATCGGAGCTCTAATCGAGAAAGGTTAAAAAACTGACACCCCCCATGCAGCATCAGATCTTTACTCATGCTTTGAGCCCTCCTAGCCCCTACATGAGGATACACCTTGTATAGGTCAGTCCATCTTGTGTGCACACAACCTGGGGAACCAACGAGTGACCTTTTTTTAACCTCACCTTGGAATTCACGCTCACTCGGATTCGAGCTCAGGACCTGAGAAGTGCAACTCAAACCGCCTAACCAACTCAGTTACTCAACTAGAGGACCTTTCACAATATGGACCATATAAACCAAGTAATTGTCAAAAACTATGTTGGTACAGTACTACAGTGTTAATATTGTTTCTGTTGTACTTATCCCAATGTTTCATACATTAGCCCGTTGAATAGCTTATGGACTAGATAAATTAAGTGATCGTCAAAATTCCGTGGTACAGTGTCAATAGATTAAATTAGTTTTTTTACCAATCTGCATCCTATAATGTTGTTTAATGTTAAAATGGGTTTTCTAATTATTGATTCTGATTTAGCATTTTCCTTTCAGGTATACCTGGTTGTGCAAAGTCAGCTCTGTGTAAGGAAATATTGAACACACCTGGTGGCCTTGGAGATGATCGCCCTTTTCATAGCTTGATGGGGGATCTTATTAAAGGTACAGAGGGTGCATAGCAAAAGCTATGTATCTAGAATAGCTAACAACCTATAATTTGGTACAGAGGGTGCTAATAATATATTGGATCAGCCCAATCCAAGCTGCCATTTGCTTGCTGACCCATTTAGTCCATCGCTGCCATGTGCTGCCCTAGCACACTCGGTTCGACTTCACATCCAAAATATCTCCACTCAGTCACTGCCACTCTTTCCTTTTGCCATTCATTTTTTCTTCAGCGAATGCAGCTCTGCCACTGCCCTCGGTCATGAATCCCTAACTGGAGGCCATCATCTCTCACCAGTGACTAGCAAAATAGATTTTTAGACCATAGCCATGGCCGTGAAAAGGCCTCTAGCTGAGTTGGTTAGATGGTCTGAATAGCACTCAGGTCCTAGGTTCGACTCCCCATAGGAGCGAATTTCAGGTTGTGGTTAAAAAAATCCTCTCGTTTATCCCACGTCAAAGCACAGGTCTAAGGCCTTGTTCACGGTCGTTTCTCACATGGGCTACGGTGCCGCTGCGTATGCAAGAGACAACCTGGCGAACTGAAACATCTTAGTAGCCAGAGGAAAAGAAAGCAAAAGCGATTCCCGTAGTAGCGGCGAGCGAAATGGGAGCAGCCTAAACCGTGAAAACGGGGTTGTGGGAGAGCAATACAAGCGTTGTGCTGCTAGGCGAAGCGGTTGAGTGCCGCACCCTAGATGGCTAAAGTCCAGTAGCCGAAAGCATCACTAGCTTACGCTCTGACCCGAGTAGCATGGGGCACGTGGAATCCCGTGTGAATCAGCAAGGACCACCTTGCAAGGCTAAATACTCCTGGGTGACCGATAGCGAAGTAGTACCGTGAGGGAAAGGTGAAAAGAACCCCCAGTGGGTAGTGAAATAGAACGTGAAACCGTGCTGAGCTCCCAAGCAGTGGGAGGGGAAAGTGATCTCTGACCGCGTGCCTGTTGAAGAATGAGCCGGCGACTCATAGGCAGTGGCTTGGTTAAGGGAATGGAACCCACCGGAGCCGTAGCGAAAGCGAGTCCGGGCCGGGGTTCTGTGATTTTCTTGACCTGCTTAAGATGGTCTTCTTAATATAATGCCCGAAGGCTGTCTTAAACTCCGCAGGTCGAGTTTTTTTAGACCATAGCCATGGCCGACATTGCAGAAAGCTTAAAGAAGTGATGACTGGGATTACCAGCTTACAAAACAAGGGTACTGAGTTTACTCGCTAAAAAAGCTCCACTAACAAAAAACTAAACGAAAAGAAACATCATCCTACCGTAACTAACAATCTTAGTACAAGTGACAGAGGTTCCACAGCCTCGTGTTATGGCGCTAGAACCACCAGCACTTCACACCATCACTGGCCTGTCAATGTGTGCTTCAGATGTTGCAACAGTTTGCTCCTCCATGTCTGGTACTCCTTCCTTTCCATCCTGCTCCAATGCTGTAAAAAAACCAGAGTCATACTACTCCCTCTGCTCAAATTGTAAGACATTTAGACTTTTCTAGGTAAATAGCTTTTGCTATGCACTTAGATATGCACAAATGTCTAGATACACAGTTAGACCAATGTTTCTAGAAAAACCAAAACGTCTTATAATTTAAAACGGAGGTACACATTGAGGTGAAGATACTGAAACAATAGGAAAATAACCCAGTCATTTTTAGTTTCCAGACTCCAGCACACCTCAGCTAAGTATGAACCACCCTCCAATTTGATTTGATTTGTTCCCTCAAAATGTTTTTGGGATGTTGGTATAATTGGCCACTGTAATCTTTCCCTAGTCCAACACAAGACCAACACTGCTAAAGAGCATCTGAAAAAAGATGATATGCTGATTCTTCTTTCCCACAAAGTTTACAGAGTTTAGGGCCATCCCACTTCATGATCCTCAACTGATCTGCCATCTGCAATCTGTTATGCGATAATATCCACAGGGAAATCTAGAATCTTAGGGGAACTTTGGTTGCCCGCAATTTTTGCATTCTAAGCTCTATCATCTGCCAAAGGTAATACATCTGTAGAGTGATCTGGTAGTGAACTTCCTGACGATTGCAATATCCACAATACTGTCCTGTGTCCCTTGATTAATAGTGTGTTTGGTTTGAAGAATGAAGTGATGCATCTTCTTCTTACTCCTCACTTTTTTATTTGGTTTGTGGAATAGAATGAGTTTATCCATTATCACCCCATTCCTCGTAAGCTAATAATTAGTATATACATGAGGAGTGGGTTGATTCCACCAAAATTAATGGAATGAACTTATGATGCATCACCTTATGAAGCATAGATTGACTCCACAAACTAAACACACCATAAGTTACCATCTAATCTCTATCAGATCAAGTCATTCACCTCTTTCTGTTGGTCCAAAATTTCTTCTAAAGCTTAGATTCCAGTTGTTTCTCCTTGCCTCAGCTATAGTTATCTGTTGGTTATTATAAATGCGATAGATGTTTGGGTATGCAGTTTTCAGAGGGCTGTCCATGATCTATGGTCGCTTCCCTGACAGTATTTCTTGCGTCTCAGCCCTTGGTGCTGTCATTTCCGACACTGGCCACATCCCCTGCCCTCGGCCTCCATCTTCCATCCTCAACTCTTGCATCCATGGTGCAGCGTCACTTGCATCTCAGCTTTGGTGCTGCTGCCATCAGTTAAATTCTCAACCATTGATGTTCAAAGCTCCTCACTTAACTAAATCACGGGGCATGACACTGAGATAGAATAGGAGGATTCTTTATTATTCTAATTATACTAGGAGAAGTAATATTCATTTGTCAGACCACCGCAGGTTCAGGTGAATCCTATTTGGTTGATGACCTAGGCTAGGCTTCTAGAATGAGTTTAATTTGTCTGTTTGTTAACTATTACAGGAAGATACTGGCAAAAGGTCGCTGATGAAAGAAGAAAGAAGCCAGCTAGAATAACCCTTGCTGATAAAAATGCACCAAATGAAGAAGTTTGGAAGCAGGCAAGATTGACATCATAAATCATAGCAATTTTTTTTTGCATGTTTTGTGGTTTGACTTTTTAGGCTACTTTAACAGTAGAGATAGAACTGATAAATCATTGTTTCCAGATTGAGGATATGTGTGGGTCCACAAAGGCAGCTGCTGTCCCTGTGGTTCCTGACTCAGAAGGTGTCCTATGTACTTAATAATTATTTTTCATTCCCTTGTCTCATTCTTTGTTTTTACTTCATGTGAACATTAATGATGAACTGGCGATTCTTCATATATTTGTGGGCTGCAGTTTGGATTTGTGACATACAACATCACACCTTAGCTTGAACTTCCAAATTACAGCTATGAACTTATTATGGGCTTGAAGAGTCCTTGAGTGGTAAATAATTTGAAGAGTGTACTTTAACAAGAACTCTTTTGGTGTACTGCAGTAGGGCCTTGGATTTTGTATATAACTAAAGATGATTTTTTTTAGATTTTACAAGAACAACACTATTGTTAGCTCATTTTCTTGCATCATTAAGTTTGATCATGTAGCTTTTGCTCTGTTTTCTTGATTTGCCAGGCACGGATTCAAATCCATTTTCTCTTGATGCTCTTGCCGTTTTCATGTTTCGCGTCCTCCAGCGGGTCAATCATCCTGTTAGTAGTCTATATTTACTCATGCAAATTTGTTAGTCATTTTTATGTATTGTGATATGGCTGATATTATTTTAACTTGTCATTTAAAAGGGAAATCTGGACAAGGCCTCACCTAATGCAGGCTATGTTTTGCTAATGTTTTACCACTTGTATGATGGCAAGGTATGTATATATCATGGAAAATTGCTTTTAGCTACTGAAATATGCCAAATCATCAACGGTGTCAATTTCAGAGTCGAAGAGAATTTGAAAATGAACTTTATGAACGTTTTGGCTCCCTTGTTAAGATGCCTCTCCTGAAGCCAGATAGGTAGGATTTTTTTTGCATTGTTTTGTTCTGTTTTTTTAATTCAACGATGAGCTGTGCTTATGCAGTTACAGGAAAAAATTATGGTTATTTTCCAAGAATTGTGCTTAATTCACGCTGATGTTACTAGTACTGTTTGCTCCTGATTTCAGAGCGCCATTGCCTGATGCGGTGAAAGCCATCTTAGATGAGGGGATTAGCTTGTTCAAGATGCATCGGAGCAGGCATGGAAGGTATGAAACTGAAATGCATATTAATATTAAAACCCCCTTTTTAGCACGTTGTGAACAGTAAACAACACTCTGGTTGTATAGGGTCGAATGCCTTTGTTCAATAGCAGATTAACATTCCTCAAAAACAAGCAGACTAGCAGTATAACCCTTATTTTATACATAGTATTACTTCATGTTTATGTCGTCGAGGGAATACTTTTGTCCAATCTTCAATCGCACTTGTATAGAGAAGAATGTTCTCCAAATCCCCTTTTCTGTAGAAACAGTTAACCACACTTGTAGTAGTATTACTTCATCTGATGATGTTGACATAACTAGTGGTTTTCACATGTCTATATACATTGCCTGATGTTTTGCAAAACGATGTCAAATCAGAGCAGAGCCATCAAAAGGTTCATACGCTAAAGAATGGGCACAGTGGGAACAAAGGTTGCGTGCGACCTTGTTTGGGAATGCTGACCATCTTAACTCAATTCAGGTAACCATATTTCATTTATTATTCGAGATTATAATGGTTGCTGAATGTTTATACACATTTTAACATGTGGGTCTACTACAAATCTACGATGACTAAGTAGTTTGCTGTAGTCATTTCTTTTACACTTTATATATGAGGACTCCAATAAGGACTTGGAGGTCACTAGATTATGCCATACAAGTCCTCCATCCACCTCTCTTGCGTGTTAGAGAAAAAGAAGTCCATCCACCAATGTTATGAATTAAATATCATTAAAAGAATTGTTTGCTTAGGCCAAGATAAGTTACTGGTAGATCAGTAGTCTAAATTGGCTCAACCTTGTGTGGGAAAGGGAGCACCGTACTAATGTTAATATGGTGTAGCAGTAGCATTTTCATTTTCATGTGATGTGCTTGATCAGGTCTTTCATTGGTCTACTATGCACTGATCTTAATCCTGTACACTTACACCAGAAGGGTCTGTTATAATGGTGCAACTTAAGCACCCAGAAATCATGATGCAGTTCTGATGGTATCTATACTTTTTTTTTCTAGGTTCCTTTTGACTATGCTGTGAAAGCAGTACTGGAACAGTTAAAAGCTGTTGCAAAGGGTGATCTCAAAACACCTGATACTGGGAAGCGGAAGTTTGGAAATATCATGTTTGCTGCTGTTCGATTAACCCCGCCTGATATATTGGGTCTTCTCCGTAAGGTAAGAAGTGTATATGCTCAGCTGCGCTGAGAAAACATTGTTCTGTATGTTGCTGTGAAGGACTCATGGTAGCGTGTTTGCTGGAATCCTTCCCAGCTGTGGCCATGCGCTGTGCCGCAAGGTTGTCATTGCAGTGACGATGTTGCAATCTGACACTTGTCCTATGCTGCGTTACTATAACAGGTGGCAGAGAAGGACACGGCTGTCGACAGTTTTGTGAACAAGATAAGACTGGAGGACAACCTAACGAAGGTTCACGTCACCCTTGCCCACAAACGAGGCCATGGTGTCTCTGCGGTCGCAAGCTATGGCATCTACCAGCACCAGGAAGTCCCCGTGTCATTCAACGCATTGTACTACACTGACAAGATGGCCGCTCTCGAGGCACAGCTGGGAGCAGTAAACGATGAGCCGATCAATTCCAGGAACGAGTGGCCACATGCCACTCTGTGGACGGCTCCAGGCGTCACTCCAAAGGAGGCAAACATGCTGCCGCAGCTGGCTTCAGAAGGAAAAGCAGAACGGGTGCCGATTGACCCTCCCATCACCATATCGGGGGTGGTGGACTTCTACTGATTTGTCTCCTCGGTTTTAGGATACGGATGCGCAGAGGTGAAGGTGGAATAAAGAATAATTTGCTGCTGCGGGCCTTACGTTAGCTGATCGTGGACAAGACAATCGTCGAGTCTTACACCACATAAATTTTTGATACTATAGGACTGACCTAGACTGCTGCATTTCTACTTCCATGTTTTCCAATAAGTGCGAGATACCATCGATTTTTTAAGCCAGCATTTAGCACTAGAGGAGATAATTATCTGTATAGCAAGCACATCATTCTACTTTCTAGTGTATTTTTGAATTTCCAGAGGCCGTTTGATAGGACAGTTGACCAGAAGTAAAAGTTCGTATTGGTGGTATGTTAGCTTTTGTGTAATTGTTACAAAGTTGCAACACCGAATGCTTCGCTGACTGGCTAACATAATGCTGGTGAGTGGAAAACAGAATCAATTTTGAAGAATGAAGCTGAAGGATTAGGACAGTGCTGAACACGTATCCGCGGTACACTTTTTCGTGGCTCTGCTGCTCCCACCCATTTTCAACATGACTTCCTCTCCGTCTGACGGCTGGCTTCACTGGTTGGCTGGCTGTCCCATCTCTAATCAACGGGATTCGAAATATATAGGGTGTTTGGTTTAAGGAATAAGTCCGTCGTCTTCTTGCTCCTAACATTTTTTTATGGTTTGTGGAATGGATTGAGTTGATCTATCAGTATCTCAATCTTTATAGTTAGTACTAATATTAGGAATGTGGTCATTCTATCAAATTTAAGGAAAATTTAAAAAATAAACTCATGATATGTCACCTTATCTTGGATTGAGTGATTCCTCAAACTAAACATGTAATAATGTCGCATGCTAGACATCTTTTTTTTTTGTCTTTAGTATATTTTCTAATAACGTCTGAAACCATCCCAAGCTGTGTGGGTGATTGTCTAATCCTATATAACTTACAGGAGGATGTCAGATCCCCTACTTTTAGGCCCTATTTGAATACACTCAAGTTAACAGTTAAAATTAGTTGGAGGCATTCAAATAGCCTAGCTAATAATTCAGCTATTAGCCTTTTGTAGATGATGACATCAAAACACCATAGCTAATATATGATTAGCAAATATTTACTGTAGCATGGCAATGATCGAATCATAAACTAATTAGGTTTTAATAGATTCGTCTTACTGTTTAGTCCATTTAATACTTTTAACTAATCTCCATATAGATATTTGATGTGATAGAGACTACAGTTTTGCTCGCCTCAGAACACACACTGATTTTTGCATTGATTGCGTTTCTCCAAACACAGACGCAGAAGCACGAATGACAGTCCCAACCAACCAACCTAACGCCACTTTCCACGATGGTCTGTTTTCCACTTGGCCTGTCCGGAGTGGGAGAGGACTAGGGGGCCAAAACGTCGGATGGTTCGTCGTTGCCGGCAGATAAAAGAAAACCGACCAGCCTTTCCACGCCACCTGCTGTCGTATACATACACACACACATGTGGATGGATGCTGGGACAAGACACCTGCTGCCGCGCCGTCGTCGGCATCGCACAGCAACCTGCACCTGCTGCGCCCGGGATACCACGCTAGTAGTACGTACGGTGCATACAAGCTGGTAATAGTAGTACGTGTCGCCAGGTCATATTAGTAGCATGCAAAATATAGTTTTTTTTTTGATAGCATGCAAAACATACTTCAAGTTATTGCGTAGTGCTAACTGCCTGTGGTTTTTTTTTCGCGGCACATGCATGTCTCGATCACGATCAGCGTACGTCACTGTCCGACGCAATCTGAATCTCTGACGAGTGGCCAGGAGTGGTTCAGAAAGATCCTTGGCTGACAATGAAATGCTCTCTCTCAGCTTCTATCACCTTTTACATAAGTTTTTCCACCCCACCGTCTTCCATCCGGTCCACCGGAATTTTTGGAAAAGTGACATACCCGAACTCTGGACTGATGCAAAGTAAAAAAAAAAAAAAACCCCCCGCGTGAGAGCTGTGAAATACCAGCTGCCAGTAGTCAGTAGTCACCACGCTCTGACCTGACAGCTAGTTTAGGAACTCAAATCTCCCCACGACCTCGGAGCCGGAATTAAGAAGAAATTAGTTTATTTCTCTACCAGTTCCCTCCATTTCTAAAGATTATTTAAGTTTTCAAACTAGTATTAAGAGAGTAAAAACGATAGCGGTACAAACATGCATAAATCTTACGGGTAAGCATCGCTTGAGTAGGTGGTAACACGTGCCAATTAATATTCGAAATGTTTTTGATAAAGAACACATATACAATTTGGGGAGAAAATTCTTTACATTTTAACCTGTTTCAGATTTACGACACATGTTCGTCTATCAATGATGGTGTGACTCATCGGCCGTGGCACACTCAAAGCCAGGCCCACCACGAACCCCACCCCGGCTATGTTCGTCCTTTTCATAATTCCAGGCTTTGGCATCGAACTAACATCGTCTTCAATCTCCACGAGCCAAAATCACGGAACGAGCAGGAGACATAGGATCATCGAACGACTATCCACGAGCGCGAGTGCAAACAAGAAGGAAGCCTGGAACTAATTAGTCCACGTGGTTTGTGATGGACGTCAACCACCAAAATCGATTATAGGAAATGATTAAGCATATTTCCCTTTCACTGGCCTCACTCACAAACTCTAGACTTTGTAGTGGACCCAGGGGCCACTATCAACGCCCCCTATGTATGGGTACTCCATGCACAACAACTTAACCAACCAACGTGAGGTACGAGCTAAGGAACCCACCATCATGGTGGGTCATATTAGGAAGACCCAACTACCAATAGAAGAATGTGTGGCTAGGCCCTCGCCACATGGCCGCGTGGGGGGGGGGGGGTCCCCTGTCATGCACGACTAAGCCGAACTCTCATCTCGCGGGAGCCCTCGCTAATCCATTGATATGGTCTAGTAGCAATACGTGCCATTGACGACCCTCATCCCTAGTGAGGGCAGACACGCCATGTGTCCTAGGGATCCCATCAAAACCTATAGCCCTCTGGGAGATCTATTGCCTCTTCCCTCTCCATCGACTACACTTGGGTTAGAGGCGCGCCATGTGCCCTAAGGACCCTAGCGCCTAGCTGGGCTCCAGGCATTCCACATGACTGGGCCACCCACACCACATCTGGTCAAGGAGTTGGTAGAGTCAGAGGGTGGTTGTCCTTGTGTGACGAGACATGCATGATCATGCCCACATCCTACGCCCGTTGCTAGGACTGGACATTCTAGGCATGGCAATAGTGCACCACTGTGCTGCATGCATGCGTTACGACGTCCATGTGTGGAAACGACTTCCACCATCCATGGTGTAGGGGTGACTTTGATCGCCCACGATGTGTTGGAAACGTTGCCATAGAATCGTAGATAGATGCTTACACCTTCAATAGTAACAATAGGCCGTGTCTGGCACTCTTAGCTACCAAGAAGTATAGAGGACGACCCTAGTAACCCCCTCTCCCTTGACTATAAAAGGGAGAGGAGGATCCCTTCTATGGCGACATGTTTTTTACACACAAGCCATCCTAGCTCAGGAACAAACGCAACACTTAGTCATTTCTGGAATCCAAGCAACACAACCAGCAACCGAGAGGACATAGGGTATTACGCACTGGCGGTCTGAACCTCTGTAACTCCATTTTCTCATGTGCGTCATACAATTCTCCCATGTTGTGTTCTCTCTTGTTAACCCAAAGTACACCAAGTCCCCGTGGAGGTCTTGAACTCACAGTGATCACCTAATCCCCTGCCAAACCTAAAAAAAGAGTGCATCATCATGTATCCTCACTGACGATCTGTCGTCAATCATGCTTGATTATTGTTTGATGAATTGTTTTCTCGTAAACTACTATATGAAGTAGGATTAGGGGAACCACTTATGTGGATACTACGCATGTGAACACCTCCTCTCTTACTCACACAAAACACCTGAAGAACAACTTGAAATATGCACACACATGAATAATATATTTACTTTTTTCTTCCATTTGAAGCTTATCTGGAAAAAGAATCAAATCCTACCATCGGAACAACTCAGAGCAATACAAGAGCAAACTACTGTATTAATATTTGAACATGCATGTCGTAGATTCTGAAGGACAATATACTTTTATGACATAAAAATAACTCCTTTACCTCCTGTAGAGCTGAACTCATTATATATATAAGCTTTAGTTATTAGCTTATGTATAGCTTTATGTACAATCTATTAAAATATATGTAAAATTTATGTAAGTTTTATACATTTTATGTGTGCATGTGTATATATACACATATTCAAAGAGAATCTTAAACGTATGGATATATGTTAGTAGGGTAGAATACATATAGAAAAAATATCTAAAATGAAAAAAAAACAAAATGAACTGAAAACACAGTAAAATAAAATAAAAAGGAAATACACTTTCAGTTTCAGTTGGACTAAATTAAAGAGACCATCCCATGCTGGGACCTATTTAGTTTCATTTAATATTATCAACTAAATCTAAAGGTTATTCTTTAGTATTATTTTTTTTAATCTTAGACACGAAATCTTTTGTACGTTCCCGATTGAAAAGACGGCCCCGGGAGCAAAATTCTCCAAGCGATCTGTACTACACTGATCCGTCCGTTTTGGCGGCTACGCAAAGTGTTCCCGGTTACTTTTACTATCAAAGTACAATAGTACTGGCCGACATTGATGCGATCCCGCCCGTGCTTGAGTCCCTACTACCTACCTATACGGGGCGAACCGCAGGACGATCCGCCCGGCCCCATGAATAGGATGAATACGATGCACCATTTTTAATATAGCAAAAGAAATACAAGTGGACGGTCCTAGGAGACCACCTATAGTATAGGAATAAAACTGACACACAACACAACAAACAGTACACGGCAAAGAAAAAAAAAACAGGCGTCCACCAGCCAAACTCTTGGCCTCTTCGCTTTGATCTTTGCTTTTGATCTTTTGAATGAGATCCAGTACCTACCGACCACTCTTTTTGCTGAAATGTGCATGGATTTTTTTATGTTTCCAAATCCCTCAATCTAGGCTAGATCCATTGCCACTAGCTAGACTATATATCACCATCTTACTATGGACCGGTCTGTATCTAACTAGCGTCAGCCTTTATCTACCCCAACTTTTCACTGTTCAGCCTTTGACGTTAGCCTATAGCCACATCAGTGCATAGTCGTCCACGTGGAATGATCCTCCACACTCATTCTTAATGATTATATTATGCATAATGATACGTGCACACATGATCACACCGAGTACTTGTTGGAAGAAAGCACGACTTAGGGTTCCTAGAATATGAAATTAAGCCTTCAGGACCCAAAATGATGTCTCCATGTTCTTTCGTGCCCCCTTCTTGTACGTAGCGAACATCCAATGCTTTGGAGTCTATGAGAGCGAAACAGCATTCACGAACACCAACCATCGAGGGTTTATGGCACCAGCAAGATAGTATCCCTAGTTGTACGTACTTGTGGACATTCAACGTGAAGTTCATGTTTGGTATAGAAATTTGAAGTGAGGGTTTTGTGTGAACGAGCTTAAGAACTTCTCAATTTATAGACTAGGTTCAAGTTTTTTTTTATATTTTTGAATTTAGAAAAGAAATGAACAACCAGAATACACCACATGCCCACCGGCTGAAAGTATTGGACGGTCGTGGGCCCAACGCGGTCTGTACCAATGCTACTGCTACTGACTAGTCGACGACTTTGCCGACCATGCGCGCGTGCCGATCATTGCTGGTACCACGGGGGCCAATACCGAGCGATAGCATGCCACGCGAGCGGCGATAAGCCGATAACGACTGTCCTTATGTATATAGGGAAAAAATTCTTTACAACGGGATACAAAAAATCTCTTTTATACCCCTCATTATATCTATCAGGTTAAAAACATATTACTAAAAAGTTAAGTTGCAAATTTCAATCTATTTTGTGGGTGGTGTTTGTGAGGGACTGTAAAATAGGATGTTTACATCCGAGATGTACATAATTTTTTTCCATATATAGTGGGTCTGTTTGCATCGTTTAAAAGTAGTTGTTACTTTAAATTGAATATCATCTAGTTTTTTTTTAACTTTGGCTAACTAAAAATGATCCAAACTGTCTCTAAACTGCGTGGCTTCGAAATAAGTATAGCATTTTGTGATGACAACATAATGTAATAATCAAATCGTCGTCTAGTTAGCATTATTCTTCGCTCATGAGATGAGACCAGCAACCAGATCAGGGGCTCCCTACATATGTAGCACTAGCAACTAACAAGAAGTCAACAGCAGCCACCAGCTACTCCTCGTCGTCGAGCTCATCGGCGGAGTCGGCCTCCTCCTTCCCCTTGGCCTTCTTCGCCAGCGCGTCCTCCTTAGCCTTCTTCAGTGCCTCGACAAGCGCGGCGAGGCACGAGTCGGCGTCCTCGCCGGGCGCCTTGGGCGTCAAGTTCTCGGCGACGTCCGCAGGCGTCATGTCCACCTCCCGCAGGAGCGCCGCCACGGCGTCGAAGCGCGGGTGGTCGTCCACGTCGAGGTAGACCTTGGCCAGGAACTTGAAGGCCTGGACGCAGCAGTAGGACATCTCGATGTGCTTGTCCATGCGGCCCCGCCGGATGAGCGCCGGGTCCAGCTTCTCCACGTGGTTGGTGGTGAACACGATGATGCGCTCGCCGCCGCACGCGGACCACAGCCCGTCGATGAAGTTGAGCACGCCGGAGAGCGTCACCTTGCTGCCGCCCGCCTTCTCGTCCTCCTTCTCCTTGTCCTCCTCCTGCTGCTTCGTCGTAGTACCGTCCTTCTTGTTCTCGCCGTCCTCCTCCTTCTTGTTCTTCTTCTTGCGCTTGCCAGTGAGGTCGAGCGAGCAGTCGATGTCCTCGACGACGATGATGGACTTGCTGGTGGTCTCGATGAAGAGCTTGCGAAGGTCGGTGTTGGTGCGCACGGACGTGAGCTCGATGTCGTACACGTCGTAGTCTAGGTGGTTGGCCATGGCGGCGATCATGGTGGACTTGCCGGTCCCCGGCGGCCCGTACAGGAGGTAGCCGCGCTTCCACGCCTTGCCGACGCGCGCGTAGTAGTCCTTGCCGTTGCGGAACGCGTCCAGGTCGTCCATCACCTCCTTCTTCTTGGCCGGGTCCATGGCCAGCGTCGCGAACGTCTTGGGGTGCTCGAACACCACGTGGCTCCAAACACTGTCGGACCACAAGCTGGCGCATCAAAAATCAGCTCCGACTCCGAGATCTGCCTGCCTAGTGCCTAGTGCCAGTACTAGCTAGAAGAGTATCTATTTACCCGTCCGAGTCCCAGGAGCCGTCGCCGGAGATGTTGGTGAAGAGCTTGCGCTGGCGGTTCTTGACCATGACGGCGCGCCCTTCGCGGCGGACGTGGGTAAGGTAGTCTCCCAGGACGAGGTCCCGGTGGCGCTCGGCGAAGAAGAGGCGGTAGAACCTGCGGTCGGCGCGCGGGGCGCGGCCCCAGAAGTAGGCCGGCGCGCTGTCCTCGCGCGGCGGCGCCGTGCAGGCCCGCCACGTGACGGTGGCGCCCCTGAACTCGTCGGTGATCTCCTCGTCGTCGTCCATGCTGAGCAGGAGGCGGTCGGGGTCCTTGTCGGGCTCGGCCTTGAGGTGGCGCACCCCGCCGCGGGCCTCCCGCGTGGCGCGCTCCAGGTACGCCTTGGCCTCCTTGAACGCGTCGCTGCGGCGCATGCGCCCGCCGTCGTACTCGGCGACGGTGACGGTGAGGTCCGGGTCCAGGATGGACGCGAGGCGGCGCGACAGGCGGCGGGAGTGGCGCCCGAAGTACTGCTGCAGCTGGAGGCCCTGCAGCGCCTGCCACAGCATGGCCCACACCACGGCCAGGAGGCTCAGCACGATGCCGGAGTTGAGGCCGCCCCACAGAGAAGATGCCGCCGCCGCCTCCATGATGGATATATATCCGTCCCCGACGGGAGCGAGGCCCTCGGAGCCGGAACGGAACGGATGCTGTGAGCCTTAGCTTGCACTTGCAGCGGCCACTGGACCCGCCGGCCTGCTCCGGTGCCGAGAGCTTGGCTGGCGTCTATTTATCTACATGGATGGAGAAGAGACAAGAGATGGACTAGCAAGCAGAGGGCAAGGCAGGTTTGGCTACGTTTCAGTTTCAGGGGAAGAAATTGCTCGGAAGCTTGGAACAGTTCAAATTCCCACCTTTTGGAATGTGCCGTGCAACACATATTATATACCTTTTTGTTATTGCAATATTCCCTCGAAATTTAGGAGGCATTTCCTGGTACATTTTACTTCAAGAAATCCAGAGAGCTCATCCACCCCATTTTTTTAGATAACGTAACACAGCATACCGGCCTTCACTACTGTTCCGGCCAACAAAAAACGAGCAACTATAAAACATTTGAAGCAATCGTTGTTTCCAACAACGTCCTCTATATTCATTCTCTATATCCGTCCTTTACAGTCTGTTCTAAAAGATTTCATCTTCTATATCTCCTTCCTCTCCAACAACGTCCTCTAAATCACGTCATCTATACTTAAATACCTATATTAGAGACATTTTTTATTTTTATTTTTTGTACATACGTATTTATCATACTCTCAAATGTATTATACATATTTTAGTTTTGCTAACCGGTTATTTAAAATATTCAAATGGATAGAAGACCGTTTAGAGAACACTGCTGGAGAGCGTAGAGGACCGTTTAATCCTCTATATTTAGGGTAGAGGACCTTTTAGGAGCCCTTGCTAGAGCCACCCTAAAACATTTGAAGCAACCACGCATTGTGCAATAAATGCTAAGGCTATCTCCAACAATACACGGTAAAGGCTCCTGTCCGCTATATTTACCGGTTCATGTCGTCCTGTAAGGCTCCAACAACGAACGCTAAAACGTCCCCTAAACTTTAGAGTGCGCTCGTCGTCCGGTAGATCTGGCGGACGAGCTTCCACCCGCTATCACTGTTCCGCCCGTCTTCCTTCCGTGTGTGTGTATACATCGTGGGCAGAGCATGGGCATGGATTTGCCGGCGGCCTTCGACGCTGGCGTCGTGTCGCGAGCACGACAGAGCTTGGTATGGAGTCGGTGGTGGCTTTCAACAACGTCGTCGCGTCGAGAGCGCGGGCATAGCTTGCACATGGAGTCGACGGCGGCAGTTGAACGGGGGCGACGGCTGCGAGCGCGGGCAGAGCATGGACATGGAGTCGACAGTGGCTAGCGTCGCGTCGCAGGCGTGGGCAAGCTACCCGCCGGTGGCTATCGGGGCCAACCGTTACAACAACATGCCACGAGCAACGACGCTGGGAAGATGTTCGATGGAATGTTGAAGCCAACGTCGTTCTGATTTTTCCTTTTTTAGTAATTGCTAATTCGTGCCTAGTATACCGGTGAAGCAAATCATTTATTTAATTAACAGTTGTTGTTTAATAAAAAGCAGAAATTATATTAATTAAGTTGTTACATTAGAGGATGAGATATAGAGAATAGATTTTTAGAGGACGCTGCTGGAGATGGAGAAGATATAGAGAACAGAATATTTTAGAGTGTGCAGTAAAGGACAGAGAATATTTTTTTAGAGGATGAAATTTAGAGGATGTTGCTGGAGACAGTCTAAGACCGATAAACAAAATTACGCCGGTGCAATAACAGAAACGCTATTCAAAGGATGCGAAGATCTGCATCAATGTAGTCTCTAAGGCTCGATATGCTGGGCTTTTTTGTCCTCGTCACGCCTCTGCACTGCGCCCAAAACCGGCACTAGTGCTATAACACCCCGTCCACTCTTGAATCGGCGGTACGAACTCTTGGCAGCCCTTTAGGATCATAGACCATCCACACAGACTAACTGAAAGGGAAATGTGCCCTTGGGCCATTTCTAAGTATTTTGGTGATCAAGTGCCAACACAAATGGTTTAAGTGTGAAACTATGCCAAATGGTGGATGAAGTGAAAATCAACACAAGGTATGATTCTAGACTTAGTACATTGGTTTTTTGTGTACTAACATATTTGTCTAAGTGCTAAAATCAAAGAAAATACAAGTGGAAAAGACTTGGCTCAAGCAGCCAAGACTTTGCTCAGTCTGGGTACACCAGACTGTCCGATGGTGCACCGGACAGTGTCCGGTGCGCCAGGCTGGCGTCTGGTCAACTGGCTGCTCTCGGGTCTCGACGGCAGCGTACGGCTATAAATCACCGGACTGTCCGGTGGTGCACCGGACTGTCCGGTGAGTCGGCTGCGGCGAAGTCGCCGCTCTCGGGAACCAAGTCAACAACGTACGGCTATAATTCATCGGACTGTCCGGTGAGGCACTGGACTGTCCGGTGAGCCAATGGTCGGCTGGGTCAATGGTCGGCCGCGCAATCCGCGCGTGACGCGGGGCCGAGTCAACGGTCAGATGGGGGCACCGGACTGTCCGGTGCGCTCCGGATAGTGTCCGGTGCGCCAACGGCTCCAAATCTTCAACGGTCGGCTGCGCCAAAATAGGAAAGAAATCAGCACCGGATAGTGTCCGGTGGTGCACCGGACTGTCCGGTGCACCAACCGACAGAAGGAAAGAATTGCCTTCCTGGATTGCTCTCAACGGCTCCTAGCTACCTTGGGGCTATAAAAGGGACCCCTAGGCGCATGGAGGAGTACACCAAGCATACTTTGAGCATTCTTGATCATTCACACTTCGTCTTTGCGCACTCGTTTGACATTCTTAGTGATTTGAGCTCCGTTCTAGTGAGAACCTTGTGATATTCATTTGAGCTCGAGTCTTGGCCGTGTGTGCGTATTGCTGTGGATTTGTGTGTGTTGCTTCCCTCCCTTACTCTAGTGCTTTCACTTTGATCCTTATTGTAAGGGCAAGAGACTTCAGGTTATGGAGATTCCTCGCAAACGGGAAAGAGTAAAGAAAAGAAGAACACCATGGTATTCAAGTTGATCATTGGATCACTTGAGAGAAGTTGAGTGCAACTCTCGTCCATTGGGACGCCACAACGTGGAGTAGGCAAGTGTTGTACTTGGCTGAACCACGGGATAATTCCTCGTGTCTCTTGTGCTTGTTCTCACTGTGTCTATTGTGCTTCACAAGAGCTCTCCTTAGCCAATTGACTTCATTGTGCTAACTCCTAATCAAGTTTTGTGGCTTTAAGTTTCAAATTTTTACAGGATCACCTATTCACCCCCCCTCTAGGTGCTCTCAATTGGTATCGGAGCCGTTCTCTTCAAGAAAGGGATTAATCGCCCAAAGGGATAGATCCTAAGGGAAAGGGGATGGTGATCAACGACAAGGAGAAGGAGTCCTTCATCAATGAGCCAAAAGACGACAAGCCCACCGACTCGGGCTCAAGTCATAAGAAGAAGGACGGGAAGAAGAAGAGGCGTATGAAGAAGATCGTCTACTACGACGACAGCGACGAGTCTTCTTCTTCCCAAAAGGACGACGACGACAACGACTACGAGAAAAAGAAGACGGTTAACTCGAATTTTTCTTTTGATTACTCTCGTATTCCGCAAAGTTCCAATGCTCATTTGCTTTCCATTCCCCTTGGTAAACCTCCTCACTTTGATGGAGAGTACTATGGATTTTGGAGTCACAAAATGCGTAGCCACTTGTTCTCTCTCCATCCAAGTATATGGGAGATAGTAGAAAATGGAATGCAATTTGATAGTACGGATAGTCCCATGTTCATCAATGAACAAATTTACAAAAATGCACAAGCTACCACTGTTCTTTTAGCGTCATTGTGCAGGGATGAATACCATAAGGTGAGCGGCTTGGATAACGCCAAGCAAATTTCGGACACCCTCAAGATCTCGCATGAGGGGAACGACGTCACCATGCTCACCAAGATGGAGTTAGTGGAAGGCGAACTAGGAAGGTTCGCGATGATCAGGGGGAGGAGCCAACCCAAACGTACAACAGGCTCAAGACCCTCGTCAACAAAATAAGGAGCTATGGAAGCACGAGATGGACGGACCACGACGTCGTCCGTCTAATGCTAAGGTCTTTCACTGTCATTGATCCACATCTTGTAAATTCTATTCGTGAAAATCCTAGGTACACCAAGATGTCGCCAGAGAAAATACTTGGGAAGTTTGTAAGCGGGCGAATGATGATCAAGGAGGCGAGATACGTTGATGAGGCGTTGAATGGCCGAATCCACGAGCCTCAAATCGTTGATCTCAAAGCAACAAGTAGCAGGGAGGCGCTACCTAGCAAGGTGGCGCAAGTTGAGGCGGCGGGGCTCAACGAGGAAGAAATGGCCCTCATCATCATGCTCTTCAAGACGGCGCTAAAGGGTCGCAAAGAGCATCCCAAAAAGAACAAGACGAAGGAAAAGCGCTCCTGCTTCAAGTGCGGTAAGGTTGGTCACTTTATTGCTAATTGTCCCGATAATGATAGTGACCAGGATCAAGAAAAGAAGAGGGAAAAGAAGAAGACTTAGAAGAAGGCTAAAGGCGAGGCACACCTTGGCAAAGAGTGGGACTCGGATTGTTCTTCGTCCGACTCCGACGACGAAGGACTCGCCGCCACCGCCTTCAACAAATCATCCCTCTTCCCCAACAAGCATCACACCTGTCTCATGGCAAAAGAGAAGAAGGTAAGCACTCTCAATACTAGTACTTATGCTTCTTCAAGTGATGATGAATCTAGTGATGATGAAATAGACTATGCATGTTTATTCAAAGGATTAGATAGAACCAAAATTGATAAGATCAATGAATTGATTGATGCCTTGAATGAGAAGAATAGACTTTTAGAAAAACAAGAAGATCTTTTGTATGAAGAGCATGATAAATTTGTAAGTGCGCAAAATTCTCTTGCTTTAGAAGTTAGAAGAAATGAAATGCTTTCATGTGAATTATCTACGTGCCATGAATCTATTTCTAGCTTAAGGAGTATCAATGATGACTTGAAGGCTAAGTTAGAAATAGCTAATAAATCAACCTCTTGTGTAGAACATGTAGTAATTTGCAATAGGTGTAAAGACTTTAATATTGATGCATGTGTTGAGCACCTTACTTCTATTGCAAAATTAAATGATGAAGTGGCTAGTCTTAATGCCCAACTTAAGACTAGCAAAAATGATTTTGATAAACTAAAATTTGCAAGGGATGCCTACACTATTGGTAGACACCCCTCAATTAAGGATGGGCTTGGCTTTAAGAAGGAAGCCAAGAACTTAACAAGTCATAAGGCTCCCATCTCCGCCAAGGAGAAAGGGAAGGCTCCAATGACTAATAGTGCTAAAAAGAACCATGCTTTCATGTATCATGAAAGGAGATATTCTAGGAATGTTCAATATGATAGAAGTTATAATGCTTTTGATTCATATACCATGATTGCTTCAAGTTCTTCTATTATGCATGGTAGAAATTTGGCTAGGAAAAATGTTATTCATCATATGCCTAGAAGAAATGTTGTTCATGTACCTAGGAATGTAAGTAATGAACACTCTACAATTTACCATGCTTGCAATGCTTCCTTTGCAATTTGTAGAAAGGATAAGAAAGTGATTGCTAGGAAATTAGGGGCAAAATGCAAGGGAGATAAGACTTGCATTTGGGTCCCTAAGGCTATTGTAACTAACCTTGTAGGATCCAACAAGAGTTGGGTACCTAAGACCCAAGCCTAATTTGCCTTGCAGGTTTATGCATCCGGGGGATCAAGCTGGATTATCGACAGCGGATGCACAAACCACATGACGGGGGAGAAGAAGATGTTCACCTCCTACGTCAAGAATAAAGATTCCTAAGATTCAATCATATTCGGTGACCAGAATCAAGGCAAGGTTAAAGGCTTAGGCAAGATAGCCATCTCAAATGAGCACTCTATCTCCAATGTATTTTTAGTAGAGTCGCTAGGTTATAATCTTCTATTGGTTAGTCAATTATGTAATATGGGATACTGAAAGGGAATTAGGCTTACACCTATTTTCCTAAGTGATTTTGGTGGTTGAATTGCCCAACACAAATAATTGGACTAACTAGTTTGCTCTAGTCTATAAGTTATACAGGTGCCAAAGGTTCACAAAAAGCCAATCAAAAGACCCAGAAAAGGGTTCAACAAAAAGAGCAAGGGATAACCGAAGGCAGCCCTGGTCTGGAGCAGCGGACTGTGTCCGGTGCACCACCGGACAATGTTCGGTGCACCAGGGCACTCCAAGCTGAACTCTTCACCTTCGGGAATTTTCAGAGGGCTCCGCTATAATTCACCAGACTGTCTGGTGTACCACCGGACAGTGTGCGGTGCCCTAAGGAAGAGCAACTCTGAACTCGCCAGCTTCGGGAATCCGCTCCGCTATAATTCACCGTACATGTCCGGTGCACACCGGACTGTCCGGTGAGCCAGCGGAGCAATGGCTACTTCGCGCCAACGGTCACCTGCAGCAGCATTTAATGCGCGCAAGAGCGCGCAGAAGTCAGGCACGCGCGAGACGGCGCACCGGACAGCCTACAGTACCTGTCCGGTGCACCACCGGACAGCCAGGCGACCCCACCAGTCAGAGCTCCAACGGTCGAACCCTAACGGCCGGGTGACGTGGCTGGCGCACCGGACACTGTCCGGTGGCGCACCGGACCCGTCGACAGCAGCCTTCACCAAACGGCTAGTTTGGTGGTTGGGGTTATAAATACCCCCAACCACCCCACATTCAAGTCATCCAAGTTTTCCACCTTCCAACTACTTACAAGAGCTAAGCATTCAATACAAGACACACCAAAGTGATCAAATCCTCTCCCAATTCCACACAAGGCTTTAGTGATTAGTGAGAGAGATTTGTTGTGTTCTCTTGAGCTCTTGTGCTTGGATTACTTCTTTCTTTCATTCTTTCTTGCGAACATCTCAATTGTAACCGAGGCAAGAGACACCAATTGTGTGGTGGTCCTTGCGGGGAAGTTTGTTCCCGTTTGATTGAGAAGAAGAAGCTCACTCGGTTTGAGGGACCGTTTGAGAGAGGGAGAGGGTTGAAATAGACCCGGCCTTTGTGGCCTCCTCAACGGGGAGTAGGTTTGCGAGAACCGAACCTCGGTAAAACAAATCCTTGCGTCTCATTTCTTCATTCACTCGCGATTTGTTTTTACGCCCTCTCTCGGACTCGTCTCTATTTCTAACGCTAACCCGGCTTGTAGTTGTGATTAAGTTTGTAAATTTCAGATTCGCCCTATTCACCCCCCTCTAGGCGACTTTCAGATACAATTGCTTATTCACAAATGTAGATGTGTCTGTCTTTAGAAGGAGTGATGGTTCATTAGCTTTTAAGGGTGCACTAGACGGCAAACTCTATTTAGTTGATTTTTCGAAGGAGGAGGCCGATCTAGATGCATGCTTAATCACTAAGACTAGCATGGGTTGGCTGTGGCATCGCCGTCTAGCACATGTGGGGATGAAGAACCATCACAAGCTTCTAAAGGGAGAACATGTGTTAGGTCTAACAAATGTAACTTTCGAAAAAGATAGACCTTGTGCAGCTTGTCAAGCAGGTAAACAAGTGGGAAGTGCTCATCACATCAAGAACGTGATGACTACATCAAGACCTCTGGAGCTATTGCATATGGACCTCTTCGGACCCGTCGCCTACCTCAGCATCGGGGGAAGTAAGTATGGTCTCGTTATCGTTGATGATTTTCCCGCTTCACTTGGGTATTCTTTTTGCAGGATAAATCTGAAACCCAAGGGACCCTCAAGCGCTTCCTAAGGAGAGCTCAAAATGAATTTGAGCTCAAGGTGAAGAAGATAAGGAGCGACAATGGGTCCGAGTTCAAGAACCTGCAAGTGGAGGAGTACCTTGAGCAGGAAGGAATCAAGCACGAGTTCTCCGCTCCCTACACACCACAGCAAAATGGTGTGGTAGAGAGGAAGAACAGGACGCTCATAGACATGGCGAGGACGATGCTTGGAGAATTCAAGACGCCTGAGCGGTTTTCGTCGGAAGCTGTGAACACGGCTTGCCACGCCATAAACCGAGTCTACCTTCATCGCCTCCTCAAGAAGACGTCATACGAGCTTCTAACCGGTAATAAACCCAATGTTTCTTATTTTTGAGTTTTTGGGAGTAAATGCTACATTCTGGTGAAGAAAGGTAGAAATTCAAAATTTGCTCCCAAAGCTGTAGAAGGGTTTTTGTTAGGTTATGACTCAAATACAAAGGCATATAGAGTCTTCAACAAATCATCGGGTTTGGTTGAAGTCTCTAGCGACGTTGTATTTGATGAGACTAATGGCTCTCCGAGAGAGCAAGTTGATCTTGATGATGTAGATGAGGATGATGTTCCTGAAAGGGAATTAGGCTTACACCTATTTTCCAAATTGATTTTGGTGGTTGAATTGCCCAACACAAATAATTGGACTAACTAGTTTGCTCTAGTGTATAAGATCTACAGGTGCAAAAGGTTCACACTTAGACAATAAAAAGACCTAGCAAAGGGTTCGACAAAAAGAGCAAAGGGGCAACCGAAGGCACCTCTGGTCTGGCGCACCGGACTGTCCGGTGTGCCACCGGACAGTGTCCGGTGCACCACCGGACATGTCCGGTGCACCAGAGGACTCCAGCTCAAACTCGTCGCCTTCGGGAATTCTTCAGAGCCGGCGCGCTATAATTCACCAGACATGTCCGGTGTACACCGTACAGTGTCCGGTGCTCCAAGAGGACACGACTCCGGAACTTGGCAGCCTCGGGAATTCACGACAGCTGCTCCGCTATAATTCACCGGACATGTCCGGTGTACACCGGACTGTCCGGTGTAACTGCGGGGCAACGGCTATTTCGGCGCCAACGGCTACCTGCAGCACATTTATTCCGCGCTAGCGCACGCAGAAGTCAGGCGTGCCCATACTGGTGCACCGGACACTCTACAGTGCATGTCCGATGCGCCACCGGACATCCAGGCGGGCCCAGATGACAGCGCTCCAACGGTCGGAACCCAACGGCTTTGGTGACGTGGCTGGCGCACCGGACATGTCCGGTGTGCACCGGACTGTCCGGTGCACCATGCGACAAACAGCCCCACCAAACGGCTAGTTTGGTGGTTGGGGCTATAAATACCCCCAACCACCCACCATTCATTGCATCCAAGTTTTCCACTTCTCAACCACTTACAAGAGCTAGGCATTGAATTCTAGACACACCAAAGAGATCAAATCCTCTCCAATTCCACTTAAGGCTTTAGTGATTAGCAAGAGAGATTTGCCGTGTTCTTTTGAGCTCTTGCGCTTGGATTGCTTCTTTTCTTTTTCACTTGTTCTTGTGATCAAGACTCCATTGTAATCAAGGCAAGAGGCACCAATTGTGTGGTGGCCCTTGCGGGGAAGTTTTGTTCCCGGCTTTGATTTGAGAAGAGAAGCTCACTCGATCGGTGGATCGTTTGAGAGAGGGAAAGGGTTGAAAGAGACACGGCCTTTGTGGCCTCCTCAACGGGGAGTAGGTTTGCGAGAACCGAACCTCGGTAAAACAAATCCGTGTGTCACATCTCTTATTCGCTTGCGATTTGTTTTGCGCCCTCTCTCGCGGACTCGATTATATTTCTAACACTAACCCGGCTTGTAGTTGTGATTTTATTTGTAAATTTCAGTTTCGCCCTATTCACCCCCGCTCTAGGCGACTATCAATTGGTATCAGAACCCGGTGCTGCATTAGAGCTCAACCGCTTGAAGTGATGTCGGGAGATCACGCCAAGAGGGAGATGGAGACCGGCGACAAGCCCTCTACAAGCCACGGGTCGACTTCATCGGAAGAGTCCCGCAACAAGAGGAAGGAGAAGAATAACTCCTCCAACAAAGGAAAAGGGAAAGAGAAGAAATCCTCTTCCCACAAGTTGGATCGGAGAGGCGACAAGCACAAGAGGATGAGGAAAGTGGTCTACTACGAGACCGACTCTTCATCACCATCAACCTCCGACTCCGATGCACCGTCCGTTACTTCTAAGCGCCAAGAGCGCAAGAAGTATAGTAAGATTCCTCTACGCTATCCCCATATTTCAAAACGTACTCCTTTACTCTCCGTTCCATTAGGCAAACCACCGGTTTTTGACGGTGAAGATTATAATATATGGAGTGATAAAATGAGGCATCATCTAACCTCACTCCACACAAGCATATGGAATGTTGTTGAGTTTGGTGTACAGGTGCCATCCGTAGGGGATGAAGACTACGACTCGGACGAAGTGGCCCAAATCCACCACTTTAACTCCCAAGCAACCACTATACTCCTCGCCTCTCTAAGTCGAGAGGAGTATAACAAGGTGCAAGGGTTAAAAAGTGCGAAGGAGATTTGGGACGTACTCAAGACCGCGCACGAAGGAGACGAGGTGACAAAGATCACCAAGCGGGAAACGATCGAGGGGGAGCTCGGTCGCTTCATGCTTCACCAAGGGGAGGATCCACAAGCCATGTACAACCGCTTGAAGACCTTGGTGAACCAAGTGCGCAACCTCGGGAGCGAAAAATGGGATGACCATGAGATGGTCAAGGTTATTCTTAGATCCCTCGTATTTCTTAACCCTACACAAGTTCAATTAATTCGAGGTGATCCTAGATATAAGCTAATGTCTCCCGAGGAAGTTATAGGAAAATTTGTGAGCTTTGAGCTAATGATTAAGGGCTCAAAGAAAATCATCGAGCAAGGCACCTCCTCCACACCCGAAGCACAACCCGTCGCATTCAAGGCAACAGAAGAAAAGAAGGAGGAGGCTACTCCAAGTCGAACACCCATCGACGCCTCCAAGCTCGACAACGAGGAAATGGCACTCATCATTAAGAGCTTTCGCCAAATCCTCAAGCAAAGGAGGGGGAAAGACTACAAACCCCGCTCCAAGAAAGTATGCTACAAATGTGGTAAGCCCGGTCATTTTATTGCTAAATGTCCATTATCTAGTGATAGTGACAGGGGCGACGACAAGAAGGGGAGAAGAAAGGAGAAGAAGAGACATTACAAGAAGAAGGGCGGCGATGCCCACGTGTGCCGCGAGTGGGACTCCGACGAGAGCTCCACCGACTCCCCTCCGACGAGGACGCCGCCAACATCGCCGTCACCAAAGGCCTCCTCTTCCCCAACGTCGGCCACAAGTGCCTCATGGCAAAGGACGGCAAAAAGAAGAAGGTTAAATCCAAATCCTCCACTAAATATGAGTCCTCTAGTGATGATAATGCTAGTGATGAGGAGGAAAATTTGCGCACTCTTTTTGCCAACTTAAACATGCAACAAAAGGAGAAATTAAATGAATTAATTAGTGCTATCCATGAGAAGGATGATCTCTTGGATTCCCAAGAGGACTTCCTTATTATGGAAAACAAGAAGCATGTTAAAGTAAAAAATGCTTATGCTCTAGAGGTTGAAAAATGTGAAAAATTATCTAGTGAGCTAAGTACTTGCCATGAGATTATTAACAACCTTAGAAGTGAAAATGTTAGTTTAAATGCTAAGGTTGATTCACATATTTGTAATGTTTCAATTCCCAATCTTAGAAATGATAATGATGAATTGCTTGCTAAGATTGAAGAATTGAACACTTCTCTTGCTAGCCTTAGGGTTGAAAATGAAAAATTAATTGCTAAGGCTAAAGAATTAGATGTTTGCAATATTACAATTTCCAATCTTGGAGATAACAATGATATTTTGCGTGCTAAGGTTTTTGAACTTAATTCTTGCAAACCTTCTACATCTCTTGAGCATGTTTCTATTTGTACTAGATGTAGAGATGTTGATATTAATGCTATACATGATCACATGGCTTTAGGTAAACAACAAAATGATCATATAGCAATATTAGATGCTAAAATTGCCGAGCATAACTTAGAAAATGAAAAATTTAAATTTGCTAGAAGTATGCTCTATAATGGGAGACGCCCTGACATTAAGGATGACATTGGCTTTCAAAGGGGAGACAATGTCAAAATTAATGCCCCTCCTAAGAAACTGTCTAACTTTGTTAAGGGCAAGGCTCCCATGGCTCAGGATAACGAGGGTTACATTTTGTACCCTGCCGGTTATCTCGAGCACAAAATTAGGAGGATTCATTCTAGGAAGTCTCACTCTGGCCCCAATCATGATTTTATGTATAAGGGTGAGACATCTAGATCTAGGCAACCAATCCATGCTAAGTTGCCTAAAAAGAAAACTCCTACTGCATCAAATGACCATACAATTTCATTTAAAACTTTTGATGCATCTTATGTGCTTACTAACAAATCCGGCAAGGTAGTTGCCAAGTTTGTTGGGGGCAAACATAAGGGCTCCAAAACTTGTGTTTGGGTACCCAAAGTTCTTGTTTCTAATGCCAAAGGACCCAAAACCGTTTGGGTACCTAAAACAAAGAACTAAACTTGTTTTGTAGGTTTATGCATCCGGGGGCACAAGTTGGATCATTGATAGCGGGTGCACAAACCACATGACAGGGGAGAAGAAAATGTTCTCCTCATATGAGAAAAACCAAGATCCCCAACGAGCGATCACATTCGGGGATGGAAACCAAGGTTTGGTCAAAGGTTTGGGTAAAATTGCCATATCTCCTGACCATTCTATTTCCAATGTTTTTCTTGTTGATTCCTTAGATTACAATTTGCTTTCTGTATCCCAATTATGTCAAATGGGCTACAACTGTCTGTTTACTGATGTAGGTGTCACTGTCTTTAGAAGAAGTGATGATTCAGTAGCTTTTAAGGGAGTATTAGAGGGTCAGCTATACTTAGTTGATTTCAAAAGTGCTGAACTCGATACTTGCTTGATTGCTAAGACTAACATGGGTTGGCTCTGGCACCGCCGACTAGCCCATGTTGGGATGAAGAATCTTCATAAGCTTCTAAAGGGAGAGCACATTTTAGGACTAACCAATGTTCATTTTGAGAAAGACAGGGTTTGTAGCGCATGCCAAGCAGGAAAGCAAATTGGTGCCCATCATCCACATAAGAACATCATGACGACCGACAGGCCGCTTGAGCTACTCCACATGGATCTATTCGGTCCAATTGCTTACATAAGCATCGGCGGGAGTAAGTATTGTCTTGTAATAGTGGATGATTATTCTCGCTTCACTTGGGTATTCTTTTTGCAGGAAAAATCTCAAACCCAAGAGACCTTAAAGGGATTCTTGAGATGGGCTCAAAATGAGTTCGGCTTAAGGATCAAGAAAATAAGAAGCGACAACGGGACGGAGTTCAAGAACTCTCAAATTGAAGGCTTCCTTGAGGAGGAGGGCATCAAGCATGAGTTCTCTTCTCCCTACACCCCACAACAAAATGGTGTAGTGGAGAGGAAGAATCGAACTCTATTGGACATGGCAAGAACCATGCTTGATGAGTACAAGACACCGGATCGGTTTTGGGCCGAGGCGGTTAACACCGCGTGCTACACCTTCAACCGGTTATATCTACACCGAATCCTCAAGAAGACATCATACGAACTCCTAACCGGTAAAAAGCCCAATATTTCATATTTTAGAGTCTTTGGTAGCAAATGCTTTATTCTTGTCAAAAGAGGTAGAAAATCTAAATTTGCTCCTAAGACTGTAGAAGGCTTTTTACTAGGATATGACTCAAACACAAGGGCATATAGAGTCTTTAACAAGTCCTTAGAACTTGTTGAAGTTTCTTGTGACGTTGTGTTTGATGAGACTAATGGCTCTCAAGTAGAGCAAGTTGATCTTGATGAAATAGGTAATGAAGAGGCTCCGTGCATAGCGCTAAGAAACATGTCCATTGGGGATGTGTGTCCTAAGGAATCCGAAGAACCTCCGAATGCACAAGATCAGCCTTCCTCCTCCACGCAAGCATCTCCACCTACTCAAGATGAGGACAAGGCTCAAGATGATGAAGAAGAGAATCAAAATGATGAGCCACCTCAAGATGACGGCAACGATCAAGGGGGAGATGCAATTGATCAAGACAAGGAGGATGAGGAAGTTCTAAGACAGCCACACCCAAGAGTCCACCAAGCAATCCAACGAGATCACCCCGTCGACACCATCCTCGGCGATATTCATAAGGGGGTAACTACTAGATCTCGGGTTGCACATTTCTGTGAACATTACTCTTTTGTTTTCTCTATTGAGCCAACCAGGGTAGAGGAAGCACTTCAAGATTCGGATTGGGTGGTGGCGATGCAAGAGGAGCTCAACAATTTCACTAGAAATGAGGTATGGCATTTAGTTCCACGTCCTAATCAAAATGTTGTATGAACCAAGTGGGTCTTCCGCAACAAGCAAGACGAGCATGGTGTGGTGACTAGGAACAAAGCTCGACTCATGGCCAAGGGGTATTCACAAGTCGAAGGTTTGGATTTTGGTGAAACCTATGCACCCGTAGCTAGGCTTGAGTCAATTCATATATTATTGGCCTATGCTACTTACCATGGCTTCAAGCTTTATCAAATGGACATGAAGAGTGCCTTCCTCAACGGACCAATCAAGGAAGAGGTCTATGTTGAGCAACCTCCCGGCTTTGAAGACAGTGAGTATCCTCATCATGTCTATAGGCTCTCTAAGGCGCTTTATGGGCTCAAACAAGCCCCAAGAGCATGGTATGAATGCCTTAGGGATTTCCTTATTGCAAATGGCTTCAAAGTCGACAAGGCCGATCCTACTTTATTTACTAAAACTCTTGCAAATGATTTGTTCGTATGCCAAATTTATGTTGATGATATCATATTTGGGTCTACTAACGAATCTACATGTGAAGAATTTAGTAGGATCATGACACAAAAATTCGAGATGTCGATGATGGGGGAGTTGAAGTATTTCTTAGGATTCCAAGTCAAGCAACTCCAAGAGGGCCCTTCATTAGCCAAACAAAATATACTCAAGACATTCTAACCAAGTTTGGAATGAAGGACGCCAAGCCCATCAAGACACCCATGGGAACCAATGGGCATCTCGACCTCGACACGGGAGGTAAGTCCGTGGATCAAAAGGTATACCGGTCGATGATAGGTTCATTACTCTATCTATCTGCATCGCGACCGGATATTATGCTTTCTGTATGCATGTGTGCAAGATTCCAATCCGACCCTAAGGAATCACACCTTACGGCCGTAAAACGAATCTTGAGATATCTAGCTTATACTCCTAAGTTTGGGCTTTGGTACCCTCGGGGATCCACTTTTGACTTAATTGGTTATTCGGATGCCGACTGGGCGGGGTGTAAAATCAATAGAAAGAGCACATCGGGGACTTGCCAGTTCTTGGGAAGATCCTTGGTGTCTTGGGCTTCAAAGAAGCAAAATTCGGTCGCTCTTTCTACCGCCGAAGCCGAGTATATTGCCGCAGGCCATTGTTGCGCACAATTGCTTTGGATGAGGCAAACCCTGCGGGACTACGGTTACAAATTAACCAAAGTTCCTTTGCTATGTGATAATGAGAGTGCAATCAAGATGGCGGATAATCCCGTCGAGCATAGCCACACTAAACACATAGCCATTCGGTATCATTTTCTTAGGGATCACCAACAAAAGGGGGATATCGAGATTGCGTATATTAATACTAAAGATCAATTAGCCGATATCTTTACCAAGCCTCTTGATGAACAAACTTTTACCAAACTTAGGCATGAGCTCAATATTCTTGATTCCAGGAACTTCTTTTGTTAACTTGCACACATCGCTCATGAATATACCTTTGATCATGTCTCTTTTATATATGCTATGACTAATGTGTTTTCAAGTGTATTTCAAACCAAGTCATAGGTATATTGATAGGGATTTGGAGACTTCGGCGAAGACAAAGGCTTCCACTCCGTAACTAAACCCTCGCCGTCGCTCCAAGCCACTCCTCATCCATGGGGGAGAAGGCACAAAGCAAAAGGACTCCGGCTTTGGTATAATCTTCACTTATACATTTTATTTGCCAAAGGGGAGCAAGTAGTTAAACAAGGGCTTATATTTCACTCTAAGTATCCGTTTTTGGCGATTCATGCCAAAGGGGGAGAAAGTATAGAGCCCAAAGCAAAAGGACCGCACCACCACCTAATTCAAAAATTGGAGATTTTCAATTGGTAAAATTCAAATTGGTATCTTTTTGTGTTCAAAAGGGGGAGAAAGTAGTATTTTCAAAATTGATATATCAAAACCCTCTTGAACTCTAAGGGGAGGATCTCATTTAGGGGGAGTTTTGTTTTAGTCAAAGGAAAAGCATTTGAAATAAGGGGATAAAATTTCAAGTCTTGAAAATGCTTTGCAAAATCTTATTTCTTTACCTTTGACTATTCGCAAAAGAACTTTGAAAAAGTTTTACAAAAGAATTTGCAAAAACAAAACATGTGGTGCAAGCGTGGTCCAAAATGCTAAATAAGAAAGAAACCATCCATGCGCATCCTAAGTATTTATATTGGCTCAACTCCAAGTAACCTTTGCACTTACATTATGCAAACTAGTTCAATCATGTACTTTTATATTTGCTTTGGTTTGTGTTGGCATTAATCACCAAAAAGGGGGAGATTGAAAGGGAATTAGGCTTACACCTATTTTCCAAATTGATTTTGGTGGTTGAATTGCCCAACACAAATAATTGGACTAACTAGTTTGCTCTAGTGTATAAGATCTACAGGTGCAAAAGGTTCACACTTAGCCAATAAAAAGACCTAGCAAAGGGTTCGACAAAAAGAGCAAAGGGGCAACCGAAGGCACCTCTGGTCTGGCGCACCGAACTGTCCGGTGTGCCACCGGACAGTGTCCGGTGCACCAGAGGACTCCAGCTCAAACTCGTCGCCTTCGGGAATTCTTCGGAGCCGGCGCGCTATAATTCACCGGACATGTCCGGTGTACACCGGACAGTGTCCGGTGCTCCAAGAGGACGTGGCTTCGGAACTTGGCAGCCTCGGGAATTCACGACAGCTGCTCCGCTATAATTCACCGGACATGTCCGGTGTACACCGGACTGTCCGGTGTAACTGCGGGGCAACGGCTATTTCGGCACCAACGGCTACCTGCAGCACATTTATTGCGCGCCAGCGCGCGCAGAAGTCAGGCGTGCCCATACTGGCGCACCGGACACTCTACAGTGCATGTCCGGTGCGCCACCGGACATCCAGGCGGGCCCAGATGACAGCGCTCCAACGGTCGGAACCCAACGGCTTTGGTGACGTGGCTGGCGCACCGGACATGTCCGGTGTGCACCGGACTGTCCGGTGCACCATGCGACAGATAGCCCCACCAAACGGCTAGTTTGGTGGTTGGGGCTATAAATACCCCCAACCACCCACCATTCATTGCATCCAAGTTTTCCACTTCTCAACCACTTACAAGAGCTAGGCATTGAATTCTAGACACACCAAAGAGATCAAATCCTCTCCAATTCCACTCAAGGCTTTAGTGATTAGCGAGAGAGATTTGCCGTGTTCTTTTGAGCTCTTGCGCTTGGATTGCTTCTTTTCTTTTTCACTTGTTCTTGTGATCAAGACTCCATTGTAATCAAGGCAAGAGGCACCAATTGTGTGGTGGCCCTTGTGGGGAAGTTTTGTTCCCAGCTTTGATTTGAGAAGAGAAGCTCACTCGATCGGTGGATCGTTTGAGAGAGGGAAAGGGTTGAAAGAGACCCGACCTTTGTGGCCTCCTCAATGGGGAGTAGGTTTGCGAGAACCGAACCTCGATAAAACAAATCCGTGTGTCACATCTCTTATTTGCTTGCGATTTGTTTTGCGCCCTCTCTCGCGGACTCGATTATATTTCTAACACTAACCTGGCTTGTAGTTGTGATTTTATTTGTAAATTTCAGTTTCGCCCTATTCACCCCCCCTCTAGGCGACTATCAGTTCCAACGGACGCAATTCGTACCATGGCTATTGGAGACGTGCGACCACAGGAACACGAGGAGAAAGATCAACCTTCTTCCTCAACGACGGTGCACCCCCAACTCAAGATGATGAACAGGTACCTCAAGAGGAGGAGTGTGATCAAGGGGGAGCACAGGATGTCCAAGTTGAAGAGGAAGAAGCACCACAGGCCTCTCCAACTCAAGTTCGAGCGATGATTCAAAGGAACCATCCTGTCGACCAGATTTTGGGTGACATTAGCAAGGGAGTAACCACTCGCTCTAGATTAGCTAATTTCTGGGAGCATTACTCTTTTGTCTCTTCTATTGAGCCTTTCAGGGTAGAAGAGGCCTTGCTAGATCCGGACTGGGTGTTGGCCATGTAGGAAGAGCTCAACAACTTCAAGCGAAATGAAGTTTGGACACTGGTGCCGCATCGCAAGCAAAACGTTGTGGGAACCAAGTGGGTGTTCTGCAACAAACAGGACGAGCACGGGGTGGTGACAAGGAACAAGGCTCGACTTGTGGCAAAAGGTTATGCCCAAGTCGCAGGTTTGGACTTTGAGGAGACTTTTGCTCCTGTGGCTAGGCTAGAGTCGATTCGTATTTTGTTAGCCTATGCCGCTCACCATTCTTTCAGGTTGTTCCAAATGGATGTGAAGAGCGCTTTCCTCAACGGGCCAATCAAGGAGGAGGTGTACGTGGAGCAACCCCTAGCTTCGAGGATGAACGGTACCCCGACCACGTGTGTAAGCTCTCTAAGGCGCTCTATGGACTTAAGCAAGCCCCAAGAGCATGGTATGAATGCCTTAGAGACTTTTTAATTGCTAATGCTTTCAAGGTTGGGAAAGCCGATCCAACTCTTTTCACTAAGACATGTGATGGTGACTTATTTGTGTGCCAAATTTATGTCGATGACATAATATTTGGTTCTACTAACCAAAAGTCTTGTGAAGAGTTTAGCAGAGTGATGACGCAGAAATTCGAGATGTCGATGATGGGCGAGTTGAACTACTTCCTTGGATTCCAAGTGAAGCAACTCAAAGACGGCACCTTCATCTCTCAAACGAAGTATACGCAAGACTTGCTCAAGCGGTTTGGGATGAAGGACACCAAGCCCGCAAAGACTCCAATGGGAACCGACGGACATGTCGACCTCAACAAAGGAGGTAAGTCCGTTGATCAAAAGGCACACCGGTCTATGATAGGGTCTCTACTTTATTTATGTGCTAGTAGACCGGATATTATGCTTAGTGTATGCATGTGTGCTAGATTTCAATCCGATCCAAGGGAGTGTCACCTTGTGGCCGTTAAGCGAATTCTTAGATATTTAGTTGCTACGCCTTGCTTCGGGATCTGGTATCCAAAGGTGTTGGGGACCTTCGGCTTCCGAAGGTCCTCAAAAACATGGTTTAACAACGTTTCTGGAAGTATAATGCATAAACAGGTACCTTCGGACATGAATTGAAGCTACAGTGTGAAGAAGCGTAAGGAGTACGAAGAATAGCGTGAAGCCGAAGCTGTGCGTAGAAGAGCTTCGGCAAGGTGGCGGAAAAGGAAACCGACTTAAGGATGAAAAGGCTATTCAGACCCCAGCGGGTTACTATAGAATCATTAACAAATGTAAAGGGCATGAATGTAATTCTACATGGGCTGCGTCCCATGCCTATAAATAGATGAACAGTATTCCCGTACTACGAACGTTGACTGGACATTTGGCTCTAGCGTCACGCTTGTACTTTCTACCTTCTCTCAAGCCGAAGGTACATTTGTAATTGAATATCATTTCTATTTTTCCATGATAATAAAATAGAAATGATCCTATAACAATGTTGATATTAAGATTCATGCATTATATAAATCATGCATCGTTATTTTCTATACTTACGAAGGTAAGTCTTTTCATAATCTTCGTCCGGAACTCATTATATCCCGAAGGGAAATAATGTTTCGTAGGACGAAGGACTTTTGCATTTAACACTTTTATGTTGCCTTGTTCTTAATCCGAAGCATTTGAGAACAAGTCCCCAACATTGGCGCCCACCTCCGGTGAATTCACTTCCACTCTTTGAGTTTTGGACACCTTCGACAACCATAGACCTTCGTTATGGTGCCGAAGAAGGTTTCAGCAACAGGGGCTGCAGCTCTACAACCGCTAGATCCTAATCAGGAGACTCTCTCTCTTCGGGAGGCCCGAAGCCAGAAGAGAAAGGCCGTCAGTCCAACGCCTCAGGAGGATGAGTTGGATCAAGAAATCAGAAACATGGAGATGCTTCATCAGCAGGTGTAAAGGAAGAAGGAGAAGATGGCCAGGCTAGCTGAATTACAAAGGCAGATAGACGAAGCCTCTGAAGAAGTTCGCCATCTTACTCAAGATGAGCAGAATCGAAGGCCCCAGCATAGAGAGCTTCATCAGGAGGGCCTCTTCAACGAAGATGACTGGTATGAGAATTTCCATCATGGAAATTTTGCTTTTGATGATGCTTCTCCTCTCTCAGCTGAGCTGTAGGCTACACCTTGGCCTCCATCCTACAAGCCACCGCAGCTTCCCATGTACGATGGCCATTCAGATCTAAAGCAATTTTTGATGAGCTACGAGGCAACAATATCTTCGTATGGTGGCAATACTGCAGTTATGGCAAAGTCTTTTGTCATGGCTGTCAGGAGTGTTGCCCAAACATGGTACTCCTCCCTTCGGCCAGCAACAATTACCTCATGGCAGAAGCTGAAGGACATGTTATTAACCAGTTTTCAAGGGTTTCAGACCAAGCCGGTCACTGGTCAAGCTCTATTCCAGTGCACCTAGGATCACGAAGAATACCTTCAGGCGTATGTCCGAAGGTTTCTACGTCTAAGGGCACAGGCACCAATAGTGCCCAATGAAATTGTCATTGAGGCCATGATCAAGGGACTTCGGCCAGGACCTGCCGCTCAATACTTCGCCAGGAAGCCTCCTCAAACTTTGGAGAAGCTACTCCAAAAGATGGACGAGTATATTCGAGCTGACAATGACTTCTGCCAAAGAAGGGAAGAAGCATACAGGTTCTCTGAGATGACCAGGGGCTTCGGAGGAAGATTTCATCCGAGGCATGTCAGATCAATTCACAACTCTACTCAGCCTGATGATAGAGGGGGTCAACAGCAAAGGCCATAGCACTCTTCGCAGGCTTCGGGACAGCAACAGCAGGCTTCGGGTCAGCAGCAAAGCTCCTTCCGGCCGCCAGCTCCAAGGGGCAGAGGCACCAGGGGCTTCGGAGGAAGATTCGGGGACCAGCCAAGAAAAATTTATTGCCTGTTCTGTGGTGAGGACAAGGGTCATACCACCAGAATGTGCCATGTCACCATCCAGAAGCAAAAGGAGATTGCCGAAGCTGCGGCACAACAGAGTCAACCGAAGCAAGTCATGCATACTTCTTCATATCATTCGCCCTACATTCCAGAATATGTAGGCAATCACCCTGCAGCTTCTGTTGCTTCGGCAAGTCAACCCCAGGCATCTTGGCAGCAGCTTCCGCCTCCGCCACCATTGCAACGAGGCCAGCAGCCAGAAGGGAGTCAGGAAAGGGACTTCAGAGAAGAGTCTGAAGCTCGCACAGTCAACAGCACTGTGCCAGAGTCGAAGCATATTTATTGACAAATATCCTACTTTGATGTCGGTCTATTGCATTTAGTATTACTTTCTTTTTAACAAGGAACACTTATGAGAGGATAGAGTGCTTTTTGTCGATTTAAGTTTCTTGTAATAGTTTTCCTGTTTGCCACAAGAAAAATATCTTCTCCACAGGCTTAAATTGCCGAAGCTTAAAAAAGTTGTGACAACAGGGAGGACCTTCGAATTATCAAAAATTTATTTTAAAAAGCACACAGTGTGCATTCTTTGAAATAGCAAAAAGTCGTTCTAAAGAACGCAGTGTAAGTTTGCCGAAGCTACAAAAAGCCGTTCCTTAGGGAGCGCAGTGTAAGTTTTCTGCTCAAAAGTCGTTCCAAAGGGAATGCAGAGCTTACAGCGAAAAATAAACGCTGATACCGCCTAAGTAAAAGGCGAAGCGCGAAAAGTCAACGCGAATACCGCTGAAGTAAAAGGCGAAGAAGCTCCTAAGGGAGGCTTACAGCGAAAAATAAACGCTGATTCCGCTGAAGTAAAAGGCGAAGAAGCTCCTAAGGGAGGCTTACAGCGAAAAGTCAGCGCTGATTCAAAAAGATTATGTATTTTTATTACAGGAATGTGTGTCTTCGGCACAAATATCATTTTGCATAACATAACATCATCACATCATTTTGCATAACATAAGCATCATACATCATGCTGCATATGGTGCAAGAAGAGGATACAGTATCGACCTTCGGAGTTTGCTTTGAAAAAATGAAAATCGTGTTAAGGCATAAGAAGGGAGCACAACGTTGATCTTCGAAATTGTCCAGCTTTGGAGAATGTTTTCGCGAAGCATAGATATACTTCATCAGTGTAGTATGGAAGGAGAATGTCTTCTTCACGAAGCATGAAAAGAAGGGAAGGTGTTTTTTCGCCGAAGGCTCAAAAAATGGTATGTATGTGAAATTTCATGCATCGTAAAGAATTGAATCATGAAAAGAAACTTGTATATTACATTCAAAGTTACAAAATATTACATAGATCACATTTCAAATGTTTTTTCTAATAACATCTAGTCTTCTCTCAGTACTACTTCGGCAGCCTCATTTAGAAGTTGTTCAACAACTTTATCCATGATAGCTTCGGCCATTTGTTTAATTTTGTCATCCCCCTTCGTACGGGGGTCAGCAGACGATCCAGCAGGTTCTGAGGGAAGAGAATATATGTCTATGTTACTATTACAAACCATAAGCAAGTTCGAAATCGAAAATTACAACAGACCCAAAACCACTAGTTGGTACCTATTTGGCTTTTGGGCTCTGCGCTTTTTTCAGCGGTCTTGGTTACTTCCCTAGCATCATGGATACCTTGCTCGCTTCTTCGAATAATTTCCTGGGCCATTTCTCGGCCACCATTGTCCCAGACGTCGGTGAAAAATTTTCCACCAACCTGGCTAGCTTCGGACGAGGGGTCTTTAATATCTTCAGCGGATAAAGTGGCTTCGGATTGCGCAAGAAGCTTAACATGATCGCAGCCTTTTTTCTCCAGCATAGTAGCAATCCCCCTGGCACCCGAGAAGGCGCAAATGTCTCCACGACTGTTCAGAATTTCTTTGAAGGCTTCAGCTTTGTGGCTGATCCATTCGATAGGGCCTTTTGGGTTACCTCTTACAAAGTCCTCTTCACTTGAAAATGCGCCAACGCTGGCGAAGCTGGTTTTTATCTTCTTTACACATTCAATGGATTTTTCGTAGCACCTTTTCTTGGAAGACCGAAGCTCTTCAACGGTTCCTTCCAGATGATTGGCCCATTGGTCGGTAAGTTCTCGCTTCGTTTCTTCAAGTATGTGTTCTTCTTTAGCGCGGGCCAATTGCTTCCGAAGGTTGTCAATCTCGTGTTTTTGAGCTTCGGTCTGTGCTGTAAAGACAGCTTCGTTTTCTTTTATCTTGTTCATCAACGTAACTAGAATCTGGTCTTTTTCCAAGGCTTCGTTCCTCAGCTTGATAACCTCTGTTCGAAGGTTATTGAGAGCAATGGTGCAGCTCTCGTCTTCAGCATTCTTTTGTGCCCTTAAGGCATTGCTGAGTATTAAGCCCTGTTCAAAAGAATGCATGGATTTATATAAGAATAAAAGGCTAATTTAAAAAATTCATAAGTTTCAGAATTTCACAATTTTTTGTACCTTCAGACTATTGTAGGCGAGGCTATCCGCGAGATTGTCCTTCGTCATCGCGCAGAGGCCGGCTTCCAGCTTCGGAAACCCCATGCTTCGGGCCATTTCCCGGCAGACGGGCAATTCTTTGTTATCTGGAAGGCAATATAAGAAGTCATCTTCGTCCGTGCCGTTGAAAATTAGGGCCTCTTTTGGATACCCTAGTTCTTGTGCATAGTGATTGGCTTCAAAAGTTTCTTCTTCAGATAGTTTTTTCCCCGAAGCATGTCGAATAATATAATCGAGAGTTTTGGAGGATGCTTCGAGGGCAGCAGTACTGATTTCTTCAGCTAAAGTTGGCTTTGTTATTTTCGTTTCTTCGGCCTCCAGGGATTTTTCCTTAGTAGACTCTGAAGGCCCAGCTTTGGTCTCGGATTGTTGCTGTGAAGCTTCAGCAACAAAGACTTCAGTTTCCACCTCGGAAGTTTCAGCAATCTTTTTCGGGGTTGTGCTTGAAGACTTAATTGTCTCCAAGACATCTAGCACATTAGCCATTCTTTTCCTTTTTGGGGTTACCGCTGGGCCCTTCTGGCTTTTTGTTGTTTCAATTTTTGTTGAAGGGCTTAAAATTTCCAATATTTTTGTTCCTTCAGTTATTGGCTCGTCTACTTTCTTTGTTGAAGGTGCTTCGGTTCTTTCTTCGATCTTCGGCGCTGGAGATGTTTCTTTGGTTTCGGTGGCTGAAGAGACCTCACCAATAAATGCAGGCACTGTGGCCGGTTCAATGAAACGTGCCCGGTGTGTGAGTACCTTTACCTTTTTTCTTTGCGGTGCCAGCTCGCTGGGATCGCCCGAGGCAACTTCCTTTGCAGGAGAAGTATTTTTTCTTTTCTGGCCTGGCACCGGGTAATGGTAGTCAGGGTAGACAAACCCAATCGCATCAAATACCCGGTTAAGCCTCTTCTTCTTTCGGCCTCCGAAGGCCGCTGATAGTGCAGTATCTTCGGCCTTCGAATATACTCCAAGCAATTCGTCACTTACGTTCTCAATACTTTTCAACCAGTCATCATCTGGTTCAACAAACTTATCTCCATATTTGAATGTATATTTTAACCTAACTAGCCCACCTTCGTCAGAATCTTTGATGGTCTCCTTCGGCATTTCCCACTTTCCTGCAAGTGGCCAAACTCTGAAGGCAATATGCTCTTGGACCAGATCCCTTGTCCCAATAAAAGAGCAGATCACGCCGAAGGCTCTCTGACATTCTTCAGCTGCTTCATCCATTTCCACTTTCGGCTTCCGGAGTCCGAAGCGTTGCCAGATAGGGCGCTTGATGATACCCTTAACATCCTCTTGTGCTAACAAGTCATTCCCCACATAAAACCATTCTGTTATCCAGGCACCAGGCCACCTTTTCCGAAAGGTTGGCACGGGGCAGCTTGACCCGGAGCGGGCGCCGAAGCTGTAGCAACCAAAGTTGTTGTGGTATTGTTCTTTCCCCCAAGGCTTCGTCTCATATACTAACTCATGAATATTGCAAAAGCTTTTAGCATTTGGTTCCAAACCTTGGCTTTTCACAGCCCAGACAAAGATTCCCATTCTCACAATAGCTTCGGGAGTAATTTGGTGAAGGTAGATTTGAAATGTCTTCAGAACTTCAATAACAAAGCTGCTCAGGGGGAACCAAAGTCCGGCCTTGAGAAAGCTTCAGAAGATCACGACCTCATTTTCTTCGGGGGTAGGAGAAGTTTTCTCTCCGTCATCAGCCCTCACAATAGACACATCTCGGAAATATCTCCCCCTCATATTGTCAAGATGACTCTGTTTGATACTTGATTTCCCGAAAACCGTGTGGCTTGGTCGCCATGGTCGGTCTTCGGACTCTTCTCCGCCACTCTCTACATCATAACTATCGCTGTCACCAGTATCTTCAGACAAACCTTCCAAAGTTTCTTTAGTAATCTTCTCTGTATTGGTCCTCGCCATTGACTCAAGAAAACCAAGATTCATTTCTTCAGAAAGACTCAGCTTCGGATCAGCAGCCACCTTCTTGTCCGAAGACATCTTCGTAGGCACTGAAAAAGTGTTCTCAACACCGAAGCTTAAAATTTACGCAAATTTTGTTGCACAGGCTAAAAATTGAGTGAGCAAGAGCAGATGGCAAGAAAGTATACCAGTTAAGCTCGTGGTGCGCTCTTATTTATGCGCCTGGTGCGTTATATGCTGTAGGGCCCGCCTGTCAATGATTGTTGCTATTCTAGCAAAGGGAAGGTGTTTTTTCGGACCTTCGGCTTTGGGCCTTCGTCCTTGTCGCAATCTAAACTTATCATTCTGACAAATTAATATTGCGAGGGGCTACTGTTGGGGACCTTCGGCTTCCGAAGGTCCTCAAAAACATGGTTTAACAACGTTTCTGGAAGTATAATGCATAAACAGGTACCTTCGGACATGAATTGAAGCTACAGTGCGAAGAAGCGTAAGGAGTACGAAGAATAGCGTGAAGCCGAAGCTGTGCGTAGAAGAGCTTCGGCAAGGTGGCGGAAAAGGAAACCGACTTAAGGATGAAAAGGCTATTCAGACCCCAGCGGGTTACTATAGAATCATTAACAAATGTAAAGGGCATGAATGTAATTCTACATGGGCTGCGTCCCATGCCTATAAATAGATGAACAGTATTCCCGTACTACGGACGTTGACTGGACATTTGGCTCTGGCGTCATGCTTGTACTTTCTACCTTCTCTCAAGCCGAAGGTACATTTGTAATTGAATATCATTTCTATTTTTCCATGATAATAAAATAGAAATGATCCTATAACAATGTTGATATTAAGATTCATGCATTATATAAATCATGCATCGTTATTTTCTATACTTACGAAGGTAAGTCTTTTCATAATCTTCGTCCGGAACTCATTATATCCCGAAGGGAAATAATGTTTCGTAGGACGAAGGACTTTCGCATTTAACACTTTTATGTTGCCTTGTTCTTAATCCGAAGCATTTGAGAACAAGTCCCCAACAAAAGGGGTCTACCTTTGACTTAATTGGATATTCAGACTCCGACTATGCTGGATGTAAGGTCGATAGGAAGAGTACATCAGGGACGTGCCAATTCCTAGGAAGGTCCCTGGTGTCGTGGAGTTCTAAGAAACAAACTTCCGTTGCCCTATCCACCGCTGAGGCCGAGTACGTTGCCGCAGGACAGTGTTGCGCGCAACTACTTTGGATGAGGCAAACCCTTAGGGACTTTGGCTACAATCTGAGCAAAGTCCCACTCCTATGTGACAATGAGAGTGCTATCCGCATGGCGGACAATCCTGTTGAACACAGCCGCACAAAGCACATAGACATCTGGCATCACTTTCTGAGAGACCACCAGCAAAAGGGAGATATCGAAGTGTTTTATGTTAGCACCGAGAACCAGCTAGCCGATATCTTTACCAAGCCTTTAGATGAGAAGACCTTTTGCAGGCTGCATAGTGAGCTAAATGTCTTAGATTCGCGTAACTTGGATTGATATAGAGCATACATGTGTTTTATGTCTTTGATCATGTTCCATTATGCATTTTATTGCTTACTTATGGTGCTCAAGTTGTGCAAGGGATCCCCGGACCTCACAAGTCCATATGTGAATAATGCACATACTTAGGGGGAGAAATGCTACAACTTGACCCTTTGAGACTAACTGTGTGCTTGAGTGTTCTTAATTAGTCTCAAAGGAGGTTTGAAAGGGAAAAGGTGAACTTGGACCATGCAAGACTTCCACTGCACTCCGATGTGAGGGTAACTTACTCCAAGTTCATCTCCATATTATTATTGCCTTTTCACTCTTATTTGAAGATTTTGGTGAGGCAATGGGGTTCAAGGGCCAAGATTGATCCCATTTTGGTGCTTGATGCCAAAGGGGGAGAAAATAAGGCCAAAGCAAGAAATGGATCAGCTACCACTTGAGAATTTTGAAAATAATAGAATTAGAGCTTTTGGTTTGTCAAAATATTCTTATTGTCAAAAGTTGGTCTCTTGTTGGGAGAATGTTTGATTATGGGAAAAAGGGGGAGTTTTTGAATTCTTTATCAATTTCTCTTGGAATACCTCTCTCTATGCCTCAACAAGTGTGTTTGACTTAGAAATAGGAAATTGAGTTTGATTTGCAAAAACAAACCAAGTGGTGGCAAAGAATGATCCAAATATGCCAGATTTGAATCAAAACAAATTTGTGTTCTCATTTGCATTGATGTTGCACTTCCTTTGGTTGCTTTTTGTTGTGTTGGCATAAATCACCAAAAAGGGGGAGATTGAAAGGGAAATGTGCCCTTGGGCCATTTCTAAGTATTTTGGTGATCAAGTGCCAACACAAATGGTTTAAGTGTGAAACTATGCCAAATGGTGGATGAAGTGAAAATCAACACAAAGGTATGATTATAGACTTAGTACATTGGTTTTTGTGTACTAACATATTTGTCTAAGTGCTAGAATCAGAGAAAATACAAGTGGAAAAGACTTGGCTCGAGCAGCCAAGACTCTACTCAGTCTGGGTACACCGGACTGTCCGATGGTGCACCGGACAGTGTCCGGTGCGCCAGGCTAGCGTCTAGTCAACTGGCTGCTCTCGGGTCTCAACGGCGGCGTACGGCTATAAATCATCGGACTGTCCGGTGGTGCACCAGACTGTCCGGTGAGTCGGCTGCGGCGAAGTCGCCGCTCTCGGGAACCAAGTCAACAGCGTACGACTATAATTCACCGGACTGTCCGGTGAGCCAATGGTCGGCCGGGCCAACGGTCGGCCGCGCAATCCGCGCGTGACGCGTGGTCGAGCCAACAGTCAGATGGGGGCACCAGACTGTCCGGTGCGCACCGGACAGTGTCCGATGCACCAACGGCTCCAAATCTTCAACGGTCATCTGCGCCAAAATAGGAAAGAAATCAGCACTGGACAGTGTCCGGTGGTGCACCGAACTCTCCGGTGCACCAACCGGCAGAAGGAAAGAATTGCCTTCCTGGATTGCTCTCAACGGCTCCTAGCTGCCTTGGGGCTATAAAAGGGACCCCTAGGCACATGGAGGAGTACACCAAGCATACTTTGAGCATTCTTGATCATTCACACTTTGTCTTTGCGCACTCGTTTGACATTCTTAGTGATTTGAGCTCCGTTCTAGTGAGAACCTTGTGATATTCATTTGAGCTCCAGTCTTGGCCGTGTGTGTGCGTATTGCTGTAGATTTGTGTGTGTTGCTTCCCTCCCTTACTATAGTGCTTTCACTTTGATCCTTATTGTAAGGGCGAGAGACTCCAGGTTATGGAGATTCCTCGCAAACGGGAAAGAGTAAAGAAAAGAAGAACACCGTGGTATTCAAGTTGATCATTGGATCACTTGAGAGGAGTTGAGTGCAACTCTCGTCCATTGGGACGCCACAACGTGGAGTAGGCAAGTGTTGTACTTGGCCGAACCACGGGATAATTCCTCGTGTCTCTTGTGCTTATTCTCACTGTGTCTATTGTGCTTCACAAGAGCTCTCCTTAGCCAATTGACTTCATTGTGCTAACTCCTAATCAAGTTTTGTGGCTTTAAGTTTCAAATTTTATAGGATCACCTATTCACCCCCCCTCTAGGTGCTCTCACCAACACGAGTCTTTTGTACACACTTTGTCCTCACTCATGCGCACTCGAAAAGACTTCCCGGTCAGTCACCCATCCAATATTGATTTGGGCCAAGCATGCTTAACCTCGAGGTTCTTTCGAGACAGGCTTCCGAAAAAGATATACCTTGTTGGTATGAGTAGTGTATTAATTCTATTAAGCCTTGGGCCAAGATATCACCATCCACCGGGACTAGGACATCACAATCCACCACATAGAAGATCGATGTCCTCGTCGGTCAACCTCAAGCTAGGAACATTCCCTCTTGACCACATCTGCGTGTCTAGTGTTGTTATATGACATGCCATGTGACCACAATGGGCCCACATGCACCATGTGCCATATGCCCGAGCCCCTAGTCCACACACATCCGTGAAACCGCAAGGGTCGGCTCTGATACCATTTGTAACACCTCATCCACTCCCGGACCTACGATACTTACTTTTGGTAGCCCACTAGGATCATAGACCATCCCACAGACCAATACGAGTCATTTGTGCGCACTTTGTCCTCACTCATGCGCACCCAAGAAGACTTCTCGGTTAGTCACCCATCCCAAGATGATCTGAGCCAAGCACGCTTAACCCCGATGTTCTTTTAAGACATGCTTCCAAAAAAGATGCACATTGTTGGTATGAGTACTATATTAATTCTATTAAGCCTTGGGCTAGGATATCACCATCCATCGGGACCTGGATATAAATCACAAGTGCGTCCCCCTGTAAAGCACCGACATATATGTTTTAGGCGGACAATTTTCAAAGACTATCATTTCTACTAAGCAATAATGTACAGCATAACACAACATCCCCTACCATAAACAATGATTTGGCTTTGGTATCAAATCCATGTAGCCAATTATAGTACATATGATTATACTCGTTAGGGCTACCACACCAAAGGTAACATGAACCGCTCTCCAAACGAACTTAGCAAAATGATAGTCAAAGAATAAATGTCGAATCGTTTCATTGCATGAACAAAAAACACATCTCTTATCTCCCTGCCAATTCCTATGCCCCAAGTTGTCCTTCGTTAGCACCACCCCTTTTCTTAGGTACCACATAAAAACTTTGATTCTAACCGGAATCATACTGCTTCAGCTGGCCTTTTCCCTAATGATAGCCCCATTGCTTATTAGCGTATTATACATTGAATTGATCGAGATTTTTTTGTTCTGATGTTGATCCCACGTAAAAATATCTCTAGCCTCATCCAAAGTAACATTTGTCAATAAAGCTACCAGATTATGCCACACAACTAGGTTACGACCCTCCAGCCCCTTCCTGAAGGAAACATCAAGTCGTACAGAACTCATTACCGAGGCTACAGAATCGTTCTTACGACGGACTATGCAATATAGATATGGAAATCTATTCTGCAAAGTGAAGTTACCCAACCACCTATCCTCCCAAAACTTGACATTGTCCCCATTTTTAGCGACGAAGGTCTCTAGTTTTAAGAATTTCTCCTTCGGTTTCATAAGACCTCACCAAAATTGAGAGTCGCTCAGTTTTTTAACTATCTATCTGATCGTCTTATCTTTGACATATTTCCTCCTCAATAAGCATTGACACGTCCCATCCTCGTTTATTAGTTTGAACAACCACTTGCTCAAGAGACATTGTTTTGGATGTCTAAATTTTTAATGCCCAAACCACCCTAGTCTATATTTCTTTTTATTATTATCTTCCTACCAAATGAAACTTGATCTATAATAATCCAGCTTTTCAAGCACTCCACATGGCACCTCGAAAAAGGACAGCATGAACATTGCTATGCTAGTAAGAACAGACTCAATCAGAACCAGCCTCCCCCCTACAGACAAATGTTTACTTTTCGAGCTACTCAACTTCTTTTTGAAACGGTCCTCCACTAGCTGCCAATCGTAGTTTGATAATTTTCTATGGTGCATTGGTATCCCTAGGTATTTAAACAGAAATGATCCTGGTTTACATCCAAAGAGTTCCGCATATTGTTGTTTTGACTCCTTGGCACTTCTAAAATGGAAGATATCGCTCTTGTGAAATTTTATTTCTAAACCCGAGACTTGTTCGAAAGGACATAGGATTGTTTTTAGATTATGAGCTTTCTCTAAGTCATGGTCCATAAACAAGATCGTATCATCCGCATATTGCAAGATAGATAACCCATCATCAACTATGTGAGGAACTACCCCTGCAATCATACCAGTTCGCTTGGCTCAGTTAACTAGTATAGCTAACATGTCTACTACTATGTTAAACATGACCGGCGATTAAGGGCCACCTTGTCTCAACCCTTTAAAACTTTGAAAGTTATTACCGATGCAATCATTCACCTTAATCCCTACTTGCCCTTTCTGGGTTAACACTTAAATACAATTGCACCACTTTTCACTAAACCCTTTCATTTGTAACGTCTGCCTCAAGAATGACTATTTGACTTTGTCATATGCTTTTTCGAAATCTATCTTAAAAATCACCCCATCACGTTTCTTCCTATGCAACTCATGTAAGGTTTTGTGTAAAACGACTATGCCCTCCATGATGTTCCTCCCTGGTAAAAATGTGGTCTGCGATAAACTTATCACTTTTTCAACAACCGAGGTTAGCCTATTCGTAAGGACCTTCATAGAGATTTTAAAACTAACGTTAACAGACAGATTGGCCTGAACTGTTGTATTTTTATTGTCTCTTTACATTTTGGTAACAAAATAATTGTACTAAAATTTAGGCTAAAAAGTTGAAATTTGCCACTGTGAAAGTATGTGAATATCGCCATTAAATCCTTTTTTAAGACCACCCAAAAGACTTGGTAAAACTCAGCTGGAAACCCGTCAGGACCTAGGGCCTTATTATGAGACATTTGGCAGATCGCTTTTTATCCTCTTCCTCCGAGAACTCCTCTATTAACAATTGGTTTTCTAAGGATGTGACTAACGGTATGTCTTCCCTGCGAGTCCCATCCAACTATACAACCGAGTCCTCCGTAGGACTGAAAATGGTTTTATAAAATGATGTAATATGCTCCCTCAAAACATTTTCATTTCGAATAGTTCTCTCCCCATCCTCCTACTAGAAAATTCTTGTTTTCCTATGTCTCCCGTTCGCTAGAAGATGAAAGTATGGGTATTGGCATCGCCTTGTAATAAAGCTCTCGCCTTTGACCTTTGATACCACTTGATCTCTTCTTCTCTCAACATATTTGCCAAATAAGCATTAAGACCTATTTTTAAATCGATTTCATATGGTGATAAAGGTGTATTCTCTGCATGCTTATCCGAGGCATCTAGTTTTTCTAGTATTCCACTTTTCTTTTTCTTGTTGTGACCCCAACATGTTGTGTCCATCCTCTCAAATGTTGGTGAAGTCACATATGCTGCATTTTTATACTGAGTACAATTTAGTACTTGAACGTGTGCTCACTATAAGCCAATAAATACAATTTGGTTTGATCTATATGGGACATCTGTAGTTGCGAACATATTAAATATGAGAACATATCTAATGCACATATTAATTTATCATCATCAATCTTATATCTAACGTCTCTAGTTGCTATGTGCACTAAAATCATATGTGAACCAAATTCCCATGTGCACCATGTGCATGCAAAAGTTTGGATAGATAAACAATCGATTGGATCTTTTGCGCTGAATATATTGACTGCACAGTCTAGAACACGCGCACTTTGGCGGCGTGCTCAACTAGCACAGAGTCACAAACTTCAAAATTTTAAATATAACTCAATAAATTCCAAGGCAATTAGGTTATTCCCTCATTCAGTGCATGTGTTGCAGCCAAATTCTAACCAATTTGGTGTAGCAGTAGTTGGTCGATGTGTTCGGTATGAGAAAGTTAATCGGTCTATGAGCTTAGATGGGCCTATAGATCGTGTATATGTAGATAGACTTAGTATGATATGATAAGTTAGAGAGTGCTTATCAGTTCAGGTATGTGGATTATAAAATATACATTTCACAATATCAATAAGCATACGACAGACGTTCACCAAATATCGTGTGCTTCTCATATCTTCGCCGCATCGCCAGCCCTTTTCTAAGAGTTCCCCAAGTTAAGCGTCATGCTACCCTTGACATGGTCTCTAGTAGATTGCATTAGGACGGTCTCTAGTAGATTGCATCAAGGTAGTAGGGTATATCATATTACTCCTGGTAGATCTTATATTAAGTATTGTTGTTAGCAAGATCTAATAGTTGTTCTATGTAGCATCGTCCCTGTTCGTGCTTCATGTTATTAAATTGATCTTACACAACTAGATGTGTATCATTTGCACGATTGCTACATTCCATAGCATGCGGCTACAACATGTGAATAAAACAACTCGAGAGTCTGATACACATCTGGCACCCTGCCTTACATGTTTTAGTCATGTTATTTGTTTTGGATAGACTTCTTTGGAGGTCCAATTCCATGTTCGTATGTGGTGATCATCGGCTCGTGGTCACATATGTTCCTAGGGTTGTTGGCACGATATGTGATGGAGAGCGGATATGTGATGTTCCTATAAATGGCTTAATGTTTTATCTGGCCCTAGTTTTGGTTTACATTGTGGGTAGTCCTGATTGATTTATGGTCCGTTTCTGTGTCGTTGGTTGTACATGTGGCATGCATCGCTCTAGGACAAACAATATTCTAAGTCATGCTTTATGCATGCTTATTTCCTTTTCGGTCACTTTCTTTTACATTTATTTACTTATCCTCTATCGACTTCGAAAACATGACAATCAACTCAAGGGAGCCAACCAATGTAACCAACATGTGCCAATCCACACGATCTGGGTGAAATTTAACATTTAATTTATTGTTATGTTTCTACAATGTGATTCATCGGCCACCACACACCTTCCTGGTTAATAGGTCAAGCTAGGTAGCATACCTAGAACCCTGACTGCCTCTAGCCCTTAGAGGTCGTTGGAGTTGCATTCAAGAGAGACGATCATAGCAACAACGTATCTCTTGGCTCCACATGTGCCAAGTTGCCTGGACGATGGTCTGTGGTTTCCCACAACGACAACATTATGCCACATAAGCATTTTTATGATGTGGCAAGAGAGTTAAGAAGAAAGAGAATAAAGTTATATGTTGAGGGAGATATTACATGGGCACAAGATCATAGACATTGAACCTTGAACCATTTAAAAGGCTCACATCTCATACTCTCATATATGAGAGAATTTAATTTTATATAGTGGATAAAAACAATCTATGATACCATGCATTGGGATAGTTGTATCTTATATAATTTCAAATGACAAGACAACTTTGGATATTGTGACAATATACAATAGACTGGGAATAACTTTGGATATAATTTCACTTCTCACATTCTTTGTTTTTATTAAAACTCACTTTTTGCTTTTTGACAAATGATTTGAATATATTGAAGACTTCATTTTTGTCATTTAGATAGAAAACCCACATATATCTTGAGAAATCATCTACTATGACAAATCCATTTTTTGTCACCAATACTTGTATAAGTAGTTGGTCCATGTAAGTCCATGTGTAACAATTCCAATGGCCTACTAGCTCTCAGCATGCTCTCTTGTTATGATGAGTATTTCCAACTTGTTTTCCATCTTGATAATAGCTAAATAATATATCCTTCTCAAGTCGATATCTTTCAAACCCTTGCCTAGATCATGTTTGATGAGTATATCCAATTATTTCATGTTGACATGTGCCAACCTTCTATGACAAAGACAACCCAAACTTGATTTGGAAAATAGAAATGTTGATAATTGAGCTTCTCTTAAATCAAAATTTACCAAATATAAGTTCTCCTATAAAAAACCCCTTGGATATGAGATTTGATACACCAAAAATTGGTATCTCCACATTATCAAACACCAAATATGGAATTGAGATCTCAAATCACACAACTGAGCCACTCACATCAAGTTGAAGTTGAGACATTCTATTAGCAACACATTTGATATCCTCATGTCATTTGATATTGCTATCTTACCAAGCCCATGTATTTGCCTTTTCCATTAGCACTGAATGTGATACTCATAAATTCACCTTTGCCACTTATATCTATTGGATTGAACATCCTTTGATCTTTAGTCATGTGTTAAGTGCATCCACTATCAAGCATCCAATGCCTTCCTCTAGCCTTGTAATTTACCTACAAAGAAAATCAATTTCTTTTAAGTACCCAAACTTTCTTTGGTCCTCCAAGGTTAGTGTCGGGGACCATAATTAGGGGTACCCTCAAGACGCCTAATTCTCAGCTGGTAACCCCCATCAGCATAAAGCTGCAGAGGCCTGATGGGTGCGATTAAGTCAGGGATCAGTCCATACGAGCGACTTGATCACGCCTCGCCCGAGCCTAGCCTCGGGCAAGAGCAGCCGACCCTGAGGTGTTTCCGTCTCGCCCGAGGCCCCCTTTTTTACGGCAGACGCATCTCCGGCTCGCCCGAGGCCGTGCCTTCGTTAAGAAGCAACCCTGACTAAATCGCCGCGCCAACCGACCGAGTCACAGGAGCATTTAACGCAAAGAGTGAGACTGACGGGCGGCCAGGCCTCGCCAAAAGCGCCATGGGAAGCTCCGCCCGACCCAGGGTTCGGACTCGGGCTAAGGCCCCGGAAGACGGCGAACTCCGCTCCGCCCGACCCAGGGCTCGGACTCGGGCTAAGGCCCCGGAAGACGGCGAACTCTGCTCCGCCCGACCCAGGGCTCGGACTCGGGCTAAGGCCCCGGAAGACGGCGAACTCCGCTCCGCCCGACCCAGGGCTCGGACTCGGGCTAGGCCCCGGAAGACGGCGAACTCCGCTCCGCCCGACCTAGGGCTCGGACTCGGGCTAGGCCCCGGAAGACGGCGAACTCCGCTTCGCCCGACCCAGGGCTCGGACTCCGCCCTGGCCTCTGCCGAACGACCTCCGCCTCGCCCGACCCAGGGCTCGGACTCCGCCCTGGCCTCTGCCGAACGACCTCCGCCTCGCCCGACCCAGGAGCTTGGGCTCGGCCTCGGCCATGGAAGACAGACTCGACCTCGGCCTCGGAGGAGCCTCCACATCGCCCGACCTAGGGCACAGGTCCGCCACGTCAACAGGAAGCGCCATCATCACCCTACCCCGAACTGACTTGGGCCGCAGAGAACAAGACCGACGTCCCATCTGGCTAGCTCCGCCAGATAGGCAATGATGGCGCCCCGCTAGACCATGACGACGGCGGCTCTCAGCTCCCTTACGGAAGCAGGGGGACGTCAGCAAGGACCCAACAGCTCCGACAGCTGTCCCTCCGCCAAGCTCCGTTGCTCCACCGACAGCCACGACACCACACCAGCTGGGTGCCAAGATCTCTCCGGCTGCCACCTTGGCATGTACTTAGGGCGCTAGCTCTCCCCCGCTAGACACGTAGCACTCGGCTACACCCCCATTGTATACCTGGATCCTCTCCTTGCGCCTATAAAAGGAAGGACCAGGGCCTTCTTAGAGAAGGTTGGCCTCGCGGGAACGAGGGCAGGGGCAGGCGCTCTCTCGGGGCCGCTCGCTCCCCTCACCCGCGCGGACGCTTGTAACCCCCTACTGCAAGCGCACCCGACCTAGGCGCGGGACGAACACGAAGGCCGCGGGATCTCCGCCTCCCTCACGACCCAGCTCCGGCCACCTCGCTCTTCCCCCCTTCGCGCTCGCCCACGCGCTCGACCCATCTGGGCTGGGGCACGTGGCACACTCACTCGTCGGCTCGGGGACCCCCCGGTCTCGAAACGCCGACAGTTGGCGCGCCAGGTAGGGGGCTGCTGCGTGTTGACGAGCAGTTTCCCGTCAAGCTCCAGATGGGCAGTCTCCAACGGCCTCTTCAACCCGGGACGGTGCTCCGTTTCGGGAGCCTCGAGTTCATGTCTTTCGACGGCAGCTACGACATGATACTCCTTCCACCGCCGCGCGACGGCGACAATGGTGGCCGACGGCCCGCTCGCCGGCGGCGGAATCGACGACATCTTTCCCGCGTGGGGGAAGGACAACTTTCGAGCTCGCCCCATCCTCTCCCTCGCCATCGGAGGAGGAGACGGGGCGACCAGGGCCGAGCGGGAAGCTGCGCTCCGTCGGCTATCGAGCAAGTGGACGACGCCAGCACGCTCACGGAGGGCCTGCAGGACGTCGCCCTCGTACCCAGGACGACGGCGCGATCAGCCCCCGAGGTGACTTCATCGCCCCTCGTCGACCAAAAGGTACCAACTGATTCCCATCCTTTGTCATTTCGACTCGACCTCAACCCGCATAGCGACCTCGCTCTGGCGGCCGCTCACGTTGAGGCGAGTGCAACCTCTCTGGGGTTTCGTGCGCGGTCGCCTTGGGACCGATTGACGGGCGTCTCGACCTACGGGCCCTCTGGGTCCGAGGAAGATGACGACCCCAGCATCTGCTGGGATTTCTCTGGATCTGGCAACCCCAGTGCCATGCGGGACTTCATGACCGCATGCAACTACTGCCTCTCCGACTGTTCCGACGGCAGCCGCAGCCTTGACGACAAGGACTGCGGCCCGAGCCGCGAATGTTTCCACGTCGAGCTAGGGGATCCCTCCGGAGGCAGCTGTCTCGGCATGCCGGAGGATGGTGATCTCCCTAGGCCGGTGCCTCGCGCCGACATCCCGCGGGAGCTAGCTGTGGTCCCCGTTCCGGCGGGGGGTCACGACCCACAGCTCGAGCAAGTCCGCGGGGCGCAGGCCGGGCTCGATGAGGGAGCAGGAGCCCTCGAGGCGATCCGCCGGGACGTCGGGCAGGTATGGGCGGGCCAGCCCCCGGCCGAAGAAATACGTCACCTGCCCCAGGGTCTCCAGCACCGCATCGCCAATGATGCCAGGGACAGGCCGCCACCCGCATCCGGCGGAACCGGCCAGGACCTGGCAGCCGCAGCGATGCTCCTCCGCGCGATGCCAGAGTCATCAACCACCGAGGGTCGGCGAATCCAGGGAGAGCTCAAGCATCTTCTGGAAGGCGCTGCGGCCCGGCGGGCCGAGAGCTCTGCCTCCCGAAGGCAGGGGTACCCTTCGGAACCTCGTGCCACGACTTCCCGACTCATGCGGGAAGCCTCGGTCTACACCGGGCGCACGCGCAACACCGCGCCTGCGGCCCCGGGCCACCTCGGCGACGAGCACCCTCCTCGCGATCGTCGGGCCCGCCTCGATGAAAGGGTGCGCCGAGGCTATCACCCCAGGCGTGGGGGACGCTACGACAGCGGGGAGGATCGGAGTCCCTCGCCCGAACCACCCGGTCCGCAGGTCTTCAGCCGAGCCATTCGGCGGGCGCCGTTCCCGACCCGATTCCGACCCCCGACTACTATCACAAAGTACTCGGGGGAAACAAGACCGGAATTGTGGCTCGCGGACTACCGCCTGGCCTGTCAACTGGGTGGAACGGACGACGACAACCTCATCATCCGCAACCTCCCCCTGTTCCTCTCCGACACTGCTCGCGCTTGGTTGGAGCACCTGCCTCCGGGGCAGATTTCCAACTGGGAGGATTTGGTCCAAGCTTTCGCCGGCAACTTCCAGGGCACGTACGTGCGCCCCGGGAACTCCTGGGACCTCCGGAGCTGCCGACAACAGCCGGGAGAGTCTCTTCGGGACTACATCCGGTGATTCTCGAAGCAGCGCACCGAGCTGCCCAACATCACCGACTCCGATGTCATCGGCGCGTTCCTTGCCGGCACCACCTGCCGTGACCTGGTGAGCAAGTTGGGTCGCAAGACCCCCACCAGGGCGAGCGAGCTGATGGACATCGCCACCAAGTTCGCCTCTGGCCAGGAGGCGGTCGAGGCCATCTTTCGGAAAGACAAGCAGCCCCAGGGCCGCCCGTCGGAAGATGCTCCCGAGGCGTCTACTCCGCGCAGCGCCAAGAAGAAAGGCAGGCGGAAGTCGCAAGCGAAACGCGACGCCGCCGACGCAGACCTTGTCGCCGCCGCCGAGTACAAGAACCCTCGGAAGCCCCCCGGAGGTGCCAACCTCTTCGACAAGATGCTCAAGGAGACGTGCCCTTACCATCAGGGGCCCGTCAAGCATACCCTCGAGGAATGCGTCAAGCTTCGGCGCCACTTCCACAAGGTCGGGCCACCCGCAGAGGGTGGCAGGGCCCGCGACGACGACAAAAAGGAAGATCACCAAGCAGGAGGGTTCCCCGAGGTCCGCGACTGCTTCATGATCTGCGGAGGGCATGCGGCGAATGCCTCGGCTCGGCATCGCAAGTGAGAGCGACGGGAGGTCTGCTCGGTGAAGGTGGCGGCACCAGTCTACCTAGACTGGTCCGACAAGCCCATCACCTTCGACCAAGATGACCATCCCGACCACGTGCCGAGCCCGGGGAAGTACCCGCTCGTCGTCGATCCCATCATCGGCGACGTCAGGCTCACCAAGGTCCTGATGGATGGGGGCAGCTGCCTCAATATCATCTACGCCGAGACCCTCAAGCTCCTGCGCGTCGATCTGTCCTCCGTCCGAGCAGGTGCTGCGCCTTTCCACGGGATTATTCCTGGGAAGCGCGTCCAGCCCCTCGGACGGCTCGACCTTCCTGTCTGCTTCGGAACACCCTCCAACTTCCGAAGGGAGACTTTGATGTTCGAGGTGGTCGGGTTCCGAGGAACCTACCACGCGGTGTTGGGAAGGCCATGCTACGCGAAGTTCATGGCCATCCCCAACTACACCTACCTGAAGCTCAAGATGCCGGGCCCCAACGGGGTCATCACCGTCGGCCCCACGTACAAACACGCGTTCGAATGCGATGTGGAGTGCGTGGAGTACGCCGAGGCCCTCGCGGAGTCCGAGGCCCTCATCGCCGACCTGGAAAACCTCTCCCGAGAGGTGCCGGACGTGAAGCGACACGCCGGCAACTTCGAGCCAGCAGTGACGGTTAAGGCCGTCCCTCTCGACCCCAGCGGCGACACCTCCAAGCAGATCCGGATCGGTTCCGGGCTCGACCCCAAATAGGAAGCAGTGCTCGTCGAGTTCCTCCGTGCAAACGCCGACGTCTTTGCGTGGAGTCCCTCGGACATGCCCGGCATACCGAGGGATGTCGCCGAGCACTCGCCGGATATTCGAGCCGGAGCCCGACCGATCAGACGGCCTCTGCGCCGATTCGACGAGGAAAGGTGCAGGGTGATAGGCGAGGAGATCCACGAGCTGATGGCAGCAGGGTTCATCAAAGAGGTATTCCATCCCGAATGGCTTGCCAACCCTGTGCTTGTGAGGAAGAAAGGGGGGAAATGGCGGATGTGTGTAGACTTGTAACACCCAAAGTCTGGATTGGGAATTAGTAGAAGAAATTTGAACAAAATATCATAATGTCTTGGAAATTGGGAAATAAGAAAATGATGGGAAAAGAATTTTTCTTTTTCTTTTAAGAAAAACCGTTTATACATCTCATGAAATAAATAGAAAGGAGAATAAAAACTTAAGTTAGTACTATTAAAATAAGTATGGTTTATATTCACCTTTGGGTTTCAATTGATACATTTGAAAAATCTGAAAACTAAAATAAAAATATAAATTTGGATTTGAACTAGAAATAGAAAAGAAAAGGAAAGGCTATATACTTATTAAAAATAAATAAGTGATCCAAACAGTAAAGTCTAAATTTCCTTCAGGATTATATTTGATTTTAGGAACCTGAAATTCAAAGTAAAATGTGAATTGAATTTTGAATAGTTAAAATTAAATTTGAATTTGGAATAGAAAATAGAAAATGAGAGAAAGAGAAGGGATATAAAACAAAAATATAAATAATATATATAAACAAGTATATTCAGGATTAATATCCCTAACTTCACAAAAATAAATTGAAATAATGAGCCATAGAGATTTGAATTTAAGTTTGAATTCAAATTGGATTTGAAAATGAAGAAAAGAAATAGAAAATAAAAAAAAAAGAGAAAAACCTGTTGCTGGGCCGACTTCGCGCAAATCGGCCCAACTCCACAAACCTCACTGCGCAGCCCAACCTGGAACCGGCGCCGACATATGGGTCCCACGGGGCAGTCTCTCCCCCTCTTCCGCGCGCGCCTGCTTCGTCGCTGATCGGCGGGGCCACCCTGTCAGCCTCGTCGCCTTCTCCACACGCGCGCGCGGCCGACTTCTCATCTGGCTGTCGCGTGGGGCCCCGTCGTCAGGGTCGTCTTCGTCTTCCTTCCGAACTCTACGCGTGCTGTGCGAAGTTTGTTGCCGCAACGACCGCCGTGCGCATCGCGCGCTACACCGACCGGATTCCTCGGGCGCGGACTCCCCTAGCTATAAATTCGTACCGAGCTCGCCTTCCTCCCATCATCTCCCCACTGCCAGCCACACCGCCGCCGAGCTCTAAGAAGGAGTTTGCCGCCGCCGTCAAAGGCACGATTGGCCACCTCCTGGACCTCGGCTTGGGGTTCGGATCGAGCGCAGGGACGCTTGGAAGCTAGGGCCGCCGCGGATTTGACAAACGGTCGATCGGAGCTTCTCCAATTGCTCGCCGTTGAGATTGGACCGCCGCGGGCCGCACCTTCTCCGTGGCCAACCCTCCTGTGTGCGCCATCTTAGGTAAATATTCGCCCTCCATGTTCGCGAAGTAGTCCGCTTCATTTGGAACCGGTAGAATCGAGTTTGGGGCACTGGAACGATGAATCACGGGCGCGCCGGCGATGGTCCGCCACGGGCGCGGGGCGGCGCTGCCGCGCGTCGGCTCGGTTGGGAAGACGCGCTCGTGGCCGTTGATCCGTGGATGGACGGTCCCGATTAGATCGGGGCGTACCCCTTCGTCATTTTAAATCCGAGCCGTCGAACTTCAATCGTGTGGTTCGGGGTAGTTTGAGTCGTGGGCATTCGTGGGCCGTTGATCTCGGATCCAACGGGACGCGCTGCGTACCGCTTCAGAGTAAGTTAGATCTAATCTGAGCCCTCCGTTTCTGATCGGACGGCTCAGCCCATCCGATACCCCCTTCGCGCTGGCGCTTTTGTTAAAGAGCCCCTCGGGTTTCACTGAATCAACCCGCCGTCCAGAGAACACTATTCTCTGTGTCTGGGGAATCTTGCGCCAGGCCCCCTGCGTTTTCCATTAATTGAGGCCCGGTCCTGTGCAGTATTAAAATGATTAAATGAATTAGAAAATAGATTTTTAATATGAAAATAATTGCTAAAACTTAGATAATTCATAGAAAATTCATTTTAGCTCCAAATTGAACCATTCCAGTTTCTAAAATTTTGTAATAATATTCTTTATCATTTAGTGTCTCTGTTTTGACATGAACTCTGTCAGAAAATTTATTTATCATTTAACCAAATTTTAATCACATTAAACCTTAGGAAATTCATAACTTAAAATCTATAACTCCAAAATTAATAATTCTTTTTCCTGTGATCTTATTTTAATATGTAGATTATTAATATGTATTTTGCATATATGTTTGGTGTAATGTTAATTCTGCCTATACACTGTTTGTTTGTAATGATACGACTAGCAGTGAGGTCACGTGTCACCTGAAGATCATCCTGGTACCTGGATTCTCAAGGCCCAGGCAAGTTGTGCCCTTGATCACTTCTTTTTACCCACTCATGTTCTAATTAATCATAATGATCTGCATAGGTTAATTTTGATGGGACCCAATAGGTTACCCTAGTTTGTCTATCTTTATACCTTGTTTACCACTGAACTTTCTGGGTAGTACTTGCTAGTGCTATATGTGGTTTTGGGTATGGAGATACACTATTCATGATTACACTTTTTGTTATCAGTTGTTATTTAATGTTCATGTTAAGATCATTATGTTAATTGGAACATGGAGCGACCACCCGGGAAAACAGTGCTACCACAAGGGTAGTATGGGATGCCCTTGGCTGATTAATTAGGAAAGCTAGTGGAAGACTACCTTACCCGAAAGGGGCAAGGGCAGTAGGGGAGAGGTCAGTGTAGGGAGGCCCTCGGGAGGATTTTGCTGCGATGGCGGTCCTGCAAGGGATTCCTGCACTGGATCTTCCTATAAACTGTAGCGGGTTTTCGGAAGCTAGTGGAACTTTGTAAAGGCCTCGTAGTGTTACCCGGCCTCGCTTCCTTGGTAGAGGTGTATGGGATTCATGACCCCTTGGCAGATGGGTAACACGGCTTGTGGGTAAAGATGCGCAACCTCTGCAGAGTGTAAAACTGGTATACTAGCCGTGCTCACGGTCATGAGCAGCTCGGACCCTCACATGATTAAATTATGGAACTTAAATTCAATTTGTCATATGCATTGCATTGCAGGTGATGTTGATACTTTTGTTCTATTACTTAATTGGGTTTGGTATTTACTTATACTTAGTAATTGCTAATAAAATTTTGACCAACTTTAAAAGCAATGCTCAGCTCTAACCATCTTCTTTGGTAAGCCTTACACTTCACGTGAGCTCCCACCTTTGGCGAGTTCATGCACATTATTCCCCACAACTTGTTGAGCGATGAACGTATGTGAGCTCACTCTTGCTGTCTCACATACACCACAGGTCAAGACCAGGTACTGCAGGACGATGCTCATGGAGGATGCTGTGATGAGTTCGTGAGAGGTCTAGGTCGTCGTCTCCCAGTCAACTTTGGGTTGCTGGACCGTTGTCTCCTTATAATGTAATTATTTATTTTGTATAGAACTCCTGTTATATATAAAGATGTGACATTCGATCCTGTGCCACTATACATCATATGTATGAGACTTGGTCCCAGCATACCTGGTGTTTATGTTAACCCCGGGTTTTGGACCCCTAAAATCCGGGTGTTACAGAAGTGGTATCAGAGGAATGTTGACTGTAGGACGAAACCTAGATAGAACTGGACAACCAATATCTACTTACCTTTACTACTCTGATTCTTTTCTAAACTTATCTTAATCTTTTCTCATCCATTTCCGCTTCACTCTGATTATTCTTACCTATTTATTCTAAAGACAAATGTGGATTTCACACTTTGAAATCTTATGCCCAAAGTGATCTTTAGGAATAGGAGACCTACCCTTAGGAACAAAAACAAAACTATTATTATTTTTATCTATATGCTTGAATGTTTGTTCTTATGATACTTGTCTGATTTGGATCTTTGATTGAGTGTGATGAGTTGTGGAATAATGTCCACAATTGCATCTGCATATACACATAGGTATAAAAATATATTTATAAAATAACTAGACAACCTAGATTATCCTCATTGGAACATATCTAGCTTAAGAGATTTATCTTATCCTAAAAGATCTCATTCTAACCAATTCATCTTATCTTAAAAGATTCTCCCTTATCTTAATAGATCCATCTCATTTTAAAAGATACTCATCTTATCTTGAAAAGATTTTATCTCATCCTAATAAATTTAACTGACCTCAAAGATTTTATCTTATCTTTATGGACCCATCTTATCCTAATAGGCATACTTATCCACCCTAGTTTAACAACCATGATCTAATCCGAAAATCTACTACTCTAAATTTAGGTCCCATCTACATTCATGAGCTAATAGGATCTAAACTAATACGGTTAATCTGATCCAAAAAAATTAATTAGATCTTATCTAGTTAAACTAGTCATACCAATCTAATCTAGATCCCACCTAACCTAATATGATCTAATCTAAAGTGACTTATCAAACATGCTAGATCATACTGATGAAATAGATTAGACTCTACTCCTATAGAACATGTCTTAACTTAGTTCACCCTGCACTAAATTAGGAAAGACAGATCGACCTTGGCCATATGCAACTACCTTAACCATCTGATAGTTGCATAACCTCTCAATTATAAACTAGCAAGAGACTCTATCTTATCATAACATATCTAACTAATCTCAAAACACCCTAACATATTCTACCCTGTTGGACCTATCTAACCTAAACTAGTTTACATCTAGTCATATCCAATTTAATCTAGATCTTATCTTACCTAATGTGACCTGATCCAGTGTGGTCTAAGGTTATTTAATTTAATGTGGTTCACTTAAACAGATTAATGACACTGGTAGAAGAGATTAGACCCTACTAGCCATGTATTAACTTAACTTAGCACATTGGATCAACTCAACTTTAAGCTAACCCAACCCATGATGAATGATATAACCTTTCTGGTCCCACCTAATAACAAACAAACTTTTAACCTACATCTTGTAGTCTATCTCACCAATATATACCTCTCATCCTGACAGATTCCATCTTACCCTTGGATACTCACCTTATGCAACTGGTTACCCTAATCTGAACATAAAACAAAGATTAAGTCCTACTAAAGAATCTTTAGATTATAACCAACTACTAGCTTATTCATTCCGCTTATTGAATAAATTCCTTTGCAAACTAATACCATATGCTTTTAACTTTCATGGTCAGTACCAGGAAAGAAAAAGATTACCACGTAACAGCAAACAGAAATGAATCCTCCAAATCCTCCACCTGTTGAAATCGATCAAGTGGTTGCTACCCAAAGACTGGTAATACAACAGTTAACAGACATGGTGACCGAGATGCAGAATCAGATAAGACAACAACGCGAGGAAATACGTCAAGCCTGCCAAGAAATAAGGCAAGCACGGCTGGAGAGACAACAACAACAACAACCTCCACCACCACCACCAGCTTCACCAAGCTACATAGATATAAATTATGATGATTTGTAAGATCTAGATGTTACTTTAGTTAGTAGTTGATAAGATACTATTTTAGTAATAATAATAAGGTCCATTTGACCCTGTGTTTTGCTAATAAGGTATGCATCATGCCGAGATTTTGTTTATGCATATGTGTTGAATCAATATGAGTATACATCCTCTTTCTTACAAATCTCGAGGACGAGATTATTTTTAAGGGGGGTAGGATTTGTAACACCCAAAGTCTGGATTGGGAATTAGTAGAAGAAATTTGAACAAAATATCATAATGTCTTGGAAATTGGGAAATAAGAAAATGATGGGAAAAGAATTTTTCTTTTTCTTTTAAGAAAAACCGTTTATACATCTCATGAAATAAATAGAAAGGAGAATAAAAACTTAAGTTAGTACTATTAAAATAAGTATGGTTTATATTCACCTTTGGGTTTCAATTGATACATTTGAAAAATCTGAAAACTAAAATAAAAATATAAATTTGGATTTGAACTAGAAATAGAAAAGAAAAGGAAAGGCTATATACTTATTAAAAATAAATAAGTGATCCAAACAGTAAAGTCTAAATTTCCTTCAGGATTATATTTGATTTTAGGAACCTGAAATTCAAAGTAAAATGTGAATTGAATTTTGAATAGTTAAAATTAAATTTGAATTTGGAATAGAAAATAGAAAATGAGAGAAAGAGAAGGGATATAAAACAAAAATATAAATAATATATATAAACAAGTATATTCAGGATTAATATCCCTAACTTCACAAAAATAAATTGAAATAATGAGCCATAGAGATTTGAATTTAAGTTTGAATTCAAATTGGATTTGAAAATGAAGAAAAGAAATAGAAAATAAAAAAAAAAGAGAAAAACCTGTTGCTGGGCCGACTTCGCGCAAATCGGCCCAACTCCACAAACCTCACTGCGCAGCCCAACCTGGAACCGGCGCCGACATATGGGTCCCACGGGGCAGTCTCTCCCCCTCTTCCGCGCGCGCCTGCTTCGTCGCTGATCGGCGGGGCCACCCTGTCAGCCTCGTCGCCTTCTCCACACGCGCGCGCGGCCGACTTCTCATCTGGCTGTCGCGTGGGGCCCCGTCGTCAGGGTCGTCTTCGTCTTCCTTCCGAACTCTACGCGTGCTGTGCGAAGTTTGTTGCCGCAACGACCGCCGTGCGCATCGCGCGCTACACCGACCGGATTCCTCGGGCGCGGACTCCCCTAGCTATAAATTCGTACCGAGCTCGCCTTCCTCCCATCATCTCCCCACTGCCAGCCACACCGCCGCCGAGCTCTAAGAAGGAGTTTGCCGCCGCCGTCAAAGGCACGATTGGCCACCTCCTGGACCTCGGCTTGGGGTTCGGATCGAGCGCAGGGACGCTTGGAAGCTAGGGCCGCCGCGGATTTGACAAACGGTCGATCGGAGCTTCTCCAATTGCTCGCCGTTGAGATTGGACCGCCGCGGGCCGCACCTTCTCCGTGGCCAACCCTCCTGTGTGCGCCATCTTAGGTAAATATTCGCCCTCCATGTTCGCGAAGTAGTCCGCTTCATTTGGAACCGGTAGAATCGAGTTTGGGGCACTGGAACGATGAATCACGGGCGCGCCGGCGATGGTCCGCCACGGGCGCGGGGCGGCGCTGCCGCGCGTCGGCTCGGTTGGGAAGACGCGCTCGTGGCCGTTGATCCGTGGATGGACGGTCCCGATTAGATCGGGGCGTACCCCTTCGTCATTTTAAATCCGAGCCGTCGAACTTCAATCGTGTGGTTCGGGGTAGTTTGAGTCGTGGGCATTCGTGGGCCGTTGATCTCGGATCCAACGGGACGCGCTGCGTACCGCTTCAGAGTAAGTTAGATCTAATCTGAGCCCTCCGTTTCTGATCGGACGGCTCAGCCCATCCGATACCCCCTTCGCGCTGGCGCTTTTGTTAAAGAGCCCCTCGGGTTTCACTGAATCAACCCGCCGTCCAGAGAACACTATTCTCTGTGTCTGGGGAATCTTGCGCCAGGCCCCCTGCGTTTTCCATTAATTGAGGCCCGGTCCTGTGCAGTATTAAAATGATTAAATGAATTAGAAAATAGATTTTTAATATGAAAATAATTGCTAAAACTTAGATAATTCATAGAAAATTCATTTTAGCTCCAAATTGAACCATTCCAGTTTCTAAAATTTTGTAATAATATTCTTTATCATTTAGTGTCTCTGTTTTGACATGAACTCTGTCAGAAAATTTATTTATCATTTAACCAAATTTTAATCACATTAAACCTTAGGAAATTCATAACTTAAAATCTATAACTCCAAAATTAATAATTCTTTTTCCTGTGATCTTATTTTAATATGTAGATTATTAATATGTATTTTGCATATATGTTTGGTGTAATGTTAATTCTGCCTATACACTGTTTGTTTGTAATGATACGACTAGCAGTGAGGTCACGTGTCACCTGAAGATCATCCTGGTACCTGGATTCTCAAGGCCCAGGCAAGTTGTGCCCTTGATCACTTCTTTTTACCCACTCATGTTCTAATTAATCATAATGATCTGCATAGGTTAATTTTGATGGGACCCAATAGGTTACCCTAGTTTGTCTATCTTTATACCTTGTTTACCACTGAACTTTCTGGGTAGTACTTGCTAGTGCTATATGTGGTTTTGGGTATGGAGATACACTATTCATGATTACACTTTTTGTTATCAGTTGTTATTTAATGTTCATGTTAAGATCATTATGTTAATTGGAACATGGAGCGACCACCCGGGAAAACAGTGCTACCACAAGGGTAGTATGGGATGCCCTTGGCTGATTAATTAGGAAAGCTAGTGGAAGACTACCTTACCCGAAAGGGGCAAGGGCAGTAGGGGAGAGGTCAGTGTAGGGAGGCCCTCGGGAGGATTTTGCTGCGATGGCGGTCCTGCAAGGGATTCCTGCACTGGATCTTCCTATAAACTGTAGCGGGTTTTCGGAAGCTAGTGGAACTTTGTAAAGGCCTCGTAGTGTTACCCGGCCTCGCTTCCTTGGTAGAGGTGTATGGGATTCATGACCCCTTGGCAGATGGGTAACACGGCTTGTGGGTAAAGATGCGCAACCTCTGCAGAGTGTAAAACTGGTATACTAGCCGTGCTCACGGTCATGAGCAGCTCGGACCCTCACATGATTAAATTATGGAACTTAAATTCAATTTGTCATATGCATTGCATTGCAGGTGATGTTGATACTTTTGTTCTATTACTTAATTGGGTTTGGTATTTACTTATACTTAGTAATTGCTAATAAAATTTTGACCAACTTTAAAAGCAATGCTCAGCTCTAACCATCTTCTTTGGTAAGCCTTACACTTCACGTGAGCTCCCACCTTTGGCGAGTTCATGCACATTATTCCCCACAACTTGTTGAGCGATGAACGTATGTGAGCTCACTCTTGCTGTCTCACATACACCACAGGTCAAGACCAGGTACTGCAGGACGATGCTCATGGAGGATGCTGTGATGAGTTCGTGAGAGGTCTAGGTCGTCGTCTCCCAGTCAACTTTGGGTTGCTGGACCGTTGTCTCCTTATAATGTAATTATTTATTTTGTATAGAACTCCTGTTATATATAAAGATGTGACATTCGATCCTGTGCCACTATACATCATATGTATGAGACTTGGTCCCAGCATACCTGGTGTTTATGTTAACCCCGGGTTTTGGACCCCTAAAATCCGGGTGTTACAAGACTACACTGGTCTCAACAAAGCGTGTCCAAAGGTTCCCTACCCTCTACCTCGCATCGATCAAATCGTGGATTCCACTGCTGGGTGCGAAACCCTGTCTTTCCTCGATGCCTACTCAGGGTATCACCAAATCAAGATGAAAGAGTCCGACCAGCTCGCGACTTCTTTCATCAAGCCCTTCGGCATGTACTGTTATGTCACCATGCCGTTCGGGTTGGGGAACGCGGGTGCAACGTACCAGCGGTGCATGAACCATGTGTTCGGCGAACACATCGGTCGCACGGTCGAGGCCTACGTCGATGACATCGTAGTCAAGACAAGGAAAGCCTCCAACCTTCTCTCCGACCTTGAAGTGACATTCCGGTGTCTCAAGGCGAAGGGCGTCAAGCTCAATCCCGAGAAGTGCGTCTTCGGGGTGCCCCGAGGCATGCTCCTGGGATTCATCGTCTCCGAGCGGGGCATCGAAGCCAACCCGGAGAAGATCGCAGCCATCACCAGCATGGGGCCCATCAAGGACTTAAAAGGCGTACAGAGGGTCATGGGATGTCTCGCGGCCTTGAGCCGTTTCATCTCACGCCTCGGCGAAAGAGGCCTGCCCCTGTACCGTCTCTTAAGGAAGGCCGAGTGCTTCACTTGGACTCCCGAGGCCGAGGAAGCTCTCGAGAACCTGAAGGCGCTCCTCACCCAGGCGCCCGTCTTGGTACCCCCAGCTGATGGAGAAGCCCTCTTAGTCTACGTCGCCGCTACCACTCAGGTGGTTAGCGCCGCGATCGTGGTCGAAAGGCAAGAAGAGGGGCATGCATTGCCCGTTCAGAGGCCAGTCTACTTCGTCAGCGAGGTGCTGTCCGAAACCAAGATCCGCTACCCTCATGTCCAGAAGCTGCTGTATGCAGTGATCCTGACGAGGCGAAAGTTGCGACATTACTTCGAGTCTCATCCGGTAACTGTGGTGTCATCCTTCCCCCTGGGGGAGATCATCCAGTGCCGAGAGGCCTCGGGACGGATCGCAAAGTGGGCGGTGGAAATCATGGGCGAGACAATCTCGTTCGCCCCTCGGAAGGCCATCAAGTCCCAGGTACTGGCGGACTTCGTAGCCGAATGGGTCGACACCCAGTTGCCGACGACTCCGATCCAACCGGAGCTCTGGACCATGTTTTTCGACGGGTCGCTGATGAAGACAGGAGCCGGCGCGGGCCTGCTCTTCGTCTCGCCCCTCGGGAAACACCTGCGCTACGTGCTACGCCTCCATTTCCTGGCGTCCAACAATGTGGCTGAGTACGAAGCTCTGATCAACGGATTGCGAATCGCCATCGAGCTAGGGGTCTGACGCCTCGACGCTCGCGGCGACTCGCAGCTCGTCATCGACCAAGTCATGAAGAACTCCCACTGCCGCGACCCAAAGATGGAGGCCTACTGTGATGAGGTTCGACGCCTGGAAGACAAGTTCTACGGGCTCGAGCTTAACCACATCGCTCGGCGCTACAACGAGACTGCGGACGAGCTGGCAAAGATAGCCTCGAGGCGAACGACGGTTCCCCCGGACGTCTTCTCCCGAGATCTACACCAACCCTCCATCAAGGTCAGCAACACGCCCGAGCCCGAGGCGCCCTCGGCCTCGTCCGAGGCACCCTCGGCCCAGCCCGAGCCATCCTCGGTTCAGCCCGAGGAACCCTCGGCCCCCGAGGGCGAGGCGCTGCGCATCGAGGAGGAGCGGGGCGGGGTCCCGCCTGATCAAGATTGGCAGACCCCGTACCTGCAATATCTCCGCCAGGGAGAGCTACCCCTCGACCAAGCCGAGGCACGGCGGGTAGCGCGACACGCCGAGTCGTTCGTCTTGCTAGGCGATGAGAAGGAGCTTTACCACCGCAGCCCCTCGGGCATCCTCCAGCGGTGCATCTCCATCGCCGAAGGCCAGGAACTCCTGCAAGAGATACACTCGGGGGCTTGCGGCCATCACGCAGCGCCTCGAGCCCTTGTCGGGAACGCTTTCCGGCAAGGCTTCTACTGGCCGACGGCGGTGGCTGACGCCACTAGAATTGTCCGCACCTGCGAAGGGTGTCAATTCTATGCGAAGCAGACCCACCTGCCCGCTCAGGCTCTGCAGACGATACCCATCACCTGGCCCTTCGCTGTGTGGGGTCTGGACCTCGTCGGCCCTCTGCAGAAGGCACCCGGGGGCTACACGCACCTGCTGGTCGCCGTCGACAAATTCTCTAAGTGGATCGAGGTCCGACCCCTGAACAGCATCAGGTCCGAGCAGGCGGTGGCGTTCTTCACCAACATCATCCATCGCTTTGGGGTCCCGAACTCCATCATCACCGACAACGGCACCCAGTTCACCGGCAAAAAATTCTTGGATTTTTGCGAGGATCACAACATCGGGGTGGACTGGGCTGCCGTAGCTCATCCCATGTCGAATGGGCAAGTAGAGCGTGCCAACGGCATGATTCTACAAGGGCTCAAGCCTCGGATTTACAATGACCTCAACAAGTTCGGCAAGCGATGGATGAAGGAACTCCCCTCGGTGGTCTGGAGCCTGAGGACGACGCCAAGCCGAGCCACGGGTTTCACGCCGTTCTTCCTGGTCTACGGGGCCGAGGCCGTCTTGCCCACTGACCTGGAATACGGCTCCCCGAGGACGAGGGCCTACGACGATCAAAGCAACCAAGCTAGCCGAGAAGACTCGCTGGACCAGCTGGAAGAGGCTCGGGACAGGGCCTTACTACACTCGGCGCGGTATCAGCAGTCCCTGCGACGCTACCACGCCCGAGGGGTCCGACCCCGAGACCTCCAGGAGGGCGACCTGGTGCTTCGGCTGCGGCAAGACGCCCGAGGGAGGCACAAGCTCACGCCCCCCTGGGAGGGGCCATTCGTCATCGCCAAAGTTCTGAAGCCCGGAACGTACAAGCTGGCCAACAGTCAAGGCGAGGTCTACGGCAACGCTTGGAACATCCAACAGCTACGTCGCTTCTACCCTTAAGATGTTTCCAAGTTGTTCATATACCTCGCACCCACGCAAAGTTTAGTCAACAAGGAAGGGTCGGCCTCGCCTCGGCAAAGCCCGACCCTCCCTCGGGGGCTAAAAGGGGGGAAACCCCCTCTGCGTCAAAATTTTCCTCGAAAAAAATCTCCTTTACCAGAATGTCTTTCGTGCTTTTTGACTACTTCGAAAAGTGGGTCCTGGAAACGACGGGGTATGCGTAAGCAGTCAAGGCTGACCGAGCCGAGGGACTCATACGCCTCCGGGATACGGATACCTCACTCATCACCTTCTGCGATAAGTAACTCGCGTTCGGATAAAGCGGCTCCACGGATCGAACAAGTCTTTACGTTCGGAAGCCCTTCTGCCGAAGCAATCCTTCGAGCCTTCTCGACCAAGTCGGTGACGGGACCCCATGGACGGGTGAAAGTACGCGTAAGCGGCAAGGTCGACCGAGCCGAGGGACTCCCACGCCTCCGGGATACGGATACCTCACTCATCACCTTCCGCGAGAAGCAACTCTCGCTCGCACCAACATCCCTGCTACCGACAAAAAGTCCAGATACTCGAAACAAGAGGAAAAGAGATGCAGCTTTACAACGCAGCAAGGGTGTGTGTTCTGGCCTCGACGGCCGCACAAGGCACACACTACAAGACAATCTGATCCTGCAGGCTCGGGTCTTGACGCTAGAAGGAGGCAGCAACACCCTCGGCATCGATGGCACCTTCGGCGAGGCCCGACCTAGCCTCGGACGGCGACGCGGTCCGAGGGTCTCCGCTCCGAAGGACGACGTCATCACCACGCCCGGGCAATCGCTGTCAGGGACTTCTCCGGGAATCCGGCCCGAGCAGGCGGCTCGGCCGGCCGCCTCCGGGGCCTCAGCCAACCATCTTCCAAGGGCGCCGGCCCGGTCCGAAGCCTCGGCTGATCAACTCCGACGTCGATCCTGCCAACGGACAACCCGGCTAGGCTCCGGCCAACCAGGTTTCATTTTCGAGCCCACTCTGCCTCTGTTCATACTGATATCGCTACCCCTGGCCTCGGCTCGTCGAAGAGCGGCCGAGGGGTCTCTTTAACTAAGCTAGAGGAGCCTCGGACAGCAGGGCCGACCGAGCCGAGGGACTCCTACGCCTCCGGGATACGGATACCTCACTCGTCACCTTGACACGGGGCGACTCATGCTTGGTGAAGCGGTTCAGATAATCAGCAGACGAGTCTTAGCGCTCGAAAAATGAGGAAAAAACACGGCTCCGTGCCGAAGTTACATACATGTTCAGGCATCGACAGCCACAATGAACAAAAAACCCGGCACTCGAAGTGCCATTACAAACGGAACTCCGGTTCCGTCCCCGCGGGTACGGACAACCTCCCCGCCAGGGACGCCCGCGGAGCGACAAGCTCTGGGCAAATCACCAGCAAAACACGCGTCGCCCCCAAGCGTCCCGGCAGATCCTCGCAGCCGTCCTCGCCACGAATGCGAGGAAGGGGACGGAATGTTGCATCCTAGCTGGGCAGCAACAGTTCGCCTTCCCCGGCATGGCTGGAGGATGTCTCCGCCGTAGGGCTAAGGGGCGATTGCCACCACCAGAAGCTGGAAGAACCACCCAGCGGTCACAAGTGACCCTCCGCTTTTGCCCAAACCAATGGGCGAAAGGGGCGGGCAGCCATGCGGGCGGCATGCAACCGCGCCAAGTGGACGCGCCTCTCCGACTCCTGACATGCCAGCACGGAGGCCCAAGCCCACGCGTCGCGCGACCGGCGCGCCGGATGCTGCATGCAAGCCACTGTACCACTCGCGCCACCACCGCACCTCCTCGATTGCGGAATCGATACCGCGACCCGAGGCAACCCAGCGCGTGACCCAGCAGCGCCAGCCTGACGCAGCGGTCAAACGCGGTCAAAGGCGGGCCGGCAGTAATGGCGGTGGCAGGCGCACGGGAGCAGCGGTCACGCCGTCAGCCAAGCTCACGTCCCATCCGGAGGCAGCGAGAGAACCCCCTCTCACGGTGTGAAGACGACGCGCCCGTGACCCGTTCCTCAAACGGCTCGCGCACGCGCAACGGCAGCCTCGCCAACCACTCGCCCCGGCGCATTAACTTCGCGGCTGGACAGGCGGCGCTTCTGGCAGAAGCAGCTGGCGACGCTTCGCCTTCGCCAAAACGACCATACCAAAAAAGGTACGCCGCGTCGTTCAATTTCGTATCTTTTTCCCTTTTTTCCTCTTTCTCTATCTCTTGCAACAGGGACCGGGAAAGGGGATACCCCTAAAGGGATCCTTCCCCGTGAAGGAACTAGGCTCCGAGCCTCCTTACTGATCAGGGGTTCGAAGGCTGGCCCCCCGAAGGGTTCAACAGCCGCCTCAGATCGCGTGGGCCCGACACCCACTACTGGTCAGAGGTTCGAAGGTCGGCCTCCCGAAAGGTTCCACGGCCGCCTCAGGCTACTCGGGCTCCGCGCCCATTACTGATCAGGGGTTCGAAGGCTGGCCCCCCGAAGGGTTCACAGTCGCCTCAGACACCGAGTGAGGGATGACCAGGGGTACGTTCGATACATAACCGAGGCTCGGGCTGTGCTCCCGAGGTACCCTAGGACATTTCCGAGACCAGCGGGAACGATCCTGTAACGGAATCCCATCGGAGGGAGGCAACGAGCCCTCGGACCCCGTCGCCAGGGGACCGGGTCCGGCAGATCACCCGCAGGTACTTTTGGGCGTGCCTCCGGGCCCCTAGCCGACCCCCAACGAACGGGGCACGAACGTCCACTCGGATTACCCGATTGCAGCTCACCGGAGACACCATGTTCGGTGCCCATCGAGGGTAACATGGCGCACTCCCCCCCCCTCCTCCTTGCGGAAAGGCGACGTAGGGGCATATGTAAAAAAGCCGAGTCTGTCCCTGATCGCCCTCTCGCCCTGTGCGGAGGCTCGGGGGCTGCTCTCGCAAACCCGGCTCCGGCCAAACCGTTGACAGCGTCAACATACCAGCCCGAGAACTTGGGCCCCGACAGTGCACCCGGGCTACGGCCTGTTCGCATGAGGGAACCGCCAGACCAGCCGAAGCATTACGCAAGACATTAAGACCTCGAAGGAGTGAAACCACTCCTCCGAGGCCTCGGGGGCTACACCCGGCGGGTGCGCTCGCGCGCACCCACCGGAACAAAGTGCAACCGAGAAAGGCTGGTCCCCTTGCAAAAAAGTGCGACGAAAGCCTCCAAGCGAGTGCTAACACTCCCTTCGAGGCTCGGGGGCTACTGTCGGGGACCATAATTAGGGGTACCCTCAAGACGCCTAATTCTCAGCTGGTAACCCCCATCAGCATAAAGCTGCAGAGGCCTGATGGGTGCGATTAAGTCAGGGATCAGTCCATACGAGCGACTTGATCACGCCTCGCCCGAGCCTAGCCTCGGGCAAGAGCAGCCGACCCTGAGGTGTTTCCGTCTCGCCCGAGGCCCCCTTTTTTACGGCAGACGCATCTCCGGCTCGCCCGAGGCCGTGCCTTCGTTAAGAAGCAACCCTGACTAAATCGCCGCGCCAACCGATCGAGTCACAGGAGCATTTAACACAAAGAGTGAGACTGACGGGCGGCCAGGCCTCGCCAAAAGCGCCATGGGAAGCTCCGCCCGACCCAGGGTTCGGACTCGGGCTAAGGCCCCGGAAGACGGCGAACTCCGCTCCGCCCGACCCAGGGCTCGGACTCGGGCTAAGGCCCCGGAAGACGGCGAACTCCGCTCCGCCCGACCCAGGGCTCGGACTCGGGCTAAGGCCCCGGAAGACGGCGAACTCCGCTCCGCCCGACCCAGGGCTCGGACTCGGGCTAGGCCCCGGAAGACGGCGAACTCCGCTCCGCTCGACCCAGGGCTCGGACTCGGGCTAGGCCCCGGAAGACGGCGAACTCCGCTTCGCCCGACCCAGGGCTCGGACTCCGCCCTGGCCTCTGCCGAACGACCTCCGCCTCGCCCGACCCAGGGCTCGGACTCCGCCCTGGCCTCTGCCGAACGACCTCCGCCTCGCCCGACCCAGGAGCTCGGGCTCGGCCTCGGCCATGGAAGACAGACTCGACCTCGGCCTCGGAGGAGCCTCCACGTCGCCCGACCTAGGGCACAGGTCCGCCACGTCAACAGGAAGCGCCATCATCACCCTACCCTGAACTGACTTGGGCCGCAGAGAACAAGACTGACGTCCCATCTGGCTAGCTCCGCCAGATAGGCAATGATGGCGCCCCGCTAGACCATGACGACGGCGGCTCTCAGCTCCCTTACGGAAGCAGGGGGGCGTCAGCAAGGACCCAACAGCTCCGACAGCTGTCCCTCCGCCAAGCTTCGTTGCTCCACCGACAGCCACGACACCACACCAGCTAGGTGCCAAGATCTCTCCGGCTGCCACCTTGGCATGTACTTAGGGCGCTAGCTCTCCCCCGCTAGACACGTAGCACTCGGCTACACCCCCATTGTATACCTGGATCCTCTCCTTGCGCCTATAAAAGGAAGGACCAGGGCCTTCTTAGAGAAGGTTGGCCTCGCGGGAACGAGGGCAGGGGCAGGCGCTCTCTCGGGGCCGCTCGCTCCCCTCACCCGCGCGGACGCTTGTAACCCCCTACTGCAAGCGCACCCGACCTGGGCGCGGGACGAACACGAAGGCCGCGGGATCTCCGCCTCCCTCACGACCCGGCTCCGGCCACCTCGCTCTTCCCCCCTTCGCGCTCGCCCACGCGCTCGACCCATCTGGGCTGGGGCACGCGGCACACTCACTCGTCGGCTCGGGGACCCCCCGGTCTCGAAACGCCGACAGTTAGTAACTCGGATCTTGGACACCTAAATTATCTTCTTCTTTAGAACAATATGCACGAAAAATGCTATAGTGGCTATGGGTTCACGAAAACAACATGAAAATCTCTCGAACTAGATGTCATGGACTATGGTGTGATGGAAACCAAGGAAGCACACAAAACTCGATGGTGTTGACGAGGATATGGGGAAAACAAAGGAGAAGATACAAACATGACTAAAAATGATCTAAAACCAGCGATCATAACTTGAGTTAGGACACAAATTCAACAAAGCAAAATAGAAACAAAATTGCAACGCCCAATGGGGATACAAGACATGAGGTATGTGGCGGCCAATATATTTTTGGGGGGTTTTTGTGGACTTTAGAAAGTGCAAAAATAGATCCAATCTAGAAAGGAAAACAGAGACATACCTAATAGGAAACTCGGTCTGTAGTACTACTTGATGTAAATGCAGCCTAATCTTCTGATAGGTATGATAACTTTGATTGGTAAAGAACTCAACGTTGATTGATTAGACCCACATAACCGTTACACATCTACTTGTTGGTTATCAAACACACATAACGCGATTGATCTCGTCGAGAAGACTTTTCTGCAAGCAAATCGAGAACACAAGCAAGAGCAAGGCGAAGGTAATACGAAATTGCAAGTTTGAATAAAGTATATGGGTTTGAAAAGAGGTTCAATTCTTGATTCGAAAGGACTGATTGACACAGGCGAACAAGGTCAATAAGAGAGACCTTAGTTCACATCGATCGATCTTGGCAATACAAGTAAAACGAACTGTGCCTGTTTCATAGCGAAAACGATAATAATGTGTGGTGGTTGTCGGCAAGCTAAGGTGGTGAGGGAAAGAAATTAAAGGGAGGATGAACCCATCATTTGTCTGTGTTTAGTTTATATCTATCTGAGTAAAATTTGATGCTTTAATTAAGGCGAGATCATTATTTAAAAAAATGATAAATGGGCACTGCCTTGTACCTTGAAATCCATGCACTGTCCCTACTCCCTACTCCCTACAATGTAACTTTGCAGATTAAAAATGTAATTATGCTTATAATAAGCGTCCAGCTGAATATGACATATGACACATGTTTTTGTTTGTTCTGCGAACACTAAAGTCTAACAGAACCAGAACCATGACACTGGTTTTCTGTCGTCCCACGGAGACTTCATGCTGAGACATCAACCGTAGATTTGCTGCTAGCTGATCTTGCCTCGAATATTTTGTTGGATCAGTTGGACGTGGGGTCGGATTCCAAGGAAGTATGCTGTGCTGGCCTCCTGGCGGCGCCGGCACAGATCCGGTCACGGCACGACACACCACACATCATGTAGCCCCGCCCCGTCAATGGATCATGTCACGTCAGTCTATTAGGCCATCACGTCACGTCACGCCGCATCCTACTCCGGTTACGGGCCAGCCTATGGCACGAGAGAAACAAATCCATCAGGTCACACACGAAGACATATTTACTCCATCCGTGCTAGCATATATATTGCCTCCATTCTAAATATATAACAGTCTGATGGTCACTTGCCTTTAATTCGTATCGTTTTCGTCTTCTGCTGTATCTATAGTATTTTTATCGTATAGATTGTAGCCTGCAGAAGTCCAAACAGTCGGCTTTAATCCGAAACGAACAGCGACATAACCATTTCTATTTAAAGACAAAAATATATTTAATTCTTTTTTATCAACACTAGTACTACCATATCGATATACGCATGTCTAGAGAGCACGTCTTATATTATATATAGGACTAGAATTAAAAGTGGTTACAACCTACTACTAGAACTTAGACAATAAGAGCATCTCTAATAAGACCGGACCACGTTCTCCAGCGTCCATGTCTGCCAAGGTGAGTCGTCTGAACCAGTTATAGATGTCAATGGGTCGGGCTCGGGTCAGATGAAGCAAAAAACCCGTCCACGATCGCACCCGTGAAGTCTAAATAAACCTGCCTGCGATCTCACCTACGAGTGCAATTCCAAACCTGCACCCGTCGGGTTTCGGGTCACCCGCGGGTTTTTACACCGTGTGCATTTTTAAACAATAATCCAACTATAAGCAATTAAGTACCAACAATATTTAAATTATATCTACATATTTTAAGTGAAAGGGAATTAGGCTTACACCTAGTCCCTAAATAATTTTGGTGGTTGAATTGCCCAACACAAATATTGGACTAACTAGTTTGCTCTAGTGTATAAGTTATACAGGTGCAAAAGGTTCACACTCAGCCAATAAAAAGATCAAGTTTTGGATTCAACAAAGGAGCAAAGAGGCAACTGAAGACACCTCTGGTCTGGAGGCACCGGACTGTCCGGTGTACACCGGACAGTGTCCGGTGCGCCCAGAGGACTCCAACTTGAACTCGCCACCTTCGGGAATTTCTCAAGCCGCTTCGCTATAATTCACCGGACTGTCCAGTGTACACCGGACAGTGTCCGATGCTCCAAGGAAGCGCGGCCTCCGCAACTCGCCAGCCTCGGGTTCGCGCGGCAGCCGCTCCGCTATAATTCACCGGACATGTCCGGTGTGCACCGGACTGTCCGGTGTACCAGCGGAGCAACGGCTATTTCGGCGCCAACGGCTACCTGCGCTGCATTTAATGCGCGCGCAGCGCGCGCAGAGGTCAGGCGCGCCCATACTGGCGCACCGGACAATGAACAGTGGTTGTCCGGTGTGCACCAGACACCCAGGCGGGCCCAGAAGTCAGAAGCTCCAACGGTCAGAATCCAACGGCATTGATGACGTGGCGGGGGCACCGGACATGTCCGGTGTGCACCGGACTGTCCGGTGCACCATCGACAGACAGCCTCCACCAACGGTCAAGTTTGGTGGTTGGGGCTATAAATACCCCAACCACCCCACCATTCATGGCATCCAAGTTTTCCAGCTTCCAACCACTATACAAGAGCTAGCATTCATTGCAAAGCACACCAAAAGAGATCAAATCCTCTCCCAACTCCACACAAAGCCCTAGTGAATAGTGAGAGTGATTTGTAGTGTTCATTTGAGCTCTTGCGCTTGGATCGCTTCTTTTTCTTTGGCATTCTTTCTTATGATCAAACACTCACTTGTAATTGAGGCAAGAGACACCAATTGTGTGGTGGTCCTTGCGGGAAGTTTGATTCCCAAGTGATTTGAGAAAGAGAAGCTCACTCGGTCCGAGGGACCGTTTGAGAGAGGGAAGGGTTGAAAGAGACCCGGCCTTTGTGGCCTCCTCAACGGGGAGTAGGTTTGAGAGAACCGAACCTCGGTAAAACAAATCCGCGTGTCTCACTTCATTATTCGCTTGCGATTTGTTTTGGGCCCTCTCTCGCGGACTCTATTATATTTCTAACGCTAACCCGGCTTGTAGTTGTGATTATTTTTGAGATTTTCAATTTCGCCCTATTCACCCCCCCCCCTCTAGGCGACTTTCAATTGGTATCGGAGCAGGTTCTTCATTTAGAGCCTAACCGCTCGAAGTGATGTCGGGAGATCACACCAAGAGGGAGATGGAGACCGGCGACAAGCCTACTACAAGCCAAGGGAGCACTTCATCGGAAGAGTCCCGCACCAAGAGGAGGGAGAAGAAGAAGGACTCCTCCAAACGGAAGGAGAAAAGATCTTCCTCTTCTCACCACAAAGAGAAGAAGGAAAAATCTTCTTCTCACAAGTCGCATCGGAAAGGCGACATGCACAAGAGGATGAGGAAGGTGGTCTACTACGAGACCGACACTTCATCAACATCCACCTCCAACTCCGATGCACCGTCCGTAACTTCTAAGCGCCAAGAGCGCAAGAAGTTTAGTAAGATCCCCTTACACTATTCCCGCACATCTAGACATACTCCATTACTTTCCGTTCCATTAGGCAAACCGCCAACTTTTGATGGCGAAGATTATGCTAGGTGGAGTGATTTAATGAAATTTCATCTAACCTCACTCCACAAAAGTATATGGAATGTTGTTGAGTTTGGAGCACAGGTACCATCAATAGGGGATGAGGATTATGATTCGGACGAAGTGGCCCAAATCGAGCACTTCAACTCCCAAGCCACAACCATTCTCCTCGCCTCTCTAAGCAAGGAGGAATACAACAAAGTGCAAGGGTTGAAGAATGCAAAGGAGATTTGGGACCTACTCAAGACGGCGCACGAGGGTGATGAACTCACCAAGATCACCAAGCGGGAAACGATCGAGGGGGAGCTCGGTCGCTTTCGTCTTCGCCAAGGGGAGGAGCCACAAGATATGTATAACCGGCTCAAAACCTTGGTGAACCAAGTGCGCAACCTCGGGAGCAAAAAGTGGGACGACCACGAGGTGGTTAAGGTTATTTTAAGAGCTCTTATTTTCCTTAACCCCACTCAAGTTCAATTAATTCGTGGTAATCCTAGATATCCTCTAATGACCCCCGAGGAAGTTATCGGGAATTTTGTGAGCTTTGAATGCATGATTAAGGGCTCAAAGAAGATCAACGAGCTTGACGAACCTTCCACGTCCGAGGCGCAACCGGTGGCCTTCAAGGCGACGGAGGAGAAGAAGGAGGAGTCTACACCAAGTAGACAACCAATTGACGCCTCCAAGCTCGACAATGAGGAGATGGCCTTAATCATCAAAAGCTTTCGGCAAATCCTCAAGCAACGGAAGGGGAAGGATTACAAATCCCGTTCCAAGAAGGTTTGCTACAAGTGTGGTAAGCCCGGTCACTTTATTGCAAAATGTCCTATGTCTAGTGACAGTGACAGGGGCGACGACAAGAAGGGAAAAAGGAGAGAAAAGAAGAAATACTACAAGAAGAAGGGCGGCGATGCCCATGTTTGCCGGGAATGGGACTCCGACGAGAGCTCCACCGAGTCCTCCTCCGACGAGGACGCCGCCAACATCGCCGTCACCAAAGGACTCCTCTTCCCCAACGTCGGCCACAAGTGCCTCATGGCAAAGGACGGCAAAAGGAAGAAGGTTAAAACTAACTCCTCCACTAAATATGAATCTTCTAGTGATGATAATGCTAGTGGTGAGGAAGATAATTTGCGTATCCTTTTTGCCAACCTTAACATGGAACAAAAAGAAAAATTAAATGAGCTAATAAGTGCCATCCATGAAAAGGACGATCTCTTGGACTGTAACACCCAAATTCTGAATTGGGAATTGGTAGAAGAAATCTGAACAAAGTATCATAATGTTTTGGAAATTGGGAAATAAGAAAATGAGGAGAAAAAGGATTTTTCTTTTAAAGGAAACCATTTATACATCCCATGAGATAAATAACAAGGAGAATAAAACTTAAATTAGTAATATTAAAATAGTATGGTTTATATTCACCTTTGGATTTCAATTGATGCATTTGAAAAATCTGAAAACCAAAAATAGAAGTATAAATTTGAATTTGGAATAGAAAATAGAAAATAAGAGAAAGAGAAGGGATATAAAACAAAAATATAAATAATATATATATAAACAAGTATATTCAGAATTAATATCCCTAACTTCACAAAAATAAATTGAAATGATGAGCCATAGAGATTTGAATTTAAGTTTGAATTCAAATTTAACTTGGAAATGAAGAAAAGAAATAGAAAATAAAATGGAAAAAGAGAAAAACCCTAACTGGGCCGCAACCACACATTTCGGCCCACTTAAACCTCCCACGCGCAGCCCAAGTCTCTAACCAGGCGCCGACAGGTGGGCCCGCCTCGTCAGCCTTACACCGCACGGACAGCACCTGCTATTCCACTGCCTTGTGGGCCCCATTCGTCGGCCGCACACGCGCTCGCTCCTCCCTCCCCTCCTCTGGTCCGCGGGCCCCGTTGCTCAGACTCACCACCCCGCGCGCGGTCACTTACGCATGGGCCCCTAACGTCAGCTCTACCCCTACCAACAGAACGCGACCGACGCGGCGTGTCCTACGGCGGACTTCGCCCTTTTTCTCGGTGAAGCTGGCCATGTCGCGCCTATATAAAGTGCCGCGATCTCCCCCTTCCCTCCTCATCCGCTTGCACCGACACCCTTGACCGCTTTCCGTTCTCAGGGACGCAAAACACGCCGCCGCAGTGGTGGAACCCAACCCGCCGCCGCGATTGCCCTCACTCACACCGCGATTAGTCCTCTGCGCTATAGCCTGGGCACCTGTTTGGCGCGACGAAGCTTCGGCCGCCGTCAATTTCCCCCGCCGGCGTACTGCGCAAGCTCAATTCGTTGCCATTGTGAAGACCTCCGCCGTGCGCCGTGGGCAGGACTCCCGGTGACCTAATCCTCGGTAAGAATCCCACCTCTGTATTTGTCATCTTCCCAATTCCATTTTGCACCGACCGATTTGGCGAATCAGCTCTCGGGTGGGCGAATTCGGGGCCGCTCCGGTGATGGCTTGCCGCGGCGAGGCGCGGTGTGCCGTCGGGGGGGGGGGGGGATCGAAAGGTAGACGATCGCTTGCGGCCGTTGGATGCGTCAGGAACGGCTGTGATTAGATCAGGGAGATACCCCTTCGCTAGACCGATCCGGGCCGTAGGATTCAATCGGAGGGTTGCGCGTTGATCTCGGCTTCATTAAATTCGAGCCGTTGATCGCCGATCCAACGGCTCTGGGCGCGTACCGGTTCGATATATATTAGATCTAATCTGAGCCATCTGTGAGTGATCCAACGGTCCAGATTAGAAGTTACCCCCTTCGCGGGTCGATTTTGTTAAAGAACCCCTCGGGTTTCACTAAATCAACCCGCCGTCCACATGTTACTGTGCGCTGTGTCTGGGAATTCTTGCGCCGAGCCCCCTGCGCTTTGCTGTAATTGAGGCCCAGTCCAGAACTCGTTTAAATTGAATAAATAAAATAGAAAATGGATTTTTATTATGAAAATAATTGCTAGAACTTAGATAATTCATAGAAAATTCATTTTAACTCCAAATTGAACCATTCCAATTCCTAAAATTTTGTAATAATATTCTCTATCATTTAGAATCACTGTTTTGACATGAACTCTGTTAGGAAATTAATTTATCATCTAATCCTATTATAATCACCTTAAATCTTAGGAAATTCATAACTTGAATTCTATAACTCAAAAATTAATAATTCTTTTTCCTGTGATCTTATTTTAATATGTAGATTATTAATATGTATTTTGGCATGCATGTTTGGTGTAATGTTAATTTTGCCTATACCATGTTTATTTGAATTGCTACGACTAGCAGTGAGGATACGTATCACCTGAAGATCATCCTGGTACCTGGAATCTCAAGGCCCAGGCAAGTTGTGCCCTTGATCACTTCTTTTCACCTACTCATGTTCTAATTAATCATAATGATCTGCATAGGTTAATTTTGATGGGACCCAATAGGTTACCCTAGTTTGTCTATCTTTATACCTTGTTTACCACTGAACTTTCTGGGTAGTACCTGCTAGTGCTTTATGTGGTTTTGGGTATGGAGATACACTATTCATGGTTACACTTTTGTTATCAGTTGTTATTTATTGTTCATGATGAGATCATTATGTTAATTGGAACATGGAGAACCACCCGGGAAAACAGTGCTACCACAAGGGTGGAATGGGACGCCCTTGGCTGATTAATTAGGAAAGCTAGTGGAAGACTACCTTACCCGAAAGGGGCAAGGGCAGTAGGGGAGTGGTCAGTGTAGGGAGGCCCTCGGGAGGATTTTGCTGCGATGGCGGTCCTGCAAGGGATTCCTGCATTGGAACTTCCTATAAACTGTAGCGGGTTTTCGGAAGCTAGTGGAACTTGGTAAAGGCCTCGTAGTGGATCCCTAGCCATTCACCTCGGAAGTGTCTACGGGCTTTGCAAACCCTGGCGACATGGGATACACGACTTGTGGGTAAAGATGCGCAACCTCTGCAGAGTGTAAAACTGGTATACTAGCCGTGCTCACGGTCATGAGCAGCTCGGACACTCACATGATTAAATGATGGAACTAAATTCAATTTGTCATATGCATTGCATCGCAGGTGAAGTTGTTACTTTTGTTCTACTGTTTAATTGGGTTGGTATTTACTTATACTTAGTAACTGCTAATAAAATTTTGACCAACTTTAAAAGCAATGCTCAGCTCTAACCATCTTCTTTGGTAAGCCTTACACTTCACGTGAGCTCCCACCTTTGGCGAGTTCATGCACATTATTCCCCACAACTTGTTGAGCGATGAACGTATGTGAGCTCACTCTTGCTGTCTCACATACACCACAGGTCAAGAGCAGGTACCGCAGGATGATGCTCATGGAGGATGCTGCGATGAGTTCGTGAGAGGTCTAGGTCGTCGTCTCCCAGTCAACTTTGGGTTGCTGGACCGTTGTCTCCTTATAATGTAACTATTTATTTGTATAGAACTCCTGTTATATATAAAGTTGTGACATTCGATCCTGTGCCACTATACATCATATGTGTGAGACTTGGTCCCAGCATACCTGGTGTTTATGTTAGCGCCCGGGTTTTGGACCCCTAAAATCCGGGTGTTACATGGACTCCCAAGAGGACTTCCTAATCAAGGAAAATAAGAAACATGTTAAGGTTAAAAATGCTTATGCTCTAGAAGTAGAAAAATGTGACAAATTATCTAGTGAGCTAAGCACATGCCATGACACTATTGCCAACCTTAGAAATGAAAATGCTAAATTAACTGCTAAGGTTGATTCTCATGTTTGTATTGATTCAACTTCCTATCCTAGAAATGATAATGTTGATTTGCTTGCTAGGATTGATGAGTTGAATGGTTCTATTGCTAGCCTTAGAAATGAGAATGAGAAATTGATTGCTAAGGCTAAAGAATTAGATGTTTGCAATGTTACAATTTCCGACCTTAGAACTAAGAATGATATATTGCATGCTAAGGTTGTAGAATTAAAATCTTGCAAACCATCTACATCTACCGTTGAGCACACTTCTATTTGCACTAGATGTAGAAATGTTGATATCAATGCTATTCATGATCACATGGCTTTGATTAAACAACAAAATGATCATATAGCATTATTAGACGCTAAAATTGCCGAGCATAACTTAGAAAATGAAAAGTTTAAATTTGCTAGAAGTATGCTCTATAATGGGAGACGCCCTGGCATCAAGGATGGCATTGGCTTCCAAAGGGGAGACAATGTCAAACTTAATGCCCCTCCTAAGAACTTGTCTAACTTTGTTAAGGGCAAGGCTCCCATGCCTCAGGATAACGAGGGTTACATTTTGTACCCTGCCGGTTATCCCGAGAGCAAAATCAAGAAAATTCATTATAGGAAGTCTCACTCTGGCCCTAACCATGCTTTTATGTATAAGGGTGAGACATCTAGCTCTAGTCAACCAACCCGTGCCAAGTTGCCTAGAAAGAAAACTCCTAATGCATCAAATGATCATGCTATTTCATTCAAAACTTTTGATGCATCATATGTGCTTACTAACAAATCCGGCAAGGTAGTTGCCAAGTTTGTTGGGGGCAAACACAAGGGCTCCAAGACTTGTGTTTGGGTACCCAAAGTTCTTGTTTCTAATGCCAAAGGACCCAAAACCGTTTGGGTACCTAAAGTCAAGAACTAAAATTGTTTTGTAGGTTTATGCATCCGGGGGCTCAAGTTGGATACTCGACAGCGGGTGCACAAACCACATGACAGGGGAGAAAAAGATGTTCTCCTCATATGAGAAAAACCAAGATCCCCAACGAGCTATCACAATCGGGGATGGAAATCAAGGTTTGGTCAAAGGATTGGGTAAAATTGCTATATCACCTGACCATACTATTTCCAATGTTTTTCTTGTAGATTCTTTAGATTACAATTTGCTTTCCGTATCTCAATTATGTCAAATGGGCTACAACTGTCTATTTACTGATATAGGTGTTACTGTCTTTAGAAGAAGTGATGATTCAATAGCATTTAAGGGAGTGTTAGAGGGTCAGCTATACTTGGTAGATTTTGATAGAGCTGAACTCGACACTTGCTTGGTTGCTAAGACTGACTTGGGTTGGCTTTGGCACCACCGACTAGCCCATGTTGGAATGAAGAATCTTCACAAGCTTCTAAAGGGAGAACACATTTTAGGACTAACCAATGTTCATTTTGAGAAAGACAGGATTTGTAGCGCATGCCAAGCCGGGAAGCAAGTTGGCACACATCATCCACACAAGAACATCATGACTAGTGACAGGCCACTGGAGCTCCTACACATGGACCTATTCGGCCCGATCGCTTACATAAGCATCGGCGGGAGTAAGTACTGTCTAGTTATTGTGGATGATTATTCTCGCTTCACTTGGGTGTTCTTTTTGCAGGACAAATCTCATACCCAAGAGACCTTAAAGGGATTCTTGAGACGGGCTCAAAATGAGTTTGGCTTAAGGATCAAGAAAATTAGAAGCGACAATGGGACGGAGTTCAAGAACTCTCAAATTGAAGGCTTCCTTGAGGTGGAGGGCATCAAGCATGAGTTCTCTTCTCCCTACACTCCAAAACAAAATGGTGTAGTGGAGAGGAAGAATCGAACTCTATTGGACATGGCAAGAACCATGCTTGATGAGTACAAGACACCGGATCGGTTTTGGGCCGAAGCGGTCAACACCGCTTGCTACGCCATCAACCGGTTATATCTTCACCGAATCCTCAAGAAGACATCCTATGAACTCCTAACCGGTAAAAAGCCAAATATTTCATATTTTAGAGTTTTTGGTAGCAAATGTTTTATACTTGTTAAAAGAGGTAGAAAATCTAAATTTGCTCCTAAAACTGTAGAAGGCTTTTTACTAGGATATGACTCAAACACAAGGGCATATAGAGTCTTTAACAAGTCCTCAGGACTTGTTGAAGTTTCTTGTGACGTTGTGTTTGATGAGACTAACGGCTCTCAAGTAGAGCAAGTTGATCTTGATGAGATAGGTGAAGAACAGGCTCCATGCATAGCGCTAAGGAACATGTCCATTGGGGATGTGTGTCCTAAGGAATCCGAAGAGCCTCCACATGCACAAGATCAACCATCCTCCTCCATGCAAGCATCTCCACCAACTCAAATTGAGGATGAGGCTCAAGATGTTGAACAAGAAGATCAAGAAGATGAGCCACCTCAAAATGACGGCAACGATCAAGGGGGAGATGCAAATGATGAAGTTAAGGAGGATGAACAACCAAGGCCGCCACACCCAAGAGTCCACCAAGCAATACAACGAGATCACCCCGTCGACACCATCCTCGGCGACATTCATAAGGGGGTAACTACTCGATCTCGTGTTGCACATTTTTGTGAACATTACTCTTTTGTTTCCTCTATTGAGCCACACAGGGTAGAGGAAGCACTTCAAGATTCGGATTGGGTGATGGCGATGCAAGAGGAGCTCAACAATTTCACAAGGAATGAGGTATGGCATTTAGTTCCACGTCCTAATCAAAATGTTGTAGGAACCAAGTGGGTCTTCCGCAACAAGCAAGACGAGCATGGTGTGGTGACAAGGAACAAAGCTCGACTCGTGGCCAAGGGGTATTCACAAGTAGAAGGTTTGGATTTTGGTGAAACCTATGCACCCGTAGCTAGGCTTGAGTCAATTCGCATATTATTGGCCTATGCTACTTACCATGGCTTCAAGCTTTATCAAATGGACGTGAAGAGTGCCTTCCTCAATGGACCAATCAAGGAGGAGGTCTATGTTGAGCAACCTCCCGGCTTTGAAGACAGTGAGTACCCTAACCATGTTTATAGGCTCTCTAAGGCGCTTTATGGGCTCAAGCAAGCCCCAAGAGCATGGTATGAATGCCTTAGAGATTTCCTTATTGCAAATGGCTTCAAAGTCGGCAAAGCCGATCCTACTTTATTCACCAAAACACTTGATAATGATTTATTTGTATGCCAAATTTATGTTGATGATATTATATTTGGGTCTACTAACAAATCTACATGTGAAGAATTTAGTAGGATCATGACACAGAAATTCGAGATGTCTATGATGGGGGAGTTGAAGTATTTTCTAGGATTTCAAGTCAAACAACTCCAAGAGGGCACATTCATTTGCCAAACAAAGTATACTCAAGACATTCTAAGCAAGTTTGGAATGAAGAATGCCAAGCCCATCAAGACTCCCATGGGAACAAATGGACATCTCGACCTCGACACGGGAGGTAAGTCCGTGGATCAAAAGGTATACCGGTCGATGATTGGTTCATTGCTTTATTTATGTGCATCTCGACCGGACATTATGCTTTCCGTATGCATGTGTGCAAGATTCCAAGCCGACCCTAAGGAATCACACCTTACGGCCGTAAAACGAATCTTGAGATATTTGGCTTATACTCCTAAGTTTGGGCTTTGGTACCCTCGGGGATCCACTTTTGATTTGATTGGTTATTCGGATGCCGATTGGGCGGGGTGTAAGATTAATAGGAAGAGCACATCGGGGACTTGCCAGTTCTTGGGAAGATCCTTGGTGTCATGGGCTTCAAAGAAGCAAAATTCGGTCGCTCTTTCTACCGCCGAAGTCGAGTATATTGCCGCAGGCCATTGTTGCGCGCAATTGCTTTGGATGAGGCAAACCCTGCGGGACTACGGTTACAAATTAACCAAAGTTCCTCTTCTATGTGATAATGAGAGTGCAATCCGCATGGCGGATAATCCCGTTGAGCATAGCCGCACTAAACACATAGCCATTCGGTATCATTTTCTTCGGGATCACCAACAAAAGGGGGATATCGAGATTTCATACATTAACACTAAAGATCAATTAGCCGATATCTTTACCAAGCCACTTGATGAACAATCTTTTACCAGACTTAGGCATGAGCTTAATATTCTTGATTCTAGGAATTTCTTTTGCTAAACTTGCACACATAGCTCATAAGAATACCTTTGATCATGTCTCTTTTATATGCTATGACTAATGTGTTTTCAAGTGTATTCCAAACCAAGTCATAGGTATATTGAAAGGGAATTGGAGTCTTCGACGAAGACAAAGGCTTCCACTCCGCTCTACTACTCATCCTTCGCCGTCGCTCCGCATCACTCTCCAACGTTGGTATAATCTTCACTCATTTATTTTATGACCAAAGGAGGAGAAAGTACTTCAAAGGGCTCTAATAATTCCGTTTTTGGCGATTTATGCCAAAGGGGGAGAAAATATGAGCCCAAAGCAAAAGGACCGCACCACCACCCTAATTTTAAAACTACTGTTTGTCAATCGGATGAAAAATTTCAAAATTGGTATCTCTTTGTGCTCTAAAGGGGGAGCAAGTAGTATTTTCAAAAATGATAAATCAAAACCCTCTTGAACACTAAGAGGAGACTTTATTTGAGGGGGAGTTTTGTTTAGTCAAAGGAAAAGCATTTGGAACAAAGGAAGAAAATTTCAAAACTTGAAAATGCTTTGCAAAATCTTATTCATTTACCTTTGACTATCTTGCAAAAGGACCTTGAAAAGAATTTACAAAAGAGTTTGCAAAAACAAAACTTGTGGTGCAAATATGGTCCAATATGTCAAAAAACAAAGAAAACAATCCATGCGCATCATGTAAGTATTTATTGGCTCAATTCCAAGCAACCTTTGCACTTACCTTATGCAAACTAGTTCAATTATGCACTTCTATATTTGCTTTGGTTTGTGTTGGCATCAATCACCAAAAAGGGGGAGATTGAAAGGGAATTAGGCTTACACCTAGTCCCTAAATAATTTTGGTGGTTGAATTGCCCAACACAAATATTGGACTAACTAGTTTGCTCTAGTGTATAAGTTATACAGGTGCAAAAGGTTCACACTCAGCCAATAAAAAGATCAAGTTTTGGATTCAACAAAGGAGCAAAGAGGCAACCGAAGACACCTCTGGTCTGGAGGCACCGGACTGTCCGGTGTACACCGGACAGTGTCCGGTGCGCCCAGAGGACTCCAACATGAACTCGCCACCTTCGGGAATTTCTCAAGCCGCTTCGCTATAATTCACCGGACTGTCCGGTGTACACCGGACAGTGTCCGGTGCTCCAAGGAAGCGCGGCCTCCGCAACTCGCCAGCCTCGGGTTCGCGCGGCAGCCGCTCCGCTATAATTCACCGGACATGTCCGGTGTACCAGCGGAGCAACGGCTATTTCGGCGCCAACGGCTACCTGCGCTGCATTTAATGCGCGCGCAGCGCGCGCAGAGGTCAGGCGCGCCCATACTGGCGCACCGGACAATGAACAGTGGTTGTCCGGTGTGCACCGGACACCCAGGCGGGCCCAGAAGTCAGAAGCTCCAACGGTCAGAATCCAACGGCATTGATGACGTGGCGGGGGCACCGGACATGTCCGGTGTGCACCGGACTGTCCGGTGCACCATCGACAGACAGCCTCCACCAACGGTCAAGTTTGGTGGTTGGGGCTATAAATACCCCAACCACCCCACCATTCATGGCATCCAAGTTTTCCAGCTTCCAACCACTATACAAGAGCTAGCATTCATTGCAAAGCACACCAAAAGAGATCAAATCCTCTCCCAACTCCACACAAAGCCCTAGTGAATAGTGAGAGTGATTTGTAGTGTTCATTTGAGCTCTTGCGCTTGGATCGCTTCTTTTTCTTTGGCATTCTTTCTTATGATCAAACACTCACTTGTAATTGAGGCAAGAGACACCAATTGTGTGGTGGTCCTTGCGGGAAGTTTGATTCCCAAGTGATTTGAGAAAGAGAAGCTCACTCGGTCCGAGGGACCGTTTGAGAGAGGGAAGGGTTGAAAGAGACCCGGCCTTTGTGGCCTCCTCAACGGGGAGTAGGTTTGAGAGAACCGAACCTCGGTAAAACAAATCCGCGTGTCTCACTTCATTATTCGCTTGCGATTTGTTTTGGGCCCTCTCTCGCGGACTCTATTATATTTCTAACGCTAACCCGGCTTGTAGTTGTGATTATTTTTGAGATTTTCAGTTTCGCCCTATTCACCCCCCCTCTAGGCGACTTTCATTAAGCCTTCTCATATTAAGCACCAACAAAACTTTCATAAATTATTAGCCAAGTTATTTATTCAAAATAATTACCATTGAATCTTAATCATTTTTTACAAAATAAAGAATAAATTAAATTTCAAGTCGGATACAGGTTACCCGTGGATTGAAATAGAAACCTGCGCCTACACCCGTGAAACTTCGGGTCGAGTGCGGATTACACCCGCGGGTCAAAATCTTCATCCGTGTCCGCACCCGTCGGGTCGGGTATCCATCGGGTTTTGGTTTACGGATTAAATTGACATCCCTAGAACCAGTATTGGGCCGAGTGATCCATCACCGGTGTGTAATAAATACTGTATGCATGACATGAGAATAGAACAACCACTCTATATATCTTCTTCCTTGTGCGTCGTTCCTGGCAGCGGGCTGACCGGCTGATGCTCGCGAGCCCTGGCGCATGGTCTCGTGCTCAGACTGGGAGCCAGTTTGGTGCGGCGCGTGCGGCGCCACGACGCACCTAAGCCGCGGCGGCCGAATCGTCCGCCACACCTACAACGACAAAACTATGGCGCGCCGTGACGGCTTAGGCCACGCACCAAACAGCCCCTGGGTCTCCTAGCGAACGTAGTGGTCGCCGCGTTGCTCGACATGTGCGCCAAGTGCGGTCAATTGTTTGACAAAGGGCAGGTTTGGTTCAGCTTATTTCTAAGGAACTTTTCTAAGAATCTGATTGTTGAAAAAATCTGGTTGTAAAGAGAATCTAAGTATCATGTAGAGTATATATGGAGTAAGATAAAAGAATTCAGACGGTCTAGGATCTAGAAAGTGACGATTTTCTAATATCTCAACGGTTATGTGTTCAAGTTTATTTTAGATGATCTTGACTAAAATATTTCTTATAGACACAAGGTGAAAGGCTAGGTATTTAATAGTCTGCAGCAAATTCTAGTGACCAAAAACTAAAAAAACTGAAACGAAACAAACAGGACCCAGGTGCATTGGGCCGGTGTTTGGACAGAGCGAGGTAGGACGGAGTGCTCGTGTTTTTGTTGGATCTTTTATGGGCTTGGCCCATTTATTGAATAAACTCTAAGGTGTGTAATGGTGGAGAATACCAATAGTACCACATTGGAAGTCCAAGGGTCTTTTGCCTTGACTTATATGGTGAGATTTATTCCACTTAACTTGAGAAGTCAAGAAATGGACAAGGGCGTGCCACACGCGCGCGCGCGCCGCCGCCGCCGCCGGCCGGGCCGGGCCGGGCGTGGCGTGGCGAGGCAGGCAGGCAGGCAGGCAGGCAGGCAGGCGAGCGGGCGTGATGTGGTGTGGTTGTGTTAATTTTTAGCGCATGACTCGGCGAGAGCTGGCCGACTCTTGGCGTGACTCGGCGACCTTTCTCCTTCAACTTCCCTCTGCGAGAGGTTAAATAGAGGAGCACCCCTGTCACTCGGTACACGCGAACACACCACTTTCATAATCACAGTCCAGCCGCCGACTGAGGGTATTTCCATCTCGTGACTCTGCGCGCACAGAGAAGCGAGAGGGCAGGTGCCTCCGAAGCCGGTGCCGTTCGAGACCTTGCACGGGGGATCGGCAATTAGGTTTTTGGGGAGCGTCTACGCGACTGCCCAAAACATCTACGACATGACAAAGGAAGTTGGACAAGGATCTGGATCAGAGCGCATGGGAGGGTATGATCAGTTTATTTCCTTACTGTTTTGCATTCTACAGATTATATATGTTTTATATATGCATTTGTACTGTTTTATATATAGCAAAGAGTTTATCTCATCTGTTCTGTTACCTTATAATGTGTTATATCTGTTTGTTTTAATTTTACAATCATGCTGTTTATGTTTCTATTTGTTTATTTTCAATTGTACAGTCAGTTTACATGTTTATTGTATTTATATGATTTATATAATTCATATGCTTTATGTTCTCATGATCCATATTGTTATGGATATATTTGAGAAAGTGATTTCTATGATTAATTATATTTTATATGTCATCATCATAATATTAATTTATGGAATTAAAATGATATGGAAAATGCCTATAATTCTAACAATCCAAAAACCTAATGTTAGGCATTTTTCTGTCAGAGGTTTTGCTGCTGTGCTAAAGCCTGATCCTTTTGATGGTAAAAACTTCTTGGTATGGAAAGCTAAGATGGAATTGTGGCTAACTGCAATGTCTTGTTTTCATGCCGCTGAGGGCAAGCCTGCCAACTTACCTCCTGAGGATGAGGCTAAGTTTAAGGCTGAAGACAACCTCTTTCGAGGTGCAGTGATTAGCGCACTTGACACAAAATTCCAGAAAAGCTATATCATCCTTCCCACGGGGAAAGAGCTGTGGGATGCTCTTGTTGGAAAGTTTGGAGTTACTGACGCTGGTAGCGAGCTGTATCTCATGGAGCAGCTGTATGACTACAAGATGGTTGAGAACCAATCTGTAGTGGAACAGGCTCATGAGTTTCAGGCACTAGCTAAGGAACTCGAACTTTTTCCTTGTCCTTTGCCTGACAAGTTTGTGGCTGGCGGCATAATCGCCAAGTTGCCACCTTCTTGGAAGGACTTTGCTACCTCTCTCAAACATAAGAGACAAGAGTTCAATGTGGAGGAGCTCATTGGTACTCTTGATGTTGAGGAAAGGGCTAGATCAAAGGACAATGGAAAAGGTGTGGAGACCTCTACTGCTAATGTGGTGCAGAAGAGAAACTTCCGCAAGTTTAACAAGAAGAAAAACCAGAACAAACCAGAGAACGCAAATAAACCTGTTCATACAACACAGTTTAAAAAGAAGAACAACAACAACAAGGGAAAGGGAGGTTGCTTTGTCTGTGGCAGAGATCAACATTGGGCTAGAGAGTGCCCTGATCGCAAGTTCACACAGGACAAGAAATCAGCTAATGTTGTAACCACTGAAACTGGAGATGGAACATCTGGGTATGGTAATTCTTTACCATTTGTTCTCTCAGTTTGTAATTCACCTGAGTGGTGGATGGACAGTGGTTCAAATATTCATGTGTGTGCTGATGCCTCTATGTTCTCCTCCTACCAGGTCGGGAGGTCTGGCGCCTTGTTAATGGGAAATGGGTCGCGTGCTCATGTTCTTGGTGTTGGTACGGTCATTCTGAAGTTTACTTCGGGAAAGACGGTGCCATTGAAGAGCGTGCAGCATGTGCCCTCTATCAAGAAGAATCTCGTTAGTGCTTCTATGCTATGTCGAGATGGCTACAAAGTTGTTCTTGAGTCAAATAAATGTGTTGTGTCGAAACATGGTACTTTTGTTGGTAAAGGATATGACTGCGGAGGGTTGTTCCTCTTATCACTGCATGATGTGTGTAATAAACTGGTGAATTCTGTTCATTTTTCTGATGAGTCAGATTTATGGCATTCACGTTTTTGTCATGCAAGCTTTGGCTGTCTTATGCGGTTAGCAAATATAAATTTAATTCCTAAATTTAATTTGGTCAAAAAGTCTAAGTGCCATGTGTGTGTTGAATCAAAACAACCCCGCAAGCCTCACAAGGCTGCTGAGGCGAGGAGTTTGGCACCTCTAGAACTTGTTCATTCTGATCTGTGCGAGATGAATGGAATTTTGACCAAAGGTGGTAAAAGATACTTTCTCACTTTTATAGATGACTCCACTAGATTTTGTTATGTGTATCTCTTAAAAACAAAAGATGAAGCGTTCAATTATTTTAAGGCCTATAAAGCTGAAGTTGAGAACCAACTTGAGAGGAAAATAAAACGGTTAAGGTCTGATCGAGGTGGAGAATATTTCTCTAATGTGTTCGATGAGTTCTGCGTGGAACATGGTATTATTCATGAGAGGACACCACCATTCTCACCACAATCCAATGGGATTGCTGAAAGGAAAAACCGCACTCTAACAGATTTGGTGAATGCCATGTTGAGTACAGCGGGATTATCCAAGGCATGGTGGGGTGAGGCGATTTTGACAGCATGTCATGTCCTGAATAGAGTTCCAACAAAGAACAAAGAGATCACTCCATTTGAGGAATGGGAAAAGAGAAGAGTAAATCTCTCGTATTTGCGCACTTGGGGTTGCTTGGCTAAAGTGAATGTGCCAATCAACAAAAAGCGTAAACTTGGGCCTAAAACTGTTGACTGTATATTCCTTGGGTACTCTTTTCACAGCACTGGGTATAGGTTCTTAATTATAAAATCTGATGTGTCTGATATGTATGTTGATACTATCATGGAATCAAGAGACGCAACATTTTTTGAGAATGAGTTTCCCATGAAGAATACACCTAGTGATACAAGTCATGAGACTATAATTCCCCATGAGTACGAACTGTCGATTCCTATAGATCATGCTGAGGATTCTCACGTGCACATCCCTGAGGAGGATGACACTATAGTCACTCGAAAGAGCAAGAGACAGAGGGTTGCAAAATCCTTTGGTAATGACTTTATAGTGTACCTTGTGGAAGACACACCAACTACCATTAGTGAGGCATATTCCTCTTCTGATGCTGACTTATGGAAGGAAGCAGTAAGGAGTGAGATGGAATCTATTATGTCTAATGGAACTTGGGAGGTCGTTGACCGTCCTTATGGTTGTCAACCTATAGGTTGCAAATGGATCTTCAAGAAAAAACTTAGGCCTGATGGTACAATTGAGAGGTACAAGGCAAGGCTTGTGGCCAAAGGATATACCCAAAAGGAGGGTGAAGATTTCTTTGATACCTACTCACCAGTGGCTCGATTGACTACGATTCGCACATTAATAGCCGTGGCAGCCTCTTATGGTCTTATCATTCATCAGATGGATGTTAAGACAGCTTTCCTTAATGGAGAGTTGGATGAGGAGATCTACATGGATCAGCCAGAAGGGTTCATTGCGGATGGTCAAGAGAACAAGGTGTGCAGGTTGATAAAATCATTGTATGGCCTAAAACAAGCACCTAAGCAATGGCATGAAAAGTTTGATAATACTCTTACAGCAGCTGGCTTTGTTGTAAATGAATCTGACACGTGTGTATACTATCGATATGGTGGGGGTGAGTCTGTTATGCTGTGTCTTTATGTTGATGACATCTTGATCTTTGGATCAAATCTCAATGTGATTGAGGAAGTTAAAAGTCTTCTATCGAGCAATTTCGAGATGAAAGATTTGGGAGAGGCTGATGTCATTCTAAACATCAAGCTTGTTAGAGAAGCTGATGGTGGGGTAACTTTGTTACAATCCCATTATGTGGAAAAGGTATTGAGTCGCTTTGGTTTTAGTGACTGTGATCCTGCTCCAACACCTTATGATCCTAGTGTGCTATTAAGAAAGAATCGGAGAATAGCAAGGGATCAATTGACATACTCCCAGATCATTGGCTCGCTCATGTACCTTGCAAGTGCAACAAGGCCAGACATCTCTTATGCTGTGAGTAAGCTAAGTCAGTTTGTGTCGAAACCAGGAGATGATCACTGGCGTGCTCTTGAGAGAGTGTTGCGGTATTTGAAAGGTACTATGACATACGGTATTCATTATACCGGAAACCCAAAAGTGCTGGAAGGCTATTGTGATGCCAACTAGATTTCTGATGCTGATGAGCTTTATGCCACAAGCGGATATGTGTTTCTGTTTGGAGGTGGCGCTGTTTCCTGGAAGTCTTGCAAGCAGACTATATTAACGAAGTCTACAATGGAAGCAGAACTCGCAGCATTAGACACTGCTGGGGCTGAGGCCGAGTGGCTTCGTGATTTCCTATTGGACTTACCGGTAGTTGAAAAACCGATACCGGCTATTTCCATGAACTGTGACAATCAAACTGTGATTATAAAGGTTAACAGTTCTAGGAATAACATGAAGTCTACAAGGCATGTTAAGAGGAGATTGAAATCTGTCAGAAAGTTGAAAAACTCCGGAGTTATAACTGTGGATTATATCCACACATCGAATAATCTGGCAGATCAATTCACTAAGGGTCTATCACGCAATGTGATAGAAAGTGCATCGAGGGAAATGGGTATGAGACCCATGTGAGATCTACTCTAGTGGTAACCTGCTCTATGCGATCGGAGATCCCGTGAAGTAGAGTGGAGAAACAAGCTAGGAGTAGATTGTGAGGAAAGATCGCTTCTTTAACTCATTTCTGATGCACATCTTTCCTATCTGTAAGGCAGGATGGTTTTTACCTTAATGTATTCCAAGAGTCTTATAAAGGTGAGATGTTGTCCTACAGAACATCTTTTGAGGAATACACCTATATGAGTCAGACTGCTGGTCACAGTCTATGGGACTTGGGTAATCCCTAAATACTCATGAAAGGCACTGAAGTGTGACTTATATGCTTCTAAACAGCGGGAATACCCTTTTGCAGCCAAGTATCAGCAAAGGATTTGAGTGAATCTTATTTCGCACAAAACTGTCAATTCAAGGCATAGTCCATTGTTCAGTTGTGAATGAGTGAAACTCTTATTCTAGATGGATGTTCAACTTAACAGTCTCCATCGAAACACTGGTATATCAAAGGATTGTGATTCTGATACTTCATCATTACAAACCCTAGAGTTTGGTGGGGATTGTTGGATCTTTTATGGGCTTGGCCCATTTATTGAATAAACTCTAAGGTGTGTAATGGTGGAGAATACCAATAGTACCACATTGGAAGTCCAAGGGTCTTTTGCCTTGACTTATATGGTGAGATTTATTCCACTTAACTTGAGAAGTCAAGAAATGGACAAGGGCGTGCCACACGCGCGCGCGCGCCGCCGCCGCCACCGGCCGGGCCGGGCCGGGCGTGGCGTGGCGTGGCGTGGCGAGGCGAGGCGAGGCGAGGCAGGCAGGCAGGCGAGCGGGCGTGGTGTGGTTGTTTAATTTTTAGCACTCACTAACCGCGTACGTCAGCCGAGTGACGCTGTCTCTTCGTCAGCCAGCCGAGTGACCCTTCTCCTTCAGCTGGCCGACTCATGGCATGACTCGGCGAGTGCTGGCCGACTTATGGCATGACTCGGCGAGAGCTGGCCGACTCTTGGCGTGACTCGGCGACCTTTCTCCTTCAACTTCCCTCTGCGAGAGGTTAAATAGAGGAGCACCCCTGTCACTCGGTACACGCGAACACACCACTTTCAGAATCACAGTCCAGCCGCCGACTGAGGGTATTTCCATCTCGTGACTCTGCGCGCACAGAGAAGCGAGAGGGCAGGTGCCTCCGAAGCCGGTGCCGTTCGAGACCTTGCACGGGGGATCGGCAATTAGGTTTTTGGGGAGCGTCTACGCGACTGCCCAAAACATCTACGACATGACAAAGGAAGTTGGACAAGGATCTGGATCAGAGCGCATGGGAGGGTATGATCAGTTTATTTCCTTACTGTTTTGCATTCTACAGATTATATATGTTTTATATATGCATTTGTACTGTTTTATATATAGCAAAGAGTTTATCTCATCTGTTCTGTTACCTTATAATGTGTTATATCTGTTTGTTTTAATTTTACAATCATGCTGTTTATGTTTCTATTTGTTTATTTTCAATTGTACAGTCAGTTTACATGTTTATCGTATTTATATGATTTATATAATTCATATGCTTTATGTTCTCATGATCCATATTGTTATGGATATATTTGAGAAAGTGATTTCTATGATTAATTATATTTTATATGTCATCATCATAATATTAATTTATGGAATTAAAATGATATGAAAAATGCCTATAATTCTAACAGTTTTGTCCATGAACGAATGGTGTTAACTATTGTTAGCAATTAGATGAATGAATGGTGTTACCAGAATCTGATTACTAGAATTTTAGAAATTAGTTTATGAAGCACAATCTGCATACATCTAGTGTATAGTTGAGTCTGTATACACGGTTCTCCAATCATATATGTATGTTTTATATTGCTAATTGTCAAGTATGCAACATATATGTGTATGCATAGTACATATGCACAATAATTCAATCATCCTTTATATAAAAATTATCAAACATCAATTAAGATACAAGGCTTTAGACACACCCTTTATATTAAATTGTCTTACGTGTATTTTATACTTGGAGATCTATGTTGCGGTATCTACATTGTACATGCATGTCCTCATGCTTAAATATGTAAAGGAGACAAAAAATAACGTGTTGTGAGGGTTTAAAATTTAAACTATGGTGGTCTAGCTTAGAAGTATACACTTTTAAGCTTAAATTGATTTATAAAGCAATCATTACATAAACACATAAACAATGGATAAACCATATGTACAAATTAAAAATATATTCATGTTGTAGATTAAATCTATAGTAAAAATACATTGTTGTCGGTCCCTAAACTTATAGTGGTGTATCATCCTGATCTCTAAACTCCCAAAATGTAGATCTATCAACTTGTAAAATTATATATTTCAAAGTGCTTATTTTGGTCCTTATACTTGTATGCTTGTGTCATATGAGTTGTTAAACTTGTTTTCGGTGTCATCGAAATCCAAACTTTTTGGACATGTGATGACACCAAAAACAAGTTTGTAGACCCAGATGACACAGCCATGGAAGTATATGAACCAAAATGTGCATGTTGAGGGTTTAGGGTTTGGGATGATACAACTTCACAAGTTTATGGATCTGAATATGCACTTTAAGACTTTAGGGACCGGAATTATACAACACTACAAGTTTAGAGATTGATAGTGTATTTTACTTATTAAATCTATCTTGAATGAATTCGTCCAGTCTGATCAATTCATAATATTATTAGAAGTCGACGATAAAAAATATTATTAAAAAATTAAACAATGAACTCTAATAATTTATACAAGTGTTTACTATGGTATAGTTCATATATATATGTGCGTGCATGCGTGTGGGTTTAGGTGTGGATGTGCGTGTGTAGGGTAGCGTTGTTCATCGTTCTATCAAGATTTTAATACTGAAGATTTTTCAGTCATTTTACGGTAATAACCGAAGATCGTTTCCTAAAATGATTGAACGAGCTTTTTTAATTATATCTTGGTGAACCTTTATGATATAGAGAGACAGTAAATTCTTAAGAAAGTTAAACGGGTCGTGTCGAGTTCAACGCCATGACATATCTTCGATCCAAGGGTAACGTCTATCTATAGAATAAAGGATCAGGAATTCAGAAGGTGGTTGCGGGCGTGGTCGCTGGTCGGCGTCAAAAGGTGCCTTTTTTTCCGTGGCACTTTTTGACGTGTCGTTGTTGATTTCATTTCATACCTCGTTTCGGTTCCCCGGATATTAATCACAAAGGTGACAATGATAGATCATTTTTTTATGGCCACCAGACATAAGTGGATGCCGAGGCCACGTATACACATAAATACAAAGTTTTTTCTCGTTCTTATGTCTAAAGCAGGTGTAAACTTACCCGTTCTTAAATATTTATCGCACCCTAGTTCATTTTTTAAACTAAAACACGATAAATAAAAAATAACGGATGGATTATAACCTATTTTTATCTGTCTAATCTCATCTCTCTTCCACGTCAGCATGCATCTCATTTGGTATTTGCAGGCTCATATAAGAACGTAGGCGTATTATATCATATATATGATTTTGAACTTGTGCTGAGTATATATGTCGATGAACCGCCAATCAATTTCGTAAAAGATTAATATAGATAGGCCTAAGATTTCTTTTCTTTTTTTAAAAAAAGGCTTTACAGGTGTGCGGGGGGAGAATTGTACGGCGTATCAGCTCGAAAGGAGCATGGAGGTGCTATTCTAGGCCCACCAAAGCCAATTGGGTCAGTTCCCGTTGTTGGATCGTAGCGGAGCACAAGCACAGCCTACAACAATTCAGGCGAGGGCAGGTTTGAAAATTGAATTCTCGCCTTCAAAGTGGTTCTTACCTCTTGTACAAATAGTGCTCTCATTAGATTTTTTTATATAGCTTTTTGTAAATTTTATCAAATATGGAAAAATATGAAAACCTTAAATATCGAATTGTTGTTTGTGGTAAGATGGCATCATAGTCCATGTAAGAACGACCGCAACCGAGGGTGAACCTTAGACCTGTGGTTTGGTGTGAGACAGACGAAAGGATTTTTTTTTTCATGACCGATTGTCCGAGTAAAGAATCAAATAATCCTTCTCTTTGTGCGGTGCAACTATTCGTGGATCCATAATCCATTGTCGTGCAGAGGACTGAACTTACAACCTTACTGTGAGGTGAACTCATGGTGTTGCAGGCCAAACGAGAAGAGTTGCATGCAGATTGAAGTTTGCGTTTGTCGAAAATCAATTGCAGAAAATTGTGCTACCTGGGGTTCTGTTCGTTGGCTGTTTTTTTCTTCTAATTGTACACGTAAAGTGTTGTAGGGTTGAGATTACGAACAAGAGGACATGAATAACTCTTCTAATTATAATCACATTGGTCAATCAAAACAAATATAAAATTAAACTAATTGGTCTAGCAAAACTACCAGTCTCTGTCTAAGTTAGTCAACTAAAATGCATAGCTAGAGAGACCTCACATACATAATTTTAGTTAGTAAGGTCACACAAATCTAGAGTGAGACCTCGAATGGTGCCACTATTCACACTCATAGAAGACGTCGGACCACACTATTCACAATGAGTCAAACCCTTGATATAGAGTCTGACGATCACATAGAAAAGGTTCTAGAGTGAGAAACAGGGCATCAGACTAGTCCAACGGTAGATGTCACACAATACAAGCATACCCGATGGTCAGTAATGTCTAGTGATGACATATTACTGACACAGTAGCCGTTCAATAGCCGTTGAGATGTGTTGGACCCTTACATATTGGTCTAATGATACACAATGAGGCATGTTGTGTTTTTAATAGCTAGTCTACGCCTTGGGGCTATAAATAAGACTCAAGTCAACCATTTGAGGAATGTGGGATCCGAGGAACATTGCAAGTGAGTTGACACTCATTTCTAGTAGCTCTAGACACTTAAGTACCTAAAGATCACTCGGTGATTAGCGTAGGTGCTTAGGTTAGTTAGACCACTTTATATAGTGTTTGCTCTAGGTTTAGGCCTGACATTAGAAATGAGGCTAGACACTTTTTACCCCTTGGTGCTTGCATGCACCAGTATATTAGTTGTATTAGAGGGCCTTGTGGCCTTACGATATCACACCAACCATGTTTATAGTATGGCAAACACCGTGTACTAGAGGGAACAAGGTATGTGGGGTTTTAGTAAGAAACTTCATATTGAAGAAGGCAGAGAGCATCCGGGAGATGCCACACCCACACCAAAGCACCACTTGCATGTGTTGAAGACATGAGGATATCCATGAAGTTACCCGACTGAAAGCTTGGTCCCCCGTGTGGGCATCCTTGCAAGGAGATCCAATAAAAACTAGAAGGAAGCTTATGCGCTTCTCGATACTTCGATAAAAAATACCGCATTGATGAAAGTTTGTATCACTATTGCACTTAACTTTCCATATTTAGATCATGTTAATTTGGTTGTGTTTTATCTTTTTAGCTTAGTTATAAGGTAATGGATAGGTTTAGAACCTATGTTGCATAACTCTTTATGGTAGAGGTAGCAACATTTAGTAAAAATCGTAGTCGTGCATAAGATAGTGTATCTGTTGTATAGTATTTTTATTATGAGAAATAAAGTGCCTTAGTTTAGTGAAAAATAGATTGTCTAGTTCACACTCTTTTAGCGTTAGGTGTTCCTATAGTTTTTGTCACTACACTCAAACTCAAATGGATCCGTAGATCTCTGTAATGACACCGAGGATTCTCAAGTCGCTCACACAAAAATGGGATGGCACGATTAGCCGATTACCGTGTCCGAGTTGGCAGCGTGACAAGAATCAACATGCCAAAAAATCAATACTATAATTTGGTTTGCCTGATCTCTAATGCTATTTTTATAGATATTTTAAGAAGGGTTGAAATTAAAAATCTCGTCTTTGTACGTCCTCTAGGGCCCAAACATCAAACAAAAATGTCATTACTACTTGACAAAAGTCACATTGTATGTAAAAAAAACTACTTGGCAAAAGTCACTAGAATTTGGGACTAGACAAGCATGCTTGGAGACCTACAATTTCTGAGACATTGCATGCATGTAAAAGACAACAGACTTAGAATGTTTGGTTGTATGTCTAAAGTGTCATAAATTGTCATATATTTTATGTCACAATTACTTAAGGTTAGTCGCTCAAATTTATCGCTACATCTTAGCATGACTAAGAGAATCTTGTCATATTTTAAAGTCATAAATCTTGCCATGTTTGTTAGCGTTAACACGAAGTATGGGCGACCACGGGCTCTAGCCTGTTCTAGCTCCTCATCACGTAACGGAACTATTTGCTACTGTAGCACAAATCTCTTTTACTCCTGCTAAAAATGAACTGTAAAATGTAAAATGCACGGAGTCCGTGAAATAAAAAAAAGGGATATATATATTATCATACCACATGAGGGCTTGTTTGGTTCGCTCTCAATTCACGTGAATTGAGTGAGTTTAAACTCAAGAAAGTTAAACTTCTTAATTTTTTCTAATCCCATCTAATTCATGTATGATAGGCGATCCAGGCCTAAAAAGAGAGAAAACACCACTGCATGCATAATTCAGAGCAAGTCAGCAAAATCTCCGGAGTGAAAACAATAGGTTAAAAACGGATAAAAAACACACAAGCTAATGTATAATACAACACCCCTTTGGTTGATATACATGTGCATCCGTATACAGAGATATTTCCAGCTCATGTTGGAACCAGGGTTAAACTTCAAGTGGCGGTAAAATTTACCGTTTTCGGTCCGGTCCGGATTTCTTTTTTTTTTTTTGTATTTCAGTTTAGAACTTAAAAATATAAAGTCAAACTTTGGTCAACAAAACAGTTTTTGGGATTACAAAACGAAAATGTAATCCCCGGTTGGAACATGGCTTCTAAATATGTGCCGCAATAATTACATCTCATTCAAAAACCAAAAGGCCTCACCACGCACGCGTAAGAATCAAAACTAAAACATGACCCAAAAAAAAACCTCCACAAAGTGTTTCTGTATCCGCTTCTCCTCTAGCAGCTCCATCTCTAGCATGTTGGTGTTCGCAAACCACACCCGCTGGTTAGCTAGACAAAACTAACCTGTATATTAATCTGACAATCACCGATTCACGGCCGCGCACCCGGATGCCTGACTGAATGGGTGTTTCATCTACACCAAGTCATATGTGGATATAGTAATACTCACCCTAGGAAGTGATACCTGCAAAAGGAGCCATCATATCAATTATCATTGTTAGAACTTGAAGTTTGATTTGTCTCAAATTATGTAATATAAACAAACTAAGTTCATTTCTATAAAATAAAGACACAAAAAACCATACACACAGTTCGATATCTGATACCAAAAAAAAGGTACTGAAAAGTTCATGGTCAGGATGGACTACAGCTCGTGTAAGCAGGCCTTGCATACACCGTAATTAAATTGACACTCCAGCCAGATGCTCCTTGCATGAAGATTCTGCTCGTCCAATTTAAAATCTAAATCATACATTTCTAGAACACTAACTCAGCAGATGACTCAAATCTCAGTGAACATATTACTGTCATAATCTTTCTCGACAAAAAAAAGAGTAAAATACACTGTCGTCCATAAACTTATAGCGTTTGTTGTATTGTTCCGGTCCTTAAACTTCCAAAATGCACATCCAGGTTCCTAAACTTGTAAAATTATATCACCATGGACTCTAAACTTTCAACGTGCATATTTCGGTCCTTATACTTGTATGGTTGTGTCATCTAGGTTTCTAAACTTGTTTTTAGTGTCATCACAGGTACAATTAGTTTAGCCCTTATGGACCTAGATGACACAACCATACAAGTATAGGGACTAGAATGTGTATGTTGAAAATTTAAAAACTAGGGCGATACAACTTCATAAGTTTAGGGACCAATATGTACACTTTGGGAGTTTAGGGGTCAAGATGACATACCTCCACAAATTTAGGGACGGTAGTGTATTTTACTCAAAAAAATGTTCTCGCAGTATGCTCTCTGCGTATAAACTCTGCTAGTCAATATTGACCGAGTATTATAACAACTACAACAAAATTTGCATTTTAAGATGGAGCACTCACATTTCATGTTACACACCATAATGAATTTGTACCGACCAGATGATTTATTCATGAAAATAGACTGCCAATCCTAATTAGAATCTATATCTTACATCTCTAGAACACAAGTTGAGAAAGATGACTCAAGTCTCAGTGAACCAACTACTTAATCTTTTCAAGAGAAATAACACCTTCTAGCATCAAATTTCCTTGTATAGCATTCGCTCTGTTTTCAGTTCGGTTTTAGCCTGGTAAAATAAAAGATAGCCACTCCAACAAAAAGTTGCTAAAAGCTGACATATTGGCCTGGATTGATAAAATAAGTGATAGACTTCCAGGTTGGAAAGCATCCCTTATGAATCTTGCTGGTAGAGCGACTTGGGTGAGGTTTGTGCTATCTGCTATCCCTATTCATGTGTTAATTGCTGTCAAGGTGCCTAAATGGTTTATCAGAGCTGTGGATAAAATCAGACGGGTTTCTTTGGAAAGGAAGAAAAAAAATTAATGGGGGTTCTTGCTTGGTTGCCTGGGACAAAGTGCAAAGACCTTTGGATCTAGGTGGTCTGGGAATCCCTGACTTGGAGTTTATGACCGGCAAAGTGTAAGGTATTTTTGTGGCTGGCGATTCGTAACAGATGCTGGACTGCTGATCGCCTTGCCATGAGGGGTTCTTGACCACCCCGAAAGCTGTGTGCTTTGTGATCAAGAAGTTGAAGATGTGCAGCACCTCCACACTACCTGTGTATTTGCCAGAGAGTTCTGGTTCAAGCTTCTTAATCAACTGGGTTTTGCTTCCTGTGCACCTACCCAGGCTGAGACTTCTTTCGCTGACTGGTGGTACAGTGCCAAGAAGGGTCTACCCAAGAACCAGCGAAAAGGGCTTAACTCTCTGATTATTTTCGGTGCTTGGATGTTATGGAAACATCGGAACGCTTGTGTGTTTGAAAGGGCTCAGCCTAGCATCAGAAGCCTGCTTTCTGATCTTCAAACGGAGCACCAGCTGTGGTGTAGGGCTGGGGCTAAAACTCTGAGGGACTTGGGTCATATAGTGGTCTGAGTTAGGTTTCAGTGGTCTGGTCTCACCCCACCCCCGGTCTTTCGTGTATGTGTATCGGCCATTGTTTAAAAGGTGTCGCCTAGGCGACACCTAGGCGTCCAGGCGTCAATTGTTGCTAGGCGTCCGCGCTGCCCAGGGAAGATCGAGTATGGCGTCCGCCTAGGCGTGGTAGGCGTCTGGGCGATGCCTTTCTCCCCCTGGGCGACGCCTAACCTAGGGTTTTTTTGGCGCTGGATTTTGGCGCCCGCCTGTAAATTGGCGCGCGTTCTCCTTTGCGCGCGGCTGGCGGCTGTTCCTGTGCGCGCGGCTATTCTCTCCCCTTTCTTCCTGTGCGCGCGGCTGCTGCTCGCGGCACGCCAAAGCTGCTCGCCGCTCGCGGCTGCTCCTCGCCTGCTCGCGGCTGCTGCTCGCTGGGCGCGCGGCTGGCCGGCTGCTCCCCTTCCCTGGCGTCCCTCACTGGTAGGTCCTCCTCTGCTTTCTCTCAGGTGTCAACACCCAAAAATGATGTTCATCTTCCCCTGCTTTCCCTGGTTTGGTTGCTTGGTATTTTGTAACAGCTGTTTGTAACAGCTACTAAGGCGTCGCCTAGGCGCCCGCCTAAGTCGCCTAGGCGGTCAGGCGGTGGCTGGGCGCCTAGTTCCGCCTAGCTGCCTTTTAAACCATGGTATCGGCCCATCTCCTGGGTCCAAGGAGATGTGGTGAAGCTTTGTATGGACAACCCCCCCCCCCCCCATCTTGTTTCCTTCTTAATACAATGATACGCAGCTCTTCTGCGTATTCAAGGGAAAAAAGATAGCCATAGCAAAACTCCCATTTTAAATTGCAACTGATTGATACAACAACCACAACAGCAACAAAACATTTTATCCGAGGCAAGTTGGGGGCTAGAGTTAAAAACACAGTAGAACTCACAAGTCATGGTTCGGACACATGGATAGTTGTTTCCCATGTACTTGTATTCAAGGCTAAATTGCAACTGATTGATTTTTTATTTTTAAAAGATATCTACAAGTTGATTAAACTTCATGTTATTACTTTATAGACAGAATTGACATAATGCCAGAATGTTAAACATAATCAACAACAGAACAGAATCTCCACAAATATAATCGATTAGAAGTAGAAAATGTGAATGCTATCAGGTATTCATAGTAGATTTTGAGCTTTTCGACGTTAATTTTCTGAAATTCTACTCTAGTTTGAATGTACAGGTGAAATAGCATGTACTGATTTGTCTAAACATTTCTTTCAACATTGCAATTAGTATTGGTACCATTTCGAGCACGACAAATAGATGCTTTGCCCTCAATTTCTGCATCTTGATAAACAAGTACATAGAATAGACAAACAACTGCATCTATTGCACAATATAAGAACAATGCTGGGAATTTTGCAGTTGTCAAGCAAAAAGAGATATGCTTCAGAGCTTAGAATAACGGATTTAATGAACCCACGATTCGGAGGAACTACTTATGATTGACTAATACAATAAAAATGATACATTAAAAAACTCACAAAAGATGGCAAAATCAATGAAGTGGCTCTTGTTCCAGGAATCCTAGTCATGGCTAACCAACGTCCACTTTATGTCATTAAGGTACATGTTTAAACTTGAGAAAAAGAAATTTGAAATACTAAACATCCATTATAGGTCATATTCAGTAACTAAGATGTTTCCCATTTCAATGTGTATAAGACAACAGAAAGAATGGGACAGATGTACAGAAAGCAGCATAATGGTTGGCTTTGTGGTGTTTTAGTCCAATTGTGAATAAGATGCCCCTTAATCTTTTAATCAGCGCTTCCATATTGTTGCTAACTTGCTCTATATATAAACTTGCAGCTTGGGTAACTAGACAAACTAGTAAAACCTATTGTAAATCAGCTATAAATTGGTGCAAAAAGTTGACTGGGCTTGTCTCCACTTGGCTCCTACTAGTTTTATAAATTTTCATAGTAACTAATTACATGTATTTAGCATTGAGTTGCATGCACCAACCAATTGAACCCAAAATGTCAAGGGCGTCGGCGAAAGGGCCTCTAGCGTAATGGTTAAGGCTTCCGAGTAGCACCTCCAGGTGCCGGGTTCAATCCCCCTCGGGGGCGAATTTCAGGCTTGGTTAAAAACATCCCCTCGTTGTGCCCTGCCCGCTCTCGACATCGATATCCTGAGCGCCACCCTCTGGCTGGCCCATTGCAGAGTGGGCAGTTGATCGGCCCGTTAGTGATGAGAGGCCAGGGTTCAGGGGTTTTCTCGGTCAGGACCATGTTTCAGTCTCTTAATAAAATACTGGGAGGGCGGTATTTCCCTCCCGGTCGAGTTTTTTTCAAGGGCGTCGGTGGATAGAGTGGACGGCCCTCAGCTACGTAGATCGTAGCCTCGGTCCGTGTTTGGGGGTGAGGTTTTACCCCTTAACGCCCTGCTGTTAGAGGAAGAGAGAGATCAGATAATTGTTGTTGCTTACTTAATCCTTCCTTCTCTGGCATTATATAGCCAATCCTGCCTAGTACATCCTAACAAACTCCTGAGAAGATAACGGAGCTATCCATCTAATCTAGCAAGATCTTATCAAATTTTTTATAAGATAAGGGGGCTATATATCTAACTATCTCTCATCTGTTCTTATCCTTATCTATATTCTAGATTCTATATAAACTGAGCCTAACAAATCTCTCCTAAATTCTAGGATCCTTTCCTTGATTCTAGCCTCTATCTAAACCACACCCTGTGGCCCTGGCGCGTGCGTTGTGCTTGCGCTACCTGACCGTTCTGCTGCGCGCCGTCCATCACGAGACCTTCTGTACGTGCGACCGTACATGACATCTCTCCCCCTATCGAGCAGCAGCTCGTCCTTGAGCTGGAAGTCTGGGTACTTAGTGGTGAAGAACTCGACATCTTCCCATGTAGCCGAGGCAGCTGTCACCCTTCCACTGGACGAGGATCTGGCGTACCGCGCGCGCCAACCGGGACCACACGACCCAATCTGGTTGTCGAACTGATGTACCATGGTGGATGGTGGGCAGCGGTGGAGGAGCATCTGGTGGTGGCCCACGAAACTTCTTGAGGAGTCCGATGTGAAACACATCATGCAGTCGGGCATGAGGTGGTAGAGCCGGTAGGACAACGACGTTGTTGATAAGCTCGACAACACGGTATGGGCCAAAGTAACGTGGCTTGAGCTTCCTAGTGACGGCATGGGGGATGGATGAAGCCGCCCTCTCCAAAGGAGGGCCCAATCACCCACCTGGAACACGACATGTCGGTGGAGCTTCTCGTAGTGCTTCTTCTAGACTTTCTGCGCCTGCTCCAAGCGACAGTGGACGTCTACCATGAACTCGTCATGCTCCTCCATGCTCCTCATGACTCCATGCAGGTGTCGCCTGGTTCATAGGACTTGATGGTCGGAGGGTCGCGCCCGTAGACGACGCGGAATGGCATGTCACACAACGAGGACTGGAAGGCGGTGTTGTAGATGTACTCGGCCTATGGCAACCAACGCAGCCACTGTTGACGATGACCGCGGTGAGGAAGAGCGGGTACATGATGATGACGCGGCTGGTCGCCTCCAACTGGTCGTCGGACTGAGGGTGGAATGTCGAGGTCATGTGGAGCTTGGTACCCATCAGTCGCATGAGCTCGCGCCAAAACGACGAGGTGAAGATCGGGTCGTGGTCGGACATGATGGACTAGGGCACGTCGTGGAGTCACACGATGTCAGTGAAGAAAGCTTGTGTGACGGATTCAGCGGAGTACGGATGCGCCAGGGGGATGAAGTGACCGTAGTTGCTGAACCTATCTGCCACCGTCAAGATGGACTTTCCCCGGATGCGTGGTAGTGCTTCCACGAAGTCAAGCGTGATGTCCGTCTAGACACCCTAGGGTACAGGCAGAGGGAGAAGACCCACCGGGTGAAGGTGCTCTGATTTGTACCTTTGCCACGTCCTGCCAGAGCACACCAAGTCCTGCACTAGCTGCAACATCTTAGGAAAATGGAAGTCGTGGCGAAGACGATGTAGTGTGCGTTGGACCCCTTCATTTCTGTCTTCGTGCACGGTGACCATAATCTCCTGGATGAGTGAAGATGTTGGTGGGATGTACAGGCGTCCTCTGAACTGAATATTGCTGTCGACGAGCGTCCAGAGTGTGTTGAGAGCTGGCACAAAGTTCATCTCGTATGGCGACGAGGGCAGGGTCGGTCCTGTGCTTGACGGAGGCGTGTGATAAAGTCAAAGCGTGGAGCGGAGATGGCGAAGATGGCCCCCGCATCCGTGTCGCGTCGGGACAAGGTGTCCGCCACGACGTTTGTTGTGCCAGGCTGGTATTCGACTGAGAAATCAAAGCCCAACAATTTCCCCACCCAGTAGTGCTGAGGAATCGTGGCGAGGCGCTGATCCAACAGATACTTGAGGATGTAATGATATGTTTTGACGAGGACGCGGCGGCCCCATAGGTATGGCCTCCAGTGTCCCACAACATGGACGAGGCCGATGAGCTCCCGCTCATAAGCGGGCGAGGGAGCGATGGCATGGTGCGATAGGACGACTGAAGAACACAATCGGATGTGCATCTTAGATGAGCACCGCGTCGAACCCGTGCGGATAAGCGTCGCACTTGACGAGAATCCTTGTCGAAATCCGACATCGCCAAGACCGCAACAGAGGTAACTGCCTTCTTAAGCGCGTCAAAGGCTGCAGCTACCGCATCGGTCCAGGAGAAGCCTTCCTTTTTGAGAAGTGTTGTTAGTAGTGCTACGACAGAGCCGAAGTTGTGGACGAATTTGCAATAGTACCCGGCTAGGCCGAGTTAACCTCGCACCGCCCTCGCCGACCAAGGCACCGGCCAGTTATGGATGGCATGCACCTTGGCTGGGGCCATGGCGACGCCCTTCTCGAAGATGACATGGCTGAGGTACAAGATCGAGGCGACGTCGAAGGTGCACTTCATCCGCTTGATGAAGAGCTGGTGCTGTCGCGGCATGGAGAAGCAGCACAGAGGTAGCAAAGAAGGTCGGCCCAAGACTGTATATCGAATGTCGTCAAAGAAAACAAGGACAAACCGACGGAGGAAGGGTCATAAGACATCATTCATGAGTGCTTGAAATGTCGTCAGGGCATTGCATAGTCCGAACGGCATCACCAGGAATTTGTAGAGGCCCTCGTGTGTGTGGAACGCCGTCTTGTGGACATCGCCGAGTCGCATGCGAACTTGGTGGTACCCGAATCGAAGGTCCAACTTGGAGAAGAATCGAGCACCGTGGAGTTCGTCCAGAAGTTCATCCAACACTGAAATGGGGAACGCATCCTTAACAGAGAGGGTGTTCAGGGCGCGGTAGTCAACGCAAAAACGCCAGGATCCGTCTGCCTTCTTGACAAGGACCGGTGAAGAGAATGCTGACGCGCTACTGCGACGATGCCTTGCTCCATCATGGCGGCGCATTGCCGCTCTAACTCGCCCTTATGAGCTACTGGGTACTGGTATGACCGAACTGCCACTGGCTACGCGCCCGGCTTGAGGACGATGCTATGGTCGTGGGCGCACGGCGGTGGTAGCCCCTTGGGCTCGGCGAAGACATCCTCGAAGTGGTCCAGCAGCTCGTCCAAAAGAGATTCGCTGGCTGTCATCGTCCGGATACCGGGCGTGATTGGCGTCGCTGCGCCCGACCAGCACACGACGCGGCCCAGGCGCTGGAACAACATTTGTCGAGCACTGAAGTCCCAGAGCACCGACGCTAAGATCGCCAGCCACTGCGTCCCCAGGACTAGGTCGTACCTGGTGAGTGACATCACGAAGAGGTCGACGTAGAACGTGCCATTATCGATGGTGAGCGGCGACTACCGGATGACGCTTGGGCAGGTGACGCGATCGCCATTCTCCACTGTTGTCGTGAGGCATGGACGACGCTTGAGGGGCAACCCAGTGCGGAGAGCGGCGTCCTCTGCGATGAAATTGTGTGTGGATCCTGAGTCCAGGAGCGTCGTAAAAACAGCGATGCCCATGGCCACCCTGACATGCATGGTGTCGCTGACGAAAACCCCTACGATTGCGTTGAGGGAGAAATGTGGCGTTTCTTCTTTGATGACTTCTTCGTCAACCTCCACGCTCGTGGTGGTGTCGTCCTCCAAGACGTCGTCGAGGACGAACAGTCGCTAGCAGACACGATTGTGACCGCGACCGAACTTTTCATCGTCGTTGTAGCAGAGGCCGAGGTGTCGACGTTCCTCCTGCTCCGCTTGGGTCAAGCGACGGATCGATCGGCCCTCCACTATGATTAGGGCCGAGCCGACCCTACCTGCCTTGTCCGCCAATGGCACCGGTTGGGCGAGATGCGGCGCAAGCGTCGGTAGGAGTGGCCGATCGAGCGGGGCAACACATGATGCTAGCGTGGTGTAGTTGTTCCGAAGCTCGATCTTGTGGGCGAGGCTCATGGCTGTCGCCAGCGAATGGGGGTTGTGGATCTCCACATCATGGATGAGCGAAGGGAGGAGGCCGGCTGTGAACAGCTAGACGGGTTGTGCTTCACTGAGGCGGCCCGCGTGTGGTAGCAAGGCCCATAGCGCAGGTGTAGAAGCACCTTGAAATGGTGCCATGAAGGAGTACCATTGTCCTGCTAGACTCGGTAATACCATAGTTGTGCGCCATCCTCGAGGTTGTATGATGCCATCCAGACCTTCTCCTCCATGATTCGTTGTTGATGAAAGTATGATTCGCAGCGATTGATAAAGATCAAAGGATCTGACTTGCCATTGTAGCGTGGAAAGTCGAGTTTCTTAAAATGCGGCGATCGAGCCTGATGATGTTCCCTAGTCCCATTGTGGGAGGAGGTCGATAAGGACCCTGACGGCATGCGCGTGGTTTCCAGGCGCTTGATAGCTTGGGCATTGGCCTCCACGGACGTCAGCAGGGACTCGATGGACGCGAACAGGGTGTCCAAAGTTGCTTGCAGGGCGGTGTTGTTGCCCCCCATGGTGTCGGAGGGGTTTGGGAACGGCAGCGCAGCGGATGATGCCGCGGCTGGCGGGGTTGGCGAGGCACGAGGTGAACTAGATCGCCTGGATAGTGATACCATGTTGTCAAGGGCGGCGGGGGATAGAGTGGCCGACCCACGAGTACGTAGATCGTAGTCACGGTCCGTGTTGGGGCGAGGTTTTACCCCTCAGCGCCCCACTGTTAGAGGAAGAGAGAGATAGGATAATTGTTGTTGCTTACTTTATTCCTTCCTCCCCTGGCATTATATAGCTAAGGCTGCCTAGTACATCCTAACAAACTTCTGATAAGATAAGGGAGCTATCCATCTAATCTATCAAGATCTTAACAAACTTTAGATAAGATAAGGGAGCTATCCATCTAACTAACTCTCATTTGTTCTTATCCTTATCTATATTTTAGATTCTATCTAAACTGAGCCTAACAAATCTCTCCTAAATTATAGGATCATTTCCTTGATTCTAGCATCTATCTAAGCCGAACCATGCGGCCCTGGCGCATGCGCTGCGCTTGTGCTGCCGGGCCGTTCTGCTGCACGTCGTCTGTCACGGGACCTTCTGCACTTGTGACCGTACATGACACAAAAGCTTAAGCAAATGGAGAGGTGGGCAATTCATATTCACTCTCCCTCATGTCGAGGCTTTCTCAGGCCACAGACATGGAATAGGAGCAAGCAACAATTATTTTATTTAATTGTGCTAACCAGGATTAGAATCGAGACTTTTGGCTCTGGTACCATATCTTGTTGCATGTACCAATCAAATCAACCCAAAAGATTAAGCCGGTGGAAAAAAGCAAGTAATTCATTTTATTCTAACATTTAGAAACGTAAGAAAACTATTAGCATGATGAGTGTTGTGGTTTTGATTGATGCAGAGCTCTACTGGGTTAGAAGGAAACAATAATCAAGAACACATCTTACAAAGTTATAGATTAGGCGTACCAAAATTGTAAGATTAAGATATTTGTGATAAAAAATATATTTGTAACAAGTCAAATTTGCTTGTCTACATAAGCTAAATACAATATGAAAGTTTAAAGCTAAGGAAACCATATTATGCCATGATAGATTCTACAAAAGCAGATTTCGACGAGTTTCCTGATGACTATTTTACTTCTTCAAAGGGCATGAAAGCAAATGTAAAAAATGTAATAGCATAGGAAACAAGAGCACAAAAGTTTCAATTTCTTTTTGGACCACGGTGAAAACTCCTAATAATTAATTGATGATGTTGCCCAAGGTGCAACATATTTGGATAAAATCATTCACTCTCGTCTATACAGTATCAGCCTTCATATACACAGATATGATGTTGTTAAGAAAATCTGATGGTATATCGCTCTTTCCCATAATCTTTTAATCTGTTTTACATTAATACACTACCTAACCATTCAGGCACAGCACTACACATTTCCAACAGTGTACTGAACACTCAACTACAGGGCAATGCTGCAAAACTGATTAGCAAAATTCAGCTCTTGGTAGGAACCAGTTGGCCACGAGAAATTCCCGGCCAGTGTGCTTCCTAATCTCCTTGACTTACCCAGCACAATGTTGAATGAATTTGGCAGGTCTTGTGCATTGACGAGAGCTGTCTCACTGAGTCACTATAACTGAGTCCCCAGGCCACGGATTCAAAGCAATCTCTCCGCATTTGCAGGGAGAAGGATTGTCTCGGTTTATCTCTTCCCCAGACCTCACTCATGTGGGAGTCCCCGACACTGGGCCTGCCCTTTTTTTAATGTTGAACAAGTTTGGCATGATAACTATATGAAGGCAAACATTGAGGCAGATGGAAGAGAGTCAAGAGATAATGCCAGTGTCCATACTAGAATTGTTCATCATCATTCAAGCTGCAGGGGCTCCTTAGGTTGCAGGGACTGGCAGCAGTGGCGGAGGGTCATCCAAAATCAAGAGGGGGCCAATCACTAAGACACGAGCTAACAAGGAGCCAATGAGCGGTGAGAAACCACTCGTGGTACAAGGCAAGCTCAGTGGTTCCGACAACTGTTGTAGATTGATGGCAGCCAAGGTCTCATGTCAAAACTAAATTATCTAGCAAAGCTAGCTCAGTTTTAGGAATAACAAATTATGATAGTACAAGTATGACCCATCTTATTCCATACCAGCGTGATGCACTATACTGCTTTCACACCTAAGATGAAAAGTCAATCGTAAAGGAGAATCGACAGAATACTAGCTGCAGTCATATATATGTAGGAAGCTTCTACCTTTAGTCCTGGAGCACCCTCCATGAGGGTCAACTGGCCATGACTGGCAGAGGTAGCATCCTGCTCGGGAATGGAGCCAAATTATTCAGTTCCGAGCACTCTGATAATCATGTTGCCAGGAGTTCATTTTCAGTCAAATATCCTATCCCAATATCACCAAATAAAGGGCAAGAAGTTTGCACAGTGCTTCTTGTACGGTTAAAGTGCACAATGCATCACTAAGTGCAAGGGCAAATAAACCAGTGAACTCAAATGCTTTGATTACAATTCTTTTCTACGGTCTAAACTCGGCCGGTGAGGAAAATACCATCCTCCCGGTATTATATTGTATTATATTAAGAAGAGACCAAAACATGGTCCCAGCCGAGAAAATCCCCGAACACTGGCCCCCATCACTAGCGGGCCGTCACCGCCCACTCTGCAATGGCCCAGCCGGAGGGTGGCGCGCAGGACGTAACTCAAGAGCGGGCGGGGCACAACGAGGGGATTTTTTTTAACCAAGCCAAAAATTCGCCCCCGAGGGGGATCAAACCTGAGACCTGTAGGTGCTACTCGGAAGCCTTAACCATTACGCTAGAGGCACTTTCGCAAATCATTTCTATGGTCTAGTAATCTACTCCTATTAATCTTCTTTGCGTAAGTTGTAACTGAACTGAAGAAAGCAAGAAAATGCTTACAAAATGCAAATAAAATCAAATACTCAATTTGAATACATGGAAACTATAGCATGACAAATTCACTATGCTGCAAAGTAACAATCTAACTGTGAAGATGCACATGTCATGTTCATACGCAGTGGCGGAGCTAGTGCTGAAAGCAAGCAGGGTCCAAAACAGACAAGAAGAACATACTGCTGCGGGCAAGCATGGTATCATGACTCATGAGCAGCCAGATAGCAAGCAAGCTTGCATGCAGCAGGCATCTAGTCAGTTAAGGGTAAGCAGGAACAGACAAAACAGCTATGCATGCAGCCATGCAAGAAGACTGCATGGAAATATGCATGCACTTGCCATGGTTTTTAAAGCGGTAAGGCGAGCCAAGGCATTGGACCACCGCCTGGACGCCTAGGCGGCGCCTAGGCGAGGTAGGCGGGCAAGGCGCCTAGGCGTTGGACCTCCGCCTGGACGCCTAGGCGATGCCTTAAGAACAGGGGCACTTGCACATGACGATGTTTGAGACTTGACGCACGGCAGGGGGGGGGGGGGGCAGGGCCTCTATGGCCCCAACATAACTCCACCAGTGTTCATACGAGAACAAGAGTGTTCTACAAATGTACAAATTATCCATTGCCAAGTTCTATAAATGTCATAGGAGTACAGGACATCAAAACTCTATGGTTTCATGTTTCGGTTTTGTCATGGGAGAACATCACTACATCAGTCAGCCAACACGTAACAATACTCAAGCTCTACTAGCACAGACCTAACCAAATATGTCACAGGTCCAGTACTCAAGTTACATCAATTATAATTGGAATTTAGAGGAGCCCGTAACAAAGGCAGTGCCATGAAACTTGTATACAGATTGAATAGATGCAATGCTTTCCTAAACCAAAAAGAGGAGACTTGCTTCACTTTTTTCCCCAACCATTGAAGTATTTAACCCATTTATGCAGCATACTTCCTTTTTTACAGAGGAAAATCTGTGTAATTAAAAATTTCAGAAAAAAATGTTCAAATGGAAACTGACCTCTGCTTTGCTGATTGTTGTTAACAGGATAGTTGCACATGTGACTTGCTGACATGTCTCATTTGATTGTCGGATCAAAATTTCCAATATCATGACCAAAAGGCATGTCAACCTCAGATGATGTGAACCTCCAGGCTGTGCCACCATAAATAGAGCTGCTCCCATATGTATCTGGATTGTTTACATCATATGTATTGCCTGCTGCAGAAAAAGGCTCGCCAATTGTACCAGTTGAGTTGCTCCTTCCATAGCTGCCAGAAGGCAAACCGAAGTTATTATCTCCAGCTCCACGAGCAAGGTTCCCTGACCCAAGGCTTGAAATGTTGCCCATCCCATGAGCAGAAGGAAGACCTCCCCAATTGTCACCAGTAAGACTGACTTGGCTCCCATTTCCTGGTGAAGCAAAAGCACTCATGTTTGTAGGATTACTCGGGTAGTTTAGACTTCCATTACCCCAAACATTCCTAGACATGGAACTCAACATTGATCCCGGAACATCATTAAGACCAAGGTACCCAATAGGGCTACCCAGTCTGTTCGAACTTGCATTGAAGTACGAACCCATTTGCCTACCATTGGAGTTGCTGATGAAACCAGAGCTTGCACCAAATGTTCCGCTCATACCACCTTCAACATTCATGCCCATCCCATACCCTGGGCCAAAAGAAGAGAACCCATTCCGTGCACCTGAAAGCAAGCCATACCTTCCATCCACCCTCATGCCGTAACCTCCTAAGGGGTTTGGATTGTAACCCTGGTTGAAGCCATTGAGGAAGCTATGAACCCTGTTTGTAGCATAGTTCTGCCCCACTCCCACAGGTGAACGTACGACGGGTCCAGGAGACTGCTCCTTTGGAACTGCCCTCTTGACCTCAACCATTTTACCATTGAGCTCATGGAAGCTCTTGTGCAGGGCTTTGTCCACGGCGTCTTCTGAATCGTAAGTGATGAACCCAAAGCCCCTCGGCCTCTGCGTGTTGTGGTCGTACATCACGACCACATCGGTGATGATGCCAAACTGCTCGAAATACCTTCTGAAGTCAGCCTCTGTGACGCTCGAGGGCAGGCCTCCAACAAAGATCTTCCTGGTGCGTCCTGGTCCAGGTGACCCTGTGCTGCTGCCGTTGCTCTTGCTCACAATACTGTGGTCGTCCCTGGGAACAGCCTTCTTTGCTTCCACCTAAATCCAAGCGCACAAGTCAGCTGTCAGGGTAAACATAAGGAAGCACCTTTACAGCATAATTGGCCAGTAAAAGGCAGAATTACCATTCGTCCGTCGATAGTGTGTTTGTCCATAGTGACGCGCTCGGCGACCGCGGCGTCGGCGAAGACCACGAACCCAAACCCGCGGGCACGCCCCGTGCTGCGATCCCGCATGATGACGGCCTCGGTGACCTCGCCAAAGCGGCCGAAGTACTCGCGGAGGCGGTCCTCGCTCGTCTCCCATGAGATGCCGCCGACGAAGAGCTTGCCGTAGTCGGCGGCCTCCATCGCTCCCGCCTCGCCTTCTCTCCCACTGCAACCGCCACAGATGCACGTCGCTGCGTCAGCCAGGGGCGCCGAACGAGAAACGAAGCGGCGGGTTATCCACATTCCTATCGCGCTCGCCTGGATCCTAGCCGAGCGCGACGCGGCGATCGCGGAGTTACGCACGGGGCGGGCGAGATCCGTACCAGATCCGGCCGGCCCCGGCGCGATCCGGCGGACCGACGCCGATCGGCGCGGAGCCCCGTACGAAGAGAAGGAGGGGGATCGGGACGCTTACCGGTCGGTCCGCGGCGGCGGCCGCGGCGAAGAGGGATCCGTCAGCAATCGGAAGACGCTGGGTGAAGAGGCGGAGCAGAGGAAGAAGAGTGGTGCGGCGTAACGGGTCGGGTTTGTGTCGGGGTAGAGCGAAAACCTGTCCGCACCTACGAAGTCTATCAAGGCCTTTGGTTCGTGCTAAGTATGTTATATTTTGACTAACGTTAATAGTTCGAATTGGAAAACTAATATTAGTCACAAAATTGTGGCAAAATATAGCAAATTATGCAGGAAACCAAACAAACTCAGATGTGTCCATAATCATAGCCCCATGTATAATTCTAAACCACGTCTAAATAAGTCGTGTTTCGAACTGTCTTTAAGTTACCCATAGTTTTTTACTCATCGTACACTTTTAAACAATAATTCAAATATAACTAATTAAATATAAACAATAATTGATTATATCTATAGGTTTTAAGCCTTCTCAAGACAAGCAACAACAAAACATCTCATGAGCTATTAGCAGTTAATTATTCTAAATAAATAACTGCTATTGTATCTTAATCACTTTTGCGGAAAAAAATCTACACTATATATCCCTACTACTAATTAAGCACGGAGCGTGGGCGCCTGGTGCGGCCAATGCCCCCGCCTCGCATCTCCATCACACCCTGCCATGTAGCCCAGCCTCCACTTCCCCTCCGCACCATCTCCTTCGCATCACCAGCCATGTCGCCGACGCGCCCAGGACCCCTCCCTCGCCTCTCCATCACACCCTGCCATATGGCCCAGCCTCCACTTCCCCTCTCGTCTCCTTCGATCGGACGGACCACCGGGCCAGCAGCGGGGCGGATCGTGACGTCAGCAGCCATGATGAAGGCCTACCCCACGGTGAACGAGGACTACCTCAAGGCGGTCGACAAGGCCAAGCGCAAGCTCCGCGGCCTCTTCGCCGAGAAGAATTACGCCACGCTCATGCTCCGTCTCGCGTAAGGTTGCTCCCCCTTCTTATTCTTCACCCGATCCCGATCCTATTCGGAAATCCCGAAACTACTACCACTCCAACTCCTTCCTTTCCCCTCGCAGATGGCACTCCACGGGCACCTTCGATGTGGGCACCAAAACCGGGGGGCCCTTCGGCACCATGAAGAACCCCGTCGAGCAGGCGCACAGAGCCAACGCAGGACTGGAAATTGTCGTCAGGTTGCTAGAGCCCATCAAGGGATTTATGGAGGCGAGGGCTTCGATTGGACCCAGGAATCGCCCAAATCCGCTTGTCTTCGACTTCGGTTCATCCCCACGAATTTCTAGGGTTTTAGTGTCGATTTTGTCCCCCTTCATTACATTTGATTGGCGGTGAATTGGGCCCCATTTTGATGATTCCTTGGGTTCGTTGGACGGCAGGAAACAAGATCCTATAGAGGTTTGTGTTGTTTGGCGTGAGTTTTTGGGGGCGATTTGCTTTGCTCGCATGGGGGATCATGTTGTGGTGGATGTTGGGGAGCTTGTAGCGTCCCGAGTCGTTGAGGCAGCGGGGTTAGTGTCCGGCGCCAAGGAGGAAACAGAGGCGCTGGATGCTGGTTGAGATGGTGGAGTGCCGCATTTGCCAGGAAGAGGACCTCAGGAAGAACCTCGAGAGCCCCTGCGCTTGCAACGGCAGCCTCAAGGTGTGTGCTGGCTTACTTCTCTTCAAACCAGAGATTATGGGTCATCATCCCATCTTGCTTATGTTGTTTGCCTCTAGTTCATTCTATTGTCAATTCATAGATGAGAAATTCTTAAATCTAAGTATATAAAATGCACGCATCAATAGAGCAAAATATCACATTAAGACTTAGCCTGCAGCTTTGTTAGGGCGTAACATAGCTGTTGGTTTCCATGTTGATTGCTAACTAATGCACTCTGTATAAATTGTTACTTTAGATGTTGTGGCTTTTCAGATAAATCTCTATATTAGGATGTGCCCGTGTGTTGTCACGAAAGTTAAAAATTAGAATAAAACATAGATACGGAATATCAAGCATGACTATAATATATAAAATTCTATTTTTATGATATAATATTTTATTGGATACTTTGTGTGTTTTTTAACACACTAGCATTACGCAAACTCAAATAGAATTATATATATAGTCATGCTTGATATTCCGTATCTATGTTTTATTCTAATTTTTAACTTTCGTGGCAACGCACGGGCACATACCTAGTATTCCTATTAAGGACCTAAAGGCCACATGCCCCCACCCCCGCAAATGTAACACCTCATCTACTCCCTGACCAACGATACTTGCTCATGTCAGCTTTCTAGGATCATATATTGTCCACACAGACCAACACGTGTCTTTTATGTGCACTTTGTCCTCACTCATGCGCACCCGAGACAACTTCCCGGCTGGTCACTCATCCCAAATTGCTTTAAGTCAAGCACGCTTACCTTGGGTGTTCATTCGACATAGGCTTCCAAAAAAAGATGCACCTTATTGGTATGAGTACACTATTAATTGTATTAAGCCTTGGTCTAGAATATCACCTTCCACCGGGGCCAAGATATCACAATTCACCCCTTAGAAGACCGACATCCTCGTCGGTCAACCCGATCCAGGAACATCCCCTCTTAGCCACGTATGTGTGTCTAGTGTCGTCATATGTCATGACATGACCACTCCGGCTCCACATGTGTCATGTGCCATATATCCGAACCCTAACCCACACAAACCCATGAAACCATGAGGTTCGGCTCTGATACCACTTGTAACACCCCCGTCCACTCCTTGACCAGTGGTACTTACTCCTGGCAGCTCTCTAGGATTATATATTGTCCCCACTGACCAACACGTGCATTTTGTGCGCACTTTGTCCTCACTCATGCGCACCCGAGAAAAACTTCCTGGTCGGTCACCCATCCTAAATTGCTCCAAGCCAAGCACGCTTAACTTGGAGGTTCTTTCGAGATAGGCTTCTGAAAAAGAAGATACAGCTTGTTGGTATGAGTAAACTGTTAATTGGATTAAGCCTTAGGCAAGAATATCACCATCCAACGGGGCCAGGATATCACAACCAGCCCCTTCTCACTCCCACTTGCGCGCTCACGTCATCGCCCCCTCTCGCGACACTCCCTCATCGTCATCGCCCAAATCTGTGCATCATGTTGTGCTCTTCCATCCTTGCCCCCCCCCTCGTCATCGTCGCCCAATTCCACGCGACCTTCCATCCCCGCGCTCCGTGCCTGCTGCTCCCCCTCCTCCTAGCTCCCCTCCTAGAATCTCCACAACAACAACGACAATGGAGGGTCCAGGCCGAGCGCTCGCTACGCGCCTCCGACGTCGTGTAGCGCAGATCGTTCGCCCCATCACCCACACCTCTGCGTCAACATCGGATTTGTTAGGCTTTAGGGTTTACTCTAAAACTCGTCGTCGCTGCTCGTGCAGGAGGCCTCAAGCTCCAGGTGCTCCCCTCCTCCACCACTCCAGGTAAGTGGTTCCCCTCCCTGCTCCTGGAGGTCGCGTGCTCCTCGATTCGGCCCATTTCGCCTGATTCGTTGTGTGGTCTCGAGCAATGCTGCTGGTTTAGGGTTCTTCGCGCGCGCGTCCGACCAAGCCTTAAAGGTCGATGGCCATGGCTCAGTGTCACCATCACTTCTTCCTCATGGTTACTGCTGCTCCAGACTGACTCTACAAGTTCTAGCTCTATTCTACAACTACAGAACGAGAGACAAATGGAAACCTTGCACAAGAGGTGCAAAGGCTAGCACAAAAACTTGACAATGAGCTGCAAAAACTAACAGGAAAGGCGAAGAAGCAATGTGCAGATACTGCAACACGAAAAGCACCAGGTTTAGTTTTGGAGTGGTGATCTGATGTATTCCTTTTGTGATTATTTCTGAAAAAGTAATGCTAGACTTTTTATCAGAATTACTTTCATATGATTATTTTTTTAATGATGTATCATTTTAAAAATAGTTGTTTAAATCTCATATCAGGTATCTTGCCAGTCTAAGAAAATATAAACTTTACTATGGACTGTAGTAATAAAAATATTATCTTTCTAGTAGTAGAGGGAGGACATGATACACATTACGTGTTGTTGTCTGATGTTCTTTGCCACTTCGAACCTCGTACAATCATAAGACTAGATCATATACGGTATTGGAAATATCATTACCATGTAAGCTCCTGATTGTGTTGTTATTCTATCAGGTTGTTTCAAGGGATGGTTGTCGTGAAATCTCTGCCGCATCTGAGGTGAGCTATTTTTGTTGTTGTTGTTGTTGTATGCCATTAATATGTATCTACAAGTTTGTACTCCCATAATCATGTTTTACATTGTGCGGGGTAATTGTAAGGACTACAGTACATTGTCTCATGTGAATGGAGCCACTGATGCCTTGAGCATCGGTCCCTCCGTGGGGTACACTCTATTCTTCATATTTGTGCATATTTTACTGTTGTTTACTGGTTATGCGAGTTAGTGGCAGACCCAGCTGCTATGCTTAGGGTGTGCCAGGAAAAAAATAAACAAAAAAGAGGGATCAACAGGACTCGAACCTTGGCCCATATGGACCACCCGTTGGGTCCGCCCCTGATGCGAGTAGTGATACACACATGCACATACATGTCATCGCATACATCACTCTGTTTTTTTGGATTAAATTAAAACTGAAAATGTCTATTTCTCTAACATTCCAAAAACCTGATATTAGTCATTTTTCTGTTAGTGGTTTTGCTACTGCTTTAAAACCAAGTTAACCTTTTGATGGGACATTTTACAAGAGGTGGCGTAGTAAGATGATACTGTGGTTGACTGCAAATGAACTGCTATCACGCCGCACAGGGGAAACCCGAACAGTTCACTCCTGAAGAGGAGAGAATGTTCAATGTTGCTGATAACCTGTTTCGAGGTGCCGTGATTGGCGCTCTTGCCAACAAGTATGTTGATTCTTATCTAACGTGCACATCCACAGAAGAGTTATGGGATGCATTAGATGAGAAGTTCAGTGTTTATGATGCTGTTGTTGGGGCGAAGGCGAAGACGCCACCCTTCGCTCGATGCCTTCGCCGATCTCACCGAACCAACGGAGGCTAAACGACCGGCAGTTTCCACCCTTCGTCCAATACGCTGCAAGACGAACGCCTACGACGAGGTCGCTCCGTCTCACGGCCTCGTCCAACGCGAAGGCCCACGTAGAATTCGACCCATTGTAACAGGCCCCGCGCGGCTGAGCGTATTATGGGCCCAGTTTGTGAAGGCTTTTCTGTAATGACAGTTTGTAACCCTGCTTTATGGGAATATTCCGGGGATGACCTAGGCGCCCGAGGGCACATGTGTCATTAATCCATGACGCTGGGCACTCAGGCACCTATAAATACCCCCGCACAGTGCCCTTGAGAGGCTAGATTAACAGAGCAATTGCCTTCTTGAGCTAAAACCTTGTTTGCATCCCTTTCACTCCCCTGTTGGATCAACTTGTTCAGGAGAGCAAGTTCCAACATTTGGCGCCCATCGTTCGTGCTACGAAAAACCACCCGTGATGGCACCCAAGAGAGCTAGCTCGAAGGCAGCCCCATCCGTTGACGAAGCTGCGAAGGCAGCGCTGCTGGCCGAGAAAAAGGGCAAGGCCCTCGTCGACACCACCCACCAAGAAGCCTGCGAAGACGACGCACTCAGCAAGAGGCAGCACAATGAACAACCCACACCCGAAGGTAGTCTCCGCACCTGCAGCTCCGGTGGACAACCGCAACCTCCCCCAAGCTTCGCTCCACCGGAGGGCGCGGACGCCACCGAGGACGGCGAAATCATCGACGTCTCAGCAGAGGAATAGCTACAGCTGCGTGCCTTGCGCATCAAGAACCGCAACCTCCAGAAGCAAAAAGAGATCCTCGAGGCCAAGCGCCAACGTGTGTCTGCGCAAGCCAAGGTGCGCCAGATGATACGCGACGAAGAGCAGAAGGCTCAGGAGCTTGAGCAAGAGATCACGCTCATGCAACGCGAAGGCCAACTCGGTCTGCAACACAGCCCACCCCTCCAACAGCGCGCACAAATCGAAGACCTGTTCATCCCTCAGCGCGAACACACCATCCCGCACGCCGCAGCATTCCAAGGTGTCAACTACCTTGACGAGCGGAGTCCCCTGGTGCCACACCTGCAAGTGTCACCATGGCCTGCCAACTTCAGGGCAGGGACCTATCCCAAGTACAACGGCAGCACTGACCCAGCACAGTACATCATGAGCTATTAGGTCGCCGTTGCATCATCCGGAGGGGACGATACCACGATGGCCAAGTCATTCATCATCGCCCTCGAAGGCCCGGCCCTCACCTGGTACACCAGGTTGCCCCCGTTGTCCATCGACTCCTGGAGAAGTCTCCGGGACAAATTCCTGCTCAACTTCCAAGGGTACCGCCCAGACACCGACACCTTGGCTGAACTTTCACTCTGCAAGCAGCTGGAAAGAGAAACTCTGCAAGAGTACTACCGCATGTTTCTAACTCTCAAGTCGCAACTGCCTTCGGTTGATGACCAAATCGCCATTCACTACGCCATCAGTGGTCTTCGGGCTGGCGTCCTTTACAGCCACTGCATCAGAGATCCGCCCAGTAACCTCCAGGAGCTGTATCAGCTATTCGAAAAATACACCAGATCCGAAGAGCTCCACCAGCGCAAAGTCGAGTCTCAAAGGAAACCTAAAGACACTCCGCAGTCCAGCCGTACGTGGACGAGGCCTTCGCAGGAAGACTCCAGTCAGGACGGCCGAAGTCAGCAGCAGGTACACAACATCACCAACCAACACCCCGCTAGTGAGGCCCCCCGCTGCCAGGAGTATTCCCCCCAGGGCCGCGGAAACAGAACTCGTGGTCGGGGCCGAGGACGTGCGCAGCAGCCGCGCAGATTTTACTGCTTGTTCCACGGCGAAGACTGCGCACACCCCACAAGGGACTGCCCAGAGACGAAGGCCACCAGAGATAGGATGGCACGGGCGCAACCAGCCGACAACCCTAGAGTTGTCGCGCACACATATCAACAACCCCCTCAGCAATACAACCACGGCCCCGCTCCGCATCCACCTCACCACGCATACCAACACCACCAGGAGGTACAAATCGTACCTCCCCCACTCCCACCTCCACACCCGCAACAACAAAACATCCACCACCCCAACCACCCCCAGGCCCCAAAGCAAGAAGACTTCGCCGATCAGCCATATCGCGGAGTCATTCACATGATCACTGGGGGGTCCAGTGTCTACTTCGACACGGAGCGACAAAAGAGGGACCACTACCGCAGCATCAACCACGTCGCCGTCACCGGTCCAGTCGTGCAGACAAAGTGGTCCCATGTGCCATTGACCTTCGACGCCCGGGACGTCGACCTACGCAGCGCACCCCACATCGACGCCATGGTTATCAACTGCAGCGTGGCAGGCTGGGACCTGCACAAAGTCTTAGTCGACAATGGCAGCCAGGCGGATATCATTTTCCTCCATGCCTTCGACCGCATGGGTATCAGCCACAACTTGCTTAAGCCTTCGGACAACCCATTGTATGGCTTCGGCGGCAAGGGCACCTTTCCTGTCGGCAAAATAGAGCTACCCCTCTCCTTCGGTGTAGCTCCCAATGCACGAAGTGAGCAAGTCACATTCGACATCGTCGACATGGTGTACCCGTACAACGCCATAATGGGTCGGGGCTCCATCAACAAGTTTGAGGCAGCCATTCACAGACTTTACCTGTGCATGAAGATCCCAGGTCCGCAAGGCGCGATCACAGTCTACGGCAACCAGCAGGCCGCGCGCAACATAGAAAGAGACTTCGTTCCTGGGCAAAGGAACGTACACTGCCTCACGACCCAGCGCGAGGTCCCCGAGTCTACCAGCCCAACCGCCAAAGGACACGACAAGGCACAGCTGCAGAGCAACGATGGGACCAAGACTGTCCCCCTCGACTAAGCAACACCCAAGCAAACGGTCACCATCAGCGAAGACCTCACTCCACATGACGAGGAGAGACTCCTTTGCTACATGTCCAAAAATAAAGACGTCTTCGCCTGGTCCGCCCTCGACCTGGTCGGAGTCAGTCACTCCATCATCGAGCACAGCTTGGGAATTGACCCTTCGGTGAGGCCGAAGAAACAGCGGCTGCGCAAGATGTCTGATGAGAAGACAGAAGCCGCTAAGGCCGAAGTATATCGCCTGCTTGAGGCCAAATTTATCGAGCTAGTTGCCTACCCTACATGGCTCGCCAACGTAGTGATGGTACAGAAGAAGAGCGGCAACTGGCGGATGTGCATTGATTTCACCAGTCTCAACAAGGCCTGCCCCAAGGACAACTTCCCGCTGCCTCGGATCGACAAAATCGTCGATAGTGCGGCCGGGTGCGAAGTCATGTCACTCCTTGCCTGCTTCTCCGGCTACCATCAAATATATATGAAGGAGGAAGACAAGGCAAGCACCAGTTTCATAACACCCTTCGGCACGTATTGCTTCATCAGAATGCCGGAGGGACTTAAGAACGCCGGGTCCACATTCTCTCGGCTCACCAAAACGGTGCTCGAGAGCCAAGTCGGCAGAAACATATTCACATATGTGGACGACATCGTCGTCGCCAGCAGAAGCAAGAAAGACCATCTGGCTGACCTCACCGAAACGTTTGCGAACATGCGAGACGCACGACTTCGCCTAAACCCCGAGAAGTGCGTCTTCAGCGTTCGCCAGGGGAAAATACTGGGCTACCTGGTGTCGCATCGCGGGATTGAAGCCAATCCGACCAAAATCCAGGCCATCATCAACATGACGCCCCCGCAGTCAGCCAGAGACGTCCAACGGCTGACAGGCAGATTGGCCGCCCTCAACAGATTCATCTCCAAATCCGTAGAGCGAAGCCTCCCTTTCCTCAAAACACTCTGCGGCGCAAAAGACTTCACATGGGGACCAGAGCAGGCGGCGGCCTTCGCTTCATTAAAGCAGTACCTGTCAGAGTTGGCGATTCTTACAAGCCCCAACCCTTCGCTACCCCTGTTGCTCTACATCGCAGCTTCGCCGCACGCGGTCAGCGCAGCATTGGTTCAAGAGCAGGGCAGAGAGGGCACGATCAAGCAATGCCCAGTTTATTACATCTCCGAAGTACTCACGCCATCAAAATGCAATATGACGGAACTGGAAAAAATCGCCTACGCAGTTGTTATGGCTTCGCGCAAATTGTGCCATTATTTTGAAGCGTTCAAGGTCCGGGTCACCTCAGATAGGGGACTCGGCGAATTGTTTAGAAACCCGGAGGCGTCAGTCCGGATTGCCAAATGGGCAGCCGAACTCTCCGGCTACCATAACACATTCGAGCCCAGAACAGCCATCAAATCACAAGTCCTGGCAGACTTCATCGTCGACTGGACTGGGCCAATAGCGCAGCCGGACACGTCCGCAGAGAAGGTGTGGACAATCCAGTGCGACGGCGCATGGTGCCATGCGGGGGCAGGCGCCGCTGCAGTCATTACCTCACCCACAGGGGTCAAGCACAGATATGCAGCACGCCTCAGCTTTGCTTTGGAGTCTGAAAGATGCACCAACAATATAGCAGAATACGAAGTCGCCATCCTCGGCCTTCGCAAGCTAAGGGCACTCGGTGTCACTACCTGCATCATCAGAACAAACTCCAAGGTAGTCGTCGGCCAAGTCGAGAAAGACTACACAGCAAAGGACCCCGCACTTATGCAGTACCTCGCAGCTATCCACAGTCTCGAGAGGCAATTCAAAGGTTTCACCTTGCAGCACGTGGACCGAGCCAAGAATGAAGAGGCCGATGCTTTGGCCAAGGCAGTCGCCAGAGGCGAGGACCTACCCTCCGACGTTTTCTACCATGTCATTGGCACGCTAGCCATCCGCAGCCCAGAGAGCCTTCAAATAACCAATGACAGCGAGGGCCACCACATAGTCAACCTCATCATGACCGAAGACTGGCGGGCACCAATAACCCTGTTCCTGCAGGGGTACTATCACCCAACCGATATCAACGAGGCCAAGCGCCTCAAACACCGAAGCTGGGACTTCACGCTCATCGACGGCCAGCTTTACAAAAAGGGGGTTAGCCAACCCATGCTTAAATGTGTCACCGAGATCGAAGGCATCCAAATCCTGCGCGAAGTCCACAGCGGGACTTGCGGCTCTCACGCAGGCCCTAGGACCTTAGCCGCAAAGGTGATCCGACAAGGCTTCTATTGGCCCGCTATGATCTGCGCTGCAAATCGGGTCACAAGGTCATGCGAAGCCTGCCAGAAGTTTTCTCCACGCTCAGGAAGCCCTTCGCAATTCACAAAGCTAATCGCCCACACATGGCCCCTTCAGCGCTGGGGTTTGGACATTGTCGGGCCTCTACCCACGGCCCAAGGGAACCTCAAGTTCACCTTCGTCGCCATCGAGTATTTTACCAAATGGATCGAGGCGAGGGCAGTATCCACAATAACATCGAAGACTGCCCAGAAATTCTTCTGGCAAAACATTGTTTGCCGTTTCGGAGTCCCGTCCGAGCTCACAGTTGACAATGGCAAGCAATTTGACAGCCAAGACTTCAAGGACTTCTGCTTCTCCATTGGCACCAAGCTTGCCTTCGCCTCAGTGTACCACCCGCAATCCAACGGAGTCGTGGAACGCGCCAATGGTAAAATTTTCACAGCCATCAAGAAAATGCTCCTCGACGACAAGAAAGGCAAGTGGGCCGACCTGTTACCTGAAGCGGTCTGGGCGCTGAACATGACTGAGTGCAGGGCGACTGGGTTCACCCATTCCGCCTTCTATATGGATCAGAGGCCATGACCCCGCAAGAAATAAAACATGGGTCACCACAGACAGTCACTTCAGCCGACCTCGACGTAGACGAGCCTACTTCGAAGGACCTCGTCGACGGAGACCGCGTCTTCGCCCTACAGGCCCTAAACAAATACCAAGCTCAAACAAAAGCATGGCGCGACCACACAGTCATCCCAAGGGAATTCAGCGAAGGAGACCTCGTACTCGTCCGGATAGCTCGGACAGAGTCCTGGGGCAAGCTAGAGCCAAAGTGGGAGGGCCCTTTCATCGTCAAGACGAAGGCGTCCCCCAGCGCGTACAGGCTAACAACGCCATATGGCGAGGACTTAAAGCATTCTTGGAACATTGACAATCTCCGCAAATTTTTTGTTTGACTCCTCAGGGCCAGCTCGCCCTAGTAATTCGCAAAAACAGCTTTATTTCAGCCCGCACTCTTTTCCTCCCGGTGGGTGAGGTTTTTAATGAGGCGGAGCCATGTAATATACACACAAAAAATCCCCCGCAAAATTTACAACGTCGAAAAAGACCGCATCGACGATCTTCGGCATTCGACCACAACAAAGTCACCGCGAGGGGCAGCGCTGGCTACCCTCGCGTGCGACACTCCGCGCAAAAGTCGCCTAAGGGTGCAGCCGGACTAGCACAACAAGTGCGCAAAATCGAAGTCTTCCCCAAAAAGACTATCCGTGCAAAAGTCGCCTAAGGGTGCAACCGGACTAGCACAACAAGTGCGCAAAATCGAAGTCTTCCCAAAGACTATCCGTGCAAAAGTCGCCTAAGGGTGCAGCCAGACTAGCACAACAAGTGCGTAAAAATCAAAGTCTTCCCAAAGACTATCCGTGCAAAAGTCGCCTAAGGGTGCAGCCGGCCTAGCACAACAAGTGCGCAAAATCAAAGTCTCCCTCAAAAGACTATCCGTACAAAAACAAACGCGCTAGATCAAGTGCACAAGTCCCCCACGGGCACGGCCGGATCAGCGAACGCACACAGCCTCATCATACAAATCATCACACCAATTAAAGTTACACACATACAGCGAGGGCATCACATCTTACATTGGTTCAACCTTCGGGATGATACCCATCTCCCTGTAGTTAAACAGCATTATCCTCAGCTCCTCACCCTCAACGAGACTTCGCAACTCCCCCTCACCTACACTCGCCCCAACTGGCGAGGACAACAATTCCTGCTTGCCAGTCCTATCCACACGAAGACGCCCACCCTCCACCTCACTCACTCTACGCTTCGCCACCGCCCTTCACCGCCTGCGCCTAGCACTCAGACCAGAAAAAACTTCAGCATCCATCACACGCGGAGAAGCCTCCGCCGCAGCCACATCCAAGGCCGCAAAACAATCCAAGTCCTCATCCGAAGACTCCTCAGTCCACACAACCGAACTCCCAGAATCATCAGACTCAAAAAACTTAGACACAGAATCATCCGATTCATTTTCAGCAAGCACGGTCGAAGCCGCCACAAAATTAGCAGTATCAGTAGCGGTTGCGTGTGCAGGCCTAAAATCTTGAACCTGCGCAGCAACCAAGGTTCAGTAACACAGACAAAATTTACTAACTCCCCCACACCTATTAAGCCACATGCGAAGGCCCGACCGCCGCCATGGGATCCTCCGCTGCCAGCTCTGCCACTGCCTTCGGGGGGTCCTCCGCCGTCGGCGCAGGGGCTGGCAAGGAGCCTTCACTGGACAGAGTGGGCACAGGCCCGGCGGAGGAGCCCTCAATGGCTTCCGAGCGCAGGGCCGGGTCGACCTCAGCCTCGGGCAGCACCGGGTTGACCTCGGCCTCGGGCTGCGCACCGTTCAGATCAACAAGGTCTTTGACATCCTCGGCACGCGCCATCTGCAGCAACAACACACTCATTCAGCAAACCCACATGTACCCACATTCAACCACACGAAACAAAAAACAAGCCTTACCTGCTCTCTCGCCCGATCAGACTGCTCCCTAACCGCCTCCCAGCCATGAGAACCCCACATCCGATCGAAGAGTGCCCCCGCAGAATCCTTTATCACAGGGTCTTCGACCTTAAAAATTTCGCGCTCAAAGTTTTCATCAGACTGGTCGAAGACCTCATAGTGTTTGCACCCCTCGCGGGACAGCGCATTCATGCCCCCTTCGCAGGTGACGAGGGAGGCAAAGGACATGAAACCCTCCACGATGGTAGGGAGTACCAGCAGTTCCTCTTGCAACCACTCGAGGAAGCGAAGGCCCGCCTCTCGGTCAGGCACCTCGAAGTCAGCAGTCCACGCACCTAGCTCGCGGTACGAGTCCACGAGCTGTGCGCGCGTCCGCTCAACCTCCGAGCGCGTAGAGGCCTCGGCCTTGTCCACGCGGCCGCGCAGAGCGTTGAACCTCACCTCCCATTCCTCGGCGTGTTGGCTGGCGAGACTTCCCTCCGCCCGCGCCAATTTGGCCTCCGCCTGCGCAGCCTGCGCCTCGGCGATGGCCTGGTTGGCCTCCCTCCTTTCCTCCCCCAGCTGGCGCCAGAGGTCCGTCTTCTCGGCCTCCAGGGCGGCCACCTTCTCCGCCAGCCTGCGGTTTTTGCTCTCCGCAGCCGACTTCTCCCGGACGGCGTCCGCGTGCTGCGCCTGAAGTCTCTCGACTTCGGCAGACACATCTGCAGTAAGGGAACCCGACGCCACGCGGTCGGCGAAGTCGGCCGCCTAACAGAAACACATAAGACCACAATCCCCATGGAAACAGCAAACACCGAAGTCCAGCTCAACTTACTTGACTTAGCTGCTGCGACAGCTGTTGCGACGCCTCCCTCAGCCGGCGGGACATGGCGCCCGCCTCGTCCTTGACGGCGGTGGCCGACGAAATCTCGCCGCTCGCGCAGAAAGCGTCACCCTTCACCCCAACCACCGCGGTTGACGCCGTGGTTGCCACCGCAGGCGGGACAACAACCATTTGCCCCTCGCCCGACCCTGTAACGCACCACCGGTCAAAAAAACCCACTTACCAACGAAATAGTCGTCCACACTAATATTTGTGTCGAAGTCGGCAACGCGTCTCCCTAGCGAGGGCAGCTCCCGGACCTTCGCAGCTCCGCCCTGGGTAGACTTGGTTCCGCCAGCGACGACTGCCTTCGTGCTCTCCGGCACCTTGCTGGATCCGGGCGCGGCCGGTTTCGCAGCCAGCGTCGGCTGGCTACCACCGAGGGCGGCAGCCTTCACACTCCCCCGCGCTCTCTTCGCTTCACGCCTAGGATCGGGGAGCCTGACAACCGCCCGGCGCTTCTGCGCAGCATCCTGGCGATCCTTGTTCATCACTGCCAACACAACAGCAGCAATATTCCGTCCGTAAGGGAAAATCCTCAAGCCACAAGCTATATGAGACGTAGACATGTCTTCGCCCTTTGCCCAGGGGATCAGAAGATTCTTTGGCCACCGACCCCCGGTAACCTCCAACATTCGCGCCGAAGACTCCCGGAGCTCGGGCAAAGACATCCTTCCCCCAGGGGCCGCACATGTCCCCATCAACTTCACAGCAAAATTATCAGACACCCCCTTTCCCCCCACTATAGTACCTAATTTTCTCTTCTTAGTGGCCGGGGCAGTCTCCTGCGAAGGCCCTTCCTCGGTACCGCCCATCGGTTTCTTCTCGCGGCGGTCGGCGACGTCTTCCCCGGGATAACAACCGTACGATAAACGGTTCAATTCGAAGACCCGATTCAGCCTGTCATTGGACACACGGATATCCCAGCTCTGCAGACCCTCTGTCTTTGGCACGTAGCGACCCACTATCCTCGCCGCACCGTCTTCCGCTTCACGCACGAATGCGGCAGGATCTCGGCCATGCAAATCCAGTGCGAAGGCAGGACTTCGCACCAGCATCCTGCCACGGGAGGGCATCTGGCGAGGGCATACTTCGCCCAGCGCCTAGCCATGCGCTAAGGACCATACCCCATACCCGACAAACTCCTCAACAAGGTCGCGCCCGCTACTCATGCGGACAGTGCACCGAAGGGCCCCTTCGTTTTCATCATCCTCCGCTACCTCGAACTGCGGGTACGATACGTAATAATGTGAACACATGACGACCATGGGGAGCCCTGGATGGTCTTCGATTGTGCCTTCGGAAACGTAAAACCAAAATTCCCACCAGTTGCCCCATTTATTGTGGGCGCAGGGCACCAACTCCACGACTTCCATCAAAGTCTTGCCGGTCTTCGGCGTAAATGTGCAAGATCCAAATTGTGCAATCTTATGTCCAATCTTCCTTTTCTGCCAATGCAGACAATAATGCTTCGCGAAGACTTCCACAGAGGGCTGCCCGCCGTACGAAGTCGTCGCCCAGACATACTTTGCCAGGGCCACCACGACATTCGGTGTCAGCTGGTGGACCTGGACCTCGAATCTACGCAGGACCTCCGCCACGAATCGATGCGCAGGCAGACGAAGGCCAGCGGCGAAAAAGGCCTCGAAGACGACCAATTCGCATTCTGGCTCGGGACCTCCTCCGCCCCTGGGACACGCACCACTCCGCCGCCAAAATATCCAAGTTGTTGCATGTCGTGCACGCGGACCGAGGACATCCGCGACACGCCAAATTCCACTATGTCACCAGGATGCAACTCCTCCACCGCCACGTTGCTCAGCGTGCCCTCGGACGATGCACCGGCCGGCGGTGTATCGGCAGCAGAAGAGGAAGAGGACGACATGGCTACGTACCGTCGGCGGCGGCGGGCGGTCTGCTTCACACGGGCCAGATCTCCGACGAGCAGGAGCAAGGAGGGCAGGCGAGCGGTCAAACGGTTTCAAAAGGAGGCTAGGGTTTTGCGGCACGCAGAAAGAGTACCTAACCCGCGCCGCGCCGCCCCCTTTTATACACAGGACACGACGCTTCGGAAAACCCGCAGTCCAACAGTGTCGCGTCCGTCAACGGTCACATCAAAAACCCCCGCGGAACCACTTCGAGCGAGGGCAGCGTCTCCACCATCTAGCGACGCCTTCGGCACTAGATGACTTAGTCGAACTGGTCCCTCGGAGGGCAAATGTTGGGGCGAAGGCGAAGACGCCACCCTTCGCTCGATGCCTTCGCCGATCTCACCGAACCAACAGAGGCTAAACGGCAGGCAGTTTCCACCCTTCGTCCAATACGCTGCAAGACGAAGGCCTACGACGAGGTCGCTCCGTCTCACGGCCTCGTCCAACGCGAAGGCCCACGTAGAATTCGGCCCATTGTAACAGGCCCCGCGCGGCCGAGCGTATTACGGGCCCGGTTTGTGAAGGCTTTTCTGTAATGACAGTTTGTAACCCTGCTTCATGGGAATATTCCGGGGATGACCTAGGCGCCCGAGGGCACATGCGTCCTTAATCCATGACGCTGGGCACTCAGGCACCTATAAATATCCCCGCACAGTGCCCTTGAGAGGCTAGATTAACAGAGCAATTGCCTTCTTGAGCTAAAACCTTGTTTGCATCCCTTTCACTCCCCCATTGGATCAACTTGTTCAGGAGAGCAAGTTCCAACAGCTGGTAGCGAGTTGTAAATCATGGACCAGCTGTTTGACTATAAGATGGTGGAAAATTGTCCTATAGTCGAACAGTCTCATGAAATATAGGCACTGGCTAAGGAACTCGAACAGTTCCCATGTGTCTTGCCTGACAAGTTCGTAGCTGGCGGTATTATCGCTAATTTGTCACCTTCTTAGACGGATTTTGCTACCACTCTAAAACATAAGAGACAAGAGTTTAGTGTGGCTGACCTTATTGGTTTTCCTGATGTTGAGGAGAGGTCGAGGGCAAAAGACACTCATGGAAAAGGAGTTGTGACTTCTAGTGCCAATATGGTACAAAAGAAGAACTCCTGTGCATTACATAATAATAATAAGAAGAACAAGCAACAGAATGCCATGAAATTCAAGGAGACAGCCTTGTTTAAAAATACGAACAAAGGAGCTGGTTGCTTTGTTTGCGAGAATACTGATCACTGGGCAAGCGCTTGTCTAGACCGCAAATTTAAGCAAGAGAAAAACCAAATCAGTAGAAGAAATCAGTAAATATGGTTGTTAGCAAGACTGAAGGAACATCGAGGTATGATAATCTTTTACCTACTGTTCTTTTAGTGTGTCAATCCCCTGAGTGGTGGGCTGACACTGGTGCTAACATTCATGTGTGTGGTGATATTTCTTTGTTTTCTTCTTATCAGTGTAAAGGGACTAAAACCTTGCTGATGGGGAACAGATCACATGCGCGTGTTCTTGGTGTTGGTACAGTCATTCTGAGCAAAAGACGGTGTTATTGAAGAACGTGCAGCATGTCCCCTCCATAAAAAAGAATCTTGTTAGTGGCTTACTTTTTTGTCGAGATGGCTATAAACTTGTGTTCGTGTCTAATAAATGTATACTATCAAAGTATGAGACATTTGTTGGAAAAGGTTAGGATAGTGGAGGCTTGTTCCGCTTATCTTTGCAATGATGTGTGTAATAAGTCCGTGAATAACGTGATTTCGAATGAGTCGTATATTTGGCATTCACGACTTTGTCACGTCAATTTTGGTTGTGTTTCATGGTTAGAAAATTTAAATTTAATCCTGAAATTTGATTTAGTCAAAGGTTCTAAGTGTCAGGTGTGCGTGCAATCTAAGCAACCTCGCAAGCCTCATAAGGCTACGGAGGCGAGGAACTTCGCACCACTAGACTTAATACATTCCGATTTATGTGAGATGAACAGAATATTGTTTAAATCTCATTTCAGGTATCTTGCCAGTCTAAGAAAATATATACTATACTATGGACCGCAGTAATAAAAATGTTATCTTTCTGGTAGTAGAGGGAGGACATGATACACATTACGTGTTGTTGTCTGATGTTCATTGCCACTTCGAACCTCGTAAAATCATAAGACTAGATCATACATGGTATTGGAAATATCATTACCATGTAAGCTCCTGATTGTGTTGTTATTCTATCAGGTTATTTCAAGGGATGGTTGTCGTGAAATCTCAGCCGCATCTGAGGTGAGCTATTTTTGTTGTTGTTGTATGCAATTAATATGTATCTACAAGTTTGTACTCCAATAATCATGTTTTACATTGTGCGAGGTAATTGTAAGGACTACAGTACTTTGGTTTTGATTAATTGGGATATTTTTTCTATCCTTGTCTTTCCATGTTCTTCTGAAGCACCATTGGATCTTTAAGCTCTGCATCCCCTTATAAACGACTTTGAAGCTTTTGCACCTTTACTAAGTGTTTTTATTGAACATTGCATCACCTTAGAAACGACTCTAGAGCTTTTGCACCTTTACTAGGTGTTTTCCTTCCTTTTACACTCGATGGTGTAAGCTCAGACTTTACATTTTACATACTGGGGAATTCACCCTTATATTGAATGGGCTAATAGATGAAAGAATTACAAAATATGGCCCTATCAAAAAACCTTTCTCCCTGCTTGAAAGAAAAAAGGAACCATATAACGAAAAATTACATAATTGTTATACATAGTATCTTCAAAGCTCATCTGCATTCCAAGACCTTGGAATATCATTCCCTTCCATACCCTTTAGCCTATAGGACCCTGGTCTAGCCGAAGATCACAACCAAGAAAGGTCCTGGCTTTATATTTTTAGCCTGACTTTCCTATCTCGCCACTTGGTTGTTTCTACTTGATATTTATTGATATGGTCAATCGCCTGAAGCCTGATCCCTTCTATTGCGTCTTTATAAGTATCTTCATCATCTATCGAAGCCATGGTTCGTATTGAACCTGTTTTTGCTTCTTCTGGAGTTACAACTTCATCTCCATACAAAAGTTTGAATGGGGTGAAACCTATCGATCTTGATACCGATGTGTTGTGATTCTACACTACTTTTACTAATTCATCTGGCCACTTGCCCTTCGATAGATTGAAAATTGATCTCATTATTCCTGTGAGAATAACACCATTTGATCGCTTGACTAGTCCATTGAATTCTGGATGCCTTACTGATGCAAAGTGTATGTTTGTACCGATTTGATCACAGAAGATTTTGAAGGCTTCATAATCAAATTGCGCTCCGTTGTACACTGTAATGGCTTTTGGCACTCCGGAGCGACAGATGATGTTTTGCCAATAAAATTTCTAGACTGTGGCCGAAGTTATTGTGGCTAATGTCTTAGCTTCAATCCATTTAGATAAGTATTCGAATGCTACTACAACATATCTTAGGTTCCCTTGAGCTGGTGGTAAAGGTCCCAAGAGATCCATTCCACACCTTTGTAGTGGCCATGTAGGCTGAATTAACTAGGTTAGAGATGAAGGTAGCTTTTGATCCTTGGCACATATCTGGCAATTGTCACATTTTTGCACCAATTCTACTGCATCCGAAGAAGCTTTTGGCCAATAAAATCCTTGCCTAAAAACTTTCCCCAACAACGGTCTAGACCCAATGTGGGCACCACATATGGCTGAGTGGATTTCCTTCATCAAATCCTGACCTTCGGTTCTAGATAAACACTTTAGCAGAGGTGAACAGACTCCTTGTTTGAATAGCTCTCCCTTTATCATCACATATGGTCTTGTTCTAGTTTGCATCCTTTTGATATAAGCATCGTCGTCCGAAGGGTGGTTGCCTTGGAGAAAAGATATGATTTTTGTTCTACAATCCTCACTGTGTGTTGATGATATTTGAAAGTTGCCTAGAGGGGGGTGAATAGGCAAGCGAAAACTTTTTCAACAAAAAATAGAAACGATCTAGGTAAAACCGGTTCAGCCGGTGTCAAAACCGGTTCAACCGGTTTGCACGAGCTCAACTAAAGAGATGTTAACTTTGGAAATGAGATGTTCTAGTTGATCCATAGGGTTCGAAGTAGTAGATCTGAGAAGGGCACTTCTCAAAATTCACACACCAAAAAGATATAAGCAAATCTTCCACGGAATGGTGAGAGAACGAAGAACACGAACAAACACAATGATCAAGAACACAAGAGACACAAGATTTATCCCGAGGTTCGGTCACACCACCAAGGTGCCCTACTTCCTCGTTGAGGCGCCCACAAAGAGCCGGGTCTCTTTCAACCCTAATCCTCCCTTTGCCGGCCACAAAGGTCAAGCCCACACACTAATCTTTGCTCAAACGAGCGGGTAATACAAACTTTCTTGTGGTCTTCCACAAGATTTGGAGACTCACAAGAGACACCTAGTCGTCTAGGAGCTAAAAGCTCCAAGAGTAATGAATCCACAAAGAACTCGATGTAGTACCAAAGATCGAATCAAGAAGAACAAGAAGGATTTGGAGATGAAGCACAAAAACAGCAGCTCTTCAATCTCACTCAAAGATTTCTCTCCAAAGATTTGAAATGGGAGAGGCAAGAGGTGTGTGAGAGAGAGTGGGAGGTGTTTCTCAGGTTAGAAATGGAGGTCCAGTCGTGCTCATGTGTAGAGGAGAGAGAGGTAGGAGTGAGTATATATAGGTGGGGCTCCAAGACTAGCCGTTTTTGACTTTTCTGCACAAAAACCGGTTGAACCGGTCCCAAAATCAGTTGAACCGGTTTTCAAAAAGCTGCACACAACTTTTTGGCTGACACAGCAGACTAGTAGAAAAAAGTGAACAATGCAAAAACCTGTTGAACCAGTTTTAAAACCGGTTGAACCGGTTTCCACCAGACTGAAAACCAGTTGAGTGTCCGGCTGAACCAGTATTTGAATACCAGCTGAACCAGCCTGAAAACCAGCTGAACCAGTATTTGAATACCAGCTGAACCAGCCTGAAAACCAGCTGAACCAGTATTTTCCAGAGAGCAATTTTGGCCAAGATAGACTTAAAAAGGTTGTACTACATACTTTCACTAAGGATTAACTAGGGTAAAATAAAAGTTTTGGATCAAGGATTTTGAGCTTTAGTACCAACATCAACCTTCTTTTTGGATCCCCCTTGATAGTACGATGATTCCTATACTCAAGTTAAATAAAATATAATTAAGTAAACTCCTTGAGTATTTGGTTTCTCATGTGTGATTTCTCTATGGCATTTCTCCATAAGGATCACAAACATCTTTGTCTCACCTTTTGAAGCAAACACAAATCAAACCCTGTGACTTGTACCATTTCACCATATATGAGTTCAAATCATGGCTTCAAGTCACCTTACTGATGCATCAACAAATTATAACTCTTCATAGTTGATTAGTTCATCGACTTAGTGCAAGTACTCTCTTCTTCACCTTAGCCATGGTACCTCGGTCCACAAGCCGTCGCTTGGCCTTCACCTTCGCTTAGTTCCTCGAAGCCCTTTCCTTGCTATCTTCACCCTATCAAGCCATTCTTGAGTCACATCACATTGAGCATCCATTGAGAGAATCATTTCTTTGATATTGTGAACCTTGCTTGAATGTCATCTAGATATAAATGCTAAGATCAATCAAGCTTTAGTTTGATTCTTATAGAAGCATATATGGACTAATAGTAATATGGTCAAGCCAATTCATGATTCCTCATATCTCATTCACTTTGGCTTGACCAATCCTCTTAATCACTTCAACCTCTATTTTGATCATATTTATGCATAGTGATTTCTCAGGTCTTGTCCATATATTCAAACCAATATAGAGACCATATTATATCCATTTGCATTGTCTCACTGGTTATTTAACCTTGTGTTGAACCTTTGTTCACTGATCATTATACACTATTCAAGTATGTTCATCATACTGAATTTCGTGTTCAACACTTAGCAAACTTGTTAGACCTTTAAATGTGTTGTTATCCAAATCACCAAAACTCATAAAAGGGATGAATGCACTTTCAATATTGTGAGCACAACTCTTTCTATGAGGTCTACTAAAGGTGCTTTGAGGATTTCAAAAAACACCTCTGGTGGAAGAGGTAGTCCCTATGTTGCCGATTTGGCCAGCAGATCTGCTTGTTTATTATCTCCTCTTGGGATATTCTTTACTAAAAAACCATCGAAGTAAGTTCCATCCTTCGAACGGTGTCGATATGTTTTTCTAGCTTCGGATCTCTTGCTCTACTGATTTTGTCAGCATGCCCTGTGATCCCCTCGGAATCAGACGTTAAAATTGCCCTTCTTATTCCCATGGCCTTTATGTTTTCAAAGTCCTAACAACAGTACTTCATACTCTGCAATGTTATTTGTACATTGAAACTCTAGTTTAGCTGCATAAGAAGTTTTCATTTTCGATGGTGAGATCAGAACTACTGTGACACCTGCACCAAAGGTACCCCCATGATCCATCACAAAATATTGTCCATGCATCTTCGTCTGGTGCCCGTGCTTCGTCTTAAGCCCCTGGCATCCAATCGGCAATGAAATATGTTAATGTCTGGGATTATATTGATGATCGATATACGAAGTAAATGACGAATCCATTGAGCTCTGTAGCCCACTTTCTAGTTCTTCCTGTTGCTTCCCTGTTCCTTATGATGTCTTTCAAAGGTTGAGACGAAGGAACAATTATGTTGTGTGATTGAAAGTAATGTCGAAGCTTTATAGAAGCCATGAGCACTGCATACAATACTTTTTATATCTCTATGCAACTTTTCTTGGATGAGCTTAGGACTTCTGAGACAAAATAAACTGGTACTTGCTTCTTCATTTGGCCTTCTAGCTTTTCTTGGACCAATCATGCACTGACAACAGAACAACCATCGTTTCACAGGTCGCACAGGCAAACAACCATCTCCTCGTGTGCGGCGCTCCAGCACCTGTCGTCCTCTTTGATGGTTGTCACTTTTTGCCGGACTCTAGTTGCACGTGCACCGGCCTTCGGTCCTTTTGCCTGTTCCTTGCCTCCATGGCGCCACCTGCTCCACGCTGTTGCCGCCCCCGCTCCACTCCTCCACATAGCTCCTAGACCAGATTTGGGTATGGGGCCACCAGGGCGGCAACCCCAGGCCCCCAAATTTAATGGGACCCTTCCCATATATATCTTATATAGGTATCTTTAAGCCCAGTAAAAAAACTAAAAATAAAAAACTGAATCGTCTAAGAATTTGTCGCCCACTCATCATGTTTGTTGCATCCACTATGGTTAGCGTCGGGACGCGACACCTCTGACCTCTCTCTGAAGCCCTCCACCCTATCCGTACAGGTGCATTGCTCTTTTGTTTGATTCATGTAGGTCATGGCCATCAAGCCATTGGTCAATTATTATTTTATTATTCATCTTTGTTGCTTTTGTACGTTGTAGGCTAGGGCCACTAGGCCTCAATGAACAATTATCCCCTCCACTTGAACACAAAGAAACAAAGTTATATCAGTGAATTATTAATTTATTGTTCATGCTTTCATATGTTGTAGGCCTCAAAGATCTCCTTCACTCGATCTTGGCCTCTGCCTTGTAGGATATGGCAAGGTTTTGTAATACATGATTTAATTTATTATGTTTTAAATATTATTTTATTATTTATTGATAAAATTATGTATATGTACTAAATAAGTAGGGGCTCCTTTTAAATAAAGGAAACTTTCCTGAATCTTGCGTTTTTTCTGTGTTTTTGAACTAATTCCTATAAAATTCCTATATCATTCCTATGAAATTCATGTGTTTCAAAGGAGCGCTAGAATTATATTTATATAGAAGGGGCCCCGATAGTTGAGTTCGTCCTAGGTCTCTAAAATGTCATCTCTGGCCTGAGAGCACCTAGAGGGGGGTGAATAAGTGATCCTGCAATCTTAGCTCTAAACAACACAAACTTGGTTTATAAAATGTGTTAGTGAGAACGAAAACCAAGTTAGGATGAGGAGAGAGAGAGAGAGGAGAAAAGAGAACTCTTCACTTGATTGCTCCTTTAGGATGAGTATTAAACTTAGGAGCAATATTACAAGTGAATATGAGAACTCAAGAAGACAGTAATCGCAATAAGTAAAATGGTCAAGAGACACGACAATTTTTACCGTGGTTCAGCCAATGCCTACTCCACGTTGTGGTGATGTCCTTCGGTAAAGGGTTGCATTCAACCCTCTCAAGTAATCCAAAGATCAAATTTGAGTGCCATGGTGGTCTTCCTTATATCATTATCCCAGTTCTGAGGAATCACCATAAATTGGAGTCTCTCACGCCTTACACAATTAATCAAACTCAAATCTAGAGTAAGGTGGGGAGTAGAAACGCACACAAGAGCACAATTGCAGCAACACCACATGCACAAGCAAAGAAGAAAGTGCACGAATCAAAACGATAGAGTCACAGCTCAAGAACGTGCTCAAATCTCTCTCTAACAAATCAAAAGTGTGGTCGCGGAGTTTCAGAGTTGTAGTATGCTCTTGTGATGCTTGGGTACTACTCCATGGCGCCTAGGGGGTCTTCTTGCTTTGTACTTCTGACTATGATGTCATCAACACCGGTCAGAACGTTCCTACCAATTTGAGTACTCAACACTTTTGATATCATTCTGCTGAAGCTTCCTCCAGCATTTTTGAGCTCCTCAGGCATCCAAAGATAAAAATAGGTATCATTTGGGGGGTAATGAAGCTTATTTTGGGTCATCTTCTTTTCTCATCCATATTTGATGATATCCTGGATAATAATCTATTAAACTCATGAGTTCCGAAGTAGCAGCCGCATCTATGAGGGAATCTATCCTTGGCAAGGGAAATCCATACTTCGGACATGCCTTGGTGAGATCTGTAAAGTAAATGCACATTCTCCATTTTCCATTTGCCTTCTTCATCATCACAGTTTTAGCAAGCCATTATGGGTAAGTAACTTCTCTAATTACTCCAGCACTAAGGAGTCTTTTGACTTAATTTCTTGTACCTTCAACTTTATCTTCTAACATTTTCCGAAGCTTTTGTTTCCTTGGTCTGATGGTGGGATTTACATTGAAAGAGTGTTCAATGATACTTCTATTGACTCCACATAGATCATTGGTTGACCAAACAAAGACATCTTTATTGTTGAACAAGAATTTTTTAGATTCCTTTCTTGTTCTTCGATCAACTGAGATCAAAAACACACTTTTTGATCAGCTATGTCTTCACAGAGGAGTATGGCTTTTGGCTGGTCTAGCGAAACTGCTTTATCCCTTATATGCTTCTGTTGTTGATGAACTTTGGCTTCATCTTTGTTGTGAATGGCCTTGGAGTCTGTCCAGTTTCATTCGACTCTCCTTGCAACCTCTTGACTTCCATGTATAGAGATTGGACTCTAGTTTGATGGTATTTTCATGCACAAGTATGCTAGGTGCAGCATAACTTCAAAGGCATTCAGTGTTCCTCTCCCAATGATTGCATTGTAGGGGTATTCCATATCCAATATGTCGAATACAACTTGCTCAGTTTTTGCGGTGTGTATGTAGCCAAAGGTAATTGGCATTGTTATTTTGCTGAGTGTTGTTATTTGTTTCCCTCCGAAGCCACATAGGGGATGCATTACATCTTGTATCTTGTCTTCTAGCTTTAGCAAAAATAATATCTGCTGCACTACCTGTATCTACTAGAACATTGTGAACCAAGAAACCCTTTATGACACAAGATATGACCATGACATCATTATGTGGGTAGTACTTGAGTTGAAGGTCTTCTTGGGAGAGAGTGATCGGGACATGAGACCATTTAGATTTAATATAGGGTCCCTACACTCCAACATGTTGTATCCTTCATTGTGCTTCTTTGTTTTGCTTCTTGTTGACTGGTTCGAAGCTTGAACCACCTGTGATTGGGAGTACGAGCTTCGTCAACCCTGTTGACGAAGCTTGATGGCTCATCGTGGTCATTGTTGCGGAAGTGAGTTCACTAGAGGTGGACGCGATCATTTAAGCAGACATACAACTAGCATAAAGGCCTCAAAGACAAGCTCACTTCCGTGATAAACCATCCTCTAAACCCTTCAACCCGCATGAAAGGGTAACTATGCAAAAGTTATTTGATGCGAGGAAGATGTAGATAGGTGCGTACTTCAAAGATTTTTGTGGAACCATTCAATCGACACAAAGGAGCGAGAGTGTGAATTCATTGGTCAAAAATGGACACGTCGACAACACATCCAAGGCCGCAAAATAATCCAAGTCCTCATCCGAAGACTCCTCAGTCCACACAACCGAACTCCCAGAATCATCAGACTCAAAAAACTTAGACACAGAATCATCCGATTCATTTTCAGCAAGCACGGTCGAAGCCGCCACAAAATTAGCAGTATCAGTAGCGGTTGCGTGTGCAGGCCCAAAATCTTGAACCTGCGCAGCAACCAAGGTTCAGTAACACAGACAAAATTTACTAACTCCCCCACACCTATTAAGCCACATGCGAAGGCCCGGCTGCCGCCATGGGATCCTCCGCTGCCAGCTCTGCCACTGCCTTCGGGGGGTCCTCCGCCGTCGGCGCAGGGGCTGGCAAGGAGCCTTCACCGGATAGAGTGGGCACAGGCCCGGCGGAGGAGCCCTCAACGACTTCCGAGCGCAGGGCCGGGTCGACCTCAGCCTCGGGCAGCACCGGGTTGACCTCGGCCTCGGGCTACGCGCCGTTCAGATCACCAAGGTCTTCGACATCCTCGGCACGCGCCATCTGCAGCAACAGCGCACTCATTCAACAAACCCACATGTACCCACATTCAACCACACGAAACAAAAAACAAGCCTTACCTGCTCTCTCTCCCGATCAGACCGCTCCCTAACCGCCTCCCGGCCATGAGGACCCCACATCCGATCGAAGAGTGCCCCCACGGAATCCTTTATCACAGGGTCTTCGACCTTAAAAATTTCGCGCTCAAAGTTTTCATCGGACTGGTCGAAGACCTCATAGTGTTTGCACCCCTCGCGGGACAGCGCATTCATGGCCCCTTCGCAGGTGACGAGGGAGGCAAAGGACATGAAACCCTCCACGATGGTAGGGAGTACCACCAGTTCCTCTTGCAACCACTCAAGGAAGCGAAGGCCCGCCTCTCGGTCAGGCACCTCGAAGTCAGCAGTCCGCGCACCTAGCTCGCGGTACGAGTCCATGAGCTGTGCGCGCGTCCGCTCAACCTCCGAGCGCGTAGAGGCCTCGGCCTTGTCCACGCGGCCACGCAGAGCGTTGAACCTCACCTCCCATTCCTCGGCGTGTTGGCTGGCGAGACTTCCCTCCACCCGCGCCAATTTGGCCTCCGCCTGCGCAGCCTGCGCCTCGGCGATGGCCTGGTTGGCCTGCCTCCTTTCCTCCCCCAGCTGGCGCCAGAGGTCCGTCTTCTCGGCCTCCAGGGCGGCCACCTTCTCCGCCAGCCTGCGGTTTTTGCTCTCCGCAGCCGACTTCTCCCGGACGGCGTCCGCGTGCTGCGCCTGAAGTCTCTCGACTTCGGCAGACACATCTGCAGTAAGGGAACCCGACGCCACACGGTCGGCGAAGTCGGCCGCCTAACAGAAACACATAAGACCACAATCCCCATGGAAACAGCAAACACCGAAGTCCAGCTCAACTTACTTGACTTAGCTGCTGCGACAGCTGCTGCGACGCCTCCCTCAGCCGGCGGGACATGGCGCCCGCCTCGTCCTTGACGGCGGTGGCCGACGAAATCTCGCCGCTCGCGCAGAAAGCGTCACCCTTCACCCCAACCACCGCGGTTGACGCCATGGTTGCCACCGCAGGTGGGACAACAACCATTTGCCCCTCGCCCGACCCTGCAACGCACCACCGGTCAAAAAAACCCACTTACCAATGAAATAGTCGTCCACACTAATATTCGTGTCGAAGTAGGCAACGCGTCTCCCCGGCGAGGGCAGCTCCCGGACCTTCGCAGCTCTGCCCTGGGTAGACTTGGTTCCGCCGGCGACGACTGCCTTCGTGCTCTCCGGCACCTTGCTGGATCCGGGCGCGGCCGGTTTCGCAGCCAGCGTCGGCTGGCTACCACCGAGGGCGGCAGCCTTCGCACTCCCCCGCGCTCTCTTCACTTCACGCCTAGGATCGGGGAGCCTGACAACCGCTCGGCGCTTCTGCGCAGCATCCTGGCGATCCTTGTTCATCACTGCCGACACAACAGCAGCAATATTCCGTCCGTAAGGGAAAATCCTCAAGCCACAAGCTATACGAGACGTAGACATGTCTTCGCCCTCTGCCCAGGGGATCAGAAGATTCTTTGGCCACCGACCCCCGGTAACCTCCAACATTCGCGCCGAAGACTCCCGGAGCTCGGGCGAAGACATCCTTCCCCCAGGGGCCGCACATGTCCCCATCAACTTCACAGCAAAATTATCAGACACCCCCTTTCCCCCCACTATAGTACCTAATTTTCTCTTCTTAGTGGCCGGGGCAGTCTCCTGCGAAGGCCCTTCCTCGGTACCGCCCATCGGTTTCTTCTCGCGACGGTCGGCGACGTCTTCCCCGGGATAACAACTATACGATAAACGGTTCAATTCGAAGACCCGATTCACCCTGTCATTGGACACACGGATATCCCAGCTCTGCAGACCCTCTGTCTTCGGCACGTAGCGACCCACTATCCTCGCCGCACCGTCTTCCGCTTCACGCACGAATGCGGCAGGATCTCGGCCATGCAAATCCAGTGCGAAGGCAGGACTTCGCACCAGCATCCTGCCACGGGAGGGCATCTGGCGAGGGCATACTTCGCCCAGCGCCTAGCCATGCGCCAAGGACCATACCCCATACCCGACAAACTCCTCAACAAGGTCGCGCCCGCTACTCATGCGGACAGCGCACCGAAGGGCCCCTTCGTTTTCATCATCCTCCGTACCTCGAACTGCGGGTACGCTACGTAATAATGTGAACACATGACGACCACGGGGAGCCCTGGATGGTCTTCGATTGTGCCTTCGGAAACGTAAAACCAAAATTCCCACCAGTTGCCCCATTTATTGCGGGCGCAGGGCACCAACTCCACGACTTCCATCGAAGTCTTGCCGGTCTTCGGCGTAAATGTGCAAGATCCAAATTGTGCAATCTTATGTCCAATTTTCCTTTTCTGCCAATGCAGACAATAATGCTTCGCGAAGACTTCCACAGAGGGCTGCCCGCCGTACGAAGTCGTCGCCCAGACATACTTTGCCAGGGCCACCACGGCATTCGGTGTCAGCTGGTGGACCTGGACCTCGAATCTACGTAGGACCTCCGCCACGAATCGATGCGCAGGCAGACGAAGGCCAGCGGCGAAAAAGGCCTCAAAGGCGACCAATTCGCATTCTGGCTCGGGGACCTCCTCCGCCCCCGGGACACGCACCACTCCGCCGCCAAAATATCCAAGTTGTTGCATGTCGTGCACGCGGACCGAGGACATCCGCGACACGCCGAATTCCACTATGTCACCAGGATGCAACTCCTCCACCACCACGTTGCTCAGCGTGCCCTCGGACGATGCACCGGCCGGCAGTGTATCGGCAGCAGAAGAGGAAGAGGACGACATGGCTACGTACCATCGGCGGCGGCGGGCGGTCTGCTTCACACGGGCCAGATCTCCGACGAGCAGGAGCAAGGAGGGCAGGCGAGCGGTCAAACGGTTTCAAAAGGAGGCTAGGGTTTTGCGGCACGCAGAAAGAGTACCTAACCCGCGCCGCGCCGCCCCCTTTTATACACAGGACGCGACGCTTCGGAAAACCCGGAGTCCAACAGTGCCGCGTCCGTCAACGGTCACATCAAAAACCCCCGCGGAACCACTTCGAGTGAGGGCAGCGTCTCCACCATCTAGCGACGCCTTCGGCACCAGATGACTTAGTCGAACTGGTCCCTCGGAGGGCAAATGTTGGGGCGAAGGCGAAGACGCCACCCTTCGCTCGATGCCTTCGCCGATCTCACCGAACCAACGGAGGCTAAACGGCCGGCAGTTTCCACCCTTCGTCCAATACGCTGCAAGACGAAGGCCTATGACGAGGTCGCTCCATCTCACGGCCTCGTCCAACGCGAAGGCCCACGTAGAATTCGACCCATTGTAACAGGCCCCGTGCGGCCGAGCGTATTACGGGCCCGGTTTGTGAAGGCTTTTCTGTAATGACAGTTTGTAACCCTGCTTCATGGGAATATTCCGGGGATGACCTAGGCGCCCGAGGGCACATGCGTCCTTAATCCATGACGCTGGGCACTCATGCACCTATAAATACCCCCGTATAGTGCCCTTGAGAGGCTAGATTAACAGAGCAATTGCCTTCTTGAGCTAAAACCTTGTTTGCATCCCTTTCACTCCCCCATTGGATCAACTTGTTCAGGAGAGCAAGTTCCAACCGCTGGTAGCGAGTTGTAAATCATGGAGCAGCTGTTTGACTATAAGATGGTGGAAAATTGTCCTATAGTCGAACAGTCTCATGAAATATAGGCACTGGCTAAGGAACTCGAACAGTTCCCATGTGTCTTGCCTGACAAGTTCGTAGCTGGCGGTATTATCGCTAATTTGTCACCTTCTTAGACGGATTTTGCTACCACTCTAAAACATAAGAGACAAGAGTTTAGTGTGGCTGACCTTATTGGTTTTCTTGATGTTGAGGAGAGGGCGAGGGCAAAAGACACTCATGGAAAAGGAGTTGTGACTTCTAGTGCCAATATGGTACAAAAGAAGAACTCCTGTGCATTACATAATAATAATAAGAAGAACAAGCAACAGAATGCCATGAAATTCAAGGAGACAGCCTTGTTTAAAAATACGAACAAAGGAGCTGGTTGGTTTGTTTGCGAGAATACTGATCACTGGGCAAGCGCTTGTCTAGACCGCAAATTTAAGCAAGAGAAAAACCAAATCAATAGAAGAAATCAGTAAATATGGTTGTTAGCAAGACTGAAGGAACATCGAGGTATGATAATCTTTTACCTACTGTTCTTTCAGTGTGTCAATCCCCTGAGTGGTGGGCTGACACTGGTGCTAACATTCATGTGTGTGCTGATATTTCTTTGTTTTCTTCTTATCAGTGTAAAGGGACTAAAACCTTGCTGATGGGGAATAGATCACATGCGCGTGTTCTTGGTGTTGGTACAGTCATTCTGAGCAAAAGACGGTGTTATTGAAGAACGTGCAGCATGTCCCCTCCATAAAAAAGAATCTTGTTAGTGGCTTACTTTTTTGTCGAGATGGCTATAAACTTGTGTTCGTGTCTAATAAATGTATACTATCAAAGTATGAGACATTTGTTGGAAAAGGTTATGATAGTGGAGGCTTGTTCCGCTTATCTTTGCAATGATGTGTGTAATAAGTCCGTGAATAACGTGATTTCGAATGAGTCGTATATTTGGCATTCACGACTTTGTCACGTCAATTTTGGTTGTGTTTCATGGTTAGAAAATTTAAATTTAATCCTGAAATTTGATTTAGTCAAAGGTTCTAAGTGTCAGGTGTGCGTGCAATCTAAGCAACCTCGCAAGCCTCATAAGGCTACGGAGGCGAGGAACTTCGCACCACTAGACTTAATACATTCCGATTTATGTGAGATGAACAGAATATTGTTTAAATCTCATTTCAGGTATCTTGCCAGTCTAAGAAAATATATACTATACTATGGACCGCAGTAATAAAAATGTTATCTTTCTGGTAGTAGAGGGAGGACATGATACACATTACGTGTTGTTGTCTGATGTTCATTGCCACTTCGAACCTCGTACAATCATAAGACTAGATCATACATGGTATTGGAAATATCATTACCATGTAAGCTCCTGATTGTGTTGTTATTCTATCAGGTTATTTCAAGGGATGGTTGTCGTGAAATCTCAGCCGCATCTGAGGTGAGCTATTTTTGTTGTTGTTGTATGCAATTAATATGTATCTACAAGTTTGTACTCCAATAATCATGTTTTACATTGTGCGAGGTAATTGTAAGGACTACAGTACTTTGGTTTTGATTAACTGGGATATTTTTTCTATCCTTGTCTTTCCATGTTCTTCTGAAGCACCATTGGATCTTTAAGCTCTGCATCCCCTTATAAACGACTTTGAAGCTTTTGCACCTTTACTAAGTGTTTTTATTGAACATTGCATCACCTTAGAAACGACTCTAGAGCTTTTGCACCTTTACTAGGTGTTTTCCTTCCTTTTACACTCGATGGTGTAAGCTCAGACTTTACATTTTACATACTGGGGAATTCGCCCTTATATTGAATGGGCTAATAGATGAAAGAATTACAAAATATGGCCCTATCAAAAAACCTTTCTCCCTGCTTGAAAGAAAAAAGGAACCATATAACGAAAAATTACATAATTGTTATACATAGTATCTTCAAAGCTCATCTGCATTCCAAGACCTTGGAATATCATTCCCTTCCATACCCTTTAGCCTATAGGACCCTGGTCTAGCCGAAGATCACAACCAAGAAAAGTCCTGGCTTTATATTTTTAGCCTGACTTTCCTATCTCGCCACTTGGTTGTTTCTACTTGATATTTATTGATATGGTCAATCGCCTGAAGCCTGATCCCTTCTATTGCGTCTTTATAAGTATCTTCATCATCTATCGAAGCCATGGTTCGTATTGAACCTGTTTTTGCTTCTTCTGGAGTTACAACTTCATCTCCATACAAAAGTTTGAATGGGGTGAAACCTATCGATCTTGATACCGATGTGTTGTGATTCTACACTACTTTTACTAATTCATCTGGCCACTTGCCCTTCGATAGATTGAAAATTGATCTCATTATTCCTGTGAGAATAACACCATTTGATCGCTTGACTAGTCCATTGAATTCTGGATGCCTTACTGATGCAAAGTGTATGTTTGTACCGATTTGATCACAGAAGATTTTGAAGGCTTCATAATCAAATTGCGCTCCGTTGTACACTGTAATGGCTTTTGACACTCCGAAGCGACAGATGATGTTTTGCCAATAAAATTTCTAGACTGTGGCCGAAGTTATTGTGGCTAATGTCTTAGCTTCAATCCATTTAGATAAGTATTCGAATGCTACTACAACATATCTTAGGTTCCCTTGAGCTGGTGGTAAAGGTCCCAAGAGATCCATTCCACACCTTTGTAGTGGCCATGTAGGCTGAATTAACTAGGTTAGAGATGAAGGTAGCTTTTGATCCTTGGCACATATCTGGCAATTGTCACATTTTTGCACCAATTCTACTGCATCCGAAGAAGCTTTTGGCCAATAAAATCCTTGCCTAAAAACTTTCCCCAACAACGGTCTAGACCCAATGTGGGCACCACATATGGCTGAGTGGATTTCCTTCATCAAATCCTGACCTTCGGTTCTAGATAAACACTTTAGCAGAGGTGAACAGACTCCTTGTTTGAATAGCTCTCCCTTTATCATCACATATGGTCTTGTTCTAGTTTGCATCCTTTTGATATAAGCATCATCGTCCGAAGGGTGGTTGCCTTGGAGAAAAGATATGATTTTTGTTCTACAATCCTCACTGTGTGTTGGTGATATTTGAAAGTTGCCTAGAGGGGGGGGGGGTGAATAGGCAAGCGAAAACTTTTTCAACAAAAAAATAGAAACGATCTAGGTAAAACCGGTTCAGCCGGTGTCAAAACCGGTTCAACCGGTTTGCACGAGCTCAACTAAAGAGATGTTAACTTTGGAAATGAGATGTTCTAGTTGATCCATAGGGTTCGAAGTAGTAGATCTGAGAAGGGCACTTCTCAAAATTCACACACCAAAAAGATATAAGCAAATCTTCCACGGAATGGTGAGAGAACGAAGAACACGAACAAACACAATGATCAAGAACACAAGAGACACAAGATTTATCCCGAGGTTCGGTCACACCACCAAGGTGCCCTACTTCCTCGTTGAGGCGCCCACAAAGAGCCGGGTCTCTTTCAACCCTAATCCTCCCTTTGCCGACCACAAAGGTCAAGCCCACACACTAATCTTTGCTCAAACGAGCGGGTAATACAAACTTTCTTGTGGTCTTCCACAAGATTTGGAGACTCACAAGAGACACCTAGTCGTCTAGGAGCTAGAAGCTCCAAGAGTAATGAAGCCACAAAGAACTCGATGTAGTACCAAAGATCGAATCAAGAAGAACAAGAAGGATTTGGAGATGAAGCACAAAAACAGTAGCTCTTCAATCTCACTCAAAGATTTCTCTCCAAAGATTTGAAATGGGAGAGGCAAGAGGTGTGTGAGAGAGAGTGGGAGGTGTTTCTCAGGTTAGAAATGGAGGTCCAGTCGTGCTCATGTGTAGAGGAGAGAGGTAGGAGTGAGTATATATAGGTGGGGCTCCAAGACTAGCCGTTTTTGACTTTTCTGCACAAAAACCGGTTGAACCGGTCCCAAAATCAGTTGAACCGGTTTTCAAAAAGCTGCACACAACTTTTTGGCTGACACAGCAGACTAGTAGAAAAAAGTGAACAATGCAAAAACCGGTTGAACCAGTTTTAAAACCGGTTGAACCGGTTTCCACCAGACTGAAAACCAGTTGAGTGTCCGGCTGAACCAGTATTTGAATACCAGCTGAACCAGCCTGAAAACCAGCTGAACCAGTATTTGAATACCAGCTGAACCAGCCTGAAAACCAGCTGAACCAGTATTTTCCAGAGAGCAATTTTGGCCAAGATAGACTTAAAAAGGTTGTACTACATACTTTCACTAAGGATTAACTAGGGTAAAATAAAAGTTTTGGATCAAGGATTTTGAGCTTTAGTACCAACATCAACCTTCTTTTTGGATCCCCCTTGATAGTACGATGATTCCTATACTCAAGTTAAATAAAATATAATTAAGTAAACTCCTTAAGTATTTGGTTTCTCATGTGTGATTTCTCTATGGCATTTCTCCATAAGGATCACAAACATCTTTGTCTCACCTTTTGAAGCAAACACAAATCAAACCCTGTGACTTGTACCATTTCACCATATATGAGTTCAAATCATGGCTTCAAGTCACCTTACTGATGCATCAACATATTATAACTCTTCATAGTTGATTAGTTCATCGACTTAGTGCAAGTACTCTCTTCTTCACCTTAGCCATGGTACCTCGGTCCACAAGCCGTCGCTTGGCCTTCACCTTCGCTTAGTTCCTCGAAGCCCTTTCCTTGCTATCTTCACCCTATCAAGCCATTCTTGAGTCACATCACATTAAGCATCCATTGAGAGAATCATTTCTTTGATATTGTGAACCTTGCTTGAATGTCATCTAGATATAAATGCTAAGATCAATCAAGCTTTAGTTTGATTCTCATAGAAGCATATATGGACTAATAGTAATATGGTCAAGCCAATTCATGATTCCTCATATCTCATTCACTTTGGCTTGACCAATCCTCTTAATCACTTCAACCTCTATTTTGATCATATTTATGCATAGTGATTTCTCAGGTCTTGTCCATATATTCAAACCAATATAGAGACCATATTATATCCATTTGCATTGTCTCACTGGTTATTTAACCTTGTGTTGAACCTTTGTTCACTGATCATTATACACTATTCAAGTATGTTCATCATACTGAATTTCGTGTTCAACACTTAGCAAACTTGTTAGACCTTTAAATGTGTTGTTATCCAAATCACCAAAACTCATAAAAGGGATGAATGCACTTTCAATATTGTGAGCACAACTCTTTCTATGAGGTCTACTAAAGGTGCTTTGAGGATTTCAAAAAACACCTCTGGTGGAAGAGGCAGTCCCTATGTTGCCGATTTGGCCAGCAGATCTGCTTGTTTATTATCTCCTCTTGGGATATTCTTTACTAAAAAACCATCGAAGTAAGTTCCATCCTTCGAACGGTGTCGATATATTTTTCTAGCTTCGGATCTCTTGCTCTACTGATTTTGTCAGCATGCCCTGTGATCCCCTCGGAATCAGACGTTAAAATTGCCCTTCTTATTCCCATGGCCTTAAGTTTTCGAAGTCCTAACAACACTGCTTCATACTCTGCAATGTTATTTGTACATTGAAACTCTAGTTTAGCTGCATAAGAAGTTTTCATTTTCGATGGTGAGATCAGAACTGCTGCGACACCTGCACCAAAGGTACCCCCATGATCCATCACAAAATATTGTCCATGCATCTTCGTCTGGTGCCCATGCTTCGTCTTAAGCCCCTGGCATCCAATCGGTAATGAAATATGTTAATGTCTGGGATTATATTGATGATCGATATACGAAGTAAATGACGAAACCATTGAGCTCTGTAGCCCACTTTCTAGTTCTTCCTGTTGCTTCCATGTTCCTTATGATGTCTTTCAAAGGTTGAGACGAAGGAACAATTATGTTGTGTGATTGAAAGTAATGTCGAAGCTTTATAGAAGCCATGAGCACTGCATACAATACTTTTTCTATCTCTGTGCAACTTTTCTTGGATGAGCTTAGGACTTCTGAGACAAAATAAACTGGTACTTGCTTCTTCATTTGGCCTTCTAGCTTTTCTTGGACCAATCATGCACTGACAGCAGAACAACCATCGTTTCACGGGTCGCACAGACAAACAACCATCTCCTCGTGTGCGGCGTGCCAGCACCTGTCGTCCTCTTTGATGGTTGTCACTTTTTGCCGGACTCTAGTTGCACGTGCACCGGCCTTCGGTCATATTTATGCATAGTGATTTCTTAGGTCTTGTTCATATATTCAAACCAATATAGAGACCATATTATATCCATTTGCATTGTATCACTGGTTATTTAACCTTGTGTTGAACCTTTGTTCACTAATCATTATACACTATTCAAGTATGTTCATCATATTGAATTTCCTGTTCAACACTTAGCAAACTTGTTAGACCTTTAAATGTGTTGTTATCCAAATCACCAAAACTCATAAAAGGGATGAATGCACTTTCAATCTCCCCCTTTTTGGTGATTGATGACAACACATTTAAAGCTTACATAAGATTTGATAAATAAGATTTTGAATCCTATGATATAGTTTCCTCCCCCTAAATATGTGCATTTCAGAAAATACCAATTTTGTACTCAAATGCCAAAAGCACATCTTTGAGTCAAAGTATGGAGACAACTTATATCATACTATTCGTGGGGTGCATTGTGTCATAAAATAAATGTGATGCTCATGACATACTATGCACTCATCAATTTCCTACATCTTATGTTTGCATTGTGTCATAAAATAAACGAGATGCTCATGACATACTATGCACTCATCAATTTCCTACATCTTATGTTTTTCTTATGACTTCCCCTTTTGTTAATTATTTCTCCCCTTTTTAAAGTATTCTAACACTTAGTTACGTAAGACTAAAGGTAAGCTTTAATGCAAAATTTCTCCCCCTTTGTCATAAATCTCCAAAAAGGATACAAAGAATATAAAGGGTAGAAATTATGATTAAGCAAGATGGGAACACACTATTATGAAAAGGGTCCTTAGATGGCACAAAGGTAATGGAGAAGTGACATAAAGTGATGTACCTTTGCATTTTACCTTTTCAAGGGGAGTTCCAAACTTGTGTTGGATTTACATTTCATTTGCAAGCTCTTGTTGGTATAGTTGTGACATAGGTCCAAGATATTAAATGAAGATTGTCATACTAAATCGAATGTGAAACTTAATACCTAGAGTCTAGATGTCACCTAGCATTTTTTATCATAACAAGAGGCAACATGAAAATTGCACAAGTATGGATTCTATAGCTAGTGATCATGTACGAAAAATATCAATTGAAAACCACCAATTGATACAATTTGTTAGATAACCAGATCACTAATTGCATATCACACTAAGTTCTCCTCAAGTTTTAGTGCACACATATATGTATTCAATTGATACCTATTGAGAGTACTGATTTGCAATTTAAAATACTATTGCCATAAAAGGAGTATCAATTGAACATAATCATGCAACAAACGGAACATGTGCACTATTTAATCAATTAAGTTCTAGACATGAGAATTTATAAGCTATGCTACTTTAGACATTTGCAATCCAAAAGGATGTGATACATATTTACCGATTTTAGATGACGTTAGAGTAGCATATACAAGAGAAACTCATTCTCTTATGAAATGTATAGAAGATACATTTATTGGAGCAAAGAATCTTTGATACCCATCAAAATTTACAGTGGAAGCGATTGTCTTTGCCCGAAGATTCCTTTCTAATTTGAGACTACACACATAATAGACTTGGAAATGAGGTTAGTCTCAAAGATTCAAATTATAGACCATTCTCCCCCTAAATGTGTGCATACAAGTGATGAATACTTGTTTAGCTTATGCACTTGGACTTGTGAGGCCAGGGGATTAAGTTCTACAATTTGAACCTTGGTACAAATAAAGTATGAAAATGTGAAATTGTACCAATTGAAGGAATTACTCATAATCAAAAGATATACTAATAGACATGATATGCAATATTTTAAGCCAAGATTCTTGAGAAGTTAGCATGTTTGACTCATACCTCACTAAGATGACTTAAGACTAACTTATGACATCACCACAAGAGGTATTAATCAAATATCTAGAGATTCTTTAATCGTCACCACAATTGCAACCTTATGATGTGACTTAAGATATTGCATATACATGCACACACTAGCATGTAAGAGCCCAGATATACAAATGTAATACAATAGTTCATGGAGTGACACACCTTTGTTCTACGCCACATAGTCTCCATTATAATCATGAATTTCCATCTTAGCTTTTGATAGGCTTGACATTTCAAAGAGGAATTTATCCTCTTCAAACGATCAAGAGAAACTCATTTTCTTGATAGGTTCAAGAGAAACTCATTTTCAATTCTATGGAACCATTCACCTCATTTGATGTTCTCCAAGGTGTGAGACTACACAACATAAACTTGAAAGACATCATTAGTCTCACAAGATATAGGCTAAACTCTCCCTCAATTTGTGCATGTAAGAGTACACAAAGTACACTTATGCACATCAACAATACGAGGTTAAAGGAGATGTTTGCATTATATCTTGGTTTAACATAACATGCTTTACATAGATGATGAAAATTAAACCAATTGAAAGTTTAAGAACTAAAAGTATATCAATTGAAATCCTGAAGGGTAAAGCATGCTAATATGAACCTCAAACCTCATAATGAAGGATATTATATGATTATGTCACAACTTCTTCATTATTTGGTTTACAAGATAGTTCACTATGATTTCTTTTCTCTTTATGATTTCATCCAACCAAGTGATCTTGAACTTCATTCATCTTTGCTTGGTTCGATCATACTTGATATGAGACCCATTGAAACTCAATGATCGAAAGAACCAAAGCTCTTATATTTGTAGATTTTGAATCCGTCTTGAAAGCACTTGGAAGGACCTTGTTGAAATACTTAGAAAAGAGAGCATTAAAAAACACAAGTGATGGTTTCACAAATGATGATCCTTATATGTGGATGGAAAATGAATCATCATTCTTGAAACCCAAAAGGATAGACTAAATTCCTTTAAATTAGTGCACACATATAGTTGATGTCAAAGTTATATGCACTATTGAACATTTTACATTGCAAGGAAATTAACCTATACTATGTTACATCCCACTAAGGATAGAATACTAAAACAACTGAATGAGAGTAAATTATCATACCTTGGCCTCTTATCAACTTCATCTTACTTTAGTTTAATAGTATCCTTTAATCTTGTGATTTATCCAATTTAAAACAAGCACCATCTCTTAACATAGATTTTCTATGGATAAACTCAACACAAGAGATGGCATTAGTAGCACAAGCACTAGTTTTTTTTATTTAGCAACCCTTTATATGAGGAAGACAAGTGAGTTGCTAAAACAGAGAAACCTCATAATATGGACTAAATTTGCCTTGAACCCTCATGCATAATATATTTTGAATGACATGGATAATATGTGTTGGGGACTTGTTCTCAAATGCTATGGATCAAGAACAAGGCAACATAAAATGTTAAATATTAATGCCCTTCGTCCGCTGAAGCATTATCTCCCCAAGGATTTAATGAACTTCGGACGAAGACCATGAGTAGAATATCACGAAGGTTGTACCTTCGTGATTAAACTTACAAAATAATATGAAATAATATATAAAACATGAAACATTAAAGATAAATGTATCAGAAATAGGTAACATCATTCACATATTTTATTATATGAATCTAAAATGCCAGAACATAGTGTTTAAGTACATTTGTACCTTTGCCTTGACAGATAACAATTCCCGAGCAATGCGTTTGCAATTACAGGAATGCGTGAACAGTAAAGGAATACTGTTCACTATTTATAGACACAGGACACAGCCTGTAAGGAATTACAATCATGCCCCTTATAAAAGTTTACAACAATGACTCAGACCCTTATGAGCTAAAAGGTCATTCTATCTTTAAGTCGGTTCGATCCTTCGTCTTCGGACATGCTATAACACCGAAGCTTCATGAGTGGTAGCTTCGGTCATCATGTTTAAGCAGCTTTAGCCGAAGCTGTTTCCTCCTGCAGGACCTTCGGCAACGAAGCATGGTCCCAACAGTAGCCCCTTCGCGGTGCTAGATCGTTTTTCGTAACGAGCTTGATCCGTGAAAAAAGTCTCTTAGGCTTTGGGAAGCCGAAGGTCCAAAAAACACCTTCCCTGAGCTCGTTGCAGAGAAACGATACAGTTTCCGAGCGCGGAGCGGTCCCACCATACAGGTTCACCTTCTTGGTTTTTGCGGCCCACCGTGCAGTGGGTGCGAGCGACTGTTTGCCCGGTGAAAAAATCCTGACGATTCACCTTCTTACCTGCAGCACTATATAAACAGACAGGTAGGTGTGAAGTTACCACAACATTCATTGCTATTGCACTGGTTTGCTGCCAAAAATTTAACCATAGCCGAAGCTTGATTTTTGCATTCAAACGAAGCTCCAGTTTGAATTGCGCTTCGTCACGAGGATAGCTTCGGAAAAAAGGTTATTGACTTCCAAAGATTTTTTTCAAGAAAATTTAAAATCAAATGGCCAGAATACGCTCCACTGCTAGGGTTGAGCGTGATGGAGACGAGACCGAAGCCGTTGAAACTGTTCCGATTTCTGAAGCGATGAGGCGCTCTGGGCTGGTTCCATCAGAGGACACACCTGCTGTCGAAGCAACACAAGATGATGTTGAAGAAGTTGGTTCCAAAGATGAGTACAGCTGCGGGATGCCAAGCAAACCTAGTCATTTGGACTTTGGAAAGTCCACCATCTCTGAAGCTGATCTTCCAAAAATGGTGAAGCTGGGCTACTTTAGTGAAACAAAAAAGGAGCTGGTTCATTTTGGCGGGGAGGAGATTACTCCAAAGCCGGAAAAGAATGAGGTGGTTGTGTTCAAAAGCTTCTTTAAAGCAGGATTAAGATTTCCTTTGAATGGGATGATTGCTGATGTGTTGAAGAAGTTTGGGGTTTACCTTCATCAGCTGACCCCTAACGCTATTGTTAGATTAAGTGTTTATATTTGGGCCCTTCGTAGCCAGGGAGTGGAACCGTTCGGTGAAGGTTTCTGCCGAGTCCATAAACTACACTATCAGACTAAAGCCAGAGGAGATGGTCTTCATGAGAATTTTGGATGTTACAACTTTGCTTATCGCAAGACTACGAAGTTTCCAGTGATAAGCTACCGAAGCAAATGGCCAGCCGGATGGAAATCTGAGTGGTTTTATGTTAAAGTTGATAAAGATGAAGATAAATTGGTCCAGAGTACACTAGAGCTAACCTTCGGAGAAGCGAGGCCCCGATGCAACATGATAAGGGGGAGCCCGAGCCAAATTGCTTTGGCTGAATTTCGCGTGATTTCAGATCATATTGGCACTAGAGACTTGGTGCAGGAATTTCTGGCTTTTAAAGTGTTCCCAACAATGAGGGATTGGGAGATGCCGAAGCTGGAGGGAGAAAAGAAAAAGGGAGAACTTGTTCGATTGCTGTATTACTACAAGTTTAAGAAACACTTTAAGAAGCCCTGCCAGGAGTGGTTGGACACAATCGAGATTATGTGCAACGATATCCTCGAAAATTATTCTAAGAAAGAAGATCAGTTGATGACTGCAGCCTTCAGCACTCGTCCGAAGTGAAGATTGAATCGTGTGCTAGATGCTTTGAATTTTGATTACCCTGATTATGAACAAGTGGGCGGAGATGCCGAAGGCCCGAAGAGAAAGAGGATTGCCAGCGCCCTGGACAAAGAAAGCACCAAATTGGCAAAAAAGGAAAAAGAAATTTCTGAAAAACTGAGCCCTGGACCGAAGGTAGCTGTTTCAAAGAAAAGAAAAGTTGCATCTCCAAAACCAAAGACATCGGCCCGGGAGGAGGAAACTCCTGCGACACCTTCTGCTGCCGAAGTGGAAGAGATTCTGAAGGTAATGACTGAACCTTTGCCTGTCAAGCTAAGTCCGCTGGCGCCAGAACTGATGAAGTTTTTTCAGAAGGGCAAAGAAGCTTCGGCAGCAGAAAGTCCCGCAAAGCCAAAAAAACGAAGTATTATCCAAGTGGCAGATGTCATTCATCAGACACCGCCACCGACCTCGGCGTCAAAAATTGTCACTGTCGATCCCACAGCCATCGGAGCCGAAGCCACCGGAACCAAAACCGGGGGAGCCGAAGCCACCGGAGCCGAAACCACCGGAGCCGAAGCCACCGGAGCCGAAGCTACCGGAGCAAGCACTGAAGCCGAAGCCATCGGGGCCGAAACCGGGGCCAACGAAGATCCTAACCTGGAAACTACACTTGATGATATTGACAATATGCTTCTGAGAATGGCTGAAGAAGAAGCTACTGTGGTTGCAGTGAACATGGCAACAGAAAAAGGAAAAGAGCAGATTGAAGACATTTTGGAAAAAGAAAATTTTAATTTTCAAGATATACTTGGACAAGGGTTGTCAGACGCTGAAAAAGAAGAGCTGAAGAAATATGGTATATCCTGTGGATACAAACCAGGGTCTCTGCTATTTGGTGGAGTCAATGAAGGGAAGCTGAGATGCCTTCGGAACCGAACCGAGGCCAAGGTTGTTAGGACCTTCTCCAAAAGCGTTGGCCTGCCGAAGATAAAAGCGGACCTCTGCAGATACCAGCGACAGCATATCGCCGGTAGCCTGCTCTATGCTAATTTCAAGGTAAAAAACTTTTGATTTTTTATTATTATATAAATTTTTTATTTTGAATTAAGTTGTTTTCTGACGAAGGTTGTTTTGGCAGAGTATACTTCTAAGTAAAGTGCTGAGAATGCAACAAGATCTTGAGGATGAAAAGAACGAAGCTACCATCAAAGATCTAGAAAACAAAGTCAAAAATTACGAAGCTGCTCTGAAGGAAAAAGACTTCGTTGTTCAAGATCTTGAAATCAAAGTTAAAGATCACGAAGCTGCCTTGGAAAAGAAGGACTTCGTCATTCATTCTATGGAAGGTTCATTGGCTGAAGCCCAAGCCGAAAATAACAGGTTAAACAATGAATTACTCAAAAAGTCAGAAAAATCTGAGCAGGAAAAGAAGAACCTCGAAGCAAGTCTCAAGACCGAAATCGAGAAGAATTCAAATTTGCAAAAATCATTGAAGGAGCTTCAGGAGAAATGCTTAAATTTCGGTAGCCGATGCGTGCAACGGCTGAAGGATGTGTTTCACTCAATTGGAGCCAGCTCTGATAAATTTACACCTTCAGCTGAAAACCTGCCCAACACCTTGGAGTACATTGAAGGTGAGGTTGATGCACTTGACGAAGTTATTGCTGGGCATGCTGACTTCTGCGCCCTGCTAGCTTCTCGAGGCACAACCACCGCTTTCCTGAAGGCTGGCTGTACGCACGGAAAAATTGTAAATAGGCCAAACTTCAGCTTGTCATCAGCAGATTTGGTTGACATCCCAAGCCTAGCCCGAAGCATTGGAAACAGATTTATGACCCAGATTTGGGTAAATGGCGGGCGAAAAATGGCTGGTGACGAAGCTCGGAGCCACCTTAAGCCGATGAGGAACTTATACTTGTTACTTTTACCTTCTCCTTGAAATTTGCACCTTTCTTATTCTGCTTTAATATGTGCAGGATGATGAAGCTGAAGAATGACGGGCTGAAGCTTAACAGTTGCTGTAAAAGACTTTCCTGCAAAAAATTCTGGAAAAATCTTTGTAATATAATTGTGACGAAAACTTATGTAAATTTGTGCATACCTTGTAATATATCTTTTCTCCTTTATCCGTGTACAATCTGCTTTGCTGTGAACGAAACTTCACTTTTGAGCCGAAGGTGAAAAACACCTTCCCTTCTTTTCGTACACAACGAAGCATGAAAATTTCCTCTTTCTCCGAAGTTTTTCCTCATAGCCGAAGCATCTGCCTTTTCTGTATGATATGATGTTGATGATCCTATATATGTCTAAATGAATGTTTATGAATGCAAATGTCATGATGTAATGCATTGTGCAAATGATTATCCGAATGTACATCCAAAAAACCATAATCATAACCCTCATTCCCTTGGGAATGACTCAAATCTTTTTGTCATTTATTTTTGGGCTCCACCGTTTACTTTTTGGTTTATCAGCGCTGACTTTTCACTGTAAGCCTCCCTTAGGAGCTTCTTCGCCTTTTACTTTCAGCGGAATCAGCGTTTATTTTTCACTGTAAGCCTCCCTTAGGAGCTTCTTCGCCTTTTACTTTCGGCGGAATCAACGTTTATTTTTCGCTGTAAGCTCTGCATTCCCTTAGGAACGACTTTTGAGCTTCTCCCTGTTTTCTTTTCTTTTTTTCCTTTGCATTTACATTTACATTTTTGGGGGATATCACTCTTATAGAATTGAAATAAGGAAAAGAAAAATTACATGTTGTGGCCCCATTAAAAACCTTTCTCCCCCTTTGGAAAGGAAAAGGGTGCCACAAGAAAGAATAGAAAAAATTACATCAAGCTAAACATAATATCACCAAAGCTCGTCTGCATTCCATGATCTAGGAATGTCGTTGCCGTCCATATCCTTCAACCTGTAGGAACCGGGTCTTGACGAAGATACTATCAGAAAATGTCCTTCCCACTTCAACTGTAATTTGCCTACTGTTTCTGGGTTGGCTACTCTTCGAAGCACCAAATGTCCTGGTTCGATGTTCTTTAGCCTAACCTTTCTATCATGCCATTTTATTGTTTCAGCTTGGTATTTGTTGATGTTTTCCACAGCTTGAAGCCTGATCCCCTCTATAGCATCTTTTTCCACAGAGTAATCAGCTTCAGCTTCGTCTTCTGCCGAAGCTACTATTCTTATTGATCCTGCTTTGGCTTCTTCCGGAGTTATTGCTTCGTCACCAAACAATAGTTTGAATGGTGTAAAGCCTGTTGATCTTGATACTGTTGTGTTGTGGCTCCACACCACTTTGATTAATTTGTCTGGCCACTTTCCCCTAGGCTGATTGAAGATTAACTTCATTATTCCTGTCATTATGATGCCATTAGCTCTTTCAACAAGTCCATTTGACTCCGGATGTCGGACTGATGCGAAATGGATCTTCGTGCCAATTTGATCGCAAAATTCTCTGAAAGCTTCAGAATCAAACTGTGTCCCATTATCCACAGTAATGGCCTTCGGCACTCCGAAGCGATAAACAATATTTTGCCAGAAAAACTTTTGAATGGTGACCGAAGTTATTGTGGCTAAAGGCTTTGCCTCAATCCATTTAGAAAAATATTCCACTGCCACTACAACATTTTAAGTTCCCTTGTGCTGGTGGTAACGGACCTAACAAATCAAGGCCCCACCTTTGCAATGGCCAAGTGGGTTGTATTAACTGAGTTAAATACGAAGGTTGTTTTTGATCTCTTGCACATTTCTGACAACCTTCGCACTTTTGGACTAATTCCGCTGCATCTGAAGCTGCCTTTGGCCAATAAAATCCTTAGCGAAAAACCTTTCCAAGCAAAGGCCTAGATTCAATGTGAGATCCACGCAGGACTGCGTGTATTTCCTTGATCAGTTCTATACCTTCGGTTCTGGATAAACACTTAAGTAACGGAGAACAGACCCCACGCTTGTATAGCTCCCCTTCTATTATAACATATTGTCGAGCTCTTGCCTCTATCCTCTTGTTATAAGCTTCGTCATCTGAAAGAAAGTTACCCTGAAGGAAAGAGATGATCTCAGTTCTCTAGTCTTCACTATAGACATGGGATATGTTGAGGACTGCTCTTTCGAGAAGCTCAACCGAAGGTGCTTTTATTGTTTCGAAAAATACTTCCGAAGGTAAGGGCAGCCCCTGTGCCGCTGACTTAGCTAATAAATCAGCATATTCATTTTCTCCACGAGGAATACTTTTAACAGAAAACCCTTCAAAGGAAGCCTCAATCCTTCGGACCGTGTCTAAATATTTTTCAAGCTTCGGATCTCTTGCTTTATAACTTTTATGTATATGACCAGAAATAACCTAGGAATCAGTTTTAAGAACCGCCCTTCTGATTCCCATCGCCTTTAACTTCCGAAGACCCAAGAGTAAAGCTTTGTACTCAGCAATATTATTTGTGCAACTAAAATCAAGTCTTGTTGCATAACAAGTTTTAACTTTGGAAGGTGCAACCAACACAGCAGCTGCTCCTGCTCCGAAGGTTCCCCAAGATCCATCGCAAAATACTGTCCAAACTGCGGCATCTTTACTCATTTCTTCTTCCTGAGCCCCAGGCGTCCAGTCAGCAATGAAGTCTGCCAATGCTTGAGATTGAATCGAAGATCTATGCACATAATCAATACAGAATTCATTGAGCTCCGCAGCCCATTTTCCAACCCTTCCAGTAGCTTCTCTATTTCTCATGATGTCCTTCAACGGTTGTGAAGAAGGAACAACTATGTTGTATGCCTGAAAATAGTGCCGAAAGCTTCCTGGAGGCCATCAAAACAGCATACAGCACCTTCTCCAATTCTGTATAATTTTTCTTTGATAAACTAAGAACTTCGGATACAAAGTATATTGGGGCTTGCTTTTTGACTTGGCCTTCAAGCTTCTCCTGGACAAGTGCTGCACTTACCGCTGAGTGCGAAGCTGCCACATATAACAACAGAGGAGCCCCTGGCGTTGGTGGAGTTAGTGTTGTTAGGTCTATCAAATGTTGCTTCAGCTCTTCGAAGGCTCTCTGCTGAACTGGTCCCCATTGAAAAACTTCGGCTGACTTCAGCACTTCAAAAAATGGTAAATTTCTCTCTGCTGATCTAGATATAAATCTGTTGAGAGATGCCAGTCTTCCTGTCAATCTTTGAGCCCCCTTCTTTGTACTTGGTGGTTCCATTCGAAGGATAGCTTCGATTTTATTTGGATTAGCTTCAATCCCTTTTGTTGAAACTAGACAGCCAAGAAATTTCCCTTTCTTCACTCCGAAGACACATTTTTCTGGATTCAACTTTAAACCAGCCTGTCTAAAATTAGCGAAGGTCTCCTGCAGATCAGCAATGTGATTATCTTGCTTTGTGCTTTTTACAATGATATCATCAACATAAGTTAGCACATTTCTGCCTATCTGAGAATGAAGAACCTTCACTGTCATTCTGCTGAAGCTTCCTCCAGCATTTTTGAGCCCCTCAGGCATCCGAAGGTAACAATATGTTCCACTAGGGGTTATGAAGCTGGTTTTTGGCTCATCCTCCATCTTCATCCAAATTTGATGATAACCTGAATAACAATCCAGCAGACTTTAAGCTCTGATGAAGCTGCTGCATCAACTAGAGAATCTATCCTTGGCAATGGAAACTCGTCCTTCGGACAGGCCTTGTTGAGATCAGTAAAATCAATACACATTCTCCATTTACCATTGGTCTTTTTTACCATAACAGTGTTAGCCAGCCATTCTGGGTATTTTACCTCTCTGATAACTCCGGCACTGAGGAGCCTTTTCACTTCATTCCGAGCACCTTCGGCCTTGTCATCAGACATCTTCCGAAGCCTCTGCTTTCTGGGTCTAAAGGATGGGTCAACATTGAGCGAGTGTTCGATAACATCCCTGTTAACTCCTTCAGCTCCATCTATGTTATGAATTGCTTTTGAGTCTATCCAGTTTCCTTCGGCCCTTCTGGCAGCTTCCTGACTTCCATGAATGGCAATAGGTCCTTGATCCGAAGGTATCTTCATGCAAAGGTATGCTGGATGAAGAATTGCTTCAAAGGCATTGAGAGTACCACGACCAATGATTGCATTGTAAGGATATTCCATGTCAACAATATCGAACACAACTTGTTCAGTCCTTGTGTTGTTGATAAATCCGAAGGTTACTGGCATTGTGATTTTTCCAAGTGCTACAATATGCTTTCCTCCGAAGCCACAAAGGGGATGTGTGGCATCATGGATCTTGTCTTCGGGCTCTTGCATCTGTCTGAAGGCCTTAGCAAATATGATATCAGTTGCACTGCCTGTGTCAACCAAAACATTATGGACCAGAAATCCTTTAATCACACAAGAGATGACCATAGCATCATTGTGTGGGTAATCCTTGAGCTGAAGATCCTCTTGAGAGAAGGTAATTGGAATGTGAGACCATCTTGACTTGATGAAGGGTCCTTATACCCCTACATGTTGTACTCTTCTCTGTGCCTCCTTCTTCTGTTTCTTGTTAGCCGGCTCTGAGCATGAACCGCCTGTTATCGGGAGAATCAGCTTCGGAGCCGAAGCAGTTCCAGCTTGGTTCTTGAACGAAGCCATTGTCTCAGGAAAGTGGAAGTGAGTTCACCGGAGGTGGGCGCCAATGTTGGGGACTTGTTCTCAAATGCTATGGATCAAGAACAAGGCAACATAAAATGTTAAATATTAATGCCCTTCGTCCGCTGAAGCATTATCTCCCCAAGGATTTAATGAACTTCGGACGAAGACCATGAGTAGAATATCACGAAGGTTGTACCTTCGTGATTAAACTTACAAAATAATATGAAATAATATATAAAACATGAAACATTAAAGATAAATGTATCAGAAATAGGTAACATCATTCACATATTTTATTATATGAATCTAAAATGCCAGAACATAGTGTTTAAGTACATTTGTACCTTTGCCTTGACAGATAACAATTCCCGAGCAATGCGTTTGCAATTACAGGAATGCATGAACAGTAAAGGAATACTGTTCACTATTTATAGACACAGGACACAACCTGTAAGGAATTACAATCATGCCCCTTATAAAAGTTTACAACAATGACTCAGACCCTTATGGGCTAAAAGGTCATTCTATCTTTAAGTCAGTTCGATCCTTCGTCTTCGGACATGCTATAACACCGAAGCTTCATGAGTGGTAGCTTCGGTCATCATGTTTAAGCAGCTTTAGCCGAAGCTGTTTCCTCCTGCAGGACCTTCGGTAACGAAGCATGGTCCCAACAATATGCATGGTTATTCAATGAAGTCTAAAGGGCTGACTAATTCCATATTATGGTGAGTGTCTAATATAGAAGAATCAAATCCAAATTAACTAGAGAGGGTATGTCACATAATTTTGGATTGTTGACAATATGACAATATTCATTCATCTTCCAATTGGACCTTTATTTCATAATCAACAACTGATGTATATCCTCAAGTGCTTCTTTTTCCTTAGTGGCTACACAAGTCACAAAGGAAGTAAGATTTGAAAATAATATGCACTTGAGATTCAGTTGTTACCACCCATGCTACTATCTCCAAATATGATTTATACATTCATTATCGAGCACCCAACTTGAACCATTGAAGGAGGTGATCCTGCAAAACAAGTTTAAGTTTCGTATTTTGGTACCCAATTTGAATTGGGTCCTTTGAGATTAGTAGTAAGAGCCTTTGGTACCCACACATTACTTATTGTGACCTTTCTCTTTGTGTAGGCACCAACATATACTTGACAACCATCTTACATGGTTTCAAGTCAATATTTAATCACACAAAAAAACTAGAGTTAAGAATAGGAGCCTTTTCTCCTTTTCTTGATACATCATTATGTTGCCTTCTTGATGATGAACCTAGCTTGACTTTGGGTGCACCTAGCTTATCAAGGTTAGTCACACAAGCATTCATATCATATCTTAACCAATGAGGACAAGTTATGCATGGAATTTACAACTTAGTGATCCAATCCATTGTGAAGCATATAGATATCGACTGAAGTAGATTTCTAAGATATCAATTTGTAGGTTTCCAAAATTTAGAAAGTTTGGATCACTAGTTTCACCTTTTACAGTTTAAAAATCATATCCATGTTAGTGCATATGTATGTGATGAATATCAACAAAAAGATTCTTATGCACTTTTAGATTTAACGATAAGGGAATTTTAAACTGCATCAAGAGTAGCTATTTAGAAAACAAAGATTACAATCCATATGAATGAGATACAAATTTACCATTTTGGATTGTCTTAGTATAGCTTACTCAAGGGAAACTTATTCTCTACGACACAAGATATATAATGTTCTCCCACTAGATATGTGCATCAAGTATTTGAATGACTTGCCACATGCACTTTCAATTCAGTTAAGAGTCTCATGAGGAGTACATTATATATCACGGTCAAGGCATGATAAATTTGCAATGAATTAACTTATCATTAAGAATACTTACCACCAAGTAGAGCGTACCATTTGTTATACCAATTTTAAAGATATTACTATCTGTGGTGGTGTCATCGTAGTATTCTTCTTTTCATCATTTGTGGAGACTTCCTTCTTTAGCTTATTATCTCTTTTCCTTTTAATACTAGTTGAAAAAGAACTTTGAAAAGAGATATTAGTAGTACATGGAAGTGTTTAATGAATGGTGATCTTTAGATATGAATTGCAAACAAATCATCATTTATGAGGCATAAAGGCATCGGTTAAATTCTTTTTAAGTTAATGCACATGGAGGAGTGAATTAACAATATGCACCAATTTACAAATTTAAGCCAAAAGGAATTCTTTATATTGACATTTCTTTCCATAGAATAGATTATTACCAATTGAAAGAATGTCACTTGAAAGGAACTATTATTGATCACATACCAAATAAAACAATTAGTTCCATACCTTTGCCTTGAGCATTCCTAATCTTTCTTTTAGGTTAAGATTAACCTTTAATGCTTGTGATTTTACCAACTGAAAGAGTACAATCTCTACTTATGAATTTTCATGAAATAGCTTAAAGGAGATTGCATTAGAAACACAAGCAATAGTTTCCTATTTAGAAACCTCTAGTATATGAATGACAAGAAGGTCACTAAAATAAGGAAACATCATGATATGAACTAAATTACCCTTACAAACATCATGCATAACACTGATTTAAACATGGTGAAAATAGCATGATTATTTAATTAAGTTTACATGGCAAGTTTAGTTCATAGCATGCTGAGTGATTAATTTAGAAGACTCAAAACCAATTTAAACAAGAAGGAATATATCACATAGTATTGGTTTGATCATCTTTGAACGTTGAATGACACATTCCATTTGAGAAACACATTCTCATGTTGTGAGACTACATTAACACTTAGATAGAAACATTAGTCTCACAACTCTAGTCATATAGAGAATTCCCCTTTTGGTAAGTGCTTTAATAATTTGAATTTCTTACTTAGCACTCTATTCATTTAAGAACATGGGATAATCCTCTTTATGTCTAGGTCATGGCAATAATATGATAATTAATTTGAAATATGCCACAAGATACATACAACCAATTTAAAGCTTGTAGATGGTCACAATATAAAAATATAAAATTGTAATCTACCATATAATTGAATCTTTTCAAAGGCAAGGTAAAATCTTTTAAGTTCATTCTCAAGTGCTTCATTTTTCCTATGTGGCTACAAAAGACACAAAGGAATATACTAATTAAAAGCAATGTGCACTTAAGAATTAACTATTACCATCCTTTGGATATCCCTTAGTTGTAGGCCTTTTGCTTGATTCCCACAAAGGTTAATCCTTATTCCCTACAACACAAGTTCTTGCTAGAGATGAATATGAAGTTAGTGATATAACAACTCAATTCATCTTTGGGTCAATCTTAAAGGATAGACAATGTAAGATTGATAGCTTGAGACAAGAATTGAGTTAAACCGCTTAAGCACCCCAAAGCTTCATATAATCTGTGGGTACCTGCGAAACTTATTAAATACATTTTGGTACCCATTTTTGGATGGGTCCACCAAGGTTAGTCAATAAGTACTTAGGCACCCAAATAGCCTTGGTCCTAGAATGTGGTGAACTCATCACCTTTCTAGCACAAGTGTCAAATTTGGGTCTTCTAAGCATATTTGAGTGTATTGCCAAGTTAGGCTTAGGATTTTTACCCTTTGGACAAACCTTGAATAGATGACCCTTTTCACGGCAATTGTAACAAATGCAGTGCTTGTCCTTGCAATGCATTTGCCTTTTTCTTTCATCTCCTTTTTGATGGTCATCTTTCTTGATCGTGCAAGGTTTTGGTTCTTCATGTGGGGGCATGAATCAATTTCATGGCCCTTCTCCTTGCATCCATAGCACCTTCTATCGCTTCTCTTTGATCTTTCTTTGTTGAAGCACATAGGTACATTGTTAGAGCAAATAGTATGAGCATTAATTTTCTTACCATGAATTTTGCTCATGCCTTTCTTGGAAAGCTTGGTATTCTTTTGAAGGGGTTTTGTGCATGCTACAATTGTCCCCTTCTCAAGCTTTTTCACCATATTATCACGATTATCTTGAGAAGGTTGAGCATGACACTTTCCCTTCAATTGAGTCAAGCTCCTTCTTAGCCTCTCATTTTCTTCCTTGAGCTCATTGTTTTCTTTTCCATGGGAAACATTACTTGTTCCTGAAAATTCTAGCTCAATGAAAGATTGGCTTTCTTGAGAGCAACATTTGTTAGCACATGGTAATATAGTTTCTATTTGAGTACATGTGCATATGTTAGGTTGGTATGATTTCAAATTAGTTAACACAACCTCATGAGCCATTTCTAACATGATATGTGAATCCATAAATTTAGTATGAGAGCACACAAGCATATCATGTTTTTCTTGCAAAGCTAGATTTTCAATATTTAGCTTTTCTATTGTGTTCTTGAGCATAGCATTTTTATTTTCCAATTGAGAAATATATGATGAATGGTTAACAACTTTAATTTGTTCAATTGAAATGTGTTCATACCTTTGGACCAAATCATCATGAGAGCATTTTAGCTTCTCATGCTCTTTGGTCAACTTCTCTAAGTCTTCGATTTTTCTGATGAGGAAGTATTCTTGCTTATGAAGCATTTCTTTTTGTTCTTCCACTCTTTTCATGAGTTTGAGCAAGCTCATCCGATTTTTCTTACTTAGCTGAGCGAAGAATTGTTGAAGATCATCCTCATCTTCACTATCACTTTCTTGCTCCTCCTCATCCTCACTTTCGCTTTCACTATCACTCCCATTAGCGATAAAGCACATATGAGAAGTGGATTTGAAAGACGAACCTTGTGAAGAGGTGGATTCGTCGTTTGGTCTCCATCGATCATTTTCTTCTTTTTCAATCTTGTTCTTCGCCTCATCTTCCTTCAATTTGAGGAACATCCTTTCAGCGATTCTCATGGCAAGATCTATTGCCCTAGGATCAATATCTGCACCAAAAGATAAAGTCGAGGCAACCTCAACTTTTTCAAGCTTAGAAGCACTTTCGTTTCTTAGTCCTCCGACATGATCTTTTCCTCACGCGGTTAAGCATTAGAACGAGGAATAGGCTCTCATACCAATTGAAAGTTGCCTAGAGGGGGGTGAATAGGCAAGCGAAAACTTTTTCAACAAAAACTAGAAACGAACTGGGTAAAACCGGTTCAGCCGGTTTGCACGAGCTCAACTAAAGAATGAGATATAAAACTAAATTGATCTCAAAATCCACCCAGTTAACTTTGGAAATGAGATGTTCTAGTTGATCCACAGGGTTCGAAGTAGTAGATCTAAGAAGGGCACTTCTCAAAATCCACACACCAAAAAGATATAAGCAAATCTTCCACGGAATGGTGAGAGAACGAAGAACACGAACAAACACAATGATCAAGAACACAAGAGACACAAGATTTATCCTGAGGTTCGGTCACACCACTAAGGTGCCCTACTTCCTCGTTGAGGCGCCCACAAAGAGCCGGGTCTCTTTCAACCCTAATCCTCCCTTTGCCGACCACAAAGGTCAAGCCCACACACTAATCTTTGCTCAAACGAGCGGGTAATACAAACTTTCTTGTGGTCTTCCACAAGATTTGGAGACTCACAAGAGACACCTAGTCGTCTAGGAGCTAGAAGCTCCAAGAGTAATGAATCCACAAAGAACTCGATGTAGTACCAAAGATCGAATCAAGAAGAACAAGAAGGATTTGGAGATGAAGCACAAAAACAACAGCTCTTCAATCTCACTCAAAGATTTCTCTCCAAAGATTTGAAATGGGAGAGGCAAGAGGTGTGTGAGAGAGAGTGGGAGGTGTTTCTCAGGTTAGAAATGGAGGTCCAGTCGTGCTCATGTGTAGAGGAGAGAGGTAGGAGTGAGTATATATAGGTGGGGCTCCAAGACTAGCCGTTTTTGACTTTTCTGCACAAAAACCGGTTGAACCGGTCCCAAAATCAGTTGAACCGGTTTTCAAAAAGCTGCACACAACTTTTTGGCTGACACAGCAGACTAGTAGAAAAAAGTGAACAGTGCAAAAACCGGTTGAAGCAGTTTTAAAACCGGTTGAACCGGTTTCCACTAGACTGAAAACCAGTTGAGTGTCCGGCTGAACTAGTATTTGAATACCAGCTGAACCAGCCTGAAAACCAGCTGAACCAGTATTTGAATACCAGCTGAACCAGCCTAAAAACCAGCTGAACCAGTATTTTCTAGAGAGCAATTTTGGCCAAGATAGACTTAAAAAGGTTGTACTACATACTTTCACTAAGGATTAACAAGGGTAAAATAGAAGTTTTGGATCAAGGATTTTGAGCTTTAGTACCAACATCAACCTTCTTTTTGGATCCCCCTTGAGAGTATGATGATTCCTATACTCAAGTTAAATAAAATATAATTAAGTAAACTCCTTGAGTATTTGGTTTCTCATGTGTGATTTCTCCATGGCATTTCTCCATAAGGATCACAAACATCTTTGTCTCACCTTTTGAAGCAAACACAAATCAAACCCTGTGACTTGTACCATTTCACCATATATGAGTTCAAATCATGGCTTCAAGTCACCTTACTGATGCATCAACATATTATAACTCTTCATAGCTGATTAGTTCATCGACTTAGTGCAAGTACTCTCTTCTTCACCTTAGCCATGGTACCTCGGTCCACAAGCCATCGCTTGGCCTTCACCTTCGCTTAGTTCCTCGAAGCCCTTTCCTTGCTATCTTCACCCTATCAAGCCATTCTTGAGTCACATCACATTGAGCATCCATTGAGAGAATCATTTCTTTGATATTGTGAACCTTGCTTGAATGTCATCTAGATATAAATGCTAAGATCAATCAAGCTTTAGTTTGATTCTCATAGAAGCATATATGGACTAATAGTAATATGGTCAAGCCAATTCATGATTCCTCATATCTCATTCACTTTGGCTTGACCAATCCTCTTAATCACTTCAACCTCTATTTTGATCATATTTATGCACTAGGTGAGTGCCCGTGCGTTGCGACGGAAGTAACAATGGAACTGAAAACGAATGGAGAGTGCAAACATCACTATAATATACAAAATCCGGACAAGTACATAGCTTCTGTTCATAGCAAGAGCCATATAAAGCTGATGAACAAGATTAGCTCAAAGAAATATGATACCAGCAGGAACAAGATTGCTAGGAAACTCGATTACATTTACTTCAACAAAGGTTCCTCAGAATACTCTGTTCTTGCAGCTGGTTCTGTCATAAAGGTCATTTTACATCTTACAGGTTCACTATAAATCAATCACTGAAACATGACGCATCAGATGAAATAGCACCAAGATCTAAAAAAACTTGAGTTACATGTAGCAAGCTAGAATAGTAAGGCACTTACGACAGGCACATAGAGATCCTGGTAACTCCAAAGAGCAAGCATGTACTTATCCAAGAAGATAGGTCTATATCCAAGTAATTTAGTTTACAATGCGAAATTACAAGTCGTGTAAAATGCAGACAAACAAACAAATAAAAAATGATGCCCCACCGCATAGCTGTAGCCTGGTGAAATCAGCAAGGAGACATATGAGATCTAAGATTTTTTTTACCAAAATTTCAAAATCGTGCTGAAACAGCTGACGAATTCAGGGTATTAAGAACACCACACAAACAAATCGATCCACATAAGTTAAGAAATGAGCACAGCCTCATAATCCTTTTCTCCTCTTTCTCTTGTACAGTACACTTTGCCCTGAGGCGTGGAAACGAGCGAGGCATGGATCATGCAGTCTAAATACAATCATAGCATAAACAATCCCCCCTAATCCTTCAAACAGGCCGCAAGCGGAGAATACAAAGCAATGGAACATCAGGACAAGCAGAAGAGCTGTCAACAACCAACCAGAAAAATCTACACATGGTTTCCATCTGTAATTCACGACTTGCCTATGTGGTGTTATCGGGCTACCGTGTAATCGTCATCTGCAGCGATCCATCCTTTTGCAGCTTAAGGCTCAGGCTTGTGAACCGCTCTCTCGAGTACTGTCTGGATGCTTTCCTCCCGTCTGTTCCGGCCTTCATCATCGTCGCAAACTCATCGTAGCTTATCTTGCCATCCTGAGGAACACGACAACGAGAACAGTTTGAGATACTCTGAACCACAAAGTTCAGACTTTTGATCATTACACCGAATGAGCTAAACAAGAAACGAGAAAGAAGCTGACATCCATTTACAACTAATCGATCAACAAGTACCAACCTTATCGGTGTCTACATCACGGATGATGGCATTGATAATCTCTTCACGGTTTTGTCCAAGGTCATCAGCTAATGACTCACGGAGTTCATCAATTTCAATATAATCGCTCTGGTTCCGGTCGAAGTATGCAAATGCCTTATGCAGATGCTCATCATTTCCGATCTTTCTTAGATGAACAAATAATGTAACAAATTCTCCATAATTCAAGGACCCATTTCCATCAGCATCCGCCTGGTACAACATGCACAATAGTAACTATAAAGCGCCCAACACATCACCTTCGTGACAGAATGCTCGATTAAAATGAAAAGGAAAAACATTAAACCGGGTTGATAAAACACTATCCAAAGGTATTTGACATAAACAAAAAAAACTCCAGTACAATATTAAAGGGGTGCAAATTAAGTTTCTGTTGTGGGGGAAAAGAATGTAAACTCACCGCTTCCATTAGTGTTTGAACATCTACATCAGGCATTTGCTGACCTAACTTATGCAGACCAAGCTTCAGCTCCTCGAAACTAAGCATTTGATGCTTGTTAAGATCCATCTTCTCAAACATATCCTTTATGTCAGTAGCCTCTTCTACCCAAAGATGCTCAGCTATAACCTGTTTTCAAATATGTGAGAAAATTCAAGAGTAAGTATGACAATTAAAGGGGTACCATTTGTGGTCAAGTCAGATTGAAATGTACCCTAAGTGCATGCTTCTTGAACTTGTTCATCACAGAGAATTGTTGGAGTCTGGCCTTGTCGGTTTCACCCAAATTAACATTTGGAGCCTTCTTAATATTCTGCAACCATGGGTGACCTGGAGAGAGATACAAGGTTATTAGACAAATATATAGGGAAGAACACTAATGAAATATTATAACATTATCTTCCATCAATGCTAACGCAAGGTTCAACAATCTAAGATAATAATTTTGCACCGGTTTAAGATTGAAAAAACTGAGCAAAACACAATACAACCATCTAGTGTGAAAATGGTTATTACCAAGCACTTGGTGAGCTGTCAATCGTCGTTTTTGGTCCGGATTCAGCATTCCTCTGACAAGGTCTTTGGCGTTATCAGACACCCTTGGCCATGGATCTCTTTTGAAATCAATGACAGATCGAATGATTGCCTGAGCAACACCCTGTTCCGTTTCTACATTGCAACATTGAAACACACAAAAAGTCAAAAACATTTAACAACAAAAAAATTAAGATGCATTTTTACATTTTTATCTTCTACAGCCCCATCTCCCAATCACCACACCCAAATTCAATGTTAAGAAAATGAGTATCAGTCCACAGCATACCATATTGAGCATTTGAATTTACAAGTGATGAGAACGTATTTCTTTTCTGTTATTCTCAACATTCTAAACAGTTAATGTATACAGATGTATCAAAACTGTCCACCATTCCAGATACAAAACTAACCTGCCCAGAATGGGGGGACACCACAAAGAAGAATGTACAGAATCACTCCTGCACTCCAAACATCAACCTCTGGGCCATAGTTTCTCTTTAGCACCTCTGGAGCCATGTAATAAGGACTTCCAAAAATCTCTGAAAACCGTTCGCCTACACAAATTCAAATTCGGTTCTTCAACATATGCCATGAAACCAAGCAGCAAAAGGGATAAGACAGACCGCCACAGTCGAGTGATCATATTGTCAACAAGATGACATTATTGACAATGGCTGATGAAGAAAAATGACAAATAGATAAAGGAAAACAAACTGCACCTGGAATGAAAAATACAGACAGGCCAAAATCAATGGCCTTAAGTACCGCTGATTCTTTCTTGTTTGCAAACAAGAAATTTTCTGGTTTGAGATCCCTGTGCATCACTACATGCTTATACCTAGGAAACGGAGGGCAGCGGGGCGGTCAGGAGTACTAATCTCCTTCAGCCGCGGTGACAAGATAATGGAGTCCTCTCCTTGATCCCCAAACCCCTAAAGAAAAGACACAATGAAATCAGAAGCGAACAGCCCTACCATATTTTCTCTTGAAACAAAGTTGAACCATCGTCACCAAGAGAAAGAGAAAAACAACACTTTCCTGCTCGGTTTCATGTGCGTTTAAGATTTTTCTAGTTCAATTTCTCTGATTGGCAGATATTTTTATATCTACGATTAAGCACGAGAAGAAATCATGAGAATTCCAAGTCGCAACCGCCACGAATTGGCATCCAAAGGTGTGCTCACCTCCATGAAGCTGCGGAGAGTCTCCCCTACTCCTGCCATTGCCTCCTTCTTTGGCTCCTCCTGCTCCACCTCGCTGCCCACAGCGGCGTTCTCAACTACGAACAATTTCCCCACCATGAGACGGACGCAGTATCCTTGAACCTATTCATGATAGCATAACTATCATATGAGTAGCAGTATCCTTTATTTAATTTCTCTATTAAATATCTCCATAGGTGCAGTAAGTAGAGCACTACATAACTGAAAACGACAACTATCAAAAATAGTTCTAGAAATTTATAATTATAGCCTTGAGTCTTGACACATTACTAATATTCTTGTGAATAAGCATTTATTCATTCCATCTGTGATTTGGCCAGGATAAACCTGCGAAAACAAAACATAACAGATTTTAATGCATGAAACCCAGGTCTCCTGTACAGAAAAATATATATATAAGAGGTCCAAATTTCAGAACCACATACTACAATTTTACCTTGCAATAATCAGTTTATCCCGTTGGAGTTCTTATATGTTTTAGTAGTTCTTCTATAGGAGAAAAAACTGCAATACCTAGGAACAGATGTACGAAACAACACGCAATAAAATCAAGAAACGTGAACTAATCAGTAATTAGAAGCTCCCCCCAAAATCTGGTTATGCGTGTTATTTTAGAGCAACCAACACTACATGAACTAATAAGAGTTTTTGTGACTGAACATAAAAGTTTTTGTTCATTTTCTGTATTCCAAATCAGAGTATACATTTTAAATCAGACTACCATATGTGATTCCAAATCAGACTACCATATGCCATTCCAAAAAAAAAGCTGGAATGGCTTACTGTTGTGAGTTTTCTTTATTTTTATGTTGATTGGTAGCAAAGATATAAAATTATGTGTTTATATAGACGGCTGGTCTTGAATAATCCTAGCTGGAAAATAATGGTGCTGAAAAAATTGGTGGCCTTTCTAATTCTAGTAGTGGTTCTTCAATTGGCAACAGTGATCCTGAGAACAATATTTAGTTTAACATTTAAAGAAACTATTTATGTAAGAACCAAAACAGTCACTGATCAACCAAAACAGTCACACAGGATGGGAATTGTTACCCTCTATGCTAGGCTGATGAAGTAAGATCATGGTACTCTGAAGCTATCTACGAAGCAGAAAATGAACTTGTAACTATCACTGGCACAGATTTGATTAACCAAAATAAAAACAGAATAGTTTGTTATTATCACTCATAATCCAATAACCACAAACACAGCACTATGTTAGATCAGTACTATGTTTAGAATAGTCTAAGTAGATTCTGGTTACTGTATGATTGACAGTCTTCATCTATTGTTCCAAAAAAGCTGGTTTGGAATCGTCTAAGTTGATTCTGGTTACCCCCTATATGCAAACCAGCTTAGAAGGTTTGCTCCTAATTAATCCAGTTCTTCAGCCTGCATCTACGCCACCTCCTCCTAAGAGTGACCAATGCACTACCAAGTAATTTAGCCCATGTTATTTCTTCTATTGTTTCTCCTGATGTATTAGGAGTTTCTGAGGTAGTCCTATAATTTGGATGAGGAGATGGTTGATCATGAACAAATCCAGTTCAGCTTATTAAAGTTCAAATACACTTTATACTGATATAAAAATGACATAAAAACTGGATTACTGTCTGCGCAAAGTGTAACTTTAATTTGAGACGTGGCATAAAAAATCTCAGAACTGGTTTACTGCCAACATCATATGCAAAACTGGTTTACTGCCTGCGCAGAGTGTAGCGATGTGGCAGAGAATATTTTGTCAGGCTGAGAGGGCAATTTTCCTGCTAATTCGAGTTGTGAATTTACTTGTAGGAACCCAACACATGAATTTTGCTGATGAATATAGGTATGATTGACAGTCTTCATCTATTGTTCCAAAAAAAGCTGGTTTGGAATCGTCTAAGTTGATTCTGGTTACCCCCTATATGCAAACCAGCTTAGAAGGTTTGCTCCTAATTAATCCAGTTCTTTAGCCTGCATCTACGCCACCTCCTCCTAAGAGTGACCAATGCACTACCAAGTAATCTAGCCCATGTTATTTCTTATATTGTTTCTCCTGATGTATTAGGAGTTTCTGAGGTAGTCCTATAATTTGGATGAGGAGATGGTTGATCATGAACTAATCCAGTTCAGCTTATTAAAGTTCAAATACACTTTATACTGACATAAAATGGCATAAAAAACTGGATTACTGCCTGCGCACAGTGTAACTTTAATTTGAGATGTGGCATAAATAATCTCAGAACTGGTTTACTGCCTGCGCAGAGTATAGCGATCTGGCAGAGAATATTTTGTTAGGCTGAGAGGGCAATTTTCCTGCTAATTCGAGTTGTGAATTTACTTGTAGGAACCCAACACATGAATTTTGCTGATGAATATAGATTTTTTTGAAAATATGTGTGTGTTTATCATATTTTTTTGTCCTTGCTTTATACACCTTGTATTTTAGTGGACACAGGAAAACATTAAGACCTACTGCATTTATATTCTATATGTTAAAAAATATGTATAAAAAGGAAAAACAGAAAAGGTAGTAAGAAGAATGTGCATTTACAAAAAAAAAAATTGTCTAGGAGTTGGATAACCAAGGAATTTAATTTTTAGAAATTCTTTTTCCCTAGCTTCCAGATTGGACATACATGTTTGGAAGCCATACTGTTCCTTGTTATTAGCCTTACATAAATCATGATCTCCTTGTAGTGAGATATATTTAACTTTAAATTCATGGAGTAAAGTTCATACTACCATGTTTTAAAGAGATATTTTATCTGTTTATTTCTAGAATATTGTATATAGCATTCAAACTAAATTATACTTCCTCTGAAACAAAGTTAATTACCGATAGAAGGATAAACATGGAGTAAAGTTGGTAGTATACAATGCAGAATATCTTAAATTGTTTGTGCTGATTACAAACACTTCTACTTCATTTAGAATATCTCAAATTGTTTGTGCTGATTATAAACAGTTCTACCTTGTTTAGCTGAGTAACTACCACACTATGTTTGCCGAAACATATCATAGCAATGTCTGAATGTTGTGCATGAATTGTCTACGTATATAAATCATTATTGACCATTTCCATCCCTGATTCATGTGCTCTATTTTAGCTAAAGAATATAAAAACCCTAAACCCCAAACTTCAACAGAGCATATGCTTTATGAACATATGAACGAACACACTGCTTTTTAGAATGATCAAACAAAAGTTGTAAGAAAAAAACAAAATGGATCAGGTACCTGGTGAAGATGTGAGGATTATGGCGCACGGGTTGGGTACTTGGGTCTCCACACAGATTGGGTGCTCCCTTCGGGTTTCTTTAATAGCCACAGTTTGGTTGGGGCACCGAGGATGTTCCCTCCATCGACGGATTGAGGGGCGAAACGAGGCCGTGTAATCCGCAATCCGTGCCTCCTTCCATCACAATTGATTCCCTTCCATCGCCGCAAAGCAGGTAGAGGATTGCGAAATGCAGGGCTCCGCTGTGGAAGAGGATTGTGGCATGGATTGGGGATTGCGGCACGGATTGGGGCGTTGCGCGGAGGAAGGGGGAGAGCTACTTTGCGCGGATTCCAAACACGGATCAGCCATGGGTAGAAGGGAGAGCTGCCTGCGCGGATTGCGGTCGCAGATTGTGGACTGCGCGCAGGGGATTGAAGCTCCGTTATTGCGAACTGCCTGCGCGGACTATAATGGTCAGCTAAGTGGAGGAAGGAGGAGAGTTGTTTGCGCGTCCGCCATGGATGGAAGGGCGAGCTGCATGCGCGGATTGCAGGCGGAGCTGTTGTGGAGATTGCGGAAGGGGATTCCAAACACGGATCAACCATGGATAGAAGGGCGAGCGGCTTCCGCGGATTGCGGCCGCAGATTGTGGACTGCGCGCAGGGGATTTAAGCTCTGTTATTGCGAACTGCCTGCGCGGAGGAGGGGACGTGAGCCTGCAGACGACTTGACCGCTGCTTCCGCCCGCCTACCGCCGCCATTACTGTCGGCCCACTTTTGGCCATATTGACCGTTGCGCCTTCTCCCGCGACTGACTGACCCGTGATCAATGTGCTCGGTCGGCACTGTTGGGTCACGCGCGGGGTTGCCTCGAGTCGCGGCACCGGTTCCGCAGTCGAGAAGGCACGGTACTGGCGTAGGTGGCGGTGCAGCTTCTCGCACGTAGTAACCGGCGCGCCGGTTACATGACGTGTGGGCCTAGGCCCCCAATGCTGGACGCGTCGGAGTCGAAAGGGTGTACCCCCTTGGTACGGTTGCATGCCGCCTGCATGACGGTCCACCCTTTCACCCGCTGGTCTGGGCAAAAGTGGAGGAGAGCTTGTAACCGCTAGGCAGTTACGCGCACCGCGCACGGAGGTTTGGCTTCTTCTGCCCTGGGCCAGCTTGCATGACGTGTGGGACCCAGCCCCCATGTCGTAGGGGGAGGACCTTGGAGCAGGTTGGTGAAAACTCAGCCCGCGATGGCTGAGGACGCGAGTGGGGAGAGTCGCCTTTAAAAGGAGGGTGACCCCCTTGGATGGCAACCATGTCTTCGCACTCCCTTTATGCATCGTGTCCTTCCACCTTCTGAGCCCCCGGATGGGGAGCGCTCGCGTTGCTTTCGTCTCGTCGTCGTTGGAGGAACGCAACTTCGTGGAAGTTGGTACCTTTTAGCCATCGTTCGGCTTCAAGGATTTTCATCAGGCAGCCCGGCTGCATCCCCTCGCCAGTGGTCACCCAAGACGGTGACCACCAGTTTGATGGTGGGAAGAAGCGAGCCGGGCTGCGGCCTCTGCCCCGCCCTCAGCTTCAAGGATCTTCATCATCCTGGCTGGGGCGAAGGCCGGGCTAAGCCAGAGCTCTACCTCCCGCACGGGTCAGCGGGCCACCTCTTCTTCCAGCTTCTGGGGGTGGAAACCATCCTCCAGCTTTGCGGAGGAGGCGCCCTCCAGCCATGCCAGGGAAGGCGAACTGTTGCTGCCCTACTGATGTCTGACCCTGCAGGAACAGTTTATCTGTAGCGTGCGTATGTTTTTTGCGGCCGCCGAGGCCCAAACATATCGTCGTTGTGTTGTAAAGCTGCGTTTCCTTTCCCCTTGTTTCGAGTATCTGGACGTATTTGTTGGTAACAGAATTGTTTGTCCGAGCGAGAGTTACTTTTCACGGAAGGTGATGAGTGAGGTATCCGTATCCCGGAGGCGTAGGAGTCCCTCGGCTCGATCGGCCTTGCCGCTTACGTGTGCTCTTACTCGTCCGTAGGATTCTGTTATCGATATAGTCGAGAAGGCACGAAAAATCATTTCGGCAGAAAAGTTTTCGAGCATTAAGACTTGTCCGGTCAGTGGAATCGCTTATCCGAGCGTGAGTTACTTATCGCAGAAGGTGATGAGTGAGGTATCCGTATCCCGGAGGCGTAGGAGTCCCTCGGCTCGGTCGTGTGACGGAACCTCCCAAGTAATTAGGCCCACCTACAGTTGTCCTTGTCTAACAGACATCAAACACCCTGTAGATGTTCCTAAGTCACTTGACAAGTTCGGTATCTTTCCTTACCTTTCCAGGAACGTCTCACTCGTCTTGCAGACATTACAGAACATCGAAGATAAAGAAATGTGGAAGCGATTACATAACTTACATTTATTTAAGAAGTAAGATCAGGTTGTTTATTACAGACCAGAAATATAAACGAGTGCATAGTAGTAATATTACACATACCAAGGGAGGCACAAACTCCTCCCGATAGTTTTAAGCAAAAGTTCTATATGGAGGACCAAGTCCTCCCGCATCTTCACTCTTGTTTCTCCTCCTTAGGAACCACCTTGGTACAGAAGCAACAGAAATCTGCTACTTCCTCACCTAAAAACAACGAAGGGATAAACCCTGAGTATGGAATTACTCAGCAAGTCTTACCCGACTAAAGAAAAGACTCTCAAGGGTATGCTGGCTTAAGGGAGTCAAGGTAAGGCTTTTCAATAATCAAAGACTCTGTTTTGTAGAAATGCTTACTAAAGTGGATCCTTAAAAATCCAATTTTATTTGTCAAGTTAAGTATAATTACCTGCAACTAGAGTTCTTTCTACCCTAGTTCAATCACTGGTCCTGCACTAGCCAATTTCTTAACAAAAACCCATCATCTTTAGTGGAATGCTACGTGTAAGTCAGTGACCAAGTCTTCATAACCGCAAAGGTACGGCGATCCGAATCGATTATACTCAGCTGAGGATCTCCAATCACACGACATATGTAGCACTTAACCCTTGCATATGTCAACCCGCCACTGGGGTTCTTAAGACCAGATCAGGTTCACGCAAACCGAGAGCACAGATACACCACCGTCCAGCCTCTTGCCACGGAGGGTACACGCTACTCTCGCCACCGCTCCACGCCCATTTCGTGTTATCTTATTCTGGCCTTAGTCCACCCGAGGCAAGGCTTACCCATGACGAGGCATGTGACCAGTTAAAGGGTCCTCGGTCAGCAGGCCTACATCGAGACGGTCCTTAATCGACTCAGACGGAGACACTACACCGAGACTCTCTTCTCGTGCAAGTCACCCGCCCGGTCTCAGCTTAATCATTTTAACCCAAAAACTTGGTACCTGGCAGAGGTACATCTTTTCCGATGTTGAATCCATCACGGCCGTGATGGATTCACCATCAAGTTTTATTTTTGAAAACAACCCTCCCACTTTGCCAAACATCCTTTGTAAAACAAATCCTTTTGTTTTTCTAGAGCAATACTAAGCATAATAAAACCTTTTTGTAAAAACAGGGTTTCAAGGAAGGTAATCAAGTTCAAGGAAGGTAATGCAGGAATTGTTTAATCAATCAACTCCTATCACCTAATGCAGCAAGCAAGTGAGAAAGATTTTAAAACATCAAGGGAGGTGGCAAATGCACCGGGGCTTGCCTGGGTAACACTAGGTTAGTGTTGTTAGGTGACGTCCACTTGACGATCATCCTTGGCCTAGCACTTGATCAGATTATCCATCTTCCGGTTCATCCATCCGCATTATCCTGCAGATTAGCCCGCGCTTGGGGTCGACTTGGCTTGTCTTCCGCATCATGCGATTAATTAACATACCTGAATGGAATGCATTATGCACATGAATGCATATAGGCAGGAATAGCACAAATCTAAATAGTGCTACGCGATAGCGAATTAAACACCTAGCGGCGAGGCGTTGTACTATTTTATCCGAAAACACTAGTTATCGACGTACGACTGAGTGCAATAATTACGCTTCTCTAGATTAACCGAATCTAACGCAAACATCACTAAACAACAAACAATACATATTTAATATAATTAGCCTAAACACAACTTATCAATTAATTAATTAGAACACTAAACCTATCCTAGTCATCACCTACACATCTCATATGTATATATATGTATAAACCAATACACTATATATGATGAAGCATTTTAATAAACAATTAATACAACCACAATGCACGGTTACTACCGTCCGGAGAACTGACGCAACTAATATAACTAATTAATCCAAGCCTTGAACTAATAATAAAAACTAGCGAATCCAGTGTACTATTACTAGTCGATACAAAATTCATGAGAACGACGATGATTCCAGTTCGGACTATCCATCAAACATTAAGCTTGCGATGAACAATGTCCTTCCCGTCATCGCTCAACAGCTAGAATTCCACTTCTATCATCAACCCCATAACATCACACAACCTAACGACATAATAACAGATTAAGCCATAATTACCAAGCGCACACCTCGCATTACTGGTATTTCTAAGTTAATCGTATACATATACAAAGCGTCTTGTTTTACGATCAGAAATCCGAGAGTAAAAATAGCGAATCGGTATACAAAGCGTCTTGTTTTACGATCAGAAAACCGAGAGTAAAAATAGCGAATCGGCTCACCACATCACAACTCGATTTGGTAGTTGCCTGAACGACGACGGCCTTCAGCTTGACGACGAGATCGAATAGAGAATGGTGAGCGTGAGGATTTCACAGCGAGGAGGAGCGACATCTTGGATTCTTGGTCCGTCATTTAATCGAACACATCGGAAGCGAGGCACAGCAGGAATGGCAGTGAGGCTTGACGGCGAACGACGTGACGACGAACGACGACGAACGACAAGGTCGACGACGCGATTGGGAATTAAAGCCGAGCGAGCCGAGAGGGCGCACTGGTGAGCAGGAAACAGGACGTGACAACATGAGGCTTGACCCGGCGAACAACGACGCAGAGAGCAAAGCGAGGTCACGACCGGGCGAACTTTATTGCGCGGACTGCTTTGCGGTCAGGACGGCTGTCGCAATGCACACGATGTTGCCACACCACGACCCCACCACGACGAGGAACAGAGGCGCGCACAGGGAAGTTGGCGCGCAGGGAACGACCGGTCCAACAGTTGCCATGGCACGGTGCAGGGAGGATCCCAGAGCGCGCGGCGAACAGTGAGCGAGCTGCGCCAGGGAAAATCGCGACGCACAGGGGAGGAGCTTGGGGACGCCGGTCATGGAAACAGGGGCAGGGCGAGCTCCATGGCATGTGGCCGAGCAGAAAGTGTCAGTTGAGGGAGATGAAGACATGGCTGGGGGCAACAACTTGATCCATGTGCTAGGGAGAAGGACTCGACGACCAGCGAGCTGGGAGAGGCACCGAGTTGCAGGAGGGAGTAGGGAGGGCGCGGCATGGCTGGATAGGAGCTCGGCTGGGAACTGCTCGGCGCAGTGGAGCAGGGGCGGACGAGCGCGCCAGGGAGAGAGCGCCGCGGCCAGCCGAAGAAGCAGGGACTCCACGGCGATGCTCAGGTCGAGGTGGAGACGACGACCACCAAAGCTGGGCGAGCTGGGAGCCGAGCGCGAGGACAACCGGCGCTGCACAAGGAAACAGCGACAGCGTAGAGGAGAGAGGAAAACAAAGGCGCCGGTGGCCGGACAGAGAGAGCCGCCATGGGAGATGGGCACAGGGAGGAGCAGAGCCGAACCAGGGGCTGGGGCGCGGCACAGGAGGAGCGAGTTGAGGGAGCTCCTCTGCGCGGTGACCAGGGAGCTAAAGGCTGGAACAGCGCGCGTTGGTGGAAGATGAGCAGGAGCTGGGAATTTGAGGAGCACGCGGCATGAAGAACAAGCACAGGGAAGGGCTGCCGAGCAGGGAGATAACGCCGGCTGAAAAAAATCAGACAAGGGGAGGGCAGCAGGATTTTTCCAGGGAGAGGAGTACGTGGAAGTTGAGCTCATCGGAGAGGTTAAGGAATAGGCTCACAGTGTTGAAAATATGGGCACCAGGACGTACGAGCCACTTCAAGGATATTACCAATCAGCGGTGGAGATAAGATCAGCTAGGAAAAGGAGAATTTTGATTCTTCTTTTTTTTCATTAACATCAGATATGGATAAACACAGGTTCCCAAATTATGATTTAAAAGATGTATAAAATAGTCGAACCAAAATAAAATTGACCACGATATTTGGATAAGATTTGATTTAGTGAATACTCCATAGTCAGATGAATCTACCCGTTATTTATATCCGAAGATTTGGATCTAGGCGAGAAACGACAGACCGAAATAAACTGGTTTCGGCATCGATAATTGGCTCTGCGATTTAACTGAAATTAGCCGCAACCATATCTGCGAATGTACACGCGACTTCGTCGCCAAAATAGCGTGCTGAAGGATAAATTGGGTCATAACCTCGTGCAAGATTTCGCGCGATTCGAATTATTTCACCCCGAACATTTTAGTCGTCGAGTTCAAATTAATTTGCCCGGGATAAAAATCATCCGAGTAGGTCGGGCTTCCAAATTCGCATTCGCGCGAGCGATGAATTTTAAATAATCACCGGACACACCGATTTTCGGAACAACGATATTCCGAACAGCACGAAAATTTAGGATGAACCCGAATAGATAAAAATAAAAAGCGTTGTTGAACTCGCGACAAATGAAACAGATGCGATATTAAAATCGCGATAGACGAAGATGATTAAAATTTAGCATCTGTTTTATCCACTGATATTACGTGCTTAAATCCATACTCGTTGTCGAGCGGAATATAAACACCAGGGATGTTACAGGTCGGCCTTGGCTGCTTACGTGTACTCCATCGTTTTCAGGATCCCACTTTCGAAGTAGTCGAAAAACACGAAAGACGTTCTGGCAGAAAGACCTTTTCTGAGGAAAATTTTGACGCAGAGGGGGTGCCCCCCTTCTAGCCCCCGAGGGAGGGTCGGGCTTTGCCGAGGCAAGGCTGACCCTTCCTTGATGGTTAGACTTTGTATGTAAGCGAGATATATGAACGACTTGAAAACATCTTAAGGGTAGAAGCGACGTAGCTGTCGGATGTTCCAAGTGTTGCTGTAGACCTCGCCTTGACTGTTGGCCAGTTTGTATGTTCCGGGCTTCAAAATCTTGGCGATGATGAATGGCCCTTCCCAGGGAGGCATGAGCTTGTGACGCCCTCGGGCGTCTTGTCGTAGCCGAAGCACCAAGTCGCCCACCTGGAGGTCTCGGGACCGAACCCCTCGGGCGTGGTAGCGTCGCAGGGACTGCTGATACCGCGCCGAGTGTAGTAAGGCCATGTCCCGAGCCTCTTCCAGCTGGTCCAGTGAGTCTTCTCGGTTGGTTCGATTGCTTTGGTCGTCGTACGCCCTCGTCCTCAGGGAACCGTATTCTAAGTCTGTGGGCAAGATGACCTCGGCCCCATAGACTAGAAAGAACGGCGTGAAGCCCGTGGCTCGGCTCGGCGTTGTCCTCAGACTCCAGACCACCGAGGGGAGTTCCTTCATCCATCGTCTGTCGAACTTGTTGAGGTCGTTGTAGATCCGCGGCTTGAGTCCTTGCAGAATCATGTAGTTGGCACGCTCTACTTGCCCATTCGTCATGGGGTGAGCTACGGCGGCCCAGTCCACCCGAATGTGGTGATCTTCGCAGAAGTCCAGGAACTTTCTGCCGGTGAACTGGGTGCCGTTGTCGGTGATGATGGAGTTCGGGACCCCAAAGCGATGGATGATGTTGGTGAAGAACACCACCGCCTGTTCGGACCTGATGCTGTTTAGGGGTCAGACCTCGATCCACTTGGAGAATTTGTCGATGGCGACCAACAGGTGCGTGTAGCCCCCGGGTGCCTTCTGCAAGGGACCGACAAGGTCCAGACCCCACACAGCAAACGACCAGGTGATGGGTATTGTCTGCAGAGCCTGAGCGAGCAGGTGGGTCTGCTTCTCGTAGAATTGACACCCTTGGCAGGTGCGTACAATCCTAGTGGCATCGGCCACCGCGGTTGGCCAATAAAAACCCTGTCGGAAGGCATTCCCAACGAGGGCTCGAGGTGCTGCGTGGTGACCGCAAGCCCCCGAATGTATTTCTTGTAATAACTCCTGACCTTCGGTGATGGATATGCATCGCTAGAGGATGCCTGAGGGGCTGCGGTGGTAGAGCTCCTTCCCGTCCCCCAGCAAGATGAATGACTTGGCGCGCCACGCCAGTCGCTGAGCTTCGGCTCGGTCGAGGGGCAGCTCTCCTTGGTGGAGATATTGCAGGTACGGGGTCTGCCAGTCTCGATTAGGCAGGACCCCATTCCGCTCTTCCTCGACGCGCAGTGCCTCACCCTCGGGGGCCGAGGGTGCCTTGGGCTGAGCCGAGGGCGCCTCGGGCAGGGCCGAGACCTTCTCGGGCTCGGGCGCGTCGTCGGTCTTGACTGAGGGTTGATGTAGGTCTCGGGAGAAGACGTCCGGGGGAACCATTGTCCGCCCCGAGGCTATCTTAGCCAGCTCGTCCGCAGTCTCGTTGTATCGTCGGGCGATGTGGTTGAGCTCGAGCCCGTAGAACTTGTCCTCCAGACGCCGAACCTCATCGCAGTAGGCTTTCATCTTTGGGTCGCGACAATGGGAGTTCTTCATGACTTGGTCGATGACAAGCTACGAGTCACCACGAGCGTCGAGGCATCGGACCCCTAGCTCGATGGCGATGCGCAACCCGTTAACCAAAGCCTCGTACTCGGCCACATTGTTGGACGCCGGGAAATGGAGGCGCAGCACGTAGCAGATGTGCTTCCCGAGGGGTGAGATGAAGAGCAGGCCCGCGCCCGCTCCTATTTTCATCAGCGACCCGTCGAAAAACATGGTCCAGAGTTCCAGCTGGATCGGAGCCGCTGGAAGCTGGGTGTCGACCCATTCTGCCACAAAGTCCGCCAAGACTTGGGACTTGATGGCCTTCCGAGGAGCGAACGAGATTGTCTCGCCCATGATCTCCACCGCCCACTTTGCAATCCTGCCCGAGGCCTCTCGGCACTGGATGATCTCCCACAGGGGGAAGGATGACACCACAGTCACCGGATGAGACTCGAAGTAGTGTCGCAACTTTCGCCGCGTCAGAATTACCGCGTATAGTAGCTTCTGGATCTGTGGGTAGCGGATTTTGGTCTCAGATAGTACTTCACTGATGAAGTAGATCGGCCTCTGTACGGGCAATGCATGCCCCTCTTCTTGTCTCTCAACCACGATCGCGGCGCTGACCACTTGAGTGGTAGCGGCGACGTAGATCAAGAGGGCTTCTTCGACAGCGGGGGGCACCAAGATGGGTGCGCTGGTAAGGAGCGCTTTTAGGTTCCCGAGGGCTTCCTCGGCCTCGGGGGTCCAAGTGAAGCGCTCGGTCTTCCTCAAGAGGTGGTACAGAGGTAGGCCTCTTTCGCCGAGGCGCGAGATGAAATGGCTCAGGGCCACAAGACATCCCATGACCCTCTGTACTCCTTTCAAGTCCTTGATGGGGCCCATGTTGGTGATGGCCGCGATCTTCTCTGGGTTGGCCTCGATGCCCCGCTCGGAGACGATGAACCCCAAGAGCATGCCTCGGGGGACTCCGAAGACACACTTCTCGGGATTGAGTTTTACGCCTTTTGCCTTGAGACACCGGAATGTCGTTTCAAGGTCGGAGAGGAGGTCGGAGGCTTTCCTCGTCTTGACTACGATGTCATCGATGTAAGCCTCGACCGTTCGACCAATGTGCTCTCCGAACACGTGGTTCATGCACCTTTGGTATGTCGCACCCGCATTCCTCAAACCGAATGTCATAGTAACGTAGCAGTACATGCCAAAAGGTGTGATGAAAGAGGTCGCAAGCTGGTCGGACTCTTTCATCCTGATTTGGTGATACCCTGAGTAGGCATCTAGGAAAGACAGGGTTTCGCACCTAGCAGTGGAATCCACGATTTGATCGATACGAGGCAGAGGGTAGGGAACCTTTGGACATGCTTTGTTTAGACTAGTGTACTCTACACACATCCGCCATTTCCTTCCTTTCTTTCTCACAAGCACAGGGTTGGCAAGCCATTCAGGATGGAATACCTCTTTGATGAACCCTGCGACCATCAGCTTGTGGATCTCCTCGCCTATGGCTCTATGCTTTTCTTCCTCGAATCGGCACAGAGGCTGCTTCACGGGTCGGGCTCCAGCTCGGATATCCAGTGAGTGCTCGGCGACATCCCTCGGTATGCCAGGCATGTCCGAGGGACTCCACGCAAAAACTTCGGCGTTCACGCGGAGAAAGTCGACGAGCACTGCTTCCTATTTGGGGTCGAGCTTGGAGCCAATCCGTATCTGCTTGGAGGCGTCGTTGTTGGGGTCGAGAGGGACGGATTTGACCGTCTCAGCTGGTTCGAAGTTGCCGGCGTGGCGCTTCGCATCTGGCGCCTTCTTGGAGAGGCTCTCCAGGTCGGCGATGAGGGCCTCGGATTCGGCGAGGGCCTCGGCGTACTCCACGCACTCCACGTCGCATTCGTACGCGTGTTGGTACGTGGAGCCGATGGTGATGACCCCATTGGGGCCCGACATCTTGAGCTTGAGGTAGGTGTAGTTGGGGACGACCATGAACTTGGCGTAGCATGGTCTCCCCAGCACTGCGTGGTAGGTTCCTCGGAACCCGACCACCTCGAACGTGAGGGTTTCCTTTCGGAAGTTGGAGGGAGTCCCGAAGCAGACGGGCAGATCGAGTTGCCCAAGGGGTTGGATGCGTTTCCCGGGGATGATCCCGTGAAAAGGCGTCGCGCCGGCCCAGATCGAGGACAGATCGATCTGCAGGAGCCCGAGGGTCTCAGCGTAGATGATGTTGAGGCTGCTGCCTCTGTCCATGAGGACCTTGGTAAGCTTGATGTTGCCGATGACGGGATCGACAACGAGCGGGTACTTCCCTGGGCTCGGCACGCGGTCGGGGTGGTCGCCCTGGTCGAAGGTGATGGGCTTGTCAGACCAGTCTAGGTAGACTGGCGCCGCCACCTTTACCGAGCAGACCTCCCGGCGCTCTCGCTTGCGGTGCCGAGCCGAGGCATTCGCCACATGCCCACCGTAGATCATGAAGCAGTCATGGACCTCGGGGAACTCCTCTGCCTTGTGATCCTCCTTCTTGTCGTTGTCGTGGGCTCGGCCACCTTCCACCGGTGGCCCGACCCTGTGGAAGTGGCGCCGAAGCATGACGTATTCCTCAAGGGTGTGCTTAACGGGACCCTGATGATAGGGGCACGGCTCCTTGAGCATTTTGTCGAACAGGTTGGCGCCTCCGGGAAGCTTCCGCGGGTTCCTGTGCTCGGCGGCGGCGACAAGGTCTGCGTCGGTGGTGTCGCGTTTCGCTTGTGACTTCTTCTTGTCCTTCTTCCTCGCGCCGCACTGAGCGGACGCCTCAGGGACATCTTTCGGCTGGCGCCCCTGGGGCTGCTTGTCCTTCCAGAAGATGGCCTCGACCGCCTCCTGCCTAGAGGCAATCTTGGTGGTGTTGTCCATCAGCTCGCTCGTCCTGGTGGCAGTCTTGCGACCCAGCTTGCTCACCAGGTCGCGGCAAGTGGTGCCGGCGAGGAACGCGCCGATGACATCTGAGTCGGTGATGTTGTGCAGCTCGGTGCGCTGCTTCGAAAATCGCCGGATGTAGTCCCGGAGGGACTCTCCCGGCTGCTGGCGGCAGCTTCGGAGATCCCAGGAGTTCCCAGGGCGCACGTATGTGCCCTGGAAGTTGCCGGCGAAGGCTTTGACCAGGTCGTCCTAGTTGGAGATCTGCGCAGGAGGCAGATGCTCTAGCCAGGCTCGGGCAGCGTTGGAGAGGAACAGGGGAAGGTTGCGGATGATGAGGTTGTCATCGTCCGTGCCACCCAGCTGGCAGGCCAGCCGGTAGTCCGCGAGCCACAGCTCCGGCTTTGACTCCCCCGAGTACTTGGTGATGGTAGTCGGGGTTCGGAACCAGGTCGGGAACAGCGCCCATCGTATGGCCCGGCTGAAAGCCCGCGGACCAGGTGGTTCGGGCAAGGGGCTCCGATCCTCCCCGCTGTCGTAGCGTCCCCCATGCCTAGGTTGGTAGCCTCGGCGCACCTTCTCATTGAGGTGGGCTCGACGGTTGCGGCGGTGGTGCTCGTTGCCGAGGCAACCCAGGGCTGCAGGCGCGGTGTTCCGCGTGTGCCCGGTGTGAACCAAGGCTTCCCGCATGAACCGGGAAGTTGCAGCGCGATGCTCCGGGGGGTACCCCTGCCTTCGGGAGGCAGAGCTCTCGGCCCGTCGGACCGCGGCGTCTTCCAGGAGATTCTTGAGCTCTCCCTGGATACGTCGCCCCTCGGTGGTGGACGGTTCCGGCATCGCTCGGAGTAGCATCGCTGCTGCGGCCAGGTTTTGGCCGACCCCACTGGAAGCCAGAGGCAGCCTTGCCCTGGCATCGTCGGTGATGCGGTGCTGGACGTCCTGGGCCAGGTGACACGCTTCTCCGGCCGGTGCTCGGCCTGCCCACTTCTGCCCGATATTTTGCCGAAGCTGCACAAGTTGTCCTACTTCCCCGTCGAGTCTGGCCTGTACCTCGCGGATTTGCTCGAGCTGTGCGTCCTGACCCCCCACAGGGACTGGGACCACAGCTAGCTCCCGAAGGATGTCAACGCGAGGCGCAGGCCTAGGGGGATCACCGTCCTCCGGCATACCAAGATGGTTGCCTTCGTCGAGACCCCCTAGATCGACGTGGAAGCATTCACGACTTGGGCCACAGTCCTCGTCGCCGAGGCTGTGGCTTCTATCGGAGCAATTAGAGAGGCAGTAGTCACATGCGGTCATGAAGTCCCGCATGGCACAGGGGTTATCGAGCCCGAAGAAATCCCAACCAGAGTCGGTCTCGTCATCTTCCTCGGTACCCAGAGGCCCGTAGGTCGAGACGGCCGTCAGCCGGTCCCAGGGTGACCGCATATGATACCCCGGAGGGTTTGGACATGCCTTTACGAAAGCATCCACCGAAGCGGGGTCGCTTGGTGGGTCGCAGCTGGATCTAAAAGGCATGGAACGGGAAACGGACGGTACCTCTTGATCGATAGGTGGTGACGAAGTCGCGTCAGGGACGGACTGCACCGTTGTCTCAGGTACGAGGCTAACGCCTAGCATGTCCTTCGCGAGCGTGCTGGCGTCGTCCGTCTGCTTGGAGTTGGTGTGTTGCGGGGAAACGGCGCTTGTCTTCGTCTCAGACACGAGGTTGACAGCCGACGAGGTGCCGCCTCCTGCTTGGCCATGCCTGCCCCGCCTCCTCCTCCGTCGGCGGGGAAGGTGACGGGACAGACCCGGATGTTGCTCTTCCGCCACGAGGGGAAGACGTCGTCAATTCCGCCGCCGGCGGGCGGGCCGACGACCGCCATTGTCGTTGTCGCACGGCGGAGGAAGGAGTATCATGTCGTAGCTGCCGTCGAGGGACATGAACTCCAGACTCCCGAAACGAAGCATCGTCCCAGGTTGAAGAGGTTGCTGGAGACTACCCATCTAGAGCTTGACGGAAAGCTGTTCGTCAACACGTAGCAGGCCCCTACCTGGCGCGCCAACTGTCAGCGTTTCGACCCCGGGGGGTCCTTGGACCGACGAGTAAATTGTCGCCGCGTGTCCCAGCCCAGATAGGTCGGCACGAGACGGAGCACGAAAGGGGGTGAGAAATGGCGAAGGGGAAACCCGCGGCCTTCGTGTTGTCCTGCGCCTAGGTCGGGTGCGCTTGCAGTAGGGGGGTTACAAGCGTCCGCGAGGGAGAGTGAGAGAGACTGTCCATGGAAAGCTGTTCGTCAACACGCAGTAGGCCCCTACCTGGCGCGCTAACTGTCGGCGTTTCAACCCCGGGGGGTCCCTGGACCGACGAGTAAATTGTCACCGCGTGTCCCAGCCCAGATAGGTCGGCGCGAGACGGAGCACGAAAGGGGGTGAGAAACGGCGAAGGGGAAACCCGCGGCCTTCGCGTTGTCCTGCGCCTAGGTCGGGTGCGCTTGCAGTAGGGGGGTTACAAGCGTCCGCGAGGGAGAGTGAGAGAGACTGTCCGCCAGCCCGTTCTCCCGCGCGGCCAACCTTCTCGTACGAGAGCCCTGGACCTTCCTTTTATAGGCGTAAGGAGAGGGCCCAGGTGTATAATGGGGGGTGTTGCAGTGTGCTAACGTGTCTAGCAGAGAGGAGCTAGAGCCCTAAGTACATGCCGTCGTGGCAGCCGGAGAGGTTTTGGCGCCCTGTTCATGTGATGTCGTGGCCGTCGGAGGAGTGCTTGAGCCTTGTGGAAGTACAGCTGTCAGGGCTGTCGGATCCTTGCTGACGTCTCCTTGCTTCCGTAAGGGGCTGAGAGCCGCCGTCGTCATGGAGCACGCGGGGTGCCATCATTACTTGTTTATCGGGGCGAGCCAGATGGGACGCCGGTCTTGTTCCCTGTAGCCTGAGCTAGCTAGGGGTAGGGTAATGATGGCCTTCCCTGTGACGTGGCGGGTCCGAGCCCGAGGTCGGGCGAGGCGGAGGCTCCTCCGAGGTCGAGGTCGAGTCCGAGCCCTGGGTCGGGCGAGGCGGAGACCGTTTTCCGAGGCTGAGGCTGAGTCCGAGCCCTAGGGTCGGGCGAGGCGGAGTCCGTCTTCCGGGGTCGAGGCTGAGTCCGAGCCCTGGGTCGGGCGAGGCGGAGTCCGTCTTCCGAGGTCGAGGCTGAGTCCGAGCCCTAGGGTCGGGCGAGGCGGAGTCCGTCTTCCGAGGTCGAGGCTGAGTCCGAGCCCTGGGTCGGGCGAGGCGGAGTCCGTCTTCCGAGGTCGAGGCTGAGTCCGAGCCCTGGGGTCGGGCGAGGCGGAGTCCGTCTTCCGGGGTCGAGGCTAAGTCCGAGCCCTGGGTCGGGCGAGGCGGAGCTTCCCATGGTGCCCGAGGTTGGACTTGGCTGCTGTCAGCCTCACTCTGTCGAGTGGCACAGTAGTCGGAGCGGGGCAGGCGACGCTGTTTTCCTGTCAGGCCGGTCAGTGGAGCGGCGAAGTGACTGCGGTCACTTTGGCTCTGTCGACTGAAGAGCGCGCGTCAGGATAAGGTGTCAGGCAATCCTTGCATTAAATGCTCCTGTGATACGGTCGGTTGGCGTGGCGATCTGGCCAAGGTTGCTTCTCCGTGAAGACTAGGCCTTGGGCGAGCTGAAGGTGTGTCCGTCGCTTGAGGGGGCCCTCGGGCGAGACGTGAATCCTTCGGGGTCGGCCGCCTTTGTCCGAGGCTGGGCTCGGGCGAGGCGAGATCGTGTCCCTTGAGCGAACCGAGCCTTGACCTTAATCGCGCCCATTAGGCCTTTGCAGCTTTGTGCTGATGGAGGTTACCAGCTGAGATTAGGAGTCTTGGGGGTACCCCTAATTTTGGTCCCCGACAGATATACAAATGGTTTTAGATACCGTGGTTCTATTTATGGATTTGGTTACGGTGAGGAAATGATCCACGAGTTGGTTATTGCTAAAACTTGGCTTCTACTAATAATAAACACCCGACGAACTAAAACCAACAACTTTGAGCCTCACCCCACGTACAGCTAGTCCACTTCAGCCAAACGGGACATTTGCTAAGTACGTTGATGTGTACTCATCCTTGCTTTCACAAAACTCCAGGTTGCATTTCATGCAACCTATGCTCAGGTAAAGAAGAAGGCATCGAGGCGGATCTCCAGGAATTCTAGGACTTCGACGAGTTCGAGGATTATGCTAGCGACCACCCCGAGTCAGTTGCCTGTGGTGGGTTTATTTATGTTGGCTATGTTTCTATTATGTGCACTTTGATATAAATAATATAAATGACTCTAGTATATAATACTATTACTTACTCTTTATTATTATTTGAATCATTGTGCTATAATGATTCATTTATGTAATCGTTGTGTACGCGAGTTTTGATTCTGGCACGTACATGGTTCAGATTCGGTTTGCCTTCTAAAACCGGGTGTGACACGCCGATCGCTGTTGATTGAGAGAGAGTGCGAGAGCAGAGCGAGCGGACGGGAGCGAGGCGAAGCGGAACAATCGATCGGTTTCAATTGAACCAACTAGGTGTGGGTTTCAATTGAACGTCGATTCGTGCCTAGGGAAGTCCGTCGTCGTCGCTCGTGCCCAGGAAAGACCGGCGTCATCGAGGGAGGTGGGACGCCAGCATGCGCCACACCGGGGCGCTTGCCTCCGAGGAGCCGACGTCGCACGCGCGCCTTTGGGATTCGTTGCTGCGTGTGCGCCTCCCAGATCCGCTGACGCCGTGCTCCCTCAGGGGACCGTCGCTGCCGCACACGCCTTATATGCGCGTCACCGCCACACGCGCCTCAGGTGGCCGCCACTACGGCGTGGCCTCGGGGAGCCACCGCCGTCGCGTGAGGTGAAGGTGGCTACCGCTGTGGCGCGACCTCGGGGAGCCGCCTCTGTCGCGCGCGCCTCTAGGATCCGTCGTCGCTGCTCGCGCCTAGGAGAAGTCGTCGTTGCGGCTCACGCCTAGGAGAGGTCGCCGTCGCCGCTTCTGCTTCGGTTGGCCACCACCGCCGCGTTCCCCAGGGAACCACCACCATATGCGCATCGGCAGGGTGGGGGCACCTTCCCTCGTGCATTGTGGTGGGGGGCGTCACCGCCGACGCCAAAAAATGAAACCCTAGCGCCCTAGGCCTCCTTTTATAGACGTCCGAACCTGGTGTGGCTGAACCGGATGCCACCATTGAGTCAGGACTTACTCTAGTTATTGAAACTTTCTAGACATTTTAGTATTAGGTCTAATAAAGAATCGATGTGAAAAGGGTACCTTTAATACCGATACTAAAATGGAACTTTTAATACCAGGTACTGAAGACCTCTCTTTTTAAGGGTCATGGAACCGGGACCAAAAATTAATGACTTTACCCCATATTCTCCAGTAGGATACTAGTCGACCAAGCCAACTTTTGGGAATGAATCATGGCCGACAACAAAGTCGGGTTCTCTGTTGTATAGTGGTGCTCCGGTGCAATTGATCGTGTTTTCTCGCTTATTTCGCTACCCCGCTCTTGTGTGTGCTCTGTTGTGTTTTTTTTTAGAATTTTTGGAGGACGTCGGTTGGCTCCTGTGTATTTCACTTCACCCATAGTTTTGATGTTTGGGGGGGACGTATCCTATGCTCATGGAGTTCTTGTGCTCATATGAGCACTTTAAATTTGGTGCCTTCATTTCTCATCCAAGTGGTGAGGGCAGCAGTGGCACACAGAAGAGACAGCCGGCGCGGCGCAACAAGGGTGACACACAGAAGAAACTAAGAAATATCTATTCACATTTGGATGAAAAATGAAGGCGCCTGATTTAAAGTGCTCATATGAGCACAAGAGCTCCATGAGCACAGGGGGTTGAGATTGGGACAACGACAAAACTAAAAAAGGAAATTATTTGAGCTCCTATCCATTCTCTCTCTGTTATTATTCATACAACAAACATAAGAAAAGCCAACGCACAAACAATGCCATCTTGAAAAGAAAAAAAATATATACTGATCGAGTTGGACTCCACAAACTAATAATAATAATAAACTTGTGGAAAAAAAAGAGAAGCACTGAAGGATGTTCCGCCATTGGCTTGAACAGAGAGAGTATCATACAGCAGCTGAGGGTCCAGAGCCCAGATTGCCCGTATTGCTATTCAGAAGGCCTGCATGACTAAGCAGAGCCCAGATGTGCGTGAGGAACTCCCCGCCGTCTTCAAGGTGCTGCATGTGTTGCTCCGTGGTGTAGTGCGACTTAGCGGCATGGATGGTTGCCTTGGCCCAGAATTCTTGCAGCAACTCCCAGCGATCCCCATCGGGCTTCCTCTCCAGCTTCTTACCGAACTTGATGCCTTTCTGGAAGATCTTCCGAGGGTCGTCGTCCTCCCCGGTCCCTTCTAAATCCTTCATCTTGGCGTAAATCTTGGAATCCATGTAGGAGGATCCGAGAAGCTCTATGCGTTCTCCCATCACCGTTTTTGCCAACTCTGCTATTTCGGCTTCATGGTAGGGAAGCAGTTCTGGGACAGATCCAATCAAGTACGCACAGTATCTGGACAAGTGAACTGCGACGCCTCGGTCGTTATCTCGATGAGCAAGAGCGATCCCATCATCTACTCTGTTGTTTGGAAGCAGTGACCCTAGCACATTCCTGTATCCAGACAGATTAGCTGCAAAAAAGCCTTGGTGCTTGCTGCATCGGCATCGAGTCGTCGTCCGTTTACTGGGAGCAGGACCTGAAATGTCACAGTACTCAGTTGCGATGTGATGAATTAACATGTCTTGGAGCGATGTTTCTTCGACGACGTTGGTAGTTAGGTTGCCGCCGTACGTTGATATGAGAGATCTAGCAACAGCTCTCTTCACCGCATCAGAGACCTCCACTGGACCTTGCATTCTTTGCCGGAGAACCACCGAATACTGCTCCATCCTGTTTCTTCTCATCAGCTGTTGTCGTCCAGAAAGCGTAGCCCTTCTAAGAAAAGCGATGACTGCTCCAAAGGTGGATGCGCTGGTCTCGTACCAGTGTTTCTTGACATGCATGGTGGCTAGTGATACCTGTGGGCCCAGTCCGATGCCAGATAAAGTGTCGCTTGCACTAGCTCCACTACGAGGGCTATGCCGAGAAGCAGTAGAGTGAGGATGTGATCAGCTCTTGAGACGTGTACTTCTATGATCGGATTTGGGGTCTCGAGCACCAGTGAATCTGTGATGGCAAACACCGCAACGGTTAAGATTAGAATGATCTTTGCTAAAACCAGACACTGAGCAACTGGCAGCAAGGACGTATTCGTCGCCACGAAGGTACGGAAGTACTTTGTGAAGAAGAAATCGTAGCAGAAGCCCAGCTCTGACTCGATAATCCTGAAAGCTCTTCTGAAATCCCCTTCAGAGGGCAGCAGTTTCTTGAATACAAAGTCATGGCTTTTTTCCACAGAGCTGGCCTTGGGACCGACCCGCCCAAAGAAGCCCCTCCGCAGGAGTTGAAGAAACAAGGCAAAGGACAGGCACAGGTCTTTCAGAGAAGCTGAGTTGCCATCCAGACAATCCCATATCTGGTCAATGGTAATGGTAACGATTTCATCTGCAAAGAGGTAACGACTCCAGACTACAGCCTTGTAGCCCTTCATGCTCTGAGGGTCGTCGTCAGTCTCTGCGTCTGCGGCCTGCAGTCTGCGACGACGGATCCTGTTTGGGACGGTGAAGAGACTCGGTTTCTGGTGTCTGTATCCCCGAAATGCTAGACCATAGGATTCCAAGAACTTTGTCAATAAAGCGACACAAAAGAGGGCGATGACAAATCTTGAACTTGCTCTGGATTTCTTGAGATGCCGGTTCAGGTCCAGGGCTGTCTTCAACGTAAGAGTATTCGGATCAATGAGCAGACTGAACATGAGCCCGTAGAAGCCGTACCTAAAGACGTCGACTACAACCTCCGTGTACTTGTTTCTGAAGCTGTCATAGAAATCGTAGTGCTGTACGACGGTAGTGCCCGTTGAGGCCATGACAAGGAAAGCAGCCCAGACGGGATACAACGAGTTCTTGATTGGGGAGGACTGCATCGTACCAAGGGTGTAGAAGACGAGAGCATCCATAAGTTTGGAAGACGCCCGCAGGGCAGTGCCGAGGAAGGAGCTACGCCACCGCCGCCTGTAGAAGCCGAACAAGAGCTGGAGAAGCAGCAGCACAGCGGCCGCTAGCACCAGAACTTCCACAGTGGTGATCGTCGCCCTTGGGTGGTTCAGCCAAGGGGACAGAGCCTGCATTGCTCTTGTCATGTTTACTACTCCATCTTGGTTGGAGCCTGGCTGATCCATGGCCATGGAGTGGAGTGGAGGAGATGAATGAATTGCTGTTGCTCTTGAGGAATCAATTGGAGTCTAACACTACTATGTACTATCTTCTGCAGTGCACCGCCGGGGTTTCCCACAGACACCTTTCCGTCGTCCATAGTGAATGATAGACTGGATCTAGCCACGGGGGGTACGCAAGGGACATCTTGCACAACTGAAGGGAAAAAGAAATGCTTTCTTATGCCGCCCATTTGCAAATCAATTGTTCATTAAAGGATCACTACCTCCTTAACCGGTAATTTATTGCCTTTGGTCCAAAAGCATCGCCAAGTGTGTTTTAGGATAACAAAAGTCATCAATAACACATCATTATTGATGGGTACATCGATTACCATTAAAAAATGACGCCTGAATTCTATAACTAATTAACCATACATTTATTGTGTGAAAGTAAATAAAGCATGTCTTTTCAAACGACGAGACTAACATCTTTATTACCAAACTAAATAACACACAAGGTTTGTCATCGAAGTGACAGTGGATGTGCTGATTGTCTAATCTTGAAACTGAATTTAAGTGTTTGCTTCCTTTCCGTTAACCACTGTAACTGTTTTTTGGCCCACTAGGAGCCTTAGGTTTGTACGGAATTGCATTCTGTAGCAGATACTGCAGGAATTCTAAGTACTTTCTATTGTAATGCCTTGTCTTCTTGCAATAGATGCATGTGTCAGGGGGGACTGAGAAACTGCCTGACCGTTGCTTGTAGAATCCTGGTGATCATATTTGATCTTATTCTTGAATCTTTCTTAGAGTTCTTGCTCTGTTTGGGGATATTTAGTTTGGGAAGATTGATAGAATCACTTATTTGTCTGTTCAACCTTTCTCCTTTTAGACACACGGTGCCATGAGTTGATCTATATTGCACTTGTACTTTACACTGGTTTTATACTGAACATGAAATGTCTCATATTATGGAATATCACCCTCAATAAGATCCTTGATGAGACTATTATTGTGATAAAGTACATTACATTTGGATCTTTTCCACTTGACCTTATCGATGTTGTATTGCAACATCTTATGGTTATACTAAGGTAAGCCTACTGTAGGCTTAGTAGGTTTCTCAAACCACAGTGAGTAATCTATCTCACCCACTATAGTTATCATTTCAATCTGTTCCCGCCATAAGTGGTAATAAATACATGTAGCGGTTTAATTTGCCTTATCTGACCAACTAGTAGACCAGTATGTGTACTTTTGCAAAGTAAAACAGAAAATATTTAGGACATCTGAAGTAAATACTGAAACATAGAACTTGCATGAATTAAATATTCGACATTGGTCAAATAATAATCATGCTTGATCTACAAAAAATTCTGGTTCTAAAATTCTAAACCATCGTCGGATGATCTAGAAAACTTAACTCTTCTATAAGATGTGGCAACAATATTCAACATTGGTTAAAATATTCAATCACCACAAAACTTTCTGAATTTCTATTCAGTTAATGAGAATTAATCCACGTGGGCTTCATAATAAAAAATAATGCATAGAAAAATAATCTGGTTCTAAAATTCTAAACCATCGTTGGATGATCTAGAAAATATACACTTCTGTTCAAAATGTGATAATAATATCTAACGTTGGTTAAAATATTTAATTACCACAAATTTATGAATTCTATGCGATTCAAACAATAATGAATCCATGTTGGTTTCATAATTAACTGAAAAATTGCATAAAATATAAACAAATAAAGTACCAAAGTACACAACGGAATAAAATAGCCTAAAATGTATCATGAAATCAACATGGACAATAATTAATCCATGTTGGTTTTACTTGATCGCGCCAATGGTCGGCGTCGCAATCAGCGGGCGACGCGTGGCCTGAGCCAACGGTCAGTTAGTCGCACTGGACTGTCCGGTGTGCACCGGACAGTGTCCGGTGTGCACCGGACAGTGTCCGGTGCGTCAACAAGACCGAGGGCGCAACGGTCGGCTTCGCCAGAAAACGAAGGAGATCGAGCACCGGACAAAGCACTGTTCATGTCCGATGGTGCACCGGACTGTCCGGTGCGCCACCCGACAGAAGGCAAGAATGACATTCTAAATGGATCTCCAACGGCTCCTAGCTGCCTTGAGACTATGAAAGGGACTCCTAGGCGCATGGAGCACAAAAACCAAGCATTCACAAAACATCTTAATACGCCTAGACTCCGCAAATATGCATTTGAATCATCGTGACTGAGATTTGAGCACTAAGTGTGTTGTGAACTTGTGGCATTGTTCTTGTGTGCTCTCTTCTTGACTTGTGTGCGTATTGTTGCTGCGATTCTAGTCTTGTGTGTGTTTCTTTCCCTCCCTTACTCTTGTGTTTTGTGTTCTGATCAACTTTGTAAGGGTGAGAGGCTCTAACTTATGGAGATTCCTCACAAACGGGAAAACTACTATAAAGAAGAAACTGTGGTATTCAAGTGAATCATTGGATCACTTGAAAGGGGTTGAGTGCAACCCTCGTCCATTGGGACGCCACAACGTGAAAGTAGGCAAGTGTTATACTTTACTGAACCATGGGATAAAGTCACCGTGTCTCTTGTGTCGCTCTTTTGTGTGATTGGTTTCTTCTCTCAAGTTCTCGCTTAATCACTTGTGCTATTGTTTCTAAGTTTAATACTCATTCTAAAGGAACAATCAAGTGAAGAGTTCTCACTATAGCATCTTGGTTTTGATCTAACTAACATTTCATAACCAATTTTGGACTATTTAGTATTTGATTTCATAGAATCACCTATTAACCCCCTCTAGGTGCTCTCACCCCTTGGCACACCGGGCATTGTCCGGTGCACACCGGACAGTCCGGTGCGGCCTAGTGACCGTTGGCTCTGGCCACACGTCGCCCGTTGATTGCGCGCCGATCGTGTTGTTGGATCACCGGACAGTCCGGTGCACACCGGATAGTCTAGTGAATTTTAGCCACGTCGTCCACAGCGATTCCCGAGAACACAGAGTTCATCTCTCAGTCAGCCTAGGCACTGGACAGTGTCCGGTGCACCCGCAGCTGCTGCTCTACTGGCTGTTTGTAGGGTCGAGATGGCGGACTAGAGGGGGGTGAATAGTCCTTTCTAAAACTAATTACAATGGCTAACACAAATAAATACGGAATTAAAACTATTTTGGTTTAGCCAAGACTACACTCCTCTAACTATAACAAACACCTGACAAAAGATTCTAATTGAAGCAACTAAGGTGCCAAGATAGTGAAAGTGCTCTCCCATACAAATCTAGTTAGCAACGACATACAAATTATGCAAATGTAATTCTAAGCACACTGATAGCTCCTAAACATACTAGTAAGCAAAGAGCACAAAGCATAAGCACTACTAGAGAGAAACAACTACTTAGCTACACAAGCTAAGTAAAACAGATTAGCTACACAAGCTAACAACAAGTGAGCAACTATTTTATTATAGATATGACTAGATATACAAGAGCATATACGAGCAACAAATACTCACTAGCATAAGTATATGAACAAGTAAATACAAGCTAGTGAGGAAAGTTGCAAACCAACGGAAAGATGATGACACGTGGCACAATGATTTTTTTCCGTGGTGTCGATGACTTGCCGGTCACCCCTAGTCCACGTTGAGGTAGATTCAAAGCTCCCAACCGCTCCTCTATCAAGTCTCCACTTGATCTCTTGAGCCGGATTGGTCAATGAACCCTCAAACCTCGATTCCACTAGAGTTGCTTTTCACCGCTCCGGCGAGGCAAGCACAACGCCTCTCACAATCACCACCGCGGCCTCTTCACAGTCTCCTTTGAAGAGCTCACGGGGAACCACCACCAAGCCGTCTAGGAGGCGGCAACCTCCAAGAGTAACAAGCCAACGACCTCACTTGATGATCTCCCTAGTGCCTCAAAGATCAACAACTTGATGCAATGCACTAGATGGCTCTCAATCTCACTAGAATGCAATCCCAACCAATATGAGTGAGAGAGAGGGAGAGGAAAGGCTCCAATATGCTCACAAGTGTTCCAAATGGCCTCCTTCACCCTTTCAACCCGGGCAACACAAGGATATATAGCCCCCTCTCCAAAACTAGCCGTTATGGGTCGATTGCCCCTTTTCTGCGCACATGCGAACGGTCTGCAATACAAGCCCGGACTGTCCGCACAAGAATCCCAACGGCTATAAACGGTTATAAAAATGTCAGAGCATTCAAAAATGACTTGTGGACGGTCTGCCCCTCAAGGTCGGACGGTCCGCGATACATAAAACTGAGCCAAAATGAAGTTTTGCTGACTCTGCACATTTGCTGAAATTTGTACTGCGGACGGTCCGCACCTGGACCCCGGACGGTCCGCAATACAAAATATTTGTACTGTGGACGGTCCGCACTCAGGCCCCGGACGGTCCGCAGTTCAAAAAATAAAACCAACACAGAACTACTCGAGTTCTGTCCAAACACCAATCCTTCAACTACGGACGGTCCGCCACCTGGGACCAGACGGTCCGCAGTACAAAAACTTCACGAAACACAGAAACTCCGTGTTTCTGACCATCATCTCAAGTTAGACCTACGGACGGTCCGCCATGCTGGCCCGGACGGTCCGCGGTACCTCAATTCAGCCCATATTCAAGAAATCGCTTTTGAATAAGTTTCTTTCACGAACCAAAGCGTTGTTAGCCCTCATGCAAATGCACCAACTATATGAGCAATGAGGCACTAAAGACATGTCAAGTAAGATAATTGACCCCTCTTGATAGTACGGCTATCTAGCCTACTAACCCGGTCAATTATCAACCTCTAAGCACCTTTTGACCGATAAAACAAAAACCTATTGTTATACCTTTGCCTTGAGCATTCAATTCCATCTCCTTAAATAATGAACAATGGGCATCCATAAGTGTAGCCAACCATGATACCTTTTACCATTTGTCCATAGCATGAAGTTCCTCCACCATCATCATCAAGCCACTTGATCAAAAACCCAGATCAACACATGTCTTGATAATTCTATAATGATATGATCCACTCCATGTTATCACATGGCCTTTTTGGTTCATCAATCTCAACATAGCTTGCTCTTTACCATTGCTTTATGTCCATCGGTGCTAAGTCCTTGCTCTTGCTTCACCGCCACGCGGTCCCTCACACATGAGCCTTTGACTTGCCCTTCACACTAGCCACTCGGTCCATCAAAACCAAGCCATATCTCTTGATCTTCTCCATATAGCCACATGACACCATGTCATGTCTTCATATGCAATGAGCTCCTTTATCACACTAGTTGAGCATCTCCATATCACCAAGCCACATCACCACCATGGCTAAAATAACTCACACTAGTGTACCTGTGGACTAATCACCTGTGTATCTCAACATAAACACTTATTAGTCCATATAAGTTGTCAAACAATTACCAAAACCAAACAGGGTCTCACAATCTCCTCCTTTTTGGTAATTGATGACAACTCTACAAAGATTTGTCGTTTTTGTTCTTTTTCCAAGCTAGCTTTTCACACAAGTGTAAATTGCTAGTTTGGCAAAGTTCTTATGTTCCTTATCCAACTTTAAGTTCATTTGTTAGGATTTGGATAAGCACCATAAAAACGGTTTGGTAGTGATATCCTTGCCTACATGTGTGCCTGGATGGTTTGGTTTCAAGTTTACACACATGCAAAGATATGAAAATTGAGGGGACAATATCACTACCATATGATGCTAAAGTATACAAAATATAAATGTACCTTTGTAGCGTGCTTACTACTTTTCATTTCATCCTTAGCATCATCTTGCTAGAAACAAGAGAAATTAGATACCACATGAGATCAACATAATAAATAGGGTTCTAGTTACTCCTTTCACACTAAGACTAGTCTTATAAATATCACTAAATCAATCATCATCCAAGTCTTAGTTCTAGCAAACACTTACACACAAGTATGTAGGAATATAAGACAAATGTGATGCAAGCAAGAAATGTAGTGCACAAACAAATGCATCAAACATATATTCACGAGCTTGCTCCCCCTACTTGTGTGCATCTCTTGTTCAATAAAATATCATACCAGTATACTTTGCTCTTGATCCATTCGTATTCATTCTAACTCAATTGATCAATAGCTCCCCCTGAGTTCATGTCCAATTTTCTCTTGTGCATATTTCCATATCTTTGTTCCAACTTGCACATTTACATATCTTTGTTCCAACTTCTCCCCCTTTGTCATTAATTACCATAAAAGGGTTGTTCTAAGGCTCTGGGAAAATGTACTTGTGAATATTATATCAACTTGAAAGTACTCAATAAGTTTTTGATGGACACCATATGCATGATAAAAATCCTTGACATCACTTGCATGAACTTATTTTAGGAGAGAGTTGATCTCTTGAGTTGATGATCACTTAAGGTTGTGGATCACTTGAAGTCTTGTACCACTCAAAGGATATCAATTGTATGATTGATCTAGACACCACTTAGTGAATACCAATTGAAGGAATAATATTGGCCTGGACATTTCTCTGTCGATATTGATGCCACTTGTAGGTTTTGATATTCATTTGCATTGGTATCTTCTTCATAAGTCATCTTCATGAGCAGCTCAATATGTGACTTAACCAAATAGATTTTCTTAAGCTTCCAAGTTCGGTTGAACCCTCTTTAAGCTTCTTCACACGCATTAAGCGGTTATCTTATCGAGGTTGTTCTTGTAGCTTGTTGCAATCCAAAATAAATTAAGTACATGGGTTCACTTTGCTCATGAACAAACTCATATGCTACCACTAGTTTCAATCAACGAAAATAACCAATAGTGGTAGAACATGAATTTAAATCTTTCATTTAATATGCATGTTACTATTAAGTATGTACTATATGCACTAACCGCATACTAGTAGGGATGATATGATCATGCACATCACAATGATACCTTTGCTATGTTGGAGTAGAGAATAGTCAAGATTCTTTCGATTTAGCTCTCTAATAGCAATGTGAAGTCCAACTGAATAGCTTGGTGAAGACCAATTATCAATAAGAAATCCATTCTTCACAAGTATGAAGTTGAGAACCCATTTAAGATCAAGTGCACAATTGAATGTTGTAGTTCACATGCATTTGTTCCTTCAATACCACTTGTATGTGAGAGAATTATGAATTTGCACGAAATATAGGAATATCACTTGTAAGGATGATACCACTTGTTGAGATATTGGTCCAGAAAATTCCTTTGTTTATGCAATACTGCTACTCACGGACGGTCCGCAGTGGGAGCTCGGACGGTCCGTGTCCTGATCTCTCGGACGGTCCGTGGCCTACGACCGAATGGTCCGAGACCTGGAACTTGCACTCCATTGAGCTGACTGTTAATTTCTCAATAGTTGAATTTTAAAATAGGATCATTGCACATTTATGAACTTTATGACTGCACCAAGCATTAGCATTCAACCATATATAAATAATTTGCATGAAAGCACATGATTTGAGATAAGTGATCATGAATTGATGTCAAACCAAAAAATACTTGGAAAATACTCAAAATCAATCCATGTTTGAAACATCAATCATATATGCTTGATTTGCCTTTGAATGAGTTACTTGTTCTCTTTCCTGATCAATCTTTTGATTGCTCCAATTAAGTACCACTTTGCCTCTAGAAATTCTTTTCTTACTTTTTGGTGAGGAGTAACCAATTTGAACATATGGAATCTTTTTTCACAGAATTTCATGAACAAGCTCAAAAGAGATGTCGTTAGTAATACAAGTACCAAATTCTCTTTTATAACACTTTGAATACATAAAGTAGGCAGATACTTAAACAAGAAAACCTTATTATATGAACTAAAATTCTCTTAATCTTCAATGCTTAATTTTAACAAATTAAACATACATGATAAATTGATTAAGTTCAAAGGCTAATTTTAAATCATATCATGGTGAGTATTTAATGTAGAAGAAATAAATCCAAATGAACAAGAGAGAATACATCACATAGTTTTGGATTGTTCTTCTTTATACGTTTAATTGCATAGTCCATTTGAGAAACTCATTCTCATGTTGTGAAACTACATAGATCACTTAGGTAAAAAAACATTAGTTTCACAACTCTAGTCATATAGAGAATTCCCCTTTTGATAAGTGCTTTAAGAATTTGAATTTCTTACTTAGCACCTTATTCATTCACGAACACGGGTTTTTTTTCTTTTATGTCTAGATCATGGCAATAATAGAGTAATCAAATTGAAATGTGCCAAGAAATACTTACAACCAATTTAAGCATTTGGATTGCCATATGTAAGAAAGAAGATTATGCAATCGGTTATATGATAACCTCAACTTTGATAATCTTTGGTCTTGATCTTCAACTTGGAGTACCAAGATAAGTGCCAAAATATTTCTCAACAAATATCCTTGTACCCCTTCACTTTCCATGCTTATAGATCAATTAAAAACCAAACTATGGTCTCTCAGACAACTTATGTGATTTATCCTATATGAGAGCCTTCCAATCAAAGTGACTTTCAATATTTCAAATACTTGTCACTTATGATAGATTCTGTATACTCCAAAGAAACATTCATAAATTTTGATGTACAGATCCTATGACCACGACAATTGGTGGAGATGTGCTTTAATAAGTCTGCTAACAGCTGTAAAAAGTTGAGACTCATTTGACTTCATATGTGCTGCCAGCCATAACATCTCCCACGGTAGGTACATGCTGAAAACTGCTGTGTTTGTGCTGACAAGATTGACTTAATCAAGAAGTTTCACTTATCCAATGATTATGAAATTTGCACAGACTTTGCTATCATATGCATAGAGCAAGTAAACTGAATTTCAAGCCAATCCAAATAGATTTGATCACTCAAACATGGTTATGAGCACAACCTTGTCAGATTTTCAATGTTGGCCAGATTTCAGTAAATTGAGTTACTCTTCTTCAAGTTGAATCAAATCTGAAATGAACTACTTTCAAAAGACAAATATCCATTCAAACCACTTACTAAATGAAGTCTCTTGAATTTATTCAACATAAATCAATCCAAACTTGATTATTTAGCAAATTGTCCATTCAATCATCTTATAGCAAGCAACATATGCATATATATCCAATTCAATCAACTCATATGCATTCAAATGAATTTGATCAACAAATATTATACTTTATATACCTCATGATCATCCAATAGCAAGTTTGAACTTAACTTATTTGCAATCCATTCATAATTTAACCAACTTGAATAAAGCACTTGTATTTGGTAGAATTTGGACTTCACTTATTATTGACTTGGCATTGGGATAGAATTTTATTAGTCTTCAACACTTAATTCAATAGATGATGATTAAATGAATATTATTGAATCAAGCCTCCAATGCCCAAGGTACCTGTTTATGATCATCCATGTTTTGATGGTACCCAAACTAAGTTGGGTCCTCTTAAGTTAGGAGCAACATACTTAGGCATTGCCTTAGTATGAATAGCGGGATGTTTTGCAATTGCAACAAATGAGGTGCCATTGCCATCCTTTCTAAGCATAATATTCTTATGAATTAAAATAGGCTTCGAATTGTTACCTAAGGGACATGAATTTGCCATGTGTCCCCTTTCCCGACATGTGTAGCAAGTTCTCTTTGTTTGAGCCTTCTCTTTCTTTCTCAAATTTTGCTTCACATAGTCTTGCCTCTTCTCATTTGCTTGAGCCTTCTTCTCAAGATTGTCGGGACACCTTGAGGCAAAGTGACCCATATCATCACACATGTAGCACTTGATTTGAGCCAAACCATCCTTCTTCTTTTGATTTGTGCTCATCATGTTATCTTGATTATATATTGAATGTCTTCTTCTTGTTTTCTTTTTCTTCCCCACATCACCATTATATTCATGGTTAATCTTGATTTGCTTTTGGGGATCCTTCCTTTGCTCAACTCGTGGCTTTGGTTGAGGCTTCACTTGTGGCTTCACTAATTTATTGGTTGGGCACATTGAGGTGAGGTGACCCCAAGTGTGGCACTTGAAGCACTTGTCATGCTTTAGCCTCCTTTCTTCCTTCTTCAACTTGAGCTTCCTTTTATTGGGGCATGCCTTTGCAAGATGACCCATCTCATGGCATTTATAGCACATGAAGTGAGATAGCTCATTTCCTTTTAATTTGAATTGTCTGCCTTTGATATTGCTCTTGTTGAAACCAAGGCCACTCTTGTCATCATATCTTCTTTGATTTTTCAATATAAGATCATGAGTGACTTTTGATTTATGCCATCTCTCAAACATGTTGCTTAAATTCTTCACTTTGTTTTTGAGCTTATTATTTTCCTTCAAAAGGTTAGTCTCACAAGACAAGGAAGAATAGTAATAATCTATACTTGAAGAACATGGCATAGCTAATAAATCATCACAAGAGGTGGATACATGCTTCTTGTGTTCATCACATGGATTAGCAACATTTTTCAATTGATCATATAATTCATGGGATGAATTATCACTAGTTTTATTTTCTTTACTAGAAAACTCGTTAGTGAGAAAAGCATGCTCTTGTATCAAATTTTCATGAGCAACACTAAGTTCCTCATGACTCAATTTTAGCTCCTCATGTGAACAAGTAACAACATAAAGTAGATGCTTTTGTTGTTCACATGAATACTTTAGAAATGAGTTTTCATTTTCCAAGTTTCTTGTTTTATCTTTCTCAATTTCTAAAGCAATGTTCATGCTTGCAAGTATACCAACAAGCTCATCATATGAATATGAATGATTAGTCACATTAGCATTATATACCTTCGTATTACCTTGTGACATGAAGCAATGTGATGTAATGGATGGGCTTGTAGTAGCGATATCATTGTCCGAGCATGAACAATCACCATAATCATCAAGTATGCTTGAGATAGAACCATCATTTGCATTACTTGAGTTAGAGCCAACACAATCATTATTATCAAGTGAACTTGTGGTGTGTCTTTCATCATCATCACTTGACCATGAGGTGAAGCAATCTTTCACAACCACCGTGTTGTGGATGTGCTCAACATTCTCGCTAGAGATCCTCCCATATATGTCATCAAGATATGTCCAAATATCATGAGCGGTCTCCATATACATAATTTCCTTAAACACCTTATCACTTATCCATTGATACAAAATGTTAGTAGCTCGATGTTCAAGATGTAAGCATTTCCTTTTGGCTTGGGTGAGATCTTTTGTGTTCTCATCAAAAGGTTCATAAAAGCCTACACTTATGATCCACCACAATTTTACATCAATTGTATGAAAATAATGGCTCATGCAAGTTTTCCACTGTGCAAAATGTGTGCCATCAAAAATATGTGGTTCACAAGTAACCTCTAGCCCTTTAGTCGCCATCCAGCTTACTCTCGGGTCGGTTAAGACCACCAAATGAGAGAACCAGGCTCTGATACCACTTGTAGGGTCGAGATGGCGGACTAGAGGGGGGGGTGAATAGTCCTTTCTAAAACTAATTACAATGGCTAACACAAATAAATACGGAATTAAAACTATTTTGGTTTAGCCAAGACTACACTCCTCTAACTATAACAAACACCTGACAAAAGATTCTAATTGAAGCAACTAAGGTGCCAAGATAGTGAAAGTGCTCTCCCATACAAATCTAGTTAGCAACGACATACAAATTATGCAAATGTAATTCTAAGCACACTGATAGCTCCTAAACATACTAGTAAGCAAAGAGCACAAAGCATAAGCACTACTAGAGAGAAACAACTACTTAGCTACACAAGCTAAGTAAAACAGATTAGCTACACAAGCTAACAACAAGTGAGCAACTATTTTATTATAGATATGACTAGATATACAAGAGCATATACGAGCAACAAATACTCACTAGCATAAGTATATGAACAAGTAAATACAAGCTAGTGAGGAAAGTTGCAAACCAACGGAAAGATGATGACACGTGGCACAATGATTTTTTTCCGTGGTGTCGATGACTTGCCGGTCACCCCTAGTCCACGTTGAGGTAGATTCAAAGCTCCCAACCGCTCCTCTATCAAGTCTCCACTTGATCTCTTGAGCCGGATTGGTCAATGAACCCTCAAACCTCGATTCCACTAGAGTTGCTTTTCACCGCTCCGGCGAGGCAAGCACAACGCCTCTCACAATCACCACCGCGGCCTCTTCACAGTCTCCTTTGAAGAGCTCACGGGGAACCACAACCAAGCCGTCTAGGAGGCGGCAACCTCCAAGAGTAACAAGCCAACGACCTCACTTGATGATCTCCCTAGTGCCTCAAAGATCAACAACTTGATGCAATGCACTAGATGGCTCTCAATCTCACTAGAATGCAATCCCAACCAATATGAGTGAGAGAGAGGGAGAGGAAAGGCTCCAATATGCTCACAAGTGTTCCAAATGGCCTCCTTCACCCTTTCAACCCTGGCAACACAAGGATATATAGCCCCCTCTCCAAAACTAGCCGTTATGGGTCGATTGCCCCTTTTCTGCGCACATGCGGACGGTCTGCAATACAAGCCCGGACTGTCCGCACAAGAATCCCAACGGCTATAAACGGTTATAAAAATGTCAGAGCATTCAAAAATGACTTGCGGACGGTCTGCCCCTCAAGGTCGGACGGTCCGCGATACATAAAACTGAGCCAAAATGAAGTTTTGCTGACTCTGCACATTTGCTGAAATTTGTACTGCGGACGGTCCGCACCTGGACCCCGGACGGTCCGCAATACAAAATATTTGTACTGTGGACGGTCCGCACTCAGGCCCCGGACGGTCCGCAGTTCAAAAAATAAAACCAACACAGAACTACTCGAGTTCTGTCCAAACACCAATCCTTCAACTACGGACGGTCCGCCACCTGGGACCAGACGGTCCGCAGTACAAAAACTTCACGAAACACAGAAACTCCGTGTTTCTGACCATCATCTCAAGTTAGACCTACGGACGGTCCGCCATGCTGGCCCGGACGGTCCGCGGTACCTCAATTCAGCCCATATTCAAGAAATCGCTTTTGAATAAGTTTCTTTCACGAACCAAAGCGTTGTTAGCCCTCATGCAAATGCACCAACTATATGAGCAATGAGGCACTAAAGACATGTCAAGTAAGATAATTGACCCCTCTTGATAGTACGGCTATCTAGCCTACTAACCCGGTCAATTATCAACCTCTAAGCACCTTTTGACCGATAAAACTGAGAGCACCTAGAGGGGGGGGGGTGAATAGGTGATCCTGTGAAAACTTAAAACTTAAGCCACAAAACTTGTTAAGTGTTAGCACAATAGTTGCCAAGTGGCTAAAGAGAAGTCTCAACAAAACACAATACCACAAGAGATCAAGCACAGAGGTGACACAGTGGTTTATCCCGTGGTTCGGCCAAGACCAACGCTTGCCTACTCCACGTTGTGGCGTCCCAACGGACGAGGGTTGCAATCAACCCCTCTCAAGCGGTCCAAAGACCCACTTGAATACCACGGTGTTTTGTTTTTCCTTTCACTATCCCGTTTGCAAGGAATCTCCACAAATTGGAGTCTCTTGCCCTTACAAGTATATGATCACAAAGAAGCACAGAGTAAGGGAGGGAAGCAACACACACAAATCCACAGCGAAACGCGCACACACACGGCCAAGAATCGAGCTCACAAGAGTATCACAAAGTTCTCACTAGAACGGAGCTCGAAACACTTAGAATGACAAACGAATGCGCAAAGACTGAGTGTGGATGATCAAGAATGCTCAAAGGTTGCTTTTTGTATCTCCTCCATGCGCCTAGGGGCTCCTTTTATAGCCCCAAGGCAGCTAGGAGCCGTTGAGAGCAAATCCGGAAGGCCATCCTTGCCTTCTGTCGTCGGGGGCACCGGACAGTCCGGTGCACACCGGACACTGTCCGGTGCCCGATTTCTTTCCTTAACTGGCTTTGCCGACCGTTGCAGACCGTTGGCAGATCTGGAGCCGTTGGCGCACCGGACATGTCCGGTGCACACCGGACAGTCCGGTGACATCTTCCGACCGTTGGCTCCGCCACGTGTCCCGCGCAGATTGCGCGGCCGACCGTTGGCCCGGCCGACCGTTGGTTCACCGGACAGTCCGGTGCACACCGGACAGTCCGGTGAATTTTAGCCGTACGCCGTCGGCGAATTCCCGAGAGCGGCCAGTTCGAGCCGAGTCAGCCTGGCGCACCGGACACTGTCCGGTGCACACCGGACAGTCCGGTGCTCCATACCGAGCTGGGTCTTGGCAGCACACAGCCAAGTCTTTTCTCCTCTTCTCTCTTCTTCTTCTTTCTGTTTCTAACGCTTAGACAAATATATTAGTACACAAAACCAATGTACTAAGGCTTAGAAACATACCTTTACTTCATGATTTGCACCTTGTTCATCCATGTACATAAATTCACAATTAAGCACATGTGTTGGCACTCAATCACCAAAATACTTAGAAATGGCCCAAGGGCACATTTCCCTTTCAATCTCCCCCTTTTTGGTGATTTATGCCAACACAACATAAAGCAACTAGAACAAGTGCAAACTCACTTCAAATAAAACTTAAATTTATTTTGAATCAATTTTGGCATATATGGATCATCCTTTGCCACCACTTGGTTTGTTTTTGCAAATCAAACTCAAATCTCTATCTCTAAGTTAAACACACATGTTGAAGCATAAAAAGAGTCATTCCAAAAGAGATTGATCAAAGATTTCAAAAACTCCCCCTTTTTCCCAAAATTCCTACTTCTCCCAAAAGAAGCCAACTTTGATAAGAGAGACAACAAAAAGAGTTTTGACAAACCAAAAGCTCTACTCTACTATTTTCAAATTTCTCAAGTGGTAGCTGATCCATTTATTGCTTTGGCCTTTATTTTCTCCCCCTTTGGCATCAAGCACCAAAACGGGATCAATTTTGGCCCTTTAACCCCATTGCCTCACCAAAATCTTCAATTAAGAGCAAATGGCAATAAGAGTTAATGAGATGGACTTGGAATAAGTTACCCTCTCATCGGAGTGCAGTGGAAGTCTTGCATGATCCAAGTCCACCTTTTCCCTTTCAATTCTCCTTTGAGACTAAATCAAACAAACTCAAGCATATGGTTAGTCTCAAGGGATCAAGTTGTAACACATCTCCCCCTAAACATGTGCATCACTTTGCAACGGACTTGTGAGGTCCAGGGAGTGTTTGTACAACTTGAGCACCATAATAAGCAATAAAATGCAGAATGAACATGATCAAAGGCATAAGTACATGTATGCTACAATTCAATCCAAGTTCCGCGAATCTAAGACATTTAGCTCACTACGCAGCCTGCAAAAGGTCTTCTCATCTAAAGGCTTGGTAAAGATATCGGCTAGCTGGTTCTCGGTGCTAACATAAAACACTTCGATATCTCCCTTTTGCTGGTGGTCTCTCAAAAAGTGATGCCGGATGTCAATGTGCTTTGTGCGGCTGTGCTCAACAGGATTTTCTGCTATTCGGATAGCACTCTCATTATCACATAGGAGTGGGACTTTGCTCAGATTGTAGCCAAAGTCCCGGAGGGTTTGCCTCATCCAAAGTAGTTGCGCGCAACACTGTCCTGCGGCAACATACTCGGCCTCAGCGATGGATAGGGCAACGGAGGTTTGTTTCTTAGAGTTCCATGACACCAGGGACCTTCCTAAGAATTGGCACGTCCCCGATGTACTCTTCCTATCGACCTTACATCCAGCATAGTCGGAATCTGAGTACCCAATCAAGTCAAAGTTAGACCCCTTTGGATACCAGATCCCGAAGCAAGGCGTAGCGACTAAATATCTAAGAATTCGCTTCACCGCCACCAAGTGACACTCCTTAGGATCGGATTGAAATCTAGCACACATGCCTACGCTAAGCATAATATCCGGTCTACTAGCACATAAATAAAGTAAAGACCCTATCATTGACCGGTATGCTTTTTGATCAACGGACTTACCTCCTTTGTTGAGGTCGGTGTGTCCGTCGGTTCCCATCGGCGTCTTTGCGGGCTTGGCGTCCTTCATCCCAAACCTCTTTAGCAGATCTTGCGTGTACTTCGTTTGGGAGATGAAGGTGCCGTCCTTGAGTTGCTTCACTTGGAACCCAAGGAAGTAGTTCAACTCGCCCATCATCGACATCTCGAATTTCTGCGTCATCACCCTGCTAAACTTTTCACAAGACTTTTGATTAGTAGAACCAAATATTATGTCATCGACATAAATTTGGCACACAAACAAATCACCATCACAAGTCTTAGTGAAAAGAGTTGGATCAGCTTTCCCAACCTTGAAAGCATTAGCAATTAAGAAATCTCTAAGGCATTCATACCATGCTCTTGGGGCTTGTTTAAGTCCATAGAGCGCCTTAGAGAGCTTACACACGTGGTCGGGGTACCGCTCATCCTCGAAGCCAGGGGGTTGCTCCACGTACACCTCCTCCTTTATTGGCCCGTTGAGGAAAGCGCTCTTCACATCCATTTGGTACAACCTGAAAGAATGGTGAGCGGCATACGCTAGCAAGATACGAATGGACTCTAGCCTAGCCACAGGAGCAAAAGTCTCCTCAAAGTCCAAACCTGCGACTTGGGCATAACCTTTTGCCACAAGTCGAGCCTTGTTCCTTGTCACCACTCCGTGCTCGTCTTGTTTGTTGCGGAACACCCACTTGGTTCCCACAACATTTTGCTTGGGACGAGGCACCAGCGTCCAAACTTCATTGCGCTTGAAGTTGTTAAGTTCCTCCTGCATGGCCAACACCCAATCCGGATCTAGCAAGGCCTCCTCTACCCTGAAAGGCTCAATAGAGGAGACAAAGGAGTAATGTTCACAAAAATTAACTAATCGAGACCGAGTAGTTACTCCCTTGCTAATGTCACCCAGAATTTGGTCGACAGGATGATCCCTTTGAATCATTGCTCGAACTTGGGTTGGAGGTGCCGGTTGCGCTTCTTCCTCCATCACATGATCATCTTGTGCTCCCCCTTGATCACACGCCTCCTGTTGATGAACGTGTTCATCGTCTTGAGTTGGGGGATGCACCGTTGTTGAGGAAGGAGGTTGATTTTGTTCATCTTGTTCCTGTGGCCGAACGTCTCCAATCGCCATGGTTCGTATAGCGGCCGTCGGAACATCTTCTTCATCTACATCATCACAATCAACAACTTGCTCTCTTGGAGAGCCATTAGTTTCATCAAATACAACATCGCTAGAGACTTCAACCAAACCCGATGATTTGTTGAAGACTCTATACGCCTTCGTATTTGAATCATAACCTAATAAAAACCCTTCTACAGCTTTGGGAGCAAACTTAGAATTTCTACCCTTCTTCACTAGAATGTAGCACTTGCTCCCAAATACACGAAAGTACGATACATTGGGTTTGTTACCGGTTAGTAGCTCATACGAAGTCTTCTTGAGGAGGCGATGAAGATAGACCCTGTTGATGGCGTGGCAAGCTGTGTTCACAGCTTCCGACCAAAAGCACTCGGGGGTCTTGAACTCACCAAGCATCGTCCTCGCCATGTCGATTAGCGTCCTGTTCTTCCTCTCTACCACACCATTTTGCTGAGGTGTGTAGGGAGCGGAGAACTCGTGCTTGATCCCTTCCTCCTCAAGAAACTCCTCCACTTGAAGGTTCTTGAACTCGGACCCGTTGTCGCTCCTTATCTTCTTCACCTTGAGCTCAAACTCATTTTGAGCTCTCCTGAGGAAGCGCTTGAGGGTCCCTTGGGTTTCAGACTTATCCTGCAAGAAGAACACCCAAGTGAAGCGGGAAAAGTCATCAACAATAACTAAACCATACTTACTCCCTCCTATGCTTAGATAGGCGACGGGTCCGAAGAGGTCCATATGCAGCAGCTCCAGAGGTCTTGACGTGGTCATCACATTCTTGCTGTGATGCGCTCCTCCCATTTGTTTACCTGCTTGACAAGCTGCACAAGGTCTATCTTTTTCGAAATAAACATTGGTTAGACCTATCACATGTTCTCCCTTTAGAAGCTTGTGGAGGTTCTTCATCCCCACATGTGCTAAGCGGCGATGCCACAGCCAGCCCATGCAAGTCTTAGCCATTAAGCATGCATCTAGACTGGCCTCATCTTTTGCAAAATCAACTAAGTAAAGCTTGCCGTCTAGTACACCCTTAAAAGCTAGTGAACCATCACATCTTCTAAAGACAGACACATCTACATTTGTAAATAAACAATTATATCCCATATTGCACAGTTGACTAACAGATAGCAAATTGTAACCAAGAGACTCAACTAAAAACACATTTGATATTGAGTGCTCATTAGAAATTGCAATTTTACCTAACCCTTTTACCTTGCCTTGATTCCCATCACCGAATATAATTGAATCTTGGGAATCCTTATTTTTGACGTAGGAGGTGAACATCTTCTTCTCCCCCGTCATATGGTTTGTGCATCCGCTGTCGATAATCCAGCTTGAACCCCCGGATGCATAAACCTGCAAGGCAAATTTAGGCTTGGGTCTTAGGTACCCAACTCATGTTGGGTCCTGCAAGGTTAGCACAAATGTCCTTAGGGACCCAAATGCAAGTCCTGTCTCCCTTGCATTTTGCCCCTAACTTCCTAGCAACTATTTTCCTATCCTTTCTACAAATAGCAAAGGAAGTGTTTAAAGCACAATAAATTATAGAAGGTTCATTCACTACTTTCCTGGGAGCATGAATAACATTCTTTCTAGGCACATGAGCAATATTTCTTCTAGGCATATGTACAACATTTCTCCTACACATATCTCTATCATGCTTATAGGAAGAACTAGAAGCAAACATGGCATGAGAATCATAAACATGTAAATCAAAATCATTATAAGCATTTCTAGCATGTCTCCTATCATGGTATAAGAAAGCATGGTTCTTTTTAGCACTACTAGCCATAGGGGCCTTCCCTTTCTCCTTGACGAAGATGGGAGCCTTATGGCTTGTTAAGTTCTTGGCCTCTCTCTTGAAGCCAAGACCATCCTTAATTGAGGGGTGTCTACCAACCGTGTAGGCATCCCTTGCAAATTTTATTTTATCAACTTCACTCTTGCTAGTCTTAAGTTGGGCATTAAGACTAGCCAATTCCTCATTTAATTTGGAAATTAAAACTAGGTGTTCACTACAGGCATCAACATCGAAATCCTTACACCTAGTGCAAATCATAACATGTTCTACACAAGAATTAGATTTATTTGCTACTTCTAACTTAGCATTTAAATCATTGTTAACACCTTGTAAAGTAGAAATGGTTTCATGACAAGTAGATAGTTCATAAGAAAGCATTTCATTTCTTTTCACTTCTAAAGCATATGATTTTTGTGCCTCTACAAATTTATCATGTTCATCATACAATAAATCCTCCTGCTTTTCTAAAAGCCTATCCTTTTCATTCAATGCATCAATCAATTCATTGATTTTATCTATCTTAGATCTATCTAAGCCCTTGAACAAGCATGAATAATCTATGTCATCATCATCACTAGACTCATTATCACTAGAAGAAGCATAAGTGGAGTCTTGAGTACTCACCTTCTTCTCCCTTGCCATAAGGCATGTGAGACGCTCGTTGGGGAAGAGGGAAGACTTGTTGAAGGCAGTGGCAGCGAGTCCTTCATTGTCGGAGTCGGAGGAGGAGCAATCCGAGTCCCACTCCTTTCCTAGATGTGCCTCGCCCTTTGCCTTCTTGTATTGCTTCTTCTTCTCTCTTTTGTTCCCCTTTTCCTGGTCACTTTCATTATCGGGACAGTTAGCGATAAAATGACCAAGCTTACCGCATTTGAAGCATGAGCGCTTCCCCTTTGTCTTGGTCTTGCTTGGCTGCCCCTTGCGACCATTTAGCGCCGTCTTGAATCTCTTGATGATGAGAGCCATCTCTTCATCATTGAGTCCGGCCGCCTCAATCTGTGCCACCTTGCTAGGTAGCGCCTCCTTGCTTCGTGTTGCCTTGAGAGCAATGGGTTGTGGCTCATTGATCGGACCATTCAAGGCGTCGTCCACATACCTCGCCTCCTTGATCATCATTCGCCCGCTAACGAATTTCCCAAGAACTTCTTCGGGCGACATCTTGGTGTACCTAGGATTTTCACGTATATTGTTCACCAAATGAGGATCAAGAACGGTAAATGACCTTAGCATTAGGCGGACGACGTCGTGGTCCGTCCATCGCGTGCTCCCGTAGCTCCTTATCTTGTTGATAAGGGTCTTGAGCCGGTTGTATGTTTGCGTCGGCTCCTCGCCCCTTATCATTGCGAACCGTCCAAGCTCTCCCTCCACCAACTCCATCTTGGTGAGCAAGGTGACGTCGTTTCCCTCATGAGAAATCTTGAGGGTGTCCCAGATCTGCTTGGCGTTATCCAAGCCGCTTACTTTATGGTATTCATCCCTGCACAAGGAAGCTAGAAGAACAGTAGTAGCTTGTGCATTCTTATGAATTTGTTCATTAATGAACATGGGACTATCCGAACTATCAAAGTGCATTCCACTCTCTACAATCTCCCAAATACTAGGATGGAGAGAGAATAGGTGACTACGCATTTTGTGGCTCCAAAATCCGTAGTCCTCTCCATCAAAGTGTGGGGGCTTGCCGAGTGGAATGGAGAGCAAATGTGAATTTGAACTTTGAGGAATACGAGAGTAGTCAAAAGAAAAGTTCGAATTAACCGGTTTCCTTCTCTCGTAGTCGCTGTGGTCGTCTTTTTGGGAAGAAGTAGACTCATCGCTGTCGTAGTAGACGATCTCCTTGATGCGCCTTGTCTTCTTCTTCTTCCCTTCCTTCCGTCTTTGGCCCGAGCCGGAGTCGGTAGGCTTATCGTCCTTTGGCTCGTTGACGAATGATTCCTTCTCTTTGTCGTTGATCACGATACCCTTCCCCTTAGGATCCATCTCTTCGGGCGGTTAGTCCCTTTGTGAAGAGAACGGCTCCGATACCAATTGAGAGCACCTAGAGGGGGGGTGAATAGGTGATCCTGTGAAAACTTAAAACTTAAGCCACAAAACTTGTTAAGTGTTAGCACAATAGTTGCCAAGTGGCTAAAGAGAAGTCTCAACAAAACACAATACCACAAGAGATCAAGCACAGAGGTGACACAGTGGTTTATCCCGTGGTTCGGCCAAGACCAACGCTTGCCTATTCCACGTTGTGGCGTCCCAACGGACGAGGGTTGCAATCAACCCCTCTCAAGCGGTCCAAAGACCCACTTGAATACCACGGTGTTTTGTTTTTCCTTTCACTATCCCGTTTGCAAGGAATCTCCACAAATTGGAGTCTCTTGCCCTTACAAGTATATGATCACAAAGAAGCACAGAGTAAGGGAGGGAAGCAACACACACAAATCCACAGCGAAACGCGCACACACACGGCCAAGAATCGAGCTCACAAGAGTATCACAAAGTTCTCACTAGAACGGAGCTCGAAACACTTAGAATGACAAACGAATGCGCAAAGACTGAGTGTGGATGATCAAGAATGCTCAAAGGTTGCTTTTTGTATCTCCTCCATGCGCCTAGGGGCTCCTTTTATAGCCCCAAGGCAGCTAGGAGCCGTTGAGAGCAAATCCGGAAGGCCATCCTTGCCTTCTATCGTCGGGGGCACCGGACAGTCCGGTGCACACCGGACACTGTCCGGTGCCCGATTTCTTTCCTTAACTGGCTTTGCCGACCGTTGCAGACCGTTGGCAGATCTGGAGCCGTTGGCGCACCGGACATGTCCGGTGCACACCGGACAGTCCGGTGACATCTTCCGACCGTTGGCTCCGCCACGTGTCCCGCGCAGATTGCGCGGCCGACCGTTGGCCCGGCCGACCGTTGGTTCACCGGACAGTCCGGTGCACACCGGACAGTCCGGTGAATTTTAGCCGTACGCCGTCGGCGAATTCCCGAGAGCGGCCAGTTCGAGCCGAGTCAGCCTGGCGCACCGGACACTGTCCGGTGCACACCGGACAGTCCGGTGCACACCGGACAGTCCGGTGCTCCATACCGAGCTGGGTCTTGGCAGCACACAGCCAAGTCTTTTCTCCTCTTCTCTCTTCTTCTTCTTTCTGTTTCTAACACTTAGACAAATATATTAGTACACAAAACCAATGTACTAAGGCTTAGAAACATACCTTTACTTCATGATTTGCACCTTGTTCATCCATGTACATAAATTCACAATTAAGCACATGTGTTGGCACTCAATCACCAAAATACTTAGAAATGGCCCAAGGGCACATTTCCCTTTCAAAAACAAAAACCTATTGTTATACCTTTGCCTTGAGCATTCAATTCCATCTCCTTAAATAATGAACAATGGGCATCCATAAGTGTAGCCAACCATGATACCTTTTACCATTTGTCCATAGCATGAAGTTCCTCCACCATCATCATCAATCCACTTGATCAAAAACCCAGATCAACACATGTCTTGATAATTCTATAATGATATGATCCACTCCATGTTATCACATGGCCTTTTTGGTTCATCAATCTCAACATAGCTTGCTCTTTACCATTGCTTTATGTCCATCGGTGCTAAGTCCTTGCTCTTGCTTCACCGCCACGCGGTCCCTCACACATGAGCCTTTGACTTGCCCTTCACACTAGCCACTCGGTCCATCAAAACCAAGCCATATCTCTTGATCTTCTCCATATAGCCACATGACACCATGTCATGTCTTCATATGCAATGAGCTCCTTTATCACACTAGTTGAGCATCTCCATATCACCAAGCCACATCACCACCATGGCTAAAATAACTCACACTAGTGTACCTGTGGACTAATCACCTGTGTATCTCAACATAAACACTTATTAGTCCATATAAGTTGTCAAACAATTACCAAAACCAAACAGGGTCTCACACTGTTTCAGCTGAACTCCTTTTGCTCCTTTGAACTTGACTTAATTGAGTTCCTGGCACTTAGACAAGCATGTTTAGCACATAAAATAATTGACTAAGTGTCTAGAACTTACCTTGACTTGATCCATCTAGATATTCCTTTGCTCAATATTATGTTAGTTCATACATAGTGTGTTGTGCATCTAATCACCAAAACAATATAGAAATAGCCCAAGGGCACATTTCCCTTTCACTTCCGCCTCGCAACCTCTGTCGTCAAGATCTATGGCGCCGAGCTGGGGACACGTCGGTGACACGGCAGCCCTGGTCGTCGCTGCCACGTCAGAGCTTGGCGCCGAGATATGTTGTCTTGGCGTCATAGCCTATGACATCGAGTAATGATACAAAATAGGAAATAAGTGGTTCAAGGGTTTAAATGTGATTTTTTTGAAATAAAAGATTAAAATAAAAAAATTCGGTCGAGGGCGTGTTTGTGCGGACTGCGGAGCGAGCGCGTGTGCCTGTGTGTGTATGAAAGCTAGGATGTACGGAACATGTGAGAAGAAGAGATTACCGCTCACAGCATGCAAAACAGAACAATCTCCTCTCCGAATTCAATCATCCCTCCGCCGCACCACTCTTCCTCCGCCTCTGCTCCGCTTCTGCACTCAGCGTCCTCCGGTTGCTGACGGATCCCTCTTCGCCGCCGCCGCGGACCCACCGGTAAGCGTCCCGATCCCCCTCCTGCTCTTTGTACGGGGCTCTGCCCCGATCGGCGCCGGTCCGCCGGATCACGCCGGGACCAGCCGGATCTGCTACGGATCTCGCCTGCCACGTGCGTAGTTCTGCGATCGCCACGTCGCGCTCGGCTAGGATCCAGGTGCGCGCGCGGCGGGAATGTGGACAGCCCGCCTCTTCGTTTCTCGTTCGGTGACCCTGGCTGACGCAGCGACGTGCATCTGTGGTGGTTGCAGTGGGAGAGGAGGCGATGCGAGGCGAGGAGGCGGGAGCGATGGAGGCCGCCGACTACGGGAAGCTCTTCGTGGGCGGCATCTCATGGGAGACGAGCGAGGACCGCCTCCGCGAGTACTTCGGCCGCTTCGGCGAGGTCACCGAGGCTGCCATCATGCGGGACCGCAGCACGGGGCGTGCCCGCGGGTTCGGGTTCGTGGTCTTCACCGAAGCAGCGATCGCCGAGCGCGTCACCATGGAGAAACATATGATCGACGGACGAATGGTAACCGTGCCTTCTACTGACCAATTCTGTAGCAAAGCTGCTTCCTTTTGTTTAACCTGACAGCTGAGTTGTGCGCTTGGATTTAGGTGGAAGCAAAGAAGGCTGTTCCCAGAGACGACCACAGTATTGTGAGCAAGAGCAATGGCAGAAGCACAGGGTCACCTGGACCGGGACGCACTAGGAAGATCTTTGTTGGAGGCCTGCCCTCGAGCATCACGGAGGCTGACTTCAGGAGGTATTTTGAGCAGTTCGGTGTCATAACTGATGTGGTTGTGATGTATGATCACAACACGCAGAGACCGAGGGGCTTTGGATTCATCACCTATGATTCAGAAGATGCTCTGGACAAAGCCCTGCACAAGAGCTTTCATGAGCTAAATGGTAAAATGGTTGAGGTCAAGAAGGCTGTTCCAAAGGAGCAGTCTCCTGGACCTGTTGCACGCTCACCCGTGGGAGTGGGGCAGAACTATGCTGCGAATAGGGTTCATAGCTTCCTCAATGGCTTCAACCAGGGTTACAATCCAAACCCCATGGGAGGTTACGGCATGAGGGTGGATGGAAGGTATGGCTTCCTTTCAGGTGCACGAAATGGGTTCTCTTCTTTTGGCCCAGGGTATGGGATGGGCATGAATGTTGAAGGTGGGATGAGCGGAACATTTGGTGCAACCTCTGGTTTCATCAGCAACTCCAACGGGAGGCAAATGGGTTCGTACTTCAATGCAAGTTCGAACAGATTGGGTAGCCCTATTGGGTACCTTGGTCTTAATGATGTTCCTGGGTCAATGTTGGGTTCCATGTCTAGGATTGTTTGGGGTAATGGGAGTCTAAACTATCCGAGCAATCCTGCAAACATGAGTGCTTTTGCTTCACCAGGAAATGGGGGCCAAGTCAGTCTTACAGGTGACAATTGGGGAGGTCTTCCTTCTGCTCATGGGATGGGCAACATTTCAGGCCTTGGATCAGGGAACCTTGGTCGTGGAGCTGGAGATAATAACTTTGGTTTGCCTTCTGGCAGCTATGGAAGAAGCAACTCAACTGGTACAATTGGTGAGCCTTTTTCTGCAGCAGGCAATACATATGATGTAAACAATGCAGATACATATGGGAGCAGCTCTGTTTATGGTGGCACAGTCTGGAGGTTCGCATCATCTGAGGTTGACATGCATTCTTTTGGTCATGATATTGGAAATGTTGGTCCGACAATCAAATGAGACATGTCAGCAAGTCACATGGGCAACTACCCTGTTAACAACAATCAGCCAAGCAGAGGTCAGTTTCCATTTCAACATTTTTCTCTGGAATTCTTAATTACACATAGATTTTCCTTTTTGTAAAAAGGAAGTATGCTGCATAAATGTGTTAATCACTTCAATGGCTTGGGAAAAAAGTGAAGCATGTCTCCACTTTTTGGTTTAGGAAAGCATTGCATCTATTCAATCTGTATACAAGTTTCATGGCACTGCCTTTGTTGTGGGCTTCTTTAAATTTTATTTATAATTGAAGTAACTTGAGTACTGCACATGTAACATATTTGGTTAGTCTGTGCTAATTAGAGCTTGAGTTTTGTTACATGTTGGCTGACTGTGTTCTCCCATGTCAAAATAAAAACGAGAAATCATATAGTTTTGATGTCCTGTGGTCCTATGACATTTATAGAACTTGACAATAGATAATATGTACATGTATAGAACACTTTGTAGACTTGTTCTTATCTGAACACTGACGGCTACATTGGGGCCATAGAGGGCCCTCACCCCCCCCCCCTCCTGCCTGGCGTCAAGTTCCAAGTATCGTCATGTGCAAGTGCATGCATATTTCCATGCAGTCTGCTTGCATGGCTGCATGCATAGCTGTTTTGTCTATTCCTGCTTACCATTAGACCTTAACTGACTAGTTGCCTGCTGCATGCAAGCTTGCTAGCTATCTGGCAGCTCATGATGCATGCTTGCCCACAGCAGCATGTTCTTGTTGTTTGTTTGGCCCCTGCTTGCTTTCAGCACTAGCTCCGCCACTGCGTATGAACGTGACATGTGCATCTTCACAGTTAGATAGATAATTTAGATTGTTACTTTGCAGCATAGTGAATTTGTCATGCTATTCAGCTATTGTTTCCATGTATTCAAATTGAGTTTTTGATTTTATTTGTATTTTCTAAGCATTTTATTGGTTTCTTCAGTTGAGTTACAACTTACGCAAATAATATTAATAGGAGTAGACTACTAGACTGTAGTACTGAATTGTAATCGAAGTATTTGAATTTACTGGTTTATTTGCCCTTGCACTTAGTGATATATTGTGCACTTCAACTGTACAAGAAGCACTGTGCAAACTTCTTGCTCTTTATTTGGTGATATTGGGATAGGATATTTGACTGGAAATGGACTTTTGGCGACATGATTATCAGAGTGCTCGTGCAGAATGCTACCTGCCAGTCATGGCCAGTTGACGCTCACGGAAGGGTGCTCCAGGACGAACGGTAGAAGCTTCCTACATATATGACTGCAGCTAGTATTTTATTGGTTCCCCTTTATGATTTGACTTTTCATCTTATGTGTGAAAGCAGTATAGTGCATCGTGCTGGCATAGAATAAGTTGGACCGTACTATCATAAATTGTTAATTCCTAAAATTGAGCTACCTTTGCTAGGTAATTCAATTTTGACGTGGAACCTTGGCCGCCAGCAATCTACAACAGTTGCTGGAACCACCGAGCTTGCCTTCTACAGCGGGTGGTTTCTCACTGCACATCGGCTTGTGTCTGTGTGATTAGCCCCCTCTTGATTTTGGATCACCCTCTGCCACTGCTGCCAGTCCCTGCAACCTAAGGAGCCCCTGCAGCTTTGAATGATGATGAACAATTCTAGTATGGACACCGGCATTGTCTCTTGACGCTCTTCCATCTGCCTCAATATTTGTATTGATATAGTTCTCAACTTCTCATGCCAAATTTGTTCAAAATTAAAAAAGGCAGTCCCATTGTCAGAGACTCACATGAGTGAAGTTTGGGGAAGGGATAAACCGAGGCAAACCTTCTCCCTACAAATGTAGAGAGGCTGCTTCGAATCTGCGACCTAGTGACTCAGTGAGACAGTTCTCATAACTGCACAAGGCCTGCCAAAGTCATTCAACATTGTGCTGGGTAAATCAAGAACATTAGGAAGCACACTGGACAGGAATTTCTCGTGGCCAACTGGTTCCTACCGAGAGTGGAATTTTGCTACAATCAGTTTTGCAGCATTGTCCTGTAGTTGAGTGTTCAGTACACTGTTGGAAATGTGTAGTGCTGTACCTGAATTGTTAGGTAGTGTATTAATGTAAAACAGATTAAAAGATTGTGGAAAAGAGGGATATACCATCAGATTTTCTTAACATCATGTATGTATATATGAATGTTGATACTGTATAGACGAGAGTTAACGACTTTATCCAAATGTGTTGCACCTTGGGGCTTGGGCAACATCAACAATTAATCATTAGGAGTTTGCACCATGGCCCAAAAAGAAATTAAAACGTTTGTGCTCTTGTTTCATATGCTATTACATTTTTAAAATTTGTTTTCATGCTGTTTGAAGAAGTAAAATAGTCATCAGGAAACTTGACAAAATCTGCTTTTGTAGAATCTATCATGGCATAATATGGTTTCCTTAGCTTTAAACTTTCATATTGTAACTAGTTCATGTAGACATGCAAATTTTACTTGTTAATGTAGTTTAGCATACTGTGTGCCATATATTTTTATTACAAATACACTTAAGTCTTAATCTTACAACTTCGGTACGTGTGCTGCCACCCTGACCGGCGCAGACGCGCGCGCTGTCGTTGGCCTCCCTGGCGGGGCTCCTCGACGACCGGACGAACGAAGAAGCAAGAAGGTCCTCATCCTACTGGTGTTCTTTTGTTTTGTCGCCTCGCCGACCGTTATGCTCGAACATCGACCTCTCCCGAAGAACATGCTACTGCTGCGTGTCTCCTGACCACGACCACCTCGACTTCGGCTACCTCGGCATCCAGGGGCTATCGTCTTCTCGGAGTCCACACCGGTCTCTACTCCAGCCGCAACATTCGCACCCTCACGACGCTGCGACTGCGAGGGGATTTCAGCCCATCGGCTCCTACCTTCGGCTTTTACTTCAGTCTCATCGTGTATGGTGTCCCCGTTGCGACTGCGGGGGATGTTAGACTGTGTGTGTTCTCTCTGTGTGTGTGGGCCGGCACAACTGTTGGGCTGCCGGCCCATTAGGGTTACAGTTTCCAGTGAGTCTCCATATATGTAACCTCCCTCTATGCAATAGATTGAGTTCCATTCTCCAATAGTAGTACCAAAGTCACATCTCATATACTCGGATTTGGTCCTGCTAATTCTAAATCCTTTTGACTCTAGGGTCTGACGCCATAACTCTAGCTTTCTATTTACTCCTTCCCGACTTTCATCTACTAGAACTACATTGTTAACGAAAAGCATACACCGATGGATATCTCCTTGTATATCCCTCGTGACCTCATCTATCACTAAGGCAAATAAATAAGGGCTCAAAGCTGAACCTTGATGTAGTCCTATGTTAACCGGGAAAACATTTGAATCACCATCAGTTGTTCGGACGCTAGTCACAACTTTGTCATACATGTCCTTGATGAGCGTAACATACTTTGTTGGGACTTTATGCTTATCCAATGCCCACCACATGAGATTCCTAGATATTTTATCATAGGGCTTTTCCAAGCCGATAAAAACCATGTGCAATTCCTTCTTCTGCTCCTTATACCGCTCCATGACCTGTCTTATTAAGAAAATTTCTTCCATGGTTGACCTTCTAGGCATGAATCCAAATTGATTCATTGTGATATACGTCATTCCTCTCAGGCGATGCTCAATAACTCTTTCTCATAGCTTCATAGTATGGCTCATGAGCTTAATCCCTCGATAGTTGGTACAACTTTGAATATCTCCCTTGTTTTTGAAAATTGGTACTAATGTACTCCTCCACTCATCGGGCGTCTTGTTTGATCGAAAATATGGTTGAACAACTTGGTTCACCAAACAATAGCAATATCCCTAAGGCATTCCCACACATCTATTGGGATACCATCCGATCCCATTGTCTTGCCCCCTTTCATCCTCTTTAAAGCTTCTTTGACCTCTGACTCTTAGATCCTACATACAAAGCATCTATTTAAATCATCAAAGGAGTCATCCAATAAAGAGTCCATAGTCTCATTATCACCATTGAAAAGATTGTCAAAATAGCTCTGCCACCTCTGTTTGATGTCTTGTCCTTTCACCAAGAGTTGATCCATCTCATCCTTAATGCATTTAACTTGGTTGAGGTATCTCGTCTTCCTTTCCCGAATCCTAGCCATCTTATAGACATCGTTCTCCCCTTCTTTGTACTTAGTATTCGGTAAAGATCATCATAGGCTCGACCCTTTGCCTCACACACAGCTCGCTTTGTAGTTTTCTTTGTCACCTTATACCTCTCTATGTTGACTGCGCTCCTGTCATGGAACAAGCTTCTGTAACATTCTTTCTTCTCTTTTATTGCCTTTTGAACGTCCTCGTTCCACTATCAAGTATCTTTAGGTTCACCTCTGCTCCCTTTGGTCATTCCAAACACTTCTGACGCGACCTTTCTAATACAAGTCGCCATCTTCACCCACATATTGTTTGCATCTTCTTCTTCGAACCAAGCGCCCTCCATAAAAACTTTCCTTAAAAACTTTGGATGTCTCCCCTTTGAGTTTCCACCACTTCGTCCTTGCAATTTTGGCTTGTTTATCCCTATGGGTACTGATCCGAAAATGGAAGTCAGCCACCACAAGATTATGTTGGGGCACAACACTCTTTCTAGGTATCACCTTACAATCCAAACATGCTTGTTTATCTTTTCTTGTGAGAACGAAGTCGATCTGGCTCGAACGATGGCCACTGCTAAAACTTATAAAACTAGTTACTATGAAAATTTATTAAACTAGTAGGAGCTGACTGTAGACAAGCCGACCAATTTTTTGCACCAATTTATAGCTGATTCACGATAGGTTTTACTAGTTTGTCTAGTTACCTACCCGAGCTGAAAATTTATGTACTTACAGATATCTATGCAGAGCAAGTTAGCAACAATATGGAAGCGCTGATTAAAAGATTAAGGAGCACCTTATTCACAATTGGACTAAAACACCACAAAGCCAACCATTTGCTGCTTTCTGGACATCTATTCCATTTCTTTCTTTCTGTTGTTTTATACTCAATAAAATGGGAAACATCTTAGTTACTGAATATGTCTTATAATGGATGGATGTTCAGTACTTCATGTTTCTTTTTCTCAAGTTTAAACACGTACCTTACTGACATAAAGTGGTTGTTTGTTAGGCTATCTCCAGCAGCTTACCCATCCTCATACTCATATTTAAACTCCACTCTGCGAACAATGTAGTCTACAGTGCAAAATAGTGTTTTCGATGACCATGGGTGAACTGCCGGACAAGAGTCATTTCATTGATTTTGCCATCTTTTGTGAGCTTTTTAGTGTATCGTTTTATTTGTATCAGTTAATTATAAGTAGTTCTACTGAATTGTGGGTTCATTAAATCCGTTATTCTAAGGTTTGAAGCATATCTCTTTTTGCTTGACAACTGTAAATTCCCAGCATTGTTCTTATATTGTACAATAGAGGCAGTTTGTCTGTTCTATGTACTTGTTTATCAAGATGCAGAAATGGAGAGCAAAGCATCTCTTTGTTGTGTTTGAAAGGGTACCAATACTAATTGAAATATTGAAAGAAATATTTAGACAAGTCAGTACATGCTATTTCACCTGTACATTCAAACTAGAGCAGAATTTCAGAAAATTAACGTCGAAAAGCTACTACGTATATCTGATAGCATTCACATTTTCTACGTCTAATTGATTAGATTTTCTGGAGATTCTGTTCTGTTGTTGATTATGTTTAACATTCTGGCATTATGTCAATTCTGTATATAAAGTAATAACATGAAGTTTAATAGAGCTTGTAGATATCTTTTAAAAATAAAAATGGAGCCTGGCTTGTGGGTTCTGTTGGATTTTTAACTCTAGCTTACCCCAACTTGTTTGGTATAGGCTTTGTTGTTGTTGTTGTATCAATCAGTTGCAATTTAAAATTGGAATTTTGCTATGGCTAGCTATTATTTTACCAGGCTAAAACTGAACTGAAAACAGTGTAAATGCTACACAAGGAAGCTTGATGCTAGAAGGTGTTTATTTTCTCTTGAAAAGATTAGAGTCATCTTTCTCAAATTGTGTTCTAGAGATGCAAGATATAGATTCTAATTAGGATGGGCAGTCTATTTTCATGAATAGATCATTTGATCTGAACAAATTCATTATGGTGTGTAAGATGAAATGGGAGTGCTCCATCTTAAAATGAGAATTTTGTTGTAGTTGTTATAATACTTGGCCAATATTGACCTGCAGAGTTGATACACCAGAGAGCATACTGCCAGATCATTTTGTTGTTGTTGTTGTTGAGAAAGATTTATCTCAGTAGTATGTTCACTGGGATTTGAGTCATCTGCTCAGCTAGTGTCCTAGGAATGTATGATATAGATTTTAAATTGGACGAGCAGAATCTTCGTGCTAGGAGCATCTGGTCAGAGTACCAATTTCATTATGGTGTATGCAAGGCCTGCTTTTTCACGCGAGCTGTAGTCCATCCTGAACATGAACTTTTCCTATGTGGTGCCCTTTTTTTCTGGTATCAGATATTGAACAGTGCGTGCGTGCGTGCATGATTTTTTGCTTATTTTTTAGAAATGAATTTAGTTTGTCTGTTACATAATTTGAGGACAAATCAAAATTCAAGTTCTCACAATGATATGATGGCTCCTTTTGCAGGTATCACTTCGTAGGGTGAGTATTACTATATCCACATATGACTTGGGGTAGATGAGACACCCATTCAGTCAGGCATCCGGGTGCACGGCTGTGTCATGGGTATCATAGGGAGCGGTCACCACCATGTAGTCCACACCCGCAGGAAAGGAAAGCAACAATCGGTGACAAGGCTAGGAGGAAAGAGAGGATTAGTTGCTATCCAAGGCTAGGAGGAAAGATAAAATTAGTTGCTATTGTTAGTCCTTAATTCTAGGAGCCGATTGGCTCTAGTCATGCCGGCCAATGGCTATATATAGCCCCTGTACTCGGCAGTTGGAGGGGGAAGGAATTATCAAACCAATCTCTCTCTTGCAATGACTCTCAAGCGCCTAGGGCTGCTACCCTAGAACTAAGCCTGCGGCAGAGGGTATAACCTCGCCGGAGAAGACAACTATCCTCATGGACCGAGACAAGCTGTGAAGAGGTGATTGTCAGATTAATATACAGGTTAGTTTTGTCTAGCTAACCAGCGGTGTGATTTGCGAACACCAACATGCTAGAGGAGGAGCGGATACAGGAACTACTTTGTGAAGTTTTTTTTTGGGGTGGGGGGGGGGGGGGGGGTCATGTTTTAGTTTTGATTCGTACGCGTGGTGAGGCCTTCGGTTTTTTTTTTGAATGAGATGTAGTAATTATTGCGGCACATATTTAGACGGCATGTTCCAACAGAAGCTGGAAAGATGTCTGTATACGGATGCACATGTATACCAACCAGAGGGGTGTTGTATTGTACATTAGCCTGTGTGTTTTTGATCCGTTTTTAACCACTTGTTTTCACCCTGGAGATTTTTGCTGACTTGCTCTGAATTATGCATGCAGTGGTGCTTTCTATGTATGTCTCCAACTCATGTATTTATTAGTTCGGACCAATAGGCAATAACAGTCATAAATTAGATCGTACGTGAAGCATTCCTGGATACATATGCTCTTTCTCTGTCATTCGCTTAAAGCCGGCTGTTTAGACTGTTGTGATACATATGCCTTTTCTCTGTTGTTCGCTTTGGATTATTGCCGGCTGTTTGGACTTGACTGATGTTACTGTAATCTATAGAGACAAAAAAAACTATAGAAATAGCAGAAGTCGGTACCGATTAAAACCAAGTGAACAATATTTGGCATATGTACATTATCGTACACAACTGGATTGGAGTTATCTGTTGTCACCTGTTTCATAATGGTAGCTCTACTGTATCGACACGGAATTAGCGAAGTTGCTTTTCTTTCCAGACTTTGCATTTCATAGGTCATAGGGTTTTTACTCAACCGAGTCCTTGCATTTTGTAGGTCATTTTGAGCTGGAGATAGAAAGAGATTTGTGCTACAATAGCAAATAGTGCTGCTACGTGATGAGGAGCCGGAGCCAATGGGAACTCCTTCAGCTATAGAAAATTTATTGAATTGGTAAAGGAAGTCATTAGATGCTCTAGGAAATTATGGCATGGAACTAGAGCACATTTTTGTAAGTTATTTTTATTATTTAGATTAAAAGTATTTTAAAAACTATTTAAATTATATTATAAACTATAGCTTCACACTGGAGCTATAACCTAGAGACTGGAGCAGTTCTAAACACTTAGAGCTAGCTTGAGAACTCTATTTTTCCAAGTGATTATCATTTTTTAAAAGAAATTAGACATCTCTTGGAAAAAATGGATTTCTCAAACTAGCCCTTAAGAGGAATTTTGAGCAGCCAGGACAAGTTGCGGTCCCATTCTTATGTATCTTGTTGAGCATGATTTGCTATTTAAGTCTGGCATCTTTTACATGCATGCAATGTGTCTCCGAAATTGCTGGTCTTTAATAGGGCTGGACGAAATGCTTGTGGCTCGTTAGCTTGCTCTATTTGTGGTTAGCTCGGATCGGCTTGTTTGAATTTTTTCACAAGCTAAGCTGACATCCTAGCTCGGTCTGTTTGTGCGGAGCTGCGACGGGGAGCCAACGACGATTCACGATCTGGGGCACGGTGCCATGACGGGGAGCCGACGACGATGCACGATCGGGGGCGCGTTGCCGCGACATGGGCAGCTGTAACATCCTGAATTTTGAGGTATAAAATTTCTTCTCTAAATGCCTACCAAATTCAGGTGTTACCTCTTGTCTCTCTCTAGACTCTCTCTCTCCTTCTTTTGATTAGGATTAAGTTAATTAGCTGAGGGATTTATTATTTATTTTGTCAAAACTATGTGAGTCATGAATTGTTGCATTATGTTGAACCTAAATTATTCTTTTTGTTTGATGCACATGTTTGAAATTATTTGAATTTTAATTGGTGTTTGAATTTGATTTGAATCCATAAAGAAAATAAAATATAAAAGCAATTATAAATTCCAGGAAAAAGGAAAAGACCATTTCAGCCCAACTAGGCCAAGCCGGCTCAGTCTCGCGCGCGTGCCCGCGCGTCCGCCCTTTCTTGACAGGCAACCCCGCCTATCCGCTCTCTCTTCTCTCTCTCCCTCCCTCTCGCTGCCCAGTGGGGCCGACTTGTCGGCGCCGATCTCCTCCACGCGTGCACCATCTCTCGCTATCCCGCGGGCCCTGCTCGTCAGCCCGGTCGCCTGTTCGCTCGCCCGCTCTCGCAGACCCGTGGGTCCTTTCTGTCGGACCCTTCCCTCCCGAACCGCTCGCGCACAACCTGCGCGTCGTTGTGGACTCTGCGCCCACGACGCACACTGAGGTCGCACCCGTCCCCACCCCGGCCCTTTTCTAGCTGCCTAGTGCCCCCTCGCTCCCCTTCCCCCTCACTCTCGCACTCGCAACCCTTAGCACTCGCCTCGCATAGCGCGCACACCCAAGAAGCTCCACTACCGTTCGCCGTGGTCTCACACCCGTTCTGCGGTCGCCATCGAGCCCTCGCCGTGTCAGTTGCCTCAGTGAGCTTCGCCTCGTCACCCGCGACCCGGGACATCCCTCGGATTGCTCCCTTCCCCTCTGTTTCTCTCGGTCCACGCTCATCGGATCTCTCTCTACCCCGCCGCAGCTTCGCCGCCGTCGACCCGTGTCCTCGCCGTGCCCCAGACGTCGTTCATGAGTCCCCGAGCCTTCTCTCAAGGTAACTGATCTAACCCCGCCCCTAATTTCTCCTGGTATGCCCTTAGTCGCGCACGATTGCTCGCTAGAGTATCCCCCAGTCCGCCGAGGACTCTACCTCCACCGTCTGGTCGCCTCAGCCCCATTCCTGCTATCCCGACCCTGCCATAGGATTCGTCGAGTCCACCCCAACCTTTTTGGCTACCCAGACCGACCCCTAGCGCCCTAGGAGCCCCAGTCTACCTCATCTCTAGCATTTGTGTCGCCGCGAGCACATATGGCGCGTTCTCGGTCGGTCGAAGAAGGTAAAGCCCCCTAGCGCCCAGCCTAACCGCCCAATTCTGATTTGACGGTCCGGATTCGTGGATAACGGTTCGCGCGCTTTGTGGAACCAGAGCCGTCGATCTGCGATCTAGTGGCCAGCGCGCCCCGCGTCCTCGGCATACCGCTGACTCGTGGGCCTCGCTTGTCAGCGCCTCAACCCCACCGAGCCTACCTGTCAGGCGCCCATTTCCCGCGCGCCCTCGCTCGCTGTTTCTAATCGGGGTCGTTGATCAGAGATCGGACGATCGGTACAGCCTCGTACCCCTTCGTGTGTAATTTTGTTAAAGAGACCCTCGCTTTTGCCGGAATCAACCCGTCGTCCTTTAGTTTTGCGTGCAGACCCCTAGTTTATTGCAAACAGACCCCTACCTTTTAATTAATCACAAATTTAGGCTTAATTTTTTATTTTAAACTTCAAAACTTGTTTATTTCATATCTTTGGCATATGAACTCCAAATTGAGTTATTCAAATTGCAAAATGTTCATAAGATTATTCTCTATCCAAATAAATTATGATCATTCAATGTCTGTACACTTTAATTTTATACCTAGACTATAGGTTAGTATATGTAATAGTTTGTTTATTAAATACGAAAATAAAAAGGAAAACCCTAATGGTACTTAGGTGTTTAACCTTGTGAGATTAATAATATGTCATGTATGAATTTATCCCTGGTATGATTTCGTGCCTCACTAAAATTAGTGGAACTAAATTATGTAATCCATGGTGATAGATAATATTTAGGGAATCACAAATCTCTAAGTGTACCAATTCACCCTAAGCACCTATGTTGACCTTTGTGTTTACTCTGCTCTGTCAAACTTATGTTCACTCGTCTGTATATGTTTGGTGTATTGTTCATTTGTCTTTATCCAAATGTAGTGAATGCATGATCGCATTGTTTAGACAACGAGCAACCTGTAGTTCCTGAGTGTGTTGCCAAAGACCTTCCTGAGCAACAACCTGGTGAAGGCAAGTGTCCTCTGACCTATTATGTCCTACTTACTTTATAATTCATCGTCCAACATTACTTTATTAAAACCTATGGATTGACTAGTCTGTATTTACCTTATCCTTGTTTGCCTTTTGGGTTATCATGGTTAGCTTTATGCTATTGCTTTAACTAAATCAACGAACATGATGTAAATATTTATGATATAATGATGTTATCCCGATGATGATCTTGTGATACTTTAGGGGACTCAGGCTATTTCCTGAGTACCTCTTCGTAAGGACATGTTCGTTGATTGACCACCCGGGATAACAGTACAACCATGAGGGTGGAATGGGACACCCTTAGCTGATTAATTAGAGAAACTTGAGGTGTAGTTGGCTTTGCCGTAGGACCGTCAATGGGGTCCGGGCACATTACTTGCTCTGTCGAGGCTGGTTTCCGAGGTTCTTTCGATTTAGTTTTGTTATTCACCCTTCCTGTGGGGAGAAGTACTATGTTTATCAAACTGGAGAAACCTAACGGGCGACTATGACCTCTGGAGAATCTTTGAAAGGCTACATAGTGAGACCCTGCCAGGTCACCTTAGTAGTGATCAATGGGGAGTCATGATCCCCGGGCAGAACGAGAATCACGACTCGTGGGTAAAGTGTGCAACCTCTGCAGAGTATTAGAAACTGGTATATCAGTCGTGCTCACGGTTACGAGCAGCCTTGGGATCCTCTTTGATTAGAAGAACTTTGGATACTTTTATGATTATGGTTAATGATGATGATTATAATTATGATCTCTGGTATTTCCTCTTCGAGGGAGTACATTTGGGTAATAACTAGGTTTATTACCAAAATTTGGCTCTACTATATATTAGTAATAAATACTTGACCAACTAAAAGCAACTGCTTAACCTTAACTCCACATACATCCAGTCGACTTTAGCCAAACGGGACATTTGCTGAGTACGTTGATGTGTACTCGCCCTTGCTTTAAAAACCACCCCACCGCAGGTTGTCCCCACTGTATTCAGTGCTCAGGAGGAGATGCATCCAACATGGAGGACTTTGAGGAGTTCCAGGACTACGACGAGTTCTAGTTATGTTAGTGGCAAACCCCCAGTCAGCTGCCTATGAAGGCCTTATCTACTATGTTTCGTATTCCGCACTTTGATGATATTAACGGCAATGTTATGTTAAAGACTCTATGGATGTCTTGGACATCTTGATGTAATAAAGTACCTTTCCGCTAATTACTTTGAGCAACATGTGATGATGTCCAATTATGTAATCGCTGTGTACGTGAGTTTCTGATCCTAGCAGGTACATGGTTCGCATTCGGTTTACCTTCCAAAACCGGGTGTGACAGCAGCCAACCTCGATGCATGATCGGGGGGCACAGAACTGCGGCGCGGGGTGTAGATGACGATGCACAATCTAGGGCGCGGTGCCACGACGGGGAGCCGACGACGATACACGATCGATGGCGTATTGCCACGACGGGAGCGGGAAGACCTCGATGCAGGATCAGGGGGCGTGGATCCACGGTGCGGGGGGGGGGGGGGGGGGGTGGGTAGACGATGATGCATCGTCGAGGGCGTAGATCCACGATGGAAGGGTCCACGTCGATTCATGCCTTTATAGCGACGACTGGGGCAAACTGGGTGGGGCTTCTGCTTTTCGAGGTGGATGCGCGCATGTCGTCCGGTTGGGAGGTGCGCGAGTGGTGCGGGGTTGGTTGGCTGGGCGGGCGCGCAAGCATTTCGGTCGGAGGGGCAGGTTGGTTGGGCGGTTGGGTCCAAGTGATGGACCCCTGGTCAATCAGATAGGTGATGAATAGATCTATCGCATATATATATTGACAAATCAATATATCTATACTACTCTATTAAGGACCTAACGAGGGCATCCATAGTCCATAGCCCCACATTGATATCGTGCCCCTGCCCCCGCGACCCCGTCGGTATGTCTCTAAGACTATCTCCAGTAGACTCCCTATTTCATTGACTATCTCACTCTCTATTTTAAACTTCACTCTATAAACAGTGTAATCTACAGTGCAAAATAGTACTTTACACGGCCGTTTACACGGCCTACTAGAGATGCCCTAACCAAGCATGCCCCCGCTGCACCCGCTCATCCTCGCGCGATTCCCGCACCGCCGCGCCGCACCCGTCCATCCCCGCATGACCGCACCATCGCCCTCGACCCCCGCTACGTCGTCCTGCTCATCTACAAGGCCCTCTTTCTCGACTGCATCTTCACGTGATGCTCCCTATGTGTCTCCACCACGCAGGACTCCATCTGTGATTTTTTTATTCGAACATTGGATGCTTTTAGAACACCTTCTGAATGTTATAACTTAAAACTGAGGTTTTTCACGATTATCAGGTTAGATTCTAGATCGTATTTTGGTGGTTGTGTATGATTGAATTATCTTTTTTTGCTTGATTTCTTTCTTCAAGCATTTATTTACGTGATAAAAATTTGGCATCTATGAGTGGTACTTTTACTAATTTGAGAGTGTCATTCATAGAGTTCAAGTACAATAGCGGACCCACTTAAGGTGTCGAGCATATTAACCTACTTAGACTATTTATAGTTTGACCGGTCTACTCATGGCAGGGAGTGAGAGTGACTGAGAATCTAGACGAGTGAACGCTGGTGCTGTATCAGTTGTTATTCTTCCACAAATTGATGGGGTTGCAGTTTGGTATTGTTTTTTGGGCATGTCCTTCTCAAGTTTGTTTGTCTGGAAAAGTTAAGCCATGACTATAACAACTAGAAAATTGTTTCTTCTGAAAATGCAGGTTGATGTCCAGCTGCGGTGTACAATGGATCTGACCAAAACAGTACTACATTGCACTATCACTGAAAGGGAAATAAGGTCAAACCTTTTCCTAAATGATTTTGGTGGTTGAAATGCTCAACACAAATAATTGAACTAACTAGTTTTCTCTAGATTATATATTCTATAGGTGCTAAAGGTTCAACACAAACCAATAAAAAGATCCGAGTTAGGGTTCAAAAGAAAGGAGCAAAAGAAACCGAAGAGAACCCTGGTCTGGCGCACCGGACTGTCCGGTGTGCCACCGGACAGTGTCCGGTGCACCAGGGGCGATCGACTCAAACTCTTCACCTTTGGGTTTCTGGAGAGCCGCTCCGCTATAATTCACCGGACTGTCCGGTGCACCACCGGACTGTTCGGTGTGCTAGTGGAGCTACGGCTATCGAGCGCAACGGTCAACTCCAACGGCCGCCTGCAACGTGAACAGTGCACAGACAGTTCGTGCAGAGTCAGAGCAGCGCCTGAAGGCGCACCAGACAGTGAACAGTGCCTGTCCGGTGCGGCACTGGACTGTTCGGTGCCCCAAGATGTCAGAGCTCCAACGCTCAAAACCGTTAGAACCCTAACGGTTGGGTGACGTGGCTGGTGCACCGGACAGTGTCCGGTGGCGCATCGGACTGTCCGGTGCACCCATCGATAGACAGCCTCCCCAACAGTTGGTTTGGCGGTTGGGGCTATAAATACCCCCCAACCACCACCACTCAAGGCATCCAAGTTTTTCAGACATCTCATTCAATACAAGAGCTAGTAAAATCCATACAAGACACAATTCAAAAGATTCAAAGCCTCTCCAAGTCCCAAGTACACTCCAAACACATAGTGACTAGAAAGAGTGTTTTGCTCGTGTTCTTTGAGCTCTTGTTCTTGGATTGCTTTCTTCTTCCTCATTCTTATTCTTCAAACACTTGTAATCAAAGCAAGAAACACCAATTGTGTGGTGGTCCTTGTGGGGTCTAAGTGACCCGTTTGATTAAGGAGAAAGCTCACTCGGTCTAGGTGTCCGTTTGAGAGAGGAAAAGGGTTGAAAGAGACCCGGTCTTTGTGACCACCTCAACGGGGACTAGGTTCTTAGGAACCGAACCTCGGTAAAACAAATCATCGTGTCATCCGCTATATTTCTTTGGTTGATTTGTTTTCCCTCTCTTTCGGACTCGAATTTATTTCTAACGCTAACTGCGGCTTGTAGTTGTGCTTTAAGTTTATAAATTTTAGTTTCTGCCTATTCACCCCCCCTCTAGGCGACTTTCAATTGGTATCAGAGCCCGGTACTTCATTAGAGTCTAACCACCCGAAGTGATGTCGGGAGGATCCACCAAGAGGGAGATGGAAACAGACACAAGCTGCGGGAAGGCTCCATCAAAGGAGTCCGGCGCCAAAGGAATGGAGGACTCACCTCCCCGCGTCAAGTCACACCGGAGTGGCGACAAGAAGAATAAAATGAAGAAAGTGGTCTACTACAAGACCGATTCTTCGTCGTCCTCCACCTCTGGCTCTGATGCACCGTCCGTCACTTCTAAGCACCATGAGCGCAAGAAGTTTAGTAAGATCCCCTTATGCTATCCCTGCATTTCCAAACACACTCCTTTACTTTCCGTTCAATTAGGCAAACCACTAGTTTTTTACGGTGAAGATTATTGTATGTGGAGTGATAAAATGAGGCATCATCTAACCTCACTCCATGCTAGCATTTGGGACATTATTGAGTTTGGAGCGCAGGTACCATCTGTGGGGGATGAAGGCTACGACTCGGACGAGGTCGCTCAAATCTGGCACTTCAACTCCCAAGCCACTACTATACTCCTCGCCTCTCTATGTCGAGAGGAGTATAATAAGGTGCAAGGGTTGAAGAGTGCTAAAGAGATTTGGGACGTGCTAAAGACCACACACGAAGGAGATGAGGTGACCAAGATCACCAAGCGGGAGACGATCGAGGGGGAGCTCGGTCGATTCATCCTCAACCAAGGAGAGGAGCCACAAGCCATGTACAATCGGCTCAAGACTTTGGTAAACCAAGTGCGAAACCTTGGGAGCACCAAATGGGATGACCATAAAATGGTCAAGGTTATTCTTAGATCACTCGTATTTCGTAATCCTACTCAAGTTCAATTAATACGTGGTGATCCTAGATATAAGCTAATGTCTCCCGAGGAAGTGATAGGAAAGTTTATGAGCTTTGAGTTGATGATCAAAGGCTCCAAACAAATCGTCGAGCAAGGCGGCACCTCCACACCCGAGGTGCAACCCATCGCATTCAAAGCGACAGAAGAAAAGAAAGAAGAGTCTACATCAAGTAGGCTCCCTATCGATGCCTCCAAGCTCGACAACGAGGAAATGGCACTCATCATCAAGAGCTTCCGCCAAATCCTCAAGCAAAGGAGGGGGGAGGATTACAAACCCCGCTCCAAGAAAGTGTGCTACAAATGTGGTAAGCCCGGTCATTTTATTGCTAAATGTCCATTATCAAGTGATAGTGACAGGGGCGACGACAAGAAGGGAAAGAGGAAGGAAAAGAAAAGATACTACAAGAAGAAGGGCGACGATGCCCACGTGTGTCGGGAATGGGACTCCGACGAGAGCACCACTGACTCCTCCTCCGACGAGGACACCGTCAACATCACCGTCAACAAGGGCCTCCTCTTCTCCAACATCGGCCACAAGTGCCTCATGGCAAAGGACAGCAAAAAGAGGAAGGTAAAATCTAGAGCCTCCACTAAATATACAACATCTAGTGTTGACGGTAGTTCTAGTGAAGATGAGGATGATTTGCTTAGTCTTTTTGCCAACCTTAACATGCAACAAAAGGAAAAACTAAATGAATTGATAGGTGCCATTCATGAGAAGGATGAACTCTTGATAGCCAAGAGGAATTCCTTATTAAGGAAAATAAAAAATATGTTAAGGTAAAGAATGCTTATGCTCAGGAAGTACAAAAATGTGAAAAATTGACTAATGAGCTTAGCATTTGGCATGACACCATTTCCAACCTTAGAAATGAGAACGGTAATTTACTTGCTAAGGTTGAAAAATCAAATGTTTGTCATGATTCAATTGTCAATCTTAAAAGTGATAATGCTAGTTTGATTGCTAAGATTGATAAATTGAATGAATCAATTTCTAGCCTTAAAATTGAAAATGCTAAGAACGGTCAGGACGAAGCCTGAACCAGACGAAGGGGGATTAAAATGGAGGACGGGCTGATTACCAAGCTCCATGAAGGATGGTGCACAGCCGAAGCTGTGCGCAGGGAAGCTTCGTCGCGATAGCAGAGAGGGGAACCGACTTAAAGATGAAAAGACTACTTGGGCCTTGACAGATTTCCATAAGTCATTGGCAAATGTAATGGACATGAATGTAATTTCACGTGGGCTGCGTCCCGCGTCTATAAATAGATGAACAGTACTCCCGTACTGTTCACGCTGACTTGGCATTTGCTTTTGCGTCACGCTTGTACTTTTGCCTTCCCTCAAGCCGAAGGTACATTTGTAATTTGAAATCATTTCTATTTCTCCATGATAATAAAATAGAAATGATTTTACGATAAAGTTTAATTATATCTCATGCTTTATATGAATCCTTCGTCACTACTTGTTGTACTTACGAAGGTATGTCTCTTGTAACCTTCGTCTGGAACTCATTATTTCCCGAAGGGGCATAATGTTTCGAAAGACGAAGGACTTTAACACTTAACACTTTTTATGTTGCCTTGTTCTTAACTCTTAGCATTTAAGAACAAGTCCCCAACATTGGCGCCCACCTCCGGTGAACTCACTTCCATTTCAAGTTTTTCGAACACCTTCGGAAGCTATAGACCTTTGCTATGGCGCCGAAGAAAGCTTCAGCGGCTGGGGCTGCAGCACTGCAACCGCTGGACCCCAACCAGGAGACCGTCTCTCTTCGGGAGGCCCGAAGCCAGAAGAGGAAGGCCGTCAGCCCGACGCTTCAGGAGGACGAACTCGACCAAGAGATCAGAGATATGGAGATGCTTCATCAACAGGTGCAGAGGAAAAAAGAAAAGATGGCCAGGCTAGCTGAGCTGCAAAGGCAGATAGACGAAGCTTCTGAAGAAGTCCGTCATCTTACCCACGATGAGCAGAACCGAAGGCCTCAACAAACAGACCTTCGTCAGGAGGGCTTCTTCAACGAAGATGACTGGTATGACAATTTCCATCATGGAAATTTTGTTTTCGATGATGCTTCTCCCCTGTCCGCTGAGCTGCAGGCTACACCTTGGCCTCCATCCTACAAGCCACCCCAGCTTCCCATGTTCGATGGCCATTCAGACCCGAAGCAGTTCTTGATGAGTTACGAAGCAACAGTGTCTTCGTATGGTGGCAATGCGGCAGTCATGGCAAAGTCTTTCGTTATGGCCGTCAGGAGTGTTGCTCAGACCTGGTATTCCTCCCTTCGACCAGGAACGATCACTTCATGGCAGAAGCTGAAGGATATGTTGTTAACCAGCTTTCAAGGATTTCAGACGAAGCCGGTCACTGCTCAAGCCTTGTTCCAGTGCACTCAGGATCATGAAGAATACCTTCAGGCGTATGTCAGAAGGTTCTTGCGTTTGAGGGCGCAAGCACCAACGGTGCCCAATGAAATTGTCATCGAAGCCATGATCAAGGGGCTTCGTCCTGGACCTGCAGCTCAATACTTTGCTAGGAAGCCTCCTCAGACTCTGGAGAAGCTGCTCCAAAAGATGGACGAGTACATTCGTGCCGACAATGACTTTCGCCAAAGAAGGGAGGAGGCTTTCAGATTTTCTGAAATGACCAGGGGCTTCGGAGGAAGATTTTATCCGAGGCATGTCAGGTCCATCCACAACTCCACTCAAAATGATGATAAGGGGAGTCAGCAGAACAGACCGCAGAGCTCCTCACAGGCTTCGGGGCAACAGCAAACTTTCTTTCGGCCACCAGCTCCAAGAGGCAGAGGCGCCAGGGGCTTCGGCGGAAGATTTGGAGATCAACCAAGGAGGGTATTTTGCTTATTCTGTGGTGAAAACAAGGGCCATACCACCAGGATGTGCCATGTTACCATCCAGAAACAAAAGGAGCTAGCAGAAGCTGCAGCGCAACAGGGCCAGCCGAAGCAAGTCATGCATACTGCTTCGTACCATCAGCCTTACATCCCGGAGTACGTGGGCAACCACCCTGCAGTTTCCGTAGCTTCGGCGAGTCAACCTCAAGCTTCGTGGCAACAGCCCCCGCCCCCACCTCCGCTACAACAAGGCCAACAGCCAGAAGGGAGCCAATATGTTCCGCACCAAAGAGATCTCAGAGAGCAATCTGAAGCTCGCACAGTCAATAGTACTGTGCCAGAGTCGAAGCACATTTATTGACAAAATATCCTACTTTGATAGCAGTCTTTTCCGTTTAGTTCTATTTTCTGTGTGATAAAGAACATTTCAGTTTTCATGTAATAGCTTCGTGGTTGGTTATCAGGAAAACCTATCTTCTCCACAGGCTTAAGTTGCTGAAGCTTAATAATTTGCGGTAACAAGGAGGACCTTCGAATTATTAAAAATCCTTCGAAGCAACAAAAAGTCGTTCTAAGGAACGCAGGGTAAGTTGCCGAAGTTACAAAAAGCCATTCCAAAGGGAGCGCAGTGTAAGTTTTTTGCTCCAAAGACGTTCCTAAGGGAATGCAGAGCATACAGCGAAAAGTCAACGCTGATACCGCCTAAAGTAAAAGGCGAAGAAGCTCCAAAGACGTTCCTAAGGGAATGCAGAGCTTACAGCGAAAAGTCAACGCTGATACCGCCTAAGTAAAAGGCGAAGAAGCTCCAAAGACGTTCCTAAGGGAATGCAGAGCTTATAAATATATTTTGTGTATCTTCGGAACAAACGTCATTTGCATAACATAACATCATCACATCATTTTGCATAGCATAAGCATCATACATCATGTTGCATATGGCAAAAGAAGGGGACACAGTATCAACCTTCTAAAGGACGCTTTGAGAAAGTGCAAAATGTGCAAAGTCACAAGGGAATACAATGATAATCTCCGGAGTACAGCTTCGGAGAATGCTTTTACGAAGCATGGATGAGCTTCATCAGTGTAATATCGAAATTGTACAGCTTCGGAGAATGTTTTCACGAAGCGCGGATGTGATTCATCAGAATAATTTTAACGGAGAATGTCTTCTTCACGAGGCATGAAAAGAAGGGAAGGTGTTTTTTCGCCGAAGGCTAAAAAATGGTATGTATGTAGAATTTCATGCATCGTAAAGAGTTGAATAATGAAAAGAGACTTGAATATTACATTCAAATGTACAAAATATTACATAGATTACACTTCAAATGTTTTTCTAATAACACCTAGTCTTCTCTTAATACTACTTCGGCAGCCTCATTTAGAAGTTGTTCAACAACTTTATCCATGATAGCTTCGGCCATTTGTTTAATTTCGTCATCCCCTTTTGTGTGAGGGTCACCAGACGATCCAGCAGGTTCTGAGGGAAGAGAATATTTTTGCATTATTATTACAAACCGCAAGCAAAGTTCAAAATAAAAATTACAACACAATAAGAGCGACTAATTAATACCTATTTGCCCTTCGGCAGTTTCTGTCACTTTCCTAGCATCATGGATGCCTTTTTCACTTCTTTGAATAATTTCTTGCGCCATTTCTCGGCCGCCGTTGTCCCAGACATCAGTAAAGAATTTGCCACCAACCATGCTTGCTTCGGCCGAGGGGTCTTTGATGTCTTCAGAGGATAAGGCAGCTTCGGACTGAGCTAAAGATTTTACATGTTCACAACCTTTCTTCTCCAAGACAGTAGCAACTCCCCTGGCGCCCGAAAAAGCGCAGATGTCACCGCGGCTACTCAGGATTTCCTCGAAGGCCTCTGCTTCGTGACTGATCCATTCTATTGGACCTTCGGGATTGCCTCTTGAAAATTTTTCTTCACTGGAAAATGCGCCCACGTTGGCGAAGCTGGTTTTAATTTTCTTTATGCATTCCATGGATTTTTCGTAGCATTTTTTCTTAGAAGACCGAAGCTCTTCCACGGTTGCTTCCAAATGACCGGCCCATTGGTCGCTGCATTCCCGTCTTGTTTCTTCAAGCAGGCGTTCTTCTTTCGCCCGGGCCAATTGCTTCTGAAGATCTTTAATTTCGCGTCTCTGAGCTTCGACCTGAACCCTTGCAGCAGCTTCGTCCTTTTTTATTTTGTCTACTAATGTAAGCAGAATTTTATCTTTTTCTAGAGCTTCGTTTCTCAGTTTAATAACTTCTGAACGTAAATTGTTGAACGCAATTTCATAGCTCTCATCTTCGGCACTCTTTTGTGCTCTCAATGCGTTGCTTAGGATTAAGCCCTATACGGAAAAGAATCCATATAAGAATAAAAGAATGAATTATGTATTAAAATTTTTTTCAAGTGTCTAATTCCCATACCTTTAGGCTATTGTACGCAAGACTGTCCGCGAGATCCTCCTTTGTCATAGCACATAATCCAGCTTCGAGATTTGGGAATCCCATACTTCTAGCCATCTCTCGGCAGACAGATAGTTCTTTATTATCAGGAAGGCAGTACAGAAAGTCATCTTCATTTGTCCCATTAAACACTACTGCCCCCTTCGGGTATTTTAGCTCTCTGGCATAGTGGTTGGCTTCGTAAGTCTCTTCTTCAGATAATTTCTTCCCCGAAGCATGTCGTATGATGTAATCGCATGTGCTGGAAGGAGCTTCGGGGGCGGCAGTGTCAACTTCTTCAACCAAAGCTGGTTCTGATATTTTCTCGGTCTCCAAAGATTGTTCCTTGGTGGGCTCTGAAGGCCCAGCTTCAGTTTCAGCTTGTTGTTTCGAAGCTTCAGTAGACGCTTCTGCAAGTTCAATAGTCTTTTTTGGAGTTGTGCTTGAAGACTTAATTGTCTCCAAGACATCTAGTACGTTCACCATTCTTTTTCTTTTTGGGGTCACCAATGGGCCCTTTTGGTTTTTTATTGTTTCGACATTTGCTGAAGGACTTAAGATTTCCGATGCTTTCGGCCCTTCAATCTTCGGTTTTTTCTACTTTTTCTGCTGAAGGCGCTTCAGTTTTCTCTTCTATCTTCGGCACTGGAGCTGGTTCTGTAGCTTCAGAGGCCAAAGAGACTTCACCAATAAATTTTGGCACTATGGCCGGCTCAATAAAACGCGCCCGGTGGGTGAGCACCTTCAACTTTTTCCTTTGCGGCGCCGGCTCACTAGTAGCACCCGTGGTAGCTTCTGTCGCAGGAGAAGTATTTTTTCTTTTGCGACCCAGTACCGGATAGTGATAGTCAGGGTAGACAAACCCGACTGCGTCAAATACCCGGTTGAGCCTTTTCTTCTTTTGGCCTCCGAAGGCTGCTGATAACGCAGTATTCTCGGCCTTCGAATATGCCCCAAGCAGTTCGTCACTTAATGTTTCAATGCTTTTCAACCAGTCATCATCAGGTTCAACAAACTTATCCGCATATTTGAATGTGTATTTCAATCTGACCAGTCCGCCTTCGTCAGACTCTTTGATGGTCTCCTTCGGCATTTCCCACTTTCCTGCAAGTGGCCACACCCTGAAGGCAATATGCTCTTGGACCAAGTCCCTTGTCCCAATGAAAGAGCATATCACGCCGAAGGCTCTTTGGCATTCCTCGGCTGCTTCGTCCATTTCAACCTTCGGCCTTCGAAGTCCGAAGCGTTGCCAGATGGGGCGCATAATGATACTCTTGACATTTTCTTGCGCTGTTAAGTCATTTTTTACATAGAACCACTCTGTCATCCAGGCTCCGGGCCACCTCTTCCGAAAGGTTGGCACAGGGCGGCTTGACCCGGAGCGGGCACCGAAGCTGTAACACCCAAAGTTGTTGTGATATTGTTCTTTCCCCCAGGGCTTCGTCTCATATAACAACTCATGAATGTTGCAAAAGCTTTTAGCATTTGGTTCTAAACCTTGGCTTCTCGCAGCCCAGACAAACAACCCCATTCTTATGATAGCTTCGGGAGTAATTTGATGAAGGTAGACTTGAAATGTCTTCAGGACTTCAACAACAAAGTTGCTTAGGGGGAATCGAAGCCCAGCCTTGAGAAAGCTTCGGAAGATTACGACTTCATCTTCTTCTGGGGTGGGAGAAGTCTTTTCTCCAGCATCAGCCCTCACAATAGATATATCACGAAAATACCTCCCCCTCATATTATCAATATGATTCTGCTTAATAGTGGTTTTCCCGAATACCGTGTGACTTGGCCGCCATGGTCGATCTTCGGACTCTTCCCCGCCACTTTCTACATCATAGCTGTCGCTGTCACCAGTATCTTCGGACAAACCTTCAAGAATCTCCTTGGTGATTTTCTCCGTATTGGTCTCCGCCATCGCTATAAGGAACCCCAAGTTCTTCTCTTCGTCGAGGCTCAGCTTCGTCTCAGCAGGGATCTTCTTACCTTCAGACATCTTCGGAAACGCTAAAAAACTGTTTTCGAGGCCGAAGCTTCAAAATCAAAAAGATCAGCAAATCTTAGTGCACAAGAGCTAAAAATTTAGTGGGCCGAAGCAGATGGCAAGTGTGCGTACCAAATAAGTTTGCGGTATGATCTTATTTATACTCCCAGGGCGTTGAAAATTGAAAGACCCCGCTTGTCAGTGAATGTTGCTATTCTAGCAAAGGGAAGGTGTTTTTTTGGACCTTCGGCTCAAGGCCTTCGTCCATATCGCAATCTGAATTTATCGTTAACAAATTAATATTGCGAGGGGCTACTGTTGGGGGCCTTCGTCCTCCGAAGGTCCTCAAAAACATGATTTGACAATGTTTTCCGAGTGGATTATGTGAACAGGTATCTTCGGACTCAGAATTATGAACATGAAGAACGGTCAGGACGAAGCCTGAACCAGACGAAGGGGGATTAAAATGGAGGACGGGCTGATTACCAAGCTCCACGAAGGATGGTGCACAGCCGAAGCTGTGCGCAGGGAAGCTTCGTCGCGATAGCAGAGAGGGGAACCGACTTAAAGATGAAAAGACTACTTGGGCCTTGACAGATTTCCATAAGTCATTGGCAAATGTAATGGACATGAATGTAATTTCACGTGGGCTGCGTCCCGCGTCTATAAATAGATGAACAGTACTCCCGTACTGTTCACGCTGACTTGGCATTTGCTTTTGCGTCACGCTTGTACTTTTGCCTTCCCTCAAGCTGAAGGTACATTTGTAATTTGAAATCATTTCTATTTCTCCATGATAATAAAATAGAAATGATTTTACGATAAAATTTAATTATATCTCATGCTTTATATGAATCCTTCGTCACTACTTGTTGTACTTACGAAGGTATGTCTCTTGTAACCTTCGTCTGGAACTCATTATTTCCCGAAGGGGCATAATGTTTCGAAAGACGAAGGACTTTAACACTTAACACTTTTTATGTTGCCTTGTTCTTAACTCTTAGCATTTAAGAACAAGTCCCCAACAGCTTTAATTAAAGAACAAAATTATCACATAGCTCAACTAACTGCTAAAATTAATAAGCATGAGATAGAGAATAAAAAATTTAAATTTGCTAGAAGCATGCTCTATAATGGGAGACGCCCTGGCATCAAGGATGGCATTGGTTTCCAACAGGGAGGCAATGTCAAACTTAATTCCCCTAAAAGATTGTCTAATTTTGTTAAGGGCAAAGCTCCCATGGCTCAGGATAACGAAGGTTACATTTTATATCCTGCTGGTTATCCCGAGCATAAAATTAGGAGAATTCATACTAGGAAGTCTCATTCTGTTTCCCATCGTGCTTTTATGTACAAAAATGAGGTATCTAGCTCTAGGCAATCAACCCATGTTAAATTGCCTAAAAAGAAAACTCCTACTGCATCAAATGATCATAATGTTTATTTTAAAACTTTTGATGCTACATATGTGCTTACTAATAAATGAGGCAAAGTAGTTGCCAAATATGTTGGGGGCAAACACAAGGGCCCCAAGACTTGTGTTTGGGTACCCAAGGTGCTTGTTTCTAATGTGAAACAACCCAAGACAGTTTGGGTACCTAAGAACAAGGCCTAAACTTGTTTTGTAGGTTTATGCATCCGGGGGCTCAAGTTGGATAATTGATAGCGGGTGCACAAACCACATGACAGGGGAGAAAAGGATGTTCTCCTCCTACGAGAAAAACGAAGATCCCCAAATAGCTATCACATTCGGGGATGGAAATCAAGGTTTGGTCAAAGGACTTGGTAAAATTGCTATATCTCCTGACCATTCTATTTCCAATGTTTTCTTGTAGATTCTTTAGATTATAACTTGCTTTCAGTTTCTCAATTATGCAAAATGGGTTACAACTATCTTTTTACGGATATAGGTGTTACTGTCTTTAGAAGAAGTGATGATTCAGTAGCATTTAAGGGAGTATTGGAGGGTCAGCTATACTTAGTTGATTTTAATAGAGTTGAACTCGATACTTGCTCAATTGCTAAGACTAATATGGGTTGGCTCTAGCATCGCCGACTAGCCCATGTTGGGATGAAGAATCTTCATAAGCTTCTAAAGGGAGAACACATTTTGGGACTAACCAATGTTCACTTTAAGAAAGACAGGGTCTGTAGCACATGTCAAGCAGGAAAGCAAGTTGGTGCCCACCATCCACACAAGAACATCATGATGACCGACAGGCCGCTTGAGCTACTCCACATGGATTTATTCGGCCCGATCGCTTACATAAGCATCGGCGGGAGTAAGTATTATCTTGTAATTGTGGATGACTATTCTCGCTTCACTTGGGTGTTCTTTTTGCAGGAAAAATCACAAACCCAAGAGACCTTAAAAGGATTCTTGAGATGGGCTCAAAATGAGTTCGGATTAAGGATCAAGAAAATAAGAAGCAATAACAGGACGGAGTTCAAGAACTCACAAATAGAAGGGTTTCTTGAGGATGAGGGCATCAAGCATGAGTTCTCTTCTCCCTACACGCCTCAACAAAATGGTGTAGTGGAGGGGAAGAATAGAACTCTACTTGACATGGCGAGGACCATGCTTGATGAGTACAAGACATCGAACCGGTTTTGGGCTGAGGCGATTAACACCGCCTGCTACTCCATCAACCGGCTCTACCTTCCCCGAATCCTCAAGAAGACATCATATGAACTCCTGACCGGTAAAAACCCCAATGTTTCATATTTTAGAGTCTTTGGTAGCAAATGCTTTATTCTTGTTAAAAGAGGTAGAAAATCTAAATTTGCTCCTAAGGCTGTAGAAGGCATTTGGATATGACTCAAACACAAGGGCATATAGAGTCTTCAACAAATCCACTGGATTAGTTGAGATTTCTTGTGACATTGTGTTTGATGAGACTACTGGCTCCCAAGTGGAGCAAATTGACCTTGATGAGCTAGATGATGAAGAGGCTCCATGCGTCGCACTAAGGAACATGTCCATTGGGGATGTGTGTCCTAAGGAATCCGAAGAGCCCACACAAGCATAAGATCAACCGTCATCTTCCATGCAAGCATCTCCACCAACCCAAGGTGAGGATCAAGCTCAAGACAATGAACAAGAAGATCAAGACAATGAGCCACCTCAAGAGAAGGACAATGATCAAGGGGGAGATGACAATAATCAAGACAAGGAAGATGATTAAGAAGAACAGGGTCAACGACCACCACACCCAAGAGTCCATCAAGCGATTCAAAGATATCACCCCGTGAACTCCATCCTCGGCGACTTTCATAAGGGGGTAACAACTCGATCTCGAGTCACTCATTTTTGTGAACATTACTCTTTTATGTCTTCTATTCAGCCATATAGGGTGGAAGATGAATTAAGAGATTCGGATTGGGTGTTGGCAATGCAAGAGGAACTCAACAACTTCACAAGAAATGAGGTATGGCATTTGGTTCCACGTCCTAACCAAAATGTTGTAGGAACCAAGTGGCTTTTCCGCAACAAGCAAGATGAACATGGTGTGGTGACAAGGAACAAAGCCCGACTTTGGGCCAAGGGCTATTCACAAGTCGAAGGTTTGGATTTCGGTGAAACCTATGCACCCGTAGCTAGGCTTGAGTCAATTCGTATATTACTTGCCTATGCTACTTACCATGGCTTTAAGCTCTATCAAATGGACGTGAAAAGTGTCTTCCTCAATGGACCAATCAAGGAAGAGGTCTATGTTGAGTAACCTCCCGGCTTTGTAGATAGTGAGTACCCTAATCACGTTTATAAACTCTCTAAGGCGCTTTATGGTCTCAAGCAAGCCCCAAGAGCATGGTATGAATGCCTAAGAGATTTTCTTATCACTAATGGCTTCAAAGTCGGAAAAGCCAATCCTACACTCTTTACTAAAACCATTGTAAATGATTTGTTTGTATGCCAAATTTACGTTGATGATATCATATTTGGGTCTACTAACAAATCTACATGTGAAGAGTTTTGTAGGATTATGGTTCAAAAATTCGAGATGTCTATGATGGGGGAGTTGAAGTATTTTCTAGGATTTCAAGTCAAGCAACTCCAAGAGGGCACCTTCATCAGCCAAACAAAGTACATACAAGACATACTTAACAAGTTTGGAATGAAGGATGCCAAGCCCATCAAGACACCCATGGGAACTAATGGACATCTCAACCTCGACACGATAGGTAAATCCATAGATCAAAAGGTATATCGGTCGATGATAGGATCTTAACTCTATTTATGTGCATCTCGACCGGATATTATGCTTTCCGTATACATGTGTGCAAGGTTCCAAGCCGATCCTAAGGAAGTTGATCACCTTAGGGCCGTGAAAAGAATCATGAGATATTTAGTTTATACACCTAAGTTTGGTCTTTGGTACCCCAAGGGATCCACTTTTGATTTAATAGGATATTCCGATGCTGATTGGGCAGGGTGTAAAATTGATAGGAAGAGCACATAAGGGACTTGTCAGTTTTTGGGAAGATCCCTGGTGTCTTGGGCTTCAAAGAAACAAAATTCAGTAGCTCTTTCTACCACCGAAGCCGAGTATATTGCCGCAGGCCATTGTTGCGCGCAATTGCTTTGGATGAGGCAAACCCTTAGGGACTATGGCTACAAATTGAGCAAAGTCCCTCTCCTATGTGACAATGAGAGTGCAATCCGCATGGCGGATAATCCCGTTGAACACAGCCGCACTAAGCACATACCCATTCGGTATCACTTTTTGAGGGACCACCAACAAAGGGAGGATATCGAGATTGCTTTTGTCAGCACCAAAGAACAACTAGCCGATATCTTTATCAATCCATTAGATGAGAAAACCTTTACCAAACTTAGGAATGAGCTAAAAATACTTGATTCTCGGAACTTTGATTGAAACTTTGCACACATAGCTCATTTATATACCTTTGATCATATCTCTTTTATGTCTACGACTAATGCGTTTTCAAGTGTATTCCTATGCTAAGTCGTAGATTGAAAGGGAAATGGAGTCTTCGGCGAAGACAAGGCTTCCACTCTACTCTATCGGTATCACTTACCCTTCGCCATCACTCCGCATCACTCTCACTTTGGTATAATCTTTCACTCATATTTACTTGTACCAATGAGAGAGAAAGTAACTAGGGCTCTCAAACGTCTCCGTTTTTGGCGATTAATGCCAAAGGGGGAGAGAATATAGCCCAAAGCAAAAGGACCGCACCACCACCAATTTCAAAAATTTTCGAAATAAAGTTTTCAATTGGTATCTTTCAAATTAGTATTCCTCTGGAAATTATATCTCAATCAGTATCCATATTTCAAATTGATTATCAAAGATTTTTCAATTGGTATTCAAATCTTTTTCATATTGGTAAAACCCTCTTGAACACTAAGAAGATAATTTCATCAAGGGGGAGTTTTGTTTAAGTCAAAGGAAAAGCTTTTTAAATAGGGGGAGAAAAATTTCAAATCTTGAAAAAGCTTCTCAAAATTTTATTCATATATTTTTGACTATTTGCAAAAAGACTTTGAAAAGATTTTCCAAAAGAATTTGCAAAAACAAAACAAGTGGTGCAAATGTGGTCCAAAATATTAAAAGAAAGAAAGCAATCCATGCATATCTAGTGAAAGTATAAAATTGGTTTAATTCCAAGCAACCTTTGCACTTGTCTTATGCAAACTAGTTTAATTCTGCACTTATATATTTGCTTTGGTTTGTGTTGGCATCAATCACCAAAAAGGGGGAGATTGAAAGGGAAATAAGGTCAAACCTTTTCCTAAATGATTTTGGTGGTTGAAATGCTCAACACAAATAATTGAACTAACTAGTTTGCTCTAGATTATATATTCTATAGGTGCTAAAGGTTCAACACAAACCAATAAAAAGATCCGAGTTAGGGTTCAAAAGAAAGGAGCAAAAGAAACCGAAGAGAACCCTGGTCTGGCGCACCGGACTGTCCGGTGTGCCACCGGACTGTGTCCGATGCACCACCGGACAATGTCCGGTGCACCAGGGGCGATCGACTCAAACTCTTCACCTTCAGGTTTCTGGAGAGCCGCTCCGCTATAATTCACCAGACTGTCTGGTGTGCCACCGGACTGTCCGGTGTGCCAGTGGAGCAACGACTATCGATCGCAACGGTCAACTCCAATGATCGCCTGCAAAGTGAACAGTGCGTGGACAGTTCGCGCAGAGTCAGAGCAGTGCTAGAAGGCGCACCGGACATTGAACAGTGCCTGTCCGGTGCGGCACCGGACTGTCCGGTGTCCCCAAGATGTCAGAGCTCCAACGGTCGAAACCGTTAGAACCCTAACGGTTGGGTGACGTGGCTGGCGCACTGGACTGTCCGGTGCGCCCATCGACAGATAGCCTCCCCAACGGTTGGTTTGGTGGTTGGGTCTATAAATACCCCCCAACCACCACCACTCAAGGCATCCAAGTTTTTCAGACATCTAATTCAATACAAGAGCTAGTGCAATCAATACAAGACACAATTCAAAAGATTCAAAGCCTCTCCAAGTCCCAAGTACACTCCAAACACATAGTGACTAGAAAGAGTTTAGCTCGTGTTCTTTGAGCTCTTGTTCTTGGATCGCTTTCTTCTTCCTCATTCTTGGTCTTCAAACACTTGTAATCAAAGCAAGAGACACCAATTGTGTGGTGGTCCTTGTGGGGTCTAAGTGACCCGTTTGATTAAGGAGAAAGCTCACTCGATCTAGGTGACCGTTTGAGAGAGGGAAAGGGTTGAAAGAGACCCAGTCTTTGTGACCACCTCAACGGGGACTAGGTTCTTACGAACTGAACCTCGGTAAAACAAATCACCGTGTCATCCGCTATATTTCTTTGGTTGATTTGTTTTCCCTCTCTTTCAGACTCGAATTTATTTCTAACGCTAACCCCGACTTGTAGTTGTGTTTTAAGTTTATAAATTTCAGTTTCTGCCTATTCACCCCCCCCCCTCTAGGCGACTTTCAATCACAATCATGCGCTAAGATGCCTTGGTCTGCCGAGCGTTGTACAAAGCTTCAAAAGGATGATGGTTGACGTTCCAAGTGATTGGCTCGTCGTCATTGTTGTTCTGAATAAAGATGTCAATACTTTCATTTTTCTTTCTCTAAACTTGCAATTGTAGCATTGTCAGGACTAATACAACTTAATTTGTTATAAAGCATCCGTTTTCCTGGTTTTCATCGTCGCCTATTTTACAAAAAGAAGTCATTATACATCTTTCTGATCTAACATGTGGTCCACCATCGTTGTGCGTGGACAAGTGACGTGGGTCATTACCTTTTAGATGGGCATGAGAAAACACAAGTTCTACATGACACAAAGCAGCACGCTCGGATATTATCGTCTCGATAGCTGAAGGAGGACGAGCAGTCCTACATGGGTCATAAGAAAACACGCAAGCCCAACATGACACGAAACCACACGTAGTGTCGCGCTCCCGGATAGTACCACCTTGCTAGCTAAAGGAGAGCAGTTAGGTTAGCTATAAAAAAGGGACATGCCTTCTGTTCAACTCATCTTTCTCAACCTTTTAACTAATATAAAGTGCAACATCTGCAATTTAATATCTAGAATATGGGCCATATGTTTATCTTAATTTTAAATTTATTTGTGTGAGGATGGTTCATCACACTGGCTTATCACTGGGCCCTCATGTGTCATACAGTCGTTACACTATACCATTAAATATGATTGGTGTGTCGTCGCCACGCACAGGCATTATACTATAGTGTGTGTACACATGTGTACCTTCATGTATACAAATGAATATGTACATTACAATGAATGTTAATAGTAATATATCCAAATGTCTATGAACTCTCCCCACTACCAAATATATCTTTGTTTCTATATTCTCAATATGAATCGCCCTTGTCTTGGGATGGGGATAGAAGATTTCGTCCATCATGATAGAACTCTTTATCTTCGAATACGATCTCATTATTTATAAACCCTATAAGTTATTCTTGAATTGCTTGGATGTTATTCAAAGGGAGTACTTCTTCCTTCATCTTTATTAATTGTGATTTGCCAAAAGCTTTAATAAAAGAGTTATTACATTAAACCAGAATATGAGTGTTGGGGACTTGTTCTCAAATGCTATGAATTAGGAACAAGGCAACATAGAATGTTAAATGTTAATGCCCTTCGTCCTTCGAAGCATTATTTCCCTTAAGATATAATGATCTTCAGATGAAGGTTAAGAAGGACATACCTTCATCAATGCAATATATGTTAATATAAGTAGAAGTATATGAACATAAGAAACAACATAAACAATCATAGAACATTATTAATTCATTCTCATTATATTATTTTGGAGAGACAGAAATAATATTGAATTACAAAGGTTACCTTCGGCTTGATAGAAGGTAAAAGTACAAGCGTGACGCAAAAGCAAATATCAGTCAGCGTGAACAGTAAAGGGGTACTGTTCATCTATTTATAGGCACAGGACACAGCCTGTGAGAAATTACATTCATGCCCTTTACATTTATTATTGACTTATATACAATTCTATGAGGACTAGATAGCCTTTTCCCCTTTAAGTCGGTTCCTTTTTCCGCCATTTAGCCGAAACTCCCCTACGCGTAGCTTCGGAGCAACTCCAACCTTCGTCACGATCATGCTTTTTACATCGTACATGCTTTTAGCCCAAGTCCGAAGGTACCTGTTCATATGTCACACTTGAAAGATATTGTTAAATCACGTTTTTAGGACCTTCGGAGGACGAAGGCCCCCAACAGTAGCCCCTCACAGTATTAATTTGTTTAAGATAACGAATTCAGGCTGCGACATGGACGAAGGCCTTAAGCCGAAGGTCCGCAAAAACATCTTCCCTTTGCTAGAATAGCAACAGTCAATGACGGACGGGCCCCCCCGATTTGTAGCGTGCCGAGCGTATAAATAAGAACTCGCACCAACCACATTTGGTACGCTGCTTGTGCCATTTGCTTTATTTTCTCAATTTTATAGCTCTTGCTCACTAACGCTTGCTAGTTTCTCAAGCTTCCTGAGCTTCGGTTAGAAAGACACATTTTCGCCATCTCTGAAGGAAAAAATGTCTCAAGACAAGAAGGTTGCTGCTGAGACGAAGCTAACTGAAGAGGAGAAGCTTTTTGAGGAGAAGAAGGCTGCGAATCCTTACATAGTTGGGTTTATCGAGTCAATGGCAAAATCAAATACAGAGAAGATTACTAAGGAGATACTGGAGGACTTGTCTGAAGATACTGGTGACAGTGACAGTTATGATGCAGAAAGTGGAGGCGAAGATTTTGAGGATCGACCCTAGAGACCAAGTCATGCAATTTTCAGAAAATCGACCATCAAGCAAAGTCACCTCGAAAACATGAGGGGAAGGTACTTTCGGGATATGTCTATTGTGAGGGCTGGCGGAGACAACAACGTTCCTGCGCCTGAGGAGAACGAAGTTGTGATTTTCCGAAGCTTCTTCAAAGCTAGGCTTCGGTTCCCACTGAGCAGGTTTGTGGTTGAAGTGTTGAAAACCTTCCAAATTTTCCTTCATCAATTGACCCCCGAAGCCATATTGAGGATGGGAGTCTTCGTTTGGGCAGTAAGAAGCCAAGGGATAGAGCCAAGCGTAAAATACTTCTGCAGCATGCACAAACTTCTGTATGAGACGAAGGCCACGGGGAAAGAACAATATCACAACAACTTCGTTTGTTATGGATTTATCGCCCATCCCAATGCAAGCCACCCAGTGCCAACATTTTGGAAGAGATGGCCGGGAAATTGGATGGAAGAATGGTTTTATGTGAAGAATGCCTTGATAGCGAGGGAGGACATCAAGGAGGTTATTATGCGCCCTATATGGTCCCGCTTCGGCCTCCGAAAGCCGAAGGTTGAAATTGATGAAGCCGCCAAAGCATGCCAGAAGGCATTTGGTACTGTCTGCTTCTTTATTGGTACGAGAGATTTAATTCAAGAGCATATAGCATTCAGAGTATAGCCGCTTGTAGAGAGCTGGGAAATGCCGAAGGAGACCATCACCAAGTCTAGCGAAGGTGAACTGGTCCGGCTGAAGTATACATTTAGATATGGGGATAAATTTGATGAAGCAAACGATGACTGGCTAAAATGCATCGAAGTTATAAGTGATGAACTACTTGGATCATATTCCAAGGCAGAAGATAATGCATTATCCACAGCCTTCGAAAGTCGAGGAAAGAAGAGATTGAATAGAGTTTTTGACGCTCTTGGCTTTGTCTACCCCGACTATCGCTACCCGCTGTGGGGGCAAGGGAAGAAGAGGAAAGCTGCTGCTCTGGCCGCCTCGGCTGAACCTGTGCCAAAGGCTGCGGGCAAAAAGATGAAGGTACTTACCCACCGGCCACGTTATATTGAACTGACCGTGGTGCCTGAGTTTGGCGGGGAGGCCCCTTCAGCTGCTGAATCAAGAGAAACTGCTCTTTCGATGCAGAGGGCTGAAGAACTGGGTATAATGCCGAAGGCACCTTCGGTTGAGCTAGTTGAAACGAAGGTTGACAAAGATAACGCTGAAAGGTCAACAACTGAAGAGGTAACAAAGATGCCATGGACTTTAAGTCCTTCAATAGAAGCAACAGCACTGAGGGCACAAAATAGTTCTGCCATAACTCCTAGGAGAAGGAGGATGGTAAATGTATTAGATGTACTGGAAACAACCGACTCCATAAGTCTCGCTCCCAAAGGGAAGGTTGCCGAAGCTGACAAAACGCAACCTAGAGCTGATACTAAGCAAATAGATGTTGAAGCTACAACAACCCAGGTTGAAACCGAGGTGGGGCCCTCAGTGCATGCTGAGACGAAGCCTGCGGAATTTGAAGAAAAGGCAACAGAAGAAAAGGTGACAGAGCAAATTTTGTTTGAAAAGGTTGCCACTCCTGCTCCCGAAGCTTTAAAAGAGAGCATTGATTACATCATTCGCCATGCTTCGGGAAAGGGACTTTCTCAGGAAGAAGAACGAGAAGCTCAACATTATGCCCAAAAATTGAAATACCCGAAGGGGGCATTAGTGTTCAATGGCAGTGGGGAAGAAGATTTTTTGTACTGTCTCCCGGATAATAAAGAGATATCTGTCTGTCGGGAGATAGGTAGAAGCTTCGGATTTCTGAAGCTGGAAGATGGCCTTTCAATATTATCAAAGGATGAACTGGCTGATAGTTTAGCGTATAATAGCATAAAGGTATAAAAGTCAATTTTGTATTTGAAAACGAAATATTTCATTTGTTTATACTTAATCTTGTCTTCCTCTTGCAGGGCTTGATCCTTAGCAATGCCCTTAGAGCACAGAAAACATTGAAGATGAAGGGTATACAATGGCTCTAAACAACCTTCATTCAGAGGTGATCGAATTAAGGAACGAAGGTCTCAAAAAAGATAAAATATTAATTTCATTGGTAAACAAAGTAAAAGAAGATGAAGCTAGTTCCAAAGCTCAAGTTGAGATTCAAAAGAATGAGATCGAAGAGCTTCGGAAACAATTGGCAGAGGCCAAAGAAAAATGCGCTCTCGTAGAAGCTAACCGAGAGGCCAGCGAATATTGGAAAAACTATTTAGAAAAAACAGTTGAAGAACTTCGCGCATCCAAGGAAAGATGTTTTGAAAAATCTTTGGGCTGCGTGGAGAAGATAAAGGCTAGCTTCGCCAATGTGGGCGCCTATTCAAACGAAGATAACTTCATACGAGGCGACCCTGAGGGTGTTATCGAGTGGATAAGCGGAGAAGCCGAAGCTTTTGAAGAAATTTAAGTGATCGCGGGGATGTCTGCGCGTTCTCTGGTGCGAGAGGAATTTCAGCCAACTTGGAGAAGGCGGGGTGCAATCATGTCAAAACCCTGGCCCAGGCCGAAGCTGCCTTCTCCGTGGATGACATAAATGATCCCTCGGCCGAAGAAAGTTTAGTGGGCGGAAAATTTTACACTGACATCTGGGAAAATGGCGGCCGAGAAATGGCTCACGAAATAATGAAGAAAAGTGAAAAAGATATTCATGACGCTCGAGAAGCAGCGAAAAAAGCTGAGGAAGCTGCAGAACGCGAGAGACGGATAGGTATCGTTTAATGGCCTTTAGCTTCGTCATTTGTTTTCGTGACTTCGAACTGATTGATTTTTTTTCTACCGCAGCTGAATTATCTCCTCCACCGGAGCCGTTCGACCCCCTGGCCGACCCAGAAACGAAGAAAGCAATAGAAATCACCAATATAGCTGAATCTATTGTTGACGAAGTTGTTAACAAGTTGTTGAATGAAATTGAGGAAAAGGGCCTGAAAGAGGACTGATATTGTAAAAACATTTTTAGACGATCAATGTAGCTTCGTTGTATGAAGACTGTAATATTCGATGTGCATATTTTTGAATTTAATGTGTAAATTATTTGCAATTCAGTTCTTTGCGATGCATGAAACTTTATATACATACCTTTTTGAGCCTTCGACGAAAAAACACCTTCCCTTCTTTTCATGCTTCACAAATAAGAAAATACGTGCTTCGTGAAAATATCCATGCTTCGTAAAAACTTCCCAACTTCGTAATCAAAGGATCCCTTCTTTTGCAATAGAGCTAACGAGGCTGTATTTCTCAGCTAACTTTGTGCCTTAGCACATTTTCATTTTTTATAAAGCAGTCTTCGAAGGTCGATTTCGTATTCAATTCGTGTCATCAGTGCAATATGATGTATGATGTGATGCTATGCGGGATGATGTGACGATATGATGCGAATGATGCTAATGCCGAAGATACGCACCCACACGCCCACACTGGAACACATCATCTCTGCGTCCCCTTAGGAACGATCGAAATCTCTTTGCAGTTTATTTTTCGGCTTCACCACTCATTTTTCGGTGTAAGTTCTGCATCCCCTTAGGAACGTCTTTTGAACATCTTCGCCTTCTATTTCGGCAGTATCACCGTTGACTTTTCGGTGTAAGTTCTGCATTCCCTTAGGAACGTCTTTTGAACTTCTTCGCCTTATATTTCGGTGGTATTTGGCTCTGCATTCCCTTTGGAACGACTTTTGAGCAGAAAACTTACACTGCGCTCCCTTAGGAACGACTTTTTGTAGCTTCGGCAAACTTATGCTGCGCTCCTTAGGAACGACTTTATGTAGATTCGGCGAAACTTACACTGCGATTTTTAGCTCTGCATTCCCTCAGGAACGACTTTTTGTAGCTTTGGCAAACTTACGCTGCGCTCCTTAGGAATGACTTTTTGTAGCTTCGGCGAAACTTACACTACGATTTTTAGCTCTGCATTCCCTTAGGAACGACTTTTGAGCTTCAGCAATTTTTGAGCTTCATAAACATTTGAAGAAAATATATTTCATTCTGATAAAAGTGAAACTATTACAAGAAATTAAAACTAGTTCTGCATTGTTTGTTCCTTTTTGAAAAACAAAATGACATAGAATACAAAAGTACTTCAGGGGTAGGATATCGCTCAGTAAATGTGCTTTGATTCTGGCACAGTACTATTGACTGTGCGAGCTTCGGATTCCTCCCTGACTTCACGTTGCTGCTGAGGGTACTGGCGCCCTTCTGGCTGGCCTCGAGAATAGGTCGGCTGTAGTGGTGGAGGGGGTGGGAGTTGTGGCCAGGAAGCCTGTGAGTGAATAGTCGAAGCCACATAAGCTGTGGGATGATTGCCCACATACTCTGGTATGTAGGGAGAGTGGCACGAAGCAGTGTGCAAGACCTGCTTCGACTGGTTCTGCCGAGCTTCGGCTTTTGCTATCTCCTTTTGCTTCTGAATGGTGATTTGGCACATTCTTGTAGTATGGCCCTTGTCCTCACCACAGAATAAGCAGTAGATCTTTCTAGGCTGATCCCCAAATCTTCCCCCAAAGCCCTTGGCGCCTCTGCCCCTTGGAGCTGGTGGTCTGAAAGAGCTCTGTTGTTGCCCCGAAGATTGTGAGGTGTATTGTGACCTTTGAGGCTGTCTTCCTTTGTCGTCACTCTCAGTGGAATTATGGATTGACCTGTCATGCCTCGGGTGGATTCTTCCTTCAAAGCCCCTAGTTATTTCCGAGAATCTGTAAGCTTCCTCCCTTCTTTGGCGGAAGTCGTTGTCAGCCCGGATGTACTCATCCATCTTCTGAAGCAGCTTCTCCAGAGTTTGTGGGGGCTTCCTGGCGAAATATTGGGCAGTAGGTCCTGGGCGAAGACCCTTGATCATGGCCTCAATGACAATCTCATTGGGCACTGTAGGCGCTTGTGCCCTCAATCACAAGAACCTTCGTACATATGCCTGAAGGTATTCTTCGTGGTCTTGCGTGCATTGGAATAGAGCCTGAGCTGTGACCGGCTTCGTTTGAAAACCTTGGAAGTTGGTAACCAACATGTCCTTAAGCTTCTGCCACGACGTGATAGTCCCTGGCCGAAGAGAAGAATACCATGTTTGGGCTACATTCCGGACTGCCATGACGAAGGACTTCGCCATAACTGCAGTATTGCCTCCATACGAAGATATAGTTGCTTCGTAGCTCATCAGAAACTACTTTGGATCTAAATGCCCATCATACATGGGGAGCTGAGGTGGCTTGTATGACGGGGGCCATGGGGTAGCCTGGAGTTCTGCTACCAATTGAGAAGCATCATCAAAAGTAAAGGCATCATGATTAAAATCATCATACCATCCATCTTCATTGAACAAGCCTTCTTGACGAAGCTCCCTGTGTTGGGGTCTTCGATCCTGTTCATCTTGAGCAAGATGACGTACTTCCTCAGTGGCTTCGTCGATCTTCCTTTGAAGATCAGCCAGCCGCGCCATCTTCTCATTCTTCCTTTGTACTTGCTGATGGATTATTTCCATGTCCCTGATCTCTTGGTCCAACTCCTCCTCCTGGAGTGTTGGACTGGTGGCTTTCCTCTTCTGACTTCGAGCCTCTCGAAGAGAAAGAGTTTCCTGGTTTGGGTCCAGCGGCTGCAGTGCAGCGGTCTCTGGTGCTGAAGCTTTCTTCGGCGGCATGACGAAGGTCAGTGCTTGCCGAAGGTGGTCAAAAGAGTTCACCGGAGGTGGGCGCCAATGTTGGGGACTTGTTCTCAAATGCTATGAATTAAGAACAAGGCAACATAGAATGTTAAATGTTATTGCCCTTCGTCCTTCGAAGCATTATTTCCTTTAAGATATAATGATCTTCAGACGAAGGTTAAGAAGGACATACCATCATCAATGCAATATATGTTAATATAAGTAGAAGTATATGAACATAAGAAACATCATAAACAATCCTAGAACATTATTAATTCATTCTCATTATATTATTTTGGAGAGACAGAAATAATATTGAATTACAAAGGTTACCTTCGGCTTGATAGAAGGTAAAAGTACAAGCGTGACGCAAAAGCAAATATCAGTCAGCGTGAACAGTACAGGGGTACTGTTCATCTATTTATAGGCACAGGACACAGCCTGTGAGAAATTACATTCATGCCCTTTACATTTATTATTGACTTATATACAATTCTATGAGGACTAGATAGCCTTTTCCCCTTTAAGTCGGTTCCTTTTTCCGCCATTTAGCCGAAACTCCCCTGCGCGTAGCTTCGGAGCAACTCCAACCTTCGTCACGATCATGCTTTTTTACATCGTACATGCTTTTAGCCCAAGTCCGAAGGTACCTGTTCATATGTCACACTTGGAAGATATTGTTAAATCACGTTTTTAGGACCTTCAGAGGACGAAGGCCCCCAACAATGAGACACTTTATTAACATAATGGACATTAATACTATAGAAATTGTTCACTTACCTTGGTATCTTTGTCCACTAACTTGTTACCTACAAATGTGTGAATAAATTCACAAATTTATCCACACAGGTTGTTTCCCTTTTTAGTGTCAAGCACTAAAATTGAGAAAAAAGTTATGAATTATTATTGGCAAATAACTTGATAGATGTGTAAGCTACAAAGTACAAGAAAGTTCAATCTAATCTTAAGAGAGTTTCGTTTAGGCTGGGGTGTTTTTTGTGTAGCTACCTTCATGCCCTGCATAATGAAAATGGTAAGTCCTTGGTGCATGCATGATTTAATCATTTAGGTGTTAAGAGAGTTAGGTTCGAATGGTAAGAACTACACATTAAGAAGATCTACTATTCCATGTAAGTCTATGATTGGCTTCCTCAAGGAGTCAAGGATATGTACAACGTCTTGCTTCATTGAGATCGCCATAATTATCCATTGAAAGCTATAGAAAGGTTATAAACATGGAGAGCAAATTAGAATACACACTTAGTTAGAAAAGGTATGGCTACAAAAAGATAATGGACACTAACTTAAAATGTTAATGAATAAGTTTGTATTGCATGTAATCTTGCTTGTGAAGAAGCTTGATCGGTCTTTTTAGAATGTTTGTACGATAGTCCTAAATTGTTTTTTGGTAAATATACAATGGGTCCACGAAGCTTGTATTCAAAATCCTTTTTTGTGGTATCATTGGATCTCACTAAAAACCATGATTCAGTTTTAGCGACCCTTATTAAGCACCAACTTTTGGTTGCTAAATCTTAGGGACTGATGGTTGGTTGCTAAATACGTTTGTAGCCATATGTTAGGAAAATGGACCGCAACCCATTTGTTTAAGTGATTTGGGTGTTTGATGATCAACATAACCTTTGGACTAATGTGTTTGCTAGTGTTTATGTTTATAGTTCAAAGGATGCATAGTGGACTTGGACTAAGGAATTAAGGGAGCAACACCTCAAAGAAGACAGTAGAACACTCATTGAAGACTTACCAGCATCAAGCAAGAGTCTAAGACACAAGACAAGAAAGCCCAAGTGAAGAAACATGAAGAATAGAAGATAGGGTGTATTAGGGTGCACCGGACCGTCTGGAAGAACACCAGACTAGGTCATTAGACCAAACACACAGAGAGCGTGTAATCTGGATCTGAGCCTGCTGGCACAACAGACCGAGTTTGGTGCACACCGGTGGTACACCGTGTCCTAGAGACTCAACGGTCGGCAACTGATAGCTCTAATGGACATCTGACGTGGTAGGCACCAGGCTAGTTCAATGTACACTGTTGGCACATCGTACCTCTGGTGTACAACAGAAAAGTTGTTAGCCATCAAACGGCTAGCTAACGTGGAAGGGCATCGAACCAGGTCTAGTGCACATATTTGGCTCACTGGACTAGTTTTGTGTGATGCAGAAAAGTTTGTTTCCTTCCAACGGCACTTTTAAGCTTGGGGCTCTATATATACCCACTCAATCGACCATTTGAAGATGTGGAGAGCTGAGAAACATAGTGTATGAGTTGAAACACCAATCCTTAGCTCAAAACACCCAAATGCTTAATAGAATCAATTGGTGATTAGCGTAGGTGCTTTGCAAAGTGCTTAGGTTAGTTAGACCACTTCATAGCGCTTGCTCTATGTTTGTTCCTAGTTGATTAGAGTGAGGTTAGGTTGTCTCCAGTAGCTTACCTATCCCATCCCGTATTTCAAACTACACTATGTAAATAGTGTAATATACGGTGCAAATCCCCTTGTTGTAATTGTACCAAGTGGGGGCGAGAGTCTTGCGAGACCACACCAACCATGTTTGTGGTGTGGTCTCCACCGTGTACCTAAGCGAATGAGGTTCCTGCATTTTGGTCGGAAGCTCAATAGTGAAGACCTCAGGAGCATCCGAGAAATGCTGGAAGCAGAGCACCACTTATGTGTGGAGAAGGCCCGCGACTATCTACAGAGTTACCTTGTCCGGGTGCTTGGCCCTTGCATGGGCCTCCCTTTGTGTAGGGGCACCAATGAGGGTTAGTAAGAACCTTACGCGGTTCTTAATGTCTCGGTAAAAATACCAGCGCGTCAACTGTAGTTTGCATCTCTATCTCATTTAAGATTCTGCATTTATATTGCTTCGTTTGCTTTATGCTTCGCCTTTACTAGCTTAGATTATAGTCTAGTTGGTAGGATTGGAACCTCAGTTGCATAACTCCATTTTACGATAGAGCTAGTGAAAGGGAAATAGGGTCAAACATTGTAACACCCACTTTGTAAAAAAAGTCTAAGAAGAGAAATTATACTACTTTGCATCTATATGTGTCACCCATGTTTATCATTTCATGTGAACACATTACTCACACAAATACATAATTAACAAGAAGTACCCAAAGATAAATCATTGCATCATGCTGAGTTTTCTTTTGTGTGCACATTGTGACAAAATAAAATAATAAATATGACAAGAAATATATTAAAATCCAAAGTGGAATTTAAAAATCAAAAAAAAAGAATTGTAGAATTTAGAAAAGAGAAGAAAATAAGAATTTTGTGGATAAAAATAAGTAAATAAAAATATATTGTTCATCCACTCGAAGCTTGAATTTGTACACTTGACACAATGTTGAAATTTGTATTCAAAATTCAAATTTGAATTCAAAATAGTTAAGAATAAAAGAAAACAAGAAAAGAAAATAAAAAAAGGGAAAACACTTGCACTGGGCCGCCAACTCCGAATCCGGCCCACCTTCCATTTCCCTCAGCGCAGCCCACCTACACCCTCGCGCCGACAGCTGGGGCCCGCGTGCCAGTACCTCTTCCACAGAGCGCGCTACCGCCTGGCATAGGGGGCCCATCGGTCAGCTGTTCAATACCGCGTAGTGCTCACCTCCTCATACCTCGCGCGCATGGCGGAACGACCTCAACGGCCGAACCGCGATTTCTGGCCTCGGCTGACCCAGCAAGCAACGCCCGCGACCTTAAATACCAGCTCGGCGCCCTGAGTCAACCCATCGCGAACTCACCGGAGCCCAGGCCGTACGCAGGTGGGGAATCGGTGACCCGACAACCAGATAATCCGTGCCGCCGTGAACCCTCCTCCCCGTCGACGCCCAAAGCCTAAGATCGGGTCCAGAACCTGCACCCAGCTAGAGAGAAGCCACCCGTGGAGTCTTCGGGTGGATTTGGTGACCGCATAGGCCTCAATTGCTCACCGTGCTTCTTCCTCCACCGCGGATCCGTGCATCTCGGTGGGCAGGGCGCTGCACTGCGAAATTGACGGTATAGGTCCCTTCCCCATGTTCGCGTTCTTCCCAATTTCATTTCGCACCTAGTATACCTAGCAGTCGTGCACCGTAGGTTGAAATGGGGTGAGTCGGCCATGGCGTGCCGCCGCGGGTCTGAGTGCGGTCACCGGAGTTCGCTGGGAAGAGGGCGACAACCGGGGGCCATCGGATCTGGCTTGATCGGCTAGGATCTCTCCTAGCGTATCGGTTCTGCGTGGATGCGGGTACGCCGTTCGATCGAGATCGGAGGGCTCTGGGTTGGATCCACGATAATTAAATCTAGACCGTAGATTCAACATCCTGTGGTTTTCGTCACGTACCGGTTCAAAGGTTTTAGAGATCTAATCCGGGCCGTGTAGCTGAGATCGGGCGGTCAGGATTAAAAGGTACCCCTTCGCGGGTCCATTTTACTTAAGAGCCCCTCGGTTCATTGAAATAAACCCGCCGTCCATTTTTACTATGCACTGAGTCTAAGATATCTTGCGCAGAGCCCCCTGCTGTTCTCAGATTTTGAGGCCCAGTCTAGTGACAGGTTAAAATGGATAAATGAATTAGAAAATGTTTTTTTAATACAAAAATAAGTGCTAAATCTTCAATAATTCATAGAAAATTCATACTTGCTCCAAATTAATCCATTCCACTTTCTAAATTTTTATAATTTTATTCTCTAACACCTAGAGCCTCTGTTTTATCATGACAACAGTAAGAAAATTAATCTCACACTTAATCTTATTCTAAACACATAAAACCTTTGAAAATTCATATCTTAAAATCTATAACTTCAAAAAATTATGATTCCTGTTCCTAGAATTTTATTTTAACATGAAGATTATTACTGTGTATTTTGTTTATATGTTTGGTGTAATGTTAATTTCTCTATATGCACTGTGCTTGTTTGTATTGTGGCGAGTAGAAGAGCCCGTGACCGAGGATCCTGGTGAGCAGCAGGTTGAAGTAGCTGAGCAGGAGCTCATTGAAGGCAAGTTGTGCCCTTGACCACTTTTTACCTAATAATGTTCTTTAATATCACTTATCCATGCATAGGTTAATTTTGATGGGACCCAATAGGTCACCCTAGATTGTTTATCTCATTACCTTGTTTACCCCTGAATCACTTGGGTAGTTTGCTATTGCTTTACATGGTTTTGGGATAATCAGTTATTATATCTATGTTCCAATTATTCTTGTTATTCTATTTATGTTCATGTCAAGTTCATTAATGTTAATTGGAACATAGAGCTTAACTTGAGAACCACGTGCCACCACAAGGGTTTAATGGGACGCCCTTGGCTGACTAATTAGGAAAGCTAGTGGAAGACTACCTTACCCGAAAGGGGCAAGGGCAGTAGGGGAGTGGTCAGTGTAGGGAGGTCCTTGGTTGATTTTGCTGCGATGGCAGTCAGCCAAGAACCCTGCATTGGAACTTCCTATAAACTGTACCGGGTTTTCGGAAGCTAGTGGAACTTTGTAAAGGCCTCGTAGTGTTGCCCTTCCGCGCTTCCTAGGTAGAGGTGTATGGGATTCGCGACCCCTTGGCAGATGGGTAGCATGACTTGTGGGTAAAGGGTACAACCTCTGCAGAGTGTAAAACTGGTATACTAGCCGAGCTCACGGTCATGAGCAGCTCAGGACTCTCTGATGTTTAAATTATGGAACTTAAATTCAATTTGTCATTTGCATTGCATGGGTTTATTATTATTAATTTTGTTCTATTACTTTATTTATGGTTTGGTATTTACTTACACTTAGTAACTGCTAATAAAAGTTTGACCAACTACTTAAAAGCAATGCTCAGCTTTAACCCCTATCATTGATTGGCCTTACACATCACATGAACTCACACCTTTGTGAGTTTATGTCCACTGGTTCCCCACAACTTGTTGAGCTATGATCATGTGTGAGCTCACCCTTGCTGTCTCACACCCCCCCACAGGAGAAGAACAGGTGGTTCAGGAGGAGCCACAAGGCGAGGAGTATGATTTGTTCTAGGTGGCGTTTCTCAGTTGACATTGGCGCCGACGATCCTTAGTTCGTTTTATATTTATTCTTTTATTTTGTAATAAGTCTTCCGCTATGTAATAATGACTCTGATGTTTTATGATATTTATCTCTATACACTCTGTTATTATATATGTTGTCTTCTTGGCGCATGTATGAGATGCACCTGGCTTTGTTCCTTAAAGCCGGGTGTGACATAAGTGGTATCAGAGCAAATGTTGACTATAGGACGAAACCTAGATAGAAATGGACAAACCCTCACTTACTTACCTTACTCTGATTCATTCTACACTTACCTCATCTTGATCTGGTCTCATCTTTTGCTATTCTACTCTGATTAGTCTTATCTCTTCTACTCTGAGACAAGATGGATTTCACACCTTGGAATCCTACCACTAAGACCTTTTTAGATAGGGAACCCAAGACAAAATTTAAAACTATTTTCTTTAAAAAAATGTTGGTTGATTGTGCTGATGCTAAATGCCTGATTTGCTTCTTTGATTGATTGAATTATTATAGATGGACATCTTAGCATGTGCCAGCATAAGGTAATAAATTAGCTATGGTAGGTAAAACATTAAACTGCTTAGCTAATAAATCCCCCAAAGTAACATGATTTGTAATTACTGCCTTGTCTACTGCTCTTTCTTACCATATGTATCTAATTCAGATGGTCAATACCAGGAGGGGTGGTGGAATTGATTTGCCTCCTAACCGACACACTCGGAGGATATATAGACAACCTCAGCCACAGCCTACAGAGATGAATCCTCCACCAGGCGGAGTTGACCCACTGGTTGCTGCTCAGATGGCGGTGATGCAGCAAATGGCAGACACTATGGCTGATATGCGTGCCCAGATGCAGCAAGAACGCCAGGAGATGCATCAGGAAAGAGAAGATATACGCCAGGAGTTGCGTCAGGAGCGAGAGGAGATACGCCAGGAAAGGAGGGCACAACAACAGCAGCTACAACAACAAATGCAACAACAACAACAGCAGCAACAGCAGCAACAAGTACCACTGCCGCCACCACCACCACCAGTTCCACCCCGTGATAAGCATAGAGAGTTCATGAGTCATAAGCCACCTACATTCGCTAGCTCACCTGATCCACTGGATGCGGATGATTGGCTGAAGTCTATGGAGAAGATGTTGAATATTGCACAGTGCACTGATCGGGAGAAGGTTTTATATGCTTCTGGACGTCTGACTGGACCTGCTGCTGACTGGTGGGATTCATATACTGCTGCCCATGATGCTGCTGATACTATTACTTGGGCAGAGTTCAGTACACAGTTCCGGAATTATCATATACCAGCTGGATTAATGAAGATTAAGAAGAAGGAATTTCTGTCGCTGAAGCAAGGAAGTATGTCAGTCAGCGAGTACTGCGACAAGTTTATTCAGTTATCCAGATATGCCCCTGATGGAGTTGCTGAAGATGAGAGGAAGCAGGAGCATTTTATTGAAGGACTTAATGGACCACTGCAGTATGCTCTAGTGGCACACACATTTCCATCATTTCAGTGGCTGCTTGATAAGGCCCTGGCTATTGAACACAAGCGTGTTCAGCTGGGAGATTTGAAGAGAAAGGCTATATCTCAAGGACAAGGGAGCAGCAGTGTTCGTCCTCGCTACAGTTCACCTCAGGGTACACCAGTTCGCACTAGCGGAGGCCAGCGCCCAGTTCAGCAATCACCACTGAGGACTCCACCTCCTCGACAGGCTACCCCCACTGGCACCCCGACGAAGTTTTCCGGACAGAGTCCAGTCACTACTTGTTTCAAGTGTGGGAAGACTGGTCATTATGCAAATGTCTGCCCACAGAGGATTGCTACTACTCCAGTTCAGAACAGGCAGCAAACTCCAGGATCTGGCAAGGGATATTCTATTGCCAAGGTTAATCAAGTCAGCGTTGATGCTACTCCGGATGGTGGGGACCTCGTACTTGGTATGTTTTATGTTAATGCAATTCCTGCAACCATATTATTTGATTCTGGTGCTACACATTCATTCATGTCTGCTAGATATGCCAACACAAATGAAATACCACTGCTAAATATGAGAAAACCCATGATAGTAATTACACCTAAAGGGCCTGTTGAGGCGAATCAAATGACACGTAGATTGACATTGACCATTATGGGTAGAGAATTTGGAGTTACTGCTATAATCTTAGAGTCAAGCAGTATAGATTTGATCCTTGGTATGTCATGGCTAAGAAAGGCAAAGGCCGTTATAGCATGTGGTAGAGGTACCGTAGAACTCACTACCACTAAAGGAGAAAGATTTCAAGTTAATATTGCAGTAACCTCCTCACCCATGCGTGCAATGTTCTTTATACCTGAGGAGTTTGTTGGTGACAACATTCGGGTGGTTAGAGATTTTCCGGATGTCTTTCCAGAGGAGTTACCGGGGATGCCACCTGATAGAGAAGTTGAGTTTGTTATTGACCTCTTACCTGGAACCGCCCCTATTTCTAAACGGCCATATAGGATGTTCGTAGAGGAGTTGAAGGAACTTAAGAAGCAGTTAACTGAGTTACAAGAGGCTGGGTACATTCGTCCGAGTTCCTCACCTTGGGGAGCACCGGTCTTGTTTGTACAGAAGAAGGATGGATCGCAGCGGATGTGTGTGGATTATAGATCTCTTAATGATGTTACGGTGAAGAACAAGTATCTGTTACCCCGTATTGAGGATTTATTTGACCAGATGAGAGGTGCAAAGGTATTCTCGAAGATTGATCTTCGATCCGGTTACCATCAGATGAGGATTAGACCATCGGATATTCCTAAGACAGCTTTCTCGACTCGATATGGATTATATGAGTTTACTGTTATGTCGTTTGGATTAACCAATGCACCAGCTTATTTTATGAACTTGATGAATAAAGTGTTTATGGAGTATTTGGACAGATTCGTCGTGGTATTCATCGACGATATTCTTATCTATTCCAAGAGTGATAGTGATCATGAGGAACATCTGAGGTTGGTGCTACAGAAGCTACGAGATAACCAGCTATATGCCAAGTTCAGCAAGTGCGAGTTTTGGATTGGCGAGGTGCCATTTCTTGGCCATATTATTTCTAATGGAGGAATTTCAGTGGATCCTGCTAAGGTTAAGGAGATAATGGAATGGAGAGTACCCACTACAGTTACTGAGATTCGGAGTTTCTTGGGATTAGCAGGATATTATCGGAGATTTATTGAAGGATTTTCTAAGATTGCTAAACCTATGACTTCACTTTTGGAGAAAGGAAGAGAATTTAAGTGGGATGAGAAGTGTCAAGACAGCTTTGATCAATTGAAGAAAAGATTGATGTCGCCACCAGTATTGGTTATGCCAGACCTACAGAAAGGATTTGATATCTATTGTGATGCATGTGGCCAAGGCTTAGGATGTGTGCTCATGCAAGAAGGACATGTGATTGCCTATGCATCTCGTCAGTTACGAAGACACGAATTGGACTACCCCACTCATGACTTGGAATTAGCAGCCGTTGTGCATGCGCTTAAGATTTGGAGACATTATATCATGGGGACCAAGTGCCAAGTATATACGGATCATAAGAGTTTGAAGTATATATTCACTCAGAAGGATCTCAACCTTAGGCAACGCCGTTGGTTGGAGCTTATTAAGGATTATGATTTGGAGATTCACTATCACCCGGGCAAGGCAAATTTGGTTGCAGATGCCTTGAGTCGAAAGGAGCATGTTCATTCATCTATTGTTGCCCAGCTACCTGATGAGATTGTTGAGGATTTCAGAAGACTTAACCTGAGGATAGTTGCTCATACTGAAGGAGTTACTATTGAGGTGGAACCTACTTTGGAGCAAGAAATCCGAAAAGGTCAAATTGGTGATGCTAAAATAAAAGAGATTAAGGATCTGATTACTGAAGGTCGAGTTCCGGAATTTACCGAAGATGAGCAGGGCACCGTATGGTTCAAGAATAGGATGTGTGTTCCTGATATTAAAAGCCTTCGAGAGACTATTTTAAAGGAGGCCCATGACTCGGATTATTCTATTCATCCTGGTAGTACTAAGATGTACCAGGATTTGAAGCGGAAGTATTGGTGGTATGGAATGAAGAGAGATGTAGCTGCATATGTGGCTATGTGCGATGTATGTCAAAGGGTTAAGGCTGAACATCAGAGGCCAGCTGGATTGTTACATCCACTAAAGATACCCGAGTGGAAATGGGAAGAGATTGGTATGGATTTTATTACTGGATTGCCTCGCACACAGAAAGGATATGATGCTATATGGGTGATTGTGGATAGATTGACTAAAGTGGCTCACTTTATTCCTGTCAAGACTACTTATAAAGGTTCTCAGCTAGCAGAGTTATATATGGCCCAGATTGTGTGTTTACATGGAGTACCAAAGAAGATCGTGTCTGATCGAGGTTCACAGTTTACCTCAAGGTTTTGGAGAAGCTTTCACGAGAACATGAGTACAAAGTTGAATTTTAGTACAGCTTATCACCCTCAGACTGATGGACAGACTGAAAGGACTAATCAAGTATTGGAAGATATGTTGAGAGCATGTGCCCTTCAGCATGGAGGAAGTTGGGATAAGAGTCTACCTTATGCTGAGTTCTCATATAATAATAGTTATCAGGCCAGTCTGAAGATGTCACCTTTTGAAGCTTTATATGGGAGGAAGTGCAGGACTCCTTTGTATTGGGATCAGACTGGAGAAAGACAGTTCTTTGGACCTGAATTGATTCAAGAAGCAGAAGAACAAGTCCGTATAATTCGAGAGAATTTGAGGGTGGCTCAAACCAGGCAAAAGAGCTATGCTGATAATAGAAGGAGGCCACTGGAATTTGAAGGAGATTATGTGTACCTCAAGGTGTCACCACTTCGTGGAATGAGGAGATTTAAAGTCAAGGGCAAATTGTCCCCTCGCTACATTGGACCATTCTTGATCTTTAGAAGAGTTGGGGAGATGGCATACCAACTCGAGTTACTGGATAGTCTATCGGATGTGCATAATGTGTTTCACGTATCTCAACTCAAGAAGTATCTCCGTGTTCCCGAGGAACAGTTGCCAATGGAAGAGCTTAGTGTTCAGGGTGATTTGACTTATACGGAGTACCCGATCAAGATTCTTGACACATTAGCTCGAGTTACAAGAAATAAGGTGGTAAAGATGTGCAAAGTCCAATGGAGTCACCACGGTGAAGATGAAGCGACCTGGGAAAGAGAAGAAGAGCTTCGCATAGATTTTCCCCACCTTTTTCCTAGATCTTCTTAAATCTCGAGGACGAGATTATTTTTAAGGGGGGTAGGATTTGTAACACCCACTTTGTAAGAAAAGTCTAAGAAGAGAAATTATACTACTTTGCATCTATATGTGTCACCCATGTTTATCATTTCATGTGAACACATTACTCACACAAATACATAATTAACAAGAAATAACCAAAGATAAATCATTGCATCATGCTGAGTTTTCTTTTGTGTGCACATTGTGACAAAATAAAATAATAAATATGACAAGAAATATATTAAAATCCAAAGTGGAATTTTAAAATCAAAAAAAAATTGTAGAATTTAGAAAAGAGAAGAAAATAAGAATTTTGTGGATAAAAATAAGTAAATAAAAATATATTGTTCATCCACTCGAAGCTTGAATTTGTACACTTGACACAATGTTGAAATTTGTATTCAAAATTCAAATTTGAATTCAAAATAGTTAAGAATAAAAGAAAACAAGAAAAGAAAATAAAAAGGGAAAACACTTGCACCGGGCCGCCAACTCCGAATCCGGCCCACCTTCCATTTCCCTCAGCGCATCCCACCTACACCCTCGCGCCGACAGCTGGGGCCCGCGTGCCAGTACCTCTTCCACAGAGCGCGCTACCGCCTGGCATAGGAGGGCCATCGGTCAGCTGTTCAATACCGCGTAGTGCTCACCTCCTCATACCTCGCGCGCATGGCGGAACGACCTCAACGGCCGAACCGCGATTTCTGGCCTCGGCTGACCCAGCAAGCAACGCCCGTGACCTTAAATACCAGCTCGGTGCCCTGAGTCAACCCATCGCGAACTCACCGGAGCCCAAGCCGTACGCAGGTGGGGAATCGGTGACCCGACAACCAGATAATCCGTGCCGCCGTGAACCCTCCTCCCCGTCGACGCCCAAAGCCTAAGATCGGGTCCAGAACCTGCACCCAGCTAGAGAGAAGCCACCCGTGGAGTCTTCGGGTGGATTTGGTGACCGCATAGGCCTCAATTGCTCACCGTGCTTCTTCCTCCGCCGCGGATCCGCGCATCTCGGTGGGCAGGGCGCTGCACTGCGAAATTGACGGTATGGGTCCCTTCCCCATGTTCGCGTTCTTCCCAATTTCATTTCGCACCTAGTATACCTAGCAGTCGTGCACCGTAGGTTGAAATGGGGTGAGTCGGCCATGGCGCGCCGCCGCGGGTCTGAGTGCGGTCACCGGAGTTCGTTGGGAAGAGGGCGACAACCGGGGGCCATCGGATCCGGCTTGATCGGCTAGGATCTCTCCTAGCGTATCGGTTCTGCGTGGATGCGGGTACGCCGTTCGATCGAGATCGGAGGGCTCTGGGTTGGATCCGCGATAATTAAATCTAGACCGTAGATTCAACATCCTGTGGTTTTCGTCGCGTACCGGTTCAAAGGTTTTAGAGATCTAATCTGGGCCGTTAGCTGAGATCGGGCGGTCAGGATTAAAAGGTACCCCTTCGCGGGTCCATTTTACTTAAGAGCCCCTCGGTTTCATTGAAATAAACCCGCCGTCCATTTTTACTATGCACTGAGTCTAAGATATCTTGCGCAGAGCCCCCTGCTGTTCTCAGATTTTGAGGCCCAGTCCAGTGACAGGTTAAAATGGATAAATGAATTAGAAAATGTATTTTTAATACAAAAATAAGTGCTAAATCTTCAATAATTCATAGAAAATTCATACTTGCTCCAAATTAATCCATTCCACTTTCTAAATTTTTATAATTTTATTCTCTAACACCTAGAGCCTCTGTTTTATCATGACAACAGTAAGAAAATTAATCTCACACTTAATCTTATTCTAAACACATAAAACCTTTGAAAATTCATATCTTAAAATCTATAACTTCAAAAAATTATGATTCCTGTTCCTAGAATTTTATTTTAACATGAAGATTATTACTGTGTATTTTGTTTATATGTTTGGTGTAATGTTAATTTCTCTATATGCACTGTGCTTGTTTGTATTGTGGCGAGTAGAAGAGCCCGTGACCGAGGATCCTGGTGAGCAGCAGGTTGAAGTAGCTGAGCAGGAGCTCATTGAAGGCAAGTTGTGCCCTTGACCACTTTTTACCTAATAATGTTCTTTAATATCACTTATCCATGCATAGGTTAATTTTGATGGGACCCAATAGGTCACCCTAGATTGTTTATCTCATTACCTTGTTTACCCCTGAATCACTTGGGTAGTTTGCTATTGCTTTACATGGTTTTGGGATAATCAGTTATTATATCTATGTTCCAATTATTCTTGTTATTCTATTTATGTTCATGTCAAGTTCATTAATGTTAATTGGAACATAGAGCTTAACTTGAGAACCACGTGCCACCACAAGGGTTTAATGGGACGCCCTTGGCTGACTAATTAGGAAAGCTAGTGGAAGACTACCTTACCCGAAAGGGGCAAGGGCAGTAGGGGAGTGGTCAGTGTAGGGAGGTCCTTGGTTGATTTTGCTGCGATGGCAGTCAGCCAAGAACCCTGCATTGGAACTTCCTATAAACTGTACCGGGTTTTCGGAAGCTAGTGGAACTTTGTAAAGGCCTCGTAGTGTTGCCCTTCCGCGCTTCCTAGGTAGAGGTGTATGGGATTCGCGACCCCTTGGCAGATGGGTAGCATGACTTGTGGGTAAAGGGTACAACCTCTGCAGAGTGTAAAACTGGTATACTAGCCGAGCTCACGGTCATGAGCAGCTCAGGACTCTCTGATGTTTAAATTATGGAACTTAAATTCAATTTGTCATTTGCATTGCATGGGTTTATTATTATTAATTTTGTTCTATTACTTTATTTATGGTTTGGTATTTACTTACACTTAGTAACTGCTAATAAAAGTTTGACCAACTACTTAAAAGCAATGCTCAGCTTTAACCCCTATCATTGATTGGCCTTACACATCACATGAACTCACACCTTTGTGAGTTTATGTCCACTGGTTCCCCACAACTTGTTGAGCTATGATCATGTGTGAGCTCACCCTTGCTGTCTCACACCCCCCACAGGAGAAGAACAGGTGGTTCAGGAGGAGCCACAAGGCGAGGAGTATGATCTGTTCTAGGTGGCGTTTCTCAGTTGACATTGGCGCCGACGATCCTTAGTTCGTTTTATATTTATTCTTTTATTTTGTAATAAGTCTTCCGCTATGTAATAATGACTCTGATGTTTTATGACATTTATCTCTATACACTCTGTTATTATATATGTTGTCTTCTTGGCGCATGTATGAGATGCACCTGGCTTTGTTCCTTAAAGCCGGGTGTGACAAACATTTTCCTAAATGATTTTGGTGGTTGAATTGCCCAACACAAACAATTAGACTAACTAGTTTGCTCTAGATTATAAGTTCTACAGGTGCCAAAGGTTCAACACAAACCAATAAAAAGTCCAAGAAAGGGTTTAAAAGAAAGGAGTAAAAGACAACCGAAGGCTGCCCTGGTCTGGCGCACCGGACTGTCCGGTGTGCCACCGGACAGTGTCCGGTGCACCAGGGAGATCAACTCCGAACTTGCCACCTTCGGGTTTTTGGAAAGCCACTCCGCTATAATTCACCGGACTGTCCGGTGTAGCACTGGACTGTCCGGTGTGCCATGCGGAGCAACGGCTAACAGCGCCAACGGTCGTCTGCAAAAGTGAACAGTGCGCGGACAGCGCGCGCAGAGTCAGAGCAGGCGCCAGAAGGCGCACCGGACAGTGAACAGGACCTGTCCGGTGCACCACCGGACTATCCGGTGGCCCCACATGTCAGAGCTCCAACGGTCGAACCCTAACGGTTGGGTGACGTGGCTGGCGCACCGGACAGTGTCCGGTGCGCCCTTCGACAGTAGCCTTCCCCAACGGCCACTTCGGTGGTTGGGGCTATAAATACCCCCCAACCACCACACTTCAAGGCATCCAAGTTTTCAGCAAACACATTCAATACAAGAGCTCTAGACTTCATTCCAAGACACAATAGCAAAGATCAAATCCTCTCCAAGTCCCAAACACATTCCAAAGATTTAGAGGCTTGAGAGAGAGAAATTTGTGTTCATTTGAGTTCTTGTCGCTTGGATCGCTTTTCTTCTTCCCCATTTCTTGTTCTCAACATCTTTGTAATCAAAGCAAGAGACACCAATTGTGTGGTGGTCCTTGTGGGGACTAAGTGTCCCAATTGATTGAGGAGAAAAGCTCACTCGGTCTAAGTGACCGTTTGAGAGAGGGAAAGGGTTGAAAGAGACCCGGTCTTTGTGACCACCTCAACGGGGAGTAGGTTTGCAAGAACCGAACCTCGGTAAAACAAATCACCGTGTCACACTCTTCATTTGCTTGTGATTTTTTTGCTCTCTCTTTCGGACTCGATTATATTTCTAACGCTAACCCTAGCTTGTAGTTGAGCTTAAAGTTTATAAATTTCAGATTTGCCTATTCACCCCCCTCTAGGCGACTTTCAATTGGTATCAGAGCCCGGTACTTCATTAGAGCCTAACCGCTCGAAGTAATGTCGGGAGCTCACGCCAAGAAGGAGATGGTGACCGGCGAGAAGCCCGCAACAAGCCATGGGAAAGCCCCATCGGGGGAGTCCGGCAACAAGAAGAGGGAGGAATCACCTCACCGCGTCAAGTCGCACCAGAGTGGCGACAAGAAGAAGAAAATGAAGAAAGTGGTCTACTACGAGACCGATTCTTCGTCGTCTTCCACCTCCGGCTCCGACACGCCGTCCGTCACTTCTAAGCGCCAAGAGAGCAAGAAGTTTAGTAAGATCCCCTTACGCTACCCTCGCATTTCTAAACGTACTCCATTACTTGCCGTCCCATTAGGCAAACCACCGGTTTTTGACGGTGAAGATTATTGTATGTGGAGTGATAAAATGAGGCATCACCTAACCTCACTCCACACTAGTATTTGGGATGTTGTTGAGTTTGGAGCATATGTACCATCCGTAGGGGATGAAGGATATGATTCGGATGAAGTTGCCCAAATCCGGCACTTCAACTCCCAAGACACTAATATACTCCTCGCCTCTCTAAGTCGAGAGGAGTATAATAAGGTGCAAGGGTTGAAGAGTGCCAAAGAGATTTGGGATGTGCTAAAGACCGTGCACGAAGGAGATGAGGTGACCAAGATCACCAAGCGGGAAACGATCTAGGGGGAGCACGGTCAATTCATGCTTCACCAAGGGGAGGAGCCACAAGCTATGTACAACCGGCTCAAGACCTTGGTGAACCAAGTGCGCAACCTCGGGAGCACCAAATGGGATGACCATGAAATGGTCAAGGTTATTCTAAGATCACTTGTTTTTCTTAATCCTACACAAGTTCAATTAATTCGTGGTGATCCTAGATATAAGCTAATGTCTCCCGAGGAAGTCATAGGAAAGTTTGTGAGCTTTGAATTGATGATCAAAGGCTCCAAACAAATCATCGAGCGAGGCGCCACCTCCACACCCGAGGTGCAACCTGTTGCCTTCAAAGCAACGGAGGAGAAGAAAGAAGAGTCTACATCAAGTAGGCTCCCCATCGACACCTCCAAGCTCGACAATGAGGAGATGGCGCCCATCATCAAAAGTTTCCACCAAATCCTCAAGCAAAGGAGGGGGAAGGACTACAAGCCCCGCTCCAAGAAAGTTTGCTATAAGTGTGGTAAGCCCAGTCATTTTATTGCAAAATGTCCATTATCTAGTGATAGTGATAGGGGCGACGACAAGAAGGGAAAGAGGAGGGAAAGAAGAAATACTACAAGAAGAAGGGCGGTGATGCCCATGTTTGCCGGGAGTGGGACTCCGATGAGAGCTCCACCGACTCCTCCTCCGACGAGGACGCCGCAAACATCACTGTCAACAAGGGTCTCCTCTTCCCCAACGTCGGCCACAAGTGTCTCATGGCAAAGGACGGCAAAAAGAAGGTAAAATCTAGAGCCTCCACTAAATATGCAACATCTAGTGATGAGGAAAACTCTAGTGATGATGAAGACAATTTTCTTGCCCTTTTTGCCAACCTAAACATGCAACAAAAGGAAAAATTAAATGAATTGATAGGTGCTATTCATGAGAAGGATGAACTCTTGGATAGCCAAGAGGACTTCCTTATTAAAGAAAACAAGAATCATGTTAAGGTTAAAAATGCTTATGCTCAGGAAGTAGAAAAATGTGAAAAATTAACTTGTGAGCTAAGCACTTGCCATGATACTATTTCCAACCTTAGAAATGAGAATGCTAAATTAATTGCTAAGGTTGACAATTTAAATGTTTGTGATGATTCTCTTGTCAAACTTAAAAATGATAATGCTAATTTGATTGCTAAGATTGACAAGTTAAATGAATCAATTACTATCCTTAAAATTGAGAATGAAAAATTAATTGCTAAGGCTAAAGACTTAAATGTTTGCAATATTTCTATTTCCAATCTTAAGAATGAAAATGCTATTTTACATGCTAAGATTGATGAATTAAATGCTTGCAAACCCTCTACATCTACTGTTAGTCATGTCTCTATTTGCACTAGATGTAGAGATGTTAATGTTGATGCTATCCATGATCACCTAGCATTAATTAAACAACAAAATGATCACATAGCACAACTAAAAGTCGCCTAGAGGGGGGGTGAATAGGCAAATCTGAAATTTATAAAGTTTAAGCACAACTACAAGCCGGAGTTAGCGTTAGAAATATAAACGAGTCCGAAAGAGAGGGAAAACAATTCAACAAAGAAATAAAGCGAATGAACATGGTGATTTGTTTTACCGAGGTTCGGTTCTTGCAAACCTACTCCCCGTTGAGGTGGTCACAAAGACCGGGTCTCTTTCAACCCTTTCCCTCTCTCAAACGGTCACTTAGACCGAGTGAGCCTTTCTCTTCAATCAAATGGGACACTTGGTCCACTACAAGGACCACCACAACTTGGTGTCTCTTGTTTTGATTACAAGTGATTTTTGGAACAAGAAATGGGGAAGAAGAAAAGCGATCCAAGCGCAAGAGCTCAAAAGAACACAAAAGTCTCTCTCTCTAGTCACTAATTTGTTTGGAGTGATTCCGGACTTGGGAGAGGATTTGATCTTTTTGTTTGTGTCTTGGAATGAATTCTAGAGCTCTTGTATGAGGTTTGATGGCTGAAAACTTGGATACATTGAAGTGTGGTGGTTGGGGGTATTTATAGCCCCAACCACCAAAATGGCCGTTGGTGAAGGCTGCTGTCGTATGGCGCACCGGACAGTTCGGTGCGCCAGCCACGTCACCAGGCCGTTGGGTTCCGACCGTTGGAGCTTCTGACACCGGGGCCACCGGACAGTCACTGTTCACTATCCGGTGCGCCTTCTGACGCCTGCTCTGACTTCTGCGCGTGCAGGCACGCACTGTAGCGTTTCACTATTCCTTTGGAGACGACCGTTGGCGCGAACGACCGTTGCTCTGCTGGCACACTGGATAGTCCGGTGCTACACCGGACAGTCCGGTGAATTATAGCGGAGCGGCCTCCCCGAATTCCCGAAGGTGGCAAGTTTGGAGTTGAGCTCCCTGGCACACCGGACTGTCCGGTGCGCCAGACCAGGGCTGCCTTCGTTTGCTTTGCTCCTATCTTTTTGAACCCTTTCTTTGAACTTTGTATTGATTTATTGTAAACCTTTGGCACCTGTAGAACTTATAATATAGAACAAACTAGTTAGTCCAATTGTTTGTGTTGGGCAATTCAACCACCAAAATCATTTAGGAAAAGGTGTAAGCCTATTTCCCTTTCAACAACTAACTAGCAAAATTAATGAGCATGAAATGGAAAATGAAAAATTTAAATTTGCTAGAAGTATGATTTATAATGGGAGACGCCCTGGGATTAAGGATGGCATTGGCTTCCAACAGGGGGACAATGTCAAGCTTAATGCCCCCAAGAAATTGTCTAACTTTGTCAAGGGCAAAGCTCCCATGGTTCAGGATAACGAGGCATACATTTTATATCCTGCTGGTTATCCCGAACACAAAATTAGGAGAATTCATTCTAGGAAGTCCCACTCTAGCTCTCATCATGCTTTTATGTATAAGAGTGAGGCATCTAGTTCTAGGCAATCCACTCATGTTAAATTGCCTAAAAAGAAAACTCCTATTGCATCAAATGATCATAACATTTCATTTAAGACTTTTGATGCTTCATATGTTTTAACTAACAAATCAGGCAAAGTAGTTGCCAAATATGTTGGGGGTAAACACAAGGGCTCAAAGACTTGTGTTTGGGTACCCAAGGTGCTTGTCTCTAATGTCAAAGGACCCAAGACCGTTTGGGTACCTAAGAACAAGGTCTAAACTTGTTTTGTAGGTTTATGCATCCGGGGGCTCAAGTTGGATCATTGATAGCGGGTGCACAAACCACATGACTGGGGAGAAGAGGATGTTCTCCTCCTATGAGAAAAACCATGACCCCCAAAGAGCTATCACATTCGGGGATGGAAATCAAGGTTTGGTCAAAGGACTTGGTAAAATTGCTATATCACCTGACCATTCTATTTCCAATGTTTTTCTTGTAGATTCTTTAGACTACAACTTGCTTTCTGTTTCTCAATTATGCAAAATGGGCTACAATTGTCTTTTTACGGATATAGGTGTTACTGTCTTTAGAAGAAGTGATGATTCAATAGCATTTAAGGGAGTACTCGAGGGTCAGCTATACTTAGTTGATTTCAATAGAGCTGAACTCGATACTTGCTTAATTGCTAAGACTAATATGGGTTGGCTCTGGCACCGCCAACTAGCCCACGTTGGGATGAAGAATCTTCACAAGCTTCTAAAGGGAGAGCACATTTTGGGACTAATAAATGTTCATTTTGAGAAATACAGGGTTTGTAGCGCATGTCAAGCAGGGAAGCAAGTTGGTGTTCATCATCCACACAAAAACATCATGACGACTGACAGGCCACTTGAGCTACTCCACATGGATCTATTCAGCCTGATTGCTTACATAAGCATCAGCGGGAGTAAGTACTGTCTTGTTATTGTGGATGACTATTCTCGCTTCACTTGGGTGTTCTTTTTGCAGGAAAAATCACAAACCTAAGAGACCTTAAAGGGATTCTTGAGACGGGCTCAAAATGAGTTCGGATTAAGGATCAAGAAAATAAGAAGCGACAATGGAACGGAGTTCAAGAACTCACAAATAGAAGGCTTTCTTGAGAAGGAGGGCATCAAGCATGAGTTCTCTTCTCCCTACACACCACAACAAAATGGTGTAGTGGAGAGGAAGAATAGAACTCTACTTGACATGGCGAGGACCATGCTTGGTGAGTACAAGACTTCGGACCGGTTTGGGGCGGAAGCAATCAACACCGCTTGCTACGCCATCAACCGTATCTACCTTCACCGAATCCTCAAGAAGACATCCTATGAACTCCTCACCGGTAAAAAGCCAAATGTTTCATATTTTAGAGTCTTTGGTAGCAAATGTTTTATTCTTGTTAAGAGAGGAAGAAAATCTAAATTTGCTCCCAATGCTATAGAAGGTTTTTTACTAGGATATGATTCAAACACAAGGGCATATAGAGTCTTTAACAAGTCCACTAGACTAGTTGAAGTTTCTTGTGATATTGTGTTTGATGAGACTAACAGCTCTCAAGTAGAGCAAGTTGATCTTGATGAGCTAGATGATGAAGAGGCTCCATGCGTCGCGCTAAGGAACATGTCCATTGGGGATGTGTGTCCTAAGGAATCCGAAGAGCCTCCACAAGCACAAGATCAACCATCTTCTTCCATACAAGCATCTCCACCAACTCAAGATGAGGATCAAGCTCAAGATGATGAAATTGAAGATGAAGAAGAGCCACCTCAAGAGGAGGACAATGATCAAGGGGGAGATGCCAATGATCAAGACAAGGAAGATGATGAGGGTCCAAGACCGCCACACCCAAGAGTCCACCAAGCGATACAAAGAGATCACCCCGTGAACTCCATTCTCGGTGACATTCATAAGGGGTTAACCACTCGATCTCGTGTCGCTCATTTTTGTGAACATTACTCCTTAATGTCTTCTATTGAGCCATACAGGGTGGAAGACACATTAAGGGATTCGGATTGGGTGTTGGCTATGCAAGAGGAACTCAACAACTTCACGAGGAATGAGGTATGGCATCTTGTTCCGCGTCCTAATCAAAATGTTGTAGGAACCAAGTGGGTTTTCCGCAACAAGCAAGATGAGCATGGTGTGGTGCCAAGGGATATTCACAAGTTGAAGGTTTGGATTTCGGTGAAACCTATGCACCCGTAGCTAGGCTTGAGTCAATTCGCATATTACTTGCCTATGCTACTTACCATGGCTTTAAGCTTTACCAAATGGACGTGAAAAGTGCCTTCCTCAATGGACCAATCAAGGAGGAGGTCTATGTTGAGCAACCTCCCGGCTTTGAAGATAGTGAGTACCCAAACCATGTGTATAAACTCTCTAAGGTGCTTTATGGGCTTAAGCAAACCCCAAGAGCATGGTATGAATGACTAAGAGATTTCGTTATCGCGAATGGCTTCAAAGTCGGAAAAGCCGATCCTACTCTCTTTACTAAAATAATTGCAAATGATTTGTTTGTATGCCAAATTTATGTTGATGATATTATATTTGGGTCTACTAACAAATCTACTTGTGAAGAGTTTAGTAGGATAATGATTCAAAAATTCGAGATGTCTATGATGGGGGAGTTGAAGTATTTCTTAAGATTCCAAGTGAAGCAACTCCAAGAGGGCACCTTCATCAGCCAAACCAAGTACACTCGAGATATACTTACCAAGTTTGGAATGAAGGATGCCAAGCCCATCAAGACACCTATGGGAACCAATGGCATCTCGACCTTGCCACGGGAGGTAAATCCGTAGATCAAAAGGTATACCGGTCGATGATAGGATCTTTACTCTATTTATGTGCATCTCGACCGGATATTATGCTTTTCGTATGCATGTGTGCAAGATTCCAAGCCGATCCTAAGGAAGTTCACCTTAGGGCTGTAAAACGAATCTTGAGATATTTTGTTCATACACCTAAGTTTGGTCTTTGGTACCCCAAGGGATCCACTTTTGATTTAATAGGTTATTCAGATGCTGATTGGGCAGGGTGTAAGATTGATAGAAAGAGCACATCAGGGACTTGTCAGTTCTTGGGAAGATCCCTGGTGTCTTGGGCTTCAAAGAAACAAAACTCAGTAGCTCTTTCAACCGCCGAAGCCGAGTACATTGCCGCAGGCCATTGTTGCGTGTAATTGCTTTGGATGAGGCAAACCCTTAGGGACTATGGCTACAAATTAACCAAAGTCCTTCTCCTATGTGATAATGAGAGTGCAATCCACATGGCGGATAATCCCGTTGAGCACAACCGCACTAAGCACATAGTCATTCGGTATCACTTTCTGAGGGATCACCAACAAAGGGGGGATATCGAGATTGCTTATGTTAGCACAAAAGAACAATTAGCCGATATCTTTACCAAACCACTAGATGAGAAAACTTTTACCAAACTTAGGCATGAGCTAAACATTCTTGATTTTAGGAATTTTGATTGATATTTTGCACACATAGCTCATTTATATACCTTTGATCATCTCTCTTTCATGTGCTATGACTAATGTGGTTTTCAAGTGTATTTCATGCTAAGCCATAGATTGAAAGGGAAATGGAGTCTTCGGCGAAGACAAGGCTTCCACTCCACTCCATCGTATTATTTCTCCTTCGCCGTCACTCTGCATCGCTCTCCAACTTTGGTATAATCCTCCACTCATGTATTATTTGCCAAAGGGGGAGAGAGTTTGAAAAGGGCTCTAATGACTCCGTTTTTGGCGATTTGTGCCAAAGGGGGAGAGAGTATTAGCCTGTTGGGGGCCTTCGTCCTCCGAAGGTCCTCAAAAACATGATTTGACAATGTTTTCCAAGTGGATTATATGAACAGGTACCTTCGGACTCAGAATTATGAACACGAAGTACGATCAGGACGAAGCCTGAACCAGACGAAGGGGGATTGAAATGGAGGACGGGCTGATTACCAAGCCTTACGAAGGGTGGTGCACAGCCGAAGCTGTGCGCAGGAAAGCTTCGTAGCGATAGCAGAAAGGGGAACCGACTTAAAGATGAAAAGACTATTTAGGCCTTGGCAGATTTCCATAAGTCATTAGCAAATGTAATGGACATGAATGTAATTTTGTATGGGCTGCGTCTCATGCCTATAAATAGATGAACAGTAGTCCCGTACTGTTCACGCTGACTGGGCATTGGCTTTTGCGTCACGCTTGTACTTTTGCCTTCCCTCAAGCCGAAGGTACATTTGTAATTTGAAATCATTTCTATTTTGCCATGATAATAAAATAGAAATGATTTTATGATAATGTTTAAATGTTTATATCATATCTCATGCTTTATATGAATCCTTCGTCGTTACTTGTTGTACTTACGAAGGTATGTCTCTCGTGACCTTCGTCCGAAACTCATTATTTCCCGAAGGGGCATAATGTTTCGAAGGACGAAGGACTTTAACACTTAACACTTTTTATGTTGCCTTGTTCTTAACTCTTAGCATTTGAGAACAAGTCCCCAACATTGGCGCCCACCTCCGGTGAACTCACTTCCACTTCGAGTTTTTTGAACACCTTCGGAAGCTATAGACCCTCGCTATGGCGCCGAAGAAAGCTTCAGCGACTGGGGCTGCAGCACTGCAACCGCTGGACCCCAACCAGGAGACCGTCTCTCTTCGGGAGGCCCGAAGCCAGAAGAGGAAGGTCGTCAGCCCGACGCTTCAGGAGGATGAACTAGACCAAGAGATCAGGGATATGGAGATGCTTCATCAACAGGTGCAGAGGAAAAAGGAAAAGATGGCCAGGCTAGCTGAGCTGCAAAGGCAGATAGACGAAGCTTCTGAAGAAGTTCGTCATCTTACCCATGATGAGCAGAACCGAAGGCCTCAACAAAAAGATCTTCATCAGGAGGGCTTCTTCAACGAAGATGACTGGTATGACAATTTCCATCATGAAAATTTTGTTTTCGATGATGCTTCTCCTCTGTCCGCTGAGCTGCAGGCTACACCTTGGCCTCCGTCCTATAAGCCACCCCAGCTTCCCATGTTCGATGGCCATTCAGACCCGAAGCAGTTCTTGATGAGTTACGAAGCGACAGTGTCTTCGTATGGTGGCAATGCTGCAGTCATGGCAAAGTCTTTCGTTATGGCCGTCAGGAGTGTTGCTCAGACCTGGTATTCCTCCCTTCGACCAGGAACGATCACTTCATGGCAGAAGCTGAAGGATATGTTGTTAACCAGCTTTCAAGGATTTCAGACGAAGCCGGTCACTGCTCAAGCCTTGTTCCAGTGCACTCAGGATCACGAAGAATACCTTCAGGCGTATGTCAGAAGGTTCTTGCGTTTGAGGGCGCAAGCACCAACGGTGCCCAATGAAATTGTCATCGAAGCCATGATCAAGGGGCTTCGTCCTGGACCTGCAGCTCAATACTTTGCTAGGAAGCCTCCTCAGACTCTTGAGAAGCTGCTCCAAAAGATGGACGAGTACATTCGTGCCGACAATGACTTTCGCCAAAGAAGGGAGGAGGCTTTCAGATTTTCTGAAATGACCAGGGGCTTCGGAGGAAGATTTTATCCGAGGCATGTCAGGTCCATCCACAACTCTACTCAAAATGATGATAAGGGGAGTCAGCAGAACAGACCGCAGAGCTCCTCACAAGCTTCGGGGCAACAGCAAACTTTCTTCCGGCCACCAGCTCCAAGAGGCAAAGGCGCCAGGGGCTTCGGCGGAAGATTTGGAGATCAACCAAGGAGGGTATTTTGCTTATTCTGTGGTGAGAACAAGGGCCATACCACCAGGATGTGCCATGTTACCATCCAGAAACAAAAGGAGCTAGCAGAAGCTGCAGCGCAACAGGGCCAGCCGAAGCAGGTCATGCATACTGCTTCGTACCATCAGCCTTACATCCCGGAATACGTGGGCAACCACCCTGCAGTTTCCGTAGCTTCGGCGAGTCAACCTCAAGCTTCATGGCAACAGCCTCCGCCCCCACCTCCGCTGCAACAAGGCCAACAGCCAGAAGGGAGCCAATATGTTCCGCACCAAAGGGATCTCAGAGAGCAATCTGAAGCTCGCACAGTCAATAGTACTGTGCCAGAGTCGAAGCACATTTATTGACAAATATCCTACTTTGATAGCAGTCTTTTCCGTTTAGTTCTATTTTTCCGTGTAATAAAGAACATTTCAGTTTTCATGTAATAGTTTCGTGGTTGGTTATCAGGAAAACCTATTTTCTCCACAGGCTTAAGTTGCTGAAGCTTAAAAATTTGCGGTAATAAGGAGGACCTTCGAATCATTAAAAATCCTTCGAAGCAACAAAAAGTCGTTCTAAGGAACGCAGAGTAAGTTGTTGAAGTTACAAAAAGCCGTTCCAAAGGGAGCGCAGTGTAAGTTTTTTGCTCCAAAGACGTTCCTAAGGGAATGCAGAGCATACAGCGAAAAGTCAACGCTGATACCGCCTAAGTAAAAGGCGAAGAAGCTCCAAAGACGTTCCTAAGGGAATGCAGAGCTTACAGCGAAAAGTCAACGCTGATACCGCCTAAGTAAAAGGCGAAGAAGCTCCAAAGACGTTCCTAAGGGAATGCAGAGCTTACAAATATATTTTGTGTGTATCTTCGGAACAAACGTCATTTGCATAACATAACATCATCACATCATTTTGCATAGCATAAGCATCATACATCATGTTGCATATGGCAAAAGAAGGGGACACAGTATCAACCTTCGAAAGGATGCTTTGAGAAAGTGAAAATTGTGTAAAGTCACGAGGGAATACAGTGATAATCTTCGGAATACAGCTTCGGAGGATGTTTTTACGAAGCATGGGCAAGCTTCATCAGAGCAATATCGAAATTGTATAGCTTCGGAGAATGTCTTCTTCACGAAGCATGAAAAGAAGGGAAGGTGTTTTTTCGCCGAAGGCTCAAAAATGGTATGTATGTAGAATTTCATGCATCGTAAAGAATTGAATAATGAAAAGAGACTTGTATATTACATTCAAATGTACAAAATATTACATAGATCACACTTCAAATGTTTTTTCTAATAACACCTAGTCTTCTCTTAATACTACTTCGGCAGCCTCATTTAGAAGTTGTTCAACAACTTTATCCATGATAGCTTCGGCCATTTGTTTGATTTCGTCATCCTCTTTTGTGTGAGGGTCAACAGACGATCCAGCAGGTTCTGAGGGAAGAAAATATTTTTGCATTACTATTACAAACCGCGAGCAAAGTTTGAAATAAAAATTACAACACAATAAGAGCGACTAATTAATACCTATTTGCCCTTCGGCAACTTCTGTCACTTTCCTAGCATCATGGATGCCTTTCTCACTCCTTTGAATAATTTCTTGCGCCATTTCTCGGCCGCCGTTGTCCCAGACATCAGTAAAGAATTTGCCACCAACCATGCTTGCTTCGGCCGAGGGGTCTTTGATGTCTTCGGAGGATAAGGCAGCTTCGGACTGAGCTAAAGATTTTACATGTTCACAACCTTTCTTCTCCAAGACAGTAGCAACTCCCCTGGCGCCCGAAAAAGCGCAGATGTCACCGCGGCTACTCAGGATTTCCTCGAAGGCCTCTGCTTCGTGACTGATCCATTCTATTGGACCTTTGGGATTGCCTCTTGAGAAATTCTCTTCACTGGAAAATGCGCCCACGCTGGCGAAGCTGGTTTTAATTTTCTTTACGCATTCCATGGATTTTTCGAAGCATTTTTTCTTAGAAGACCGAAGCTCTTCCACGGTTGCTTCCAAATGATCAGCCCATTGGTCGCTGCATTCCCGTCTTGTTTCTTCAAGTATGCGTTCTTCTTTCGCCCGGGCCAATTGCTTCTGAAGATCTTTAATTTCGCGTCTCTGAGCTTCGGCCTGAACCTTTGTAGCAGCTTCGTCCTTTTTTATTTTGTCTACTAATGTAAGCAGAATTTTATCTTTTTCTAGAGCTTCGTTTCTCAGTTTAATAACTTCTGAGCGTAAATTGTTGAACGCAATTTCATAGCTCTCATCTTCGGCACTCTTTTGTGCTCTTAATGCGTTGCTTAGGATTAAGCCCTATACGAAAAAAAATCCATATAAGAATAAAAGAATGAATTATGTATTAAAATTTTTTTTTCAAGCGTCTAATTCCCATACCTTTAGGCTATTGTACGCAAGACTGTCCGCGAGATCCTCCTTTGTCATAGCACATAATCCAGCTTCGAGCTTCGGGAACCCCATACTTCTAGCCATCTCTCGGCAGACAGATAGTTCTTTATTATCAGGAAGGCAGTACAGGAAGTCATCTTCATTTGTCCCATTAAACACTATTGCCCCCTTCGGATATTTTAGCTCTCTGGCATAGTAGTTGGCTTCGTAAGTCTTTTCTGTAGATAATTTCTTCCCCGAAGCATGTCGTATGATGTAATCACATATACTGGAAGGAGCTTCGGGGGCGGCAGTGTCAATTTCTTCAACCAAATTTGGTTCTGATATTTTTGTTTCCAAAGATTGTTCCTTGGTGGGCTCTGAAGGCCCAGCTTCAGCTTCAGGTTGTTGCTTCGAAGCTTCAGCAACTACAGCTTCGGTAGACACTTCAGCAACTTCAATAGTCTTCTTTAGAGTTGTGCTTGAAGACTTAATTGTCTCCAAAACATCTAGCACGTTCACCATTCTTTTTCTTTTCGGGGTCACCGACGGGCCCTTTTGATTTTTTATTGTTTCGATATTTGCTGAAGGACTTAAGATTTCCGATATTTTTGGCTTTTCAATCTTCGGTTTCTCTGCTTTTTCTGCTGAAGGCGCTTCGGTCTTTTCTTCCATCTTCGGCACTGGAGCTGGTTCTGTAGCTTCAGAGGCCAAAGAGACTTCACCAATAAATTCTGGCACTGTGGCCGGCTCAATAAAACGCGCTCGGTGGGTGAGCACCTTTATCTTTTTCCTTTGCGGCGCTGGTTCGCTAGTGGCACTCGTGGTAGCTTCTGTCGCAGGAGAAGTATTTTTTCTTTTGCGACCCGACACCGGATAGTGATAGTCAGGGTAAACAAACCCGACTGCGTCAAATACCCGGTTGAGCCTTTTCTTCTTTCGGCCTCCGAAGGCTGCTGATAACGCAGTATTTTCGGCCTTCGAGTACACCCCAAGCAGTTCGTCACTTAATGTTTCAATGTTTTTCAGCCAGTCGTCATCAGGTTCAACAAATTTATCCCCGTATTTGAATGTGTATTTCAGTCTGACCAGTCCGCCTTCGTCGGACTCTTTGATGGTCTCCTTTGGCATTTCCCACTTTCCTGCAAGTGGCCACACCCTGAAGGCAATATGTTCTTGAATCAAGTCCCTTGTCCCAATAAAAGAGCAGACTACGCCGAAGGCTCTTTGGCATTCCTCGGCTGCTTCATCCATTTCAATCTTCGGCCTTCGAAGTCCGAAGCATTGCCAGATGGGGCGCATAATGATACTCTTGACATCTTCTTGCGCTGTTAAGTCATTCTTTACATAGAACCATTCAGTCATCCAGGCTCCGGGCCACCTCTTCCGAAAGGTCGGCACAGGGCGGCTTGACCCGGAGCGAGCACCGAAGCTGTAACACCCAAAGTTGTTGTGATATTGTTCTTTCCCCCAGGGCTTCGTCTCATATAACAACTCATGAATGTTGCAAAAGCTTTTAGCATTTGGTTCTAAACCTTGGCTTCTCGCAGCCCAGACAAACATCCCCATTCTTATGATAGCTTCGGGGGTAATTTGATGAAGGTAGACTTGAAATGTCTTCAAGACTTCAACAACAAAGTTGTTTAGGGGGAATCGAAGCCCAGCCTTGAGAAAGCTTCGGAAGATTACAACTTCATCTTCTTCGGGGGTGGGAGAAGTCTTTTCTCCAGCATCAACCCTCACAATAGATATATCTCGAAAATACCTCCCCCTCATATTATCAATATGATTCTGCTTAATAGTGGTTTTCCCGAAAACCGTGTGACTTGGCCGCCATGGTCGATCTTCGGACTCTTCCCCACCACTTTCTACATCATAACTGTCGTTGTCACCAGTATCTTCGGACAAACCTTCAAGAATCTCCTTGGTGATTTTCTCCGTATTGGTCTCCGCCATCGCTATAAGGAACCCCAAGTTCTTCTCTTCGTCGAGACTCAGCTTCGTCTCAGCAGGGATCTTCTTACCTTCAGACATCTTCGGAAACGCTAAAAACTGTTTTCAAGGCCGAAGCTTCAAAATCAAAAAGATCAGCAAATCTTAGTGCACAAGAGCTAAAAATTTAGTGGGCCGATGCAGATGGCAAGTGTGCGTACCACATAAGTTTGCGGTATGATCTTATTTATACGCCCAGTGCGTTGAAAATTGAAAGACCCCGCTTGTCAGTGAATGTTGCTATTCTAGCAAAGGGAAGGTGTTTTTTCGGACCTTCGGCTTAAGGCCTTCGTCCATATCGCAATCTGAATTTGTCATTAACAAATTAATATTGCGAGGGGCTACTGTTGGGGGCCTTCGTCCTCCGAAGGTCCTCAAAAACATGATTTGACAATGTTTTCCAAGTGGATTATATGAACAGGTACCTTCGGACTCAGAATTATGAACACGAAGTACGATCAGGACGAAGCCTGAACCAGACGAAGGGGGATTGAAATGGAGGACGGGCTGATTACCAAGCCTTACGAAGGGTGGTGCACAGCTGAAGCTGTGCGCAGGAAAGCTTCGTAGCGATAGCAGAAAGGGGAACCGACTTAAAGATGAAAAGACTATTTAGGCCTTGGCAGATTTCCATAAGTCATTAGCAAATGTAATGGACATGAATGTAATTTTGTATGGGCTGCGTCTCATGCCTATAAATAGATGAACAGTAGTCCCGTACTGTTCACGCTGACTGGGCATTGGCTTTTGCGTCACGCTTGTACTTTTGCCTTCCCTCAAGCCGAAGGTACATTTGTAATTTGAAATCATTTCTATTTTGCCATGATAATAAAATAGAAATGATTTTATGATAATGTTTAAATGTTTATATCATATCTCATGCTTTATATGAATCCTTCGTCGTTACTTGTTGTACTTACGAAGGTATGTCTCTCGTGACCTTCGTCCGAAACTCATTATTTCCCGAAGGGGCATAATGTTTCGAAGGACGAAGGACTTTAACACTTAACACTTTTTATGTTGCCTTGTTCTTAACTCTTAGCATTTGAGAACAAGTCCCCAACATAGCCCAAAGCAAAAGGACCGCACCACCACGCCAATTTCAAAAGCTTTAAATGTTGTTTTCAATTGGTATTGTATTTGTGATATTTCAAAAATTGGTATCTTTTGAAATTAGTTTTCCTCTAAGAAATTCTATCTCAATTGGTATCTAAAATATTTGATCTTCTTTCAATTTGAAAAACCCTCTTGAACACTAAGAGGAGAATTTCATTAAGGGGGAGTTTTGTTTAGTCAAAGGAAAAGCATTTGAAACAGGGGGAGAAAATTTCAAATCTTGAAAATGCTTCTCAAAATCTTATTCACATACCTTTGACTATTTGCAAAAAGACTTTGAAAAGAATTTCCAAAAGAATTTGCAGAAACAAAACAAGTGGTGCAAGCGTGGTCCAAAATGTTAAAATGAAGAAAGCAATCCATGCATATCTTATGAAAATGTAAATTGGTTTAATTCCAAGCAACCTTTGCAATTACCATATGCAAACTAGTTCAATTCTGCACTTATATATTTGCTTTGGTTTGTGTTGGCATCAATCACCAAAAAGGTGGAGATTGAAAGGGAAATAGGGTCAAACCTTTTCCTAAATGATTTTGGTGGTTGAATTGCCCAACACAAACAATTGGACTAACTAGTTTGCTCTAGATTATAAGTTCTATAGGTGCCAAAGGTTCAACACATACCAATAAAAAGTCCAAGAAAGGGTTTAAAAGAAAGGAGCAAAAGACAACCTAAGGCTGCCCTGGTCTGGCGCTCCGAACTTGCCACCTTCGGGTTTTTGGAAAGCCACTTCGCTATAATTCACCGGACTGTCCGGTGTGCCATGCGGAGCAACGGCTAACAGCGCCAACGGTTGTTTGCAAAAGTGAACGGTACATGAACAGTGCGTGGACAGCACGCACAGAGTTAGAGCAGGCGCCAGAAGATGCACCGGACAGTGAACAGGACCTGTCCGGTGCACCACCGGACTGTCCGGTGGCCCCACATGTCAGAGCTCCAACGGTCGAACCCTAACGGTTGGGTGACGTGGCTGGCGCACCAGACAGTGTCCGGTGGCGCACCGAACTGTCCGGTGCGTCCTTCGAGAGCAGCCTTCCCCAACGGCCACTTCGGTGGTTGGGGCTATAAATACCCCCCAACCAGCACACTTCAAGGCATTCAAGTTTTCAGCAAACACATTCAATACAAGAGCTCTAGACTTCATTCCAAGACACAATAGCAAAGATCAAATCCACTACAAGTCCCAAACACATTCCAAAGATTTAGAGGCTTGTGAGAGAGAGACATTTGTGTTCATTTGAGTTCTTGTCGCTTGGATCGCTTTTCTTCTTCCCCATTTCTTATTCTCAACATCTTTGTAATCAAAGCAAGAGACACCAATTGTGTGGTGGTCCTTGTGGGGACTAAGTGTTCCAATTGATTGAGGAGAAAAGCTCACTCGGTCTAAGTGACCGTTTGAGAGAGGGAAAGGGTTGAAAGAGACCCGATCTTTGTGACCACCTCAACGGGGAGTAGGTTTGCAAGAACCGAACCTCGGTAAAACAAATCACCGTGTCACACTCTTCATTTGCTTGTGATTTGTTTTCGCTCTCTCTTTCGGACTCGATTATATTTCTAATGCTAACCCTGGCTTGTAGTTGTGCTTAAAGTTTATAAATCTCATATTTGCCTATTCACCCCCCCTCTAGGCGACTTTCAACTAGCAACACTTAGATAAAACCTTTGTTGCACTAGCTTGATTGGTTATCCTCGTAGGTATTGTTTAAGAGGTAAAATCAGAAGCCTAAATTAGTGCGAGAAATAGAAGGCCTAATTCACCCCCTCCCCATCTTAGTCGTCCACATTCCTTTCACCATAGTCTCTTGGTCGCTAAAAGTCTATAACTTTAATAACTTATGGTCGCTATAGAGGCCCGTTGGGACTAATGGTGGGTCGCTATAGAGACAGGTTAAACAATGGATACATAGCGGCACATTGACTTACGTGTTGCAATAAATTAGGTGACAACATATTGTTATTAAAAAATATAGAGGAGTAGAAAAATAATTTAAAATAATTTAAAGATCATTAAAACAAAAAATATTGATGGGATTCAACTAATAACAGTAGAAAAAAATAAAAAAAATGTAGAAGATCAAAAAAATTAAAGCATTAGCAAGATTCAAACTTGTATGCTATAGGTTCGAAACTTGGTGAGCTAGCCAACCAGATAGAATTCAATTTTCGTATATTATTGTGAATGTTACTCTACTTATTTAATTGCAAAAGCCCATTAATTCAACAAAACCCTAGTTTCACCGAACTGTACGCAGTCGTCAACGCATGCAGCTCAACGTCTTAGCTTCCCTGTGGTTCCAACCATCGATGCCAACATGATCACACGTGCTACCTGTTGGGGGCTTGTTCTCAAATGCTAAGAATTAAGAACAAGGCAACATAGAAAATGTTAAGTGTTAAAGTCCTTCGTCCTCCAAAACATTATATCCCTTCAGGATATAAAGAATTTCGGACGAAGGTTGCGAAGGACGTACCTTCGTGAGCACAATAACAAGGGACGAAGCATTCATACAAATCATGAGGTATAAAATAAACATTTAAATATTATCATAGAATCATCTCCATTTTTATTATCATAAATGAATATAAATGACTTCAAATTATAAATGTACCTTCGGTCCTGAGGAAAGCAAAAGTACAAGCGTAATGCGAAAGCAAATGGCAGATTCGCGTGAACAGTACAGGGGTACTGTTCATCTATTTATAGACACAGGACACAGCCTGTGACGAATTACAATTATGCCCCTTACAAAACTTTACAACATTAACTCAGATCTCTATGGATAAAAAGGCCATTCTATCTCTATGTCGGTTTGTAACGCCGAAGCTCCATGAAAAGGAACCTTCGGCCATCTCCTGGGGACAACTTCAGCCGAAGCTGCTTCTTCGTGTAAGACCTTCGGCGCAACGAAGCATGACCCCAACAGTAGCCCCTTTCGCGGCGCTAGATCGTTTTTCGTAACGAGCTTGATCCGTGAAAAATGCCTCTTAAGCTTCGGGAAGCCGAAGGTCCAAAAAACACCTTCCCTGAGCTCGTTGCCGAGAAACGATTCAATTCCCGAGCTCGTGTCGGTCCCACCTTGCAGAGTTACTGTTTGATCTTTGCGGTCCACTGCGCAGCGAGTACAAGTGACTGCCCGCCTGGTGTAAAAATCCTGCCGCTTCGCCTTCTTACCTGCAGCACTATATAAACAGACGAGTAGGTGTGAAGTTACCACATCATTCATTGCTATTTGCACTGTTTTGCTGCCAAAATTTTTAACTATAGCCGAAGCTTGATTCTCAGAATCGAACGAAGGTCCATCTCGAAGTCTGCTTCGTCAGAAAGAAAAGCTTCGGGAGAAAAGGAAAAAGAAAAAAGTATCTAACTTCCCCAAACTCAGAATCAAATGGCCAGAGTGCGATCTACTGCCAGAGTTGAACGTGAAGGAGACGAAGCCGAAGGTTCGAATACTGTGCCCATCTCCGAAGCAATGCAGCGCTCCAGACTGGTGACTGCGGAAGAAATGCCCGCTGCTGAAGCAGACCCGACACCTGCCGAAGAAGAAGAGAACATTGAAGAAACTGACCCCGAAGATGACTACCGCATTGCCATGCCCAGCAAGCCCAGCCACCTAGACTTCGGGAAGTCGACTGTTTCAAAGGCTGATCTATCCAAGATGGTGAAAGCAGGTTATTTCAGCGAAAATCGGAAGAAGCTACTTCGCTTCGGGGGAGAAGAAACTACCCCGAAGCCAGAGAAGGACGAGATTGTCATTTTCAAGAGTTTTTTAAAAGCTGGGCTGAGGTTCCCTCTTCATGGAATCATTGCAGATGTACTGAAAAAGTTTGGTATTTACTTTCATCAATTGACTCCTAACGCTATCGTTAGGCTTAATGTCTATATCTGGGCCCTTCGAAGCCAAGCTGTGGAACCGTTTGCCGACAGTTTTTGTCGAGTTCACGAGTTACATTACCAAACAAAGGCCAGAAAGGATGGGCTACATGATAACTTCGGTTGTTACAATTTTGCCTACCGGAAGACAACAAAGTGTCCTGTTATCAGCTACCGAAGCAAATGGCCAGCAGGCTGGAAATCTGAGTGGTTTTATGTGAAAGTTGACGAAGACGAAGAAAAATTGGTACAAAGCCCTCTTGATTTAATCTTCGGAGAAACAAGGCCGCGATGCCACATGAAATTGGAGGGTCCCACCTGGGCTGCACTAGGTGAGTTTGAAATTATTTCGGAGCATATCGGTACCAGGGATATGGTTCAAGAATTCTTGGCGTTCAGAGTCTTCCCTACTCTGAAAGAATGGGAAATGCCAAAGCTAGAGGGGGAGAAGAAGAAGGGGGAACTTGTCCGGCTTCCTTATCACTTCAAATTCAAGAAATACTTTAAGAAGCCCTGCCAAGAGTGGCTGGACACAGTTGAGGTGATGTGCAACGAAATTCTTGGGAATTATTCCAAAAAAGAAGATCAACTGATGACAGCAGCCTTCGGCACCCGTCCGAAGCGAAGGCTGAACCGAGTGCTTGATGCCCTGGGCTTCGAGTACCCTGACTATGAACGGTTGAACAAGGGTGCTGAGGGCCAAAAAAGAAAAAGAGTGGCCGAAACTTTAAACAAGGATGAAGAAAAACCAGCAAAAGAGAAGAAAATTCCCAAGAAGAGAAAAATATCAACTCCAAAGCGAAAATTATCCGTTGAAGAGGGGTCCCCCGCACCACCTTCTACCAGCGACGTGGAGGAAATTTTAAAGGTAATGACTGAACCCGTGCCCACGAAGCTAAGTCCATTAGGGCCTCAACTGACGAAGCTTTTTCGGAAGGTGGAAGAGCCGGAACAAACGAAGATAACCAAACCAAAGCGGCAAAGAATTATTGCAGTAACCGAAGTTATCGACAAGACGCCGCCGAGGGCATCAATTCAGAAAACACCAGCTGTTGAGGGCACAACAAACGTCGAAGTCGCACCTTCGGAGGTCGCGGCTACCGAAGCCGCTACAGCCGAAGATGTGAACTTAGAAACTACCATTGAGGACATCAACAAAATTTTGCAAGACATGGCTGCAGAAGAAGCTGCTACCGCTGCTGAAGAAACCATGGCCACAGTGCCTGGGAAGGGGAAAGAAATAGCCGAAGACACTTCGGACGACGAAGCCTACACATTTCAAAACTTGGTTGGGCAAAAACTGTCGAAGGCCGAAATAGAAGAGCTCAAGGAATATGCCAAATCTTGCGGATACAAGCCAGGAGCTCTTCTATTTGGAGGCATTGATGATGAAAAATTGGGCTGCATTCGTGATCAGGCTGGGGCTAAGGTCATCGGTACTCTATCAAAGAGTATCGGTTTTCCGAAGCTAGAGACAGATATCAGCCGCTACCGACGACAACATATCGTCGGCAGCTTATTTTATTCCAATTTCAAGGTAAACAACCTTTTCTCTGGTTTTTATTGCTTTTAATAATGAAAATGTTACTAACGAAAGTTGTTTCTGTGCAGAGCATGCTACTGAGCAAAGCTCTGAAGATGCAGCAAGATTTGGAGGACAAAAAACACGAAGCTATAATTGAAAATTTAGAGAGCAAGATAAAAGAACAATCAGCTATCATTGAAAAGAAAGACTTCGAGCTCCAATCAACCGAAGGCTTGCTGGCAGAGACTGAAGCTAAAGTATCAGAATTGAATTCGAAGCTTATCGGTCAATCAAAACAATTTGAACAGGAGAAGCTAGAGCTTAATTTGAAACTTGAAGCCGAAGTCCAGACCAACTCAGACTTGAAGAAATCATTAACAAGCCTTCAAGACAAGTGCTTGAAATTTAGTAACAACTGTATCCAACAATTAAAGAAGATCTTTCACTCAGTTGGAGCCAGCAGCGGGAAGTTTAACCCTTCAGCTGAAAATTTACCAAAAGCCTTCGATCATATTGAAGCTGAAATTGAAGAACTTGACGAAGTTATAGCCGGGCACGGTGACTTCTGTGCCTGGGTAGCTTCTCGAGGTACCGCTGCAGCGTTCCTGAAGGCCGGCTGCGAGCATGGAAAAATCGTCAACAGGCCCAACTTCACCCTGTCTCCATCAATCCTGGACGATATTCCTGACCTCGCCCGAAGCATCTCAAATAGATTTATAAAAATGATATGGACAAAAGGCGGGCGGGAGAAGGCTGGAGACGAAGCTCGAAGTCATCTTGAACCAGTAAGAAATGATACTTCGTACTTACCTTCTCCTTCACACTTGATTTTTACCCACGATACCTTGATTCATGTAGGATGACAAAGCTGAAGATGATACTTAAAGAATACGCCGCCGAAGCGGAAACCTGACGAAGATTAGTAGGAGTAGACTAGAAAAAACTCAGGAGAATTTGTAACGACTTTTTGTAAATACAATTAAACTGTTCTCAAGGAACTTTGTACATACCTTGCAATATATTCTTACCCTTCTATTGAGGCGCTTTGATGTGGACGAAATTAGTATTTTGAGCCGAAAGCGAAAAAACACCTTCCCTTCTTTTCGTACACAACGAAGCATAGAAGACCACTTCTTCTTTTTGCCGAAGCTTTTCTTTTTTGTACATAACGAAACATAAAAGACCACTTGTTCTTTTTGCCGAAGCTTTTCTTTTTTGTACATAACGAAACATAAAAGACCACTTGTTCTTTTTGCCGAAGCAACCACTTAGGAACACAAATGCTATGAATGAATGCTTATGAATGCAAATGCTATGATGTAATGTAATGTGCGAATGAATGTCCAAAACATATGTCCGAAGCCACACTCTCAGCCATTATTTCCATAGAAACACCCACACATCAGCTCTGCATTCCCTTAGGAACGACTTTGGAGCTTCTTCGCCTTTTACTTAGACGGTATAAGCTCTGCATTCCCTTAGGAACGTCTTTGGAGCTTCTTCGCCTTTTACTTAGGCGGTATAAGCTCTGCATTCCCTTAGGAACGTCTTTGGAGCTTCTTCCCCTTTTACTTTCGGCGGAATCAGCGTTGACTTTTCGCTGTGAGCTCTGCATCCCCTTAGGGACGTCTTTGGAGCTTTTTCTTTTTTTTTCAGTTTCGGCACTCGATGGTGCGTTCTCAGCTTTTACATTTACATTCTTTGGGGGATTTTGCTCTTATAAAACTAAAAAGGAAATTACATATGATGGCCCCATTAAAAACCTTTCTCCCCCTTTAGAAAGGAAAAGGGTGCCATGAAAAAGAAAAGAAAAAACATAAAAAGTTACATCAAGTTATACATAATATCGCCGAAGCTCATCCGCATTCCAAGGCCTTGGAATTTCGTTGCCATCCATGTCCTTCAATCTGTACGAACCAGGCCTTGACGAAGATGCTACTAAGAAAGGCCCTTCCCATTTCAACTGTAGCTTGCCCACTGTGTCTGGGTTGGCTACTCTCCGAAGCACCAAGTGTCCCGGCTCAATATTTTTTAGCCGGACCTTTCTATCTCGCCATTTAACTGTTTCAGCCTGGTATTTATTGATATTTTCCACAGCTTGAAGCCTGATTCCTTCTAAAGCATCTTTTTCCACAGGACAGGCATCTTCAGGACTTGATTCTGCCGAAGCTACTACTCTTATTGATCCAGCTTTGGCTTCTTCCGGAGTTATTGCTTCGTCACCGAATAATAACTTGAATGGGGTAAAGCCTGTAGACCTTGATGCTATTGTATTGTGGCTCCACACCACTTTGGTCAACTGATCTGGCCACTTTCCCCTGGGTTGATTGAAGATTAACTTCATTATTCCTGTCATTATAATGCCGTTGGCCCTTTCAACGAGCCCATTCGACTCTGGATGCCTGACTGATGCAAAATGGATCTTCGTTCCAATTTGATCACAGAAATTTCTGAAAGCTTCGGAGTCGAACTGCGTTCCATTATCTACAGTGATGGCCTTCGGTACCCCGAAGCGACAGACAATATTCTGCCAGAAAAACTTTTGGACAGTGGCCGAAGTTATTGTGGCTAATGGCTTCGCCTCAATCCACTTGGAAAAATACTCCACGACCACTATAACATACTTTAGATTTCCTTGAGCCGGTGGTAATGGACCCAACAAGTCAAGGCCCCACCTTTGCAATGGCCAGATGGGTTGTATCAGCTGTGTCAAAGACGAAGGTTGCTTTTGGTCTCTTGCACATTTCTGACAACCTTCGCATTTTTGAACTAACTCCGCTGCATCCGAAGCTGCCTTCGGCCAATAAAACCCTTGGCGGAAAACTTTTCCAAGTAACGGCCTAGATCCGATGTGGGATCCACACAGGCCTGCATGTATTTCTTTCATTAATTCTATACCTTCGGCTCTAGACAAGCATTTGAGCAGCGGGGCACAAACTCCATGCTTGTATAATTCCCCTTCTATCATGACATACGGACGAGCTCTTGCCTCTATTCTTTTATTGTAAGCTTCGTCATCTGAAAGGAACTTACCCTGAAGGTAAGAGATTATTTCAGTTCTCCAATCTTCGCTGTAAACAGGAGATATGTTGAGGACTGCTCTTTCGAGAAGCTCCACTGAGGGTGCCTTTATTGTTTCGAAGAACACATCCGAAGGTAACGGCAGCCCCTGTGCTGCAGACTTGGCTAGCAAATCAGCATGCTCATTTTGTCCTCGAGGAATATTCTTGACAGAAAATCCTTCGAAGGAGGCTTCGATCCTTCGTACCGTGTCTAGATATTTTTCAAGCTTCGGATCTTTGGCCTTGCAACTTTTGTCAATATGACCCGAAACAACCTGGGAATCAGTTTTAAGAATCGCCCTTCTGATTCCCATTGCCTTTAATTTCCGAAGGCCCAGGAGCAGGGCTTCGTACTCAGTAATATTGTTTGTACAGCTGAAGTCAAGTCTTGCTGCATAACAAGTTTTAACCTTGGATGGTGAGACCAACACAGCAGCTGCACCTGCTCCGAAGGTTCCCCAAGAGCCATCACAAAACATTGTCCACACTTCGGCATCTTTATTTGCTTCTTCATCCTGAGCCCCTGGCGTCCAGTCGGCAATGAAATCTGCCAATGCTTGAGACTGGATCGAGGATCTATGCACATAATCAATGTAAAATTCATTGAGCTCTGCAGCCCATTTTCCAATCCGTCCAGTAGCTTCTCTATTTCTCATGATATCCTTCAACGGCTGCGAAGAAGGAACAATAATATTGTATGCCTGGAAATAATGCCGAAGCTTCCTGGATGCCATTAAAACGGCATATAATACCTTCTCCAGCTCTGTATAATTTTTCTTTGATATACTAAGGACTTCAGATACAAAATATATTGGGACCTGCTTCTTGACTTGGCCATCAAACTTCTCCTGGACAAGCGCCGCACTTACTGCTGAGTGCGAAGCTGCCACATATAACAACAGAGGAGCCCCTGGCGTTGGTGGAGCTAATGTTGTTAGATATATCAAGTATTGCTTCAGCTCTTCGAAGGCTTTTTGTTGACTTGGGCCCCATTGAAAGACTTCAGCTGACTTCAGCACCTCGAAGAATGGTAAATTTCTTTCTGCTGATCTGGATATGAATCTGTTGAGAGATGCCAGCCTTCCTGTCAATCTTTGGGCCCCCTTTCTTGTAGTTGGTGGCTCCATGCGAAGTATAGCTTCGATTTTATTTGGATTGGCTTCAATTCCCTTTGTTGAAACCAAGCATCCGAGAAATTTCCCCTTCTTCACTCCGAAGACACATTTTTCTGGATTCAGCTTCAGACCAGCTTGTCTGAAACTGGCGAAGGTCTCCTGCAGATCAGCAATATGATTTTCCTGCTTCGTGCTTTTTACAATGATGTCATCGACATAAGTCAACACATTTCTGCCTATCTGAGACTGGAGGACCTTCGCTGTCATTCTGCTGAAACTTCCTCCAGCATTTTTGAGCCCCTCAGGCATCCGAAGATAGCAATATGTGCCACTTGGGGTTATGAAGCTAGTCTTCGGCTCATCTTCCTTCTTCATCCAAATTTGATGATAGCCTGAGTAGCAGTCCAGGAGACTCATGAGCTCTGAAGAAGCTGCTGCATCGACTAAAGAGTCTATCCTTGGCAGCGGGAATTCATCCTTCGGACAAGCCTTGTTGAGATCTGTGAAATCGATACACATTCTCCACTTGCCATTGGCCTTCTTCACCATAACAGTGTTAGCTAGCCACTCTGGATACTTTACTTCTCTGATAACTCCTGCACTGAGGAGTCTTTTTACTTTATTGTGAGCCCCTTCGGCCTTGTCATCCGACATCTTCCGAAGCCTCTGCTTTCGGGGTCTGAAGGATGGGTCAACATTGAGCGAGTGTTCAATAACATCCCGATTTACTCCACAGAGATCATTAGCTGACCATGCAAAAACATCTTTGTTGTTGAATAAAAACCTTATCAAGGTTTTCTCCTGGTCTTCAGATAGTTGCGAGCCCAACAGCACCTTCTGCTCTGCTATGTCCTCACACAATAGCATAGGCTTCGGCTGATCTGCTGAAGCTGCTTTCTCCCTTCTGAATTTGTACTGTTCACAAGCTTCAGCTCCATCTATGTTATGGATTGCTTTGGAGTCAGTCCAGCTTCCTTCGGCCCTTCTAGCAGCTTCCTGACTTCCATGAATAGCGATGGGTCCTTGGTCCGAAGGTATCTTCATGCAGAGATAAGCTGGGTGAAGAATTGCTTCGAAGGCATTAAGAGTACCTCGACCAATGATAGCATTGTAAGGATACTCCATGTCAACAATATCAAACACAATTTGCTCAGTCCTTGTGTTGTTAACAAATCCGAAGGTTACCGGCATGGTAATCTTCCCAAGTGCTACAATCTGCCGCCCTCCGAAGCCACAAAGAGGGTGCATAGCATCATGAATCTTGTCTTCAGGCTCTTGCATTTGTCTGAAGGCTTTAGCAAATATAATATCAGCTGCACTGCCTGTATCAACTAAGACATTGTGGACCAGAAATCCTTTGATCACACAAGAGATAACCATGGCATCATTGTGGGGATAATCCTTAAGCTGAAGGTCTTCCTGAGAGAAAGTAATTGGAATGTGGGACCATTTTGACTTGATGAAGGGTCCCTGCACTCCAACATGCTGCACCCTTCTCTAGGCCTCCTTCTTCTGCTTGTTGTTAGCCGGCTCTGAGCAAGAACCGCCTGTTATCGGGAGCACCAGCTTCGAAGCCGAAGCAGCTCCAGCTTGATTGTTGAACGAAGCCATCAGCTCAGAAAAGTGGAAGTGAGTTCACCGGAGGTGGGCGCCAATGTTGGGGGCTTGTTCTCAAATGCTAAGAATTAAGAACAAGGCAACATAGAAAATGTTAAGTGTTAAAGTCCTTCGTCCTCCAAAACATTATATCCCTTCAGGATATAAAGAATTTCGGACGAAGGTTGCGAAGGACGTACCTTCGTGAGCACAATAACAAGGGACGAAGCATTCATACAAATCATGAGGTATAAAATAAACATTTAAATATTATCATAGAATCATCTCCATTTTTATTATCATAAATGAATATAAATGACTTCAAATTATAAATGTACCTTCGGTCCTGAGGAAAGCAAAAGTACAAGCGTAATGCGAAAGCAAATGGCAGATTCGCGTGAACAGTACAGGGGTACTGTTCATCTATTTATAGACACAGGACACAGCCTGTGACAAATTACAATTATGCCCCTTACAAAAGTTTACAACATTGACTCAGATCTCTATGGATAAAAAGGCCATTCTATCTCTATGTCGGTTTGTAACGCCGAAGCTCCATGAAAAGGAACCTTCGGCCATCTCCTGGGGACAACTTCAGCCGAAGCTGCTTCTTCGTGTAAGACCTTCGGCGCAACGAAGCATGACCCCAACACTACCCATCTCGCCTACGCCAACCATTGGCTCCTACCTCAACGCAGAGTCGCATGCGCTCCTCCAAATGCTCGACCGCAGCCTCCTCCCGCTCCCATTATTTAGAAAATTTGCATGGTAATTTATTTCCTTTTAACAGTGCTTGTATGTTTATTTCATGTTTTGTTTTTGTATGTACATGACTAGAGAATGCAACTGTGTTTTTTTTTGTTTCCTATCCTACATAAAGAGTATGGATAAATCATGGATCACATGTGAGGCTAGGTACAAAGCAACTTTTCATAGCAACTCTTATGTTTTCCTATAATTATATTGATATGTAACATAGGAATTGTATGTAGGGAGACAAAGGGTTATAAACAAGGGGTGAAAGGTTTCCTAGCTTTTGCATTTAGACATTCAATAGTAGAGAACAAGATATCTCCTTGTAGGAAGTGTGTTAACTCATTTTGGAGAGAGACCAGTGAAGTGCGAGAACACTTGATATGTGATGATTTTCTAAAAGGGTACACAACATGAACCTTACATGGAGAAGCTTTGTTCTCTTTTGTGAATCATGGTAACAATGATGATGAGTTTAGTGAGCATCCTAGCGAAGATGATGCAATATCTGAGTTGTTAAAGGATTTAGCTTGAGGTTTAGATGATGGAGGGCATGAGAGAATTTACATGGGGCAAAGGGGGCCATGTCCTCCTCAATTTTTAATATCTCTTATACCTAAGGTTCATTTACGGTTAAGTATAGAAAAAATAAAGTTGTGGATGGACTAAACTAGTTCTGTCCTGAGCCTCCTAGTGGGATCAATGCAGTCCTCTCGATTCTCGTCCTTCTCGGTCACATGACCCAGCTCCCCTCCTAGTGCACCGCCTTTGAGGAGATTGACATTCGACAAGGTACATATAGTTTCAATTCGGTCAGCAAGAACTTAGCGGTATGTTTGCTTCTTTTGTTCATATAATTTTCTTGTTTGAACTTGTATCGTATATTGATATATATGAAACTTAATTTTTATATACCACTAGTTCTTACGGACTTGCTTGATTTTGCCATAAGGTCCCCCGGTGAATTCTAGTCCTGCGTCCGCCACTAATGGAGGGAATATGGAGGATGAGAGGTCTTTTGAGCAACCTAATGAAGATAGAGTAGCCATCTGTAAGCTACTAGAAGATAATAGTAAAGAAGTATATCTGGGTTGCAAAAACTACTCAAAGCTATGTTTCTTAGTTTGTTTGCTTCACATCAAACTTCTTGGAGGATGGACGGATAGAAGTTTTGATTTGTCAGTAGATTTACTTGTTGATGCACTACCTAAGGGTTCAGCACTTCCTAGAAACTTTCATGAAGCAAAGAAAGTGGTCAAATCTATAGGAGTCGAGTACACTAAAATTCATGCATGTGAAAATGATTGCATCTTATTTTGGAAGGAGCATAAAAAATCTAATTCATGCTTAGTATGTAGTGTGTCACATTGGTAATCAGAAAAGAAGTATAGATGGGAAACATGAGTACAAAGTTCCTAGGAAGTTTCTTTGATATTTCTCTATTAAGAAAAGACTCCAAAGATTGTTTGTTTCTTCTAAATTGCAAGTCTCACAAGGTGGCATGATGAACCTTTGTGGAAAGGTATTAAACAAAATTATCCAGAATTTCCTATGGATAGTCGTAATATCTGCCTAGCATTTGCTACATATGGTTTCAATCCATATAGGACAATTAATGTTAGTTACAGCATTTGTCCTGGCATATTAATTCACTTACCTTTCCACCTTCAATGTGTATGAAGGATTCAAATTTCATCTTGTCAGTCTTATTTCCTGGTCGATCTTCCGCGGGTAGTGATATGGACGTATATTTTTAGCTTATTGCCTTTGATCTACTTGATATGTTTGTTAATGGTGTGAAGACCTATGATGCTTCAAAGGGTGAATACTTTTAGTTGTGTGCGGCAATAATGTGGACCATCATCGATTTCTGTAGTCTAGGCAGTGTATCTGGATTTGTCACCTCTGGTCAAGCAGCGTGTCCTGATTGCCACTCCTTGATTTGTTCTCTTATACTTGGAAAAGGTAGCAACTCTTACTATATGGGACATCGTAGGTTCTTGCATCCATACCACCCATTTTGGTTTGATGTTGATTCATTTGGTGAAAATGCGTTGAGGCTAGCACCTACCCCTCTTTCAAGAGAGGAAATTTTGGATTGCACAAAAAATCTAAAAACAATTTATGGCAAGAACCCATCACGTAAGACGATAAGGAATCAGAAACGCAAGGATGGGAAACCATTAGTCTTTCTGAAAAAGGAGACCTATTTAGTTCACTCTTCCATATTGGAAGAACTTGCAAATTCGATATAATTTTGATGCCATGCACATAGAGAAGAATGTGTGTGACATTACTGGAAAATCTAAAGATAAACTGAATGCTCATTTGGATCTTCAAGCTTTAGGTATTACAAGCTACCTTCACCCTATTGAACTAGAAGCTAATCAACTTTATTAAAAGGGGTCAAGTTTCCTGATGGCCATGCAGCTGATATATGGCATAATGCTATTGTTATTGAAAAAAAGATAGTTAATCTTAATAGTCATGGCAACCACATTCTTCTACAAGACTTACTGCCACTTGCTATCTGGAGAGTTTTCTCCCTTAAGAAGCTAGTGTTCTGTTTATTCGTTTAAGCACCTTCTTTAGAAAATTGTGTTATCCAAATCTTTCACATGCATGCATTTGCTTGTAGAAAATGCTGAAGAGAAGTGTTCCAACAATTAAACCTCCAAACTTGATAACAAGGCTAGAAAGAAAAATGCTCAACCTTATGAGGAGCAGGTGCTTGCTAATTTGCAGACAGTGGGAGATTTTCTCACTTACAATGGTGATAATTCAGCATCCTCATATTTATATATCATGTATATTAGTTAGTACATGCAACTTCTTTTAATAGTTCCACTGATGTGTACTTTTCTTTTGCTTTAGTTGAAGGTACTGAGAATGATCCAAGCAATGGTACAATAAAGAGGAGGGCTGAAAGGGGCATAACTAAGATAGAGGGAATATTCTTAAGGTCACCTGAAATGCCAAAAAGTCAAAATATTACTCAATGGTCGAGGTCAGCCTATTGGTAAAATTGCTAGACAACTTTTTAGTGCTATTAGGTGTCAAGTTAGAAAGAAATTATCTATTGCTAGTACAGACTGGAGGCTTGTTGATATAAACAAGAAGTATTAGTTGTGGGAGGATATAAATACATATTATGATGTAGATGATGATGCCTTAAACTAGGTGATGCGCACAGCTGGGAAGAAGTGGAAACAATTAAATGCATCCATAAAGCAACAATACTTCAATCCTGAATTGCCTATAAAGAAAAATTCAGAATATCATGATAAGAGGGTTAATGATGATGGTTGTCAATCTCTACAACTATTGGATGTTTTCTGAATTTCAGGTAAGCTCTGTACTTTAATTCTAAATCTAAAAAATGATGTAACAAATTTATATTTAACTCTATGTTTCGGATCGCCCAAAAAAGCTAAAATAAATCAACAAAAGCTAAAGTTGCATCATACAGCCGGCAGTGTGAGCTATGCATGTTCAGAGTATGATCTGGTAATGCTCTTTCTATTTTACTAATTATATGCATGATTACATTATTTATTACTAATAGGGATGAAACTGGGTATCCGAATTGTTAGTACAAGTTCAATATTTTAAAATAGATATGTATGAAATTTGATGCTATTCTTTTCTTATGTTATAAGGCACATTACTACTGATAAGAATAAAATTTTGCATAAATTGTTTTATACATTATTTGATCCTTACAACAAAAAAGGTGAAAACATATTTGTATCTATATACGAATTTTATATCTATCGTTTGAGAAGATTTATGATAAATTTAAGGTTTACCTTTTATGAATCTTTACAAGCTCAATGCTAAAATTAAGGATATGAATTTGCATAGCATATTCTATATCCTATTTATTCACAATCAAAGAGAAAAGACCAAATAAGTATCTTTTCATCCCTAATTACAAATAAAAAATGGTGTAGGCTATGAAACTAGGACGCCCTCCACAAAGAGATGAAAACTTTATCCAAACCCATGCAAGGAAAAATGGAGTTCCAACACAACAGGCAAAACCAATAATTATAAGGCTTTGTTGTTAATTTATAATAGAATATGCATTTCCTATCTAAATAACATTTTATGTTGTGAACCCATCTTTTTTCTCTATAGGACCAACTTAAGGATGTTCTTGAAGTCTATCTAGAGTTAAAGGACTGGACAATTCAAGAGGGCGATGCATTCTCTGTTGTTTGTAGAACAAAAGAGACAAAAGAATGTGTCCATGTTATGGGTTTAGGACCTATTCAAGATATCGGCACTCCAAGGTTGAAGTCTTATACGACAACAAGACTACAAATGGAGATTCCTGCTCATACAAAGGTTCAAAGTGAGAAGGTTGCTCTAGAAGAGCGTGTACTTGAGGTGCAGACTCAAATTAAGCAAAAGGCACAATAATACCGGGCAAGTGAAGAGCCCATGTCATAGCACGACTCTATTTTTAAAACTAGTTACATTAATATTATAAAGTACAGCTTCACACTGCAGTAGAAGCTAGAATCTAGAGCTATCTCAAACACCCCTCAGTATCAAATTTTACAGCAATACATTGCTTTGGAGCAACAATAATAATGTACAGCTGCCAAAATAACCGGATCCTAAAAAGTCACATAAGACCTTGTTTTATTTGTTTGTATAGAGATTAAAGGGAAATGAGGAAATTTAAATATCTTTTTATTCAATTTTAAATTTTTATTTAATTTTAAATATAAAGAGATTTAACCACTCTAATCGTTATCAATCTATCCTTGACCGAAAGCCGAAAAGGCTAGTTTGATGACAAGTGAATTGGAGAGAGTCTATAAAAATTAGATCCCTCTAATTCTACTATCACCAAGCCAGACCTAAGAGCAACTCTAATAGTTGTCTAAAAGACTTTATAAATCAATAATTTAGGTAGTTAACATAAAAACTTCTCTCCAACAGTTCTCTAAATGCATCTCCAACAGTTCTCTAAATAATCTTTCTATATTAGCAACTTTTCATCTAACCTTATTTCCTCTCTACATTTGACAACCATTTAGTAACCCCTTGAACAAAAATGTTGGTTGTATTACGTAGATAATTAAGGTAATTGACAACATTTGTGACTTGTTTTTTTAGATGTGGATAGATATAAAACAAAACTACAACCTATATATAGAGAACTATCGGAGAACTCACATTTTTTACTCCCGAAGTTATTTAATAATTTCTTAAATATATGATTTAGAGAACTAAAATTTACATAACTATTGGAGTTGTTCTAAGAGGAGAAAAACACTACATTGGCATACATAATTCACGAACAAACCAACAAAACCTCCAGAGTGCAAAACCGAACGGTTCAGAACGATATAAAACACAGGCTAATGTAGTAACAAATGGGCAAGATAATACAGCATCCCTTTGGTTGGTATACATGTTCATCCGTATACAGACTTCTTTTTTCCAGCTTATGTTGGAAGAACCACGATCTCTAAAATATGCGCCGCAATAATCACCACTACACATCTCATTCAAAAACCAAAAGGAGCTAGCCACGCGCAGGAATCAAAACTAAAAACATGACTCAAAGAAAAGAAGCCCCTCAGAAAATGTTTCTGTATCCGCTTCCTCCTCTAGCATGTTGGTGTTGTAAACCACACCGCTGGTCAGCTAGACAAAACTAACCTGACATATCACCCATTCACAGTGCCATGCACGCACCTGGCTGCCTGACTGAATGGGTGCTTCATCTATCCCAAGTCATATATGAATTTGTAGTAATACTCCCACTATGAAGTGATACCTGCCAAAAAACACCATCGTGTCACTGTGAGAGCTTAAAAGTTTGATTTCTGCCAAACTATGCATGTAAAGTAAATAGACAAAAATCACATATGTAGTTCGCTCTAGTACCAGAAAAACAAAAGGTGCTGCATAGGAAAAGTTCGTGTTCAGAATGGACTACAGCTCATGTGTAAAAAGCATGTCTTGCTAACAGCATAATGATATTTGTGATGGCCAGATGCTTTATGCACGAAGGGTCTGTTTGGTTGGCGCCGGCGCAAGCCCTGCCTGGCCCAGGCAGTGCTCCCAGACATTTGATTTCGATCGCTGGGGCTACGGTCGTCTGCCTGGCAGGCATAGCAAATGCCTGCGAGAGCGTGAACCAAACATACGCCCAGGTGGTGAGTGTTCAGAACAACCGCTCCCTAGTCCCCGTTCTCCTCGATCCGACTTCCTTCACCTACGCCCGCTGGCACGACCTCATCCTGCTCACGCTGCAGCACTACGCCCTTGGCAACCACGTCCTGACCGACACGGCGTCCCTCACTATCCCTTCCTAGCGGCAGATGGATATTGTGGTCCTCTATTGGATCCTCGAGACAGTCCCTATTGAGCTGCAGGACGTCGTCGCGAGCGTGGTGGCACTGCCCGCCAAGCCTAGGTTGACTAAGGAGCAGCTCCTCAACAACAACGAGGCTCGTTCTCTCTACCTAGATATCGCCTTCCGGACATTCGTCCAAGGGAACCTCTTCGTCACCGAGTACTGCCGCCAGATGAAGGGCATGGCGGCCTCCCTTTGTAACCTTAGGAAGCATGTCTCTGATCGCCCTCCAGACTTGGATCACTCGATCGATCCCATTACATTTCTTCCACAAGGTCTACAACGACCCCATCCTTGAAGAGCTCACCAAGGGGACGCCCTCCACGCCCCGACACTGCAACCACAACATACAACTCTAGGGTCCTAGCCTCGCGCATGACTTCCTCCACTCATGCCTCGAGGGGCTCATTGTCGCGCTCGTTTATCCCTCTGATGTCTAAATCCCCGAGCCCTCCTTCCCAGTCTAGACCAAGGGGTGCAGGGTTTAGTGGTGGTCGTTGTCGGCGAAGGGGAGGTCGTCGAGGTAGAGGTGTCTAGGGGAATGCTCTCTGGCCCTCTCTCTACAACCCGTGGATCGGACGCATCTCCATGTGACCCGGCATGTCCCCGGGTGGACCTTCCCCGCGCCTTACCCAGCCTCAACCAACTCACCTAACGGTGCCTCTGCCACTGCTCCTGCCTCTACCACCACACTCGGTTCTATCCTGGAACTCGTGGCCTGATGGTTGGGATCAACAGTCTTGCTAGCTTGTTTAGCACGATGACCCTGACCCCTCTTGCTGCCACAGACTAGGTTGCTGACTCTGACGCCTTCTACCACACCACTCCGAATGCTAGTATACTCTCTTCTTTCCACCCAACTTTACCATCTCACCCTTCTATTATTGTGGGCAATAGGAACATGCTCATGATCACCTCTATAGGTGATTCAATCCTTCCCTGGTCCTTTCATCTCCATAATGTTCTTACCCCCCCCCCTCCCCCCAATATCATTCAAAATCTTTTATTTGTTCATCAGTTCACCACTAATAACCCTTGCTCTATTGGTTTGGTCATTTTGGCTTGTTCATGAAGGATCTCGCGGCCCGAAGCCTTCTCACCTGCTACGATAGCTCTAGGCCCCTATACACGTTGAGACTGCCTACGTCCAATCCTTCGTCTCCTACTTCCACTACATCACCGACCTCTTGCTCGTCGAAGTCGCACACCATGACTACTACCACTACACACAACACTTGGCATCGTCGACTCGATCATCCTAGCCCTGACGTGTTGTCCAAGTTGTGTAGTTCAGTTATCTCTTGTACTAGGGGCACGTCTGAACATCTATGACATGCCTATCAGCTAGGTCGTGATGTTCGGCTTGCTTTCCCTAGCTCCTCTCAGCACAATTTTGATATCATACACTGTGATTTGTGGACCTATCCTATTCTCAGTGTTTCGAGAAGTATTATCTAGTGGTTCTTCATGATTGCTCTCATTATTCGTAGATTTTCCCCTGATACGCTTTCGACTCTCCTGCACTTCTTTACTTGGATTTCCACTTAGCTTGGTCGCACCATTAAGGTCGTCTAGTGCAACAACGACCAGGAGTTCGACAACTCTTCTCAGTCGTTCTTCTCCCATGGTCTACATCTCCGGATGTCCAGTCCATACACTTCCCAGAATGGCAAGGTTGAGCATCTGATTCGCACTACTAATAACATAGTGTGCTTCTTGCTCTTCTAGGCTTCCATTCCTGCTCGCTGTTATGCTGAGAGTCAAAGGGGCGAGGGTCGACGGCCTGCATGGAGTCAAGAGGGCGACTACGCACTGTCTCGTAGAGTCACGAAGGGCAGCCGATGACCGACGTGGGGTCGGGCTAGGCAGCTGGCACCTAGCGGTGGTGGACTAAAGGTGCGGCAGAGAGAGGCGACGACCAACGGCTAGAGAAGGCCAACAACCAGGTAGGGTTAGAGTTGGCTCGTTAATACCATGTTGGAGAGGATAAAAATTGATATTGATTAATTAGATTGGAAGCTATAATATATAGTCATAAGCCTAGGGTATCAAACAAGTAATAGGCCTCATGAGCTAGAATCTAGGCCCATACATATAGATAGAGCTACTATAGTATAACATTGTGATATATTCAGTAACTAAGACATTTTAATTTCATTGCATACAAAATAATGACAAGAAATGGAACAGATGTCCAGAAAGCAGCTTAGTGGTTGGTCTTGTGAGGCAGATAGAGCTTTGGTGTGGGGCAGTCTAGGGGAATTTTTAACCCCAACCTGAAATTTGCTCCTGTGGGGAGTCAAAAGCAAAACCCAAAATATTCAAGCCACCTAACCAAGTAGCTAGCTAGATGCACTTTCGCACTACGCTGCAGGATAAATAAGTAGCATTCTAAATGTAAGATGCACATGCCATGTTCATACAAGTACAAACCCATAGTTTTTGTATAGATGTAGTGATAGTACATTGTCAAGTTCTTGAAGGCCATAGGAGTTAGGACATCCAAACTATATGATTTTCCATTTACTCCCCCAGGTTCCTTTTACAAGGTGAACCAGAAAATTTGGCAAACCGACTATACAAGGCATTGTTTCAATTATCACCCACATTAACTTGATCATTCACGTAAACAAGGCACCGTTCCAGAGTTCCAACTCCAGTGCATCTGGAAAGGAGTTAAGGCGTTGCAGGCGACCTTCCATTTTTGCTACAAAGTGCACTGAGTGCAGTGTCGTCCTTATGCAAGAAGTTGGCCAGAATTAAATATACACCTTGGTATTCTAGCTTTTTCTATTCCACCTTTTGTAAAAGGGGCAGGAGGGAGTATTATGTTATGGGATGACATCAGTTGGCTGACATGTAACATAACTTTAGCTTTAATTACCACAAACTAACCAATACGTCATGGTTCAAGACTTCAAGTATTCAAGTAACCTGAATTTTATATGGAATTTAGGAGACCACAACAAAAGACAGTTCCATGAAAATTCTGTTCGGAGTGAATAGATGCAATGCTTTCCTAAACCAAGAAAAGAAATTGTGCTTCCCATTCTTGCCCCCAACCATTGAGGGAACTAACACATTTAAGCATCATAGTTCCTTTTTTACAGAAACAAAAATCTGTGTAATACAAATAAAATGGTGAAACGACAACTGACCTCTGCTTGGCTGATTGTTGCTAACAGAATAATTTCCCATGTAATTTGCTGATATGTCTGATTTCATATTCGGATCAACATTTCCAAGATCATGACTGAAAGAAGGTACGTCAACTTCAGATGAAGGGAACCTCCAGGATGTGCCACCATAAATAGAGCTGTTCCCATATGTATCTGGGTTGTTCACTTCATATGCATTGCCTGATGCAGAAAAAGGCTCACCAATTGTACCAGTTGAATTGCTCCTCCCATAGGAGCCAGAAGGCAAACTTAAGTTATTAACTCCAGCTCCACGGGTAAAGTTCCCTGACCCAAGGCTTGAAATGTTGCCCAACTGGGCCAACTCAGGGGCAATAGAAGGGAGACCCATATAATTGACGCCACCCCCATTTCCAAGGGCAGCAAAAGCACTCATGTTTGTAGGATTGATCGGGTAGTTTACACCTGCATTAAAATTCCTAGACATGGAACTCAACATCGATCCTGAGTCATAACCAAGATACCCAATAGAACTACTCAACCTATTCGAACTTCCATTGAAGTATGAACCCATTTGCCTCCCATTGGAGTTACTGATGAAACCAGAGTTTGCACCAAAAGTTCCACTCATCCCACCTTCAACGTTCATACCCATCCCATAACCTGGGCCAAAAGAAGAGAGCCCATTTCGTGCACCTGAAAGCTGGCCAAACCTTCCATCCACCCTCATGCCATAACCTCCTATAGGGTTCGGATTGTAACCCTGGTTGAAGTCATTCAAGAAGCTATGAACCCTGTTCATAGCATAGTTCTGCCCCACTCCTGCAGGTGAGCGTGCAACAGGTCCAGGAGACTGCTCCTTTGGAACAGCCTTCTTGACCTCAACCATTTTACCATTTAGCTCATGAAAGCTCTTGTGCAGGGCTTTGTCCACAGCATCTTCTGAATCATAGGTGATGAATCCAAAGCCCCTCGGTCTCTGTGTGTTGTGATCATACATCACAACCACATCAGTTATGACACCGAACTGCTCAAAATACCCCCTGAAGTCAGCCTCTGTAACATTTGAGGGCAGACCTCCAACAAAGATCTTTCTGGTACGGCCCGGCCCAGGTGACCCTATGCTGCTTGTGTTGCTCTTGCTCACAATACTGTGGTCATCCCTGGGAACAGCCTTCTTGGCCTCCACCTGTTCAAGATGAACAATTCAACTCACACAGTAAACAAAAAAAACAGCAGCTTTACAACAGAATTCCAGTAAAAATGCACATTTGCTATACAAAAGAAGGAGCGCAATGGCAAAACTACCATTCGGCCATCGATCATGTGTTTTTCGATGGTGACGCGCTCGGCAACCGTAGCGTCAGCGAAGACCACGAAACCGAACCCTCGAGCGCGGCCCGTGCTGCGGTCCCGCATGATGACGGCCTCAGTAACCTCACCGAAGCGGCCGAAGTACTCGCGGAGGCGGTCCTCGTCCGTCTCCCATGAGATGCCGCCGACGAAGAGCTTCCCGGAGTAGTCGGCGGTCTCCATCGCTCCCCTCCCCTCCTCTCCTCCCCCTGCAACCCACAAACGCACGTGTCATCAATAAACACTAGCCAGGAACGCCAAATGCGAACAAAGCGCCTGCTTATCCACAGCTCCCACCGCGCACATCGGCTGGATCCGAGCTGAGCGCAACGCAGCGATCGCAGAATTACGCGCGGGGTGGCGAGATCCGTACCAGATCCGACCGGCCCCCGTGCGATCCAGCAGACCGGCACCGACTGGTGCGGAGCCCCGAAGAAAAAGCATGAGGGGAAACGGGGCGCTTACCGGTCGGTTGGCGGCGGCGGCGAGGAGGGATCAGGGGGCTCGTCGGCGCTCTCCGGAGCTGCCCGCTAAGATCTCGAGGCGAGCATGGAGGGTGGGGCGGGGTGGGGAGGTTGCTTGGCGTGGAGAGGACAGGAGACGACGCCGAGGATGAAATCTGAATGGGAAGGCACACTGCTTGTGCGTGTTTAAATGGAAATGGAGCAAATGACTTTTAAGGTCCCGTTTTAAACGCTTGGAATTTCACGTAGTTTACTTTTACCCACTCATGGCAACAGGTACATTTTTTTTTACGAGAGGAGGACCCCATTTCTATTATTGTCATAACAGAAATACAAAGCGGTTCAGATAGTTTCCACACAACCAACGCAAAATAACAGGAAGAACCCGCAAATAGAAGCGCTGACGAGCCAATCCGCTTCGGATGACTCAGAACAGCCGGGTCCCCTACCAGGCAACATGCCAACCGACAAGTTTAGAGTTTTACATCACACAAGTACCAAACCATACGGCGGGGGATGACAAGGGCATAACAGACGGCAGCAAAATAGAGCGAGTTCCTGACAACGCTAACACCAGGCGAGCAGTCACGTCATGACTCAACGCCCGTGTGGCTGCAGCATCCCTTCCATCTCATCGCCCGACCCAAGGATCCGATTTCCTCTAGCACTTGCAGCACGAACCAGCATCTTGGCGCCCTCTTGCAGAAGGTCCTGGAGCTCTTTCTTGCTAAGCCCTGCCAAGAAGACACAAGAGCACCCACATGGCATATGATCTCATTAGGAGAATTTACAAGCACATGATCAAAACACATTTTATTTCTGGCTTTCCAGATAGCCCAACAAATTGCTGAAATCAGAATAACATGAACAGCATTGTCACAGTTGAGGTGTTTTCGAAGCCACCCATAGCAAGACTCCAAGTTGTTTGGAATATGGTGAGTATCCAGACATTTCGCCACAGTTCCCCAGATCACTCTAGCAATAGGGCAAGTGAAAAAGAGATGCTTAATGTTTTCAGCATGAGGGCAGAAACAGCATGAAGGGTCCCCAGACCACTTCCTCCTAATCAAATTATCCTTAGTCAACAACCTGTTATTCTCTAGGAACCACATAAAAAATTTAATTTTCGGAGGGACCTTGCTTTTCCAAATGTGCTTTTTGTCAGGACCAGAGATGTTGTTTGACAAACTGTTATACATTGATTTAACTATAAAGGTTTTCTTCCCTCCCCATTTCCACTTAACAGTGTCAGGAGAATCTTGAAACTCAAAGTTCTCACAATCACCGCAAATTGATATCCATCGAATCTCATTTTCATTATTTAGCCATCTTCTGAAGGACAATTGCCAATTTTTTATTCTTGCATCTTTAACTAGAATAAACTTGTCATCACAAATCTCATATAATTTGGGATCAATTGTACATAAAGGCCTCTCATTTACCCAGCTGTCTAGCCAGAATCTGGACTTATCTCCACACTTAGTTGTGATTTGTCTACCTTTCAGGTAGAAAGCTCTGATTTTCATCAAGTCTTTCCATACAGGGGAATCAGAGTTTCTCACTTTTATATTGTATAAGTCTTTTCCATGGAAGTATTTCTTGACAATTATCTTTTGCCAAAGACTCGATTCATTTTCAATCTTCCACCACCATTTACAAAGAAGGCTTATGTTTAAAGCTTCAAGATTTTTAATGCCCAAACCTCCATTTTTCTTTGTGTGACAAACTTTGTTCCAATTTACCAAGTGATACTTTTTTTCTCCACCACCTTGCCAAAGAAATCTTCTTCTTTTGGCATCTAGCTTTTTAATAGTAGTTTTTGGAAGAAGATACATGGACATATGATAAATAGGTGAATTAGTCAAGCAAGCATCAATAAGGGTAATTCTCCCAGCCATGGATAGTCAATTTCATTTCCATGTTTCAAGTCTCTTATCAAATTTTTCTTCAAGCCCAATCCAGTCTGCAATGCGAAGTCTACTGGGGCTCACAGGGACACCTAAGTATTTCATAGGCAAAGTACCAATCTGGCATTTGAAAAGATCAGCAAAATTCGTTGTTGTTTCCTCATCACCATTTATTACAAAAATCTCACTCTTGAGAAAGTTTATTTTCAAACCAGACATCAGCTCATACATATACAGGAGCAATTTCAGATTTCTAGCTTTTTCAAAGTCATCTCCAATACAAATGATAGTGTCATCAGCATATTGTAAAATTATGGGACCATTAGGGATAATGTGACTGCATAAACCAGTAATAACATTATTCTCTTGTGCCTTAATAAGGATTCTAGCCAAACTGTCAGCAACAAAGTTAAAGAGAATAGGTGAGAGAGGGTCACCCTGTCTCACTCCCTTATGACTTTTAATATAATTACCAACTTTGTCGTTGATCTTAACTCTGACAGTGCCATCATTGACAACTTTCTCCATCCAATTCATCCATTTTTCACAGAAACCTCTTTTCTCTAAACAGTGAAACATAAAGTTCCAATTGACTTTATCATAAGCTTTCTCAAAATCTAGCTTTAAAAAGATCCCTGTTTCATTTTTCCTCTTAGTTTCATGCATAACCTCATGGAGTGTCATAATTCCACTCATGATGCTTCGACCTTTTAAAAATGCAGTCTGATGTTCATTTATAAGTTTCTGGGCAAAAGGTTCCATTCTATTAGTGAGCACCTTAGTGATAAGTTTGTATAGGCAGTTCAGGAGGCATATAGGTCTGAATTGTTGAATCTTTGCAGCATCTCTGATTTTTGGAATGAGAGTTATAATTCCATAATTTAGACGGCTCACATTCAGTTTTCCTTCATGAAGGTCCTGAAACATCTACATAACATCTTCTTTTATAGTATCCCAACAGCTTTGATAGAATTCAGTTGGAATGCCGTCGAGACCAGCAGCTTTGTTTTTTTCCATTTGAAATAAGGCTTGAGTAATCTCTTTCATTGTAAAAAACTCACACAGTGTGCGATTCTCACTGTCAGAAATATGCTCAGCATTGTTCCAAATGGAGTCATCCACCTGGAAGAGGTTTCCAGGTGCTGGGCCAAAGAGATCAGCATAATAATTAGTAGCATGTTCAAGCATATGATCTCCTTCAATCCTTGTACCATTGTCTTCAAAGAAGAGGATATCATTTTTCTTTTTTCTTCCACTTGCAATTCTATGAAAAAACTCATTATTTCCATCTCCTTTTAACAACCATTTTTCATGCGATCTTTTTTTCCAATAAGTTTCTTCTTCTATAATCATATCTAAATTTTCTCCCAAAAGAGACATTTTCAATTCCAGTTGGTAAGTATTTAATCCATATTGTTCTTCAAGCTTTTCCAAGTTACCAAGATCAACTTGAATATGGGCTTTTCTCTTCTTTTTCTGCCCCTTAATGTTCCAATCCCAACCTTTCAGATATTGTTTACATAGTTTTAATTTTTGCTGAATTTTATCAAGAGCACTCTTGGCTTTGCAAGGTTTACTCCAAATATTGTCAACAATCTTTTTAAAATCAGGATGACTCAGCCAACCCTTTTCAAACTTAAAGGAGTGTTGAATATGGACTAGTTCAGGACCAGTCACTAACATAAGAGGATTGTGGTCCGAGAGTTCTCTGGGAAACTTCTTGATCTTAGCTAGAGGAAAGATAATCTCCCAGGCCTTGCTGATAAGAATTCTATCCAGTTTCACAAGTGTTGGATCACTCTGGTTATTGGAGCAGGTGAATCCACCTCCAAACATATGTACCTCATGAAGTTCATGGTATTGAATAAGGTCATTGAAAGCATCAGTATGTTTATGAACAGGTCCCATTTTATTCTTTTCATGAGAATACCGAATAATGTTAAAATCTCCACCGACAACAAATGGTTCATTGTTTTTTGTGCAGAAATGAGATAACTCTTGAAGAAAACTCAACTTATCTCTTTCATGAGCAGGGCCATAAACAACGATTATATTCCATTTGAACATATGGATTTTATCCCAGAGATCTAATTGCAACATATGTTTTCCTTAAAGGAAGGCCCCAACGTCAAACTGGATGGTTCTAACACCAATTAGAATTCCACCGGATTTCCCAGTAGATGGGGACCACTTCCAAAAAAATCACCATTAGGGTCAAACTTTTTAAGAACATTCTCGTTAATCTCTTCGGTCATAGTCTCCATCAGACCAACAAAGGCAAGTTTATGTTGTGTTATTAAACTTCTTAAGTACGTAGATAAACCTTTTTTCCCAAGGCCTCTACAGTTCCAAAACAATCCATTCATTGGATGTCTATTCATTTTACACCCTTGCTGGTTTGTTTTTCATTTGTGGCAGGGATTTTCCTAGCACCTTTGGTTTTCTTTCTATTTGGATCAGGATTTTCCTGACCTTTTCCAATAGGAGATATTTTAATGCCAAGTCTTTTCTCTCTTTTTTTCTTTCTAGATTGGACAATAATGAAGTCGTCTGATTCAGACCCTTCCTCATTACATAAGAAATCAGAATTGCTGCCATGATCATCTTGCATATAGGGTGCAGCCTCTTTACCCTTGTCTTTTTCTAGCTCTATTTTTTTAGCTAGACATTCATTTGCTATTTCCATTTCCTTAACTAAATCAATACTCTCTAAATTGTCATCTTTTATTTTGATACCAGCCTTAAATGCTAAGTCAGCAATATCATTAAGAGAAGAAAAATCAACTTTTTGCTGGGTTGCATAATATTTACCTTCCAAATTCCTTTTAGCAGCTATTCTTCTGTTATTCTCCTCGATTCTGATTCCCGCGTCCTTCTTAAGTCTTTCACTAACCCTTCTATCTTCTTTTTTAGTACACATCTTTTCTTCAGCCTGCTTTTTGTTTTTGGGATTCCTCATATCCTTCTCAGCTTCTTCTTTCTGATCAACCTCTTCTTGTGATCCAAGCATGATCCCACTATCCTGAGTGCTTACTAGAATTTCATTCTTTTCTTCTTCGTCTTTAAATTCATCCACTATTTCTTCAATGACCACGTTGCCCTTTTTTGTGGTTTCTTTTTTATCATAAGTTGCCCTCTCATTTGCATCTTCATCCTTTTCACCAGTATCCCATTTTTTATGTGTATCATACATTCCAATGTTCATACCTGCAGCAAACAATTCCTCCCCTAAAAGGTCACTTGTATCCTCTTCTTCACTGTCTGTAATTTGAACTCTTCCTTCTTTAGTCAAATTCTCTTCAGTTGAAATATCTTGAATGATATCTTTTCCTTTATTCAGATTCCACATGTTTTTCTCAGCTGGTGGAGTAGGGGGAGCCTTCATATATCTATGCTGCATGGGCTGGTCATTTTTTCCTTTTTGCTGATTATTGTTATACCCTTCTTGAGTCTTGCCTTTGTTTTTCCCTTCACTCCAAGGGTTTCCTTCAAACTTTGTTCTCTTAGCATTGTTCTGATCTTGATCATCAATTTTGATGCCACTACCACGATTGTCATGGGGGTCCTCTTCCTGAATTTCCCTTTCAAAGTGAAAATCATATATAAAGAGACCCAAAGAACTCTCAACTGTGCATGGAACAACACTGACATCTCTGCAGGCAATCCTTACCCTTACATATTCATTTCTCACACTGGTTTTTTCATCAATTTCAACTACCTTTCCCGCTAATCCACCCACTTTAGCAATGGTTTTGATAGATCTCTGCTCAATTGGGATACCTCTGATTCTAAACCAACCTCTTTGTAAACAGCTTTTGGCACTGACTGCTGGAGACCAAGGATCGATGGTTATTTGCGCTTTTGCCGTTCGCATCCCCAGTGGCCTAAAGTATCCCAGGTCTTTAATCATTTTAGGGTCTGGAAACCTCATTAAAAACTTGTTTTCACCAATGGATCTGGCAGTCCACCTCCAAATGTTTTTTCCAACTAGATTTACAAACTCCTGCTCAATCTATTTTTCCCCAACTGTCCCTTGAACCACAGAGATCACCGCAGTACTAGATCGCTCCCTTATCATTCTAGTATCAATGCTTTCCTCAATATAAAAGAAACTTTGATCTTCAACTTGAGCCGCACACAACTCAGGACCCAGATTCTAGGGTAAGCATTTTTTACAATCAAAAACAGTATGATCATCACAACCACATGTTTCACATGAAAAACGATGACGACAATCTCTCGTCAAGTGATTTTTTAGATGACAGAAATCACATGCAGGCCTATCAACAGCGTGTTTCCGAGGTACCTCTTTTTTTATGTTTTCTTCTTTAAAGTCCTCATCCTCAGCAGCATGCCTCCAATCTTTTCCGCTTTTTCCTTCGGGGCTTTTTCTCTGCTGTTCCCAAGGGTTCTGCTGATGGGGTTCTTCTCCCTTCATCTCCTCTTCATCTGTCGGGTCAACTTCCTGTCTGTGAGCGCTTGATGAGCCTTCTTCCACCCTTCTCCACACATTCTCCCGCGCCGATCTGCGACCAGCACCTCGAGAGGCAACACCCCCCGCCTCCTGGCTCCTCTAGGTTGCATCTTCACCACCGTGGTGGGTGCGTGGGGGGTTTTTACCACACTTGCAAAGGATCTTCGCGGTTTCCCCCAGAGATGGCCGACGAAGCGGCTGAGATGTGAGAGAGTGGGAGATTTAGGGTTTGTCTCACTCGTATGAAGGGGCTGGGCACCTTTTGCCAACTCGGGTGGGTGATGCGAAGTAAAGTGACCTGGTTCAGGTTTTTTTTGCTTCACCCCCCTTGTATTTCCTAGAAATCACCTCAACTCTATTTTTACTTTTTTTCTAGGTGGTGTTAACCACGCAGGAACGTATACTCCAGGTTCCTTCTCTCTGATATCTCTGCACTTAATATCCCTGGTAGGTACCCAATCAGACCATTTCAGTTCAATCGGTAGGTGTTTGATTTTGAAATTCTTCCAGACCTCCTTACCCTGATTCAGGGTTTTTCTTCCTTTCTAATTTTCAATTTCGCACCAAATTGGTTCTCTGGGATCGGTTATTTGTGGATCTATGAACAAATGAACACGAGGAAAATATTGGTCAGGATCAAACCCACCGAGCACAAGACAAAACTAAAAATAAAGCGAGAACAATCAAATTGGATAGGGAATCAGAGCTCCCGGGTCACGACACAATCAACAGACTCCGAAAGAAGAGAGACGGGAGCGAATCAAACACAAGAGAATAATCACACCTTGACAAGGATCCCAGAGTGCTGGTACCTTTTACGATGTCGCAATGGTGACGACAAAGCTATCCTCCGCGTACCTATCCTCGAGAAGCTTCATAGGGAACTCGGATGGCCTCCACCTCCGTAGTCGAAGAGTGAAGCGTGGGAGCGGGGCGGGCGGCCGCCGAGGCCGAGGGGCCGCACCCGAGATGGGGAGGCGGCGAAGGCGAGGCCGCTCGCCTGTTTGTCTCGGGAACCCCAATCGCTGCTGGCTGCTGCCTGAGTGCCTTGGCAACAAGTACCTATCAAAAAATACCCGTCGGATTATATGTATGATCGCAGTATAAAATCTTACTCATGTCCATACCCACACGGATAATTTTACCCGTTGGATAACCCATACCTGCTAGAAAAGTCTTAAATTTCAATATACCAATCACTCAAAATATTATAAACATACAAAAACAAGTTCAACTTCACATATAACAAATCATATAATGACATAACTTGGTAGCTAGAAAAATGATAGCTAGAGAAGTGTTTTATTTTAGTTAAGATATGCTCTATTAGATGGTTACAATGGCATTGATGCGGGTATAATTTACCTATGGGTAGATGGGTATGGGTAGTACCAATCCATACACGTACGCGTCTACCCAACGGGTAGAGGTTCTTGCCCATTAATGTACCCGCGGATAAAGAAATCATCCCGTACCCATCTTCATATCGAGTAAAACTCGTCGGGTATTCGGTTTCGGGTACCCATTGCCATCTCTACTCTTTTCATAGAGTTTTGTGTCACGTTTGAATGCACTAGAGTTTAACCGCTAAAATTAGCTAAAGACATCCAAATAATACGACTACTATTAACTAATTTTAAAGGGCGTTTCTAGTTAACTAAAAAATTGATAGTGGAATTAGCTAGCTAACAAATAGCTAGCTAACTATTAACTAATTTACTAAAAATGGCTATTAGTTGAACTATTAGTTAGGGTGTTTGGATGTCTCTAACTAATTTTAGTCACTAACTATTAGATTTAGTGCATTCAAATACCCCTTAGTTGGAGACATCTAAGAGCATCTCCAACAATCTAAACGCCTACTACGATGTAGTATGTTTAATTAGAGTACAAATTATGCTACGAGATTTGAATTCAAATTCTAGATTTGAGATGAAAAAGGGGAAAACAAATGGAAAATAAAAAGAAAAAAAGAAAATAGGAAACTTGCGCCTGGGCTGAATTAGTTGCTCGGCCCGATTACGCCCTTAAGCCTGCGCGGCCCATAGGAGTAATGGGGCGCCGACTGATGGGCCACCGTTGTCAGTGGCCTCAGATCGCTACTGGGCGGGGTCCATAGGGCTGTCTCACGCTACGCCATTCCACTTCTCGGTCGCCCGAACTCACTGACAAGCGGGCCCCTTGTCGACGTTCCCTCCTCAATCGAAATCCACCACGCGAAATCACCACCGCGGCGAGAATTCCGGCTAGGTTCTGTTTCTCCACGACCGACGGCTCTGGGTTAAATACTCGGGCACATCTGCGGCTCTCTCCCCTTCCCCACTGTCTCTCGCACGCAAGCCCTGGGTGCCACCGTTGCTTGGATTTGGGAGCAACCAGCTCCGGCCGCCGCCATTAAGATCAAGGGCGAGGTCGCTAGGGAGTCCGCGCGAAGCATTACCGCACAACATCCTGGAAGCGAGGGTGTTGGCTTAATTGTACCGCGGTGGGGATTTCACAGCGCACGCCAAGCAGACGTACCGTGGACTGGCGCGGTCGGCATCTCACCAGACCGGGCCTTCATCGCCGAATCAAGCTGGGTGCCAGGATTTCTAGTGAGAATCACCACTCTAGCCATCTCCGCTTTATATTTCTATGCCGGTAGTAGTTCTTAGGCTCGGGTTTTGGTCTATCAACGAGAGTGTCGGGTAGCGCCAGTGAGCCCATCACCGGAGGTGTGGGCGGCACCGTTAGGTCTAGACGCGGGGGTAGGGAAGAAGCAAGGCGGGCCCTCGATCTCGCGATGGATGGTTAGGATTAGAGGGAATGGTTGTAGAAGCTGGGACCGTAGGATGGTGAACGGATGGGGTAGATTAAATTCTGTGTATCCCTTTGTCCTGCGGAGTTCATGCGGTTGGTTATAGTCGTACGGTCCGGATCTGGGCGGGATTTCATAACGCGTGGACCGTTAGATCCGGATCCAAGGCTCTTGATTGCATACCCTTTCAAAGAATTCGAATCTAATCTATACCATCAAATGTGGATCGGATGGCCAGTGATGGCCGATACCCCTTCATCGGGTCTGTTTTGCATATGAGCCCCTCCACTTGCCAGAATTAGAACCTGCGGTCCCCTTATGGCGTTAGCCTGAGTCTTAGGAACTTTTGTAGGTTAGCCCCTGCACTTTTTAGAATTTGACGCGCAGTCCAGTGTGTAGTAAAAATCAGATAATTAGTATTAGAAAGTTATTTTCAATACAAAAATAATTCTAGAAACTTGAGAAATTCATATTTAATTCATTTTAGCTCCAAATTGATTTATTTCAGAGACATTAGTTTTGTTTTAATATTGTCTATCATTTAGTGCCTCAGTTTAGCCATGAAACTTGAACTAAAATTATTCACATGAATTATGCTATTCTAGGTCCTAAATAACTTTAGAAATTCATAACTTAATAACAGTAATTCCAAATTTAGTAATTCTTATTCCTACGATCTCGTTACGCAGTGTAGAATATTATTGTCGGGGACCATAATTAGGGGTACCCTCAAGACGCCTAATTCTCAGCTGGTAACCCCCATCAGCATAAAGCTGCAGAGGCCTGATGGGTTTGATTAAGTCAGGGATCAGTCCATACGAGCGACTCGATCGCGCCTCGCCCGAGCCTAGCCTCGGGCAAGGGCAGCCGACCCTAAGGTGTTTCCGTCTCGCCCGAGGCCCACTTTTTTACGGCAGACGCATCTCCGGCTCGCCCGAGGCCTTGCCTTCGTTAAGAAGCAACCCTGACTAAATCACCGCGCCGACCGACCGAGTCGCAGGGGCATTTAACGCAAAGAGTGAGGCTGACAGGCAGCCAAGCCTTGCCAAAGGCGCCATAGGAAGCTACCGCCCGACCCAGGGCTCGGACTCGGGCTAAGGCCCCGGAAGACGGCGAACTCCGCTCCGCCCGACCCAGGGCTCGGACTCGGGCTAAGGCCCCGGAAGACGGCGAACTCCGCCCGCCCGACCCAGGGCTCGGACTCGGGCTAAGGCCCCGGAAGACGGCGAACTCCGCTCCGCCCGACCCAGGGCTCGGACTTGGGCTAAGGCCCCGGAAGACGGTGAACTCCGCTCCGCCTGACCCAGGGCTCGGACTCGGGATAAGGCCCCGAAGACGGCGAACTCCGCTCCGCCCGACCCAGGGCTCGGACTTGGGCTAAGGCCCCAGAAGACGACGAACCCCGCTTCACCCGATCCAGGGCTCGGACTCCGCCCTGGTCTCTACCGAACGACCTCCGCCTCGCCCGACCCAGGAGCTCGGGCTCGGCCTCGGCCACGGAAGACAGACTCGACCTCAGCCTCGGAGGAGCCTCCACGTCGCCAGAACTAGGGCACAAGTCCGCCACGTCAACAGGAGGCGCCATCATCACCCTACCCCGAGCCGACTCGGGCCGCAGAGAACAAGACCGACGTCCCATCTGGCTAGCTCTGCCAGATAGGCAATGATGGCGCCCCGCTAGACCCATGACGACGGCGGCTCTCAGCTCCCTTACGGAAGCGGGGGGACGTCAGCAAGAGCCCAACTATTCCGACAGCTGTCCCTCCACCAGGCTCTGTTACTCCTCCGACAGCCACGACACCACACCAGCTGGGTGCCAAGCTCTCTCCGGCTGCCACATTGGCATGTACCCAGGGCGCTAGCTCTCCCCCGCTAGACACGTAGCACTCTGCTGCATCCCCATTGTACACCTGGATCCTCTCCTTGCGCCTATAAAAGGAAGGACCAGGGCCTTCTTAGAGAAGGTTGGCCCCGCGGGAACGAGGGCAGGGGCAGGCGCTCTCTTGGGGCCGCTCGCTCCCCTCACCCGCGTGGACGCTTGTAACCCCCTACTGCAAGCGCACCCGACCTGGGCGCGGGACGAACACGAAGGCCGCGGGATCTCCGCCTCCCTCACGACCCGGCTCCGGCCACCTCGCTCTCCCCCCTTCGCGCTCGCCCACGCGCTCGACCCATCTGGGCTGGGGCACGCGGCACACTCACTCGTCGGCTTAGGGACCCCCCAGTCTCGAAACGCCGACAGTTGGCGTGCCAGGTAGGGGCCTGCTGCGTGTTGACGAGCAGTTTCCCGTCAAGCTCCAGATGGGCAGTCTCCGACGACCTCTCCAACCCGGGACGGTGCTCCGTTTCGGGAGCCTCGAGTTCATGTCTCTCGACAGCGGCTACGACATGGTACTCCTTCCACCGCCGCGCGGCGGCGACAATGGCGGTCGACAGCCCGCCCGCCGGCGGCGGAATCGACGACGTCTTTCCCGCGTGGGGGAAGAACGGCATTCGAGCTCGCCCCATCCTCTCCTTCGCCATCGGAGGAGGAGGCGGGGCAACCAGGGCCGAGCGGGAGGCTGCGCTCCGACGGCTGTCGAGCAAATCGACATCCCCAGTGCCCCAACGGAGGACACGCCAGGCGTCACCCTCGCGTTTGAGGCGAAGGCGAGCGCCGTCCCCCCGCAACACGCCAACCCCGAGCAGGTGGACGACGCCAGCACGCTCACGAAGGGCCTGCAGGACGTCGCCCTCGTACCCAAGACGACGGCGCGATCAGCCCCCGATGTGACTTCGTCGCTCCTCGTCGACAAAAAGGTACCGACTGATCCCCATCCTTCGTCATTTCGACTCGACCTCAACCCGCCTAGCGACCTCGCTCTGGCGGGCACTCACGTTGAGGCGAGTGCAACCCCTCTGGGGTTTCGTGTGCGGTCGCCTTGGGACCGATTGACGGGCGTCTCGACCTACGGGCCCTCTGGGTCCGAGGAAGATGACGACCCCAGCATCCTCTGGGATTTCTCTGGATCTGGCAACCCCAGTGCCATGCGGGACTTCATGACCGCATGCAACTACTGCCTCTCCGACTGTTCCGACGGCAGCCGCAGCCTTGACGACAAGGACTGCGGCCCGAGCCGCGAATGTTTCCACGTCGAGCTAGGGGATCCCTCCGGAGACAGCCATCTCGGCATGCCGGAGGGTGGCGACCTCCCTAGGCCAGTGCCTCGCGCCGACATCCCGCGGGAGCTAGCTGTGGTCCCCGTTCTGGCGGGGGGTCACGACCCACAGCTCGAGCAAGTCCGCGGGGCGCAGGCCGGGCTCGACGAGGGGGCAGGAGCGCTCGAGTCGATCCGCCGGGACGTCGGGCAGGTATGGGCGAGCCAGCCCCCGGCCGGAGAAATACGTCACCTGCCCCAGGGTCTCCAGCACCGCATCGCCAACGATGCCAGGGACAGGCCGCCACCCGCGTCCGGCGGAACCGGTCAGGACCTGGCAGCCGCGGCGATGCTCCTCCGCGCGATGCCGGAGTCATCAACCACCGAGGGTCGGCGAATCCAGGGAGAGCTCAAGCATCTCCTGGAAGGCGCTGCGGCCCGGCGGGCCGAGAGCTCTGCCTCCCGAAGGCAGGGGTACCCCTCGGAACCTCGTGCCGCGACTTTCCGACTCATGCGGGAAGCCTCGGTCTACACCGGGCGCACGCGCAACACCGCGCCTGCGGCCTCGGGCCACCTCGGCGACGAGCACCCTCATCGCGACCGTCGGGCCCGCCTCGACGAAAGGGTGCGCCGAGGCTATCACCCCAGGCGTGGGGGACGCTACGACAGCGGGGAGGATCGGAGTCCCTCGCCCGAACCACCCGGTCCGCAGGTCTTCAGCCGGGCCATTCGGCGGGTGCCGTTTCCGACCCGATTCCGACCCCCGACTACTATCACAAAGTACTCGGGGGAAACAAGACCGGAATTGTGGCTCGCGGACTACCGCCTGGCCTGTCAACTGGGTGGAACGGACGACGACAACCTCATCATCCGCAACCTCCCCCTGTTCCTCTCCGACACTGCTCGCGCTTGGTTGGAGCACCTGCCTCCGGGGCAGATTTCCAACTGGGAGGATTTGGTCCAAGCTTTCGCCAGCAACTTCCAGGGCACGTACGTGCGCCCCGGGAATTCCTGGGACCTCCGAAGCTGCCGGCAACAGCCGGGAGAGTCTCTACGGGACTACATCCGGAGGTTCTCGAAGCAGCGCACCGAACTGCCCAACATCACCGACTCCGATGTCATCGGCGCGTTCCTTGCCGGCACCACCTGCCGTGACCTGGTGAGCAAGTTGGGTCGCAAGACCCCCACCAGAGCGAGCGAGCTGATGGACATCGCCACCAAGTTCGCCTCCGGTCAGGAGGCGGTCGAGGCCATCTTCCGAAAGGACAAGCAGCCCTAGGGCCGCCCGTCGGAGGATGCTCCCGAGGCGTCTACTCCGCACGGCGCCAAGAAGAAAGGCAGGAGGAAGTCGCAAGCGAAACGCGACGCTGCCGACGCAGACCTTGTCGCCGCCGCCGAGTACAAGAACCCTCGGAAGCCCCCCGGAGGTGCCAACCTCTTCGACAAGATGCTCAAGGAGGCGTGCCCTTACCATCAGGGGCCCGTCAAGCACACCCTCGAGGAGTGCGTCATGCTTCAGCGCCACTTCCACAAGGCCGGGCCACCCGCAGAGGGTGGCAGGGCCCGCGACGACGACAAAAAGGAAGATCACCAAGCAGGAGAGTTCCCCGAGGTCCGCGACTGCTTCATGATCTGCGGAGGGCATGCGGCGAATGCCTCAGCTCGGCATCGCAAGCGAGAGCGTCGGGAGGTATGCTCGGTGAAGGTGGCGGCGCCAGTCTACCTAGACTGGTCCGACAAGCCCATCACCTTCGACCAAGATGACCACCCCGACCACGTGCCGAGCCCGGGGAAGTACCCGCTCGTCGTCGATCCCATCATCGGCGACGTCAGGCTCACCAAGGTCCTGATGGATGGGGGCAGCTGCCTCAATATCGTCTACGCCGAGACCCTCAGGCTCCTGCGCGTCGATCTGTCCTCCGTCCGAGCAGGCGCTGCGCCCTTCCACGGGATCATTCCCGGGAAGCGCGTCCAGCCCCTCGGACAGCTCGACCTTCCTGTCTGCTTCGGAACACCCTCCAACTTCCGAAGGGAGACTTTGACATTCGCGGTGGTCGGATTCCGAGGAACCTACCACGCAGTGTTGGGGAGGCCATGCTACGCGAAGTTCATGGCCATCCCCAACTACACCTACCTGAAGCTCAAGATGTCGGGCCCCAACGGGGTCATCACCGTCGGCCCCACGTACAAACACGCGTTCGAATGCGATGTGGAGTGCGTGGAGTACGCTGAGGCCCTCGCCGAGTCCGAGGCCCTCATCGCCGACCTGGAAAACCTCTCCCGAGAGGTGCCGGGCGTGAAGCGACACGCCGGCAACTTCGAGCCAGCGGAGACGGTTAAGGCTGTCCCTCTCGACCCCAGTGGCGACACCTCCAAGCAGATCCGGATCGGTTCCGGGCTCGATCCCAAATAGGAAGCAGTGCTCGTCGACTTTGTCCGCGCAAACGCCGACGTCTTTGTGTGGAGTCCCTCGGACATGCCCGGCATACCGAGGGATGTCGCCGAGCACTCGCTGGATATTCGGGCCGGAGCCCGACCGGTCAAACAGCCTCTGCGCCGATTCGACGAGGAAAGGCGCAGGGTGATAGGCGAGGAGATCCACAAGCTGATGGCAGCAGGGTTCATCAAAGAGGTATTCCATCCCGAATGGCTTGCCAACCCTGTGCTAGTGAGGAAGAAAGGGGGGAAATGGCGGATGTGTGTAGACTACACTGGTCTCAACAAAGCATGTCCGAAGGTTCCCTACCCTCTACCTCGCATCGATCAAATCGTGGATTCCACTGCTGGGTGCGAAACCCTGTCATTCCTCGATGCCTACTCAGGGTATCATCAAATCAAGATGAAAGAGTCCGACCAGCTCGCGACTTCTTTCATCACGCCCTTCGGCATGTACTGTTATGTCACCATGCCGTTCGGTTTGAGGAACGCGGGTGCAACGTACCAGCGGTGCATGAACCATGTGTTCGGCGAACACATTGGTCGCACGGTCGAGGCCTACGTCGATGACATCGTAGTCAAGACAAGGAAAGCCTCCGACCTTCTCTCCGACCTTGAAGTGACATTCCGGTGTCTCAAGGCGAAGGGCGTCAAGCTCAATCCCGAGAAGTGCGTCTTCGGGGTGCCCCGAGGCATGCTCCTGGGATTCATCGTCTCCGAGCGGGGCATCGAAGCCAACCCGGAGAAGATCGCGGCCATCACCAGCATGGGGCCGATCAAGGACTTAAAAGGCGTATAGAGGGTCATGGGATGTCTCGCGGCTTTGAGCCGTTTCATCTCGCGCCTCGGCGAAAGAGGCCTGCCTCTGTACCGTCTCTTAAGGAAGGCCGAGTGCTTCACTTGGACTCCCGAGGCCGAGGAAGCTCTTGGGAACATGAAGGCGCTCCTCACCCAGGCGCCCGTCTTGGTACCCCCAGCCGATGGAGAAGCCCTCTTGGTTTACGTCGCCGCTACCACTCAGGTGGTTAGCGCCGCGATCGTGGTCGAAAGGCAAGAAGAGGGGCATGCATTGCCCATTCAGAGGCCAGTTTACTTCATCAGCGAGGTGCTGTCCGAAACCAAGATCCGCTACCCACAAGTTCAGAAGCTGCTATATGCCGTGATCCTGACGAGGCGAAAGTTGCGGCATTACTTCGAGTCTCATCCGGTAACTGTGGTGTCATCCTTCCCCCTGGGGGAGATCATCCAGTGCCGAGAGGCCTCGGGACGGATCGCGAAGTGGGCGGTGGAAATCATGGGCGAGACAATCTCGTTCGCCCCTCGGAAGGCCATCAAGTCCCAGGTACTGGCGGACTTCGTAGCCGAATGGGTCGACACACAGTTGCCGACGGCTCCGATCCAACCGGAGCTCTGGATCATGTTTTTCGACGGGTCGCTAATGAAGACGGGAGCCGGCGCGGGCCTGCTCTTCGTCTCGCCCCTCGGGAAACACCTGCGCTACGTGCTACGCCTCCATTTCCCGGCGTCCAACAATGTGGCTGAGTACGAAGCTCTGATCAACGGATTGCGGATCGCCATCGAGCTAGGGGTCCGACGCCTCGACGCTCGCGGCGACTCGCAGCTCGTCATCGACCAAGTCATGAAGAACTCCCACTGCCGCGACCCGAAGATGGAGGCCTATTGTGATGAGGTTCGACGCCTAGAAGACAAGTTCTACGGGCTCGAGCTTAACCACATCGCCCGGCGCTACAACGAGACTGCGGACGAGCTGGCAAAGATAGCCTCGGGGCGAACAACGGTTCCCCCGGACGTCTTCTCCCGGGATCTGCACCAACCCTCCGTCAAGATCAGCGACACGCCCGAGCCCGAGGCGCCCTCGGCCCCGTCCGAGGAGACCTCGGCCCAGCCCGAGCCATCCTCGGTTCAACCCGAGGAACCCTCGGCCCCCGAGGACGAGGCGCTGCGCATCGAAGAGGAGCGGAGCGGGGTCACGCCTGATCGAGATTGGCAGGCCCCGTACCTGCAATATCTCCGCCGAGGAGAGCTACCCCTCGACCAGGCCGAGGCACGGCGGGTAGCGCGACGCGCCAAGTCGTTTGTCTTGCTGGGCGATGAGAAGGAGCTTTACCACCGCAGCCCCTCGGGCATCCTCCAGTAGTGCATCTCCATCGCCGAAGGTCAGGAGCTCCTGCAAGAGATACACTCGGGGGCTTGCGGCCATCACGCAGCGCCTCGAGCCCTTGTCGGGAACGCTTTCCGGCAAGGCTTCTACTGGCCGACGGCGGTGGCTGACGCCACTAGAATTGTCCGCACCTGCGAAGGGTGCCAATTCTATGCGAAGCAGACCCACCTGCCCGCTCAGGCTCTGCAGACGATACCCATCACCTGGCCCTTCGCTGTGTGGGGTCTGGACCTCGTCGGCCCTCTGCAGAAGGCGCCCGGGGGCTACACGCACCTACTGGTCGCCGTCGACAAATTCTCCAAGTGGATCGAGGTCCGACCCCTGAACAGCATCAGGTCCGAGCAGGCGGTGGCGTTCTTCACCAACATCATCCATCGCTTCGGGGTCCCGAACTCCATCATCACCGACAACGGCACCCAGTTCACCGGCAAAAAATTCTTGGATTTTTGCGAGGACCACAGCATCCGGGTGGACTGGGCTGCCGTAGCTCATCCCATGTCGAATGGGCAAGTAGAGCGTGCCAACGGCATGATTCTACAAGGGCTCAAGCCTCGGATTTACAATGACCTCAACAGGTTCGGCAAGCGATGGATGAAGGAACTCCCCTCGGTGGTCTGGAGCCTGAGGACGACGCCGAGCCGAGCCACGGGTTTCACGCCGTTCTTCCTGGTCTACGGGGCCGAGGCCGTCTTGCCCACGGACCTGGAATACGGCTCCCCGAGGACGAGAGCCTACGACGATCAAAGCAACCAAGCTAGCCGAGAGGACTCGCTGGACCAGCTGGAAGAGGCTCGGGACAGGGCCCTACTACACTCGGCGCGGTATCAGCAGTCCCTGCGGCGCTACCACGCCCGAGGGGTCCGACCCCGAGACCTCCAGGTGGGCGACCTGGTGCTTCGGCTGCGGCAGGACGCCCGAGGGAGGCACAAGCTCACGCCCCCTGGGAGGGGCCATTCGTCATCGCCAAAGTTCTGAAGCCCAGAACGTACAAGCTGGCTAACAGTCAAGGCGAGGTCTACGGCAACGCTTGGAACATCCAACAGCTACGTCGCTTCTACCCTTAAGATGTTTCCAAGTTGTTCATATACCTCGCACCCACGCAAAGTTTAGTCAACAAGGAAGGGTCGGCCTCGCCTCGGCAAAGCCCGACCCTCCCTCGGGGGCTAAAAGGGGGGAAACCCCCTCTGCGTTAAAATTTTCCTCGAAAAAAGGATCTCTTTTACCAGAATATCTTCCGTGCTTTTTGACTACTTCGAAAAGTGGGTCCTGGAAACGGCGGGGTACACGTAAGCAGTCAAGGCTGACCGAGCCGAGGGACTCCTACGCCCCCGGGATACGGATACCTCACTCATCACCTTCTGCGATAAGTAACTCGCATTCGGATAAGGTGACTCCGCGGATCGAACAAGTCTTTACGTTCGGAAGCCCTTCTGTCGAAGCGATTCTTCGAGTCTTCTCGACCGAGTCGGTGATAGGGCCTCATGGACAAGTGAAAGTGCGCGTAAGCGGCAAGGCCGACCGAGCCGAGGGACTCCCACGCCTCCGGGACACGGATACCTCACTCCTCACCTTCCGCGAGAAGCAACTTTCGCTCGCACAAACATCCCTGTTACCGACAAAAAGTCCAGATACTCGAAACAAGAGGAAGAGAGACGCAGCTTTAACACGCAACAAGGGTGTGTGTTCCGGCCTCGACGGCCGCACAAAGCACACACTACAAGACAATCTGATCCTGCAGGCTCGGGTCTTGACGCTGGAAGGGGGCAGCAACGCCCTCGGCGTCGATGGCACCTTCGGCGAGGCCCGACCTAGCCTCAGACGGCGACGCGGTCCGAGGGTCTCTGCTCCGAAGATGACGTCATCACCACGCCCGAGCAATCACTGCCAGGGACTTCTCCGAGAACCCGGCCCGAGCAGGCGGCTCAGCCGGTCACCCCGGGGGTCTCGGCCAACCATCTTCCAAGGGCGCCAGCCCGGTCCGAAGCCTCGGCTGATCAACTCCGACGTTGATCCAGCCAACGGACAACCTGGCTAGGTTCCGGCCAACCAGGTTTTATTCTCGAGCCAACTCCGCCTCTGCTCATGCTGGTATCGCTACCCCTGGCCTCGGCTCGACGAAGAGCGGCCAAGGGGTCTCTTTAACTAAGCTAGAGGAGCCTCGGACAGCAGGGTCGACCGAGCCGAGGGACTCCTACACCTCCGGGGTATGGATACCTCACTCGTCACCTTGACGCGGGGCGACTCATGCTTGGTGAAGCGGTTCAGACAAACAACAGGCGAGTTTTAGTGCTCAAAAAATGAGGAAAAAACACGGCTCCGTGCCGACGTTACATACATGTTCAGGCCCCGAAAGCCAAAATGAACAAAAAACCCGGCACTCGAAGTGCCATTACAAACGGAACTCCGGTTCCCCCCTCCGCAGGTACGAACAACCCCACTCGATAGGGGCGGGCCTGCGGGGCTACAGAGGACTGACGGGCGGCTCGCCGCCGCCCGCTCTGACTACGACGACAACGGCCCCCACTCCGGATGGCCGAACTGCAGCAGCGCAGGCCTCAGGGGTAGGCACTGCTGCAGTCTTGCCCTCTCCCACGCCGACGCTCGAGGGGCGAGGACAAGTACAAAGAGCCGGAGGCCCGAAGCGCGGATGGTGGCGGTGATCCCGTCGGCGACGGGGACTTCTCGAGCCGCCTCCGCCTCGACACTGACGGCAGGAGCCATCAGCCCTCCGGCAGATCCCCACTCAAATCCTCCCAGATCAGTGGGGCACCGGCCTCCGCGTAAAGGCGCCGCCCTGGTGCAAAGGCAGGACCACCCTAGAACACGAACGCCGCCCTAGCAGCGCGCGGCGTCTAGGGTGGACCTCCCGTGTACACGGCGCGGCAGCCGCCCCCCAACAGAAGGGGCCGCCGGAGCCGAGCCAGCGGACCCGACACGCTGGAGGTGACGACGTCCGCCGCCGATCCACCCCACGTTGTCGAAGTCCGGGCCGCCCGCAGGGCCAGTGAGCGCCCTCTCCCTCGAACGTCGTGGGAGAGGATGACCCACGAACCCGTGCGGGAGGTAGAGCGCCGGCTCAGTCCGGCACCCACCCCAGCGAGGATGATGAACATCCTTGAAGCTGAGGGTGGGACCTAGATCGCAGTCCGGTTTGCCCCTCCCCACCCAGGAGCTGGTGGTCACCATCTCGGGTGATCACCAGCGGAGGGGAGCAACCAGGCTGTGTGATGAAAATCCTTGAAGCCGAACGATGGCTGAAAGGTACCAACTCCCACGGGGTTGCGTCCCTCCAACGATGAGGCGAAAAGACGGCGGTTTCCCCCATCCGGGGGCTTGAAAGGTGGAAAGACACGATGCATAAGGGAGGAAGAAGGCATGGTCGCCTTACGGAAGGGGTCGCCCTCCTTTTAAGGGCGACTCTCCCTGCTTGCGCCCCCAACCGTCGCGGGCCAAGTCTTCTCCAGCACGCCTCCAAAGCCCTCCCCTGTGGCACGGGGGCTGGGTCCCGCATGTCATACAAGATCGGCTCCGAGCAGAAGAAGCCAAACCGCCGCGCACGGCGCACGCGACCACCCAGCGGTTACAAGCAACCCTCCACTTTTGCCCAGGCCAACGGGCGAAAGGGGGAGGCAGCCATGCAAACGGCATGCAACCACGCCAAGTGGCCGCGCCTCTCCGACTCCTAACCTGCCAGCACGGAGGCCTAAGCCCACGCGTCGCGCGACCGGCGCTCCGGATGCTGCATACAAGCAACCGTACCACTTGCGCCACCACCGCACCTCCTCGATTGCGGAACCGATACCGCGACCCGAGGTGACCCAGCGCGCGACCCAGCAGCGCCAGCCTGACGCAGCGGTCAAACGCGGTCAAAAGTGGGCCGGCAGTAATGACGGTGGCAGGCGCGCGGGAGCAGCGGTCACGCTGTCAGCCAAGCTCACGTCCCATCCGGAGGCAGCAAGAGGACCCCCTCTCACGGCGTGAAGACGATGCGCCCGTGACCCGTCCCTCGAACGCCTCGCGCACACGCAACGGCAGCCTCGCCAACTACTCACCCTGGCACATTAACTCCACGGCTGGACGGGCGGCGCTTCTGGCAGGAGCAGCTGGCGACGCTTCGCCTTCGCCAAAATAACCGCGCCGAAAAAGGTACGCCGCGTCGTTCAAATTCGTATCCTTCTTTCCCTTTTTCCTCTTTCTCTATCTCTTGCAACAGGGACCAGGAAAGGGGATACCCCCAAAGGGATCCTTCCCCGTGAAGGAACTAGGCTCTGAGCCTCCATACTGATCAGGGGTTCGAAGGCTGGCCCCCCGAAGGGTTCAACAGCCGCCTCAGATCGCGTGGGCCCGACACCCACTACTGGTCAGAGGTTCGAAGGTCGGCCTCCCGAAAGGTTCCACGGCCGCCTCAGGCTACTCGGGCTCCGCGCCCATTACTGATCAGGGGTTCGAAGGCTGGCCCCCCGAAGGGTTCACAGTCGCCTCAGACGCCGAGCGAGGGATGACCAGGGGTACGTTCGATACATAACCAAGGCTCGGGCTGCGCTCCCGAGGTACCCTAGGACATTTCCGAGACCAGCGGGAATGATCCTGTAACGAAATCCCATCGGAGGGAGGCAACGAGCCCTCGGACCCCGTCGCCAGGGGACCGGGTCCGGCAGATCACCCGCAGGTACTTTTGGGCGTGCCTCCGGGCCCCTAGCCGACCCCCAACGAACGGGGCACGGACGTCCACTCGGATTACCCGCTTGCAGCTCACCGGAGACACCATGTTCGGTGCCCATCGAGGGTAACATGGCGCTCTCCCCCCTCCTCCTTGCGGAAAGGCGACGTAGGGGCGTATGTAAAAAAAGCCGAGTCTGTCCCTGATCGCCCTCTCGCCCTGTGCGGAGGCTCGGGGGCTGCTCTCGCAAACCCGGCTCCGGCCAAACCGTTGACAGCGTCAACATACCAGCCCGAGAACTTGAGCCCCGACAGTGCACCCGGGCTACGACCTGTTCGCATGAGGGAACCACCAGACCAGCCGAAGCATTGCGCAAGGCATTAAGACCTCGAAGGAGTGAAACCACTCCTCCGAGGCCTCGGGGGCTACACCCGGCGGGTGCGCTCGCGCGCACCCACCGGAACAAAAGGCAACCGAGAAAGGCTGGTCCCCCTTGCAAAAAAGTGCGACGAAAGCCTCCAAGCGAGTGCTAACACTCCCTTCGAGGCTCGGGGGCTACTGTCGGGGACCATAATTAGGGGTACCCTCAAGACGCCTAATTCTCAGCTGGTAACCCCCATCAGCATAAAGCTGCAGAGGCCTGATGGGTTTGATTAAGTCAGGGATCAGTCCATACGAGTGACTCGATCGCGCCTCGCCCGAGCCTAGCCTCGGGCAAGGGCAGCCGACCCTGAGGTGTTTCCGTCTCGCCCGAGGCCCACTTTTTTACGGCAGACGCATCTCCGGCTCGCCCGAGGCCTTGCCTTCGTTAAGAAGCAACCCTGACTAAATCACCGCGCCGACCGACCGAGTCGCAGGGGCATTTAACGCAAAGAGTGAGGCTGACAGGCAGCCAAGCCTTGCCAAAGGCGCCATAGGAAGCTACCGCCCGACCCAGGGCTCGGACTCGGGCTAAGGCCCCGGAAGACGGCGAACTCCGCTCCGCCCGACCCAGGGCTCGGACTCAGGCTAAGGCCCCGGAAGACGGCGAACTCCGCCCCGCCCGACCCAGGGCTCGGACTCAGGCTAAGGCCCCGGAAGACGGCGAACTCCGCTCCGCCCGACCCAGGGCTCGGACTCGGGCTAAGGCCCCGGAAGACGGCGAACTCCGCTCCGCCCGACCCAGGGCTCGGACTCGGGCTAAGGCCCCGAAGACGGCGAACTCCGCTCCGCCCGACCCAGGGCTCGGACTTGGGCTAAGGCCCCAGAAGACGATGAACCCCGCTTCACCCGATCCAGGGCTCGGACTCCGCCCTGGTCTCTGCCGAACGACCTCCGCCTCGCCCGACCCAGGAGCTCGGGCTCGGCCTCGGCCACGGAAGACAGACTCGACCTCGGCCTCGGAGGAGCCTCCACGTCGCCAGAACTAGGGCACAAGTCCGCCACGTCAACAGGAGGCGCCATCATCACCCTACCCCGAGCCGACTCGGGCCGCAGAGAACAAGACCGACGTCCCATCTGGCTAGCTCTGCCAGATAGGCAATGATGGCGCCCCGCTAGACCCATGACGACGGCGGCTCTCAGCTCCCTTACGGAAGCGGGGGGACGTCAGCAAGAGCCCAACTATTCCGACAGTTGTCCCTCCACCAGGCTCCGTTACTCCTCCGACAGCCACGACACCACACCAGCTGGGTGCCAAGCTCTCTCCGGCTGCCACATTGGCATGTACCCAGGGCGCTAGCTCTCCCCCGCTAGACACGTAGCACTCTGCTGCATCCCCATTGTACACCTGGATCCTCTCCTTGCGCCTATAAAAGGAAGGACCAGGGCCTTCTTAGAGAAGGTTGGCCCCGCGGGAACGAGGGCAGGGGCAGGCGCTCTCTTGGGGCCGCTCGCTCCCCTCACCCGCGTGGACGCTTGTAACCCCCTACTGCAAGCGCACCCGACCTGGGCGCGGGACGAACACGAAGGCCGCGGGATCTCCGCCTCCCTCACGACCCGGCTCCGGCCACCTCGCTCTCCCCCCTTCGCGCTCGCCCACGCGCTCGACCCATCTGGGCTGGGGCACGCGGCACACTCACTCGTCGGCTTAGGGACCCCCCGGTCTCGAAACGCCGACAATTATCATGCATTTTGATCTGTTGTTTGGTGTGATGTTAATTTTTGCTATGCCATGTTTGTTTGTATTGATGCGAGTAGACGAGCAAGCCACTGAGGATCCAGGGGTTCAGCTGGTGGAGACTGCTGAGCAAGAGCTCGTTGAAGGCAAGTTGTGCCCTTGATCACTTTCTTTTTACCCAGTCATATTCTTATTAATCATAATGATCTGCATAGGTTAATTTTGATGGGACCCTTTAGGTTACCCTAGTTTGGCTATATTTATACCTTGAATCCACTAAACATTTTGGGTAGTACTTGCTATTGCTTTATGTGGTTTTGGGTATGGAGATACATTTTCATGATCACACTTTTATTATCAGTTGTTATTTACTATTCATGATAAGATCATTATGTTAAGTGGAACATGGAGCAACCACCCGAGAAAACAGTGCTACCACAAGGGTGGAATGGGACCCCTTAGCTAACTAACTAGGAAAGCTAGTGGAGGACTACCTTACCCGAAAGGGGCAAGGGCAGTAGGGGAGTGGTCAGTGTAGGGAGGTCCTTGGGTTGATTTTGCTACGATGGTGGTCAGGCGAGGGATCCCTGCATTGGAGCTTCCTAGAAACTGTAGCGGGTTTTCTGGAGCTAGTGGAACTTTGTAAAGGCCTCGTAGTGTTACCCTGCCTCGCTTCCTTGGTAGAGGTGTATGGGATTCATGACCCCTTGGCAGATGGGTAACATGACTTGTAGGTAAAGATACGCAACCTCTGCAGAGTGTAAAAATGGTATACTAGTCGTGTTTACGGTCATGAGCAGTTTGGACCCTTACATGATTAATTTATAGAATTAAATTCAATTTGTCATTTGCATCACATTGGGATTATTTATTATTACTTTTATTTACTATTATTATGGTTTGGTATTTACTTACATCTAGTAATTGCTAATAAAATTTGACTAACTTTTTAAAGCAATGCTCAGCTTTAACCCCTATTATTGATGAGCCTTACACATCACATGAACTCCCACCTTTGGTGAGTTCATGCACATTATTCCCCACAACTTGTTGAGCGATGAACATTTTTGAGGTCACCCTTGCTGCCTCACAACCCCCCCACAGGAGAAGAACAGGTGGCCTAGGAGGAGCCACACAACGAGGAGTTCGACTTGATCTAGGTGGCGTCTCCCAGTCGACTTTATGGCGCCAAGGATGGACTTTAGATCGTTTTATATTTATCTTTTATTTTATAAGACTTACGCTATGTAATAAGTACTTTCATGATATTGTGACATTTATTTCTATACACTCTGTTATTATATGTGTTGTCTTCTTTGACGCATATATGAGATGCACCCGGCTTTTCCCTTAAATCCGGGTGTGACACCGGTGCACATCGGACAGTGTCCGGTGCGCACTGGCAGCACAACTCCTTGTCTTTGCTCTAAACTTTGTTGAACTCCCAACTTAATTTCTTCGTTGGTTTATGTTGAATTTTATGCACCTGAGATAAATGACAACTAGACAAACTAGTTAGTCCACGTGGTTTGTGATGGACGTCAAACACCAAAATCGATTATAGAAAATGTTTTAAGCCCATTTCCCTTTCACTGGGGAGCACCATCATTCGTGCGCTCGCCACACCCCAGAGCACTGTCCTCAACCGGAGCACAGCGTCCATCGCCCCGTGCGCCTGCCACACCCGAAGCACCACCGTCATCTTTGTCGAGCAGCCCGGCCGAGCTCCACCGTGGGTGAGAACCGTCGGCCACTTTCCTCTTTTACTCTCTCTCATCCGCCCTCCCCCTCTCTACACTTGTCGGTGAACAGTCACGACGGCACTGAGCCATCGTGCTGGGCACTGCTTGGCCATCCGCCACACTTAAAGCCCCAACCCACGCCACCTCTGGTCACGGCGCCACGGTGTCTCGCACGGGGCACGCGTGTGAGGTGGATGATGACCCCAATAGTGGGGGCCCGCCTGCATCATCCCAGTCGTGATCCCCTCTCTTCCCCCCTATGTCACCGACTTGCAGGCCCCACTGGTAGATCGTCTCTCCGTGCCTGCGCCCCTGGCCACTAGACCCCACCCGTCAATTGTGGCGCCTGCCCGCACGTGTGTTCATACCTACCCTTCTAATCTCGCCCCCCTTCCCGTTCCAGCGGCTGAGAGACTAGGATACCCTTTGCGGTTATAAGTTTATTTAAAAGACCCTCCAGTTTCCCGAATTTGGACCCACCATCCCTGTGTCTTTGACCCGAGTCCCAGACATTTTATAGATGGGTCCTCGAACTTTTGTTTAATCAGAAGTGAGTGTTTAAAATATGTTATTAAGCCCCAGAACTTCTAAAATCCATAACTTTTGCATATAAATCCCAATTCGGGTGATTCAAATTGCATAATTCTCATGTTATTTTTGGCTATCCAGTGGCAGTAAGTTTATCTACTGTGTTCATATTTTAATAAATGGTTATCCCTAGTTAGACTAAAGTAAGTTGAGTCTGAGTTAAAATAATTTAAGAATAGATAATCATAGCAAATGTTCTAGTTTTGAGAGTTAACACCATCTAATGATCAACCCTATCACTAAACTAACTTTATTTGAACAAGTACTATAATAACATGGAGTTGATTAGTGAATAATGAGCCAATTTGTATAGTGATCTATCCTAGGCTTAGGGAACACCTCACTGTCTATCCCTTTTTGTTCAACCTATCATTACTCTACTACATATGGTTGGTGTATTGTTTCTTTGTTATTCCCCAAGTGTGTTTAATGAATGATTGGTTTGCGTAGACAACGAGCAGTCAATGGTTCACGAGGGAGTTACAAGAGATTTCCCTGAGCAGCAACTTGGTGAAGGCAAGTGTCCTCTGACTCATTATGTCCTACTTACTTTGTAATTCATTGTCCCGCATACCATGATCAACCTAAGGATTGACTAGTGTTCTATTTATCCTATCCTTCGTTATCATTTGGGAATTGGCTACTATGATTAATATTGTGCTAGTGCTTTACTTTAATCAATGAACATGATGAGAATAATTTATGATACGATGATGTTATTTTGAATATAATGATGAACTTGTGACACTTTAGGGGACACAGGCTATTTTCCGAGTACCTCTCCGTACGGACCTGTTCGTTGGATGACCACCCAGGAAAACAGTAAAACCATGAGGGTGGTATGGGACACCCTTAATCGATTAATTAGATGAATTTGAGGTGTAGTCGGCTTCGCTGTTGTGTCGTCAATGGGGTCCGGGCACAGTACTTGCTCTACCAAGACTGTGTGCCAAGGTTCGTTCGTTTTGCTTTTGTTAGTCACCCCTCCTACGGGGAGAGGTACTATGTTTATCAAACTAGAGAAACCTAACAGACGACTATGACCTCTAGGGAATATTTGTAAAGGTTACATAGTGAAACCTTGCCGACTCACCTTGGGAGTGTTTAGGGTCTATACAACCCTAGGCAAAAAGGGATCACGGCTTGTGGGTAAAGTGTGTGACCTCTGAAGATGGTTAGAAACTGGTATATCAGACGTGCTCACGGTTATGAGGAGCCTTGGGAGCTCCTTTGATTAGAGATATTCTTGATACATTTATGATGGTGGTTTAATGATGTTGATTATAATTATGGATCTTCTTGTATTTTCCTCTCTAAGGAGTACCTTTTGGTATAATAATGAGAGCACCTATAGGGGGTGAATAGGTGATCCTATAAAAATCAAATACTAATAGCCACAACACTTAGTTATTGAAGTTAGAACGACTAAGTGGCTTGAAACAAGCTCTTGTGAACACAGACAATCAAAAAGAAAGCACACAAGAGACACGCGATTTTATCCCGTGGTTCGGCCAAGTAACACTTGCCTACTTCCACGTTGTGGTGTCCCAATGGATGAGGGTTGCACTCAACCCCTTTCAAGTGATCCAATGATCAACTTGAATACCACGACTTTTCTTCCTTATCTCTTTTTTCCCGTTTGCGAGGAATCTCCACAAGTTGGAGTCTCTCGCCCTTACAACAAAGATCACAATGAAACCACGAGAGTAAGGTTGGGGAGCAACACACACAAATCCGTAGCACACACACGCACACAAGCCAAGACTTGAGCTCAAAATGAAGCACAAAGAGTTCACAACTAGAACGGAGCTCAAATCACTAACACAATCGATCAAGTGCGCGAAGACGGAGTGTGGGAGACTTAGAATGCTTAGTGAATGCTTGGGTGACTCCTCCATGTGCCTAGGGGTCCCTTTTATAGCCCAAGGTAGCTAGGAGCCGTTGGAGGCCAACAAGGAAGGCTATCCTTGCCTTCTGTCGAGTGGCGCACCGGACAGTCCGGTGCGCCACCGGATAGTCACTGTAGATGGTCCGGTGCCGATCTCCTTCCTTTTTTGGTGCAGATGACCGTTGCACCTCCAGGCCGAATGGCGCATCGGACAGTCTGGTGCCCCCTTCCGACCGTTGGTGCGGGCCACGCGTTGCTCGCGGATTACGCGGTCGACCTTTGCGCAATCTACCGTTGGCTCACTGGACAGTCCGGTGAATTTTAGCCGTACGCCGCTGATCCTTTTCCCGAGAGCGACGACTTCGCCGCGGATGACTCACTGGACAGTCCGGTGCACCACCGGACAGTCTGGTGAATTATAGTCGTACGCCGCCGTCGAGTCCCGAGAGCGGCCAGTTCACCTTGGACTCGCCTGGCACACTGGACACTGTCCGGTGCACCCAGACCGAGCAGGAGTTGGCTGTACACAGCCAACTCTTTTCCAATTCCTTTTCTCCTGTTTCTAGCACTTAGACAAAATATGTTAGTACTCAAAACAATGTACTAAGTCTAGAAACGTACCTTGTTACATGATTTTCACTGGCCAAATGAGTTGATCAAAGTGGTGTGGAGCCACAACACAACCATGTCAAGATCAACAGGATTTACACCTTTCAAACTATTATTTGGTGACGAAGCTATAACTCCATAAGAAGCTAAAGCAGGATCAATAAGAACAGTATCTTCGACAGACGAAGTTGATTATCACGTAGCAAAAGATACTATAGAGGGGACCAGACTTCGGGCTGTAGAGAGCATCAATAAATATCAAGCCGAAACAATAAAATGGCGTGACAGAAAAAGTTTGGTTGAAAAATATTAAGCCAGGGCATTTGGTGCTTCGAAGAGTGGCCAATCCGGACACAGTAGGCAAATTGCAGCTGAAGTGGGAAGGACCTTTTCTGGTGGTATCTTCGTCGAGGCCCGGTTCTTACAGATTGAAGGATATGGACGGCAACAACATACCCAAATCTTGGAATGCGGATGAGCTTCGACGATATTATGTGTAATTTGATGTAATCTTTTTTCATTTTTTCTATGGCACCCTTTTCCTTTCCAAAGGGGGAGAAAGGTTTTTAATGGGGCCATAGCTTGTAATTTTTCCTTTCTTATTTAGCTCCACGAGAGCCAAATCCCCCAAAAGGATGTAAAATGTAAAATCTGAGCATGCACCATCGAGTGCAGAGAGAAAAAAAGAAAAGGAAAAGCAGGGAGAAGCTCAAAAGTCGTCCCCAAGGAGATGCAGAGCATGACGAAGCTACAAAAAGTCGTTCCTAAGGGAGTGCAGCGTAAGTTTTCTGCTCAAAAGTCATTCCTAAGGGAATACAGAGCCAAATACCACCGAAATATAAGGCGAAGAAGTTCAAAAGTCGTTCCTAAGGGGATGCAGAACTTATACCACCGAAATAGAAGGCGAAGAAGTTCAAAAGACGTTCCTAAGGGAATGCAGAACTTATACCACCGAAATAGAAGGTGGAGAAGCTCAAAAGACGTTCATAAGGGGATGCAGAGCTTAAGACTCAAAAGACGTTCCTAAGGGGATGCAGAGTCTAGGTGTGGCTTCGTGTGCGTGTGTTTGGACATTCATTCGCACATTACATCACATCATTCATTTGCATTCATACACATTCATGTAGACATTTGTAGGATCATCATCATCATAACATAGAGTACAAACAAATGCTTCGGCTTTGATGACAATGCTTCGACGAGTATAGAAAAGCAAAGATATGCTTCGATGTGTATGAAAAAAGGGAAGGTGTTTTTCGCCTTCGGCTCAAAAGATACAAATTTCGTCCACACCAAAGCAATTCACACACGGATGAAAAGGTAAAAATATATTACAAGGTATGAACAAATTTACAGAGTAATGTTTGATTTCTAAATTACAATATCTTTTGCGAAGATAATTCGAATGTCTCTAAAGCTTTGTGCAGCAGCTTCATCAGTCTCCATCAAGCTTCGGATTATTGACCTTCAGCATCGTCATCCTGTACACAACAAAGCAGTATAAGGTAAAAAAGTAATCTCAGGAGAAGGTAAGCAAACAGGTACATGGTTAATATCGGCTTAAGATGACTTCGAGCTTCGTCACCAACTAAGTCCCTGTCGGTGTTTTGGGTCCGACCGCGCACCCGGGGTTGCCCCTCAAGGTGCTTTTTGGAGTAGGACGATGTTATCGACTATAGCTCGATGGTTCGTGCTAAATGCACGAGAGACAGTGGACAGTTGTGTACAGGTTCGAGCCGCCTTGAGATGCGTAACACCCTATGTCCTAGCGTGAGTTCTATATGTGGTGGGTTACAAGGCGGTTCTCTAGTGTTGGAAACGTAGAGAGCCAGGTGGATGGCTAAGTAATGAGGTCGATGAAGATGATCTTGAGGGGGTGCCCCGTAGGTCTTATATATTCAACCGTGGGACGTTACATGCGGATATGATAACAACGTGCACCTAAGTAATAGTGAACTGATTGAGTCTATCTTCCTATAATTAAGCCGACCCATCCTCGCTCAGTTCCGATGTACGGGGCTCCTACGCGGGAAGGTCGGGTCACTGTTGTGATCATTGCTCGGATTCATCGGGCCGCCTGGGCTTGCGTCAATCCGATCTTGTGTCGATCCACTTCACTAGGCATTTTTTCCTAGGCCCACGAAGGGATGATCTCGCGAATTTATTGGGCCCACGGGCCTTTCGTGAGATCTTTTATCCTTCTGGTGGACCCGGGGGATATCCGTCCCCCACAAGCCCCCGATCTTTGGGTTGATTTTGAAATAACCGGCCCAAAGATCTAAGGTCCAACTTGCAGGTTCTTAATTTTGATAAAGGATAATTTTGAGAATAAATCTGCTAGGCCATTGCTCCTGAACTCTGAGTGATCCAGTAAAAGTGATCCTTTACTGCATTCTTCCATTTTTGCTCCTCAAGACTCGATGTTCTGCCTTAAGTTCTTGCTTTGGAGGTCAGCATTCGTTTTTGTCTTCGGAATCGAGCACAAGATCTATCCATATCTTGTTAGGTCTGGCAATTTATTTGATCTGCGACTAATTGGACGTTCGAGAGATGGCCTCTGGCTAGTCTTCCTGTCACTTCGTGCTTCAATGCTTATGTCGATCAGACTTGTACTTCATCAGCTATATTTGGCTTTCCTTTGATCCTTGTTAATATCTTCCTTCTGTCTTGAGGTATTCATTGCGTATACTATATGGATATGACTGCTTGGGAAAATCTACTGAAAATTCCTGGACGTCCCCCCAATGGGTGTAAGCGAGGGACGACTTGGTGCGCTGAGCATTTAGCAAACTGCTTCTGAGTAGTAACTTGACGTGACCGCGGGTGTAATTATATCGCCCGAGCAGTTGACTGGAGTCCCAATGGGTGTCGTGTTACGTGGAACGGCGTCAGCCGCCTGACGTGTTTCCAGACGGTTTGAATTGCATATTGAATTTTTGCGACTATTCAGTGGCCGTGGTAGGAGGTGAGCGGTTGCCTTCTCCTTCTATAAATAGTGTTCTTGCTTCTCCGGCATTTTCACATCTCTTACTGCTGCTTGCTGTTTGCTCTCTTCTCTTTCCTTCTCCTCCACCATGGGCAAGAACAAGAAGGGTGGTAGTTCTTCGCATCACTCCGGTGACAAGCGCAAGCGTGAGCCGACTCCTCCCTCGGAGGATTTTGGCGACTCGGAGTACTCGGAGGAGCAGTTCTCCTCTGAGTCCGAGGGCTCTCCGGCCCCTGCCTCTCCCCCGGCGTCGTCTGATGACTCAGACGACTCCCAGGGGATCGCCGTGGAGGTATGGACCTACATCCGAGCCGTCGAGCGCGCCGGGCTCGAGGGCTCGGATGAGTCGGAGTACTCCTCGGACTCGTTCGAGGAGGGCGGCGGCGACGGCAGCGGTGACGGCGGCGAAGGCGACGGTGACGGCGGCGGCAAGGGTGGCAGCGGCGACGGCGGCAAGGGCAGCAGCAGGGGCAGCAACAAGGCCAGTGGCTAGACGTCACTGGTTTTATATGTTAGTATAGTTTAGTAGTAGAAGTAGTATTAGTGAAATAATGTAGTAGTAGTTAGTAGTATAGAGTAGCGAAATGTAATGTAGTAGTGGGGAGGTCATCAGCTCATAATGAGTTGATTTGTAAGTTCGGTGGTGCTTCCCTTATAATGAAGAATGATTTCGCCCAATTATGTGTGCACCGTTTTTTCCTTTCCGTCAATCGCCGATCGTATTAATGCTTATTGCAGATGTTCTTTCTGAATGTAATGCTTGAGTAGTGGCTTAGAATCGTCGAATCACGCTTCAGACTGCCTTCTTCGCGATGTCAGCGCTTTGGTGGTAGAGGCCGAGTTATTATTGGCGATGTCGGCGCTTTTAGAAGTGATAGCCGAGCTATAACAGGCCACGTCGATGTTTTAGAGATAACGACCGAGCGGTTACTGGTGATGTCGGCGTTTTAGAGGTAACAGCCGAATCCTTTGGAGCCACGTCACCGCTTTAGGAATAATAGCCGAGTGACTGCTGGCGAAGTCGGCGCTTTAGAAATAACAGCCGAGTGATAACGGGCCATGTCGGCCGCTTTGGAAACAATGGCCAAGTGAAGTTCGGTATCGTCATCGTTTTTAGAAATAACAGCTGAGTTAAATTGGGCCGCGTCGACCGTTTTGGAAACAACGGCCGAGTGATGACATGGCATGCTAGCGTTTTAGAAATAACGGCTGGGTGATGACGTGGTACGCCAGCGTTTTAGAAATAATGGCTGGGTGATGACTGGGCGCTTTTTAGAATTGGCGTCTGGCCCGGGAAAACCCCATATGTACTGCACTGTCGCATGCCTCTGCATTCTGTGCCCTAGTTTTGCTTTTCTGCGATATTGCCTCCACTCCGCTCGCCAGCAAGGTTGAGATGGCGCCCAAGCGGAAAGCTCAGAGTTCGTCCGTCGCAGTCATTCCTCCTATCTATCCCAACAGTCAGTTGCCCTTCGTAGGTAACCACATGTCTGTTGTCTCTGAATCCGACCTTCTCCATCTCGTATCCATCAGAGTTCTTCCTCCGAAGGAGCTCTGTTCTTGGCGGATCTGTCGTGGGGTCACTGTTCTGACGGAAGATACCCACGAATCCATCATTTACGTTCCTTTTCTCATCCGCGGCCTTGCTCTTCCCGTTTCCCCTTTCTTCCGCGGTCTCCTTGATTTCTACCGCTTGAATCTGACCCATCTGAATCCCAATTCCATTCTGCAAGTTTCCGTCTTTGTTCATTTATGCGAAGCTTTCCTTGGTATTCTGCCACACTTAGGCCTATGGAAGTACTTGTACCACTGTCGGCCTGGAATGGCTGGGGGACAGCACCAGCTTGTGGGGGGTGCGAGTTTGGAGATGTGCCGCTAGAGGAAAACCGAGTACCTCGAAATCCCACTTAAGGATAGCATCAAAGGATGACGCCTGGAATGGTTTATCATGGAGAATCATGGGAATTCCCTCCCCCCACGGTCAGGGAGACAGCCAGATATTCGCACTCCAAGCTGGACCGAATCCCCCACAGACCTGGAGGTGGCTGAGGTAGGGGCTCTACTTGCTGAGGTTGGATTGTTGAAAGAGAGGGGTCCGACTGCAGAAGCTGTGGTCGTCGATTTCATTTTCAAGAACATTCAGCCATTAAAGGACAGAGCATACCCAGCCTATCTGTATCGAGGCCTCGCTGATTCAACCCGGGTTACCAACAGAAGAATTCCTGCTGTGGATTTGGTCAGCCGGCTCGAGATGATACTCAGAGGCAAGGTGTCAAACATCGGTGCTCCTATTGCATACTCAGCCTGGAATCTGCCTCCTTCCAAGGCTTTTACAAGTTTTGTGTCAAATCTTCCTGTTGTTGATAGCGGTTTGGGCCTTAGAGTGCGACCCTCTCCCGAAGAGGTTAGTGCTTTGGTCGCCTCACTTGGTGAAATCCCTGACGACGAGAGGCAGGTTCATTTCGAGGTACCTTTGAATCCAAGTGATGCAGAGATAAGTGCTATGCTGGATATGTTGGCTGAAGATTCCTCTGATGCAGCTCCTGCTGAAACACTGGCTGTAGCACCCATTACCGAGGCTGGCAAAGATTTGGATATTTAGAGGTCTGATAGTTTTCGCCTGAAGCGTCCTCGCCGAGCCAATCAACCAACTTCTCCTACTGAGGGGAAGAAAAAGAAAAGGAGACATCTTCACCGAGTGTCATGCTTGGATCAAGATGCCGGTCCTTCTGCTCCTGCTGCTGAGGAAGTGCTAGTGCCGGTTTTTGCTGAAGCTGACCCCAATGGGTGTGACCCAACTGCTGCTGACCCCAATGGGTGTGACCTCGAGGATGCTGATCCCAATGGGTGTAACCCAACCAAAGTTGACCCCAATGGGTGTACTGCCCGCGTTTTTGATGAAGATGAAGAGGAGGAGGATGAAACCCCCCTAATTCGGAAGAACAGCCGGCGCTACGTAGCCAGCGGGGAGAGTAGTGGTGTTCCTTCTCCAGCTTTGTCTGCCCTCGTTGGTCTACAAGAATTATCTCTGGCAAACTTTGATCAGACTCTTGAAGACATGGTCCCAGAAGATCTGTTGTCAGAGCCAGTAGATGATGGGATGATGGATATTTGTGCTGATGTGCCTAATGTCGGGTTGGAGTTATCCCATGCGGCGTCCCGTGCCTCATCGACCTTGGATCGTGGTCTTAAGGGTCAGGATGCTGGCTTGGATTGCTCTGCTCCCATTGAAGTGGATGGAGGTCCTTCAGCCTTAGAGGTGGCTGTTACAGAGGATTCAGCCCTCAAGGATGGCGCTAGCGCTTACCTAGCCCCCGAGGGTGTTGCCGGGGATGATCCAGCTCAGATGGGTAGCGCGAGCTATGACCCAGCCCCCGAGGGTGTTGCCGGGGATGATCCGGCTCAGATGGGTAGCGCGAGCTATGACCCAGCCCCCGAGGGTGTCCTAGTTGGTTCTCCCTCTCGCACTTCCATGGATGTTCACGTAGGGTCTTCTCCTCCGCATTCTGGTTGTATGGCAACAGCTCAAGCTTCGGGTCAGGGAGTCGCTTTAGAGGTTAGCGCTCCTGATGACAGAATTTTGACTTCTGCTGATGACACTAACTTGGTTCCCACTGGTGCATTGCGGGTTGTTCCGATTGGTGATCCTTCATCGAGCCGTCAGTTGATTTCCCATGACTTAGGAGTTCCTTCGTTCTTCTCCAACCTCCAGGTAATTTGGTTTCTTCTGGTCTGACTTTTACTCCAGGTAGACTGCTGTTATTATACTTATCTGTTCTTAATGTCAGGCATTGGTGGACGAGATGACTGGTCAGCTAAAATTGCGGGGTGCCTCTGTCCCAGAAGGAGCTTTGTCTCTGACGCATTGGAATCTGGTGCTGCTTTAGTGGTGGGTATCTGATTGGAGATGGCGAATGCTGGTTAGTGCCCTTTGCTTCTTCTTTGGTTGCTTGACTGATCTGCTTTTTAACTGAACACCCCGGCTTGATTGTTCCTTGACAGATATGGCCCGACGGTACTCTGATCTTGAAGAAAAGTATTCTCAAGGTCAGACTGAATTGCCCCGGGTTTCTGCTTCTCTGAATGATGCTAACACGCTGAACTCCACTCTCAAGATTGAATTGGCCCGGGTTTCTGCTTCTCTGAATGATGCTAACACGCTGAACTCCACTCTCAATGCTTAGCTTGACTCTGAAAAGGTGGCCACTGAATTAAACTTTCACTTGCCCTTATCTGCTATGTTCTTAGTGTTTGCTTGACGTTGGAGAACTGATTCTTGTCTACAGGAGGAAAAACGTGCTCTTGCCACTTCTCGCGACAACTTAGACAAGTTGTACCGTGACGCCAGTAACTCGTTGACCATCTTGGAGAGGAGCCATCGTTTTACCATGGAAGACTTGGATAACCATCGTTATAAGCTGCAAGAGTCCCTGGATGATATGATTCGCCTCAGGCAATTAGTGTCGAACAAGGATACTGTCATCAAGGATCTGCGTGCTTCCAAGAAGTCAGTCGTCCAGGAGCTGGAAGTCGCTCGGTTGGCTGTCAAGGCTGCTGAGGATATTTCTGCTACTCTGAGGGCCCAGCGCGATAGAGCTATGGACAAAGCCGTTCGCGCGGGGCGGATCCTGATGAGAAGACCCGGCGTGGTTGTTCCTGACGACATAGCGACAGACGTGAATGCCGCTCCTGATTCCTCGAGTCGCCCCTCTTCGTCAGTTGCTCCTAAGAAGAACATTACCGAATAGAAAACACTGAATGCTTTGAATATGTGGTTAGTGTGCTCGGATATTTCGTTAGAAAACACTTTTTAGTACTGAATGTCGTTATTGTTTTCCCGTTGTTAGAATTCAACAGTATCTTCAATCGTAGAAGTAAACGCAGTATGATGATTTTGAAATTTCTTTATGGGGCATAGAGGTCACCCTAAGATGAGAAATCGCAGACGTGCCGAGAGTGTCGTGCCAATTTAAGTCAGTACCAACTTAAATCGACCGCTCCGTTAGTAGGGTATAGTGGTCACCCCGAGTTAAGTAAGCGTGAGCATGTCGCACCGCCTTAAGCCATTGCCGACTTAAGCCGATTGCTCCGTTAGTAGGGTATAGTGGTCACCCCGAGTTAAGTAAGCGTGAGCATGTCGCACCGCCTTAAGCCATTGCCGACTTAAGCCGATTGCTCCATTAGTAGGGTATAGTGGTCACCCCAAGTTAAGTAAGCGTGAGCATGTCGCACCGCCTTAAGCCATTGCTGACTTAAGTCGATTGCTCCGTTAGTAGGGTATAGTGGTCACCCCGAGTTAAGTAAGCATGCAGGTTGACAGCGAACAATTCGAGTGCATTTGAGGTCTTTTTATTGATGATATATTTCCTTGTTTACAGAGTACATTGCCGTCCTAATAGCTTTTGAGGTATAGCTAGGGGTAAAACTTCCTGAGATGCTCTATGTTCCATGAGTTCCCAATTTTCGTGCCATCCATCTGAGTAAGGCGATACGATCCAGGCCGAGTGACTTCTGCTACTATGAACGGTCCTTCCCATAGTGGCGACAGTTTGTGCCGTCCCTCCCCCGTTAGAATTCGGCGGAGGACGAGGTCTCCCACTGCGGGGATCGATTCCGTATGGCCTTGTCATGATAGCGCCTCAGAGTTTGCTGATATCAGGCTGACTGAATAACTGTATTCAATCGTTCTTCTTCTAGTACATCGACATCCTCCAGCCTAGTAGCCTCAGCTTCTGCTATGTTTTCAAAGATTAACCTTGGTGCCCCATACTTGAGATCAGCAGGTAGCACTGCTTCCGAACCATAGACCATAAAGAAAGGTGTGTTTCCATGCAAGGCTCGACTAGGTTGAGTTCTCAGGCTCCAAACAACATACGGCAGCTCTCTGATCCACTTTCCTGCGAACTTTTCATTCTTGTCAAAGACTTTCTTTCTGAGTGCTTCCAATATCATCCCGTTGGCTCTTTCTACCTGCCCGTTGGCTCTTGGGTGTGCCACTGAGGCATATTTGATCTGAATGCTCTTTTGCTCGTAGAAATCGAAGAACTCTGAGCTTGTGAAATTGGATCCCAAGTCGGTTATGATGCTATTTGGTATTCCAAACCTGAATATTATGTCTTATATGAATTCCACTACCTTGGCTGAAGTTAGAGAAGCAATGGGTTTGAACTCTATCCATTTAGTGAATTTGTCGATAGCAACCAGTACATGAGTGTATCCTCCTTGAGCTTTCTTGAAAGGTCCAATCATATCCAATCCCTAGCATGCGAACGGCCAAGTTATGGGTATGGTTTGCAGTTGCTGTGTTGGTAGATGTTGCTGTTTTGACAAGTACTGGTAGGCTTCGCAGCTCTGGACTAACTCGGCTGCATCACTCTTTATTGTTGGCCAATAGAAACCTGACATGAAGACCTTCCTAACTAGGGTCCTGGATGCTGCGTGTATCCTGCATTGCCCAGCGTGAACCTCTTCTAGCAGTTGCTTTCCGGTGGCTGAGAGAATGCATTTCATGAGGACTCCTGATGCGCCCCTTCTGTATAGCGTTTCCCTAATGAGAGTATAATGAGCAGACTGCCTTGCAACTCGTTCTGCTGCATTTTTGTCATCTGGTTCCTCCTCATTTTTTATGTACTTGATGATCGGATCTCTCCAGTCATCAGAATTTGACTCTGGTTGGCTCAAAGCACTGCATTCCTCCGCCCGATCCAGTGAAATGCTCGGGTGTAGTATTTCTTGAACAAAAACTCCAGGCAGGACCTGAGTCCGACTGGATCCTAGCTTGGATAATATATCAGCTGCTGTGTTTCAATCTCTCTCCACATGATGAAATTCCAGACCTTCAAATTTGTCTTCTAGTTTCTGGACAGAAGTGCAGTATTTTCCCATGGAATCATTCGAGCAATCTCATTCTTTGTTTATCTGACTTATGACCACCAGTGAATCTCCATATACCATCAGTCTCTTGATGCCCAGTGATATGGCAATGTTCAGTCCATGAATCAGAGCTTTGTATTCTGTTGCATTGTTGGAGGATGGGAATAACAATTGAAGAGCATACTTGAGTTGTTCACCTCCAGGTGCAATAAAGAGAATCCCTGCGCTTGCTCCCTGCAGCTTCAACGAGCCATCAGAATACATTCGCCATACTTCTGCAGTTTCTGGGTTATCCAGCACCTGTTGCTCGGTCCATTCTGACACGAAGTCAACCAGTGCTTGAGTTTTGATGGCAGTGCGAGGTCGAAATTCAATGTCATGAGATCCTAGTTCACAAGCCCACTTGGCTATTCTTCCGATGGCTTCTTTATTGTGGAGAATATCCCCTATCGGAAATCCAGTGACTACTATGACTTTGTGGTCGTCGAAGTAGTGATGGAGCTTGCGTGCAGTTAGAAGTTCTGCATATAATAACTTCTGAACTTGAGGGTATTTTTTCTTCGAAGGACCCAGAACTTCACTGATGAAATAGACAGGATGCTGTACTTGGTACGCATGTCCCTCTTCAGCTCGCTCGACTACCAACGCGGTGCTCACCACGTGAGTCGTGCAAGAGATGTATAATAATAGATCTTCTGCTGGTTGAGTCGACGTGGCTCGGCGCGGTGGTTTTAGCACTGGCGGTGTCGTCAAGAACTTTTTCAGTGCATCTAAAGCTTCTTGTGCTTCTGAAGTCCACTGGAATTTGTCCACCTTCTTGAGCAACTTATAGAATGGTAAGCCTTTTTCTCCTAGCCTCGATATGAATCTGCTCAAAGCTGCCATACATCCGGTGAGTCTTTGTACTTTCTTCTGTGATCGTGGTGCTTCCATCCTCATGATAGCCTCGATCTTTTCTGGATTGGCTTCAATTCCCTGGTGACTGACAATAAACCCAAGCAACTTTCCTGCTGGTACTCCGAAGACACATTTTTTAGGATTAAGCTTCCATCGATATCGCCGTAGACTGTTGAAGACCAGCTGTAAATCTTCAATGAAGTTTTCTGAATCCTCCATCTTGATCACCACATCATCCACATAAGCTTCCACACGCTTGCCCCAGTGGTCGGCTAAGCATGTCTGAATAGCTCTCTGATAAGTCGCTCTAGCATTTTTGAGGCCAAACGACATGGAGGTATAGCAGAAAGCTCCAAACGGGGTGATGAATGCTGTTTTTTTCCTCGTCCTCTTTCGCCAGGCTAATCTGATGATACCCGTAGTAGCAATCCAGGAAAGACAACATAGAACACCCGACGGTCGAGTCCACCACCTGGTCGATCCTAGGGAGTCCGAAGGGATCCTTCGGACAGTGTTTGTTGAGATCTGTATAGTCGACGCACATGCGCCAATCCACCTTATTCTTTTTGAGTACAAGAACAGGATTAGCTAACCACTCAGGATGTAACACCTCTCTAATGAATCCGGCCACAACCAAGTGAGCCAGCTCAGCACGGATGGCTTCTCTTTTGTCGGGCGTGAAGCGACGTAATTTTTGTCGGATCGGTCTCGCCTGGGGGTAGACTTTCAATTTGTGCTCGGCCAGTTCTCTCGGGACTCCCGGCATATCCGCAGGTCGCCATGCGAATACGTCTCGGTTATCTTGCAAAAACTGGATGAGCGTGCCTTCCTATTTGTCATCTAGGCTGGAACTGATGATAGCAGTCTTGCGCTCGTCGGCGAACCCAAGATTGATTCTCTTGGTTTCTTCAGTCGGTCGTATAGAGGTCACGGCTTGAGCTTCGTTCGCGGGTACCACGAGGTCTTCCTCAGGCTTTGAGTTCGCCTACGCAGAAGAAGTCGCTGATGGCTTGGTGGTGAGGGCCGCCTGAATGGCCACTCGGAAACATTCTGCGGCGCCTTGGAAGTTAGTGCGCATAGTTATGATCCCTTGTGGTCTTGGCATCTTCAATATCATGTATGTATAATGTGGAATGGCCATGAACTTTGCCAATCCAGGCCTCCCAATGATGGCGTTGTATCCGTAGTCGAAATTTGCCACCTCGAACCTCAGGAACTCGGTCCTGTAGTTCTCCAGAGTTCCGAAGGTGACTGGCATGTAAATATGGCTCAGCGGATATTCTCCTTCAGTTGGCACGATGTCGAAGAAGGGTGTGTCCGACTTATGGAGTTCTTTGAGGGGAACTCTTAAGCCTTGGAGCGTCCGGGGGAAGGTGACGTTGATGCTGCTTCCCCCGTCCACTAATACCTTTTTTACCCTGCTCTCTCGGATCACCGGATCGATGAGGAGCGGGTACTTGCCCGAGTGGTCGAAGTTGAGCCACTGATCTGCCCGGGTGAAGGTGATTGGGTGCTCGGACCATCGGTACGGGGCGGGAGGACCGGTAGCCGCCACCAGTATCTGACGATCATTGAGCTTTTGTTATCTCTTGCTTTCCTGCGACTCGTGTCCACCGAAGATGACGTTGACTTCTCTGTCAATGCGCGGGAAGGCTCCACCTCCTCCCTCCTCGTGCTGCTGGGGTTGTTGAGGTTCTCCAGGAACTCCTCATGGCGGGGGAGGAGGTAGAGGTTGGAAGGGTTGGTCGTTCCCCACGGAATGCTTGAAGTCTCTGTAGTTCTGAAGGGTGTGGCGCATGTCCTTGTGGTACGGGCACTGGGTGTCGAGGATGTCGTCCAGTGTGTGTTTGCCTCCGCGAGGTCCTCCTTGGGCGCGAGAGGCGGGCGGTCCGGCGGCATGAACCTCTTCACGAGGCCTCTTCTCCCAGTGTTTGTCGGGCTGCTGGTTCGTGTGGCAGAACCTCCAAGTTATTGGGCCCACATGCACCCGTCCTTGTCCCAAAGACCTCAGACGGCCATGCATGTGCACCAGATAACTCAACAGGATCTGTCCGATTGCCCCAAGGACATCGGATAAACCACTTTCAACCAGAACCGCGGGATTAAGTAACACAAATCACACACACCAATATTTTTACAGCGGAAATATTATTACCAAATTTTACAAGTTACAAAAATTTTACATTATTTTATCGGAGTGATTATAAGTTTGAAATATATGCTAGCTCAAATGACCATCCTCAATAAGAAGTATAGAAGAAGCACTTAGACTTATAAGAAGGCCGAGCCCACCGGCACTTAACACCATCAACAGCATCACAAAGTTAGGACCTGAAAAACAACAGGGAATAAAACCCTGAGTATGGAATTACTCAGCAAGACTTACCCGACTAAAGAAAAGACTCTCAAGGGTATGCTGGAATGGAATCAAGGAGAGGCTTTAGCAAGAGTCAACTTAGATACTTTTGCAGAAATAGCTTACTAAAGTGAGTCCTTACTTTCAATATTTTAACGCCAAATTAAGTATTAATAGACCTTGTTTGCATCTAGTTTAATTTCACCATCACATTAATCAATCCAACATGATTTTTGCTCATTAAGATTCCATCCATGACTTAGATTGTAGGGCAGTGACCAAGTCTTCATAACCGCGAAGGTACGGCGATCCGAATCGATTATACTCAGCTGAGGATCTCCAATCACACGACATATGTAGCACTTAACCCTTGCATATGTCAACCCGCCACCGGGGTTCTTAAGACCAGATCAGGTTCACGCAAACCGAGAGCACAGATACACCACCGTCCAGCCTCTTGCTACGGAGGGTACATGCTACTCTTGCCACCGCTCCACGCCCATTTCGTGTTATCTTATTCTGGCCTTAGTCTGCCCGAGGCAAGGCTTACCCATGACGAGGCATGTGACCAGCTAAAGGGTCCTCGGTCATCCAAGCCTACATTCAGTATAATCCTTAATCAACCTGGGTAGAACATCACCTGTTCCTAGCCCAAGTCCCGATTTAAGTACTTCCACCCTTAGGATTGTTTGTATTCCTTAAGATGAAAAGAGCATCACAGGGAACTTTGTAGTAAGATCCCACCATGCTCCCAATGAAAATATATTCTTGCAGGTAGAAGTCATCTTTCCTCAGGATAACCCCTGAGCAAGGCCTTAACGCAAAAGACAACCTCTATCCACAAGATCTGAGCAGGGCTAAGCATTTTTGTAAATCATATTTTGATACTTCACCAGAAGTATCTAATAAGGTATGGATATCAAGGAAGGCAATGCATCAAAGGGTTTCAAGCAACTCCTATAAACCTAATGCACATTTCACTAGACTTAAAGTGTGCGAAAATTATTTAAAAACACAAGGAAGGGGTTGCATGCACCGGGGCTTGCCTGAGTAACCATAGGTTAGTGTTTGTTAGGTGACGTCCGCTTGACGAGTATTTTTCGACCGAGCACTTGCTTGATTTAACCATCTTCAGGTTGATTCATCAGCTTCAGCTTGCAGATTAGCCCGCGCTTGGGGTCGACTTGGGTCATCTTCCGCATCGCGCGACTAATTAACGTACCTGAATGAAATGCATTATGCACATGAATGCATATAAACAGGAATAGCGCAAATCTAAATAGTGATATACGATAGCGTATTAAACACCTAAGGGTGAGGCGTTGTACAATCTTACATGAAAACACTAGTTATTAACGTACGACTAAGCGCAATAATTACGCTTCTCGAACCTAACGCAAACATCACGAACAACAAACTATACACACGAAATATAATTAGCCTACACAACTCACCAGCTAATTAATTAAATGCTAACCTTATCTCTTGCTTTATAAATTATACTACATCTTTACAAGTGATTAAAATATTTCATCAACACACATGCCTACTAAAATTCTACTCGGTACACTAATTCAACTAATTGACCGGAATAGCGAAATAACTCGCTATAACTGAACCTAGCTCGATAATCGCAAGAACTGCGAAGTCGACGAGAGTTTCGTGACTTACGCAATTTATCGAGCACTTTAATGAGCATCGCACTAGCACATTAATTTATTTAACGATCGAACTATTCTGAAAAATTTATTAGCTTACCGTTTCCACAGCTGACACAATTCCGCGAGATCGGTAGTTATTTTCCGATTTAGGCAATTTGTCGAGCGCGCTTGGCAGGTGCCACACGAACTTCATGCTGCTAGCTCCGTCCTCACGGCTTGGGACTTGACGTAGACGAGGATCACGATCGATGATATCGACGTGCCAGCGCGACGATTTCCATTTGACGACGATGATGGCAGTACGACTTGTTCGAGTTGAGGCGAGCGCGATCCAGGTACCACAGTAGTACGCCGACAAGTCCACGCCGACACAACGAGGTGAACGCGGCAACACACGGCTCAACGGGTAAAGAGGGCGCGACGGCTGGCGAGCTGGGCTAGCTCGGATAGGAACAGCTGACGGGATGACCATGGCGAATAGGAAATTGACTACCGGTGAAAACCGATAGCCGAACATGAATTGCACAGATCGACGACGTGAGGCCTGATCTGGCGAGTACGACGCAAGGAGGGCGTCACAGCCACTGCTCCGACATGAAATACTTGCTGTTGAGCACGACGGAGGCTGGGAAGCTGTCAACGGTTGACCCAACAGCGAGCAGGGGCACCAGGGCACGCTGGATTGACGAGTAGCTGGGCTGGGGAAAAAGCTTAACGCAGCTCGCGCAGTGAACAGGGAGTTCGACGAACTAGAGCACGGCCAGTGCTTGAAAAGGGTCCTAGACGAGCGCAGGAAGATGGGCGCTAGGGGACTTCGGATGGCGAGCTGGAGGGAGCAAGGGTGCAGCCCACGCGAGCAGAGGAAGCTTGGGAACGACGGCTGTTGAGTCCTGCAGAGAAGTTCACGCGCTGGGATGGAGTCCGGCAAGCACACGGAGGGAGATGGGCGCGCGACAACAGGGAGAGAGAGAATCGCCGGCGAGCATGGCAGCGCACGGCAACCATTGGAAGGGGAGGGAGCACGCCGAGGGAGCCTGACGCGGCCAGTGCTCCGCTCGCCGAACGAGCAGGGAGCCAGCGCGGCTGGGCGACTTCCATGGCGGCCGGGCACGCAGGAACTCGGCGCACAGACTGGGAAGACGGCGTGCAGAGGGACGAGCTGGAGGAGGGAGGAGATGTAGCCGGGCTCGGACCGAGAGGTCGCAGCGGAGGAGGACGAGAAGGAAGGGGGCCTGCCGATGCCAGTGCCGACTGCCGGGAAGAAATATCGCAACACGAGTAGAGATGAGCTGGGGAGAGGATGAGAACAACTAAGACACAGGAAAATCTTACGTCGGCTGAACGGATGAAGGAGAGAAGATGAGCATGTCGACGGATGGAGGATAAGGCTCCTGGGCGAGCACCAATACGGGAGAGGAGGAGAGATATGGATGCGTGTCTGGCTTTGACGATAGGAAGCAGAGAGAGGGCGGTGAGGATAGAGGATATTTTCTTTTTTTCTCTTTTTTTATCAGTAATCAAAGATATTTTGATCACGATTTCTAGCAATAACAAAAAGGTCGACCGTATTGCGACACAGTTTGATTCGATTCGAAATCTGATAAATTTACCTGCGGTCGGAACACATGATTTCATGGTCACGGTAATTTACCCGAGAATCGAAGCTCAATTATGATTCCTGGACGCGCAATCACGGTTTTGATTTAGCGATTACATGGAACCAGATAAATTTACACCCGTCATTTATATCCAAAGTTTTGGATCGGGCAAGAAACGACAGGCCGAAATAAACTGATTTCGGCACTGATAATTTGTTCGGCGTGATTCAACCGAAATTAGCCGAAACAATATCTGCGAAAGTGCACGCGATTTTGTCTTCGAAACAGCGTGCTGAAGAATAAATTGGATTATAACCTCACACGCGATTTTTCTCAGACAATGCGCGACACAGATTATTTTGCCTCGAACATGTCACACCCGGTTTTGGAAGGCAAACCGAATGCGGACTATGTACGTGCCAGGATCAGAACTCACGTACACAGTGATTACATAAATGAACATCATCGCACAATGCTCGAATAATAACATAAAAGAGTAATAACCGGTTACATCACAGAGTCTTAGACATCCACATAGTCATCAACTTAACAGTTAAATCAAAGTGCTAACGAAACGCAGTAAAGATAAGGCCTTCACAGGCAGCTGACTGGGGGTTGCCGCCAACCCACACCTAGAATTCGTCGTAGTCTTGGAACTCCTGGAAGTCTCCTTCCACGACTTCGTCTTCTCCGGAGCAGTGGTTACAATGCGGACAACCTGGTGTTTTGTGGTAAAGCAAGGATGAGTACACATCAACGTACTCAGCAAATGTCCCGTTTGGCTGAAGTGGACTAGCTTTATGTGGGGTTAGGCTCCAGCAGTTGCTTTTAGTTAGTCAGGTATTTACCATTAGTAGAAGCCAGATTTTTATCATTAACCAACCCATGAACCATTTCCTCATCGAGGAACAACATCATCATATTCGAACCAAAATCATAACATAATCCTTGTATCTCGAACCATTTGTATCTCTAATCAAAGAGGATCCCAAGGCTGCTCTTAACCGTGAGCACGGCTGATATATCAGTTTCACTACCCTCTGCAGAGGTCGCACACTTTACCCATGAGCCGTGATTCCCGTTCTGCCCGGGGAGAGCTAATCCCCATTGACCACTACCTAGGTGGTCCGGCAGGGTCTCACTACGTAGCTGTTACAAAGATTCCCTAGAGATCATAGCTGCCCGTTAGGTTTCTCCAGTTTGATAAACACAGTACTCCTCCCCGCAGGAGAGTGACTAACAAAAGCAAAACGAAAGAACCTCGGCACTCAGCCTCGGCAGAGCAAGCACTGTGCCTGGACCCCATTGACGGCACGACGGCAAAGCAACTACACCTCTAGTTCCTCTGATTATTTAGCTAGGGGTGCCCCATTTCACCCTCATGGTTGCACTGTTATCCCGGGTGGTCTCTCAACGAACAGGTCCTTACGGAGAGGTACTCAGGAGACAGCCTGAGCCCCCTAGAGTATCACAAGATCATCAACACCATCAGGATAACAGTATCATAAATATTCACATCATGTTCATTGATTAAGTTAAGGCAGTAGCAGGATGCTAACCATATAACCCAAAAGGTAATCAAGGATAAAGTAAAGTGTAAAGCTAGTCAATCCTTAGGTTTCAAGTAAGTAATGCGGGACAGTGTATTATAAAGTAAATGGGACATAATGGGACTGAGGACACTTGCCTTCACCAAACTGTTGCTCAGGGACTTCCTCTGCAACTTCCTCGGGAAACACAGACTGCTCGTTGTCTACGTAAAGTAATCATTCACACTATGCACTTGGGGAAATAACAAATAAAAACAATATACCAAACATATGCAGCAGAGGGTGGTCACAAATTCATTACAGAAAAGGAATAGGCACTCTGGTGTTTCCTAGGTCTGGGGTAGAGGACTATACAAAATGAGTCATTATCCACTACTCAGGTTTAAGTCAGTGGTGGAATTAAATAATTATCTGGTTTAAGTTCCTAAACTTAAGGGTTTGAGTCCATAAACTTAAGTGCTCCAACCTTTATTAAAGTCTACTACCTTTTTTTTATCCCAAAATAGAGTTCCAATAACCTTAATCCTATCCTAAAGATTAACCATTAATTGGAACATGGAAACAGCAGGAAAACAGTGCATAATCAGATAGATAATAATTTTATGAACATTTTGCAATTTGAAGCACCTAATTTGGAGTTCATATGGCAAAGTTATGAATTTTACAAGTTTAGGGGTTAAAAATATGCCCTAGGGACCTATTTTGAATTAAGTAAAAGGGCTGAGGACTTAACTGCGAGAAACCAGGGACGGCGGGCGCAAAATCCAGAAAACCGGGGGGTTCTTTAAGAAAAAGCGCGGGCGAAGGGGTATCGGGCGCTTACAGCCGTTAGATCTCAGATCAACGGCCAGGATTAGATCCTGCGGCGGGCGCGCGGGCGCGCGGCGGCTCGGGGTGGCTGACAGGCGGGGCCGGGCGGACAGCGCGAGCGCGGGCGACTGGCAAGCGGGACCGGGCGGGCAGAGCGCGCGGGCGACTGGCAAGCGGGACCGGGCGGGCAGAGCGCGCGGGCGACTGGCAAGTGGGGCCTAACGGGCAGAGAGACGGGGTGAGGGGGCAGTGGACCTGGGCCGCTGGATCTCTGGCGGACGGCCATGATTAGGTCCGGGCGGGTTGAATCAGGGTCGCCCGATCTGGGTTGAACGGCGGAGATCGGATGGGCGGCCTGGGTTTTCCCTACGGCTAGCTGGGGCGGCAGCGCTCGTCCCCGCGGCGGAGGGCTCGCCGGAGACGAGGGGCGCGGGCGATTGGCGGGACTCTGGGGTGACCTGGGTGGTCGGGGAGGTCGGGGAGGGCGCGGGGAGTTCTCCGGTAGGGTCTGGGTCGGGGCAGAGGCACCGGAGGGGTGCGATTCACGGCGGGGCGGCTCGGCGGCGGGATTACTCTACTCCGGCGAGGAATTACACACGGCAGAGAGCAAAACAAGGGGCGATAGGGGCGGGAGAGGTCCCTTACCTCAAGGCGGGCTCCAGGGACTCCTCGGCGACGACGGAGACGCGACGGTGGCCCGGGTCGACGGCGGCGGCTGCACGGCGGACGACGGGTGAGCGCGGGCAGAGAGAAATAGGGAGGGGGAGAGGGAATTGGGGCGCGTTCCGGGTTGCGGACGTCGGGGTGGAGCTCACCGGGGCTAAGGGCGCGGCGGAGCTCCAATGGCGACGGGGAACCGAGCTCGGGACGGCGGGGTTATGGCGGCGCTCTGCGTGCGCGCAGCGAGAGGGAAAGAGGGTCTACTGGAGCGCAAATGGGGGAGAGGGTGAGGGCGAGTGGGGCTCGGGGCTCAAGTGGCCGAGGGCGAGGTGGGGCGAGCTCCCCACGCGCGACGTGGGCGCGAGGAAAGCGGGCGCGCGTGGCTCGGCGGCGGTTACGCGAGAACGGCGAAGCTGACAGCCGGGACCCGCGACGCAGAGAGAGAGAAGAAGTCAGGCGCGGGCGCGAGGAAAGCGGGGCTGACCGGGAGGGCCCACGGGCAGAGAGAGCGAGGGAGATGGCGCACGCGCGGGCGGGGCGCCGACAGGTGGGACCGGGCAACCAGAGAGAGCGAGGGAGCGAGCGCGGAGACGGCGGCCGCGCCGACAGGTGGGCCCGCTCGCGCAGAGAGAGAAGGGGCGGGAGGGAGAGCGCGCGCGCGGGCGCGCGGGTTGGGCCTGGTGGGCCGAAAGACCGAGCAGGCTGAGGTAACGGGCTTCTTCCCTTTTTCTTTTTATTTTGTAATTTCCTTTCTCTTTTCTTTTTTATTTTCTCCATTTGATTCAAATTCAAATGTGCCACAAATTCAAATTAGACCTTTTGAGAATTATGCACCAAACAAAAGTGAAATCTAGGGTTCAACATGATGCAACAATTCATAGTCCCTTAGGGTTTAACCTATCACACTGCTATTACAAATAAAATAAGCATTTCTCTCCTATAGAAATGAGAAAGAAAAGATTGGGGAAGGGTGAGAAAAGAAAAGTAACACCTGAATTTGTGAATATGAGCAAAGAAATTTTATACCCCCAAATTCAGGGTGTTACAAACCTATCCCCCTTAAAAGAATCTCGCCCTCGAGATTCAGGGTTGGTCAGCAAAGAGTTCAGGGTATCTGGCTTTCAGATCATCTTCTCGTTCCCAAGTTGCTTCTTCCTCCGAGTGGTGACCCCATCTGACTTTGCACATTCTGATGGTATTCCTCCGGGTGACTCTGTCTGCAAACTCCAGAATCTGCGTTGGCTTCTCTGTGTATGTCAGATCCTCCTGGACTTCCAAACCCTCCACTGGCAACTGTTCTTCTGGTACTCGCAGACACTTCTTCAATTGTGACACGTGGAACACATTGTGCACTGCTGACAAACTTTCTGGTAGGTTGAGTTGGTAAGCCACTTCTCCACGCTTTGCTTGAATCTGATATGGTCCAACGTACCGGGGTGCTAACTTGCCTTTAACTCCGAACCTTCTAACTCCCCTGATAGGTGACACCTTCAGATAGACGAAATCCCCCACTTCGAAACTCAGTTCTCTTCTCCTTCGGTCCGCATAGCTTCGCTGCCTTGATTGTGCTATCTTCAGATTCTCCCGAACCATTTTGATATTCTCTTCGGCTTCAAGCAAAATGTCGGGGCCAAACACCTGTCTCTCTCCAGGCTGGTCCCAATGCAGCGGAGTCCTACAACTCCGTCCATAGAGTGCCTGAAACGGCGACATCTTCAAGCTGGCTTGGTAACTATTGTTATAGGAGAATTCTGCATAAGGTAACCTTTTGTCCCATCCTGACTTGTCTTGCAACGCACAGGCTCTCAGCATATCTTCTAGGATCTGATTAGTTCTTTCAGTCTGACCGTCCGTCTGCGGGTGATAAGCCGAGCTGAAGTTCAAATGGGTGCCCAAGGCTTCTTGTAGCTGCTGCCAAAAATGAGAGGTGAACTGCGTTCCTCGATCTGACACTATCTTCTTCGGCACACCATGGAGGCAAACTATCCGTGACATGTATAACTCAGCTAACGTTGCTCCGGTATATGTGGTCTTCACAGGTATGAAATGGGCCACCTTTGTTAAGCGGTCCACAACCACCCAGATGGAATCATAACCGGCCCGGGTACGAGGTAGGCCAACTATAAAATCCATCCCGATCTCATCCCACTTCCACTGAGGAATCCGCAATGGCTGCAACAATCCGGCGGGCCTTTGATGCTCTGCTTTGGTTCTCTGACAGCTATCACAGATGGCAACATATTCTGCGATCTCTCTTTTCATGCCATACCACCAAAACCTCCTTTTTAAATCCTGATACATCTTTTCACTTCCCGGGTGTATGGAGTAGGCTGTCTCATGAGCTTCCTTTAGGATCAGCTCCCGAATAGGTTTGAGGTCGGGGACACACAATCGGTCCTTGAACCATATTACCCCCTCTTCATCCTCTCGAAAGTCTTTGCCTCTTCCTTCCAAGATTAGCTGCCGGATTTTGTTGATGCTTTCATCATCCTTCTGCCCTTCTTTGATCTCCCGCTCTAGGGTGGGCTCTAATTCCACTGTTACTCCTTGCGTACTGTTCAAAAAACCAAGGCTCAATCTATCGAACTCCTTGGCTAACTCATATGGCATTGGGTACATGGCCAACATATTGACTTGACTCTTCCTGCTCAAAGCATCTGCAACTACATTGGCTTTGCCTGGATGGTAATGTATCTCCAACTCATAGTCTTTGATCAATTCCAACCATCTTCGCTGCCTCATGTTTAACTCTGACTGGGTGAATATGTACTTCAGACTTTTATGATCTGTGTAGATGTCGCACTTCTGTCCATACAAGTAATGTCTCCAGGTCTTCAAAGCATGAACTACTGCTGCCAACTCCAGATCATGTGTGGGATAATTTTTCTCATGGATCTTCAGCTGCCGAGATGAATATGCTACAACTCTTCCTTCTTGCATTAGCACACATCCCAATCCAGTGTAAGAAGCATCGCAATACACTGAGAATGGCTTGTGAACATCAGGCAGAACTAACACAGGTGCTGTGGTCAATCTATTTTTCAGTTCTTCAAATGCTTCTTGACACTTTTGGGTCCACTTGAACTCAACTTTCTTCGCTAGTAACGCTGTCATTGGTCTTGCAATCTTTGAGAAGCCTTCGATGAAACGCCTGTAATACCCAGCCATTCCAATGAAACTCTTGATCCCACGAACATCCTTTGGTGCTTTCCAGTTTAGGATATCTGCTACTTTCTTTGGATCCACTGCCAACCCATCTTGATTTATGATGTGACCCAGAAACAAGACCTCATGAATCCAGAACTCGCATTTGCTCAGCTTGGCATACAACTGATGCTCTCGAAGTCTTTGCAATGCCATCTTCAAATGCTCTACATGATCTTCCTCACTTTGAGAGTATATGAGAATATCATCGATAAACACTACCACAAACTTGTCCAGATAATCCATGAACACACTGTTCATCAGGTACATAAAGAAAGCTGGCGCATTTGTCAAACCAAAGGACATAACTGTGAATTCATATAACCCGTACTTGGTGATGAATGCCGTCTTCGGTATGTCCGAGGGTCGGATTCTGAGTTGATGGTAACCTGATCTCAGATCTATCTTCGAGAATACGCTGGCACCTCTGAGCTGGTCAAACAAATCTTCTATCCTTGGCAGGGGGTACTTGTTCTTGACAGTGACTTCATTCAAGGCTCTGTAGTCTATGCACATCCTTTTGGTACCATCTTTCTTCTCTACAAACAACACCGGAGCGGCCCAAGGCGAGGTACTTGGTCTGATGTAACCCTTCTCTAACATCTCGTCTATCTGCTTCTTGAGTTCTACCAATTCTGGTCCAGACACTCGGTAGGCTCTTTTGGAAATGGGGGCGGTACCAGGGATAAGCTCTATGGCAAACTCAACTTTTCTCTCGGGTGGCATGCCCGTTAGCTCCTCGGGGAACACGTCCGGAAAGTCCGACACAACCTTGATAGTCTCGAGCGGGTTGAGTTCCTTACTATCAACTGAGATCTGGTGACAGACACCCTCCGCTGATTTAGGCATCCTTAGCTCGGCCACTACCTCTTCTCCTGACGGGGACTTTAATGTTACGGTCCTCTTGTCACAGCTAATATTCGCTTCATACTTCATTAACCAATTCATCCCTAGGATGACGTCTATCCCAGGGGTGTCTATTACTATTAAGTCGCTGGGGAACCCTATCCCCCTTATTTCCACCCTTATATTTGAGCATATTTTATCTGTTTGCACCTTGCCACCAACTGAATTAATCCTCATGGGCGGCATCATTGCCTCTACTGAGATGTTATGCAATTCTACCCAGGTTGCAGTGACAAATGAATGAGTTGCACCAGTATCAAATAACACTTTCGTGGGATGAGATTCGACTGAGAACATACCTACTGCCACATCTGGTGCATCCTGGATCGCTTCGGCCTCCAAGTGGTTCACCTTTCCACGGTTGTATGCTTGGTTACGATTGCCTGTCGTTGGCTGCAGTACACCTTGCCTTGTTGGAGCATTGGGGTTGGTCTGCTGCTGCGCCATCTTCTTTGGGCACTGCATCGCCCAGTGGCCTTGCTCTCCGCAGTGGAAACATCCTCTGCCTCCTCCTTGTGCTGGGGCTGCCTGGTTGCTCTGGTTTGCTGCTGAGGCAGGAAGGCGAGGTGCCTGGTTGTTCTGCTTCTGATACTGATTACCTCCCTGCTGGCTGTTCTGACGATACTGCTGCTGCTGTTGGGGGTACTGCCTCTGGAACTGCTGCTGATGCGGACGCTGATTCTGATTTTGATATCCCTGTGGGTGACCCGGCCTGCCTTGCTGAGATGAACTGCCTGAGAAACGTGGACGGCTGATGCCTCCGGACTGGGGCCCACTCATCTTACGCTTCCGATCTTCCATGTCCTTACGCTTCTTCTCAGTCATAATTGCCCTATCAATCAGGTGCTGGAAGGTGGGGAAGGTGTGATTCATCAGCTGGTAATGCAGGGGATCCACTAAACCCCTCATGAACCTGTACTGCCTTTTAGCATCAGTGTTGACATCCTCAGGTGCATACCGAGATAGCTGCAGAAACTTGTCTCTGTATTCACTAACAGACAGGGGTCCCTGCTTCAGAGCCAGAAACTCTTCCTTCTTCACGATCATCAGTCCCTCCGGCACATGGTATCTGCGGAAACTCTCGCTGAATTCCTCCCAGGTGATGGCTTCGGGGTCAGCATGTGTGGCGAGGTAGGACTCCCACCAGGACTGGGCTGCTCCCCTTAGCTGACGGGGACCATACAGAACCTTCTCCCTGTCGTTGCATTGGGCAGTGCGCAGTTCTCTTTCCACTGCGCGCAGCCAGTCTTCTGCATCCATGGGGTCAGCGGAATGGGCGAAGGTAGGAGGGTGCCCTCTCATGAACTCACCACGCTTATCTCGTGGCATCTGGGGCATCTGCACTTGCAATTGGGGTTGAGGTTGCTGTTGAGCCTGTTGCATGGCTGCCAGAGTCTGCCCAATGGCCTGTACTGCCTGAGTCTGCATCAAGAACATCTGCTCCACTGTCATCGGGGGTGGCGGGGGAGGCTGCCTCGGTTGTTCCTCCTGTTGGTCATGCTGCTCTTGCTGAGCACGCCTGTTGCATCGGCGCCTGTTGTCAGACATCTGTGGAAGACATTCATACATCAGCATTGATCTTACAATCCTTCAGCATAAGAAAAGGGAATACAGAATTCTTCAGGACACTGAGTGAACAAGGAGCTTCACTGATCCTCATAATGATTCAACACAGCTTCCCAGATAAGAAGGAAAGTAGAAGTAAATGGCTTCCCAACTAAATAACTGACTTTATTAACATTACTAGCTAGGCCAAACTGCAGGGGAAACCCACAGGTTGGCAACAGTCATTACAAAGATTCAAATCCAGCACAAGTTCATCATAACAAGCATGCAAGCAACTGATAAGCAAACTAAGCTAATTGGAAGCAACTGATAAGCAAACTAAACTAACTAGCTAAGACTGAGACATCTGACTTAAGAATTATTACAAAATTCGACGCTAACGATCTAAGGATCCAAATCTATCCTGGTCTTACAGACAGGGGAACCGTAAGTGTGATGACCACGCGGCGGCGAGCGATATGGGTGCTGAGTCCCAACAGGAGCGGGAGAACCACCCTCCTGGTGATGGCGCTCTGCCAGCTCAGCACGCAACTCCGCAATCTCCGTTCGAGCCCTGCTCAGCTCGTCCAGAGAGTGGTCCAGCTCAGTGTTAAGCACTGCGACTAGGTTGACTGTGCTGCTCAACCTAGGGTTAGCCTCACCAACAGGGGAGACAACCACACTCTCTGTGCTGCCAGTAGGGCGGCGGGGGTAGTACCGAAGGTTAAGACCGTCGGCCACGCCACCGAACAAAGAACAGTACTGGGAGAGTGCACGTCGTGCTGCATCCTGCATAGCCGCCTCTGCAGTGTCCCTCTCGGAGATGGAATAGTGCTCCGAGACGGCCTCCGCACCCCGGAGGTCATCCTCCGGACGGCGAACTAGGCAGGTAGCCTCCCAGCGGTCCGGGTACCTCCCGCGACTGTGCTGGTAGACTACACAACGATACTCGATCGACCAGGTGTGCCGGTCGAAAGCCTGGCGCAGCAAGGTGTCGAGTGCGTCGTGGAAGTGACAACCGCGAGCGGCGTCACGGGTGATGGGTCGGGCGACCCATCCTTCCGCCTCCTGCGGCTCAGAAGACTCCGTGCTGTGGTCTGAGTCGTCGTCGTCGGGGTCTCCTCCAGGTCCTCCTCCAGTAGCTCCTCCAACAGCCGGGACGTCCCGCGGTGGTGCAAGGGGCGCCTCCAGCTGGGCAACAGAGGAACGGGGCCTCACGGACTCCACCTCATGCTGGGATGAGGAGGAAGAGCCCTGCTGCTCTCTGTGCTGGCGTCGGCGTTCCTGCTCCTCACGCAGGCGGTGGTGCAGCCTCTCCAGGTGACTCGACTGACCGGACACGGTGCGGTGCAGGGGACGCTCCGCAAGTCGAGACGGCAGGAAAGGAATCACCGACTTACGTGCAGTGTGTCTAAGACGAGCCATCTACAAAAGACACCGTAAGCATAAGAGTAAGAGCAGAACTAATATGACAAGTAAATAAACCATAGACAGAATGAGATAGAAATTTTAACAAGGTATAATATAGTATATATATATGTAGTAAAACATAGGGTTGGTCGGGGTGACCGACTTTTGAAGTAACATCAGAGGTCAAGGTGAGAGAGAAGGTCAATAGTCCTTAGTACGACCAGTGCTACTCTAGGTCAGCGGTCCTACAGTCAGCACGGCTTTGATACCACTTATGTCACACCCGGTTTTGGAAGGCAAACCGAATGCGGACTATGTACGTGCCAGGATCAGAACTCACGTACACAGTGATTACATAAATGAACATCATCGCACAATGCTCGAATAATAACATAAAAGAGTAATAACCGGTTACATCACAGAGTCTTAGACATCCACATAGTCATCAACTTAACAGTTAAATCAAAGTGCTAACGAAACGCAGTAAAGATAAGGCCTTCACAGGCAGCTGACTGGGGGTTGCCGCCAACCCACACCTAGAATTCGTCGTAGTCTTGGAACTCCTGGAAGTCTCCTTCCACGACTTCGTCTTCTCCGGAGCAGTGGTTACAATGCGGACAACCTGGTGTTTTGTGGTAAAGCAAGGATGAGTACACATCAACGTACTCAGCAAATGTCCCGTTTGGCTGAAGTGGACTAGCTTTATGTGGGGTTAGGCTCCAGCAGTTGCTTTTAGTTAGTCAGGTATTTACCATTAGTAGAAGCCAGATTTTTATCATTAACCAACCCATGAACCATTTCCTCATCGAGGAACAACATCATCATATTCGAACCAAAATCATAACATAATCCTTGTATCTCGAACCATTTGTATCTCTAATCAAAGAGGATCCCAAGGCTGCTCTTAACCGTGAGCACGGCTGATATATCAGTTTCACTACCCTCTGCAGAGGTCGCACACTTTACCCATGAGCCGTGATTCCCGTTCTGCCCGGGGAGAGCTAATCCCCATTGACCACTACCTAGGTGGTCCGGCAGGGTCTCACTACGTAGCTGTTACAAAGATTCCCTAGAGATCATAGCTGCCCGTTAGGTTTCTCCAGTTTGATAAACACAGTACTCCTCCCCGCAGGAGAGTGACTAACAAAAGCAAAACGAAAGAACCTCGGCACTCAGCCTCGGCAGAGCAAGCACTGTGCCTGGACCCCATTGACGGCACGACGGCAAAGCAACTACACCTCTAGTTCCTCTGATTATTTAGCTAGGGGTGCCCCATTTCACCCTCATGGTTGCACTGTTATCCCGGGTGGTCTCTCAACGAACAGGTCCTTACGGAGAGGTACTCAGGAGACAGCCTGAGCCCCCTAGAGTATCACAAGATCATCAACACCATCAGGATAACAGTATCATAAATATTCACATCATGTTCATTGATTAAGTTAAGGCAGTAGCAGGATGCTAACCATATAACCCAAAAGGTAATCAAGGATAAAGTAAAGTGTAAAGCTAGTCAATCCTTAGGTTTCAAGTAAGTAATGCGGGACAGTGTATTATAAAGTAAATGGGACATAATGGGACTGAGGACACTTGCCTTCACCAAACTGTTGCTCAGGGACTTCCTCTGCAACTTCCTCGGGAAACACAGACTGCTCGTTGTCTACGTAAAGTAATCATTCACACTATGCACTTGGGGAAATAACAAATAAAAACAATATACCAAACATATGCAGCAGAGGGTGGTCACAAATTCATTACAGAAAAGGAATAGGCACTCTGGTGTTTCCTAGGTCTGGGGTAGAGGACTATACAAAATGAGTCATTATCCACTACTCAGGTTTAAGTCAGTGGTGGAATTAAATAATTATCTGGTTTAAGTTCCTAAACTTAAGGGTTTGAGTCCATAAACTTAAGTGCTCCAACCTTTATTAAAGTCTACTACCTTTTTTTTATCCCAAAATAGAGTTCCAATAACCTTAATCCTATCCTAAAGATTAACCATTAATTGGAACATGGAAACAGCAGGAAAACAGTGCATAATCAGATAGATAATAATTTTATGAACATTTTGCAATTTGAAGCACCTAATTTGGAGTTCATATGGCAAAGTTATGAATTTTACAAGTTTAGGGGTTAAAAATATGCCCTAGGGACCTATTTTGAATTAAGTAAAAGGGCTGAGGACTTAACTGCGAGAAACCAGGGACGGCGGGCGCAAAATCCAGAAAACCGGGGGGTTCTTTAAGAAAAAGCGCGGGCGAAGGGGTATCGGGCGCTTACAGCCGTTAGATCTCAGATCAACGGCCAGGATTAGATCCTGCGGCGGGCGCGCGGGCGCGCGACGGCTCGGGGTGGCTGACAGGCGGGGCCGGGCGGACAGCGCGAGCGCGGGCGACTGGCAAGCGGGACCGGGCGGGCAGAGCGCGCGGGCGACTGGCAAGCGGGACCGGGCGGGCAGAGCGCGCGGGCGACTGGCAAGTGGGGCCTAACGGGCAGAGAGACGGGGTGAGGGGGCAGTGGACCTGGGCCGCTGGATCTCTGGCGGACGGCCATGATTAGGTCCGGGCGGGTTGAATCAGGGTCGCCCGATCTGGGTTGAACGGCGGAGATCGGATGGGCGGCCTGGGTTTTCCCTACGGCTAGCTGGGGCGGCAGCGCTCGTCCCCGCGGCGGAGGGCTCGCCGGAGACGAGGGGCGCGGGCGATTGGCGGGACTCTGGGGTGACCTGGGTGGTCGGGGAGGTCGGGGAGGGCGCGAGGAGTTCTCCGGTAGGGTCTGGGTCGGGGCAGAGGCACCGGAGGGGGGCGATTCACGGCGGGGCGGCTCGGCGGCGGGATTACTCTACTCCGGCGAGGAATTACACACGGCAGAGAGCAAAACAAGGGGCGATAGGGGCGGGAGAGGTCCCTTACCTCAAGGCGGGCTCCAGGGACTCCTCGGCGACGACGGAGACGCGACGGTGGCCCGGGTCGACGGCGGCGGCTGCACGGCGGACGACGGGTGAGCGCGGGCAGAGAGAAATAGGGAGGGGGAGAGGGAATTGGGGCGCGTTCCGGGTTGCGGACGTCGGGGTGGAGCTCACCGGGGCTAAGGGCGCGGCGGAGCTCCAATGGCGACGGGGAACCGAGCTCGGGACGGCGGGGTTATGGCGGCGCTCTGCGTGCGCGCAGCGAGAGGGAAAGAGGGTCTACTGGAGCGCAAATGGGGGAGAGGGTGAGGGCGAGTGGGGCTCGGGGCTCAAGTGGCCGAGGGCGAGGTGGGGCGAGCTCCCCACGCGCGACGTGGGCGCGAGGAAAGCGGGCGCGCGCGGCTCGGCGGCGGTTACGCGAGAACGGCGAAGCTGACAGCCGGGACCCGCGACGCAGAGAGAGAGAAGAAGTCAGGCGCGGGCGCGAGGAAAGCGGGGCTGACCGGGAGGGCCCACGGGCAGAGAGAGCGAGGGAGATGGCGCACGCGCGGGCGGGGCGCCGACAGGTGGGATCGGGCAACCAGAGAGAGCGAGGGAGCGAGCGCGGAGACGGTGGCCGCGCCGACAGGTGGGCCCGCTCGCGCAGAGAGAGAAGGGGCGGGAGGGAGAGCGCGCGCGCGGGCGCGCGGGTTGGGCCTGGTGGGCCGAAAGACCGAGCAGGCTGAGGTAACGGGCTTCTTCCCTTTTTCTTTTTATTTTGTAATTTCCTTTCTCTTTTCTTTTTTATTTTCTCCATTTGATTCAAATTCAAATGTGCCACAAATTCAAATTAGACCTTTTGAGAATTATGCACCAAACAAAAGTGAAATCTAGGGTTCAACATGATGCAACAATTCATAGTCCCTTAGGGTTTAACCTATCACACTGCTATTACAAATAAAATAAGCATTTCTCTCCTATAGAAATGAGAAAGAAAAGATTGGGGAAGGGTGAGAAAAGAAAAGTAACACCTGAATTTGTGAATATGAGCAAAGAAATTTTATACCCCCAAATTCAGGGTGTTACAGAACATTTTAACCGTCGAGTTCTTCTCATTCTGTTTGGTATAAAATCGTCCGAGTGAGTCGGGCTTCCGAATTCGTATTCGCGCGAGCGACGAATTTTAAATAATCATCGAACGCACCGATTTTCGGAACAACGGTGTTCCCAATATCACGAAAATTCAGGAAGAGCCCGGATGAATAAAAATGATGTCGCACTCACGACAGATGGAACAGATACGATATAAAAATCACGATAGCGAAAACGATTAAATTTTAGCATCTGTTTCATTCACTGATATAACGTGCTTAATTCCATACTCGTTGTCGAGTGGAATATAAACACCAGGGGTGTTACAGCCCTCCCCCCTTAAAAGAATCTCGTCCCGAGATTCGGAACGAAAGACTTCTAAGGGTAGAGAAGTATGTAACCCATGTTCATATCAGCGATAATCGTGAGACATTTCCACTTAAGACGAGTGTCTCAGGATGGTGTTTCTCTAGTGGACATAACATGTATTGCCTTAGGCCAATCGAGAAATGTCCATCAATAGAGACGACGTCTGCCAAAAGTACACATAAGGTTCCATGTGTGCAGTTTACTTTTTCTGATGACACTGTACTATCTGAGTCTATTGGGCGAGCGGTAAATACGCGATTTTACCCAAGCAGAATCAGATGCACCATCTTGGGTAAAACCCCCAGAAAGAGGTTTTACCAACAAGTGGTCACAGTAAGTTCATGGCACACGAGACGGGTGTGGATGTTGAATACTATCGCGATTAACATGTGGCTAACCCGAGAGTTCAAGTCCACGAAAGGTGATATAAATTCTAGAGAAGCACTAGCGGAGGGGTCTGTAGATATAGACTTTATGATCAGCACTAATCATGGATCGACTTGGTCACATATGCTGGAAAAGCACACGCGAGGCGATCGAGGCATGACTAGAGCGATGGTTAGGTGGTTATTGGTCGAATTAACTTGGTTTTTTTATGAGTACTTTCTTTAGAGTGGGTTAGACCAAAGTGAGTTTAGGCAAATCGATAAAACGATCTCTAAACTCAACCTTTGCTTCAAATGCAGTTACAAGTTAGTCAAAACCAACTTGTTGAACTACTTTTGACATTGAGCAAGTCCTCTCAGTACCATCGGTAAGCCAAGGGTTGAGAGTTCACATTTGCTAACAGGAAATCCTGCACTTGGTTAGAAATCTATTTGGTCATGTTATTTATCCATTTCTTCACGCGAGATAAACTGACTTGGTTAGGAAATACATGGATTAAATAGGAGAGCGAATGAACAAACTCCTGCATCTCAACAGCAGGGGAAAACAAACCTCCATTTTGAGAGCTAATCAGTTGTTTTCCAACACTAAAAAGCTCCAAGGCTTCACAAAGAACGTAAAGGGAACTTGTATAAGTAGTCACTACCAAGATCAAAAGAAATAAGACCACACATGAGAGTGGTAAGCCCTTTTGATCCAACGGAGATGACAGATGTTGCTTGATCACGTCACAAACAACATAGAATTTGTTTCAAGGAAGGAGTCCACGGAAGATCACACATCGGTGTAGTTCCACAATGGATCATGACTAGACACTTCGATACCAGCATGCGCCAAGCAGCAAAATCCTGTGTGCGCATTCACAGGAGGCCCTCAGTTTCGCCGCGGTACCATAAGTCCTTAACCACGACACCATTACAAAACTGGCACCCATAACGAATCTCACGTAGCAAAAACAGATTGTGCTAAGATAACACAGTGATATAGTCTCATAATGGATTACAACTACTAACCATGATACCAGCGTGTGCCGAGCAGCACAACCATGTGTGTACATTCACAGGAGGCCCTCGGTCTCGTCGCGACACCATTGGTTTTAGTCATAACACCATTACCAGACGTAACCAATAAGAAATCTCGCGCAACACAAATGAATTGGGCAAGGGTGACAATATACAAGGAGATACTCCACCTGTAAGAATGGTTACAAGTAGAGAGCCAAATAGATTATGGCCCAAGGAAATGAACAAGACATGGCCATAACCTAAACTTGATAAAAGGAGTATGATGGGAGACTGTTACTTCAGCCCCAAGCATATTTCTATGCCCATCATAGAGATCACAAGGTCAAGGATCAACATCTGATTAGATACAGAGGGAAAACAATCATAAGATTAAGTTGGTAGGCCTTCAATAGAGATGGGGAATCCAAAGGCATCAAACTTTAAGAAAATGGTCGGACAAGCTTTTCCTAGGTTAGGTTAATAAGGCGACAAGATGATCCACAAGGAGAGGCTGAATACAATAGGGACCTCAACCTGCATCAACTGAACAAGGGAATGGTTCTAAAAGGAGACATGGTTTGAGATCCTTGATTTAAGCTTGGGTACATTTTATGTCCAACAAAAAAATTATCTAAACATTCATTTACATGAGTTTAGTCGTAGAGGGATAATGGTAAATTCAAATTTGGGTCTCAGTTTACCTAATAAGAACATGGCCTAATTTCTGGTTTAGGCAAATAGTTCACCAATATTCTACTGGCACATCAAGCACAAGAGCAAGCACATAAAGCACCCTAAGAGGTCGCCTAAAGAATGGAAGGCACCTATTTCATCGAGGTTCATAATTCAGCATTACACCACATTATCTACAATCAATGGTTACTGGAATAAGGATGAGAGAAGCAACTTGGGTGTATAGGTGACAAACATGATGCAACAATCAGGATGCATGCTCGTCCTATACGTCCTCACTAATTTTGCCAACATAATGTGGCGATAGCGTTCTATCTCGGTGGCATGCTTACGACTCTCACGTTATTTTGCTAGTCGTCAGCTACACATACGTTTTCGAGGTTAGTGTACCTGCAGAAAATTCCATCACAGCCCATTACCCAATGATGCAATTCACACATGGCAGTTTATCACAGTTTATACTCCATATATTGCTATATGGAGGCCAGCTCATCATTAAGCGCCGAGCCACGCATAGGCGCCGTTGCCACACTTTAACCATAGGGAAACTCATTATGGTAACTCACCTTCTTACCTGAGTGTAGGTGCGTCGTTACAAGTACATCACACTTCTCAGTATTCCCATGTCTGTATACCCATACACATTCATGGGGTACTGAATTCCCAGAAAAGCAGATACTCCACATCGCAGTCTTCATATATACATATGTAGAACATGTATATAATCGGACGCCCAATTTAAACACTCCCCTAGACCGACGATTGTTCGGTCATGCTCTCACATCTCACCTTACCTGAGTGTCGATCCATTCAAAACTGAATGGCCTCAAAAATAACAATACACATGTATGCAATACCCACCCGGTTATGGGTTATGGTTTTCAACTAAGCCACCTGATAGTCCTTAATTTAGGGCTTAACAGAGGATGTCGCTAGCATTATAGTTTTTCAAAGCGGTTTTTCAAAGCCAAACAATGTGTTTAGTTGAAAATAGTTTTTTTTCAAAATCAAAACTTTTGTTTTGAAAATATGTATGTGACCGTATACACTTAATCCAGCTCCGATACCAGCCTGTGGCAGAACCTCCAAGTTATTGGGCCCACATGCACCCGTCCTTGTCCCAAAGACCTCAGACGGCCATGCATGTGCACCAGATAACTCAACAGGATCTGTCCGATTGCCCCAAGGACATCGGATAAACCACTTTCAACCAGAACCGCGGGATTAAGTAACACAAATCACACACACCAATATTTTTGCAGCGGAAATATTATTACCAAATTTTACAAGTTACAAAAATTTTACATTATTTTATCGGAGTGATTATAAGTTTGAAATATATGCTAGCTCAAATGACCATCCTCAATAAGAAGTATAGAAGAAGCACTTAGACTTATAAGAAGGCCGAGCCCACCGGCACTTAACACCATCAACAGCATCACAAAGTTAGGACCTGAAAAACAACAGGGAATAAAACCCTGAGTATGGAATTACTCAGCAAGACTTACCCGACTAAATAAAAGACTCTCAAGGGTATGCTGGAATGGAATCAAGGAGAGGCTTTAACAAGAGTCAACTTAGATACTTTTGCAGAAATAGCTTACTAAAGTGAGTCCTTACTTTCAATATTTTAACGCCAAATTAAGTATTAATAGACCTTGTTTGCATCTAGTTTAATTTCACCATCACATTAATCAATCCAACATGATTTTTGCTCATTAAGATTCCATCCATGACTTAGATTGCAGGGCAGTGACCAAGTCTTCATAACCGCGAAGGTACGGCGATCCGAATCGATTATACTCAGCTGAGGATCTCCAATCACACGACATATGTAGCACTTAACCCTTGCATATGTCAACCCGCCACCGGGGTTCTTAAGACCAGATCAGGTTCACGCAAACCGAGAGCACAGATACACCACCGTCCAGCCTCTTGCTACGGAGGGTACACGCTACTCTTGCCACCGCTCCACGCCCATTTCGTGTTATCTTATTCTGGCCTTAGTCTGCCCGAGGCAAGGCTTACCCATGACGAGGCATGTGACCAGCTAAAGGGTCCTCGGTCATCCAAGCCTACATTCAGTATAATCCTTAATCAACCTGGGTAGAACATCACCTGTTCCTAGCCCAAGTCCCGATTTAAGTACTTCCACCCTTAGGATTGTTTGTATTCCTTAGGATGAAAAGAGCATCACAGGGAACTTTGCAGTAAGATCCCACCATGCTCCCAATGAAAATATATTCTTGCAGGTAGAAGTCATCTTTCCTCAGGATAACCCCTGAGCAAGGCCTTAACGCAAAAGACAACCTCTATCCACAAGATCTGAGCAGGGCTAAGCATTTTTGTAAATCATATTTTGATACTTCACCAGAAGTATCTAATAAGGTATGGATATCAAGGAAGGCAATGCATCAAAGGGTTTCAAGCAACTCCTATAAACCTAATGCACATTTCACTAGACTTAAAGTGTGCGAAAATTATTTAAAAACACAAGGAAGGGGTTAAATGCACCGGGGCTTACCTGAGTAACCATAGGTTAGTGTTTGTTAGGTGACGTCCGCTTGACGAGTATTTTTCGACCGAGCACTTGCTTGATTTAACCATCTTCAGGTTGATTCATCAGCTTCAGCTTGCAGATTAGCCCGCGCTTGGGGTCGACTTGGGTCATCTTCTGCATCGCGCGACTAATTAACGTACCTGAATGAAATGCATTATGCACATGAATGCATATAAACAGGAATAGCGCAAATCTAAATAGTGATATACGATAGCGTATTAAACACCTAAGGGTGAGGCGTTGTACAATCTTACATGAAAACACTAGTTATTAACGTACGACTAAGCGCAATAATTACGCTTCTCGAACCTAACGCAAACATCACGAACAACAAACTATACACATGAAATATAATTAGCCTACACAACTCACCAGCTAATTAATTAAATGCTAACCTTATCTCTTGCTTTATAAATTATACTACATCTTTACAAGTGATTAAAATATTTCATCAACACACATGCCTACTAAAATTCTACTCGGTACACTAATTCAACTAATTGACCGGAATAGCGAAATAACTCGCTATAACTGAACCTAGCTCGATAATCGCAAGAACTGCGAAGTCGACGAGAGTTTCGTGACTTACGCAATTTATCGAGCACCTTAATGAGCATCACACTAGCACATTAATTTATTTAACGATCGAACTATTCTGAAAAATTTATTAGCTTACCGTTTCCACAGCTGACACAATTCCGCGAGATCGGTAGTTATTTTCCGATTTAGGCAATTTGTCGAGCGCGCTTGGCAGGTGCCACACGAACTTCATACTGCTAGCTCCGTCCTCACGGCTTGGGACTTGACGTAGACGAGGATGACGATCGACGATATCAACGTGCCAGCGCGACGATTTCCATTTGACGACGATGATGGCAGTACGACTTGTTCGAGTTGAGGCGAGCGCGATCCAGGTACCACAGCAGTACGCCGACAAGTCCACGCCGACACAACGAGGTGAACGCGGCAACACACGGCTCAACGGGTAAAGAGGGCGCGACGGCTGGCGAGCTGGGCTAGCTCGGATAGGAACAGCTGACGGGATGACCATGGCGAATAGGAAATTGACTACCGGTGAAAACCGATAGCCGAACATGAATTGCACAGATCGACGACGTGAGGCCTGATCTAGCGAGTACGACGCAAGGAGGGCGTCACAGCCACTGCTCCGACATGAAATACTTGCTGTTGAGCACGACGGAGGCTGGGAAGCTGTCAACGGTTGACCCAACAGCGAGCAGGGGCACCAGGGCACGCTGGATTGACGAGTAGCTGGGCTGGGGAAAAAGCTTAACGCAGCTCGCGCAGTGAACAGGGAGTTCGACGAACTAGAGCACGGCCAGCGCTTGAAAAGGATCCTAGACGAGCGCAGGAAGATGGGCGCCAGGGGACTTCGGATGGCGAGCTGGAGGGAGCAAGGGTGCAGCCCACGCGAGCAGAGGAAGCTTGGGAACGACGACTGTTGAGTCCTGCAGAGAAGTTCACGCGCTGGGATGGAGTCCGGCAAGCACACGGAGGGAGATGGGCGCGCGACAACAGGGAGAGAGAGAATCGCCGGCGAGCATGGCAGCGCACGGCAGCCATTGGAAGGGGAGGGAGCACGCCGAGGGAGCCCGACGCGGCCAGTGCTCCGCTCGCCGAACGAGCAGGGAGCCAGCGCGGCTGGGCGACTTCCATGGCGGCCGGGCACGCAGGAACTCGGCGCACAGACTGGGAAGACGGCGTGCAGAGGGACGAGCTAGAGGAGGGAGGAGATGTAGCCGGGCTCGGACCGAGAGGTCGCAGCGGAGGAGGACGAGAAGGAAGGGGGCCTGCCGATGCCAGTGCCGACTGCCGGGAAGAAATATCGCAACACGAGTAGAGATGAGCTGGGGAGAGGATGAGAACAACTAAGACACAGGAAAATCTTACGTCGGCTGAACGGATGAAGGAGAGAAGATGAGCATGTCGACGGATGGAGGATAAGGCTCCTGGGCGAGCACCAATACGGGAGAGGAGGAGAGATATGGATGCGTGTCTGGCTTTGACGATAGGAAGCAGAGAGAGGGCGGTGAGGATAGAGGATATTTTCTTTTTTTCTCTTTTTTTATCAGTAATCAAAGATATTTTGATCACGATTTCTAGCAATAACAAAAAGGTCGACCGTATTGCGACACAGTTTGATTCGATTCGAAATCTGATAAATTTACCTGCGGTCTGAACACATGATTTCATGGTCACGGTAATTTATCCGAGAATCGAAGCTCAATTATGATTCCTGGACGCGCAATAACGGTTTTGATTTAGCGATTACATGGAACCAGATAAATTTACACCCGTCATTTATATCCAAAGTTTTGGATCGGGCAAGAAACGACAGGCCAAAATAAACTGATTTCGGCACTGATAATTTGTTCGGCGTGATTCAACCGAAATTAGCCGAAACAATATCTGCGAAAGTGCACGCGATTTTGTCTTCGAAACAGCGTGCTGAAGAATAAATTGGATTATAACCTCACACACGATTTTTCTCAGACAACGCGCGACACAGATTATTTTGCCTCGAACATTTTAACCGTCGAGTTCTTCTCATTCTGTTCGGTATAAAATCGTCCGAGTGAGTCGGGCTTCCGAATTCGTATTCGCGCGAGCGACGAATTTTAAATAATCATCGAACGCACCGATTTTCGGAACAACGGTGTTCCCAATATCACGAAAATTCAGGAAGAGCCCGGATGAATAAAAATGATGTCGCACTCACGACAGATGGAACAGATACGATATAAAAATCACGATAGCGAAAACGATTAAATTTTAGTATCTGTTTCATTCACTGATATAACGTGCTTAATTCCATACTCGTTGTCGAGTGGAATATAAACACCAGGGGTGTTACAGCTCGCGTCATATCGCGGTGCTGCCGGTGCGGGCTTTGTTCCTCCGATGAGGTCTAGAGCTCGCTCATCGGCGGTGATGTAGAGGTCGGCTTCCCGAAATAGCTGCTCCGAAGTGGTCGGTGCCTTTTGTAGTATGCCTCGGACGAAGGCCGAGTCATTGGATCCCCGGTAGAAGTCCTCGATCACTGCTGCCTCTGCGACCTCGGGGATACGATTTCTCATGGTCTGGAATCTTCTGAGGTATGACCGGAGAGTTTCGTCCTCCCGGCGCTTGATGGATTTGAGGTCCCATGGTTGCGCCGGTTTGTCGGAGAGAGATTGGAAGTTGGCGATGAAATGCCGACTGAAGTCGCTCCAGTCGTCAATGCAGTGTCGGGGTAGGTGTCGCAGCCATTGCAGCGTGTCTTGCCCAAGGACGATAGGCAAGTACGTGGTCATCACGTCCTCGGTTGCCCCAGTGGCTCGGGCAGCAGTGGTATAGACGGTCAGCCAGCCTCCCGGATCCTGCTTAGGCTCATATTTGTCGATGTTGGAGACCTTGAAATTAGGGGGCCATAGAATGGCCCTGAGGCATGGAGTAAGCGCCGATACTCCACAGCTGTCTTCTTGTCGTCGGTGATGATGTCTTTCCCAGGGAGGGGAGTGGTTGTCATGGTGCCTCGACCGTTCCCGGGTGGTGCCACCAGTCGAAGCCGTGACCGACTCGGTCCTGGTGGCCTAACTCCATGCCGGGATGTCGTGATCCCAGTCGTACTCCTCCCGGCAACGGATCTCGTTCTCGTGTCGTCACTCACGCGAAGCGTTGATGGAGCTTCGTGCGTCTCGTCGACTATTGATGGCGTGTCGTAGGTCGTTCGGCGGATGAGCGAGTGGCAGAAGGTGATTGGCTGCCCGAGTGAACAGCTACCGATAGCCCTCGGCATCGGGAGTCCAGGGGAGTCCATCAGCTATCCGAGCCAACACTCCACCGACTTCACTCGGCGTGTTCATGGCTCGGGCGAAGTCGGGGTTCAAGTTGCGTCCGAAGAGTGGATTTTCTCGATGTTGCCTCGTTTCCTGCTCAACTTGCTCTTGAGCCCGTCGACGGTCGCGTCGTCGGGAATTCCTTCTCTCCCTGAAGACACGTTCTTCTAGAGTTTCTCCCATCTCTGAGACCTCGTCCCGCAATATGGGTTGCGCCGGGTCCCGCTCTCCAGCCTTGTGATGTCGTCGGATATTTCGGCGTCGGTTCCTTCATCGGCGGGATTCCCGCTGAGGAGGTTCCTCTCTGGGCGCAGTCAGTTCGTCGTCGGAGATGGGGGGCGATTCCACTCTCCCGATGAAGAGGACATCGGGGTAGAATGGAGCAGTTGTCGCGACTATCTTCTTTCTGCCCTCCTTTGAGGACGGAGGCACAGAAAGAGCAGCTTGATGATCCTTTGCCTTATTCGCTTCCTTTTTCCTTGTGATCTGTGTCCATCTTTCTGTCAGAGAGGTGGACAGCGGAGTTCTCCGGGTTGACGGACCCTCGGCCCCTGGTTGGCTGGAGGTGATCTTTTCTCGGAGCGCTGGAGGTTGCGCTTTTTCCTGTCTTGCCCCGATTTTCTTGGAGATCTTTGAGGAAGATGTTCTCTCCGGTGGATCCGCGATGCGATGCAGAGTTCCCTCCTCATCCGCTACAAATGAGATAGTTCCAAAGCAGGACACGGACTCGGGACAGAGGACGATCTTGCGCTGGAAGGTGACGGCCATTGAGCTAGCTTGGATCGATGACACACCCCCTACCTGGCGCGCCAGCTGTCGGTGTCACTACAAGAATATTAACCTTCTATGACGTTCTGATGGTATCATAAGCGTCACAAAAGGTGCATAATTAAAGGTCTTCTGTGACGAAACATAATAAATTATGACGTTCCTATGGAGGAATATTCTTAGGAACATCATTATATATTATGTTTCATCACAGAAGACCTTCAATTACGCACCTTCTGTGACGCTTATGATACCATCAAAACGTCATAGAAGGTCAATATTCTTGTAGCATGTTTTGGGTCCGACCGCGCACCCGGGGTTGCCCCTCAATGTGCTTTTTGGAGTAGGACGGTGTTATCGACTGTAGCTCGATGGTTCGTGCTAAATGCACGAGAGACAGTGGACAGTTGTGTACAGGTTCGGGCCGCCTTGAGATGCGTAACTCCCTACGTCCTGGCGTGAGTTCTATATGTGGTGGGTTACAAGGCGGTTCTCTAGTGTTGGAAATGTAGAGAGCCGGGTGGATGGCTAAGTAATGAGGTCGATGAAGATGATCTTGAGGGGGTGCCCCCTAGGCCTTATATATTCGACCATGAGACGTTACATGCAGATATGATAACAACGTGCACCTAAGTAATAGTGAACTGATTGAGTATATCTTCCTATAATTAAGCCAACCCATCCTCGCTCAGTTCCGATGTACGGGGCTCCTGCGCGGGAAGGTCGGGTCGCGGTTGTGATCACTGCTCGGATTCATCGGGCCGCCTGGGCTTGCGTCAATCCGATCTTGTGTCGATCCACTTCACTAGGCGTTTTTTCCTAGGCCCACGAAGGGATGATCTTGCGAATTTATTGGGCCCACGGGCCTTTCGTGAGATCTTTTATCCTTCTGGTGGACCTAGGGGATATCCGTCCCCCACAGTCCCGCCCACCCTTCGTCCAAATTTGTGTTATAAATCTATTCCCGATACTTCAGGCTAGGCTGGGGATATCGGCTAGGTCCGCTGGTGATAAGCTGAAGTTTGGTCTGTTGACAATCTTTCCATGCGTGCAACCAGCTTTCATAAAAGCTACAGCTGTGCCACGAGAAGCTAGCAGGGCATATAAGTCATTGTGCCCAGCTATTACTTCATCAAGCGCCTCAACTTTGCTCTCAATATGTTCGAAGGTGCTTGGCAGGTCTTCAACCGAAGGTTCAAATTTTTTAGAGTTGGCTCCCGCTGAGTTGAAGACCTGTTTCAGCCGCTGCACGCACCGGTTTCCGAAGTTCAAGCATATGTTCTGAAGCTCTTTTAATGATTTTTGTAGATTCGAACTTTTCTCGACTTCGGCTTCGAGCTTCGCATCGAAATTCTTCTTTTCTTGCTCGAAGCTTTCTGATCTTCGGAGGAGTTCATCGTTTAATCTGGCAACTTTGGCTTGGGCTTCAGCCAATGAACCCTCCATTGTTTGAAGAAGGAAGTCTTTCTTTTCTAGAGAAGCTTCATGATCTTTGATTTTATTTTCCAAGCCCTCAATTATAACCTCATTCTTTTTATCTTCGAGGTCTTGTTGCATTCTCAAGGCTTTGCTTAGGAGCATACTCTGTGCAAAATAATCTTCATCAGAAATCTTTGCTTCATCACAAAACAATAAAACTGAGGAAAAAAGCTTTACCTTAAAGTTGGAGTAGAATAAGCTACCAACGATATGCTGTCGTCGGTAGCTGCTGATGTCAGCTTCAAGCTTTGGAAAACCAACACTCTTCGATAGAGTGCTGATAACCTTCGCACTGGTGCGGTCTCGAATGCATCCTAAGGCTTCTTCGTTGATTCCACCAAAGAGCATAGCTCATGGTTGGTATCCACAGTATATAGCATACTCCTGCAGCTCCTCCTTCTCGGCCTTGGATAACTCTTGACCAATTAGATTTTGAAAGTTGAAGCTTTTTTCTTCCGAAGTATCTTCGGCAATTTCTTTCCCTTTTCCAGGCACTGCAGCCAGGGCTTCTTCTATAACCGCAGCAGTCTCCTCTGCAGCCAGGACTCCCTCTGTAGCCACGGCAGTCTCCTCCATGGCCAAATCCAAGAGCACTGTTGGGGACTTGTTCTCAAATGCTTCGAATTAAGAACAAGGCAACATAAAAAGTGTTAAATGTTAAAGTCCTTCGTCCTTCAAGACATTATGTCCCTTCGGATATAATGAATTCCGGACGAAGGTTATGAAGGAAGAGACCTTCGTAAGCTCGACAGATGATGAAGGAGAATACATATATGAAATACGAATAATAATACAGATATTATTATCAACTTATTTTTATTTTGCATTATCAAATTCATAATAACTAATTATAAATGTACCTTCGAATTGACGAAAGGTAAAGGTACAAGTGTGATGCGAAAAGCAAATGCCAAGTCAGCGTGAACAGTACGGGAGTCCTGTTCATCTATTTATAGGCACAGGACGCAGCCCGTGGAGAATTACATTAATGCCCTTTACATTTATCAATAACTCTATAGTGATTCTTCGAGGTCTAATTTGGCTTTTCATCATATAAGTTGGTTCCCCTTTTCTGCTGTCATACCGAAGCTTTTTCTGCGCATAGCTTCGTGATCATCTTATCCTTCGTCATGATCGCCTTCCGTCCTACTCAAGCTTCGTCTTGACCATACTTCTTGTATACTCGTGACCCGATTCCGAAGATACCTGTTCACATATTTCACTTGGAAAACATTGTCAAATCATGTTTTTGAGGACCTTCGGAAGCCGAAGGCCCCCAACAGTAGCCCCTCGCAATATTAATTTGCTGAAATGATAAATTCATATTGCGACATGGACGAAGGCTTTAAGCCGAAGGTCCGAAAAAACACCTTCCCTTTGCTAGAATAGCAACAGTCTTTGACAAGCGGGACCCTCCAGTTTTCAACACACTAGGTGTATAAATAAGAGCTCACCACCAGTTTATTTGGTACGCTCCCTTGCCATCTGCTTTTACTCACCCAACTTTTAGCCTGCGCGCAACAACACTTGCTTGGCTTTTTAAATTTTTAAGCTTCGGTTTTGAGAGCACTTTCTCAGCGTTTGCGAAGATGTCTGAAGATAAGAAAATTGTTGGTGATTCAAAGCTAAGCCTTTCTGAGGAAATGCATCTGGGCTTTCTTGAATCAATATCAAAGACTAATACAGAGAAGATTACTAGGGAGATTTTGGAGGGTTTATCTGAAGATACTGGTGACAGTGACAGTTATGATGTGGATAGTGGTGGTGAAGATTCCGAAGATCGACCATTGGCGACCAAGCCATGCGGTTTTCGGTAAATCCAGTATTAAAGAAAATCATCTTGTCAATATGAGGGGCAGATATTTTCGGGACTTGTCTGTTGTGAGGGCTGACGAAGGAGAGAAGACTTGTCCGACTCCCGAGGAAAATGAAGTCGTGATATTCCGAAGCTTCTTAAAGGCTGGACTGCGATTTCCCTTGAGCAGTTTTGTCGTGGAAATACTGAAGATATTTGAAATCTACCTTCACCAACTTACCCCCGAAGCAATCATAAGGATGAACATCTTTGTGTGGGTCGTGCAGAGCCAAGGTTTGGAACCTAATGCAAAAAGCTTCTGCAACATACATGAGCTATTGTATGAGACAAAACCCTAGGGTAAAGAGCAGTATCACAACAATTTTGGCTGCTACAGCTTTGGCGCCCGGTCTGGGTCAAGCTGCCCCGTGCCAACCTTTCGAAAGAGGTGGCCCGGCGACTGGATGACGGAATGGTTTTATGTGAAAAATGACTTGAAATCACGGGAAGATATTAAAGGTATCATTATGCGCCCTATCTGGCAACGCTTCGGCCTCCGGAAGCCGAAGGTGGAAATGAATGAAGCAGCCGAAGAATGCCAGAGAGCCTTCGGCGTTGTTTGCTCTTTTATTGGGATAAGGGATTTGGTCCAAGAACACATTGCTTTCAGAGTATGGCCACTTGTGGAAAAGTGGGAAATGCCGGAGGAGACCATTAAAGAAACTGACGAAGGTGGACTAGTCAGGCTAAAATACACATTCAAATACGGAGATAAGTTCGTTGAGCCAGATGATGACTGGTTGAAAAGTATTGAGGCCATAAGTGACAAATTGCTTGGGGTATACTCAAAGGCCGAAGATACTGCATTATCAGCGGCCTTCGGAGGCCGAAAGAAGAAGAGACTCAACCGAGTATTTGATGCAATTGGGTTTGTTTACCCCGACTATCGTTATCCAACGCAGGGTCAAAAAATAAAGAATACATCTTCTGCGAAGGAAACTACTTCAGCCGCTCCTAGCGAGCCGGCGCCGAAGAGGAAAAGGGTAAAGGTTCTCACACACCGGCCACGTTATATTGAACCGGCCACAGTGCCTGAGTTTATCGGTGAGACCTCTTGAGCCACCGAAGCTAAAGAACCAACTCCACTATCAAAAATCGAAGAGCTGGCCGAAGTGCCAGCAATAGAAAAAACAGAAGAACCGAGGACTAAAGAAACAAAGACATCAGAAGTTTTAAGTCCTTCAGAAAAAATTGAGGCAGCAAAAAGCCAAAAGGGGCCAGCAGTGACCCCGAAAAGAAAAAGGATGGTTAATGTGCTGGATGTTTTGGAGACAATTAAGTCTTCAAGCACAACTCCGAAGAAAATTGTTGAAACTTCCGAAGTGCATACTGAAGCCTTTGTTGCCGAAGCTTCAAAGTAACAATCTGAAACTGAAGCTGGGCCTTCAGAGCCCACCAGGGTAAAATCCTTGGAAGCCGAAGAAACAAAAATGGCAGAGCCAATTTTGGTTGAAGAAACTGGCACCGCTGCCCCCGAAGCATCCTCCAAAGCCCTCGATTATATTGTACGACATGCTTCGGGAAAAAGATTATCTGAAGAAGAGATTTTTTAAGCTAATCATTATGCCCGAGAACTGAAGTATCCAAAGGGGGCCTTAGTATTCAATGGCACAGACGAAGATGACTTCTTATACTGTCTCCCAGATAACAAAGAATTATCCGTCTGCCGGGAGATGGCTAGAAGTATGGGGTTCCCGAAGCTTGAAGCTGGCCTCTGCGCTATGACAAAGGACGATCTTGCAGATAGCCTCGCATATAATAGTCTGAAGGTATGAAAATTATATATTTGGAAATTTATAATTTTTGAATTATTCTTTTATTCTTATACTAATTCTTTTCATATAGGGTTTAATACTTAGCAACGCTTTGAGAGCGCAAAGGAATGCTGAAGACGAGAGCTATAATATTGCTTTCAACAACCTACGAACAGAGGTTATTAAGCTGAGGAACGAAGCTTTGGAAAAAGATAAAATTCTGCTTACATTGGTGGATAAGATAAAGGAAGACGAAGCTACTTCTAAAGCTCAAGCTGAGGCTCAGAAGCACGAAATCGAGGATCTTCGGAAACAGTTAGCCAGAGCTAAAGAAGAACGCATACTTGAAGAGACGAAACGAGAACTTAGCGATCAATGGGCAAATCATTTAGAAGGAAACGTTGAAGAGCTTCGTGCATCCAAGAAAAGGTGCTATGACAAATCTATAGAATGCGCTAAGAAAATAAAAACTAGCTTCGCCAGCGTTGGCGCATTCTCGAGCGAGGAAAACTTCACAAGGGGTAACCCCGAAGGCCCGATTGAATGGATCAATCACGAAGCTGAGGCCTTTGAGGAAATTTTGAATAGCTGCGGAGACATATGTGCCTTTTTGGGTGGCAGGGGGATTGCTACTATTTTGGAGAGGAAAGGCTGTGAGTATGTGAAATCTTTGGCACAATCCAAAACTGCCTTATCCTCCGAAGATATAAAAGACCCCTCGGCCGAAGCAAGCATGGTTGGTGGAAAATTTTTCACCGACATCTGGGACAATGGTGGCCGGGAAATGGCCCAAGAAATTATTCAAAAAAGTGAAAAAGGCATTCGTGATGCTAGAAAAGTAGCAGAGGCCGCTGAGAAAAGCGCAGAGCCCGAAGGGCAAATAGGTATTAACTAGTGGGTTTTGACTCTTTGTTGTAATTTTTTGATTTTGAACTTGTTCACGGTTTGTAATAGTAATAAATCCGTATCTACTCTTCCCTCAGAACCTGCTGAGTCATCTACGGGCCCCCACACGAAGGGGGATGACGAAATTAGACAAATGGCCGAAGCCATCATGGATAGAGTTGTTGATCAGCTTCTAAACGAAGTTGCAGAAGTAGTCTTAAGGGAAGATTAGATGCTGTTGCAAAAACATTTAGAATGTAATGTTTGTTGAGAATCATGTGCAATATTGTGTAACTTAAGATGTAATATATTAGCTATTTATAGTTCTATTCTTTGCGATGCATGAAACATTATATACATACCGTTTTTGAGCCTTCGGCGAAAAAACACCTTCCCTTCTTTTCATGCTTCGTAAATAATATTCGTGTTCTCATAAAATCAGTAGCCAATCCTCGTAAAATCAATAATCAATAGATCTTTCCATTTCAGAGTTTGATGAAGATATAACTCTTCAATGGCTATTGTTTGTGCCGTGTCACTATTTCTTCAAAACGATCTTCGAATATCAATATTGAGACCCCCTTCTTGCGTTGTTGATGCACTATGATGTATGATGTTATGCTATGCAAATGATGTAATGATGTGATGTTATGCAAAATGATATTTGCCGAAGGTTGACATTTATTTTTCACTATAAGCCTCCCTTAGGAGCTTCTTCGCCTTTTACTTCAGCAGAATCAGCGTTTATTTTTCGCTGTAAGCCTCCCTTAGGAGCTTCTTCGCCTTTTACTTCAGCGGAATCAGCGTTTATTTTTCGCTGTAAGCCTCCCTTAGGAGCTTCTTCGCCTTTTACTTCAGCGGAATCAGCGTTTATTTTTCGCTGTAAGCCTCCCTTAGGAGCTTCTTCGCCTTTTACTTTCAGCGGAATCAGCGTTTATTTTTCGCTGCAAGCTCTGCATTCCCTTCGGAACGACTTTTGAGCAGGAAACTTACACTGCGCTCCCTTAGGAACGACTTTTTGCTGTTTCGAAGAAATCGCACTGCATTCCTTAGAACAAATTTTTGATAATTCGAAGGTCCTCCTTGCCACCATAAATTCTTATGCTTCGGCAACTTAAGCCTATGGAGAAGATATATTTCTCTTATGGTAAAAAGCGAAACTGCTACAAGAGATTGAAAAACGATAAAAAGCACTTAAACTTCCCATAATTGTTCCTTATTAAAAAAAAAGTAAGACTGAAATGCGAAAATGCGAAAAGCTGCTGTCGAGGTAGGATATTTGTCAGTAAATATGCTTCGACTCTGGCACAGTACTATTGACTGTGCGAGCTTCGGACTCCTCTCTGAAGTCCCGTTAAAGGTGATTGTGCTGACTCCCTTCTGGCTGCTGACCTCGTTGCGTTGGTGGTGGCGGTGGAGGCTGTTGCCAAGACGCTTGGGGTTGACTTGCCGAAGCAACAGAAGCTGCAGGGTGGTTGCCTACATATTCTGGAATGTAAGGCGAATGGTACGAAGCAGTATGCATGACTTGCTTTGGCTGACTCTGTTGTGCTGCAGCTTCTGCTATCTCTTTTTGCTTCTGGATGGTAACATGGCACATCCTGGTGGTATGGCCCTTGTCTTCACCACAGAATAGGCAGTAAATTTTTCTTGGCTGATCCCCAAACCTTCCCCCGAAGCCCCTGGCGCCTCTGCCCCTTGGCGCTGGCGGCCGGAAAGAGCTTTGCTGCTGCCCCGAAGCTTGCGAGGAGTACTGTGGCCTTTGCTGTCGACTCCCTCTGTCATCACTTTGAGTAGAGTTGTGAATTGACCTGACGTGCCTCAGATGGAATCTTCCTCCGAAGCCCCTGGTCATTTCAGAGAACCTGAATGCTTCCTCCCTTCTTTGGCGAAAATCATTGTCAGCTCGAATATACTCGTCCATCTTCTGGAGCAGCTTCTCCAAAGTTTGAGGAGGCTTTCTGGAAAAGTACTGAGCTGAAGGTCCCGGCCGAAGCCCCTTGATCATGGCCTCAATGACAATTTCATTGGGCACTGTTGGTGCTGTGCCCTCAGATGCAGGAACCTTCGGACATATGCCTGAAGGTATTCTTCGTGGTCCTGGGTGCACTGGAATAAAGCTTGAGCAGTGACTGGCTTCGTTTGAAACCCTTGGAAGCTGGTTATCAACATGTCCTTGAGCTTTTGCCATGAGGTGATTGTCCCTGGCCGAAGAGAGGAGTACCACGTTTGTGCAACACTCCTGACAGCCATGACGAAAGACTTTGCCATGTCCGCCGTGTTGCCACCATACGAAGATATGGTTGCTTCATAGCTCATCAAGAATTGCTTCGGGTCTGAATGACCGTCGTACATGGGGAGCTGGGGTGGCTTGTAAGACTGTGGCCAAGGTGTAGCCTGTAGTTCTGTTGACAGAGGAGAAGTATCATCAAAAACAAAATTTCCATGATGGAAATCTTCACACCAGTCGTCCTCGTTGTAGAAGCCCTCCTGATGAAGCTCTCTGCGCGGAGGCCTTCGGTTCTGGTCATCTTGAGCAAGATGACGAACTTCTTCAGAGGCTTCGTCTATCTGCCTTTATAGGTCAGCTAGACGAGCCATCTTTTCCTTCTTCTGTTGGACCTGTTGATGGAGCATCTCCAAGTTTTGGATTTCTTGATCCAAGTCGTCCTCCGGAGGCGTTGGACTGGTGGCCTTCCTCTTCTGGCTTCGGGCCTCCCTGAGAGAAAGGACATCCTGATTGGGATCTAGCGGCTGCAGAGTGGCAGCCCCTGTGGCTGAAGCTTTTTTCGGCGGCATGACGAAGGTGATGCTTGCCGAAGATGTTCAAAACTCAAAAAATGGACGTGAGTTCACCGGAGGTGGGCGCCAATGTTGGGGACTTGTTCTCAAATGCTTCGAATTAAGAACAAGGCAACATAAAAAGTGTTAAATGTTAAAGTCCTTCGTCCTTCAAGACATTATGTCCCTTCGGATATAATGAATTCCGGACGAAGGTTATGAAGGAAGAGACCTTCATAAGCTCGACAGATGATGAAGGAGAATACATATATGAAATACGAATAATAATACAGATATTATTATCAACTTATTTTTATTTTTCATTATCAAATTCATAATAACAACTTATAAATGTACCTTCGAATTGACGAAAGGTAAAGGTACAGGCGTGATGCGAAAAGCAAATGCCAAGTCAGCGTGAACAGTACGGGAGTCCTGTTCATCTATTTATAGGCACAGGACGCAGCCCATGGAGAATTACATTAATGCCCTTTACATTTATCAATAACTCTATAGTGATTCTTCGAGGTCTAATTTGGCTTTTCATCATATAAGTCGGTTCCCCTTTTCTGCTGTCATACCGAAGCTTTTTCTGCACATAGCTTCGTGATCATCTTATCCTTCGTCATGATCGCCTTCCGTCCTACTCAAGCTTCGTCTTGACCATACTTCTTGTATACTCGTGACCCGATTCCGAAGATACCTGTTCACATATTTCACTTGGAAAATATTGTCAAATCATGTTTTTGAGGACCTTCGGAAGCCGAAGGCCCCCAACAAGCACTTTATCTATAGCAGATAATGTACTCTCTAGATTGGTAGCTTCGGTAGTCGCAGCTTCGGTAGAAGTAGCAGCTTCGGCAGCTGATGTCATTTTTTATGCTAAGGCCGAGGTGGAGTTTCCTCAATGGCTTGCATAACAATAACAATTCTTCGCTTTTTTGGCCCAACCGCTTTTTTCGTTGTCGAAGGCTCGTCCTTCTTCTATAAAAGCTTTGTCAGATGTGGCCCCAGAGGATTTAGCAGCTTGATAGGTAAGGATTCGGTCATTACCTTTAAAATTTCTTCTACTTCACCGGCAGAAGGCATCGAAGGAGCTTCTGTAATATCCAAATTGTAAGGGAGAAAATCATGTTTCTTTATATACATGTGTGCCATATCTATTTGTCATTTCCTGTGAACACCTTATTTGAAAACAGAGGATTAATAGAAGTCATTAAATGGTGCATCATGCTGAGACTTTATTGTGTGTATGTTTGGACTATATGAAATGAGGTTTAAAAAATATATAGTAGAAGCTAATTTGGAAATAAATATCAAATCGGAAACACTAGAATTTGAGGAGGAAAAGCATTAGTCACCACTAAATAAACTTCTTAAAAATGATGAATCAATTCATATCATGTCATATTCAAGTGGGATATTTAATTTGAAGACAAGTTTGCCATGGAATTCGAATTCAAATTCAAATTGGAGTTTGAAATTGGGAAAGGGAGAAAAGAAAATAGAAAAGAAAAAGGAAAGAGAATAGAAACTTGCGCCTGGGCTGAATTAGCTACTCGACCCAGTTGCACCCTTAGGCCTATGCGGCCCATGCGTGAAGTGGGCACTGACGAATGGGCCATCATGGTCAGGGGAGCGCTACTAGGCGGAGTCCACAGGGCTGTCTCGCGCCGCGCCATCGGCCCATGACCGATGGGGCCGGCAGGTCAGGACTCTCTCCTCCGCAGGAAGAGCGCACACGTTTCTGCTCCCTATCCGCGCAACGCCATTGTCGGGCGGTTGAAAACGGCTGGCGGTCTATGCAGAGTTGGCAGGCAGGCGGGGCTCCCTGCGTCCATAAATTAAGGTGGGCCTCTGTAGCCTGTGCATTTGCCTTGCCTAGGATCCGCCCCATCGACAAGCGCCACCGCCGCCACCTAGGGAGCGTGAGCCGGGCAGCCACCGTGTCGGGATCTCGGGCAGCCGTCTCCCAAACCTCATCTACGATCTGGGTAACACCTAGGCGCGCCTGGGAATCGAGGTGGTGCTTGCGCGCGTACAGGGGAGACCTCGGTGCTGCGAAACTCTCACCGGCGCCGCACGGTGTTGAGAAGCGAGCTCTGGATCTGCGCGTCGACCTCGCCTTCGTCTGGTTTGGCGGTAAGAGCTGGATCCTCCTCTGTAGCGTGACGGGTGGCGTGAAAGGTTTTGGTTAGGCGTGGGCTGGGTGCGGCTTGGGTTGTTCGCCGTCACGGCGGCGAGCTCGCCTTCGGCTGGCGGGCTCGATCACCAGCGCGTCGCGGTGGGGAAGAAGGACCATCGCCGTTGGATCGTTTCCCTGCGGCTAGGATTAGATCTTGTGGCCTTCGATCGGCCTAATCAATCGCAGCCATTGATCAATGATCGTGCGGCTAGGGTGGGAAAGGATAGATTTTGTGTCGCGGATCGTAGGATTGGGATCCAACGTGTGAGGCCGATCTCAGGTTCATAAGTGTCTCGGTTTAATCTGGACCGACGGTTGCGGATCTAACGACTATAAACACTGCATACCTCTTCGCCGTGTCAAAATTGCTAAAGAGTCCCTGGGAAAACCACTAATGAACCCGCCGTCCCGGGGTACTGTTCTCTATGTCTCGAGGTTTTTACCTAGGCGCCCCTGTACTTTACAGAAAACGAGGCCAAGTCCAAGGAGTTATAAAATCAGGAAAATGAATTAGAAAATGAGTTTTAAATATAAAAATAATTCCTAGAATTTGTATAATTTATAGAAAATGCATATGAACTCCAAATTGGTCCATTCTAGTTCCTAAATTTTTGTAATATTATTGTCTAACCAGTAGTGCCTCTGTTTTGGCATGAAAGGCACATTAAAATTTATCTATCACTCAACCTTGTATTAAATACGTAAAACCTTGGAAAATTCATAACTTAAAATCCATAACTCCAAATTTAATGATTCCAGTTCCTATGATCTCATTTTAATGTCTAGATTATTATTGTGTATTTTATTTACATGTTTAGTGTGATGTTAATTTTCGCTATACTATGTATATATTGTGTTCATGCAAGTAGACGAGCAAGCTACAGAGGATCCTGAGGTTCAGCTGGTAGAGACTGCTGAGCAGGAGCTCGTTGAAGGCAAGTTGTGCCCTTGATCACTTCCTTTTACCCATTCATGTTCTTATTATTCATAATGATCTGCATAGGTTAATTTTGCTGGGACCCAATAGGGTACCCTAGATTTTGACTATCTTTATACCTTGTTTCATCACTGGTTTTACTACAAAATTTTTGGGTAGTATATGATATTGCTTTATGTGGTTTTGGGTATAGAGATATTCATCACTCATTGTTAGACTTTTATTATATGTTTATTCTTTACTGTTCATGATAAGATCATTATGTTAATGGGAACATGGAGAACCACCTGGGAAAACAGTGCTACCACAAGGGTTTAATGGGACGCCCTTGGCTGATTAACTAGGGAAGCTAGTGGATGACTACCTTACCCGAAAGGGGCAAGGGCAGTGGAGGAGTGGTCAGTGTAGGGAGGTCCTTGGGTTGATTTTGCTACGAAGGCGGTTAGGCGAGGGATTCCTGCACTGGAGCTTTCTATAAACTGTAGCGGGTTTTCTGAAGCTAGTGGAACTTTGTAAAGGCCTCGTAGTGGTACCCTGCCTCGCTTCCTTGGTAGAGGTGTATGGGGTCTGATCAACTCCGTGGTAAATGGGTAACTCGACTTGTGGGTAAAGATGCGCAACCTCTGCAGAGTGTAAAACTGGTATACTAGCCGTGCTCACGGTCATGAGCGGCTCGAACACTCACATGATTAATTTATGGAATTTAAACTTAATTTGTCATTTCATTGCATTTGGGATTATTTTGTTACTATTTTTTATTATTACTATGGTTTGGTATTTACTTACACTTAGTAACTGCTAATAAAATTTTGACCAACTTATAAAAGCAATGCTCAGCTTCAACCTTTATTTCATTGATCAGCCTTACACTTCATGAACCCCCACTTTTGGTGAGTTCATGCCACATTATTCCCCACAACTTATTGAGCGATGAACATGTATGAGCTCACTCTTGCTGTCTCACACCCCCCCACAAGAGAAAAGCAGGTGGTCGAAGAGGAGCCGCTTAACACCGAGGCTTTTGACTTGATCTAGGTGGCGTCTCCCAGCCAGCTTTGTGGCGCCAGGGAATAATATCTAGTTCGCTTTATTTTATTATTTATTTTTGTAAGACTTCCGCTATGTAATAAGTACATTTATGATATTTATGACATTTATCTCTATGCACTCTGTTATTATATGTGTTGTCTTCTCTGGCGCATATATGAGATGCACCCGGCTTTGTTCCTTAAAGCCCGGGTGTGACATCTTCCCCCTCTATCTCAGCCATCTTCGGCTCTAGAGTTGTAGTTTTCTCTTCTTCGAGGTCGCCACCTTTGGCTCAGGACTGGTGTCGGGGACCATAATTAGGGGTACCCTCAAGACTCCTAATCTCAGCTGGTAACCCCCATCAGCACAAAGCTGCAAAGGCCTGATGGGTGCAATTAAGTCAAGGATCGGTCCACTCAAGGGACACGATCTCGCCTCGCCCGAGCCCAGCCTCGGGCAAGGGCAGCCGACCCCGGAGGATTTACATCTCGCCCGAGGACCCCCTCCAGCAACGGACACATCTTCGGCTCGCCCGAGGCCCAGACTTCACCAAGAAGCAACCTTGGCCAAGTCACCACGCCGACCGACCATATCGCAGGAGCATTTAATGAAAAGGTGGCCTGACACCTTATCTTGACGCGCGCCCTTCAGTCGACAGAGCCGAAGTGACCGCAGTCACTTCGCCGCTCCACTGACCGGCCTGACAAGAGGACAATGTCGCCTGCGCCGCTCCGACTACTGTGCCACTCGGCAGAGTGAGGCTGACAGCAGCCAAGTCCGGCCTCAGGCGCCATAGGAAACTCCGCTTTGCCTGACCCCAGGGTTCGGACTCGGGCTCAGCCCCGGAAGACGACGAACTCCGCTTCGCCTGACCCCAGGGCTCGGACTCGCGCTCAGCCCCGGAAGACGACGAACTCCGCTTCGCCTGACCCCAGGGCTCGGACTCGGGCTCAGCCCTGGAAGACGACGAACTCCGCTTCGCCTGACCCCAGGGCTCGGACTCGGGCTCAGCCCCGGAAGACGACGAACTCCGCATCGCCCGACCCCAGGGCTCGCACTCGGGCTCGGCCTCGGAAGACGACGAACTCCGCATCGCCCGACCCCAGGGCTCAGACTCGGGCTCGGCCCCGGAAGACGACGAACTCTGCCTCGCCTGACCCAGGGCTCGGACTCAGGCTCAGCCTTGGAAGACGACGAACTCCACCTCGCCCGACCCCAGGGCTCGGACTCAGCCCTGGCCTCAGCCGACGGTCTCCGCCTCGCCCGACCCAGGGGCTCGGACTCGACCTCGGCCTCGGCAGACAGACTCGACCTCGACCTCGGAGGAGCCTCCGCCTTGCCCAACCTAGGGCTCGGACCGACCACGTCACAGGAGGCGCCATCATTACCCTACCCCAAGCTAACTCAGGCTACGGGGAACAAGACCGGCGTCCCATCTGGCTCGCCCCGATAAACAAGTAATGATGGCGCCCCGCATGCTCCATGACGACGGCGGCTCTCAGCCCCCTTACGGAAGCAAGGAGACGTCAGCAAGGACTCGACAGCCCCAACAGTTGTCCTTCCACCAGGCTCCAGCGCTCCTCCGACGGCCACGACACCACACGAACCGGGTGCCAAAACCTCTCCGGCTGCCACGACGGCATGTACTTAGGGCACTAGCTCTTCTCTGCTAGACACGTTAGCACACTGCTACACCCCCCATTGTACACCTGGATCCTCTCCTTACGCCTATAAAAGGAAGGTCCAGGGCCCTCTTACAGAGGGTTGGCCGCGCGGGGAAGGACGGGACGACGCTCGTGTAAGCCTCTCGCTCCCTCCCGCGTGGACGCTTGTAACCCCCTATTGCAAGCGCACCCGACCTGGGCGCGGGACAAACACGGAGGCCGCGGGTTTCCCCTTCTACGCCTGTCTCCCTCTGGCTTCTTCCCCCCTTCGCGCTCCGTCTCGCGCCGACCCATCTGGGCTGGGGCACGCGGCGACAATTTACTCGTCGATCCAGGGACCCCCCGGGGTCGAAACGCCGACAGTTGGCGCGCCAGGTAGGGGCCGGCTGCGTGTTGACGAACAACTTCCCGTCAAGCTCCAGATGGGTAGTCTCCAGCAACCTTTCCAACCCGGGACGGTGCTCCGTTTCGGGAGTCTTGAGTTCATGTCCCTCGACGGCAGATACAACATGATACTCCTTCCCCCGCCGCGCGACAGCGACAATGGCGGCCGACAATCCGCCCGCCGGCGGTGGAATCGACAACGTCTTCCCCACGTGGCGGAAGAATGACATTCGAGCTTGTCCCGTCCCCTCCCCCGCCGACGGAGGAGGAGGCGGGGCAACCAAGGCCAAGCAGGAGGCAGCACCTCATCGGCTGTCGAGCGAGTCGACGGCGCCGGCGCCCCAACGGGGGGCACGTCGGGCATCGACCTCGCGTCTGAGACGAAGACGAGCACCGTCTCCCCGCAACACGCCAACTCCAAGCGGACGGACGACGCCAGCACGCTCGCGAAGGACTTGCTGGGCGTCACCCTCGTACCTGAGACGACGGTGCAGTCTGCCCCTGATGCGACTTCGTCACCGCCCGTCGACCAAGAGGTACCGACCGACTCCCATCTCGTGCCTTTTGGATTCAGCCTCGACCCACCAAGCGACTTCGCTTCGATGGACGCTCTCATAGAGGCGAGTCCAAACCCTCTGGGGTATCGTATGCGGTCACCCTGGGACCGGCTGACGGCCGTCTCGACCTATGGGCCCTCGGGTCCCGAGGAAGATGACGAGCCCAACTTTTGTTGGGATTTCTCTGGACTTGGTAACCCCAGTGCCATGCGGGACTTCATGACCGCATGCGACTACTGCCTTTCCGATTGTTCCGACGGTAGCCGCAGCCTTGGCAACGAGGACTGCGACCCAAGTCGTGAATGTTTCCACGTTGATCTAGGGGGTCCCAGCGAAGGCAACCATCTTGGTACGCCGGAAAATGGTGATCCCCCTAGGCCTGCGCCTCGCGTTGACATCCTTCGGGAGCTAGTTGTGGTCCCTGTCCCGGCGGGGGGTCATGACCCAAAGCTCAAGCAAATCTGCGAGATGCAGGCTAGGCTCAACGAGGGAGCAGGAACACTTGAGCCGTTCCACCGGGACATCGGGCAGGAATGGGCAGGCCAACCTCCGGCCGGAGAAGCGCGTCATCTACCCCAGGGCATCTAGCACCACATCGCCGACGATGTCAGGGCAAGGCCGCCACCGGCTTCTAGTGGGGTCGGCCAGAACCTGGCTGCAGCGGCAATACTTCTCCGCGCGATGCCGGAGCCATCTACCACCGAGGGGCGGCGTATCCAGGGAGAGCTCAAGAATCTCCTGGAGGATGCCACGGTCCGACGGGCCGAAAGCTCCGCCTCCCAAAGGCAGGGGTACCCCTCGGAACATCGCGCCGCGACTTCCCGATTCATGTGGGAAGCCTCGGTCCACACCGGGCGCACGCGCAACACAGCGCCTGCGGCCCCGGGTCGCCTCTGCAACGAACACCCTCACTGCAACCGTCGAACCCACCTCGACGAGAGGGTGCGCCGAGGCTACCACCCCAGGCGTGGGGGACGCTACGACAGTGGGGAGGATCGGAGTCCCTCGCTCGAACCACCCGGTCTGCAGGCTTTCAGCCGAGCCATACGACGGGCGCCGTTCCCGACCCGGTTCCGAACCCCGACTACTATCACAAAGTACTCGGGGGAGACGCGACCGGAACTGTGGCTCGCGGACTATCGGCTGGCCTGCCACCTGGGTGGAACGGACGATGACAACCTCATCATCTGCAACCTCCCCCTGTTCCTCTCCGACACTGCTCGAGCCTGGCTGGAACACCTGCCTCCAAGGCAGATCTCCAACTGGGACGACCTGGTCCAAGCCTTCGCCGGCAACTTCTAGGGCACGTACGTGTGACCTGGGAACTCTTGGGATCTCCGAAGCTACCGCCAGCAGCCGGGGGAGTCCCTCTGGGACTACATCCGGCGATTCTTGAAGCAGCGCACCGAGCTGCCCAACGTCACCGACTCGGATGTCATCGGCGCGTTCCTCACCGGCACCACCTGCCGCGACCTGGTGAGCAAGCTGGGTCGCAAGACCCCCACCAGGGCGAGCGAGCTGATGGACATCGCCACCAAGTTCGCCTCTGGCCAGGAGGCGGTTGAGGCCATCTTCCGGAAGGATAAGCAGCCCCAGGGCCGCCCACCGAAAGATGTCCCCGAGGCGTCAACTCAGCGCGGCACCAAGAAGAAAGGCAGGAAGAAGTCGCAAGCGAAACGCGACGCCGCCGACGCGGACCTTGTCTCCGCTGCCGAGTACAAGAACCCTCGGAAACCTCCCAGAGGTGCCAATCTCTTCGACAAGATGCTCAAGGATTCGTGCCCCTATCATCAGGGGCCCGTCAAGCACACCCTTGAGGAGTGCGCCATGCTTCGGTGCCACTTTCACAAGGCCGGGCCACCTACGGAAGGTGGCAATGCCCGCGACGACGATAAGAAGGAGGATCACAAGGCAGGAGAGTTCCCCGAGGTCCCCGACTGCTTCATGATCTATGGTGGGCCAGTGGCGAACGCCTCGGCTCGGCACCGCAAGCAAGAGCGTCGGGAGGTCTGCTTAGTAAAGGTGGCGGTGCCGGTCTACCTAGACTGGTCCGACAAGCCCATCACCTTCGACCAGGGCGATCACCCCGACCGTGTGCCGAGCCCGAGGAAATACCCGCTCGTTGTCGACCCCGTCATCGGCAACGTCAGGCTCACCAAGGTCCTCATGGACAGAGGCAGCAGCCTCAACATCATCTACGCCGAGACCCTCGGGCTCCTGCGGATCGATCTGTCCTCGGTCCGGGCAGGCACTGCGCCTTTTCACGGGATCATCCCCGGGAAACGCGTCCAGCCCCTCGGACAACTCGATCTACCCGTCTGCTTTGGGACACCCTCTAACTTTCGAAGGGAGACCCTCACGTTCGAGGTGGTCGGGTTTCGAGGAACCTACCACGCAGTGCTGGGGAGGCCATGCTACGCCAAGTTCATGGCCGTCCCCAACTACACCTACCTCAAGCTCAAGATGTCGGGCCCCAACGGGGTCATCACCGTCGGCCCCACGTATCGACACGCGTACGAATGCGACGTGGAGTGCGTGGAGTATGCCGAGGCCCTCGCCAAATCCGAGGCCCTCATCGCCGACCTGGAGAGCCTCTCTAAGGAGGCGCCAGACGTGAAGCGCCATGCCGGCAACTTCGAGCCGGCGGAGACGGTTAAGTCCGTCCCTCTCGACCCCAGCAACGACGCCTCCAAGCAGATCCGGATCGGCTCCGAGCTCGACCCCAAATAGGAAGCAGTGCTCGTCGACTTTCTCCGCGCAAACGCCGACGTTTTCGCGTGGAGTCCCTCGGACATGCCCGACATTGTAACGCCCTGAATTTGGGGGTAGATTTTTTTCTTCTTTTCCCTCACCAAATTCAGGCGTTACCCTTTCCTTTTCCCTTTCTCCTCACTAAACCTTGATCTTTTCCAAAGTATAGCGGGATTCGGCTTGGGATCCCGTGTAAAGCAAAATCCTAAAATACTTTACTTTGTGTGATGCACCATGCCGAACCATGCATACTTTTTGATTGTTTGAAAATGTGAATGCATTCATCTAGAGAAAAGTAGATTTTAGAAAAAAAGGAAAATCTTTTCTTTTTCTCTCTCCTCCCTCTCCTCCCCGTTTTGGCCCAGCCGCCCCCCCTGGCGCGCCCGGCCCAGCCGGCCTTTTCCCCCCTCTCTCTCCCCCCTTCCCGCGTGGGCCCCGCGGCGGCTCAGCCGGCCCCCGGCCCAGCCGCGCCCCCTCCCCTTTCCCTCCCCCGCCGTGGGCCGCCCCAGCCGACCCAGCCGACCCCCCCCCCCCCCGCGCGCCCCATCTGGGCCCAAAGCGGCCCAGCCGCCCTTTCCCCCCTCCCACCAAAAATTCCCCTCCCCGCGGGCCCCGCCCGTCATTCTCTCTCCCTCTCTCCCTCTCCCCTACCCTAACCGCCGCCGCCGCCGCGCCGCCCTCCCTCGCCGCGGTGAGGCCCCTCCCCCTCCCCTCTTCTCCCTCCCCTCCCTCCCCCTCGCGTCCGGCCCCGCCCGATCGCTCCCCGGCGAGCCACCCCGCCCCGTCCCCGCGCTCGGCCGCCCCCGGTCGCCCCGCGGTGCCTCCGGCGAGTCGCGCCCAGCCCCGCCCCGGCGAGCCTGCCCCTCCCCGCCCCCGGCCGCCTCGGCGAGCCCGCCCCGGCCTCGCCCAGCCGTGCCCGGCCTCGGCGCCCCGCCCCCGCCCCGACCTCGGCCACCCACGCCCCGGCTCGGCCGCCCCATCCCCGACCTCGGCTGCCCCCGCCCCGGCTCGGCCGCCCCGCGCCCGCCCCGGCCCGGCCGCGCCCGCCTCGGCTCCGGCCATGGCGCCGCAGCCCCGGCCCCGGTCGCCCTCGCCCCGTGCGCGCCGCCCGACCCCGCCTCGGCCCCGGCCGCGCTGCCCCTTGCCCGGCCGTGCCACCCCGGCCGTGCCCCCACCCCGTCCGTGCTTCGCCCCGCCCGTGCGCCGTGCTCGCCCGCCCGCCCCGGCGTGCCTTGCTCGCGTCGTGACGGCCCCGGCGTGGCCTCGAGCTCGGCCCAGCGTGCCTATGGCGCGTGGCCTTGAGCTCGGCCAGCGCGCGGCCCCGACGTGCGCACGGTTAGTTCGCGGCGCGTGCGTGCGGCCTTGCGCGCGTGCTCGCGTAGTGCGCGGTGCTTGGCACGACTCGTCACGCCCTCATCTACCCCTAGACGTGCCCGTCTACCCCCCCCCATATTTTATGCGCGCTAATCACGTTGTTCATGTTAATAAAATAGGAAACTCAATTTAGAAATTGGTTACGTTAGTTAATTTATGTAGCTAATTGTCTATCTCATTTAATATTAATCTACTAAAAGTGGTCACGTTTCTAGTAGTGCATGTAGCTAATCCTTATTATTGGAGCTAAGTAAAACTAGAGCACGTAACGTCTAGTTATCCGTCCACCCGTAATGCGCCTCGAGCATAAACTTTAACCCCTGCGAGACATTTCCCCGTTTCTTTCTAACCATGGTAAATGCAATATCGTATGCCATATTTTATGCATGTTTAATCTATTTGTTTTCTTGTATGATGTACTGTTTGTTTCCTAATTTGAATGGATGGATGTATGTATGTTTGCACTCGCATAGAGAACGATCCGGTTGAAGAGCCCGAAGAACTCGCAGGAGAAGCCCCTGAGCAGCCGTCGGTTGGTGGAGGCAAGTGTCCCTTGACCTATCTCTGTCCTATTCATTCTTTAATTCACCTCCCGCATTACACATTTATGCCTAAGGATTGACTAGCTTTTGTTATCCATGTCCTTGTTTACCTACTTGGGTCGGATTATTATTGGTTAGCTTTATGCTATTGCTTAACATTAATCAATGAACATGATGAGAATTATTTATGATACGCTGTTTTCCCCTCTTTTATTAAGATGTTATACTTGTGACCTTCAAGGGGGCTCGAGCGATTTCTCGAGTGCCTCTCCGTAAGGACCTATTCGTTGGATGACCGCCCGGGAAAACAGTGCAACCATGAGGGTGGAGTGGGACGCCCTTAGCTGAGTAATTAGAGGAACCGGGGTGTAGTTCGCTTAGCCGTCGTGCTGTCAATGGGGCTCGGTGTATGCGACTCGCTCTGCCAAGGTTGATTTGTCCCTTGGGGAGGAGTGCGGTACATTTAGGAAACCTAACGGGCGGCTACAGCCTCGGGGAATCTTTGTAAAGGCTACGTAGTGATGCCCTGTTGGACCACCTAGGTAGTGGTCAATGGGGAGTAGCTCTCTCCGGGCAGAAAGGGAATCACGACTTGTGGGTAAAGTAACCTCTGTAGAGTGTTTGAAAACTGATATATCAGCCGTGCTCGCGGTTATGAGCGGCCAAGGGAGCTCCAGTGATTAGTGGTACTTGATCAGAGACATCTTGTATTACAGGTGGCAATGAGACTGATGGTTTTGGTTATGATTATGGTGCTGGTAAGTGGTATTCCTTCCGTTTGGAAAGGGTACATCGGGCTAATAACTTGGGTTAGTGTTAAAACCTGGCTTTCTACTAGTAAATAATAATCTGACCAACTAAAAGCAACCGCTTGACTTACCCCCACATAAAGCTAGTCCACTACAGCCAAACAGGATACTTGCTGAGTATGTTGATGTGTACTCACCCTTGCTCTACACACCAACCCCCCCCCCATCCCCAGGTTGTCAGCATTGCAACCACTGCTCAGGAGAAGATGAAGCTGTGGAAGGAGACTTCCAAGAGTTCCAGGACTATGATGAATTCTAGGTGTGGGTTAGCGGCAACCCCCAGTCGGCTGCCTGTGAAGGCCGCTTTTATCTACGTTTCATTTTTGCACTTTGATTATTGTAAAGACTATGTGGATGTCTCAGACATATGATGTAATCGACTATTATTCCCCTTTTTAATACTATTTGAGCACTGTGTGATGATGTCCATGTTATGTAACTGTTGTATACGTGAATTGCTGATCCTGGCACGTACATGGTTCGCATTCGGTTTGCCTTCTAAAACCGGGTGTGACATAAGCTGGTATCAAAGCTGTGCTGGCTGTAGGACCGCTAACCTAGAGTAGAATGGTCGTTCTAAGGATTATAGACCTCCGTCCCCGCCTTGACTTTGGTACCCCTTCAAAAGTAGGTCATACTGACCAAACCTATGTTCTATTATATATTATACCTTGCTGAAAATTATGTTTTTATTCTAATCCTTCATTTATTTATGGTTCATTACTTGCTGGTCATATTAATTCTGTTCTCACTCTTTTGCTTGCGGTGTCTTTTGTAGATGGCTCGTCTTAGACACACTGCACGAAAGTCCATCATCCCTGTTGGGGGCCTTCGTCCTCCGAAGGTCCTCAAAAACATGATTTGACAATGTTTCCCAAGTGGATTATATGAACAGGTACCTTCGGACTCAGAATTATGAACATGAAGTACGGTCAGGACGAAGCCTGAACCAGACGAAGGGGGATTGAAATGGAGGATGGGCTGATTACCAAGCTCTATGAAGGATGATGCACAGCCGAAGCTGTGCGCAGGAAAGCTTCGTCGCGATAGCAGAAAGGGGAACCGACTTAAAGATGAAAAGACTACTTAGGCCTCGACAGATTTCCATAAGTCATTAGCAAATGTAATGGACATGAATGTAATTTTGTATGGGCTGTGTCTCACGCCTATAAATAGATGAACAGTACTCCTGTACTGTTCACGCTGACTTGGCATTTGCTTTCCGTCATCCTTGTACTTTTGCCTTCCTGCGATTCGAAGGTACACTTGTAATCTGAAATCATTTCTATTTTTACATGATAATAAAATAGAAATGACGTTGTGATAATATTTAAATGTTTATATTACTTTTTATGCTGCATGTAAGTTCTTCGTCATAATTTATTGTGCTTACGAAGATATGTTGTTTGAGACCTTCGTCCGGAACACATTATATCCCGAAGGGAAATAATGTTTCAAGGGACGAAGGACTTTATCATTTAACACTTTTTATGTTGCCTTGTTCTTAATCCGAAGCATTTGAGAACAAGCCTCCAACATTGGCGCCCACCTCCGGTGAACTCACTTCCACTTTGAGTTTTTGAACACCTTCGGAAGCCATAAACCCTCGCTATGGCGCCGAAGAAAGCTTCAGCGACTGGGGCTGTAGCCCTGCAACCGCTGGACCACAATCAGGAGACTGTCTCTCTTCGGGAGGCCCGAAGCCAGAAGAGGAAGGCTGTCAGCCCGACGCTTCAGGAGGATGAGCTAGACCAAGAGATCAGGGATATGGAGATGCTTCATCAACAGGTGCAGAGGAAGAAGGAAAAGATGGCCAGGCTAGCTGAACTGCAAAGGCAGATAGACGAAGCTTCTGAAGAAGTTCGCCATCTTACTCACGACGAGCAGAACAGAAGGCCTCAACAAAAAGACCTTCATCAGGAGGGCTTCTTCAACGAAGATGACTGGTATGATAATTTCCATCATGGAAATTTTGTTTTTGATGATGCTTCTCCCCTGTCCGCTGAGCTGCAGGCTACACCTTGGCCTCCATCCTACAAGCCCCCCCAGCTTCCCATGTTCGATGGCCATTCAGACCCGAAGCAGTTCTTGATGAGCTACGAAGCAACAGTGTCTTCGTATGGTGGCAATGCTGCAGTTATGGCAAAGTCTTTTGTTATGGCTGTTAGGAGTGTTGCTCAGACCTGGTATTCCTCCCTTCGACTAGGAACGATTACTTCATGGCAAAAGCTGAAGGACATGTTGTTAACTAGCTTTCAAGGGTTTCAGACGAAGCCGGTTACTGCTCAAGCCTTATTCCAGTGCACTCAGGATCATGAGGAATACCTTCAGGCGTATGTCAGAAGGTTCTTACGTTTGAGGGCGCAGGCACCAACGGTGCCCAACGAAATTGTCATCGAAGCCATGATCAAGGGGCTTCGACCTGGACCTTCAGCTCAATACTTCGCCAGGAAGCCTCCTCAGACTTTGGAGAAGCTGCTCCAAAAGATGGACGAGTACATTCGTGCTGACAATGATTTTCGCCAAAGAAGGGAGGAGGCTTTCAGATTTTCTGAAATGACCAGGGGCTTCGGAGGAAGATTCTATCCGAGGCATGTCAGGTCCATCCACAACTCCACTCAAAATGATGATAAGGGGAGTCAGCAGAACAGGCCGCAGTGCTCCTCACACGCTTCGGGGCAACAGCAAAGCTTTTTCCGGCCACCAGCTCCAAGAGGCAGAAGCGCCAGGGGCTTCGGCGGAAGATTTGGAGATCAACCAAGGAAAATGTTTTGCTTATTCTGTGGAGAAAACAAGGGCCATACCACCAGGATGTGCCATGTTACAATCCAGAAGCAAAAGGAAATAGCCGAAGCTGCAGCGCAACAAGCTCAGCCGAAGCAGGTCATGCATACTGCTTCGTACCATCCGCCCTACATCCCACAATACATAGACAACCACCCTGCAGTTTCTGTAGCTTCGGCAAGTCAACCTCAAGCTTCCTGGCAACAGCCTCCGCCTCCACTACAAGGCCAACAGCCAGAAGGGAGTCAATATGCTCCACACCAAAGGGACTTCATAGAACAATCCGAAGCTCGCACAGTCAATAGCACTGTGCCAGAGTCGAAGCACATTTATTAACACATATCCTACCTTTGATAGCAGTCTTTTCTATTCAGTTCTATTTTCTGTGTAACAAAGAACATTGTGGGTTTCCATGTAATAATTTCGTCGTGTCCCACGAGGAAAACCTATTTTCTCTACAGGCTTAAGTTGCCGAAGCTTAAAAATTTGCGATAACAAGGAGGACCTTCGAATTATTAAAAATCCTTCGAAGCAACAGAAAGTCGTTCTAAGGAACGCAGAGTAAGTCGCTGAAGTCACAAAAAGCCGTTCCAACGGGAGCGCAGTGTAAGTTTTCTGCTCAAAAGTCGTTCCAAAGGGAATGCAGAGCTTACAGCGAAAAGTCAACGCTGATACCGCCTAAGTAAAAGGCGAAGAAGCTCAAAAGACGTTCCTAAGGGAATGCAGAGCTTACAGCGAAAAGTCAACGCTGATACCGCCTAAGTAAAAGGCGAAGAAGTTCAAAAGACGTTCCTAAGGGAATGCGGAGCTTACAGCGAAAAGTCAGCGCTGATATAAAAAGATTGTGTGTTTCACGGGGATATGTGTATCTTCGGAATCAATCTCATCTACATAACATAACATCATCACATCATTTTGCATAGCATAAGCATCATACATCATATTGCATATGGCAAAAGAAGGGAGGACAGTAACAACCTTCGGAAGAATGCTTTGGGAAAATAAAAATCTTCGGAATATAGCTTCGGAGAATGTTTTCACGAAGTTTGGATATTTTTCATCAGAGCGCTATGGATTTTGAAATACATAAAGGTTTTTCTATCTTCACGAAGCATGAAAAGAAGGGAAGGTGTTTTTTTTCGCCGAAGGCTTAAAAACGGTACGTATGTAAAGTTTCATGCATCGTAAAGAATTGAATAATGAGAAGAAACTGGTATGTTACATTCAAATGTACAAAATATTACATAGATCACATTTCAAATGTTTTTTCTAATAACATCTAGTCTTCTCTCAGTACTACTTCGGCAGCCTCATTTAGAAGTTGTTCAACAACTTTATCCATGATAGCTTCGGCCATTTGCTTAATTTCGTCATCCCCTTTCGTGTGGGGGTCAGCAGACGATCCAGTAGGTTCTGAGGGAAGGGAATATGTCTACATTACTATCACAAACCGCGAATAAAGTTTGAAATAAAAAATTACAACACAATAAAACCGACTAATTAATACCTATTTGCCCTTCGGGCTCTGTACTTCTTTCGGCAACTTCTGTCACTTTCCTAGCTTCATGGATGCCTTTTTCACTTCTTTGAATAATTTCTTGCGCCATTTCTCGGCCGCCGTTGTCCCAGATATCAGTAAAGAATTTACCGCCAACCATGCTTGCTTCGGTCGAGGGGTCTTTGATGTCTTCGGAGGACAGGGCAGCTTCGGACTGAGCTAAGGATTTTACGTGCTCGCAACCTTTCTTCTCCAAAACGGTAGCAACTCCTCTGGCGCCTGAAAAAGCGCAGATGTCACCACGGCTGCTCAGGATTTCCTCGAAGGCCTCTGCTTCGTGACTGATCCAATCCAGTGGACCTTCGGGATTGCCTCTTGAGAAATTCTCTTCACTAGAAAAGGCGCCAACGCTGGCGAAGCTGGATTTTATCTTTTTGACACATTCAATAGATTTAACATAGCATTTCCTCTGGGATGCACAAAGCTCCTTAACATTTAACTCTAAATGATTGACCAACTGATCACTAAGCTCTCGTTTTGTTTCTTTAAGCACACGTTCCTCTTTAGCTCTAGCTAGCTGTTTCTGAAGATCTTTAATCTCACGTTTTTGGGCTTCGGCCTGGACCTTTGAGGCAGCTTCGTCTTTTTTAACCTTGTCTACCAATGTAAGCAGAATTTTATCCTTTTCTAGAGCTTCGTTTCTCAGTTTAATAACTTCTGATCGTAGGTTGTTGAACGCAATTTCGTAGCTCTCATCCTCGGCACTCTTTTGTGCTCTTAATGCGTTGCTTAGGATTAGACCCTATATGTAAAAAAGTTGGTATAAGAATAAAAGAATGAGTTACGAATTAAAAAATTTTCAAACGCCTAATTCCCATACCTTTAGGCTATTGTACGCAAGACTGTCCGCAAGATCTTCCTTCGTCATAGCACATAATCCAGCTTCGAGCTTCGGGAATCCCATACTTCTAGCCATCTCCTGGCAGACAGATAATTCTTTGTTATCAGGGAGGCAGTATAGGAAGTCATCTTCATTTGTCCCATTGAACACTACAGCCCCCTTCGGATATTTTAACTCTCTAGCATAGTGATTGGCTTCAAAAGTCTCTTCTTCAGATAATTTCTTCCCCGAAGCATGTCGCACGATGTAATCGCGTATGCTGGAAGGAGCTTCGGGGGCGGCAGTGTCAACTTCTTCAACCAAAACTGGTTCTGATATTTTCTCGGTTTCCAAAGATTGTTCCTTGGTGGGCTCTGAAGGCCCAGCTTCAGCTTCAGCTTGTTGCTTCGAAGCTTCAGTAGACGTTTCGGCAAGTTCAACAGTCTTCTTTGGAGTTGTGTTTGAAGACTTAATTGTCTCCAAGACATCTAGTACGTTCACCATTCTTTTCCTTTTTGGGGTCACCAATGGGCCCTTTTGATTTTTTATTGTTTCGACATTTGCTGAAGGACTTAAGATTTCCGATATTTTTGGCCCTTCAGTCTTTGATTTTTCTGCTTTTTCTGCTGAAGGCGCTTTAGTTTTTTCTTCTATCTTCGGCACTGGAGCTGGTTCTATAGATTCAGAGGCCAAAGAGACTTCACCAATAAATTCTGGCACTGTGGCCGGCTCAATAAAACGCGCTCGGTGGGTGAGCACCTTCATCTTTTTCCTTTGCGGCGCTGGCTCACTAGTGGCACTTGTGGTAGCTTCTGTCGCAGGAGAAGTATTTTTTCTTTTGCGACCCAATACCGGATAGTGATAGTCAGGGTAAACAAACCCGACTGCGTCAAATACCCGGTTGAGCCTTTTCTTCTTTCGGCCTCCGAAGGCTGCTGATAACGCAGTGTTCTCGGCCTTCGAATATGCCCCAAGCAGTTCGTCACTTAATGTTTCAATGCTTTTCAACCAGTCGTCATCAGGTTCAACAAATTTATCCCCGTATTTGAATGTGTATTTCAGTCTAACCAGTCCGCCTTCGTCGGACTCTTTGATGGTCTCCTTCGGCATTTCCCACTTTCCTGCAAGTGGCCACACCCTGAAGGCAATATGCTCTTGGACCAAGTCCCTTGTCCCAATGAAAGAGCAGATTACGCCGAAGGCTCTTTGGCATTCCTCGGCTGCTTCATCCATTTCAACCTTCGGTCTTCGAAGTCCGAAGCATTGCCAGATGGGGCGCATAATGATACTCTTGACATCTTCTTGCGCTGTTAAGTCATTCTTTACATAGAACCACTCTGTCATCCAGGCTCCGGGCCACCTCTTCCGAAAGGTTGGCACAGGGCGGCTTGACCCGGAGCGGGCACCGAAGCTGTAACACCCAAAGTTGTTGTGATATTGTTCTTTCCCCCAGGGCTTCGTCTCATATAACAACTCATGAATGTTGCAAAAGCTTTTAGCATTTGGTTCTAAACCTTGGCTTCTCGCAGCCCAGACAAACATCCCCATTCTTATGATAGCTTCGGGAGTAATTTGATGAAGGTAGACTTGAAATGTCTTCAGAACTTCAACAACAAAGTTGCTTAGGGGGAACCGAAGCCCAGCCTTGAGAAAGCTTCGGAAGATTACGACTTCATCTTCTTCGGGGGTGGGAGAAGTCTTTTCTCCAGCATCAGCCCTCACAATAGATATATCTCGAAAATACCTCCCCCTCATATTATCAATATGACTCTGCTTAATAGTGGTTTTCCCGAAAACCGTGTGACTTGGCCGCCATGGTCGATCTTCGGACTCTTCCCCACCACTTTCTACATCATAACTGTCGTTGTCACCAGTATCTTCAGACAAACCTTCCAGAATCTCCTTGGTAATTTTTTCCGTATTGGTCTCTGCCATCGCTATAAGGAACCCCAAGTTCTTCTCTTCGTCAAGGCTCAGCTTCATCTCAGCAGCGACCTTCTTATCTTCAGACATCTTCGGAAACACTAAAAAACTGTTTTCAAAGCCGAAGCTTCAAAACCAAAATATCAGCAAATCTTAGTGCGCAAGAGCTAAAAATTTAGTGGGCGAAAGCAGATGGCAAGCGAGAGTACCAAAACGAGTTTGCGTTACGATCTTATTTATACGCTCAGTGCGTTGAAAATTGAAAGACCCCGCTTGTCAGTGAATGTTGCTATTCTAGCAAAGGGAAGGTGTTTTTTCGGACCTTCGGCTTAAGGCCTTCGTCCATATCGCAATCTGAATTTGTCATTGACAAACTAATATTGCGAGGGGCTACTGTTGGGGGCCTTCGTCCTCCGAAGGTCCTCAAAAACATGATTTGACAATGTTTCTCAAGTGGATTATATGAACAGGTACCTTCGGACTCAGAATTATGAACATGAAGTACGGTCAGGACGAAGCCTGAACCAGACGAAGGGGGATTGAAATGGAGGACGGGCTGATTACCAAGCTCTACGAAGGATGATGCACAGCCGAAGCTGTGCGCAGGAAAGCTTCGTCGCGATAGCAGAAAGGGGAACCGACTTAAAGATGAAAAGACTACTTAGGCCTCGACAGATTTCCATAAGTCATTAGCAAATGTAATGGACATGAATGTAATTTTGTATGGGCTGTGTCTCACGCCTATAAATAGATGAACAGTACTCCCGTACTGTTCACGCTGACTTGGCATTTGCTTTCCGTCATCCTTGTACTTTTGCCTTCCTGCGATTCGAAGGTACACTTGTAATCTGAAATCATTTCTATTTTTACATGATAATAAAATAGAAATGACGTTGTGATAATATTTAAATGTTTATATTACTTTTTATGCTGCATGTAAGTTCTTCGTCATAATTTATTGTGCTTACGAAGATATGTTGTTTGAGACCTTCGTCCGGAACACATTATATCCCGAAGGGAAATAATGTTTCAAGGGACGAAGGACTTTATCATTTAACACTTTTTATGTTGCCTTGTTCTTAATCCGAAGCATTTGAGAACAAGCCTCCAACAATCCCCTTCTTACCCTCCCGCCTTGCTGAGCGTCCGCTTCGCCGTCCCATGGCCGGTCAGTCCAGCTACTTGGAGAGGCTGCACCACCGCCTGCATGAGGAGCAGGAACGTCGACGACAGGAGCAGGAGCAGCAGGGCTCTTCTTTCTCGCTCCAGCAGGAGATAGAGTCAGTGAGGAGCTGCTCCCCCGTGCTTCCTCTGGAGGCGCCCCCTGCACCACCACTGGGCGCCCCAGCCCCTGGAGTAGCTGCTGGAGGAGACCCAGACGACGGAGGTGGCGACGACAGCTCGAGCCACGACGCCGACTTCCCTGCTGACCAGGAGCCCGAAGGATGGGTTGCTCGACCCATCATTCGCGACGCTGCTCGCGGGTGTCACTTCCACGATGTGCTCGACATCCTGCTACGTCGGGCACTTAACCGGCGTACTTGGTCTATCGAGTATCGCTGTGTGGTCTACCAGCATAGTCGCGGGGTCTACCCGGACCGCTGGGAGGCGACCTGCTTGGTGCGCCGTCCAGAGAACAGTCTCCAGGGCGCGGAGGCCTGCTCAGAGCACTATTCTATCTCTGAGCGGGACTCAGCTGAGGCGGCCATGCAAGATGCCGCACGGCGTGCGCTTTCGCACTACTGCTCGGTTCTCGGTGGGGTAGCTGACGGTCTCGACCTGAAGTATTACCCCCGCCGTCCATCTGGCAGCATAGGAGGCGTGATTGTCTCACCTGTTGGTGAGGACAATCCTAGGTTGAGCAGCACAGTCAACCTAGCCGCCGTGCTAAACACGGAGCTGGACCATGCGCTAGACGAGCTGAGTAGGGCTCGTGCTGAGATCACCCTGCTGCGGGCTGAGCGCGCGGAGCGTCGTCACCTGGACGATGGTTCCCCCGCTCCCGTTGGGACTCAGCACCCGTACCGCTCACCTCGGCGTGGACACCGGTCCTATGGCAACCCTGACTACAAGACCAAGATAAATTTAGAACCATAGGTCGTTAGAGTCGGATCTTGTAATTAATACGAAGATATATACATAGAAGCTATAGTCTTAGCATTAGTCTCGCTCTTAGTTAGTCTTAGTTAGACAGGATAGTTTGCTATATCCTGTGCATTTATGTTTGTCATGATGAACTATGTTTGATTTGGATCTTTGTAATGATTGTCACCAGAATGTGGGTATCCCCTACATTTTGGTTTACCTGGTATATGTTAATGGAGTTAGCTATTTAGTTGGGAAGCCTTTTATTCCACTTTCCTCTTTATCTGAGAAGTTGTGTTGGTCTGTGCTGGAGAACAGTGAAGATGCTCATCTATTCAGCGTTGTGGAGAATTCTATACTCTCTTCTTATGCTGCAAGATTTGCAAGATCAGTTCTGATGTGTGATTGCATTCTGCAGATGTCAGAAAACAGGCGCAGAGGAGGAAGGCGTGCTCAGCAGGAGCAGGCAGCTCCGCAAGATGAGGTGCCCCAGCAACAGCACCTGCCGCCCCCGCCCCTGATGTCCATCGAGCAGATGTTTTTGATGCAGACTTAGGCAGTTCAAGCCATTGGTTAGACTCTGGCCGCCATTCAGCAGCAGCAGCAGGCCCCACCTCAGCCTCAGATGCCTCAGATGCCCAGAGACAAGCGTGCTGAATTCATGAGAGGTCATCCCCCAACATTTGCTCACTCTTTTGACCCCATGGATGCTGAAGACTGGCTGCGCACTGTGGAGCGGGAGTTGCATACCGCTCAATGTGATGACAGGGAGAAAGTCCTGTATGGTCCCCGTCTGCTGAGAGGAGCAGCCCAGTCATGGTGGGAGTCTTATCTTGCCACCCATGCCCACCCCGACACTATCACCTGGGAAGAGTTCAGAGGAAGCTTTCGTCAGTATCATGTTCCTGCAGGTCTGATGACAGTGAAGAAGGAGGAATTCCTGGCTCTTAAGCAAGGGTCGTCGTCGGTCAGTGAGTACCGGGACAGGTTTCTGCAGTTGTCCCGCTATGCACCTAAAGATGTCAACACCGACGCCAAGAGACAGTATCGTTTCCTGAGAGGCTTGGTTGACCCTCTGCAGTACCAATTGATGAATCATACTTTCCCGACATTCCAACACCTGATTGACAGAGCAATCATGACAGAGAGGAAGCGTAAAGAGATGGAGGATCGCAAGCGCAAAATCAGTGGACCCCAGCCTGGAAGCAGCAATCGTCCTCGTTTCTCAGGCAATCAACCTCAGCAGTTCAGGCAGAACCAGCGTCCACCTCAGCAGCATCAGCAGTTCCAAAGGCAGTATCCTCAGCACCAGTATCAGAATCGTCAGAACAATCAGTCAGGAGGAGGTCAGTTTCAGAGGCAGAATCAGCAGGCACCTTGTCTTCCTGCCCCAGCAAACCAGCAGAACAGTCAGGCAGCACCAGCTCAGGTTGGAAACAGAGCATGTTTCCACTATGGAGAGCAAGGCCATTGGGTGATGCAATGTCCGAAGAAGGCAGCCCAGCAGCAATCAGGCCCCAATGCCCCAGCAAAGCAGAATGTGTCTCAGCCCGGAGCAGGCAACCGCTCTCAGCCGTGCTATAATCATGGGAGACTGAACCACTTGGAGGCTGAAGCAGTTCAGGAGACCCCCGGCATGATAGTAGGTATGTTCCCAGTCGACTCTCATATTGCAGAGGTGTTATTTGATACTAGAGCAACACATTCTTTCATTACTGCATCATGGGTAGAAGCACATAATCTTCCAATAACTACCATGTCAACCCCCATTCAAATTGACTCAGCCGGTGGTAGAATTCGAACTGATAGCATTTGTTTGAATGTATGTGTGGAAATAAGGGGGATAGCGTTTCCCGCCAACCTCATAGTAATGGGTACTCAGGGAATAGATGTCATCCTAGGGATGAATTGGCTAGATAAGTATCAGGAAGTTATCAGTTGTGATAAGAGGACAATCAAGTTGGTGTCCCCACTAGGAGAGGAAGTGGTGACCGAGTTAGTCCCGCCTGAACCGAAGAAAGGAAGTTGTTATCAGATGGCTGTCGATAGCAGTGAAGCAGACCCAATTGAGAGTATCAAGGTTGTGTCCGAGTTCCCAGATGTGTTTCCAAAGGACTTACCGGGTATGCCACCCGAGCGGAAAGTTGAATTTGCCATAGAACTTCTTCCTGGAACCGCCCCCATCTTCAAGAGAGCTTACAGAATATCCGGACCAGAGTTAGTTGAACTTAAGAAGCAGATTGATGAGCTGTCAGAGAAAGGTTACATCCGGCCAAGCACCTCGCCTTGGCCGCCCCTGTCCTATTTGTGGAAAAGAAAGATGGCACCAAAAGGATGTGTATCGATTATCGAGCTCTAAATGAGGTCACAATCAAGAACAAGTACCCTTTGCCCAGAATAGAAGATCTGTTCGACCAGTTGAGAGGAGCCAGTGTGTTCTCCAAAATAGATCTGAGGTCAGGTTATCATCAGCTCAGGATTCGACCTTCAGACATTCCGAAGACGACATTCATTACCAAGTATGGGTTGTATGAGTTCACTGTGATGTCTTTCGGTTTAACAAATGCACCGGCCTTCTTCATGAATCTGATGAACAGTGTATTCATGGATTATCTTGACAAGTTTGTGGTGGTATTCATTGATGACATTCTGATTTATTCTCAAAGCAAAGAAGAGCATGCAGATCATTTGAGGATGGTATTGCAGAGATTGCGAGAGCACCAGCTGTATGCAAAGTTGAGCAAGTGTGAGTCCTGGATCAGTGAAGTCCTGTTCTTGGGTCATATAATCAACAAAGAAGGATTGGCTGTGGATCCGAAGAAAGTGGCAGACATTCTGAACTGGAAAGCGCCAACAGATGCTCGAGGAATCAAGAGCTTCATTGGAATGGCCGGATATTATCGGCGATTCATTGAAGGGTTCTCGAAGATTGCGAAACCAATGACAGCGTTGCTAAGCAACAAAGTCGAGTTCAAGTGGACCCAGAAATGTCAAGAGGCCTTTGAAGCGCTGAAAGAGAAGTTGACTACCGCGCCTGTCTTAGTCTTGCCTGATGTGCAGAAGCCCTTCTCGGTGTATTGTGATGCTTGTTACACTGGTTTGGGATGTGTGTTGATGTAAGAGGGAAGAGTTGTGGCCTACTCGTCCCGACAGCTAAAAGTTCATGAGAAGAATTACCCAATCCATGATCTAGAGTTGGCAGCAGTGGTTCACGCATTGAAGACATGGAGGCACTATCTGTATGGACAGAAATGCGATGTTTACACAGACCACAAGAGTCTAAAGTACATATTCACTCAGACAGAGCTGAATATGAGGCAACAAAGATGGTTAGAGTTGATCAAAGACTACGAATTGGAGATCCATTACCATCCAGGCAAAGCGAACGTAGTGGCAGACGCTTTGAGCAGGAAGAGTCAAGTCAATCTGATGGTCGCTCATCCAATGCCCTATGAGTTGGCCAAAGAGTTTGACAGGTTGAGTCTTGGGTTTCTGAATAATTCGCGAGGAGTCACAATTGAGTTGGAACCCACCCTGGAGCGGGAAATCAAATAAGCACAGAAGAATGATGAGAAGATCAGTGAGATCCGGCGACTAATTCTGGAAGGCAAGGGCCAAGATTTTAGGGAGGATGCAGAAGGTGTGATATGGTTCAAAGACCGCTTGTGCGTTCCCAAAGTCCAGTCTATTTGGGAGTTGATTCTTAAGGAAGCTCATGAGACAGCTTATTCGATTCACCCTGGCAGTGAGAAGATGTATCAGGATCTGAAGAAGAAATTCTGGTGGTGCGGAATGAAGAGGGAAATCGCAGAGCATGTGGCTATGTGCGATAGTTGTCGAAGAATCAAGGCAGAGCACCAGAGACCAGCTAGATTTTTACAACCGTTGCAAATCCCTCAGTGGAAATGGGATGAGATCGGCATGGATTTCATAGTCGGATTGCCTCGTACTCGAGTCGGCTATGATTCCATTTGGGTAGTGGTGGACCGCTTAACCAAGTCAGCCCACTTCATACCAGTCAAGACCAACTACAGCAGTGCAGTATTGGCAGAGTTGTACATGTCTCGGATCGTTTGTCTTCATGGTGTGCCAAAGAAGATAGTGTCAGACAGAGGAACGCAGTTCACCTCTCATTTCTGGCAGCAGTTGCATGAAGCCTTGGGCACACATCTTAATTTCAGTTCAGCTTATCATCCGCAGACAGATGGTCAGACTGAAAGGACCAATCAAATCCTTGAAGACATGTTGAGAGCCTGTGCGTTGCAAGATCAGTCCGGATGGGACAAGAGATTGCCTTATGCAGAGTTTTCCTATAACAACAGTTACCAGGCCAGTTTGAAGATGTCACCATTTCAGGTGCTTTATGGAAGGAGTTGTAGAACTCCGTTGCAATGGGATTAGCCTGGAGAAAAGCAAGTGTTCGGGCCAGACATTCTACTTGAAGCTGAAGAGAACATCAAGATGGTTCGAGAGAACCTGAAGATAGCGCAATCAAGGCAGCGAAGCTATGCAGACACAAGAAGAAGAGAGCTGAGTTTCGAAGTCGGAGACTTCGTCTATCTGAAAGTGTCACCGATCAGAGGAGTCAAAAGGTTCGGAGTCAAAGGCAAGCTAGCACCCCGCTACATCGGTCCGTATCAGATTCTCGCAAAGCGTGGAGAAGTGGCTTATCAGCTCGGTTTGCCAGAAGGATTGTCCGTAGTGCATGATGTCTTTCATGTGTCTTAGTTGAAGAAGTGCTTGCGTGTGCGAGAGGAGCAGTTGCCAGTGGAAGGTCTGGAGGTCCAAGAGGACTTGACCTACGTTGAGAAGCCAGCGCAAATCCTGGAGACGGCAGACAGAGTCACCCGAAGGAAGACCATCAAAATGTGCAAAGTCAGATGGAGTCATCACTCTGAGGAAGGAGCAACCTGGGAGCGTGAAGATGATCTGATGGCCAAATACCCTGAGCTCTTTGCTAGCCAACCCTGAATCTCGAGGGCGAGATTCTTTTAAGGGGGATAGGTTTGTAACGCCCTGAATTTGGGGGTAGATTTTTTTCTTCTTTTCCCTCACCAAATTCAGGCGTTACCCTTTCCTTTTCCCTTTCTCCTCACTAAACCTTGATCTTTTCCAAAGTATAGCAGGATTCGGCTTGGGATCCCGTGTAAAGCAAAATCCTAAAATACTTTACTTTGTGTGATGCACCATGCCGAACCATGCATACTTTTTGATTGTTTGAAAATGTGAATGCATTCATCTAGACAAAAGTAGATTTTAGAAAAAAAGGAAAATCTTTTCTTTTCTCTCTCCTCCCTCTCCTCCCCGTTTTGGTCCAGCCCCCCCCCTGGCGCGCCCGGCCTAGCCGGCCGGCCCAGCCGGCCTTCCCCCCCCCCTCTCTCCCCCCCTTCCCGCGTGGGCCCCGCGGCGGCCTAGCTGGCCATCCGGCCCAGCCGCGCCCCCCCTCCCCTTTCCCTCCCCCGCCGTGGGCCGGCCCAGCCGACCCCCCCGCGCGCCCCATCTGGGCCCAAAGCGGCCCAGCCGCCCTTCCCCCCTCCCCCCAAAAATTCCCCTCCCCGCGGGCCCCGCCCGTCATTCTCTCTCCCTCTCTCCCTCTCCTCTACCCTAACCGCCGTCGTCGCCCTCTCCCTGCGCCGCCGCCGCCGCCGCGCCGCCCTCCCTCGCCGCGGTGAGGCCCCTCCCCCTCTTCTCCCTCCCCTCTCTCCGCCTCGCGTCCGGCCCCGCCCGGCCGCTCCCCGGCGAGCCGCCCCGCCCCGTCCCCGCGCTTGGCCGCCCCCGGCCGCCCCGCTCCACCTCCGGCGAGCCGCGCCCGGCCCCACCCCGGCGAGCCCGCCCCTCCCCGCCCCCGGCCGCCTCGGCGAGCCCGCCCCGACCTCGCCCAGCCGCGCCCGGCCCCGGCGCTTCGCCCCCGGCTCGGCCGCCCCGTCCACGACCTCGGCCGCCCCCGCCCAGGCTCGGCCGCCCCGTCCCCGACCTCGGCCGCCCCCGCCCCGGCTCGGCCGCCCCACGCCCGCTCCGGCCATGGCGCCGCTGCCCCGGCACGGTCGCCCTCGCCCCATGCGCGCCGCTTGGCCCCGCCTCGGCCCCGGCCGCGCCGCCCCGCGCCGTCCGGCCCCTGTCCCGGCCGTGCCGCCCGGCCGTGCCCCCGCCCTGCCCGTGCTTCGCCCCGCCCGTGCGCCGTGCTCGCCCGCCCGCCCCGGCGTGCCTTGCTCGCGTCGTGACGGCCCCGGCGCGGCCTCGAGCTCGGCCCAGCGTGCCTATGGCGCGCGACCTTGAGCTCGGCCAGCGCGCGGCCCCGACGTGCGCACGGTTAGTTCGCGGCGCGTGCGTGCGGCCTTGCGCGCGTGCTCGCGTAGTGCGCGGTGCCTTGGCACGACTCGTCACGCCCTCGTCTACCCTTAGACGTGCCCGTCTACCCCCCATATTTTATGCGCGCTAATCACGTTGTTCATGTTAATAAAATAGGAAACTCAATTTAGAAATTGGTTATGTTAGTTAATTTATGTAGCTAATCGTCTATCTCATTGAATATTAATCTACTAAAAGTGGTCACGTTTCTAGTAGTGCATGTAGCTAATCCTTATTATTGGAGCTAAGTAGAACTAGAGCACGTAACGTCTAGTTATCCGTCCACCCGTAATGCGCCTCGAGCATAAACTTTAACCCCTGCGAGACCTTTCCCCGTTTCTTTGTAACCATGGTAAATGCAATATCATATGCCATATTTTATGCATGTTTAATCTATTTGTTTTCTTGTATGATGTACTGTTTGTTTCCTAATTTGAATGGATGGATGGATGTATGTTTGCACTCGCATAGAGAACGATCCGGTTGAAGAGCCCGAAGAACTCGCAGGAGAAGCCCCTGAGCAGCCGTCGGTTGGTGGAGGCAAGTGTCCCTTGACCTATCTCTGTCCTATTCATTCTTTAATTCACCTCCCGCATTACACATTTATGCTTAAGGATTGACTAGCTTTTGTTATCCATGTCCTTGTTTACCTACTTGGGTCGGATTATTATTGGTTAGCTTTATGCTATTGCTTAACATTAATCAATGAACATGATGAGAATTATTTATGATACGCTGTTTTCCCCTCTTTTATTAAGATGTTATACTTGTGACCTTCAAGGGGGCTCGAGCAGTTTCTCGAGTGCCTCTCCGTAAGGACCTGTTCGTTGGATGACCGCCCGGGAAAACAGTGCAACCATGAGGGTGGAGTGGGACGCCCTTAGCTGAGTAATTAGAGGAACCGGGGTGTAGTTCGCTTAGCCGTCGTGCCGTCAATGGGGCTCGGTGTATGCGACTCGCTCTGCCAAGGTTGATTTGTCCCTTGGGGAGGAGTGCGGTACATTTAGGAAACCTAACGGGCGGCTACAGCCTTGGGGAATCTTTGTAAAGGCTACGTAGTGATGCCCTGCTGGACCACCTAGGTAGTGGTCAATGGGGAGTAGCTCTCTCCGGGCAGAAAGCGAATCACGGCTTGTGGGTAAAGTGCACAACCTCTATAGAGTGTTTGAAAACTGATATATCAGCCATGCTCACGGTTATTTGCGACCAAGGGAGCTCTAGTGATTAGTGGTACTTGATCAGAGACATCTTGGTTTACAGGTGGCAATGAGACTGATGGTTTTGGTTATGATTATGGTGCTGGTAAGTGGTATTCCTTCCGTTTGGAAAGGGTACATCGGGCTAATAACTTGGGTTAGTGTTAAAACCTGGCTTTCTACTTGTAAATAATAATCTGACCAACTAAAAGCAACCGCTTGACTTACCCCCACATAAAGCTAGTCCACTACAGCCAAACAGGATACTTGCTGAGTATGTTGATGTCTACTCACCCTTGCTCTACACACCAAACCCCCCCCATCCCCAGGTTGTCAGCATTGCAACCACTGCTCAGGAGAAGATGAAGCTGTGGAAGGAGACTTCCAGGAGTTCCAGGACTACGATGAATTCTAGGTGTGGGTTAGCGGCAACCCCCAGTCGGCTGCCTGTGAAGGCCGCTTTTATCTACGTTTCGTTTTCGCACTTTGATTTTTGTAATGACTATGTGGATGTCTCAGACATATGATGTAATCGACTATTATTCCCCTTTTTAATACTATTTGAGCACTGTGTGATGATGTCCATGTTATGTAACTGTTGTGTACGTGAATTGCTGATCCTGGCACGTACATGGTTCGCATTCGGTTTGCCTTCTAAAACCGGGTGTGACAGACATACCGAGGGATGTCGCCGAGCACTCGCTGGATATCCGAGCTGGAGCCCGACCCGTGAAGCAGCCTCTGCACCGATTCGACGAAGAAAAGCGCAGAGTCATAGGCGAGGAGATCCGCAAGCTAATGGCAGCAGGGTTCATCAAAGAGGTATTCCATCCCGAATGGCTTGCCAACCCTGTGCTTGTGAGAAAGAAAGGAGGGAAATGGCGAATGTGTGTAGACTACACTGGTCTAAACAAAGCATGTCCGAAAGTTCCCTACCCTCTGCCTCGCATCGATCAAATCGTGGATTCCACTGCTGGGTGCGAAACCCTGCCTTTCCTCGATGCCTACTCAGGGTATCACCAAATCAGGATGAAAGAGTCCGACCAGCTCGCGACTTCTTTCATCACACCCTTCGGCATGTACTGCTATGTTACCATGCCGTTCGGTTTGAGGAATGCGGGTGCGACATACCAAAGGTGCATGAACCACATGTTCGGCGAACACATTGGTCGAATGGTTGAGGCCTACGTCGATGACATCGTGGTCAAGACGAGGAAAGCCTTCGACCTCCTTTCCAACCTTGAAGTGACATTCCGGTGTCTCAAGGCGAAAGGCGTAAAGCTCAATCCTGAGAAGTGCGTTTTCGGGGTCCCCCGAGGCATGCTCTTGGGGTTCATCATCTCCGAGCGGGGCATCGAGGCCAACCCGGAAAAAATCGCGGTCATCACCAACATGGGGCCCATCAAGTACTTGAAAGGCATACAGAGGGTCATGGGATGCCTTGCGGCTCTGAGTCGTTTCATCTCACACCTCGGCGAAAGAGGACTGCCTCTGTACCGCCTCTTAAGGAAGGTCGAGTGCTTCACTTGGACCCCTGAGGCCGAGGAAGCCCTCGGGAACCTGAAGGCGCTCCTCACGAACGCGCCCATCTTGGTGCCTCCCGCCGTCGGAGAAGCCCTCTTGATCTACGTCGCCGCTACCACTCAGGTGGTTATCGCCGCGATCGTGGTTGAGAGGCGAGAAGAGGGGCATGCATTGCCCGTCCAGAGGCCAGTCTACTTCATCAGTGAGGTACTGTCCGAGACCAAGATCCGCTACCCACAAATTCAGAAACTGCTGTACGCGGTGATCCTGACGCGGCGGAAGTTGCGACACTACTTCGAGTCTCATCCGGTGACTGTGGTGTCATCCTTCCCCCTAGGGGAGATCATCCAGTGCCGAGAGGCCTCGGGTAGAATTACAAAGTGGGCGGTGGAAATCATGGGCGAGACGATCTCGTTCGCCCCTCGGAAGGCCATCAAGTCCTAGGTCTTGGCGGACTTTGTGGCTGAATGGGTCGACACCTAGCTCCCGACAGTTCCGATCCAACCGGAACTCTGGACCATGTTTTTCGATGGGTCGTTGATGAAGACAGGGGCAGGCGCGGGCCTGCTCTTCATCTCGCCCCTCGGAAAGCACCTACGCTACGTGCTACGCCTCCACTTCCCGGCGTCCAACAATGTGGCCGAGTACGAGGCTCTGGTCAACGGCTTGCGCATCGCCATCAAGCTAGGGGTCCGACGCCTCGACGCTCGCAGTGACTCGCAGCTCATCATCGACCAAGTCATGAAGAACTCCCACTACCGCGACCCGAAGATGGAAGCCTACTGCGATGAGGTTCGGTGCCTGGAAGACAAGTTCTACGAGCTCGAGCTCAACCACATCGCCCGACGCTACAACGAGACTGCAGACGAGCTGGCTAAGATAGCCTCGGGGCAAACAACGGTTCCCCCGGACGTCTTCTCCCGAGACCTGCACCAACCCTCCGTCAAGACCGACGACACGCCCGAGCCCGAGAAGGCCTCGGCCCAGCCCGAGGCATCCTCGGCTCGGCCCGAGGCACCCTCGGCTCTGCCCGAGACACCCTCCGCTCAGCCCGAGGCAACCTCGGCCCCCATAGATGAGGCACTACATGTCGAGGAGGAGCGAAGCGGGGTCATGCCTAATCGAAACTGGCAGACCCCATACCTGCAATATCTCCACCGAGGAGAGCTACCCCTCGACCGAGCCGAAGCTCGGCGGATGGCGCGGCGCGCCAAGTCGTTCGTCTTGCTGGGGGACGGGAAGGAGCTCTACCACCGCAGCCCCTCAGGCATCCTCCAGCGATGCATATCCATCACCGAAGGCAAGGAGCTCTTACAAGAAATACACTCGGGGGCTTGCGGTCATCACGCAGCACCTCGAGCCCTTGTTGGAAACGCCTTCCGACAAGGCTTCTACTGGCCTAGAATTGTCCGCACCTGCAAAGGGTGTCAATTCTACGCAAGGCAGACCCACCTGCCCGCTCAGGCTCTACAGACCATACCCATCACCTGGTCGTTTGCTGTGTGGGGTCTGGACCTCGTCGGCCCCTTGCAGAAGGCACCCGGGGGCTACACGCACCTGCTGGTCACCATCGACAAATTCTCCAAGTGGATCGAGGTCTAGCCCCTAAACAGCATCAGGTCCGAACAGGCGGTGGCGTTCTTCACCAACATCATCCATCGCTTTGGGGTACCGAACTCCATCATCACTGACAACGGCACCCAGTTCACCGGCAGAAAGTTCCTGGACTTCTGCGAGGATCACCACATCCGGGTGGTCTAGGCCGCCGTGGCTCACCCCATGACGAATGGGCAAGTAGAGCGTGCCAACGGCATGATCCTGCAAGGACTCAAGCCGCGGGTCTACAACGACCTCAACAAGTTCGGCAAGCGATGGATGAAGGAGCTCCCCTTGGTGGTCTGGAGTCTGAGGACAATGCCGAGCCGAGCCACGGGCTTCACACCGTTCTTTCTAGTCTATGGGGCCGAGGCCATCTTGCCCATAGACTTAGAATAAGGTTCCCCGAGGGCGAGGGCCTACGACGACCAAAGCAACCGAGCTAACCGAGAAGACTCACTGGACCAGCTGGAGGAGGCTCGGGACATGGCCTTGCTACACTCGGCGCGGTATCAGCAGTCCCTGCGACGCTACCACGCCCGAGGGGTTCGGTCCAGAGACCTCCAGGTGGGCGACCTGGTGCTTCGGCTGCGACAAGACGCCCGAGGGCGGCACAAGCTCACGCCTCCCTGGGAAGGGCCATTCGTCATCGCCAAAGTTCTGAAGCCCGGGACGTACAAGCTGGCCAACAGTCAAGGCGAGGTCTACAGCAACGCTTGGAACATCCGACAGCTACGTCGCTTCTACCCTTAAGATGCTTTCAAGTTGATCGTACACCTCGTTCACACACGAAGTCTAATCATCAAGGAAGGGTCGGCCTTGCCTCGGCAATGCCCGACCCTCCCTCGGGGGCTAGAAGGGGGGAACCCCTCTGCGTCAAAATTTTTCCTCGGAAAAAGATCTTTTCTGCCAGAATATCTTTCGTGCTTTTCGACTACTTTGAAAGTGGATCCTGAAAACGACGGAGTACACGTAAGCAGCCAAGGCTGACCGAGCCGAGGGACTCCTACGCCTCCAGGATACGGATACCTCACTCATCACCTTCTGCGAGAAGTAACTCACGCTCGGATAGGTGATTCCACGGACCGAACAAGTCTTCACGCTCGAAAACTCTTCTGCCGAAACGATTTTTCGGGCCTTCTCGACTACATCGATAGTAGAATCCGACGGACGAGTAAGAGTACATGTAAGCGGCAAGGCCGACCGAGCCGAGGGATTCCTACGCCTCTGGGATACGGATACCTCACTCATCACCTTCCGTGAAAAGTAACACTCGCTTGGACGAACAACTCTGTTACCGACAAATAAGTCCAGATACTCGAAGCAAGAGGAAAAGAAACGCAGCTTTGCAACACGACGACAGTATGTTTGGGCCTCGGCGGCCGCAGAAAACATACGCACACTACAAGACAACCCGATCCTGCAGGCTCGGACCTTGACGGTTGAAGGGAGCAGCAGCACCCTCGATGTCAACTACACCTTCGGCGAGGTTCGACCTAGCCTCAGACGGCGACGCGGTCGGAGGATCTCCACTTTGAAGGACGACATCAGCACCACGCCCGGGCCATCGCCGCCAGGGTCTTCTCTAGGAATCCGGCCCGAGCAGACGGCTCGACCGGCCACCCCGAAGCCTCAGCCAGCTATCCCCCGAGGACATCAGCCCGGCTCGTGGCCTCGGCAACTCAACTCCGACGCTGGTCCCGCCAGTGGACGGCCCGGCCAGGCTCCTGCCGACGAAGTCTTCTTTTCGAGTCAACTCCGCCTCTGTCTGTGCTGACACCGCTACCTCCAGCTTCGGCTCATCGAAGAGAGGCCGAGGGTTCCTTTAACTAAGCCAGAGAAGCCTCAGACAGTAAGGCCGACCGAGCTGAGGGACTCCTACACCTCCGGGATACGGATACCTCACTCGTCACCTTCGCACGAGGCAACTCACGCTTGGTGAAGTGGTTCAAATAGCCGACAGGCGAGTCTTAGTGCTCGAAATGAAGAAAAAACATGGCTCCGTGCCGAAAATACATACATGTTCAGGCCCCGACAGCCACAATGAACAGACTCCGGCACTCAATATGCCATTACAAACGGAACTCCGGTTCCACCTCCGCGGGTACGAACAACCCCCCACATTGGAGGGCCCGCGGGGCGATAAGGCTCCAGGTCGCCCACCGCCGCCCGCTCCAGCAGCAGCGACAACGACCTCCGCTCTGGGTGGCCGAACTGCAGCAGCGATGAACTCAGGGTGGACGCCGCTGCAGCAATGCCCTCGCCCACGTCTACGCTCGAGGGGCGAGGACAACTACAAAGAGCCGGAGGTCCGGGGCGCGGATGGTGGCGCTGATCCCGTCGGTGATGGGGACTTCTTCAGCTGCCGCCACCTCAGCACCGACGACGGGAGCCGTCTGCCCACCGGCAAATCCCCACACGGATCCTCCCGGACGAGCGGGGCACCGACCTCCGCGCAAAGGCGCCGTACCAGGGCAAAGGCAGGACAGCCCCAGAACACGAATGCCGCCCTAGCAGCGCGCGATGTCTTGGGCGGTCCTCCGATGCGCGCGACGCGACAACCGCTCTTGCGGCAGGAGGGGGAACCGGAAGCCGAGCCAGAGCCAGCTGAGCCAGCGAGCCCAACGCGCTGAAGCTGACGACGCTCGCCGCCGACTAGCCCCGCGTTGTCGAAGTCCGTCCCTCCCGCTAGGCTGGTGAGCGCCCTCTCCCTTGAATGCTGAGGGAGAAGGTGACCCACGAACCCGCGCGGGAGGTAGAGCTCCGGCTCAGCCTGGCCTCCGCCCCAGCCAGGATGATGAAGATCCTTGAAGCTGAGGGCGGGACCAAGGCCGCAGCCCGTCTTGCTTCTCCCCACCCAGGAGCTGGTGGTCACCGTCTTGGGTGACCACCGGCGAGGGGATGCGGCCGGGCTACCTGATGAAAATCGTTGAAGCCGAACGATGGCTGAAAGGTACCAACTTCCACGAAGTTGCGTCCCTCCGACGACAAGGTGGAAAGACTGCGAGTGTCCCCCATCCGGGGGCTCGGAAGGTGGAAAGACGCGATGCATAGGGGGAACGCGAAGACATGGTTGCCTTTCAAGGGGGTCACCCCCCTTTTAAAGGCAACTCTCCCCACTTGCGTCCTCAGCCATTGTGGGCTAAGTCTTCTCCAACACGCTCCAAGGTCCTCCCCCTACGACACGGGGGCTGGGTCCCGCGTGTCATGCAAGCTGGCCCAGGGCAGAAGAAGCCAAACCACCGCGCGCGGCGCGCGCAACCGCCCAGCGGTTACAAGCATTCCCCCACTTTCGCCCAAACCAGCGGGTGAAAGGGCAGACCGCCATGCAGGCGGCATGCAACCGCACCAAAGGGGCGCACCCTTTCGACTTCGATGCGTCCAGCATGGAGGCCCAGGCCCACGCGTCATGCAACCGGTGCGCCGGTCGCTACGTGCAAGAAACCGCACCGCCACTTGCGCCACTACCCGCGCCTCCTTGACTGTGGAACCAGTACCGCGACTCGAAGCAACCCTGCGCATGACCCAACAGTGCCAACCAGGCACATCGGTCACGGGCCAGTTAGCTGCAGGAGAAGGCGCGATAGTCGATGCGGCCAGAAATGGGCCGGCAGTAATGGCGGTGGCAGGCGAGCGAAAGCAGCGGTCAAGTCGTCAGCCAAGCTCACATCCCCTCCTGGGACAGCGGGAGAGCCCTCTCCCACGGCGTGAAGACGGCGCGCCCGTGTCCCGTTCCTCGAACGGCTCGCGCACGCGCAACGGCTGCCCCGCGAACCACTCGTCCCACCGCATTAACTTCACCGCGGGACAGGCGGCACCTTTGGCAGGAGAAGCGGGCGACGCTTCGCCTTCGCCATAATGACCGCGTCCAAAAAGGTACGCCACGTCATTCGATTTCGTATCCTTTTCCTGTTCCTCTTTCTCTCTCTTACAACAGGGACCGGGAAAGGGGATACCCCGAAAGGGATCCTTCCCCGCGAAGGAAACGGGCCCTGAGCCCCCCTACTGATCAGAGGTTCGAAGGCTGACCCCTCGGGGGGTTCAACAGCTGCCTCAGAGCGCTTGGGCTCCACGCCCACTACTGGTCAGAGGTTCAAAAGCTGGCCCCTCAGAAGGGTTCAACGACCGCCTCAGGCCACTCGGGCTCCGTGCCCACTACTGATTAGGGGTTCGTAGGCTGGCCCTCGAAGGGTTCACAGCCGCCTCAGACGCAGAGCGAGGGATGACCCTGGGTACGTTCGATACATAACCAAGGCTCGGGCTACGCTCCTGAGGTACCCTAGGACATTTCCGAGACCAGCGGGAACGATCTTGTAACGGAATCCCATCAGAAGGAGGCATCGAGCCCTCGGACCCCGTCAAAAGGGGACCGGGTCCGGCAGATCACCCGTAGGTACTTTTGGAGCGCGCCTCCGGGCCTCTAGCCGACCCCTAACAAATGGGGCATGGGCGTCCACTCGGATTACCCGTTAGCAGCTCACCGAAGACACCATGTTCGGCGCCCTCCGAGGGCAACATGGCGCTTTCCCCCCCACCCCTCCTTGCGGAAAGGCGACGCAGGGGAGTATGTAAAAAAGTCGAGTCTGTCCTTGACCGTCCTCTCGCCCTGTGCGGAGGCTCGGGGGCTGCTCTTGCAAACCCGGCTCCGGCCAAACCGTTGACAGCGTCAACATACCAGCCCGAGAACTTGGGACCCAACCATGCACCCGGGCTACGGCCAGCTCGCATGAGGGAACAACCAGACCGGCCGAAGCATTGCGAAACACATTAAGACCTTGAAGGAGATAAACCACTCCTCCGAGGCCTCGGGGGCTACACCCGGCGGGTGCGCTCGCGCGCACCCACCAGAACAAAATGCAACCGAGAAAGGCCGGTCCCCTTGCAAAAAAGTGCGACAAAAGCCTCCAAGCGAGTATTAACACTCCCTTCGAGGCTCGGGGGCTACTGTCGGGGACCATAATTAGGGGTACCCTCAAGACTCCTAATCTCAGCTGGTAACCCCCATCAGCACAAAGCTGCAAAGGCCTGATGGGTGCGATTAAGTCAAGGATCGGTCCACTCAAGGGACACGATCTCGCCTCGCCCGAACCCAGCCTCGGGCAAGGGCAGCCGACCCCGGAGGATTTACGTCTCGCCCGAGGACCCCCTCCAGCAACGGACACATCTTCGGCTCGCCCGAGGCCCAGACTTCACTAAGAAGGAACCTTGGCCAAGTCACCACGCCGACCGACCGTATCGCAGGAGCATTTAATGCAAAGGTGGCCTGACACCTTATCCTGACGTGCGCCCTTCAGTCGACAGAGCCGAAGTGACCGCAGTCACTTCGCCGCTCCACTGACCGGCCTGACAAGAGGACAGCGCCGCCTGCGCCGCTCCGACTACTGTGCCACTCGGCAGAGTGAGGCTGACAGCAGCCAAGTCCGGCCTCAGGCGCCATAGGAAACTCCGCTTCGCCCGACCCCAGGGTTTGGACTCGGGCTCAGCCCCGGAAGACGACGAACTCCACTTCGCCTGACCCCAGGGCTCGGACTCGGGCTCAGCCCCGGAAGACGACGAACTCTGCTTCGCCCGACCCCAAGGCTCGGACTCGGGCTCAGCCCCGGAAGACGATGAACTCTGCTTCGCCCGACCCTAGGGCTCGGACTCGGGCTCAGCCCCGGAAGACGACGAACTCCGCATCGCCCAACCCTAGGGCTTGGACTCGGGCTCGGCCCTGGAAGACGACGAACTCCGCATCGCCCGACCCCAGGGCTCGGACTCGGGCTCGGCCCTGGAAGACGACGAACTCCGCCTCGCCCGACCCAGGGCATGGACTTGGGCTCAGCCCCGGAAGACGACGAACTCCGCCTCGCCTGACCCCAGGGCTCGGACTCAGCCCTGGCCTCAGCCGACGATCTCCGCCTCGCCCGACCCAGGGGCTCGGACTCGACCTCGGCCTCGGAAGACAGACTCGACCTCGACCTCGGAGGAGCCTCCGCCTCGCCCAACCTAGGGCTCGGACCGACCACGTCACAGGAGGCGCCATCATTACCCTACCCCAAGCTAACTCAGGCTACGGGGAACAAGACCGGCGTCCCATCTGGCTCGCCCCGATAAACAAGTAATGATGGTGCCCCGCATGCTCCATGACGACGGCGGCTCTCAGCCCCCTTACGGAAGCAAGGAGACGTCAGCAAGGACTCGACAGCCCCAACAGTTGTCCTTCCACCAGGCTCCAGCGCTCCTCCGACGGCCACGACACCACACAAACCGGGTGCCAAAACCTCTCCGGCTGCCACGACGGCATGTACTTAGGGCACTAGCTCTTCTCCGCTAGACACGTTAGCACACTGCTACACCCCCCATTGTACACCTGGATCCTCTCCTTACGCCTATAAAAGGAAGGTCCAGGGCCCTCTTATAGAGGGTTGGCCGCGTGGGGAAGGACGGGACGGCGCTCGCGTAAGCCTCTCGCTCCCTCCCGCGTGGACGCTTGTAACCCCCTACTGCAAGCGCACCCGACCTGGGCGCGGGACAAACACGGAGGCCGCGGGTTTCCCCTTCTACGCCTGTCTCCCTCCGGCTTCTTCCCCCCTTCGCGCTCCGTCTCGCGCCGACCCATCTGGGCTGGGGCACGCGGCGACAATTTACTCGTCGGTCCAGGGACCCCCCGGGGTCGAAACGCCGACAACTGGATTTTCTCTTTTTCAGAGCTTTTTCGTCATCTTTCACAAACCTAGCTACATATCTGCTCATAACACTGACAACCCTTTTTCTCTTTGGTCCTTCGGCACCCTTGCTTAGTCATTCATAGTCAGGGTATTCAAAGTTTAAAGCGTCCATTACCCGATTCAACCTTCGTTTTGGTCGGGTGCCGAAGGCTGCAGTCATCAGTTGATCTTCCTTTTTGGTATAATTGCCCAAAATTTCGTTGCACATAGCCTCAATCATCTCTAGCCACTCTTGGCAAAGCTCTTTGAATTGTTTCTCAAACTTGAAGCGATAGGGCAATCGAACAAGTTCACCCTTCTTCTTTGTTCTTTTTAGCTTCGGCATACTCCATTCACTCAATGTTCGAGAGACCCTGTTCGCCAAGTATTCTTGTACTAGATCCCTGGTGCTGATATGTTCAGCCACCACTCTGAGTTCTGCTACGGCTAGCTGGCATGGTAACCCTGGCTTCATCTTGCACAAGGGTCTGGTCATCCCGAAGCTTAAACTCAGTGGGTTCATGACCATCGTCTTCAGCTTCTCCCTCTTCTTCTCATCGGCCTTGATATAAAACCACTCACTCTTCCAGCCAGTTGGCCACTTGGTGCGATAACTGAGGACCGGAGCCTTTGTATCCTTGCGATACGCAAAGTTATAACAACCAAAATTTTCATGCAGCCCGTCTTCCCTGGCCTTTGTTTGGTAATGCAGCTCATGCACTCGGCAGAAAGCTTCAGCATTTGGGTCCATCCCTTGGCTTCGAAGGGCCCAGATGAAGATGCTGAGCCTAATGATGGCTAGGGGTGGGCGTTCGGGTTACCCGAAAATTTCGGGTCGGGTAATTCGGGTATTTAAAATTTCGGGTTTTGAGAATTGATACCTGTAATTACAACGGGTATTACAATACCCGAAAATTAGGGTACCCGGAATTTCGGGTTCGGGTTCGGGTATTCCTGAACTACCCGAAAAATTGTGTTTGCTTCATAAAAACACATACACCATATTAAATTAGTATAAAAATATAGTTTTAATAATGATATACATGGACATATAAAACACAAGCAATCTACAATCGCAAGTTATGAACGCTTACACATAATTATAGAAGTACAAATTAATAATTAAGCATGACATGAGTACATGACACATGAAAGTTCGGGTAATTCGGGTATTTCGGGTACCCGATTGTGATACCCGAATTACCCGAAATAAATTCGGGTTTTGCAAGTTGCTACCCGAAATTCCCAAACAAAATTCGGGTTTTGGGTATTTCGGGTTCGAGTTCGGGCATTCCGGGTTCGGGTTTCGGGTTACGGGTTTTTTGCCCAGCCCTAACGATGGCGTTAGGAGTCAGTTGATGAAGAAAAATCCCAAAATTATCCAAAACCTCTCCAATCATCTCGTTCAAGGGAAATCGCAATCCTGCCCTAAAAAAGCTTTTGAAAACCACTACTTCATCATCCTTCGGCTTTGGAGTGCTTTCTTCTCTAGCAAAACGAATAAGCTTCTTCTCGGCTTCTCCGAAGTAGCCTAGTTTTATCATCATGCGCAAATCAGTTTCAGACACAGTAGATTTTTCAAAATCCAAGTGGCTGGGTTTTGATGGGATCAGAATGCTATAATCTTCTTCTTCATCATCAGAATTTTCTTCCTCAACCTCAACTTATTCAGCTTCGGCAGCAGGTGCACCTTCTTCAATGGCTCCCTCTATCACAACTAACCCTGATTGCCTCATGACTTTGGAGATTGGAGCTGTCTCGGTGGCTTCAGTCTCCTCTCCTTCACGGGTCACCCTCGCAGTCGAGCGTACTCTGGCCATCTGATGGATCTTTTTGTAGTTTTTACGAAGCTGATGTTTTTTACAGTCTTGACGAAGCTCCCTCTTTTGACGAAACTAATTCAAAGTGACGGTTCGCTCGAGAATGCGGTGAAAAAGCTTCGGCTATGTGAGAGCACCTAGAGGGGGGTGAATAGGTGATCCTGTAAAATCAAACACTAAATAGCCATAGAACTTAGTTATTGAAGTGTTAATGCGACTAAGTAGTTTTGAGGCGAGTTCTTGTGGACAAAACAATCACAGAGAAAGCAACACAAGAGACACGCGATTTTATCCCGTGGTTCGGCCAAATAACACTTGCCTACTTCCACGTTGTGGCATCCCAATGGACAAGGGTTGCACTCAACCCCTTTCAAGTGATCTAATGATCAACTTGAATACCATGGTCTTTTCCTTTAGTGTATTTTCCCTTTTGCGAGGAATCTCCACAACTTGGAGTCTCTCACCCTTACAACAGAGATCACAAAGAAGGCATAGAGTAAGGTTGGGAAGAGCAACACACACAAGACTCAAATTCGCAGCACAACCACACACACAAGTCATGACTTGAGCTCGAAACACAACACACGGAGTTCGCAACTCAAATGGAGCTCAAATCACTAACACAATGAAGCGAATACGCGGGAGCGGAGTTTGGATGCTTTAGAATACTTAGAGAATGCTTAGTGTGCTCCTCCATGCGCCTAGGGGTCCCTTTTATAGCCCCAAGACAGCTAGGAGCCGTTGGAGACCAACTTGGAAGGCCAATCTTGCCTTCTGTCGAGTGGCGCACCGGACAGGTCCTGTAGACTATCCGGTGCGTGATCTCCTTCCAAATTTGGCATATCTGACTGTTGCTCCTCTGGGCTGATTGGCGCACCGGACACTGTCCGGTGCACACTAGACAGTCCGGGCACCAGCTGACCGTTGGAGCAGTCCACGTGTCGCCCGCAGATTGCGCGGCTGACCGTTGGCGATGGCGATCGTTGGCTCATCGGACAGTCCGGTGCACCATCGGATAGTCCGGTGAATTATAGCCACGTCGCCGCGTTGCTTTTCCCGAGAGCAACGAGTTCGCCGCAGATGCCTCACCAGACTGTCTGGTGCAACACCGGACAGTCCGGTGAATTTTAGTCGTACACCGCCATCAATTCCCGAGAGCAGCCATTTCAACGGTGTCCGGTGCGCCACCGGACAGTCCGGTGTGCCAGACCGAGCTAAAGTTTGGCTGCACAGAGCCAAGTCCTTTCCATTTCTTTTCTCCTTCTTTTGTCGCTCTTTCTAGCACTTAGACAAACACATTAGCATTCAAAAAACAATGTACTAAGTCTAGAAACATACCTTGTTCCTTGATTTATACTTCTCACTTTATTTGGCACATAAGAACTTAATCAAACGTGTTGGACATTTAATCACCAAAACATTGTAGAAATGGCCCAAAGGCACATTTTCCTTTCAATATGGTCAAATTTTTCAACAGCACAACAGTGCAATGGCAATGAATGATGTGGTAACTTCACACCTACCTGTTGGGGGCCTGCTTCATCGCCGAAGGTCCTGCAAGAAGAAACACCTTCAGAAGATCAACACAGAAGCAGCGCCAAAACTGTCATCTAAGGAGCTTCGGCATAGTAACACGCTTTGAGACGAAGGTATAGCATCGACTTAAAGATGAAAGGACAGATTGACCCATAAAAATTTATGTCATAAATATAGTCAATTGTATAGGGTATAATTGTAATTTCACACAGGCTGTGCCCTGTGTCTATAAATAGATGAACAATACCACCGTACTGTTCACGCTGATTTGTACTCGCTCGTGCATCACGCTTGGACTTTTGCTTTCTGTCAAGCCGAAGGTATAAATGTAATTTAATATCGTTTTTGTTTATCCATGACAATAAAAATATATTTGTCAGGTACCGAAATTAGGGGTACCCCCAACACTCCTAAGCGTAGCTGGAAAACATCTTCAAAAACAGATCGTAAAGGCTGGTAAGCACGGCGCAAAGTTAAAGCCTCATCTGCCTAGGGACGTGATCTCGTCCGAACCCGGCCTCGGGCAAGAACAGTGGTCCCGGACGGATTCACGCCTCGCCCGAGGGCCCCTCAGGCAGCGGGCACACCACCTGCTCGTCCGAAGCTAAGCTCGGGCAAACTTTGTTGTATCGCAACTTCGGCCAAATCGCCTTACCGCCGACCGTATCGCATGCGCATTCAATGCAGGGATTGCCTGACACCTTATCCTGACACACGCGCCTCAGTTGGCAAGGTCGAAGCGACCGCAGTCACTTCACCCCTTTATTGATCGTTCTGACAGGAAAACAACACTATTCACCCCGTTCCAACTACTGTGCCAAACACCAGGGTAAGGCTAACAACAGAGAGGCACGGCTTCTCCCGAGTTTGGCCTTAGGCGCAACAGGGAGCTCTGCCTCGCCCGACCCCAAGCCCCGGCTTCGGCCTCGGCCTCGGGAGAAGGTCTCTGCCTCGCTCGACCCTGGCCTCAGCCTCGGCCTTGGGAGAAGGTCTCCGCCTCGCCCGACCCCGGCCTCAGCCTTGGCCTCGGGAGAAGGTCTCCGCCTCGCCCGACCTCGACCTCGGCCTCAGGAGAAGTCACCGCCTCGCCCGACCTCGGCCTCGAACCGACTACGCTACAGGGGATACATCATTGCCCTACCTCTAGCTAGTCGCCTCAGGCTACGAAGGAATAAGACCGGAGTCACATCTAGATTACTCCGGCAACAGGTAATGATGGTTCCCCGCATGCGTCCCTAACGTCAATAGTCCTCAAGCTCTCTACGAAGGCAAAGAAACGTCAGTAGGACTCAGGACCGCACCGCCAGCTACGCTTCTATAGGGCTCAAGCACTTCTCCGCAGGCCACGTTAGCACATAGCAACACCCCCATATGTACAGCTGGACCATCCCCTTGTGTCTATAAAAGGGGATGCCCAGGGCCTTCACGAGGGAGAGGGTGGGCGACGGGCAGCAAGGATGACGGAGACGGACATACTCAAGCATCGAGCTCCACTTCGCAACACTAGACTCCTCAGGAGGCCTAGGACCCGTTCCCTCTCTCGCGAAGCTTGTAACCCCTACTGCAAGCACCCCCGGTGCAAGATAATATAAGCCTCATCCCTCCTCTTGTGTTCCATCTTGCATCTCTTGTGTTCCATCTTGCATCAACCCATCTGGACAGGGGCACGTGGCACAAAATTCACTAGTCGGTCTGGTTGAGGGTCCCCCGGGTCCGAAATGCCGACAGTTGGCGCGCTAGGTAGGGGCTCGCTGCATGTTGACAATACTTTCCCGTGAAGTTCCAGATGGACAATCTTCAGCAGCCTCTTCAGCCCGGGACGGTGCTCCGCTTTGGAAGTCTCGAGTTCATGTCCCTCGATGGTGGCTACGACATGGTACTCCTGCCCCCGCAGCACAACAACAACGACGGTCGACGGCTTGCCCGGCGGAGGCGAACTCGGCGACGACATCTCCCCGTGGCGGAGGAACACCTGAGTCAACCCCGCCACCCTCCTCGCCGGAGGAGACGGAGACGGGGCAACCATGGCCAGGCAGGAGGCAGCACCTCGACGACTGTCGGACCAGAGTAAGTCGACGACGCCGACACCCCTGCGGGGGACATGTCGGGTGTTATCCTCGCACCGGAGACAACGACGGGTGTCGCTTCCCAGCAAAACGCTAGCCCCAGGCGGACTGATGACGCCGGCACCCTTGCGAGGGACTTGTCGGGCATTAGTCTCGCACCTGAGATAACGACACATTCCACCTCTGACACAACTTCACTGACGTCCACCAACCAAGAGGTACCTTCAATTTTCCATCCTGTTCCCTTTAGGTTCAGCTTCGACCCACCAAGCGACCCCGCTTCGGTAAGCGCTTTCGTAAGGGTATACCCTGACCTTCCGGGGTACCATATGTGGTCAACCTGGGACCGACTGACGGTCGTCTCAACCTCCGGACCCGCGGGTTTCGAGGAAGAGGACGACCCCGATGTCAGTTGGGATTTCTCCGGACTCCGTGATCCCGGTGCCATGCGAGACTTCATATCCGCATGTGACCAGTGCCTCTCCGGCTGCTCTGACGATGGCCACAGCCTTAACGACGAGGGTTACGACCCAACCCGCGAGTGCTTCCACATTGATCGGGAAGATCATGACGGAGACAACCACCCCGGCATGCCAGGAGATGACAGCGCCCTTGCACCTGCGTCTCGCGTTGAGATCCCGCGGGAGCTAGCGGTGGCCCAGGTCCCTACGGGGGGTCAGGGCTCATAGCTCAAGCAACTCCACGAGATGCAGGCCAAGCTCGACGAAGAAACGGGGGACTTGTGCAGCTCCGACAAAACCTCGAGCAAGAGTGGGTAGGCCGAGCGCTCGTCGGAGGAGCGCGTCATCGGGCCCGGGATGTCCAGCGCCGTATTATTGACGATGTCAGGGCAATGCTACCCCCGGCCTTCAATGGGGCCGACCAGAACCTAGCTGCAGCGGCGATGTTGCTTCGAACGATGCCGGAGCCATCTACCACTGAGGGGCGGTGTATCCAGGGCGAACCCAAGGACCTCCTGGAAAATGCCATAGCCCGATGGGCCGAGAGCTCTGCCTCCCAAAGGCAAGGGTGCCCCTCGGAGCATCACGTAGCATCCTCTCGACACGTGCACGAGGCCTCGGTCCACACCGAGCTCGCAGGAGGCGAGACACCTGAAGCCCGGGATCGCCACAGCGATGAGCAACACCACCGCGACCGTCGAGCCCGCCTCGAGGAAAAGGTGCGCCGAGGCTACCACCCCAAACGCGGGGGACGCTACGACAGTGAGGAGGATCGGAGCCCCTCACCTGAACCACCAGGCCCGCGGGTCTTCAGCCGAGCCATACGACGAGCGCCGTTCCCGGCCCAGTTTCGAGCCCCGACTACCATTACCAAGTACTCAGGGGAGACAAGGCCGGAGTTGTGGCTCACGGATTACTGGCTGGCATGCTAGTTGGGAGGGACGGACGACGACAACCTCATCATCCGCAACCTCCCCCTTTTCCTCTCTGACGCTGCCCAGGCCTGGCTGGAGCATCTGCCCCCTGCGCAGATCTTCGACTGGGATGACCTAGTCAAGGCCTTCGCTAGAAATTTCCAAGGTACTTACGTGTGCCCTGGGAACTCATGGGATCTCCGGAGCTGCTGCCAGTAGCCAGGGGAATCCCTGCGAGAGTACATCCGGCGGTTTTCAAAGTAGTGCACCGAGTTGCCTAACATCACCGACTCGGACGTCATCGGAGCATTCCTCGCCGGCACCACTTGCCGGGACCTGGTAAGCAAACTGGGGTGCAAGACACCCACCAAGGCGAGCGAATTGATGGACATAGCCACCAAGTTCGCCTCGGGTCAGGAGGCGGTCGAGGTCATCTTCCGGAAAGACAAGCAGCCTCAGGGAAGGCAGAAGGAAGACGACCCTGAGGCGTCCGCCCAGCGTGGCACGAAGAAGAAGACCAGGAAGAAGGCGCAAGCAAAGCGCAACGCCGTTGACGCGGATCTCGTCGCTGCTGCAGAACACAGGAATCCTCGGAAGCCTCCCGGAGGGGCCAACATGTTCAACAAGATGCTCAAGGAGTCGTGCCCCTATCACAGGAGTCACGTCAAGCACACCCTTGAAGAGTGCGACATGCTCTAGCGTTACTTCAATAAGGCTAGACCCTCGGCGGAGGATGGCAAGGACCACGACAACAACAAGAAAGGAGGCGACGGGGAGAAGAGTTCTCGGAGGTCCACAACTGCTTCATGATCTATGGTGGGCAAGTGGCGAATGCCTCGGCTCGACAACGCAAGCAAGAACGTCGGGAGGTCTGCTCGGTGAAGGTAGCGACACCAGTCTACCTAGACTAGTCTGACAAGCCCATTACCTTCGACCAAGGCGACCACCCCGACTACGTACCGAGCCTAGGAAGATACCCGCTTGTCGTCGACCCTATCATCAGCAACGTTAGGCTCTCCAAGGTCCTCATGGATGGAGGCAGCAGCCTCAACATCATCTACGCCGAGACCCTAGAGCTCTTGGGGGTTGATCGGTCCGAGATCCGGGCTGGTGCAGCACCCTTTCACGGGATTGCACCCGGAAAGCGTATCCTGCCCCTCGGACAGATTGACTTGCCCGTCTGCTTTAGGACCCCCTCCAACTTCCGAAGGGAAACCCTCACTTTCGAGGTAGTCGGGTTCTAAGGGACCTATCACGCGATGCTGGGAAGACCGTGCTACGCCAAGTTCATGGTCATCCCCAACTACACTTATCTCAAGCTCAAGATGTCTGGCCCCAAGGGAGTCATCACCGTCGGACCCACGTACCGCCATGCTTACGAATGTGACGTGGAATGCATGGAGTATGCCGAAGCTCTCGTCGAGTCCGAAGCCCTCATCGCCGACCTAGATTGCCTCTCCAAGGAAACGCCTGACTCGAAGCGGCATGCTGGTAACTTTGAGCCAGCTGAGGCAGTCAAGTTTATCTCTCTCGACCCCAGCAACGACGCTAGCAAGAAAGTCAGGATCGGCTCCGAGCTCGACCCCAAATAGGAAGCAGTGCTCGTCGACTTTCTCCGCGCAAATGCTGAAGTTTTTGCGTGGAGTCCCTCGGACATGCAGGGCATACCGAGGGATGTCGCCGAGCACTCACTGGACATCCGAGCTAGAGCCCGACCCGTGAAACAGCACATGCGCCGTTTTGATGAAGAAAAGCGCAGAGCCATAGGCGAGGAGGTCCACAAGCTAATGGCAGCAGGGTTCATCAAAGAGGTATTTCATCCAGAACGGTTAGCTAACCCTGTACTTGTAAAGAAAAAAGGTGGGAGGTGGAGGATGTGTGTAGACTACACTGGGCTAAATAAAGCATGTCCCAAGGTTCCCTACCCTCTGCCTCGCATCGATCAAATTGTGGACTCCACCACTGGGTGCGAAACCATGTCTTTCCTCGATGCCTATTCAAGCTATCACCAAATCAATATGAAAGAATCCGACCAGCTCGCGACTTATTTTATCACACCTTTTGGCATGTATTGCTATACCACTATGCCATTTGGTTTGAGGAATGCAGGTGCGACATACCAAAGGTGCATGAACCATATGTTCGGAGAGCACATCAGCAGAACGGTCGAGGCTTACATCGATGACATCGTTGTCAAAATAAGGAAAGCCTCCGACCTCCTCTCTGACCTTGAGGCAACATTCAGGTGCCTAAAAGCGAAGAGCGTAAAACTCAATCCTGAGAAGTGTGTCTTCGGAGTCCCCCGAGGCATGCTCCTAGGGTTCATTGTCTCCGAACGAGGCATCGAGGCCAACCCGGAGAAAATCGCGGCCATCACCAACATGGGACCCATCAAAGATTTAAAAGGAGTACAAAGGGTCATGGGATGCCTTGCGGCTCTGAGCCGCTTCATCTCGCGCCTTGGCGGGAAAGGATTGCCCTTGTACCGCCACTTAAGGAAGGCCGAGTGCTTCACTTGGACTCCCGAGGCCGAAGAAGCCCTCGTAAGCTTAAAGGCACTCCTTACTAATGCGCCCATCTTGGTGCCCCCCGCTGCGGGGGAAGCCCTCTTGATTTACGTCGCCGCAACCACTCAGGTGATCAGCGCTGCGGTCGTAGTCGAGAGACGAGAAGAAGGGCATGCACTGCTCATCCAGAGGCCAGTCTACTTCATCAGCGAAGTGTTATCCGAGACCAAAATCTGCTACCCACAAATCCAGAAGCTACTGTACACAGTGATTCTAACATGGCGGAAGCTGCGACACTACTTCGAGTCTCATCCAGTGACTGTGGTGTCATCCTTCCCCCTGGGAGAGATCATCCAGTGCCGAGAGGCCTCGGGTAGGATAGCGAAATGGGCAGTGGAACTCATGGGGGAAACACTTTCATTTGCCCCTCGGAAGGCCATAAAATCCCAAGTCTTGGCCGACTTCCTGGCTGAATGGACAGACACCCAGTTGCCAACGGCTCCAGTCCAGGCCGAACTTTGGACCATGTACTTCAATGGGTCGTTGATGAAAACTGGAGCAGGCGCGGGCTTTCTCTTCATCTCACCCCTCGGAGAACATGTGCGTTATGTAATACGCCTCCATTTTCTGGCGTCAAACAACATAGCCGAATACGAGGCCTTGGTGAACGGGTTACGCATTGCCATCGAGCTAGGGGTTCGGCGCCTCGACGCTCGTGGCGACTCGCAGCTCGTTATTGACCAAGTCATGAAGAACTCTCATTGCCGCGATCAGAAAATGGAGGCCTAGTGTGACGAAGTTCGACGTTTGGAAGATAAGTTCTATGGGCTGGAACTCAACCATGTTGCTCGACGGTACAGCGAGACTGCAGATGAGATGGCTAAGATAGCCTCGAGACGAACAACGGTTCCCCGAATGTCTTCTCCAGGGACATATATCAACCATCCGTCAAACTCAACGACGCGCCCGAACCCGAGGAGACCTCGGCCCAGCCCGAGGTACCCTCAGCCGCCGAAGGTGAGGCCCTGCGTGTCGAGGTGGAGCGGAATGGGGTCACACCAGTCCCAAACTGGCAGACCCCATACCTGGAATATCTCCTCCGGGGAGAGCTACCCCTCGACAAGGCCGAAGCTCGGCAACTGGCTCGGCGCCAAGTCGTTTGTTTTGCTGGGTGATGAAAAGGAGTTGTACCACCACAGCCCCTTAGGCATTCTCCAACGATGCATATCCATCGCCCAAGGACAAGAGCTGTTACAAGAAATACACTCAGGGGCTTGCGGTCACCATGCAGCACCTCGGACCCTCGTAGGAAACGCTTTCCGACAAGGTTTCTACTGGCCGACCGCAGTGGCCGACGCCACTAGGATTGTATGCTCCTGCCGAGGGTGTCAATTCTATGCGAGATAAACACACCTGCCCGCTCAGGCTCTACAAAAAGGCACCCGGGGGCTTCACGCACCTGCTGGTCGCCATCGACAAATTCTCCAAGTGGATCGAAGTCCGACCCCTAACCAGCATTAGGTCCGAGCAGGCAGTGGCGTTCATTACGAATATCATCCACCGCTTTGGGATCCCAAACTCTATCATCACTGACAACGGCACGCAGTTCACTGGGAAAAAGTTCCTAGACTTTTGCGAAGACCACCACATCCGTGTGGACTGGGACATCGTAGCTCACCCAATGACAAATGGGCAAGTAGAGCGTGCCAATGGCATGATTTTGCAGGGGCTAAAACCAAGGATCTACAATGACCTCAACAAGTTTGGCATGCGATGGATAAAAGAGCTACCCTCGGTGGTTTGGAGTCTGAGGACGTCGCCGAGCCGGGCCACGGGTTTCTTGCCGTTTTTTATAGTCTATAAGGCCGAGGCCATCCTACCCACGGACTTAGAATACGGCTCCCGAAGGACAAAGGCATACGACGACCAAAACAACCAGACCAGCCGAGAGGATTCATTAGACCAGCAAGAAGAGGCTCGGGACGTAGCCTTGCTACACTCAGCACGGTATCAACAGTCTCTGCGGCGCTACCACACCCGAAGGATTCGGCCCCGAGGCTTCCAAGTGGGAGATTTGGTGCTTCAGCTGCGACAAGACGCCCGAGGGCGCCACAAGCTTACTCCTCCCTGGGAAGGGCCGTTCATCATCGCCAAAATTTTGAAGCCCGGGACATACAAGCTGGCCAACGATCGAGGCGAGGTCTACAGCAATGCTTGGAACATCGAACAGCTACGTCGCTTTTACCCTTAAAGTGTTTCAAGTCGTTCATGTACCTTGGTCTCTTTACATGTACAATTTAAAGGTCTAGCTGTCAAGGAAGGATCGGCCTTGCCTCAACAAAAACCGACCCTCCCTCGGGGGCTAAAAAGGGGGGAACCCCCTCTGCGTCAAAATTTTCCTCGGAAAAGTTTTCTACCAAAACGACTTCCGACTATATCGATAACAGAATCCTAAAAATGAGTAAGAGAGACCTTGAATGGCAAGGCTGACCGAGCCGAGGGACTCCTACGCCTCCGGGATACGGATACCTCACTCGTCACCTTCCACGAAAGGTAGCTCACGCTCGGATAAGTGATTCTGCTACCGAACAAGTCCTAACGCTCGGGTAGAAAACGGCTTTCGTGCCTTTTTGACCATGTCAATAACAGAATCCTAAAAACAAGCGAGAGAGACCTTGAACGGCAAGGCCGACCGAGCCGAGGGACTCCTACGCCTCCGGGATACGGATACCTCACTCGTCACCTTCCGCGAAGGGTAGCTCCCGCTCGGATAAGTGATTCTGCTACCGAACAAGTCCTAACGCTCGAAGCAGGAGGAAAGAAAACGCAGCTTTATGCTCTAACATTGAAAATGTTTAGGCCTTAACGGCCGCGAGAAACATACACATACTTCGAATAAACTGTTCCCCACAGGCTCAGGTGTTGGCAGGGGGAGGAGCAGCCCCCTCGGCGTCGTTCCTCCCTGCAGCGGAATCTGGCCCGGCCTCGGACGATGACCCAGGCGGAAGAATCTCCACCTCAAAAAAGGAAGCCAACGTCGCGCCTGGGCCCTCGGAAGCCGCATCAAGCCTTTGGACCTCGGCCAGGGTGGCGTCCTCGTCATCGGGTAAGCAGTAGCCTTCGCTGACCCACTCCAGATCCACGTCGTAGTGGGAAGCGAGGACGACGAAGGCCTGCCTAACCCCGTGGTGCAGTGCCCCGTGGAGTCTGCTGCGCATGTGGCCGCCCAAGGCCCGCAAGCGACTCTGGGGAGAGCTGCCCGAGGGGACGTCGTCGAGGCCGAAGGTCCAGCAGAAGTCTGAGATGGCCTCAGACATGGCCATGCGGTCGGCCTCTTTCTGCTTGGCCGCCCAGGCAAGCTCCTTGCAGTTCTTAACGGACTCGTCGAGAGCCGCCTCGAACCCTGAAGACAATCGGACGATGTTCTTCAGACACAAGGAAAAGGATGAAGCTAAACTAAAGTCACAAAGCGGGCAAAACATACCTTTGGCCTAGACACGTTGCTGCGAGGCAGTGGCTTGGGCGGACCAGGCAGACTCGACGGCCACGGCCAGGTCTTCCGCAAGGGTCCCGGCCCGAGTGGTTGCCTCGACCAGCCGCTCTGTAACCTCGGCCAGCTGTCCCCCAAGGGCCTCAGCCTGGCTCACGGCCTCGGCAGCTTGGCCCCGGAAATGGTCTCGCTCGCCGGTGACCTGGTCGAGCTCCCGCTGCCGCTGCTACATCTCCCCGGCCTGGGAGGCCGCCTGCTCCCGTGCCGACGCCGCCTCTATCCGCGCCGCCGCCGCCTCCGACTTCAGCTCATGACAGAGCAGCCGAAGGTCCGCCACCTTGGCGCTCCGTTGGGCGAGGCGCTCATTAGCCTCGGTAAGCGCGGCCCACTAGGACCACAGCGACTCCCAAACGTCGCTCTCGTGACGGATGAACAGCGACTTGGCGGTGCTTATGTCCGCGAGCTCCTATGGGAGAAAAATCGGATATCACGAAGAATTCCCTGATCACGCAAGGCGTACATCAAAATCCTTACCTGGAAGACCCTGGGAACGTCCCTAGAAAGGGTTTCCATGGTCGTCCGAAGCGACCTCATCGTCGCCTCGGTATATTCACGGAAATTACCCTGGAGCTGCTCCTCCAACTCATCGTTAAGGGAAAGGAGGGGCTCCGAGGTGTCACGGCTCCAGAATAGGAGCGGCTGCCCACACCACTCATTGGGATTGAGCTGCATGGGGATAAGGCCGCTGCTCCCCAAGACGGGCCACGGTTCTGTGCGCCCCGCGACCGAGGCGCTAGGTCCCCCTGCAGTCAATGCATCGGGTGCCGCCGCAGTCGGCGTATCGGGCCTCTCCTCGGCTAAGGTGACAGGCCTCCGCTCATCGACCTCGGCAACAACGGCCGCCCCCTCCTCATGGTCAAAAATGGGGAGATCGGGGGTGGCCGAGGGCGGAGGCGCCTCAGCCATCTCAACATCGGCGGTGGCAGGCGGCTCTGCGGGGGGATCAACAGCAGTCCCAGCGGGAGTTGATGCCGGCGCCAGCAACAAGATGGGCGAACTCGGGGCCGCGACCGCGTCAACAACCTCCCCTGGCATGATGGCCGCTCCAACAAGGGGCTCGACCTAGGAGGCTTGCCCCATGACAGCCCATGCCGCTTGGGCCCCCTGCTGGAGGGCGCCTTGCGCGGAGGCCAACCAACCAGCGTGGCTCGCCGTAGCTCCGGCTGTAGGGGTCGGCCCCGTCTTAAGCGCCTTCGTGGGGGGCCAGTCCTGCCGAGCCCTGCCTCCGCTTGCTGAAAGGGAGAAGGGGCATATTCAAGACACATGGCGAAATAACTAAAACAGAGGTACCCTCAGATACTTACCCGCTCCGGGGCAAAACCACTCGCGCTTGCGAGGAGACCCCTTGGGCCCTGGTATCCGCAGGCGCCACCAAGGCATGTCCCGCAGCCGGCTTCGGTGCCGCTTCCGCCTCGGACGCCCGAGGCACCGAGGGGGCGGCCTGCCCAGGCGACGTCACGACCTCCGGGAGACCAACTTCCCGTACGGCCGGCACGGGCACCTGCTCTTGGGGGACATGCGGTTCGGCCTGCCCCCCCCCCCCGGAGTCAACTCAATTATCTCGGCCAAGGGGTCAAGTACCCCCTCAGCCCACCTCCGCACCTCGGGCCGGGACCCCGGCGTCTCGACCCCGAGCTCTGGTGGCGCCAGCCCACCTGGAGGCTGGCTTGATGACCTCTGACCCAGCCTCGGATCTGGACTGAGGCCAAGCCGAGCCACCATGTCGTCGTCTTCGTCATCATCATCATCATCATCATCATCATCATCGTCATCATCGTCAGGCATGTCCGGCGACGACTCTAACGGGAGCCCATCCCTTGCTTGCCTCCGACGACGCTTCTCCAAGGCCTCCCGAGCTCGCATCCTCTCGTGAGCTCGGGCCTTTTCCGCGTCCTTCCTCTCCTTATCCTTCTCTGTGGCGAGCCTACGCGCGGTTTGGCCCGCCGCATCCTTCGGGACCGGTGGCCGGGAGAGTTTAAAACCCTTCAACCCCTGGGGACGAACAAAAATCCCAACAGTAAGAACTAAAAGACGTAAGAAACACGGTGCAAAACAGAAGGAGGGTCGGACACTTACTAGGGACACATACCCATGGTCGGGACGCATCGGAGGCTGGCTAAGGACACCAGCGTACAGCCTCCCCACCGTGCCTGCTACCCGTCTGAGGAGGTCGTCGGCGGTGAGGGAGGTTGAGGACATCCGTGAACCCTCCAAATCAATCCCCGGCTTCATCTTCGAGAGCCGCAACCGCCGCTCTGCCAATGGGAGCACCCTCCGGCAGTGGATAGCGGCAAGGACCCCCGCAGCGGTAAGGCCCTCGGCCTATAACTTCTGCAGGGCATGGAGAATGGGCTGGAGCTTCTCCTGGTTCTCGCGAGTGGCCCCCCAGCGCCAGCTATCACCGGCGGCGGTCACCACTCGTTGAGATTATGGCGGAAGCATCTCGTCGTCGTTCTGGAGATAAAACCACCGGTTCTGCCACCCCTTGTTCGAAGATACAAGGGAGGCGGGGATGTACTGTGGTGCGTGCCCCGACCTTAGCTGAAGGGTGCATCCACCAGCCCGCACCGCCATACGGACCTTCTTCGCGTCCGTCGACGCAGCAAAAAACTCCGCGCAAAAGAGATGGGTCCACAGATCCCAGTGGGGGTCAATCCCCAAAAACCCCTCGCAAACCGCCACGAAAATGGCCGCCTGCGCGATGGAGTTGGGGTTGAAGTTATGCAGCTCCACCCATAGTAGTGTGGGAGTGCCCGCATGAAGCGACTCGCCGGCATCCCAAACCCCCGCTCATGAAAGGGGGTGAAACTGACCATGTATCCCGGCGGCAGAGTCGGTTTGGCCTCGCTCCTAGGGGCCAACCACTCAGGCTGTGCCCCCCCCGGAGAGAGGACGGAGCAAACCCTCGGTAACAAGGGCCTGCAGATCCTCCACAGTGACGGTGGAGAAAGGTCACGGGTGGCGCGGCGGAATGACGGTCGCCTTGTCAGCCATTGCCGGGCTAAAGCGGTGGAAGCGGAGGGGATGAGGTGCGCGGTTTTCTCTTCTCTGTCTACTTTCTTAGGTCGCGAAGACAAAAGCAGAAGACAAGTGCAAACGGTAGGGTAAAGAACCACTACCGGCCCCTCTTCCAGATATATAAAGGCCCGGGCGAAATCCACCCAAAATTTCGCCCGAACCCTTCATGAAATTCAAACTCGAAGGCAAAAAGGTTGTTCCATTCCTCGAACGGCTCGTGCACATGCAACAGATACCCCGCGAATCGCCCGTCCCATCGCATTAACTCCCTGGCAGGACACACGTCTCCTCTGGCAGGCGGGCGAGCGCCGTTTCGCCTCCGTCATGACGACTACCTCAAAAAAGGTGTGCCACACTGCTTCGAAATATCTCCTTTTCTTTCTCTTTCTTTCTCTCCGCAGGGATCGAGAAATGGGACATTTCAAAGGAGTCCTTCACAGCGAAGTAAACGGGTCCCGAGCCCTCCTACTGATCAGGGGTTCGAAGGTTGCGCCCCGTGGGGTTCGGTGACCGCCCCAGAGCACTCGGTCTCCGAGCCCTTTACTCATCAGGGGTTCGAAAGCTGGCCCTTCGAAGGGATTCGACAGCCACCACAGAACATGCAGAGTCAGGGATGACCCTGGGTACGTCCGTTACACGGCCAAGGCTCGAGCTGCGCTCCCGAGGTACCCTAGGACATTTCCGAGACCAGCGAGAACGGTTTTGTAATGGAATCCCACCGGAGGGAGGCAGTGAGCCCTTGGACCCTATCAAATGGGCCCGGGTCCAGCAAATCACCTGCAGGTACTTTTGGAGCGCGCCTCTGGGCCACTAGCCGACCCTTACCGAACGGGGCTCGGGCGTCCACTCGAATTACCCGTTAGCAACTCACTAGAAACACCATGTTCAGCACCCACCGAAGGTAACATGGCGCGTTCCCCCCCTCCTCTTTGCGGAAAGGCGACGAAGGGGCATACAGCAAAAAGCCGAGACGGTCCTCGATCGTCCTCTCGCTCTGTGCAGAGGCTCGGGGGCTGCTCTCGCACCAGGCTACGGCCAAATTGTTGACCACGTCAACAAATTAGCTCAAAAACTCGAAGCCTGGCCATGCACCCGGGCTGCGGCCAGGCCGCATGAGGGAACAACAAGGCCGACCGAGGAATCATAAAAAGAATTAAGACCTCAGAGGAGTTAAACCACTCCTCCGAGGCCTTGAGGGCTACACCCGACGGGTGCGCTCGAGCGCACCCATCGGAACAAAATATGACCAAGAAAGGTTAGTCCCCTTGCAAAAAATCCGGCAGAACCTCCAAGCGAGTGCCTACACTCCCTTTGAGGCTCGGGGGCTATTGTCGGGTACCGAAATTAGGGGTACCCCCAACACTCCTAAGCATAGCTGGAAAACATCTTCAAAAACAGATCGTAAAGGCTGGTAAGCACGACGCAAAGTTAAAGCCTCATCTGCCTAGGGACGTGATCTCGTCCGAACCCAGCCTCGGGCAAGAACAGTGGTCCCGGACAGATTCACGCCTCGCCCGAGGGCCCCCTCAGGCAGCGGGCACACCACCTGCTCGTCCGAAGCTAAGCTCGGGCGAACTTTGTCGTATCGCAACTTTGGCCAAATCGCCTTACCGCCAACCGTATCGCATGCGCATTCAATGCAGGGATCGCCTGACACCTTATCCTGACACGCGCGCCTCAGTTGGCAAGGTCGAAGCAACCGCAGTCACTTCACCCCTTTACTGATCGTTCTGACAGGAAAACAACACTATTCACCCCGTTCCGACTACTGTGCCAAACACCAGGGTAATGCTAACAACAGAGAGGCACGGCTTATCCTGAGTTCGGCCTCGGGCGCAACAGGGAGCTCTGCCTCGCCTGACCCTAGGCCCCGGCTTCAGCCTCGGCCTCGGGAGAAGGTCTCCGCCTCGCTCGACCCTGGCCTCAGCCTCGGCCTCGGGAGAAGGTCTCCGCCTCGCCCGACCCTGGCCTCAGCCTCGGCCTCGGGAGAAGGTCTCCGCCTCGCCCGACCTCAACCTCGGCCTCAGGAGAAGTCACTGCCTCGCCCGACCTCGGCCTCGGACCGACTACGCTACAGGGGATACATCATTACCCTACCTCTAGCTAGCCGCCTCAGGCTACAAAGGAACAAGACCGGAGTCACATCTAGATTACTCCAGCAACAGGTAATGATGGTTCCCCGCACGCGTCCCTAACGTCAATAGTCCTCAAGCTCTCTACGAAGGCAAAGAAACGTCAGCAGGACTCAGGACTGCACCGCCAGTTACGCTTCTACAGGGCTCAAGCACTTCTCTGCAGGCCACGTTAGCACATAGCAACACCCCTATATGTACAGCTGGACCATCCCCTTGTGTCTATAAAAGGGGATGCCTAGGGCCTTCACGAGGGAGAGGGCGGGCGACGGGCAGCAAGGACGACGGAGACGGACATACTCAAGCATCGAGCTCCACTTCGCAACACTAGACTCCTCAGGAGGCCTAGGACCCATTCCCTCTCTCGCGAAGCTTGTAACCCCTACTGCAAGCACCCCCGGTGCAAGATAATATAAGCCTCATCCCTCCTCTTGTGTTCCATCTTGCATCAACCCATCTGGACAGGGGCACGCGGCACAAAATTCACTAGCCGGTCCGGTTGAGGGTCCCCCGGGTCCAAAACGCCGACAATATTAATAACATCATATGATTATTCATGATTATTCATGTTGTTTTTCATATGCTTCTTCTTACATTAATATACACTGTGATAACGAAGGTATGTCCTTCATCGCCTTCGTCTGAAGATCATTATATCCCATGGGAAATAATGCTTCAGAGGACGAAGGGTATTAGTTTTTAACATTTTGTGTTGCCTTGTTCTTGATTCATAGCACTTGAGAACAAGTCCCCAACATTGGCGCTCACCTCCGGTGAACTCACTTCCGCTTTTGAGCTGATGGCTTCGTTCAGCAACCAAGTTGTAGCACCTTCGGCTACGAAGCTGGTGCTCCTGATAACAGGCGGTTCATGCTCAGAGCCAGCCAACAAGAAGCAGAAGAAAGAAGCGCAGAGAAGGGTGCAGCATGTTGGGGTGCAAGGACCTTCATTAAGTCCAAATGGTCCCACATCCCAATCACCTTCTCCCAGGAGGATCTTCAGCTCAAGGATTACCCTCAAAATGATGCTATGGTCATATCTTGTGTCATCAAGGGGTTTCTGGTCCATAATGTTCTGGTTGACACAGGCAGTGCAGCGGATATCATATTTGCTAAGGCCTTCAGACAAATGCAAGAGCCAGAGGATAAGATTCATGATGCTACACACCCTCTTTGTGGCTTCGGAGGAAGGCAAATTGTAGCACTCGGCAAAATCACAATGTCGGTTACCTTCAGCTTTGTTCATAACATAAGGACCGAACAGGTTGTCTTTGATATTATTGATATGCAGTACCCCTATAATGCAATCATTGGTCATAGAACACTTAATGCCTTTGAAGCAATACTTCATCCAGCATATCTATGCATGAAGATACCTTCGGAACAAGGGCCCATTGCTGTTCATGGAAGTCAAGAAGCTGCTAGAAAGGCCGAAGGAAATTGGACAGACTCAAAAGCAATTCACAATATAGATGGAACCGAAGTATGTGAACAGTACAAATACAAAATAGAGAAGGCTGTTTTGGCGGATCAGCCGAAGCCTATGCTTCTATGTGAAGACATAGCAGAGCAAAAGGTATTGTTGGGGTCTCAGCTATCTGAAGAACAAGAGAAAACTTTGATAAGATTTTTATTCAACAACAAAGATGTCTTTGCTTGGTTAGCTAATGATCTCTGTGGTGTCAATAGAGATGTCATTGGACATTCACTCAATGTGGATCCATCCTTCAGGCCAAGAAAGCAAAGGCTTCGAAAAATGTATGATGATAAAGCCAAAGGTGCTCGGAATGAAGTGAAAAGACTTTTCAGTGCTGGTGTCATCAGAGAGCTAAAATACCCAGAATGGTTAGCCAATATTGTTATGGTGAAGAAGGCCAATGGCAAATGGAGAATGTGTATTGATTTTACATATCTTAACAAGGCTTGTCCGAAGGATGAATTCCCATTGCCAAGAATAGATTCTCTAGTAGACGCAGCATCTTCTTTAGAGCTCATGAGTCTACTGGATTGTTACTCTGGCTACCACCAAATCTGGATGAAAAAGGAAGATGAGCCAAAAACTAGCTTCATAACCCCCAGTGGCACATATTGCTATCTTCGGATGCCTGAGGGGCTCAAGAATGCTGAAGGAAGCTTCAGCAGAATGACAGCCAAGGTCCTTCATTCTCAGATAGGCAGAAATGTGCTGACCTACGTTGATGATATCATAGTGAAAAGCACGAAGCAAGAAAATCATATTGCTGATTTGCAAGAAACATTTGCCAATTTCAAGCAAGCTGGCCTGAAATTAAATCCAGAAAAATGTGTTTTTGGAGTGAAGAGAGGCAAGTCCCTTGGCTGTCTGGTATCAACGAAAGGAATTGAAGCTAACCCAAGCAAGATCGAAGCTATCCTTTGGATGGAGCCACCAAGCACGAAGAAAGGGGCTCAACGGCTGGTAGGAAGTTTAGCATCATTAAACAGATTGATATCTAGATCAGCGGAAAGAAATCTACCATTTTTTAAAATACTGAAGTCAGCCGAAGTCTTTCAATGGGGCCCGGCACAACAAAAAGCTTTTGAAGAGTTGAAACAATATTTGATTGATTTAACAACATTAACTCCACCCGCGCCAAGGGCTCCATTGCTATTATATGTGGCAGCTTCGCATTCTGCAATGAGTGCAGCGCTGGTGCAGGAGAAGCTAGATGGCCAAGCTAAAAGGCAAGTTCCAGTATACTTTGTCTCTGAAGTTTTAAGTCCATCAAAGAAAAATTACACAGAATTGGAGAAGGTATTGTATGTTGTGTTAATGGCCTCCAGAAAGCTTCGGCATTATTTTCAAGCATACCGCATAATTGTTCCTTCGTCACAACCTCTAAAAGACATCATGAGGAACAGAGAAGCTACTGGCAGGATTGGAAAATGGGCTGCAGAGCTTAACGAATTCATCATTGATTATGTGCATAGATCTTCAATTCAGTCCTAGGCGTTAGCAGACTTCATCGCTGACTGGACACCAGGGGCTCAGGAAGAAGAAGTAAATAAAGATGCTGAAGCTTGGATAGTATTCTGCGATGGTTCTTGGGGGACATTCGGCGCAGGAGCAGCTGCCGTTCTAGTAGCACCTTCGAAAGTCAAAACATGTTATGCAGCCAAGCTTGATTTCAGTTGCACAAATAATATTGCTGAGTACGAAGCACTTCTGTTGGGGCTTTGGAAGTTAAGGGCAATGGGAATAAGAAGGGCCATTCTGAAAAGTGATTCTCAAGTTATTTCTGGCCATGTGGACAAAAGCAGCAAGGCAAGAGATCCGAAACTTGAAAGATATCTGGATACAGTTCGAAGGTTGGAGGCTTTTTTCAAAGGTTTTCTGTTAAGAATATCCCAAGAGGTGAAAATGAGCACGCAGATTTATTAGCCAAATCAGCGGCCCAGGGGCTCCCTCTACCTTCTAAAGTATTTTTGAAACAATAAAGGCACCTTCGGTTGAACTCATTGAGAGAGCAGTGCTCACTATTTCTCTGGTACACAGTGAAAATTGGAGAACTAAAATTATATCTTTCCTCCAAGGTAATTGTCTTTCAGATGACGAAGCTTATAATAAGAGAATGGAGGCAAGAACAAGACCATATGTGATAATAGAAGGGGAGTTATACAAACATGGAGTCTGCTCTCCACTTCTCAAGTGTTTATCCAGAACCGAAGGTATAAAGCTGATGAAGGAAATACATGCAGGTTTGTGTGGATCCCACATTGGGTCTAGGCCTTTGCTGGGGAAGGTCTTCAGACAAGGATTTTATTGGCCAAAGGTAGCTTCGGATGCAGCAGATCTAGTTCAAAAGTGCGAAAATTGTCAAAAATGTGCAAGAGACCAGAAACAACCTTCGTCGCTAACCCAGTTAATACAGCCAACGTGGCCATTGCAAAGATGGGGCCTGGATTTGTTAGGTCCACTTCCACCAGCACAAGGCAATTTAAGATATGTTGTGGTGGCCGTAGAATATTTTTCCAAGTGGATTGAAGCGAAGCCTTTGGCCACCATAACTTTGGTCACAGTTCAGAAATTCTTCTGGCAAAACATTGTTTGTCGCTTCGGCGTGCCGAAGGCTATAACTGTGGATAATGGAACACAGTTTGATGTTGAAGCTTCCAAGGAGTTATGTGATCAAATTGGCACGAAGATTCACTTTGCGTCAGTCAGACATCCAGAGTCAAATGGACTTATCGAAAGAGCAAATGGTATTATAATGACAGGAATAATGAAGCTAATTTTTAATCAGTCCAAAGGAAAGTGGCCAGATGAGTTGATTAAAGTGGTGTGGAGCCAAAATACGACTGTATCAAGATCAACAGGTTTTACACCATTCAAGTTATTATTTGGTGACGAAGCTACAACCCCAGAAGAAGCTAAAGCAGGGTCAATAAGAATAGCAGCTTCAGCAGAAGATGAAGCTGATTATCACGTGGCAAAGACACTATAGAAGGGACCAGACTTCGCGGTAGGCAAAATTGTAGCAGTCAAAGTTCTCATGAAGACCATCTTCTCTGGCCTTTGTCTGATAATGAAGCTCATGCACTCGGCAGAAGGCTTCAGCATTCGGGTCTCTTCCTTGGCTTCGGAGAGCCCAGATGAAGACGCTGAGCCTAACGATGGCGTTAGGAGTCAGCTGATGAAGATCGATCTTGTAGTTTTCCAAAACTTCTCCAATCAATTCATTCAACGAAAATCTCAATCCTGCTCTAAAGAAGCTCTTGAAAACTACCACCTCATCTTTTTCCGGTGTTGGAGTGGTTTCTTCTCTGCCAAAGCGAATTAGTTTCTTCTCAGCTTCTCCGAAGTATCCCAGCTTTATCATCATAGGCATATCAGCCTCAGAAATGGTAGATTTTCCAAAGTCCAAGTGACTAAGTTTGGATGGCTTGTAATCTTCTTCTTCATCATCAACAACATCTTCTTCAATGTCAGCATATTCAGCTTTGGCAATAGATGCAACTTCCTCAGCAGCCACCTCTGTCACAACCATTCCCGATTGTTTCATCACTTCAAAGATCGGAGCAGTCTCTGTAGTTTTGGCTTCTTCTCCGTCACAGGTCAATCTAGCGGTTGAACGCACTCTGGCCATTTGTTGATTTTCTTACAGTTCTTACGAAGTTGATTGTTTTTTTGCAGTTTTTTAATGAAGCTCCCTCTTTTGACGAAGCTAATCCAGAACAGTGGCTTGCTCGGAAATGCAGTGAAAAAGCTTCGGCTATGGTTAAAATTTTCAACAGCACAACACTGCAATGGCAATGAATGCTGTGATAACTTCACAACTACCCGTCTGTTTATATAGTGTTGCAGGTGGGAAGGTGAATCGCCAAACTAACCGCACCCGCTGAATAGTTACTCTCACCCGCTGAACAGTGGACCAACCGATGCTTGGGAGGAGAACCGCCAGACCGCGCATACCCGCTGCATGGTGAACCATCTCTCGTGCATGGAATATTTTAATCATTTCTCGGCAACAAGCTCAGGGAAGGTGCTTTTCCGGACCTTCGGCATTCCGAAGCTTCGGAGATGTTTTCACGGATCAAGCTCGTTACGAAAAACGATCTAGCACCACGAAGGGGCTACTGTTGGGGGCCTGCTTCGTCGCCAAAGGTCCTGCAAGAAGAAACACCTTCAGAAGATCAACACAGAAGCAGCGCCAAAACTTTCATCTAAGGAGCTTCGGCATAGTAACATGCTTTGAGACAAAGGTGTAGCACCGACTTAAAGATGAAAGGACAGATTGACCCATAATAATTTATGTCATAAATATAGTCAATTGTACAAGGTATAATTGTAATTTCACACAGGCTGTGCCATGTGTCTATAAATAGATGAACAGTACCCTCGTACTGTTCACGCTGATTTGTACTAGCTCGTGCATCGCGCTTGGACTTTTGCTTTCTGTCAAGCCGAAGGTATAAATGTAATTCAATATCGTTTTTGTTTATCCATGACAATAAAAATATATTAATAACATCATATGATTATTCATGATTATTCATGTTGTTTTTCATATTCTTCTTCTTACATTAATATACAATGTGATAACGAAGGTATATCCTTCATCGCCTTCGTCTGAAGATCATTATATCCCAAGGGAAATAATGCTTCGGAGGATGAAGGGCATTAGTTTTTAACATTTTGTGTTGCCTTGTTCTTGATTCATAGCACTTGAGAACAAGTCCCCAACACTACCCGTCTGTTTATATAGTGTTGTAGGTGGGAAGGTGAATCGCCAAGTCGCCCGCACCCGCCGAACAGTCACCCGCACCCGCTGAACGGTGGACTACTACCCCGCTGTGTGGTGGCCCACCTCGCGCCTGAAATACTTTAATCGTTTCTCGGCAACGAGCTCAGCGAAGGTGTTTTTTGGACCTTCAGCATTCCGAAGCCTTGAAGATTTTTCACGGATCAAGCTCGTTACGAAAAACGATCTAGCACCGCGAAGGGGCTACTGTTGGGGGCCTGCTTCGTCGCCGAAGGTCCTTTAAGAAGAAGCACCTTCGAAAGATCAGCGTATAATCAAACACAGCGCGAAGGTACACGCCGAAGCTACGATCTAGGGAGCTTCGGCATAGCGGCATGCCTTGAGATGAAGGGCTGCACCGACTTAAAGAGGAAAAGACCGATCTGTCCATGATGATTTGTGTCATGATTGTAACTAGTCATCAAGGGCATAAATGTAATTCTGACTGGGCTACGTCCCATGCCTATAAATAGGTGAACAGTACCCCCGTACTGTTCACGCTGACTTGTATGCGCTCGTGCATCACGCTTGGACTTTTACCTTCTATCAAGCTGAAGGTACAAATGTAATTCAATACTGTTTCTGTTTATCCATGATAATAAAAAGAAGAGATATTAATAATATCATATGATTATTCATGTTGCCTCTTATATTTCATATGCTACTTCTTTCATTATCATATACTGCGATGATGAAGGTATGTCCTTCATGACCTTTGTCTGAAGATCATTATATCCTAAGAGAGATAATGCTTCGAAGGACGAAGGGTATTAACCTTTAACATCTTTTGTTGCCTTGTTCTTAACTCATAGCATTTGAGAACAAGTCCCCAACAGCTACAAACCTTGTCTTTCTCAAAATGAACATTCGTTAGTCCCAAAATGTGTTCTCCCTTTAGAAGCTTGTGAAGATTCTTCATCCCAACATGGGCTAGTCGGTGATGCCAGAGCCACCCCATATTAGTCTTAGCAATTAAGCAAGTGTCAAGTTCAGCTCTATTGAAATCAACTAAGTATAGCTGACCCTCTAACACTCCCTTAAATGCTACTGAATCATCACTTCTTCTAAAGACAGTAACACCTATATTTGTAAAAAGACAGTTGTAACCCATCTTGCATAATTGAGAAACTGAAAGCAAGTTATAATCTAAAGAATCTACAAGAAAAACATTAGAAATAGAATGGCCAGGTGATATAGCTATTTTACCAAGTCCTTTGACCAAACCTTGATTTCCATCCCCGAATGTGATAGCTCTTTGGGGATCTTCATTTTTCTCATAGGAGGAGAACATCCTTTTCTCCCCTGTCATGTGGTTTGTGCATCCGCTATCAATGATCCAACTTGAGCCCCCGGATGCATAAACCTGCAAAACAATTTAGGTCTTGTTCTTAGGTACCCAAACAGTCTTGGGTCCTTTGACGTTAGAAACAAGCACCTTGGGCACCCAAACACAAGTCTTTGAGCCCTTGTGTTTGGCCCCAACATATTTGGCAACTACTTTGCCTGATTTGTTAGTTAAAACATAAAATGCATCAAAAGTCTTAAATGAAATAATTGGCTCATTTGATGCAGCAGGAGTTTTCTTTTTAGGCAATTTAACATGTGTTGATTGCCTAGAGCTAGATGCCTCATTTTTATACATAAAAGCATGATGTGAAATAGTATGGGGTTTTCTAGCATGAATCCTCCTAATCTTATGCTCAGGATAACCAGCAGGATATAAAATGTAACCCTCATTATCCTGAGCCATGGGAGCCTTGCCCTTAACAAAATTAGACAATCTCTTAGGGGCATTATTTTTGTCATTGCTTTCCTGTTGGAAACCAATGCAATCCTTAATGCCAGGGCGTCTCCCACTATAGAGCATGCTCCTAGCAAATTTAAATTTTTCATTTTCTATTTCTTGCTTATTAATTTTTACAGTAAGTTGAGCTATATGATCATTTTGTTGTTTAATTAAAGCTAGGTGATCATGAATAGCATCAACATCAATGTCTCTACATCTAGCACAAATAGTAACATGATCAACACTAGATGAAGAGGGTTTGCAAACATTTAATTCATCAATCTTAGCATGTAATTTGGCATTCTCATTTCTAAGATTGGAGATAGAAACATTGCAAACATTCAAATCTTTAGCCTTAGAAATTAAACTTGCATTTTCAGTTTTAAGGCTAGAAATAGATTCATTCAATATCAATCTTAGCAATTAATCTAGCATTTTCATTTCTAAGATTGGTAATTGAATCATGACAAACATTTGATTTTCAACCTTAGCAATTAAATTATCATTCTCAGTTCTAAGGTTGGAAATAGTGTCATAGCGAATGCTAAGCTCCTTAGTCAAATTTTCACATTTTTCAACTTCCTGAGCATAGGCATTTTTAACTTTAACATGCTTTTTGTTTTCCTTAATAAAGAATTCCTCTTGGCTATCCAAGAGTTCATCCTTCTCATGAATAGCACCTATCAATTCATTCAATTTTTCTTTTTGTTGCATGTTAAGGTTGGCAAAAAGGGTAAGCAAATCATCCTCATTTTCACTAGAGCTAGCCTCATCACTAGATGTTGTATATTTGGTGGAGGCTCTAGATTTTACCTTCTTTTTTTGTCATCCTTTACCATGAAGCATTTGTGGCCGACGTTGGGGAAAAGGAGGCCCTTGTTGATGGTGATGTTGGAGGCGTCCTCGTCAGAGGAGGAGTCGGTGGAGCTCTCATCGGAGTCCCATTCCCGACACACATGGGCATCGTCGCCCTTTCTCTTGTAGTACTTCTTCTTCTCCTTCCTCTTTCTCTTCTTGTTGTTGCCCCTATCAGTATCACTAGACATAGGACATTTAGAGATAAAATGACCGGGCTTACCACATTTGTAGCACACCCTTTTGGAATGGGGCTTATAGTCCTCCCCTTCCTTTGTTTGAGGATTTGACGGAAGCTCTTGATGATGAGCGCCATCTCCTCATTGTCAAGCTTGGAGGCGTCAATGGGGAGCCTACTTGGTGTAGACTCTTCTTTCTTTTCTTCTGTCGCCTTGAATGCGATGGGTTGCACCTCGGGTGTGGAGGTGCCGCCTTGCTCCAAGTTGATAATTTGTTTGGAGCCTTTGATAATCAATTCAAAGCTCACAAACTTTCCTATTACTTCCTCGGGAGACATTAACTTATATCGAGGATCACCACGAATTAATTGAACTTGAGTGGGATTACGAAAAACAAGTGATCTAAGAATAACCTTGACCATTTCATGGTCATCCCACTTGGTGCTCTCGAGGTTGCGCACTTGATTCACCAAGGTCTTGAGCCGGTTGTACATGGCTTGTGGCTCCTCTCCTTGATTGAGGATGAATCGACTGAGCTCCCCCTCGATCGTCTCCCGCTTGGTGATCTTGGTCACCTCATCTCCTTCATGCGCAGTCTTGAGGACGTCCCAAATTTGTTTGGTGGTCTATAACCCATGCACTTTGTTATACTCCTCTCGACTTAAAGAGACGAGGAGTATAGTAGTTGCTTGGGAGTTAAAGTGTTGTATTTGGGCGACATCGTTCGAGTCATAGTCCTTATCCCCCACCTGTGGTACCTGCGCTCCATACTCAACAATATCCCATATGCTTTTGTGGAGTAAGGTTAGATGACCTTTCATTTTAACACTCCATATAGAATAATCTTCACCATAAAAAACTGGTGGTTTGCCTAATGGAACAGAAAGTAGAGGAGCGCGTTTGGAAATGCGAGGATAGCGTAGGGGGATCTTACTAAACTTCTTGCGCTCATGGCGCTTAGAAGTGATGGACGGTGCATCGGAGCCAGAGGTGGATGGCGATGATGAATCGGTCTCGTAGTAGACCACCTTCTTCATCTTCTTTTTCTTGTCGCCACTCCGATGCGACTTGTGAGTAGGTGATCTCTCCTTGAGCTTGTTGCCGGACTCCCTTGATGGAGCCTTCCCGTGGCTTGTGGATTTCTCGCCGATCACGATCTCCCTCTTGGCGTGATCTCCCGACATCACTTTGAGTGGTTAGACTCTAATGAAGTACCAGGCTCTGATACCAATTGAAAGTCGCCTAGAGGGGGGTGAATAGGCGGAATCTGAAATTTATAACTTAAAACACAATCTACAAGTCGGGGTTAGCGTTAGAATAAAAACCGAGTTTGAGAGAGAGGGGGAAAACAAATCAAAAGCAAATGAAGCGGATGACACGGTGATTTGTTTTACCGAGGTTCGGTTCTTGAGAATCTAGTCCCCATTGAGGTGGTCACAAAGATCGGGTCTCTTTCAACCCTTTCCCTCTCTCAAACGGTCACCTAGACCGAGTGAGCTTCCTCCTTAATCAAACAGGTCACTTAGACCCCACAAGGACTACCACACACTTGTCTTGCTTTGATTACAAGTTGCTTGGAGAACAAGAATGAGGAAGAAGAAAGCGATCCAAGAACAAGAGCTCAAAGAACACTAGCAAAACACTCTCTCTAGTCACTAGTTGTTTGGAGTGGATTTGGGACTTGGAGAGGCTTTGATTCTTTTGAATTGTGTCTTGTATTGATTGCACTAGCTTTTGTATTGAATGAGATGTCTGAAAAACTTGGATGCTTGGAGTGATGGTGGTTGGGGGGTATTTATAGCCCTCAACCACCACATAGCCGTTGGGGAGGCTGTCTGTCGAAGAGCGCACCGGACAGTCCGGTGCGCCAGCCATGTCACCCAACCGTTAGGGTTCTGAAGATTCTGACCGTTGGAGCGCTGACTTCATGTCGCACCGGACAGTCCGGTGCTGCACCGGACAGGTACTGTTTACTGTCCGGTACGCCTCTGACGCCTGCTCTGACTTCTGCGCGCACTGTTCACGCTTTTGCAGACGACCATTGTGCTGGATAGTCGTTGCTCCGATGGCACACCGGACAGTCCGGTGAATTATAGCGGGGCGCAGCCTCAGAAACCCGAAGGTGAAGAGTTTGGAATCGATCGGCCCTGGTGCACCGAACAGTCCGGTGCGCCAGACCAGGGTTCTCTTCGGTTTCTTTGCTCCTTTCTTTTTGAACCCTAACTTTGATCTTTTATTGGTTTGTATTGAACTTCTATGCACCTGTAGAATATATAATCTAGAGCAAACTAGTTAGTCCAATATTTGTGTTGGGCATTCAACCACCAAAAACATTTAGGAAAAGGTTTGACCCTATTTCCCTTTCAGCCTTAGACCCGCCCAAGCGGCACAACAACACCACCAACTCCGTAGCATATGCCAACTGCTGTCGCGCTACTATCCTTGATTGTCCAATATCTTAGACCTGGACTCCTCATCGTCAAGATAACCTAAGCGTGGCAGGCACTGTCGTGTCCTCCTCGGCGGCACGCACGAAGAAAGGCTAGGAGCAAGACTGACTCGCCCCATACCCGCATCGATGAGCGTCAGTCGGCTCGTGACTACGACCGTGGGCGGGGGTAGCAGGTTGGGAAGGAAGAACAGGGTGAAGGCCAGGAAGACGAATGGGACGTCTGATGATGACGAAAATGATGGTGCACGCATGCTGTGAAACGTCATCGTGGACGTGCAATAGCCACTGCGCAGGTCGGTGTTGGGGCTGGTGTCGGACGAATATGGGGAGGAGGCGTCTGCTGCCATGCCCTGTGCCGAGAATGGGGTGGCGCGGAAGCGGAGGCATGAGGGGAGACAGAAAAGAAACAGGATGGCGAACGAGGTGACGGCAACTGAGGCGAGGACCATAATTATCGCGTGGAGGTATAGATGGTCAAATGACCCGTGTGTGGCGGGCCGGCCCGAGGCACGACCCATTTAATAGTGTCTGGAGCAGCCCGACACGAGCATCGTGCCGTGCTTGGGCCGTAGCCTCGCCCCATAGTGCTGGTTCGGCCCGGCACGATTATATTTTTATTTTACAAAAAATCTTATATACATATGTACAATTTATATTTAATATTAAAAACAACTGAGTATGATGTTCTACTGGGTTAGACAGCTTCACTCAGTGTCTCTCACCCTTCTTCTATTAGGGCGTGGGTTCAAACCTCATCTCCTGCACCGTTTTCTTCTATCAGGGCGTGAGTTCGAACTCTATATGCGGAGGTGTGGTTTGAGACGTGGAGGTTGGTTGCGCGGAGCAACCGTTGAAATAGATGTGAGGGGTTATTTATAAAAAAGATGACACGGAACAACCGTTAAAATTTAATATAGTAGAGATAGAGATATAGATAAATAGAGATGTGTTTATTACTTGTTGGACCATCTATACCTATAATTTATAGATCCAATAATAAATTGGCAAATACCACAAATCTCTACTAATCCTTAAGACAATACTGTAGACTTGGCACAACCATGCCCCCGCCTCTATCCCAGACCGTCCGATTGCCGGATCCACAGCCGCATGCTTCATCTGCCATCCATTCTCGCGCCCCCGCATGCCTCGCTCCCGCCCCCGACCCCGCCGCCATGCGCGCAGCTGCCTCCGCCCAACAACCATGAGGGATCCTCGCCCAACAGCCATGCGCGCCGACTACGCCTCCACCGGATCCGGCCTTCCTATAGTCATCCCGTCGTCCAACAGGGATCCCGGCCACATAGAGTTTCGCCCGAATCGATCGCCGACTGACTCCGCTAGGGTTTGGCCCGATCGCCGCTTCGTCCTCCCGGCTCCCGCGGGACCCCACCGAGATGTCTGACTGGAGCTCACCGGCTGCGCCGACGTTCTTCCCTTTTGGCCCGCAGACCGAGGCGTGGGACGTCACCGTCAAGGTGAGGCATCCGATCGATTTTTATTTCTTTCTTTACTACACTCCTTTGCGATATGGGGACGGTACTCGGTAGTGGCGTGAGGTGCGGTAAATCGCGTTAGTTTAGTTGTAGGGTTTGATCGCTTCGGGGGGGACCGGGGGTTGGGCTTTCCGTGTTGAACCGTCAATCGGACGTAGTAGTAGTGCGGATTCAGGGTTTGATCGACGGAAAGAGGGGTTGTCCGCACTCTTGGTGTGGTTATAGGGTTTTACGATTTGTTTGTCTGTGTAGGCCCGTTTCGTCTCGAGGAGTAGATTTTCATTCCTACTAACAATTCCTATGTGCTTTGGTGAACACGTATTTTGGTCTGAATATGGTTTAAACGTGAAGACTATGGTAGTGCGAGACCATGATTTGGATCCTTTTCTGTGGCATTATAGTTAAAATCGTGAGGATGCACCTATATCTATCTTTTAGCGCTTAGGGTATTCTTATAGACGAGATCCCCTCTTTGGGCTCTAAAAATAGCAAGAAAAAGACATCTTTTGGGCAAGTTAACGTCCTGTATTATTCTGAACGAGATCTGTGTTAGAAATATGCCCTAGAGATAATCATAGAGATGAGCATATTTCTTTGTATCCATGATATATATATTGCTTAATTGAATATCCATGGAAGGCACCTTGTATTGATTAGCAATTATGTGAATTGTTTGTGAGATTCTTTACTTATATGGTTATTCTAAATGATGTCCCTAGTCAGAGTCGATGACTAGCATATGTATTAGTTGATGACTGCATTTCACAAGTCATGAACATGGAGATGTTAAACTAATAATGTGGGCGCATGTATGACATGAGGCTGGACCGACCCAACGTGAGATATTGTAATATAGTTCTCTTCTTGCAACATGAATACTGTATCCTTAGACCTGAGACTGTCGCATGTTCTCAAGATGTGAATTGACTTACTTAGGGACTATCAAACGCTATCCCGTAACTGGGTAGTTATAAAGGTAGTTTTGGGTTTGTCAGGAAGCATGCTTTGAGGCATGGTCAGTCAAGATGGAATTTGTCCCTCTCTTTGTGAGAGAGATATCTCTGGGCCCCTCGAGTGATTGGATCAAGAAATGCATGGCCGTGCTAGGGTTAAGAGTTAACCATTGAAAGGATTCCAATTCACAGTATCGAGAAAGAGAGGTCAGCTTAGAGCCAGACCAAATATCGTGAGACAAAGGGAACAACATGTACGTAATGTCGCAATGGTTCGTCTGATATGATCTTTACGTACACATAGGAGTTGACATGTCTTGCTAGAGGCCACTGTCAATTATTGGACCAAGTAAGAGTACTCGGGCTATGTCTATTTGTACGTGAACCTATAGGGTCACACACTTAAGGGGAAGGAAGCCTAATTCGGATTAGATCCGAAATTAGACTGGGCTTTAGGGTTAATGATGGGCCTCGGCGTCAGAAGCCCACCATAACGCCTATATAATGAGGGGCGGGGGCGCGGTTAAGAAATAACCTAATTCGCCACCTGCAAACCAGCAGCCGCCGCTCGCCTCTCGCCCTCGCCAAGCCGCCGTCGCGAACCTAGCAGTTCGGTACGTGGCGCTTCCTCCCTGTACGTGTGGATACCTCGGAGGTGCTGCATCTGGAGCACTTGGATGAACCGTGCGAGGACGTGAAGGACGTCGATGACTGCACGGCACTGCTCGACGCGTTCGTCTACATCGAGACGTCTTCCGCTGCTCTGCGCGTCTAGTGGTAATTCCATGACCTATAACCGCAGTAGTTCTTGGTATTATGAGGATTAAAATTTTGTTTTGCGCTAGCGTAGTCTCCCCGTAATCCTACAGTGGTATCAAAGCCAGGTTCTGCGTAGTTTTAGGTCTGGATCTAGGTTCATGAGATGGATCTACTTGATGCACGGTTTGATTAGATCAATTGGTAATAAAGGGTTGAAGTAGATTACATCGGATATGACTGGAGAGATCAGTTCGTCCTTCTCTGTTGTATGCGCGACTTGCCCCTACCGGCTAGAATCACCATCGGGGCTAACTGCGTACACAACCAGCAGATTGACGTAACAGGTCAACGTCATGAGTGTAATCTTCTTCGGGTCGAAAGTCTCGGATTTGGGTTGATTTGATCAACCGCATGAGATTTCCAGTGGAATTTCCATACATAGGATGCATGGAATCCTGTGAGGTTTGTCTGCTGAAGTGGCGAACATATAGAAACGTGTTTGTCTAACCTGTTTTTGCAGGACATCTTGTGATCGGTATGGCTATTGTGTATATGATGCATGTTAATAAATTATTCATGACCTGCGTGTCGTGACCAGGGCAATACGGCTGGAGCCACATGTATTGTCCAAATTTAATGTAATGACCTGCGTGTCAACATGTGATGATCCAAAGCGTATATGTAATTTGTTTACCAGCATACGTTAGATAGGTCTTGAAGGACTCATCACCTGGAGGATGGCATACCTATATCATGGAGATGGAGATCATCGTGATGGACAGATTATTGGAGATGGGGATCACCATGTGACAGCAAGTCATACCGAATCACAACTGTTGTGTGAATGCCATTCTTATTGTTCTACTTGTTTATATTGCATATATGTCCTTGCGTGCGATGTTATAAGTAGGACGATCCCTCATAAATGTTTAAGCTTTAATGCCTCTCCAAACCTTGCACTATCATAAGTCTTGTACAATTGGTGGTGGGTCTATGAAATTAGGGTGCCACCAGTTTTCCTTGACTAGATAGGTTTGTATCGGATACGAACTGCAAAAAGGGTTGGTTAACTTAAACAAAGTCAGCTTAATGGTTAAGGACTTTGAGGCATAAGGTTGGGAGCCGAGACATAGAGATGTCACCCAACAACAGGAGTCATATATATGATATGATTAGCAAGGAGTTGCTTACTGATCTACCTTGTCTTCTAGCGGTGATGCTAAAGCTCACTAGTAGACTTGTTAGTTGTGGGTTCTGAATCACTAAGTATCAATCGAGGGATATTGATTTTAGTGGGAGTAGACTATTAAATGTTTAATATGATTTACTCTGTCATGGATATTTTTGTCTTAGTATTTTGCATTATTTTGTTGTAGATAAATGGCACCTAGCACACCAACATTTACTTTGCGATCAATTCTTGAAAAGGATAAGTTAAATGGAACAAACTATACGGATTGGATCCGTAACCTGAGAATTGTTCTCAGGGCTGAAAAAAAGGAAGACGTTCTAGACACCCCACTACCAGAGGATCCTGGTGAAAATGCAACTGCTGCAGCTAAAACCGCTTACAAGAAAGCAATGGATACTAATCTTGAAGTGAGTTGCCTAATGCTTGCTTGCATGGAGCCTGAGCTGCAGATGCAGTTTGAGACAAACCATGAGGTACACGATATGATCGTGGCGCTCAAGGATATGTTCCAGACTCAGGCTAGGACTGAAAGGTTCAATGTGTCCAAAGCCTTTCTGGAATGCAAGCTAGCAGAAGGCGCAGCAGTTGGGCCACACGTAATCAAAATGGTTGGTTACAGTCAGAGGTTGGAGAAGCTAGGCTTCCCAATAAGCCAAGAGTTGGCCACTGACTTCATTTTGGCATCTCTTCCGCCCAGCTATGGAAACTTCATCACGAACTACCATATGCATGGGGCGGAGAGGGGCCTCAATGAACTATGTGGCATGCTGAAAACTGCAGAGGGGGACATAAAGAAAAGCGCTGGCAGCAGCGGCCATGTGATGGTGGTCCAAAACAAACCCAACTTTAAGAAGAAGGGTAAAACTCAAAAGAAGAAGGACAAGGCAAAGGATACAGTATCCAAGCCAAATCAAAAGCCCAAGGCTGGACCAGCTGCAGATGCAGAGTGCTTTTATTGCAAAGAACTTGGTCACTGGAAAAGGAATTGCAAGCAGTACTTGGCCTCTATTAAGGATCGCGGCGGTAAGGGTACAGCCGCAGCAGGTACACTTGCTATTCACATTACAGAAATTTTTCTTGCTGATTCTTATATTAATTCTTGGGTATTTGATACCGGATCGGTTGCCCATATTTGCAATTCGATGCAGGGAATGATAAGAAGTAGAAGCGTGAAAAGAGGAGAAGTTGATTTTCGGGTAGGCAATAATGCAAGAGTTGCTGCGTTGACCGTCGGGACGATGCAACTCCACCTCCCATCAGGATTTATTTTGGAGTTAAATAATTGTTATCTAGTTCCTAGTATGAGTCGAAACATTATGTCTCCTTCATGTTTGATGAAGGATGGTTATTCATTTGCGAGTGAAAACAATGGTTGTGTGATCTCTAAGAATGACATGTTTGTGGCTTTTGCATCCATTATGAATGGGTTATTCATTTTAAATCTTGATGATGCACCTATCTGTAATATTAGTGCTAAAAGGCCTCGGCCTAATGATTTAAGTCCTACCTACATGTGGCGCTGTCGTTTGGGTCATATAAGTGAGAATCGCATGAAGAAGCTTCATTCTGATGGGCTTTTAACTTCATTTGATTTTGAATCATACGAGACATGTGAAGCTTGCTTACTTGGTAAGATGACCAAGGCGCCTTTCACGGGTTTACCGGAGAGGACATTAGATTTATTGGAACTCATACATACTGATGTGTGCGGACCAATGAGTACGACAGCTAGGGGAGGATTCCAATACTTCATAACCTTCACTGATGATTTTAGTAGATATGGGTATGTCTACTTAATGAAACACAAGTCTGAATCCTTAGAAAAGTTCAAAGAGTTTCAGAATGAAGTAGAAAATCAGCGTGGCAAGAAAATTAAAGCACTGCGATCAGATCGTGGTGGTGAATATTTGAGTCATGAGTTTAGCAATCATCTAAAGAGTTGTGGAATTGTTCCACAGCTTACGCCGCCTGGAACGCCTCAGAGGAATGGCGTGTCTGAGCGACATAATCGGACTTTATTGGATATGGTTCGATCAATGATGAGCCAGTCGGACCTACCTTTGTCGTTTTGGGGATACGCTCTAGAAACAGCAGCTTCCACACTAAATAGGTACCGTCTAAGTCCGTAGTTAAGACACCATATGAGATGTGGACTGGGAAGACTCCCAGTTTGTCTTTTCTGAAGATTTGGAGTTGTGAGGTTTACGTCAAGCGACTACAGTCGGATAAACTCACTCCAAAATCGGACAAGTGCATGTTCGTGGAATATCCAAAGGAAACTTTAGGATATTACTTTTACCACCGGTCAGAGGGAAAAGTGTTTGTCGCCCGGAACGGTGTGTTCTTAGAGAAAGAGTTTCTCAAAAGAGAGAAAAGTAAACAAAAGGTGTATCTTGAAGAAGTTCAGGATGAGCCAGTGGGACAAGATTCAACAAGTGATGCTAATGTAGCAGAACAAGTTGAGACGTCTATGGCAAGAGAAACACCACCACAACCACGAAGGTCAGCAAGGCTTCGCGAGGCACGAGGAGAAGTGCTATTGTTGGGCAATGGGGAAGTGTTGTTGTTAGACAACGACGAACCTGCAACATATTCAGAAGCGATGATGGACCCAGATTCCGAGAAATGGCATGTCGCCATGAGATCTGAGATAGATTCCATGGGAGAAAATCAAGTTTGGAACTTGGTTGACCCGCCTGATGGTGTTAGACCTATAGAATGCAAATGGATCTATAAGAAGAAGAAAGACATGGATGGAAATGTTCACATCTATAAGGCTCGACTTGTTGCAAAGGGTTTTCGATAAGTTCAAGGAGTTGACTATGACGAGACATTCTCGCCAGTAGCGATGCTTAAATCTATTCGGATCATTCTAGCTATTGCCGCATATTTCGATTATGAGATTTGGCAGATGGATGTCAAAACAGCTTTCCTTAATGGAAACCTAGATGAGGACGTGTATATGATACAGCCCGAGGGTTTTGTCGATCCGATCAATGCTGGAAAGATATGCAAACTTCAGAAATCCATTTATGGGTTGAAGCAAGCATCTCGGAGTTGGAACATTCGTTTTGATGAAGTGATCAAAGGGCTTGGTTTTCATCAGAATGAAGAAGAAGCTTGTGTTTACAAGAAGGAAAGTGGGAGCGCTGTTGTATTTCTGATCTTGTATGTGGATGACATATTATTGATTGGGAATGACATTCCTATGCTGGAGTCCGTCAAGGCTTCACTGAAAAAGAGTTTTTCTATGAAGGACTTAGGGGAAGCAGCATATATTTTGGGCATAAGGATCTATAGAGATAGGTCGAAGAGGCTTATAGGATTAAGTCAAGATACGTACATTGACAAGGTTTTGAAACGGTTCAACATGGAACAGTCCAAGGAAGGGTTCATACCTATGTCACATGGTAAACACCTTAGCCAGATGCAATGTCCTGCAACGGCTAATGAGCGGGAGCGCATGAGTAAGGTACCATACGCCTCAGCAATTGGTTCAATCATGTATGCCATGATAAGTACACGCCCAGATGTTTCATACGCTATAAGTGCTACGAGTAGATACCAGGCTGATCCAGGTGAGGATCACTGGACAGCGGTAAAAGGCATTATTAAGTACTTAAGAAGGACTAAAGATATGTTCCTGGTATATGGGGGTAAGGAGGAGCTCGTTGTAACTGGTTACACCGATGCTAGCTTCCAAACTGACCCAGACGAGTTAAAATCGCAATCAGGTTTTGTGTTCACAATAAATGGTGGTGCTGTTAGTTGGAAGAGTTCCAAACAGGAGACTGTGACTGATTCTACAACAGAAGCCGAGTACATTGCAGCTTCTGAATCTGCGAAGGAAGGTGTTTGGATAAGAAAGTTCCTCATCGAGCTTGGTGTGTTTCCTAATGCATCTAGCCCATTGAACCTCTACTGTGACAACAATGGGGCTATTGCGCAAGCTAAGGAGCCAAGGAACCACCAGAAAAACAAACACGTACTGCGGAAGTTTCACCTCATACGGGAATTCATTAGGCGGGGTGAGATAAAGATATGCAAAATACATACGGATTTGAATGTTGCTGATCCTTTGACAAAACCTCTTCCACAACCTAAGCATGAGGCACACGTGAGATCTATGGGTATTAGATATCTTCTAGATTAACTCTAGTGCAAGTGGGAGACTGTTAGAAATATGCCCTAGAGATAATCATAGAGATGAGCATATTTCTTTGTATCCATGATATATATATTGCTTAATTGAATATCCATGGAAGGCACCTTGTATTGATTAGCAATTATGTGAATTGTTTGTGAGATTCTTTACTTATATGGTTATTCTAAATGATGTCCCTAGTCAGAGTCGATGACTAGCATATGTATTAGTTGATGACTACATTTCACAAGTCATGAACATGGAGATGTTAAACTAATAATGTGGGCACATGTATGACATGAGGCTGGACCGACCCAACGTGAGATATTGTAATATAGTTCTCTTCTTGCAACATGAATACTGTATCCTTAGACCTGAGATTGTCGCATGTTCTCAAGATGTGAAATTGACTTACTCAGGGACTATAAAACGCTATCCCGTAACTGGGTAGTTATAAAGGTAGTTTTGGGTTTGTCAGGAAGCATGCTTTGAGGCATGGTCAGTCAAGATGGAATTTGTCCCTCTCTTTGTGAGAGAGATATCTCTGGGCCCCTCGAGTGATAGGATCAAGAAATGCATGGCCGTGCTAGGGTTAAGAGTTAACCATTGAAAGGATTCCAATTCACAGTATCGAGAAAGAGAGGTCAGCTTAGAGCCAGACCAAATATCGTGAGACAAAGGGAACAACATGTACGTAATGTCGCAATGGTTCGTCTGATATGATCTTTACGTACACATAGGAGTTGACATGTCTTGCTAGAGGCCGCTGTCAATTATTGGACCAAGTAAGAGTACTCGGGCTATGTCTATTTGTACGTGAACCTATAGGGTCACACACTTAAGGGGAAGGAAGCCTAATTCGGATTAGATCCGAAATTAGACTGGGCTTTAGGGTTAATGATGGGCCTCGGCGTCAGAAGCCCACCATAACGCCTATATAATGAGGGGCGGGGGCGCGGTTAAGAAATAACCTAATTCGCCACCTGCAAACCAGCAGCCGCCGCTCGCCTCTCACCCTCGCCAAGCCGCCGTCGCGAACCTAGCAGTTCGGTACGTGGCGCTTCCTCCCTGTACGTGTGGATACCTCGGAGGTGCTGCATCTGGAGCACTTGGACGAACCGTGCGAGGACGTGAAGGACGCCGGCGACTGCACGGCACTGCTCGACGCGTTCGTCTACATCGAGACGTCTTCCGCTGCTCTGCGCGTCTAGTGGTAATTCCATGACCTATAACCGCAGTAGTTCTTGGTATTATGGGGATGAAAATTTTGTTTTGCGCTAGCGTAGTCTCCCCGTAATCCTACAATCTGTTTACTTTCTTATAAGTTTGATGTTTTGGTCTGGAATATGGTTGCGTTCATCTTCCAATTAGTGTGTTTGCAGTATGTGTTGGTGTAGTTTCTCTGTGGGCATTTTGTGGCCCCAGAAATGATAGATTTTAAGAAAGGTTTAGGCAGAAGGGAACCTTAAGTGTTGTCCAGTACAAAGTAACAATTTGTAGCACTTGTTTCGACTATATGAAATTTCGGCCATGTAATTGTTTCAAAATAATCAGATCGAATAGTGTTGCACACTACTTCCCAGTCCTATGTATACTTATAAGATTTTTCCTCTTTGATATTTCAAGTCAAATATGGTGATACACTTAAAAGGTTTTATGGTTGTGTCAATGGGAATCATTTTTGACATGAATTTATCTGCTCTACGGGCGAGGATTGATACTGCCTTTAAGTTTGGTCCTGACGTTGACTTTGTTCTAACTTACACCGATGAGGATGGTGATATTGTCATGCTAGATGATGATGATGACTTGTGTGATGCAGGTCTCCGTCAGAAATTAAACCCTCTTAGGATTACTGTTCAACTGAAGAAAAATCAACCAACTGAAAAAAAGATACTTCTGCCTTAGGATTCGAAAGCATTAAGCAAACAAGATGTTCAAGCTTACACACCTACACTCCCCTGATTTTATATGAAAAATCCCTGCCTTCACTGTGGCCTAAGAGGCTTGTGAACATCTCAAGCAGAATCAAAAGTCAAAGCAAATATGTCTTGAGTTTTCTTCTTTTTGGTTAATTCCCTTTCTGTTTTTTTATCAACGTGTTTCAGTATTTAGCTAATAGTGAATGGGAGAAGGGTTGAGTTTTGGAGCCGGTGCATGCAAATCATATACCAGGTTTATGCTATAATGTTTTCCTTATGAAGAATTAAATATTTGTGTGTTTTTATATTGTGAATCATCTCTATTTGTTTGTTTACTCGTGCCTTGACCATAACATGTGAATTATCTGAAGGGAGGGGGTATAGAATTAGCAAACTACTGCATTGTCTCTTAAATACAGATAGGATGTGCAATGCAATGTTATCAACGCATATTGTGCCATGATGGAGACGCACTGCCTGTACACTTGAGCTTTTCTCCTATTTAAGCTTAGGGCAGGTGGTACGTGGAGTAAATCCGAGTTTATTGTTTATCGTCGGCTTCACTTTTGAGGAATAGCAATGTTTTCGAATTTTATCGAGACATACCTGATAAACTTATGTGGAGTTCTCCTGTCTACACCCTCTGCTTCTGCCCCTTTGCCCCTATGGCCCAGTGACGTTTCTGCATGGACACTGACTCATTTGTCGTCTTCATGCTAAAGTCATGCTAAATCTACTCATTATTGCTTGCAGAAAGTTTTGGCGATAACCGTTCCTTTTTCCCAGCAGATTATGGCTGGAGAGTGCAAACTGGTGGGCTCGGCAAGTTGCTGCGACTACAGGGAAATCTTGTGGAAGATAATGGAGCAAGCAACGGCAGAATCTGATCAATGGACTGAGATGCAAGATATGTTGGAGCAGGTGAGGTTGGAGATGCAAGAGCTGCAGGCTTCCAGAGATGCATGACAACATCGGCCTATGGCTTCTGACATTAGTCTACGCTCCTTGAATTCCCAAGTAAGTAGAGTTTCTAGGCAGCTATGCTTATGCCTTCATAATTGAATTTATTTGTGTCAAACGTAAATGCACTGAAGTACTGAGCGTAGATCAATTTTGAATGGGGCATTTTGGTGTCTATTAGACTCATGGTAACCAAGGTGCTGCATTGTGAAGGCTGTGGACCTGTGGTGAATCGATGACAACACTTGAGTACTTAACGGAAATTTATCTGATTTTTCACTGCATTTTCTATCGTAATTCTTACTCAAGAATTCTGCTGAACTACACTATTTGTCAAAAAGAACTTCAGAATTTCTGGCATTGAAGTACTGAACCCTAAATGCTTACCAGCCCCAGCTCGAAAGCAAGCTACACACTTTCAAAGCCCACTTACCAGCCCCAGCTGCTATTCCTAACCAAAAGCAATGGTCAGATGCGTGCAAGATGAAGTACCCAAGAGCAAAGTCTCAGCACCCGCGGTCCCAGGAATCCGGCAAGGAGGAGATCAAGAAGCACGTCCTCATCTGCCGCGTGAAGCGCTCACCCAGCAGCGTGCTCTCGAAGCGGTCGCCGTTTTAGGAGATAGGCAACATCAGCTTGCCGTGGCATCGGTGAGGACTGAGGAGCATGGGTGGCGATGTTTCTTTGTGAAATGCGAAGGATTCGGCCGTAAGCGGGAGAGAGCTCTTTGAGTTTGGCGTCCCCAGTAGCATCGTGATCGATTAGCATCTACACAATAAATAATTTATGTATGACCCACTGATGAGTAACGAGGCATGACTTCTCGTCGGGTCGGTAGTAATAATTATAAGTAGTCAGTGAGTGAGCTGAGAGCCTGAGACAGAGTTAATCTGCCCGGAGTACAGTGCCGGTGAATAGGTCAAATATGTATGTAACGATAACGCCTCTTTTTGCTAATATATATGTGCAATTTTGTTCCTCCTGCATTCAAATTTTTGTTCATTGTGTTCTATGACTACATGACCAAATGATGGCGGTGTTCATGTTACATTGATTGGTGTATGAGCTCGAGTCAAACTCTGAATCAATTTAGCGCTACAATGATATGTTTGTTTCAACCTTTTTCAGCTTGTGGCCAACAGAAGTTGCTACAGACAACCAAACGCTCAGCTTTTCAGCTCGCTTCTATAAGTAACAGTTTAGTCAAAATCGTCCAAAATCAACGTAAATATGGTATCTGTCGACTCGTTGCGATAATAGAAAACCGTCATTTTATACATTCTAAACCCTACCACACGTAATGTGCACAATATTCGAATTCTCTCTGGTCTTCATAACTAAATTCTCACCGCAGCTAGATTCTCAAAAGGATAATGAGAAAAAAGCTGAACAAAAAAGGCGACTGTGCAGCTACTCCGTGAATGGTTAATTGAGGCACTCTTAGTCCTGGAGTAAGTATCACACGTTTACTGGACGCACATTCGGCACTAAAATATGTAGACATGAGAATTGGATCAACTGAAACTATGACCCGTGCGTGGTTCGTTTGCTCTCAGAACATTCGACTAGCAAAAGACCCAGTGATCTATCAAAATATTTAATTGTTTTACTAAGTCGTATGATCAATGACACTTACAAATACATCTGGTTGTGAATAATTTGCAGGTATCATTGGAATTCAGTCTTCAGTTTGACAAATAACGGCTTAGTAGCACCAGAAAAAGAGGGGGTCATGATTCCACAGTCTGTGCAGTGTGCTGGTTTAGGGACATGGAACCACCAGGCTGTTGTTCTGGACAGTTTGAAGACTAAATATCTCCAGTCATGTATACAATAATCTTACAGTAAATGAGAGGAATCACCACATGGATTTTACATATCATAGTGAAATTTGTCGTTCTGTTTATATATTTCATACAATTTTTTTACTTCCGTCGCAATGCACGGGCACTCACCATTGTATTCACGCCGCCCGTAGCCAGGGCTCTAAGACCAACTCCAGCAGACTCCCTCTCCCTATCCGTATTTAGCACGGCCAACAGTATACAACGAGACTCCGTATCTGTCTCCGTTTCCAGCAAACTCCGTATTTGCACTCCGCATGTAGTCTATGACAGCTGGGGCCCGCGAGCAGCCGCGAGCGCATGCAGTCTTGTGCGGAGAGGAGAGAGAAACCGTGGAAAAGGGGAGTGCAGGTACACGGCGTGTGTTTTGCGGAGACGGATGCGGAGGCTGCTGGAGAGCGAAATAGTGAATTAGAGCGTGTATAATATGGATACGGAGTGGGATAGCCAGTGCTGCTGGAGTTGGTCTAAGTCCATTGAAGGCTCGCAATTTGTGTTCCGTGGCATCGCACGCGCACGTACCTAGTGATAAATGATAATGGTAACGTTTGGTTCCACGCTCGGGCCGGGCGCGTGAACCCCTCGCCGCCGTCGCAGTCCCGTTGCCGGAGGGCGAGAGGGACGAGAAAGAGGAGGGCAAGATGAAGACGACCAAGGGGGGCAAGGCGATGAACCCCACAGACGCGTTCCGCAAGGAGCAGCGGAAGAAGGAGCTTAAGCGGGCGAGTGCCTCTCCAACCCTAGGGTTTCCTCGCTCCCCGCGACGCCTGTCGGTTCTGTCCTGGGGTTACATTCGCTTCTTAATCACGACGATGACGCTGGTGGCTTCACTCCTAGGCTTTGTTCTGGTGGATTACGGTTATCAGGGGCGGGAGTGGAGATTGGTTCGTCTGATTATGGCGATCTCAACGAAATTTGTCTGCTTTTTTGTCTGTTACCGTGGACTCAAGCATCATCCAGTAATTCGATATGGGAAATGTCATATCCCATCAAACCATGTTGAATGGAAGATCTTAAATGCGGTACAAGCACCAGATAAATAACCATAGCTAGTGACTAGAGCTAGTATTTTGACAGCTTGACTGGAATTGTGTGGTGTTCTGCTATTGAATTTTTGTTTAGCATTGTTGTCAGATTATTTTAGAAGGATTTGGGGCTATCTTATAGGAGGAGTTCCTTGATTTTATTTATAGGGTCTATTAGTGACTGCTAGATCTGGTTCGTCCTTGGGGTTAGGTAAATGTCATACTGAACAATATTTATCATGAAAATGCAAACCATGTGCCTGTGTAGAAACTTTTGCTATGGTATGCCCTCCAAACGGCGTCAGTATTTGCTCCAAGGATGTTGTGCCTAGAATACAGCAGGGTGGTTGGAGTTCTATAAGTTTTGTATTATTTTTTTTCTCGAACGCACAGGAGAGCTGCGCATCATTATATTAAGAGAGGAAAGGTCCAAAGTGGACCGAAATACAACACCCAGAGGGCAGAAAAGAAAAAACAAGAAAAACAAGCCAAGACCAAACCCTCAAGCACCCTCTCCAGCACCCCCACAAGGGGAGGAGCCTGAAACAAGCCAAGACCAAACCCTCAAGCACCCTCTCCAGCACCCCCACAAGGGGAGGAGCCTGACGGGCCCTACTAGACCCTATTTAAAGTTACAATAATCCCCAAGGCCCAAACTGTCTAAATGCTCCACTCCCGCTTTATTCCAACTGATCAATTCATCTAGAAACAACCTCTTAGTCAAACTAATGGAAGGGCTCACTCCATCAAAAACAGCCCTATTACGAGTGAGCCATAAGCACCAAGCTCCAAGAATAATGACACTATTGAAACCCTTCCTCTTGCACCTATGCACTTTTTTAGAAACCTTTTCCCACCACACAACACTTTTTTAGAAACCTTTTGTATTATGAAAAATAAAAAATTTTGAGGCACATTTTCTGTTGGTAGAATGTGTATCTATGTGTACAAGTAGCAAAGTCATGTTGGTTGACACGTGGCACTAGAGGATCAAACTAGTTTAGCATAGCGAACAAGCTTTGTTGTATGCTTTTTTAGATTCAGTTTGCTCAACTTTGTCATCTATCTTGTATCTTCCAGAACAAAAGGGAAAGGAAGAAAGTGCGGGATGTTGGCATTTTGAAAAAGGATCCGGAGGCTATACAGGAGCAGATTGAGAAATTGGAGAAGATGAGTAAGTAAACTAGCTGCATTTGGAAAAACGAATCAGAAAGTGATGAAGTGATCTTTGTAAGAAGTTTATAGTCACTTTCATGAACCTTAAGTTCTATATGCAATTATGCATATATCAAGAGATCATGTTACTTGTTCTGCCTTAGTTATGACAACATAGTTCATTTGATCTGTAGCCATAGCATTATTTGCACATTGTTCGTCAACATTTGCTAAACACTCATACACTATTGTTTTTCCCCTAACTTAGTTTGAATGCAAATTTTAATTGATTTGACTCTTGCAGTTGGCTAATTATCTCTCTGGTCTGGTGTTTCTAGTATGACCCTATTGTTGAAACAACTGTATGTCTCAGGCATCTTAAAGCATCAGTGTATTAGCATGGAATTACCAAATATGTATGTACTGACCTCATGAAGCATTATATTTTGCAGCATTTTGCCTCTTTGAATTGCTAGCTACTTTGGCCCTGTTTTCAACATGGTATTTCATTTCACTTTCTAATGTCCCATGAGCTTTGTTTGTAGGGGCCTTGATAGTCTTGATCGTCATCAGTCTTATGATCAATCCTCATTTTAGCACAGGAAATCTAATGGTTCATTCTTGAACATTCTAATCAGTAGCTCAGTACGACTATAGGGCTGAGCTACAACAATTTATATTGTGTTGATTATTAGGGTCAGATTTTTTGTTTGGAGTCCATCATGAGTACTTCATTTTTGAATAATAACTCCATGCCTCTTGTAGTTGAGCTAGTAAATTTGCAGTGTTGTTGATTTTATTTTATATTTTCAAACATCTGCGTGCATGTGGGGACTGTGGAAGTGTAGCACTGATGATTACTTTTGTCTGTTCGAGGGCTTGTTAAATTTGAATTTTTTTTTTCTGTTGGTGCAGAAGCTGATGGTGCTCTGGACAAGGCTAGGAAGCATAAGAAAAGACAGCTTGAGGATACATACAATCTTATTGTTAAGAAACGAAAGGTATTTTGATTTCAGGAATCCAGACTTGCATTTTTTTAATATTTTATTTTTTTCAACCTATCCTACTCATAACAATGAAATAATTTGTAAACTGTTCCCTTTTCATAAATGTTTCATTCGCTTGGACATGTTTTTGGGCAGTGCCATGGCAATTTGCTGTGCAATGTAATGTTGGTGTTCTGTTTTATTTTTTTTTCTGAATACGCAGGAGAGCTGCATATCATTATATTAAAGGAGCAGAAAGTAGGTGAGGGGCAAAAGCCCACTCAGAACAGACAACCGAGGCACCCCCCCCCCCCACCCAAACACAACACGCCCGCCTACGAACAAAATAAAACAACTCAGATGGGATCTCCTCCCTCTTAACCTGGATCAAATAGTCTTCAGGTTCTTGGCACCTGCAAGGGATCAGTTCTGCTGCTCTTCCCAGAAACCCTCGACCAGATTAGCAAGGCAAGGGCTAACTCCATCAAAGACACATTTGTTTCTATGTTTCCAGAGACTCCAAGCCCCCAGAATGACAACGCTGTTGAAGCCCTTTTTATTGCCTTTGGGAATTAAGGACATGGCTTCCCTCCACCAGTCAACAAAACAAGTATCACTTCTCTTGGGGACTACAACCGAAAAACCAATAGGGGAGAGAATAGAGTACCAAAATTGCCTTGCAAACACACAGCTGGAGATGATATGCTGCACGGTTTCCTCTTCTTGATCACAAAGCACGCAACACTCTGGGAAGTCAAGCCCTCTTTTTTTCAGCATGTCTGCAGTCTAGCACTTGTTATTGATAGCTAGCCAAATAAAAAACTTGCATTTAGGGGCCGCCTAGCTCTTCCAGACCATCTTCCAAGGCTCAAACACTACAGCACCAATGTAGAAAAGCTCTGTAAGCTGACTTAGATGTAAACAGCCCAGAATTGGAGAACCTCCAAACATGTTTGTCAGCTCTATCTCGTAGCTGGAATTCTTCCAGAATCTCCCACAGCTTCAAAAATTCCAGAATGCCAGCCAGCGACAGGTTCCCTTCGATATCTTGCACCCAGGTGAGAGAAGGAACGGCCTGCTGAACAATTCTGCACTTTTTAATCTTTTTTGCCACCCCAGCAGCAATCAAAGGTGCAATCTCAGCAATAGAGCTGTCATGAATCCACCTGTCCTCCCAGAACAACGTTGTAGCTCCATTGCCAATATTGGTAGTCACCGCAGCCTGAAAGAGAGCTCTTGCTTGAGAGGAAATGTTGAGGTTTAAACCAGCCCAAGCTTTAGAAGGCTCCGTCTTCTGGAGCCACAACCATCTTAACTGTAGAGTCCAACTCATGGTGAGAAGATCAGGAACACCCAGACCTCCAAGCTCAAAGGGTCTAACAATTTTATCCCAACCTATAAGGCAGCTACCCACTCTGACGTTTTGTGCCATACAATTTTCTATGTAAAAGTTTGCCATGATATAGGAAAGTGGTATCTTGAATGATTTTAGTAAAATACACTCTTTGCTATGAACTATATTGGAATGTGAACCCATAACCCTAATCAGGGTTGGGTGAGGTGTATTAATAGACTTGTAATTGGGCCTAGCCCATTACACAAGGGGTGAGATGGTAATTACATGGGGAAGACCCCAAACCCTAGACGGGTATTCTAGGTATTCTAACACCCCCCCGCAGTCGCAACTCTATCCTGTACAGATGTTGAGACTGGATCGAAAGTCTAAAAATACACTCGACGGTAACCCCTTGGTGAAGATGTCGGCGAACTGCAGCGTGGTGGGGACGCTGAGAACCCGAACGTCACCGGCAGCGACACGTTCGCGGACGAAGTGCAGGTCGATCTCCACGTGTTTCGTGCGCTGATGCTCCACGGGGTTGGTGGAGAGGTAGACCGCGCTGACGTTGTCGCAGTAGACGAGGGTGGCACGCTGGAGGGGACTGTGGAGCTCGTGGAGGAGCTGGCGTAGCCAGGAGGCCTCTGCCACGCCGTTGGCCACGGCACGGTACTCGGCCTCACCGCTGGAGCGAGAGACGACGGGCTGTCGCTTGGCGGCCCAAGAGACGAGGTTGGCGCCCAGGAACACGGCGTAACCGGAGGTGGACCGGCGCGTGTCGGGACAGCCAGCCCAGTCAGCATCGGTGTAGACCACAAGCTCCGACGTCGGGGATGGTCGGAGTAGGAGGCCGTAGTCGAGGGAGTCGCGGAGGTAGCGCAGAATCCGCTTGAGCGCGGTGAGATGGGGCTCCCGCGGAGTGTGCATATGCAGGCACACCTGCTGGACGACGTAAGCGATGTCGGGCCTAGAGAAGGTGAGGTACTGGAGCGCGCCGGTCAGGCTCCGGTAGGACGTCGCGTCGGCGACCGGAGGCCCGTCGTCCTCAGAGAGCTTCGCCTGAGTGTCGACAGGCGTGGAGCAAGGCTTGCAGTCAGACATGCCAGCCCGCTCCAGGATGTCGATGGCATACTGGCGCTGGTGGAGGAAGAGACCCTGAGGCCGACGCTCGGCGGTGATGCCGAGGAAGTGGTGTAGGGGCCCCAGGTCCATGGCGAATTCCCGCTGAAGGGCGACGATCGTGCGGTGAAGAAGGTCGGCGGTGGATGCCGTGAGCACAATGTCGTCGACGTAGAGCAGGAGGTAGACGGTGTCGTCACCGCGCCGGTAGATGAACAGGGACGTGTCCGACTTAGCCTCGACGAAGCCGATGGAGGCCAGGTAGGAGGCGAAGCGACTGTACCATGCCCGTGGCGCCTGCTTGAGGCCGTACAGGGACCGGTTCAGCCGACAGACCAGATCCGGACGGTCAGCGTCGACGAAGCCGGTGGGCTGGCTGCAGTAGACAGTCTCCGTCAGAGTGCCATGGAGGAAGGCATTCTTGACATCGAGCTGGTGGATCGCCCAGTCGCGGGAGAGGGCGAGGGAGAGGACGGCGCGAACAGTGGCGAACTTGACGACGGGGCTGAAGGTCTCGTCGTAATCCACTCCGGGGCGCTGGGTGAAGCCCCGAAGGACCCAACGGGCCTTGTAGCGGTCGAGGGAGTCGTCCGATGTCAGCTTGTGGCGAAATAGCCACTTGCCGGTGACCACGTTGGTGCTTGGTGGACGCGGCACCAGGTCCCAGGTGTGGTTGGCCAAGAGGGCCGCGTACTCCTCCATAGCACGACGCCAATGTGGGTCGGCGAGGGCAGTGCGAACGGAGGAGGGCACCGGGGAAGCGTCGGGTGGAGTGCTGGACGTAGCAGCTGCCAGGATCAGCCGGTCGACGGGGCGAAGAACGCCAGCGGCGCGCCGAGTCACCATCAGGTGGACGTGCCCGGGGTCGCGGTGGATGGCGACCGGGTGGTATACGGACGACTCGGAGCGAACCGCCGGAACGTCGAGATCGGTGGGTATGGCCGGCTCGCGGCGGTGATAGACGACAGCGGGGTCGGTGAAGCGGGCCGCGCTCGTCGACGGGCCCGAGTCGGGGGGCGCCGAGGTAGTGGCGTGGCCGCGGTGGTGGTAGACGAGTGTGGGGTTGGCGAAGCGAGCCGGGGTCGACGGGGCTGCGCGTGGCGCAGGCGGGGTCGACGGGGTCGCGCGTGGCGCAGGCGGGGTCGACGGGGTCGCGCGTGGCGCAGGCGGGGTCGACGGGGCCGCGCGTGGCGCAGGCAGGATCGACGGGGCCGCGCGTAGTCGATGGTGTCGCGCGTGGCGCAGGCATGATCGACGTGGCCGCGCGTGGCGCAGGCGGGGTCGACGGGGCCGCGTGTGGCACGGAAGAGGTCGTGAGTGGTGGCGTCGTGGCCGCACGAGGAGCAGGTAACGGCACAAGACGGGGCGCCGGGGGTGGGGGAGGAATCGGGTTGGACTCGAGGAGGGAGTCAAGATCAGTGGGTGGGGTGGAGCCAGCAAGGGGAAACACATCTTCGTCAAAGACGACGTGACGGGAGATGATGATGATGCGGTGGGAGGTGAGGTCCAGACACCGGTACCCCTTGTGGTCAGGAGAGTAGCCAAGGAATAGGCAGCGGGTGGAGCGAGGAGAAAGCTTATGAGGAGCGGTAGCAGAAGTGTTAGGGTAGCAGGCACAGCTGAACACGCGAAGGTGGTCATAGGAAGGGGTTGTGCCGTATAGGGCGAAGTGAGGTGTAGGGTGGCGCACCGCCTTCGAGGGAAGACGGTTGAGGAGGTGGGTGGCTGTGTGCAGGGCCTCTGCCCAGTAGCTGGCAGGGAGAGACGCCTGGAAGAGAAGGCAGCGGAGCATATTGGTGGTGGTGCGGATCATGCGTTCGGCTCGGTCGTTCTGTGCAGAGGTGTAGGGGCACGAGAGACGCAATTGGACGCCATGAGTGAGGAAGAAAGAACGGGAGGCGTTGTTGTCGAACTCGCGGCCATTGTCACACTGCAGAGCACGGATCGGGCGATGAAACTGAGTGGATACCCAGGCGAAGAAGTGTGTGAGGGTGGGGAATGTGTCAGACTTCAACCGAAGCGGGAAAGTCCAGAGAAAGTGGGAAAAATCATCCAAAATCACCAAATAGTATTTATAACCAGAAAGACTGAGTACAGGGGAGGTCCAAAGATCACAGTGAACCAGGTCAAAAGCCTGCTCAGCCCGAGAAGAAGTAGTAAATGGGAGACGGGTATGTCGGCCTAACTGACAAGCATGACAGAGACCCTCAAAATGTCCCCTACTACATGAAGGATCTAGACTACTGGTAATCTTGGTCATGACGTCGGGTCCAGGATGGCCAAGACGACGATGCCAAGTGGTAGAGGAGGTGGTGGAGACCAGGACGGGAGGTGGAGACACACCGGCGGTGGAGGGCTGGAGCGTGTAGAGTGGTCCCGAGCTGTCACAGCGGGCGAGAGGGGTCCTGGTGGCCAGATCCTTCACAGAAAAACCAGTGGGGTCAAACTCAATGGAACAGGAGTTGTCAGTGGTGAATCGACGGACAGAAAGAAGATTGTGAGTGATGTGGGGAGCTACGAGAACATCGTTGAGGTAAAACGGTCCAAGGAGAACCGAGGCACCTACTGAGGTGACTGGCAGAGTGGAACCGTTTCCAACGACGATCGAGGATGGGTGAGAGGAAAGGAGGGGATGAGAGCGAGAGAGAGAGCGTGCCTACAGTGGGAGTGGTGTGGTATGAGGCACCAGAGTCGATCACCCAGTCGGAGGAGGGAGGGGTCATCGCCATGGTGCTGAAGGCAGCAGCGAGGGAGGCGTTGTCCCACCCGCCAGCCGGTGGGGACCAAGTCGTCGAGGCGGGGGTCCTCGGGGGCAGGAGCGCGGGCGGAGCCTGGGGCACGATGGGCACACCGTAGGGAGGCGTCGAGGGCATGCCATAGTGAGGTGCAGTCAGGAGGGCCGGCGCCGGGGGACGGGAGGCACTCGGAGCCTGGCCCGGCCACATGGCGATGGTCTCGGTCCAGGGGTTGTAGAAGGACGGCCACGCGTGGCCGCCACCCCGACCGGAGGAACCACCACGAGAGGGGCCGCCACCCCCGCGGCCGCCCTTGCGGGAGCGACGACCACCGTCGGTCGTGGAAGCCGGACGAGTAGCCGCCGGGACGGCGGGAGGGCGGGTAGGAGCCCCGGTCGACGGAGGACGGGTGGCCTGGCCCCCCGAAGGCGGATGACCGCTGGTAGGAGCGCTGTAGAGAGCCGAGGCAGGAGTAGGCGCCTCATTCGCCATGGTGAGCTCCTCGAGGAGAAGGTCGTTCCGTACGGCGTGGAAGGTGGGGAAGGGCACGCTCCTCTTGATGAGAGCCTTCAGGTGGCCGTAGCGGGGGCTGAGGCCACGCAGGAGGTTCAGCACCAAGGTACGATCGGCGACTGGCTCGCCGAGGTCGCGGAGAGAGTCTGCAAGTCCCTTCATCTGGCGGCAGTACTCTCCCACGGAGAGGTCCCCCTGAGAGAATAGGTGGAACTGGGCGTCGAGGTGGAGTGCCCGCGCATCCCGATTCCCGAGGAACTAGTCCTCGAGAGCGAGCCACGCCTGGCGCGCAGTGTCCGCCTGGTCGCGGATGATGTCCTGAAGCTCGACGGTGATGGTGCCGTGGAGCCACGAGAGGACAACGTTGTCCATGAGGCACCAGGAGCGAGGCGGCGGAGCGTCGTGGTCGACGAGGACGTGATCGTCGAGGACGAACTGCCGCAGCGTGAGAAGGACCTGTCCTCGCCAACGAGGATAGTGGGAAGACGCCGGATCCAACACCACGGACACGAGGGCCCGGATGTTGTGCAAGCCAGCGGCTTGAGCATGGAGAGCAGCGATGAGGTCGGCGTCGAGGTCAGAGGCGAGGGGGTCCTCCTAGGGTTCCGCAGGGGCGGCCGGCGGCCGACCGAGGAGGCGCTGCGTGGTGGCCATCTGGGTGGTTAGAGCGGCGCCCAGGGCACGCTCTCTCTCCAGGGCGAGGGAGGCGGCGCGCTCGCGCTCCCGCGAGGCCGTCACTGCGGCCTGGATCGTAGCGAGGGTGTCGACGAGTGGGGAGTCGGTGGTGGGGAGTGCAGAGGGCGCGGCGGCGTGGCTCCAGGTGGGTGAAGCAAGGGCGGGAAAGCCCGGCGGGGAGCCTCGGCGCAGGGTCAGCGGGGAAGCGGTGGGGAGCGGCCCGAGGCCGGCGATGTAGGGGGGCCCTCCATGGACGAGCTCGCTGCTGATCGCAGCAGGGGCGATGGGGCCGGTGGTGGCAGTGGTGGTGTCGTCCATGGCGGCAGGCGGGGAGAAGAACGGATGGCGGGGTCGCTTGGACGCTGGTGCGGGCGACTCGGGCGGCGGTCGACCAGGCGCAGTCGGGCGGACCCAAGGTTATTAAAACGATAAAACGTTGGAACGCTCATGAGTGAAATTTTGACTTTTAAACGTTTAAACTTTGTTTAAACGTAGTTTTAAACAACATAGGAAAAATACCAATACATTATAATTTCAGACAATAATATGAAGTTAAATACCAAAATAGAGAGGCTAGTGGCTTACCAAAACTTCACCCATGAGCTGGATTGAACCTCAAAAGTAACTAATAGACTGGGCCCAAAAGTAGCTAATGGTCTAAAATGCATAAAACACTGCGTTTTTACAGTTTAGAACGCCAAAACGCTAAAACGTGGTTTCAACCTCTTATTAGAGTTTTGACGTTTAAATGTAGTTTAAACATCGTTTAAACGTAGTTTTAATAACACTGGGCGGACCGTCGGGGTCGTGGGGCAGTGGCACGAACGGCCTGAGCGACGACGGGAGCGGCGGCCCTGGCGGCGGTCGAGCGGCGGCTCGGGCTGAGCAGCGTCGGGGGCGCGGCTACGGGAGCGGCGGCCCTGGCGGTGGTCGGCCTGGTGCAGGCGGGCGGACCGTCGGGGTCGCGGGCTGGCGCGACGCGACGGCGGCACGAGGCGTTGGGCGGGTGCAGGGGCTCCTGGGCGCGGATCTGGCAGCCCTGGCGGCGCTCGGCGGTGGGGAAGGAGAGAGGAGAAGAGTCGGCGGCTGGCGGCTGGGAGGGAGAGGTGCCGTCGGTTGGGGGCCGGCGGCTGGGAGGGAGGAGGGTGGGAAAAACCTAATCCGATACCATATTGGAATGTGAACCCATAACCCTAATCAGGGTTGGGTGAGCTGTATTAATAGACTTGTGTAATTGGGCCTGGCCCATTACACAAGGGGTGAGATGGTAATTACATGGGGAAGACCCCAAACCCTAGACGGGTATTCTAGGTATTCTAACAAACTATGATAAGGATTTTGTTCCACTTTATGCTTTCAATTATCTTGACCGAGTGTTTTGATTCGACAACATTGGATGATTTGAAACTCGAAGGATTTTGATTATAAGGGTGAAGTTATTTGCCCCGAATCTGTTTTGCACTCATGGTGAAGCAATTGTCGATTAATTACACACTGTTGCATAATAAAAGTGAGTGTTTTATTAACTGTTGGATTTGAGTTCGACACAAGTTATGCACTAAAGTCTATTTTGGAGTTCTATAATTTGTAGGAAACTTCTGTGTAGGCAACGTAGCCATAAATTTTAATTCTTATTCAGGCATAGAACTTCATAACTTAATCATGATCTTCTCCAGGAATATGAACTGAAAATGAAAGAGAAGGGTGAGCAACCGATTATGTTCAGGTGAGGTTTACTGATATACTATGCTTTGATTCTATTAGATTGATATGTTACTGACCTTCTCAGCCAATATGCTTTTTTTTCCTCGTAGCCATCTTGCACCACCAAAGAGGCGGCCTACAGGAGATGAAGATGGTAGAGCTAATCCTAAGCCCGAGGTATGGTACGTTGTTTATAAGATGTAGAATTATTTGTAAAGGTTATTGCATATTTGAACATATACTTATCAATTATCATGTTTATACTGCAGGACTCTGTTTACTATCATCCAACCTTAAATCCATCTGGAGCACCGCCACCTGGAAAACCTCCAATGTACAAATCATCTATAGGTTCCTATATTCATCTCCCTTTTGCTTGTAAATATGTTATTCTTTTAAAAAATCAAGTTCACATAAATTATCTCTTTACAGTTACAGTTAGTAATCATCACTAGCTTTTTCTCGGTTTCATTTCTTGGTTGACATGCAGGACCAAGGACCCCACCGCCTTCCTCATCTAGCACTGGGGCCTCATCTTCCATGTCAGAGTCTGAAGTAGGTCCATCGACCCTGCCACCCCCTCCACCACCACCGCCATTGCCAGACACCTCAGAGTCCATTGATCCATCTGCTCCTCCTTTCCCTTTGCCTCCACTCCCGCCACTGCCCCCACCACCACCTAAACCTAACAGTGACGCAGCATTGCCAGGCTTACCTCTGCCTCCTCCTGGTCCACCTCTGAGAGAATCTGTATCAGGTCATACAGTACTTCCGCTGCCACCACCTCCATCACAGAGGTCTTCAAATCCACCACCAGCATCTAGTGCGAATGAAAGCAAAACAGATTCTGCTTGGGTATCTACTTTGGATCTCTTTTGCATATTTACTAGTGCTTCTAATCCATTTGTTAATGCATCAAACCCCTTTCCCTATTGTTCAAATGTTTGAGTACTGGCCTTTGTGACTTGGTCTGATGTAACCTTGTTTGCAGCCCTCAGTTGTGCTGCCTCCACCACCCCTGCCACCTGGGTTGTCACCAAAATCATATGACATGGAGGCTGCTGGCACTTCAAAGGACACTCCTGGACTTAAAGAAGATACTGCAGCGAGAGTCTCACCACCACCGCCTCCACCTAGTTTGCCGCCTTTACCTCCAATGCAATCTGATATGCTAGCTCCTGGAGTCATGAGATTACCACCACCTCCGCCACCACCAGATTCAAGGCCATCGCTTATGGCTCCTGGTGTTAGCAGGCCCCCTCCACCTCCTCCAGGATTCCCCCCGTCTCAAATGCCAATACCACCGTATGGTGTCCTCCCTGGTCCGCCACCGATGCTTAGGCCTCCATTTTTGCTAGGACCCCCTATGCAACTAGATGAGCTTGCTGCCTTTGCCCCAAGGCCTCAGTTACCTCAGCAGCCATCATATGTAAAGTCGGCTGCCCCAACAGTTGTTAAGAGACCATTAGCACAGCACACTCCTGAGCTGACGGCTATGGTATGCCAGCTGCCTTCATGTTTTTGCCTGTTTTTTTCCACATATCTGTAGTAGGATACCGTCTGTAACCGGAAGGTCCCGGGTTCGAGCCCCAGCCTCTGCATATTATGCGAGTAAGGCTTGGCGCTTAAAGATACCCTTCCCCAAACCCCACACAGTGCGGGAAGCCTACGGCACTGGGTACGCCCTATCTGTAGTAGGATTGCTCATTCTGCCTTGAATAATTACAGGTACCTGCATCAGTTCGGGTCAAGAGAGAATCTGCGCTCCCCAAACCAAAACCAAAGGTGCAGCAGCAGCAGCAGCAGTTATCAACAGCATCCATTTCAAGGCCTTCAGTGACCCTCATAAGAAGTGATGCTCGGCGGCCTTCTTCAGTGGCATCCAAGCCGCCAAGTATCGATGACTCTTATATGGCATTCTTGGAAGATATGAAGGAACTAGGGGCACTTGATGGGTAACTCAGAGTAACTGCCTGAGTGCACTTAGCAGCTTAATTCATGGAAAACCTGGACATGGGACCAATTTTTTTTTTGCAATGTGGTAAATGGATAGTCTCTGCTCAGTCAACCGGAGCTGCCGCGGAGAAAGAAAATCATGCAGTAGTTTAATTGAAAACAGGGAAAACGATTGTAGTCTGGCTGGAGATGTCTGAACAAGCTGTACAAGCTCAAGCTGGAGATATTTGTGGCCCAACTTGAATAGCTGGAGACCTTTTTCACACTTGAATAGCTGTACAAGCTGGAGACCTAAAGGCTCTTTGTGGCCCAACTGTACACGCTTGAGATATTTGGAACTTGAATAGCTGACTCTAGCGAAGGATATTTCCCAGGTGCATGTTCCAGGATCGCACTGGCTGATTTGCAGATAATACCATTACACCAGTCGTGGGGAGGACTACTGTTGTGCCTTAATTTTTGTATGGTGCATTTGCCTTGAAAACCATGACGGAGTTGCTGTCCTGGGACCCCATGTAAACTTGTGACATTCACAAATGTCGGTATTGGTTCTATAGTCCGGCGACATTACTGATACGAGCCACGGCTTCTATATAAAAGTTTCGTTCTTTCTGTACTGAAATCTGAAATTAACAGTTTTTTATTTGGCCAGATGGGAATATCTGTTTGCAAACTGTGTAACGTATGATGCGATATGCCTGCAAAGTGGCCTCATCTGGCCATCTTTGTACGTGAGTCGCACTAACATATGATGAGTCTATGAAGCCTTGGCAGATTCATGTTTCAGGCCTCCACGTCTTCTGAAGGAATCGTCGAAGAATTTGTCAGTTCGAACATTATCGTCTTAACTGTGTGGGAATATCACAATCAACTAAACTCGGGCTGGCATGAATCTGGGCAGATTAGGCCACCGCTAACTTAACCTATAGTACACTATTACGATTCAATTCCTTATCAACAATCAATCAGCTTGGCTTTCAAGCACTCCATATAGCAGGTATATACATATTTTGTGCTGTAAATCTTGATATCCTTTTTATATATGATATTGGTTAAGCTCCAGAAAATTTGGCTAAGGCTAGAGCTAGAATTGCACCTTTTTCTGGACGAAGGTAACAACTCAGGGAGTGTTTTGTTTCTTGGGTCCCTTCCATTTATTCCATTTTAGTTCCTAAATTATCAAATATGAAAATGAAAACTCTATTTTAGTTTTCATATTTGACAATTTAGTGAATAAAATAGAATAAAACGAAGGGACTAAAAATTAGTCTCTAGAAACCAAACACCCCCTTATTTCTACGAGTATAGTCAGAGTGTCGCAATTTCCTGATATTGAAATGCTGCAACTGCAATGTAAAAAGGGGAGCTCTGTTGCATGATTTAGGGTGCAAATGGTATTCATAGTTGGGTTGACATTGCTAAACAACAACAGAAGGCATCCGATCAGTTGACTTTTATATCGCGCAACAAGGACGATTTGAAGTTTGAACCGAGCATATCCAGACTGATCTTTTTCACTCACGTTCTGTACACCAGTTTGACTTTATCTAGACCAGGAGCAACCGAAAAATATTCCTTGGTTCCCTAACCTTGTGCAAGGGAGCATGGAGACAGACAGAGCTCCTGCATTGCATGATTAAATTTTTCTAGGCACCTTCATATGAATTGAACCTAGACAAGTCAATCCATAACATATTTGTGTCGCAAAGTTGCTAGGTATTTTACAGCCACCGGGCGAAACGCTCATGGGATGGGACAGCAAGAGAGCTGTGCTGTAAGCAGTTTACAACTGCATTTCCAATTTGTGAGATATAGAAGTCGCTTCTTTTTTAGTTTAGGACTTCCTTGCAATTATGATTTTACTTCTTGTTTTTTAATTTTGTGATTTTACTCCTTCATTTTAAAAACGGAGGTCTATCATTCCTTTGCGCCGTTATGTGCAGTTGACAGTGCTAATCTGATGCTAAAACACAAAAAAAAAAATATGTGATTTTATCCCTCGTTATATTATGTAATTGTAATTTTACCCCTACTTTTATCTCGTTATCTAAACAAAGGGTAAAATTACAATAATTTTGCATGTACTTTTTTGTCTTTTCACATCAGATTTAACACCGTCAACTACAGATATGTCACAAGGGTACGACTGAGCTTCGTTTTCAAAATGGAGGGGTAAAATCATAAAGTTGAAAAATAGATGGTAAAATCACAATTGCAAGGCCAACAAAGGGTATAATCATAATTATCCCTTTTATTTTCTAAGAAAGGTATTTTATTGGAATTTTATGTTTGTCCAAAGCCCACAATATAACATTTCTTGGTATTTTATTATAAGCCCTCCAAGTCAATGAAAACCCACAATATTATAAGCCCTCCAAGTCAATGAAAACCCACAATATAATATTCTTTGGTATTTTGTCATAAGCCCACCATATAATATCTCTTGGCACTCTGTCTCCAAACCATCCACCTGCTCAACCACGCCAACAAGCTAGACTATTGGAGTACGTTAGGAGTATTCATCGGGTACATGGACAACATCAAGGCCTACCGCATCCTCAACCATGCGACACATTTCGTGTGCATCATGCACGACATCGTCTTCGACGAAGAGCAACGCAAGACATGGGACAGGATAGTAGATGATGGCTTGACTTCAACGACCAAAGACTTCATCATCGACTATGTCCACTTTGAGGGAGCAGGGGAACTAGCAGATCTTCACCGAGCTCGCCTACCTTAGCACTTAGATTGGAACCAGTTTCGATGAGTCCACCACCAACACCGTCGACCACATCCCACTCCTGCAATGGTGCTCACACCTCCGGGACCAGTACCGGAAATTTCGGTCTATGATGAGAAGCGCATGGTCGATGAGGACCGCATTGAAGCCTACCATAACGATTCGACACCATGGACAACATCCTTAGTGAGCAGTCCGTCCCTAGGCTAGTGCACCATGACTACAAGAAAAGCTCCACCTCAAGCACGACAAAAACGAGCCTCAATTCTTCATTGAGGTAGAGGAAGATAAGGTCTGACGTGTCATGATGCAGCAGGAGATGCATGCCGTGGAGTGAAATTGGACATCAGAGCTGAATGATCTTCCTCTTGGCCATCGTGACATCACTCTTACGTGGGCTTTCAAGCTCAAGAAGGATGAGTCTAGGGCGGTGATCAACCACAAGGCATTATCGTGTGGGTTCATTCATTACGAGGGAGTTGATTTGATGATGCTTTGCACTAGTTGCACAAATGGAGTTTGCCTCTGTCCTCCTCGAACTAGTAGCGTAGGAGGGATGTCAAAGTCCGCCTTCTTGAAAGGTGACTTGAATAGGATCTACATCTACCTGTCGACATGATTTGTCATCCTTTTGGCAATGAGAACAAGATTCTTTGGCTACCTCAACTACTAGGTGATCTCTTTGGTGGAGACACTAAAGCGGTGGAGCTTAGGGTGGACCAGTGGACAATAAGTTTGTCTTGACCTAGGCGCCACACAAGACATGTAGGAGAATGATAGACTATAAGTCTTATATGAGCGGTAATTGGCACATATAACAACACATTATCGCATATTTTTTCTTTAGCACCTATATTAGCATCCTCGTTGACTTGAGCATTTCCCATGTACTTAAATGTATTTTTTTAAAAGAAACAAACCTCCCTTGGGGGGCCAAATTAATAAAAGAGCACAGGATGCATGCACTGTACAAAGTAACCACCACCTTTTGTTCCTTCAATTAATCCAGCAATCTACAACGCGACGACTTCAAGCTATCTTTTTTTTTCTCCCAAGGTCAACTAGTGCAGCTGAGCTGGATCAGCAGATCAACCACCCGTGTGAGTGTTCTGGACGCCCCAGTAATCCGCTGGTCCAAATCAGGGCATGGAGTGCGGCGACCTGAAGAAACTGACAGGTTTAGGGTAAGCACATTATTTGTATACACTTGCATGCACAGCACGAAACTTCCGCAAACGGCAATACTCACGTCTTTTGTGTCGCGCATTGGCGAGTTAAAAATCCTTCGGATCCAGCGTTTAAGATGTGGAGAATAGTGAGGGCTGGTTTGGTTTTAAAATGCATTGAGACCTAGTTTGGGTATTTTAATATTGACCTTAATCCATATATATTGATTGGGATATAACTTAACATATGTGGATTGATATTAATATTAGAGTATCCAAACAAAGCCTAAGTCCTAGTTTGGGTGTTTATTGAGCTCAATCCATATGCATTGAGATGGATTATGGTGTAATTTAAACTAATTTACATCTCGATTTACACGTGGATTGGGATCTATACTAAAGTATCCAAACAAAGACTGAGGTCTAGTTTTGAAACGTATTGAGCTCAATCCACGTGTACTAAGGTATATTGAAGTATAAATTAAACTAATTTACAATCCAATCAAGCTCAACGCACGTGGATTAGAGTTAATACTAGAGTACTCAAACAAAGCACGATAGACGAAATTTCTCTAATCCGCACCTAACCGAACAATCCCCCCTCAACGGATTCACCGTTGACAATCCTGCCATCGGTTTCACTTTCACCTTGTCGCTTTCGCAATCTGCGCACGTAGTACATTGTTCGCCTCCTCCCCCTCTGATGGCATTATATATACATGTACACGCAGTAGTTGTCGCCACCCGGCATGTGTAGCTCAAATTTCTAATCTTACTCAAACAGCAACTTGGTTGTCTTGAACTCTTGTTGATCCCAATTCTCGGTCAACGCCTGCTATAGCAGCTTGCCCGCCATTGCATAAAGGGGCAACTTGTCGCACGCCATTTTCTGCCTCTCAACGATTCCACACCTCTTCTCTTCTTCCTCCTCCTCCTGTGTGAGGCGCCATGAGGGCGTCGACGATGGCCGGGGCGATCCTCGTCGCCGCCACGCTGCTGCTCGTCGTCGCCGTCCGGGACGGCCACTGCGCGCAACTGTGCATGGACTCAAGTAGAGCACGCTACACTTCTTGGAATCTATTGCATTTGCCGTCGGTCTGACAGTCTCTCCTAATTGATGTGTTCATCTGTCGTTGTAAGCTGCAACTGATTCGTATGTGCCGATGTGTGTGCGTGTGTGGTCATGGTGATGGAGCAGCGTTCCCGCGGGCGACCAACGCGTCCCTCTCCTCCTTCTGCGGCTACAACGGCACCTCCTGCTGCAACGCCACGGACGACGCCGCCGTCCAGAAGCAGTTCGCGGCCATGAACATCTCCGGCACGCCGTGCGGCGACGTCGTCAAGAACGTCCTCTGCGCGGTACGTACGGCCGGTTTGTTGTTTTCGGGTGGGTTTCTTTGGGAGTTGCGGGTGCTCTGCCCTGCCGGCCGCTGAGGTTCCCTGCGCGCACGTACAGAGATGCAGCCCGTACGCCGGCGAGCTGTTCACCGTGACGACGGCCCCGCGGACGGTGCCGCTGCTGTGCAGCACCACCGGCGCGTCGAGCCGCCTGAGCAGCGCCGCCAAGCCCGCGGCGGCAACGACGGACTACTGCACGCAGGTGTGGGACACCTGCAAGGACGTGCGCGTGCCGGGGTCGCCGTTCCAGGCGCCCAGGGGCACGGCGCCGTCCCCGGCGCCGCGGCTGACCGACCTGTGGCAGTCCGCGGGCGAGTTCTGCGGCTCGCTGGGCGGCGCCGGCAGGTCGCCGTGCCTGGACGGCGGCGGCGCGGCGTTCAACTCCACCCGCACGGCGGCGCTGCCGCTCCGCGGCATGTGCCTGGAGCGCGTCGGCAACGGCTCCTACCTCAACATGGCGGCGCACCCGGACGGGTCCGCCCGCGTGTTCCTCAGCACCCAGGCCGGCAAGGTGTTCCTGGCCGCCGTGCCGCCGCAGGGCTCCGGGAGGACGCTGCAGCTGGACGCGGCCAACCCGTTCCTCGACATCACCGACGAGGTGCACATGGACAACGAGTTCGGCCTCATGGGCCTCGCCTTCCACCCGGACTTCGCCGCCAACGGCCGCTTCTTCGTCTCCTACAACTGCGACAAGACGCAGCAGGCCACGTGCGCCGGCCGCTGCGCCTGCAACTCCGACGTCGGCTGCGACCCGTCCAAGCTCGGCGCCGACAACGGCAAGCAGCCGTGCCAGTACCACAGCGTCGTCGCCGAGTACAGCGCCAACTCCACCTCCGGAACGCCGGCGACGGTATCTATCTGTCTATCTATCCTCGGCTGGCCGAGTTCTTTTCCACTGACTGCTAAACCATCGCCGCCGGCCGGCACCACCACCACCGCGCGCTAACGTGCCACTTTTGTTTGATCTGCTGGCGATCACTCAGGCGACCTCGGCGAACCCGGCGGAGGTGAGGAGGATCATCACGCTGGGGCTGCCGTTCACGACGCACCACGGCGGGCAGATCCTCTTCAGCCCGGCCGACGGCTACATGTACTTCGCCATGGGCGACGGCGGCAGCGTCGGCGACCCCTGGAACTTCGCGCAGAACAAGAAGTCGCTGCTCGGCAAGATCCTCCGGGTCGACGTCAACACCATGCCGAGTAAATCCACTCGACTTACTACTGCATCAAGTGTTTGGTTCGCAGTGACAAATCACAGTAGACCCAACAACTAATAAAGACACGAAACTGACGATAAAATAAAGGAAATGGTCCAAAAGAGTGACGCAGACGCAGTACTCTGAAATCAGTTTTTGGTAGCACTGACCAATCCTAAAGTAAGTAGATCATGCATACTCAAGCCCTGAAGAATCTACAATCTAGTCTATTGTGCAATGACATGAATGATGTGGTGCCAAGCTCTGAATCTGGATCTGACGAGAGAGGCGTGCCATGTCATCTGCAGGTGGCAACACCACGGCTGGCTGGGGCAACTACGCCATCCCCAAGGACAACCCCGCCTCCGCTGATCCTAGCTTCGCGCCGGAGGTCTTCGCTCTCGGCTTCAAGAACCCCTGGCGGTGCAGCTTCGACTCCGGCAAGCCGTCCTACATGTACTGCGCCGATGTCGGCCAGGTAGGCAACTCTTGTGCATTCGATTCATTCAGTGCAAAATCCCTGACGATTCTTACGAAATCCACGAATCCTCCCTCACCGGCAAGAAAGTTCCCGCTCATTTGATCGATTGAAGCGTCTGACCGCGGCCATCCGTGTGGATTTCCAGGCGGCGTACGAGGAGGTGGACCTGGTGATGAAGGGCGGCAACTACGGGTGGCGCGTGTTCGAGGGCACCCTGCCGTTCGACCCGCCGTCCACCCCCGGCGGCAACACCTCCGCCGACTCCATCGACGCCATCGCCCCCGTCATGGGCTACGCCCACAGCTCCGTCAACAGCAACGTCGGCTCCGCCTCCATCACCGGCGGCTACGTCTACCGCTCCATGACGGACCCCTGCCTCAACGGCAGGTACCTGTACGCCGACCTGTACGCCAAGTCGATGTGGGCGGGGACCGAGACGCCGGAGGGCAGCGGCGTGTACAACGTGTCGACGATGGCGTTCGGCTGCTCCAAGAGCTCGCCCATCCCGTGCGACTTCGCCGCCGGGAGCTCGCTGCCGTCGCTGGGCTACATCTTCTCCTTCGGCGAGGACAACGCCAAGGACGTCTACCTGCTCACCAGCAAGGGCGTGTACCGAGTGGTCGACCCTGCCGAGTGCGACTACGCGTGCCCCGTCAAGAGCTCGGCCCCGGGCGCCGGCACGCCGCCGCCCGGCGCCGCCCCGAGTTCGGCGCTCAGAGCACGCGCGCCGGCGTTGGCCACGCTGCTCACGGGCGTGCTGCTCAGCTTCCTCTGCTTCAGCTTCAGCTTTTGAGGAGCGTGTTCTGTTTTGGGGGTTGACAGCGATTTGTTGATTTTTCAGATGGTCCTGCTGAGACATGAACGTATGTATGAATGTATCATAACTAAATGTGCAGCAAATAGCATTTGATTTTGTTCTGGTAATTCTTTGACAATCTTTGTCTCGGTTCAAGAGGGAAACATCGATGAACAGCTGGGAGTAAATTCCACAAAACTACAGCTATTTGAGTTGGGAGTAAATTTCACCAAAATACGACTATCATGATACGTATATATCGTTATAAAATGTTGGTACTTTCCCTTTTATTTTACAGGAACACTACAAGTCATCAAACATCCACCACGAGGCTACTTTGTAAGAAATGAGTAGCCTCTCCGAATCACAACTGGGGACATGAAGCCCAATTCACCAAACATTTCACATAATTTTGCAATGCTTAATAGAACATAACACCCCAAATTATTCATCTTTGCATAGTTTTGCAACTAACCAATACGCAGAGGAATTGGGTTTTATAAACCATACAGCAAATCAGTAATCACCAGGCCAGCCACTCTGAGTAATGGACATGTCCATAGGCTACAACATCAGCTGAATACATGCAGCATCTTCTCCATACAGAGCGAACGGGAGGCAGTGCCGGTGTGCATTCAAGGACAAGCTCAATGTCAGCTACACAGGTGTGACAGAAAAAAAGACTGTCAGGTATAGATACAGAACTAATCCCGCCCGGACTTTAAAAAAGCTACAATCTACAAGTGGAAAAGGTCGGGCGAATGCCGACGGACCGCACTCGGTGTACAGGTTTCCCTCCATGTTCTCATTGACATCACAATGCCTAAGACTAAATAAATGGAGGCAATAAATTTATATCCTAGAGACCGGCCGCAACGCAACAGCAGCCTGGCCGCAATACAGCTATGATCGATTGCGACCTTCATGTAGTATACATAAAACTACCTCCTCATGGTCTCCACGTATAACATAAGCACCGGAGAAGCTCAAAGTCGCTTCAAGTGGAACCTCGCCTGTCCTGCTGCTGCAAATCAGTGAAGCAGCCATAACCATAAGCTCACACCACCAAACCATAGTTGCACCATTCATCACAGGCCATCAGGACCATGGATCTGCCCTTGCCTGGAAGTCAGAAAACTGGCCAACAGCACCCGAAATGTATCAAAACAAAACTTTATTCCCTAGATGTTGTCCATGTCATCTCTCACTGTCAAGCTTGGGCCATCATCAAAGCCACCTCCAGGTGCAAGCTCGTTTAGATCTAGGAATGTTCTTCCTACACTTTCCCTGCTGGGAGCATCCATCTTCTCTACAGGCTGCTGCTGTGGCTGCTCCTTCTCCTCCTCCTCCTCTGGTTCTATTTTATTTCCTTCTGCAGTGTGGTCCTCCTCCATTTTATCATTCGTGTTATTACCATTTTCTTCATCATGACTATCATCCTCTTCCTCCTCTTGCTCTTGACTCGATGTCGAGAGCTCCATGTCGTTCTCGGCATCGGAGCCAGCATCAGGATCTGATGCGTCAGATTTCCTTGCCTTTCGAGGCTCCGTATCCGAGTCCGAAAAATCATATTGCCGATAGTTAATACGAGGACGAGAAGAACGCTTGCTGCGTCTAAGACCTGTTTGGATTTCACCAACTGATCTCAGCTTGGTACCTCGCCGGCCACGAGTTTCCAGCTTTTTATGCCGTTGCGGCTCCTCTAGATCTTCACTGGTACTCAATGAATATTCCTCTTCTTCTTCATCATCTTCGGCATCTTCTTCCAACCGGAACTCTTCATCCTCTTCAGAAGCACTTGATGGCTTATTCTGTTTGCGACTTCTCAGGTATTCGTCATCATACACTGCCTCTCCCATGATATCGTCGTCACTGTCAAAGTTAGGATCAACATCTGAGACAGCCTCAACAAAGTCTTGTGTGTATCTCTGAGATCTTTTCCTCCGCCGGTTGCTGTGACACAACCACACAAAACACAAATGCACATGAGCCACCTGCTACCTTGAGTAGGGTAATGATAAAAACCACACGCTAAGAGTACCTGCGATCAAGTGCCTCATTTTCTTGTTCAGCATCGCTGTCTCGGTAGTCATCTGACTTTGAAGAATTTCCATCAGATGAGTCATTGGTTGTTGGTGAGGGACCATTATTTAACTTCCCATTGCTTGGTGCCTCCGATCTTGGAGGAAGCGCCCTTCTATTGGCAGTAGTAGCAACAGGCTCAGCTGAGCTCTCTCTTTTCCTATACAAAAATGTTAAAGAGATGATTACATTATAGTATATTCCTTCTGAATAAGGATTGTCAAGAAAGGAATGGCTAGCATACTTCGTAATTTTGATGGCTTCATTTATTGAGCGATCATAGTCATCTGCATTGTAAACAAATTCAATCCTTGTAATTATAACAGATGATGAAATTGACCAAATAATCAAAATTGTAAAACCAAAAAGACATATTCCAATCATCACAAACTGAAGTGTATGCTGACACTAGATTACAGATACCAGCGGAAAAGGGTTCAGAACCAGGAAAATTTAGGATCATTCCACCATACTTATACAATTGTTGTATTATCTTTCCAATAAGTTACAGCAAAAAGTTTTGAAGTTCACTTTATGAGTGCTGCTACACATAGCTGAGGATTTGTGTGGCATGACTGCATTGTATTTATACTCTTTTTCTTCTTAACACAATAATCTAATGGTTGAAATCACTTGGACAGAATGATCATAATTGTGATCGATGGTTTAGATACATGGCACTACTTGAGTAGTACAAAAAGCATTTCCCTTTACTACGTAGATAAGTTTGTATTTGAGCATAACCAGAATTCAGTTGGATTTGGATGTTGGGCCAACATAGATTCACTATTAAATTTGTACTCAGAAGTGCCTAACTTTAAATTGCAGCCTTCTGATTAGAGAAGCACTTTGTTATACTACCAAGAACCACAAAGGTTACATTACAATTCAGAGATCAATCTGCTGTAAGGATCAATGACTCATAGTCTCATACTAACAAGTAACTATGCTCTGTGCGTAGCAGGAATTGGTGGTCTTGTGTTTGGTCAGGATATGGTGGTCTTGTGTTTGGCCTTTTGTGCCATTGTACTTTGGTCCATTTTGGACTGTTTCTTCTCTTAATTTAATGATGCGCAGCTCTCCTGCGCGTTCACGAAAAAAACAAGTAACTATGCTTAAGGTGCTGATAAGGGCATTTGATATAACAATAGATTATTATTAATTAAGATAAGAAACAGAGGTTGATCAATGATAAGAACTTAGGTGACATTGTGTTTAACACAAGGAAGAAAGATATCAGTGTCACCACCAAGATGCTACATAAAAAATGTCATCCATTGTGAGGCTGAAATAAGACCTAGAGTCACATGTCAGTGAAGCATTTATGTTATTTTCCACAAGATAGACCATGGCAATACTTAGCAATTTGCCCCCCCCCCCCCAAAAAAAATGCTTAATTTAGTATTTAAGCTTACCAAATGTATAAGTCACAGGCTTTCTATCACGGAGGGAGCGGCCGGTGGTAAGTCCATCTGATGCCAAGTAGCTATCAAGAAGAAGAGCTTCTCTCTGTTGCTTTTTGAGCAACCTCTCTTTCTTCTGCATGAATCAGAAACGGTTGATTAACAAGCTCAAAACAATCAATTCTCTGGCCAAACAAATCTATCAGGCTGTGTAATAGAGATACACACTTTATGGATCTTTTCTATCTCTGGAAGATATTCAATCTTCAACTTCTTTCCAAGAGAAACCTCTGTCCTGTTTCGACTTGAAAAGAGTTTTTCCTACACAGCAAAGGACATAAAAGTAGCTAATTTTTAAAAAACAGGTAAGAATGGAAACAACCGAGTAACATTTCAGTATTTCACACCAGCATTTTCTTCCAAGCACATTATATTCAGTAGCCAACCTATTGTTAGTTGATTGAAGCTTACAACTAGAAGTTGGTGTGTTATTGACACATCATTTAGCAGATGGGGTAATACCCCAATTATGAAGGCGGCAGGATCCCTTTCACCAGGTCACGGGTTCAACCCCTGGCTCTGTACCAAAAAAACCTTGCTGTTCCTCGCCCGCTCTCGGGTTACAGCTCGGTCGTATGCCAACCTCGAGCCTGGGTGGGCCTTTGCAGAGTGGGCAGCTTGAACCAGCCCGTTAGTGATGGGAGGACAGAGTTTAGGGGTTTCTCGGCCAGGACCATTGCCACGGCCTTCTATTGAGATAATACCGCGAGGGTGGTCGTACCCTCCCCGACCGAGTTATTGACACATATATGTGGATGGATGGGCTGCAGGACATGGTTATAATGTAGCTGGCATGAAGTCTTAAAAATAAGTGTGTTGTATAGACAGTGAAACACTTGATGGCACCATGAGAAATGGTTACAATAAGTTCAACTATTAAGGTAGCAGTTTCACAAAATAGTCATGCATGTACCATTTCCATGTGCTACTAAAATGTGTTATAAATCAGTCAACCAAATTTTTTTCCATTTTTACTTGCATATAAATAATGGTTGGAGCATATGTAATCCATTTGTGTTAAAAAAATGCTGCATGTGAGTAATACAGAGATGTCAACCAGCTGAAGTGGTCAAGTGGGCATTGATAAGATCTAAGCACAATAGAAAAGAACTGCTCTAGTTCAATACAAGAAAGAAATAGAACAAATGAACACTCCAGCAAGATAAATACTCACATATTTTAGTCAATTATTGTATTTCCTCTGAATTGTTTTATTAGAAGGCAGCCCTAGTGCAGTGGTGAGAGCTGTCTTCGAAGCAGCCTCTCATCATTTGCGGGGGAAGGCTTGCCTCAGTTTATCCCTTCCCCAGATCCTCATGTGGGAGCCTCCCACATTGGGTCTGCCCTCTGAATTTCTTTATTAGTGTTCATGCAGACTAACTCTAAAATGTGAATTTTGGCTAACACAACAAGGTCTACCTCCACTATTGTTCCTCTACATTGGTCACCTCCAAGATTTCCACAGTAGTAGTAATACTGTATTAAGCAGAAAAACAAATACTCTATGGGAGCAGATATGAGGAACCCAAATGACAAAACTTACTGCCACATCATCAAACTCATCAAAGGTGGACGCAACAGTTTCCCATTGGTAGGACACAACTGAAATAGCTGAAGATCCTCCTTTTCCCCTGGACCTCTTTCCTGGCTCCTTCTTAACCTGTTCTACTCGTCTAATTTCACGATACAATCTATGCCCAAGAATCTCGTCATCTTCATACCTGTTTTGCATGGCCTTGCATGAAAATTAAATAATGGAAATTCTTTACATTCAAGATAAATAAAGTAGTACCAGTATGAGATTCCAAGGGAATCCCCTCCAATCCGTTCTTTACGAAAAGTAGAAAGGTCATGTCCGTGCTTAAGGGAACTGTCAATGAAGTTCCGGATATCCTCTTGCTGCAAAATCCATTCATAATAAGTAAGGTTGCCAAATTTAGCGTGCAGGTAATGTCAAATACAAATTTTCCTATGTCCATACACATATCAATCAGCTAATGTCAAACGCACTTAATACACATGCTTCAAAATTTATGTTTGCTATAAACACTTTCTAAAGACATCTTCTCTTCAAACACAAGTTCGTAACACAGGCACAAACAGCAATAGACAGCAAATATTGTTGAAATTCCAATAAATAAAAAACAGCTATGCACATGCCTGAACCTTGATTTGTGGCTCCTGTTGGGTTTCAACTCTAGCCTACCCCAACTTATCTTGGGACTAAAGGCTTTGTTGTTGCTGTTGTTGTTTAGGCTAAACCGTTAAATAATTTTGAAAACGTATCGATATTCACCATGTTGATATTTACCCATTATATAGAAATAAGCTTCCCGAAAAACTGAATATGAGACACTGGGAGGCTGAGACTCAATCAAAATTGATATACACAATTATGACTGTACTACACTTCAAAAAATGAGACAAATATACAGATGGAAAGGCTGAAGTATCCATTTTGCCAAAGTTCTTTTGGTTCACCGTTAAATTAAAATAAAATCAGTACATACCTCAACACGGATATCACATATCGCTTTCAAAATTAATAAACGAATAGCTGGTTCTAGTGTTTTGTATGTCTCAATTTCAGTTCTGCAAGATGAAACGATTGGAAATTTTTGTTAATGTGAAGCTGCAGTACAAGCTTTACTCAAGAATGTGCGAGGCTAACCCATGAGATGCAACAATTGGCAGATCACCTTCTGCAACCTGCAGTTTAGATCCTTATTAGGTCCAAACCAAATGGAATACTGTTATTCATATCTATCTAAAGTTGTTTGCAATATGAGATATATTGTGTACCCAATGCCACCAATCCTTCAGCTTTCTGCATAGGACGGTCACCCAGGTTCCACGTCCCATAGCCATGCGAGTTACAGGAGGAATTGACTGCAGATATGACCAATAAGCATGAGAATCAAGGAAAATGTTTGCATGGCAAAAAATTTACTGTACAAAACTGTCTAAAGGGCTCTAAGAAAGCAGCTAGTATGTATGATCAGTTACAAAGATGTAATTTGGGGTCATGAATATATTGAGTGACAAAATCACAAAACCATAATAATGGTACATGATGCCAATATTGCATGTGGCCAGTAAAGCAGAAAAAACAACCGCAAGCTTCTATAAACTGAAGGCAGCAGCCCATTCCAAACTTGGTAACACAATACAGGCAAGCCTAAAAAATGAACAAATTTGGTCATTGCAGAAAAAAAAACTCGCATTTCAGTATTTGTTCATGAAGCAATTAACAGCATGGACCATGCAGCAAAAAAAGTAGACTTAGAGGAAGAGCATACACACATACACCTCGATCCACACCACAGCGAGATGAAGGAAAGGGAAAACAAGCTCAAGCCGAACAACCAAGGAGCCCACCTTTAGCAGTGGCATATGCACATCATCTAGAATCTCGTTGGGAGTGATAAGCGCCGCCTCGACGTCCTCAGCCGTGAACTCCCCAGTGATGTTCAGCAGAGGTCGGAACACCTGCACCCACAAAAAAAAAACAGTGCAACGGCGGCGTCAAACTGAAACCCTAGCTGCCAAGTCCAAACCACGACACAGAAGCCTAAACCCCCGAACTCCAGGGCACGGCGACCGTCCACCGCCGGAGCGCGAGAGTGTTAAGGGCAGAGCACGCACGTGGAGGAAGTTGAGCACGGAGCCGAGCTCCCACATGCAGCGGAGCCGCCAGCGGGGAAGCTCAGCAGGCGCCTCGGGCTCCGACACGAGAGGCGTGACCACGCGGCATTGTGGCGTCTCGTCCGCGCCGCCGGCACCCGACGCCGCCGCGGCACGGCGGCGCGGACGCTCGGACGGCGGCGGCGGCGGGAGTTTGGGCTTATTGTTGCAAGCGCGAGGAAGGCGTGTCTTCCGTGGGGTCGGCTGCTCCTCCTCCGCCGCCGCCGGCTTCGCCTCCTTCCCCGGCGCCTCCTCTTCCTCCTCCTCCCGCTTCTCCGGGGAAGCGGGCGAGGTGCCTCCGCTTACGGCGTCGGCGTCGGGCATGGGGCGATCAGATCGGAGATCTGCGTCGGGGCTATGGTTAGGGTTTGGGTGGGAGGGAGAAGCGGGGTGCGGGGAGGCGGAGGCCATGGGAGGCAGCGGAGGAGCTGAGAAGGGTAAAAATGGGATTCCGCGTGGTAGAGGAGGGAGGAGAGGGGCAGGATGGGAAAGGCGACCAGCGGGGCCGTGGCGTCAAGCCGTCAACGTGAGAGGCATTGGAGTCCGGCCCGGGGAGTTGGCAGGCCCGTTTGGGGTCAGTTGGGTATAGAGACCGTAATGAGTTTTGGCCTCATTTGGATTGAAGGAGTTTTATTCAAAGGATTTAGTTTCTAAGGTAAAAAAATCGTAGAAGGCTCCTTTGGTTGATAGAAAAATGAAAGAAAATTTTCATAGGATTTATTTCTACAGCTTATTCGGTTAACTCTTAATCCATATAAATTAAATAAAATTAGATGAGTTTAAATTCTAAGTAAGTTAAATTTTTCTTTTTTTATAATTTTATTTTAATTCATATATAATGGAAATAACTGAACAAGACTATAAGAAAAATCAAAGGAGGTTGGACCTCATGGAAAAATTCCCACGCTTTGTTTGTCGCTCTCCCGCGTTGCTTGTTTGCTTTCTCCACCATACCATACGGACCGTGCTTGCTGTTGTGAAAATAAGTGAGAGACAGCAAGATGATCAGATGATGAGCATTATAAAACAGCTAGAGAGCCTATTGAACACACGTGACCGAAGGTTAGTTTGAAACTTTACAAATTATATATCAAATTTTTTAGTTCCTTTACTTTTTCCGGTGTAGCCAAACAAATTTTCCATCAACTTCCTTTGGTTTTAAATTTCATAGGATCGGAGAATACATGCATTCTATTTCCTGTGTTTTTTCTATTCCCGTGTTTCTGAAATTCCGTGTTCCAAAGAAGCTTTTAACGATATTGATATCTATTACAAAAAAATAATATTATTAAATTTCGCATATCCTATAGTGACCGATTCCTTAGGCTTAATATAATCTATATCTATACTACTTTATTAAAAACCTAATATGGGTGTCTTGTGCTACTACGATTTCAACCTCTGTCCTGACACTTTGGGCCCGTCCCACGCGTCTCGTCTCGGCGTCGTGCCCTATGGGCCTGTCACACCCGGGTTTCGTGGGCACCAAGATCCTCGCACGAACATAATCACCAAGTATACTATGACCAAGTCTTACACATATGATGACTCATAGTATAGAAACGATGTCATAACATTAATATATAACAGAGTTCTGTACAAAATAATTAAATAATTACATCACATGGAGACAACCATCCAGCAACCCAAAGTTGACTGGGAGAAGACGGACTAGACCTCTCACGAACTCATCACAGCATCCTCCATGCACCTCATCCTGCAGTATCTGTTCTTGACCTATAGGAGGTGTGAGACAGCAAGGGTAAGCTCATATATTTTTATCATTCAACAAGTTGTGGGGAATAATGTACATGAACTCACCAAAGGTGTGAGCTCATGTTAAGTGTAAGGCTTACCAAAGAGGATGACTAAAGCTAAGCATTGCTTTTAAAGTTGGTCAAAATTTCATTAGCAGTTACTAAGTGTAAGTAGATACCAACTCAAATAAGTAATAGATCAAAATTGATAACAACACCCACAATACAATGCATATGACAAATTAAGTTTAATTCCATAAATTAATCATGTGAGTGTCCGAGCTACTCATGACCGTGAGCACGGCTGATATACCAGTTTTACACTCTGCAGAGGTTGCACATCTTTACCCACAAGTCGTGTTACCCATTTGACACCGAGTTGATCGGACCCCATACACCTCTACCAAGGAAGCGAGGCAGGGTACCACTATGAGGCATTTACAAAGTTCCACTAGCTTCAGAAAACTCGATACAGTTTCTAGGAAGCTCCAATGCAGGAATCCCTCGTCTGACCGCCATCGCAGTAAAATCAGCCCGAGAACCTCCCTACACTGACCACTCCCCTACTGCCCTTGCCCCTTTCGGGTAAGGTAGTCCTTGAGAGCACCTAGAGGGGGTGAATAGGTGATTCTGCAAAATTCAACACTCAAAGCACAAACTCGGTTTACAAAATGTTAGTTCGATTGACCAAGTTGCTAGAGAGCGAACTCTTGAGAAGAAAACAATCACAGAGAAAAATAGCACAAGAGACACGGTGATTTATCCCATGGTTCGGCCAAGTAACACTTGCCTACTTCCACGTTGTGGCGTCCCAATGGACGAGGGTTGCACTCAACCCTTTTCAAGTGATCCAATGATCAACTTGAATACCACGGTCTTTTCCTTTCGAGTTCTTTTCCCGTTTGCGAGGAATCTCCACAAATTGGAGCCTCTCGCCCTTACAATGTTGATTACACAAAAAGGCAAAGAAGTAAGGGACGGAAAGCAACACACATAAGACTCAAATCGCAGTAACTACGCACACAAGCCAAGAAGTGAGCACAAGACACGACGCAAGGAGTTTACAACTCAGACGGTGCTCAAATCTCTAACACAGTGAATCGATTGCGTGATTGCGGAGTCTGGGAGTCTTAGGATGATTAGTGAAAGCTCGGTGTACTGCTCCATGCGCCTAGGGGTCTCTTTTATAGCCCCAAGGCAGCTAGGAGCCGTTGGAGATCAACTTAGAAGGCAATTCTTGCCTTCTGTCGAGTGGCGCATCGGACAGTCCGGTGCACCACCGGACATGAACAGTACCAGTCCGGTGTGCGATCTCTTTCCTTTTCTGGCGAAGCCGGTCGTTGGATCTTCGGATCCGTTGGCGCACCGGATAGTCCGGTGCGACTATCCGACCGTTGGCTCGGCCACGTGTCGCCCGTTGATCGTGCAGACGACTGTTGGCCGCGGGTGCCTATGGCTCACCGGACAGTCCGATGAATTATAGTCGTGGCGCCTTCTCCATTTCCCGAGAGTGATGAGTTCATCGCCAAAGACTTGGGCGCGGGCGCTGATGACTCACCTCACCGGACAGTCCGGTGATTTATAGCCACTTCGCCACGCCGATTCCCGAGAGCAGAGAGCTCGCCGTCGGGCCAGCCTGGGCATCGGACACTGTCCGGTGCACCATCGGACAGTCCGGTGCACGCACAGCCTGGTGCATATTTGGCTGAACCGAGCCACTTATTCCTCAGTCCTTTTTCTCTTTTCTTGGTCATGTCTCTAGCATTTAGATGAAGGTTGTTAGTACATAAAAACAATTTACTACGTCTAGAAACATACCTTGTTCTTTGATGTGCACTTCTCACTTACTTAGCACATATGAGTTTAAAACAATGTGTTGGGCATCTAATCACCAAAACAATTATTGAAATTTGAAATGGCCCAAGGGCATATTTCCCTTTCAATCTCCCCTTTTTGGTGATTTATGCCAACACATTAAAAAGCAACTAAGAAGTGCAAATTTAAGACCAAATATTTCTTCATTTAGTATTTGGCATATTTGGATCACTTTTGCCACCACTTGGTTTGTTTTTGCAAATCAAATTCTTTTTCCTATTTCTAAGTTAAACACATTTGTTTGGGCAAATAGGGAGATATTCCAAGAGTAAAAATTGATCAAGTGCCAAAAACTCTCCCTTTTTCCCACAATCAAAATTCTCCCACATAAGAGACCAAATTTTGCAATAAGAGGATTTTGGACAAAATACAAATTCTAACTCTACTATTTTCAAAATTCGCAAGTGGTTGGCTGATCCATTAGCTTTGGCCTTAATTTCTCCCCCTTTGGCATTAAGCACCAAAATAGGATAACTTTTGGCCCTCTAACCCCATTGCCTCACCAAAATGTCAAATAAGAGCAAAAAGGCAATGAGAGCATAAGTATGAACTTGGAATTAAATACACTAATACCGGAGTGCAGTGGAAGTATTTTCGTCTTCCAAGTTACTTTTCCCTTTCTATGTTCCTTCGAGACTACTTCAAGTGTACTCAAACAACCAAGTTAGTCTCAAAAAGGTCAAGTTGTAGTTCATCTCCCACTAAACATGTGCATCATTTGCATATGAACTTGTGAGGTCCGGGGATGACTTATACAACTTGAGCATTACAAATAAACAATGAATGATGTAAATGCTCAAAGTAACATGATCAAAGGCATAGAATACATGTATGCTCTAGATCAATCCAAGTTACGCGAATCTAAGACATTTACCTCACTACGCAACCTGCAAAACCTTTTCTCATCTAAAGGCTTGGTGAAGATATCGGCTAGCTGATTCTCGGTGCTAATGTGGATGTGGTAAATATCAATATCTCCCCTTTGCTGGTGGTTTCTCAGGAAGTGATGCCGGATGTCTATGTGCTTAGTGCGGATGTGTTCAACAGGATTATCCGCCAAGCAGATTGCACTCTCATTGTCACATAGGAGTGAGACTTTGCTCAGATTGTAGCCAAAGTCCCGAAGGGTTTGCCTCATCCAAAGTAGTTGCGCGCAACACTGTCCTGCGGCAACGTACTTGGCCTCAGCGGTGGATAGGGCAACGGACGTTTGTTTCTTGGAACTCCAGGACACCAGGGACCTTCCTAGAAACTGGCACATCCCTAATGTGCTCTTCTTGTCAACCTTGCCCCCGACATAGTCGAAGTCTGAGTATCCAATTAAGTCAAAGGTAGACCCCTTTGGATACCAGATTCCGAAGCAAGGCGTAGAAACTAAATACCTAAGAATTCGCTTAACGACCACAAGGTGACACTCCTTGGGGTCGGATTGAAATCTAGCACACATGCATACACTGAGCATAATGTCCGGTCTACTAGCACAAATATAAAGTAATGAACCTATCATTGACCGGTATGCCTTTTGATCAACAGACTTACCTCATTTGTTGAGGTCGAGATGTCCGTCAGTTCCCATCGGTGTCTTCGCGGGCTTAGCATCCGTCATCCCAAATCTCTTGAGAAGATCTTGAGTGTACTTCGTTTGGGAGATAAAGGAGCCGTCCTTGAGTTACTTCACTTGGAATCCAAGGAAGTAGGTCATTTACATCTCGAACTTTTGCATCATCACCCTGCTAAACTCCTCACAAGACTTTTGGTTAGTAGAACCAAATATAATGTCATCAACATATATTTGGCAAACAAATAGATCACCATCACAAGTCTTTGTGAAAAGAGTGGGATCGGCTTTCCCAACCTTGAAAGCATTAGAAATAAGAAAATCTCTAAGGCATTCATACCATGCTCTTGGGCTTGCTTAAGTCCATAGAGCGTCTTAGAGAGCTTATATACATGGTCGGGATACCTGTCATCCTCAAATCCATGGGGTTGTTCCACGTATACCTCCTCCTTGATTAGCCCATTGAGGAAAGCGTTCTTCACGTCCATTTGGAATAGCCTAAAGGAGTGGTGAGCAGCATAGGCTAATAAAATCTGAATTGACTCTAACCTAGCCACAGGAGCAAAAGTCTACTCAAAATCTAAACTTGCGACTTGGGCATAACCTTTTGTCACAAGTCGAGCCTTGTTCCTTGTCACCACTCCGTGCTTGTCCTGCTTGTTGCGGAACACCCACTTGGTTTCCACAACATTTTGCTTTGGACGTGGCACCAGGCTCTAGACTTCATTCCTTTTGAAGTTGTTGAGCTCTTCCTGCATGGCCAACACCCAGTCTGGATCCTGCAAGGCCTCTTCTACCCTGAAAGGCTCAATAGAAGAGACAAACGAGTAATGCTCACAGAAATTAGCTAATCGTGAGCGAGTAGTTACTCCCTTGCTGATGTCACCTAGAATCTGATCGACGGGGTGATGTCTTTGGATCGTCGCTCGAACTTGGGTTGGAGGGGCTCGTGGTGCTTCTTCCTCCATAACTTGTTCTTCCTGTGCTCCCCTTTGATCCTGCCCCTCTTCTTGAGGTACCTGTACATCGTCTTAAGTCGGGGGATGCACCATTGTCGAGGAAGGACGTTGATCTTGTTCCTGTAGTTCATATGGTCGCACATCTCCTATCACCATAGTTCGCATTGGGGCCGTCGGAACCTCATCTTCATCTATGTCATCAAGATCAACTTGCTCTCTTGGGGAGCCATTAGTCTCATCAAATACAACATCGCTAGAGACTTCAACTAATCCTGATGATTTGTTGAAGACCCTATACGCCTTTGTATTTGAGTCATATCCTAGTAAAACCCTTCTACTGCCTTGGGAGCAAATTTAGAATGTCTACCTTTCTTCACTAGAATGTAGCATTTGCTCCCAAATACGCGAAAATAAGAAACATTGGGTTTGTTACCAGTTAGGAGTTCGTAGGAGGTCTTCTTGAGGAGACGGTGTAGATAGAGCCGGTTTATGGCATGGCAAGCTGTGTTCATAGCTTCCGACCAAAAACGCTCAGGCGTCTTGTACTCTCCAAGCATCGTTCTCGCCATATCGATTAGCGTCATGTTCTTCCTCTCTATCACACCATTTTGTTGTGGTGTGTATGGAGCGGAGAACTCGTGCTTGATGTCTTCCTCCTCAAGAAACTCTTCGACTTGTAGATTCTTGAACTCGGACACATTGTCGCTTCTTATCTTCTTCACCTTCAGCTCAAACTCATTTTGAGCTCTCCTTAGGAAACGCTTTAGGATTCCTTGGGTTTCAGATTTGTCTTGCAAAAAGAATACCCAAGTGAAGCGGGAAAAATCATCGACTATTACATGACCATACTTACTTCCCCCGATGCTGAGGTAGGCAATAGGACATGAACAGTACCAGTCCGATGCATGATCACTTTCCTTTTCTAGCGAAGCCGATCGTTGGATCTTTGTCCGGTGCGACTATTCGACCGTTGGCTTGGCCACGTGTCGCCCGTTGATCACGCCGATGACTGTTGGCCGTGGGCTCCTATGGCTCACCGGACAGTCCGGTGCACCACCAGACAGTCCGGTGAATTATAGCTGCGGCGCCTTCTCCATTTTCCGAGAGTGACGAGTTCGTCGCCGAAGACTTGGGCGCGGGCGCTGATGACTCACCGGACAGTCCGGTGATTTATAGCCACTTCGCCACACCGATTCCCAAGAGTAGAGAGCTTGCCGTCGGGCCAGCCTGGGCATCGGACATTGTCCGATGCACCACCGGATAGTTCGGTGCGCCACAGGCTGGTGCAGATTTGGCTGAATCGAGCCACTTATTCCTCAGTCCCTTTTCTCTTTTCTTGGTCATGTCTCTAGCACTTAGATGAACGTTGTTAGTACACAAAAACAATTTACTACGTCTAGAAACATACCTTGTTCTTTGATGTGCACTTCTCACTTACTTAGCACATATGAATTTAAAACAATGTGTTGGGCTTCTAACCACCAAAACAATTATTGAAATGGCCCAAGAGCACATTTCCCTTTCAATCCTCCACTAGCTTTCCTAATTAGTCAGCCAAGGGCGTCCCATACCACCCTTGTGGTAGCACTATTTTCCCGGGTGGTCGCTCCATATTCCAATTAACAATATGATCTTATCATGAATAATAATTAAACAACAACATAATTGGAGCATGATCATAATAAACCAGTAGCTTCCCAAAACTAGGTAGAGCAATATCAAATCTACCCAATAATTCATCTGTCTGCAAGGTGAGGGATAAACAATACTAGAGAAACCTATTAGGTCCCATCAAATTAAACTGAGCATGTCACAGTGATTAACAACGAACATTGTTAGGTAAAAAGAAGTGATCAAGGGCACAACTTGCTTGGGACTCGAGATTCCAGGTACCAGAATGTTCTTCAGATTCTCGGGACCTCACTGCTATTCGTAGCAATACAAACAAACATGGTATAGGCAAAATTAACATCACACCAAACATAAGCACAAACTGCATAATAGTATTCTACGCGTTGCTACGAGATCCTAGGTTCGAGAACCACTAAAATCGAAGTTACGGTTAAGAGGATATGGTTTTCGGAAGATTTTAGTGATTGAGTAACTAAAACTGGGTCTTAGATTGGTTTTATAGATCCTGTAAGATATACCTTAAGGATAATTGAAAGGGAAATGTGCCCTTGGGCCATTTCTAAGTATTTTGGTGATTTAGTGTCCAACACAAGTGCCTAAGTGTAAAAAGGTGGACAAAGTACAAATCAAGAATTAAGGTATGTTTCTCAGACTTAGTACATTGTTTTATGGACTAATGTATTGTGTCTAAGTGCTGGAAATAGGAAAAATCCAATTGGAAATGTCTTGGCTCGAGCAGCCAAGAATCTGCTGAGTCTGCAAGCACCGGACTGTCCGGTGGTGCACCGGACAGTGTCCGGTGCGCCAGGCTGGCTCGAGCGAAGTGGCTGCTCTCGGGAATTCACCGGCGACGTACGACTAAAATTCACCGGACTGTCCGATGTGCACCGGACTGTCCGGTGAGCCAACGGTCGGCCGGGCCAACGGTCGGCCGCGCAATCTGCGCGGGACACGTGGCCGAGCCAACGGCTAGAAGACGGCACCGGACTGTCCGGTGTGCACCGGACATGTCCGGTGCGCCAACAGCTCTCAGGCTGCCAACGGTCGGCTTCGCTATTTAAGGAAAGAAATCGGGCACCGGACAGTGTCCGGTGTGCACCGGACTGTCCGGTGCCCCCGATGACAGAAGGCAAGAATGGCTTTCCAAATTTGTGCTCAACGGCTCCTAGCTGCCTTGGGGCTATAAAAGGGACCCCTAGGCGCATGGAGGAGGACACCAAGCATCCTTTGAGCATCATTGATCACTCACACTTCATTCTTGCGCACTTGTTCGACATTTTAGTGATTTGAGCTCCGTTCTAGTGTGCTAGTCTCTTGAGCTCAAGTCTAGGTTTTGTGTGTGCGTATTCGCTGTGATCTTTGTGTCGTGTGTGAGTTGCTAATCCCTCCCTTGCTCTGTGATTCTTCGTGAACATCTTGTGTAAGAGCGAGAGGCTCCAAGCTGTGGAGATTCCTCGCAAACAGGATTAAGAGAAGCAAAGCAACACCGTGGTATTCAAGTTGGTCTTTGGACCGCTTGAGAGGGGTTGATTGCAACCCTCGTCCGTTGGGACGCCACAACGTGGAGTAGGCAAGCGTTGGTCTTGGCCGAACCACGGGATAACCACTGTGCCATCTCTGTGATTGATATCTCTTGGTTATTGTGTTGTGTTGAGATCCTTCTCTAGCCACTTGGCAAATTACTATGCTAACAAGTAACCAAGTTTTGTGGCTTAAGTTTTTGAAGTGTTACAGGATCACCTATTCACCCCCCCTCTAGGTGCACGCAATTGGTATCGGAGTCGTTCTCTTCAAGAAAGGGACTAACCGCCTGAAGAGATGGATCCTAAAGGTAAGGGGATGGTGACCAACGACAAGGAGAAGGAGTCCTTCGTCAACGAGCCCAATGATGACAGGCCCACCAACTCAGGCTCGGGCCACAAAAGAAAAGACGGGAGGAAGAAGAAGACAAGGCGCATCAAGGAAATTGTCTACTACGACAGCGACGAATCTTCCTCCTCCCAAAAGGACGACGACGACTACGATAGATGAAAGACGGTTAACTCAAACTTTTCTTTCGATTATTCGTGCATCCCGCATAGTTCAAATGCTCAATTGCTCCCCATTCCACTTGGCAAGCCCCCTCACTTTGATGGAGAGGATTACGGATTTTGGAGCCACAAAATGCGTACTCACCTGTTTTCTCTCCATCCAAGCATTTGGGAGATTGTGGAAAATGGAATGAAATTTGATAGCTCGGATAGCCCTGTGTTTATTAATGAACAGATACATAAAAATGCACAAGCTACTACTGTGTTGCTAGCCTCTTTGTGCAGGGATGAGTATCACAAGGTGAGCGGCTTGGACAATGCCAAGCAGATCTGGGACACCCTCAAGATCTCTCATGAGGGAAACGACGTCACCTTGCTCACCAAAATGGAGTTGGTGGAGGGCGAGCTTGGACGGTTCGCGATGATAAGGGGCGAGGAGCCGACACAAACATACAACCGGCTCAAGACCCTTATCAACAAAATAAGGAGCTACGGGAGCACGCGATGGACGGACCACGACGTCGTCCGCCTAATGCTAAGGTCATTTACCGTTCTTGATCCTCATTTGGTGAACAATATACGTGAAAATCCCAGGTACACCAAGATGTCGCCCGAAGAAGTTCTTGGGAAGTTCGTAAGCGGGCGAATGATGATCAAGGAGGCAAGATACGTGGACGACGCGTTGAACGGTCCTAGTCATGAGCCTCAACCCATTGCTCTCAAGGCAACAAGGAGCAAGGAGGCGCTACCAAGCAAGGTGGCGCAAGTTGAGGCGGTCGGACTCAATGATGAGGAGATGGCCCTCATCATTAAGCGCTTCAAGACGGCGCTTAAAGGTCGCAAGGGGCAGCCAAGCAAGACCAAAGCCAAGGGGAAGCGCTCATGCTTCAAATGCGGTAAGCTTGGTCATTTTATTGCTAACTGTCCCGACAATGATAGTGATCAGGACCAAGGGAACAAGAGGGAGAAAAAGAAGCATTACAAGAAGGCCAAGGGCGAGGCACATATCGGAAAGGAGTGGGATTCGGATTGTTCCTCCTCCGACTCTGACAATGAAGGACTCGCCGCCACCGCCTTCAACAAGTCATCCCTCTTCCCCAACGAGCGTCACACTTGCCTCATGGCAAGAGAGAAGAAAGTAAGCACTCATACTAGTACTTATGCTTCTTCGAGTGAAGATGAGTCTAGTGATGATGATGAGATAGATTACTCATGCTTATTCAAGGGATTAGATAGAACCAAGGTAGACAAAATTAATGAATTAATTGATGCCTTGAATGACAAGAATATGCTTTTAGAAAAACAAGAGGATTTGTTGTATGAAGAACATGATAAATTTGTAGAAGCACAGAAATCTCTTGCTCTAGAAATTAAGAGGAATGAAATGCTCTCTAGTGAATTATCTTCTTGTCATGAAACTATTGCTAAGTTAAAAAGTTTTAATGATGATTTAAATGCTAAACTAGAAGTAGCTAGTAAATCTAATTCTTGTGTAGAAATTGTTGAAACTTGTAATAGGTGTAAAGATTTTGACATTGATGCTTGTAGTGATCATTTAGTTTCAATTTCCAAATTAAATGATGAATTAGCTAGTCTTAATGCCCAACTTAAGACTAGCAAGAATGAATTTGACAAGCTAAAATTTGCAAGGGATGCCTACACGATTGGTAGACACCCCTCAATTAAGGATGGACTTGGCTACAAGAGGGAAGCCAAGAACTTGACAAGCCATAAGGCTCCCATCTCCGCCAAGGAGAAAGGGAAGGCCCCTATGGCTAGTAGTGTGCAAAAGAACCATGCCTTTATGTACTATGATAGAAGACAACCTAGAAATGCTTATAGGAGCTGTAATGTATATAATGCCTTTGATTCTCATGCCATGGTTGCTTCTAGTTCTTCTTATGTGCATGATAGAAATGTTGGTAGGAGAAATGTTATTCATAATATGCCTAGGAGAAATGTCGTTAATGTTCCTAGGAAAGTTAATGAACCTTCTACAATATATCATGCTTTAAATGCTTCTTTTGCTATTTGTAGAAAGGATAGGAAGATAGTTGCTAGAAAATTAGGGGCAAGATGCAAGGGAGACAAAACTTGCATTTGGGTCCCTAAGGATATTTGTGCTAACCTTGCAGGACCCAACATGAGTTGGGTACCTAAGACCCAAGCCTAAATTTGCCTTGCAGGTTTATGCATCCGGGGGTTCAAGCTGGATTATTGACAGCGGATGCACAAACCATATGACGGGGGAGAAGAAGATGTTCACCTCCTACGTCAAGAATAAAGATTCCCAAGATTCAATAATATTCGGTGATGGGAATCAAGGCAAGGTAAAAGGGTTAGGTAAAATTGCAATCTCAAATGAGCACTCTATCTCTAATGTGTTTTTAGTATAGTCTCTTGGATATAATTTGCTATCTGTTAGTCAATTATGCAATATGGGATATAACTGTTTGTTTACAAATGTAGATGTGTCAGTCTTTAGAAGATGTGATGGTTCACTAGCTTTTAAGGGTGTACTAGACGGCAAGCTTTACTTAGTTGATTTTGCAAAAGAAGAGGCCGGTCTAGATGCATGCTTAATGGCTAAGACTTGCATGGGCTGGCTGTGGCATCACCGCTTAGCACATGTGGGGATGAAGAACCTCCACAAGCTTCTAAAGGGAGAACACGTGATAGGTCTAACCAATGTTCATTTCGAAAAAGATAGACCTTGTGCAGCTTGTCAAGCAGGGAAACAAGTGGGAGGCTCTCATCACACCAAAAATGTGATGACAACATCAAGACCCCTGGAGCTGCTACATATGGACCTCTTCGGACCCGTCGCCTATCTAAGCATAGGAGGAAGTAAGTATGGTCTAGTTATCGTTGATGACTTTTCCCGCTTCACTTGGGTGTTCTTTTTGCAGGATAAGTCTGAAACCCAAGGGACCCTCAAGCGCTTCCTAAGGAGAGCTCAAAATGAGTTTGAGCTCAAGGTGAAGAAGATGAGGAGCGACAACGGGTCCGAATTCAAGAACCTTCAAGTGGAGGAGTTTCTTGAGGAGGAGGGGATCAAGCACGAGTTCTCCGCTCCCTACACACCTCAGCAAAATGGTGTGGTAGAGAGGAAGAACAGGACACTCATAGATATGGCGAGGACTATGCTTGGAGAATTCAAGACCCCCGAGTGCTTTTGGTCGGAAGCCGTGAACACGGCTTGCCACGCCATCAACAGGGTCTACCTTCACCGCCTCCTCAAGAAGACGTCGTATGAGCTGCTAACCGGTAACAAACCTAATGTATCGTATTTTCGTGTTTTTGGGAGTAAATGCTACATTCTAGTGAAGAAGGGTAGGAATTCCAAATTTGCTCCCAAAGCCGTAGAAGGGTTTTTATTAGGTTATGATTCAAATACAAAGGCGTATAGGGTCTTCAACAAATCATCGGGTTTGGTTGAAGTCTCTAGCGACGTTGTATTTGATGAGACTAATGGCTCTCCAAGAGAGCAAGTTGTTGATCTTGATGATGTAGATGAAGAAGACGTTCCAACGGTCGCGATACGCACCATGGCGATTGGAGATGTACGGCCTCAGGAACATTTGGAGCAAGATCAACCGTCTTCCTCAACTATGGTGCATCCCCCAACCCAAGATGACGAACAGGTACCTCAAGTGGAGGCACATGATCAAGGGGGAGCACAAGATGTTCAAGAGGAAGAAGCACCTCAGGCACCTCCAACCCAAGTTCGAGCGACAATTCAAAGGGATCATCCCGTCGACCAGATATTGGGTGATATTAGCAAGGGAGTAACTACTCGCTCAAGATTAGTTAATTTTTGTGAGCATTACTCTTTTGTCTCTTCTATTGAGCCTTTCAGGGTAGAAGAGGCCTTGCTAGATCCGGACTGGGTGTTGGCCATGCAGGAGGAACTCAACAACTTCAAGCGCAACGAAGTTTGGACACTGGTGCCTCGTCCCAAGCAAAATGTTGTGGGAACCAAGTGGGTGTTCCGCAACAAATAGGACGAGCACGGGGTGGTGACGAGGAACAAGGCTCGACTTGTGGCAAAAGGTTATGCCCAAGTTGCAGGTTTGGACTTTGAGGAGACTTTTGCTCCTGTGGCTAGACTAGAATCAATTCGTATCTTGCTAGCATATGCCGCTCACCATTCTTTCAGGTTGTACCAAATGGATGTGAAGAGCGCTTTCCTCAACGGGCCGATCAAGGAGGAGGTGTACGTGGAGCAGCCCCCTGGCTTCGAGGATGAACGGTACCCCGACCACGTGTGTAAGCTCTCTAAGGCGCTCTATGGACTTAAGCAAGCCCCAAGAGCATGGTATGAATGCCTTAGAGACTTTTTAATTGCTAATGCTTTCAAGGTTGGGAAAGCCGATCCAGCTCTTTTTACTAAGACTTGCGATGGTGATCTTTTTGTGTGCCAAATTTATGTCGACGACATAATATTTGGTTCTACTAACCAAAAGTCTTGTGAAGAGTTTAGCAAGGTGATGACGCAGAAATTCGAGATGTCGATGATGGGCGAGTTGACCTACTTCCTTGGGTTCCAAGTGAAGCAACTCAAGGACGGCACCTTCATCTCCCAAACGAAGTACACACAAGATTTGCTAAAGAGGTTTGGGATGAAGGACGCCAAGCCCGCAAAGACGTCGATGGGAACCGACGGACACACCGACCTCAACAAAGGAGGTAAGTCCGTTGATCAAAAAGCATACCGGTCCATGATAGGTTCTTTGCTTTATTTATGTGCTAGTAGACCAGATATTATGCTTAGCGTATGCATGTGTGCTAGATTTCAATCCGATCCGAAGGAGTGTCACTTAGTGGCTGTGAAGCGAATTCTTCGATATTTAGTCGCTACGCCTTGCTTCGGGATCTGGTATCCAAAGGGATCTAACTTTGACTTGATTGGGTACTCAGATTCCGACTATGCTGGATGTAAGGTCGATAGGAAGAGTACATCGGGGACGTGCCAATTCTTAGGAAGGTCCCTGGTGTCATGGAACTCTAAGAAACAAACCTCCGTTGCCCTATCCACCGCTGAGGCCGAGTATGTTGCCGTAGGACAGTGTTGCGCGCAACTACTTTGGATGAGGCAAACCCTCAGGGACTTTGGCTACAATCTGAGCAAAGTCCCACTCCTATGTGATAATGAGAGTGCTATTCGAATAGCGGAAAATCCTGTTGAGCACAGCCGCACAAAGCACATTGACATCCGGCATCACTTTTTGAGAGACCACCAGCAAAAGGGGGATATCGAAGTGTTTCATGTTAGCACCGAGAACCAGCTAGCCGATATCTTTGCCAAGCCTCTAGATGAGAAGACCTTTTGCAAGCTGCGTAGTGAGCTCAATATCTTAGATTCGCGGAACTTGGATTGAAATGTAGCATACATGTTCGTTCTGCATATTGTTGCTTATTGTGGTGCTCAAGTTGTACAAACACTCCCTGGACCTCACAAGTCCTGTTTGCAAGTGATGCACATATTTAGGGGGAGCTGTGCTACAACTTGACCCTTTGTGGCTAACCATGTACTTGAGTTTGGTTGTTTTAGTCTCCAAGGAAAATTGAAAGGGAAAAGGTGGACTTGGACCATGCGAGACTTCCACTGCACTCCGATGAAAAGAGTAACTCTTCCAAGTTCATCGTTATACTCTTATTGCCTATTTGCTCTTAGTTGAAGATTTTGGTGAGGCAATGGGGTTAAAGGGCCAAGATTGATCCCGTTTTGGTGCTTGATGCCAAAGGGGGAGAAAATAAAGGCCAAAGCGATAAATGGATCAGCTACCACTTGAGAGATTTTGAAAATAGTTGAATAGAGCTTTTGGTTTGTCAAAACTCTTTTGTTGTCTCTCTTGTCAAAAGTTGGATTCTTGTGGGGAGAAGTATTGATTATGGGAAAAGGGGGAGTTTTTGAAATCTTAAATCAATTTCTCTTAGAATGACTCTCTTTATGTCTTAACATGTGTGTTTGACTTAGAGATAGAAATTTGAGTTTGATTTGCAAAAACAAACCAAGTGGTGGCATAGAGTGATCCATATATGTCAAAATTGAATCAAAACAATTTTGAGTTCTTATTTGATTTGATTTTGTACTTGTTCTACTTGCTTTATGTTGTGTTGGCATAAATCACCAAAAAGGGGGAGATTGAAAGGGAAATGTGCCCTTGGGCCATTTCTAAGTATTTTGGTGATTTAGTGTCCAACACAAGTGCCTAAGTGTAAAAAGGTGGACAAAGTACAAATCAAGAATTAAGGTATGTTTCTCAGACTTAGTACATTGTTTTATTGACTAATGTATTGTGTCTAAGTGCTGGAAACAGGAAAAATCCAATTGGAAATGTCTTGGCTCGAGCAGCCAAGAATCTGCTGAGTCTGCAAGCACCGGACTGTCCGGTGGTGCACCGGACAGTGTCCGGTGCGCCAGGCTGGCTCGAGCGAAGTGGCTGCTCTCGGGAATTCACCAGCGACGTACGGCTAAAATTCACCGGACTGTTCGGTGTGCACCGGACTGTCCGGTGAGCCAACGGTCGGCCGGGCCAACGGTCGGCCGCACAATCTGCGCGGGACACGTGGCCGAGCCAACGGCTAGAAGACGGCACCGGACTGTCCGGTGTGCACCGGACATGTCCGGTGTGCCAACGGCTCTCAGGCTGCCAACGGTCGGCTTCGCTATTTAAGGAAAGAAATCGGGCACCGGACAGTGTCCGGTGCCCCCGATGACAGAAGGCAAGAATGGCTTTCCAAATTTGTGCTCAATGGCTCCTAGCTGCCTTGGGGTTATAAAAGGGACCCCTAGGCGCATGGAGGAGGACACCAAGCATCCTTTGAGCATCATTGATCACTCACACTTCATTCTTGCGCACTTATTCGACATTTTAGTGATTTGAGCTCCGTTCTAGTGTGCTAGTCTCTTGAGCTCAAGTCTGGGTTTTGTGTGTGCGTATTCGCTATGATCTTTGTGTCGTGTGTGAGTTGCTAATCCCTCCCTTACTCTGTGATTCTTCGTGAACATCTTGTGTAAGAGCGAGAGGCTCCAAGCTGTGGAGATTCCTCGCAAACGGGATTAAGAGAAGCAAAGCAACACCGTGGTATTCAAGTTGGTCTTTGGACCGCTTGAGAGGGGTTGATTGCAACCCTCGTCCGTTGGGACGCCACAACGTGGAGTAGGCAAGCGTTGGTCTTGGCCGAACCACGGGATAACCACTGTGCCATCTCTGTGATTGATATCTCTTGGTTATTGTGTTGTGTTGAGATCCTTCTCTAGCCACTTGGCAAATTACTGTGCTAACAAGTAACCAAGTTTTGTGGCTTAAGTTTTTGAAGTGTTACAGGATCACCTATTCACCCCCCCTCTAGGTGAACGCAATAATCTTTAATTATATATCTTAGTTAAAGATTATCTTTTATTCACATTATGAACATGTTACTTTAATTAGATGGATTAACCTACTATACATAGGATAAGTAAGTATCTAATTATAAACCATGTGGTATGTCTAATTAATGTGTGCTAATGTATAGTAAATATTTATATGAAACTGATGCAACTTGAACGGGTCCATTCGGAGCTAAAATGGATAAGTTATGATTTTCGGAAGGTTTTAAGTGTGGGGGTACAAAAGAAATTAAGCGCATAAATTGTTTCCTAGATTCCATGACAAAATAAAGTTACTATATGATAAAGAATATTAATATGAGTTTAATGCAACTGGAATGCATCAAATCAGAGCTAAAACTTAGGATATATGATTTTTCTATGATTCTAGGATTATTTTAATATTATCCATTCATTTTTAGTGATTTTCTAGATTATATAATTCATTTTATTTAATTATCCCGCAGCTAGGGATGGTGGGCATTATTTATAAGAAGATCAGGGTCTATCTTGCAAGAATCCGCGAGCCCCCATACCTATGACTGGAGTGCGAGTCAAATTGCAATACACCAGGGGCTCTTCAGGAAAAATGTCATGGCGAAGGGGTATCTTCGTATTCTAGTTGCACGATCAGATATTGAGGACCGGGATTAGATCCAAACCCGCCAACACACTCGAGCCGTGGATCTCGAGATTGACGACCACCATCCCACACCCAAGCTAGGATGTTATGTTCCAGTCGTAGCTGTTCATCCGCAAACCAATGGATCAGATGCATCTAGCCCAAACCGGTAAGAGTCGTACGATCTGGCACGTCCATTCATGATCATATGCCCATGCACTCATCTCCTCCCCAACGCATAGCGGCGGCGGCACATTGGCTCACCGCGGCAACGCCATTGCCGACACGATGAATCTGTCACTCGAACTCGAATCCAATTGGTGCTAAACGATGCGCAGGTAGAGGCGAATGACTAGGGAGTCTTCTTACCGGTCTTGCCGCAGGGTCGGACGCTGGCCATGGTGAGGGGGCGGGTGAGAGGTTGGGCAAGAGCTCCGGCGAGAAATCCTGTTTATGATTAACCTCATCCGGACACGATGAGGCCACGGGTGGGTGCGGTGCACACAGGCGATGCTCATATGCCACAAGCCGAGGTTGAGGTGACGATGGGAACACTATCTCACTGTGACGGCGGCGTGAATCGTGGTGGCAAGGTGCTCCCGGTGGTGGAGTAAAGTTCCCTGGCGCTAGCTTGTGTGTGGGGAGGTCCGGTTATATACCCAGGTGGCGCCCAAAGTCCGAGACGGAGCAAGCCACGAGATCCGCGGTGATCTGGTGAAACACCCGCGCTGAATCAGCGTAAGCTGCGGAGGTTGCTGCGAAGCTTGGTTAGGGAAGAATCTGACCGCGAGGGCCCACCAACCGGTGACCAAGGCAGATGCGACATGTATCCGTGAAGCCGATCAGAGGGGCCCGCATGTCAACGTAACCCAGGTAAGTCGGGCTGGCCGCACGCGGGGTGGCTGAGAGATGGGCCCCACGCACCAATCTCCGGATCAGGCGAGCGACGCATGCAGATTGGGCCAGATGAAGCGAAGGGGAGCTGGGCCGGGAAGGAGGAATCGGCCCATGACGCAGGTAGGGTTCCCTTTTTTCTTTCCTATTTTCTATTTTCAAAGTCTAAATTTCAAGTTTGAATTTAAATCTAATATGCTCATACCAAAAAGTCCAGCATGGTGTAAAGTATATGAATATTTATTATTGCTATTCTTGTTTGAGATATTTTATTATTTTCTTTGTTTAGGTATATGCTTCAAATTGGTGATGCACACACATAAAAATTCTTGTAAATGAAATTACTCTTTGAATGTATGACCTAATAAGAATATAATTTAACTAATCAATCATTTGATACCTATTCACTTTAAGAAAATAATTCATGATGTCTAATCTTTATTAAAAGGTACTTTAATTTAAGTTTTCATGATCAACAATATCTTCAAATTTATTATCAAAAAGGGATATCTTAATAATTCTTTTAAGAGGGTCATCTATTTAAAATCTTATAGAAGGATTTTTCCCAAATACCAAAAATAGGATATTAGGGTGTTATAGGGCCCCACGCCCAGCGCCCGCGCAACGCTCACTCAACTACTGCCCTGTGGACCCCTAGCACCCACGCAGCTAGCTACTGCGTCTGCCCAGCACCTGACCCCGCCCGCACAGCTACCACACCGCACAAAAAAATAGTATAGAGCAAGCACTCAAACACATTTTCCCCCTGCTCCAGAATTTTGGGGCTAACCACAAGACCACACGTACCTTAGTGTTCAAGTTGTAGAATGTCATCCCCAGACCTCACAAGTCCAAGTGCGATGATGCACATATTTAGGGGGAGGATATGCTATAACTTGACCCTTTTGAGATTAATAATTTGCTTGAGTTGATGATGTGTAGTCTCAAAGGTGGATTAAAAGGGAAAAATTGAATTTGGACAAAGAAGACGCTTCTATTGTATAAAGTATCAATGTTCTTTGTTTCAAATTCCCTTGGTTTCTCATTTCTTTTGGTTTTCATTCGCTATTTTTAGTGAGACAATGGAGTTAGGCCACTTAGTTTCTCTGTTTTGATGTTTAATGCCAAAAGAGGAGAAATTAGAGGCCAAAACAATTGGATCAACCACCACTTGAGTTTTAAGCTTCAAACTTGTCTCTTAATAGCAAAGAGGAGCCCTCTTATTGTGAAAATTTGTTCTCTTACAAGAATGGGAGGGACAAATTATTCTTGTGAAAAAGGGGGAATTTCTTTCAAGCTGATTTGATTTGCAAAACTCGAGTGTTTTGACTCAGTAGTAAGAAAAAGTAAGAAAAATATTTTGTTTTACAAAATAAAAATAAAGTGGTGGCTAAATGATCCAAATATGCCAATTTATTTGAATACTTTGAGTGTTTGAATCTGAGTCTCAAATTGCAACTTTTATCTCATATTGCTTTAAGTTAGTCATTTACTAGTTGGTTTAGGTGTGTTGGCATAAATCACCAAAAAAAGGGAGACTAAAAGGAAAATGATCTAGATAGCCATTTCTATCTGTTTGGTGATTGAATGTCCAACACATCACTCTGGACTAACTTATTTGCTAAGCGCCTGATTGGTTTACTGCGCCCACACACCTAGTCCCACGCGAGCCTGGCCGTCCAGGTACGACCATTTCTGGCATACATGCAAATGCAGATAAATGGCCTCAGAATGACTTATTTTGGATCCACTCATGCCATGCAGCCACCGTTCCTCGCATACAGACAACCAAACAGACGCTCAGCCAAAGTCAACGCATGCGATGATTCAGGATGGAATGGTGCGGGTAACCAAGCAGGTGGTAAGTGCATGAGAGCAGGATCACTATTATGCAATTTAAAGGTTTCAAGTCTAAAAGAGGTGAAACAAGTGTCGAGAAATGCATCTTGGAGTAAAATGGTAAATCTGTGAGGTTTACACCCTTAGACATGTTGCATAGGTGTATTAATATGTTTCTAGCACTTGTAGTTGGTCTCTAACTCATTATATATAGAAAAGTGCTTTTTTGGCTTGTTTTGAGCTAAACTGCAAATTCTGGTGAAAGAACAAGTAAAATGTGAGTTTTATAGACTTCGTCAATTTGAATATGTGCTAACTATATTTGTCTAAGTCTCATGCTAACTATGTTTGTCTAAGTCTTAGAGAAGCTCATAAAAATTTTCAATTCAAATGGAGCAACTTATGCAAAGAAAGGATTAAACTGAACCAGTCAGGGAGCAACGGACCATGGTCTGCTTCAACGGACCAACTTGTATAGCAAACTCGCCATCTTCGGGAAAAAGGTTTTAAAAAACATCGGAACATGGTTCGATGCACATTAGACCCTTTTTCCAGAGAAGGTTGTAGATTGCTTCTTCGATAAGGGTCATCGGACTATGGTCTGATGCCCATCAGACCGGTCGGGTCGTCCAACGGCTACTTCAGGCAGAGAAGATCAACACAATGACTAGCTGGTGTGGCAGTGGGGTCCTTGTGCAATGGACCACTCTGTTGGCCACCCCAGTTGGTAAGTGCCGATCAGAGATCTCGGTGATAGTGTGCATGGACCCGGTCCGGTGCCCCCACAGACAGCATATTTCCAACATCTTTTTAGAAGGAAAGAGCAACGATTGTGGGGCTGCCTTGGGCTATAAAAAGGACCCCGTGATGCACTATTTCGATATCCAGGCACTCCAAGAGCAATACATCACTCTGTCACTCTACCAGAACATATTCTAGCGACTCTAGTGAGATCTGAGTGTTGTTCTGAGTCGTTCTTATTGTTTTGTGAGACCGCGCTCTTGTGATCTTGACAATTGTGTTGTGTGGCTGCATTTGCTCTTGTGTGTATAATCTCTCATCTCTCTTGTGTTGCGATTCGAGTTGTAACTCTAATTTATCTATACGACTATAAGAGACTCTAATTTGTGGAGATTCCTTGCGATAGGATTACTATTGATATAAGGAAAATCATGACACTCAAGTTGATCATAGGAACGCTTGAGAGGGGTTGAGAGCAATTCTTGTCCGTCGGGACACCATAATGTGGATGTAGACAAACCTTTCAGGCTTGGTTGAACCACGGGATAAAATCGCTTGTATCTCTTGTGCATTTACTTTCTTTACAATTTTATTCTTCCTCTCTCTCTAAGTTCTTTGATCTCACTTGCAATATTGTGCTAAATTAAACCCACCATCTTGTGAGAGCAATCAAGTGAAATAACTTCTCTGTACCTTCAATTCTCACTTGTAGGGATGTTCCTAAAACATCCGAATTATATGACAAATTTTATATTTTGACATAAATATTAATAGAATTTTGTACTAAACTTTAGCCATATTGTTCAACATATTATTAAGGACAATAATATCTTTTGTATAATTTTTTGTGCACTATTTTCTCCCCTCAACTAAAAAGATCAAAAAAATCTGAATTTGAATAGTATTCGTATCTGGGTTTTATATTAATTATTTTAAAATATATAGAACGAATTTGTGATTTACTTTTTATGAATCTTAACAAGCTCAATTCTAAGAACAAGAATATAAATTTACATAACAAATTATATATCATATTTGTTCGCAATCGAAGAAAAAAGACTAAAATTTTAACATCTGAATAGATATCCGGATCCATCCCTACTAACTTGTTCTTGATCTAGTTATTGCACTTACTATTGATTCGGATCAAGTTTGTGTTTAAAGTTGTGACTTTTAGGCATCTTCTATTCACCCCCTCTAGGAGACTCTCATATAGCAACTAGAATCTTGAGCAAGAGTTGTAAATAACCATGGTTCTACTGTAACCCACCATCGACATAATGGGAGACTCAGTCCGTCACCTGGTGACAAACCTGAGCAACCAGAGGAAGGAGTTGAAATAGACTCCAAGCTAGGTTAGCTAACTCCAACTTGGATGTAGGCAAGCATTCAGGTATGGCCAAACCACTGGAAAAAAGCATATGTCTTTGTATCTTGTTCTGATTCTTGTTTTCTTTGCTATTTGCACTTCTGCTCTCATCTTGGTGTCAGTTGTTTGTAAAGTGCAGGATATTGTGAGACTGATACTGGTATTTCGTTGCGATTTACTTGAGCAAATTTCCATTCCGCTACAATCAGCGCTTTGGGTAGAATAAGAAACTTCTAGTTTTATATATAATTTTTTTGTCTATTCACCCCCTCTAGGCGACATCCAGATCCATGTTCCCCTCAAAGGGAATTTACACTTATCTAGGGCCGAGAGCACCTAGAGGGGGGTGAATAGGTGATCCTGTAAAAAACTAATAGCCACAAAACATGGTTATAAGTGTTAGTGCGGCTAAGTGGCTTGAAGCGATCTCTTGCGAACACAATTAATCACACAGAGGAGTAACACAAGAGACACACGATTTTTATCCCGTGGTTCGGCCAAGTGAAACTTGCCTACTTCCACGTTGTGGCGTCCTAATGGACGAGGGTTGCACTCAACCCCTTTCAAGTGATCCAATGATCAACTTAAGTACCATGACTTTCTTTCTTAGTCTTTTCCCTCGTTTGCGAGGAATCTCCATAGCTTGGAGCCTCTCGCCCTTACAATGATGATCACAAAAGAAGCACAGAAGTAAGGGAGGGGAGAGCAACGCACACAAGACTCAAATCACAGCACAATCATGCACACAAGTCACAACTCGAGCTCAAAACACAATGCACAGAATTCTCAACTCAAATGGAGCTCAAGTCACTATCTCAAAGAATCAAATGCGCGAAGTTGGAGTCTTGGAGTCTTAGAATGTTTCTTGTATGCTTGGGTAGCTCCTCCATGCGCCTAGGGGTCCCTTTTATAGCCCTAAGGCAGCTAGGAGCCGTTGGAGGCCAATACGGAAGGCCAAAGTTGCCTTCTGTCGGATGGCGCACCGGACAGTCACTGTAGACGGTCCAGTGCTGATTTCTTTCCTATTCTGGCGCAGACGACCGTTGCAGATTCATGGCAGTTGGCGCACCGAACACTGTCCGGTGCACACCGAACAGTCCGGTGCCCCCTGCCGACCGTTGGCGCGGGCCACGCGTCGCCCGCGGATTGCGTGGCTGACCGTTGCGCTGGCGACCGTTGGCTCACCGGACAGTCCGGTGCACCACCGGACAGTCCGGTGAATTATAGTCGTATGCCGCCGATTTTTCCCGAGAGTGGCCTGTTCACAGGAGGCTGGCCTGGCGCACCGGACACTGTCCAGTGCACCACCGGATAGTCCGGTGTGCCAAGCCGAGCTGGACTTTGGCTGTACCAAGCCAAGTCTTTTGCATTTCTTTTCTTCTCTTCTTTTCTCTGTTTCTAGCACTTAGACAATATATGTTAGTATTCAAAACAATGTACTAAGTATAGAAACATACCTTGTTACATGATTTGCACTTCTTGCTTGTTTGGCACATAATCAACTCACTTAATATGTGTTGGACACTTAATCACCAAAACATTATAGAAATGGCCCAAAGGCACATTTCCCTTTCAATCTCCCCCTTTTTGGTGATTTATGCCAACACATCAAAAAGCAACACAAATAAGTGCAACATCGATGCAAATAAGAACCAAATTGTTTTTGACTCTAATTTGGCATATTTGGATCATTTTTGCCACCACTTGGTTTGTTTTTGCAAATCAAATTCATTTTCCTATCTCTAAGTCAAACTCACTTGTTTGGGCACAAAGAGAGATATTCCAATGGAAAAATTTATCAAGAGCCAAAAACTCCCCCTTTTTCCCATAATCATAAATTCTCCCCCACAAGAGACCAAATTTTGTAATAAGAGTATTTTGGACAAATCACAAATTCTAACTCTACTATTTTCAAAATTCCCAAGTGGTAGTGTATCCATTTGCTTTGGCCTTAATTTCTCCCCCTTTGGCATTAAGCACCAAAATAGGATCATTTTTGGCCCTTTAACCCCATTGCCTCACCAAAATTGTCAATCAAGAGCAAAAGGCAATAAGAGCATAAGAATGAACTTGGAGGTGAGTATACTAATACCGGAGTGCAGTGGAAGTCTTTGCATGGTCCAAGTTCACATTTCCCTTTCAATGCATCTTTGAGACTACATCAAGTAACTCAAACACAAGGATTAGTCTTAAAGGGTCAAGTTGTAGCATGTCTCCCCCTAAATAAGTGCATCACTTGCAAATGGACTTGTGAGGTCCGAGGATCATGTGTACAACTTGAGCACCACAAATAAGCAACAAATTACATAAATGCATAAAGTAACATGATCAAAGGCATAAAACACATGTATGTTATAGATCAATCCAAGCTACACGAATCTAAGACATTTAGCTCACTACGCAACCTGCAAAACCTTTTCTCATCTAAAGGCTTGGTAAAGATATCGGCTAGCTGGTTCTCGGTGTTAATATGGTACACCTCGATATCTCCCTTTTGCTGGTGGTCTCTCAGGAAGTGATGCCGGATGTCTATGTGCTTAGTGCGACTGTGTTCAACAGGATTATCCGCCATGCGGATTGCACTCTCATTGTCACATAGGAGTGGGACTTTGCTCAGATTGTAGCCAAAGTCCCGGAGGGTTTGCCTCATCCAAAGTAGTTGCGCGCAACACTGTCCTGCGGCAACCTACTCGGCCTCAGCGGTGGATAGGGCAACAGAGGTTTGTTTCTTTGAACTCCAAGACACCAGAGATCTTCCTAGGAATTGGCACGTCCCCGATGTACTCTTCCTATCAACCTTGCATCCAGCATAATCGGAGTCTGAATATCCAATTAAGTCAAAGGTAGACCCCTTTGGATACCAGATCCCGAAGCAAGGCGTAGCAACTAAATATCTAAGAATCCGCTTAACGGCCACAAGGTGACATTCCTTGGGGTCAGATTGAAATCTAGCACACATGCATATGCTAAGCATAATATCCGATCTATTAGCACATAAATAAAGTAATGACCCTATCATAGACCGGTATGCATCAATGGACTTACCTCATTTGTTGAGGTCAACATGTCCGTCGGTTCCCATTGGTGTCTTCGCGGGCTTGGCGTCCTTCATCCCAAACCGCTTGAGAAGATCTTGAGTGTACTTCGTTTGGGAGATGAAGGTGTCGTCCTTGAGTTGCTTCACTTGGAACCCAAGGAAGTAGTTCAACTCGCCCATCATCGACATCTCAAACTTTTGAGTCATCACCCTGCTAAACTCCTCACAAGACTTTTGGTTAGTAGAACCAAATATTATGTCATCGACATAAATTTGGCACACAAAAAGATCACCATCACAAGTCTTAGTGAAAAGAGCAGGATCAGCTTTCCCAACCTTGAAAGCATTAGCAATTAAGAAATCTCTAAGGCTTTCATACCATGCTCTTGGGGCTTGCTTAAGTCCATAGAGCGCCTTAGAGAGCTTAAACACATGGTCGGGGTACCTGTCATCCTCAAAGCCAGGGGGTTGTTCCACATACACCTCCTCCTTTATTGGCCCGTTGAGGAAAGCGCTCTTCACATCCATTTGAAACAACCTGAAAGAGTGGTGAGCGGCATAGGCTAACAATATTTGAATAGACTCTAGCCTAGCCACAGGAGCAAAAGTCTCCTCGAAATCCAAACCTGCGACTTGGGCATAACCTTTTGCCACAAGTCGAGCCCTGTTTCGTGTCACCACCCCGTGCTCATCTTGCTTGTTGCGGAACACCCACTTGGTTCCCACAACATTTTGCTTGGGACGTGGCACCAGGCTCCAAACTTCGTTCCTCTTAAAGTTGTTGAGCTCTTCCTGCATGGCCAACACCCAGTCTGGATCCTGCAAGGCCTCTTCTACCCTGAAAGGCTCAATAGAAGAGACAAACGAGTAATGCTCACAAAAATTAGCTAGACGTGAGCGAGTTGTTACTCCCTTGCTTATGTCACCCAGAATCTGGTCAACGGGGTGATTCCTTTGAATCGTCGCTCGGACTTGAGTTGGAGGGGCCAGTGGTGCTTCTTCCTCCATAACTTGTTCTTCTTGTGCTCCCCCTTGATCATGCGCCTCTTCTTGAGGGACCTGTTCATCATCTTGAGTTGGGGGATGCACCATTGTTGAGGAAGAAGGTTGATCTTACTCTTGTTGTTCCTGTGGTCGCACATCTCCAATCGCCATGGTGTGTATTGCGGCCGTTGGAACATCATCTTCATCTACATCATCGAGATTAGGGATGGCAACGGGTACATACCCGTCGGGTAGTACCATTCCATACCCGTACCCATCAAAAAAATTCTACCCGTCGGGTTACCCATATAAGCTCGCGGGTATAAAATCTTACCCATACCCGTACCCGCGCGGGTATTTGTACCCGTCGGGTAACCCGTACCCGCTACGAAAGTCTTAAATTCCAATATATCAATCACTCAAAATATTAAATAAACATACAAAAACAACTTCAACTTCACATATAACAATTCATATGATTACATAACTTGGTATCTAGACAAATGATAGCTAGAGAAGGGTTTTTATTTTAGCTAAGATGTGCTCTATTAGATGGTTATAGTTGTATTGATGTGGGTATAGTTTACCCATGGGTAGACGGGTATGGGTAGTTCCAACCCGTACTCGTACCCGTGTACCCAACGGGTAGAGGATTTTACCCATTAACGTACCCGCGGGTAGAGAAATCATCCCGTACCCGCCTTCATATCGGGTAAAATCCATCGGGTATTCGGGTTTCGGGTACCCATTGCCATCTCTAATCAAGATCAACTTGCTCTCTTGGAGAGCCATTAGTCTCATCAAATACAACATCGCTAGAGACTTCAACCAAACCCGATGATTTGTTGAAGACTCTATACGCCCTTGTATTTGAGTCATACCCTAGTAAAAACCCTTCTACTGCCTTGGGAGCAAATTTAGAATTTCTACCTTTCTTCACTAGAATGTAACATTTGCTCCCAAATACACGAAAATATGAGACGTTGGGTTTGTTACCGGTAAGAAGTTCGTACGAGGTCTTCTTGAGGAGGCGATGTAGGTAGAGCCAGTTTATGGCGTGGCAAGCTGTGTTCACAGCTTCCGACCAGAACCGCTCGGGCGTCTTGAATTCTCCAAGCATCATTCTTGCTATGTCGATAAGCGTCCTGTTATTCCTCTCTACCACACCATTTTGCTATGGTGTGTAGGGAGCGAAGAACTTGTGCTTGACGCCTTCTTCCTCAAGGTACTCCTCCACTTACAGATTCTTGAACTCGAACCCGTTGTCGCTTCTTATCTTTTTCACCTTGAGCTCAAATTCATTTTGAGCCCGCCTTAGAAAGCGCTTAAGGGTCCCTTGGGTTTCTAATTTATCCTGCAAAAAGAACACCCAAGTGAAGCGGGAAAAAGCATCAACAATAACAAGACCATACTTACTTCCCCCGATGCTAAGGTAGGCAATGGGTCCGAAGAGGTCCATATGTCGTAGCTCTAGTGGTCTTGATGTTGTCATCACGTTCTTGTTGTGATGAGTGCTTCCCACATGTTTCCCTGCCTGACAAGCTGCACAAGGTATATCTTTTTCGAAGCAGACATTGGTTAGTCCTAACACATGTTCTCCCTTTAGAAGTTTATGAAGGTTCTTCATCCCAACATGTGCTACGACGATGCCATAGCCAGCCCATGCTAGTCTTAGCTATTAAGCATGCATCTAGATCGGCCTCCTCTTTCAAAAAATCAACTAAGTAGAGTTTGTCGTCTAATACACCCTTAAACGCTAATGAACCATCACTCCTTCTAAAGACAGAAACATCAACATTTGTAAACAAACAATTGTAACCCATGTGGCACAATTGACTTATAGACAGGAGATTGTAACCAAGCGACTCTACTAGAAATACGTTTGAAATGGAGTGCTCGTTGGTGATGGCTATCTTGCCCAAGCCTTTGACCTTGCCCTGGTTCCCATCTCCAAAGATGATCGTATCCTGGGAATCCTTGTTCTTGACGTAGGAGGTGAACATCTTCTTCTCCCCCGTCATGTGGTTTGTGCATCCGCTGTCGATAATCCAGCTTGAGCCCCCGGATGCATAAACCTGCAAGGTAATTTACACTTGGGTTTTAGGTACCCAACTCTTGTTGGGTCCTACAAGGTTAGTCACAATAGCCTTTGGAACCCAAATACAAGTCTTGTCTCCCTTGCATTTGGATCCCAACTTTCTAGCCACTACTTTTTCATTTTTACATAAGAGCTCAAATGAAGTATTGCAAGCATGGTAAATGGTAGAAGGTTCATTACATACTCTCGTAGGCACATGATGCATAACATTACTTTTCCTAGGCCTACCATGCACAAAAGTAGAGCTAGAGGCAATCATAGCATGTGAATTAAAGGCATCATGATCATAACTCCTATAAGCATTCCTAGAATATTTTCTATCATTATAAATGAAAGCATGATTCCTTTGAGTACTACTAGCCATCGGGGCCTTCCCTTTCTCCTTGTTGGGAATGAGAGCCTTTTGGCTTGTTAAGTTCTTGGCTTCCTTTCGAAAGCCAAGTCCATCCTTAATTGAGGGGTGTCTACCAATGGTGTAGGCATCCCTAGCAAATTTTAACTTATCAAAATCAACCTTGCAAGTATTAAGTTAAGCATTAAGACTTGCCACCTCATCATTTAATTTAGTAATGGATGCAAGATGTTCATTACAAGCATTAATATCAAAATCCTTGCATCTATTGCTGATTACAACATGTTCTACACATGAACTAGATTTATTAGCTACCTCTAGCTTAGCATTTAAATCATCATTCAAACTCTTTAAGCTAGAGATAGATTCATGACAAGCAGATAACTCAGAAGATAGCATTTCATTCCTTTTAATCTCTACGCAAGGGATTTTTGCACACTAACAAATTTATCATGCTCTTCATACAAAATATCCTCTTGCTTTTCTAGCAATCTATCCTTTTCATTTAAAGCATCAATTAACTCATTGATTTTATCTACTTTAGTTCTATCTAAACCCTTAAATAAATCAGTATAATCTACTTCATCATCACAAGATCATCATCGCCCGAAGTAGTGTATTTAGGGGTATCACGACCACTTACCTTCTTCTCCTTGGCCATGAGGCAAGTGTGGAGTTCGTTGGGGAAGAGCGAAGATTTGTTGAAGGCCGAGGCTGCCAGTCCTTCATCGTCGGAGTCGGATGAAGAGCGGTCCGAATCCCATTCTTTGCCAAGGTGCGCCTCGCCCTTCGCCTTCTTGTAAGCCTTCTTCTTCTCCCTCTTCCCATGCTTTTCTTGTTCCTGATCATTTTCATTATCGGGGCATTGTGCTATAAAATGACCAGTCTTACCGCATTTGAAGCAGGAGCGCTTCCCCTTTGCTTTGTTCTTGTTGGGGTGCTCCTTGCGTCCTTTTAGAGCGGTCTTGAAGCGTTTAATGATTAGGGCCATCTCTTCTTCGTTTAGCCCAGCAGCTTCAACTTGTGCAACCTTGCTTGGTAGCACCTCCCGGCTGCTTGTTGCTTTGAGTGCAACGGTTTGAAGCTCTTGGAGGGGTAGTGGATCGTTTAGAGCATCGTCCACATATCGGGCCTCCTTCACCATCATGCGCCCGCTCACAAACTTTCCAAGAATCTCCTCGGGCGTCATCTTGGTGTACCTGGGATTCTCATGAATAAGGTTAACAAGATGGGGGTCAATTACCATGAATGACCTTAGCATAAGTTGGACGACGTTGTGGTCCGTCCATCTTGTGCTTCATAGCTTCTAATCTTGTTAACCAGGGTCTTGAGCCGGTTGTATGTTTGTGTTGGCTCCTCTCCCCTGATCATTGCGAACCTTCCCAGCTCGCCTTCCACCAACTCTATTTTGGTGATCATGGTGGCGTCGTTCCCCTCATGAGATATCTTGAGGGTGTCCCCGATTTGCTTGGCGTTGTCCAAGCCGCTCACCTTGTTGTACTCATCCCTGCACAAAGATGCTAGCAACACAGTGGTAGCTTGTGCATTCTTATGAATTTGCTCATTTATGAAAAAGGGGTTGTCAGTATTATCAAAATGCATTCCGTTTTCAACAATCTCCCAAATACTAGGATGGAGAGAAAATAGGTGACTACGCATTTTGTGACTCCAAAATGAGTAGTCTTCTCCATCAAAGTGCGGAGGTTTCCCAAGTGGAATTGATAGTAAATGAGCATTAGAATTGAATGGAATACGATAATAATCAAATGAAAAGTTTTGATTAACCGGTTTGTTCTTAGACGAGTCGTCGTCGTCTCTTGGTGAAGAAGAGGAGGCGTCGCTGTCGTAGTAAATGATCTTCTTGATCTGCCTCTTCTTCTTCCCGTCCCTCTTCTTGTGACTCGATCCTGAGTCAGTGGGCTTGTCGTCCCTTGGCTCGTTGAAGAGGGACTCCTCCTTTCCGTTGACCACCATCCCCTTTCCCTTAGGATCCATCTCTTCGGGCGATTAGTCCCTTAGATGAAGAGAACGGCTGTGATACCAATTGAGAGCACCTAGAGGGGGGTGAATAGGTGATCCTGTAAAAAACTAATAGCCACAAAACTTAGTTAGAAGTGTTAGTGCGGCTAAGTGGCTTGAAGCGATCTCTTGCGAACACAATTAATCACAGAGAGGAGTAACAAAAGAGACACGCAATTTTTATCCCGTGGTTCGGCCAAGTGAAACTTGCCTACTTCCACGTTGTGGCGTCCTAATGGACGAGGGTTGCACTCAACCCCTTTCAAGTGATCCAATGATCAACTTGAATACCACGACTTTCTTCCTTAGTCTTTTCCCCCGTCTGCGAGGAATCTCCACAACTTGGAGCCTCTCACCCCTACAATGATGATCACAAAAGAAGCACAAAAGTAAGGGAGGGGAGAGCAACGCACACAAGACTCAAATTACAGTACAATCACACACACAAGTCACAACTCGAGCTCAAAACACAACACACAGAATTCTCAACTCAAATAGAGCTCAAGTCACTATCTCAAAGAATCAAATGCGCGAAGTTGGAGTCTTAAAGTCTTAGAATGTTTCTTGTATGCTTGGGTAGCTCCTCCATGAGCCTAGGGGTCTCTTTTATAGCCCCAAGGCAGCTAGGAGCCGTTGGAGGCCAACACGGAAGGCCAAAGTTGCCTTCTGTCGGGTGGCGCACCGAACAGTCCGGTGCGCCACCGTACAGTCACTGTAGACGGTCCGGTGCCGATTTCTTTCCTATTCTGGCGCAGACGACAGTTGCAGATTTGTGGCGGTTGGCACATCGGACACTGTCCGATGCACATCGGACAGTCCGGTGCCCCCTGCCGACCGTTGGCGCGGGCCACGCGTCGCCCGCGGATTGCGCGGCCGACCGTTGCGCTGGAGACCGTTGGCTCACCGGACAATCCGGTGCAACACCGGACAGTCCGGTGAATTATAGTCGTACGCCGCCGATTTTCCCGAGAGTGGCTTGTTCACCAAAGGCTGGCCTGGCGCACCGGACACTGTCCGATGCACCACCGGACAGTCCGGTGTGCCAAGCCGAGCTGGACTTTGGCTATACCAAGCCAAGTCTTTTGAATTTCTTTTCTTCTCTTCTCTTCTTTTCTCTGTTTATAGCACTTAGACAATATATGTTAGTACTCAAAACAATGTACTAAGTCTAGAAACATACCTTGTTACATGATTTGCACTTCTTGCTTGTTTGACACATAATCAACTCACTTAATATGTGTTGGACACTTAATCACCAAAACATTATAGAAATGGCCCAAAGACACATTTCCCTTTCAAGGGCCCCAGTCCTAGTTCCCCCGGTTGATAAGGAACCTCTACTGCTCTACATCGTGGCAATTGCCCAAGTGGTCTGTGAAAGGGAAATAGGGTCAAACCTTTTCCTAAAATGATTTTGGTGGTTGAATTGCCCAACACAAACAATTGTACTAACTAGTTTGCTCTAGATTATATGTTCTACAGGTGCCATAGGTTAAACGCAAACCAATAAAAAGAACAAGTTAGGGTTCAAAACAAAAAGGAGCAAAGAAACCGAAGGCTGCCCTGGTCTGGCGCACCGGACTGTCCAGTGTGCCACCGGATAGTGTCTGGTGCACCGGTAGATCAACTCTGAACTGCTCAGCTTTAGGTTTCTAGAAAAGCCACTCCGCTATAATTCACCGGACTGTCCGGTGTGCCACCGGACTGTCCGATGTGCCAGCGAAGCAATGACTATAGCACAACGGTCGACTCAAACAGAAACCTGAAAAGCGCTACAGTGCGCGGACAGTGCGTGCAGAGTCAGAGCAGGCGCTAGAAGGCGCACCGGACAGTGAACAGTGACTGTCTGGTGCACCACCGGACTGTCCGGTGGCCCAGACTGATAGAGCTCCAACGGTCGAACCCTAACGATTGGGTGACGTGGCTGGCGCATCGGACAGTGTCCGGTGGCGCACCGGACTGTCCGGTGCGCCCATCGACAGACAGCCTCCCCAATGGCCATTTTGGTGGGTGGGGCTATAAATAACCCCAACCACCACACTTCAAGGCATCCAAGTTTTCAGCCATTGCATTCAATACAAGAGCTCTAGACTTCACTCCAATACACAAAACAAAAGATCAAATCCTCTCCAAGTCCCAATATCATTCCAAAGACTTAGTGGATTGTGTGAGAGAGACATTTGTGTTCATTTGAGTTCTTGTCGCTTGGATCGCTTTTCTTCTTCCTCCATTCTTGTTCTCAAGCAACTTGTAATCAAGCAAGAGACACCAAGTTGTGGTGGTCCTTGTAAGAGGTCTAAGTGACCCATTGATTAAGGAGAAAAGCTCACTCGGTCTAGGTGACCGTTTAAGAGAGGGAAAGGGTTGAAAGAGACCCGGTCTTTGTGACCACCTCAACGGGGAATAGGTTTGCAAGAACCGAACCTCGGTAAAACAAATCATCGTGTCATCTTTGCTTTTGATTTGTTTTCACCCTCTCTTTTGGACTTGATTTTAATTCGAACGCTAACCCCGGTTTGTAGTGTGTGCTTAAGTTTATAATTTTCAGATTTCGCCTATTCACCCCCCCTCTAAGCGACTTTCAATTAGTATCAAAGCTCGATACTTCATTGGAGCTTAACCGCTCGAAGTGATGTCGGAAGATCACGCCAAGAAGGAGGTCGTGACCGGTGAGAAGCCTGCCACAAGCCACGGAAAGACTCCATCGGGAGAGTCCGGCAACAAGATGAAGGGATCCCCTTCACACACCAAGTTGCATCGGAGCGGCGACAAGAAAAAGAAGATGGAGAAGGTGGTCTACTATGAGACCGACTCTTCATCGCCATCCACCTCCGGCTCTGACGCGCCGTCCGTCACTTCTAAGCGCCATGAGTGCAAGAAGTATAGTAAGATGCCACTTCGTTATCCCCGTATCTCTAGACGCACTCCTTTACTTTCCGTCCCACTAGGCAAACCACCCATTTTTAGGGTGAAGATTATAACATGTGGAGTGATAAAATGAGGCATCACCTAACCTCACTCCACGCTAGTATTTGGTACATTGTTGAGTTTGGAGCGCAGGTACCATCGCCGGGGGACGAAGGCTATGACTCGGACGAAGTCGCCCAAATCCGGCACTTAAACTCCCAAGCCACTACTATACTCCTCGCCTCTCTAAGTCGAGAGGAGTATAATAAGGTGCAAGGGTTGAAGAGTGCCAAAGAGATTTGGGACGTGCTCAAGACCGCGCACGAGGGAGATGAGGTGACCAAGATCACCAAGCGGGAAATGATCGAGGGGGAGCTCAGTTGATTCATGCTCAACCAAGGAGAGGAGCCAAAAGCCATTACAACCGGCTCAAGACCTTGGTGAATCAAGTGCACAACCTCGGGAGCACAAAATGGGATGACCATTAAATGGTCAAGGTTATTCTAAGATCACTAGTTTTTCTTAATCCTACACAAGTTCAATTAATTCGTGGTGATCCTAGATACAAGCTAATGTCTCCCGAGGAGGTTATAGGAAAGTTTGTAAGCTTTGAATTGATGATCAAAGGCTCCAAACAAATCATCGAGCGAGGTGCCACCTCAACACCCGAGGTGCAACCCATTGCCTTCAAAGCAACGGTGAAAGGGAAATAGGCTTACACCTTTTCCTAAATAGATTTTGGTGGTTGAATTGCCCAACACAAATAGTTGGACTAACTAGTTTGCTCTAGTCTATAAGTTTTACAGGTGCCAAAGGTTCACAATAGACCAATAAAAATACCAAGAAAGGGTTCAAACAAAGAGAGCTAAAGAAATCCCAAAGGCACCCTAGTCTGGCGCACCGGACAGTGTCCGGTGCACCGGGGAACTCGACGCTGAACTCCTCACCTTCGGGAAAATCAGAGGACGCTCCGCTATAATTCACCGGACCGTCCGGTGAGGCACCAGACAGTGTCCGGTGGCACACCGGACTGTCTGGTGTGCCAGCGGAGCAACGGCTACTTCAAGCGCAACGGTCGACTGCAACGCATTTAATGCGTGCCTGCGCGCGCAGAGGGCAGAGCACGAGCAGTTGGCGCACCGGACAGTCTACAGGAGATGTCCGGTGCACCACCGGATAGCCCAGAGGCCCCACCAGTCAGAGCTCCAACGGTCGAACCCTAACGGCCGGGTGACGTGGCTGGCGCACCGGACAGTGTCCGGTGGCGCACCGGACTGTCCGGTGCGCCCGTCGACAGCAGCCTCCACCAAACGGCTAGTTTGGTGGTTGGGGCTATAAATACCCCCAACCACCCCACATTCAATGGCATCCAAGTTTCTACACTTCTACACCTTACAAGAGCTATAGCATTCAATACAAGACACACCAAAGAGATCAAATCCTCTCCCAACTCCACACAAAGCTTTAGTGATTAGGGAGAGTGATTTGCTGTGTTCATTTGAGCTCTTGCGCTTGGATTGCTTCTTTTCTTTCTCATTCTTCTTGTGATCAAACTCAATTGTAACCAAGGCAAGAGACACCAATTGTGTGGTGGTCCTTGCAGGTACTTTGTGTCCCGTGTGATTGAGAAGAGAAGCTCACTCGGTCTAAGTGACCGTTTGAGAGAGGGAAAGGGTTGAAAGAGACCCGGTCTTTGTGACCACCTCAACGGGGAGTAGGTTTGCAAGATCCGAACCTCGGTAAAACAAATCCTTATGTCTCATTCCTTATTTGCTTGCGATTTGTTTTTTACCCTCTCTCTCGGACTCGATTATATTTCTAACGCTAACACGGCTTGTAGTTGTGATTAACTTTGTCAATTTCAGTTTCGCCCTATTCACCCCCCTCTAGGCGACTTTCAATTGGTATCAGAACCCGGTGCTTCATTAGAGCCTAACCGCTCGAAGTGATGTCGGGAGATCACGCCAAGAAGGAGATGGAGACCGGCGACAAGCCCACTACAAGCCACGGGAAGACTTCATCAGAAGAGTCCCGCAACAAGGGGAAGGGGAAGGAGAAGAAATCTTCTTCCCACAAGTCGCATCGGAGTGGCGACAATAAAAAGAAGATGAGGAAGGTGGTCTACTACGAGACCGATTCTTCATCGCCTTCCACCTCCGGCTCCGACGCGCCGTCCATTACTTCTAAGCGCCATGAGCGCAAGAAGTATAGTAAGATTCCCCCACGCTACCCCCGTATTTCAAAGCATACTCCTTTACTCTCCGTTCCATTAGGCAAACCACCGGTTTTTAACGGTGAAGATTATAATATGTGGAGTGACAAAATGAGGCATCATCTAACCTCACTCCAAACAAGTATTTGGAATGTTGTTGAGTTTGGTGTACAGGTACCATCCGTAGGGGATGAAGACTACGACTCCGACGAAGTGGCCCAAATCCACCACTTTAACTCCCAAGCCACCACTATACTCCTCGCCTCTCTAAGTCGAGAGGAGTATAATAAGGTGCAAGGGTTAAAGAGTGCGAAGGAAATTTGGGACGTACTCAAGACCGCGCACGAAGGGGACGAGGTGACCAAAATCACCAAGCAGGAGACGATCGAGGGGGAGCTCGGACGGTTCCGACTCAACCAAGGCGAGGACACTCAAGCCATGTACAATCGCTTGAAGACCTTGGAGAACCAAGTGCGAAACCTCGGGAGCACCAAATGGGATGACCATGAGAAGGTCAAGGTTATTCTAAGATCCCTCGTTTTTCTTAACCCTACACAAGTTCAATTAATTTGAGGAAATCCTAGATATACACAAATGTCTCCCGAGGAAGTAATAGGTAATTTTGTGAGCTTTGAGTTGATGATCAAAGGCTCAAAGAAAATTATCGAGCTAGATGGCCCCTCCACGTCCGAAGCACAACCGGTCGCATTCAAGGCAACACAGGAGAAAAAGGAGGAGTCTACATCAAGTAGACAACCCATCGATGCCTCCAAGCTCGACAATGAGGAAATGGCGCTCATCATCAAGAGTTTCCGCCAAATCCTCAAGCAAAGGAGGGGGAAGGATTACAAGCCTCGCTCCAAGAAGGTTTGCTACAAGTGTGGTAAGCCCGGTCACTTTATTGCCAAATGTCCTATTTCTAGTGACAGTGACAGGGGCGACGACAAGAAGGGGAGAAGAAAGGAAAAGAAGAGGTACCACAAGAAGAAGGGCGGTGATGCCCATCTGTGCCGCGAGTGGGACTCCGACGAGAGCTCCATCGACTCCTCCTCCGACGAGGACGCCGCCAACATCGCCGTCACCAAGGGTCTTCTCTTCCCCAACGTCGGCCACAAATGCCTCATGGCAAAGGATGGCAAAAGAAAGAAGGTTAAATCTAAATCCTCAACTAAATATGCATCCTCTAGTGATGAAGACAACTCTAGTAATGAGGAGGATAATTTGCTTACTCTTTTTGCCAACCTTAACATGGAACAAAGAGAAATAAATGAATTGATTAGCACTATTCATGATAAGGATGATCTCTTGGATAGTAAAGAGGACTTCCTAATTAAGGAAAATAAGAAACATGTTAAGGTTAAGAATGCTTATGCTCTAGAAAGGGAAAAATGTGAAAAATTATCTAGTGAGCTAAGCACTTGTCATGATGTTATTGCCAACCTTAGAAATGAAAATGCTAGATTAATTGCTAAGGTTGATTCAAATGTTTGTGATGATTCAAATGTCAATCTTAGAAATGATCATGATACTTTTATTGCTAAGATTGAAAAATTGAATGCCTCTCTTGCTAGCCTTAGATGTGAAAATGAAAAATTGATTGCTAAGGCTAAAGAATTAGATGTTTGCAATGCTTCCATTTCCGATCTTAGAAGTGAAAATGATATTTTACATGCTAAGATTGTTGAACTAAAAACTTGCAAACCCTCTACATCTACCATTGAGCATGTTTCTATTTGCACTAGATGTAGAGATGTTGACATTAATGCTATTCATGATCATATGGCTTTAATTAAACAACAAAATGATCATATAGCAAAATTAGATGCTAAAATTGCCGAGCATGAACTTGAAAATGAAAAATTGAAATTTGCTCGTAGTATGCTTTATAGTGGGAGACGCCCTAGCATCAAGGATGGCATTGGCTTCCAAAAGGGAGACAATGTAAAACTTAATGCCCCTCCTAAGAAATTGTCTAACTTTGTTAATGGCAAGGCTCCCATGCCTCAGGATAACGAGGGTTACATTTTGTACCCTGCCGGTTATCCCGAGCATAAGATTAGAAGAATTCATTCTAGGAAGTCTCACTCTGGCCCTAATCATGCTTTTATGTATAAGGGTGAGACATCTAGTTCTAGGCAATCAACTCGTGCTAAATTGCCTAAGAAGAAAGTTCCTAGTGCATCAAATGAACCTAGCATTTCATTTAAGACTTTTGATGCATCCTATGTTTTAACTAACAAATCTGGCAAAGTAGTTGCCAAGTATGCTGGGGGCAAACACAAGGGAGCAAAGACTTGTGTTTGGGTACCCAAAGTTCTTGTATCTAATGTGAAAGGACCCAAACTGTTTGGGTACCAAAAATCAAGAACTAAACTTGTTTTGTAGGTTTATGCATCCGGGGGCTCAAGTTGGATCATTGATAGCGGGTGCACAAACCACATGACAGGGGAGAAGAAGATGTTCTCCTCTTATGAGAAAAACCAAGATCTCCAACGAGCTATCACATTCGGGGATGGAAACCAAGGTTTGGTCAAAGGTTTGGGTAAAATAGCTATATCTCCTGACTATTCCATTTCCAATGTTTTTCTTGTTGATTCATTATATTACAATTTGCTTTCCATATCTCAATTATGCAAAATGGGCTACAACTGTCTATTTACTGATGTAGGTGTCACTGTCTTTAGAAGAAGTGATGATTCAATAGCATTTAAGGGAGTGTTGGAGGGTCAGCTATACTTAGTTGATTTCAATAGAGCTGAACTCGACACTTGCTTAATTACTAAGACTAACATGGGCTGGCTCTGGCATCGCCGACTAGCACATGTTGGGATGAAGAATCTTCACAAGCTTCTAAAGGGGGAACACTTTTTAGGACTAACCAATGTTCATTTTGAGAAAGACAGGATTTGTAGAGCATGCCAAGCCAGGAAGCAAGTTGGTGTTCATCATCCACACAAGAACATCTTGATGACTGACAGGCCACTCGAGCTCCTCCACATGGACCTATTCGGCCCGATCGCTTACATAAGCATCGGCGGGAGTAAGTACTGTCTTGTTATTGTGGATGACTATTCTCGCTTCACTTGGGTGTTCTTTTTGTAGGAAAAATCTCAAACCCAAGAGACCTTAAAGGGATTCTTGAGACGGGCTCAAAATGAGTTCGGCTTAAGGACCAAGAAAATTAGAAGCGATAATGGGACGGAGTTCAAGAATTCTCAAATTGAAGGCTTCCTTGAGGAGGAGGGCATCAAGCATGAGCTCTCTTCTCCCTACACGCCACAACAAAATGGTGTAGTGGAGAGGAAGAATAGAACTCTATTGGACATGGCGAGGACCATGCTTGATGAATACAAGACATCGGATCGGTTTTGGGCCGATGCGGTCAACACCGCTTTCTACGCCATCAACCGGTTGTATCTACACCAAATCCTCAAGAAGACATCTTACGAACTCCTTACCGGTAAAAAGCCAAATGTTTCATATTTTAGAGTCTTTGGTAGCAAATGTTTTATACTTGTTAAAAGAGGTAGAAAATCTAAATTTGCTCCTAAGGCTGTAGAAGGCTTTTTACTAGGATATGATTCAAACACAAGGGCATATAGAGTCTTTAACAAGTCCACCGGACTAGTTGAAGTTTCTTGTGACTTTGTGTTTGATGAGACTAACGGCTCTCAAGTAGAGCAAGTTGATCTTGATGAATTAGATGATGAAGAGGCTCCATGCATCGCGCTAAGGAACATGTCCATTGGGGATGTGTGTCCTAAGGAATCCGAAGAGCCCATTCAAGCACAAGATCAACCATCCTCCTCCATGCAAGCATCTCGACCAACCCAAGATGAGGATGAGGCTCAAGATGATGAAGAGGAAGATCAAGAAGATGAGCCACCTCAAGAAGACGGCAATGATCAAGGGGGAGATGCAAATGATCAAGACAAGGAGGATGAGCAAGTTGCAAGGCCGCCACACCCAAGAGTCCACCAAGCAATCCAATGAGATCACCCCGTGAACACCATCCTCGGCGACATTCATAAGGGGGTAACCACTAGATCTCGTGTTGCACATTTTTGTAAGCATTACTCTTTTGTTTCCTCTATTGAGCCACATAGGGTAGAGGAAGCACTTCAAGATTCGGATTGGGTGATGGCGATGCAAGAGGAGCTCAACAACTTCACAAGGAATGAGGTATGGCATTTAGTTCCACGTCCTAACCAAAATGTTGTAGGAACCAAGTGGGTCTTTTGCAACAAACAAGACGAGCATGGTGTGGTGACTAGGAACAAAGCCCGACTTGTGGCCAAGGGATACTCACAAGTCAAAGGTTTGGATTTCGGTGAAACCTATGCACCCGTAGCTAGGCTTGAGTCCATTCGTATATTATTAGCCTATGCTACTTACCATGGCTTCAAGCTTTATCAAATGGACGTGAAAAGTGCCTTCCTCAATGGACCAATCAAGGAAGAGGTCTATGTTGAGCAACCTCCTGGCTTTGAAGATAGTGAGTATCCTAACCATGTCTATAGGCTCTCTAAGGCGCTTTATGGGCTCAAGCAAGCCCCAAGAGCATGGTATGAATGCCTAAGAGATTTCCTTATTGCTAATGGCTTCAAAGTCGGCAAGGCCGATCCTACTTTATCTACTAAAACTCTTGCAAATGATTTGTTCGTATGCCAAATTTATGTTGATAATATTATATTTGGGTCTACTAACGAATCTACATGTGAGGAATTTAGTAGGATCATGACACAAAAATTCGAGATGTCAATGATGGGGGAGTTGAAGTACTTCTTAGGATTTCAAGTGAAGCAACTCCAAGAGGGCACCTTCATTAGCCAAACAAAGTACATTCAAGACATTCTAAACAAGTTTGGGATGAAGGACGCCAAGCCCATCAAGACACCCATGGGAACAAATGGGCCTCTCGACCTCGACACGGGAGGTAAATCCGTAGATCAAAAGGTATACCGGTCGATGATAGGTTCCTTACTCTATTTATGTGCTTCACGACCGGATATTATGCTTTCCGTATGCATGTGTGCAAGATTCCAAGCCGATCCTAAGGAAGCTCACCTTAGGGCCGTAAAACGAATCTTGAGATATTTAGTTTATACTCCTAAGTTTGGCCTTTGCTACCCCAGGGGATCTACATTTGATTTAATTGGTTATTCCGATGCTGATTGGGCAGGGTGTAAAATCAATAGAAAGAGCACATCAGGGACTTGCCAGTTCTTGGGAAGATCCTTGGTGTCTTGGGCTTCAAAGAAGCAAAATTATGTGGCTCTTTCAACCGCCTAAGCCGAGTATATTGCCGCAGGTCATTGTTGCGCACAATTGCTTTGGATGAGGCAAACCCTTAGGGACTATGGTTACAAATTAACCAAAGTTCCTCTTCTATGTGATAATGAGAGTGTAATCCGCATGGCGGATAATCCCGTTGAGCATAGCCGCACTAAACACATAGCCATTCGGTATCATTTTCTAAGGGATCACCAACAAAAGGGGGATATCGAGATTGCATATGTTAGCACCAAAGAACAATTAGCCGATATCTTTACCAAACCATTGGATGAACAAACTTTTACCAAACTTAGGCATGAGCTAAATATTCTTGATTCTAGGAATTTTTATTGATGTCTTGCATACATAGCTCATATATATACCTTTGATCATCTCTTTCATGTGCTATAACTAATGTGTTCTTTCAAGTCCATTTCATGATAAGTCATAGATTGAAAGGGAAAAGGAGTCTTCGGCGAAGACAAGGCTTCCACTCCGCTTCATCGACTCATTCATCCTTCGCCGTCGCTCCACCTCTCCAACTTTGGTATAATCTTCACTCCTTTATTTTTGTCCAAAGGGGGAGAAAGTAGTTTAACAAGGGCTTATATTTCACTCAAATATCCGTTTTTGGCGATTCATGCCAAAGGGGGAGAGAGTATTAGCCCAAAGCAAAAGGACCACACCACCACCAATTTCAAAAATTTATTTGGTATGGAGTCTATTAATTGGTGAAGATTTTTCAATTGGCATCTTATTTTGATACAATTTCAAATTCGTACACCCTCTTCAAAATTAATATCTAAAACCCTCTTGAATGCTAAGAGGAGGATTTCATTAAGGGGGAGTTTTGTTTAGTCAAAGGAAAAGCATTTGAAACAGGGGGAGAAAATTTCAAAACTTGAAAATGCTTCTCAAAATCTTATTCATTTACCTTTGACTATTTGCAAAAGGACTTTGAAAAGAATTTCTAAAACTTTTTGCAAAATCAAAACATGTGGTGCAAGCGTGGTCCAAAATGTTAATAAAAAGAAAAGACATCCATGCGCATCTAGTAAGTAATATTTATTGGTTTCATTCCAAGCAACCTTTGCACTTACATTATGCAAACTAGTTCATTTCTGCACTTCTATATTTGCTTTGGTTTGTGTTGGCATCAATCACCAAAAAGGGGGAGATTGAAAGGGAAATAGGCTTACACCTTTTCCTAAATAGATTTTGGTGGTTGAATTGCCCAACACAAATAATTGGACTAACTAGTTTGCTCTAGTCTATAAGTTTTACAGGTGCCAAAGGTTCACAATAGACCAATAAAAATACCAAGAAAGGGTTCAAACAAAGAGAGCTAAAGAAATCCCAAAGGCACCCTGGTCTGGCGCACCAGACTGTCCGGTGCACCACCGGACAGTGTCCGGTGCACCAGGGAACTCGACGCTGAACTCCTCACCTTCGGGAAAATCAGAGGGCGCTCCGCTATAATTCACCGGACCGTCCGGTAGCACACCGGACTGTCCGGTGTGCCAGCAGAGCAACGACTACTTCAAGCGCAACGGTCGACTGCAACGCATTTAATGTGCGCCTGCGCGCGCAGAGGGCAGAGCACGCGCAGTTGGCGCACCGGACAGTCTACAGGAGATGTCCGGTGCACCACCGGACAGCCTAGAGGCCCCACCAGTCAGAGCTCCAACGGTCGAACCCTAACGGCCGGGTGACGTGGCTGGCGCACCGGACAGTGTCCGGTGGCGCACCGGACTGTCCGGTGCGCCCGTCGACAGCAGCCTCCACCAAACGGCTAGTTTGGTGGTTGGGGCTATAAATACCCCAACCACCCCACATTCAATGGCATCCAAGTTTCTACACTTCTACACCTTACAAGAGCTATAGCATTCAATACAAGACACACCAAAGAGATCAAATCCTCTCCCAACTCCACACAAACCTTTAGTGATTAGAGAGAGTGATTTGTTGTGTTCATTTGAGCTCTTGCGCTTGGATTGCTTCTTTTCTTTCTCATTCTTCTTGTGATCAAACTCAATTGTAACCAAGGCAAGAGACACCAATCATGTGGTGGTCCTTGCAGGGACTTTGTGTCCCGTGTGATTGAGAAGAGAAGCTCACTCGGTCTAAGTGACCGTTCGAGAGAGGGAAAGGGTTGAAAGAGACCCGGTCTTTGTGACCACCTCAACGGGGAGTAGGTTTGCAAGAACCGAACCTCGGTAAAACAAATCCTTGTGTCTCATTCCTTATTTGCTTGCGATTTGTTTTTTACCCTCTCTCTCGGACTCGATTATATTTCTAACGCTAACCTGGTTTGTAGTTGTGATTAACTTTGTCAATTTCAGTTTCGCCCTATTCACGCCCCCTCTAGGCGACTTTCAAACGGAAGAGAAGAAAGAAGAGTCTAGATCAAGTAGGCTTCCCATCGACGCCTCCATGCTCGACAACGAGGAGATGGCTCTCATCATCAAGAGCTTCCGTCAATTCCTCAAGCAACGGAAGGGAAAAGACTACAAACCCCGTTCCAAGAAAGTTTACTACAAGTGTGGTAAGCCCGGTCATTTTATTGCTAAATGTCCATTATCTAGTGATAGTGACAGGGGCGACGACAATAAGGGAAAGAGGAAGGAAAAGAAGAAATACTACAAGAAGAAGGGCGGTGATGCCCATGTATGCCGGGAGTGGGACTCCGATGAGAGCTCCACCGACTCCTCCTCCAACGAGGACGCTGTCACACCCGAGCTTTAAGGAACAAAGTCGGGTGCATCTCATACATGCGCCAAAGAAGATAACATATATAATAACAGAGTGTATAGAGATAAATGTCACAATAATATCAGAGTACTTATTACATAGCGGAAGTCTTACAAAATAAAGGATGAATATAGCAGGAACTAAAATCTATCCTTGGCGCCAGAAAGTTGACTAAGAGATGCCACCTAGATCAAGTCGAAAGCCTCGGTGTTAGGCGGCTCCTCTTCGACCACCTGTTCTTCTCCTGTGGGGGGTGTGAGACAGCAAGAGTGAGCTCACACATGATTTTAAGTTATAAATTTTCCAAGGTTTTATGTATTTAATACATGATTAAGTACTAGATAAATTTTAATGTGTTTTCATGCCAAAGCAGTGGCACAAATGGATAGACAATAATATTACAAAAATTTAGGAACTGGAATGGACCAATTTGGAGTTCATATACATTTTCTATGAATTATACAAATTCTAGGAATTGTTTTTGTATTAAAAATACATTTCTGATTTATTTTCTCTGGTTTTATAATTCTCCGGAGTGGGCCTCAAATACCAGAAAGCGCAGGGGCTTCCGTGCAACAGTTTTCTAAGACTCAGTGCACTATATCTATGGATCGCGGGTTGATTCTTTAAAAGTGTAAGGGTTATTCTGCAAAACTCGCGCAGCGAAGGGTGTGTTTGAATCTCAGCCGCGCGATCTGAGATGGGCGCATGAGATTAGATCCAGCATTCACCGAACCGGTACACAGTGACGAGCGCCGGATGAGATATCTACGGCTCAGGTTTAATGTTTATGCGATCAGCCCACTGACCACACATCGGATGATCTACGACCGAGATGGAGCCAGAGCGAAACAGTACTCTGGTTTAATCTGGTCCGTTCGACGACCTATCAACGCCCGAGATCTGCTTGCCCCCGCTGGTCGGACTCCAGCGGCGAGCGAAACTCCCTACGGCGGCGCCATTGCTGCCCGTATGCAAACTACGCCCTAGCGCCCAAACCTTGATCCATACCAGCAAACTATGGCGAGTAGGACTAGGCAATTCATCCCGAGGAAACTTACTAGGAGTTGAGGCGGCGACGCGAGCAGTCGACGATGAGCCGCAGATCCAGGGTGGAGCTCGGCTTTGACGAGCGATTCCCAGCTCCACAGCAATCCCCAATGCGATTACTCCCGTCGATGGCTTCGACCCACACCGGCGAGTCACCTGAGACCCAGTTTGGGGCCAGAGGCGCCACCAATTCCAATTCCCGCAGCGGTAGCGGCAGCGGGTTTCTATTCCTTCTCTCTGCTACGGCGGTGGCGCGGTATGCGGTGATGGAGCGGCGAGCGGTTTAGCAGGGCAAGAGGGCAGGTGCTCCATTATAAATAGGCCGCAAATAACGCGCCAACTGAAGGCTACCCGTGCCGACGATCTCGGCGTCAGGTGCGCGGCGCGATTTGACCGGGAAGGATGGTACTGACCTCCCGGGCCCATGCGCAAGCGCAGTGTCTCAGTCGCGTGGCGGTCGCGGTGAGCGACTCTCGTGTGGGTCCCGCAGATCAGCGAACGGAGTAAGGAAGACGCGCAAGACACCGCTGCCCGGTGGGGCCCTATTGTCGGTGCACGGTAAGAGGAGGGCGGTTGGGCCACGCGGAGGAAAATGAGTATTGGGTCAGATTGGTGTTCCGCGGCCCAGGTAGCTTTTTATTCTTTTCTTTTTATCTTTTCTGTTTTCTGTTTTCTTTTCTTTTTATTTTTCAATTCCCAATTTGAACTTCAAATATGAATGTGAATCTAGTACCCAAATTAAAGGTAAACTTTAATCATACCCGTATGGTTGGGTTTATATTTTTATAGACTTTGTTTTATATTTTATAATATCTCTATCTTCCTTTTCTATTTTCAAATCAATTTTCGATTTAGGGTTTACTTTAAATCCTCATCCCATTATCATTACATTTTATTCATATTATTATTGCTTTTAATGCACAAACAAAAATCCCAAAATGATGCAATGGTTTATTTGTGCCGTAGTGAAGTTTTACTCATTTTTAAACATGACCAGTCACATGTGATGATAAATGGAGATGCACATATATTCAAAGGAGACAATTCCTCCTTTTATTCTCCCTTACAATTTGAGTATTACAAACGCCGCCAACATCGCCGTCAATAAGGGTCTCCTCTTCCCCAACGTCGGCCACAAGTGCCTCATGGCAAAGGACGGCAAAAAGAAGAAGGTAAAATCCAGAGCTTCTACTAAATATACAACATCTAGTGATGAGGCTAGCTCTAGTGATGATGAGGATAATTTGCTTACACTTTGTGCCAACCTTAACATGCAACAAAAGGAGAAGTTAAATGAATTGATTAGTGCTATTCATGAGAAGGATGAACTTTTGGATAGCCAAAAGGACTTCCTTATTAAGGAAAATAAGAAGCATGTTAAAGTTTAAAATGCTTATGCTCTAGAGATAGAAAAATGTGAAAAATTAACTAGCGAGCTTAGGATTTGCCATGATACTATCTCCAACCTTAGAAATGAGAATGTTAAATTAATTGCTAAGGTTGAGAAGTTAAATGTTTGTGATGATTCTCTTGTCAACCTTAAAAATGATAATGTTAGTTTGATTGCTAAGATTGACAAGTTGAATGAAACGCTTTCTAGCCTTAAAATTGAGAATGACAAATTAATTGCTAAGGCTAAGGATTTAAATGTTTGCAATATTTCTATTTCCAATCTTAGAAATGAGAATGCCATATTACATGCTAAGATTGATGAATTAAATGCTTGCAAACCTCTACATCTAGTGTTGATTATGTTACTATTTGTACTAGATGTAGAGACATTAATGTTGATGCTATCCATGATCACCTAGCTTTAATTAAACAACAAAATGATCACATAGCTCAACTTAGTGCTAAAATTAATGAGCATGACTTAGAAAATGAAAATTTTAAATTTGCTAGAAGCATGCTCTATAATGGGAGATGCCCTAGCATTAAGGATGGCATTGGCTTCCAACAGGGAGGCAATGTAAAAATTAATGCCCCCAAGAAATTGTCTAATTTTGTTAAGGGTAAGGCTCCCATGGTTCAGGATAACGAGGGTTACATTTTATATCCTGCTGGTTATCCCAAACACAAAATTAGGAGAATTCATTCTAGGAAGTTTCACTCTGGCTCTCATCATGCTTTCATGTATAAGAGTGAGGCATCTAGCTCTAGGCAATCCACTCATGCTAAATTGCATAAGAAGAAAACTCCTACTGCATCAAATGGGCCTATTGTTTCATTTAAGACTTTTGATGCTTCATATGTTTTAACTAACAAATCAGGCAAAGTAGTTGCTAAATATGTTGGGGGCAAACACAAGGGCTCAAAGACTTGTGTTTGGGTACCCAAGGTGCTTGTTTCTAATGTCAAAGGACCCAAGACCGTTTGGGTACCTAAGAACAAGGCCTAAACTTGTTTTGTAGGTTTATGCATCCGAGGGCTCAAGTTGGATCATTGATAGCGGGTGCACAAACCACATGACTGGGGAGAAAAGGATGTTCTCCTCCTATGAGAAAAACCAAGATCCCCAAAAAGCTATCAAATTCGGGGATGGAAATCAAGGTTTGGTCAAAGGACTTGGTAAAATTGCTATATCACCTGGCGATTATATTTCCAATATTTTTCTTGTAGATTCATTAGATTACAATTTGCTTTCAGTTTCTCAATTATGCAAAATAGGTTACAACTGTCTTTTTACAGATTTAGGTGTTACTGTCTTTAGAAGAAGTGATGATTCAGTAGCATTTAAGGGAGTGTTAGAGGGTCAGCTGTACTTAGTTGATTTCAATAGAGCCAAACTCGACACTTGCTTAATTGCTAAGACTAATATGGGTTGGCTCTGGCATCGCCGACTAGCCCATGTTGGGATGAAGAATCTTCATAAGCTTCTAAAGGGAGAGCACATTTTGGGACTAACCATTGTTCACTTTGAGAAAGACAAGACTTGTAGCACATGTCAAGTAGGAAATCAAGTTGGTACCCACAATCCACACAAGAATATCATGACGATCGATAGGCCGCTTGAGCTACTCCACATGGATTCATTTGGCTCGATAGCTTACATAAGCATCGGCGGGAGTAAGTATTGTCTTGTAATTGTGGATGACTATTCTCGCTTCACTTGGGTATTCACTACAAGAATCTGGTTAAAGAACGTGGGTGAAAAACCGTCGAACTTAATGTAATAAGCCGTCGAACTTACCGTAAGAACGTGGGTTTACCGACGAATATAGCCGACGGCGATTTTTGGACGAACTTAGAGAAGTAAGTTCGACGGCCCCGTCGAACTTAAGGTTAAGAACGTGAGTACCGTCGAACTTAATGTTAAGAACGTGGGTACCGTCGAACTTAATGTTAAGAACGTGCGTTTTTAAGTTCGACGGGGCTGTCGAATTTTTTCCCGTAAGTTCGACGGCACCCACGTTCTTAACCTTAAGTTCGACGGGGCCACGTGGCCGTCGAACTTATGTGTCCTGCGGACGTCTGCGCGGACTGCACAATAAGTTCGACGGTACCCACGTTCTTAACATTAAGAATGTGGGTACCCACGTTCTTAACCCTGCGTGGGTCTGCGCGGACCGCACAATAAGTTCGACGGTACCCACGTTCTTAACATTAAGAACGTGGGTACCCACGTTCTTAACCCTGCATGGGTCTGCGCGGACTGCACAATAAGTTCGACGGTACCCAAGAAAAAAGTACAGGAATAAGAAAACTTACACCGTCATATGTGAATTCCTTTCCTCTTTCTGCCTCCCAGGCTACAATTTTTGTGGTTAAAACATCTACCAGTCATATTTCAGGCATGGCAATGGTAAATTGGTTCGAACTATGATGAGTAACATTCTATGAGCAGAACACATAAAATATGTGATAGCTCTAATAGAAATCTGACAGGCAAATATTACCTAGGATCTTGTTAACCAAAATACGAGCTTTCTTAGCCCTTTTGAGTGTCAAGTGGGCCCCCCTCCCGGCATTATAACGATTGTCATCCTATAGATGTCATGTTTAGGGAACTTTTAATATCCAGTAAACAAAAACAGAACAGAGATTTGCATATAAAGTTGACCAGCATTGCTACTTTGTTGTAATCTTCCAGCCAAGCATCCTCCTCACATGCATTCAACCATCTTTCAACCTTCTCGAGAATATCCTTCCTGCTAAAAGCTTCCTCTTTCACTGTGGCAATGTGAGCCTCAATTTGTTCCAGCACCAGCGTAGGATCAACAGCTCCTGTAGGAAGCGAAGGTAGATAAGATCATTCTCATGTTCCCATTATCTTCAGGTCTGCAATACATTTTAATGGACACAAGTTTACATTCCAGGATATGATCTTTACCTGCCTCAATAGCCTCATCGCTAAATTCAGCTGCATAGCCTTCCTTGCCAATCAAATGAGCACGTCTCCTATGCTCTTCCAGTTCTGTCTCCTATGCTCTTTAAGGTCTGCAATGAGCACGTCTCGTATGCTCTTTCAGGTCTGCAATACATTTTAATGGACACAAATTTAGTGGACTGAGATATTTTCAGATGTTTTGGACTGCTCTGAACTTCTTCAGTTCGACTACAGGACCAAATTCACCTCCCATTTTCTCCCATTTCTACATAAGGACAGACCTACCTCACTACATCAAAGTGGTTCACCAAGCATAGCTCTTTCACGTTGCTATAGAATTCCCAGGCCAAAAATGCATATATTCAAAGTTATGGTGCCCAAAAGTGGAGCACATCACACTGAACCCAAATTCAATTAGTTGAAACTGACACCACTCACTACAGCCTGGCAGAGCTAGTTTAAGAACATTTTACTCACTATTTTGCATAGTACTAGGCCTCACAATTACTCCACAACAACCTTTCTCTCCTTTCTATGGTCTACCAATTTAGTATAAACACTTTGGCCCAAAACACTATGGATCAGTAACAGTAGGGCTCCAAAGTGAACCACATTCTACTGTCAGAGTTACATTGGTCTGAAAAAATCAGATAAGAACACACCCTGACAGCCCATCTTCAAGCAACCATTACTCCTCTTTTTATCAGATAAGAACACACCCTGACAGTACATGAATATTAAAAACAACGGAAGGTATTATAGACTACCTTTGGTTCTCAACGGATTGAATTAATTTTTCCATTTAAATTTCAGTTATCCTAGTAGAAATTATGAGCTACATACAATCTTGCATAACTTCAACTTGGTTTGATTTGCTGCATCAGATGCCACGAAACACAAATTGACGAGCCTTCAATGGCTCAGGGTCCTAGCGATGGACGACGTGAGTAAAATGGTGACGGCAAAATCCGTGATGGATCGCTCGCGAGGACCTCCGGTGATGCAGAGCGACGGCGAGCGGGTGTGCACGGCTACATAATATAGTCTTTAGAAGTGGTTTATTGGCAGCTTGTTCAAAGCTACATCCGAAGTCGTTTGAACTCACCACTCATGTAAGGGTTTAGGGTCCATCTAAATAATAGTTTTACACAAATTATAGCCCATGTTTCAGTCTACCCAAAATGTATATTCCTATGAGTACACATGTAAGGTCAACATTTTTTTAGTTGTAATATCACCTTAGCTGCAGATTGGAGGGTAATAGGAGAAAAAACTTAAGTAGCAACATTGGAACAGAAGGTGCATTGCCAGTTGAAACAATCCAACACTACAAAAAGTAGAAACTAAACATAACATCCTAAGAACGTGTCATATGATCAAGTTTTCAATTCTGTATTGAAGAAGAGGATAGCATATAGCAGCATGCCAGCATATTACCTATTCTCATGTCGAAGGAAGCAAAGGTCCCCTATTCCTGTGCCAACATAGACATCATGCCCATTTGGATCAGCAACAGCTGCCTTGATTAGTGACTCACCAAAATCAACAGAGATGGCGGGTCTTATTTGCAATGTAATATCATATAAGTGGACCTAAAAAAGATAAAGACGATTCACATAAGATCATTATCATCTCCAGGCGAACAATGGAGAAAATAAATAATATGCTCACTTTTTTGTTGTAGACATAGACAAGGGTAGATAGATAATGGCAAGGCCAGGGAGGGCCGAGACGGTAGTGGAGAAAATATACTGCTCCTAGTTTGCTTTGCCGAGTTGCCTTGCTGTCTATCTAGCACAATACAAGTTCTATGCTACCGGATCTATGAAGACATTAACAAACAGGGAAAATATATAATTACACAATGCATGAGAAAGCACAAGAACATACATGTAAATAGATCGTTTCATGGGGTGATACATCGTGAACTCATTCCTTCAAATTTTTTGGAATCATCATGTCATCCTTGTACTAATACTGGCATTATTAGTTATTTTCTCATGAGGACTGAGGTAACTATGTATCAATCTATTTCATTCCATAAAAGAAAAAAGGGAAATGAATGAAAAAATGGTGGACGTACTAATTCATTACTCCAACCAAACATGCTGCAAGTGCTTGAGCTTTGTAATTCTTGTTTCAGTAATCAAGCATGGTCACGGATCTAAAATTTTGACGAACTTGGGACCACAAAAATACTTACAAGTTGCTTTTTTAGCAAAAAAAATGTGCTTCCCTCACCAACATATAAGCAATACAATTTTACTTGCAATCCAAATTAAATACCAGATGTTTGAAAATTGGTGGGAACAATTTGGTGAACGCTTAGAGTTCACATTGCGATGGACAAGAATGTCCTTGTGTTCGTCAATGGAGAAATCCACCCATATCAAAGCCCTAGGATGCTGCAGAAGCTTTTGGGGCAAAGCTGAGCAGAACAATCAGTATCATTTGCAAGCACTGACGAGTCTGATCAAGTACAGAATCAACGGGAAAAGTACAGGCAGTGCGAGCGCGAGGCGGAGGTTAGTGAGTGCGTCGACGAAAACATCTCCAAGGTAACGTGGGACTGGGAGCAAGCCCACGAGGAGGCGGAGGGACGCCCTCCTTAGGTCTTATAGAGTTGTAGAGAAGAGTAGCAGAGATTGAAGGAAAATAATAGACATGGGGAGTAATATTCATTAGACAAATAAAGAGGATTTGAACAAGCGATGCTGACCTTCTCCTTCTGAAGGGATTGCAGCTCTTTCGTTAGCTCCTCCAGCTTTCTTAAAGACAGATTAGACTGATCCACAGAAATTCTAAAGGGTACAAAGTCTGCAGGCCTGATTTCAGATGCAACCTTCTTAATTTGCTCTATGACATCAAGAAATTGGTCCCATCTTTCAACTTTCTTCTTTCTCATCTCCTCCAAGTATGGGACAATCGCATTCAATTCTTCCCTTAAACCTTGTAACTTCTGATTTGACTGCCATTTAAAAGAAAACAAATTACTGATGGAGTCACTACTGAAACATTCAGTCTTCATACCAGAATGCATGCAGTTCCTGACTTCAATATCGGACAATTTTGTTCGGTTACTCCCTTAAACCATTCACGTTCTTACTCTACTAACATTTTTCACTACAAAGGGTAAGAATTACCAGTAGATCACACTACAGTTATTTTTGTAAGCCTTCGATATAGCAGAGTACAAATAACCTGCATATCTAGTCAATAGCTATCACACTATCACAGCCCTAAAGTTGCAATGACAAAAAAGATCGTGAGAGAAAATTCTGTAGAATATCTTTCTGCAGTACAGCAGTAGTACTCAAATGTTACTTGTTTCTTTCATGGTATATGGTACTTCAAAGCGCAGAAACTAGAGGGTCCAGCTACGACTACTGCTGACCTTGAGGAGCCACGGAGAGGTTGAGGGGCTCAGCTGTCTCCCTCTCCGGCTGCGGCTACTGCTGGGCCATAGAAGCCTTGAGCGGCAACACCAGAGGGTCCAGCGGTCCCTAAGGAGCCTAGATGTGGCCATCCCGATAGGGGCAGGGCGGGTGAGGACGAGCTCCAGGAGGCGCTGGAGCGAAGGGAGGCGGCGGGAAGCCGCGAGGCGGGCGGCGACAAGGGACGTGAGGCTATGGTCGGGTCGGAAAGTGGAGGACGCATCTGCGGCGGCCAACAGGATGTGGAGGTCGAGCGCCGCGAGTCGGGGTTGGTGGCGGGCTCGGCAGAGGAGACAAAAGAGAGAGGTGGGGGAGGAAGCATGAGCGGAGGGGAGCACCTGGAGCGGGTTAGGCGGCGCGCGGGGGAGGAGCGGGGACCGGCGGCGCGCGAGGGAGGAGCGGGGATCGGCGGCTCGCGCGTAGGCAGGATAGAAGAGAGAAGCGATCCGCGCTAGGGATTTAGTTTGGGTTAAGTTCGACCGTATCGACGTGGCCCACGAACTTAAATTAAGAACGTGGGTATCCACGTTCCTAATAGGTTAAGTTTGACGGTTTCTGCTAGGGCCTACGAACTTAATTTCAGAACGTGGGTACCCACGTTTTTAAAAAAACCCATGAACTTACCTAATGTAAGAACGTCGGTACCCACGTTCTTAACAAAACCCACGAACTTTTATCAGTTTCTTGTAGTCATTCTTTTTGCAAGAAAAATCTCAAACCCAAGAAACATTAAAGGGATTCTTGAGACGGGCTCAAAATGAGTTCGGATTAAGGATCAAGAAAATAAGAAGCGACAATGGGACGGAGTTCAAGAACTCTCAAATTGAAGGCTTCCTTGAGGAGGAGGGCATCAAGCATGAGTTCTCTTCTCCCTACACGCCTCAACAAAATGGTGTAGTGGAGAGGAAGAATAGAACTCTACTTGACATGGCGAGGAGCATTGTTGGGACCATGCTTCGTCGCCGAAGGTCCTGCAGGAGGAAACAGTTTTGGTTGAAGTTGTCTATACGTAATGCCGAAGGGTGTTGTCCATGAAGCTTCGGAATCACAAACCGACTTAAAGATAGAATGACCTTTTAGTCCATAAGAGTTTGAGTCGATGTTGTAAACTTTTATGAGGGGTATGATTGTAATTGTTCACAGGCTGTGTCCTGTGCCTATAAATAGTGAACAGTATTCCTTTACTGTTCACGCATTCCTGTAATTGCAAAAGCATCACTCGGGAATTATTGCTTGTCAAGGCGAAGGTATAATCATACCTTAAATATTATATTCATATAATAAAATATGCGAATGGTATCATTTATTCTCGACATATTTATCTCTTGATATTTTGCATTACTTTATATTATCTTTGTAAGTTTGATTACGAAGGTGAAACCTTCGTAATATTGTATCCCTGGTCTTCGTCCGAAGTTCATTAAATCCTTGGGGGAATAATGCTTCAGCGGACGAAGGACATTTGATACTTAACCTTTTTTGTGTTGCCTTGTTCTTGATTCATAGCATTTGAGAACAAGTCCCCAACATTGGCGCCCACCTCCGGTCAACACACTTCCACTTTTTTGAGCTGATGGCTTCGTCCAACGATCAAGCTGGACCTGCTTCGGCCCTGAAGCTGGTACTCCCGATAACAGGTGGTTCATGCTCAGAGCCAGCCAACAAAAAGCAGAAGAAGGAAGCACAGAGAAGGGTACAACATGTTGGGGTGCAAGGACCCTTCATCAGGTCAAGATGGTCTCACATTCCAATTACCTTCTCTCAAGAGGATCTTCAACTCAAGGACTACCCACACAATGATGCTATGGTTATCTCTTGTGTGATCAAAGGATTTCTGGTCCATAATGTTTTGGTTGACATAGGCAGCGCAGCTGATATCATATTTGCTAAAGCTTTCAGACAAATGCAAGAGCCCGAAGACAAGATCCATGATGCTACGCACCCTCTTTGTGCCTTCGGAGGACGGCAAATTGTAGCACTTGGGAAGATTACCATGCCAGTAACCTTCGGATTTGTTAACAACACAAGGACTGAGCAAATTGTGTTTGATATTGTTGACATGGAGTATCCTTACAATGCTATCATTGGTCGCGGTACTCTCAATGCCTTTGAAGCAATTCTTCACCCAGCTTACCTCTGCATGAAGATACCTTCGGACCAAGGGCCTATTGCTATTCATGGAAGTCAGGAAGCTGCCAGAAGGGCCGAAGGAAATTGGACAGATTCAAAAGCAATCCATAACATAGATGGAGCTGAGGCCTGTGAGCAATACAAGTTCAGAAGGGAAAAAGCTGCTTCAGCTGACCAGCCGAAGCCCATGCTCTTATGTGAGGATATAGCAGATCAGAAGGTGCTATTGGGATCTCAATTGTCTGAAGAGCAGGAAAAAGCCTTGATAAGGTTTCTGTTCCACAATAAAGATGTTTTTTCTTGGTCAGCTAATGATCTTTGTGGAGTTAACAGGGATGTTATTGAGCATTCACTCAATGTCGATCCATCCTTTAGACCCAGAAAGCAGAGGCTTCGAAAGATGTCTGATGACAAAGCCGAAGGTGCTCAGAATGAAGTGAAAAGACTTCTCAGTGCCGGAGTTATTAGAGAGGTAAAATACCCAGAATGGTTGGCTAACACTGTTATGGTGAAGAAGGCCAATGGTAAATGGAGAATGTGTATTGATTTTACTGACCTCAATAAGGCTTGTCCGAAGGACGAGTTTCCATTGCCAAGGATAGATTCCTTAGTCAATGCAGCAGCTTCGTCAGAGCTTATGAGTTTGCTGGATTGCTATTTAGGCTATCATCAAATCTGGATGAAGAAGGAGGATGAGCCGAAAACCAGCTTCATAACCCCTAGTGGGACATATTGCTACCTTCGGATGCCTGAGGGGCTTAAAAATGTTGGAGGAAGCTTCAGCAGAATGACAGTGAAGGTTCTCCATTCTCAGATAGGCAGGAATGTACTAACTTATGTTGATGACATTATTGTAAAAAGCACGAAGCAAGATAACCACATTGCTGATTTACAGGAGACCTTCGCTAATTTTAGACAGGCTGGTTTAAAGCTGAATCCAGAAAAAATGTGTCTTCGGAGTAAAGAAGGGGAAATTTCTTGGTTGCCTAGTTTCAACAAAGGGAATTGAGGCTAATCCAAGTAAAATCGAAGCTATACTTCGAATGGAACCACCAAGCACAAAAAAGGGGGCTCAAAGATTGACGGGAAGGTTGGCATCTCTCAACAGATTCATATCCAGATCAGCAGAAAGAAACTTACCATTCTTCGAAGTGCTGAAGTCAGCCGAAGTCTTTCAATGGGGACCAGTCCAGCAGAAAGCCTTCGAAGAGTTGAAGCAATATTTGATAGATCTAACAACATTAACTCCACCAACGCCAGGGGCTCCTTTGTTATTATATGTGGCAGCTTCGCACTCAGCGGTAAGTGCAGCACTTGTCCAGGAGAAGCTTGAAGGCCAAGTTAAGAGGCAGGCCCCAATATATTTTGTATCCGAGGTTCTTAGTTTATCGAAGAAAAATTATACAGAATTGGAGAAGGTACTGTATGCTGTTTTGATGGCCTCCAGGAAGCTTCGGCATTATTTTCAAGCTTACAACATAATTGTTCCTTCTTCGCAAGCTCTGAAGGATATTATGAGAAACCGAGAAGCTACTGGAAGGATTGGAAAATGGGCTGCAGAGCTCAATGAATTTTGTATTGATTATGTTCATAGATCCTCGATTCAATCCCAGGCGTTAGCAGACTTTATTGCCGACTGGACGCCAGGGGCTCAGGAGGAAGAAACAAATAAAGATGCCGAAGCATGGACAGTGTTTTGCGATGGGTCTTGGGGAACCTTCGGAGCAGGAGCGGCTGCTGTGTTGGTTTCACCTTCCAAAGTTAAAACCTGTTATGCGGCAAGACTTGATTTTAGTTGCACAAATAATATCGCTGAATATGAAGCTCTGCTCTTGGGTCTTCGGAAGTTAAAGGCAATGGGAATCAGAAGGGCCATTCTTAAAACTGATTCCCAAGTTATTTCTGGTCATATTGACAAGAGCTATAAGGCAAGAGATCCGAAGCTTGAAAAATATTTAGATACAGTCCGAAGGATTGAGGCTTCCTTTGAAGGATTCTCTGTTAAAAACATTCCTCGGGGAGAAAATGAATATGCTGATCTATTAGCCAAGTCAGCAGCACAGGGGCTGCCTTTACCTTCGAAAGTATTTTTCGAAACAATAAAAGCACCTTCGGTTGAGCTTCTTGAAAGAGCGGTCCTCAACATATCCCCTGTCTATAGTGAAGATTGGAGAACTGAAATCATCTCTTTCCTTCAGGGTAATTTTCTTTCAGATGACGAAGCTTATAACAGGAGAATAGAAGCAAGAGCTCGACCATATGTCATAATAGAAGGGGAACTATACAAGCGTGGGGTCTGTTGCCCATTGCTCAAGTGTTTATCTAGAACCGAAGGCATAGAATTGATGAAGGAAATACATGCAGGCCTGTGTGGATCTCACATTGGATCTAGGCCCTTGCTTGGGAAGGTTTTTCGCCAAGGATTTTATTGGCCAAAGGCAGCTTCGGATGCAGCGGATATAGTCCAAAAGTGCGAAGGTTGTCAGAAATGTGCAAGAGATCAAAAACAACCTTCATCTTTAACTCAATTAATACAACCCACTTGGCCGTTGCAAAGGTGGGGCCTTGATTTGCTAGGCCCATTACCACCAGCACAGGGGAACTTAAGATATGTGGTAGTGGCAGTGGAGTATTTTTCCAAATGAATTGAGGCAAAGCCCTTAGCCACAATAACTTCATTTACTATTCAAAAGTTTTTCTGGCAGAACATTGTTTGTCGCTTCAGAGTGCCGAAGGCCATTACTGTGGACAATGGGACACAGTTTGATTCTGAAGCCTTCAGAGAATTTTGTGATCGAATTGGCACGAAGATCCATTTTGCATCAGTTCGACACCCAGAGTCAAATGGACCTGTCGAAAGAGCTAATGGGATCATAATGACAGGAATAATGAAGTCAATCTTCAATCAGCCCAGGGGAAAATGGCCTGACGAGTTAATCAAAGTGGTATGGAGCCATAATACAACCATGTCAAGGTCAACAGGTTTTACGCCCTTTAAACTATTGTTCGGTGACGAAGCAATAACCCCAGAAGAGGCTAAAGCAGGATCAATAAGGATAGTAGCTTCGGCAGAGGGCGAAGACGAAGCTGATTGCTCCGTAGAAAAAGATGCTATTAAAGGGATCGGACTTCAAGCTGTGGAAAACATCAATAAATATCAAGCTGAAACAATAAAATGGCGTGACAGAAAAGTCAAGCTGAAGAACATTGAACCAGGACACTTGGTACTTCGAAGAGTAGCCAACCCTGAGACAGCAGGCAAATTACAGCTAAAGTGGGAAGGCCCATTTTTGGTAGTATCTTCGTCAAGACCCGGTTCCTACAGGTTGAAGGATATGGACGGCAACGACATTCCTAGATCATGGAATGCGGATGAGCTTCGACGATATTATGTTTAGCTTGATGTAATTTTTTATATTCTTTTTTGTGGTACCCTTTTCCTTTCCAAAGGGGGAGAAAGGTTTTTAATGGGGCCACAACATGTAATTTTCCTTATTTCAATTTTATGAGAGTGATATCCCCCAAAAAATGTAAATGTAAATGAAAAAGCAAAAAGAAAAGGAAACAGGGAGAAGCTCAAAAGTCGTTCCTAAGGGAATGCAGGGCTTACAGCGAAAAATAAGCGCTGATTCCGCTGAAAGTAAAAGGCGAAGAAGCTCCTAAGGGAGGCTTACAACGAAAAATAAGCGCTGATTCCGCTGAAAGTAAAAGGCGAAGAAGCTCCTAAGGGAGGCTTACAGCGAAAAGTCAACGCTGAAGGACTATGATTATGTATTTTCATATTCATTTGCACAATACATCTCATCATGTCATTTGCATTCATAAACATGCATTTAGACATATATAGAATCATCATTATACCACACAAAAACGCAGATGCTTCGGTGATGAGGAGAAACTCGAAGGAAAATTTTTATGCTTCGTTGTGTATGAAAAGAAGGGAAGGTGTTTTTCGCCTTCAGCTCAAAAAAGAAGTTTCGTCCACAGCAAAGCAGCTTGTACGCAGATGGCAGAAACAAAATATATTACAAGGTATGTACAAATTTACATAAGTTATTCCATAACTATATTACAAAAGTTTCTCCAGAATTTTTGCAGGAAAATAAATTGTAAACAACTATCAAGCTTCAGGCTAGGCTTCGTCAAACTTCAACTTTGTCATTCTTCAGCTTCGTCATCCTGCGTATATCAAACAGCAAAGTAAGGAAGGTGCAAATTTCAAGGAGAAGGTAAAAGTAACAAAAATAAGTTTCTTACCGGCTTAAGATGACTTCGAGCTTCGTCACCCGCCATTTTTCGCCCGCCACTTACCCAGATCTGGGTCATGAATCTATTCCCAATGCTTCGGGCTAGGCTTGGGATATCTATTAGATCTGATGCTGACAAGCTGAAGTTTGGTCTGTTCACAATATTTCCATGCGTGCAGCCAGCCTTCAGAAAAGCGGTGGCTGTGCCCCGAGAAGCTACCAGGGCGCAGAAGTCGGCATGCCCACCAATAACTTCGTCAAGGGCATCAACCTCGCCTTCAATATATTCTAACGTGCTGGGCAGATTATCAGTTGAAGGTGTAAATTTTGCAGAGCTGGCTCCGACAGAATGAAACACATCCTTCAGCCGTTGCACGCATCGGCTGCCGAAGCTAAGGCACTTCTCTTGAAGTTCTTTAAAGGATTTCTGCAAAATTGAATTTTTATCCACCTCAATTTTCAGCCTTGCTTCGAGATATTTCTTTTCTTGCTCAAATTTTTCTGACTGTTGGAGCAGTTCATTCTTTAAGCTGTCATTCTCAGTTTGGACTTCAGCAAAAAAACCCTCCATAGTCTGAATAACAAAATCTTTCTTTTCTAATGCACCTTCATGCTCTTTGACCATCATTTCAAGATCTTGGATGGCGAAATCCTTCTTTTTCAAATCAGCTTCGTAGTTTTCAACTTTTTCAGCCAAATTTTGGATGACGGCTTTGTTCTTTTCTTCTTCGAGATCTTGTTGCATTTTTAGAACCATACTTAACAGTATGCTCTGTCGAAAAGATCTTCGTTAGAAAACGACTTAAAAGATAATAATAATAAAAAAATAATAAAAATATTTGTTACCTTGAAGTTGGCATAAAGCAAACTTCCGGCGATATGGTGCCGTTGGTAACGGTAGAGGTCCACTTCCAGCTTCGGCAAGCCAATGTTTTTGCAGAGAGTTCTGACAATTTTAGCTTCGCTACGATTTCGAAGGCACCTCAGTTTTCCTTCGTTAACCCCACCAAATAGTGTAGCCCCTGACTTATATCCGCAGGCTATGGCACATCTTTTAAGCTCTGCTTTTTCAGCGTCTGTCAGCTCTTGCCCAAGTAGATCTTGAAATTCAAAATCTTCACCCTCCAAAATGTCTTCAGCTTGTTTTTTTCCCCTTTTCAGTGCCTGTGCTCGCCGCGGCCACAGCAGATTCTTCCTCAGTCATTTTTAAGAGTATGTTATCAATAACTTCAAGTGTCTCATCCAGGTTCAGATCTTCTCCGGCTTCAGTTTCAACTCCGGCAGCTTCGGCTGCGCCAGTTTCAGCTTCGGAGGTTTTCGCTCTGGTGGTGATTTCGGCTGTGGCGCCCTTGGCTTCGGCAGTTTCGGCAGTCTGGTCAATAGCAATTCTTGATGCCGGTGTCGGCAACGGTGTCCCATGAATTACATCTGCTATTTGAATAATCCTTCGTTTTTTCGGTAGTGCAGGACCTTCTTCTGCCGAAGCTGCCTTGTCCTTCTGAAAAAACTTCGTCAGTTCCAACGACAGCGGACTTAGCTTCACAGGCAAGGGTTCAGTCATTACCTTCATAATCTCTTCTACTTCAACAATAGAAGGTGTTGCAGGAGTATCTTCTTCTCGAACCAACGATCTTGGTTCTGGAGATGCAGTTTTCCTCTTTCCTCCAGTGGCCACCTTCGACTCAGGATTCAATTCTTTAGGGCTAGGTTTTTCAGAATCTCCCCTTTTCTTTTTGGTTACCTTGGCGACCTCTTCGTCAGCAGCGCTGGAAATTCTTTTTCGCTTTGGGCCTCCAGCATCTCCGCCCAGGCGATCATAATCAGCATATTCAAAACCTATGGCATCAACACCCTGTTCAGCCTTCGCTTCGGCCGAGTGCCGAAGGCTGCTGTCATTAGCTGGTCTTCTTTTTTGGAGTAATTTCCAAGGATTTCATTACTCATTACTTCAATTGTATCAAGCCATTCTTGACAGGGCGTTTTAAAATACTTCTTAAACTTATAATAATAGGGTAGTCGGACAAGCTCCCCTTCTTTCTTTTCTCCTTTAAGCTTCGGCATAGTCCACTCCTTCATAGTCGGAAATACTCTGAAGGCCAGAAATTCCTGCACTAAATCTCTAGTGCCAATCTGTTCTGCAATAATTTTAAATTCAGCCAGCGCGGCCCAAGTTGGACCTTCGGTTGTCATTCTGCAACGAGGTCTTGTTTCTCCGAAGATCAATTCAAGAGGGCTCTGTACTAGCTTCTCTCTATCTTCGTCAACTTTAACATAAAACCATTCTGATTTTCAGCCTACCGGCCATTTGCTTCGGTAGCTAATCACAGGAAATTTTGTGGTCTTCCGATAAGCAAAATTGTAACAGCCAAAATTTTCGTGTAACCCATCCTTTCTGGCCTTAGTCTGGTAATGCAGCTCGTGTACTCGACAGAAGCTGTCGGCAAACGGCTCCACCGCCTGGCTTCGGAGAGCCCAAATATAGACGCTAAGCCTGACAATGGCGTTAGGAGTCAGTTGGTGAAAATAGATCCCAAATCTTTGCAGCACATCAGAAATCATTCTATTCAAAGGAAATCTTAACCCAGCCTTTAAAAAACTCTTGAAAATAACTATTTCATCCTTTTCCGGCTTCGGGGTAGTCTCCTCTCCCCCGAAGCGAAGTAGCTTCTTCTCATCTTCTCTGAAATAGCCCGCCTTTACCATTTTGGAGAAATCCGCCTTGGAGATAGTCGACTTCCCGAAGTCCAAATGACTAGGCTTGCTCGGTACTGCGATATGGTAATCATCGTCAGAACCAGCTTCCTCAATATCTCCTCGTTCTGCTTCAGCAGCAGCTTGTTCTGTTTCGGCAGCAGCCTGTTCTGTTTCGGCAGTAGGGATTCTTTCTGAAGTCACCAATCCGAATCGCTGCATTGCTTCGGAGATAGGAACAGTCTCTGCACCTTCGACTTCACCTCCCTCACGCTCAACTCTAGTAGTAGAGCGCAATCTGGCCATTTAATTTTAAATTTCTTGAAAGACTTCTCGAGAACTAAATAACCTCTTCTTCTGCCGAAGCTTTTCTTCTGACGAAGCAGGCACCAAATTGGAGCTTCGTCTGAATCCGAGAGTCGAGCTTCGGCTATGGTTAAAAATTTTGGCAGCAAAACAGTGTAATAGCAATGAATGTTGTGGTAACTTTACACCTACCAGTCTGTTTATATAGTGTTGCAGGTAGGAAGGTGAATCGTCGGGAATTTTTACACCAGGCAAACAGTTGCTCACACCCGCTGAACGGTGGACCGCAAAAACCAGAATAGTGAACTCGCATGGTGGAACCGCCACGCGCTCGAAAGCTGTATCGTTTCTCGACAACGAGCTCAGGGAAGGTGTTTTTTGGACCTTCAGCTTCCTGAAGCCTGAGAGACTTTTTTCACGGATCAAGCTCGTTACGAAAAACGATCTAGCACCGCGAAGGGGCTACTGTTGGGACCATGCTTCGTCGCCGAAGGTCCTACAGGAGGAAACAGTTTTGGTTGAAGTTGTCTATACGTAATGCCGAAGGGTGTTGTCCATGAAGCTTCGGAATCACAAACCGACTTAAAGATAGAATGACCTTTTAGTCCATAAGAGTTTGAGTCGATGTTGTAAACTTTTATGAGGGGTATGATTGTAATTGTTCACAGGTTGTGTCCTGTGCCTATAAATAGTGAACAGTATTCCTTTACTGTTCACGCATTCCTGTAATTGCAAAAGCATCACTCGGGAATTATTGCTTGTCAAGGCGAAGGTATAATCATACCTTAAATATTATATTCATATAATAAAATATGCGAATGGTATCATTTATTCCCGACATATTTATCTCTTGATATTTTGCATTACTTTATATTATCTTTGTAAGTTTGATTACGAAGGTGAAACCTTCGTAATATTGTATCCCTGGTCTTCGTCCAAAGTTCATTAAATCCTTGGGGGAATAATGCTTCAGCGGACGAAGGACATTTGATATTTAACCTTTTTTGTGTTGCCTTGTTCTTGATTCATAGCATTTGAGAACAAGTCCCCAACAAGCATGCTTGATGAATACAAGACACCAGACCGGTTTTGGGCTGAGGCAATTAACACCGCCTGCTACTCCATCAACCGGTTATATCTCCACCGAATCCTCAAGAAGACATCATATGAACTCCTAACCGGTAAAAGCCCAATGTTTCATATTTTAGAGTCTTTGGTAGCAAATGTTTTATTCTTATCAAAAGAGGTAGAAAATCTAAATTTGCTCCTAAGGTTGTAGAAGGCTTTTTACTTGGTTATGATTCAAACACAAGGGCATATAGAGTCTTTAACAAGTCCACTGGACTAGTTGAAGTTTCTTGTGACATTGTGTTTGATGAGACTAACGGCTCTCAAGTAGAGCAAGTTGATCTTGATGAGTTAGATGATGAAGAGGCTCCGTGCATCGCGCTAAGGAACATGTCCATCAGGGATGTGTGTCCTAAGGAATCCGAAGAGCCTCCATAAGCACAAGATCAACCATCATCTTCCATACAAGCATCTCTACCAACTCAAGATGAGGAACAGGCTCAAGATGATGAAGAAGAAGATCAAGAAGATGAGTGAAAGTCGCCTAGAGGGGGGGTGAATAGGGCGAAACTGAAATTCTCAAAAATAATCACAACTACAAGCCGGGTTACCGTTAGAAATATAATCGAGTCCGCGAGAGAGGGCGGAAAACAAATCGCAAGCGAATAAGGAGTGTGACACGTGGATTTGTTTTACCGAGGTTCGGTTCTCGCAAACCTACTCCCCGTTGAGGTGGTCACAAAGACCGGGTCTCTTTCAACCCTTTCCCTCTCTCAAACGGTCCCTCGGACCGAGTGAGCTTTCTCTTCTCAAATGCTTGGAACACAAAGTTCCCACAAGGACCACCACAAGATTGGTGTCTCTTGCCTCAATTACAAGTGAGTTTGATCGCAATGAAGAATCAAAGAAGGAAGAAAGCAATCCAAGCGCAAGAGCTCGAAAGAACACAAGCAAATCTCTCTCACTAATCACTAGGGCGTTGTGTGGAGTTTGGAAAGGATTTGATCACTTTGGTGTGTCTAGAATTGAATGCTAGAGCTCTTGTAAGTAGTTGAAGTGGGAAAACTTGGATGACTTGAATGAGGGGTGGTTGGGGGTATTTATATCCCCAACCACCAAACTAGCCGTTTGGGTGGAGGCAGTCTGTCGTATGGTGCACCGGACAGTCCGGTGCGCCAGCCACGTCACCCGAACGTTAGGGTTCCGACCGTTGGAGCTCTGACGCTGGGCCCGCCTGGATGTCCTGTGGCGCACCGGACATCCACTATTCAGTGTCCGGTGCGTCATGACGCGCGTGCCTGACTTCTGCGCGCCAGACTGCGCGCTCTGGCGCGCATTTAATGTGCTTGCAGGTGACCGTTGGCGCCAGAAGTAGTCGTTGCCCCGCAGTTACACCGGACAGTCTGGTGTACACCGGACACGTCCGGTGAATTATAGCGGAGCAGCCGAAGCGAATTCCTGAGGCTGCCGAGTTCGGAGTCGCGTCCTCTTGGAGCACCGGACACTGTCCGGTGTACACCGGACAGTCCGGTGAATTATAGCGCGCCGGCTCCGAGAATTCCCGAAGGTGAAGAGTTTGAAGTCGGTCTTCCCTGGTGCACCGGACACTGTCCGGTGGTGCACCGGACAGTCCGGTGCACCAGTCCAGGGTGCCTTCGGTTGGCCCTTGCTCCTTTGTTTGAACCCTTTCTCTTGATCTTTTTATTGGCTTATGGTGAACCTTTGGTACCTGTAGAACTTATAAACTTGGGCAAACTAGTTAGTCCAATTATTTGTGTTGGGCAATTCAACCACCAAAATTAGTTATAGGAAATAGGTGTAAGCCTAATTCCCTTTCAATCTCCCCCTTTTTGGTGATTGATGCCAACACAAACCAAAGCAAGTATAGAAGTGCATAATTGAACTAGTTTGCAAAATGTAAGTGCAAAGGTTACTTAGAATTGAGCCAATAAATATTACTTACTAGATATGCATGGATTGTTTCTTCATTTTTAACATTTTGGACCATGCTTGCACCACAAGTTTTGTTTTTGCAAATTCTTTTGTAAATTCTTTTCAATGTCCTTTTGCAAGATAGTCAAAGGTAAATGAATAAGATTTTGAGAAGCATTTTCAAGATTTGAAATTTTCTCCCCATGTTTCAAATGCTTTTCCTTTTACTAAACGAAACTCCCCCTCAAATAAATTCTCCTCTTAGTGTTCAAGAGGGTTTTAAGATATCAATTTTGAATATGCTACTTTCTCCCCCTTTAGAACACAAAGAGATACTAATTTGAAATTTTCCAATTGAAAATCATCAATTTAAAATTAGGGTGGTGGTGCGGTCCTTTTGCTTTGGGCCAATACTTTCTCCCCCTTTGGCATGAATCGCCAAAAACGGATACTTGGAATGAAATATAGGCCCTTTTCTAACTATATTCTCCCCTTTGGCAAATAAAATATATAAGTGAAGATTATACCAAGGACGGAGAGTAATGCGGAGCGACGGCGAAGGATGAGGAGTAGAGTGGAGTGGAAGCCTTTGTCTTCGCCGAAGACTCCAATTCCCTTTCAATATACCTATGACTTGGTTTGAAATACACTTGAAAACACATTATTCATAGCATATAAAAGAGACATGATCAAAGGTATATTTATGAGCTATGTGTGCAAATTAGCAAAAGAAATTCCTAGAATCAAGAATATTGAGCTCATGCCTAAGTTTGGTAAAAGATTGTTCATCAAGTGGCTTGGTAAAGATATCGGCTAATTGATCTTTAGTGTTAATGTATGAAATCTCGATATCCCCCTTTTGTTGGTGATCCCTAAGAAAATGATACCGAATGGCTATGTGTTTAGTGCGGCTATGCTCAACGGGATTATCCGCCATGCGGATTGCACTCTCATTATCACATAGAAGAGGAACTTTGGTTAATTTGTAACCGTAGTCCCGCAGGGTTTGCCTCATCCAAAGCAATTGCGCGCAACAATGGCCTGCGGCAATATACTCGGCTTTGGCGGTAGAAAGAGCGACCGAATTTTGCTTCTTTGAAGCCCAAGACACCAAGGATCTTCCCAAGAACTGGCAAGTCCCCGATGTGCTCTTCCTATTAATCTTACACCCCGCCCAATCGGCATCCGAATAACCAATCAAATCAAATGTGGATCCCCGAGGGTACCAAAGCCCAAACTTAGGAGTATAAGCCAAATATCTCAAGATTCGTTTTACGGCCGTAAGGTGTGATTCCTTAGGGTCGGCTTGGAATCTTGCACACATGCATACGGAAAGCATAATGTCCGGTCGAGATGCACATAAATAGAGTAATGAACCAATCATCGACCGGTATACCTTTTGATCCACGGACTTACCTCCCGTGTCGAGGTCGAGATGCCCATTGGTTCCCATGGGTGTCTTGATGGGCTTGGCATCCTTCATTCTAAACTTGGTTAGAATGTCTTGAGTGTACTTAGTTTGGCTAATGAAGGTGCCCTCTTGGAGTTGCTTGACTTGGAATCCTAGAAAATACTTCAACTCCCCCATCATAGACATCTCGAATTTCTGTGTCATGATCCTACTAAATTCTTCACATGTAGATTCGTTAGTAGACCCAAATATAATATCATCAACATAAATTTGGCATACAAACAAATCATTGTCAAGAGTTTTAGTGAATAAAGTAGGATCGGCCTTGCCGACTTTGAAGCCATTAGCAATAAGGAAATCTCTAAGGTATTCATACCATGCTCTTGGGGCTTGCTTGAGCCCATAAAGCGCCTTAGAGAGCCTATAGACATGGTTAGGGTACTCACTATCTTCAAAGCCGGGAGGTTGCTCAACATAGACCTCCTCCTTGATTGGTCCATTGAGGAAGGCACTCTTCACGTCCATTTGATAAAGCTTGAAGCCATGGTAAGTAGCATAGGCTAATAATATGCGAATGGACTCAAGCCTAGCTACGGGTGCATAGGTTTCACCAAAATCCAAACCTTCGACTAGTGAATACCCCTTGGCCACGAGTCGAGCTTTGTTCCTTGTTACCACACCATGCTCATCTTGCTTGTTGCGGAAGACCCACTTGGTTCCTACAACATTTTGATTAGGACGTGGAACTAAATGCCATACCTCGTTCCTCGTGAAGTTGTTGAGCTCCTCTTGCATCGCCATCACCCAATCCGAATCTTGGCGTGCTTCCTCTACCCTGTGTGGCTCAATAGAGGAAACAAAAGAGTAATGCTCACAAAAATGTGCAACACGAGATCGAGTGGTTACCCCCTTATGAATGTCACCGAGGATGGTGTCGACGGGGTGATCTCGTTGGATTGCTTGGTGGACTCTTGGGTGTGGCGGCTTTGGCTCTTTATCCTCCTTGTCTTGATCATTTGCATCTCCCCCTTGATCATTGTCGTCATCTTGAGGTGGCTCATTTCTTTGATCTTCTCCTTCATCAACTTGAGCCTCGTCCTCATTTTGAGTTGGTGGAGATGCTTGCGTGGAGGAGGATGGTTGATCTTGTGCATGTGGAGGCTCTTCGGATTCCTTAGGTCACACATCCCCAATGGACATGTTCCTTAGCGCGATGCACGGAGCCTGTTCTTCACCTATCTCATCAAGATCAACTTGCTCTACTTGAGAGCCGTTAGTCTCATCAAACACAACGTCACAAGAAACTTCAACTAGTCCTGAGGACTTGTTAAAGACTCTATATGCCCTTGTGTTTGAGTCATATCCTAGTAAAAAGCCTTCTACAGTTTTAGGAGCAAATTTAGATTTTCTACCTCTTTTAACAAGAATAAAGCATTTGCTACCAAAAACTCTAAAATATGAAATATTGGGCTTTTTACCGGTTAGGAGTTCATAGGATGTCTTCTTGAGGATTCGGTGTAGATATAACCGGTTGATGGCGTAGTAGGCGGTATTGACCGCCTCGGCCCAAAACCGATCCGGTGTCTTGTACTCATCAAGCATGGTTCTTGCCATGTCCAAAAGAGTTCGATTCTTCCTTTCCACCACACCATTTTGTTGTGGGGTGTAGGGAGAAGAGAACTCATGCTTGATGCCCTCCTCCTCAAGGAAGCCTTCAATTTGAGAGTTCTTGAACTCCGTCCCGTTGTCGCTTCTAATTTTCTTGATCCTCAATCCGAACTCATTTTGAGCCCGTCTTAAGAATCCCTTTAAGGTCTCTTGGGTATGGGATTTTTCCTGCAAAAAGAACACCCAAGTGAAGCGAGAATAATCATCCACAATAACTAGACAGTACTTACTCCCGCTGATGCTTATGTAAGCGATCGGGCCGAATAAATCCATGTGTAGGAGCTCCAGTGGCCTGTCACTTGTCATGATGTTTTTGTGTGGATGATGAGTGCCAACTTGCTTCCCGGCTTGGCATGCGCTACAAATCCTGTCTTTCTCAAAATGAACATTTGTTAGTCCTAAAATGTGTTCTCCCTTTAGAAGCTTATGAAGATTCTTCATTCCAACATGTGCTAGTCGGCGGTGCCAGAGCCAACCCATGTTAGTCTTAGCAATTAAGCAAGTGTCGAGTTCAGCTCTATCAAAATCTACCAAGTATAGCTGACCCTCTAACACTCCCTTAAAAGCTATTGAATCATCACTTCTTCTAAACACAGTGACACCTACATCAGTAAATAGACAGTTGTAGCCCATTTGACATAATTGAGATACGGAAAGCAAATTGTAATCTAAAGAATCTACAAGAAAAACATTTGAAATGGAATGGTCAGGAGATATAGCTATTTTACCCAAACCTTTGACCAAACCTTGGTTTCCATCCCCGAATGTGATAGCTCATTGGGGATCTTGGTTTTTCTCGTAGGAGGAGAACATCCTCTTCTCCCCTGTCATGTGGTTTGTGCACCCGCTGTCGATGATCCAACTTGAGCCCCCGGATGCATAAACCTACAAAACAAGTTTAGTTCTTGACTTTAGGTACCCAAACGGTTTTGGGTCCTTTGGCATTAGAAACAAGAACTTTGGGTACCCAAACACAAGTCTTGGAGCCCTTGTGTTTGCCCCCAACAAACTTGGCAACTACCTTGCCGGATTTGTTAGTCAAAACATAAGATGCATCAAAAGTTTTAAATGAAATGCTATGATCATTTGATGCACTAGGAGTTTTCTTTCTAGGCAACTTAGCACGGGTTGGTTGCCTAGAGCTAGATGTCTCACCCCTATACATAAAAGCATGGTTAGGGCCAGAGTGAGACTTCCTAGAGTGAATTTTCCTAATTTTGCTCTCGGGATAACCGGCAGGGTACAAAATGTAACCCTCGTTATCCTGAGGCATGGGAGCCTTGCCCTTAACAAAATTAGACAATCTTTTAGGAGGGGCACTAAGTTTGACATTATCTCCCCTTTGGTAGCCAATGCCATCCTTGATGCCAGGGCGTCTCCCATTATGGAGCATACTTCTAGCAAATTTAAACTTTTCATTTTCTAAGTTATGCTCAGCAATTTTAGCATCTAATTTTGCTATATGATCATTTTGTTGTTTAATTAAAGCCATATGATCATGAATAGCATCAATATCAACATCTCTACATCTAGTGCAAATAGAAACATGCTCAACAGTAGATGTAGAGGGTTTGCAAGAATTAAGTTCAACAATCTTAGCATGCAAAATATCATTGTTATCTCTAAGATTGGAAATTGTAACATTGCAAACATCTAATTCTTTAGCCTTAGCAAACAATTTCTCATTCTCATCTCTAAGGCTAGCAAGAGAAATATTCAACTCATCAATCCTAGCAAGTAAATCAACATTATCATCTCTAGGATTGGAAGTTGAAACATTACAAACATGAGAATCAACCTTAGCAATTAATTTAGCATTTTCATTTCTAAGGTTGGCAATAGTGTCATGGCAAGCGCTTAGCTCACTAGATAGTTTTTGACATTTTTCTATTTCTAGAGCATAAGCATTTTTAACCTTAACATGTTTCTTGTTTTCCTTAATAAGGAAGTCCTCTTGGGAATCCAAAAGGTCATCCTTTTCATGAATAGCACTAATTAATTCATTTAATTTTTCCTTTTGTTCCATGTTAAGGTTGGCAAAAAGGGTGCGCAAGTTATCCTCCTCATCACTAGCATTTTCATCACTAGAAGACTCATATTTAGTGGAGGATTTAGATTTAACCTTCTTCTTTTTGCTGTCCTTTGCCATGAGGCACTTGTGGCCGATGTTGGGGAAGAGGAGTCCCTTGGTGACGGCGATGTTGGCGGCGTCCTCGTCGGAGGAGGAGGAGTCGGTGGAGCTCTCGTCGGAGTTCCACTCGCGGCACACGTGGGCATCGCCGCCCTTCTTCTTGTGGTACCTCTTCTTTTCTCTTCTCTTGCCCTTCTTGTCGTTATCCCTGTCACTGTCACTTGATAATGGACATTTAGCAATAAAGTGATCGGGCTTACCACACTTGTAGCAAACCTTCTTGGAACGGGATTTGTAATCCTTCCCCTTCCGTTGCTTGAGGATTTGGCGAAAGCTTTTGATGATTAAAGCCATCTCCTCATTGTCGAGCTTGGAGGCGTCAATTGGTTGTCTACTCGGTGTAGACTCCTCCTTCTTCTCCTCCATCGCCTTAAATGACACCGGTTGTGCTTCGGACGTGGAGGGTTCATCAAGCTCGTTGATCTTCTTTGAGCCTTTAATCATACATTCAAAGCTCACAAAATTCCCGATTACTTCCTCGGGAGTCATTAGTGTATATCTAGGATTACCACGAATTAATTGAACTTGAGTGGGGTTAAGGAAAATGAGTGATCTTAAAATAACCTTAACCACCTCGTGGTCATCCCATTTCTTGCTCCCGAGGTTGCGCACTTGGTTCACCAAGGTTTTGAGCCGGTTGTACATATCTTGTGGCTCCTCCCCTTGGCGAAGACGGAAGCGACCGAGCTCCCCCTCGATCGTTTCCCGCTTGGTGATCTTGGTGAGTTCATCACCTTCGTGCGCGGTCTTGAGTAAGTCCCAAATCTCCTTCGCATTCTTCAATCCTTGCACCTTGTTATATTCCTCTCTACTTAGAGAGGCGAGGAGAATGGTTGTGGCTTGGGAATTGAAGTGCTCGATTTGGGCCACTTCATCCACATCATAGTCGTCATCCCCTACAGATGGTACCTGTGCACCAAACTCGACAACATCCCATATACTTTTGTGGAGTGAGGTTAGATGAAATCGCATTAAATCACTCCACCTAGCATAGTCTTCACCATCAAACGTTGGTGGTTTGCCTAATGGGACGGAAAGCAAAGGTGCATGTTTAGAAACGCGAGGGTAGCGTAAGGGGATCTTACTATACTTCTTACGCTCTTGGCGCTTAGAAGTGACAGACGCCGCGTCGGAGCCAGAGGTGGATGTCGATGAAGAATCGGTCTCGTAGTAGACCACCTTCCTCATCCTCTTTTTCTTGTCCCCACTTTGATGCGGCTTGTGGGAAGAAGATTTCTCCTTCTTCTCTTTGTGGTATGAAGAAGACTTCTTCCCTTTGGAGGAGTCCTTCTTCTTCTCCTTCCTCTTGGTGCGGGACTCTTCCGATGAAGTGCTCCCGTGGCTCGTAGTGGGCTTGTCGCCGGTCTCCATCTCCCTCTTGGTGTGATCTCCCGACATCACTTCGAGCGGTTAGGCTCTAATGAAGCACCGGGCTCCGATACCAATTGAAAGTCGCCTAGAGGGGGGGTGAATATGGCGAAACTGAAATTCTCAAAAATAATCACAACTACAAGCCGGGTTAGCATTAAAAATATAATCGAGTCCGCGAGAGAGGGCGGAAAACAAATCGCAAGCGAATAAGGAGTGTGACACGTGGATTTGTTTTACCGAGGTTCGGTTCTCGCAAACCTACTCCCCGTTGAGGTGGTCACAAAGACCGGGTCTCTTTCAACCCTTTCCCTCTCTCAAACGGTCCCTCGGACCGAGTGAGCTTTCTCTTCTCAAATGCTTGGAACACAAAGTTCCCACAAGGACCACCACAAGATTGGTGTCTCTTGCCTCAATTACAAGTGAGTTTGATCGCAATGAAGAATCAAAGAAGGAAGAAAGCAATCCAAGCGCAAGAGCTCGAAAGAACACAAGCAAATCTCTCTCACTAATCACTAGGGCGTTGTGTGGAGTTTGGAGAGGATTTGATCACTTTGGTGTGTCTAGAATTGAATGCTAGAGCTCTTGTAAGTAGTTGAAGTGGGAAAACTTGGATGACTTGAATGAGGGGTGGTTGGGGGTATTTATAGCCCCAACCACCAAACTAGCCGTTTTGGTGGAGGCAGTCTGTCGTATGGTGCACCGGACAGTCCGGTGCGCCAGCCACGTCACCCGAACGTTAGGGTTCCGACCGTTGGAGCTCTGACGCTGGGCCCGCCTGGATGTCCTGTGGCGCACCGGACATCCACTATTCAGTGTCCGGTGCGTCATGACGCGCGTGCCTGACTTCTGCGCGCCAGACTGCGCGCTCTGGCGCGCATTTAATGTGCTTGCAGGTGACCGTTGGCGCCAGAAGTAGTCGTTGCCCCGCAGTTACACCGGACACGTCCGGTGAATTATAGCGGAGCAGCCGAAGCGAATTCCTGAGGCTGCCGAGTTCGGAGTCGCGTCCTCTTGGAGCACCGGACACTGTCAGGTGTACACCGGACAGTCCGGTGAATTATAGCGCGCCGGCTCCGAGAATTCCCGAAGGTGAAGAGTTTGAAGTCGGTCTTCCCTGGTGCACCGGACACTGTCCGGTGGTGCACCGGACAGTCCGGTGCACCAGTCCAGGGTGCCTTCGGTTGGCCCTTGCTCCTTTGTTTGAACCCTTTCTCTTGATCTTTTTATTGGCTTATGGTGAACCTTTGGTACCTGTAGAACTTATAAACTTGGGCAAACTAGTTAGTCCAATTATTTGTGTTGGGCAATTCAACCACCAAAATTAGTTATAGGAAATAGGTGTAAGCCTAATTCCCTTTCAATGAGCCACCTCAAGAGGAGGGCAATGATCAAGGGTGAGATGACATGATCAAGACAAGGAAGATGAACAGGGTCAAAGACCGCCACACCCAAGAGTCCACCAGGCGATTCAAAGAGATCACCCCGTGAACACCATCCTCGGCGATATTCATAATGGGGTAACCACTCGATCTCGAGTCGCTCATTTTTGTGAACATTACTCTTTTGTTTCCTCTATTGAGCCACACAGGGTAGAAGATGCACTTAATGATTCAGATTGGGTGCTGGCGATGCAAGAGGAGCTCAACAACTTCACGAGGAATGAGGTATGGCATTTGGTTCCACGTCCTAATCAAAATGTTGTAGGAACCAAGTGGGTATTCCGCAACAAGCAAGATGAGCATGGTGTGGTGACAAGGAACAAAGCACGACTTGTGGCCAAAGGCTATTCGCAAGTCGAAGGTTTGGATTTCGGTGAAACCTATGCACCCGTAGCTAGGCTTGAGTCAATTCGTATATTACTTGCCTATGCTACTTACCATGGCTTTAAGCTTTATCAAATGGACGTGAAAAGTGCCTTCCTCAATGGACCAATCAAGGAAGAGGTCTATGTTGAGCAACCTCCCGGCTTTGAAGATAGTGAGTACCCTAACCATGTTTACAAACTCTCAAAGGCGCTTTATGGGCTCAAGCAAGCCCCAAGAGCATGGTATGAATGCCTAAGAGATTTTCTTATCACTAATGGTTTCAAAGTCGGAAAAGCCGATCCTACTCTCTTTACTAAAACTATTGCAAAAGATTTGTTTGTATGCCAAATTTATGTTGATGATATCATATTTGGGTCTACTAACAAATCTACTTGTGAAGAGTTTAGTAGGATCATGGTCCAAAAATTCGAGATGTCTATGATGGGGAGTTGAAGTATTTTCTAGGATTTCAAGTCAAGCAACTCCAAGAGGGCACCTTCATCAGCCAAACAAAGTACATTCAAGATATACTCACCAAGTTTGGAATGAAGAATGCCAAGCCCATCAAGACACCCATGGGAACCAATGGGCATCTCGACCTCGACACGGGAGGTAAATCCGTAGATCAAAAGGTATACCAGTCGATGATAGGATCTCTACTCTATTTATGTGCATCTCGACCGGATATTATGCTTTCCGTATGCATTTGTGCAAGGTTCCAGGCCGATCCTAAGGAAGTTCACCTTAGGGCCGTGAAAAGAATCTTGAGATATTTAGTTTATACTCCTAAGTTTGGTCTTTGGTACCCCAAGGGATCCTCTTTTGATTTATTAGGATATTCAGATGCTGATTGGGTAGGGTGTAAAATTGCTAGAAAGAGCACATCAGGGACTTGTCAGTTTCTGTGGAGATCCCTGGTGTCTTGGGCTTCAAAGAAACAAAACTCAGTAGCTCTTTCTACCGCCAAAGCCGAGTATATTACCGCAGGCCATTGTTGCGCGCAATTGCTTTGGATGAGGCAAACCCTCAGGGACTATGGCTACAAATTTAGCAAAGTCCCTCTTCTACGTGATAATGAGAGTGTAATCCGCATGGCAGATAATCCCGTTGAACACAGCTGCACTAAGCACATAGCCATTCGGTATCACTTTTTGAGAGATCACCAACAAAGGGGGATATCGAGATAGCCTATATTAACACCAAAGAACAATTAGCCGATATCTTTACCAAGCCATTAGATGAGAAAACCTTTACCAAACTTAGGAATGAGCTAAACATTCTTGATTCTCGGAACTTTGATTGATACTTTCCACACATAGCTCATTTATATACCTTTGATCATATCTCTTTTATGTCTATGACTAATGTGTTTTCAAGTGTATTCTCATGCTTAGTCATAGAATTGAAAGGGAAATGGAGTATTCGGCAAAGACGACGCTTTCACTCAACTCCATCGGTATTATCTACTCTTTGTCAGTATTCCGCCATCTCTCCACATTGGTATAATCTTTCACTCATATATTGTTTGCCAAAGGGGGAGAGAATTTACTAAGGGCTCATATTTCACTCAAAGTATCTGTTTTTGGCGATTAATGCCAAAGGGGGAGAAAGTATTAGCCTAAAGCAAAAGGACCGCACCACCACGCCAATTTAAAAAATTTTCGAAGTTTAATTTGTTAAATGTTTTTTCAATTGGTATGTTTGAAATTAGCATTCCTCTAAGAAATTCTATCTCAATTGGTAAAACCCTCTTGAACACTAAGAGGAGAATTTCATTTAGGGGGAGTTTTATTTTAAGTCAAAGGAAAAGCATTTGAAACAGGGGGAGAAAATCTCAAATCTTTAAAATGCTTCTTTCAATCTTATTCATATACCTTTGACTATTTGCAAAAGGATTTTTGAAAAAAAATTCCAAAGAATTTGCAAAAACAAAACTAGTGGTGCAAATGTGGTCCAAAATGTTAAAAGAAAGAAAGCAATCCATGCATATCCTATGAAAGTTTATATTGGTTTCATTCCAAGCAACCTATGCACTTACATTATGCAAACTAGTTCAATTCTGCACTTATGTATTTGCTTTGGTTTGTGTTGGCATCGATCACCAAAAAGGGGGAGATTGAAAGGGAAATAGGGTCAAACCTTTTCCTAAAATGATTTTGGTGGTTGAATTGCCCAACACAAACAATTGGACTAACTAGTTTGCTCTAGATTATATGTTCTACAGGTGCCATAGGTTCAACACAAACCAATAAAAAGAACAAGTTAGGGTTCAAAACAAAAAGGAGCAAAGAAACCGAAGGCTGCCCTGGTCTGGCGCACCAGACTATCTGGTGTGCCATCGGACAGTGTCCGGTGCGCTAGGGAGATCAACTCTGAACTGCTCAGCTTCGGGTTTCTGGAAAAGCCACTCCGCTATAATTCACCGGACTGTCCGGTGTGCCAGCGGAGCAACGGCTACAGCGCAACGGTCGACTCCAACAAAAACATGAAAAGCGCTACAGTGCGTGGACAGTGCGCATAGAGTCAGAGCAGGCGCCAGAAGGCGCACCGGACAGTGAATAGTGACTGTCCGGTGGCCCAGGCTGACAGAGCTCCAACGGTCGAACCCTAATAGTTGGGTGATGTGGCTGGCGCACCGGACAGTGTCCGGTGCGCCCATCGACAGACAGCCTCCCCAACGGCCATTTTGGTGGGTGGGGCTATAAATACCCCCAACCACCACACTTCAAGGCATCCAAGTTTTCAGCCATTGCATTAAATACAAGAGCTCTATACTTCACTCCAAGACACAAAACAAAAGATCAAATCCTCTCCAAGTTCCAATATCATTCCAAAGACTTAGTGGATTATGAGAGAGAGACATTTGTGTTCATTTGAGTTTTTGTCGCTTGGATCGCTTTTCTTCTTCATCCATTCTTGTTCTCAAGCAACTTGTAATCAAGCAAGAGACACCAAGTTGTGGTGGTCCTTGTAAGAGGTCTAAGTGACCCGTTGATTAAGGAGAAAAGCTCACTCGGTCGAGGTGACCGTTTGAGAGAGGGAAAGGGTTGAAAGAGACCCGGTCTTTGTGACAACCTCAACGGGGAGTAGGTTTGCAAGAACCGAACCTCGGTAAAACAAATCACCATGTCATCTTTGCTTTTTATTTGTTTTCACCCTCTCTTTCGGACTCGATTTTAATTCTAACGCTAACCCCGGCTTGTAGTGTGTGCTTAAGTTTATAATTTTCAGATTACACCTATTCACCCCCCCTCTAGGCGACTTTCAGTCTGCTTCGTGCTCATGGTAGAAAGATAGGAGGAAGGGCACGTGCACCTAGTGCAACACCTATTACTTCATGAGTGAGATCCTGACTGGTGCTAAGATCCGCTACCCTCAAATACAAAAACTTCTTTACGCCATCCTCATAACCAAGCAAAAACTCATGAACTATTTTGAATCGCACCTTGTGACTGTGGTCACCTCATTCCCCTTAGGCGAGGTCACCCAGAACCCAGAGGCCATCAGGAGAATCACGAAGTGGGACCTTGAGTTGATGGGACACGATGTTGCATATGCCCCCTAGACGACAATCAAGTCACAGGCCCTCGTTGACTTCATCGCAGAATGGATCGACGATCAGACGTTGCCTGCTTTGGTGGAAAGGAGTGTTGGACCATGTATTTTGATGACTCTCTGACCGAAAAGGCAATGTTAGCGATTGCCTTTGCCTTTGCTTGGTCTAATTATGTTCACCTGTAGGCTGTGGAAGTGGACAATGCCCATTGCAATGACCGAGTGGGGGTCCGGGTTCGTCGGACGCGGAAGAGCGGAGATGGTAATTCGCAGGGCTGGTTCATTAGCCGTTGGTGGGTGATGGGGGACTATGAGGCGTTGGGGCAACGCGGAGGGTAGAGACGGCGACCCTAGGCCTGGTTGCCTAGGCGAGGCATGGAGACGACGAGCAGGGCGAGTTCACGAGTACAGAGGGGGCGATGGCAGGCATATCTAGACGACGAGGCGGCACACCAGAGATTGGACGACCGGTAGGGCTGCACAAAAAGACCCGATACCCGACGCTCGAACCCGAAAACCCCGACCCCATACATGAATACCCCGAACCCAAAAAAACCTGAATAACAATTAAGGTAGCAACTTCGGTACCTGAAATTATTAAGACAGTTTTGGGTCAAACAAACCGGTACCCGAAGTATCCTGATCTACCCGAACAACCACATACATAGTGTACTTTAGAAATAAGAAGTCCCACCTCTCAATCCCTCATGCTCTCTAAACTAGATCGCATTTGCACCACCTCCAGTCCACAACAGGCCATCATGCCCACACCGCACTGAAAGGAAAATGGCCTCAACATTTCCTATAATCGATTTTGGTGTTTGATGTCCATCACAAACCATATGGACTAACTAGTTTACCCAGTGAATATTTTCTTAGGTGCATAAAGTTCACATAAACAAACAAAGAAAATGATTTGGATAATTCTACACGGTTGGAGCAAAAACAGAAATTGGTGTAGCTTGTGGCACACCGGACACTGTCCAGTGCCCAGGCTGGAGACCTCCGCGAACTGGCCGCTCTCGGGTTTTCTCAGAGCTCGTCCACTAAAATTTAGGACTGTCTGGTGTGCCACCGGACTGTCTGGTGAGACAACGGAGCAATGACCAACTTCGCCAATGGTCGACTGTGGAACATTCTGACCTCAGAAGTCAGAAGATAGTCTGCGATGTTAGATCGCACCGGACTGTCTAGTGTGCCGTCGGACTATCTGGTGCCGCAAGAAGACAGAAGACTTCACGGTCAACAGCTCCAAACTCCAACTGTCGGTTGACGTGGCACGCACCGGATAGTGAACAGTGTTGTGTCCGGTGCACCACCGTACTGTCCGGTGTCCCCATCGATAGCAACAGCTAGAATAGTGGTTGGGGCTATAAATACCACCCAACCACCATCATTCAAGACATCCAAGCATTCCGACTTCCTCATTCAATACTAGAGCAAAAGAATAGATTCCAAAACACAATCAAAACATCAATCATCTCCAAGTTCCAAAAATCAAGTCAAGTGCTCAAAAGTGTTTAGTGACTTGAGAGAGGATGATTTATGTTTCTTTTGTTGCTCTTGTTCTTTGGTTGCTTTCTTCTTCTCATTCTAATCTTTCCAAGTGCTTTGTAAAGCTAGCAAGGGACACCTAATTGTGTGGTAATCCTTGTGGGGTCTTAGTGACCCGTGTGATTAAGAAGAAGCACTCGATCGGTCTAAGTGACCGATTGAGAGAGGGGAAGGGTTGTAATAGACCCGACCTTTGTGGCCTCCTCAACGGGGAGTAGGTTCTTTGGAACCGAACCTCGAGAAACAAATCACCATGTTCATTTGTGTTGATCTTCATCACTCGATTTGTTTATCCCTTCTCCTCTCCCTCTAAAAGTTCTCTTGCTCATATTGTTTTGAGTTGACTCCCAAAGTTATCTGCATTGATTGAGTAACTCATAACAAGAAGAACTATCTTTCGCACTTCAAATTCAATATTATTTATTTCTAACCCTAACCTCAGGTGAAGTGCGTGTTCAAAGTTTATAATTTTAAGGTTTCGCCTATTCAGTCCCCTCTAGGTGACTTTCACGCACAAAATATGCCACAGGCGGTGCCCGCTTGCCAACTCTTCGCTTGACGCCTGCATGTTAGCTCATCGCTTGTCGCCTGCTGCCCCATTGAGCCGCCTAAGCCTGCGTTGTCGATCCACTTGTGCCTTGCTCCTTTAGCTTGCGCATCGTCGCCGCCCAAGCAGCAAGCCACCCAGTGCCTGCACGCTAACAAGTCGCCCGATGCCCCTATCTCCCTTAGTCCCTCATCGCCCCTATCTGTCAGCCATGCAGGACTACATTGCGGGATGCCAGCAGGATCCAGTAGGGGCAAGAGAACTGTGGTGAAGCTAACACTAAAGAGTGGCACCAACAATGAAGAAGCTAGGAATGTCGGATATCTCGGTTTAACCCGACCCCAATTTTTTGGTACCCAAAAAATTGTGTATCAAGTAATACGGGTGGAGTTCGGGTTTAGCCGTTGGATATCCGAAATTTTAGAAACGCGAACAACCCAACTCGAATTTTTGGGTATACCCGAACGCCTAGCCCTAATGACTGGTTAGAGCGAGAGGGAGCTAGAGGTCGGAGGCAGGAGGATGTGGCTGGTGGGCGGTGACCGATTTGGTGAGGGTGTGAGGCCTGTGCAGTGGCGGTTGATGGAGGACGAAGGATTGAAAGGTGCCAGAAAAATGAGAAAAATGGCCAAGGAACATGAACCTATTCTAGTTAGATGGACCATGCTCCTGCCATGTCTGGGTGGCCTAAGGTCTGAATCCTCCCCTGAGCGCCAAGGAAAATGAGAAAAAGGATCCAAAGAAGATACGAGCCTATTCTAGTTAGATGGGTCAGATTCCGAGCCATGGTCCGGATGACAAAGGCTCTAAGGATCTGTTTGGTTCCTTTCCTAATATTGTCTTTAATGGTCACCGCCTAATGCCCCTCCCCTAACTATGGTGTCAACTTTATACACAATTTGTGTTCATCGTTTCCCCTACAATAGCTACAATGTTAGTGTTTTGTACAACGAACCACTGCATTTGAAGCTGCGGCTGCCGCCCCCTACTCTTGATTTATGTGTGTAGCTTTGATTGTTAGTTGGGAAAAATGGTAATTGATGATGAATATGCATGAAAAATGATATCTATGGTTATATTGGGGTATATGGGGAGAATTTAGGAGAAACCGCTGTAGAGGATAGTGTTGTAGAGAAGATATTGTTGACGTGGCGTAATAGTGAGATATATGCAGAGAAATATAGATGAGACTGTCGAAGAGAGTCTAAGACGCATGAACCCGTCTAACTTTATTTTATCGAAGCTTAGTTCTTAATTTCGAACTATTAACTATAGACTAGTTAGCTGCCCGTGCGTTGCTACGGTTTCTATATACTACATAGATAAATCTTATTTAAATTAAACACATTTCAAACATTTACAATGATTTGTGCTTCATTTGAATTGGTCGTTGTGTCCGATATCAACACATCTAACATATAATTTGTATAAATTCATTTTATAAACCGAGTGAGAAACCACACTTTCAATGCTCGCTCTTGTGAGGTGGCTCGGTGGCAACAAACCTTACCGCTGCCCCTTTCTCCTCTCCTCCATCTTGCCGCCACCAGAGTAAGCATCTGAAAGTCCTGAACGACTTGCGAGAATGAATGTGGTGGGATCCTCCTCACATTTTCACGACTGACATATTTCCTTGTTTAGCAGGTATGTTTCTTTTGGTTCCCCTCGTGGTCTATATGAACCATGGTTAAACTTTTGAGTAAAAAAAATGTAACCAGAATCTATCAAATAATGAATCCCCGTTTCTAGATTATTGGGAACTAAAGATTTGCTAACAACCCCACCCCTTCTAGATGCTCATATGAACTAAGGGCCCTGTTTGGGATAACTCTAGCTCCAAGAAATTTGGTGGAGTTGGTAGAGTAGGTCATTAGGTGCTTCAAAAAATCGTGAAGCTAGAATTGTAATCCTTTAGAAGACATTTAGATAAGTTATTTTGTTTAATATTTATATTAAAAATATATTTTTAAAATTATTTAAATTAATATTATAAACTACAACTCCATAGTGTAGCTAGAACCTGGAGCCATCCCAAACACCCTCTAAACCAGAAACGAATAAAAGGTTATTAAACTGATAAGAAAAAACACCCTAGGCCCAGAAGAACGGAGTTGCGCCAACCTTGCCAATTCACAATTGGGCAATAAGGACAAGCAATTAGGACAACGGAATGGTAGCCCAATCAAGCATCGAGTAAAATTAGCTAAATAATCTAGACAGTTGGACATGGAGATAGCCCAATCAAGCATTATGGTAAAAACCCTGCATTTTCTGGATTACATTAATGTATCGCTACATGAGAAAATCTTCATTCAAAGATATTATAAATATAACCAGCAAGATGGTGAAGTAGATTGATGAGCCTATATTGAAACATCCAGTCAGCAAATGGTTGCTAATTAGATACTTTCTATGCAAGGGATCCGTTGCTAACTTAGCAATATGGCATGGAAAAGCTGCTACCTATGTCCAAAGAAAACATCCAAAGTGTACGTCTTGTCAAACTACACTTCCTTGTTTCGCGGTTGTTGTTTAATTAAACATAGTTCAGGATGTAGATAGTACAAACAACCTAGGTCACTATTATGTAGTAAAACATTGTTATACAAGAAGATGAGGTGATAATCAACTGTGGGCTGAATGATCTGCACTACTACTATATAATCTAGTTGTGTCAGCTTGAGGTTATTGCTAGTGGTCATAACTAATTAATTGTAGGTGAAGAAGCTAACATCTTCAAATTGACACGCTTGTATTCGTGATGTCTGGCTTAAACTGTATCACCTTTATAAACATATATATAATATAATAGTTGCATGATTTCTCATATAATCTAAGGACAAGTCGTCAAGATGATCAAAATTGAATTGCTTTGGAAACTACTACTGTACTGCAATGGATTATTAAAGCTTTACCTATGAACTGATCTACTTGACATGGTGTCAGGAGTGAGTGCCAACCAAGGCAGTTAGCTCAATCTCTCGACCTATCTATGATGCCACTGGCCTCACAGCTGTTGTCAACACTTGTTTCTGCTTCACTATATTTAATACAAATTGTCAAAGATGCATGCTTCTCACACATGTACTTCCAAGAAGACACTCGTAACTAATCATAAATTCATTTCAGAATTTGAAATTCTAATGCCCAAAGCTAGCTTCATGATTTCACTCTCTGGTTAAGAACCCAATTGGGGGGTGCAATCCGTTTTGGTTTCTGTTTACATAAATATACTGGTGATCCTATGGGCTGAGTTTTAAACTTTATTTACACTTGCTCAGTCTACTGTGGGAGAGGAGACAAGAAGACAAAGAGGACAGACCTAAAGAAAACTGCAGTGTGGGACTATCCCCTGAACCGTCCATTCCCCATCACCACTGATTCAACGATTCCATTGAAAGGGTCGAGAATCCGTCACCGCTTTAGAGTATAATAGGACTCAAAATGTAACGACAAGACACAAACGAATCCCATCTGCATAGCTGTCAAATCAAAGGAGAGGCACCCATCGACGCAGACGCAGGAGAGCCCCTCTCGATCCACGCCATCGATCCTATCACTGGTTCCATGGACGCGCTTCCCTGTTCCCTGGCGGTTCGCGCGTGTGGCTCCTGTAGATGCTCGGTCCGTCGGACTCGAGCAGGAAGAGTGATGAGGCGACAGTGAAGACTGCAACCACCTTCTTGCTCCAGATCATCAGGACTGCGAGGAAGCCCAGGCCGAGGCAGCGCTTCCCAGTTCCCTGATCACGACGCTTCTCTGTTGCTTTGATCTCTGATCCGAGGCGGCACGACGTTATCCCCAAGAGGCAAGTGTTTGTTGCGACTTTTGGCTAACACAGAGCTTGTGGTGACGAGGGTTGGATGACAGTGCGTCCCAATAGCGAGGCGAGCGGACGCGAGAGGCAGTAGAGACGTAGAGTGATGAGGCAGGTGTTTGTTGTGGACTTGCGGCTAACGCGGAGCTCATGGCGGTGAGGGTTGGATGACGACATGGGCTAATAGCGAGGCGGGCGAGTGCGAGAGATGGTGACTTATGATTGCGGGTTGATTTGGAACCAATGGAAGGATCTTTTTGTAAAAAGATAATGCAGAACGACTGTTGAAATTGGTGCTTTTAAGTATAGTAAAGATAAGTTACGACGTCTTATGTAGGAAACAAAATAGGTCCTAGAGAAAGATCGCCATCCTAACATTACAATTATTAGGATACCTCTGTCTCAGCAAAGAGTAAGGATCACGTTGCTGGAAATTCAGCCCTAATTTCTCCTATTGTTTTTTCTTACAGAACTTATTTCTGATCGTGACATTTGTAGTTCTAGATTCAACTTCGCTCTGGTAACCTAACAATTTCTACGTGCTAGCCATATCTGGTGACTTCTATAGCTTCTGGAGATCCGGATTCACATAAGCATTAACGAACAGCTGGAGGCTAACCCATGCTCGTATACTTACCACACACTGAATACGCGTTTATACGTCAGGGGGGCGAATAAGCGCGAGGAGAGAAAAAACTATCACATCACAAATGAAAAACATCACAAAATGAAAACGGGTCAAAGTAACCCTCGCCGCCGCGCAAAAAAACACCCCGCGGGCCGTGTCCCCACCCGTACCCGAATTCCATTTCTTCCTCCCCTTTTTCCTTTCCACGCCTTCCCACCACTCCCAGACAGACCCCCCTTTCCCCTCCCTCCTCGGCCTCCTCGACCACTCCGACGCCCACAGCGCCTCCGGCGAGCTCCACCTCTCCACCGGCGGCAGCGAGGGGCGAGGGGGCTGATACTGTAGGCGGAGGAGGAGCCGAGCCGAGCCGAGCCGATGGGGCAGCAGTCGCTGATCTACGCGTTCGTGGCGCGGGGCACCGTGGTGCTGGCCGAGTACACCGAGTTCACCGGCAACTTCACCACCATCGCCGCCCAGTGCCTGCAGAAGCTCCCCGCCAGCAACAACAAGTTCACCTACAACTGCGACGGCCACACCTTCAACTACCTCGTCGAGGACGGATTCAGTGAGTAGCTTCCCCCCCTCCCCATCCCTTCCGTCGCCCCGGCTCCGATCCGCGCTGTACCGCCTGGATCCGCGCAGCCGCGGCCTCGAATCGGGGCTCGCCTCGCTTGGATCTCGCGGGGTTCGCCTCGATCCGCCTCGTGGGGTCTCAGTTTCGGCCGTATCGAGGTGTTGTTAGGTGGGGTTAGGTTCGACGGTTGCTTCGAGCCTAATCTGAGCGAAGCGGGCTGCGGCTTTACGCTCATCGATCGGAGCAGCTGTTTGGACTCCACCTTGAGTTGAGATGAGATGTGTGTTTTCCTTGAGGGTCGGGAGTTGCTTTAATAGATGGCTATTTTTAGGGGGGCGGCCTGCTCGGATGTTTTTTATTTCCACCTATATCGTTTGCTGAGAATGATGCGTTATGGATACAGCTTCGAGGTGTCTCGACCGTCCTTGACTCGGGGAACCTTATCACAGATTCATGTGTCTCAACTGGCATATATCTGTCGGATGGAACCACGTGGGATATATTTCTCCTGTTTCTAGCCATTGCAAGTGGTCGCCACTTCGCCGATTCTACTGGTGCCAGTTGATTCCATAGTTGTGTAGCTCAATTCCGCTTTCATTTGGTACTCTTTTATGACACAAGAGGTTCCAGCATATTATAGTATCATGTGATGATGAATGATGTACAAGTTCCTAGTGCCTGATATAAATTAGGCATCCATTTCAATAGATTGTGTTGTTCTAGATCAAATATACCGAGTTATTATGCAAGAGAAGCATGCTGCAAGTAACACTGCATGGGTGCATAATGGAGGGTTTGCATTGCCATCGTGACCTGTGAGTTAGCCAGTTAGATGTGAATCTTTATAATACTTTGACTGAATAATGTCTCTGCATGTATCTGACAGCCTCAATATGGCTGTCCCAATATAGAACGTCCATTACTTTCTTTTTCTTGAAGTCATCTTTGGTTAACCTTAAGCAAATATGACTATTTGTTTTTACTTATCTATCCCTTGTGAAGATTCCTAGTTTAACATGAAACATTGGCTAATATATTTGTGCTTTGATGCTTACTTTATCAATCAGCCAATGCTCTAGAACATCTAAATGATAAATATTGTTTGCTTTTCTACAGCGTATTGTGTAGTTGCTGTTGAATCAGTCGGGCGACAAATCCCCATAGCTTTCCTGGACAGAGTTAAGGAAGACTTCACCAAAAAGTATGGAGGCGGGAAAGCAGCTACTGCTGCAGCGAACAGCTTGAAGAGGGAGTTTGGGTCTGTCCCCTTTGTTTGTTTTATATAATCTTTGATAAATCATTAAGCTCCCTTGACTTTGTTGACTAACGTCTATTTGTTTTACTATTAAAGACCAAAGCTTAAAGAGCACATGCAGTACTGTGTGGACCACCCTGAGGAGGTGAGCAAGCTTGCCAAGGTGAAGGCCCAAGTCTCCGAAGTCAAAGGAGTTATGATGGAAAACATTGAGAAGGTACTATATTTAATAATCTGAAAAATACACATATCTGCATTATAATGAAAAAGACAGTGCACCTCAAACATTATTCCTGATTCCTTATTACTATTTTAATGTTCAGGTTCTTGACCGTGGTGAGAAGATTGAGCTGCTAGTTGACAAAACTGAAAATCTGCGTTCTCAGGTAAAGGATTCTTTTAGGATGTCCACATTAGCAATTTAATTTTGCATGTGTGTAGGCCCAATAAAGCAAAGATGAACTCATTTTATCTATAGAATATATAACTCTACGTAGCATTTAGGGAAAATTGGTGATAAAAGCTAGCATAGGTCTTTCACCCTGAGAAGAAAACATGTCTATAGCTTCTTGACCCTTAACATTAAGTGTACAATGAATTTGACTCGGTATGTTGTAGAAGCCTGATGCATGTGCTACTCAACCCACCTAAAGTGTCAGTGACCTTGTTCGTTGAAATGTCATTATCACGTAGTAGGATTGCAGCATTTGTTAAATAATTCTCACTAGAGCAAGCATCAGGTGTTGCTCTATAAGTTAAAAGTGGAAGCATGATGATTTGATTAAATTAACTGGTCGGAACAGCATGCTGCGAAAACGCTGTCTTGAATGTCAACAGATCCTGTAGTCTGGACTAACATTTTTTTTTGTCAGACAACTAGCAAGCCATCATGTTTGTAGGAACACTGCTGAGCTTGTAAGGTGAAGCGGCTTATGTTAGATGACTATCATGCTGTTAGCAGAAAAACAAAACTAAATTATTGTGCATATATAGTTGATCTCTGGTTGAACTGTCGACATGGAAAAATGGCATCGACATACCATTATGCCAATATAATTATTTCCACTGATTTGGTAGTTCACTAGCTGCTATGTTAATGGTTCTTTCTGTGTATTGGCATTAGCTGCACAGGCTGCTTGCTTGAGAATATATGTGGTTCCTATCATAGCATTGGTGAACCATGAAGCATAGTAACTTGGTAATCCTGTTAACCCATTTGTTACTGACCCTATAAATCTGTACCCTATAGTAATCTCGAGTTGCACATAGATATTTTAGATCCCAATGCCCCCAAAATCTTTTACTACTGATGAGTGCGTGTTTATCCATTTATCTCCTACAATGAGAACACTTGGTAGGTATCCAATGCTGAGAAATAGGGGAAGTAATAACAATAAGAAAGAAAGCAGCTTCTTTATGCAATCTAGGATCAATGGAAGCAAGCCAATCGGCATACACAACTTGTGAAAATTCAAAAAAACCCCGGTTTGCAGGCACAGGATTTCAGACAGCAGGGCACCAACGTGCGGCGAAAGATGTGGCTCCAAAACATGAAGATCAAGCTGATCGTCCTGGGCATCATCATCGCGCTGATCCTCATCATCATCCTGTCGGTGTGTCACGGCTTCAAGTGCGGCAGCAAGTGAGGAGGAGGGGGGGGGGGGGGGGGCGTGACTTACAGATGGCTGGTGTGCCCTGGCACTGGCGAGGAGAAAGACCATGGGGAGTTTTGCTCTTTTTTGGTCGTCGTGTTGTTGAGTCCTGGCGCTGATTATTCTTGGTGATCGTCAGAGGGAGTTATTCCTGATGTCGGTGTTGATTGCTGTTGGTTGGGAAGTGACGGTGAACCGGGGGAAGGGGGAGGGGTTGTGTCGTGTAATTTTGGATGCTACTGTTGTGCATGTATAGCTTGTCTGCTACCCTGTTCCATGCTGTTTGTTACTCCGAAGCCAGTAGATGTTACGTACTACTACGTTTGCTCCCCAGCTTGCTGGCAACTCTTGGTAATGCTCGTTATCCACTTACCGTTTCGAGAATAAGGGGGTGTTTGGTTAGAGGGACTAAAGATTAGTCTCTAGTTTTTAGTCTAAGGGGGTGTTTGGTTTTAGAGACTAATTTTTAGGCTCCGTTTGGTTAGGGGTGACTAAATTTTAGTGACTAAATTTTAGTCACTTTTAGTCCATAAAGAAGCAAACATGGTGACTAAAATAGGGTGACTAAATTTTAGTTCTTTAGTCACCAAAGGGTGACTAAAAGGGACTAAAGTAGTATTTTTACCTTATTTGCCCTCTCAATTTTCTTCTTATAGCAAATATTCATTAATTAATAGGGATAAAACAGTTATTATTCACAGCAATTAATGCTCTTTAGTTTCGTTTAGTCACTCAAACCAAATAAGGTACTTTAGCAACTAAACTTTAGTCACTAAAATTTAGTCTAGTGACTAAAGGAACCAAACAAGGCCTTAGTCCCTCCAATTTATTCCACTTTAGTCACTAAATTGTCAAATATGGAAACTAAAATAGAGTTATAGTTTCCATATTTTGCAATTTATAAACTTAAGTGGAATAAAATGGAGGGACTAAAAATTAGTCCCTAGTAACCAAACACTACCTAAGGCCCTGTTTGGTTTGGGGTGACTAAAGTTTAGTGACTAAAGTTTAGTCACTTTTAGTCCCTAAAGAAGCAAACATGTTGACTAAAATGGTGTGACTAAACTTTAGTTCTTTAGTCACCAAAGGGGTGACTAAAAGGGACTAAAGTAGTATTTTTACCTTATTTGCCCTCACCACTTTCTTCTTATAGCAAACATCCATTAATTAATAGAGGTAAAATAGTCATTATTCACAACAATTAATGTTCTTTAGTTCGGTTTAGGGGGTGTTTGGTTTATAGGGACTAAACTTTAGTCCCTCCACTTTATTCTATTTCAGTTTATAAATTGTTAAATAAGGAAACTAAAATAGAGTTTTAGTTTCTATATTTAGGGGGTGTTTGGTTTCTAGTGACTAATATTTAGTCCCTACATTTTATTCTATTTAAGTTACAAAATTGCCAAATATAGAAATCAAAACTCTATTTTAGTTTCTATATTTAACAATTTATACACTAAAATGGAATAAAATGATGGGACTAAACATTAGTCCCTAAAAACCAAACACCCACTTAGTAATTTAGGGACTAAAATGGAATAAAATGGAGGGACTAAACATTAGTCCCTAGAAACCAAACACCCACTTAGTCACTGGAACCAAACGGGTTACTTTAGCGACTAAACTTTAGTCACTAAAATTTAGTCTAGTGACTAAAGAAACCAAACATGGCCTAAATAGTCCCTTTTTGCCAAACACTAGGACTAAAATATGGACTAAAATGATTTAGTCTTTAGTCCTTCGTATATGTGCTTAAAGGGACTAAACCATATTAATTCCACATGTATCCCTTATTTAGTTCAATTGTACTAATAGCAGGAGAATGTTAAAGATCATTTTAGTTTTCTTATGAGTCATTTGGTATATTCTTACTATTTTTAGCCTCTAAAACCAAACATGTTAGTGACTAAACTTTAGTCCTTAGACTAAAAAACCAAACATGGCATAAACTGAATGTGCCTTGATCACCTACTAGTCAATTCTGGAGGCCGCCGGGTCGTGTGTCTATTTTCTGCTTCTGACCCCGGGGGTGGGGTGTATGCGGTTCTGCAAAGGCGGCACCTGCCACTTTGAATCAGGATCTGCAGGGACATCAGGTTGGTGCGATCTCGATGTGTAGTCGCCTCGCACACGGTACGTCACCAACAAAAATACTAGATAGTTTTTGATGGGGCGGTGGCCTTTGGCCATCCGTGGTTTCGAACAGCGACATGGTTGTGGACTTGTGGCTGAACATTAGTGCATTACCCATGACCAAGAATTACCGTATGTTGGATTACAGAAGCCTTGGGTGATAGGGATTAGTTGTCTTTAAGCCTTGGGTGATAGGGATTAGGTGTCTTTAGTAGATTGTGTAATATAGACTATTTATAATGTAGATTACACTGTTTCCTCAATAAAAGATGTGATAGCTGCTATTGCAGAGACGAGCCCAGCTGTACGGACATAACCTAGATCGGGCGGGATTTGGCAGGCGTGGCTGCCGGCTGCGTTCGCTCCACTATACGACTCCTATCTGGCAAGGTCCAACTGGCCGCGCCACCTGCCACCTACTCCTGGGGATGCAACGGCGAAGACCTGCAGCGAGCTCTGGCCACTTGGCCAGACTGCACCTCGGTGGCCACGTGTTATGATTTATGGGCTTGGCCCAATTAAGAAATTCTAATAAATCTCAAAAAAATCTCAAAAACCCATACAAGTGGATGGCTAGGGAATTGGTGGAACCAATAGCACTATATTGCTAGTTCTAGTGGAGTAGAGCTAGCTTAAATATGAAAGCCACACTCACTCACCAAGTCATGGATGAGAGGAGAGAGTGTGGAGAGTCACACGCGCGCGCGCTCGCCTCGCCTGGCCGGGGCGCGGGCGCACGACATGCGCGTGAATGGTCCGCCGAAATCCGGCCCCTCGCCTTGCGGGGGCGCGACTACCTTTTGTTTGTCGTTTGATTTTTTGGTTTCTTGGTTGTTACGCTTATCCTAACCGATCGCTATAAAATCTCAACTGATTGCGAGATTTTCGTGGGCGGATAAGCTCGGGGGTCGCGGACTCGGCCCTATAAAAGGAGCCCGGCAGCCAGCCTCCAAATCATCACAGTTTCGCTTTCGCCTCTCTTCATAGCTGAGCCGCCTTTTAGTTCCCTTCGTCCCGACCGCAGAGGTGCATCTGCGATCAGGAGAGCAGGTCTCCGGAACCCTTCGTCTTCTAGATCCTGCACCGGGAGAGGGCGAATAAGGTTTTTGGGAAGCGTCTTCACGCGACTGCTCGTGATCTTCTGACCTCGTCGACCCTGCTGATTTCGCTACTTCGACATCGTCGACCCTGCTGATTCCGGCGCGCGCCATCTATCAGTAAGTCTAATCAGTACACATCATCTGATTTGGCTTTTTATTTCAGTTCTTCTGATTTGGTCATGATTTATATTCGGAATTTAATTTGGAATTTGTCTAATTGTTCAACAATCCAAAAACCTTATTGTAGACAATTTCCTAGTTTTTCTATGGCTGCTTTTGCCGACGCGCTGGAGCCAGAAAAGTTTAATGGTATGCACTTTAAGAGATGGCAAGTCAAGGCCACGCTCTGGCTTACTGCTATGAATGTCTTCCATGTTAGTAAAGGCAGACCTGAGGGTCCACTGACTCCTGAACAGGAGAAAGAGTACGACCATGCCAATACTATCTTTACGGGAGCCGTTCTTAGCGCCTTTGTTGACCGTCTGGTTGATGCGAATATTCAGTACACAGACGGGAAAGAGTTGTGGGATGCACTTACTACTAAGTATGGTGCATCAGATGCTGGTAGTGACCTGTATATCATGGAGAGCTTTCATGATTATAAGATGGTTGATAATCGCTCTATTGTAGAGCAAGCTCATGAAATACAGTGTATAGCCAAGGAGCTCGACCACCTTAAGATAGTCCTTCCTGACCGATTTGTGGCTGGGTGCATTATTGCAAAGTTGCCTTCTACATGGAGGAACTTCGCCACATCTCTGAAACATAAGAGACATGAGATATCAGTTGAAAATCTGATAGCATCTCTAGATGTTGAGGAGAAAGCTCGGGCTAAGGACACAGGATCTAAAGGAGGCGAGGGTCCCTCCAGCGCCAACATGGTTCAGAGGAACCACAACAAGGGCAAAGGAAAGCCAAAATCTAACAAGCCCAACAAAACTACCAACTTCAAGAAGAAGAAGAACAAGGCTGAATTGACATGTTTCGCATGTGGCGAGGCGGGTCATTTTGCCAAGGATTGTCCTGATCGAGCGGATCGCCGTGGCAAAAAGGGCAATGTCAACACAGTGGTCGCTAGCAATGAGGAAGACAAAGGGTATGGTAATTTACCCTTTATCTTCTCAGTATTTCAATCACCTAGCTGGTGGCTTGATACTGGTGCTAATGTTCATGTGTGTTCTGACATTAACTTGTTCTCTTCTTATCAGGGCGCCCGGGATTCTTCCGTGCTAATGGGGAATGGGTCACATGCTTCTGTTCATGGCACTGGCACGGTGGATCTGAAGTTTACTTCGGGAAAGATCGTGCAGCTGAAGAACGTGCATCATGTCCCTTCTATACACAAGAATCTCGTTAGCGGAACCCTTCTATGTAGAGATGGGTTCAAGGTAGTTTTGGAGTCCAATAAATTAGTTGTGTCCAAGTCTGGACAATTTATTGGTAAAGGCTATGATTGCGGAGGCTTGTTCCGCTTTTCTCTGTTAGATTTTAATAATAAGTCTGTGAACCATATTTGCGCTAATGTTGATGATCTTGCGAGTATTTGGCATTCTCGTTTGTGTCATATTAATTTTGGCTCTATGTCTCGGCTTGCAACCATGAGTTTAATTCCGAATATCACCATAGTCAAAGGTTCTAAGTGCCATAGTTGTGTGCAGTCGAAGCAACCTCGAAAGCCTCATAAGGCTGCTGAGGAGAGACACCTGGCACCGCTAGAACTCATACATTCTGATCTTTGTGAGATGAATGGTGTGTTGACAAAAGGTGGTAAGAGATACTTCATGACATTGATTGATGATGCGTCTAGATTTTGCTATGTATACTTGCTAAAAATTAAAGATGAGGCTTTAGACTACTTTAAAATCTATAAGGCTGAAGTTGAAAACCAACTAGAGAGAAAGATCAAACGTCTTAGATCAGATCGTGGTGGCGAGTTCTTTCCCAAAGTCTTTTATGATTTCTGTGCAGAACATGGCATTATTCATGAGAGGACTCCTCCCTGTTCACCCGAGTCAAACGAGATTGCTGAAAGGAAAAACCGTACATTGACTGACCTGGTGAATGCCATGTTAGACACTTGTGGTTTATCTAAGGCATGGTGGGGGGAGGCAGTCCTGACTTCATGTCATGTTCTGAATAGAATTCCTATGGGCAAAGAAGAGAAAACCCCTTATGAGAAGTGGGTTGGGAGAAAACCATCACTTTCATACTTGCGCACTTGGGGGTGCATGGCGAAAGTCAATGTACCAATTAATAAAAAGCGCAAGCTTGGTCCAAGGACAGTGGATTGTGTCTTTCTTGGATATGCTTCGTGTAGCATAGCATATAGATTTTTAGTAGTTAAATCTGAAGTTCCTGATGTGTATGTTGATACTATTATGGAATCACGTGATGCTACTTTCTTTGAACATATATTTCCAATGAAAGACATTCATAGCAATTCTAGATACTCTTCTGAGATAACTCCTGAACATAGTACACCTATTGAGAGTTTTGAACAGCCACATGAAATTGTCCTAGAGGAGGATGACAATGATGCTCCTAAAAGGAGCAAGAGACAAAGGGTTGAAAAATCCTTTGGTGATGATTTCATTGTGTACCTTGTGGACGATACTCCTACTACCATTGCAGAAGCATTTGCATCTCCAGATGCAGATGATTGGAAAGAAGCAGTTCATAATGAGATGGACTCCATTCTTTCAAACGGTACGTGGGAAGTCACTGATCGACCCTATGGATGCAAACCTGTGGGTTGTAAGTGGGTGTTTAAAAAGAAGCTCAAGCCTGATGGTACAATTGAAAAGTATAAGGCTAGGCTTGTGGCTAAAGGCTATACTCAGAAAGAAGGAGAAGACTTCTTTGATACTTACTCACCTGTTGCTAGAATGACCACTATTTGAGTACTACTTTCTTTGGCTGGCTCGTATGGTCTCCTTGTTCATCAGATGGATGTAAAGACAGCTTTTCTTAATGGAGAGCTGGACGAGGAAATCTATATGGAACAGCCTGATGGATTTGTAGTAAAGGGTCAAGAAAGCAAGGTGTGCAAGTTATTGAAATCTTTGTATGGTCTGAAGCAAGCACCAAAGCAGTGGCATGAGAAGTTTGACACGACTCTAACGTCTGCAGGCTTTGCCATTAATGAGGCAGACATGTGTGTATATTATCGCTGTGGTGGGGGCGAAGGAGTTATATTGTGCTTATATGTTGATGATATATTGATATTTGGCACAAACATTGATGTGATCAATGAAGTCAAGTCTTTTCTATCAAAGAGTTTTGATATGAAAGATCTGGGAGAAGCTGATGTGATTCTAAACATCAAGCTGATTAAGGCAGATGGTGGGATTACTCTCTCGCAATCTCACTATGTTGAAAAGGTTTTGAAGCGATTTGGCTTCTCTGAGTGCAAACCTTCTCCAACACCTTATGATCCCAGTGTGACACTGCGAAAGAACAAGAGAATTGGTTTAGACCAATTGAGATACTCTCAGATTGTCGGTTCACTCATGTATCTTGCTGGTGCAACAAGGCCCAATATCTCGTTTGCTGTGAGCAAATTGAGTAGGTTCATGTCAAACCCCGTGACTGATCATTGGCATGCACTTGAGCGGGTTATGCGCTACCTGCAAGGTACAATGAGTTATGGAATTCACTATTCTGGTCAGCATGCAGTACTTGAAGGATATAGTGATTCGAACTGGATATCTGATGCAGACGAGCTTTATGCCACCAGTGGTTATGTCTTTACTATTGGTGGAGGTGCGGTATCATGGAGGTCATGCAAGCAGACCATTTTGACGAGGTCAACCATGGAAGCCGAGCTAGCTGCACTTGACACAGCAACCGTTGAGGTAGAATGGTTGCGTGAGCTCTTGATGGACTTGCCGGTGGTTGAAAAACCAATACCAGCTATCCTTATGAACTGTGACAATCAGACTGTGATTGCTAAAGTGACGAGTTCTAAGGATAATGGAAAGTCATCAAGACATGTCAAAAGACATTTGAAGTCTGTCAGAAAGTTGAGAAACTCCGGAATTATAAGTGTGACTTATATTTCAACAGATAAAAATCTGGCAGATCCTTTTACCAAGGGACTACCACGTAATGTGATAGAAATCGCATCGAGAGAGATGGGTATGAGACCCGAATAAAGTTGCCATGGTGGAAACCCAGTCTATGTGATCGGAGATCCCGTGAATTAGGTCCTGGGAAGAACAAGCCATTGGTGAACTAAGGAGAGTAACCTTTGACCCTCTCTAAGTAAAGATGCAATACTCTCAAATGCTGTAAGGCAGGTTGGCTTTGTGCCTTAATGTGTTCTGTTGGCTTGTATTAGCAAAGATGTTGTCCTGTAGAACATTCTTTGAAAGAACACACCTATATGAGTTAGACTGTCTAACGTCGCAGTCTATGAGATTTGGGTGATCTCTAGTAAACTCATGAAGAGACCTTGGAGTACGACGTATATGCTCCACCCGAGAAGGGGACTACTGGTAGCCAAGTACTGGTCATGACTTCAAGTGAAACCCATTCACGCAAAACTTGCAATTCAAGGCATAGTCCATTGTCCAAGTTGTGGGTTGGTGTAGCTTGGAGTTCTAGGCGGAAGTTCAACTTAACAGTCTCTGCTGAAAAACTAGTATATTAAACAGTAGTGAACAGTGGCGAAAACTGCAGATGGGCATTTGAGATCTGGTGGGGGATTGTTAGGATTTATGGGCTTGGTCCAATTAAGAAATTCTAATAAATCCCAGGAAAATCTCAAAAGCCCATACAAGTGGATGGCTAGGGAATTGGTGGAACCAATAGCACCATATTGCTAGTTCTAGTGGAGTAGAGCTAGCTTAATAATGGAAGCCACACTCACTCACCAAGTCATGGATGAGAGGAGAGAGTGTGGAGAGCCACGCGCGCGCGCGCTCGCTCGCCTGGCCTCGCCTGGCCTGGCCGGGCCGGGCCGGGGCGAAGGGCGCGGGCGCACGACATGCGCGTGAATGGTCCGCCGAAATCCGGCCCCTCGCCTTGCGGGGGCGCGACTACCTTTTGCCGTTTGATTTTTTGGTTTCTTGGCTGTTACGCTTATCCTAACCGATCGCTATAAAATGTCAACTGATTGCGAGATTTTCGTGGGCGGATAAGCTCGGGGGTCGCGGACTCGGCCCTATAAAAAGAGCCCGGCAGCCAGCCTCCAAATCATCCCAGTTTCGCTTTCGCCTCTCTTCATAGCTGAGCCGCCTTTTAGTTCCCTTCGTCCCGACCGCAGAGGTGCATATGCGATCAGGAGAGCAGGTCTCCGGAACCCTTCGTCTTCTAGATCCTGCACCGGGAAAGGGCGAATAAGGTTTTTGGGAAGCGTCTTCACGCGACTGCTCGTGATCTTCTGACCTCGTCGACCCTGCTGATTTCGCTACTTCGACATCGTCGACCCTGCTGATTCCGGCACGCGCCATCTATCAGTAAGTCTAATCAGTACACATCATCTGATTTGGCTTTTTTATTTCAGTTCTTCTGATTTGGTCATGATTTATATTCGAAATTTAATTTAGAATTTGTCTAATTGTTTAACACCACGTGAGCCAGCACTAGCAGCCTTTGACCACACGACAGCCTGTGCGAGCCATGCGTGCGCGAGGGAGTAATTTCCCGACCCAAATTCGTCGGGTGAAATTTTCCGTTCCCGGAAAAGTCCAGGAAATCCTTTTTTTTGTCCGACTTCGGTAATTTCCGTTTTACATTTTAAAAATTCGATTTTTTAATAAATTCAGGAAAACATGATAAAAACTAGATTTTTTTCACATGTAAATTGAAGAGCATGTAGGGGTTGTTTGTTTGAGATTATAATCTACTTAGATTATATATATAATCTAACTTGTTTTGAACCATTAGTTCTAAATAAGAGCATGTGTTGTTTCATTGCAGGATTATATAATCTAGCCTATTTTATATAGATTATATGATCCGGATTATATAATCCTATTAGAGATGTTTGTTTACACAAATTATTAGTGGATAAAAAGCCAAACAATAATATAAAACAAGCATCTAATGACCTGCTTATGAATTATCTCAATCTAGTTACAGAGTGTCGTGGAAAAGACCCCCAGTCCCCTGGGGCCCACCGATCACGGAGAGCGCATGAGGGAAGGACCTCCGGCTGCCAGGGGCCACACGTCAGTGAGGAGGCAAGGGAATCGTGTACCCAGAAAAGCACCCCGAATAAACCCCTAGGCACCGAGCCCGGGGTTGGACGTAGCGGAGTGACAGAGGGGGGGGGGACCAGGAGGAAACCACTCGAGTGAGTTCGTCATCTGGCCTGAGACTTCTGACCCACCGTAAGTGGCTGGCCGCATTAACTACGATTGACACCAGGTCGCAGTAGAGAGTCGGTCTACCCCCCACTTATGACCTGCGCAACCCCTCGGCTTACAGTGCACTCATGACCCACGCAGTCGTCTGGTCATCGGTGCACTCAAGACCTACGAGCCCCTCGGCCCGCGAAGCACTCATGGTCTATCGAGCCTAGGCCTAAGAGAACGAACCGTCCATAAAGCATGCAATGCGATAAGCCACGTCGAGACCCAGGCTGTGGAGGCCAGGGGTTGGCGTGGCGCAGAGATAGTAATGATGGTGCCAAGGCCCACGTCGCCCACGCCAGCCGTCATAATGAGCACATTTAGAGACGACAAGGCGCATGCGGACAAACGACCTTGCCACGATAAGACACTCGGTTTTACCACGAAATAATGGCTCCTTCTCAAAGGATCCACCGACCGCTGACCCCCGCCTTGGCTTATAAAAGGAGGAGGTCAGCCACGAGGACAAGGGTCGGACAGATGGACGAAGACGAACCAGAGTGACGCAGACGCACGAAGACGACCCAAGACAGAAGACACTCGAGAGAAGGAAACCACACATGCTCGGAGAGACTTGAAGACTTGGAGGCCGAATCTAAGGCCTAGCATAGGACTCTAGTTCTGTAGTCTTTAGGGTCACTCCCGCATAAGAGACTTGAGACCCTTTCCTCCCTCTCTCGCCTGATTGTAACTCACTTGTAACCCCTACTACGAGCATCGAGCAACAGAGGTGCCGGTAGAGCCGTTGAAGACCGGATGTAGTGATGTTCTGCCCAAACTAGTATAAACCTTGTGCCGACCGAGTACACCGTCCGGAGCCCCAGACGCGCACATAGAAATTTACTTGTCAGAGCGGAGGTTCTAAACACTGACATCTAGATTATATAATCCACGCCAATAATCTATGTTGTTTGTTTGCCTCTTAAATTATTAAAGCTGGATTATATAATCTAGAGGTTAAACAGCCAAAGCATAATTTAGATTATATAATCAAACAATGTCCTTAGTCAGTGAAAAAACCAAACCCGTTAACCCCGCACCTGCCCCATCTTGCACACCGATAATAAACTATGTTTCTCGGTCCAAATCCATTGATTTTTGTGGATTTTGTTGCGAAACTTGGGTTTGTCTCTCATATGTAGCTCCAATTTGTGCCTATTTTAAATTTATGTTCGATGGATATGGATAGTTAGATTATATTTAGCTCCATTGTGTAACATATATATATATATACTGTATTTATATATTATACCTGGGTGCATTCAATATAGAGAATGCACCCAGGCCGAACCTACGCGCCAGGAGCACCTGGTCCGAGCCAACCGCCCCACTCAGGCCGAACCGACGCTTCGTCTTCGTCCCTCCCGCACGCTCCCGACAGAACCTTTTCACTTCAGACTCAAGTTTGCAATTAGAGGATTGAGAGCACCTAGAGGGGGGGGGGGGTGAATAGGTGACCCTGTAAAACTTAAAACTTAACACCACAAACTTGATTAAGAGTTAGAACAATGAAATCAAGTGAGTAGAGAGGAGAGCTCTTGTGAAGCACAATAGACACAATAAGGACAAGCACAAGAGACACGAGGATTTATCCTGTGGTTCGGCCAAGTACAAAACTTGCCTACTCCACGTTGTGGCGTCCCAACGGACGAGAGTTGCACTCAACTCCTCTCAAGTGATCCAATGATCAACTTGAATACCACGGTGTTCTTCTTTACTTTACTCTTTCCCGTTTGCGAGGAATCTCCACAACTTGGAGTCTCTCGCCCTTACAATAAGAATCACAATGAAGCACTAGAGTAAGGAAGGGAAACAACACACTCAAATCCACAGCAAATACGCACACACAAGATCAAGACTTGAGCTCAAAAGAGTATCACAAGGTTCTCACTAGAACGGAGCTCAAATCACTAAGAATGTCGAACAAGTGTGCAAGAATGAAGTGTGAATGATCAACAATGCTCAAAGGTTGCTTGGGTGTCTCCTCCATGTGCCTAGGGGTCCCTTTTATAGCCCCAAGGCAACTAGGAGCCGTTGAGAGCATTCCTGGAAGGCAATTCTTGCCTTCTGTCGCCTGGCGCACCGGACAGTCCGGTGCACCACCGGACACTGTCCGGTGCGGATTTCTTTCCTTCTTTGGCGAAGCCGACCGTTGGTGGTTCAGAGCCGTTGGCGCACCGGACAGTCCGGTGTCCCTTCTGACCGTTGGCTCTTGCCACACATCGCGCGCGGATTATGCGGCCGACCGTTGGCCCGACCGACTGTTGGCTCACCGGACAGTCCGGTGATTTATAGCCGTACGCCGTTAATTGCTTCCCGAGAGCAGCCAATTGATAGACGCCGACCTGGCGCACCGGACACTGTCCGGTGCACCCAGACCGAGCTGTCTTTGGCTGAACAAAGCCATCTCTTTTCCAACTTGATTTCTCATGTTTCCAGCACTTAGACACAATACATTAGTCTCCAAAACAATGTACTAAGTCTTAGAAACATACCTTTTTACTTGATTTGCACTTTATCCATCACTTTGCATAGATTAACATGAGTCCACTTGTGTTGGCACTCAATCACCAAAATACTTAGAAATGGCCCAAGGGCACATTTCCCTTTCAATCTCCCCCTTTTTGGTGATTTATGCCAACACAATAAAAAGCAACTAAAGGAAGTGCAACAACAATACAAATGAGAACTCAAAATTGTTTTGATTCAAATTTGGCATATATGGATCATTCTTTGCCACCACTTGGTTTGTTTTTGCAAATCAAATTCAATTTCCTATCTCTAAGTCAAACACACTTGTTGAGACATAAAGAGAGTTGTTCCAAGAGAAATTGATCAAAGATTTCAAAAACTCCCCCTTTTTCCCATAGTCAACCATTCTCCCCACAAGAGGCCAACTTTTGACAAAAGAGACAATAAGAGATTTTTGACAAACCAAAAGCTCTATTCTACTATTTTCAAAATTCTCAAGTGGGTAGCCGATCCATTTGTTGCTTTGGCCTTATTTTCTCCCCCTTTAGCATCAAGCACCAAAACGGGATCAATTTTGGCCCTTTAACCCCATTGCCTCACCAAAATCTTCAACTAAGAGTAAAAAGACAATAAGAGTACAAAGATGAACTTGGAATCAGTTACTCTTTCATCGGAGTGCAGTGGAAGTCTTGCATGGTCCTAGTCCACCTTTTCCCTTTCAAACCTCCTTTGAGACTAAATTAAGCAAACTCAAGCACACAGTTAGTCTCAAAGGGTCAAGTTGTAGCACATCTCCCCCTAAATATGTGCATCACTTGCAAACGGACTTGAGAGGTCCGAGGAGTGCTTGTACAACTTGAGCACCATAAACAAACAACAAAATGCATTAAGGAACATGATCAAGGCATAAAACACATGTATGCTATAAATCAATCCAGGTTCCGCGAATCTAAGACATTTAGCTCACTACGCAGCTTGCAAAAGGTCGACTCATCTAGAGGCTTGGTAAAGATATCGGCTAGCTGGTTCTCGGTGCTAACATAAAACACTTCGATATCTCTCTTTTGCTGGTGGTCTCTCAAAAAGTGATGTCGGATGTCTATGTGCTTTGTGCGGCTGTGTTCAACAGGATTATCCGCCATGCGAATAGCACTCTCATTATCACATAGGAGTGGGACTTTGCTTAGATTGTAGCCAAAGTCCCGGAGGGTTTGCCTCATCTAAAGTAGTTGCGCGCAACACTGTCCTGCGGCAACATACTCGGCCTCAGCGGTGGATAGGGCAACAGAAGTTTGTTTCTTAGAGCTCCACGACACCAGGGACCTTCCTAAGAATTGGCACGTCCCTGATGTACTCTTCCTATCGACCTTACATCCAGCATAGTCCGAGTCTGAATATCCAATTAAGTCAAAGGTAGACCCCTTTGGATACCAGATCCCGAAGCAAGGCGTAGCGACTAAATATCTAAGAATTCGCTTCACGGCCACTAAGTGACACTCCCTTGGATCGGATTGAAATCTAGCACACATGCATACACTAAGCATAATATCCGGTCTACTAGCACATAAATAAAGTAAGGACCCTATCATAGACTGGTATGCCTTTTGATCAACAGACTTACCTCCTTTGTTGAGGTCGGTGTGTCCGTCGGTTCCCATTGGAGTCTTTGCGGGCTTGGCGTCCTTCATCCCAAACCGCTTGATCAAGTTTTGCGTGTACTTCGTTTGGGAGATGAAGGTCCCATCCTTGAGTTGCTTCACTTGGAACCCAAGGAAATAACTTAACTCGCCCATCATCGACATCTCAAACTTTTGAGTCATCACCCTGCTAAACTCTTCACAAGACTTTTGGTTAGTAGATAGAGTTGGATCGACATAAATTTGGCACACAAAAAGATCACCATCACAAGTCTTAGTAAATAGAGTTGGATCGGCTTTCCCAACCTTAAAAGCATTAGCAATTAAAAAGTCTCTAAGGCATTCATACCATGCTCTTGGGGCTTGCTTAAGTCCATAGAGCGCCTTAGAGAGCTTACACACGTGGTCGGGGTACCGTTCATCCTCGAAGCCAGGGGGTTGCTCCACGTACACTTCCTCCTTAATTGGCCCGTTAAGGAAAGCGCTCTTCACATCCATTTGGAACAACCTGAAAGAATGGTGAGTAGCATAGGCTAACAATATGCGAATTGACTCTAGCCTAGCCACAGGAGCAAAAGTCTCCTCAAAGTCCAAACCTGCGACTTGGGCATAACCTTTTGCCACAAGTCGTGCCTTATTCCTTGTCACCACCCCGTGCTCGTCTTGTTTGTTGCGGAACACCCACTTGGTTCCCACAACATTTTGCTTGGGACGAGGCACCAGTGTCCAAACTTCATTTCTCTTGAAGTTGTTGAGCTCCTCTTGCATGGCCAACGTCCAGTCCGGATCTAGCAAGGCCTCTTCTACCCTGAAAGGCTCAATAGAAGAGACAAAGGAGTAATGCTCACAAAAATTAACTAATCTAGAACGAGTAGTTACTCCCTTGCTTATGTCACCCAATATTTGGTCGACGGGATGATTCCTTTGAATCGTCGCTCGAACTTGGGTTGGAGGTGCCGGTTGCGCTTCTTCCTCCATTAAATGATCATCTTGTGCTCCCCCTTGATCACACGCCTCCTCTTGATGAACCTTTTCATCTTCTTGAGTTGGGGGATACACCGTTGTTGAGGAAGAAGGTTGATCTTGCTCCTTTTGTTCCAATGGCCTCACATCTCCAATCGCCATGGTGCGCATAGCGGCCGTTGGAACGTCTTCTTCATCTACATCATCAAGATCAACAACTTGCTCTCTTGGAGAGCCATTAGTCTCATCAAATACAACGTCGCTAGAGACTTCAACCAAACCCGATGATTTGTTGAAGACCCTATATGCCTTTGTATTTGAGTCATAACCTAACAAAAACCCTTCTACAGCTTTGGGAGCAAACTTAGAATTTCTACCTTTCTTCACTAGAATGTAACATTTGCTCCCAAATACACGAAAGTAAGACACATTGGGTTTGTTACCGGCTAGAAGCTCATACGAAGTCTTCTTGAGGAGGCGATGAAGGTACACCCGGTTTATGGCGTGGCAAGCCGTGCTCACGGCTTCCGTCCAAAACCGTTCGGGCGTCTTGAATTCACCAAGCATCGTCCTTGCCATGTCTAGTAGCGTCCTGTTCTTCCTCTCTACCACACCATTTTGCTGTGGTGTGTAGGGAGCGGAGAACTCGTGCTTGATTCCTTCCTCCTCAAGATACTCCTCCACTTAAAGGTTCTTGAACTCGGACCCATTGTCGCTCCTTATCTTCTTCACTTTGAGCTCAAACTCGTTTTGGGCTCTCCTTAGGAAGCGCTTGAGGGTCCCTTGGGTTTCAGATTTATCCTGCAAAAAGAATACCCAAGTGAAGCAAGAAAAATCATCAACTATAACAAGACCATACTTACTTCCTCCTATGCTTAGATAGGCGACGGGTCCGAAGAGGTCCATATGAAGTAACTCCAGGGGTCTTGATGTTGTCATCACATTTTTGGCATGATGAGAGCTTCCCACCTGTTTACCTGCTTGACAAGCTGCACAAGGTCTATCTTTTTCGAAAGTTACATTAGTTAGACCTATCACGTGTTCTCCCTTTAGAAGCTTGTGAAGGTTCTTCATCCCCACATGTGCTAAACGGCGATGCCACATCCAGCCCATGCTAGTCTTAGCGATTAAGCATGCATCTAGACCGGCCTCCTCTTTTGCAAAATCAACTAAATAAAGTTTGCCGTCTAGTACACCCTTAAAAGCTAATGAACCATCACTTCTTCTAAAGACAGACACATCTACATTTGTGAATAAACAGTTATATCCCATATTACAAAGTTGACTCACAGACAACAAGTTATATCCAAGCGACTCAACTAAGAACACATTAGAAATAGAGTGCTCGGATGAAATAGCAATTTTTCCTAACCCTTTCACCTTGCCTTGGTTCCCATCACCGAATATGATTGAATCTTGGGGATCCTTGTTCTTGACGTAGGAAGAGAACATCCTCTTCTCCCCCGTCATGTGGTGTGTGCATCCCCTGTCGATAATCCAGCTTGAGCCCCCGGATGCATAAACCTGCAAGGCAAATTTAGGCTTGGGTCTTAGGTACCCAACTCATGTTGGGTCCTACAAGGTTAGTTACAATAGTCTTAGGGACCCAAATGCAAGTCTTGTCTCCCTTGCATTTGGCCCCTAATTTTCTAGCAATTACCTTCTTATCCTTTCTACAAATAGCAAAGGAAGCATTGCAAGCATAATAAATTGTAGAAGGTTCATTCATTACTTTCCTAGGAGCATGAACAATATTTCTTCTAGGCATATGATGAACAACATTTTTCCTAGCCACATTTCTATCATGCATAATAGAAGAACTAGAAGCAATCATGGTATGAGAATCAAAAGCATCATAACTTCTATAAACATTCCTAGAATGTCTCCTATCATGATACATTAAAGCATGGTTCTTTTGAGCACTACTAGCCATAGGGTCCTTCCCTTTCTCCTTGGCGGAGATGGAAGCCTTATGGCTTGTTAAGTTCTTGACTTCCCTCTTGAAGCCAAGACCATCCTTAATTGAGGGGTGTCTACCAATCGTGTAGGCATCCCTTGCAAATTTTAGTTTGTCAAATTCACTCTTGCTAGTCTTAAGTTGGGCATTAAGACTAGCCACTTCATCATTCAATTTAGAAATTGAAACTAGATGTTCACTACAAGCATCAACATTAAAATCTTTACACCCATAGCAAATTGCAACATGTTCTACACAGGATGTTGATTTATTAGCTATTTCTAACTTAGCATTCAAATCATCATTTATGCTCTTTAAGCTAGAAATAGAGTCATGGCATGTAGACAATTCACAGGAAAGCATTTCATTCCTTTTAATTTCTAAAGCAAGGGATTTTTGTGCCTCTACAAACTTATCATGTTCTTCATACAAAAGATCCTCTTGCTTTTCTAATAACCTATTCTTATCATTCAATGCATCAATTAATTCATTAATCTTATCAACCTTAGTTCTATCTAGGCCCTTGAATAAACATGAATAGTCTATTTCATCATCGCTAGATTCTTCATCACTTGAGGAAGCGTAAGTACTAGTATCACGAGTGCTTACCTTCTTTTCCCTTGCCATGAGGCAGGTGTGATGCTCGTTGGGGAAGAGGCCCGACTTGTTGAAGGCGGTGATGGCGAGTCCTTCGTTGTCGGAGTCGGACGACGAACAATCCGAGTCCCACTCCTTTCCAAGGTGTGCCTCGCCCTTAGCCTTCTTGTAAGTCTTCTTCTTTTCCCTCTTGTTCCCTTGTTTCTGGTCACTATCATTATCGGGATAGTTAGCGATAAAATGACCAATCTTACCACATTTGAAGCATGAGCGCTTCCCCTTCGTCTTGGTCTTGTTTGGATGCTCCTTGCGACCCCTTAGCGCCGTCTTGAAACGCTTAATGATGAGGGCCATCTCTTCCTCATTGAGTCCCGCCGCTAGGGATGGCAACGGGTCGGATTCGGATCGGATATTGAAAATATCCGCCCACAGTCATATCCATGGTCATAGATAATATCCGCCCGCGACTATATCCACGGGTAGAAATTCATATCCATATCCATGCCCATCGGATTTCGGATATCCATCGGATATGATAAAACCATTTTCAGCAATTGAATAACATAATCAGTGAGAGGGAGAGATCGACTTCAGTGGAGGAGGAACTGTGGGGCTGACAGGGGCGAACCTGAAGGGCGGCGCGCCATGCTCCCGCGCAAAGCAGGGCGGAGCTCAGGCGCTCAGCGCAGCTGCGCAGGGTGGAGCTTAGAGCAGGGCGGATTTCAGATTTTCAGAGCTGCGTTTGCGTGGGGGGCCGGGGTGGCGCGGGTGGCTTGCGGGTTGCGGCTTGCCTGGGCGGCGCGGGTAGCTTGCGCGTGAGGCTGCAGGATGACTGGGAGGCTGGGATTGAACGATTGAGGCTAAGGGATGGTCAGATGGGGATTGGGGAATTAGGGATTAGGGTGGGCTGGTGTAGGATCTAGGACACCGGCTAGAGGGGGGGTGAATAGACGGTTTTGACTAAAAACAACAATACTAAGTAAATTTAATCAATACAACAAGGGGAATAAATTTACTAGTGTCAATAAGTAAGCAATGTATGAAAGACAACTACGGAGATTGAATACTTGAAGAACAATAAGCAAAACACTAATCAATTGCAAGGCAATAAGTAATGCTAGAAGGAATAGACACCGAAATTTATCCCGTGGTATCGGTGATTTGCCGATCACCCCTAATCCACGTTGAGGTGGACTTCAAGCTCTCACTTGCTCCTCTATCAAGACACGACTTGATCTTTGAGCCAAGTGGACAAGAAATCACTCAATACCTCGATTCCACTAATGTCACCTTTGCCGCTCCGGCGAGGTAGGCGCGAACCCCTCACAATCAACACCGCGGCTTCTCCACAATCTTCTTGGAGAGCTCGACGGAGACAATCACCCAAGCCGTCTAGGAGGCGGCAACCTCCAAGAGTAACAAGCCAACGACGCTTGCTCGGTGTATCACCTAGTGCCTCAAGAATCACCAAATGATGCAAATGCACTAGGAACCCTCAATCTCTCACTAGAATGCAATCTCAAGCAAAGAGTGTGAGAGAGTGAGTTGGAGGATCACAAATGAGCTCAATGTGTGCAAGGAATAGCCAAGAGAGGTCTCACACACGAGCTACCCTTCTATTTATACCCCCCCATCTAAAACCAACCGTTATGTGCAAAAGGGGGCAGTTCTGCGCACGCGCGGACCGTCCGCGCCCTAGGGCCGGACGGTCCGCCGTACACCATAACGGCTATAATGACCGTTGAAGCATGTCAGAGCAGACTCAAAAGGTGAGTCCGGACCGTCCGCCCATAAAGGTCGGACCGTCCGCGACCTGGCAATTTCAAACACCCGAGCCTCGGATCAAACGGAGTTAACACACGCGGACCGTCCGGCTATAATTCCCGGACCGTCCGCGACCTGAGACAGTACTGTCCGGACTGGTCCCCCGGACCGTCCGTAGTACAAATCAATAAAAACACACAGTCCCTGTCCAAAAACGAGTTAGACATATGCGGACCGTCCGCGCCTCACAGGCGGACCGTCCGCCTATAATTCAGGGACAGACCCGAAGCCACCTTCCTCTGGTCAGGACTGCGGACGGTCCGGCCCTAAGGCCCGGACGGTCCGCAGTGCAAAAGAATACAGAGACAACACAAAAGGTCAAACCTCGGACCCTCTGGAGGATCGCGGACAGTCCGCCCCCAAGGGCCGGACAGTCCGCGCGACCAAGACTTCTCAACTTTCAAACATCCTTTTGAATGAACTTTTAACTCACGAAATGAGAAGCGCTGTTAGTCCTTATGCAAATGCAACTACTTGATGCTCTATGAGGCACTAAGTCTTACACAGATCTAAGTCATTGACCCCTCTTAATAGTACGGCTATCTAGCCTACTAAACCGGTCAGGTATCTTCTCTAAACTCCTCAAGACCGGCAAAAGTAAAACCTATGTTATACCTTTGCCTTCATCTGATCCACAACCAATGCGTATGACTCTTCAACATTTCCTGTTCTATGTGGTCCAACCCTGCATTCTTATTTCTCCAAGAATCGTTAGTCCACAAGTAGTTGTCATTAATTACCAAAACATTACCAAAGGGGCCTAGATGATTCACAATCTCCCCCTTTTTGGTAATTGATGACAACACCACATAGTATATTAAAGAGAAGTTTAGTTTCTCCAAATCTCTCTCATACCTAAGGTATAAGATAGATCTTGGAGATGAGTTTCATAGGACTTATCTTGATTTGAAGTTCTGTCCAAGAGATAGATAAATCCAAATAAAAACTCAGTATGCAAGAAAGGCTCCCCCTAAGTGTGTGCAGGATTATTTGAAGTTGAAGATATAACACACATAATATATTGGAGCTTGATGGAGACTTTCCTACAAACATGGTTATCGAGGCATACAAGAGATGATTCGTAGAGTGAGCGCAGCAATTAAAATCACATCTCGATTAACCACACACGGAGTAATTTGAACTAAAACATAGTTCATCCCACAGAATATCACAGATAATAGTCCACAGACATACAACATAGAGGTACAGATAATAGTCCACAGTCATACGACATAGAGTTAATAGATCAAACCAAGTTCCAAATGCGTAGGACATAAACTAAAGCGGTATGAAAAAAAATAGAATGCATATGCATGGTCTTAGTGTCCACATAGAACCACCAACTCCCCCTGAAGGAGACACCTCGCCTGACAACTTCTCATCACTTCTCTCCCCCTTTGGCATCAATTGCCACAAAAGAGAGGCCTTACTGATCACTCGGCGGAGGATGCATGTTGTAATAATGAGTGCTGAAGGTGTCAAACAGGGAGGAGAACTGGCCAAAATCCTCCTGGAGCTGCTGTTGCCTCTGCCTGATCTCCTGCATGTTGTCACTTGTAGAGAGATTATCAAATTGATTTGAGAGAGCACCCATGTTATCCTGAAAACTTTGTTGCATATTGTTCAGCCTGGTCATGATGGGATCAGTGACATTAGTGTGAATCTGATCACGAAAATCAGAAAACTCAGAGTTGAGTGTATCCCAGTTATTGTCAAACTGAGACTGCATGTCATCAAAGCGGTGATCCATCTGTGTCATCAGGCCATCAAAACGAGTATCAATGTGAGTCTCAAGTCCCTGCTGCATAGTGTGAAAATAAGGATCAAAATATCCTGGAGCAGGCTCCCAATAATGCTGAGGCTGAGGAGGAGGAGGAGGAGGAGGCATCTGCTGTTCCTCAACATTAGGAGCTGCTCCACCTTCAAAGCCAGTCATCCAGGTGATAGACTCTTCTGCAATATCAATCTCAGAGGTAGCCAAGAATTGCTTAACTGCCATTTCATTGAAATCGGTGCGCTGCCCCATAAACTGGTATAACCCACATGTTTCAAATTTGGGGATGAGACCCTCCATGACTGATTGACTGAGCAAGAAAGACCAATCAATCACCTGATGCTTATGGAAGTTGGTATCCACCAGGGTGCCCCAAAAGACATCAAACTGCAGTTGAGTGTGGAAAAACTGAATATTGGTATCTGATGGCAGAGCATACTGGTTCACAGTCCGTCTAGAGCAGTACTCAGCCATAGAAAATTTTCGCTTGGGATAAGTCCATCCTTGGATATCAATGGGATAATCTGGATGAACATGAAGAAAATCTTCAGCATCCATGGATTCAGTGCCCCCAGCTGAGGATTGGGCCTCTGAATCAGTGGTCGGTGTATAATCATCATCATTGCCACGAGGGCGCTTTGATTTAAAGCGACCTGCAAGTTTCTTGCGGAGACCACCAAAACCACTGCAACAAGGTGACAGACAACCAGAGATAAATAATTGATACCAATCGCCACTTATAAAAAGGAATGGAATGCTACTGCTCTGCCAGGGTCCGGACGGTCCGCGCTAGGGGGCCGGACGGTCCGCGCCAGAGGCCCGGACGGTCCGCGTCCACCAGGCGGACGGTCCGCGACCGACCAGGGGCGACTCCAAGAACCCTAGCCGTCACAAGTGTTCAATTTGATGGTTTTGCAGATAATACCCAGCCAAACAAGTTCAAAATTTTGCATAGAATTGACATTGAGAAGAACTATCAATCCCACCAAACAGATTTGGAAACCCACTGCTCAATTTCAGATCAGAGAAGAAACCCAAATAATCTCAAAGTTGATGAAATTTGATTAAATCCACAAGATTTGAGAATACCGTGATGAAGACATGTTGAGGAAATGTTGCTGCAAGCTGTCGGACTGTCCGTACGCAACTTCACTTCACGGTCCGCGCACACTCGACACAAGAGAGGATATAGTGAGTGGAGAGCAAGAGAGAACAACTGAATGGGCACAACTGGCAAGTCTGCGGGCTCTGTCCCTTTTTCTGCCCTGTCGCGGACGGTCCGCGCGGGGGCGGCGGACGGTCCGCGCCCTGATGATCTCAGACGGTCTGTGAGGCTGCTCGGACTGTCCATTTCCTGATGCTGCGGACGGTCCGCGGTCCATGGGCGGACTGTCCGCGGCCTGATACTTCATTGTTCAATTTCTGTCCACTTTCTGATTTTGAATTCCGAATCCGAATTGGTGCTCATATATGGACATTTTGACCAATCCAAGAGTTGGTATGCATGCATATACATATGATGTAATTGAGTAATGCAAGATTTTTGAATTAAACTATCTAGAGCAATTAGAAATGAAAAATGCACAAATAATACCAAATAAATAGCATAAAAAGCATACTTAGACCCGAGATGCAAAACGACACATGTGTGATCAACTTCAAGTCACATTTGAGATATCGATCACATTCATTTCACTTCTTAGAGAACAAAATCTTGTTTCATCCAAAGGTTTTGTAAAAATGTCTGCTAATTGATCATCGGTGCCAATGGAATAAACAGAGATATCTCCCTTGCCAACATGATCTCTTAAGAAGTGATGCCGTATATCAATATGCTTGGTTCTTGAGTGTTGGACCGGATTGGTAGCCAATTTTACCGCACTCTCATTATCACACATGAGAGGCACATTCTTGAAAATAATTCCATAGTCCAATAAGGTTTGTTTCATCCATAATAATTGAGCACAACAATTTCCGGCCGATATATATTCCGCCTCGGCGGTAGATAGAGCAACCGAATTTTGTTTCTTAGAAGACCATGAAACAAGAGATCTACCAAGAAATTGACAACATCCGGAGGTGCTTTTTCTATCAACTTTGCACCCCGCATAGTCCGAATCCGAATATCCAATTAATTCAAATTGAGCACCTTTGGGATACCATAGACCAATATTGGGAGTATACTTCAAATATCTTAGAATTCTTTTAGCAGCCTTCAAGTGAATCTCTCTAGGAGAAGCTTGAAATCGAGCACACATGCATACACTAAACATAACATCGGGCCTAGATGCGGTAATATAAAGCAAACTACCAATTATTGAACGATAAAGTTTTTGATCAACTATGGTACCTCCTTCATCTAAGTCTAGATGACCATTTGTTGCCATTGGAGTCTTGATAGGCTTAGCATTTTCTAAACCAAACTTCTTGAGCATGTCCCTCAAATATTTTGATTGGCTTATAAAAATTCCATCTTTCAATTGTTTGATTTGAAGGCCAAGAAAGAAGCTCAATTCTCCTATCATAGACATTTCAAATTCTTTTGACATCATTTTTCCGAACTCCTCACAAAATAATTCATTAGTAGATCCAAAAATAATATCATCAACGTAGATTTGACAAACAAATAAATCTTTGCCAATTCTTTTAGTGAATAGAGTAGTGTCAACCTTCCCAATTTTGAAGTCTTTGGAAAGCAAGAAATCCCTAAGCCTTTCATACCAAGCGCGTGGAGCTTGCTTAAGCCCATAGAGAGCTTTAGAAAGCTTGAACACATGGTTAGGTCTTTTGGGGTCCTCAAAACCGGGAGGTTGTTCAACATACACTAGTTCACTAATCTTACCATTTAGAAAGGCACTCTTTACATCCATTTGGTAGAGCTTGATATTGTGTGCACAAGCATAAGCAAGTAGAATCCGGATTGCTTCTAATCTTGCTATGGGAGCAAATGTCTCCCCAAAATCCAATCCTTCAATTTGAGTATATCCTTGTGCAACTAATCTTGCCTTGTTTCTTACTACCACACCATCTTCATTGTGCTTGTTGCGAAACACCCATTTTGTACCAATAACATTGTGGTTCTTTGGTCTCTCAACAAGCTCCCAAACTTCATTTCGAGCGAAGTTATTTAATTCTTCATGCATTGCATTCACCCAATCAACATCAAGTAGAGCTTCATCTACACGGTTAGGTTCCATACAAGATACAAAAGAGAAATGTTCACAAAATGAAGCTATGCGAGAGCGAGTTTGAACACCCTTACTAATATCACCCACAATTTGATCAACCGGGTGATCCTTCACAATGGAATGATGAATTCTTGATACCGTTTGATAGTTGCTTGTTGAAGCATTTGGAGGAACCGTAGGTCTTGAAGTACCTTGATCATGAGTATTTATGGTTTCATCGAGTTGTTGGCTTTGGTGATCTTCCTCATTTATAGTTGAGGATGAAGGAATGACAACCACACTATCTTCATCATCATCTTCCTTAGGTTTTATTTCACCAATGGCCATTGTTTTCATTGCATTTATCAATTGAGTTCCCCCAACATCATCGAGATTATCACTCTCATCTTGAGACCCATTTGTTTCATCAAATTCAACATCATATGCTTCCTCAATAATACCATGAGTTTTGTTGAAGACTCTATAAGCCTTACTATTTGATGAATATCCAAGAAGAAAACCCTCATCACATTTCTTCTCAAATTTAGAAAGCCGGCTTCCCTTTCTCAAAATATAACATTTGCAACCAAATACCCTAAAATATGAGATATTTGGCTTTCTACCAATGAGCAATTCATATGGAGTTTTCTTCAAGAGCTTGTGACAATATAGTCTATTTGATGAATGACAAGCGGTATTTATTGCCTCGGCCCAATAAGAATCCGATATATTATATTCCGCTAACATAGACCTTGCCATATCAATAAGAGTTCTATTCTTTCTTTCAACAATACCGTTTTGTTCCGGGGTATATTTGGAAGAGAATTCATGTTTGATACCCTTGTCATCACAATATTGATCAATCCTTGCATTTTTGAATTCCGACCCATTATCACTTCTAACCTTTTTGATGTCGAAATCAAATTGATTTTGAGCCAATATAGCAAATGACTTGAATGTTTCAAACACATTGGATTTGTCTCGTAGAAAATAAACCCAAGTAAATCTTGAATAGTCATCCACAATCACAAGACAATAAGAATTACCACCAATACTTACAAAAGATGTGGGCCCAAATAAATCCATGTGAAGTAATTCCAAAGGTCGATGAGTGGACATTTGACTTTTATTTGGATGAGTATTTGCCACTTGCTTACCGGCTTGACAAGAGCTACACAATTTGTTCTTTTCAAACTTCACATCTTTTAAGCCTCGAACTAAGTCATGCTTGGTTAACCGATTGAGTTGCTTCATCCCAACATGACCAAGTCTTCTATGCCATAACCAACCTAGTGAAGCTTTTGAAAATAAGCAAGTTGTGAGCTTTGCCTCATTAGATGAGAAATCAACAAGATAAAGATTTTCATATCTAAAACCTTTAAATTTAAGATTGCTACCATCAACACTAGAGATAATAACATCTTCAACTGTGAAATTGCAACAAAATCCTAAATCACATAATTGAGCTACGGAAAGTAAATTAAAATTCAAAGACTCAACCAATAGCACATTTGATATAGAATGATCATTTGAAATAGCAATTTTACCCAAACCTTTAACCTTTCCTTTACGATTATCTCCAAATGTGATACTATCATAATTTGAGCAATCTTCCTCACTCATTTGGGTAAACATCTTCATATCCCCGGTCATGTGTTGAGTACATCCACTATCCAACACCCAATGATTCCCTCCCGCCTTGTAGTTTACCTACAAAAGGAAATCAATCTCTTTTAGGTACCCAAACTTGCTTGGGTCCTTGGATGTTAGTGACCAAGATCTTTGGCACCCAAATAGCTTTCTTTTTGTTTCCAACAATTGAAGTACCAACAAATTTAGCATGAACACCTTTTGCATTATGAGAAAGAACATAACAATGCTCAAAACAAGTGGAGGATACATGTTTGAACTTGGGACAATTTTTCTTAACATGTCCCTTTTTGTGACACTTGTGACACACTTTGTCACATTCTTTCACAAACAATGTCTTTTGCTTTACAAAAGCATTCTTTCCTTTCTTGGGAACATATCCAAGACCTTCACGGTTAAGAGAACATCGTTGACTTCCCAATATGAAATCCAATTTCTTCTTACCACCATATGCCTTTTCTAGGTCATGAGTTAGAGTATTTATTCTATCCACTAACACTTCATTCTCAACAATAATTTTTGATTCATCAAGAGCAATATTATCATTGAGAGAAATTTTGCATTTATCACAAATAGAGTTAGTAGGTAGTGGTTCACTTGTAAGACTATCAAGTAAGTCACAAGTGACTCCAACATCCTTAGTGACCACCTCAACTTCATGCACAATAGATGATTTTTGAGCATCCGCAAGCTTCTCACAATTTTCTTTGAGATCATTGTGAGAGGTCTTGAGCTCCTCAAAAGACACTTGGAGGTTTTTATACAATTCCCTCAAGGCCTTAAATTTTTCTTTTTCTTTGTGCATGTAGTCATCGGCCTCACCTAACATTCTAACAAGGTCATCATATGAATAGCCATCATCATCAACATCATCGATATCATCATCATCATTTATATCATTTAAATCGGTGATGATTTTTACCTTAGCATCTCCCTTTGCCATGAGGCAATGGGGGGATGAGAAGAGTGAGGGAGCTTCCTTGATGGCAATTCCGGCATTAAGCTTGGATGAGGTGTCATCATCATCATCATCCGAGCTATCATCCGAGTCCCATTCAACTAAGTAGGCTTTGCCATCTTTCTTCTTGTTATAGTATTTCTTTTTCTTCTTGTCACTTTCATCTTTGCCCTTCTTTTTCTTGCTTGGACAATTCATGGCAATGTGACCGGGTTCCCCACACTCAAAACATTTTCTATCATTGAAAGCATTTCTTCTAGATGTTTGACCTCTTCTAGGTTGACCTCTTTTCATCTTCATGAATTTATTGAATTTCCTTACAAATAAAGCCATGTCACCATCACTCTCACTTTCATTTTCTTCATCATTGCTATCTTCCTTTTCAATTGCCTTTGAGGCCTTGGCTTTGAGAGCAATAGATTCATTTTTCACCTTCTTTGCCAAACTTAAAGCATCGGCTTGTGACTTCTTAAATATATCTTGAGTGAGAATTTCTCCCAATACTTCGGTTGGAGAGGTTGTAGATAGATCACTCCTTACTAGCATTGTCACAATAGTCTCATATTTCTCCGGAAGTGATCTAAGGAACTTGTGTGTGAAATCCACATCCGGTACATTAAAACCAAGTCCTTTGAGTTCATTTACAATCTCATTCAATCGATTGAACATATCGGATACACTCTCATCTTCTTTCATAATAAATTGCTCAAACTTCCCTTTGCACACATATAGTTTGGCACTCTTCACAATTGTAGTTCCTTCATGAATTTCCATTAGTTTTACCCAAATCTCATGAGCGGTTGTGAGATTCTTGATACGATTGAACTCATTTATATCAAGAGCATCATAAAAGACATTCATGGCTTGATCATTTGTGAGGATATTCTCATTATCACTAACGGATGGTTCATCTTCCTTCAATACAACAAATCCATCTCTAACAATTGGCCAAATTTTTCCACCCATTGCTCTAAGATGCATTGACATTCTTATTTTCCAATAATCATAATTGTTTCCATCAAAGTGCGGTGGCTTCCCAATGTGCACATTGTTGTTACTAGCCATTTTGTCCCACTCCGGGATGATTAGATCCACAAACAATGGAGTCCTCGGCTTTGATACCACTTGTAGGATCTAGGACACCGGCTAGAGGGGGGTGAATAGACGGTTTTGACTAAAAACAACAATACTAAGTAAATTTAATCAATACAACAAGGGGAATAAATTTACTAGTGTCAATAAGTAAGCAATGTATGAAAGACAACTACGGAGATTGAATACTTGAAGAACAATAAGCAAAACACTAATCAATTGCAAGGCAATAAGTAATGCTAGAAGGAATAGACACCGAAATTTATCCCGTGGTATCGGTGATTTGCCGATCACCCCTAATCCACGTTGAGGTGGACTTCAAGCTCTCACTTGCTCCTCTATCAAGACACAACTTGATCTTTGAGCCAAGTGGACAAGAAATCACTCAATACCTCGATTCCACTAATGTCACCTTTGCCGCTCCGGCGAGGTAGGCGCGAACCCCTCACAATCAACACCGCGGCTTCTCCACAATCTTCTTGGAGAGCTCGACGGAGACAATCACCCAAGCCGTCTAGGAGGCGGCAACCTCCAAGAGTAACAAGCCAACGACGCTTGCTCGGTGTATCACCTAGTGCCTCAAGAATCACCAAATGATGCAAATGCACTAGGAACCCTCAATCTCTCACTAGAATGCAATCTCAAGCAAAGAGTGTGAGAGAGTGAGTTGGAGGATCACAAATGAGCTCAATGTGTGCAAGGAATAGCCAAGAGAGGTCTCACACACGAGCTACCCTTCTATTTATACCCCCCCATCTAAAACCAACCGTTATGTGCAAAAGGGGGCAGTTCTGCGCACGCGCGGACCGTCCGCGCCCTAGGGCCGGACGGTCCGCCGTACACCATAACGGCTATAATGACCGTTGAAGCATGTCAGAGCAGACTCAAAAGGTGAGTCCGGACCGTCCGCCCATAAAGGTCGGACCGTCCGCGACCTGGCAATTTCAAACACCCGAGCCTCGGATCAAACGGAGTTAACACACGCGGACCGTCCGGCTATAATTCCCGGACCGTCCGCGACCTGAGACAGTACTGTCCGGACTGGTCCCCCGGACCGTCCGTAGTACAAATCAATAAAAACACACAGTCCCTGTCCAAAAACGAGTTAGACATATGCGGACCGTCCGCGCCTCACAGGCGGACCGTCCGCCTATAATTCAGGGACAGACCCGAAGCCACCTTCCTCTGGTCAGGACTGCGGACGGTCCGGCCCTAAGGCCCGGACGGTCCGCAGTGCAAAAGAATACAGAGACAACACAAAAGGTCAAACCTCGGACCCTCTGGAGGATCGCGGACAGTCCGCCCCCAAGGGCCGGACAGTCCGCGCGACCAAGACTTCTCAACTTTCAAACATCCTTTTGAATGAACTTTTAACTCACGAAATGAGAAGCGCTGTTAGTCCTTATGCAAATGCAACTACTTGATGCTCTATGAGGCACTAAGTCTTACACAGATCTAAGTCATTGACCCCTCTTAATAGTACGGCTATCTAGCCTACTAAACCGGTCAGGTATCTTCTCTAAACTCCTCAAGACCGGCAAAAGTAAAACCTATGTTATACCTTTGCCTTCATCTGATCCACAACCAATGCGTATGACTCTTCAACATTTCCTGTTCTATGTGGTCCAACCCTGCATTCTTATTTCTCCATGAATCGTTAGTCCACAAGTAGTTGTCATTAATTACCAAAACATTACCAAAGGGGCCTAGATGATTCACAGCTGGTGGCTTGGTGCTTTGGTAGGCTGAATGTTACTTTGGTGGGCTGGCGCCTGGGCTCATTAATGGACTAATGGTTAATTTCGGATATCCAACGGATTATCCGCGGGTGAGATTTAATATCCAAATCCATGCCCACTTTATCTCGGATCGGATACGGGTCTAACCCGTGGGTCAAAAAACATATCCATATCCTAATCCGTCGGGTCGGATATCCGCCGGATATCCAAATCCACGGATTAAATTGCCATCACTACCCGCCGCCTCAACTTGTGCCACCTTGCTAGGTAGCACTTCCTTGCTCCTCGTTGCTTTGAGAGCAACGGTTTGAGGCTCGTGGATTGGGCCGTTCAACGCATCGTCAATGTATCTTGCCTCCTTGATCATCATCCGCCCGCTTACGAATTTTCCAAGTATCTCCTCGGGCGTCATCTTGGTGTACCTAGGATTCTCACGAATATTGTTCACAAGATGTGGATCAAGGACAATAAAAGACCTTAGCATTAGGCGGACAACGTCGTGGTCCGTCCATCGCGTGCTTCCATAGCTCCTTATTTTGTTGACGAGGGTCTTGAGCCGGTTGTACGTTTGGGTTGGCTCCTCGCCCCTGATCATTGCGAATCTCCCAAGTTCGCCTTCCACCAACTCCATCTTGGTGAGCATGGTGACATCGTTTCCCTCATGTGAGATTTTGAGGGTGTCCCAAATCTGCTTGGCGTTATCCAAGCCGCTTACCTTATGGTATTCATCCCTGCACAATGAAGCTAGAAGAACAGTAGTAGCTTGTGCATTTTTGTGAATTTGCTCATTAATGAACATGGGACTATCCGTACTATCAAAGTGCATTCCATTTTCTACTATCTCCCATATACTTGGATGGAGATAGAACAAGTGGCTATGCATTTTGTGACTCCAAAATCCGTAGTCCTCTCCATCAAAGTGGGGGGGGGGGGTTTACCGAGGGGAATGGAAAGCAAATGAGCATTGGAACTTTGCGGAATACGAGAATAATCAAAGGAATAGTTTGAATTAACCGTCTTCTTTTTCTCGTAGTCATTGTCGTCGTCCTTTTGGGAAGAGGAAGATTCGTCGCTGTCGTAGTAGACTATCTCCTTGATGCGCCTTGTCTTCTTTTTCCTCCCGTCTTTTCTTTTGTGGCCCGAGCCTGAGTCAGTAGGCTTGTCATCCTTTGGATCATTGACGAAGGACTCCTTCTCCTTATCATTGACCACCATCCCCTTGCCCTTAGGATCCATCTCTTCGGGCGATTAGTCCCTTTCTTGAAGAGAACGGCTCCGCTACCAATTGAGAGCACCTAGAGGGGGGGGGGGGGGTGAATAGGTGATCCTGTAAAACTTAAAACTTAACACCACAAACTTGATTAAGAGTTAGAACAATGAAATCAAGTGAGTAGAGAGGAGAGCTCTTGTGAAGCACAATAGACACAATAAGGACAAGCACAAGAGACACGAGGATTTATCCCGTGGTTCGGCCAAGTACAAAACTTGCCTACTCCACGTTGTGGCGTCCCAACGGACGAGAGTTGCACTCAACTCCTCTCAAGTGATCCAATGATCAACTTGAATACCACGGTGTTCTTCTTTACTTTACTCTTTCCCGTTTGCGAGGAATCTCCACAACTTGGAGTCTCTCGCCCTTACAATAAGAATCACAATGAAGCACTAGAGTAAGGAAGGGAAGCAACACACTCAAATCCACAGCAAATACGCACACACAAGATCAAGACTTGAGCTCAAAAGAGTATCACAAGGTTCTCACTAGAACGGAGCTCAAATCACTAAGAATGTCAAACAAGTGTGCAAGAATGAAGTGTGAATGATCAACAATGCTCAAAGGTTGCTTGGGTGTCTCCTCCATGCGCCTAGGGGTCCCTTTTATAGCCCCAAGGCAGCTAGGAGCCATTGAGAGCATTCCTGGAAGGCAATTCTTGCCTTCTGTCGCCTGGCGCACCGGACAGTCCGGTGCACCACCGGACACTGTCCGGTGCGGATTTCTTTCCTTCTTTGGCGAAGCCGACCGTTGGCGGTTCAGAGCCGTTGGCGCACCAGACACAGTCCGGTGTACACCGGATAGTCCGGTGCCCCTTCTGACAGTTGGCTCTTGCCACGCGTCACACGCGGATTATGCGGCCGACCGTTGGCCCGGCCGACTGTTGGCTCACCGGACAGTCCGGTGCACCACCGGACAGTCCGGTGATTTATAGCCGTACGCCGTTAATTGCTTCCCGAGAGCAGCCAATTGACAGACGTCGGCCTGGCGGACAGTCCGGTGCACCCAGACCGAGCTGTCTTTGGCTGAACAAAGCCATCTCTTTTCCAACTTGATTTCTCCTATTTCCAGCACTTAGACACAATACATTAGTCTCCAAAACAATGTACTAAGTCTTAGAAACATACCTTTTTTACTTGATTTGCACTTTATCCATCACTTTGCATAGATTAACATGAGTCCACTTGTGTTGGCACTCAATCACCAAAATACTTAGAAATGGCCCAAGGGCACATTTCCCTTTCAAGGATACCCCTAGTTGCAATCAAGAAGCAACAAACGTTGCAACTGGAGCAACAACAGAGATTCAAGTTTGCAATTAGCGGATACCCCTAGTTGCAATCAACAAGCAACAAACGTTGCAACTGGAGTAACAACACACCATGCAATGGTAATCAAGGAGTAAAAACAGAGACTCAAGTTTGCAATTAGAGGATACCCCTAGTTGCAATCAACAAGCAACAAACGTCGCAACAGAAAATCAACAAACAATGCAGTTGCAATCATTAGTTGCAACCAATATTGAACAAACGCCGGTGGTGCAATGGTAATCAAGGAGTAAAAACAGAGACTCAAGTTTGCAATTAGAGGATACCCCTAGTTGCAATCAAGAAGCAACAAACGTTGCAACTGGAGCAACAACAGAGACTCAAGTTTGCAATTAGCGGATACCCCTAGTTACAATCAACAAGCAACAAACGTTGCAACTGGAGTAACAACACACCATGCAATGGTAATCAAGGAGTAAAAACAGAGACTCAAGTTTGCAATTATAGGATATGAAAGTCGCCTAGAGGGGAGGGTGAATAGGGCGAAACTGAAATTCTCAAAAATAATCACAACTACAAGCCGGGTTAGCGTTAGAAATATAATCGAGTCCGCGAGAGAGGGTGCAAAACAAATCGCAAGCGAATAAGGAGTGAGACACGTGGATTTGTTTTACCGAGATTCGGTTCTCGCAAACCTACTCCCCGTTGAGGTGGTCACAAAGACCGGGTCTCTTTCAACCCTTTCCCTCTCTCAAACGATCCCTCGGATCGAGTGAGCTTTTCTTCTCAATCACTTGGAACACAAAGTTCCCACAAGGACCACCACAAGATTGGTGTCTCTTGTTTCAATTACAAGTGAGTTTGATCGCAATAAAGAATCAAAGAAAGAAGAAAGCAATCCAAGTGCAAGAGCTCGAAAGAACACAAGCAAATCTCTCTCACTAATCACTAGGGCGTTGTGTGGAGTTTGGAGAGGATTTGATCACTTGGGTGTGTCTAGAATTGAATGCTAGAGCTCTTGTAAGTAGTTGAAGTGGGAAAACTTGGATGACTTGAATGTGGGGTGGTTGGGGGTATTTATAGCCCCAACCACCAAACTAGCCGTTTGGTGGGGCTGTCTGTCGCATGGTGCACCGGACAGTCCGGTGTGCCAGCCACGTCACTAAGGCCGTTGGGTTCCGACCGTTGGAGCTCTGTCTTCTGGGCCCGCCTGGATGTCCGGTGGCACACCAGACATGTACTGTAGAGTGTCCGGTGTGCCAACACGCGCGTGCCTGACTTCTGTGCGCTTCTGGCGCGCATTAAATGCGCCTGCAGGTGACCGTTGGCGCGAAGTAGCCGTTGCTCCGCTGGCTCACCGGACAGTCCGGTGTACACCGGACAGTCCGGTGAATTATAGCGGAGCGAATTCCCGAGGCTGGCGAGTTCCAGAGCCGCTCTTCCTTGGGGCACCGGACAGTCCGGTGAATTATAGCGGAGCGCCTCTGGATTTTCCCGAAGGTGACGAGTTTGACTTGGAGTCCGCTGGTGCACCGAACACTGTCCGGTGGCACACCGGACAGTCCGGTGCGCCAGACCAGAGGTGCCTTCGATTATCCCTTGCTCTTTTTGTTGAACCCAATTCTTGGTCTTTTTATTGGCTAAGTGTGAACCTTTGACACCTGTATAACTTATACACTAGAGCAAACTAGTTAGTCCAATTATTTGTGTTGGGCAATTCAACCACCAAAATCAATTAGGAACTAGGTGTAAGCCTAATTCCCTTTCAATCTCCCCCTTTTTGGTGATTGATGCCAACACAAACCAAAGCAAGTATAGAAGTACATAGTGGAACTAGCTTGCATAATGTAAGTGCAAAGGTTGCTTGGAATTGAGCCAATATAAATACTTATAAGATATGCATGGATTGTTTCTTCATTTTTAACATTTTGGACCACGCTTGCACCACATGTTTTATTTTTGCAAATTCTTTTGTAAATCTTTTCAAAGTTCTTTTGCAAATAGTCAAAGGTAAATGAATAAGATTTTTCGAAGCATTGTCAAGATTTGAAATTTTCTCCCCCTGTTTCAAATGTTTTTCCTTTGACTAAACAAAACTCCCCCTAAATGAAATTCTCCTCTTAGTGTTCAAGAGGGTTTTAAGATATCAATTTTGAAAATTCTACTTTCTCCCCTTTTGGAACATAATAAGATACCAATTTAAAATTTCCAATTGAAAATCATTTTTAAAATTAGGTGGTGGTGCGGTTCTTTTGCTTCGGGCTCATGTTCTCTCCCCCTTTGGCATAAATCGCCAAAAACGGTATCATTAGAGCCCTTAGAATTACTGTCTCCCTCTTCGGTCATAAATAAATGAGTGAAGATTATACCAAAGAACGGAGTCCTTTTCTCCCCTAAAGATGGAGAGTGGCTTGGAGTGACGGCGAAGGATGAGTTACGGAGTGGAAGCCTTTGTCTTTCGCCGAAGACTCCAATTCCCTTTCAATATACCTATGACTTGATTTAAAATTCACTTGAAAACACATTACTCATAGCATATGAAAGAGACATGATCAAAGGTATAAAAAGGAGCTATGTGTGCAAATCAACAAAAGAAGTTCCTAGAATCAAGAATATTTAGCTCATGCCTAAGTTTGTTAAAAGTTTGTTCATCAAGTGGCTTGGTAAAGATATCGGCTAATTGATCTTTAGTATTAATGTAAGAAATCTCGATATCTCCCTTTTGTTGGTGATCCCTTAAAAAGTGATACCGAATAGCTATGTGTTTAGTGCGGCTATGCTCAACGGGATTATCCGCCATGCGGATTGCACTCTCATTATCACATAGAAGAGGGACTTTGGCTAATTTGTAACCATAGTCCCTAAGGGTTTGCCTCATCCAAAGTAGTTGCGCGCAACAATGGCCTGCGGCAATGTACTCGGCTTTGGCGGTAGAAAGAGCTACGGAATTTTGCTTCTTTGAAGCCCAAGACACCAAGGATCTTCCCAAGAACTGGCAAGTCCCCGATGTGCTCTTTCTATTAATTTTACACCCTGCCCAATCGGCATCCGAATAACCAATTAAATCAAATGTGGATCCCCTAGGATACCAAAGCCCAAACTTAGGAGTATAAACCAAATATCTCAAGATTCGTTTTACGGCCGTAAGGTGTGCTTCCTTAGGGTCGGCTTGGAATCTTGCACACATGCACACAGAAAGCATAATATCCGGTCGAGATGCACATAAATATAGCAAAGAACCTATCATCGACCGGTATACCTTTTGATCGACGGATTTACCTCCCTCGTCGAGGTCGAGATGCCCATTGGTTCCCATGGGTGTCTTGATGGGTTTGGCATCCTTCATTCCAAACTTGGTTAGAATATCTTGAGTATACTTCGTTTGGCTTAGGAAGGTGCCCTCTTGGAGTTGCTTTACTTGAAATCCTAAGAAATACTTCAACTCCCCCATCATAGACATCTCGAATTTTTGTGTCATGATCCTACTAAATTCTTCACATGTAGACTCGTTAGTAGACCCAAATATAATATCATCAACATAAATTTGGCATACAAACAAGTCATTTTCAAGAGTTTTAGTGAAGAGTGTAGGATCGGCCTTTTCGACTTTGAATCCATTAGTGATAAAGAAATCCCTAAGGCATTCATACCATGCTCGTGGGGCTTGCTTAAGCCCATAAAGCGCCTTCGAGAGTTTATAGACATGGTTAGGGTACTCACTATCTTCAAAGCCGGGAGGTTGCTCAACATAGACCTCTTCCTTGATTGGTCCATTGAGGAAGGCACTTTTCACGTCCATTTGATAAAGCTTAACGCCATGGTAAGTAGCATATGCCAATAATATACGAATTGACTCAAGCCTAGCTACGGGTGTATAGGTTTCACCGAAATCCAAACCTTCGACTTGGGAGTATCCCTTGGCCACAAGTCGAGCTTTGTTCCTTGTCACCACACCATGCTCGTCTTGCTTGTTGCGGAACACCCATTTGGTTCCTACAACATTTTGGTTAGGACGTGGAACTAAATGCCATACCTCATTCCTAGTGAAGTTGTTGAGCTCCTCTTGCATCGCCACCACCCAATCCGAATCTTGTAGTGCTTCCTCTACCCTGTGTGGCTCAATAGAGGAAACAAAAGAGTAATGCTCACAAAAATGTGCAACTCGAGATCTAGTGGTTACCCCCTTATGAATGTCTCCGAGGATGGTGTCGACGGGGTGATCTCGTTGGATTGCTTGGTGGACTCTTGGGTGTGGCGGCCTTTGTTCTTCATCCTCCTTATCTTGATCATTTGCATCTCCCCCTTGATTATTGCCGTCATCTTGAGGTGGCTCATTTGCTTGATCTTCTACTTCATCAATTTGAGCTTCATCCTCATTTTGAGTTGGTGGAGATGCTTGCGTGGACGATGATGGTTGATCTTGTGCATTTGGAGGCTCTTCGGATTCCTTAGGACACACATCCCCAATGGACATGTTCCATAGCGCGATGCATGGAGCCTCTTCATTACCTATCTCATCAAGATCAACTTGCTCCACTTGAGAGCCGTTAGTCTCATCAAACACAACGTCACAGGAAACTTCAACTTGTCCGGAGGACTTATTAAAGACTCTATATGCCCTTGTGTTTGAATCATATCCTAGTAAAAAGCCTTCTACAGTCTTAGGAGCAAATTTAGATTTTCTACCTCTTTTAACAAGAATAAACATTTGCTACCAAAGACTCTAAAATATGAAATATTGGGCTTTTTACCGGTTAGGAGTTCATAGGATGTCTTCTTGAGGATTCGGTGTAGATACAACCAGTTGATGGCGTAGCAGGCAGTGTTGACCGCCTCGGCCCAAAACCGATCCGAAGTCTTGTACTCATCAAGCATGGTTCTTGCCATGTCCAATAGAGTTCTATTCTTCCTCTCCACTACACCATTTTGTTGTGGGGTGTAGGGAGAAGAGAACTCATGCTTGATGCCCTCCTCCTCAAGGAAGCCTTCAATTTGAGAGTTCTTGAACTCCGTCCCGTTGTCGCTTCTAATTTTCTTGACCCTTAAGGCGAACTCATTTTGAGCCTGTCTCAAGAATCTCTTTAAGGTCTCTTGGGTATGAGATTTTTCCTGCAAAAGAACACCCAAGTGAAGCGAGAATAATCATCCACAATAACTAGACAGTACTTACTCCCGCCGATGCTTATGTAAGCGATCGGGCCGAATAGGTCCATGTGTAGGAGCTCCAGTGCCCTGTCGGTCGTCATGATGTTCTTGTGTGGATGGTGAGCACCAACTTGCTTTCCTGATGGGCATGCGCTACAAATCCTGTCTTTCTCAAAATGAACATTTGTTAATCCTAAAATGTGTTCTCCCTTTAGAAGCTTATGAAGATTCTTCATCCCAACATGGGCTAGTCGGCGATGCCAGAGCCAACCCATGTTAGTCTTAGCAATTAAGCAAGTGTCGAGTTCAGCTCTATCAAAATTCACTAAGTATAGTTGACCCTCTAACACTCCCTTAAATGCTATTGAATCATCACTTCTTCTAAAGACAGTGACACCTACATCAGTGAATAAACAGTTGTAGCCCATTTTGCATAATTGAGATACAGAAAGCAAATTGTAATCTAATGAATCTACAAGAAAAACATTGGAAATAGAATGGTCAGGTGATATAGCAATTTTACCCAATCCTTTGACCAAACCTTGATTTCCATCCCCGAATGTGGTAGATTGTTGGGGATCTTGGTTTTTCTCGTAGGAGGAGAACATCTTATTCTCCCCTGTCATGTGGTTTGTGCACCCGCTGTCGATAATCCAACTTGAGCCCCCAGATGCATAAACCTACAAAACATGTTTAGTTCTTGACTTTAGTTACCCAAATGGTTTTGGGTCCCTTGGCATTAGAAACAAGGACTTTGGGTACCCAAACACAAGTCTTTGACCCCTTGTGCTTGCCCCCAACATATTTGGCAACTACCTTGCCGGATTTGTTAGTCAAAACATAAGATGCATCAAAAGTTTTAAATGAGATGTCATGGTCATTTTATGCACTAGGAGTTTTCTTCTTAGGCAACTTAACATGGGTTTGTTGCCTAGAACTAGATGTCTCACTCTTATACATAAAAGCATGATTAGGACCAGAGTGAGACTTCCTAGAGTGAATTCTCCTAATTTTGCTCTCAGGATAACCGGCAGGGTACAAAATGTAACCCTCGTTATCCTGAGGCATGGGAGCCTTGCCCTTAACAAAATTAGATAACTTCTTAGGAGGGGCATTAATTTTGATATTGCCTCCCTGTTGGAAGCCAATGCCATCCTTAATGCCAGGGCGTCTCCCACTATAGAGCATACTTCTAGCGAATTTAAATTTTTCGTTTTCTAAGTTATGCTCGGCAATTTTAGCATCTAATTTTGCTATATGATCATTTTGTTGTTTAATTAAAGCCATGTGATCATGTATAGCATCAATGTTAACATCTCTACATCTAGTGCAAATAGTAGTGTGCTCAACGGTAGATGTAGATGGTTTGCAAGATTTTAGTTCAACAATCTTAGAACGTAATATATCATTTTTATCTCTAAGATCGGAAATAGTAGCATTGCAAACATCAAAATCTTTAGCCTTAGCAAGCAATTTTTCATTTTCATCTCTAAGGCTAGCAAGAGAAATGTTTAATTCTTCAATCCTAGCAAGCAAATCATCATTATTATTTCTAGGATTGGGAATTGAAACATCACAAACATGATAATCAACCTTAGCATTTAAAGTAGCATTTTCATTTCTAAGGTTGTCAATGGTCTCATGGCAAGTGCTTAGCTCACTAGATAATTTTTCACATTTCTCAACTTCTAGAGCATAAGCATTTTTAACTTTAACATGCTTCTTGTTTTCTTTAATAAGGAAGTCCTCTTGGGAGTCCAAGAGATCATCCTTCTCATGGATGGCACTAATTAATTCATTTAATTTCTCCTTTTGTTGCATGTTTAAGTTGGCAAAAAGAGTGTGCAAGTTATCTTCATCATCACTAGCATTTTCATCACTAGAGGATTCATATCTAGTGGAGGATTTAGTTTTAACCTTCTTCTTTTTGCCGTCCTTTGCCATGAGGCACTTGTGGCCGACGTTGGGGAAGAGAAGTCCCTTGGTGACGGCGATGTTGGCGGCGTCCTCGTCGTCGGAGGAGTCGCTAGAGCTTTCGTCGGAGTCCCACTCCCGACAAACATGGGCATCGCCGCCCTTCTTCTTGTAGTACCTCTTCTTCTCCTTTCTTCTCCCCTTCTTGTTGTCACCCCTGTCACTGTCACTAGAAATAGGACATTTAGCTATAAAGTGACCGGGCTTACCACACTTGTAGCAAACCTTCTTGGAGTGGGGCTTGTAATCCTTCCCCCTCCTTTGTTTGAGGATTTGGCGGAAGCTCTTGATGACAAGCGTCATTTCCTCATTGTCAAGTTTGGAGGCGTCGATTGGTTGTCTACTTGGTGTGGACTCCTCCTTCTTCTCCTCCGTCGCCTTGAAAGCAACCGGTTGAGCTTCGGACGTGGAGGGACCGTCAAGCTCGTTGATCTTCCGTGAGCCCTTGATCATAAATTCAAAGCTCACAAAATTCCCGATTACTTCCTCGGGAGTCATTAGTGTATATCTTGGATTGCCACGAATTAATTGTACTTGAGTAGGGTTAAGGAAAATAAGAGATCTTAGAATAACCTTAACCACTTCGTGGTCATCCCACTTTTTGCTCCCGAGGTTGTGCACTTGATTCACCAAGGTCTTGAGCCGGTTGTACATATCTTGTGGCTCCTCCCCTTGGCGAAGACGGAAGCGACCGAGCTCCCCCTCGATCGTTTCCCGCTTGGTGATCTTTGTGAGTTCATCACCCTCGTGCGCGGTTTTGAGCACGTCCCAAACTTCCTTGGCGCTCTTCAATCCTTGCACCTTGTTGTACTCCTCCCTACTTAGAGAGGCGAGGAGTATTGTTGTGGCTTGGGAGTTGAAGTGCTCGATTTGGGCCACTTCATCCACATCATAGTCTTCATCCCCTACGGATGGTACCTGTACACCAAACTCAACAACATCCCATATACTTTTGTGGAGTGAGGTTAGATGAAATCACATTAAATCACTCCACCTAGCATAATCTTCACCATCAAAAGTTGGTGGTTTGCCTAATGGGACGGAAAGTAAAGGTGTATGTTTAGTAATGCGAGAGTAGCGTAGGGGGATCTTACTAAACTTCTTGCGCTCATGGCGCTTAGAAGTTATGGAGGGTGCGTCGGAGCCAGAGGTAGATGGTGATGAGGTGTCGGTTTCGTAGTAGACCACCTTCCTCATCTTCTTTATCTTGTCGCCACTCCGATACGACTTGTGGGAAGAAGTCTTCTTTTCCTTCTTCTTCTCCTTCTTTTTATCCTTGTTGCGGGACTCTCCCGATAGAGCTTTCTCGTTGCTTGTAGTGGGCTTTTCGCCGGTCTCCATCTCCTTCTTGGCGTGATCTCCCGACATCACTTCGAGCGGTTAGGCTCTAATGAAGTACCGGGCTTTGATACCAATTGAAAGTCGCCTAGAGGGGGGGGGTGAATAGGGCGAAACTGAAATTCTCAAAAATAATCACAACTACAAGCCAGGTTAGCGTTAGAAATATAATCGAGTCCGCGAGAGAGGGTGCAAAACAAATCGCAAGCGAATAAGGAGTGAGACACGTGGATTTGTTTTACCGAGGTTCGGTTCTCACAAACCTACTCCCCGTTGAGGTGGTCACAAAGACCGGGTCTCTTTCAACCCTTTCCCTCTCTCAAACGATCCCTCGGATCGAGTGAGCTTTTCTTCTCAATCACTTGGAACACAAAGTTCCCATAAGGACCACCACAAGATTGGTGTCTCTTGTTTCAATTACAAGTGAGTTTGATCGCAATAAAGAATCAAAGAAAGAAGAAAGCAATCCAAGTGCAAGAGCTCGAAAGAACACAAGCAAATCTCTCTCACTAATCATTAGGGCGTTGTGTGGAGTTTGGAGAGGATTTGATCACTTGGGTGTGTCTAGAATTGAATGCTAGAGCTCTTGTAAGTAGTTGAAGTGGGAAAACTTGGATGACTTGAATGTGGGGTGGTTGGGGGTATTTATAGCCCCAACCACCAAACTAGCCGTTTGGTGGGGCTGTCTGTTGCATGGTGCACCGGACAGTCCGGTGCACACCGGACATGTCCGGTGCGCCAGCCACGTCACCAAGGCCGTTGGGTTCCGACCGTTGGAGCTCTGTCTTCTGGGCCCGCCTGGATGTCCGGTGGCACACCGGATGTTGGGGGCCTTCGTCCTCCGAAGGTCCTCAAAAACATGATTTGACAATGTTTTCCAAGTGAAATATATGAACAGGTATCTTCGGACTCAGATTATGAACATGGAGTACGGTCAGGACGAAGCCTAAGCTAGACGAAGGGGGATTGAGATGAAGGACGGGCTGATCACTAAGCTGTACGAAGGATGGTGCATAGCCGAAGCTATGCGCAGGAAAGCTTCGTCGCGGTAGCAGAAAGGGGAACCGACTTAAAGATGAAAAGACTACTTAGGCCTTAATAGATTGCCATAAGTCATTAGCAAATGTAATGGGCATGAATGTAATTTTACATGGGCTGCGTCCCACGCCTATAAATAGATGAACAGTACTCCTGCACTGTTCACGCTGACTGGACACTTGCTTTTGGCGTCACGCTTGTACCTTTGCTGTCCTTCAAGCCGAAGGTACATTTGTAATCCACGATCATTTCTATTTTTCGATATCAATGAAATAGAAATGATCTAATAATAAAGTTTGTATTAAGCTTTATATTCCGTGTGAATTCTTCATTATAATCTCTTGCGCTTACGAAGGTATGCCCTTCATGACCTTCGTCCGAAATTCATTATACCCCAAAGGGAGATAATGTTTCAGAGGACAAAGGACTTTATCATTTAATACTTTTTATGTTGCCTTGTTCTTAATTCTTAGCATTTGAGAACAAGTCCCCAACATTGGCGCCCACCTCCGGTGAACTCACTTCCATTTCTTGAGCTTCGGCAAGCATCACCTTCGTCATGCCGCCGAAAAAAAGCTTCAGCAACAGGGGCTGCCACTCTCCAGCCGCTGGACCCCAATCAGGATGTCCTTTCTCTTAGAGAGGCCCGAAGCCAGAAGAGGAAGGCTGTTAGTCCAACGCCTCCGGAGGATGAATTGGATCAGGAGATCCAAAATCTGGAGATCCTTCAGCAGCAGGTGCAGCGCAAGAAGGAAAAGATGGCCAGGCTAGCTGAACTGCAAAGGAAGATAGACGAAGCCTCCGAAGAAGTTCGTCATCTTACTCAAGATGAGCAGAACCGAAGGCCTCAGCACAAAGACCTTCATCAGGAGGGTTTCTTCAACGAAGATGACTGGTATGACAATTTCCACCATGGAAATTTTGCTTTTGATGATGCTTCTCCTCTGTCCGCTGAGCTGCAGGCTACGCCTTGGCCTCCGTCCTACAAGCCGCCCCAGCTTCCCGTGTACGACGACCATTCAGACCCGAAGCAGTTTTTGATGAGCTACGAAGCAACAATATCTTCGTATGGTTGCAATACTGCAGTCATGGCAAAGTCTTTTGTTATGGCTGTCAGGAGTGTTGCTCAAACCTGGTATTCCTCCCTTCGGCCAGGAACAATCACTTCATGGCAAAAGCTGAAGGACATGTTGTTAACCAGCTTCCAAGGGTTTCAGACGAAGCCGGTCACTGCTCAAGCCCTATTCCAGTGCACCCAGGATCACGAAGAATACCTTCAGGCGCATGTTCGGAGGTTTTTACGTTTGAGGGCACAGGCACCAACAGTGCCCAACGAAATTGTCATTGAGGCCATGATCAAGGGACTTCGGCCAGGACCTTCAGCTCAGTACTTTGCTAGGAAGCCTCCTCAAACTTTGGAGAAGCTGCTCCAGAAGATGGATGAGTACATTCGGGCCGACAATGATTTTCGTCAAAGAAGGGAGGAAGCTTTCAGGTTTTCCGAAATGACCAGGGGCTTCGGAGGAAGATTTTATCCGATGCACGTCAGGTCAATTCACAACTCTACTCAAAATGATGATAAGGGGAGCCAGCAGCAAAGGCCACAGTGCTCTTCGCAGGCTTCGGGGCAACAACAAAGCTCCTTCCGACCGCCAGCTCCAAGAGGTAGAGGCGCCAGGGGCTTCGGCGGAAGATTTGGAGATCAACCAAGGAAAATATTTTGCTTGTTCTGTGGTGAAAACAAGGGCCATACCACCAGGATGTGCCATGTTACCATCCAGAAGCAAAAGGAGATAGCTGAAGCTGCAGCACAACAGAGTCAGCCGAAGCAGGTCATGCACACTGCTTCGTACCATTCGCCCTACATCCCAGAATATGTAGGCAACCACCCTGCAGCTTCTGTTGCTTCGGCGAGTCAACCCCAAGCTTCTTGGCAACAGCCTCCGCCTCCACCACCGCTGCAACAAGGCCAGCAGCCAGAAGGGGGTCAATATGCTCAGCATCAAAGGAACTTCAGAGAACAATCCGAAGCTCGCACAGTCAATAGCACTGTGCCAGAGTCGAAGCACATTTATTGACAAATATCCTACCTTAATAGCAGTCTTTTGCATTTAGTTTTATTTTCTTTGTAACAAAGGACACTTATGGGAGACTAGAGTACTTTTGTTGTTTTAAATATCTTGTAATAGTTTTGCTTTTTGGCACAAAGAAAATACATCATCTCCACAGGCTTAAGTTGCCGAAGCTTAAAGATTTGCGATAGCAAGGAGGACCTTCGAATTATCAAAGATTTATTTTAAAGGCACGGTGTGAATTCTTCGAAGCAACAAAAAGACGTTCTAAGGAACGCAGTGTAAGTTTGCTGAAGCTACAAAAAGCCGTTCCTAAGGGAGCGCAGTGTAAGTTTTCTGCTCAAAAGTCGTTCCAAAGGGAATGCAGAGCTTACAGCGAAAAATAAACGCTGATACCACCGAAAGTAAAAGGCGAAGAAGCTCCTAAGGGAGGCTTACAGCGAAAAATAAACGCTGATTCCGCAGAAGTAAAAGGCGAAGAAGCTCCTAAGGGAGGCTTATAGCAAAAAATAAACGCTGATTCCGCTGAAGTAAAAGGCGAAGAAGCTCCTAAGGGAGGCTTACAGCGAAAAGTCAGCGCTAATATAAAAAGATTATGCGTTTTGTTGCAGGGATGTGTGTATCTTTGGAACAAATAGCATTCTACATAACATAACATCATCACATCATTTCGCATAGCATAAGCATCATACATCATGTTGCATATGGCACAAGAAGGGGACACAATATTGATCTTCGGAAGAATGCTTTGAAAAAGTGAAAATCGTGCCAAGTCACAAGGGGATACAATATTGATCTTCGGAATATAGCTTCGGAGAATGTTTTCACGAAGCTTGGATATTCTTCATCAGAGCACTATGGACATTTTTGTGATACATAAAAATTTTTCTTCACGAAGCATGAAAAGAAGGGAAGGTGTTTTTTCGCCGAAGGCTCAAAAAACGGTACGTATGTAAAATTTCATGCATCGTAAAGAATTGAACCATAAGAAGCAAGTATATTACATTCAGGGTTACAAGATACCGCACATATTACATTTCAAATGTTTTTACAATAGCACCTAGTCTTCCCTAAGTACTATTTCCGCAGCTTCGTTCAGGAGTTGATTGACAACCTGATCCATGATAGCTCCAGCCATCTTTTTAATTTCATCGTCTTCCTTCGGGTGAGGGCCCGGAGACGCTTTAGCAGGATCTGAGGAAGGACAGGATACGACTACATTGCTATTACAAATTGCGAACAAAGTTTGAAATTAAAAATTACAACACAATAAAAACCACTAGTTAATACCTATTTGCCCTTCGGGCACTGCGTTTTTCTCAGCAGCCTCTGCTACTTTTCTAGCATCGTGGATGCCTTTTTCGCTCTTTTGAATAATTTCTTGCACCATTTCTCGGCCGCCATTGTCCCAGATATCAGTAAAAAAATTTCCGCCAATTATGCTTGCTTCGGCTGAGGGGTCTTTGATGTCTTCAGAGGACAGCGTAGCTTCAGATTGCGCTAGAGATTTTACATGATCACAACCTTTCTTTTCCAAAACAGTAGCAATTCCTCTAGCACCTGAAAAAGCACATATGTCTCCGCGACTATTTAGGATTTCTTCGAAGGCCTCAGCTTCGTGACTGATCCATTCCATCGGACCTTCAGGATTGCCTCTGGAGAAGTTCTCTTCGCTAGAGAAGGCGCCAACGCTGGCGAAGCTGGATTTTATCTTCTTAACGCACTCTATGGATTTAACATAACATCTTCTTTGGGATGCACGAAGCTCTTTAACATTTATTTCTAAATGATTGGCCCATTGATCACTAAGCTCTCGTTTTGTCTCTTCAAGAGTACGTTCTTCTTTGGCTCTAGCTAGTTGTTTCTGAAGATCTTTAATTTCGCGTTTTTGGGCTTCGACCTGGGCCTGTGAGGTAGCTTCGTCCTTTTTTACCTTGTCTATCAATGTAAGCAGAATTTTATCCTTTTCCAGAGCTTCGTTTCTCAGTTTAATAACCTCTGATCGTAGGTTGTTGAAGGCTATATTATAGCTCTCGTCTTCGGCACTCTTTTGCGCTCTCAGCGCGTTACTCAATATTAAACCCTATATATATGCAAGAATTAGTATAAGAATAAAAGAATGCTTCAAAAATTGTAAATCTCTAAATATACAATTCCCGCACCTTCAGGCTATTGTATGCAAGGCTATCAGCAAGATCCTCCTTCGTCATAGCGCATAACCCAGCTTCAAGCTTCGGAAACCCCATACTCCTAGCCATCTCTCGGCAGACAGATAGTTCTTTATTGTCTGGGAGGTAGTATAAGAAGTCATCTTCGTCCGTGCCATTGAACACTAACGCTCCCTTCGGATATTTTAATTCTCTAGCATAGTGTTTAGCTTCAAAAATCTCCTCTTCAGATAATTTTTCCCCGAAGCATGTCGTACAATGTAATCGCTTATGTTGGAAGGTGCTTCGGGGGCAGCAGTATCAATTCCTTCAACCGAAATTGGTTCTGATATTTTCACTTTTTCGGCTTCCAATGCTGCCTTCGCAACCTTTGTTTCTCCGGTTTCCAAAGGTTGTTCCTTGGAGGGCTCTGAAGGCCCAGCTTCACTTTCAGGTTGGTGCTTCGAAGCTTTAGCACCAGAGGCTTCAACTTGCACTTCGGAAGCTTCAGCAGTTTTCTTTGGGGTTATGCTGGAGGACTTTATTGTCTCCAGAACGTCGAGTACATTAACCATCCTTTTTCTTTTCGGGGTCATTGTTGGACCCTTCTGGCTTTTTTCTGGTTCAATTTTCGTTGAAGGACTTAAAACCTCTGATGTTTTTGCTTCTTCATTCTTTGCTTCTTCTAACTTTTCTATTGTTGGCTTTTCGATCAACTCTTTGATCCTTGGCAGTGGAGTTGATTCTTTTGCTTCGGTGGCCGAAGAGGTCTCACCGGCGAGCTCAGGCACTGTGGGTGGTTCAATATAGCGTGGCCGGTGTGTGAGAACCTTTACCTTTTGTCTCTTCGGTGCTGGCTCGTTAGGAGAAGATGAAGCAGTTTCTTTTGCCAAAGTTGCACTTTTTCTTTTTTGGCCCCGCGCTGGATAATGGTAGTCGGGGTACATGAACCCAATTGCGTCAAACACTCGGTTCGGTCTTTTCTTTTTCCGGCCTCCGAAGGCTGCTGACAACGCAGTATCTTCGGCCTTTGAATAAACCCCAAGTAGTTCATCACTTACATTTTCAATGCTTTTTAGCCAGTCATCATCTGGCTCAACGAATTTATCTCCGAATTTGAAAGTATACTTCAGCCTGACAAGTCCACCTTCGTCAGCCTCTTTAATGGTTTCCTGCGGCATTTCCCATTTTTCCACGAGCGGCCATACTCTGAAGGCAATGTGCTCTTGGACCAAATCCCTCGTTCCAATAAAAGAGCAGATAACTCCGAAGGCTCTTTGGCATTCTTCGGCAGCTTCATTCATTTCAACCTTCGGCCTCCGCAGGCCGAAGCGTTGCCAAATAGGGCACATAATTATACCTGTAATATCTTCTCGTGTTTTTAGGTCATTCTTCACATAAAACCATTCTGTCATCCAGTCGTCGGGCCATCTCTTCCGATAGGTTGGCACGGGGCAGCTTGACCCAGACCGGGAGACGAAGCTGTAGCAGCCAAAATTATTGTGATACTGTTCCTTACCCCAGGGTTTTGTCTCGTATAACAATTCGTGTATGTTGCAGAAACTTTTCGCATCAGGTTCCAGACCTTGGCTTCTCACGGCCCAGACAAAAATTCCCATCCTTATGATTGCTTCGGGGGTAAGTTGGTGAAGGTAGATTTCAAATATCTTCAGCACCTCTACGACAAAGCTGCTTAGGGGAAATCGTAGTCCAGCTTTCAAGAAGCTTCAGAATACTATGACTTCATTTTCCTCAGGAGTTGGACAAGTCTTCTCTCCTTCGTCGGCCCTCACAACGGACAAGTCCCGGAAATATCTTCCCCTCATGCTGACAAGATGATTTTCTTTGATACTTGATTTGCCGAAAACCGCATGGCTTGGTCGCCAAGGGCGATCTTCGGAGTCTTCACCACCACTATCCACATCATAACTGTCGCTGTCGTCAGTATCTTCAGATAAACCTTCTAAAATCTCTTTGGTGATCTTTTCTGTATTGGTCTTCGACATTGCTTCAAGAAAGCCCAGGTTTTTCTCTTCAGAGAGACTCAGCTTCATCTCGGTAGCAACCTTCTTCTCCTCAGACATCCCTTCAGAAATCCTACTTCTCACTTCCGAAGCTTAAAACTAGAAAAGAAAACAAATATTTTTGGACAGAAAGCTTTGTAAGCAGGCAAACAGATGGCAAAGAGAGCGTGCCAAATAAATTATGGCGGGCTCCTATTTATACACTCAATATGATGGAAACTGTGTGGTCCCGTATGTCAATGACTGTTGCTATTCTAGCAAAGGGAAGGTGTTTTTTCGGACCTTCGGCTTAAGGCCTTGGTCCATATCGCAATCTGAATTTATCACTAACAAATTAATATTGCGAGGGGCTACTGTTGGGGGCCTTCGTCCTCCGAAGGTCCTCAAAAACATGATTTGACAATGTTTTCCAAGTGAAATATATGAACAGGTATCTTCGGACTCAGATTATGAACATGGAGTACGGTCAGGACGAAGCCTAAGCTAGACGAAGGGGGATTGAGATGAAGGACGGGCTGATCACCAAGCTGTACGAAGGATGGTGCATAGCCGAAGCTATGCGCAGGAAAGCTTCGTTGCGATAGCAGAAAGGGAAACCGACTTAAAGATGAAAAGACTACTTAGGCCTTAATAGATTGCCATAAGTCATTAGCAAATGTAATGGGCATGAATGTAATTTTACATGGGCTGCGTCCCACGCCTATAAATAGATGAACAGTACTCCTGCACTGTTCACGCTGACTGGACACTTGCTTTTGGCGTCACGCTTGTACCTTTGCTGTCCTTCAAGCCGAAGGTACATTTGTAATCCACGATCATTTCTATTTTTCGATATCAATGAAATAGAAATGATCTAATAATAAAGTTTGTATTAAGCTTTATATTCCGTGTGAATTCTTCATTATAATCTCTTGCGCTTACGAAGGTATGCCCTTCATGACCTTCGTCCGAAATTCATTATACCCCAAAGGGAGATAATGTTTCAGAGGACGAAGGACTTTATCATTTAATACTTTTTATGTTGCCTTGTTCTTAATTCTTAGCATTTGAGAACAAGTCCCCAACACCGGACATGTACTGTAGAGTGTCCGGTGTGCCAGCGCGCGCGTGCCTGACTTCTGCGCGCTTCTGGCGCGCATTAAATGCGCCTGCAGGTGACCGTTGGCGCGAAGTAGCCGTTGCTCCGCTGGCTCACCGGACAGTCCGGTGAATTATAGCGGAGCGAATTCCCGAGGCTGGCGAGTTCCAGAGCCGCTCTTCCTTGGGGCATCGGACACTGTCCGGTGTACACCGGACAGTCCGGTGAATTATAGCGGAGCGCCTCTGGATTTTCCCGAAGGTGTCGAGTTTGACTTGGAGTCCGCTGGTGCACCGGACAGTCCGGTGCACCAGACCAGAGGTGCCTTCGGTTATCCCTTGCTCTCTTTGTTGAACCCAATTCTTGGTCTTTTTATTGGCTAAGTGTGAACCTTTGACACCTGTATAACTTATACACTAGAGCAAACTAGTTAGTCCAATTATTTGTGTTGGGCAATTCAACCACCAAAATCAATTAGGAACTAGGTGTAAGCCTAATTCCCTTTCAGGATACCCCTAGTTGCAATCAACAAGCAACAAACGTCGCAACAGAAAATCAACAAACCATGCAGTTGCAATCATTAGTTGCAACCAATATTGAACAAAAGCCGGTGGTGCAATGGTAATCAAGGAGTAAAAACAGAGACTCAAATTTGCAATTAGAGGATACCCCTAGTTGCAATCAAGAAGCAACAAACATTGCAACTGGAGCAACAACAGAGACTCAAGTTTGCAATTAGCGGATACCCCTAGTTGCAATCAACAAGCAACAAACGTTGCAACTGGAGTAACAACACACCATGCAATGATAATCAAGGAGTAAAAACAGAGACTCAAGTTTGCAATTAGAGGATACCCCTAGTTGCAATCAACAAGTAACAAACGTCGCAACAGAAAATCAACAAACCACGCAGTTGCAATCATTACTTGCAACCAATATTAAACAAACACCGGTGGTGCAATGGTAATCAAGCAGTAAAAACAGAGACTCAAGTTTGCAATTAGAGGATAGCCCTAGTTGCAATCAGCAAGCAACAAACGTCGCAACAGAAAATCAACAAACCACGCAGTTGCAATCATTAGTTGCAATGCGCGGGGACAGGGAGGCGCGCGGCGGCGGTGGGGGGCAGGGAGGCGCGCGTACAGGAGGGCCGAGGGTGTGCTCTTATGGGGAGGCGTGCTCGGGGTGTTAGGTGCTCTGGTCGGACAGGGAGTCTTGGGGTCTGTGCATCCACAAACTAAAATACATATATATATATAATAATAATAATAATAATAATTTATCTATTAGGAGCCTTGGGCTTCCAAAGAGTGACCGGAAGCCCCAATCCAATGCCACCTTTCGGTTCAGCCACACCACCTCAAACAGACCAGGCCTCAGGTCGTCTATAAAAGCTACCCGAGACCAACATAAATTAGGGTTTCAGCGTGGCAGCGGTTGCGGGCGGGCGGATCCAGTGCGAGCGGCGGTCGTCACCGGCATGGATTTAGCTGCAATTTGTGCCTATTTTTAATTTATGTTCGATGGATATTGATAGTTAGATTATATTTAGCTCCAAGCGTGACATAAATCTCATCTTGAGTTCGATGGCTATTATGTAACAAAAGGATATATATAGTTTATATATTAGGAGCCCTGGGCTTCCAATAACTAGAGGAAGCCCAGGTCAGACGGTGCAATCCGGTTGAGCCGAATCACATCCGGACGTCTATAAAACAGGACCCGAAGTGCTAGGGTTCAGTTTTTTACGCTCCACCCCGATTCATTAGCGACGCCTGAAAGTCGCCTAGAGGGGGGTGAATAGGTCGAATCTGAAATTTACAATCTTAATCACAACTACAAGCCGGGTTAGCGTTAGAATTATAAACGAGTCCGAGAGAGAGGGTGCAAAACAAATCGCAAGCGAATAAAGAGTGTGACACATGGATTTGTTTTACCGAGGTTCGGTTCTCGCAAACCTACTCCCCGTTGAGGTGGTCACAAAGACCGGGTCTCTTTCAACCCTTTCCCTCTCTCAAACGGTCCCTCGGACCGAGTGAGCTTCTCTTCTCAAATCAATTGGGAACCAAACTTCCCGCAAGGACCACCACACAATTGGTATCTCTTGCGTTGCTTATAATTGAGATGATCGCAATAAAGAATGAAAGAAAGAAGCAATCCAAGCGCAAGAGCTCAAAAGAACACAACAAATCTCTCTCACTAATCACTAAAGCCTTGTGTGGAGTTGGGAGAGGATTTGATCACTTTGGTGTGTCTTGTATTGAATGCTTAGCTCTTGTAAGTAGTTGGAAGGTGGAAAACTTGGATGACTTGAATGTGGGGGTGGTTGGGGTATTTATAGCCCCAACCACCAAACTAGTCGTTTGGTGGAGGCTGCTGTCGCATGGCGCACCGGACAGTCCGGTGCGCCACCGGACAGTGTCCGGTGCGCCAGCCACGTCACCTGGCCGTTGGGTTCCGACCGTTGGAGCTCTGTCTTGTGGGCCCGCCTGGCTGTCCGGTGGTGCACCGGACAGGCCCTATAGGCTGTTCGGTGTGCCACCCGCGCGTGCTCTGTCCTCTGCGTGCGCAGGCGCGCATTTAATGCGTTGCAGTCGACCGTTGCGCGCGAAGTAGTCGTTGCTCCGCTGGCTCACCGGACAGTCCGGTGTGCACCGGACATGTCCGATGAATTTTATCGGAGCGGATTCCCGAAGCTGGCGAGTTCAGAGTCGCTCTTCCTTGGGGCACCGGACACTGTCCGGTGGTGCACCGGACAGTCCGGTGAATTATAGCGGAGCGCCTCTAAGAATTCCCGAAGGTGTTGAGTTCAGCTTGGAGTTCCCTGGTGCACCGGACATTGTCCGGTGCGCCAGACCAGGGAGCACTTCGGTTATCCCTTGCTCTTTTTGTTGAACCCTTTTCTTGGTCTTTTTATTGGCTTATTGTGAACGTTTGGCACCTGTAGAACTTATAGACTAGAGCAGACTAGTTAGTCCAATTATTTGTGTTGGGCAATTCAACCACCAAAATCATTTAGGAAATAGGTGTAAGACTAATTCCCTTTCAATCTCCCCCTTTTTGGTGATTGATGCCAACACAAACCAAAGCAAGTATAGAAGTGCATAATTGAACTAGTTTTCATAATTGTAAGTGCAAAAAGGTTACTTAGAATTGAGCCAATATAACTACTCATAGGATATGCATGGATTGTTCCTTTGTTTTTAACATTTTGGACCACACTTGCACCACTTGTTTTGTTTTTGCAAATTCTTTTGTAAATCCTTTTCAAAGTCCTTTTGCAATATAGTCAAAGGTGAATGAATAAGATTTTGAGAAGCATTTTCAAGATTTGAAATTTTCTCCCCTGTTTCAAATGTTTTTCCTTTGACTAAACAAAACTCCCCCTTAATGAAATCCTCCTCTTAGTGTTCAAGAGGGTTTTGATGTAAATTTTGAAGAGGGTATACCAATTTGAAATTATATCACACATAAGATACCAATTGAAAGTACTTCTTTAAAACCAAATTGAAAGACTAGAATTTTTGAAATTGGTGGTGGTGCGGTCCTTTTGCTTTGGGCTCATGCTCTCTCCCCCTTTGGCATAAATCGCCAAAAACAGAATTATTAGAGCCCTTTTTAAACTACTTTCTCCCTTTTAGCAAATAAAACATACGAGTGAAGATTATACCAAAGATGGAGAGTTGCTCGGAGCGACAACGAAGGATGAGTTACGGAGTGGAAGCCTTTGTCTTCGCCGAAGACTCCAATTCCCTTTCAATATACCTATGACTTGGTTTGAAATTCACTTGAAAACATATTAGTCATAGCACGTGAAAGAGACATGATCAAAGGTATATTAATGAGCTATGTGTGCAAAATATCAAAAGAAATTCCTAGAATCAAGAATATTTAGCTCATGCCTAAGTTTGTTAAGGGTTTGTTCATCTAGTGGCTTGGTAAAGATATCGGCTAATTGATCTTTAGTGTTAATATATGCAATCTCGATATCTCCCTTTTGTTGGTGATCCCTTAAGAAATGATACCAAATGGCTATGTGTTTAGTGCGGCTATGCTCAACGGGATTATTCGCCATGCGGATTGCACTCTCATTATCACATAGAAGAGGAACTTTGGTTAACTTGTAACCATAGTCCCTAAGGGTTTGCCTCATCCAAAGTAGTTGCGCGCAACAATGTCCTGCGGCAATGTACTCGGCTTTGGCGGTAGAAAGAGCTACGGAATTTTGCTTCTTTGAAGCCCAAGACACCAAGGATCTTCCCAAGAACTGGCAAGTCCCCGATGTGCTCTTTCTATTAATTTTACACCCCGCCCAATCGGCATCAGAATAACCAATTAAATCAAAAGTGGATCCCCTAGGATACCAAAGCCCAAACTTAGGAGTATGAACTAAATATCTCAAGATTCGTTTTACGGCCGTAAGGTGAGCTTCCTTAGGGTCGGCTTGGAATCTTGCACACATGCATACGGAAAGCATAATGTCCGGTCGAGATGCACATAAATAGAGTAAAGAGCCTATCATCGACCGGTATACCTTTTGATCGACGGATTTACCTTCCGTGTCGAGGTCGAGATGCCCATTTGTTCCCATGGGTGTCTTGATGGGCTTGACATCCTTCATCCCAAACTTGCTTAGAATATCTTGAGTATACTTTGTTTGGCTAATGAAGGTGCCATCTTGGAGTTGCTTTACTTGAAATCCCAAGAAATACTTTAACTCCCCCATCATTGACATCTCGAATTTTTGTGTCATGATCCTACTAAACTCTTCACATGTAGATTCGTTTGTAGACCCAAATATAATATCATCAACATAAATTTGGCATACAAACAAATCATTTTCAAGTGTTTTGGTAAAGAGTGTAGGATCAGCCTTTCTGACTTTGAATCCATTAGTGATAAGGCATTCATACCATGCTCTTGGGGCTTGCTTGAGCCCATAAAGCGCCTTAGAGAGTTTATAAACATGGTTAGGGTACTCACTATCTTCAAAGCCGGGAGGTTGCTCAACATAGACCTCTTCCTTGATTGGTCCATTGAGGAAGGCACTTTTCACGTCCATTTGGTAAAGCTTAAAGCCATGGTAAGTATCATAGGCAAGTAATATACGAATTGATTCAAGCCTAGCTACGGGTGCATAGGTTTCATCGAAATCCAAACCTTCGACTTGGGAGTATCCCTTGGCCACAAGTCGGGCTTTGTTCCTTGTCACCACACCATGCTCGTCTTGCTTGTTGCGAAAAAACCCACTTGGTTCCTACAACATTTTGATTAGGACGTGGAACCAAATGCCATACCTCGTTCCTAGTGAAGTTGTTGAGCTCCTCTTGCATCGCCACCACCCAATCCGAATCTTGAAGTGCTTCCTCTACCCTGTGTGGCTCAATAGAGGAAACAAAAGAGTAATGCTCACAAAAATGTGCAACACGAGATCTAGTGGTTACCCCCTTATGGATGTCGCCGAGGATGGTGTCGACGGGGTGATCTCGTTGGATTGCTTGGTGGACTCTTGGGTGTGGCGGCCTTGGTTCTTCATCCTCCTTGTCTTGATCATTTGCATTTCCCCCTTGATCATTAGCGTCATCTTGAGGTGGCTCATCTCCTTGATCTTCTCCTTCATCAACTTGAGCCTCATCCTCATTTTGAGTTGGTGGAGATGCTTGCGTGGAGGAGGATGGTTGATCTTGTGCATTTGGAGGCTCTTCGGATTCCTTAGGACACACATCCCCAATGGACATGTTCCTTAGCGCTACGCATGGAGCCTCTTCATCACCTAACTCATCAAGATCAACTTGCTCTACTTGAGAGCCGTTAGTCTCATCAAACACAACGTCACAAGAAACTTCAACTTGTCCAGTGGACTTGTTAAAGACTCTATAGGCCCTTGTGTTTGAATTATATCCTAGTAAAAAGCCTTCTACAGTCTTAGGAGCAAATTTAGATTTTCTACCTCTTTTAACAAGAATAAAGCATTTGCTACCAAAGACTCTAAAATATGAAATATTGGGCTTTTTACCGGTTAGGAGTTCATAAGATGTCTTCTTGAGGATTCGGTGTAGATACAACCGGTTGATGGCGTAGCGGGCGGTGTTGACCGCCTCGGCCCAAAACCGATCTGAAGTCTTGTACTCATCAAGCATAGTTCTTGCCATGTCCAATAGAGTTCTATTCTTCCTCTCCACTACACCTTTTTGTTGTGGTGTGTAGGGAGAAGAGAACTCATGCTTGATTCCTTCCTCCTCAAGGAAGCCTTCAATTTGAGAGTTCTTGAACTCCGTCCCGTTGTCGCTTCTAATTTTCTTGATCCTTAAGCCGAACTCATTTTGAGCTCGTCTCAAGAATCCCTTTAATGTCTCTTGGGTATGAGATTTTTCCTGCAAAAAGAATACCCAAGTGAAGCGAGAATAATCATCCACAATAACTAGACAATACTTACTCCCGCCGATGCTTATGTAAGCTATCGGGCCAAATAGGTCCATGTTTAGGAGCTCTAGTGGCCTGTCAGTCGTTATGATGTTCTTGTGTGGATGATGAGCACCAACTTGCTTCCCTGCCTGGCATGCGCTACAAATCCTGTCTTTCTCAAAGTGAACATTTGTTAATCCTAAAATGTGCTATCCCTTTAGAAGCTTATGAAGATTCTTCATCCCAACATGGGCTAGTCGGCGGTGCCAGAGCCAACCCATATTAGTCTTAGCAATTAAGCAAGTGTCGAGTTCAGCTCTATCAAAATCTACCAAGTATAGCTGACCCTCTAACACTCCCTTAAATGCTATTGAATCATCACTTCTTCTAAAGACAGTGACACCTACATCAGTAAAAAGACAGTTGTAGCCCATTTGACATAATTGCGAAACGGAAAGCAAATTGTAATCTAAGGAATCTACAAGAAAAACATTGGAAATAGAATGGTCAGGAGATATAACAATTTTACCCAATCCTTTGACCAAACCTTGATTTCCATCCCCGAATGTGATAGCTCGTTGAGGATCTTGGTTTTTCTCGTAGGAGGAGAACATTTTCTTCTCCCCAGTCATATGGTTTGTGCACCCGCTATCGATGATCCAACTTGAGCCCCCGGATGCATAAACCTACAAAACAATTTTAGTTCTTGACTTTAGGTACCCAAATGGTTTTGGGTCCTTTGGCATTAGATACAAGAACTTTGGGTACCCAAACACAAGTCTTTGACCCCTTGTGCTTGCCCCCAACATACTTGGCAACTATCTTGCCGGATTTGTTAGTTAACACATAAGATGCATCAAAAGTTTTAAATGAAATGCTATGGTCATTTGATGCATTAGGAGTTTTCTTCTTAGGCAACTTTGCATGGGTTGATTGCCTAGAACTAGATGTCTCACCCTTATACATAAAGGCATGGTTAGGGCCAGAGTGAGACTTCCTAGAATGAATTCTCCTAATTTTGCTCTCGGGATAACCGGCAGGGTACAAAATGTAACCCTCGTTATCCTGAGGCATGGGAGCCTTGCCCTTTACAAAATTAGACAATCTTTTAGGAGGGGCATTAAGTTTGACATTGTCTTCCCTTTGGAAGCCAATGCCATCCTTGATGCCAGGGCGTCTCCCACTATAGAGCATGCTTCTAGCAAATTTAAACTTTTCATTTTCTAAGTCATGCTAGGCAATTTTAGCATCTAATTTTGCTATATGATCATTTTGTTGTTTAATTAAAGCCATGTGATCATGAATAGCATCAATGTTAATATCTCTACATCTAGTACAAATGGAAGTATGTTCAATGGTAGATGTAGAGGGTTTGCAAGATTTTAATTCTACAACCTTAGCATGCAATATATCATTTTTACTTCTAAGGTCGGAAATGGAAGCATTGCAAACATCTAATTCTTTAGCCTTAGCAAGCAATTTTTCATTTTCATTTCTAAGGCTAGCAAGAGAAATGTTCAATTCTTCAATCTTAGCAAGCAAATCAACATTATCATTTCTAAGATTTGAAATTGAAACATCACAAACATTTGAATCAACCTTAGCTAATAAATTAGTATTCTCATTTCTAAGGTTGTCAATAGTCTCATGGCAAGTGCTTAGCTCACTAGATAGTTTTTCACATTTTTCTACTTCTAGAGCATAAGCATTTTTAACCTTAACATGCTTCTTATTTTCTTTAATAAGGAAGTCCTCTTGGGTGTCCAAGAGATCATCCTTCTCATGAATGGCACTAATCAATTCATTTAACTTTTCTTTTTGTTGCATGTTGAGGTTGGCAAAAAGAATGTGTAAGTTATCCTCCTCATTGCTAGCATTATCACTAGAGGTTTCATATTTAGTGGAGGATCTTGATTTTACCTTATTCCTTTTGTCGTCCTTTGCCATGAGGCACTTGTGGCCGACGTTGGGGAAGAGAAGACCCTTGGTGACGGCGATGTTGGCGGCGTCCTCGTCGGAGGAGGAGTCGCTAGAGCTTTCATCGGAGTTCCACTCGCGACATACATGGGCATCGCCGCCCTTCTTCTTGTAGTACTTCTTCTTCTCCTTTCTTCTCCCCTTCTTGTCGTCGCCCCTGTCACTGTCACTAGAAATAGGACATTTTGCTATAAAGTGACCGGGCTTACCACACTTGTAGCAAACTTTCTTGGAGCGTGGCTTGTAATCTTTCCCCCTCCTTTGCTTGAGGATTTGATGGAAGCTCTTGATGATGAGCGCCATCTCCTCGTTGTCGAGCTTGGAGGCGTTGATGGGTGTTCGACTTGGAGTAGATTCCTCCTTCTTTTCTTCCGTCGCCTTGAATGCGACCGGTTGTGCTTCGGACGTGGAGGGGCCGTCAAGCTCGTTGATCTTCTTTGAGCCTTTGATCATCAATTCAAAGCTCACAAAATTCCCGATTACTTCCTCGGGAGTCATTAGTGTATATCTAGGATTGCCACAAATTAATTGAACTTGAGTAGGGTTAAGGAAAACAAGTAATCTAAGAATAACCTTAACCATTTCGTGGTCATCCCATTTTTTGCTCTCGAGGTTGCGTACTTGGTTCACCAAGGTTTTGAGCCGGTTGTACATGTCTTGTGGCTCCTCCCCTTGGCGAAGTCGGAAACGACCGAGCTCCCCCTCGATCGTTTCTCGCTTGGTGATCTTGGTCACCTCGTCTCCTTCGTGTGCGGTCTTTAGCGTGTCCCAAATTTCTTTAGCACCTATCAATCCTTGCACCTTATTATACTCCTCTCGACTTAGAGAGGCGAGGAGTATAATTGAGGCTTGGGAGTTGAAGTGTTGAATTTGGGCCACTTCGTCCTCATCATAATCTTCATCCCCTACAGATGGTACCTGTATACCAAACTCAACAACATCCCATATACTTTTGTGGAGTGAGGTTAGGTGAAATCGCATCAAATCACTCCACCTAGCATAATCTTCACCATCAAACGTTGGTGGTTTGCCTAATGGGACGGAAAGTAAAGGTGTATGTTTAGGAATGCGAGGATAGCGTAGGGGGATCTTACTAAACTTTTTGCGCTCATGGCGCTTAGAAGTAATGGATGGTGCGTAGGAGCCGGAGGTGGAAGGTGATGAAGTATCGGTCTCGTAGTAGACCACCTTCCTCATCTTCTTTTTCTTGTCGTCACTCCGATGCGACTTGTGGGAAGAGGATTTCTTCTCCTTCCCCTTTCCCTTGTTGCGGGACTCTTCCGATGAAGCTTTCCCGTGGCTTGTAGTGGGCTTGTCGCCGGTCTCCATCTCCTTCTTGGCGTGATCTCCCGACATCACTTTGAGCGGTTAGGCTCTAATGAAGCACCGGGCTCCGATACCAATTAAAAGTCGCCTAGAGGGGCGTGAATAGGGCGAATCTGAAATTTACAATCTTAATCACAACTACAAGCCGGGTTAGCATTAGAATTATAAACGAGTCTGAGAGAGAGGGTGCAAAACAAATCGCAAGCGAATAAAGAGTGTGTCACACGGATTTATTTTTATCGAGGTTCGGTTCTCACAAACCTACTCCCCGTTGAGGTGGTCACAAAGACCGGGTCTCTTTCAACCCTTTCCCTCTCTCAAACGGTCCCTCGGACCGAGTGAGCTTCTCTTCTCAAATCAATTGGGAACCAAACTTCCCGCAAGGACCACCACACAATTGGTGTCTCTTGCCTTGCTTATAATTGAGATGATCGCAAGAAAGAATGAAAGAAAGAAGCAATCCAAGTGCAAGAGCTCAAAAGAACACAACAAATCTCTCTCACTAATCACTAAAGCATTGTGTGGAGTTGGGAGAGGATTTGATCACTTTGGTGTGTCTTGTATTGAATGCTTAGCTCTTGTAAGTAGTTGGAAGGTGAAAAACTTGGGGGTGGTTGGGGTATTTATAGCCCCAACCACCAAACTAGCCGTTTGGTGGAGGCTGCTGTCGCATGGCGCACCGGATAGTCTGGTGCGCCACCGAACAGTGTCCGGTGCGCCAGCCACGTCACCTGGCCGTTGTGTTCCGACCGTTGGAGCTCTGTCTTGTGGGCCCGCCTGGCTGTCCGGTGGTGCACCGGACAGGCCCTGTAGGTTGTCCGGTGTGCCACCCACGCGTGCTCTGTCCTCTGCGCGCGCAGGCGCGCATTTAATGCGTTGCAGTCGACCGTTGCGCGTGAAGTAGTCGTTGCTCCGCTAGCTCACCGGACAGTCTGATGTGCACCGGACATGTCCGGTGAATTTTATCGGAGCGGATTCCCGAAGCTGGCGAGTTCAGAGTCGCTCTTCCTTGGGGCACCGGATACTGTCCGGTGGTGCACCGGACAGTCCGGTGAATTATAGCAGAGCGCCTCTAAGAATTCCCGAAGGTGTTGAGTTCAGCTTGGAGTTCCCTGGTGCACCGGACATTGTTCGGTGGTGCACCGGACACTGTCCGGTGCGCCAGACCAGGGAGCACTTCGGTTATCCCTTGCTCTTTTTGTTGAACCCTTTTCTTGGTCTTTTTATTGGCTTATTGTGAACCTTTGGCACCTGTAGAACTTATAGACTAGAGCAGACTAGTTAGTCCAATTATTTGTGTTGGGCAATTCAACCACCAAAATCATTTAGGAAATAGGTGTAAGCCTAATTCCCTTTCAACGCCGCGTGCTACGACGGCGGTTGCCCCAGAGCGTGCGCGGCGGTGGACCCCCAGCCGGTGGCCGCAACTCCATGACCTCGACGCGCGGTGGCGGAGGTTCCTCGATCCGGAGTAGTGGCGGCGGTTCCTAGGTCGGTGGCGGCGGCTCCCCGATCTAGAGGGCGAGCGACAGTGGGGCCCTTGTGCGGGCAAGCGACGGCATCCCCGAGGTCCCGAGGAGGTGGCACTTGTAAGGTCGGCGAGCAAGCGACGCCCGTCGATGTGCGAGTAGCGACGACGATGCATGAGGCGCGATGTTCGAGCGAACGGCGTCACGGAAGGCCCGAGATGCGCGCAGCGATGATCGCGCGTGACATCCTCCGATTCGGCGCAGTTTTCTTTTTGATTATTGTGTTTTATGTCTACCACATGTATTATTTACGCCAAAAACTGTACGATTTTATGCTTAAACACGGAGTTCGTATATCAGTTTACTGCATGCACATTGGAAAGGCAATTCCATGATTTATGCTGTTCGTAATTTGCGCGCATGCAATGAAACTCCCACGATTTTTGCCATAATTTTTGGATCTGTATAAAAATAGAAACCGCATGCATGCGGCTGCCATGTTTTCGGATCTGTCATAAAAATAGGATAGTAATAACAACCTACTAGAGCTATCAACCTCTCACATTGACTCGGTATTCACTACACGACGGTTCACTTACAGCGACCTACGGTTGGTTGCTAAAACGGCCTTCAGCGACCTACGTTGGTCGCTAAAAACTTTTAGCGAACCATAAGGATGGTCGCTGTAAGTGTCATCGCTAAAGGCTTTAGCGACCGACATCTTTTTAGCGACCGACCGTCCGTTGCTAATATGGTATATTTAGCGACCAACCGTGGGTTGTTGTACTATAGATTTAGCAACCAACCGTAAGTCGTCATACTATACATTTAGCAACCAACAGAAAGTCGCCCTTTTTACTGTTGTTATTAATAATAATATACATTTAATTAAGCACCACAAATCATGGATTTTTATACACAAATCATAAAGACATACACAGTTAATCAGTATACCACAGTCATAGATCCATCACATAAACACAAAAGCACCACAATTATATATTCACAAAAGCATCACAATTATAATATCATTCACAACTAGATCATTTACAGATAGCTAGCTAGATCATTCACAAAAGCTCCAGAGATGATTAGTCACAAAAGCACCACAGCGACATCACTCCAGTTTGAAGCAGTTCAAAAGCCCACAACTACATCACTAATGTTTCATATCACTCCAGCTATTGTTCAAAAGCCCACAACTACATCACTAATTTTCATGGTGTCTCGGATTCTACCTTCTCCCACAGACATCCATCAGCAGCATTGCGACAGTTATACAAGGGAGTATCAGCAAAGCATTAAAGGTACTCATGAGAATTGATGTTGAATGAGGAGAAAGTCCAATGTCTGAAAACAAACTAGCCACTCCAGACTGCTCAAATATTTCATGAGCGCAGTTGAGAAGACCACTGATTCTTGTAGACTGTATTTTTTAGAAGAGCAAACAAAAAACAAGCAAAAAAGAACGTGTCAGCAGACACTAGCATTCTGTATACATGGTAGCCAGTATGCAAGTAAACTGAACTCCATGCTGAATTGAATACATAATCTACAATAACACATAATCGTACTTGCTGAAGGGCTTGAATTAACATGCCATAACATAAGGCATGTCTGATTCCTGATTGAAGAAGCACCCGTCATTTAAACTTTATATCAGCTGTTTCAGATAACCGAACTATTTGATGTCTAAATGGATGTCTCCCGGTGCTTTCCATATCACGAGGTGCAGACTGGTGAGGCAATGCAAACCCATGGATTTCTTCTTCTTCTTCAATGTCATAATCATGCGTAGACGCCATAAACTCTTGTGCAAGCACTGATGTTCCATGCCTTCTTAAATATGAAGAGCTCCCTTCAGAAGTAAAAGAGGACCGAATTAGTTCCCAATTAGTTCTTTGATACGAAGTCATGTATTACTAGGCCACTATGTTACTTACATAGTTCTGTCAGTATCTTCTATGTTAGGAGGCCTTTTGTATGTAATGTAAGAGGTTGTTCAATTAGCACCTCCAGTGACAAGCTGAAATTAAAAGATCGTATCTCTTCAATTATCAACCACCTAACCCTAGCCATCATACGCTGAACAAATCAACCACTTGACTCTAGCAATCGTATTAAATCTGCGAGTAATATGATAGATCGACAACAGAGAGAGTCAATCTACGGTTACCAGTACTGCTATTCTATAGAATACAGATCGACTACTTAACCCTAGAACAACAGCACCAAAACGCGCTGCGCGTGGAAAATCGACATCCCAAATAATAGATCTGCAAGGGAAAACGGAGACTGTAAAAGAGATTATACCTGATGCAAGGGAAATCGGACAATTAATGCAACTTCGTAAGCACTGGTCACGATTGTGTTGAAAAAGGTCAGGCACCTCAATGATGAGCTGAGGGTTGAAGGAGACGTGCGCGAGCGAAGGCAGGACCCCGTCGAGCGCGCCGGGGTGGAGGTAGACGAGCGAGTTGGTGGCAAGCAGCGCGGCCGTGACGGGCGGGCGGGACACCCCCGCGCGGCCGTACTCGATGAGCACCTGCAGAGCCAGCAAGGGCAGCATCCCCCGCGATGCCTCCAGACCGAAGCGGCGCCGCCCGGCGCTGCTCATGTCGGACCCCATCTCCGGAACGGCGGAACCGAAGCCGCGGCTGAACTGTCGACTTCCTATCGCCTTGGGGGGCCGGGGCTTGCGGTTGCGGCAAGGGAAGCCGGATTGAGCATGGACCTAGGCGCGGTCGGTGCAGGCACGTCGGGGGAGGGCGGCTCGGCCAGGGCTCGGCCGCTGCTCCTCGGTCGGGACAGAGAGGAGCGAGGCGAGGGAAGAGAGGAGAGAGGTGAGGGGAGAGAGAAGAGGGAAGGGAGAGATAGAGGCGGCGGCGGCTGGGAGAGAAGCCATGGAGCGTGTGGCTGCTAGGGTTAGGTAGATGAGCCCCTAGTGGGTCTTAGGGTTAGGGAGGGTTTTTTTTTCGAAATGCATTTTTAAATTACTCAAAAAATCATAAAAAATTACCAAATAAATAATAAACATTTGAATGAATTATTACGAATGCAAATAAATAATAAATATTTGAATAAAAATTTATTACCCTATTTATCGTAATAACTAAATTCATTATTTTTAGTTGATGGCTTTTATAGTGTTACAATAACTCAGATATTGCGATCAATGTTTACTTGTTTTAATTAATTTTTGGTCACTAACATCTACAGGTACGTTCAGGCTATAAGATTTGATAGTGATCCTTGCTCTATAGCGACCCACCGCTAGTCCCCGACGACATCTATAGTGACCAACCATAAGTTGTTAAATTTCTAGACTTTTAGCGACCAACCGACCGTTGCTGCAAAAGGATTTAGCGACTGACTGTCGGTCCCTAACCTTTAGCAACCAACAGTTGGTACCTAATAAGGATCGCTAAAGATCAACCGTCGTGTAGTGATTTACGCTTATAATTGAGGGATTTTATGCTCAAAACTTCAGGTTTTTACGCTCCACCCGGAGATGCGTCCACCAGTGAACAACATGCCAGATTTTTTATGCAGTGTAACGAATTCCATAAATACCTACACCGTGTAGTATAATTTGTATCAGTATATATCATAAACTAGTTCTAATACGTTTAGCTGCATGGCTGTTGGAGGGATCCTATATTTACGAAGAAAATAAACCATTAAATGCGATTTTTTGTTTCTATGCATGCAATTTATTTCCTTTCATTGCATATTCTTTCCATCATAAATTCGTGTGCATTCAGTTGGTAACAGATTTTTACGCAGTATACCGAATTGTATAATTATCTACACAGTGTGGCATATTTAGTATCAGTATATATCATAAAATGGTCATTACGAGTCTAGCTGCATGGCTGTTGCAGCGATCCTAAATTTATGGAGGAAATAAAGCATTTAAAATAGAACCACCACACATATCTTTACTAAATTTACGCGCATGCAAGGGAACGTGTTTGACTCATACATGCATTTTGCCATAATTTTTGGATCTGTATAACCGCATGCATGCGGCTGCCATGTTTTTCGGATCTGCCATAAAAATAGGATCGTAATAACAACCTACTAGAACTATCAACCTCTCACATTGGCTCGGTATTTATGCTTATAATTGAAGGATTTTATGCTCAAAACTTAAGGTATTACGCTCCAACCCGGAGATGCGTCCACCAGTGAACAACATGCCAGATTTTTTACGCAGTGTAACGAATTGCATAAATAGCTACACCATGTAGTATAATTTGTACCAATATATATCATAAACTAGATCTAATGTGTTTAGCTGCATGACTGTTGAAGGGATCCTATATTTATGAAGGAAATAAAACATTAAATATGATTTTTTTGTTTCTATGCGTGCAATTCATTTCCTTTCATTGCACATTATTTTCATCATAAATTCGTATGCATGCAGTTGGTAACAGATTTTTATGCAGTATACCAAATTGCATAATTATCTACACAGGGTAGCATATTTAGTAGCAGTATATATCATAAAACGGTCCTTACGAGTCTAGTTGCATTGTTGTTGCAGCGATCCTAAATTTATGGAGGAAATAAAGCATTTAAAAATAGAAATCGCCACACATATCTTTCCTAAATTTATGCGCATGCAAGGGGACGTGTTTGACTCATGCATGCATTCCTTTTTTGCGCGTATAGACGTGGGCGCGGGTGGTGCAACCGACAGCCTGGTCCAGTCGGTGCGCTGGGTTGAACCAGGTTGTAGGGATGATCGACTTGGGTTTTCTTTAACTATTGGAAGCCTAGAGCTCCCGTTATATCTGCCCTATATATATATATATATATATATATATATATATATATATATATATATATATATATGTCGGCGTTCCGAGACCGGGGGGTCCCTAAGCCGACGAGTGAATGTCGCCGCGTGCCCCAGCCCAGATGGGTCGACGTGAGGCCGAGCGCGAAGGGGGGAAGTGAGGTGGCCGGAGATGGGCGTGAGAGAGGTGGAAATCCCGCGGCCTTCGTGTTCGTCCCGCGCCCAGGTCGGGTGCGCTTGCAGTAGGGGGTTACAAGCGTCCACACGGGAGAGGCAGCGAGCGGCCTCACGCGAGCGCCTGTCTCGTCCTCGTCCCCGCGTGGCCAACCCTCTCTAAGAGGGCCCTGGTCCTTCCTTTTATAGGCGTAAGGAGAGGATCCAGGTGTACAATGGGGGTGTAGCAGAGTGCTACGTGTCTAGCGGGGGAGAGCTAGCACCCTAAGTACATGCCGTTGTGGCAGCCGGAGAGATTTTGGCACCCTGCTGGCGTGATGTCGTGGCCGTCGGAGGAGCGCTGGAGCCTGGCGGAGGGACAGCTGTCGGAGTTGTTGAGTCCTTGCTGACGTCCTCTTGCTTCCGTAAGGGGGCTGAGAGCCGCCATCGTCACTGAGTATGCGGGGCGCCATCATTGCCTATCTGGTGGAGCGAGCCAGATGGGACGCCGGTCTTGTTCCCCGTGGCTCGAGTCAGCTCGGGGTAGGGTGATGATGGCGCCTCCTGTTGACATGGCCGGTCCGCGCCCTAGGTTGGGCGATGTGGAAGCTCCTCCGAAGCCGAGGTCGAGTCTGTCTTCCGTGGCCGAGGTCGAGTCCGAACCCCTGGGTCGGGCGAGGCGGAGACCGTCGGCTGAGGCCAGGGCAGAGTCCGAGCCCTGGGGTCGGGCGAAGCGGAGTTCGTCATCTTCTGGGGCTGAGCCCGAGTCCGAGCCCTGGGTCGGGCGGAGCGGAGTTCGTCGTCTTCTGGGGCTGAGCCCGAGTCTGAGCCCTGGGTCAGGCGGAGCGGAGTTCGCCGTCTTCCGGGACTTAGCCCGAGTCCGAGCCCTGGTTCGGGCGGAGCGGAGTTCGCCGTCTTCTGGGACTTAGCCCAAGTCCGAGCCCTGAGTCGGGCGGAGCGGAGTTCGCCGTCTTCCGGGACTTAGCCCGAGTCCGAGCCCTGGGTCGGGCGGAGCGGAGTTCGCCGTCTTTCGGGACTTAGCCCGAGTCCGAGCCCTGGGTCGGGCGGAGCGGAGTTCGCCGTCTTCCGGGACTTAGCCCGAGTCCGAGCCCTGTGTCAGGCGGAGCGGAGTTCGCCGTCTTCTGGGACTTAGCCCGAGTCCGAGCCCTGGGTCGGGCGGGGCGGAGTTTCCTATGGTGCCTGCGGCCGGGCCTGACTGCCCGTCAGCCTCGCTCTGTCAAGTGGCACCGCAGTCGGAGTGGCGCAGGCGGCGCTGTCTTTCTGTCAGGCCGGTCAGTGGAGCGACGAAGTGACGACGGTCACTTCGGCTCTGTCGGCTGTAGGGCGCGCGTCAGGATAAAGGCGTCAGGCTGCCTTTGCATTAAATGCTCCTGCGATTTGGTCGGTCGGCGCGGCGATTTGGTCAGGGTTGCTTCTTGGCGAAGACAGGGCCTCGGGCGAGCCGGAAATACGTTAGCCGCTGGAGGGGGGCCTCGAGCGAGGCGGAGATCCTCCGGGGTCGGCTGGCCTTGTCCGAGGCTAGGCTCGGGCGAGGCGTGATCGCGTCCTTCGAATGGACCGATCCCTGACTTAATCGCACCCATCAGGCCTTTGCAGCTTTATGCTGATGCGGGTTACCAGCTGAGAATTAGGAGCCTTGAGGGTACCCCTAATTATGGTCCCGACAGTAGCCCCCGAGCCTCGAAGGGAGTGTTAGCACTCGCTTGGAGGCTTTCGTCGCACTTTTTTGCAAGGGGACCAGCCTTTCTCGGTTGCGTTTTGTTCCGGTGGGTGCGCGCGAGCGCACCCGCCGGGTGTAGCCCCCGAGGCCTCGGAGGAGTGGTTTTACTCCTCCGAGGTCTTAATGCCTCGCGCAATGGTTCGGCTGGTCTGGTCGTTCCCTCATGCGAGCTGGCCGTAGCCTGGGTGTATGGTCGGGTCCAAGTTCTCGGGCTGGTATGTTGACGCTGTCAACGGTTCGGCCGGAGCCGGGTTTGCGAGAGCAGCCCTCGAGCCTCTGCACAGGGCGAGAGGGCGATCAGGGATAGACTCGACTTTTTTACATACGCCCCTGCGTCGCCTTTCCGCAAGGAGGAGGGGGGAAAGCGCCATGTTGCCCTCGATGGGCGCCGAACATGGTGTCTCCGGTGAGCTGCAGGCGGGTAATCCGAGTGGACGTCCGTGCCCCATTCGTTAGGGGTCGACTAGGGGCCCAGAGGCGCGCCCAAAAGTACCTGTGGGTGATCTGCCGGACCCGGTCCCTGGCGACGGGGTCCGAGGGCTCGATGCCTCCCTCTGATGGGATTCCGTTACAAGATCGTTCCCGCTGGTCTCGAAAATGTCCTAGGGTACCTCGGGAGCGCAGCCCGAGCCTTGTTTATGTATCGAACGTACCCATGGTCATCCCTCGCTCTGTGTCTAAGGCGGCTGTGAACCCTTCGGGGGCCAGCCTTCGAACCCCTGATCAGTAGTGGGCGCGGAGCCCGAGTAGCCTGAGGCGGTCGTTGAACCCTTCCGAGGGGCCGGCCTTCGAACCTCTGACCAGTAGTGGGTGTAGAGCCCACGCGATCTGAGGCGGCTGTCGAACCCTTCTGAGGGGCCAGCCTTCGAACCTCTGATCAGTAGGGAGGCTCGGAGCCTGGATCCTTCACGGAGAAGGATCCTTTTCGGGGTATCCCCCTTTCCCGGTCCCTGTTGCAAGAGAGAGAAAGAGGAAAAAAGGAAAAGGATACGAAATCGAACGACGTGGCGTACCTTTTTTGACGCGGTCATTGTGGCGAAGGCGAAGCGTCGCTCGCTTCTCCTGCCAGAGGTGCCGCCTGTCCCGCCGTGGGGTTAATGCGACGGAGCGAGCGGTTCGCGGGGCGGCCGTTGCGCGTGCGCGAGCCGTTCGAGGAACGGAACACGGGCACGTTGTCTTCACGCCGTGAGAGAGGGTTCTCTCGTCGCCCCTGGATGGGACGTAGGCTTGGCTGGCGACGTGACCGCTGCCCCTGCCCGCCTGCCACCGCCATTACTGTCGGCCCATTTTTGGCCGTATTGACCGTCGCGCCAGGCTGGTGCCGCTGGGTCGTGCTCTGGGTCGCCTCGAGTCGCGGTCGGTTCCGCAGTCGAGGAGGCGCGGTGGTGGCGCAAGTGGCGATGCAGTTGCATGCACGAAGCATTCGGCACGCCGGTTGCATGACGCGTGGGCCTAGGCCTCCATGCCAGGCGTGTTGGGAGTCAGAGAAATGCGCCCGCTTGGCGCGGTTGCATGCCGCCTGCATGGCTGCCCGCCCTTTCGCCCGCTGGTCTGGGCAAAAGTGGAGAGCCGCTTGTAACCGCTGGGCGGTTGCACGCACCGCGCACGGCGGTTTGGCTTCTTCCGCTCTGAGCCGGCTTGTATGACATGTGGGACCCAGCCCCCGCGCCGTAGGGGAGGACCTTGGAACGTGTTGGAGAAGACTCAGCCCACGACGGCTGGGGACGCAAGTAGGGAGAGTCGCCTTTAAAAGGAGGGTGACCCCCTTGGAAGGCGACCATGTCTTCGCGCTCCCTTATGCATCGTGCCTTTCCACCTTCCAAGCCCCCGGATGGGGATGCTTGCAGTCTTTCCGCCTTGTCGTTGGAGGAACGCAACTCCGTGGGAGTTGGTACCTTTCAGCCATCTTTCGGCTTCAAGGATTTTCATCATCCAGCCCGGCTGTACCCCTCCGCCGGCGGTCACCCGAGACGGTGACCACCAGCTCCTGGGTGGGGAGAAGCAAGCCAGGCTGCGATCTCGGTCCCACCCTCAGCTTCAAGGATGTTCATCATCCTCGCTGGGGTGGAGGCCGGGCTGAGCCGGAGCTCTACCTCCCGCGCGGCTCCGTGGGCCGGCCTCTCCTGCGGCGTTCGAGGGAGAGGGCGCTCACGGGCCCTGCGGGCGGGTCGAGCTCCGACAATGCGGGGCTGGTCGACGGCGGGCGTCGTCAACCTCGACGCGTCGGGTTCGTCGGCCTGGCTCCCGGTGGCCCCTCCCGCCGGAAGGCGGCTGCCGCGCCGTGTGCACACTACACGACAGTTCACTTACAGCGACCTACGGTTGGTTGCTAAAACGGCCTTCAGCGACCTACGGTTGGTCGCTAAAAACTTTTAGCGACCCATAAGGATGGTCGCTGTAAGTGCCGTCGCTAAAGGCTTTAGCGACCGACATCTTTTTAGCGACCGACCGTCCGTTGCTAATATTGTATATTTAGCGACCAACCGTGGGTTGTTGTACTATAGATTTAGCAACCAATCGTGAGTCGTTATACTATACATTTAGCAACCAATAGAAAGTTGCCCTAGTTATAGTCGTTAATAATAATAATATACCATTAATTAGCATTCAACAACTGTTATATATACAAAAGCATCACAAATCACCAATTTTTATACACATAATCACATAGATATACAAATTTAATTAGTATTGCACAATGATAGATCCACATCACATAAACCATCAACAAGCACCACAACAAAATCATTCACAAAACCTACACATGTTATTATGTTTTGCACATATTTGCAAACACTTTACAAATTCATTCACAAAAGTACTAACGCTTCAAGTGATTCACAAAAGCCTTCACAAAAGCACTCCAACTTCTTGTATCCTCTTGTTTTAAGGCACAAGCTTGTAGGGGTTGTGATGTCGCCACTTGTATCCTCTTGTTTTAAGGCTCCCAAACTCCATACATTTTTAACATGCCATGAACGGAGGTGATACCCAAACTCCATACATTGTTTAACTACAGCCAGCACAAGGCGTTGCAGCCTGTCCACCCGATTTTCCGCTATTGTGTGACATCGTTCTGTCAGCAGAGGGGTAACACTAGAAGCTCCAAGTTCCTAAATAGGAAAACAAAACAGACTTAGAAGTAGACAATGAATAAGAAGACCCAAAATGTGTTATGACATACAGTACATTTCTCTATAAGCCAATCCGCACATACGCCTTTCAGTGTCCGTGAGGATTAGAAATAATAAAGTTATTACAGGATGGAATAAAAAATTCTCCTGGTTTACATAGTACATTAGTTTCACAAGACTTACCAAACGCAACAAAGACATGCCATTGGATGCCTTGAGGAGCTATGATCCTAACATCCTCTAATAACTCAACATCTGAGCCACCTTTGTCAACTTTATGTATGAATCCTTCAGCTAAACCGCCTACCCCATTGAATAGTTCAACCCTATGAAAGCAAGTTGGTGAGAGAAATTTCATGATGTAACTGATAAGCTCCAGGAACATAAAACGCAAGTCAAAAATGGCATCTCACCAAGACCACAAGAACAGTTTTCTCTATATGAACAGTAAGGTCTCCTACGAAATGTATCATTATGTTTATCTAATATCCATGACCTTAGCAGTTAAAGTATTTGTTGGATGGTCATTAACTCATTCCGTGGATGTTGAAAATGCCTTACAAGTTTAAACTTAAAAGTAATAAGCTTCACATATCAAACTTGTTGGAGCACACCACATAATCTACCAAGGCTACCTGCTTAAGCAGGGACAACAACTAATTTGCAAGCCATGTACTTCCACGACCAACTGTATACAGAGAATCGAGTGCATAACAAAGTCTAAAGCTTAGAGAACCACACTTGAACTCAATAGCAAACAGTGCACCAATTGATACAAGAGCTAATTACAGTCTCATGAGGAAATGACATGGTCTAAGAAAAAAGAAAAGCAGTGGTACAAACTTGTCGTTAACGCCAAGGCGCAAAACCCGCGTCATGTGCCAGAACTCGTCTCCTATTATTAGAATCAGACATTTAAGATTTAGAATAAGGATAGAAGCATTTTAATTAGTTTTCTCAACTTAATTACCTAAAACACTTATATATATATATAACCAGCATTTCAACTCTAAACTTTGCTACTCAAGCACAAGGCACTTATATCACGTTTATAGCCACAAGAGGACCGAATCAACTTAATAATAGATATATATGTCTACTAAACCTTTTCTGTATTATTAAGTTTACTATTACCACAGAAAGCCTAAATAATTACTAGTTCACTAGCATTCATCAATCAAGAATCAAAAATTGACTAATCCAACCTAGCCAAACAAGAGTAACTTCAAGAAATCAACTTAATGCTTGCTGATTTTGGACAGCAATACAGCAGTCAGTTGTTTTATTCATAACTCACACGATATTCATTCAAAAATAGTAAACTAAGAATTTTTGGAAAGCTTATAAAGTACTCTATAACTTCTGTATTACCATCATAACAAGATTCGGCCTTTAGAAAGGTCAAACAGTACTAAACGTAAATTCTGTCCAGATTTGGATAGAATTCGACTACACTTACTTCAAAAATCCATAACTAGAGTTTCAGGCATCCAAATCGGGTGATCTTAGACTTTTTAGAAATCTAATAGAATTGTCTACAATTCATTTATAAACATCCCAGCTTAATTCAATGCATATCAAGGTCAGAAAACATGAGAAAGGCTCTGCTGTCTAAATTTGGACAGATTCAGATATCTCACTTCAAACAGCTATAACTTAACTTATAGATCACCAAAAAGGGTGATCCAAAATTTGTTGGAAAGCTTAAGGAAAGTACTACAATTATCCTATAATTACTAATGACTGATTCTCAGTTTAACTCAGCCAAACAATCCAATTTTCGAAACCTGTACAGAATTTGGACAGATTCTGAAACTGGACTTGGAAAAATCATAACTCCTAAACTACTAAACCTATGGTCATGAAATTTTTATACAAGCAAGATAAAGGAGTTATCTACAACTTTACTATATAACATTTCTACAGAAAACATGGTTTACTTCACTAAAGTTGCTGGGTAATTAAAACTGTTTCTGCAGCCCTAAACAGCAATACATTCAATTCAATAGCACTAGACTTATATATCCACTAGAATATCTCGGCATACACCACATCCCAAATTCAAGTTTCATCATACAACATGTGTACAACTACCTCACAATTAAGAATGCCACCACGTCATCGCATAAATAAATATTCAAACAAGCATCCAAAATTATCACAACTGTTGCACAAGATGGAGAGGAAGACTCTTTCCTACCCAACGCCATAGAACAACACATAGACATGGCAACGGACCTAAACATGATCACTTCAACGCACTCGCGTTAGAACAAGAAAATCATCAGCTACATTTCTAATCAATCCATCAATCAAATTAATTAGCAAAGATAGTGACGAGGCTCACCAAATTCGAATCGACTCGATATATTCTAAAACGACGACGACTTTTGGCTTGGACCTTTCACCGAACACCTGGTGGATGATGTGCTGAAACATTCCACTTCATCACAATTACCCTAAGTGCCATACCTCCACAAAATCACACACATACACACAAATCACGAGTTAGCAATCGACGTAGAACGCTAAAATGACAGCTAGAACAGGACCTCACCGAGGGTCGACGGCGTTGCGGATGGGTTGCTGCAGAGAGGTGCACAGCCATGGGGAAGGAGGAGTAGAAGGACGCTGGTGTCCATGGCTGGGAAAATGAAGGCGCTGGGCGCTGCAGTAGAGAGAAAGATAAGAGGGAGAGGGCATCGGCTTGGGGAAAAAATAGAGGCAGTGAAGGCGAGGTCGCCATGGGAAGAGGAGTAGAGACGTCTGGCTTCGGAGTTCGAACATGGGGTCGGCCAACATGGGGAAGAGACCTGGACGTCCATGGAGAGGAGCACGAGCAGCAGAGAACCAAGAGGGAGAAGACTGGAGCAAGCAGAGACGCGCGCGATCTGGGCGAGCTGCTGGTGCAGATCTGGGCGAGACTAGAGCAGAGAGGGACTCGACGAGGGAGAGGCTGGACAGGGAGAGGAGGTACGGCGAGCGTCGCGGCTGGCGACCAGAGCCCCATGCCGGGGTCGAGCAGGGGAGCAGTGCGCGCTGGTGAGGAGGATGGAGAGGGCGGCTGCTTCACGTAAGAACGGAGAGGAGACATAGAGATGACGTCTAGGCTTTGGATAAGGCCACAGATCCATTAAGCGGCGTGTGCTGGAGAGAATACCAAAGAGTTCAATTTGGTATACTAGATAAGAATAGAGAAGAGAATAACAGCGGGAGGATAAGGATGTCAAATAAAATAGGAGATTTTCTTCCTTCTGTGATTACTAAGGCACGTACTAACAAGCAGCTAGGATCTAGAAATTTGGTTCGGATGAAATATACACAGGTCAGACCAATACGATGTCGACTTCGATATTATAAATCATATCTGATTCAAATGAACTCAGACAAATCTCACCCACTATTCGAACATCTTACTAGAGAATAATTTGATTAACAATTTCATGTCTTGTTTTTTTGGGCGTGGTCGAATTTATAAAATAATACTCGTTCCGGATTCACATTCAAGTAGCCGACAATTAGCAAAATAAATGTTTACCACGTAATTTAGCGATCAATGTTTACTTGTTTTAATTAATTTTTAGTCACTAACATATACAGCTACGTTCAGGCTATAAGATTTGATAGTGATCCTTGCTCTATAGCGACCCACCGCTAGTCCCCGACGACATCTATAGCGACCAACCATAAGTTGTTAAATTTCTAGACTTTTAGCGACCAACCGACCGTTGCTACAAAAGGATTTAGCGACTGACCGTCGGTCCCTAACCTTTAGCAACCAACAGTTGGTACCAAATAAGGGTCGATAAAGATCAACCGTCGTGTAGTGGCACGAGAGGACCGCCCAAGATGTCGCGCGCTGCTAGGGCGGCGTTTGTGTTCTGGGGCGGTCCTGCCTTTGCACCAGTACGGCGCCCCCGCGCGGAGGTCGGTGCTTCGCTCGTCTGGGAGGATCCGAGTGGTGATCTGCCGGTGGGCTGACGGCCCCTGTCGTCGATGCCGAGGCGGAGGCGGCTCGAGAAGTCCCCGTCGCCGACAGGATCACCGCCACCATCCGCGCTTCGGGCCTCCGTCTCCTTGTACTTGTCCTCGCCCCTCGAGCGTCGGTGTGGGCGAGGGCAAGGTTGCAGCGGCGTTCGCCCTGAGGCTATCGCTGCTGCAGTTCGGCCACCCGTAGAGGGGGTCGTTGTCGCTGCTGCTGGAGCGGGCGACGGTGAGCCGTCCGTCGGTCTTCTGTTGCTCCGCAGGCCCCCCCAATCGTGTGGGGTTGTTCGTACCTGCGGAGGTGGAACCGGAGTTCCGTTTGTGATGGCACTTTGAATGCCAGTGTTTTTGTTCATTGCGGCTGTCGAGGCCTGAACATGTATGTAATTTCGGCACGGAGCCGTGTTTTTTCCTCATTTTCGAGCGCTAAGACTCGCCTGTTGATTGCTTGAACCGCTTCACCAAGCGTGAGTCGCCCCATGTAAAGGTGACGAGTGAGGTATCCGTATCCCGGAGGCGTAGGAGTCCCTCGGCTCGGTCAGCCTTGTTGTCCGAGGCTTCCCTTGATTAGTTAGAGGAACCCCTCGGCCGCTCTTCGATGAGCCGAGGCCAGGGGTAGCGGTGTCAGCGCGAACAGAGGCAGAGTTGGCCCGAGAAGAAGACCTGGTCGGCCGGAGCCTGGCCGGGTCGTCCGTTAGCAGGACCGACGCCGGAATTGACCTGTCGAGGCCTCGGGTTGGGCTGATGTCTTCGGAGGACAGCTGGCCGAGGCCCTGGGGTGACTGACCGAGCCGCCTGCCCGAGCCAGATTCTCAGAGAAGACCCTGGCGGCGACGGCCCGGGCTTGGTGATGACGTTGTCTTTCAGAGCGGAGACCCTTAGATCGGGTCGCCGTCCGAGGCCAGGTCGGACCTCGCCGAAGGTGTTGTTGACGCCGAGGGTGCTGCTGCTCCCTTCAAGCGTCAAGATCCGTGCCTGCAGGGTCGGACCATCTTGTAGCGCGTGTTTTCTGCAGCCGCCGAGGCCAAAACACACCCTCGCCGTGTTGTAAAGCTACGTCTCCTTTCCTCTTATTTCGAGTATCTGGACTTTTCTGTCGGTAACAGAATTGCTTGTGCGAGCGAGAGTTGCTTCTCACAGAAGATGGCGAGTGAGGTATCCGTATCCCGGAGGCGTAGGAGTCCCTCGGCTCGGTCGGCCTTGCTGCTTACGCGCACTCTTACCCGTCCATGGGGTTCTGTCACCGACGCAGTCGAGAAGGCTCGAAGAATCGCTTCGGCAGAAGAGCTTCCGAACGTGAAGACTTGTTCGGTCCGCGGAATCACTTATCCGAACGTGAGTTACTTATCGCAGAAGGTGATGAGTGAGGTATCCATATCCCGGAGGCGTAGGAGTCCCTCGGCTCGGTCAGCCTTGGCTGCTTACGTGTACTCCGTCGTTTTCAGGATCCACTTTCGAAGTAGTCAAAAAGCACGAAAGACATTCTGGCAGAAAGGATCTTTTTTCGAGGAAAAAATTCGACGCAGAGGGGGTTCCCCCCTTTTAGCCCCCGAGGGAGGGTCGGACTTTGCCGAGGCAAGGTTGACCCTTCCTTGATGACTAAACTTTGCGTAGGAGCGAGGTATATGAACAACTTGAAAACATCTTAAGGGTAGAAGCGACGTAGCTGTTGGATGTTCCAAGCGTTGCCGTAGACCTCGCCTTGACTGTTGGCCAGCTTGTACATTCCGGGCTTCAGAACCTTGGCGATGACGAACGGCCCCTCCCAGGGGGGCGTGAGCTTGTGCCGCCCTCGGGCGTCTTGTCGCAGCCGAAGCACCAGATCGCCCACCTGGAGGTCTCGGGACCGGACCCCTCGGGCGTGGTAGCGTCGCATGGACTGCTGGTACCGTGCCGAGTGTTGTAAGGCCCTGTCCCGAGCCTCTTCCAGCTGGTCCAGCGAGTCTTCTCGACTAGCTTGGTTGCTTTGGTCGGCATAGGCCCTTGTCCTCGAGGAACCGTATTCTAAGTCTGTGGGCAAGATGGCCTCGGCCCCATAGACTAGAAAGAACAGCGTGAAGCCCGTGGCTCGGCTCAGTGTTGTCCTCAGGCTCCAGACCACCGAGGGGAGTTCCTTTATCCATCGCTTGCCGAACTTGTTGAGGTTGTTGTAGATCCGAGGCTTGAGTCCTTGTAGAATCATGCCGTTGGCACGCTCTACTTGCCCATTCGTCATGGGATGAGCCACGGCGGCCCAGTCCACCCGGATGTGGTGATCCTCGCAGAAGTCCAGGAACTTTCTGCCGGTGAACTGGGTGCCGTTGTCGGTGATGATGGAGTTTGGGACCCCGAAACGATGGATGATGTTGGCGAAGAACGCTACCGCCTGCTCGGACCTGATGCTGTTTAGGGGTCGGACCTCGATCCACTTGGAGAATTTGTCGATGGCGACCAACAGGTGCGTGTAGCCCCCGGGTGCCTTCTGCAAGGGGCCGACGAGGTCCAGACCCCACACAGCAAAAGGCCAGGTGATGGGTATCGTCTGCAGAGCCTGAGCAGGCAGGTGGGTCTGCCTTGCGTAGAACTGACACCCCTCGCAGGTGCGGACAATTCTAGTGGCGTCGGCCACCGCCGTCGGCCAGTAGAAACCTTGTCGGAAAGCATTTCCGACAAGGGCTCGAGGTGCTGCGTGATGGCCGCAAGCCCCCGAGTGTATCTCTCGAAGGAGTTTCTGACCTTCGGTGATGGAGATGCATCGCTGGAGGATGCCTGAGGGGCTGCGGTGGTAGAGCTCCTTCCTATCTCCCAGCAAGACGAACGACTTGGCGCGCCGCGCCAACCGCCGAGCTTCGGCTCGGTCGGGGGGTAGTTCTCCTTGGTGGAGATACTGCAGGTACGGGGCCTGCCAGTTTTGATCAGGCGCGACCCCGCTCTGCTTCCCCTCAATGTGAAGCGTCTCGCCCTCGGGGGCCGAGGGTACCTCGGGCCGAACCGAGGGTGCCTCGTGCCGAGCCGAGGGTGGCTCGGACTGAGCCGAGGATACCTCGGGCTGGACCGAGGGTGCCTCGGGCTCGGGCGTGTCGTCGGTCTTGACGGAGGGTTGATGCAGGTCTCGGGAGAAGACGTCCGGGGGAACCGTTGTCCGCCCCGAGGCTATTTTAGCCAGCTCGTCCGCAGTCTCGTTGTAGCGTCGGGCGATGTGGTTGAGCTCGAGCCCGTAGAACTTGTCTTCCAGGCGCCGAACCTCATCGCAATAGGCCTCCATCTTCGGGTCGCGGCAGTGGGAGTTCTTCATGACTTGGTCGATGACGAGCTGCGAGTCACCGCGAGCGTCGAGGCGTCGGACCCCTAGCTCGATGGCGATCCACAACCCGTTGACCAGAGCCTCATATTCGGCCACATTGTTGGACGCCGGGAAATGGAGGCGTAGCACATAGCGTATGTGCTTCCCGAGGGGCGAGATGAAGAGTAGGCCTGCGCCGGCTCCCGTCTTCATCAGCGACCCGTCGAAGAACATGGTCCAGAGCTCCGGCTGGATTGGAGCTGTTGGGAGCTGGGTGCCGACCCATTCAGCTACGAAGTCCGCCAAGACCTGGGACTTGATGGCCTTCCGAGGGGCGAACGAGATTGTCTCGCCCATGATTTCCACCGCCCACTTTGCAATCCTCCCCGAGGCCTCCCGGCACTGGATGATCTCCCCCAGGGGGAAGGATGACACCACAGTTACCGGATGAGACTCGAAGTAGTGTCGCAACTTCCGCCGTGTCAGGATCACCGCATACAGCAGCTTCTAAACTTGTGGATAGCGGATCTTGGTTTCGGACAGTACCTCGCTGACGAAGTAGACTGGCCTCTGAACGGGCAATGCATGCCCCTCTTCTTGCCTCTCGACCACAATCGCGGCGCTAACCACCTGAGTGGTTGCGGCGACGTAGACCAAGAGGGCTTCTCCGGCGGCTGGGGGCACCAAGATAGGCGCCTTCGTGAGGAGCGCCTTCAGGTTCCCGAGGGCTTCCTCGGCCTCAGGGGTCCAAGTGAAGCACTCGGCCTTCCTTAAGAGGCGGTACAGAGGTAGACCTCTTTCACCGAGGCGTGAGATGAAGCGGCTCAGAGCCGCGAGACATCCCATGACCCTTTGTACGCCTTTCAAGTCCTTGATGGGCCCCATGCCGGTGATGGCTGCGATCTTCTCCGGGTTGGCTTCGATGCCCCGCTCGGAGACGATGAACCCCAAGAGCATGCCTTGGGGCACCCCGAAGACACACTTTTCGGGATTGAGCTTGACGCCTTTCGCCTTGAGACATCGAAATGTCACTTCAAGGTCGGAAAGGAGGTCGGAGGCTTTCCTTGTCTTGACTACGATGTCATCGACGTAGGCCTCGACCGTGCGGCCAATGTGTTCGCCGAACACATGGTTCATGCACCGCTGGTACGTCGCGCCCGCATTCCTCAAGCCGAACGGCATGGTGACATAGCAGTACATGCGGAAGGGTGTGATGAAAGAAGTCGCGAGCTGGTCGGACTCTTTCATCCTGATTTGGTGATACCCTGAGTAGGCATCGAGGAAAGACAGGGTTTCACACCCAGCAGTGGAATCCACGATTTGATCGATGTGAGGCAGAGGGTAGGGAACCTTCGGACATGCTTTGTTCAGACCAGTGTAGTCTACACACATCCGCCATTTCCCACCTTTCTTTCTCACAAGCACAGGGTTGGCAAGCCATTCGGGATGGAACACCTCTTTGATGAACCCTGCCGCCATTAGCTTGTGGATCTCCTCGCCTATGGCTCTGCGCTTCTCCTCGTCGAATCGGCGCAGAGGCTGCTTGACGGGTCGGGCTCCGGCTCGGATGTCCAGCGAGTGCTCAGCGACATCCCTCGGTATGTCGAGCATGTCCGAGGGACTCCACGCGAAGACGTCGGCGTTCGCGCGGAGAAAGTCGACGAGCACTGCTTTCTATTTGGGATCGAGCCCAGAGCCGATCCGTATCTGCTTGGAGGCGTCGCTGCTGGGGTCGAGGGGGACGGCCTTGACCGTCTACGCTGGCTCAAAGTTGCCGGCATAACGCTTCACGTCTGGCACCTCCTTAGAGAGGCTATCCAGGTCGGCGATGAGGGCTTCGGACTCGGCGAGGGCCTCGGCGTACTCCACGCACTCCACGTCGCATTCGAACGCGTGTTTGTACGTGGGGCCGACGGTGATGACCCCGTTGGGGCCCGGCATCTTGAGCTTCAGGTAGGTGTAGTTGGGGACGGCCATGAACTTCGCGTAGCATGGTCTTCCCAGTACCGCGTGGTAGGTTCCTCGGAACCCGACCACCTCGAACGTCAGGGTCTCCCTTCGGAAGTTGGAGGGTGTTCCGAAGCAGACGGGAAGGTCGAGTTGTCCGAGGGGCTGAACGCGCTTCCCGGGAATGATCCCATGGAAGGGCGCAGCGCCTGCCCGGACGGAGGACAGATCGACACGCAGGAGCCCGAGGGTCTTGGCGTAGATGATGTTGAGGTCCCTGCCTCCGTCCATGAGGACCTTGGTGAGTCTGACGTCGCCGATGACGGGGTCGACGACGAGCGGGTATTTCCCTAGGCTCGGCACATGGTCGGGGTGGTCGGCTTGGTCGAAGGTGATGGGCTTGTCGGACCAGTCTAGGTAGACTGGCGCCGCCACCTTCACCGAACAGACCTCCCGGCGCTCTTGCTTGCGGTGCCGAGCCGAGGCATTCGCCGCTTGCCCACCGTAGATCATGAAGCAGTCGCGGACCTCGGGGAACTCTCCTGCTTGGTGATCTTCCTTGTTATCGTCGTCGTGGGCCCTGCCACCCTCCGCGGGTGGCCCGGCCCTGTGGAAGTGGCGCCGAAGCATGACGCACTCCTCAAGGGTGTGCTTGACGGGCCCCTGGTGATAGGGGCACGGCTCCTTGAGCATCTTGTCGAAGAGGTTGGCACCTCCTGGGGGTTTCCGAGGGTTCTTGTACTCGGCGGCGGCGACAAGGTCCGCGTCGGCGGCGGCGCGTTTCGCTTGCGACTTCTTCTTGCCCTTCTTCTTGGCGCCGCGCTGAGTTGACGCCTCGGGGGCATCTTCCGATGGGCGGCCCTGGGGCTGCTCGTCCTTCTGGAAGATAGCCTCAACTGCCTCCTGGCCGGAGGCGAACTTGGTGGCGATGTCCATCAGCTCGCTCGCCCTGGTGGGGGTCTTGCGACCCAGCTTGCTAACCAGGTCGCGGCAGGTGGTGCCAGCGAGGAACGCGCCGATGACATCCGAGTCGGTGATGTTGGGCAGCTCGGTGCGCTGCTTCGAGAATCGTCGGATGTAGTCCCGGAGAGACTCTCCCGGCTGCTGTCGGCAGCTTCGAAGGTCCCAAGAATTCCCGGGGCGCACGTACGTGCCCTGGAAATTGTCGGCGAAAGCTTGGACTAGGTCGTCCCAGTTGGAGATCTGCCCCGGAGGCAGGTGCTCCAACCAGGCGCGAGCGGTGTCGGAGAGGAACAGGGGGAGGTTGCGGATGATGAGGTTGTCATCGTCCGTTCCACCCAGTTGGCAGGCCAGACGGTAGTCCACGAGCCACAGTTCCGGCCTCGTCTCCCCCGAGTACTTTGTGATAGTAGTCGAGGGTCGGAACCGGGTCGGGAACGGCGCCCGTCGTATGGCCCGGCTGAAGGCCTGCGGACCGGGTGGTTCGGGCGAAGGACTCTGATCCTCCCCGCTGTCGTAGCGTCCCCCACGCCTGGGGTGGTAGCCTCGGCGCACCCTCTCATCGAGGCAGGCCCGACGGTCGCAGTGAGGGTGCTCGTTGCCGAGGCGACCCGGGGCCGCAGGCGCTGTGTGGCGCGTGCGCCCGGTGTAAACCGAGGCTTCCCGCATGAATCGGAAGTCGCGGTATGAGGTTCCGAGGGGTACCCCTGCCTTCGGGAGGCGGAGCTCTCGGGCCGTCGGACCGCGGCGCCTTCCAGGAGATTCTTGAGCTCTCCCTGGATTCGCCGCCCCTCGGTGGTTGATGGCTCCGGCATCGCGCGGAGGAGCATTGCTGCTGCAGCCAGGTTCTGGCCAACCCCACTGGATGCGGGTGGCGGCCTGACCCTGACATCGTCGGCGATGCGGTGCTGGAAGCCCTGGGGTAGATGACGTATTTCTCCGGCTGGAGGTTGGGCCACCCATGCCTGCCCGACATCCCGGCGGATCGGCTCAAGCGCTCCTTGAAAGGGAAATGTGCCCTTGGGCCATTTCTAAGTATTTTGGTGATTTAGTGCCCAACACAGGTGCCTAATTGTAAAATGGTGGACAAAATACAAATCAAGGTTAAAGGTATGTTTCTAAGTCTTAGTACATTAGTTTTGTGTACTAATATAATTGTCTAAGTGTTAGAAACAGAAAATAGAAGAAAAGAAGAGAGGAGAAAAGACTTGGCTGAGTGCAGCCAAGACTCAGCTCGGTCTGGAGCACCGGACTGTCCGGTGTGCACCGGACAGTGTCCGGTGCGCCAGACTGCCTCGCCGCGAAGTGGCCGCTCTCGGGAAATTGGCCAACGGCGTACGGCTAAAATTCACCGGACTGTCCGGTGTGCACCGGACTGTCCGGTGAGCCAACGGTCGGCCGGGCCAACGGTCGGCCGCGCAATCCGCGCGGGACACGTGGCCGAGCCAACGGTCGGAAGACGGCACCGGACTGTCCGGTGTGCACCGGACATGTCCGGTGCGCCAACGGCTCCAAGTTAGCCAACGGTCGGCTTCACCATTTAAGGAAACAAATCGGGCACCGGACAGTGTCCGGTGTGCACCGGACTGTCCGGTGCCCCCGAAGACAGAAGGCAAGGATGGCCTTCCAGTTTTGCTCTCAACGGCTCCTAGCTGCCTTGAGGCTATAAAAGGGACCCCTAGGCGCATGGAGGAGTACACCAAGCAACCTTTGAGCATTCTTGATCATCCACACTAAGTCTTTGCGCATTCGTTTGTCATTCTAAGTGATTCGAGCTCTGTTCTAGTGAGAACTTTGTGATACTCTTGTGAGCTCGATTCTTGGCCGTGTGTGTGCGCGTTTCGCTGTGGATTTGTGTGTGTTGCTTCCCTCCCTTACTCTGTGCTTCTTTGTGATCATATACTTGTAAGGGCAAGAGACTCCAATTTGTGGAGATTCCTTGCAAACGGGATAGTGAAAGGAAAAACAAAACACCATGGTATTCAAGTGGGTCTTTGGACCGCTTGAGAGGGGTTGATTGCAACCCTCGTCCGTTGGGACGCCACAACGTGGAGTAGGCAAGCGTTGGTCTTGGCCGAACCACGGGATAAACCACTGTGTCACCTCTGTGCTTGATCTCTTGTGGTATTGTGTTTTGTTGAGACTTCACCTTAGCCACTTGGCATTAATCGTGCTAACACTTAACAAGTTTTTGTGTCTTAAGTTTGAAGTTTTCACAGGATCACCTATTCACCCCCCCCCCTCTAGGTGCTCACAATTGGTATCAGAGCCGTTCTCTTCAAGAAGGGACTAATCGCCCGAAGAGATGGATCCTAAGGGAAAGGGGATGGTGGTCGACAACAACGAGAAGGAGTCTATCTTCAACGAGCCGAAGAATGACAAGTCTACCGACTTGGGCTCAAGTCACAAGCGCAAAGATGGGAAGAAGAAGAAGACAAGGCGCATCAAGGAGATCGTCTACTACGACAGCGATGAATCCTCTTCTTCCCAAAAGGACGACGACCACAACGACTACGAACAAAGGAAACCGGTTAATTCGAACTTTTCCTTTGACTACTCTCGTATTCCGCAAAGTTCTAATTCACATTTGCTTTCCATTCCACTCGGCAAGCCCCCACACTTTGATGGGGAAGACTACGGATTTTGGAGCCACAAAATGCGTAGTCACCTATTCTCTCTCCATCCTAGTATATGGGAGATTGTAGATAGTGGAATGCACTTTGATAGTTCGGATAGTCCTATATTCATTAATGAGCAAATCCATAAGAATGCACAAGCTACTACTGTTCTTCTAGCTTCATTGTGCAGGGATGAATATAACAAAGTGAGCAGCTTGGATAACGCCAAGCAAATCTGGGACACCCTCAAGATTTCTCATGAGGGGAATGACGCTACCCTACTCACCAAAATGGAGTTGGTGGAGGGCGAACTTGGACGGTTCGCGATGATAAGGGGCGAGGAGCCAACTCAAACATACAACCGGCTCAAGACCCTTGTCAACAAAATAAGGAGCTACGGAAGCACGCGATGGACGGACCACGACGTCGTCCGACTAATGCTAAGGTCCTTTACCGTTCTTGATCCTCATTTGGTGAACAATATACGTGAAAATCCCAGGTACACCAAGATGTCGCCCGAAGAAGTTCTTGGGAAATTCGTTAGCGGGCGAATGATGATCAAGGAGGCGAGGTATGTGGACGACGCCTTGAATGGTCCAATCAACGAGCCGCAACCCCTTGCTCTCAAAGCAACACGAAGCAAGGAGGCGCTACCTAGCAAGGTGGCACAGATTGAGGCGGCTGGTCTTAATGATGAAGAGATGGCTCTCATCATCAAAAGATTCAAGACAGTGCTTAAAGGTCACAAGGGACAACCAAGCAAGACCAAAGCCAAGGGGAAGCGCTCATGCTTCAAATGCGGTAAGCTTGATCATTTTATCGCTAACTGTCCCGATAATGAAAGTGACCAGGAAAAGGGGAACAAAAGAGAGAAGAAGAAGCAATACAAGAAGGCAAAGGGCGAGGCGCATCTAGGAAAGGAGTGGGACTCGGATTGCTCCTCCTCCGACTCCGACAATGAAGGACTCGCTGCCACTGCCTTCAACAAGTCTTCCCTCTTCCCCAACGAGCATCTCACATGCCTTATGGCAAGGGAGAAGAAGGTGAGTACTCAAGACTCCACTTATGCTTCTTCTAGTGATAGTGAGACTAGTGATGATGATGACATAGATTATTCATGCTTATTCAAGGGCTTAGATAGATCTAAGATAGATAAAATCAATGAGTTGATTGATGCATTGAATGAAAAGGATAGGCTTTTAGAAAAGCAGGAGGATTTATTGTATGATGAACATGATAAATTTGTAGAGGCACAAAAATCATACGCTTTAGAAGTAAAGAGAAATGAAATGCTTTCTTATGAACTATCTACTTGTCATGAAACCATTTCTACTTTACAAGGTGTTAACAATGATTTAAATGATAAACTAGAAGTAGCAAGTAAATCTAACTCTTGTGTTGATAATGTTGCAATTTGCACTAGGTGTAAGGATTTTGATGTTAATGCTTGTAGTGGTCACCTAGTTTCAATTTCAAAACTTAATGATGAATTGGCTAGTCTTAATGCTCAACTTAAGACTAGCAAGAGTGATTTTGAGAAACTAAAATTTGCTAGGGATGCCTACACGATTGGTAGACACCCCTCAATTAAGGATGGTCTTGGCTTCAAGAGAGAGGCCAAGAACTTAACAAGCCATAAGGCTCCTATCTCCGTGAAAGATAAGGGGAAGGCACCTATGGCTAGTAATGCTAAAAAGAACCATGCTTTTATGTATTATGATAGGAGAAATGCTAGAAATGCTTATAATGATTTTGATTCACATGTTTATGATTCTCATGCCATGTTTGCTTCTAGTTCTTCTTATAAGCATGATAGGGATATGTGTAGGAGAAATGTTGTGCATATGCCTAGGAGAGATATTGCTCATGTACCTAGAAAGAATGTTATTCATGCTCCTAGGAAAGTAGTGAATGAACCTTCTACCATTTATTATGCTTGTAATGCTCCCTTTGCTATTTGTAGAAAGGGTAAGAAGGTAATTGCTAGGAAGTTAGGGGCAAGATGCAAGGGAGATAAAACTTGCATCTGGGTCCCTAAGAACATTTGTGCTAACCTTGCAGGACCCAACATGAGTTGGGTACCTATGACCCAAGCCTAAATTTGCCTTGCAGGTTTATGCATCCGGGGGTTCAAGCTGGATTATAGACAGCGGATGCACAAACCATATGACGGGGGAGAAGAAGATGTTCACCTCCTACGTCAAAAATAAGGATTCCCAAGATTCAATCATATTCGGTGATGGGAATCAAGGCAAGGTAAAAGGGTTAGGTAAAATTGCAATTTCTAATGAGCACTCAATCTCTAATGTGTTTTTAGTTGAGTCTCTTGGTTACAATTTGCTATCTGTTAGTCAACTATGTAACATGGGATATAATTGTCTTTTTACTAATGTAGATGTGTCTGTCTTTAGAAGATGTGATGGTTCACTAGCTTTTAAGGGTGTACTAGACGACAAGCTCTATTTAGTTGATTTTGCAAAAGAAGAGGCTGGTCTAGATGCATGCTTAATGGCTAAGACTTGCATGGGCTGGCTGTGGCATCGCCGCTTAGCACATGTGGGGATGAAGAACCTCCACAAGCTTCTAAAGGGAGAACACGTGATAGGTCTAACAAATGTGCATTTCGAAAAAGATAGACCTTGTGCAGCTTGTCAAGCAGGGAAACAGGTGGGAGGCTCTCATCACACCAAGAATGTGATGACAACATCAAGACCCCTGGAGCTGCTACATATGGACCTCTTCGGACCCGTCGCCTATCTGAGTATAGGAGGAAGTAAGTATGGTCTAGTTATTGTTGATGACTTTTCCCGCTTCACTTGGGTGTTCTTTTTGCAGGATAAGTCTGAAACCCAAGGGACCCTAAAGCGCTTCCTCAGGAGAGCTCAAAATGAGTTTGAGCTAAAGGTGAAGAAGATAAGAAGCGACAACGGGTCCGAGTTCAAGAACCTTCAAGTGGAGGAGTTCCTTGAGGAGGAAGGGATCAAGCACGAGTTCTCCGCTCCCTACACACCACAGCAAAATGGTGTGGTAGAGAGGAAGAACAGGACGCTAATCGACATGGCGAGGACAATGCTTGGAGAATTCAAGACTCCCGAGTGCTTTTGGTCAGAAGCCGTGAACACGGCTTGCCACGCCATCAACCGGGTCTACCTACATCGCCTCCTCAAAAAGACGTCGTATGAACTTCTAACCGGTAACAAACCCAATGTATCTTACTTTCGTGTATTTGGGAGCAAATGCTACATTCTAGTGAAGAAAGGTAGAAATTCTAAGTTTGCTCCCAAAGCTGTAGAAGGGTTTTTGTTAGGTTATGATTCAAATACAAAGGCGTATAGGGTCTTCAACAAATCATCGGGTTTGATTGAAGTCTCTAGCGACGTTGTATTTGATGAGACTAATGGCTCTCCAAGAGAGCAAGTTGTTGATCTTGATGATGTAGATGAAGAAGATGTTCCGACAGCCGCTATACGAACCATGGCGATTGGTGATGTGCGACCAAAGGAACAAGATGTGCAAGATCAACCTTCTTCCTCAACTATGGTGCATTCCCCAACTCAAGACGATGAACAGGTTCATCAAAAGGAGGCGTGTGATCAAGGGGGAGCACAAGAGGATCATGTGATGGAGGAAGAAGCGCAACCGGCACCTCCAACCCAAGTTCGAGCGATGATTCAAAGGGATCATCCCGTCGATCAAATTCTAGGTGATATCAGCAAGGGAGTAACTACTCGATCTCGATTAGTTAATTTTTGTGAGCATTACTCCTTTGTCTCTTCTATTGAGCCTTTCAGGGTAGAAGAGGCCTTGCTAGATCCGGACTGGGTGTTGGCCATGCAAGAGGAGTTAAACAACTTCAAGCGCAATGAAGTTTGGACACTGGTGCCTCGTCCCAAGCAAAATGTCGTGGGAACCAAGTGGGTGTTCCACAACAAACAGGACGAGCACGGGGTGGTGACAAGGAACAAGGCTCGACTTGTGGCAAAAGGTTATGCCCAAGTCGCAGGTTTGGACTTTGAGGAGACTTTTGCTCCTGTGGCTAGGCTAGAGTCCATTCGTATCTTGCTAGCATATGCCGCTCACCATTCTTTCAGGTTGTACCAAATGGATGTGAAGAGCGCTTTCCTCAACGGGCCAATAAAGGAGGAGGTGTACGTGGAGCAACCCCCTGGCTTCGAGGATGAACGGTACCCCGACCATGTGTGTAAGCTCTCTAAGGCGCTCTATGGACTTAAGCAAGCCCCAAGAGCATGGTATGAATGTCTTAGAGATTTCTTAATCGCTAATGATTTCAAGGTTGGGAAAGCCGATCCAACTCTTTTCACTAAGACGTGTGATGGTGATTTATTTGTGTGCCAAATTTATGTCGATGACATAATATTTGGGTCTACTAATAAAAAGTCTTGTGAAGAGTTTAGCAGGGTGATGACGCAGAAATTCGAGATGTCGATGATGGGCGAGTTGAACTACTTCCTTGGGTTCCAAGTGAAGCAACTCAAGGACGGCACCTTCATCTCCCAAACAAAGTACACGCAAGATCTGCTAAAGCGGTTTGGGATGAAGGACGCCAAGCCCGCAAAGACGCCGATGGGAACCGACGGGCACACCGACCTCAACAAAGGTGGTAAGTCCGTTGATCAAAAAGCATACCGGTCAATGATAGGGTCATTACTTTACTTATGTGCTAGTAGACCGGATATTATGCTTAGCGTATGCATGTGTGCTAGATTTCAATCTGATCCTAAGGAGTGCCACTTAGTGGCGGTGAAGCGAATCCTTAGATATTTAGTTGCTACGCCTTGCCTCGGGCTCTGGTATCCAAAGGGGTCTACCTTTGACTTAATTGGATACTCAGACTCCGATTATGCTGGATGTAAGGTCGATAGGAAGAGTACATCGGGGACGTGCCAATTCTTAGGAAGGTCACTGGTGTCGTGGAAATCTAAGAAACAAACCTCCGTTGCCCTATCCACCGCTGAGGCCGAGTATGTTGCCGCAGGACAGTGTTGCGCACAACTACTTTGGATGAGGCAAACCCTCAGGGACTTTGGCTACAATCTGAGCAAAGTCCCACTCCTATGTGATAATGAGAGTGCTATCCGCATGGCGGAAAATCCTGTTGAACACAGCCGCACAAAGCACATAGACATCCGGCATCACTTTTTGAGAGACCACCAGCAAAAGGGGGATATCGAAGTGTTTCATGTTAGCACCGAGAACCAGCTAGCCGATATCTTTACCAAACCTCTAGATGAGAAGACCTTTTGCAGGTTGTGTAGTGAGCTAAATGTCTTAGATTCGCGGAACTTGGATTAAATTGTAGCATACATGTGTTTATGCCTTTGATCATGTTCATTCTGCATTTTGTTGCGTATTATGGTGCTCAAGTTGTACAAACACTCCCTGGACCTCACAAGTCCGTTGCAAAGTGATGCACATGTTTAGGGGGAGATGTGTTACAACTTGACCCTTTGAGACTAACCATATGCTTGAGTTTGCTTGATTTAGTCTCGAAGGAGAATTGAAAGGGAAAAGGTGGACTTGGACCATGAAAGACTTCCACTGCACTCCGATGAGAGGGTAACTTATTCCAAGTTCATCTCATTAACTCTTATTGCCATTTGCTCTTAATTGAAGATTTTGGTGAGGCAATGGGGTTAAAGGGCCAAGATTGATCCCGTTTTGGTGCTTGATGCCAAAGGGGGAGAAAATAAAGGCCAAAGTAATAAATGGATCAGCTACCACTTGAGAAATTTAAAAATAGTAAAGTAGAGCTTTTGGTTTGTCAAAACTCTTTTATTGTCTCTTGTTGGCTTCTTGTGGGGAGAAGTAGTAATTATGGGAAAAAGGGGGAGTTTTTGAAATCTTTGATCAATCTCTTTTGGAATGACTCTCTTTATGCTTCAACATGTGTGTTTGACTTAGAGATAGAGATGTGAGTTTGATTTGCAAAAACAAACCAAGTGGTGGCAAAGGATGATCCATATATGCCAAAATTGAATAAGACTCAAATTTATTTTATTTGAAGTGATATTGCACTTGTTCTTGTTGCTTTATGTTGTGTTGGCATAAATCACCAAAAAGGGGGAGATTGAAAGGGAAATGTGCCCTTGGGCCATTTCTAAGTATTTTGGTGATTTAGTGCCCAACACAGGTGCCTAATTGTAAAATGGTGGACAAAATACAAATCAAGGTTAAAGGTATGTTTCTAAGTCTTAGTACATTGGTTTTGTGTACTAATATAATTGTCTAAGTGTTAGAAACAGAAAATAGAAGAAAAGAAGAGAGGAGAAAAGACTTGGCTGAGTGCAGCCAAGACTCAGCTCGGTCTGGAGCACCGGACTGTCCGGTGTGCACCGGACAGTGTCCGGTGCGCCAGACTGCCTCGCCGCGAAGTGGCCGCTCTCGGGAAATTGGCCAACGGCGTACGGCTAAAATTCACCGGACTGTCCGGTGTGCACCGGACTGTCCGGTGAGCCAACGGTCGGCCGGGCCAACGGTCGGCCGCGCAATCCGCGCGGGACACGTGGCCGAGCCAACGGTCGGAAGACGGCACCGGACTGTCCGGTGTGCACCGGACATGTCCGGTGCGCCAACGGCTCCAAGTCAGCCAACGGTCGGCTTCGCCATTTAAGGAAACAAATCGGGCACCGGACAGTGTCCGGTGTGCACCGGACTGTCCGGTGCCCCCGAAGACAGAAGGCAAGGATGGCCTTCCAGTTTTGCTCTCAACGGCTCCTAGCTGCCTTGAGGCTATAAAAGGGACCCCTAGGCGCATGGAGGAGTACACCAAGCAACCTTTGAGCATTCTTGATCATCCACACTAAGTCTTTGCGCATTCGTTTGTCATTCTAAGTGATTCGAGCTCTGTTCTAGTGAGAACTTTGTGATACTCTTGTGAGCTCGATTCTTGGCCGTGTGTGTGCGCGTTTCGCTGTGGATTTGTGTGTGTTGCTTCCCTCCCTTACTCTGTGCTTCTTTGTGATCATATACTTGTAAGGGCAAGAGACTCCAATTTGTGGAGATTCCTTGCAAACGGGATAGTGAAAGGAAAAACAAAACACCGTGGTATTCAAGTGGGTCTTTGGACCGCTTGAGAGGGGTTGATTGCAACCCTCGTCCGTTGGGACGCCACAACGTGGAGTAGGCAAGCGTTGGTCTTGGCCGAACCACGGGATAAACCACTGTGTCACCTCTGTGCTTGATCTCTTGTGGTATTGTGTTTTGTTGAGACTTCACCTTAGCCACTTGGCATTAATCGTGCTAACACTTAACAAGTTTTTGTGTCTTAAGTTTGAAGTTTTCACAGGATCACCTATTCACCCCCCCCCCCCTCTAGGTGCTCACACTCCTGCTCCCTCGTCGAGCCTGGCCTGGACCCCGCGGACTTGCTCGAGTTGTGGGTCATGCCCCCCGCCTGAACGGGGACCACAGCTAGCTCCCGTGGGATGTCAACGCGAGGCACCGGCCTAGAGAGATCACCGTCCTCCGGCATGCCGAGATGGTTGCCTTCGGAGGGACCCCCTAGATCGACGTGGAAACATTCGCGGCTTGGGCCGCATTCCTCGTCGCCGAGGCTACGGCTACCGTCGGAACAGTCGGAAAGGCAGTAGTCGCATGCGGTCATAAAGTCCCGCATGGCACTGGGGTTGCCAAGTCCAGAGAAATCCCAACAGAAGCTGGGCTCGTCGTCTTCCTCGGACCCAGAGGGCCCGTAGGTCGAGACGTCCGTCAGCCGGTCCCAAGGTGACCGCATACGAAACCCCAAAGGGTTCGAACTCGCCTCTACGAGAGCGTCCGCCAAAGCGAGGCCACTTGGCGGGTCGAGGCTGAATCCGAAAGGCGCGAGATGGGAATCGGTCGGTACCTCTTGGTCGACGGGCGGTGATGAAGTCACGTCGGGGACTGACTGCACCGTCGTCCCAGGTACGAGGGTGACGCCCAGCAAGCCTTCCGCGAGCGTGTCGGCGTCGTCCGTTTGCTCGGAGTTGGCGTGTCGCGGGGAGACGGCGCTCGCCTCCGTCTCAAACGTGAGGTCGATGTCCGACGCGCCCCCCGTTGGAGCGCTGGGGCCGTCGACTCGCTCGACAGTCGACGAGGTGCTGCCTCCTGCTTGGCCTTGGTTGCCCCGCCTCCTCCTCCGTTGGTGGGGGAGAGGACGGGGCGAGCTCGAAGGTTGTTCTTCCACCCCGCGGGGAAGACGTCGTCGATTCCGCCGCCGGCGGGCGGGCTGTCGGCCGCCATTGCCGATGTCGCCCGGCGGTGGAATGAGTATCATGTCGTAGCCGCCGTCGAGGGACATGAACTCAAGGCTCCCGAAACGGAGCATCGTCCCGGGTCGGAGAGGTTGCTGGAGACTGCCCATCTGGAGCTTGACGGGAAGCTGTTCGTCAACACGCAGCAGGCCCCTACCTGGCGCGCCAACTGTCGGCGTTCCGAGACCGGGGGTCCCTAAGCCGACGAGTGAATGTCGTCGCGTGCCCCAGCCTAGATGGGTCGACGCGAGGCCGAGCGCGAAGGGGGGAAGTGAGGTGGCCGGAGATGGGCGTGAGAGAGGTGGAAATCCCGCAGCCTTCGTGTTCGTCCCGCGCCCAGGTCGGGTGCGCTTGCAGTAGGGGGTTACAAGCGTCCACGCGGGAGAGGGAGCGAGCGGCCTCACGCGAGCGCCTGTCTCGTCCTCGTCCCCGCGCGGCCAACCCTCTCTAAGAGGGCCCTGGTCCTTCCTTTTATAGGCGTAAGGAGAGGATCCAGGTGTACAATGAGGGGTGTAGCAGAGTGCTACGTGTCTAGCGGGGGAGAGCTAGCGCCCTAAGTACATGCCGTTGTGGCAGCCGGAGAGATTTTGGCACCCTGGTGGCGTGATGTCGTGGCCGTCGGAGGAGCGCTGGAGCCTGGCGGAGGGACAGCTGTCGGAGCTGTTGAGTCCTTGCTGACGTCCTCTTGCTTCCGTAAGGGGGCTGAGAGCCGCCATCGTCACTGAGTATGCGGGGCGTCATCATTGCCTATCTGGTGGAGCGAGCCAGATGGGACGCCGGTCTTGTTCCCCGTGGCTCGAGTCAGCTCGGGGTAGGGTGATGATGGCGCCTCCTGTTGACGTGGCCGGTCCGCGCCCTAGGTTGGGCGATGTGGAAGCTCCTCCGAAGCCGAGGTCGAGTCTGTCTTCCGTGGCCGAGGTCGAGTCCGAACCCCTAGGTCGGGCGAGGCGGAGACCGTCGGCTGAGGCCAGGGCGGAGTCCGAGCCCTGGGGTCGGGCGAAGCGGAGTTCGTCATCTTCTGGGGCTGAGCCCGAGTCCGAGCCCTGGGTCGGGCGGAGCGGAGTTCGTCGTCTTCTGGGGCTGAGCCCGAGTCCGAGCCCTGGGTCGGGTGGAGCGGAGTTCGCCGTCTTCTGGGACTTAGCCCGAGTCCGAGCCCTGGGTCGGGCGGAGTGGAGTTCGCCGTCTTCTGGGACTTAGCCCGAGTCCGATCCCTGGGTCGGGCGGGGCAGAGTTTCCTATGGTGCCTGCGGCCGGGCCTGACTGCCCGTCAGCCTCGCTCTGTCAAGTGGCACCGCAGTCGGAGTGGCGCAGGCGGCGCTGTCTTTCTGTCAGGCCGGTCAGTGGAGCGGCGAAGTGACGGCGGTCACTTCGGCTCTGTCGGCTGCAGGGCGCGCGCCAGGATAAAGGCGTCAGACTGCCTTTGCATTAAATGCTCCTGCGATTTGGTCGGTCGGCGCGGCGATTTGGTCAGGGTTGCTTCTTGGCGAAGACAGGGCCTCGGGCGAGCCGGAAATATGTTAGCCGCTGGAGGGGGGCCTCGGGCGAGGCGGAGATCCTCCGGGGTCGGCTGCCCTTGTCCGAGGCTAGCCTCGGGCGAGGCGTGATCGCGTCCTTCGAATGGACCGATCCCTGACTTAATCGCACCCATCAGGCCTTTGCAGCTTTATGCTGATGGTGGTTACCAGCTGAGAATTAGGAGCCTTGAGGGTACCTCTAATTATAGTCCCCGACAATATATATATATATGAAGATTCAGTTGATGTGATCTTTATGTGTAGAAAAGATTCAAATTATGTTGTTAGACGCCCCTATTGACTAACAGCCTAAAAATAGTTTTCGATCATGATCGACTACACATGAACCTAACGGCTTAAACACTTACGGGGTTGGAACACACATAGATGATTGACTCTGGTATAAATGAGAGATTGTTGAATATATACACAAGATGTAACTGTGATCCATGAGAAAACTAATGATCGTTTAGGGTAAAAACCCATTAGCAGGTGTTTATATATATGGAGGAGTAAGCATGCTAAAGAGAGAAAGATACATCTTATCCAAGCCACAGTCGCCACCTCTCTTCCTAGTGTTCGTCCAAGACGGAGACGCCATATCTCTCGCTGCACGCGCGTGCTAGCATAGTGATGTTGTGTGTTTCATTCCCACACGTGTGGATACCATAAAGATGCTGCTACTACTCTGTTGCAGTGTTGACCAACACGAGTGGATACGTTACTGCTGGTATGCGAGAACGTATGACTATTTTCACTATATCAACTTGCTCTTCTTTGCTATGGTAGTATTGTGTACACATTATACTACAGCCTTAACATATGCGAAAACGATGTGGTTATTTGCATGAATATGCTAACAGATAGGCAAATCAAAAGCACCCAGACCATTTGAAATGCGGGAATTTTATAGAAATCATATAGTAATTTTACAGGAATTAGTTCATTTCCATAGAAAAAAACGCAGGAAACAGGAATTAAAATCCTTCGTTCCAAAAGGAGCTAGTCCTAGGGCCATACATCGCAAACAGATTTCACATCTCATCACAGTACAGATCACAAACAAAGCCTCTGGGAATTATATTGCCATCTTATCTCTTTACCTGTTCCTCTAGTATATCGCAAACTTGCAACATCCTCTTCCAATCAATACAACAAGGAAACAAACATGAAAAACAAAGAAGAAGGATAAATACTACACACATGTGCAAAGCAAAGCAAAGCAACCAGTGAAATTAACAAAGGAGCTCTTGCACATCTCTCTCTCTCTCTCTCTCTCTCTCTGCTCAAACTTTAATCCGGCGTACGTCTTTCGTGAGAGGGAAGCTTGACAGTGCTGTCTTTCGTTTGTGCCGTCTTTCCAAACCGTCATCAGTAGAGTACGTGGCCTTTTGTTTTCGGAAAAGCCAGTGTCTTTAATTCGTGCCGAAACCATCACAAATAGCAGTGCTTAGAACGTGACGTCGCGGCGCCAGACCCCCCTACCACAGATGAGAAGAGGGATCCAGCGCCAAGTGTTTGGGAAACTTCCATTCTTTGGGGGTGGGGGGCGGCCGGCGTGCACCGCTGCTGCCTACGCTCGGCCTGGTGAGCTTCCAGACTCTCCAGCTCTCCTGGAAGAACACACGACTGAGCTGTGAGCCTTTGGGAAATAGGGGAATTGAAGGGGAAAGCGTTGCAATACAACACCATGCAATGCAAGTGTGTTGTTCAAGATTTTGCTTTTTAATTTGGGAGATGGTGTGCAATGAAGACAAAGTGTGTAATCATCCTTTTCAATGACAGAATTTAAGTAGATATATCATGTTCTACAATCTACTTTTTTGCCTCAGTCTATCAGATTTTTAGCACTCTACTTCATCACCGTTGATTTAGTCTACAGTTTTACACTGATGATATGGTAGAGACACAATTAGACCTTGTTTGGATGCATTTGCATCCACAGTTAGGTCTTATTTAGGTGCAATTGTATCCATTTCAGTTCATGTGTGTGTTAGAGTGGATTAGGGTGGGACTGAGTTCGATTTTCACTCCAATTCACTTCAGGGATCCTTGCAGGAACATGGCAAAAGAAGTAGATATCATGTTCTTCTCACCTTCTACCATTTTACCATCGGGTGGTGTCAAAAGAGGATGTCAGGAGGCCCATGCAAGAGCATGAAAAATAGGGACTTGATTTGTAACATGACCAAATCTCAAGCTGCTATTGAGGCCGATTCTTTTTACATGTATTCAGCTTGAATTTAGTGAGTAAAAAATGAACAGAAAGTTTTCAGAGAGAGAGAGAGAGAGAGCATTCCATGTTAATTTGCACGCAAGAAAGAGACGGTACCTGTTGTGGATTGGATCCGGTCCATTGGGCACCCTCCTCTTGCTGCTGCTCAAGGGATCATCACCACCCCTCAGCTCCTCCGCTGCCCTCCTCTGACCAGCCAACCTTCCACTGGCTCCGATCACCATCCTTCTACCATCCACCGCAGGCGCAGCCGCGCTAGCTGGCGATGGCGTCCTCGCGTCCCTCCCCACCACCAAAGACATCAGCACAAGGCCTCCAAGCAGGACGGCGGCCACCGCTGAGGCCGCCAATGCCTCCCTCGCAGACCAAGCTGGCCTGCTCATAATCCTATACTACCTCCACCCTCCAGTTTCTTTTTTTGCACTACCGCCACCGCCACCAGCCTCCTAGTCCTATGAGCTTATCATGGTCATGGAGTGGTGCATGCAACTAGCCAAGTGCAAAGCCACCTCTCTCTGCGCTGCAGCCTGCACAATAATATGCTGTGGACAGGCTGTGTGCTTTCTTCAGAGTTTCTTGTTGCTGCAGCAGGTTCTGATGTGCTTTTGAAGGGCCTAATGTTTTGCTGGGGGTCAGGGTAGAATCAAAGCAAAGCCTGCAGCCTTGCCTTTGTCCTTTGCTTTTTGAGTCGTGTCTTCCCCCCCTCTTAGATCGATCTTTCAATGGTAGTAAAAGAGAATGACCAGGAGTTTCAGATGGCACACTGGCAGTGCTTTCTGGTCCTTGGTTTACACTGCACCTTGGTTATCCTTCAGCAGGTACAACTAAGGTTAGAGGATAACCTAGATTACATGAAAGCAATCAACAGATGAGATGAGAGATGTGATCTTTGAGCAAATCTAGGAGTAGGCATGCATGGCAGGTGAGGGATTGCACTACACTGGCAAAGTGAGGTCCAAAAGCAGCATCGAAGTGACATGCACCACCAAGGAATGGAATGCACATGTTCAAAACAGGGATGCAAACTGCTTTTGTAATACGATGGGATTTATCAACCTTTTTTCTTCTTCTTTTGGTGGAAAACAAAGCTTGTCTGAACAGAAGCAGAGCTGAGGCCGGAGAGAAAGTCCACACAACTTCCATGCTGTGGAAAGTGCCAAAGGAGTTTGTTATCCTTGAGGCAGCCACTGACACACTGTCTGTCCTGGAACCCACTGTTATGCAAGGCAACAAAATTAAAGTGGACAATGGAGCTGCAATTGCTGCTGCTGCTGCCACTGCCAGTGGTACTGGTAGGCCAGGTTCCATTACATTCCTTCTGAAGAACCAGTAAACACCAGTACTTACCTCATCTTTCCATGCAGTAAAATCTGAAGGCACCCTTCATCAGAACATAAGAAAAGGAGGCATCTGTCTTTACTACTGTTAACCATTTGAAAACTCACGGGAGGTACTACCGTCTCCTGCCATCATCTGAAGAAAACTTCCACTAGCTATGTGCACATCAAGCATAGAAAACTGTCAGTAGTTATCTCAAAACTGCATTTTGAAAGAAAAAAAAAATTACAAAGCCGCCTAGACCTTGCAGGTCTTCCGGCACTGCCCATACACGTGAGCAAGGCATGTAATTTTAAATTCTGGTATTTTTTTTAACAGATATAGTGTTCAGATCGGTTTGGAAAGTTATCCTCCCGAGCACATTTTTATTTCTTCCTTTTTTTTTTCTGGATTTTCTTTTTTTAGAGTCCAAATATATATAAAGAAATGACTACTACAACTACAAAGAGAAAAGCAGTCATGGTTGCACAACATCAAAAGTTCCAAAGTATTTATCGTGTTCTTGAGAGTTCTTGGTGCTTGGTTCATCCTCATCGGAGCATCAATCATCGCAGGAGAAGAGTTCCAACTAACATCTAGTACTAAAGTAATTAAGCAGATCCACGTCAAGGTCCAGCGGGTGCACAAGATCAACGCGCAACAGCTCCGCCGTGAGTTCAACATCTTGGTTTGAAAGAAGGCAAAGGACACGAAAATATTTCATGAACCACATCACTGGGCTTGTTGCTGATCTAGTCCCCTCGGTGACAATGTCATCGACACCGAGGTAATGCAGAAGATGTTGCAGGTTGTGCCAGAGCACCTGTCTTAGGTGGCAATTTCTATCGAGAATTCGAGATCATGCTTGACATCAACAACATCTCTATCGAGGAGGTGACCAGCAGGTTGCGCGCCGTCGAGCAGCAACACAAATCAATGTTGTCGACTACTTCTTTGCGAAGAGGAATGACTCGTCAGACTCAAGCTCCGCAAGTCTGAGGAGAGGGGTGATGGGAGGAAGCTCTAGTGGCACCAACGACAAGAAGCACGGTGGTCGCGAGTGAGGTCATGGGCATGACAGGCGAGAGCTCTAGCTCCGTATCTCGCGATGGCAACAAGGGCCAGTTCAATGATGGACAATCCCTGAACCACGACCAATGCAAGAACTGCGGAAAATACAACTATTGGACCAGGGATTATCGTTGCAAGCTAGTCCAAGGGCAAGGCCCACATCGTGCAAGCTAAAGAAGAGGTCCAATACTAATGGCGTGAGCCGCTGTCTTCCCTAATGTGTCGTCGTCACCACAAGCTGCTATGGATCTATCTCTGTCCGAGCTCCTGCCCCTACACGTCATCAAGGAGAAGGTCTTCACGTAGCTCGACGGCGAGATAGAGCGTGATCACAACCTTTGGTTCCTCGATAGCAGGGAAACCAATCATATACTGTGCTACCGAGATGCCTTCATCGACATCAACACAACAAACCACATCACCATCAAATTTGATGATGGCTTGAAGGTCGGAATCGAAGGATCCAACATTATGCTGTTGGAGGGCAAGACCTATGAGCACCTCATACTTACAAGGGTGTACTTCATCCTGAGGCCGACCATAAACTATAGAAAATCAGAGGCGCGGAAGATTGGGGTGAAGCAGCTCACCTTTGCCGTGGCTGCCTGCGTGTTACTTATAGCGACAAAGCGCGCTTCAGATTTACATTAACGTAACAAACCATGAGATATCTTCGGTCCAAGATAAGGGCTAACAAATAAACCAATCTAATCTATTTCTTGGCCGACTCTACTGGTTTGTTACAAGTTACAAGGGGATAAGCATACAAGGAAGATAAGCATGAATCATAGAATATATCTAACATCCCCTCTCAATCACAACCGTATGAGGTTGAGATTGTGTTTGAAGTTTTCTAACTGTCTTGCGGGAAGAGGTTTGGTAAAACCATCTGCAATTTGATCCTTTGAAGAAATAAAGTCAATCTCCAATAATTTCTGTGTAACACGTTCTCTCACAAAATGATAATCAACTTCAATATGTTTTGTTCTAGCATGGAACACAGGATTTGCCGAGAGATACTTAGCTCCAATATTATCACACCAGAGTTTAGCTGCTCGTGGAGTTTGAACTCCTAACTCACGAAGAAGAGTTTGGATCCACATAATCTCAGTTGTAGTATTAGCTACTGCTTTGTACTCAGCTTCAGTACTTGACCTTGACACTGTGGGCTGCTTAAGTGCACTCCATGAAAACAGATTAGATCCTAGGAACACGGCAAATCCTCCGGTGGATCTTCTACCATCAAGACATCCTGCCCAATCTGCATCTGAGAAACCAGTGATTAAAGAGGAACTAGATCTTTCAATCTTGAGTCCAGTCTTCACTGATTGTTTCAAATATCTAAGAATCCTTTTTACAGCCATCCAGTGATTTGTCGTTGGGCAGTGCAAGAACTAACAAACTTTGTTTACAGGAAAGGCAATATCTGGTCTTGTAAGTGTTAAGTACTGAAGAGCACCCACAATACTTCGATACTGAGTTGAATCATTTTGACCCAGAGGAGTCCCTTTAAATGACGAGAGCTTCTCACTGACTACTAAAGGTGTTGACACGACTTTACAATTGTTCATGCCGACTTTCTTTAGTAAGTCAGATGCATATTTTTCTTGTGTCATGATAATACCATTGTGAACATGGTTTACCTCAATTCCCAAGAAATAATTCAGCCTGCCTAGGTCCTTGAGGGCAAATTCTTGACCAAGTTGTCGTAGCAGTGATGCCATGGCATCATGTGTTGAGCTGGCTACTATTATGTCATCCACATATATTAGAACAAATATATTCACATTTTTCTCATTGAAGTAAAATAACGATGTATCTGCCTTTGAGGAATTAAACCCTAGACTTTGTAATTTAGAGCTTAGACAGGAGTACCAAGCTCGTGGAGCTTGTTCCAAGCCGTATAATGCTTTATCCAACTTGCACACATAATGGGGTTTGGTTTTATCTTCATACCCTAGAGGTTGTTTCATGTAAACTTCCTCTTCCAAATATCCATGCAAGAAAGCATTTTGAACATCCAACTGTCTCAAACTCCACCCTCTGGAAATAGCTAGCGAGAGGACTATTCTGATGGTAGCTGGTTTGACAACTGGACTAAAGGTATCTTTATAATCTATGTCATATCGTTGTTTAAAACCTTTTGCAACAAGTCTGGCCTTGTATCTATCTAGGCTCCCATCTGCTTTTCGCTTGATTTTGTAAACCCACTTACAATCTATTATATTATTGCCTTTCTGAGATGGAACTAAGTGCCATGTTTTGTTTTTGATCAAAGCATCAAATTCATTATCCATTGCATTCTTCCATTTTTTATCTTTTAGTGCATCTACCAGAGATCGTGGTTCACTAGCTGCAGTAAATAAACCATACCGAATTGTGCCATCATGATATACCTTAGGCTTCCTGATCTCTGCTTGCAGTCTGGTGGTAGGACGTGTCCCAGTCAATGCAGGAGCATGAGCTGTAGCGTCTGCAACTTCTGTCAACGGAGCAATATCACCACTAGCCGCTGCTGTACTAGTCGCTGCCGTGTCATTGTGATGCCCCCCATACTCGATAGGTGAGGGTGAGCCAGGAGACGTGGCGTCATCGGCTGAAGGCATGGCAACACCGTGATCCCCATGGCATGTCACCTCCTGAGCCGAAGAGGAGTCTTGGATTGGTGAGTGCCACACGTCACCTATGGGAATAGGAGCATGCCCCCACGTTATCCAATGGAACAAGCGCATGTACCGACCCAAGCTGATTATCCACCAAAAAATCTGATTCTGGAGATAAAAACGGCAGATCCTGTGGAGATTTATTTGCTGCAGGAAAAATGTTAGCGGTAGGATCATTAATTACCGATTCAACTATGTATTCATCCCTAGACATTGATAATTTGGTGGGTACTAGAGGAATTTCAGCTCGGAGACGGGGGCCAGCATTTGTATGAAGTTTGACGAAGGGAAAAATTTCCTCATCGAATATGACATCACAAGAAATATAGACTCGCCCAGTTGTGATATCAAGGCATTTAAAACCTTTATGGAGGCTGCTGTACCCAAGAAAGACACATTCCTTGGAACGAAATTGAAGCTTGTGTTGATTATAGGGTTAGAGGTTGGGCCAGCAGGCACAACCAAAGATTCTAAGGGATGAATACTCGGGTTTGGTATGAAACAGGCGTTCTAGAGGTGTCTGGTAGGATATAAATTTGCTTGGTGTGCGATTGATGAGGAAGGTTGCAGCAAGAAATGCTTCGTCCCAAAATTTAAGTGGCATGGAGGCTTGGGCAAGGAGAGATAATCCTACTTCAACAATGTGACGATGTTTTCTTTCTGCGGATCCATTTTGTTGGTGAGTGGGAGGACAGGAAACATGATGAGATATTCCTATTTTGGTGAAGAAGGGATGAAGTTTTTCATATTCTCCACCTCAATCAGTTTGAACAGTGATGATTTTCCGATCAAAAATTCTTTCAACAAGATTTTGAAATTCACAAAATTTCTGAAACACTTCAGACTTTAATTTGAGAAGGTAAATCCATGTGAATTTGCTAAAATCATCAATAAAACTTATGTAATATTTATTTCTGCCAGCAGACCCGGGTGCAGGCCCCCAAACATCAGAAAAACACGAGATCTAAAGGATGTTTCGAGACACTCGAAGATTTAGGATAGGGTAACTGGTGGCTTTTGGCTTGCTAGCAAGCACCACACGCATACTCTTTATTTGACTTGATTTGACATGGGAGATGAAAACTACTAATTACTTTTTGAACTATGGGTGTTGTTGGATGACCTAGGCGACTATGCCATCGTTCAAAAGACGGTTTGACTGCTCCAAAGGCTTGCTTTGCTGATGCAGAAGGTAGAGGGTACAACCCCTTGTGACATCTTCCTTTAAGAAGAGTGTGCTTCGTTCTCCGATCCTTTATCAAGAAATAAGTAGGATGAAATTCAAGAAAGACATTATTATCTGAAGTGAGACGATGAACAGAAATAAGATTTTTTGTGGCTTGAGGAGCATGTAAGACATGATTTAGATTTAGATTACGAGTCTGGGTGTGAATAATAGTTTTACCAGTATGATTAATGTTCATACCTGCTCCATTGGCTGTGTGGATTTGATCATCGCCATTGTATTTCTCCCGGAGGGCCAACTTATTGAGATCTCCGGTTATATGATCAGTAGCACTCGTATCCGTGTACCAATTAGTATCCACGGTATAGGATGTCATGGTAGCGACAGCAACATGCCTTGGATCAGGAACAAAATTCTCATCATACCTGTACCAGCATTTGTTGGCAGTATGTCCCTTCTTGAAACACACTTGACATGGATCAAACAGAATGGTGTTGTTGTTTCGGGGTCCTTGATTTGCCTGTCGCGAACTGTTATTGCCACGAGAGTTGAAGTTTCTCCCATTTCGGCCTCTGCCGCGATTGTGGCGTCCTGTACTACCCTGACCACGGCGATTTGCAGAGTTGGCCGAGTATCCAGACGATTGCCCATTGTTACGCAGATTCACCCTTGTTTCAAATGCAAGTAATTGTGAATATAATTCACTAACAGAGATTGGTTCAGTTCGGCCAAGGACAGATGACACCACAGAATCGTATTCTTCGTCAAGACTGGTGAGGATATACTCCACTAGTTCATCATCTTCAAGAGGTCGCTCGGCTGCAGCCATTTTGTCGCGGAGGGCCTTCATTTTGCCGACATAGTCGGCCACAGAGCTGCTGTCTTTCCGGGCGGTGGACAGAGCTAGCCGAGTATTTACAGCACGAGCTCGTGTTTGAGATGAAAATATAGTTTCAATATGACGCCATACCTTCGTAGCAGTTGTCTTGGAGGAGACTTGGATTAATACTTCCTTTGATATGGAAGCAAGCAGGAAGCTTAGGACTTGTTGATCCAAGGCCACCCAGTCTTCATAAGCAGGATTGGAGATCTTGATGATTTTGTCTCCATCTCTGCTTTAGAGTTCGGCATCAGGCATTATAGCCTTGCCGGTGAGGAAACCTTCTAGGCGAGCACCACGCATGGTGGCAACAACTTGAGCCTTCTAGGTTATGTAGTTTGTTTTGGCAAGCTTCTCTGAGATGGGATGAGTAATCATGGGAGTAAAGCTGGATGTTAGGGAGGAGGAACTGCCGGCCATGATCTTATTTCTTGGCTCTGGTACCATATAGAAAATCAGAGGCGCGGAAGATTGGGGTGAAGCAGCTCACCTTTGCTGTGGCTGCCTGCGTGTTACTTATAGCGACAAAGCGCACTTCAGATTTACATTAACGTAACAAACCATGAGATATCTTCGGTCCAAGATAAGGGCTAACAAATAAACCAATCTAATCTATTCCTTGGCCGACTCTACTGGTTTGTTACAAGTTACAAGGGGATAAGCATACAAGGAAGATAAGCATGAATCATAGAATATATCTAACACAAACATCATCGGTCTTAGCTAGCTCGATGAGGGTGGTTGCAATGTCCACACCAAAGCATGACATCCTTCGAACCCGTGTTGACAAGGGGCGCTTGATCACACGAGTGCTCGGTGAACGTCTGTACTTGCTACGCGTGAAGATTGTACGACCACTATGTCTGATTGCACGTTCCAACAACAACATGTGGTTTTACACTATAAAATTTAAGGATTAGATTAGATTAGATTAGGATAAAACTTTATTTTTATTTATTTTAAACTAAAATTTAGTAAGAGTCCTAGCTTATTGTGAAGAATCATTTATATCGTAATCCATTATCACCTCTAGCGCAGTATGGTCCATGGGTTGTCCACTCCCACGTTGAGCACGTACTTGCATGCCCTCAACATTCTCTGAGATGAAACCAAAACTACTTTTGGACTAGTTTGAGAGCTACATTTTTAAAGGAATTTTTATTTTTTCAAGAAAAAATGAACTAATTTTCTTTGAAAAAAATCTCGTGGAAAATTGAGATTTCCAAACTAGCCCTTTCACCTTGAGCAAGAAATGTCCATGCCGCAATCCTCTCTCCTGAGTCCTACTTTGCCACCGGGTCCTGCCTGCGCGAGCGAAGCAAGAAAACGGAAAACACACCATTGCCACTCTCTCAGTCAATATGATGGATTTGTCACTTCTCCGCCATCCCTACCACCACCAGAATCCTGAGCTGGTCCCGGCCCTGGTGCGGGCAGTGAGTGAGTGGCTGTGCCAGGAAGCATCAGCTGCCTCCTGCCTGCAGCCGTCCGTACGTCGTCAGCGGACCATGAATGGCTGCCGATCGATTCGTCCCTGCAGCCTTTAGTAATAAAAACTGCCGCACAGAGGGGACATGGTGGAGCGGCGGCCAGTGGTCCGGCCACTGACGCCGGCCCGCCTGGATGCATGTCTACGGGTTGCCGGCCGGCCGGCCGGGGGGAGGTGCCGCCAGACGGGTTCAGAGCAGTGCAGCTGCTGAGGTCGGAGCATTGACCTTGCAATAGCTCTGCGCTGTGGGAATCAGAGAAATTGAAATCGCCTGGAGAGGTTTGCTGCGATCTCGATTGCGCCTGGACCACGGCACAGCACGCAGGACCGCGGGAGACGTCATGATCAACTTTGGTCGAAAGAGAAAGAACAGACAAGAGATAATGCGAGACTGTGTGTGAAAATATTGTGTTAGCTGACATTGTGGTTAAATGTTAGTGACATAGCAAAGTGATTTACATACATGCCTTTAAAAGTAATGCATGCGTTTGATATTGTTGTAACGCACATGGTGGACTGATGTTGCATGAATTAAGCTTTAAATCAAATCGGGGACCCCTGTGCTCGTATACGGTTGCAAGTATTGTTGATGCGTACTTGTTTATCAAGGTGAAACATGGTTGACAACGGCGACGGAACTAGTTTTTGGTACAAACTTCATGGAGGAACCGAGGTATGAAATTAGGCTTCGTGAGACTAAGTTCAGTGAGAAACTGGGGATCCTTAGTCGAGGTTGCTGCGCAGGATGTTTGGGTCGAAGTGTTGTTGCATATCGCGATTGCGTGCGTTGGAGTGTGTTTGACCAGTGCGGTAGCTAGCTTAGTTGGAGGCCCAATTAAGATGGGTGTAGGCCCAATGGATGTGACACGAGTGTACCAAGAGGGCATCAGGCAAGATGAATCCCATATGACGTTTCAAGAGTCTAACTGAGATAGAATATGACTCCAATGTCCTTATAAATAGGCCATCTAAAGAGAGTTCGGTTAGGTTGGAATAGGACCAGTCGACGAAAGAGAGTCTAGATCAAATAAGAGTTGTAGTAGTCTAAGGAGGGTTCGGCTCCGAGGCAGATTAGGACTGTTGGTCCTTATAAATATAGAGCAAATCTGTTCTTTTTAGGACAAGGATTAGAGTAGATAGACCATAAGAGTAGATCTATTTGAGATATTAGTCTAGTTTTTTTTTGGATAGTTCGTTAGATAACTTTCTGGTGCTTTTGGAGAGCACTCATTGTACACAAATCTTGATGATTAAAGAGTTGATTATGCAAGATTAGTACGGTAACATTATTCCTCTCTCTTTGTTGACTAATTGCATTCTTAGTTTTGATTCTAGATTAAATCTTGGTTTTTAATTGTTACTGATGTTTTGATTTTTCTAGATCATTACTAATGCATCTATTTACTGACCTACAAAGTCTGAGATACTAATCTTTTCTCATTATTGATTAATTTCGAAATTAGATCTCGATTAATTTTCGTTACTCTTTGGAAACTGTAAGTTTGTTCCGTTAATAACTTTAGAGCTGAATATCCAATCGACATGATTTTAGTTGGATTTGTTTCATGATGTTATCTAGTTTAATCTGTTAAATTTTCAGATTGATCGGAGTTATTGATTTCGGGCAGTAATGTTTTCACTAACGTAACAACAATGTGTCCAAATTTATAAAAGTGTAACATTTTGATTTAGATAAATAATTTTTTTTCAAATTTGGTTAGTTTTTCCTTTTTGACACCGTGAAATTTGAAGACATCAAGCGGCTGCATGAGTTCAATCAGAATGGGTCGATCTGGCATTTTTGCGGAATAAACTCATTCGGCTGCGGAATCACTACCTACTACTAGTACTAGTACTAGTGACTAACGAAGTAGATCCATGACGCAAATCAAACAGATAGAGGACTGATGGCAATTGGTAAATACCTACCACTATCGCGTATTACTATCTCATACATATACCCACGACAAAAAAAAAATATGTCAAGTTACCCATATTCGCTGGTGGGTATGGATTTAGCCCATACCCATACCCACTCGTCGGGTCACCCGCACCCATAAAAATTAGACATATATCATATGCAGTAAACAGGTAAGCATCATTCAACAAATATAATGAATTATAAAAATCCAGCTACTAAACATCAAATTTAAATAAACCATGTGCCATAATTAAGCATCACGACATTTGATTTCTAACATTATAGACACATGTGGCTGCAAAAATCAAACTACATAGCTAGGATTGTGCTCAGATCTATAGAAATAATATCTAGTTACATAGTTGCACAAGAAACAACTATAAAATCTATTTGGAAACAATACTTACATGATTGATTGGACGAGATCAGGATGAGAAGGAATATGACAGTCTATGGACTATTCATGTCTGTCTATGGACTTGTAGGGTAGAAAGAGATTATATATCTGGAGATTCATTTGTTTTGGGCTAGGGCAAGCGCTTAAGTTTATATTTTTTGGCTAAATTTGTATTAAGTATTTTATACCCACGAGTTAATGGGTACGAGTGAGGACAGAACGTTCTAATACTTATTTACCCATTGAGTGAACTTTTTTTCCAATAAAAGACCAATGGTTAGAATATTTAACCTGTATACGTAGCATAATATATAGAGTTTAACCCGTATACATAACATAATAGAGAGTAAATACTAATCGGGTACCTGCTATTGCCATCTATATATATGGAGGAGTTTCGGTTTCTGGATCGGATAGGCAAATGATTGGAATTATTTTTTTTAAGAATTTGCAGCCGAAACTGGGGCTCCACCCGTAGGCGCAACCCGTAAGCAGCGATTTTCTGTATAATAAAACATAAACAAAAAAAATTACCAACGCAAACTTGTGCCATATGTGCACATGGGAGCAACAGCTGGATATATATAGCAGTGATGCACTAATAATGTACAAGCATGTCATGTTCCGACACAATCAGACACTGCCGTCTCTCCAGGGTTTTGTTTACATGACACGAGCAAGCAAACCCAGCAGCCCAGCCTAGCTATCTGCCTACACGTTTGCTCCGGCAAATCTTGGCTTGGCACCGGAGGAAGTAAACAAAACACACACACACCACGCGGTAAGCAGTAACCTATAGCAGCCAGCCAGCCACACACGGCGGCAGATCAGGTGCTACAGCAGGATGATGACCACCTCGTCGACGAGGCTGCGCCGGCCTGGCCCGAGTCCGGCCTGCTGATCTGGATAGCCGGAGGCTGCGCATGGTTTTGTGAAGATTTATTAGGGGCGACGACTTAACATGGCAATCAATCAACGGGATGGGGATAACACAGCTACGGAGCTACCTCGGCCGCGGCGGCAACGGTCTCGGTGAGCCTTCGCTTCACGTCCCTCGCCATGGCGAAGAAGACCCGCTCCACATTCTGGTTTGTTTTCGCGCTCTGCATACAGACACACTCACCAGCTTAGAAGCCTGACGGTTCCATGAATCGAAGAAGCGAGTACGTAATACGACCACCGGCCTGCTAGCTTGTGTTAATCAACGAACTCTTACCGTCTCGAAAAACTTGATCCCGTACTCGTCTGCAAGCTTCTGGCCTTGAGCCATGGACACCACCTGCTAACGACAGGGGCCGGGGGAGTTGTTAGGGCACGGGGAAGAAAAAAAAAAGGAAAACCAGCCGCGTGGTGGTGCCGCCCAGCGGCGGCAGCAGCAGCAGCAGCAGCAGGTGATCGTAAAGAAAGCCGCATATAACGTACCCGCTTCGCGTCCATGTCGACCTTGTTGCCCACCAGGATCTTGTTCACGTTGTCAGACGCGTGCTGCTCTATGTTGCGGATCCAGTTTCTAATGTCTACAAGTTAATTAAGAAGGAAGGAAGGAAAAAAAAAAACGAATGAAGTGGCTAGCATCTCCACATCTTCTGTCGGCGAATGGGAAATGCGCGTGGTGCATGTTGCGTACTGTTGAAGGATGACTCGTCCGTGACATCGTATACAAGCAGAATGCCCATGGCTCCTCTGTAGTAGGCTGCAAAATGGGGGAGAGAGAAGAAAAAAAAAAAGAACAGTAAATCAAAGGAACAGGTATTTTGCTTGAAGATCGACAAAAATAATTACCAGTGGTAATTGTTCGGAAACGTTCTTGGCCAGCAGTGTCCCAAATTTGTAACTTTACACGCTTCCCATCAAGCTCAACCGTCCTAACTTTGAAATCAATGCTTTACAGAAGATGGAAACAAAAAAAGGTGAAGTTTAGAATATTACCATACATGACATGAACGACTAAAAGAGAGGATAATGTTGCCGGTGTCCGTACCCAATGGTGGTGATGAAGCTTGTTGTGAATGTGTCATCAGAGAAGCGCAGCAGCAAGCAACTCTTTCCAACTCCTGGAAGTAGAAATGGGGCTCCCGTTAGACTGGGCTTTATGTTATGTGAGGGAAAGTTGTTGCAACACATAAGAGTTTGAGCAAAAGATATCCGTCAAGGAGAGAAACTACAGAATACAACACATCGGCAAGGATGTGGATCATCACTGAGTACAGTGAACAGCAAGGGAATAGACTTCACAGGGTTCTGACTGTCCAATACAAAATTTAAGAGGAAGATAACACCTACTTTAATTGAGAAAAAAGTATGCACAATTTTGTGTATGTATTAACAGAGGAACACATTTAATTGCCTGATAGAAAGTAGATAAACAACATAAGATGAATGAGGAACGATTCTATCCCAACTAAACAGATGGTATGTGCAGACAAGATGTGACCATTTGTCCTCCCAATTGTCTCAATAAGAAAAAATCATCACTGTCCTGTTTTTTTTCTTATTTATCTTTCCACATATACCTAATTTTGAATTATTGATCCAGAGAATACTGGGTAAGTGGCCGTATCAAGTGTCATAGAAGTTACTAAACCAAATACTAAGCATACTGACACAACCAACTTCATGATTTGGCATGCTCCTGTGGAAGTGTTCAAGGGCTCTATCGCATGGTTGAGATTGGAGAATTGGATTTTTGGGACTCCAAACATCATGTTGCGCGCTTGTCATTCGTAATGTTGATTTCGCAAAATTAGGACTCAAAATATGTCACCGTTGGTTTCGATGACATTTCAAATATTTTTGTCCTACTGTTTCTACGTACATGGAAAAGACAGAATAGCGTAGAAGGGCAGAAATGTCCAAAATGGCATTGAAACCTGAGTCCTATTTTGGCAAAATAAATGTTACGAATGGCAAAAGTGTGAAGCATATTGTTTGGAGTCCAAAAAAGAAATCCAATTTTCTCGAGTGTTTAGGAGCTAGGAGTGGGCAGTAAAACTAAACAGCAAACCTAACTAGACTGTTCGACCCAATCAACTGCAAGCCTCTTTATGGAGTTGGATTGGAACGACTATAACTAAGGGTTTGTTTGTTTCACCGTTAATCCATGTGGATTGCATGGTATTAAGTCAGTTTAAATTATAGAAAGTCAAAATACATCCCAATCCATTTCAATACACTTCAATCCACAACCGAACATAGGCAACATTTGACACCTCTCCACTTTTACACCGCCCGAAATTTCTGGCCTACCTAAAAACTCAGCAAACTAAGGCTTCAAGCAAGGTGTAAACTTTGCACAGCAAGAAAAATAGCGGATGATCACAGCAGAAGCGTGTACAAAAGGGAGAGGGGGGGGGGGGGGGGGGGGGGGATGGCATCTGTTGTGGGAATTTCTCGCCCCGTGTTGCCTCCTGCAAAGGACAGGTAAATGAAAGCACGACTGCAAGAGTACAAATTCAGCTCTGATGCATGCATAAAAGCTCATCCATGTCTACAGCATGGCTCTCACCCGACCGGAGGACTGGTGTGTCAAGAACTCAAGTCTAGTGTACCAAGCAGCAGCATGTACTCTACATCAATAATAAAGCATTAACCGCCACGCATCGCTCGTTAAGCTTCAGCCAAGGGTTGTAGCTGTAGTACTAGAAACGAAGGTAGTAGACTACTAGAAACGAGACCCTGTTCCTTGAACCCTGGGCACCAGACAGCCCGTTCCGTACCGCTCTGACTCTTCCGGAGATGCAGAATCGCTAGAGGAAACATCCTACATCGCGAGCCAATCGAGAGAGCCAGACCGGAGCCGCGGAGGGTCGGGAGGCGGCGTGTTCCTCGGGGGATTGGTTAAGGGGAGGAGGGACACGCACCGCTGTCGCCGATGAGCAGGAGCTTAATCAGGTGGTCGTAGTCGCCCCGGGACCTCGACGGCGGCGCCGCCATGCTCCTCCTCTGCCTCACGCTTGGTGGCGGTCTCCGGGTTCTCTCTCTCTCTCTCTGTGACCGAGGAGGTGGAGGTGGAGGCGACGAGGGGACGGAGGCGAGGCAGGCAACAGGCCAACAGCCAACAGCAACAGCGAGAAGAAAGGAGCCAACAGCAACAGCGAGAAGAAAGGAGGGAAGGAGGCGTCCAGCTGTACGCGACGAGAGAGGGAAGGGGGAAACGGAATAACAACGAGGACGGGAACGAAAAGCTGGAGGTGTACTGTACCAGGACGGGAGTATTTTTTGTACTCTTGCCGCCGCGCGGTCGTGGCATCGCCATCGCATCGGCCAGTGGAACGCTGCGTTGTCAGGTTGGTTGGATTGGACCTGGCGGCGGCGGCGTACAGCGGAGCGGAGCGGAACGGAACGGATGCACTGTATTTGGTCAAACGGACCACCCATCGTAACACTCGAACCGATACTATTAGTCACCATTAGTAAGCTGATCGTATCGTAACGACACTAGTGCCTAATTAACAGCCAAGGCGCTACACTATTATCGGTATTTTGATCCGAGGGTCATACCAACTAGTAAATTAGTGGTGCGTGCTCAAATCCAGATGGATGATACAAGAAGACACAAATGTTTATCTTGGTTCGGGCAAAAGAAGATCCTACTTTCAGCAGAGCATGGATGAGACTTAGGGCCTGTTTGTTTACCCCCTAGATTATATAATCTGGATTAAATAATCCTAAGAGGCAAACAAACAGTCCAGCTTATTTGCCCAGATTATATAATCTAACCCCTTGGATTATGATAATCCATAAGCAAGTGAGGAGATGCTTATTTCAGATTATTTTTTTCTCACTTCCCCACTACCCTTTCAAGTTTCCTAGAAATTACCCACCATTGCCATTATAATCCACCGAATCGTTTTTGCGCCTATCGGATCGGAGAAGCCCGCCGCCCAACAAAAGAATCCTATTAACAACTCAAATAATCTAGGTAAACAAACAGGACTACTCAGATTATATAATCCAGATTATATAATCCTCCAAAAATAATCCAGATTATATAATCCATGGGGGTAAACAAATAGGCCCTTATATTACCTTACACCTAAGTGCTTATAGTAGGGGACACAAGCTGGCCGGGAGAGATAGTGGATCCTAAGTCCCGGTGGTGATTGAGCCAAGTGCCAATAGGCAATATCATTCGTGGATGTCAAAAACCGTGAATTGTTCCCCTCCCCTAATGAATCTATGGACTCCTCCTTTTATAGCCTCAAGGAGGGATCCTAGGGGCGCCACAGTTTGTCGTGTATGGAGAGGAGGCGAGTACGAGCCCCTGTAGCCGGTATGGCCGACAATATGACCTTTGTACTGGCTGTTGACTTGAACCAGGAGGAGGACGTTCGGTCCCTGTATTTGCATCTTGACCGACCAGAGAACCAAGACGGAGGTGTTGTCCGAGTCGTAGTTGTTGAAATAATGATAAGTATGGTGAAAAGCGCATGGTAATTCTCCCCGTATGGTGTAAAGTAGACTTGACGTTGATCCTATAGCCATCCCGTTGTCAGCAACCTTCATGGAGGAGTTGGTGGCGTCCTTTGGTCGATGTTAGCGAGGTCGAGGCCAAGCTCGGGTGAGACGGAGGTTCCTCCCGAGGCCTTGGTCGATACTGCCTCGGGGCATGCAGTCGTATAGGGGAGGGATTACTACAGTTGTCGGAGTGGCCTCCTGCGGGATTCGTGCGGAATCATTGCTGGGGCAATTGGCCGAAGCCAAGCAGAGTTCCCTCCCGAGGGTGAGACCATGCTCAGATGTGTCCACGTCCCATCCGAAGTTGTTTGAGTACAGTAGACGACGTGGGGGGAGCCGTGGCCGTTATTCTCGGGTGTGCGTCATCATAGTTAGTGAAAGTGGTTGGGACCGTGGTCCCATTGCTCCCTGTGTGGCTGTGGTGTCACGTGGGGTAGTATTCAAATCGTGTGAAGTTGGGCTCGAGGTTGTCCTCCTGTCCGAGATGGGCTCAGGCGAGGCGGAAACCGCTATTCCATGAAGAGGAGACCTCGGGTGAGACGACAATTTCTCTAAGTGCTACCCTCACACGAGGACAGGCTTGGGCAAGGTGGAGTTTTGAGCGACCCTCGAGCGGGGTCTCGGACGAATCGTGACCTCTAGGAATGTGTCTTATGATTTTTTGGTAGTTAGGTGTTAAGCATGTTTAGGGGCATAATTTGGATACCCTAATTATGATATCCGACAACTATAGTGCCTAATCGTGCGGTGCCGGCACTATACAACACTAAAACCTAATAGTGCTCGTGCCTTCCCAAGCACTATTTCACTTTAAGAGCTTAAAAAATCTAGAAGACCTTTAAGATTATATATATAATTTTAAGACTAGAATATTTATACCATTATAAAGTGAATTCATTATGTTTAAAATCATAATAAATAACAATGTACAATCACATGCACATATGACAATCACATCTAAATACCATCTGTTGATCTAAGTCGTGTCTAATCGTGCTGGCCACTTAATTGTGTCGTGCTCGTGCCAGCCCATCGTGCTGGGGTGGTGGCCCAAGCACTGCACTAGACCCGTATCATGCCGATACTAACACTATATGAATCGTGCACGTGCCGTGCCGAAGCACTATGGGTCGTGCCGTGCTTAGTGTCGACCCATTTAGCACGGTCCATTTGGCCATCTATACCTTCGACTTGCAACTGCATGTAACCTAGAATGTGAGTTGGTTGAATCTTGCTTCCCTATCAAAACTTATGTTGTCTCTCTAGCAACTATCATATCTCATTCTTTATCACATCTACTATTTTAAATTTCACTTTATAAATAGTGTAATGTACAGTGTAAATCCCCAATTTAATATCCATAATTATTACTCAAACACATTTGATGTGACAAACTAAATTTTAGTTGAGTGGAACCAAACACCCCCTTAAGCGCCTATGCCGATGGAGGGGATCCTTTTTGGGACCCAAGAGGATCAAAGTTCAGTTCCCGTGAGTTTTGTTGCCATCCGGCAAATGTGATGCACATAGCTGATAGTTAGTAGCTACCAATAATTAATTCTTTTACAAATATGCTTAACTATTAGTCTAGTTAATTGTTAGCTGATATTTGATCACTGTTTGACATAACAAACCCATAATTATCTATCTATATTAACTATGATTAATTAGTTAACTATTAGCATGCATAGATCTATCTAAAACCACACTATGTGTGCTTCATCTCCCTCCTTTGATCTCATCAACTTCTCATTAGTGAGATTCTCAAACATAGTTTTTCGATTTCTATCCTATGAAACAAGTTGAAACAAACAGAACTCATGCATAACCCGACCAATAACGTACACCGATGTCCAGAACAGAGAAAGCATCAGCAGACCATAATAAGTCAGCACAGAGCCATGGAAACAACAAACAACTCAAATGGTATATGAGAATATGACTTCTTTGGCCGTTTCCTTGCATATGACTTTAAGTATCCCTAGTTGTTGCTTCAAGAAAATTTGAGATGGCTCGTGAGCATAACTCGTAGGAGTACATGACATTAAACGAAGGTAGGGGTATAGCAAGTTATAATTAAGTTATTGATCAAAAGAAGGAAAAATATTTCAGAAGTTACTTAACATGGTATGTTTATGACACGAATGAGTAGCTTGACAAACGAAGTCTAGTTAGGAGCAGTGATGCACACTTGTGATAACTAGTGCTAGTCAAATGCATGAGAACCATGAAAAGTTTGAAACAAAAATTATCTAAAAAATGATTGAAACAAATGAATTGGCACCACATAGGGGAATGCCCTATTGAGAATAGGCATAACACTAGTGTGTCCAGTGTGTAGGCCCGTGCATAGGGCAGTGCGGGCTGTTCCACGGAACAGGTCCCCCATTTTCTTGGGGCCCCAAAATTTATTGTACCAACCCATTAGTACTACTAATTTGGTATTAGGAGCATGGGAAAGTGAAAAGGAAATCGTTTCACATGCCATACACTATTGTTTCTATGCCTGAGCGTTTCACATGCCATATGTCATTTCGTCTTTCATCTACCACTGAGTCTTGACCAACACATTTGCTAGTTCACCACCGCGAGCGCCCGTTGCCCCTTGTGCCTGACGTTCGTTTTCCTACCACTAGTCGTCAGCGTGCCAGTAGGCATCTGGTTGTCCATCGTGCAGGCAGTAGGCATCCAACACGACAACGTGTCGATCTTGCTCGTTCTTCGTATTTGTGAAACAAACCAATCAAATAAGGTATCTCTAATATATCAGTATGCATGTATATTTATTTGCTAACTTTATTTATAAAACAATTTATTGATTATCATATTAAGTATTATAGCATTTCAAGATCTAATTATCAACATCATGTCTTCGGCTAATCGGTCTAGAAAATATGATCCTGGTTACCAAAAACGTAAGAAAAACAAAGAATAGATGATTTAAATCAATCTCAGAAGGGAGCTATGGAGAGATTTATTATAAAAGAATCAAGTAACACAAGGTGAATGAAGTTGTTTAAGTAAAATTTATGTAACCAAGAGTTTAATAGGTATGCTTTTCATAAATTCTATTTCTACATTACATTACAATACTTATATTATTACACTATTACTTTTTAGTGATTTTATGAGAAGAAGCCTCTATTCAATAATTTTGCACAGGGCCTCGCTTTTTGCCGGCACGGGCCTACCAGTGTGCATCTGAAAGGGAAATATGCCCTTGGGCCATTTCTAAGTATTTTGGTGATTGAGTGCCAACACATGTGCTTAATTGTGAATTTATGTACATGGATGAACAAGGTGCAAATCATGAAGTTAAGGTATGTTTCTAAGCCTTAGTACATTGGTTTTGTGTACTAATATATTTGTCTAAGTGTTAGAAACAGAAAGAAGAAGAAGAGAGAAGAGGAGAAAAGACTTGGCTGTGTGCTGCCAAGACCCAGCTCGGTCTGGAGCACCGGACTGTCCGGTGTGCACCGGACAGTGTCCGGTGCGCCAGGCTGGCTCGAAGCGAACTGGCCGCTCTCGGGAATTCGCCGACGGCGTACGGCTAAAATTCACCGGACTGTCCGGTGTGCACCGGACTGTCCGGTGAGCCAACGGTCGGCGGGGCCAACGGTCGGCCGCGCAATCTGCGCGGGACACGTGGCCGAGCCAACGGTCGGAAGACGGCATCGGACTGTCCGGTGTGCACCGGACATGTCCGGTGCGCCAACGGCTCCAGATCTTCCAACGGTCGGCAACGGTCAGAAGCGCCAGTTATGGAAACAAATCGGGCACCGGACAGTGTCCGGTGTGCACCGGACTGTCCGGTGCCCCCGACGACAGAAGGCAAGGATGGCCTTCCGGATTTGCTCTCAACGGCTCCTAGCTGCCTTGGGGCTATAAAAGGAGCCCCTAGGCGCATGGAGGAGACACACAAGCAACCTTTGAGCATTCTTGATCATCCACACTCAGTCTTTGCGCATTCGTTTGTCATTCTAAGTGATTCGAGCTCCGTTCTAGTGTGAACTTTGTGATACTCTTGTGAGCTCGAGTCTTGGCCGTGTGTGTGCGCGTTTCGCTGTGGATTTGTGTGTGTTGCTTCCCTCCCTTACTCTGTGCTTCTTTGTGATCATATACTTGTAAGGGCAAGAGACTCCAATTTGTGGAGATTCCTTGCAAACGGGATAGTGAAAGGAAAAACAAAACACCGTGGTATTCAAGTGGGTCTTTGGACCGCTTGAGAGGGGTTGATTGCAACCCTCGTCCGTTGGGACGCCACAACGTGGAGTAGGCAAGCGTTGGTCTTGGCCGAACCACGGGATAAACCACTGTGTCACCTCTGTGCTTGATCTCTTGTGGTATTGTGTTTTGTTGAGACTTCTCTTTAGCCACTTGGAAATTATTGTGCTAACACTTAACAAGTTTTTGTGGCTTAAGTTCTAAGTTTTCACAGGATCACCTATTCACCCCCCCCTCTAGGTGCTCTCAATTGGTATCAGAGCCGTTCTCTTCACAAAGGGACTAACCGCCCGAAGAGATGGATCCTAAGGGGAAGGGTATAGTGATCAACGACAAAGAGAAGGAGACCTTCGTCAACGAGCCGAAGGACGACAAGCCTACCGACTCCGGCTCGGGTCATAGACGGAAGGAAGGGAAGAAGAAGAAGACAAGGCGCATCAAGGAGATCGTCTACTACGACAGCGATGAGTCTACTTCTTCCCAAAAGGACGAAGACCACAACGACTACGAGAGAAGGAAACCGGTTAATTCGAACTTTTCTTTTGATTACTCTCGTATTCCGCAAAGTTCACATTCACATTTGCTCTCCATTCCACTCGGCAAGCCCCCACACTTTGATGGAGAGGACTACGGATTTTGGAGCCACAAAATGCGTAGTCACCTATTCTCTCTCCATCCTAGTATATGGGAGATTGTAGAGAGTGGAATGCACTTTGATAGTTCGGATAGTCCTATGTTCATTAATGAACAAATTCATAAGAATGCACAAGCTACTACTGTTCTTCTAGCTTCCTTGTGCAGGGATGAATACCATAAAGTGAGCGGCTTGGATAACGCCAAGCAAATCTGGGACACCCTCAAGATTTCTCATGAGGGGAACGACGTCACCTTGCTCACCAAGATGGAGTTGGTGGAAGGCGAGCTTGGACGATTCGCCATGATAAGGGGAGAGGAGCCAACTCAAACTTACAACCGGCTCAAGACCCTTATCAACAAAATAAGGAGCTACGGAAGCATGCGTTGGACGGATCACGACGTCGTCCGCCTAATGCTCAGGTCCTTTACCGTTCTTGATCCTCATCTCGTGAACAATATTCGTGAGAATCCCAGGTACACGATGATGACGCCCGAGGAAGTACTTGGAAAATTCATGAGCGGGCGGATGATGATCAAGGAGGCAAGATACGTCGACGACGCGTTGAACGGACCACTCCACGAGCCTCAACCCATTGCTCTAAAGGCAACGAGGAGCAAGGAGTCGCTACCTAGCAAGGTGGCGCAAGTTGAGGCGGCCGGGCTCAATGATGAAGAGATGGCTCTCATCATCAAGAGATTCAAGACGGCGCTAAATGGTCGCAAGGGGCAGCCAAGCAAGACCAAGACAAAGGGGAAGCGCTCATGCTTCAAATGCGGTAAGCTTGGTCATTTTATCGCTAACTGTCCCGATAATGAAAGTGACCAGGAAAAGGGGAACAAAAGAGAGAAGAAGAAGCAATACAAGAAGGCAAAGGGCGAGGCACATCTAGGAAAGGAGTGGGACTCGGATTGCTCTTCGTCCGACTCCGACAACGAAGGACTCGCCGCCACTGCCTTCAACAAATCGGCTCTCTTCCCCAACGAGCGTCTCACATGTCTTATGGCAAGGGAGAAGAAGGTAAGTACTCAAGACTCCACTTATGCTTCGTCTAGTGATAATGAATCTAGTGATGATGATGACATAGATTATTCATGCTTGTTCAAGGGCTTAGATAGATCTAAGATAGATAAAATTAATGAGTTGATTGATGCTTTGAATGATAAGAATAGATTACTAGAAAAACAAGAGGATCTTTTATATGAGGAGCATGATAAATTTGTTAGTGCACAAAATTCTCTTGCTCTAGAAATTAAAAGAAATGAAGTGCTTTCTAGTGAATTATCTTCCTGTCATGAAACCATTGCTACCTTAAGAAGTGTTAATAATGATTTAAGTGCTAAACTAGAAGTAGCTAGTAAATCAAATTCCCGTGTTGAAAATGTTACAATTTGCACTAGGTGTAAGGATTTTGATGTTAATGCCTGTAGTGAACACTTAGTTTCAATTTCCAAACTAAGTGATGAATTGGCTAGTCTTAATGCACAACTTAAGACTAGCAAAAGTGAATTTGACAAGTTAAAATTTGCAAGGGATGCCTATACAATTGGAAGACATCCCTCAATTAAGGATGGGCTTGGCTTCAAGAGGGAAGCCAAGAACTTAACAAGCCATAAGGCTCCCATCTTCGTCAAGGAGAAGGGGAAGGCCCCTATGGCTAGTAGTGCGAAAAAGAACCATGCCTTTATGTATAATGATAGGAGAAATGCTAGAAATGCTTATAATGATTTTGATTCACATGTTTATGATTCTCATGCCATGTTTGCTTCTAGTTCTTCTTATAAGCATGATAGAGATATGCGTAGGAGAAAGGTTGTACATATGCCTAGGAGAAATATTGCTCATGTGCCTAGAAAGAATGTTATTCATGCTCCTAGGAAAATAGTGAATGAACCTTCTATAATTTATTGTGCTTTAAACACTTCCTTTGCTATTTGTAGAAAGGATAGGAAAATAGTTGCTAGGAAGATAGGGGCAAAATGCAAGGGAGACAGGACTTGCATTTGGGTCCCTAAGGACATTTGTGCTAACCTTGCAGGACCCAACATGAGTTGGGTACCTAAGACCCAAGCCTAAATTTGCCTTGCAAGTTTATGCATCCGGGGGTTCAAGCTGGATTATCGACAGCGGATGCACAAACCATATGACGGGGGAGAAGAAGATGTTCACCTCCTACGTCAAAAATAAGGATTCCCAAGATTCAATTATATTCGGTGATGGGAATCAAGGCAAGGTAAAAGGGTTAGGTAAAATTGCAATTTCTAATGAGCACTCAATTTCAAATGTGTTTTTAGTTGAGTCTCTTGGTTACAATTTGCTATTTGTTAGTCAACTATGCAACATGGGATATAATTGCCTTTTTACTAATGTAGATGTGTCTGTCTTTAGAAGATGTGATGGTTCACTAGCTTTTAAGGGTGTACTAGACGGCAAGCTTTACTTAGTTGATTTTGCAAAGGAAGAGGCCGGTCTAGATGCATGCTTAATGGCTAAGACTTGCATGGGCTGGTTGTGGCATCGTCGCTTAGCACATGTGGGGATGAAGAACCTCCACAAGCTTCTAAAGGGAGAACACGTGATAGGTCTAACAAATGTTTATTTCGAAAAAGATAGACCTTGTGCAGCTTGTCAGGCAGGTAAACAAGTGGGAGGAGCACATCACAGCAAGAATGTGATGACCACGTCAAGACCTCTGGAGATGCTGCATATGGACCTCTTCGGACCCGTCGCCTATCTAAGCATAGGAGGAAGTAAGTATGGTCTAGTTATTGTTGATGACTTTTCCCGCTTCACTTGGGTGTTCTTTTTGCAGGATAAGTCTGAAACCCAAGGGACCCTCAAGCGCTTCCTCAGGAGAGCTCAAACTGAGTTTGAGCTCAAGGTGAAGAAGATAAGGAGCGACAACGGGTCCGAGTTCAAGAACCTTCAAGTGGAGGAGTTTCTTGAGGAGGAAGGAATCAAGCACGAGTTCTCCGCTCCCTACACACCACAGCAAAATGGTGTGGTAGAGAGGAAGAACAGGACGCTAATCGATATGGCGAGGACGATGCTTGGAGAGTTCAAGACCCCCGAGTGCTTTTGGTCGGAAGCCGTGAACACGGCTTGCCACGCCATCAACAGGGTCTACCTTCACCGCCTCCTCAAGAAGACGTCATATGAGCTACTAACCGGTAACAAACCCAATGTATCTTACTTTCGTGTTTTTGGGAGCAAGTGCTACATTCTAGTGAAGAAGGGTAGAAATTCTAAGTTTGCTCCCAAAGCTGTAGAAGGGTTTTTATTAGGTTATGATTCAAATACAAAGGCGTATAGAGTCTTCAACAAATCATCGGGTTTGGTTGAAGTCTCTAGCGACGTTGTATTTGATGAGACTAATGGCTCTCAAAGAGAGCAAGTTGTTGATTGTGATGATGTAGATGAAGAAGATGTTCCAACGGCCGCTATACGAACCATGGCGATTGGAGACGTTCGGCCACAGGAACAAGATGAACGAGATCAACCTTCTTCCTCAACGACGGTGCATCCCCCAACTCAAGACGATGAACAGGTTCATCAAAAGGAGGCGTGTGATCAAGGGGGAGCACAAGATGATCATGTGATTGAGGAAGAAGCGCAACCGGCACCTCCAACCCAAGTTCGAGCGATGATTCAAAGGGATCATCCCGTCGACCAAATTCTGGGTGACATTAGCAAGGGAGTAACTACTCGGTCTCGACTAGTTAATTTTTGTGAACATTACTCTTTTGTCTCCTCTATTGAGCCTTTCAGGGTAGAGGAGGCCTTGCTAGATCCGGATTGGGTGTTGGCCATGCAAGAGGAACTTAACAACTTCAAGCGCAATGAAGTTTGGACGCTGGTGCCTCGTCCCAAGCAAAATGTTGTGGGAACCAAGTGGGTTTTCCGCAACAAACAGGACGAGCACGGGGTGGTGACGAGGAACAAGGCTCGACTTGTGGCAAAAGGTTATGCCCAAGTCGCAGGTTTGGACTTTGAGGAGACTTTTGCTCCTGTGGCTAGGCTAGAATCAATTCGTATCTTGCTAGCATATGCCGCTCACCATTCTTTCAGGTTGTACCAAATGGATGTGAAGAGCGCTTTCCTCAACGGGCCAATAAAGGAGGAGGTGTACGTGGAGCAACCCCCTGGCTTCGAGGATGAACGGTACCCCGACCACGTGTGTAAGCTCTCTAAGGCGCTCTATGGACTTAAACAAGCCCCAAGAGCATGGTATGAATGCCTTAGATATTTCTTAATTGCTAATGCTTTCAAGGTTGGGAAAGCCGATCCAACTCTTTTTACTAAGACTTGCGATGGTGATCTTTTTGTATGCCAAATTTATGTCGATGACATAATATTTGGTTCTACTAATCAAAAGTCTTGTGAAGAGTTTAGCAGGGTGATGACGCAGAAATTCGAGATGTCGATGATGGGCGAGTTGAACTACTTCCTTGGGTTCCAAGTGAAGCAACTCAAGGACGGCACCTTCATCTCCCAAATGAAGTACACGCAAGATCTGCTAAAGCGGTTTGGGATGAAGGACGCCAAGCCCGCAAAGACTCCGATGGGAACCGACGGACACACCGACCTCAACAAAGGAGGTAAGTCCGTTGATCAAAAAGCATACCGGTCCATGATAGGGTCATTGCTTTACTTATGTGCTAGTAGACCGGATATTATGCTTAGCGTATGCATGTGTGCTAGATTTCAATCCGATCCTAAGGAGTGTCACTTGGTGGCGGTGAAGCGAATCCTTAGATATTTAGTCGCTACGCCTTGCTTCGGGATCTGGTATCCAAAGGGGTCTAACTTTGACTTGATTGGGTACTCAGATTCCGACTATGCTGGATGTAAGGTCGATAGGAAGAGTACATCGGGGACGTGCCAATTCTTAGGAAGGTCCCTGGTGTCATGGAACTCTAAGAAACAAACCTTCGTTGCCCTATCCACCGCCGAGGCCGAGTATGTTGCCGCAGGACAGTGTTGCGCGCAACTACTTTGGATGAGGCAAACCCTCCGGGACTTTGGCTACAATCTGAGCAAAGTCCCACTCCTATGTGACAATGAGAGTGCTATCCGAATAGCGGAAAATCCTGTTGAGCACAGCCGCACAAAGCACATTGACATCCGGCATCACTTTTTGAGAGACCACCAGCAAAAGGGAGATATCGAAGTGTTTTATGTTAGCACCGAGAACCAGCTAGCCGATATCTTTACCAAGCCTTTAGATGAGAAGACCTTTTGCAGGCTGCGTAGTGAGCTAAATGTCTTAGATTCGCGGAACTTGGATTGAATTGTAGCATACATGTATTTATGCCTTTGATCATGTTCATTCTGCATTTTGTTGCTTATTATGGTGCTCAAGTTGTACAAACACTCCCTGGACCTCACAAGTCCGTTGCAAAGTGATGCACATGTTTAGGGGGAGATGTGTTACAACTTGACCCTTTGAGACTAACCATATGTTTGAGTTTGCTTGTTTTAGTCACAAAGGAGAATTGAAAAGGAAAAGGTGGACTTGGACCATGAAAGACTTCCACTGCACTCCGATGAGGGGTAACTTATTCCAAGTTCATCTCATGAACTCTTACTGCCATTTGCTCTTAATTGAAGATTTTTGTGAGGCAATGGGGTTAAAGGGCCAAAATTGATCCCGTTTTGGTGCTTGATGCCAAAGGGGGAGAAAATAAAGGCCAAAGCAATAAATGGATCAGCTACCACTTGAGAGATTTTGAAAATAGTAGAATAGAGTTTTTGGTTTGTCAAAATTCTTATGTTGTCTCTCTTGTCAAAAGTTGGCTTCTTGTGGGGAGAAGTATTGATTATGGGAAAAAGGGGGAGTTTTTGAAATCTTTGATCAATCTCTTTTGGAATGACTCTCTTTATGCTTCAACATGTGTGTTTAACTTAGAGATAGAGATTTGAGTTTGATTTGCAAAAACAAACCAAGTGGTGGCAAAGGATGATCCATATATGCCAAAATTGATTCAAAATAAATTTAAGTTTTATTTGAAGTGAGTTTGCACTTGTTCGAGTTGCTTTATGTTGTGTTGGCATAAATCACCAAAAAGGGGGAGATTGAAAGGGAAATGTGCCCTTGGGCCATTTCTAAGTATTTTGGTGATTGAGTGCCAACACATGTGCTTAATTGTGAATTTATGTACATGGATGAACAAGGTGCAAATCATGAAGTTAAGGTATGTTTCTAAGCCTTAGTACATTGGTTTTGTGTACTAATATATTTGTCTAAGTGTTAGAAACAGAAAGAAGAAGAAGAGAGAAGAGGAGAAAAGACTTGGCTGTGTGCTGCCAAGACCCAGCTCGGTCTGGAGCACCGGACTGTCCGGTGTGCACCGGACAGTGTCCGGTGCGCCAGGCTGGCTCGAAGCGAACTGGCCGCTCTCGGGAATTCGCCGACGGCGTACGACTAAAATTCACCGGACTGTCCGGTGTGCACCGGACTGTCCGGTGAGCCAACGGTCGGCGGGGCCAACGGTCGGCCGCGCAATCTGCGCGGGACACGTGGCCGAGCCAACGGTCGGAAGACGGCACCGGACTGTCCGGTGTGCACCGGACATGTCCGGTGCGCCAACGGCTCCAGATCTTCCAACGGTCGGCAACGGTCAGAAGCGCCAGTTATGGAAACAAATCGGGCACCGGACAGTGTCCGGTGTGCACCGGACTGTCCGGTGCCCCCGACGACAGAAGGCAAGGATGGCCTTCCGGATTTGCTCTCAACGGCTCCTAGCTGCCTTGGGGCTATAAAAGGAGCCCCTAGGCGCATGGAGGAGACACACAAGCAACCTTTGAGCATTCTTGATCATCCACACTCAGTCTTTGCGCATTCGTTTGTCATTCTAAGTGATTCGAGCTCCGTTCTAGTGTGAACTTTGTGATACTCTTGTGAGCTCGAGTCTTGGCCGTGTGTGTGCGCGTTTCGCTGTGGATTTGTGTGTGTTGCTTCCCTCCCTTACTCTGTGCTTCTTTGTGATCATATACTTGTAAGGGCAAGAGACTCCAATTTGTGGAGATTCCTTGCAAACGGGATAGTGAAAGGAAAAACAAAACACCGTGGTATTCAAGTGGGTCTTTGGACCGCTTGAGAGGGGTTGATTGCAACCCTCGTCCGTTGGGACGCCACAACGTGGAGTAGGCAAGCGTTGGTCTTGGCCGAACCACGGGATAAACCACTGTGTCACCTCTGTGCTTGATCTCTTGTGGTATTGTGTTTTGTTGAGACTTCTCTTTAGCCACTTGGAAATTATTGTGCTAACACTTAACAAGTTTTTGTGGCTTAAGTTCTAAGTTTTCACAGGATCACCTATTCACCCCCCCTCTAGGTGCTCTCAGCATCGAATATGGGCACCTAGAGAGTTTGCAGATTAATCTTAGACTTAATATGATCATCGGACGTGTCTGATGTACCACCGGACAGGGTACTCAAAGGGGTTGTAAACTATGTCTAAGAGACTTAGTAACATGTCTAGTGTGGCATTGAATAATGTACTCAGAGAGTTTTGCATCCATGTACTCGAGTGTTGTACTCACTAAACATGTTTGGTGTGGTGCTGGTGTAAGGCTATTGACATCAGATCGTGCATATGGACATGCAAAACACTGTTTTGTTCTATAGACTGCATTATTTACAGATTGTAGTTTGAAATAGGAGATGTGATGAGTAATGCTGCTAGAGATAGCCTAAGCATCAGATGCCAGTACAATGTTGGCTAGTTTCTAAAACCAACCATTGAAGAGGCACTAGACGTGTCTAGTGAAGAGAGTGAGTGCACATTGGACATGCCAGATGTAGTTAACTAGGGTGGGTGGAGGGGTAATTGCTAGTTTCTTTGCTTGGTGCTATTTATACCCCCAACTCAAGGGTCTAGTGAAGAGAGTGAGTGCACATTGGACATGTCAGATGTAGTTAACTAGGGTGGGTGGAGGGTAATTGCTAGTTTCTTTGCTTGGTGCTATTTATACCCCCAACTCAAGAGCCTTCCCTAGTAATGATCACCTAAAGAGCTTGTGGGTGATCCAACTCAAGGGTGTCTATGGTTGTGAGTGGTTCACCGTGCCATATAGGCAAAAAACTAGCTTGTAGAGAACACTTGATCCTTACATGTTTTAAGGGGGAGAAACACCCTTGTTTGGGTGCTCCAACGAGGACTAGCGGAGAGTATCAACTCTTTTTGATACCTCGATAAAACATCGAGGTATTCTTAATCCTTACTTTACTTTGTGCAAGTACTATTGAGTATTTACATTGCTAGAATTGTCATGCTAGTATAGGATTGGAACTTAAAAACTCAGCCTATAGGGCCTAGCCATCCCGCAAAATGTCCCCTAGTTGGCACTGAAGCGCACACAACCGTTAAGGGCTAAGAAGAAGACGACTTTCTCACACAGGCCGAGATAACCCCCGAACCATGGCTCCCACCCATACGCAGCGACACCGCAACCCTATGAGAAGGGCTGACCACAGACCTGCACTTTGGTGTGGGGCGAGCGAGGGGATTTTTTTGGGCGCTTCAGGGTTCCCTAGCGGCGCCGAAGCGCACGCGTTGGCATTTGATCCCTGGCCGGCTTGGAGCAAACCAGTTGTGCTAACCGACACGACCTACGATCGGAAGGCACAATTTTATCGATAGATAGAAACACTTCTAAGCATATGAAATAAAGTTAGGCTTGGTAATAGTTTTTAATTTATGTAAGAAAATTTAGAGAAACCTAATTCACCCTATCTCTTGGTCATCGTGCCTCGTAGAGAGCAGTTGGGCTTTGCGTGGATCAAATAAAAACGACATATTTGCATGAGTTCTCCAACAAGGAGTAGTGAAGATTATTGACTCTTTGATACTTAGGGAAAACCAAGAAGTTACTAATCCTTACTTTACTTTGACTTTGAGCAATTACTTTTAAGTATTTAGATTATTAGAATTGTCATGCTAATAACAATACAATTTTTTATTGATAAATAGAAACACTTCTAGGCAAAACGAGATGAAATTTAACTTACTAATAGTTTTTAATTTATCAAAGAAAATTTAGAAAAATCTAATTTACCTTCCTCTTGGGGATTCACAGTACATTCCTTTTATAAGTCACATAGCTCCTGTTTTGTATCCGACTGCTCCAGGTCTATTACTCTATTGTCCATCATAGTTTTGTAGATAGTAGATACAGAAAGAGTTTAGGGTTTAGCGAAAGGGCCTCTAGCCGAGTTGGTTAGATGGTCTGAGTAGCACTTCTAGGTCTTGGGTTCGACTCTCCGTGGGAGTGAATTTTAAACCGTGGTTTCAAAAAATCCTAGAGGTTTGGGAGTTTTCTCGGCATAGATACAGAAAGAGTGGGGTCAACAATCGGTTCAAGACACAAAATAGAAGTTGCAATTGATGGCCAGGCAGTTTGCTGCACATACTTGGGATGCACTGAGTGAAACATAGCAACCCAGATTTGTTGTCTTCAAAAGCTTAAGATACTCCCTCCATTTTTTGTCCTGGTCAAGCTTTTTTTTCCACGTGGGAGGAGCTTGCGCGTGTATCTGTTGCTAGAACTGGGTTAGATACGACGATGTGAAGAACAGGGCATGAGGCGGATGTCACCGTGTGGCGTCTTCCTCAATTCCAAAATCCTCATACCAATCCAGTATCCAGATTTTGCACAGGCTGGCGGGCGGCACAGCCGCACAGGCTATAGCGGACGGGGCGCACAGCAGCTATGCAGCCAGGCCGCCATCTCTTCTGCTGGGCAACGCGGCCAGGCCTCCTACAGTTCTTTAGTGGTGTTTGCTGAGAATTAACGATGGTGTTGCATGTGGGAAGGAAATTACTCCATGGGTTATCAAGCAATAATTTAATCTTGCAGCTAGCAGCTTCGATAGACTATCGGAACTAGGTGTTTAGGTGATGCATTTTTTTTTGAAACTGGTGCAGTTTTCCTGCATTTACTAAACCTCAGTTAATTCGGTTAAAACCGAAACCGAACCCAAATAACCGAAAACCGAAACTCTCGGTTCTACTTATTTGTACGTATATTTTGGTCCTCATTTCCTAGGAACCGAATTCTATAAAGAACCGAGAAACCGAATGTCCATGCCTACTAAGGAGGGAGCTCATAGCTAGTGAACATGCTCGCCAGTAAGTTCTCAAGCTTTTTGTAGTAGCTATTAGTGCATTAGGAGGCAGCATTCTTAAGCCTTTTGTACTAGCTGTTCTTTCTAGCTATTGGCTGTTTTGTCTAGCTGTTAGCCCTAATAATACTGATTTGTTTCAATAGATCCTAACACTCTTTTATATAGACTCGGTCAAATTTAATTAAAAAGCTAGATCATATCTGATGCTTGTTGTATGTATTAAAATATGGATCATATCTGATGCTTGTTGCATGGATATAAATGTGCATGTACAAATTACTACATGTATGGTTTGACTATGACTTTGCTTATATTTGTATTTTGTTGTCCTTCATTAGATGAGGCTCAAAAGAAGTGAGACCTGAAGAGATGATCGGTTCTGATAAGCTAATGTTCATTTGTGAAGCATTTGAAGTTGGAACAATTTTACAGCATGAATAATGCCTTATGAAAGTAGCTTCTTTTGTGATTTCTGGAACAATTTGAAGTATTTTTTTTTTGTAAATTTCTGAAACCATGTGCAAGTTCCATAAATTTTTAGAAGTATTTTCTTAACTTCGTGTTCTTCATTAGACATAAGGTGATGCACCATGGTGATGCACCATGGATAATGGTCTAAAATATGGAAGAACCATTTTGACCCGTTTGGTTAGAGGGACTAAAGATTAGTCCCTAATTTTTAGTGTTTTTTTTTTCAAACGGAAGAATTAAAGTAGAGACTAATTGGTTTTAATCTCTAGTCTCTCAAAGAGGTGCTAAAAGGGACTAAAGGACATTTTTTTCACTTGTTGCCCTTACTTTTTTCATTGGCGCCATACACAATAAACAAGGCAAGAGGTATTTCAGTCATTGTATACTATATTTAATGTGTTGAGAATCTGTTTAGTCATGGTAAACCAAACAGGGTAAGACTAAAGTTTAGTCCCTGAAATAAACTTTAGTTCTAGAACTAATGGAACCAAACAGTGCCTCTATTATTTTTGTTGCTTGTATTGTTTACTGCATTTGGGACCTTCCTTACATCCTGCATTTGTGAATTGATGCTTCGTCTGCCCCACGGTGGTCTGAAATATGGAAACCAAAAACTGTAAAGGGAGCTGATTACGTTTTCCACTTTAACCAAACAAAATAAGGCATTACAATGTACTTCTTCCGTTCTTTTTTATTTATCCTGTTTTAGTTTAAAATTGTTAGGGGTCTTCTACTCTACCGAAGGTCCTCAAGACGAAGATCTTGCATAGAAGTTACAATGCGGAATGCCGAAGCTCGGTAGCTTCGATTCGGACCAAGCAAATAAGGAAAAAAAGACTAATTAGACCTTCTTAGTTTAAATTGTTTGTAAACTAATGTTTGAGGACATGGATGTAATTTTACTCGGGCTGCGTCCCATACCTATAAATAGATGAACAATACCCCCGTACTGTTCACGCTGGATTGTACCCACTCTCTCGCATCCTCGACTTCGAGCAAGCCGAAGGTATCAATGTAATATTAACATTGTTTATATTCATATATATGTTTTCTGGAACGAAAGAATAAATGAATTACTATAATATGACTATCATATTCACTCCCTCGCATTCCTATCCTTATATTAATATGATGAAGGTGTGTCCATCTTGACCTTCGTCCGAGAAGCATTATACCCGTAAGGAGATAATGCTTCGAGGGACGAAGGTCCTTAACGATTAACAATTGTGTTGTCTTGTTCTTAACTAACAACATTTGAGAACACGTAACCAGCATTGGCGCCCACCTCCGGTGAACTCACTTCCACAACTGCGACAATGGCTTCGCAAGTCAACCAAGCTGTGGCACCTTCGGCTACGAAGCTGATGCTCCCAATCACAGGCGGGTCAAGTTCTGAACCAGCCAACAAGAAGCAGAAGAAGGAAGCACGGAGAAGGGTGCAACATGTTGGAGTGCAAGGATCCTTCATCAAGTCCAGATGGTCTCACATACTAATCACCTTCTCCCAGGAGGATCTTCAGCTCAAAGATTATCCTCACAACGATACAATGGTCATATCTTGTGTCATCAAGAGATTCTTGGTCCATAATGTCCTGGTGGACACAGGCAGTGTGACAGATATCATTTATGCGAAGGCCTTCAGGCAAATGCAAGAGCCGAATGACAAGATACAAGATGCAACATACCTCCTTTGTGGCTTTGGAGGAAGACAGATTGTGGCGCTCGGTAAGATAACTATGCCAGTCACCTTTGGCTATGTTCACAACACAAGGACAGAACACGTTGTCTTTGACATTGTCGATATGGACTATCATTACAATGCAATCATTGGACGAGGGACATTGAATGCCTTTGAAACAATACTTCATCCTGCATATCTTTGCATGAAGATACCTTCGGAGCAAGGGCCCATTGCTGTGCATGGAAGCCAAGAGGCTGCCAGGAGAGTCGAAGGAAGCTAGACGAATTCGAAGGCCATCTATAATATAGATGAAGCCGAAGCTCATCATCAATATAAGCATAAAAGAGAAAAGGCTGCTTCAGCAGATCAACCAAAGCCCATGCTTTTGTGTGAAGACATAGCCGAGCAAAAAGTGCTATTGGGATCTCAATTATATGATGAACAAGAGAAGACCTTGCTGAGATTTCTGTTCAACAATAAAGATGTTTTTGCTTGGTCGGCCAATGATCTCTGCGGTGTTAATAGAGATATTATTGAGCACTCACTCAATGTGGACCCAGCCTTCAGACCAAGGAAGCAGAGGTTTCGGAAAATGTCCAATGATAAAGCCGAAGGTGCACGAAACGAAGTGAAAAGACTTCTAAGTGCCGGTGTCATCAGAGAAGTGACATACTCAGAGTGGCTGGCTAATACTATCATGGTAAAGAAAGCCAATGGAAAATGGAGGATGTGCATTGACTTTACAGATCTCAATAAGGCATGCCCGAAGGATGAATTCCCATTGCCAAGAATAGATTCCTTTGTGGATGCAGCAGCTACTTCGGAGCTCATGAGCTTATCGGATTGCTACTCAGGCTATCATTAAATCTGGATGAAGAAGGAGGATGAACTGAAGACAAGCTTCATAACTCCTAGTGGAACCTATTGTTGCCTTCGGATGCCCAAGTGGCTCAAGAATGCTGGAGGAGGCTTCAGCAGGATGACCGCCAAAGTTCTTTACTCCCAGATTGGTAGAAATATGCTGACATATGTTTATGATATCATAGTAAAAAGCATAAAGCAAGAAAACCATGTTGCTGATTTGCAAGAGACATTTGCCAACTTCAGACGAGCTGATCTTAAATTAAATCCAGAAAAATGCGTCTTTGGAGTGAAGAAGGGCAAGTTTCTTGGCTGCTTGGTATCAACAAAGGGTATCGAAGCTAATCCAAGCAAGGTAGAAGCCATACTTCGGATGGAGCCACCAAAGTCTAGGAAGGGTGCCCAAAGATTGATAGGGAGGCTGGCATCATTGAATAGATTCATTTCAAGGTTAGTAGAGAGGAACTTGCCATTCTTCGAAGTGCTGAAGTCAGACGAAGTCTTTCAATGGGGACCAAATTAGCAAAAAGCCTTTGAAGAACTAAAACAATATTTGATAGAGTCGATAACCCTAACTCCACCTTCGGCAGAAACTCCATTATTGCTGTATGTAGCTGCTTCCCTTGCTGCGGTTAGTGCAGCACTGGTGCAAGAGAAGCAGGAAAGCCAGACAAGAAAACAAGTGTCAGTTTACTTCGTTTCCGAAGTGCTTAATGCATCAAAGAAAAATTATACAGAGATAGAGAAGGTACTATATGCTGTATTAATGGCTTCCAGGAAGCTTCGACATTATTTTCAAGCATACCACATCATAGTACCTTCTTCGCAACCTCTCAAGGACATAATGAGGAATAGAGAGGCCACAGGAAGAGTTAGAAAATGGGCTGCAGAACTGAACGAATTCACTATTGATTTCGTTCATAGATCTTCGATCCAATCCCAGGCGCTAGCAGACTTCATTGCTGAATAGACGTCAGGGGCTCAGGACAAAGAGAAAACAACTGATGCTGAAGTCTGGACAATATTTTGTGATGGGTCTTGGGGAACCTTTGGCGCAGGAGCAGCAACTGTCTTGATTTCACCATCAAAAATCAAAACCTGCTATGCAACAAGATTAGACTTCAATTGCACAAATAACATTGCAGAATTCGAAGCCCTTCTCTTGGGGCTCCGAAAGCTTAAAGCAATGGGAATAAGAAGGGCAATACTTAAATCTGACTCACAGGTCATCTCAGGTCATGTTGACAAAAGCAGCAAAGCAAGAGACCCAAAGCTAGAAAAATATTTGGATGCAGTCCGAAGGATGGAGGCTTCTTTCGAAGGTTTTTCCTGTAAAAAACATTCTGAGAGAAGAAAACGAGCACGCAGATTTGCTAGTGAAAGGGAAATAGGCTTACACCTTTTCCTAATTGATTTTGGTGGTTGAATTGCCCAACACAAATAATTGGACTAACTAGTTTGCTCTAGATTATAAGTTTTATAGGTGCCAAAGGTTCACAATAGACCAATAAAAAGACCAAGAAAGGGTTCAAACAAAGAGAGCAAAAGACAACCGAAGTGTGCCCTGGTCTGGCGCACCGGACTGTCCGGTGCACCACCGGACAGTGTCCGGTGCACCAGGGAACTCAGCTCCAAACTCGCCACCTTCGGGAATTCTAGGAGCCGCTCTGTTATAATTCACCGGACTGTCCGGTGTTGCACCGGACTGTCCTGTGTGCCAGCGGAGCAACGGCTACTTCGCGCCAACGGTCGTCTGCAAAACGCATTCAATGCGCTACAGCGCGCGTCAGAGTCAGAGCAGCACCAGAAGGCGCACCAGACTGTCCGGTGGCCCTGAGAGCACCTAGAGGGGGGGGGGGTGAATAGGTGATCCTGTAACACTTCAAAAACTTAAGCCACAAAACTTGGTTACTTGTTAGCACAGTAATATGCCAAGTGGCTAGAGAAGGATCTCAACACAACACAATAACCAAGAGATATCAATCACAGAGATGGCACAGTGGTTATCCCGTGGTTCGGCCAAGACCAACGCTTGCCTACTCCACGTTGTGGCGTCCCAACGGACGAGGGTTGCAATCAACCCCTCTCAAGCGGTCCAAAGACCAACTTGAATACCACGATGTTGCTTTGCTTCTCTTAATCCCGTTTGCGAGGAATCTCCACAGCTTGGAGCCTCTCGCCCTTACACAAGATGTTCACGAAGAATCACAGAGCAAGGGAGGGATTAGCAACTCACACACGACACAAAGATCACAGCGAATACGCACACGCAAAACCCAGACTTGAGCTCAAGAGACTAGCACACTAGAACGGAGCTCAAATCACTAGAATGTCAAACAAGTGCGCGAGAATGAAGTGTGAGTGATCAATAATGCTCAAAGGATGCTTGGTGTCCTTCTCCATGCGCCTAGGGGTCCCTTTTATAGCCCCAAGGCAGCTAGGAGCCGTTGAGCACAAGTTTGGAAAGCCATTCTTGCCTTCTGTCATCGGGGGCACCGGACAGTCCGGTGCACACCGGACACTGTCCGGTGCCTGATTTCCTTCCTTAAATAGCGAAGCCGACCGTTGGCAGCCTGAGAGCCATTGGCGCACCGGACATGTCCGGTGCACACCGGACAGTCCGGTGCCGTCTTCTAGCCGTTGGCTCGGCCACGTGTCCCGCGCAGATTGCGCGGCCGACCGTTGGCCCGGCTGACCGTTGGCTCACCGGACAGTCCGGTGCACACCGGACAGTCTGGTGAATTTTAGCCGTACGTCGCCGGTGAATTCCCGAGAGCAGCCACTTCGCTCGAGCCAGCCTGACGCACCGGACACTGTCCGGTGCACCACCGGACACTGTCCGGTGCACCACCGGACAGTCCGGTGCTTGCAGACTCAGCAGATTCTTGGCTGCTCGAGCCAAGACATTTCCAATTAAATTTTTCCTGTTTCCAGCACTTAGACACAATACATTAGTCCATAAAACAATGTACTAAGTCTGAGAAACATACCTTAATTCTTGATTTGTACCTTGTCCACCTTTTTACACTTAGTAACTTGTGTTGGACACTAAATCACCAAAATACTTAGAAATGGCCCAAGGGCACATTTCCCTTTCAATCTCCCCCTTTTTGGTGATTTATGCCAACACAACATAAAGCAAGTAGAACAAGTACAAAATCAAATCAAATAAGAACTCAAAATTGTTTTGACTCAATTTTGACATATATGGATCACTCTATGCCACCACTTGGTTTGTTTTTGCAAATCAAACTCAAATTTCTATCTCTAAGTCAAACACACATGTTAAGACATAAAGAGAGTCATTCTAAGAGAAATTGATTTAAGATTTTAAAAACTCCCCCTTTTTTTCATAATCAATACTTCTCCCCGCAAGAAGCCAACTTTTGACAAGAGAGACAACAAAAAGTTTTGACAAACCAAAAGCTCTATTCTACTGTTTTCAAAATCTCTCAAGTGGTAGCTGATCCATTTATCGCTTTGGCCTTTATTTTCTCCCCCTTTGGCATCAAGCACCAAAACGGGATCAATCTTGGCCCTTTAACCCCATTGCCTCACCAAAATCTTCAAATAAGAACACAAAGGCAATAAGAGTATGAAGATGAACTTGGAAAAGTTACTCTTTTCATCGGAGTGCAGTGGAAGTCTTGCATGGTCCAAGTCCACCTTTTCCCTTTCAATTTTCCTTGGAGACTAAAACAACGAAACTCAAGTACATGGTTAGTCTCAAAGGGTCAAGTTGTAGCACAGCTCCCCCTAAATATGTGCATTACTTGCAAACAGGACTTGTGAGGTCCAGGGAGTGTTTGTACAACTTGAGCACCACAATAAGCAACAAAATGCAGAATGAACATGATCAAAGGCATAAACACATGTATGCTACATTTCAATCCAGGTTCCGCGAATCTAAGATATTGAGCTCACTACGCAACCTGCAAAAGGTCTTCTCATCTAGAGGCTTGGTAAAGATATCGGCTAGCTGGTTCTCGGTGCTAACATGAAACACTTCGATATCTCCCTTTTGCTGGTGGTCTCTAAAAAAGTGATGCCAGATGTCAATGTGCTTTGTGCGGCTGTGCTCAACAGGATTTTCCGCTATTCGGATAGCACTCTCATTGTCACATAGGAGTGGGACTTTGCTCAGATTGTAGCCAAAGTCCCTGAGGGTTTGCCTCATCCAAAGTAGTTGCGCACAACATTGTCCTGCGGCAACGTACTCGGCCTCAGCGGTGGATAGGGCAACGGAGGTTTGTTTCTTAGAGTTCCATGACACCAGGGACCTTCCTAAGAATTGGCACGTCCCCGATGTACTCTTCCTATCGACCTTACATCCAGCATAGTCGGAATCTGAGTACCCAATCAAGTCAAAGTTAGACCCCTTTTGATACCAGATCCCGAAGCAAGGCGTAGCGACTAAATATCGAAGAATTCGCTTCACAGCCACTAAGTGACACTCCTTCGGATCGGATTGAAATCTAGCACACATGCATACACTAAGCATAATATCCGGTCTACTAGCACATAAATAAAGCAAAGAACCTATCATGGACCGGTATGCTTTTTGATCAACGGACTTACCTCCTTTGTTGAGGTCGGTGTGTCCATCGGTTCCCATCGGCATCTTTGCGGGCTTTGCGTCCTTCATCCCAAACCTTTTTAGCAAATCTTGTGTGTACTTCGTTTGGGAGATGAAGGTGCCGTCCTTGAGTTGCTTCACTTGAAACCCAAGGAAGTAGGTCAACTCGCCCATCATCGACATCTCGAATTTCTGCGTCATCACCCTGCTAAACTCTTCACAAGACTTTTGGTTAGTAGAACCAAATATTATGTCGTCGACATAAATTTGGCACACAAAAAGATCACCATCGCAAGTCTTAGTAAAAAGAGTTGGATCGGCTTTCCCAACCTTGAAAGCATTAGCAATTAAAAAGTCTCTAAGGCATTCATACCATGCTCTTGGGGCTTGCTTAAGTCCATAGAGCGCCTTAGAGAGCTTACACACGTGGTCGGGGTACCGTTCATCCTCGAAGCCAGGGGGCTGCTCCACGTACACCTCCTCTTTGATCGGCCCGTTGAGGAAAGCGCTCTTCACATCCATTTGGTACAACCTGAAAGAATGGTGAGCGGCATATGCTAGCAAGATACGAATTGATTCTAGCCTAGCCACAGGAGCAAAAGTCTCCTCAAAGTCCAAACCTGCGACTTGGGCATAACCTTTTGCCACAAGTCGAGCCTTGTTCCTCGGCACCACCCCGTGCTCGTCCTGTTTGTTGCGGAACACCCACTTGGTTCCCACAACATTTTGCTTGGGACGAGGCACCAGTGTCCAAACTTCGTTGCGCTTGAAGTTGTTGAGTTCCTCCTGCATGGCCAACACCCAGTCCGGATCTAGCAAGGCCTCTTCTACCCTGAAAGGCTCAATAGAAGAGACAAAAGAGTAATGCTCACAAAAATTAACTAATCTTGAGCGAGTAGTTACTCCCTTGCTAATATCACCCAATATCTGATCGATGGGATGATCCCTTTGAATTGTCGCTCGAACTTGGGTTGGAGGTGCCTGAGGTGCTTCTTCCTCTTGAACATCCTGTGCTCCCCCTTGATCATGTGCCTCCACTTGAGGTACCTGTTCGTCATCTTGGGTTGGGGGATGCACCATAGTTGAGGAAGACGGTTGATCTTGCTCCAAGTGTTCCTGAGGCCGTACATCTCCAATCGCCATGGTGCGTATCGCGGCCGTTGGAACGTCTTCTTCATCTACATCATCAAGATCAACAACTTGCTCTCTTGGAGAGCCATTAGTCTCATCAAATACAACGTCGCTAGAGACTTCAACCAAACCCGATGATTTGTTGAAGACCCTATACGCCTTTGTATTTGAATCATAACCTAATAAAAACCCTTCTACGGCTTTGGGAGCAAATTTGGAATTCCTGCCTTTCTTTACTAGAATGTAGCATTTACTCCCAAAAACACGAAAATACGATACATTAGGTTTGTTACCGGTTAGCAGCTCATACGACGTCTTCTTGAGGAGGCGGTGAAGGTAGACCCTGTTGATGGCGTGGCAAGCCGTGTTCACGGCTTCCGACCAAAAGCACTCGGGGGTCTTGAATTCTCCAAGCATAGTCCTCGCCATATATATGAGCGTCCTGTTCTTCCTCTCTACCACACCATTTTGCTGAGGTGTGTAGGGAGCGGAGAACTCGTGCTTGATCCCTTCCTCCTCAAGAAACTCCTCCACTTGAAGGTTCTTGAATTCGGACCCGTTGTCGCTCCTTATCTTCTTCACCTTGAGCTCAAACTCATTTTGAGCTCTCCTTAGGAAGCGCTTGAGGGTCCCTTGGGTTTCAGACTTATCCTGCAAAAAGAACACCCAAGTGAAGCGGGAAAAGTCATCAACGATAACTAGACCATACTTACTTCCTCCTATGCTCAGATAGGCGACGGGTCCGAAGAGGTCCATATGTAGCAGCTCCAGGGGTCTTGATGTTGTCATCACATTTTTGGTGTGATGAGAGCCTCCCACTTGTTTCCCTGCTTGACAGGCTGCACAAGGTCTATCTTTTTCGAAATGAACATTGGTTAGACCTATCACGTGTTCTCCCTTTAGAAGCTTGTGGAGGTTCTTCATCCCCACATGTGCTAAGCGGCGATGCCACAGCCAGCCCATGCAAGTCTTAGCCATTAAGCATGCATCTAGACCGGCCTCTTCTTTTGCAAAATCAACTAAGTAAAGCTTGCCGTCTAGTACACCCTTAAAAGCTAGTGAACCATCACATCTTCTAAAGACAGACACATCTACATTTGTAAACAAACAGTTATATCCCATATTGCATAATTGACTAACAGATAGCAAATTATATCCAAGAGACTCTACTAAAAACACATTAGAGATAGAGTGCTCATTTGAGATTGCAATTTTACCTAACCCTTTTACCTTGCCTTGATTCCCATCACCGAATATTATTGAATCTTGGGGATCTTTATTCTTGACGTAGGAGGTGAACATCTTCTTCTCCCCCGTCATATGGTTTGTGCATCCGCTGTCAATAATCCATCTTGAACCCCCGGATGCATAAACCTGCAAGGCAAATTTAGGCTTGGGTCTTAGGTACCCAACTCATGTTGGGTCCTGCAAGGTTAGCACAAATATCCTTAGGGACCCAAATGCAAGGTTTGTCTCCCTTGCATCTTGCCCCTAATTTTCTAGCAACTATCTTCCTATCCTTTCTACAAATAGCAAAAGAAGCATTTAAAGCATGATATATTGTAGAAGGTTCATTAACTTTCCTAGGAACATTAACGACATTTCTCCTAGGCATATTATAAATAACATTTCTCCTACCAACATTTCTATTATGCACATAAGAAGAACTAGAAGCAACCATGGCATGAGGATCAAAGGCATTATATACATTACAACTCCTATAAGCATTTCTAGGTTGTCTTCTATCATAGTACATAAAGGCATGGTTCTTTTGCACACTACTAGCCATAGGGGCCTTCCCTTTCTCCTTGGTGGAGATGGGAGCCTTATGGCTTGTCAAGTTCTTGGCTTCCCTCTTGTAGCCAAGTCCATCCTTAATTGAGGGGTGTCTACCAATCGTGTAGGCATCCCTTGCAAATTTTAGCTTGTCAAATTCATTCTTGCTAGTCTTAAGTTGGGCATTAAGACTAGCTAATTCATCATTTAATTTGGAAATTGAAACTAAATGATCACTACAAGCATCAATGTCAAAATCTTTACACCTATTACAAGTTTCAACAATTTCTACACAAGAATTAGATTTACTAGCTACTTCTAGTTTAGCATTTAAATCATCATTAAAACTTTTTAACTTAGCAATAGTTTCATGACAAGAAGATAATTCACTAGAGAGCATTTCATTCCTCTTAATTTCTAGAGCAAGAGATTTATGTGCTTCTACAAATTTATCATGTTCTTCATACAACAAATCCTCTTGTTTTTCTAAAAGCATATTCTTGTCATTCAAGGCATCAATTAATTCATTAATTTTGTCTACCTTGGTTCTATCTAATCCCTTGAATAAGCATGAGTAATCTATCTCATCATCATCACTAGACTCATCTTCACTCGAAGAGGCATAAGTACTAGTATGAGTGCTTACTTTCTTCTCTCTTGCCATGAGGCAAGTGTGACGCTCGTTGGGGAAGAGGGATGACTTGTTGAAGGTGGTGGCGGCGAGTCCTTCATTGTCAGAGTCGGAGGAGGTACAATCCGAATCCCACTCCTTTCCGATATGTGCCTCGCCCTTGGCCTTCTTGTAATGCTTCTTTTTCTCCTTCTTGTTCCCTTGGTCCTGATCACTATCATTGTCGGGACAGTTAGCAATAAAATGACCAAGCTTACCGCATTTGAAGCATGAGCACTTCCCCTTGGCTTTGGTCTTGCTCGGCTGCCCCTTGCGACCTTTAAGCGCCGTCTTGAAGCGCTTAATGATGAGGGCCATCTCCTCATCATTGAGTCCGGCCGCCTCAACTTGCGCCACCTTACTTGGTAGCGCCTCCTTGCTCCTTGTTGCCTTGAGAGCAATGGGTTGAGGCTCATGACTAGGACCGTTCAACGCGTCGTCCACGTATCTTGCCTCCTTGATCATCATTCGCCCGCTTACAAACTTCCCAAGAACTTCTTCGGGCGACATCTTGGTGTACCTGGGATTTTCACGTATATTGTTCACCAAATGAGGATCAAGAACGGTAAATGACCTTAGCATTAGGCGGACGACGTCGTGGTCCGTCCATCGCGTGCTCCCGTAGCTCCTTATTTTGTTGATAAGGGTCTTGAGCCGGTTGTATGTTTGTGTCGGCTCCTCGCCCCTTATCATCGCGAACCGTCCAAGCTCGCCCTCCACCAACTCCATCTTGGTGAGCAAGGTGACGTCGTTTCCCTCATGAGAGATCTTGAGGGTGTCCCAGATCTGCTTGGCATTGTCCAAGCCGCTCACCTTGTGATACTCGTCCCTGCACAAAGAGGCTAGCAACACAGTAGTAGCTTGTGCATTTTTATGAATCTGTTCATTAATAAACACAGGGCTATCCGAGCTATCAAATTTCATTCCACTTTCTACAATCTCCCAAATGCTTGGATGGAGAGAAAACAGGTGAGTACGCATTTTGTGGCTCCAAAATCCGTAATCCTCTCCATCAAAGTGAGGGGGCTTGCCAAGTGGAATGGGGAGCAATTGAGCATTTGAACTATGCGGGATGCGCGAATAATCGAAAGAAAAGTTTGAGTTAACCGTCTTTCGTCTATCGTAGTCGTCGTCGTCCTTTTGGGAGGAGGAAGATTCGTCGCTGTCGTAGTAGACAATTTCCTTGATGCGCCTAGTCTTCTTCTTCCTCCCGTCTTTTCTTTTGTGGCCCGAGCCTGAGTCGGTGGGCCTGTCATCATTGGGCTCATTGACGAAGGACTCCTTCTCCTTGTCGTTGATCACCATCCCCTTGCCTTTAGGATCCATCTCTTCGGGCGGTTAGTCCCTTTCTTGAAGAGAACGGCTCTGATACAAATTGAGAGCACCTAGAGGGGGGGGTGAATAGGTGATCCTGTAACACTTCAAAAACTTAAGCCACAAAACTTGGTTACTTGTTAGCACAGTAATATGCCAAGTGGCTAGAGAAGGATCTCAACACAACACAATAACCAAGAGATATCAATCACAGAGATGGCACAGTGGTTATCCCGTGGTTCGGCCAAGACCAACGCTTGCCTACTCCACGTTGTGGCGTCCCAACGGACGAGGGTTGCAATCAACCCCTCTCAAGCGGTCCAAAGACCAACTTGAATACCACGGTGTTGCTTTGCTTCTCTTAATCCCGTTTGCGAGGAATCTCCACAGCTTGGAGCCTCTCGCCCTTACACAAGATGTTCACGAAGAATCACAGAGCAAGGGAGGGATTAGCAACTCACACACGACACAAAGATCACAGCGAATACGCACACGCAAAACCCAAACTTGAGCTCAAGAGACTAGCACACTAGAACGGAGCTCAAATCACTAGAATGTCAAACAAGTGCGCGAGAATGAAGTGTGAGTGATCAATAATGCTCAAAGGATGCTTGGTGTCCTTCTCCATGCGCCTAGGGGTCCCTTTTATAGCCCCAAGGCAGCTAGGAGCCGTTGAGCACAAGTTTGGAAAGCCATTCTTGCCTTCTGTCATCGGGGGCACCGGACAGTCCGGTGCACACCGGACACTGTCCGGTGCCCGATTTCCTTCCTTAAATAGCGAAGCCGACCGTTGGCAGCCTGAGAGCCGTTGGCGCACCGGACATGTCCGGTGCACACCGGACAGTCCGGTGCCGTCTTCTAGCCGTTGGCTCGGCCACGTGTCCCGCGCAGATTGCGCGGCCGACCGTTGGCCCGGCTGACCGTTGGCTCACCGGACAGTCCGGTGCACACCGGACAGTCTGGTGAATTTTAGCCGTACGTCGCCGGTGAATTCCCGAGAGCAGCCACTTCGCTCGAGCCAGCCTGACGCACCGGACACTGTCCGGTGCACCACCGGACAGTCCGGTGCTTGCAGACTCAGCAGATTCTTGGCTGCTCGAGCCAAGACATTTCCAATTGGATTTTTCCTGTTTCCAGCACTTAGACACAATACATTAGTCCATAAAACAATGTACTAAGTCTGAGAAACATACCTTAATTCTTGATTTGTACCTTGTCCACCTTTTTACACTTAGTAACTTGTGTTGGACACTAAATCACCAAAATACTTAGAAATGGCCCAAGGGCACATTTCCCTTTCAGGCCCAGAAGACAGAAGCTCCAACGGTCGAACCCTAACGGTTGGGTGGCATGGCTAGCGCACCAGACAGTGTCCGGTGGCGCACCGGACTGTCCGGTGCGCCATGCGACAGCAGCCTCCACCAAACGGCTAGTTTGGTGGTTGGGGCTATAAAAACCCCAACCACCCACCATTCATAGCATCCAAGTTTTCAGACTTCCTACACCTTACAAGAGCTATAACATTCAATACAAGACACACCAAAGAGATCAACTCCTCTCCCAAGTCCGAAATCACTCTAAATCAAATAGTGACTAGAGAGAGTGACATTTGTGTTCATTTGAGCTCTTGCGCTTGGATTGCTTCTTTTCTTCCTCATTCTTTCTTATGATCAACTCAATTGTAACTGAGGCAAGAGACACCAATTGTGTGGTGGTCCTTGCGGGGACTTAGTGTCCCGTTTGATTGAGAAGAGAAGCTCACTCGGTCTAAGTGACCATTTGAGAGAGGGAAAGGGTTGAAAGAGACCCGGTCTTTGTGACCACCTCAACGGGGATTAGGTTTGCAAGAACCGAACCTCGATAAAACAAATCATCGTGTCTCACTTGTTGTTTGCTTGTGATTTGTTTTCGCCCTCTCTCTCGGACTCGATTTTAATTCTAAACGCTAACCCCGGCTTGTAGTTGTGCTTAAACTTTGTAAATTTGAGATTCACCCTATTCACCCCCTCTAGGCGACTTTCAATTGGTATCAGAGCCCGGTGCTTCATTAGAGCCTAACCGCTCGAAGTGATGTCGGGAGATCATGCCAAGAAAGAGATGGGAACCGGCGACAAGCCCGTTACAAGCCACGGGAAGGCTCCATCGGGAGAGTCCCACAACAAGGGGAAGGATAAGGAATCCTCCTTGCAAAAGTCGCATCGGAGTGGCGACAAGAAAAAGAAGATGAGGAAAGTGGTCTACTATGAGACCGACTCTTCATCGCCATCCACCTCCGGCTCCGACGCGCCGTCCGTAACTTCTAAGCGCCATGAGCGCAAGAAGTTTAGTAAGATTCCCCTACACTACCCTCGCATTTCCAAACGTACACCATTACTTTCTGTTCCATTAGGCAAACCACCGGTTCTTGACGGTGAAGATTATAACATGTGGAGTGATAAAATGAGGCATCACCTAACCTCACTCCACACTAGTATTTGGAACGTTGTTGAGTTTGGTGTACAGGTACCATCCGTAGGGGATGAGGACTATGATTCGGACGAAGTGGCCCAAATCCAACACTTCAACTCCCAAGCCACTACTATACTCCTCGCCTCTCTAAGTCGAGAGGAGTATAATAAGGTGCAAGGGTTGAAGAGCGCAAAGGAAATTTGGGACGTGCTCAAGACCGCGCACGAAGGAGACGAGGTGACCAAGATCACCAAGCGGGAGACGATCGAGGGGGAACTCGGTCGCTTCATGCTTCACCAAGGGGAGGATCCACAAGCCATGTACAACCGGCTAAAGACCTTGGTGAACCAAGTGCGCAACCTCAGGAGCACCAAGTGGGATGACCACGAGATGGTCAAGGTTATTCTAAGATCCCTCGTTTTTCTTAATCCCACACAAATTCAATTAATTCGAGGTGATCCTAGATACAGGCTAATGTCTCTCGAGGAAGTGATAGGAAAATTTGTGAGCTTTGAACTAATGATCAAAGGCTCCAAAAAGATCATCGAGCAAGGCGCATCCTCCTCCATGCCCGAAGCATAACCCGTTGCATTCAAAGCAACAGAGGAGAAGAAAGAAGATTCTACTCCAAGTAGAATCCCCATCAACGCCTCCAAGCTCGACAACGAGGAAATGACGCTCATCATCAAGAGCTTTCGCCAAATCCTCAAGCAAAGGAGGGGAAAGGATTACAAGCCCCGCTCCAAGAAGGTTTGCTACAAATGTGGTAAGCCCGGTCACTTTATTGCAAAATGTCCTATTTCTAGTGACAGTGACAGGGGCGACGACAAGAAGGGGAGAAGAAAGGAAAAGAAGAGGTACCACAAGAAGAAGGGCGGCGATGCCCATGTGTGCCGCGAGTGGAACTCCGACGAAAGCTCCACCGACTCCTCCTCCGACGAGGACGCCGCCAACATCGCCGTCAACAAGGGACTCCTCTTCCCAAACGTCGGCCACAAGTGCCTCATGGCAAAGGACGGCAAAAAGAAGAAGGTTAAATCCAAATCCTCCACTAAATATGCAACCTCTAGTGATGAAGATAATTCTAGTGATGAGGAGGAAAACTTGCTTACCCTTTTTGCCGATCTTAACATGCAATAAAAGAAAAAATTGAATGAATTAATTAGTGCTATTCATGAGAAGGATGAACTCTTGGACACCCAAGAGGACTTCCTAATTAGGGAAAACAAGAAGCATGTTAAGGTTAAAAATGCTTATGCTCTAGAAGTAGAAAAATGTGAAAAATTATCTAGTGAGCTAAGAACTTGCCATTATGTTATTGCCAACCTTAGAAATGAGAATGCTAGATTAATTGCTAAGGTTGATTCAAATATATGTGATGATTCAATCTCCAATCTTAGAAATGATAATGCTAGTTTGCTTGCTAAGATTGAAAAATTGAATGCTTCTCTTGCTAGCCTTAGGATTGAAAATGAAAAATTGATTGCTAAGGCTAAAGACTTAGATGTTTGCAATGCTTCCATTTCCAATCTTAGAAGTGAAAATGACATTTTACATGCTAAGATTGTTGAACTAAAAACTTACAAACCCTCTACGTCTACCGTTGAGCATGTTTCTATTTGCACTAGATGTAGAGATGTTAACATTGATGCTATTCATGATCACATGGCTTTAATTAAACAACAAAATGATCATATAGCAAAATTAGATGTTAAAATTGCCGAGCATGAGCTAGATAATGAAAATTTTAAATTTGCTCGTAGTATGCTTTATAGTGGGAGACGCCCTGGCATCAAGGATGACATTGGCTTCCAAAAGGGAGATAATGTCAAACACCCCTCCTAAAAGATTATCTAACTTTGTTAAGGGCAAGGCTCCCATGCCTCAGGATAACGAGGGTTACATTTTGTACCCTGCCGGTTATCCCGAGCATAAAATTAGAAGAATTCACTCTAGGAAATCTCACTCTGGCCCTAATCATGTTTTTATGTATAAGGGTGAGGCATCTAGCTCTAGGCAATCAACTCATGCTAAATTGCCTAAGAAGAAAACTCCTAAAGCATCAAATGAACCTAGCATTTCATTTAAAACTTTTGATGCATCTTATGTTTTGACTAACAAATCCGGCAAAGTAGTTGCCAAGTATGCTGGTGGCAAACACAAGGGGTTAAAGACTTATGTTTGGGTACCCAAAGTTCTTATATCTAATGTCAAAGGACCCAAAACTATTTGGGTACCTAAAATCAAGAACTAAATTTGTTTTGTAGGTTTATGCATCCTGGGGCTCAAGTTGGATCATCGATAGTGGGTGCACAAACCATATGACAGGGGAGAAGAAGATGTTCTCCTCCTATGAGAAAAACCAAGATCCTCAACGAGCTATCACATTTGGGGATGGAAATCAAGGTTTGGTCAAAGGATTGGGTAAAATTGCTATATCACCTGACCATTCTATTTCCAATGTTTTTCTTGTAGATTCTTTAGATTACAACTTGTTTTCTGTTTCTCAATTATGTAAAATGGGCTACAACTGTCTTTTCACGGATACAGGTGTCACTGTCTTTAGAAGAAGTGATGATTCAGTAGCTTTTAAGGGAGTATTACAGGGTCAACTATACTTAGTTGATTTCAAAAGAGCTGAACTCGATACTTGCTTAATCGCTAAGACTAACATGGGTTGGCTCTGGCATCGCCGACTAGCCCATGTTGGGATGAAGAATCTTCACAAGCTTCTAAAGGGAGAACACATTTTGGGACTAACAAATGTGCATTTTGAGAAAGACAGGATTTGTAGCACATGCCAAGCAGGGAAGCAAGTTGGTGTCCATCATCCACATAAGAACATCATGACGACTGACAGGCCACTTGAGCTCCTCCATATAGACCTATTCGGCCCGATCGCTTATATTAGCATCGGCGGGAGTAAGTACTGTCTAGTTATTGTGGATGACTATTCTCGCTTCACTTGGGTATTCTTTTTACAGGAAAAATATCAAACCCAAGAGACCTTAAAGGGATTCTTGAGACGGGCTCAAAATGAGTTCGGCTTAAGGATTAAGAAAATTAGAAGCGATAATGGGACGGAGTTCAAGAACTCACAAATAGAAGGTTTTCTTGAGGAGGAAGGGATCAAGCATGAGTTCTCTTCTCCCTACACGCCGCAACAAAATGGTGTAGTGGAGAAGAAGAATAGAACTCTATTGGACATGGCAAGGACCATGCTTGATGAATACAAGACTTCGGATCAGTTTTGGGCCGAGGCGGTCAACACCGCTTGCTACGCCATCAACCGGTTATATCTACACCGAATCCTCAAGAAGACATCATACGAACTCCTCACCGGTAAAAAGCCAAATGTTTCATATTTTAGAGTCTTTGGTAGCAAATGCTTTATTCTTGTTAAAAGAGGTAGAAAATCTAAATTTGCTCCTAAGGCTGTAGAAGGCTTTTTACTAGGATATGATTCAAACACAAGGGCATATAGAGTCTTTAACAAGTCCACTGGACTAGTTAAAGTTTCTTGTGACATTGTGTTTGATGAGACTAACGGATCTCAAGTAGAGCAAGTTGATCTTGATGAATTAGATGATGAACAGGCTCCGTGCGTCGCGCTAAGGAACATGTCCATTGGGGATGTGTGTCCTAAGGAATCCGAAGAGCCCATTCAAGCACAAGATCAACCATCTTCCTCCAATCAAGCATCTCCACCAACCCAAGATGAGGATGAGGCTCAAGATGATGAAGGAGAAGATCAAGAAGATGAGCCACCTCAAGAAGACGACAATGATCAAGGGGGAGATGCCCAAGATCAAGACAAGGAAGATGAGCAAGTTCCAAGACCGCCACACCCAAGAGTCCACCAAGCAATTCAACGAGATCATCCCATGAACACCATCCTAGGAGATATTCATAAGGGGGTAACTACTCAATCTCGTGTTGCTCATTTTTGTGAACACTACTCGTTTGTTTCCTCTATTGAGCCATACAGGGTAGAGGAAGCACTTCAAGATTCAGATTGGGTGTTGGCGATGCAAGAGGAGCTCAACAACTTCACGAGGAATGAGGTATGGCATTTAGTTCCACGTCCTAACCAAAATGTTGTAGGAACCAAGTGGGTCTTCTGCAACAAGCAAGACGAGCATGGTGTGGTGACAAGGAACAAAGCCCAACTTGTGGCCAAGGGATATTCACAAGTCGAAGGTTTGGATTTCGGTGAAACATATGCACCCGTAGCTAGGCTTGAATCAATTCGCATTTTACTTGCCTATGCTACTTACCATGGCTTTAAGCTTTATCAAATGGACGTGAAAAGTGCCTTCCTCAATGGAACTATCAAGGAAGAGGTCTATGTTGAGCAACCTCCCGGCTTTGAAGACAGTGAGTATCCTAACCATGTTTACAAACTCTCTAAGGCACTTTATGGGCTCAAGCAAGCCCCAAGAGCATGGTATGAATGCCTAAGAGATTTTCTTATCACTAATGGCTTCAAAGTCGGAAAGGCCGATCCTACTTTATTCACTAAAACCATTGAGAATGATTTGTTCGTATGCCAAATTTATGTCGATGATATCATATTTGGGTCTACTAACAAATCTATTTGTGAAGAGTTTAGTAGGATCATGATTCAGAAATTCGAGATGTCTATGATGGGGGAGTTGAAGTATTTCTTAGGATTTTAAGTCAAGCAACTCCAAGAGGGCACCTTCATTAGCCAAACAAAGTACATTCAAGATATACTCACTAAGTTTGGAATGAAGGATGCCAAGCCCATCAATACACTCATGGGAACTAATGGGCATCTCGACCTCGACACGGGAGGTAAATCCATCGATCAAAAGGTATACCGATCGATGATAGGTTCCTTACTCTATTTATGTGCTTCACGACCGGATATTATGCTTTCCGTATGCATGTGTGCAAGATTCCAAGCCGATCCTAAGGAAGTTCACCTTAGGGCCGTAAAATGAATCTTGAGATATTTAGTTTATACTCCTAAGTTTGGCCTTTGGTACCCTAGGGGATCCACATTTTATTTAATTGGTTATTCCGATGCTGATTGGGCAGGGTGTAAAATTAATAGAAAGAGCACATCAGGGACTTGCCAGTTCTTGGGAAGATCTCTGGTGTCTTAGGCTTCAAAGAAGCAAAATTTTGTCGCTCTTTCTACCGCCGAGGCGGAGTATATTGCCGCAGGCCATTGTTGCGCGCAATTGCTTTGGATGAGGCAAACCCTTAGAGACTATGGTTACAAATTAACCAAAGTTCCTCTCCTATGTGACAATGAGAGTGCAATCCGCATGGCGGATAATCTCGTTGAACACAGCCGCACTAAGCACATAGCCATTCGATATCACTTTCTAAGGGATCACCAACAAAAGGGGGATATCGAGATTGCATATGTTAACACCAAAGAACAATTAGCCGATATCTTTACCAAGCCATTAGATGAACAAACATTTACCAAACTTAGGCATGAGCTAAATATTCTTGATTCTAGGAATTTTGATTGATTCTTTGCACACATAGCTCATTTATATACCTTTGATCATATCTCTTTTATGTATATAACTAATGTGCTTTCAAGTGTATTATTATGATTAGTCATAGATATTGAAAGGGAAATGGAGTATTCGGCAAAGAAGGCGCTTCCACTCAACTCCAATTGTATTTGCCGGTACTCCGCTTCGTTCTCCACTTTGGTATAATCTTCACTCATATTTTTGTGCTTGCCAAAGGAGGAGAAAGTTTAAAAAGGGCTTATATCTCAGTCACAAGTATCCGTTTTTGGCGATTCATGCCAAAGGGGGAGAAAGTATGAGCCCAAAGCAAAAGGACCGCACCACCACCAAAAATGAAGTTTTCAAATTGATATCTTATTATGTTAAAAAGGGGGAGAAAATAGTATTTTCAAAACTTGCAAAACCCTCTTGAACACTAAGAGGAGAATTCTATTTAGGGGGAGTTTTGTTTAAGTCAAAGGAAAAGCATTTGAGTCAGGGGGAGAAAATTTCAAATCTTGAAAATGCTTTCTTCAAATCTTTTTCGTGTACCTTTGACTATTTGCAAAAGGCTTTTGAAAAGAATTTTACAAAGAATTTGCAAAACAAAACCCGTGGTGCAAATGTGGTCCAAAAATTTTAATAAGAAAGAAAAAGCATCCATGCACATCTAATGAGATAAGTATATTGGTTTCAATTCTAAGCAACCTTTGCACTTACATTATGCAAACTAGTTCAATTCTGCACTTCTATATTTGCTTTGGTTTGTGTTGGCATCAATCACCAAAAAGGGGGAGATTGAAAGGGAAATAGGCTTACACCTTTTCCTAATTGATTTTGGTGGTTGAATTGCCAAACACAAATAATTGGACTAACTAGTTTGCTCTAGATTATAAGTTTTACAGGTGCCAAAGATTCACAATAGACCAATAAAAAGACCAAGAAAGGGTTCAAACAAAGAGAGCAAAAGACAACCGAAGTGTGCCTTGGTCTGGCGCACTGGACTGTCCGGTGTGCCACCGGACAGTGTCCGGTGCACCAGGGAACTCAGCTCCAAACTCGCCACCTTCGGGAATTCTGGGAGTCGCTCTGCTATAATTCACCGGACTGTCCGATGTGCCAGCGAAGCAATGGCTACTTCACGCCAACGGTCTGCAAAACGCATTCAATGCGCTACAGTGCGCGTCAAAGTCAGAGCAGCACCAGAAGGTGCACCGGACAGTGTACAGTGACTGTCCGGTGGCCCAGAAGACAGAAGCTCCAACGGTCGACCCTAACGGTCGGGTGACGTGGCTGGCGCACCGAACAGTGTCCGGTGGCGCACCGGACTGTCTGGTGCGCCATGCGACAGCAGCCTCCACCAAACGGCTAGTTTGGTGGTCGGGGCTATAAATACCCCAACCATCCACCATTCATAGCATCCAAGTTTTCATACTTCCTACACCTTACAAGAGCTATAGCATTTAATACAAGACACACCAAAGAGATCAACTCCTCTCCCAAGTCCGAAATCACTCCAAATCAAATAGTGACTAGAGAGAGTGACATTTGTGTTCATTTGAGCTCTTGCGCTTGGATTGCTTCTTTTCTTCCTCATTCTTTCTTGTGATCAACTCAATTGTAACCGAGGCAAGAGACACCAAATGTGTGGTGGTCCTTGTGGGGACTTAGTGTCCCGTTTGATTGAAAAGAGAAGCTCACTCGATTTAAGTGACCGTTTGAAAGTGGGAAAGGGTTGAAAGAGACCCGGTCTTTGTGACCACCTCAACGGGGAGTAGGTTTGCAAGAACTGAACATCGATAAAACAAATCATCGTGTCTCACTCGTTGTTTGCTTGTGATTTGTTTTCGTCCTCTCTCTCGGACTCGATTTTAATTCTAAACGCTAACCCTGGCTTGTAGTTGTGCTTAAACTTTGTAAATTTCAGATTTGCCCTATTCACCCCCCCTCTAGGCGACTTTCAGCTAGCTAATTTAGCGGCACAGGGGCTCCCGTTACCTTCGAAAGTTTTCTTTGAAACAATAAAAGCACCTTTGGTTGAGCTTATGGAAAGAGCGATGCTTACAATTTTACCAATACTTAGTGAAGATTTAAGGACTGAGATTGTATCTTTCCTCCAAGGTAACTGTCTTTTGGATGATGAAGTTTACAATAAAAGAATGGAAGTAAGGACAAGGCCATATGTAATCATAGAAGGGGAGTTATACAAGCATGGAGTCTACTCTCCATTGCTCAAGTGTTTGTCAAGAGTTGAAGGTCAAGAATTGATGAAGGAAATACATGCAGGCTTATGTGGGGCTCATATTGGATCTAGGCCTCTGCTGGGGAAGGTTTTCAGACAAGGTTTTTACTAGCCAAAGGCAAATTCAGATGTAGCAGATTTAGTTCAAAAATGTGAAAATTGCCAAAGATGTGCCAGAGACCAAAAGCAACCTTCGTCTCTAACCTAGCTAATACAACCAACATGGCCACTACAAAGGTGGGGTTTGGATTTGTTAGGCCCACTTCCACCAGAGCAAGACAACTTGAAATATGTTGTGGTGGCAATGGAGTACTTTTCTAAGTGGATTGAGGCAAAGCCCTTAGCTACAATAACTTCGGCCACAGTACAGAAATTCTTCTGGCAGAATATTATTTGTCGCTTCGACGTGCCGAAGGCTATCACCGTTGATAACGGAACTCAGTTCGATGTTGAAACATTCAAAACCTTTTGTAACCAGATTGGTACAAAAATACACTTCGCATCAGTGAGGCATCCGGAGTCAATTGGACTGGTAGAAAGGGCAAACGGAATTATAATAACAGGAATAATAAAATCAATCTTCAATCAACCCAAGGGGAAGTGGCCAGACGAATTAATAAAGGTAGTGTGAAACCACAACACTGTTGTTTCAAGGTCAATAGGATTTACTCCGTTCAAGCTTCTATTCGGTGATGAAGCAATAACACCGGAAGAAGAAAGAACAGGTTCAATAAGAACCTTAGCCTCGACAGAGGACGAAGGTGATTGCCAGGTAACAAAAGACACCATAGAAGGAACCAGACTACAAGCAATAGAGCACATCAATAAGTACCAGGCCAAAACAATCAAATGACGTGACAGAAAGGTAAAATTGAAGAATATCAACCCAGGACATTTGGTGCTTCGAAGAGTGGCCAACCCTGATACAGTGGGGAAACTTCAGCTCAAGTGGGAAGGTCCTTTCTTGGTGGTATCTTCGTCGAGACCTAGTTCTTACAGGTTGAAAGACATGGACAACAATGACATTTCAAGATCTTGGAATACGGATGAGCTTTAGAGATATTATGTATAAACTATGTAATTTTCTTATTTTTTATCTATGGTACCCTTTTCCTTTCAAGAGGGGTGAGAAGTTTTTAATGGGGCCATAGGTTGTAATTTTTATTTTTGTGTAGCCCTGTGCAATACAAGGGCCAAATTCCCCCACATGTAAAATGTAACATCAGGGATTGCACCATCGAATGCAAGATGGAGAAGCACAAAAGTCGTCCCTAAGGGTATGTAGAGCTAAAATGTCACCTAAAAAGGTGAAGAATCTACAAAGTCGTTCCTAAAGGGACGTAGAGTAAGTTACGAAGCTCCAAAGTCGTTCCTAAGGGAATGCAGAGCTAAAATACCACCTAAATCAAAGGTGAAGAAGCTCCAAAGTCGTTCCTAAGGGGATGCAGAGCTTAAATACCACCTAAGTTAAAGGTGAAGAAACTCCAAAGTCGTTCTTAAGGGGATGCAGAGCTTAGCTCCGAAGTCGTTACTAAGGGAATGCAGAGCTGAAATGCTACCTAAGTAAAAGGTGAAGAGACTCAAAAGTCGTTTCTAAGGGGATGCAGAGTCTGGGTGTGTTTTTGGCATACATTTGCATATTTCATCACATCATCCTTTTGCATTCATACAAACATTCATTAGACATTCATAGGATCATCATCATGACATAAAGCATAGACACTAACAGAAAAAACAGGAGATGCTAGTCTTTGATGATAAAATATTTTGTTGAAAACAAAGATGCTTCGGCTCAAATGAAACTTTGTGGTACACGAAGATACTTCGGCTCAAATGAAACTTCGTGGTATACGAAGATGCTTCGTTTTTAATGAAATGCTTTGATGCGAACGAAAAGAAGGGAAGGTGTTTTTCACCTTCGGTTCAAAAGATTACAAGTATTGGTTTCGTCCACAACAAAGCAATTCACACATGAGCGAAAGTTAAAGTGGTATTACAAGGTATTAACAAATATGTACAATATTTTGTTCAACTGTCAATTACAATTCTTAGCCATATGATACAGATAGTTCCTAAGTCCTTTTACAGATAAGTACAAAGGGAGATTCTAGAGTCTTCAGTACTTCGGCACAAGCTTCGGCTTAGCGACCTTCGGCGCCATCATCCTATAGACAAGACAAGATATAAGGTAATTGGAAATTTAATAAGAAAAAATCAAGGTAAAAAGACAAAGGTAACGTTTCATACTGAGTTAAGCAGTTTTCGTGCTTCATCCCTGGCCAACTCATGCCCGCCTTTTGCCCAAATTTGGGTAATAAATGTATTTCCTATGCTTCGGGCCTCGGTTGGAACGTCAACCAAGTCTGATGATGAAAGATTGAAATTTGGCTTGTTGATGGCCCTCGCGTGATTGCACCCGACCTTCATAAAAGCTATAGCTATGCCGCGTGAAGCCACCAGAGCATAGAAATCTCCATGCCCGGTTATAACTTCATCAAGGGCTTTAGCTTCATTTTTGATATGATCGCAGGCCCCGAGGATGTATTCGGCAGAAGGGGTGGTCTCTTCAGAAGTGGCTCTGACTGAGTTAAATATTTCCTTCAACCGATTGATGCATCGGGCGGCAAAGCTGGAGCATTTGTCCTGAAGATTCTTAACAGTTTCATTTAACTTCGTATTCCTTTCAGCTTCGGCTTCGACCTTCGCTTTGAGCTCCTTCGTCTCATGGTCAAAGCGCTCTGACCTTTCCTTCAAGGCTACTCGATCTTCATCTAGTTCTTCGTTTAGCTTATCATTCTAAGATCTTGCTTCGTTCAAGGCTGATTGCAGTAGGATGTCTTTTTCTCTTAAAGAATCTTCAAGTTTCTTAATCTTATCTTCTAAGCCTTCAATAATAACTTTGTTTTTCTATCTTCAGTATCCTGCTGCATTTTCAATGCCTTGCTTAATAACATACTCTGCAAAACAAGTTAAAATTAGAATACTCAAACCGTTACAAAGGTAATGTAAAAAAAGAGAGTTTTAGAGAAAAGCCTCACCTTGAAATTGGAATAAAACAAGCTGCCGACAATATGTTGTCGTCTGTAACAGCTAATGTCAGACTCCAACTTCGGGAATCCAACGCTCTTGGATAAAGTGCCCACAATCTTCGCCCCGATGCGGTAGCGAATGCATCCTAAGATTTCTTCATCGACCCCGTCAAAGAGCATGGACCCTGGTTGGTAACCACAAGCCATAGCGAATTCTTTCAGCTCTAGTTTATCTTCCTCCGAAAGTTCCTAGCCACCCAAGTGTCGAAGGTCAAAACCTTTCTCTTTCGAAGAAGTATCATCAATTTTCTTCCCTTTGTCAGGCACTGCGGCCATGCTTTCCTTCGCAGCCACATCTGTCTCCTCTGCAACCACATCTGTTATAAGCTTGTCAATTTCTGACATTGTGGTTACGAGTTCTTCAGCTTCAGCTCTGCCAGCATCTTCGGTATCCACAGGAATTACTGCTTTCACCGCCGAAGCTGAAGGTGACGTTTACTCAATTGCTTGCATTACGTTCACAATTTGTTGTTTCTTTTGCCCTCCAGCCTTCTCCTCCACAGCCGAAGGCACCTTCATCTTCTGTAAAAGGTTGGTCAGTTCCGATCTTAGAGGACTTATCAGCTTGAATGGTGGGGATTCAGTCATTACCTTTAGAATTTCTGCCACCTCGACAGCAGTGGACGAAGAAGGGTTCAAGGTCTCCTTCGACGCTTCATCTACCTATGGTTAGGCAAAAGGTATTTCATCAAGTTTTCTTTTCTTAGGGGCTTGCACCTTCGACTTTGATGCTACTTTCACTCTCTTTAGAGCCTTTTCGTTTACCTTTACAGACCAGGCAGCTTCCCTGCTTAGAATGCTGACAACCCTTTTCCTCTTTGCTCCCTCGGCCCCTTTGTCAAGTCTCTCATAATCTGGATATTCAAAGTTCAATGCATCCATTACTCGGTTTAGCCTTTGTTTCGGTCGGGTGCCGAAGGCAGCAGTCATTAGTTGATCCTCTTTCTTCGTATAATTGCCAAGAATCTCGTTGCACATAGTTTCGATCATCTCTAGCCATCCATTGCACGGTTTCTTGCCCCTGTTTGTTTCGGCTTCTGGCAGCTTCTGGCCACCAAAAGCTGCTGCGGACTGCCAAACGCTCAACTTTTCAGCCAGCTTCTATAAAATTCGTTGGGACAAAAACCATCCAAAATCAACATAAACACATAATCGGTTAAGTCGTTGTAATAGTAGGAATCCGTCACTTTCTAGATCCTGAGTCCTATGAACAACTTTATCTTCCTCCACACGTAATCGTAATGATACTCAGATTCTCCCCACAGCCAGATTCTCCCCACAGCCAGATTTTCAGAAAAGCTGGTCAGAAAAAAGCTGAACCAAACAGCCCACTTGAATTGCTTCTCAAATTTAAAACGATAGGAGAGCCGGACAAGCTCATATTTCTTTCCCCTTCTTTCTTCTTTGGCATCCCCTAGCCGCTTGAAGTCAAAAAAAGTCTTGTTTGCCAAGTACTCTTGTACTAAATCCCTGGTGCTGATTTCGGCAGCCACCACTCTGAATTCAACCTCGGCCAGCTGGCACGAGTAATCGAGTTGCATATGGCACAACGGCCTTGTCATTCCGAAGCTTAATCGCATAGGACTCATAACCATGGTCATCAATTTCTCCCTTTTCTTCTCGTCAGCCTTCACGTAGAACCACTCATTTGTCCACCCGGTTGGCCACTTGGTGCGGTAGCCGATTACCGGAGCTTTGGTGTCTTTTCGGTACACGAACTTATAGCATCCAAAGTTTTTGTGAAGGCCATCCGCCCTAGCCTTCGTCTGATAGTGCAACTCGTGCACTCGGCAGAAGCCTTCGGTATTGGCGCTCATGCCTTGGCTTCAGAGAGCCCATATGTAAACACTTAGCCTAACAATGGCATTTGGCGTTAGTTGATGAAGGTATATTTCAAAACTCTTCAAAACCTCTCCTATTATATCGTATAGAGGGAACCGAGGCCCTGCTCTGAAGAAGCTTTTAAAGACAACAACCTCATCCTCCTTCGGCTCCGGAATCACCTCCTCGCCAGCAAAATGAATAAGCTTACTATCAGCTTCCCCAAAATAGCCCAGCTTCATCATAACCAGGTCTTCCGCTGACACAGTAGACTTTCCAAATTCAATGTGGCTTGGTTTCGACGGGCTCAAGATGCTGTTGTCCTCTTCAAACTCATCATGCTCCCATCCTTAGCTACAGTTTGCTCAGCTTCGGCAATGTCACATTCGGCAACGGCCCCTTCCAGCACTACTAAGCCCAATCGCCTCATCATTTCTGATATTAGCGCCGTCTCTGTCATTTCAGCATCACCCCCCTCACGGGACACCCTAGTAGTGGATCTCACTCGGGTCATTTCAAGTATCGTGGTCCCTTAAAATGAAGCTGTAAAGCCCAAAATTTGGTAAAAATAATAATACATGTATTTATATAAAAGTGTTTTAGGAATTATTCGATTTCCTTTTCTTTGTGCATACTCAGTTAGTGGTATTAAATTATTATTCAACCAAACAAATAAATGAATAAAGAAATGTGCACCTCATGCCGATGATTTTGTTGTGATGCATTTTGTTTGAATAAAGGAATCAAGACTTAATTTAACCTCAGATGATAAATAAGAAAATAGAAAATGAGAAAAGGGGCGAAAAGCTAATAAAGTCATTGCCCCTTCTATAAATAAATAAATGGAAAGAGAACAAATAATAATGACAAATAAATAATTTAAAGCAAAAGAAGTATTATAATTTTTTTTGACAAGTGGAATCTAGGATTCAAAACAAGAGTTCGAATTTAGTTGAGTATTTCAAATTTGAAGAGAGAAGAAAAGAATGGAAAAGAAAAAGACCAAAACGCCGCTTGGGCCGCTCCCCTCTTCCCTCGGCCCATTTTTGTTCCGCGCGCGGCCCAACTTCTCTTTCCCCACGCGCGCTGCCGTTCTGTAGAACAGGGCCGCTCGACATCCTCCGGACGCTGGTACTTCTCGCTTACATGTGGGTCCCGCCAGGAGGCCGCATGGCATTGGGCTGGCATGGCCTGTACCGCTGATGGGTGGGCCCGCCATGTCGGATTCATCATGTCCGTGGAGATCCTTGCGAGCACCGTAGAACCCGCCAACAACCCCTCATCAGTCTCCGACCATTGCGGGCAGATCTGGTGCCGAAGCCGTGGGTTTTCCGTTGCTATCGACCGGACTTTGCCTGCCCTTTTCTCCGTGCTATATAATCCCAGAACTTCCCCCAACAGCCTCTCCCATGGCTGGGCGGGCGTCGTTCATCCACGGTGGGGGCTCCTTGCCAGGGCGAGCTACCTCCAATAGCCGAGCTCATCCGTCGCGTCCCTGCTTCCTCCCTCTGCTCAACCGTGCCTCACCGTCTCGGATTACGACTGGGGCCGCGTGGAATCGCTCGTGGGTGTCCCTCTTCCACCGCAGACCATACTCCGTCATGGCCGGGGGCCTCCGTGTCGTGAGCGCCGGTGAGTATCTCCTTCGGTGATTCATTGATGTCGCTGTTTCGAGTAGGATTGTGTATTGTTTTGGTTAGGGCATTAGTCCGGTGAGTGTTCGTGCGCCGACGGGGATCCGCCGTGGCTGGTTCTGGCGTCCGCACCGCTAGCCGGAGGAAGAAAACTGGCAGCCATTGGATTGGAAGTTGACGGTTAGGATGGGTTATGGGAAGGATGTACCGTGGACCGTTGATCGCGGAATGGACGTATCGGATTAGATTCACGTATACCCGTTCGACTCATTAAATCCAGGGCGTAGATCTTGGGTCCTAGGGCTCGGGTTGCGTACCGATTTGAGCGCGGCCAGATTTAATCGTGACCTTTGGTTTGGATCGGACGGCTCTGAATCAACGATACCCCTTCGCCCTGGCTTTCTTTCTAAAGAGACCCCGGAAAACTTGCTATTCAACCCGCGGTCTATCGCCTGGGTTCTCTGTGTCTTGGTGCACTTTGCGCCAGGGCCCCTGCACTTCCTAATATTAGTGGGCCCAGTCCAGAATATTATAAAACAGAGAAAATAATTTATAAATGGGTTTTTAATAGATAAATAAATGCTAGAACTTGTTTAAATCATAGAAAATCCATTTTTAGTCCAAATTAATCCATTCCACTTTCTAAAATTTTGTAATTTTATTATCTACCACCTAGAGCCTCTGTTTTGTCATGAAAACAATTAGAAATTTAATCTCTCACTTAATCCATTTTAAGCACATAAAACCTTTGAAAATTCATAACTTAAAATCTATAACTCCAAAATTAATGATTCCTGTTCCTATGATCTTATTTTAATATGTATATTATTAATGTGTATTTTGTTCTTATGTTTGGTGTAATGTTAATTTTGCCTATACCATGTTTGTTTGAATTGCTACGACTAGCAGTGAGGTCACGAGTCACCTGAAGATCATCCTGGTACCTGGAATCTCAAGTCCCAGGCAAGTTGTGCCCTTGATCACTTCTTTTACCCACTCATGTTCTAATTAATCATAATGATCTGCATAGGTTAATTTGATGGGACCTAATAGGTTACCCTAGTTTGTCTATCTTTATGCCTTGTTTACCACTAAACTTTCTGGGTAGTACTTGCTAGTGCTATATGTGGATTTGGGCATTGAGATACATATTATTCATACTTTTGTTATCAGTTGCTATTTACTGTTCATGATAAGATCATTATGTTAATTGGAACATGGAGAACCACCCGGGAAAACAGTGCTACCACAAGGGAGGAATGGGACCCCTTGGCTGATTAATTAGGAAAGCTAGTGGAAGACTACCTTACCCGAAAGGGGCAAGGGCAGTAGGGGAGTGGTCAGTGTAGGGAGGCCCTCGGGAGGATTTTGCTGCGTTGGCAGTCCTGCAAGGGATTCCTGCTAGGAAGGCCCTCGGGAGGATTTTGCTGCGTTGGCGGTCCTGCAAGGGATTCCTGCATTGGAGCTTCCTATAAACTGTAGCGGGTTTTCTAAAGCTAGTGGAACTTTGTAAAGGCCTCGTAGTGTTACCCTGCCTCGCCTCCTCGGTAGAGGTGTATGGGAAGTCGCGATCCCTTGGCAGATGGGTAACATGACTTGTGGGTAAAGATGCGCAACCTCTGCAGAGTGTAAAACTGGTATACTAGCCGTGCTCACGGTCAAGAGCAGCTCGGACACTCACATGATTAAATTATGGAACTAAATTCAATTTGTCATATGCATTGCATCGCAGGTGAAGTTGTTACTTTTGTTCTACTACTTAATTGGGTTTGGTATTTACTTATACTTAGTAACTGCTAATAAAATTTTGACCAACCTTAAAAGCAATGCTCAGCTCTAACCATCTTCTTTGGTAAGCCTTACACTTCACGTGAGCTCCCACCTTTGGCGAGTTCATGCACATTATTCCCCACAACTTGTTGAGCGATGAACGTATGTGAGCTCACTCTTGCTGTCTCACACCCCCCACAGGTCAAGAACAGGTACCCCAGGATGAGGCGCGTGGAGGATGCTGCGATGTGTTCGTGAGAGATCTAGGTCGTCGTCTCCCAGTCAACTTTGGGTTGCTGGACCGTTGTCTCCTTATAATGTAATTATTTATTTATTTTATACAGAACTCCTATTATGTAGTAAAGATGTGACATTCGATCCTGTGCCACTATACATCATATGTGTGAGACTTGGTCCCAGCATACCTGGTGTTTATGTTCGCGCCCGGGTCTTGGTGCCCCGAAACCCGGGTGTGACAGAAGTGGTATCAGAGGAATGTTGACTGTAGGACGAAACCTAGATAGAACTGGACAACCAATATTTACTTACCTTTGCTACTCTGATTCTTTTCTGAACTTTTCTTAATCTTTTCTCATCTATTTCCGCTTACTCTGATTATTCTTACCTTTTCAGTCTAAAGACAAATGTGGATTTCACACTTTGAAATCCCATATCTAAAGTGACCTTTAGAAATAGGAGACCTACTCTTAGAAAAAAAAATCAAAACTATTTTTGTAAATATTTTTATACTTGAGTGTTTGTTCTTATGATACTTGTCTGATTTGGATCTTTGATTGAGTGTGATGAGTTGTGGAGTAATGTCCACAATTATACATATAGGCATAAATATAATTCATAAGATAACTAATTAAATCTAGATTATCCTTCATTAAAGATCTATCTCATCTTAATAGATCCATCTTATCTCGAAAAGATTCTATCATATCCTAATAGATCTTACTAACCTCAAAAGATTCCATCTTATCTTTATGGATCCATCTTATCCTAATAAGCATACTTATCCACCCTAGTTTAACAACCATGATCTAATGCAAATTAATTAGATCTTATCCAGTCAAGCTAGTCATACCAATCTAATATAGATCCCATCTAACCTAATATGATCTAATCTAAAGTGAGTTACTTAATGGACCAGTTAATACTTGTGAAATAGATTAGACCCTCTCCACATGTTTTAACTTAGTTCACCCTACACTAAATAAAGAATGAGAGACCAACCCAACCAATAGAGTCATGATGGATTGCATAATCTGCCTATCTCCACCTAACATCAAACAAACTTTTGACCTACATCATGTAGTATATCTCATCCATATCTATCTTAACCATATTCCCCAACCGATGATATATACTAACCATGAATCAATGAGACCAAGACTGGAGAAGAAAAGATCAACCTCGTCAAGGAAGGAGAGAAGTCAAACTTAATCTTCAGATGCATTATCACTCAACACGAAATTCTTTCCCACCATAAACTTTCTTACCTTAGGCTATTCTTGCCCTAACCTACCCATTTTCATCCAACATAATAAAATGACTATACATATGGGTACCCATGCTCTCCTAATCACCCACTATTGACCATAAAAAAATGAGACTCTGAATTTTTGGAACCAAATTATAGATTAAAAAAAACTGAATTACAAACCAATTCGTCTGTATCCCTTTTCTTACAAATCTCGAGGACGAGATTTCTGTTAAGGGGGGTAGGATTTGTAAAGCCCAAAATTTGGTAAAAATAATAATACATGTATTTATATAAAAGTGTTTTAGGAATTATTCGATTTCCTTTTCTTTGTGCATACTCAGTTAGTGGTATTAAATTATTATTCAACCAAACAAATAAATGAATAAAGAAATGTGCACCTCATGCCGATGATTTTGTTGTGATGCATTTTGTTTGAATAAAGGAATCAAGACTTAATTTAACCTCAGATGATAAATAAGAAAATAGAAAATGAGAAAAGGGGCGAAAAGCTAATAAAGTCATTGCCCCTTCTATAAATAAATAAATGGAAAGAGAACAAATAATAATGACAAATAAATAATTTAAAGCAAAAGAAGTATTATAATTTTTTTTGACAAGTGGAATCTAGGATTCAAAACAAGAGTTCGAATTTAGTTGAGTATTTCAAATTTGAAGAGAGAAGAAAAGAATAGAAAAGAAAAAGACCAAAACGCCGCTTGGGCCGCTCCCCTCTTCCCTCGGCCCATTTTTGTTCCGCGCGCGGCCCAACTTCTCTTTCCCCACGCGCGCTGCCGTTCTGTAGAACAGGGCCGCTCGACATCCTCCGGGCGCTGGTACTTCTCGCTTACATGTGGGTCCCGCCAGGAGGCCGCATGGCATTGGGCTGGCATGGCCTGTACCGCTGATGGGTGGGCCCGCCATGTCGGATTCATCATGTCCGTGGAGATCCTTGCGAGCACCGTAGAACCCGCCAACAACCCCTCATCAGTCTCCGACCATTGCGGGCAGATCTGGTGCCGAAGCCGTGGGTTTTCCGTTGCTATCGACCGGACTTTGCCTGCCCTTTTCTCCGTGCTATATAATCCCAGAACTTCCCCCAACAGCCTCTCCCATGGCTGGGCGGGCGTCGTTCATCCACGGTGGGGGCTCCTTGCCAGGGCGAGCTACCTCCAATAGCCGAGCTCATCCGTCGCGTCCCTGCTTCCTCCCTCTGCTCAACCGTGCCTCACCGTCTCGGATTACGACTGGGGCCGCGTGGAATCGCTCGTGGGTGTCCCTCTTCCACCGCAGACCATACTCCGTCATGGCCGGGGGCCTCCGTGTCGTGAGCGCCGGTGAGTATCTCCTTCGGTGATTCATTGATGTCGCTGTTTCGAGTAGGATTGTGTATTGTTTTGGTTAGGGCATTAGTCCGGTGAGTGTTCGTGCGCCGACGGGGATCCGCCGTGGCTGGTTCTGGCGTCCGCACCGCTAGCCGGAGGAAGAAAACTGGCAGCCATTGGATTGGAAGTTGACGGTTAGGATGGGTTATGGGAAGGATGTACCGTGGACCGTTGATCGCGGAATGGACGTATCGGATTAGATTCACGTATACCCGTTCGACTCATTAAATCCAGGGCGTAGATCTTGGATCCTAGGGCTCGGGTTGCGTACCGATTTGAGCGCGGCCAGATTTAATCGTGACCTTTGGTTTGGATCGGACGGCTCTGAATCAACGATACCCCTTCGCCCTGGCTTTCTTTCTAAAGAGACCCCGGAAAACTTGTTATTCAACCCGCGGTCTATCGCCTGGGTTCTCTGTGTCTTGGTGCACTTTGCGCCAGGGCCCCTGCACTTCCTAATATTAGTGGGCCCAGTCCAGAATATTATAAAACAGAGAAAATAATTTATAAATGGGTTTTTAATAGATAAATAAATGCTAGAACTTGTTTAAATCATAGAAAATCCATTTTTAGTCCAAATTAATCCATTCCACTTTCTAAAATTTTGTAATTTTATTATCTACCACCTAGAGCCTCTGTTTTGTCATGAAAACAATTAGAAATTTAATCTCTCACTTAATCCATTTTAAGCACATAAAACCTTTGAAAATTCATAACTTAAAATCTATAACTCCAAAATTAATGATTCCTGTTCCTATGATCTTATTTTAATATGTATATTATTAATGTGTATTTTGTTCTTATGTTTGGTGTAATGTTAATTTTGCCTATACCATGTTTGTTTGAATTGCTACGACTAGCAGTGAGGTCACGAGTCACCTGAAGATCATCCTGGTACCTAGAATCTCAAGTCCCAGGCAAGTTGTGCCCTTGATCACTTCTTTTACCCACTCATGTTCTAATTAATCATAATGATCTGCATAGGTTAATTTGATGGGACCTAATAGGTTACCCTAGTTTGTCTATCTTTATGCCTTGTTTACCACTAAACTTTCTGGGTAGTACTTGCTAGTGCTATATGTGGATTTGGGCATTGAGATACATATTATTCATACTTTTGTTATCAGTTGCTATTTACTGTTCATGATAAGATCATTATGTTAATTGGAACATGGAGAACCACCCGGGAAAACAGTGCTACCACAAGGGAGGAATGGGACCCCTTGGCTGATTAATTAGGAAAGCTAGTGGAAGACTACCTTACCCAAAAGGGGCAAGGGCAGTAGGGGAGTGGTCAGTGTAGGGAGGCCCTCGGGAGGATTTTGCTGCGTTGGCAGTCCTGCAAGGGATTCCTGCTAGGAAGGCCCTCGGGAGGATTTTGCTGCGTTGGCGGTCCTGCAAGGGATTCCTGCATTGGAGCTTCCTATAAACTGTAGCGGGTTTTCTGAAGCTAGTGGAACTTTGTAAAGGCCTCGTAGTGTTACCCTGCCTCGCCTCCTCGGTAGAGGTGTATGGGAAGTCGCGATCCCTTGGCAGATGGGTAACATGACTTGTGGGTAAAGATGCGCAACCTCTGCAGAGTGTAAAACTGGTATACTAGCCGTGCTCACGGTCAAGAGCAGCTCGGACACTCACATGATTAAATTATGGAACTAAATTCAATTTGTCATATGCATTGCATCGCAGGTGAAGTTGTTACTTTTGTTCTACTACTTAATTGGGTTTGGTATTTACTTATACTTAGTAACTGCTAATAAAATTTTGACCAACCTTAAAAGCAATGCTCAGCTCTAACCATCTTCTTTGGTAAGCCTTACACTTCACGTGAGCTCCCACCTTTGGCGAGTTCATGCACATTATTCTCCACAACTTGTTGAGCGATGAACGTATGTGAGCTCACTCTTGCTGTCTCACACCCCCCCACAGGTCAAGAACAGGTACCCCAGGATGAGGCGCGTGGAGGATGCTGCGATGTGTTCGTGAGAGATCTAGGCCGTCGTCTCCCAGTCAACTTTGGGTTGCTGGACCGTTGTCTCCTTATAATGTAATTATTTATTTATTTTATACAGAACTCCTATTATGTAGTAAAGATGTGACATTCGATCCTGTGCCACTATACATCATATGTGTGAGACTTGGTCCCAGCATACCTGGTGTTTATGTTCGCGCCCGGGTCTTGGTGCCCCGAAACCCGGGTGTGACAGAAGCTGACTTCGAATGACGAAGAGTGTGTCTGGAAAGAGCAAACCGAAAAGCTTCGGCTTTGGTTAAAATTTTTAACAGCACAACAGTGCAATGTCAATGAATGTTGTGGTAACTCCTCACCAACCTGTCTGCTTATATAGTGCTGCAGGGGAAGAAGGTGAACTGCCAGTCCGCCCACACTGGCTGAACAATGGACCGCTCAGTGCTCGAAATATTTTAATCATTTTTCGATAACGAGCTCAGAGAAGGTGTTTTTTTGGACCTTTGGCATTCCGAAGTCTTTGTGCTTTTCGCGGATCGAGCTCGTTACGAAAAGAACGATCTAGCACTGCGAAGGGGCTACTGTTGGAGGCCTTCTACTCCGCCGAAGGTCCTTAAGACGAAGATCTTGCGTAAAAGTTACAATGCGGAATGCCGAAGCTCGGTAGCTTCGGTTCAGACCAAGCAAAGAAGAAAAAGGACTAGTTAGACCTTCTTAGTTTAAATTGCTTGTAAACTAATGTTCGAGGACATGGATGTAACTTTACTCGAGCTGCGTCTCGTTCCTATAAATACAATACCCCGTACTATTCACGCTAGATTATACTCATTCTCTCGCATCCTCGCCTTCGAGCAAGCCGAAGTTATCAATGTAATATTAACATTGTTTATATTCATATATGTTTTATGGAATGAAAGAATAAATGAATTACTATAATATGACTATCATATTTACTCTCTTGTATTCCTATCCTTATATTAATATGATGAAGGGTTAATACGATGAAGGTGTGTCCTTCTTGACCTTCTTCTTGACCTTCGTCTGAGAAACATTATACCCGTAAGGAGATAATGCTTCAAGGGACGAAGGTCTTTAGCGATTAACAATTGTGTTGTCTTGTTCTTAACTAACATCATTTGAGAATAAGTAGCCAATAAAAATGAACTAGCCAACGACAAATATTGAAGCACGGAACATCAGATAGCGATGGTAGTCCACTCCATTCCAGTTACCACTCCAGATAATGAACCAAACAGCACCTTAGCTGAAACCAGATCTCAAAGCCATACTGGAAAATAGTAATAACTTAACTGAACCGTTTCAACTCTTTATATTTACAAATGAAGTCCTCAGGCATCTCCAGACTGGCACTATGGATGAGGGTGCAAATGCTACTCATTCTGTAATTGTTATTTTCTTCTTTTTTTTGAACCATGCCATCATCGTTATCTCATATTGCAACAGTCTGGTCTTCCTTCCAGTAACTTCTCCCACATGCATAGCATTAGCCTTGGCGATTGGTAATGAGCAGTATAGTAGCCAGGGACGCATCCATATGGACAAAATTTGCCGCTGTGAATGTATTCAACGGGTCTTGTCCTATTGAACTGCTTGACCCACAAACCCAAGCTCACGTCTTCCATTTTGAAGAGCTGCATAGAGATTAATAGTAAATTAGCTTCTTCATTAATCTGAATTGCTTTTGTGAACTACCTGTAGAGAGAGAGAGTTTATCAGTTTTGAAACATGAGATCAAACCAAGGCTCATACACAAATGTTATTTGCAATTAGCTTACTAGTCAGCAAATATTTAAAGAATCACATAAAGCTTCTATCGACCATTGTCTCTATGAGCTGCGTGGTGAGCACACAGCGAACTATTCTTCTGACCATTGTCTCTATGTTCCTTATATTGACACATTGCCTAATCTGCTATATATAAAAAACTAAAAAGTTACATTTTGGCAATTTTTTATTCAAAGTGCTGTTTGACAAGTGTCTGACATTCAGACGGCACTTTTGTGAAATGTAAAAAAAGAAGCATGGAAGGCCTTTTTGTTGTGACCATTCTATGGAGGATATTTTCTCAAGAGGAAAATATAACATACTCTAAATTTCATCCTCTAAAAAAAATATTCTATGTCCTTTACAATTCTCTCTAAAATATTCCGTCCTCTATATCTTCACCGTCTCCAACAACGTACTCTAAAGTTCATCCTCTATAACATACCAACTATATAAATAGAATATTTTTATAGCAAACAGTAATGCTCTTACCCCTGCCAATGTACGGATCATACGTCTCACAAGTGCTTTTGGACGGTCAAGCTACTGCTAGCGCCTGATAGCGGACCAGCAGAAGAACTCCAGAGATAGTGGATGCTCGAGTGCTCCTCTATTTTAGAGTACGCTTTACAGGCTGCTGCTGGACACGAAAAGGAACCTGTAAATCTCTATATTTAGAGTTCAGAACCGTATACAAACCCTTGCTGGAGGCAGCCTAAGATTGTACCGTCAGCTTTTGCTTCATGAATTCTGACATGATAAAATCAGCAATATCAGATGATATAACATATCCAGGGCCATTTGCATATGCCGGATACATCTCTTCCGGCCACTCCTGTGAAGTGATAAACAAGATTAACGATATCCACACTATAAATTCAAACTAGTGTCAAAAAGAGCATCAAGTGTATGCTAAAACATGTAAGCTATATCCAGTCACAATATGCTAACAAAACATGTCCGGACAAGATACAGTAGCCCAGTTTCTGTAAACATAATACTACTTAATGCTGACCTGTTAGATGAGGAACTCTACAACAGGAGTACAGGTCCAACTGATCATATAATGCTATCATGCTGCTTAGATAGCTAAAGATGTTAACAGCTAAACAATGATGCAAAGAATCATATGTCAAGTCTCCATTAATTGATCGTCAAGGGGCCTGCCGTCAGATGCAGACACACATCAAGTGATTTTCCAATTCGGTTTACAAAGACTGATAACTTACTATATGAATAAATAAAGAGTAAAATTGTAATTTCCAAATTAATGTATCGGGCAAAACCCCCGTCTTGACAATGATATACTATGATTTCAGTGCGCAAATCTCTGAAGATAATATGACATTGGGTGACAGAAGAGAGATGGAATTTCAATTCATTTATTGTGAGACAAATTAGTTGCATCCGAAACAGAATAAATGTTACAAGTAAATAAACAAAGAAATGCTGCAAACTCTGCACTTCTACAAAATAATGTGAACACACACCCAATTGTTAAAAGAATTCAATATCAACTATATCACTATATGAATATAGGTTTAACCAGTCTTATCACAGTTAACACATCAGTCCACTACAGAACTACAGATGAACGTAACTTTATGGAATGATGGTTGCAAAAAGGTAATTTTTCTTTTGCTTCAAGCTATATAAGAAATGTCTTTTAGAAGGATATAAGAAATGCTAAGGTGGTGCTTGAAGAATGAAATGTAATAACTGCTACAACAAACATTTCATAAGCTTAACCTCATAAGTCACGGCCCATTTCCCATGGCGTAGCGGCTTGTGTTGTATATTCATACTCCCCATGTAAAGACTTTTCCCGCTTGGTACCTTCTTAATTTCAGTGATTACTGAATCAAGTCTCACGAATGTATCATCATCACACTTCATTACATATTCAGCAGAGACAACATGAACAGCAACCAAGTTCACTACTGTCAGAAAAATGCAGATACAACAGTTACACTACTCCAAAGAAGATTTAGTTCAAACAGCAAGAAATTCTGTGTCTTACCCCATACTCGCATATTGCAAGAGTCTTCATAACGACAAGATCATAGTTATCCAGGAAGGGCACAAAAACAATGTCCCCAAAAAATTCAGCTTCCTTCTTCAACTCCACGTTCACTTCCTTTCTGCCATGCTGGAATTAAGAAACACCTTCAGCATAAGCACACAAAACAAATCAAGTAATCTAAGCCTTTGGGTAAGTGTTTACCAGTGCAACGAAAAACCGAGCCACCGTGTTTGGTGACTTGTGCACAGCAGACATCCATGTCTTCCTCACACCCATACGTTCAGCAAAATGATTGGCTGATGACAGGATGCCAATGAAAATCTCAACTGACTCATCAGCCAGCGGAGCCTGCCAAACAGTAGAAAACTCCAAATAATTCTGTGGCGCAAAGCTTGGGTGTGTAGTGGGCAAAGACCCTGCAATCACTGAATGCACATCTAGGCCCCCATTCAGTGACAGACCTGTAGCATCCTCTAGCACAAACCCCTACAAGGACCACAAGAAACATAAATTAACTGGACAAGTAAGCCAAATGCCGAGAACCTCAACTGTCATGAACCACTAAATATTTAAACTAACTGCAATACATAGTGGCATAGTGCATTCACCAGCATTTCTTACTGCATGAAGTGGAGAAACATATGCACTTACAGGACGGTAAGGAAATGAAGTGACATGTCGCCCATCAGCGCTCACATGGTAACCCTCCAACCCAGCACTGAGAGTAAGAACAAACAGCCGGCCCTCCACGAAAGGAAATGGCCAACCCAAATTGACTTCCTCCTTCTGCCCGATCAGCCGATTCAGCCACCATGCATGCCGTCTTTGATGTTGTCTTTGATTCCTCCGACCTGTCATAATTGTCCCTAATCCACTTCCCGCACTTCACCAACCCATCAACTGCACGTCAACAAAGATATTCATTCAGCATGTCTGAACAACAGAATCCACCTGAGGTCAAACAGTTGAAAACCATGAACTGACAGGGGTCCCCAACGCAGCGGGCCAGCCCCTCCATCGCGCGGTGGTGGAAGGAAGCCCACGCCCCCGCCGACGCTGCCTTCCTCATCACCCGATGCAGTGGGAAACCCTAGCCCCACCACTCGACGGCGCGCGCTGCTACGGCGTCGCGGGCTGTCACGACCCTACCAGGAATGCATAGATTCAGACAAGGTAACAAGAGGGCATAAAGGAAGATAGAGGGGTTAAAGTAATACAGTTGTAAGCTGCTGGCATCTAGCTGTAATAACTGATTAGATCTGTCATCTAGCTGTTAATCCAGCTGTAATAACTGATTAGCAGTTAGAACCAATTTGGGCTACTATAAATCTGAGCATTTGTAATGGAGAAGGCATGAAATGAAATAAAACAGAAATCCAGCACCACCACATACCTGTGTGATTTAGGGTTCTTGTTTGATTCGGCCAAGGGGGAAACCTCACGTCGGATGAACCCTAGGGAGAGGGAAAACCATACCTGGGCACAGATCCAAGGGTGGGCGAAACCCTAGACCTAGGTTCCTCACAATTGGTATCAGAGCCGTCAATCCTCGGCGGGGTGCGACGAAGGAGACCAGCTTGCTGCTGGGAAAGACAACGACTAGAAGGCGAAGTGCTCTTCATCGGAAGATTGGAGCTGGACTCCAACAGGCAGCGGCATCAACACCATCTGCGACACAGTTCTCCACCAAGCCCACGATTCTTGGAAGTCACAGCCACGGAATCCTCCACTAAACCGTTCGTGCAGACAAGATTTCTTCTAGAAGCGATGGCAACTTCGCAGAAGGAGGAGAGGTGGGAGAAGATGTGGCACATTCTGGACCGGCTAGACCACCAACTCGAGAATTGGGAGGTGGGACAGCACAGACTGCAGGGCCAGGCGGAACTGGTTACTGCGAGGAAGACGGAGGAGCATGGTAGTCACAACTGCGTTCCAGTGATACTTGGAGGTACCAATTTGTCAATGTTCGGTGAAAAGTCTGCTAAGAAGATGGTATGGGGTAGGGTATTTGGTTCAAATTCACATGGCCTTGTGCAACAGCTAGCTCATGGGGTGGGTGATCAGTGGCACAATAATTGTGAGCAGGATGTTGTGCCTAATGTCCCATGGATGTTTGTTGGAATGCCACAACAAGCAAGTACATACCCAGTGTCTAGTGAAATGGGTCTTACAGTGGCATGGAACGGGGAGATGCAATTTGAAACTCACACACATGAGGGATTACTGCAGCAACTTGCTCAAGGTGGAGAAGCCTTAGAAGAATTGGCTGAGAAGAAGGGGGATGTTGTAGATGAGACCAGCAAGTCTGACCCACCAAGTAAGACAGTTGCTATGGTTATGAATGGAGGAAGCATGGAGGGGCTTCTTCCTGCTAGTGTTATCAGTGTGCTTGAGGAAGGCCCTAAGAAGGAGCAGAATGCTGAAAATGTTGATGCTACTAGTGCTGGTGGTATCCTTTATCAAGATTTGGTTCCAAAATCAACCCATGAAACTAATGGTGCAGGCGAGATTATATGTGTCCCTAAGGTTGATGATGAGGATTGGGAGATACTACAGGTTAGAGAAATCAGTGAAGAAGAGGTGGAAGATTACCTTGTGGTATCTAAAGAAGGGGCTGTGGAAGAGATGCTAGATCTCAGTTTGGTTGATAGTGCCATCTTTTGCATTGTGCAGCTTCTAAAGGTTAACAATAGCTTGCTACTGGAAGCACATAGGTCTGGTTTTGTGTTGATTTTTGATGGGAGGCAGAACAATGGCAGTGTTCATTATGTGATATTTGAGCTAACACAAGGGTGGCTACCTGCTTCTAGCCCAGGAAACAGTGATATGGCAGGACAGTCACAACTGGACATTCAACGAAAATCCATGAACAAGTTAATGAGCTTACAATTCAGAATGGTGTATGATAAAGGCAAGGAGAACATAGTGACTGATGATTATGCTCAAGATCTGTGGTCTAGGGTGACTAATCACATTTCATGTCAGGCTGTATTCTCAGGACAGAGGGCTGTTCCTTATCACTGGTTCAAGAGTTTATTTGGGTGGACAGATCTGAAAATCGGTGTTGATCAGTTGGTAAGGCAGTGTCCAGTTTTCCAACAAACACAACAAGGGCAGCAGTTTTCAATTGGGTCATTGCATCAGGCTTCCATGGGTGGTTACTTCTTTAACTCATTGTATAGGTATGCAGTCTTGGTGTTGGCAGTCCCTGTGATCAAAGGAAGTGAGGACTTATGGGTGGCTGTTTGGATACAACAGCAGGCTGCTGACAGTTCTGTGTTCAAAGACCAAGGTACTCTCGACCATACAAAGTGTTGGCAATGGTTGGGGCAATGGCATACCGCCTGCAACTTTCAGCCAAGGCACATGAGAGTGAGGAAATCTTCAACCACAGATTTGGTGGGAAAAGGGCAATGCAACAATCATGCTGGTTGTGCTCCGAGAGTCAGGCATGTTGCTGGAGTTATCTACTTGGAGGGATTTTTATGCCGTGCAGGCTCGTTTTCCTACTGAAAGTCGCCTAGAGGGGGGGGGGTGAATAGGGCGAAACTGAAAATCACAAAAATAATCACAACTACAAGCCGGGTTAGCGTTAGAAATATAATAGAGTCCGTTAGAGAGGGTGCAAAAACAAATCGCAAGCAAATAATGAAGTGAGACACGCGGATTTGTTTTACCGAGGTTCGGTTCTCTCAAACCTACTCCCCGTTGAGGAGGCCACAAAGGCCGGGTCTCTTTCAACCCTTCCCTCTCTCAAACGGTCCCTCGGACCGAGTGAGCTTCTCTTTCTCAAATCACTTGGGAATCAAACTTCCCGCAAGGACCACCACACAATTGGTGTCTCTTGCCTCGATTACAAGTGAGTGTTTGATCACAAGAAAGAAAACCAAAGAAAAAGAAGCGATCCAAGCGCAAGAGCTTAAATGAACACAACAAATCACTCTCTCTAGTCACTAGGGCTTTGTGTGGAGTTGGGAGAGGATTTGATCTCTTTTGGTGTGCTTTGCAATGAATGCTAGCTCTTGTATAGTGGTTGGAAGTTGGAAAAACTTGGATGCAATGAATGGTGGGGTGGTTGGGGTATTTATAGCCCCAACCACTAAAAGTGGCCGTTGGTGGAGGCTGTCTGTCGATGGCGCACCGGACAGTCCGGTGCACACCGGACATGTCCAGTGCCCCTGCCACGTCATCAATGCCGTTGGATTCTGACCGTTGGAGCTTCTGACTTCTGGGCCCGCCAGGATGTCCGGTGCACACCGGACATCAACTGTTCATTGTCCGGTGTGCCAGTATGGGCGCGCCTGACGTCTGCGCGCGCATTAAATGCAGCGCAGGTAGCCGTTGGCGCCGAAATAGCCGTTGCTCCGCTGTTACACCGGACAGTCCGGTGCACACCGGACATGTCCGGTGAATTATAGCGGAGCGGCTACCGCGCGAACCCGAGGCTGGCGAGTTGAGGAGGCCGCGCTTCTATGGAGCACCGGACACTGTCCGGTGTACACCGGACAGTCCGGTGAATTATAGCGGAGCGACCTGAGAAATTCCCGAAGGTAGCGAGTTCGAGTTGGAGTCCTCTGGTGCATCCGGTGGCGCACCGGACACTGTCCGGTGTACACCGGACAATCCGGTGCCTCCAGACCAGAGGTGCCTTCGGTTGCCTCTTTGCTCCTTTGTTGAATCCAAAACTTGATCTTTTTATTGGCTGAGTGTGAACCTTTTGCACCTGTATAACTTATACACTCGAGCAAACTAGTTAGTCCAATATTTGTGTTGGGCAATTCAACCACCAAAATTATTTAGGGACTAGGTGTAAGCCTAATTCCCTTTCAATCTCCCCCTTTTTGGTGATTGATGCCAACACAAACCAAAGCAAATATAGAAGTGCATAATTGAACTAGTTTGCATAATGTAAGTGCAAAGGTTGCTTGGAATTGAGCCAATATAAATGTTTACATGATGCGCATGGATTGTTTTCTTTGTTTTTGACATATTGGACCACATTTGCACCAAAAGTTTTGTTTTTGCAAATTCTTTTGTAAATTCTTTTCAAAGTCTTTTTGCAAGATAGTCAAAGGTAAATGAATAAGATTTTGCAAGGCATTTTCAAGTTTTGAAATTTTCTTCCTTTGTTCAAAAAGTTTTCCTTTTGACTAAACAAAACTCCCCCTCAAATAAAGTCTCCTCTTAGTGTTCAAGAGGGTTTTAAGGTATCAAATTTGAAAAATACTACTTACTCCCCCTTTAGAACACAAAGAGATACCAACTTTGAAATTTACCAATTGAAAATCATCAATTTTAAAAATAGGGTGGTGGTGCGGTCCTTTTGCTTTGGGCCAATACTTTCTCCCCCTTTGGCATGAATCGCCAAAAACGGATACTTAGAATGAAATATAGGCCCTTATAAGTACTTTCTCCTTCTTTGGTCATAAAATAAATGAGTGAAGATTATACCAATGTTGGAGAGTGATGCGGAGCTATGGCGAAGGATGAGTAGTAGAGTGGAGTGGAAGCCTTTGTCTTTGCCGAAAACTCCAATTCCCTTTCAATATACCTATGACTTGGTTTGAGATATACTTGAAAACACATTAGTCATAGCATATATAAAAGAGACATGATCAAAGGTATATTTATGAGCTATGTGTGCAAGTTTAGCAAAAGAAATTCCTAGAATCTAGAATATTAAGCTCATGCCTAAGTCTGGTAAAAGATTGTTCATCAAGCGGCTTGGTAAAGATATCGGCTAATTGATCTTTAGTGTTAATGTATGAAATCTCGATATCCCCCTTTTGTTGGTGATCCCGAAGAAAATGATACCGAATGGCTATGTGTTTAGTGCGGCTATGCTCAACGGGATTATCCGCCATGCGGATTGCACTCTCATTATCACATAGAAGAGGAACTTTGGTTAATTTGTAACCGTAGTCCCGCAGGGTTTGCCTCATCCAAAGCAATTGCGCGCAACAGTGACCTGCGGCAATATACTCGGCTTCGGCGGTAGAAAGAGCGACCGAATTTTGCTTTTTTGAAGCCCAAGACACCAAGGATCTTCCCAAGAACTGGCAAGTCCCCGATGTGCTCTTTCTATTAATCTTACACCCCGCCCAATCGGCATCCGAATAACCAATCAAATCAAAAGTGGATCCCCGAGGGTACCAAAGCCCAAACTTAGAAGTATAAGCCAAATATCTCAAGATTCGTTTTACGGCCGTAAGGTGTGATTCCTTAGGGTCGGCTTGGAATCTTGCACACATGCAGACGGAAAGCATAATGTCCGGTCGAGATGCACATAAGTAAAGCAATGAACCAATCATCGACCGGTATACCTTTTGATCCACGGACTTACCTCCCGTGTCGAGGTCGAGATGCCCATTTGTTCCCATGGGAGTCTTGATGGGCTTGGCATCCTTCATTCCAAACTTGCTTAGAATATCTTGAGTATACTTAGTTTGGCAAATGAATGTGCCCTCTTGGAGTTGTTTGACTTGAAATCCTAGAAAATACTTCAACTCCCCCATCATAGACATCTCGAATTTCTGTGTCATGATCCTACTAAATTCTTCACATGTAGATTTGTTAGTAGACCCAAATATAATATCATCAACATAAATTTGGCATACGAACAAATCATTGTCAAGAGTTTTAGTGAATAAAGTAGGATCGGCTTTGCCGACTTTGAAGCCATTTGCAATAAGGAAATCTCTAAGGCATTCATACCATGCTCTTGGGGCTTGCTTGAGCCCATAAAGCGCCTTAGAGAGCCTATAAACATGGTTAGGGTACTCACTGTCTTCAAAGCCGGGAGGTTGCTCAACATAGACCTCCTCCTTGATTGGTCCATTGAGGAAGGCACTCTTCACGTCCATTTGATAAAGCTTGAAGCCATGGTAAGTAGCATAGGCCAATAATATGCGAATTGACTCAAGCGTAGCTACGGGTGCATAGGTTTCACCAAAATCCAAACCTTCGACTTGTGAATACCCCTTGGCCACGAGTCGAGCTTTGTTCCTTGTCACCACACCATGCTCGTCTTGCTTGTTGTGGAAGACCCACTTGGTTCCTACAACATTTTGATTAGGACGTGGAACTAAATGCCATACCTCATTCCTTGTGAAATTGTTGAGCTCCTCTTGCATCGCCATCACCCAATCCGAATCTTGAAGTGCTTCCTCTACCCTGTGTGGCTCAATAGAGGAAACAAAAGAGTAATGTTCACAAAAATGTGCAACACGAGATCGAGTAGTTACCCCCTTGTGAATGTCGCCGAGGATGGTGTCGACGGGGTGATCTCGTTGTATTGCTTGGTGGACTCTTGAGTGTGGCGGCCTTGGTTGTTCATCCTCCTTGTCTTCATCATTTGCATCTCCCCCTTGATCGTTGCCGTTATTTTGAGGTGGCTCATCTTCTTGATCTTCTTGTTCAACATCTTGAGCCTCATCCTCAATTTGAGTTGGTGGAGATGCTTGCATGGAGGAGGATGGTTGATCTTGTGCATGTGGAGGCTCTTCGGATTCCTTAGGACACACATCCCCAATGGACATGTTCTGAAAGCTCTCTTGTGAGTTTTGGTGTTTGGATGACAACTCAATTAAAGGACTAACAAGTGTACTAAGTGTTGAACAGGTGCTTAAGGTAAAGCTTACAAGGTTCAACACAAGTGAACAAATGTGATTGTCCAAGAACTGGATTATGGATACATAATGGACATCACAAGTAAGATGGACATTGCATAAAGTGAGACTCGGGTGCGAAGCTCGGAGACAACTGATCAAGCCAAGGACGGAGGCAAGAGAAGCTTCGAGGTACCAAGTGCACGGGAGAAAGTCAAGGAGGCTGAGGAACCCAAAGCCAAGGGTGAAGAAGAAGGCTTGCAAAGTCAAGGGTGATCGAGTTGAGAAGAGATATAGCACATCAAGGATCACTACATAAGGACGTGACTTACAACCAATGAGGTAACAGCTACAGTTATGTGGTGTAAGTCATAAGGCTGAAGACCAAGCTTTAAGAAAGAGATCAAGGTCACTAGAAAGAGAATAAGTGACAAAACCAGAACTGGAAGCAGCCCAAAAGAGCTAAGTTCACCTTAATCTTTAGTTTGGGTTGTTCCTATGTTTGGAGATGTTCTATGTGACCTTTGCAGGATGTTGGAGCTAAGAAATGTCAATCTAGATCAAGTCAAGCCGACTTGATGATTTATGAGTCCAACATCAAAGCTTAAGCATGAGAAATAACATGGATGAACAAGGTGCAAATCATGAAGTAAAGGTATGTTTCTAAGCCTTAGTACATTGGTTTTGTGTACTAATATATTTGTCTAAGTGTTAGAAACAGAAAGAAGAAGAAGAGAGAAGAGGAGAAAAGACTTGGCTGTGTGCTGCCAAGACCCAGCTCGGTCTGGAGCACCGGACTGTCCGGTGTGCACCGGACAGTGTCCGGTGCGCCAGGCCGACTCGGGTCGAACTGGCCGCTCTCGGGAATTCGCCGACGGCGTACGGCTAAAATTCACCGGACTGTCCGGTGTGCCAACGGTCGGCCCGGCCAACGGTCGGCCGCGCGATCTGCGCGGGACACGTGGCCGAGCCAACGGCTAGATGGAGGCACCGGACTGTCCGGTGTGCACCGGACATGTCCGGTGTGCCAACGGCTCCCAGATCTGCAACGGTCTGCAACGGTCGGCTTCGCCGTAGAAGGAAAGAAATCGGGCACCGGACAGTGTCCGGTGTGCACCGGACTGTCCGGTGCGCCACCCGACAGAAGGCAAGATTTGCCTTCCTGGATTGCTTCCAACGGCTCCTAGGCCCCTTGTGCCTATAAAAGGGACCCCTAGACGTCTCCAGCAATACATAAGTGCAGCCAACAAGTGTAGACTTCATTGGAATCATTTCTCGCTCTCCCTCTTGTGTGTAACTCTATAGTTTGTGTAGAAGGCACAACTATAAGCCTTTAGAGAGAGGAGTAGTGCTGCTAAGAGCTAGTGCAAGGTCTTGAGCATATCGTTACTCTGCCGGGGTGCTGCCAAGAAGTTTGTAAGCAGCCGCGGTTCTGGTGTAACCCCACTCAATAGTGAAAGGCTCTACCTGTCATACTGACAGATCTGAGCAAACGGAGGAAGGAGTTGAAATAGACTCCAAGCCCAGGTGTGGCTAACTCCAACGAGGACTAGGCAAGCATTTCAGGCTTGGCCGAACCTCGGGATAAATCCTTGCGTCTGTGTGCTCTATTCTGTATTGTATCCTGACTCTCTGTCTTACTCACCTTTATATCTGCACTTCAATACTTATCTGTGGTATAAGCTTGATTTGAAGTGCAGGACATTTTGAGACAGGATCTTCCATTCCGCTGCGACCTACTCGAGGAGTCTTCTCATTCCACTGCGTACTAGGTCTTCGAGTAGAGTAAGAATTTAAGGTTTAAAGTAATAAGTTTTATTCGCCTATTCACCCCCCCCTCTAGGCGACATCTAGATCCTGTTCCCGGGCCAAAGGGAACTTTCATTAGCGCTATGCATGGAGCCTGTTCTTCACCTATCTCATCAAGATCAACTTGCTCTACTTGAGAGCCGTTAGTCTCATCAAACACAACGTCACAAGAAACTTCAACAAGTCCTGAGGACTTGTTAAAGACTCTATATGCCCTTGTGTTTGAGTCATATCCTAGTAAAAAGCCTTCTACAGTTTTAGGAGCAAATTTAGATTTTCTACCTCTTTTGATAAGAATAAAACATTTGCTACCAAAAACTCTAAAATATGAAATATTGGGCTTTTTACCGGTTAGGAGTTCATAGGATGTCTTCTTGAGGATTCGATGAAGATATAACCGGTTGATGGCGTAGCAAGCGGTGTTGACCGCTTCGGCCCAAAACCGATCCGGTGTCTTGTACTCATCAAGCATGGTTCTTGCCATGTCCAATAGAGTTCGATTCTTCCTCTCCACTACACCATTTTGTTGTGGAGTGTAGGGAGAAGAGAACTCATGCTTGATGCCCTCCTCCTCAAGGAAGCCTTCAATTTGAGAGTTCTTGAACTCCGTCCCATTGTCGCTTCTAATTTTCTTGATCCTTAAGCCGAACTCATTTTGAGCTCGTCTCAAGAATCCCTTTAAGGTCTCTTGGGTATGAGATTTTTCCTGTAAAAAGAACACCCAAGTGAAGCGAGAATAATCATCCACAATAACTAGACAGTACTTACTCCCGCCGATGCTTATGTAAGCGATCGGACCGAATAGGTCCATGTGTAGGAGCTCCAGTGGCCTGTCACTAGTCATGATGTTCTTGTGTGGATGATGAGTGCCAACTTGCTTCCCGGCTTGGCATGCGCTACAAATCCTGTCTTTCTCAAAATGAACATTTGTTAGTCCTAAAATGTGCTCTCCCTTTAGGAGCTTATGAAGATTCTTCATTCCAACATGGGCTAGTCGGCGGTGCCAGAGCCAACCCAAGTTAGTCTTAGCAACCAAGCAAGTGTCGAGTTCAGCTCTATCAAAATCTACCAAGTATAGCTGACCCTCTAACACTCCCTTAAATGCTATTGAATCATCACTTCTTCTAAAGACAGTAACACCAGTATCAGTAAATAGACAGTTGTAGCCCATTTGACATAATTGGGATACGGAAAGCAAATTGTAATCTAAAGAATCTACAAGAAAAACATTGGAAATAGTATGGTCAGGTGATATAGCAATTTTACCCAAACCTTTGACCAAACCTTGATTTCCATCCCCGAATGTGATAGCTCGTTGGGGATCTTGGTTTTTCTCATAAGAGGAGAACATCTTTTTCTCCCCTGTCATGTGGTTTGTGCACCCGCTGTCGAGTATCCAACTTGAGCCCCCGGATGCATAAACCTACAAAACAATTTTAGTTCTTGATTTTAGGTACCCAAACGGTTTTGGGTCCTTTGGCATTAGAAACAAGAACTTTGGGTACCCAAACACAAGTCTTTGATCCCTTGTGTTTGCCCCCAACAATCTTGGCAACTACCTTGCCGGATTTGTTAGTTAAAACATATGATGCATCAAAAGTTTTGAATGAAATAGCATGATCATTTGATGCATTAGGAGTTTTCTTTCTAGGCAACTTGGCACGGGTTGGCTGCCTAGAGCTAGATGTCTCACCCTTATACATAAAAGCATGGTTAGGGCCAGAGTGAGACTTCCTAGAATGAGTTCTCCTAATTTTGCTCTCAGGATAGCCGGCAGGGTACAAAATGTAACCCTCGTTATCCTGAGGCATGGGAGCCTTGCCCTTAACAAAGTTAGATAAATTCTTTGGAGGGGCATTAAGTTTGACATTGTCTCCCCTTTGGAAGCCAATGCCATCCTTGATGCCTGGGCGTCTCCCATTATAGAGCATGCTTCTAGCAAATTTAAATTTTTCATTTTCTAAGTCATGCTCACTAATCTTAGCATTAAGTTGTGCTATGTGATCATTTTGTTTTTTAATTAAGGCTAGGTGATCATGGATAGCATCAACATTAATATCTCTACACCTAGTACAAATGGAAATATGCTCAGTAGATGTAGAGGGTTTGCAAGATTTTAATTCTACAACCTTAGCATGCAACATATCATTCTTAGTTCTAAGGTCAGAAATTGTAACATTGCAAACATCTAATTCTTTAGCCTTAGCAATTAATTTTTCATTCTCATTTCTAAGGCTAGCAATAGAATCATTCAACTCATCAATCCTAGCGAGCAATTCAACATTATCATTTCTAGGATAGGAAGTTGAATCAATACAAACATGAGAATCAACCTTAGCAATTAAATTAGCATTTTCATTTCTAAGGTTGGCAATAGTGTCATGGCAAGTGCCTAGCTCACTAGATAATTTGTTACATTTTTCTATCTCTAGAGCATAAGCATTTTTTACCTTAACACGTTTCTTGTTTTCCTTGATTAGGAAGTCCTCTTGGGAGTCCAAGAGATCATCCTTTTCATGGATAGCACTAATTAGCTCATTTAATTTTTCTTTTTGTTCCATGTTAAGGTTGGCAAAAAGGATACGCAAATTATCTTCCTCACCACTAGCATTATCATCACTAGAAGATTCATATTTAGTGGAGGAGTTAGATTTAACCTTCTTCCTTTTGCCGTCCTTTGCCATGAGGCACTTGTGGCCGATGTTGGGGAAGAGGAGTCCCTTGGTGACGGCGATGTTGGCGGCGTCCTCGTCGGAGGAGGACTCGGTGGAGCTCTCGTCGGAGTCCCATTCCCGGCAAACATGGGCATCACCGCCCTTCTTCTTGTAGTACTTCTTCTTTTCTCTCCTCTTTCCCTTCTTGTCGTCGCCCCTGTCACTGTCACTAGACATAGGACATTTTGCAATAAAATGACCGGGCTTACCACACTTGTAGCAAACCTTCTTGGAACGGGATTTGTAGTCCTTCCCCTTCCGTTGCTTGAGGATTTGCCAAAAGCTTTTGATGATTAAGGCCATCTCCTCATTGTCGAGCTTGGAGGCGTCAATTGGTTGTCTACTTGGTGTAGACTCCTTCTTCTCCTCCGTTGCCTTGAAGGCCACCGGTTGCGCCTCGGATGTGGAGGGTTCGTCAAGCTCGTTGATCTTCTTTGAGCCTTTAATCATGCATTCAAAGCTCACAAAATTCCCGATAACTTCCTCGGGGGTCATTAGTGGATATCTAGGATTACCACGAATTAATTGAACTTGAGTAGGGTTAAGGAAAATAAGAGCTCTTAAAATAACCTTAACCACCTCGTGGTCATCCCATTTTTTGCTCCCGAGGTTGCGCACTTGGTTCACCAAGGTCTTGAGCCGATTGTACATATCTTGTGGCTCCTCCCCTTGGCGAAGACGGAAGCGACCGAGCTCCCCCTCGATCGTTTCCCGCTTGGTGATCTTGGTGAGTTCATCACCCTCGTGCGCGGTCTTGAGTAGGTCCCAAATCTCCTTTGCATTCTTCAACCCTTGTACTTTGTTGTATTCCTCCTTGCTTAGAGAGGCGAGGAGAATGGTTGTGGCTTGGGAGTTGAAGTGCTCGATTTGGGCCACTTCGTCCGTGTCATAATCCTCATCCCCTATTGATGGTACCTGTGCTCCAAACTCAACAACATTCCATATACTTTTGTGGAGTGAGGTTAGATGAAATTTCATTAAATCACTCCACCTAGCATAATCTTCGCCGTCAAAAGTCGGCGGTTTGCCTAATGGAACGGAAAGTAATGGAGTATGTCTAGATGTACGGGGATAGTTTAAGGGGATCTTACTAAACTTCTTGCGCTCTTGGCGCTTAGAAGTTACGGACGGTGCATCGGAGTCGGAGGTGGATGTTGATGAAGTGTCGGTCTCGTAGTAGACCACCTTCCTCATCCTCTTGTGCTTGTCTCCTTTCCGATGCGACTTGTGAGAACAAGATTTTTCCTTCTTCTCGTTGTGGTGAGAAGAGGAAGATCTTTTCTCCTTCCGCTTGGAGGAGTCCTTCTTCTTCTCCCTTCTCTTTGTGCGGGACTCTTCCGATGAAGTGCTCCCTTGGCTTGTAGTGGGCTTGTCGCCGGTCTCCATCTCCCTCTTGGTGTGATCTCCCGACATCACTTCGAGCGGTTAGGCTCTAATGAAGCACCGGGCTTTGATACCAATTGAAAGTCGCCTAGAGGGGGGGGGGGGGGTGAATAGGGCGAAACTGAAAATCACAAAAATAATCACAACTACAAGCCGGGTTAGCGTTAGAAATATAATAGAGTCCGTTAGAGAGGGTGCAAAAACAAATCGCAAGCAAATAATGAAGTGAGACACGCGGATTTGTTTTACCGAGGTTCGGTTCTCTCAAACCTACTCCCCGTTGAGGAGGCCACAAAGGCCGGGTCTCTTTCAACCCTTCCCTCTCTCAAACGGTCCCTCGGACCGAGTGAGCTTCTCTTTCTCAAATCACTTGGGAATCAAACTTCCCGCAAGGACCACCACACAATTGGTGTCTCTTGCCTCGATTACAAGTGAGTGTTTGATCACAAGAAAGAAAACCAAAGAAAAAGAAGCGATCCAAGCGCAAGAGCTTAAATGAACACAACAAATCACTCTCTCTAGTCACTAGGGCTTTGTGTGGAGTTGGGAGAGGATTTGATCTCTTTTGGTGTGCTTTGCAATGAATGCTAGCTCTTGTATAGTGGTTGGAAGTTGGAAAAACTTGGATGCAATGAATGGTGGGGTGGTTGGGGTATTTATAGCCCCAACCACCAAAAGTGGCCGTTGGTGGAGGCTGTCTGTCGATGGCGCACCGGACAGTCCGGTGCACACCGGACATGTCCGGTGCCCCTGCCACGTCATCAATGCCGTTGGATTCTGACCGTTGGAGCTTCTGACTTCTGGGCCCGCCAGGATGTCCGGTGCACACCGGACATCAACTGTTCATTGTCCGGTGTGCCAGTATGGGCGCGCCTGACGTCTGCGCGCGCTGCGCGCGCATTAAATGCAGCGCAGGTAGCCGTTGGCGCCGAAATAGCCGTTGCTCCGCTGTTACACCGGACAGTCCGGTGCACACCGGACATGTCCGGTGAATTATAGCGGAGCGGCTACCGCGCGAACCCGAGGCTGGCGAGTTGAGGAGGCCGCGCTTCTATGGAGCACCGGACACTATCCGGTGTACACCGGACAGTCCGGTGAATTATAGCGGAGCGGCCTGAGAAATTCCCGAAGGTAGCGAGTTCGAGTTGGAGTCCTCTGGTGCATCCGGTGGCGCACCGGACACTGTCCGGTGTACACCGGACAGTCCGGTGCCTCTAGACCAGAGGTGCCTTCGGTTGCCTCTTTGCTCCTTTGTTGAATCCAAAACTTGATCTTTTTATTGGCTGAGTGTGAACCTTTTGCACCTGTATAACTTATACACTCGAGCAAACTAGTTAGTCCAATATTTGTGTTGGGCAATTCAACCACCAAAATTATTTAGGGACTAGGTGTAAGCCTAATTCCCTTTCACCTACTGTCCTTGCTCGTGTCAGGATCGTGGATGGTGCCTAGGGGAACTCTGGCTCCGGTTGAGATCCTGGATCGCAGAATGGTCAAGAAAGGCAACGTGGCTGTGGTCCAAGTGCTACCTAGATAGTTTGGGTTACCATCATCATGTGCTACTTGGGAGGATTTTACTATGGCCAAGAACAAATTTCCAAAGGCCCTTGCTTGGGGTCAAGCAAGCTCTCAAGGGGTGGGGGCGGATTGTCACGACCCTACCAGGAATGCATAGATTCAGACAAGGTAACAAGAGGGCATAAAGGAAGATAGAGGGGTTAAAGTAATACAGTTGTAAGCTGCTGGCATCTAGCTGTAATAACTGATTAAATCTGTCATCTAGCTGTTAATCCAACTGTAATAACTGATTAGCAGTTAGAACCACTTTGAGCTGCTATAAATCTGAGCATTTGTAATGGAAAAGACATGAAATGAAATAAAACAGAAATCCAGCACCACCACATACCTGTGTAATTTAGGGTTCTTGTTTGATTCGGCCAAGGGGGAAACCTCACGTCGGATGAACCCTAGGGAGAGGGAAAACCATACCTAAGCACAGATCCAAGGGTAGGCAAAACCCTAGACCTGGGTTCCTCACACGGGCGCGCGGCGGGGCCGGAGCATGGTGAGGAAAGGAACGACGGGGCTGGCGTATGCTCGTAAAACAATGGCGAAACGGGCGATTAATGACTAATGAGCTGCTACTAAAAGACGGGGTTGTTCTTGAAAGGATTTGATTATTGCTTAGCGATTCGCTTGATGCCTCGATAGATATGTTTGCGGCGTGTTTAGGAAGAGAAATTTGTGATTTTGCCACTCTCAAATTTGGTTGTCTGTTATTATGCTATCCCGTGTCTATGACTGGTGGGACCATCTGTGTCTATGATTTGTGGGCCCGATGGCATACTGGCGAAGCCCATAAATGATAATGGCAAAATTGCCAATGGCTCGTTTAGGAATGAGATTAGCGTGGGAATTTGGATTCGATACACAACGACGGCGGTGGGCGCTGACTAGTGGGGTGTGCCGTGCCGCTGAAGGCGAGCGGGCGGTCCATGCGGTCTTGTTGTGCGTGAGGTGGTGTTTTGAGGCCATCTCCAACGGGTCCTTAATCTCATTTTCTATTATATCCTCTATTTTAAATTTCAATTTATAAACAATATCAAATAATTTTATCTACAGTTTCACATCTCTTATTTTACATGATCCATAAAAAACAGCCTAAGACCGACATGATCCATAAAAAACAGCCTAAGACCGATGGATGACGTGTTAGAGAATTAGACATTATCAGTTTTAATTTAATCCAAAAAATTATTATGATGTATGTGACATGTATGTGTATGTGTATCACTACTTACCTAAGCTGTAAACAACATTAAAACATGCACAAAAAACAAAGAAAAGAGTGTACCCTGCGGAGGGACCGATACTCAAGGCATCAGTGGCTCCATTCATACGAGACATCTCGTGTGTATGTTCGATGTAGTCGTACGCAGTCGATGCAGGCAGATGTACGCAGTGCAGTCCCTCGAACGACATCGATGGCGAAGAACTGGATCATCGTTGGTTGGGCGGACGAAGCGAGCAGTCGCGAGTACGCTCCCCAAAAACCTGATCATCCGCACAAGTGTAGCTCTGTAGATGGAGATTTCGGAGGCCTGCTCTTCCACTCTCTCTCTGTGCTTGCAGAAGGTGGAACGGGAATAAGTTGAGTGCAATGCGTTTGAGAGATGTTCGTGTGTGACCAAAGAACCTTCACCTTCTCCGTATTTATACTCGTGCAAAGGGAGGGGAACAGATCGCCATAAGAGTAAGAAATTGACAGCCATTACTCCACGCAAAATCCGCAACTGTTAGAAAGGAATATTCGAACTAAGGTCCGATCTACCACGAGTCGTGGCCGAGTCCTTTTCTTAACTTCTGAATAGATGCATCAATGATACACCTATTTAAGTTGATTGATTTGCCCCTTAAACTTCTAGTGCGATACTGACATATTGACATATTAGTACATCATAACATTAAAGTGAGCTTTTAGTATTGATTATTATTGAATATTAATTTAGGCTACGCCAATGTTAATCAACATGACGTGGTGTGTGGAATCAAGCCGACGAGGCAGGGCCGCACGGGCGCACGACACATGGGTGAGAGGCAGGGGCACGTTGTTCGGTCGATGCAATGTCCATTATCAAAGGTATCATGTATCGGATTGAAGGAAAAGACCAACTTAAAATGTGGATAAGCCTATGAGCAGTAGATTGTGTATATAAATGTGCAAAACACCGAGTTTAAAATAAGAGTAAAAAATAATCGAATAAGTGAGCTGTTGTATATAGCCAAAGAGCACTTGTATTAAGTATTCATAACGTTGTGGAGCATATAGTTAAAGTATAAAAAATAAGACGTGATATCGTCTTACAAAATGGAAGTACAAAAGATGGTTCTTCTTCGGGCTACTATGGGTTTTCATAACTACATTTGTGAAAAAAACATGCTTTAGATAAGGATTTCGGGGAATACGTTCGGAATCCTTATTATGTGCCAACTATTAAAAATGTGTTTGGCACCAAAAGAGCCAGCGGACGGTCCACGCCTGCGCAGAGTAGATTAGGGTTCCGAGTTTTGTGCTATGTTTGTTGGCTAGATTTGCGGAATTAGCTCGGAATCAAATCGTGTAAAGGGTCCAGCCCCCCTCCTCTATAAATAGAGAGGTCTACGGCCGATTTGTAATAATCAATCGAATCAAACACTTCTATTTCGCATTTTATCCTAGGAGTAGTTTTAGTTTAGTTTAGGTTTAGCCTCTCGATCTCCAAATTCTCCGCCTCTCCTCGACTCTACGTCGATTAGAAGAGTCTAGGTCGGCCCGCCCGAGCCTAGACAACTCCTAGGATCTCTCCTCCCCGACGGGGTCCCTCCCGGGAGCGAGATCCAGGCGCCGCCGGTGATCTTCTGCCGCCCCTGCGCACGCGCGGACCGTCCGGCCCTAGGACGCGAACCGTCCGGCCGTCAGGCAGGGAACCCGAGCTCCTGCAACAGGTCGCGGACCGTCCGGTCCTGTGCCGTGGACCATCCGCACCTGACCAGAGAGCACCACCGTCTCACGCCAGGTCGCGGACCGTCCGGCCCTGTGCCGCGGACCGTCCGCGCCTGACCAGAGAGCACCGCCGCTAGTTCTTTTGAAGTGATTGGCGCCTCCAGAAAGGCGTCAACATACTTTTTGGCGACTCCGCTGGGAAAGACAAATACATAGTCATCAAATCGGCCCTCAATGGCCGGTTCAAGGGATAGCTCTGATATTTCCCCAAGCAACATCATAGAGTCGACTTGGGACACATTGTCGGCTGACGAACAGCTCCAGTTTGAGGAGCACAAGGAGCGTATGATCCAGGAGGCAAAAGCAAAATTCTTGGCCAACTTCAAAGTGGACAGGAACAACAAGGTCGTCCGACATCGGGCGACGGATCCGGCTTCGCTCCAACCCACACCAGATATCCCCAATGTAAGTAATACCAACGAACTACAATCTCTTAGAAATTATGTAGAAGAGCAACATGAACAAATGCAGAACATCATAGGGGGTATGCAAAGCGATTTTAAGAGACTAGTACGTGCATTTGATAAATCTAATATTGCAAATTTTCCTTCGCATGAGGTTGAGTTAGAGGGTAACACGCGTAATACATCGGCTACAGGTTGTCACGACCAGTCACAACCCCTTTATGGGATGCCGATGGACACATACTCTGAGCAACCACAAATCGGCAGTAAATCAGCCGATCTGCACATGCCCGGACCGTCCGCACGTGAGCGCGGACCGTCCGGGCCAGCAACAGTCGAGCCTATTTTTAATGAGTTACCTAGATATGCGCCCGAGCCACCACACACGGCACAGAACCCAAACTACCCAGTCGGACGGTCTGTATACAACGACGGACGGTCCGCATATAACCACGGACGGTCCGGGTACATATCCGGACAGTCCGCGCATGAGTCTTTTGAGGAGGATTATTACCTGAATCCTCGCCCGTCCCAGCAACACTTCCTATCACACTATGCAGTGCACCAGCCCATTAATTCAGGATCCAGAGCCCAGGAAAGCTTTCCGGCCCCACCTAGAAGGCCGAAAAGAAATGATCAAACCTATGAGCTATATAGGGTAAATGGAAATGCACCACGTATCTCAAACCAATGGGGGAAAGACAACCTACTAACATACAACCAACCCCACCTATGTTTGACCAGACAGCTGGTGGTCTTGCACCGGCTGCCATTGATATAGTGAGGGAAGAAATAGCCGGGGCGTTCCGAGATAAGCTCGGAGTAAGCATGGTCCCTGGGGGGCAATCATATCGGAAACCTTATGACAGCCGATTTGATCACCACCCGTACCCACAGGGAACTAGAATACCCGAATTCGCAAAATTTTCGGGTGATCAAGGGAAAAACACGCGCGAACATATAGACCAGTTCTTAGCACAATTGGGAGAATTGGCCGACACAGAGGCATTTCGCGTGCGTTTATTTTCATTATCTCTAACAGGAACCGCGTTTGCATGGTATGCCACTTTACCTTCTAATTCCATTTCATCATGGGGGGATCTAGAACAAAAATTTCATGATCATTTTTCTCCAGTGACTATGAGTTGGATTTGGTAGATTTAGTGTCATTGCGACAGACAAAAGATGAATTGGTTAATGATTACATCCGGAGATTCCGAGATACAAGAAACCGATGCTTTCAAATTCATTTAGCAGAAAAACAGCTAGTAGGATTAGCCTTTAATGGTCTACGATATTATTTAAAAGAAAGATTAGAAGACATCCAATTTTTACACTAGCACAGTTACACCAGAGAGCTTTGGCTTGCGAAAGCCGGAGCAAAGAAACTGCTAAAACAATGCGTCACAATGTACATATAGTAGAATGCGACCAAAGTAGCTCAGATGACGAATCAACAGAAGTGTATGCTGCTGAAATGGTTTGGCCAAAACAGGCCAAATCTTCGGCTTGTTCCTCCTTACAGCCGGTTCAAAAGAAACGACAAGAGGAGGTTAAGTTTACGTTCAATGTTGGTAAGTGTGATAAAATATTTGACGAATTACTCAAAAATGGCAACATTAAAATAAATCACACTGTTCCATCCGCCGACGAGCTAAAACGTCGTGCGTACTATAAGTGGCATAACTCATTTTCTCATGCCACTAATGATTGTAATGTGTTTCGGCGACAGATTCAATCGGCCATTAACGAAGGACGATTGAAATTTTAGGAAATGCAGGTGGATACAGAGCCCTTTCCGATGAACATGATCGACTTCGAGGGCAAGAAAGTCCTGGTTCGGCCAAACACAGCCGATAAGGGCAAAAGCAAAGAAACGATCATCGGCGATGCTAAAAAGGTTGATGGGGATTGTAAAGTTTCTTGCAGGAAAGTGGTGGCCGAGAAGACTCCCGATGGAGGGGAGACTCTGAAGGTGACCACCACAGCCTCTAGCACTGGGGGGCAAGCGCAGACAGGGAGACAGTTGCGGGAACCCGTGCTGCGCATCGCGGACAGTCCGCCATCCAGACGCGGACGGTCCGATCCTTCTCCGGGCGGTCTGGCGAACTCCAGCGGACGGTCCGGCCATACTCAGGACTCGCAGCGGCCACGTACCTTCAAACCACGACGATCAGAGATAGGTACGTGGAAAACAAATACATTTAAAGCAGCTGGTCAGCTGGTCAAGCCTGACCTGACTTTCGATCAATTGATGTCTAAATACGTGAAAAAGAAGGCCGACCCCAGTAACCGGCCAGCAAAGCGACCTCGCTCACCCATTCATGAGCAACGTCAGGTCAGGCCGATTGGATCACCCCACCAATCGGAAGAAATGAAAGGTCATACTGTACAATTGAGACCTAACATACCAACATGGACACCTTCACCCCCTTATCCGTCTATGCCATATCCATACACATACTTACCTCCACCATATGTCCCAAATCAAATGTGGGGTATGCCACCATATCCATTTGGGATGCCATAGTACCCTGCTTGGGGGGCACCCCAAACATCCGTTTTTGGCAGGTTGGCGCCGCCAGTACAAGACCGATTGAGCGCTGCTGAATCCGGTCACCAGGCACAGGCCCAACAAGATTGCCGGACTACTCGGCCTCCAAGGCCGACCAATCCGGCAGGGGGGCATATGCCTGTAGCAACTCAAAGAACAACAAAAAAGGACATCATCAAAATAGGCACTGCAGATGTTGTCATACAGGGAGACAATAAAGGGCCGATGATTTTTGGCGAATCGGGCAACACAACTTAAAAGGATACGGCTACCATCAAAACAGCCGATCCAAAATACTCCATGCCTCGATGGTGCCCAGCGGGATTGACACGGTCCCAAAAGAGAAAATTACAGCATCTAAGAGCAAAGGAGAGCCAGGAGAAGGAGGCAGAGAAAGCATTTAATGACACACATCCACTATACCCGCCACCGCAAAAGAAATGGAGACCAAAGGCCATTGAGAAAAAACAAACGGCCACAGAAATAGAAAGTCAATCTACACCAGGCGCGGACCGTCCATCTTCTGCGTGTGGACCGTCCGTCCTTCACCAGGAAGCCTCTGTACAACCTACACCAGGCGCGGACCGTCCGGCCCCCGCGCGCGGACCGTCCGCCGTTCGCCAGGAAGCCTCCGATGACACGCCGACATCAATGGAAGAGGATGACCTGCTGGGAGAAGACCTGGTCGACTACGAGGCTTCTCCAGAACGCCCAGGTATGGATGTAAATGTTATTACGTTTTCTGTCGATTGTACTATTATCGACGACGATGAGTCTGTTGTTGCCCAGTTTGATTTTGGTCCTAAAGAAGCCGCCTTTACTAAACCAAAGGAATCGGTAAATCATTTAAAGCCGCTCTTCGTGCGCGGTCACATTGATGGAATACCGATTGCTAAGATGTTGGTAGATGGAGGGGCGGCTGTAAATCTAATGCCTTATTCATTATACAGAAAATTAGGTAAACAAGATGACGAACTTATCAAGACCAACATGACCCTCAGCGGTGTTGGGGATAGTTCGATTAAAGCCAGGGGAGTCACGTCCGTTGAATTAACCATCGGGACTAAGACCCTTGCTGCTGCATTCTTCGTCGCTGATGTAGAAGGAAATTACAGTTTAATCATAGGCAGAGATTGGATTCACGCCAATCAATGTATACCTTCTACATTACATCAAATGCTAATACAATGGGTAGGCGATGACATAGAACAAGTACATGCTGATGTATCGGCCTGCATCGCTGTGGCCGATGCCCCTATACTCTGGACTTATGATACTGCTACATGTCTCACAGGAGTAGATTTTTCTGATTATCAATTCATAAGTATAGGTAAGAAAGGTTTCATTCCTGTAATGCTAGAGCCGATGGAGAATCGGCTAAATCCTAAATAAAGTTTAAATGATGAATACACACAAAGTTCATGAGTCTCTGGTCCCGGACAGTTTGGCTTCCAAGGCCGGATGGTCTGGTCTTTCACAAAAGGGTTCGGACTTTAAGACCGAACATATATTACAGCAGAAGGACAATATTACAGATGATCCGGTCCCCGAGACCGAAAAGTCCACCGTCACACAAAGATCATCTAATTCCTCTGTGGGGAACATGATAGAGGAATTCAGAGATCTTGATAAGCTAGGACAGGGGTTTACATCGGCCAATCCTTTGGAGGAGATTGACATAGGAGATGGTAAAACTCCAAGGCCGACTTTTGTAAACAATACCCTGGAGACCGATCGTAGAGATGAGATGATCGGTCTATTGAAGGAATATTCAGATTGCTTTGCTTGGAATTACAATGAGATGCCTGGATTAAGCCGAGAGATCGTAGAGCATCGGCTGCCTATTAAATCTGGTTTCAGACCTTTCAAGCAAAGAGCTAGAACATTTCGTCCAGATCTTCTCCCACGCATCAAGGACGAAATCCACCGGCTGCTAGAAGCTGATTTTATCAGACCTTGCAGATACGCAGAGTGGGTCTCCAATATTGTGCCGGTGGAGAAGAAAGAGTCAGGTAAGCTTAGAGTATGCATTGATTTTCGCAATTTAAATAGAGCAACTCCTAAAGATGAATATCCCATGCCCATAGCCGACACATTAATCAATAATGCATCAGGAAATAGAATTATTAGCTTCCTTGATGGTAATGCCGGATATAATCAGATTTTCATGGCCGAAGAAGATGCGTCTAAAACGACCTTTATATGTCTAGGCTTCATTGGTTTATTTGAGTGGGTTGTCATGACATTTGGTTTGAAAAATGCTGGTGCTACTTATCAGAGTGCTATGAATTTGATCTTCCATGAATTGTTAGGAAACACTGTGGAAGTTTACATTGATGATATTGTAGAAATCGGATGAGTTTAGTTCTCATATAGCTGATTTGTGCAAAGCCTTTGATAAAATGTGTCGGTATGGTTTGAAAATGAACCCACGTAAATGTGCTTTTGGAGTGTCGGCTGGTAAGTTTTTAGGATTTGTCATACATGAACGTGGTATAGAGATATAACCTGACCGAATCAAGTCTATTCGGAATGTGGGACCTCCGACCTGTAAGGTCGAGGTACAGAAGTTTCTCGGCAAGGTGAATTATTTACGAAGGTTTATTTCTAACCTAGCCAGGAAGATTGATGCATTCACCCCTATTCTTCGGCTTAAGAATGATGCCGAATTCGCTTGGGGGCAGAACAGCAAGAAGCATTTGATCTCATCAAAAAATACTTATCTTCGGCTCCCGTATTAAAAGCACCGCGAGCAGGAGTGCCATTCCGATTATACATTACAGCTGAAGATAAGGTCATTGGGGCTGTTCTGACACAAGAAACTGAGGGGAAGGAGCATGTGGTGACATATCTAAGCCGAAGGTTGGTGGATGCTGAAACAAGGTACACTTTTATTGAGAAGTTATGCTTATGCTTGTTTTATGCATGCACCAAATGTAGATGTTATTTACTGTCTAGTCATTGCACTGTTTCTGGTCAAGCCGATGTGATCAAATACATGTTGCATAACCCAATTATGAGTGGTAGAATTGGTAAGTGGGCTTATGCACTCATAGAATATGACTTGGCCTATGAACCATTGAAATCTATGAAAGGCCAAGTCGTAGCGGATTTCATTGTAGAACATCGGGTTAATGATATTCATGAACTAGACATGTCATACCTCACTATTACTCCTTGGACTTTATATTTTGATGGATCGGTTTGCAATGAAGGGCAAGGAATTGGCATTGTGCTTGTTTCACCAAGTAATGTCTCCTTTGACTTCTCTAGCCGATTGAAAACTTGTTGCACTAACAATCAAGCCGAATATGAAGCACTTTTGTTCGGTTTAGAACTTTTAAATGGTATGGGAGTAAAACATGTAAAAGCATTTGGTGATTCTCAGCTAGTCGTCCAACAGGTGTTAGAAGAATATCAATGTTTTGATGGTACTCTAAATAGTTACCTTGAGAAATGTTGGAGCATAATCCATTCTTTTGACGAATTCAGTATTCGGCATATCTCTAGAGTTGAGAATCATAGAGCTAACGATTTGGCACAAGATGCATCAGGTTATCGGATAAAGAGAGGGAAATTTCACAAAACTGAAAATCTGATAACCAGTGCAGAGCCAAATTCCCAGGTCGCGGACCGTCCGCGTGATGACGCCGGACCATCCGGGGTTACTAGAGATGTTTTCTTAATCAATTTGGCTGACAACGAAGCCGATGCAAGTGATTGGAGGACACCTATACTTAATTATTTACGGAATCCCAATATCAGCACAGATAAGAACATTCGGCGAACAACTTTCAAGTATGTTTTGATGAGTGATGAACTGTACCGCCGAACAGTCAATGACGTCCTGCTTAAATGCTTGGGCCCAGATGATGCTATATTAGCCATGGCCGAAGTACATGAAGGAATTTGTGGTACTCATCAATCAGCTCCAAAGATGAAGTGGTTGTTGCGAAGGTCTGCTTTTATTGGCCTAGTATGATAGCTGATTGTTTCAAGTACTACAAGGGTTGCCAAGTGTGTCAAAAATTCGGCGACCTACAGTTGGTCCCTGCAGCCGAATTGCATCCTATTATCAAGCCTTGGCCTTTCAGAGGATGGGGATTAGACTTTATTGGAGAAATTCATCCTTCATCATCAAAAGGGCATCGGTTCGTGTTAGTTGCCACTGACTACTTCACCAAATGGACTGAAGTCGTTGCTCTGAAGAACATGACACACAAGGAGGTAATTGAGTTCATAACTGAGCATATTATTCATAGATTTGGCATTCCCCAGACCTTGACTACAGATCAAGGGACTTCTTTTATGTCAAAGGAGGTACGTGAATTTGCTGAATTATATATGTTGGGACCATGCTTCGTCGCCAAAGGTCCTTTAAGAAGAAACAGCTTCGGAGAAAGCTGCTTATACGAAATGCCGAAGCTACCACTTGTGAAGCTTCGGAGTTATAACGTGCCCGAAGGTGAAGGATTGAACCGACTTAAAGATAGAATGACCCTTTAGTCCATAAGGGCCTGAGTCATCACTGTAAACTTTTGTAAAGGGCATGAATGTAATTCCACATGGGCTGTGTCCTTTGCCTATAAATAGATGAACAGTACTCCCGTACTGTTCACGCTGACTTGGCATTTGCTTTTACGTCACGCTTGTACTTTTGCCTTCCTCAAGACCGAAGGTACATTTGTAATTTGAAATCATTTCTATTTTTCCATGATAATGAAATAGAAATGATTCTGTGATGATGTTTAAATGTCTATATTATATCTCATGCTTTACATGAATCCTTCGTCATTACTTGTTGTATTTACGAAGGTATGTCTATCGTAACCTTCGTCCGACACTTATTATTTCCCGAAGGGGCATAATGTTTCGAAGGACGAAGGACTTTAACACTTAACACTTTTTATGTTGCCTTGTTCTTAACTCTTAGCATTTGAGAACAAGTCCCCAACATTGGCGCCCACCTCCGGTCAACTCACTTCCACTTTCTTGAGCTGATGGCTTCGTTCAACAACCAAGTTGGAGCTGCTTCGGCTTTGAAGCTGGTGCTCCCCATAACAGGCGGTTCTTGCTCAGAGCCGGCTAACAAGAAGCAGAAGAAGGAGGCTCAGAGAAGGGTGCAGCATGTTGGAGTGCAGGGACCCTTCATCAAGTCAAAATGGTCCCACATTCCAATCACTTTCTCTCAGGAAGACCTTCAGCTTAAGGATTATCCTCAATATGATGCCATGGTTATTTCTTGTGTTATTAAGGGGTTTCTGGTCCACAATGTTCTGGTTGACACAGGCAGTGCAGCGGATATCATATTTGCCAAAGCCTTCAGACAGATGCAAGAGCCTGAAGACAAGATCCATGATGCTACACATCCTCTCTGTGGCTTCAGAGGAAGGCAGATTGTGGCACTCGGCAAGATCACGATGCCAGTGACCTTCGGGTTTGTTCATAACACAAGGACTGAGCAAATTGTGTTTGATATTGTTGACATGGAATATCCCTACAATGCAATCATTGGTCGTGGGACACTTAATGATTTTGAAGCAATTCTTCATCCTGCATATCTTTGCATGAAGATACCTTCGGACCAAGGACCTATTGCTATTCATGGAAGTCAGGAAGCCGCTAGAAGGGCCGAAGGAAGCTGGACTGACTCAAAAGCAATCCATAACATAGATGGAGCTGAATCTTGTGAGCAATACAAGTTCAGAAGGGAGAAAGCAGCTTCGGCAGATCAGCCGAAGTCCATGCTCTTATGCGAGGACATAGCAGAGCAGAAGGTGCTGTTGGGATCCCAACTATCCGAAGAATAAGAGAAAACCTTGATAAGGTTCTTGTTTAATAACAAAGATGTTTTTGCATGGTCAGCTAATGATCTTTGCGGAGTTAACAGGGATGTTATTGAACACTCGCTCAATGTTGACCCATCCTTCAGACCCAGAAAGCAGAGGCTTCGGAAGATGTCTGATGACAAGGCCGAAGGTGCTCGGAATGAAGTCAAAAGACTCCTCAGTGCAGGAGTTATCAGAGAAGTAAAATATCCAGAATGGCTAGCTAACACCGTTATGGTAAAAAAGGCCAATGGCAAATGGAGAATGTGTATTGATTTTACTGATCTCAACAAGGCATGTCCGAAGGATGAATTTCCATTGCCAAGGATAGATTCCTTAGTTGATGCAGCAGCTTCATCAGAGCTTATGAGTCTGCTAGATTGTTATTCAGGCTATCACCAAATTTGGATGAAGAAGGAGGATGAGCCGAAGACCAGCTTCATAACCCCCAGTGGAACATATTGTTACCTTCGAATGCCTGAGGGGCTCAAGAATGCTGGAGGAAGCTTCAGCAGAATGACAGCGAAGGTTCTTCAGTCTCAGATAGGCAGAAATGTGCTAACTTATGTTGATGATATCATTGTAAAAAGCACGAAGCAAGAAAATCACATTACTGATCTGCAGGAGACCTTCGCTAATTTTAGACAGGCTGGTCTAAAGCTGAATCCAGAAAAATGTGTCTTTGAAGTAAAGAAGGGGAAATTTCTTGGTTGCCTGGTTTCAACAAAGGGAATTGAGGCTAATCCAAGTAAAATTGAAGCCATACTTCGAATGGAACCACCAAGTACAAAAAAGGGGGCTCAAAGATTGACGGGGAGGCTGGCATCTCTCAACAGATTCATATCCAGATCAGCAGAGAGAAACTTACCATTCTTCGAAGTGCTGAAGTCAGCCGAAGTCTTTTAATGGGGACCAATCCAACAAAAAGCTTTCGAAGAGTTGAAACAATATTTGATAGATCTAACAACATTAATTCCACCAACGCCAGGGGCTCCTTTGTTGTTATATGTAGCAGCTTTGCACTCAGCGGTAAGTGCAGCACTTGTCCAGGAGAAGCTTGATGGCCAAGTCAAGAAGCAGGCCCCAATATATTTTGTATCTGAAGTTCTTATTTCATCAAAGAAAAACTATACAGAATTGGAGAAGGTGTTATATGCTGTTTTGATGGCCTCCAGGAAGCTTCGGCATTATTTTCAAGCATACAATATTGTTGTTCCTTCTTCGCAACCGTTGAAGGATATTATGAGAAATAGAGAAGCTACTGGACGGATTGGAAAATGGGCTGCGGAGCTCAATGAATTTTGCATTGATTACGTGCATAGATCTTCGATCCAGTCCCAAGCATTGGCAGACTTCATTGCTGACTGGACGCCAGGGGCTCAGGATGAAGAAACGAATAAAGATGCCGAAGCATGGACAGTGTTTTGCGATGGATCTTGGGGAACCTTCGGAGCAGGAGCGGCTGCTGTGTTGGTTTCACCTTCCAAAGTTAAAACTTGTTATGCGGCAAGGCTTGATTTTAGCTGCACAAATAATATCACTGAGTACGAAGCTCTGCTTTTGGGCCTTCGGAAGTTAAAGGCAATGGGAATCAGAAGGGCCATTCTTAAAACTGATTCCCAGGTTGTTTCGGGTCATATTGACAAGAGTTGTAAGGCTAGAGACCCGAAGCTTGAGAAATATCTAGACACGGTCCGAAGGATTGAAGCTTCCTTCGAAGGATTTTCTGTCAAAAATATTTCTCGAGGAGAAAATGAGCATGCTGATTTGCTAGCCAAGTCAGCAGCACAGGGGCTGCCCCTACCTTCGGATGTATTTTTCGAAACAATAAAAGCACCTTCGGTTGAACTCCTTGAAAGAGCAGTCCTCAATATATCTCCTGTTTATAGTGAAGACTGGAGAACTGAGATCATCTCTTACCTTCAGGGTAACTTTCTTTCAGATGACGAAACTTATAACAGGAGGATAGAGGCAAGAGCTCGACCATATGTCATAATAGAAGTGGAGCTGTACAAGCATGGAGTCTGTGCTCCATTACTCAAGTGTTTATCCAGAGCCGAAGGCATACAATTGATGAAGGAAATACATGCAGGCCTGTGCAGATCTCACATTGGATCTAGGCCGTTGCTTGGAAAAGTTTTTTGACAAGGCTTTTATTGGCCGAAGGCAGCTTCGGATGCAGCGGAATTAGTCCAAAAGTGCGAAGGTTGTCAGAAATGTGCAAGAGATAAAAAACAACCTTCGTCTCTAACTCAGCTAATACAACCCACTTGGCCATTGCAAAGGTGAGGCCTTGATTTGTTAGGTCCGTTACCACCAGCCCAAGGAAACTTAAGATATGTTGTGATGGCAGTGGAATATTTTTCTAAATGGATTGAGGCAAAGCCTTTAGCCACAATAACTTCGGCCACCATTCAAAAGTTTTTCTGGCAGAATATTGTTTGTTGTTTCGGAGTACCAAAGGCTATCACTGTAGATAATGGGACACAGTTCGACTCCGAAGCTTTCAGAGAATTTTGTGATCAAATTGGCACGAAGATCCATTTTGCATCAGTTAGACATCCTGAGTCAAATGGACTTGTTGAAAGAGCTAATGGCATCATAATGACAGGAATAATGAAGTTAATCTTCAACCAACCTAGGGGAAAGTGGTCAGATCAATTAATCAAAGTGGTGTGGAGCCACAACACAACAACATCAAGGTCAACAGGTTTTACCCCATTCAAATTATTATTTGGTGACGAAGCAATAACTTCGGAAGAAGCCAAAACTGGATCAATAAGAGTAGTAGCTTCGACAGAATTAGAATCTGAAGCTGATTACTCTGTGGAAAAAGATGCTATAGAAGGGATCAGGCTTCAAGCTGTGGAAAATATCAATAAATATCAAGCTGAAACAATAAAATGGCGTGATAGAAAGGTTCGGCTAAAGAATATTGAGCCAGGACATTTGGTCCTTCGGAGAGTGGCTAACCCAGATACAGTGGGCAAATTGCAGCTGAAATGGGAGGGACCCTTTTTGGTAGTATCTTCGTCAAGACCCGGTTCATACAGATTGAAGGATATGGACGGCAACGACATTCCTAGATCTTGGAATGCGGATGAGCTTCGGCGATTTTATGTTTAGTTTGATGTAATTTTTTATACTTTATTTTATTTTTCTTTTATGGCACCCTTTTCCTTTCTGAAGGGGGAGAAAGGTTTTTAATGGGGCCATAGCATGTAATTTCTCTTTTATTTCAGTTCTATAAGAACAAAATCCCCCAAAGATGTAAATGTAAAAACTGAGAACGCACCATCGAGTGCCAAAAGAAAAAAAACAGGGGAGAAGCTCGAAAGTCGTCCCTAAGGGGATGCAGAGCACGACGAAGCTACTAAAGAAGTCGCTCCAAAGGGGGCGCAGTGTAAGTTTTCTGCTCAAAAGTCGTTCCAAAGGGAATGCAGAGCTTACAGCGAAAAATAAACGTTGATTCCGCTGAAAGTAAAAGGCGAAGAAGCTCCTAAGGGAGGCTTACAGCGAAAAATAAACGCTGATACCGCCGAAAGTAAAAGGCGAAGAAGCTCCTAAGGGAGGCTTACAGCGAAAAATAAACGCTAATACCGCCGAAAGTAAAAGGCGAAGAAGCTCCTAAGGGAGGCTTACAGCGAAAAGTCAGCGCTGATATGTGATTATTTCTAAGGAAATATCGATTGTGGTTATGGCTTCGGATATGTGTTTGGTCATTCATTTGCACACCACATTACATCATAACATTTGCATTCATAAACATTCATCCAGGCATATGTAGGATAACCATCATCATAGCATAAGTGGTTGCTTCGGTGTTAAAGAAAGGCTTCGGCAAAAAGAAGAAGCAGTCTTTTATGCTTCGTTGTGTACAAAAAAGAAAGGTTTCGGCAAAAAGAAGAAGCAGTCTTTTATGCTTCGTTGTGTACGAAAAGAAGGGCTTCGGCAAAAAGAAAAAACTGTCTTTTATGCTTCGTTGTGTACGAAAAGAAGGGAAGGTGTTTTTTCGCCTTCGGCTCAAAATGCTAATTTCGTCCACATCAAAGCACCTCATACATTGATGGAAGGGTAAGAATATATCACAAGGTATGAACAAAGTTCATTAAGAACAGTTTAGCTGTATTTACAAAAGTTATTACAAAAGTCTCTTGAGTTTTTCTACAGTCTACTCCTACTGATCTTCATGGGGCCTCAGCTTCGGCGTCATACTCTTTAAGCATCGGTCTCGGCTTCGTCATCCTACATGAATTAAGGTGTTGTGAGTAAAAGGCGAGTTTAAAGGAAAAGGTAAGCACAAGGTATGATTCCTTACTGGTTCAAGATGGCTCCGAGCTTCGTCTCCAGCCTTTTCTCGCCCGCCTTTTGTCCATATCATCTTTATAAATCTATTTGAAATGCTTCGGGCGAGGTCAGGAATATCATCTAGAATTGATGGTGATAGAGTGAAATTGGGCCTATTAACAATTCTTCCATGGTCACAGCCAGCCTTCAGAAATGCTGCAGCAGTGCCCCGAGAAGCTACCCAGGCACAGAAGTCACCATGCCCGGCTATAACTTCGTCAAGCTCATCAATTTCACCTTCAATGTGTTCGAAGGTCCTTGGTAAATCTTCAGCTGACGGGGTGAATTTTCCGCTGCTGGCCCCGACTGAGTAGAAGATCTTTTTTAGTCGTTGAATACATTTATTGCTAAACTCCAAACATTTGTCTTGAAGGCTGGCCAATAATTTTTTCAAATCTGAATTTTGCTGGACTTCGGCCTCAAATTTTGCATTAAGTTCTTGCTTTTCTTGTTCAAAGTGTTCTGATTAGCAGAGAAGCTTCGTATTTAATTCTGCTATTTTAGCTTCGGCTTCTGCCAATAAGCCTTCAGTTGTCTGAAGCTCGAAGTCTTTCTTTTCAATAGCAGCTGATTGCTCTTTTATTTTGCTCTCTAAATTTTCAATTATAACCTCGTGTTTTTTATCTTCCAAATCTTGCTGCATCTTCAAAGCTTTGCTCAACAGCATACTCTGTGCATAAACAACCTTAGTTAGAAACATCTTCATCATTAAAAACAATAAAAGTCAGAGAGGAGTTGATTACCTTGAAATTGGAATAAAATAAACTACCAACGATATGTTGTCGTCGGTAGCGGCTGAGATCCGTTTCCAGCATCGGGAAACCGATACTCTTTGATAGAGTACCGATAACCTTAGCTCCGGTTTGATCCCGGATACAGTCCAATTTCTCATCGTCAATACCCTCGAAGAGGAGTGCTCCTGGCTTATATCCGCAAGATTTGGCATATTCTTTAAGCTCTTCTATTTCGGTTCTTGACAGTTCTTGTCCAATTAAATTTTGAAATATGAAAGCTTCATCCTCCGAAGTATCCTCGGCTATTTCCTTTCCTTTCCCAGGCGCTGTGGCCATGGTCTCTTCGGCGACAGTAGTAGCTTCTTCTGTGGCCATGTCTAGCAGTATTTTGTCGATGTGTTCAATTGTGGTTTCCATGTTCAAATCTTCGGCCGAGATAGCTTCGGTAGCCGCGACCTCCGAAGGTGCGACTTCAACATTTGTTATTTCCTCAGCGGCTGCCGTCTTCCGAGCTGAAGCTCTCGGTGGCGTCTTGTCAATGACTTCTGTCACTGCAATGATTCTTTGTCTCTTTGTTTTAGTTGTTTTCTTCGTTTTTTCGGGCTCCTCTTCCTTTTGAAAAAGCTTCGTCAGTTGAGGCCCTAATGGACTTAGCTTCACGGGCAGGGATTCAGTCATTACCTTTAAAATCTCCTCCACGTCGGTGGTAGAGGGTGATGCAGGAGTCCCCTCTTCGTCGGATAATTTTCGCTTCGGAGATGATACTCTTCTCTTCTTTGGAATACTCTTCTCTTTTGGTGGTTTTTTGTCATCTTTATTCAAAGCTTCAGCCACTCTTTTCCTTTTCTGGCCCTCAGCACCCTTATTCAGTCATTCATAGTCAGGGTATTCAAAACCCAAGGCATCCAGCACTCGATTCATTCTTCGCTTCGGACGGGTGCCGAAGGCCGCAGTCATTAACTGATCTTCTTTCTTAGAGTAATTGCCAAGGATCTCGTTGCACATAACTTCAACTGTATCCAGCCACTCTTGACAAGGTGTTTTAAAGTATTTCTTAAACTTGAAATAGTAAGGTAACCGGACAAGTTCCCCTTCTTTCTTCTCCCCCTCAAGCTTCGGCATTTCCCATTCTTTCAAAGTCGGGAAAACTCTGAAGGCCAAGAACTCTTGCACCAGGTCCCTAGTGCCGATATGCTCTGAAATAATTTTAAATTCAGCCAAAGCAGTTTGGGCTGGGCTTTTTGGCGTCATATTGCATGGGGGTCTTGTTTCTCCAAAAGTCAGTTCAAGCGGACTCTGCACCAGCTTGTCCTTGTTATCCTCAACTTTGACATAAAACCATTCAGACTTCCAGCCTGCCGGCCACTTGCTTCGGTAGCTAATCACAAGAAATTTTGAAGTCTTTCGGTAAGCAAAATTGTAACAACCAAAATTTTCATGCAATCCATCCTTTCTGGCCTTCGTCTGGTAGTGCAGTTCGTGCACCCGGCAAAGTCCATCAGAAAATGGTTCCACCCCCTGGCTTCGGAGGGCCCAAATATAAACACTGAGCCTAACGATGGCGTTAGGAGTCAGCTGATGGAAGTAAATCCCAAACTTCTTCAATACATCTGCAATCATTCCATGGAATGGAAGTCTTAATCCAGCTTTGAAGAAACTCTTAAAAACCACTATTTCATCTGTTTCTGGCTTTGGGGTGGTTTCTTCTCCACCGAAGCGAATTAATTTCTTCTCTGCTTCACGAAGATAGCCCAACTTTACCATTTTTGCAAAATCAGCTTTGGAAATTGTAGATTTTCCGAAATCCAGGTGGCTGGGTTTGCTCGGCACTGCGCTGCTATAATCATCTTCGGAATCAGTCTCTTCAGCAGCAGCGCGTTCTGTTTCGATGGCAGCGGTGTCTTCGGCAACTTGCGTGTCTTCCGGCCTTACCAGCCCAGAACGCCTCATTGCTTCGGAGATTGGAACAGTATCAGCAGCTTCGGCTTCGCCTCCTTCACGCTCAACCCTAGCAGTGGAGCGTAATCTGGCCATTTGATTTTGAGTTTTCTTGAAATTTTTTTGCAAATTAATAACCTTTTTCTTCCGAAGCTCCTCTTGTCACGAAGCAGATTCTAAACTGTAGCTTCGTTCGAATGCAGAAGTCAAGCTTCGGCTATGGTTAAAATTTTTGGCAGCGAAACAGTGCAATGGCAATGAATGCTGTGGTAACTTCACACCTACCCATCTGTTTTTATACTGCTGCAGGTAAGGAGGAGGATCGTCAAGATTTTTACACCGAGCAAACAGTCGCTCGCACTCGCTGAATGGTGGGACCGCTCCGCACTCGGAAGCTTTATTGTTTCTCGACAACGAGCTCAGGGAAGGTGTTTTTTCGGACCTTTGGCTTCCCGAAGCCTAGAAGACTTTTTTCACGGATCAAGCTCGTTACGAAAAACAATCTAGCACCACGAAGGGGCTACTGTTGGGACCATGCTTCGTCGCCGAAGGTCCTTTAAGAAGAAACAGCTTCGGAGAAAGCTGCTTATATGAAATGCCGAAGCTACCACTTGTGAAGCTTCAGAGTTATAACGTGCCCGAAGGTGAAGGATTGAACCGACTTAAAGATAGAATGACCCTTTAGTCCATAAGGGCCTGAGTCATCACTGTAAACTTTTGTAAAGGGCATGAATGTAATTCCGCATGGGCGGTGTCCTTTGCCTATAAATAGATGAACAGTACTCCCGTACTGTTCACGCTGACTTGGCATTTGCTTTTGCGTCACGCTTGTACTTTTGCCTTCCTCAAGACCGAAGGTACATTTGTAATTTGAAATCATTTCTATTTTTCCATGATAATAAAATAGAAATGATTCTGTGATGATGTTTAAATGTCTATATTATATCTCATGCTTTACATGAATCCTTCGTCATTACTTGTTGTATTTACGAAGGTATGTCTATCGTAACCTTCGTCCGACACTTATTATTTCCCGAAGGGGCATAATGTTTCAAAGGACGAAGGACTTTAACACTTAACACTTTTTATGTTGCCTTGTTCTTAACTCTTAGCATTTGAGAACAAGTCCCCAACAATATAGAATTAAGTTGCTTAATTCATCTCCATACTATGCTCAGGCCAATGGACAGGCCGAGTCTAGTAATAGGACATTGATCAACTTGATAAAAAAGAAGATATCTGATAATCCTAAGTATTGGCATAAGATTTTGTCTGAAGCTTTATGGGCTCATAGAATATCTAAACATAGTGCTACTAAAGTGTCTCCTTTTGAGCTTGTCTATGGGCAGGAAGCAGTGTTGCTTGTGGAAATAAGTTTGAATGCTGTCAGGTTCGCCAGACAAAATGATCTGACCATCACTGATTATTACAATTCAATGATGGATAATATTGATGAGGTGACCGACAAGAGGGTGATAGCTTTGGGAGCAATAGAAAAGGACAAGATCATGGTAGCCAGGGCATACAACAAGAAGGTCAAAGCAAAATCATTCCAAGTAGGGGACCTGGTGTGGAAGACCATCCTGCCTCTAAGGAATAAAGACCGGAAGTTTGGAAAATGGTCGCCGAGCTGGGAAGATCCTTATAAAGTAAAACAGGTAATATCTGGTAACGCCTATTTACTACAAACATTACAAGGCAAGGATTTACCCAAAGCTTTGAATGGGCGTTTCCTCAAGCAGTACCATCCTAGTATGTGGCAAAATGCTTAAAGAAAGCTGATGTGATCACATCGAGTTAAGATGCTTTTGGTTTGCCTAGCTCCACCAAAATACAGGGGGGCATATGTTTGGCACCAAAAAGAGCCAGCGGACGGTCCAGTCCTGGAGCCGGACGGTCCGCAGTCCGGACAGTCCGCGCCTGTGGGCCGGACGGTCCGCGCCTGCGCAGAGTAGATTAGGGTTCCAAGTTTTGTGCTATGTTTGTTGGCTAGATTTGCGGAATTAGCTCGGAATCAAGTCGTGTAAAGGGTCCAGCTCCCCTCCTCTATAAATAGAGAGGTCTACGACCGATTTGTAATAATCAATCGAATCAAACACTTCTATTTCGCATTTTATCCTAGGAGTAGTTTTAGTCTAGTTTAGGTTTAGCCTCTCGATCCCCAAATTCTCCGCCTCTCCTCGACTCTACGTCGATTAGAGGAGTCTAGGTCGGCCTGCCCGAGCCTAGACAACTCCTAGGATCTCTCCTCCCCGACGGGGTCCCTCCCGGGAGCGAGATCCAGGCGCCACCGATGATCTTCCGCCGCCCCTGCGCACGCGCGGACCGTCCGGCCCTAGGGCGCGGACCGTCCGGCCGTCAGGCAGGGAACCCGAGCTCCTACACCAAGTCACGGACCGTCCGGCCCTGTGTCGCGGACCGTCCGCGCCTGACCAGAGAGCACCGCCGCCTCACGCCAGGTCGCGGACCGTCCAGCCCTGTGCCGCGGACCGTCCCCGCCTGACCAGAGAGCACCGCCGCTGGTTCTTTTGAAGTGATTGGCGCCTTCAAAAAGGCGTCAACAAAATGTATGCAATATATCAGGCTTCTTAAGGGTGTTTGGTTAGAGGGACTAAAGATTAGTCTCTAGTTTTTAGTCCTATTTAGTCCCTTTTTTGCCAAACACTAGGACTAAAATATGGACTAAAATGATTTAGTCTTTAGTCCTTCACATATGTGCTAAAAGGGACTAAACCATATTAATTCCACATTTACCCCTCATTTAGTTCAATTATACTAATAGCAAGAGAATGTTAAAGGTCATTTTAGTCTTTTTATGAGTTATTTAGTATATTCTTCCTATTTTTAGCCCTTAGAACCAAACATGTTAGAGACTAAACTTTAGTCTCCTAACTAAACTTTAGTTCCTAAACTAAAGAAACCAAACATGATCTAAATATGCCTAGGATATGTCAAGTACATAATCCAATGAGTAGACCATGGATAGATTTCGACACCATATCGCTAGGGAAATCTCTGTTCCTAGACCCGTTGTGACTTTTATATGCACGTGCGACTGTCTACGATAGATGCTGTGTTTTTTTCCTGTAATACTATTGTAGCCACATCGGTTGTATGAATGTTTTTATTCAAGACTAGCTATAATAATCATAAACATATAAAAAGGTAGTTTCTTTTGAAAAATAGGCTAGAAGGTATTTGTAGGTAGTTTTTATAATGGTTATGGCTTATCTAGAAAAGCTGTTTGGACGAAAAAGCCAAAGTCAAATGTTGTTTTAAAAGCAAAAACCTATCTAAATCTAAAGGGACCTAACAGTTTAAGACTATATATATAGTCTAAATGGGCTTGAGGTCTGTATACTTTGGTTTGGGCCATCATATGCTCGGGCCTTCGGCGGTCGCACCTGGTGCACTTCCTCAAGGCCGATAATGGCCCAGTGTTCTAGACCAACATGGCCACAGTCTGATTTATCTGCAACAATAATTTTCGATGATGTTGTTACCGAAAATTATTCACGTCATCAAATAATGCAAATATATGGATCAAGCACGGCAAACAAAATTTTACGTAGAAATTAAACTTCTGTGTGGGAACAAACCATAGGCACCAACTAATTAACTTAGCAATACTGAGCGTTTACATAATACAACGAATACAAAGAGTTGCCTTTACCCCCCAAAAGTTATCTTGTGTCGAAGTTTTGGCTTAGATTTCACATAGATTTGGAGTGTCAGCGGCAAGAGGAGTTAAAAAGAGCGAAAGAGTCTAAAAAAGGGTTGGGAGTCGAATTTATACTGCAGAGTATCAAAATTATACTACTGCCTGCCCAACAAAAAATAAAAAGCATATCCTACATACCTAACTCCTCTAGGTTCAGGGTTTTCCGTTTCCGAACACTAGGAAAAGGGAGGATTCTAGATTTTCGATCCTAGGGTTAAAAGGAAGGGGATAGATACCCAATATGATTCTTAGGAGGAACGTTTGGTAATGGTTCTCTATGCTCTTTTTTATGTGTTCTTAGTTCTATTCATCTTCTTTGATTCTTTTAAACAAGAATCTAATAAACTAGAATTGAGCGGAAAAGAAGAGAGGAAATTAGGAAATGGAGAGGATCGACTAACCAGCGATTCGTATCTGCTTTTCTTTTTAAGTTATTACTCTTTGTTGCTTCTCTCAAGCGATAGACGAAGTCTATGAAAAATTTTGGAAAGTCATCTCACTCCTTCCCTATGGCTCGCACTTCATGATACGTGGAGGAAGAAAACATCTTTCGCAATTTCTTTGTTCAATTCTGAACAAAAAAGAAAAGGAAGAAAGGGATTTATGGGGACTATACTGCCTTTATATCTCTTAGTATATATTGTAGGAATAATTAAACGATTCCTTACAACAGTCTGGCACATTTACGTCCTCACAAATAATGATCCTTGTAGTCATAACCGTAGAATAGATCCTAATCGAAATGCATACATTTGGTTCATACGCTATTGGTATGGTAAGAAGAGATGTATTTTACAGACCAGAGAGGGGCTATCTAAATCCTAAAGTAAAGGTCCGCGATTGAAGTACCAACCGCCCACCGCCATGAACTTTCTCCTTTGATTCGATAAGGTGGAATTAGCCTCCTTCTCGAATGGCTACCCTTGACAAAGGGTAGCATTGGTATCATAATCTACATGTAGCGGGTATAGTTTAGTGGTAAAAGTGTGATTCGTTCTATTAATAACTGAATTTGAAATGATATACTTAAGGCATCCTTAAGTTTTTTTATATTCATATTCCGATGAAAACTTTAGTTCTTATAAAGGATTTAATCCTTTTCCTCTCAATAGCATATTGAGGAAGAATATACATTCTCCCGATTAGTATCCAAAGACTAATTGAATTTGCATCTAAAATACAAATTCGATTATGAGTACGTAGTCGCGAAGCATAATTTTGCATTGGATTAAGTATTCCGATAAGTATTCCAATTGAATAAATATGAGTAAAGGATCTATGGATGAAGATACAAAAAAGGTTATTTCCAATCGTAACTAAATCTTCTTTTGTTTTGTAGGAAATGGAAGCCCAATAGCTAAAAACGATGGTTTTGGTTTACTAGAACCATCAGTATATTATATTGTTTCAGCTCGGTGGAAACCCAACTCTTTTCCTCAGGATCTCTTGAATGAAATTAGGGAACGAAGTAAGTAGATTAGATAGATATTTAGGAGAATTTCTATCTCCTATTCTATAGGGATCATCTAGAAAGCGGAGAGCTTTGGTTCCATTCAGACAGAAAAGCTGACATAGATGTTAAGTGGTGAGAATATCCATAAAGGAGCCGAATGAAATCAAAATTTCATGTTCGGTTTTGAATTAGAGACGTCAAAAATAATCAACCAACGTCGACTATAACCCCTAGCCTTCCAATGCAAGCTAACGATGCGGGTTCGATTCCCGCTACCCGCTCCATTCTGTATAAAAAGACTATTCCATTTGAGTTGGTTACGTGGTCTGAGCAGCACTCCTCAGGTTCTGGGTTCGACTCCCTGTGGGAGCGAATTTCAGGCTCTAGTTAAAAAAATCCTCTCGTCTGTCTCACGCCAAAGCACAGGTCTTCTAGGTTCGACTCCCTGTGGGAGCGAATTTTAGGCTCTGGTTAAAAAAATCCTCTCGTCTGTCTCACGCTAAAGCACAGGTCTAAGGCTCAGCCCCGGTCGTGGTCATTCTCACATGGGCTTCGATGCCGCTATGTATGGGTGAGGCAGGGGTTCGGGGGTTTTCTCGACCTATGTGAGAAGGTCTTTTTCTTAATATAATGCCCGAGACTGTCTTACCCCCGCAGGTCGAGTTTTTTAAGAGGAGTTAAAAAGAAGATCACATAGAACTACATAACACACCTCTTTTGAGTACACCATGAGGCTATCTCCAGCAAACCCCATATTTCATCCCCTATCTTATCCATATTTCGAACTTCCCTCTACAAACAATGTTATCTACACTTTCATGTCCTCTATTTCACATGATCTACTGGAGACAGTCTGAGTGAGTCATGGAGAGTGTAAAGCCCAAAAATTTGGATCAAAGAAAAATAATGATATAAATAAATATAGTTATGTTAGTATTTTGGGAATTTTTCTTTGAAACCTTTGGAGATTTATTAATTCCTTTCCATTTTCATAATCAAATAATGGAGTAAAATTAGTCAATTAACCCATAAATAAATAAAGAAACGTGCATCTCATGCTCGGAGTTTTGAGTAATGCATTTAATCTAAAAGAGGAACCCTAGTTTTAATTTGACTTCAAATTATGAAGTTAAGTAGAAAAATAAAGTAGAAATTATAAAGGAGGTAAAAGAATGGAAAAATAATCATAATACTAATAACTTAATAATATGGCAAACAGTGGAAGTACTATTCATATTTGAATTATGTTTGAAAATTTGGAGTTCAAAACAGGAATTTGAATTTAGTTTGGATAATTGAAATTGGAAATAGAAAAGACAAGAATGGAAAAAGAAAAGGAAATCACCTGTATTGCGTTGCTAGAATCGAATTCGGCCCAATCTCTCTTCCTTTCGTGTGCACGCCGGCCCACTCCACTACCGCTCTACCACCGCGCCGACAAGTGGGCCATGTCTGTCGGCCACCCTGTGCGTACATCCTCAGTGGGAGTCGCTGCCATGTGGGACCTCTGCGCTAGAACTGCTGACCGCGCGTGCTTCACTGACCCATGGGTCCTCGCAGTAACGCCCCGCGCCTACACTGACTCCCTCTGTCGTGTGGACCCCACTCATCAACCCTTCCCCCTCGCGACGGTGAACAACTCATCGTAGATTCCGCTTGGCTGCAATAGACCCCTAGCTCGGCGTGGACTCGACCTCCCCTATAAAATGTGGTCACGGTATTCTAACCCGAGCCATACCTTGCCCAAATACCTTAGAGCACAGTCATCGGGCTCCATTAAGAGAAGGAGAGGAGAGCGCCATCGCGGTCCATTTCTGTTCGCCCACCGTCTCGACCCCGAGGACTTGGTCGGGAGGAAAGCGCTAGGTGCGGGGAAGGAGCACATTGGGTCCATTGCCACAGGAGGATTTAAATCAACGATAATTCCTCGTTGGTGATCGCTTGCCATCGTGAAGCCGCTGCGCGCCGTGGTCAGGCTCGCCACTACTTCAATCATGGGTGAGAACTTCCTTCCCGTATTCGCCAGCGTCTAGGCTCCGTATAGCACTTAGCGTTCGTGGAATCATGCACCGAGAGCCGGTTTGGGGCTTTTGGCCATGGCGCGCCGCCGTGGCGCCCCTTCTCCGCCGCCGGTGTTCTACCAGGGCTGGAAGATAGAGCTCGGTCGTTGCCTTCTCAATGGACGACCGACATTAGGTCATGGCATACCCCTTCACTCAATAGGAATCTGGTCGTTCGATTCAGATCTTGGGCAGGAGAATCAATGGCGTTATTTTAAATCGCATCCGTTCATTGCGGATCCTATGGCCCACATTGCGTACCGGTTCACTTAAAGGCTAGGGCTGATCTGGGCCTTTGGATCCAGATCGGATGACTCCGGGAGACCGATGCCTTCGTCATGGTCGAATTGCAAAAGAACCCATAAGGAATTTGTGAATAAACCCGATGTCCCCTGGTATTGAAAGAGTACTACGCAGAGGCCCTAAAATTAACGAAAACAACCCGAACCTCTCTGGTAACTATGTCCACAGTCCAGTTAAATCAGAAAATGATTTTTAGTATAAAAATAATTCCAGAAACTTGTTTAATTCATATTTAATTTATTTTAACTCCTTTTTTTATCCATTCCAGTTGCATTAAATCCATAATAATATTGTTTATCCCCTGGTAACTTTCTTTTGTTATGAAACATAAATTAAAATTATGTAATTAATTTCTTTTGTACTCAACTCCTAAATCTTTAGAAAATCATAAATCTTTAACCGTAACTCCGATTTTAGTATTTCTCAAACCTACGATCTAGTTACGATGCATAGAATATTATTATGCAATTTGTTCTTATGTATGGTGTGATGTTAATTTTGCCTATACCATGTTGTTTGTATTGCTACGACTAGCAGTGAGGTTACAAGTCACTTGAAGAGCAAGTTGGTACCTAGGAATCTTGAGTCTCAGGCAAGTTGTGCCCTTGATCACTTTTCTTTACCAATAATATTCCTGTTAATCACTATGACATGCTCAGGTTAATTTCATGGAACCCAACAGTTTCCCTAGCATTGTTTATCCCCTACCTTGCAAACAAAAGCACTATTGGGTAGTTTTGCTATTGCTCTACCTGGTTTTGGGAAATTAAATGTTACATTATGATCATGTTCCAGTTATACTGTTATTTTAATTATTGTTCATGATAAGATCATTATGTTAATTGGAACATGGAGCGACCACTCGGAAAAACAATGCTACCACAAGGGTGGTATGGGACGCCCTTGGCTGACTAATTAGGAAAGCTAGTGGAAGACTACCTTACCCAAAAGGGGCAAGCGCGGTAGAGGAGCTATGTATAGGGAGGATCTCAGGTCGGTCATGCTGCTATGCCTTTTCGGACGAAGGATTCCTGTATTGCCCTTCTCAGAAACCATAGCGGGTTTTCGGAAGCTAGTGGAACTTTGTAAAGGCCTTGTAGTGGTACCCTTCCTCTTCTCCTCGTCAGAGATGAATGGGAAGTCACGATCCCTTGGCAAATGGGTAACACGACTTGTGGGTAAAGATGGGCAACCTCTGCAGAGTGTAAAACTGGTATATCAATCGTGCTCACGGTCATGAGCAGCTCGGACCCTCACATTGGTAATTTATGGAACTAAACTTAATTTGTCATATGCATTGCATTGTGGGTGTTTTTATTAATTTGATCTCTTATTTATTTGGGTTGATATCTACTTACACTTAGTAAGTGCTAATAAAATTTTGACCAACTTTCAAAGCAATACTCAACTTTAACCATCTCCTTTAGTAAGCCTTACACTTCACATGAGCTCCCACTTTTAGTGAGTTCATGCACATTATTTTCCACAACTTGTTGAGAGATGAACGTATGTGAGCTCACCCATGTTGTACTCACATCCCCCCAGGTCGAGAACGGGTACCACAGGAAGGGGCACATGAAGGATGTTGTATGCAATGAGTTCGTGAGAGGTCTAGGTCATCGTCTCCCAGTCAACTATGATTGCTGGATCGTTGTCTTCTTATGATGTAATTATTTAACTATTTTGTACAGAACTGTGTTATATATTAATGCTGTGACATTCGTTCTGTACCATGAGTCATCATATGTGTGAGATTTGATCCCAGCACACTTGGTGAATTTCGCACCCGGGTTTTGGACCCCTAAAACCCGGGTGTGATAGAAGTGGTATTAGAGGAATGTTGATTGTAGGACGAAACCTAGATAGAACTGGATAACCCTTACCTACTTACCTTTGCTACTCTGATTCTTTCTAAACTTTTCTTAATCTTTTTTCATCTATTGCTACCACTACAACACAAACCCCTCTATAGCAACGCATCCGCAGCAACACATGGTTTTATGTGTTGTAAGAAACTAGCGGGCAACACTTAATATGTGTTGCAAGCATCATCCGTTAAGTTATTAGAGTGGTGGCAACGTTTAATATGTGTTGCTAGCACCATTCGTTGTTTAAATAGGATGCAACAACACTTAATATGCGTCGCTAGCAGAATCTATTGATGAACTAGGATGTAACAATAGTTAATATGTGTTGCTAGTAACATTTAATATTCACTACAACATTTATGGTTATCTTCGACGAATAGTCAATGACAATAGAGTAATTCTTCATTAGATTACTTTGTTTATGACAATTTTTAGAAGATTGGTGACAAAATTTTAATCTTCGTCATTAAAATCGTCATAACATACTCTAGCATTATTAAACATCAATCCCTAATTGGCCAGACGTCGATACTCCTATGATTATCTCCATCTGGTTCTAGGGGGTACGCTACTTCTATTCCCATCGTTCGTGAATCCCTCGTAGGGCCGTGTTTGTTGTCTACCTCAGACATCTTCCGCTTGTTCTCAGTGCCGAGCGCTCTCATGCCTTTCTCCAACCACCTCCTGATTCCCATGGTGCTTGCAGATCTAGGACACCATGCCGCCCTTGATGAGCCGCCGCTGGTCTAGACCTCCGCGTGGGCCCCCTAGCTTCCTGGCTTCGCCTCATTCTACGTTCGAGACGACGGGGACGCCACCGCAGCCATCACCAGAGCGATGGAGGAGGTGTTTGTTATCTGGTCTGACAAGGTGAAGAAGCTGAAGGCGGCAACGGTCTGGTAGGAGAGGATGAAGACGAAATCCACAGAGCGTAGGTTGCCCCTCGCGGCGCAGCAATATGTGGTGCATCTCTTCGCTTACTTTCACTCTGATGCAGTGGGTTTAGTTTCTTGCATCGATGTTAGGGATTCAATTTAATCTTTTATGTTATCTAATGAAATAATAATGTATAAATCAATGAAACAATAATTGCTGGTGCACAGCAGGTAAAAACTTACTTTTCATCCAGTTTGCTATCGGTATATGTTATGTTTACATTTACTACCTATTTTGCCTTCTAATGTTTTCCAAATGGGCCTTATGTTTACCAATTTACTTATGTTAGTTACTTCTTTAGGGGCACACTCTTCTTTCTTATTTAACTGCTAGAACTTGATCATGTCTTACAATTTGGTCTTTTCCTACCAGTAACTGTTTTTCTATACTTATTCATGAATGCATTAAATGAGTTGGAATTTCTTAATTCCATACTACCTCATGGTTTTAGGATAAGTCTCATGTTAATGGCAAGAACAGGAAGGAGCTTCTATCTATGGCTAAACTACAGGGTGAGATTAGAAAAGGTGAGTCATGATTGTTTGTTTTTAGGAAAAACATCTTTTGTCAATCTCATATCCACAAATAGTTCTTGTACTTTGAGTTTTGGGTTTAGCATCTAAGAGAACTATTTGCTAGTCAGGTTTCTTCCGACTGCCCTAATCACGATGTTTCAGCTGGCAGCATTCGAACTCAGAAGCATCATATGAGAAAGGTACTGGTGATAGTGAAGTAGTGAATCTATAACTCTTTTTGTATGGTGGTGGTGTTGTACTTCGTGTAAAGTAAATATGGTCCTCAGTTTTCTTCAGATTAATGATGTTTTGTGGCATGGAATGAGAATTCACCTTCTTGTTTCAGTGGCTGAGGGTGAGATAAAAGAAGCGTTAAGTGACCATTCTGATCGCCACAGAAGGCGATTAACAAAACAGGATATAAGTTTCTCTCGCAGGTAAACTATATCCAACTTCCTCTATGCACACTATGGCACTAAGACATTGTATCTCTGACACACACACGATTTATTCCACAGAAATGGAATTGTCACTTCGACACAGTCATTTTGTGCACCAAAACTGATTTTTTAGTTCAACACCACATAAACTGATTATAGAACAAAACACAGTTTGTTTGTGCACTCAATCAAGAACACAGTCTGTTTGTGCACTAAAACTTCCCTAATCGCCGCCCCATTCCTCGTGCAACTTCTCCCACCTCTAGCTTCGTTTTTTCTTTCCTAGATTAGGGGTGTGGCAACAGATCGGAGGAACTAGGTTCGTGATTCCCTCTACCTACCGTGATATTGTGCTCTTCATGATTGATTTTTTGATTGATTCATGATTCCTTCTACCCTACGTGTTTCTATTCATTACAAATCTTATTTTAATCTCTCATTGGATGCCATGTCTCCATATGTAGCTTGATCTGTGCACGTTAGGTGCTTGTGAAAATGCCAATATAACTGTCAAATTGTTTATGTAAGAATCACACAACCACTAGTGTATTTGTGGATCTATTAACTGCTAGTGTATGTGGCATTTCTACAAAATAGTAGCCTCTATACATCCATTACTGAAGTAAGCACAATACTGCTGAAAAGATGTTTCATGAGCTGTTGATATTTTTTTCCTATGTTGGCCAATTTATGTCGCTTTTTATGTTGATAAATTTTTGGTCTGTCCAGCGGATATGGAAAGGGGTACGAGAAAGTGCATCAGTCAAAGCCAGGAAGAGTATTTGCAGAGGAGCCTATTGGGGAAACAAGTCATCGGCCACGAGATGTTATTTGTTTCATACTGTCATAGAAAAAAATGACAATTCACACATTGTGTAATGAATTAAGTTGTGGATGATATTTTGTAATGGCACTACTATTTTTAATATAGAATGATATCGATTATTTAGCATGTGTCAGCCTATAACAGTTTGGAAATTGATCATGTGCAATGCACATGCTTTGCATATTTGTTTTGATCCAAATAAAAAATAATTATAAATATTTGATTATGGTTCATTACTTGCAATATATATAACCCATAATAAAATAAATAAATCAATAAAAAATAAAAAGCAGAAGTTCCTTACAACGTATATAAGCGTTGGCATAATACATTCTAAACGTTGCGATACCTCTAGAGGAGAACTGGACTAGTTGTGATAGAAACACATATAACCGTTGCAGTAGCCATAAGTATCCGTTGCTGTTTAGCAACAGTTATTAATAATAGTTACCAACGCATATGTATGTGTTGTAATACACCCTAGCGACGGCAACATAGGCAACACATAATTATGCGTTGGTATAGGCCATAGCAACACTTATAATGACATTTAGCAACACATATATGTGTTGCTATAGGGGGTGTTATTTTGTAGTGTGCTTTACTCTGATTATTCTTACCTTTTCACTTCTAAAGGCAAAAGTGGATTTCACACTTTGAAATCCTGTACCCAAAGTGACCCTTAGGAATAGGAGATCTAATCTTAGGAACAAAAACAAAACTACTTTTATATGTATCTATGTGCTTGAATGCTTGTTCTTATGATACCTGTCTGATTTGGTTCTTTGATTGAGTGTGATGAGTTGTGAAGTAATGCCCACAATTGCATCTGCATATACACATAGGCATAAAAATGTGTTTATAAGATAGCTAGCCAACCTAGACTATCTCCCATTAAAATGTTCTAGTATCACATATCTATCTTATCTCAGCAGATTCTATCTTATCTTTGGAGATTCATTTCATAAGCATAGTTGTCTCAACATAGACACAAAATAACAGATCAAAGATCTGCCTAAGATCCTTTAGTTTACAACCAACTACTAGGCTATCTGTTCTGCCTACTAAATTAATCCCTTGCAAAACTAGCTTACCATATGTCTCTAACCCAGATAGTTAATACCCAGAGGGGAGGAGGTGTTGATCTACCTGCACGAATTCATCGAAGAAGGGTTGTAACTAATCTGGAACCAACAATGAATCCCCCTCCGAATCCTCCGTCTGTTAATGACGTGACAGCTGCTCAAATGCGGCTACTATAACAAATGGACAACATAATGACAGAAATGCAAGCACAAATCCATCAAGAACGACAGGAAATGAGGCAAGAATGCCAAAAAATGCGTCAGGAACGGTAGCAACAACAACTACCACCTCCACCACCACTAGCTCCACCCAAGGATAAGCACCGAGAGTTTATGAGCCATAAGCCACAGACATTCTCTAACTCCTTAGACCCACTACAAGCTGATGACCAGTTAAAATCCATGGACAAGATGCTCAACATAGCTCAGTGCTCCGATAGGGAGAAAGTACTCTATGCATCGGGTCGCCTTACTGGTCCCGCTGCGGATTGGTGGGATGTATATTGCGCTGTTCATGTTGCTGCCAACACCATCACCTGGGCAGAATTCTCCACTCACTTTAGGAATTACCATATTTTTGCTGGCCTTATGAAGATTAAAAAGGAGGAGTTACTATCCCTCAAACAGGGAGGGATGTCAGTAAGCGAATATAGGGACAAGTTCATCCAGTTATCATGATATGCCCCTGGTGAAGTTGATGATGATGAGAAAAAGCAGGAGCTCTTTCTAGAAGGTTTGATCGGGCCACTACAATACCAGCTGATATCACATACATTTCTGTCCTTCTAGAGACTACTGGACAAAGCTATTGCTCTAGAAAACAAGAGGGTTGAGCTTGGAGAGAAGAAAAGGGCTACTAGCCAAGGATAGGCTCGAAGTAGTGCCCGTCCTCGTTTTACTGCACCTCAAGGCACACCAGCTCGTGGCAGTTCTGGGCAACAAACTCAACAGATCCAAACTGCTCCTACTCAAGCAAGCACTCCAGCTGGAAATGTTGCTCCTAATACATCCACAAATGGTCATGCTTCAAATGTGGACAGGCCGGTCATTATGCCAACTACTGTCCCAACATGGCTGCTTATACTACTCTGGCTCCGATGAAGCAAGGTCAGACCTCGGGAGGCAAGAGTTAACCCTTATCTGTCAATCGAGGTCAAGTCAACCACGTGGAAGCAGAAGCTGAACCTGGTGAACCCAAAAACTCGGAAGAGGTGCCGGTTGAAGGTGAAGAAGCCGGTGAAGAAGTCAATGAGTGACAAAATTAGAGTATATATAGATATATAGATATATAGGAAGTAGTATTTGTACGACCTAAATAATACTTTAGGTAGTAGCTAGTATTTACTATATTAGGAATAATAATAAGGTTTATGTGAACCTGTGTTCTAATAATAAGTGATGCATCATGCTGAGATTCTTGTTTGTGCATATGTTTTGAGATAACATTGGGATACATCCTTTTTCTTACTAATCTCGAGGACGAGATTTATTTTAAGGGGGTAGGATTTGTAAAGCCCAAAAATTTGGATCAAAGAAAAATAATGATATAAATAAATATAATTATGTTAGTATTTTGGGAATTTTCCCTTGAAACCTTTGGAGATTTATTAATTCCATTCCATTTTCATAATCAACTAATGGAGTAAAATTAGTCAATTAACCCATAAATAAATAAAGAAACATGCATCTCATGCTGGGAGTTTTGAGTAATGCATTTAATCTAAAAGAGGAACCCTAGTTTTAATTTGAATTCAAATTATGAAGTTAAGTAGAAAAACAAAGCAAAAATTATAAACGAGCTAAAAGAATGGAAAAATAATCATAATACTAATAAATTAATAATATGGCAAACAGTGGAAGTACTATTCATATTGGAATTATGTTTGGAAATTTGGAGTTCAAAACAGGAATTTGAATTTAGTTTGGATAATTGAAATTGGAAATAGAAAAGAAAAGAAGGAAAAGAAAAGGAAATCACCTCTATTGGGCCGCCAGAATCGAATTCGGTCCAATCTCTCTTCCTTTCGTGTGCACCCCGGCCTACTCCACTGCCGCACTGCCACCACACCGACAGGTGGGCCATGTCTGTCGGCCGCCCTGTGCGCACATCCTTAGCGCGAGTCGCTGCCATGTGGGACCTCTGCGCCAGGGCTGCCGATCGCGTGCGCCTACACTGACTCCGTTTGTCGCGTGGACCCCACTCATCACCCCTTCCCCCTCGTGACAGTGAACAACCTCATCGTAGATCCCGCTTGGCCACAACAGACCCCTAGCTCGGCGTGGGCTCGACCTCCCCTATAAAATGTGGACGCGGTATTCTCTACGGTCGTCTGTTATCCGAGCCATTCCTTGCCCAAAGACCTTAGAGCACCGTCACCGGGCTCCATTGAGAGAAGGAGAGGAGAGCGCCACCGCGGTCCGTTTTCATTCCCGCTGTCTCGACCCCGAGGACTTGGTCGGGAGGAAAGCACTGGGTGCGGGGAAGGAGCGCATCAGGATCCATTGCCACAGGAGGATTTAAATCAATGATAATTCCTCGTCGGTGACCACTTGCTGCTGCGCGCCGTGGTCAGGCTCGCCACTACTTCAATCACGGGTGAGAACCTCCTTCCTGTATTTGCTAGCATGTAGGCTCCATATAGCAGTTAGCGTTCGGTGGAATCATGCACCAAGGGCCGGTTTGGGGCTTTCGGCCATGGCGTGCCGCAGTGGCGCCCCTGCTTCGCCGTCGGTGTTCAGCCAGGTCTAGAAGATAGATATCGATCGTTGCCTTCTCGATGGATGACCGAGAATAGGTCATGGCGTACCCCTTCGCTCAATAGGAATATGGCCATCCGATTCAGATCCTGGGTAGGAGAATCAATGGCGATGTTTTAAATCGTATCCGTTCATCGTGGATGCTGTGGCCCACATTGCGTACCAGTTCACTTAAAGGCTAGGGCTGATCTGGGCCTTTGGATCCGGATCGGATGACTCCGGGTGACTGATATCCTTCACCGTGGTCGAATTACAAAAGAACCCTTAAGGAATTTGTGAATAAACCCGTCATCCCCTCGTATTGAAAGAGTATTACGCAGAGGCCCTGAAATTAACGAAAATAACCCGGACCTCTCTGGTAATTGTGTCCGTAGTCCAGAATTATTAGGAATATTCATAATTAAATCAGAAAATGATTTTTAGTATAAAAATAATTCTAGAAACTTGTTTAATTCATATTTAATTCATTTTAACTCCTTTTTCATCCATTCCAGTTGCATTAAATCCATAATAATATTATTTATTCCTTGGTAACTTTATTTTGTTATAAAACATAAATTAAAATTATATACTTAATTCCTTTTGTACCCAACTCCGAAATCTTTAGAAAATGATAACTCTTTAACAGTAACTCCGCTTTTAGTATTTCTCGAACCTACGATCTAGTTACAATGCATAGAATATTATTATGCAGTTTGTTATTATGTATGGTGTGATGTTAATTTTGCCTATAACATGTTTGTTTGTATTGCTACGACTAGTAGCGAGGTTACGAGTCACTTGAAGAGCAAGTTGGTACCAAGGAATCTAGAGTCTAAGGCAAGTTATGCCCTTGATCACTTTTCTTTACCCAATAATGTTCCTGTTAATCACTGCGAGATGCTCAGGTTAATTTGATAGGGACCCAACAGGTATTGTTGGGGGCCTTCGTCTTCCGACGGTCCTCAAAAACATGATTTCACAATGTTTCCCAAGTGTAATATATGTACAGGTACCTTTGGACTCGGAATGAAACTGTACACAATATGAAAGCATGGTCGAGACAAAGGATGATGCAGCTCCGAAGCTACGCACAAGGTAGCTTCGGCTCAGCGGCAGGAAAAGGAACCGACTTAAAGGGGAAAAGGATATCTAGTCCTCGTTGGATTGTCCTTACATCAATAGTAAACATAAAGGGCATGAATGTAATTTTACACAGGCTACGCCCTATGCCTATAAATAGATGAACAGTACCCCCGTACTGTTCACGCTGATTTGTATTCATTCGTGCGTCACGCTTGGACTTTTGCTTTCTGTCAAGCCGAAGGTACAAATGTAATTCAATATTGTTCATATTCATTTATGATGATTTAATAAATATATATTAAAGATGTTGTATAATTATTCATGTTGTCTCTCATGTTTCATATGCTTCTTCTTTCATTAATGTATACTACGATGATGAAGGTACGTCCTTCATGACCTTCGTCTGAAGATCATTATATCCTAAGGGAGATAATGCTTCGGAGGACGAAGGGCTTTAACCATTAACATTTTGTGTTGCCTTGTTCTTAACTCATAGCATTTAAGAACAAGTCCCCAACATGTATCCCTAGCATTGTTTATCCCCTACCTTGCAAACAAAAGCACTATTGGGTAGTTTTGCTATTGCTCTACCTGGTTTTGGGAAATTAAATGTTACATTTTAATTACTAGTCATGATAAGATCATTATGTTAATTGGAACATGGAGCGACCACCTGGGAAAATAGTGCTATCACAAGGGTAATATGGGATGCCCTTGGCTGACTAATTAGGAAAGCTAGTGGAAGACTACCTTACCCGAAAGGGGTGTTGGAACTTGCTCTCAGGTGCAAGGGGATCCAACAAGGGTGAACAGTGATGACAACAGGGCACTCGCGCTAGATGGCAAAAGCTCTGTTAATCTGGCCTCTCACAGGCACTGTACAGGGGTATTTATAGGTACCTGGGCGCGCAGCACCTCGACCTAAGGACGCATGTGCCCTCAGGTATCTAGGTTATCCCAAGAATATTCCCATAAAGCGGGGTTACAGACCGTAATTACAGAAATGCTTTTACAACATAGGCCCGTAACACAGGGCGGCCGAGCGGGGCCCGTAACGACGGGCCGGATTGTACGTGGGCCTCCGAGTTGGGCGAGGCCGCGCCGTGGGATGCCCTTCGTCGCCAGTCTTCGCCTGGAGCGGAAGGAGCGAAGGGTATCCCCGCCTGTCTTGTTTCTGTCAGTTCAGCTGCCGCAGCGAAGGCTTCGAGCGAAGGGTGGCGCCTTTGCCTTCGCCCCAACATTTGCCCTCCAAGGGACCAGTTCGACAAAGTCACCTGGTGCCGAAGACGTCGTTAGATGGCGGAGACGCTGCCCTCGCTCGAAGTGGTTCCGCGGGGGTTTTTGATGTGACCGTTGATTGACGGCGTACTGTTGGACTGCGGGTTTCCCGAAGCGCCGCGTCCTGTCTATAAAAGGGGGCGGGGGTCGGCGCTTTTTGAACTTGACTTTTCCGCGCTCCGCGAAAACCCTAGCCGCCCTTTTTCCGCCGTCTTGCTGCTCGTCTGCCTGGCGCGGTCTTGTTCGCCGGAGATCTGGCTCGCGTGAAGCAGACCGCCCGCCGCCGCCGACGGTACGTTGCGATGCCGTCCTCGTCTTCTTCCGCTGCCGCTACGCCGCCGGCCGTTCCCTCGCCGCCGGCCGCTGCCTCGTCTGAGGAGACGCCGAGTAGCTTAATGGTGGAGGAGTTGCGCGCCGGCGACTCTGTTGATTTCGGCGTATCACGGATCTCGTCCGCCCGCGTGCAAGATATGCAGCAGTTGGGTTACTTCGGCAGCAGAGTCGGTCGAGTCCCGGGGGCGGAGGAAGTCCCCGAGCCAGAGGGCGAGTTGGTCGTTTTCGAGGCGTTCTTCGCCGCCGGGCTCCGCCTGCCTGCGCACCGGTTTGCTGGCGAAGTCCTGCGCAGGTTCAACGTTCAAATACATCAGCTGACACCGAATGCCATAGTGGCACTGTCGAAGTATGTCTGGGCGACGACTTCGTACGGCGGGCAGCCGTCGGTGGAAGTTTTTGCGAAGTATTATTGTTTGCATTGGCAGAAGAGGATGATTGGAGGCGAAGTCGCTCAGTTTGGATCCTGCACATTCACGCCGAAGACCGGCAAAACCACGATGCAGGTGGTTGAGTTGGTTCCTTGCGCCCGCAACAAGTGGGGCAACTAGAATGAATTTTGGTTTTACGTCACTGAGGGTACCATCGAAGGCCATGAGGGACTTCCCGTGTCCGCGATGTGTTCTCATTTTTACTCAGCGTATCCGCCCTTTGAAGTGGCGGAGGAGGACGAGGACGAAGGGGCTCTTCGGTGCGCCGCCGGTTTGAGCAGTGGGCGCGACTTGGTTGAAGAGTTTGTGGCGTATGGGGTGTGGCCATTGGCGCGTGGCTGGGCGTTGGGCGAAGTATGCCCTCGCCAGATGCCTTTTCATGGTGGAAGGGTGGTGCGGAGCCCCGCCTTCGCCCTGAATCTGCAAGGTCGCGATCCGGCCGCCGTTGTGCGTGAGGCGAAGGATGGGGCAGTGCGGCTTGTTGGACGCTACATGCCGAGGACAGAGGGCCAGCGCAGCTGGGATATCCGTGGGTCGAATGACCGCTTGAACAGGGTGTTTGAATTAAATCAATTGCCGTATGACGGCTACCCTGGTCAAGACGATGTGGACCGCCGTGGGAAGAGACCGGTGGTGGGGACCGGAGATGACCCTGCGCCGGCGGCCGCCCCGTCCTCTAAAAAGAGAAAATTAGGTACTGCTACGGGAGGACTTGGGGTTTCTGATCGTTTTGCTAGAGAGTTGACGAAGACGTGCGCGGCCCCGGGGGAAAGGATGTCTTCGCCTGAGCTCCGGGAGTCTTCGGCTCGGATGCTGAGGGTTACCGGGGGTTGTTGGCCTAGGAATGTTCCTGTCCCCCGCGCGGCTGGCGAGGACTTTTTTATATCTCGCATGGTTCGTGAATGGAGGGTCTTTCCTTACGGGCGGAATATTGCTGCTGTTGTGTCAGCAGTGATGGACAAGGATCGCCAGGGAGCTGCGCAAAAGCGCTAGGCGGCTATCAGGCTCGTTGAAGCCAGGCCGAAAAGGCAGCGGGGGACGGCGAAGGTTGCGGCCTCCGGCGGAGGCCGGCCGCCGCTGGCGGCGAAGTCAAGCGTCCCTGCATCTAGCAAGGCGCCGGAGGCGACGGCAGGCGCCGAAGGCTCGAAGTCGGCGAAGGCGGTGCCGCCGACTGGCGGAGTGGCGGAGGTCGCGAGGGCGGCCCGAGCGTTGCCGTTGGCGGGCAAGCGCGTCACCGACTTCGCCACCGACATTAGCGTGGACGACTATCTCGTTGGTAGGTCCTTTTTTTATCGTTTCATTGATATGCTGCAGGGTTGGGCGAAGGCCAACTTGCTGTGGTTGCGCCTGGCGCGGCGGCCACGACGGCTGCCGCAGTGCCGAAGGCGAAGGGCGGGGGTCTGAGCGCCGGTGGCGAGGCGTCGGCCCTCGCGGTTGTCATGGATGAGGCGGGCGCTGCGTCCCGCCGGCTGGCGGAGGCGGCGGAGGCGCTACGTCAGGTCCGCTGAGTTGGACCTCGTCCCCCCCCTTTTTTTTGGCAGTCTTACGATTGTTCTGCAGGTAGCTGACTTCGCTAGCCGCACTGCGTCGGGGGCCCTCACGGCAGCCGTGGCTGCCGAATTCGAAAAGCTTCGGACGCAACACACTGACGCCGTCCGCGAAAAATCGGCCACCGACAGCAAGTGCCGCAAGCTGGCGGAGAAGGTGGCCACATTGGAGGACGAGAAGGCCGCCCTCCGTCGCCAGCTGGCGGGGGAAAGGAGGGAGGCCAATGAAGCCCTTGTCAAGGCGCAGGCTGCGCAGGCGGAGGCCAACCTGGCACGGGCGGAGGGCAACCTTGCCAGGGAGCGCGTCGAGCAATTGCAGGAGCGGCTCACCGCCCTGGAGAGCCGCGTGAAGGGGGCCGAGGCTGCGGCACGAGCGGAGGCGGAGCGGACGCGCCAGCTGCTCGTAGATACATACCGTGGCCTGGGCGCGGGGACCGGTGAATTCGAAGTACCGGACCGAGAGCCCGGACTTCGGTGCCTGGAGTGGGTGCAGGAGGAGCTGCAGGCGCTCCCCACCGTCGTGGAGGGGTTTATGGCGTATGCCTCCCTGGTCACCTGCGAGGGGGCGATGAACGCGCTCTCCCGCGAAGGGTGCCGGCACTTCGAGGTCTTCGACCAAATGGAAGAAGATTTTGAGCAAGATATCTTCAAGGTTGAGGACCCCGTTGTGAAGGAATCCGCTGGAGCTATTTTCAACCGGATGTGGGGTCCACACGGTCTCGAGGTGGTCAGGGAGCGCGCCGCGACGGCGAGGGCTCAGGTAACGTTTTCGCTTGTTTGGTGTTTGTTGGACGTGGGTTGTGTGTGTGTTTGATGAATTTTGTGTGTTTTGGCCTAGGCGGTGCGTGGTGAGAGGGTCGACGACTTCGGGGCGCTGAACAGCATGTTGGCTGACCCAGAGTCGGCCCCGGCGGAGGCTGTGTCCGAGGTCGCCCTGGCGCCGACCCCGGCCGCATCCGCTGCGGCCGGCGAAGGCCTGCCCCCAGAAGTCGCCGAAGGCGCGCCTGATGCGTCTGCAGCTGCCGCGCCGAGTGCTGAGGATCTCGCAGCAGTAGCGGTGGAGATAACAACGGAGGCAGCGGCAGAGCCAACAGCGGAGGCGCCCGCAACGTCAGGGCCGTCGCAGGTGGCATAGTAGGTGTAGAGGGTTGGGGAAGTTTGTACATGTTACTGAATTTTGGTTGCTGCGCAGGTTCAAGATTTTGGGCCTGCGCACGCAACCGCTACTACTAAATTTTTGGCGGCTACGACCGCGGAAGATGGTAATGAATGTGGTGGTTCTTCATCTGGGTTTTTTGATTGTGCTGACTCTGGGAGCTCGGTTGAGTGGACGGAGTCGTCGGAGGACTTGGACTACTTTGCGGCCTTGGATGTGGCTGCGATGGAGGCCTCGCCGCACGCCGCGGGTGCAGGAGATGCGCCTGGTCCTTGCACCGGGCGACGGCGGCGAAGGGCAGTTGTGAAACGTGTGGTTAGTGTGGCGGAGGGGGCTCGGCTTCGTGTGAGTGGGGCTGGTCGGCAGGAACTGTTGTCCTTGCCGACCGCCGAGAGTATAGGTGAAGGGGAACTGCGAAGTCTTTTTGCGGGTGAGGAGCTCAGGATAATGTTATTTAATTATAGGGAGATGGGAATTATTCCTAAGGTTGAGCCGATGTAGAGTGTGGTGCCCTCGCTTGTATATGTAGGGGTTTGTATGATGAAATTGTGTGCCCTCGCGTGCATATGTGTGTGCGAAGGCGTTGTGTACTCTGTCTGGTTTGTTTTGTTGCGCTGTGTTGGCGTGATTATAGCTGGCCTTGGCGTGGATGGTTTGATGTTGTCGTTTCAGCCGTTGTTGTGCTAGTCCGGGTGTACCCTTAGGTGTTTTTCGTACAGATAGTCTTTGGTTTTTTCGCACTTGTGCTAATCCGGCTGCACCCTTAGGCGACTTCTGCGCGGATAGTCTTCGCGACAGACTTAGATTTTTTTCCGCACTTGTTGTGCTAATCCGGCTGCACCGTTAGGCGACTTCTGCACGGATAGTCTTCGCGATAGACTTAGATTTTTTTCCGCACTTGTTGTACTAATCCGGCTGCACCCTTAGGCGACTTCTGCGCGGATAGTCTTCGCGATAGACTTAGATTTTTTTCCGCACTTGTTGTGCTAATCCGGCTGCACCCTTAGGCGACTTCTGCGCGGATAGTCTTCGCGATAGACTTAGATTTTTTTCCGCACTTGTTGTGCTAATCCGGCTGCACCCTTAGGCGACTTCTGCGCGGATAGTCTTCGCGATAGACTTAGATTTTTTTTCCGCACTTGTTGTGCTAATCCGGCTGCGCCCTTAGGTGACTTCTGCGCGGATTTGTCGCACGCGAGGGTAGCTAGCGCTTAGCCTCGCGGTGACCTCGTGGTGGTCGAATGTCGAAGACCGTCATCGCGGTCTTTTTCGACGCATGTCTTTGCGGGGGATTTTTCACGCATATATTACATGGCCCCGCCTCGTTAAAAACCTCACCCCCCGGGAGGAAAAGAGTGCGGGCCAGTGCAAGATTGTTTTTGCGAATTACAAGGGCGAAGACAGCCCTGAGGAATCAAACAAAAAATTTGCGGAGGTTGTCGATGTTCCAGGAGTGCTCCAGGTCTTCGCCGTTTGGCGTTGTGAGCCTGTAAGCGCTGGGGGAAGCTTTTGTCTTGACAATGAAAGGGCCCTCCCACCTGGGCTCCAGCTTGCCCTTGGACTCCGTCCGAGCTGTTCGAATGAGTACGAGGTCCCCCTCGCTGAACTCCCTCGGGATGACTGAGTGGTCACGCCATGCTTTGGTCTGGGCTTGATATTTGTTCAGGGCCTGTAGGGCGAGGACACAGTCTCCGTCGATGAGATCCTTTGAAGTTGGCTCGTCCACCTCGGGGACGGCTGACGGAACTGTTCACGGGGACCCGTGCTTTAGCTCTTGCGGGGTCATGGCCTCCGATCCGTATAGAAGTCGGAAAGGGGTAAACCCGGTCGCCCTGCACTCAGTCGTGTTTAGTGCCCAGACTGCCTCAGGTAAGAGATCGGTCCATCTGCCCTTCTTTTCATCCAGGAGCATTTTCTTGATAGCTGTGAAGATTTTCCCGTTGGCGCGCTCCACGACCCCGTTGGACTGCGGGTGATAGACTGAGGCGAAGGCAAGCTTGGTGCCGATGGAGAAACAAAAATCCTTGAAGTCTTGGTTGTCAAACTGCTTGCCATTATCGACGGTTAATTCGGACGGTACTCCGAAGCGGCAAACGATGTTCTGCCAGAAGAATTTTTGGGCAGTCTTTGATGTTATTGTGGAAACAGCCCGTGCCTCGATCCATTTGGTGAAGTACTCGACCGCGACGAAGGCGAACTTAAGGTTCCCCTGAGCGGTGGGCAGGGGTCCGACAATGTCGAGACCCCAGCGCTGGAGAGGCCATGTATGGGAGATCAGCTTTGTATACTGCGAAGGGCCGCCTGACCGAGGAGAAAACTTCTGGCAGGCTTCGCAGGACCGAGTGACCCGATTTGCGGCGCAGATCATTGCGGGCCAGTAAAAACCCTGGCGGACCACCTTAGCAGCGAGGGCCCTCGGCCCCGCGTGTGAGCCGCACGTGCCACTGTGGACCTCACGTAGAATTTGCATGCCTTCGGCCTCGGTGACGCACTTAAGCATTGGCTGACTGACCCCTTTTTTGTAGAGTTGGCCTTCAATCAGAGCGAAGTCTCGGCTTCGAAGTCTGAGACGCTTGGCCTCACTGATGTCGGCTGGATGATAATACCCCTGCAGGAACAGGGTTATGGGTGCCCGCCAGTCTTCGGTCATGATGAGGTTGACTGTGCGGTGGCCTTCGCTGTCATTGGTTATTTGGAGCCCTTCGGGGCTGCGGACTGCTGGCGTGCCGATGACGTGAAAGAACACGTCGGAGGGCAGAGTTTCGCCCCTGGCCGCAGCCTTGGCCAATGCGTCGGCCTCCTCATTCTTGGCCCGATCCACATGCTGCAAGGTGAACCCCTTGAACTGCCTCTCGAGACTTCGGATGGCCGCGAGGTACTGCATGAGTGCGGGGTCCTTGGCTGCATAGTCTTTCTCAACTTGGCCGGCAACTACCTTGGAGTCTGTTTTGATGATGCAGGTGGTGACTCCGAGGGCCCTTAGCTTGCGGAGGCCGAGGATGACTGCTTCGTATTCTGCTATATTATTTGTGCATCTGTCGGATTCCAGATTGAAGCGGAGTCGTGCTGCATATCTGTGCTTGACCCCGACTGGTGAGGTTATGACTGCAGCGACGCCTGCCCCCGCATGGCACCATGCGCCGTCGCAATGGATCGTCCAAGTGTTCTCTGCGGATGGATCTGGCTGTGTTGTTGGCCCAGTCCAGTCGACGACGAAGTCTGCCAGGACTTGAGACTTGATAGCTGTCCTGGGCTCGAAGCATATGTGGTAGCCGGAGAGTTCGGCCGCCCACTTGGCAATCCTCACCGACGCCTCCGGGTTTCTGAATAATTCACCGAGCCCCCTGTTTGAGGTGACTCGGACCTTGAATGCTTCGAAGTAATGGCGCAGTTTGCGCGATGACATGACGACTGCGTAGGCAATTTTCTCCAGCTCTGTCATGTTGCACTTGGACGGTGTCAGCACTTCGGAGACATAATACACGGGGCACTGCCGGACCACGCCCTCGACAGTCTGCTCCTGCACTAGCGCCGCGCTGACCGCATGTGGCGAAGCCGCGACGTAGAGCAGCAGGGGGAGCGAGGGGTCGGGGCTGGTAAGGACGGCCAACTCTGTCAGGTACTGTTTTAATGAGGCGAAGGCCGCCGCCTGCTCTGGTCCCCAGGCGAAGTCTCTTGCACCACGGAGTGTCTTGAGGAAGGGGAGACTTCGCTCGGCGGACCTGGATATGAATCTGTTGAGAGCGGCCAATCTGCCTGTCAGGCGCTGGACATCCCTGACGGACTGCGGAGTCGTCATGTCCAAGATAGCCTGAATCTTGGTTGGGTTGGCCTCGATGCCGCGGTGGGATACCAGGTAGCCCAATATTTTGCCCTGGCGAACGCCGAAGACACACTTTTCCGGGTTTAGGCGGAGCTGTGCGTCCCGCATGTTCGCGAATGTTTCGGCGAGGTCGGCGAGGTGGTCCTCCTTGCTCTTGCTGGCGACGACAATGTCGTCTACATAGGTGAATATGTTTCTGCCAACCTGCCCCTCGAGCACTGTTTTGGTGAGCCTGGAGAAGGTGGACCCGGCGTTCTTGAGTCCCTCCGGCATTCTGATGAAGCAATATGTGCCGAAGGGTGTTATGAAGCTGGTGCTAGCCTTGTCCTCTTCCTTCATGTATATCTGGTGGTAACCGGAGAAGCAGTTGAGGAGGGACATGACCTCGCATCCGGCCGCGCTATCGACTATTTTGTCGATCCACGGCAATGGGAAATTGTCCTTGGGGCAGGCTGTATTGAGACTGGTGAAGTCGATGCACATTCGCCACTTCCCGCTCTTTTTCTGCACCATTACGACGTTGGAGAGCCATGTGGGGTAAGCCACCGGCTCGATGAATTTGGCCTCCAGGAGACGGTGCACCTCTGCCTTGGCGGCCTCCGTCTTTTCGTCGGACATCTTGCGAAGCCGCTGCTTTTTTGGCCGTACCGAAGGGTCGATTCCAAGACTGTGCTCAATTATTGAACGGCTGACCCCGACCAGATCGAGGGCCGACCAGGCGAAGACATCTTTGTTCTTGGACAGGCAGCAGAGGAGCTTTTCTTCTTCATGCGAAGTAAGGTCTTCGCTGATAATGACTGTCTGCCTGGGCGTGGCCTGGTCGAGGGGGACGGTCTTGGTCCCGTCGTGGCTCTGCAGCTGCGCCTTGTCATGTTGATTATTGGTTGGGCTGGCAGGCGCGGGGGCTTCGCGTTGGGCCGTGAGGCAGTGCACGTTTCTTTGACCGGGCACGAAGTCCCGCTCTATGTTACGCGCAGTCTGTTGATTGCCGAAGACTGTGATAACGCCTAACGGACCTGGTATTTTCATACATAGATACAGTCCGTGAATGGCTGCTTCGAACTTATTGATGGAGCCCCGGCCCATGATGGCATTGTAAGGGTATACCATATCCACAATGTCAAAGGTTATTTGCTCACTTCGGGCATTGGGCGCTACACCGAAGGAGAGAGGCAGCTCAATTTTGCCGATGGGGAAGGTGCCTTTGCCGCCGAAGCCATACAATGGGTTGTCCGAAGGCTTCAGCAGGCTGTGGCTTATGCCCATGCGGTCGAAGGCGTGGAGGAAGATGATGTCCGCCTGGCTGCCGTTGTCAACGAGGACCTTGTGCAGGTCCCAGCCTGCCACGCTGCAATTGATGACCATGGCATCGCAATGGGGGGCGCTGCGCAAGTCGACGTCCCGTGCGTCGAAGGTTAGCGGTATATGGGACCACTTTGTCTGCACAACTGGGCCCGTGACGGCGACATGGTTGATGCTGCGGTAGTGGTCCCGCTTCTGCCGCTTGGTGTCGAAGTCGGTGCTGGACCCCCCAGTTATCATGTGGATGACTCCGCGATATGGTTGATCGGCGAAGTCTTCCTGCTTTGGGGCATGAGGGATGTTTTGGTGTTGCTGGTGTGGTGGTGGGGGTGGAGGAGGTACGATTTGTACTTCCTGATGGTGTTGGTAAGCGTGGTGCGGTGGATGCGGGGCAGGAGCGTGGATATATGGCGAAGGGGGTTGCTGGTAGTTGTGCGCGACAATTCTGGGGTTGTCGGCTGGCTGCGCTCGTGCCATTCTGTCTTTGGTAGCCTTTGTTTCGGGGCAGTCTTTGGTTGGGTGGGCGCAGTCTTCGCCATGGAACAGGCAGTAGAATCGGCGCGGCTGCTGCGCACGCCCTCGGCCCCTGCCACGAGTGCCGTTTCCGCGGCCCTGGGGGGGATAGTCCTAGCGACGAGGGGGGTCGGCAGCGGGATGCTGGTTGGCGATGTTGTGCACCTGCTGCTGATTGCGGCCTCCGTCTCGACCGGAGTCTGGCTGCGGAGTCCTTGTCCACGTGCGGCTGGACTGTGGAGCATCTTTTGGCTTCCGCTGGGACTCAACCTTGCGTTGGTGGAGGTCTTCGGATCTGGCGTACTTTTCGAACAGCTGATATAACTCTTGTAGGTTCTTTGGCGGATCTCTGATGCAGTGGCTGTAAAGTACGCCGGCGCGAAGACCACTGATAGCATAGTGGATGGCAATCTGGTCGTCGACTGAGGGTAGCTGTGACTTGAGTGTTAGAAATTTGCGGTAATACTCCCTCAGGGTCTCCTTTTCCAGCTGCTTGCAGAGCGAAAGTTCGGCCAAGGCGTCGGTGTCTGGGCGGTACCCTTGGAAGTTGAGCAGGAACTTGTCCCGGAGGCTTCTCCAGGAATCAATGGACAGCGGAGGCAACCTGGTGAACCAGGTGAGTGCGGGGCCCTCGAGGGCGATGATGAAAGACTTTGCCATTGTGGCGTCGTCCCCCCCGGACGATGCAACGGTGACCTGGTAGCTCATTATGTATTGAGCCGGGTCGGTGCTGCCGTTGTACTTGGGATAGGTCCCTGCCCGGAAGTTGGCTGGCCACGGCGTCACTTGCAGGTGAGGCGCCAGGGGACTTCGCTCATCGAGATAGTTGACCCCTTGGAATGGCGCGGCGTGCGGGAAGGTGTAGTCGCGCTGAGGGAGACGCGGGTCCTCCGGTTGCGCGCGGTGTTGCAGGGATGGCCCATGCTGCAGGCCGGGGTGGCCTTCGCGCGTGTCTTCGTCTTGTGCGCGCTGCTGGAGGGGTGACTCGTGCTGCAGGCCGAGGTGGCCTTCGCGCTGCATCAGCGCAATCTCCCGCTCGAGTTCCTGGGCCTTGAGCTCTTCGTCGCGTATCATCTGCCGCACTTTGGCGAGTGCGGACACACGTTGGCGCTTGGCCTCCAGTATCTCCTTCTGCCTCTGGAGGTTGCGGTTCTTGAGGCGCAGGGCGTGCAGCTGTAGCTGTTCTTCTGCTGAGACACCGAGGACCTCACCGTCCTCGGCGAGGTCCGCGTCCTCCGGTGGCGCGAAGTCTGAGGGTGGTGCGAAGCCTGAGGGTTGTCCCTCGGGGTCGCAGGTGCGGAGGGTGTCGTCTTCAGTGGCCTCTTGGTGGGTGGATTGGGTGAGGGCGAGGGCCTTGCCCTTTTTTGCGGCGAGCAGTGCTGCCTTCGCAGCCTCGTCGGCCATCGGGTTAGCTCTCTTGGGTGCCATCGCGGGTGGTTTTCTCGTAGCACGAACGGTGGGCGCCAAATGTTGGAACTTGCTCTCAGGTGCAAGGGGATCCAACAAGGGTGAACAGTGATGACAACAGGGCACTCGCGCTAGATGGCAAAAGCTCTGTTAATCTGGCCTCTCACGGGCACTGTACAGGGGTATTTATAGGTACCTGGGCGCGCAGCACCTCGACCTAAGGACGCATGTGCCCTCAGGTATCTAGGTTATCCCAAGAATATTCCCATAAAGCGGGGTTACAGACCGTAATTACAGAAATGCTTTTACAACATAGGCCCGTAACACAGGGCGGCCGAGCGGGGCCCGTAACGACGGGCCGGATTGTACGTGGGCCTCCGAGTTGGGCGAGGCCGCGCCGTGGGATGCCCTTCTTCGGCAGTCTTCGCCTGGAGCGGAAGGAGCGAAGGGTATCCCCGCCTGTCTTGTTTCTGTCAGTTCAGCTGCCGCAGCGAAGGCTTCGAGCGAAGGGTGGCGCCTTTGCCTTCGCCCCAACAAGGGGCAAGGGCGGTAGAGGAGCTGCGTATAGGGAGGTTCTCATGTCGATCATGCTGCGGTGGCTTTTCGAACGAGGGATTCCTATATTGCCCTTCTCAGAAACCGTAGCGGGTTTTCGGAAGCTAGTGGAACTTTGTAAAGGCCTCATAGTGGTACCCTGCCTTGTCTCCTCGGTGGAGATGAATGGGAAGTCGCGATCCCTTGGCAAATGGGTAACACTACTTGTGGGTAAAGATGGACAACCTCTGCAGAGTGTAAAACTGGTATATCAGTCGTGCTCACGGTCATGAGTAGCTCGAACCCTCACGAGTAATTTATGAAACTAAACTTAATTTGTCATATGCATTTCATTGTGGGTGTTGTTATTAGTTTGATCTCTTATTTATTTGTGTTGGTATCTACTTACACTTAGTAACTGCTAATAAAATTTTGACCAACTTTAAAAGCAATGCTTAGCTTTAACCATCTGTTTTGGTAAGCCTTACACTTCACATGAGCTCCCACCTTTGGTGAATTCATGCACATTTGTAACACCCCGTCCAATACCTGGACCGACGATACATACTCCTGGCAGCTCGCTAGGATCATATATGTCTCCACAGACCAACACGGGTCTTTTGTGCACACTTTATCCTTACTCATGCGCACCCGAGAAAACTTCTCGGTCGGTCACCCATCCCAATTTGCTCCAAGCCAAGCACGCTTAACTTGAAGTTCTTTCGAGACAGGCTTTTGAAAAAGAAGATGCACCTTGTTGGTATGGATACTCTATTATTCTATTAAGCCTTGGACCAGGAAATCACCATCCTAGGGGCCAGGATATCACAATCCACTCCCCTTAGAAGATCGACGTCCTCGCCGGTCAACCCCAATCCAGGAACCTCCCCTCTTAGCTACGTCTGTGTGTTTAGTGTCGTCATATGCCATGTCATGTGACCACTCCAGGCCCACATGCGCCATGCGCCATATACCCGAACCTCCTAGCCCACACACGCCCGTGAAACCTCGAGGGTCGGCTCTGATACCACTTGTAACACCCCGTCTAATCCCTGGACCGGCGGTACATACTCCTGGCAGCTCGCTAGGATCATATATCGTCCCCACAGACCAACACGGGTCTTTTGCGCACACTTTGTCCTCACTCATGTGCACTCGAGAAAACTTTTCGGTCGGTCACCCATCCCAAATTGCTCCAAACCAAGCACACTTAACTTATAGTTCTTTCGAGATAGGCTTCCGAAAAAGAAGATGCACCTTGTTGTTATGAATACTCTATTAATTCTATTAAGCCTTGGGCTAGAAAATCACCATCCTAGGGGCCAGGATATCACAACATTATTCCCCAAACTTGTTGAGCGATGAACGTATGTGAGCTCACCATTGTTGTACTCACATCCCCTAGGTCGAAAACAGGTAGCACATGAAGAGGCGCATGAAGGATGCTTCGATGAGTTCGTGAGAGGTCTAGGTCGTCGTCTCCCAGTCAACTATGGTTACTGGATCGTTGTCTTCTTATGATGTAATTATTTAACTATTTTGTACAGAACTTCGTTATATATTAATGATGTGACATTCGTTCTGTACCATGAGTCATCATATGTGTGAGACTTGATCCTAGCACATTTGGTGAATTTCGCGCCCGGGTTTTGGACCGCTAAAACCCGAGTGTGACAGAGAGACAAGGTCACAATATATTGTACACAGGTAACATGTTAAAAAAAATTCAAATAGAAATGTGTCGATGATTTTTGATAGTTAGGGGTGTTTGGTTTCTAAGGACTAATTTTTAGCCCCTCCATTTTATTGTATTTTAGTACTTAAATTACCAAATATGGAAACTAAATGCAGTTTTGGTTTCCGTATTTAGCAATTTACTGACTAAAATGGAGAGACTAAAAAATAAGAAGATAAATTTGCACAACAGATTTCATATCCTATTTATTCATAATAAAAAAAGAAAAGAATAAAAAACTGATATCAAGTATCTGATTTCAATCCCTAATGGAAGATCAAATGGATGTTAGGTTCATGGTTTACTAGTAGCCTACCAATCTAAAATTCTATATGTAATTAATATGTTTAGCAGACTAGCAGTATGCCATTATGCTGAGTGTCGATCTCATAGAATTTGGCTGTGGTTGTGGACTTGTCTCGCTGTCAACTATTAATAAGTACGTACTAAAATTTGTGTCCTACCCATCGTGCTATATTATTGCCGGTTTGATTGTGTATCAGTGTCAAAATGGAGACAATGAACTTAATTTGGGTTATGGTCTCATGCATGTTTTATTATTTCTATTGTTCGACGATAATATCCATAGATCGATCGACGATAATAGATATGCATGCATCAGCAGCCACCAGAAGATAGAGAAGACACAGTATTAATTAAAGTAGCTAGAGGCGTAGTGCAGTATACCGATTCAAAAAGAATAGTAGTAAAGACAGATGGATTAGAGTTTACTAATAATAATTAAGTACTAATTACGAGCGTACTCAACTTTGCACTTGCACATGATGTGACTGACGTAGGGCGGCGGGATACGACAAACTACGTGGACGTCATCACAGTCTCATGCGTCCTTCCGTACTGTACACAGTCGCCCTTCTGTATTATCAATTACATTACATACACGCATGAATACATGCATGTATACATACGTTCATACAAATAACATACTCACACAAGGAATATAAAGCAGGTACGTACGTACAGAGAGGTACAGAACGACGACGCGCCTCCTATATATGATTTGTGTGCTCTGATGTCATAACAACAATAATATTGGGAAAAAAAATTAAAACTACAAGATAAAGACAAAGTTGTTCGTCTAAATATTGCTTCACTGCATTTAGTATAATAATATAATATTGGGTCAATTATTACATCCTAGTGGACTTAATTTCGGCAATATTAATAGTAGTCACAACAAATCTGTAAGGAGGACAAAAGGTACAGTACGTACGTAGTATATATAACTAACTGACCAAAATTATACAAATAAACGTAATGGAATACATGTATCTCTATTATATATTAAACGTAATGGAATAGTTTCCCCGATTATTACTTGCCAGTTGTGTATGCGTAATATCTGGACCGCCAGGGGAAGAATAACAAATTAAAAGACCTATCATCATATATGTAATATATTATTTTCTGTGGTCAAAACTAGCTAGATTTACATACATGCATAATAACGAGTCCTTTTGCGCACAGCCACGTACTGCAAAATTTACGAGTTTACGAATACGTAAGTGGTGGGATCTCTTCGCGACCAAAAATTTAAAAACTTAAATTCAGGAGATTAGAAATGAACTTGCAGCTAGCTAGCTAGTTTGGAAACTCAAATTCTCTCTTAGAGTTTGAAATATACTAAGAGAAAAAATAGTTTATTTCTTTCTCAACCTCTAAAGAGATATAAGTTTTGAAACACTGGGAGCTGCTTCTCGGTGGTTTTCAAGGTCCACCTCTATTCGAGTTCTGATAGTGTGGCTCTTCGACAAAAAAGAGGTATATCCCATCCTACTTAATTTGAATTAAAATCACTGGTCGTTGTTTACATACACACACACACTATATAATTTATGGTGTTATATTACACGTATAATTTGGATCTGTGTGCCGGGAGGAATCTACACACACACACATATGTCAGCAAGTGGACCAAGGGAACACGAAGCGCACATCGACGAATTAAGCTGTGTTCTGCCCTAAAAAAACACCGATGAAGCTGTAAGTGATTAGCTAAAATCAGCAGATAGGTCGCTGTGCCAGATCGGAACATGACGATTAGTTAGTTAGTTAATTAAAGAACAGGTAGGTAGCAGGGTCGTCATACAAATTCAAATATTTATATTCTCTCTCTCTCTCTTCTGAAAGTGTAAAGTAGCGCTAGATTCGCGGGAATAGTACAATGCGTGGGCATGATGCTGAGTATGTACATCGAACCTGCGGGTACCATAGTATATTCACACCTACGTATTATTATTGTAGATTATATTATCTGTTTGTTGCTCCATCTGGCCAGGTGTGTAGTTGCTAGGTCGCTGCAGCAGCACTGCAAGTTGGGTTTCTTGGGTGGGTGCAAATCCACAATTAACTATAGCCAGATTTTTGTAACTTGACTTTTTTTTTTAACATTATTAGAATACCTATCACTCTTTATTTGAAATTTGGCTGATAAATTAAAAATGGCCTCCAAATTAAAGAAACAAACTGTCAGCCACTCGCAAGACCACTATGATGAGTGGTGTTAGTAGTTACTTCTAGTAGCCTTCTAGTCTAAAGTATTAAAACCCGACGCGGTTTGAAGGCCTCCCCGCACTTCGCGGGCTCACAGCCCATCTGTCTTCAACACGTGTGTCGTTCTGCTCGGACTCGAAATACAGTCTTCGACCGTCGTCGCATACAGGCGTCACAGTCCCTCGCGTAGACGCGCACCCACCTCCATCCCTCCCATCCTAGACCTGCTCCCCCGCCGCCATGACGATCCTTCGTCGGCCGTCGCACACACTAGTACACAGAAGCTCTATAGTGGCGGTTCTAAACCTATTTACACAGGCGTTTTTCAGTACCGCCAGTGCTAGAGGTCAGTGGAAATCAGCATTTCCACTGGCGGTTATTTTGGAACCGCCAGTGAAAAGTGCATTTTCACTGGCGGTTTTCTTAAGGAACCGCCAGTGAAAAGTGCATTTCCACTGGCGGCTGAATAAAGAAAACCGCCAGTGAAAATGCATTTCCACTGGCGGTTTTATAAAGCAAACCGCCAGTGGAAATGCACTTTTCACTGGCGGTTTTCTTTATTTAGCCGCCAGTGGAAGTTTTCCCGCCTTTTTTCAAATTTCAAACAATACTGAATTATATATATATTTATTTACACACACACAAACATATATATATATAGATCTATATTGATATTGAAAGCAACATACATACATTTATATACATCAAAGTATTCTGTTTACAACCATATATGCTTCATGCATTCTATACATCATAAGTTTTCACCTAAGCTCTAATAACTATCTCGGCTAAGAGATAATCTACTAATTTCTGTTAGTATTCTGAACTCTGGCAAAGCTAATGTCCCGGAAGCATCGTGATATTTTCCTTCTGCGGGAATGACCTCTTTCAATATGAATGTGCAGAGGTCCTCGACTATGCCATACAATGCAGCTTCGGTCAAGTTCTCCGGGTTTCCTCGTTGAAATTGCTGTAAAGGAATTTTATAAACATCATCTATTTATACTCAATAATAACACATTTGCATCTTTAATGACATAAATACATACTTGACTATTACTAATAATACCTTGTCAGGGTTCGTGATGTATCGTCCGTTCACTCTCATGAACTCGCACGCATAGAATCCACATAGGACCGATCCTTGTGGTTGCTTGTGGCACTACATAACGGGAGATTGGTTATTTAGTTGCAACATTGTGTATGATATGTATTCATAAAATCACATACTTACCGGCCAGTGATGATGGATGTCTAGTGGCACGCGTTGTTTCGACAGGTCGTACTTTCCACCTTTAAACTTATAAAACCTAAAAGCCCTGTGATCTCAAATAGAATCACCATGTTATTCTCAAATTTTAATCGATAAAAGTATGCATGCATAGAAAAGGCTTACAGCTCTAAGGTGCTGAGGAATTCTGCATATGTCGAAGGGTCGAAGTTCAAGGAGTCGAGCACCAGCACCTTTCCAACCTTAGGATAAATGAGGAAGCATATCCAGTGGTCCCTGTACGAATCAAATTTGTGATGCATGTGTATTGAAATTATTGATTTTATTTATGCAAAATCACACTTACTTAAAGTTGTACGGGGCTATTATGGCTTCCCTGTCTTGAAATTGAAGCATTGCATGTCCTATATAGGTGGCGTATCGAGCTTCAAAATCCTTCTTCATATCCTTTATACGCTTCTCAACTTCTTCGTCCGTCTTTCCCCGTAATTCATCGTTGTCTTTCCCGATTCTAAAAGTGTGGCTTTCCTCGGATATAAGTATTGGGTTGAGATACCCAACCCTTTTACTGGCACTAGCATTGGGCTTGGTACCGTAAAGAATCTCCTGCTGATCATGTTGCATTCTGCAAGTCACACGTGCATGTCAGATATTGAAATTTTATACAGCTCACTAATAATAACACACATATGTGGAAGTATGAGCGACACTTACAATGCAAACATCGTTACAAGTTGCACGTCGAGTCTCTGAAGGTTCATCATTAACCACATGTCCTCGAATGTAACAACGGCCTTTTGGTCCGAACCAATAAAAGCATGGTCTGGTATATGCACACTGATGGTGTCGATGCCAACCGATGATGCCCGCATGTACCAGTCATGCAACCTTTTAACACCAGACGGGACCTTTCTTAGTTTCTCAAGAGGTAGCAGAGGTCTGCCCGGCACATATTTTTTAGGCACGTTTTTGTAATCTGCCTTAGTTGGCTTCTTTATTTTTGCGGCCATTGCCTCAGCCTTTTTTGCAGACTCCTTGTGCTTGGCCAAATCAACAGTTTGTGACGTGAGGCTCCGTCCAATCCCTTTCAAAAACCGAGCTGTGCCAGCAGTAGTTGCTTTACTCTTCTTTTTCTGATACGGGGACACCAATTTTGGAATAGGAAGTTTAGATTTCTTTGATGGCCTTGGATCATTTGATGGTTGTGGAGAAGGTGGATCCCTTGATGGTGGCGTAGACAGTGGGTCACCAAGAGGATGGGGAGGAGAAGGTGGTGGAGCCCTGAATGGTGATGCTTGTGGCGGAGACGGTGGGTCAGAAAAAGGATGAGGAGCAGCATGTGAAGTTTGAGGAGGTGAGGATGATGGATGTACAATAGGAGCAAAAATTTGAGAAGGCGGAGACGGTTGGGCCTGCGACGCCTGCGACGAATTCGACCAATCAAGCAAATCGACATCCCTTCGAGGCCAAAGGATAAAATTGTTGATAGCTTGTCCAAGTTTCTCGATACCTTCGGGCCCAGGGATGTCTAGCATGTCGTCCTCGGATCCTTGGAGGACCGACGACACTTCTACTTTGCAATAATCATCTGGAATATCATTTCCATGGAACTTACGTCCTGGGATCGCAAGGCCTGTGGCTACTTTCTTTGTACGTTTATTGTTAATACCATATCTTATAACCAGTGTGCACGCCACAGGCCTTGTGATGTCATCAACTGGATAACGGTCCTTATTTCCCGTTGAAGCAACAGAGCTTGGTAATGTCGTACAATCTGTGGAAGCCGGCGGTTGAGCTGCTGGAATTATTTGTATTTGTGGAGTGGTCATCTGTTGAACAGACATCGCACTCGCCAACTGTTGCATCAATTCTGGAGGAGGATTCGATAGCATTTGAGACATCATGGCTTTGAACTCTTTCTTGGCCTCCTCCTTAAAATAATCCGCCATCTCTTCCTTGTATCGATCACGTTTCCTGTACAGACTTTCCCACTGTTGTCCGAATCCTTCCTTCCATCCTTCCTTAGACGAGATTCCTCGTACACGGCCAGGATGCTCAGGGTTACCGAGACCAGCTGTTAGGATGTCTCTTTCCCTTTGTGGCTTAAAAGTTCCTTCGCTCTGCTTAGCTGCCATTGTATATATGTTTTTTGCCGCTTCTTCGACAATGGGATCATCAAAAGATACACCGGTCTCGGTTTCCCTTGGTTTTCTAGCACGGAGCCAATTTGCCGCCCTTTCACCAAGTTGCTCGGACAGCGTCGGCAACCCTGCGGCCTTCTTCTCGGCGTCTTCTTGTCTCCATTTAGGAACCTGACGCTTGTAACCACCTGTGCCTAGGTGGTGGCGGTACTTGTTCTTCTTTGATAGTTCTGAATTTGCCTCACTTAGAGATATGAAATCAGGGCTGCTCCTCTGCTCTAGAAATACTGCCCACTGACCTGCTGAGATTTTATATTTTTTGGTCGGGTCCAGACCTTTCTTTGCAAACTTTGTGTTCATCTCAGACCTCCAGTTTCGGAAATTGATTGCAAGTTGCTTCATCGTGTATTCCTTCACGAGTTCTTCTGAACCCCGAGGCAGAACGAACCTCATTAATAGCTTATTCCATATTTGATTCTTGACATCATCTGGCACATCTCTCCACTGTCGTATTGTTATGTCAAGATTATCTCTAACTAAAAACCCAAGTGCATTCCGGAACTTAGGTAGTGCCTCTTCCGGAGCTAGGGGCTGACCTTTCGGGCTCACGTCTGAGATTTTGTATGTTTGGTCGGGAAACTTGTTCAGCCCCCTGTCACCTCTTTTTCGATCGCTTTGCTTCCTTTTCCTTGACGTCTCGGTTGTTGTCTTGGTCTGTTCCGGTGCGTCTTGGGTCGGCTCCAGTACGTCTTCGTTTCGTGCCACGGCTTCTTCGAGTATCGCACGAAATTCAGACACGACCTCCTATTCATGTAATAAAATGCACAAGAGATCATGCATGTGAAATCAGTAGGGTACACATACGAAGCTAAAGATGCGTACTTTTACCTCAGCTTCTTGTGGATCATAAGTAGGGTCACGTTGCAACTCACGGAGAGCGGCCCTATCTATGCTAGTGGTAGGAAAAGGGTCGCTAGGCGTTTCATATCCGGGACTGCTGGATTGTTCTTGAGCAACACTCTTGTCCATGTGCTCGGGCACTAAATCTTGGTCCTTGATCGGAGAACTCATTGAGCTATATATATACAAATACATAAGCAATAATTAAATACATATTAACACATATTAACGTAAGCAATAATTAAATTCATATTAACAAATAGTATAATTAAATACATCCTCAGGCACTAAACCCTTAACCCTAATCTCTTCTTGGGGTCCTTCAGCATTATAACATCACAGCCATGCTGAAGGACCCCAAGAAGAGATTAAGCCCTGTAGGACCCCAAGAAGAGATTAAGCCCTGTGGTCTACCACCTCCCGTTATTTGTGGGCTTCACCGAGGGCGGGAAACATTTGGTGACATCAAACGACCTTCGGGCTGTGGACGTCTGCGAGCTTGTTAAGGGGCCAGACGATGGTGAGCCGGTGTACTCTGTCCGGATGTGTGGTCACAAAATTTAAAGCCGCCCCGGCTTCATCTGTGCGCTTCTCTTCTCTTATGTCGGCTACTAAGATCACTTAGCACCCCACCTAAGAGAAGAGAAGCACACACATGCAGCCGGGGCAGCTTTTAATTTTGTGACCACACATCCGGACATAGTACACCGGCTCAACATCGTCTGGCCTCTTAACAAGCTCGCAGACGTCTTCAGCCCGAAGGTCGTTTGCTATCACCAAATGTTTCCAGCCATCGGTGAAGCCCACAAATAACGGGAGGTGGTAGACTACAGGGTTTAATCTCTTCTTGGGGTCCTACAGAGAATAGGGATGAGGTAGTCAAGATTGTAGGCGCTAGTGCTCAACTACTAGCATCTATAGATATGGACACAAGTCCAAATTTGGTGCTACTCGGCACCATCGATATCACTAGAAAAAAAATACATCAAAGAGATACACTTCCCAATAGTACTCGAAGATAGTTCATTGACTTGACACTCTCCAAGAGGTTCATACAAAATACATGGCTGACAAGGAAGGAAGGTAACAATGGAAGTGCTGGTCAGTGGAAACCCAAGATGACACATCGTTCTGATGTGGGCAGTAGTGGCAGTTCTAACAAAGGCAAGCTCACTTCCAAAGGAACTCCGAGGAGGAAAGGGAGGTGCAGAAATTGTGGCATCTATGGTCACTGGACACAAGACTGTAAGCGTCCAAAGAAGGATGAAAAAGAACATAAACCACCAGAGGCAAATATAGCTGTGGGCGGCACTGAACATGCAGCTCTTTTGTTCGCCCAAGTGGAGCAGGCTTCAGGTGGATCTACACTAACATACATTTGAACACATATGAAGTGTTCATGCAAACTGTCTATAATAACAAAATATAAAGGAACTAATAGCAATTACGATCTGCATATTAATACATTATGATCTACATACACTATTTGCATAGAATTATTTACATTACTCAAGTCTAAAAAACAATTCAGTAGCGCAAGAAACACAAATTGACAAGAACTGCTGTACATTTGTAAGTCAAGAACCATAAACTAGCTAGATGTGTCTGCTGGTCACGAGCCTGTGGGGGAAGAGCTCGCCGCGCCGGGCTCACTGCGTGGAAGAGAGCAGAGGGGATCAGAGGGAAAGCAGAAGGGAAGAAGAGAGCAGAGAGGAAAGGAACTCACCGCGCCTCTCCCTCCTCTCTCTCTCTCTCCCTCTCGGCGGCGGCGGCGCGTGCGCCTTCCTCTCTCTTCCCTCTCCCTCTCCCTCCTCTCTCTTCCCTCTCCCTCTCCTTCCTCTCTCTTCCTCCCTCTCGGCGGCGGCGCGTGCCTAGGGTTTACTAAACGCGGCGGCGGCGGCTGCCGGCGCGGTAGACACGGCGGCGGTACGGCAGATTAGGGGAAGAGAAAGAAACCTGGAGACGGCGGTGCGGGGGCGGGAATGGCGGCGTGGGGACGGGCGCGGGGACGATCGCCGGCGAAAACCTCGGGGTCGAAATCCAGCAGCCTGACGGCGTCGTCTTGAAGTGAACTGGCGCCAGGGACTTAGTGAAATTTTTCGGCCCCGCGCGCGCTCCTTTATATAGGAGATATTTCTACTGGCGGTTGACAATGAAAACCGCCAGTAGAAATCATTTCTACTGGCGGTTGTCATAGAGAACCGCCAGTAGAAATGCCATCCATAGACTGTGGAGGCCATTTCTACTGGCGGTTTTCATCGACAACCACCAGTAAAAATGATTTCTACTGGCGGTTTTCATTGTCAACCGCCAGTAGAAATGTTTTTAGTATATTATTTTTTATTGTATATTCATACATTAAGTATATAAATTTTTGTAATACATAAATATATATATTTAGTATACATAATATATATTTATATATTACTTCTCTCTCTCTCCCCTCTCTCTCTCCTCTCTCTCCTCTCTCTCCCCTCTCCCTCCTCTCTCTCCCCTCTCCCTCCTCTCTCTTCCCTCTCTCTCCCTCCTCTATCTCTCCCTCTCTCTCTCCTCTCTCTCCTCTCCCTAGCTCCTCTCTCTCTCTCTATCCTCTCTCTCTCCTCTCCCTAGCTCCTCTCTCTCCCCTCTCCCTCTCTCTCCTCTCTCTCTCTCTATCCTCTCTCTCTCCTCTCTCTCTCTCCTCTCTCTCTCTCCTCTCTCTCTCCTCTCTCTCCTCTCTCTCTCTCCTCTCTCTCTCTCCTCTCTCTCTCCTCTTTCCCTCCTCTCTCTTCCCTCTCTCTCCCTCCTCTGTCACTAGAATGCCCGTTCTTGTAGTGTAAACATTGGCAACAATAGCTCTCTCTCCCTCTCCCTCTCCCTCTCCTCTCTAGAAAGTCGTGTAAAATTACATGCTTCGGTTTGTCGCTAACAATAATCAATTACATGACATGTCCTAACAATAATCAATTACATGACAACTATATAATCTAGGGAGCTATTGTTCTGCCTTGTCCATCGTGGCGTATCCAGGGCATCGAATTGCGTGGGATGCTTCGCTCAACGTTCCTTATCTTGGTTGGATGGTCTATGAAAAGAGACATGTCATTGAACTGGTTAAAATCCTCTAAATCAGATACACCATCAACTCCTATAGCTTGTTGTTTTCCAGGAAAAACTACATGCTTCGGTTTGTCGGTGCTTTTCTTCTCATTGTTAGAAATGATCTGTTCAGCATAGAAGACCTGTGCAGCACGATTAGCAAGGATCCATGGGTCATCTTTGTAACCTACCTTACTTAGATCAAGAACTCTGACCCCATAGTTGTCTACCGTGACATGTTTGTCTTCAACCCATTGACATCGGAAAACCGAGATCTGAAATGTACCATAGTCTAGTTCCCATATGTCCTCAATAAATCCAAAATATGTAATAATCTCACCAGTTTCATCATCTATGGCTTCGCATCGAACACCACTGTTTTGTGACATGCTCTTTTTGTCCTTGGACTTGGTACAAAATGTGAATCCACTAATGTCATAGGTTTGCCATGTTGTGACCTGGCGTGATGGTCCAGATGCCAAGCCCTTGATGGTTTGTTCTTCTATTGTTTCTCCACGTGGAATGTCCTTCACCATTAGCCATGTGTTGAACCGCTGCTTATGTTGCTTCATTACCCAATCATCCGTATGCCCAGGATTTTGCTCGCGAAGCTCATTGATGTGTTGTTGGATAAATGGCTCCATTATCGTTAGCTGATGTAGGATGCTCTGATGTGCCTCAAGTATTATATCGTAATCCGGTGGGATGAAAGATTTCCGTCCCATCCTCCCGCTTCCATATAGTCTACCCTCGTGTCGTGACGGAGGCAGACCTATTGCAACCTGGTCTTTTAGGATACTATTGCAGAATGGACCTCCGGACTCAATGGCCTCTTCGGTACAGTACCCCTCTATCATGGATGCCTCGGGACGAGCACGGGTTGATACATAGCCATTCAGTATTGACATGAAACGCTCATACGTCCACATTTCATGCAAGTACATAGGACCCAATGCTTCTATTTGTGGCACCAAGTGCACCACAAGGTGCACCATAATATCAAAGAACGATGGAGGGAAACACATCTCAAACTGTGATATTGTCTCCACTGCGAATTCCTGAAGAGATGCCAACTCATCACGGCCAATTACCTTTTGTGAAATCCTGTTGAAAAAGTAGCACAACCGTGTGATTGCCATCTTTAAAAACAAAGGATTTATAGCCCTGATGGCAATAGGTAGGAATGTAGTCAGCATGACATGGCAATCATGTGAGTTGTAGTTGGTGATTGTCAGGTCTTTCATTGACACAATACTCCGTATGCTAGAGCAGAATCCGGATGGGACTTTCAAATTCTTGAGCCAAACACACATCGCATGTTTCTCATCTACATTGAGATTGTAGCTTGCTGCTGGGAGATGGTACTTCCCATTTTCTTGAAGAACGGGATGTAGTTCCTTTTTTATGCCTAAATCTACCAAGTCCATGCGTGAATTGAGCCCTTCTTTTGTTTTGCCCTTTATGTCTAGCAAGGTGCCCATTATGCTTTCAAACACGTTCTTCTGAACGTGCATACCATCGATCGCATGCCGCACATCTAACTCTTTCCAGTAAGGCAAGTACTCGAAGAAAATAGACTTCTTCTTGAATATAGCCCCCGAAGCTGGTTTGACATCCTTCCTTGTTTTTCCGTCTTTCGTCTTCTTCCCGAAAACAAACTTGATATTCCTGACTATTTCAAAAACTCTATGACCTCTATTATTACCCGATGGAGCAGTAGAATGTAGTTCACCATTATTGTCGAAGTACTTATCCATCTTTCGCATGCGGTACCTGTGTCCTTCCAATAAAAAGCGTCTGTGCCTCATGTAAACTATCTTCCTAGATGCAGCAAGGGATACGTAAGCAGTTCCATCAATGCATACTGTGCAACCAACCTTTCCCTTAAACTGGCCTGATAATGTGAAGAGAGCAGGGTAATCGTTGATCGTAACAAAAAGAATTGCTCTCAGCGTGAATGAACCTTTACGATACTCATCCAACATTTGAACACCCGTTTCCCACAATATTTTCATATCCTCCATTAAGGGCTCCAAAAATACATCCATGTCAACTCCAGGTTGTGTAGGTCCAGAAATAAGGATGGTTAGCAAAATGTACTTCCGTTTCTGCATCAACCATGGAGGAAGGTTGTATATGGTGAGGATCACCGGCCATGTGCTATGCTTGCTGCTCCTCTCAGCAAATGGGTTCATTCCATCAGTACTCAGTGCGAACCTAACATTTCTCGGTTCATCGGCAAAGTCTCGGTGGTTGTCATTGAAATCTTGCCACTGCTTCCCATCGGCTGGATGTCGAAGCTTCCCATCGTTTTTGTGCTCATCAGAAGCATGCCAGCTCATAAGTCTGGCATCCTCAGGATTAGCGAACAAACACCTCAATCGATCGATGACGGGGAGGTACCACATCACCAAAGCAGGAATCTTTTTGAGCGCATAATAGTCTACTTCTTCTTTTTCTTTGCTCGTGGATTTTGAAGTCTTTTTTTGGGCTTTCTTTCGCTTCTTCCCTTTAGACACGGATGCAACACACTCTTCGTCCTCTCGATAGTCTTTATTCGTCTTGTACCTACTTGCACCGCACTTTGGGCAGCTTTCCAAGTCTTTATAATCATCACCTCGATAAAGGATACAGTGATTTCTACACGCGTGGATCTTCTCCACACCCATAGTGAGCGGACTGATTAGTTTCTTTGCATAGTACGTGTTAGCAGGCACATTGTTCTCCTTTGGAAGCATGTCTGCGATAATACTCAAGAACGCATCGAAGCCAGCATCAGACACACCATATTTAGCTTTTAACATCAACAGCTTTAGCACAGACCGGAGCGTCGTGAACTCTTTGGTACAACCCTTAGACTCGTCGTACAAAGGCTCTTCTGCTGCCTTCTTCAGGGACTCCATACCTTTCATTAAGAACATCGATTGATCTGTATGACGACGCAACATTGCCTCTAGCAACTCTGCATCTTCCTCATCCATAACACTTGGCAGAACATGAGGTCTATCATGTTCATTTCCTCCAGCGTAACCATGATCAGTAACATTTTGCACTACATGTTCGCTCTGTGGAAGAGGTTGGTGTGTCTCGTGAACGAACTGAAATCTGTCGTCGATGTTCTCAGGGTTTCCAGTCGTATAAGGCGAAGAGCTACCCTCTCCATGCTTTGTCCAAATTGTGTAATCCTTCATAAATCCTCGGCATACCAGATGAGATATGATTTGTTCTGTGTCATTAAATACAGCAGCATTTTTGCAGTCCATGCATGGACAATATATGTGTTTTGTCTTTGTTCTCCAAGCATGGTTCGTAGCGACATCAATAAACCTATGGACCTCGGATATGTATGATGGATCTAGCCTTGATAAGTTATACATCCAGGATGTCCTCTCCATAACCACCTGTAAAAAAGTAACATAAAACACATGGTGAAACCCTATATCCAAAAATGTGGCTAAAATGTGAAACCCTCTCTCTCTCTCTCTCTCTCTCCTCTCTCTCTCTCTCTATCCTCTCTCTCCTCTCTCTCACCTCTTTAACACATGCTTCGGTTTGTCGCTAACACATGCTTCGGTTTGCAAGTCGTGTAAAATTACATGCTTCGGTTTGTCGCTAACAAAATGTAGTTAGACTACTTTATCTCTTCCAATAAAAGTAGTTAGACTACTTTATCTCTAACACATGGTGAAACCCTATATCCAAAATGTGGCTAAAATGGAGGAAAAATGAACAAAATTTGGCAAAAGAAACATAAGCCAAACTTTTTTAGCAACTAATAAACAAAAAAATTAATACCCAAACCTATCTTTAACACATGGTGAAAGCCTAGTTTCAAAATGTAGTTAAAATTGAGCAAAAATAAACAATAACTGACAATTGAAACATAATTAAACCAACCTTCCATACAACACATTCACCATTCATAAAGCAACTAAATATGTGTTATGGATAAACTTATTTGATAACTAAACATGAAAAAGGAGAGGGAATAGACAAAAACTAACCATCTTAAGCAACCTCATTTGAGGAAATAGAGAAAATTACCTAGCTATACTCTTCTCTCTCACATGTAAAACCCTAGATCCAAAATGTGGCTAAAATTGAGCAAGAATGAACAAAAATTGACAAAGAAACATAAACCAACCTTTCTTATCCACCTTCTTCGAAGAAATGAAGAGCAAAACCTCCCTCCTTATATTTTTTTGAAATCTGGACCTCCAAAATCGCCTCCAATGGAAGCTGGCTGCGAGCATACAGTTCACTGTCGGGGGAAGAAGAGAGCTATTTATAACAGACAGTTCACTGGCGGTTGGCTTGAAAAACCGCCAGTGGAAACCAATTTCCGCTGGCGGTTATCTTAACACAACCGCCAGTGGAAATAGGGTATTTCCACTGGCGGTTCGGTTACACCAACCGCCAGTGGAAATATGTTTTCCACTGGCGGTTATGTTACACCAACCGCCAGTGGAAACATCCTATTTCCACTGGCGGTTGTGTTAAGATAACCGCCAGTGGAAATGTGTTTCCACTGGCGGTTCCAAAGCCGGGCCCGCCTCGTTTTTTTTACTGGCGCGCGATAACCGAAACCGCCAGTGATAATTTATGGGTGCCGCAGGCTATGAGCTCTTTTCTACTAGTGACACCCGCCGACCCTACCATCGCAGACCTCCTCCCCATTGCCAGATCGATCCTTCATCGCCCCTCGATGACAACGGCTTCTCAGAACTAGGCATATCCATGGAGGCGGCGATGCAGACGATTCTCGTCGGGATGGCGCACATGGAGTTCCGCTTGACTGCGGCGCTGGCGGGCAGTGGCGGCGAACAGGCTTCCACCTCCTCTTCCTTCGCCTCGCTATTCGGCTCGTTCGAGTCAGAGTCCGCTCCTCCTCCCGTCCTCTACGACTGCTACGACGAGCCGAACGACGACGAGATTGCCGAGGTGCTCGCGCTACTAGAGTACAACGAGGGGACTTCGTCGGCCACAGTCCTCGTCGACTGTAACACCACCAGCAAGTCGCCTACCAAGTGTTCGACAATGGAGTTCTTCGACGCCGACAGCAGCGCCAGGACTCGCGCTGTCACCTACGATGAGCCTAGCTTCCACTGCTTCATTCCGCCGCCCTTCCGTGCCGGGGAAACCAACGAGGAAGAGGATTCCTCTGCCGAGGAGGCCATGGCGGCGATGGGAGCGGCCGCCTCACCATCCCCTTTCCTTCTCACCGTGGGGAATCTGCTACTGCCCTACCTCGCGCTACCACCGACGCATGCTGCGGTGGTGGACGAGCCGTACCGTGACGCTAAGGCTGCTCGGGCACTGGCCGAGACGGACAAGGCCAAGGGTTGCGCGACCATGGAGGCAGCCGCGGCGGTGCAGAAGCTGGCCGAGTCCGCCGTACCGCTTCACCTCACCACGGAGCTCGTCCAGCGTGGTCCCGTCGACATCGAGGCCAACAGCTATTCTGTTCTGGACGACGCGGCACCATCTCTGGCTCCTTCTATTCTACAGTTGGCGGTGCACGCAGAGGAGGAGCAGGTTCTCGTCACCACGCCAACCAAGTGTTCGACAATGGACCTCAACCGCGGCGCCTACTCCGTCCCCAACCTCCCCGTGGTCTGCATCGGGGGCGGGCCAAACTCCAACGAATACGGCACCAACCGCGTCCTGCACCACACCATCGGCATCCCAGACTTCTCCTAGGAGCTCCGGGGCTTCCAGGCTATCACCTACTACCAGGCCATCATCAACAACTCGCTCGTTGACCTCTACGTCCAGTGCGGCACGGTGGAGTTCACACGCCATGCGTTTGACCGGATGCCGGAGCGGCACCTTGCGTCCTGGAACGCCATGGCCCTCGCGCTCGCCAACCATGGCCGCGGCAAGGACTCGCTCGATTTGTTCAACCGAATGACGCGGGTGGAGAATGTGGTGCCAAATGCCATCACGTTCGTCGCGGGGTTCAGCGCCTGCAACCACGGTGGACTGGCCATGGCGGCGATGGGCGCGACCGCTTCGCCACTCCCTTCCCTATTCCCCACAGGGCAGTGACACACTCTACTCAAGCATCGCCTTCACCCGCAGCCTCGGGGACCTCGTCGCCGAGGCCGTCAGGGTCATCGTCGAGCCGAGCTATGGGTGCACGTTGGGGACGACGACTCGGACCACTACTGCTGGCAGCAACATGTGGACATGACCACGTCACGACGAGCGTCCGAGGTTGACGTGGACCACCCGGGCTCCGAGGTCGCAGCCGTCATGGCTGCCGCGACCGCCGTGTTCCACTGGGCCGGGGACGCGCACTACGCGCACCTACTGCTCCACCATGCGCAGCAGCTATTCGACTTCGCCAACACCTACCGGGGACACTACGACGCCACGCTGCAGGTGCTCGGTCTACACCCCGACCACGGGCTCGTTAACTCCTTCCATGCCATCAGGCTGCTGCTCTCCACCGAGTATTACATCTCCACGATGCTCACCTATGTGGCCCGTGTCAGCCTCATGGTGACGGTGGCAAGCCAACCTGCATCTATTTCAATTGATGCTCAAGGGATGTTTGATGAAATGCAGCAAAGTGATACCTCTGTTGCCATCGCACATACTGCCTTCAACAGTTTCTTCAACACGGAGGAGCTAGATAGGTGGCTAGAAAGCTGCGATGAACAGGGTGAATTAGTTGGAGTCAACAAGATCCATGTGAAGCCTCAGTTCTTTGATGTGGGCAAGGACTGTAATTGGGCGAGGGGCATCCGGAGAACCGAGATCCAGCTCGCTGATGGCAAGAACTGTGAGCTACATAGGTGCTGGACAGATATCTTGATGCTATAAGCAAGGCTCAACATTTGATTTACATCACTGGCTGGTTGACTATATTGGTGAGGGATGATAGCAATTCTGTCGACCTGCTTACGAAGGAGGGCTTGCTGACTACCCATGATGTGGAGATTGCAAAAGGAGAGCAGGAAATCATGAATGAAGTACTTCCAGCAGAGAGCCGGTCATCTCGGTTTGGTGTGGCTATGGATCTTGCAGACATATGGCCTTGCTATGAATCCAAACCATCTGATGCACAAGGCTATGCTATCAAAGGGATACCAAATCTCAGAAACACATGCTATCGGAGTGCAGTATTGCAGTGCCTGTTGATGCTCGGTAAGCTGCTAGAAAGGATACTACCATCGACATGGTTAGCCATCCAAGGGTGCTCACGAACTGGTATAGCCATCCAAGGATACTACCATCAGTTCTCTTGTTTTATCCATAAGCTATTTTCAGTTGAGCTGGTATAGCACCCGATAGGGCGCTGCCTTTTCTAGTACTATATATATATCATCCCTATACACCGACATGATGCTTTTCTACGCACTGTGTTCTTACTCGCAAGATCCTAAAAGTTTCCCAAAGGACCGATTATATATCCAGCAAGGAGATGGTCTGGCTCACAAAGCTGCCCAAAAACATGGAACAAAATGGCATTTTCTCCAAAAGCAAAAGGCTACCAACCTAGTTAGACTAAAGGAAAGACTATTTCTGTAATACGATTAGGACTCTTCTATCTTAGTCGACCATGACTTCGCTTGTACACCTGTCCTTTGGACCGTATAAACTGAGGCAAGATACTCCCCTTGTAACACGATCATAACCGACAATCCAATGTAAGCTATCACACCACACATGCATTGTAATGGCATATACAACCTAGACGATATTATTGTTGCAGTTCTCCAAACACTAGATACAACCTAATGTATCTAAGCCTTATATCTTATTAACTAGAACCCCTTAAGACACGACTCATTTATGTGTGTTATATGGCTGGAACCGTTACTTAGAGAATCATGCTAGAGACGTTCCTTCACCAAGATATGTCTCTTGTGTTTTTTGCACTCACCCCCTTAGATACTCCTTAAGATATGAATCATTTATGTGAGTTGTACATGTCCAGTGACCCAATCTTACTCAAGATGAACAACACCGAAGACCCCAGCACAGAGAGCTGCACCAAGAGGGCTTCTACAACGAGGGTGAATGGTATGAAGATTTCCATCATGGAAATTTTGCTTTTGATGATGCTTCTCCTCTGTCAGCAGAACTGCAGGCTACACCCTGGCCCCCGTCTTACAAGCCACCCCAACTCCCTATGTATGACGGACACTCAAATCCGAAGCAGTTTCTGATGAGCTACGAAGCTACCATATCTTCATATGGAGGCAATACTGCAGTCATGGCGAAATCTTTCGTCATGGCAGTCAAGAATGTTGCACAAACCTGGTACTCCTCTCTTCGGCCAGGAACAATCACATCATGGCAGAAGCTGAAGGACATGCTGATCACCAGTTTTCAAGGGTTTCAGACGAAGCCGGTTACTGCTCAAGCTTTGTTCTAGTGCACGCAAGATCACGAAGAATACCTTCAGGCGTATGTCCGAAGGTTCTTGCGTCTGAGGGCACAAGCGTCAACAGTGCCCAATGAAATTGTCATTGAGGCCATGATCAAGGGGCTTCGGCCAGGACCTACGGCCCAATACTTCGCTAGGAAGCCCCCTCAGACCCTAGAGAAATTGCTTCAGAAGATGGATGAATACATCTGCGCTAATAATGACTTTCGACAGAGAAGGGAGGAAGCTTACAGGTTCTCCGAAATGACCAGGGGCTTCGGAGGGAGAGTCCACCCAAGGCACGTCAGATCAATCCACTCTACTCAGAATGACGATAGAGGAGGTCAACAGCAGAGGCCGCAATATTCCTCCCAGGCTTCGGGGCAGCAACAAAGCTATCCTCGGCCTCCAGCTCCAAGGGGCAGAGGCGCCAGGGGCTTCAGTGGAAGGTTTGGGGATCAGCCCAGGAAAATTTATTGCCTATTCTGCGGTGAGGACAAGGGCCATACTACAAGGATGTGCCATGTCACCATCCAGAAACAAAAGGAGATAGCAGAAGCTGCAGTCCAACAGAACCAGCCAAAGCAAGTTATGCATACTGCTTCGTATCATTCACCGTACATACCAGAGTATGTGGGTAACCATCCTGCAGCTTCTGTTGCTTCGGCAAGCCAACCTCAGGCATCTTGGCAATATCCTCCACCTCCACCACCAATGCAACCCGCATATCCCCAAGGCCAGCAGCCAGAAGGGAGCCAGCACACGCACCAGCAGCGAGACTTCAGGGAGCAGTCCGAAGCTCGCACAGTCAACAGTACTGTGCCAAAATCGAAGCACATCTACTAAGAGATATCCTACCTCTAAAACAGTTTTTGCATTCATCATCATTTTCTTTTTTAATAAGGAACAATCATTGAAAGCCTAGTTCTTTTGTTGTTTTCAATTTTTTGTAATAGCTTCGTAATTGTCATGATATAATAAACCTTCTTCACAGACTCACGAAGTTCCAAAAGTCGGCGGACCACGAAAGTTGTTTTCAAGAGAACGTGGGGTTCACAATCATATTACAAGTTTTGCCGAAGCAACAAAAAGTCTTTCTAAGGAACACATCGTAAGTTTGCCGAAGCAACAAAAAGTCGTTCTAAGGAACACAGCGTAAGTTTGCCGAAGCAACAAAAAGTCGTTCCTAAGGGAGCCCAGCGTAAGTTTTCTACTCAAAAGTCGTTCCAAAGGGAATGCAGAGCTTATAGCGAAAAATAAACGCTGATTCCGCCGAAATATAAGGCGAAGCGTGAAAAGTCAACGCGAATACCGCCGAAATAGAAGGCGAAGAAGTTCAAAAGACGTTCCTAAGGGAATGCAGAACTTACAACGAAAAGTCAACGCTGATACACCAAAAAATAAGCGGTGAAGCCGAAAAATAAACGACAAAGAGATTGTGTGTTCTATTGTGGGAGTGTGTGTGTATCTTCGGCACAAATATCAGTTTGCATAGCATAACATCATCACATCGTTCGCATAACATGTCATCATACATCATATTGCATCAATGGCACAAGAAGGGGACACAATGTTGATCTTCGGAAATTGTTTCGAAGAAGTTGTGCCAAGGCACAAAAATAAGTTTTGAAGTACAGCTTCATCAACTCTAATATCAAAGGAGATCTATTGCTTACGAAGCATAATATTTTTACGGAATATGGATATTCTTCACGAAGCATAAAAAGAAGGGAAGGTGTTTTTTCGCCGAGGGCTCAAAAACGGTATGTACGTAAAGTTTCATGCATCGTAAAGAATTGGATTACAAACAGCTTATATATTACATTCAAAACTATAAAATATTACACACTTTGTTCAGCAAATATTACATTCCAAATGTTTTTGCAGTAACGACTATTCTTTTTTTAAAACTGTTTCTGCAGCTTCATTTAGCAGTCGAAAAACAACTTCGTCCATAATAGCTTCGACCATCTTAGTAATTTCATCTTCCTTTTTTGCTTCGGGATCGGCCAATGACTCGAAAGGCTTCGGGGGAGGAGATAGTTCGGCTGCGATATAAAACATAAATAAGCCCGAAGTCACAAAAAATAATAAAACATAAAGTCAAAAACAATTAGGCAATACCTATCCGCCTTTCGAGCTCCGCAGCTTTCTCAGCTGCCTTCGTTGCTTCTCTTGTATCATGAGTATCTTTTTCGCTCTTTTTTATAATCTCGTGGGCTATCCCTCGGCTGCCATTTTCCCAAATGTCAGTAAAGAACTTTCCGCCAACTAAGCTTGCTTTGGCCGAGGGATCCTTTGTAATACTCAAAAGTGCAATAATGAGAATAGAGATAATCTCAATAATTTGTGACCTCTACTTACCATCACATATGAACATCTCACTTAAACAATAAACAACAAAAGACACCCAAAATGGCACATGCATCATGCTGGGATTTTATTTTTGTGTGCATTTTGTGACAACATAGGATAATGTGAAAAGGAATATGATAAAGTCCAAAGTGGAATTTAAAACTAGAAGAGATTCTAAAATTTAGAAAAGAGAAGCAAACGAATATTATGTGGAATAAAAATAATAAGTATAAAAAAAAAATATATTATTCCTACACAGACTGAGTTTGTATATTTGACTCAAAGGTGAATTTCTTAACAAGACTCAAATTCAAATTAGAAATTCAAATGAAAGGAAATGAATCAAATAGGAAGATGTGAAATAAAAGAAAAGGGCTAAAGATACCTAGCTGGGCCGCAGAAACCCATTCCGGCCCACTCCCTTGTTTCCCCTCTCGCAAGCACGCAGCCCAGCGAGCGGGTGCCGACACCCTGACCCCACGGCACAGTCTCACAATCGCGCTCCCTCTCAACTCGGCGCCGACACCATGGGCCCTCATGTCTGTCGCAGACCGAGTGTGGGGCACCGCAACATCGTTACGTGTGGGTCCGGTTTGGCAGTCCCACCTTCTATGTCCACCGTCGCGGCGTGGCCGGGTAAATCGGTGGAGCTGTTGCTCTCAACTGTCATCAACCGCGCCTGCCGCAACTTCTTCAGCTGGATAAAGGCTGGTGCCCCGCTTTCTTTCCGTCGACTTCAACCGAATTGATCGCAGGCAAAGCGACCCACCGCGCAAACCAAGTCGCCGTCGCGCCGCCTATCCGTATACACTTGAAATTGCTGGCCAAGGAGTAGTCGCGAAGCCTAGCAGGGGGTCCTCACAGCGTGCCTTAGCCACCCGAACCGGGGAGGCGCTCTCAATTGCTGCCAATTGGTCGTTGGAGCTCCTCCGTCGCCGTGGATCCGCACATCTCCGTGGGCAGGTCATGGCGCTACGAGAATTACGGTATGGATTCCCCTCTCGTATTCGTGCTTATCCCTATCGCGTGTAGCACCTTTCGGGTGGGATTTTTGGGCACTGTTCGACGGTAATCGAGCTCGGCCGCGAGGTGCGTCAGGGTGGATCTCGCTGTCGCCGATAATGCGGGCGGGAGGTTGAAGACGGCCGTGGCGTGTTGATCGGTGACCGTCAGATCCGTGGGGAAGGGCAGGGATTAGACGACGCGTGTATTCCTTCGGTAGATCCACCACGGCCGCAGGATTGTGATCAGAGCGTTGCGGTCAGATCTCGGGATCGTAGGATGTGGGCCGTTGGATCTAGATCCAATAGCTCTCGGTTCGTAACGATTCGTTAAGATATACATCTAATCACCGCCGTCGGTTCTCGATCGGGCGGACCAGGGCCGCCCATACCTCTTCGCCATGACAGTTTAGCATATGAACCCCTGCAAAATCAAGTAATGAACCCGCCGTCCAGGGATCCTGTTCCCTGTGTCTGTAGAATATTTGCGCCTTAGCCCCTGCTGTTTGCAGATATTGAGGCCCGGTCCAGGACCTTATAAAACCAGAGAAAATGATTATTAAAAGGATTTTTAATTGGAAAATAATTACTAGAACTTTATAAATTCATAGAAAATTCATACTAACTCCAAATTAATCCATTCCAGTTCCTAAAATTTTATAATTTTATTCTCTATCACTTAGAACCTCTGTTTTATCATGACAACAGTAAGAAAATTAGTCCCACACTTAATCCCATTTTAAACACATAAAACCTTCGAAAATCCATAACTTAAAATCTATAACTCAGAAAATTATGATTTCTGTTCCTAAGTTTTTATTTTAATATGTAGAATATCTCTGTGTATTTGGTTTACATGCTTGGTGTAATGTTAATTTTTCCTATATCATGTGCTTGTTTGTATTGTGGCGAGTAGAAGAGCCCGTTGCTGAGGACCCTGGTGAGCAGCAGGTTGAAGTAGCTGAGCAGGAGCTCATTGAAGGCAAGTTGTGCCCTTGACCACTTTTTACCCAATAATGTTCTTTAATATCACTTATCCATGCATAGGTTAATTTTGATGGGACCCAATAGGTTACCCTAGATTGTTTATCTCATTACCTTGTTTACCCGGAATCACTTGGGTAGTTTGCTATTGCTTTACATGGTTTTGGGATAATCATTTATTATATCTATGTTCCAATTATTCTTGTTATTCTGTTTATGTTCATGTTGAGATCATTAATGTTAATTGGAACATAGAGCTTAACTTGAGAACCACGTGCCACCACAAGGGAGGAATGGGACCCCTTGGCTGACTAATTAGGAAAGCTAGTGGAAGACTACCTTACCCGAAAGGGGCAAGGGCAGTAGGGGAGTGGTCAGTGTAGGGAGGTCCCTGGTTGATTTTGCTACGATGGCAGTCTGCCAGGAACCCTGCATTGGAACTTCCTATAAACTGTAGCGGGTTTTCGGAAGCTAGTGGAACTTTGTAAAGGCCTCGTAGTGTTGCCCTGCCACGCTTCCTAGGTAGAGGTGTATGGGATTCGCGACCCCTTGGCAGATGGGTAACATGACTTGTGGGTAAAGGGTACAACCTCTGCAGAGTGTAAAACTGGTATACTAGCCGAGCTCGCGGTCATGAGCAGCTCAGGACTCTCTGATGTTTAAATTATGGAACTTAAATTCAATTTTGTCATTTGCATTGCATGGGTTTATTATTAATTTTGTTCTATTACTTTACTTATGGTTTGGTATTTACTTACACTTAGTAACTGCTAATAAAATTTTGACCAACTACTTAAAAGCAATGCTCAGCTTTAACCCCTATCTTTGATTAAGCCTTACACATCACATGAACTCACACCTTTGTGAGTTTATGTCCACTGTTTCCCCACAACTTGTTGAGCTATGATCATGTGTGAGCTCACCCTTGCTGTCTCACACCCCGCCCCACAGGAGAAGAGCAGGTGGTTCAGGAGGAGCCGCCTAACACTGAGGAGTTTGATCTGATCTAGGTGGCGTTTCCCAGTCGACATTAGCGCCGACGATCCTTAGTTCGTTTTATCTTTATTTCATTTTGTAATAAGTCTTCCGCTATGTAATAAATACTCTGATGTTTTATGACATTTATCTCTATACACTCTGTTATTATATATGTTGTCTTCTTGGCGCATGTATGAGATGCACCTGGCTTTGTTCCTTAAAGCCGGGTGTTACAGAAGTGGTATCAGAGGAAATGTTGACTGTAGGACGAAACCTAGATAGAAATGGACAAAACCCTTATCTACTTATCTTACTCTGATTCGTTCCATACTTACCTTATCTTGATCCTGTCTCACCTTCTACTGTTCTACTCTGATCATTCTTACCTTTTCTACTCTGAGACAAGATGGATTTCAAACCTTGGAATCCCTACCCCTATGACATTCTTAAGAGTTAGGGAACCTAAAACAAAAGTTAAAACTATTTTCTCTATTAAAAAAATGTTGGTTGATTGTTCTGATGATAAAATGCTTGATTTGCTTCTTTGATTGATTGAAATATTATATGGACATCTTAGCATGTGCCAGTATAAGGTGATAAATTAGCTATGGTAGGTAAAACATTAAACTGCTTAGCTAGTAAGTCCCCCAAAGTAACATGAGTTGTAATTACTGCCTTGTCTACTGCTCTCTCTTACCATATGTATCTAACTCAGATGGTCAATACCAGGAAAGGAAAGATTATCACGCAACAACAAACAGAAATGAATCCTCCAAATCCCCCACCTGTGGAAACCGAGCAAGTGATCGCAACCCAAAGGCTGGTAATACAACAATTGACAGACATGTTGACCGAAATGCAGAACCAGATAAGACAAGAACGCGAGGAAATACGTCAGGCCCGTCTGGAGATACAACAAGAAATAAGGCAATCACGGTTGGAGAGACAACAACAACAACCACCATCTTCACCACCACCAGCTCCACCAAGCTACATAAACATATATATAAATCACTACTATTTGTAAGATCTACATGTTTCTTTCGTTAGTATTCGGTATGATACTATTTTAGGAGGAATAAAAAGGTCTATTTGACCCCATGTGTTGCTAATAAAATTATGCGTCATGCTGAGATTTTGGTTTGGGCATATGTGTTGGACAATATGAGAAAACCCATGAGAGTAATTACACCGAAAGGGCCTGTTGTGGCGAATCAAATGACACGTAGATTGACACTGACCATTATGGGTAGAGAATTTGGAGCTACTGCTATAATATTGGAGCCAAGCAGTATAGATCTGGTCCTTGGTATGTTACGGTTAAGAAAGGTAAGGACAGTTTATACACTCTGCTAAAGGAACCGTAGGACTCACCAGTTCTAAAGGACAAAGTTTTGAAGTTGAAGTTGCAGTAACTACCACCATCAGACTAGCGGCATTCTTAGTAGATGAGAAGTTTTTGGGTGACAACATCCGGGCGGTTAAGGATTTTTTTTTTGGAATGTCTTTCTAGAAGAGTTACCAGGGATGCCACCAGATACGGAAGTTGAGTTTGTCATAGATCCCTTACGTGGAACCGCCCCTATTTCTAAATGGCCATATAGAATGTCCGTAGAGGAGTTGAAGGAACTGAAGAAGCAGTTAACTGAGTTACAAGAGGCTGGGTACATTCGTCCGAGTTCCTCACCTTGGGGAGCACCGGTCTTGTTTGTACAGAAGAAGGATGGATCGCAGCGGATGTGTGTGGATTATAGATCTCATAATGATGTTACAGTGAAGAACAAGTATCCGTTGCCCCGTATTGAGGATTTATTTGATCAGATGAGAGGAGCTAGGGTATTCTCGAAGATTGATCTCCGATCGGGTTACCATCAGATGAGGATTAGACCATCGGATATTCCCAAGACAGCATTCTCGACTCGATATGGATTATATGAGGTTACTGTTATGTCGTTTGGATTAACCAATGCACCAGCTTATTTTATGAACTTGATGAATAAGGTGTTTATGGAGTATTTGGACAGATTCGTCGTGGTATTCATCGACGATATTCTTATTTATTCTCAGAGTGATAGCGATCATGAGGAACATCTGAGATTGGTGCTACAGAAGCTACGAGATAACCAGCTATATGCCAAGTTCAGCAAGTGCGAGTTTTGGATTGGCGAAGTGCCATTTCTTGGTCATATTATTTCTAATGGAGGAATTTCAGTGGATCCTGCTAAGGTTAAGGAGATAATGGAGTGGAGAGTACCCACTACAGTTACCGAGATTCGGAGTTTCTTAGGATTAGCAGGATATTATCGGAGATTTATTGAAGGATTCTCTAAGATTGCCAAACCTATGACTTCGCTTTTGGAGAAAGGAAGAGAGTTTAACTGGAACGAGAAGTACCAAGATAGTTTTAACCAACTGAAGTTGAGATTGATGTCGCCACCAGTATTGGTTATGCCAAACCTACAGAAAGGATTTGATATCTATTGTGATGCATGTGGCCAAGACTTAGGATGTGTGCTCATGCAAGAAGGACATGTGATTGCCTATGCTTCTCGTCAGTTACGCAAACATGAATTGAACTACCCCACTCATGACTTGGAGTTGGCAGCCGTTGTGCATGCACTTAAGATTTGGAGACATTATATCATGGGGACCAAGTGCCAAGTGTACACGGATCATAAGAGTCTGAAGTATATATTCACTCAGAAGGATCTCAACCTTAGGCAACGCCGTTGGTTAGAGCTTATTAAGGATTATGATTTGGAGATTCACTATCACCCGGGCAAGGCAAATTTGGTTGCAGATGCCTTGAGTCGCAAAGTGCATGTTCATTCAGCTATTGTTGCCCAGCTACCCGATGAGATTGTTGAGGACTTCAGGAGACTTAACCTGGGGATAGTTGCTCATACTGAGGGAGTTACTATTGATGTGGAACCTACTTTGGAGCAAGAGATCCGCAAAGGTCAACTTGAGGATGCTAAAATAAAAGAGATTAAGGATCTGATTACTGAAGGTCGAGTTCCGGAATTTACGGAAGATGAGTAAGGCACTATATGGTTCAAGGACAGGATGTGTGTTCCCGATATTGAAAGCCTTCGAGAGACTATTTTAAAGGAGGCCCATGACTCGGATTATTCTATTCATCCTGGTAGTACCAAGATGTATCAGGATTTGAAACGGAAGTATTGGTGGTATGGATTGAAAAGAGATGTGGCGGCACATGTGGCTATGTGCGATGTATGTCAAAGAGTTAAGGCTGAACACCAGAGGCCAGCTGGACTACTGCATCCACTGAAGATACCCGAGTGGAAATGGGAAGAGATTGGTATGGATTTCATTACTGGATTGCCTCGCACCCAGAAAGAATATGATGCTATATGGGTGATTGGGGATAGATTGACTAAAGTGGCTCACTTTATTCCTGTCAAGACTACTTATAAAGGTTCTCAGCTAGCAGAGTTATATATGGCCCGGATTGTGTGTTTACATGGAGTACCAAAGAAGATCGTGTCTGATCGAGGTTCACAGTTTACCTCAAGATTTTGGAGAAGCTTTCATGAGAACATGAGCACGAAGTTGAATTTCAGTACGGCTTATCACCCTCAGACTGATGGACAGACTGAAAGGACAAACCAAGTTTTGGAAGATATGTTGAGAGCTTGTGCCCTTCAGCATGGAGAAAGTTGGGATAAAAGTCTACCATATGCTGAGTTCTCATATAATAATAGTTATCAGGCCAGTCTGAAGATGTCACCTTTTGAAGCTTTATATGGGAGGAAGTGCAGGACTCCTCTATATTGGGATCAGACTGGAGAGAGACAGTTCTTTGGGCCTGAATTGATTCAAGAAGCAGAAGAACAAGTTCGTATAATTCGAGAGAATTTGAGGGTGGCTCAAACCAGGCAAAAGAGCTACGCTGATAATAGAAGAAGACCACTGGAATTCGAAGAAGGAGATTATGTGTACCTCAAGGTGTCACCACTGCGTGGAATGAGGAGATTCAAAGTTAAGGGCAAATTGTCCCCTCGCTATATTGGACCATTCTTGATCTTTAGAAGAGTTGGGGAGATGGCATACCAACTCGAGTTACCCGCTACTTTATCAGATGTGCATAATGTGTTCCACGTGTCTCAACTAAAGAAGTGTCTCCGTGTTCCCGAGGAACAGTTACCCATGGAAGAGCTCAGTGTTCAAGGTGATTTGACTTACACGGAGTACCCGATCAAGATTTTGGATACTTTGACTCGGGTTACGAGAAATAAGGTGATAAAGATGTGTAAAGTGCAATGGAGGCACCACGGAGAAGATGAAGCAACATGGGAAAGAGAAGAAGAACCCCGCATATATTTTCCCATCGTTTCCCTAGTCCTTCCTAAATCTCGAGGACGAGATTCTTTTTAAGGGGGGTAGGATTTGTAATACTCAAAAGTGCAATAATGAGAATAGAGATAATCTCAATAATTTGTGACCTCTACTTACCATCACATATGAACATCTCACTTAAACAATAAACAACAAAAGACACCCAAAATGACACATGCATCATGCTGGGATTTTATTTTTGTGTGCATTTTGTGACAACATAGGATAATGTGAAAAGGAATATGATAAAGTCCAAAGTGGAATTTAAAACTAGAAGAGATTCTAAAATTTAGAAAAGAGAAGCAAACGAATATTATGTGGAATAAAAATAATAAGTATAAAAAAAATATATATTATTCCTACACAGACTGAGTTTGTATATTTGACTCAAAGGTGAATTTCTTAACAAGACTCAAATTCAAATTAGAAATTCAAATGAAAGGAAATGAATCAAATAGGAAGATGTGAAATAAAAGAAAAGGGCTAAAGATACCTAGCTGGGCCGCAGAAACCCATTCCGGCCCACTCCCTTGTTTCCCCTCTCGCAAGCACGCAGCCCAGCGAGCGGGTGCCGACACCCTGACCCCACGGCACAGTCTCACAATCGCGCTCCCTCTCAACTCGGCGCCGACACCATGGGCCCTCATGTCTGTCGCAGACCGAGTGTGGGGCACCGCAACATCGTTACGTGTGGGTCCGGTTTGGCAGTCCCACCTTCTATGTCCACCGTCGCGGCGTGGCCGGGTAAATCAGTGGAGCTGTTGCCCTCAACTGTCATCAACCGCGCCTGCCGCAACTTCTTCAGCTGGATAAAGGCTGGTGCCCCGCTTTCTTTCCGTCGACTTCAACCGAATTGATCGCAGGCAAAGCGACCCACCGCGCAAACCAAGTCGCCGTCGCGCCGCCTATCCGTATACACTTGAAATTGCTGGCCAAGGAGTAGTCGCGAAGCCTAGCAGGGGGTCCTCACAGCGTGTCTTAGCCACCCGAACCGGGGAGGCGCTCTCAATTGCTGCCAATTGGTCGTTGGAGCTCCTCTGTCGCCGTGGATCCGCACATCTCCGTGGGCAGGTCATGGCGCTACGAGAATTACGGTATGGATTCCCCTCTCGTATTCGTGCTTATCCCTATCGCGTGTAGCACCTTTCGGGTGGGATTTTTGGGCGCTGTTCGACGGTAATCGAGCTCGGCCGCGAGGTGCGTCAGGGTGGATCTCGCTGTCGCCGATAATGCGGGCGGGAGGTTGAAGACGGCCGTGGCGTGTTGATCGGTGACCGTCAGATCCGTGGGGAAGGGCAGGGATTAGACGACGCGTGTATTCCTTCGGTAGATCCACCACGGCCGCAGGATTGTGATCAGAGCGTTGCGGTCAGATCTCGAGATCGTAGGATGTGGGCCGTTGGATCTAGATCCAATAGCTCTCGGTTCGTAACGATTCATTAAGATATACATCTAATCACCGCCGTCGGTTCTCGATCGGGCGGACCAGGGCCGCCCATACCTCTTCGCCATGACAGTTTAGCATATGAACCCCTGCAAAATCAAGTAATGAACCCGCCGTCCAGGGATCCTGTTCCCTGTGTCTGTAGAATATTTGCGCCTTAGCCCCTGCTGTTTGCAGATATTGAGGCCCGGTCCAGGACCTTATAAAACCAGAGAAAATGATTATTAAAAGGATTTTTAATAGGAAAATAATTACTAGAACTTTATAAATTCATAGAAAATTCATACTAACTCCAAATTAATCCATTCCAGTTCCTAAAATTTTATAATTTTATTCTCTATCACTTAGAACCTCTGTTTTATCATGACAACAGTAAGAAAATTAGTCCCACACTTAATCCCATTTTAAACACATAAAACCTTCGAAAATCCATAACTTAAAATCTATAACTCAGAAAATTATGATTTCTGTTCCTAAGTTTTTATTTTAATATGTAGAATATCTCTGTGTATTTGGTTTACATGCTTGGTGTAATGTTAATTTTTCCTATATCATGTGCTTGTTTGTATTGTGGCGAGTAGAAGAGCCCGTTGCTGAGGACCCTGGTGAGCAGCAGGTTGAAGTAGCTGAGCAGGAGCTCATTGAAGGCAAGTTGTGCCCTTGACCACTTTTTACCCAATAATGTTCTTTAATATCACTTATCCATGCATAGGTTAATTTTGATGGGACCCAATAGGTTACCCTAGATTGTTTATCTCATTACCTTGTTTACCCCGGAATCACTTGGGTAGTTTGCTATTGCTTTACATGGTTTTGGGATAATCATTTATTATATCTATGTTCCAATTATTCTTGTTATTCTGTTTATGTTCATGTTGAGATCATTAATGTTAATTGGAACATAGAGCTTAACTTGAGAACCACGTGCCACCACAACGGAGGAATGGGACCCCTTGGCTGACTAATTAGGAAAGCTAGTGGAAGACTACCTTACCCGAAAGGGGCAAGGGCAGTAGGGGAGTGGTCAGTGTAGGGAGGTCCCTGGTTGATTTTGCTGCGATGGCAGTCAGCCAGGAACCCTGCATTGGAACTTCCTATAAACTGTAGCGGGTTTTCGGAAGCTAGTGGAACTTTGTAAAGGCCTCGTAGTGTTGCCCTGCCGCGCTTCCTAGGTAGAGGTGTATGGGATTCGCGACCCCTTGGCAGATGGGTAACATGACTTGTGGGTAAAGGGTACAACCTCTGCAGAGTGTAAAACTGGTATACTAGCCGAGCTCGCGGTCATGAGCAGCCCAGGACTCTCTGATGTTTAAATTATGGAACTTAAATTCAATTTTGTCATTTGCATTGCATGGGTTTATTATTAATTTTGTTCTATTACTTTACTTATGGTTTGGTATTTACTTACACTTAGTAACTGCTAATAAAATTTTGACCAACTACTTAAAAGCAATGCTCAGCTTTAACCCCTATCTTTGATTAAGCCTTACACATCACATGAACTCACACCTTTGTGAGTTTATGTCCACTGTTTCCCCACAACTTGTTGAGCTATGATCATGTGTGAGCTCACCCTTGCTGTCTCACACCCCCCCCACAGGAGAAGAGCAGGTGGTTCAGGAGGAGCCGCCTAACACTGAGGAGTTTGATCTGATCTAGGTGGCGTTTCCCAGTCGACATTAGCGCCGACGATCCTTAGTTCGTTTTATCTTTATTTCATTTTGTAATAAGTCTTCCGCTATGTAATAAATACTCTGATGTTTTATGACATTTATCTCTATACACTCTGTTATTATATATGTTGTCTTCTTGGCGCATGTATGAGATGCACCTGGCTTTGTTCCTTAAAGCCGGGTGTTACATCCTTCGTGTCATCAATAGAGAAAGCAGCTTTGGCTTGGGCCAGAATCTTCACATGTTCGCATCCTGCTTTCTCCAAAATAGTCGCAATTCCCCTGGCACCTGAGAAGGCGCAGACATCTCCACGGCCACTCAAAGCTTCCTCAAAAGCTTCGGCTTTGCCGTTGATCCATTCGATTGGACCTTCGAGATCGCCCAGTACGAAGTTATCTTCATTTGAATATGCGCCAATTTTGGTGAAGCTAGTTTTTATCTTTTGTACACATGCTACAGATTTTTCATAGCATCTTTCTTTTGAAGAACGAAGCTCTACAACTGTTTTTTCCCAGTAATTTTTCCAGTAGTCACTGGCGTCTCGGTCAGCTCCGGCGATAGCACATTTTAATTTCGCTTCCGCCAGCTGTTTCCGAAGATCTTCGATTTCGCACTTCTGGGCTTTAGCTTGGGCTTTAGAAGTAGCTTCGTCTTCTTTTATTTTATTCACCAATGAGTTTAATATTTTGTCTTTTTCAAGACCTTTGTTCCTTAGTTCAATTACTTCGGAACGAAGGTTGTTCAAAGCTATAGTACATCCTTCATCTTCAGCACTTTTTGCGCCCTGAGGGCGTTGCTGAGAATAAGGCCCTGCAAAAGAAGGGCGGTATTAAGTATAAGCAAATGGAAAAAATATTTTGTTTTTAAGTACAAAAAACTCATTCACGTACCTTTAGACTATTATATGCTAAGCTGTCCGCCAGTTCATCTTTCGATAGCACCGAAAGCCCATCTTCTAGCGTCGGGAAACCGAAGCTTTTGCCCATCTCCCGGCAGACAGAAATTTCCTTGTTGTCTGGGAGACAATACAAGAAATCTTCTTCTCCACTGCCGTTGAAAATCAATGCCCCCTTTGGATATTTCAATTTTTGGGCATAGAATTGAGCTTCTCGCTTTTATTTTTCAGATAGCCTTTTTCCCGAAACATGTCGTACAATATAATCGAGAATTTCAGAAGATGCTTCGGGAGTAGGAGTGGCAGTTTGTTCAGACAGAATCTGTTTTGTAGCTTCTCTTTCCGTTTTTTCGGTTTCCAGGGATTTCTCCTTGGCGGGCTCTGAAGGCCCAGCTTCGGTCTCGGTATGACTCTTTGTAGCTTCGGCTTTAGTTTGTTTTGTTTCAATTCACGTTTTTGAAGCTTCGGCTATTTTCCCTGGAGTAGAGCTTGAAGTCTTTATTTTCTCCAGTACATCTCGCTTGGAGCAGCTGGAGCAGCATCCTTCCCGGAAGTTGCACTCTTTCTCTTCTGCCCCCGCGGCGGGTAGCGGTAATCAGGGTACATAAACCCAATAGCATCGAAAACTCTATTTAGCCTCTTCTTCTTCCGGCCTCCAAAGGCCGCAGATAACGCGTTATCTTCTGCCTTTGAATATAGCCCAAGCAGTTCATCGATTGTAGCTTTGATACATTTCAGCCAATCATCATCTGGCACAACAAACTTACCTTCATATCTGAAGGTGTATTTCAACCTAACCAGCCCACCTTTGTCAGACTTATTGATAGTCTCCTTTGGCATTTCCCATTTCTCTACAAGTGGCCACACTCTGAAGGCTATGTGCTCCTGCATTAAATCCCTCGTCCTGATGAAAGAACAAACTATGCCAAAGGCCTTTCAGCATTCTTCGGCTGCTTCATCAATTTCTACCTTCGGTTTCCGAAGGCCGAAACGCTGCCAGATAGGGCGCATGATGATCTTCTTAATATCCTCTCGTGCTTTTAAATCATTTTTCACATAGAACCATTCCTTCATCCAATCTTCGGGCCATCTCTTCCGAAAAGTCGGCACGGGGCAGCTTGACCTAGAGCGAGCAACGAAGCTATAGCAGCCAAAATTGTTATGATATTGCTCTTTGCCCCAGGGTTTCGTTTCATATAACAGTTCGTGCATACTGCAGAAACTTTTTGCATTTGGCTCCAAGCCCTGGCTCCTCACGGCCCAAACGAAGATTCCCATTCTTATGATTGCTTCAGGAGTAATTTGATGAAGGTAAACTTGATATATTTTTAAAACTTCAACCACAAAATTGCTTAGGGGGAACTGAAGCCCAGCCTTGAAGAAGCTTCGGAAGATCACGACTTCTTTCTCTTCGGGAGTAGAAGAAGTCCTGTCTCAGTTGTCAGCCCTCACGATAGACACATCTCGAAAATATCTTCCCCTCATATTGTTAAGATGACTCTGTTTAATAGTTGATTTTCCGAAAACTGTATGACTTGGTCGCCAAGGTCGATCTTCGGAGTCTTCGCCACCGCTTTCCACATCATAACTGTCACTATCACCGGTGTCTTCAGATAAACCTTCTAAAATCTCTCTAGTAATTTTCTCTGTATTTGTCTTCGCTATTGATTCAAGAAAGCCAAGATTCTTCTCCTCATAAAGGCTCAGCTTCGTTTCAACAACAATTTTCTTGTCTTGAGACATCTCTTCGAAAATGTTGAAAATGTGCTCTTAAGGCCGAAGCTAAAAAAATCTAAAAAGCCAGGCAAAGCGTTTGTAGGCAAGAGCTAAAAATTGAGCAGGCAGAGCAGATGGCAAAAAGCATGCCAAATGAGCTCGCGATGTGCTCTTATTTATACACCTAGTGCGTTGCAAGTGGGAGGGCCTCGCTTGTTATTGACTGTTGCTATTCTAGCAAAGGGAAGGTGTTTTTTCGGACCTTTGGCTTAAGGCCTTCGTCCATATCGCAATCTGAATTTATCATTCTAACAAATTAATATTGCGAGGGGCTACTGTTGGGGGCCTTCGGCTTCCGAAGGTCCTCAAAAACATGATTTAACAATGTTTGTGGAGTATGATACATGAACAGGTACCTTCAGACTTAGGTCAAAACCACAGTGTGAAGAAGCACAAAGAATACGAAGGATGGCGCAGAGCCAAAGCTATGCATAGGGGAGCTTCGGCGGGATAGCAGAAAAGGAAACCGACTTAAAGGGGAAAAGGCTATTCAGACCCTGATGGATTACTATAGAGTTATTAGCAAATGTAAAGGGCATGGGTGTAATTTTACATGGGCTGCGTCCCGTGCCTATAAATAGATGAACAGTGCTCCCATACTGTTCACGCTGACTTGGCATTTGCTTTTGCGTCACGCTTGTACTTTTGCCTTTTGTCAAGCCGAAGGTACATTTGTAATTTGTAATCATTTCTATTTTTCCATAATAATAAAATATAAATGAATTAATAATAATATTTAAGTGTTTATGTTATTTCTCATACTTTATATGAATCCTTCATCATTATTTGTTATGCTGATGAAGGTATGTCCTTCATAACCTTCGTCCGAAACTCATTATATCCCAAGGGAAATAATGCTTTGAAGGACGAAGGACTTTAACATTTAACAATTTCTGTGTTGCCTTGTTCTTAATTCATAGCATTTAAGGACAAGACCCCAACACCATGATAAAAATAGCATACACAGTTTGCATCGTTAGTGAATATCTTGACACAATTTTTTATATAATAAATCATTAAACTCTTATTATAGAGCAAGTCTTTAATGAAATACAAATAACTTAACAAAAGTGTTCAAAAGCGACAACGAATCTACAAGCAAGCTAACTGGTGGCACCCCACCTAAAACTTATCGTAGTCCAAGAACTCTTGAGTATAATATCCAACATCTCCTTCTAAACAGTGGTTGCAATAAATGCAATATAATTGTTGTAAAGAAAGCAAGGATGAACACATATTGCACACAATAAATATCTCGTTTAGGATAAAAGTGGACTGACTTTATGTGGACTCGGATAAGTAGTAGCTTTTAGTTGGTAAGTTTTAGTGGCATTTAATTTCTTTACCAAAACCCACTTTAGTTATAGAAGTATATCATGAAATAAAACATATGAAGTATATTATCCTGTAGAGCAGTAACAAGATAAACATCATCACAACCCATGTTTCTAATCAAAGAGTTACTAGACTGCTCATAACCATGAGCATGATTAATATATCGGTTTGCTAAAGTTTCTATAGAAGTTGTACACTCTACCCATGAGTTGTGATTCCCGTATGCCCATGGTCATGACTCTCAAATAATATAAATTATGAAGTGATAGAGTTTCACTTTAAAGCCTTTACAAAGAGTCACTAGTGTGTAGTTGTCCATTGATTTTTTCATCAAAGTTGCCTAGATATAGGCCAGATGTCTAAGGCGATGACCTAAAAATCAAATGAACAACAAAAATGTTGCATTCATCCCTAGTAGAACAAGGCATATACCCCGAGAAGCCCCCTATGACCTTTATGCTAAGCGAACCACAACACTAGCTCATCAAATTAATCATTACGTTGTCGCATACTAGCCTTATGGTTGCACTATTGTCCTAGATATTTTGCCTAGTGAGTTAGTCCTTAGTGTGAAGCACTTGAGACTAAAACTACATGCTCAAGCCCTAAGACCTATGTCTATTTAAGTAAAATGGTAGCATAAGCTACAACATCACAACCTATCCCAAGGTTATAACAACAATATAGATAAAAGCATTACTCATCCTTAACAGGAGTATCAGGTCGAGCTTTATATTGTGATATTAAATTTCATAGGACATGGGTCAAAGAATACCCACCTTCCTTAATAAATTCATGCCTAGCAACCTCAAGGAGTTAATTTGTCGACACTCACATTTAGCTCCTCGACTACGCATATCAAATCATACAGATAATAAGCATAAACACAAGAAACACTATATCAAACATTAAAAAAATAATATAAAGGTTTATTAAACTTTCTTTGTAGGTATATTGTTTGCACAAAATGCAAAACCATGATGGTGGTGGCATCACAAACATATGTAAGGACATGATGGTTCATCATGAAAGAAATTATTGGATTCGACGGCAAATGTCACGATGCTACCTATGTGTTAGCAAAGCCAAAGCACATAAATCTTAAAAATTTTGCTAGGCTATATATATGATTATCATGGGTTTTGTGGAACTCATTAGAAGAGAAAGCTTTGATGTGTATATATGTATGCTAGGTTGATATATATACTTGAATCGGTGACTATATGGTAGAATAAAGTATATATTGTTTTGTCATGCATCAAGATATAGTTGTTTGTAATTTACATCTAGGTATGTTGTTATAGTTGATTAGGATTAGATAAGGTTTAGTAGTAACATAACATGTTTTTTTGAATTTTGAAAAGTAGCTTATACATGCGGTGGGTTCACAAAACCACTAATGTAAATTAATTTACACCTTCGGTTCTCTTAAAATAACTGTCTGTTTTAGCCAATTTATACGGGCGATTTAGTTAAGAGAACCGCTATTGTAAATTTGTTTACATTAGAAGTTCCAAGGAAGATGCTAGTGAAGATAGCCATTTTCTATGGCCTTTCTAACTAGCAAAAACACAAATGCCAGTGAAAACATGTTTAGGACATCGACCGCCAGTATATAGCTTCTATGTACTAGTGTCCAAAACAGATATAGAAAGGCTAAGCATCCATGTCACATCTCTGATACATGGTTTATGTAAACTTGTGAGGAGGTGATGCACAACTTACTCTAGAATTTATAATAAAATCCCCACCAATAGGGAAGCATTGCATTGTAGACATTCAATATATGGATAGATGCATGGATGAGGAGAGGGAGCTCATGAGCACAAAATTGTTTACCTTACTATAATTTCACCTTTGCCTGTCACTACTGGACTCGTCTTCTTTGTCGAGTGTCCTATACACTTGACAAAGGACCTTTTGCACTCAGCAAAGAGCCCTCGGTAAAAAACTATTGGTAAAGGCTCCTTGATGGGTGCTGACTCGACACTCGATAATGAAAAGTCACCATGATGGTGGACGCCACAGTGACAACGTCTTTGCCATGTGTCTTGGTACTGACACTCGACAAAGGTGATGGGTTTGCGGAGTACCTTGGCATTGGTCCTTGGCAAGCCTTATGCCTTTGCCGATTGCCATGGACAAGGTACTCGATAAAGCATGTTCCCCGGTGGCTAGGCAAATCAATTGTACTGTGTTATGACACAACACTCGACAAAGACCCCTTTGTTGAGTGTAACACTAGGTAGAGTGGCCAGAAACAACCTTTCAGAGATTCCTCGGTTTTTAAGCATTGTACGTAACAAACTTTCACGAAACCTTGTCAACTTTTTATCATAGCCACCACATATGATATCATGACATCTCGGCCAGTTTCATGATTTTCTGACTTTGTTTGCTTTTTATACAATTTAAAAATAGCTGGACTGCTAGTTCGTGGTCATGTTTCGTGAATATGATGTCAAAAATTTCTGGTCTGTTCCTAGATACAGCCTCAACTTACACTCAATAAGATGAATATCATTTTTCATTCATTTTTTCCATTATTCGAATGACCTGTAGTTCAAATTTAAATTATCCGAAAATTAAATGAAATAAATTTAATAAATAAAGTAAATACTTCGAGAAATATGCCAAAATTGAACATGTAGTTTCAAGTACTGTAAGAACACAACAGAAAAAGTTTGGTGTAAGAGGAAAAAATTAATGAGTGTCAAAAAGGACATTAGGCAAAGACACTACTTTTGCTGAGTGCCGTTGTAGAACACTTGACAAAATTAACGGTAGTTCACGGCCGTTAGCTGTTGTCAGCGGTTTGTCGAGTGTCCAACACAAGTCAAAATACTCTTTACTGAGTGTATTTATTTGCCGAGTGTGCGACACTAATCAAATCGCTTGTTTGCCGAACGCTGCACTCGGTAAACTATATCTTTACCGAGTGGCGGTTGTTTTGCTCTTGGCAAATATCTTTGCACTCTACAAAGAACGTGACTTCGGTAGTGTGTGTTTAAGATCCTATTGAGCACCATTTGTGGCACTAGGCATGGCCGGACAGTCCGCCCTTAGGTGCAGACGGTCCGCGATTAGATCGGATCATGCACAATTAATCCCTTCTCCACGAGAGTTTATCCCCCTAAACCCGCATTTGCTGTTGAGAGACGTCTAGGAATGGGTCCAGACCTCCCCCTATATATATTGAGGGGTACGACAGCTTGTAATACCAATAATCGATCAACAATCAATATATCTTGCATTCTTTACCTTTTGCCCTAGGAGTAAACAATAACGTAGTTTTCTCCTTCTAATCTCCACCTCTCTTCTACTCTATGTCGTATAGAGGCGCCTTGGGTGGTATGCCGATCCCAAGACAAAACTTAAGATGTCTCCTCCCTGACAGGGTCCCTCCCGGGAGCAAGATCCAAGTGTTGTTGGTGAATTCCACCGCCCTTGCGCATGCGCAGACTGTCCGGCCCTCGGCTGCGGGCCGTCCATGTTGACGTAGAGAGCACCGCCACCGGTACACATCACAGTGATTGGTGCCCAGATCAGCGCCAACACACTTTTTGGTGACTGCACTGGGGATATCGCGTGAAGATCTATCAGATCGGCCCTCAATGGCCAGTTCAAATTATAGTTCTGACATCCCTCCCAGCAACATCATCGAGCTGACTATGGAAACTCTTGAAAGCATCTAGGCCCCTGGTTGGTTTTAGTGATTAATGATAACGTAATATTATATGTGACTAACGTGTGTTTTGTAGAGACAATGGTAAGTTAGGTCGCATAACAGGAAGTTGTACTACAACGGTGAAAACAATCCCCGAGATAAGAACTTGAAGCGACGGCTAAAACGACGAAACAAAAGATGAAGGTCTTCGTATTTCGAGTGTCAAGGAGTTGCGGACACTCGGTATAGAGTTAGGTCTTCTATTTTATTTTAGCCGTACTATAAAGAGGGGTTGTCGATGAGTAGTTTGACCAAGAGAGTTCTAGTGTAGTGTTGGTGCATATTCACACTCACATCTAGTGCTAGGTGTCACTCTATAATACACTCACGAGTTAGAACAAAAACGGATTCAAAAAACTGAAGGAAATAAGAATTAGGGTTTGTGTCTTAGGGGCACCGGACTGTCCGGTGTGCACTGGACTGTCCAGTGCACCCTTTGACAGTGGGGCCAGTCTAGCCCGGGGAAGAAGTTTCTCCTCACAGAAACCCAAGAGCAACAAGTTGGAAAAATGGAATTTTAGTCTGGACTGTTCACTGTCAGATGTGCCATCTGCTCAACGGCTAGCTATCAGAACTAGCCGTTGGAAGTGACCGTTGGCGCACCGGACTGTCTGGTGCGCTCATGCGCAGGAAGGATTGGTAACACCTAGTTGGTGGGTGAGGGCTATTTATACCCCGTCCACCCACCATATTGAAGGTCTTGCTGCCCACATTAACTCTCATGCATTGCTAGAGCATTGTAAGCACCACAAAGAATAGTGAGGTGATTAGAAAATCTTAATCCCACATTAGTACCTCATTAGTGCTAGTGAGAGCCACCTAGAGCACACACCGCATGCATTAGGCTTCTCTTGGTGAAGTAAAAGTCTACGACTTGTTCCTCTTGGTGATCGACATCACCTAGACGACTTGGTGGTGTTGGGAGCACGGTGATCACCTTGGAGGATTTGTTGGTGACCCGGCTCGAGATTGTAAGCGGTCGTGAGGGATCCATCGCGCTGGAGTGGCAAAGGATTGTAACACCCCTGGTGTTACTGTAACTAAAAACTTGAGCATGACATCATAAGCATTGGCATTGCATATGTTTGACACACCTAGAGTGCATTCACTAGGCAAAAATTTCAAACAAGTTGTATTGTTTAAGTGTTTTTGCAAATAGAACCCTGGATAGGAAACTTAACCTTAAATAGGGATTGAAGGGGTAAAAACCTAACCAAGTTGAGAAAGCCTAAAGACTTTAGGGAAATAGTTATAAAATGTCCCCAAGAACAAAGTTGAATCACATTTATACCCCTGGGATACCAGAAACCCTAATTGAAACCCTGGAAAACCCTAAAACCAAACCCTAGGGGCCTATGTGCAAAAATTGTGCACATTTGGACTAAAGTGTAAAAACTACAATGTTAAGACATATAAAGTCCCATGGTTCACATTTAGGGTGATTTGCAAGCTAAACCCTAAGTTTTGGACCAATTTGCAAAAAGAACTCCAAGTTGATAATCCACTCTAAGTCTGAATTGTAGTGTCATGAGCACAACTTTGAGCCTTTATAACTTTCAAAGTATAGGATTTTTGCCCTAGGGCATTACATCAAAGTTGTAGAACCATAAAAGATGAACACTTTTGCTTAAGAGAGTGAGCAATGTTGTTAAGAGAAATCTGGAGATAATCATGTTCAAAGTGTGGCTGTCAGGCTGTTATTGTCTGAATTTTCAGACTAACAGAGGTCTGACATCAACTTCAAGCCCAGTTTCAGATATGATTCAATGACTTTTTGTGACAACACCATGTAGCAAAGTTGTAGTTGGTATAATGCTCTACAAGTTTGCTGCAGAGATTTGGACTTGGTACCATAGAAAATTTGGAGAAAACTTGCCCTAAACCATGGCTGTCAGATGCACTGCAAGGAGATCACCATGGTACAGTGACTGAATGGATATGGATGCCAGCGCGACTTGCTCGTCGACGGCGACCTCCCTGCGCAAAGAATCACACCGCCGCCGTGATTCGTACTCACTGGCGGATGGATAACTACGGCGGGGAGGGGATAGGGTCGCGTCGTGGATAGTTTCGGGCTGCCGTGGTCTCGAGGTATCCCGACCACGTGCATCGGCAACGTGGCCGTGCGGCCGTCACCGGAGTTGCATCCTCCGCCGCAATTGTGCCACGCTTCCGGTCAGTGAACACGTCGCCGTGAACCGTAATCATTACCCTGTGACTGTCGTGGCTTCTCATCCCGTGAATCGCCACGAAACACCCCGCCGGTGACTCGCTTCTTTTCTGACCGCCACCGCGCTTAACCCAAATTCCCGGCCACCGCTATCGCCCCCTACAAATTGAAGCCACCGTGAGCTCTGCATGGTCGTCACGCACCCGGCCACCAGATATCACCCTCAATTGTTCGCCTGAGAGCTCGAATTTTGGATTCCCCCCCAATTCGTTTTTCGCTGCCGCATGGGACTCCATCGTGGACAGCACACTTCGGGTTGGTAGTTTCTCAATTCCTCTCTGTTCTAGCTCGTGTATAGTCTCCTATTGCTCCCCATACTGAGCAATTGGAATTTGGCCGAAGTCCATCACCGGAACGCGCCATTACCTTGCAAAACGCCGCCGTGATTCCCCCTTACCGTCAACCCGCTCTTCGGGTCCTGTTCTGCCCAAACCAAAGTGTGTCCATGGACCCTGGGGAACCCGTGAACCTTTACCCAGCATCAATTTGGCCATCCCCGTCGCTGTTTGATCGGAACATGTTCATTCTCTTGTTTATCCGCTCGGTCACCGTGAACTGGTTGATTCAGTGTCCCCTAGGTGAAATTGATGGAGGGGATATGGTCGGGGTGGATCTAATTGTGTCCCTATTGCTTGGAAGCTCCAGCCGTGGCGTCGTCCGGCCGGAATAGGACTCGCCGGAGTACAGCAGGCTGTGTTCTTCGTCGTGGATCGGCCGATGTAAAAGAGTAGAACCCGGGGGACCTTTCTGGGAATTGTCAGCGACTCAAGCAATAGTAATTGAACCCGCTTCGGAATGATCAGTAAGACGAGGGCCTTTCTGAGAAATGTCCACCGCGGGCGCGCGCGGGCACAATTCCCCTCTGGGCTGGGCCGTATGGGCTGCTTCTGGCCCAGCACTGTTTAACTTTTCTCCTTTTCTTTTTCGGTAGAACTTTGAAAACCTATAGAAAATTGTAGAAAAATCCTAAAATTGTGAAACCAATTTTCCTAGGTTTCTTATTTTCCCTAGAATTTAATAAAAATAGTTTTGAGATTTTTAGAGGAAATAAGGAATTTTAGGGTATTTAAAATAGTTTAAGATAGTAGTTCTGGATTTTTAAAAGATAATTGGTAATCTCAAAAATGCTCAAAATTTTTATATGAACTCCTCATATTATTTAGAAGCCTTAGGTAGAATTTGGATTGATTTGGACTTTGTTTGATACTTAGAACCCAAAACCAACCCCCTGCCCTATGAACTCCTTTACCGACTCCGAAAACCCTAAGTTCTCGGAGTTCCGTGAAGGAAAGTTGTATTCAAGACGTAGATAATAAATCTTTATTATCCTAGCACTCTCATGAGTATTACATGGCATTCATTCTTATATATATACCTATATGGTTATATTTAGAAAACGAAGAAGAGAGTGAAAGTGACTAAAGAGAAGACACCACCACTTTTAGAATCTCAGGCTGGGCCTTGGCTCTACTACGACATCTGCGAGTCCGAGCCCGACACCTCTGATAACAAAGGCAAGCCCCGGTGCATTTGCCACCTCCCTTGATGTTTTTAAAATCTTTCTCACTTGCTTGATGCATTAGGTGATAGGAGTTGATTGATTAAACAATTCCTGCATTACCTTCCTTGATCCTGAAATCCTGTTTTTACAAAAAGATTTTACTATGCTTAGTATTGCTTTAGAAAAACAAAATGTTTTGTTTTTATAAAAGATGATGTGGCAAAAGTGGGTGGGATGTTTTTGAAAATAAAACTTGATGGTGGATCCATCATGGCCATGATGGATCCAACATCGGAAAAGATGTACCTCCGCCAGGTACCAAAGTTTGGGTTTAAATTATAAAGTTGAGACCGGGCGGGTGACTTGCACGAGAAAGGAGTCTCGGTGTAGTGTCTCCGTCTGTGTCGGTTAAGGACCGTACCGATTGTTGGCCTGCTGATCTAGGACCCTTTATCTGGCCACATACCTCATCATGGGTAAGCTTGAACCCGGCTATTCCATACATGAAAAGACAATCGCGCACTGGGAGTGGAGAGATGGCGAGAGTGGCACGTACCCCCTAGCAAAGGACCGCCTAAAAGGGGTGGTGTGCTCTCGGGTGGCGCGGACCTGTTCATGTGGTGGAGGATCCGTGGGAATGGTAGACATGTGGAGAAGCATATGTCGTGTGGTTGGAGATCCCCAGCTGGGTATTAATCGATTCGGATCGCCGAACTTCTCGGATATGAAGACTGGATCTTCGACCCTCATCGTAGATAACAAGCGAAACAAAAGATGGATTTTATGAAGAAAGCTAGTGTAGGACAAGTGAATGCTCTAGATTAGGCAAATCTAGATTCAGGAAAAATATTTCACTGGTGATGTAAAATTTTGGCTTAAGGACCCACTTTAGTAAGCATTTCTGCAAAACAGAGTCTTTGACTATTGAGAAGCCTTACCTTGACTCCTATATAGCTAGCATACCCTTGAGAGTCTTTTCCTTAGTCGGGTAAGTCTTGCTGAGTAATCCCATACTCAGGGTTTATCTCTTTGTTGTTTTTAGGTGGGGAAGTAGCAGACTTTTGCTGCTTCTGCGCTAAGGTGGTTCCCAACGAAGAGAAACAGGACTGAAGTGCGGGAGGACTCGGTCCTCCATTTAATGTCTTTTGTTTTTAAGTCCTTCGGGAGAAGTTTATGTCTCCCCGGTTTGTATAATTATTACTTCTATGCACTCGTTTTTAGACTGGTCTGTAATAATATAACTCAGGCTTACTTCTGAAATAAATGTAAGTTTATGTAATTCGCTTCCGCATATCTTCATCTCCGATGATCTGTAATGTCTGCAAGACGGGTGAAACGTTCCTGGTGAGGTAAGGAAAGATACCGAGCTTGTCAAGTAACTTAGGAACATCTACAGGGTGTCTGATGTCTGTTAGACAAGGACAACTGTAGGTGGGCCGGATTTACTTGGGAGGTTCCGTCACAGCTGGTATCGGAGCGTAGCCCTTCTTTGCAGATGTTATGAGGCATCTTCAAAAGGATTTCCAAAAGTCTTACCTAAAAACTCTTTTCTCTTCTTACCTAAATATTCTGAAGAGTTTAACTTAAAGACCAGATAGGAAGAGTGCAATGTATAGAAGGTTGAATCAACTAAGGTTGATTCTGTAATTATACATGCATCATGCTAAGCACTATATTAATAAAATTTCCCCCTTAGAGAAATGTTGTCGCGCATCAGAAAGACCGCGCGCAAATCTACTAGACCCATTGGCGTACCCTGCCTTTCCTATTCGTGTAGATTAGAAGCTAAGTTGCCTTTTTAATTGGCAGTATGAGGACTCGTTCTGGAAAGGATCATGGTGCTTCCCAGAGGAATGCCAATACGCCCAATCCACCTCCGGCATCAACTTTGGATGATATTGTGGCTCAACTTGCGAATGTGAGCGCTGTTCTACAGCAAATAGCTCAGCCTGCAACATCAACTCCATATGGTCATCATGGTTCTGATGCTGCTATCCTCTATAAAGAGTTTCTCAGCACGCAACCACCGGTATTCTCCAAAGCGGAAGATCCGTTGGAAGCAGAAGATTGGGTTCGAACCATTGAACAGAAATTGGGACTCATCCGTTGTGATGATGTTCAGAAAACTCAGTGCGCAACACAGCAACTTCAGGGTCGAGCTGGAGCCTGGTGGGCAGAATACCTTGCGCTACAGCCAGATGGGCATCAAATTTCTTGGGCCGAATTCCGGGAAGTATTCCGGACACATTATATCCCAAAAGCCCTGATGGAAATCAAATTCAATGAGTTCTTAGATTTGAAGCAAGGGGAAGAAGAGAGTGTAATGGAATATTTTGAGAGGTTTACCCGCTTATCCCAATATGTTCTGGATTTTGTGAATACCAATGAGAAGAAAAAGTTCTATTTCCTGCGTGGCCTTAATGAGAAGCTCCAATGCTTGATGGCAACCAGTTCGGCTGAAAGATATAATGAGGTGGTCAGTCAGGCTGTTTTGGGTGATAACAAGATTCGGATTCATCAGGAGTCTAAAAGAAAAAGGTTTGCTGAGGAATCATCTGGTAAAATCAAACAGTGTCGAAGGGTTGTTTATCAATCTGTTTATTATCCTCTTTCTTCTCCACTCCAGCAGCCTAGCTCACCACAGTCATGCGAAAGACAGGCTGTTATCCCTTTCATTCCACCTAAGCCAGATGTCCTAGACATCCGTTCTAAAAATATTCCATCCAATGCCAAACCATGTGAGAAGTGTGGTAAGTCAGGACACTCTACTCAGGATTGTCGCTTCTCTAAGCTAGTGGATGCGCGGCAATCACTTGTGAATCTTCCTCGAAGTAGCAAGCAAAGAGCAAGGAAGAATAAGATTGTTCTTAAACTGGGTCAGGTCCATTATACAAAAATCAAAGCTATTCCTGAGGGTGAACCAGTTATGATGGGTGCTTTTCCGGTTGCCAATCATTTGGCAAGTATTTTATTTGATTCTGGTGCCTCACACACCTTTATAAATCGGGCATTTGTGTTGAAGCACCAATTGCCTAAGGAAGTGGTGGATACTGGATATTGTATACAATCTCCTGGAGGAATCTTACATACTAAGGAGATGGTATATCAGATACCCATAAAGTTGGTTGGTCACATGTTCCCTACCAACATGCTAGTTCTTCAAAATCAAGATATAGATGTGATTCTTGGTATGAATTGGCTTCGTCAGCATGGGGCGGTGATCGACGCGTTGCAACGGACAATACAGTTGGACTCACCTAATGGTAAGTATAAGTTGTTGATCCAGTTATCGACACCAAGGAGAGCAGTAGAAAGAGTATGTGCTGCTACCGTTAAAGAGGTGAAAGATATACCTGTTGTCAGAGAATTTCCTGATGTATTTCCTGAAGATTTACCTGGTTTGCCTCCAGAAAGGGATGTTGAATTCGTGATCGAATTGCAGCCAGGTACTGCACCCATATCTAGAAGGTCATATAGAATGGCACCTAAGGAGTTAGCAGAACTAAAGACTCAATTGCAGGACTTACTCAACAAAGGGTTCATTCGCCCAAGTTCATCACCTTGGGGCTGTCCTGCCATTTTTGTGAAGAAGAAAGATCAAACCCTCCGGTTATGTGTTGATTACCGACCACTTAACGAGGTGACCATTAAGAACAAATATCCTCTCCCTCGTATTGATTTGTTGTTTGATCAACTTTCTGGAGCTAAAGTGTTCTCTAAGATTGATCTTAGATCAGGTTATCACCAGATAAGAATTCGACCTGAAGATATTCCTAAGACTGCTTTCACTACTCGATATGGTCTCTATGAATATTTGGTGATGTCTTTTGGTTTGACCAATGCTCCAGCTCATTTCATGTACTTGATGAACTCAGTGTTCATGTCCGAACTTGACAAATTCGTGGTGGTATTTATTGATGACATCTTGATATACTCCAAGACCAAAGAAGAACATGCAGAGCACTTGCGTGTCGTTTTGACGCGGCTAAGGGAACACCAACTATATGCCAAGTTCAGCAAATGTGAATTCTGGTTGGACACAATTCCATTCTTGGGTCATATCTTGTCTGCTGAAGGTGTTGCGGTCGACCCAAATAAAGTCAAGGACATTTTGGAATGGAAACCACCCACTACAGTACACCAAGTTCGAAGTTTCCTTGGAATGGCGGGGTATTACCGTCGTTTTATTCCGGATTTCTCTAAAATAGCTAAGCCCATTACTGAGTTGCTCAAGAATCATGTCAAGTTTGTGTGGTCATCTGAGTGCAACATAGCTTTTGAAGAGCTAAAGAAGTTGTTAACTTCAGCACCAGTATTGGCTCAACCCAATATTGAGAAATCATTTGATGTTTATTGTGATGCTTCGAGCATTGGCATTGGGTGTGTACTTATGCAAGAAGGCCGGGTGATTGCCTATGCATCTCGGCAACTCAAACGTCATGAAGAGCATTACCCAACCCATGATCTTGAATTGGCTGCTGTTGTTCATGCACTCAAGATCTGGCGCCATTATCTGTTGGGTAATACATGTCATATATATACGGACCATAAAAGTTTAAAGTATATCTTCACTCAATCCGAGCTGAATATGAGGCAACGAAGATGGTTAGAGTTGATCAAGGACTATGATCTCAAGGTTCATTACCATCCTGGCAAGGCTAATGTGGTAGAAGATGCTCTAAGTCGGAAATCTCAGTGTAATTGTCTTTTGGCAGAACCTTTAACTGTCACCTTGTGTCAGGAAATGGAAAGAATGAATTTGGGAATAATTCAGCATGGAACCATAGCCAATCTGGTTCTTGAATCAACTATCCAGAGCCAAATTATTGATGCTCAAAAAGTGAATAAGGGTATAGCCCATATTAAAGAATGAGTGGAAGCAGGAAAGGCTACGTGTTTCAGAATCGATGAAAAGGGTGTTCTTTGGTTCAAGCACCGATTGGTAATTCCAAAGGTACCTCAATTACGTCAACAAATACTGGACGAAGCTCATTTGTCTCGATATTCTATTCACCCAGGAAGCAATAAGATGTATCAAGATCTGAAGCAAAGGTTTTGGTGGACTAAGATGAAAATAGAAATTGCTCGGTATGTGGCTAAGTGTGACATTTGTCAACGAGTGAAAGCCGTCCATTTGAAATCTGCCGGGCCATTGCAACCTCTACCCATTCCGGCCTGGAAGTGGGAAGATATTAGTATGGACTTCATTGTTGGTTTACCCAAAACCTCAAAAGGGTATGATTCTATCTGGGTGATTGTTGATCGTCTCACTAAGCTAGCACACTTTTTGCCGGTGAAGACTTTATACCCAGCAAGGACCTATGCTGATCTGTATATTGCTCGTATCTTGAGTCTACATGGAGTGCCTAAAACAATTGTATCTGACAGGGGACCACAGTTTGTCTCCAGGTTTTGGGAAGAATTGCATAAATCTCTGGGCACTAAGCTAATTCATAGTTCAGCATATCATCCCCAAACCAGTGGACAAACGGAACGGGTAAATCAGATTTTGGAGGATATGTTAAGATCATGTGTGCTTGCTTATTCAGTTAAGTGGGATGAATGTCTGCCTTTGGCCGAGTTTTCATATAACAATAGTTACCAAGAAAGCATAAAAATGGCACCCTTTGAAGCTCTTTATGGTCGAAGATGTAGGACAGCGTTGAATTGGTCAGAACCAGGAGAGAAGTACTTCTTTGGGCCTGATCTGGTAAAGGAAGCTGAAGAAAAAGTTCAAGTGATCCAACGAAATTTGCAAATGGCACAATCTCGTCAGAAGAGTTATGCCGATAAAAGACGTCGGTCTTTGGTTTTCCATGTTGGTGATCATGTGTATCTAAAGGTGTCACCCATGAAAGGCGTAACTCGATTTGGTGTCAAGGGAAAACTCGCACCTCGCTATGTTGGTCCATTTCCAGTGGTTGAGCGGTGTGGACTTGTGGCTTACAAGGTGCAACTGCCAGAAAGTCTTTCAGCTGTGCACAACGTGTTTCACGTATCTCAGCTGAAGAAATGTCTCCGAGTCCCCGAACAAGTAGTAGATGTTTCAGATGTCAACCTCGAGCCTGATCTGACCTACTCTGAGTATCCTATTCGGGTGCTGGACCAGAAAGACAGAGTCACGCGAAGAAAGATCATCAAGTTTTACAAAGTACAATGGAACCAGCACTCCAAGGATGAAGCTACTTGGGAATCGAAAGACTACCTAATGGAGCAATTTCCTAAGTTTTTAGATTCTTGTAAATCCTAAGCCTTATGTAAATTATCATCATGTGAACCAGCAGGGGCACACCCCTGCCTTGTAAGAACAAATGTGGAATAAGAGCGTGCCGTATTTCCTTTTTCCATCACTTAGCCTGGAATTTTAATCTCGAGACGAGATTCCTTTTTAGGGGGGAAGGATGTAACACCCCTGGTGTTACTGTAACTAAAAACTTGAGCATGACATCATAAGCATTGGCATTGCATATGTTTGACACACCTAGAGTGCATTCACTAGGCAAAAATTTCAAACAAGTTGTATTGTTTAAGTGTTTTTGCAAATAGAACCCTGGATAGGAAACTTAACCTTAAATAGGGATTGAAGGGGTAAAAACCTAACCAAGTTGAGAAAGCCTAAAGACTTTAGGGAAATAGTTATAAAATGTCCCCAAGAACAAAGTTGAATCACATTTATACCCCTGGGATACCAGAAACCCTAATTGAAACCCTGGAAAACCCTAAAACCAAACCCTAGGGGCCTATGTGCAAAAATTGTGCACATTTGGACTAAAGTGTAAAAACTACAATGTTAAGACATATAAAGTCCCATGGTTCACATTTAGGGTGATTTGCAAGCTAAACCCTAAGTTTTGGACCAATTTGCAAAAAGAACTCCAAGTTGATAATCCACTCTAAGTCTGAATTGTAGTGTCATGAGCACAACTTTGAGCCTTTATAACTTTCAAAGTATAGGATTTTTGCCCTAGGGCATTACATCAAAGTTGTAGAACCATAAAAGATGAACACTTTTGCTTAAGAGAGTGAGCAATGTTGTTAAGAGAAATCTGGAGATAATCATGTTCAAAGTGTGGCTGTCAGGCTGTTATTGTCTGAATTTTCAGACTAACAGAGGTCTGACATCAACTTCAAGCCCAGTTTCAGATATGATTCAATGATTTTTTGTGACAACACCATGTAGCAAAGTTGTAGTTGGTATAATGCTCTACAAGTTTGCTGCAGAGATTTGGACTTGGTACCATAGAAAATTTGGAGAAAACTTGCCCTAAACCATGGCTGTCAGATGCACTGCAAGGAGATCACCATGGTACAGTGACTGAATGGATATGGATGCCAGCGCGACTTGCTCGTCGACGGCGACCTCCCTGCGCAAAGAATCACACCGCCGCCGTGATTCGTACTCACTGGCGGATGGATAACTACGGCGGGGAGGGGATAGGGTCGCGTCGTGGATAGTTTCGGGCTGCCGTGGTCTCGAGGTATCCTGACCACGTGCATCGGCAACGTGGCCGTGCGGCCGTCACCGGAGTTGCATCCTCCGCCGCAATTGTGCCACGCTTCCGGTCAGTGAACACGTCGCCGTGAACCGTAATCATTACCCTGTGACTGTCGTGGCTTCTCATCCCGTGAATCGCCACGAAACACCCCGCCGGTGACTCGCTTCTTTTCTGACCGCCACCGCGCTTAACCCAAATTCCCGGCCACCGCTATCGCCCCCTACAAATTGAAGCCACCGTGAGCTCTGCATGGTCGTCACGCACCCGGCCACCAGATATCACCCTCAATTGTTCGCCTGAGAGCTCGAATTTTGGATTCCCCCCCCCCAATTCGTTTTTCGCTGCCGCATGGGACTCCATCGTGGACAGCACACTTCGGGTTGGTAGTTTCTCAATTCCTCTCTGTTCTAGCTCGTGTATAGTCTCCTATTGCTCCCCATACTGAGCAATTGGAATTTGGCCGAAGTCCATCACCGGAACGCGCCATTACCTTGCAAAACGCCGCCGTGATTCCCCCTTACCGTCAACCCGCTCTTCGGGTCCTGTTCTGCCCAAACCAAAGTGTGTCCATGGACCCTGGGGAACCCGTGAACCTTTACCCAGCATCAATTTGGCCATCCCCGTCGCTGTTTGATCGGAACATGTTCATTCTCTTGTTTATCCGCTCGGTCACCGTGAACTGGTTGATTCAGTGTCCCCTAGGTGAAATTGATGGAGGGGATATGGTCGGGGTGGATCTAATTGTGTCCCTATTGCTTGGAAGCTCCAGCCGTGGCGTCGTCCGGCCGGAATAGGACTCGCCGGAGTACAGCAGGCTGTGTTCTTCGTCGTGGATCGGCCGATGTAAAAGAGTAGAACCCGGGGGACCTTTCTGGGAATTGTCAGCGACTCAGGCAATAGTAATTGAACCCGCTTCGGAATGATCAGTAAGACGAGGGCCTTTCTGAGAAATGTCCACCGCGGGCGCGCGCGGGCACAATTCCCCTCTGGGCTGGGCCGTATGGGCTGCTTCTGGCCCAGCACTGTTTAACTTTTCTCCTTTTCTTTTTCGGTAGAACTTTGAAAACCTATAGAAAATTGTAGAAAAATCCTAAAATTGTGAAACCAATTTTCCTAGGTTTCTTATTTTCCCTAGAATTTAATAAAAATAGTTTTGAGATTTTTAGAGGAAATAAGGAATTTTAGGGTATTTAAAATAGTTTAAGATAGTAGTTCTGGATTTTTAAAAGATAATTGGTAATCTCAAAAATGCTCAAAATTTTTATATGAACTCCTCATATTATTTAGAAGCCTTAGGTAGAATTTGGATTGATTTGGACTTTGTTTGATACTTAGAACCCAAAACCAACCCTCTGCCCTATGAACTCCTTTACCGACTCCGAAAACCCTAAGTTCTCGGAGTTCCGTGAAGGAAAGTTGTATTCAAGACGTAGATAATAAATCTTTATTATCCTAGCACTCTCATGAGTATTACATGGCATTCATTCTTATATATATACCTATATGGTTATATTTAGAAAACGAAGAAGAGAGTGAAAGTGACTAAAGAGAAGACACCACCACTTTTAGAATCTCAGGCTGGGCCTTGGCTCTACTACGACATCTGCGAGTCCGAGCCCGACACCTCTGATAACAAAGGCAAGCCCCGGTGCATTTGCCACCTCCCTTGATGTTTTTAAAATCTTTCTCACTTGCTTGATGCATTAGGTGATAGGAGTTGATTGATTAAACAATTCCTGCATTACCTTCCTTGATCCTGAAATCCTGTTTTTACAAAAAGATTTTACTATGCTTAGTATTGCTTTAGAAAAACAAAATGTTTTGTTTTTATAAAAGATGATGTGGCAAAAGTGGGTGGGATGTTTTTGAAAATAAAACTTGATGGTGGATCCATCATGGCCATGATGGATCCAACATCGGAAAAGATGTACCTCCGCCAGGTACCAAAGTTTGGGTTTAAATTATAAAGTTGAGACCGGGCGGGTGACTTGCACGAGAAAGGAGTCTCGGTGTAGTGTCTCCGTCTGTGTCGGTTAAGGACCGTACCGATTGTTGGCCTGCTGATCTAGGACCCTTTATCTGGCCACATACCTCATCATGGGTAAGCTTGAACCCGGCTATTCCATACATGAAAAGACAATCGCGCACTGGGAGTGGAGAGATGGCGAGAGTGGCACGTACCCCCTAGCAAAGGACCGCCTAAAAGGGGTGGTGTGCTCTCGGGTGGCGCGGACCTGTTCATGTGGTGGAGGATCCGTGGGAATGGTAGACATGTGGAGAAGCATATGTCGTGTGGTTGGAGATCCCCAGCTGGGTATTAATCGATTCGGATCGCCGAACTTCTCGGATATGAAGACTGGATCTTCGACCCTCATCGTAGATAACAAGCGAAACAAAAGATGGATTTTATGAAGAAAGCTAGTGTAGGACAAGTGAATGCTCTAGATTAGGCAAATCTAGATTCAGGAAAAATATTTCACTGGTGATGTAAAATTTTGGCTTAAGGACCCACTTTAGTAAGCATTTCTGCAAAACAGAGTCTTTGACTATTGAGAAGCCTTACCTTGACTCCTATATAGCCAGCATACCCTTGAGAGTCTTTTCCTTAGTCGGGTAAGTCTTGCTGAGTAATCCCATACTCAGGGTTTATCCCTTTGTTGTTTTTAGGTGGGGAAGTAGCAGACTTTTGCTGCTTCTGCGCTAAGGTGGTTCCCAACGAAGAGAAACAGGACTGAAGTGCGGGAGGACTCGGTCCTCCATTTAATGTCTTTTGTTTTTAAGTCCTTCGGGAGAAGTTTATGTCTCCCCGGTTTGTATAATTATTACTTCTATGCACTCGTTTTTAGACTGGTCTGTAATAATATAACTCAGGCTTACTTCTGAAATAAATGTAAGTTTATGTAATTCGCTTCCGCATATCTTCATCTCCGATGATCTGTAATGTCTGCAAGACGGGTGAAACGTTCCTGGTGAGGTAAGGAAAGATACCGAGCTTGTCAAGTAACTTAGGAACATCTACAGGGTGTCTGATGTCTGTTAGACAAGGACAACTGTAGGTGGACCGGATTTACTTGGGAGGTTCCGTCACAAGGATCACCTCATAGTGAGCACTTGGTTCTTGCGAGGACCAAGGGGGAGCGATACCCTTGCGCGGGTGCTCCAACGAGGACTAGGGAAGACTGCCGACTCTTTGATACCTCAGGAAAAATTGGAGGAGTCTTCTAAACCTTGCTTTACATTCCGCATTTAAATTCAAGTATTTTACCTTGTTTATTTGTTTAGCAAGTAATTGAAGCAACGTCTTAGTATTGCTGTATTTCTAGTAGTATTCTCTTATTGCTAGTTATTGGGTGAAGTTGGGATCTTGCTTAGGGTTTAAATATTATTGATTTTTAGAAAATCCCAATTCACCCCCTCTTGGGCATCGTGATCCTTTCAATTGGTATCAGAGGCTTGTTGCTCTTAGATTAGCTTAACCGTTAGAGTAGCGATGTCCGGCGGGGATGGACCTCCTCCCGTTTTTTATGGTGATGATTTTCCATATTGGAAAATTCGTATGGAAGCTTATTTAGAGGCTATAAACATTGGTGTCTACAAAGCCGCCACACAAGGGTTCCCCGAACCTAGAGATCCCGCAAATCTTGTAGGAGAAAAGTTTAATTATGAAAAATGGAATGCTAAGACCAAAAACACTCTTTTTAGAGGTCTTTGCAAAGATGTATTTAATAGAGTAAGAAACCATAGAAATGATCATGATTTGTGGATGGATATATGTGCTCTACATGAAGGGACTAGAAGTGAGCGTGAGGAGAGATATCATATTGCAATGAGAAAATTAAATTCTTTTGAGATGCTTGCAAATGAAAATACAAATGCTATGTACTCACGTCTTAACATTATTGTAGAGAAAGTAAATGGCTTGGGGCTCACCCAAATTTCACAACCGGATGTTGTGAGGAAGATTCTCAGTGTCCTTCCAATTGACAAATATGGACACATTGTCACAGTACTACATCAGATGGATCTTTCAGTTGCTACTCCTACACAAATATTGGGACAGATCAATGCTCATGAAATGTACATGCACATAAATGACAAGGATGGGTCAACTTCCAAGAGAAAAGACTTGGCTCTCAAAGCCAATCAAGAAAAGAAAGGAAAAGCTAAAGTTCAAATTGAGGAGGAATCCTCAAGTGATGATGATCTTGATGCTAACATTGCTTTGATGGTGAGAAAGACCACCAAGATGTTGAAGAAGCTCAATAGAGAAGGCATCAAGTTTGACTCAAGAAAGAAGAATTTCTTCTCCAGTAAAAGAAAGCTCATCTGTGAAATGGACTGCTACAATTATGGAGAGCGTGGTCATCTTGCTCATCATTGCAACAAGCCCAAGAAGAAGATGATGACAGTGATGACGAGAAAAAGGAAAAGAAATTTTTCAAGAGAAAGGATGGGAAGCACAAAAGTTTCCATAAAAAGAAAAAGGGAAAGGCATACATTGTTGGTGACTGACTCACTGACATTGAGTCCTCAAGCGGGTCTTCTTCAAGTGAAGAAGAAAATGATAAAAAAGTTGCCGCTATCGCTGGGGACTTCTCTTCACCACCACCACCACCACCATCACCCTCATCCACTTCTCACCTATGCCTCATGGCTAAAGGTGAACAGAAGGTACAAATTGATAATGATATTATTGATGATAGTGACAGCGATAGTGATGACGAATTTGGTTCACCTTCCTATGATGAATTAGCTGACTTGCTTAAGGAATACACTCAAATCATTAGTAAGTCAAAGGCTAAATGTGATAAGTTAAAAGATGAAAATGAATTTTTAACTGACAAATATGACATAGTTGTAAAAGCTAGTAATGAGATGAAAGAAGAAAACAAAACTATGTCATCCACTGTAAATGAGCTTAAATCCTCCCTAAAAGATGCTAAGGATAAGTGTGACAAATTAAATGAAGCAAATAGGGAGTTGAAAGATAGACTTGTAAAAATTAAGGAAGACTATACAAAGATTAAAATTGATCATGATAATCTTTTTGTTGCAAATGAGCTTTTATCTTGCAATACACATGAGGCTATTAACCTTGCTATTAAGATTGATATAGCCACCTCATGTGATGATTTGAGCAATATGATCAAACTAGTCTTTATGATGAACTGACTGAAAAAGTTGAAGTCTTGACATTAGACAACCAGAAATTGAAGAGATATTTGACTGATGCAACTACTAGAGGAAAGGTTGCCATAGAGAGCAATGACTTTAACAATAAGTTGGCAGTGGACAATAAAAGGCTTAGAAATGAGGTCAAGAAACTTAAGAATGAAAATGAACATCTTGCCACAAGTGTGCAAAAGTTCAACAAAGGCTAATACCTTCAAAATGAATTGCTCATGAACACTGTCATGAAAAACAACAAGAGTGGTATTGGATATAATTCTTTTGTGCAAAAGAAAGCTACAAATCAATACAAGGCAAAACAGACTCATAAGCCTATCAAATGCTTTGAGTGTGGAAAAGAAGGACATTTTGCCCACAACTGCAAAGCCAAACCACCAACTCCCTTGCCAAATCACTCAAGACCATTTGCTTTCAATGCTCATTATGTCCTAAGAAAAGTAGCAAATGGAAAACTCAAAGTTACATTCCTAGGTCCACCAAGGAAGAGTAGACCTAGACAAATTTGGGTTGAAAAGTCTTTGATTGAGAAAGTCACTAGTCCTATGCAAAATAGGGCCCTCAAAATTGAAGCTTGATTTATCTGTTGATGTAGGTGAACTACAAGACCGGTGGGAGTCATTGGGTTATTGACAGTGGATGCACTCAACATATGAATGGTAACCCATGGATGTTCACCTCACTTGATGAGAATGTTGATGGACAAGATAAAATCACTTTTGGGGATAATTCAAAGGGAAAAGTTCAAGGACTTGGCAAGGTGGCTATTTCAAATGATCTTTCAATTTCAAATGTTCTCTTGGTTGCACCTTTGAGCTTCAACTTACTTTCAGTGGGTCAACTTTGTGATCTTGGCCTTCAATGCTTATTCACTCCTACAAAGGTTGTTGTGTCAAACATGGATGATGAGTCAATGGTGTTCAAAGGATTTAGATACAACAATTTCTGCTTAGTGGATTTCACCTCTAAAGATGCAAACTTAAGAACTTGCCTCTTTACCAAAGCATCACTTGGATGGCTATGGCATAGAAGGCTTGCACATATTGGGATGAGCACACTCAAGAAAGTACTAAAAAGGACATGGTTAGAGGACTAAAGGATGTTGTATTTGAAAAGGATAAGCCTTGTAGTGCATGTCAAGCTGGAAAGCAAGTTGCTAACACACATCCTACAAAAGCTTTTATGTCAGCATCAAGGCCACTAGAGATGCTTCACATGGATCTATTTGGACCAACAACTTATGCAAGTGCTGGTGGCAACCTCTACTGTCTGGTTATTGTTGATGACTTTTCAAGATACACTTGGGTGTTCTTTCTCCATGATAAGTCTGAAGTTGCATCTATATTCAAGAAGTTTTCCAAGAAGGCTCAAAATGAATTTGATTGCAAAATCAAGAAGATTAGAAGTAACAACAGAAAAGAATTTGACAACACCAACATACATGAATATTGTGATGAGATTGGGATCAAGCATGAAGTTTCAGCAACATACATACCTTGACAGAATGGAGTTGTTGAAAGGAAGAACAGGACCTTGATCACTCTTGCAAGGACAATGATTGATGAGTATAACACAACGGAGAGGTTTTGGGCTGAAGCTGTCAACACTGCATGTTATGCATCAAACAAGCTATTTCCTCATCGGCTACTTGAGAAGACTCCCTATGAACTACTAAATGGGAAAAAGCCAGATGTCTCCTTCTTCTGGGTGTTTGGATGCAAATGCTACATCTACAAGAAACACCATCACCTAGGGAAGTTTCAAATACGTTGTGGTATTGGTTTTCTACTTGGTTATTCATCAAAATCCAAAGCATATCGAGTATTGAATCATGCCACTAGCGTTGTAGAAGAAACATATGATGTGGAGTTTAATGAGACTAATGGCTCCCAAGGAGCACATGAAAATCTTTATGATGTAGGTGATGAGCCACTTAGGGAAGCCATGAAGAACATGCCAATTGGAGCCATCAAACCAAAAGAAGATGAAGAAGAGATGCAAAATATTGACAGGCCTTCTTCATCAAATGTACCACATGATGATGATAAAGATGAGAGGCATGCAAATGAAGATACATTTGTCTCTCATGAACAAGCAAGGGTACAAGCTGAAGATGATGATGCTCCAAGACCTTCTTCCCAAGTGGTTGAGAAGAGAAACTCATCACTACTTCAAGCACACCCACAATATCAAATCATTGGGAGTCCTTCACAAGGGGTTATCACTCGTTCTCATAAACATGCTTCATTTGTTGAACATCACTCTTTTGTTTCTTGTGTTGAACCTACATGTATAGATGAGGCGCTACAGGATCCGGACTAGGTGAATGCCATGCATGAAGAATTAAACAACTTCACCCGCAACCAAGTTTGGACCCTGGAGAAGCCTCCACAAGATGCAAGGATCATTGGAACAAAATGGGTGTTTAGAAACAAACAAGATGATCAAGGTGTGATTGTGCGAAACAAGGCAAGAGTCCAAGACATGTTGCAAAGGGCTTCTCTCAACTTGAAGGCTTAGATTTTGGAGAGACCTTTGCACCGGTTGCTCGACTTGAAGCCATCTGTATCCTACTTGCATATGCATCATGCTATGACATAAAGTTTTATCAAATGGATGTAAAAAGTGCATTTTTAGATGGCTTCATAAATGAACTTGTATATGTTGAGCAACTACCTGAGTTTGAAGACCCTAGATATCCTAATCATGCTTATAGGTTGTCCAAGGCGCTATATGGGTTAAAGCAAGCTCCAAGGGCTTGGTATGAGCGTCTTCGTGGCCTTCTCATCGAAAAGGGCTTCAAGATCGGGACTGTCAACACAACCTTATTCATAAAGAAACATAACAATGATATTTTCATTTGTCAAGTTTATGTTGATGATATAATCCTTGGCTCGACAAATGATTATCATTGCAAGAAATTTGGTGAGTTGATGTCGAAGGAGTTCAAGATGTCAATGATTGGTGAGCTAACGTACTTCCTCGGCTTTCAAGTCAAGGAAATGAAAGATGGTAACTTCCTCTCACAAGAGAAGTATACCAAAGACTTGTTGAAAAGATTCAACATGGAGAAGTGCAAACCAATCAAGACACCCATGCCAACTAATGGACATCTCGACCTAGATGAGGGAGGTAACCCGGTTGATGAAACTTTCTACCGTTCCATGATTGGTAGTTTATTGTATCTTACCGCATCTAGGCCCGATACCATGTTTAGTGTCTGTATGTGTGCTAGATTTCAATCAAATCCTAAGAAAGCTCACCTTCGCGCTGTTAAAAGAATTCTTAGGTATCTTAAGCACACCCCAAGCTTTGGCCTTTGGTATCCCAAAGGAGCTACTTTTGATTTAATTGGCTATTCCGATTCGGATTATGCCGACTACAAAATTGATAGAAAAAGTACTTCCGGGGGTGCCATTTGCTTGGGAGATCACTAGTTTCATGGACTTCTAAGAAGCAAAACAGTGTTGCGTTGTCAACCGTCGAAGCGGAATACATTGCCGCGGGTGCTTGTTGCACACAAATTTTATATATGAAACAAACTCTTCTAGAATATGGTGTAGTTCTAAAAAAGGTACCTTTGTTGTGTGACAATGAGAGTGCTGTTAAAATTGCTAATAATCCTATACAACACTCTCGCACCAAGCACATTGATATCCGTCATCACTTCCTTAGAGATCATGTTGCTAAAGGAGACATTATTTTAGAAGGAGTGAGATCAGAAGATCAATTAGCGGACATTTTCACAAAGCCACTAGATAAAACCCGCTTTTGTATGTTGAGGAATGAGTTAAACATTCTTGATCTATGAAATTTCATTTAAATCTAAAAATGGTGTTGTCAAGCTTGCATTTCATATTTAAATTTCTTGTATTGCATGTAGGGCTTGTCTAACCTAGTTAAAATAACCGCTAACAAAGCGAGTGAAAAAGCTTAACTCGGGCTCAAACTTGACAAGTCTTAGCTTTTAAGCTTTTTAGTACTTAAAATTTTATTTACTATGCAATTGCTGTTTCTTGAGATATGCATATGACACTGCACTTAGGGGGAGTATTCAAAACTCAAGTCATTCATGAAACCCCTAGTGCAAAGCCGAAATGCAAATCTCACCATTTGACTATTTTCTCTAAAAACTATCTAGGCTATGGCAAAATATTTTGAAAAATATGAGAGAATCTGTGAGGGTACCAATATCTGTCCCAATAGGTGTTCTTTTGTGTGCTTATAAGTTGGGATTTGGTTGGGTTCAAAATTAGATAGAAAATTTCAAAATTCCCTCTGTCTGGGCTCACCGGACAGTCCGGTGTGCACCAGACACTGCATTGTGCACTGTCCGATGCACCGGCTGGCGCGCGCGAATCCCCTTCCACTCTGCGCTGTTCGGTGGTTCACCGGATAGGCACTGTAGACTGTCCAGTGCGCCCATGAAGCATTTTTAAAAAAAGGATTCCAGCCCGAGCCCGAGTCAGGCTACTTTTCCCCTCAATCAGCTCTATCTCTTTGGCGCTCTCTGCCTATCACCTGCCTCCTCTGCTCGTCGTCGGTGATCACTAGAGAGCTCCGGCAAAGCCGTTCTACTCCTGCTCGTTCTCCTCATCTCCATCTCTGGTGAGCAGCTCGGCCTCCTTTTCTTCCCCCTCTGCTTCTCTGTCCAGTGTGCTCACTCCCCCCCACCTTTTGAATCCAAATCCAATCTTTGTCCAAATCTTGTGAATCCAAGTGGTTGGTTGTGTGCCATGTGCCCCATTGTATCCTCCTGCAGGTTCCTAGCTCCCTAGGGACGGTTTCATCTCCTCAAATAGCCATTTCACTCAAATTCCAAAACCCCGCACGTCAAGTGCTCGGTGAAATGCCCAAACCAGCTAAATTTGCTCAAATCGACCCCAAATTTTTCCAGCACCTTCATGACACCTCAAGTAACATATTCGCCAAATTTCATGCCAATCCGATATCCCAGACACCGATTTCCCACAAATTCCCATTTATAGCGATTGACTCTAAGCCGAGTGCCACAAATTCACTTTCTTCGCCAAAATTCAAACCAAGCGCACCCTTCACTCATTTGTACTCATATATAACTAATCATGAAGTATTGGCTCAATTCCAAGTCATTTCATGCCCCATTTCTGATTTCAAACCTCCTATGGCACTATTCCTCGCTCAAACGTTGTTTTCGCGTCATTTGACCTATGTTTCTCCAAATCACTCAGTTTCTATGTCATAACTATCTGTGTATGTATTTACTCACATTTCATATACTTATGACTATGTGACTAATACGTGTTCACCTCTTCTATTATTTCAGTGATCTCGCCTGCCAGTGTGCCTATCTCCAGTCCTGCTTGGATTCTCTCTTTCTCGTGAGGTTTTCATGTAGCCATTCTTTCATTGCTACTCTTATCAGCTGCTATCTACTAGTGCTTAGCCTTTCACTCACTTATGTAGCACTCAGGTCAGGATGGTGCGCACGAAGAATGTGTCAGCGCTAGGGGGAGTAGACGATGAGGACCCTCCTCGCCCCTTCAGGCAGGTCAAGAGCAAGACAGTGTACCTAGAGCAGCAGGAAGGACGGAAGAAGCGGTGTATGGATAGAGCCGCCTGTGCAGCACTTGCAGCAGCAGAAGTAGAGCAGGCAGAGCGGGGTGGCCAGTTGCAGATCTCCTTAGACTAGATTGCCTACAGGGTTCGTCGCCTTGCGTCTCGACCTCGCTCATCCGCTCCCTCTACACCCGCCACAACTACTACTCCACCTCCCACTGCACCAGCTCCTGTCGCTCTAGAGCCATCCACCACTTCTGCCATACCCACCAGCTCCACCACTCCCGCTTCCACTGTTCCCCCTCCCGCTCCCATTTCCGCTCCACCCATTCCACCACCCCGCTTCAGGGAGCGAGACGAGACAGAGGTGCAACCGTTAGCTGTTGATCCTCGACTGCTTGATCTTCAGCGTGCCACTGTAGCCCGAGTACATAGGTTCAGACATGTACCTGTGGAGTCTTGGCTACCAGCTCAGAGGGACCCCACAGCGGCTGCTCTTTTCAGTACGAGGACTCAGGAGTCCTTCTTCCGGGCACAGTTGTCAGCGCAGGTCACCATTCGAGCGCATCGGCTATTGGATCTACTTGCCTTTCTGCTAGCAGCTAGTGCCAATTCAGAGGTGCATCTCTCCTATCTGGCGGGTCTTCTTTCTCTACTGACTACGAGTGGCAGATACATTAAGAAGTGGGTCAGAGTATTTTATGCTACAGTATGGATTGACCCGGACCATCAGTGGATGAGGTTCCGTTTCGAGCGAGAGGATGTCACATTACATGCCAGCCAGATACGCCAGCTGTTTGGATTTCTAGAGTCGTCGACTCGCCTTCACAGTCTGTGCCATGGTACATCAGATCCTCCTCGTCGCCCTCACGACGGAGTTGCGCCAGCCACTGCTCACGTCGCGGCCCTGTTCAGACCTCCTTTCACAGATGGCTCGCGACGCTCTCTAGCTGACTTCACCCCTACAATGAAGTATCTGTATTAGGTGATGAGATGGACACTACTGCCTAGGATGTGTTACAGAGAGGCCACCACACACATTCAGTTATGTCTACTTGGTGCCTTGATCTTACACTCTGAGTTTTGGATGGTCTTCATGCTCGCCGTCAGCTGCCGTATACGCACTACCTTTGTTACATCTTCATGCAGCTGATCAGGCCGCCTCAGTTCTAGGGCACCCTCGAGGCCTCACGCCTCCAGTTTTGTTCATATCGTTTAGTCCCTGAGGACCCAGTGCCAGTACCAGATCCAGTACCAGATATTCAGGTTAAGGATGAGGCATTCTGCCAGTTCGAGACCCAGGGTACAACTACTGATGCTGCTGCTGATGATGAATTTGGGATCCTGCCATCGCCTCCGATGCCTCCTCGCTCACATGATCACGAGACCGGGAGTTCCAGTGCTGCCCCTGCTGTCCCTCCTGCTATTGATCCTGCTCTGGCTGCGATACATCAGTCTCTTACACAGTAGTAGGCTCATCTGGCAACCGAGCAGGCTCGATAGGCAACTATCCAGCAGCAGATGTTCAAGCGGATGCTATCCATGTTTCAGACCATTCAGGACCGAAATTACACTCTGCAGCAGCAGCTTTTGACATACAGGGCTGAGCACCAGGCTTTCATGACTCATATCCTTCAGCATAATGGTGTTCAGCTCCCACCAGTTCAGTCTGCCCCTCCTCCAGCTCTTCAGGCAGCCGTTGTGACATCGATTCAGGCAGGACCCTCACTTCCTCCTTTTGGTTCTTCTCCCTCTCCGCTCCGGCCGATCACTCTAGATTTCTCATCGTCGGTCGTCGGATCCATCAGTGCTCAGCCGCCAGTGCCACCAGCGCCTGTTGTTACCACTGCTGCTGTGGAGGTGTTCGTGACCACTTTTGCTCTGGCGGATCCTGCAGCGCAGCCTCTATCAGAGTCAGTACCAGCTCTAGCTTCTACTACAGACCCTGGATCTGAGACTGACTCCGACCCCCAGCTTGTGTTTGCACTTCTACCACGACCATGACCGGATGTGCCCCCGCCGCCTCCTTCCTCCTCTGGGTTGTAGGTTCGAGTAACCCTTTTGGTGGTTGACGCCAAAGGGGGAGAGATATGAGAGTTGTGAGAGCTAGGGGAAGTTAGAGAGTTAGTTGAGAGTGCCTTTTGTATTTTGATGTAATATATTTGCTTGATACTCTCTGTACTAGCTCTACTTTTGTATGACGCTTTAACTCACAAACTCTATAATATGCTCTTGATGTTTATTTTGACTGTGTGTGTACTGTGTTTTCACCTAAGATGTTATCATCAATCATTCAGCTCTTGTTCATCGATTTCATTTTCATTCTTATATGAACAAGAAACTTACATCGTGTATGCGCCTATACTTATTATTATCTTACACGAACTTTCTGTCAAAATTATTGAGTATAACTAACCATCTTCTCTATTGATAGAAAAACAAACAAACTACTCTCACACTCTTGTAGGGTTGTCATCAATCACCAAAAAGGGGGAGATTGAAAGCATCTAGGCCCCTAGTTGGTTTTAGTGATTAATGACAACGTAATATTATATGTGACTAATGTGTGTTTTGCAGAGACAATGACAAGTTAGGTGGCATAACAGGAAGGTTTACTACAACGGTGAAAACAATCCTCGAGATAAGAACTTGAAGCGATGGCTGAAACAACGAAACAAAAGATGAAGGTCTTCGTATTCTGAGTGTCAAGGAGTTGCAGACACTCGGTATAGAGTTAGGTCTTCTATTTTATTTTAGCCGTACTATAAAGAGGGGTTGTCGATGAGTAGTTTGACCAAGAGAGTTCTATTGTAGTGTTGGTGCATATTCACACTCACATCTAGTGCTAGGTGTCACTCTATAATACACTCACAAGTTAGAACAAAAACGGATTCGAAAAACTCAAGGAAATAAGAATTAGGGTTTCTGTCTTAGGGGCACCGGACTGTCTGGTGCGCCCTCTGATAGTGGGGCCAGTCTGGCCCGGGGAAGAAGTTTCTCCCTGTAGAAACCCAAGAGCAACAAGTTGGAACAATGGAATTTTAGCCGGCACACTAGACTGTCTGGTGTGCACTGGATAGTGACTATTCACTGTCCGATGTGCCATCTGCCCAACGGCTAGCTGTCAGAACTAGCCGTTGGAAGTGACCATTGGTGCATCGGTGGCACACCGGACTGTCCGGTGTGCCCATGCGTAGGAAGGGTTGGTAACGGCTAGTTGGTGGGTGAGGGCAATTTATACCCCCTCCAGCACCATATTGAAGGTCTTGCTGCCCACATTAACTCCCATACATTGCTAGAGCATTGCAAGCACCACAAAGCATAGTGAGGTGATTAGAAAATCTTAATCCCACATTAGGACCTCATTAGTGCTAGTGAGAGCCACCTAGAGCACACACCGCATGCATTAGGCTTCTCTTGGTCAAGTGAAAGTCTATGGCTTATTACTCTTGGTGATCGGCATCACCTAGACGGCTTGGTGGCATTGGGAGCACAATGATCACCTTGGAGGATTTGTTGGTGACCCAACTCGGGATTGTAAGCGGTTGTGAGAGATCTAACGCACCGGAGTGGCAAAGGATCACCTCATAGTGAGCACTTGGTTCTTGCAAGGACCAAGGGGGAGCGATACCCTTGCGTGGGTGCTCCAACGAGGACTAGGGAAGAGTGCCGACTCTTCGATACCTCGGGAAAAATTGGAGGAGTCTTCTAAACCTTGCTTTACATTCCGCATTTAAATTCAAGTATTTTACCTTGTTTATTTGTTTAGCATGTAATTGAAGCAACGTTTTAGTATTGTTGTATTACTAGTAGTATTCTCTTATTGCTAGTTATTGGGTGAAGTTGGGCTCTTGCTTAGGGTTTAATTATTGTTGATTTTTAGAAAAAACCCGATTCACCCCCCTCTTGGTCATCATGATCCTTTCAACTCTGTTAGTTGAAGATCAGCAGGTGTTCAAGGAACACAAGGAGCAGCTAATCAAGGATGCGCAGGTGAAATTCGTGGCCAACTTCAAGGTGGACAGGAATCACAAGGTCGTCCGCCAGCGGGCAATTGATCTAGCTTCGCTCCGACCTGCTACAGCTACCCCCAAGGTAAGCGAGACAAATGAAATTCAATCTCTTAGAGCTTACATAAATGAGCAACGAGAACAAATGCAACAGATCATAGGGGGTATGCAAAGTGATTATAAGAGGCTAGCGCATGCATTTGATAAATCTATTTGTCGGGGACCATAATTAGGGGTACCCTCAAGACGCCTAATTCTCAGCTGGTAACCCCCATCAGCATAAAGCTGCAGAGGCCTGATGGGTTTGATTAAGTCAGGGATCAGTCCATACGAGTGACTTGATCATGCCACGCCCGAGCCTAGCCTCGGGCGAGGGCAGCCGACCCTAAGATGACTCCGTCTCGCCTGAGGCCTCCTCTTTCACGGCAGACGCATCTCCGGCTCGCCCGAGGCCCCGCCTTCGATAAGAAGAAACCCTGACTAAATCACCGCGCCAACCGACCCAGTCACCGGGGCGTTTAACACAAAAGGTAAGACCGACGGGCGACCAGACTTCGCCAGAGGTGCCATAGGAGGCTCTGCCCGACCCAGGGCTCGGACTCGGGCTAAGGCCCCGGAAGACGGCGAACTCCGCTCCGCCCGACCCAGGGCTCGGACTCGGGCTAAGGCCCCGGAAGACGGCGAACTCCGCTCCGCCCGACCCAGGGCTCGGACTCGGGCTAAGGCCCCGGAAGACGGCGAACTCCGCTCCGCCCGACCCAGGGCTCGGACTCGGGCTAAGGCCCCGGAAGACGACGAACTCCGCCTCGCCCGACCCAGGGCTCGGACTCCGCCTCAGCCTCTGCCGAACGATCTCCGCCTCGCCCGACCCAGGGCTCGGACTCTGTCTCTGTCTTGCAGGACGGACTCGACCTCGGCTTCGGAGGAACCTCCACGACGCCCGACCTAGGACACGAGACCGCCACGTCAACAGGTAGCGTCATCATCACTCTGCCCTGAGCCGACTTGGGTCGCAGAGAACAAGACCGGCGTCCCATCTGGCCAGCAACGCCAGATAGGCAATGATGGCGCCCCGCTAGACCATGACGACGGCGGCTCTCAGCTCCCTTACGAAAGCAGGAGGACGTCAGCAAGGGCCCAGCCACTCCGACAGCTGTCCCTCCGTCCGGCTCCGTTACTCCTCCAACAGCCACGACGCCACACCAACAGGGTGCCAAGATCTCTCCGGCTGCCACCTTGGCATGTACTTAGGGCGCTAGCTCTCCCTCGCTAGACACGTAGCACCTTGCTACACCCCCATCTTGTACACCTGGATCCTCTCCTTACGACTATAAAAGGAAGGACCAGGGCCTTCTTAGAGAAGGTTGGCCTCGCGGGGACGAAGGGCAGGGGCAGGCGCTCTCTCGGGGCCGCTCGCTTCCCCTCACCTCGCGCGGACGCTTGTAACCCCCTACTGCAAGCGCACCCGACCTGGGCGCGGGACGAACACGAAGGCCGCGGGAATTCTCCGACTCCCTCACGACCCGGCTCCGGCCACCGACCGCTCTCTCTGTTCCCCCCTTCGCGCTCGCCCACGCGCTCGACCCATCTGGGCTGGGGCACGCGGCACACTCACTCGTCGGCTCGGGGACCCCCCGGTCTCGGAACGCCGACAGTTGGCGCGCCAGGTAGGGGCACGCTGCGTGTTGACGAGCAGTTTCCCGTCAAGCTCCAGATGGGCAGTCTCCAACGACCTCTTCAACCCAGGACGGTGCTCCGTTTCGGGAGCCTCGAGTTCATGTCTCTCGACAGCAGCTACGACATGATGCTCCTTCCACCGCCGCGCGACAGCGACAATGGTGGCGGACAACCCGCCCGCCAGCGGCGGAATCGACGACGCCTTTCCCGCGTGGGGGAAGGACGACTTTCGAGCTCACCCCTTCCTCTCCCTCGCCATCGGAGGAGGAGGAGGAGAGGCAACCAGGGCCGAGCGGGAGGCCGCGCTCCGACGGCTGTCGAGCAAATCGACATCCCCGGCGCCTCAACGGAGGACACGCTAAGCGTTGCCCTCGCGTTCGAGGCGAAGGCGAGCGTCATCCCCCCGCAACACGTCGACCCCGAGCAGATGGACAACGCCAGCACGCTCACGGAGGGCCTGCAGGACGTCGCCCTCGTACCCAAGACGACGGCGCGGTCAGCCCCCGACGTGACTTCGTCGCTCCTCGTCGACAAAAACGTACCGACTGCTCCCCATCTTTCGTCATTTCGACTCGACCTCAGCCCGCCTGGCGACCTCGCTTTGGCAGGCACTCACATTGAGGCGAGTGCAACCTCTCTGGGGTTTCGTGTGCGGTCGCCTTGGGACCGATTGACGGGTGTCTCGACCTATGGACCCTCTGGGTCCGAGGAAGATGACGACCCCAGCATCTGCTGGGATTTCTCCAGATCTGGCAACCCTAGTGCCATGCGGGACTTCATGACCGCATGTGACTACTGCCTCTCCGACTGTTCCGACGGCAGCCGCAGCCTTGGCGACAAGGACTGCGGCCCGAGCCGCGAATGTTTCCACATCGAGCTAGGGGATCCCTCCGGAGGCGGCTGTCTCGGCATGCCGGAGGATGGTGATCCCCCTAGGCCAGCGCCTCGCGCCGACATCCCGCGGGAGCTAGCTGTGGTCCCCGTCCCGGCGGGGGGTCACGACCCACAGCTCGAGCAAGTCCGCGGGGCGCAGGCCGGGCTCGATGAGGGAGCAGGAGCGCTCGAGGCAATCCGCCAGAACATCGGGCAGGTATGGGCGAGCCAGCCCCCGGCCGGAGGAATACGTCACCTGCCCCAAGGTCTCCAGCACCGCATCACCAACGATGCCAGGGACAGACCGCCACCCGCGTCCGGCGGAACCGGTCAGGACCTGGCTGCCGCAGCGATGCTCCTCCGCGCAATGCCGGAGTCATCAACCACCGAGGGTCGGCGAATCCAGGGAGAACTCAAGCATCTCCTGGAAGGCGCTGCGGCTCGGCGGGCCGAAAGCTCTGCCTCCCGAAGGCAGGGGTACCCCTCGGAACCTCGTGCCGCGACTTCCCGACTCACGCGGGAAGCCTCGGTCTTCACCGGGCGCACGCGCAACACCGCGCCTGCGGCCCCGGGCCACCTCGGCGACGAGCACCCTCATCGCGACCGTCGGGCACGCCTCGACGAAAGGGTGCGCCGAGGCTATCACCCCAGGCGTGGGGGACGCTACGACAGCGGGGAGGATCGGAGTCCCTCGCCCGAACCGCCCGGTCCGCAGGTCTTTAGCCGAGCCATTCGGCGGGCGCCGTTTCCGCCCCGATTCCGACCCCCGACTACTATCACAAAGTACTCGGGGGAAACGAGACCGGAATTGTGGCTTGCGGACTACCGCCTGGCCTGTCAACTGGGTGGGACGGACGATGACAACCTCATCATCCGAAACCTCCCCCTGTTTCTCTCCGACACCGCTCGTGCCTGGTTGGAGCACCTGCCTCCGGGGCAGATTTCCAACTGGGAAGATCTGGTCCAGGCTTTCGCCGGCAACTTCTAGGGCACGTACGTGTGCCCCGGGAATTCCTGGGACCTCCGAAGCTATCGGCAACTGCCGGGAGAGTCCCTCCGGGACTACATCCAGCGGTTCTCGAAGCAGTGCACCGAGCTGCCCAACATCACCGACTCCGATGTCATCGGCGCGTTCCTCGCCGGCACCACCTGCCGTGACCTGGTGAGCAAGTTGAGTCGCAAGACCCCCACCAGGGCGAGCGAGCTGATGGACATCGCCACCAAGTTCGCCTCCGGCCAGGAGGCGGTAGAGGCCATCTTCCGAAAGGACAAGCAGCCCCAGGGCCGCCCGTCGGAAGATGCTCCCGAGGCGTCTGCTCCGCGCGGCGCCAAGAAGAAAGGCAGGAGGAAGTCGCAAGCGAAACGCGACGTTCCCGATGTAGACCTTGTCGCCGCCGCCGAGCACAAGAACCCTCGGAAGCCCCCCGGAGGTGCTAACCTCTTCGACAAGGCACTCAAGGAGACGTGCCCCTACCATCAGGGGCCCGTCAAGCACACCCTCGAGGAGTGCGTCATGCTTCGGCGCCACTTCCACAGGGCCGGGCCACCTGCAGAGGGTGGCAAGGCCCGCGACGACGACAAAAGGGAGGATCGCCAAGCAGGAGAGTACCCAGAGGTCTGCGACTGCTTCATGATCTACGGAGGGCATGCGGCAAACGCCTCGGCTCGGCATCGTAAGCAAGAGCGTCGGGAGGTCTGCTCGGTGAAGGTGGCGGCACCAGTCTACCTAGACTGGTCCAACAAGCCCATCACCTTCGACCGGGACGACCACCCCGACCACGTGCCGAGCCCAGGGAAGTACCCGCTCGTCGTCGATCCCGTCATCGGCGACGTCAGGCTCACCAAGGTCCTGATGGATGGAGGCAGCTGCCTCAACATCATCTACGCTGAGACCCTCAGGCTCCTGCGCGTCGATCTGTCATCCGTCCGAGCAGGCGCTGCGCCCTTCCATGGGATCATCCCCGGGAAGCGTGTCCAGCCCCTCGGACAGCTTGACCTCCCTGTCTGCTTCGGAACACCCTCCAACTTCCGAAGGGAGACTTTGACGTTCGAGGTGGTCGGGTTCCGAGGAACCTACCACGCGGTGTTGGGAAGGCCATGCTACGCGAAGTTCATGGCCATCCCCAACTACACCTACCTGAAGCTCAAGATGCCGGGCCCCAACGGGGTCATCACCGTCGGCCCCACGTACAAACACGCATTCGAATGCGATGTGGAGTGCGTGGAGTACGCCGAGGCCCTCGCCGAGTCCGAGGCCCTCATTGCCGACCTGGAAAGCCTCTCCCGAGAGGTGCCGGACGTGAAGCGACATGCCGGCAACTTCGAGCCAGCGGAGACGGTTAAGGCCGTCCCTCTCGACCCCAGTGGCGACACCTCCAAGCAGATTCGGATCGGATCCGGGCTCGACCCCAAATAGGAAGCAGTGCTCGTCGACTTTCTCCGCGCAAACGCCGACGTCTTTGCGTGGAGTCCCTCGGACATGCCCGGCATACCGAGGGATGTCGCCGAGCACTCGCTGGATATTCGGGTCGGGGCCCGACCGGTCAGACAGCCTCTGCGCCGATTCGACGAGGAAAGGCGCAGGGTGATAGGCGAGGAGATCCACAAGTTGATGGCAGCAGGGTTCATTAAAGAGGTATTCCATCCCGAATGGCTTGCCAACCCTGTACTTGTGAGGGAAAAAGGGGGGAAGTGGCGGATGTGTGTAGACTACACTGGTCTCAACAAAGCATGTCCGAAGGTCCCCTACCCTCTACCTCGCATCGATCAGATCGTGGACTCCACTGCAGGGTGCGAAACCCTGTCTTTCCTCGATGCCTACTCAGGGTATCATCAAATCAAGATGAAAGAGTCCGACCAGCTCGCGACCTCTTTCATCACACCCTTCGGCATGTACTGTTATGTTACAATGCCGTTCGGTTTGAGGAACGCGGGTGCAACGTACCAGCGGTGCATGAACCATGTGTTCGGCAAACACATCGGTCGCACGGTCGAGGCCTACGTCGACGACATCGTAGTCAAGACGAGGAAAGCCTCCGACCTTCTCTCCGACCTCGAACTGACATTCCGGTGTCTCAAGGCGAAGGGCGTCAAGCTCAATCCCGAGAAGTGTGTCTTCGGGGTGCCCCGGGGCATGCTTTTGGGATTCATCGTCTCCGAGCGTGGCATCGAAGCCAACCCGGAGAAGATCGCGGCCATCACAAGCATGGGGCCCATCAAGGACTTAAAAGGCGTACAGAGGGTCATGGGATGCCTCGCGGCCTTGAGCCGTTTCATCTCGCGCCTCGGCGAAAGAGGCCTGCCCCTGTACCGCCTCTTAAGGAAGGCCGAGTGCTTCACTTGGACTCCCGAAGCCGAGGAAGCCCTCGGGAACCTAAAGGCGCTCCTCACCCAGGCGCCCATCTTGGTACCCCCAGCTGATGGAGAAACCCTCTTGGTCTACGTCGCCGCAACCACTCAGGTGGTCAGCGCCGCGATCGTGGTCGAAAGGCCGGAAGAGGGGCATGCTTTGCCCATTCAGAGGCCGGTTTACTTCGTCAGCGAAGTGCTGTCCGAGACCAAGATCCGCTACCCACAAGTCCAGAAGCTGCTATACGCAGTGATCCTGACGAGGCGAAAGCTGCGACATTACTTCGAGTCCCATCCAGTGACTGTGGTGTCATCCTTCCCCCTGGGGGAGATCATCCAGTGCCGAGAGGCCTCGGGGCGGATCGCGAAGTGGGCGGTGGAAATCATGGGCGAGGCAATCTCGTTTGCCCCTCGGAGGGCCATCAAGTCCCAGGTACTGGCGGATTTCGTAGCCGAATGGGTCGATACCCAGTTGCCGACGGCTCCGATCCAGCCGGAGCTCTGGACCATGTTTTTCGACGGGTCGCTGATGAAGACAGGGGCCGGCGCGGGCCTGCTTTTCGTCTCGCCCCTCGGGAAACGCCTGCGCTACGTGCTCCGCCTCCATTTCCCGGCGTCCAACAATGTGGCTGAGTACGAGGCTCTGATCAACGGATTGCGAATCGCCATCGAGCTAGGGGTCCGGCGCCTCGATGCACGCGGCGACTCGCAGCTCGTCATCGACCAAGTCATGAAGAACTCCCTCTGCCGCGACCCGAAGATGGAGGCCTACTGTGAAGAGGTTCGACGCCTGGAAGACAAGTTCTACGGGCTCGAGCTCAACCACATCGCCCGGCGCTACAACGAGACTGTGGACGAGCTGGCGAAGATAGCCTCGGGGCGAACGACGGTTCCCCCGGACGTCTTCTCCCAGGATCTGCACCAACCCTCCGTCAAGATAGGCGACGCGCCCGAGCCCGAGGCACCCTCGGCCTCGTCCGAGGTGACCTCGGCCCAACCCGAGGCACCCTCGGAACCCGAGGGCGAAGCCCTGCGCATCGAGGAGGACCAGAACGGGGTCCTGCCAGATCAAGATTGGCAAACCCCGTACCTGCAATATCTCCACCGAGGAGAACTGCCCCTCGACCGAGCCGAGGCTCGGCGGGTAGCGCGACGCGCCAAATCGTTCGTCTTGCTGGGCGATGAGAAGGAGCTCTACCACCGTAGCCCCTCGGGCATCCTCCAGCGATGCATCTCCATCGCCGAAGGTCAGGAACTCCTGCGGGAAATACACTCGGGGGCTTGCGGTCACCATGCAGCACCTCGAACCCTCGTCGGGAACGCTTGAAAGGGAAATGTGCCCTTGGGCCATTTCTAAGTATTTTGGTGATTTAGTGACCAACACAGGTGCCTAGTTGTAAAATGGAACAAAGTACAAATCATGGAGTAAAGGTATGTTTCTAATCCGTAGTACATTGGTTTTGTGTACTAATATATTTGTCTAAGTGTTAGAAACAGGAAGAAGAAGAAAAGAGAAGGGGAGAGAAAGACTTGGCTATGTGCAGCCAAGATCTTGCTCGGTCTGGAGCACCGGACTGTCCGGTGTGCACCGGACAGTGTCCGGTGCGCCAGGCTGACTCGGCTCGAACTGGCCGCTCTCGGGAATTCGCCGACGGCGTACGGCTAAAATTCACCGGACTGTCCGGTGTGCACCGGACTGTCCGGTGAGCCAACGGTCGGCCAGGGCCAACGGTCGGCCGCGCAATCCGCGCGAGACACGTGGCCGAGCCAACGGTCGGAAGACGGCACCGGACTGTCCGGTGTGCACCGGACTGTCCGGTGCGCCAACGGCTCGCAGATCTCCAACGGGCTGCAACGGTCGGCAGCGCCAGAAAAGGAAACAAATCGGGCACCGGACAGTGTCCGGTGTGCACCGGACTGTCCGGTGCCCCCGACGACAGAAGGCAAGGATGGCCTTCCGGATTTGCTCTCAACGGCTCCTAGCTGCCTTGGGGCTATAAAAGGAGCCCCTAGGCGCATGGAGGAGACACACAAGCAACTCTTGAGCATTCTTGATCATCCACACAAGTTCTTTGCGCATTCGTTTGTGATTCTAAGTGATTCGAGCTCTGTTCTAGTGTGAACTCTGAGATAGTCATTCGAGCTCGAGTCTTGGCCGTGTGTGTGCGTTTTTGTTGTGGATTTGTGTGTGTTGCTTCCCTCCCTTACTCTGTGCTTTCTTTGTGATCATATACTTGTAAGGGCAAGAGACTCCAATTTGTGGAGATTCCTTGCAAACGGGATAGTGAAAGGAACAACAAAACACCGTGGTATTCAAGTGGGTCTTTGGACCGCTTGAGAGGGGTTGATTGCAACCCTCGTCCGTTGGGACGCCACAACGTGGAAGTAGGCAAGCATTGGCTTGGCCGAACCACGGGATAAACCACCGTGTCACATCTGTGCTTGATCTTTTGTGGTATTGTGTTTTGTTGAGACTTCACCTTAGCCACTTGGCAATTATCGTGCTAACGCTTAACAAGTTTTTGTGGCTTAAGTTTGAAGTTTTTTACAGGATCACCTATTCACCCCCCCCTCTAGGTGCTCTCAATTGGTATCAGAGCCGTTCTATTCACAAAGGGACTAACCGCCCGAATAGATGGATCCTAAGGGGAAGGGTATAGTGATCAACGACAAAGAGAAGGAATCCTTCGTCAACGAGCCGAAGGACGATAAGCCTACCGACTCCGGCTCAGGCCAAAGACGGAAGGAAGGGAAGAAGAAGAAGACCAGGCGCATCAAGGAGATTGTCTACTACGACAGCGACGAGTCTACTTCTTCCCAAAAGGACGAGGACCACAACGACTACAAACAAAAGACGGTTAACTCAAACTTTTCTTTTGATTATTCGCGTATTCCGCATAGCTCAAATACTCATTTGCTTCCCATTCCACTTGGCAAACCTCCTCACTTTGATGGAGAGGATTACGGATTTTGGAGCCACAAAATGCGTACTCACCTGTTTTCTCTCCATCCAAGCATTTGGGAGATTGTGGAAAGTGGAATGAAATTTGATAGCTCGGATAGCCCTATGTTTATTAATGAACAGATTCATAAAAATGCACAAGCTACTACTGTGTTGCTAGCATCTTTGTGCAGGGACGAGTATCACAAGGTGAGCGGCTTGGACAATGCCAAGCAGATCTGGGACACCCTCAAGATTTCTCATGAGGGGAACGACGTCACCTTGCTCACCAAGATGGAGTTGGTGGAGGGAGAGCTTGGATGGTTCGCCATGATAAGGGGCGAGGAGCCGACGCAAACATACAACCGGCTCAAGACCCTCATCAACAAGATAAGGAGCTACGGGAGCACGCGATGGACGGACCACGACGTCGTCCGCCTAATGCTCAGGTCCTTTACCGTACTTGATCCTCATCTCGTGAACAATATTCGTGAGAATCCCAGGTACACGATGATGACGCCCGAGGAAGTGCTTGGAAAATTCGTAAGCGGGCGGATGATGATCAAGGAGGCAAGATACGTCGACGAGGCGTTGAACGGTCCGATCAACGAGCCGCAACCCCTTGCTCTCAAGGCAACACGAAGCAAGGAGGCGCTACCTAGCAAGGTGGCACAGATTGAGGCGGCTGGCCTTAATGATGAAGAGATGGCTCTCATCATTAAAAGATTCAAGACGGTGCTTAAAGGTCACAAGGGACAACCAAGCAAGACCAAAGCCAAGGGGAAGCGCTCATGCTTCAAATGCGGTAAGCTTGGTCATTTCATTGCTAACTGTCCCGATAATGAAAGTGACCAGGAAAAGGGGAACAAAAGAGAGAAGAAGAAGCAATACAAGAAGGCAAAGGGCGAGGCGCATCTAGGAAAGGAGTGGGACTCGGATTGCTCCTCCTCCGACTCCGACAACGAAGGACTCGCCGCCACTGCCTTCAACAAATCGGCTCTCTTCCCCAACGAGCGTCTCACTTGCCTTATGGCAAGGGAGAAGAAGGTGAGTACTCAAGACTCCACTTATGCTTCTTCTAGTGATAGTGAGTCTAGTGACGATGATGACATAGATTATTCTTGCTTGTTCAAAGGCTTAGATAGATCTAAGATAGATAAAATCAATGAATTGATTGATGCTTTGAATGAAAAGGATAGGCTTTTAGAGAAGCAAGAGGATTTATTGTATGATGAACATGATAAGTTTATAGAGGCACAAAAATCATATGCTTTAGAAGTGAAAAGAAATGAAGTGCTTTCTAGTGAAATATCTTCTTGTCATGAAACCATTGCTACTTTACAAAGTGTTAACCATGATTTAAATGCTAAATTAGAAGTAACAAATAAATCTAAGTCTTGTCTTGAAAATGTTACAATTTGCACTAGGTGTAAAGATTTTGATGTTAACACTTGTAGCAAACACTTAGTTTCAATTTCAAAACTAAAAGATGAAGTGGCTAGTCTTAATGCTCAACTTAAGACTAGCAAGAGTGAAGTTGATAAAATAAAATTTGCAAGGGATGCCTACACGGTTGGTAGACACCCCTCAATTAAGGATGGGCTTGGCTTCAAGAGAGAAGCCAAGAACTTAACAAGCCATAAGGCTCCCGTCTTCGTCAAGGAGAAAGGGAAGGCCCCTATGGCAAATAGTGCTAAAAAGAACCATGCTTTCTTATACCATGATAGGAGACATGCTAGAAATGTTTATAATGATTTTGATTCACATGTTTATGATTCTCATGCCATGTTTGCCTCTAGTTCCTCTCATAAGCATGATAGAAATATGAGTAGGAGAAATGTTGCGCATATGCCTAGGAGAAATATTGCTCATGTGCCTGGAAAGAATGTTATTCATGCTCCTAGGAAAGTAATGAATGAACCTTCTACCATTTATTATGCTTGTAATGCTCCCTTTGCTATTTGTAGAAAGGGAAAGAAGGTTGTTGCTAGGAAATTAGGGGCTAGATGCAAGGGAGATAAATCTTGCATTTGGGTCCCTAAAGATATTTGTACTAACCTTGCAGGACCCAACATGAGTTGGGTACCTAAGACCCAAGCCTAAATTTGCCTTGCAGGTTTATGCATCCGGGGGTTCAAGCTGGATTATCGACAGCGGATGCACAAACCATATGACGGGGGAGAAGAAGATGTTCACCTCCTACGTCAAAAATAAGGATTCCCAAGATTCAATCATATTCGGTGACGGGAATCAAGGCAAGGTAAAAGGGTTAGGTAAAATTGCAATTTCTAATGAGCATTCTATCTCAAATGTATTCTTAGTGGAGAGTCTTGGATATAATTTGCTATCTGTTAGTCAATTATGTCAAATGGGATATAATTGTTTATTTACAAATGTAGATGTGTCTGTCTTTAGAAGATGTGATGGTTCACTAGCTTTTAAGGGTGTACTAGACGGCAAGCTTTACTTAGTAGATTTTGCAAAAGAAGAGGCCGGTCTAGATGCATGCTTAATGGCTAAGACTTGCATGGGCTGGCTGTGGCATCGCCGCTTAGCACATGTGGGGATGAAGAACCTCCACAAGCTTCTAAAGGGAGAACACGTGATAGGTCTAACAAATGTTTATTTCGAAAAAGATAGACCTTGTGCAGCTTGTCAGGCAGGTAAACAAGTGGGAGGAGCACATCACAGCAAGAATGTGATGACCACGTCGAGACCCCTGGAGCTGCTGCATATGGACCTCTTCGGACCCGTCGCCTATCTAAGCATAGGAGGAAGTAAGTATGGTTTAGTTATTGTTGATGACTTTTCCCGCTTCACTTGGGTGTTCTTTTTGCAGGATAAGTCTGAAACTCAAGGGACCCTCAAGCGCTTCCTCAGGAGAGCTCAAAATGAGTTTGAGCTCAGGGTGAAGAAGATAAGGAGCGACAATGGGTCCGAGTTCAAGAACCTTCAAGTGGAGGAGTTTCTTGAGGAGGAAGGAATCAAGCACGAGTTCTCCGCTCCCTACACACCACAGCAAAATGGTGTGGTAGAGAGGAAGAACAGGACGCTAATCGATATGGCGAGGACGATGCTTGGAGAGTTCAAGACCCCCGAGTGCTTTTGGTCGGAAGCCGTGAACACGGCTTGCCACGCCATCAACAGGGTCTACCTTCACCGCCTCCTCAAGAAGACGTCATATGAGCTACTAACTGGTAACAAACCCAATGTATCGTACTTTCGTGTATTTGGGAGCAAGTGCTACATTCTAGTGAAGAAGGGTAGAAATTCTAAGTTTGCTCCCAAAGCTGTAGAAGGGTTTTTATTAGGTTATGATTCAAATAGAAAGGCGTATAGGGTCTTCAACAAATCTTCGGGTTTGGTTGAAGTCTCTAGCGACGTTGTATTTGATGAGACTAATGGCTCTCCAAGAGAGCAAGTTGTTAATTGTGATGATGTAGATGAAGAAGATGTTCCGACGGCCGCTATACGAACCATGGCGATTGGAGACGTTCGGCCACAGGAACAAGATGAAGGAGATCAACCTTCTTCCTCAACGACGGTGCATCCCCCACCTCAAGACGATGAACAGGTACATCAAAAGGAGGCGTGTGATCAAGGGGGAGCACAAGATGATCAAGTGATGGAGGAAGAAGCGCAACCGGCACCTCCAACCCAAGTTCGAGCGATGATTCAAAGGGATCATCCCGTCGACCAAATTCTGGGTGACATTAGCAAGGGAGTAACTACTCGATCTCGATTAGTTAATTTTTGTGAGCATTACTCTTTTGTCTCCTCTATTGAGCCTTTCAGGGTAGAGGAGGCCTTGCTAGATCCGGATTGGGTGTTGGCCATGCAGGAGGAACTTAATAACTTCAAGCGCAACGAAGTTTGGACGCTGGTGCCTCGTCCCAAGCAAAATGTTGTGGGAACCAAGTGGGTGTTCCGCAACAAACAGGACGAGCACGGGGTGGTGACGAGGAACAAGGCTCGACTTGTGGCAAAAGGTTATGCCCAAGTCGCAGGTTTGGACTTTGAGGAGACTTTTGCTCCTGTGGCTAGGCTAGAGTCCATTCGTATCTTGCTAGCATATGCCGCTCACCATTCTTTCAGGTTGTACCAAATGGATGTGAAGAGCGCGTTCCTCAACGGGCCAATAAAGGAGGAGGTGTACGTAGAGCAACCCCCTGGCTTCGAGGATGAACGGTACCCCGACCACGTGTGTAAGCTCTCTAAGGCGCTCTATGGACTTAAACAAGCCCCAAGAGCATGGTATGAATGCCTTAGAGATTTCTTAATTGCTAATGCTTTCAAGGTTGGGAAAGCCGATCCAACTCTTTTCACTAAGACATGTGATGGTGATTTGTTTGTATGCCAAATTTATGTCGATGACATAATATTTGGTTCTACTAATCAAAAGTCTTGTGAAGAGTTTAGCAGGGTGATGACGCAGAAATTCGAGATGTCAATGATGGGCGAGTTGAACTACTTCCTTGGGTTCCAAGTGAAGCAACTCAAGGACGGCACCTTCATCTCCCAAACAAAGTACACGCAAGATCTGCTGAAGCGGTTTGGGATGAAGGACGCCAAGCCCGCAAAGACTCCGATGGGAACCGACGGACACACCGACCTCAACAAAGGAGGTAAGTCCGTTGATCAAAAAGCATACCGGTCAATGATAGGGTCTTTACTTTATTTATGTGCTAGTAGACCGGATATTATGCTTAGCGTATGCATGTGTGCTAGATTTCAATCCGATCCTAAGGAATGTCACTTGGTGGCGGTGAAGTGAATTCTTAGATATTTAGTCGCTACGCCTTGCTTCGGGATCTGGTATCCAAAGGGGTCTAACTTTGACTTGATTGGGTACTCAGATTCCGACTATGCTGGATGTAAGGTCGATAGGAAGAGTACATCGGGGACGTGCCAATTCTTAGGAAGGTCCCTGGTGTCATGGAATTCCAAGAAACAAACCTCCGTTGCCCTATCCACCGCTGAGGCCGAGTACGTTGCCGCAGGACAGTGTTGCGCGCAACTACTTTGGATGAGGCAAACCCTCAGGGACTTTGGCTACAATCTGAGCAAAGTCCCACTCCTATGTGATAATGAGAGTGCTATCCGAATAGCGGAAAATCCTGTTGAGCACAGCCGCACAAAGCACATTGACATCCGGCATCACTTTCTGAGAGACCACCAGCAAAAGGGAGATATCGAAGTGTTTTATGTTAGCACCGAGAACCAGCTAGCCGATATCTTTACCAAGCCTTTAGATGAGAAGACCTTTTGCAGGCTGCGTAGTGAGCTAAATGTCTTAGATTCGCGGAACTTGGATTGAATTGTAGCATACATGTATTCATGCTTTTGATCATGTTCATTCTGCATTATGTTGCTTATTATGGTGCTCAAGTTGTACAAACACTCCCTGGACCTCACAAGTCCGTTGCAAAGTGATCCACACATTTAGGGGGAGATGTGTTACAACTTGATCCTTTTTGACTAACCATTTGATTGAGCTTGGTTGATTTAGTCTCAAAGTAGAATTGAAAGGGAAAAGGTGGACTTGGATCATGCAAGACTTCCACTGCACTCCGATGAGGGGTAACTTACTCCAAGTCCATCTCATTAACTCTTATTGCCATTTGCTCTTAAGTGAAGATTTTGGTGAGGCAATGGGGTTAAAGGGCCAAAATTGATCCCGTTTTGGTGTTTGATGCCAAAGGGGGAGAAAATACAGGCCAAAGCAATAAATGGATCAGCTACCACTTGAGAGATTTTGAAAATAGTAGAATAGAGCTTTTGGTGTGTCAAAATTCTTTTGTTGTCTCTCTTGTCAAAAGTTGGCTTCTTGTGGGGAGAAGTAGTAATTATGGGAAAAAGGGGGAGTTTTTGAAATCTTTGATCAATCTCTTTTGGAATGACTCTCTTTATGCTTCCACATGTGTGTTTGACTTAGAGATAGAGATTTGAGTTTGATTTGCAAAAACAAACCAAGTGGTGGCAAAGGATGATCCATATATGCCAAAATCGATTCAAAATAATTTGAGTTATTATTTGAAGTGTTTTTGTACTTGTTAAACTTGCTTTATGTTGTGTTGGCATAAATCACCAAAAAGGGGGAGATTGAAAGGGAAATGTGCCCTTGGGCCATTTCTAAGTATTTTGGTGATTTAGTGACCAACACAGGTGCCTAGTTGTAAAATGGAACAAAGTACAAATCATGGAGTAAAGGTATGTTTCTAATCCGTAGTACATTGGTTTTGTGTACTAATATATTTGTCTAAGTGTTAGAAACAGGAAGAAGAAGAAAAGAGAAGGGGAGAGAAAGACTTGGCTATGTGCAGCCAAGATCTTGCTCGGTCTGGAGCACCGGACTGTCCGGTGTGCACCGGACAGTGTCCGGTGCGCCAGGCTGACTCGGCTCGAACTGGCCGCTCTCGGGAATTCGCCGACGGCGTACGGCTAAAATTCACCGGACTGTCCGGTGTGCACCGGACTGTCCGGTGAGCCAACGGTCGGCCAGGGCCAACGGTCGGCCGCGCAATCCGCGCGAGACACGTGGCCGAGCCAACGGTCGGAAGACGGCACCGGACTGTCCGGTGTGCACCGGACTGTCCGGTGCGCCAACGGCTCGCAGATCTCCAACGGGCTGCAACGGTCGGCAGCGCCAGAAAAGGAAACAAATCGGGCACCGGACAGTGTCCGGTGTGCACCGGACTGTCCGGTGCCCCCGACGACAGAAGGCAAGGATGGCCTTCCGGATTTGCTCTCAACGGCTCCTAGCTGCCTTGGGGCTATAAAAGGAGCCCCTAGGCGCATGGAGGAGACACACAAGCAACTCTTGAGCATTCTTGATCATCCACACAAGTTCTTTGCGCATTCGTTTGTGATTCTAAGTGATTCGAGCTCTGTTCTAGTGTGAACTCTGAGATAGTCATTCGAGCTCGAGTCTTGGCCGTGTGTGTGCGTTTTTGTTGTGGATTTGTGTGTGTTGCTTCCCTCCCTTACTCTGTGCTTTCTTTGTGATCATATACTTGTAAGGGCAAGAGACTCCAATTTGTGGAGATTCCTTGCAAACGGGATAGTGAAAGGAACAACAAAACACCGTGGTATTCAAGTGGGTCTTTGGACCGCTTGAGAGGGGTTGATTGCAACCCTCGTCCGTTGGGACGCCACAACGTGGAAGTAGGCAAGCATTGGCTTGGCCGAACCACGGGATAAACCACCGTGTCACATCTGTGCTTGATCTTTTGTGGTATTGTGTTTTGTTGAGACTTCACCTTAGCCACTTGGCAATTATCGTGCTAACGCTTAACAAGTTTTTGTGGCTTAAGTTTGAAGTTTTTTACAGGATCACCTATTCACCCCCCCCCCCTCTAGGTGCTCTCAACGCTTTCCGCCAAGGCTTCTACTGGCCAACGGCGGTGGCCGACGCCACTAGAATTGTCCGCGCCTGCGAAGGGTGCCAATTCTATGCGAAGCAGACCCACCTGCCCGCTCAGGCTCTGCAGACGATACCCATCACCTGGCCTTTCGCTGTGTGGGGTCTGGACCTCGTCGGCCCTCTGCAGAAGGCGCCCGGGGGCTACTCGCACCTGCTGGTCGCCGTCGACAAATTCTCTAAGTGGATCGAGGTCCGACCCCTGAACAGCATCAGGTCCGAGCAGGCGGTGGCGTTCTTCACCAACATCATCCATCGCTTCGGGGTCCCGAACTCAATCATCACCGACAATGGCACCCAGTTCACTGGCAAAAAATTCTTGGATTTTTGCGAGGATCACAACATCCGGGTGGACTGGGCCGCCGTAGCTCATCCCATGACGAATGGGCAAGTAGAGCGTGCCAATGGCATGATCCTACAAGGGCTCAAGCCTCGGATCTACAACAACCTCAACAAATTCGGCAAGCGGTGGATGAGGGAACTCCCCTCGGTGGTCTGGAGCCTGAGGACGACGCCAAGCCGAGCCACGGGTTTCACGCCGTTCTTCCTGGTCTACGGGGCCGAGGCCATCTTGCCCATGGACCTGGAATACGGCTCCCCGAGGACGAGGGCCTACAACGAAGAAAGCAACCAAGCTGGCCGAGAAGACTCGCTGGACCAGCTGGACGAGGCTCGGGACAGGGCCTTACTACACTCAGCGCGGTATCAGCAGTCCCTGCGACGCTACCACGCCCGAGGGGTCCGACCCCGAGACCTCCAGGTGGGCGACCTGGTGCTTCGACTGCGGCAAGACGCCCGAGGGAGGCACAAGCTCACGCCCCCCTGGGAGGGGCCGTTCGTCATCGCCAAAGTTCTGAAGCCCGGAACGTACAAGCTGGCCAACAGTCAAGGCGAGGTCTACGGCAACGCTTGGAACATCCAACAGCTACGTCGCTTCTACCCTTAAGATGTTTCCAAGTTGTTTATATACCTCGCGCCCACGCAAAGTTTAGTCAACAAGGAAGGGTCGGCCTCGCCTCGGCAAAGCCCGACCCTCCCTCGGGGGCTAAAAGGGGGGAAACCCCCTCTGCGTCAAAATTTTCCTCAAAAAGAAAATCTCTTTTACCAGAACGTCTTTCGTGCTTTTTGACTACTTCGAAAAGTGGGTCCTAGAAACGACGGGGTACACGTAAGCAGTCAAGGCTGACCGAGCCGAGGGACTCCTACGCCTCCGGGATACGGATACCTCACTCATCACCTTCTGCGATAAGTAACTCGCGCTCGGATAAGGTGAATCCGCGGATCGAACGAGTCTTTACGTACGGAAGCTCTTCTGTCGAAGCGATTCTTCGAGCCTTCTCGACTGAGTCAGTGACAGGGCCTCATGGACGGGTAAAAGTACGCGTAAGCGGCAAGGCCGACCGAGCCGAGGGACTCCCACGCCTCCGGGATACGGATACCTCACTCATCGCCTTCCGCGAGAAGCGACTCTTGCTCGCACTAACATCCCTGCTACCGACAAAAAAGTCCAGATACTCGAAACAAGAGGAAAAGAGACGCAGCTTTATAACGCAGCAAGGGTGTGTGTTCTGGCCTCGACGGCCGCACAAGGCCCACGCTACAAGACGATTTGACCCTGCAGGCTCGGATCTTGACGCTGGAAGAGGGCGATGACACCCTCGGCATGGGTAGCACCTTCAGCAAGGCCCGACCTAGCCTCGGACGGCGACGCGGTCCGAGGGCCTCTGCTCCGAAGGAAGACGTCATCACCACGCTCGAGCAATCTCTGCCAGGGACTTCTCCGAGAACCCGGCCCGAGCGGACGGCTCGGCCGGCCACCTCCGGGGCCTCGGCCGACCACCCTCCGAGGGCGCCAGCTCGGTCCGAAGCCTCGGCTGATCAACTCCGACGACGATCCTGCCAACGGACAACCCGGCTAGGCTCCGGCCAACCAGGTTTCATTTCCGAGCCAACTCCGCCTCTGCTCATGCTGATATCGCTACCCCTGGCCTCGGCTCGTCGAAGAGCGGCCGAGGGGTCTCTTTAACTAGGCTAGAGGAGCCTCGGGCAACAGGTCCGACCGAGCCGAGGGATTCCTACGCCTCCGGGATACGGATACCTCACTCGTCACCTTGACACGGGGCAACTCACGCTTGGTGAAGCGGTTCAGACAATCAGCAGACGAGTCTTAGTGCTCGGAAATGAGGAAAAAACACGGCTCCGCGCCGTGGTTACATACATGTTCAGGCCCCGAAAGCCGAAATGAACAAAAAACCCGGCACTCGAAGTGCCATTACAAACGGAACTCCGGTTCCCCCCCCCCCCGCAGGTACGAACAACCCCACTCGATGGGGGTGGGCCTGCGGGGCAACAGAAGACCGACGAACGGCTAATCGTCACCCGCCCCGGCAGCGGCGACGATGAAGACGTCTGTCCTGAGGGGGCCAACAGCAGCAGTGATGGCCTCAGGACGGGTGCTGCTGCTGGGAGGCCCCCGCCCTTGCCCAAACTCGAGAGGCAAGGACGGGCAGAAGGCCGTAGAGTCGGAGGTCGGTCCGTGGCCAGCCTCGGCTGTCGCGCCGGCGGAAGAACCTCTTCCAGCTGCCGTGGCGGGAGGCGGCGCCGGGGGCGGCTCCGAGATTGCTCGGCTCAGAGGGCCGGGCACGCTGCAGCTGTTGGCGCCACGGACGACTCCCGCCCTTCCCCCCAATCACTGAGGGAAGGAGCGGGTCACCACCCGCGCAGGGGCAAACCCCGACCCGGCACACGCCCCTCCTCAGCCCTGGTGATGAAAATCCTTGAGGCTGAGGAAGGGGCGGATGCCGCAGCCCGGCTCGCTTTCCCCCACCATCAAGCCGGAGGTCGCCCTCTTGGGTGACCGCCGGTGGAGGGGTGCAGCTGGGCTGCATGATGAAAATCCTTGAAGCCGAACGATGGCTGAAAGGTACCAACTCCCACGGAGTTGCGTTCCTCCGGCGATGGAGCGAAAAGACGGCGGTTCCCCCCCATCCGGGGCCTCGGGAGATGGAGAGACACAACGCATAAGGGAGGAAGGAGACATGGTCACCTTACGAAAGGGGTCGCCCTCCTTTTAAAGGCAACTCCCCCTGCTTGCGCCCTCAACCGTCACGGGCTGAGTCTTCTCCAACACACCTCTAAAGTCCTCCCCTGCGGCGCGGGGGCTGGGGCCCGCCTGTCATGCAGACCGGCTCTAAGCAGAAGAAGCCGAACCGCCGCGCACGACGCACGCAACCACCCAGCGGTTACAAGTAACCCTCCACTTTTGCCCGGACCAGCGGGCGAAAGGGGCAGGCGGCCATGCAGGCGGCATGCAACCGCGCCAAGTGGACACGCCTCTCCGATTCCTGACAAGCCAGCGCGACTGCTCAAGCCCACGCGTCGTGCAACTGGCGCGCCGGGTGCTGCATACGAGCCGCTGTGCCACTCGCTCCACCACCGCACCTCCTCGATTGCGGTACCGATACCGCGATTCGAGGCGACCCAGCCCGCGACCCAGCAGCGCCAGCCTGGCGCATCGGTCAAAAGCGGTCAAAAATGGGCCGGCAGTAATGACGGTGGCAGGCGCGCGAGAGCAGCGGTCACGCCATCTGCCAAGCTCATGTCCCATCTGGAGGCAGCAAGAGAACCCCCTCTCACGGCGTGAAGACGACGCGCCCGTGGCCCGTACCTCGAACGGCTCGCGCACGCGCAACGGCAACCTCGCCAACTACTCACCCTGGCGCATTAACTCCGCGGCTCGACGGACAGCGCTACGGGCGGGAGCGGCTGGTGACGTTTCGCCTTCGCCAAAACAACCGCGCCGGAAAAAGGTACGCCACGACGTTCAATTTCGAATCCTTTTTCCCTTTTCCTTCTTTCTCTATCTCTTGCAACAGGGACCGAGAAGGGGGATAACCCCAAAGGGATCCTTCCCCGTGAAGGAACTAGGCTCCGAGCCTCCCTACTGATCAGGGGTTCGAAGGCTGGCCCCCCGAAGGGTTCAACAGCCGCCTCAGATCGCGTGGGCCCGACACCCACTACTGGTCAGGGGTTCGAAGGTCGGCCCCCGAAAGGTCCCACGACCGCCTCAGGCTACTCGGGCTCCGTGCCCCCTACTGATCAGGGGTTCGAAGGCTGGCCTGTCGAAGGGTTCACAGTCGCCTCAGACGCCGAGCGAGGGATGACCAGGGGTACGTTCGATACATAACCAAGGCTCGGGCTGCGCTCCCGAGGTACCCTAGGACATTTCCGAGACCAGCGGGAACGACTTTGTAACGGAATCCCATCGGAGGGAGGCAACGAGCCCTCGGACCCCGTCGCTAGGGGACCGGGTCCGGCAGATCACCCGCAGGTACTTTTGGGCGTGCCTCCGGGCCCCTAGCCGACCCCTAACGAACGGGGCACGGACGTCCACTCGGATTACCCGATTGCAGCTCACCGGAGACACCATGTTCGGTGCCCATCGAGGGTAACATGGCGCACTCCCCCCCTCCTCCTTGCGGAAAGGCGACGTAGGGGCGTATATAAAAAAGCCGAGTCTGTCCCTGATCATCCTCTCGCTCCGTGCAGAGGCTCGGGGGCTGCTCTCGCAAAACCGGCTCCGGCCAAACCGTTGACAGCGTCAACATACCAGCCCGAGAACTTGGGCCCCGACAGTGCACCTGGGCTACGCCCTGCTCGCATGAGGGAACCGCCAGACCAGCCGAGGCATTACGCAAGGCATTAAGACCTCGAAGGAGTGAAACCACTCCTCCGAGGCCTCAGGGGCTACACCCACCGGAACAAAGCACCACCGGGAAAGGCTGGTCCCCTTGCAAAAAAGTGCGACGCAAGCCTCCAAGCGAGTGTTAACACTCTCTTCGAGGCTCGGGGGCTACTGTCGGGGACCATAATTAGGGGTACCCTCAAGACGCCTAATTCTCAGCTGGTAACCCCCATCAGCATAAAGCTGCAGAGGCCTGATGGGTTTGATTAAGTCAGGGATCAGTCCATACGAGTGACTTGATCACGCCACGCCCGAGCCTAGCCTCGGGCGAGGGCAGCCGACCCTAAGATGACTCCGTCTCGCCTGAGGCCTCCTCTTTCACGGCAGACGCATCTCCGGCTCGCCCGAGGCCCCGCCTTCGATAAGAAGAAACCCTGACTAAATCACCGCGCCAACCGACCCAGTCACCGGGGCGTTTAACACAAAAGGTAAGACCGACGGGCGACCAGACTTCGCCAGAGGTGCCATAGGAGGCTCTGCCCGACCCAGGGCTCGGACTCGGGCTAAGGCCCCAGAAGACGGCGAACTCCGCTCCGCCCGACCCAGGGCTCGGACTCGGGCTAAGGCCCCGGAAGACGGCGAACTCCGCTCCGCCCGACCCAGGGCTCGGACTCGGGCTAAGGCCCCGGAAGACGGCGAACTCCGCTCCGCCCGACCCAGGGCTCGGACTCGGGCTAAGGCCCCGGAAGACGACGAACTCCGCCTCGCCCGACCCAGGGCTCGGACTCCGCCTCAGCCTCTGCCGAACGATCTCCGCCTCGCCCGACCCAGGGCTCAGACTCTGTCTCTGTCTTGCAGGACGGACTCGACCTCGGCTTCGGAGGAACCTCCACGACGCCCGACCTAGGACACGAGACCGCCACGTCAACAGGTAGCGTCATCATCACTCTGCCCTGAGCCGACTTGGGTCGCAGAGAACAAGACCGGCGTCCCATCTGGCCAGCAACGCCAGATAGGCAATGATGGCGCCCCGCTAGACCATGACGACGGCGGCTCTCAGCTCCCTTACGAAAGCAGGAGGACGTCAGCAAGGGCCCAGCCACTCCGACAGCTGTCCCTCCGTCCGGCTCCGTTACTCCTCCAACAGCCACGACGCCACACCAACAGGGTGCCAAGATCTCTCCGGCTGCCACCTTGCCATGTACTTAGGGCGCTAGCTCTCCCTCGCTAGACACGTAGCACCTTGCTACACCCCCATCTTGTACACCTGGATCCTCTCCTTACGACTATAAAAGGAAGGACCAGGGCCTTCTTAGAGAAGGTTGGCCTCGCGGGGACGAAGGGCAGGGGCAGGCGCTCTCTCGGGGCCGCTCGCTTCCCCTCACCTCGCGCGGACGCTTGTAACCCCCTACTGCAAGCGCACCCGACCTGGGCGCGGGACGAACACGAAGGCCGCGGGAATTCTCCGACTCCCTCACGACCCGGCTCCGGCCACCGACCGCTCTCTCTGTTCCCCCCTTCGCGCTCGCCCACGCGCTCGACCCATCTGGGCTGGGGCACGCGGCACACTCACTCGTCGGCTCGGGGACCCCCCGGTCTCGGAACGCCGACACTATTGTCACAAATTTTCCGCACGAGGTTGAAACTGGGTATAACACACGCAATTCATCGGCTGCAGATTGGCATCACCAATCCCAACCCCTTTACGGGATGCCGATTGACACATATCCTAGACAACCACAACCTCCTACGCACATCAGGGGTAAACTCGCCAATCTGCGCACAACAGGACCGTCCGGGCCAGCGACAGTCAGCCCTGTTTTCCAAACCAAATTATCGAAATCTGCGCCTGAGCCATCGCATCCCACGCAAACCCTAAATGACAAGTTCGGACTGTCTACGCACAGCGTCGTACAGTCCGACCGTACGACCGAAAAGTCCACGTGCACAACTGAACGGTCTGCGTGCTTGACCAGACAGTCCGACGTAGAGCACACAAAACCTAATGATAATTATTATTACCCATCGATACATCTGTCTCATTCAAACCCTTTGCTACATCCTACAACACCCCAGCACCGTAATATGACATCCCAGACATGTTGGGGCATGTACTTTTCGCCCCTAGAAGGCCAGAAAGGGATGACCAGCTACATGAGCTGCATAGGGCAAGCATTAACGCATCACAAAACCCAATCCAGTGGGTGGAGAAACAACATAATATCCAAACACTCACATCTATGTTGAACCAAAGGGCTAGTGGGCTACCACCAACCGCCATTGACAAAGTAAGAGAGGAGATAACTGGGGCGTTCCGAGATAAGCTCGGAGTTAGCATGACCCCTGGGGGCAGTCATATTGGAAACCCTATGACAACCGATTTGATTATCACTCGTACCCCATAGAACAAGGATACTTGAATTCGCAACAGTTTCGTGTGACTAAGTGAAAGGGAAATGATCTTAACCATTTTCTATAATTGATTTTGGTGCTTGACGACCATCATAAATCTTATGTACTAATTAGTTTGCCTAGTTGATCATTTCTTAGGTGCATAAGTACATCTATATCAATTTTAAGTCGACTGTCTGGAATACCGTAGATTATTCTGGACAGAAGAAGCTTTTTGGAAAGTTCACCTATGTGTGGACCGTCCGGGCCCTTTTGACGGATCGTCCGCGACACCAAGGTGTGCCTCGGACAGAAACTATGCAAAACTCTGATTTACACTACAGACCGTTCGAAGGAGAAGAGAACACCATCCGAAACCAAGCTCAGACCGTACGACCTCAAGCGCGGACTGTCCGTTCGTTGAAAAATCAGAAAAACCCGAAGGTGACAGGTTCGGTAAAATGCATTTTTAGCGTCCTCGCGGACCGTCCGTGGTGCACAGCCGGACCATCCGCGACTGCTTTATCTGACATCTGACGACACATTTAATGCACTTGTAGCCGTTGATATAGCCGTTACTGCTGACCGTTGCGATTTTAGCCATTGATGTGCAGGGGCGGACCGTTCGGGCCAGGGACACGGACCGTACGCGGTTGGCAGAAAGGAGGCAATAGCTAGGAAGTGGTTGATGGCTATAAATACAACCTCAACCGCTTCCATTCAATACATCCAAGCATTCCATTCACTCACATTCAATACAAGAGAAAGCACGTCATCCCAAGACACATTCAAGGTTTCCAAACCTCTCCAAGTGCCATAATTGTGACTAGTGATAATTAGTGATTAGTGACTTGAGAGAGTGCGATCTTGTGTTTTTCTTGTTGCTCTTGTTGCTTGGCTTTTAAATCACACTTTCTTTATCTCCTTCTAAACTCTCAAGTGACTTGTAAAGCTAGCAAGAGACACCTAAGTGTGTGGTGATCCTTATGGGGTCTAAGTGACCCTCGAGATTAAGAAGAAGCACTCAACCGATCTAAGTGATTGTTTGAGAGAGGGAAAGGGTTGAAAGAGATCTGGCCTACGTGGCCTCCTCAACGGGGAGTAGGTTCTTCAGAACCAAACCTCGGGAAACAAATCATTGTGTTCATTTGTGTTGATCATTATCTTACAATTCAAGTCTTCCTCCCCATCTCTCTAAGTTCTCTTGCTTACAATCTTTTGAGTTTGCTCCCAAAGTTATCCACATTGATTGAGCAAATAATAGCAAGAAGAACTCGCTTCCGCACTCCGATTTTGTTATTACTTATTTCTAATCCTAACCCTGGGTGAAGTTCGTGTTCAAAGTTTATAATTTTTAGGTTTCGCCTATTCACCCCCCTCTAGGTGACTTTCAATTGGTATCAAAACCCGGTACTTCATTAGAGTCTAATAACTCAAAGTGATGTCGGGAGAACATGCCAAAAAGGAGTTGATCACCAGGGAAAAGTCCGAATCTTCGGGGAAGAAGAATGAAGGCAAGACTCCATCAAAGGAGGCCAAAATATCATGTGACAAGCACAAGGAGGACAAGGAAGAATTCGCCGGCTCCGTCAAATCACACAAGAAGGGCGACAAGAAGGAAATTATTTGATGATATTGTAGTCAAATAACTCAAGTTTACATTGATGATATTGTAGTCAAATCGGCTGATTTTGGTTCTCATATAGCTGGTTTGCGCAAAACCTTTGATAGAATATGTCGGTATGTTTAAAAATGAACCCGCGTAAATGTGCTTTTGGATTATCGGCTGATAAGTTATTATGATTCATCATTCATATACGTGCATAGAGATAGATCCCAACCGAAGTAAGTCCATTCGGAATGTGGGAGCTCCAACCTGTAAGCTTGAGATGCAGAAGTTCCTCAGCAAAGTAAATTATTAGAGAAGGTTTATGTCTAACTTAGTAGGAAAGATTCATGCTTTCACTCCCACTCTTCAGCTTAAAAATGATGCTGATTTCACTTGGGGGCAGAACAACAAGAAGCATTTGATCTTATTAAAAACTATTTGTTTTCGGCTCCAATATTGAAAGCACCGCAAGCAGGAGTGTCATTCAGGTTATACATTGCAATCAAAGATAAATTCATCGGAGCTATTCTAACATAGGAGACCGAATAAAAGGAGCATGTTGTGACCTACTTAAACCAGAGGCTAGTGGATGCTGAAACAAGGTACACCTTCGTTGAGAAATTATGCTTATGCCTGTTTTATGCATGCACCAAGTGCAGGTGTTATGTATCGTCTAGTCCTTGCACTGTTTCTGGTCAAACCGATGTGATTAAATACATGTTGTAAAACCCAATTTTGAGCGGTAGAATTGGTAAATGGGCTTATGCACTTATAGAATATGACTTGGCCTATGAATCATTAAATCTATAAAAGGCCAGGTCATAGCAGATTTTATTGTAGAACATCAGATTGATAATCCTCATGAACTAGACATGTCATATTTCACTATTACTGCCAAGACTTTGTATTTTGATGGATCGGTTTGTAATTAAGAACAAGGAATTGGCATCATGCTTGTTTCACCAAGTAACACCTCTTTTGACTTCTCTAGCCGATTGAAAACTTATTGCACTAACAATCAAGACGAATATGGGGCCCTCTTACTTGGTTAGGAACTTCTAGATTATATGGGTGTAAAACATATGAGGGCATTTGGTGATTCTCAGCTAATTGTCCAACAAATTTTAGAGCAGTGTCAATGTTTACATGGTACTCTAAATAGTTATCTTGAAAACGTTGGGGCTTAATCCATTCTTTTGACGAATTCAACATTCGACATATATCCAGAGCTGAGAATTGCAGAGCTAATAATTTGGCACAAGATGCCTCAGGTTATCAGAGAAAATAAGGAAAATTTGACAGTACCAAAAGTCCGATAACCGGTGTCGCGCCAAAACCCCAGGTCACATACCGTCCGAGTTGCATGGCTGGGTCCGCGGTGGGCTCGAACTGTCCTGGCAAGGAGTCCGGACTGTCCGACGGTACCAGGAACATCCTCTTAATTAATTCGGCTGATAATACAGCCGCTGTAATTGATTGAAGGGCGCCTATGACTAATTACCTGTGTAATCCCAGTATTAGGTCAGATAGGAATGTTCGTCGTAAAACTTTCAAATATGTTTTAGTTAATGATGAACTCTACCGCCAAACTGTCGATGATTTCTTGCTTAGATGCTTGGGCTCGTATGATGCTATATTAGCCATGGCCGAAGTACATGAAGGGATTTGTGGTACTCATCAATCGGCTCCGAAGATGAAGTGGTTATTGCGAAGATCTGGCTTCTATTGACCTGATATGATAGCTGATTGTTTCAAGTACTAGAAAGGATGCCAAGTGTGTCAGAAATTCAGCGACTTGCATCTAGTTCCTGCAGCCGAATTACATCCTATTATCAAATCTTGGCCTTTCAGGAGATGGGGATTGGATTTTATAGGAAAAATTCATCCTTCATCATCAAAGGGCATTGAATTGTATTGGTCGCCACAGACTAATTTACCAAATGAACTGAAGTCGTTGCTCTAAAGAACATGACACACAAAGAGGTAATTGAATTTATAACTTAGCATATCATTCATAGATTCGACATTCCTCAGATTTTGACCACAGACTAGGGGACTTCTTTTATGCCAAAGGAGGTATGTGAGTTTGCTGAATCATATAAGATCAAATAGCTCAATTCATCTCCATATTATGCTTAGGCCAATGGACAGACCAAGTCTAGTAATAGGATATTGATTAGCCTTATAAAAAAGAAGATATCTGATCATCCTAAGCATTGACATAAGATCTTGTCTGAAGCTTTGTGGGCTCATAGGATATCTAAATATCATGCTACTAAAGTTTCTCCGTTTGAGCTTGTTTATGGGCAGGAAGCGTTTTTGCCTGTGGAAGTAAGCCTAAACGCTATCAGGTTTGCCAGGCAGAACGATCTAACTGTCAGTGGTTATTGTAATTTGATGATGGACAATATTGATGAAGTGACCAATAGGAGATTGATAGATCTAGGAGAGATCGAGAAAGACAAGATCATGGTCACCAAAGCTTACAATAAGAAGGTTAACACTAAGTCATTCTAGGTAGGGTATCCGATATGGAAGACCATCTTGTCACTAAGGAGCAGAGGCCAAAAGTTCGGGAAATAGTCGCCAAGCTACGAAGGTTCTTACAAGATCACACAGGTAATAACTGGTAACACCTACTTATTGCAAACATTGCAAGGCGAAGACTTGCACAAGGCGTTGAACAGTCGTTTCCTGAAGCAATATCACCCTAGTATATGGCAAGATGCTTAAGTGAACCGAGGTGGTCACATCGAGTTGATTTCAGCCTGCATTATTGCTTTTGGTTCGCTCAGCTTCTCTAAAAAGCAGGGGGCATGTGTTGAGCACCATTTGTGGCACTGGGCACGGCCGGACGGTCCAGCACCGAGGACCGGATGGTCCACACTTAGGCATGGAGGTCACGATTAGATCGGATCAGGCGCAATTAATCCATTTTCCGCAAGAGTTTATACCTCGAAATAACCCGCGGTTGATGTTGGGAGACGCCTAGGAATGGGACAGACCTCCCCCTATATATATTGAGGGGTATGACCAATTGCAATCACCAACAATCGATCAACAATCAATATATCTTCCGTTCTTTACCTTTTGCTCTAGGAGTAGGCAATAATGTAGCTTTCTCCATCCGTCCCTCCATGACCTATATATGTGTAGTTCTATACATATGTACTTCAGAATAACATTCGTTCAAGTAAAACTCAAAAGTTTGTACCGGCGCCTATTGTGATTTTAATCTAAACACATAACAGTATTAGATAATAGAGAGGTAAGAATTGATTTGTCGTAGATTATTGAAGGTGTACTGCTTCCCTAATAACCATGCTGTTACTAATCAATATGACACAAAGTAGATCAAACGCAGAGACGACACATATTTAACATGGAAAACTCCTCTAAGGTGAAGCGATAAAAAACCACGGACGCCAGTCAGCAATAATCTCACTATTTTCTGGTGATTACAGATCGCAGGAGATTTTACAATGAGATAAGTATCTCCCTCGGATTACAAGTGTATTTATAGAGGTGAAACCCTAAACTGAGTAGCGAACGCCTAAATATGGCAATGTAATTGGTACGTGGACAAATCCGATCCAACGGATAAACTGCAACCGAAGGTAATTGCGCTTCATTGATTGGTTCATTGTCATCACGGAAGCCAGCACAAACCACCTGGATACAAGAGTATCTATAAGCCTAGTTTGGAAGTCTTCTTTTTATTTTGGCCCAAGCAAAGTTAGAGACTGAAATATATAGAATGAATAAATTAATTTATTATTAGCACGGTACAGGATTGAACTGAAAACCTAGCAAGGAGAATCTAGCAAAAGGGCATGCTGAGATGAGTAGTGATAAATGTATACCACTACGCCAAAGCATGTGTATGAGTAGTGACGACGGTTGCCACAGACGATTTCGCTCGATGAAAAATTATTTCCTATCTCATTGATCTGACAGGGCGAGCAGCTCCTCCAGGTAATCCGCGCCAAGGTCCTCCAGCTCCAGCACGCCGCAAGAAGCTGCCTGCTTTTGCTCAGCATGCCCATGGCCGCGGCGGCTACTCGCCGCCAGTACCACCTTGGTCGTCTGTTGCTGATCCTTGCCGGCCGCCGTCTTGTTCTTGGGCAAGCGCTTGCGGATGCAGTGGCGCCGCTTCAGCGCCAGCACCGGCGAGCCGCCCGCGTCGACGCTGAGCCCCAGCGCCCGCAGCGACGCCTGCACGTGCTCCACGGGGAAGTTGAGCACGGCGGCCGTGCTGCGCATGGAGTAGGCGGCCTGGTCGTAGGCCAGCGCGGCGGCCTCGGGGGTGTCGAAGGTGCCGATCCACACGCGCTGCCCATTGCGCGTGGAGTCCCTGATCTCCGCCGCGAACTTGCCCCACGGCCGCCTCCGCACCCCGATCAGCGGCGCGCCGCCGGCTGCCGCCGGCTCCTCCTGCAGCAGCAGGTAGTCGGGTGTGTTCGTCGTCGACGAAGCGCCGGAGGAGGTGCTGCTGGCGGCTCCCGTGACCATGTGAGCGCTGGACTGATCCATGCCCGCCGCGCCCATGCCGTCCTCCTGGTAGTACTCATCAACGGCGCCGCCGCCAAAACGGAGCAGCTGCTGTTGGTGGTGCGAGGACGAGGGCGTGGCGGCGCCCGACGGCGATGACGCCCACGCTGTCGACGAGGAAGAAGGGTGCTGGTGGTGGTCACCGCTGTACGCGGTAGGGTCGTGGTAGTAGTACGCGGAGGAGGCCGCCTGCTGGACGAAGCCGGAAGAGGCCATGGTGCTACTGGAGTAGCAGTGGCTGTCCACGACGACGCTGTCGTCGTCGTAGCGTCGTAGGCCGTAGTGGCTACTATCGCTATGCGCATAGGCGGCGCCGCCGGCATGGCCATAGTAGTAGCTGCTGCAGAATTGAGGCTCCATGGATCACACGCACACGCACCACAACTTGTTCAGATTTGTGGCAATCGATGTGTGGAGCTAGCTAGCTAGCTAGCTAGTAGCTGGGGCTAGACAATGCAAAGCTCCCGCTTAACATGCAATTAGTAACCTCGCCGTGGTCTAGGTGTGCTTATATATACAACTCTGAACTCTCGTACTGCATTAAGCAGCGGCATGTGCATGGCTTAGAACAAGCAAGCAGCTCCTCGACAAGACAAGTAACCAATTATATTATAATGACAGCCTAATTTGATTGGATACTTTAGTTTTTGACTTGGTTCGGTAGCCGAGTGCATCGACAAGATGCTAGTTCCTCGCACGGGGGATCGGACAGCGCCACACCTCTCGCTCCAGTACTCCAAATATTATTTCTAATGGAGATGTGAGAGATATTCCTTCTGTCCCTTATTAACTGTCTCTACTAAAAACATGTTTGCCTGTCGAACTTTATTCAGTTTGACTAGGTACGTTTATAAAAAAAAACATTAGCAGCATTTATGTCTCCGAATAAGTTTGTCCTCATGAAAAATAAATTTCAGTGATCTATTAAATTTTAAACGATACTGATCACATATTATAATATTTGTTTTTTAGATATTTGATTAAAGTCGCACACTTAATTGTTTCAGGTATAAAAGCAACAGTTATTCAGGCCCGAAGAAGGGGGCAATTTAGAAAGAAAGATTGCTAGATGATGGTTACGTTAACGCATGCGTGAGGAGAGAGATTGGATGGCGGCGTACGGAGGGAAACACCGCAGAATTTTCATGGATCCGTCGTCGATCGTACATGGCTACACAGTGGCATGCAGCGCGGGCCGTTGTTGCGCGCTAAGCTCATTGCTGACTTTGATATATACTAGGTGAGTGTCCGTGCGTTGCGACAGCGTAAAAATTATTTGATAAATATTAGTACACAACAATTACTTGGAAACGAACAAGAAAAGATTCTACCGTGCTCTAATTAACTTGACTAAGTTTTAGTATCGCATGTTTTAGTTCAGAGGGCCTTCCAATGATTATAGGAAAAGCTTCTGCCAGACTAACTGCAGTGTATACCAGGGACTCAAACAGATACATGTACACAGAGAATGATAGAAAAACAGTTGTTCTTGTTTCCCTGCCGGCTGAAAATTGCGGCTGGATGTGACATCCTGAAGATACTCAAGGAGTGACCAGATTGAAGTGTATGATGTTACAATTGCAGGCGTTCGTTGCCCGTGCCGCTAACCTGTATTCACATGCGTAGGGAAAGTGTTACTTACAACTTAAATCACAAGGGCACTAAGAAAGCACAAAAACAAGATAATCAATTGTGTCACAAAGAACCAATTTAACAGCACATCTCCATTCCACCAAACATGACAGTCTAAAACCCCAAAAAAATAAAAAGATCAACACAATGTGCAGGGAAAGGAAAAACAATGGCCTGCAGCTAATTCCCAACAGGAACTTCGGTGGTCGTGCGCCTCCTTAGCTTGGCGCGCGTCACACGGATCATCTCCTCCATCGACATCTCCTCTTCGAGCGCAGGGTCAAGCTCTTCTGCGCCCTCTGGGGCGTCACCACTGGCCTCATCGATGGCCATCTTGTCCACCCCTTCGGCTCCAGGGAGTGATGGGGCGCTAGGCTCGGGTTTCTGTGAATCGGCACCTGTGGTTGGAGTTTGAACTGGGTCGACAGCAGGTTTGACCTCACCTTTCTTTGGACTACCACCAGGTTTTGGTGCGGATGCAGCTACCGGAGGCTGTGGATGCCACTGAACCAGATCTCGCTGGTGTTTGACGCTTGATCTTCGGCGAAGATTGAACGGGTTTAGTCTCCTGAGATTGTTGTGCCATTGCTGCTTGCCGAGCAGCAATAGATGATTCTCTGCGCATAACAGGTGCTGCTTGTTTTTGTGGTTGCGCCTGCTACACCTGCACTTGTGGTTGCTGTTATTGTGGCGGCTGCTGTGATTCCTGGAAGACATCAAAGCATGATTTTAACATGGGTAACAAGATAAACACTGCCAGATCAGTTAAACCAGAGCCCGAATTTTTTGTATTTTAGCCCTTAAACAGAAGTAAAATCACGTATAGACCTAAAAAAATTTTAAATGCAGGTTTGGACCCTTAGCTCGGCGCCATAGGCTGTGGCGCCGAGCTAACACAGCTCGGCGCCACAGCCTATGGCGCCGAGCTGTGACGTGGCCGCAACGGCTAGTTGCGTCCAGGGCTGACCTGGCGTTGACGTGGCGGCGGCGCGGCCTCGTAGCTCGGCGCCACAGATCTTGGCGCCGAGCTACGAAATCCTATAAAAACGCCCGCGCGGCTGGCCGAGAGCAGCTCATTTCATCCCATTTCCAAACTTCGTAAAAATTTCCTGGATTCAAAGATTTGAGTTGGTTCACTTCGTAGACCAAGGTATGATTTCGAACTGATTCGTTTTGTATATTAGGTTGTTAGTTTAATAATTTGTATACACCTATTATATTATCATTTCGATTATTAGTTTGTGTAAACTTATTATAAAGCATAATAGGTACAAGTGATAATTATAATCGTTTATTAGATGAAAGACATGTACCGAGAGGCGTTGTGGCAGAAGAGAGGTCGTCCTCGGGAGTTATATCCGGACGTATCTAGTAAGGATGCTCCTGTTCCTCCTGAACTCCCCGTGCCTAACTGTGACTGTGGCAGACTGGCTTGGGTACATCAATCACAACATCCAGACACGGCTGCTCGCTGCTACTACCTTTGTGGCACTTTGGACGTACGTAGCTTATGACTTGTCACTTTATTTTGTTCGCATTCATTATTTTGTAGATATGTAATAGTGCATCTTTCCATTATTTTAGGGACATCAGAGGTGTTTCTTTTTCCAGTGGATCGATGGTCCTGATAAATTCGATCCTCGATATCTTCTTTTCGTTAATTGGTTGAGTGGAAGGACCAGTCATGAGCGTTTTAAGCGTTGGGTACCTCCTCCCCCGAATCCTCCACCAATGACGGATGCGGAGAAGGAGGTAGCAACAGAAAGACGGATGGACTCACCGCCTCGATGCGATTGTGGAGACCGTGCTGTCATCGACGAAGACTATGACAAGCAGTTCTGTTGTCCGAACATTGATTATGTGAGCCCATTCCTACGCTAAATGTATGAACTAGTTTGTATTTACAATTAATTACTAATTTTTTCTCCTGCAGCCATACGGGTGGCGTAAGTGTCGTTTCAGAGAGTGGTTGTATGGTCCTTTGTCCCATTGGCCAGAGCCAGAGGTAAAGGAAAAGAGATACATGGGGTGGGCAGCTGAAGAGGTCAAATTTGATCCAGTACTCTGCAAATGTGGTATTGAAGCTAAGTATGGATTAGTTCCTTCGGAGCTTGGTGTTGGATATTTTTGTGGACATATGATCGATTACGATGAGGTTGGTATTTTTTTTGCACCAGATGTAATGTTATAGCGGTACTTACTATTTTTTTGTAGGAGACGAGGAAATGCAGTTGGGAGAGTTACGACGACAAAGGAGAGGTGATGCACACAATAGAGTCCAAGAGAATAATGGGACAGAAGATGCGTTGTGGATCTCGGCTCGTCGATTCGTACATTAACGATCGCATACGAGACATGCGTAGGGAAGCAAAATCTGCCTTTTATGATAGCCCGAAGCGTGCAGAGTATAGGAGGTTGAAGGCGGCAGATGAGAAGAGAGCACAGGATGCAAGGGAATGGGAAGCGGCTCAAGCCGAGAAACAGATGTTGGATAATCTTGCTAATCGCCTCAAGGGAAGTAAGTGAGATAAATGATATTATAATTATGTTAGTACAATTTATTTATCCTGACTTTGCTAACTTAATTTTCTCATTATATTTGCAGAGATTGGAAGCGGCGTAAACTATTTGGCCGATGAGGCGCATGCGAGATATGTTCAGGATAAAATGATCTCTCAGGAGGAGGAGGACGACGACACATCTAGATTGAGTGAGCTTATCGCCCTCGCAGAGGCAGGATTACATGAAGAAGAGGAGGACGACACGTCAAGGTTGAGTGAGCTCATCGCACTAGCTGAGGCAGGATTACGTGCTCAAGAGGAAGAGGATGAGTTTATGTCACAGGCCGCCGCAGAGGTAGAGGCAGCTTATTACAAGAAGAAGGCTGATGAGGCTGAGGCTGAGGATGAGCTATTCTCCCAAGCTGCAGATGAAGCAGAAGCCAATTATTACAAAAGAACTGGTGACAAGTGTGATGCAGGACAATGCAGCAAGTGGAATGAGGTTGTTGTTGAGGATTGCGCGACGGATGACTCCGAAGATGAGTTACTCATAGATTGTGATTCAGACTGAAGAATTGTAGCCTATTATGTAGTATTTATGTATCAAAAATAATTTAGAACTCTAAAGATGCGTTACTTATTGCTTATTATGTTTTTTACAGTTCACAAAAAAATTTTGCAAGAGTTCCCCTTGTTTTATTAACAACCACAGTTCAAATAATCACATATTATAAGACATATAAGCATTTCAACATATAATACATCACAAAATAACATCGAATATAAAAACATCCACAGAACATAGTTCTTCATACAATGTCCACAAACAAAGTCCAAAATACAAGTTCCACAACACATAGTCCAAAACACATAACATAGTTCACAACTTCTCCAGCATAAGTCCAAATCACACAGTCCATATCACAAAAGTATTCATTTCCTCCTAGTCTTACCCTTGCCCTTGGCCCCAAGAGCGTCGGTGCCTGGAGTGTAAGGGTCTCGTGACGCCTTCTACGTGGTGTCAGCTGTGATGCCTGAGTTGTAGGAGCATCCTGCAACTGAGACGGTCCAATCTCCACCTGACCTGCGGCGCCAGCGCCAGCGTCGTCGTCGTCGTCATCGTCCTCGTCGTCCTGGGCCACGTTCTCAAACGTGTCCCGCGTCGATCGCGACGAGCTGAGTCCTGCTGTAGATGGTCCAACTGCAGAAATGGGAGGCTGAACATCCTGCTGCATACGAGGCACAGGCAGCTGCACGTCAACGCCTGCTAGAGACCGGCATCCACACCGAGCCGCTGCTCGACGAAGACGACGTGATACCCTCTGTAATCGAAAAGTTAGTTAAAGACATATGTTACAACATACAAATAAACAAGTTTTCTGTTAGACATTGGTACTCACTGATAGTAACGATAGCGTAGTAGTATCTGAAGTTCTCTGTGAGATACGCTCGAGTTCAACAACAGATACGAGCATAGAGTTTCCCTATCACAAGTTAAGACATTAGGATGCTCAAAACTAGACATAACACATTGAATTCAAATCTCTAATTTTAGTAAAGAAATAGTTACCACTCTATCAAGGATTGGAGCAGCCTCAATTTGGGTCCCGTGCCGAGCAGCTATGTCAAAAGCTGTGTCTTCGTCGTCTGACGATTCTTGCTCGGCGTAGTCTGCAGCTGTCCACTGTCCCTTCAGCTTGCACCTAGTCACACCAGAATACCAAATCAAATACCTCCGGAAGTTGTAGTTTGTGTGCGCCTGGTCATTCTCATAGTTAAGATCCCCCTGCTGGTCCCATTCATCAATGTAATCACGATGGTGCGTCTCGAAGTCCGTGACCTTCTTTTGTCTCTGTCTGTCGAACCTGCAAAAGTTAGAACCATATATTAGCGACTAACTGATATTTCAATTATTAGTTAGAATAACAAGTGCATGTAGTAACTCACTTATGAAGTTGTATTGAAGTCGAGAATGGCTCCACTGGAAACTCCTGGCGCAATCCGAACTGTCGAGCAACTCTGTGGGGCAAGTGGTACTCAACAGCATAAAAACAGATGAGTGGACACCTCATGAGATAGAGGTTCTCGTCTATTGAGCACATGCTGCTCAACTGTATGCTGGCGAAATATGGATCAAGATACGGTTGCCAAGTCACCTGCAAAAGTTTTAGAAAGCCCACATAAGCACGCTGGTGTCGTGCGATAAAAGTAGAAAGGACATGTAAAAAGATAAAGGAGACAACTCACCATCGAAGGAGTAAGTGCGTCGAGCTCGTTTGAGTACTCCACGTAAGCACGCTGGTGTCGTGCGAATGGCTCCTCGACCTGGTCCCAGCGGTAAGCAGCCGTGGGCTTAAGCCGATGTCCGGCTACCACGAACCACTCACGAGGAGGAAACTCTCTAGGTCGCCCGACGGGTATGTGTGCCCACATCCACAGCTGTAGTAGGTAGACACATCCACCTAAGATGGCGGTCCTCGACGAACGACGACAAGCCTCGCAAAGTTGCCTGTACAGGAAGGCCAACACTGCTGTAGCCCAGCTGTAACCTCCGGTCGTATCCCAGTCAGTCAGGCAGGGCAGAAACATCCATGACGCGCTGTCGCCTGTCGCGTCTGGAAAAAGAACTGAACCAAAGAGATGGAGAATCCAAGCTCGACAATGGTATCCAACCGTCTGCTCGTCTGCACCAGGTGGACACTGCCCAAAGGTCTGCCTAAGCCAGGTCAGTGGGACTCCGGTGTTGTGGCTACCTCGTAGCTCATCTGGAAACAAGGTCAAATGCTCAACTATCAAGGTTGTCGTCAATGGAATCTTTTAAGCATTTGGATAGCAGATATTCCAAGAAAAATAAGAAGTTTGAATTTAATAGCACTCGTGTTTCCCCTGTGCCTAATGGAAGTTCACATTGGAGTGGACTAAGCATTTCAAGATCTTTCAATCCTGTATTTGGATCTTCAAAGAAGTTCTTCTCAGCATCAGTTCCTGGATCTAGAATTGTTTCTAGGGCAACATCACCGATTTCAAGAAGAGCAAGCCCTCCACGATCTACAACACCAACACCTACTCTGGGTGGTCTAACATCTCCAAGAGTTGTTCCCAATGATGGCAAGCCAACAAATGATGCATTAAGCCAAGAGGTTCTGAATTTGAGGTCTCAGGTACACATTTTGCTCCACATTTTTAATGCTATTTGATTGGTACATTGATATTTGTATTTTTTCTTTCAGTAGTTGGGCGGGAACTTTTGCTTTTTTTTCAAATGTTTTGATTTCTTGAGGTCTTTGTGACATTCTAACCCAGTCTAGTGAATGCTAATGATTGTGCAGGGCCAACAGACCAAAGAGCTATCTTAAAAGGACATTAGGTTGGTATCAGTATCCCCATGGACGGTGGGGTGATTCTCGGAACCCATCATATGGAGCACTTACTGACCACCAGGTAATTTCAGTATCTCTGTTCAGGTCTACTTTTTTTTTGTGTTTACTGCAAGGTTTTAACGTCACAAATGCACTATGCAATATTTTTGTATCATTCTCAAGGTAATGCAAAGTGGATTTGATAATTGTAAATATTAAACAACTAGAGAAGTCTTTACCTGTCGACCAGAGCCGTCAACGCCGCTGGGTTGAAAGTGGGCAGCCCACGGCGGACCTGGTACGATAAGACGTCCAAGCCAGCCCTCTGTAGGAGAGGAGTGTACCTCTCATCGTACCTCATCTCCTCCAGAAACCGGTCGTGGGTCTGGACCCGCAGAACGGGCAACACCTATCAATCAAAAGAATTTTCGTTAGTCAAATATAGGTCGCATATATTAATTCGAAAATTTAATTTATGTACAAAATATTACCTCTCCCTCTGCGGTGAGACGGCCCCTGTGGTGCTCGTCGTAGTGAGGGTCCAGCAAGTGGAACTGCGCCATCCTGCAAATTAAGATATCAACATATTAGAATATAACTTGTGTACAAAGTGTAACAAAAACATCGACATATTAGAATATAACTTGTGTACAAAGTGTAACAAAAACATCGACATATTAGAATAAAATTTGTGTATAAAAAAATATATCACACCTGACTAAGTGTCCAAATGCATGTACGTGAGTTGTGGCCAAGTCTACCGCATTTTCCGCATTCATTCTGCTCTGGGTCCACGAGAAAGGGGGACGCTCGACCTCTCCTACTGTGACCGGAAACCTGATCCATAACCATGTTGCACCGGCTCCTTTTCCTACTACCACGTTTGTCCCATCGATGCGCTGGATCAGCAACGTATACCGGACCGGTGTACGTTGGCCATTGTGACTCATCAAGAAATGGCTCAAAACGAGGGCTCCAGGTACGTACTAAGCTCTCTACACTTAACTCAGAAGGTATTCTGCTCTCAAATGCAAAGTTACGATGACGTGCGGCCGCAACATAATGAGAACATGGAAAATGGTATTGTCTAGGTTTACCACATCCGCACCAGAATGCATCAAGTAACACGACATGTGTCCTCGAAGGTCGCACCTCACCGTCGGAAGTTATGCCGCCTAGTGTTGTTACCTCGTATTTACCCAACTCCTCATCAAAGCATTGTACCTCATGTCTATGGGCACGTTCCTTTGCATTATTAAGGTGTGATGTTGGTTTAGGTGCCCATCTCTGCCCTCGGGTCTGCATTGCCTTGGCCTGCGCGTGTCTCTCATTAAACCAAGCCACAAGCCTATAAAAAGTGAATGTTACTATAGCATTGACTGGCATGCCCCGTATACCCTTGAGCACACTGTTAAATGACTCGGCCATGTTGCTAGTCTGAAACTCGAACCGCCACCCCCCTTCGTCGTAGGCCCTTGTCCATTTCTGCGGTTCCCTCAGCAATCCAGCAATCCAGTTCTTACCTTCAACATTTGTTGCATCTTTTAGTTCCTTCAACTTATCCTCGAAAAACGAAACCTCCAACTGTCGACATACCTCCTCAAAAAGGGGGAAGTTAGCCTTGCTATGATCCTTTCGAAGAAGATTTTCTGCTAGATGTCGAGTGCACCATCTGTGGTGCATGGGTGCGTAGCCAGGAATCTGCTCTTGCACTGCATTAAGAATACCTTGGTGTCTGTCAGATATGACACCAACCTCGCGTCCAGGGCCTACGACATGGATGCGTACAAGCCGCAAGAACCAAGACCAACTATCTCTGTTCTCTCTCTCCACCAAAGCAAATGCCAAAGGAACCAGTGTGTTGTCTGCGTCGCATGATATGGCAACCAACAATGTGCCCTTATACTTCCCAAGCAGAAAAGTACCATCAATAGAGAGCACGGGACGACAATGCCTGAAGGCCTCTACGCACTGCGAGAAACACCAGAAAGCACGAAAAAATATCTCTCTGCCGTTCCTCCATTCATTAGGTTTGGGGATGTACTCGTAATGCATGCCTGGGTTTTTTGCTTTCATTGCATTGAACAATGCTGGTAACTTCTCATAACCCTCCTCCCAATCCCCGTATATCATCTTCCATGCTCGCTGCTTTGCCCTCCATGCTTTCCCATATTTGATCTTGTAACCAAACAGCTCCGAAGTCATGGTCATAATTGACTTCACCTTCAAGTTTGGCTGACCCTTCAATATCCCCAATATCCTTTTCGCAATCAGGGTAGATGTCAACTGACGATGCTTAGTGCTCAGCTCTGTCTGGGCACAAGTGTGTGGACCTACAATTTTGGTGATCTTAAACTTTCCGGTGTCCTTCTGCCTTCGGGCACATACCCTCCAATTACATTCCGACACCTCGCACACAACAGTGTAACGACGCTGTGCATACGAATGTCTCACCTTGAACGGCCTCTTCCGGTTCACTGAATATTCCTGTAGCCATCGTCTCAGTGTAGGCAGGTCCTTGAAAAGTAAGCCTACCTTAATCTCAATGCTGTCGGCGTTATCCGGAGCCTCTAGCAGTTCATCGTCACGTCCTTCAGCATAAGCACGGGTGGAATGACTTAAACTGCTAAATTCATGTACTGCAGGGTCTCGCTCCGGACACAAACGTCTTATGAGTTCAATTTCTTGCTCCGTCATTTCTTCAACCGGACGGTCATCATCAGAATCTAAGGCCCATGCAGCCTCATATGGCTCCTCCTCATCCTCAATCTGAACATCGACACTATTGGATGCCCTGCATATGTTGTCCATATTATATGACACAGGCACATCAAGATAAGCAGCATTATCCATATGTGGAGATCCTGCATCGTGTCGGAGCAAGAAAAACCACATTAAAAAGTCTAATCAAACGAAATAACGATGGATACGAACAATGTGTCGAAGACACTTACTAGGATGATCGTGCACTGGATCCTGGGTCAATGGGATCTCTTGGGGGGGTACCACCGCATTAGAAGCCCCACAAACGCCAGGAAGAGGACGAGAAATCCCATACTCGTGCGAACCCGATTGAGCATCGGGCACAACAACCACTTCTTCATGAAGCTCTACCAAAGGAGCTTCAATACGAGATGCATTTGGCATTTGTGGAGACAACCCGACTGGACCATCGCAATGACTAACAGGTAACTTTTGAACAACCACATCCAAACATGGTGGAACCATCGTCTTCACAATTCTTAAATATATCACCCAATCATCTTCTGAGGTAATGGAGATCAACCGTCGGACAACTGTTCCATATGTAATATGGGACAACAAACCCTGAATTGATATTCTAGGGTCGTTTATGTCGCAACTAATCTCCTCACAAGCTCGAGCCAAAAGCTTGTCAAAAGATGGTCTTTCATCGAACAACATGGTCACGATCTTCATACCATCAAAAGTAACACTCCCATAAGCATCTATCTCCACCCTTCCTCCATGGTATAGTGTTACTAGGCTGTCCATCTATTACAAAAATGGATTACTAACTCAATAATGGCTATATACTTAAGCCTACTAACTTACTAAGTAATAAATATATATTAACTAATAACTATATAGTAAATATTAAATGAACACATCAAACGAAATTACATAATCTATAAATAATGTACGAAAACATTGTATACCTGAGAACGCGTACGAGTCCAGCTAACGGTGGAGAAGGTCAAGTCGGACGAACACCTACGTACAAAAAAACCTATTGTCAGTAAAAAATTTGGCAGCACCTCCCCTGTAAAGTGATGTTTATAGAACCTGCGAATAAACGACAACACGATGGTTGCCAACACAGAAAACATGTAATATCAATGCGCTAAACAAAATGCTAACTATATAATCACTAAGAATTTACTAAACACTAACAATATACTACGCAACAAACTAGCTAACTATTTTAATAAACACTAACAACAAAATATCTAACTATTTACTAAACAATAAATAAGTGGATACCTAACTAATTACTACTAGTTTACAAACTAAGTAATTAAAGAAAATACTGGTCGGCAGTGGGGGCGGGAGCTACCGGGGCCGGAGCGGGCGGTGGCCGATCGTTGGCCGGACTCCGGGCGGCGGGGAATGGTCGGCAGTGGACTGCGGGCGAGCTCGGGGCGGCAGTGGACTGTGTGGGGCGGGCGGCGGCGAGCCGGGCCGGAGCTGGGCGAGCTCGGGGCGAGCTCGGGGCGGGCGGGCGACAAAAGCAGTGACTCCGGGCTGAGCTCGGGGCGGGCGCTCGGCGCGGGCGAGCTCGGGGCGGCGGTGAGCCGGGCCGGAGCTGGGCGAGCTCGGGGCGAGCTCCGGGCGGGCGGGCGGGGCGAGCAGTGACTCCGGGCGAGCTCGGGCGGAGCTCGAGCGGGGATCGCGGCGGCGAGCCGGAGCTGGGCCGGGGAGGGCGGGCGGCGGCGAGCCGGAGCTCGGGCAGGCGGCGGCGATATCGTGGACGGCGGCGGCGGCATGTTTTCGAATGAGCAGAGAAGAGAAGAAACGCGCAGAGGGAAGGCAGTTTGCGGGGTTTTCCTAGCTCGGCGCCAAGATCTGTGGCGCCGAGCTAGGTGCCACGCGGGACCGCCACGTCACGAAGCTCGGCGCCACAGGCTGTGGCGCCGAGCTGTGTTACCTCGGCGCCACAGGCTGTGGCGCCGAGCTTCGGGTCCAAACGTGCAAATAAAATTTCTGGGGGTCCAAACGTAAATTTTTGACTCGAAAGGGGCTAAAAAACAAAAAATTCGGAACCAGAGCACACATTTCTGTACTACATTCCTTCCAATGGCATCATGACCAATATTGCATCAGAGAACAGTAAAAAAAATTTGAGCATCTGAGTAAACATGATGAACAATGAACAACAAATGATTCAATGGATTTTTTGGCAAAAAAGAGACTAATAGTGCATTCGATCAACACCTGATGAAGGCGTTGCCTTGATTTCTAAGAAGGTGACTGGGCAGCAACATATTTTAAAACATATTTCTGAGAAAGTACTTTGTCCTGCCGAAGCAACCTTCTGAAAATAAAGGACAGCCGTGTCGGTGGCTCGAGCTCTCGGCTCAAGGAGATTCCGGTCGATTTCATTCTCATGCTGAGAAATATATGGTTTAAAGAAAGTTCCATAAACATACGTAGTTCCCTGTAATGAAAGCACACATCAGCCTGTTGCCAAAAACTAAACTGTGAGATAGAAAAGCAAAGGACAATCTAAAGCTGTTTATTTTGATGATGCAACCTTAGAAACTAAACCTGAACTGAACACCTCTTTTGGCATTTTCCCCCTTTTTCCCCCTTTTGGTTACCAAGTCTACTGCGACAACTTCAGTGCAGTCTACCTCTCCACCAATCCCGTGCAGCATCAGCGCACGAAGCACATGGAGATCGATCTGCACTTCGTCCCCGAGCGTGTCGCCGCCGGTGACGTTCGGGTTCTCAGCGTCCCCACCACGCTGCAGTTCGCCAACATCTTCACCAAAGGGTACCGTCGAGTGTATTTTTAAACTTTCACTCCAGTCTCAACATCTGTACAGGATAGAGTTGCGACTGCGGGGGGTGTTAGAACTGTATTAGGGTTTATGGGGTCTCCCCTGTACATTTACCATTTCAACCCTCTATTTGTAATGGGCCAGGCCCAACTCAGTCTATTAATATAGAAGCCCAGCCCACCGTATGAGGGTTAGGGTTTCATTCCGATAGTCACGATAAAATCAGCTAAAACAATAATGATTTCGTAAGCTTTATGGTCAATAAATAGCATCCATCAATGATTACTTGAGAATTTGAAATAGATCCAATATTTCGGGATTGCATAGTAGCATAACAAATACAATTGATCTGTATTATCCACGTCCATGCAACCGGTCTAAATTTTGGTTGCAATTTACCTACCAAATCACAACACGGCGGCTAACTAAATGCATGTTAGCATGAGCCTTTCTACAGAAAATCTACCTTGCTAATTGGAAGTCACTATCAAAGTCAGTCAAGAGACACAAGAAATGGACGTATTGCCTTTCAATACATGAGTTTTGACTGCTGAACGAGTGTGATGTTTCCATATACTCTCCCATCTACCGTGCTTCCTCTTCCTCTTCATTGTTTTCTGTTTGGGATGCTAGCTTCACAATATCTTCAACAAGGATTTTTCCTTCTGAGGGAGTGCATAAAGAGAACGTTCAGAAAAATACAAGAAAATTGGACAGAGGCAACACTGGGGCAGCATGTAGGTGAATGAACCTGTGTCTTTAGAAAGGTTGCTGATGAGCTCTTGCACGCCTTCTTTCCCTATGGTGTCCTTGAGATAAGCTGTCGCCGCCGCCACCACCTCTTCAGGGGTCACTTTGCCATCATGGTCCCTGAAAATTGTGCAAATTGGATCAGAATGCTTAGGACCTCCTATGTGCAAAATGGTTATGGTGGCATATTGCAAATGGCTTCTCTGTTGATAAAGTAGGTCATCCCACATATCTTAGGGCTGTTTGGTTCCGTGTCAGTGGCGTGTTTCAACGGAAAACACAAAATAATCTTGCCAAACGGTCAATGACGATCGCGTGTCTAGCAGCAGAAAATGAACGCGACTGTGCGATTTCCAAAACGCGGCCTCGGGGCTGCGTTCGCTTAATCGCAGATTAGCAGTCACATGTTGGCCGGTCACGGAAACAAATAGGAAGCAGCAACCATGCTTTTGCAGTGACTCCACAAAGACGATGACTTATGAAATAGTGCATTTCATAAAACAATCCTCTGAATATGGTTAGGTAGATCACAGAAACACATGACACATAACTGTGTTTTTTATAAAGACACTCAAAATAGTGCCTCACAACTGATATATCTCAAGGAAAACAAAGTCCAGTACAAAAGATGGACATAAAACAACCACTATAAAATATAAGAGTACATTAAAAACTGAATTGGTCGTGACACAGAACTGTGTTTTGACAGGGCAATAGAGCTACTGCCAATTTTAAATTAACAAAAAATAGCATTAAGTTTCCCTATCAGGTAGAACTCGACAACAAAATGCACTGGCTGAGAAGCACACAACATAAAAAGATCCATACATAGAAGTGACTTACTTATCAAGCAGCTGCCAACGATTTCCAATTTGTGCATCCACATCATCAATCTCCTTTTCTAATTCTTGGAGCATAGCATCAACCTGAATGCAGCAAAGGTGATAGCTATATGCGATTCATGTGAACAGTAAACCCATGAATAATAGATATTTAACCAAAAAAGGACATAATAGCGTACATATGCCGACAACATACTGAAGATACAAAAGCAAGAGGATGCTTGTTTCCTTTGTAGCACTTTTAAAATGCCAAAAGAGGTGTTCAGTTCAGGTAGGGTTTCTAAGATTGCATCATCAAAATAAAAATCAGAGGATGCTTGTTCCCTTTTGCTTTTTCCCCTTTTATTCATCCATACTAAACCACAAAAAGAAAAGTTAACAATTTAAAGTTGGCTTCAGTATCCAAGTATCCTTCAATAGACTAACATTTCAGATGTGTTTATAGCTAAACTGTAGATAATTCATCAACACAGAGATGAACAGGATCAAATCTAGTTCTTGATGAAGCAGGCCAAAGATTTTTTTAAAAAGACCATCCGAAGATTGTGGGAAGCACATATGCCGACATGGAAAAGCTTAAGTTGACATTATCTCAGCTAAGTTTTAACTTGATACATTATTTAGCGGGGAAAGGAACAGCAGGACAGTCAATAAAACATTTTTCCTGGACAAGTGCCTTTCTTTATGACAACTTTTCTGTATGTCCAGATTGGATGGATGCAGGGTTTTCAACTCTGTCTCGTTCGCCCTCTCACATATAAGTTGTTAACTCATACAGAAGTAGCCATCAACTAATTAATAAGTAGGAAGAAGTAGGACACTGCTACAGACTAAACGTTGCAGCATTTAGCCATGAATCTGCTTCACGGTGGATTAAAAGAAAATCTCCAAATGCTTTCACTGGCAGGTCAAATAGAAGTAAAACTGGGGTCTAGGGCAGCACATTAGTAGCAGAGTTGTTTTCCAAAGGATGAAACTAAATAGAAGACTTTTAAGAAATAGTTCCTTTATTTAAATCATGAATTATGTTGGATAGAAAAATAGAGAGCAAATGTTTGTGTGCATGCCAAATTGCAGGGGAAAAATAATCAACGTAAATTATAGCAGAACACCCCAAATGTGAAAGCAAGCAAGAAGGACTGCAAAAGAAAATTGTACAAGTTAGTCTACAATGTGATAGCTCAACGCGTAAAATGCAACTTCAAGCTATATCTAATTGTGATACTTTACCAATAATACTTGAGAACCCTTTTTGATACGTGTGATCGTCAAGCAAACGGCAAACCCTACAACCAAAGCAGAGAAGAATCGCTAAATTAGCATTTAGTTGCTAATGACATAATTTAGATTAGCTAACCACACATATCACAAGACCTGGAGTCCTGGAAAGTGGATATCCAAGATCGCTAAGAAAGGATCTAATAAAAATGAGGAAAACCTGAAAGAGACAAGAAACATAGGTAACTCCCTAATGGCATGAATCCACCACACATTGGAAAACACAAATCACATAGATTGGGATTTATCTAGGACAAAGGATGGACATCCAGTACAATTCCTCAGCTTGTGGAATCTTAGGATTAAAGTACCAATGTCTTGATCCATGGACACAATTGTTGGAGACTAGAGAGTGAAACCCCTAACCCTAACCCGTCTTGCAGCGGATTAGCAGGATACCGAATCATGCAAGATCCAGAATGTGCCACGCCAAAATTGAACATGGGATAGAAAATCTCTGCTGTTACCTGCACCTGTTGGCCTCTTTGCCCTGCCTCATACACTTGATGTTGTGGTCCGTGATAGTGGCTTGGATCCTTAGTCTCCACCCCATGACAAGTGACCACTAACCAATCAGATAAGAGGAGTGTAACCTATAAACAATCTGAGAAAAAGGCCAGGCTTTCTATTTAACGAAAGTTGAAGTACAAAACAAATTTAGTTTTAGATGAGAGCAACTATTGTCAACTAATCGTGTAACAGTACACCAGATCAACATATGATACTCACTAAAATGCCCTACATATCTAAATAAAGGCACACTAAGTTTCTATGTAATAAATAAACTCATAGCAATAGGCATACTCCATTGATGCAAAAAAAAATAACAAAAAAATAAGGCTTGACTATTGTTCTACCAAAGGAGGCAAGATATCTACCGCCGCCAATCCGATGATGCACCGGGGGGCTGGATTTGAACCCAACGGCGGGGAACGACTTCCTGATTGGCCCGATGTGGACAGTGACCTCTCCGTCGGCCGCCTCGACGCCGGTGATGGGCACCTAGGCAAATAGCACATGGACGCGGACGCCCTCGAGCCCCGTGACCGACCTAGGGGACTCGGTGCCGGAGAGCTTGATGTCGTAGCCGACGTGGTAGCCTCCCACCTCTTCCACGCAACCGTCAAGCACTCTGAGAAAAGGCCAGGCTTTCTATTTAACGAAAGTTGAAGTACAAAACAGATTCAGTTTTAGATGAGAGCAACTATTGTCAACTAATCGTGTAACAGTATACCAGATCAACATATGATACTCACTAAAATGCACTACATATCTAAATAAAGGCACACTAAGTTTCTATGTAATAAATAAACTCATAGCAATAGGCATACTCCGTTGATGCAAAGAAAAATAACAAAAAAATAAGGCCTGACTATTGTTCTACCAAAGGAGGCAAGATATCTACCGCCGCCAATCCGATGATGCACCGGGGGCTGGATTTGAACCCAACGGCGGGGAACGACTTCCTGATTGGCCCGATGTGGACAGTGACCTCTCCGTCAGCCGCCTCGACGCCGGTGATGAGCACCCAGGCAAATAGCACATGGACGCGGACGCCCTCGAGCCCTGTGACCGACCTAGGGGACTCGGTGCCGGAGAGCTTGATGTCGTAGCCGACGCGGTAGCCCCCCACCTCTTCCACGCAACCATCGAGCACTCTGAGAAAAGGCCAGGCTTTCTATTTAACGAAAGTTGAAGTACAAAACAGATTTAGTTTTAGATGAGAGCAACTATTGTCAACTAATCGTGTAACAGTACACCAGATCAACATATGATACTCACTAAAATGCACTACATATCTGTTCAACTTTTTCCTTGTGCCCAGGATCAACCTTACCAAAGCTTATAATTGCTTAAAACAAGAATGAAAGATTGTCAGTACATTATAGCTTATCCACATAGCCAGAAAATTTATCGAACTTACTTTTCAGATATTTTGTTGCATTGGGAAATGTCATGAGCATCTGAAAAGAACAATGAATTATAAATTATGTTACATTTATAACCATAGGTAATAGATTGGAATAAAAAATAATCTAGTGTTAGTTAGTACACATAAATCAGAGCAATGTTACATCGAGAAAACACAATTTATAAGAACAAGGGCAGTACGACAGGAGTTGATGGCATGGTCTTTAGGATTCATGCCTCTGATGGGGTTGTTGTCGCGAAATTTAAATCTTCTTCAAAGGCAATAACTTAAATGCTCAATCGCATGATCTTTAAAATCTGTAAAATTCTATGTTGTTAGTTTGACAAATCAGAGTACGAGAACGTTGTAGATCTACCAAAAGGTAACATGTGGCTAACAGAAAGCTTTCTATAGTCCAAACGTTTCTTTTTAGTATGAAATAATGTACTGAAATTGTCATATGTAGACTTTACTTACAGGTCAGAAGACATAGGAATGTATAAATAACTGTAATACAGAGGCATGGTAAAATTCAACAAGGAAAATTGGGAGAATGACATGAGCATCCACTCACAACTCATTGAAAGATGGCTGGCTATACAAAGACAGGTAGTTTGGCTTGCAAACAACAAAATAAAATTTGACAAATTAATTGGCTTGCCTGTATGGCTAGAACAGTTTATACTTTATAAAGTGTATAATTATTGCATCAATAAATACATGTTTACGAACCTTAAGAGCGGCATAGCATCCTGCAATTGGATTGGCAGCTGCAAGAAATGAAGTCCCTAAAATGAGTACTATCGTAATGGCAGCTTTGGCAATTGATATTGTTTGCTGCTCCATGGCCTCAGGAATCGCAACTCTGGAATTCTATAAGAAAACAGGGACTGGGTTAATGAGGTTTCGACAGAGCATACCAAGAAAGAAGATTTACTATGTCTATTCTAGTTCCACCAAACATATAAACTGGTGCCAACCTGTCTTCAGGTCGCATCTTATCAAATTCATCGATACAAACCACTCCACCATCACCCAAAAACCATGACTCCTTATAAAAAAACTCAAGGGAACTTAACATCTAAGTAAAACAAAATCAAAAGCAATAATATGGTCTCTCTCTTTTTCCTGATCAGCATTAATTTGCTTGTTGCCCAGCCTTGTTGATAAGGAGACGCGTGAAAGTTAGTTATCATCAAGAAGCCAAGGCAAAGTCATTTCTTTTTACCTAAAATTTCTGATCATTCCTTTTTACCTAAATAGAGCTTAATCGCTCCTTACTAATTCACAAGCTCTACAGGTAAGATGGTGATATAAAACAATATGTGATAGTGATATATACTATACATATCACTAAAAGTATGCACGGCAAGCATGTACTTAGACCCTCCAAAATCATAGTGCCCCAAAAACAACGTACCGGAGAAGGCGTTGTAGCTCAGGTCTAGCGCATGCAGATGCGCAAGGCGAACAATGGTCGCTAGGACCTCCCCGCGGAATCAATTGGAGCTCAGGTTCAGCATACGCAGGAATGTGAGGTTCCCGAAGGCCGTGGAGAGCGTGCCAGTGAGCCCGTAAAAGGGCAGGCTCAGCGACACCACCTGGCCGCTGCCGCTGCACACCATGCCTTCCCATCTACAGACACCACCGCAGACTTGACACCTCCATCGACAGTGCAGACGCCTCCACCTCAGATTTGGGCTGCATGATTCTCGTCGATTTGGGGCGAGGATAGCAGGGAGGGCGGGAAGGACCATCATCTCGAACAACCCAGCCAGCACCATCTCGGCCGCCGCGCGCGAGGCAGGAGGGAGAAGGGGTGCGGCTCCGCCATGGCCTCGACGCCCGAGTCCTCCAGCGGACCTTCCATATCAGGCGCGGGCGTGGGAATTGGAGGAGGTGAGGTGGTCTGGTGGACGGTTGAGGTCGACGGACGGTTGAGGTCGACGACCGGTGGGGTGGTGGTCTGGTGGAGGCCGCCGGTGGGGGAGGAGGAGGCCGTTGTGCCGCGCGTTGAAGAGGATGGGGAAATGGAGGCCGCCGGAGTTGGAGGATGTCGTTCTACCGCGATGGAGGAAGGGGGTTGGGCTGCGCGATGTGCGCGTGACGCCTCACGAACGCGAGCATCGCGGCGGGGGTAATGGCAGTGGGGGTGCCGGGGCTATCGCTCGCACCTCCAACCTCTGGGGGCGGGGGCTGGGCGGCGGGATTGGACGGCTGGCGGCGGTGAAATCGGGGAAGGAAGAAAGGTAGGGTCGTGGGGAGTCCGGGCGGCAGGATCGGGGGGTGGGATCGGCGGCAGGATCAGGGGTGGGTTCCGGCGGCTGGTGGGCGAGATCGAACAGTTGAAATTGCAGAACAACGGAATGGACGGTTGAGATTGAAGGATGGCAGAACGGCAGAACCATGAGAGGCAGACTACTCTTACACTCTTAATAAGTAGTATATATATATATACTGTTTTTATATATTACACCTGGTTGCATTCAATATAGAGAATGCACCCAGGCCCAACCTACGCGCCCAGGTGCACATGGTCCGAGCCAACCGATCCACACAGCCGAACCGACGCAGCGGAACCGACGACTGCCCCCCTCCACTATTGCGCCTTTTCACTTCCCCGCCCCGACTGCGCCTTTTCCACTTTCCCGGCCCTCCGCGAACGGCTCAATCTCTTCTCTTCCCCGGCGACCTAGCCCTCGCCGTGGCCGTTGTGCGCTCGCTCCCGTTCCCGTCTTCGTCCATCCCGCACGCTCCCGCACGCTCCCGCTCCGGCCCCCTCCACACTTCTCCGCGAACGGATCCTCCGCGAACGGCTCCCGTCAGAATCGTTTGCTCGCCGGAGACGTAGACCGCGAACGTCGACGTAGCCCGCGCCGGAGTAGTCTGCGCGCGCGCCCGCCGTGTAGGCGCATCCGCTCTCTCTCTCGTTTCTCTGTCCCCATTTTTTGGATTTGTTTTGTTATTTTCGGTAATAGACCGGTAAACCCCATTTTTTCCCTAAGTGTTGCAACTAGTATTATTCGTTGATTGGAATTATTAATTGATGTATTTTATGCGGATACATTTCATTTTTGAATAAGCAGTTTGTGTTCTAGATTATCAACTCAGATGTTTCCACTTTTTTTGTAACTGCAGTGTACCTTTTGTTGCAACTGGTCCATGACATAAGTTGCAACTGTATAATTTTTACTTTCAAACCACATGCATCATTCCTGTCTTTTATAACTGTGTTCGTATACAACTAGTTATTTGTTTAAATTCACTGTTGCAACTGTCCCAGTAGTAATTATTTTAGCAGTCTTGTTGCAACTGGCTTATGGCGCATGTGGCAATTCTGTCCCAGTACTAATGTATGTGTGCAGCATTAGTGTGTATTGCAACTATTTTCCTAATCTTCTTAATATTGTGCGTTAAAAGGAACGATTTAGTCAAGGATGTTATGAATAGAAATATACTCAACCTATCTTTTCGCAGAACTATTGTTGGGACAAAACTGGTTGAGTGACAGAATTTATCAAATTTAATGACATCTGTTACTTTAGGACAACCGAGAGACAAATTCTTTTGGGGCACCGATATGGACTTTTTAAAGTTCGCTCAATGTACTTTCTTGTAATGAATATTGTCCCCTCAAATAACATTATGTTGCTTTGAAAACTAAAACTCCCTATCTACATTAAACTTTTCCAATGGTATTTAGGGAGGGTTGTTATCCTTACTAAAGACAATCTAGCTAAGTGTGGGTGGAAAGGTAGTTTGCATTGCAGTTTTGTAATCAAAATGAGACTATTCAATATCTTTTTTAATTGTTATCTTGCTAAAAATATTTGGAGAATTATTTACTTGGCTTTACATATTTACTTGGTTACATGCATGAGTACACCACTGTTCGATTCCTCCAATAACATTTCTAGGAAATAGTGGTGCCATATTTTTAAATCATAAATAACCCCTAGTCATGACTCTAGAGGCTGAGGAGACATCGATCCCCACTAATGACTACGTACATAGTTTCTGTTCTCACAAATTCTCCACAAGATCATTGGGATGATTTGAGACCAGCTTTTCTCTTGTATGTCGTCGGGAATTGAGATCGTGTAACCATAGGATCGGAGGCACCTCCAGATTGTCGATCCTAAGCCATAAATCTAAGTTGTGAAAAAAATAATGGACTATACATAGATAAACATGCATTCTATATTCCTGCGTGCATGCTCTCAACACTTACGCACAACAAGTTCGAACAAACTACTAGTTTTAGGCACTGAAGACCTTTTTGACAATATACAAATGGGAATTGGAAAAACTACACATTCGATAAATTTGATAACAAAACGTCAAACGTGATCATTCATGCATGGTGATCTATTTCCGTATCCCTGATATCTTAGTCCAAGGTTTAATCGGAGTAATAGAGTAGTACACATACCAACGAAAGGATAGCTTCTTTTTTTAGAAGTTTATCTCAAAAGAAGATCTGGTTAAGCGTGCTTGGCTAAACGACTGAAAAGTTTTCCGGTACGAGTGAAGACAAAATTACGCAGAAAGGATGGACTATAGTTGTAATCTCTACTATTATTAAGGCTGCAAGAGTAGTCGGCCATTCCCGTGTTCTGCCACCATTCCCATTCCCATGTCTCCCGCAAAGCCCATTCTCATTCCGCCATACAACCCACGTCTAGCTAAAATTAAAAAAAACCACATTCCGCCATACAACCCACCTCTAGCTAAAATTAAAAAAAACCACACATGTCCTCAAGGGGATTTGAACCCGTGACCTCTCAAGCAAAAACCAAAAGTAGCTACCGTTACACCACATATGTTTTTATGTCTATATCTGTCGGGGACCATAATTAGGGGTACCCTCAAGACTACTAAATCTCAGCTGGTAACCCCCATCAGCACAAAGCTGCAAAGGCCTGATGGGTGCGATTAAGTCAAGGATCGGTCCATTCGAGGGACGCGATCACGCCTCGCCCGATCCCAGCCTCGGGCAAGGGCAGCCGACCCCGGAGGATCTACGTCTCGCCCGAGGACCCCCTCCAGCAACGGGCACACTTTCGGCTCGTCCGAGGCCCAGTCTTCACCAAGAAGCAACCTTGGCCAAATCGCCACGCCAACCGACCAAATCGCAGGGGCATTTAATGCAAAGGTGGCCTGACACCTTTATCCTGACGCACGCCCTCCAGTCGACAGAGCCGAAGTGACCGCAGTCACTTCGCCGCTCCACTGACCGGTCTGACAAGAGGACAGCGCCGCCTGCGCCGCTCCGACTGCTGAGCCACTCGACAGAGTGAGGCTGACAGCAGCCAAGTCTGGCCTCAGGCGTCATAGGAAACTCCGCCTCGCCCGACCATAGGGCTCGGACTCGGGCTCAGCCCCGGAAGACGACGAACTCCGCTCCGCCCGACCCCAGGGCTCGGACTCGGGCTCAGCCCCGGAAGACGACGAACTCCGCTTCGCCCGACCCCAGGGCTCGGACTCGGGCTCAGCCCCGGAAGACGATGGACTCCGCTTCGCCTGACCCCAGGGCTCGGACTCGGGCTCAGCCCCGGAAGACGACGAACTCCGCTTCGCCCGACCCCAGGGCTCGGACTCAGGGCACGGACTCAGCCCTGGCCTCAGCCGACGGTCTCCGCCTTGTCCGACTCGGGGGCTCGGACTCGACCTCGACCTTGGAAGACAGACTCGACCTCGACCTCGGAGGAGCCTCCACCTTGCCCAACCTAGGGCATGGACCGACCACGTCGACAGGAGGCACCATCATTACCCTACCCCGAGCTGACTCAGGCTACGGGGAACAAGACCGGCGTCCCATCTGGCTCGCTCCACTATACGAGTAATGATGGCGCCTTGCATGCCCCGTGACGACGACGGCTCTCAGCCCCCTTACGGAAGCAAGAGGACGTCAGCAAGGACTCGATAGCTCCGACAGTTGTCCTTCCGCCAGGCTCCAGCGCTCCTCCGACGGCCACGACATCACGCGAACTGGGTGCCAAAACCTCTCCGGCTGCCACGATGGCATGTACTTAGGGCGCTAGCTCTCCTCCGCTAGACACGTTAGCACACTGCTACACCCCCCATTGTACACCTGGATCCTCTCCTTCGCCTATAAAAGGGAGGTACAGGGCCCTCTTACAGAGGGTTGGCCACGCGGGGAAGGACGGGACGGCGCTCGCGCAAGGCCGCTCGCTCCCTCCCGCGTGGACGCTTGTAACCCCCTACTGCAAGCGCACCCGACCTGGGCGCGGGGCTAACACGAAGGCCGCGGGTTCCACCTCCCGTGCCTGTCTCCCTCCGGCTGCTTTTCCCCCCTTCGCGTTCCGCCTCGCGCCGACCCATCTGGGCTAGGGCACGCGACGACAATTTACTCGTCGGTCCAGGGACCCCCCGTGTTTCGAAATGCCGATAGTTGGCGCGCCAGGTAGGGGCCTGCTGCGTGTTGACGAACAGCTTCCCGTCAAGCTCTAGATGGGAAGTCTCCAGCAACCTCTCCAGCCCAGGACGATGCTCCGTTTCGGGAGTCTTGAGTTCATGTCCCTCGACGGCAGCTACAACATGATACTCCTTCCCCCGCCGCGCGACAGCGACAATGGCGGTCGACAACCCGCCCGCCGGCGGGGAAATCGACGACGCCTTCCCCACGTGGTGGAAGAACGACATTCGGGCTTGTCCCGTCCCCTCCCCCGCCGACGGAGGAGGAGGCGGGGCAACCAAGGTCAAGCAGGAGGCGGCACCTCGTTGGCTGTCGAGCGAGTCGACGGCGCCGGCGCCCCAACGGAGAGCGCGTCGGGCATCGGCCTCGCGTCTGAGACGAAGACGAACGCCGTCTCCCCTCAACACACCAACCTCAAGCAAACGGACGACGCCAGCACGCTCGCGAAGGACTTGCTGGGCGTCACCCTCGTACCTGAGACGACGGTGTAGTCAGTCCCTGACGTGACTTCGTCACCGCCCGTCGACCAAAAGGTACCGACCGATTCCCATCTCGTGCTTTTTGGATTCGGCCTCGACCTGCCAAGCAACTCCACTTCAGTGGACACTCTCATAGAGGCGAGTCCAAACCCTCTGGGGTATCGTGTGCAGTCACCCTGGGACCGGCTGACGGCCATCTCGACCTATGGGCCCTCGGGGTCCGAGGAAGATGGCGAGCCCGACCTCTGTTGGGATTTCTCCGGACTTGGTAACCCCAATGCCATGCGGGACTTCATGACCGCATGCGACTACTGCCTTTCCGACTATTCCGACGGTAGCCGCAGCCTCGGCGGCGAGGACTGCGGTCCAAGTCGCAAATCTTTCCACGTCGATCTAGGGGGTCCCGGCGAAGGCAACCATCTTGGTATACCGGAGAACGGTGGTCCCCCTAGGCCCGTGCCTCGCGTTGACATCCTTCAGGAGCTAGCTATGGTCCCCGTCCCGGCGGGGGGTCATGGCCCACAGCTCGAGCAAATCCGCGAGATGTAGGCCAGGCTCGACGAGGGAGCAGGAACGCTTGAGCCGATCCGCCGGGACATCGGGCAGGAATGGGCGGGCCAACCTCCGGCCGGAGAAGCGCGTCATCTCCCCCAGGGCATCCAACATCGCATCACCGACGACGTCAGGGTAAGGCCGCCACCGGTTTCCAGTGGAGTCGACCAGAACCTGGCTGCAGCGGCAATACTTCTCCGCGTGATGCCGGAGCCATCAACCATCGAGGGGCGGCGTATCCAGGGAGAGCTCAAGAATCTCCTGGAGGACGCCGCGGTCCGACGGGCCGAAAGCTCCGCCTCCCGAAGGCAGGGGTACCCCTCAGAACATCGCGCCGCGACTTCCCGATTCATGTGGGAAGCCTCAGTCCACACCGGGCGCACGCGCAACACGGTGCCTGGGGCCCCGGGTCACCTCAGCAACGAGCACCACCACTGCAGCGGTCGGGCCCACCTCGACGAGAGGGTGCGCCGAGGCTACCACCCTAGGCGTGGGGGACGCTACGACAGTGGGGAGGATCGGAGTCCTTCGCCGGAACCACCTGGTCCGCAGGCTTTCAGCCGCGCCATACGACGGGCGTCGTTCCCGACCCGGTTCCGAACCCCGACTACTATCACAAAGTACTCGGGGGAGATGAGACCGGAACTGTGGCTCGCAGACTATCGGCTGGCCTGCCAACTGGGTTGAACGGACGATGATAATCTCATCATCCGCAACCTCCCCCTGTTCCTCTCCGACACCGCTCGAGCCGGGCTGGAGCACCTGCCTCCGGGGCAGATCTCCAACTGGGACGACCTGGTCCAAGCCTTCGCCGGCAATTTCTAAGGCACGTACGTGCGCCCTGGAAACTCCTGGGATCTCCGAAGCTGCCGCCAGCAGCTGGGAGAGTCTCTCCGGGACTACATCCGGCGATTTTAGAAGCAGCGCACCGAACTACCCAACGTCACCGATTCGGATGTCATCGGCGCGTTCCTCGCCGGCACCACCTGCCGCGACATGGTGAGCAATCTGGGTCGCAAGACCCCCACCAGGGCGAGCGAGCTGATGGACATCGCCACCAAGTTCACCTCTGGCCAGGAGGCGGTCGAGGCCATCTTCCGGAAGGACAAGCAGCCCCAGGGCCGCCCACCGGAAGATGTCCCCGAGGCGTCAACTCAGCGCGGCACCAAGAAGAAAGGCAAGAAGAAGTCGCAAGCGAATCGCGACGCCGCCGACGCGGACCTTGTCGCTGCCGCCGAGTACAAGAACCCTCAGAAACCTCCCGGAGGTGCCAACCTCTTCGACAAGATGCTCAAGGAGCCGTGCCCCTATCATCAGGGGTTCGTCAAGCACACCCTTGAGGAGTGTGCCATGCTTCGACGCCACTTTCACAAGGCCGGGCCACCCGCGGAGGGTGGCAAGGCTCTCAACGACGCTAAGAAGGAAGATCACAAGGCAGGAGAGTTCCCCGAGGTCCACGACTGCTTTATGATCTATGGTGGGCAAGTGGCAAATGCCTCGGCTCGGCACCGCAAGCAAGAGCGTCGGGAGGTCTACTCGGTAGAGGTGGCGGCGCCAGTCTACCTAGACTGGTCCGACAAGCCCATCACCTTCGACCAGGCCGATCATCCCGACCATGTGCCGAGCCCGGGGAAATACCCGCTCGTTGTCGACCCCATCATCGGCAATGTCAGGCTCACCAAGGTCCTCATGGACGGAGGCAGAAGCCTCAACATCATCTACGCCGAGACCCTCGGGCTCCTACGGATCGATCTGTCCTCGGTCCGGACGGGCGCTGCGCCTTTCCACGGGATCATCCCCGTGAAGCGCGTCTAACCCCTCGGACAACTCGATCTACCCGTCTGCTTTGGGATGCCCTCCAACTTTCGAAGGGAGACCCTCACGTTCGAAGTGGTCGGGTTTCGAGGAACCTACCACGCAGTGCTGGGGAGGCCATGCTACGCCAAGTTCATGGCCATCCCCAACTACACCTACCTCAAGCTCAAGATGCTGGGCCCCAACGGGGTCATCACCGTCGGGCCTACGTACCGACACGCGTACGAATGCGACGTGGAGTGCGTGGAGTATGCGGAGGCCCTCGCCGAGTCCGAGGCCCTCATCGCCGACCTGGAGAACCTCTCTAGGGAGGCACCAGACGTGAAGCGCCACGCCGGCAACTTCGAGCCAGCGGAGACGGTTAAGTCCGTCCCTCTCGACCCCTGCAACGACGCCTCCAAGCAGATCCGGATCGGCTCCGAGCTCGACCCCAAATAGGAAGCAGTGCTCGTCGACTTTCTCCGTGTAAACGCCGACGTTTTCGCGTGGAGTCCCTCGGACATGCCCGGCATACCGAGCGAAGTCGCCGAGCACTCGCTGGATATCCGAGCTGGAGCCCGACCCGTGAAGCAGCCTCTACGCCGATTCGACAAAGAAAAGCGCAGAGCCATAAGCGAGGAGATCCACAAGCTAATGGCGACAGGGTTCATCAAAGAGGTATTCCATCCCGAATGGCTTGCCAACCCTGTGCTTGTGAGAAAGAAAGGGGGGAAATGGCGGATGTGTGTAGACTACACTGGTCTAAACAAAGCATGTCCGAAAGTTCCCTACCCTCTGCCTCGCATCGATCAAATCGTGGATTCCACTGCTGGGTGCGAAACCCTGTCTTTCCTCGATGCCTACTCAGGGTATCACCAGATCAGGATGAAAGAGTCCGACCAGCTCGCGACTTCTTTCATCACACCCTTCGGCATGTACTGCTATGTTACCATGCCGTTTGGTTTGAGGAATGCAGGTGCAACGTACCAGCGATGCATGAACCATGTGTTCGGCGAACACATCAGCCGAATGGTCGAGGCCTACGTCGATGACATCGTAGTCAAGACGAGGAAAGCCTCTGACCTCCTTTCCGACCTTGAAGTGACATTCCGATGTCTCAAGGCGAAAGGTGTGAAGCTCAATCCCGAAAAGTGTGTCTTCGGGGTCCCCCGAGGCATGCTCTTGGGGTTCATCGTCTCCGAGCGGGGCATCGAGGCCAACCCAGAGAAGATCGCAGCCATCACCAGCATGGGGCCCATCAAGGACTTGAAAGACGTACAGAGGGTCATGGGATGCCTCACGGCTCTGAGCCATTTCATCTCGCGCCTCGGCGAAAGAGGCCTGCCTCTGTACCCCTGAGGCCGAGGAAGCCATCAGGAACCTGAAGGCGCTCCTCACGAACACGCCCATCTTGGTGCCCCCCGCTGCCGGAGAAGCCCTCTTGATCTACGTCACCGCGACCACTCAGGTGGTTAGCGCCGCGATTGTGGTTGAGAGACGAGAAGGGGGGCATGCATTGCCCGTCCAGAGGCCAGTCTACTTCATCAGTGAGGTACTGTCCGAGACCAAGATCCGCTACCCACAAATTCAGAAGCTGCTGTACGCGGTGATCCTGACGCGGCGGAAGCTGCGACACTACTTCGAGTCTCATCCGGTAACTGTGGTGTCATCCTTCCCCCTGGGGGAGATCATCCAGTCCCGAGAGGCCTCGGGTAGAATTGCAAAGTGGGCGGTGGAGATCATGGGCGAGACGATCTCGTTCGCCCCTCGGAAGGCCATCAAGTCCCAGGTCTTGGCGGACTTCGTGGCTGAATGGGTCGACACCCAGCTCCCAACAGCTCCGATCCAACCGGAGCTCTAGACCATGTTTTTCGACGGGTCGCTGATGAAGATAGGGGCCGGCGCGGGCCTGCTCTTCATCTCGCCCCTCGGGAAGCACCTACGCTACGTGCTACGCCTCCACTTCCCGGCGTCCAACAACATGGCTGAGTACGAGGCTCTGGTAAACGGGCTGAGAATCACCATCGAGCTAGGGGTCCGACGCCTCGACGCTCGCGGTGACTCGCAGCTCGTCATCGACCAAGTCATGAAGAACTCCCACTGTCGCGACCCGAAGATGGAAGCCTACTGCGATGAGGTTCGGCGCCTGGAAGACAAGTTCTACGGGCTCGAGCTCAACCACATCGCCCGACGCTACAACGAGACTGCGGACGAGCTGGCTAAAATAGCCTCGGGGCGAACAACGGTTCCCCCGGACGTATTCTCCCGAGACCTGCATCAACCCTCCGTCAAGAACGACGACACGCCCGAGCCCGAGAAGGCCTCGGCCCAGCCCGAGGCACCCTCGGCTCAGTCCGAGGTACCCTCGGCACGGTCCGAGGTACCCTCGGCCCCCGAGGGTGAGGCACTGCGCGTCGAGGGGGAGCGGAGCGAGGTCACGCCTAATCAAAACTGGCAGACCCCGTACCTGCAATATCTCCACCGAGGAGAGCTACCCCTCGACCAAGCCGAAGCTCGGCGGTTGGCGCGGCGCGCCAAGTCTTTCGTCTTGCTGGGAGATGGGAAGGAGCTCTACCACTGCAGCCCCTCGGGCATCCTCCAGCGATGCATTTCCATCGCTGAAGGTCAGGAGCTCTTACAAGAGATACACTCGGGGGCTTGCGGCCATCACGCAGCACCTCGAGCCCTTGTTGGAAATGCCTTCCGACAAGGTTTCTACTGGTCGACGGCGGTGGCCGACGCCACTAGAATTGTCCGCACTTGCGAAGGGTATCAGTTCTACGCAAGGCAGACCCACCTGCACGCTCAGGCTCTGCAGACCATACCCATCACCTGGCCGTTTGCTGTGTGGGGTCTGGACCTAGTCGGCCCCTTGCAGAAGGCACCCGGGGGCTACACGCACCTGCTGGTCGCCATCGACAAATTCTCCAAGTGGATCGAGGTCCAACCCCTAAACAGCATCAGGTCCGAACAGGCGGTGGCGTTCTTCACCAACATCATCCATCGCTTTGGGGTCCCGAACTCCATCATCACCGACAACGGCACCCAGTTCACCGGCAGGAAGTTCCTGGACTTCTGCGAGGATCACCACATCCGGGTGGACTAGGCCGCCGTGGCCCACCCCATGACAAATGGGCAGGTAGAACGTGCCAATGGCATGATTCTGCAAGGACTCAAGTCGCGGATCTACAACGACCTCAACAAGTTCGGTAAGCGATGGATGAAGGAACTCCCCTCGGTGGTCTGGAGTCTGAGGACAACGCCGAGCCGAGCCACGGGCTTCACACCGTTCTTTCTAGTCTATGGGGCCGAGGCCATCTTGCCCACAGACTTAGAATACGGTTCCCCGAGGACGAGGGCCTACGCCGAACAAAGCAATCGAGCCAATCGAGAAGACTCACTGGACCAGCTGGAAGAGGCTCGGGACATGGCCTTACTACACTCGGCGCGGTACCAGCAGTCCCTGCGACACTACCACGCCCGAGGGGTTCGGTCCCGAGACCTCCAGGTGGGTGACCTGGTGCTTCGGCTGCGACAAGACGCCCGAGGGCGGCACAAACTCACGCCTCCCTGGGAAGGGCCGTTCGTCGTCGCCAAAACTCTGAAGCCCGGAACATACAAGCTGGCCAACAGTCAAGGCGAGGTCTACAACAACGCTTGGAACATCCAACAACTACGTCGCTTCTACCCTTAAGATGCTCCCAAGTTATTCGTACACCCCGTTCACACACAAAGTCCGATCGTCAAGGAAGGGTCAGCCTTGCCTCGGCAAAGCCCGACCCTCCCTCGGGGGCTAGAAGGGGGGAACCCCCTCTGCGTCGAAATTTTCCTCGAAAAAAGAAAAAAAAATCTTTTCTGCCAGAATGCCTTTCGTGCTTTTCGACTACTTCGAAAGTGGATCCTGAAAATGACGGAGTACACGTAAGCAGCCAAGGCCGACCGAGCCGAGGGACTCCTACGCCTCCGGGATATGGATACCTCACTCATCACCTTCTGTGATAAGTAACTCGCGCTCGGATAAGTGATTCCGCGAACCGAACAAGTCTTCACGCTCGAAAGCTCCTCTATCGGAACGATTTTTCGGGCCTTCTCGACTGCGTCGGTGACAGAACCCTATGGACGAGTAAGAGTGCACGTAAGCGGCAAGGTCGACCGAGCCGAGGGATTCCTACGCCTCTGGGATACGGATACCTCACTCATCACCTTCCGTGAAAAGCAAATCTTGCCCGCACAAACAATTCTGTTACCGAAAAATAAGTCCGGATACTCAAAACAAGAGGAAAAGGGACGCAGCTTTACAACACGACGACAGTGTGTTTGGGCCTCGGCGGCCGCAGAAAACATACACACGCTACAAGACAACCCGATCCTGCAGGCTCGGACGTCGACAGTTGAAGGGGGCAGCAGCACCCTCGGCGTCAACTACACCTTCGGCGGGGTCTGACCTAGCCTCGGACGGCGACGCGGTCGGAGGATCCCCACTCTGAAGGACGACATCAGCACCACACCCGGGCCATCGCCGCCAGGGTCTTCTCCAGGAATCCGGCTCGAGCAGATGGCTCGGCCGGCCACCCCGAGGCCTCGGCCAGCTGTCCCCCGAAGACATCAGCCCGGCTTGTGGCCTCGGCAGCTCAACTCCGGCGTCGGTCCTGCCAGTGGACGACCCGGTCAGGCTCTGGCCGACCAAATCTTCTTTTTGAGCCAACTCTGCCTCTGCCCGTGCTGACACCGCTACCTCCGGCTTCGGCTCATCGAAGGGCGGCCGAGGGGTTCCTTTAACTAAGCAAGGGAAGCCTCGGACAGCAAGGCCGACCGAGCCGAGGGACTCCTACGCCTCCGGGATACGGATACCTCACTCGTCACCTTCGCACGAGGCGACTCACGCTTGGTGAAGCGGTTCAGATAGTCGACAGGCGAGTCTTGGTGCTCGGAATGAGGAAAAACACGACTCCATGCCGAAAATACATACATGTTCAGGCCCCGACAGCCACAATGAACAAAACACCGGCATTCAAAGTGCCAATGCAAACGGAACTCCGGTTCCGTCCCCACAGCAGCAGCTATGGCCCCAGGACGGACGCGGCCACCAGAAAGCTCTCGTTCGCGTCCCCACTCAAGGGACGCGAACCAGACATTAAAGCCAAAGAGCCGGGGGCCGGTCCGTTGGCGGCGCCGACGGCCTCGACGGGGGGGAAGCTTCCTCCAGCTGCCACCACGTCAGCACAGACGGTGGCGTCCGCCTCTCCACCAACGCCGACAGTCGGCAAGGCGCACCGGCAGGTCCTCACTCCCGTCCTCGCCATGAAAGCGAGGAGAAGGACGGAATGTTGCATCCTAGCTGGACAACAACAGTTCGCTTTCCCTGGCATGGCTGGAGGACGCCTCCTCCGCAGGGCCGGAGGATGGTTTCCACCACCAGAAGCTGGAAGGGGAGGTGACCAGCCGGCCCGCACGGGGGGAAGAGCTCCGGCTCAGCCCGCCCCCCGCCCCAGCCAGGATGATGAACATCCTTGAAGCTGAGGGCAAGACCAAGATCGCAGCCCGGTTCGCTTCTCCCCACCATCGAACTGGAGGTCACCGTCTTGGGTGACCGCCGGTGAGGGGATGCGGTCGGGCCGCCTGATGAAAATAGTTGAAGCCGAACGATGGCTGAAAGGTACCAACTTCCTCAAAGTTGCGTCCCTCCGACGACAAGACGGAAGGATTGCGGGCGTCCCCCATCCGAGGGCTCGGAAGGTGGAAAGACACGGTGCATAAGGGAGCGCGAAGACATGGTCGTCTTTCAAGGGGGTCACCCTCCTTTTAAAGGCAACTCTCCCCACTTGCGTCCTCAGCCGTTGCGGGCTGAGTCTTCTCCAACACGCTCCAAGGTCCTCCCCCTACGGCACGGGGGCTGGGCCCCACGCGTCATGCAAGCTGGTCCAGGGCAGAAGGAGCCAAACCGCCGCGCGTAGGGCATGCAACTGCCCAGCGGTTACAAGCATTCCTCCACTTTCGCCTAGACCAGTGGGTGAAAGGGTGGATAGCCATGCAGTCGGCATGCAACCACGCCAAGTGGGCGCGCCCCTTCGACTCCAACGCGCCCAGCATGGAGGCCCAGGCCCACACGTCATGCAACCGGCGCACCGGTTGCTACGTGCGAGCAACTGCACCGCCGCTCGCACCACTACTGCGCCTCCTCGACTGCAGAACCAGTACCGCGACTCGAGGCAACCCTGCGTATGACCCAGCAGTGCCAGCCAGGCGCGATGGTCAATACGGCCAAAAATGGGCCGGCAGTAATGGCGGTGGCAAGCGGGCAGGAGCAGCGGTCACGTCGTCAGTCAAGCTTACGTCCCATCCAGGGGCAGCGAGAGAACCCTCTCTCACGGCGTGAAGACGGCGCGCCCGTGTTCCGTTCCTCAAACGGCTCGCACACGCGCAACGACCGCCTCGCGAACCACTCGCCCCGTCGCATTAACTCCACGGCGGGACAGGCGGTGCCTCAGGCAGGAGAAGCAAGCGACGCTTCGCCTTCGCCATAATGACCGTGTCGAAAAAGGTATGCCACGTCATTCGATTTCATATCCTTTTCCTTTTCCTCTTTCTCTCTCTTACAACAGGGACCGGGAAAGGGGGATACCCCGAAAGGGATCCTTCTCCGCGAAGGAAACAGGCCCCAAGCCTCCCTACTGATCAGAGGTTCAAAGGCTGGCCCCTCGGAGGGGTTCAACGGCCGCCTCAGAGTGCTTGGGTTCTGCGCCTACTACTGGTCAGAGGTTCGATGGCCGGCCCCTCGGAAGGGTTCAACGGCCACCTCAGGCCACTCGGGCTCTGTGCCCACTACTGATCAGGGGTTCATAGGCTGGCCCTCGAAGGGTTCACAGTCGCTTCAGACACAGAGCGAGGGATGACCCCGGGAACGTTCGATACATAACCAAGGCTCGGGCTACGCTCCCGAGGTACCCTAGGACATTTCCGAGACCAGCGGGAACGATCTTGTAACGGAATCCCATCAGAGGGAGGCATCAAGCCGTCGGACCCCGTCAAAAGGGGACCGGGTCCGGCAGATCACCCGCAGGTACTTTTGGAGCGCGCCTCCGGGCCTCTAGCCGACACCTAACAAATGGGGCACGGGCATCCACTCGGATTACCCGCTAGCAGCTCACCGGAGACACCATGTTCGGCGCCCTCCGAGGGCAACATGGCGCTTCCCTCCTCCTTGCGGAAAGGCGACGCAGGGGCGTATGTAAAAAAGCCGAGTCTGTCCTTGACCGTCCTCTCGCCCTGTGCAGAGGCTCGGGGGCTGCTCTCGCAAACCCGGCTCTGGCCAGACCGTTGATAGCGTCAACATACCAGCCCGAGAACTTGGGACCCGACCGTGCACCCGGGCTACGACCAGCTCGCATGAGGGAACAACCAGACCAGCCGAAGTGTTGCGAAACGCACTAAGACCTCGAAGGAGTCAAACTACTCCTCCGAGGCCAAGGGGGCTACACCCGGCGGGTGCGCTCGCGCGCACCCACCGGAACAAAATGCAACCAAAAAAGGCTGGTCCCCTTGCAAAAAAGTGCGGCAAAAGCCTCCAAGCGAGTATTAACACTCCCTTCGAGGCTCGGGGGCTACTGTCGGGGACCATAATTAGGGGTACCCTCAAGACTCCTAGATCTCAGCTGGTAACCCCCATCAGCACAAAGCTGCAAAGGCCTGATGGGTGCGATTAAGTCAAGGATCGGTCCATTCGAGGGACGCAATCACGCCTCGCCCGAGCCCAGCCTCGGGCAAGGGCAGCCGACCCCGGAGGATCTACGTCTCGCCCGAGGACCCCCTCCAGCAACGGGCACACCTTCGGCTCGCCCGAGGCCCAGTCTTCACCAAAAAGCAACCTTGGCCAAATCGCCACGCCAACCGACCAAATCGCAGGGGCATTTAATGCAAAGGTGGCCTGACACCTTTATCCTGACGCACGCCCTCTAGTCGACAGAGCCAAAGTGACCGCAGTCACTTCGCCGCTCCACTGATCGGTCTGACAAGAGGACAGCGCCGCCTGCGCCACTCCGACTGCTGAGCCACTCGACAGAGTGAGGCTAACAGCAGCCAAGTCCGGCCTCAGGCGTCATAGGAAACTCCGCCTCGCCCGACCCCAGGGCACGGACTCGGGCTCAGCCCCGGAAGACGATGAACTCCGCTTCGCCCGACCCCAGGGCTCGGACTCAGGCTCATCCCCGGAAGACGACAGACTTCGCTTCGCCCAACCCTAGGGCTCGGACTTGGGCTCAGCCCCGGAAGACGACGAACTCCGCTTCGCCCGACCCCAGGGCTCGGACTCAGCCCTGGCCTCAGCCGACGGTCTCCGCCTTGTCCGACCCGGGGGCTCGGACTCGACCTCGACCTTGGAAGACAGACTCGACCTCGACCTCGGAGGAGCCTCCACCTCGCCCAACCTAGGGCACGGACCGACCACGTCGACAGGAGGCGCCATCATTACCCTACCCCGAGCTGACTCAGGCTACGGGGAATAAGACCAGCGTCCCATCTGGCTCGTTCCACTATACGAGTAATGATGGCGCCCCGCATGCCCCGTGACGACGGCGGCTCTCAGCCCCCTTACGGAAGCAAGAGGACGTCAGCAAGGACTCGATAGCTCCGACAGCTGTCATTCCGCCAGGCTCCAGCGCTTCTCCGACGGCCACGACATCACGCGAACTGGGTGCCAAAACCTCTCCGGCTGCCACGATGGCATGTACTTAGGGCGCTAGCTCTCCTCCGCTAGACACGTTAGCACACTACTACACCCTCCATTGTACACCTGGATCCTCTCCTTCGCCTATAAAAGGGAGGTCCAGGGCCCTCTTACAGAGGGTTGGCCGTGCGGGGAAGGACGGGACGGCGCTCGCGCAAGGCCGCTTGCTCCCTCCCGCGTGGATGCTTGTAACCCCCTACTGCAAGCGCACCCGACCTGGGCACGGGGCTAACACGAAGGCCGCGGGTTCCACCTCCCACGCCTGTCTCCCTCTGGCTGCTCTTCCCCCCTTCGTGTTCTGCCTCGCGCCGACCCATCTGGGCTGGGGCACGCGGCGACAATTTACTCGTCGGTCCAGGGACCCCCTGGGGTCGAAACGCCGACAACATCTATGACAGGAAACACATCTACTACATCTCTCACCAAGCTCACTTGCTACCCTTGCACAATGCGTAGTAGTAGATAAGTATCACCAGATTCTTGAATTAGATTTTTGGATGGAGGTAATATTATTTAAAGAAGAGCTTTATATGCAATTTCTTTTGTTTGAATAATGCATTATACTTAAATTCCCTTTTTTGCATGCGTGACATTTTTCTTCGTAATATTTTTCCATAGATCAGACTTGTGAGTCATTTTCATAAACCAACGCCAAGCATGAATACATGTTTCTTACTTGAAACCCCAAACAAACACCATGAGCAGGAGGCACTCACGTTGGCGTCGCTCATCGATGACGAGAAGAAGCTTGGCGACTGTCAGTTCGACCTCTAGAAGCAGTCCTAAGTGGTCGCATGCGCCGCTATATACGACAAGCTCCCGCGAAGCCACCACTTGGACGCGGTCCAGAGCAGCTGCACCGCGCTGTCCATCGTTAAGCAGGGGGGCCTCATGGTTGTTGCCAACATCGACGACTCTCGGGTTGTTCTGGACACCGCATCCGACGATGACGCCATCACGTCGTCTAGCTCATCGTCCACCTGAAGCCCAACCTACCACGTAAGTCGCTACTGACCGGACATGAATTCTTGTGCGCTGGGACGATGGACGTTGCTGACGTTGTGTGAGTGTCCTCGAACATGATGTATATAGTGGAGTAGCGCATCTGGTGGTGCAACGGTCAGGAGTACTACCTCGCTGATGAGCCCAGGGTGCACTTCGTTTGGCAGCCCAACCAAGAGTCATCGGTACTCGTCATGTCGCGCGCGTTCAACGACTACTATACCGAGGATTGTGGCGTCATCTTAGCGTCGGAGGTGACGCAGAGGAGGATCGACAACAGTGACCAGTTCGTCATCCTCGCCACCGTCAGGGTAGCTTTTGTGCCGACCTGCCTTTAATTCTCTTCGCAAACACACAATTACCTTTTTGTTTAAGCAAGAGCTTATGGTGGTGCTTGTCTGATGACTAACGATGTACGAGAAAATTTCTTCCAGCATGTGTGGAACGTGCTCTCCAATGATGAGACCATACAAATCGTGGCATATATCGAAGTCTGCATGATACTGATGGTTGCAATATAGTGGTGAAACAACTAGATTAAAATAACAAAATTTATGTATGACTAGGATTACAAATTGATTATGAAACATTTTCTCATAACAATATAACACACATTTTATATATAAGTTATCGTAGTATACTGGTATTATATATTACCGTTGCAACGCACGGGCACTCAGCTATAAAGGGTAGAAGGCTGCACGAAGTAACTACCGAGACCACCCATACCGGTCTGTGAGTGGCTGGGTGTTGCAGTATTTATAGGAGGTCATTTTTAATTTATCAACGAAATTTCAGATAAAGAGTGATAGGTATATTTCTATGTTTTATAAAAAAAAGTCAAGTTACAAAAACCCAACTTGCAGTGCTGCAGCGACCTAGCAACTACACACCTGATAGAGCAACGTACAAACAGATAATCTACAATAATAATACGTCGTTATTGTCATTAAAAAGGGTGTGAATATACTATGGTGCCCGCAGGTTCGATGTACATGCATACTCAGCATCATATGCTCACGCATTACTATTCCCGCGAATCTAGCGCTACTTTACACTTTTTATATATGTAATCATAAGAAGATCGAAGAAAAAGAGAGAGAGAGAGTATTTGTATGCATGACGACGACCCTCTGCTACCTGTTCATTAACTAACTAACTAACTAATCGTCATGTTCCGATCTGGCAGCGACCTATCTGCTGCTTTTAGCTAATCAATTACAGCTTCATCGATCGGTGTTTTTTTTAAGGCAGAACAGCTTCGTCGATGTGCGCTTCGTTCCCTTGGCCCACATGCTGACATGTGTACGTGTATATATGGATTAATTCCCTAGGCCCACATGTGACCTACCTTCGCCAACTCTTTATCTCAGTCTCTATTTTAAACTTCTCTATACAAATATTATATTTACAGTACAAAACAGTATTATATATGTCTACATGCACGGCATTGCTAGAGTTAGCCTGACATGTGTAGTGTGTATATATATATTCCCCCTTACATAGATCCAAATTATACGTGTAATATAACACCATAAATTGCTGATGTAAGAGCCATTGCCATGGAATGAGACTTTATATATAAATGCAAACAATAAAGACGACCGGTGATTTTAATTCAATAAGCAGCATGCATGGGATACAGCTCTTCTTTGTCGAACTGACTCTCAACTCGAATAGCTCTGACAAGTTTCTCCCAAATTGACTAGTAGCAACAGATTATATATATATATATATATATATATATATATATATATATATATATATATATATATATATATATATATATATATATAATCTCCTTCTATACTCAGGCATCAAAATAAACCCTTATTAGAGGCTTGTTTAGGCGCAAGGAGTTTGGAGTAGAGATTGAGGTTTTGTTCGGTTACATACGGATTAGAGTGGATTGAGCTGGATTAAATCTCTCATATTTAAATTTGACTAACAAGAGATTTAATCTCGTCCAATCCTTTTCAATCCACCTCTAACCAAATAAAAACTAAGTGCTTGTTTGGTTAGAGATGAATTAATTGAGGGAGATTGGAGAGGTCCCCTTAATTCGCCTCAAACCGAACAAACTCTGAAGAGGCTAAAATCCGATTTTAACTCATTCAATCCTCTCGATGCCAAACATACCCTAGAACTAACCTTGATTTTAGAGGGAAGGGATCCACCACGTACGTATTCGTAAACTCATAAATTTTGCTGTAGCTGCGTGCAAAAGAACTCGTTATAAAAAGCTAGTTTTGACCGCAGAAAATACTGGTAGTATATATAGTATGATAAGTCTTTTAATTTGGTATTCTTCCCTGATCCAGATATTACGCATGCATAGACAACTGGGGCAAGTAACCATCTGATCAGATAGCTACATACACACATACATAAGTGATGACAGGGGGGAAACTATCTAACTAGTTCTAGTGTCCAATGTTTAATATTGTATGCATCCCCCATTCGTTTGTATGTATATACTTTTGGTCAGTTAGTTATACTGTAGCTTTTGTCCTTCTTACAGATTTTTTGTGACTGCTATTAATATTGCAGAAATTAAGTGAGACTAGGATGTAATGATTGACCCAATATTATATTATACTAAAGGGGTGTTTGGTTCTGTGGACTAAATTTTAGCCCGGGTCACATCAAGCGTTTGACTTTCAAATAGGAGTATGAAATATAGACCCAACCAACTGTACTAGATTCGTCTCACTTTTTAATCTTCGGCTGAGAAATTAGTTTTATAATCCGACTACATTTAATACCCCGAACGGAGGTTCAAACATTCGATGTGATAGGGGCTAAATTTTAGCAGGGGCAAACCAAACACCCCCTAAATGTAGTGAAGCAATTAGACGAACAACTTTGTCTTTATCTTGTAGTTTTTTTAATTCCGATATTGTTGTTATGACATCAGAGCGCAAATTATAGGAGGTGTCGTTCTGTACTTCTGTACTTGTATAGTCCTGGAGTGTGTCAGTGTGTTTGTATCTGTAATTCTGTATGAACGTATACATGTATTCATGCATGTATGTAATTAATAATACAGAAGGGCGACTGTGTACACAGTACAGAGGGACGCATGAGACTGATGACGTCCGCGTAGTTTGTCGTATCCCGCCGCCCTACGTCAGTCACGTCATGTGCAAGTGCAAAGCTGAGTACTCTCGTAATTAGTACTTAATTATTATTAGTAAACTCTAATCCATCTGTCTTTACTACTATTCTTTCAGTATCGGTACTGCTCTACTCTACGCCTCTACTTTAATATTGTCTTCTCTATCATATATGGCTGATGCATGCATGCATATCTATTATTGTCTATTTATCTATATATAGAGGGAGTAAAGGTGGCCATGCCCCCACCCCCTCAATTTTTATAAAATTTCCTATATCTAATATTCATTTAATATTAAGTATAGAAAAAATAAAGTTTTAGGTGGACTAAATCAGCCTTGTCCTAATATCCTCATAAGATCGGTCGAGTCCTTCCAACTTTAGTCTTTCTCTTTGGTTCAGTCCCTCGCATCTATCTGTTTGGCCCCATTCTATCTGACGTCGTCGGAGCTAATCCGCCACTGCCTCCTTGCCGACGCGCGACGCGGCTCGACCCCAAACCCTCCCAACAACATCATCCCACTTGTCATCGTCACGACACCGACACGTCTGGCAGACGCATCCTCGACGGTCGGGGAGCTTGGTGAACCAGCAAGTCCTAGCTTCCTGTCGGAGAGGTGCCTGACACCGCCCCCTTCCCAGTGCCCCCGCCGTTTAAGACAGACATTCGACAGATATGTACGATTTCGTTTCAATCAGCAAAAACTTAGTGACATGCATGCTTGCTTCTTTTGTTTATATAGTTTCTTTTTTTAACTTGTATCATGTATTCTTGTATTGATATGAAACTTGGATTATATGCAACACTAGGTTTTTCGGTCTTGCTTGATTTCGTCACGTAGTTTTTTGTCCCCGATGAATTATAGCCCTGCGTCGGCCACTGGATCTATGGATAGGCTGGAAATGATCGAAAACGAGGCTCTACCACTTTTAGTTTCATATATCACTACCGGAAACAGCTGCTTTGCCAAGTGCCTAAAACACTCGACAAAGCCTGAAAAACACTCGGCGAATGCTTTGCCGAGTTTGACACTTGGCAAAGAAAGCTCAGCGAACTGTACATCGGGCACTCAGCAAAGTCTTTGCCGAATGTCAAAAGGTACTCAGCAAAGAAAATTCACCATGACGGCAACTGGTAACGGCGATGAAGCCTTTGCCGAATGTACTAGGTGACAATCGGTAAAGAGTATCCCTTTGCCGAGTGTATTAGGTGACACTCAAAGAGTTTCCCTCTTTGCCGAGTGTCCGCCGGACTAGGAATCGGCAATGAGATCGCTAGCGGACCCCTTTGTCAGTTCCTTTGCCTAGCGCATTAGGAGGCACTCGGCAAAGGTTGCTTCTTTGCTGAGTGTTGTGGTCTTGGCACTCGGCAAAGAAGGCACACCTGGGCACTCGGCAAATAAGGCACACCTGGACACCGGTAAAGCCTCTTTGTCAAGTGCCAAGACCACAACACTCGGCAAAGCGACCAGTATACCCCTTTTTTATTTATTTTTGCTATTCCATCCAAACAAACAAAAGATATATCACATAATCATCACATACATAATAGAGACCACATATTTCACAAAAAACACATATCTCACAAGTTTTTCACAAACATGTCTATGTTCATACCAAGATTCACCAACATAAGTATCCCATAACTCTAAAACATAAGTTTTTCACAAACATAAGTTTACAAGTTTATCACACAAGCTAAGAGAATATGATTAGCGAGTTGGGTGGCTGGACTGGTGCGGCGATGGGTTGGGTGATCCATGAGGGTTGTTGGATGCCACCCTAGATTGTCCCTGCACAAAGAAGAGATTGCATGTGTTATACCAGATAAATATATATCATGCAGGACTAGAATTTTGATACTCATAGGAGTATGGAAGTTAGTAGGGTAAACTGGAGGAAACAACAGAGGAGGTGGAGCAAAACCCTGTGTGTCGCCAAGGCTCTACATGTATTGGAACATCTCCGCCATCCTCTGCTGATCTGCCAAACGGGCCGGCCGCTCCTCCATCATCCTCGCCTCCATCTCATGCCGTTCTCTCCTCTCTTCTTCTAGCTGCCAACGGAGATGTCCTGCCGAGGTCGTATGGCTGGGCTCGAGCTCGTGCTCCTTGCTCGCACCTGAGATAGAGTGAGAGTGGATGATGAGTCGATTGCCCCATCGACAATCTAATACTGCCCATGCCTCTTGCCTCCTCCGACTCTCATGAGGACATCTTCGTCGATGTCCTTGGTCCTCGGATCGTAACCTGGCCCATGGACCTCCTGTGCCATGGCAGTGTACTCATGAAGGCAGATGTAGACAGCGGGGTTTCTATACGCCTCGGGCCCATCATCCAGGTTGTAGGTGACATCGGACGTCGCCTTGCCCTTGTGGGCCATAGCATAATACGAGAAGATGGAGCAAGGTTGGCCACCATGTGATGCCGACTGCAAGAAAACCAACGAGATAGTTAGAAATAATATCTAATTCGGTGTTATATACCTAAATAAAAGAGGGCGTACCCATGTTTCTGCATATTTGTCAAGGCTGCGGCTACCTTGGTGGTGGGAGGGACCTTGCATCATCGGAGGTGACATCGTTCCTTCCAACATGGCCCGTGTACATGCACTCACGGTCCTCCATACTCTAAAAATTTTGGTAGCACCTTCCTCACACCAGGAGGTTTCCAAAACCTACAAATAAAAATGACAGCGCGATGGCTGACATCCACACATATACATCAAACGACATAATGGTTGTCAATCACATATACATCAATCTATGCACTATATCAGATTGAGACAAACAAATAAATATACCACATGCACTTTATTCTACTAATAAATATACCACATGCACATATATAAACAAATAGAAGTTTGCAATGTTGACATTTCGATAGATATAATTGGGTCAACAAACTTTAAATGGATAAGTGAATCCTTATCAATCTTTATTCTACTAAGGTTCTACCATAAATATCACTACATCACAAGTCTAGATGACAAGAGAAGTTCTCACCTATGTAGGAAACGAAGCGCGGATTAGGGGAGAGCTCGAGGCCGGGGCTGGCTAAATGGCGGCGCGGGGCGCGGAGTCACCGGGCTCGCCGCGGCGACGATGATGCTCCAGTGGCAACGACGATGGAGGTGCGGCGGTGACAATGGTGGCGCAGCGGCGGCGGCTTGCCACGCCAGGTCACGACGGCGTGGGGCGGTGGCGACGGAGGTGGCATGGCACGGCGGCCGAGGCGGCGTCGCTCGGTGGTGAGACTGAGAGAGTGCGGTGAGAGTGAGAGAATGAAAGGAGAAGGAGAGGGTCGCATGGTCTGTTAATGTAACATTCTTTGCTGAGTGCCCGTGATTTGGCACTCGGTAAAGATTTTTTTAATTTAAAAAATACTTTGCTGAGTGCCCATGATCTGGCACTCGGCAAAGATGTCTTTGCCGAGAGCCCCCTGAACTCGACAAAGATGTCTTTGTCGAGAGCCCCCTGACACGCACTCGACAAAGATTGTTTTAATATTTTTAAAATATATTTTGTCGAGTGTTGCCCAGCTAACACTCGGCAAACTATGCTTTGTCGAGTGTCAGTCTTGGACACTCAGCAAAATATATTTTATTTTTTTCCTTTTCCCAACCAAACTTTTTGTGGTTTATTTATACACTGTTTAGACTTACATGTTCCATTTTGGCACAATTATCAAAGTGTTTGCTATAACTATTTGATTTTGTTCGTTTCATTGAATTTCCTCAGATAATTCAGATTTGAACTGCAGTCACTCGAAAAATAGGAAACCGTGAATGTAAAAATGATATTCATGTTACTTAGCACAAGTTACTTAGCACATAGTGCATCACAACTTTGATATAATTTTTGCTATAACATTCTCAAAATCGGTCGTAACTTATGCTAAGTAACATGAATATAATTTTTGCATTCACGGTTTTCTATTTTTTGAGTGACTTGCAGTTCAAATCTGAATTATCTGAGAAAATTCAATTAAATGAATAAAATCTAATAGTTATAGCAAACACTGTTATAATTGTGCAAAAAATAGACCATGTAAGTCTACATAGTGTAAAAACAAACCATAAAAAGTTTGGCTGGAAAAGAAAAAAAATAGAAATATACTTTACCGAGTGTCTAAGTAAGGTACTCAACAAAGTATGCTTTACCGAGTGTCAACGTCTGTCACTCGGCAAAGATAACAGCCGTGAGCTGCTGACGGTACTTTGCCGAGCGTCAATGTTCGCCAAGTGTTTGACACTTGGTAAAGCGGTCTTTGCCGAGTGTCTGCTTATGCCGAGAGTCCTGCTCTTGGCAAAAATGATCTTTACCGAGAGTAGGACTTTGCCGAGTGTGGCACTCGGTAAAGACTTATTTGCAAAGTGTTCGACAAAAAATAATCGGCAAAGAGCCAGATTCCGGTAGTGTATTATTTTAACAAAAATAAAAACTTACGATATTATCAGAAACAAAAACATGATCGGTGCTTGGATAAGTATCGAAAGCTAACGAAAGTATACGATTACTTAGATAATGATAGGAAAATACTAAAATAATTATTTTTAAACGATAATCAATGCAAACCACATAATATGATAGCCATATATGTTATAAGTATATGACTTGATCCATATCATACAACTGCTACGTAAAAACAAAATAGACATAGATGTGGTATTAATTTAACCGTGTATGCATTAAGTCACATACGACATACTTGCCATGTCACACAGAACAATAGAAATAAAACATGAGACCATAACAAATTAAAGTTCATTGTCTCCATTTTGACACTGATACACAATAAAACCTGCAATAATATAGCACGATGGGTAGGACACAAACTTTAGTACGTACTTAATAGTTGACAGCATGAGACAAGTCCGCAACCACAACTAATAGTTGACAGCATAATGGCATACTGCTAGTCTGCTAGACATATTACATATATAGAATTTTAGATCGGTAGGCTACTAGTAACCCATGAACCCAACATCCATTTGGTATGTGTTTGGTTTGAGGTTAAAGTAGGATAAGGTGGAGCAACACCGTCACCTTGATTTTTTGGGATTACGCCGTCATAAAAATTACTCCGGTGCTTATCTCACCTACATGTGACTCTTATCCAAACACTATAAAAACTATGGCCGACCACTTCTATCCCTACTTGTACATCTGTCGGGGACCATAATTAGGGGTACCCTCAAGACCCCTAAATCTCAGTTGGTAACCCCCATCAGCACAAAGCTGCAAAGGCCTGATGGGTGCGATTAAGTCAAGGATCGGTCCATTCAAGGGACATGGTCATGCCTCGTCCGAGCCTAGCCTCGAGCAAGGGAAGCCGACCCCGGAGAACCTACGTCACGCCCGAGGACCCCCGTCCAGCAACGGGCACACTATCGGCTCGCCAGAGGCTCAGTCTTCACCGAGAAGCAACCTTGGCCACATCGCCACGCCGACCGACCAAATCGCAGGGGCGTTTAATGCAAAGGTGGCCTGACAACTTTATCCTGACGCACGCCCTCCAGTCGACAGAGCCGAAGTGACCGCAGTCACTTCGCCGCTCTACTGACCGGTCTGACAAGAGGACAGCGCCGCCTGCGCCACTCCGACTGCTGAGCCACCCGACAGAGTGAGGCTGACGGCAGCCAAGGCCGGCCTCGGGCGTCATAGGAAACTCCGCCTCGCCCGGCCCCAGGGCTCGGACTCGGGCTCAGCCCCGGAAGATGGCGAACTCCGCTCCGCCCGACCCAGGGCTCGGACTCGGGCTCAGCCCCGGAAGACGGCGAACTCTGCTCCGCCCGACCCAGGGCTCGGACTCGGGCTCAGCCCCGGAAGACGGCGAACTCCGCTCCGCCCGACCCAGGGCTCGGACTCGGGCTCAGCCCCGGAAGACGGCGAACTCCGCTACGCCCGACCCAGGGCTCGGACTCGGGCTCAGCCCCGGAAGACGGCGAACTCCGCTCCGCTCGACCCAGGGCTCGGACATGGGCTCAACCCCAGAAGACGACAAACTCCGCCTCGCCCGACCCCAGCGCTCGGACATGGGCTCAACCCCAGAAGACGACGAACTCCGCTTCGCCCGACCCCAGGGCTCGGACTCAGCCCTGGCCTCAGCCGACGGTCTCCGCCTCGCCCAACCCAGGGGCTCAGACTCGACCATGGCCACGGAAGACAGACTCGACCTCGACCTCGGAGGAGCCTCCACATCGCCCAACCTAGGGCGTGGACCGACCACGTCGACAGGAGGCGCCATCATTACCCTACCCCGAGCTAACTCAGGCTACGGGGAACAAGACCGGCGTCCCATCTGGCTCGCTCCGCCAGATAGGCAATGATGGCGCCCCGCACGCTCTGTGACGACGGCGGCTCTCGGGCCCCTTACGGAAGCAAGAGGACGTCAGCAAGGACTCGACAACCCCGACAGCTGTCCTCCCGCCAGGCTCCAGCGCTCCTTCGACGGCCACGACACCACACGAACCGGGTGCCAAAACCTCTCCGGCTGCCACGACGGCGTGTACTTAGGGCGCTAGCTCTCCTCCGCTAGACACGTAGCACTCTGCTGCACCCCCCATTGTACACCTGGATCCTCTCCTTGCACCTATAAAAGGAAGGACCAGGGCCCTCTTACAGAAGGTTGGCCCGCGCGGAGAAGGACGGGTCGGCGCTCGCGCAAGGCCGCTCGCTCCCCACTCCCGCGTGGACGCTTATATCCCCCTACTGCAAGCGCACCCGACTCAGGCGTGGGGCTAACACGAAGGCCGCGGGATCCACTCTCTCACGTCTGCCTCCCTCTGGCTGCTTCCTTTTCCCCCCTTCGCGTTCCACCTTGCGTCGACCCATCTGGGCTGGGGCACGCGGCGACAATTCATTCGTCGGTCCAGGGACCCCCTGGGTTTCGAAACACCGACAGTTGGCGCGCCAGGTAGGGGCCTGCTGCGTGTTGACGAACAACTTCCCGTCAAGCTCCAGATGGGCAGTCTCCAGCAACCTTTCCAGCCCGGGACGGTGCTCCATTTCGGGAATCTTGAGTTCATGTCCCTCAACGGCAGCTACGACATGATACTCCTTCCCCCGCCGTGCGACAGCGACAATGGCGGTCGACAACCCGCTCGCCGGCGGGGAAATCGACGACGCCTTCCCCGCGTGGTGGAAGGACGACATTCGGGCTTGTCCCGTCCCCTCCCCCGCCGACGGAGGAGGAGGCGGGGCAACCAAGGCCAAGCGGGAAGCGGCACCTCGTTGGCTGTCGAGCGAGTCGACGGCGCCGGTGCCCTAACGGAGGGTGCGTCGGACATCGATCTCGCGTCTGAGACGAAAACGAGCGCCGCCTCCCCGCAACACGCCAATCTCAAGCAAACGCACGATGCCAGCACGCTCGCGAAGGACTTGCTGGGCGTCACCCTCGTACCTGAGACAATGGTGCAGTCAGTCCCAGACGCGACCTCGTCACCGACCGTCGACCGAAAGCCGCGGCCTCGACAACGAGGACCGCGGCCCAAGTCGTGAATGTTTCCACGTCGATCTAGGAGGTCCTGGCGAAGGCAACCATCTTGGTATGCCGGAAAACGGTGACCCCCCGAGGCCCGTGCCTCGCGTTGACATCCTTCGGGAGCTAGCTGTGGTCCCCGTCCCGGCGGGGGGTCTTGACCCACAGCTCGAGCAAATCCGCGAGAGGCAGGCCAGGCTCGACGAGGGAACAGGAACGCTTGTGCCGATCCGCCGGGACATCGGACAGGAGCGGTCCAACCCCCGGTCGGAGAAGCACATCATCTGCCCCAGGACATCCAGCACCGCATCGCCGACGACGTCAGGGTGAGGCCGCCGCCGGATTCCAGCGGAGTCGGCCAGAACCTGGCTGCAGCAGCAATGCTTCTCCGCACGATGCCGGAGCCATCAACCACCGAGGGGCGACGTATCCAGGGAGAGCTCAAGAATCTCCTGGAGGACGCCGCGGTCCGACGGGCCGAAAGCTCTGCCTCCCGAAGGCAGGGGTTCCCCTCGGAACATCGCGCCGCGACTTCCCGATTTATGCGAGAAGCCTCGGTCCACTCCGGGCGCACGCGCAACACAGCGCCTGCGGCCCCGGGTCGCCTCGGCAACGAGCGCCATCATCACAGCCGTTGGGCCCACCTCGACGACAGGGCGCGCCGAGGCTACCACCCCAGGCGTGGGGGACGCTACGACAGCGGGGAGGATCGGAGTCCTTCGCCCGATTCAGATGTCCGATTTCAGCCGCGCCATACGACGGGCACCGTTCCCGACCCGGTCGAACCCCGACTACTATCACAAAGTACTCGGGGGAGACGAGACCGGAACTGTGGCTCGCGGACTATCGGCTGGCCTGCCAACTGGGTGGAACGGACGACGACAACCTCATCATCCGCAACCTCCCCCTGTTCCTCTCCGACACCGCTCGAGCCTGGCTGGAGCACCTGCCCCCGGGGCAGATCTCCAACTAGGACGACCTGGTCCAAGCCTTCGCCGGCAATTTCCAGGGCACGTACGTGCGCCTTGGAAACTCCTGGGATCTCCGAAGCTGCCGCCAGCAGCCGGGAGAGTCTCTCCGGGACTACATCCGGCGATTCTCGAAGCAGCGCACAGAGCTTCCCAACGTCACCGATTCAGATGTCATCGGCGCGTTCCTCGCCGGCACCACCTGCCGCGACCTGGTGAGCAAGCTGGGTCGCAAGACCCCCACCAGGGCAAGCGAGCTGATGGACATCGCCACCAAGTTCGCCTCTAGCCAGGAGGCGGTGGAGGCCATTTTTCGGAAGGACAAGCAGCCCCAGGGCCACCCACTGGAAGATGCTCCCGAGGCGTCAAATCAGCGCGGCGCCAAGAAGAAAGGCAAGAAGAAGTCGCAAGCGAAACGCGACGCCGCCGACGCGGACCTTGTCACCGCCACCGAGCACAAGAACCCTCGGAAACCTCCCGGAGGTGCCAACCTCTTCGACAAGATGCTCAAGGAGTCGTGCCCCTATCATCAGGGGCCCGTCAAGCACACCCTTGAGGAGTGTGCCATGCTTCGACAACACTTCCACAAGGCCGGGCCACCCGCGGAGGGTGGCAAGGCCCTCGACGACGCGAAGGGGGAAGATCACAAGACAGGAGGGTTCCCCGAGGTCCGCGACCGCTTCATGATCTACGGCGGGCAAGTGGCGAACGCCTCGGCTCGGCACCGCAAGCAAGAGCGTCGGGAGGTCTGCTCAGTAAAGGTGGCGGCGCCAGTCTGCCTAGACTGGTCCGACAAGCCCATCACCTTCGACCAGGCCGACCATCCAGACTACGTGCTGAGCCCGGGGAGATACCCACTCGCTGTCGACCCCATCATCGGCAACGTCAGGCTCACCAAGGTCCTCATGGACGGAGGCAGCAGCCTCAACATCATCTACGCCGAGACCCTCGGGCTCCTGCGGATCGATCTGTCCTCGGTTCGGACGGGCGCTGCGCCTTTCCACGCGATTATCCCCGGGAAGCGCGTTCATCCCCTCAGACGACTCGACCTACCTGTCTGCTTCGGGACGCCCTCCAACTTTCGAAAGGAGACCCTCACGTTCGAAGTGGTCGGGTTTCGAGGAACCTACCACGCAGTGCTGGAGAGGCCATGCTACGCCAAGTTCATGGTCGTCCCCAACTACACCTACCTCAAGCTCAAGATGCCGGGCCCCAACGGGGTCATCACCGTCGGGCCCACGTACCGACACGCATATGAATGCGATGTGGAGTGCGTGGAGTACGCCGAGGCCCTCGCCGAATCCGAGGCCCTTATCGCTGACCTGGAGAGCCTCTCTAGGGAGGCGCCCGACGTGAAGCGCCACACCGGCAACTTCGAACCAGTGGAGACGGTCAAGTCCGTCCCTCTCGACCCCTGCAACGACGCCTCCAAGCAGATTCGGATCGGTTCCGAGCTCGGCCCCAAATAGGAAGCAGTGCTCGTCGACTTTCTTCGCGCGAACGCTGACGTTTTCGCATGGAGTCCCTCGGACATGCCTGGCATACCGAGGGAAGTCGCCGAGCACTCTCTGGATATTCGAGCTGGGGCCCGACCCGTGAAGCAACCTATGCGCCGATTCGACGAAGAAAAGCGCAGAGCCATAAGCGAAGAGATCCACAAGCTACTGGCAACAGGGTTCATCAAAGAGGTATTCCATCCCGAATGGCTTGCCAACCCTGTGCTTGTGAGAAAGAAAGGGGGGAAATGGCGGATGTGTGTAGACTACACTGGCCTAAACAAAGCATGTCCGAAGGTTCCCTACCCTCTGCCTCGCATCGATCAGATCGTGGATTCCACTGCTAGGTGCGAAACCCTGTCTTTCCTCGATGCCTACTTGGGGTATCACCAGATCAGGATGAAAGAGTCCGACCAGCTCGCGACTTCATTCATCACACCCTTCGGCATGTACTGCTATGTTACAATGCCGTTTTGTTTGAGGAATGCGGGGGCGACGTACCAGCGATGCATGAACCATGTGTTTGGCGAACACATCGGCCGAACGGTCGAGGCCTACGTCGATGACATCGTAGTCAAGACGAGGAAGGCCTCCGACCTCCTTTCCGACCTTGAAGCGACATTCCGATGTCTCAAAGGCAAAAGGCGTGAAGCTTAATCCCGAAAAGTGTGTCTTCGGGGTCCCCGGAGGCATGCTCTTGGGGTTCATCGTCTCCGAGCGGGGCATCGAAGCCAACCCGGAGAAGTTTGCATCCATCACCAGCATGGGGCCAATCAAGGACTTGAAAGGCGTACAGAGGGTCATGGGATGTCTCGCGGCTCTGAGCCGCTTCATCTCCCGCCTCGGCGAAAGAGGTCTGCCTCTGTACCGCCTCTTAAGAAAAGCTGAGTGCTTCGCTTGGATTCCCGAGGCCGAGGAAGCCCTCGGGAACCTGAAGGCGCTCCTCACGAACGCACCCATCTTGGTGCCCCCCGCTGCCGGAGAAGCCCTCTTGATCTACGTCGCCGCAACCACCCAGGTGGTTAGCGCTGCGATCGTGGTTGAGAGACGAGAAGAAGGGCATGCATTGCCCGTCCAGAGGCCAGTCTACTTCATCAGTGAGGTACTGTCCGAGGCCAAGATCCGCTACCCACAAATCCAGAAGCTGTTGTACGCGGTGATCCTGACACGGCGGAAGTTGCGACACTACTTCGAGTCTCATCCGGTGACTGTGGTGTCATCCTTCCCCCTGGGAGAGATCATCCAGTCCCGAGAGGCCTCGGGTAGGATTGCGAAGTGGGCGGTGGAGATCATGGGCGAGATGATCTCGTTCGCCCCTCGGAAGGCCATCAAGTCCCAGGTCCTGGCGAACTTCGTGGCTGAATGGGCCGACACCCAGCTCCCGACGGCTCCGATCCAACCGGAGCTCTGGACCATATTTTTCGATGGGTCGCTGATGAAGACGGGGGCCGGCGCAGGCCTCCTCTTCGTCTCGCCCCTCGGGAAGCACCTACGCTACGTGCTATGCCTCCACTTCCCGGCGTCCAACAACGTGGCTGAGTATGAGGCTCTGGTAAACGGGTTGCGAATCGCCATCGAGCTAGGGGTCCGACGCCTCGACGCTCGCAGTGACTCGCAGCTCGTCATTGACCAAGTCATGAAGAACTCCCACTGCCGCGACCCGAAGATGGAAGCCTACTGCGATGAGGTTCGGCGCCTGAAAGACAAGTTCTACGGGCTCGAGCTCAACCACATCGCCCGACGCTACAACGAGACTGCGGACGAGCTGGCTAAAATAGCCTCGGGACGAACAACAGTTCCCCCGGACGTATTCTCTCGAGACCTGCATCAACCCTCCGTCAAGACCGAGGACACGCCCGAGCCTGAGGCACCTTCGGCTCCGCCCGAGGCACCCTCGGCTCAGTCCGAGGCACCTTCGGCTCCGCCCGAGGCACCCTCAGCTCAGTCCGAGGCACCCTCGGCCCAGTCCGAGGTACCCTCGGCACGGTCCGAGGTACCCTCGGCTCAGTCCGAGGTACCCTCGTCCCCCGAGGGTGAGGCACTACGCGTCGAGAGGGGACTGAGCGAGGTCACGCCTAATCAGAGCTGGCAGACCCCGTACCTGCAATATCTCCACCGAGGGGAGCTACCCCTCGACCAAGACAAAGCTCGGCGGTTGGCGCGGCGTGCCAAGTCTTTCGTCTTGCTGGGAGATGGGAAGGAGCTCTACCACCGCAGCCCCTCAGGCATCCTCCAGCGATGCATTTCCATTGCCGAAGGCCAGGAGCTCTTGCAAGAGATACACTCGGGGGCTTGCGGCCATCACGCAGCACCTCGAACCCTCGTTGGAAACGCCTTCCGACAAGGATTCTACTGGCCGACGGCGATGGCCGATGCTACTAGAATTGTCCGCACCTGCGAAGGGTGTCAGTTCTACGCGAGGCAGACCCACCTGCCCACTCAGGCTCTGCAGACCATACCCATCACCCGGCCGTTTGCTGTGTGGGATCTGAACCTTGTTGGCCCCTTGCAGAAGGCACCCGGGGGCTACACGCACTTGTTGGTCGCCGTCGACAAATTCTCCAAGTGGATCGAGGTCCGACCCCTAAACAGCATCAGGTCCGAACAGGCGGTGGCGTTCTTCACCAACATCATCCATCGCTTTGGGGTCCCGAACTCCATCATCACCGACAACGACACCCAGTTCACCGGCAGAAAGTTCCTGGACTTCTGCGAGGATCACCACATCCGGGTGGACTGGGCTGCCGTGGCTCACCCCATGACGAATGGGCAAGTGGAGCGAGCTAACGGCATGATCCTGCAAGGACTCAAGCCTCGGATCTACAACGACCTCAACAAGTTCGGCAAGCGGTGGATGAAGGAACTCCCCTCGGTGGTCTGGAGTCTGAGGACAACGCCGAGACGAGCCACGGGCTTCACGCCGTTCTTTCTAGTCTATGGGGCCAAGGCCATCTTGCCCACAGACCTAGAATACGGTTCCCCGAGGGCGAGGGCCTACACCGACCAAAGCAACCAAGCCAACCGAGAAGACTCACTGGACCAGCTGGAGGAGGCTTGGGACATGGCCTTACTACACTCGGCGCGGTACCAGCAGTCCCTGCGACGCTACCACGCCCGAGGGGTTAGGTCCCGAGACCTCCAGGTGGGCGACCTGGTGCTTAGGCTGCGACAAGATGCCCGAGGGCGGCACAAGCTCATGCCCCCCTGGGAAGGGCCGGTCGTCATCGCCAAGGTCCTGAAGCCCGGAACGTACAAGCTGGCCAACAGCCAAGGCGAGGTCTACAGCAACGCTTGGAACATCCAACAGCTACGTCGCTTCTACCCTTAAGATGCTTTCAAGTTGCTCGTATACCTCGTTCACACACCAAGTCTGGTCATCAAGGAAGGGTCGGCCTTGCCTCGGCAAAGCCCGACCCTCCCTCGGGGGCTAGAAGGGGGCAACCCCCTCTGCATCAAAATTTTCCTCGAAAAAAGAAAAAAAATCTTTTCTGCCAGAATGCCTTTCGTGCTCTTCGACTACTTCAAAAGTGGATCCTGAAAACGACGGAGTACACGTAAGCAGCCAAGGCTGACCGAGCCGAGGGACTCCTACGCCTCTGGGATACGGATACCTCACTCATCACCTTCTGCGATAAGTAACTCGCGCTCGGATAAGTGACTCCACGGACCGAACAAGTCTTCATGCTCGAGAGCTCCTCTGCCGAAATGATTTTTTGGGCCTTCTCGACTGCGTCGGTAACAGAACCCTATGGACGAGTAAGAGCGCGCGTAAGCGGCAAGGCCGACCGAGCCAAGGGATTCCTACGCCTCTGGGATACGGATACCTCACTCATCACCTTCCGTGAAAAACAACTCTCGCCCGCACAAACAATTCTGTTACCGACAAATGAGTCCGGATACTTGAAACAAGAGGAAAAGAAACGCAGCTTTATAACACGACGACGGTGTGTTCAGGCCTCGGGCGGACGCAGAAAACATACACACACTACAAGACAACCTGATCCTGCAGGCTCGGACGTCGACAGCCGAAGGGGGCAGCAGCACCCTCGGCATCAACTACACCTTCGGCGGGGTCTGACCTAGCCTCGGACGGCGACGCGGTCGGAGGGCCCCCACTCTGAAGGACGACATCAGCACCACGCCCGGGCCATCGCCGCCAGGGTCTTCTTCGAGAATCCGGCCCGAGCAGGCGGCTCGGCCGGCCACCCCGAGGCCTCGGCCAGCTGACCCCCAAAGACATCAGCTCGGCTTGTGGCCTCGGCAGCTCAACCCCGGCGTCGGTTCCGCCAGTGGACGACCGGGCCAGGCTCTGGCCAACTACACCTCCTTTTTGAAGCCAACTCTGCCTCCGTCCGTGCTGACACCGCTACCTCCGGCTTTGGCTCATCGTAGGGAGGCCAAGGGGTTCCTTTAACTAAGCAAGAGGAGCCTCGGACAGCAAGGCCGACCAAGCCGAGGGACTCCTACTCCTCCGGGATACGGATACCTCACTCGTCGCCTTTGCACGAGGCAACTCACGCTCGGTGAAGCAGTTCAGATGATCGACAAGGCGAGTCTTAGTGCTCGAACTGAAGAAAAAACACAGCTCCATGCCGAAAATACATACATGTTCAGGCCTCGACAGCCACAATGAACAAAACACCTGGCACTCAAAGTGCCATTACAAACGGAACTCCGGTTCCACCTCCGCAGGTATGAACAACCCCACTCGCTGGAGGGGGGCCTGCGGAGCAACAGAAGACCGACGAACGGCTCGTCGTCGCCCGCCCCGGCAGCGGCAACGACGACGACTTCTGCCCTGGAGGGCCGAACAGCAGCAGCGATGACCTCAGGGCGGATGCTGCTGCCATGAGGCCCTCGCCCATGCCCCCAACTCGAGAGGCAAGGACGGACAGGAGGCCGAAGAGCTGGAGGTCAGTCCGTGGGTGGCGCCGGCAAGCTCGTCGGCGGTGAAACCTCTTCCAGCTGCTGTGGCAGAACGCGGCACCAGGAGTGGCTCCGAAGCCGCTCGGCTCAGAGAGCCGGGCACGCGGCAGCTGCCCCTACCATGAACGGCGGGCGCCCTTCCCCCCGATCACTAAGGGAACGAGTGGGTCGCCGCCCGCACAGGGACCGACCCCAACTCGGCACACTCCCCTCCCCAGCACTGGTGATGAAAATCTTTGAGGCTGAGGGAGGGGCAGAGGCCGCAGCCCAGCTTGCTTTCCCTCGCCATCGAACTGGAGGTCACCGTCTTGGGTGACCGCCGGTAGAGGGGTGCAGCCGGGCTGCAAGATGAAAATCCTTGAAGCCGAACGATGGCTGAAAGGTACCAACTTCCGCGAAGTTGCATTCCTCCGACGACAAGACGGAAGGATTCCGGGCGTCCCCCGCCCGGGGGCTCGGAAGGTGGGAAGACACGATGCATGAGGGGAGCGCGAAGACATGGTTGCCTTCCAAGGGGGTCACCCTCCTTTTAAAAGGCGACTCTACCCACTTGCGCCCTCAACCATTGCGGGTCGAGTCTTCTCCAACACGCTCCAAGATTCTCCCCCCCCCCTCCACGGCGCGAGGGCTGGGTCCTACATGTCATGCAAGCCGGTCCAGGGGAGAAGAAGCCAAACCGCCGCGCGCGCGGTGCATGCAACCACCCGGCAGTTACAAGCACTCCTCCACTTTCACCCAGACCAGCGGGTGAAAGGGCGGACAGCCATGCAGGCGGCATGCAACCGTGCCAAGTGGGCGCGCCCCTTCGACTCCAACAAGCCCAACATGGAGGTCCAGGCCCACGCGTCATGCAACCGGTGCGCCGGTTGCTACGTGTGAGCAACTGCACCGCCACTCACGCCACTACCGCGCCTCCTCGACTGTGGAGTCAATACCACGACTCGAGGCAACCCTGCAGTGCCAGCCAAGCGCGACGGTCAAAGGCGGTAAAAAATGGGCCGGCAGTAATGGCGGTGACAGGCGGGCAGAAGCAGCGGTCACGTCGCCAGCCAAGCTTACGTCCCATCCAGGGGCAGCGAGGGAGCCCTCTCCCACGGCGTGAAGACAGTGCGCCCGTGATCCGTTCCTCGAACGGATCGCACACGCGCAACGACCGCCTCGCGAACCACTCGCCCCGTCGCATTATCTCCGCGGCAGGACAGGCGGCGCCTCAGGCGGGAGAAGCAAGCAACGCTTCGCCTTCGCCATAATGACCGCGTCATAAAAGGTACGCCGTGTCATTCGATTTTGTGTCCTTTCCCTTTTCCTCTTTCTCTCTCTTACAACAGGGACCGGGAAAGGGGGGATACCCCGAAAAGGACCCTTCTCTATGAAGGAAACAGGCTCCGAGTCTCCCTACTGATCAGAGGTTCGAAGGCCGGCCCCTCGGAGGGGTTCAACGGCCGCCTCAGGTCGATTGGGTTCTGCGCCCACTACTGGTCAGAGGTTCGATGGCCGGCCCCTCGAAGGGTTCAACGACCGCCTCAGGCCACTCGGGCTCCGCGCCCACTACTGATCAGGGGTTCGTAGGCTGGCCCTCGAAGGGTTCACAGTCGCCTCAGACACAGAGCGAGGGATGACCATGGGTACGTTCGATACATAACCAAGGCTCGAGCTATGCTCCCGAGGTACCCTAGGACATTTCCGAGACCAGCGGGAACGATCTTGTAACTGAATCCCATCATAGGGAGGCATCGAGCCCTCGGACCCCGTCGACAGGGGACCGGGTCCGGCAGATCACCCGCAGGTACTTTTGGGCGCGCCTCTGGGCCTCTAGCCGTCCCCTAACAAATGGGGCACGGACGTCCGCTCGGATTACCCGCCAGCAGCTCACCGGAAACACCATGTCCGGCGCCCTCCGAGGACAACATGGCGCTTTCCCCCCCTCCTCCTTGCGGAAAGGCGACGCAGGGGCGTATGTAAAAAAGACGAGTCTGTCCTTGACCTTCCTCTCGCCCTGTGCAGAGGCTCGGGGGCTGCTCTCGCAAACCCGGCTCCGGCCAAACCGTTGACAGCGTCAACATACCAGCCTGAGAACTTGGGACCCGACCGTGCACTCGGGCTACGGCCAGCTCGCATGAGGGAACAACTAGACCAGCCGAAGTGTTGCAAAACGCACTAAGACCTCGAAGGAGTAAAACTACTCCTCCGAGGCCTCGGGGGCTACACCCGGCGGGTGCGCTCGCGCGCACCCACTGGAACAGAATGCAACCGAAAAAGGCTGGTCCCCTTGCAAAAAAGTGCGGCAAAAGCCTCCAAGCGAGTATTAGTACTCCCTTGGAGGCTCGGGGGCTACTGTCGGGGACCATAATTAGGGGTACCCTCAAGACCCCTAAATCTCAGCTGGTAACCCTCATCAGCACAAAGCTGCAAAGGCCTGATGAGTGCGATTAAGTCAAGGATCGGTCCATTCAAGGGACATGATCGTGCCTCATCCGAGCCTAGCCTCGGGCAAGGGAAGCCGACCCCGGAGAACCTACGTCATGCCCGAGGACCCCCCTCCAGCAACGGGCACACTATCGGCTCGCCCGAGGCCCAGTCTTCACCGAGAAGCAACCTTGGCCACATCGCCACGCCGACCGACCAAATCGTAGGGGCGTTTAATGCAAAGGTGGCCTGACACCTTTGTCGCAGAACCTCCAAGTTATTGGGCCCACATGCACCTGTCCTTGTCCCAAAGACCTCAGACGGCCATGCATGTGCACCAGATAACTCAACAGGATCTGTCTGATTGCCCCAAGGACATCGGATAAACCACTTTCAACCAGAACCGCGGGATTAAGTAACACAAATCACACACACCAATATTTTTGCAGCGGAAATACTATTACCAAATTTTACAAGTTACAAAAATTTTATATTATTTTATCGGAGTGATTACAAAAGTATAAGTTTGAAATATATGCTAGCTCAAGTGACCATCCTCAATAAGAAGTATAGAAGGGTTACTTAGACTTATAAGAAGGCCGAGCCCACCGGCACTTAACACCATCACAGTAGCACAAGGTTAGAACCTGAAAAACAATAGGGAATAAAACCCTGAGTATGGAATTACTCAGCAAGACTTACCCGACTAAAGAAAAGACTCTCAAGGGTATGCTGGCTAGAGGGATTCAAGGTATGGTTTATCAAGAATCAAAGACTCTGTTTTGCAGAAAAGCTTACTACGAGTGGATCCTTAAAATCCATTTTTAATGTCAGGTTAAGTAAAATTACCTGCATCTAGAGTTCTGTCTACCCTAGTTCAAGCACTTGACCTGCACTAGCCAATTTCTTATCAACCCTTCATCTTCACTGGATTGCTACGTGTAAGTCAGTGACCAAGTCTTCATAACCGCGAAGGTACGGCGATCCGAATCGATTATACTCAGCTGAGGATCTCCAATCACACGACATATGTAGCACTTAACCCTTGCATATGTCAACCCGCCACCGGGGTTCTTAAGACTAGATCAGGTTCACGCAAACCGAGAGCACAGATACACCACCGTCCAGCCTCTTGCCACGGAGGGTACACGCTACTCTCGCCACCGCTCCACGCCCATTTCGTGTTATCTTATTCTGGCCTTAGTCTGCCCGAGGCAAGGCTTACCCATGACGAGGCATGTGACCAGTTAAAGGGTCCTCGGTCAGCAGGCCTACATCGACAAGGTCCTTAATCGACTCAGACGGAGACACTACACCGAGACTCTCTTCTCGTGCAAGTCACCCGCCCGGTCTCAGCTTAATCATTTCAAACCTAAAGTTTGGTACCTGGCAGAGGTACATCTTTTCCGATGTTGAACCCATCACGGCCATGATGGATCCACCATCAAGTTTTATTTTCGAAAACATCCCACCCACTTTTGCCACATCATATTTTGTAAAAACAAAACATTTTGTTTTTCTAAAGCAAGGCTAAGCATCAAAAATCTTTTTGTAAAACAGGGATTTCAAGGAAGGTGATCAAATCCAAGGAAGGTAATGCAGGAATTGTTTTAGCAATCAACTCCTATCACCTAATGCATCAAACAAGGTGATAAAGATTTTTAAAACACAAGGAGGTGGCGACTGCACCGGGGCTTGCCTGAGTAACACTAGGTTAGTGTTGTTAAGTGGCGACCACTTGGCGATCATCTTCAAGTTGGTCCATCAGCTTTATCCTGCGGATTAGCTCGCACTTGGGGTCGACTTGGCTTGTCTTCCGCATCGCGCGATTAATTAACGTTCCTGAATGAAATGCATTATGCACATGAATGCATATCGACTGAAATATTACAAACCTAAATAATGCTACGCGATAGCGAATAAAACACCTAGCAGCGAGGCGTTAAACTATCTTATACGGAAACACTAGTTATCAGCGTACGACTAAGCGTAATAATTGTGCTTCTCTAGATTAACTAAAACTAACACAAACATCATGAAACACAAACCATACACATTTAATACAGTTAGCCTAAACATAACTTGTCAGCTAATTGTTTAACTTCTAAACTTATCACTCGTTTTATAGATTATACTACATCGCTCATAAAGAACTAATTTAATTTTATTTCTCTCCTCACATATTTTACATATCAGCAATTAATAAAATATTTCTTTATCGTAAATATACATACATCTATAGAAGTGATTAAAATATTTTATCATTACACAGGTCTACTCATATTCTACTCGGTATACTAATCAGCTGATTGACCGAAATAGCGAAATAACTCGCTATAACTGAACCTGGCTCGATAATCGCAAGAACTGCGAAGTCGACGAGAGGTTCGTGACTTACGCAATTTATCGAGCACCTTAATGCGCCTCGTACTAGCACATCAATTTATGCAACGATCAAACTATTTTGGATAATTTATCAGCTTACCGTTTTAATAGCCGACTCGAATCCGTGAGATCGGTAGTGATTTTCCGATCCAGACAATTGTCGAGCGCTTGGGAAATATCGTGCTGCGAGCTTCATCTTCACCCGATTCTTGGGATTCTTGATGACGCGCGGGACGACGACGACTTTCAGCTGAAGTCGGAAGCGAGCTGGTGAGGTGGGGATCGAGCTGAAGATGACGTGATTGACGGTTCGACGCTAACCGCGAACCCGTCAGAACCCGATGGATGAGGAGTGAGCGCATGCAGGGCGAGCAGCACGGATTTGAAGCGTAGAGAAATCGCCAACAGCGAGTCGAATAGAACAAGGTGTGCTCGCGAACTCAATGGCGGAATCGGCGGTAGCCGATGCCAGAGTGCACGGCGAGGGAGTTTCGCAGTTTGTCGAGGCCGTGGTCGGGCGAATTTTATGGACAGCAAGCAGGCGATTCGACGGCGTGGGAGCTCGACACGCTGTTGCGAGCAGAGATCTTCACGCGCGCAAAAGAGGTACTCGACATACGCAGCAAAGAGCCGGGACGACTTGAACAAGTGCGGACGAGCTGGGAAATCACGACGCGAGCAGGGAACTGGCCATGAAAAAGACCCGAGCTGGGCGAGTTGCACACGACCTCGACGCGCAGGAACGACACAGACCATCGGCAAACTCCTGCAGGCAGCAACAGAACAGGGCGTGCCATGGGAAATCAGAGAACGATGAGCTCAGCGTGCAGCGAGCTGGAACTGGAGCGCCGCGATGGGCGAAGTGAAGCATGGCCAGCGCGCGTCTACCAAAGAACTCGCGCGGACAAGAGCTTGTCTGTTCCCAGGCGCGGTACACAGGGAGAACAGGCGGCCACCAGGGAGAGCGTCCAGGCGCGCGCGACGAGCAGAGAGCCGGCCATGGAAACAGAGGGCGAAGGGAGCTACGCGCAACTATGGTGAGGAGCAGGAGATGGGACAGCGCGCTGACTGGGCGAACTCAGTAGAGGAGCACGGCGCGCGCAGAAACTCCAGGAAGATGGGCGACCGAGGAAGCAAGAACGGCCAGCCCTGCCATCACCGGCGAGCTCTAAGGACAGGGGAGGCGCGGCCATGGCTAGGACGCCGAGAGCGGGGGTAGGACGCAGTCAGAGCTGGGTCGGGTGCCATGGGCGAGGACTAGAACAGGAGACCGGCCAGCACCATAGCACCCAGGAAGGACTCGCGAGCAGGAGCTGGGCGCGACAAAAAAAACAGCAGAGAAGGAGCGGCGTACAGGGGAAGAAGAAACCTGGTTACTGGAAGATAAGGCCAGCGGCCGGAAGAACCTGGATAGCAGAGCACGCAGGAAAAAAAAACAGAATACGGCTGGAGATTTTCTCCTGAGCGGTGCAGGATAAGCTCCACGGAGCAAAAACAATCAGAGGAAATGAGAGAGAGCGGCTGGGGTTTTTCAGGCTCAAGGAAGCGGCAGAGATAAGCCTCACGGTAAAGGAAAAAAAAAGAATTAGGGGGAGAGAGGACGACGCCAGATTCTTCTTTTGAGATTTTCTTTTTTCCTTTTCTCTATTTTTTTATACCGAAAATTATAGATATTTAAGATCCTAACTTTTCTTAGCGACGTACACGGGATAGACAGTAATCGTGACATAATTTTAATTTGGCGAATACCTTGGACTCAAATGAATTTGCACCTGTTATTTATATCCAAAGTTTTGGATCGGGCAAGACGTCGTCAGAACAAATCCGAACGGTGTGAACAACCGTATTTCAGACGGTGTTCAATTTGATTTAAAATCAAATTATTTCATCCGCAGTCGACACCCGATTCCACATAAACAGATAATTTATGTAGAGAATCGAATCTCAATTATAAATTCTCAGACGCGATTTTCTCGGTGGACGAGTGGAGACAGAATTATTTGCGCCGAAGACCTTAGTCGACGAATTCTATTTAATTGGACCGAGATAAATTGTCCGAGTGGGTCGAGCTTCCGAATTTTGTATTCGCGCGAGCGGTGAATTTTAAATAATCACCGGACGCACCGATTTTCGGAACAACGATGTTCCGAACATCACGAAAATTTTGGAAGAGCCCAGATAGATAAAGATGATGTCGCCTTGCGACAGACGAAACAAATGCGATATTAAAATCGCGATAGGCGAAAATAATTAGACCTTAGTGTCTGTCTTATTCACTGATATCACGTGCTTAAATCCGTACTCGTTGTTGAGCGGAATATAAACACCTGGGGTGTTACAACCTTTATCCTGACGCACGCCCTCCAGTCGACAGAGCCGAAGTGACCGCAGTCACTTCGCCGCTGTAAAGCCCAAAAATTTGTATAAGGCAAAAATAATAAAATAAATAAAAAAAAATTAAAACAGTAAAGTAAGATATCTCAAATTGTACTTGAGGTTTGAATCTTGGGGACTGAATTTTGAAACTAAGAATTTACTTAGAAAAGAAGTAATAGAGAGGTTTTCTGTTCAACTAAATGATTATTCATTTCATGATACACTATAAGCATTTATTTAAATGGGTATTGAGATATAAGGATGGTATTAAATTTTGATGACTCAAATCTAGACTAGACTTTTTGAATTTAACACAAAATAGAAATAATAGAAAGATTTCCTATTTATTTGAGTAAATACTCCTTTCATCAATATTATATTTAGAAGCATTTACTAATGCAAGTAATAAATAAATATGTAAAAGAAACTTCACATCCATTCCGAGTGTTTGTATTGTGCATTTAAATTGACTTAAAACCTGAACTCTATTTGAGTTGAATTTGAAACTTAGAAATTGAAAATAGAAATAGGAATAAAAAAAAGAAAAAAAGAAAGCTTACCTCGGCCTGGGCCGAAAGCGGTCTGGCCCAGCACCACTTCCACGCCGTGGCCTAAGTTACAGCCGCTGGCACACTACGCTGACAGGCGGGCCGAGCTCGCCAGTTTCTCAGCTCAATCCGTATGTGTGTCTGGTGACTGCTTTGTGGACCCCGCGTGTCAGGCTTATCCTCTTCGCGGAGCTGCGTTTCCGTCGCCGCCGGGATCGACTGGGTTGTTGGGATTCGGAATTTTCCCAAGCTATAAGTAACGAGCTCGCCTCCCCCTCTTCGTCCAACCCACTAGCAAGCACCGAGAGCCCTACCGCCAAGCAAAAGAAGACAGACAGGGAAGCAGCCGGCGTCGACCCGTGCCTTGGTTGTCGTGGTGACTCGCCCAAACATGGCGGATGTGCACATGGCTTAGTCCAGTCTAGAGGATCATCTTGGGCGGGTGGATTGCTCACCAAGGTCCCTTCGGCGCCACTGGCCGTAACCAGAGCTGACGGCTGGGTAAATCACGGTAAGAAGTTCGTGCTCATTTTTGCCCCTTCCTCCTCTACACGTAGCACTCAATTGATTGCAGAGAAAGCATCGGGGTGCGGGATCTGTGGTTTCCCGGCGATGCGCGCTGCCATGGAAGACCTGTGCACCGCCGTGGGATGGCTCTGCTCCACGGACTGTTGGTCGAGCATGGGGGGATCTCCGCCGTGGGCCACGGCTCTGTGTTCCTTGTGTCTGGGCGAAGAAGAAAATATGTGTGCCGTCAGATCGGCAAAGCAGCGGTCGGGATTAGAGGATGGCCCGGTAGTTAATCAGCGGTAGAGTTTGGAACTTGGGGCAAGCAACCAGGTGCCGTTGATCTGAGATCTAACGCATAGGGTTAAATCGCGGATACTGAAAATCGGGACCGTATAATTTTGATCCGAGGGCTAGGGCGAACTCGCGTCAAGGTGAACTCCTGGTCTTGGATCCCTGATCGCGCGGTCAAAATAATGTACCGTTTCGTGTATGGGAAATCTAATCTTGGCCACCGATTACAGATCGTGCGGTCGTGATTCCGCGATACCCCTTCGCCCAGACCTTTTTGCATATGAGTCCCTAGATTATTTCAGAATAAACCCGCCATCCCGCCCGGTGTTCTCTGTGTCTGGGGAATCTTTCAAGTTAGCCCCTGATCTTTTTGGTATTTGGTGCGCAGTACAGAAGATAGTGAAAATAGAAAATTAATTATAGAAATTGGTTTTTAATACGAAAATAAATCCAAAAACTTATTTAATTCATAACTAATTCATTTTAGCTCCTTTTTGACTCATTCCAGTTTCAATAATTTTGTTTTAATATTATTTATCACCTAGTACCTCTGTTTAGCCATGAAACTTGAAATAAAATTGTTCATTTGGAATAATCTATTCTAAGCACTAAATAATTTCGAAAATTCATAACTTAATAACCGTAACTCCGAATTTAGTGGTTCTTGTTTCTACGATCTCGTAGCAACGCGTAGAATATTCTTACGTAGTTTATTCTTATGTTTGGTGTAATGTTAATTTTGCCTATACACTGTTTGTATGTATTGCTACGTTTAGCAGTGAGGATACGTGTCATCAGAAGAGCAATACTGGTACCTGGAATCTCAAGTCTCAGGCAAGTTGTGCCCTTGATCACTTCTTTTTACCCAGTCATGTTCTGATTAATCATAATGATCTACATAGGTTAATTTTGATGGGACCCAATAGGATACCCTAGTTTGTCTATCTTTATACCTTGTTTACCACTGAACTTTCTGGGTAGTACTTGCTAGTGCTATATGTGGTTTTGGGTATGGAGATACAATATTTATGATTACACTTTTGTTATCATTTGTTATTTACTGTTCATGATAAGATCATTATGTTAATTGGAACATGGAGCGACCACCCGGGAAAACAGTGCTACCACAAGGGAGGAATGGGACCCCTTGGCTGATTAATTAGGAAAGCTAGTGGAAGACTACCTTACCCGAAAGGGGCAAGGGCAGTAGGGGAGTGGTCAGTGTAGGGAGGCCCTCGGGAGGATTTTGCTGCGATGGCGGTCCTGCAAGGGATTCCTGCATTGGAGCTTCCTATAAACTGTAGCGGGTTTTCTGAAGCTAGTGGAACTTTGTAAAGGCCTCGTAGTGTTACCCTGCCTCGCCTCCTCGGTAGAGGTGTATGGGAAGTCGCGATCCCTTGGCAGATGGGTAACATGACTTGTGGGTAAAGATGCGCAACCTCTGCAGAGTGTAAAACTGGTATACTAGCCGTGCTCACGGTCAAGAGCAGCTCGGACCCTCACATGATTAATTTATGGAACTAAATTCAATTTGTCATATGCATTGCATCGCAGGTGGTGTTGTTACTTCTGTTCTACTATTTAATTGGGTTGGTATTTACTTATACTTAGTAATTGCTAATAAAATTTTGACCAACTTTAAAAGCAATGCTCAGCTTCAAACCATCTCCTTTGGTAAGCCTTACACTTCACGTGAGCTCCCACCTTTGGCGAGTTCATGCACATTATTCCCCACAACTTGTTGAGCGATGAACGTATGTGAGCTCACTCTTGCTGTCTCACACCCCCCCCACAGGTCAAGAACAGGTACCACAGGATGAGGCGCTTGGAGGATGCTGTGATGTGTTCGTGAGAGATCTAGGCCGTCGTCTCCCAGTCAACTTTGGGTTGCTGGACCGTTGTCTCCTTATAATGTAATTATTTATTTATTTTGTATAGAACTCCTGTTATATAAAAAGATGTGACATTCGATCCTGTGCCACTATACATCATATGTGTGAGACTTGGTCCCAGCATACCTGGTGTTTATGTTCGCGCCCGGGTCTTGGTGCCCCTAAAACCCGGGTGTGACAGAAGTGGTATCAGAGGAATGTTGACTGTAGGACGAAGCCTAGATAGAACTGGACAACCATTGTCTACTTATCTTTGCTACTCTGATTCTTCTAAACTTTTCTTAATCTTTTCTCATCTATTTCCGCTTTACTCTGATTATTCTTACCTTTCCTTCTAAAGACAAATGTGGATTTCACACTTTGAAATCCTATACCTAAAGTGACCTTTAGGAATAGGAGATCTACTCATAGGAACAAAAATAAAATTATTTTTCTTTTATATAGATATCTTTGAACTTGAATGTTTGTTCTTATGATACTTGTTTGATTTGGATCTTTGATTGAGTGTGATGAGTTGTGGAGTAATGTCCACAATTACATCTGCATATACATATAGAAAAAAAAATGCTTATAAAAGTAACTAGACAAATTGGATTATCCCTAAAAAAAATGTATCTAGCTTAATAGATTCATCTCATCTTAAGGGATTCTATCCTACACTCATAGATCTATCTTATCTCAAAAGGTCTTAACTTATCCTAATGTATATAGATCCATCTTATCTTAAGAGGTTTTCTCTTATCTTAATAGATTCATCTTATCTTGAAGGATTCATCTTATCCTAACCACTTTACTTATCCCATCTTAATAGATCTAACTGATCTCAAAGGATTCTACTCTATCCTTATGGATTCATCTTGCCCTAGTAAGCATATTTATCCCACTCTAGAATAACAACCATGATCTAATCCAAAGTAATTAGATATTATCTAGTCTAATCTAGTTATACCAATCTAATCTAGATCCCATCTAATCTAATATGGTCTAATCTAAAGTGAAATACTTAACAGACTAGTTAATACTAGTGAAATAGATTATACCCTGCTGGCCATGTTTTAACTTAAATTAGTACATCAGACCAAACCACCCATGAACAAATAACATACCAGCATATTCATGGTGACCATCCATCCCATCCTAGATGTTGCCATAATACACTTATCCTATGCCACCAACCTGTCAACCATCTGTCCTTACCTACAAGTTATCCTAAGTACATGCCCCTGATTCGGATAAAGACTTCAAGAACGAAGATCGAAGATGATCGACCTCATCAAATCAAGGAAGGATAAGATTCAAGATAGATCTTCAAAGGAATTAGGATTCACAATCTTGGATAGAATCTTTCCTCACCCTACCCTTTCTTAACCAAACCTATCTATACTGTAAAGACATCTTCTACCCTACATAATAAAGTGGACATACATATATATACCCATGCTCTCCTAATCACTCACTAATGAAAAAAAAAGTCTTGATTTTTGAACTAGTTAGAAACTAAAAGCTAAATTTTAAATCACTCTTCCTATATCCTCTTTCTTACAAATCTCGAGGACGAGATTTCTGTTAAGGGGGGTAGGATTTGTAAAGCCCAAAAATTTGTATAAGGCAAAAATAATAAAATAAATAAAAAAAATTAAAACAGTAAAGTAAGATATCTCAAATTGTACTTGAGGTTTGAATCTTGGGGACTGAATTTTGAAACTAAGAATTTACTTAGAAAAGAAGTAATAGAGAGGTTTTCTGTTCAACTAAATGATTATTCATTTCATGATACACTATAAACATTTATTTAAATGGGTATTGAGATATAAGGATGGTATTAAATTTTGATGACTCAAATCTAGACTAGACTTTTTGAATTTAACACAAAATAGAAATAATAGAAAGATTTCCTATTTATTTGAGTAAATACTCCTTTCATCAATATTATATTTAGAAGCATTTACTAATGCAAGTAATAAATAAATATGTAAAAGAAACTTCACATCCATTCCGAGTGTTTGTATTGTGCATTTAAATTGACTTAAAACCTGAACTCTATTTGAGTTGAATTTGAAACTTAGAAATTGAAAATAGAAATAGGAATAAAAAAAAGAAAAAAAGAAAGCTTACCTCGGCCTGGGCCGAAAGCGGTCTGGCCCAGCACCACTTCCACGCCGTGGCCTAAGTTACAGCCGCTGGCACACTACGCTGACAGGCGGGCCGAGCTCGCCAGTTTCTCAGCTCAATCCGTATGTGTGTCTGGTGACTGCTTTGTGGACCCCGCGTGTCAGGCTTATCCTCTTCGCGGAGCTGCGTTTCCGTCGCCGCCGGGATCGACTGGGTTGTTGGGATTCGGAATTTTCCCAAGCTATAAGTAACGAGCTCGCCTCCCCCTCTTCGTCCAACCCACTAGCAAGCACCGAGAGCCCTACCGCCAAGCAAAAGAAGACAGACAGGGAAGCAGCCGGCGTCGACCCGTGCCTTGGTTGTCGATGAGCCTCTGTGAAGCAGCCGTGGTGACTCGCCCAAACATGGCGGATGTGCACATGGCTTAGTCCAGTCTAGAGGATCATCTTGGGCGGGTGGATTGCTCACCAAGGTCCCTTCGGCGCCACTGGCCGTAACCAGAGCTGACGACTGGGTAAATCACGGTAAGAAGTTCGTGCTCATTTTTGCCCCTTCCTCGTCTACACGTAGCACTCAATTGATTGCAGAGAAAGCATCGGGGTGCGGGATCTGTGGTTTCCCGGCGATGCGCGCCGCCATGGAAGACCTGTGCACCGCCGTGGGATGGCTCTGCTCCACGGACTGTTGGTCGAGCATGGGGGGATCTCCGCCGTGGGCCACGGCTCTGTGTTCCTTGTGTCTGGGTGAAGAAGAAAATATGTGTGCCGTCAGATCGGCAAAGCAGCGGTCAGGATTAGAGGATGGCCCGGTAGTTAATCAGCGGTGGAGTTTGGAACTTGGCGCAAGCAACCAGGTGCCGTTGATCTGAGATCTAACGCATAGGGTTAAATCGCGGATACTGAAAATCGGGACCGTATAATTTTGATCCGAGGGCTAGGGCGAACTCGCGTCAAGGTGAACTCCTGGTCTTGGATCCCTGATCGCGCGGTCAAAATAATGTACCGTTTCGTGTATGGGAAATCTAATCTTGGCCACCGATTACAGATCGTGCGGTCGTGATTCCGCGATACCCCTTCGCCCAGACCTTTTTGCATATGAGTCCCTAGATTATTTCAGAATAAACCCGCCATCCCGCGCGGTGTTCTCTGTGTCTGGGGAATCTTTCAAGTTAGCCCCTGATCTTTTTGGTATTTGGTGCGCAGTACAGAAGATAGTGAAAATAGAAAATTAATTATAGAAATTGGTTTTTAATACGAAAATAAATCCAAAAACTTATTTAATTCATAACTAATTCATTTTAGCTCCTTTTTGACTCATTCCAGTTTCAATAATTTTGTTTTAATATTATTTATCACCTAGTACCTCTGTTTAGCCATGAAACTTGAAATAAAATTGTTCATTTGGAATAATCTATTCTAAGCACTAAATAATTTCGAAAATTCATAACTTAATAACCGTAACTCCGAATTTAGTGGTTCTTGTTTCTACGATCTCGTAGCAACGCGTAGAATATTCTTACGTAGTTTATTCTTATGTTTGGTGTAATGTTAATTTTGCCTATACACTGTTTGTATGTATTGCTACGTTTAGCAGTGAGGATACGTGTCATCAGAAGAGCAATACTGGTACCTGGAATCTCAAGTCTCAGGCAAGTTGTGCCCTTGATCACTTCTTTTTACCCAGTCATGTTCTGATTAATCATAATGATCTGCATAGGTTAATTTTGATGGGACCCAATAGGATACCCTAGTTTGTCTATCTTTATACCTTGTTTACCACTGAACTTTCTGGGTAGTACTTGCTAGTGCTATATGTGGTTTTGGGTATGGAGATACAATATTTATGATTACACTTTTGTTATCATTTGTTATTTACTGTTCATGATAAGATCATTATGTTAATTGGAACATGGAGCGACCACCCGGGAAAACAGTGCTACCACAAGGGAGGAATGGGACCCCTTGGCTGATTAATTAGGAAAGCTAGTGGAAGACTACCTTACCCGAAAGGGGCAAGGGCAGTAGGGGAGTGGTCAGTGTAGGGAGGCCCTCGGGAGGATTTTGCTGCGATGGCGGTCCTGCAAGGGATTCCTGCATTGGAGCTTCCTATAAACTGTAGCGGGTTTTCTGAAGCTAGTGGAACTTTGTAAAGGCCTCGTAGTGTTACCCTGCCTCGCCTCCTCGGTAGAGGTGTATGGGAAGTCGTGATCCCTTGGCAGATGGGTAACATGACTTGTGGGTAAAGATGCGCAACCTCTGCAGAGTGTAAAACTGGTATACTAGCCGTGCTCACGGTCAAGAGCAGCTCGGACCCTCACATGATTAATTTATGGAACTAAATTCAATTTGTCATATGCATTGCATCGCAGGTGGTGTTGTTACTTCTGTTCTACTATTTAATTAGGTTGGTATTTACTTATACTTAGTAATTGCTAATAAAATTTTGACCAACTTTAAAAGCAATGCTCAGCTTCAAACCATCTCCTTTGGTAAGCCTTACACTTCACGTGAGCTCCCACCTTTGGCGAGTTCATGCACATTATTCCCCACAACTTGTTGAGCGATGAACGTATGTGAGCTCACTCTTGCTGTCTCACACCCCCCCCACAGGTCAAGAACAGGTACCACAGGATGAGGCGCTTGGAGGATGCTGTGATGTGTTCGTGAGAGATCTAGGCCGTCGTCTCCCAGTCAACTTTGGGTTGCTGGACCGTTGTCTCCTTATAATGTATTTATTTATTTATTTTGTATAGAACTCCTGTTATATAAAAAGATGTGACATTCGATCCTGTGCCACTATACATCATATGTGTGAGACTTGGTCCCAGCATACCTGGTGTTTATGTTCGCGCCCGGGTCTTGGTGCCCCTAAAACCCGGGTGTGACAGCCGCTCTACTGACCGGTCTGACAAGAGGACAGCGCCGCCTGCGCCACTCCGACTGCTGAGCCACCCGACAGAGTGAGGCTGACGGCAGCCAAGGCTGGCCTCGGACGTCATAGGAAACTCCGCCTCGCCCGACCCCAGGGCTCGGACTCGGGCTCAGCCCCGGAAGACGGCGAACTCCGCTCCGCCTGACCCAGGGCTCGGACTCGGGCTCAGCCCCGGAAGACGGTGAACTCCGCTCCGCCCGACCTAGGGCTTGGACTCGGGCTCAGCCCCGGAAGACGGCGAACTCCGCTCCGCCCAACCCAGGGCTCGGACATGGGCTCAACCCCGGAAGACGACAAACTCCGCCTCGCCCGACCCCAGGGTTCGGACATGGGCTCAACCCCAGAAGACGACGAACTCCGCTTCGCCCGACCCCAGGGCTCGGACTCAGCCCTGGCCTCAGCCGACGGTCTCCGCCTCGCCCGACCCAGGGGCTCGGACTCGACCACGGCCACGGAAGACAGACTCGACCTCGACCTCGGAGGAGCCTCCACATCACCCAACCTAGGGCGCGGACCGACCACGTCGATAGGAGGCGCCATCATTACCCTACCCCGAGCTAACTCTGGCTACGGGGAACAAGACCGGCGTCCCATCTGGCTCGCTCCGCCAGATAGGCAATGATGGCACCCCGCACGCTCTGTGACGACGGCGGCTCTCGGCCCCCTTACGAAAGCAAGAGGACGTCAGCAAGGACTCGACAACCCCGACAGCTGTCCTCCCGCCAGGCTCCAGCGCTCCTCCGATGGCCACGACACCACACGAACCGGGTGCCAAAACCTCTCCGGCTGCCACAACGACGTGTACTTAGGGCGCTAGCTCTCCTCCGCTAGACACGTAACACTCTGCTACACCCCCCATTGTACACCTGGATCCTCTCCTTGCGCCTATAAAAGGAAGGACTAGGGCCCTCTTACAGAAGGTTGGCCCGCGCGGAGAAGGACGGGACGGCGCTCGCGCAAGGCCGCTCGCTCCCCACTCCCATGTGGACGCTTGTATCCCCCTACTGCAAGCGCACCCGACTCAGGCGCGGGGCTAACACGAAGGCCGCGGGATCCACTCTCTCACGTCTGCCTCCCTCCGGCTGCTTCCTTTTCCCCCCTTCGCGTTCCGCCTTGCGTCGACCCATCTGGGCTGGGGCACGCGGCGACAATTCATTCGTCGGTCCAGGGACCCCCCAAGTTTCGAAACACCGACAACATCCAACCAAACACGCCATCGCAGTTCTCACACTCACACACGCTCGCAGATTCACCTTGGGCATGTCGTCCTCATCTTCCACTAGGGATTGTAAACAGATACTTGTTGTTTGGATATCAGTTTTTTGTTATTTTCTTTTTTATTGTGAATAAATAGGATATGGAATCTGTTGTACAAATTTATATTCTTATTTTCAGCATTAAACTTGTAAATATTTATAAAAAGTAAACATCAAATTTATCATATATCTTCTAAAATGATAGATATACAATTTGGATACGGATACAAATATTTTTTTCACATCTTTTTTTGTAGAGAATAAATAATTTGTAAAACAATTTATGCAAAAAAATATTTTTATCTGTAATAATGTGCTTCATAACATAAGAAAAGATTAACATCAAATTTCAAACAACCTATTTCAAAATATTAAATTTGTCCTAACAATTTGGATACACATTTTCATCCCTATATATCTTCCACCACATAATTGCCTTCAGATTTAGAGAATTATCCTATAGAATGTAATGGAGAATTGGCATACCTATAAATTAGATGAAATGGATACTATATACTAAATGTTTATACCCAATTATGCATGGGTAATTGTCTTATAAATATGAGTGGATAGGTAAGGAGAAAGGGCCTCGAGGTCAGCATGCAGGTTATTCTTCATGGCTTCAAGAACCACAAGATTAGTAGGCAGTGAGGAAATGTTCTTAGAAACTAAAACGGAAATGCAGTACCATGAGTAAAAAAAGTCTGAACCTCTTATGCAATTAGAACCAACAAGTTCCATGATTCACCTCTTCTAAAAGCATTATTAAATCTTTAATGCCAACTAGTGCACGTACCATATCATGATAAGGATCAATAACATGACCGCCACTACCGGAATCCGGGCTTTTTCCGAGTGCCGGCGGCTTTGCCGAGTGCTTTTTATCGGGCACTCGGCAAATAAGACTTTGCCGAGCGCCGCACTCGGCAAAGTGCAGCGCTCGGTAAAGAGCTTATTTACCGAGAGCAGGACACTTGGCACAGCCAAGCACTCGGCAAAAACTGCTTTGCCGAGAGTCAAACACTCGGCAAAGATGGTTCTCGGCAAAGGGCCGTTAGCGGCTGTGCTACAGCTGACGGCCGTCAGTCTTTGCCGAGGGCCGAAAGCCGGCACTCGGCAAAGTCTTCTCTTTGCCGAGTGTCAAATATCTGGCACTCGGCAAAGAGAGTCTTTACCGAGTGTCTTCTGTAGACACTCGGCAAAGCATATTTTTATTTTTTTATTTTGGTCACCAAACTTTTTGTGGTATGTTCCTACACTATGTAGACCTACATGTACCATTTTGGGACAATTATAACAGTGTTTTCTATAGCTAGTAGATTTAGTTTGTTTATTTAAATTTCTTCAGAAAATTCAGATTTGAACTGCAGGTCACTCGAAACTTGGAAAACCGTGCATGCAAAAATGATATCCATGCTACTTAGCACAAGTTACGACCGATTTCAGGAGTGGACCGGAAACTTCGAGCACCATGCTCACTCAACATGACCGTGAACTTACCATCCAGGTGTTTAAAAATTGTATAAAACACAAACAAAGTCAGAAAATCATGAAACCTGTTCACGTGTCATGATATCATATGTAGAGGCTGTGATAAAAATTTAAAAAAGTTTCGAGAAAGCTGTAACGCACTATGTGTACAAACCTAAGAGATCCACATTGAAACTCTATGATTTCATGTGTAGTTCTCTTAGGTTTCTACACATAATGTCTCACAACTTTCTCCAAACATTCTAAATTTTTTATCACAGACTCTACATATGATATCATGACACGTGGACAAGTTTCATAATTTTCTAAGTTTGTTTGTGTTTTATAAAATTTTTAAACAGCTGGATGGCAAGTTCACGGCCATGTTGAGTGAGCATGGTGCTCGAAGTTTCCGGTCCGCTCCTGAAATCGGTCGTAACTTGTGCTAACTAGCATGGATATCATTTTTGCATGCACGGTTTTCCAAGTTTCGAGTGACCTGCAGTTCAAATGTGATTTTTTCGAAGAAATTCAAATAAACGAATTAAATCTACTAGCTATAGAAAACAATTTTCTAATTGTCTCAAAATGGTACATGTAGGTCTATATAGTGTAGGAACACACCACAAAAATTTTGGTTGGGAAAATAAAAAAAATGTACTTTGCCGAGTGTCCAGAAATGACGACGATGCGGCGCAGCAGGACGACGACGACGCCGCCGCTCAGCAGGACCTCTCTGGTTCTGGCTCCTCAGGTTCGAGGAACGTCTACTTGTGAGGTCCCGCGAGTCTTCCTCAGCGACCCATACTTCGTGACAGACACAACAGCAATCCAGGCTATTCCCGTCGGCCTAGTACCGACGGGATTTAGCTCAAATCCGACGGGATTTAGCTATTCCCGTCGGTTTTAGGGTAAATCCCATCGGTACCCGGCCGACAGGAGCTATCCGACGGGGATTGCATTAACTCCCGTCGGCCCGACGGGAGAAAATTAACTCCCGTCGGCTATCTACGGGCCAACGGGAGTTATCGCGCCCCGGCCCAGGCCCGCGTGGGATGACGTGGTGGGCGCTTAACTCCCGTCGGCCAGGGCTCGGGCCGACGGGAGTTAAGGGTCCGCCACTTCAGCCCATGCGGGCCTGGGCGCCGGAACAGTACCAGTTTAACTCCCGTCGGCTTTGCAAAGCCGACGGGAGTTAAACTGTCCCCCCCCCACCAAAACAGTCCATATTTATGATCAATGGCACAGAAAATATACACAATATCATCATGCACATTCACACATCAATCACATCCATCCAGGCCTCAATCACATCCATCGACATATATATATATATATATATATATATATATATATATATATATATATATATATATAAAGTCTCTAAGCACATTCATCCACATAAGAAGTGTTCATTACAGAAAAGGTAGAGATCGAAGCAAATTCACGAACCGCCGCGGCTAGGGTTGTTGGAGCTTTGGCCGCTGCCTCCATCTAGAGTCGGGTACGCGAATAGCGAGTTGACGAAGCCATGCATCGTTCCACTTCCTTCTTGATTGTCCTACGGAGCGAGAATGCTATTTGTCAGAAATCGTACATATTAACTGTTGAACTGTCGGCGATAGCTATAGAGTTAGAATACAAACCTGTGCTCCAGGGGCAGGTAGCTGTGCCGGCGGTGTGCTAAACTGAGGCTGCTGCGGCACAAGTCCCTGTTGAATACAAGAATAATACATATTCATGAGTGCAGTGCGGCACAAGTCGTCGTTTTTACTGTGTAACTAGAGAATGGACATAGAATTTCTTACCGGAGGTGGAGGAGGGCCCATAGGGACGAACGTCCATTGCGGCGGAGGCGGAGGGGCCACGTAGGGAATGCCCTGCTGCTGAGCTAGTAACTATTGACCAAGCATATTAGTAGTACGCATTGGATGTGTAAAGCAATGAATAAACAGTAATAATGCAATGGGCTTACTTGAAGCATCTGCTGCTGCTGCACATGGACTGAGGCATAGTACTCACTTTGAGCCCTCAACTGCTCAGTTTGAGCCCTCAACTGCTCATCGCGCTGACGGTTCTCCTCACGCAGCCTCACGATCTCAAGCTCTTGCTCAGTGAGCCGACGAGAGCTAGGACCGGAGATCCCGGACCCGGATGCCGACCGCCGAGACGCTCTAAAATCCGTCGTGTTGATCATTCCATCAAAGAGAGAGAATCTACAATTGTTGTCAAAGAAAGATTAATTAAGGCATATGCTCATATGCTCATGTCACTATATAAATGGCATGTAATGTAACATCTCACCGTCCATGTGCCTTTCCTCCACCGGATTTATGCACGGCTTGAGCATCGATCGGCATGGTCCTCCAATCGCAGTCTTCTTCGTGACGGTCCTTCATCTCTTCCGCATATGCCGCCTGTATCGATTATATAACCTTAGTTAGTTCATACGTTGCGAGCATTAACTGAATATTGAGGACAACAGCTCACCAGACGCTCCCTTTGTGTCTGGCTGCACAAAGGGTTGGAAGGGTCGCTTCCCCTATGGCCAGCTTCCCACACCTCGATGGGAGTCGGCTCACGACCTAATTGAGCTTCCTACAGCACAGAGTTAGTACAATAAATGAATATATGACATCTCAACATATTTGTTAGTTTTCTTACCATGCGTTTCGCCTTTCGCGTGAAGTTGTCGCCACCGAAGGTGTGGTTCGGCATGGTGCCTCGATTGTCCCTGTGACTTTTTGACTTTTGTTGGAAGGCTTCAGAAGCCCATACCCCACACCAAGCTGCATAGGCCTCTGGCCAGTTAGACATCCACGGAACTACCACCTTCATAAAAACAAACATATATCAGTACCTATTCAAATGAAACAAACACAAAGGAAAGGATTGAAATATAACCTTACGATACTCTTCCTCGCGAAGGTATATACTCGAGGCCCCTGTCTTCTTGTTCATCTTTTGCCCTAAAATTTGTTGATAATACATGCACGTGGCCTGAATCCTTGCCTCGTACAGGGCCTCCTTCACCAACCGATAGGCATTTACTTGAAACACCTTCTCGGCGTGGTTCGCGTCATCCCCGTCGGCCAACCGAAAACGTGCCTACAAAAAGAATGCAATGTTATCTAACTTTTTAATGATTGCTTCCATATAACACACACAAGATTACGTACCCAGAAGTCAGCGCGAACAAGCCCCTGGGCATCGCCATAAGTGACATCGACCTTCAGCTTGTAATCGTCCCAACATGAGACGAGGACCGGCGCGGCGTCTGCATCGTTGGACGTCTTCACCAGACCAGGGTAGTGAAACTTTAGGAGCGAACTCAACACAGAGTTCACCTGCTTTTGACGACCCTAGCCGGTGAAAGAGTAGTCCAACCACTCCCTGCAAAAAGACGGGCAAGCATCAAACATGCTTACATTTGATGAATACAGCTGATTCAAATCAAAAGATACAACACTTACCTATCTCCGACGGGGGAGATCACCGTCTTCCCCGCCTCGAAGCTCGGAACAGGTGGAGGTTGTACGGCATGGGGCCTTCTAAACTTACGTGGACGCCTTGCTGGAGCTGCCTCAGCCTCATCTCCACCCTCAGCCGCACCTCCTGCTTCAGCCTCAGTCTCATCTCCACCTCCACCCTCTCCCTGCTCACCTCCTGCCTCAGCCTCCTCACCTCCACCCTCAACCGAAGCCTCCTCATGTCCACTCTCAGCCTCATCCTCATCTGACTCCGATTCATCCTGCAAATAAGTAACTCAAGTGTCACATTCACGCGTTAAAGTCTTACACAAATTAAAAGCAACAATACAATGATTCTTACATCGCCTCTCTGAAACCCCAAGGGCTGGCCCTGTAACTCTGGGTGTAGGCTTCTGTAGAGCTGCTCCTTCTTACTAGCGCTCAAGGAACTCCCTCGGAAAAGGGAGTCCCTGAACCCCTTCACCACCTGCTTAAACTTTTTAGGCATCCTGCAACAATTGAAAGTTTTTATTAGTACTAAGTAATGTAAATAAATAAACAAACAGTGCAAAATAAACCAACATTAAACAAATAAACATTCATATGGAAATAAACTTAACTTGTTACTTATCGTTTCGTTTCCTTTTCTGTGGCAATGATATATCATTGAGGTCTCCAACTAAACAATCCAATGTAGGAGCAGGGTCTATATCAAATGAGGATGGCAACTCAGCTTCTTGGAACACCTCGTCAACTTGTTGAGCCTCACGATTGTAATCATCGGGAACAGGAGTGGACAACCGATCACGGGGGTAGGTTTTGTATACGACCCACCAAGCGCTCAACTTAGGGCATGGATATGACGAGTAATATACCTGCTCCACCTGATGAGCAAGGACATATCTATCGGCCCCTTGAAGTATTTCCTTGTGTTTAACCTGTGCCATTCCAAATTTGGTTCTATAATGCTTCGGGTCAAACCATGTACAGTCAAAAAACACCACCCTCAGATCCTTGTTCCCTACAAATTGGCACTCGAGTATATTGTTTATGATTCCGTAATACTCGGATTCGTGCCTTTCCATATCTTCAGCCCGGATTACGACTCCGTTATTTTTTGTAGCTGCTAAAGGACGGGAAGCTTCAAATTTGGTTGTACGGAAGCGAAACCCGTTTACGTCGTAACGGCCATAACTCTTCACTATCACACTACCAATAGAAAGCTGACGCAGGTCCGAATGGACACTACGCCGACGTGCGGGAGAATCAATGCCCTCATGTGAAGGAGATCCCACAAGACACTTTTGTGAGTCATCTGGTACATTCCCGAACTGACAGTCAATAAAGGAAAAAGTGTTACAATTGTCATACCTATACACGATGTATGAGGACGAAGTATACAAGGCTTACATGGTCTCGGATCCAGGAGATAAAATTAGGTACCCCGTGCAATCCATTTAGACGCAAGTTGTCTAGCTGTTTCGCCGTTGGTTGACGGTTACGAGAAGACCTCCAGTTTTCTTTATCGAACTCGCTAAAAAATAACGAGAGTAAGAAAACATTGTGTTTCCTAAACATTGAATATACAATTCCTTTAAGCCTAGTAAACTATTACCTGAAGAATTTCTCAGCCTCTTCTATATTTGACCACATGTAGAGCAAAGCAGATTTCCGTTCGTTCTCACTGAATTCATATGCCACTGGTGGACCAACAGCCTTGCCGTTCCATTGAAATATGCTAATGTGACTGCACGGATGCACCATTTCATCTTCATGGTACCTCTTCGTATGGGCAAATACATTGTGGTCTTCAGTCAAGTAACCACTTGTGAGGAAAGCTATCTCCTTAAATTTGAACTCCTCTGCTATACAACCTTCAACCTTTGCCTTGTTACCCACCATTGATTTCAGTTTTTTCAACATTCTTTCTATGGGATACATCCACCTATAACACACTAGCCCACCTACCTTTGCTTCATATGGGAGATGGATAAGAAGATGCTGCGTAGGATTGAAGAACGCAGGCGAGAATATTTTCTCCAGCTTGCAAAGAAGCACCGGTGCCGATTCCTCTAGTTTCTGCATCATCTCCTTTAAAATTTCTTTAGCACAAAGCTGCCTATAGAAATAGCTAAGTTCAGCTATCGCTTTCCACACTTCCTCGTTAATGTAACCACGCAACATTACTGGGATCAACCTTTCCATCATTATATGGTAATCATTACTCTTCAACCCATTGATCTTCATTGTTTTCAAGTTCACAGATCTTCTGAACCCCGCACCATAACCATCGGGAAATTTTAAATCTTTCATCCACTTCATCACTTCTTTTCGTTCATTGGGTCTCAAGGCAAATCCAGCACGAGGCTTGCCTCCATTTTCTCTGAGCATGAGAGTTGGGCGGTTACATATGTTACCTAAGTCCACTCGGGCCTTGAAATTGTCTTTTGTTTTATCTGGGAAATCCATGACGGTGTTAAATAGTGCTTCACACATGTTACGCTCTTGGTGCATTACATCGATGTTGTGCGGGAGCTGCAATGCCCTCATGTAAGGGAGCTCCCAAAGGCCACATTTGTGAGTCCAGTTATGGGTCTTCCCGAAACCTGCAAACCCATCCCCATCCTCATTTCTCACTAGATTACTCAGCTCCTCAGTGATTTCCCACCCGGTGCGACGCTTCGGGAGTTCCTTCGTGACAATGGTGTCCTTCCTGAACTCGTGTGCCTGGAGCCTGAAGGGGTGGTTCAAAGGAAGAAAACACCTATGACAATCGAAGTAACAGAACTTCCCACCCTTATCGAGCCAGAAACAATCTGTTTCTTTTCCACAAATAGGACAGCCTAGCCTTCCACTGACTCTCCACCCAACAAAGATCCCATACGCTAGATAATCATGTATGGACCACAAATATGCTGCCCGAAGTTTGAATTTTTGCTTCATGAAGCTGTCATACGCCTCCACTCCTTCCCAAAGCTCTTTCAACTCCTCAATCAATGGCTCAAGCATAACATTGAGGTTTACGCCGGGATGATCCTTCCCAGGTATGATGAGAGTTAAGAACATAAACTCATCTTTCATGCAATCTTCAGGTGGAAGGTTGTACGGTATGGCAAAGACAGGCCAACATGAGTAAGACGCTGCGGTCATACTGAAAGGCGTGAAACCATCTGTCGCCAGCCCAATACGAACATTCCTCTCTTCACTAGCAAATTCTGGATCGAAGCTGTCCAGGGACTTCCATGCGTCGCTATCACACAGATGCTGCATTACCCCATCCTTCGGGAACTTACGATTCTTGCGCCACCTCATGCGGCTCGCAATTCTACTAGCCAAGAACAGACGTTTCAGTCTTGGAGTGAGACGCATCCAGCGAAGCTGCTTATGTGCCCTCTTTGTTGTCACCTTCTCCCCTTCTTCGTTTACCACCTCTATGTACCTTGACAGGCCACATTTTAAGCATTTCTCTAGTTTCGCACGATCGCACCAATATATCATGCAGTTGGACGGGCATATATTGATCTTCTCATATGGCATTCCCAAAGCCTTTAGCAGCTTCTTTGACCGGTAAATGTCTTTAGGCACCTTATGATCGGCAGGAAGGACATCACTAAACAAGTCCAAAATTGCCTTATAACATTTGGCTGAGCAACCAAACTTTGACTTTATGCTCATTAGACGGGTCACGAACTGCAGGATGGTAACCGTTGTTTGTCCATGCAGAGGCATTTCTAAGTCTTGGAGGAGTTTGAACAACTCTTCAACCTCTTTTGTAGGCGGATCTTCAGGATTGTTGACAAACTCTGCCTGCATATCTTCTAACATATGATCCAACCGATCAACGTTTTCACCGTCATCCACCTCCATCTGTGCTGATACTATACTCCGTGACTCGCCGTGCTTATCCCAAACCTTATAACCTTGAACATACCCATGACTGCAAAGGTGTAGTGCCACAGTTCTCTTGTCATGTGACTGGATGTTCCCACATTTGGTGCATGGGCACCTAATCACAGCGTGGGTTGACTCTCCACGAGCGTTCTCTAAAAACTTTTCTGTCTTCTGAAACCATTCCTTTGTGTGACATCCGCCCTTCTTCCAACCAGCATACATCCACTCACGATCATCTTCCATGTTTGTGGACCAGGATGGCTCAGTTTTGCTGTTGTGTAAACCACCAACCAAAAATTCAGCATATAAGAGCGATGCACGTGGCTTAGGTGATAACCCTACTATAGGAAAGGCCATAAACCCACCCGAGAATGGAGGCGGCCGCATGCGACTCGTGACGTGCCCGATGGTCCGAACGAAATTTCGGCAGCATAACCCCGCTGTTCTCCGAACGCACGCCTATCATGGTGCGACGGAGAACAACTGGGTTATGCTGCCGAAATCTCGTTCGGACCATCGGACACGTGCACGAATCACATGCGGCCACACCCATTCTCCGGCTGTCCAAATACGTGGACAATCCCGGAACCACGCACATCACAAGTAATCCTGTGTTTGGACCGAATGAAACTATACAATCTATGCATCCATAGATTGTCCAGGTGCATTAGGCCCAAACATAGGAATAAATGTGATGTGCGTGCTTCCGGAACAGGTGACGCCTAGGGTTAACTACTGGTCTGCGCACTTAACCCTAAAACTCTAGGAAAATAATGGTAAAAATAAAGTAAAGTGCATAAACAAATAAACAATGTATCGTTATGAATTAAAACATTTCAATTATCATCAACTTAAGTAAAACATGTAGCAACAATAAAAACAAAGTAGTACCATTCATACATTTCAATTATCATCAACTTAAGTAAAACATGTAGCAACAATATCATACTAATCACATGCAACCAATCGCCTCATCCCTAATCATACTAATCAAACTACCACAACGTAGTTAACTCCCGTCGGCTTAATCAATGCAACCAACCAACCGACGGGAATAAGCATATTTTCGATATAAATATACCGCGTGCGCCCATATACTTACTTTGCACTCACGAACTCAACGACAGTGGTGTGGGGTACGAGATGAAGCCGGGGTGGCCGGGCACATCGTCGGGGTGGCCGGGGAAGGGGCGCCGTGCTGGGCCGGGCAGTGGCCGCGCGAGGGCCGGACGGGGACGGGCAGGCGGCGCCGGTGGCTGGGGTCGGCGCGGGGCAGGCCGGGGGGGCCGGGGAGGGCGCGGCGCCGGTGGCTGGGGTCGGCGCGGGGCAGGCCAGGGGCCGGGGAGGGCGCGGCGCCGGCCGGTGGCCGGGCAGGCGGCGGGCGGCGGGGGCGCCTGCGTAGGGGCCGCGCGCCGGGGACGGTGGGCGGGGGGCAGCGGCATCGGCAAGCCGCGGCGGGGGACGGGACGGGCGCGGCGGGGGCAGGCAGCGGCGGTCGGCGGCACGGCGCAGGCGCGGGTGGCGCAGGCGCACGAGAACGGGAGCGACGAAAGGGAGAGGGGCAAGTGGGCCGGCGCGTATAGCCTGGCCCGCCCTAAACCCCGTCAGCCAATGGACGAGCCGACGGGAGTTATTTAACTCCCGTCGGGCAGTCCGGAGGCTGACGGGAGCTACATTATCTCTCGTCGGCTTCGTTATGGCCGACGGTAGTTAATTAACTCCCGTCGGCAACCCTAAAAACCGACGGGAATTATTTTGGTCGATGGGAGTATTCAGTTTTGCTGTTGTGAGACGTCCGCTGATACGACCCGATGGGGAGAGGTAGGTAACTTTAGATGTTGTTGCTGCTTTTTCATATTATATGTTCAAATTAATAATAGAAACTAATACTTTATCTTAATCACTTGGACAGGTCTTGGATGGTTTTGGAGAGTGCAGGGGGTCACAGCCGCCTCCCCAATGGCATCCTCGGCCTTCTATGCAGGAACACTTCCCTGGACTTGTCGAGTACGCCGGAGTGACGGGCCCAGCCTACACCTTCGACCACTACGCCGTCGCCCCCGACGTAGTAGATCGGGACGGCAGAGAATTCAACAACAAGGCGGAGCGGGTGAAGCAAGAGCTGTGGGTAAGTCTTCCTCGCACTATATTGTTTAATAAGTCGCATTTGTTGCATATTCTAAAAATAATGTATGGATACATCGTCTTTGTATGTAGGATTTCTTCAGATGCGAGGCTGGATACGAGGCCAGGGCGGATGTGGTGGCTACCACGAGCTGTAAGAAGCTCGTCGTGGACGTGCACTACGAGGCGCGCATCCAGGCCATCGTCACTTACCACGGCTCCATCCTTGGGGAGAAGGTGAGCAAGAAGGATGCCCGAACCATGTCGTTGACTCCGGACCAGTACTTGCAGGTAAATACAAAACTTTATTATTGGTACTAAATATGCTTAATTTTATCTTCTGATATGCCGTGTACTTGTATTTTTTAGATGATTACTTATTGGTGCGCCGCGCATCCTGAGTGCTGGGAGCAGATGGTGCAGAGGTGGTGCTCGGCTGAGTGGGACGAGGCGCACAACGCTAGCCGGGAACGGCATTTGATGATGCAAGGTCCCTCCCACCATCAAGGCAGCCGCAGCCTGGGCAAATACGCGGAAGCATGGGTACGCACTCTTTTTTATTGAGGTATATAACTTTTGATTAGACATGATTTCTAACCATCTCGTTGGTTTTCTCGCAGTCGGCGTCACATGGTGGCCAGCCTTGCTCCATCTTCTCGACATATGCTATGGCCCACAAGGGGAAGGCGACGTCTGACGTCACCTACAACCCGGATGACGGGCCCGAGGCGTACACCAACCCTGCCGTCCACAGCCGCCTCAGTGAGTACACCGCCATGGCGAAGGAGGTCCATGGGCCAGATTACGATCCGAGGACCAAGGACATCGACGGAGATGTCCTCATGAGGGTCGGAGGAGGCAAGAGGCATGGGTGGTACTGGATTGCCGACGGGGCAATCGACTCGTCCTCCACTCCCACTCTATCTCAGGTGCGAGCAAGGAGCACGAGCGCGAGCCCAACCATACGACCTCGGCAGGACAGCTCACAACATCGTATCCAGCAACTCTAGGTTATTCCTTATCTATTCATCGTTCATTGATTATTATATATCTTCTCTTTGCATTATCGTAACATTAGGGCAAAATATTACAGACTCAGCTAGATGATGAGAGGAGGCAACGTGAGGAGCTGGAGAAGAGGATGGCAGAGATGTTCGCGTACATGCAGAGCCTTGGCGCCGCACAGGGTCATGCTCCACCACCTCCGTTGTTCCCTACAGCTGACCCTGCTGAGTTCACTACTCCTGTGAGTATCAAAATTTTAGTACTGCATGATATATATTCATATGTTCTCACACATGCAATCTCTTCTCTGTGCAGGGTCAATCGGCGGCGTCGAACAACCCTCACGCTTCGTCCAGCCCTTCGCCGAACCAGTCCAGTCGCCCACCTCGTTGATGACCTGTTTTGTGATGATCCAGACTTATATTTGTGAGTGTTGGTGATGTTAGTTATACTTGGTCTTGTGAGATACTTAGTGAGACTTATGTGCTGTGAAACCTGATTTATGTGGTGATATTTGTGACATATATGGTGTTGATGATAAATGTGTTGATTCTGTCATGCGAATGATATACAATGTGATATGAATGATATATATCTTTTGTTTGTTTGGATGGAACAGCAAAAACAAATAAAAAAGGGACTTCCTGGTCACTTTGCCGAGTGTAACACTCGGCAAAGGGTATCTTTGCCGAGTGCTATGACCATGGCACTCGGCAAAGAAGGACACCTGGGAACCAGTAAAGTCTTATTTGCCGAGTGATGTGGTCAAGGCACTTGGCAAAGAAGCTACCTTTGCCGAGTGCCACCTAGAGCACTTGGCAAAGGGACTGGCAAAGGGGCCCACTGGAGGACTCTTTGCCGAGAGCCCGTCCACTAGACACTCAGCAAAGAATCCTCCTTTGCCGAGTGCCTACGAGAGCTCTCGGCAAAGGGACTGGCGGTGGGGCCCACTAGAGCCATCTTTGCCGAGCGCCATGATAGCAGGCACTCGGTAAAATTGGCCTCTTTGTCGAGTGCTAAAGAAGACACTCGGCAAAGGATCCGTCACCATCACTTGGCACCGTGACGGCAACTTTTCTTTGCCGAGTACCAAATGGCACTCGGCAAAGTCTTTGCCGAGTGCCCGACAAAAAGTACTCGGCAAAGAGGCCGTTGCCGATGTACAGTTCACCGAGCGTTCTTTGCCGAGTGTTACACTCGGCAAACACTTTGCCGTGTGTTTTCTAGGTTTTGCCGAGTGCCTTAGGCACTCAGCAAAGGAGTTGTGTCCGGTAGTGCGCCAACACAAAATGTAGATTCAGATGCAACAATAGACACTTGCATTGTCAAAACATCACGAGCAAGTAGGGAGAGCATATGATATTCAACCTTCTGAGTTTTTTCGCCATGTTAAAATATCAAATGTATTTTTGGTTAGCTTTAGTTACATTTAATTGTGGTCCTGCTAAGTATTTCTCCAACTCACTTGATTTTGTACAAGTCTAACCATATGTATCACTTTTAAATAAGAATATATCAAGCATATCATCAGCACTATCTAGAAATTGGCCTATGTTTGATCGTGTAGACTCTGCAAAAACACTCTTTGGAGAAGGCGCATCACAAACATATTAATTAAACATCTTTCGAACATTATTGAATTCATAAGTAGGTTTGTAAGCATTTCTATGCAACTTTCTCAAGTAAAAGTTTGCAACTTGTCGGGTATCGTAATTAGAGGTACCTGGATTATGCCCCTAAACGCACTTAACCCCTAATCTACCGTAAGACATGTTCCCCAAGGTCACGAAAGTATGAGCCATGATTCACCCGAGACCCCACTCGACGGTCGCTCAAAACTCCGCCTCACCCGAGCCTGCCCTCGGGCGAGGGCAGTGCTCGAAGAAATCCTCATCTCGCCCGAGTCCCCATCTTCACGGAACAATGGTTTCTGCCTCGCTCGAGCCCGCCTCGGATAGGAAGACAAACCCGAGCTCAGCCCCAGTCAAATGTCACGGGAACCATGGAGACATGGGCATTCAATGCAAATACCTACCCCACGTGACACCGCAGTCAAATAGGAGTGACAGGACCGCGATCCCGTCCACTTTCACCAACTACGATGACGCATGCCCAGGAATAACAACTGCTGCTCCCCCGCGTCGTCTGCAGAGTCCAAACAACTCCGGATGGGACGTGCGTACGAAAAAGCATGGTCTGGTCCTCGTGAGGAAACTACGCCTCAACCGAAGCCGGCCTCAGCCTTGGAACAAGCTCCGCCTCGCCTGAGCCCGACCTTGGCCACCTGCCCCCGCAAATCCTACAGAAGGCCACTCCTTCAATTGTTCCCTGCATGACTACGAGCCCCAGAGTAGGCTCGGCCATGGCCTTGGGAAGACTTCCGCCTCGCCCGAGCGTGTTTTCGGCCGTGATAGTATCAACAAAGGGACGCTCGACATCACCAGAAGATGCAGAGTGGACGTCGAATAGCCTACTTATTGCCAAGAGCTTTTTACCATACTTACCACTGCTCCAACCACTATGACTCAGACAAATCCTCCATCGGACCTTGGCCTCGACTCTGCTCAGTCAAAGATACAAATACAGGAACCGGACATCCCCTTCCGAGCTCAAGTCAATAGCAGGTACGGGGACCATACCGATGGCCATGCTGGCTACAGGGGTTCGGACACACATCCCCTACCGTATGCAACAAGTCCCAATGCTTCTGGTAACCCTCCTTGAGGCTATAAATAGAGTCCCTAGACTCTATTTATATAATCAACAATCTAGAAGTACAATACAGACGACTAGCGCATAGGACCCAATCGTCGGAGATGTCTCCTACCTAGATTCCCTAGACTCAGTCATCATGATTTTTAAAAGATCTAATACGAGGACTCCTGTAATACCCAAATTTGTAAACCAAATAAAAGGAGATAGTTATTCCTATATAAAAGTCCTCTATTTTGATATCATATGTGAACATTCTTATTTAACTAAATAATTAGCCAAAAATATATAAATAATATATGCACCATGCCGAAGTTTATTTGTATGTGCATTTGTTAACAATAAAAATAATAAGTATAGAAAGACATTGGTATCCAAATTTGAATTGAGACCTAATTTACAGTTCTAGAAATTGGAGAAGAGAAGGAAAGCTACTATACAAAATAAAACAAAATATGGGATAAATAGAATCTTGCTATGATGGTTTGACCAAATTGCACAATTAAAATGAGTTTAAATTTGCAATCAAGTTTGAATTCAAAATTTAGATTCAAAATAATTAAGAATAAATAAAAACATAAAATAAAATCAAAAGAAAAAGGGAAATAGGAACCTAAGCTTCACTTGGGCTGAATCTGGCTCGCTTGGCCCACTCCCGCTTTCTCTCGTGTGGCCCAGCGGCATGATCACACTAACGGGTGGGCTCGGGTGGTCGGCACCTCCGTGACTCGGTGTGCGTGTGCTGTGGCTTTCGCTGTCATACGGGCCCCGGTCGCAGTCCCACCTCCCTATCCACGCTCGGAGTTAACAGCGCCTCCGCCATTGCCGCGACATCCCCATGCATGCCGGAGCCACGAACCGCACCTGTGTGGCATAAAGCTCTCCCCACCTCGCGGCAACCCTCTTCTCGTCCAGTCGCCAGTTAGTCCCTCTGCTCCAGCCAGTTGGGACCTAGACCGAAGGGATTCGATTGCGCCAGGGCTCCGTTGTGACACAGTCGTGCGCCGCCACCAAGCTTCGCGCCCTACTGCCTCTCTCGCCCTGTTTCGTGCCCCGGAAGAGACTCACAAGCTCATACACAATCGACCCCTCGACTAATTTGGGCTCGTCGTTGGCTCAGGCCATCCCGATTGCTCGCCGGAGTCGGAGCTTCACCTCGGATCCGCTCGACATCGTCGGCCGGCCACAACACGGTCCTAATTCCTGGTAAGGACCCTCCCTCAGTTACGCCGTAATCCTCCCTTCGTGTAGCCTACTTCCAATTTGAGGTTGGGGTCCTGAATAGTCGATCGGGCGTTCGCCGTTGGCCGTACCGTCGTGGGAGCTCTGTGCCGTCGTGGTTGGTGGCTGGGGGAAGGAGAAAGGCTGGGAGCCGATAGATCCACAGCGAACGGTCAGATTTGATCTCGGTTCCGATATCACCTCGGCCGTTGATCCGATATCATGTGGTCGCGATTAGAGTAGTGGTAATGTTTCAGTTGATGTAATCCTAGCCGTTTGTTGGCGATCTAAGGGCTCGGGTTAGATCACCACGTGGATGTCTTGTGGGCCACCGATCTCTGATCATGCGGTCATCGCTACTTCTATCTTACAATTAAACCGTAACCATTTAGATCTAATCCTGTGGCGCTGGTGCGCGCGTACCCCTTTGTTGCGCCAGTTTCACATATGAAACCCTATACTTGTTGGATATCAACCCGCGGTCCAGAGTTAGGCACTCGGAGTCTTGGGACTTTTTGCGCATTAACCCCTGTACTTATCTCTATTTATGCGCCAAGTCCAGAAACCAGAGAAATTAGAGAATTAATTATAGAAATTGATTTTAATACAAAAATAATTCTAGAAACTTGTAAAATGCATATAAAATTCATTTTAATTCCGTTTTAGTCCATTCCAGTTCCTATAATTTTATAATAATATTGTTGATCATATAGTGTCTCTGTTTTAACATGAAAACTATATTAAAATTGATCTCTTAATTAATCTTGTACCAAGCACATAAAATCTTCGAAAATTCATAACTCGAAATCTGTAACTCCGAATTTGGTGTTTCTTTTCCATATGATCTCATTTTAATGTGTAGATTATTAATATGTATTTTGTATACATGTTTGGTGTGATGTTAATTTCTCCTTTGTACTATGCTTGTTTATATTGTGGCGAGTAGAAGAGCCAGTGGCCGAGGATCCGGGTGTTCAGCAGGTAGAAGTTGCTGAGCAGGAGCTCATTGAAGGCAAGTTGTGCCCTTAACCACTTTTATTACCCAATAATGTTCTTTTATTATCACTTATCCATGTATAGGCTTAATTTTGATGGGACCCAATAGGTCACCCTAGTCTGGTTATCTTTTTACCTTGTTCACCCTTGAATTATTTGGGTAGTTTTGTTATTGCTCTATATGGTTTTGGGTTTAATATTACATTATGATCATGTTCCAATTATACTGTTATTTTATTTACTGTTCATGTTAAGATCATTATTTTTAATTAGAACATGGAGCTTAACTTGAGAAACACGTGCCACCACAAGGGTGGAATGGGACGCCCTTGGCTGAGTAACTAGGAAAGCTAGTGGAGAACTACCTTATCCGATAGGGGCAAGGGCAGTAGGGGAGTAGGCGTGTAGGGAGGTTCTCGAGTTGATTTTGCTGCGATGGCGGTTAGATGGGGGATTCCTGCATTGCTCTTCCTAGAAACTGTAGCAGGTTTTCTGAAGCTAGTGGAACTTTGTAAAGGCCTCATAATGTTACCCTGCCTTGCCTCCTTGGTTGAGGTGTATGGGATTCATGACCCTTGGAAGATGGGTAACATGACTTGTGAGTACAGGGTACAACCTCTGTAGAGTGTAAAACTGGTATACTAGCCGTGCTCGCGGTCATGAGCAGCTTAGGACTCTCGCATGATTAAACTATAGAACTAAATTTAATTTGTCATTTGCATTGCATGGGATTTATTATTAATTTTGTTCTATTATTATTCTAGTTTGGTATTCACTTACATCTAGTAATTGCTAATAAAATTTGACCAAAACTTAATAAAAGCAATGCTGAGCCTTAACCCCTATTATTGATCAGCCTCACACTTCACATGAACTCCCACCTTTGGTGAGTTCATGCACATTATTCCCCACAACTTGTTGAGCTATGATATTTTGTGAGCTCACACTTGCGATACATAAACCCCCCCCCCCCATAGAGGAACAGGTTGTCTAAGAGGAGCCACACAACGAGGAGTACGACTTGATCTAGGTGGCGTTTCCTAGTCAACTTTATGGCACCATGGATGGACTCTTAGTCATTTTATGTTATCATTTATTTTTGTAAGACTTCCACTATGTAATATTTGCTTTCATAATATTGTGACATTTATCTCTATACACTCTGTTATATATGTGTTGTTCTTGGCGCACATATGAGACGCACCCGGCTTTATCCCTTAAATCTAGGTGTGACAACTCTAGAACTCCAGAAGTACAAATATGGCAAAGATATTATTGGAATATGATAGACAAGTTAGAGTCCTAAACAAATAGGACAATATCCCAACATACAAGACAGAGTCCTAAGTAGATAGGACCGGGCCTAATGGATAAGGAAAGCACACTTGTAATTATAGAGAGTTGGATTCTCATATGACTAGGTTACCAGATTAGATCTATTATGTAACCTACTCGTATTCATCCTTGTGACTGTCCACCTTCTTGGACTATATAAGGAGAGGTGGGGGAGCTCCAACAGCGCAGGCCAGAACATAATGGATCAATAGTCACCAAAACACTAGGTGTAGAGTATTATCTCACAACGAGAGCCTAGACCCACCTAAATCCAACCTACCCTATAAATTTACTATGGGAAAATCCTCGATAGAGGGATCGAGATACTAACCCTATATAGACTTTGAGGAGTATCTAAACCGCAATAGGAGTTTGCTTTAGAAGGCAAGTGTGTCCTTGATCACATTGTTTGACCTATATAATATTTACTAGAATGTTCTCACCTATGCATTGCACAGTTAGGTTAACCTAATGGGACCTAATATGTTATATCTAGATTTGTCTTCCTATACCTAGCTTGTTTACACCTGGGTTACTTATTATTGGGTAGACTTGCTAGTGCTCTACTTAGTTTTGGGATAATGTTACATAAGAAACATTGATATTGATTCATTATTGTTGGCTTATTTATTAAGCATGATAAGATCACTTTGTTTAATTGGAACTCGAGAAAGCAGTGCAACCACAAAGACTATTATGGCATGAATGATTAATTAGGGAGCCTAGTTATGGTTAGCCTTACCTAAAAGGGGAAAAAGGGAGGTGTTGCTCAAGTATAGGTAGTCTTGGGCTGATATGCTTTGTAGTATCTTTTTAGACGAGTGATTCCTATACCATCTCGTCCTGAAACTTTAGCAGGTTTCCTCGTGCTAGTGGAACTTTATAAAGGCCTCATAGCGTTCCTATACAATCACACCTCAGAAGTCTTGTATTGTGCCTGATCAGCACAACGTGGTTGGGTGCAAAGTTCTTTGAACTTTTACATGACTTATGGGTAAAGATGTGCAACCTCTACAGAGTATAAAACTGATATGTCAGACGTGCTCACGATCATGAGCGGCATAGACCCTCGTATGATAAAATTAAACCGGACATGTATTTTATTGTTGGTATTGCATTTATGATCACTTATTTAATTGGGATGATATATACTTACAATTAGTAAATGCTAATAAAATTTTGACCAACAAAATTAAAAGCTAAATTCTTAGCCTCGGCCATATATTTGGTAAGCCTCACACTGTATTTTTTCCTACACACTTGCTGAGTGCCCATCATAAATGTACTCACACTTGCCAGATTTGTTGCTGCGAATCAGGTCATCTAGAGGAAGATTACTACAAAGAGTTCAATGGGTTTTAGGTTGTCATCGCTCCAGTCAATCTACTTGTGGCTCGTTAGCGGGAACATTGTTGTTGTCGTTTAGTTTCTTTTGTTTAATTATTTTTAGAAAGGCATTATATTTATATAATTAAGTTTGTGACACTGATTTTCTATACACTGAGTCATGATATGTGTGAAATTTGATCCTCACACAAATATGAGATGCATTTGGATTTATCCTTAAATCCGGGTGTGACACCGAACCTGTACAAATCTCTGTGTATTTGTATCTTTACTTTCTATTCTTGATCACTCCAATCATGTACATACAATTAAGAGAGTGTTTAGTTTCTAGGGACTAATTTTTAAATTAGTCCCTCCATTTTATTCCATTTTAGTCCCTAAATTGCTAAATACGGAAACCAAAACTCTATTTTAGTTTCCGTGTTTGGTAAAGTACTAAAATACAATAAAATGGAGGGACTAAAATTAGTCCTTAGAAACCAAACACCACTAACTATCAAGAAATCCTTGACACATTTCTATTTGAAAATTTTTTAACATGTTACCTGTGTACAATATGTGACCTTGTCTCTCCATAACTCGCTTAGACTGTCTCCAGTAGAGCGAGTAAAATAGAGGACGTGAAACTGTAGATAACACTGTTTACAAAGGGAATTTCGAAATAAGTATAATATAGAGGATGAAATAGGGGATTTGGTGTAGATAGCCTCATGGTGTACTCAAAAGGGGTGCGTCATGTAGTTCTATGTGATCTTCATTTTAACCCTCTTGCCATGACACTCCAAAGCTATATGAAATCTAAGCCAAAACTTGACAGAAGATAACTTTTGGGGTAAAGACAACTCTTTGTATTCGTTGTATTATGTAAACGCTCAGTATTGCAAAGTTAATTTGTTGGCGCCTATAGGTTAGGTCCCATACAGAAGTATAATTTCTATGTAAAATTTTGTGTGACGTGCTCGATCCATATATTTGCATTGGCAACAACAACATCGACAATGATTACTGTAGATAAATCAGACCATGGCCATGTTGGTCTAGAACACTAGGCCATTGTAGGTCCGCTCCACTCGGCCGTTGTCAGCCTTGAGGAAGTGCACCAGGTGCGGCCACCGAAAGCCCAAGCATGTGAGGGCTCAAACCTAGGTATACAGACCTCAGGCCCATTTAGACTATATATAGTCTTAAACTCTTTAGGTCCCTTTAGCTTTAGGTAGGGTTTTGCTTTTAAAACAACATTTGGCTTTGGCTTTTTCGTCCAAACAACTTTTCTAGATAAGCCAAAACCATTATAAAAACTACTTACAAATACCTTCTAGCCTATTTTTCAAAAGAAACCATGTCTAGTTACCTTTTTATATGTTTATGATTATTATAGCCAGTCTTAAATAAAAACATTCATACAAACCATGTGCCTGCAATAGTACTAAGGAAAAAACACAGCATCTATTATAGACAGATGCACATGCATATAAAAGTAACAACGGGTCTAGAAACAAAGATTTCCCTAGCCATATCGTGTCAGAATCTATCCATGGTCTACTCATTGGATTATGTACTTGACATATCCTACGCATTTTAAGAAGCCTGATATATTGCATACATTTTTGAATAGTTGGCACATAATAAGGATTCCGAACGTATTCTCCAAAATCCTTATCTAAGCATGTTTTTTTCCACAAATGTAGTTATGGGAACCCATAGTAGTGTAACACCATAAAAGCCATCAACTAAAAATAATGAATTTGGTTATTATGGTAATTAGGATAATAATTTTTTAAGTGTTTAATTATTTATTTGCATTTTGATTAATTCTCTTTGTATGCGCATGATTTATTATCGGATGTTTAATATCAATTTTTTTTTTAAAAAAAGAAAAATCCTAGTGAATAATATAATACTTAAATAATATAATAATTATTAGTCTAAAAATAAATAATTTATTTATAAATAGTTTTGGTGAATTTTTTATGAATTTTTGAGCTATCTAAAAATGTATTTCGGAATTAGAAAAAAAAAGAAAAAAAACAAAAACCTCCTAACCTAACCGGCACACTAGGGGCCCAGTCCCCAAAACCCTAATGCACGCCAGGCCCTAGCTGACCTGGCTTCCCAGCCACCGCCGCCTGCACTTTCCCTTCTCCCTCCCTAACTCTCTCTCCTCTATCCTATCTCTCTCCCTTGCTCTCTCTCTCACGCACGCAACAGGAGGCCGCCAGGAGCGAGCCGCGCTCCCTGCCGCACCCTGGACGCGCTCGCGCCGACCCCGCCCCGATGGCGCCCTGCACCGCGCCATGCCGCCCAGGCCCCCGCGCCGCTCGCGCCCAGGCAGGCTTGCGCTCCCTGCAGCGCCACCCCCCGCCGCGACAGATCGAGCCGCGCCCCGAGCGACCGCGACGCCCGCGCGCAACCGAGCCCGAGCCGGTCCCTGCGCGCACAGCCCCGCGACCCCGCGATGACTAAGCCGTCACTCCGCGCGTTCGTTCATCCACGGCATTAATGGAGTTCAAGGCGTCCGTTTCTTCCTCTCCGTTATTATCTTTGGCAACCAACGCATTGATAGCATTTGAAGACCGACGACGCCCCATTGAAGCTACCCGACGTCCCTTTCTCTCCCTCCCACTCTTTATAAATATGCCGAGCTCTCTCTCCATTCTCCCCTACCCGAGCTCGCCCCTCTCTCTAGCTCTTCTCGCTCGCCATCGCTCTTGCACTGCTCGTCGCCGGAGTTTGCCGTTCATCGCCGGAGCCACGCACCCACCATCCGAAGACCGAACCCCTGCTCTTCTCCACCCGACCGAAAACCCGTCGATCCATCTCCGTCACACGCACGAACCCAAGGTTGAAGACGACCCAAATTAATTTGTGTATTTTATAAAATATTTTTGATTCGATTCATGAATTGTATGTTTATTTTGTTGTAATATGAACATGTGTGATCCGAAATACACGTGTATGTGCGTTATGGAATTTTTGGTAGATACGTAGTGCATCGTGATAATTCATGTTAATCGATGCGTTGATTTTTGGAGTAGAGAGAAAGATGACAAAAATTTAGTAGTCACACGTTGGTGATAAAAACACTAGATAAGAAACTTTGTAGTCAAATTTGGTAACAATGAACTTTAGAAACTATTTGGAGAATTGTAGTCATGGGTGCATTTTTAATGGATTTAGAAAATAGTATAGAATTTATGTCTTATAAACATTATAGGATTTTAAATGATTTAGCTCCGATTATTTTATTAATATTTTCTTTTAGAGAGAAAGGAGAAAATATCACTGATAGTATGGAAAATAGATTTTTTTACTAGCCAAATAAACATGCTTGCAAGTATAGCACTTAAATTCTTAGAATAAGCAAAATACTTGTTTATATCAAAATAACCTCGCTTGTGTTATAAAAAGTCCAAATAGTAATTTATATGGATTTTTATAATATTAATATTAATAGATTCATTTTTAGCTGTACTCAACAATTCAAGTTAAGGATAAAAAGAATAAAAACTACTAGTCTATTTATTAGTATTAAAGACAATAACTACCATTTATTTTCATGTTAATATGTATTAATACTAGTTAAAACTGTATTTATAACACTCACTCATAAATTCACCATTTATGACTCACAATAATAACTAAAATTGAATTAATAAGTATTTATGCGTTTATGACGTATTTAAGGTGTGATAAGTGCGATATGTTAATGTGTATGTAATGGTGTATGTTTATGTAATGGTGCGCGCTTATTTATTGGTGTATGTTTTATTTTTGTATGTGCGATGTGGGACTCTATTAGAAGCCGACTGTGTGGTAGAGGATTCGAATACGTTCAAAGACGAACCACAGGACATGTTTGAGCAAGGCAAGTGGATTCTCCCTCTGCATATTCTTTTGCACCCAATCATTGCATATAATAATGTTTACTTTTTGATATACTGCATAATTTGATGGGTTTTACCTAATTAAGGACTTCCTAGATTTACCAAATGTATTCCTTGTTTAACCTGGGAAATTATTAAGCTTTGCAAATTTGTGCTACCACTCAACTTAATGATTTTAATGTCACTCATTAATTGGTATTAATGTTCCAAAATTGAAATTGGCAATTATGACATTAACCCGATGGTTAACGCAACATTATTTCAAACTAATTGGAACATGGAGTGACCACCTAGGATAACAGTGCAACCACGAGTGCTATCATGGCTCTAGCTTTGGTAATTAGCTTTATATGCTTAGTGCCTGGCAACCTTACCTGAAATATGGGCAAGAGGGAGAGCGGTAGGTGTTGGCAGCCCACGTTAACATGGGGACGTATTCTTGGCTAAGGTACCTCACCCAGGAGGCCACCACCATCATCTTTAGAAACCTTAGCGGGTTGCTTCGTATTAAGTGTATTCTGTGAAAGCCTCATAATGGATCCCTAGCCATTCACCTCGGCAGTGTTTAAGGGTCCGATCAACCCGGGCTAGATGGGATACATGGCTTGTGGGTAAAGTTGTACCACCTCTGCAGAGTGTAAAACTGATATATCAGTCGTGCTCCCGGTTAAGAGCAGCCTAGACTCCTCACATGATAATTGAACTTGAAGATGGAATTAAATTGAGATCCGATGATCTGTCAATGGTTTGCTTAAGTGGTTTCACTTAAGTGTTTTTGTTATATTCATATTCCTTTGTTTAAATGGGATACTTGGGATTCACACTTATTAGTAAGACAGGTGTTATTAATAAAATGTTGACCAACTAAAATGCTTACTGCTCAACCTTAGCCTCACCTTGTTATACCTGCATTAATTTTTCCCCCACTTGCTGAGCCCCGATCATAAGTGAGCTCACCTTGCTAATATTTTGATCAGAGGGTGATGCTGGAGACTTTGATGGAGATTTTAACAACGATGAATTCTAAGTCTAACGATGCGCCGGTCATCTTCCTGTGGGAGATTGCCCCTGTTATTTAAATTCCGCTTTACTTTGATGTGATACTTGTTAAAGATACAATGTTTCAGATGATGTAATAAAGTATTCTACTCTCTTTACGCCTTTATTGCATTGTCTTTTGATATATTACTCTTGTGACGTCAACATATGCGTGGAAATGGATCCTGGCACACATATGGTATGCGCTCGGTTCTACCCCTGGAACCGGGTGTGACAAATAGCTGCAAGAACCATCTTTTACACTTCCATTTTGTAAGATGATATCTTATTTTTTTATACTTTAATTGTATGCTCCACAACGTTAGGAATACTTAATGCAAATGGTTAAAGTGCTCTTAGGCTATATACAACAGCTCACTTATTCGATTATTCACGCCTCTTATTTCAAACTCAGCTCTTGGTATTTTGCGTATTTATATAAGCAATCTACTGCTTATAGGCTTATTCACATTTTAAGTTGGTCATTTCCTTCAACCTGGTGCGTGGTACCTTTGACAGTGGACATCGCATCACCTGAACAATGTGTACCCCTGCCTCACTCGCGTGTTGCACACCCCTACGGCCCTGCCTCGTTGGTGCGAGTCCATGTGCTGCATCATCTCTCTATTTGAGTCTATCTTTATTGGATCGTGTAAAATAAGAGATGTGAAACTATAAATAACTCTGTTTGATACTGAAAGGGAAATGTGTCCTTGGGCCATTTCTATAAATGTTTTGGTGATTAGATGCCATGTGCTAAGTGCTAAAGAGATGCCAATCAAGAATCAAGGTATGACTCTAGCCTTAGTGAATTACTTTTGGTACTAATATATTCCTCTAAGTGCTAGGAACCAAACTTGCACCAGCCTTTGGTGCACCGGACAATGTCCGGTGCACAGGCTGGTCTAGCAGAGAACTCGCTGTTCTCGGGAATCAGCGAGGGTGCCGTGGCTAAAATTCACCGAACTGTCCGGTGTCGCACTGGACTGTCCAGTGAGCCAACAGCGCCCATGCCAACGGTCGGCAGCGCGATCATCGGCCGACACGTGACCGAGCCAATGGTCACCAGGCCGCACCGGACTGTCTGGTGTGCGTCGGACAGTGTCCGGTGTGCCAAGGGAACCGAGGGCTCAACGATCGGCTTCGCCAGAAAAGGAAACAAATCGAGCACTGTTCATGTCCGATGGTGCATCGCACTGTCCGGTGCGCTAACCGACAGAAGACAAGAATTGCCTACTAAATGGAGATCCAACGGCTCCCAGCTGCCTTGGGGCTATAAAAGGGACCCCTAGGCACATGGAGCAACACATTAAGCCTCTATTGAACATCCTAAGACACCTAGACTCCGCAAACACGCATCCGAATACTTGTGATAGAGATTTGAGCACTTGTTGAGTTGTAAACTCTCTGCGCTGTGTTTGTGTGCTTGGATCTTGACTTGGGTGCGTGTCATTACTGTGACTCTAGCTCCTGTGTGTGTTTCTTTCCCTCCCTTACTCTTGTGGTTTTTATTGTGATCAATATTGTAAGGGTGAGAGACTCTAATTTGTGGAGATTCCTCACAAAAGGAAAACATCTACTAAGGAAGAAAATCGTGGTATTCAAGTGGATCATTGGATCGCTTGAAAGGGGTTGAGTGCAACCCTCGTCCATTGGGACGCCACAACGTGGAAGTAGGCAAGTGTTCTACTTGGCCGAACCACGAGATAAAAATCGTTGTGTCACCTGTGTTTATTCTTGAGCGATCTTCCATTCACTTGATAGTTGCTCTAAGTTTAATACTTATTTTGTAAAGAGCAACTAGATAAAGAAGCCATCTCTTTCTCTCTAGACATAGCAGCTAGTAAAAGATAAGATAGGAGACAAGATACTCGTACACATGGCCTCAAACCAACGCCACCTCACGCACAAGCACAACACAAGACCACATGGACCGGGGACCACCCGCTCGCCCTCAGCGGCGCACGGCGCACCCCACTAGTGAGCGGCCACCGCCCGTCGCTGTGTATCGAATCGAAATTCCCACGCTAATCTCATTCGTAAACACACCGTGATCATATCTATCGAAGCATCCAAGCGGATCGCTAAGCGATAATCAAATCCTTTCAAGAACAACCCTGTCTTTTAGTAGCAGCTCATCAATCCCCCGTTTCAACATTATTTTACGAGTATAAACCGCCCGCTGCGTGCCCGCTGTGTTGGGGACCCCTGTCAGTTCATGGTTTTCAACTGTTTTGACCTCAGGTGCAGTGTATTCTATTGTTCAGACATGCTGAATGAATGTCTTTGTTGACGTGTAGTGGATGGGTTGGTGAAGTGCGAGAAGTGGATTAGGGACGATTATGACAGGTCGGAGGAATCAAAGACGGCATGGTCGCTGAATTGGCTGATCGGGCAGAAGGAGGAGGTCAATTTGGGTTGGCCATTTCCTTTCGCGGAGGGCCGTGTTGGGGACTTGTTCTCAAATGCTATGAGATAAGAAGAAGGCAACACAAAATGTCAATGATTAATGCCATTCGTCCTTCGAAACATTATCTCCCTCAGGATATAATGATCTTCAAACGAAGGTCATGAAGGACATACCTTCGTTATCGCAGTATAAATCAATGGAAGAAGAAACATATGAGACATGAGAGATAACTCGAATAATCATGTGACATCATTAATATAACTTGATTAAATCATCATGAATGAAAGTGAACAATATTGAATTATATTTATACCTTCGGCTTGACAGAAGGCAAAAGTCCAAGTGTGACGCACGAGCAAATACAAGTCAGCGTGAACAGTACGGTGCTACTGTTCATCTATTTATAGACACAGGACGCAGCTTGTGTAAAATTACATCCACGCCCTTCATGTTCACTATTGACTTAAGGACAATCTATGGAGGGCTAAATAGCCTTTTCCTCCTTAAGTCGGTTCCTTTTCCTGCTGCTGAGCCGAAGCTTCCTTGCGCACAGCTTCGGAGCTACCTGAACCTTCGTCCTGACCATGCTTCTCATATTATGTACAACTTCGTTCTATGTCTGAAGGTTCCTTCACATATATTATACTTGAGAAACATTGTTAATCATGTTTTTGAGGACCTTCGGAAGACAAAGGCCCCCAACAGTAGCCCCTCGCAGTATTAATTTGTTGTAACAACGAATTTAGACTGCGACGTAAACGAAGGCCTTAAGCCGAAGGTCCGAAAAAACACCTTCATTTTGCTAGAATAGCAACAGTCAATGACAAACGGGATCCACCAGGCTGCAAAGCACTGGGCGTATAAATATGAACCATAGCGGTAGTATTTGATACACCATTTTTGTCGTTTGCATTATTTTCTCAAACTTTGAGCTTTTGCTCACTAGCTCTTGCCTGATTTTTGAGTTTTTAGAGCTTCGGTTTAAAGACACTTTTGCTCCAAACTCTGGAAAGTAGTAAATGAGTGGAGAGAAGAAGATGACTGAAGAGAAGAAAACGATCGGGGAGACGAAGCTGACTGAGGAAAGAAAAATGACTGAGGAAGAGAAGCTTTATGAAAAGAAAAAAGCTGTAGATCCTTTTATTTTTGGGTTTATTGAGTCCATGGCAAAAACAAATACAGAGAAGATTACCAAGGAGATCATGGAGGGTTTATCCAAAGATTCTGATGACAGTGATAGCTATGACATGGAAAGTGGTGATGAAGACTCTGAGGATCGGCCGTGGCGCCCAAGCCATACTATCTTCGGAAAATCGACTATCAAATAGAGTCATGTTGATGCCATGAGAGGAAGTATCTTTCGCGATATGACTATTGTGAGGGTTGGAGGGGACAGCGTTGCTCCTGCTCCTGAAGCAAATGAGGTGGTTATCTACCGAAGCTTTTTGAAAGCAGGGCTCCGGTTTCCATTGAGCAGGTTCTTGGTTGAAGTGCTAAAGACGTTTCAAATCTTTCTCCATCAACTTACCCCTGAAGCTATAATCAGAATGGGTTTATTTGTTTGGGCTGTAAGAAGTCAAGGATTGGAACCAAGCGTGAAGTGTTTTTGCAGCATGTATGAACTTCTGTACGAGACAAAGACCACCGGGAAAGAGCAGTATCACAACAACTTCGGTTGTTACGGATTCGTTGCCCGATCCAATGCAAGCCATCCAGTTCCCACATTCCGAAAGAGATGGCCTGGGGCCTGGATGGAAGAATGGTTTTATGCCAAGAATGATCTGATTGAAAGAGAAGACGTTAAGGAAATCATCCAACGCCCTATCTGGTCACGTTTTGGCCTTCGGAGGCCAAAGGTGACAATGGATCAGAATGATGAAGCATGTCAAAAGGCTTTTAGCAACGTCTTTACCTTCATCGGCACAAGGGATATAGTTCAAGAGCACATAGCGTACAGAATATGGCCACTTGTGGAAAATTGGGATATGCCGAAGGATACTACTGCCGAGTCAACTAAAGATGGGTTGGTTCGATTAAAATATACCTTCAGGTTTAGAGACCGGTTTGATGAGCCAAATGATGATTGGCTGAAAAGTATTGAGGCTATCAGCGACGAACTACTTGGAGTATATGGCAGGGCTGAAGATGACGCCTTGTCCGCAGCCTTCGGGGGCCGAGGGAAGAAAAGATTAAACAGAGTATTTGATGCCATTGGCTTTGTATACCCTGACTATCACTACCCGCTGCAAAGGCAAGGGAAGAAAAGGAAAACTATCGCTTTAGCCGCCATTGCTGTGCCGAAGGGCAAAAAGTTGAAGGTCTTGACCCACCCGCCACGATACATTGAACCGGCCAAGGTGCCTGAACTTGGCGAAGGGCCCTCTTCAGCTGTCGAAGCAAGACAAACTGCTTCGATTGTGTAGAGCGCTGAAGAGCCAACTGTAGTGCCGAAGATGCCTACAGTCGGGCCAGCCGAAGCTAAAGATGATAAGGCTGAAGAGCCACAAGTGGAGAGAATGGTAAAGTGCCAGAAATCCTGAGCCCACCAGTAGAGGCAGATCTGCCGAAGGTGCAAAAATCTCCTGCTGCAACTCCTAAGAGGAGGAGGATGGCCAGCGTACTAGACGCTATTATAGAGACCACGAAGGCCTTGACTCCTGCTCCTACCAAGAAAATCGCCGAAGCTACGAAAGTTCAGGCTGAAGCTGGGCCTTCAGTGCCCACCGAATCGAAGCCTGCCGCACCCGAGGACAAAACAGTAGGGCAAATTGTAGCAGAAAAAACCGAAGCTCCTGCTCCCGAAGCTCCAGTCGAAGATATTGACTACATCATTCGACATGCTTCAGGGAAGAATTTATCCGAAGAAGAAATAGTAGAAGCCAGACACTACACCCAAAGATTAAAATATCCGAAGGGGGCCTTAGTGTTCAATGGCAATAACGAAGATGACTTCCTATACTGCCTCTCGGACAACAAAGAAATATCCATTTGCCAGGAGATAGCTAAAAGTATGGGATTTCTGAAGCTAGAAGATGGCCTTCCGGTTATGTCAAAGGATGACCTCGCTGATAGCCTCGTGTACAACAGTATAAAGGTATAAAAGTTAGCTTTGAAGTTGGAAAATAAAATATGTTAATGTCATACTAAAAAAATTTCTTCTTTACAGGGCTTAATTCTTAGTAATGCCTTGAGGGCACAGAAGAGTGCTGAAGATGAAAGCTGCACAATGGCTCTTAACAACCTTCGGTCCGAGGTGATTGAACTGAAAACGAAGATCTAGAAAAAAGACAAAATTTTAATTTCACTGGTGAACAAAGTAAAGGAAGTCGAGGCTAATTACAAAGCTCAGACCGAAGCCTAGAAAACCGAAATTGAAGACCTTTGGAGACAGCTGGCCGAAGCTAAAGAAAACTGTGCGCTTGCATAGGCTAATCAAGAATTCAGTGAATATTGGAAAGTTAGGCTAGATAAAAATGTTGAAGAACTTCGTGAATCGAAGGAAAGGTGTCTTGAAAAATCCTTAGATTGCGTAAAGAAGTTAAAAACTAGCTTTGCCAAAGTGGGCGCCTATTCTGCTGAAGAAAACTTCATACGAGGTGACCCCAAAGGCATTGTTGAGTGGATAAGTGGAGAAGCTGAAGCCTTTGAGGAAATTTTGAGTGATCGCGGGGATATTTTTGCGTTTTCTGGTGCACGAGGAATTTCAACTATCTTGGAGAAGGCTGGATGTGAACATGTTAAGGCCATGGCCCAGGTCGAATCTGCCTTCTCCGTAGATGATACGAAGGATCCTTCAGCCGAAGCAACTTTAATGGGCGGGGAATTTTATAACGATGTCTGGGTGAACGGTGGCCGAGAGCTGGCGCATGAGATTATAAAAAAGAGTGAAAAAGACACCCACGACGCCCGGGCAGAAGCAAAGTGAGCTGAAGAAGCTGCAGAACACGAAAGGCGTATAGTACTGTTCCTTAATTATTTAGCTTTGATACTTGCTTTGTGACTTCGAACTAAATGTGTTTACCTATTTCAGCTAAACTATCCCCGCCACCGGAGTCGTACAATTCCCTAGCTGATCCAGAGATGAAGGAATCATTGGATATCATAAGCATGGCTGAATCCATTGTCGACGAAGTCATCGACAAATTACTGAATGAAATTGCAGAAGAAGTCCTTAGAGAGGAATAGGTTTTATTGTAATAATCATTTTGAGAAGCTTGATGTATAAAACTAATAAAGAAGATTAGACCTCTTTTTGTAATGAAACTGTGTAACATTTGATGTATGCGACACTGAATCGAATATGTAAATTATTGCAATTTATTTCTTTGCGATGCATGAAATTTACTCACATACCATTTTTGAGCTTTCGGCGAAAAAACACCTTCCCTTCTTTTCATGCTTAGTAAAGAAAAAGATCCCTTCTTATAACAAGCCTGATAAAACTGTATTTGCCGAAGCTTATTTCGTGCCTTAGCACATTCTCATTTTGACGAAGCATTTATCGAAGATTGGCTTCGTATTCAATTCTTGTGCTGGTAATGCAATATGATGTATGATGTAATGCTATGCGAGATGATGTGATGGTATGATGCAAAATGATGAGGATGTCGAAGACACACACCCACACTGGAACACACAAGCTCTGCATCCCCTTAGGAACGACTTTTGAGCTTCTTCACCTTCTATTTCGGTGATGTAAGTTCTGCATCCCCTTAGGAACGTCTTTTGAACTTCTTCGCCTTCTATTTCGGTGGTATAAGTTCTGCATCCCCTTAGGAACGACTTTTGAACTTCCCCGCCTTATATTTCGGCGGTATTTGGCTCTACATTCCCTTTGGAACAACTTTTGAGCAGAAAACTTACGCTGCACTCCCTTAGGAATGACTTTTTATAGCTTCATCAATCTTGGCTTTGCATTCCCTTAAGAATGACTTTTGAGCAAAAGACTTACGATGTGTTCCCTTAGGAACGACTTTTGAGCTTCCTAAATCTGTGAAGAAGATATATTTCATCTGGTAGAGGCAGAATCATTTCAAGAAATTAAAACTAAGTTTTCATTGCTTGTTCCTTATACAGAAAGCAAAAATGGCATAGAAAATAAAAGTATTTCAGAAGCAGGATATTGCTCAATATATGTGCTTTGATTCTGGTACAGTGCTATTGACTGTACGAGCATCAGACTCCTCCCTGGAGTCACGTTGTTGTTGGGAGTGCTGGCGCCCTTCTGGCTGCTGGCTTCGGGTGTAAACAGGTTGCAATGGTGGTGGTGGTGGAGGCTGAGGCCAAGAAGCTTGTGAATGGCTTGCCGAAGCAATAGAAGCTGCAGGTTGATTGCCCACATATTCTGGTATGTAAGGAGAGTGGCACGAAGCAGTATGTAAGACCTGCTTCGGCTGATTCTGCTGGGCTTCTGCTTCAGCAATTTCTTTTTGCTTCTGAATGGTGATCTAACATGTTCTTGTAGTGTGGCCCTTGTCCTCACCACAGAATAAGCAATAGATTTTCCTGGGCTGATCCCCATATCTTCCTCCGAAGCCCCTACCGCCTCGGCCCCTTTGAGCTGGTGGTCTGAAGGAGCTTTGCTGTTGTCCTAAAGATTGCGAGCTGTGTTGTGGCCTCTGAAACTGACCTCCTTTGTCATCGTTCTGACTGGAGCTGTGGATTGATCTGACATGCCTAGGGTGGATTCTTCCTCCGAAGCCCCTAGTCATCTCAGAAATTCTGTAAGCTTCTTCCCTTCTTTGGCGGAAGTCATTATCGGCCTGGATGTACTCGTCCATTTTCTGAAGCAACTTCTCTAGAGTCTGAGGGGTTTTCTGGCGAAGTATTGAGTCGTAGGCCCTGGCCGAAGACCCTTGATCATGGCCTCAATGACGATTTCATTGGGCACCATAGGCGCTTGTGCTCTCAGGCGCTCTTGAGTGCACTGGAACAAAGCCTGAGCAGTGACTGGCTTCGTCTGAAACCCTTGAAAGCTGGTGACCATTATGTCCTTAAGCTTCTGCCATGACGTGATTGTCCCTAGCCGGAGAGAAGAGTACCATGTCTGAGCCACACTTCGGACCGCCATGACGAAGGACTTTTCCATGACTGCGGTATTGCCCCCGTACGAAGATATAGTTGCTTCGTAACTCATCAGGAACTGGTTCGGATCTGAGTGCCCATCATACATGGGGAGCTGAGGTGGCTTGTATGATGGGGGCCATGGGGTTGCCTGCAGTTCTGCTGATAGAGGAGAAGCATCATCAAAAGCAAAATTTCCATGATGGAAATCATCATACCAATCATCATCATTGTAGGAATTGTCTTGACGAAGCTCTCTTTGTGGAGGTCTTCGGTCTTGGTCATCTTGAGTAAGATGACATATTTCTTTTGCAGCTTCATCGATCTTCTTCTATAGATCGGAAAGACGAAGCATCTTCTCTCTCTTCCTTTCGACCTGCCGATGAATAGCTTCGAGATCCCTTATCTCTTGGTCCAGCTCCTCCTCCTGGGGAGTCGGACTTGTAGCCTTCCTCTTTTGAGTTTGAGCTTCGCGCAATGTGTCCTGATTGACGTCGAGTGGGTGCAGTGCAGCCCCTAGCCCTGAAGAAGTTTTCTTCGGCGGCATGATGAAGGTCACAGCTTGCTAAAGGTGGTCGATTGAGTTCACTGGAGGTGGGCGCCAATGTTGGGGACTTGTTCTCAAATGCTATGAGATAAGAACAAGGCAACACAAAATGTCAATGATTAATGCCCTTCGTCCTTCGAAACATTATCTCCCTCAGGATATAATAATCTTCAGACGAAGGTCATAAAGGACATACCTTCGTTATCGCAGTATAAATCAATGGAAGAAGAAACATATGAGACATGAGAGATAACTCGAATAATCATGTTACATCATTAATATATCTTGATTAAATTATCATGAATGAAAGTGAACAATATTGAATTACATTTATACCTTCGGCTTAACAGAAGGCAAAAGTCCAAGTGTGACGCACGAGCAAATAGAAGTCAGCGTGAACAGTATGGTGCTACTGTTCATCTATTTATAGACACAGGACGCAGCGTGTGTAAAATTACATCCACGCCCTTCATGTTCACTATTGACTTAAGGACAATCTATCAAGGGCTAAATAGCCTTTTCCTCCTTAAGTCGGTTCCTTTTCCTGCTGCTGAGCCGAAGCTTCCTTGCGCACAACTTCGGAGCTAGCTAAACCTTCGTCCTGACCATGCTTCTCATATTATGTACAGCTTCGTTCTATGTCCGAAGGTTCCTGCACATATATTATACTTGGGAAACATTGTTAATCATGTTTTTGAGGACCTTCAGAAGACGAAGGCCCTAAACAGTATCCCCTCACAGTATTAATTTGTTGTAACAACGAATTTAGACTGCGACGTGAAAGAAGGCCTTAAGCCGAAGGTCCGAAAAAACACCTTCCCCCAATGTTGGGGACTTGTTCTCAAATGCTATGAGATAAGAACAAGGCAACACAAAATGTCAATGATTAATGCCCTTCATCCTTCGAAACATTATCTCCCTCAGGATATAATGATCTTCAGACGAAGGTCATGAGGGACATACCTTCGTTATCGCAGTATAAATCAATGGAAGAAGAAACATATGAGACATGAGAGATAACTCGAATAATCATGTGACATCATTAATATATCTTGATTAAATAATCGTGAATGAAAGTGAACAATATTGAATTACATTTATACCTTCGGCTTGACAGAAGACAAAAGTCCAAGTATGACGCACGAGCAAATAGAAGTAAGCGTGAACAGTACGGTGCTACTTATCGGGTACCGTAATTAGGGGTACCCCCAACACTCCTAATCACGGCCGGTAAACACCTTCAGAGCAAACCATAAAGGCTTACGGCTCGGGTCAAAGTCAAAGCTTCGTCTACCAAGGGACGCGGTCTCGCCTCGCCCGAGCCCGTCCTCGGGCGGAAAAGTGGTCCTTGACGAATCCACGTCTCGCCCGAGGGTCTCCTCAGACAGTGAGCGCACCCTCGGCTCAGCCAAAGGCAAGCCTTGTCGTGCAAGCGACCTTGGCCAAATCGCCTTACCAGCCGACCGTATTGCATGCGCATTTAATGCTGGGATCGCCTGACACCTTATCCTGACACGCGTGCCTCAGCCGGCAAGGTCGAAGTGACCGCAGTCACTTCGCCCTTTCACTAACCGATCTAACAGGAAAACAGCGCCGCCCGCCCCGCTCCGCCTGCTGTGCCAACCACCCGGGCGAAACCGACAACGGTCAAGTTAAGCCTCGGGCGTAACAGGAAGCTCTGCGTCGCCCGACCCTGGGGCTCGGCCTCGGCCTCGGCCTCGGGAGGAGATCTCCGCCTCGCCTGACCCCAGGGCTCGGCCTCGACCTCGGCCTCGGGAAGAGTCACATCCTCGCCCGACCCTGGGCCTTGGCCCCAGCCTCGGCCTCGGAGGAGCCGCCGCCTCGCTCGACCTCAGGCTCGGATCAACCGCGCCACAAGGGATGCATCATTACCCTACTCCTAGCTAGCTCAGGCTACGAAGGAACAAGACCGGCGTCCCATCAAGCTTACCCCGGTAACAGGCAATGATGGTTCCCCGCATGCAACCATGACGTCGGTGGTTCTCAAGCCCCCTACGGAAGCAAGGAGACATCAGTAGGATCCATGCAGCGCCAACAGCTGTACTGCTACAGGGCTCAAGGCACTTCTCCGACGGCCACGATACTACCTCTACAGGGCTCGAGACGACCCCCCGACGGCCACGTTGTTATCTGTACAGGGCTCAGGGCACTTCCCTGCCAGCCACGTTAGCTCCTAGCTACACCCCATTGTACAGCTGGGCATCTCCTTACGTCTATAAAAGGGGGTGTCCAGGGCCCCACGAAGGGAGGGGAGAGGGAGGGAAAAAAGGAACAAACGTACGAGCATACGAACACACGAACGCACGACAGGAGAGACGAGTAGACGCACGACAAAGGGACGGGAGAAGACGAGCAGGGGCCGGACCCCCTCTCTCTCTCTCCCTCGCTCTCTCCTACTCTCTCTCTCCTACTCACTCTCTCTCGCCCTCGCTCTCTCGCAACGATTGTAACCCCTACTACAAGCACCCTGGTGTAGGATAATACAAGGCTCATTCCCCCACTTGTGTTCCATCTCGCACCAACCCATCTGGGCTGGGACACACAGCGACAAATTTACTCGTCGGTCCAGGGACCCCCCAGGTCCGAAACCTCGACAATTAGCGCGCCAGGTAGGGGCCTGCTGCGTGTTAACGAACACTTTCCCGTTGAGTTCCAGATGGGTAGACTTCAGCAACCTCTTCAGCCCGGGACGGTGCTCTGCTTCAGGAGTCTCGAGTTCATGTCCCTCGACGGTAGCTATGACATGGTACTCCTCCCTCTGCGGCATGACGACAACGACAGTCAACGGCTCACCCGGCGGAGGTGACCTCCAGGACGACATCTCCCCGCGGCAGAAGAGGAGCACTCGGGTCGTCCCCGCCACCCTCCTCGCCGGAGGAGACGGAGATGGGGCAACCGTGGCCACGCAGGAGGCGGCACCTTATCGGCTGTCAAGCTGGATCGAGTCGACGACACCGGCACTCCTCCGGGGGACATGTCGGGTGTTGTCCTCGCGCCTGAGACAATGATGAACGCTGCTTCCCCGCAACGTGCAGCCCCAAGCGGACTGACAACGCCAGCACCCTCGCAAAGGACCTGCTGGGCGTCACCCTCGTACCTGAGATGACGGTGCGTTCTGTCCCCGACGCGACTTCACCACCGTCCATCAACCAAGAGGTACCGTCCGTATTCCACCATGTTCCCTTTCGATTCAGCTTCGATCCACCTAGCGACCCCGCTACGGCGAGCGCTTTCGCAAGGGCGTATCCAAACCTTCCGGGGTACCATATGTGGTCAACCTGGGACCGATTGATAGCCGTCTCAACCTCCGGACCGGCAGGTTCCGAGGAAGAGGACTACCCTGACTTCGGTTGGGATTTCTCTGGCCTCGGTGATCCCGGTGCCATGCGGGATTTCATGTCCGCATGTGACCACTGCCTCTCCGGTTGCTCTAACGATGGCCATGGCCTTGACGACGAGGGTTATGGCCCAAGACGCGAATGTTTCCACGTCGATCAGGGAGATCACGACGAAGGCAACCACCTTGGTATGCCGGAGGTTGACGATCCCCCTGGGCCCGCATCTCGCGTTGACATCCCGCGGGAGCTAGCTGTGGTCCCAGTCCCTGTGGGGGGTCAGGACACATAGCTCGAGCAAATCCGTGAGATGCAGGCCAAGGTCGACGAGGAAGCAGGGCGGCTTGTGCAGCTCCAACAGAACATCGAGTAGGAGTGGGTAGGCCGAACACTCGCCGGAGGAGCCTGTCATCGGGCCCGGGACGTCCAGCGCCGCATTGTCGACAATGCCAGGGCAGCGCTGCCCCCGGCCATCAGCGGGTCCAGCCAGGACCTAGCTGCAGCGGTGATGCTACTTCAAACCATGCCGGAGCCATCCACCACTGAGGGACGGCGTATTCAGGGCGAACTCAAGGATCTCCTGGAAGGTGCCACATTTCGATGAGCCGAGAGCTTTGCCTCACGAAGGCAAGCTGACCCCTCAGAGCATCACGCAGCGTCATCCCGACGCATGCGAGAGGCCTCGGTCCATCCCGAGCGCACGCAGGACGAGGCACCTACCGCCCGGGATCGCCTCGGCAACGAGCGTCACCATCGCGACCATCGAGCCTGCCTCGAGGAGAAGGTGCACCGAGGCTACCATCCTAGGCGCGGGGGACGCTGCGACAGCGAGGAGGATTGGAGTCCCTCGCCCAAGCCACCTAGTCCACGAGTCTTCAGCCGGGCCATACGACGAGCGCTGTTCCCCGCCCGTTTCTGAGCCCCGACTACCATCACCAAGTACTCGAGGGAGACGAGGCCAGAGTTGTGGCTCGTGGACTACCGACTGGCATGCCAGTTGGGAGGGTCGGACGATGACAACCTCATCATCCGTAATCTACCCCTTTTCCTCTCCGACGCCGCCCAGGCCTGGCTGGAGCATCTGCCACCTGTGCAGATCTCCGACTGGGACGATCTGGTCAAGGCTTTCGCGGGAAATTTCCAGGGCACGTACGTGCGCCCTGGGAACTCATGGGATCTCCGAAGCTGCCGCCAGCAGCCTGGGGAATCCCTCCGAGAGTACATCCGGCGGTTTTCGAAGCAGCGCACCGAGCTGCCTAACATCACCGACTCGGACGTCATCGGAGCTTTCCTCGCCAGCACCACTTGCTGAGACCTGGTGAGCAAACTGGGGCGCAAGACTCCCACCAAGGCGAGCGAATTGATGGACGTCGCCACCAAGTTCGCCTCAGGTCAGGAGGCGGTCGAGGCCATCTTCCGGAAAGACAAGCAGCCTCAGGGGGAGCCGAAGGAAGATGCCCCCGAGGCATCCGCCCAGCGTGGCGCGAAGAAGAAGGCCAAGAAGAAGGCGCAAGCAAAGCGCAACGTCGCCGACGCGAATCTCATCGCTGCTGCCGAGCACAGGAACCCTCGGAAGCCTCCTAGAGGGGCCGACGCGTTCAACAAGATGCTCAAGGAGCCGTGCCCCTATCACCAGGGTCCCGTCAAGCACACCCTTGAAGAATGTGTCATGCTCCGGCACTACTTCCATAAGGCCGGGCCCCCGGCGGAAGATGGCAAGGGCCAAGGCAACAACAAGAAGGAGGGCAGCAAGGAAGAGGAGTTCCCGGAGATCCACAACTGCTTCATGATTTACGGCAGGCAGGTGGCGAACGTCTCGGCTCGGCACCGCAAGCAGGAGCATCGCGAGGTCTGCTCAGTAAAGGTGGTAGCGCCAGCCTACCTAGACTAGTCCGACAAGCCTATCACCTTCGATCGAGGCGACCACCCTGACTTCGTGCCAAGCCTAGGAAGGTACCCGCTCGTCGTCGATCTGATCATCGGCAACGTTAGGCTCTCCAAGGTCCTCATGGACTGAGGCAGCAGCCTCAACATCATCTACGCCGAGACCCTGGAACTCTTGGGGGTTGATCGGTCCGAGGTCCGGGCCGGTGCGGCACCCTTCCACGGAATCGCACCCGGAAAGCGTATCTTGCCCCTCAGGCGGATTGACTTGCCCGTCTACTTCGGAACTCCCTCCAACTTCCGAAAGGAAACCCTCACCTTCGAGGTGGTCGGGTTCCGAGGGACCTACCACACGGTGTTGGGAAGGCCGTGCTACGCCAAGTTCATGGCCGTCCCCAACTACACCTACCTCAAGCTCAAGATGCCAGGCCCCAACGGGATCATCACCATCGGGTCCACGTACCGCCACGCATACGAATGCGACGTGGAATGCGTGGAGTACGCTGAGGCCCTCGTCGAGTCCGAGGCCCTCATCGCCGACCTGGAACGCCTCTCCAAGGAGGCGCTCGACGCGAACCGGCACGTCGGCAACTTCGAACCAGTCGAGGCGGTTAAGTCCGTCTCTCTCGACCCCAGCAGCGACGCCAGCAAGAAAGTCTGGATCAGCTCCGAGCTCGACTCCAAATAGGAAGCAGTGCTCGTCGACTTTCTCCACGCAAACACCGAAGTTTTTGCGTGGAGTCCCTCGGACATGCCAGGCATACCAAGGGATGTCGCCGAGCACTCACTGGACATCAGAGCTAGAGCCCGACCCGTGAAGCAGACCCTGCGCCGTTTTGACGAAGAAAAGCGCAGGGCCATAGGCGAGGAGATCCACAAGCTACTCGCGGCAGGGTTCATCAAAGAGGTATTCCATCCCGAATGGTTAGCTAACCCTGTTCTTGTAAGGAAAAAGGATGGGAAATGGAGGATGTGCATAGACTACGCTGGTCTAAACAAAGCATGTCCGAAGGTTCCCTACCCTCTGCCTCGCATCGATCAAATTGTGGACTCCACTGCTGGGTGCGAAACCCTGTCATTCCTCGATGCCTACTCAGGCTATCACCAAATCAAGATGAAAGAGTCCGACCAGCTCGCGACTTCTTTTATCACACCTTTTGGCATGTATTGTTACACTACAATGCCATTTGGTTTGAGGAATGCAGGTGCCACCTACCAGAGGTGCATGAACCATGTGTTCGGAGAACACATCGGCAGAACGGTCGAGGCTTACATCGATGACATCGTTGTCAAGACGAAGAAAGCCTTCGACCTCCTCTCTGACCTTGAAACGACATTCAAGTGTCTGAGAGCGAAAGGCGTGAAACTCAACCCCGAGAAGTGTGTCTTCGGAGTCCCTCGAGGCATGCTTTTAGCGTTCATCGTCTCCGAGCGGGGCATAGAGGCCAACCCGGAGAAAATCGCGGCCATCACCAACATAGGACCAATAAAAGATTTGAAAGTAGTACAGAGGGTCATGGGATGCCTTGCGGTTCTGAGCCGTTTCATCTCATGCCTTAGCGAAAAAGGATTGCCCCTGTACCGCCTCTTAAGGAAGACCGAGCGCTTCACTTGGACCCCCGAGGCCGAGGAAGCCCTCGGAAACTTAAAGGCACTCCTTACAAATGCACCCATCTTGGTGCCCCCCGCTGCGGGAGAAGCCCTCTTGATCTACATAGCCGCAACCACTCAGGTGGTTAGCGCCACGGTCGTAGTCGAGAGACGAGAAGAAGGGCATGCACTGCTCGTCCAAAGGCCAGTCTACTTCATCAGCGAAGTGCTATCCGAGACCAAAGTCCGCTACCCGCAGATTCAGAAGCTGCTCTACGCAGTGATTCTGACGGGGCGGAAGCTACGACACTACTTCGAGTCTCATCCGGTTACTGTGGTGTCATCTTTCCCCCTGGGAGAAATCATCCAGAGCCAAGAGGCCTCGGGTAGGATAGCGAAATGGGCGGTGGAACTCATGGGCGAAACACTTTCATTTGCCCCTCGAAAGGCCATAAAATCCCAAGTCTTGGCCGACTTCCTCGCTGAGTGGACTGACACCCAGTTACCGACGACCCCAATCCAACCCGAGCTTTAGACCATGTACTTCGACGGGTCGCTGATGAAAACCGGAGCAGGCGCAGGCTTGATCTTCATCTCACCCCTCGGAGAACATGTTCGCTACGTGCTGCGCCTCCATTTCCCGGCATCAAACAATGTGGCCGAGTACGAAGCCTTGGTTAATGGCCTGCACATCACCGTCGAGCTAGGGGTTTGGCGTCTCGACACTCGTGGCAACTCGCAGCTCATCATCGACCAGGTCATGAAGAACTCCCACTGCCGCGATCGAAAAATGGAGGCCTACTGCGACGAAGTTCGGCTCTTGGAAGACAAGTTCTACGGACTGGAACTCAATCATGTTGCTCGACGGTACAACGAAACTGCAGATGAGCTGGCGAAAATAGCCTCGGGGCGAACGACAGTTCCCCCGAACGTCTTTTCCAAGGATATATATCAGCCATCTGAAAGGGAAATGTGCCCTTGGGCCATTTCTAAGTATTTTGGTGATCAAGTGCCAACACAAATGGTTTAAGTGTGAAACTATGTCAAATGGTGGAAGAAGTGCAAAGTCAACACAAAGGTATGATTCTAGACTTAGTACATTGGTTTTTGTGTACTAACATATTTGTCTAAGTGCTAGAATCAGAGAAAATACAATTGGCAAAGACTTGGCTCGAGCAGCCAAGACTCTGCTCAGTCTGGGTGCACCGGACTGTCCGGTGGTGCACCGGACAGTGTCTGGTGTGCCAGGCTGGCGTCTGGTCAACACGCTGCTCTCGGTTCTCGACGGCGACGTACGACTATAAATCGCCGAACTGTCCGGTGGTGCACCGGACAGTGTCCGGTGAGTCGGCTGTGGCGAAGTCGCCGCTCTCGGGAACCAAGTCAACAGCGTACGGCTATAATTCACCGGACAGTCCGGTGAGGCACCGGACTGTCCGGTGAGCCAACGGTCGGGTGCGCCAACGGTCGGCCGCGCAATCCGCGCGTGACGCGTGGCCGAGCCAACGGTCGGATGGGAGCACCGGACTGTCCGGTGTGCACCGGACAGTGTCCGGTGCGCCAACGGCTCCAAGTCTCCAACGGTCGGCTGCGCCAGAATAGGTAAGAAATCCGCACCGGACTGTCCGGTGCGCCAGTAGACAGAAGGCAAGAATTGTCTTCCTGGATTGCTCTCAACGGCTCCTAGCTGCCTTGGGGCTACAAAAAGGGACCCCTAGGCGCATGGAGGAGTACAAAAAAGCATACTTTGAGCATTCTTGATGATTCACACTCCGTCTTTGCGCACTCATTTGTCATTCTTAGTGATTTGAGCTTCGTTCTAGTGAGAACCTTGTGATATTCATTTGAGCTCGAGTCTTGGCTGTGTGTGTGCGTATTGCTGTGGATTTGTGTGTGTTGCTTCCCTCCCTTACTCTATTGCTTTCACTTTAATCCTTATTGTAAGGGCGAGAGACTCCAAGTTGTGGAGATTCCTCGCAAACGGGAAAGAGTAAAGAAAAGAAGAACATCGTGGTATTCAAGTTGATCATTGGATCACTTTAGAGGAGTTGAGTGCAACTCTCGTCCGTTGGGACTCCACAACGTGGAGTAGGCAAGTGTTGTACTTGGCCAAACTATAGGATAAATCCTCGTGTCTCTTGTGCTTGTTCTCACTGTGTCTACTGTGCTTCACAAGAGCTCTCCTTAGCCACTTGATTTTATTGTGCTAACTCATAACCAAGTTTTGTGGCTTTAAGTTTCAAGTTTTTACAGGATCACCTATTCACCCCCCTCTAGGTGCTCTCAATTGGTATCGGAGCCGTTCTCTTCAAGAAAGGGACTAATCCCCTAAAGGGATGGATCCTAAGGGAAAGGGAATGGTGATCAATGACAAGGAGAAGGAGTCCTTCATTAATGAGCCAAAAGACGACAAGCCCACTGACTCGGGCTCAAGTCATAAAAAGAAGGATGGGAAGAAGAAAAGACACATTAAGAAGATTGTCTACTACGACGACAGCGACGAGTCTTCTTCTTCCCAAAAGGACGACGACGACAACGACTACGAGAAAAAGAAGACGGTTAACTCGAACTTTTCTTTTGATTACTCTCGTATTCTGCAAAGTTCCAATGCTCATTTGCTTTCCATTCCCCTCGGTAAACCTCCTCACTTTGATGGAGAGGACTACGGATTTTGGAGTCACAAAATGCGTAGCCACTTGTTCTCTCTCCATCCAAGTATATGGGAGATAGTAGAAAATGGAATGCAATTTGATACTACGGATAGTCCCATGTTCATCAATGAACAAATTCATAAAAATGCACAAGCTACTACTGTTCTTTTAGCGTCATTGTGCAGGAATGAATACCATAAGGTGAGCGGCTTGGATAACGCCAAGTAGATTTGGGACACCCTCAGGATCTCTCATGAGGGAAATGACGTCACCATGCTCACCAAGTGGAGTTGGTGGAGGGCGAACTTGGGAGGTTCGCAATGATCAGGGGGGAGGAGCCAACCTAAACATATAACAGGCTCAAGACCCTCGTCAACAAAATAAGGAGTTATGGAAGCACGCGATGGACGGACCACGACGTCATCCGACTTATGCTAAGGTCCTTCACCGTCCTTGATCCTCATCTTGTTAACTTTATTCGTGAGAATCCTAGGTACACCAAGATGACGTCTGAAGAAATACTTGGGAAGTTTGTGAGCGGGCGAATGATGATCAAGGAGGCGAGATATGTTGATGAGGCGCTAAATGGACCAATCCATGAGCCTCAAACCGTTGCTCTCAAAGCAACAAGTAGCAGGGAGGCGCTACCTAGCAAGGTGGCGCAAGATGAGGCGGGGGGGGGGGGGGCTCAACGAGGAAGAAATGGCCCTCATCATCAAGCGCTTCAAGATGACGCTAAAGGGTCGCAAGGAGCATCTAAAAAAGAACAAGACGAAGGGAAAGCGCTCGTGCTTCAAGTGCGGTAAGGTTGGTCACTTTATTGCTAATTGTCTCAATAATGATAGTGACCAGGATCAAGAAAAGAAGAGGGAAAAGAAGAAGACTTACAAGAAGGCTAAAGGCGAGGCACACCTTGGCAAAGAGTGGGACTCGAATTGTTCTTTGTCCGACTCCGACGACGAAGGACTCGCCGCCACCGCCTTCAACAAATCATCCCTCTTCCCCAACGAGCATCACACCTGCCTCATGGCAAGGGAAAAGAAGGTAAGCACTCATAATACTGTTACTTACACTTCTTCAAGTGATGATGAATCTAGTGATGATGAAGTAGACTATGCTAGTCTATTCAAAGGTTTAGATAGAACCAAAATTGATAAAATCAATGAATTAATTGATGCTTTGAATGAGAAGAATAGATTGTTAGAAAAGCAAGAGGACCTTTTATATGAAGAGCATGATAAATTTGTTAGTGCGCAAAATTCTCTTGCTCTAGAAGTTAAAAGAAATGAAGTGCTTTCATGTGAATTGTCTTCTTGCCATGAATCTATCTCTAGCTTAAAAAGTATCAATGATGACTTGAGTGCTAAGTTAGAAATAGCTAATAAATCAACCTCTTGTGTAGAACATGTTGTGATTTGCAATAGGTGTAAAGATTTTAATGTTGATGCTTGTAGTGAACACCTAGTTTCCATTTCTAAATTAAATGATGAAGTGGCTAGTCTTAATGCTCAACTTAAGACTAGCAAAAATGAATTTGATAAATTAAAATTTGCAAGGGATGCCTATACTATTGGTAGACATCCCTAAATTAAGGATGGGCTTGGCTTTAAGAAGGAAGCCAAGAACTTAACAAGTCATAAGGCTCCCATCTCCGCCAAGGAGAAAGGGAAGGCTCCAATGACTAATAGTGCTAAAAAGAACCATGCTTTCATGTATCATGATAGGAGTTATTCCAGGAATGTTCATTATGGTAGAAGTTATAATGCTTTTGATTCACATACCATGATTGCTTCAAGTTCTTCTATTATGCATGGTAGAAATTTGGCTAAGAAAAATGTTATTCATCATATGCCTAGAAGAAATGTTGTTCATGTACCTAGGAATGTAAGTAATGAACACTCTACAATTTACCATGCTTGCAATGCTTCCTTTGCAATTTGTAGAAAGGATAAGAAAGTGATTGCTAGGAAATTAGGGGCAAAATGCAAGGGAGATAAGACTTGCATTTGGGTCCCTAAGGCTATTATAACTAACCTTGTAGGACCCAACAAGAGTTGGGTACCTAAGACCCAAGCCTAATTTGCCTTGCAGGTTTATGCATCCGGGGGATCAAGCTGGATTATCGATAGTGGATGCACAAACCACATGACAGGGGAGAAGAAGATGTTCACCTCCTACGTCAAGAACAAAGATTCCCAAGATTCAATCATATTCGGTGACGGGAATCAAGGCAAGGTTAAAGGCTTAGGCAAGATAGCCATCTCAAATGAGCACTCTATCTCCAATGTATTTTTAGTAGAGTCGCTAGGTTATAATCTTCTATCAGTTAGTCAATTATGTAATATGGGATACAATTGCTTATTCACAAACGTAGATGTGTCTGTCTTTAGAAGGAGTGATGGTTCATTAGCTTTTAAGGGTGTGCTAGACGACAAACTCTATTTAGTTGATTTTGCAAAGGAGGAGGCCGGTCTAGATGCATGCTTAATTGCTAATACTAGCATGGGCTGGCTGTGGCATCGCCGTCTAGCACATGTGGGGATGAAGAACCTTCACAAACTTCTAAAGGGAGAATATGTGTTAGGTCTAACAAATGTGTATTTCGAAAAAGATAGACCTTGTGCAGCTTGTCAAGCAGGTAAACAAGTGGGAAGTGCGCATCACAGCAAGAATGTGATGACCACATTAAGACCCCTAGAGCTGCTGCATATGGACCTCTTCGGACCCGTCGCCTACCTCAGCATAGGGGGAAGTAAGTATGGTTTAGTAATTGTTGATGATTTTTCCTGCTTCACTTGGGTATTCTTTTTGTAGGATAAATCTGAAACCCAAGGGACCCTCAAGCGCTTCCTAAGGAGAGCTCAAAATGAATTTGAGCTCAAGGTGAAGAAGATAAGGAGCGACAACGGGTCCGAGTTCAAGAACCTTTAAGTGGAGGAGTACCTTGAGGAGGAAGTAATCAAGCACGAGTTCTCCGCTCCCTACACACCACAACAAAATGGTGTGGTAGAGAGAAAGAACAGGACGCTCATAGACATGGCGAGGACGATGCTTGGAGAATTCAAGACGCCCGAGCGGTTTTGGTCGGAAGCTGTGAACACAGCTTGCCACGCCATAAACCGGGTCTACCTTCATCGCCTCCTAAAGAAGATGTCATACGAGCTACTAACCGGTAACAAACCCAACGTTTCGTATTTTCGAGTTTTTGGGAGTAAATGCTACATTCTGGTGAAGAAAGGTAGACATTCAAAATTTGCTCCCAAAGCTGTAGAAGGGTTTTTGTTAGGTTATGACTCAAATACAAAGGCATATAGAGTCTTCAACAAATCATCAGGTTTGGTTGAAGTCTCTAGTGTAACACCCGGTTTTAAAGAACAAAGCCGGGTGCATCTCATACATGCGCCAAGGAAGACAACATATATAATAACAGAGTGTATAGAGATAAATGTCATAAAATATCAGAGTAATTATTACATAGCGGAAGACTTATTACAGAATAAAAGTATAACCATAAAACGAACTAAGGATCGTCAGCGCCAATGTCGACTGAGAAACGCCATCTAGATCAGATCGAACTCCTCAGTGTTAGGCGGCTCCTCTTCAACCACCTGTTCTTCTCCTGTGGGGGGGGGGTGTGAGACAGCAAGAGTGAGCTCACATACGTTCATAGCTCAACAAGTCGTGGGGAATAATGTGGCATGAACTCACCAAAGGTGGGAGTTCATGTAGTGTAAGGCTAATCAATGAAGTAAAGGCTGAGGCTGAGCATTGCTTTTATAAGTTGGTCAAAATTTTATTAGCAATTACTAAGTGTAAGTAAATACCAAACCTTAATAATAATAAAGAACAGTGATAGTAAAATAATCCCAAATGCGACGCAAATGTCAAATTAAACTTAAGTTCCATAGTTAATCATGTGAGGGTCCGAGCCGCTCATGACCGTGAGCACGGCTAGTATACTAGTTTTACACTCTGCAGAGGTTGCGCATCTTTACCCACAAGCCGTGTTACCCATCTGCCAAGGGGTCATGAATCCCATACACCTCTACCAAGGAAGCGAGGCAGGGTAACACTACGAGGCCTTTACAAAGTTCCACTAGCTTCAGACTACCCGCTACAGTTTATAGGAAGCTCCAGTGCAGGGTTCTTGCCGACCGCCATCGCAGCAAAATCAAACAAGGACCTCCCTACACTGACCACTCCCCTACTGCCCTTGCCCCTTTCGGGTAAGGTAGCCCTCCCCTAGCTTTCCTAGTTAATAAGCCAAGGGCGTCCCATTAAACCCTTGTGGTAGCACTGTTTTCCCGGGTGGTCGCTCCATGTTCCCATTAATTTAATGATCTTAACATGAACAGTAATAATGACAAGATAATAACAGAATAATCATAAATAGTGTATCTCCATACCCAATCCACATAAAGCAATAGCAAGTACTACCCAAAAATATTTCAGGGGTGAACAAGGTATAGAGGTAATCAAAACTGGGGTAACATAAAGGCTCCCATCAAAATTAACCTATGCAGATCATTAAAATTAATAAGAACATGGCTGGGAAAAGTAAGTGATCAAGGGCACAACTTGCCTTCAATGAGCTCCTGCTCAGCTATCTCTACTTGTTGAACCTCAGAATCCACAGTGGCTTGCTCGTCTACTCGCATCAACACAATACATACATAGTATAGCCAAAATCAACATCACACCAAACAGATGAATAAATTATACAGTAAAAATCTACACATTAAAATGAGATCATAGGAACTGAAATCACTAAATTTGGAGTTATAGATTTCAAGTTATGAATTTCTTAAGGTTTAATGTGATTAAAACAGTGATACTAAATGATAAAGAATATTATTACAAAATTTTAGAAATTGGAATGGTTCAATTTGGAGTTAACATGAATTTTCTATGGATTATACAAATTCTAGGGTTTATTTCCATATTAAAAATCCAATTTCCAATTCATTTTATCAATTTAACTCTATATTGGACTGGGCCTCAATTTCCAGAGAGATCAGGGGCTAGCGCAGAAGATTCCCTAGACCCAGAGCACAGTGCACCAGGACGGCGGGTTGACTCACTAAAAATCCGAGGACTCATAAGTAAAAGTGCCCCCACGAAAGGGTATGATTAAATGTGAGCCATCCGATTAGAACCCTAGGGCCAAGATTAAATCGGTTTGTAACAAAACGGTATTCATTCATGGCCACTGGATCTAAAATCCACGGCAATCACTCGCCCAACACTTCATCAAATCCCAGCCGACCAACTCGAGATCAACGGCCCAGATTGGCCCCGACCGAAGCGGTATCCTACAACTAACCGCGAGCGCATAATCCAAATCGGACGGTCCACATCTATTTGCTCACCCGCGGAACGAATGCCGACGGCGGAGCAGAGCTCCCCCACGGCGGCGCCATTCCCCATTCCTCGCCGGAGTTGTCCGATTTTGCTAACCTCGCCCCCATTTTCTAATTGAACATGTGCGGCAGCTCTACGAGGCCATGGCGAGACAGGAGGAGGGGTTCTCACCGGCGATTGATGCGGCGAACAGGTCGATCCGCGGCGAATGAAGCGTTCGGGGCAGCGAAGCACGTGGACGGAGGTTTCTACGGCCTCCCGGTCCCCGCCGAGGCACGCACGGCTCACCGTGCCCGGGTACTTCTGGTGGGCGGTGAAAAGAGGTACGAGACGGTGGCGCGGAGGTGGGCTCGCCCGGGCGGATCTCTGCAGAGCTGGCGTAAGGCGGCGAAAGCTTCCGCAAGCCGGCAGGCGTGGCTCGGGTGGACAGCGAACGTGGAGGGGAAGTCCCGAGGATGGCTGCCGTTCTTGTAGGGCGGCTGGGAGTAAGCCCGGTCAACATCCCACGCCGCACGAGCGATCCCTACGCCGGAGATGTAGGCGCGGTTGTTACGAAGAAGGTGCTGACACCAGTGGTCCGCGCGCCAGAGATGATGAGAAGTAGCGAGCGCGAGCGGCGTTTCTGGGTTGCGGGGCCCGCCAGTCGGTCAGTGCGCGCGGAGGGGGAGAAAAAGTTGGGCTGTCGCGCGGTGCAAGCAGCAGTGGGCCGAAAATGGGGCAGTCGGCCCAAGTGCTCATTTATTCTTTTTTTTCTTTTCCTCCTATTTGCTTCATTTCTAAGTTTGGTTTGAATATGAACTTTGAATTCAAACTTTTGTGCAAATTTTTATCCTCCAATCATATTGTGAAATGAAAATACAAATTTTGTAAATATTAGCATATTATTTATATCTTTGTATTACTCCTCTTCTTCTCATTTTTGAGAACCCTATTTTTGGTTTAGGGTTTGACCTAACTTCTAGTATTTATTATCTTATCACCTTTATCATTTTATTAATGCACAAACATAACTCCAATATGATGCATTTATTCATTTATTTATTTATTTTAGAATCATTTGTTTTGATAAATCCCTTAAATTTTGAGTATGCTCTTTTTATGATGCAAATGAGGCACATAGAATTGAGGAGTTCTCTCTATTATTCTTGGTACAAAATTTTGAGTATTACAAATCCTACCCCCCTTAAAATAATCTCGTCCTCGAGATTTAAGAGGATCTAGGGAAAAGGTGGGGAAAATCTATGCGAAGCTCTTCTTCTCTCTCCCAAGTTGCTTCATCTTCACCGTGGTGGCTCCATTGCACTTTACACATCTTTATAACCTTATTCCTTGTAACTCGAGTCAAAGTATCCAAAATCTTGATGGGGTACTCAGCATAAGTCAAATCCTCTTGAACACTAAGGTCTTCCATTGGTAACTGTTCTTCAGGCACCCTGAGACATTTCTTCAGCTGAGATACATGAAAGACATCATGAACATCCGCGAGATGATCCGGTAATTCCAATTGATATGCCACCTCACCCACTCGCTTTAAGATTAAGAAGGGTCCAATAAAGCGAGGGGACAACTTTCCTTTGACTTTGAATCTTCTCATACCCCGAAGTGGTGAAACCTTCAAATAGACATAATCTCCCTCTTTAAATTCTAGCAGTCTTCTCCGGGTGTCAGCATAACTCTTCTGCCTGGATTGTGCAGTTCTCAAATTCTCCCTTATCTGCTGAACTTGTTCCTCTGCTTCCTGTATAATCTCAGGCCCAAACAACTGTCTTTCACTAGTTTGGTTCCAATACAAGGGAGTCCTGCACTTTCTGCCATACAAAGCCTCAAACGGTGACATCTTCAAACTGGCCTGATAGCTATTATTATAAGAGAACTCCGCATAAGGTAAACTCTTATCCCAACTTCCACCATGTTTAAGAGCACATGCTCTCAACATATCCTCCAGCACTTGGTTGGTCCTCTCAGTCTGCCCATCAGTCTGTGGATGGTAAGCCGAACTAAAATTCAATCTTGTATCCAATGACTCGTGTAACTTCTTCCAATATCGAGAGGTAAACTGTGATCCTCGATCAGACACGATCTTCTTTGGCACACCATGTAGGCAGACAATCCGTGCCATGTACAACTCTGCTAACTTGGCTCCTGAATAAGTGGTCTTCACCAGAATAAAGTGGGCTACTTTAGTTAGCCTGTCCACAATCACCCATATAGAATCATATCCAGCAGACGTAAGGGGTAATCCAACAATGAAGTCCATGCCAATCTCTTCCCATTTCCACTCAGGTATCTTCAGTGGATGCAGTAGTCCGGCTGGCCTCTGGTGTTCAGCCTTAACTCTTTGACACGCATCGCACATAGCCACATGTGCAGCCACATCTCTCTTTAGTCCATACCACCAACACTTTTGCTTCAAATCCTGATACATCTTAGTACTTCCAGGGTGGATAGAGTAAACTGAATCATGTGCCTCCTTCAATATGGTTTCCCGAAGACTATCAATATCGGGAACACAGATCCGATTCTTGAACCATATCGTGCCTTGCTCATCCTCCGTGAACTCTGGGCCTCTACCCTCTGTTATCAGATCCTTGATCTCCTGGATTTTAGCATCACCAACCTGGCCTTTACGAATTTCTTGCTCCAAGGTAGGTTCCAATTCAATAGTAACTCCTTCCGTATGTGTAAAAATTCCCAGGTTGAGTCTCTCAAAATCTTTTGCTAATTCATCAGGTAGCTGGACAACGAAAGCGGAGTGAACATGCTCCTTCCGACTCAAGGCATCTGCAACCAAATTCGCCTTGCCCGGGTGATAGTGAATCTCCAAATCATAATCCTTAATGAGCTCCAACCAACGGCGTTGCCTAAGGTTGAGATCCTTCTGAGTGAATATATACTTCAAGCTCTTATGATCCGTATATACTTGGCACTTAGTTCCCATGATGTAGTGTCTCCAAATCTTAAGTGCATGCACAACCGCTGCTAATTCCAAGTCATGAGTGGGGTAGTTCAATTCATGCTTCCGCAACTGACGAGATGCATAGGCAATCACATGACCATCTTGCATAAGCACACATCCAAGTCCTTGGCCACATGCATCACAGTAAATGTCAAATCCCTTCTGCAGATCTGGCATAATCAATACTGGTGGCGACATTAGTCTCTCCTTCAATTGATCAAGGCTTTCTTGGCACTTCTCATCCCACTTGAATTCTCTTCCTTTCTCCAAAAGCGATGTCATGGGCTTAGCAATCTTAGAAAATCCTTCAATAAATCTCCGATAATATCCTGCGAGTCCCAAGAAACTCCGAATCTCCGTAACTGTAGTGGGCACTCTCCACTCCATTATCTCCTTTACTTTAGCAGGATCCACAGCTATTCCTCCATTAGAAATAATATGACCAAGGAATGGTACCTTGTCAATCCAAAACTCGCACTTGCTGAACTTAGCATAGAGTTGATTATCTCGTAACTTCTGTAGCACCAACCTTAGATGTAGTTCATGATCACTTTCATTCTTAGAATAGATAAGAATATCGTCGATAAACACCACGACGAATCTGTCCAAATACTCCATAAACACCTTATTCATCAAATTCATGAAGTAAGCTGGTGCATTGGTTAGTCCAAATGACATAACAGTAAACTCATATAATCCATATCGAGTCGAGAAAGCCGCCTTGGGAACATCCGATGGTCTAATCCTCATCTGATGGTAACCGGATCAGAGATCAATCTTCGAGAATACTCTAGCACCTCTCATCTGATCAAATAAATCCTCAATACGGGGTAATGGATACTTGTTCTTCACCGTAACATCGTTGAGAGATCTATAATCCACACACATCCGCTGTGATCCATCCTTCTTCTGCACAAATAACACCGGTGCTCCCCAAGGTGAGGAACTCGGACGAATGTAACCAGCCTCTTGTAACTCCGTCAACTGCTTCTTAAGTTCCTTCAACTCTTCTACGGACATTCTATATGGCCGTTTAGAAATAGGGGCGGTTCCAGGTAAGAGATCAATAACAAACTCAACTTCTCTATCAGGTGGCATCCCTGGTAACTCCTTTGGAAAGACATCCGGAAAATCTCTAACCACCCGGATGTTGTCGCCAACAAACTCCTCAGGCATAAAGAACATTGCACGCATGGATGAGGAGGTTACTGCAATATTAACTTGAAATCTTTCTCCTTTAGTGGTAGTGAGTTCCACGGTACCTCTACCACATGCTATAACGGCCTTTGCCTTTCTTAGCCATGACATACCAAGTATTAGATCTATACTGCTTGACTCTAATATTATAGCAGTAGCTCCAAATTCTCTACCCATAATGGTCAAGGTCAATCTACGTGTCATTTGATTCGCCTCAACAGGCCCTTTAGGTGTAATTACTATCATGGGTTTTCTCATATTTAGCAGTGGTATTTCATTTGTGTTGGCATATCTAGCAGACATGAATGAATGTGTAGCACCAGAATCAAATAATATGGTTGCAGGAATTGTATTAACATAAAACATACCAATTACGAGGTCTCCACCATCAGGAGTATCATCAACGCTGACTTGATTCACCCTGGCTATAGAATTTCCCTTGCCAGGGGTCTGTTGCTTGTTCTGAGCTGGAGTAGTAGCAATCCTCTGTGGGCAGACATTTGCATAATGACCAGTCTTCCCACACTTGAAGCACGTAGTGCCTGGACTCTGTCATGCAAACTTCGTCGGGGTGCCAGTGGGAGTAGCCTGTCGAGGAGGTGGAGTCCTTAGTGGTGATTGCTGAACTGGGCGTGGTCCTCCCGGTCGAGTCGGTGTACCCTGTGGTGAACTGTATCGAGGACGAACACTGCTGCTACCCTGTCCCTGTGAGATAGCCTTCCTCTTCAAATCGCCCAGTTGAACACGCTTGTGTTCAATAGCAAGAGCCTTATCCAGTAGTCTCTGAAATGATGGAAAAGTGTGTGCCACTAGAGCATACTGCAGCGGTCCATTAAGTCCTTCAATAAAATGCTCCTGCTTCCTCTCATCCTCAGCAACTTCTTCAGGGGCATATCTGGATAACTGAATAAACTTGTCGCGGTACTCGCTGACTGACATACTTCCTTGCTTCAGCGACAGAAATTCCTTCTTCTTGATCTTTATCATACCAGCGGGAATATGGTAGTTCCTGAATTGTGTACTGAACTCTGCCCAAGTAATAGTATCCGCAGCATCATGGGCAGCAGTATAAGTATCCCACCAGTCAGCAGCAGGACCTGTCAGACGTCCAGAAGCATATAAAACCTTCTCCCGATCAGTGCATTGTGCAATATTCAACATCTTCTCAACGGACTTCAGCCAATCATCCGCGTCCAGTGGATCCGGCGAACTTGCAAATGTAGGTGGCTTATGACTCATGAACTCTCGGTGCTTATCACGAGGTGGAACTGGTGGTGGTGGTGGAGGCAATGGCACTTGTTGCTGTTGTTGCTGTTGTTGAAGTTGTTGTTGCAGCTGCTGTTGTTGCGCCCTCCTTTCTTGGCGTATCTCATCTCTCTCCTGGCGCAACTCCTGGCGTATGTCTTCTCTTTCCTGACGCATCTCTTGGCGTTCTTGCTGCATCTGGGCACGCATATCAGCCATAGTGTCTGCCATTTGCTGCATCACCACCATCTGAGCAGCAACCAGTGGATCAACTCCGCCTGGTGGAGGATTAGGAGGATTCATCTCTGCAGGCTGTGGCTGAGGTTGTCTATATATCCTTCGAGTGTGTTGGTTAGGAGGCAAATCAATTCCACCACCCCTCCTGGTATTGACCATCTGAGTTAGATACATATGGTAAGAAAGAGCAGTAGACAAGGCAGTAATTACAATCATGTTACTTTGGGGGATTTATTAGCTAAGCAGTTTAATGTTTTACCTACCATAGCTAATTTATTACCTTATGCTGGCACATGCTAAGATGTCCATGTAATATTTCAATCAATCAAAGAAGCAAATCAGGCATTGATCATCAGAACAATCAACCAATATTTTTAATAGAGAAAATAGTTTTAATTTTGTCTTAGGCTTCCTATCTCTTAAAAATGTCATAGGGGTAGGGATTCCAAGGTTTGAAATCCATCTTGTCTTAGAATAGAGAAGATAAGAATGATCAGAGTAGAACAATAGAAGGTGAGACAGGATCAAGCTAAGTATAGAAAGAATCGGAGTAAGGTAAGTGTAGAATGAATCAGAATAAGATAAGTAGGTAAGGGATTTGTCCATTTCTATCTAGGTTTCGTCCTACAGTCAACATTTCCTCTGATACCACTTCTGTAACACCCGGTTTTAAAGAACAAAGCCGGGTGCATCTCATACATGCGCCAAGGAAGACAACATATATAATAACAGAGTGTATAGAGATAAATGTCATAAAACATCAGAGTAATTATTACATAGCGGAAGACTTATTACAGAATAAAAGTATAACCATAAAACGAACTAAGGATCGTCGGTGCCAATGTCGACTGAGAAACGCCATCTAGATCAGATCGAACTCCTCAGTGTTAGGCGGCTCCTCTTCAACCACCTGTTCTTCTCCTGTGGGGGGGTGTGAGACAGCAAGAGTGAGCTCACATACGTTCATAGCTCAACAAGTCGTGGGGAATAATGTGGCATGAACTCACCAAAGGTGGGAGTTCATGTAGTGTAAGGCTAATCAATGAAGTAAAGGCTGAGGCTGAGCATTGCTTTTATAAGTTGGTCAAAATTTTATTAGCAATTACTAAGTGTAAGTAAATACCAAACCTTAATAATAATAAAGAACAGTGATAGTAAAATAATCCCAAATGCGATGCAAATGTCAAATTAAACTTAAGTTCCATAGTTAATCATGTGAGGGTTCGAGCCGCTCATGACCGTGAGAACGGCTAGTATACTAGTTTTACACTCTGCAGAGGTTGCGCATCTTTACCCACAAGCCGTGTTACCCATCTGCCAAGGGGTCATGAATCCCATACACCTCTACCAAGGAAGCGAGGCAGGGTAACACTACGAGGCCTTTACAAAGTTCCACTAGCTTCAGACTACCCGCTACAGTTTATAGGAAGCTCCAGTGCAGGGTTCTTGCCGACCGCCATCGCAGCAAAATCAAACAAGGACCTCCCTACACTGACCACTCCCCTACTGCCCTTGCCCCTTTCGGGTAAGGTAGCCCTCCCCTAGCTTTCCTAGTTAATCAGCCAAGGGCGTCCCATTAAACCCTTGTGGTAGCACTGTTTTCCCGGGTGGTCGCTCCATGTTCCCATTAATTTAATGATCTTAACATGAACAGTAATAATGACAAGATAATAACAGAATAATCATAAATAGTGTATCTCCATACCCAATCCACATAAAGCAATAGCAAGTACTACCCAAAAATATTTCAGGGGTGAACAAGGTATAGAGGTAATCAAAACTGGGGTAACATAAAGGCTCCCATCAAAATTAACCTATGCAGATCATTAAAATTAATAAGAACATGGCTGGGAAAAGTAAGTGATCAAGGGCACAACTTGCCTTCAATGAGCTCCTGCTCAGCTATCTCTACTTGTTGAACCTCAGAATCCACAGTGGCTTGCTCGTCTACTCGCATCAACACAATACATACATAGTATAGCCAAAATCAACATCACACCAAACAGATGAATAAATTATACAGTAAAAATCTACACATTAAAATGAGATCATAGGAACTGGAATCACTAAATTTGGAGTTATAGATTTCAAGTTATGAATTTCTTAAGGTTTAATGTGATTAAAATAGGATTAGATGATAAATTAATTTTCTAACTGAGTTCATGTCAAAACAGTGATACTAAATGATAAAGAATATTATTACAAAATTTTAGAAATTGGAATGGTTCAATTTGGAGTTAACATGAATTTTCTATGGATTATACAAATTCTAGGGTTTATTTCCATATTAAAAATCCAATTTCCAATTCATTTTATCAATTTAACTCTGTATTGGACTGGGCCTCAATTTCCAGAGAGATCAGGGGCTAGCGCAGAAGATTCCCTAGACCCAGAGCACAGTGCACCAGGACGGCGGGTTGACTCACTAAAAATCCGAGGACTCATAAGTAAAAGTGCCCCCACGAAAGGGTATGATTAAATGTGAGCCATCCGATTAGAACCCTAGGGCCAAGATTAAATCGGTTTGTAACAAAACGGTATTCATTCATGGCCACTGGATCTACAATCCACGGCAATCACTCGCCCAACACTTCATCAAATCCCAGCCGACCAACTCGAGATCAACGGCCCAGATTGGCCCCGACCGAAGCGGTATCCTACAACTAACCGCGAGCGCATAATCCAAATCGGACGGTCCACATCTATTTGCTCACCCGCGAAACGAATGCCGACGGCGGAGCAGAGCTCCCCCACGGCGGCGCCATTCCCCATTCCTCGCCAGAGTTGTCCGATTTTGCTAACCTCGCCCCCATTTTCTAATTGAACATGTGCGGCAGCTCTACGAGGCCATGGCGAGACAGGAGGAGGGGTTCTCACCGGCGATTGATGCGGCGAACAGGTCGATCCGCGGCGAATGAAGCGTTCGGGGCAGCGAAGCACATGGACGGAGGTTTCTACGGCCTCCCGGTCCCCGCCGAGGCACGCACGGCTCACCGTGCCCGGGTACTTCTGGTGGGCGGTGAAAAGAGGTACGAGACGGTGGCGCGGAGGTGGGCTCGCCCGGGCGGATCTCTGCAGAGCTGGCGTAAGGCGGCGAAAGCTTCCGCAAGCCGGCAGGCGTGGCTCGGGTGGACAGCGAACGTGGAGGGGAAGTCCCGAGGATGGCTGCCGTTCTTGTAGGGCGGCTGGGAGTAAGCCCGGTCAACATCCCACGCCGCACGAGCGATCCCTACGCCGGAGATGTAGGCGCGGTTGTTACGAAGAAGGTGCTGACACCAGTGGTCCACGCGCCAGAGATGATGAGAAGTAGCGAGCGCGAGCGGCGTTTCTGGGTTGCGGGGCCCGCCAGTCGGTCAGTGCGCGCGGAGGGGGGAGAAAAAGTTGGGCTGTCGCGCGGTGCAAGCAGCAGTGGGCCGAAAATGGGGCAGTCGGCCCAAGTGCTCATTTATTCTTTTTTTTTCTTTTCCTCCTATTTGCTTCATTTCTATGTTTGGTTTGAATATGAACTTTGAATTCAAACTTTTGTGCAAATTTTTATCCTCCAATCATATTGTGAAATGAAAATACAAATTTTGTAAATATTAGCATATTATTTATATCTTTGTATTACTCCTCTTCTTCTCATTTTTGAGAACCCTATTTTTGGTTTAGGGTTTGACCTAACTTCTAGTATTTATTATCTTATCACCTTTATCATTTTATTAATGCACAAACATAACTCCAATATGATGCATTTATTCATTTATTTATTTATTTTAGAATCATTTGTTTTGATAAATCCCTTAAATTTTGAGTATGCTCTTTTTATGATGCAAATGAGGCACATAGAATTGAGGAGTTCTCTCTATTATTCTTGGTACAAAATTTTGAGTATTACATCTAGCGATGTTGTATTTGATGAGACTAATGGCTCTCCAGGAGAGCAAGTTGAGCTTGATGATGTAGATGAGGATGATGTTCCAACGGACGTGATTCGTACCATGGCAATTGGAGACGTGCGACCGCAGGAACACAAGGAACAAGATCAGCCTTCTTCCTCAACAGTGGTGCAACCCCCAACTCAAGATGATGAACAGGTTCCTCATGAAGAGGCGTGTGATCAAGGGGGAGCACAAGATGTCCAAGTTGAAGAGGAAGAAGCACCACAGGCCCCTCCAACTCAAGTTCGAGCGATGATTCAAAGGAACCATTCCATCGACCAAATTTTGGGTGACATTAGCAAGAGAGTAACCACTCGCTCTAGATTAGCTAATTTCTGTGAGCATTACTCTTTTGTCTCTTCTATTGAGCCTTTCAGGGTAGAAGAGGCCTTGCTAGATCCGGACTAGGTGTTGGCCATGCAGGAAGAGCTCAACAACTTCAAGCGAAATGAAGTTTGGACACTGGTGCCACGTCCCAAGCAAAATGTTGTGGGAACCAAGTGGGTGTTCCGCAACAAACAGGACGAGCACGGGGTGGTGACAAGGAACAAAGCTCGACTTGTGGTAAAAGGTTATGCCCAAGTCACAGGTTTGGACTTTGAGGAGACTTTCGCTCCTGTGGCTAGGCTAGAGTCGATTCGTATTTTGTTAGCCTATGCCGCTCACCATTCTTTTAGGTTGTACCAAATGGATGTGAAGAGCTCTTTCCTCAATGGGCCAATCAAGGAGGAGGTGTACGTGGAGCAACCCCCTAGCTTTGAGGATGAACGGTACCCCGACCATGTGTGTAAGCTCTCTAAGGCGCTCTATGGACTTAAGCAAGCCCCAAGAGCATGGTATGAATGCCTTAGAGACTTTTTAATTGCTAATGCTTTCAAGGTTGGGAAAGCTGATCCAACTCTTTTCACTAAGACTTGTGACGGTGATCTATTTGTGTGCCAAATTTATGTTGATGACATAATATTTGGTTCTACTAACCAAAAGTCTTGTGAAGAGTTTAGGAGGGTGATGACTCAAAAATTTGAGATGTCGATGATGGGCGAGTTGAACTACTTCCTTGGGTTCCAAGTGAAGCAACTCAAGGATGACACTTTCATCTCCCAAACAAAGTATACGCAAGACTTGCTCAAGTGGTTTGGGATGAAGGATGCCAAGCCCGCGAAGACTCCAATGGGAACTGACGGACACGTCGACCTCAACAAAGGAGGTAAGTCCGTTGATCAAAAAGCATACCGGTCCATGATAGGTTCCTTGCTCTACTTATGTGCTAGTAGACCGGATATTATGCTCAGTGTATGCATGTGTGCTAGATTTCAATCCGATCCAAGGGAGTGTCACTTAGTGGTCGTGAAGCGAATTCTTAGATATTTAGTCGCTACGTTTTGCTTCGGGATTTGGTATCCAAAGGGGTCTACCTTTGACTTAATTGGATATTCAGACTCCGATTATGCTGGATGTAAGGTCGATAGGAAGAGTACATCAGGGACGTACCAATTCCTAGGAAGGTCCCTGGTGTTGTGGAGTTCTAAGAAACAAACCTCCGTTTCCCTATCCACCGCTGAGGCCGAGTACGTTGCCGCAGGACAGTGTTGCGCACAATTACTTTGGATGAGGCAAACCCTCAGGGACTTTGTCTACAATCTGAGCAAAGTCCCACTCCTATGTGACAATGAGAGTGCTATCCGCATGGCAGACAATCCTGTTGAGCACAGCCGCACAAAGCACATTGACATCCGGCATCACTTTTTGAGAGACCACCAGCAAAAGGGAGATATCGAAGTGTTTTATGTTAGCACCGAGAACCAGCTAGCCGATATCTTTACCGAGCCTTTAGATGAAAAGACCTTTTGCAGGCTGCATAGTGAGCTAAATGTCTTGAATTCACGGAACTTGGATTGATGTGTAGCATACATGTGTATTATGCCTTGATCATGTTCCCTTATGCATTTTGTTGTTTATTGATGGTGCTCAAGTTGTACAAGCACTCCCCGGACCTCACAAGTCCATTTGCGAGTGATGCACATATTTAGGGGGAGATGTGCTACAACTTGACCCTTTTGAGACTAACCATGTGTTTGAGCTTGTTTGATTTAGTCTCAAAAGTGGATTGAAAGGGAAAGATGGACTTGGACCATGAAAGACTTCCACTACACTCCAATGTGAGGGTAACTCACTCCAAGTTCATCTCATATTCTTATTGCCTTTTTACTCTTATTTGAAGATTTTGGTGAGGCAATGGGGTTTAGGGGCCAAGATTGATCCCGTTTTGGTGCTTGATGCCAAAGGGGGAGAAAATAAGGCCAAAGCAAGAAATGGATTAGCTACCACTTGAGAATTTTGAAAATAATAGAATTAGAGCTTTTGGTTTGTCAAAATACTCTTATTGTCTCTTATTGGCAAATGTTGGTCTCTTGTTGGGATAATGTTGATTATGGGAAAAAGGGGAGTTTTTGAATTCTTGATCAATTTCTCTTGAAATACCTCTCTCTATGCCTCAATAAGTGTGTTTGACTTAGAGATAGGAAATTGAGTTTGATTTGCAAAAACAAACCAAGTGGTGGCAAAGAATGATCCAAATATGCCAAATTTGAATCAAAACAAATTTGTGTTCTCATTTGCATTGATGTTGCACTTCTTTTAGTTGCTTTTTGTTGTGTTGGCATAAATCACCAAAAAGGGGGAGATTGAAAGGGAAATGTGCCCTTGGGCCATTTCTAAGTATTTTGGTGATCAAGTGCCAACACAAATGGTTTAAGTGTGAAACTATGTCAAATGGTGGAAGAAGTGCGAAGTCAACACAAAGGTATGATTCTAGACTTAGTACATTGGTTTTTGTGTACTAACATATTTGTCTAAGTGCTAGAATCAGAGAAAATACAATTGGAAAAGACTTGGCTCGAGCAGCCAAGACTCTGCTCAGTCTGGGTGCACCGGACTGCCCGGTGGTGCACCGGACAGTGTCCGGTGTGCCAGGCTAGCGTCTGGTCAACTGGCTGCTCTCGGGTCTTGACGGTGACGTACGACTATAAATCACCGGACTGTCCGGTGGTGCACCGGACAGTGTCCAGTGAGTCGGCTGCGGCGAAGTCGGCTGTGGCGAAGTCGCCGCTCCCGGGAACCAAGTCAACAGCGTACGACTATAATTCATTGGACTGTCCGGTGATCCAACAGTCGGGCGCGCCAACGGTCGGCCGCGCAATCCGCGCGTGACGCGTGGTCGAGCCAACGGTCGGATGGGAGCACCGGACTATCCGGTGTGCACCGGACAGTGTCCGGTGCGCCAACGGCTCCAAGTCTCCAACAGTCGGCTGCGCCAGAATAGGAAAGAAATCCGCACCGGACAGTGTCCAGTGGTGCACCGGACTGTCCGGTGCGCCAGTCGACAGAAGGCAAGAATTGCCTTCCTGGATTGCTCTCAACGGCTCCTAGCTGCCTTGGGGCTATAAAAGGGACCCCTAGGCGCATGGAGGAGTACAAAAAAGCATACTTTGAGCATTCTTGATCATTCACACTCCGTCTTTGTGCACTCGTTTGTCATTCTTAGTGATTTGAGCTCCGTTCTAGTGAGAACCTTGTGATATTCATTTGAGCTTGAGTCTTGGCCGTGTGTGTGCGTATTGCTGTGGATTTGTGTGTGTTGCTTCCCTCCCTTACTCTATTGCTTTCACTTTGATCCTTATTGTAAGGGCGAGAGACTCCAAGTTGTGGAGATTCCTCGCAAACAGGAAAGAGTAAAGAAAAGAAGAACACCGTGGTATTCAAGTTGATCATTAGATCACTTGAGAGGAGTTGAGTGCAACTCTCGTCCGTTGGGACGCCACAACGTGGAGTAGGCAAGTGTTGTACTTGGCCGAACCACGGGATAAATCCTCGTGTCTCTTGTGCTTGTTCTCACTGTGTCTATTGTGCTTCACAAGAGCTCTCCTTAGCCACTTGATTTTATTGTGCTAACTCATAACCAAGTTTTGTGGCTTTAAGTTTCAAGTTTTTACAGGATCACCTATTCACCCCCCCTCTAGGTGCTCTCACCATCCGTCCAAGTCGACGACGCGCCTGAGCCCGAGGAGGCCTTGGCCCAGCCCGAGGTACCCTCGGCCGTCGAGGGCGAGGCCCTGCGTGTCGAGGAGGAGCGGAATGGGGTCACACCGGTCCCGAACTGGCAAACCCCGTACCTGGAATATCTCCTCCGAGGAGAGTTGCCCCTCGACAAGGCCGAAGCTCGGCGACTGGCTCGGTGCGCCAAGTCATTCGTTTTGCTGGGTGATGAAAAGGAGCTGTATCACTGCAGCCCCTCGGGCATTCTCCAGCGATGCATATCCATTGCCCAGGGACAAGAGCTGTTACAAGAAATACACTCGGGGGCTTGTGGTCACCATGCAGCACCTCGAGCCCTCGTGGGAAACGCTTTCCGACAAGGTTTCTACTGGCCAACCGTAGTGGCCGACGCCACTAGGATTGTACGCTCCTGCCGGGGGTGTCAATTCTACGCGCGACAGACGCACCTGCCCGCTCAGGCGCTACAGACGATACCTATCACTTGGCCGTTTGGTGTGTGGGGTCTGGACCTCGTCGGTCCCTTGCAGAAGGCAGCCGGGGGCTTCACGCACCTGCTGGTCGCCATCGACAAATTCTCCAAATGGATCGAGGTCTGACCCTTAACCAGCATCAGGTCCGAGCAGGCGGTGGCGTCCTTCACCAATATCATCCATCGCTTTGGGGTCCTGAACTCCATCATCACCGACAATGGCACACAGTTCACCGGGAAAAGTTCCTGGACTTTTGCGAGGGCCACCACATCCGTGTGGACTGGGCCGCCGTAGCCCACCCGACGACAAATGGGCAGGTGGAGCGCGCCAACGGTATGATTTTGTAGGGACTAAAACCGAGGATCTACAATGACCTCAACAAGTTTGGCAAGCGGTGGATGAAAGAGCTACCCTCGGTGGTTTGGAGTCTGAGGACGACGCCGAGCCGGGCCACGAGCTTCACGCCGTTTTTCCTAGTCTATGGGGCCGAGGCTATCTTACCCACAGACTTGGAATACGGTTCCCCAAGGACAAAGGCGTACGACAACCGGGGCAACCAGACCAGCCGAGAAGATTCCTTGGACCAGCTGGAAGAGGCTCGGGATGTGGCCTTACTACACTCGGCGCGGTATCAGCAGTCTCTGCGACGCTACCACGCCCGAAGGGTTCGACCCTGAGGCTTCCAAGTGGGAGACTTGGTGCTTCGGCTGCGACAAGACGCCCGAGGGCGCCACAAGCTTACTCCTCCCTCGGAGGGGCCATTCATCATTGCCAAAATTCTGAAGCCCGGGACATACGAGCTGGCCAACGATCAAGGCGAGGTCTATAGCAATGCTTGGAACATCGAACAGCTACGTCGCTTCTTCCCTTAAAATGTTTCAAGTCATTCGTGTTCCTCGTTTTCTTTACATACGTGAATGAAGTCTAACCGTCAAGGAAGGATCAGCCTTGCCTCGGCAAATCCCGACCCTCCCTCGGGGGCTAGAATGGGGGAACCCCCTTTGCGTCAAAATTTTCTTCGGTAAAGTTTTCTACCAAGAAAAGTTTTCTACCGAAACAACTCCCGTGCCTTCCGACTATATCGATAACTGAACCCTAAAAACGAGCGGGAGAGACCTTAAGCGGCAAGGCCGACCGAGCCGAGGGACTCCTACGCCTCCGGGATACGGATACCTCACTCGTCACCTTCCGTGAAAAGTAAATCACGCTCGGATAAGCGGTTCTGGTATCGAACAAGTCCTAATGATCGGGTAGAAAACGACTTTCGTGCTTTCGACTATATCGATAGCAGGGTCCTACAAACGGGTGAGAGAGCACGTAAGCGGCAAGGCCGACCGAGCCGAGGGACTCCTACACCTCCGGGATACGGATACCTCACTCATCACCTTCCGTGAAAAGTAACTCACGCTCGGATAAGCGATCCTGCTACCGAACAAGTCCTAACGCTCGGGTAGAAAACGACTTTCGTGCATTTTTCGACTATATCGATAGCAGAATCCTACGAACGGGTGAGAGAGCACGTAAGCGGCAAGGCCAACCGAGCCAAGGGACTCCTACGCCTCCGGGATACGGATACCTCACTCATCACCTTCCGGTGAAAAGTAACTCTCGCTCGGATAATGCGATTCTGCTGCCGACGAACAACTCCTAAATGCTCGAAACAAGAGGAAAGAAAACATAGCTTTATAATATGAACGCTAAATATGTTTAGGCCTCGGTGGCCGCAAAAAACATACGCATACTTTAGACGAACTGTTCATGCGGGCTCAAACATCAGCAGGGGGAGGAGCATCACCCTCGGCATCGTTTCCACCCTCGGCGGAATCTGGCCCAGCCTCAGACGGCGATGCGAGCAGGCGCCTCGGCCAGCCGCTCCGAAGCCCCAGCCAGTTGTCCTCCGAGGATCTCAGCCCGGCTCACGGCTTCGGTGGCTTGGCTCCAGGGTTGGTCCTGCTCGCGGGTGATCTGGCCAAACCCCAGCTGCCGCTGCTGCACCTCCTCGACCTGGGAAGCCACCTGCTCCTCGGCGGCTTTCCCGACCTACAACAGATATCTCAGTACATGGAGCAATCACATTTTGCTCTTACATTCCCTAATGAATGGGACTCTAGCTCCATTCTCGCAGGAATGAACTACCTCCACACCGGAGGGCCTGCGGGATAACGAGCTCCAAGCAGCTCGCCGGCGACCACTGCGTCAACAGCGCGACAACGACCTCCGCCTCGGGCGCCAAAACAGCATCAGCGATGACCTCAGGGCAAACGCTACTGCAGAAGGGCCTTCGTTCACATCCCCTCACAGGGGACGAGAACCAGACATTAAAGCCAAAGAGCCAGAGGTCCGGAGCGCAGCTAGCACCGACGGTCTCGTCGGCGGAGGCAACCGCTGCGGTGGGGAGCCTCACCAGCGGCAGCCCCCACTCCAGCGCCGGTGACAGCGGCCACCCGCGCGGCACGATCGCCGCCCGAGTGGACGACGGAAAGCTGCACCCTAGCCAGGGAGCAGCAGTTCGCCTTCCCCCGCATGGCTGGAGGACGCCCCCACAGGGCTGGAGGATGCCCTTCTCCCCCGAACGCTGGGGGAAGAAAAGGGTCACCGACCCACGTGGAGGCGGCCCCCCACTCGGTGCGCTCCTTCGCCTCAGCCCGGATGATGAAGATCCTTGAAGCTGAGGGCGGGGCGGAGGTCGCAGCCTGGCTTGCTTCTCCCCACCACCAGGCTGGTGATCATCCCTACAGATGACCATTGGTGAGGGAATGCAGCCGGGCTGCATGATGAAAATCCTTGAAGCCGAGCGACGACTGGAGAGTGCCAACCCCCATAAGGTCGCGCTTCTCAAACAACAGCAAGAAGAAAGCCACACAGGTGCGCCCCATCTGGGGACACGGAAGGTTGAAGGGAGCAATACAAGAGAGGATTGCGAAGGCATGGCCACTGCTCGGGGGATCGATCCCCTTTTATAGGCAGATCTCCTCACTTGTGCCCCCAAGCGTCACAGGCAAAGTCTCCACCGACGTGCTCCAGGGTTCCCACCCCACGACACGGGGGCCGGGTCCCACACGTCATCAGAACTGACTCGAGACGCGAAGGAGGCAAACCGCCGCACGCAAGGCATGAAACCGCCCTGCGGTTATAAGCGTTCCCTCATCCTCGCCGGAACCAGCGGACGAAAGGGCGAGCCGCGACACAGGGAGCATGCAACCGCACCACGGTTATGCACCCTTTCGGCTTCGTCACTTCCGGTGGACCAGCATGAATGCCCGGTCCCACGTACCATGCAACCGGTGCGACGGTCACTACGTGCAAGGAAACCGCACCGCCACCTGCGCTAATGCTGCGTCTTCTCGACTGCGGAACCAGTGTCGCGACTCGAGGCAGCCCCGCGCGTGACCCAACAGTGCCAACTGAGTACAGCGGTCATGGGTCAGCCAGCCGCGGGGGAAGGCATGACAGTTGATGTGGCCAAAAGCGGACCGGCAATAACTACCGCAACAGACGGGCGGAAGCAGCAGTCAAATAACCCCCAGGCTCGCGTCCTTTCCTGAAGCAGCAAGGAGCCCTCTCCCACGGCGTAAGAACGACGCGCCCGTGCCCCGTTCCTCGAACGGCCCGCGCACGCGCAACAGATGCCCTGCGAATCGCCCGTCTCGTCGCATTAACTCCTTGGCAGAGCCAGCGACACTGTTGGCAGGCGAAGCGAGCAACGTTTCACCTCCGCCATAATGGTCGCGTCAAAAAAGGTGCGCCACGATTTTTAAATTAATATCCTTTTCTGTTTCCTCTCTCTCTCTTGCCACAGGGACCGAGAAAGGGGATATTTTGAAAGGGATCCTTCCCCGCGAAGAAACAGGCCCCCGAGCCCTCCTACTGATCAGGGGTTCGAAGGTTGCGCCCTGCAGGATCCAGCAGCCGCCACTGAGCACTAAGGCCCCCGAGCTCTCCTACTGATCAGGGGTTCGAAGGTTGCGCCCTACGGGGTCCAGCAGCCGCCCCAGGGCACTCGAGCCCCCGAGCCCTCCTACTGATCAGGGGTTCGAAGGTTGCACCCTTCGGGGTCCAGCAGCCGCCCCAGAGCACTCGGGCCCCCGAGCCCTCCTACTGATCAGGGGTTCGAAGGTTGCGCCCTGCGGGGTCCAGCAGCCGCCCCAGACCACCCGGGCTCCGCGCCCATTACTGATCAGGGGTTCGAAGGCTGACCCCTCGGAAGGGTTCGACAGTCGCCCCAGAGCACTCGGGCTCCATGCCCATTACTGATCAGGGGTTCGAAGGCTGGCCCCTAGATAGGGTTCGACAGCCGCCCCAGAACACGCAGAGTGAGGGATGACCCTAGGTACATCCGATACATAGCCGAGGCTCGGGCTACGCTCCTGAGGTACCCTAGGACATTTCTAAGACCAGCGGGAACGATTTGTAATGGAATCCCACCGGAGGGAGGCACCGAGCCCTCGGGCCCTATCGAAATGGGTCCGAGTCCAGCAAATCCCCTGCAGGTACTTTTGGAGCGCGCCTCTGGGCCACTAGCCGACCCCTAACGAACGGGGCACGGGCGTCCACTCGGATCACCCGTTAGCAACTCACTGGAAACACCATGATCGGTGCCCTCCGAGGATAACGTGGCGCTTTAGCCCTTCCTCCTTGCGAAAAGGCGATGAAGGGGCATATAATAAAAGTCGAGACAGTCCTTGATCGTCCTCTCGCTACGTGCATAGGCTCGGGGGCTGCCCTCGCACCCGGCTACGGCCAAAACTGTTGACAGCGTCAACAAACCAGCTCAAAAACTCGAAGCCTAACCATACACCCGGGCTGCGGCCAGGCCGCATGAGGGAACAACCAGGCCGACCGAGGCATCACAGCACGAATTAAGACCTCAGAGGAGTCAAAACTCTCCTCCGAGGCCTCGGGGGCTACACCCGGCGGGTGCGCTCGCGCGCACCCACCGGAACGAAACATAACCGAGAAAGGCTGGTCCCCTCGCAAAAATTCGGCAGAACCTCCAAACGAGTGCCTGCACTCCCTTCGAGGCTCGGGGGCTACTGTCGGGTACCGTAATTAGGGGTACCCCCAACATTCCTAATCACGGCCGGTAAACACCTTTAGAGCAAACCATAAAGGCTTACGGCTCGGGTCAAAGTCAAAGCTTTGTCTACCAAGGGACACGGTCTCGCCTCGCCCGAGCCCGGCCTCGAGCGGAACAGTGGTCTCGGACGAATCCACGTCTCGCCCGAGGGTCTCCTCAGACAGTGAGCACACCCTCGGCTCAGCCAAAGGCAAGCCTTGTCGTGCAAGCGACCTTGGCCAAATCGTCTTACCAGCCGACCGTATTGCATGCACATTTAATGCTGGGATCGCCTGACACCTTATCCTGACACGCGCGCCTCAACCGGCAAGGTTGAAGCGACCGCAGTCACTTCGCCCTTTCATTGACCGATCTGACAGGAAAACAGCGCCGCCCGCCCCGCTCCAGCTGCTGTGCCAACCACCCGGGCGAAACCGACAACAGTCAAGTTAAGCCTCGGGCGCAACAGGAAGCTCCGCCTCGCCCGACCCCGGGGCTCGGCCTCGGGAGGAGATCTTCGCCTCGCCCGACCCCAGGGCTCGGCCTCGACCTCGGCCTCGGGAAGAGTCACATCCTCGCCCGACCCTGGGCCTTGGCCCCAGCCTCGGCCTCGGAGGAGCCGCCGCCTCGCCCGACCTTAGGCTCGGATCAACCTCGCCATAAGGGATGCATCATTACCGTAATCCTAGCTAGCTCAGGCTACGAAGGAACAAGACCGGCGTCCCATCAAGCTTACCCCGGTAACAGGCAATGATGGTTCCCCGCATGCAACCATGACGTCGGTGGTTCTCAAGCCCCCTACGGAAGCAAGGAGACGTCAGCAGGATCCATGCAGCGCCAATAGCTGTACTGCTACAGGGCTCAAGGCACTTCTCCAACAGCCACGATACTACCTCTACAGGGCTCGAGATGCCCCCCCCGACGGCCACGTTGTTATCTGTACAGGGCTCAGGGCACTTCCCTGCTAGCCACGTTAGCTCCCAGGTACACCCCATTGTACAGCTGGGCATCTCCTTACGTCTATAAAAGGGGGTGTCCAGGGCCCCACAAAGGGAGGGGAGAGGGAGGCGAAAAAAGGAACAAACGTACGAGCATACGAACACACGAACGCACGACAGGAGAGACGAGTAGACGCACGACAAAGGGACGGGAGACGACGAGCAGGGGCCGGACCCCCTCTCTCTCTCTCTCTCTCCCTTGCTCTCTCCTACTCGCTCTCTCTCGCCCTCGCTCTCTCGCAACGCTTGTAACCCCTACTACGAGCACCCTGGTGCAGGATAATACAAGGCTCATTCCCCCACTTGTGTTCCATCTCGCACCAACCCATCTAGGCAGGGACACGCAGCGACAAATTTACTCGTCGGTCCAGGGACCCCCCGGGTCCGAAACCCCGACACTACTGTTCATCTATTTATAGACACAGGACGCAGCCTATGTAAAATTACATCCACACCCTTCATGTTCACTATTGACTTAAGGACAATCTATCGAGGGCTAAATAGCCTTTTCCTCCTTAACTCGGTTCCTTTTCCTGCTGCTGAGCCGAAGCTTCCTTGCGCACAGCTTCAGAGCCAGCTGAACCTTCGTCCTGACCATGCTTCTCATATTATGTACAGCTTCGTTCTTTGTCCGAAGGTTCCTGCACATATATTATACTTGGGAAACATTGTTAATCATGTTTTTGAGGACCTTCGGAAGATGAAGGCCCCCAACAGGCCGGTTGTTTGTTCTTACTCTCAGTGCTGGGTTGGAGGGTTACCATGTGAGCGTTGATGGGCGACATGTCACTTCATTTCCTTACCGTCCTGTAAGTGCATATGTTTCTCCACTTCATGCAGTAAGAAATGCTGGTGAATGCATTATGCCACTATGGGTTTGAGGGTTATTTGGAGAGCAACTGATCAAAAGTAGGGCTGACTTTGACCAGCCAACCATGTGTGCTTTGCCCTTACATTTCTTTCTTTGCTTTATGTGGAGGCTGATGCCTCTGGCCATGGGCGGACTGTCCGACTGAGTCAGCCAAACGGTCTGTTTGAGCACCGGACCGTCCGCACGTAGGTGTCGGACCGTTCACGATGCTCGGGTCAGGTTGTCGTTCTCGACTCCTTACTTGAGTCTGCCCCTCAATGCCTCTGGACTTGTTAGTCTACTTTTCCAGAGCCTTCTAAGCAATTCTTTTTATGATATATTTGACGTGCGAGGATCGTCAATGACAATGTTTTCGCCTTTGACTTTATCGGCCACTTTGGGCCGAACCGAGACCTTTTTGCATGTGGGTTCTATTGTATTGACAGGAAATGGTTGTGTGTCCACTTGCATCTCCTGAAAAACCAACCAGCCCTCATTTATGGCCGATTGTATCTATCGACGAAAAACATTACAATCATTGGTGGCATAGGAAAAAGAATTATGCCACTTACAATAAGCATGTCCCTTTAATTCATCCATAGGAGGAATAATATGAGTTAATTTAATGTTGTCATTTTTAGTAGCTCATCAAATATCTTATCACATTTGGCAACATTAAAGGTAAATTTAATCTCTTCTTGCCGATTCTTTTGAACTGGCTGTAAGGAATAACATACATAAGATTATGCCTTTATTGGCCAAACAAACTCAGCGGTACAAACATCTGTGGATTCATCATCTGAACTATCACACTCTACTAGATGTATAGTATAGGCGGGCGATTTTGATGTCTCTTTAAATCAGCTTTCACAGGCTAAAGCCCGTTGATGTAGCTGAGCTATTGAAAAGAACTCGGTCCCATCTAATTTGTCTCTTAAGTAGGATAGCAATCCATTAAAAGCCAGCGCTGCTAGCTCTTTGTATGCGATATGGATCTGAAAGCATCGGTTTCTAGTGTCCCGGAACCTCCGGATATAATCGTTAACCGATTCTTCGCGTCCCTGTCGGACTGAAGCTAAATCAGCTTGCCCTAATTCATATTCCCCGGAAAAGAAATGTTCAAGAAATTTACTCTCTAAATCATTCCAGGAATTAATGGAATTAGGAGGCAAGGCAGCATACCATGCAAAAGTGGTACCAGTAAGGGATAAAGAAAATAAACGAACATGAAATGCTTCCCCAACGGCCAATTCGCCTAGGTGTGCTAGGAACTAGCCTATATGTTCGTGTGTGCTTCTCCCATTTTCACCAGAAAACTTAGAAAACTCTGGTATCCTTGCCCCATGTGGATATGGGCAGTGTCAAACCAGTGATCATATGGCTTTTGATATGATTGCCCCACTCTAGCTACACTAACTCCAAGCCTACCTTGAAATAGTTTAGCCATCTCTTCCCTAATTTTCTCCATTGCGCCCGGTGGCAGACCACTGGACCCTAGGTTGTGGGGCTCATTCGGTCGGGCATTGTTATGCCGGCCTTCTTGCTGTGACCGATGGATAATGTTGATCGGCCTATGATTGTATGGCGTGCTATGGTTTAAATATGTAGGGGGTGGAACGTACTTCTGTTGTGGTGTGTAATAATTTGGTGCATAGTGTGCACAAATAGGTTCTGTGTATGCGTAACTAGTCTGTCCGATGGTACATCCGAATTGGCCGGTTGTGTTCGCTATTATTGGGGTGCCACGCGGTAGCCCTGGTGCGGTCCTAGACTGTCCGGCAGGGAAAGCCAGACGGTCTACATAAGGGGCAGACTGTCTAGGCAAAAGCTCGGATGGTCCGACCGTGTTCAGGGGCATCAATCTGCCAAGTAGGGACGATGATGGTTGTATTTGCCCTGGATATGAGTTCATCGGTGTATACCATATAATGGCTAGGGCTGTGAATCCCCATTTGTCGCTGATGTATTAGACATAGATATCTTGTAACTAGTTTCATATGATGGAAAACTAGGAGCGACAGACTTCTCCAATGTACGTGTTAATTTTCTGATTGATTCTTCTAACCCTCCAATCTGTTGTTTCATTTGATTCTGTTGATGATCTACATACTATTTAATAGATTGGATGTCGTTGGATTTACTTACGTTGCGGACTTGCAGCGAAGATAGAAGAGATGTGACGTCGGTCTCTCCATGTCTGACAACTTTCTGGTGGCGATCCATCGTGTATTGTGACAAGAATTTCTCCTTTGCCTAACACATGTAGTCCTCATATTGTTGTTGCTCATCGGTCGTCAGACTTTCAACAACAGGCTTCAGGATATTGTCCGGGGAGATATCGGTGTGATCTTTAGAACTGGCCATTTGAGGGCCTAATTTTTAGTAGATCTAGACACCTGTCCCCGGCGGAATCACAAAAAAGTGTGTTGGCACTAATCCGGGCGCCAAACACTAGAAAGGACTGCCTGACGGTGCTCTCTGCGGAGGCACGGACGACCCACGACATAGGGTCGGACGGTCCGCGACCCAGCGTAGGAGCGACTCCTCCCTGCGTACGTCTGGACGGTCCACGCCTAGGGTTCGGATGGTCCATGGTGGTGCAGACAGTCTTCTTCTTCATAGCAGGCCTAGATCTCGCCTCCCAAGAGAGACCCCGTTGGGGAGAAGAGATCGTAGGGTGTGTCTTAGCATCGGCAGGCCACCTAATACACCTCTAGTCTACGTAGAGCCGAAGAGAGGTGAAGATTTGAGGTAGAAGGAGGCTAAACTAGGGTAAACTAGAACTACTCCTAATGCATAAGGTAAAAACGAGAAATAGACTTGATTTGATCGATTGTGGGGGGTTCAATCGACCGTAGCCCTTCATCTATATAAAGGGGAGGTCTAGACCCGTTACATGTCATTTCTTGAGCTAATCCTGCGGTTTTAGCTAACAAAACCCATGAGAAACTTGGAACCCTAACTGATTATGTGCACGCGCGGACCGTCCGCACCACCATCGTGGATCGTCCGGCCTCAGAGCCGGACCATCCGCACGGTCATTTCCAGCACTCAACATAGTGAACTTGGTTGCTCAGGTTCATGTTGTCTCTACTAAATATGTAATGAAGTGTGATGATGATACATTCATGAGACTTGATTCTGTAATCACTGAAATTAAGAAGGTACCAAGCAGGAGAAGTCTTTACATGGGGAGTATGAATATACAACACAAGCTGCTACGCCATGGGAAATGGGCCATGACTTATGAGGTGAAGCTTATGAAATGTTTGTTGTAGCAGTTATTGCATTTCATTCTTCAAGCACCACCTTAGCATTTCTTATATCCTTCTAAAAGACATTTCTTATATAAAAAACTTGACCTGCGGGGGTAAGATAACCTCCGGTCATTATATTAAGAAGAAGATCTTCTCATGCAGGTCAAGAAAACTCCCGAACCCTGCGCCACCCATACACAGCAGCATTGTAGCCCATATGAGAAACGGTCGCGACCGCGACCGGGCATTAGACCTATGCTTTGGCGTGGGACAAACGAGGGGATTTTTTAACCACAGTCTAAAATTCGCTCCCACGAGGAATCGAACTCAGGACCTGAGGATTGCTATTCGGACCACCTAACCAACTCGAGTAGAGGCCCTTTTGCTACAGACATTTCTTATATTGCTTGAAGCAAAAGAAAAATTACCTTTTTGCATCCATCATTCCACAAAGTTACGTTCATCTGTAGTGGACTGATGTGTTAACTGTGATAAGACTGGTTAAACCTATATTCATATAATGATGTAGTTGATATTGAATTCTTTTAACAATTGGGTGTGTGTTAACATTATTTTGTAGAAGTGCAGAGTTTGCAGCATTTTTTTGTTTATTTACTCTCGGTAAACATGCAGAGTCAATTTGGGTCTTTGTCGAGTGTCTTCCTGTGCTGAGCGTGCTGCCCTCGGTAAACGTGGTCGTTACCGAGAGGACTTTACCAAGTGTGGCGCTCGGCAAAGACTTATTTGCCGAGTGCCCAAAAAACACTTGGCAAAGCACCAATCACTCGGCAAAGAGCTAGATTCTGGTAGTGAGTCAACATTTTTAACATTTTATATTAACTTTAACATTGATTATTTGAGAGTTATTAATCATTTAAAACAAATTATGTGCTGCCAAGTATGATGCCAACAGAAATGTTAGTACACAAATGTCAATATATATTGTAGTATAATTTATTTAATATATTAATTATGTTAACATGTAGAATTAATGTTAAGACACATTAGTGTATTTAATGACCTTTAGAGTGGTGTTTTGTATATATGGTTGCGAAACATTTAAGTTTACTTGACATTATGTACCTTAGCATATTTTATATATGTTTGCCTAATATATTATATAGTATTTATATGGGCTTCTATATTTATTTAGATATTTTTAAAATTTTATTAGGTGTGATGAATGACGGACCTCCCCTATCATAGGCACCAGGTTGCCACCTTTAGTGATATGTCATTCAAGCCAGTTATGATCATTCCACAACACCAAATCCATCTATAACATGATTTTTTTCCATTTAAGAGCCTATATGTTGTTGGTGTCAATCTGGGCGCCAAACACTGGAACGAACCACCTGACGGTGCTCTCTACGGAGGCGCGGACGGTCCAATGCACGGGGATGAACGGTCCACGACCTGGACACAGGAGCAGCTCCTCCTCTACGTATGTCCAGACGGTCCACGCCTGGGCCTCGGACAATCCGCACCTAGGGCTCGGACGGTCCGCGATGGCATAGAGAGTCGTCTTCTTCATAGCAGACCTAGATCTCGCCTCTCGGGAGGGACCCCGTCGGGGAGGAGAGATCCTAGGGTGTGTCTTGGCATTGGTAGGCCACCCAAGATGCCTCTAGTTGACATAGAGCTGAAGAGATGTGAAGATTTGAGGTAGAGGTAGGGAGGCTAAACTAGGGCTAAACTAGAGCTACTTCTAATGCATAAGGTAAAAACGATAAGTAGAGTTGATTGTATTGATTGTGGGGGTTCAATCGGCCACAACCCTTCATCTATGTAAAGGGAGGAGGTCTGAACCCGTTACAAGTCGGTTCTCGAGTTAATCCCATGTCACACCCGGCTTTAAGGAACAAAGCCAGGTGCATCTCATACATGTGCCAAGAAGACAACATATATAATAATAGAGTGTATAGAGATAAATGTCACAATAATCAGAGTATTTATTACATAGCGGAAGTATTATTACAAAATAAAAGAATAAATATAAAACGAACTAAGGATCGTCCTTGGCGCAGAAGTCAACTGGGGAAAACGCCACCTAGATCAGATCAAACTCCTCGCTTTGTGGCTCCTCCTGAACCACCTGTTCTTCTCCTGTGGGGGGTGTGAGACAGCAAGGGTGAGCTCACACATGATCATAGCTCAACAAGTTGTGGGGAACCAGTGGGCATGAACTCACCAAAGGTGGGAGTTCATGTGATGTGTAAGGCTAATCAATGACAAGGGGTTAAAGCTGAGCATTGCTTTTAATTAGTTGGTCAAAATTTTATTAGCAGTTACTAAATGTAAGTAAATACCAAACCTTAAATAAAGTAATAGAACAAAATTAATAATAATCCCATGCAATGCAAATGACAAATTGAATTTAAGTTCCATAAATTAGTCATCAGAGAGTCCTGAGCTGCTCTTGACCGTGAGCTCGGCTAGTATACCAGTTTTACACTCTGCAGAGGTTGTACCCTTTACCCACAAGTCATGTTACCCATCTGCCAAGGGATCGCGACTCCCATACACCTCTACCTAGGAAGCAAGGTAAGGCAACACTACGAGGCCTTTACAAAGTTCCACTAGCTTCCGAAAACCCGCTACAGTTTATGGGAAGAGCACTTGCAAGAATCCCCCGTCTAACCGCCATCGCAGCAAAATCAACCCGAGAACCTCCTTGCATGCAACTCCCCTACTGCCCTTGCCCCTTTCGGGTAAGGTAGTCTTCCACTAGCTTTCCTAATTAGTTAGCCAAGGGGTCCCATTCCTCCCTTATGGTGGCACGTGTTTCTCAAGTTAAGCTCCATGTTCCAATTAACATTAATGATCTTGACATGAACATAAGTAGAATAATAAAAGAATTGGAACATGAATATAATGAAAGATTATCCCAAAACCATGTAAGCAATAGCAAAACTACCCAAGTGATTCAGGGGTAAACAAGGTAAAGAGATAAACAATCTAGGGTGACCTATTGGGTCCCATCACAATTAAGCCTATGCAAGGATAAATGATTGTAGAGAACATTATTAGGTGTAAAAGTGGTCAAGAGCACAACTTGCCTTCAATGAGCTCCTGCTCAGCTACTTCTATCTGCTGCTCACTAGGATCATCGGTCACAGGTTCTACTCGCCACAATACAAACAAGCACAGTATATAGAGAAAATTAACATCACACCAAACATGTAAACAAAATACACAGTAATAATCTACACATTAAAATAAAATCCTAGGAACAGGAATCATAATTTTTGGAGTTATAGATTTTAAAATATGAATTTCTAAAGGTTTCATGTGTTTAAAATAGGATTAAGTGAGAAATAAATTTTCTTACTATTTTCATGACAAAAGAGAGCCTCTAAGTGATAGAGAATAATGTTACAAAAATTTAGAAAGTGGAATGGATCAATTTGGACCAAGTATGGATTTTCTATGAATTTATCAAGTTCTAGCCTTTATTTATCTATTAAAAATCCATTTATAATTTAAATTCTCGGGTTAAATACCATTCTGGACTGGGCCTCCATTACCAGGAAAGACAGGGGGTTCGGGGCAACATTTCCTAGACCCAGACTACAGCTCCCATGGATGGCGGGTTGATAAAAGGGTTTTCTAGGGTCTCTTTCGCAATTATGGCTCGGCGAAGGGGTATGGACAAATACTGGCCGTCCGATCTAAGGCATGCGCACAGGATTAAATCTTGATCCAATCGAACGGAAAACAGCGCGGTCCCTTGGATTAGGATCCTACGATCCGGACTCTACATAACATTGATGGCGTGACAGCCTTACGATCTCTGATCGACGCGCAGGATGTAACCTACCAAATGGGTAAGGGCGGACTGATCCGAGCCGTCGGTCGTGAGATCGACGATCCGCGTCTGCCTCCCCAACCTGAGCGCGCCTAGGCGATAGAGCACGGCTCCTGCGTCGACTAGCTCGCCGGTGAGGGTAAAATCCGGCCAGCCCCTTTCCTCGGGCCCAAAATTGACCAATGCTAAACGATGTGAAGGACATGGTGGATGCACGCGGGAGGTAATTTGCCTTGTTTCACGGCAGCAAGGTCACTGTTTATGGCGCAGGGCCAGTTTGGCCGCAACGGCGAAGTACGGTGAGCAATTCCATGGCGTCTGGTGGCTCACACGCGCGGAGAAGCCACGAAATCACCCCGTGCAGCTCCCTTGGTTACCCTCACACACTATCGGGTCGAGATCACATGGCGTAGAGATGGACAGTCGTGGTGGTGGTCTCACGCTGTCTTGGATGGCGCAGGCGGCGGTGATTTGGGTCTGCGATAGCTGAACTCGCGCGAGAGAGAGAAGCAGGGGAAGGAACGTGTCTTGGTAAGTGCGGCGTGAGAGTCTTTATGGGCGGATAGCCGCCCATGGAGAAGATCCCAGAATGAGCGCGACTGAAGCGGAGCTTCGTTGCGACGATGCGATTCTTTTGGCGGAGATCCGGGATGATAGGTGGAGTCGTGCTGCCGGTCACAGACCACAATCGCACGCGCGGACACGGTGGAAAGAAACAGGCGCGGGGCAGACAACGGGCCCATCTGTCGGCGCGCGGTGGAGTCAGCCAAGCGAGCTGGCCCCGTATGTCAGCCGGTGCCATCGTTGGTGGGCACGCGCGCGCAACATGGAGCTGGGCCAAATTGCTTGCCACAGCCCAATTAGGTTAGAATGCCTTTCTCTTTTTCTCTGATTTTCTTCTTCTCTTATTTTCAATTCCCAATTTGAATTTCAAGTATGATTTTGAATTTTTGTACTCAATTTTAAAGATAGATTCTAATCATACCAGTATGTTTGAGTTTATTTGTTTATAAATTTTGTTTTATATTTTATATTATTTCCCTCTTTCCCCTTCTTTATGCCATTTCCAATCTTTCCTAAATTGTGCCTTTGGGATAAATCTGAATTTTCAAATCATTATTATATTTTCATTAGTGATACTATTATTATCATTCAATGCACAAACAAAAGAAGCCCAGCATGATGCACGAGTTCATATGTTTGTATTTAGTATTTATTTGCAAGAAACCATGTCTTATGAATAAACCACACAACCCAAAGGGTTCCTTTAATATTATCAATGGTATGTGCCATGGGGACTCTATACTAGGGTTTACATCCCATAGGTTTTGCAAACAAATATCGCTAGAAATTTGAAACCCTAACTAATTCTGTGCACGTGTGGACCATCCACATCGTCATCGCGGACCATCCAGACCGTAGACCACCCGGCTGCCCGATTCTGGTTTCAACATATGCCCCCCTACCTTTTGGTGGAGGTTAACGAAAAAGCATATGTACTTCCAGCAATCTTCGGAAAACAATAGATCTCATAAGTCATCTTGTTCCCGAAGTAAGAACTAAGCCTGAGGCAAGTCACTGGCTTTTTAATCTGATAGGGCGATCGTCAGTAGAGCTCTAATGCATAAAGTCCATTTTAGATTGCATCTTTCTCGGCCATGACCATCTTATCAATAGGTCAAAAGGTATAGAATGAAGATGCCTCCCAGCCTGGATAGACAAAGGGACTATGCATGTACCATTGGTTCATCGTCGTGCCGTTCCACATTTGAATAGGACAATATATCGACGATGAGTAGGCGGATGGAATGTATCTTGGCATCAGTGGATGAATAGGCAGTGCTTGCTGTGCTGCCTTTTGGGCCGTTTTATTCGGTCATTTTGTTTTAGCGGGAGACCGGGGTTTCTTTGTTGGCCAATCACGCAGAATGGCCTTCTTGCTAGCGTATTTGAAGAGCAATTGATCAAAAGTAGGGTCGGTCGTGACTAGCCGATCATGTGTGTTACATGTGCTTTGTCCTTGCATCCCCTTCCTCGCTTTGTGTGGAGGCCGACGACTCTGGCCATGGGTAGACTATCCGGCTGAGTCAGCCGGCCCGTCTGTTTGAGCGCCAGACCGTCCGCTCGCAGGTTTTGGACCCTTCGCGATACCCGAGTTAGGGAGCTTCGCTTGACTACTCGATTGAGCCTAGCCCCAGCACCACCAGACTTGTTAGTCTTTCTTTCTAGAGCTTTCTGAGCAATCCCTGCTTGTGATATATTTGACGTGCGGCCACTTTTAGCCGAACCAAGACCCTTTTGCTTGCTAGCTCTATTATATTGATAGAAAGTGGTTGTGTGTCCACCTGTATTTCCTAAAAAATCGACTGACCCTCATTTATGGTCGATTGTATTTGTTGACGAAAAACATTACAATCATTGGTGGCATGGGCATGCAGTAAGCACATCTCTTTAACTCATCTAGAGGAGGAAAAGTATAAGTTACTTTAATGTTGCCATTTTCAATAGTTTGTCAAATATTTTATCACACTTTGCGACATTAAAAGTAAATTTAACTTCTTCTTGCCGATTCTTTTGAATCGGTTGTAAAGAAGAATAGGGTGAAGGTTTGGCCTTTGTTGACCAAACAAGTTCAGCGGTACATATATCTGCGAATTTTGATGTTTTTCTACATCGGCTTTCATAGGCCAAAGCCGCTGATGTAGCTGAGCTACTGAAAAGAACTGAGTGTCATCCAATTTGTCTTTAAATCACGATAGAACCATTAAAAGCCAGTCCTACTAGTTTTTTGTCCGCGACATGGATTTGGATGCATCAGTTTCTAGTGTCCCGGAATATTTGGATATAGTCATTAACCCATTCCCCGTTCCCCTGTCGGACTGAAGCCAAATCAGCTAGTTCTAACTCATGCTCTCCTGAGAAAAAGTGTTCATGGAATTTATGCTCTAATTCTTCCTAGGAGTTGATAGAGTTAGGTGGCAGAGCTGCGTACCATCCGAATGTGGTACCAGTAAGGGACAATGAGAATAAACGAACACGGTATGCTTCCCTATCAGCCAATTCTCCTAGGCGTGCTAAGAACTGGCCTACATGCTTGTGTGTGCTTTTCCCGTTTTCACCAGAAAATCTGGTATCCTTGTCCCTTGCGGATATGGCATGGTGTCGAATCAGTGATTATAAAGTTTCCTATATGACTGTTCCGATATGGCTACACTTACACCGAGCCTTTCTCAGAGTAGTTCAACCATTTCTTCCCTAATTTTTCCATAGTGTCTGGTGGCAAGCCACCTGTCCTTGGGAGGTAGGGCTCATTTGGCTAGGCATTGCTATGGCGGCCTTACTACCATGGCCGATCGAGAACGACACTCGGCCTATGATCGCATGGCGCACCATGGCTCTGATATGTAGGGTCAGTAACATATTGTTGTTGCGGTATATAATAATTTGGTGTGTTTTGTGCGGCAACAGGTTCTGCATATGTGTATCCGGACGGTCCGGTCAAGGTGTCCGGACGGTCTGGCGCACTGATGGATGGTCCGTGGATATATCCAGACTGTCTGGTCATGTTTGCCACCACTGGAGGCCACGTGCAGTGTAATACTCAAAATTGTATACCAAGAATAATAGAGAGATCTCCTCATGTCATGTGCCCTATTTGCATCATAAAAAGAGAACACATATGATTAAGATTGATTTATTTAAAACCAATGGTATTAAAATAAAGAGAAAATGCATCATATTGGATTTTTGTTTGTGCATTAAATAAAATAATAATGTTAATGATAATAAGATAATAATTACTAGAAGTTGAATTAAACCCTAAATCGAAAATAGGGTTTTGAAAATAAAGGAAATAAATATCACATAACACATGGGGAATAAATATACACATAAATATATTCTCTTCAACTTCAAATGTAAATTGGCACATTTTGATATAAGTACAAATCCACAACTGAAATTCAAATCTGAATTTGAAATCTAAAAGGAGAAATGAAAACCTAAATTTGAAAAAAAAGAAAAGAGAAAAGAATGAAGAAAAGAAAAAGGAAAAGGATTAAAAGCCAGTTGGGCCGACTGCTTCACTTCCTGCCCAGGAACCAAATGCCTTGCACGCGGCCCAACTGTGGCTATCGTGCACCGACTGGTGGGGACCCGGGGACCAAGCTCCACCGCGCGCACATACGCCTACGCTCTCGCCACTGTCATATGGGTCCCACACGTAAGGAATCACCCTGTAGATCTTCTCCTCCGCGCGACTCGCTCACGAGCTCACCGGCCGCCGAGAAATTTGGGGGCAGTTGGCCGGTTGATTGCCTCCGCCCATCTCGGTATAAGGGACCCAGCCGCGACCTCCCCACTCCTCGTGCCTTTCCCTTCTTCCCATCCGCACCGTAAGGAGCCGCCAGAGCCATCTATCACCGCTGTTTCCGATTGACACCGGGGTGCTGCGGGATTGTACTCGGCCGCGTGTGCTAAAGCTCCCCAGAACCTTCTCGGGTGAGGGCGCAGCTGTCCTCAGGTGCGGTGGCGACCGGGGATCCCGGGATTTCTCGCCGTAGAATCCATGCCTCCGCTAGACCAATTTTCGCGGCCGCCAACGGTGAGACCCCTACTGTGATCGCGCCCCGCCCCGGGATTTCGGTCGGATAGCGTCGCCAGGACCCAGGGAAGGTGTGCGTGCACCGGCATCGGGTTGGGGGCGATCTACACCGGCGAATTCTTCACCGGAGCTTCACCACCGCCTTAGTTCCGCCACGCACCATGGTCACGTCTACGCGATCCAGGAACGCTGGTGAGAACTCCACTCCTACCTTCACCACGTCGATCTCGTTGTGTAGAGCGGTCCAATATTGGGTATGGGGAAGTGATTAGCCGGATTGCGTGCCGCCGGCGAGCTATCCACCGCGGAACCATTGCGCCATCGCCATCGTGCTCACTGTATATTGGTATGCACGATCTCGGCCGTCGATCCCCGGTTGGATGGTCGGGATTAGAAACCAAATAACGTTTCGGCCATGGCGTATAGAGACCGTTGGATGAGAATCCAGTGGCGAGGAATGGGTCCGCGGATCATTAGATCTAGACCGTGGGATCTAAATCCGGTGGTCATCGTGGCGTACTGGTTCGGCGCACCTGGGATCTAATCCTGTGCGCCCATCCTTGAACGAATGGCCGTGATCCAAACTTACCCCTTTGCGGGTCAACTTTACTAAAGAGACCCCACAGTCTTAAGTAATCAACCAGTCGTCCATGTAATACTATTCGCTGAGTCTAGGCATTTATGCGCGCAGACCCCTGGACTTTCTGAAAAATGAGGCCCAGTCCAGAGATGTTTAAAAACAGAGAAATAATATTAGAAATTTGTTTTTAATACAAAACAAATCTAGAAACTTGTAAATTTCATAGAAATTCCATTTTTGCTCCAAATTGAACCATTCCAATTTCTAAAATTTTGTAATAATATTCTCTATCATTTAGTGTCTCTGTTTTGACATGAAAGCAGTAAGAAAATTAATTTATCATTTAATCCTATTTCAAGCACATTAAACCTTAAGAAATTCATAACTTGAATTCTATAACTCCAAATTTAGTGATTCCAGTTCCTATGATTTCATTTTAATGTGTAGATTTTTACTGTATATTTTATTTACATGTTTGGTGCAATGTTAATTTTTGCTATACTATGTATGTATTGTGTTGATGCGAGTAGACGAGCAAGCCACTGTGGATTCTGAGGTTCAGCAAGTAGAAGTAGCTGAGCAGGAGCTCATTGAAGGCAAGTTGTGCCCTTGATCACTTACTTTTTCCCAGCCATGTTCTTATTAATTATAATGATCTGCATAGGTTAATTTTGATGGGATCCTTCAGGTTACCCTAGTTTTGGTTATCTTTATACCTTGTTCACCACTGAAATATTTTTGGGTAGTACCTGCTATTGCTTTATGTGGATTGGGTATGGAGATACAACATTCATGATTACTCTTTTATTATCTTGTTATTATTACTGTTCATGTTAAGATCATTAAATTAATGGGAACATGGAGCGACCACCCGGGAAAAAGTGCTACCACAAGGCTTTAATTGGACGCCCTTGGCTGATTAACTAGGAAAGCTAGTGGAGGTCTTCCTTACCCGAAAGGGGCAAGGGCAGTAGGGTAGTGGTCAGTGTAGGGAAGTCCTTGGGTTGATTTTGCTGCGATGGCGGTCAGGTGAGGGATTCCTGCACTGGAGCTTCCTATAAACTGTAGCGGGATTTCTGAAGCTAGTGGAACTTTGTAAAGGCCTCGTAGTGTTACCCTGCCTCGCCTCCTCGGTAGAGGTGTATGGGATTGGCCGTCTCTTGGCAGATGGGTAACATGACTTGTGGGTAAAGATGCGCAACCTCTGCAGAGTGTAAAACTAGTATACTAGCCGAGCTCACGGTCATGAGCGGCTCGGACCCTCACATGATTAATTTATGGAACTTAAATTTAATTTGACATTTGCATCGCATTTGGGGTTATTTTACTATTACTGTTCTTTATTATTATTAAGGTTTGGTATTTACTTACACTTAGCAATTGCTAATAAAATTTTGACCAACTTATAAAAGCAATGCTCAGCCTCAGCCTTTATTTCATTGATCAGCGTTACACTACATGAACTCCCACCTTTGGTGAGTTCATGCCACATTATTCCCCACGACTTGTTGAGCTATGAACGTATGTGAGCTCACTCTTGCTGTCTCACACCCCCCCACAGGAGAAGAACAGGTGGTCGAAGAGGAGCCGCCTAACACTGAGGCATTCGACTTGATCTAGGTGGCGTTTCTCAGTTGACATTGGCGCCGACGATCCTTAGTTCGTTTTATATTTATTCTTTTATTTTGTAATAAGTCTTCCGCTATGTAATAAATACTCTGATGTTTTGTGACATTTATCTCTATACACTCTGTTATTATATATGTTGTCTTCTTGGTGCATGTATGAGATGCACCTGGCTTTGTTCCTTGAAGCCCGGGTGTTACAGAAGTGGTATCAGAGGAAATGTTGACTGTAGGACGAAACCTAGATAGAAATGGACAAAACCCTTACATACTTACCTTGTTCCGATTCTTCTAAACTCACCTTACTCAGATTTTCTCTACACTTATCTTGATCCTGTCTCACCTCCTACTGTTCTACTCTGATCATTCTTACCTTATCTATTCTAAGACAAGACGGATTTCACACCTTGGAATCCCTACCCCTATGACATTTTTAAGAGATAGGAAACCTAAGACAAAATCAAAACTATTTTCTATATTTAGAAATGTTGTTTGATTGTTCTGGTGGGAAATGTCTGATTTGCTTCTTTGATTGATTGAAGTATTATATATGGACATCTTAGTATGTGCCAGCATAAGGTAATAAATTAGCTATGGTAGCTTAGCTAATAAATCCCCCAAAGTAACATGATTCGTACTTACTGCCTTGTCTACTATTCTCTTACCTTATGTATCTAACTCAGATGGTAAATACCAGGCGGGGTGGTGGAATTGATTTGCCTCCTAATCGATACACTTGAAGGATATATAGACAACCTCAGCCACAGCCAGCAGAGATGAATCCTCCTAATCCTCCACCAGGCGGAGTTGATCCACTGATTGCAGCTCAGATGGCGGTGATGCAGCAAATGGCGGACACTGGCTGATATGCGTGCTCAGATGCAGCAAGAACGCCGGGAGATGCGTCAAGAAAGAGAAGATATACGCCAGGAGTTGCGCCAGGAGAGAGAGGAGATACGCCAGGAGAGAAGGGCGCAACAACAGTAGCTGCAACAACAACTTCAACAACAGCAGCAACAGCAACAAGTGCCATTGCCTCCACCACCACCAGCAGTTCCACCTCGTGATAAGCACCGAGAGTTTATGAGTCATAAGCCACCAACCTTCGCCAGTTCGCCAGATCCCCTTGATGCAGATGATTGGTTGAAGTCAATTGAGAAGATGCTCAACATTGCACAATGCTCAGACCGGGAGAAAGTTCTTTATGCCTCGGGTCGTCTGACAGGTCCTGCTGCTGACTGGTGGGATTCTTATACTGCTGCCCATGACGCTGCTGAGACTATTACTTGGGCAGAGTTCAGTACACAGTTCAGGAACTACCATATTCCGGCTGGGATGATAAAGATCAAGAAGAAGGAGTTTCTGTCATTGAAGCAAGGCAATATGTCGGTCAGCGAGTATAGAGACAAATTTATTCAGCTGTCGAGGTATGCTCCAGAGGAAGTTGCTGAGGATGAAAGAAAGCAGGAGCATTTTATTGAAGGACTTAATGGACCCTTGCAGTATGCACTGGTTGCACACACCTTTCCATCATTTCAGAGGCTACTGGATAAGGCTCTTGCTATTGAACACAAGCGTGTTCAACTGGGTGATTTGAAGAGGAAGGCTATCTCACAAGGACAGGGTAGCAGCAGTGTTCGTCCCCGCTACGTACCGCCCCAGGGTACACCGACTCGACCAGGAGGACCACGCCCAGTTCAGTATGCTCCACAGGGCTCTCCACGGACACCTACTCGCCAGGCTACTCCCACTGGCACCTCGACAAGGTCTACAGGACAGAAGACTGGCCCTACATGCTTCAAGTGCAGTCAGATTGGGCACTATGCTAATGCTTGTCCTATGGGAAATTCTGGTACACCAGCTAAGAACAAGCAACAGACTCCTGGCAAGGGATATTCTATAGCCAGGGTGAATCAAGTCAGCGTTGATGATACTCCGGATGGTGCTGACATCGTACTCGGTATGTTTTACATTAATGCCCTTCCTGCAACAATATTATTTGATTCTGGTGCTACACATTCATTCATGTCTGCTCGATATGCCAACACTAATGAGATACCCCTGCTAAATATGAGAAAACCAATGATAGTAATCACACCTAAAGGGCCTATTGAGGCGAATCAAATGACACGTAGATTGACATTATCAATTATGGGAAGAGAATTTGGAGCTACTGCTATAATATTAGATGCCAGCAGTATAGATCTGATTCTTGGTATGTCATGGTTAAGGAAGGCAAAAGCCATCATAGCATGTGGTAGAGGTACTATAGAGCTCACTAGTCCTAAAGGAGAAACATTTCAAGTTAATATTGCAGTAACCACCTCATCCATGCGTGCAATGTTCTTTACACCCGAGGAGTTTGTTGGTGACAACATCCGGGTGGTTAGAGATTTTCCGGATGTCTTTCCAGAGGAGTTACCAGGGATGCCACCAGATAGGGAAGTTGAGTTTGTGATTGATCTTTTACCTGGAACTGCCCCTATTTCTAAGCGACCATATAGGATGGCTGTAGAAGAACTGAAGGAGCTTAAGAAGCAGTTAACTGAGTTACAAGAAGCGGGGTACATTCGTCCGAGTTCCTCACCTTGGGGAGCACCGATGCAGAAGAAGGATGGATCGCAACGGATGTGTGTGGACTATAGATCACTTAATGATGTCACGGTAAAGAACAAGTATCCATTACCCCCGTATTGAGGATTTGTTTGATCAGATGAGAGGAGCCAGGGTATTCTCGAAGATTGATCTCCGAACGGGATACCATCAGATGAAGATTAGACCCTCAGATATTCCTAAGACGGCTTTCTCAACCCGATATGGATTATATGAGTTTACTGTTATGTCATTTGGATTAACCAATGCACCGGCTTATTTCATGAATTTGATGAATAAGGTGTTTATGGAGTATTTGGATAGATTCGTCATGGTGTTTATCGACGATATTCTTATCTATTCTAAGAATGAAAGTGATCATGAACAACATCTAAGGTTGGTGCTACAGAAGTTACGAGATAATCAACTTTATGCCAAGTTTAGCAAGTGCGAGTTTTGGATTGACAAGGTGCCATTCCTTGGTCATATCATTTCTAATGGAGGAATAGCAGTGGATCTTGCTAAAGTGAAGGAGATTGTGGAGTGGAGAGTGCCCACTACAGTTACGGAGATTCGGAGCTTCTTGGGACTCGCAGGATATTATCGGAGATTTATTGAAGGATTCTCTAAGATTTCCAAGCCTATGACCTCGCTTTTGGAGAAAGGAAGAGAATTCAAGTGGGATGAGAAATGCCAAGAGAGCTTTGATCAATTGAAAGAGAGATTGATGTCACCACCAGTATTGATTATGCTAGATCTACAGAAGGGATTTGACATTTACTGTGATGCATGTGGCCAAGGACTTGGATGTGTGCTCATGCAAGAAGGACATGTGATTGCCTATGCGTCTCGTCAGTTGCGGAAGCATGAACTGAACTACCCCACTCATGACTTGGAGCTGGCTGCCGTGGTGCATGCACTTAAGATTTGGAGACACTACGTTATGGGAACTAAGTGCCAAGTATACACGGATCATAAGAGCTTGAAGTACATATTCACTCAGAAGGATCTCAACCTTAGGCAACGCCGTTGGTTGGAGCTCATTAAGGATTATGATTTGGAGATTCATTACCACCCAGGAAAGGCAAATTTGGTCGCAGATGCCTTGAGTCGGAAGGAGCATGTTCACTCCGCTTTCGTTGTCCAGCTACCTGATGAATTAGCAAAAGATTTTGAGAGGCTCAACCTGGGAATTGTTACACATACGGAAGGAGTTACCATTGAATTAGAACCTACCTTGGAGCAAGAAATTCGTAAAGGTCAGGTTGGTGATGCTAAAATCCAAGAGATCAAGGATCTGATAACAGAGGGTAGAGGCCCATAATTCACGGAGGATGAGCAAGGCACGATATGGTTCAAGAATCGGATTTGTGTTCCTGATATTGATAGTCTTCGGGAAACCATATTGAAGGAGGCACATGATTTAGTTTATTCTATCCACCCTGGGAGTACTAAGATGTATCAGGATTTGAAGCAAAAATATTGGTGGTATGGATTGAAGAGAGATGTGGCTGCACATGTGGCTATGTGCGATGTATGCCAAAGAGTTAAGGCTGAACACCAGAGGCCAGCCGGACTATTGCATCCACTAAAGATACCTGAGTGGAAATGGGAAGAGATTGGCATGGACTTCATTGTTGGATTACCCCACACGTCTGCTGGATATGATTCTATATGGGTGATTGTGGACAGGCTAACTAAGGTAGCCCACTTTATTCCAGTGAAGACCACATATTCAGGAGCCAAGTTGGCAGAATTGTACATGGCACGGATTGTCTGCTTGCATGGTGTGCCAAAGAAAATCGTGTCTGATCGGGGATCACAGTTTATCTCTCGGTATTGGAAGAAGTTGCACGAGTCATTGGATACAAGATTAAATTTTAGTTCGGCTTACCATCCCCAGACCAATGGGCAGACTGAGAGGACCAACCAAGTGCTAGAGGATATGTTAAGAGCTTGTGCTCTTAAACATGGTGGAAGTTGGGATAAGAGTTTGCCTTATGCGGAGTTCTCTTATAATAATAGCTATCAGGCCAACTTAAAGATGTCACCGTTTGAGGCTTTGTATGGCAGAAAGTGCAGGACTCCATTGTATTGGGATCAAACTGGTGAAAGGCAGTTGTTTGGGCCTGAGATTATACAAGAAGCAGAGAGACAAGTTCAGCAAATAAGGGAGAATTTGAGAACCGCACAGTCCAGGCAGATAAGTTATGCTGATACCCGGAGAAGACTGCTTGAGTTTAAAGAGGGAGATTATGTCTATTTGAAGGTGTCACCACTCCGAGGTATGAGAAGATTCAAAGTCAAAGGAAAGTTGTCCCCTCGCTTTATTGGACCCTTCTTAATCATAAAGCGAGTGGGAGAAGTTGCATATCAATTGGAGTTACCGGATCATCTTGCGGATGTTCATGATGTATTTCATGTATCTCAGCTGAAGAAATGTCTCAGGGTACCTGAGGAGCAGTTACCAATGGAGGACCTTAGTGTTCAAGATGATCTGACCTGTGCTGAGTACCCCATCAAGATTCTTGATACACTGACGCGAGTTACAAGAAATAAGGTGATAAAGATGTGCAAAGTGCAATGGAGTCACCACGGTGAAGATGAAGCAACTTGGGAGAGAGAAGAAGAGCTTCGCATAGATTTTCCCCACCTCTTCCCTAGATCTTCTTAAATCTCGAGGACGAGATTATTTTTAAGGGGGGTAGGATTTGTAATACTCAAAATTGTATACCAAGAATAATAGAGAGATCTCCTCATGTCATGTGCCCTATTTGCATCATAAAAAGAGAACACATATGATTGAGATTGATTTATTTAAAACCAATGGTATTAAAATAAAGAGAAAATGCATCATATTGGATTTTTGTTTGTGCATTAAATAAAATAATAATGTTAATGATAATAAGATAATAATTACTAGAAGTTGAATTAAACCCTAAATCGAAAATAGGGTTTTGAAAATAAAGGAAAGAAATATCACATAACACATGGGGAATAAATATACACATAAATATATTCTCTTCAACTTCAAATGTAAATTGGCACATTTTGATATAAGTACAAATCCACAACTGAAATTCAAATCTGAATTTGAAATCTAAAAGGAGAAATGAAAACCTAAATTTGAAAAAAAAAGAAAAGAGAAAAGAATGAAGAAAAGAAAAAGGAAAAAGATTAAAAGCCAGTTGGGCCGACTGCTTCACTTCCGGCCCAGGAACCAAATGCCTTGCACGCGGCCCAACTGTGGCTATCGTGCGCCGACTGGTGGGGACCCGGGGACCAAGCTCCACCGCGCGCACATACGCCTACGCTCTCGCCACTGTCATATGGGTCCCACACGTAAGGAATCACCCTGTAGATCTTCTCCTCCGCGCGACTCGCTCACGAGCTCACCGGCCGCCGAGAAATTCGGGGGCAGTTGGCCGGTTGATTGCCTCCGCCCATCTCGGTATAAGGGACCCAGCCGCGACCTCCCCACTCCTCATGCCTTTCCCTTCTTCCCATCCGCACCGTAAGGAGCCGCCAGAGCCATCTATCGCCGCCATTTCCGATTGACACCGGGGTGCTGCAGGATTGTACTCGGCTGCGTGTGCTAAAGCTCCCCAGAACCTTCTCGGGTGAGGGCGCAGCTGTCCTCAGGTGCGGTGGCGACCGGGGATCACGGGATTTCGTCGCCGTCGAATCCACGCCTCCGCTAGACCAATTTTCGTGGCCGCCAACGGTGAGACCCCTACTGTGATCGCGCCCCGCCCCGGGATTTCGGTCGGATAGCGTCGCCAGGACCCAGGGAAGGTGTGCGTGCACCGGCATCGGGTTGGGGGTGATCTACACCGGCGAATTCTTCACCGGAGCTTCACCACCGCCTCAGTTCCGCCACGCACCGTGGCCACGTCTACGCGATCCAGGAACGCTGGTGAGAACTCCACTCCTAGCTTCACAATGTCGATCTCATTGTGTAGAGCGGTCCAATTTTGGGTATGGGGTAGTGATTAGCCGGATTGCGTGCCGCCGGCGAGCTATCCGCCGCGGAACCAGTGCGCCATCGCCGTTGTGCTCACTTTATATTGGTATGCGCGATCTCGGCCGTCGATCCCCGGTTGGATGGTCGGGATTAGAAACCAAATAACGTTTCGGCCATGGCGTATAGAGACCGTTGGATGAGAATCCAGTGGCGAGGAATGGGTCCGCGAATCATTAGATCTAGACCGTGGGATCTAAATCCGGTGGTCATTGTGGCGTACCGGTTCGGCGCACCTGGGATCTAATCCTGTGCGCCCATCCTTGAACGAATGGCCGTGATCCAAACTTACCCCTTCGCGGGTCAACTTTACTAAAGAGACCCCACAGTCTTAAGTAATCAACCCACCGTCCAGGTAATACTATTCGCTGAGTCTAGGCATTTATGCGCGCAGACCCCTGGACTTTCTGAAAAATGAGGCCCAGTCCAGAGATGTTTAAAAACAGAGAAATAATATTAGAAATTCGTTTTTAATAAAAAACAAATCTAGAAACTTGTAAAATGCATAGAAATTCCATTTTTGCTCTAAATTGAACCATTCCAATTTCTAAAATTTTGTAATAATATTCTCTATCATTTAGTGTCTCTGTTTTGACATGAAAGCAGTAAGAAAATTAATTTATCATTTAATCCTATTTCAAGCACATTAAACCTTAAGAAATCCATAACTTGAATTCTATAACTCCAAATTTAGTGATTCCAGTTCCTATGATTTCATTTTAATGTGTAGATTTTTACTGTATATTTTATTTACATGTTTGGTGCAATGTTAATTTTTGCTATACTATGTATGTATTGTGTTGATGCGAGTAGACGAGCAAGCCACTGTGGATTCTGAGGTTCAGCAAGTAGAAGTAGCTGAGCAGGAGCTCATTGAAGGCAAGTTGTGCCCTTGATCACTTACTTTTTCCCAGCCATATTCTTATTAATTATAATGATCTGCATAGGTTAACTTTGATGGGATCCTTCAGGTTACCCCAGTTTTGGTTATCTTTATACCTTGTTCACCACTGAAATATTTTTGGGTAGTACCTGCTATTGCTTTATGTGGATTGGGTATGGAGATACAACATTCATGATTACTCTTTTATTATCTTGTTATTATTACTGTTCATGTTAAGATCATTAAATTAATGGGAACATGGAGCGACCACCCGGGAAAACAGTGTTACCACAAGGGTTTAATGGGACGCCCTTGGCTGATTAACTAGGAAAGCTAGTGGAGGTCTTCCTTACCTGAAAGGGGCAAGGGCAGTAGGGGAGTGGTTAGTGTAGGGAGGTCCTTGGGTTGATTTTGCTGCGATGGCGGTCAGGCGAGGGATTCCTGCACTGGAGCTTCCTATAAACTGTAGCGGGATTTCTGAAGCTAGTGGAACTTTGTAAAGGCCTCATAGTGTTACCCTGCCTCGCCTCCTCGGTAGAGGTGTATGGGATTGGCCGTCTCTTGGCAGATGGGTAACATGACTTGTGGGTAAAGATGCGCAACCTCTGCAGAGTGTAAAACTAGTATACTAGCCGTGCTCACGGTCATGAGCGGCTCGGACCCTCACATGATTAATTTATGGAACTTAAATTTAATTTGACATTTGCATCGCATTTGGGGTTATTTTACTATTACTGTTCTTTATTATTATTAAGGTTTGGTATTTACTTACACTTAGCAATTGCTAATAAAATTTTGACCAACTTATAAAAGCAATGCTCAGCCTCAGCCTTTATTTCATTGATCAGCCTTACACTACATGAACTCCCACCTTTGGTGAGTTCATGCCACATTATTCCCCACAACTTGTTGAGCTATGAACGCATGTGAGCTCACTCTTGCTGTCTCACACCCCCCACAGGAGAAGAACAGGTGGTCGAAGAGGAGCCGCCTAACACTGAGGCATTCGACTTGATCTAGGTGGCGTTTCTCAGTTGACATTGGCGCCGACGATCCTTAGTTCATTTTATATTTATTCTTTTATTTTGTAATAAGTCTTCCGCTATGTAATAAATACTCTGATGTTTTGTGACATTTATCTCTATACACTCTGTTATTATATATGTTGTCTTCTTGGCGCATGTATGAGATGCACCCGGCTTTGTTCCTTAAAGCCCGGGTGTTACATGCAGCCCTGGCATGGGTCCGGACTGTTTGACAGAGAGAGTCGGACTGTCCATGTTAGAGCCAGACAGACCGCGATTGGATGCGGACGATCCGGTTATATCCAGGTTCGCCAATCTGTCAAGCAGGGACGGTGACAATGGAATTTGCTCTAGATATGAATTCATCAGCATACCATATAACGACTAGGGCTGTGAATCCATATTTGTTACTGATGTATTAGACATAGATATCCTATTGCTAGTTTCGTATGACGAAAAACTAGGAGCAACAGATTTGTCAAATGTATGTGTTAATTTTCTAATTGTTTCTTCAAACCCTCCAATCTGTTGTTTCATTTCATATTGTTGTTGCTTAATAGATTGGACGTTGTCAGATTTACTTACATTTGAGATTTGAAGCGAAGGTAGTAGGGATGCAATCTTGATCTCTCCATGCTTGGTAATCTTCTGGTGGCGATCCACCATGAAGTATGATAAGAATTTGTCTATCGCCTCCTCCTCAGCCTTAGCGGTTTGGCGACGTGCATCCTCCCTCATTTGACTCATCAAGTCTTCAAATAACTGTTGCTCATCGATCGACAGGCTTCCGATAGCCGGCCTAAGGATATTGTCTAGGGAGATATTTGTGTGATCTTTAGAACCCCCATTTGGGGGCCTGATTTTAGTAGACGTAGACACCTGATCTCCAGCGGATTCACCAAAAAGTATGTTGTCACCGATCTAGGCGTCAAACACTAGAACGAACCACAAGCAGTGATCTCTGCGGAGGTGCGGACGGTCCACGGCATAAGGGCGGATGGTCCACGACCTGGGCGCAGGAGCGGCTCCTCCTCTATGTACGTCCGGACGGTCCGTGCATGGGGTTTGGACAGTCCGCGATGGCGCAGAGAGTCGTCGTCTTCGCAGCAGACCTAGATCTTGCCTCCCGGGAGAGACCCTGTCGGGAGGAGAGATCCTAGGGTGTGTCTTGGCATTGGCAAGCCACCCAAGATGCCTCTAGTCGACGTAGAACCGAAGAGAGGTGAAGATTTGAGGTAGAGGAGGGCTAAACTAGAGCTTCTCCTAATGAATAAATTAAAAACGATAAGTAGAGTTGATTATATCGATTGTAGGGTTCAATCAGTTGTAACCCTTCATCTATATAAAGGGATGAGGTCTAGACCCATTACAAGTCGGTTTCCACGTTAATCCTGTAGGTTTTAGTAATAAATCCCGCTAGAAATCCAGAACCCTAACTGATTCTGTGCACGCACGGACAGTGTGCGCCGTCACTGCGGACCGTACGAACTGCTAACCATCCGGCCTACAGGGCCGAACCGTCCGCCTACATGTTTGTAGGTTCAACATATGCCAAATGCATTCCATATATACATTCATGCATATAATATGGTTGTTGCATATGAGCATACCATGCATATCAGTTATCCATCGGCGAAACTGAGCACTATATGGTTGCTCGGTTGTGTGGAAAACCAATGTTCACATGGCAAGTGAGCTAGGTAGTTCCTCTTGAAGAGGACAACGCTTTTCACTTATATTTGTGTAATATCGACTTTCAAATCCGTATTAAGGTCGAACAAGAGAGCTTTCAATATTGTAATGTGTTCTTTATAGGCACTTAGGCTATCTTTAGCAACGTCTCCTAAATTTTATCTACTAAAGAAATATTCTCTGTTCTTTACGACACTCTTTAAATAATTTTACCATCTATATCTTTTTCATCTGCAGCAACGTACTCTAAATTTGATCTTCTATATCTACAGTATTAATAGAATATGTAAACTACCATATTTTTTAATATTTATTTAAATACAATTTTAACCTAATAAGTATGTAACCTAATTTCATAAGACATATTATTACGTAAACAATTTACCAGTCATATGTATTTTATTTTTTTTCCTAGTCGTATCCACATACCATACTTCTGCTGCACCCACATTACATCAAACAGTAGCTGTGACAGTGCTCAAACAGGTGACGGAGTTGGCCTCTGCGCATTCATCTCCTCACCGAGGCACGGCCGCTCGCCGGAAGCATGCACAGAACGACTCCGCCGGATAACTCCACCCCGTCGAGGTCTGCGTTGGTGTTCGAGAGAGTCTTAAACGCATTGGCTATATATTTTAGAGGGTTGTTTAGAGGCCGTCTTTTTTTTTGTATTTTAGTTTTTTTAGGTTTTATTTTTATAAATATACTATCTTTGGTTTTATTTTAAAAAATAGACCCTTAAACCATCTTTATTATTGGATATATCTTAAACAATTTTATCCTCTATATTTACTGGACAAGAGGTTTTACTCACTACAGTAAACGAAGAAAGTTCCGACGGTCACGCTATCTCCGACGGCTTCCTACGAGGCCGTCGGATATTATCTTATGTCTGACGGCCAACAGGGGCTCTCGGACATAAAGACTTATGTCCGACGGCTAGTCACGAGGCCGTCGGACATAAGCTTATATCCGACGGCCGCGTGACTAGCCGTCGGACATAAGGTTTTTTAACACACGGTACCGACCCGGCGCGGTTCATTTTCACGCGCGCGCGCTCGCTTCTCGCTTCTCTCTCTCTGCCCGCTCACCGCCGCCGCCGTCGACGCTCGCCGCCGCCGCCGTCGAGGCCCGCCGCCCCGCCGCGGCCACCCGCCGCCCCGCCGCGGCCGTCCGCCGCCCGCCGCGGCCGCCCGCCGCCCGCCGCCCCGCCGTCGGCCGCCACGCACAGCCCGCCGTCGACGCCCGCCCCGCCCGCCCGCCGTAAGGTATTAATGTATTATTAATATTTTGTATATATTAATATTGTTTTGTAGTTTATTTTATTATATCCGAGGGCCTAAATTTAATTAGTGGTGCTTAGATAATTTTAATTTTTAATTTCCGACGGTAATTATTATGCCCTCGGAATTAAGGTCAGTTTATATGATTTGTCACCCGTAATAATGTTATGTAGTGGTGTCTATATAATTTAAACTCTTAATTTCCGAGGGTAATTATTAAGCCCTCGGAAATAAGGTTGTTTTATTTGATTTAGGGTCCCGTGAAATGATTTTTTGTAGTGCTATTGTATTAGTTTGGTTAATTAGTGGCTATTGTATTAGTGTGGTTAATTAGTAATCATAACTAATTAAGTTAACGAAACCTAGACGTCACCCGTTTCGGCCCAACACACCTTACATGCGACGCATGTGAGGTATGTTGGGCCGGAATTGTCCCTTTATTGGACAGCCTCGGGGTGACCGACAGATTCCGTGTTTATGACAAAGGCATGTGCTCCTGCTTAGTTTCGGCAGCATAACCCCTGTGTTCTCCAATTGCACCATTTTTAGGCGTGCGATTGGAGAACAGCGGGGTTATGTTGCCGAAATTTCGCACGACCACATGTCTTGTCATAAATACGGGCTCGTCGGTCACGCTTGGGTGGGTTTAGAACCTATCCTTTCCTACAGATGTAGGGGCGTGATTTCTTCGTAAAAACGGATTGTCCGTGCATTACTTATCTAATTAAGTTAACGTCTCGTATCTAGTATGGAGGAGAATCGTCGATGGATGTATGAAGGTTGGAAGAAAAGAGGTGCTCTATCAAGTGAGTGGGTTGCCAAGACTGATGCTTTTCTCGACCATGCTTATCACTGACAAAACAAAAGACAACCCTAAGGCAAGGAAAGACTTGGCCTTAATCTGTAGAAGACCAACTATGGAGATAGGAGAGAATCAGAAGAAGCCACGTGCTCCTTTCAGTATTAAACCTAAAAGGAAGAAACAATTGATGAAATGGTTGAAAAACTTAAAGTTCCCAGATGGTTACGCCGCGGGCTTTAGAAGGTCTGTGAATTTGAAGACGGGCAAGTTTTCTGGGTTGAAGAGTCATGACTACCACATAATAATGGAAAGACTCCTTCCTGTTATGTTTCGTGGTTTTGTAAAAAATGATGTATGGAAAGCATTAGCGGAGCTAAGCTACTTTTATAGACATCTTTGTGCCAAAGAAATAAAGAAAGAGATGATGGAGAAGCTTGAGCAACAAATACCGATTTTGGTATGCAAACTTGAAAAACTATTTCCACCAGGTTTCTTCAATCCGATGCAACATCTACTTGTTCACCTACCATACGAAGCTAAGGTAGGAGGTCCTGTGCAATATAGATGGATGTATCACATCGAAAGGACACTAAAGAAGCTACGTGCAATGGTTGGTAATAAGAGACGAGTTGAAGGGTGCATCGCTGAAGAATTCAAATATAAAGAGATAGCATCGTTCACGGGCCTGTACTTTGCAGAGGAACACAATGTCAATGCCCATACGTTGCGGTATCATGTCGACGAGCCCCCTATCAGTGATATTGAAATTTTTCAATGGAGGGGCAAAACTGTAGGACCCAGCACAACATACTGTTTCACCAACGACGAATGGAAGACTGCTTTACTCTACATGTATAACAACATGGAAGAGATGAGTCAGTTTCTCCTGTAAGTGTAAACTTTATTTTAGTCATTGCCGCTAGAATTTTTGTTGTTAGACTAAAATGTTTGTTACCTTGTACTAACAGGGAATTTGATTCTCAAAATTGCATCTCTGGCTGTGAACGTGACCAGATTCGTCGAGAGGGAAAAGATGGGAGACTTAATTTCTTGTGTTGGTTTCGAGATTATGTAGATAAAAATGACAATATACACCCGGACCTTCGACAATTATCCCTAGGAGCAGTAACTGGCAGATGTTATGGTCGGTATGATGTCAATGGTTTTAGATTCCGTTCCACAAGGTTCGAAGATGATCATCCTCTAGCAGCCACGACAAATTCCGGAGTTGTAACTAGAGCTGTCGATGATGAAGGGAAGGTGACTAATTATTATGGAGTCATTAATGATATAATCGAGTACAAGTTTTTTGGAGATAAACAACTCAAAGTGGTGTTCTTTGATTGTGATTGGTTTTCTCCAAACTCAACGCGAGAAAATCAATATGGCATGGTGGAAGTCAAACACAACGACAGATTAAAAGGCCACGACACTATAATCCTTGCCCACCAATGCGAGCAGGTGTATTATATGACATATCCATCTAAGAAAAAGGGTTTGGTTGATTGGAGGGTAGTGTACAAAGTTAATCCTCGTGAACGACTATATGCTCCTGGTGATGCTGGTTATGTTGAAAGTCAAATCGAGCACGAAGTGGGGGCTGCTGAGATTTTCCAAGACGAAGAACTTACAAGCACGTTTAATGTACAAACTGAAATGTTGGAAGAATCTTTATTAGGTGATCAAAATGATGTAGAGGTTCCTCCAAAACGAAAACGAGTGACGAGAAAGAAGAAAGCTACTTGGCGTCCATTAAATCGACGAAAGCAACTAGATCCTGATTTTGATTACGATTACGATTGACGAGTATGGAACATGATTTTATTGCATATTTTATTATTTTATTGCATATTTTATGATTTTGTTGCATATTTTATTGTCGATTTATGTACTAACTTGTTGTTGTTAAAATAGGATGTCAAAGAAAATGAAGTCTTTTGCTCGTAGTTTGCTTGGGACGAGGAGTAGCTCGAGGAGCAGCTCGAGGGGTGAGGATTCAGTTTTTCAGGGCTCAGGTTCTACCATGAGCAGACGGAGAGCGCTGGCAGAACATTTGCCTCCACAAGATGTAAGTTAGTTGTTAAATTACATTATTTGAGTTACTTAATATTGTATGATGTACGGTATTTGTTTCATAGGATGCTGAAATTAAGGAACCAGTGGTAGAGGATCATGCAAGAGATGATGTTGAAGATGATGGTGGAGATGATGGTGGAGATGATGCTGGAGACGATGCTGGGGATTCTGGGGCTGGTGGAGATTCCGCAGCTGGGTCTGGAACTTCTCGAGTTAGGAGAATGAGGAAGCTGCATTTTGTTGGACCACCTCCAGAGCTTCCACCCGAATCTCGGGTTTTGATAAAGCCTAGTGGAAAGTGAGTGACATGTCTTTGCTTAAATGTTATTGAAAGTTATGTTTTAATTTCCACATTGTGTATACTATTTCCAGGTCTTGGATCGACGACTCGTTCACAGGCACAGGACACTACAGGCAGGTGAACATGGTGCTTGGTAATCTTGTTCGTCTACACTGGCCTGGTGTTGTGACTTTGCCTACTGGCGAGTCTGTCCCCGCCACCACTTGGGAGCATTATCGCTATGGTGTCTGTAGAACGTTTGGCAACACACAGGCACTAGTTTGGGATGCATTCTGGGTATGAATTATTTATACTATTTTAGTTATTCCATACATGTTTGCTTTTATGATAACACTAATTTTTTTTGCAGAAACGGTACAAGTTGCCGGACGATGGATCATATGATATGAACGCTCGTTACGTGTTTGAGTATAACGTGAACGATGTCGTTGCAGATGCAATGTACTATGCACGAATTCAGGCTATAAAGGCATGGTACAGAGCAAATGCTGATGATCGACCGATGCCAAATACCAAGGCCGAGTGGTCATCAATTTACTTGACGGAGGAGCAATACCTAGAGGTAAACAGGTTCTTGCCTCTCAAATCGCACGAAGCCATGTATTTGCTTGCTTTATTTAAAAAATTTCATGTAGGTGTCGGTGCCGTGGATGGCCACCCGATCGGAGGGTTATCGGGCATTGTGCAGATGGTGGGCTTCCCCTGAGTTTCATGCCATTTCCGAAAGGAACAGGGGAAACTGTGGGACCGAGTCGTTCCACAACTACGGTGGTGATGGTCATGTGCGCTTGGCTAAGCGAATGGTAAGTCACAGTTTGTTGTAACTTTTGAATTACATAGAAATGTGTCATTGTAACTTTTATGTACAGGAAGTCAAATTCGGTCGTACGCCCACGGATGTGGAGGTGTATATGCAAGGGCATAGGGGTTCTGATCCTCAGAATCCTGATGTGTTATGCACTCAGACGGCCACCGACCGTCTAGTGAGTTTTTGATACTCTATTATGTGTTTGATATTGTTTGCAATGGCATATATAGGGGTTATGCACTTATATTTGATATTGTTTGCCTCCAGGCCTCGTATGGGGAGGAGATGGTTCAACGCCATGGGCAGGAGTACGATTGGAGGAGCCAGCCAATCGACCCTCAGGCAGCATATGCTAGCGGAGGAGGACAAGCCCACGGACGGTGAGATTATTTAATTTGGATTACAAAATTGGCATCATATGCTTGCGATTCAACTGAGGCATGAGTTACTATACTAAGTGCATGGTTCACTCTTGTAGGTTGGGTATTTTTGATTCTACGATTGATTCCAGAGAGCTAAGACGCCGTGGACGACAGTCCACATCGTCGTCTTCACAGTCGTCCCGTTCACGATCATCCGCCCACGACATGGAGATGGCAGTGTTGCGTCAACAGGCAGAGTACCATCAATCAGTCTTGAGGGAACAATTGGAGTACCAGAGGCAACAATCTGAGTACCAGAGGCAACAAGCCGAGTACCAGAAGAAGAGGGACGAGTATTATGCAAACCTCCAGGCCCAAAATCAAGCTCTTCTCTCGGTAAGCTGAAGTAACATTTTGTAGCTTATTTTGCAAAACACTTGATGTGTATCTTATTAGCTCAACAATGACTTGTATATAATTTGTAGCAACTAGCCCAACAAGCGGGCGTCCCGATGCCGACATATGGGATGCCGCCTCCGGAGTTTGCACTGCCAATGCCAATGTTGGCGCCTCCACCACCGCCTCCGCCTCCGTCACAATTCCCTATGGTATGTACACATATGCGTGTGTGACATGTTCATAGATGTCTTATGTGTTTAAATGAACAACTGAGTGGTTACTATTTCATGTGCTTGTGTTATAGGGATTTCAGACACCACCCGCTTCAGTTGCCGCACCTGGAGATGGGTCTGGTCAGGACGACCCAACACATTCGTGGGTGAACAATCTTTTCAGCACGCATAGTCCAGCCGGAGGAGGTGGCGATGGATATGAGTGATACTGATGTAAAACACTTGTTGAAACCTTTCATGTGAAAGCCTACCCGTCGAATAATGTTCATTTTGGAGTTTGGACAACTATGTTTATGTAAACACTTATTGCAACCATTTGGAACTATGTTGTTATGTTAAATTTTGTGAATGTGAATGCTTATGTGATTATATTTGTGAATGTGTATACTTATGTGAGTATATTTGTTAATGTGAATGTGTATATGTGTATGAATTCTGTTTTGTATTTGCAAATGTCAGATTTTTTAAAATTCAGATTTTTCTGCAATTTCTGAAAAACGTTATGTCCGACGGCTTTCGTGTAAACCGTCGGACATATGCTGTATGTTATGTCCGACGGCTTAAAGCCGTCGGACATAGGCTCTATGTTATGTCCGACGGCTTAAAACCGTCGGACATAGCAGTTGTGGGCCCAGGCAGCGGTTAAAACCGTTACTCCGCCTTATCTCCGACGGTCGGATGGGGCCGTCGGACATAAATTATGTCCGATGGCTGCCGTCGGACATAATGTTATTTCCGACGCTTTAACGCCGACCGCTTAAAACCGTCGGAGATAAGACACTGCCGTCGGACATAGCTTACGTCCGACGGTTTAGCTCTTATGTCCGACGGTTTTAGCCGTCGGAAATTTTGTCGTTTACTGTAGTGACTGGTCCCTGTTCGAGAGTCTTAAACGCATTGGCTACATCACGCTAATCACTCGTTAGTCAAGATACAAGCTTTATATGCGCGTAATCCGGACGTGGCTAAATAAGTAGTAAACGAAAGGATTGATAGGTACAACCAAAACCATATGTTAAAGTAGTCACGTACGATATCATTGTCATGTTTATTTGTGTAAAAAAACAGGCTTGTTAACATAAACTAGTCAAATATACACTACCGGAATTCGAGCCTTTGCCGAGTGCCGGCCGCTTTGCCGAGTGCATTTTCTCGGGCACTCGGCAAAGACGGCTTTGCCGAGAGCCGCACTCGGCAAAGCTCGGCTCTCGGTAACGAGCGTCTTTACCGAGCGTAGGACACTCGGTACACGTCCACACTCGGCAAATACATGTTTGCCGAGTGTCAAACACTCGGCAAAGGGGGCTCTCGGCAAAGGGCCGTCAGCGGACGTCCCAAAGCTGACGGCCGTCAGTCTTTGCCGAGTGCCAACTGTCGGCTCTCGGCAAAGATGCTTCTTTGCCGAGTGCCGCGCATCTGGCACTCGGCAAAGGAAGCTTTACCGAGTGTCTTATCCAGACACTCGGCAAAGTAAATTTTTATTTTTTTGATTTTGTCTCCCAAACTTTTTGTGGTATGTTCCTACACTATGTAGACCTACATGTATCATTTGTGGACAATTATAACAGTGTTTGCAATATCTAGTAGATTTAGTTCGTTTTTTGAAATTCTTCGGAAAATTCAAATTTGAACTGCAGGTCACTCGAAACTTGGAAAACCGTGCATGAAAAAATGATATTCATGTTACTTAGCATAAGTTACAACCGATTTCAGAAGCGTACCGGAAACTTCGAGCAACATGCGCACTAAACATGGCCGTCAACTTGGCATGCACATGTTTAAAAATTGTATAAAACACAAATAAAGTCAGAAAATCATGAAACTTGTCCACGTGTCATGATATCATATGTAGAGGCTGTGATAAAAAATTTAGAATGTTTGGAGAAAGTTGTGAGACACTATGTGTAGAAACCTTCTAGATTCACATTGAAACTCTATGATTTCATGTGTAGTCCTCTTAGGTTTCTACACATAGTGTCTCACAACTTTCTCCAAATACTCTAAAATTTTTATCATAGCCTATACATATGATATCATGACACGGGGACAAGTTTCATGATTTTCTGACTTTGTTTGTGTTTTATACAATTTTTAAACATGTGGATGCCAAGTTCACGGCCATGTTTAGTGAGCATGTTGCTCGAAGTTTCCGGTACGCTTCTGAAATCGGTCGTAACTTATGCTAAGTACCATGAATATCATTTTTTCATGCACGGTTTTCCAAGTTTCGAGTGACCTGCAGTTCAAATTTGAATTTTTTGAAGAAATTCAAATAAACGAACTAAATCTACTAGATATTGCAAACACTGTTATAATTGTCCCAAAATGATACATGTAGGTCTATATAGTTTAGAAACATACCACAAAAAGTTTGGTGCTGAAAACAAAAAAAATACAAATGTACTTTGCCGAGTGTCGTGTGGTTGACACTCGGCAAAGTAGGCTTTGCCGAGTGTCCCGCGGTGGCACTCGGCAAAGAAGCGAAAAGCAGTCTTTGCCGAGTGCCCCTGGATGGCACTCGGCAAAGAAGGCTCCTTTGCCGAGTGCCGCCGATCTGGCACTCGGCAAACCGTATTTTAAAAATAAAAAAAAATCTTTGCCGAGTGCCGCATCGTGGGCACTCGGCAAAGAACATAAACTTAGCCAATCCGACGGCTTCTCCTTCTTCTCTCTCTCTCACTCGCCGCCGACTCCCGCGCGCTCGCTCGCCGCCGACCCGCCAGCGCGCTCACTCGCCCGCGCCGCCAGCGCGCTCGCCGCCGACCCGCCAGCGCGCTCGCTCACTCGCTCGCGCTCACTCGCCCGCGTCGCCCACGCCGCCGGCTCGCCGCGCGCCCACGCCGCCCACGCCGCCGGCTCGCCGCGTGCACGCGCGCCGCCCACGCCGCCCGCGCTCGCCGCGCGCCCGCGCGCCGCCCACGACCGCCGACGACCCCACCGCGCCCACCGCGCCGCCGCGACGCCGTCGCGCCCGTGCCCTCGCTCGCCGCCGCGCCGCCGCGACCCCACCGCGCCCACCGCGCCGCCGCGACGCCGTCGCGCCCGTGCCCTCGCTCGCCCACGCCGCGCGCGCTCACGCTCGCCCACGCTCGCCCGCGCCCACGCTCGCCCGCGCCCACGCTCGCCCGTGCTCGCGCCCACGCCGCCGCGCCCACGCCCACGCCGCGCTCGCCCCGCCCAGGCCCGCGCTCGCCGTGCCGTGCCCGCCGTGCCCGCCCTCGCGCTCGCCCGCGACCCGTCGTCTCGGCCGTGCCCTCGCCCGCCAGGCGCCTCGCCCGCGACCCGTCGTCTCGGCCGTGCCGAAACCTCTAAGGTGATTACTTGATTTATGTTATACGTGTATGATTTATATGAAATGATTAGTTTTAATATTAAGTTAATTATATACGTGCATGATTAGGTTAATATGTAGTATTGTGGATTGCCGGCCATCGTGCCGTTGAATTATGCGTGGATGTCAGCCATCGTGCTGATAGTTTTATTTGCAGGATTTTGAAACCTCCCCGTGCAGGGGAGGTGCTGCCGAAATTTTCTGTTGCTAGGCTTTTGTATTAACAGACTTGTGTTTCTTTTTTACAGAGAAGATACTTGTCTTCCTAGCCGCTGCGGGTCTCCCTGCACCGCGTCCCGTCGCCACTGCACCGACCCGCCACAGCCCCACTAGCCTGACTCCACCGCCCTACATCCACATCATGGTCGTAGATCACCTAACCCAGTTAGGCGTCTCCCGTTCGAAAGTGATACGGTGTAGATATGCAGATCTTTGCATATCTACAAATGTATCAGTTTCGAATTGTCCACGTTTTTTGGACAGCCCGCGGTTGCGTAGATGGTGTTAGTTTCATGCTCTACTCCGGTCTGAGATAGAGTTTCGGCGTCACCTCCCTGTTGTTCTCCGGACAGTACACTCTCCCTGCCAGGACGTGTATCCGGAGAACAGCGGGGAGGTGCTGCCGAAATTCTATCTCGGATCGGAGTAGAGCATGAAAACTAACTCCATCTACGCAACCGCGGGTGGGATTAGGACCTATCGTCACCTATTAGAAGGTAGGAACGTAGTGTACATGCATTACATGTCTATATTAAACTATACTCGGTTATATATGTTAGAGGATGGAGGACCGTGAGTGGATGTACACGGGCCGTAGAGGAAGGAACGATGTGACCACTGAATGGATTAGAAAGACCGATGATTTCGTGGAACGGGCATATGGCGAAGCTGCTAAAGGAGCGAGTCTAGTCCCATGCCCGTGCAGCAAATGTGACAACCGGAAAAGAAAACCAAAGAAGACCATGGTAGAACATATTTGGAAGAATGGATTTACGCCGGGCTATACTCGGTGGATATTTCATGGTGAAGCGCATCGTACGAGAGAAGAGGTGCTGAGACAACGTGTCGAGGATTATGACGCGGATGCGGGGGTAGCGGATATGTTGAACGACTATCAGGAGGCACAGTACACGGGAGGATGTATGGATGACGAGCTAGAGCCGACTGCAAAGGCGTTCTACGACATGTTCGACGCGGCACAGAAGCCCCTTCACGGCCAAACAAAGGTTTCTCAACTGGATGCCATTGGGCGTGTAATGGCGTTCAAGTCGCAGTACAGCATCAGTAGAGATGCATTCGATGGCTTGTTGACAGTTATTGGGAGTCTGCTTCCGGATGATCACATTCTGCCAAAGAGCATGTACGAGGCACAGAAACTACTTCGTGCACTTAAGATGACGTATGAGCAGATTCATGCTTGTCCGAAGGGCTGCGTGCTATTTAGGAAAGAATACGCGGAGGCAAAGTACTGTTCCAAGTGTAATTCGTCTAGGTTTATGGAGGTAGACTCTGGTGATGGACAGAAGAGGCAGCTCGACATCCCCTTGACAATCCTACGACACCTTCCGTTCATACCGAGGATCCAGCGTCTTTACATGACAGAGGAATCCGCGAAACAGATGACATGGCACAAAAATGGAAAACGATACAATCCTGACAAGATGGTGCACGCGTCAGATGGTGAAGCATGGAAACACTTTGATGACATTCACCGTGAGAAAGCCGAAGAGGCTCGTAATGTACGTGTTGCGTTGGCCACAGATGGGTTCAATCCCTATGGAATGAGCGCTGCCCCGTACACATGTTGGCCCGTGTTTGTTATCCCAATCAATCTCCCCCCTGGTGTGTGCTTTCAAAGGCAGAATATATTCGTGTCGTTGATAATTCCCGGACACCCGGGGAACAAAATGGGCGTGTACATGGAGCCTTTGATCGATGAATTGGTACGTGCCTGGGAGGAAGGGGTATGGACATATGACCGAGCTACGAAGACAAACTTCAGAATGCATGTTTGGTACCAGTACTCCATGCATGACTTACCGGCATATGGGCTATTCTGTGCCTGGTGTGTTCACGGTAAATTCCCATGCCCAGTTTGCAAGGAAGCTCTCAGGTTCATTTGGTTGAAAAAGGGTGGCAAATATTCGTCCTTCGATAAACATCGACAATTTCTTCCTGCTGACCATCCATTCCGCCTAGACATCAAGAACTTTACGAAAGGTGTCGTAGTGACAGACCGCCCACCTGCAACGATGACTGGTGCCGAAATTCGTCAACAGATAGATGGGCTCGTGGCCAATACAGAAGGTGGTTTTGTGGGATATGGTGAGCAGCATATGTGGACACATAAGTCTGGCTTGACTCGGCTCCCCTATTATGATGACCTACTCCTTCCACACAACATTGACGTGATGCACACTGAAAAGAATGTTGCCGAGGCACTGTGGGCAACAATTATGGACATTCCTGATAAGTCAAAGGATAATGTGAAGGCAAGAGTGGATCTGGCAGCGTTATGTGATAGACCAAAACTAGAGATGAAGTCGCCAAGTGGGGGAAAGATGTGGAGAAGGCCTAAGGCCGATTTCGTCCTAAGCAGGGCCCAGAGGAAGGAAGTACTTCAGTGGATAAAGATGTTGATGTTCCCTGATGGATATGCAGCTAACCTGAGTAGGGGGGTGAACTTATCTACTATGCGAGTCTTAGGGATGAAGAGTCATGACTTCCACATATGGATTGAACGGATTCTTCCTGCGATGGTTCGAGGCTATGTCCCTGAGCATGTCTGGCTAGCGCTTTCAGAGTTGAGCTATTTCTTCCGTCAGCTTTGTGCAAAAGAGTTATCTCGGACCGTGGTTGCAGACTTGGAAAGATTGGCCCCCGTGTTACTGTGTAAGCTTGAGAAGATATTTCCACCTGGCTTCTTCAATCCAATGCAGCATTTGATTCTTCATCTCCCCTATGAGGCACGAATGGGGGGCCCCGTGCAGGGACGTTGGTGCTATCCAATCGAGAGATGTCTAAAGACTATTCGAAAGAAATGTAGAAATAAATGCAAAATCGAGGCTTCCATTGCAGAGGCATACATTCTAGAGGAGGTCTCAAACTTCACAACAACTTATTATGGTGACAAACTGCCGAGCGTGCATAATCCACCCCCTCGTTACAATGATGGCGACAATGAATCGAACCTTAGCATATTTCGAGGCCAACTCGGAAGCGCAAGTGGCTCGACCACCAAGACCCTGACACATGAAGAGTGGCGGCATATCATGCTATACGTATTGACCAACCTTGAAGAGGTGACGCCATACATGGAACAATTTCTTCATGAATTCTGGCGTCGATCAAGGGACCCCACTCCACAGGAATATGATGCTCTTCTTAGAAAGGGTGCGAGAAATGGGTTGCCCGATTTCATTTCCTGGTTTAAACATAAGGTACGTGCTTAGTTTGTAAAAGAGATACGTCTTTAAACTCAATTTAGCGTCTTTTAACTTGCGAATACTTGCAGGGCCAAAGAGATCCGTCTATGAGTGCCGAATTGAGACAAGTAGCCAACGGCTTTGCTTATAGGGTCAAGAAATATTCTGGGTATGACGTCAATGGATACCGTTTTCGCACAACACACTACGACAAAAGTCGGCCCAATCGGAAAACAACGTGTTCTGGGGTCTTTACGCCGGGCCTTGACAATGTCGATTATTTTGGACGAATCGAAGAAATATATGAGCTCAATTTTTATGGTTCCAAACCTCTTACTCCAGTGATATTCAAATGTCATTGGTTTGACCCTCAAGTGACGAGACGGACACATTCTAATCTTGGGATAGTCGAAATTCGACAAGATTCCACCTTAGCAGGAGACGATGTCTATATCGTTGCCCAACAGGCCACACAAGTGTATTATCTCCCATATGCGTGTCAAACGAAAGAACATCTTAAGGGTTGGGATGTTGTGTATAAGGTATCGCCGCACGGGAGGTTACCTGTTCCTAACGATGAAGATTACAACTTAGACCCGGACACATATGATGGAGAGTTCTTTCAAGAAGATGGGCTAGAAGGGCGATTTGAGATAGACTTAACCGAAGCTATCGGAATGGACGTAGATATTGAAATGGTTGTTGATGAGGAGGAGGATGAGGTGCAAAATGATAATGACTTAGTAATCCTTGAAGGCAATGACATTACTGACGAACTTGCGTCTTCCGATGGTGTGGAGATTGAAATGCTTGATAGTGATGATGAGAGTTATGATCCGGCTAACCCCGACACATATGAAGATTATTTTTAATCGATGTAATGCTATATGACTTTTTATTTCGCACCTGTTTTTAAATACATCTTTTTATATGTGCTTATTTGTTTACTCTTAATTGCAGGTTGTTGGACAAATATGGTGGGCGGTTTCCTGAGGAGGAGGAGGGGGAGGAGGAGTAGGACGGCGGACGATGCACAGTAGGCAGCGCAACAGGACGAGGCAGAGCAGGCAGCGCAACAGCAGGCGGCGCCTCAGGACGACGACGACCAGCAGCAGGACGACGACGTGGAGCAGCAGGACGCCTCAGGTTCAGGCGGCTCTAGTTCGAGGAGCATCTACCTGCGAGGCCCCGCGAGTCTCCCTCAGCGTCCCATACTTCGGGACAGACGGCCGCTGATTCGGCCGGAAGGGGAGAGGTATGTAACTTTATGTTCTTCATTCTTGTTCATATTATGTGTTCAAAATCATAATATAAACTAATACTTTTTATTTATCACTTGGACAGGTCTTGGACGGTTTTGGATTATGCTGGGGGTCATCGTCGCCCCCCAATGGCATCCTCGGCCTGCTGTGCAGGGAACACTTCCCTAGACTTGTGGAGTACGCCGGAGTGACGGGCCCAGCCTTCACCTTTGACCACTACGCCGTCGCCCCCGATGTAGTAGACCGGGACGGCAGGGAATTCAATAACAAGGCGGAGCGGGTGAAGCAAGAGCTGTGGGTAAGTCTTAGTATAATGTAAAATATGTCGCATTCGTTGCAAATTCTTGAAATAATGTATGGATACATCGTTTTTGTATGCAGGATTTCTTCAGATGCGATGCTGGATACGAGGCTAGGGCGGATGTGGTGGCCACCACGAGCTGTAAGAAGCTCGTCGTGGACATGCACTATGAGGCCCGCATCCAGGCCATCATCACCTACCACGGCTCCGTCCTTGGGGAGAAGGTGACCAAAACTCAAGCCCGAACCATGTCGTTGACCAGGGAGCAGTACCTGCAGGTAAAGTCATGCATGTTTGGTACCAGTACTCGATACATGAATTTTATTTTATCTTCTGATATGCACTTTACGTGTTTACTTTGCAGATGATTCCACATTGGTGCGCCGCACATCCTCTGTGCTGGGAGCAGATGGTGGATAGGTGGTGTTCGACTGAGTGGGACGAGGCGCACACAGCTAGCCGGGAACGGCGTTTGATGATGCAAGGCCCCTCCCACCACCAAGGCAGCCGGAGCCTGGGCCAATATGCCGAAGCATGGGTACGCCACCTTTTTTATTTAGATATATAGCACTAAGTTAGATATTATTTCTAACTATCTCGTTGGTTTTCGTTGCAGTCGGCGTCACATGGTGGAAGGCCTTGCTCCACCTTCTCGGCCTATGCTATGGCCCATAAGGGTAAGGCGACGTCCGACGTCACCTACAACCCGGATGATGGGCCCGAGGCCTACACCAACCCTGCCGTCTACAGCCGCCTCCATGACTACACCGCCATGCGCAGGAGGTCCATGGCCCAGACTATGATCCGAGCACCGAGCCGATCGACACCGATGTGCTCATGAGGGTCGGAGGAGGCAAGAGACATGGGCGGTACTGGATTGCCGACGGGGCAATCGACTCGTCCTCCACTCCCACTCTGTCTCAGGTGAGAGCAAGGAGCACGGGCTCGAGTCCAGCCATACGACCTCGGCACGACAGCTCACAGCATCGCATACAGCAACTCGAGGTTAGTGTAACTCGTCCTTCCTTGAGTTATATACCTACTCTTTGAGTTACTATAACGTTGGCTTGTAATATTACAGACCCAACTAGAAGAAGAGAGGAGGGAACGTCGCGAGATGGAGGCGAGGATGATGGCGGAGCGGGAGGCGGAGCGCCGGGCAGATCATCAGAGGATGGCGGAGATGTTCCAGTACATGCAGAGCCTTGGCGCCGCACAGGGCATCGCTCCGCCACCTCCATTGTTCCCTCCAGTTGACCCTGCTCTCTTCCACACTCCTGTGAGTATCAAAATTGTATTTAGATGTTTGTAATGCATCTGGTATAACACATGCAATCTCTTCTCTGTGCAGGGCCAATCTGGGGCGGCATCCAACAACCCTCCGGAAGGGTTCAGCCCAACGCAGCCCCGGTCAAGCCGCCCACCTCCATGAGTGTTGTGTTTTCATTGTTTTAGACTTCTGTACTTGTGTATAATACTTATTTCTGTGTTTGATACTTATGTGAGAGCTTGCGACGTTAGAGACTTATGTTTGTGTTTGATACTTATGTTGAACACTTATGTTTGTGATGGATATTTATGTTTGTGGTGACGGTTTTATGTTTGTGTTGGCTATTTATGTCTGTGATGATATTTGTGATGTATATATGTGATATATATGTGATATCTTCTGTTTGTGTGGATGGAATACAAAAAACAAATAAAAAAGGTATATACTGGTCACTTTGCCGAGTGTTACACTCGGCAAAGAGGCTCTTTGCCGAGTGTCCGGGTCATAACACTCGGCAAAGAGCACAGACCTGGGCACCGGCTTAGGTTCTTTGCCGAGTGTTACGTCCCTGGCACTCGGCAAAGAGGTCGGCTTTGCCGAGTGCCACTCGGGACACTCGGCAAAGAACCTGACATGGGGACCCCCCCTGGCGGGTTCTTTGCCGAGTGTCCCAAGTGGTACTCGGCAAAGATGGATTCTTTGCCGAGTGCTGCACGGAAGACACTCGGCAAAACTAACTTCTTTGCCGAGTGTCACAGGGGACACTCGGCAAAGCCGCCGTCTCCGTCACTCGACGCCGTAACGGCTGCTTTTCTTTGCCGAGTGCTCTCTGGCACTCGGCAAAGATCTTTGCCGAGTGCCCGATAAAAAGCTCTCGGCAAAGAAGGCTTTGCCGATGCACTGTTCGCCGAGCCTTCTTTGCCGAGTGTAACACTCGGCAAAGCCTTTGCCGAGTGTTTTGAACGCTTCGCCGAGTGCTTCAGGCACTCGGCAAAGCGATTGATTCCGGTAGTGATACGTGCTGCGGTTTCTATATATTATACTAGGTATGTGACCGTACATTGTCACGGGAGTTAAAATTTAGTACAAAACAAAGATACGGAACGGAAAACATCATTATGATGATATGTAAAACTTGTGTGACAAAATATCACTGTAACACTAATATTATATTGACGATGTAAATATGTAATACCACTATAAATACACTGACTGAAATAGAATAAACTGATATCAAACAAACATTATATTATTGTATAAATTATTTCTAAAGAATCAATATAGAATTTTAAATGATAGGTCAGGCATTGTGATTACCCATTGGTAGGTGAAGCAAGTGAGAGGTGGAGAGGAAGAGACCTAAGCGTTTTTGCACATGAAGCACGACGTATGAAGACATGAGTTTACAAGGTTTTCAAGTTCCAAGGAAGTAGCACATGTCTCTTTACACTCATTTGTGTTACAGAAGAGAGAACGCAAGCACATTCGTCAGTCTTTTATGGTAGTTGTAGTAGCAGATGTCGTTTGTTGTACACAGATATACATAGGATGTCTGATCGTTTAGCCAAGACCTCGAAGCAACACGCCGTCATTGCCTAGCACAAATCCTTTGTTGTCATCAAGGAACCTGTGGTAGCGTCATAATTACAAAATGTTTTTGACAAGCAAGAGAGCAGCAGCAGCAGTATGATTACTTGACGGAGTAGAGGTTGGCGGCGACAGCCTTGTCGTGCACCTAGCGCTTCCCTTTGTTTGTGGCCTTGTGCAACACGTTGCTGCCACAAGCAGCCCAAGCCTCCTCCTAGAGCAATGTAGTGCATATAAATTCATAGAAAACCATACAAGCCAAGAGATTGAGAGCTGAATTGCCAGGAGATTTACCTATGAGCGGTAGCCCACGTCAAGGATCCCAAACCATCGGCTCTGCACCTGCACCTCCTCAAAGTCTTTAGTTATCTACACATAGATTGACACAAAGCAATTAGCGCTCGCTACAGCTTCTTCTATTCTAGCTAGCCACCTACATGATTGTTCCTATACTGAGGAAGAGCCCACCACCACGTAACAGCAACCAAAGTCCACTGTCCGCTCTCCACCCCATGTTCAGAATCTCCATGCCACCACCCTGATGTGGGGTTGCCAAAGCGGCTGCACACAGAGACAAAGGTCCATACAAACAGAACAACAAAGGCATGTAGACCAAGGACCAGGTAATTGGTGGTTCTACCAGACCTGCCTAAGCTCCCACATCAAATAGAAGTTCCCTTGGCTGCACACAGCCACATAGCGTCTATCGGCCGATCTGTTCACCATGTTGAAAATCCTAGTGTAGTAGCTTGCACCGTTAATGACACTTAAAACTGTTCTTATTATCTGTTCTATGGATTCAACTCGCCATTTACTTGAAATCTTCATTATCTGTTCACCTCCTCATGCACCTACTTGAAACACTAACCAAGGTTACACATTACACTAACCAAGAAGATGCAATGCACAGTAATAAAGACGCCATCGGTGGTTGAGCACATATAAAATGTAATATCCTATCGAGCTCCATAAGCACTAATCAGCGGTCGGTAACTTGGTTCTAGTTGCACACATAGAATTACCACTACCGCCATCTGCAGAGGTACATAATATCAATCAAAACTGTTGGAAGGCTAAATTCGTATAAAATAAAGACCATTGACAGGCTATCGAAACATTACTTGTTTTTATCTGGACATAAAACATTTTTTGGCTGACAATTATATTTGTATTCCTTTTTCTATGTTAGCTAATATTTCTAAAACAGATGACAACCTAACCCATCTAAGATCAAGATGGCAATTAGAGGCATATCTTAATCGATAAGTTGAAATATATTTATGAAAAATTTCTCAGAGCGAATGAATCTAAAAACATAAGAAAGGAAAAGATAATAAAATTCAGTATACTTGGTGTAGAACATGACAAGATTCTAGATCCATCCGAGTCTTTTATGATATTTCTATACAAACAAAGAAGTACCATCAATCTCTTCAAATTGTTCTTGATCACTAAGTATGTGTCCGAACAGATAGCAGAAAAGAACTCACGAACTCTATTGGAGACTCGGAGTGTGCATTTCAGATAAGTCTAACATGACACTATAAATAACTTTCTCCTTCCAGTTTAAAGGGCAAGAAATCAAGTTCTCTTACAAGCAACCAAAGCTACTTATAATGTGCGCTAACCAAACAAACAAACTGAAAGTGCATCCTACATATAATCAAATGAGGGTTCATAAAGAAAAACAATATGTATAATTGTGTGTATAACTAAATCCAACCAAACACGAGGCACTTAAAATAAGAAAACATCCTATTACGGAACCAAACTTCATTATTGCTCACATGATTTACTTAGAACAATGTCTCTCCTAATACGTTGGCTGCTTTGAAACCTGACATCAAGCATGGTCAACAAATTTGGTACAATGCAAATGATAAAAGGTTGCTTTAGAGTCATTCAGGTGCTATCAGAGTTAATAAATAGAAATTGCTTAATGCAAGTTAATTTAATGTGTCGTACCATCGCAACATCAGCAACAGCCAAAGAACCAGAAATTATGCCATGCAGTAAGCTATTATGGATGAAGGGAACAAACATTAACCACATGACCTGCATTTTTAATTCACCAAACAAAGATAGAAGAAGGAAAAATTTGTATCGACACTGTACAGAACAACAGAACCAACTGAATTTGTAAGTTGCCAAATCAAAAACAGTCATTTTCACCTAAGGTAGCACGACAAAACCGTCAACTGTGATGAAATCCTCCCATAGCAGCATGAGGGTTCTAGAGATGTAGTACCAACCTAAGAGCCCATAGGTAGATAGATCGATAAAGGGAAAAATAAGCCGATTAATGAGCACAACAACCGGCATTTTAACACACGCCATGTGGACAACAAGCTTATCGATTTGAGTGGTGGAAGGACCATGTGACCATCTCTTCACAGTCATCATAGACCGGTAACAAGGAAATATTTACTCTTCTTAGAATTTAACCTGAATTGTGAAAAGTTAATTCATTTATACAATAATGGGAGCAGTAGCACATTTCCATTTGTTTACCGGACTGTTAAGGTTGGTCATAATTGCCATGTAGCCATTCAAACTAGCTGCTATGACGTGATAACATACATGTCCAAGAACCTAAGACAAAACAATTCAATGGAGATTTAATAGCATAGCAATATCCCAAGAAAAAACTGTGGAAGTGAACTCAAACCTACATAGCCATAGCCATAATCAAATTAATGTTGAGGATGCAAATCTTACAAGAATTAGCGAGTTGTAAGCAATAGCCTAACTGAGACATGATGAAATATCACCACTATGATAATAAAAAAACATATGAATCACAATCCTTCAAAGTAGGAACTAACCTTTCCATACATGGCAGTGATGGTAGCTGAAGCCTCCTCAAGATGTGTAAGTTACAAAGCCAAAACCTCTAGACCTCCTATACTCACGATCGTCGATAATCCTAGTTAGACAAGTTGAAGCATAACTGGTCAGCAAAAAGTAGAGCCAATGCAAGTGCAACAATGAACAGGGTACCTTCAACGACATCTCCATATTTGGCAAACTCGACTCTGAGACTGTGATCATCAGTTCCATAAGAAAGCCCTAAAATAATATTTACATCTATCAGGAAATTATTAAGGACAGAAAATTTTGACAAAGGAGATATAAATTATAAACAGGCTAGAACCTCCAACAAAGAGCTTGGATGATGACATACATCTGATTGCTTGGTAGACAAACAGATTTGAACTCATACCATTCTTGAGCAGACCACCAAGTGCAGCAATGAGCTTGATACCTTCAACAACTTCTCCATATTTGGCAAACTCATCTCTGAGACTGTGATCATTGGTTCCAAAAGAAAGCCATAAAACAATATTTGCAGCTATCAGGAAATTATAAGGATAGAAAATTTTGAAAAGGAGATACAAATTATAAACTGGCTAGAACCTCCAACGGGGATTCTACGCACTAGGGATACAGTATTCTTTGATGCCAAGACTGCTATTGTCGTCTATCCTAAATTCGTCAGTATCAGGCTAAACAGAGCCGAAAACACGGAGAAGTGTATCTCATCTAAAACTGAGCATGGCGTTGCATAGAAATGCAGGATTTAGTCATTCAGAGAATGAAGAACATTTTTGCATATATAGTTAAAATGTGACATTGGACTGGAGCATATGTTGGCGGTATAGAATGGATAGGTCATAGACATTCTTGCTGATTTAGCCTTTCAAAATAATATATTTTCTTTTGTAGTTCATAGGTGCAAAGAGATCCAAGAAAATCATTGAAAATTACATACCAAGTGCATTTCCCAATACATGATCTGCATAAACAACGGATAACCAATACAAGTTTATTATCTTCTCACTCAAATCTTATCTGAAGAAACATGAACAAAAGCAAGGAACTTCACAAATCAGCCTCTGCCGGAACACCGCGTCAATAGACATCGTGCAGGTGACAACACCAAGAAACATCGAACACATCGTTGTAGCTAGAGTTGCAGGCGAGCAGGATTCGGGGTCCATTTGTGTACCTCATCATGTGGTTCCAGGGAGGTCGGATTGGAGTCATGGAGGTCTCCGGCAAGGAGACGACGAAGGCAGCGGTGAACACGAGCACTGTCTGGATCTCTGGCAAAACCAAGCACATCAACATCGATTCACGTGGGTCAACACAACTCAACAACACGATCTGGATCGGGCACACAGGGATCTCTGAAGCTTACCAGACAGAGGAGGTGGTCGTGTGGCTCCCCTCCATCGTCGGCGTAGAGCGTCATGCCATGGATCGCGAAGACCCCAGAATCGCGGGGGAGGGGGTCATTGCGAGCGGCGCGGGGCAGGGGGACGATGGCGACTGTCTCACGGGCAGGTAGGTGAGGGAGAAGCGGCGGTCGCAGAGGGTGCCAGGGCACAGCGGAGGCGGATTCCTCGATCTCCTTCCATTTAGAGCCTGGTCGAGGACCGGGATTCTCGATCTCCTTCCATGGACAGCGTGGGCGAAGGACCGAGAGCCAGGGCGCAGCGGACGTGGACGATGATGCCGACCGAGAATCGGGGCGCAGTGGAGGCGATCTTCTTCCATAGCGGAGGCAGATTCCTCGATTTGGCGCAGCGGAGATGGTGGGCGGGGATGGCGGCTGGTGGTGGGTGGTGCTTAGGGCGAGCACGAGATCTGGAGGCAGAACTGTGCACCACGGTGTGGACGCCTACACTACTCTCTTAAGGAGTAGTATCGATAAGTATACTTTATTTAAATAAAACAAAAAAATGTATGTGTTTTGTTGGTTAAGTGGTCACGAATATAAATCCAACAACTAATATTCAAGATCCTACTTTTGCATAATTTTACCTTAAATTTGTATAAAACAAGGAAATGCTTGGACCACGGGTAAAATTAGAAAGAAGTATAAGGATTTTTTTTTGCAAAACGGACGATAGTGGAAACCAGAAAAACTGATGCTTTATAGTATTGGAGAAGAGATTTAGGAGAAGAGACGGTTGGACATCTTGCACCACCAAATATATCAGGTCTTGTATTTGCATATAATCGGGGATTTAAATCAAAATTATACTCCCTCTGTTATAAAATATAATTCATTTTAGACTAAACATACATTCATTAATCAACCTATAAATGTAGCTTGTATGTATGTCTACATTCATTACCATTAATTGGAATGCGGACAGAAAAAAAGAGAGTTAGAAAGAACTATATTTTAGAACGGAGGGAGCATATGGTATGCAAAGCACCCACCCATATTTGTGCATTATATATATATATATATATATATATATATATATAGCCATGTGTTTCCAATAATTAGAGTAAGCCATGGCCAGATGTGCCATCCGGTTGAGCCGGATTAGGTCCGAGTGTCTATAAAATAATGCCGAGTGCGATAGGGCTCAGTTTTTAACACCCCACCCCAATGTACAAGCGATGTCATCCATCTAGGCGCGGGCGATAGAGGTGGTTGCCCGAGAGCGCGCGGTGGCGGCTCCCCGATCCGAGGGCAAGCGGCGGCGACCCCAGGGCGCCGAGACAAGCGAGAGGTGGTGACACTCTGGAGGCGGGCGTGCAAGTGGCGTCAGCACTCCTGAGGCGGGCAAACGATGGCTTCGCACCCCTAGGCCTGACCGGCGGAGACACACCATAATCCACGAATGAAGGTGGTGCCCCTCAAAGTGCGAGCTGCACGAGGCACGAGGATCGAGCGACGTGCACGGAAGGCACGAGGTCCTTTGATCCGGCGTAGTTCGGGCGCCCCAAGTGACGATCTCCATCCGATCTTGTGTCCTTGACGACGTCCTCTGTAAAGCCCAAAATTGGTATAATAAAAAAATAATAATAAAATGAATAAATAAATAAATATGCATTTCATGCTGAGCTCTTTTGGTTTTGTATAATCACTTTAGGTTTGAAATTTTGAAACTAGATTTAAATTTATAAAAAGAAACTAGAAAACATAAAAAAGGGAAAATAATACACATTATAAGATGACTAATATTATTGTAGAGAGCAAAAGTATAATTCATGTAGACTTTTTTTTACTTTAAATCTAGAGTTCAAAACAAAACTTGGAATTTGGTTTGGATAATTGAAATCTGAAATAGAATAAAAAAAGAACTGTGCAACTGGGCCAACCGTCAAACTTCTGGCCCATTTTCCCCTTCAACCCCCGCGCCAGCCCATTTCTGCCCATGCTCCACACGCGTGCCTTGCCGCCGACACTCTTGGCCCACTGGCCAGCCTCTGACTTTCACGCACGGATCAAACACAGCCACTGGTTTGTGGGCCCGCGCTGTCAGCTTCAACCTCACGCTGAAGCTGTCGCGTGCCTCTGCCGTGGATTCCGCGCCTCCGTCGCTCGCTGACGTTTGGGCCCTGCGCGCCAGCCATCTCTCTCAAGCATCACCACGGGCGCAGGGGTTCACAACCAACTCCCTGGTGGCATAACAGTATTGGTAACGCCCATCCGAGGTCTTCGCCGACCGCCATGAAATGCGGAAGGGCGAGAGCTCGGGATTCCGTTGAGATCCACAACCACCCACGGATTCCGCGCTCGGCGCGGCCATCCTTTCCCCGAAGATCTCGCGCGGCTCGGGGTATAAAAAGGAGCCCGGGATTCGCCGTTGACAAGAGGTGTGGTGGGGAGGGAACCACCGCCGTCACCATTGGTTCAAACACATACGACCGTTTGGAGCGCGAAGATGGGTCCTGGGGCTTCGTCGGGTGCTCGGGGTCATGCTCGTTGCGGCGCTGGGATCAGAAACCGGCTGGTTATCGGGGAATTCCTCACCGTCGTTCGTGGGCCGCCATGGATCCGCCCCCGCCCGTGGTCGGGGTACCTCGACGTCCTAACTATGGGTAAGTATGCCCTAAACCTGCTCACCATAGTCTCAGCAACGTGTAGATTCGTTTCAATTGGATGGTGTCCACTGGGTGGAGCTCCTCGCTTGATCCGGCCATGGCCACCGCCGCGGCTTGCCCTGCGCCGCCGCCGTTCCTGGCTGGAGGTGGGGGATCAGGCACGCTGCCGTGGATCTGGCAACGGACGGCTGTGATTAGAACAGATGATACCCTTTCGGATTTTCCATCTGGGCCGTTGATTCCAGATCGGGCGTATGGGATTTGATCATGGCCGCGTAAAATCTTGACCGTTGATCCATGCACCAACGGTTTGGATTGGCTTCATTACATGCCACTTCTCTAATCTAATCTGGGCCGCCAGATTTCAATCGGATGGCTGACATGGGCCGATACCCCTTCGGCATGGCTGGTTTACAAAAGAGCCCCTCGGCTTATTCCAAATTAACCCGCCATCCACCTCGGGTTAGGGCTGTGTCTGGTAGATTTTACAGATTAAACCCCAACCTTCTCTGTATTAATGCGCCCAGTCCAGGAATTAAAGAAAATAGGAAAAAAAAAGAGATTTAGAGATTGATTTTGAATATAAAAATAATTGTAAAACTTGTATAATCCATAGAAAATTCATATGAACTCCAAATTAGTCCATTCCAGTTCCTGTAATTTTGTAATATTATTGTTTGTCATTTAGTGTCACTGTTTTGACATGAAAGCCACATTAAAATTGATATCCTAATTAATCTTGTACAAAGCACATAAAATCTTTAGAAATCCATAACTTAAAATCTATAACTCCAAAATTAATAATTTCTGTTCCTGTGATCTTATTTCAATATGTAGACTATTAATATGTATTTTGCATATATGTTTGGTGTAATGTTAATTTTGTCTATACCATGTATGTCTGTATTGCTACGTTTAGCAGTGAGGACACGTGTCATCTGAAGAGCAAGTTGGTACCTGTAATCTTAAGTGCCAGGCAAGTTGTGCCCTTGATCACTTCTTTTTACCCACTCATGTTCTAATTAATCATAATGATCTGCATAGGTTAATTTTGATGGGACCCAATAGGATACCCTAGTTTGTCTATCTTTATACCTTGTTTACCACTGAACTTTCTGGGTAGTACTTGCTAGTGCTATATGTGGTTTTGGGTATGGAGATACATTATTCATGATTACACTTTTGTTATCAGTTGTTATTTACTGTTCATGATAAGATCATTATGTTAATTGGAACATGGAGAACCACCCGGGAAAACAGTGCTACCACAAGGGTTTAATGGGACGCCCTTGGCTGATTAATTAGGAAAGCTAGTGGATGACTACCTTACCCGAAAGGGGCAAGGGCAGTAGGGGAGTGGTCGGTGTAGGGAGACCCTTGGGATGATTTTGCTGCGATGGCGGTCATGCGAGGGATTCCTGCATTGGGGCTTCCTATAAACTGTAGCGGGTTTTCTGAAGCTAGTGGAACTTTGTAAAGGCCTCGTAGTGTTACCCTGCCTCGCCTCCTCGGTAGAGGTGTATGGGATTGGCCGTCTCTTGGCAGATGGGTAACATGACTTGTGGGTAAAGATGTGCAACCTCTGCAGAGTGTAAAACTGGTATACTAGCCGTGCTCACGGTCATGAGCAGCTCGGACACTCACATGATTAATCTATGGAACTTAAATTCAATTTGTCATATGCATTGCATCGCAGGTGATGTTGTTACTTCTGTTCTACTATTTAATTGGGTTGGTATTTACTTATACTTAGTAATTGCTAATAAAATTTTGACCAACTTTAAAAGCAATGCTCAGCTCCAACCATCTTCTTTGGTAAGCCTTACACTTCACGTGAGCTCCCACCTTTGGCGAGTTCATGCACATTATTCCCCACAACTTGTTGAGCGATGAACGTATGTGAGCTCACTCTTGCTGTCTCACACACCCCACAGGTCAAGAGCAGGTACCACAGGATGAGGCGCTTGGAGGATGTTGTGAAGTGTTCGTGAGTGGTCTAGGCCGTCGTCTCCCAGTCAACTTTGGGTTGCTGGACCGTTGTCTCCTTATAATGTAATTATTTATTTTGTATAGAACTCCTGTTATATATAAAGATGTGACATTCGATCCTGTGCCATGAATCATCATATGTGTGAGACTTGGTCCCAGCACACCTGGTGATTTTGTTAGCGCCCGGGTCTTGGACCCCTAAAATCCGGGTGTTACAGAAGTGGTATCAGAGGAATGTTGACTGTAGGACGAAACCTAGATAGAACTGGACAACCACTATCTACTTACCTTTGCTACTCTAATTCTTTCTAAACTTTTCTTAATCTTTTCTCATCTATTTCCGCTTTACTCTGATTATTCTTACCTTTCCTTTCTAAAGACAAATGTGGATTTCACACTTTGAAATCCCTTGCTTAAAGTAACCTTTAGGAATAGGAGACCTATTCTTAGGAACAAAAAAATCAAAACTATTTTCTGCTTGAATGCTTGTTCTTATGATACTTGTTTGATTTGGATCTTTGATTGAGTGTGATGAGTTGTGGAGTAATGTCCACAATTGCATCTACATATACACCTAGACATAAGGGAAAATATTTACAAAATAGACAACACAAAATATTCCCTATTAAAAATGGATCTATTAAACTAGATATATTTATAAGATAAACTAGAACAACTAAGAATATCCCCCACTAGAATATGTCAAATAGATCCATCTTACCTTAAAAGATACTCTCTTATTTTGATAGATCCAGCTTATCTTAAAAGACTTGCTCTTACCTTAATAGATCCATCTTATCTTAAAGATACTCTATTACCCTAGTAGACTCACCTTATCTTGAAAAGATTTTATCTTATCCTAATAGATCTAACTGACCTCAAAAGATTCTATCTCATCCTTATGGATTCATCTTGCCCTAATAAGCATATTTATCCCACACTAGTGTAACAACCATGATCCAATCCAAAATAATCAGATCTTAGCTAATCTAATCTAGTTAAATCCAACCTAATCTAGATTCTATGTAATCTAATATGATCCAATCTAAAGTGAGTTATTAACAGGTTAGTTAAGTTGGTGATATAGGTTAGACAGTGTCTCTACAAACATATCTTAACCTAAATTAATGTCTTATACCAACCCGTCCGTAACACAGCAACATAACCTACATCACATGCTGCCTAGTCCATTTGTTCCAAAAGCAAAGTAAAACTCTGTTCAAACTTACCTACCTCGTGTACCTCGACTATCCTAACTATATGTCCTTAACTCGGATGGCAACTCCAAGAAGAAAGACCAAAGAAGACCAACCACGTCAAAGAAGGATAAGCATCAACTCAAGCCTTCAAAGATCAAGCTAGATCATCAGATGAATCAAGATCCACAAATCTTGGATGGAGTCTTTCCTTACCCTACTCTTTTTACCCAAACCTATATATACTTTAAAGACATCTTATTATCCTACATAATAAAGTGGATATACATACCCATGCTTTCATAACCACTATCTAAATAACATGAAACTTCTTAATTCTTAAACTAATTAAAAGTTAAAGGCTAAATTATAAATAGAGCTTTTTACATCCCTGTCCTTACAAATCTCGAGGACGAGATTTCTGTTAAGGGGGGTAGGATTTGTAAAGCCCAAAATTGGTATAATAAAAAAATAATAATAAAATGAATAAATAAATAAATATGCATTTCATGCTGAGCTCTTTTGGTTTTGTATAATCACTTTAGGTTTGAAATTTTGAAACTAGATTTAAATTTATAAAAAGAAACTAGAAAACATAAAAAAGGGAAAATAATACACATTATAAGATGACTAATATTATTGTAGAGAGCAAAAGTATAATTCATGTAGACTTTTTTTTACTTTAAATCTAGAGTTCAAAACAAAACTTGGAATTTGGTTTGGATAATTGAAATCTGAAATAGAATAAAAAAAGAACTGTGCAACTGGGCCAACCGTCAAACTTCTGGCCCATTTTCCCCTTCAACCCCCGCGCCAGCCCATTTCTGCCCATGCTCCACACGCGTGCCTTGCCGCCGACACTCTTGGCCCACTGGCCAGCCTCTGACTTTCACGCACGGATCAAACACAGCCACTGGTTTGTGGGCCCGCGCTGTCAGCTTCAACCTCACGCTGAAGCTGTCGCGTGCCTCTGCCGTGGATTCCGCGCCTCCGTCGCTCGCTGACGTTTGGGCCCTGCGCGCCAGCCATCTCTCTCAAGCATCACCACGGGCGCAGGGGTTCACAACCAACTCCCTGGTGGCATAACAGTATTGGTAACGCCCATCCGAGGTCTTCGCCGACCGCCATGAAATGCGGAAGGGCGAGAGCTCGGGATTCCGTTGAGATCCACAACCACCCACGGATTCCGCGCTCGGCGCGGCCATCCTTTCCCCGAAGATCTCGCGCGGCTCGGGGTATAAAAAGGAGCCCGGGATTCGCCGTTGACAAGAGGTGTGGTGGGGAGGGAACCACCGCCGTCACCATTGGTTCAAACACATACGACCGTTTGGAGCGCGAAGATGGGTCCTGGGGCTTCGTCGGGTGCTCGGGGTCATGCTCGTTGCGGCGCTGGGATCAGAAACCGGCTGGTTATCGGGGAATTCCTCACCGTCGTTCGTGGGCCGCCATGGATCCGCCCCCGCCCGTGGTCGGGGTACCTCGACGTCCTAACTATGGGTAAGTATGCCCTAAACCTGCTCGCCATAGTCTCAGCAACGTGTAGATTCGTTTCAATTGGATGGTGTCCACTGGGTGGAGCTCCTCGCTTGATCCGGCCATGGCCACCGCCGCGGCTTGCCCTGCGCCGCCGCCGTTCCTGGCTGGAGGTGGGGGATCAGGCACGCTGTCGTGGATCTGGCAACGGACGGCTGTGATTAGAACAGATGATACCCTTTCGGATTTTCCATCTGGTCCGTTGATTCCAGATCGGGCGTATGGGATTTGATCATGGCCGCGTAAAATCTTGACCGTTGATCCATGCACCAACGGTTTGGATTGGCTTCATTACATGCCACTTCTCTAATCTAATCTGGGCCGCCAGATTTCAATCGGATGGCTGACATGGGCCGATACCCCTTCGGCATGGCTGGTTTACAAAAGAGCCCCTCGGCTTATTCCAAATTAACCCGCCATCCACCTCGGGTTAGGGCTGTGTCTGGTAGATTTTACAGATTAAACCCCAACCTTCTCTGTATTAATGCGCCCAGTCCAGGAATTAAAGAAAATAGGAAAAAAAGAGATTTAGAGATTGATTTTGAATATAAAAATAATTGTAAAACTTGTATAATCCATAGAAAATTCATATGAACTCCAAATTAGTCCATTCCAGTTCCTGTAATTTTGTAATATTATTGTTTGTCATTTAGTGTCACTGTTTTGACATGAAAGCCACATTAAAATTGATATCCTAATTAATCTTGTACAAAGCACATAAAATCTTTAGAAATCCATAACTTAAAATCTATAACTCCAAAATTAATAATTTCTGTTCCTGTGATCTTATTTCAATATGTAGACTATTAATATGTATTTTGCATATATGTTTGGTGTAATGTTAATTTTGTCTATACCATGTATGTCTGTATTGCTACATTTAGCAGTGAGGACACGTGTCATCTGAAGAGCAAGTTGGTACCTGTAATCTTAAGTGCCAGACAAGTTGTGCCCTTGATCACTTCTTTTTACCCACTCATGTTCTAATTAATCATAATGATCTGCATAGGTTAATTTTGATGGGACCCAATAGGATACCCTAGTTTGTCTATCTTTATACCTTGTTTACCACTGAACTTTCTGGGTAGTACTTGCTAGTGCTATATGTGGTTTTGGGTATGGAGATACATTATTCATGATTACACTTTTGTTATCAGTTGTTATTTACTGTTCATGATAAGATCATTATGTTAATTGGAACATGGAGAACCACCCGGGAAAACAGTGCTACCACAAGGGTTTAATGGGACGCCCTTGGCTGATTAATTAGGAAAGCTAGTGGATGACTACCTTACCCGAAAGGGGCAAGGGCAGTAGGGGAGTGGTCGGTGTAGGGAGACCCTTGGGATGATTTTGCTGCGATGGCGGTCATGCGAGGGATTCCTGCATTGGAGCTTCCTATAAACTGTAGCGGGTTTTCTGAAGCTAGTGGAACTTTGTAAAGGCCTCGTAGTGTTACCCTGCCTCGCCTCCTCGGTAGAGGTGTATGGGATTGGCCGTCTCTTGGCAGATGGGTAACATGACTTGTGGGTAAAGATGTGCAACCTCTGCAGAGTGTAAAACTGGTATACTAGCCATGCTCACGGTCATGAGCAGCTCGGACACTCACATGATTAATCTATGGAACTTAAATTCAATTTGTCATATGCATTGCATCGCAGGTGATGTTGTTACTTCTGTTCTACTATTTAATTGGGTTGGTATTTACTTATACTTAGTAATTGCTAATAAAATTTTGACCAACTTTAAAAGCAATGCTCAGCTCCAACCATCTTCTTTGGTAAGCCTTACACTTCACGTGAGCTCCCACCTTTGGCGAGTTCATGCACATTATTCCCCACAACTTGTTGAGCGATGAACGTATGTGAGCTCACTCTTGCTGTCTCACACACCCCACAGGTCAAGAGCAGGTACCACAGGATGAGGCGCTTGGAGGATGTTGTGAAGTGTTCGTGAGTGGTCTAGGCCGTCGTCTCCCAGTCAACTTTGGGTTGCTGGACCGTTGTCTCCTTATAATGTAATTATTTATTTTGTATAGAACTCCTGTTATATATAAAGATGTGACATTCGATCCTGTGCCATGAATCATCATATGTGTGAGACTTGGTCCCAGCACACCTGGTGATTTTGTTAGCGCCCGGGTTTTGGACCCCTAAAATCCGGGTGTTACATCCTCCGACGACTACCTCCTTCAATTCATGTTATGCCTTCGATTATTGTGTTTTATGCCTACCACATTCACTATTTACACTAAAAAATGAAGGATTTTATGCTTGAATACGAAGTTCCTACATTTATTTACTGGGTACCATATTTGTTGCATGCACATTAAAAAGGAAATTCCTTGATTTATCTTGTTCATAATTACTATAAAAAATCAAATCACTTATGTTCGTAACTGCCAGATTTTTACTTCTATAATAAAATTGTCCCTAATTCCTACGGGGGCTGTTACTTTGACCGATATTAGGTTTTTTATCAATTATGCTACACTGTGTAGGATTTTATGAGACTTTGTATAAGAATTTATGCTCTGCGTGACTGATGTCATCTAGTTTTTTGCGCGCGTGCAGTGGAAACAAAAATATTATCCAAAATTTGCGCACATGCAATGGAAACTCCCACGATCTGCTATAGTTTTTGGATATGTATAAAAATAGAAATTGTATGCATGTGACTCCCATAATTTGACTCCCACCATTTTCGGATCTGCCATAAAAAGAAGATAATGAATACAACGCACTAGAGTTATCAACCTCTCTCACATTGGCTCGGTATTTACGCTCATAACAGCCGGTTTTTACACTCAAAACTGAAGATTTTTACGCTCGATCATGGTGATGCGTCCAACAGTGAACCACATTTTACGTATTGTACCACATTGCATAAATAACTACACAATGTACCATAATTAGTATCAGTATATATCATAAACTGGTTCTAACGAGCCTAGCTGCATGTCTATTAGAGTGATCGTATATTTATGAAGGAAATAAAGTGTTTAAATAAGAGTTTTTTTCCATACATGCCAATCAATTTTCTTTCATCGCACATTCTTCATCTTAAATTTTTGCGCATGCAGCTGGAAACAGATTTTTACGCAGTGTACCGTATAGCATAATTCGTATCAGTATATGTCACAAACTTGTTCTCTAACGAGTTTAGCTGCATGGTTGTAGCAGCGATCCTATATTTATGGAGTCATCCCATTTTTGCGTGCAATCAGTGGAAACGAAAATAACATCCAAAATTTGTACAGATGAAATGAAAACTTCCACATTCTGCCATAATTATCGGATCTACCATAAAAATAGGATTTGCATGCCCAGTGGTTGGGCGAGGTTTTTATGTCATCTCTATGAACTATTTGCGTTATTTTTGTGAACTATTTATGCTATTTGCACCCAAAAAACAAAACCACTATTTATGGTGTGCGTCCCACGCGGGGTGTTAGGATCTCGGACCGGAGCTTTGACTGACGCACGTAGGGGAGGTTTGACCTGATGTACACAGGCGTGGGGGTGTGGATGGGTGCAACGGTGCAATCCAACCAAGTCGTAGAGGTGGTCGACCAGAGCTTTCTCTATCATTTGAAAGTCCAATACTTTCAATATACCTTCCATTATATATATATATATATATATATATATATATATATATATATATATATATATATATATATATATATATATATATATATATATATACGACAGCACTAAAATGCACCTGGGTGCATTCTCTATATTGAATGCACCCAGACGTAATATATAAATACACCCCGATCAAGCCTCAGCACGCCCTCGGCCGTCCTGTTCCCGCGCCTCCCTGCCCCCCGCCGCCGCCGCGCGCCTCCCTGACCCCGTGCCACCCTCTCCCCCGCAGCCGCCGAGCGCCTCCCTGTCACCGCGCCGCCGCCGTCTCCTCCTTCCTCCGATCCTCTAACCCTAGATCCATGGCCCCACCATCGCTGCCGCACCTTCAATCGCCTCGATGCTCCTCCCCTAATTCCTTGGCGATTGTTGTGGCTAGAGGTGCTGATCCGATATTGCTGTCTCCGATTGCGACAATGGGAGCGGGTGTACGCGGCGAATCAGGTGATCCCTTGCATCACAAGACGTTGCTGACGCCATCGCCTTCAATTCCACCTGGATCGCTGGTCACTCCTGATGCAGCCCAACTGTTCCATCCGGTAAGAAAAAAAACAATCAAAAATTGTTGCTCCACCGTCGTTTGTTCAATATTGGTTGCAATTAATGATTGCAACTGCGTGGTTTGTTGATTTTCTGTTGCATCGTTTGTTGATTGCAACTAGGTGTATCCTCTAATTCCAAACTTGATTCTCTGTTTTTACTCATTGATTACCATTGTATGGTGTGTTTGTGCTCCAGTTGCAACGTTTGTTGCTTGTTGATTGCAACTAGGTGTATCCTCTAATTGCAAACTTGAGTCTCTGTTTTTACTGATTGGTTACCATTGCATGGTGTGCTTGTGCTCCAGTTGCAACGTTTGTTGCTTGTTGATTGCAACTAGGTGTATCCTCTAATTGCAAACTTGAGTCTCTGTTTTTACTCATTGATTACCATTACATGGTGTGTTTGTGTTCCAGTTGCAACGTTTGTTGCTTGTTGATTGCAACTAGGTGTATCCTCTAATTGCAAACTTGAGTCTCTGTTTTTACTCATTGATTACCATTGCATGGTGTGTTTGTGCTCCAGTTGCAACGTTTGTTGCTTGTTGATTGCAACTAGGTGTATCCTCTAATTGCAAACTTGAGTCTCTTTTTTTACTCATTGATTACCATTGCATGGTGTGTTTGTGCTCCAGTTGCAACGTTTGTTGCTTGTTGATTGCAACTAGGTGTATCCTCTAATTGCAAACTTGAGTCTCTGTTTTTACTCACTGATTACCATTGCATGGTGTGTTTGTGCTCCAGTTGCAACGTTTGTTGCTTGTTGGTTGCAACGTTTGTTGCTTGTTGATTGCAACTAGGTGTATCCTCTAATTGCAAACTTGAGTATCTGTTTTTACTCATTGATTACCATTACATGGTGTGTTTGTGCTCCAGTTGCAACGTTTGTTGCTTATTGATTGCAACTAGGTGTATCCTCTAATTGCAAACTTGAGTCTCTGTTTTTACTCACTGATTACCATTGCATGGTGTGTTTGTGCTCCAGTTGCAACGTTTGTTGCTTGTTGATTGCAACTAGGTGTATCCTCTAATTGCAAACTTGAGTCTCTGTTTTTACTCATTGATTACCATTACATGGTGTGTTTGTGCTCCAGTTGCAACGTTTGTTGCTTGTTGATTGCAACTAGGTGTATCATCTAATTGCAAACTTGAGTCTCTGTTTTTACTCTTTGATTACCATTGCATGGTCTGTTTGTGCTCCAGTTACAACGTTTGTTGCTTGTTGATTGCAACTAGGTGTATCCTCTAATTGCAAACTTGAGTCTCTGTTTTTACTCATTGATTACCATTGCATGGTGTGTTTGTGCTCCAGTTGCAACGTTTGTTGCTTATTGATTGCAACTAGGTGTATCCTCTAATTGCAAACTTGAGTCTCTGTTTTTACTCACTTATTACCATTGCATGGTGTGTTTGTGCTCCAGTTGCAACGTTTGTTGCTTGTTGATTGCAACTAGGTGTATCCTCTAATTGCAAACTTGAGTCTCTGTTTTTACTCATTGATTACCATTACATGGTGTGTTTGTGCTCCAGTTGCAACGTTTGTTGCTTGTTGATTGCAACTAGGTGTATCCTCTAATTGCAAACTTGAGTCTCTGTTTTTACTCACTGATTACCATTGCATGGTGTGTTTGTGCTCCAGTTGCAACGTTTGTTGCTTGTTGATTGCAACTAGGTGTATCCTCTAATTGCAAACTTGAGTCTCTGTTTTTACTCACTGATTACAATTGCATGGTGTGTTTGTGCTCCAGTTGCAACGTTTGTTGCTTGTTGATTGCAACTTGGTGTATCCTCTAATTGCAAACTTGAGTCTCTGTTTTTACTCATTGATTACCATTGCATGGTGTGTTTGTGCTCCAGTTGCAAAGTTTGTTGCTTGTTGATTGCAACTAGGTGTATCCTCTAATTGCAAACTTGAGTCTCTGTTTTTACTCACTGATTACCATTGCATGGTGTGTTTGTGCTCCAGTTGCAACGTTTGTTGCTTGTTGATTGCAACTAGGTGTATCCTCTAATTGCAAACTTGAGTCTCTGTTTTTACTCATTGATTACCATTACATGGTGTGTTTGTGCTCCAGTTGCAACGTTTGTTGCTTGTGGATTGCAACTAGGTGTATCCTCTAATTGCAAACTTGAGTCTCTGTTTTTACTCACTGATTACCATTGCATGGTGTGTTTGTGCTCCAGTTGCAACGTTTGTTGCTTGTTGATTGCAACTAGGTGTATCCTCTAATTGCAAACTTGAGTCTCTGTTTTTACTCATTGATTACCATTGCATGGTGTGTTTGTGCTCCAGTTGCAACGTTTGTTGCTTACTGATTGCAACTAGGTGTATCCTCTAATTGCAAACTTGAGTCTTTGTTTTTACTCACTGATTACCATTGCATGGTGTGTTTGTGCTCCAGTTGCAACGTTTGTTGCTTGTTGATTGCAACTAGGTGTATCCTCTAATTGCAAACTTGAGTCTCTGTTTTTACTCATTGATTACAATTACATGGTGTGTTTGTGCTCTAGTTGCAACGTTTGTTGCTTGTTGATTGCAACTAGGTGTATCCTCTAATTGCAAACTTGAGTCTCTGTTTTTACTCACTGATTACCATTGCATGGTGTGTTTGTGCTCCAGTTGCAACGTTTGTTGCTTGTTGATTGCAACTAGGTGTATCCTCTTGTTGCAAACTTGAGTCTCTGTTTTTACTCACTGATTACAATTGCATGGTGTGTTTGTGCTCCAGTTGCAACGTTTGTTGCTTGTTGATTGCAACTTGGTGTATCCTCTAATTGCAAACTTGAGTCTCTGTTTTTACTCATTGATTACCATTGCATGGTGTGTTTGTGCTCCAGTTGCAACGTTTGTTGCTTGTTGATTGCAACTAGGTGTATCCTCTAATTGCAAACTTGAGTCTCTATTTTTACTCACTGATTACCATTGCATGGTGTGTTTGTGCTCCAGTTGCAATGTTTGTTGCTTGTTGATTGCGACTTGGTGTATCCTCTAATTGCAAACTTGAGTCTCTGTTTTTACTCATTGATTACCATTACATGGTGTGTTTGTGCTCCAGTTGCAACGTTTGTTGCTTGTTGATTGCAACTAGGTGTATCCTCTAATTGCAAACTTGAGTCTCTGTTTTTACTCATTGATTACCATTACATGGTGTGTTTGTGCTCCAGTTGCAACGTTTGTTGCTTGTGGATTGCAACTAGGTGTATCCTCTAATTGCAAACTTGAGTCTCTGTTTTTACTCACTGATTACCATTGCATGGTGTGTTTGTGCTCCAGTTGCAACGTTTGTTGCTTGTTGATTGCAACTAGGTGTATCCTCTAATTGCAAACTTGAGTCTCTGTTTTTACTCATTGATTACCATTGCATGGTGTGTTTGTGCTCCAGTTGCAACGTTTGTTGCTTGCTGATTGCAACTAGGTGTATCCTCTAATTGCAAACTTGAGTCTTTGTTTTTACTCACTGATTACCATTGCATGGTGTGTTTGTGCTCCAGTTGCAACGTTTGTTGCTTGTTGATTGCAACTAGGTGTATCCTCTAATTGCAAACTTGAGTCTCTGTTTTTACTCATTGATTACAATTACATGGTGTGTTTGTGCTCTAGTTGCAACGTTTGTTGCTTGTTGATTGCAACTAGGTGTATCCTCTAATTGCAAACTTGAGTCTCTGTTTTTACTCACTGATTACCATTGCATGGTGTGTTTGTGCTCCAGTTGCAACGTTTGTTGCTTGTTGATTGCAACTAGGTGTATCCTCTTGTTGCAAACTTGAGTCTCTGTTTTTACTCACTGATTACAATTGCATGGTGTGTTTGTGCTCCAGTTGCAACGTTTGTTGCTTGTTGATTGCAACTTGGTGTATCCTCTAATTGCAAACTTGAGTCTCTGTTTTTACTCATTGATTACCATTGCATGGTGTGTTTGTGCTCCAGTTGCAACGTTTGTTGCTTGTTGATTGCAACTAGGTGTATCCTCTAATTGCAAACTTGAGTCTCTATTTTTACTCACTGATTACCATTGCATGGTGTGTTTGTGCTCTAGTTGCAATGTTTGTTGCTTGTTGATTGCGACTAGGTGTATCCTCTAATTGCAAACTTGAGTCTCTGTTTTTACTCATTGATTACCATTACATGGTGTGTTTGTGCTCCAGTTGCAACGTTTGTTGCTTGTTGATTGCAACTAGGTGTATCCTCTAATTGCAAACTTGAGTCTCTGTTTTTACTCACTGATTACCATTGCATGGTGTGTTTGTGTGTAAAGCCCAAAATTTGTATCAGAGAAAAAAAAATGAAAAATAATAAATAAATATAATTATGTTAGTGTTTTAGGAATGTATTAAAAGTCTCCAACGATTTTGAATTGGAATACCTTATAGTAAGAGGTTCATTGTGAGGAAGCTACAATCCCTAAAATAAACATGTTGTCTAATAGTCATTAAATAAAAGGATTCTATTTAAATTTTCTATTGGTTGATTGTATAATTAAATTAACATATCTCCAAAAGTAAAGATTAAACATTTGTTCATTCTAAAATAAGCAATGAATATTTATTAGCCTTTGATCTTGGCACACATTCAAAGTACTATTTATCTAAAGGGGACAATATGAGAGTATTTCATTTGACTAAATAGATATTTGATACACAAAATAAAATAAACCAAGTATAACATGTTGGGGTTTTGTTTGGACACTTGAATATACTTTAAGCTTAAACTCTATGTTAACTTAATTCGAAATTGAATCTGAATTTAATGTGAAAGTAGGAAAGAAAATGAAAAAAAGAGAAAAAGAAGAAGACCTACCACTACTTGGGCCGAATCCCCACTTTGGCCTAGTTACTGCTCGACTGTACCAGCCCATCTTGCATCCGCAGGCGCGCACCGACACGTTGGGCCCACAGGGCAGCCTCACGCGCGTCGACCGAACCCCCCCCCCCCCACCGCGCGCGGTATCTGTCGCTACTCGGCGGGCCCCCTTTGCCAGCCACCCTTCGCGACTCAGTCGCCGATCCGCTTCTGCGTTTTCTCGCCCACTGACCTGTGGACCGGCGGCGTCAGCTCCATCTTCAACGGAATCGCGTGCATGGTGGGAGTCATCGCCGCACATCGCGCGCGGATATCGCTTGAGAAGTCCGCTGTCCTCCTCCACGCTCGGGGAAAATAAAAGCTGGTATTCTGGGGCGCCTCGCGCACCTCCCTTGAACGCATCACCCTCTGTTTCCCTGGCCGTCGATCCTCCCGGCAGTGAAACGATCCGTGAAGGACTCCGCCACCGGGAATCGACGTCTTACTTCCCTTCTCCGTTTCGTGGTGTGCCCTTGGTGTCCGGGGCATCGCGGCGTGCATCGGGGGGAAAGGCTCAACGACTGCGTGCGGTTTGTGCGGACGGAATTGCTCGCCGAACTCAGTGTCCGCCACCGGGCCGCTTTGCTCCGTGGTCGTACTCCACCGCCTACGTCAAGCCCTCGGTGGTCGATCCGGGAGGAAGCACAGTGCACATGGATGCTCGTCGCGGCTTCGCCTGGGCGGAATCGTGCTCCAGACCACTGGGATTCTTCGCCGGTGCGGGTGCTCCGCCGACGCCGCCGCCGCGTACCGTGGGCAGCTTCCCTAGCGTCGTTTCTGTACCCGGTACGCCCTCCCATCATGTACGCTTTAGCTCGGGAACACGTAGGTCGCTTGGGATCGGGGATTAGGGCGTCGTCGTGCCGGTGCGGTGGTCACCGACGGGAGATCCGCCGTTGGGGCTATGCGCCGCCGCCAGCATGGGCTGGGTGTAGAAGATGCACGGTGGCCGTTGTGCGGCTAATCAACGGTTGGGATGAATGGCGGGATACCGGTTGGGTTGAATAACCGTGGGCTGTTCGATCAGTCATCGACGGCCGTGATCACATCTCGCGTACTCTTTTCGTTGGATAGAATCTTAACCGTAGATCTTGGATCCGGCGATCAGGAAGGAGTGCGGGATGTTAGCTAGCTCAAATCTAATCGGATCCGTCCACCTCAGATCGGGCGGGCCAGATTCGAGGATACCCCTTCGGGCTGCCCAGTTTTCAAAAGAGCCCTCGGTTTTCTCTCAAATAAACCCGCAGTCCGTCCTGTGGTTGCCTGTGTCTTGTGCAAATTGCGCCAGGGCCCCTGGACTTTCCAATAATAATGCGCCCAGTCCCGAGATCAGATAAAATAGGGAAGCTAATTTAAAAATAGATTTTTAGTACAAATTTAATTGCAGAAACTTGTTTTAATTGTAGAAAATCCATATTAAGTCCAAATTAACCCATTCCAGTTTCTATAATTTTGTAATATTATTGTTTATCATTTTGTGTCACTGTTTTGACATGAAATCCATATTAAAATTGATATCCTAATTAATCTTGTACCAAGCACATAGAATCTTTAGAAATCCATAACTTAAAATCTATAACTCCAAAATTAATAATTCATGTTCCTGTGATCTTATTTAAATATGTAGATTATTAATATGTATTTTGCATATATGTTTGGTGTAATGTTAATTTTGCCTATCCCATGTTTGTTTGTATTGCTACGACTAGCGTGAGGTCACGAGTCACCTGAAGATCATCCTGGTACCTGGAATCTCAAGTGTCAGGCAAGTTGTGCCCTTGATCACCTCTTTTTACCCACTCATGTTCTAATTAATCATAATGATCTGCATAGGTTAATTTTGATGGGACCCAATAGGTTACCCTAGTTTGACTATCTTTATACCTTGTTCACCACTGAATCTTTGGGTAGTACTTGCTATCGCTTTATGTGGTTTTGGGTATAGAGATACATATTACTATTCATGATTATACTTTTATTGTCAGTTGTTATTTACTGTTCATGATAAGATCATTATGTTAATTCGAACATGGAGAACCACCCGGGAAAACAGTGCTACCACAAGGGAGGAATGGGACCCCTTGGCTGATTAATTAGGAAAGCTAGTGGAAGACTACCTTACCCGAAAGGGGCAAGGGCAGTGGGGGAGTGGTCAGTGTAGGGAGGCCCTCGGGAGGATTTTGTTGCGTTGGCAGTCCTGCAAGGGATTCCTGTTAGGAAGGCCCTCGGGAGGATTTTGCTGCGATGGCGGTCCTGCAAGGGATTCCTGCATTGGAGCTTCCTATAAACTGTAGCGGGTTTTCTGAAGCTAGTGGAACTTTGTAAAGGCCTCGTAGTGTTACCCTGCCTCGCCTCCTCGGTAGAGGTGTATGGGAAGTCGCGATCCCTTGGCAGATGGGTAACATGACTTGTGGGTAAAGATGCGCAACCTCTGCAGAGTGTAAAACTGGTATACTAGCCGTGCTCACGGTCAAGAGCAGCTCGGACACTCACATGATTAAATTATGGAACTTAAATTCAATTTGTCATATGCATTGCATCGCAGGTGATGTTGTTACTTCTGTTCTACTATTTAATTGGGTTGGTATTTACTTATACTTAGTAACTACTGATAAAATTTTGACCAACTTTAAAAGCAATGCTCAGCTTCAACCATCCTCTTTGGTAAGCCTTACACTTCACATGAGCTCCCACCTTTGGCGAGTTCATACACATTATTCCCCACAACTTGTTGAGCGATGAACGTATGTGAGCTCACTCTTGCTGTCTCACACCCCCCCCACAGGTCAAGAACAGGTACCACCGGATGAGGCGCATGGAGGATGTCGTGATGAGTTCGTGAGTGGTCTAGGCCGTCGTCTCCCAGTCAACTTTGGGTTGCTGGACCGTTGTCTCCTTATAATGTAATTATTTATTTTGTATAGAACTCCTGTTATATAGTAAAGATGTGACATTCGATCCTGTGCCACTATACATCATATGTGTGAGACTTGGTCCCAGCATACCTGGTGTTTATGTTCGCGCCCGGGTCTTGGTGCCCCTAAAACCCGGGTGTGACAGAAGTGGTATCAGAGGAATGTTGACTGTAGGACGAAACCTAGATAGAAATGGACAACCCTTATCTACTTACCTTTGCTACTCTGATTCTTTTCTAAACTTTTCTTAATCTTTTCTCATCTATTTCTGCTTTACTCTGATTACTCTTACCTTTTCACTTCTAAAATACAAATGTGGATTTCACACTTTGAAATCCTATGCCTAAAGTGACTTTAGGAAATAGGAGGCCTACTCTTAGGAACAAAAATAAAACTATTTTGATATGTATCTATACGCTTGAGTGATTGTTCTTGTGATACTTGTCTGATTTGGATCTTTGATTGAGTGTGATGAGTTGTGGAGTAACGTCCACAATTGCATCTATATATACATATAGTAAAAAAATGTTGATAAAATAAACTAGATTAACTAAGAATATTCCCCACTAGAATATATCAAATAGATCCATTTTATCTTAAAAAAATTTCTCTCTTAAGTTTAATAGATTCATCTCATCTTAAAAGATCCTATCCTATCTTATCTTGTCATATCCTAACTACTTTGCTTATCTCGTACTAAGTGTAACAACGATGATCTATTCTAAAATAAGTAGATCCTAACTAGTCTAATCTAGTTATATCCAATCTGTCTACCCCCACCTAACATCAAACAAGATTTTGACCTACATCATGTAGTCTATTTCATCCATATCTATCTTAACCATATTCCCCAACCCCGATGATATACACTAACCTCGAATCAATGAGACCAAGACCAGAGAAGAGAAGATCGACCTCGACAAGGAAGGATAAAACAGTCAAAGTGAATCTCGAGATGAATCAAGACTTAAACATTGCTGGTGAAGTCTTTTCCTTGTCATAATCTTTCTTACCTCAACTTGTCCAGCTTATACCCTATATAATAGGTAACTAGATACCTAGGCTCTCCTAATCAACCCCTATTGACTATAAAAAAAAATGAGACTCCGGATTTTTGAACCAACTATAGACTAAAAGCGGAATTACAAACCAATTCTTTTGCATCCCTTTTCTTACAAATCTCGAGGACGAGATTATTTTTAAGGGGGGTAGGATTTGTAAAGCCCAAAATTTGTATCAGAGAAAAAAAAATGAAAAATAATAAATAAATATAATTATGTTAGTGTTTTAGGAATGTATTAAAAGTCTCCAACGATTTTGAATTGGAATACCTTATAGTAAGAGGTTCATTGTGAGGAAGCTACAATCCCTAAAATAAACATGTTGTCTAATAGTCATTAAATAAAAGGATTCTATTTAAATTTTCTATTGGTTGATTGTATAATTAAATTAACATATCTCCAAAAGTAAAGATTAAACATTTGTTCATTCTAAAATAAGCAATGAATATTTATTAGCCTTTGATCTTGGCACACATTCAAAGTACTATTTATCTAAAGGGGACAATATGAGAGTATTTCATTTGACTAAATAGATATTTGATACACAAAATAAAATAAACCAAGTATAACATGTTGGGGTTTTGTTTGGACACTTGAATATACTTTAAGCTTAAACTCTATGTTAACTTAATTCGAAATTGAATCTGAATTTAATGTGAAAGTAGGAAAGAAAATGAAAAAAAGAGAAAAAGAAGAAGACCTACCACTACTTGGGCCGAATCCCCACTTTGGCCTAGTTACTGCTCGACTGTACCAGCCCATCTTGCATCCGCAGGCGCGCACCGACACGTTGGGCCCACAGGGCAGCCTCACGCGCGTCGACCGAACCCCCCCCCCCACCGCGCGCGGTATCTGTCGCTGCTCGGCGGGCCCCCTTTGCCAGCCACCCTTCGCGACTCAGTCACCGATCCGCTTCTGCGTTTTCTCGCCCACTGACCTGTGGACCGGCGGCGTCAGCTCCATCTTCAACGGAATCGCGTGCATGGTGGGAGTCATCGCCGCACATCGCGCGCGGATATCGCTTGAGAAGTCCGCTGTCCTCCTCCACGCTCGGGGAAAATAAAAGCTGGTATTCTGGGGCGCCTCGCGCACCTCCCTTGAACGCATCACCCTCTATTTCCCCGGCCGTCGATCCTCCCGGCAGTGAAACGATCCGTGAAGGACTCCGCCACCGGGAATCGACGTCTTACTTCCCTTCTCCGTTTCGTGGTGTGCCCTTGGTGTCCGGGGCAGCGCGGCGTGCATCGGGGGGAAAGGCTCAATGACTGCGTGCGGTTTGTGCGGACGGAATTGCTCGCCGAACTCAGTGTCCGCCACCGGGCCGCTTTGCTCCGTGGTCGTACTCCACCGCCTACGTCAAGCCCTCGGTGGTCGATCCGAGAGGAAGCACAGTGCACATGGATGCTCGTCGCGGCTTCGCCTGGGCGGAATCGTGCTCTAGACCACTGGGATTCTTCGCCGATGCGGGTGCTCCGCCGACGCCGCCGCCGCGTACCGTGGGCAGCTTCCCTGGCGTCGTTCCTGTACCCGGTACGCCCTCCCATCTTGTACGCTTTAGCTCGGGAACACGTAGGTCGCTTGGGATCGGGGATTAGGGCGTCGTCGTGCCGGTGCGGTGGTCACCGACGGGAGATCCGCCGTTGGGGCTATGCGCCGCCGCCAGCATGGGCTGGGTGTAGAAGATGCACGGTGGCCGTTGTGCGGCTAATCAACGGTTGGGATGAATGGCAGGATACCGGTTGGGTTGAATAACCGTGGGCTGTTCGATCAGTCATCGACGGCCGTGATCACATCTCGCGTACTGTTTTCATTGGATAGAATCTTAACCGTAGATCTTGGATCCGGCAATCAGGAAGGAGTGCGGGATGTTAGCTAGCTCAAATCTAATCGGATCCGTCCACCTCAGATCGGGCGGGCCAGATTCGAGGATACCCCTTCGGGCTGCCCAGTTTTCAAAAGAGCCCTCGGTTTTCTCTCAAATAAACCCGCAGTCCGTCCTGTGGTTGCCTGTGTCTTGTGCAAATTGCGCCAGGGCCCCTGGACTTTCCAATAATAATGCGCCCAGTCCCGAGATCAGATAAAATAGGGAAGCTAATTTAAAAATAGATTTTTAGTACAAATTTAATTGCAGAAACTTGTTTTAATTGTAGAAAATCCATATTAAGTCCAAATTAACCCATTCCAGTTTCTATAATTTTGTAATATTATTGTTTATCATTTTGTGTCACTGTTTTGACATGAAATCCATATTAAAATTGATATCCTAATTAATCTTGTACCAAGCACATAGAATCTTTAGAAATCCATAACTTAAAATCTATAACTCCAAAATTAATAATTCCTGTTCCTGTGATCTTATTTAAATATGTAGATTATTAATATGTATTTTGCATATATGTTTGGTGTAATGTTAATTTTGCCTATCCCATGTTTGTTTGTATTGCTACGACTAGCGTGAGGTCACGAGTCACCTGAAGATCATCCTGGTACCTGGAATCTCAAGTGTCAGGCAAGTTGTGCCCTTGATCACCTCTTTTTACCCACTCATGTTCTAATTAATCATAATGATCTGCATAGGTTAATTTTGATGGGACCCAATAGGTTACCCTAGTTTGACTATCTTTATACCTTGTTCACCACTGAATCTTTGGGTAGTACTTGCTATCGCTTTATGTGGTTTTGGGTATAGAGATACATATTACTATTCATGATTATACTTTTATTGTCAGTTGTTATTTACTGTTCATGATAAGATCATTATGTTAATTGGAACATGGAGAACCACCCGGGAAAACAGTGCTACCACAAGGGAGGAATGGGACCCCTTGGCTGATTAATTAGGAAAGCTAGTGGAAGACTACCTTACCCGAAAGGGGCAAGGGCAGTGGGGGAGTGGTCAGTGTAGGGAGGCCCTCGGGAGGATTTTGTTGTGTTGGCAGTCCTGCAAGGGATTCCTGTTAGGAAGGCCCTCGGGAGGATTTTGCTGCGATGGCGGTCCTGCAAGGGATTCCTGCATTGGAGCTTCCTATAAACTGTAGCGGGTTTTCTGAAGCTAGTGGAACTTTGTAAAGGCCTCGTAGTGTTACCCTGCCTCGCCTCCTCGGTAGAGGTGTATGGGAAGTCGCGATCCCTTGGCAGATGGGTAACATGACTTGTGGGTAAAGATGCGCAACCTCTGCAGAGTGTAAAACTGGTATACTAGCCGTGCTCACGGTCAAGAGCAGCTCGGACACTCACATAATTAAATTATGGAACTTAAATTCAATTTGTCATATGCATTGCATCGCAGGTGATGTTGTTACTTCTGTTCTACTATTTAATTGGGTTGGTATTTACTTATACTTAGTAACTGCTAATAAAATTTTGACCAACTTTAAAAGCAATGCTCAGCTTCAACCATCCTCTTTGGTAAGCCTTACACTTCACATGAGCTCCCACCTTTGGCGAGTTCATACACATTATTCCCCACAACTTGTTGAGCGATGAACGTATGTGAGCTCACTCTTGCTGTCTCACACCCCCCCCACAGGTCAAGAACAGGTACCACCGGATGAGGCGCATGGAGGATGCCGTGATGAGTTCGTGAGTGGTCTAGGCCGTCGTCTCCCAGTCAACTTTGGGTTGCTGGACCGTTGTCTCCTTATAATGTAATTATTTTTTTTGTATAGAACTCCTGTTATATAGTAAAGATGTGACATTCGATCCTGTGCCACTATACATCATATGTGTGAGACTTGGTCCCAGCATACCTGGTGTTTATGTTCGCGCCCGGGTCTTGGTGCCCCTAAAACCCGGGTGTGACATTGTGCTCCAGTTGCAACGTTTGTTGCTTGTTCATTGCAACTAGGTGTATCCTCTAATTGCAAACTTGAGTCTCTGTTTTTACTCACTGATTACAATTGCATGGTGTGTTTGTGCTCCAGTTGCAACGTTTGTTGCTTGTTGATTGCAACTTGGTGTATCCTCTAATTGCAAACTTGAGTCTCTGTTTTTACTCATTGATTACCATTGCATGGTGTGTTTGTGCTCCAGTTGCAACGTTTGTTGCTTGTTGATTGCAACTAGGTGTATCCTCTAATTGCAAACTTGAGTCTCTGTTTTTACTCACTGATTACCATTGCATGGTGTGTTTGTGCTCTAGTTGCAACGTTTGTTGCTTGTTGATTGCAACTAGGTGTATCCTCTAATTGCAAACTTGAGTCTCTGTTTTTACTCATTGATTACCATTACATGGTGTGTTTGTGCTCCAGTTGCAACGTTTGTTGCTTGTTGATTTCAACTAGGTGTATCCTCTAATTGCAAACTTGAGTCTCTGTTTTTTACTCACTGATTACCATTGCATGGTGTGTTTGTGCTCCAGTTGCAACGTTTGTTGCTTGTTGATTGCAACTAGGTGTATCCTCTAATTGCAAACTTGAGTCTCTGTTTTTACTCACTGATTACAATTGCATGGTGTGTTTGTGCTCCAGTTGCAACGTTTGTTGCTTGTTGATTGCAACTTGGTGTATCCTCTAATTGCAAACTTGAGTCTCTGTTTTTACTCATTGATTACCATTGCATGGTTTGTTTGTGCTCCAGTTGCAACGTTTGTTGCTTGTTGATTGCAACTAGGTGTATCCTCTAATTGCAAACTTGAGTCTCTGTTTTTACTCACTGATTACCATTGCATGGTGTGTTTGTGCTCCAGTTGCAACGTTTGTTGCTTGTTGATTGCAACTAGGTGTATCCTCTAATTGCAAACTTGAGTCTCTGTTTTTACTCATTGATTACCATTACATGGTGTGTTTGTGCTCCAGTTGCAACGTTTGTTGCTTGTTGATTGCAACTAGGTGTATCCTCTAATTGCAAACTTGAGTCTCTGTTTTTTACTCACTGATTACCATTGCATGGTGTGTTTGTGCTCCAGTTGCAACGTTTGTTGCTTGTTGATTGCAACTAGGTGTATCCTCTAATTGCAAACTTGAGTCTCTGTTTTTACTCACTGATTACAATTGCATGGTGTGTTTGTGCTCCAGTTGCAACGTTTGTTGCTTGTTGATTGCAACTTGGTGTATCCTCTAATTGCAAACTTGAGTCTCTGTTTTTACTCATTGATTACCATTGCATGGTGTGTTTGTGCTCCAGTTGCAACGTTTGTTGCTTGTTGATTGCAACTAGGTGTATCCTCTAATTGCAAACTTGAGTCTCTGTTTTTACTCACTGATTACCATTGCATGGTGTGTTTGTGCTCCAGTTGCAACGTTTGTTGCTTGTTGATTGCAACTAGTTGTATCCTCTAATTGCAAACTTGAGTCTCTGTTTTTACTCATTGATTACCATTGCATGGTGTGTTTGTGCTCCAGTTGCAACGTTTGTTGCTTACTGATTGCAACTAGGTGTATCCTCTAATTGCAAACTTGAGTCTCTGTTTTTACTCACTGATTACCATTGCATGGTGTGTTTGTGCTCCAGTTGCAACATTTGTTGCTTGTTGATTTTAACTAGGTGTATCCTCTAATTGCAAACTTGAGTCTCTGTTTTTACTCATTGATTACCATTACATGGTGTGTTTGTGCTCCTGTTGCAACGATTGTTGCTTGTTGATTGCAACTAGGTGTATCCTCTAATTGCAAACTTGAGTCTCTGTTTTTACTCACTGATTACCATTGCATGGTGTGTTTGTGCTCCAGTTGCAACGTTTGTTGCTTGTTGATTGCAACTAGGTGTATCCTCTAGTTGCAAACTTGAGTCTCTGTTTTTACTCACTGATTACAATTGCATGGTGTGTTTGTGCTCCAGTTGCAACGTTTGTTGCTTGTTGATTGCAACTTGGTGTATCCTCTAATTGCAAACTTGAGTCTGTTTTTACTCATTGATTACCATTGCATGGTGTGTTTGTGCTCCAGTTGCAACGTTTGTTGCTTGCTGATTCCAACTAGGTGTATCCTCTAATTGCAAAACTCATGATTGTGTGTTGTTCTGCAGGATGCAAACATACTTGATGTGTTTGTCCCTAGGGTGCAGCAAACATTTGATACAAAGGAAGAAGCCTACCTCTTTTACCTTGACTATGCAAAGTTGGCTGGTTTTAGTGTCAGGACAAAAAGGACTAGTAAAGAAACCAGACACTGGGTTTGCAACCGTGAGGGGTTTCTGAAGCCAGGTCAAGAGAATGAGGAGCATATGACAAATAAGACATCGATGAGAATTGGTTGCCCTGCTTATGTGAAGGTGAAGGAGGACAATAAGCGCAATATTTGGTATTTTCATCATATTCAGGAAGCACACAATCACAAACTTGAACCCTCACCAAGGATGGTGAGATATATGCATTCTCATAAGCAGAGGGAGGCAGCGTTGGATGACCTGTTTGCAATAATGTCAAAGAGTGGTGTGCCAACACAGGCAGCAATGAATGTAATGTCAGAATTATTTGGAGGCCGTCAAAACTGGCCGTTCACAGAGAAAGATGTCCATAACAAGTAGGTCATAAAAAAACTGACATCATATCTTTGTGCGATATATTGACAACAGCATATTTACTTGTTTTTTCTTTTATGGTACAGGAAAGCTGAGCAAGCAAGGGAGGAGAGGGATGGGGACATGGATAAACTGTTCCAATTTTTCAGGGAGTGCAAAGAACACAATGAATACTTTTACTGGGATGTGGATTTTGAACCAAAAACAAATGTGCTTCGGAGCATTTTTTGGTGTCATGCAAGTCAGCGTGCAGAATACAAGGATTTTGGGGATGTAGTCACATTTGACACAACACACAAGACTAACAACAAGCATATGCCGTTGGCCATGTTTGTGGGTTGCAGCAATAATTTGAAAAATGTGTCCTTTGGCCAAGCACTTCTTCGGGATGAAACAATAGACACATTCAGGTGGCTTTTTGAGACCTTTAAAAGTTGCATGGGTGGTCAGCAGCCTTTTGTGATTCTTACAGGTATGCTTTGGCTACAAAAAAATAATTGTCACATAATTACTGCTGTGTTGTTGCAACTGTATCTTTGAAGATGATTGCAATATTTTAAACTGCTTGATTGCAAACCTATTGGGGGTTTTTTTTGCTGATTTTTATTTTTTACACACAGATGAAGATGCAGAGATGAAGGAAGCAATAAGGATTGTGTTTAACAAGACACAACACCGAAATTGCCGATGGCACATAACCAGAACATGGGATTACGAGCTCGAGGAGCTGTACAAATTGCACAATGATAATAATCTAAAGGAGAAACTGCAGTCCCTGATAAACTATCCTCTGGGGCCCACACAATTTGAGGTGGAGTGGAATAAGCTGGTGGATGAATGTGGCATAAGAGAACACCCTGCAATTATTGCATTGTGGCAGAAAAGGAAGAGATGGATAGCAACATATTTCAAAGGCATGAACTGTGGGCGAATGACTTCCACCTAGAGATCTGAGAGCCAAAACAGGGTTTTGAAAGATGGTTATGTTAACAATGTGACAAGCCTGCATATATTTGCAAAGAGGGTGCTTGACTCGATTCAGCACACAGACCACATGGATGCTGGGGAGTCACACTACTCACAGGTATTTGCCCACACCCCTGAATTTTTTGGTCTGATTGTAAAAAAACTGTTAAACATAAATGATTCCAACTGCTGGTGTGGTGTGATTGCAACCCCACATTAGGTGTGATTGCAACTACTGTATAATTCTACCCAAATATCTGTTAAAAAATGTAAACAAAATGATTGCAACTGCTGGTGTGTTGTAATTGCAACTGCTGGTGTGGTGTGGATGCAAGCACTGAATAACTCTAGGGAATTTTGTTAAACAAACAATGATTACAACTGTTGTCTGGTGTAATTGCAACTGATGGTCTGGTGTGATTGCAACTTCTATATAACTATGCCCAAAAATCTGTTAACCAAACAATGATTACAACTGCTGTCTGATGTGATTGCAACTGCTGGTCTTGATGCAGACTGAAGTTGTCAGAGCCTGCAAATCAAGATTTGATGAGCAACTCAGCAGGGTGTACACCAGGGCTGTGTACAATGAATACAAGAGGGAATATATTAACAGCACAGCTTTTGTGATAGAGTCTGATCCGGGAGTGGAATGCGGTTACTTGGTGAAACATGAGAAAGGCGATGGAACATTTTGCTGGGCACAACACACATTCAAGGTGGTGGCTGACAAAGCAGCAGGCGTGTATAAATGCAAATGCATGCAGTGGGAGCATACAGGTGAGATGAATTGCAACCTCGTTACATTAAAAAAATTAAACATTGATGTTCCTGCATATTTACATCCAAATTGCAACAAAAAAATGCAGGTCTGTTCTGCATGCACATAATAAAGACATTCACCCACCTCCAAGTCCAAAACATACCTGAAAAGTACATTCTGAAGCGATATACACGTAATGCAAGATCTGTGGTTCCGTGGGACCGGCACGATGTGAGTGTTGGTGGTCAAAATGAGACAGAGCAGTCAAGGTTGTCGAAGCTGCTGCCAAAGTTAATGCGACTGGGAAGAGCGGGAAGCAAATCTGATAGAGCAGACACTGAAACTATCAGGCACATCGACATGATAACTCCTGGGATTGAGCTTCTACGAACAGCGGAGATTGGTCCGATTGGTCCGGACGAAGCAACAAATACTGAGTTGCAGCAAGATGTAGAAGGACGGCGGAATATTGGTCCCATTGCACCAACACAACAAAGTTCTGACAACAATATAGAACCTGTTGTGATGCCAACTGGACCTACACCACCACCAGAATCGGGCCTCAATCCAGATTCTGCAAACTGCCTCACTGATCTAAGATTGACTGAACCGCCAGTGTCGCGCACGAAGGGTAGGAAGTCTGCTAGTGGGGCTGAATGTGCTAAAAATAGTGTGGAACCTGCTAATCCATATAGCACATATAGTGGGGGTCAGGGCATAAGAGAGTGCCAAACCTGCCATGTTAGGGGGCACTATAGCACAACATGCCCTCAGAACCCAAACAGAAGCAGAGCGGCCGAGAACAAGGACAAAAAGAGAAGTGCGAAAACTGTAGGTTGGACTCCAAGAAAAAGAGGTCGCCCAACAATAAAAAAAGGACTAGATGGGAATCAAGATGAGGCACAGAGTGAGGGGGATGAGACACAGCAATCTGGGTGCACTATGGCGGTGGAGGAGTCAGCAGCACACGCGGTGATTGCAAGAATTAAGAGGGCGACAACTTGCCATGTTAATTACCAGGACGAAAGTGATTAAGAATGACTATGAATCTGACTGAATCTCCAATGTAATATTTCAATTTTATCTTATTTTATAACTCTGTGTAAGTTAAACTCAATAATGACTGTGTGACTGTTCGGAAAACAGTGGACACACATGACCAACCAATTGCAACATCGTAGTTGCGCTGTTTGCAACTGTATGTATACACTGAATAATACATGAATCTGTGTTATCTGTTTACGTCTCGACATATAATTAAAATATATCTTGTTTTATTATCATATAACAGTTGCTACTACTCATAAACAGGTTTGCAAAGTTTGTCATCATGCTGGTTACAAAACATAGAAATAAAAAGGAGTGGTCATGGTCAGTTGCAACTACGATTACAATTTCAGTTGCAACTGTAACATGTACGCTGGTTGCAACTGCCTCATATGGAAGGGCTCCACCTCGCCGGTGGGTACAGAACACAAACATATACACTGGTTGCAACTGCAAAACCATACACTGTTTTGCAACAACGATTATAATCCAGTTGGAACTCTAAAACATACACTGGTTGCAACTGCAATGGCTGGGATTTTTCAAACAATATTGGAAACTGCAGTTTAGAGTACGATAACAACTAGATGAATAGACCAGTTGCAAATGGAACCAGTGCGCTGGTTGCAACCTAAACAACATTACTGTATTGTTTCTGGAGATAACATAACACAACTGATTGTTTCAGGCTACTTCATAACACAACAGATTGTTTTTGCATGAATCTAATTGTTCGACTGACTACTATCCCATTCAATTGGCAACGGACGACCACCAATTCTAAACTTATCAAGCAATCCAGGAATTCCAGCTTGGTTCAAAGGGTGGAAGATCTCGTAATGCAACAACTCACATCTGTATATCAGGCCCTTGAACTGCAATGGCATAAAAACATCATAATGGTCAGTGACTATATTATGATGCACACATAGAAAACACACAACAAAAAGCACCAAAATAGATAGAAAATCAGTTGACAGCATGGCTAACCGGATTGATTTCCTTGGTCATTTTGTCCCCATCATAATATTCCATGTACTTCCATACAAAAAAAAGACAATCGCTTTGACCTGCTTGCTTTGGCACATCAATAAAAGACCGCCTCCACTTGCTAACTCTGGGTAACTTGAGGTTGGAAACTTTCTGGAAGGTTGCATCAATAATTGGGATTTTGGCAAAGACAGCCTTGTGCCGTTCTTCCTGATTAGAACAATTTAGGAAGTAGTCGTTCGAGTCCAGCACATCAATACGCTTATCGATAAAATTGAAGCAATATACAAAATAGTGAGCACCATCTTTGATAGGGACAAAAACCTGGTGCAAGGAAGGAGTAGAAAACTAATTACTAAAAATGGAAAACATATATGAAAAAAAAGTTGCAAGAAAAAAGTATAGACAGTTGCAAAGTATGTGTCCTGGTGATTGCAACTGTAAATGATGGAAAGTTAAAAATTGTAGGTATGAAAAAAGTGGGTTGGGGAAAAGGTATGCTAACCAATTTTGCTCTTGACAAATCATAATTTTCGCACTCAGACATCAGATGATTCCATACATATATGAAGTCTTCCGTCTCAGATTTATCAGCGTTGAGTACTGCTTCACACGTTTATACATTGAACTGTATGTGTTTTCCAGTTTGGAGAATAAATAAAAAAGAGAAATGATAAATGATTAAATTAGTTTAAACACATAAATGCAAGACAGTATACAAAAAATACATGGTTTTGGAGAAGAAACTTACATAAAAACTAGTGGTCAGAAACACTCTGTATCCACAAGAATCAACCTTGTGCACAATATCATCATGTCGCATGCAGTGCACGAAAAAGTCTATGATTCCTGACTCACCAAGGGTGTCATTAGAAAAAGATGTTAAAATTTCCTCGCCAGTGAGTCCAACAAGAAGGCCAAACTCCAACAAAATTCTCCTGCATCAACAAAAAAAAGAAAAAAAACATATGGATTAGTGAGAAGAATAGGAGGATGTGCAACTGCTGGTGTGCTGTGATTGCAACTGTTGGTCTAGTGTGATTGCAAAGTACTGAATAACTCTAGGAAATTCTGTTACACAAATATGATTGCAAACTACTGGTGTGGTATAATTGCAACTAGTTTGTTGTGATTGCATGTACTATATAACTCTGGGAAATTCTTTTAAATAAAAATGATTGCAACTTCTGTTATGGTGTGATTGCAACCACGCATTAGGTGCGATTGCTACTGCTATATATAAGTAACTAACTGTTCAAGAAAAATAATTGCTACTTGGTTAGAATTGCAAAATAAAAAGTAAATAGCAGTTGCAACTTGGGAAAACAAAAAAAAAACCTTTTCAGCTCAGGATCAGATGCGATCTTCCGCCTAAGTGCAACAGCCTTGGCCAGGGGTATCTTAGGTCGATTACGAGGGATCTTGAACGGGGATATGTACTCCCTAGGCTTCTTCAGCACTCTATCACCTAGGCACTTGAATATCATCCTTTGAAACTCACTGAAATCAGCCTGGCCTACTGAGACTTCGTCTTGAGAAAGTCGGATTGGTTGGGTCAAATTGTTGATATCATCATCAGACTCCGCCGGGAACTGGATATCATCAAATGATGAGCTGGGTCCTGCCTAGCCATCAATGCTCTTCTCCAAACTGTCAATCTCAGCTTTGGCCTCCTGACGAAGCATGTTCAACCTATCCTCGTACTGTTGGCGCTGCTCAGCATATTCTTTTGACATTTGTAACTGCAACATCTTCTTTAACTTGGCAGCGGGCACCGGCTTTTTCAAAGCTTTGATGTTGTCCTTCAGCTGTTTCTGGATTGCAACCTGTATCCTTTTCTCCTCCGCTTCAACCTTCTTCTCGGCATCAGCCTTCTTCTTCACAACTTCTTCAGCTGCAGCCTTTCTCTTAATCTCAGCTTCTTCGGCCTCAGCCTTTCTCTTAATCTCAGCTTCTTCGGCCTCAGCCTTCTTAATCTCAGCTTCTTCGGCCTCAGCCTTTCTCTTATCCTCAGCTTCTTCTTCCTTCTTCTTCTCAGCTTCTTTAGCTGCAGCCTTTCTCTTGATCTCAGCTACTTCGGCCTTAGCCTTTCTCTTATTCTCAGCTTCTTCTGCCTTCTTCTTATCAGCTTGTTCGACTTTAGCCTTTCTCTTCTCAGCCTCCTCAGCTTCAGCATTCTTCATCTCAATCTCAGCCTTCTTCTTCTCAGCCTCTGCCTTCTGTGTGCTGGCAACTTGAATGGACCTATCGCTCCTCCTTGAGTAAGTTATATGATCCTGGTGCAGTTGAGTAGAATAGCCAAATTAACATATTTGTATTATGAAAGTGTCGGGGACCATAATTAGGGGTACCCTCAAGACCCCTAAATCTCAGCTGGTAACCCCCATCAGCACAAAGCTGCAAAGGCCTGATGGGTGCGATTAAATCAAGGATCGGTCCATTCAAGGGACACGATCGTGCCTCGCCCGAGCCTAGCCTTGGGCAAGGGAAGCCGACCCCGGAGAACCTACGTCTCGCCCGAGGACCCCCCTCCAGCAACGGGCACACTGTCAGCTCGCCCGAGGCCCAGTCTTCACCGAGAAGCAACCTTGGCCACATCGCCACGCCAACCGACCAAATCGCAGGGGCATTTAATGCAAAGGTGGCCTGACACCTTTATCCTGACGCACGCCCACCAGTCGACAGAGCCGAAGTGACCGCAGTCACTTCGCCGCTCTACTGACCGGTCTGACAAGAGAACAGCGCCGCCTGCGCCGCTCCGACTGCTGAGCCACCTGACAGAGTGAGGCTGACAGCAGCCAAGGCCAACCTCGGGCGTCATAGGAAACTCCGCCTCGCCCGACCCAGGGCTCAGACTCGGGCTTAGCCCCGGAAGACGGTGAACTCCGCTCCGCCCGACCCAGGGCTCGGACTCGGGCTCAGCCCTGGAAGACGGCGAACTCCGCGCCGCCCGACCCAGGGCTCGGACTCAGGCTCAGCCCCGGAAGACGGCGAACTCCGCTCCGCCCGACCCAGGGCTAGGACTCGAGCTCAGCCCCGGAAGACGGCGAACTCCGCTCCGCCCGACCTACGGCTCGGACTCGGGCTCAGCCCCGGAAGACGGCGAACTCCGCTCCGCCCGACCCAGGGCTCGGACTCGGGCTCAGCCCCGGAAGACGGCGAACTCCGCTCCGCCCGACCCAGGGCTCGGACTCGGGCTCAGCACCGGAAGACGGCAAACTCCGCCTCGCCCGACCCCAGGGCTCGGACATGGGCTCAGCCCTGGAAGACGACGAACTCCACCTCGCCCGACCCAGGGGCTCGACCTCGACCTCGACCTCGGAGGAGCCTCCACCTCGCCCAGCCTAGGGCACGGACCGACCACGTCAACAGGAAGCGCCATCATTACCCTACCCCGAGCTGACTCGGGCTACGGGGAACCAGACTGGCGTCCCATCCGGCTCGGTCCACCATGCGAGTAATGATGGCGCCCCGCATGCCCTGTGACGACGGCGGCTCTCAGCCCCCTTACGGAAGCAAGAGGACGTCAGCAAGGACTCGACATCCCCAACAGCTGTCCTCCCGCCAGGCTCCAGCACTCCTCCGACAGCCACGACACCACGCGAACTGGGTGCCAAGACCTCTCCGGCTGCCACGATGGCATGTACTTAGGGCGCTAGCTCTCCACCGCTAGACACGTTAGCACACTGCTACACTCCCCATTGTACACCTGGATCCTCTCCTTACGCCTATAAAAGGGAGGACCAGGGCCCTCTTACAGAGGGTTGGTTGGCCCGCACGGAGAAGGACGGGACGGCACTCGCGCAAGGCCGCTCGCTCCCACTCCTGCGTGGACGCTTGTATCCCCCTACTGCAAGCGCACCCGACTCAGGCGCGGGGCTAACACGAAGGCCGCGGGATCCACTCTCTCACGCCTGCCTCCCTCCGGCTGCATCCTTTCCCCCCTTCGCGTTCCGCCTCGCGTCGACCCATCTGGGCTGGGGCACGCGGCGACGATTCACTCGTCGGTCCAGGGACCCCCGGGTTTCGAAACACCGACAGTTGGCGCGCCAGGTAGGGGCCTGTTGCGTGTTGACGAACAGCTTCCCGTCAAGCTCCAGATGGGCAGTCTCCAGCAACCTTTCCAGCCCGGGACGGTGCTCCGTTTCGAGAATTTTGAGTTCATGTTCCTCGACGGCAGGTACGACATGATACTCCTTCCCCCGCCGCGCGGCAGCGACAATGGTGGTCGACAACCCGCTCGCCGGCGGGGAAATCGACGACGCCTTCCCCACGTGGTGGAAGGATGACATTCGGGCTTGTCCCGTCCCCTCCCTCGTCGACGGAGGAGGAGGCGGGGCAACCAAGGCCAAGCGGGAAGCGGCACCTCGTTGGCTGTCAAGGAGTCGACGGCGCCGGCGCCCCAACGGAGGGCGCGTCGGGCATCGATCTCACGTCTGAGACGAAGACGAGCGCCGCCTCTCCGCAACACGCCAATCTCAAGAAAACGCACGACGCCAGCACGCTCGCGAAGGACTTGCTGGGCGTCACCCTCGTACCTGAGACAACGGTGCAGTCAGTCCCAGACGCGACCTCGTCACCGCCCGTCGACCGAAAGGTACCGACCGATTCCCATCTCGCGTCTTTTGGATTCGGCCTCGACCCACCAAGCGACCCCGCTTCGGTGAGCACTCTGATAGAGACGAGTCCAAACCCTCTGGGGTATCGTGTGTGGTCACCCTGGGACCGACTGACGGCCGACTCGACCTATGAGCCCTCGGGGTCCGAGGAAGATGGCGAGCCCGACCTCTGTTGGGATTTCTCCGGACTTGGTAACCCTAGTGCCGTGCGGGACTTCATGACCGCATGTGACTACTGCCTTTCCAATTGTTCCGACGGCAGCCGCGGCCTCGACAACGAGGACCGCGGCCCAAGTCATGAATGTTTCCACGTCGATCTAGGGGGTCCCGGCAAAGGCAACCATCTTGGTATGCCGGAAAACGGTGATCCCCCTAGGCCTGTGCCTCGCTTTGACATCCTTCGGGAGCTAGCCGTGGTCCCTGTCCCGGCGGGGGGTCCTGACCCACAGCTCGAGCAAATCCGCGAGAGGCAGGCCAGGCTCGAAGAGGGAGCAGGAACGCTTGTGCCGATCCGTCGGGACATCGGGCAGGAATGGGCGGTCCAACCCCCGGCCGGAGAAGCGCGTCATCTCCCCTAGGACATCCAGCACCGCATCGCCGACGACGTCAGGGTGAGGCCGCCGCCGAATTCCAGCAGAGTCGGCCAGAACCTGGCTGCAGCGGCAATACTCCTCCGCGCGATGCCGGAGCCATCAACCACCGAGGGGCGGCGTATCCAGGGAGAGCTCAAGAATCTCCTGGAGGACGCCACGGTCCGACGGGCCGAAAGCTCTGCCTCCCGAAGGCAGGGGTTCCCCTCGGAACATTGCACCGCGACTTCCCGATTCATGCGGGAAGCCTCGGTCCACTCCGGGCGCACGCGTAACACAGCGCATGCGGCCCCGGGTCGCCTCGGCAACGAGCGCCATCATCACAGCCGTCGGGCCCACCTCGACGATAGGGCGCGCCAAGGCTACCACCCCAGGCGTGGGGGATGCTACGACAGCGGGGAGGACCGGAGTCCTTCGCCCGAACCACCCGGTCCGCAGGCTTTTAGCCGCGCCATACGATGGGCACCATTCCCGACCCGGTTCCGAACCCCTACTACTATCACAAAGTACTCGGGGGAGACGAGACCGAAACTGTGGCTCGCGGACTATCGGCTGGCCTGCCAACTGGGTGGAACGGACGACGATAACCTCATCATCCGCAACCTCCCCCTGTTCCTCTCCGACACCGCTCGAGCCTGGCTAGAGCACCTGCCCCTAGGGCAGATCTCCAACTGGGACGACCTGGTCCAAGCCTTCACCGGCAATTTCCAGGGCACGTACGTGCGCCCTAGAAACTCCTGGGATCTCCGAAGCTGCCGCCAGCAGCCGGGAGAGTCTCTCCGGGACTACATCCGGCGATTCTCGAAGCAGCGCACAGAGCTGCCCAATGTCACCGATTCAGATGTCATCGGCGCGTTCCTCGCCGGCACCACCTGACGCGACCTGGTGAGCAAGCTGGGTCGCAAGACCCCCACCAGGGCGAGCGAGCTGATGGACATCGCCACCAAGTTTGCCTCTGGCCAGGAGGCGGTTGAGGCCATTTTCCGGAAGGACAAGCAGCCCCAGGGCCGCCCACCGGAAGATGCTCCTGAGGCGTCAACTCAGCGCGGCGCCAAGAAGAAGGGCAAGAAGAAGTCGCAAGCGAAACACGATGCCACCGACGCGGACCTTGTCGCCGCCGCCGAGTACAAGAACCCTCGGAAACCCCCTGGAGGTGCCAACCTCTTCGACAAGATGCTCAAGGAGCTGTGTCCCTATCATCAGGGGCCCGTCAAGCACACCCTCGAGGAGTGTGCCATGCTTCGACGACACTTCCACAAGGCCGGGCCACCCGCGGAGGGTGGCAAGGCCCTCGACGATGCAAAGGAGGAAGATCACAAGGCAGGAGGGTTCCCCGAGGTCCGCGACTGCTTCATGATCTACGGCGGGCAAGTGGCGAACGCCTCGGCTCGGCACCGCAAGCAAGAGCGTCGGGAGGTCTGCTCGGTAAAGGTGGCGGTGCCAGTCTACCTAGACTGGTCCGACAAGCCCGTCACCTTTGACCAGGCCGACCATTCAGACTACGTGCCGAGCCCGGGGAGATACCCACTCGTTGTCGACCCCATCATCGGCAACGTCAGGCTCACCAAGGTCTTCATGGACGGAGGCAGCGGCCTCAACATCATCTACGCCGAGACCCTCGAGCTCCTGCGGATCGATCTGTCCTCGGTCCGGACGGGCGCTGCGCCTTTCCACGGGATCGTCCCCGGGAAGCGCGTTCAACCCCTCGGACAACTCGACCTACCCGTCTGCTTCGGGATGCCCTCCAACTTTCGAAAGGAGACCCTCACGTTCGAAGTGGTCGGGTTTCGAGGAACCTACCACGCAGTGCTGGGGAGGCCATGCTACGCCAAGTTCATGGCCGTCCCCAACTACACCTACCTCAAGCTCAAGATGTCGGGCCCCAACGGGGTCATCACCGTCGGGCCCACGTACCGACACGCGTACGAATGCGATGTGGAGTGCGTGGAGTACGCCGAGGCCCTCGCCGAATCCGAGGCCCTCATCGCTAACCTGGAGAGCCTGTCTAGGGAGGCGCCCGACGTGAAGCGCCACGCCGGCAACTTCGAACCAGTGGAGACGGTCAAGTCCGTCCCTCTCGACCCCTGCAACGACGCCTCCAAGCAGATCTAGATCGGTTCTGAGCTCGACCCCAAATAGGAAGCAGTTCTCGTCGACTTTCTCCGTGCAAAAGCCGACGTTTTCGCGTGGAGTCCCTCGAACATGCCCGGCATACCGAGGGAAGTCGCCAAGCACTCTCTGGATATCCGAGCTGGGGCCCGACCCGTGAAGCAACCTCTACGCTGATTCGACGAAGAAAAGCGCAGAGCCATAGGCGAGGAGATCCACAAGCTACTGGCGACAGGGTTCATCAAAGAGGTATTCCATCCCGAATGGTTTGCCAACCCTGTGCTTGTGAGAAAGAAAGGGGGGAAATGGCGGATGTGTGTAGACTACACTGGTCTAAACAAAGCATGTTCGAAGGTTCCCTACCCTCTGCCTCGCATCGATCAGATCATGGATTCCACTGCTGGGTGCGAAACCCTATCTTTCCTAGATGCCTACTCAGGGTATCATCAAATCAGGATGAAAGAGTCCGACCAGCTCGCGACTTCATTCATCACACCCTTCGGCATGTACTGCTATGTTACAATGCCGTTTGGTTTGAGGAATGCGGGGGCAACATACCAGCGATGCATGAACCATGTGTTTGGTGAACACATCGGCCGAACGGTCGAGGCCTACGTCGATGACATCGTAGTCAAGACGAGGAAGGCCTCCGACCTCCTTTCCGACCTTGAAGCGACATTCCGATGTCTCAAGGTGAAAGGCGTGAAGCTTAATCCCGAAAAGTGTGTCTTCGGAGTCCCCCAAGGCATGCTCTTGGGGTTCATCGTCTCCGAGCGGGGCATCAAAGCCAACCTGGAGAAGATCGCAGCCATCACCAGCATGGGACCAATCAAGGACTTGAAAGGCGTACAGAGGGTCATGGGATGTCTCGCGACTCTGAGCCGCTTCATCTCCCGCCTCGGCAAAAGAGGTCTGCCTCTGTACCGCCTCTTAAGGAAAGCTGAGTTCTTCGCTTGGACTCCCGAGGCCGAGGAAGCCCTCGGGAACCTGAAGGCGCTCCTCACGAACGCGCCCATCTTGGTGCCCCCCGCTGCCGGAGAAGCCCTCTTGATCTACGTCGCCGCAACCACCCAGGTGGTTAGCGCCGCGATCGTGGTTGAGAGACGAGAAGAAGGGCATGCATTGCCTGTCCAGAGGCCAGTCTACTTCATCAGTGAGGTACTGTCCGAGACCAAGATCCGCTACCCACAAATCCAGAAGCTGCTGTACGCGGTGATCCTGACACGGCGGAAGTTGCGACACTACTTCGAGTCTCATCCGGTGACTGTGGTGTCATCCTTCCCCTTGGGAGAGATCATCCAGTCTCGAGAGGCCTTGGGTAGAATTGCGAAGTGGCCGGTGGAGATCATGGGCGAGACGATCTCGTTTGCCCCTCGGAAGGCCATCAAGTCCCAGGTCTTGGCGGACTTCGTGGCTGAATGGGCCGACACCCAGCTCCCGATGGCTCCGATCCAACCGGAGCTCTGGACCATGTTTTTTGACGGGTCGCTGATGAAGACGGGGGTCGGCGCAGGCCTCCTCTTCGTCTCGCCCCTCGGGAAGCACCTACGCTACGTGCTACGCCTCCACTTCCCGGCGTCCAACAACGTGGCTGAGTACGAGGCTCTGGTAAACGGGTTGCGAATCGCCATCGAGCTAGGGGTCCGACGCCTCGATGCTCGCGGTGACTCGCAGCTCGTCATCGACCAAGTCATGAAGAACTCCCACTGCCGCGACCCGAAGATGGAAGCCTACTGCGATGAGGTTCGGCGCCTGGAAGACAAGTTCTACGAGCTCGAGCTCTACCACATCGCCTGACGCTACAACGAGACTGCGGACGAGCTGGCTAAAATAGCCTCGGGACGAACAACAGTTCCCCCGGACGTATTCTCCCGAGACATGCATCAACCCTCCGTCAAGACCGAGGACACGCCCGAGCCCGAGGCACCTTCGGCTCCGCCCGAGGCACCTTCGGCTGAGTCCGAGGTATCCTCGGCTTAGTCCGAGGTACCCTCGGCCCAGTCCGTGGTATCCTCGGCTTAGTCTGAGGTACCCTTGGCCCAGTCCGAGGTACCCTCGGCACGGTCCGAGGTACCCTCGGCTCAGCCCGAGGTACCCTCGGCCCCCGAGGGTGAGGCACTGCGCGTCGAGGGGGAACCGAGCGAGGTCACGCCTAATCAAAGCTGGCAGACCCCGTACCTGCAATATCTTCACCGAGGAGAGCTGCCCCTCGACCAAGCCAAAGCTCGGCGGTTGGCGCGGCGCGCCAAGTCTTTCGTCTTGCTGGGAGATGGGAAGGAGCTCTACCACCACAGCCCCTCAGGCATCCTCCAGCGATGCATTTCCATCACCGAAGGCCAGGAGCTCTTGCAAAAGATACACTCGGGGGCTTGCGGCCATCACGCAGCACCTCGAACCCTCGTCGGAAACGCCTTCCGACAAGGATTCTACTGGCCGACGGTGGTGGCCGATGCTACTAGAATTCTCCGCACCTGTGAAGGGTGTCAGTTCTACGCGAGGCAGACCCACCCGCCCGCTCAGGCTCTGCAGACCATACCCATCACCTGGCCGTTTGCTATGTGGGGTCTGGACCTCGTTGGCCCCTTGCAGAAGGCACCCGGGGGCTACACTCACCTGTTGGTCGCCATCGACAAATTCTCCAAGTGGATCGAGGTCCGACCCCTAAACAGCATTAGGTCCGAACAGGCGGTGGCGTTCTTCACCAACATCATCCATCGCTTTGGGGTCCCAAACTCCATCATCACCTACAACGGTACCCAGTTCACCGGCAGAAAGTTCCTGGACTTCTGCGAGGATCACCACATCCGGGTGGACTGGGCTGCCGTGGCACACCCCATGACAAATGGGCAAGTGGAGCGGGCCAACGGCATGATCCTGCAAGGACTCAAGCCTCGAATCTACAACGACCTCAACAAGTTCGGCAAGCGGTGGATGAAGGAACTCCCCTCGGTGGTCTGGAGTCTGAGGACAACGCCGAGCCGAGCCACGGGCTTCACACCGTTCTTTCTAGTCTATGGGGCCAAGGCCATCTTGCCCACAGACCTAGAATACGGTTCCCCGAGGGCGAGGGCCTACACCGACCAAAGCAACCGAGCCAACCGAGAAGACTCACTGGACCAGCTGGAGGAGGCTCGGGACATGGCCTTACTACACTCGGTGCGGTACCAGCAGTCCCTGCGACGCTACCACGCCCGAGGGGTTCGGTCCCGAGACCTCCAGGTGGGCGACCTGGTGCTTCGGCTGCGACAAGACGCCCGAGGGCGGCACAAACTCACGCCTCCCTGGGAAGGGCCGTTCGTCATCGGCAAGGTTCTGAAGCCCGGAACGTACAAGCTGGCCAACAGTCAAGGCGAGGTCTACGGCAACGCTTGGAACATCCAACAGCTACATCGCTTCTACCCTTAAGATGCTTTCAAGTTGCTCGTATACCTCGTTCACACACCAATTCTGGTCGTCAAGGAAGGGTCAGCCTTGCCTCGGCAAAGCCCAACCCTCCCTCGGGGGCTAGAAGGGGGCAACCCCCTCTGCGTCAAAATTTTCCTCGAAAAAAGAAAAAAAATCTTTTCTGCCAGAATGCCTTTCGTGTTCTTCGACTACTTCAAAAGTGGATCCTGAAAACGACGGAGTACACGTAAGCAGCCAAGGCTGACCGAGCCGAGGGACTCCTATGCCTCCGGGATACGGATACCTCACTCATCACCTTCTGCGATAAGTAACTCGCGCTCGGATAAGTGACTCCATGGACCGAACAAGTCTTCATGCTCGAGAGCTCCTCTGCCGAAATGATTTTTCGGGCCTTCTCGACTGCGTCGGTAACAGAACCCTATGGACGAGTAAGAGCGCGTGTAAGCGATAAGGCCGACCGAGCCGAGGGATTCCTACGCCTCCGGGATATGGATACCTCACTCATCGCCTTCCGTGAAAAGCAACTCCCGCCCGCACAAATAATTCTGTTACCGACAAATGAGTCCAGATACTCGAAACAAGAGGAAAAGAAACGCAGCTTTACAACACGACGACAGTGTGTTTAGGCCTCGGTGGCCGCAGAAAACATACACACACTACAAGACAACCTGATCCTGCAGGCTCGGACGTCGACAGCCGAAGGGGGCAGCAGCACCCTCGGCATCAACTACACCTTCGGCGGGGTCTGACCTAGCCTCGGACAGCGACGCGGTCGGAGGGCCCCCACTCTGAAGGACGACATCAGCACCACACCCGGGCCATCGCCGCCAGGGTCTTCTTCGAGAATCCGGCCCGAGCAGGAAGCTCGGTCGGCCACCCCGAGGCCTCGGCCAGCTGTCCCCCAAAGACATCAGCTCGGCTTGTGGCCTCGGCAACTCAACTCCGGCGTCGGCCCCGCCAGTGGACGACCCGGCCAGGCTCTGGCCAACCACACCTCCTTTTCGAAGCCAACTTTGCCTCTGTTCGTGCTGACACCGCTACCTCCGGCTTCGGCTCATCAAAGAGCGGCCGAGGGGTTCCTTTAACTAAGCAAGAGAAGCCTCGGACAGCAAGGCCAGCCGAGCCGAGGGACTCCTACGCCTCCGGGATACGGATACCTCACTCGTCTCCTTCGCACGAGGCGACTCACGCTTGGTGAAGCGGTTCAGATAATCGACAAGGCGAGTTTTAGTGCTCGAAATGAAGAAAAAACACGGCTCCGTGCCGAAAATACATACACGTTCAGGCCTCGACAGCCGTAATGAACAAAACACCGGCACTCAAGGTGCCATTACAAACAGAGCTCCGGTTCCATCTCCGCGGGAACGAACAACCCCCTAAGATTGGGGGACCCGTGGAGCAATTGAGGGCCGATGGGTGGCTCGCCGCCACCCGATCCGGCAACTGCGACAACGACCTCCGCCCCGGGCGACAAAGCAGCTTCAGCAACGGCTTCGGGGCGGGTGCTACGGCAGGAGGGATCTCGTTCACCGAGGACGAGAACCAGCCATTCAAGCCAGGAGACGGAGGCCCAGGGGTGCGGGCGGAGTTGGCAATCTCGTCGGTAGAGAAGCCTTCTCCGGCTGCCACCGCCTCAACACCGCGCCAGCAGGCACCGGACGCCTCAAAGCGCGCTGGCAGATCCTCACCCTCGCCGGAACCACCCAGAACATGAGTGCCGCCCTCGCGGCGCCCGACGTGCTGGGTAACCCACCGATGTGGCCGCCGGCACAAGGAAGGCCTGGACGTGGCCGCCCCGTCCGTGGCGCGACCGTCGTCCGGATGAAGGACGTAATGCTGCACCCTGGCTGAGCAGCGACGGTCCGCCCACCCCGGCGTGGCTGAGGGAAGCCTCCGCGGAGCTGGGAGATGCCTTTCTCCCCCAGACGACAGGGAAAGAAAAGGGTTACCGACCCACGCAGAGGCAGCCCCCTGACTCGCCTCAACCTCCATCCCAGCAAGGATGATGAAGATCCTCGAAGCTGAGGGTGGGGCAAAGGCCGCAGCCCGGTTCGCTTCTCCCCGCCATCAAGCTGGAGGTCACCGTCTTGGGTGACCACCGGCGAGGGGATGCAGCCGGGCTGCATGGTGAAAATCCTTGAAGCCGAACGATGGCTGAAAGGTACCAACTTCCACGAGGTTACGCTCCTCCGACGACAAGACGGAAGCATTCCGGGCGTCCCCCGCCCGGGGGCTCGGAAGGTGGAAAGACACGATGCATGTGGGAAGCGCGAAGACATGGTTGCCCTCCAAGGGGGTCACCCACCTTTTAAAGGTGACTCTCCCCACTTGCGCCCTCAACCGTTGCAGGTTGAGTCTTCTCCAACACGCTCCAAGATTCTCCCTCCCACGGCGCGGGGGCTGGGTCCCACACGTCATGCAAGCCGGTCCAGGGGAGAAGAAGCCAAACCGCCACGCGCGCGCGGTGCATGCAACCACCCGGCAGTTACAAGCACTCCTCCACTTTCGCCCAGACTAGTGGGTGAAAGGGCGGACAGCCATGCAGGCGGCATGCAACCGTGCCAAGTGGGCACGCCCCTTCGACTCCAACGAGCCCAGCATGGAGGTCCAGGCCCACGCGTCATGCAACCGGCGCGCCGGTTGTTACGTGTGAGCAACTGCACCGCCACTCACGCCGCTACCGCGCCTCCTCGACTGCAGAGTCAATACCGCGACTCGAGGCAACCCTGCAGTGCCAGCCAAGCGCGACGGTCAAATGCGGTCAAAATTGGGCCGGCAGTAATGGCGGTGACAGGCGGGCAGAAGCAGCGGTCACGTCGTCAGCCAAGCTCACATCCCATCCAGGGGCAGCGAGGGAGCCCTCTCTCACGGCGTGAAGACGGCGCGCCCGTGATCCGTTCCTCGAACGGCGCGCGCACGCGCAACGACCGCCTCGCGAACCACTCGCCCCGTCGCATTAACTCCGCGGCGGGACAGGCGGCGCTTCAGGCGGGAGAAGCAAACGACGCTTCGCCCTCACCATAATGACCGCGTCGAAAGAGGTACGCCACGTCATTCGACTTCGCATCCTTTTCCTCTTTCTCTCTCTTACAACAGGGACCGGGAAAGGGGGGTACCCCGAAAAGGACCCTTCTCCGTGAAGGAAACAGGCTCCGAGCCTCCCTACTGATTAGAGGTTCGAAGGCCGGCCCCTCGGAGGGGTTCAACGACCGCCTCAGATCGATTGGGTTCTGCGCCCACTACTGGTCAGAGGTTCGATGGCTGGCCCCTCGAAGGGTTCAACGGCTGCCTCAGGCCACTCGGGCTCCGCGCCCATTACTGATCAGGGGTTCGTAGGCTGGCCCTCGAAGGGTTCACAGTCGCCTCAGAGACAGAGCGAGGGATGACCCTAGGTACGTTCGATACATAACCAAGGCTCGGGCTATGCTCCCGAGGTACCCTAGGACATTTCCGAGACTAGCGGGAGCGATCTTGTAACAGAATCCCATCAGAGGGAGGCATCGAGCCCTCGGACCCCGTCAACGGGGACTGGGTCCGGCAGATCACCCGCAGGTACTTTTGGAGCGCGCCTCCGGGCCTCTAGCCGACCCCTAGCAAATGGGGCACGGGCGTCCGCTCGGATTACCCGCCAGCAGCTCACCGGAAACACCAGTTCGGCGCCCTCCGAGGGCAACATGGCACTTTCCCCCCTCCTCCTTGCAGAAAGGCGACGCAGGGGCGTATGTAAAAAAGACGAGTCTGTCCTTGACCGTCCTCTCGCCCTGTGCAGAGGCTCGGGGACTGCTCTCGCAAACCCGGCTCCGGCCAAACCGTTGACAGTGTCAACATACCAGCCCGAGAACTTGGGACCCGACCATGCACTCGGGCTACGACCAGCTCGCATGAGGGAACAACTAGACCAGCCGAAGTGTTGCGAAACGCACTAAGACCACGAAGGAGTAAAACTACTCCTCTGAGGCCTCAAGGGCTACACCTGGCGGGTGCGCTCGCGCGCACCCACTGGAACAGAATGCAACCGAAAAAGGCTGGTCCCCTTGCAAAAAAGTGCGGCAAAAGCCTCCAAGCGAGTATTAGTACTCCCTTGGAGGCTCGGGGGCTACTGTCGGGGACCATAATTAGGGGTACCCTCAAGACCCCTAAATCTCAGCTGGTAACCCCCATCAGCACAAAGCTGCAAAGGCCTGATGGGTGCGATTAAATCAAGGATCGGTCCATTCAAGGGACACGATCGTGCCTCGCCCGAGCCTAGCCTCGGGCAAGGGAAGCCGACCCCGGAGAACCTACGTCTCGCCCGAGGACCCCCCTCCAGCAACGGGCACACTGTCAGCTCACCCGAGGCCCAGTCTTCACCGAGAAGCAACCTTGGCCACATCGCCACGCCAACCGACCAAATCGCAGGGGCATTTAATGCAAAGGTGGCCTGACACCTTTATCCTGACGCACGCCCACCAGTCGACAGAGCCGAAGTGACCGCAGTCACTTCGCCGCTCTACTGACCGGTCTGACAAGAGAACAGCGCCGCCTGCGCCGCTCCGACAGCTGAGCCACCCGACAGAGTGAGGCTGACAGCAGCCAAGGCCAACCTCGGGCGTCATAGGAAACTCCGCCTCGCCCAACTCAGGGCTCGGACTCGGGCTCAGCCCCGGAAGACGGCGAACTCCGCTCCGCCCGACCCAGAGCTCGGACTCGGGCTCAGCCCCGGAAGACGGCGAACTCCGCGCCGCCCGACCCAGGGCTCGGACTCGGGCTCAGCCCCAGAAGACGGCGAACTCCGCTCCGCCCGACCCAGGGCTCGGACTTGGGCTCAGCCCCGGAAGACGGCGAACTCCGCTCCTCCCGACCCAGGGCTCGGACTCGGGCTCAGCCCTGGAAGACGGCGAACTCCGCTCCGCCCGACCCAGGGCTCGGACTCGGGCTCAGCCCCGGAAGACGGCGAACTCCGTTCCGCCCGACCCAGGGCTCGGACTCGGGCTCAGCACCGGAAGACGGCAAACTCCGCCTCGCCTGACCCTAGGGCTCGGACATGGGCTCAGCCCTAGAAGACGACGAACTCTGCCTCGCCCGACCCAGAGGCTCGACCTAGACCTCGACCTCGGAGGAGCCTCCACCTCGCCTAGCCTAGGGCACAGACCGACCACGTCAACAGGAAGCACCATCATTACCCTACCCCGAGCTGACTCGGGCTACGGGGAACCAGACCGGCGTCCCATCCGGCTCGCTCCACCATGCGAGTAATGATGGCGCCCCGCATGCCCTGTGACGACGGCGGCTCTCAGCCCCCTTACGGAAGCAAGAGGACGTCAGTAAGGACTCGACAGCCCCAACAGCTGTCCTCCCGCCAGGCTCCAGCACTCCTCCGACAGCCACGACACCACGCGAACTGGGTGCCAAGACCTCTCCGGCTGCCACGATGGCATGTACTTAGGGCGCTAGCTCTCCACCGCTAGACACATTAGCACACTGCTACACTCCCCATTGTACACCTGGATCCTCTCCTTACGCCTATAAAAGGGAGGACCAGGGCCCTCTTACAGAGGGTTGGTTGGCCCACGCGGAGAAGGACGGGACGGCGCTCGCGCAAGGCTGCTCGCTCCCACTCCCACGTGGACGCTTGTATCCCCCTACTGCAAGCGCACCCGACTCAGGCGCGGGGCTAACACGAAGGCCGCGGGATCCACTCTCTCATGCCTGCCTCCCTCCGGTTGCATCCTTTCCCCCCTTCGCGTTCCGCCTCGCGTCGACCCATCTGGGCTGGGGCACACGGCGACGATTCACTCGCCGGTCCAGGGACCCCCCGGGTTTCGAAACACCGACAGAAAGTGAATCATTTATATTATAAAAAAAGACACGAATTGCATGAACATACTTGGGCAGTAGGATGCTGCATCCCAGTGTCCCTGCTCAGAGGCTCCTCTTCTGTCTCAGGTGCTCCCTGTTCAGAATATATGATTAATTGCAAGTTGGTATAGGCTATGATTACTACAATCGGTGGGGGCCGATTGCAACTATGGTCTGCTTTCACTTGGGTATCAGATGATCTTACCACAGGCCATTGATCATTGCCAGGGGGGTTTGAGGAAGCCTTCCTCTTGCGAACAGCAATTCGTCGTGCACGAGTCGGCTGGCTATTGGGAGGGGACTGTAATTGTAGAAAAAGGGAAAAAATCATAATATTAATCAGAAAAAGGAGTTGATGGTAATAAAAACACAATAAACTAACCTCGCCATCAATGCTTGCAAAGTGCTGTGGGGAATACATCATTTGCAATATATCATCAAGACTTCGGATTGCCCCACGTAAATCAGGAGGTGCTGCCAGGGGGGAGAATAAAAAATATAAATGAAAAAAAGGGAATAATCAAGATGAGAGAAAACATTTTTTAAGCATGGAAGACATAGGTAGGCTTACTTCTATTCAAATTTCCCTCTTCCAGATCAATGTCATCACCACACGATGGGGTTCTCATAAAATCTAAGCTGTCATCAAGATCTCCACCACTGCAATCCAACTGTATTTCTTCACTATCACCTCCTCCAGATTGGTCTTCCGGTACATTTGAAGTAGTTCCTGATCCTCCATACAAATTTAAAAAAGTGATTGAAAGCACAAAGTGATGTATATGGGCAAAATTGCAACTTGTATAGTGGGTGGTTGCAACAATAATATTATACTTTATGCAATAAAAAATACCTGCTCCTGCTCTAGTGTCAATTGCAACGGGACTCCGTATAATTTCTTCACCATCACCTCCTCTAGATTGGTCCTCCGGTGCAATTGAACTAGTTCCTGCTCCTGCATACAAATTTAAAAAATAATTGTAAACACATATTGATGTGTCTGGGCAAATTGCAACTTGTATGGTGGGTGCTTGCAAACAATAATATTATGCTATATGCAACAAAAAATACATGCTCCTGCTCTAGGGTCGTTCTTCACCTTCCTCCTGCGCTCTTTGGCAGCTCGCTTCTCAACGATAGCGTCAGCGATAAGCTTCTGAATGCCAGTGTAGCACTCGTGGTGAGCTTTTGCCATAAGGTCGCGGGATATTGTTGAATACTTCGCAGCCTTCTGTGCGTACGACTGGGCTTCACTAGTGCTTTCATCAAACGCCTTCAAGATGTTCAGCGCATCTGACTTCCTACTCCTTCCAACTAAATCAGTAATGCTCTGACCAAAAGAAGATCTAAAGCTAGGGTACTGGTAAAAGACTGGGGGTTGGATATTGAAGGAAGCATGACAGGCGGGATCATGGGATGTGCCAAGCACATCAGCAGATGTCCCAGTAGGTGCTGCTGTTGCTATTGGGACAGATGCTGCTGCTACTGGGTTAGGTGCTGCTGTTGGATTAGGGACTGCTACTGGGGCAGGTGCTGGTACTGGTGCATGTAATATTGCTAGAGCACCAATGGGGACGCCGTAGCACGTGTCAGTGATACTTCTCAACTGAAAGTAAAAAAAACAATGATAAAATGATAAATGAATAACAAATTGCAACTATTGTGGAGTATGATTTGCAACTTACCCTGAGGTGTCCAAACTCAGTGGTCCCAGGAGGAACATCTCCCCTGAGATCCTTATTTGCTATAGCATCAATCATCTTGGAGTCCAAGAAAGCACATCGAGGGATTGAAAAAGGACTTGTGTCTAATCCATGTTGCAGGTTGTCGACATAAAGCATCTGCATGTTTTTAACATTAGGTAAAAGACACATGGGTATTTTAGGTTGAATTCATATAATGAAAAAAAGTAAACCAAATTGGCACAGGTGCAATAAGCCAGTTGAAATAGAAAATACTAAAATTATTGCTACTTTATGAACAACATAAATTACAAAATACATGTGAATGTGTGAACTAAGTTATCATAAAAAAAAATAAAAAAAATAAATCAAATTGCAACTTGTAACATATGACAGTTGTAACAGTAAACATAAAAAATTACTACTTGTGTAATTGGAAGAGTAAGTTGCAAGGGCAAAAATTGAATGTGTGTGTTGAGCTTACAGCTACGAAGATCCCGCATCCACTGATGGGTGCGTTAATGCCTTTCTCCGCAAAATCCTTTCTATAAATACGAGCAGCTATGCTGAGCCTGTCTACTACAGCTTTGCACCAGTTCTTGTTGCCCATGTTCTGGATGTCCTAAGTGTACTTTACATCATCAATCCTGATGCGAGTGTCAGTGTTGGAGAATAGCAGACACTGAAATGCTGCCATGAAAAAGGCTCTCAGGCCCAGCTCCCCATTAAGAGTCCTCTTCTGCAGTCTATCAGTGATAACAGATATATTGATACCAGATATGCGTCTATAAGATTTGCCACAAATTTGCTCCCCCAGCTCGTCCCGCAAGGCACGAGCATCTGCATCAGACATGGGGGTGGATCACTGCCAACGTTTGGTAACTGCAAAACACACCAAACACTGTGCTCGGTGATTTGAATCTCTTTTCCACCACCAATCTTTAATTTCATTGTTTCTGGGTTAAGCTTCCACATCAGCCAGCTGAGCAACTTTCTGGACAATAAGTGCGGCTTGAATCTCAGCAGGCCGCCAAACCCCTTGGCAACTACTTCACTTTTCAATTCATCAGATAGAGAATTCACAAACTTTATAAACTTCCTAGGTGAGCATCGTATAGCTCGTGTCTTAGTTATACCCTTATTTTCATCTCCACCAACAATACCAACATTGTCATCGCTAGACCCATCGCCACCAGGAACAAACTCTGGGTCTTGTTCATCATCACTTTCGGCATCTTGTATAGGAGGGACTTTCAACCTTAATCTCTTCCTCCTTTCCTTCAATTCATTTTTATCTAATTGCTTTCTCTTGTTTTCTACATGGGGAGAGCGACGGACAGTATGAGCGCCTTGCTGGCCTGTGACATTCTGATCTTGATCCATTATAAAAAACACTGAAAATGGGAATGAAAAAAACATGAGAGCACAAACACATGGTACAGATCTCATAACCAAAAATTGCTAATCAACAAACTAAAACACACAGTACAAAATAGGAACAAAAAATAGTTGCAATACACACTAATGCTGCACACATACATTAGTAATGGGACAGAATTGCCACATGCGCCATAAGCCAGTTGCAACAAGACTGCTAAAATAATTACTACTGGGACAGTTGCAACAGTGAATTTAAACAAATAACTAGTTGTATACGAACACAGTTATAAAAGACAAGAATGATGTATGTGGTTTGAAAGTAAAAATTATACAGTTTCAACTTATGTCATGGACCAGTTGCAACAAAAGGTACACTGCAGTTACAAAAAAAGTGGAAACATCTGAGTTGATAATCTAGAACACAAACTGCTTATTCAAAAATGAAATGTATCCACATAAAATACAACAATTAATAATTCCAATCAACAAATAATACTAGTTGCAACACTTGGGGAAAAATGGGGTTTACCAGTCTATTACCGAAAATAACAAAACAAATCTAAAAATGGGGACAGAGAAACAGGAGAGAGAGCGGATGCGCTTACACGGCGGGCGCGCGCGCAGACTACTCCGGCGCGGGCTACGTTGACGTTCGCGGTCTACGTCTCCGGCGAGCAAACGATTCTGACAGGAGCCGTTCGCGGAGGATCCGTTCGCGGAGAAGTGTGGAGGGGGCCGGAGCGGGAGCATGCGGGAGTGTGCAGGATGGACGAAGACGGGAACGGGAGCGAGCGCACAACGGCTATGGCGAGGGCTAGGTCGCCGGGGAAGAGAAGAGATTGAGCCGTTCGTGGAGGGCCGGGAAAGTGGAAAAGGCGCAGTCGGGGCGGGGAAGTGAAAAGGCGCAATAGTGGAGGGGGGCAGTCGTCGGTTCCGCTGCGTCGGTTCGGCTGTGTGGATCGGTTGGCTCGGACCATGTGCACCTCGGCGCGTAGGTTGGGCCTGGGTGCATTCTCTATATTGAATGCACCCAGGTGTAATATATAAAAACAGTATATATATATATAGTAGTGAGGTATGTATATTGCATTATAAGGTGTATGATTTGTTTTTGCTCACTGAAATTTGGATGCTGGATGCGTTGTAAAACTTGTACAAAAGTATGCATGCCTATGCAATGAAAGGAGGAACTGCATTGAATAGAAGAGTTATTTTCAATTATATATTGGTATCAGGTTTAAATAAGCTATGAAAATGTTAATTTGAATAAGATGAATAAACTATGTTAGACGTAATACATGATGTATAATAAGATGACATTGCACAATACCCAAGTAAATGCAACGTAAGGATAATAATTGAGATTCTTTCACACAACACATTAACCAAGACATGGAAAGCAAAATGTTTGGATCTCTAACAGATAGATTTTATCTGATTATGAGAATCTAATATTGTTTGTAACAATGAATTGTTGTACAGTTTAGTAAGTTATGGTACGGTAGTCTAACTCTGTACATTTGACTGTGGTAGAATCAGTTGTTTTAAAATCTGTATTTATGGAACTTTTGAATATGTTAAGAAGTAAGTGTATGTAGTTTAGGCAGAAAATATAAGTATGATAGTTTAGTGGAATGAAATGGATCAAACCTTTGCGGTTTCCTTATCGCCATCATCTTTTTCTGGGCTATTGATATTACTCTTGTTTGCACTGTCAACATGGAACAGATATAAGTATTTTTAACTGTCAATACTCACTAAATCTTAAAATGAATAAAAGATAATTGAGTAAAAGAAATTGAGTACGCTTTCGGTGTGTTGTCAGTTTCGGAATATAGAAGCTTCCTTACTACCTGTAAAAATTAATGTACATAACATTTTAGTTTGAGCTAGTAATGTGTAAGAGATGGATTAATATAGCAGTATTGTGATTAAGAAGTATCATACAGTTGTAGGAGTTGTAGTAGATAATTTTTCCAAAGCTGTAGATGGAGAGTCTTCCAATAACATCGGTTTTGATTTGTTTTGAGGTGTTGATGGTCCTTGTTGATCAGAATTTCCTATTTGCATTGGTAAAGAACATTGTCTCCCATGTGCAGCAACAATAGAATTAATGCGGAACACGTTTGGACGATTGGTTTGTTGGAAAAGAGATTGATTGTCAATTGTGACTCTGAATGTAAATTTCAGAGATATGATTTGTGCTAGATCAGGTGGGATAGGAGACTGTTCAGTGACACTTCGTAAAACAATGTCACAGGATTTACAAACGATGTGCCTTGCTACAGTGTCAAAACAAAACATTTCTGCAATATCTGTTTCATCAGATGCCAGGAATTTGAGCTTGTATCTGGTGTACAGAAGTTGTTTGTTAAGGTATGATAGGGGATAAATTGCATGAATGAATTATAGATTCAATTTATGTGTAACAGTAAGCCATACAAAGGTTAATCAATATAGCTGAATTATTTTATATAGAAACTTACTTAAATTTGTATCCATCCCAATTGCATGATTCACAGTGATAACCTGCAGTCTGAGGGATTGTTGCTTTATTGCATTTTGTGCAAGATGGAAACCACCATTTGTGTTCAGCTGGTATTTCTGCTATTGTGCAGTACATTCAAGTCATGTTTCCTGCATTTTAGAGGTGTTTAAGTTAGTGAACTTTGAACATAGTAAGACCAAAAATTTGTTAGAACGTACCGGTAATCATATGGGTTAACTGTAAGAAGTTCATAGAGGGATTTATGTTCGACAATTGGCTTCGTTTCTATCTCTAGAGGATGTTATTTTTATGAAAAAGTGTTTGTGAATAGGTTTTGTTTAGATTCTGTGTACCTGGTAAGATAAGGTTCTGCCTCTGGAATTGTTGGATTGAAGTACCATCTACAGGCAGGACCACCACTTAGGTAGACACCTAGTGTTTAATATAGCAAAATTGGCACATCACAAAAAGTTATAACAATTCAACATTAATGATTTTAAAAGTATTTTGTATAGATAAATGTTTATAACCTTTGAAAAATTTTGGTAAGCATCCAACGAATAGCACAAGAATCGGTTTATTTGTATTTGCATTGTACACGTCATGAAGATTGAACATTATCGCCTGATCTGCCCATAAAGTGATCTTCATTGTTTTGTTGCTGTTTTTTTTGTTGGTCAGATTGTAAGGCAATTATTATTATATCACATAAAATTTGGGACTATAAGAAGAGTTGTGTAATACCTGAGATCTTCTATGATAATGGTCCTTGTCACTGTTGGTGTTAGTTGACTTCGGACATGCACAAGTGTCAGTTCATGAATTTCAGTTATGACACCAAGAACATCTGTAATCAATTTTGAAGATAAAATATATTAGATATTCTGTTAGTTTTAACAGGTATAAAAAAATATATTTCAAGTTATATATCATACCAACAAAGTTATTTGTAGTTTGAACATGAGGCTCAAGTAGATCAAATGATGTTAGCCGATAAACATATAATGAAAATGTTGTTGGAGGTCTTGTGGCACGTTTTACTATGGTATGAAATGTGAATTGGATCATTTTGTCCGCATCCACTATTTTGAAAACAGTTTTTGCTGCGCACACTCTGAATCTGCTGATGTCATAAACTCCTCCTTCTTCAATATTTGTTGCTTTTTGTTCAGCTAAATTTCTAGGGATTTCAGCATAAATAGCATTACCCTGCCATGTTACCAAATCTGTTAGAAGCCTATTATTGGCAATCATTATATGTTTGTGAAATCATATGCTTATAAAAGAAATATATGAAGTCAAAATATTATGATTTTGTACCTCTCGATCAGACAAAACCATATCAACATGTTGTAGTGGTCCACTATCAGTAGCACCTCGGAAAAGCCACTTTCTAGATACATGTACCTGAATCTTTGCATGTATCTTATGCGGTGCTAAATCAGGCAATAAAGTGTATTCCATTTTTCTGTATTTAACAAACAAAGATGTCAATGTTATGAACGAACTGTTGACTGTTGAAAAATAGTGGTATATATGTAAGCGGAATGTAAAAATGTATGATTGATGTAAGTAGTAGCACACAGAACGACACAAGAATAATAAATTGCAAAGAAATATCAGTATGTAGTGTAAAATAGGCATTTGAAAATAGTGAGCCGACAATGTTTGTAAAAAGAACTTGTAATTTTTTAAATTGAATATGATTATTAGAATAAACTTGTGTGTATGTCTCGGTATGACATAAATTGCATATAATGGGGTATGGTCTGCATAAACTTACCATAGTATGCATTACTAATACATATAATAGTAGATAGTGTACATGTAGTGAATATTTTAGGGTACTATGAAGTTGTAGCATCGACATTCATAGGTATGCGATTGAATATTTCCATGTAAACTATGTTCCTTGTCTCATTGCATGATCGACCATCTTCATCTTCAATTAAAATGTGCAAACCTGATTTTGAAGTTACTCGAGAAACAGCAACATAAAGCTGGCCATGAGTAAATACAGGCTTTTTGAGGTAGATACCAACCTGTGAGAGTGTTTGTCCTTGACTTTTGTTGATTGTCATAGCATAACATATTTTTATAGGATATTGCCTTCTTTCAAGTACAGATGGATTTTTGTTTATTTTAAGCACTAGACATATTCTGGGAATGAGAACTTTCTTTCCAGCATGTGTACCAGTTAAAATCTGAGCTTCCAAAACCATGTCTCCTAGAGCAGTTATGATAAGTCTTGTGCCATTGCATAAACCTTCAGATTGATTTAGATTTCGAAGCAATATAATCGGTACTCCTTCTTTAAGCAGCAGTTTGTGTTGCAGAAAGTTGTTACTATTTATTGAATTTAGAAATTCAACTGGATATAAAAGATCTAATGTCCCACCTGTATTTGACTGTGATGCAATCCGGCCACAACTTAAATATTGTTTGTGCATTCCGAGAATAAGGTCAACCACATGTTCGTTAATTAAATCAGCTATCTCATTTGTTGGTGTTAAGACAGCCCGCTGCTGTAGATAGGTTGGATCATTATAACTTTCTGTTATTTTTGGATACATTGTTGCAATTAAAGCTGAAATATGATCTTCTTGGGGCAGTAAGAGGAATTCAGAAGGAATTTGTATCCATGTGGGCTCCATTTCTCCTGGTTTTTGTATAGCTGGTATATTGCCGTTGCCAATATTTAAGATCCATGCACTAAAATCTGCAAGTTCAGTTTTTTCGCTATCTGTTAAATCCGTTGAACGAAGTCTCATGTTTTGTGTAAGATGTAGGACTGTTGCTGAATTCCAAAGTGGTGAATTGGTTATAGCAGCATTTATAATTTGTGCACGATTGCCACCTTCTATCACAGGTAATATCTGTCTAGGATCACCTCCTAGTACGATGACTTTACCCCCAAAAGGAATGGTAGCAGATTGAGCATATTTCAAAGAAAGTAAATCACGAAGGGAACGATCTAGGGCTTCAAAAGCATTTCTATGTGTCATGAATGCTTCGTCCCAAATTATTAAAGAAGCCGCTTCAATCAGCTCAGCAAGCATTGTACCTCTTTTAATGTCGCAAGTTGATGTTTCGTCTAGTTCGCAAGGTATTCTGAACCTTGAATGTGTTGTGCGACCACCTGGAAGGAGCAAGGAGGCAACCCCAGAAGATGCAACCGTTAAGACTATCCTTTTTTGTGCTCGTAAGTGTGTTATGATCGCATTCCAAAGGAAAGTCTTTCCAGTGCCTCCATATCCAGATAAAAAGAAGATTCCAAATATGTTTGATAGGACAGTATCAACTATAGTATTAAAAGCATGCAACTGTTGATCATTCAGTTTCACACGGAGATTGTATGCAGTTTGTGATAAAGTATCGAAGTTATATGATAACTCTTCCTCAATAAATCGATTGCCGTGGATTGAGCCCGTTGAATTAGTTTTTCGTGGCAAGTTGTATTCTTTTATATTGGAGCCACATTTGTTGAAAAGCACTGATAATTTGTCAATTAAAAGATCTCGCAATTCTATTGTTGGCATTTGATGGGAAGGAAGATTCAATGTTTTTCTCATTCTATATTGAATATCATCTGTTAGTTGTTTCCATACTTCTCGAAAAATGCATACTCATCTCCAACCTCACAATAAAGAAGCATGGTGACAAATAGATGTCGCAACTGCTCGGAAGTGGCCCATCTGGCAGCTTCGTCAAAGCCATTGTACCACTCATTGTCATCGTTAAGAAGACCTCGTGCTCTATATGCTTCCTTAAATGTGGGATGTAATATGTTGTTATATCTTCTCAAATCCTCGTAGCTTGTAGCACCTTTAACAATCATAAGAAGCATTCGTAAATAGTATCTTTCTCCTGTAGATGGATGTACATAATATATACGACCTATTTTCCCTTCCTTTGCATGTCTTGGTTTCCAGCTTCTTGTTTTCTCTTCCCATCGCCATTTAGTTGGAAATTCAATATATGTTAGATTCTGTGCTGATTCACATGTTGAATTAACATAAAACCACTCGGTGAGCATTGTCTTTCGAACAAAACCTTCAGACAATATTCGTGATATGTTGCTTGCTGCATTATAGGTTATGTAATTTTCATTTGGTAAATGCACGGGCATTCGTTCTACTGCAGGATAATGTCTATGGATGTCATATCCAAGCACACGCCAACAGGAATCCTTGTCGCATAGATAGCGAGTGTCCAAATATTCTTTCACTTCATTTCTCGCATTAGTTTCTTCATCATAAGGGGTATCCTCACCATTTCTTATTCTTTGTAAATAAACTTTGCTGTAGTCTGGTCCTTTTGTTACGTATTTGAAGAGGTATTTGACAAAAACAGTTTTGTTGCACCATTCAACATTGGTATGAGCTTGATAAGTCTTTAATTGAGTGTCATTATATGGAACTACCCACCTATTATCCAACTTGTGACCCCCTTTAATGACGTAGCGGTCATTGTTCCGTCGTTTGTATGTAGCAAATCCTTGTTCGTCCAGGTTAGTTTCTTCATGGAACTCCTTTGGATAATTCTTCGAGCATCTGTTATTTTTCATACATTGATAATTTGGATTTAATGCTCCGCATGGACCATGGATCATATGTTCTGCCACCAAACAGTACCCTAAAGGGTCGATGCTTGGATCTGGAATCTCAGCACTGATGAAAGAATCAATAAAGTTGGATGTAGGCTCCGAAGTGCCATTTGATACCCAAAATATGATATGCGAGTGAGGTAGGCCTCGTTTTTGGAATTCAATTGTGTAGAGCACTGCATGGAAAGGGTGTTAGAATTCATGTTAGATTATGTAATACATGGGGAATAATTGTCTGGTTTTTTATGTATGGTCGTATGTGTGTTGTGAGATGAGAACGGCCATACCTGCAGTGCATGATCCAAAAATAGATCCATTTCTTATGTCATGCATCAAATCATTTAATTTCATATGATAAACTCGAACTATAACATCAGATCTATCGAGAGGGTTCTGTCCATTTTCAAACATGCTTTCCAAAATTTCAGGCCAGTTTGCATTGCATGTAAAGGTGACAAAAAATCAGGTGGGCCATGAACTCGACAGATAGCTATGCTGTCATGGTAATTTTGGATCATATATCTTCTTCCTCCTGTATGTGACGCAGGAAGGATGATAGTTTTGCCAACTTCCTCACCACTAATACAACCACGACTAATCGCATATGTGATTCCCTGTATGCTTTCCATGCGTAAGTCTTTTTGATTGTTAATAACATAGTTCAACCTATTTTCATCGATGCATGCTCTAGCGTCCACTTTAGCTTGACTTGATAATAAACCGTAGCATAGATATGGATTTGATTGGTTTTTCCTGTAATGAAATTGGTAGCAATAATATTCTTTCATGGTCATGTGTCTTCGTGCATTGTTGTCATTTGCACATAAACCATTGTATAAGATTCCAACTTGGAAGCCACGTTCTCCAAAAGGAAAAAGCAATGGATACTGCAGAGCCATATAAGCTGGGTGAAGTGAGGATATTCGTTTGAGTTCTTTGCTTTTAGTTTCAATAATAATATCACGTTTGAATGTGTCCAAAGAGAAATCCCCAACAATCAACATAGCAAGCTGATCCGTTGTTGGCAAATTATATTGTACAGGATCACCCTCCTTAGCACCAATGAGTCTAATAATAAAATCTTCACTTTCATTATCAGCTAGACGATCTCTTGCCATGCGGAATTTTTTTGCAAATGGATTGTGATCATCAAGCATTTTTATCAACACATTGACTATAACAGGGTCCAAACCACCATCATTTCTGTCGTTATTCCCCAAAGAGTTCATTCTATTTTGAATCTCATTTGCAGTATCGTAGATGTACAGTTGAATGAATTTAGGTGAGGATCCATCTGGAGGTAATAGAGATCCTATACGATGATGAACCTGTCCACATATTTTGAATAGCGGTGGACCACGACCATCATTAACAGAATTATCTATCTGAGCGCCCATTGATGTGAAAGCAAATAAGCAGTTGTATTGTCTTATGTTTCTGATAATTTTTTTTGAGGTTATGTCACCATCGAACCTTGCAAGATAAGATAGAGGTTCAGGCCTAGGTCTATACAGAGGTATGATAATCTTGCCACCTTTACAACAATTGTTATATATAATAGATGAGTCTTGTTGCCGATTACGAACTCTTTCAACATACCAAAAAATAGCATGGCAGTGAGAGCACTCATACTCGGGTTTTCCGAGGTGCGATCTGTTTGGATATGAGGTTGTGTTTGATATTGGCCGATCGGTCCGCACAATATTATTTGAAGAGAAAAATTGTGAGGAATTGAGACAAAGTTAGTAACCAATTTTGGGAAGGAAAATATGATGTTAAAAAAATCTAGTATGTAACAGTTGTAGTTATTAACTATTTGTTTTTTATGTTTAAGGACAATGCGTGTTGCATTACCTTTTAATGATTGTATGTACTCATCAGAGAAGTAAGCATATTGCGACAACGCTGGTATTGTCAACAATAGGCCTTAGGAAAAAAAGGACAAAAGTAAGTTAGTAATATAGTTTAATAATTTGTGTGAGAGCATTAAACGATTAGTATTGCTATTTTTTGTTAGTTGTCGTTACCTCTTTTAGTAAGTCTGTTCTGATTAATCAACATTCTCCGGGCTCTCCGTGCTTCTGTAGCGCTTGCTGGTACGGATGTATGCGTATCGGTAAGGTCTGGGAAAAGGGGTCATCTATCGGTATTAATATCTGGATGTTTTCTGTATTTTTATTATTTTCTAATGTTCTGTAAACTATAGAAATAATAACATACCGCGTTGTCTTTTCCTCATTGGTTTGTTGTTGCTGGTTGTCGCGGACATCGATGAGGGATTCATTATTTAGTTTAGATACTCGTGACTTTTTTTTGACTTCAAATTATTAACCTACGAATAGATGCAAATAAATTAGAATGGGGATAAGTGGACTTGATTTAGTGATTAGTTACGCACAATCAATAAAAGGAAGAGAGTATATATTTGTTTAATGAGTATAGGCACAAACATGTGCGTAGTATACACACACACACACATATATATATATATGTATGTATATGCATAAGATGTACATCTGTGCGCACGGAGGAGGTTAATCATCTATGCTTGCACATGTCTTATAGAAATACAATCGAATAAGTTTCAATATATTTACATGACTAAAGATCAAGGAAACATCATAACAATTTAGAATATAATAATTTTTTCGTAAAGGAAGTTAAATACACACCTGTTTTGATGGAAGCTCCAGCTGAGTAAAAGGAGTTTCGTAATAAGTCCAAGCAAACTGGGTAAAAGGAGTTTCGTATTAAGTCCAAGTGTATGAGAAAGCTATAGTATTTAGGTGTAAACAAATTACAAAATGTTATGTTCGTAGCAACATTTATGAAAATAGAAACAGTATGAAAAAGTATAAATTTAAGTATATTACCATGACTTCTTAAGTCTTACCTGGTCCGGTATGAGATGCAGATATGTAAGAGGAATTTTGCGATAATTTGAAGCCTGTGCGTAACCTGTAGTGTTTATAAACGAACAAATCAAAATTTGTTGTGCTTAGAAAGTGGCATTTGTGTCTACGTACAAACTATGCGCAAACTGTAATGGCTATGAATAAACAGCATGATTTTTTTGTGTTTGTATATATATATATATATATATATATATATATATATGTGTGTGTGTGTGTGTGTGTGTGTGTGTGTTAAGGAACTATAGTAAAAAAATATTATCCATATATCAGATGAAATTGCTTTTTTATCATACATTATTACTTGCTCAAAATAGCATGCCTGGACTGGTAGAAACCCTCAGATGTTGATAGACACCCGCAATCAATAGAATCTGTGGGCTGCTTGGGAACCTGAAAATGACGCCGTGTGTGTTAATAGATCAAATTTCGATTAGTGTTTGTGAGAGACTCGGTGAAGCGAGGAAAACGACCCTTGGCTGTTTTGGGTGAAGCAACTCATGGAGAGTGGTCACCATCAGATTACATTCGTTACTGTTTTTGACATAAAAAACGAACAGAGACAATGGGAGAGAAGAAGGTTGCAGAGTAAATATAAAGGGAAAATTAGCCAACTTGAATGGGGGCTAGTGGTGTGGAGCTACGCATAAACAAAAGGAATGACGCCGTGTGTGTTAATAAATCAAATTTTGATTAGTGTTTGTGAGAGACTCGGTGAAGCGAGGAAAACGACCCTTGGTTGTTTTGGGTGAAGCAACTCATGGAGAGTGGTCACCATCAGATTACAGTCGTTACTGTTTTTGACATAAAAAAACGAAAAGAGATAATGGGAGAGAAGAAGGTTGCAGAGTAAATATAAATGGAAAATTAGCCAACTTGAACGGGGGCTAGTGGTGTGGAACTACGCATAAACAAAAGGAGGTAATCTAGCCGTTCAGGTGAAGATGGGATTGGGCTGCATCGGTTCCATGGTACATGCCCCACCCTAGCCATGGCGGACCGACTTGATCCCTGGCGTGGCGGCGCGATGATTCAAGCATAGTTTTTTTTAACTTGACTGATAAATAAGAAGCATGAAAAATCTAAATGCCTTTCAGTCACAATCCCCTTTCCCATCATGTTACTTTTTGGCCTGAAATTTGTAGGTGCGAACTAACACATTTATAGTCACAATAAATGAAAGGGGCTGCATTTTTATGTGGTCAGATATGGACATGAATGCATCATGCTGTTATCTAGTTCTGGTAGATTCTTGGTGCCATGTATGAAATGCTGTCAACTTGCATTTGTACCAGATGCTAGAGGACACATCCATCCAGAATTTCATTTTTACTAAATAGTCCCCATATTTACCCAAATAAAAAGGTCCCCTAATAGAATTTGAGAACCAAAATTTATTGATGCATTCATTTCCCAATTTGTGCGTTTAGATCTGGAGGGTCGGCTGATAGTCAGCTGATATCTTAGCCATGTTTAAAACTGAGCGTTGACTGATAATTAAGAAGCAAAAAAAATCTAAATGCCTTTCAGTCACAACCCCCTTTCCCATCCTGTTACTTTTTGGCCTGGAATTTGTAGGTGCAAACTAACACATTTATAGTCACAATGAATGAAAGGGGCTGCATTTTTATGTGGTCAGATACGGACATGAATACATCATGTTGTTATCTGGTTTTGGTAGATTCTTGGTGCCATGTATGAAATGCTGTCAACTTGCATTTGTACCAGATGCTAGAGGACACATCCATCAAGAATTTCATTTACTAAATAGTCCCCATATTTACCCTAATAAAAAGGTCCCCTAATAGAATTTGAGAACCAAAATTTATTGATGCATTCATTTCCCAATTTGTGCGTTCAGATCTGGAGGGTCGGTTGATAGTCAGCTGATATCTTATCCATGTTTGAAACTGAGCGCTGAAGATACTCTCTGAACTCTAATGTTAACTTAATCTGTGTTGCAAACTTCTCGCCATCGATTGCATTGGTTTATGCTTCAGTCTGTGGTACGTGCCCCACCCCAGCCATGGCGGACCGACTTGATCCCTGGCGTAGCGGCGCCATGGCACTGCCGATACTCGACTGGTGCTGAGAAGGATGGCATACCTGAGTGCTTCGTTGGGCGCAGGGGGAGGGGGTAGGCGTTGTCGTGGGAGCCCATCCGACACAGGACACCGCGCGCTGCGGTGGCGGGCGCGGGAGTTAGAGCGACGGAAACAGCAGTGGGGTTGAAGGAGGGGTTGTGCGATCGGATGGGATAGCAGAAGAAGGAGGAAGAGACAGTCCATCGGAAGATCGGATGAGATAGCGGAAGGAGGAAGAGACATTCCATCGGAAGACAAAAACCCTAACGCCATTTTTTTCTAGAAAAAGTTGTGTGAGAGGAAAAAAATCTGAGGAAAAACACACCTGACTGGAAGAGAGGCCGGCGCAGGAGACGACACGATCGATCCGCAGTCGCCGTTCGTGAATGGTGAGAGCGTCGTCCTTTGGAAATGGAAGGGATGAAGACCGGAACCTTTTTTCTCCTTGTTCTGACGGCAAACTAACCGATATGCAAGGAGTCCAAGGACCTGGAAGTATCCGGTTGATTGTGTGGTAGCTGCTACGGGAAGCTTCCAGTCGCTGGCCGTGCAATGCCTTCACAGCCGTTGACAGACTATCCAATGGCTGAAAAAATTTAAGCAGACGTGGACGCACGTATTTACTTCCTTGCTCCCGGCTCTTTATCTATAGAATTGGAAAAGTTTAATGTAGATAGGGAGTTTTAGTTTTCAAAGCAACATAATGTTATTTGAGGGGACAATATTCATTACAAGAAAGTACATTGAGAGAACTTTAAAAAGTCCATATCGGTGCCCCAAAAGAATTTGTCTCTCGATTGTCCTAAAGTAACAGGTGTCATTAAATTTGATAAATTCTGTCACTCAACCAGTTTTGTCCCAACAATAGTTGGGCAAAAAGATAGGTTGAGTATATTTCTATTCATAACATCCTTGACTAAATCGTTCCTTTTACGCACAATATTAAGAAGATTAGGAAAATGGTCCTTAAGAGGTCTATCCATGATTCATTAGTCAACCAAAACCTGGTCGCATGACTGTTGCCTCCTCGAAACCTACCCCATCTCAAGAATTCTTCTTTGATATTCATGCCCGCACCAAATTGAGAATCACTTTGTCTTCTCATGACTTGAGTAAGTGATTTGGATCCTAAATATTTATTTTAAGAGTTTGCTTCCATGTAACATCTTCATTGGATAACTTAAAGAGCCACAAGCTGAGTAAGCAAATGTTCTTAATGGCCAGATTGGCTACCCCCAGTCCACCAATTTTCTTAGGTTGACAAATAATCTTCCATTTGGCCAATCTGTATTTCTTTTTAAAATTACCACCTTGCTAGTAAAATTGGGAACAAATGGCATCTAGATTTCAAGACTCCCGTAGGTACCTCAAAAAAGGACATCATAAAATTGGGAAAGCTGCTTCATACAAAATTAATGAGTACTGGACACCCACATGAAGAAAGTAATTTACCTTTCCATGCACTTAATCTTTTTTGGAATCAATCAATGACACACTGCCACTCGCTATTTCGTAACCGACGATGGGTCATAGGAGTCCCAAGGTAAATGAAAGGTAACAAACTAATCCCTCAACCAAAAAGATGAGAGTAATTCTATTCATAGTCCTTAGTTATGCCAAAGCAAAAATCAAACAGTGCTAATATCCTCTGCATGAACTCGACTTTTAAAACCGCAACTAATGCTTATATTAGTACTAAAGGCAATCAGAATAAATATTGATGGATAGAAGCCCCATTCTCTAGTAGTGAAGTGTGTAGTTCTATGTATATGCAGATCAAAATAACATCTGATTCAAGTAAAACTCAGCATTTGTATCGCCTATTGTGATTTTAGACTAAACACATAAGACATAACTTATTAGATGATAAAGAGGTAAGAATTAATTTGTCATAGATTGTTGAAGATTGTTGAAGGTGTACTACTTCCCTAAACATGCACACATAGAAATAATTAGTACTCCCTCTCTCCCAAAATAGTAGCCGTTTTAGCGAATTAATAGGTTCATACAATTCTTGATGCATGTGTTTTGTATCTATGTCTAGATTCTTCATCATTAATTTGAATATAGACATAAAAACCAAGAGCCAAAAGGACTACTATTTTAGGACGGAGGGAGTAAGCATGTGCACAATTCTTTAACAATTTACAGCCTTTTGATGTATTCTTACATAGCACCTGTGTTATGACAACCATATTTTTTAGAAAAATGAAAAGGTTCCGGCCTCTGCAATGGCACACAATCAAGTTCTTACAATGTATTTAATTAAAATTTAACTGATAAAAAAGAAATAGGAAACTTTAACAAAAGTAAATGCAAGAGCTCAGAAGCAAAGTCTCTATTATTGCAAGAAAATTGGAATTATGCCATTATCAAACTTAGGATTTGCTCGAATGCCATTATGAGAACACGCTTCGTTAATATGCTATTCTCAAACACTGGCTTACAGACAAAATGCCATTTAGGAGGTTATTTGACAAAATATTAATTGATCGGACTGTTTTACCCCTAAACCAAAATTGTTGCAATCAATTTTGTTTTGTGCGGCTCGTTCTCTGTCTCATCTCTGCATCCTGACTGACGTTCTCTGTCTCCTCCTCTATTCCATCTCGTGCTGCACATGATGGGCACTTAGCTGAGCCGATGCCATGGCCAGCATGTCACAGCAGGTCATGCCCTCTCGTTTTCTGTCTGCAGCTGCAACAGCATCGCCAGTGAGCACCAGGACTGGATCCCATCACCACTGTGACCCGTCAGCTTCACCAGTGGCAACCAATTATTTGTCAGGATCCAGATTGGGCTGACGAAGAGCGATCCTGGGAGCTCGCCGGCATCACGGTCGCCCCAGTGTGACCTCTCCTCCGATTCTGGCGGTGCCAACATGCGGCTAACCTAAATGGCATTTTGGTGACAGAGGGGAGGAGCAGAGAGAAGGAGACAGAGAACGGACGCAGAGAGGAGGAGACAGAGAACGTCCATCAGGATGCAGAGATGAGACAGAGAACGAGCCGCACAAAACAAAATTGATTGCAACAGTTTTGGTTTAGGGGTAAAACAGTCCGATCAATTGATATTTTGTCAAATAACCCCCTAAATGGCATTTTGTCTGTAAGCCAGTGTTTGAGAATGGCGTATTAACGAAGCGCGTTCTCATAATGGCATTCGAGCGAATCCTAAGTTTGATACTACATTTGCTACTACATTTGCTCTTCGCAAAAATATCTAGAGCAACGACATTTGACTTGCTTGCATTGCCGAGCCAATAATATCTTTTGCATCATTACGCTAATGTAGCAACCAATAAGCTTCCCTAACGATAATGAAGGAAGGTTATTGTTGGGGCAAAGACGCAACGCCCCCTCGCTCGATCGACTACACGGCAAAAGCGAAACATGTCGGAGGGAAATCATGCGAAGACTGAAGAGCATGAAGACTGAAGAGTGAGAGCCCCACGATGGAGGGAACACAAAGAGCGGGCGAAGGCTTAGGCGCTCCCTCCAACACGGCGGGTCATGACGGAGGCCACCACGACTTCGGAAGGCTGAGCACATGGAACACGAAGACCATGTGTCGTTACCCGCTTGTTATTGTAATAGGGGGCCTGTATATAACCGACCCGTGCTATAGGGTCCCATTTGTAAGCCACTGTGTGGGCAGAATTGTTAGTGTGTATGTCCGTGCGTGCACTTAATCATGCTGTAATGACCTGTGGTAACCCCCAAAGGGGAATATTCCAGGGTTAAAGTAGGTAACCAAGGGCACAACCATCTTTGATAGGGTCAAGGCGTCCCTTGGTTACCTATAAATACCCTCGTACAGATTCAATACATTGTGTTAACCGGCATCAAACTATTTTATGTTCTCCCACTGTTCGAGCTAGTCTGACCACGTGTCAGCAAGTTCCAACATTTGGCGTCCACCGTTCGTGCAACGAAAAACCATTCCCGCGAAGACCCCCAAGGGAGCGACTTCGAAGGCTGCCACTTCCAAAAACAATGCAGCGAAGGCGACCCTTCTAGCTGAAAAGAAAGGCAAAGCTCCCCATGCGGACGACATCCCTCAGGAGGCCTTGGACGACGAGGTCATCAACAACAAAAGACAATGCCAAGACAATCCGCCTTGCCAGAGGGCACCACGCACACCTGTAGCTCTGAGGGAGTACCCTAGGCACCCCCGCCAGGCTTCACCGCCTAGAGGCAGAAGACATCCTCGAAGACGGCGAAATCTTAGGCATTTCAGCCAAAGACCAACTCAAACTGCGAGCCCTTCGCATCAATAACAATCATTTACAAAAACAGAAAGAAATACTTGCAGCCAAGCGCCAGCGCATCACCATGCAAGCCAAGGTCAGGCAGATGATATTAGATGAGGAGCAGAAGGTCGGAGAGCTAGAGCAACAACGCAGATATGCAAGGCGAAGGCTCACACCATATGCAGCAGAACCCTCTCTACATACCAGTCATCACTCCAACCACTTTCTAGGGGATAAATTACCTTGATGAGCGAAGCCCACTTGCACGACAACTCCAGGCTTCACCTTGGCCTAGCAACTTCAGAGCGGGTACTTATCCCAAGTATAATGGTAGCACATACCCAACACAGTACATCACGAGCTACGAGGTTGCGGTCGCATCATCTAGAGGGGACGACGCCACTATGGTCAAATCTTTCATTATAGCACTCGAAGGCCCAACCCTGACATGGTACACCAGACTGCTGCCACTATCAATCGAGTCATGGAAAACACTCCATGACAAGTTCTTGTTAAACTTCCAAGGGTACAAGCCGGACATAGGTGCCCTGGTAGAATTATCACTTTGCAGAGAGCAGGAGAAAGAAACCCTTCAGGAGCACTACAAAAATTTCCTTCTACTAAAGTCACAATTACCTTCTGTCGATGACCACATAGCCATCCATTATGCAATTAGTGGTCTTCGCGCAGGCGTCTTATACAGTCACTGTTTAAGAGACCCACCCAAAAACTTGCAAGAGTTATATCAACTATTTGAAAAATATGCCCGGTCTAAAGAACTCCACCAGCGAAAAGTCGAATCACAGCGTAAACCCAAGGACACTCCATAGTCCAGCAGGACATGGGTCAGACCTGCGCAGTCCGACTCCGGCCGACCAAACCATAACCAGCCCTAAATGAACAACATCGCCAATCAATAGCAGACTGGAGACATCGCTCGTCACCACGAGTACCCCACGCAACAGGGCCATGGTAGTAACCCCAGAGGAAGAGGCAAAGGTTGAGTCCCGCAACAGCGAAGGTTTTGCTGTCTTTTTCACGGTGAAGGCTCTGAGCACCCCACTAGGGATTGTTCTGAAACCAAGGCTACCAAAGGTAGGATGACTAGAAATCAACCAGCTGAAAACCAACAAGTCGCCGCACACACCTACCACCCCCAACAATATCACCAATGACAATTCCACAATGAACAATACCACGCCCCACTAGCAAAACCATATGTACCAGCAACACCAAGAGGTCCAAGCCCTCCCACCACCACCACCACATCACCAAAATCCACCACCACCCCCACCAGTACCCAAACAAGAAGACTTCGCTGATCAACCTTTCTGTGGGGTCATTCACATGATTAATGGTGGATCGAGCGCAGACTTTGACACAAAACGGCAGAAGAATGACCACTACCAAAGAGTCAATCTTGTAGCCCTCACTAGGCCAGTTGTTCAGACAAAAATGGTCTCATATACCACTCACCTTCGACGCAAGAGACGTCGACCTACGTAGTGCGCCACATGTAGTTGCCATGGTGATCAACTGCCAGGTCACAGGATGGGACCTGCACAGAGTACTCATCGACAATGTCAGTCAGGTCGACATCATCTTCTTGCATGCCTTCGATCGCATGGGCATCAGCCAGAGTCTACTCAAGCCTACAGATAACCCTTTATACGGTTTTGGAGGCAAAGGAACATTTCCAATCGGCAAAATAGAGCTGCAACTGTCTTTCAGCATTGCGCACAATGCGCAAAGTGAGCAAGTCACCTTCGACATGGTTTAGCCTTACAACCCATTAATGGGGCGAGGATCCATTAGTAAGTTCGAGGCAGCAATACACGGATTCTACCTGTGCATGAAAATCCCAGGCTCTCAAGGCGTAATCACGATATATGAAGATCAACAGGCAGCCAGGAACATAGAAACAGACTTCGTCCCTGGCCAACGTAATGTGCATTGTCTCACGACAGAATGCGAAGACACCAACAATCCTCACACAACAAAAAGTAAAAAAGTTAATGCACAACTACAGAGCAATGAGGGAACCAAGGCAGTCCCCCTCGACCCCGTGACCCTAAAGCAAACAGTTTTAGTCAGTTAAGACCTCCTACCAAACGAGGAAGCAAGACTTCTTTCCTACCTTAACCACAACAAGGATGTCTTCGCATGGTCCGCTCTAGACCTCATCAGTGTCAGCCGCACAATCATTGAGCATAGTCTAGGCATCAACTCCTCTGTGCGCCCAAGGAAACATAAACTGTGAAAAATGTCCGATGAAAAAACAGAAGCTGCGAAAGTCGAAGTACACCGTCTGTTAGAAGCAAAATTTATCGAAAACAATTTCTTACCCCACCTGGCTCGCCAATGTCGTCATGGTGCAAAGGAAGAATGGGAAATGGAGAATGTGTATCGATTTCATCAACCTCAACAAAGCCTGTCCAAAGGACAATTTTCCCTTGCCACGAATTGACAAAATTGTTGATTCTGTAGATGGCTGCGAAGTCATGTCTCTCCTGGATTGCTTCTTGGGCTATCATCAGATCTACATGAAAGAAGAGGACAAAGCCAACACCTGTTATACCCGTATTTAAGGGACAAATCCGGGTGCATCTCATGTGTGCACCAAGGAAAAAACACACACATAATAACAGAGTGCATAGAGATAAATGTCATCAATATCATAAATGTAATTATTACATAGCGGAAGTCTTACAAAAATAAATGATAAAGTAAAGCAAACTAAATATTATTCCCTGGCGCCACAAAGCTGTCTGGGAGACGCCACCTAGATCAAGTCAAATGCCTTAGTGTTAGGCGGCTCCTCTTCGACCACTTGTTCTTCTCCTATGGGGGGTGTGAGACAGCAAGAGTGAGCTCACATACGTTCATAGCTCAATAAGTTGTGGCATGAACTCACCAAAGGTGGGAGTTCATGTGAAGTGTAAGGCTGATCAACAAAATAGAGGCTGAAGCTGAGCATTGCTTTTATAATTTGGTCAAAATTTTATTAGCAATTACTAAGTGTAAGTAAATACCAAACCTTAATAATAATAAAGAAAATTAATAGTAAAATAATCCTAAATGCGATGCAAATGTCAAATTAAATTTAAGTTCCATAAATTAATCATGTGAGGGTCCGAGCCGCTCATGACCGTGAGCACGGCTAGTATACCAGTTTTACACTCTGCAGAGGTTGCGCATCTTTACCCACAAGTCATGTTACCCATCTGCCAAGAGACGGCCAATCCCATACACCTCTACCGAGGAGGCGAGGCAGGGTAACACTACGAGGCCTTTACAAAGTTCCACTAGCTTCAGAAATCCCGCTACAGTTTATAGGAAGCTCCAGTGCAGGAATCCCTCGCCTGACCGCCATCGCAGCAAAATCAACCCAAGGACCTCTCTACACTGACCACTCCCCTACTGCCCTTGCCCCTTTCGGGTAAGGAAGACATCCACTAGCTTTCCTAGTTAATCAGCCAAGGGCGTCCCATTAAATCCTTATGGTAGCACTATTTTCATGGGTGGTCGCTCCATGTTCCCAATAACTTAATAATCTTAATATGAACAGTAATAATAAAAAGATAATAAAAGAATAATCATGAATAGTGTATCTCCATACCCCAAATCCACATAAAGCAATAGCAGGTACTACCCAAAAATATTTTAGTGGTGAACAAGGTATAAAGATAGCTAAAACTGGGGTAACCTAAAGGATCCCATCAAAATTAACCTATACAAATCATTATAATTAATAAGAACATGGCTGGGAAAAAGTAAGTGATCAAGGGCACAACTTGCCTTCAATGAGCTCCTGCTCAGCTACTTCTACTTGCTGAACCTCAGAATCCACAGTGGCTTGTTCGTCTACTCGCATCAACACAATACATACATAGTATAGCAAAATTAACATTGTACCAAACATGTAAATAAAATACACAGTAATAATCTAGACATTAAAATAAGATCATAGGAACTGGAATCAATAAATTTGGGGTTATAGATTTTAGATTATGAATTTCCAAAGGTTTAATGTGCTTGAAATAGGATTAATTGGGAAATTAATTTTCTTACTGTTTTCATGTTAAAACAGAGGCTCTAGGTGATAAATAATAATATTACAAAAATTTAGAAACTTGAATGGATCAATTTGGACTATAAATGAATTTTCTATGAATTAAATAAGTTCTAGGAAATGTTTTTGTATTAAAAAATACATTTACTAATTCACTTATTCATTTTAAACGGGCTCTGGACTGGGCGTCAATTATCAGAAAGACCAGGGCCTACGGTGAAATATGCTCTAGACTCAGCGCATAGTGAAGGTGGATGGCGGGCTCTATTTCCTACTTCCCGAGGGACTCTTTAGCGAAATTGACCCGCGAAGGGGTATGGGCAAATACTGGCCATCGGATCAAGCGGCAACGCACACGATTAGAACGGCGAGCTGATGAATCGGTGCGCGCCCTCCGCCATTCGATTAGGAACCAACGACGAGGGTTTAATGTGTCCCGTCCTCTACCAATGGATTTCGCATCAACGGTTACAACCCGATCCAGCCGAACGCTCCGCTAGGTTTAATCACGTACGCAGGATGAGGATCTAACGGTCGATGCGGTCTCCAGATCTTAGCCACACACATCTAATCGTACGGCTGGGCATGCTTCTCCTACTTCACGACTAGCCCCGCTACTGTGCCGTGCACTCTGCGGCGGATGCCCCCAGCGAGCTCTGACCGCCGATTCGCAGGCCCGAAAGCCTTCCCGAGACTACCAATCCAACCCTAACGACATAGCGAACGCAAGGGCAGAGTTCATACCATGATTCGAGGCACAGAGGACCCTGTCCACGGCAAAGGGGCGGCTTGGCGGCGGAGATCGAACTACGGCGAGCAATTCCAGTCGCCCCGAGGCCACGCAGTTCAAATTGAAGGCACGATCAGCTTCACGGGTCCCCGGCGAACGCCCTCACCCGCACGCGCGGACCCGTGCTCGTGTACAGAGGAGAGTCACCGGCGGCGGGCACCTTCCGTGCGGACGCTGCGATTTGTGGCAGGGTTAGTGGCGGTCGGAAGGCAAGAAAAGAGGTGGAATCGATGAGTCCAGGGTCATGGCACTTATATGGACGCATACGGGGTCAGTGCCACAACAGCCGGGCCAGATTATGCGGGTTCGCCGTGGCACTCCGCCATGCGCACGAGGTGGGCTTGATAAGCGCAGCGTCTGGTGAGTGGGCCCCGAGCGTCACTGACTTGATCCCAAGTTGTTTCCCCCCGCTTGCAGCTGACTAGGCGGCCCCATCGGCTAGTGGCGCCAAGCGCGCACGGAGGATCAACATCTGACGCGCGGGCCCGAATTGTCAGTGCCCGTTGGGCGCGCGCATGGGGATTTCGTGACTGGGCTGCGCGGAGTGGAAGTTGTAGTGGGCCGGATTGGTGTTCCGCGGCCCAAGTTGCCCCCTTTCTTTTCTCTTTTTCTTTTACCTTTTCTTTTCTTTCCTCTATTTCTAAGTTAAATTTGAACTTCGAATTTTGAATTCAGACTTATACCTAAATCATTCTCTTATTACCTTTGTGAAGTTCAGAAATACCAATTTTATAAATATAATTATATTATTCATATTTTTATATCATTTCTCTTCTTCCATTTTAAAAACCCTATTTTCAAATTTAGGGTTTAATTCAAATTCTAGTAATTATTATCCTATTGTTTTATCCTTACTATTTTATTTAATGCACAAACATATAGAACTCCAACATGATGCATTTTTTTATCATTTGTTTGAATTAATCTCTAAATTTTGGGTATGCTCTTTTTATGTTGCAAATGAGGCACATAACGTTGAGGAGATCTCTCTATTATTCTTTGTATACAACTTTGAGTATTACAAATCCTACCCCCCTTAAAAATAATCTCGTCCTCGAGATTTAAGAAGATCTAGGAAAAAGATGGGGAAAATCTATGCGAAGCTCTTCTTCTCTTTCCCATGTTGCTTCATCTTCGCCATGGTGACTCCATTGCACTTTACACATCTTTATCACCTTATTTCTTGTAACTCGAGTCGGTGTATCAAGAATTTTGATGGGGTACTCAGCATAAGTCAGATCCTCTTGAACACTAAGGTCCTCCATTGGTAACTGCTCTTCAGGTACCCTGAGATATTTCTTCAGCTAAGATACATGAAAGACATCATGAACATCCGCAAGATGATCCGGTAACTCCAACTGATATGCCACCTCTCCCACTCGCTTTAATATTAAGAAGGGTCCAATAAAGCGAGGGGACAACTTTCCTTTGACTTTAAATCTTCTCATATCCCAGAGTGGTGACACCTTCAAATAGACATAATCACCCTCCTTAAACTCTAGTAGCCTTCTCCCGGTATCAGCATAGCTTTTTTGTCTTGACTGCGCAGTTCTCAAATTCTCCCTTATTTGATGGACTTGTTCTTCTGCTTCTTGTATAATCTCGGGCCCAAACAACTGCCTTTCACTAGTTTGATCCCAATACAGTGGAGTCCTGCACTTTCTGCCATACAAAGCCTCAAACGATGACATCCTCAAACTGGCCTGGTAGCTATTATTATATGAGAACTCCGCATATGGTAGACTCTTATCCCAACTACCACCATGTTTAAGAGCACAAGCTCTTAACATATCCTCTAGCACTTGGTTGGTCCTCTCAGTTTGCCCATCAGTCTGTGGATGGTAAGCCGAACTAAAATTCAATCTGTATCCAATGACTCGTGCAACTTCTTCCAATACTGAGAGGTAAACTGTGATCCCTGGTCCGACACAATCTTCTTTGGCACACCATGTAAGCAGACAATCCGTGCCATGTACAACTCTGCCAACTTGGCTCCTGAATATGTGGTCTTCACTGGAATAAAGTGGGCTACTTTAGTTAGCCTGTCCATAATCACCCATATAGAATCATACCCAGCAGACGTGCGGTGTAATCCAACAATGAAGTCCATGCCAATCTCTTCCCATTTCCACTCAGGTATCTTCAGTGGATGCAGTAGTCCGACTGGCCTCTGGTGTTCAGCCTTAACTCTTTGACACACATCGCACATAGCCACATGTGCAGCCACATCTCTCTTCAATCCATACCACCAATATTTTTGCTTCAAATCCTGATACATCTTAGTACTACCAGGGTGAATAGAATAATCCGAGTCATGTGCCTCCTTTAAAATAGTCTCACGAAGGCTCTCAATATCAGGAACACATATACTGTTCTTGAACCACACGGTGCCTTGCTCATCTTCCATGAATTCTGGACCTCGACCTTCAGTAATCAGATCCTTAATCTCTTGTATCTTAGCATCACCAATTTGTCCTTTGTGGATCTCTTGCTCTAAAATAGGTTCCACATCAAAAGTAACTCCTTCAGTGTGAGCAACTATCCCCATGTTAAATCTCTCAAAATCTTTTGCTAATTCATCGGGTAGCTGGACAACAATAGCGGAATGAACGTGCTCCTTCTGACTCAAGGCATCTGCAACCAAATTTGCCTTACCTGGGTGATAGTGAATCTCCAAATCATAATCCTTAATAAGCTCCAACCAACGTCGTTGCCTAAGGTTGAGATCCTTTTGAGTGAATATGTACTTCAAACTCTTATGATCTGTGTATACTTGGCACTTAGTTCCCTTAACATAGTGTCTCCAAATCTTAAGTGCATGCACAATGGCTGCCAGTTCTAAGTCATGAGTGGGGTAGTTCAATTCATATTTCCGTAACTGACGAGACGCATTGGCGATCACATGTCCTTCTTGCATGAGCACACATCCCAATCCTTGGCCACATGCATCACAATAAATGTCAAATCCCTTCTGTAGATCTGGCATAATCAACACTGGCGGTGACATCAATCTCTTCTCTAATTGATCAAAGCTGTCTTGGCTTTTCTCATCCCACTTAAACTCTCTTCCCTTCTCCAGAAGCGAGATCATAGGCTTAGCAATCTTAGAAAATCCTTCAATAAATCTCTGATAATATCCTACAAGTCCCGAGAAACTCTAGACCTCAGTAACTATAGTGGGTATGCTCCACGCCATAATTTCCTTGACCTTAGCAGGATCCACTGAAATCCCTCCATTAGAAATGATATGTCCAAGAAAGGGCACCTTGCCAATCCAAAACTCACATTCGCTATACTTGGCGTAGAGTTGATTATCTCGTAGCTTCTGTAGCACCAATCTCAGATGTTTCTCATGATCACTAACACTCTTGGAATAAATAAAATATCGTTGATGAAACCACGACGAATCTATCCAGATCATGAACGCCTTATTCTTCGGATCCATAAAATAGGCTGGTGCATTAGTTAGTCCAAATGACATAACGGTGAACTTATATAAACCATATCGGGTCGAGAAATCTGTCTTGGGCATATCTGATGGCCTAATCTTCATTTGGTGATAACCCGATCGGAGATCAATCTTCAAGAATACCCTTGCACCTCTCCTTTGATCAAATAAATCCTCAACACGGCGCAACGGATACTTGTTCTTCATGATAACATCATTAAGGGACCTATACTCCACACACATCCTTTGCGATCCATCCTTCTTCTGTACAAACAGTATCGGTGCTCCCCAAGGTGAGGAACTCGGACGTAAGTAACCAGCCTCTTGTAATTCCATTAACTGCTTCTTCAGTCCCTTTAACTCTTCTACAGACCTCCTGTATGGCTGTTTGAAAGTAGGGGCAGTCCTAGGTAAGGGATCAATGACAAACTCAACTTCTCTATATGGTGGCATCCCTGGTAACTCTTCTGGGAAGACATCCGGAAAATCTCTAACCACACGGATGTTGACACCAACAAACTTCCAATCTACTAAGAATGCCGCTAATCTGATAGTGGTAGTTACTACAATTTCAACTTCAAATCTTTCTTCTTTCGAACTGGTGAGTTCTATGGTTCCTTTAGCACAGTGTATATACTGCCTTTGCCATGACATACCAAGGATCACGTCTATAGTGCTCTCTTCTAACACTATAGGGGTAGCCCATCTGGGTTAGAAATATAGGGTAAGAAAGAAAGAATTGTAGACAAGGCGAGTAATTACGAGAAATGTTACTACGGGCGATTTATTAGCTAAGTAGATTAGTGTGTTATCCACTAAAGCTAATACATTACCTTATGGTGGTACATGCTAAGATGCCCAACTATAACGTTTCAATCAATCAAAGAAGCAAATCAAGCATTTATCATCAGAACAACCAACCAACATTTTTTTAATAGAGAAAATAGTTTTATTTTTTGTCTTAGGTTCCCTATCTCTTAAAAATGTCATAGGGGTGGGGATTCCAAGGTGTGAAATCCATCTTGTCTCAGAGTAGAAAAGGTAAGAATGATCAGAGTAGAACAGTAGAAGGTGAGACAGGATCAAGATAAGTATAGAAAGAATCAGAGTAAGGTAAGTATAGAATGAATCAGAATAAGATAAGTAGGTAAGGGTTTTATCCATTTCTATCTAGGTTTCGTCCTACAGTCAATATTTCCTCTGATACCACTTCTGTCACACCCGGATTTAAGGGACAAATCCGGTTGCATCTCATATGTGCGCCAAGGAAGAACCACCCACATAATAACAGAGTGCATAGAGATAAATGTCATCAATATCATAAATGTACTTATTACATAGCGGAAGTCTTACAAAAATAAATGATAAAGTAAAGCGAACTAAATATTATTCCCTGACGCCACAAAGCTGACTGAGAGACGCCACTTAGATCAAGTCGAATGCCTCAGTGTTAGGCGGCTCCTCTTCGACCACCTATTCTTCTCCTGTGGGGGGGGGTGTGAGACAGCAAGAGTGAGCTCACATACGTTTATAGCTCAACAAGTCGTGGGGAATAATGTGGCATGAACTCACCAAGGTGGGAGTTCATGTGAAGTGTAAGGCTGATCAACAAAATAGAGGCTGAAGCTAAGCATTGCTTTTATAAGTTGGTCAAAATTTTATTAGCAATTACTAAGTGTAAGTAAATACCAAACCTTAATAATAATAAAGAAAAGTAATAGTAAAATAATCTTAAATACGATGCAAATGTCAAATTAAATTTAAGTTCCATAAATTAATCATGTGAGGGTCCGAGCCGCTCATGATCGTGAGCATGGCTAGTATACCAGTTTTACACTCTGTAGAGGTTGCGCGTCTTTACCCACAAGTCATGTTATCCATATGCTAAGAGACAGCCAATCCCATAAACCTCTACCGAGGAGGCGAGGCAGGGTAATACTACGAGGCCTTTACAAAGTTCCACTAGCTTCAGAAATCCCGCTACAGTTTATAGGAAGCTCCAGTGCAGGAATCCCTCGCCTGACCGCCATCGCAGCAAAATCAACCCAAGGACCTCTCTACACTGACCACTCCCCTACTGCCCTTGCCCCTTTTGGGTAAGTGTAACACCCCTGGTGTTACTATAACTAAAACTTGAGCATGACATCATAAGCATTGGCAATGCATATGTTTGACACACATAGAGTGCATTCACTAGGCAAAAATTTTAAACAAGTTGTATTGCTCTAATGTTTTACAAATAGGACCCTGGTTAAAGGATTTAACCCTAAATAGTGATTAAAGGGGTAAAACTTAACCTAAGTTAAGAAAACCTAAAGACTTTAGGGTAAAAGTCATAAAATGACTCCAAGAATAAAGTTGAATCACAATTATACCCCTGGGATACCAGAAACCCTAATTGGGACCCTGGAAAACCTTAAAACTAAACCCTAGGGACCTATGTGCAAAATTAGTCCACTTTTGGACTAAAGTGCAAAAATCAAGTCAAATAAGTGTCTTAAGGTATTTGGGTCACTCATATGTGAATTTGCAAGCCAAACCCTGAGTTTTGGACTTATTTGCAAAAGAGCCCTATTTGAACTCTTTTGATTAAGTCTGAAATTCAGTGTATTGTGCCCATCTTTGTGACCTTGTAACTTCTAAACAAAAGGGTTTTTGCCCTAGGTCACCACATCAATTTTGCAAACCTATTATAGGAGAACAACTTTGATGCAGACATCCCTTTGGGCTGTGGCACAAAAATTAGAGAAAAACTTGCTCCAAGTTGCTCTGTCACAACAGTTTCAGAAAACTAAAACTGAACCTAAGGTTAAAATAAGGTTCCAGTGAGGTGAGTGCAAGTTTGATGCGCCATATCTTTGGATTCCCTCGGTCTTGACCCAAATGTCATGTATAAGAATTGAAGACTGTTGAATCAAGAACAAACTTTATTAAGGAATCTTGCCCGGTTATTCACAAGAATTATGAGAACTAGTCGATGGAAGGAGGTCGGTTCAGGCGACTGACGAAGATATCCCATGGTACAGTAGTCTCAATGGATCAGACAGCCAGCTAAGTTCGCCATCGTTGATCGCCGCCCGGATTCGTGCGTGGTATGGGGTGGATAACGCCGGGAAAAGGGTGACTCATACGTGGCGCTATCTCCCGAGCTCGGCCGGAGTGATTCACCGGCGACCACCGCATCAGTCGTTTCCGCCGTCGTGTCACTCGCATCTCAATTCTACCTCACTGTGCTCCTTTACTACGTGGTCGTCATGCGTTGGCGACGTGTTTCGTGACCGCGGATAGTTAGCCAGGGCGTCGTGCCTTTAAATAGTGCTGGGAGCTGCGGCGAGGTACTCACAGTTCTTCTGTGAGCTCGGGTAAAAACCAAAATTCGCAGTGTCTCCTCCCCCACTCTCCAAATTGGTTGTACGCGGGGAATCAGTGGTCCTTTACGACCGTGTAGCCAAAATCCCATCCCCCAATTTCACCCAGAGTCGACGCGACATCATTTTCCCCTTTTCTCTGTCACCAGTGAGCACGAAACTCCGCGATCCGTGGCCGGACCGCTCTGGTGAGTCACTGCCCGATTCAAACATTGTTTTAGTAACTATGAGTACCCTTGGTGCTCATCGTAGCAGCCAATTGATCAATTAAGATAGGATTGACTGGGAACGTGAGCTCGACGTCCCTGCTTCCGCCATGAGCGTGGACAGAACACTTTCTTGGTGTGTCAGTCGAAATTGATGGATGTTCCCGGATCGCCTTAGGTTGGGAATGTCCATTCCGTAGCCATTTTAGACAGCCACCGCCAATCGTGGCTGGAACAAGTCGCATGGTGCTCGGCGGCAAGCACGCCGTGGCCAGGGGTACTCGTGGGGAAGAAATAGAAACCTGAGGACATTTCTACAAATCGTCAGTGACTTAGTACAATAGTGAATGGACCTATTTCGGTTTAGCTGTTAATCTGAGGGCTTTTCTGCATAATGTCCAGCAGGCGCGCGGGCGCGAGCGTACGCAGGCGCGTGACCTTATTCCCTGTGTTGCTGGGCCGCCTGGGCTAAAGTGGCCCAGTACTGTTGATTCGTTTTTCTTTTTCTTTTTCTTCCAGAAACAAATAAATTGTAGAAAATTACAGAAAATTACTAAAATTGTGAAACTAATTTTCCTGGGCTTGTTAATTTCCCTAGAATTTAATAAAAATAGTTTCATGATTTTTAGGATAAATAAGGAATTTTAGAGCATTTAAAATAGCTTAAAGAAGTAATTCTGGATTTTTAAAAGAAAAATGGTAATCCCAAAACTGCTCAAAATTTTTATGTGAACTTCAAACAATATTTAGAAGCCTTGGGTAGAGTTTGAATGGATTTGGACCTTGTTTGATCACTAAACCCAAAACCACCCCCCTGCCCTATGAACTCCTTTACTGACTCCGGAAACCCTAGGTTCTCGGAGTACCGTGAAGGAAAGTTGTACTCAAGACTTAGATAATAAGTTTATATTATCTTTGCATCCTCATGAGCACTCCATGGCATCCATTCTTATACATATATATGGTTATGTTAGAACACGAAGAAGAAGAAGAAGTCACTGAAGAGGGAACTCCACCAACCTCAGATCCTCAAGCAGGCAACTGCTTTTATCTCGATATTTGTGGATCCGAGCAGGACTCACCTGATAACAAAGGCAAGCCCCGGTGCATGCAACCCCTTCCTTGTGTTTTAAAATACTTTTCGCACACTTTAAGTCTAGTGAAATGTGCATTAGGTTCATAGGAATTGCTTGAAACCCTTTGATGCATTGCTTTCCTTGATATCCATACCTTTATAGATACTTCTGTGAAGTATCAAAATTATGATTTACAAAAATGCTTAGCCTTGCTTAGAGCTTGTGGATAGAGGTTGTCCTCAATTTAACCCGGGAGAGGATGGCTTCTACCTGCAAGAATATTTTCACTGGAGCAGTGGTGGGATCTTACTGCAAAGCTCCCTGTGATGCTCTTTTCATCCTTGGGAACAGAAACAATCCTAAGGATGGAAGTATGTAAATCGAGACTTGGGGTAGGAACAGGTGATGTTCTACCCAGGTTGATTAAGGATTAACGCGTATGTAGGCTTGATGATCGAGGACCCTTTAACTGGTCACATGCCTCGTCATGGGTAAGCCTTGCCTCGGGCAGACTAAGGCCGGAATAAGATAACACGAAATGGGCGTGGAGCGGTGGCGAGAGTAGCGTGTACCCTCCGTGGCAAGAGGCTGGACGGTGGTGTATCTGTGCTCTCGGTTTGCGTGAACCTGATCCGGTCTTAAGAACCCCGGTGGCGGGTTGACATATGCAAGGGTTAAGTGCTACATATGTCGTGTGATTGGAGATCCTCAGCTGAGTATAATCGATTCGGATCGCCGTACCTTCGCGGTTATGAAGACTTGGTCACTGCCCTGCAACCTAAAGTCAGGATGTGAACACTATGGATAAAAATGATGTTGTATGGATGAGATGTTAAAATTAGACTAGATGCAAATAGAGTCTATTAATACTTAATATGGCATTAAAAGATTGAAAGTAAGGACTCACTTTAGTAAGCTGCTTCTGCAAAAGTATAAGTTGATTTTTGCTAAAGCCTCTCCTTGACTCCTATTTATCCAGCATACCCTTGAGAGTCTTTTCCTTAGTCGGGTAAGACTTGCTGAGTAATTCCATACTCAGGGTTTATCCCTTTGTTGTTTTTAGGTGGGGAAGCGACAAATTTTTGTTGCTTTTGCTCCAAGGTGGTATCTAATGAAGAAAAACAAGAATGAAGATACGGGAGGACTTGGTCCTCCACCTAGGATCTTTTTGTTTGATAGTTTTTGGGAGGAGTTTTTGCCTCCCTTGATATGTGTACTCAGCACTCGTTTATAGCTCTGGTCTGTAATAAGTAACTTGATCTTACTTTCTAAATAAATGTAAGTTTATGTAATTGCTTCCGCACTTCTATATCTCCGATGTTCTGTAATGTCTGCAAGACGGGTGAAACGTTCCTGGTAAGGTCGGAAAAGATACCGAGCTTGTTAAGTAACTTAGGAACGTCTACAGGGTGTCTGATGTCTGTTAGACAAGGACAACTGTAGGTGGGCCTGATTACTTGGGAGGTTCCGTCACAGCTGGTATCGGAGCGTAGCCCTTCTTTGCAGATATTATAAGGCATCTTCAAAAAGATTTTCAAAAGTCTTACCTAAAGATTCTTTTCTCTCTTCTTACCTAAGTATTCTGAAGAATTTATCTTAAAGACCAGATAGGAAGAGTGCGATGTATAGAAGGTATGAATCAACTAAGGTTGATTCTGTAATTACACATGCATCATGTCATACAAACTTTAAGTTAAACCCCCCCTGCGTAGCTAGTTTAGTACATGATTCATCTACCTTGTTCATACATCCTTAGTGAATAGAGTGTATCCGTTGCCCTTCTCTATAGATGAATCAACAAGAAGCTCCTACAGGAGTTGGAGAGTTTCTACGAGATTTTGGTGTTCCAGTGGTCCTGTGGCGACTACTTCAAGAGGTCGGATACACCGAAGCACCCAAGTACCAGTGGTCACGCACTGTTCTTAGAGGACAACCATGGTATGAGGTAGTAGTGCGTATTCCAGAACGTGCTAGAAAACCATCTTGGCCGTATTGGATGTTCCATGCCGAAGGAATGACTCCTTGGGAGGGTGCTCAGGTAGCTGCCTTAGAGGTACTAACAACCATTTGTTACCAAAAAAGGGAAGAAATACAAGCCACATCTATGAGGTTGTTCCCTGCAGTTGCCTTAAGTGACCCGTTGGTGTATCATCACCAGGCCCGATTAATGGAAAGCATTCCTATTGGGCAGGATTCTGTTGAATCGGCATCTGCTCGAGTTTTGATGGCCGTGCTAGAGTTGCAACTTACTCGGGGGCACAGTCGTCAAAAGTGGTAGCAGTTGTACACTGGGAGCTATGCAGCATTTAAGATGATGGAAAAGGCCAAGAACAGTGCTTGTACTCAAGCACAAGAACGACTTGAGGAAACGAAGGTTCAAGCGGAACAGGTTATTGGACTAGAGCATCAGGTGACAGAACTTCAGATGCAACACCAAGCTGATCAGAATCACATTAAGGAGCTTGAGCATCAGCTAACTAATGCTCATTCTAAGTTAAAAATTGTGAGTAAGCAACAAGAAGAAATTTGTCTGTATGTTGTTGCTGTTAGAGAAGACCTTAAGGAAACCATGAGCTTCATAAGCCATCAGGATCAGGCGATCAAAGAATTGAATCGTGCTCATCCCATGGAGTTTCAAGTAGCACAACAGCTTGTCAACCATCTGCAGCAAGCAGTGCATAGGCTCAATGTTGCCTTTTATCCTACTCCTGTACCGACGGACTAAGGGTTCCTTGGAAGAATGGCAACAAACATCTAGCAGATGGTGTAGCTAGAGAAGATGTAGTAGATCAATGTAATAAGGTAGGTGTAGATAGACCAGCTTGGTAAGAAAAACAGGTTAAACTTTGTTGGAAAGAGTTTTCCTGTTTTACCTAGATCATGTAGTATGTGAGTTTTTATATGACTATGGTGTAAGAAATGACTGCCGGTTTATGAAGCAACTTTTAATATCTATAGTAGTTTCTCAAAATTCAAGAGTTAAGATGGCTATTTCCTTGGATATTCCATGTGGATCACCATGTTGCCTTATTAACCTAACCTAGGAAAGACATGTTATCTATCGAATGCCTACCAACTTAATCCTTGACCTGGTGATCCCTATGATGGGCATAGAAATATGCTTGGGCTAAATTAACAGTCTCCCATCATACTTCTTTCATCAAGATTAGGTTATGGCCATGCCTTGTTCACTTCCTTGGGCCATGATCTATTTGGATCTCTACTTGTGATCGTACTTACAGGTGGAGTCTCTTTTGTACCTTGTCATCCTTGATCAGTCTATTTGTGTTGTGTGAGATTCCTTATTGGTTATGTCTGGTATTGGCGTTATGACTAAAATTGATGATGCTGCGCCAAAACCGAGGGCCTCTTGTGGGTATACACACAAGGTTGTGCTGCTCGATGCACGCTTGTATCACAGTCAATAGTCATAATCCATTATGAGATTATATCAATATGTTATCTCTACACAAATCGTTCTTATCACGTGAGATCCATTATTGGTGCCAGTTTTGTAATGGTGTCATGGTTGAGAACTTATGGTACCGCGGCGAAACTGAGAGCCTCCTCTGAATGTACACACAAGATTCTGCTGCTTGGCGCATGTTGGTATCGAAGTCTCTGGTCATGATCCATTGTGAAACTACACTGATGTGTGATCTTCTGTGGACTCCTTCCTTAAAACAGTTTCTTGTTGTTTGTAAAGAGATCAAGCAACATCTGTCATTTCCATTGGATCAAAAGGCCATACCACTTTCATGTGTGGTCTTATTTCTTTTGATCTTGGTAGTGACTACTTACACAAGTTCCCTTTGCATTCTTTGTGTAAAGGTGAAGCCTTGGATCTTTTTAGTGTTGAATAACAACTGATTAGCTCCCAAAATGAAGACTGGTTTTCCCTGCTGCTGAAATGCCGGAGTTTGTTCATTCGCTTTCCTAATTAATCTATGTATTCCCTAACCAAGTGGGTGAAAGAGGTCGAAGAAAAGGTTCAGAGAATTATTCATAATATGAAGAAAGCTCAGACTCGACAAAAGAGTTATGCAGACCGACGACGACAACCCTTATGCTTTATGGTGGACGATTATGTCTACTTAAAAGTTTCACCAATGAAGGGTGTATCGCGTTTCGGGGTTAAAGGGAAGCTTGCGCCCAGATACATTGGTCCATTCCTAGTGCTTGAACAATGTGGACCAGTGGCGTACCGACTCCAACTACCCGAAACATTGTCTGCTGTACATAATGTGTTCCATGTATCGCAATTGAAGAAGTGTCTACGGGTTCCCGATCGAACCATTGAAGTGACAGATGTTGTCCTGGAACCAGATTTAATGTACTCGGAGCATCCTATTCGAGTTCTGGATCAAAAGGACAGGGTTACCCGAAGAAAGACTCTCAAGTTTTATAAGATACAGTGGAACCAGCATTCTGAAGATGAGGCTACATGGGAAACCCAAGACTTCTTAGATAAGAATTTCCCAGGCTTTCTAGCCTCCTGTAAGTTGTAAAGTCTGTATAGCTGTGTAATAAAGAAATGAACCCCCACACCACCCCTGCCTTGTACCAGAAATAAGGAAATAAAAATGTGACACATTTCCTTTTCCATTACTCACCGTAGGACTTTAAATCTCGGGACGAGATTCTTTTATGGGGGGAAGGATGTAACACCCCTGGTGTTACTATAACTAAAACTTGAGCATGACATCATAAGCATTGGCAATGCATATGTTTAACACACATAGAGTGCATTCACTAGGCAAAAATTTTAAACAAGTTGTATTGCTCTAATGTTTTACAAATAGGACCCTGGTTAAAGGACTTAACCCTAAATAGTGATTAAAGGGGTAAAACTTAACCTAAGTTAAGAAAACCTAAAGACTTTAGGGTAAAAGTCATAAAATGACTCCAAGAATAAAGTTGAATCACAATTATACCCCTGGGATACCAGAAACCCTAATTGGGACCCTGGAAAACCTTAAAACTAAACCCTAGGGACCTATGTGCAAAATTAGTCCACTTTTGGACTAAAGTGCAAAAATCAAGTCAAATAAGTGTCTTAAGGTATTTGGGTCACTCATATGTGAATTTGCAAGCCAAACCCTGAGTTTTGGACTTATTTGCAAAAGAGCCCTATTTGAACTCTTTTGATTAAGTCTGAAATTCAGTGTATTGTGCCCATCTTTGTGACCTTGTAACTTCTAAACAAAAGGGTTTTTGCCCTAGGTCACCACATCAATTTTGCAAACCTATTATAGGAGAACAACTTTGATGCAGACATCCCTTTGGGCTGTGGCACAAAAATTAGAGAAAAACTTGCTCCAAGTTGCTCTGTCACAACAGTTTCAGAAAACTAAAACTGAACCTAAGGTTAAAATAAGGTTCCAGTGAGGTGAGTGCAAGTTTGATGCGCCATATCTTTGGATTCCCTCGGTCTTGACCCAAATGTCATGTATAAGAATTGAAGACTGTTGAATCAAGAACAAACTTTATTAAGGAATCTTGCCCGGTTATTCACAAGAATTATGAGAACTAGTCGATGGAAGGAGGTCGATTCAGGCGACTGACGAAGATATCCCATGGTACAGTAGTATCAATGGATCAGACCGCCAGCTAAGTTCGCCGTCGTTGATCGCCGCCCGGATTCGTGCGTGGTATGGGGTGGATAACGCCGGGAAAAGGGTGACTCATACGTGGCGCTATCTCCCGAGCTCGGCCGGAGTGATTCACCGGCGACCACCGCATCAGTCGTTTCCGCCGTCGTGTCACTCGCATCTCAATTCTACCTCACTGTGCTCCTTTACTACGTGGTCGTCATGCGTTGGCGACGTGTTTCGTGACCGCGGATAGTTAGCCAGGGCGTCGTGCCTTTAAATAGTGCTGGGAGCTGCGGCGAGGTACTCACAGTTCTTCTGTGAGCTCGGGTAAAAACCAAAATTCGCAGTGTCTCCTCCCCCACTCTCCAAATTGGTTGTACGCGGGGAATCAGTGGTCCTTTACGACCATGTAGCCAAAATCCCATCCCCCAATTTCACCCAGAGTCGACGCGACATCATTTTCCCCTTTTCTCTGTCACCAGTGAGCACGAAACTCCGCGATCCGTGGCCGGACCGCTCTAGTGAGTCACTGCCCGATTCAAACATTGTTTTAGTAACTATGAGTACCCTTGGTGCTCATCGTAGCAGCCAATTGATCAATTAAGATAGGATTGACTGGGAACGTGAGCTCGACGTCCCTGCTTCCGCCATGAGCGTGGACAGAACACTTTCTTGGTGTGTCAGTCGAAATTGATGGATGTTCCCGGATCGCCTTAGGTTGGGAATGTCCATTCCGTAGCCATTTTAGACAGCCACCGCCAATCGTGGCTGGAACAAGTCGCATGGTGCTCGGCGGCAAGCACGCCGTGGCCAGGGGTACTCGTGGGGAAGAAATAGAAACCTGAGGACATTTCTGCAAATCGTCAGTGACTTAGTACAATAGTGAATGGACCTATTTCGGTTTAGCTGTTAATCTGAGGGCTTTTCTGCATAATGTCCAGCAGGCGCGCGGGCGCGAGCGTACGCAGGCGCGTGACCTTATTCCCTGTGTTGCTGGGCCGCCTGGGCTAAAGTGGCCCAGTACTGTTGATTCGTTTTTCTTTTTCTTTTTCTTCCAGAAACAAATAAATTGTAGAAAATTACAGAAAATTACTAAAATTGTGAAACTAATTTTCCTGGGCTTGTTAATTTCCCTAGAATTTAATAAAAATAGTTTCATGATTTTTAGGATAAATAAGGAATTTTAGAGCATTTAAAATAGCTTAAAGAAGTAATTCTGGATTTTTAAAAGAAAAATGGTAATCCCAAAACTGCTCAAAATTTTTATGTGAACTTCAAACAATATTTAGAATCCTTGGGTAGAGTTTGAATGGATTTCGACCTTGTTTGATCACTAAACCCAAAACCACCCCCCTGCCCTATGAACTCCTTTACTGACTCCGGAAACCCTAGGTTCTCGGAGTACCGTGAAGGAAAGTTGTACTCAAGACTTAGATAATAAGTTTATATTATCTTTGCATCCTCATGAGCACTCCATGGCATCCATTCTTATACATATATATGGTTATGTTAGAACACGAAGAAGAAGAAGAAGTCACTGAAGAGGGAACTCCACCAACCTCAGATCCTCAAGCAGGCAACTGCTTTTATCTCGATATTTGTGGATCCGAGCAGGACTCACCTGATAACAAAGGCAAGCCCCGGTGCATGCAACCCCTTCCTTGTGTTTTAAAATACTTTTCGCACACTTTAAGTCTAGTGAAATGTGCATTAGGTTCATAGGAATTGCTTGAAACCCTTTGATGCAGTGCTTTCCTTGATATCCATACCTTTATAGATACTTCTGTGAAGTATCAAAATTATGATTTACAAAAATGCTTAGCCTTGCTTAGAGCTTGTGGATAGAGGTTGTCCTCAATTTAACCTGGGAGAGGATGGCTTCTACCTGCAAGAATATTTTCACTGGAGCAGTGGTGGGATCTTACTGCAAAGCTCCCTGTGATGCTCTTTTCATCCTTGGGAACAGAAACAATCCTAAGGATGGAAGTATGTAAATCGAGACTTGGGGTAGGAACAGGTGATGTTCTACCCAGGTTGATTAAGGATTAACGCGTATGTAGGCTTGATGATCGAGGACCCTTTAACTGGTCACATGCCTCGTCATGGGTAAGCCTTGCCTCGGGCAGACTAAGGCCGGAATAAGATAACACGAAATGGGCGTGGAGCGGTGGCGAGAGTAGCGTGTACCCTCCGTGGCAAGAGGCTGGACGGTGGTGTATCTGTGCTCTCGGTTTGCGTGAACCTGATCCGGTCTTAAGAACCCCGGTGGCGGGTTGACATATGCAAGGGTTAAGTGCTACATATGTCGTGTGATTGGAGATCCTCAGCTGAGTATAATCGATTCGGATCGCCGTACCTTCGCGGTTATGAAGACTTGGTCACTGCCCTGCAACCTAAAGTCAGGATGTGAACACTATGGATAAAAATGATGTTGTATGGATGAGATGTTAAAATTAGACTAGATGCAAATAGAGTCTATTAATACTTAATATGGCATTAAAAGATTGAAAGTAAGGACTCACTTTAGTAAGCTGCTTCTGCAAAAGTATAAGTTGATTTTTGCTAAAGCCTCTCCTTGACTCCTATTTATCCAGCATACCCTTGAGAGTCTTTTCCTTAGTCGGGTAAGACTTGCTGAGTAATTCCATACTCAGGGTTTATCCCTTTGTTGTTTTTAGGTGGGGAAGCGACAAATTTTTGTTGCTTTTGCTCCAAGGTGGTATCTAATGAAGAAAAACAAGAATGAAGATACGGGAGGACTTGGTCCTCCACCTAGGATCTTTTTGTTTGATAGTTTTTGGGAGGAGTTTTTGCCTCCCTTGATATGTGTACTCAGCACTCGTTTATAGCTCTGGTCTGTAATAAGTAACTTGATCTTACTTTCTAAATAAATGTAAGTTTATGTAATTGCTTCCGCACTTCTATATCTCCGATGTTCTGTAATGTCTGCAAGACGGGTGAAACGTTCCTGGTAAGGTCGGAAAAGATACCGAGCTTGTCAAGTAACTTAGGAACGTCTACAGGGTGTCTGATGTCTGTTAGACAAGGACAACTGTAGGTGGGCCTGATTACTTGGGAGGTTCCGTCACAGCTGGTATCGGAGCGTAGCCCTTCTTTGCAGATATTATAAGGCATCTTCAAAAAGATTTTCAAAAGTCTTACCTAAAGATTCTTTTCTCTCTTCTTACCTAAGTATTCTGAAGAATTTATCTTAAAGACCAGATAGGAAGAGTGCGATGTATAGAAGGTATGAATCAACTAAGGTTGATTCTGTAATTACACATGCATCATGTCATACAAACTTTAAGTTAAACCCCCCCTGCATAGCTAGTTTAGTACATGATTCATCTACCTTGTTCATACATCCTTAGTGAATAGAGTGTATCCGTTGCCCTTCTCTATAGATGAATCAACAAGAAGCTCCTACAGGAGTTGGAGAGTTTCTACGAGATTTTGGTGTTCCAGTGGTCCTGTGGCGACTACTTCAAGAGGTCGGATACACCGAAGCACCCAAGTACCAGTGGTCACGCACTGTTCTTAGAGGACAACCATGGTATGAGGTAGTAGTGCGTATTCCAGAACGTGCTAGAAAACCATCTTGGCCGTATTGGATGTTCCATGCCGAAGGAATGACTCCTTGGGAGGGTGCTCAGGTAGCTGCCTTAGAGGTACTAACAACCATTTGTTACCAAAAAAGGGAAGAAATACAAGCCACATCTATGAGGTTGTTCCCTGCAGTTGCCTTAAGTGACCCGTTGGTGTATCATCACCAGGCCCGATTAATGGAAAGCATTCCTATTGGGCAGGATTCTGTTGAATCGGCATCTGCTCGAGTTTTGATGGCCGTGCTAGAGTTGCAACTTACTCGGGGGCACAGTCGTCAAAAGTGGTAGCAGTTGTACACTGGGAGCTATGCAGCATTTAAGATGATGGAAAAGGCCAAGAACAGTGCTTGTACTCAAGCACAAGAACGACTTGAGGAAACGAAGGTTCAAGCGGAACAGGTTATTGGACTAGAGCATCAGGTGACAGAACTTCAGATGCAACACCAAGCTGATCAGAATCACATTAAGGAGCTTGAGCATCAGCTAACTAATGCTCATTCTAAGTTAAAAATTGTGAGTAAGCAACAAGAAGAAATTTGTCTGTATGTTGTTGCTGTTAGAGAAGACCTTAAGGAAACCATGAGCTTCATAAGCCATCAGGATCAGGCGATCAAAGAATTGAATCGTGCTCATCCCATGGAGTTTCAAGTAGCACAACAGCTTGTCAACCATCTGCAGCAAGCAGTGCATAGGCTCAATGTTGCCTTTTATCCTACTCCTGTACCGACGGACTAAGGGTTCCTTGGAAGAATGGCAACAAACATCTAGCAGATGGTGTAGCTAGAGAAGATGTAGTAGATCAATGTAATAAGGTAGGTGTAGATAGACCAGCTTGGTAAGAAAAACAGGTTAAACTTTGTTGGAAAGAGTTTTCCTGTTTTACCTAGATCATGTAGTATGTGAGTTTTTATATGAATCTGGAAAAGTGCATTTTTGGAGTCCACCAATGCAAGATACTGGGCTACCTCGTATCACACAGAGGAATCGAAGCCAACTCCAGTAAAATACAGGCTATCATGGACATGGCACTGCCACAATCAATAAAAGACATACAACGGCTGATAGGGAGACTAGCTGCACTGAATCGATTCATCTTGTGATCCGTTGAGCGAAGCCTTCCCTTCCTAAAAACGTTGCGTGGTGCAAAGGTCTTTACCTAGGGCCCAAAACAAGCCGTAGCCTTCGAGTCTTTGAAACAATACTATCTAATCTAGAAACTTTAACCAATCTAGACCTAGTTTTACCCCTAATACTCTATATCGCAGCATCACCCAGCGTAGTCAACGTAGCCTTGGTACAAGAATGGTGCAGAGAGGGCAAGACCCACCAATGCCTGATATATTTTGTCTCCGAAGTACTAACCGCCTCCAAGTGCAACATGATAGAGTTAGAAAAGATAGCTTACGCTGTTATCATGGCTTCACGTAAGCTAAGACACTATTTTGAGGCACATAGAGTACGAGTCACTTCAGATCGGGGTCTTGGAGATTTATTCAGAAATCCAGAGACGTCCGCCAGAATAGCTAAATGGACCGCTGAACTCTCTGGTTACAACATCACCTTCGAACCCAGGATAATAATCAAATCCCAGGTTCTGGCAGACTTCATAGTAGACTAGACAGGCCTTTAGAGCAACAACAGTTTCCTGCACAGAGACTATCTGGACCATCCATTGCGACGGGGCATGGTGTCATGCAGGCGCTGGTGCTACAGCAATCATTACATCACCCACAGGGCTCAAATATAGATACGTTGCGCATCTCCGTTTTGCACTAGACTCAAACAAATGCACAAACAACATTGCTGAATACGAAGCCATCATCTTAGGCCTTTGCAAATTGCGAGCCCTTAGAGTGACAACGTGCATAGTCAAAACTGATTCTAAGGTAGTCGCCAGCCAAATAAAAAAAGACTACTCTGCCAAAGAACCGGTACTCATGCAATATCTCTCTGTCGTGCGAAGTCTAGAGAAGCAATTCAAAGGATTCACCTTGCAACATATTGAGCGGAACAAGAACGAAGAAGCTGACATGTTAGCCAAAGCAGCAGCGAAGGGCGAACCCTTGCCATTCGACGTATTTTTCACACAATCGGCACGCCAGCTGTAAGGAACCCCAAAGGCCTGCAAATAACACAAGATGCCAATGGTCACTGATCAGTAAATCTAATAATGACTGAAGACTGGCGAGCACCCATCACCCTTTACCTCCAAGGCCACTACCATCCTTCCAACAAAAGCAAAGCCAAACAGTTAAAACACAGAAGCAGAGACTTAGCTGTGATCGAAGGACATCTATACAAGAAGAAGGGGATAAGTCAACACATGTTAAAATGCATAACTAAAATCGAAGGCATAGAACTTCTCCGAGAAGTCCACAGAGGTACATGTGGATCACATTTGGGACCGAGAGCTCTCGCTGCCAAGGTCATACGCCAAGGTTTCTACTGGCCAGCCATTCTATGTGCGGCCAACCGAGTGACCGGTTCGTGTGAAGCATGCCAAAAATTCTCACCTCGAACGGGTGCCCCTTCTTAGCTCACTAAGCTCATTGCACACACCTGGCCACTACAGTGTTGGGGACTCGACATTGTTGGACCGCTGCCAACAGCGCAAGGCAATTTAAAATTCACTTTTGTCGTAGTTGAATATTTCACCAAGTGGATCAAAGCCAGAGTTGTGTCAACAATAACATCGAAGACATCGCAAAAGTTCTTCTGGCAGAATATTGTCTGTCGATTCGGAGTCCCCTTCGAATTAACAGTCAACAATGGCAAACAAATCGACAATCAAGATTTCAGGGAATTTTGCAACTCTGTCGGCCTGAAGGTAGTGTTCGCATCGGTCTATCACCCACAATCCAATGGAGTAGTAGAACAAGCCAACGACAAGATTTTCAGTGCCACAAAGAAGAGACTCCTTGATGAAAAAAGGGGAAATGGGTAAACCAACTTCCCAAAGTCATATGGGCACTAAACAGAACAGAATCTAGAGCTACTGGGTTTACCCCTTTCCATTTAATGTACAGATCCAAAGAAATGACTCCGCAAGAGTTGAAGCATGGATCACCACGAAAAAATGCCAAGACCACTCCAAATGTCGACAACTCAACCACCAAGGACCTTATCGATGGAGATCATGTTCTCGCCCTCAAAACATTGAACAGATACCAAGCGCAAACGAAGGCATGGCGAGACAACAATATCAGCCCTAAAGAGTTCTAATCAGAACCAACAGAACAGTCCTGAGGCAAACTCGAGAAAAATGGGAAGGGCCTTTCATCATCAAGAAGAAAATGTCCCAAATAGCTACAGGCTCACAACACAATCCAGCGAAGACTTTGAGCGTTCGTGGAATGTAGACAACCTGAGAAAATTTTATGCCTAAGACAACAAATTCCAAGGCCTTCGCGCCTTCGTAACACCCACGAACATTATTCCAGTCGGGCCCGCACTCTTTTCCTCGCAGGGGGTGAGGGTTTTAATGAGGCGGCGCCATGTAATAAATCGCCACAAAAATTTCCCACAAAAAAACAAGAGGCACCATGACAGCGGGATGTCGAAAAAGACCGCGGAGTTGGTCTTCGGCATTCGACACTAACACAGTCACCGTAACAGCCAATTTCAATAGTCGTTGCGTGCGATAGGCACTATCCAAGCAAAAGTCACCTAAGGGTGCAGCTGGATCAACATAAGTGCCAAACAGCACCCAATGGTGCAAAGTCGTCCTAAGACGTATATTTTTATCCAAGCAAAAGTCGCCTAAGGGTGCAGCTGGATCAACACAACAAGTGCGTAACAACATCCAAGGGTGCGAAGTCGTCCCAGAGACACATAGTTCTATCTACGCAAAATTCGCCCAAGTGTGCAGCTGGATTAACACAGCTGGCACATCATAAAAGGGTGAAGTCGTCACTTAGACAGATGATCATACCCTATCACCAGTTGCCTAATGTTGCAGCTAGATCAATATAAACGTATTAACGATACCCAAGCGCGCGAAGACATCTACCGATGCAACTTAGATAACGCAAATACATTTCAAAAGGTACCACAATTAAAGGCATGCCATATTTCAAATACAAGATGCGCAATATGCACCGAGAAATCATTCGCATACATGTCCCCATAACTGTCCTTTTGCGAAGGGGGATGAGGGCAGCATTTTCGCTTAAAATCACTAGAGAACGGTGATGGCGACACGCATTTTTTACATCGGCTCTTGCTTCGGGATAAGACCAGCTTCACGGAAATTGAATAGCATTAGTCTCAACTCTTCGCCGTCAAAAAAAGCCCGCAGATTCCCCTCCCCGAAACATGACCCGACTGTCGGCGCCAATATGACACGACGGGTCCCTTGATCCAACCGCGGTCTCCAGAGGCAAGACCTCTCCATTCCCATTCGGCGATGTCTTCGAGAGACTCCAATACCTTGCGAAGGCTCTCCTACCATTCTAACACTTTGTTTTGACACCCCCATTTTTCTCCAACCCCGCGGTTCACCGAGGGCTACCCCGGCCGAAGTCCCCGCCGCCCCAGGGGGCAACCCTCGATGGAGACTCCGCTACAGATAAATCTAGAGCCACAAAATAATCTAAATCATCTTCTGAAGACTCGTCATCTATCCCAACAAACAGGCTCGCCAACCTCTCACCTTCTAAAGACCACAACTCAACATTAGATTCATCAAATGTGTCACTACTAAGAATCACTACACTTCCACATATCAACGATTCATCATTCTCGTTATCATCAAGGTTTGCTTCCGCAGGCCCAAACGCCGGAACCTGCGCAGCAACCGATCTTAAGTATCATGTACAAAGAGAACACTGTCAAACCACTCCTATTACATTCTTTCAACCCACGTAGAAGCATATGCCGCTGTAGGACCCTCAGCGCCACCTTCCTTAAGCAAGGAATGCTCCTCCGCTCCTGCCTCCATCGCAGCATCCTTCTGGGCCACCGAGCTCTCAAGGCCAGCGACGTCTTCCACCTCTTCATCCCTCATCGCCTACGAAGGCAACACTACAACGTTTTAGACAACGAACACACACACCACCAACGCCAAAACCAAAACATACCTGTGCGAGCGCTCGGTCGGCCCTCTCTTGGACGACGTCGTGGCCGTTAGGACCCCACATCCTATCGTAAAGCGCCCCCGCAGAGCGCTTTAGCACGTCGTCTTCGATCTGGAACACACCATCATAGAATTCCTCGTTGCCCCGATTGAAGGCCTCGAAGTGCCTACATCCCTCGCGGATAAAGCATTCGCAGCCCCCTCACAAGTCATAATGGACGAGAGCGACTCTAGCTCATCCTGCAGCCACCCCATGCAGTGGGACCCCACCCCCTCCCCTAACTTGTCGAAGGGAGCAGTTTGCGTACCGAGGTCATGGTACGCATCCACAAAAAGTGTGTGCGCATCGTTCCACCCTAGCATGGGTGGCAAACTCTGTCTTCTTGTGGTAGCCGTGCATGTTCTTCAACTCAAGCTCCAAGTCGGCAACACGCTTGCAGGTAGCTTGGGCCTTTTCATCATTGAGCCGACGGCCAAGGTACTCTTTTTCCTTCTCAAGCGTCGTCACCTTGTCGAGAAGGTTTTGACTCTTATTTTCGGTCGACGACTTGTCCCTGATTGCCTCGGTATGTTGCGTCCGAAGGCGCTCAATCCTCCCATCGAGTTGTTTCCTCTCGGAAATCAGCTGCGAGGTTAGCGACCTTGAGGCAACCTGGTCAGCGAAGGTCGTCACCTGACATCACAATTTTCCAAAATCATCAAACTAAAAAATAAAAAAAATAAAAAACTCATATATTGCAACTGTTGTGCGACAGACACCGCTACGACAGTAGCGGCAGCAGCTGAGGCGAGTTCGCCACCGCCATCAGCGGCGGCGCAAAATTTCGACCATGGGTCCAGCAAAGTCCGTGTGTCACCCTTCGCTGTACCCACTAGGCTAGGGGCATCGTAAACGGTACCACCGCCAGTTGCCCAGCCTTCGCCCCTACATCAAAAACAAGTTAGAAAAAATAGAATCAACCTGCTTAGAAGCATAAGTCTTTCAACTCACCAGCAGGCGACAGCCTAGTTTGGGCATCGAACATGGTGATTCCGCCCAATAAGTAGTCATCCACTGACAACTCCTGGCCCGTCCCCTGGTCCCCGACACCGCCGTTTCAGTAACGCGCGGCGGTGAAGAAAATTTCGTAGCCGAGGCCGGTACCGCAGGGGGTGGCATCGTCGTAGGCGGAGGGGCCCCCTTTGCACTGGGCCACGCCACCTTGGCATCACGGTGCGGGTCCACCAGCCGAAATGGAGCCTTCTGTTTCTTCCGCTGGGCATCTTGGCGATCTTTCTCCATCACTGCTGACATAATAGCACCAATATTTCTCCCATAAGGAAAGCTTTTCAGCTCATGAGCCAAACAGGACATAAAATAGTCTTCACCGGCAGCTAGGGGTATTGGTTCCTTCCTATGCCATCGATACCCGGTAACCTTTAGCATGCACGAAGATGTTTCTCGGAGCTCGGGCAAAGACATCACCTCCCCAGGACCCGCGCTTGTCCCTGTTAACTCCTCAACAAAAATCCTAGAGGCCTTCGGCCCCATCTTGTCATCCCATGTACCTTGCAAATCTATTTTCCTCTTTTAAGTAGCTGCAACCACAGCCTTCTCCTTCGAGATGCCCTCCTCAGGTCGGGACTTCACCTATTTTTCTCGGTCATCACCAGCATTAGCAGAGTCCCCCTCCGGGTAAGGACTATATGGTAAGCTATTCAACTCAAAAACCTGGTTCAACCTGACGTTGGAACTGCGGATATCCCAACTCCTCAACATCTCAGTCTTTGGCACATATTTTCAAACAATTTTAATGGCCTCCGACTCGACCTCTTGCACAAAGGCGGCCGCATCCTACCCATGCAAGTCAATAGAGAATCCTAGGCTCCGCACTGTCTGATGCCCTAACATCGACATTCGGTGAGGTCTAACTACGCCCAGATCCCACTCGTGCGCCAGCAGCCACACTCCACATGCAACAAAATCTTCCACTAAATCCTAGCCACTGCTTAGCCGAGCCGCGTAGTGAAGGGCCTCCTCATTCCGATCCCCCTTCTTCACTTTAAAGTGTGGAAAGATCACATAGCAATGCGAGCATGAAAGTCTCCTAGAGCGGGGTGAATAGGCGAAACCTGAAATTTTATAAACTTAAATACACACTAAGGCCGGGGTTAGCATTAGAATTAAATCCGAGTGCGGAAGATTATTTCTCTTGCTATGAGTTGCTCAATTTAATGCGGATGACGTTTGGGAGCAAACTCAAATCAATATTTGCAAGGAAACCTTAGAGAGAGGAAAGAGGGAACCAAATCAAATGGAAATCAACACAAATGGACACGATGATTTGTTTTACCGAGGTTTGGTTCCAAAGAACCTAGTCCCCGTTGAGGAGGCCACAAAGGCCGGGTCTATTCCAACCCTTTCCCTCTCTCAAACGATCACTTAGACCAGATGAGCCTTCTCCTTAATCAATCGGGTCACTAAGACCCCACAAGGATCACCACGTACTTAGGTGTCTCTTGCTAGCTTTACAAAGCACTTAGAGAATAAGACACTACAAGAATATTGACCTTCTATGACATTTTGATGGTATAATAAGCGTCATAGAAGGTGCGTAATTAAAGGTCTTCTGTGACGAAACATAATAAATAATGACGTTCCTAAAAATATTCCTCCTTAGGAACGTTATAATTTTTTATGTTTCGTCACAGAAGACCTTTAATTACGCACCTTCTGTGACGCTTATGATACCATCAGAATGTCATAGAAGGTCAATATTCTTGTAGTGAGAATGGGAAGAGAGAAGGCAATCCAAAGCAATAAGAGCGCAAATGAACACAGACTCTCTCCCATAAGTCAATAAGTGGTTGAGTTGATTTTAGGACTTGGAGAGGATTTGATCTTTGGAATTGTGTCTTGGAGTGAATACTATTGCTCTTGTATCGAATGAGAACCTCAGAAAACTTGGATGTCATTGAAGGAGGTGGTTGGGGGTATTTATAGCCTCCAACCACTTCCTAGCTGTTGGCTGAGTTTGTTGGCGATGGACACACAGGAAAGTCCGGTGGCGCACCGGACAGTCACTGTTCACTGTCCGGTGTGCGCCACGTCAACACGCCAGTTAGGGTTTGGAGCGAGTTGACCGTTGGAGCCTTTGTCCTGTAGTTGCACCGGACAGTCCGGTGCGCTCTGACTTCTCTGCTCAGACTCTACCGCGCCTGTTCAGTTCACTGTGTGCTTTTGCAGACGACTGTTGCGCCAGTTAGCCGTTGCTCCGCTAACTCACTGGACAGTCCGGTGAATTATAGCAGAGTGCTCCCTAAGAAAATCCGAGAGTGGCCTGTTCGCTTGTGCGTGGGCCTGGTGCACCGCACACTGTGCGGTGCACACCGGACACTGTCTGGTGCGCCAAAGGCAGCACACTCTCATGTTCTTTGCTCCAAATTTGTTTGTGTCGCCAACTGAATTTCTTTCTTGGTTTGTGTTGAACCTTATGCACCTGAGATAAATGACATCTTAACAAACTAGTTAGTCCACGTGGTTTGTGATGGACGTCAACCACCAAAATCGATTATAGGAAATGATTAGGTCCATTTCCCTTTCACAGCATAAAATGGTCGGGGGCAAGACAGGCAATCCTTCGACATCCCCGGGCGCCACATAAAACCAAAAGTCCCACCAGTTGCCCCTCTTATTCTTGGCACAAGGAACAATCTCAATCACTTCAGCCGAAGTCTTCCCAGTCTTCAGCGTGAACGTGCACGACCCAAATTGAGCAATCAAACCACCTATCTTCCTTTTCTGCCAGTGCAGGCAATAATTCTTGGCGAAGACCTCAACAGACTGTTCTCCACCATATGATGATATAGCCTAGACATTCTTCGCTAGTGCAACCATAGCATTCGGCGTCAATTGATAAATTTGAATTTCAAATTTTTGCAGAACTGCCACTACGAAGCGATGCACCGGTAAGCGAAAGTCAGCAGCGAAAAATGCCTCGAACACAACCAACTCCCTTTCTGGCTCCAGGACATCTTCAGCACCATGTGCCCACCCGACTCCATTCCCAAAATAACCCAGACGTTGCATCTATAACACCCCTGGTGTTACTGTTACTAAAACCTGAGCATAACATCATAAGCATCAGCATTTCATATGTTTGACACACCTAGGATGCATTCACCAGGTAAAAATTTCAAGCAAGTTGTATTGTTATGGCATTTTGCAAATAAGACCCTAGTGTAGGATACTTAACCCTAAACAGGGATCTGAAGGGTAAAGCAAGACCCAAATAGAGAAAACCCTGAAGTTTAAGTAAAATGGTCATAAAATGTTCCTAAGAATGGACCTACATTACATTTACACCCCTGAGATACCAAAGACCCTAATTGGAACCTTGGAAAACCCTAAACCTAAACCCTAGGGGGCTAAGTGCAAAACTAGGGCACTTTTGGACTAGAATGCAAAAACCATGGTAATAAGGTATCTTGAGTCATATGGTTCACAATTATGTGAATTTGCAAGCTAAACCCTGAATTTTGGACCTATTTGCAAAAAAGACCCTATTTGTGCTCTCACCCGAAGTCTGAAATTCAGTGTTATGAGCTCAACTTTGGAGCTTTGTAACTTCCAAATTTTAAGGTTTTTGCCCAAGGTCACCACATCAGATGTGTAGACCTATTATAGAAGAACAACTTTGATGCAGACATCCCCTTTGGCTGTTATGTAAAAATTGGAGTAAAGCAAGCTCAAAGTTACTCTGTCAGAACTGAGTTAGAAACCTGAAACTGAACTTTAGTTCAGAAGTGGTCACAGTGATATGAGGCTGAATTTGGTGAGCCCTATCTTTGAATTCATTCGGTTTTAACCCAAGAATCCTGTAGTAAGTTTGTAGACTGATGTATGGAGAACAAATTTTATTAAGGGAGATTGTTCTGTTCCTAACAAGAATCCAGAGATCAAGAGGGAAGAAGATAGTCGGTTCAGGCGACTGAAGAGCATCACCATGGTACAGTACCGGGTGGATAAGTTTCAGCCTCGCCGCCGACGACCAATCCACGCCGTGATTTGCACCGGGGTCGGGATGGGCGATCGGCGAGCATCTCCGTGTGAAGATCTTCTTGATCTAGGTAAGATCGCCGCGGTGAAGTGCAATAATTCCGGCCGCCACGCGGCCACTCCTCATTCCAGCCATATCTGGTCATCGGCGTCGCTCCCCTCCGTTCATCCACGCCGCACCAATTAGACCGCATTACTATCGCGACAGGGACGTGGCAAGCCCGTAAGAAAGGGTAGCGCTCGACGCTGCCGTTAATCGCCAGCGAAGACCGGCAATGGTTATCACCATGGCCATGGCATTGGCTCACTGCATCTATAAATTCACCGTGTCCACACCCCCTTCGTTCAAATCAACCAAGCTCAGCCCTTTGTCTCTAAATTTCGAAGCCGTAGCACTCGCTCCCACCCTCGATTAGCCACCCTAGCCGAAGAATCACTAATTTCCCCCAAATCGGTCTGCCGCGCCACCAAGAACAGCCCGCCCGTGGCCAGCCCGCTCTGGTAAGACACTGTCCAATTCACGTATTGTTTTCATGACTCTGCACGCTTGTGAAGCTCACTGTGGCACCCGTTTACTCAATTCGGCCATGGTTTGGCGGGAACGTGTGCTCACGAACTCGGTTTCCGCCATGATCGTGGACAGACAGTTCCCAGTAGGGTTTAGGTCAAATAAATGGGTGTTCCTAGATCGTCCTAGGTCAGTTATGCCTCCCCGTTAGTTAGCCGTAGCAGTCATCGCCGGTGATGGCCGGTATGGGCCGCGTCAGAGACAAACGTCGAGCATGTCGCGGTCAGGGAGTTATTTAGGGAAGGAATAGAAGTGTGAGGGTTTTTCTGCAAGGTGTCAGTGACTGTTAATACAGTGTTCTGGACTTCTTCGGGTTATTCAAACCTGCAGGGATTTATTTGCAAAGTCATCGTTGCGTGTGTGGGCACGCTCCTGTTCCCTATGCAGTTGGGCCGCCTGGGCTGAAATTGGCCCAGGACTGTTCCTTCTTTTTCCTTTTCTTTTTCTGAAAGGACTCCAATAATTTTAGAAAATTGTGGAAAAAACCTAAAAATGTCAAACCAATTTTCCTAGATTCCTAATTTTCCATAGTATTTAATAAAAATAGTTTTATGATTTTTAGGTCAAATGGGAAAATTTGGAGCATTTATAATAGCCTAAAACATTATGTCTGAATTTTTATAAAATAGATGATAATTCCAAAAATCCCTAAACTTTTTATATGAACTCTAAACATTATTTAGAAGCCTTGGGTAGAGTTTGATTTGATTTGGACCTTGTTTGATAACTAGAACCCAAAACCCTACCCCCTGCCCTTTGAATTCTTTTACTGACTCCGGAAAACCCTAGTTTCTCGGAGAACTGTGAAGGAAAATTGTATTCAAGACCTTAGATAATAAACTCTTATTATCTTTGCATTCTCATGAGCATTACATGGGCATTCATTATTATGTATGGTTATCTTTAGAAAACAAAGAAGAAGTTGAAGTAGAAGGAGAGAAGACTTTACCACCACCACCTCAGGAACATTAGGCAGACAACTGTTTTTATTTTGACATCTGTGGAACTGAGCCTGAATCACCTGTAAACCAAGGCAAGCCCCGGTGCATTTGCCACCTCCTTGACTCTATTAAAATCTTTCTCACTTGCTTGATGCATTAGGTGATAGGAGTTGATTGATAAGACAATTCCTGCATTACCTTCCTTTGAATCCCTGTTTTACAAAGGTTTTCCTATGCTTAGTCTTGCTTTAGCAAACAAAATGTTTTGTTTTTACAAAAGATGATGTTGCAAAGTGGGAGGGATGTTTTTGAAAGGAAAACTTGATGGTGGATCCATCATGGCCATGATGGGTTCAACATCGGAAAAGATGTACCTCTGTCAGGTACCAAACTTTAGGATTGAAATAATTAAGATGAGACCGGGCGGGTGACTTGCACGAGAAGAGAGTCTCGGTGTAGTGTCTCCGTCTGAATCGATTAAGGACCGTCTCGATGTAGGTTGATGACCGAGGACCCTTTAACTGGTCACATGCCTCGTCATGGGTAAGCTTTGCCTCGGGCAGACTAAGGCCAGAATAAGATACCACGCAATGGGAGTGGAGAGATGGCAAGAGTAGCATGTACCCTCCGTGGCAAGAGGCTGGACGGTGGTGTATCTGTGCTCTCGGTTGGCGTGAACCTGATCTGGTCTTAAGAACCCCGGTGGCGGGTTGACATATGCAAGGGTTAAGTGCTACATATGTCGTGTGATTGGAGATCCTCACTGAGTATAATCGATTCGGATCATCGTACCATCGCGGTTATGAAGACTTGGTCACTGACTTACACGTAGAACTCCAGTGAAGATGAAGGGTTGTTAAGAAATTGGCTAGTGTAGGTCAAGTGATTGAACTAGGGTAGAAAGAACTCTAGAGACAGGTAACCTTACTTAACCTGACAAGTAAAATTGGATTTTTAAGGATTCACTTTTAGTAAGCATTTCTACAAACAGAGTCTTTGACTATTGTTAAGCCTTACCTTGACTCCCTTAAAGCCAGCATACCCTTGAGAGTCTTTTCTTTAGTCGGGTAAGTCTTGCTGAGTAATTCCATACTCAGGGTTTTATTCCCTATTGTTTTTAGGTGAAGAAGCGACAAACTTTTGTTGTTTCTGTTCCAAGGTGGTCTTAAAAGAAGAAAACCAAGAGTAAAGCTGCGAGAGGAAGGGTTCCTCCATAAAAACTTTTGTTTGATACTTATCGGGAGGGGTTTTTGCCTCCCTTGGCTTGTAATAATAATACTCGGCACTCGTATGTTATATCCTGGTCTGTAATATTTAACTTTATCTTACTTTTGAATAAAGGTAAGTTTATGTAATCGCTTCTGCATTTCCGTATCTCTGATAATTTGTAATGTCTGCGTGATAGGTAGAACGCTCTTGGGAAAGGTAAGAAAAGCAGATACCGAACTTGTCAAGTGCTTCAGGAACACCTGCAGGGTTGTCTGAGGTCTGTTGGACAAGGACAACTGTAGGTGGGCCTAATGACTTGGGAGGTTCCGTCACAGCTGGTATCGGAGTGAAGCCCATCTCTACAGATATTATGAGGCATCTTCAAAAAGAATTTTCTAAGACTCATCTAGAAAACTTCTTCCCTTCTTACCTAAGTATTTCTGAAGAGTTTAATGCAAAGACCAGATAGGAGGAGTGCAATGTATAGAAGGTTGAATCAACTAAGGTTGATTCTGTAATTACACATGCATCATGCTAAAACTATGCTAATAAGATTTCCCCCTAGCAAAAATGTTGTCGCGCATGAGAAAGACTGCGCGCAAGTCAACTGGGCCAATCGGTGTACCCCGTCATCAACTTGCCCCGCGGCATGAAGATAGCAGTAGTGGGAGCAACGATCCGATTGGAGATCTAGAAGCTCAAGTTAATCAGCTTCAAACAGAACTCCGTTGCAGGAATAACATATGGGTCGCGGATGGCGAGAGGATCAATGAATTGAGAAGTGACATCCGTCACCTGCAAGATCAGCTCGCGGATCGAGATCTAGCGCTCGACTGGGCGGTTCACTCTCGTTCGCTTGCCTAGGCTAAGGAGGCGAAAGCTCGAGCCCGAGTAGAAGAGCTTAGCTCAGCTATTGATAACTTGCAGGCTTATTGTAATACTCTACATGAAGAAGTTCATGTATTGTACTCACAACTACACCCTAGTGTACCTGCGGATCCTGTCGGGACAGAAGCCGGACCTTCTCAAGTAGCGGGAGAAGCTTTTGGTGGCGAATTAGACCTTTTCAGGCCCCCTCCCTCTATGAAGTTGGTCGATGAGTGGTCTCCTACGCCTGACAGTGAGGCTACCAAGAGTGACAGGAAGCAGGAATAGTATAGTTTAGAAGTAGTACTATTGTGTAATAGGGGGTGTTATCCTATTGTAAAGTACGAGTCTGTAACATTACCTTTTTAAGTAATGTGAAATGGATGGTTTGTATGGCATATCATATTGCTCCAAATGTTCTTTGCCTCAGATGCCTTCCAGGACTCGCGCTCAAGATGGGGCTGGTACCTCCCGTGGGAGGGAGGCGACCCCGAATCCACCTCCAGTACCCCCAATGCTTGCCAAGGCCATCGCTGCCTTGGTAAACGCTACAGCAGACAATACCCGCTTCCCGCGGGAGATGGCAGGTCAATAACTCCAACAACAAGGCGGGCGGGCCTATCCGCAAGGCCCCCGTGAGACGTCTTATCTGGACTTCTCTGAGACGTGCCCTCTGTTGTTCGTCAAAGCAGAAGATCCGTTAGAGGTGGATGAATGGATCCGCGTCATTGAACAAAAATTTGGGCTTCTTCGGTGTTCAGAAACTCAAAGGCCCCTGTTTGCAGCCCAACAACTGCAAGGCCCTGCCAGTACGTGGTGGGGAAACTTTGTGGCCGTTCAGCCGGCCGATCATCAGATCACGTGGAATGAATTCAAGTTGGCCTTCAGAGAGCATTACATACCTGAAGGAGTCCTCCACATGAAGCAAGAGGAGTTCATGAAATTGAAGCAAGGCGGAGATACTGTCACCCAGTATCTCAATAAATTTAATCACTTATCTCAGTATGCAATTGACCAAGTCAACACTGACATAAAGAAGAAGAACTGCTTCATGAGGGGTTTAAATGATCGGATGCAAAGAAAAATGCTACCTACATCGACCTCACATACGGAAGGGCTGTCAGCATAGCGCTGGCAGTTGAAGCTAAATATACAAATTCCGGAAAGTCCAAGGGGAATGGAGGCAACAGGCCTAATCAGGGCCCCGAGAAAAGGCAACGGATAGTTATCCGGCCTTTTAGTCAGGGTCGTTCTTCATCACGCCCACCCTCCTTCCCATTCAAGCAACCAGTGTTTATCCATCCTACCCCTGCCTCCACTACTACAAATCAGCCGAGTACCCCTGGCACTCCTTTCCCTGCTCTTCCAAGCTCATCTACCGGCTGCTTCAACTGCGGGAAGTCCGGATATTTCATTAAGGACTGTCCGTACCTAAGGCAAAATCAAGCAAATAATCAATAGAGTTCTGGAAGCTCCAAGGGAAATGCAGGCAACAATACTACGGGTCGGAATACAAAGAAAACAGGACGAGTTTATTACACTCAAGTGGCTACCACACCGGAAGGCGAACCGATGATGATGGGTACGTTCCTCATAGCCAATCACCCTGCACTTATTCTCTTTGATTCGGGTGCACCACATACTTTCATAAGCAAAAAGTTCATGGAGAAACACTGCATTTCATATACTGAATCAAGGGAAGGGTTTAAAATACATTCGCCTGGGGGACAAATATTTACCAAAGAAGTGGCTTATCAAGTGCCCGTAACATTGGCTGGACGGGACTTTCCTACTAAGATGATTGTTCTGAAAGGCTAAGACATAGATGTAATCCTGGGCATGAATTGGTTGGCCCAACATAAAGCAGTTCTCAACACTGATCTGAGAACAATCAGGTTGAGTTATGGCCAAGAAAAAATTCTTTTATCTATCCCCATAGCTATTCCAGCTAGACTAATTGGCAGAATAAATGAAGCCATCATACCAGAGATCAAGGATATTCTGGTAGTATGTGAGTTTCCAGATGTCTTTCTAGAAGATTTGCCTGGATTGCCACCAGAAAGAGATGTAGAGTTTGTAATTGGGTTGAAGCCCTGTATGGCTCCCATTTCTAGAAGATCGTACCGAATGCCTCCAAATGAACAGGCAGAACTCAAGATTCAATTACAAGACTTACTTGAGAAGGGGTTCATCCGGCCAAGCTCGTCCCCATGGGGTTGTCCAGCCATATTCGTCAAGAAGAAGGATCAAACGTTGCAGATGTGCGTGGATTATCGACCCCTGAATGAGGTCACTATCAAGAATAAGTACCCTCTGCCATGGATTGACATTCTGTTTGATCAACTGACCGGAGCGAGGGTATTCTCCAAAATTGATCTCAGGTTGGGCTATCATCAGATCCGTATCAGGCCTGAGGATATGCCAAAGACCGCGTTCACTACGCGGTATGGATTATTTGAATATCTGGTAATGTCTTCCAGACTGACGAATGCTCCTACCCACTTCACTTATCTGATGAACTCGGTATTTATGCCCGAGTTGGACAAATTTGTGGTGGTCTTCATAGATGATATCTTAATATATTCCAAGAATGAAGAGGAGCATGCTCAACACTTACGAATCGTATTGACGCGCTTAAGGGAACACCAATTATATGCTAAGTTAAGTAAATGCGCGTTTTGGCTGGAAGAAATCCAATTTCTGGGACACGTGTTATCTGCCAAGGGGATTGCGGTGGATCCCAACAAAGTCAAGGACATTTTGGAGTGGAAACCCCCAACCACTGTACATCAAGTCCGAAGTTTCCTTGGACTAGCTGGCTATTACCGCCGATTTATTCCAGATTTTTCTAAGCTGGTGAAACCAATCACGAGTCTATTGAAGACTGATACTAAATTCAATTGGTCTTCAGAATGTAATGAAGCCTTTGAGAAATTGAAGGTATTATTAACCACTGCTCCGGTATTGGCTCAACCGGATATTGAAAAGCCTTTTGATGTGTATTGTGACGCATCAGGAAGTGGTCTCGGCTGTGTATTAATGCAAGAAGGCCGAGTAATAGCGTATGCTTCAAGGCAGTTACGCCGGCATGAGGAGCATTATCCCACTCATGACCTGGAGCTAGCTGCAGCGGTTCATGCTCTGAAGATATGGCGTCATTATCTACTGGGAAATGTCTGTCACATTTATACAGACCATAAAAGTTTGAAGTACATTTTTACCCAGTCTGAGCTCAATATGAGACAAAGACGATGGCTCGAGCTTATTAAAGATTATGAACTGGAGATCCATTATCACCCAGGCAAAGCAAATGTAGTGGCAGATGCACTCAGTCGCAAGGCCTCCTGCCATTGTTTAACTATGAGGACTTCTAACATTACATTGTGTCAGGAGATGGAGAATCTAAATCTGGGAATGACTTAGCATGGAACTTCAAATGAATTGAAGGTGGAGTCAGTCATCTTGCAAAGGATAATTGACGCACAAAAAGATGATGAGGGTATGAAGCACATCCATGAGAAGATAGAAGCCAGAAAAGCCAAGTGCTTTAGGAAAGACGATCAAGGTGTCGTATGGTTCAAAAACCGCATAGTTGTGCCCAAGAATGAAGAAGTCCGCCAGCAAATTCTAGATGAAGCCCATCTTAGTCGCTATTCTATTCATCCTGGAAGCACAAAGATGTATCATGATTTAAAACAACATTATTGGTGGACAAAGATGAAGATTGAAATCGCACGCTATGTGGCTAAATGTGACACTTGTAAGCGTGTCAAGGCCATACACATGAAGGCTGCCAGTCCATTACAATCTTTACATATCCCAACATGGAAATGGGAAGATATAAGCATGGACTTCATTGTGGGATTGTCCAGAACCGCGAAAGGGAATGATTCTATCTGGGTTATTATTGATCGGCTCACGAAAATTGCTCATTTTCTGCCAGTCAAGACATACTACCCGGTTCTCACCTATGCGAAATTATACATTGCTCGCATTCTCAGTTTGCACGGTGTTTCGAAGACTATAGTGTCGGATCGTGGACCTCAATTCATATCCAAATTTTGGGAAGAACTTCATAAATCCTTGGGTACTAAGTTGCTCCATAGTTCGGCCTATCATCCTCAAACCAGTGGGCAGACTGAGAGGGTAAACCAGATACTCGAAGATATGTTGCGGGCATGTGTTCTGGAGTTCCCACAGAAATGGGATGATTGTTTACCATTAGCGGAGTTCTCATATAATAATAGCTATCAAGAAAGCATTAAGATGGCACCCTTCGAAGCTTTATATGGACGACGATGTCGTACTCCGCTAAATTGGTCCGAACCAGGTGAAAGTTACTTCTTCAGGCCTGATATAGTGAAAGAGACCGAAGAAAAGGTTCAGAGAATAATTCATAATTTGAAGAAAGCTCAAGCTCGTCAGAAAAGTTATGCAGACAAGCGACGACAACCCTTGTACTTTCTCGTGGGAGATTATGTCTACCTAAAAGTTTCACCGATGAAGGGTGTATCACGTTTTGGGGTTAAAGGGAAGCTTGCACCACGATATATTGGTCCTTTTCTCATTCTTGAAAGATATGGGCCAGTGGCGTATCGACTTCAACTACCTGAAACCTTGTCTGCTGTACATAATGTGTTCCACGTGTCTCAATTGAAGAAATGTCTTCGGGTTCCTGATCGAACCATTGAAGTGACAGATGTTGTCCTAGAGCCAGACTTGACATATTCAGAACACCCTATTCGAGTCTTGGATCAAAAGGACAGGATTACCCGAAGAAAAACTCTCAAGTTTTACAAGATACAGTGGAACCAACATTCCGAAGATGAGGCTACATGGGAGACTCAAGACTTCTTAGAGAAGAATTTCCCAGGCTTTCTAGCCTCATGTAAATTATGATATATATATATATATACATACTTGTAGTAATAGAGTGAGCCCCAAACCACCCCTACCTTGCACCAAAAATCAGGAAATAAAAATGTGAAGCATTTCCTTTTCCACTACTTAATTCTTTTATGGGGGGAAGGATGTAAGACCCCTGGTGTTACTGTTACTAAAACATGAGCATAACATCATAAGCATCAGCATTTCATATATTTGACACACCTAGGATGCATTCACTAGGTAAAAATTTCAAGCAAGTTGTATTGTTATAGCATTTTGCAAATAAGACCCTAGTGTAGGATACTTAACCCTAAACAGGGATCTGAAGGGTAAAGCAAGACCCAAATAGAAAAAACCCTGAAGTTTAAGTAAAATGGTCATAAATTGTTCCTAAGAATGGACCTACATTACATTTACACCCCTGAGATACCAAAGACCCTAATTGGAACCTTGGAAAACCCTAAACCTAAACCCTAGTGGGCTAAGTGCAAAACTAGGGCACTTTTGGACTAGAGTGCAAAAACCATGGTAATAAGGTATCTTGAGTCATATGGTTCACATTTATGCGAATTTGCAAGCTAAACCCTGAATTTTGGACCTATATGCAAAAAAGACCCTATTTGTGCTCTCACCCTAAGTCTGAAATTCAGTGTTATGAGCTCAACTTTGGAGCTTTGTAACTTCCAAATTTTAAGGTTTTTGCCCAAGGTCAGCACATCAGATGTTTAGACCTATTATAGAAGAACAACTTTGATGCAGACATCTGAAGGATTACGGGGAGGCTACGCTAGCGCAAAACAAAATTTTCAACCCCATAAAACCAAGAACTACTGCGGTTATAGGTCATGGAATTACCACTAGACGCGCAGAGCAGCGGAAGACGTCTCGATGTAGACGAACGCATCGAGCAGTGTCGTGCAGTCGTCGGCGTCCTTCATGTCCTCGCACGGTTCATCCTAGTGCTCCAGATGCAGCACCTCCGAGGTATCCACACGTACAGGGAGGAAGCGACGCGTACCGAACTGCTAGGTTCGCGACGGCGGCTTGGCGAGGGCGAGAGGCGAGCGGCTACTCGTTTTCTGGTGGTGAATTAGGGTTGGCCTGACCGTGCCCCCGCCCCTCATTATATATAGGCGTTATGGTGGGCTTCTGACACCGAGGCCCATCAGTAACCCTAAAGCCCAGTCTAATTTCGGATCTAATCCGAGTTAGGCTTCCTTCCCCTTAAGTGTGTGACCCTATAGGTTCACGTAAAAATAGACATAGCCCGAGTACTCTTACTTAGCCCAATAATTGACAGCGGCCTCTAGCAAGACATGTCAACTCCTATGAGCACGTAAAGATCATATCAGACGAACCATTGCAACATTACGTACATGATGTTCCCTTTGTCTCACGATATTTGGTCTGGCTCTAAGCTGACCTCTCTTTCTCGATACTGTGAATTGGAATCCTTTCAATGGTTAACTCTTAACCCTAGCACGGCCATGCATTTCTTGATCCAATCACTCGAGGGGCCCAGAGATATCTCTCTCACAAAGAGAGGGACAAATTCCATCTTGACTGACCATGCCTCACAGCATGCTTCCTGACAAACCCAAAACTACCTTTATAACTACCCAGTTACGGAATAGCGTTTGATAGTCCCTAAGTAAGTCAATTCACATCTTGACAACATGCGACAATCTCAGGTCTAAGGATACAGTATTCATGTTGCAAAAAGAGAACTATATTACAATATCTCATGTTGGGTCGGTCCAGCCTCATGTCATACATGCGCCCACATTATTAGTTTAACATCTCCATGTTCATGACTTGTGAAATGTAGTCATCAACTAATACATGTGCTAGTCATCGACTCTGACTAGGGACATCATTTAGAATAACCATATAAGTAAAGAATCTCACAAACAATTCACATAATTGCTAATCAATACAAGGTGCCATCCATGGATATTCAATTAAGCAATATATATATCATGGATACAAAGAAATATGCTCATCTCTATGATTATCTCTAGGGCATATTTCTAACAGTCTCCCACTTGCACTAGAGTTAATCTAGAAGATATCTAATACCCATAGATCTCATGTGTACCTCATGCTTACGTTGTGGAAGAGGTTTGGTCAAAGGATCAACAACATTCAAATTCGTATGTATTTTGCATATCTTTATCTCACCCCGCCTAACGAATTCCCGTATGAGGTGAAACTTCCGCACGTGTTTGCTTTTCTGGTGATTCCTTGGCTCCTTAGCTTGCGCAATAGCCCCATTGTTGTCACAGTAGAGGTTCAATGGACTAGATGCATTAGGAAACACACCAAGCTCGATGAGGAACTTCCTTATCCAAACACCTTCCTTCGCAGATTCAGAAGCTGCAATGTACTCGGCTTCTGTTGTAGAATCAGTCACAGTCTCCTGTTTGGAACTCTTCCAACTAACAGCACCACCATTTATTGTGAACACAAAACCTGATTGCGATTTTAACTTGTCTGGGTCAATTTGGAAGCTAGCATCGGTGTAACCAGTTACAACGAGCTCCTCCTTACCCCCATATACCAGGAACATATCTTTAGTCCTTCTTAAGTACTTAAGAATGCCTTTTACCGCTGTCCAGTGACCCTCACCTGGATCAGCCTGGTACCTACTTGTAGCACTTATAGCGTATGAAACATCTGGGCGTGTACTTATCATGGCATACATGATTGATCCAATTGCTGAGGCGTATGGTACCTTACTCATGCGCTCCCGCTCATTAGCCGTCGCAGGACATTGCATCTGGCTAAGGTGTATACCATGTGACATAGGTAAGAACCCTTTCTTGGACTGTTCCATGTTGAACCGTTTCAAAACCTTGTCAATGTACGTATCTTGACTTAATCCTATAAGCCTCTTCGACCTATCTCTATAGATCCTTATGCCCAAAATATATGCTGCTTCCCCTAAGTCCTCCATAGAAAAACTCTTTTTCAATGAAGCCTTGACGGACTCCAGCATAGGAATGTCATTCCCAATCAATAATATGTCATCCACATACAAGATCAGAAATACAACAGCACTCCCACTTTCCTTCTTGTAAACACAAGCTTCTTCTTCATTTTGATGAAAACCAAGCCCTTTGACCACCTCATCAAAACGAATGTTCCAACTCCGAGATGTTTGCTTCAACCCATAAATTAATGGATTTCTGAAGTTTGCATATCTTTCCAGCATTGATCGGATCGACAAAACCCTCGGGCTATATCATATACATGTCCTCATCTAGGTTTCCATTAAGGAAAGCTATTTTGACATCCATCTGCCAAATCTCATAATCGAAATATGTGGCAATAGCTAGAATGATCCGAATAGATTTAAGCATCGCTACTGGCGAGAATGTCTCGTCATAGTCAACTCCTTGAACTTGTCGAAAACCCTTTGCAACAAGTCGAGCCTTATAGATGTGAACATTTCCATCCATGTCTTTCTTCTTCTTATAGATCCATTTGCATTCTATGGGTCTAACACCATCAGGTGGGTCAACCAAGTTCCAAACTTGATTTTCTCCCATGGAATCTATCTCGGCTCTCATGGCGACTTGCCATTTCTCAGAATCTGGGTCCATCATCGCTTCTGCATATGTTGCAGGTTCGTCGTTGTCTAACAACAACACTTCCCCGTTGCCCAACAATAGCACTTCTCCTCGTGCCTCGTGAAGCCTTGCTGACCTTCGTGGTTGTGGTGGTGATTCTCTTGCCATAGACATCTCAACTTGTTCTGCTATATTAGCATCACTTGTTGAATCTTGTCCCACTGGCTCATCCTGAACTTCTTCAAGATACACCTTTTGTTTACTTTTCTCTCTTTTGAGAAACTCTTTCTCTAAGAACACACTGTTCCGGGCGACAAACACTTTGCCCTCTGACCGGTGGTAAAAGTAATATCCTAAAGTTTCCTTTAGATATCCCATGAACATGCACTTGTCCGATTTTGGAGTGAGTTTATCCGACTGAAGTCGCTTGACGTAAACCTCACAACCCCAAATCTTCAGAAAAGACAAACTGGGAGTCTTCCCAGTCCACATCTCATATGGTGTCTTAACTATGGACTTAGACGGTACCCTATTTAGTGTAAAAGATGATGTTTCTAGAGCGTATCCCCAAAACGACAAAGGTAGGTCCGACTGGCTCATCATTGATCGAACCATATCATTACGTCGCTCAGACACGCCATTCCTCTGAGGCGTTCCAGGCGGCATAAGCTGTGGAACAATTCCACAACTCCTTAGATGATTGCTAAACTCATGACTCAAATATTCACCTCCACGATCCGATCGCAGTGCTTTAATTTTCTTGCCACGCTGATTTTCTACTTCATTCTGAAACTCTTTGAACTTTTCTAAGGATTCAGACTTGTGTTTCATTAAGTAGACATACCCATATCTACTAAAATCATCAGTGAAGGTTATGAAGTATTAGAATCCTCCCCTAGCTGTCGTACTCATTGGTCCGCACACACCAGTATGTATGAGTTCCAATAAATCTAATGTCCTCTCTGGTAAACCCGTGAAGGGCGCCTTGGTCATCTTACCAAGTAAGCAAGCTTCACATGTCTCGTATGATTCAAAATCAAACGAAGTTAAAAGCCCATCAGAATGAAGTTTCTTCATGCGATTCTCACTTATATGACCCAAACGACAGTGCCACATGTAGGTAGGACTTAAATCATTAGGCCGAGGCCTTTTAGCACTAATATTACAGATAGGTGCATCATCAAGATTTAAAATGAATAACCCATTCATAATGGATGCAAAAGCCACAAACATGCCATTCTTAGAGATCACACAACCATTGTTTTCACTCGCAAATGAATAACCATCCTTCATCAAACATGAAGGAGACATAATGTTTCGACTCATACTAGGAACTAGATAACAATTATTTAACTCCAAAATAAATCCTAATGGGAGGTGGAGTTGCATCGTCCCGACGGTCAACGCAGCAACTCTTGCATTATTGTCTACCCGGAAATCAACTTCTCCTCTTTTCACGCTTCTACTTCTTATCATTCCCTACATCGAATTGCAAATATGGGCAACCGATCCGGTATCAAATTCCCAAGAATTAATATAAGAATCAGCAAGAAAAATTTCTGTAATGTGAATAGCATGTGTACCTGCTGCGGCTGTACCCTTACCGCCACGATCCTTAATAGAGGCTAAGTACTGCTTGCAATTCCTTTTCCAGTGACCAAGTTCTTTGCAATAAAAGCACTCTGCATCTGCAGCTGGTCCAGCCTTGGGCTTTTGATTTGGCTTGGATACTGTATCCTTTGCCTTGCCCTTCTTCTTTTGAGATTTACCCTTCTTCTTAAAGTTGGGTTTGTTTTGGACCGCCATCACATGGTCGCTGCTGCCAGTGCTTTTCTTTATGTCCCCCTCTGCTGTTTTCAGCATGCCACATAGTTCATTGAGGCCCCTCTCCACCCCATGCATATGGTAGTTCGTAATGAAGTTTCCATAGCTGGGCGGAAGAGATGCCAAAATGAAGTCAGTGGCCAACTCTTGGCTTATTGGGAAGCCTAGCTTCTCCAACCTCTGACTATAACCAACCATTTTGATTACATGTGGCCCAACTGCTGCGCCTTCTGCTAGCTTGCATTCCAGAAAGGCTTTGGACACATTGAACCTTTCAGTCCTAGCCTGAGTCTGGAACATATCCTTGAGCGCCACGATCATATCGTGCGCCTCATGGTTTGTCTCAAACTGCATCTGTAGCTCAGGCTCCATGCAAGCAAGCATTAGGCAACTCACTTCAAGATTAGCATCCATTGCTTTCTTGTAAGCGGTTTTAGCTGCAGCAGTTGCATTTTCACCAGGATCCTCTGGCAGTGGGGTGTCTAGAACGTCTTCCTTTTTTTCAGCCCTGAGAACAATTCTCAGGTTACGGATCCAATCCGTATAGTTTGTTCCATTTAACTTATCCTTTTCAAGAATTGATCGCAAAGTAAATGTTGGGTGTGCTAGGTGCCATTTATCTACAACAAAATAATGCAAAATACTAAGACAAAAATATCCATGACAGAGTAAATCATATTAAACATTTAATAGTCTACTCCCACTAAAATCAATATCCCTCGATTGATACTTAGTGATTCATAACCCACAACTAACAAGTCTACTAGTGAGCTTTAGCATCACCGCTAGAAGACAAGGTAGATCGGTAAGCAACTCCTTGCTAATCATATCATATATATGACTTCCGTTGTTGGGTGACATCTCTATGTCTCGGCTCCCAACCTTATGCCCCAAAGTCCTTAACCATTAAGCTGACTTTGTTTAAGTTAACCAACCCTTTCTGCAATTCGTATCCGATACAAACCTATCTAGTCAAGGAAAACTGGTGGCACCCTAATTTCATAGACCCACCACCAATTGTACAAGACTTATGATAGTGCAAGGTTTGGAGAGGCATTTAATCTTAAACATTTATGAGGGATCGTCCTACTTATATCATCGCACGCAAGGACATATATGCAATATGAACAAGTAGAACATTAAGAATGGCATTCACACAACAGTTGTGATTCGGTATGGCTTGCTGTCACATGGTGATCCCCATCTCCAATAATCTGTCCATCACGATGATCTCCATCTCCATGATATAGGTATGCCATCCTTCAGGTGATGAGTCCTTCAAGACCTATCTAACGTATGCTGGTAAACAAATTACATATACGCTTTGGACCATCACATGTTGACACACAGGTCATTACATTAAATTTGGACAATACATGTGGCTCCAGCCGTATTGCCCTGGTCATGACACGCGGGTCATGAATAATTCATTAATATGCATCATATACACACAATAGCCATACCGATCACAAGATGTCATGCAAAAACAGGTTAGACAAACACGTTTCTATATGTTCGCCACTACAGCAGATAGCCACGGACTTTCGACCCGAAGAAGATTACACTCATGACGTCGATCTGTTACGTCAATCTGCTGGTTGTGTACGCAGTTAGCCCCGATGGTGATTCCAGCCGGTAGGGGCAAGTCGTGCACATAACAGAGAAGGACGAACTAATCTCTTCAGTCATATCCGATGTAATCTACTTCAACCCTTTATAACCAATTGATCTAATCAAACCGTGCATCAAGTAGATCCATCTCATGAACCTAGATCCAGACCTAAAACTACGCAGAACCTGCTTTGATACCACTGAAGGATTACGGGGAGGCTACGCTAGCGCAAAACAAAATTTTCAACCCCATAAAACCAAGAACTACTGCGGTTATAGGTCATGGAATTACCACTAGACGCGCAGAGCAGCGGAAGACGTCTCGATGTAGACGAACGCGTCGAGCAGTGCCATGCAGTCGTCGGCGTCCTTCACGTCCTCGCACGGTTCGTCCTAGTGCTCCAGATGCAGCACCTCCGAGGTATCCACACGTACAGGGAGGAAGCGCCGCGTACCGAACTGCTAGGTTCGCGACGGCAGCTTGGCGAGGGCGAGAGGCGAGCGGCTACTCGTTTTCTGGTGGCGAATAAGGGTTGGCCTAACCGCACCCCGCCCCTCATTATATATAGGCGTTATGGTGGGCTTCTGACACCGAGGCCCATCAGTAACCCTAAAGCCCAGTCTAATTTCGGATCTAATCCGAGTTAGGCTTCCTTCCCCTTAAGTGTGTGACCCTATAGGTTCACGTACAAATAGACATAGCCCGAGTACTCTTACTTGGCCCAGTAATTGACAGCGGCCTCTAGCAAGACATGTCAACTCCTATGCGCACGTAAAGATCATATCAGACGAACCATTGCAACATTACGTACATGTTGTTCCCTTTGTCTCACGATATTTGGTCTGGCTCTAAGCTGACCTCTCTTTCTCGATGCTGTGAATTGGAATCCTTTCAATGGTTAACTCTTAACCCTAGCACGGCCATGCATTTCTTGATCCAATCACTCGAGGGGCCCAGAGATATCTCTCTCACAAAGAGAGGGACAAATTCCATCTTGACTGACCATGCCTCACAGCATGCTTCCTGACAAACCCAAAACTACCTTTATAACTACCCAGTTACGGAATAGCATTTGATAGTCCCTAAGTAAGTCAATTCACATCTTGAGAACATGCGACAATCTCAGGTCTAAGGATACAGTATTCATGTTGCAAAAAGAGAACTATATTACAATATCTCACGTTGGGTCAGTCCAGCCTCATGTCATACATGCGCCCACATTATTAGTTTAACATCTCCATGTTCATGACTTGTGAAATGTAGTCATCAACTAATACATATGCTAGTCATCGACTCTGACTAGGGACATCATTTAGAATAACCATATAAGTAAAGAATCTCGCAAACAATTCACATAATTACTAATCAATACAAGGTGCCATCCATGGATATTCAATTAAGCAATATATATATCATGGATACAAAGAAATATGCTCATCTCCATGATTATCTCTAGGGCATATTTCTAACAACATCCCCTTTGGTTGTTATGTAAAAATTGGAGTAAAGCAAGCTCAAAGTTACTGTATCAGAACTGAGTTAGAAACCTGAAACTGAACTTTAGTTCAGAAGTGGTCACAGTGATATGAGGCTGAATTTGGTGCGTCCTATCTTTGAATTCATTCGGTTTTAACCCAAGAATCCTGTAGTAAGTTTGTAGACTGATGTATGGAGAACAAATTTTATTAAGGGAGATTGTTCTGTTCCTAACAAGAATCCAGAGATCAAGAGGGAAGAAGATAGTCGGTTCAGGCGACTGAAGAGCATCACCATGGTACAGTACCGGGTGGATAAGTTTCAGCCTCGCCGCCGACGACCAATCCACGCCGTGATTTGCACCGGGGTCGGGATGGGCGATCGGCGAGCATCTCCGCGCGAAGATCTTCTTGATCTGGGTAAGATCACCGCGGTGAAGTGCAATAATTCCGGTCGCCACGCGGCCACTCCTCATTCCAGCCATATTCGGTCATCGGCGCCGCTCCCCTCCGTTCATCCACGCCGCACCGATTAGACCGCGTTACTATCGCGACAGGGACGTGGCAAGCCCGTAAGAAAGGGCAGCGCTCGATGCCGCCGTTAATCGCCAGTGAAGACCGGTAATGGTTATCACCATGGCCATGGCATTGGCTCACTGCATCTATAAATTCACCGCGTCCTCACCCCCTTCGTTCAAATCAACCGAGCTCAGCCCTTCGTCTCTAAATTGCGAAGCCGTAGCACTCGCTCCCACCCTCGATTAGCCACCCTAGCCGGAGAATCACCAATTTCCTCCAAATCGGTCTGCCGCGCCACCAAGAACAGCCTGCCCGTGGCCAGCCCGCTCTGGTAAGACACTGTCCAATTCACGTATTGTTTTCATGACTCTGCACGCTTGTGAAGCTCACTGTGGCACCCATTTACTCAATTCGACCATGGTTTGGCGGGAACGCGTGCTCACGAACTTGGTTTCCGCCATGATCGTGGACAGACAGTTCCTAGTAGGGTTTAGGTCAAATAAATGGGTGTTCCTAGATCGTCCTAGGTCAGTTATGCCTCCCCGTTAGTTAGCCGTAGCAGTCATCACCGGCGATAGCCGGTACGGGCCGCGTCAGAGACGAACGTCGAGCGCGCCGCGGTCAGGGAGTTATTTGGGGAAGGAATAGAAGTGTGAGGGTTTTTCTGCAAGGTGTCAGTGACTGTTAATATAGTGTTCTGGACTTATTCGGGTTATTCAAACCTGCAGGGATTTATTTGCAAAGTCGCCGTCGCGCGCGCGGGCGCGCGTGGGCGCGCTCCTGTTCCCTGTGCAGTTGGGCCGCCTGGGCTGAAATCGGCCCAGGACTGTTCCTTCTTTTTCCTTTTCTTTTTCTGAAAGGACTCCAACAATTTTAGAAAATTGTGGAAAAATCCTAAAAATGTCAAACAAATTTTCCTAGATTCCTAATTTCCATAGTATTTAATAAAAATAGTTTTATGATTTTTAGGTCAAATGGGAAATTTTGGAGTATTTATAATAGCCTAAAACATTGTGTCTGGATTTTTATAAAATAGATGATAATTCCAAAAATCCCTAAACTTTTTATATGAACTCTAAACATTATTTAGAAGCCTTGGGTAGAGTTTGATTTGATTTGGACCTTGTTTGATAACTAGAACCCAAAACCCTACCCCCTGCCCTTTGAATTCCTTTACTAACTCCGGAAACCCTAGTTTCTCGGAGAACCGTGAAGGAAAATTGTATTCAAGACCTTAGATAATAAACTCTTATTATCTTTGCATTCTCATGAGCATTACATGGGCATTCATTGTTATGTATGGTTATCTTTAGAAAATGAAGAAGAAGTTGAAGTAGGAGAGAAGACTTCACCACCACCACCTCAGGAACATCAGGCAGACAGCTGTTTTTATTTTGACATCTGTGAAACTGAGCCTGAATCACCTATAAACCAAGGCAAGCCCTGGTGCATTTGCCACCTCCATGACTCTTTTAAAATCTTTCTCACTTGCTTGATGCATTAGGTGATAGGAGTTGATTGCTAAGACAATTCCTGCATTACCTTCCTTGAATTTGATTACCTTTCTTTGAATCCCTGTTTTACAAAGGTTTTCCTATGCTTAGTCTTGCTTTAGCAAACAAAATGTTTTGTTTTTACAAAAGATGATGTTGCAAAGTGGGAAGGATGTTTTTGAAAGGAAAACTTGATGGTGGATCCATCATGGCCATGATGGGTTCAACATCGGAAATGATGTACCTCTGTCAGGTACCAAACTTTGGGATTGAAATAATTAAGATGAGACCGGGTGGGTGACTTGCACGAGAAGAGAGTCTCGGTGTAGTGTCTCCGTCTGAATCGATTAAGGACCGTCTCGATGTAGGCTTGATGACTGAGGACCCTTTAACTGGTCACATGCCTCGTCATGGGTAAGCTTTGCCTCGGGCAGACTAAGGCCAGAATAAGATACCATGCAATGGGAGTGGAGAGATGGCGAGAGTAGTGTGTACCCTCCGTGGCAAGAGGCTGGATGGTGGTGTATCTGTGCTCTCGGTTGGCGTGAACCTGATCTGGTCTTAAGAACCCCGGTGGCGGGTTGACATATGCAAGGGTTAAGTGCTACATATGTCGTGTGATTGGAGATCCTCAGCTGAGTATAATCAATTCGGATCGCCGTACCTTCGCGGTTATGAAGACTTGGTCACTGACTTACACGTAGAACTCCAGTGAAGATGAAGGGTTGTTAATAAATTGGCTAGTGTAGGTCAAGTGATTGAACTAGGGTAGAAAGAACTCTAGAGACAGGTAACCTTACTTTACCTGACAAGTAAAATTGGATTTTTAAGGATCCACTTTTAGTAAGCATTTCTACAAACAGAGTCTTTGACTATTGTTAAGCCTTACCTTGACTCCCTTAAAGCCAGCATACCCTTGAGAGTCTTTTCTTTAGTCGGGTAAGTCTTGCTGAGTAATTCCATACTCAGGGTTTTATTCCCTATTGTTTTTAGGTGAAGAAGCGACAAACTTTTGTTGTTTCTGTTCCAAGGTGGTCTTAAAAGAAGAAAACCAAGAGTAAAGCTGCGGGAGGAAGGGTTCCTCCATAAAAACTTTTGTTTGATACTTATCTGGAGGGGTTTTTGCCTCCCTTGGCTTGTAATAATAATACTCGACACTCGTATATTATATCCTGGTCTGTAATATTTAACTTTGTCTTACTTTTGAATAAAGGTAAGTTTATGTAATCGCTTCCGCATTTCCGTATCTCTGATAATTTGTAATGGCTGCGTGACGGGTAAAACGCTCTTGGGAAAGGTAAGAAAAGAAGATACCGAACTTGTCAAGTGATTCAGGAACACCTGCAGGGTTGTCTGAGGTTTGTTGGACAAGGACAACTGTAGGTGGGCCTAATGACTTGGGAGGTTCCGTCACAGCATCTCCAGCATGTGGCCCGAGTAAATCCTCGAGGTACCAAACTCGACCGTATGCCCATGCTGCAGTTCCACAACCACCGCCGGATCGCTAATTGTCTTCTCCGACGACGGCGTGTTCGAGGACATGGTCGCAGTAGACAACGACGAGGCAGAAGACGACATGGTCACGACCATCAGCGGTAGCGAGCGGTTTGCTTGACGCGGGCTAGATCACCAGTAGCGCAAGAGCGAAAGAGGGCAAGCAAGCAAAGAGAAGAAAGCTAGGGTTTTCAACGTACGCGCAGATGGGTAAAAGGCTGCAGCCTAGGCACAATTTTTTATAGGCCAGGGCAGCGTCTAAGGAACTCAACAGTCCCATAGTAAAACGTCTCCTTTCAACGGTCACATTTCAAAAACCCCGCGGGACCACTTCGAGCGAGGGCAGCGTTTCGACCATCTCTCGACAGACTTCGGCACCTGCTCACTTAGTCGAACTGGCCCCTCGGAGGGCAGATGTTGGGGCGAAGTTAGACCTCGAAGACTGAATAGTGAGAGCCCCACGATGAAGGGAGCACAAAGAGCGGGTGAAGGCTTAGGCGCTCCCTCCATCTCGGTGGGTCATGACGGAGGCCACCATGACTTTGGAAGGCTGAACACATGGAACGCGAAGACCATGTGTCGTTACCCGCTCATTATTATAATAGGGGGCCTGTATATAACCGACCAGTGTTACAGGGTCTCACTTGTAAGCAACTGTGTGGGCAGAATTGTTCGTCTGTTTGTCCGTGCGTGCACTTATCCACGTTGTAATGACCCGTGGTAACACCCCAAAGGGGAATATTCCAGAGATAAAGTAGGTAACCAAAGGCACAACCGTCTTTGATAGGGTGAAGCTGTCCTTGGTTACCTATAAATAACCCTGTACAGCACCATTGCGGGGACCAAAAAAACATTGTTACCATAATACATTGTGTTAACGGGCATCAAACTATTTTATGTTCTCCCACTGTTCGAGCTAGTCTGACCACATGTCAGCAAGTTCCAACAGTTATTTTTTTCTCTAAAAAACAATCACTATGAGTGCATGAAATTGTCCATAACATAGCTGTCACTCCTACAAACATCTATTTTCGTTCTATACTTTCTATGCATATCAACCAATTCCCGAACAAATGAGTTAGGGATCCTAATGGATTTAACCCAATAGCAATTTATATATTCTCCAAACAATTCTAGCACGCCGGCAATCAAAGAAGAGGTGTTTAATTGTTTCGTTTGATCGGTTCATCGTCATGGAAGCTAGCACAAACCACTTGCACTATTATCTATAAGCCTAGTTTTTGGAAGTCTTTTTATTTTGGCCCAAGTCAGAGACTGAAATAGAATAAATTATTTTTTTATTAGCACGATAGGGATTGAATTGAACCTAGCAACAAAAATCTAGCAAATGCGTGTGTGTGTGCTTGTCCTTGTAATCGCGCGCGCATAACCGTAGAACAGACCATCTGCTTGAGCACACGATAATTCATGGATGTGCACTGATGGTTGACACAGACACGATTTGGTCGATGACGAATAATTTCCTCATTGATCTGACAGGGCGAGCAGCTCCTCCAGGTAATCCGCGCCAAGGTCCTCCAGCTCGAGCACGCCGCAAGGAGCTGCCTGCTGCTGCTTTTGCTTGCCATGCCCATGCCCATGCCCACCATGGCCGCGGCTACTACTCGCCGCCACCTTCGCCCGTTCTTCCTTGCCGCCGGCTGCCGTCTTGTTCTTGGGCAAGCGCTTGCGGATGCAGTGGCGGCGCTTGAGCGCCAGCACCGGCGAGACGCCCGCGTCGACGCTGAGCCCCAGCGCCCGCAGCGACTCCTGCACGTGCTCGACGGGGAAGTTGAGCACCGCGGAGGAGCTGCGCATGGAGTAGGCGGCCTGGTCGTAGGCCAGCGCGGCGGCCTCGGGGGTGTCGAAGGTGCCGATCCACACGCGCTCGCCGTTGCGCGTGGAGTCCCTGATCTCCGCCGCGAACTTGCCCCACGGCCGCCTCCGCACCCCGATCAGCGGCGCGTCGCCGCCGCCGCCGGCGGCCGCCGCCTCCTCCTGCAGCAGCAGGTAGTCGCGGGGGCACGCGCTCGCCCCGTGCGCGGCGGCGTTGGGTTGCATCGTCGTCCACGTCGCCGGCGATGAGTATGCGCCTGGTGCTGGTGTGTCCGTCGTCGAAGCGCCGGAGGAGGTGCTGCTGGCGGAGACGCAGGCGGCTCCCATGACCGTGAGAGCGCTGAACTGATCCTCCATGCCATCCTCCTGGTAGGTGTAGTACTCATCAACGCCGCCGCCGCCGCCGCCGCCAAAGTGCAGCAGCTGCTGCTGGTGGTGGGAAGAGGAGGGCGTGGCGGCGCCCGACGGCGACGGCGACGCCCAGGCTGTCGACGAGGAAGAAGGGTGGTGGTGGTGGTCACCGCCGTACGCGATATGGTCGTCGTAGTAGTAGTACGCGGAGGAGGAGGCCTGCTGGAAGCCGGAAGATGCCATGGTGCTGTTGGAGTAGCAGTGGCTGTCCACGGCGACGACGCTGCCGTCGTAGTGTTGTAGACCGTAGTGGCTAGGATCGCTAGACACATAGGCGGCGGAGACGGCGTCGCCACAGTAGTAGCTGCTGCAGAATTGAGGTTCCATGGATCACGCACTACTAGCTAGCTAGCTAGCCTACTCCGATCCTCCGCAATTTCTTCAGATTTGTGGCAATCGATCTGTGGAGCTAGTAGCTGGCTAGACTCTAGAGTCTAGAGTCTAGAGCTAGAGCTAGTAGCTAAGCAAGCCTTCCGCTTAAGCTCGCCGTGCCTAGGTGTGCTTATATATGCAATTCTCGTACTGCATTTGGACTGATTAGGCTGCATGGCTTACAAACAAGCCAAAACAAGTAACGAATTATATATACAATGACAGCCTAATTTGCTGGAATAGTTTAATTTTGACTTGGTTCGGTAGTGGAGTGCGTCGTCGACAAGATGCATGCTACGCCGGGGGATCGGCCGGACAGCCACGCCTCTCGCTACTCCAAATATTATTTCTAAAATGTACTCCTAGCTAGATGAGAGATATTCCTTCTGCCCCTTATTACCGGTCGCTACTAGCTAAAAACATGTTTGTCAAACTTTATTAAACTTAACCAGGTTTACAGAGAACATCAGCCGTGAAATTAATAAACGATGCTAATTATATTGTTATAGCTATTATTTTTCCTATTTGGTCAAGATTGAATATACTTAATAATTTGAGATGCAAAAACGACAATTTATTTAGGGACAAAGGAGGCGATTTACAGGGAAAGGTTGCTAGATCGTTAACATATGTGTGAAGAGATAATGTATGTCGGCGTACGGAGGGAACGTACGAAACACCGCAGAATTTTGATGGATGCATCGTCCATGGCTACACAGGCTGCATATCACTACAGTAAACGACAAAATTTCCGACGGCTAAAACCGTCGGACATAAGAGCTAAACCGTCGGACATAAGCTATGTCCGACGGCAGTGTCTTATCTCCGACGGTTTTAAGCGGTCGGCGTTAAAGCGTCGGAAATAACATTATGTCCGACGGCCCCACCCGACCGTCGGAGATAAGGCGGAGTAACGGTTTTAACCGCTGCCTGGGCCCACAACTGCTATGTCCGACGGTTTTAAGCCGTCGGACATAACATAGAGCCTATGTCCGACGGCTTTAAGCCGTCGGACATAACATACAGCATATGTCCGACGGTTTACACGAAAGCCGTCGGACATAACGTTTTTCAGAAATTGCAGAAAAATCTGAATTTTAAAAAATCTGACATTTGCAAATACAAAACAGAATTCATACACATATACACATTCACATTAACAAATATACTCACATAAGTATACACATTCACAAATATAATCACATAAGCATTCACATTCACAAAATTTAACATAACAACATAGTTCCAAATGGTTGCAATAAGTGTTTACATAAACATAGTTGTCCAAACTCCAAAATGAACATTATTCGACGGGTAGGCTTTCACATGAAAGGTTTCAACAAGTGTTTTACATCAGTATCACTCATATCCATCGCCACCTCCTCCGGCTGGACTATGCGTGCTGAAAAGATTGTTCACCCACGAATGTGTTGGGTCGTCCTGACCAGACCCATCTCCAGGTGCGGCAACTGAAGCGGGTGGTGTCTGAAATCCCTATAACACAAGCACATGAAATAGTAACCACTCAGTTGTTCATTTAAACACATAAGACATCTATGAACATGTCACACACGCATATGTGTACATACCATAGGGAATTGTGACGGAGGCGGAGGCGGTGGTGGAGGCGCCAACATTGGCATTGGCAGTGCAAACTCCGGAGGCGGCATCCCATATGTCGGCATCGGGACGCCCGCTTGTTGGGCTAGTTGCTACAAATTATATACAAGTCATTGTTGAGCTAATAAGATACACATCAAGTGTTTTGCAAAATAAGCTACAAAATGTTACTTCAGCTTACCGAGAGAAGAGCTTGATTTTGGGCCTGGAGGTTTGCATAATACTCGTCCCTCTTCTTCTGGTACTCGGCTTGTTGCCTCTGGTACTCAGATTGTTGCCTCTGGTACTCCAATTGTTCCCTCAAGACTGATTGATGGTACTCTGCCTGTTGACGCAACACTGCCATCTCCATGTCGTGGGCGGATGATCGTGAACGGGACGACTGTGAAGACGACGATGTGGACTGTCGTCCACGGCGTCTTAGCTCTCTGGAATCAATCGTAGAATCAAAAATACCCAACCTACAAGAGTGAACCATGCACTTAGTATAGTAACTCATGCCTCAGTTGAATCGCAAGCATATGATGCCAATTTTGTAATCCAAATTAAATAATCTCACCGTCCGTGGGCTTGTCCTCCTCCGCTAGCATATGCTGCCTGAGGGTCGATTGGCTGGCTCCTCCAATCGTACTCCTGCCCATGGCGTTGAACCATCTCCTCCCCATACGAAGCCTGGAGGCAAACAATATCAAATATAAGTGCATAACCCCTATATATGCCATTGCAAACAATATCAAACACATAATAGAGTATCAAAAACTCACTAGACGGTCGGTGGCCGTCTGAGTGCATAACACATCAGGATTCTGAGGATCAGAACCCCTATGCCCTTGCATATACACCTCCACATCCGTGGGCGTACGACCGAATTTGACTTCCTGTACATAAAAGTTACAATGACACATTTCTATGTAATTCAAAAGTTACAACAAACTGTGACTTACCATTCGCATATATTGATTAAGTACCTTTAGTTTTCGTTAGTGTCAATTGGAAGTATTTTTTCCTTTTCTTTTTTATGGGTTAAATGCATGGGTGAGTTCTGAACTTGTTAAGGAATACCAATTAAGTCCATAAACTTTAAAAATGTATTTCTAAGTCCTTTAAAATATCTAAATAAATATAGAACCCTATATATATATATATATATATATATATATATATTAGACATGCATATATAAAATGTGCCAATTGTATATATATGCCAAGTAAGCTTAAAATGTTATGCAACCATATATAACACTATACATTTTTACTCTAAAGGTCATTAAATACACAAATATGTCTTAACATTAATTCTACATGTTAACCCAATTAATATCTTAAATAAATGATGCTAAAAATATATATTAATATTTGTGTTGGCACCACACATGTTAGCACATAATTTATTTTAAATGATTGACAACTCTCTAAAAATTAATGGTGAAGTTCAAATAAATTGTTACAAAAATTTGACCCATATAAAGATAACAGCAGAGATCTAGAAAGCACTAAAAATATTTAGTATTATGTAAAAATGGCGAATAAATAAACAGAAACTCCGCCATTATTTCTAATCTAAAAGCCACAAATTTATCTATTTCTAAATCATGAAACGAGCTATAGTAGCAATGAATTTAAGAGGATGAAGTTACTAACCTTTAGAACCTAGAATGAATGAAGCAATGAACTCTTCACAAATCGCTCAAGCAAAACCTTGCATGAGCTCATTCACATTAGCAAGAACAGATGGAGAGAGAGAGAGAAGGTAAATATATAGCGTTGGACATTTTATCCTGGTTGTCTTGATGGATCAGTGCGAGCCTAAAGATCTCACCCTTTAATTTAGTCCCCGTTAGAGTCACCAATAATTAGGAATAAAGGTGTACGAGGACTAAAATCCAAAAATAAAGTTGGGTTCTCTACTAGTGACCTATCTAGGCCTTTGTGGTGAACGCAAAACCAAACATAACTGCAAAGGACTTGTGTCGTTTCAGAGGATTATTAGTGAGTAAATTCGATCAAAAGATTTGTTCCATGTGATTAAATAGTACAATTAAATTTGTATCAATTGGACTATATTTAATAGGTAAAGATTGTACAGCACCATTGTCTTCTCTAGCTAAGAATGTTATAACTCATCTATTGATCCACGAGATAATTGGATTTTTGCCACTCACAACATTGTCTTCTTGTTATAATTACCACTGTGTCTATAAATTGTGGGTCCAGGTGGGTCTATGAAATATGAACCTAATGGCAATTTTACAAACATGTTTCTTGCTGATGGCAAATATCAAAATCTCTCATTGATCCACGGTGTATGTCCAAACAAGTGACCTTTATTTATTTATGTTCTCAACAAACCCTCGATCCCTCCCACACAATGGTGGTCTATATAATTAATGGTTTTTAAATAGGCAAGGTCTTGAATTCCGTTGGCGCCCCTTGAAACCAAGGCAAAAAAAAATGGAAACCTCAAAGCTCACCACACACAACTAATCACACAACTAATAGGAACTTTCAAGTCATATATAAAATTGAACAATAATGGATAATTTTATTTGCTCCCATCCAAACTAAACATTTTCTTCCCACTACAATTAATCATCATGCAACTTAAACTAAATGCCGCATATAATTATGTTTGGTAAGATCGCTACCTTGTCATCTTCAATAAGCGAGAAATGATCACAAAATAATAATTAAGGCCATGATTGTTTTAGTAGTGTTTGAAAAGCTTTGCCTTTAGACGATGGAGTATCTAGATTATATAATTCCAGGTGTGTCGGACTTGTTTCTGAGGGCTTCCTATATTAATTAAGGCAACCTAGATAAGAAAAAGCTAGTAGAGAGTTTTGCGTTGTTGGATGGTGAAATCAAGGGGAGGGATGGTTAGATATTTGTTTCAGCCAGGGTAAATTGGTAATAATCCACTGTCCCCATCTAGAGATGGCAATGGATCACGATACAAATATTTCTTCATAAAAATTAGAGTCCTTAAATAATTTATGAATAAAATACAGTCCAATACTAATCCGATTTAATAATTGAAGTTTGTAGTGTAAAATCTAGAGCCCATTACCACTCCTATAGCCATCTCAATCAAAACTTCTTACGACGCAGCTGCGGACATAATCTGATGATATACTGTGAACTTGTATATGTGAAAAGAAAAGAAAAAAAAAGTTCCAACTAATATAACATCACACACACCAATATATAGTAACCCAGTTCATTAATTATATGTTTGGTAATATATAGTAAGCACATCATTTACGGACTAAACTAATATATATATGTGTGTTTTGTTCTTGTCTCACTTTATTAATTTTCTCAGATACAGCAGATAGAGAATGACCTTTCAGATCGAAGCTTGATGGAAAGTGTACCTAGATACTAGCTAGTCGTAGTACGTGGTAGGCATATCTGGAACGTACGGCTGGGTAGATTTTGCATACCATATATGTACACTTCTGGGAAGGAACCGGTAGCACGTGAAGGATCGTCCGTCTCGCGATACGTGGCTGCTACAGCGCTATTACTAATAAATGTATACACATACATAACTCGAGATATGTGCTTATTATTTACATTTATAATATGTAGTACTATATATGTGCTACATTTATATATAGTACTTTAATTTGTGTAGATCCAATGAATGCTTAATTAGAGTACAAGTACAACAACGTAAGTACATGTAGCCAGTGCCAAAAATGGTGCGGATTTCGTGTGTCTCGTTGACATTTATTATATAGATAAGTACATGCATGTGTCTTAATTAGCTAGTCAAATATTGTTTTGCATATGCTCAATTAGCAGAGTACTATGCCTCCTCCCCTAGACACAAATTGTCAGACGACAAAAAAACATCTACTGCTCTGGAAACCATGCATTAGTTATATTAGTATATGCAAGATGGATAAGGTATCATAAAAATTCTAGCTGGGTCCTATATTTATATATTATTGATAAAACATAATGGTGTTTGTGCCTCTTAATCGTGTGAAAATATTGCGTTTAACAAATTTGGGCTAGTGGTTATATACTAGACGTTAACGGTACGGTGGTATATCTTTATATATATACATGTAAATGCTGTCTTTCCAAGCCAATATATAATTTGCATTAATATATAATTTCCAAGCCAATATATTAACTTTACCTAGCTAGCTAGCTAGAATGTTTTAAACTTCAATGTAAATCTTGAATATATGCTTGATACATATACACTAGCTAGATAACTTTTTTTTTTCTTGAGGACAAGAAACACCACAGATATATATTGGGATATGCCAGATATATTGAAGGAGATTCCAGATCAGGGTTTCCTCGGTAACACAACAACAAAACCCCCACCGCCAGCTCATCGTACGTCTTCGCTTGCTCATCGAACTGATGCACAACTCAGGCCGCCGGCGGCACCAACGACATGCATGAACTAGTTCAGTGTATCTGCTGTTTAGTGGATCAAATCGGTGTCTTTAATTATTTATACCTATATTACGGTTTCCGGTGTCCTTCGCTTACTACTCCGTACGTCTCAAATTTTCGTTCTTTAGATTGAAAGCATCTCGAATTTGACTAAATTTATACAATATATCAAACAAATTTATTCTGTCCAGATGACCGATCGCCGCCGAAATGGTTACAGTGCAAGTGCTGCATGCGGCTTCCTATTCGGTTCCAGGAATATACATCTGAAGCTGCTGCTGCTGCTTTCAACGCACTGCACGGCCTCTCCACATGTACGCAATCTTCAGTAAATTCAATCTTAATCTGCATCTGGTCTGTCGCGTGCTTGCATGTGAACAACCTAGCTAGCCAAAGCCCAAAGATTCCGCACACACCCAAGTGATCATGGCGACTGCTTATATATTCGTCCACTAATTAATTACATTATTAGTAAATGCATCGAACTTGCTTCTTTAGTTAGGTGACGGCCTTTTCGATCTGGATCGGTTAATACCTGTTTTGTTTCCACAAATGACATCTGTGCTGCATGCATGGAAGCTTATTGTTCACTACAAAAAAAATAACAATTTTCAGCAACCAAGTTATCGTAACGTCTAAGATGGAGTGAATTAGACAATCTAGTTCAGAAACTAAGTCATTTTGTTTTTATCCTAATTAAAACTTATGCAATGAACAAATTATTTACGTACAACTACTGTTTTAATTAAGTGTGTTGATATCTCTAACACAAAGAATTAAACAATATCTGGGTTCCAAATTTATCAACTAGCTTATTAGCTAAGACAGGTTGCTAGATAACACAACCAAGGTATATACTATAAATGCAGAAGCAAAAAGGTGATAGATGTATGAACTTCCATCGACGACTCCGATATTTTTACTGGAGTACCGAGAAGCGCATAAACTTTCCTCTAGTCCTAGCTGGAGCCTTTCACAAAGATGCCCATGCGAGGGTCAAACTTCCGATCGGTAACTCCGTGGATAGCCCTCGGCCTTCCCCACGTGTAAGTGGATTTTTGTAATAGCTTGTCTTAGACTTCTTCCCATCGTCTTCACTATCGAGTTTACGGTCAAAATGCCACGAGTCTTGTCCTCTCCAGTACTCGATGGCAGCCATGCCATAAATGTATTTGATGTGATCTCACAAGACTATAGGTCCCTCCGAGTATAATTTTAATGGTACGCGCAAGAACCAAGTGATTTGAGGTATGTAAACCTCACTAAACACTAGATCTAACCTAGAGTAAGCGCTATAAGCAATAGTCTAACTAACCTAATCACTTTATAAAGCGCCTATGATAATCGCCGAGTAATTTTTTTGAGCACTTGGGTATCTATAGCTAATATGAATGAGTCTCGACTTACTAGATGTGGTCCTCAGCTCTCACACTCCTCAAATGGCTAGCTATGGGTGATATATAGCCCTCAAAATAAATATAGCTGTGGGAGGTTGCACATAATTTTTGCGCACTCACCGGACATGTTCGATGCATTCAACGGACATGTCTCGTGAGTCCACATCAGCTAGCCATTGGTCATCTAACTGTTGCTAACCATTAAATATTAGGTGCCTAGTGTTTATACGGTGTGTCACCAGACATGTTTGGTGTCTTATGATGTTCTCCAACTGACATTGCAACATCTACGAGTACCCTCTCAAGTGTGGTATCTGGTGCACCACTAGACACATCCAAAGCCTAGTATTTGGTGCACATGGCTATAGTTTCCCTTCTTCACACTGCATCGATGTCATCCGGTGCTTTATCCAGTGTACCACAAGATTTGTCCACTATTGCTGAGCAACATGTGTTTATTCATTTCTTCTTGTGTCTTCATCCGTGCTTCTTCCATCTTATGCTTGATGTGTTGATCATCTGAGTCACCCCTTTGCCTTAGTCCAAGTCCATTTATGCACCCTTCAAACTAGATCCAAAAACACTAACATATGATGTTGGTCCAAATGGTTATATTGACCATCAAACACCATAATCCATTTCCTCCCTTTCTTGGACCATTTTCTAATATGGAGTTCTTCTCTATTTTCCTTACAAGTCTCCCCTTTTACCAAATATGACACCCCATAAAAACTGAATTTATTGTTTTGGTTTGGGCTTGATTTTTGTCCTACAAATTCTCCAACTTTGGAATCAAACACTAAAAAGCAAGACATCAATACCATAAGGGAGGGTCAATTTTGAGATCCTTTGTATGTGATATGAAATCACAAGACTTGATTGTTACATTACATAGACTAAGCTCCCTCTGAGTGTATGCATACATATGTCGAATGATAAACATAGGCACAAAGGGAGTTTAATCTATATAACGCATGAAGAAAGCATGTTAAATAATACCAATTGAGAGATATCATATTTACAAGGGTTTAGGGATACCTTTTGTAGAGATCCAATTGGACTTGATACCTATTTGTATGATACCATTTAAAATTGAAGCATGGTTCTTATCTTCGCGGAGTCCACTTTCTTTGCAATGAGAATACTACCCACATAATAAGATTGGAAATGGTGTTATTATAAAATACCAACTTACAGAGTGACCTCCTCCTAAAAGTGTGCATAATAGTTTGGAATACTTGTAGGAGACATACATTCAAACTCTGAAGATCAAAATCCCACTTCAAGGATAATGTCACATTAATGCAAACATTAATTGTAGGTGATATTAGGAGTAAATCATATACAATTTGGACTTTGGAACATATTGGAAACACTTGATACCGATTGAAGATATAATAAAAAGAGCCATATGTCATGCTCTTAGCCAACGTAAACCATGTAGGTTTGCTCCAAGTGTAAAAATGAAAACTGAGTAGTCCTACCATATGGTTTACCTAGTGTATGCATGACATGATTTTAAAAATGCATATGCAAACGTAAGCGTAAAATAGCTAAATGCAAAAGGAAATTGCAAGAAAATAAATCTAGTTACCTAATATGGGTAGGGGAATTTAGGTCCATAGTCTTCACTAACCCACTTGATAATGACATTAACCAATATGATACACCCCATGTCATGCATCCTAACTTGTCAAGTCTTGGAATTCCCTAAACATCCATTATACTTGTCGTTTCCCCTTCAGGATCCAAATTTTCTTGGTGCTTTCATCGTTGATAAAATCTCATTTGGCACCTGTCAGGTACCGAAATTAGGGGTACCCCCAACACTCCTAATCACGGCTGGTAAACACCTTCAGAGCAAACCATGAAGGCTTATGGCTCGGGTCAAAGTCAAAGCTTCGTCTACCAAGGGACGCGGTCTCACCTCGCCTGAGCCCGGCCTCGGGCGGAACAGTGGTCCTAGACGAGTCCACGCCTCGCCCGAGGGTCTCTTCAGACAGTGAGTGCACCCTCGGCTCCGCCAAAGACAAGCCTTGTCGTGCAAGTGACTTTGGCCAAATCGCCTTACCAGCCGACCGTGTTGCATGCGTATTTAATGCTGGGGTCGCCTGACACCTTATCCTGACACGCGCACCTCAGTCGGCAAGGTCGAAGTGACAGCAGTCACTTCGCCCTTTCACTGACCGATCTGACAGGAAAACAGCGTCGCCCGCCCTGCTCCGGCTGCTGTGCCAACCTCCCGAGCGAAACCGACAACGGTCGAGTTCAGCCTCGGGCGCAACAGGAAGCTCCGCCTCGCCCGACCCCAGGGCTCGGCCTCGGCCTCGGGAGGAAATCTCCGCCTCGCCCGACCCCAGGGCTCGGCCTCGGGAAGAATCATGTCCTCGCCTGACCCTGGGTCTCGGCCCCAGCCTCGACCTCGAAGGAGTCGTCGCCTCGCCTGACCTCAGGCTCGGATCATCCACGCCACGAGGGATGCATCATTACCCTACTCCTAGCTAGCTCAGGCTACCAAGGAACAAGACCGGCGTCCCATCAAGCTTACCCCGGTAACAGGAGATGGTGGTTTCCCGTATGCAACCATGACGTCGGTGGTCCTCAAGCCCCCTACGGAAGCAAGGAGACGTCAGCAAGATCCATGCAGCGCCAACAGTTGTACTGCTACAGGGTCCAAGGCACTTCTCCGATGGCCATGATACTACCTCTTCAGGACTCGAGACGTCCCCCCGACGGCCACGCTGTTATCTGTACAGGGCTCAGGGCACTTCCCTGCCAGCCACGCTAGCTCCCAGTTACACCCCATTGTACAGCTGGGCATCTCCTTACGTCTATAAAAGGGGGTGTCCAGGGCCCCACGAGGGGACGGGGGACGAAAGGAGGAGCGAGGGGACGAAGGGACGAGCATACGAACATATGAAGCATACGTACGTACGGCGGGAGAAGACGAGCAGGGGCCGGACCCTCTCTCTCTCTCTCTCGCTCTCTCTACTACTCGCCCTCTCTCGCTCTCACTCTCTCACAAGGCATGTAACCCCTACTACGAGCACTCTGGTGCAGGATAATACAAGGCTCATTCCCCCACTTGTGTTCCATCCCGCGCCAACCCATCTGGGCAGGGGCACGCAGCGACAATTTTACTCGTCGGTCCAGGGACCCCCCGGGTCCTAAACGTCGACAGTTGGCGCGCCAGGTAGGGGCCTGCTACGTGTTAACAATCGCTTTCCCGTTGAGTTCCAGATGGGGAGTCTTCAGCAACCTCTTCAGCCCGGGACAGTGCTCCACTTCGGGAGCCTCGAGTTCATGTCCCTCGACGGTAGCTATGACATGGTACTCCTCCCTCCGTGGCACAACGACAACGACAGTGTAATACCCAACTTTGTAAACTATATTAAGGAGAGAATTCTCTTATGTATTTTTGCCACTGTTCAACTAAATATGAGAGCACCACATCGAAAAGCAAGTAAACAATTAATAATATTGAGAATAACCGTGCATCATGTTGGTTTTGTTGTATGTGCATCTAGTAAAAATAATAGCCACAATAAGAAAATAAATTAATGTCACAAAATTGAAGATTTAATATCTATTTGGAATATTCGAGAATGAGAAATAATCAAGAAAAGGAAAAGAAGAGAGAAGAAAAGGAGGGAATATAATACAAAGAGAAACTATATTTTCAGAGTTGATACTACTTAATTTTACAATATGATTAAGAATAAATTTATCACATGTTTGAATTCAAATTCGAAATTCAAATTTAACTTGGAAATGGAGAAAGGAAAATGTGAAAGAAAAATAAAAAAATGAAGTACCCAAACTGGGCCTCGGTATCCCAATTCGGCCCACCTTCCGTTTTCCCAGCGCGTGGCCCAATTCTTCTTTTCTTTCCATCGTGCGCACGTCTCAACTTCGGAACCTGGGCGCCGTTGTTTCTGTCACGTGGGTCCCACTCTACAGGGGAGTCGTCTTCACGGCTCCGCACAGGCTGGAGCACAACGAACTCCGAGATCCGACCGGGATCTTCGGCGAGCCTTTCCCTGCTCTCGCCCTATAAAGCCGTGAGCCTAGCATTGGCCGTCTGGTTCGTTGCCGTTGAGAGAAGAAAGAGAGAGAGAGAGTTGGGTTCATCCTCGGGCTAGTCTCCCCCGGGATACTGGTGCTTCGTAGTCGGGGTCGTGGGATCACCAGCGCGCTGCAGATTTCCGGAGCCGGCTACTCTTACGCATCAAGAAGGTACGAAGTGTTCCTGGATTACTACTCGTCATTAGATCCATTTGTTCTTGAACCGCGACCGCGTGCTGTGGGATCATCGCTCGCCTGGCAGCGATGTAGAGTGAGAGAAGAAAGTAGGAGGGCACAGGGAGGAAGAAAGTTGGAGACCGTTGATCAGCGAGTGAACGGCTTAGATCAGATCAGGGATTGGGCGTTCCTCAGCCGTGGATGCCGGATCGAGCGACCAGGGTGGATCATAGAGTTGTGTAACACATATTTCTGATCTGGTCCGATCAGCCGTGATCGGACGACCAGGATTAAAAGGTACCCCTTCGCGGGTACGTTTTATAAAAGAGCCCCTTGGTTTCATTAGAATCAACCCGCCGTCCAGTGCACAGTTCCCTGAGTCTTAGGTTTAATTGCGCCGTAGCCCCTACACTTTGCAGTAATTGATGCGAAATCCAGAGACCCAGGAAATTCAACAATTAAATATAGAAATTGATTTTAAGGCTTAAATAATGGCTAGAACTTATAAAATTCATAGAAAATTCATTTGAACTCCAAATTACCCCATTCCAGTTCCAAAAATTTTGTAATTTTATTACCTATCACTTAGAGCCTCTGTTTTATCATGACAACAGTAAGAAAATTTATCTCACACTTAATCCTATTTAAAACACATAAAACCTTTGAAAATGCATAACTTAAATTCTATAGCTCCAAAAATTATGATTCCTGTTCCTAGAGTTTTATTTTAATGTGTAGATTATTACTGTTTATTTTATTTATATGTTTGGTGTAATGTTAATTTCTCTATATACACTGTGCTTGTTTGTATTGTGGCGAGTAGAAGAGCACGTGACTGAGGATCCTGGTGAGCAGCAGGTTGAAGTAGCTGAGCAGGAGCTCATTGAAGGCAAGTTGTGCCCTTGATCACTTTTTACCTAATAATGTTCTTTAATATCATTTATCCATGCATAGGTTAATTTTGATGGGACCCAATAGGTCACCCTAGATTGTTTATCTCATTACCTTGTTTACCCCTGAATCACTTGGGTAGTTTGCTATTGCTTTACATGGTTTTGGGATAATCATTTATTATATCGATGTTCCAATTATTCTTGTTATTCTATTTATGTTCATGTCAAGTTCATTAATGTTAATTGGAACATAGAGCTTAACTTGAGAACCACGTGCCACCACAAGGGTTTAATGGGACGCCCTTGGCTGACTAATTAGGAAAGCTAGTGGAAGACTACCTTACCCGAAAGGGGCAAGGGCAGTAGGGGAGTGGTCAGTGTAGGGAGGTCCTTGGTTGATTTTGCTGCGATGGCAGTCAGCCAAGAACCCTGCATTGGAGCTTCCTATAAACTGTAGCGGGTTTTCGGAAGCTAGTGGAACTTTGTAAAGGCCTCGTAGTGTTGCCCTGCCGCGCTTCCTAGGTAGAGGTGTATGGGATTCGCGACCCCTTGGCAGATGGGTAGCATGACTTGTGGGTAAAGGGTACAACCTCTGCAGAGTGTAAAACTGGTATACTAGTCGAGCTCACGGTCATGAGCAGCTCAGGACTCTCTGATGTTTAAATTATGGAACTTAAATTCAATTTTGTCATTTGCATTGCATGAGTTTATTATTAATTTTGTTCTATCACTTTATTTAAGGTTTGGTACTTACTTACACTTAGTAACTGCTAATAAAAGTTTGACCAACTACTTAAAAGCAATGCTCAGCCTTAACCCCTAACATTGATTAGCCTTACACATCACATGAACTCACACCTTTGTGAGTTTATGTCCACTGGTTCCCCACAACTTGTTGAGCTATGATCATGTGTGAGCTCACCCGTGCTGTCTCACACCCCCCCACAGGAGAAGAGCAGGTGGTTCAGGAGGAGCCATAAGGCGAGGAGTATGATCTGATCTAGGTGGCGTTTCTCAGTTGACATTGGCGCCAACGATCCTTAGTTCGTTTTATATTTATCTTTTATTTTGTAATAAGTCTTCCGCTATGTAATAAATACTCTGATGTTTTATGACATTTATCTCTATACACTCTGTTATTATATATGTTGTCTTCTTGGCGCATGTATGAGATGCACCTGGCTTTGTTCCTTAAAGCCGGGTGTGACAGACAGTCAACGACTCGCCCGACGGAGGCAACCTCCACGGCGGCATCTCCCCATGGCGGAAGAGGAACACTCCGGTCGTCCCCGCCACCCTCCTCGCCGGAGGAGGCGGAGACGGGGCAACCATGGCCACGCAGGAGGCGGCACCTTATCGGCTATCGAACCAGAGCGAGCCGACAACGCTAGCACTCCTCCGGAAGACATGTCGGGTGCTGTCCTCATGCTTGAGACGACGATGGGTGCCGCTTCCCCGCGACGTGCCAGCCCCGAGCAGACTGACAACGCCAGCACCCTCACTAAGGACCTGCTGGGCGTCACCAACATGCCTGAGATGACGGTGCGTTTCGTCCCCGATGCGACTTCACCACCGTCCATCGACCAAAAGGTACCGTCCGTATTCCACCCTATTCTTTTTCGATTCAGCTTCGATCGACCTAGCGATCCTGCTACGGTGAGCGCTTTCGTAAGGACATATCCAAACCTTCCAGGGTACCATATGTGGTCGACCTGGGACCGACTGACAGCCGTCTCAATCTCCGGACCGGCGGGTTCCAAGAAAGAGGACGACCCCGACTTTGGTTGGGAATTCTCTGGCCTCAATGACCCCAGTGCCATGCGAGACTTCATGTCCGCATGTGACCACTGCCTCTCCGGTTGTTCTGACGATGGCCACGGCCTTGACGATGAGGGTTACAGCCAAAGTCGCGAATGTTTCCACGTCGATCAGGGAGATCACGAAGAAGGCAACCACCTCGGTATGCCAGAGGTTGACGATCCCCTTGGGCCTGCATCTCGCGTTGACATCCCGCGGGAGCTAGCTGTGGTCCTAGTCCCTGCGGGGGGTCGGAACACACAGCTCGAGCAAATCCGTGAGATGCAGGCCTGGGTCGACGGGGAAGCAGGGCGGCTTGTGCAGCTCCGACAGAACATCGAACAGGAATGGGCAGGCCGAACACTCGCCGGAGGAGCCTGTCATCGGGCCCGGGACGTCCAGCGCCGCATCGTCGACAATGCTAGGGCAGCGGTGCCCCCGGCCGTCAGCGGGTCCGGCCAGGACCTAGCTGCAGCGGCGATGCTACTTCGAACAATGCTGGAGCCATCCACCACCGAGGGACGGCGTATCCAGGGTGAACTCAAGAATCTCCTGGAAGGTGCCGCAGTTCAACGAGCCGAGAGCTCCGCCTCCCGGAGGCGAGCTGACCCCTCAGAGCATCACGCGACGTCCTCCAGACGCATGCGGGAGGCCTCGGTCCATCCCGAGCGCATGCGGGACAAGGCACCTGCCGCCCGGGATCGCCTCAGCAATGAGCATCACCATCACGACCATCGAGCCTGCCTCGACGAGAAGGTGCGCCGAGGCTACCATCCCAGGCGCGGAGGGCGTTGCGACAGCGAGGAGGATCAGAGCCGCTCGCCCGAGCCACCCGGTCCACGAGTCTTCAGCCAGGCCATACGACGAGCGCCGTTCCCCGCCCGTTTCCGAGCCCCGACTACCATCACCAAGTACTCGGGGGAGACAAGGCCGGAGCTGTGGCTCGCGGACTACCGACTGGCATGCCAGTTGAGAGGGGCGGACGATGACAACCTCATCATCCATAATCTACCCCTTTTCCTCTCTAACGCCGCCCGGACCTGGCTGGAGCATCTGCCTCCTGTGCAGATCTCCGACTGGGACGACCTGGTCGAGGCTTTCGCGGGAAATTTCCAGGGCACGTACGTGCGCCCTGGGAACTCATGGGATCTCCAAAACTACCGCCAGCAACCTGGGGAATCCCTCCGAGAGTACATCCGGCAGTTTTCGAAGCAGCACACCGAGCTGCCTAACATCACCGACTCGGATGTCATTGGAGCTTTCCTTGCCGGCACCACTTGCCGAGACCTGGTGAGCAAACTAGGACGCAAGACTCCCACCAAGGCGAGCGAATTGATGGACGTCGCCACCAAGTTTGCTTCGGGTCAGGAGGCGGTCGAGGCCATCTTTCGAAAAGACAAGCAGCCTTAGGGGGAGCCGAAGGAAGACGCCCCCGAGGCGTCCGCCCAACATGGCGCGAAGAAGAAGGCCAAGAAGAAGGCGCAAGCGAAGCGCAACGCCGCTGACGCGAATCTTGTCGCTGCTGCCGAGCACAGGAACCCTCGAAAGCCCCCTGGAGGGGTCGGCGCGTTCGACAAGATGCTCAAGGAGCTGTGCCCCTATCACCAGGGTCCCGTCAAGCACACCCTTGAAGAATGTGTCATGCTCCTGCACTACTTCCATAAGGCCGAGCCCCCGGCGGAGGATGGCAAGGACCGAGGCAACAACAAGAAGGAGGGCAGCAAGGAAGAGGATTTCCCGGAGATCCACAACTGCTTCATGATTTACGGCGAGCAGGTGGCGAACGCTTCGGCTCGGCACCGCAAGCAGGAGCGCCAGGAGGTCTGCTCAGTAAAGGTGGTAGCGCCAGCCTACCTAGACTGGTCCGATAAGCCTATCACCTTCGACCGAGACGACCACCCCGACTTCGTGCCAAGCCCAGGAAGGTACCCGCTCGTCGTCGATCCGATCATCGGCAACGTTAGGCTCTCCAAGGTCCTCATGGAGTCATGGATGGAGGAAGCAGCCTCAACATCATCTACACCGAGACCCTGGAACTCTTGGGGGTTGATCGGTCCGAGGTCCGGGCCGGTGCGGCACCCTTCCATGGGATCGCACCCGGAAACCGTATCCTTCCCCTCGGGCGGATTGACTTGCACGTCTGCTTCGGGACTCCCTTCGACTTCCGAAAGGAAACACTCACCTTCGAGGTGGTCGGGTTCCGAGGGACCTACCACGTGGTGTTGGGAAGGCCATGTTACGCCAAGTTCATGGCCGTCCCTAACTACACCTACCTCAAGCTCAAGATACCAGGCCCAAACGGGATCATCACCGTCGGATCCACGTACCGCCACGCGTATGAATGCGACGTGGAATGCGTGGAGTACGCTGAGGCCCTCACCGAGTCCGAGGCCCTCATCGTCGACCTGGAACGCCTCTCCAAGGAGGCGCCCGACGCGAAGCGGCACGCCGGCAACTTCGAACCAGTCGAGGCGGTTAAGTCCGTCTCCCTCAACCCCATCAACGACGCCAGCAAGAAAGTCCGGATCGGCTCCGAGCTCGACCCCAAATAGGAAGCAGTGCTCGTCGACTTTCTCCGCGCAAACACCGAAGTTTTTGCGTGGAGTCCCTCAGATATGCTAGGCATACCAAGGGATGTCGCTGAGCACTCATTGGACATCAGAGCTGGAGCCCGACCCGTGAAGCAGACCCTGCACCGTTTTGATGAAGAAAAGCGCAGGGCCATAGGCGAGGAGATCCACAGGCTACTCGCGGCGGGGTTCATCAAAGAGGTATTCCATCCTGAATGGTTAGCTAACCCTGTTCTTGTAAGGAAGAAGGATGGGAAATGGAGGATGTGCGTAGATACACTGGTCTAAACAAAGCATGTCCGAAGGTTCCCTACCCTCTGCCTCGCATCGATCAAATTGTGGACTCCACTGCTGGGTGCGAAACCCTGTCATTCCTCGATGCCTACTCAAGCTATCATCAAATCAAGATGAAAGAGTCCGACCAGCTCGCGACTTCTTTTATCACGCCTTTTGGCATGTATTGTCATACTACAATGCCATTTGGTTTGAGGAATGCAGGCGCCACCTACCAGAGGTGCATGAACCATGTGTTCAGACAACACATCAACACAACGGTCGAGGCTTACGTCGATGACATCGTTGTCAAGACGAAGAAGGCCTCAGACCTCCTCTCTGACCTTGAAACGACATTCAAGTGTCTGAGGGCTAAAGGCGTGAAACTCAACCTTAAGAAGTGTGTCTTTGGAGTCCCCCGAGGCATGCTCCTAGGGTTCATCGTCTCCGAGCGGGGCATAGAGGCCAACCCGGAGAAAATCGTGGCCATCACCAACATGGGACCGATAAAAGATTTGAAAGGAGTACAGAGGGTCATGGGATGCCTTGCGGCTCTGAGCTGTTTCATCTCACGCCTCGGCGAAAGAGGATTGCCCCTGTACCGCCTCTTAAGGAAGACCAAGCGCTTCACTTAGACCCCCGAGGCCGAAGAAGCCCTCGGGAACTTGAAGGCACTCCTTACAAATGCACCCATCTTGGTGCCCCCCGCTGCGGGAGAAGCCCTCTTGATCTAGGTAGCCGCAACCACTCAGGTGGTCAGCGCCACGGTCGTAGTCGAGAGACGAGAAGAAGGGCATACACTGCTCGTTCAGAGGCTAGTATACTTTATCAACGAAGTGCTATCTGAGACCAAAGTCCACTACCCGCAGATCCAGAAGCTGCTCTACACAGTGATTCTGACACGACGGAAGCTGCAACACTACTTCGAGTCTCACCTGGTGAATGTGGTGTCATCCTTTCCTCTAGGAGAGATCATCCAGTCCTGAGAGGCCTCCGGTAGGATAGCGAAATGGGCAGTGGAACTCATGGGCGAAACACTTCCATTCGCCCCTCAGAAGGCCATAAAATCCCAAGTCTTGGCCGACTTCCTGGCTGAGTGGACTAACACCCAGTTACCAACGACTCCAATTCAACTCGAGCTTTGGACCATGTACTTCAACGGGTCGCTGATGAAAACCAAAGCAGGCGCGGGCTTGCTCTTCATCTCACCCCTTGGAAAACATCTTCGCTACGTGATCTGCCTTCATTTTCCAGCGTCAAACAACGTGGCCGAGTACGAAGCATTGATTAATGGGCTGCGCATCGCCATCGAGCTAAGGGTTCGGCGCCTCGACGCTCGTGGTGACTCACAGCTTGTCATTGACCAAGTCATGAAGGACTCCCACTGCTACGATCGGAAGATGGAGGCCTACTACGACGAAGTTCGATGCCTGGAGGACAAGCTCTACGGGCTGGAACTCAACCACGTCGCTCGACGATTCAACGAGACTGCGGATGAGCTGGCTAAAATAGCCTCAGGGAGGACAACGTTTCCCCCGGACATCTTCTCCAGGGATATACATCAACCCTCCGTCAAGATCAACGACATGCCCGAGATACCCTCGGCTAAAGCCGAGGAAGCCTCGGCCGAGCCTGAGGTGCCCTCGGCCGCCGAGGGTGAGGCCCTGCACGTCGAGGGAAAGCGGAATGGGGTCACACCAGTCCCGAACTAGCAGACCCCGTACCTGGAATATCTCCTCCGAGGAGAGCTGCCCCTCGACAAGGCCGAAGCTCGGCGACTGGCTCGGCGCGCCAAGTCGTTCGTTTTGCTGGGTGATGAAAAGGAGCTCTATCACCGCAGTCCCTCGGGCATCCTCCAGCGATGCATCCCCATCGCCCAAGGACAAGAGCTATTACAAGAAATACACTCGGGGCTTGCGGCCACCATGCAGCACCTCGAGCGCTCGTGGGGAATGCCTTCCGACAAGGTTTCTACTGGCCAACCGCGGTGGCCGACGCCACTAAGATTGTACGCTCCTGCCGGGGGTGTCAATTCTACGCAAAGCAGACACGCCTGCCCGCTCAGGCCCTGCAGACGATACCCATCACCTGGCCGTTTGCTGTGTGGGGTCTAGACCTCGTCGGTCCCTTGTAGAAGGCACCCGGGGGCTTCACGCACCTGCTGGTCGCCATCGACAAATTCTCCAAGTGGATTGAGGTTCGACCCTTAACCAGCATCAGGTCTGAGTAGGCGGTGGCGTTCTTCACCAATATCATCCATCACTTTGGAGTCCCGAACTCCATCATCACTGACAATGGCACGCAGTTCACCGGGAAAAAGTTCCTGGACTTCTGCGAGGACCACCACATCCATGTGGAATGGGCCACCGTAGCACACCCCATGACGAATGGGCAGGTGGAGCATGCCAACGGTATGATTTTGTAGGGACTTAAGCCCAGGATCCACAACGACCTCAACAAGTTCGACAAGCGGTGGATGAAAGAGCTGCCCTCGGTGGTCTGGAGTTTGAGGATGACGCCGAGCCGAGCCACGGGTTTCACGCCATTCTTTCTAGTCTATGGGGCCGAGGCCATCCTCCCCACGGACTTAGAATACGGTTCCCCGAGGACGAAGGTGTACGACGACCGAAGCAACCAGATCAGCCGAGAGGACTCACTGGACCAACTCGAAGAAGCTCAGGACGTTGCTTTACTACATTCGGCGCGGTATCAGCAGTCTCTGCGATGCTACCACGCCCGAAGGGTTCGGCTCCAAGGCTTCCAAGTGGGAGACTTGGTGCTTCGGCTGCGACAGGACGCCCGAGGGCGCCACAAGCTTACTCCCCCCTGGGAAGGGCCATTCATCATCGCCAAGATCTTGAAGCCCGGAACATACAAGCTGGCCAACGATCAAGGCGAGGTCTACAACAACGCTTGGAACATCGAATAGCTACGTCGCTTCTACCCTTAAAATGTTTCAAGTCATTCATGTTCCTCATTTTTACGCGCTTAAATAAAGTCTAACCGTCAAGGAAGGGTCAGCCTTGCCTCGGCCAAGCCCGACCCTCCCTCGGGGGCTAGAAGGGCCCCCCTCTGCGTCAAAATTTTCCTCGAAAAAGTTTCCTACAGAAAACAACTTTCGTGCTTTCGACTATGTTGATAACAGGGCCCTAAAAACGACGAGAGTACACGTAAGCGGCAAGGCCGACCGAGTCAAGGGACTCCTACGCCTCCGGGATACGGATACCTCACTCATCACCTTCCGCGAGAAGTAACTCTCGCTCGGATAAGCGGTTCTGCTATCGACAAACAAGTCCTGGTACTCGAAACAAGAGGAAAGAAAACACAGCTTTATAACACGATGATAAAATGTTTAGGCCTCGGTGGCCGCGAAAAACATTCGCATGCTTCGGGCAAACCATTCCTACAAGATTCAGGCATCGGCAGGAGGAGGAGCGGTGCCCTCGGCGACGTCTCCACCCTCGACGGAATCTGGCCTGGCCTCAGACGGCGACTCGACCGAGAGGATCTCCACCTCAAAGGAGGACGCCAGCATCGCGCTTGGGCCATTGACGGCCGTGTCAAGCCTCTGGACCTCGGCTAAGGTGGCCTCATCCTCGTTGGGTAGGTAGTACCCCTCGCTGACCCGCTCCAGATCCACGTCATAGTGGGAAGTGAGCACGGCGAAGGCCCGCCTAACGCCGTGATGTAGCGCCCCACAGAGTCTACCGCGCATATGGCCACCCAAGGCCCGCAGGTGACTCTGGGGGGAGCTACCCGAGGGGACGTCATAGAGGTCGAAGGCCCGGCAAAAGGCCGAGATAGCCTCGGACATGGCCGCACGGTCGGCCTCCTTCTGCTCAGCCGCCTAGGCAAGCGCCTTGGTGGACTCGTTGAGAGCCATCTCGAACTCTGCAGACAGCCGAACAAAATTCTTCAGACACGAGTTGAAGAATGAAGCTGGATTGAAGTCACAAAGCGGGCGAAACATACCTTCGGCTCGGGCACGTTGCTCCAAGGCCACGGCTTGGGCGGATTCGGCAGACTTGACAGCCACGGCTAGGCCCTCCGCAAGGGTCCCGGCCCGAGCGGACGCCTCGGCTAGCCGCTCCGTAGCCTCAGCCAGCTGACCCCTAAGGGCCTCAGCTCGGCCCACGGCTTCGGCAGCTTGGCTCCGAAATTGGTCCCGCTCACCGACGACCTGGCCAAGTTCCAGCTGCCGCACCTCCGTCCGTGACAACGCTGCCTCTGCCCGCGCAGCCGCCGCCTCCAACTTCAGCTCATCACAGAACAGCCGAAGGTCCACCACCTCGGCGCTCCGTTGGGTGAGACGTGCATTAGCCTCGACAAGCGCGGCCCTCTGGGACCGCAGCGAAGCCCAGACGCCGCTCTCATGGCGAATGAACAGTGACTTGGTGGTGCTTACATCTGCGAGTTCCTGAGGAAAGAAAACAGGGCATTACAAAGAATGCTCCGGTCACACAGGCTATACGCCTAACATCCTTACTTAGAGGACCCTAGGAACATCCCTGGAAAGGATCTCCATGGTCGATCGAAGCGACCCCATCGCCGCCTCGGCATATTCACGGAGCTCGTCCCGAGACTGCACCTCCCGCTCGTCATTAAGAAGGAGGAGGGGTTTTGAGGCGCCACGGCTCCAGAATCGGAGCGCCTGCCCGCACCACTCATTGGGGTTACGCCGTGCGGGGATGAGGCTGCTGCTCCCCAAAACGGGCTGCGGTTCTGCGCGCCCTTCCACCGAGGCGTCGGGTCCCCCTGCGGTCGACGCGCCGGGCACCGTCGTCGTCGATGTACTGGGCCTCCCCTCGGCTGAGGTGATGGGCCTCCAATCACTGACCTCAGCGACGGTGGCAGCCCCCTCCTCATGACCAAGAATGGGGAGGTCGGGGACGACCTCGAGCGGCGGCGCCACGACCGTCCCGGCGTCGGAAGCGACAGGCGGTTCCGCGGGCGAATCAGCAACGGCCCCGACGGGAGTCGATGCCGGCACCGGTAACAAGTCAGGCGGGCTTGTGGCCGCGACCGCATCAACGGCCTCCCCTGGCACGATGACCGTCCCGACAGAAGGGTCAGCCTAGGGGGCTAGCCCCATTGCAGCTCGTGCTGCCTGGGCCCCCCGCTCGGGGGCATCTTGTGCGGAAGCCAGCCAACCGGCATGGCACGCCGCGGCATCAGCGGCGGAGGTCAGCCCCGTCTTAAGGGCCTTCCGGGGGGCCAGACCAGCCGAGCCTTGCCTCCGCTTGCTGAAAAGAAAGAGGGAGAGAGCAAGATCAAGACACGCAGGGAAAAAAAATCAAAACAGAGGTATTCTCAGATACCTACCCGCTCCGGACTAGGGCCAGTCGTGCCTGCGGGGAGGCCCCTCAGGCCCCAGCCCCCGCAGGCGCTGCCGGAAGTTGCCCCGACACCGGCTTCGGCGCCGCTTCTGCCTCGGACGCCCGAGGCGACGAAGGGGCGGCCTGCCCAGGCGTCGCCACGGCCAAGGGGCCGACCTCCTGTACAGCCAGCATGGGCACTTGCTCGTGGAAGACAGGCGGATCGGCCCGACCCCCCGGTGTCGCCCCGGTTACATCGGCCAAGGGGTCAAGTACCCCCTCGGTCTGCCCCCGCTCCTCGGGCTGGGATCGCGATGTCCCGGCTCCGAGCACCGTTGGTGCCGGCCCACTTGGAGGCTGGCTCGGCGACCCCTGGCTCGGCCCTGGGTCCGGGCTGAGGCCGAGACAGGCCGCCATGTCGTCACTCTCGTCGTCATCATCATCGTCGTCATCGTCGTCGGGCGTCTCCGGCGACGGCTCCCTCAGGAGCCCGTCCCTCTCCTGCCTACGACGACGCTTCTCCAAGGCGTCCCGAGCTCGCATCCGTTTGCAAGCCTGGGCCTTCTCCGCGTCCTTTTTCTCCTTATTCTCCGCGGTGACCCTCCACGCGGCTCGGTCCATCGCGTCCTCCGGGACCGGTGGCAGGGCGGGTTTATAGAACCTCAACCCCTAGGGATGGACGAAAATCCCAACAATAAAGATTAAAGGCAACGCAGCGCAAAACGGGAGAAGGATCGGACACTCACCAGGGACACGTACCCATGGTTGGGACGCATCGCGGGTTGGGTGAGGGCGCCGACATCTAGCCTCCCTACCGTACCCGCTACCCGCTTGCGGAGGTCGTCGTCGGGGAGGGAGACCGAGGACATCTGCGAGCCCTCCAAGTTAACCCCCGGCCTCATCTCCGAGAGCTGCAACCGCCGCTCTGCCAAGGGAAGCACCCTCCGGTGATGGATGGCGGCAACAACCCGCGCAGCGGTAAGCCCCTCATCTCTTAACTTCAGCAAGGCATGCAGAAGGGGCTGGAGCTTCTCCTGTTTCTCGCGCGTGGCCCCCCAATGCCAGTTAGCGCCGACGGCGGTCACCACTCGTTGAGAAAACGATGGAAGCCTCCTGTCGTCATTCCGGAGATAAAACCACCGGCGCTGCCACCCCTTGTTCGAAGACACAAGGGTGGCGGGGATGTATAGCTGCGTGTGCCCCGATCTCAGCTGAAGGGTGCAGCCTCCGGCCCGCACTGCCATACGGACCTTCTTCGCCTCCATCGCCGAGGCAAAGAGCTCCGCGGAGAAGAGATGGGTCCACAGGTCCCAATGAAACTCAATCCCCAAATAACCCTCGCAAACCGCCGCGAAGATGGCCGCTTGCGCAATGGAGTTAGGGTTGAAGTTGTGCAGCTCCACCCCATAATAGTGCAAGAGCGCCCGCATGAAGCGGCCCGCTAGTACTCCAAACCCCCGCTCATGGAAGGGGATAAAGCTGACCACATACCCCGGCAGCGGAGTCGGGACGGCCTCGCTCGGGGCCATCCACTCCGGCTGCAGCCCATCGGAGAGGGGACGGAGCAAACCATCGGCAACAAGGGCCTCCAGATCCCCCACAACGACAGTGGAGGAAGGCCATGGGTCACGCGGCGGGACGATGGTCACCTTGTCGGCCATCACCAAACGAAGGTGGTGGAGGCGGAGGGGGGTAAGGCGTGCGGTTTTCTTTTCCCTGGCTATTCCCTTAGGTTGTGGAAACCAAAGCAGAAGGCAGGCGCAGGTGGTAGGGTAAAGAACCACCGCCGGCCCCTCTCCTGGGCATATAAAGGCCCGGGCGAGAACCGTTCAAGACTTCGCCCGAACCCACCGCGAAATTCAAACTCGAAGGAGAAACGCCCGTTCCTCAAACGGCTCGCGCACGCACAACAGACGCCCTGCGAATCGCTCGTCCCATCACATTAACTCCTTGGCAGAGCGAGCAACACCGTTGGCAGGCGAAGCGAGCGACGTTTCACCTCCGCCATAATGGTCGCGTCAAAAAAGGTGCGCCACGACTTTTTAAATTCATATCCTTTTCTATTTCCTCTCTCTCTCTCTTGACACGGGGACCGAGAAAGGGGATATTTTGAAAGGGATCCTTCCCCGCGAAGGAAGCGAGCCCCCAAGCCCTCCTACTGATCAGGGGTTTGAAGGCTGGCCCCTCGGAAGGGTTCGACAGCCGCCCCAGAGCACTCGGGCTCTGCGCCCACTACTGATCAGGGGTTCGCAAGCTGGCCCCTCGAAGGGGTTCGACAGCCGCCCTAGAACACGCAGAGTGAGGGATGACCCTGGGTACGTCTGATACATGGCCGAGGCTCGAGCTACGCTCCCGAGGTACCCTAGGACATTTCCGAGACCAGCGGGAACGACTCGTAATGGAATCCCACTAGAGGGAGGCATCAAGCCCTCGGACCCTGTCGAAAAGGGGCCGGGTCCAGCGAATCACCTGCAGGTACTTTTGGAGCGCGCCTCTGGGCCACTAGCCGACCCTTAACGAATGGGGCACGGGCGTCCACTCGGATCACCCGTTAGCAGTTCGCCGGAAACACCATGATCGGTGCCCTCCGAGGGTAACATGGCACTTTCCCCCCCCCCTTCCTCCTTGCGTAAAGGTGACGAAGAGGCATATAATAAAAGTCGAGACAGTTCTTGATCGTCCTCTTGCTCCGTGCAGAGTCTCGGGGGCTGCTCTCGCACCCGGCTACGGCCAAACTGTTGACAGCGTCAACAAACTAGCTCAAAAACTCGGAACCTGATCGTGCACCCAGGCTACGGCCAGGCCGCATGAGGGAATGACAGGACCGGCCGAAACATCCCGAAAAGCGTTAAGACCTCAGAGGAGTCAAACCACTCCTCCGAGGCCTCGGGGGCTACACCCGGCGGGTGCGCTCGCGCGCACCCGTCGGAACAAAGTATAACCGAGAAAGGCCGGTCCCCTCACCAAGAATGCGGTAGAGCCTCGAAGCGAGCATCACCACTCCCCTGGAGGCTCGGGGGCTACTGTCGGATACCAAAATTAGGGGTACCCCCAACACTCCTAATCACGGCTGGTAAACACCTTCAGAGCAAACCATGAAGGCTTACGACTCGGGTCAAAGTCAAAGCTTTGTCTACCAAGGGACACGGTCTCACCTCGCCCGAGCCCGGCCTTGGGCAGAACAGTGGTCCCGGACGAGTCCACGCCTCACCCGAGGGTCTCTTCAGACAGTGAGTGCACCCTCGGCTCCGCCAAAGACAAGCCTTGTCGTGCAAGCGACTTTGGCCAAATCGCCTTACCAGCCGACCATGTTGCATGCGCATTTAATGCTGGGGTCGCCTGACACCTTATCCTGACAGCGCACCTCAGTCGGCAAGGTCGAAGTGACCGCAGTCACTTCGCCCTTTCACTGACCAATCTGATAGGAAAATAGCGCCGCCCGCCCTGCTCCAGCTGCTGTGCCAACCTCCCGAGCGAAACCGACAACGGTCGAGTTCAGCCTCGGGCGCAACAGGAAGCTCCGCCTCGTCCGACCCCAGGGCTCGGCCTCGGCCTCGGGAGGAAACCTCCGCCTCGCCCGACCCCAGGGCTCGGCCTCGGCCCTGACCTCGGGAAGAATCACGTCCTCGCCCGACCCTGGGTCTCGGCCCCAGCCTCGGCCTCGAAGGAGTCGTCGCCTCGCCCGACCTCAGGCTCGGATCATCCACGCCACGAGGGATGCATCATTACCCTACTCCTAGCTAGCTCAGGCTACCAAGGAACAAGACCGGTGTCCCATCAAGCTTACCCCGGTAACAGGCGATGGTGGTTTCCCGTATGCAACCATGACGTCGGTGGTCCTCAAGCCCCCTACGGAAGCAAGGAGACGTCAGCAAGATCCATGCAGCGCCAACAGCTGTACTGCTATAGGGTCCAAGGCACTTCTCCGATGGCCATGATACTACCTCTTCAGGACTCGAGACGTCCCCCCGACGGCCACGCTGTTATCTATACAGGGCTCAGGGCACTTCCCTGCCAGCCACGCTAGCTCCCAGCTACACCCCATTGTACAGCTGGGCATCTCCTTACATCTATAAAAGGGGGTGTCCAGGGCCCCATGAGGGGACGGGGGACGAAAGGAGGAGCGAGGGTACGAAGGGACGAGCATACGAACATACGAAGCATATGTACGTACGGCGGGAGAAGACGAGCAGGGGCCGGACCCTCTCTCTCTCTCTCGCTCTCTACTACTCGCCCTCTCTCGCTCTCACTCTCTCGCAAGGCTTGTAACCCCTACAACGAGCACCCTGGCGTAGGATAATACAAGGCTTATTCCCCCACTTGTGTTCCATCCCGCGTCAACCCATCTGGGCAAGGGCACGCAGCGACAATTTTACTCGTCGGTCCAGGGACCCCCCGGGTCCGAAACGCCGACAGCACCCGAATTAATTTGGCCTCTTTTGTGTTGGCTTGCTTGTTTACCTTGATGGCAACCACCTTATCTTTTTTTATTTTTCTTCAAGAGAAAAGGTATGGTAGCCTTCTTGTTCACCATATTGGTGTAGGTGTTAACGAGCTTGCTTGCTTGCTTTCTTGCTTTTTCTTGTTTCTCTATTCTTCACCTTGCTCTCATAGGATCTATGATCTTGTGGCAGATGTAGGACACCATGGTTGATCCTTCATCAAGGTTCTTTGCTCCCTTAACGATGTTCTTGACGAGGCTAGTTTCACTCTATTTTGCATTTCACTTGATTTATGTTCTTGTTGAGGTGAGACACTTCTCGATTGACTTGCTCAATCTTCCTTAGTGAGGTGAAACATGAGAACTATTGTTAGCTACAACCAAGTTTACATGCTACTATAGATATCATGTTAGGGAACAGGTTCCCATCAGCATTCAGATATGGAAATCAAATAACAACATTGATCAACACGCTATCTTCAAAGGATATAAGGAAATGTTATGGGAAAAGGTGAAGGCAAAGTTCACAATCAATAAGGAATGTGAGGAGAGAGTTAAATAGTGAACCATGAATAAAACGACTCGTCTTATTGCAAAACCACAAGAATAAGTTATACAAAGCCTTCAAGAAGGAAGGAAAGGCACCTAATTTTGTGAAGTTTCCAAAGTATAGAGGCCATTGGGAAGAGTTCCTTTGCTACATGGCATCCAAAGAGGGTTAGGTCAGGGCATCGACCAATAAAGAAAATGTTGGTAAGGAGTACATCCACAAACCAGTGCCTAGATGTTATAAAAGAGGTGTGGAGAAGTGGACAAATATGGAACATGATCTCGAGCAGAGAGGTGACATCCCTGAAAATCATCAATGGTTAGAGTGCTTATGACATTGGTACTACAACCATGAGGAAGTGTCTCCCAAGAGGGTAAACTATATTTTACATAGAACATCAAAAACATCATAGAAAAGATAATTGATGTTGTGAATAAGACGCCAAAAAGGAGTTTTTCCGAGATAGAGAAAGAGATGAGCTAACACTTGCCCTAAATAAACCAGAGCACCCATGCCATATAAGAGTTTGATGTTGAAGTTTGGATTTGCTTAGAACAATGACACCTACAAAAGTCGGCAAAGAAGCAAATCCAAGGAGGACATGGTGCAAAATCTTGACGATGAACTAGTTAGAACAAAAGCTTCTATTCCTGAAGGGGTTTAGTGCCAAGTGACATTTGCTGTTAGGTAGCTAACTTAGTAAGGTTTGATGCCTCCTCCAACCGACATGGTCAGCCCAAGAAGCTGACGAAGTAACCATGCTTCCATGGAACTTCCCTTGAGCCAATGGTACCTAATGGATGATATTCAATGTCTAATGCCTTGTGAGCTACATATAGCCATTAGAAACCTGGTCGTCGAAGTGTTTTATGGTATGACTTCTCTGCCTCACAAAAGGAAAGCATACCATGGTGCCAAAATCTTGGTAGATTACTCAGTTGTTAGCGTTGACTAGATATGTAATGGGTACAATGAGTTGCATCTATACATCCGAGGGGTGATGATGAAACAATACTGAAATAAGCCCTACATGGTTTTATTTTATGGCAGAAAAGGTGAATTGTAATACTCGATGCACCTCAACCAAATTGGTGGTGGGGCTCTCAACACCAAACTCTCCACAAAGGAGCTCTTCACGCTCTTCACATCCTCCTCCACCTTGTAAAAAGAGCCCTTCACCAACTCCACCACTAGTAAAAGGAGCCCTAGATGTGTCATTATCTCCTGTTGGGGGCCTTGATTGCCAAAGATCACTCATATGCCAAACATCACTTGCCTAACATCTAGCTTCGTCGTTAACAAGTGTGTTTTAGGAATGTCCTCACTGACAGATGAAGCTAAACTTCGACAAAAGATCGTACAAAAGTACTTCATTTATACACTAGTAACAAAGATAACAGCCAAAGGCGGCAACTCCGGCCATAAGTTGAAAGGAAAGACAACTGGGCGATGACGTTTGGAATTCGCGGAGTCAAGGATGAAGAAAGTACACTATTGTCCTAATGTCATTTGTAAATGGTTTATGTAAAAGTGGATGGGAATTACTGTAAATATATACAAGGTTGGTTCGTCTCCCCTATAAATATATGAACAGTACCATGTATAAGGGACCTTTTGGCTAGATCTACAGCTTCGTAGTGCTTAGCTTTTGAAGAACCATCATGCATCCTATCACTTAGGAGCCGAAGGTTTGTTTGTAAATATATTCAATGTAACCAAAGACATATTGAAAATGCCAAGGTAACAAAGATAAGTTCTCATGTGTTATTCCATATGCCTCTTGATGTCACATTTCACTTATGATGTATGTGATGGTATAAAACCTTTGTTTCCATATTCATACTCTGAAGGAGTATCAACCTCAGGATGAAGGTTTTCTTAATGCTTTGACTAGATTTTTAGTACCTTTAGAGGATTGAAATCAACTATATGACATTTTCATCTTTTATGGTATGTTCAAACCTTCATCCTCAGATGATTACACCGAAGGTGTATTATCTTGGGGACAAAGGTTCTCGTTTCTCTATTTTGTGTTGCCTTGTTTTTTATGCCATGTAGCAATTGAAAACAAGTGACCAACATTGATGCCCACCTCTGGTGATCCAACGACCATGAGGAGCTTCATCGAGACGAAGAGTATGGCAAGCCATCAAGCTTCGTCAACTTCTATGGAGAAGCTTATTCTCCCCATTACTAGGGGCTCAAGCTTTGAACCCAGCAATAAAAAGTAGAAAAAGAGGCCTAGAGAAGGGTGCAGCATGTAGGTGTCCAAGGACCAAATGGTCTCATATCCCTATTACCTTCTTTCAGGATGATCTTCGTCTCAAAGATTACCTGTACATAGATGCCATGTTTATCTCTTGTGTAACCAAAGGTTCATAGTACACAATGTTTTGGTTGACACAGGCAGCTTTACAGACATCATATTTGTCAAGGCTTTCAGGCACATGCCGGAGCCCGAAGATATGCTCCAAGACTTAGCTTTTCCTCTCTATGGCTTCGGAGGATAGCAACTAATGGCTCTAGGGAAGCTAATCATGCCCATCACCTTCGGCTACGTCAATAACACAAGAATAGAAGATGTAATGTTCGATGTCGTTGATATGGAATTCCCATACAACATCGTGATCGGAAGGGGAACTCTCAATATCTTCAAAGTAGTTTTGCATTCAGCCTATTTCTACATGAAGATAACTAGCAATCAAGGGGTGATATCAGTTTATGGCAGCCAAGAGGCAGCAAGAACGGCGGAAGGGATCCTACAAGAGCCAAAAACTATTTACAACATCAATGAAGCTAAAGGGAAAGTATGAGATTTTGAAAATCTAGTAAAAGGAAAAGCATCTTCGGCGGATCAGCCAAAACCAGTACTTCTCGGTGATGGTGTCGCAGAGCAAAGGGTATTCTTCGACAATCAGCTAACTTCGGAGCAAGAGTCCAATCTACGAAGGTTCCTATTTCATAACAAAGATGTCTTTGCCTAGTCAGCAAATGATCTAGCTAGAGTGGATAGAAGTATGATAGAGAATGCCCTAAATGTGGACCCAAGTGTCAGGCCACGCAAGCAAAAACTTCGGAAGATGTCTGAAGATAAGACCGAAGGTGCAAAAGCTGAAGTCAAAAGATTGCTCAGTGCTAGTCATAAGAGAAGTTGCATACCTAGAATGGTTGGCCAATACATTCATGGTCAAGAAATCCTACGGCAAGTGGAGAATTTGTATTGATTTCACAGATCTCAACAAGGCATGTCCGATGGATGAGTTCTCACTACCAAGAACTGACTCACTAATGAATGCAGCTGCAACTTTGGAGCTCATGAGTCTACTCGATTGCTATTCAAGGTATCACCAAATATGGATGAGAAAAGAAGATGAGCCGAAGACTAGTTTCATAACCCCTAGTGGAACTTATTGCTATCTTTGGATGCCTGAGGGGCTTAAGAATGCTAGTGGGAGCTTCAGCAGAATGACAACCAAGATGTTGAGTTCATAGCTGGGTACGAATGTCTTAACTTATGTTGATGACAATATAGTAAGGAGTATGAAGCAACATGATCATATTTTAGATCTCTAAGAAACATTTACCAATTTCAGAGAAGCAGGTTTGAAGCTTAACCCAGAGAAATGCGTCTTCGGAGTAAAGAAGGGCAAGTTTTTGGGTTGCCTTATGTCAACAAAAGGTATAGAAGCAAATCCAAGAAAAACCAAAGCAATAGTTCGAATGGAGCCACCAAAATCAATAAAAGGGGCTCAAACATTGGCACGAAGGTTGGCTTCCTTGAACATATTTAGGTCTGCTGAATGAAGCTTGCCATTCTTCGAAGTCCTGAAATCAGCAGAGGTCTTCCAATGGGGCCCCCTCAGTAGAAAGACTTCGAAGAATTGAAAGATTATCTGATAAAGCTTACAACATTATCCTCACCTTCATTAGTGATTCCATTTTTACTCTATGTTTTAGCTTCGCAAACAACTGTAAGCGCTGCATTAGTCTAGGAGACAGTGACCGAGGGTACAAAAAGGCAGATGCCTATTTATTTCGTCTCCGAAGTACTAAGTCCATCCAAAAGATATTATACATAAATGGAGAATGTCCTTTATGCACACCTGATGGCCTCAAGAAAGCTTCAACATTATTTTTAGTCTCATAATATTGTTGTACCTTCGTAACTGCCACTCAAAGACATTATAAGAAACAGAGAAGCTTTGGGCCGAATTGGTAAACGGGCAGCAGAACTCAATGAGTTCATCATTGATTTTGTGCATAGGTCCTCCATATAGTCTCAAGCATTGACATATTTTATTGCTGATTGGATCCTAGGCTCACAAGATGAAGCAGCCCAGTCAGACGAAGCTGTTTGGACAGTTTTTTGCATTGGCTCATGGGGATCCTTCGGAGCTAGAGCTTCAACTATTCTTGTGTCACCAACTAAGGTGAAGACATCATATGCTGCCAGGCTGCAATTCAGAGTACAAACAATATAGCAGAATATGAAGCTTTGTTGATGGCACTAAGGAAGCTGAAATCAATCGGTGTACTAAGTGCAGTATTGAAATCAGATTCTCAAGTTAACACAGGCTAGGTGGATAAGTCAAGCAAGGTGAAAAATCCTAATCTAGAGAAATACCTTGATATGGTTCGAAGGATGGAATCTTCTTTTGAAGGTTTTTCAGTAAAAAAACATCTCAGGGCTAGACAAGGAGCATGCAGACATGTTAGCCAAGTCTGCTGCCCAGGGGCTCCCCTTACCTCTCTAAGTTCTTTGAAGTATTAAAGGCACCTTCGATTGATGTAATGGAAAGGGTTATCTTAACAATATCTCCTACACATAGCGAGGATTGGAGAATGGAAATTATAACCTTCCTTCGGGGAAATCATCCAGTTGATGGCGAAGCATACGCCAAAAGGATGCAAGTAAGAACAAGACCATACAAGGTCATAGAAGGGGAGTTATATAAAGAAGGTGTTTGTTCGCCTCTGCTAAAGTGAATTTCTAGAGATGAAGGCCAAGAATTGATAAGAGAAATTCATTCTGGTTTATGTGTCTCGCATATTGGCCCCAGAGCTCTGCTCGGAAAAAATTCGTCAAGGATTCTATTAGCCAAAGGCAGCTTCGGATACAGCCGAGTTTGTACAGAAATGCAATAATTACCAAAGATGTGAAAGAGATAAAAAAACAACCTTCGTCTTTAACTCAGCTGATACAACCCACTTGGCCCTTGCAAAGATGGGGAATGAATATAATTGGCCCGATGCAAGCTACCCAGGGAAACCTAAAATACGCAGTGGTCGCAATTAAGTATTTGTCAAAGTGGATCGAAGCAAAGGCTTTGGCAACCATAACTTTGGCCACTATTCAAAAGTTCTTTTGGCAAAACATTATTAGTCGCTTCGGAGTGCCAAAGTCCATCACTGTTGACAATGACACTCAGTTTGACTCCGAAGCATTTAGAGCATTTTGTAGCCAGGTGGGGACAAATCTACACTTCGCTTCTGTCGGGCATCCAGAGTCTAATGGATTGGTGGAAAGAGAAAATGGAATAATCTTGCTGGGAATCACAAAATCTAGGTTGGGTTACTGAAGGAGAAATGGATAGAAGAGCTTACTAAAGTTGTGTCGAACCATAAAACCTCTATATCCAGATCTACGAATTTCACACCATTCAAGCTCCTCTTTGGGGATGAAGCAGATACCCTTGAAGAGGCCAAGTTGGGCTCAACAAGAATTATAGCTTCGACACAAGATTCAAATAATGAGAAAGTTTCGAAGGATGCCATAGAGGAATTGAGGCTAGAAGCGGTTGAGCATATAAGGAAATATTAGGCAAAAACCTTGAGGTGGCGAGATAGGAAAGTAAAAACTCAAGAACATAGCACCTGGCCATCTTGTCTTCCAAAGGGTAGCCAACCTAGACACAGTAGGAAAGTTGCAAGTAAAATGGGAAGGCCCTTTTCTTGTCACAACTTCAAACAGATCGGGTTCCTACAGGCTCAAGGACTTGGAAGGAAACGACATTCCAAGATCATGGAATGCCGACGAACTCTGAAGATATTATGTCTAGTCGTCAAGATTCGGCACCCTTTTTCCTTACGAAGGGGGTAAGGTTTTTTTTAACGGGTCCGAAGATGTAACATCTCGCAAGAGTGCCTAAGAAGCTAATAAAGGTGCTCTATCCCCCAGACATGACTACATTAGAATATGGGCTTTATCTCCAAGGTCTATACCCCGAAGCTAAAGTTTTATCACCAAATAATGGTGAAAAAGCTCCAAAGTCATTCCTAAGGGGATGCAGAGCTAAAGTTTTATCACCAAATAAAGTTGAAAAAGCTCTAAAGTCGTTCCTAAGGGGATGTAGAGCTAAAGTTTTATCACCAAATAAAGGTGAAAAAGCTCTAAAGTTGTTCCTAAGGGGATGCAGAGCTAAAGTTTTATCACCAAGGTAAAGGTGAAAAAGCTTTAAAGTCGTTCCTAAGGGAATGCAGATCTATGGTCTAAAGAAAAAGCTCCAAAGCCATTCCTGAGGTAATGCAGAGCTATAGTCTAATGAAAAAGATCCAAAGCTGCTCCTAAGGGAATGAAAAGCTATGCTTTGTTCTGGGTGAAAAGAAATGAAGGTGTTTTTCGCCTTTGGCTCAAAATACTGATTAAAGATTAGTTTCACGTGAAACAAAGCATACAAATGTAAGTGGGATAAATGACGAAGAGCCAATCATTGAATTACAAAAGAGTAGCATTTCAATTACACACAAAGTTTGTTTTTACAATCAGAACCTATCCGCACTAACAACCTAACTAGGCTTCGGCTTTCTTGCTTGACTTTGTTTTCTTTAGCTCGTTGCTCTACAAGAAAAGAAACAAAAGGAGACATGGAAACTAATTGGGAAAACCCATAAACAAACCTTCATGAGTACAAGTTTAAAGACGAACCTTCCTAGTATACTCTTAGGCCTCCGAAGCAGCTAGCTCTCGGCCTCCCTTGTTTCATAACTCAAAGAAGAATCTCTTTGTGACATTTGCCACACTCTTTGAAGGACGCTTTATATCATCAACACTCATATCAAAGCCAGCTTTTTCAAATACTAAAGCCATTCCTCGAGACCCAATCATTGCACAATAGTTATTGCGAGCGGTAATTATTGAATCAACTTCTCCTGGTTCTTTTTCCATCCAGTTGAGCGCTCCTTTGGTGTCCCCACTGGTGTATGTGGTTGCTCTTGAGATAGCACCAGTTGAGAAAAAAATCTTCCTAAGGATATCGCAGTACCGCAAAGTAACAGAAAATGAGTTCTCGAAGCTGATTTAAATTTCCCATTAACTTTTGATTTTCCATATACTTATCGGCATTACCCTTTTTCTCAGCTTTGAGGTTGGCCTGAACCTCTTTGATAAACTCATCTTATTTATTTAACTTTGAAACATTAGCATTATGTATCTTCCTTGCTTCATCATTTTCCTTTTCGACTTTTTCTACCTTCTCCTTCAAGAGCGCCATCTTTGCATCTTTTTCCTCTAAACTCTTACGAAGTTTGGCAGCTTTGTCTTGAAGAGCAGATAATTTTTTTTCTTTTTCTTGCTGCATTCTCAAGGCTTTGCTTAGCATTAGTCCCTACATAAAAATAATGATGATGAATGATTTAATCAAAACGTGAAAGTTTCCCAAAGCTACATCAAAATAAAAACTCTTTGTACCTTGATACTAGTATAGGCTAGACTGTGGGAGAGTTTCTTTTTCTTGACTTGGCACAGTTTCTCTTCAATGTCCAGAAAGCCAATGCTTTTTGTTATATTCCGAACAATCTTCGATTCATCAGGATCTGGTATGCACATCAGCATCCGGTCTTCTCCATCGAATAATAAAGCCCTAGGGCCATACCCCAAACTTCGCCTTTCTCTCCTAGTTTCGAAACTTCCTCTTCACTCAGTTCTTCACCGCTAATATGCCTTGTGAAGAAACCAAGTTCCTCATCTTCCCCGGTAGTTTGTGTAGCTTCAGCTACCTCTGCTTCAGGCATAATCTCTTGCTCTTTCTGTTCCACTTTCTCGCGCCCTGAAGAACCACCACCTTCAGCGGATTTGATGGCGCCATCTTTTCTAGATGATGATGAGCCGCCGAAGGCAGCACTGCCGAGTCCCATAATGCATGGGCTCTCCTCTTCTTCGTCAGAGTCCTTTGAAGTCGGTATAAACTGAGTCAATGAGGGTGCTAAGGGACTTAAGGGGGTAAACAACAGTGGTCAGGTCATTACCTCAAGAATCTGAGTGTAGTTTAGCGATGAAGTTGTGGTTGTGCTTCCCTTCACCAGTTCTTGAGCAACTGCAGTTTTTATTGGATCTGAAGCCTTTATCGCGGCTGCATCCTTCTGAACAATCCTGGCCTTCTTTTTTACCTGGCCCGAAGACAGCTCTTCAGCCTCTTTCTTTGTAGCCCTCTTTCTTTTTTCCCTGGCCCCAGTATTGGCCAAAGGATCTTCATAGTCTGGGTATTCAAACCCTAAGGCATCCATAACCCTATTGAGTCGAAGTTTCCCTCAGCCTACGAAAGCAGTTCACATGTCTTCATGCTCCCTAGGAAGATAGTTACCACACATCTCGTTGCATTTCTCTTCAACAAACTTCAACCATCCAGCTGAAGAAGTTTTATATGTGGACTGGTCTTTGAAATCAAAAGCTAAGGTAATAAGTCCTTCGTCATTGCGCTTCACTTCCTTTCGCAACTTCCACCCAGTCTGTGTTGGATATATGTTGTATGCAAGAGCTTCTTGAATCAGATCTTGGGACTCAATCTTCTTGATAACCATGCTGAAAGCCTTGAAGCACTCGTTAGCGGCATCACTCATTTCGCACTTCGACCTCTTCAGAGCAAAGCTTACTTCCAAAGGTCTAATCAGCATTCCATTGAAGTGTTCGCGTTGTTCCGAGTCCACTTCGGCATAAAACCACTCCTTCGTCTAGTCGCCATGCCACTTCATTCGATAGGCCAAGACTAGACCACTCACATCCTTGCGATGGCACCCGAAGTTGTTGTGAAGTCCTGACTCCTCCTTGGCCTTTGTTTGATAATGCAAATCATGGGCCTTGCAAAATGCATCAGCATCCATATGACCCCCCAACTTCGAATAATCTAGATGAAAACACTAAGCCAAACCATGGCGTTCGGAGTCAACTGGTGCATAAATACTTCATAACGTTGTAACACCTTTGCAATCATCTTGTACACAGGGAGCCAAAGTCCCGCCTTGAAGAAGCTCTTGTACACAACGACTTCATCTTTTCCTGGCTTCGATTTTATTTCTTCCCCGAGAAGATGCACATTCACTCTGATACTAAAGTACTGAAGCCTCCTCATGGACTGCAGATCTTTTCCCTTCAGAGTAGACCGCCCAATCTCTATGTAGCTTGGCTTCAAAGGCCTGTCCTTCAGCATTTCCGTAACAACTTTCCATGATGAGGCCCTCGTTGCCTCAAGAACAGGCAAGGTGTCTTGTCGCTCCTCTGAGGTAGGACTAATCAGTTGCCTGGCAGCACCAATATAGGCCATTTGAGCAAAGCAATGAACTCACACTAAAAATGATTTAGCCGAAGCTAGCTCGTGAATTGCTTCTGAACAAAAAGCTTCGGAGGCATAACAAATTTTGATAGCAAGTAGGTAAGGGCAGTAAATGTGATCTACCCTCACCCCCTCGACTGCTTTTATACTAAAAATGTGCGTGAAGCGATGCATGTCATAGAAATTATTCCTACGCAGCGACCTCTGCTACTTACCTCAACAACTCAACTTCTAGGTCACCCGTTTCACTACAAACGCATCATCTTCTTCTTAAACGAGCTTCGAGAAGGTGTTTTTGGATCTTTGGCAAAAGGCCTCCAAGTTACAATTTTTGTGATCTAAGATTGTTTACGAAGAAAACGAACTCATCCCGCAAGGGCTACTTTTGTGGGCCTTGATTGCTGAAGATCTCTCATATGTCGAAGATCACTTGCCTAACATCTAGCTTCGTCATTAACAAGTGTGTTTCAGGAATGTCCTCGCTGACGAACGAAGCTAAACTTTGACAAAAGACATCGTACAAAAGCACTTCATTTGTACACTAGTAACAAAGATAATAGCCGAAGGTAGCAACTTTGGCAACAAGTCGAAAGGAAAGACAACTAGGCGACGAAGGTTGGAATTTGTGGAGTAAGAATGAAGAAAGTACACTACTATCTTAATGTCATTTGTAAATGGCTTATGTAAAAGTGGATGGGCATTACAATAAATCTATACAAGGTCGATTTGTCTCCCTAATAAATAGATGAACTGTACCCTGCATAAGGGGCCTTTTGGCTAGATCTATAGCTTCGTAGTGCTTAGTCTTCGAAGAACCATCGTGCATCCTATCACTTAGGAGCCGCATATATGTTTGTAAATATATTCAATGTAACAAGAGACATATTGAAAATGGCAAGGCAACAGAGATAAGTTCTCGTGTGTTATTCCATATGTCTCTTCATGTCACATTTCACTTATGATGTATGGGATGGTATAAAACCTTTGTCTTTCGTATTCATATTCTGAAGGAGTATCAACCTTAGGATGAAGTTTTTCTTAATGATTCTATTAGATTTTTAGTACCTTTAGAGGATTGAAATCAAGTATATGATAGTTTCATCTTTTATTGTACGTTCAAACCTTCATCCTCAGACGATTACACTGAAGGTGTATTATCTTGGGGGCAAAGGTTCTCGTTTCTCAATTTTGTGTTGCCTTGTTTTTGATGCCATGTAGCAATTGAAAACAAGTGACCAACACCTCCTAAAAGGCTAATGCGCAAATAGACAAGCCAGACAAAAAGTAAGAACACATAGTGACTCATTAGCTAAGTCTACATCAAAGAAGGTATATTGTGACTTGATCGACAAGGAGTTGAATGTTGCCATCAATGTAGAAGTGAAGGAACATTTAAGAAGACAATACCCAAAAAGGAACACCTAAAAAAACTTTCTTAGTTAAGATGAGTGAGAAAACAAAGAAACAATGTATCTCTGACTATGAGTGCATGCTAAGTAAAGCACAAAAAATGTCCGAAGAAAGATTTACCATTGCAAGAGCTTGCATGGACATAATAGTATGGAAAGCCTCTAGTCTAGCTAGAGTTGGTGAAAGAATTACCAACACAAATGTGCAAATTTCATGACTAGTACATGAAGGAGTCAGCCACTCATCAGACTTGTTTTGGTGTGCTTATAAAATATTGTGAATTGTACAATGTTCTTGATGTGGTGTGGCTAGATTTTAAATATATATTTGAGATATACTAGCGAAAATGCTAGACATCTCTGTCCTCAGATGCTGGGTTCTATAAATGTTCACCATCTCTCTTGTACATGACTGAATAATATATTTTCAATGCTACCTGACTTTCTCTTACACCTAGTTTGTTTCGTGAAGGATGGAGATCCAAAGATATTGTAAAGAAGGGATTTTAAATATCAGATTTATTGACCTAGTGGTTATTAACTAAAAATAATTAAAAAGTTTTGTGCTGATGTCCTAAAAAGGTTGGTCAATTTTTTTCAACAAGCAACATTATATGTAATATATACTTCTTCATTACAATTTTAAGTTAGTGTCCCCAACCTTTTCTTAGCTCATACATTTTGGCAACTAAATGTATACTCTAGTTTTCTCTCCCTTTTTATAACATTTCTATAGCTTTCGCTGAATACTTTTGATGATCATAGTATATCAAGGCATTGTACACATATTTGACTCCATGAGGAAGGCAACCATAGAGTTAAAATAAATAGCCGACCTTCTTAATGAGAAATTCTTGCCATTCGAACTTAACTCTCTAAACCTCTAAATGATTAGATCGTATGTGCACCAATGACTGATCACTTTTGATATGCAGGGCATGGAGATGGCTACACAAAAAGCATCTCGATGTGAAGGAAAATTTTAAGCTTAGGCTAAACTTTCCTATATGTATGAAGCTTACACATATTGCAAGTTATTTTCCAATAATAATCCATATTTTTTCTCGATTTTTGTGTTTGAAACAGGAAAAGGGAACAACATTTGTGGATACTATGTTTGTGAATTTATTCACACCTTCATAGGCAACAAGTTCGTGATAAAAGATATCGAAGCACATTAACAATGTCTACAATATTAATGTTGATTTCACGATAATAAAGTTGATTTCGTAGGCAATAATAATAAATTTTAGAAATGCTTTTTGAAAATCACAATTGATAAAGATGAAATAAGAACTAATCCCTCTAGAAAACATCAAAGCAATTCAAGTACAACTTATAGGGTTCATATATAATGAGATCGTATCCATAAACAGAGAATTCTCTTATGATGAACAAAATCTCTCGAACCTCTACCCACATATTTCTATACTATTCATTTGTATATATATTAATGTACACATATTAATTAGTGTACAAACATGTGTGTATATTTATTATAGTACACATATACGTATTAATCTATAAATATATATAGTAGAAAGTTCATGGACATAATGATGTCTCGAGCAAATCGTGCATACGGTCGTGCAAAACATTATTTTGCAATATAGATTGCACTGTTCATATAATAAAGTTTAAAATAAGAGGTGAGATAGAAGATAGGATGGGTAAGCTACTGGAGACAGCCTAATAGTACCGCTTCTTGACTTGAACCAGTAAGTCTCTCTTTAGCACCGATTTAATTCAAACACCAATACTAAAGAAGGACCTTGTAGTACCCGTTTGAGCCAAGAACCGTTATTAAAGACTTATCTTTAGTGTCGTCGGACCATGTAACCGATTGAAAGCTTAGTATTATAGCTGGTTTCCAAATGATACTGATAACCCTCGAGTAGTAAACTGATGGACGATGTGTGGGGCTCGTGAGGTGGTAGTGTAGTGAATACCGGTGAAGGGGCCACATAAGATGAATGGTAGAGCTCATGCACTACTGGAGACACTCTCTTTGTAGAGAGAAAAGGCTTTGCCGAGGGCCACACTCATCAAAGAGGGCTCTGTGAACCTAAGAGCACCTATAAAAATGACTTAAAACAACACAAACTTGGTCTAAAAATAAAGATAGTGTAAACTAAAACCAAGTTTGAGACAAGAAGTGAGAAAAGTTCCCTTCACTTGGTTGCTCTTTCAAGATACGAATTATACTGAGAGCAATATCACAAGTGAATAGACGGAACTTGGGAAGAAGGAAAATTGCAAGAAAGTAAAGGACAGATGAGACAAGTGATTTTTATCACATGGTTTGGCAAAGCCTACATCCATGTTGTGATGTCCTTCTTTGGACAAGGGTTGCACTCAACCCTTCTCAAGTGATCACATAGATCAAACTAGAGTGCCATAGTTCTTCCTTGTATCACGAGTTTTCCCGTTCGCGAGGAATCTCGACAAGTTGGAGCCTCTCACGGCCTTGCACAAGATCCAAGTTACAACTTAGAATAAGGGTGGGAGAGAAAGTGCACACACAAGATCAAATCACAGCAGCACACACTATATACACAAAGACAAGAGCGCAAGTACAAGAATCCACAAGAACATCTCAAAACTAGCGCTCGAATCTCACTAAAACCACTAGTACGAGCTGTTGCATTATGTCGGAGTGTTGATGTACTCTTGCGGTGCTTGGGTATTGGTTGGAGGTGCCTAGTTGGTCCTTTTATAGCCCTAAATGGCATAGGAGCCATCGCCTCCTTTCTTGTGAAAATGCAAATCTAGATCTGATTGGTCACCTTCCTTTGCTGCGTGGCACCGGACCAGTCTAGTGTGCCATCGGACTATGGGCCACGTAAGCTAGCTATTGGTGCCTGGCGCGCGTTCTGGAGTCGATTGTTGGAGGCAGTCCGGTGGCGCAGCGGACCATGAATAGTCTTGGTCCGGTGCGACCCAAACTAGACCAAGTTGGGCTCTTTTGAGCCTAACTCCAAACTTTTTCGGCTGACTTTGAGGACTTCCCTACAACTTAGACAAGTATATTTAGTACTTAATACAATGGACTAACTGAGTGAAACATACCTCTTTTCCATAGTTTCTCTAGGATTTGCAATATGCACAACACTAAGTCCAAAAAGCACTTTTCTTGCAGAAATGAGTTAGTAGCCAAACCAAAGTTCTAGACACATAGTATAGGGTATGTGCAACTTATGCAAATACTTAAACCTCATGTTTATGTTGTTTTACCCAAAGTTGCACTTTTGCCCTCCAGATTTGCTTATTGAACTTAGTTCCTTCAATTTGCCTTTACTTGAACATGTGCTCATACTCACATCAAAGGAGTTAGTACAATTTTATGTGTTGAGCACTTAATCACCAAAATAGGTAGAAATGGCCCTATGTCACATTTCCATTTCAGAACAAAACATCGGTAACGCCCCCTTTGTGAGTACTTTCTATCGGGCACTCGGCAAAGTAAAGTCGTCGTGATGGTGGCCAGTGACGGTGACGAAAACTTTGCCGAGTGTCCAGCTAAGGCACTCGGCAAAGCATCCTTCTTTGCCGAGTGTCAATACTCATCAAAGAAAGCTTCTGTGAGCCCCATGCGCAGTACCTTTGCTGAGTGTCTTGACCATAGCACTCAGCAAAGCAAGTTTCCTGGTGTCTAGGTGCGCATTCTTTGCCAAGTGTCGGTGTGGTCATGTTTCTTGAATATGATGTTCAAAATTTAAGGTCTATTCCTGAATAAGGGCACAACTTGTGCTTGACAATATGAACATCATTTTTACATTCATTGTTTCCTATTATTCGAGTGACATGCAGTTCAAATTTGAATTATCCAAAGAAATTCAATTAAATGTAGTTAATCTAATAGATATAGCAAAAACTTTGAGAAATACGCCAAAATTCTATATGTTGGTCTAGAGACTTTAGGAACGCAGAACAAAAAAGTTGGGGAAAAATAAAATAAATAAATAAACTTTATCGAGTGTCCAAGGAAGACACTTGACAAAAGCATTATTTGTTGAGTGTCTGTACTTGACACTTGCCAAAGACATTACTTTGCTGAGTGTTTTTCATGGACACTCGACATAGTTAATGCCTGTCAGTTGCCATTGGCTGTTGACGACACTTTGCCAAGTGTCATATTTTGCCGAGTGTTAGACATCCGACAAAGAATTCCTTGCTGAGTGCATTTTTATGCTGAGTGTTCGGCTCTCGACAAAGATGGTGTTTGCTGAGTGTTGTTGTTTACCGAGAGGGACGCTCGGCAAAGGATATCATTGTCAAGTTCCTAAGATTTTACACCCGGCAAACCTTTAAGCTCTCGATAAATAGCGTGTCTCCGACAGTAGTTCTTGGCAAAAGACACAAAGAAATGGAAATTAAGTCAGAGACAGTCGTGTGCCATCCGAAGATAGCTGCAGCCATCCTTCCAAACGACGAAAGAAAGGCGACCCACTCAGCCTAAACGACAAAATAAATTGTAGCCAGTTAAGAGCATCTCTATTTGTTCCCTAAAAATGCTCCCTAAACTAAGATTTAGCAAGGTTCTAAATATATATTGAGAACGAAAACTACCCTAACCTCCAATAGTTCTTAATTCTTGGGTTGTTAAATGTTTTTAAATTATATCAACTTGACTTTTCTAATTATTATTTGCAGGTTTAAATTTAGTTTTTTGTATGATAAAGTTCAATAATCATTATTCTTCTCTTGATTACTATTTTCGTTCGTATGAATAACAATCAATCGTTTTCTCTAATTTTTTGGATGAGTCATCTTTAGACTTATCAAAAGAGAATGATGAAATCATTATTTCTGCAGCTCAAATTATTCAAAGTGCATCAATTGTACATGAGTGCGAACTTAATGACAGACACATGATTTTACGGTGCGATTGACATGCGAAATTGGCTATTGGGAACTCCAAATAGTTCTCTATAAAAAAAAGCTGCCTAAACTTATGTTTAGCAGGTTGCTAAATAGCTACTGGGAGTAAAAATAGCTTGGTCTCCAACAGTTCCTCATACTCAGACAATAGTTCGATTTGAATTTATTTTTGGTAGGCTTGCTCCCATTGGACTTGGCTGGTGGTAGGGTCGAGTGTAGTGAATATTGAGGGTAGAGGAGAAGGTCGGTCAACGTGACATGCTCGGAAGCAACAGTCCCGTGGTGTGACTTATGGGTGAACAGTGGTCTGATGACGGAGGAGAAGGTTGTGTCACACGTGTCGGACCTGGCTACCTCGCTCCATGGAAAATGAAAAAAGAGTGTACCGAACCTGGTTATATCGCTGTGTGGAAAAGGAAAAAAATGAGCGCGTAGGTGTGAAGAAATCGACGACAACTGCATTTAGGGAGTTGCTATCGAGTTGCTAAATCTAGAGAGTAAATGAGGTTGGATAGTAAGTAACTAAATTTAGCAAGTTCATTTGAAGAACTATTGGAGAAGCGTTTTTCTGATCACTTTTTAAGATTTAGAGAGTTGTTTAGAGAATTATTGGAGTTGCTCTAAGTAAAGACATTTAAAAAATTGGTATATTTAGGGATCTCATTAAAGAAACTGTTGGAGCATGATTTTGGTTAAGAACACCCTAAATTAATTTTAGGATCTTTTTAGGGAACTAGTGGAGATGCTCTAATGATTTTAGCAGCTAACTATTAGCTATAGAGGTTTTAAACAAGACTTTAGACATGGCCCAGACATAGCAAAAAGGAAAACAAAGCAGCAAAAGAAACTCCTAGGAACCAAGGTGCAAAAGAAACACGACCCAAACGAAACCATGGGGCACATCGAAGGTGGTTGGGCCAAACAGGTTGATGGTGCAATGACTGAGGAAAGCAACGAGTGCAAGAAGATTTCCACAGTTCTCAGGGTGATGAAAACTCATGGTGCTGAATTTATGCATAACCCGTCAAACACCAAGATTCATAGATTTTGGTTGCTCGTGATGAAAACTGAATTTGGAAACAAAGCACCATGAGGATTAGCAGAAGTGTGACAACGATGACCAAGCAGAACATGATTAGCTCTACAAAGTAGATAAGGGGCACCCATGTGATATCTGCAGTGCTGTCAGTGCCAACCACGACATTGTGCACAACGAAGCCCTTTATGACACAAGAGATAACTGTAGGAAACGGGTGACGCCTAAGAGGGGGGTGAATTAGGACTTCTAAAGTTTCACTAAACTAGGCCACAAATAAATCCCTAAAGCAAAACCTATGCAAATAATCAAACTAGAATGTGCAAACTAGGTTTTGTCTAAGTATTTCTATCTCTACCACAATAGCTAAGTTTCAATCTACACTATATAAGTATAAAGACAAGATTGAAACTTAAATACTTAATATAAATGCGGAAGCTTAAAGAGCAAGGTAGAAATGCAAATTTTTGCGGATGTCGCCGGTATTTTTACCGAGGTATCCAAAACCACGCAAGGTCCCGACTAATCCTCGTTGGTGCCCCTACGCAAAGGGAAGCCCACGCGAGGGCCAAGCACCTCGGTCGAGTAACTCCGTAGAGAGCCGCGGGCCTTCTCCACGCGCAAGTGGTGCTCCACTTCCGGCTCCTCTCGGACGCTCCCCGCCCTCTCCACTATTGAACTTCCGGCCGAAAACGCCATGGGCCTCGTTCGCTCCGGTACACGGTGGCGGTCGTGACACAAACACACGGTTGTCATGGTCTCGCATGACTCTTGCCCCACTCGGTACAATTACAACGGCTCGCGCAAGAGTCGAGGGGTTGTGTGGTTTTACAAAAATTCACTCAACTAACTAGGGTTCATCTAGAGCAAGCGCTAAAGCGGTCTAACTATTCTAAGCACTTCGTCAATCACCTACGCTAATCACCGAGTGATTCTATTAAGCACTTGGGTGTTTGAGCTCTTGGAAATGTGCACTATATGCCTTGGTATGTTGATTGGGCTCCCACACCTTGAAATGGCCGGTTGGGGTGGTATTTATAGGCTCCAACCCCATTTCTAGCCGTTGAACAGAAAGCAGCAGCTTTCTGTCGACGGACGCACCGGACAGTGAACAGTGCCTGTCCGATGTGCATCGGACTGTCCAGTGTGCACCGAACTGTCCGGTGCATGCCACGTCAGCCGACCGTTGTAGTCTGTAGCAGTAAACCGTTGGATCTGACCGTTACCCAGACTGTTCGGTGCACACAGGACAGTCCGGTGCTACAGCCCGAGGGTGCTTGTCTGTGGGGCCCTCTGCGTAGACTATCCGATTGTCCCACTGGACAGTCCGGTGCACACTGGACAGTCCGGTGTTCACTGTCCGGTGCGCCACCAGGCGCTAGCTGACTGCCCTTCTCTTGGATTTCTTCGCTGGTTCTTTTGGGCTTCTTTTGTTCTTGAGTCTTGGACTTTTATGCTTCTTTTTATGTCTTCTTTTGAGGTGTTGCATCCTCATTGTCTTAGTACAATCCTCTTCCTATCCTGTGAACTACAAATATAAACACTAGCAAACACATTAGTTCACAGGTTGTGTTAATCATCAAACACCAAAACTCATTTAGCCAAATGACCCGAGGTTCATTTTTCTTACAATAACCATGGCATCCCTATGCGGATAATCCTTGAGACGAAGGTCCTTTTGGAAGAAAGTGATAGAAATATGGGACTACTTGGTCCTGATGTAGGGTCCTTGGACACCTACTTGCTGGACCCTTCTTTGGGCCTCTTTCCTTTATTTCTTGTTACTAGGCTCGAAGCTCGAGCCCCCAGTGATAGGGAGCACAAGCTTCTCCAAACCCAATGACGAAGCTTGGCGGTTTGTCATGCTCCTTGTTGTAGTTGTGGAATCACTGAAGGTGAACGCTAATGTTGGTAACTTGTTTTCAATTGCTACACGACATAAAAAGCAAGGTAACACAAAGTTAAGATACGGGAACCTTCGTCCCTGAGCTAATACACCTTCGTAAAGATAGCTTAAGGACGAAGGTTTTAATAATGAGCGAGCACGAAGTATGATTGTATGGAAAATAATGTAAGGAAATATGCAAGAACTCATCTTGTATGTCTTAGCATTTTATTTCATATCTTTTTATATTGAATAAAGTTACAATCATACCTTTGGCTTCTTGATATAAGATAGCGCGAAGATGTTTCGAAGGCTAAGCAAAACGAAGCTAAGCTATGACACAAAAAGGTGAATTTATGCAGGGCACTGTTCATCTATTTATAGAAAAATTGAACAGCTTCGTAGAAAATTATAAACAATCCCATAAGTCTTACGCACATGATTTACAAATGATATAGGGATATAACTGTCTTTGTTCTTTCTTTCTTGCTGCACCACAGCACCAGTCTCCGACTTCTTCTCCTTCCTCTGCCTGCACTCGAAGCTTTTTTTTTTCCACGCCGAAGATAATGGCTTTGGCTCCTTCTCGTGTCTCCGGACTTCTTGCTGATACCTTTGGCTTTTTGTATCAGTGCTAGTTATACATGGCATACAACAGTTGAGGTACACACATGTCATGGAGAAACTTTATTTAATTTGCTCATTAGCATTGTAGTCACTTTGTTGGCTAGCTCTATATTACTATATATGCTAGCTTCATTACTATAAAAATTGGATTTCTCACATTTTAGAATTAGAATTGTCTAAAAAAAACTCTGATGGAAAAAATGGTCAAAATCAAATTAAGTTATAGTACGCAACCGTATCTACAACTTTTTTTTGTTGAAACCTCTTTTATTTAAATTCACTTATGGCCTCAAATATTCATTTCAAAATCTAGTAAGCTGAAAACACAAAAGAAATAATCTACTTTGGTGTGGAATGGTTATGGTAGCTGTTAGAAATATAGGCATTTTCCATATCATTTTAATTCCATAAATTAACATTATGATGATGACATATAAAATATGTTTAATTATAGAAATCACTATCTCAAATATATCCATAACAATATGGATCAAGAGAACATAAAGCATATGAATCATATAAATATAATAAGCATATAAACATGGAACATGTATTATTATGGAACAACTGAAAATAAACAGATAGCAACATAAACAGCATAACTGTAAAATTAAGACAAACAGATTTATCATATTACTATTATAATCAGGCATCAGACATGTCATGATATAATACGACAAAACAGATTGGATAAATTTATGGCTATAAATAAAACAGCAGGTATGAACATATATAATTTGCAGAATGTAAAATAGTGAGGAGATGAATTGATCATACCCTCCCATGCGCTCCGAGGATCTAGATCCTTGTCCAACTTCACTTGTCATATCTCCAGGAAGAAGACGATTTGGGCAGTCGCGTAGACGCTCCCCAAAAACCTAATTGCCGATCCCTCGTGCAAGGTCTCGAACGACAAGGGCTCCGGAGGCACCTGCCCTCTCGCTTCTCTGTGCGCGCAGAGTCACGAGATGGAAATACCCTCACTCGGCGGCTGGACTGTGGTTCTGAAAGTGGTTTTTCACGTGTACCGAGTGACAGGGGTGCTCCTTTATTTAACCTTTCGCAGAGGGAAGTTGAAGGAGAAAGGTCGCCGAGTCACGCCAAGAGTCGGCCAGCTCTCGCCGAGTCATGCCATGAGTCGGCCAGCACTCGCCGAGTCACTCGGCTGACGAAGAGACAGGGTCACTCGGCTGGCTGACGAAGAGACAGAGTCACTCGGCTGACGAAGAGACAGGGTCACTCGGCTGAAGTACGCGGTTAGTGAGTGCTAAAAATTAACACAACCACACCACGCCCGCCCGCCTGCCTGCCTGCCTGCCTCGCCTCGCCACGCCACGCCCGGCCCGGCCCGGCCCGGCTCGGCCGGCGGCGGCGCGCGCGCGCGTGTGGCACGCCCTTGTCCATTTCTTGACTTCTCAAGTTAAGTGGAATAAATCTCACCATATAAGTCAAGGCAAAAGACCCTTGGACTTCCAATGTGGTACTATTGGTATTCTCCACCATTACACACCATAGAGTTTATTCAATAAATGGGCCAAGCCCATAAAAGATCCAACAATCCCCACCAAACTCTAGGGTTTGTAATGATGAAGTATCAGAATCACAATCCTTTGATATACCAGTTTTCGATGGAGACTGTTAAGTTGAACGTCCATCTAGAATAAGAGTTTCACTCATTCACAACTGAACAATGGACTATGCCTTGAATTGACAGTTTTGTGCGAAATAAGATTCACTCAAATCCTTTGCTGATACTTGGCTGCAAAAAGGTATTCCCGCTGTTTAGAAGCATATAAGTCACACTTCAGTGCCTTTCATGAGTATTTAGGGATTACCCAAGTCCCATAGACTGTGACTGGCAGTCTGACTCATATAGGTGTATTCCTCAAAAGATGTTCTGTAGGACAACATCTCACCTTTATAAGACTCTTGGAATACATTAAGGTAAATACCATCCTGCCTTACAGATAGGAAAGATGTGCATCAGAAATGAGTTAAGAAAGGGATCTTTCCTCACAACCTACTCCTAGCTTGTTTCTCCACTCTACTTCACGGGATCTCCGATCACATAGAGCAGGTTACCACTAGAGTAGATCTCACATGGGTCTCATACCCATTTCCCTCGATGCACTTTCTATCACATTGCATGATAGACCCTTAGTGAATTGATCTGCCAGATTATTCGAGGTGTGGACATAATCCACAGTTATAACTCCGGAGTCTTTCAACTTTCTGACAGATTTCAATCTCCTCTTAACATGCCTTGTAGACTTCATGTTATTCCTAGAACTGTTAACCTTTGTAATCACAGTTTGATTGTCACAGTTCATGGAAATAGCCGGTATCGGTTTTTCAACTACCGGTAAGTCCAATAGGAAATCACGAAGCCACTCGGCCTCAGCCCCAGCAGTGTCTAATGCTGCGAGTTCTGCTTCCATTGTAGACTTTGTTAAGATAGTCTGCTTGCAAGACTTCCAGGAAACAGTGCCACCTCCAAACAGAAACACATATCCGCTTGTGGCATAAAGCTCATCAGCATCAGAAATCCAGTTGGCATCACAATAGCCTTCCAGCACTTTTGGGTTTCCGGTATAATGAATACCGTATGTCATAGTACCTTTCAAATACCGCAACACTCTCTCAAGAGCACGCCAGTGATCATCTCCTGGTTTCGACACAAACCGACTTAGCTTACTCACAGCATAAGAGATGTCTGGCCTTGTTGCACTTGCAAGGTACATGAGCGAGCCAATGATCTGGGAGTATGTCAATTGATCCCTTGCTATTCTCCGATTCTTTCTTAATAGCACACTGGGGTCATAAGGTGTTGGAGCAGGATCACAGTCACTAAAGCCAAAGCGACTCAATACCTTTTCCACATAATGGGATTGTAACAAAGTTACCCCACCATCAGCTTCTCTAACAAGCTTGATGTTTAGAATGACATCAGCTTCTCCCAAATCTTTCATCTCGAAATTGCTCGATAGAAGATTTTTAACTTCCTCAATCACATTGAGATTTGATCCAAAGATCAAAATGTCATCAACATAAAGACACAGCATAACAGACTCACCCCCACCATACCGATAGTATACACACGTGTCAGATTCATTTACAATAAAGCCAGCTGCTGTAAGAGTATTATCAAACTTTTCATGCCATTGCTTAGGTGCTTGTTTTAGGCCATACAATGATTTTATCAACCTGCACACCTTGTTCTCTTGACCATCCGCAATAAACCCTTCTGGCTGATCCATATAGATCTCCTCATCCAACTCTCCATTTAGGAAAGCTGTCTTAACATCCATCTGATGAATGATAAGACCATAAGAGGCTGCCACGGCTATTAATGTGCGAATTGTAGTCAATCGAGCCACTGGTGAGTATGTATCAAAGAAATCTTCACCCTCCTTTTGGGTATATCCTTTGGCCACAAGCCTTGCCTTGTACCTCTCGATTGTACCATCAGGCCTAAGCTTTTTCTTGAAGATCCATTTGCAACCTATAGGTTGACAACCATAAGGACGGTCAACGACCTCCCAAGTTCCATTAGACATAATAGATTCCATCTCACTCCTTACTGCTTCCTTCCATAAGTCAGCATCAGGAGAGGAATATGCCTCACTAATGGTAGTTGGTGTGTCTTCCACAAGGTACACTATAAAGTCATTACCAAAGGATTTTGCAACCCTCTGTCTCTTGCTCTTTCGAGTGACTATAGTGTCATCCTCCTCAGGGATGTGCACGTGAGAATCCTCAGCATGATGTATAGGAATCGACAGTTCATGCTCATGGGGAATTATAGTCTCATGACTTGTATCACTAGGTGTATTCTTCATGGGAAACTCATTCTCAAAAAATGTTGCGTCTCTTGATTCCATGATAGTATCAACATACATATCTGGCACATCAGATTTTATAATTAAGAACCTATACCCAGTGCTGTGAAAAGAGTACCCAAGGAATATACAGTCAACAGTTTTAGGTCCAAGTTTACGCTTTTTGTTGATTGGCACATTCACTTTAGCCAAGCAACCCCAAGTGCGCAAATATGAGAGATTTACTCTTCTCTTTTCCCATTCCTCAAATGGAGTGATCTCTTTGTTCTTTGTTGGAACTCTATTCAGGACATGACATGCTGTCAAAATCGCCTCACCCCACCATGCCTTGGATAATCCCGCTGTACTCAACATGGCATTCACCAAATCTGTTAGAGTGTGGTTTTTCCTTTCAGCAATCCCATTGGATTGTGGTGAGAATGGCGGTGTCCTCTCATGAATAATACCATGTTCCACGCAGAACTCATCGAACACATTAGAAAAATATTCTCCACCTCGATCAGACCTTAACCGTTTTATTTTCCTCTCAAGTTGGTTCTCAACTTCAGCTTTGTAGGCCTTAAAATAATTGAACGCTTCATCTTTTGTTTTTAAGAGATACACATAGCAAAATCTAGTGGAGTCATCTATAAAAGTGAGAAAGTATCTTTTACCACCTTTGGTCAAAATTCCATTCATCTCGCACAGATCAGAATGAACAAGTTCTAGAGGTGCCAAACTCCTTGCCTCAGCAGCCTTGTGAGGCTTGCGGGGTTGTTTTGATTCAACACACACATGGCACTTAGACTTTTTGACCAAATTAAATTTAGGAATTAAATTTATATTTGCTAACCGCATAAGACAGCCAAAGCTTGCATGACAAAAACGTGAATGCCATAAATCTGACTCATCAGAAAAATGAACAGAATTCACCAGTTTATTACACACATCATGCAGTGATAAGCGAAACAACCCTCCGCAGTCATATCCTTTACCAACAAAAGTACCATGTTTCGACACAACACATTTATTTGACTCAAGAACAACTTTGTAGCCATCTCGACATAGCATAGAAGCACTAACGAGATTCTTCTTGATAGAGGGCACATGCTGCACGTTCTTCAATGGCACTGTCTTTCCCGAAGTAAACTTCAGAATGACCGTACCAACACCAAGAACATGAGCACGCGACCCATTTCCCATTAACAAGGCGCCAGACCTCCCGACCTGGTAGGAGGAGAACATAGAGGCATCAGCACACACATGAATATTTGCACCACTGTCCATCCACCACTCAGGTGAATTACAAACTGAGAGAACAAATGGTAAAGAATTACCATACCCAGATGTTCCATCTCCAGTTTCAGTGGTTACAACATTTGCTGATTTCTTGTCCTGTGTGAACTTGCGATCAGGGCACTCTCTAGCCCAATGTTGATCACTGCCACAGACAAAGCAACCTCCCTTTCCCTTGTTGTTGTTGTTCTTCTTTTTAAACTGTGCTGTATGAACAGGTTTATTTGCGTTTTCTGGTTTGTTCTGGTTTTTCTTCTTGTTAAACTTGCGGAAGTTTCTCTTCTGCACCACATTAGCAGTAGAGGTCTCCACACCTTTTCCATTGTCCTTTGATCTAGCTCTTTCCTCAACATCAAGAGTACCAATGAGCTCCTCCACATTGAACTCTTGTCTCTTATGTTTGAGAGAGGTAGCAAAGTCCTTCCAAGAAGGTGGCAACTTGGCGATTATACCGCCAGCCACAAACTTGTCAGGCAAAGGACAAGGAAAAAGTTCGAGTTCCTTAGCTAGTGCCTGAAACTCATGAGCCTGTTCCACTACAGATCGGTTCTCAACCATCTTGTAGTCATACAGCTGCTCCATGAGGTACAGCTCGCTACCAGCGTCAGTAACTCCAAACTTTCCAACAAGAGCATCCCACAGCTCTTTCCCTGTGGGAAGGATGATATAGCTTTTCTGGAATTTTGTATCCAGTGCGCTAATTACTGCTCCTCGAAAGAGGTTGTCTTCAGCCTTAAACTTAGCCTCATCCTCAGGAGGTAAGTTGGCAGGCTTGCCCTCAGCGGCATGAAAACAAGACATTGCAGTTAGCCACAATTCCATCTTAGCTTTCCATATCAAGAAGTTTTTACCATCAAACGGATCAGGCTTTAGCACAACAGCAAAACCTCTGACAGAAAAATGCCTAACATTAGGTTTTTGGATTGTTAGAAATATAGGCATTTTCCATATCATTTTAATTCCATAAATTAACATTATGATGATGACATATAAAATATGTTTAATTATAGAAATCACTATCTCAAATATATCCATAACAATATGGATCAAGAGAACATAAAGCATATGAATCATATAAATATAATAAGCATATAAACATGGAACATGTATTATTATGGAACAACTGAAAATAAACAGATAGCAACATAAACAGCATAACTGTAAAATTAAGACAAACAGATTTATCATATTACTAGTATAATCAGGCATCAGACATGTCATGATATAATACGACAAAACAGATTGGATAAATTTATGGCTATAAATAAAACAGCAGGTATGAACATATATAATTTGCAGAATGTAAAATAGTGAGGAGATGAATTGATCATACCCTCCCATGCGCTCCGAGGATCTAGATCCTTGTCCAACTTCACTTGTCATATCTCCAGGAAGAAGACGATTTGGGCAGTCGCGTAGACGCTCCCCAAAAACCTAATTGCCGATCCCTCGTGCAAGGTCTCGAACGACAAGGGCTCCGGAGGCACCTGCCCTCTCGCTTCTCTGTGCGCGCAGAGTCACGAGATGGAAATACCCTCACTCGGCGGCTGGACTGTGGTTCTGAAAGTGGTTTTTCACGTGTACCGAGTGACAGGGGTGACCTCTCGCAGAGGGAAGTTGAAGGAGAAAGGTCGCCGAGTCACGCCATGAGTCGGCCAGCACTCGCCGAGTCACTCGGCTGACGAAGAGACAGGGTCACTCGGCTGAAGTACGCGGTTAGTGAGTGCTAAAAATTAACACAACCACACCACGCCTGCCTGCCACGCCTGCCTCGCCTCGCCACGCCCGGCCCGGCGGCGGCGCGCGCGCGTGTGGCACGCCCTTGTCCATTTCTTGACTTCTCAAGTTAAGTGGAATAAATCTCACCATATAAGTCAAGGCAAAATACCCTTGGACTTCCAATGTGGTACTATTGGTATTCTCCACCATTACACACCATAGAGTTTATTCAATAAATGGGTCAAGCCCATAAAAGATCCAACAGTAGCTACACGCAAAGCTACGGGTCACAGGTTTGAACCCCCACTGGCCGCACGTGCACACATTTCTCGCAAAAAAAGTTACAGGGTTTGTGACCCGAAACAAAGAAAAATGGCTCAAAATCGATTTGTAGAGGCAATTGTAAACACAAACTGCCCTTGGAAATTCATCTGTAGAGACAACTCTTGTTTCTAGCCGTCTCTACAAATCAATAATTTAAACAAACACATAAGTAGGTACCTCTACAGAGGCTGCCATCTCTAAATATCATTTTCGTAGTAGCGTTGCATACATTTTATACTCCTAGTTTTTTTTCAATAATTATGTTAATTTTGTAGTGATGTTATTAATTATATGCAATAATCTTGTTCTTTTTCACTTTTTTATTTTGAATGATGTTGTATGTTTACAACAAATTAACTTAAGTACAGAGATTGGTGCAAGGCCCATATAGAAGAATCAAACCGGAAGGAATACCAGTTGGAAGCATTTTGGCACTCGACTTGTTTGGTTCCCTATCTAAGACTCACAACTTGTCTACTTTTTTTTGTCTAAGATTAGCTTTTTAATTCAAGCGACTAACCTTAAGCAAGTTATAGCGCTTTAGGCAGGAAACTAAATACTCTCCAAGTTTGCATGCCGTGTTTTCGAACTTGATTTGTTCTTGTGTTTAGTTTCTTAGATCTATGGACCATGTGTTTTTGATATGATTAGAACTAATCAAGTCAAGCATTTTGGCACTAGGTAAACTTGTAGCGTATTTATTAAATTGAAATCGATATAGTTTAAGGCCTCATTTGGTTTGAAGGACTAAAGATTAGTCCCTCCATTTTAGTCACATTTAGTCCTTAAATAGCCAAAGGGTAGGATTAAAACATAGACTAAACTATTTTAGTCTCTAGTCTCTCAAGGGGTGACTAAAAGGGACTAAATCATATTAATCCCACCTTTTGCCCCTCATTTATTCTAGTTGCACTAATGGTCGGAGAATGTTAAGGGGCATTTTAGTCTCTTATAAGGTATTTAATGTGTTCTAAATATTTTTAGTTCATGCAACCAAACAGGGTTGAGACTAAATTTTAGTCCCTCGACTAGACTTTAGTCTCTGGACTAAAGTAACCAAACATGCCCTAATTATCTTGTGTTATTTTCGGAGCCTTTTCAGTTATAGTATACCTACTCAAAAAGTCCAATGTCAAAATCTCCTCCCCTCCATACAACGGCATCGATCGCTTGGTATGCATGCATGATCCAGTTGGCTGCAAATCTAGTACTGCTAGGTGTAGTTAAAGCCGAAGTATGTGTATATATGTCAGCCAATATATAGACTAGGCCACTAGGCAGAGACCCTTGGTAATTGTTCTAACAAGGCTTTATAATCAAATATGCATGCAGGCCTCCACCAAACAATTAAGAAGAAAAGTACTACCCTATAGTTCTATACCGGCCTTGTGTAGAGTAATAATTGTCTTGATTATTAATAGTAGTACTGGCTAGCAGAAGAATAAGACACCAAGGTTGTTAAGCACTACATCAAATCATTCCTTAATTTATGAGGTAAACTTTTCAGTATGATTACTTAATACTACATGCAGCTAGACAGATTGGAACTTTCAATGGGATATGTCTAAGGTATTGTTCGTTTGTATCGGATTGCACCCGAAATCGTTCCAGCTAATCAAAGTTTATATAAATTAGAGAAGCAATCCGGCTAGGAATCGTTCCGACCCACCAATCCGACACAAACGAATAAGGCCTAAATGATTTCTAGGCATTAACCGGGATGACAAGTAAAATGACGATGGAGCATTCAAATTAAGAGTCAAAGAAGGAAATGGTTTCTTATAACTAACTACGTATAGGTGGATCATATCCAAGATAGAAAATGTGGTATGTAGATAATAATAGAGAAAGAAGACATTGGGTTGGATGGAAAATATTTGTAGAAACCCGACCTATATTAGAAATATTGTTTTTACGAGAAGTATCTCACTATCTCTGCATGTATATGGTAAGTATGACTAATTACTCTCCCTCGGTCCCAAAATATAATTCATTTTATGCTAAACATATATTCATTTAATAACCTATAAATATATATATATATATACTCCCTCCGGTGCAGTAAAAGAAGTCATCATGCGCGTGACCGAGCGTGCACAAAAAGAAGTCATAGCGCGCGTGGGTCTGAGATTTGGACGTTGTTGCCCCTAGTAATTGCACAAAAAAAGATGCATTTAAGAGGAATCGAACTTGAGACCTCCAGTCTAAAATGCCTTAGAGCTGCTGCAGCAACCAATCAAGCCTAATTGTTTTAGTGACGTTAATGCACCCATATCCCTATTTAATAGGGGCAAACAGGGAAAACTGTATGATAATTAATCACTCCTTGGTATGCACAATCATGTCCTAAACGACTACTTTTACTGCACTGGAGGGAGTATATATATATATATATATATAATCTTTTTATTCGAATGTAGATAAAAAAGAGGGTTAGAAAGAACTATATTTTGAGACGGAGTGAGTTATCATATGGGACTGTTTGGATCTCCAGTTTCTAACAATCCGCCTATTGGAAAGCTGTATCAGTTTTTTTTGTGCTAGTTTATTGTTAAAAAACAGGATTAAGAAGTGTTGTTGATGTCCACTTTTTTCAAATTTCTTATCACTCAAAGAACAATAAATGAAACCTGTTAAAATCTGGGATCAAAGCACCCTAGAGCTAGTTTGGAAACTTAAATTTCATCTGTTGGTCCTTGTTCTCAAATGCTATACATCAAGAACAAAGCAACACGATTGTTATCGATTAGAGACCTTCGTCCTTCAAAGCATTATCTCCCCTTGATATAATGATCTTCAGACGAAGGTTATGAAGGGTATATCTTCATCATTTCAGTGAACAAAATGTAAATAAAGACATATAAAACACAAAAGAATATAAACAACCATCACATATCATTGGATTATTTATATTCTTCTTTTATAAACATGAATAAACATCAATGATATTCATATTACATTTATACCTTCGGCTAGGTAGAAGGTGGAAAAGCGAGAGTGACGTGTGAGTGATTACAATTCAGCGTGAACAGTACGGTGTTACTGTTCATCTATTTATAGGCACATGACGCAGCCTGGACAAAATTACATTCATATCCCTGACGTTTACTGATGATCATAAGGCAAGCTGTCGAGGACTAAGCAGTTTTTTCTTCTTTAGGTCGGTTTCATCTTTCGCCATCGTTCTCGTGCTAAGCCGAAGCTCCTTCCGCCACAGCTTCGGAGCTAGTTTGTCCTTCCTTTAGACCGCACCTTCATACCATGCACACCTTCATCTTGAAGCTGAAGCCTCCTGTAACAATCTATGTTATACTGAAAACCATGTTAGTTAAGTTTTTGAGGACCTTCAGAAGAGGAAGACCCCCAACACCATCCAAATTGTTGAAGGGAAATGTGGAGTAAATTAGTTTATTTCTCCCTCAATCTCTTCTTCAATCTTAGAGATGATTTAAGTTTTCAAAATAGCCTCTATACTTTCTTCGGTTAGAATTCCCAAAAATATCCTTAACATGGGTGCAAAGATACCAGCTTACCCTAATTAAGCCCTGAAGTAGTAATTAATACCCTACCACTAGTAGCATATGCATGACGTAGGGCGGCTGTATACGACAAACTAACCGGACGTCACCACGTCTCCACCTAGCTAGATACAACAAGATGCAGCATATACTTAATTATGGTAATTTATTAGGTTAACACTCCATCCCTTCGTCGTTTGTTTCCAATCGCAGGTACGTACTCCCGACGAGTACACAATAAGATATCCATGTAGCCATATAGGCATGTACCTTAGTATTTTTTTCTCCATAATCGTATATGATGGGTAAACTTTTGCTAGATTCGCGGAGAGTCCAGCTTCCGATGAACAATTAATGTACAGCATGCGCTGCTAAAGTTGAGAAACATTTTTTTATGACAACGATACTATAAAAACATATTTATTATTCTTTCTAGCACGGTCGTAGACCATTCTCGGTGGAAGTTTTATTTTCATTAAAATAACTGACACGTAAGTAAACATATGTCATGCAATTTAATAAAAACATATGAGAAGGTTATATGAGAGATGAGAGAGTTTTATGGAGATTATACAGTGTTTTTTAGACAATTGTTGACTTATCAACTTTAGAAAAACAGTGTGATAAAAACCATCCATTGATAATTAATGGCCGTATGGTGTCTCTCCCTTATTTTTTTTCTACAAGGCACGATGCATTTTAACATTCAAACCAAATATAATAAGTGTATCCAAGAGTTTTTAAGGTTTAATAAGAGAGAATGCAAAATATTAACGTTAAGTACACTAGTAGAAAAGAGCTCATAGCCTGCGGCACCCATAAATTATCACTGGCGGTTTCAGTTATCGCGCGCCAGTAAAAAAAACGAGGCGGGCCCGGCTTTGGAACCGCCAGTGGAAACACATTTCCACTGGCGGTTATCTTAACACAACCGCCAGTGGAAATAGGATGTTTCCACTGGCGGTTGGTGTAACATAACCCGAATTTTTTGTATTTTGACACTTACTCGAAAAAAAATTCACATTTGGACCTTAAAAAAATTTAATGTCATTTTTGGACCCTTTGCTCGGCGCCATAGCCTATGGCGCCGAGGTAACACATCTCGGCGCCATAGGCTATGGCGCCGAGGTACGTGCTATGCTGGCACAATCTGAACGACGTGGCGCCAACGTGGTACCGAGCTCGGCGCCAAGATCTATGGCGCCGAGCTCGGATGTATAACAACAAAGCATGTCTAGCTCAGTTGGTAGAGTGCAAGGCTTTTAACCTTAAGGTTGTGGGTTCAAGCCCCATAGTGGATGTTTAATATTTTTTTGTCTTTGTCACTAATTTATTTTTTTGTTGTCCATATTTTTTTTATGTCGATGATTTGTCCGTTCAGATTTATTTTTCATCTAGTTTTTTGTTTTTGTGACTGATTTATTTATTCATCTAGATATTTTTTGTTTTTATTTTTGTTTATTCAAACTCCGTGACGCAAGTACCATGCACATAAGTAACCCACCCTATGGAAGTATGGAGTACTTTATAAAATCATCAAGTCACTGTTTATTTATACATGGTATATTTATATTTTGGACTCTAATTATAATCTTTTTGTTTATTAAGTATATTTATATTTTGGACTCTAAAACTCCAATAATCTAATGTATTCGAAATTATACTTTTTAATATTAATTAAAATTTATCATGGCTAAACCGGTGGCCGCTAACCAATGCAAATATATTTATATTTTCGACTCTAAAACTCTAATAATCTAATGTACTCGAACCCACAACCTCAAGATTGCGTGCATTATTGCGCCCGTGACCGCGATGCACCATAGCTAAACCGGTGGCCGCTAACCAATGCAAGTACGTTTCCTTAAGCTTAATAAACGAACAAAGCGTACTTGACGATGAGCACGCACATGCACGCACCATGCACCAATATACTGTTTAGTTAGTAGTATGTAAATTAAATATAAAAGTGAGGGATTGTACCCCTACACAGAGACACAAGCTCACAAAGTATTTTGTCTACTTGAATATGTTATTATGTTTTTAGAATTTATGTTCAAAAGAACTCAATGAAAATATACTATTTTTATGTAGATGGACAAATCAGCGACATAAACGAAAAATCTGGACAACAAAAAAAAATCAGTGACAAAGACATAAAAAAAGTATTAAAACATGTCCACCATGGGGCTTGAACCCAGGACCCCAAGGTTAAAAAACTTGTGCTCTACCAACTGAGCTAGACAAGTTTTGTGTATATAAGAGAGCTCGGCGCCAAGATCTATGGCGCCGAGCTCGGTACCACGTCAGTGCCACGACGTCCGTTTGTGCCAGCGCAGCACGCACCTCGGCGCCATAGCCTATGGCGCCGAGCTGTGTTACCTCGGCGCCATTGGCTATGGCGCCGAGCAAAGGGTCCAAAAATGACATTAAAATTTTCTAAGATCTAAATGTGAATTTTTTTCGAGAAAGGGCCAAAATATAAAAAATTAGGTAACATAACCGCCAGTGGAAAACCAATTTCCACTAGCGGTTGGTGTAACCGAACCGCCAGTGGAAATACCCTATTTCCACTGGCGGTTGTGTTAAGATAACCGCCACTGGCGGTTTTTCAAGCCAACCGCCAGTGAACTGTCTGTTATAAATAGCTCTCTTCTTCCCCCGACAGTGAACTGTATGCTCGCAGCCAGCTTCCATTGGAGGCGATTTTGGAGGTCCAGATTTCAAAAAATATAAGGGGGGAGGTTTTGCTCTTCATTTCTTCGAAGAAGGTGGATAAGAAAGGTTGGTTTATGTTTCTTTGTCAATTTTTGTTCATTCTTGCTCAATTTTAGCCACATTTTGGATCTAGGGTTTTACATGTGAGAGAGAAGAGTATAGCTAGGTAATTTTCTCTATTTCCTCAAATGAGGTTGCTTAAGATGGTTAGTTTTTGGTTTAATTATGTTTCAATTGTCAGTTATTGTTTATTTTTGCTCAATTTTAACTACATTTTGAAACTAGGCTTTCACCATGTGTTAAAGATAGGTTTGGGTATTAATTTTTTTTGTTTATTAGTTGCTAGGAAAGTTTGGCTTATGTTTCTTTTGCATGGTAATCTGACTTGCCATGAAAACTTCGGACTGGAAGGGTAGGCAGCAGATGTCGCACTCCAACGCGTCCTTCTCCATGGATAGTGTCACAGTCGCCACTTCCTCATCCTCCAACCCCGCCTCTTCCTCATCCTCCATAGAGAGAGAGATAGAGGAGAGAGAGATAGAGGAGAGAGAGAGGAGAGAGAGAGAGGATAGAGAGAGAGAGGAGAGAGAGAGAGAGGGTTTCACATTTTAGCCACATTTTTGGATATAGGGTTTCACCATGTGTTTTATGTTACTTTTTTACAGGTGGTGATGGAGAGGACATCCTGGATGTATAACTTATCAAGGCTAGATCCATCATACATATCCGAGGTCCATAGGTTTATTGATGTCGCTACGAACCATGCTTGGAGAACAAAGACAAAACACATATATTGTCCATGCATGGACTGCAAAAATGCTGCTGTATTTAATGACACAGAACAAATCATATCTCATCTGGTATGCCGAGGATTTATGAAGGATTACACAATTTGGACAAAGCATGGAGAGGGTAGCTCTTCGCCTTATACGACTGGAAACCCTGAGAACATCGACGACAGATTTCAGTTCGTTCACGAGACACACCAACCTCTTCCACAGAGCGAACATGTAGTGCAAAATGTTACTGATCATGGTTACGCTGGAGGAAATGAACATGATAGACCTCATGTTCTGCCAAGTGTTATGGATGAGGAAGATGCAGAGTTGCTAGAGGCAATGTTGCGTCGTCATACAGATCAATCGATGTTCTTAATGAAAGGTATGGAGTCCCTGAAGAAGGCAGCAGAAGAGCCTTTGTACGACGAGTCTAAGGGTTGTACCAAAGAGTTCACGACGCTCCGGTCTGTGCTAAAGCTGTTGATGTTAAAAGCTAAATATGGTGTGTCTGATGCTGGCTTCGATGCGTTCTTGAGTATTATCGCAGACATGCTTCCAAAGGAGAACAATGTGCCTGCTAACACGTACTATGCAAAGAAACTAATCAGTCCGCTCACTATGGGTGTGGAGAAGATCCACGCGTGTAGAAATCACTGTATCCTTTATCGAGGTGATGATTATAAAGACTTGGAGAGCTGCCCAAAGTGCGGTGCAAGTAGGTACAAGACGAATAAAGACTATCGAGAGGACGAAGAGTGTGTTGCATCCGTGTCTAAAGGGAAGAAGCGAAAGAAAGCCCAAAAAAAGACTTCAAAATCCACGAGCAAAGAAAAAGAAGAAGTAGACTATTATGCGCTCAAAAAGATTCCTGCTTTGGTGATGTGGTACCTCCCCGTCGTCGATCGATTGAGGTGTTTGTTCGCTAATCCTGAGGATGCCAGACTTATGAGCTGGCATGCTTCTGATGAGCACAAAAACGATGGGAAGCTTCGACATCCAGCCGATGGGAAGCAGTGGCAAGATTTCAATGACAACCACCGAGACTTTGCCGATGAACCGAGAAATGTTAGGTTCGCACTGAGTACTGATGGAATGAACCCATTTGCTGAGAGGAGCAGCAAGCATAGCACATGGCCGGTGATCCTCACCATATACAACCTTCCTCCATGGTTGATGCAGAAACGGAAGTACATTTTGCTAACCATCCTTATTTCTGGACCTACACAACCTGGAGTTGACATGGATGTATTTTTGGAGCCCTTAATGGAGGATATGAAAATATTGTGGGAAACGGGTGTTCAAATGTTGGATGAGTATCGTAAAGGTTCATTCACGCTGAGAGCAATTCTTTTTGTTACGATCAACGATTACCCTGCTCTCTTCACATTATCAGGCCAGTTTAAGGGAAAGGTTGGTTGCACAGTATGCATTGATGGAACTGCTTACGTATCCCTTGCTGCATCTAGGAAGATAGTTTACATGAGGCACAGACGCTTTTTATTGGAAGGACACAGGTACCGCATGCGAAAGATGGATAAGTACTTCGACAATAATGGTGAACTACATTCTACTGCTCCATCGGGTAACAATAGAGGTCATAGAGTTTTTGAAATAGTCAGGAATATCAAGTTTGTTTTCGGGAAGAAGACAAAAGACGGAAAAACAAGGAAGGATGCTAAACCATCTTCGGGGGCTATATTCAAGAAGAAGTCTATTTTCTTCGAGTACTTGCCTTACTGGAAAGAGTTAGATGTGCGGCATGCGATTGATGGTATGCACGTTCAGAAGAACGTGTTTGAAAGCATAATGGGCACCTTGCTAGACATAAAGGGCAAAACAAAAGAAGGGCTCAATTCACGCATGGACTTGGTAGATTTAGGCATAAAAAGGAACTACATCCCGTTCTTCAAGAAAATGGGAAGTACCATCTCCCAGCAGCAAGCTACAATCTCAATGTAGATGAGAAACATGCGATGTGTGTTTGGCTCAAGAATTTGAAAGTCCCATCCGGATTCTGCTCTAGCATACGGAGTATTGTGTCAATGAAAGACCTGACAATCACCAACTACAACTCACATGATTGCCATGTCATGCTGACTACATTCCTACCTATTGCCATCAGGGCTATAAATCCTTTGTTTTTAAAGATGGCAATCACACGGTTGTGCTACTTTTTCAACAGGATTTCACAAAAGGTAATTGGCCATGATGAGTTGGCATCTCTTCAGGAATTCGCAGTGGAGACAATATCACAGTTTGAGATGTGTTTCCCTCCATCGTTCTTTGATATTATGGTGCACCTTGTGGTGCACTTGGTGCCACAAATAGAAGCATTGGGTCCTATGTACTTGCATGAAATGTGGACGTATGAGCGTTTCATGTCAATACTGAATGGCTATGTATCAACCCGTGCTCGTCCCGAGGCATCCATGATAGAGGGGTACTGTACCGAAGAGGCCATTGAGTCCGGAGGTCCATTCTGCAATAGTATCCTAAAAGACCAGGTTGCAATAGGTCTGCCTCCGTCACGACACGAGGGTAGACTGTATGGAAGCGGGAGGATGGGACGGAAATCTTTCATCCCACCGGATTACGATATAGTACTTGAGGCACATCAGAGCATCCTACATCAGCTAACGATAATGGAGCCATTTATCCAACAACACATCAATGAGCTTCGCGAGCAAAATCCTGGGCATACGGATGATTGGGTAATGAAGCAACATAAGCAGCGGTTCAACACATGGCTAATGGTGAAGGACATTCCACGTGGAGAAACAATAGAAGAACAAACCATCAAGGGCTTGGCATCTGGACCATCACGCCAGGTCACAACATGGCAAACCTATGACATTAGTGGATTCACATTTTGTACCAAGTCCAAGGACAAAAAGAGCATGTCACAAAACAGTGGTGTTCGATGCGAAGCCATAGATGATGAAACTGGTGAGATTATTACATATTTTGGCTTTATTGAGGACATATGGGAACTAGACTATGGTACATTTCAGATCTCGGTTTTCCGATGTCAATGGGTTGAAGACAAACATGTCACGGTAGACAACTATGGGGTCAGAGTTCTTGATCTAAGTAAGGTAGGTTACAAAGATGACCCATGGATCCTTGCTAATCGTGCTGCACAGGTCTTCTATGCTGAACAGATCATTTCTAACAATGAGAAGAAAAGCACCGACAAACCGAAGCATGTAGTTTTTCCTGGAAAACAACAAGCTATAGGAGTTGATGGTGTATCTGATTTAGAGGATTTTAACCAGTTCAATGACATGTCTCTTTTCATAGACCATCCAACCAAGATAAGGAACGTTGAGCGAAGCATCCCACGCAATTCGATGCCCTGGGTACGCCACGATGGACAAGGCAGAACAATAGCTCCCTAGATTATATAGTTGTCATGTAATTGATTATTGTTAGGACATGTCATGTAATTGATTATTGTTAGCGACAAACCGAAGCATGTAATTTTACACGACTTTCTAGAGAGGAGAGGGAGAGGGAGAGAGAGCTATTGTTGCCAATGCGCTCGGAGCAGGTCCAGCACTTACCGTCTGTGCGGATGCAGCACTTTGCACATCGAGAATGCCCGTTCTTGCACTGATATAAAAGCAGGGAGGACTATTCGACTAATATATACATATCAGGCAGTAAGAAACAAGCATCTTCAAAGAACATGTTGTAAAAGAACTTGGAAAGATGTTTACCAGATCTGATACTTGTGAAAGAACTTCACACCAATGGTGATGAGAGACGCGAAGCCATGAGACGACGTAGTATTTAAACACTACAAGAACGGGCATTCTAGTGACAGAGGAGGGAGAGAGAGGGAAGAGAGAGGAGGGAAAGAGCAGAGAGAGAGGAGAGAGAGAGAGAGGAGAGAGAGGAGAGAGAGAGGATAGAGAGAGAGAGAGAGGAGAGAGAGAGGGAGAGGGGAGAGAGAGGAGCTAGGGAGAGGAGAGAGAGGAGAGAGAGGATAGAGAGAGAGAGAGGAGCTAGGGAGAGGAGAGAGAGGATAGAGAGAGAGAGGAGCTAGGGAGAGGAGAGAGAGGAGAGAGAGAGGGAGAGATAGAGGAGGGAGAGAGAGGGAAGAGAGAGGAGGGAGAGGGGAGAGAGAGGAGGGAGAGGGGAGAGAGAGGAGAGAGAGGAGAGAGAGAGAAGTAATATATAAATATATATATTATGTATACTAAATATATATATTTATATATTTAATATGTACAAAAATTTATATACTTAATGTATGAATATACAATAAAAAATAATATACTAAAAACATTTCTACTGGCGGTTGACAATGAAAACCGCCAGTAGAAATTAATTTTTACTGGCGGTTGTCGATGAAAACCGCCAGTAGAAATGGCCTCCACAGTCTGTGGATGGCATTTCTACTGGCGGTTCTCTATGACAACCGCCAGTAGAAATGATTTCTACTAGCGGTTTTCATTGTCAACCGCCAGTAGAAATATCTCCTATATAAATAGGAGCGCGCGGGGCCGAAAATTCGCTAAGTCATTGGCGCCCTGTCTTTCACACTTCCCGCCGTCAGGCTGCCAAAATTTCGCCCGACGATTTTCTCCGCCGTGCGCCGCCGTCGTCCACGCCGCCGTCCACGCCGTCGTCCCCGCGCCGTAGGTAAGTTCTTCTCTCTCTCTCTCCCTTTCTTCGACTATGATTGCTCGGGCATGCACGCGCCGCCGCCGCCGTGCACGCGCCGCCGCCACCGCCGCGCGTGTAAACCCTAAGCCTAGGAAGAGTGAGAGAGTGAGAGGGAAGAGAGAGGAAGAAGAGGGAAGAGAGGGAGAGGGTTTAGGGTGTAAACCCCCTGCGCGCGTCTCTGCAGAGAGTGATCGAGAGAGAGGGAGAGAAGAGAGAGGAGGGAGAGGGAAGAGAAAGGAGAGGAGAGAGGGAAAGGGAAGAGAGAGGAAAGAGAGTGGAGGGAGGGAGAGAGAGAAGAGAGAGGAGGGAGAGGGAGTGTATATATAGGAAAGAGAGAGGAAGGAGAGGGAGAGGGAAGAGAGAGGAGGGAGAGGGAGAGAGATAGAGGGAGGGAGAGGAGGGTGAGAGAGAGAGAGAGGAGGGAGAGGAGAGAGATAGAGAGAGGGAGAGAGATAGAGGGAGAGGAGAGAGATAGAGGGAGGGAGAGGAGGGTGAGAGAGAGAGGAGGGAGAGGAGAGAGATAGAGAGAGGGAGAGAGATAGAGAGAGGGAGAGAGATAGAGGGAGAGGAGAGAGATAGAGGGAGGGAGAGGAGGGTGAGAGAGAGAGAGGAGGGAGAGGAGAGAGATAGAGAGAGGGAGAGAGATAGAGGGAGAGGAGATAGATAGAGGGAGGGAGAGGAGGGTGAGAGAGAGAGAGGAGGGAGAGGAGAGAGATAGAGAGAGGAGAGGAGATGAGAGTATTCATACAATACTTATTTTTATTCATATGTGTGTTCATATGTGTTCAAATGTATGTGTTCAATATATATATGTGTTCATATGTGTTCAAATGTATGTGTTCAATATATATGTGTGTTCATATGTGTTCAAATGTATGTGTTCAATATATATATGTGTGTTCATATGTGTTCAAATGTATGTTGAATATATACATTGTAATTTTATCCGTCACAACTCGATAATATACGTATCCGATCCGATCCGAATTCGATCTGAACTCGATAATTTCCGTACGACTCTCCCTCTCTCCCTCTCTATACGTCCTATGCGACTCTCCCTCTCTCCCTCTCCTCGTCCTATACGACTCTCCCTCTCTCCCTCTCTATACGTAACTCGATAATATCCATACGATTCTCCCTCTCTCCCTCTTTATACGTCCTATGCGACTCTCTCCCCGTCCTACACGATACTATACGACTATACGATACTATATGGTTACGGTTTAGGGTTAGGGTTATGGTTAAGGGTTAGGGTTAGGGTTAGGGTTAGGGTTAGGGTTAAGGGTTAGGGTTTAGGGTTAGGGTTAGGGTTAGGGTTAAGGGTTCGGGTTTTGGGTTAAGGGTTCGGGTTTTGGGTTAGGGTTAGGGTTAGGGTTAAGGGTTATAGTTAGGGTTAGGGTTTAGGGTTAAGGGTTCGGGTTTTGGGTTAAGGGTTCGGGTTTTGGGTTAAGGGTTCGGGTTTTGGGTTAGGGTTAGGGTTAAGAGTTTAGGGTTAGGGTTAAGGGTTATAGTTAGGGTTAGGGTTAAGGGTTAGGGTTTAGGGTTAGGGTTAGGGTTTTGGGTTAAGGGTTCGGGTTTTGGGTTAAGGGTTAGGGTTAAGGGTTTAGGGTTAGGGTTAAGGGTTATAGTTAGGGTTAGGGTTAGGGTTAAGGGTTAGGGTTTAGGGTTAGGGTTAGGGTTAAGGGTTCGGGTTTTGGGTTAAGGGTTCGGGTTTTGGGTTAGGTTTAGGGTTAAGGGTTATAGTTAGGGTTAGGGTTAGGGTTTAGGGTTAAGGGTTCGGGTTTTGGGTTAAGGGTTCGGGTTTTGGGTTAAGGGTTCGGGTTTTGGGTTTGGGTTAGGGTTAAGGGTTTAGGGTTAGGGTTTAGGGTTAGGGTTAGGGTTAGGGTTAAGGGTTCGGGTTTTGGGTTTTGGGTTAAGGGTTCGGGTTTTGGGTTAGGTTTAGGGTTAAGGGTTATAGTTAGGGTTAGGGTTAGGGTTTAGGGTTAAGGGTTCGGGTTTAGGGTTAAGGGTTCGGGTTTTGGGTTAAGGGTTCGGGTTTTGGGTTAAGGGTTCGGGTTTTGGGTTAGGGTTAGGGTTAAGGGTTTAGGGTTAGGGTTTAGGGTTAGGGTTAGGGTTAAGGGTTTAGTGCCTGAGGATGTATTTAATTATACTATTTGTTAATATGAATTTAATTATTGCTTACGTTAATATGTGTTAATATGTATTTAATTATTGCTTATGTATTTGTATATATATAGCTCAATGAGTTCTCCGATCAAGGACCAAGATTTAGTGCCCGAGCACATGGACAAGAGTGTTGCTCAAGAACAATCCAGCAGTGAAGGATATGAAACGCCTAGCGACCCTTTTCCTACCACTAGCATAGATAGGGCCGCTCTCCGTGAGTTGCAACGTGACCCTACTTATGATCCACAAGAAGCTGAGGTAAAAGTACGCATCTTTAGCTTCGTATGTGTACCCTACTGATTTCACATGCATGATCTCTTGTGCATTTTATTACATGAATAGGAGGTCGTGTCTGAATTTCGTGCGATACTCGAAGAAGCCGTGGCACGAAACGAAGACGTACCGGAGCCGACCCAAGACGCACCGGAACAGACCAAGACAACAACCGAGACGTCAAGGAAAAGGAAGCAGAGCGATCGAAAAAGAGGTGACAGGGGGCTGAACAAGTTTCCCGACAAAACATACAAAATCTCAGACGTGAGCCCGAAAGGTCAGCCCCTAGCTCCAGAAGAGGCACTACCTAAGTTCCGGAATGCACTTGGGTTTTTAGTTAGAGATAATCTTGACATAACAATACGACAGTGGAGAGATGTGTCAGATGATGTAAAGAATCAAATATGGAATAAGCTATTAATGAGGTTCGTTCTGCCTCGGGGTTTAGAAGAACTCGTGAAGGAATACACGATGAAGCAGCTTGCAATCAATTTCCGAAACTGGAGGTCTGAGATGAACACAAAGTTTGCAAAGAAAGGTCTGGACCCGACCAAAAAATATAAAATCTCAGCAGGTCAGTGGGCAGTATTTCTAGAGCAGAGGAGCAGCCCTGATTTCATATCTCTAAGTGAGGCAAATTCGGAACTATCAAAGAAGAACAAGTACCGCCACCACCTAGGCATAGGTGGTTACAAGCGTCAGGTTCCTAAATGGAGACAAGAAGACGCCGAGAAGAAGGCCGCAGGGTTGCCGACGCTGTCCGAGCAACTTGGTGAAAGGGCGGCAAATTGGCTCCGTGCTAGAAAACCAAGGGAAACCAAGACCGGTGTATCTTTTGATGATCCCATTGTCAAAGAAGCGGCAAAAAACATATATACAATGGCAGCTAAGCAGAGCGAAGGAACTTTTAAGCCACAAAGGGAAAGAGACATCCTAACGGCTGGTCTCGGTAACCCTGAGCATCCTGGCCGTGTACGAGGAATCTCGTCTAAGGAAGGATGGAAGGAAGGATTCGGACAACAGTGGGAAGGTCTGTACAGGAAACGTGATCGATACAAGGAAGAGATGGCGGATTATTTTAAGGAGGAGGCCAAGAAAGAGTTCAAAGCCATGATGTCTCAAATGCTATCGAATCCTTCTCCAGAATTGATGCAACAGTTGGCGAGTGCGATGTCTGTTCAACAGATGACCACTCCACAAATACAAATAATTCCAGCAGCTCAACCGCCGGCTTCCACAGATTGTACGACATTACCAAGCTCTGTTGCTTCAACGGGAAATAAGGACCGTTATCCAGTTGATGACATCACAAGGCCTGTGGCGTGCACACTGGTTATAAGATATGGTATTAACAATAAACGTACAAAGAAAGTAGCCACAGGCCTTGCGATCCCAGGACGTAAGTTCCATGGAAACGATATTCCAGATGATTATTGCAAAGTAGAAGTGACGTCGGTCGTCCAAGGATCCGAGGACGACATGCTAGACATCCTTGGGCCCGAAGGTATCGAGAAACTTGGACAAGCTATCAATAATTTTATCCTTTGGCCTCGAAGGGATGTCGATTTGCTTGATTGGTCGAATTCGTCGCAGGCGTTGCAGGCCCAACCGTCTCCGCCTTCTCAAATTTTTGTTCCTATTGTACATCCATCATCCTCACCTCCTCAAACTTCACATGCTGCTCCTCATCCTTTTTCTGACCCACCGTCTCCGCCACAAGCATCACCATTCAGGGCTCCACCACCTTCTCCTCCCCATCCTCTTGGTGACCCACTGTCTACGCCACCATCAAGGGATCCACCTTCTCCACAACCATCAAAGGATTCAAGGCCATCAAAGAAATCTAAACTTCCTATTCCAAAATTGGTGTCCCCGTATCAGAAAAAGAAGAGTAAAGCTACTACTGCTGGCACAGCTCGGTTTTTGAAAGGGATTGGACGGAGCCTCACGTCACAAACTGTTGATTTGGCCAAGCACGAGGAGTCTGCAAAAAAGGCTGAGGCAATGGCCGCAAAGATAAAGAAGCCAACTAAGGCAGATTACAAAAACGTGCCTAAAAAATATGTGCCGGGCAGACCTCTGCTACCTCTTGAGAAACTAAGAAAGGTCCCGGCTGGTGTTAAAAGGTTGCATGACTGGTACATGCGGGCATCATCGGTTGGCATAGACACCATCAGTGTGCATATACCAGACCATGCTTTTATTGGTTCGGACCAAAAGGCCGTTGTTACATTCGAGGACATGTGGTTAATGATGAACCATCAGAGACTCGACGTGCAACTTGTAACGATGTTTGCATTGTAAGTGTCGCTCATACTTCCACATATGTGTGTTATTATTAGTGAGTTGTATAAAATTTCAATATCTGACATGCACGTGTGACTTGCAGAATGCAACATGATCAGCAGGAGATTCTTTACGGTACCAAGCCCAATGCTAGTGCCAGTAAAAGGGTTGGGTATCTCAACCCAATACTTATATGCGAGGAAAGCCACACTTTTAGAATCGGGAAAGACAACGATGAATTACGGGGAAAGACGGACGAAGAAGTTGAGAAGCGTATAAAGGATATGAAGAAGGATTTTGAAGCTCGATACGCCACCTATATAGGACATGCAATGCTTCAATTTCAAGACAGGGAAGCCATAATGGCCCCGTACAACTTTAAGTAAGTGTGATTTTGCATAAATAAAATTAATAATTTCAATACACATGCATCACAAATTTGATTCGTACAGGGACCACTGGATATGCTTCCTCATTTATCCTAAGGTTGGAAAGGTGCTGGTGCTCGACTCCTTGAACTTCGACCCTTCGACATATGCAGAATTCCTCAGCACCTTAGAGCTATAAGCCTTTTCTATGCATGCATACTTTTATCGATTAAAATTTGAGAATAACATGGTGATTCTATTTGAGATCACAGGGCTTATAGATTCTATAAGATGAGAGGTGGAAAGTACGACCTGTCGAAAAAAGGCGTGCCACTAGACATCCATCATCACTGGCCGGTAAGTATGTGATTTTATGAATACATATCATACACAATGTTGCAACTAAATAACCAATCTCCCGTTATGTAGTGCCACAAGCAACCACAAGGATCGGTCCTATGTGGATTCTATGCGTGCGAGTTCATGAGAGTGAACGGACGATACATCACGAACCCTGACAAGGTATTATTAGTAATAGTCAAGTATGTATTTATGTCATTAAAGATGCAAATGTGTTATTATTGAGTATAAATAGATGATGTTTATAAAATTCCTTTACAGCAATTTCAACGAGGAAACCCGGAGAACTTGACCAAAGCTGCATTGTATGGCATAATCGAGGACCTCTGCACATTCATATTGAAAGAGGTCATACCCGCAGAAGGAAAATATCACGATGCTTCCGGGACATTAGCTTTGCCAGAGTTTAGAATACTAACAGAAATTAGTAGATTATCTCTTAGCCGAGATAGTTATTAGAGCTTAGGTGAAAACTTATGATGTATAGAATGCATGAAGCATATATGGTTGTAAACAGAATACTTTGATGTATATAAATGTATATATGTTGCTTTCAATATCAATATAGATCTATATATATATGTTTGTGTGTGTGTAAATAAATATATATATATAATTCAGTATTGTTTGAAATTTTGAAAAAAGGCGGGAAAACTTCCACTGGCGGCTAAATAAAGAAAACCGCCAGTGAAAAGTGCATTTCCACTGGCGGTTTGCTTTATAAAACCGCCAGTGGAAATGCATTTTCACTGGCGGTTTTCTTTATTCAGCCGCCAGTGGAAATGAACTTTTCACTGGCGGTTCCTTAAGAAAACCGCCAGTGAAAATGCATTTCCACTGGCGGTTCCAAAATAACCGCCAGTGGAAATGCTGATTTCCACTGACCCCTAGCACTGGCGGTACTGAAAAACGCCTGTGTAAATAGGTTTAGAACCGCCACTATAGAGCTTCTGTGTACTAGTGGTAATCTTAATGCATGTGATCATTTTAAAGCTAGCAAAGCATACAGCTCGGTTCAATCCAAATAACAGCATTAAGGGCGTCCGCAACAGCCGTCTCAGATAGCTAGGTGATGTGGAGCTGAGAAAAAAATAAAAATAGTAATTTATCTCACCACTAGTACATGGTTCCACATGTAATACACTCAGTTTATTGGAATACGTGAAATCTCCTATCTATTTGGTTGTCGCTAACTATTCTTGTTTTCTCTACAATTTCTATCCACGTAGAAATAAAAGAGTGAATCTAGCTAGTGAAATAGCTAGCTATCGGGAACGCCCTAACGTGGCTTGAAGAAGGCGGACGTTATGCCGCCTCCGTTGATACCATTATTGTAGTCAGCATCTTTATAACAACTAAATAATCATTACCGCAAGTAGAGGTCTTAAGGAGCCTTCTTTTGCTAAACGTTTAATAGAGAGACAACACTATTATATATGGCCAGGAGCCTGCCTTTGCTAAATGTTTAATAGAGGCGACAATGTTAGGGCACCCGTCTCCGATAACATATTAACGGATGCAGACAATCTTAATATACATGTTTTCGTTAATCATATTTTAATTTTAAAATAGTTTCACACCATTCGATTTGAATTTGAATTTGACTTTATCATGGTAACAACACCAGGCGGTTACCTAAAGTACCTAAATGGAATAACTTATGAGAGTAGTCTTGACGTCGTGCAATATGCTTATTACGTCATGGCTACTCAAGCACAATTACATTCAAGATCTACAGAGGTTTAGGTCGCTGGATGCGTAATATCAATGTCATGTTTCTAGTGGTGGTTTATATATCTTTGGAGTACACACATTTATCCATAAGCAATGAGGTTGGGGGTCCTTGAGGAATTGGGATCTAAGGCAAGCTGACTGCACCCTTGAAAGCCCCTAGAAGGGGTGAATATGTGATTCTGCAAAAATACAATTAAAACACAAACTTTGTCCAAAGTTATGAGTTAGCATAGAACTAAACCAAGTTCCAGAGAGAAGAAGAGAGAAAACCCTCTTCACTTGTTTTCTCTTTCTAGATATAAATTAGACTAAGAGAAATATTACAAGTGAATTTGGAGAACTTAGTAAGAAATAAAACCTTCTTCTTTTTTGGAAGCCTATCTCGAAAGAACCTCCAAGTTAAGCATGCTTGGCTTGAAGCAATTTGGGATGGGTGACCGATCGGGAAGTTTTCTCGGGCGCGCATGAGTGAGAATAAATCACCTGATTGGTTACCTGCACCATTCCATCCTGAATCATCGCGTGCGTTGACTTTGGCTAAGTGTCTGTTTGGTTGCCTATACGCGAGAAACAGTGGCTGCATGAGTGGATGCAAAATAAGTCATTCTAAGGCTGTTCACCTGCATCTGCACATACGTCAGAAATTGTCGTACCTGGCCGGCTAGGCTCGCGTGCAACTGGGTGTACGGGCGCAGTAAACCAATCAAGCGGAAAGTGCGCACAAAAGACATGAGTTGGTCTGTGGGGACAATATATGGTCCTAGAGAGCTGCCACGAGTAAGTACCGTCGGTTTAAGAGTGGACGGCGTTGTTACAAATGGTATCGGAGCCGACCCTCGTGCTTTCACGAGCGTGTGTGGCTTAGGGGTTCTGATATATGGCGCATGGCGCATGTGGGCTCGGAGTGGTCACATGGCATAGCATATAACGACACTAGACACATAGACATGGCTAAGAGGGGAGGTTCCTAGATTGGGGTTGACCGACGAGGACATCAGACTTCTAAGGGGTGGATTGTGATATCCTGGCCCCGGTGGATGGTGATATCCTAGTCTAAGGCTTACTAGAATTAATAGATTACTTATACTAACAAGGTGCATCTTCTTTTTTTGAAGCCTATCTCGAAAGAACATCCAAGTTAAGCGTGCTTGGCTTCGAGCAATTTGGGATGGGTGACCAACCAGGAAGTTTTCTCGGGCGCACATGAGTGAGGACAAAGTGTTACACATATGTGTTGGTCTATGGGGACAATATATAATCCTAGAGAGCTGCCAGAAGTAAGTACCACCGGTCTAGGAGTGGACGGGGTGTTACACATAGGATTAATAAAGATTCACAAGTGTTATATCAGGCATGGGACGCACAAGCATACCTTACCAAAGCTGGAGCACTAGAGTCAATCTCGACGGCTCGATATACACTATTAGGGCCTTAGGAATGGGAAAAGCACGGTTAGGCACCAATGTAGGTAGAGGATTAGAGAAAGAAGAATAGAGGTGCGAGACAGAGACAGACATGAAGAAGAACAAAGGTGGGAGAACCAGAGAGGAAGAGATCCAAAAGAACAACAGAAGAAACTTAAGGTTAACAACCACAATCCACCACAACTAGATCCATAGGTGATAAGAGCACTACAAGTCCAAAACAAATAGCTTACTGTCTTACTCTTACCGAAGTCAAGTGTCAACCTCGTTGGACGTCAGCTAGAGAAAGAAGACAGAACACTACAACAGCTTATCGTCTTAATGAAGCCATGACTACGATGAGGGGGGGCCAGGAGGGGAACCTGACCTAGAGGATCCTATAAGAGGTCGGAGATGAGGCGATGGCGGATTGGAATGGGTCAGTGGCAGCGCGGATCTGGATCACCCCAAAATCGCTAGAGGGCAGAGAGGTCGAGAGGGTTCAAGAGGCTGAGAGAGAGAGCGACAGAACGAACGACTAACAAGGCGGGACCAGGGGTGCGAATCGGAGACGTGATACAAGGGTTTTTCTGAATAGGGTTTAACCGTGCTTCCAGGCTAATCAGGTCATGCCCGTGCCAGCCTAGCATGCCCGGGAGGCATCCTAGGCAAGGCACTAGCCATCGGGTCATGCCAGTATGGGCCCGTCTTCAACCATGTCGTGTCGTGCCTAGGCACTATGGGCTGTGTCGTGCCTCGAGCCGACCCGATTAGCCAGGCACTGTTGGCCATCTATATTATGCATGCTTGCAATGACCATCATTACCAAGGCATCGGGCTACCATCGTCCAGGCGTATGGTCGTACCCCCACACAATTGCAGAAAAGTTCTTTAGTATTGGTTAGAAACTAGCTATGGTGCTGGACTACTAATCGATACTGTGCAACCAAGATTAAAGACCTTGTATTTTAGTCTCAATTGAATGGCCTAGTACTAAAAGACTCATTAGTATGGCTCGGTGGCTCCAACTAATACTAAAGGATAAAAAATCGTCAAAAAAATTAAAAACAACCCTATGGTCTGACATACATGTGTATATCACAAGTTGCAAATCACAACTCACATGATTTTCGAGCGAAATATGAGTATACGTGATGTTAGGATTCAATCCCAAGACCTAGTCTTCACGCGTTCCCTCTTTATCACTCTACTTTAGAGCTATTTGTGAATACAAAGAATATGTTTTTATTATATTTTAACTCCTCAAGAACCTTTAGTATGGTTTAGTGGTAAATATTTGTAACACCCCTAGTGTTACTGTTACTAAAACCTGAGCATAACATCATGAGCATCAACATTTCATATGTTTGACACACCTAGGATGCATTCACTAGGTAAAAATTTCAAGCAAGTTGTATTGTTATGGCCTTTTGCAAATAAGACCCTAGTGTAGGGTACTTAACCTCAAATAGGGGTCTGAGGGGTAAAACTGGAGCCAAATTGGGAAAAACCTAAAGTTTAAGTGAAATGGTCATAAAATGTTCCTAAGAATGGATCTACATTATATTTACACCCCTCAGATACCAAAAACCCTAATTGGAACCCTGGAAAACCCTAAACCTAAACCCTAGGGGGTTAAGAGCAAAACTAGTCCACTTTTGGACTAAAGTGCAAAAACCATGATAATAAAGTGTCCTAAGTCATATGGATCAAATATGTGGATTTGCAAGTTAAACCCTAACTTTTGGGTCTAATTGCAAAAAGCACCACTTAAACCCTATATAGACTAAGTCTGAAAATCAGAGATTTGGCTCCACTTTGGAGATCTGTAACTTTCAAAATAGTAAGAATTCACCTTAGGGCATCACATCAACTTTGTAGCTCTATGAAAGGGGAACAACTTTGCTTAAGAGTGTAAGCATAGTTGTTATGAAGAAATGGAAGAAAAACACACTCAAAGTCGTGCTGTCAGGCTGTTGAAGTCTGAACTTCATACTGACAGTGCAATTACAGAGACTTTGGATATAAATTCAAACATGATCCAGTAGGAATTTGGCTATAGCTGCTGTGGCAAAATTATAGCTGAATCTTTGATCTACAACTTTGTTACAGAACTTTGGACAAGTTGCCATAGAAATTTAAGAGAAATTTAACCCTAAACTTGGGCTGTCAGGCACTTTGATGGTGATTCCCATGGTACAGTGCCCTGGTCGAGTCAGGTTCAGTGAACCTCACCGCCGGTGAATCCTTGCCGTGAATCGTCGTCGCCGTTATGATTCGCGCTCCCCAGTGACCAGATAATACTCCCAAGGCAAAAGATCTTCACCTAGGGATAACTCCGGTGGCCAGCCGTCGTGCCCCTATGATTTGTGGCCTATACAGATAAGCTCGCCGGCGTTGGCTGCCTGCCGGTCGTTTGCCACGTACCCGAGCGTCTTACCACATTGCAGTAGGTCGCGTTAAGCATATCTGGTGATCGCCGGTGAGCTCGCCACGGTACAAGCCACTAATCACTGCGCTAGTACAACCTCTTCTCTCCGGCCGCCACCGCGCCATCCCCGATTCATAAGCCACCACCCCCGGAGCCTATAAATTGAGCACACCCTCAGCTTCATTAGGTATTCGAGCATCCAATCCACCCACTTGTGCCTTTAATTACTCACCAGAGCTCGCGAATTTCTCTGTTCCCCCAAATCCATTTTCCGCCATCCTGAAAGAGTCCACGTCATGGCTAGCTTGTTCTAGGTCGATTCATGATCCCTGCTCCCTCGTTTCAGCATTCTCATGCGTCTATGATGCTCGCCGACCCACCTAATTGAGTTAGACTGCCCTAGATCACCGGGAACACTTCTGTTCATCCGTTCTTTGCGCTGTCTCCGTGGACACGTGATTTAGAGCTCGAATTATGCAATTGACTGGGGGGGGAAACATGGGGTAAGACTTGAATTCAGTTTCAGCTAAAGTAGAGCACCAGTCCTTGCCCCGTTTGGCCGGTCCAGGAGCTCGCCGGAGCTCTGCTGCGCTCATCGCCGTCGGGGACCTTGGCTCGTAAAGAATTAGAACGTGGGGGGCTTTCTTGCAAACTGTCAGTGACTCAATGAAATAGTGAAAGAACCCATTCCCAGTTAGCCAGAACACCGAGGGCCTTTCTGCAAAGTCTGCAGCGCGGGCGCGTGGGCGTGCCCCTGTTCCCTGTACAGTTGGACCGCCTGGGCTGAAATTGGCCCAGGACTGTTCATTCTTTTTCCTTTTCTTTTTCTGACAGGACTCCAACAATTCTAGAAAATGGTAGAAAAATCTTAAAAATGTCAAACCAATTTTCCTAGATTCCTAATTTTCCATAAAATTTGTTAAAAATAGTTTCATGATTTTTAGATCAAATAATAAATTTTGGAGCATTTAAAATAGCTTAAAACATTGTTCCTGGATTTTTAGAAATCAAATACTAATTCCAAAAATCCCCAAACTTTTTATTTGAACTCTAAACATTATTTAGAAGCCTTGGGTAGAGTTTGGTTTGATTTGGACCTTGTTTGGTACTTAGATCCCAAAACCCTACCCCTGCCCTTTGAATTCCTTTACTGACTTCGGAAATCCTAGTTTCTCGGAGAACTGTGAAGGAAAATTGTATTTAAGATCTTAGATAATGAACTCTTATTATCTTTGCATTCTCATGAGCATTACATGGGCATTCATTATTATGTATGGTTATCTTTAGAAAACAAAGAAGAAGTTGAAGTAGAAGGAGAGAAGACTTCACCACCACCTTTGGAACATCAGGCCGACAGCTGTTTTTATTTTGACATCTGTGGAACTGAGCCTGAATCACCTGTAAACCAAGGCAAGCCCTGGTGCATTTTCCACCTCCTTGACTCTTTTAAAATCTTTCTCACTTGCTTGATGCATTAGGTGATAGTAGTTGATTGATAAAACAATTCCTGCATTACCTTCCTTGAATTTGATTACCTTCCTTTGGATCCCTGTTTTATAAAAAGTTTTTACTATGCTTAGTCTTGCTTTAGCAAAGAAAAGATTTTGTTTTTACAAAAGATGATGTGGCAAAGTGGGAGGGATGTTTTTTAAAATAAAATTTGATGCTGGATCCATCATGGCCATGACGGGTTCAACATCGGAAAAGATGTACCTCTGCCAGGTACCAAACTTTGGGATTGAAATTGATTAAGCTGAGACCCAGCGGGTGACTTGCACGAGAAGTGAGTCTCGGTGTAGTGTCTCCGTCTGAGTCGATTAAGGACCGTGTCGATGTAGGCTTGCTGACTGAGGACCCTTTAACTGGTCACATGCCTCGTCATGGGTAAGCTTTGCCTCGAGCAGACTAAGGCCAGAATAAGATACCACGCAATGGGAGTGGAGAGATGGCGAGAGTAGCGTGTACCCTCCGTGGCAAGAGGCTGGACGGTGGTGTATCTGTGCTCTCGGTTGGCGTGAACCTGATCTGGTCTTAAGAACCCCGGTGGAAGGTTGACATATGCAAGGGTTAAGTGCTACATATGTCATGTGATTGGAGATCCTCAGCTGAGTATAATTGATTCGGATCGCCGTACCTTCGCGGTTATGAAGACTTGGTCACTACCCTATACGTAGAACTCTAGTAAAGATGAAGGGTTGTTAAGAAATTGGCTAGTGCAGGTCAAGTGATTGAACTAGGGTAGAAAGAACTCTAGAGACAAGTAATCTTACTTAACCTGACAAGTAAAATTGGATTTTAAGAATCCACTTTAGTAAGCATTTCTGCAAATAGAGTCTTTGATTATTGAGAAACCTTACCTTGACTCTCTGATAACCAGCATACCCTTGAGAGTCTTTTCTTTAGTCGGGTAAGTCTTGCTGAGTAATTCCATACTCAGGGTTTTATTCCCTATTGTTTTTAGGTGAAGAAGCGACAAACTTTTGTTGTTTCTGTTCCAAGGTGGTCTCAAAAGAAGAAAACCAAGAATAGAGCTACGGGAGGAAGGGTTCCTCCATAAAAACTTTTGTTTGATACTTATCGGGAGGGGTTTTTGCCTCCCTTGGTTCTTTAATAATAATACTCTGCACTCAGTTAAGTATATCCTGGTCTGTAATATATAACTTTGTCTTACTATTAAATAAAGGTAAGTTTATGTAATCGCTTCCGCATTTTTGTATCTCTGATGATTTGTAATGTCTGCGTGACGGGTGAAACACTCTTGGGGAAAGGTAAGAAAAGCATATACCGAACTTGTCAAGTGATTCAGGGGCACCTGCAGGGTTGTCTGAGGTTCGTTGGACAAGGACAACTGTAGGTGGGCCTAATGACTTGGGAGGTTCCGTCACAGCTGGTATCGGAGCTAAGCCCATCTCTGCAGATATTATGCGTCATCTTCAAAAGAATTTTCTAAGACTCATCTAGAAAAGTTCCTCCCTTCTTATCTACTATTTCTGAAGAGTTTATATGAAAGACTAGATAGGAAGAGTGCAATGTATAGAAGGTTGAATCAACTAATGTTGATTCTGTAATTACACATGCATCATGCTAAGAATTATGTTAATAAGATCCCCCTTTAGAAAGATGCCGCCACGTACAAGAAAGACTGCACGCAAGTCGACCGGGCCGATCGGTGTACCTCGTCACCAACTTGCCCCGAGACATGACAACAGCAGTAGTGGGAGAAACGATCCGATTGGAGATCTAGAAGCACAAGTTAATCGGCTTCAAAAAACTCCATCGCAGGAATAACATATGGGTCACGGATGGCGAGAGGGTCAATGAATTGAGAAGCGACATCCGCCGCCTGCAAGATCAGCTCGCAGATCGAGATCTAGCGCTCGACTGGGCGGTTCAATCTCGTTCACTTGCCTGGGCTAAGGAGGCGAAAGCTCAAGCCCAGGTAGAAGAGCTTAGCTCAACTATCGATACCTTGCAGGCTTATTGTAATACTCTACATGAAGAAGTTCATGTATTATACTCACAACTACACCCCAGTGTACCTGTGGATCCTGTCGAGGCAGAAGCCAGACCTTCTCAAGTAGCGGGAGAAGCTTTTGGTGGCGAATCGGACCTTTTCAGGCCCCCTCCCTCTATGAAGTTGGTCGATGAGTGGTCTCCTACGGCCGACAGTGAGGCTACCAAGAGTGACAGGAAGCAGGAATAGTATAGTATAGAAGTAGTACTATTGTGTAATAGGTTGTGTAATCCTATTGTAAAGTACGAGTCTGTAACATTACCTTTTAAAGTAATTTGAAATGGATGGTTTGTATGGCATATCATATTGCTCCCAATGTTATTTGCCTCAGATGCCTTTCAGGACTCGCGCTCAGGATGGGGCTAGTACCTCTTGTGGGAGGGAGGCGACCCCGAATCCACCTCCAGTACCCCCGACACTTGTCGAGGCCATCACTGCCTTGGTAAACGCTACAGCAGAAAATACCCGCTTTCTGCGGGAGATGGCAGGCCAACCACTTCAACAACAAGGCGGACGGGCCTATCCGCAAGGCCCCCTTGAGACATCTTATCTAGACTTCTCCGAGACGCGCCCTCTGTTGTTCGTCAAGGCAGAAGATCCTTTAGAGGCGGATGAATGGATCCGCGTCATTGAACAAAAATTTGGGCTTCTTCGATGTTCAAAAACTCAAAAGCCCCTGTTCGCAGCTCAGCAATTACGTGGCCCTACCAGTACATGGTGGGGAAACTTTGTGGCCGTTCAGCCAGCCGATCATCAGATTACGTGGGAGGAATCCAAGTTGGCCTTCCGTGAACATTACATACCTGAAGGAGTCCTCCACATGAAACAGGAGGAATTCATAAAGTTGAAGCAAGGCGGAGATACTGTCACCCAATATCTCAATAAATTTAATCACTTATCTCAGTATGCGATTGAGCAAGTCAACACCGACATAAAGAAAAAGAACTGCTTCATGAGGGGTGTTGGAACTTGCTCTCAGGTGCAAGGGGATCCAACAAGGTTGAACAGTGACGTCAACAGGGCACTCGCGCTAGATGGCAAAAGCTCTGTTAATCTGGCCTCTCACGGGCACTGTGCAGGGGTATTTATAGGTACCTGAGCACGCAGCGCCTTGAGCTAAGGACGCATGTGCCCTCAGCTACCTAGGTTATCCCTAGAATATTCCCATAAAGCGGGGTTACAGACCGTAATTATAGGGATGCCTTTACAAATTAGGCCCGTACGCACGGCGGCCACGCGGGGCCCGTTACGATGGGCCGGATCGCACGTGGGCCTCTGAGCTGGACGAGGCCGCACTGTGGGATGCCCTTCGTCGCCAGTCTTCGTCTGGTGCGGATCGAGCGAAGGGTGTCCCTGCCTGTTTTGTTTCTGTTGGCTCAGCTGCTGCAGCGAAGGCTTCGAGCGAAGGGTGGCGACTTTGCCTTCGCCCCAACATTTGCCCTCCGAGGGACCAGTTCGACAAAGTCACCTGGTGCCGAAGACGTCGCTAGATGGCGGAGACGCTGCCCTCGCTCGAAGTGGTTCCGCAGGGGTTTTTGATATGACCGTTGATTGACGGCGTACTGTTGGATTGCGGGTTTCCTGAAGCGCCGCGCCCTGTTGGATTGCGGGTTTCCCGAAGAGCCGCGCCCTGCCTATAAAAGGGGGCGGGGGACGGCGCTTTTTGAACTTCACCTTCCGCGCTCCGCGAAAACCCTAGCCGCCCTTTCCGCCGTCTTGCTGCTCGTCTGCCCGCCGTGCTCTTGTTCGCCGGAGATCTGGCTCGAGTGAAGCAGACCGCCCGCCGCCGCCGACGGTACGTAGCGATGCCGTCCTCGTCTTCTTCCGCTGCCGCTATACCGCTGGCCGTTCCCTCACCGCCGGCCACCACCTCGTCTGAGGAGACGCTGAGTAGTTTAATGGCGGCAGAGTTGCGCGCCGGCGATTCTGTTGATTTTGGCGTATCGCGGATGTCGTCGGTCCGCGTGCAAGATATGCAGCGGTTGGGTTACTTCGGCGGCGGAGTTGCTCGAGTCCCGGGGACGGAGGAAGTCCCCGAGCCGGAGGGCGAGTTGGTTGTTTTCGAGGCGTTCTTCGCCGCCGGACTCCGCTTGCCTGCGCACCGGTTTGTTGGCGAAGTCCTGCGCAGGTTCAACGTTCAAATACATCAGCTGACACCGAATGCCATAGTGGCTCTATCGAAGTATGTCTGGGCGACGACTTCGTACGGCGGACAGCCATCGGTCAAAGTTTTTGCGAAGTATTATTGTTTGCACTGGCAGAAGAGGATGATTGGAGACGAAGTTGCTCAGTTTGGGTCCTGCACATTCACGCTGAAGACCGGCGAAACCACGATGCAGGTAGTCGAGTTGGTTCCTTGCGCCCGCAACAAGTGGGGCAACTGGAATGAATTTTGGTTTTACGTTGCTGAGGGTACCGTCGAAGGCCATGAGGGACTCCCCGTGTCCGAGATGTGTTCTCATTTTTACTCAGCGTACCCGCCCTTTGAAGTGGCGGAGGAGGATGTGGACGAAGGGGCCCTTCGGTGCGCCGCCGGCCTGAGCAGTGGGCGCGACTTGGTTGAAGAATTTGTGGCGTACGGGGTATGGCCCTTGGCGCATGGCTGGGCATTGGGCGAAGTGTGCCCTCGCCAGATGCCTTTCCATGGCGGAAGGGTGGGGCGGAGTCCTGCCTTCGCCCTGAATCTGCAAAACCGCGATCCGGCCGCCTTTGTGCGTGAGGCGGAGGATGGGGCGGTGCGGCTCGTTGGGCGTTACGTGCCGAGGACAGAGGGCCAGCGCAGCTGGGATATCCGCGGGTCGAATGACCGTTTGAACAGGGTTTTTGAATTAAATCAATTGCCATATGACGGCTACCCTGGTCAAGACGATGTGGACCGCTGTGGGAAGAAGCCGGTGGTGGGGACTGGAGACGACCCTGCGCCGGCGGCCGCCCCATCCTCTAAAAAGAGAAAACTAGGTACTGCTATGGGAGGACTTGGGGTTTCTGATGGTTTTGCTAGAGAGTTGATGAGGACGTGCGTAGCCCCGGGGGAAAGGATGTCTTCCCCCGAGCTCCGGGAGTCTTCGGCTCGGATGCTGAGGGTTACCGGGGGTTGTTGGCCTAGGAATGTTCCTATCCCCCGCGCGGCTGGCGAGGACTGTTTTACATCTGGCATGGTTCGTGAATGGAGGGTTTTTCCTTACGGGCGGAATATTGCTGCTGTTGTGTCAGCAGTGATGGACAAGGATCGCCAGGGAGCTGCACAGAAGCGCCAGGCGGCTGTCAGGCTCGTTGAAGCCAGGCCGAAGAGGCAGCGGGGGGCTGCGAAGGCTGCGGCCCCCGGCGGAGGCCGGCCGCCGCTGGCGGTGAAGTCGGGCGTCCCTGCATCTAGCAAGGCGCCGGAGGCAACGGCAGGCGCCGGAGGCTCGAAATCGGCGAAGGCGGTGCCGCCGTCCAGCGGAGTGGCGGAGGTCGCGAAGGCGGCCCGCGCGTTGCCGTTGTCGGGCAAACGTGTCGCCGACTTCGCCACCGATATTAGTGTGGACGACTATCTCGGTGGTAAGTCGTTGGCTCTATTTATTTATTTATTATTTTTTTTCTTTTTAATTTATTCGTTGATACGTCGCAGGGTCGGGCGAAGGCCAACTTGCTATGGTTGCGCCTGCCGCGGCGACCACGACGGCTGCCGCAGTGCCGAAGGCGAAGGGCGGGGCTCTTAGCGCCGGAGGCGAGGTGTCGGCCCTCGCGGTTGTCATGGATGAGGCGGGCGCTGCATCCCGCTGGCTGAAGGAGGTGACGGAGGCGCTAAGTCAGGTCCGCTGAGCTGGACTTCGTCCCTTTTTTGTGTTTTTTTTATCGGCTTGCCGGGGCCGCGGTCTTACGATTGCTCTGCAGGTGGCTGACTTCGCCAGCCGCACTGCGTCGGGGGCCCTCACGGCAGCTGTGGTTGCCGAAGTCGAGAGACTTCGGACAAAACATGCTGACGCCGTCCGTGAAAAATCGGCCGCCGACAGCAAGTGTCGCAAGCTGGCGGACAAGGTGGCCACCCTGGAGGAAGAGAAGGCTGCCCTCCGGCGCCAGCTTGCGGGGGAAAGGAGGGAGACCAACGAGGCCCTTGTCAAGGCGCAGGCTGCGCAGGCGGAGGCCAACCTGGCACGGGTGGAGGGCAATCTTGCCAGGGAGCGCGCCGAGCAGCTGCAGGAGCGGCTCACCACCCTGGAGAGCCGCGTGGAGAGGGCCGAGGCCGCGTCACGCGCGGAGGCAGAGCGGACGCGCCAACTGCTTATAGATACGTACCGTGGGCTGGGCGCGGGGACCGGTGATTTCGAAGTGCCGGACCGAGAGCCCGGACTTCGCTGCCTGGAGTGGGTGCAGGAGGAGTTGCAGGCACTCCCCACTGTCGTGGAGGGGTTTATGGCGTATGCCTCCCTGGTCACCTGCGAGGGGGCGATGAACGCGCTCTCCCGCGAAGGGTGCCGGCACTTCGAGGTCTTCGACCAAGTCGATGAAGATTTTGAGCAAGATATCTTTAAGGTTGAGGACCCCGTAGTGAAGGAATCCGCCGGAGCTATCTACGACCGGATGTGGGGTCCGCACGGTCGCGAGGTGGTCAGGGAGCGGGCCGAGACGGCGAGGGCTCAGGTAACGTTTTCGTTTGTTTGGTGTTTGTTGGATGTAGGTTGTGTGTGTGTTTGATGAATTTTGTGTGTTTTGTCTTAGGCGGCGCGCGGCGAGAGGGTCGACGACTTCGGGGCGTTGAACAGCATGCTGTCTGACCTGGAGCCGACCCCGGCGGAGGCCGTGTCTGGGGTCGCCCTGGAGCCGACCCCGGAGACTGCGGGAGACGCGTCGGGTGCCCCCGCATCCGCTGCGGCCGGCGAAGACCTGCCCCCAGAGGTCGCCGAAGGCGCGCCTGATGCTTCCGCAGCTGCTGCGCCGAGTGCTGAAGATCCCGCAGCGGTGGCGGCGGAGACAACAGCGAAAGCAACGGCGAAGCCAACGGCGGAGGCTCCCGCAACGTCAGGGCCGTCGCAGGTGGCGTAGTGGGTGTAGAGGGTTGGGGAAATTTGTATATGTTGCTGAATTTTTGTTGCTGCGCAGGTTCAAGATTTTGGGCCTGCACACACAACCGCTACTACTAAATTTTTTGGCGGCTTCGACCGTGGAAGATGGTAATGAATGTGGTGGATCTGCATCTGAGTTTTTTGATTGTGCTGACTCTGGGAGCTCGGTTGAGTGGACTGAGGAGTCGTCGGAGGAGGACTTGGACTATTTTGCGGCCTTGGATGTGGCTGCGGCGGAGGCTTCGCCGCACATCGCCGACGCAGGAGATGTGCCAGGTCCTAGCACCGGGCGACGATGACGAAGGGCGGTTGCGAAACGTAGAGTTAGTGGGGCAGAGGGGGCTCGGCTTCGTGTGAGTGGGGCTGGCCGGCAGGAACTGTTGTCTTTGCCGGCCGCCGTGAATACAGGTGAAGGGGAACTGCGAAGTCTTTTTGCGGGTGAGGAGCTTAGGATAATGTTATTTAATTACAGGGAGATGGGAATTATTCCTAAGGTTGAGCCGATGTAGGGTGTGGTGCCCTCGCTTGTATATGTAGAGGCTTGTATGATGAAGTTGTGTGCCCTCGCTTGTATATGAGTGTGAAGGCGTTGTGTACTTTGTCTGGTTTGTTTTGTTGTGCTGTGCTGGTGTGATTATAGTTGGTCTTGGTGCGGACGGTTTGATGTTGTCGTTTCTGCCTTTGTTGTGCTAGTCCGGTTGCACCCTTAGGTGTCTTCTGCACGGACAGTCTTTGCGGTAGGCTTCGGTTTTTTCGCACTTGTTGTGCTAGTCCGGCTGCGCCCTTAGGCGACTTCTGCGCGGATAGTCTTCGCGGTAGACTTTGGTTTTTTCGCTCTTGTTGTGCTTAGTCTGGCTGCACCCTTAGGCGACTTCTGCGCGGATAGTCTTCGCGGTAGACTTTGGTTTTTTCGCACTTGTTGTGCTTAGTCCGGCTGCACCCTTAGGCGACTTCTGCGCGGATAGTCTTCGCGATAGACTTCGATTTTTTTGCCCTTGTTGTGCTTAGTCCGGCTGCACCCTTAGGCGACTTCTGCGCGGATAGTCTTCGCGATAGACTTCGATTTTTTCGCACTTGTTGTGCTTAGTCCGGCTGCACCCTTAGGCGACTTCTGCGCGGATAGTCTTCGCGATAGACTTCGATTTTTTGCACTTGTTGTGCTTAGTCCGGCTGCACCCTTAGGCGACTTCTGCGTGGATTTGTCGCACGCGAGGGTGGCTAGCGCTTAGCCTCGCGGTGACCTCGTGTTGGTCGAATGTCGAAGACCGTCGTCGCGGTCTTTTTTCGACGCATGTTTTTGCGGGGGATTTTTCACACATATATTACATGGCTCCGCCTCGTTAAAAACCTCACCCCCCGGGAGGAAAAGAGTGCGGGCCGGTACAAGATTGTTTTTGCGAATTACAAGGGCGAAATCAGCCCTGAGGAGTCAAACAAAAAATTTGCGGAGGTTGTCGATATTCCAGGAGTGCTCCAGGTCCTCGCCGTTTGGCGTTGTGAGCCTGTAAGCGCTGGGGGAAGCTTTTGTCTTGACTATAAAGGGGCGCTCCCACTTGGGCTCCAGCTTGCCCTTGGACTCCGTCCGAGCTGTTCGGACGAGTACGAGGTCCCCCTCGCTGAACTCCCTCGGGATGACTGAGTGGTCGCGCCATGCTTTGGTCTGGGCTTGGTACTTGTTTAGGGCCTGTAGGGCGAAGACTCGATCTCCGTCAATGAGATCCTTTGAAGTTGGCTCGTCCACGTCGGGGACGGCTGACGAAACTGTTCGTGGGGACCCATGCTTTATTTCTTGCGGGGTCATGGCCTCCGATCCGTATAGAAGGCGGAAGGGAGTAAACCCGGTCGCCCTGCACTCAGTTGTGTTTAGTGCCCAGACTGCCTCAGGTAACAAATCGGTCCATCTGCCCTTTTTTCATCAAGGAGCATTTTCTTGACGGCTGTGAAGATTTTCCCGTTGGCGCGTTCCACGACCCCGTTGGACTGCGGATGATAGACTGAGGCGAAGGCAAGCTTGGTGCCAATGGAGAAACAAAAATCCTTGAAGTCTTGGTTGTCAAACTGCTTGTCGTTGTCAACTGTTAGTTCGGACGGTACTCCGAAGCGGCAAACAATGTTCTGCCAGAAGAATTTTTGGGCAGTCTTTGATGTTATTGAAGAAACAGCCCGCGCCTCGATCCATTTGGTGAAGTACTCGATAGCGACGAAGGCGAACTTAAGGTTCCCCTGAGCGGTGGGCAGGGGCTCGACAATGTCCAGGCCCCAGCGCTGGAGAGGCCATGTATGGGCGATCAGCTTTGTATACTGCGAGGGGCTGCCTGACCGAGGAGAAAACTTCTGGCAGGCTTCGCAGGACCGTGTGACCCGATTTGCGGCGCAGATCATTGCGGGCCAGTAAAAGCCCTGGCGGATCACCTTAGCAGCTAGGGCCCTTGGCCCTACATGTGAGCCGCACGTGCCACTGTGGACTTCACATAGGATCTGCATGCCTTCGGCTTCGGTGACACACTTAAGCATTGGCTGACTGACCCCTTTTTTGTAGAGTTGGCCTTCAATCAGTGCGAAGTCTCGGCTTCGATGTCTGAGGCGCTTGGCCTCACTGACGTTGGCTGGATGATAATACCCCTGTAGGAACAGGGTTATTGGTGCCCGCCAGTCTTCGGTCATGATAAGGTTGACTATGCGGTGGCCTTCGCTGTCATTGGTTATTTGGAGCCCTTCGGGGCTCCGGACGGCTGGCGTGCCGATGACATGAAAGAACACGTCGGAGGGTAGAGTTTCGCCCCTGGCGGCAGCCTTGGCCAATGCGTCGGCCTCTTCATTCTTGGCCCGATCCACATGCTGCAAGGTGAACCCCTTGAATTGCCTCTCGAGACTTCGGATGGCCGCGAGGTACTGCGTGAGCGCGGGGTCCTTTGCTGCATAGTCTTTCTCGACTTGGCCGGCAACTACCTTGGAGTCTGTTTTGATGATGCAGGTGGTGACTCCGAGGGCCCTTAGCTTGCGGAGGCCGAGGATGACTGCTTCGTATTCTGCTATATTATTTGTGCATCTGTCGGATTCCAGATTGAAGCTGAGTCGTGCTGCATATCTGTGCTTGACCCCGCCTGGTGAGGTGATGACTGCAGCGACGCCTGCCCTCGCATGGCACCATGCACTGTCGCAATGGATCGTCCAAATCTTCTCTGCGGACGGGTCTGGCTGTGTTGTTGGCCCAGTCCAGTCGACGACGAAGTCTGCCAGGACTTGAGATTTGATAGCTGTCCTAGGCTCGAAGCAGATGTGGTAGCCGGAGAGTTCGGCCGCCCACTTGGCAATCCTCACCGATGCCTCCGGGTTTCTGAATAATTCGCCGAGTCCCCTGTTTGAGGTGACTCGGACCTTGAATGCTTCGAAGTAATGGCGCAGTTTGCGCGCCGACATGACGACTGCGTAGGCAATCTTCTCCAGCTCTGTCATGTTGCACTTGGACGGTGTCAGCACTTCGGAGACATAGTACACGGGGCACTGCCGGACCACGCCCTCGACAGTCTGCTCCTGCACTAGTGCCGCGCTGACCGCATGTGGCGAAGCCGCGACGTAGAGCAGCAGGGGGAGCGAGGGGTCGGGGCTGGTAAGGACGACCAACTCTGTCAGGTACTGTTTTAATGAGGCAAAGGCCGCCGCCTGCTCTGGTCCCCAGGCGAAGTCTTTTGCACCACGGAGTGTCTTGAGGAAGGGGAGACTTCGCTCGGCGGACCTAGAGATGAATCTGTTGAGAGCGGCCAATCTGCTTGTCAGGCGCTGGACGTCCCTGACGGACTGCGGAGGCGTCATGTCTAAGATGGCCTGAATCTTGGTTGGGTTGGCCTCGATGCCGCGGTGTGATACCAGGTAGCCCAATATTTTGCCTTGGCGAACGCCGAAGACGCACTTTTCCGGGTTCAGGCGAAGTTGTGCGTCTCGCATGTTCGCGAATGTTTCGGCGAGGTCGGCGAGGTGGTCCTCCTTGCTCTTGCTGGCGACGACAATGTCGTCTACATATGTGAATATGTTTCTGCCAACTTGCCCTTCGAGCACTGTTTTGGTAAGCCTGGAGAAGGTTGACCCGGCGTTCTTGAGTCCCTCCGGCATTCTGATGAAGCAATATGTGCCGAAGGGTGTTATAAAGCTGGTGCTAACCTTGTCTTCTTCCTTCATGTATATCTGGTGGTAACCGGAGAAGCAATCGAGGAGGGACATGACCTCGCATCCGGCCGCGCTATCGACTATTTTGTCGATCCGCGGCAACGGGAAATTGTCCTTTGGGCAGGCTTTATTGAGACTGGTGAAGTCGATGCACATTTGCCACTTCCCGCTCTTTTTCTGCACCATCACGACATTGGAGAGCCATGTGGGGTAAGCCACCGGCTCGATGAATTTGGCTTCCAGGAGGCGGTGCACTTCTGCCTTGGCAGCCTCCGTCTTCTCGTCGGACATCTTGCGAAGCCGCTGCTTTTTCGGCCGTACCGAAGGGTCGATTCCCAGACTGTGCTCAATTATTGAACGGCTAACTCCGACCAGATTGAGGGCCGACTAGGCGAAGACATCTTTGTTCTTGGACAGGCAGCAGAGGAGCTTCTCTTCTTCATGCGAAGTAAGGTCTTCGCTGATAATGACTGTCTGCCTGGGCGTGGCCTGGTCGAGGGGGACAGTCTTGGTCTCGTCGTTGCTCTGCAGCTGTGCCTTGTCGTGCTGCTTATTGGTTGGGCTGGCAGGCGCGGGGACCTCGCGTTGGGCCGTGAGGCAGTGCACGTTTCTTTGACCGGGCACGAAGTCCCGCTCTATGTTGCGCGCAGTCTGTTGATTGCCGAAGACTGTGATGACGCCTAACGGACCTGGTATCTTCATACATAGGTACAGTCCGTGAATGGCTGCTTCGAACTTATTGATGGATCCCCGGCCCATGATGGCATTGTAAGGATATACTATGTCCACAATGTCAAAGGTTATTTGCTCGCTTCGGGCATTGGGTGCTACACCGAAGGAGAGAGGCAGCTCTATTTTGCCGACGGGGAAGGTGCCCTTGCCGCCGAAGCCATACAACGGGTTGTCCGAAGGCTTAAGCAGGTTGTGGCTTATGCCCATGCGATCGAAGGCGTGGAGGAAGATGATGTCCGCCTGACTGCCGTTGTCAACTAGGACTTTGTGCAGGTCCCAGCCTGCCACGCTGCAATTGATAACCATGGCGTCGCAGTGGGGGGCGCTGCGCAGGTCGACGTCCCGTGCGTCGAAGGTTAGCGGTATGTGGGACCACTTTGTCTGCACGACTGGGCCCGTGACGGCGACATGGTTGATGCTGCGGTAGTGGTCCCGCTTCTGCCGCTTGGTGTCGAAGTCAGTGCTGCACCCCCCAGTTATCATGTGGATGACTCCGCGATATGGTTGATCAGCGAAGTCTTCCTGCTTTGGGGCATGGGGGATGTTTTGATGTTGCTGATGTGGTGGTGGGGGTGGAGGAGGTACGATTTGTACTTCCTGATGGTGTTGGTAAGCGTGGTGCGGTGGATGCGGGGCGGGAGCGTGGATATATGGTGGAGGGGGTTGCTGGTAATTGTGCGCGACAATTCTGGGGTTGTCGGCTGGCTGCGCCCGTGCCATTATGTCTCTGGTAGCCTTCGTTTCGGGGCGGTCTTTGGTTTGGTGGGCGCAATCTTCGCCATGGAAGAGGCAGTAGAATCGGCGCGGCGGCTGCGCACGCCCTCGACCCCTACCACGAGTGCCATTTCCGTGGCCCTGGGGGGATATTCCTGGCGACGAGGGGGGTCAGCAGCGGGATGCTGGTTGGCGATGTTGTGCACTTGCTGCTGATTGCGGCCGTCTCGACCGGAGTCTGGCTGCGGAGTCCTTGTCCACGTGCGGCTGGACTGTGGAGCATCTTTTGGCTTCCTTTGGGACTCAATCTTGCGCTGGTGGAGCTCTTCGGATCTGGCGTACTTTTCAAACAGCTGATATAGCTCCTGGAGGTTCTTTGGCGGATCTCTGATGCAGTGGCTGTAAAGGACGCCGACGCGAAGGCCACTGATAGCATAGTGGATGGCAATCTGGTCATCGACTGAGGGCAGCTGTGATTTGAGTGTTAAAAATTTGCGGTAATACTCCCTCAGAGTCTCCTTTTCCAGCTGCTTGCAGAGCGAGAGTTCGGCCAGGGCGTCAGTGTCTGGGCGGTACCTGTGACGGAACCTCCCAAGTAATTAGGCCCACCTACAGTTGTCCTTGTCCAACGGACTTCAGACAACCCTGTAGGTGTCCCTGAACTACTTGACAAGTTCGGTATCTTACCTTACTTTACCAGGAACGATTCACCCGTCTTGCAGACATTACAGAACATCGGAGATAAAGAATTGCGGAAGCGATTACATAATTCACATTTATTTAAAAGCAAGCTCAAGTTGTTTTATTACAGACCAGAACTAAGAGCGAGTGCTGAGTAGTATTATTATACAAACCAAGGGAGGCAAAAACTCCTCCTGAGAAGATTTAAGTAAAAGATCTATATGGAGGACCAAGTCCTCCCGCACTTCAGTCTTGTGTTTCTTCTTTGGGAACCACCTTGGCACAGAAGCAGCAGAAATCTGCTACTTCCTCACCTAAAAACAACGAAGGGATAAACCCTGAGTATGGAATTACTCAGCAAGACTTACCCGACTAAAGAAAAGACTCTCAAGGGTATGCTGGCTTTTAGGGAGTCAAGGTAAGGCTTCTTAATACTCAAAGACTTTGTTTTGCAGAAATGCTTACTAAAGTGGATCCTTAAAAATCCAATTTTATTTGTCAAGTTAAGTTCAATTACCTGCAACTAGAGTTCTTTCTACCCTAGTTCAAACACTGGTCCTGTACTAGCCAATTTCTTAACAAATACCCATCATCTTTAGTGGAATGCTACGTGTAGGGTAGTGACCAAGTCTTCATAACCGCGAAGGTACGGCGATCCGAATCGATTATACTCAGCTGAGGATCTCCAATCACACGACATATGTAGCACTTAACCCTTGCATATGTCAACCCGCCACCGAGGTTCTTAAGACCGGATCAGGTTCACGCAAACCGAGAGCACAGATACACCACCGTCCAGCCTCTTGCCACGGAGGGTACACGCTACTCTCGCCACCGCTCCACGCCCATTTCGTGTTATCTTATTCCGGCCTTAGTCTGCCCGAGGCAAGGCTTACCCATGACGAGGCATGTGACCAGCTAAAGGGTCCTCGATCAACAAGCCTACATCGAGGCGGTCCTTAATCGACTCAGACGGAGACACTACACCGAGACTCCTTTCTCGTGCAAGTCACCCGCCCGGTCTCAGCTTAATCTTTTCAAACCCAAAGTTTGGTACCTGGCAGAGGTACATCTTTTCCAGATGTTGAATCCATCACGGCCCTGATGGATCCACCATCAAATTTTATTTTCAAAAACATCCCAACCACTTTTGCCACATCATCTTTTGTAAAAAACACAAAACATTTTGTTTTTCTAAAGCAAGGCTAAGCATCAAAATCTTTTGTAAAACGGGTGATCAAGGAAGGTAATCAAATTCAAGGAAGGTAATGCAGGAATTGTTTTAGCAATCAACTCCTATCACCTAATGCATCAATCAAGTGAGAAAGATTTTTAAAAACATCAAGGAAGGTGGCAAATGCACCGGGGCTTGCCTTTGTTAACAGGTGAGTCCTGCTCAGATCCACAAATATCGAGATAAAAGCAGTTGCCTGCTGGAGGATCTGAGGTTGGTGGTGTCCCCTCTTCAGTGACTTCTTCTTCTTCTTCGTGTTCTAACATAACCATATATATGCATAAGAATGGATGCCATGGGATGCTCATGAGGATGCGAAGATAATATAAACTTATTATCTAAGTCTTGAGTACAACTTTCCTTCACGGTACTCCGAGAACCTAGGGTTTCCGGAGTCAGTAAAGGAGTTCATAGGGCAGGGGGGTGGTTTTGGGTTCTAGTTATCAAACATGGTCCAAATCAACTCAAACCCTACCCAAGGCTTCTAAATATTGTTTTAAGTTCCCATAAAAAGTTTGGGCATTTTTGGACTTACCAACTATTTTCTAAAAATCCATAACTAATACTTTTAACTACTTTAAATGCCCTAAAATTTCTTATTTCCACTAAAAATCACAAAACTATTTTTATTAAATTCTAGGGAAAATAACAAGCCTAGGAAAATTGGTTTCACAATTTTATTATTTTTCTACTGTTTTCTATAATTGTTTTGGCTCTGGAGATAAAAGAAAAAGAAAAACAGATGAATACTATTGGACCGAATCCAGCCCAGGTCGGCCCACTACCAGCAGAAGCACGCCCACGCGCGCGCCCACGCTGGCAACTTTACAGGAAAGGCCTCGGGGTTTTAACTATCTGCGAACGGGTTTTCTCACTGTTTAACAGAGTCACTGACACTTTGCAAGAAGGTCCCTCGAGTTCTATTCCTTTACGTTTCACGGTCCCCGACGGCGTGGAGCACGGCCGAGCTCCGGCGAGCTCCCACGCCAGCCGATTGGGGCAACGGCTAGGGTTCTCGAGCGGTGGACATCAAATTGGACCACGCCCGAGTGTTTTCCCTAATCTAATTTCAAGAATGATGAACTAATTTGGCCTGGCCACGGTAACCGCGCGGATGAACCAAAGAACCACACGTTCCCGGCGATTGGTGGCGGTCTAATTCAATTGGAGGGGTCGAAGAGCTTAAGGAGGGCATAAAGATGCTAGAACAAGCAGCAGAGGGACTTGAGCTCACCTGAATTGAGCTGGTCACGGTGAGGTCTTCTTTGCGGCGGCGGAAACCGAATTGGGGAAAGTGAGCGATTCTCTGGCTATGGGGGCTAATCGGAGACGGGAGTAGTGGCTATGGCTTTGGTACGACCTAGCGCAACTGGCCGGGGGCTCAATTTATAGATCCCCGGGGTGGTGGCGCTCAATTTGAGCGGATAACAGAGGCGGCCGGAGATGAGGAAGAAGGCGGCGCGGTGAATACGTGGCTAACGCCGTGGCAAGCTCATCGACGCTGATGGGACTGCAGTAGGGAATCACGGTGATGCAATGTCGCAGTTAGGACACGCGGTGGCCAACGGCGAGGGCACGTCGGCGGTGAGCACTTTACCCGCAGGCGATGAACCAGGGGAGGAGTACCGCGGCCGACCGAGGTGGTTTCCAGCTTGACGACGATGAGGATCTTTTACCCCGAGAGGTTATCCACAAGTCTGGTGCACGAATCCAAACGCCGGTGACCCGAATCACGGCGGAGGGATCCGTCGGCGGTGAGGACAGCCCCGCGGTTGATCTGATCCAGTCAAGCTACTGTACCATGGCGAGCTCCTTTTAGATGAACTGACAGAGAGATTTGAGGCTAGATTTTCTCCCGATTTTGTATAGTAACCGAGCAAGCTTTCTGTACCAAAGTTATAGGGCTACATACCAGCTACAAATCGACTATAGTGACTGAGCTCATTTGATAACTAGATCATGGTTGAATTCAACTCCAAAGATGGCTTTGCTACACTGAAAGTCTGAATTTTAGAATAAACCAGCCTGTCAGTCTGACTTTGGGTGTGATTATCTCCAAAATCTTCATAACAACTGTGCTTACACTCTTAAGCAAAGTTTTTCACCTAAGATAGATCTACATAGTTGATGTGGTGACCTAGGGCAAAAACCTTATAGTTTGAAAGTTACAAAGCTCAAAAGTTGAGCCCATAACACTAAGTTTCAGACTTAGAGAAATCTCAATTGGGGGTCCTTTTTGCATTTAAGTCCAAAACTTAGGGTTTGGCTTGTAAATTCACATATGAGTGCCCCAAATGACTTTAGATACTTATTTAACTTGGTTTTTGCACTTTAGTCCAAAAGTGGACCAATTTTGCACATAGGCCCCTAGGGTTTAGTTTTAGGGTTTTTTTCCAGGGTTCCCATTAGGGTTTTTAGTATCCCAGGGGCATAAATGTGTCTCCACTTTGTTTTTGGGGATATTTTATAGCTATTTCACTAAAGCCTTTAGGTTTTCTCAATTTGGGTTAAGTTTTAGCCCCTTTAATCCTTGTTTAGGATAATGCTTCCTATCCAGGGTCCTGTTTGCAAAACCTTAAAACAATACAACTTGTTTGAAATTTTTGCCTAGTGAATGCACTCTAGGTGTATCAAACATATGCAATGTCAATGCTTATGATGCCATGCTCAAGTTTTAGTCATAGTAACACCAGGAGTGTTACATCCTTCCCCCCATAAAAGAATCTCGTCCCGAGATTTAAAGTCCTAGGGTGAGTAATGGAAAAGGAAATGTGTCAAATTTTTATTTCCTTATTTCTGGTACAAGGCAGGGTGGTGTGGGGTTCATTCCTTTATTGCCATAACTATATACATTTTACAAATTACATGAGGCTAGAAAGCCTGGGAAATTCTTATTCAAGAAGTCTTGAGTTTCCCACGTAGCCTCTTCCTCAGAATGCTGGTTCCATTGTACCTTGTAGAACTTGAGAGTCTTTCTCCGGGTAACCCTGTCCTTTTGATCCAGAACTCGAATAGGATGTTCTGAGTACGTTAAGTCTGGTTCCAGGACAACATCTGTCACTTCAATGGTTCGATCGGGAACCCGAAGACACTTCTTCAATTGCGATACATGGAACACATTATGTACTGCAAACAATGTTTCGGGAAGTTTAAGTTGATACGCCACTGGCCCATATCTTTGAAGAATAGGAAATGGACCAATGTACCTGGGGGCAAGCTTTCCCTTTACCCCGAAACGCGATACTCCCTTCATTGGTGAAACCTTTAAGTAGACGTAGTCTCCTTCCCGGAAGTATAAGGGCATTCGCCGTTTGTCTGCATAACTCTTCTGACGAGCTTGTGCTTGCTTCAAATTACGAATAATTTTCTGAACTTTATCCTCGGCTTCTTTCACCAGATCAGGTCTAAAGAAGCACCTCTCACCAGGTTCAGACCAATTTAGCGGAGTCCGACACCGTCGTCCATATAAAGCTTCAAAAGGTGCCATCCTAATACTTTCTTGATAACTATTATTATATGAAAACTCCGCCAAAGGTAAACATTCATCCCATTTTGGTGAGAAGTCCAGGACACATGCCCGCAGCATATCTTCAAGTATTTGGTTCACTCTCTCAGTTTGTCCACTGGTTTGAGGATGATAGGCCGAACTGTGGAGTAACTTAGTACCCAGGGATTTATGAAGTTCTTCCCAAAATTTGGATACAAATTGTGGTCCACGATCCGATATTATAGTCTTTGGAACCCCATGTAAACTGAGAATACGGGCGATGTACAACTCCGCATAGGTAATGACGTGATATTTTACCTTGACAGGGAGGAAGTGGGCGATCTTGGTAAATCGATCAACGATAACCCAAATAGAGTCATACCCTTTTGTGGTCTTGGGCAATCCCACAATGAAGTCCATGCTTATGTCTTCCCATTTCCATGTTGGTATTGGTAATGACTGCAATGGACCGGCAGTCCTCATGTGTATGGCTTTGACACGTCTGCAAGTGTCACACTTAGCCACATAGCGTGCAATTTCAATTTTCATCTTCGTCCACCAGTAGTGCTGTTTTAGATCGTGATACATCTTAGTGCTTCCCGGATGAATAGAATAGCGACTAAGATGCGCTTCATCTAAGATTTGCTGGCGGAGTTCTTCATTCTTTGGCACTACTATGCGGTTGTTAAACCATAACACACCTTGATCGTCTTCCTTAAAACATTTGGCTGTTCCAACCCTTTTCTTCTCTCGTATGTGCTTCATACCCAGATTATCCTTTTGAGCATCAATTATCTTTTGCAGAATGATTGACTCAAGCTTTAGCTGATTTAGAGTCCCTTGTTGGATTATTCCCAGGTTTAATTTTTCCATCTCTTGACATAAAGTATTGTCAGAGGTTTTTACCATAAGGCAGTGGCAGGAAGCCTTACGGCTTAATGCGTCTGCCACCACATTGGCCTTGCCTAGGTGATAATGGATCTCCAGTTCATAGTCTTTAATGAGCTCAAGCCATCGTCTTTGCCTCATATTTAACTCTGACTGGGTGAAGATGTACTTCAAACTTTTATGATCTATATATATGTGACAGATATTTCCCAGCAGATAGTGACGCCATATTTTCAGGGCATGAACCACAGCAGCTAGCTCCAGATCATGAGTTGGATAATGCTCCTCATGTCGGCGCAACTGCCTTGAAGCATATGCAATTACTCGGCCTTCTTGCATCAGTACACCGCCGAGCCCACTGCCAGATGCATCACAATATACATCAAAAGGCTTAGTGATGTCCAGTTGAGCCAATACCGGAGCAGTGGTTAATAATGTCTTCAATTGCTCAAAGGCTTCATTACACTTAGACCAATTGAACTTAATATCATTCTTCAATAAACTTGTGATTGGCTTCACAAGCTTAGAAAAATCGGGTATGAATCTGCAATAATATCCAGCTAGTCCAAGAAAACTCCGGACTTGGTGAACAGTGGTTGGGGGTTTCCACTCCAGAATATCTTTGACCTTGCTAGGATCTACCGCAATTCCATTGGCTGATAACACGTGCCCCAAAAATTGAATTTCCTCCAGCCAGAACGCGCACTTGCTGAACTTGGCATACAGCTGATGTTCCCTCAGGCGCGTCAGTACAATCCGTAGATGCTGAGCATGCTTCCCTTCATTTTTAGAGTATATCAAAATATCGTCGATGAAGACCACCACGAACTTGTCCAACTCAGGCATGAACACCGAGTTCATCAAATAGGTGAAGTGGGCAGGAGCATTTGTGAGCCCGAAAGACATTACCAAGTATTCAAACAATCCATACCGCGTAGTAAATGCGGTCTTCGGTATATCCTCGGGCCGAATACGCATTTGGTGATAGCCCGACCTGAGATCAATTTTGGAAAATACCCTCGCCCCAGTCAGTTGATCAAATAAGATGTCGATCCTTGGAAGAGGGTACTTATTCTTGATGGTGACCTCATTCAGGGGTCGATAATCCACGCACATCCACAAGGTTTGATCCTTCTTCTTAACAAAAATGGCGGGGCAACCCCATGGGTACGAGCTTGGCCGGATGAATCCCTTATTCAGTAGATCTTGTAATTGAATCTTCAATTCCGCCAACTCATTAGGGGGCATACGGTACGATCTTCGGGAGATAGGAGCCGTACCGGGCTTTAGCTCAATTACGAATTCTACATCTCTTTCAGGGGGCAGTCCAGGCAAATCTTCCGAAAATACATCTGGAAACTCACATACTACTGGAATGTTCTTGATCTCCGGTACAATGGCTTCAAATATTCCACCAGAAGCTTTGGCTGGATTGGTTACGGGGAGAGACAAAAGAATTTCTTCTTGATTATAGCTCAACCTGACGGTTCTGAATTCAGTGTTGAGGATTGCCTTGTGTTGGGTTAACCAATTCATACCCAAAATTACATCTATATCCTGGCCTTTCAGAACAATCATGTTAGCAGGAAAGTTCCGTCCGGCCATTGTCACTGGCACTTCATAGGCCACTTCTCTAGTAAAAATGTGTCCCCCAGGTGAATGAATTTTAAATCCCTCTTTTGATTCATGGCATGCAATGTGATGTTGCTCCACAAATTTCTTGCTAATGAAGGTATGCGAAGCACCAGAATCAAAAAGAATAATTGCAGGGTGACTGGCCACGGGAAACGTACCCATCATCACCGGCTCTCCTTCCGGTGTAGTGGCCATTTGAGTGTAGTATACACGCCCCGTTTTCTTGGTATCTCTCCCCACAGCATTACCCTTGGGCTGAGTAGACTTCCCAGTTCCTTGCTGAGCATTGGATTGATTTTGCTTGGGGTATGGGCAGTCTTTGATAAAATGTCCTGATTTGCCGCAGTTGAAACACCCGGTTGAAGAGCTGGGCAAGGCAGGGAATCGAGTGCCTGGGGCACCCGGCTGATTTGGGGAAGTGGAGGTATTGTTGGGGCGGATAATAATGGGCTGTTTGAAAGGGAATGCTGGTGGACGAGAAAAAGTACGGTTTTGGCTAGAAGGCCGGATGACGAACCGTTGCCTCTTCGCCTGGCCCTGATTAGGCCTCTCACCACTGAATCCCTTATTCTTCCCAGAACTTGCATATTTTGCTTCCACAGATAAGGCTGTACTGACAGCCTTTCCATATGTGAGATCAATACATGTGGCCATCTTTCGCTGCAGCCGGTCATTTAGACCTCTCATAAAACAATTCTTTTTCTTCAAATCAGTATTCACCTGGTCGATGGCATACTGCGACAGGTGATTAAACTTGTTAAGATACTGATTGATGGTGTCTCCTCCTTGTTTCAGCTTCATGAATTCCTCTTGTTTCATATGCAGCACCCCTTCAGGTATGTAGTGCTCACGGAAGGCTGCTTTAAATTCTTCCCAAGTGATTTGATGGTTGTCAGGTTGGATAGCCACAAAATTTCCCCACCAAGTACTGGCAGGGCCACGTAGTTGCTGTGCTGCGAACAATGGCTTCTGCGTTTCAGAACAACGAAGAAGACCAAACATTTGTTCAATAACTCGTATCCACTCGTCGGCTTGTAGCGGGTCTTCTGCTTTGGTGAATAGAGGCGGACAAGTTTCGGAGAAGTCCAGATAGGTGGTTTCACGGGGACCTTGCTGAAAACCTCTTCCTGCCTGCTGCTGGAACTGCTGTTGACCCGCCATTTCCCTAAGTGTAACACCCGGATTTAAGGAACAAAGCCGGGTGCATCTCATACATGCGCCAAGAAGACAACATATATAATAACAGAGTGTATAGAGATAAATGTCATAAAACATCAGAGTAATTATTACATAGCGGAAGACTTATTACAAAATAAAAGTATAATCATAAAACGAACTAAGGATCGTCGGCGCCAATGTCGACTGAGAAACGCCACCTAGATCAGATCGAACTCCTCAGTGTTAGGCGGCTCCTCTTCGACCACCTGTTCTTCTCCTGTGGGGGGGGGGTGTGAGACAGCAAGAGTGAGCTCACATACGTTCATAGCTCAACAAGTCGTGGGGAATAATGTGGCATGAACTCACCAAAGGTGGGAGTTCATGTAGTGTAAGGCTAATCAATGAAGTAAAGGCTGAGGCTGAGCATTGCTTTTATAAGTTGGTCAAAATTTTATTAGCAATTACTAAGTGTAAGTAAATACCAAACCTTAATAATAATAAAGAACAGTAATAGTAAAATAATCCCAAATGCGATGCAAATGTCAAATTAAATTTAAGTTCCATAGTTAATCATGTGAGGGTCCGAGCCGCTCATGACCATGAGCACGGCTAGTATACTAGTTTTACACTCTGCAGAGGTTGCGCATCTTTACCCACAAGCTGTGTTACCCATCTGCCAAGGGGTCATGAATCCCATACACCTCTACCAAGGAAGCGAGGCAGGGTAACACTACGAGGCCTTTACAAAGTTCCACTAGCTTCAGACTACCCGCTACAGTTTATAGGAAGCTCCAGTGCAGGGTTCTTGCCGACCGCCATCGCAGCAAAATCAAACAAGGACCTCCCTACACTGACCACTCCCCTACTGCCCTTGCCCCTTTCGGGTAAGGTAGCCCTCCCCTAGCTTTCCTAGTTAATCAGCCAAGGGCGTCCCATTAAACCCTTGTGGTAGCACTGTTTTCCCGGGTGGTCGCTCCATGTTCCCATTAATTTAATGATCTCAACATGAACAGTAATAATAACAAGATAATAACAGAATAATCATGAATAGTGTTTCTCCATACCCAATCCACATAAAGCAATAGCAAGTACTACCCAAAAATATTTCAGGGGTGAACAAGGTATAGAGGTAATCAAAACTGGGGTAACATAAAGGCTCCCATCAAAATTAACCTATGCAGATCATTAAAATTAATAAGAACATGGCTGGGAAAAGTAAGTGATCAAGGGCACAACTTGCCTGCAATGAGCTCCTGCTCAGCTACTTCTACTTGTTGAACCTCAGTTTCCACAGTGGCTTGCTCGTCTATTCGCATCAACACAATACATACATAGAATAGCCAAAATCAACATCACACCAAACATGTAAATAAAATATACAGTAAAAATCTACACATTAAAATGAAACCATAGGAACTGGAATCACTGAATTTGGAGTTATAGGTTTCAAGTTGTGAATTTTCTAAGATTTAATGTGATTAAATTAGGATTAACTGTTAAATTAATGTTCTAACAGAGTTCATGTCAAAACAGTGACTCTAAATGGTAGGGAATATTATTACAAAATTTTAGAAATTGGAATGGCTCAATTTGGGTCAAAAATGGAATTTCCATGAATTTTACAAGTTTCTAGAATTGTTTTTTGTATTAAAAACTAATTTCTATAATCATTTTCTCGGTTTTTAATATCCCCTGGACTAGGCCTCGAATTCCAGAAAACACAGGGGCCCTGGCGCAAAATACCCCAGACTCAGGGAACAGTTCTACTGGACGGCGGGTTGGTTTCAAAGTTTGGCGGGGTTTCTTTTGTAAAACGTACCCGCGAAGGGGTACGGGCCAATCCCGGCCGTTGGATTAAAGTCCTACGGCTACGATTAGACCGGCTTCGAAACGAATCGGTACCCAGTTGGCACCGCACGATTACAAATCTACAGTTTGGATTTAAAATCCCCTGCGAGCGCCCCGACCCATCCGATCGCGATCGGACGATCCGCATTTACCCTGGCCTGATCCGCCCTCCCGATCTAACCTGCACCCTTGATTGCTCAATCGACGGCTAGGCTCTCATCCCCAACCACACGCCACGGCAGCGAGGTTGCCGCACGCGCTACGGCGGCGCTCCTCGCCGGAGTAACCCAATACGGCAATTCAGGGCCCCAGAGTCCGATTGTAGGTAAACTATACAAATGCAGAGCTACGGTGAGACATAGGGGAAGTTGTTACCGGCAATTGGAACCGTGTTGCGGCCAGTCGACGGTGCAAAGCGGATCCGAGGCGGAGCTGGGACACCGGTGAGCAATCGAGGTGGCCCGAGCCAACCACAAGTCCGAAATAGTCGGCGATGAGATTGCGCACGAATCCGCGAGTTCCTCCGGGCACAAAACAGGGGGAGCGGCGATATGGTGCGAGGTTTTGGCGGCGGTGGCACCCTGCTCAACCGTGTGTCGGCGGCGGCGATGGGAAGCACAACGCACAGGGAAACTAGGTCGTGGGTAGCGATTTCTAACGGCTCGGATGGATAGAGCGCCTCGGTATATATGCACCGAGGGCCGTGCCGGTCAGAACGGCGCCGCCGATTCCTCCGGCGCCATCCGCGTAAGACCCGCGCCACACCGTTAGGATGAAGGCGAAACTGACGCGAGGGTCCCACAAGTCGGCGAGACAAACATTCCCTGGCTCGCGCCAAGGAACTGACGAGCTGGACCCACCCGTCGGCGCCGTTGTGCAGGTTGGGCTGCGCGGAAGGAAACGGGCATTGGGCCGAATTGAGGTTAGCCGGCCCAGGTAAGCTTTTATTCTTTTTTCTTTTTCTTTTTCCTTCTATTTTCTTCATTTCTAAGGTTTTTAGTTTGAATTCAAATTTAGCTTCAAACCTTGTACAAATTTGTTACAAATTCCAGAAATATATTTATATTATTTTTATTTTCATATCATTTCTCTTCTTCCTTTTAAACCCTAGTTTCCAATGTAGGGCTTAATCCAATTCCTAGTCATTTTATATTATTGTTATTTTTATTTAATGCACAAACATAAAAACTCCAACAAATGCACTTTTTCTTTATTTTAGAATAATTGTTTTATTTAGTCACTCTCGATTACATAGGTGCTCTTTTTATGATGTATATGAGACACACAAAATGAGGAGCTCCCTCTATTACTCTTGGTATACAACTTTGAGTATTACACTAAGGAAGCGGGTATTATCTGCGGTGGCATTCACCAAGGCGGCAATCGCCTCGGCTAGCGTGGGTGGAACCGGAGGTGGATTTGGGGTGACATCCCGACCCCCAGAAGTTCCGGCTGCGTCCTGTCCGCGAGTCCTGGTCGGCATCTGAGGCAAAAACATTTGAAATAAACATAATATGCCAAAGAGACCTTCCATTTTACATTACTATAAAAAGTAATGATACAGACTCGATATTACATAACAGGATACATTACCCATTATACAAAAGTTCAACCTATTATACAACAGTGCATTCTACAATACACTACTCTACTTCTATTACACCATTAGTCCTGCTTTCCGTTACTTTTGGCGGCCTCATTGTCAGGTGTGGGAGTCCAGACGTCAACCAACCTCAAAGAAGGAGGGGGTTCAAAAAGGTCTAACTCCCCACCCAACGTGCGTCCCGCAACGTGAGAGGGTCCGGCTTCTGCCTCGGCAGAGTGTGCAGGCACACTAGGGTGTAATTGTGAGTATAGTATATGGACTTCCTCATGCAACGTATTGCAGTAGACCTGCAGGTCGTCGACAGTTGAGCTAAGTTCTTTAATTCGGGCCTGAGCCCTTGCTTCCTTAGCACATGCCAGCAAATGAGACTGTACTGCCCAGTCAAGTGCTAAGTCTCGATCAGCAAGCTGATCCTGCAGGTGACGGATGTCCCTTCTTAGTTCATTGATTCTATCTCCGTCTGTGACCCAAGCATCGGTCCTGTGTTGCAGCTCTGCTTGAAGTCGACTCACTTGGGCTTCAAGGTCTCCTATGGGGTCATTACTTCCGCTGCTGCTGCTTTCGTGTCGAGGGGCTAGTTGATGCCGGGGTACTCCAATTGGTCCCGTTGACTTACGTGCCGTTAGCCTTGTGCGTGGCGGCATCTTTTCTAAGGGGGAAAATTTATTAGCATAATTCTTAGCATGATGCATGAATAAGTACAGAATCAACCTTAGTCGATTCAACCTTCTATACATTGCACTCTTCCTATCTGGTCTTTAAGATAGACTCTTCAGAATACTTAGGTAAGAAGAGAAATTTTTTTTTAGGTAAGACTTTCGAAAATCCTTTTGAAGATGCCTCATAATGTCTGCAAAGAAGGGCTACGCTCCGATACCAGCTGTGACGGAACCTCCCAAGTAATTAGGCCCACCTACAGTTGTCCTTGTCCAACGGACTTCAGACAACCCTGTAGGTGTCCCTGAACTACTTGACAAGTTCGGTATCTTACCTTACTTTACCAGGAACGATTCACCCGTCTTGTAGACATTACAGAACATCGGAGATAAAGAATTGCGGAAGCGATTACATAATTCACATTTATTTAAAAGCAAGCTCAAGTTGTTTTATTACAGACCAGAACTAAGAGCGAGTGCTGAGTAGTATTATTATACAAACCAAGGGAGGCAAAAACTCCTCCTGAGAAGATTTAAGTAAAAGATCTATATGGAGGACCAAGTCCTCCCGCACTTCAGTCTTGTGTTTCTTCTTTGGGAACCACCTTGGCACAGAAGCAGCAGAAATCTGCTACTTCCTCACCTAAAAACAACGAAGGGATAAACCCTGAGTATGGAATTACTCAGCAAGACTTACCCGACTAAAGAAAAGACTCTCAAGGGTATGCTGGCTTTTAGGGAGTCAAGGTAAGGCTTCTTAATACTCAAAGACTCTGTTTTGCAGAAATGCTTACTAAAGTGGATCCTTAAAAATCCAATTTTATTTGTCAAGTTAAGTTCAATTACCTGCAACTAGAGTTCTTTCTACCCTAGTTCAAACACTGGTCCTGTACTAGCCAATTTCTTAACAAATACCCATCATCTTTAGTGGAATGCTACGTGTAGGGTAGTGACCAAGTCTTCATAACCGCGAAGGTACGGCGATCCGAATCGATTATACTCAGCTGAGGATCTCCAATCACACGACATATGTAGCACTTAACCCTTGCATATGTCAACCCGCCACCGAGGTTCTTAAGACCGGATCTGGTTCACGCAAACCGAGAGCACAGATACACCACCGTCCAGCCTCTTGCCACGGAGGGTACACGCTACTCTCGCCACCGCTCCACGCCCATTTCGTGTTATCTTATTCCGGCCTTAGTCTGCCCGAGGCAAGGCTTACCCATGTGTAAGACCCAAAATTAGTAGAAAAAAAATATATAAATAAAGTATCATAATGCTTTGGAAATAAGGGAATAAGAAAAAGATGGGAAAAGAATTTTTCTTTAAAAAGAAACCATTTATACATCCCATGAAATAAATAACAAGGAGAATAAAACTTAAAATTAGTAATATTAAAATAGTATGGTTCATATTCACCCTTGGGTTTCAATTGATACATTTGAAAAATCTGAAAACTAAATAGAAGTATAAATTTGAATTTGGAATAGAAAATAGAAAATAAATGGGAAGGGAAGAAAAGAGAAGTAATATGAAAACATGAGTCATATATTTAAATTCTCAAACCAAATACTTTTAATTGCACCAAAATGAGCCAGTTACAAGTTTGAATTGAATTGGTATTTTAAATTTGAATTTGTGAAAGAATGGAGAAAGGAGAAAATAAAAGAAAAATAAAAGAAAAAAAAGAAAAGGAACACTATACCTAACTGGGCCGTTGATCTTGCCTCTGGACGGCTCAGATTAGAACGGCGCGTACCCCTTCGCCGCATTCGTTCGGGCCGTCGATATCGGATCGGACGTTAGGCGCTTATCTCAGTATTCATTAAATGGTGACCGTTGATCTTAGATCGTGTGGATCCCATGGCGTACCGGTTCGCGCGTCTGTGGATTTAATCTGGACGCATGAATTCTAATCGGACGGCCATGATCGGCCCATACCCTTTCGGCTGGTAGTTTTATAAAAGAGACCCTGTCTTTTTCCCGAATCAACCCGCCGTCCATGTCGGAGGTTTTCTGGGTCTTAGGAATTTTTACGCGCCAGCCCCTGCACTTCCTAGTATTTGAGGCCCAGTCCAGAACTCATTTAATTTGAATAAATGAAATAGAAAATGGATTTTTAATATGAAAATAATTACTAGAACTTGATAAATTCATAGAAAATTCATACTTGCTCCAAATTAGTCCATTCCACTTTCTAAATTTTTATAATTTAATTCTCTATCACTTAGAGCCTCTGTTTTGTCATGAAAACAATTAGAAATTTAATCTCTCACTTAATCCATTTTAAACACATAAAACCTTTGAAAATTCATAACTTAAAATCTATAACTCCAAAATTAATGATTCCTGTTCCTATGATCTTATTTTAATATGTATATTAATAATGTGTATTTTGTTCTTATGTTTGGTGTAATGTTAATTTTGCCTATACCATGTTTGTTTGGATTGCTACGACTAGCAGTGAGGTCACGAGTCATCTAAAGATCATCCTGGTACCTGGAATCTCAAGTCCCAGGCAAGTTGTGCCCTTGATCACTTCTTTTTACCCACTCATGTTCTAATTAATCATAATGATCTGCATAGGTTAATTTTGATGGGACCCAATAGGTTACCCTAGTTTGTCTATCTTTATACCTTGTTTACCACTGAACTTTTTGGGTAGTACTTGCTAGTGCTTTATGTGGTTTTGGGTATGAAGGTATATTATTCATGATCACACTTTTATTATATGTTTATTATTACTATTCATGATAAGATCATTATGTTAATTGGAACATGGAGCGACCACCCGGGAAAACAGTGCTACCACAAGGGAGGAATGGGACCCCTTGGCTGATTAATTAGGAAAGCTAGTGGAAGACTACCTTACCCGAAAGGGGCAAGGGCAGTAGGGGAGTGGTCAGTGTAGGGAGGCCCTCGGGAGGATTTTGCTGCGATGGCGGTCCTGCAAGGGATTCCTGCATTGGAACTTCCTATAAACTGTAGCGGGTTTTCGGAAACTAGTGGAACTTTGTAAAGGCCTCGTAGTGGATCCCTAGCCATTCACCTCGGTAGTGTCTAAGGGCCTTGCAAACCCTGGCGACATGGGATACACGACTTGTGGGTAAAGATGCGCAACCTCTGCAGAGTGTAAAACTAGTATACTAGCCGTGCTCACGGTCAAGAGCGGCTCGGACACTCACATGATTAAATTATGGAACTTAAACTCAATTTGTCATATGCATTGCATCGCAGGTGGTGTTGTTACTTCTATTCTACTATTTAATTGGGTTGGTATTTACTTATACTTAGTAATTGCTAATAAAAATTTGACCAACTTTAAAAGCAATGCTCAGCTTCAAACCATCTCCTTTGGTAAGCCTTACACTTCACGTGAGCTCCCACCTTTGGCGAGTTCATGCACATTATTCCCCACAACTTGTTGAGCGATGAACGTATGTGAGCTCACTCTTGCTGTCTCACACACCCCACAGGTCAAGAACAGGTACCGCAGGATGAGACGCTTGGAGGATGCTGCGATGTGTTCGCGAGAGGTCTAGGTCGTCGTCTCCCAGTCAACTTTGGGTTGCTGGACCGTTGTCTCCTTATAATGTAATTATTTATTTTGTATAGAACTCCTGTTATATATAAAGATGTGACATTCGATCCTGTGCCACTATACATCATATGTGTGAGACTTGGTCCCAGCATACCTGGTGTTTATGTTCGCGCCCGGGTCTTGGTGCCCCGAAACCCGGGTGTGACAGAAGTGGTATCAGAGGAATGTTGACTGTAGGACGAAACCTAGATAGAACTGGACAACCGATATCTACTTACCTTTGCTACTCTGATTCTTTTCTAAACTTATCTTAATCTTTTCTCATCTATTTCCGCTTTACTCTGATTATTCTTACCTTTATCTTTCTAGAGACAAATGTGGATTTCACACTTTGAAATCATGTACCTAAAAGTGACTTTAGGAATAGGAGACCTAATCTTAGGGACAAAAACAAAACTATTTTTATAAGTATTTATGTACTTGAATGTTTGTTCTTATGATACATGTCTGATTTGGATCTTTGATTGAGTGTGATGAGTTGTGGAGTAATGTCCACAATTGCATCTGCATATATAGGTATAAAAATATATTTATAAAATAACTAGACAAACCAAACTATCCTTCAATAAAGTAACTAGCCTAACAATACTCAGCTTATCTTAAAAATTCTCCCTTATCTTAACAGATTCATCTCATCTCAAGAGATTCTATCCTACACTCATAGATCTATCTTATCTCAAAAGGTCTTAACTTATCCTAATGTATATAGATCCATCTTATCTTAAGAGGTTTTCCCTTATCTTAATAGATTTATCTTATCTTGAAGAGATTCTAACCTACCTACATCATATAATCCATCTTATCCTAAAAAGATACTCATCTTATCTTGAAGAGATTTTATGTCATCCTAATAGATCTAACTGGCCTTAAAAGATTCTATCTTATCATTATGGATTGATGTTATCCTAATAAGCATACTTAACCACCCTAGATTAACAACCATAATCTAATGCAAATTAATTAGATCATATCTAGTCAAACTAGTCATACCAATCTAATCTAGATCCCATCTAACCTATTATGATCTAATCTAATGTGGTCTACTAAATCAGATTAGTGTTACTGGTAGAAGAGATTAGACCCTACTAGCCATGTATTAACTTAACTTAGCACATTGGATCAACTCAACTATGAGCTAACCCAACCCATGATGAATGATATAACCTTTCTATTCCCACCTAATAACAAACAAACTTTTAACCTACATCTTGTAGTCTATCTCACCCATATATATCTCTCATCTTGACAGATTCCATCCTACCCTTAGATATTCACCTCATACGATTGGTTACCCCAATCTGGACATAAAACAAAGATTAAGCCCTACTAAAGGATCTTCAGATTATAACCAGCTACTAGCTTATTCCGCTTATTGAACAATTTCCTTTGCAAAACTATTACCATATGCTTCTAACTTTCATGGTCAATACCAGGAAAGGAAAGATTATCACGCAACAGCAAACAGAAATGAATTCTCCAAATCCTCCACCTATTGAAACCGAACAAGTGGTTGCTGCCCAAAGACTGGTAATACAACAATTAACAGACCTGGTGACCGAGATGCAAAACCAGATAAGGCAACAACGCGAGGAAATACGTCAGGTCCGCCAAGAAATAAGGCAAGCACGGTTGGAGAGACAACAACAACAACAACAACCTCCACCACCACCACCAGCTCCACCAAGCTACATAGATATAAATTATGATGATTTGTAAGATCTAGATGTTACTTTAGTTAGTAGATGATATGATATTATTTTAGAAGGAATAATAAGGTCTATTGACCCTATGTTTTGTTAAAGAATTATACCTCATGCTGAGATTTCTTTGTTTGTGCATATGTTCCGAGAACAATATGAGTATACATCCCTTTTCTTACAAATCTCGAGGACGAGATTTTTGTTAAGGGGGGTAGGATTTGTAAGACCCAAAATTAGTAGAAAAAAAATATATAAATAAAGTATCATAATGCTTTGGAAATAAGGGAATAAGAAAAAGATGGGAAAAGAATTTTTCTTTAAAAAGAAACCATTTATACATCCCATGAAATAAATAACAAGGAGAATAAAACTTAAAATTAGTAATATTAAAATAGTATGGTTCATATTCACTCTTGGGTTTCAATTGATACATTTGAAAAATCTGAGAACTAAAATAGAAGTATAAATTTGAATTTGGAATAGAAAATAGAAAATAAATGGGAAGGGAAGAAAAGAGAAGTAATATGAAAACATGAGTCATATATTTAAATTCTCAAACCAAATACTTTTAATTGCACCAAAATGAGCCAGTTACAAGTTTGAATTGAATTGGTATTTTAAATTTGAATTTGTGAAAGAATGGAGAAAGGAGAAAATAAAAGAAAAATAAAAGAAAAAAAAAGAAAAGGAACACTATACCTAACTGGGCCGTTGATCTTGCCTCTGGACGGCTCAGATTAGAACGGCGCGTACCCCTTCGCCGCATTCGTTCGGGCTGTCGATATCGGATCGGACGTTAGGCGCTTATCTCAGTATTCATTAAATGGTGACCGTTGATCTTAGATCGTGTGGATCCCATGGCGTACCGGTTCGCGCGTCTGTGGATTTAATCTGGACGCATGAATTCTAATCGGACGGCCATGATCGGCCCATACCCTTTCGGCTGGTAGTTTTATAAAAGAGACCCTGTCTTTTTCCCGAATCAACCCGCCGTCCATGTCGGAGGTTTTCTGGGTCTTAGGAATTTTTACGCGCCAGCCCCTGCACTTCCTAGTATTTGAGGCCCAGTCCAGAACTCATTTAATTTGAATAAATGAAATAGAAAATGGATTTTTAATATGAAAATAATTACTAGAACTTGATAAATTCATAGAAAATTCATACTTGCTCCAAATTAGTCCATTCCACTTTCTAAATTTTTATAATTTAATTCTCTATCACTTAGAGCCTCTGTTTTGTCATGAAAACAATTAGAAATTTAATCTCTCACTTAATCCATTTTAAACACATAAAACCTTTGAAAATTCATAACTTAAAATCTATAACTCCAAAATTAATGATTCCTGTTCCTATGATCTTATTTTAATATGTATATTAATAATGTGTATTTTGTTCTTATGTTTGGTGTAATGTTAATTTTGCCTATACCATGTTTGTTTGGATTGCTACGACTAGCAGTGAGGTCACGAGTCATCTGAAGATCATCCTGGTACCTGGAATCTCAAGTCCCAGGCAAGTTGTGCCCTTGATCACTTCTTTTTACCCACTCATGTTCTAATTAATCATAATGATCTGCATAGGTTAATTTTGATGGGACCCAATAGGTTACCCTAGTTTGTCTATCTTTATACCTTGTTTACCACTGAACTTTTTGGGTAGTACTTGCTAGTGCTTTATGTGGTTTTGGGTATGAAGGTATATTATTCATGATCACACTTTTATTATATGTTTATTATTACTATTCATGATAAGATCATTATGTTAATTGGAACATGGAGCGACCACCCGGGAAAACAGTGCTACCACAAGGGAGGAATGGGACCCCTTGGCTGATTAATTAGGAAAGCTAGTGGAAGACTACCTTACCCGAAAGGGGCAAAGGCAGTAGGGGAGTGGTCAGTGTAGGGAGGCCCTCGGGAGGATTTTGCTGCGATGGCGGTCCTGCAAGGGATTCCTGCATTGGAACTTCCTATAAACTGTAGCGGGTTTTCGGAAACTAGTGGAACTTTGTAAAGGCCTCGTAGTGGATCCCTAGCCATTCACCTCGGTAGTGTCTAAGGGCCTTGCAAACCCTGGCGACATGGGATACACGACTTGTGGGTAAAGATGCGCAACCTCTGCAGAGTGTAAAACTAGTATACTAGCCGTGCTCACGGTCAAGAGCGGCTCGGACACTCACATGATTAAATTATGGAACTTAAACTCAATTTGTCATATGCATTGCATCGCAGGTGGTGTTGTTACTTCTGTTCTACTATTTAATTGGGTTGGTATTTACTTATACTTAGTAATTGCTAATAAAAATTTGACCAACTTTAAAAGCAATGCTCAGCTTCAAACCATCTCCTTTGGTAAGCCTTACACTTCACGTGAGCTCCCACCTTTGGCGAGTTCATGCACATTATTCCCCACAACTTGTTGAGCGATGAACGTATGTGAGCTCACTCTTGCTGTCTCACACACCCCACAGGTCAAGAACAGGTACCGCAGGATGAGGCGCTTGGAGGATGCTGCGATGTGTTCGCGAGAGGTCTAGGTCGTCGTCTCCCAGTCAACTTTGGGTTGCTGGACCGTTGTCTCCTTATAATGTAATTATTTATTTTGTATAGAACTCCTGTTATATATAAAGATGTGACATTCGATCCTGTGCCACTATACATCATATGTGTGAGACTTGGTCCCAGCATACCTGGTGTTTATGTTCGCGCCCGGGTCTTGGTGCCCCGAAACCCGGGTGTGACACCATGATGAGGCATGTGACCAGCTAAAGGGTCCTCGATCAACAAGCCTACATCGAGACGGTCCTTAATCGACTCAGACGGAGACACTACACCGAGACTCCTTTCTCGTGCAAGTCACCCGCCCGATCTCAGCTTAATCTTTTCAAACCCAAAGTTTGGTACCTGGCAGAGGTACATCTTTTCCAGATGTTGAATCCATCACGGCCCTGATGGATCCACCATCAAATTTTATTTTCAAAAACATCCCACCCACTTTTGCCACATCATCTTTTGTAAAAAAACAAAACATTTTGTTTTTCTAAAGCAAGGCTAAGCATCAAAATCTTTTGTAAAACGGGTGATCAAGGAAGGTAATCAAATTCAAGGAAGGTAATGCAGGAATTGTTTTAGCAATCAACTCCTATCACCTAATGCATCAATCAAGTGAGAAAGATTTTTAAAAACATCAAGGAAGGTGGCAAATGCACCGGGGCTTGCCTTTGTTAACAGGTGAGTCCTGCTCGGATCCACAAATATCGAGATAAAAGCAGTTGCCTGCTGGAGGATCTGAGGTTGGTGGTGTCCCCTCTTCAGTGACTTCTTCTTCTTCGTGTTCTAACATAACCATATATATGCATAAGAATGGATGCCATGGGATGCTCATGAGGATGCGAAGATAATATAAACTTATTATCTAAGTCTTGAGTACAACTTTCCTTCACGGTACTCCGAGAACCTAGGGTTTCCGGAGTCAGTAAAGGAGTTCATAGGGCAGGGGGGTGGTTTTGGGTTCTAGTTATCAAACATGGTCCAAATCAACTCAAACCCTACCCAAGGCTTCTAAATATTGTTTTAAGTTCCCATAAAAAGTTTGGGCATTTTTGGACTTACCAACTATTTTCTAAAAATCCATAACTAATACTTTTAACTACTTTAAATGCCCTAAAATTTCTTATTTCCACTAAAAATCACAAAACTATTTTTATTAAATTCTAGGGAAAATAACAAGCCTAGGAAAATTGGTTTCACAATTTTATTATTTTTCTACTGTTTTCTATAATTGTTTTGGCTCTGGAGATAAAAGAAAAAGAAAAACAGATGAATAGTATTGGACCGAATCCAGCCCAGGTCGGCCCAGTACCAGCAGAAGCACGCCCACGCGCGCGCCCACATTGGCAACTTTACAGGAAAGGCCTCGGGGTTTTCACTATCTGTGAACGGGTTTTCTCACTGTTTAACAGAGTCACTGACACTTTGCAAGAAGGTCCCTCGAGTTCTATTCCTTTACGTTTCACGGTCCCCGACGGCGTGGAGCACGGCCGAGCTCCAGCGAGCTCCCACGCTAGCCGATTGGGGCAACGGCTAGGGTTCCCGAGCGGCGGACATCAAATTGGACCACGCCCGAGTTTTTCCCTAATCTAATTTCAAGAATGATGAACTAATTTGGCCTGGCCACGGTAACCGCGCGGATGAACCAAAGAACCACACGTTCCCGGCGATTGGTGGCGGTCTAATTCAATTGGAGGGGTCGAAGAGCTTAAGGAGGGCATAAAGATGCTAGAACAAGCAGCAGAGGGACTTGAGCTCACCTGAATTGAGCTGGTCACGGTGAGGTCTTCTTTGCGGCGGTGGAAACCGAATTGGGGAAAGTGAGCGATTCTCTGGCTATGGGGGCTAATCGGAGACGGGAGTAGTGGCTATGGCTTTGGTACGACCTAGCGCAACTGGCCGGGGGCTCAATTTATAGATCCCCGGGGCGGTGGCGCTCAATTTGAGCGGATAACAGAGGCGGCCGGAGATGAGGAAGAAGGCGGCGCGGTGAATACGTGGCTAACGCCGTGGCAAGCTCATCGACGCTGATGGGACTGCAGTAGGGAATCACGGTGATGCAATGTCGCAGTTAGGACACGCGGTGGCCAACGGCGAGGGCACGTCGGCGGTGAGCACTTTACCCGCAGGCGATGAACCAGGGGAGGAGTACCGCGGCCGACCGAGGTGGTTTCCAGCTTGACGACGATGAGGATCTTTTACCCCGAGAGGTTATCCACAAGTCCGGTGCACGAATCCAAACGCCAGTGACCCGAATCACGGCGGAGGGATCCATCGGCGGTGAGGGCAGCCCCGCGGTTGATCTGATCCAGTCAAGCTACTGTACCATGGCGAGCTCCTTTCAGATGAACTGACAGAGAGATTTGAGGCTAGATTTTCTCCCGATTTTGTATAGTAACCGAGCAAGCTTTCTGTACCAAAGTTATAGGGCTACATACCAGCTACAAATCGACTATAGTGACTGAGCTCATTTGATAACTAGATCATGGTTGAATTCAACTCCAAAGATGGCTTTGCTACACTGAAAGTCTGAATTTTAGAATAAACCAGCCTGTCAGTCTGACTTTGGGTGTGATTATCTCCAAAATCTTCATAACAACTGTGCTTACACTCTTAAGCAAAGTTTTTCACCTAAGATAGATCTACATAGTTGATGTGGTGACCTAGGGCAAAAACCTTATAGTTTGAAAGTTACAAAGCTCAAAAGTTGAGCCCATAACACTAAGTTTCAGACTTATAGAAATCTCAATTGGGGGTCCTTTTTGCATTTAAGTCCAAAACTTAGGGTTTGGCTTGTAAATTCACATATGAGTGCCCAAATGACTTTAGATACTTATTTAACTTGGTTTTTGCACTTTAGTCCAAAAGTGGACCAATTTTGCACATAGGCCCCTAGGGTTTAGTTTTAGGGTTTTTTTCCAGGGTTCCCATTAGGGTTTTTAGTATCCCAGGGGCATAAATGTGACTCCACTTTGTTTTTGGGGATATTTTATAGCTATTTCACTAAAGCCTTTAGGTTTTCTCAATTTGGGTTAAGTTTTAGCCCCTTTAATCCTTGTTTAGGATAATGCTTCCTATCCAGGGTCCTATTTGCAAAACCTTAAAACAATACAACTTGTTTGAAATTTTTGCCTAGTGAATGCACTCTAGGTGTATCAAACATATGCAATGTCAATGCTTATGATGTCATGCTCAAGTTTTAGTCATAGTAACACCAGGAGTGTTACAGTACCCTTGGAAGTTGAGCAGGAACTTGTCCCGGAGACTTCTCCAGGAATCAATGGACAGCGGAGGCAACCTGGTGAACCAGGTGAGTGTTGGGCCCTCGAGGGCGATGATGAAAGACTTCGCCATTGTGGCGTCGTCCCCTCCGGAAGATGCAACGGCGACCTGATAACTCATTATGTATTGAGCCGGGTCGGTGCTGCCATTGTACTTGGGATAGGTCCCTGCCCGGAAGTTAGCTGGCCAAGGCGTCACTTGCAGGTGTGGCGCCAGGGGTCTTTGCTCATCGAGATAGTTGACCCCTTGGAATGGCGCGGCGTGCGGGAAGGTGTGGTCGCGTTGGGGGAAACGCGGGTCCTCTGGTTGCGCGCGGTGTTGCAGGGGAGGCCCATGCTGCAGGCCGAGGTGGCCTTCGCGCGTGTCTTCGAGTTGAGCGCGCTGCTGGAGGGGTGACTCGTGCTGTAGGCCGAGGTGGCCTTCGCGCTGCATCAGCGCAATCTCCCGCTCGAGTTCCTGGGCCTTCTGCTCTTCGTCGCGTATCATTTGCCGCACTTTGGCTAGTGCGGACACACGCTGGCGCTTGGCCTCCAGTATCTCCTTCTGCCTTTGGAGATTGCGGTTCTTGAGGCGCAGGGCGCGTAGCTGTAGCTGTTCTTCTGCTGAGACGCCGAGGACTTCACCGTCCTCGGTGAGGTCCGCGCCCTCCGGTGGTGCGAAGCCTGAGGGTGGCTGCGTTTGTCCCTCAGGGTCGCTGGTGCGGAGGGTGTCGTCTTCGCAGGCGCGAGGAACATCGTCTTCAGTGGCCTCTTGGTGGGTGGATTGGGTGAGGGCGAGGGCCTTGCCCTTTCTTGCGGCGAGCAGTGCTGCCTTCACAGCCTCGTCAGCCTTCGGGTTAGCTCTCTTGGGTGCCATCGCGGGTGGTTTTCTCGTAGCACGAACGGTGGGCGCCAAATGTTGGAACTTGCTCTCAGGTGCAAGGGGATCCAACAAGGGTGAACAGTGACGTCAATAGGGCACTCGCGCTAGATGGCAAAAGCTCTGTTAATCTGGCCTCTCACGGGCACTGTGCAGGGGTATTTATAGGTACCTGAGCACGCAGCGCCTTGAGCTAAGGACGCATGTGCCCTCAGCTACCTAGGTTATCCCCAGAATATTCCCATAAAGCGGGGTTACAGACCGTAATTACAGGGATGCCTTTACAAATTAGGCCTGTACGCACGGCGGCCACGCGGGGCCCATTACGATGGGCCGGATCGCACGTGGGCCTCTGAGCTGGACGAGGCCGCACTGTGGGATGCCCTTCGTCGCCAGTCTTCGTCTGGTGCGGATCGAGCGAAGGGTGTCCCTGCCTGTTTTGTTTCTGTTGGCTCAGCTGCTGCAGCGAAGGCTTCGAGCGAAGGGTGGCGACTTTGCCTTCGCCCCAACAAGGGGTTTAAATGATCGGATGCAAAGGAAAATGGCTACCTACATCGACCTCACCTACGGAAGGGCTGTCAGCACAGCGCTGGCAGTTGAATCTAAATATACAAGTTCTAGAAAGACCAAGGGGAATGGAGGCAACAGGCCTAATCAGGGCCCCGAGAAAAGGCAACGATTAGTTATCCGACCTTTTAATCAGGGTCATTCTTCATCACGCCCACCCTCCTTCCCATTCAAGCAACCAGTGTTTATCCGTCCTACCCCTGCCTCTACTACTACAAATCAGCCGGGTGCCCCTGGCACTCGTTTCCCCACTCTTCCAAGCTCATCTACCGGTTGTTTCAACTGCGGGAAGTCCGAACATTTCATTAAAGACTGTCCGTACCCAAGGCAAAATCAAGCAAATAATCAACAGAGTTCTGGAAGCTCCATGGGAAATGCTGGCAACAATACTTCGGGCAAGAACACAAAGAAAACTGGACGAGTTTACTACACTCAAGTGGCTACCACACCGGAAGGCGAACCGGTGATGATGGGTACGTTCTTCGTAGCCAACCACCCTGCACTTATTCTATTTGATTCGGGTGCATCACATACATTCATAAGCAAAAAGTTCGTGGAAAAATACTGCATTCCATATACTGAATCAAGGGAAGGGTTTAAAATACATTCGCCTCGGGGACAAATCTTTACCAAAGAAGTGGCTTACCAAGTGCCCGTAACATTGGCCGAACGGGACTTTCCTACTAGGATGATTGTTCTGAAAGGCTAAGACATAGATGTAATCTTGGGCATGAATTGGTTGGCCCAACATAAGGCAGTTCTCAACACTGATATGAGAACAATCAGGTTGAGTTATGGCCAAGAAGAAATTCTTTTGTCTATCCCCATAGCTATTCCAGCTAGACCAATTGGCAGAATTAATGAAGCCATTATACCAGAGATCAAGGATATTTCGGTAGTGTGTGAGTTCCCAGATGTCTTCCCAGAAGATTTGCCTGGGTTGCCGCCCGAAAGAGATGTAGAGTTCGTAATTGAATTGAAACCCGATACGGCTCCCATTTCTAGAAGATCGTACCAGATGCCTCCAAATGAATTGGTAGAACTCAAGATTCAATTGCAAGATCTACTTGAAAGAGGATTCATCCGACCAAGCTCGTCACCATGGGGTTGTCCAGCCATATTCGTCAAGAAGAAGGATCAAACATTGCGGATGTGCATGGATTATCGACCCCTTAATGAGGTCACTATCAAGAATAAGTATCCTCTTCCTCGGATTGATATTTTGTTTGATCAACTGACTGGAGTGAGGGTATTTTCTAAAATTGATCTCAGGTCGGGCTATCATCAGATCTGTATTAGGCCCGAGGATATACCCAAAACCGCATTCACTACACGGTATGGTTTATTTGAATACTTGGTAATGTCTTTTGGACTGACAAATGCTCCTGTCCACTTCACTTATCTGATGAACTCAGTATTCATGCCCGAGTTGGACAAATTTGTGGTGGTCTTCATAGATGATATTTTAATATATTCAAAGAATGAAGGGGAGCATGCTCAACACTTACGGATCATATTGACGCGCTTAAGGGAACATCAATTATATGCTAAGTTCAGTAAATGCACGTTCTGGCTAGAAGAAATCCAATTCTTGGGACATGTGTTATCTGCCAAGGGGATTGTGGTAGATCCCAGCAAAGTCAAGGATATTTTGGAGTGGAAACCCCCAACCACTGTTCATCAAGTCCGAAGCTTCCTTGGACTAGATGGCTATTACCGCCGATTTATACCGGATTTTTCTAAACTTGTGAAGCCAATCACAAGTCTATTGAAGAATGAGACTAAATTCAATTGGTCTTCAAAATGTAATGAAGCTTTTGAGAAATCGAAGACATTATTAACCACTGCTCCGATATTGGCTCAACCGGACATTAATAAGCCCTTTGATGTGTATTGTGACGCATCAGGCAGTGGTCTCGGCTGCGTATTAATGCAAGAGGGCTGAGTAATCGCGTATGCTTCAAGGCAGTTGCGCCGGCATGAGGAGCATTATCCCACTCATGATCCGGAGCTAGCTACAGTGGTTCATGCCCTGAAGATATGGCATCATTATCTGCTGGGGAATGTCTGTCATATTTATACAGACCACAAAAGTTTGAAATACATCTTTACCCAGTCTGAGCTCAATATGAGACAAAGGAGATGGCTCGAGCTTATTAAAGACTATGAACTGGAGATCCATTATCACCCAGGTAAAGCAAATGTAGTGGCAGATGCACTCAGTCGCAAGGCCTCCTGCCATTGTTTAACTATGAGGACTTCTGACATTACATTATGCCAGGAAATGGAAAATCTGAACCTAGGAATGATTCAACAGGGGACTTCAAATCACTTGAAGCTGGAGTTAGTCATCCTACAAAGGATAATTTAACAACAAAAGGATGATGAGGGTATGAAACATGTACGTGAGAAGATAAGGGCTGGAAAAGCCAACTGTTTCAGAGAAGACGACCAAGGTGTTGTATGGTTCAACAACCGCATAGTTGTGCCAAAGAATGAAGAAGTCCGCCAACAAATCCTAGACGAAGCACATCTTAGTCGCTATTCTATTCATCCCAGAAGCACTAAGATGTATCAAGATCTGAAACAACATTATTGGTGGACGAAGATGAAGAATGAAATCACACGCTATGTGGCTAGATGTGACACTTGTAAGCATGTCAAGGCCATACACATGAAGGCTGCTGGTCCATTACAATCTCTACCAATACCAACATGGAAATGGGAAGATAATAGTATGGACTTTATTGTGGGATTGCCCAGGACTGCCAAAGGGTATGATTCTATCTGGGTTATTGTTGATCGACTCACAAAGATTGCCCACTTTCTACTTGTCAGGGTGAAGTATACAGTGGCCACTTATGCGGAGTTATACATTGCCCGTATTCTCAGTTTGCATGGTGTTCCGAAGACTATAGTGTCAGATCGTGGACCTCAATTTGTTTCCAAATTCTGGGAAGAACTTCATAAATCCCTGGGTACCAAATTGCTTCACAGTTCGGCCTATCATCCTCAAACAAGTGGGCAGACTGAGAGGGTAAACCAAATAATTGAAGATATGCTGCGGGCATGTGTTTTGGAGTTTCCACAAAAATGGGATGAATGCTTACCTTTAGCGGAGTTTTCATATAATAATAGCTATCAAGAAAGCATCAAGATGGCACCCTTTGAAGCTTTATATGGACGACGATGTTGTACTCCGCTAAATTGGTCTGAACCTGGTGAAAGGTCTTTCTTCAGGCCTGATATGGTGAAAGAGACCGAAGAAAAGGTTCAAAGAATCGTTCATAATCTGAAGAAAGCCCAAGCTCGTCAAAAAAGTTATGCAGACAAGCGACGACAACCCTTGTACATTCTCGTGGGAGATTATGTTTACTTGAAAGTTTCACCAATGAAGGGCATATCGTGTTTCGGGGTTAAAGGGAAGCTTGCACCCCGGTACATTGGTCCATTCCCTATACTTGAACAGTGTGGACCAGTGGCATATCGACTTCAACTACCCAAAACCTTGTCTGCTGTTGAAAGGGAAACAGGCTTACACCTTTTCCTAAATAGATTTTGGTGGTTGAATTGCCCAACACAAATAATTAGACTGACTAGTTTGCTCTAGTCTATAAGTTTTACAGGTGCCAAAGGTTCACAATAGACCAATAAAAAGACCAAGAAAGGGTTCAAACAAAGAGAGCTTAAGAATTCCCAAAGGCACCCTGGTCTGGCGCACCGGACTGTCCGGTGTGCCACCGGACAGTGTCCGGTGCACCAGGGAACTCGACGCTGAACTCCTCACCTTCGGGAAAATCAGAGGGCGCTCCGCTATAATTCACCGGACCGTCCGGTGAGGCACCGGACAGTGTCCGGTGTGCCAGCGGAGCAACAGCTACTTCAAGCGTAATGGTCGACTGCAACGCATTTAATGCGCGCCTGCGCGCGCAGAGGTCAGAGCATGCACAGTTGGCGCACCGGACAGTCTACAAGAGATGTCTGGTGCGCCACCGGACAGCCCAGAGGCCGCACAAGTCAGAGCTCCAACGGTCGAACCCCAACGGCTGGCTGACGTGGCTGGCGCACCGGACAGTGTCAGGTGGCGCACCGGACTGTCCGGTGCGCCATGCGACAGCAAGCTTCCAACGGCCACATTTTGGTGGTTGGGGCTATAAATACCCCAACCAGCCCACATTCAATGGCATCCAAGTTTTTACACTTCTACACCTTACAAGAGCTATAGCATTCAATACAAGACACACCAAAGAGATCAAATCCTCTCCCAACTCCACACAAAGCTTTAGTGATTAGAGAGAGAGATTTGTTGTGTTCATTTGAGCTCTTACGCTTGGACTGCTTCTTTTCTTTCTCATTCTCTCTTGCAACAAACTCAATTGTAACCGAGGCAAGAGACACCAATTGTGTGGTGGTCCTTGCGGGGACTTTGTGTCCCGTGTGATTGAGAAGAGAAGCTCACTCGGTCTAAGTGACCGTTTGAGAGAGGGAAAGGGTTGAAAGAGACCCGGTCTTTGTGACCACCTCAACGGGGAGTAGGTTTGCAAGAACCGAACCTCGGTAAAACAAATCCTTGTGTCTCATTCCTTATTTGCTTGCGATTTGTTTTTTGCCCTCTCTCTCAGATTCGATTATATTTCTAACGCTAACCCGGCTTGTAGTTGTGATTAACTTTGTAAATTTTAGTTTCGCCCTATTCACCCCCCCCTCTAGGTGACTTTCAGCTGTACATAATGTGTTCCACGTGTCTCAGTTGAAGAAATGTCTTCGGGTTCCAGATTGAACCATTGAAGTGACATATGTTATCCTAGAGCCAGACTTGACGTATTCTGAGCACCCTATTCGAGTCTTGGATCAAAAGGACAGGGTTACCCGAAGAAAAACTCTCAAGTTTTACAAGATACAGTGGAACCAGCATTTCGAAGATGAGGCTACTTGGGAAACTCAAGACTTCTTAGACAAGAATTTCCCAGGTTTTTTAGCCTCTTGTAATTTGTAAAGTGTATAAAATTGTTATAATAAAGGAGTGAACCCTGAACCACCCCTGCCTTGTACCAAAACTCAGGAAATAAAAACGTGAAGCATTTCCTTTTCCACTACTTACCCTAGGACTTTTAATCTTGGGACGAGATTCTTTTATGGGGGAAAGGATGTAACACCCCTGGTGTTACTGTTACTAAAACCTGAGCATAACATCATGAGCATTAGCATTTCATATGTTTGACACACCTAGGATGCATTCATTAGGTAAAAATTTCAAGCAAGTTGTATTGTTATGGCATTTTGCAAATAAGACCCTAGTGTAGGGTACTTAACCTCAAATAGGGGTCTGAGGGGTAAAACTGGAGCCAAATTGGGGAAAACCAGAAGTTTAAGTGAAATGGTCATAAAATGTTCCTAAGAATGGATCTACGTTATATTTACACCCTTGAGATACCAAAAACCCTAATTGGAACCCTGGAAAACCCTAAACCTAAACCCTAGGGGGTTAAGTGCAAAACTAGTCCACTTTTGGACTAAAGTGCAAAAACCATGATAATAAAGTGTCCTAAGTCATATGGATCACAAATATGTGGATTTGCAAGTTAAACCCTAAGTTTTGGGTCTAATTGCAAAAAGCACCACTTAAACCCTATATAGACTAAGTCTGAAAATCAGAGATTTGGCTCCACTTTGGAGATCTGTAACTTTCAAAATAGTAAGAATTCACCTTAGGGCATCACATCAACTTTGTAGCTCTATGAAAGGGGAACAACTTTGCTTAAGAGTGTAAGCATAGTTGTTATGAAGAAATGGACGAAAAACACACTCAAAGTCGTGTTGTCAGGCTGTTGAAGTCTGAACTTCATACTGACAGTGCAATTACAGAGACTTTGGGTACAAATTCAAACATGATCCAGTAGGAATTTGGCTATAGCTGCTGTGGCAAAATTATAGCTGAATCTTTGATCTACAACTTTGTTACAGAACTTTGGACAAGTTGCCATAGAAATTTAAGAGAAATTTAACCCTAAACTTGGGCTGTTAGGCACTCTGATGGTGATTCCCATGGTACAGCGCCTTGGTCGAGTCAGGTTTAGTGAACCTCACCGCCGGTGAATCCTCGCCGTGAATCATCGTCGCAGTTATGATTCGCGCTCCCCAGTGACCGGATAATACTCCAAGGCAAAAGATCTTCACCTAGGGATAACTCCGGTGGCCAGCCGTCGTGCCCCCATGATTTGCAGCCTATACAGATAAGCTCGCCGGCGTTGGCTGCCTGCCGGTCGTTTGCCACGTACCCAGGCGTCTTACCACGTCGCAGTAGGTCGCGTTAAGTATATCCGGTGATCGCCGATGAGCTCGCCACGGTACAAGCCACTAATCACTGCGCGAGTACAACCTCTTCTCTCCGGCCGCCACCGCGCCATCCCCGATTCATAAGCCACCGCCCCCAGAGCCTATAAATTGAGCACACCCTCAGCTTCATTAGGTATTCGAGCATCCAATCCACCCACTCGTGCCTTCAATTACTCACCAGAGCCCGCGAATTTCTCTGTTCCCCAAATCCGTTTTCCGCCATCCTAAAAGAGTCTGCGCCGTGGCTAGCTTGTTCTAGGTCGGTTCATGATCCCTGCTCCCCCGTTTCAGCATTCTCATGCGTCTGTGATGCTCGCCGACCCACCTAATTGAGTTAGACTGCCCTAGATCACCGGGAACACTTCTGTTCATCCGTTCTTTGCGCTGTCTCCGTGGACAGGGTGATTTAGAGCTTGAATTATGCAATTGACTGGGGGGAAACATGGGGTAAGACTTGAATTCGGTTTTGGCCGAAGTAGAGCACCAGTCCTTGCCCCGTTTGGCTGGTCCAGGAGCTCGCTGGAGCTCTGCTGCGCTCATCGCCGTCGGGGACCTTGGCTCGTAAAGAATTAGAACGTGGGGGCTTTCTTGCAAACTGTCAGTGACTCAATGAAATAGTGAAAGAACCCATTCCCAGTTAGCCAGAACACCTAGGGCCTTTCTGCAAAGTCTGCAGTGCGGGCGCGTGGGCGCGCCCCTGTTCCTGTATAGTTGGACCGCCTGGGCTGAAATCGGCCCAGGACTGTTCATTCTTTTTCCTTTTCTTTTTCTTGCAGGACTCCAACAATTCTAGAAAATGGTAGAAAAATCCTAAAAATGTCAAACCAATTTTCCTAGATTCCTAATTTTCCATAAAATTTGTTTAAAATAGTTTCATGATTTTTAGATCAAATAATGAATTTTGGAGCATTTAAAATAGCTTAAAACATTGTTCCTGGATTTTTAGAAATCAAATAGTAATTCCAAAAACCCCCAAACTTTTTATTTGAACTCTAAACATTATTTAGAAGCCTTGGGTAGAGTTTGGTTTGATTTGGACCTTGTTTGGTACTTAGAGCCCAAAACCCTACCCCTGCCCTTTGAATTCCTTTACTGACTTCGGAAATCCTAGTTTCTCGGAGAACTGTGAAGGAAAATTGTATTCAAGATCTTAGATAATGAACTCTTATTATCTTTGCATTCTCATGAGCATTACATGGGCATTCATTATTATGTATGGTTATCTTTAGAAAACAAAGAAGAAGTTGAAGTAGAAGGAGGGAAGACTTCACCACCACCTCTGGAACATTTGGCCGACAGCTGTTTTTATTTTGATATCTGTGGAACTGAGCCTGAATCACCTGTAAACCAATGCAAGCCCTGGTGCATTTGCCACCTCCTTGACTCTTTTAAAATCTTTCTCACTTGCTTGATGCATTAGGTGATAGGAGTTGATTGATAAAACAATTCCTGCATTACCTTCCTTGAATTTGATTACCTTCCTTTGGATCCCTGTTTTATAAAAAGTTTTTACTATGCTTAGTCTTGCTTTAGCAAAGAAAAGATTTTGTTTTTACAAAAGATGATGTGGCAAAGTGGGAGGGATGTTTTTGAAAATAAAATTTGATGTTGGATCCATCATGGCCATGATGGGTTCAACATCGAAAAAGATGTACCTCTGCCAGATACCAAACTTTGGGATTGAAATTGATTAAGCTGAGACCGGGCGGGTGACTTGCATGAGAAATGAGTCTCGGTGTAGTGTCTCCGTCTGAGTTGATTAAGGACTGTGTCGATGTAGGCTTGCTGACCGAGGACCCTTTAACTGGTCACATGCCTCATCATGGGTAAGCTTTGCCTCGGGCAGACTAAGGCCAGAATAAGATACCACGCAATGGGTGTGGAGAGATGGCGAGAGTAGCGTGTACCCTCCGTGGCAAGAGGCTGGACGGTGGTGTATCTGTGCTCTTGGTTGGCGTGAACCTGATATGGTCTTAAGAACCCCGGTGGCGAGTTGACATATGCAAGGGTTAAGTGCTACATATGTCGTGTGATTGGAGATCCTCAGCTGAGTATAATCGATTCGGATCGCCGTACCTTCGCGGTTATGAAGACTTGGTCACTGCCCTATACGTAGAACTCTAGTAAAGATAAAGGGTTGTTAAGAAATTGGCTAGTGCAGGTCAAGTGATTGAACTAGGGTAGAAAGAACTCTAGAGACATGTAATCTTACTTAACCTGACAAGTAAAATTGGATTTTAAGGATCCACTTTAGTAAGCATTTCTGCAAACAGAGTCTTTGATTATTGAGAAACCTTACCTTGACTCCCTGATAACCAGCATACCCTTGAGAGTCTTTTCTTTAGTCGGGTAAGTCTTGCTGAGTAATTCCATACTCAGGGTTTTATTCCTTATTGTTTTTAGGTGAAGAAGCAACAAACTTTTGTTGTTTCTGTTCCAAGGTGGTCTCAAAAGAAGAAAACCAAGAATAGAGCTGCGGGAGGAAGGGTTTCTCCATAAAAACTTTTGTTTGATACTTATCGGGAGGGGTTTTTGCCTCCCTTGGTTCTGTAATAATAATACTCTGCACTCAGTTAAGTATATCCTGGTCTGTAATATATAACTTTGTCTTACTATTAAATAAAGGTAAGTTTATCTAATCGCTTCCGTATTTTCGTATCTCAGATGATCTGTAATGTCTACATGATGGGTGAAACGCCCTTGGGGAAAGGTAAGAAAAGCAGATACCGAACTTGTCAAGTGATTCAGGGGCACCTACATGGTTGTCTGAGGTCCGTTGGACAAGGACAACTATAGGTGGGGCTAATGACTTGGGAGGTTCTGTCACAATATTGGTACAAACTAGTCTTTTAATACTAGTTTTTGCCATCAACTGATACTAAATGCTCTTCTAGCTTTAGGGCTAGTTTGGTGCGTGGCGTCCGGCGCCACGCCGCGCCTAAGCCACGGCGGCAAAACTGTGGCGCGCCGTGGCGGCTTAGGCCACGCACCAAACAGCCCCTTAATACCGGTTGGTATTACAAAACGGGTACTAAATAGACTCTTTAGTAGTGGTTAGAGCCATCATTCTATTATAATTTGTGATTGAGAGATGAGTTTTAGTTGGTGGCTTCAATCAGTACTAATTAAAGAAGAGACATTAGTATCGACTAGAGCCATCGACTACTATTAATACTTACCCTTGGCCTCAAAAGTTAGATATGATGGTATTGATACTCCCGTCAGTATCAAAATATGAATAGCAAGGGATTTTTTCCCCTCAATCCCCTCCAATTCACTTGTCACCAAACCAGCTAAGGAGCCGTTCGGTTGTCTAGGAATAGTAATCTGAAATTATTCCGAGCCAAATTACTTTTTAAATTTATATAAGTTTTGATCAACAAGAAAATTTCTGGAGCTATTCCACGAGAAACCAACATGGCCTAAGCAGATAATATACCCATACGTGTTTGAAAAGATATCTATCACAAGTACTATATTTGTGGACAGGTCCTTTCTGATCCCCAAACGAAACAAGGTCGACACACACACACCGCCGTGAGGACAGATACAATGTACTATAGTCTGGTTCAGGGAAAAAATATTAACGGATTCGTCAATGTTGAGTATTAGCGTGCGGGTCAATTCATTGAACATGCGAGTACTCCCTAACCTCCTATGTCTGCGCTAGCTAGGCTAATTTCATATGTGGGTACACTCTGATCGGATCTTCTTCCTGACATTGGTATCCAATATGGAGGACTTGTATAATGCAAGCATCCTCGATCTGTATGTACATTTCTACTAACAGGATCGATCAAGATATGTATAGAGTCATACTTTACTACTCCTAGCAACCAGATGGAGCCATATATATAAACACGAGATCTCTTCCGTCCCCATGCATGCTACCGGTTACTTTTTAGTAGAACAACCAAGCATGGATCTACGGCAACTACTGTATATCTGCGTGGATATTCATACGACTGCTAGGAGACGGATCCTGAATCCTGCAAGATCTGTTTGTTCCAGATATGCGTGCAGGTCCAATGGCATGTAGTACTCCCTCCGTTCTATAATATTGTTCGTTTTAACTATTTATTTTTATGTCTCTATTCAAACAGATGACAATGAATATATATATATATAACACATACATCAAATATTGTATTGTATGAATTCATTAATATTCTAAAGCGAATACTATTTTCAGTGGCGGAGCGCAACCAAGAAACAAGGTATGGCAGGGGGCTGAATTGTTGTCTGTTAGAGAGAGGGAAGCGGGGAGGGCTGCCGCACCGATGCATGGACGCCACGCGTGAGCGCAAGGACGCAGAGGAGGGCTGCAACCTAAGACCGATCGCCGATTCGCCGGCTACACGGGAGCTAGAGATCGGAGAGGGCGGAGAGCTGCGATAAGCGGACGAGCCGTGAGTGAAGAAGCAGGCTGCGAGCAGAGTTGGAGAGGGGAGCTAGAACGGCAACTGCTGACGACGGAGAAGCGGGCTGCGATAACGTGTCGTGCGAGTGACTCGACAAGATTACAAGCAGTGTTGAATAATAAAGTGGACTGAGAGCCTGAGGCAAGGTATGGCGAGAGCCATACTCGGCCATACCGAGCGCTCTGCCGCTGACTATTTTGGAACGGGGAATAATATATATCTAGGTTTGTTTACCGTTCAATCAGTTGAGACAGGTTGCGTTGCTTAGTTCTATCCATAAAACCGGCGTTTGCTCAGTTTTTCCCCTTACCGCAGCACCTGTTCCCGCTGATGCCCTTATGGAGCACTTCTGTTCTTTAGTGGCGTCGCTTACACCACCGAAAAATAGGGCTTCCATCCGACTATATTATTATCGGTTGCTTTGGAACAGGTATTGACTCAAGCTTTGTTAACAAGTTTCAATTTTGCGCCTTCATAGAGGGCATTAGTACCGGTTGGTGTTTTCAGCCGATACTAATGTTAAGAAAACCAATGTCAATTGAAGACACTAATCGATAATCATGTACCCCAAGCTGACGTCAAGAATAGAGAGATCTTTAGTACTGGTTCTAGCAAAAAAACTTGTATTAAAAATCTCTTTTTCGTTCCTGCCTAGAAGTCTCAGTTATTGTCTAAATGTTTTTAGTACCGGTTTTGAAAAGGATCCAGTACTGAAGGTTTTTTCGAAAACTTTAGTACCGTTTCTTTGAAGAATAAGTACTAAAGTACTTATCAGTAACTTCGGTTCCTGCTCAAAACTTTCAGTTCCCACCCAAAAGTCTTTAGTACTAGTTCTCAGTAAGAATCGATGCTAAAGTGCCCCCCTATAAATTCAGCCTTCGTCAAACCTTTCTCATTTGTTCTCTTCTTCCCGTGCTCTCCTTGGTGAGACTGTCGAGCCCTCTCTCACCGCACCACCACCAAGTCTCAGCACCCCTTGCCATCTCCATTGAATTAGTGATGTCCCATCCCCCTCGGTGAGCACATCGAAGACTAGAGCTTTGTTATACCATTATTCTTGTGTATTCAACTAGTGATATTATTCTTGTGTATCTTTGTTATATATAGAGTTTGCATTTTCCACACACACACTTGCAAGGGTGATATATAGAAAAATATGTTTGTCCATTTTTTTTCTTTTTCTTGTGATCTATAATACCTACATGTTGCATAATATAGAGTCATATCTCTCCAACAAATAGAATGCAGTATCAAGAATGTCGTAACTCAAACTAGTTGGATTTAGGTTTTTTTAACAAGGACATCCATTATTTCTGAGTTCAACGATTAAACCCTAATTTTTTAGTTTTATATGTTTTTCATAGGATCGTGCTAAGATGGATCGTCGTGGAATGGAGAAGTTGAATCGTTAACTAACCCTTATGTAGGAAATAAGAAGATACAACCAACTAGCCCTTAGGGTTATAAGTGATGTATTATGAACAATGTTACAATAAACTAGCGCCCTTAGTTATGAGTGTTGTTTTAGTTGAATATATTTTTATTTCCTACGCTAAGGGCTAGTTCACTGCTAAGAGATGTTGCTGCACCAATTTGCCCCCTTCTTTCTTTCACTAGTGATGAGGTAAAGCCCACAACAATTTGCTTCCTTGTCACTATTGCCAGTGGCGAGGTGAAGGTGAATCATGAACTATCCCTTAGGAAGGCAATGAATAGGTGCATTCAACTAGCTCTTAGGGGTATGAGTGATATTACTGTAAGCTAGCCCTTAGGGCTATGAGTGATGTTCCAGTAAACTTGGCCTAAGGCTATGAGTTATGTTTTAGTTGGATGTAACTTTATATTGCCTATCCTAAGGGCTAGTTTGTCTACAAGGTATGTTGCCACAACGTCGGGGTGAAGGAACAATTCAAGAATAAAATACTTAAGAAGAAGGCACCAATATACTCCTTAGCTAAGTTTACGATGTTAATGTAAATTCACAATAATAAATCTTATATTTGAATTTAATATAATAATACTTATTATTAATGCTTTTGGCAAATCATAGTTTATGAAGATGAAGGAATGAACTACTTTGGAAAACATCAAAGCTGAAAGGGAAATGTGATATATGCCATTTCTAGTTTGATTTTGGTGATTATTGACCAACACAACCCTAAGATCTAACTAGTTTGCTAAGTATATGCTTGCAGGTTTATAAGTGTCAAATTTAGGAATACAACTCAATACTTAGCTCAAACAAAGGCCAGAAAGGGCAAAAGTTGGAGAAGTTGAACTATGAGTGGTTCAAATGTTTGGACATGTTCTAAATGCCCTTAGGAATATTTTTGAGCACCTTAAAGAGTTTGGAAAGTTGTATTTAGGAAAAGGTGTGTTTTGGTACTAAGTTTGAGCTAGAATAGGATTCAAGTTGGAGATTTGGAAAAAGACTAAAACTTTGACTTAGACTTGGTGGATAGACTATAAATAAGTTTGTCTAAGTCATAGAAGTACTCTCAAGGGCAGCCAATCAAAGTTCGAAAAGAAAATCCAAAAGGAGTCAAACTTCAGTTGTTTAGTGGCGCACCATACCTGGACCACTTTATCAGAGACGTCTTTAAAGATTCATGTGGGTTGGCGCACCAGGCCAGTCCTTTCGCACGTGGGACCATTTTACCAGATAGGTCTATGGCGCAAAAGAACCTAAGACTCAGGTGTTCATCAAGGTGGATGGCGGGTTCATTCTTAATAAATCCAGGGGCCCTTTTGAAAGACACGTTGGCCGAAGGGGTACGGGCGAGTATCGGCCATCCGATCAGGAAATAAGGACACAGATTAAATCTGCCCCGCTTGAACTGGTAAGCAATACGAGCCCTCGGATCCAATTTCTATGCCTAGGATTTAATGTGACTGCGATCTAATCCGGGCCATAACCCGCTAGATCAACGGTTTTGCTTCTAAGAAACCATCCGACACTCCCTCGGATCCAATTTTGGGAAGACTGTTGGTTGGAGAACCAACCTCTATGTCGTAATGTTTCAGAGTTATATGATATTTGTGATTACAAAGATATTATGGAAAAGAACATCTTGGAGGTAAATACCCATTTATCTTTCAGGAGATTTCTTCAAGGGGATATGCAAAAGAAATAGGGATGTATTTGTATGAAAGCCGTGAATTTTAATTATCATTCTGACCCATATGTGATCATATGGAAATGTGAGAAAAATCGTACGTTCACTGTTAAATCTATCTAGTCTCATTTGAGTAAGAATGATCTTGGTCCATATTTGAAGCATATATGGGAAAGCAAGATTCCTCCTAAGATCAAAATCTTTATGTGGTTCTTGGAAAGCAATGTGCTTCTAACTAAAGATAATTTGATAAGGAGTTGGAATGGAGATGCTTATTGCTATTTTTGTGATCATGAGGAATCTGTGGATCGCCTCTTTTTCAAATGTTCTATTTCCAGAGTAATTTGGGGTGTTGTGGCATATTGTTTGAACTCTGACAATATTCCTGATTCAAGCTGATTCAAGAAGGGGCTAAGTTGCTAGTGAGAGCTGCAAAATTCAAGCTGGATGCTCCTGCAGAACAGGAGGGAGACGAAGAAGATGCGGAGAATGAAGATTAGTTGCCTTTTGTCTGTTTGATGGTCTCTAGAGTTGTGTCCCGTATATCTGTTGGTTGTTGCTGCTTGAATGGGTTTGCTTTGTAGTCCTTCTCTTTTAGCTCCTGCGTGAGTCTTTGGGTAGTAGTTCTGGTGCTCTTCTCTTGTGGTGGGCTATGTCCAGTGAACTTATTGTCCCCTTTTATCTTGTGGGTTGGTTCCCTGAATTAGGGTTTGCCTGGTCACTTTTTGGCAAAACTGCAAGTTGCTGGCTGTCATCTTTTGTTGGAGGTTGTCTGGTTGCTAGACTGGTAACCTGTGGTGAACAATGATGTATTTATGTTATGAAAGTAATAGAAATGGTGATCTCCTCGTACAAAAAATGGTTTCATTGAATGTGTTTTCCTTCACAGATACGGATAGTATAAGATATTTCACGGTTTTATCGAATACAAATCTAAAACCGGATATAGAAAAATCAAATTTGGATACGTGCATTTGACATCCTTATTAAAATCGAATACGAATATGGATATCCATATTAGCATTTTATTCGGATATGAATATGGATAATCCAGATCTCCAGACATCCAAATATATCCCAAGAGCTGCCACAACCGATGCACAAGCCACAAGGTTGTGTTTAAACGGCGTTTAGGCATGTAGGGTTGACACGACCCATTATTTAATTATGGTTCGACAAAAGACCTCTAGTGTATACATACTAGTGTATGGCGCGCGCCCATGCGCGCGTGCCGATCCGTTTAGCAACATAGTATAATGTATAATGATTGTATATATGTTTGAGAGTAAATAAACATATAAGAGCAAAGCAAGGGAAACCAGGTTCCAGTGTTTGAAGTAATTGTAAGATAAAAGGGTGTATTATAAGTTGTAACAATATTATATGTTTCAAGCAAGTTGTACATATACAAACACATTTCATAATATAAGAGATAGTTCAGTAAACTATTTATAGTTTTGAACATATGGTTTTTCTCACATTTTATGACACATTTTTTCAGTGCAAACATATGGAAGGGAAACATCGATGAGTTTAATATTTTAACTGCATATATGTCCATTTATAGTTTTGAAGAAAATGAACATATATTATAGGCAGAACATACTTCAATTGCAAGTGGTTGCACAGGGATACTTAGGTCATAAAGGTATACCTTTTGCTAGCTCTGAACATTAAAAATCAATGTTAATCACGTTTAAGTATGCAACATACCTTAACATAACTATGCTTCTTAAATCAATAAATATTTCACATGAATCCTCGCAGTCTATAATATAAAACACAATGTGTTTGCTGCTCTTTCGGAAGTTTTCATTAATAAACAACTGAAAAAAGCATCATGAGTGTCGGTACCCTGAATCAGGGGTACCCTTTACTACAGCATTAAAGACACGGTGCCTGCGCAGCTATCTCTAGTCGCGCGGTAAAACAGCACCCAACCTTTCCGCATGGGCAGCTCCGGGGCCGCCGCGTGGCCGGAAAAGGTGGTATACTCCAGGATACCATTAGTAGGTCTGGACCTCCTCAAGAAAGCACCGGACCCCTATACTCACAACCCCGGATCTCCGAGTATGGTCCAGGGCTCCCATGCAAGCATGCCGGACCCCTTGGGTGAGGTCCGGACCCCTCTGAGCGGGGTCTAGGCCACCCACAGCAAGGTCCCGGGGCAGGGGATACCCTGGCCTAAGCAAGGGTCCGGTACTGACACGTGTCCAGGCTTTATCCTGTGCGCTTGCGCTCCCCGCTCAGGCGGAGACCCGATGCTGCCACGTGGCTTGTTGCCTGTGACGTAAGCCAGCGGGCGGAGCCTGACGTAAGGCCTCTGGGCCGTGCGGTCTCTGCATTTATTGCGGAGAGGATGCGTCGCCTGCCCACTCTGCTGACAGGTGATGTGCCGCCTCGGCATTTATTGTGACCTGTCCACTCATCTGGCAGGCGGCGTCTAGGCCATCCTGTAGGCGGCGTGCCTGTCCACTCCATTGCCAAACAGTACGCCCGTGCTGCAAGGTGCACTGTGTCCACCATCACTTATGCATTGCAAGGGAAGCTTCCCCTGCACGCCAATACCACGCAGTTCACGGATGTCAGGGTACAAGAAGAATGCCCCAGCAACTCCAAGTATTACATCCATTATATTCCTGGGCCCACATGTCGGGGCTCAGCACCCTTGTACGTGCCCCCTTGAGCTATAAAAGGGGAGGCATGCAACGTTACAAGGGGGACAAAAAAGGAAAAACTTAGACTTAGACCTAGCTCAGGCTCACAATTTCATACGAGCTCTCAATGTCAATACATCACACAGTGGAGTAGGGTATTACGCTCCAGCAGCCCAAACCACTCTAAACCCTTGTGTGTTCTTGTGTTCGGTCATCGCTTAGCAAGACAGGCAAAACGCTTAAGCCCCCTCCTTATCTTAGGATTAGGGCGGGTGCATTCCGCCACCCGGCTGGAGATTTCCCTCTCTGACATTTGGCGTGCCAGGTAGGGGGCTAGGCTTTAGGTTTTTGCTTGTTTTCTCGCTCAGCATGATGGTGCAAATTGTTGAGCACCGCGCCGAGACTTCAACGGATTTCCTAGTGGAGGAAGAAGTTGTTTCTTCCACGCCACAGGTTCCCAACCACCCAGTGCCGGGCACTGCTGCTGTGCACGCTGCACGGCAGCATACAACTGCGCAGACATCCCGGACTCCGTCGAGGGTGGCTCCGGGAGCATTATCAGCAGCCAGGGAGTTGCTACTTCACCCTCCAAGCTCCACGGCCTCACCGGGCTCCATGAAGCAGTGGCGGGACGACGTCGACCGACTGCTCAGCATGGCACATTCTACCTTGACCAGGTCGAGGCCACGGTCATCCCGGCGCCAACGTGAGGCATCGGCGTCTGTGCGCTCACCCTTAGTAAGGGGCGCACAGACCAATGACCTTCGGGCAGAACTCAACCGCAGGCGTGCGGGGAGGATGCTCGGATCTCTTTAGAGAGGGCGCGCGAGCGCCGACAAAACATTGAGGGTCGCAACCTCGATCAAGACTTCGCTGCGGTAGCACCGCAGGCCCCAATGGGCACCCGGTCCCAAGCGGGTGTCCCCTTGGCCGGCGTGGGCTGCGCCGCTCTCACAGATCATCTTTGTGCGGCATCATGGCCATCCAAGTTCCGGCCGCACCTGCCAGAAAAGTACGACGGTACGTCAAACCCGTCGGAATTCCTGCAGGTGTACGTCACCGCTATCACAGCAGCAGGTGGAAACACCACTGTGATGGCGACATATTTTCATGTCACCTTGTCTGGGCCTGCCCGGACTTGGCTCATGAACATCACCCCAAGGTCAATCTACTCCTGGCACTAAAAAATGGTTTTGTATGACAAAAGTAAAGTGTCATGTTTAGTACAAAATTGGTCATAAAAAGCATCTTATGACGAAAATGCTGCGTCATAAGGGTCGTCATATAACGACCGTCACATTATGTACCTTGTGACGACTATTCAAAGTACCGTCACATAATGTCATCACCTTTTGTGACGACTGCGTTCGTCCGTCACATATTGTTGCTATATATGACGGTGTTATCTGTCACATTTTTTCCAGTCAACGCGTCACCTAAAGTTGGGATCGTCACTTATGGCACCCACATACAGTGACGACACACTGAGCTCTCATGATAGCTCACAGAATCATAATACATAGAAAAGCCATCATACACAACATTCTCATCACAAGTCATACACAATTCCAGCAAACTAGTTCTTCCACAACAGAGGTTCAAACATACAAAGGTTCCACCACAAAGGTTTGAAGCATTCAAAAAGATTGCACGTAGTTCTGACAAAGTTCTAACCACAGATATGTTCTAGCAAGGTAGAAAAACCTTAAGCAAAGGCATCATCCTCAAACTTGGTATGCATCCTTACCTCAATCTTTCTGAAGTTTCAGGACAGCTCGTAGCAGTGCATTGGTCTCTTCAAACTTGGTATGCATCCCCTGCACTTCCTCTTGGGCCTGGCGCAGCAAACTTTGGTTTTCTTCAAGTGCGGCCTGTTGAGCTTGTAGTTGTGCTTGCAACTCTTCCTGCTTCCTAGCAGCTTCCTCTCTTTCAGCTTGGAGTTTTTCCTCAAACTGATATAAGATTTCTTCAAGTGCGGCCTGTTGAGCATATAAAAAACTTGGGATATAAGATTTGCCATGAAATATTGGTACATGCCAACAGCAATACAACATAGTCAAATAATGACTGACAGTTTAAGAAAAAGAACACATGAACATGCATCAATGCTGCCTAGACAGGTCAAGACTAATAACATGGCCTAAAGAAACCCTAGTACTGATGATGATCATGTTTGATGACATAGCAATTGTCCTGCTGTTTTCTATTTTAGATGGTCACCATAAAAGAATTGGAGCATAAGCACCTATTCTCGCTGCCTCATGGATGGGATCATTTTTCGTCCAGACGGTAGGTGGATTCCTCCTGGTCAAGGGGGCAACTCAACTTCCTCGCTGCCTTCTGGTTCTCGGATGACCAGTAGCTTGTTCATCTTTTCTCTTATCGATTCTGCTCGCGGTGAAACTTTGTAGGCGTTGCGGCTGTCATATATACTGGAGTGGATGTATTTATCTAACTGCTAAAACTTATTTGCCAAAAAAACATTAAAATTCATCAAAAAATGAAGATCTACAGAATTAGCCTTTCAGCCCTACAAGTATGATAGTTAAGCTAGTTTCTCATTTAGATAATAACATATTTACCACTGTGATATTTCATTGACACATAAAACTGGAGCGGAATGAGCATAGAAAATATCATGCAGATGGGGGAGGGGGACCAAATAAATTATCGATCAGAGGTTATCTTGAGGAGGCACAGTCGGCGAGCTGGCACCGCGTGCGGAAGCTCTTGTACACCTTCTGCAGCCTGAGCGCCGCAGCCTCATGCTTGGGGCTGTCCGCAGCCGCCGGGCCAGCGAACCGAGCTCCCCTGGGTAGGGGTCCGGGTCCTGGGTCCGGGCCTGGAAAGAACAGTAACGAACTTCTCCCGGAATACCTTGTGGTTGTTGTGGCTACAACTACAAGCAAGCCTCCGGGATCCTTGATCTCCCTTTTTCGATCCAGCCTCTGCAGAGCGAAAGGAAAAAAGAAAATGGTCTGCGTCGTCGGGAACGAAAGAAGCGCGGACGAGAGAGAATCTGTGATGGTACTACCTTGGGGGGAATGAATAAAATAATCTTCGCCGGCCTCTAGCTGAATTTGTTCTTGAACCTTGACCACCACACCACCAGATGCTATGCTAGGAGTGCGGAAGGAGTGAGGCGGCAGCACGCAAAAGGAGAGGAGAATTGAAGGAGCGAGCCAACAGCCTGGCTAGAAGAGAATCCGCGCAATGCAGATAAGTAGTAGCTCCTAATGATTGCGTCTCTTCTTGCTCCTGATTTTGTTATCGAATCTCTCGATGCCAAAAGATGGAGGCCATGTGGGAGCGGCTAAAGTCTAGAGAGGTTAGAGCAGCAAAGGGGAAGGAAGGAAGGAGTTGGGATCGACCCCTACCTACCTACCTACGGCGCGGGCATGGCGGCGGTCCGGATGGAGATCTCGGTCTCCACCTGCAGTGCGGCTTGCGCCCGCTTGAAGCTCAGCGACCCCTCGATGCGCAACTTGCCGGAGCCTAGCGCCGCCTTGAGGATGGCCGACTCCTCCCCTGCGCCGCCGAGAGGAGGGCCGGCTCCGATACGGCGGTGTGGTGGGCGCGAGTGGCAGCGCTAGGTTGAGGGGAGGGAGAGGACTGGACTTGTCTGCGGTGGTGAGCAGCCGAGAGGATAAGGTAGGAGGGGAATTTTGGTCATCTTGGGCGGGAGATGGAAAAGTGAATGCGGTCAACAGAAAGGGGTACGGTCCTTTTTGGAAAAAAACATAAAGTGACGCCGCCAAATCATCACATAAAGGCACATCTAAGCGTCATAAAAGTAAAACCGTCTACCGGCTTCTGGCGCCTGACAATATATGATGAATCTTCGTACCCTTATGTGACAACAAAAACACTATCGTCATAAAATCTTCATGGCCTCATGAAATTATGACGACTCAAAAAATTCCATCATATTATGTGACATTATATGACGATAACTGACCTTGTCATTAAGTATTTTGTCATAAAAGGACAAATTTCTTGTAGTGTGGGAAGAGCTCTGCGCGCGGTTTGTTGCAAACTTCGCCAGCGCTTACCAGCAACACGGTGTGGAGGCCCACCTCCACGCAGTGAGCCAGGAGCCTAGGGAGACTCTCCGGACGTTCATCTCCCGCTTCACCAAGGTGCGAGGTACTATACGTCGCATTTCTGATGCTTCCATCATCACGGCCTTCCGCCAGGGAGTACGTGATGAGAAAATGTTGGAGAAGTTGGCCACGCATGACGTGAAGACTGTCTCCACACTCTTCGCTTTGGTCGATAAGTGCGCCCGAGCCGCCGAGGGCCATGCATGGCACTCGGCCCCGCAGACCGGGGTTACCCAAACGGGTGGCTCGGGTACCGTCCCCCAGGACGGTAAAAAGAAAAAGAAGAAGGACCATGACCACCACAAGCCGCGGTCCACCACTCTAGTCGTCGCAGTCGCGACTGGGGGGTGGGGCAACCGCAACAAACGCCCACGGCCGCAGAGGGGTAACACCGGCTCATGCCCTGTGCACCCCAACGGTCACCACAGCGCCGCGGAGTGTCACGAGATCATCGACCTCGTGAAACGCGTTAGCGAGCGGCACGAGCAGTCTTCCAAAGACGGCTCCCTACCTCGTCGCTGACTTGGCAAGGAAAGGGTCGACGACAGCGAGGTGGTCGCGGCTGAACGGGACCTCGGGTATCAGTCACCTGAGGGGGACCTAAAGGATGTCTTCGCCGGAGACTCCTACTCCGGTGGCGACAACTAGATGGACCCCCGGAGGGACCCCGTACTCCCCGGTCTATGGGGCCGAAGCCTACCTTCCCCCAGAAACCCTTCTGGACTCCCCACGGGTCCAGGCTTCTGACAAATCCATGCAGAAATGACTACAGCACGAGGACTCCGTCATCAAATGCAGATGGGAACCCAGGGTCAGGACCTAGTCCTACGGCAAGTACCGAACCAAGAAGGGCTCTGTAACTCTCCCCCAGCTGGGAAGGACCCCTCAAGGTGACGGGAATACACCGACCTGGGGGTGACTATCTTGCTACGACTGAAGGAGTACCTCTTCCTGACCACTGGAGCATCTTTGTAAGTTCTATCCATAGGAGCAAGTCTGAGGGGTCGAATTTTTCTCCCTTTTGTAACTAGGTAACACATACGTGTATGCCAGCCCGGTGAGGTCCGCCCTCATAAACCTGGCCTGTTGGTCTGCACCCATGCATGACAGGTTATAAAGAAAAGATTTACCCCCTCAGATGTGCCTCTATGATAGTTTTATCCTACTGCTCCATGGTCTTACCTTGAAGTTTTTCGGATGTTATTTTATCTAACCCACCCAATTGGTTCCCATCCCATCAGACATGATGGCATCTGAATTGAATAGCCAGGCTTGCAGTTTATGACCTCTCTACGAAAGCAGGAGGGCCCGACAGCCTGGGGGCTGGTTCTAAAGAACGGGAGCCCATTCCATGGGGAGGTTCGGAGCCTATGTGGCCGCTTAGCCTGGTCCCGTACCCGAAAGCCTGCACACCCCACCACCCCGTGACGGGTACCCAAGTATTTGGAGCTATTAGTCTTGTGGGTCCGGCAACCTGGGGTCTGGAACTAGAGAATGGCCACTTGTCTCCTGGGGTAGTCCAGAGCCGTGTAGCCGCTCAGCCTGGTCCCGTACCGTGACCCTGCACGCTCCACCACTCTGTGACGGGTGTCCTAGTATCTAGAACCACCGTCCAGGGGGTCCGGACGCACAACTTGGCTTCCTAGACTAGACCCTGCAGGTCCTGAGCATGTATCAAAGGATGGCTAGTGTCAGATGGCGGGTCCTGCGGGTGTACTACTAATGCTCCCTAGCCGAAGCTGTGTGCAGGCCCAGGTCCCAGTCGAGGCTACCTCCTGGGGGCCATTGCCAGCTCTTTCTTAGGTATGCTGGTCTGCAGCCTCGACAAATCGAGCCTACATCCCAGGGGGGCCAGGTACCAAGGAGGAATCGGTTACACCACACACAACAGGGACAAGTGGTACACAGATAAGTGTTAATACTTCTTGATAAATAGTACTCAAAAGTACCTTACAAAAAGCAAAAGTATTACATCCGCCTTCAAGCGGAGTCCTAGCTCCATTTCTAATCTACAGGTGTCGGTGTTTCAAAACCCGGGGGGTCCCTGGACTGACGAGTGAATTGTCGCCGCGGGCCCCAGCCCAGATGGGTCGACGCGAGGCGGAACGCGAAGGGGGGAAAGGAAGCAGCCGGAGGGAGGCAGGCGTGAGAGAGCGGATCCCGCGGCCTTCGTGTTAGCCCCGCGCCTGAGTCGGGTGCGCTTGCAGTAGGGGGAAACAAGCGTCCACGCGGGAGTGGGAGCGAGCGGCCTTGCGCGAGCGCCGTCCCGTCCTTCTCCGCGCGGGCCAACCTTCTGTAAGAGGGCCCTGGTCCTCCCTTTTATAGGCGTAAGGAGAGGATACAGGTGTACAATGGGGGGTGTAGCAGAGTGCTACGTGTCTAGCGGAGGAGAGCTAGCGCCCTAAGTACATGCCGTCGTGGCAGCCGGAGAGGTTTTGGCACCCGGTTCGTGTGGTGTCGTGGCCGTCGGAGGAGCGCTGGAGCCTGGCGGAAGGACAGCTGTCGGGGCTGTCGAGTCCTTGCTGACGTCCTCTTGCTTCCGTAAGGGGGCCGAGAGCCACCGTCGTCATAGAGCGTGCGGGGCGCCATCATTGCCTATCTGGCGGAGCGAGCCAGATGGGACACCGGTCTTGTTCCCCGTAGCCTGGGTCAGCTCGGGGTAGGGTAATGATGGTGCCTCCTGTCGACGTGGTCGGTCCGCGCCCTGGGTTGGGCGATGTGGAGGCTCCTCCGAGGTCGAGGTCAAGTCTATCTTCCGTGGCCGTGGTCAAGTCCGAGCCCCTGGGTCGGGCGAGGCGGAGACCATCGGCTGAGGCCAGGGCTGAGTCCGAGCCCTGGGGTCGGGCGAAGCGGAGTCCGTCGTTTCCTGGGGCTGAGCCCAAGTCCGAGCCCTAGGTCGGGCGGAGCGGAGTTCATCGTCTTCTGGGGCTGAGCCCAAGTCCGAGCCCTGGGTCGGGCGGAGCGGAGTTCGTCGTCTTCTGGGGTTGAGCCCATGTCCGAGCCCTGGGGTCGGGCGAGGCGGAGTTCGTCGTCTTCCGGGGTTGAGCCCATGTCCGAGCCCGGGGTCGGGCGAAGCGGAGTTCGTCGTCTTCTGGGGCTGAGCCCAAGTCCGAGCCCTGGGTCGGGCGGAGCGGAGTTCGCCGTCTTCCGGGGCTGAGCCCGAGTCTGAGCCCTGGGTCGGGCGGAGCGGAGTTCGCCGTCTTCCGGGGCTGAGCCCGAGTCCGAGCCCTGGGGTCGGGTGGAGCGGAGTTCACCGTCTTCCGGGGCTGAGCCCGAGTCCGACCCCTGGGGTCGGGCGAGGCGGAGTTTCCTATGACGCCAGAGGCCAGCCTTGGCTGTTGTCAGCCTCACTCTGTCGGGTGGCTCAGCAGTCGGAGCGGCGCAGGCGACGCTGTCCTCTTGTCAGACCGGTCAGTAGAGCGGCGAAGTGACTGCGGTCACTTCGGCTCTATCGACTGGAGGGCGTGCGTCAGGATAAAGGTGCCAGGCCACCTTTGCGTTAAATGTCCCTGCGATTTGGTCGGTCGGCGTGGCGATGTGGCCAAGGTTGCTTCCCAGTGAAGACTGGGCCTCGGGTGAGCCGATAGTGTGCCCGTTGCTGGAGGGGGGTCCTCGGGCGAGACGTAGGTTCTCCAGGGTCGGCTTCCCTTGCCCGAGGCTAGGCTCAGGCGAGGCACGATCGTGTCCCTTGAATGGACCGATCCTTGACTTAATCGCACCCATCAGGCCTTTGTAGCTTTGTGCTGATGGGGGTTACCAGCTGAGATTTAGGGGTCTTGAGGGTACCCCTAATTATGGTCCCCGACAGTAGCCCCCGAGCCTCCAAGGGAGTACTAATACTCGCTTGGAGGCTTTTGCCGCACTTTTTTGCAAGGGGACCAGCCTTTTCCGGTTGCATTCTGTTCCAGTGGGTGCGCGCGAGCGCACCCGCCGGGTGTAGCCCCCGAGGCCTCGGAGGAGTAGTTTTACTCCTTCGAGGTCTTAGTGCGTTTCGCAACACTTCGGCTGGTCTAGTTGTTCCCTCATGCGAGCTGGCCGTAGCCCGAGTGCACGGTCGGGTCCCAAGTTCTCGGGCTGGTATGTTGACGCTGTCAACGGTTTGGCCGGAGCCGGGTTTGCGAGAGCAGCCCCCAAGCCTCTGCACAGGGCGAGAGGACGGTCAAGGATAGACTCGTCTTTTTTACATACGCCCCTGCATCGCCTTTCCGCAAGGAGGAGGGGGGAAAGCGCCATGTTGTCCTTAGAGGGCGCCGAACATGGTGTTTCCGGTGAGCTGCTGGCGGGTAATCCGAGCGGACACCCGTGCCCCATTTGCTAGGGGTCGGCTAGAGGCCCGGAGGCACGCTCCAAAAGTACCTGCGGGTGATCTGCCGGACCCGGTCCCCTTTGACGGGGTCCGAGGGCTCAATGCCTCCCTCTGATGGGATTCCGTTACAAGATCGCTCCCGCTGGTCTCAGAAATGTCCTAGGGTACCTCGGGAGCGTAGCCCGAGCCTTGGTTATGTATCGAACGTACCCAGGGTCATCCCTCGCTCTGTGTCTGAGGCGACTGTGAACCCTTCGAGGGCCAGCCTACGAACCCCTGATCAGTAATGGGCTCGGAGCCCGAGTGGCCTAAGGCGGCCGTTGAACCCTTCGAGGGGCCAGCCATCGAACCTCTGACCAGTAGTGGGCACAGAACCTAATCGATCTGAGGCAGCCGTTGAACCCCTCCGAGGGGCCGGCCTTCAAACCTCTAATCAGTAGGGAGGCTCGGAGCCTGTTTCCTTCACGGAGAAGGGTCCTTTTCGGGGTATCCCCCTTTCTCGGTCCCTGTTGTAAGAGAGAGAAAGAGGAAAAAGGAAAAGGATACGAAGTCGAATGACGTGGCGTACCTCTTTTGACGCAGTCATTATGGTGAAGGCGAAGCGTCGTTTGCTTCTCCCACCTGAGGCGCCGCCTATCCCGCCGCGGAGTTAATGCGACGGGGCGAGTGGTTCGCGAGGCGGTCGTTGCGCGTGTGCGCGCCGTTCGAGGAATGGATCACGGGCGCGCCGTCTTCACGCCGTGAGAGAGGGCTCCTTCGCTGCCCCTGGATGGGACGTGAGCTTGGCTGACGACGTGACCGCTGCTGTTGCCCGCCTGTCACCGCCATTACTGCTGGCCCATTTTTGACCGCATTTGACCGTCGCGCTTGGCTGGCACTGCAGGGTTGCCTCGAGTCGCGGTATTGACTCTGTAGTCGAGGAGGCGCGGTAGTGGCGCGAGTGGCGGTGCAGTTGCTCGCACGTAGCAACTGGCATGCCGGTTGCATGACGCGTGGGCCTGGACCTCGGTGCTGGGCGTGTTGGAGTCGAAGGGGCGCGGCCACTTGGTACGGTTGCATGCCGCCTGCATGGCTGTCCGCCCTTTCACCCGCTGGTCTGGGCAAAAGTGGAGGAGTGCTTGTAACCGCTGGGCGGTTGCATGCACCGCGCGCGGCAGTTTGGCTTCTTCTGCTCTGGGCCGGCTTGCATGATGTGTGGGACCCAGCCCCCGTGCCGTAGGGGGAGGACCTTGGAGCGTGTTGGAGAAGACTCAGCCCGCAACGGCTGGGGACGCAAGTAGGGAGAGTCGCCTTTAAAAGGAGGGTGACCCCTTTGAAAGGCGACCATGTCTTCGCGCTCCCTTATGTATCGTGTCTTTCCACCTTCCGAGCCCCCGGATGGGGGATGCCCGCAATCCTTCCGTCTTGTCGTCGAAGGAACACAACTTCGTGGAAGTTGGTACCTTTCAGCCAGCGTTCGGCTTCAAGGATTTTCATCATGCAGCTCGGCTGCATCCCCTCGCCGGTGGTCACCTAAGACGGTGACCTCCAGCTTGATGGCGGGGAGAAGCGAGCCGGGCTGCGGCCTCTGCCCCTCTCTCAGCTTCAAGGATGTTCATCATCAGTGCTAGGGAGGGGAGTGTGCCGAGTTGGGGTCGGTCCCTGTGCGTGCGGCGGCCCACTCCTTCCCTTAGTGATCGGGGGGAAGGGCGTCCGCCGTTCATGGCATGGGCAGCTGCCGCGTGCCTGGCTCTCTGAGCGGAGCGGCTTCGGAGCCGCTCCCGGTGCTGCCTTCCGCCACGGCAGCTGGAAGAGGTTCCGTCGCCGACGAGCTAGCCGGCGCCACCCACGGACTGACCTCCAACTCTTCGGCCTTCTACCCGTCCTTGCCTCTCGAGTTGGGGGCATGGGTGAGGGCCTCATGGCAGCAGCATCCGCCCTGAGGTCATCGCTGCTGCTGTTCGGCCCTCCAGGGCAGAAGTCGTCGTCGTTGCCGCTGCCGGGGCGGGCGACGACGAGCCGTTCGTCGGTCTTCTGATGCTCCGCAGGCCCCCCCAGTCGCGTGGGGTTGTTCGTACCTGCGGAGGTGGAACCGGAGTTCTGTTTGTAAAGGCACCTTAAGTGCCGGTGTTTTGTTCAATGTGGCTATCGGGGCCTGAACATGCATGTATTTTCGGCGCGGAGCCGTGTTTTTTCTTCATTTCGAGCACTAAGACTCGCCTGTCGACTATCTGAACCGCTTTACCGAGCGTGAGTTGCCTCGTGCAAAGGTGACGAGTGAGGTATCCGTATCCCGGAGGAGTAGGAGTCCCTTGGCTCGGTCAGCCTTGCTGTCCGAGGCCCCTCTTGCTTAGTTAAAGGAACCCCTCGACCGCCCTCCGATGAGCCAAAGCCGGAGGTAGCGGTGTCAGCACAGACGGAGGCAGAGTTGGCTTCGAAAAGGAGGTGTAGTTGGCCAGAGCCTGGCCGGGTCGTCCACTGGCGGAACCGACGCCGGAGTTGAGCTGCCGAGGCCACAAGCCGAGCTGATGTCTTTGGGGGACAGCTGGCCGAGGCCTCGGGGTGGCCGGCCGAGCCGCCTGCTCGGGCCGGATTCTCGAAGAAGACCCTGGCGGCGATGGCCCGGGTGTGGTGCTGATGTCGTCCTTCAGAGCGGGGGCCCTCCGACTGCGTCGCCGTCCGAGGCTAGGTTAGACCCTGCCGAAGGTGTAGTTGATGCCGAGGGTGCTGCTGCCCCCTTCGGCTGTCGACGTCCGAGCCTGCAGGATCAGGTTGTCTTGTAGTGTGTGTATGTTTTCTGCGGCCGCCGAGGCCTAAACACACCGTCGTCGTGTTGTAAAGCTGCGTTTCTTTTCCTCTTGCTTCGAGTATCCGGACTCATTTGTCGGTAACAGAATTGTTTGTGCGGGCGAGAGTTGCTTTTCATGGAAGGCGATGAGTGAGGTATCCGTATCCCGGAGGCGTAGGAATCCCTTGGCTCGGTCGGCCTTGCCGCTTACGCGCGCTCTTGCTCGTCCATAGGGTTCTGTTACCGACGCAGTCGAGAAGGCCCGAAAAATCATTTCGGCAGAGGAGCTCTCGAGCATGAAGACTTGTTCGGTCCGTGGAGTCACTTATCCGAGCGCGAGTTACTTATCGTAGAAGGTGAAGAGTGAGGTATCCGTATCCCGGAGGCGTAGGAGTCCCTCGGCTCGGTCAACCTTGGCTGCTTACGTGTACTCCGTCGTTTTCAGGATCCACTTTTGAAGTAGTCGAAGAGCACGAAAGGCATTCTGGCAGAAAAGATTTTTTTCTGTTTTCGAGGAAAATTTTGACGCAGAGGGGGTTGCCCCCTTCTAGCCCCCGAGGGAGGATCAGGCTTTGCTGAGGCAAGGCTGAACCTTACTTGACGACCAGACTTGGTGTGTGAACGAGGTATACGAGCAACTTGAAAGCATCTTAAGGGTAGAAGCAACGTAGCTGTTGGATGTTCCAAGCGTTGCCGTAGACCTCGCCTTAGCTGTTGGCCAGCTTGTACGTTCCGGGCTTCAGAACCTTGGCGATGACGAACGGCCCTTCCCAGGGAGGCATGTGTTTGTGCCACCCTCGGGTGTCTTGTCGCAGCCGAAGCACCAGGTCGCCCACCTGGAGGTCTCGGGACCGAACCCCTCGGGCGTGGTAGCGTCGCAGGGACTGCTGGTACCGCGCCGAGTGTAGTAAGGCCATGTCCTGAGCCTCCTCCAGCTGGTCCAGTGAGTCTTCTCGGTTGGCTCGGTTGCTTTGGTCAGAGTAGGCCCTCGCCCTCGGGGAACCGTATTCTAGGTCTATGGGCAAGATGGCCTCGGCCCCATAGACTAGAAAGAACGGTGTGAAGCCCGTGGCTCGGCTCGGCGTTGTCCTCAAACTCCAGACCACCGAGGGGAGTTCCTTCATCCACCGCTTGCCGAACTTGTTGAGGTCGTTGTAGATCCAAGGCTTGAGTCCTTGCAGGATCATGCCGTTAGCCCGCTCCACTTGCCCATTCGTCATGGGGTGAGCCCCGGCAGCCCAGTCCACCCGGATGTGGTGATCCTCGCAGAAGTCCAAAAACTTTCTGCCGGTGAACTGGGTACCGTTGTCGGTGATGATGGAGTTCGGGACCCCAAAGCGATGGATGATGTTGGTGAAGAACGCCACCGCCTGTTCGGACCTGATGCTATTTAGGGGTCGGACCTCGATCCACTTGGAGAATTTGTCGATGGCGACCAACAGGTGCGTGTAGCCCCCGGGTGCCTTCTGCAAGGGGCCAACGAGGTCCAGACCCCACACAGTGAACGACCAGGTGATGGGTATTGTCTGCAGAGCCTGAGCGGGCAGGTGGGTCTGCCTCGCATAGAACTGACACCCTTCGCAGGTGCGGACAATTCTAGTAGCGTCGGCCACCGCCGTCGGCCAATAGAATCCTTGTCGGAAGGCGTTTCCAACGAGGGTTCGAGGTGCTGCGTGATGGCTGCAAGCCCCCGAGTGTATCTCTTGCAAGAGCTCCTGGCCTTCGGCAATGGAAATGCATCGCTGGAGGATGCCTGAGGGGCTACGGTGGTAGAGCTCCTTCCCATCTCCCAGCAAGACGAAAGACTTGGCGCGCCGCGCCAACCGCCGAGCTTCGGCTTGGTCGAGGGGCAGCTCCCCTCGGTGGAGATATTGCAGGTACGGGGTCTGCCAGCTTTGATTAGGCGTGACCTCGCTCGGTTCCCCCTCGACGCGCAGTGTCTCACCCTCGGGGGCCGAGGGTACCTCGAGCTGAGCCGAGGGTACCTCGAACCATGCCGAGGGTACCTCGGACTGGGCCGAGGGTACCTCGGACTGAGCCGAGGATACCGTGGACTCAGCCGATGGTGCCTCGGGCGGAGCCGAAGGTGCCTCGGGCTCGGGCGTGTCCTCGGTCTTGACGGAGGGTTGATGCAGGTCTCGGGAGAATACGTCCGGGGGAACTGTTGTTCGTCCCGAGGCTATTTTAGCCAGCTCGTTCGCAGTCTCGTTGTAGCGTCGGGCGATGTGGTTGAGCTCGAGCCCGTAGAACTTGTCTTCCAGGCGCCGAACCTCATCGCAGTAGGCTTCCATCTTCGGGTCGCGGCAGTGGGAGTTCTTCATGACTTGGTCGATGACGAGCTGCGAGTCACCGCGAGCGTCGAGGCGTCGGACCCCTAGCTCGATGGCGATTCGCAACCCGTTTACCAGAGCCTCGTACTCAGCCACGTTGTTGGACGCCGGGAAGTGGAGGCGTAGCATGTAGCGTAGGTGCTTCCCGAGGGGCGAGACGAAGAGGAGGCCTGCGCCGGCCCCCGTCTTCATCAGCGACCCATCAAAAAACATGGTCCAGAGCTCCGGTTGGATCGGAGCCGTCGGGAGCTGGGTGTCGGCCATTCAGCCACGAAGTCCGCCAAGACCTCGGACTTGATGGCCTTCCGAGGGGCGAACGAGATCGTCTCGCCCATGATCTCCACCGCCCACTTCGCAATCCTACCCGAGGCCTCTCGGGACTGGATGATCTCTCCCAGGGAGAAGGATGACACCACAGTCACCGGATGAGACTCGAAGTAGTGTCGCAACTTACGCCGTGTCAGGATCACCGCGTACAGCAGCATCTGGATTTGTGGGTAGCGGATCTTGGTCTCGGACAGTACCTCACTGATGAAGTAGACCGGCCTCTGGACGGGCAATGCATGCCCTTCTTCTCGTCTCTCAACCACGATCGCGGCGCTAACCACCTGGGTGGTTGCGGCGACGTAGATCAAGAGGGCTTCTCCGGCAGTGGGGGGCACCAAGATGGGCACGTTCGTGAGGAGCGCCTTCAGGTTCTCAAGGGATTCCTCGGCCTCGGGGGTCCAAGCGAAGCACTCGGCCTTCCTTAAGAGGCGGTACAGAGGCAGACCTCTTTCGCCGAGGCGGGAGATGAAGCGGCTCAGAGCCGCGAGACATCCTATGACCCTCTGTACGCCTTTCAAGTCCTTGATTGGCCCCATGCTGGTGATGGCTGCAATCTTCTCCGGGTTGGCTTCGATGCCCCGCTCGGAGACGATGAACCCCAAGAGCATGCCTCGGGGGACCCTAAAGACACACTTTTCGGGATTAAGCTTCACGCCTTTCGCCTTGAGACATCGGAATGTCTCTTCAAGGTTGGAAAGGAGGTCGGAGGCCTTCCTCGTCTTGACTACGATGTCATCCACGTAGGCCTCGACCGTTCGGCCGATGTGTTCGCCAAACACATGGTTCATGCATCGCTGGTACGTTGCCCCCGCATTCCTCAAACCAAACGGCATTGTAACATAGCAGTACATGCCGAAGGGTGTGATGAATGAAGTCGCGAGCTGGTCGGACTCTTTCATCCTGATCTGGTGATACCCTGAGTAGGCATCGAGGAAAGACAGGGTTTCGCACCCAGCAGTGGAATCCACGATCTGATCGATGCGAGGCAGAGGGTAGGGAACCTTCGGACATGCTTTGTTTAGACCAGTGTAGTCTACACACATCCGCCATTTCCCCCCTTTCTTTCTCACAAGCACAGGGTTGGCAAGCCATTGGGGATGGAATACCTCTTTGATGAACCCTGCCGCCAGTAGCTTGTGGATCTCCTCGCCTATGGCTCTGCGCTTTTCTTTGTCGAATCGGCGCAGAGGTTGCTTCACGGGTCGGGCCCAAGCTCGGATATCCAGAGAGTGCTCGGCGACTTCCCTCGGTATGCCGGGCATGTCCAAGGGACTCCACACGAAAACGTTGGCGTTTGCGCAGAGAAAGTCGACGAGCACTGCTTCCTATTTGGGGTCGAGCTCGGAACCGATCCGGATCTGCTTGGAGGCGTCATTGCAGGGGTCGAGAGGGATGGACTTGACCGTCTCCGCTGGTTCGAAGTTGCCGGCGTGGCGCTTCATGTCGGGCGCCTCCCTAGAGAGGCTCTCCAGGTCAGCGATGAGGGCCTCGGATTCGGCGAGGGCCTCGGCGTACTCCACGCACTCCACATCGCATTTGTATGTGTGTCGGTACGTGGGCCCGACGGTGATGACCCCGTTGGGGCCCGGCATCTTGAGCTTGAGGTAGGTGTAGTTGGGGATGGCCATGAACTTGGCGTAGCATGGCCTCCCCAGTACTACATGGCAGGTTCCTCGAAACCCGACCACTTTGAACGTGAGGGTCTCCTTTCGAAAGTTGGAGGGCGTCCCGAAGCAGACGGGTAGGTCGAGTTGTCCGAGGGGTTGAACGCGCTTCCCGGGGACGATCCCGTGGAAAGGCGCAGCGCCCGTCTGGACCGAGGACAGATCGATCCGCAGGAGCCCGAGGGTCTCGGCGTAGATGATGTTGAGGCTGCTACCTCCGTCCATGAGGACCTTGGTGAGCCTGACGTTGCCGATGATGGGGTCGACAACGAGTGGGTATCTCCCCGAGCTCGGCACGTAGTCTGGATGGTCGGCCCGGTCGAAGGTGATGGGCTTGTCGGACCAGTCTAGGCAGACTGGCGCCGCCACCTTTACCGAGCAGACCTCCCGATGCTCTTGCTTGCGGTGCCGAGCTGAGGCGTTCGCCACTTGCCCGCCATAGATCATGAAGCAGTCGCGGACCTCGGGGAACCCTCCTGCCTTGTGATCTTCCTCCTTTGCGTCGTCGAGGGCCTTGCCACCCTCCGCGGGTGGCCCGGCCTTGTGGAAGTGTCGTCGAAGCATGGCACACTCCTCAAGGGTGTGCTTGACGGGCCCCTGATGATAGGGGCACGGCTCCTTGAGCATCTTGTCGAAGAGGTTGGCACCTCCGGGAGGCTTCCGAGGGTTCTTGTACTCGGCAGCGGCGACAAGGTCCATGTCAGCGGCGTCGCGTTTCGCTTGCGACTTCTTCTTGCCCTGCTTCTTGGCACCGCGCTGAGTTGACGCCTCGGGAGCATCTTCCGGTGGGCGGCCCTAGGGCTGCTTGTCCTTCCATAAAATGGCCTCAACCGCCTCCTGGCCAGAGGCGAACTTGGTGGCGATGTCCATCAGCTCGCTTGCCCTGGTGGGGGTCTTGCAACCCAGCTTGCTCACCAGGTCGCGGCAGGTGGTGCCGGCGAGGAACGCGCCGATGACATCTGAATCGGTGACGTTGGGCAGCTCTGTGCGCTGCTTCGAGAATCGCCGGATGTAGTCCCGGAGAGGCTCTCCCGGCTGCTGGCGGCAGCTTCGGAGATCCCAGGAGTTCCCAGGGCGCACGTACGTGCCTTGGAAATTGCCGGTGAAGGCTTGGACCAAGTCGTCCCAGTTGGAGATCTGCCCCGGGGGCAGGTGCTCCAGCCAGGCTCGAGCGGTGTCGGAGAGGAACAAGGGGAGGTTGCGGATGATGAGGTTGTCATCGTCCGTTCCACCCAGTTGGCAGGCCAGCCGATAGTCCGCGAGCCACAGTTCCGGTCTCGTCTCCCCTGAATACTTTGTGATAGTAGTCGGGGTTCGGAACCGGGTCGGGAACGGTGCCCGTCGTATGGCGCGGCTGAAAGCCTGCGGACCGGGTGGCTCGGGCGAAGGGCTCCGATCCTCCCCGTTGTCGTAGCGTCCCCCACGCCTGGGGTGGTAGCCTCGGCGCGCCCTATCGTCGAGGTGGGCCCGATGGCTGCGATGATGACGCTCGTTGCCGAGGCGACCCGAGACTGCAGGCGCTGTGTCGCGTGCGCCCGGAGTGGACCGAGGCTTCCCGCATGAATCGGGAAGTTGCGGCGCGATGTTCCGAGGGGAACCCCCGCCTTCGGGAGGTAGAGCTTTCGGCCCGTCGGACTGCGGCGTCCTCTAGGAGATTCTTGAGCTCCCCCTGGATACGCCGCCCCTCGGTGGTTGATGGCTCCGGCATCGCGCGGAGGAGTATCGCCGCTGCAGCCAGGTTCTGGCTGACTCCGCTGGAATCCGGCAGCGGCCTCACCCTGACGTCGTCGACGATGCGGTGCTGGATGTCCTGGGGGAGATGACGCGCTTCTCCGGCCGGGGGTTGGATCGCCCATTCCTGCCCGATGTCCCGGCGGATCGGCACAAGCGTTCCTGCTCCCTCGTCGAGCCTGGCCTGCCTCTCGCGGATTTGCTCGAGCTGTGGGTCAGGACCCCCCGCTGGGATGGGGACCACAGCTGGCTCCCGAAGGATGTCAACGCGAGGCACGGGCCTAGGGGGATCACTGTTTTCCGGCATACCAAGATGGTTGCCTTCGCCGGGACTGAAAGGGAATTAGGCTTACACCTATTTCCTAAACTAATTTTGGTGGTTGAATTGCCCAACACAAATAATTGGACTAACTAGTTTGCCCAAGTTCATAAGTTCTACAGGTACAAAGGTTCACCATAAGCCAATAAAAAGACCAAGAAAAAGGGTTCAAACAAAGGAGCAAAGAGACAACCGAAGGCACCCTGGTCGGGCGCATCGGACTGTCCGGTGTGCCACCGAACAGTGTCCGGTGCACCAGGGAAGATCGACTTCAAACTCTTCACCTTCGGGAATTCTCGGAGCCGGCGCGCTATAATTCACCGGACTGTCCGGTGTACACCGGACAGTGTCCGGTGCTCCAAGAGGACGCGGCATCGAACTCGCCAGTCTCGGGAATTCGCAACGGCTGCTCCGCTAAAATTCACTGGACTGTCCGGTGTAACAGCGGGGCAACGGCTACTTCAGGCGCCAACGGCTACCTGTAGCGCATTAAATGCGCGCCAGCGCGCGCAGAGGTCAGGCACGCCCATGCTGGCGCACCGGGCACTCTACAGTTCATGTCCGATGCACCACCGGTCATCCAGGCGGGCCCAGCGTCAGAGCTCCAACGGTCGGAACCCTAACGGCCTAGTGACGTGGCTGTCGCACCGGACATGTCCGGTGTGCACCGGACTGTCCGATGCACCATTCGACAGACAGCCTCCACCCCAACGGCTAGTTTGGTGGTTGGGGCTATAAATACCCCCAACCACCCCACATTCAAGTCATCCAAGTTTTCCCACTTCAACTACTTACAAGAGCTCTAGCATTCAATTCTAGACACACCAAAGTGATCAAATCCTCTCCAAACTCCACACAACGCCCTAGTGATTAGTGAGAGAGATTTGCTTGTGTTCTTTTGAGCTCTTGCGCTTGGATTGCTTTCTTCCTTCTTTGATTCTTCATTGCGATCAAACTCACTTGTAATTGAGGCAAGAGACACCAATCTTGTGGTGGTCCTTGTGGGAACTTTGTGTTCCAAACATTTGAGAAGAGAAAGCTCACTCGGTCCGAGGGACCGTTTGAGAGAGGGAAAGGGTTGAAAGAGACCCGGTCTTTGTGACCACCTCAACGGGGAGTAGGTTTGCGAGAACCGAACCTCGGTAAAACAAATCCACGTGTCACACTCCTTATTCGCTTGCGATTTGTTTTGCACCCTCTCTCGCGGACTCGATTATATTTCTGACTCTAACCCGGCTTGTAGTTGTGATTATTTTTGAGAATTTCAGTTTCACCCTATTCACCCCCCCCCCCTCTAGGCGACTTTCAATTGGTATCAGAGCCTGGTGCTTCATTAGAGCCTAACCGCTCGAAGTGATGTTGGGAGATCACACCAAGAGGGAGATGGAGACCGGCGACAAGCCCACTACGAGTCACGGGAACACCTCATCGGAAGAGTCCCGCACCAAGAGGAAGGAGAAGAAGAAGGACTCCTCCAAAGGGAAGAAGTCTTCTTCACACCACAAAGAGAAGAAGGAGAAATCTTCTTCCCACAAGTCGCATCGGAGAGGCGACAAGCACAAGAGGATGAGGAAAGTGGTCTACTACGAGACCGACACTTCATCAACGTCGACCTCCGACTCCGATGCGCCGTCCGTAACTTCTAAGCGCCAAGAGCGCAAGAAGTATAGTAAGATCCCCCTACGCTACCCCCGCATTCCTAAACATACACCTTTACTTTCCGTCCCTTTAGGCAAACCACCAACGTTTGATGGTGAAGATTATGCTAGGTGGAGTGATATGATGCGATATCACCTAACCTCACTCCACAAAAGTATATGGGATGTTGTTGAGTTTGGTGTACAGGTACCATCCGTAGGGGATGAAGACTATGATACGGACGAAGTGGCCCAAATCGAGCACTTCAACTCCCAAGCCACAACCATACTCCTCGCCTCTCTAAGTAGAGAGGAATATAACAAGGTGCAAGGGTTGAAGAGTGCAAAGGAGATTTGGGACCTACTCAAGACCGCGCACGAGGGTGATGAACTCACCAAGATCACCAAGCGGGAAACGATCGAGGGGGAGCTCGGTCGCTTCCGTCTTCGCCAAGGGGAGGAGCCACAAGATATGTACAACCGGCTCAAAACCTTGGTGAACCAAGTGCAAAACCTCGGGAGCAAGAAGTGGGACGACCACGAGGTGGTTAAGGTTATTCTAAGATCTCTCATTTTCCTTAACCCCACTCAAGTTCAATTAATCCGTGGTAATCCTAGATACACACTAATGACTCTCGAGGAAGTAATCGGGAATTTTATGAGCTTTGAGTATATGATCAAGGGCTCGAAGAAAATCAACAAGCTAGATGATCCCTCCACATCCGTGGCACAACCTGTGACACCCAAGGTGTCAGTTTCGGGTTATGTCGGAAGAATTATCCTAATCTCGGATGCTCAGTGAAAATTTCTATTTCTCGATCGTGTCTATCTCTGTCTATCAGGCTTTCTCTTGGAAGTTCACCGAATTCAGAGTTAATCGATCGCGAGAAAACAACCAATTTTGGAGCGTGTTAAAACTTTTAATTCTCGAAACTGATGCAGACTCGAAGATCATTCTCGAATTTTAAATCTCATCTGAAGCTCTTTAAATCAAACTATCGACGACTATTATCTGATCTGAGCCTGAAACTAATTCCTCGAACCTCGATCGATGTTCGACTATTTTAATCTGAATCCGTACTCTCAAAAGAAATACTCAATATGTCGTCCTCTAATCAATTTTATCCGACTCGGCTAAATATCTCATGTTCAACCGAATTCAAAACCCTGTATCGACAGCAATTTTAAAATATCACGATTTGCCTTCTCCGACTAAAAATCCAAAGCCGATCAAATCTCATGACGATTTATTTTCCAATCACGCGTAGGGAATTAATTTACGAGCGAATTCACAAACAGACTCCCGGCCGAGTTAATCACGCAACCGTCCGTTCGTCCGACCTCTAGTTCACGCTGTTTTGCGTACAAACGAATTCCGCGGGAGCATTTTTATTCGGGAAAATAAATTAGCGTGGCCCGAGTACGTGTTTTGGGCCAGGCCCAACCCAGCCCATTTGGCCCACTAAGGAAAACCCTAACCCTAGCCATCTTCTATAAATGGGGGTGTTCACTTGGAAAATTTTCACTCCCACCCCTCTAAGATTTTCAGCCGCCACTTTCATTTCTCCCTGGCTGCTTCCCCCCACGCGCGGCAGCAGGCACCCTTCTTCCTCCTTGGCTCCCACGGCAGCAAGCAGCCAGCAGGGAGCAAGGCCAGCCCCCATGGCGCCCTTCCTCCTCGGCTCAATGGTGTGGCCGAGCAGCAGCCCCAGCTCTCCTCTCTCCATGGCGCAGGGAGCAGTTCCCCTGGCCGAGCTCCATTCCAGCAGGGACGCCCAGGTCCCGACGGCCCCTGCGCAGCTCCTCCTCGCGGCCACCATGGTGCTCGACGCCTCTCCCCTTCAAGTGCAGCAGCTCCATTCGTCTCCTTCCCATGGCGCCCCCATTCCTTCCATGGAAAAAACCAGCAGCCGCCCCTCTGTTGCTGCCGAGCTCCAGCTCCGGCCAGCAGCCACGGCGCCGAGGATTCCCTGCGCGCGAGCACAAGCCCCATTTCTTCTACCTCTGTCCGCGCCCAGCAGCATCCCTGCGCAGCGCCGCTGCTCCATCTCCTCCCCATATTCCCCACCAAACAGCAACCGCAGCGAGTCGCCGTCGCCCATGGCCGAGCCCCCTTCCTCCCTGGCCGCCTAGCACACTGTCCAGGGCGCCCAGAAATCCCAGCAGCGAGCTCCACCGCCGACCTGCACAGCAAGCTGCGCGCTGCAGCAGCACGCCGTGTGTTCGCTGTTTTGCGCAGCCCCATCCGCGACGCCGTCGAAACCCGTGGTGAGAAACCCCCGCTACCCTTGCTACTATTATATTTTTATTTTTGGTCTCGGTGAAATTGTTTAAAGGTTGTGTGTGTCTAATCGCAGCTAGCCGTCAATCGCCATTCGTCGCGCACGCGTGTTCGATACAAGACCGGTCGGGTGAACCACGTGCTTGCATAACTCAAATCCGATCCCGCTCAGGTTGATTGATTTATAGTTTACCATACATATAATTTGGTTGATGTCATGCAGGGCATGTATATGTGTGGATGTGTGTAAAATGTTTTGGTTATGCGCATTGGTAGGATCGCATTTGCGAGTAGAGAACAAAAGAGGTTGTTGACGTGTGCAAATTGTAGTTTGTCTAATTACGTTTTGGTCGATGTGGTGTATATTGGTGTTTGACTATATGTGGGTATAAAATGTTTTGGTTATATGCAGTGGCGGGGTCGCATTCACGTTTTGGTAAACAAATGTGTCGTATTTGTTTTATGTGATGAGTAAATTGGAAATACAAGTTATATGAGGATTGAATTAGTACACGTATGTGCGTGTGAACTGTGGTGTATTTTAGTAGTGGTGGCGTAAGATAATTGATTGAGGAAGTGCGGGTATATGCCGTAATATGGTTATACTCGCGACGAGGAAAGATGTATGTATTGTGTAACACGACGCTTAGATCGCTAATATATAGTCGTGCGAAGTATGCTCATAATGGTTGTGTGATTAAGGAGTGATGTAGTGGCAAGCGAGAAGTAAGTTTAATATTTTTAAAAACGATTAGTTGATAGCATCTGTCGGTGTCGTCATGCTTTCTGTTGTATGACGGGTCGATGCCTTGCCTTGTCAAATATTGCATTCCATGCCCCTTTGGATAAATAAATGTCTTGTTGATCGATTAGAGGTCTTATACGAGTGTTATCACAACCCAATAACTATTGGAGGCAAGTAGCGTGCACAAGTCGGTCCTTGTTAAAATTGAAGAACAATCCGCTAAGATATACACATATGTGCTTTAGGTCATTCAGTAGCCAGTGTAAGTCTTATATAGTTTTATACCACGTTTTAATGTCTCTATGTTAGACCTCCTAAAATATGGTGTTTTAAGTGACTTGTGTGTTAACCAATTTAAGTTGGGCAATGATTAAGAGAAGCTAATTAATTTGCTCCCACCCATGTTTTGAGTCGCAATGCCTAAAATGGGTTGAACGAACTTGAGATGTATTACAATAGCTGTGTGTCGTGCCGGTCATCCAAAAATGGCGAAAGGTGGTGTGTGATGGTAATTGGGAAATTGTCACGTCATTAGCCAACTCATGTCAGGTAGGAGTTGATTGTGTTAAGTGATTGTTATATATGTTGTGTCACGAATTGTGATAATAATAGGCAAGCCGACGTGTATGCTGTCTAGCGGGTTGTGTCGTTGCTCTAGCTAGCCGACTCGTTAGATGACTTTAGTTAAGCTTGTAGTCACTTTAAATTACTTGTTGTAGTCTAAATACGCATGGTTATGATCGCGGGTAAAAATCTGTAGTGCTCATGTGGTGTCTAAATTAAAATACGAACTAGTGGGTAAAAAGCGCTTTAATATACATGTATGCCGAAATTGATGATTGTGGTGAATGCGTTGATTAAATGTGTATGTTAGTTCTAGCGCGCGATGAAAATTTGTGAATCTACTTGTTAGTTCTCATTTGATTAATTTAACTCTAACAAATGGTAAAGCGTTAGAGTAATTCAAGTCTCTCGAACGCGGCAATCCTTGAATGATATAGGAGCTGAAATTTATTGATTGCTGTTTTGGACTACACGCGCTGTTTTAGTTGTGCTGTATGTTTGATGAACTAAATTGTGTTTTCTGTAGATATGTGCTATAGAAAAGTGGTAGATAACTTTATTATCTTGCTGGTGTTAAAATTTGACAGCCATAGGTCTGACAGTTTAGGAGTTATGCTGTTCACAAATTCAGTAACTGAATCTGTCCAAATTCTGTACAGATTTTAGAAACTGTATTGTTTGTTCAATTTAATATTACAATCTGTTCATGGTCATTATAAGAAAGTTGTAGGTGCTTTTCTTATCTTGCTTGTGTTAAAATTTCATAACTAAAGGCCTGACGGTTTAAGAGTTATGAATTTTACAACTTGGTTGCTGTGTTCTGTCCTCTGTCACAACAGATTTCGAAAACTGTAATGTTGGGTTGATTAAACCTGGAATCACTTCTTAGTGATTATAAAATTTATGTAGTTCTTTTGCCAAGCTTTCCAAAAAGTCTTGGATCACTATTTTTGGTGGTCTGAAGATTTAGTCATGAATGTTTAAAGTCTGAAGACTGAATCTGTCCAATTCTGGACAGCAAAGCCTTCTAGTGTATTTTATCCTCAGTTAACTATTGAATCACCTTAAAATGTTTATAAGTGATATGTAGACAATTTTATTACCTTTCCAGAAAGTCTAGGATCGCCTTGTTTGGATGCCTGAATCTTCAGTTATAAATTTTTAAAGTCATAAGTCTGAATCTGTCCAAATCTGGACAGCGCTGTTGTGTTAACACCTTTTGACCTTGCTAAGTGTTTAATCATGCTGTGATGACAATACCAAAGTTGTAAAGCACTTTTTAAGCTTTCGAGAAAGTCCTAGTTTGATATTTTTGGACTAACTATTGAAGAGTTATGATTAAAACAATTGACTGCTGTATTGCTGTCCAAAAATTCTGCTAGTGCGCTTTTGATTGTTTAGTTCCCCCTTGTCACTAAAAATGTGTGGTTTGCTCTTAAGTAATGTAGACTTGCCATGACTAAGCTTAATAATGCACGTGTGTCATGTTTTGTATGTTTCTTGCTGTAGTTGATTGTGATATAGGAGTCTATCGACATTGATGCATAGGTCCTCTATTAAACTTGTGTTGGGATGCTTTTGTGTGATTCATATAAGAACTAACGAAAAGTCATAACAATTAAATAAATGCTTGCACTTGTGATGTCGTGTTGCGTTGGTTAATTATAGGTATTAATCGTCGTCCTTCCGGTGGTGTTGATGTTGTACGCTCGATGAAGTGTAGATATCTAATTCTAACACGTGGTTGTTGCGGTGTCTTACAATTTAATGTTGGGTCGCTACCGTGTAATTGTATATCTTGTAATAACTTTTCATTATATTCATACATATGCATTTTGCATCTCATTTTGGACCGATAGAGGACGATCGTGCAAGTGATGTGGTACCAACCACAAGATGCAGTCGGTGGACGACCCAAGGAAGGATGGACTTAACCAGTGGATGCTCGCCAAGCGAGTACCTCCCCCAGCAAACACTACCTAAGTGTTAAATTGAAGGCAAGCCCCGGTTTTATGCATAACCTGTTATTTATGCTATTTTACTTCACTTAATGATTGTAGGATTGATTATGCACTTAGGTGTAGGAATTGCTTGAAACCCTAGTTGCATGATCTCAGGAATCCTTGTGAGATGAATACTAGTATGATAGGTCGAGTAGTTGCTTTATCTAATTAGGATCTCGGTAGAAGACGAGTGATTTTTCTAGCACTCGCGCGAGATCAGGAGTTGGTTGTACCCACCTTCACATTATTATGATACTAGTGGTAGACAGCAATCCATGGGGATTGGTTGTCTACGAGATGGGAACATGGAATAAGGATTAACGTGCGGATACCTGTGTCAAGCGTTTGAACGTACTAAACACATACCGAGAAATATGGTAAATCGGTAAGCCTAGTACCTGAGTGAACCTGCCCGCAGACATATCCCCTCATGCGACCTGAGACGAGGTCTCCTATTCCGGTTATGGTGGATACAAGTGCGGTCACTGCACGACGGCAGTCGGGGTCAATGAGGCATTGTACGCCAAGGCGGTGAGCCCTGATCTGTTGCCAGGGAATCGATGGGGACTTGATATGTGTGGGGACGGAGTGCCTCGCCATGTCGTGTGTTTAGGTTTACCTTGCAAGGATAAAAACTCGATTCGAATCGTCTGCTTCTCGCAGCTAATGAGACTGCTTGATCCATTGTACTACATTGAGTAACAAGTGGAAATGTGATGAGTTGACACAAGATGTTGATTGCTAAATATGTTTGATACCATGTATGAGTAGATAGTACACATTTAGCCTTAAGAGAGTCACACTTAAACTTGACAAAGCTAAAACTTGATTTATAAACTCAGCTAGTGCTTTTGGCAACCAAACCCCACAGCCAAACAGCTGCATGTCTAGAGGTAGAGGAGTAGACTCCTCACACCGGGTAAGTCTAGCTGAGTATTAGTATACTTAGCCTTGCTTGTGGCATAATTTTTGCAGGTACCTCCTTGATTTGGTTGATGGTGTGACTTGGCCTTCATCCTGCCACCGGGATAGATGGTCGAGAGGGTTACTGCTTCCGCAGGAGAGGACCAGGAGGAGTAGCGTGGCCAGGCTTCGCCATGTTACTCGGTTTTCTCCGTTAGTTATTTCCGCTGCACTAAAATTTATGGTTATCATTTCTGAAACTCCGATAATGTAATCACTAATGATACTTATTAAATTTGTGGTATTATGTTTTATTGTATTTCTCTGTGCCTCACCTTCGTGTGAGCTAGTGGTATTCGATCCTGGATAAGTGGCTTTATCGGACTAGATCCGAGGGACTGACGAGTTATTCCTGTTTAAGTGTGTTGCTGCCCTTAAGGGTGCGACTTGGGCACTTAAGCCGGAATAATTCGGGCGGTTCCGCCACAGCTGGTATCGGAGCGAATACCAGTACAGAGAAGTCAATAAGTCATGATTACCAACCTTTTCAAAAGTAAAACTTGCTTAGAGACCAATGTTGGATAGATCGTCAGGACGATAAGGATAGACCTAGGACGTGAAGCCTTAGGAAAATAGATGGGTAGCTAGGTGGCTATATTTATATAGGCCATAAAGGCTACTACTACTATTAACAGGGATGCTGTAGAAGCACCCGAAAAATTAGTTAGGTCTGAGAAGACGACTAGAATGAGCATGCATCATGATTGTCGCATTATAATTGTCTCTTGCGCATCAACATGCTTCTCTCACCTTTATTCCAATAATAAAAACTTGTGAATAATGTGATGTACTGCTATGTTAGAAATGCCTTACCTCGTGTCAGATTGGTAAGTCTTGTTAGGTCGTGCCATGTGTTTCCCTTGCCTGCTATCTAGGTGGTATTGTAATTGTTTGACCCTTTTTACAAAAAAAATTGTGGTCTGTTTTGCTCATAAAAGACCCCACACTTTAACCAACCTAGTGGTTAGCAAGTGAAACCCTTAAAAATCAAATCACATGCTTGTGTTGGTATTTTCTGACCCTTGAGTGTTTTACCCTTGAATTTTACACTTGCACAACTTATAGACCACCACAACTTGACCGCTAGACCAACCCAAGTCTCCTTGTGCACTTGTTGGGTCAATTTTTTTGTTATTTATTGTTGGTGTCTAGTTGCGCAAACCCTATCAAGGCCATGTTTCTTTCCATAAATCCTTGCCCCTAAAACTTCATAGCATTTCTGTCGATCATCCTAGCTGATCCTGTTTGCCTACCTCTCCTTTCGCATGGATCTGGTGATCTCTTTCCTTGTGAATCATGTTGTGGCTTTATCATCCGAATCCCTGGATCCTAATGATGATTCTGCCCCGTTATTTGGTTATCTGCTATAACCCGTTCTTAAGTATCGGATGATGATCTGCCTAAATCTCTCACTTCTGATCATTCTCATACCCCCTTCTCTGAGGCTCATGACGCTGTTTTATCGATTTTATCTCCAAGCAGTGGATCCATTTGGTTCAATGGATTTGATTGTTGTCCTTGGTTCTCTCATGTCTTTAAAAGCTCAACAATCTATTTTGATATCATGGTCGGTTCATCCTCATATCAAATCTCGTGCTAATATCTGATCTGATAATCTCCATGTTGATCATAAAGTAGTTCTTTGAGTTGAAGAAAATTCTCATGTGATGCTCTTTTGCCAAAAATCTATGTTTCAACTCCTGTCATGATCTTATTTTTCCGAGCCATACTCTCATGGGCTCCATCTATCTGTGCTATGTGAATTTCTTATTGGTTATGTTTGGTAATGGTGTCATGACTAACGACTGATGGTGCCACGACGAAACCGAGAGCCTACTATGGTGCACACATGGTTGAGCTGCTCGGCACGCGCTGGTATCATGGTTAATAGTTGTGATCCATTATGAGGCTATACCGATGTGCTATCTTTTGTGGACACTCTCTCAGAAGGATCGCTGCATTTTGTCTCAATATGTCACGATATTCTATCCAAATCAATCTTCCGTATCTCGTAAGATACCCTCTCATAAATTTGCATCTATCTCTAGTCTGGGAGTTACATGCTTCTCCACCCTTGAAGATCCTCATTCGAATCTCGGGACGAGATTCTTTTTAAGGGGGGAAGGCTGTGACACCCCAGGTGTCAGTTTCGGGTTATGTCGGAAGAATTATCCTAATCTCGGATGCTCAGTGAAAATTTCTATTTCTCGATCGTGTCTATCTCTGTCTATCAGGCTTTCTCTTGGAAGTTCACCGAATTCAGAGTTAATCGATCGCGAGAAAACAACCAATTTTGGAGCGTGTTAAAACTTTTAATTCTCGGAACTGATGCAGACTCGAAGATCATTCTCGAATTTTAAATCTCATCTGAAGCTCTTTAAATCAAACTCTCGACGACTATTATCTGATCTGAGCCCGAATCTAATTCCTCGAACCTCGATCGATGTTCGACTATTTTAATCCGAATCCATACTCTCAAAAGAAATACTCAATATGTTGTCCTCTAATCAATTTTATCCGACTCGGCTAAATATCTCATGTTCAACCGAATTCAAAACCCCGTATCAACAGCAATTTTAAAATATCACGATTTGCCTTCTCCGACTAAAAATCCAAAGCCGATCAAATCTCATGACGATTTATTTTCCAATCACGCGTAGGGAATTAATTTACGAGCGAATTCACAAACAGACTCCCGGCCGAGTTAATCACGCAACCGTCCGTTCGTCCGACCTCTAGTTCACGCTGTTTTGCGTACAAACGAATTCCGCGGGAGCATTTTTATTCGGGAAAATAAATTAGCGCGGCCCAAGTACGTGTTTTGGGCCAGGCCCAACCCAGCCCATTTGGCCCACTAAGGAAAACCCTAACCCTAGCCATCTTCTAAATGGGGGTGTTCACTTGAAAAATTTTCACTCCCACCCCTCTAAGATTTTCAGCCGCCACTTTCATTTCTCCCTGGCTGCTTCCCCCCACGCACGGCAGCAGGCACCCTTCTTCCTCCTTGGCTCCCACGGCAGCAAGCAGCCAGCAGGGAGCAAGGCCAGCCCCCATGGCGCCCTTCCTCCTCGGCTCAATGGTGTGGCCGAGCAGCAGCCCCCAGCTCTCCTCTCTCCATGGCGCAGGGAGCAGTTCCCCTGGCCGAGCTCCATTCCAGCAGGGACGCCCAGGTCCCGACGGCCCCTGCGCAGCTCCTCCTCGCGGCCACCATGGTGCTCGACGCCTCTCCCCTTCAAGTGCAGCAGCTCCATTCCTCTCCTTCCCATGGCGCCCCCATTCCTTCCATGGAAAAACCAGCAGCCGCCCCTCTGTTGCTGCCGAGCTCCAGCTCCGGCCAGCAGCCACGGCACCGAGGATTCCCTGCGCGCGAGCACAAGCCCCATTTCTTCTACCTCTGTCCGCGCCCAGCAGCATCCCTGCGCAGCGCCGCTGCTCCATCTCCTCCCCATATTCCCCACCAAACAGCACCCGCAGCGAGTCGCTGTCGCCCATGGCCGAGCCCCCTTCCTCCCTGGCCGCCTAGCACACTGTCCAGGGCGCCCAGAAATCCCAGCAGCGAGCTCCACCGCCGACCTGCGCAGCAAGCTGCGCGCTGCAGCAGCACGCCGTGTGTTCGCTGTTTTGCGCAACCCCATCCGCGACGCCGTCGAAACCCGTGGTGAGAAACCCCCGCTGCCCTTGCTGCTATTATATTTTTATTTTTGGTCTCGGTGAAATTGTTTAAAGGTTGTGTGTGTCTAATCGCAGCTAGCCGTCAATCGCCATTCGTCGCGCACGCGTGTTCGATACAAGACCGGTCGGGTGAACCACGTGCTTGCATAACTCAAATCCGATCCCGCTTAGGTTGATTGATTTATAGTTTACCATACATATAATTTGGTTGATGTCATGCAGGGCATGTATATGTGTGGATGTGTGTAAAATGTTTTGGTTATGCGCATTGGTAGGATCGCATTTGCGAGTAGAGAACAAAAGAGGTTGTTGACGTGTGCAAATTGTAGTTTGTCTAATTACGTTTTGGTCGATGTGGTGTATATTGGTGTTTGACTATATGTGGGTATAAAATGTTTTGGTTATATGCAGTGGCGGGGTCGCATTCACGTTTTGGTAAACAAATGTGTCATATTTGTTTTATGTGATGAGTAAATTGGAAATACAAGTTATATGAGGATTGAATTAGTACACGTATGTGCGTGTGAACTGTGGTGTATTTTAGTAGTGGTGGCATAAGATAATTGATTGAGGAAGTGCGGGTATATGCCGTAATATGGTTATACTCGCGACGAGGAAAGATGTATGTATTGTGTAACACGACGCTTAGATCGCTAATATATAGTCGTGCGAAGTATGCTCATAATGGTTGTGTGATTAAGGAGTGATGTAGTGGCAAGCGAGAAGTAAGTTTAATATTTTTAAAAATGATTAGTTGATAGCATCTGTCGGTGTCGTCATGCTTTCTGTTGTATGACGGGTCGATGCCTTGCCTTGTCAAATATTGCATTCCATGCCCCTTTGGATAAATAAATGTCTTGTTGATCGATTAGAGGTCTTATACGAGTGTTATCACAACCCAATAACTATTGGAGGCAAGTAGCGTGCACAAGTCGGTCCTTGTTAAAATTGAAGAACAATCCGCTAAGATATACACATATGTGCTTTAGGTCATTTAGTAGCCAGTGTAAGTCTTATATAGTTTTATACCACGTTTTAATGTCTCTATGTTAGACCTCCTAAAATATGGTGTTTTAAGTGACTTGTGTGTTAACCAATTTAAGTTGGGCAATGATTAAGAGAAGCTAATTAATTTGCTCCCACCCATGTTTTGAGTTGCAATGCCTAAAATGGGTTGAACGAACTTGAGATGTATTACAATAGCTGTGTGTCGTGCCGGTCATCCAAAAATGGCGAAAGGTGGTGTGTGATGGTAATTGGGAAATTGTCACGTCATTAGCCAACTCATGTCAGGTAGGAGTTGATTGTGTTAAGTGATTGTTATATATGTTGTGTCACGAATTGTGATAATAATAGGCAAGCCGACGTGTATGCTGTCTAGCGGGCTGTGTCGTTGCTCTAGCTAGCCGACTCGTTAGATGACTTTAGTTAAGCTTGTAGTCACTTTAAATTACTTGTTGTAGTCTAAATACGCATGGTTATGATCGCGGGTAAAAATCTGTAGTGCTCATGTGGTGTCTAAATTAAAATGCGAACTAGTGGGTAAAAAGCGCTTTAATATACATGTATGCCGAAATTGATGATTGTGGTGAATGCGTTGATTAAATGTGTATGTTAGTTCTAGCGCGCGATGAAAATTTGTGAATCTACTTGTTAGTTCTCATTTGATTAATTTAACTCTAACAAATGGTAAAGCGTTAGAGTAATTCAAGTCTCTCGAACGCGGCAATCCTTGAATGATATAGGAGCTGAAATTTATTGATTGCTGTTTTTGACTGCACGCGCTGTTTTAGTTGTGTTGTATGTTTGATGAACTAAATTGTGTTTTCTGTAGATATGTGCTATAGAAAAGTGGTATATAACTTTATTATCTTGCTGGTGTTAAAATTTGACAGCCATAGGTCTGACAGTTTAGGAGTTATGCTGTTCACAAATTCAGTAACTGAATCTGTCCAAATTCTGTACAGATTTCAGAAACTGTATTGTTTGTTCAAATTAATGTTACAATCTGTTCATGGTCATTATAAGAAAGTTGTAGGTGCTTTTCTTATCTTGCTTGTGTTAAAATTTCATAACTAAAGGCCTGACGGTTTAAGAGTTATGAATTTTACAACTTGGTTGCTGTGTTCTGTCCTCTGTCAGAACAGATTTCGAAAACTGTAATGTTGGGTTGATTAAACCTGGAATCACTTCTTAGTGATTATAAAAGTTATGTAGTTCTTTTGCCAAGCTTTTCGAAAAGTCTTGGATCACTATTTTTGGTGGTCTGAAGATTTAGTCATGAATGTTTAAAGTCTGAAGACTGAATCTGTCCAATTCTGGACAGCAAAGCCTTCTAGTGTATTTTATCCTTAGTTAACTTTTGAATCACCTTAAGATGTTTATAAGTGATATGTAGACAATTTTATTACCTTTCCATAAAGTCTAGGATCGCCTTGTTTGGATGCCTGAATCTTCAGTTATAAATTTTTAAAGTCATAAGTCTGAATCTGTCCAAATCTGGATAGCGCTGTTGTGTTAACACCTTTTGACCTTGCTAAGTGTTTAATCATGTTGTGATGACAATACCAAAGTTGTAAAGCACTTTTTAAGCTTTCGAGAAAGTCCTAGTTTGATATTTTTGGACTAACCATTGAAGAGTTATGATTAAAACAATTGACTGCTGTATTGCTGTCCAAAAATTCTGCTAGTGCGCTTTTGATTGTTTAGTTCCCCCTTGTCGCTAAAAATGTGTGGTTTGCTCTTAAGTAATGTAGACTTGCCATGACTAAGCTTAATAATGCACGTGTGTCATGTTTTGTATGTTTCTTGCTGTAGTTGATTGTGATATAGGAGTCTATCGACATTGATGCATAGGTCCTCTATTAAACTTGTGTTGGGATGCTTTTGTGTGATTCATATAAGAACTAACGAAAAGTCATAACAATTAAATAAATGCTTGCACTTGTAATGTCGTGTTGCGTTGGTTAATTATAGGTATTAATCGTCGTCCTTCCGGTGGTGTTGATGTTGTACGCTCGATGAAGTGTAGATATCTAATTCTAACACGTGGTTGTTGCGGTGTCTTACAATTTAGTGTTGGGTCGCTACCGTGTAATTGTATATCTTGTAATAACTTTTCATTATATTCATACATATGCATTTTGCATCTTATTTAGGACCGAGAGAGGACGATCGTGCAAGTGATGTGGTACCAACCACAAGATGCAGTCGGTGGACGACCCAAGGAAGGATGGACTTAACCAGTGGATGCTCGCCAAGCGAGTACCTCCCCCAGCAAACACTACCTAAGTGTTAAATTGAAGGCAAGCCCCGGTTTTATGCATAACCTGTTATTTATGCTATTTTACTTCACTTAATGATTGTAGGATTGATTGTGCACTTAGGTGTAGGAATTGCTTGAAACCCTAGTTGCATGATCTCAGGAATCCTTGTGAGATGAATACTAGTATGATAGGTCGAGTAGTTGCTTTATCTAATTAGGATCTCGGTAGAAGACGAGTGATTTTTCTAGCACTCGCGTGAGATCAGGAGTTGGTTGTACCCACCTTCACATTATTATGATACTAGTGGTAGACAGCAATCCATGGGGATTGGTTGTCTACGAGATGGGAACATGGAATAAGGATTAACGTGCGGATACCTGTGTCAAGCGTTTGAACGTACTAAACACATACCGAGAAATATGGTAAATCGGTAAGCCTAGTACCTGAGTGAACCTGCCCGCAGACATATCCCCTCAAGCGACCTGAGACGAGGACTCCCATTCCGGTTATGGTGGGTACAAGTGCGGTCACTGCACGACGGCAGTCGGGGTCAGTGAGGCATTGTACGCCAAGGCGGTGAACCCTGATCTGTTGCCAGGGAATCGATGGGGACGGTTGATATGTGTGGGGACGGAGTGCCTCGCCATGTCGTGTGTTTAGGTTTACCTTGCAAGGATAAAAACTCGATTCGAATCGTCTGCTTCTCGCAGCTAATGAGACTGCTTGATCCATTGTACTACATTGAGTAACAAGTGGAAATGTGATGAGTTGACACAAGATGTTGATTGCTAAATATGTTTGATACCATGTATGAGTAGATAGTACACATTTAGCCTTAAGAGAGTCACACTTAAACTTGACAAAGCTAAAACTTGATTTATAAACTCAGCTAGTGCTTTTGGCAACCAAACCCCACAGCCAAACAGCTGCATGTCTAGAGGTAGAGGAGTAGACTCTTCACACCGGGTAAGTCTAGCTGAGTATTATTATACTCAGCCTTGCTTGTGGCATAATTTTTGCAGGTACCTCCTTGATTTGGTTGATGGTGTGACTTGGCCTTCATCCCTGCCACCGGGATAGATGGTCGAGAGGGTTACTGCTTCCGCAGGAGAGGACCAGGAGGAGTAGCGTGGCCAGGCTTCGCCATGTTACTCGGTTTTCTCCGTTAGTTATTTCCGCTGCACTAAAATTTATGGTTATCATTTCTGAAACTCCGATAATGTAATCACTAATGATACTTATTAAATTTGTGGTATTATGTTTTATTGTATTTCTCTGTGCCTCACCTTCGTGTGAGCTAGTGGTATTCGATCCTGGATAAGTGGCTTTATCGGACTAGATCCGAGGGACTGACGAGTTATTGCTATTTAAGTGTGTTGCTGCCCTTAAGGGTGCGACTTGGGCACTTAAGCCGGAATAATTCGGGCGGTTCCGCCACACAACCGGTTGCATTTAAGGCAACGGAGGAGAAGAAGGAGGAGTCTACACCAAGTAGACAACCAATCGACGCCTCAAAGCTCGACAATGAGGAAATGGCGCTCGTCATCAAGAGCTTTCGCCAAATCCTCAAACAAAGGAGAGGGAAGGACTACAAACCCCGCTCCAAGAAAGTGTGCTACAAATGTGGTAAGCCCGGTCATTTTATTGCAAAATGTCCTATATCTAGTGACAGGGGCGACGACAAGAAGGGAAAGAGGAGAGAAAAGAAGAGGTACTACAAGAAGAAGGGCGGCGATGCCCATGTTTGCCGGGAGTGGGACTCCGACGAGAGCTCCACCGAGTCCTCCTCCGACGAGGACGCTGCAAACATCGCCGTCACCAAGGGACTTCTCTTCCCCAACATCGGCCACAAGTGCCTCATGGCAAAGGACGGCAAAAGGAAGAAGGTTAAATCTAAATCCTCCACTAAATATGAGTCCTCTAGTGATGATAATGCTAGTGATGAGGAAAATAATTTGCGTACCCTTTTTGCCGACCTAAACATGCAACAAAAGGAAAAATTAAATGAGTTGATTAGTGCTATTCATGAGAAGGATGATCTCTTGGACTCTCAAGAGGACTTCCTTATTAAGGAAAACAAAAAGCATGTTAAGGTTAAAAATTCTTATGCTCTACAAGTTGAAAAATGTGAAAAATTATCTAGTGAGCTAAGCACTTGCCATGAGACCATTGACAACCTTAGAAATGAGAATGCTAAATTGTTAGCTAAGGTTGATTCACATGTTTGTACTATTTCAACTTCCAATCCTAGAGATGATAATGTTGATTTACTTGCTAGGATTGATGAGTTGAATGTCTCTATTGCTAGCCTTAGAAATGAGAATGAGAAATTGATTGCTAAGGCTAAAGAATTAGATGTTTGCAATGTTACAATTTCCAATCTTAGAGATAACAATGATATTTTGTGTGCTAAGATTGTTGAACTTAATTCTTGCAAACCCTCTACATCTACTATTGAGCATGTGTCTATTTGTGATAGATGTAGAGATGTTGATATCAATGCTATTCATGATCACATGGTATTAATTAAACAACAAAATGATCATATAGCAAAATTAGATGCTAAAATTGCCGAGCATAACTTAGAAAATGAAAAGTTTAAATTTGCTAGAAGTATGCTTTATAATGGGAGACGCCCTGGCATCAAGGATGGCATTGGCTTCCAAAGGGGAGACAATGTCAAACTTAGTGCCCCTCCTAAAAATTTGTCTAACTTTGTTAAGGGAAAGGCTCCCATGCCTCAGGATAACGAGGGTTACATTTTGTACCCTGCCGGTTATCCCGAGAGCAAAATTAAGGGAATTCATTCTAGGAAGTCTCACTCTGGCCCTAATCATGCTTTCATGTATAAGGGTGAGACATCTAGCTCTAGGCAACCAACCCGTGCAAAGTTGCCTAGAAAGAAAATTCCTAGTGCATCAAATGATCATGGCATTTCATTTAAAACTTTTGATGCATCTTATGTTTTGACTAACAAATCCGGCAAGGTAGTTGCCAAGTTTGTTGGGGGCAAACACAAGGGCTCTAAGACTTGTGTTTGGGTACCCAAAGTTCTTGTGTCTAATGCCAAAGGACCCAAAACCGTTTGGGTACCTAAAGTCAAGAACAAAACTTGTTTTGTAGGTTTATGCATCCGGGGGCTCAAGTTGGATCATCGATAGCGGGTGCACAAACCACATGACGGGGGAGAAGAAGATTTTCTCCTCCTACGAGAAAAACCAAGATCCCCAACGAGCTATCACATTCGGGGATGGAAACCAAGGTTTGGTCAAAGGTTTGGGTAAAATAGCTATATCTCCTGACCATTCCATTTCCAATGTTTTTCTTGTAGATTCTTTAGATTACAATTTGCTTTCCGTATCTCAATTATGTCAAATGGGCTACAATTGTCTATTTACTGATGTAGGTGTCACTGTCTTTAGAAGAAGTGATGATTCAATAGCATTTAAGGGAGTGTTAGAGGGTCAGCTATACTTGGTAGATTTTGATAGAGCTGAACTCGACACTTGCTTAATTGCTAAGACTAACATGGGTTGGCTCTGGCACCGCCGACTAGCCCATGTTGGAATGAAGAATCTTCATAAGCTTCTAAAGGGAGAACACATTTTAGGACTAACAAATGTTCATTTTGAGAAAGACAGGATTTGTAGCGCATGCCAAGCCGGGAAGCAAGTTGGCACTCATCATCCACACAAGAACATCATGACAAGTGACAGGCCACTGGAGCTCCTTCACATGGATTTATTCGGCCCGATCGCTTACATAAGCATCGGCGGGAGTAAGTACTATCTAGTTATTGTGGATGATTATTCTCGCTTCACTTGGGTGTTCTTTTTGTAGGAAAAATCCCATACCCAAGAGACCTTAAAGGGATTCTTGAGACGGGCTCAAAATGAGTTCGGCTTAAGGATCAAGAAAATTAGAAGCGACAACGGGACGGAGTTCAAGAACTCACAAATAGAAGGCTTCCTTGAGGAGGAGGGCATCAAGCATGAGTTCTCTTCTCCCTACACCCCACAACAAAATGGTGTAGTGGAGAGGAAGAATCGAACTCTATTGGACATGGCAAGAACCATGCTTGATGAGTACAAGACACCGGATTGGTTTTGGGCCGAGGCGGTCAACACCGCCTGCTACGCCATCAACCGGTTATATCTACACCGAATCCTCAAGAAGACATCCTATGAACTCCTAACTGGTAAAAAGCCCAATATTTCATATTTTAGAGTTTTTTGTAGCAAATGCTTTATTCTTGTTAAGAGAGGTAGAAAATCTAAATTTGCTCCTAAAACTGTAAAAGGCTTTTTACTAGGATATGATTCAAACACAAGGGCATATAGAGTCTTTAACAAGTCCTCAGGACTAGTTGAAGTTTCTCGTGACGTTGTGTTTGATGAAACTAATGGCTCTCAAGTAGAGCAAGTTGATCTTGATGAGATAGGTGAAGAACAGGCTTCGTGCATCGCGCTAAGGAACATGTCCATTAGGGATGTGTGCCCTAAGGAATCCGAAGAGCCTCCACATGCACAAGATCAACCATCCTCCTCCACACAAGCATCTCCACCAACCCAAAATGAGGACGAGGCTCAAGTTGATGAAGGAGAAGATCAAAGAGATGAGCCACCTCAAGATGACGGCAATAATCAAGGGGGAGATGCAAACGATCAAGACAAGGAGGATGAAGAACCAAGACCGCCACACCCAAGAGTCCACCAAGCAATCCAACGAGATCACCCCGTCGACACCATCCTCGGCGACATTCATAAGGGGGTAACTACTCGATCTCGTGTTGCACATTTTTGTGAGCATTACTCTTTTGTTTCCTCTATTGAGCCACACAGGGTAGAGGAAGCACTTCAAGATTCGGATTGGGTGAGGGAAATGCAAGAGGAGCTCAACAACTTCACGAGGAACGAGGTATGGCATTTAGTTCCACGTCCTAACCAAAATGTTGTAGGAACCAAGTGGGTCTTCCGCAACAAGCAAGATGAGCATGGTGTGGTGACAAGGAACAAAGCTCGACTTGTGGCCAAAGGATACTCTCAAGTCGAAGGTTTGGATTTTGGTGAAACCTATGCACCCGTAGCTAGGCTTGAGTCAATTCGCATATTATTAGCCTATGCTACTTACCATGGCTTCAAGCTTTATCAAATGGACGTGAAGAGTGCCTTCCTCAATGGACCAATCAAGGAAGAGGTCTATGTTGAGCAACCTCCCGGCTTTGAAGACAGTGAGTACCCTAACCATGTTTATAGGCTCCCTAAGGCGCTTTATGGGCTCAAGCAAGCCCCAAGAGCATGGTATGAATGCCTAAGAGATTTCCTTATAGCTAATGGCTTCAAAGTCGGCAAGGCCGATCCTACTTTATTTACTAAAACTCTTGACAATGATTTGTTTGTATGCCAAATTTATGTTGATGATATTATATTTGGGTCTACTAATGAATCTACATGTGAAGAATTTAGTAGGATCATGACACAAAAATTCGAGATGTCTATGATGGGGGAGTTGAAGTATTTTCTAGGATTCCAAGTCAAGCAACTCCAAGAGGGCACCTTCATTAGCCAAACAAAGTATACTCAAGACATTCTAACCAAGTTTGGAATGAAGGATGCCAAGCCCATCAAGACACCCATGGGAACCAATGGGCATCTCGATCTCGACACGGGAGGTAAATCCGTCGATCAAAAGGTATACCGGTCGATGATTGGTTCATTGCTTTATTTATGTGCATCTCGACCGAACATTATGCTTTCCGTTTGTATGTGTGCAAGATTCCAAGCCGACCCTAAGGAATTTCACCTTACGGCCGTAAAACGAATCTTGAGATATTTGGCTTATACTCCTAAGTTTGGGCTTTGGTACCCTCGGGGATCCACATTTGATTTGATTGGTTATTCGGATGCCGATTAGGCGGGGTGTAAGATTAATAGAAAGAGCACATCGGGGACTTGCCAGTTCTTGGGAAGATCCTTGGTGTCTTGGGCTTCAAAGAAGCAAAATTCGGTCGCTCTTTCTACCGTCGAAGCCGAGTATATTGCCGCAGGCCATTGTTGCGCGCAATTGCTTTGGATGAGGCAAACCCTGCGGGACTATGGTTACAAATTAACCAAAGTTCCTCTTCTATGTGATAATGAGAGTGCAATCCGCATGGCGGATAATCCCGTTGAGCATAGCCGCACTAAACACATAGCCATTCGGTATCATTTTCTTAGGGATCACCAACAAAAGGGGGATATCGAGATTGCATACATTAATACTAAAGATCAATTAGCCGATATCTTTACCAAGCCACTAGATGAACAAACTTTTACCAAACTTAGGCATGAGCTCAATATTCTTGATTCTAGGAATTTCTTTTGCTAAAACTTGCACACATAGCTCATAAGTATACCTTTGATCATATCTCTTTTATATATGCTATGACTAATGTGTTTTCAAGTGTATTTCAAACCAAGTCATAGGTATATTGAAAGGGAATTGGAGTCTTCGGCGAAGACACGTCGCTCCGCATCATCTCCGTCTTTGGTATAATCTTCACTCATATGTTTTATTTGCCAAAGGGGAGAAAATAGTTAGGAATGGGCCTATATTTCATTCCAAGTATCCGTTTTTGGCGATTCATGCCAAAGGGGGAGAAAGAATTGGCCCAAAGCAAAAGGACCGCACCACCACCCTAATTTTAAATTAATGATTTTCAATTGGTAAATTTCAAATTGGTATCTATTTATGTTCTAAAGGGGGAGAAAGTAGTATTTTCAAAATTGATATCTTAAAACCCTCTTGACCACTAAGAGGAGAATTTATTTGAGGGGGAGTTTTGTTTAGTCAAAGGAAAAGCATTTGAAACAAGGGGACAAAATTTCAAATCTTAAAAATGCTTCGCAAAATCTTATTCACTTGCCTTTGACTATTTGCAAAAAGACTTTGAAAAGGATTTACAAAAAGAATTTGCAAAAACAAAACTTGTGGTGCAAGCGTGGTCCAAAATGAAAAATAAAGAAATAATCCATGCATATCTAGTAAGTGATATTTATTGGCTCAATTCTAAGTAACCTTTGCACTTACATTTTGCAAACTAGTTCAATTATGCGCTTCTATACTTGCTTTGGTTTGTGTTGGCATCAATCACCAAAAAGGAGGAGATTGAAAGGGAATTAGGCTTACACCTATTTCCTAAACTAATTTTGGTGGTTGAATTGCCCAACACAAATAATTGGACTAACTAGTTTGCCCAAGTTCATAAGTTCTACAGGTACAAAGGTTCACCATAAGCCAATAAAAATACCAAGAAAAAGGGTTCAAACAAAGGAGCAAAGGGACAACCGAAGGCACCCTGGTCGGGCGCACCGGACTGTCCGGTGTGCCACCGAACAGTGTCCGGTGCACCAGGGAAGATCGACTTCAAACTCTTCACCTTCGGGAATTCTCGGAGCCGGCGCGCTATAATTCACTGGACTGTCCGGTGTACACCGGACAGTGTCCGGTGCTCCAAGAGGACGCGGCTCCGAACTCGCCAGTCTTGGGAATTCGCAACGGCTGCTCCGCTAAAATTCACCGGACATGTCCGGTGTACACCGGACTGTCCAGTGTAACAGCGGGGCAACGGCTACTTCAGGCGCCCACGGCTACCTGCAGCGCATTAAATGCGCGCCAGCGCGCGCAGAGGTCAAGCACGCCCATGTTGGCGCACCGGACACTCTACAGTTCATGTCCGGTGCACCACCGGTCATCCAGGCGGGCCCAGCGTCAGAGCTCCAACGGTCGGAACCCTAACAGCCTGGTGACATGGCTGTCGCACCGGACATGTCCGGTGCACCATTCGACAGACAGCCTCCACCCCAACGGCTAGTTTGGTGGTTGGGGCTATAAATACCCCCAACCACCCCACATTCAAGTCATCCAAGTTTTTCCACTTCAACTACTTACAAGAGCTCTAGCATTCAATTCTAGACACACCAAAGTGATCAAATCCTCTCCAAACTCCACACAACGCCCTAGTGATTAGTGAGAGAGATTTGCTTGTGTTCTTTTGAGCTCTTGCGCTTGGATTGCTTTCTTCCTTCTTTGATTCTTCATTGCGATCAAACTCACTTGTAATTGAGGCAAGAGACACCAATCTTGTGGTGGTCCTTGTGGGAACTTTGTGTTCCAAACATTTGAGAAGAGAAAGCTCACTCGGTCCGAGGGACCGTTTGAGAGAGGGAAAGGGTTGAAAGAGACCCGGTCTTTGTGACCACCTCAACGGGGAGTAGGTTTGCGAGAACCGAACCTCGGTAAAACAAATCCACGTGTCACACTCCTTATTCGCTTGCGATTTGTTTTGCACCCTCTCTCGCGGACTCGATTATATTTCTGACTCTAACCCGGCTTGTAGTTGTGATTATTTTTGAGAATTTCAGTTTCGCCCTATTCACCCCCCCTCTAGGCGACTTTCAGGGACCCCCTAGATCGACGTGGAAACATTCGCGACTTGGGCCGCAGTCCTCGTCGTCGAGGCTGCGGCTGCCGTCGGAACGGTCGGAAAGGCAGTAGTCACATGCGGTCATGAAGTCCCGCACGGCACTAGGGTTACCAAGTCCGGAGAAATCCCAACAGAGGTCGGGCTCGCTATCTTCCTCGGACTCCGAGGGCTCGTAGGTCAAGTCGGCCGTCAGCCGGTCCCAGGGTGACCGCACACGATACCCCAGAGGGTTTGGACTCACCTCTATGAGAGTGCTCACCGAAGCGGAGTCGCTTGGTGGGTCGAGGCCGAATCCAAAAGACGCGAGATGGGAATCGGTCGGTACCTTGCGGTCGACGGGCGGTGACAAGGTCGCGTCTGGGACTGACTGCACCGTTGTCTCAGGTACAAGGGTGACGCCCAGCAAATCCTTCGCGAGCATGCTGGCGTCGTGCGTTTGCTTGAGATTGGCGTGTTGCGGGGAGGCGGCGCTCGTCTTCGTCTCAGACGCGAGATCGATGCCCGACGCGCCCTCCGTTGGGGAGCCGGCGCCGTCGACTTGCTCGACAGCCAACGAGGTGCCGCTTCCCGCTTGGCCTTGGTTGCCCCGTCTCCTCCTCCGTCGGCGGGGGAGGGGATGGGACAAGCCCGAATGTCGTCCTTCCACCACGTGGGGAAGGCGTCGTCGATTTCCCCGCCGGCGAGCGGGTTGTCGACCGCCATTGTCGTTGTCGCGCGGCGGGGGAAGGAGTATCATGTCGTAGCTGCCGTCGAGAGACATGAAATCAAGATTCCCAAAACGGAGCACCGTCTCGGGCTGGAAAGGTTGCTGGAGACTACCCATCTGGAGCTTGATGGGAAGCTGTTCGTCAACACGCAGCAGGCCCCTACCTGGCACGCCAACTGTCGGTGTTTTGAAACCCGGGGGGTCCCTGGAACGACGAGTGAATTGTCGCCGCGTGCCCCAACCCAGATGGGTCGACGCGAGGTGGAACGCGAAGGGGGGAAAGGAAGCAGCCGAAGGGAGGCAGGCGTGAGAGAGCAGATCTCGTGGCCTTCGTGTTAGCCCCGCGCCTGAGTCGGGTGCGCTTGCAGTAGGGGGATACAAGCATCCACGCGGGAGTGGGAGCGAGCGGCCTTGCGCGAGCGCCGTCCCGTCCTTCTCCGCGCGGGCCAACCTTCTGTAAGAGGGCCCTGGTCCTCCCTTTTATAGGCGTAAGGAGAGGATCCAGGTGTACAATGGGGGGTGTAGCAGAGTGCTACGTGTCTAGCGGAGGAGAGCTAGCGCCCTAAGTACATGCCGTCGTGGCAGCCAGAGAGGTTTTGGCACCCGGTTCGTGTGGTGTCGTGGTCGTCGGAGGAGCGCTGGAGCCTAGCGGAAGGACAGCTGTCGAGGCTGTCGAGTCCTTGCTGACGTCCTCTTGCTTCCGTGAGGGGGCCGAGAGCCGCCGTCGTCACAGAGCGTGTGGGGCGCCATCATTGCCTATCTGGCGGAGCGAGCCAGATGGGACGCCGGTCTTGTTCCCCGTAGCCTGAGTCAGCTCAGGGTAGGGTAATGATGGTGCCTCCTGTCGACGTGGTCGGTCCGCGCCCTAGGTTGGGCGATGTGGAGGCTCCTCCGAGGTCGAGGTCGAGTCTGTCTTCCGTGGCCGTGGTCGAGTCCGAGCCCCTGGGTCGGGCGAGGCGGAGACCGTCGGCTGAGGCCAGGGCTGAGTCTGAGCCCTGGGGTCAGGCGAAGCGGAGTCTGTCGTTTCCTGGGGCTGAGCCCAAGTCCGAGCCCTGGGTCGGGCGGAGCGGAGTTCGTCGTCTTCTGGGGCTGAGCCCAAGTCCGAGCCCTGGGTCGGGCAGAGTGGAGTTCGTCGTCTTCCGGGGTTGAGCCCATGTCCGAGCCCTGGGGTCGGACGAGGCGGAGTTCGTCGTCTTCCGGGGTTGAGCCCATGTCCGAGCCCTGGGTCGGGCGGAGCGGAGTTCGTCGTCTTCTGGGGCTGAGCCCAAGTCCGAGCCCTGGGTCAGGCGGAACGGAGTTCGCCGTCTTCCGGGGTTGAGCCCGAGTCCGAGCCCTGGGTCGGGCGGAGCGGAGTTCGCCGTCTTCCGAGGCTGAGCCCGAGTCCGAGCCCTGGGGTCGGGCGGAGCGAAGTTCGCCGTCTTCCGGGGCTGAGCCCGAGTCCGACCCCTGGGGTCGGGCGAGGCGGAGTTTCCTATGACGCCCGAGGCTGGCCTTGGCTGTTGTCAGCCTCACTCTGTCGGGTGGCTCAGCAGTCGGAGCGGCGCAGGCGGCACTGTCCTCTTGTCAGACCAGTCAGTAGAGCGGCGAAGTGACTGCGGTCACTTCGGCTCTGTCGACTGGAGGGCGTGCGTCAAGATAAAGGTGTCAGGCCACCTTTGCGTTTAATGCCCCTGTGATTTGGTCGGTCGGCGTGGCGATGTGGCCAAGGTTGCTTCCCGGTGAAGACTGGGCCTCGGGCGAGCCGATAGTGTGCCCGTTGCTGGAGGGGGGTCCTCGGGCGAGACGTAGGTTCTCCAGGGTCGACTTCCCTTGCCCGAGGCTAGGCTCGGGCGAGGCACGATCGTGTCCCTTGAATGGACCGATCCTTGACTTAATCGCACCCATCAGGCCTTTGTAGCTTTGTGCTGATGGGGGTTACCAGCTGAGATTTAGGGGTCTTGAGGGTACCCCTAATTATGGTCCCCGACAACAGGTATGAACTACCTCCACACCAGTAGGGTCGCGTGGGTAGCTAGCTCCGAGCGGCTCGCCAGCGGCGGCGGCTACCTCTACACCGATGGCTCGCCAGCGGCGGCGACAACCTCTGCACCGACGGCTCGCCAGCGGCGACGGCCACCTCTGCTCTGAGCGGCTCGCCAGCGGAGGCGACCACCTCTGCACCGGGCAGCCTCACCAGCGGCGGCAACCACCTCTGCGCCGGGCATCCTCCCCAGCAGTGGCGACCACCTCAGCGTGCGCGCCATGGCAAAGAGGCCCTCGCCCCCGCCCTCCTACGGGGGTGAGGACAAGACCATCCAAACCATGGAGCTGGGAGCATGGCGACAGGCGGTGCTTGCGGTCTGGCCGGGACCGCGTAGCCGAAGTTCACCTCCTTCACAAGGCTGGTGATCATCCTTTTCCTCCGAATGCTGGAGGAAGAGGCGGGTCACCAGCCCATGTGGGAGGTGGAGCCACGGCACAGCCCACTCTCCACCACCGCGAGGCTGATGAACATCCTTGAAGCCAAGCACCGGTGGAAGAGCGCCGCTCCCACAAGGCCGTGCACCTCCAGCAGAGGAAAGACAAGACCGACAGCACCAACCCGCTGAGGAGGACAAAAGGCACGAACTCTCCAGCAGCAAGTTCACCGGGGTGGAGGGCGCCGGCGCAAATCCTTCTGCCGAACGCCGGCGCATCCCATCCAAGCTGGCGGTATACCATGTCGAGCACCCACTCAGTCTGGGCATGCTCGAGATGAACTTACAAGGCCATGGTAAACTATGGTGACACAAAGCGGAAACCTTGAAGGCAAAGGGGCGCAGAGAGCTTGGAAGTGAGAGGACGCCGTGAGTGGGAGAGAAGCAAGGCATGACTGCTACTCGAGGAATGAATCCCTCTTTAAAGGCAGACTCCCCCGCTCCCGCCTCGAAACGTCGCGAGAAGTCTCCCCCGATGCACATCGGGGTATCCATCCTATGACACGGGGGCCCAGTCCCACAAGTCATACAGCTGGCGCGCTGGTCTTCGAGTGCAAAGAAGGCGAACCGCCGCACAAAGAGCGTGCTACCGCCCAGCAGTAGTGCCCCGTTCATCTTCACCACGACCAACGGTCAAGAAGGCGAACCGCCACACAAGGAGCGTGCTACCGCCCTGCGGTAGTGCGCCCCCTTGTCTTCGCCGCAACCAGCAGTCCCACCCCTGGCATGGGGGCCCAGACCCACATGTCATGCACCTGGCGCGCCGGTTTCTGTGTGCGGAGAAGGAGAACCGACGCATGAAGAGCGCGCCACTACCAATACCGCGCCTCCTCGGGGCTACCGCAGAAGACAGTGAAGGTGAAATTTCGAAATCAACGCAGCGGTACCGAGGCACCCCGCGCGTGGCCCAGTAAAACCATCAAGTGCGGAGGTCACGGGCCAGTTAGCCGTGGGAATAGGCATGGCGGTTGACATGACTGAAGGCGGACTGACAGTAATTATGTCAGCAAGTGCACAGAAGTGGCGCGCCAATCACCGATCAAGCTTTGGCCCCACCTGCAGGCTTGTACCCTCCCCTGAGGCGCGCTTGGGGGCCACTATCGGTACCCTGAATTAGGGGTACCCCTTACTACAGCATTAAAGACACAGTGCCCGCGCAGCTATCTCTAGTCGCGCGGTAAAACAGCACCCAACCTTTCCGCATGGGTAGCTCCGGGGCTGCCGCGTGGCCAGAAAAGGTGGTATACTCCAGGATACCGTCAGTAGGTCCGGACCTCCTCAAGAAAGCACCGGACCCCTATACTCACGACTCGGATCTCCGAGTATGGTCCAGGGCTCCCATGCAAGCATGCCGGACCCCTTGGGTGAGGTCTGGACCCCTCTGAGCGGGGTCCAGGCCACCCACAGCGAGGTCCCAGGGCAGGGGATACTCTGGCCTAAGCAAGGGTCCGGTACTAACACGTGTCCAGGCTTTATCCTGTGTGCTTGCGCTCCTCGCTCAGGCGGAGACCCGATGCTGCCACGTGGCTTGTTGCCCGTGACGTAAGCCAGCGGGCGGAGCCTGACGTAAGGCCTCTAGGCCGCGCGGTCTCTGCATTTATTGTGGAGAGCACGCGCTGCCTGCCCACTCTGCTGACAGGCGATGTGCCGCCTCAGCATTTATTGTGACCTATCCACTCAGCTGGCAGGCGGCGTCCAGGCCATCCTGTAGGCGGTGTGCCTGTCTAGTCCATTGCCAAACAGTACGCCCGTGTTGCAAGGTGCACTGTGTCCACCATCACTTATGCATTGCCAAGGAAGCTTCCCCTGCACTCCAATACCACGCAGATCGCGGATGTCAGGGTACAAGAAGACTGCTCCAGCAACTCCAAGTATTACATCCATTATATTCCTAGGCCCACATGTCGGGGCTCAGCACCTTTGTACGCGCCCCACTTGAGCTATAAAAGGGGAGGCATGCAACGTTACAAGGGGGACAGAAAAAAGGAAAAACTTAGACTTAGACCTAGCTCAGGCTCACAAGTTTATACGAGCTCTCAAGGTCAATACATCACACAGTGGAGTAGGGTATTACGCTCCAGCGGCCCGAACCACTCTAAACCCTTGTGTGTTCTTGTGTTCGGTCATCGCTTAGCAAGATAGGCAAAACGCTTAAGCCCCCTCCTCATCTTAGGATTAGGGCGGATGCATTCCGCCACCCGGCCGGAGATTTCCCTCTCTAACAATGAGCATGAAAACTTTCTGTAGAGTTACTGAAGTGACATACAAAAAAGTAGAACTATTTCCAGAGAAGAATATGCAACTTCATTTTAAGAGATGCAATGCTAAGTATAACAATGTCAATGTTGTCAACAAATTCTCCATCAATTAATCATGGATCACCTAAAGAAAACAACAAATCAAGATACTCAGAAGTATCAAAACAGTTAGGAATCCTTAGCAATATAATAATATGGTAACAACTTATATTATTGTACCTAAGCTTGTAGAATTCTGGAGCAACTGCGCAACTTATTAGTTAGTACTAAGAAAACATCATGTAGTCACTTAAGGTTTTTGTTCTTAGAAAAAATTATTAACAACCACCATGAGTAAAAAATGCACATTAACATAGAATGTTCCCTTAGTGTAAGAAAGTAGGATCACGACAATTCAAGAATGGGAGGAAGAAAATCCTTCTTACCTGAGATTGAGTAGCCTAGATTTGATCCCGCTCTTTGTGTGAGGCTGTGTAACCGATATAAGTTCATAGATATGTAAAACGCATATGTAGTATGTGTGGCAATAAATTATGTTTTTGTGTATACAGATTATCGTGTATGGACATAAAAACGTTGTTAAATAGAATATGGCTGCTGACTTGTACAATCATTTATTTATGCAGTTAAGGGGCATGTTTAAATACTATGTTGTATATTTTCTTAAAAAAATTGGGGTAAAAAACTGACTACAGTTTGTTTATCGGATAAACTATATTGTTTCAATGGAAATTAAAAGATGAAAAGAACAACACTGCATTGTCTTCAATGGAAAAGGCATATCTGTGTTCAGTAGAACTCGTAGTTTTTGGTGATGGGTTTGCACGATCCCAAATAGCGAATGAACATATAAAATTTATAAGTAAATAAGTCAGATTTCAAGTGAAGTTAACAATGTATCGAGAAAAAGTAAGATGATTGGTGCTTCATTATTTCACTGATTTAATTTACTACACTTAAAAATAGGGTTTTTAATTAATTACAGTGAACTATGTGACTCCCTTGGAACGGTATTTGTATTGACCAAGGATGATGATAATGATGATGGCAGAAATGCAAAATCACAGGACCATTAGCAGCTGAACCTCATACACCTATAATTTGAACAAAAAAACAAACAGAAGAATAACCGTAAATAAGGTGTATTGTACAAACCATCAAAATTATGCAGAATGTACATTTTGTAAGTAATGTACAACTATTAATGCCCCTGCAAATCAAATCTAGATAAGGAGTATAACATCGAGATCATGTACCTCTTCTATTATGGGCTGCAATGTCTCAGTGATGTAGCCTACTTTAGAAGTGATTAGAGACCTCCTCTTGCCTGCACATTACACACCAAGTCATGATAAAGGTTAGGATTAAATAATTGTCCTAAAACCATAGTGTCAAGCCATCAAGATTCACATCATTATAAGAAAAAAATAGAATTTACTATGTCCCGCAGAATTGGAACTAAGCTTATATCCAAATCACCTCGAGCTTTCATTGGAATTAGGACGTCTTTCAGGACTTGTATGAGATGTAATGTCACACTGATGTAGCCTGCGTTAAAAAAGATTAGAGACTTGCTCTTGCCTGCATAGTACACACCATGTCATGAAAAATGTTAGAATAAAATGATTGTTCTAATATCATATTGTCAAAGCATTAAGATTCACATCATTATAAGAAAAAATGGGAATTACTATGTTGCCTAGAACTGGAACTAAGCCAATACCTAAATTACCTCGAGCCTTAATCCCAATTAGGACGTCTTCCAGGAGTCAGATCATCTAAACATTACATAGGCTATAGATATCACAATAAACAAATTCACGAAACTAAAAATTGCAGCAGAGTCCACCTAGAGGATATTCATACTCCTGAAGAACATGAGAACAAATTCGATGTGCAAACCCTTTGTGACTTCTTCTCTGCCATGTGGAAGGGGCACCGACTTGCTCTCACCATTGAATTGGTTCACACACCTATGCATGGATTAATTGGTTTCACGGTGGCAGACGTAATTTCAAGCCCCTCCCCCTCCACGATGTCTCTTTAGATCACGAAGCGAGCAAATGGGCGTGGAGCAGGTCGATATCCTCAAACCATTCCAACTACTTGAACCTAAGCATGGGTTTGTATACCATGCGATGATGAATCTTCAAGCATTGCAATAGAGGAGTACTATAAACAGAACAGAAATAATAACCTACATGTAAATGGGGTAACTTGTTACCAATTTTTAGGACAGGAACAGTAACCTGCATGCAATCATCGACATAAACATAAAGTAACCTGTATTGGAGTGAGTGGCTTGAAATTACAGTTGACATAAATGGAGTAGTCCTATCAGCAGCTAGCGGCATGTACTTTGTGGTATTTAAAAGAATTCACATCGAGCACATTTCACACTATTGTAATCTGAAATGCATAAAATCAATGGTCACGTGTGAGAGAAATCCGGCTTTCCAACTCAGCAGATGTTTTTGTTTTTTTTAAATAATAAACAAAATACTGCGGCTCTCATGTCTTTAATAAAAAAGAAGAAGAGGTGGCAATAAGATAATTCGAGTAGAATTAATTCAGAGGAAAGACATAAGATCATTTGGCCGGTTAAAATACCTAAAGAGATCTTGTAGGTCAGTTATGTATGATCAGGACTCATGAGTATACACAAGCTAAAAAAGAACTCACGCCTGTAGAGTCCGAATCTGTTCTAATATATATTTGGTTCTATTGCAACACACAAGCATGTTTCCCAATAAAACAAATGATTTTTAGTTAGAAAGAATGAATCACTAGGGTGAAACTGAAGGGGTGTTTAGTTCCCCTGAAGTCATGTGCGCTGCAGAACTTAAAGGCATGTTTCATCTTTGTTATTGGACATCAGAATATGCTCCTTTGAAGTTCTAAAAGTATGATTGGATATAGTTTTGTTCTATTCAGACAATAAAACATACATACCTTATGTAAAGTATCTGTTCTAGAGTCCTTTTTGCTATTGCTTTATGGTTTCTAACAGGAGATGAATATTATCAAATAGGAATATTTAGAAGTACGTAATAATGGGATGAAGAGAATGCTAATGGAAATATACTTACCCAGCATACCCCAAACCCTAAACCCTTGGTACAACTGTATAAGAAAAACAAAGCTCGAAGAACTGAGACCGTGGATCAATGAGCAAAGGAAAATGGTGGCCTTTTCGAACCTCAAGGTGTCCACAGTTAAAGAAAGTGAAATCTGTACTTCATACGGACCATTTCATCCAAAGGAAATTAGATGTCCACCAAAACCTAAACGAATCTAGCATTGCTAAGCCCGCGCATGGAGGATCGAAGGATTAGAAAAGCAAGAAAGTCTCAGGATATTTAGAACATGGAACCAAACAAACGAATGCCACCAAACAAACGGAGCCGAGGATCTCCGCCCCATCCGGCACCGAGGACGGGGCTCGCCGACCGAGGAAGCGGGCATGGAGGTAGGGTGGGGGCTGGCCGCGTTTGAGGGGGGGAGTGGAGGGACCAGCACGGAGTACTCGAAGCTTCGCGGTGTATTCGTACGGCAGAAGGATGATCGTGTAGTGGCCGCTGATTCTGGATCGAACGGCAAAGATAAAAAAATTGACGTGGACGCCGGACAAAGCCCTTTTGAACCGGCTTTAAAGTATATATATATATATATATATATATATATATATATATATATATATATATATATATATATATATATATATAATCATACCAACTAAATCTTTAACCTCATCTCTCCAATCATGTCCTAACCACCGCCCCTTGCCCCTACTCGCGCGAGTGTCTCGCCTCCTCTCTGGCTCTTATTTAGGGATGACAATGGGGTTCAAGGGAGTGCTCCCCGTCCTATCCCAATTCCTAAAATATATTCTCCGTCCCGGTCTCGAAACACTTAACGAGGAGGATTTCATTCTCGTCCCCTTCTCCATCGGGGATCATCCCTGTGGGAAATCTCATGGGATCAATTGTTGAGTATAAATATTACATATACACGCACAATTGTCACACGAGCGAGTGGCAACTGGTTGAAGGAAATAAAGGTTAAAGTTTGCGGGTGAGAATTTTACATCTTTATATGGGGTCATAGTGAGAAGAATTAGAGTCTGTTTGGTTAGGCTGTGGCTGTGGGAAAAAAAACTGTTGTGTACTATAAGTTGTGTGAAAAGTTGTTATCATGTTATGTGACGTGAGCTGTTAAAAAGCTAAGGCCATTTTCAAACCTACGCGTTCAGGCAATGTTTGGTATGTACTCCCTCTTTAAAAAATCGTATGCCATTTTAATTTTATTATAAGTTAAACTGAGTTTATAGTACGCCTAAATCATAATATGAATTAGAACTGGAATTAAATATAACTTTTTAGTGCATTTTTTTGGTACCTAAGAAACGTATATACTTTGTATAAATGATCAGAGGTATAGTAATTTAATTTATGTCGAAATTCAAAAAAACCGTGTATTATTTTTGAAACGAAGGGGACACATGGTGGGATTGATCACTAAAATTAAATAGATCGCTCATGATATAGTACATGGCACAGCAGTACGTGTGGTCCGTGAACAGAGTATTGCCGTCGTTCATGAATCATGATTTTTTGTTAAAAAAATGTCCTTCCACAACTTTCTGTCTCAACTTTCAATCTTCCCGCACTTGGAAAAATCGATCTCGCTACACAGACACTGAAGATGAAGGAGGAGAGAAGAATACACAAATTATCTTCTATTTTTAAGGAGCGAGATTTTTAAAAACTCGCAGAACTCATCAGATTTATCAAGTTTTTATTTTTTTAGAAATTACTGACTTCCAATGACTGGCTACTGCCATGATGCAGACGTATTATGGTAGTTTCGTTTCACAGACGGCGCTAGACGGCGCTGGAGTGCAGGGGACGAAATAAGGACCGCACGGATGTAGCTGTGATATAACCCTAAGTTAAAGGTTTTTATTAAAGGCTTGTTCGGTTTTACTTCAATTCTACTTCAATTCATATGTATTGAGAGGGATTAAGGAGGTTTCAATTCCTAGTAAGTTAAAATCTCACTCAATCCGTATCAATCCCATCCAATCCATATGTATTGAAAATAACCAAACAAAATAGGAAAAAATCAATGGCTCTGCTCAGCTTCAGCTCAACTACTATCTCTCTCACATGCATACAATGCCGGGAAATGGTCGGAGGTGACGTGGATTCATCCATGTCACCTTTTGTAGGCTAGACGGAAGATGGAATAGGGATAGAAACGAGCTGAGCTCTCAGCTTGGCTTGGCTCGGTGTGGCTCGCTCAGTGGCCGAATTCGGCTTAGCTCGTCTACTCACCGAGCTGTAAAAGGAGGCTCGGTATCGGCTCGTGAGCCGGTTTGGCTCGGCTCGCGAGCTGCACTTTTAAAACTAATATTGCATTATATAGTAAATTAATAGTCTATAAATGTGAAATAAATAATCATAACACGACATTACAAGTAATCTAAATTATAATTGTTATATATTCATCATTAAAGACTAAGAAACGAGTCAGATATTTATAAGATTATCCAATATTCATCATTATTGTGTAGGTTGATTAATTTTATGCAGCTTGCGAGCCAGATCGGCTTAACTCGACTCGTTGGTTCAACGAGCCCGAAAATCTGGCTCGGCTCGACTCACTCAGGCTCGCGAGCCACACCGACGAGCTCGGCTCAGGACCATCGATCTTTTTTCCCAGCATGGAACAGCCGATTAGACTGTTAAGAACTACGTTACCACGGATCACCAGATCCGCTCCCTTCCCTCCCGTCAGCAGTAGAGGCGCGAGAAGATGTGGAACACCCGTCTCCCTACCCAGAATCACGACAGAGAACACACGAGATACATGATGTAGGGTTGGGCCTTTGGCCTCTTTCTCTTCTCTATTCCATATGAAGGGTATTGGTTTTATATATAGAGACGCGATAGCCCTCAGGGCTATATTCGGTATTTGCCCACATAACCCTTCATTAGGGTTTCTCAACACTCTCCCTTGGGCGAATACCGCGACCAACACATGCCTCGTTAAAACTCCAAAAAAACCCAGTGGGAAAAATATGGAGAAAGAGTGCATGGTGATACAAATTGCATTTGCACTTTGTTGCCTCGTTAAAAACCTCATCTGAGAAACTTCAAGAAAACTCACCAAGGGAAAAAGAGTACAACAGGTGTCATCGGGACAAATTTCGATCATCTAGGATCTAGATTCTACCGAATCTTCTACAAAGGCTAAGTTTAGAAATATGCTCCCCTGATCCTTGCAAAACTGTATCAATATGGCAAAATATTTTCTTCTGGAAGTATATGCACATATAGATTTAGCAAATAGATTGCATATCCTTGCAAAGATTATTTCAGGAACTTCACCTCAACTCACTTCTAGGATACACGAGGTAAGTGCACGTATCAACATAAATAAGCCACTTCGACTAGTGGTGTTCGATCGACTAGATCTACATATTTGATAGAAACTTCCATAAAGGTTCACATATTGATCATCAAGCTGACGCCTTCAGGGCATAGAATATGACATTTATTGTCACACGATTGTGATCAATATATGCATTCGCTCCCCCTGACGATGACATATGTCAAAGTCGTTATCCCTCATAACTCAAGCATATTCTTCAAGATATATATCTCATTGTTCATCTGGAATAACGAGAATGGACGAGGTTGGGGTGCTATCATTTTCTATCTTACACCACAATTTATACATAGTTGTGCAAAGCAAGTAACATGTCCTTATATAGGACTTAGGGGATAATATAGTTGCAATAGTACATATTCTAAATATGACACATCGCTCCAGGCGTTCATCCATTGCAACATCTATGATGGTGTAACAAAAGTCTATCAAAGATCGTAATCCATCAGGGATTTTTCATCGATCAGATACATCGTTATAGTCTGTCATTCTGGCATGATGGGGATATTTTTGCCAGTAACACCTAAACCTTATAGGTTTCTGCCATCAGGGCTTTAGAGGATACCGTAATTCCACATCAAGTGAAAATACCATGAGTAAAACTTGTGGAATGCACATGTGCTTATTCGGTGAACTTCAAGTCCTTTGGTACCTCATCTTATTCCTTTTCGAGTCTGTATGGGTCTTTATCCCTTTATAGGGATTATCAAACTTTGGTGTTCAACACAGACTTTATTTCTTCTGAAAAAGTTCCATTAAGGAACTATAATCTCATCTAGGAGATATTCTCTCTACATAGGAGAGTGTTCATTCGTCAGGAATGTATTATTTGGTACGAGATTTATATGTTGCATATTTATAATTCAAAGATATGGATCCTCCTAGGATCTCATGACGGATCTTCAGAATCCTATTAACTGCATAATTTAATTCATGCCATTTGCCAGATATATTACATAGCGGAACAGTGTTTATTCAACACATACGTGGGATGGGTCTCTCACAAGACCACTTAAACCATCGCATTCACCACACATTATTTCAATAGTGCCCATAAATGTCCGAACTTCAAGCTCGTTACTTTCATTTTGCGATTATTGGTTCAGCCTCGATTGCATTTATCAATGACCCGATAAGAGAGCTTAAAGCACTCATGCCTAGGACTTTGTTTTGGATCCATTTGCAATCTAGAGGGGCAAGATAGGTGTCAACATATTTGTCTCCCACATTTAATAATGATCTTCGTCATTTCCCAAAACGAAAGATTCATTGTTTCGTATTCCCAGCATAATGATATTGCGCGCATTGCTAGGAACTTCATCATCAAGATGAACCTCTTCGTGAGGCAAATCACCATCAGGGTGAATTAATCAAAGGAGAGTTATCACAGACCACGTGAATCTACAATCAGAACATATGCTTTGACTAAGGCTGATGGATCATATTCGCAGGCGTCCCCAAGAATAGATCAAATACAAATAAGTCAAATGTGGATACGATATTAATCCCGGGTATATCCACATCTACATCAGGTAGAAGCATTCAAACCAATATGGTTACTCCTCAACGATTTCTGGCAGACTCCATATACACAGGAGTACACACCGAACGACATGTTCAGTTTAGCTTTTGTGCGTTTAATAGAATATTGAGGCATTACACTAGATGGACATTTATCTCCCCCTAATGCCGAGATGTTCTAAAAGCATACAGATAATATCCCCAACCACAATCATCCAGTTGTGGCCATTGTATGCTATTGTGGTGATTTATTTAGGAAATCTTACGCACATTACAGATAGGGGTTTTATGCAGTGAGCTTTGGACTTAGATTAGTGTAGTGGCATGAATACTACATATTTGTCCTTCAACATGAAGGGTTAGTCTCAACATCCAGCGAGACACGCAACAACAAGTTGCTTCATGGTTACAATTCTGCAATCTTATTGTTATTACTACCAAATGCATAGTCAATCATTAAGATTTAGACTGATATACGCAACACTATTTTATCCATGAGGGTCCTTCAGGGGCTCATGCATACCATTCGTCGTTTGGAGCTATTAGTTGACTTCAGATCAACAAGTAAAATGACCATCAGGGTCTAGCGCTCACAAGGACATTCACTGGTTGTATTGTGCTTTGAGACACATAGGAAAAATGTGTGTGCTTATATTGGTAGTAAAGTGCATGGCATCAGGCCAATGCTGCCAAGCAAAGATTTTTATATACAGAGATGTATAGTCCAGCTCGTTTTTATCACTTCCCATGGTTTACCCAATTACTCATACCGCTCTGAAATTGGGTATCGATTTATGCAACATTTTTAGGTATTATACTTTTGAGAGAGAACTAATAACAATAGTTAATTATTTGTGATGCTGCCAGCAGGGCAAACATTTCTCCTCATATTATATACCAATTTGTTCTATAAAGCATTATTTCGATCTCTTCGTTGTTCGGCAAAAACAGAAGCTTTGGAATAGAACAGACAAGGCCAAGAATTCATTTTATCTGGGAAAATCACCATATAACTAGCTTTTGATGAAACAAATGATGATAACTGCTTGGCAAGAACGAAACAATACTGGTATCCGCCTAGGATCCATCTTCAACAATAGATATTACTGCTCTCATACGAAGAAATCATCAGGAGTAGAGAGGATACAACAGGTCTCTACAAGATCTGCATATCTCTATCACAAATTACCATCACTAGTAGTCTAGTGGTCAAGACATATGGCTCTTCTGGCTCCAAGGACCAATGACATATTAATGTCTAATTTAGCTTCAAGCTCTGTGGTAATATGGGATTTCATGGCTATTTTCTACTCTTCTTACTCCTGGTAGATCAGAGATATATTACGGTAAGCATTTCAAAGGGTGAAATTCAATGTAGTTTTGCTACATAAACTCCAGTATATGTCCATTTAGGACTGACCTTTACCATTTAGCTTAAAGCTATACCATACCAATCAAAGAACTATACCAAGTCAATTCAGTGACTAAGTATTTACAATTCTGAGAGATGTATGCAACACAAGCATAGAGGTCCTAGATAGGACGAGTAAAGTGGTTCAACGAGAACACACAATGGTTTTTCACACAAACATTGTGAAAAATTCTCAGAATTACCTTTCGATGTACTCGCAACTTCGTGTTGCTAAGGTACTAGCCATTTATCTCAAAGTTCGCTTCATGCCGTTCAGCGACAAATAGCAATGTGCCAACATCTGGTTGAGCAATGTATGACTGAGATTCTAGCATTTATTCATCTGATAAGGTCTTAGTGCTTACTAATAAAATCTCAATTTGTGATGTTTTCTGCGCCAAAAAGGCTTTCATGCATTATATTATATACCTTTGAGTTACTTCGGGTAAAACTTTATGCACGAGGAGAGAGAGCAGAGATTTAACTTATTTGTGTTTCATTGTATTTCAAATTAATTTCCCAGATTTAAAATAGTTGTTATGGCCACTTGGCGATATATATAAATATACGATGCCACACAACACAATCAAACAAAATATAGAGCCAAACAAAATTGTTTACGAAGGTTGCAAAATAATGTGACTTAAGGGGCTCGAATAACCCACCACAATCCATGCAAGTACAAGCTCTAGCATATCTGACGTCAATGCGTGTGCGGCCATCAGAGCTACGACAACACAACAAGCCTTCGTAACAAGCACAATAGACGCAATTGTGGCTCGGTAATTGGGGTACACGATAAATCCACGCAACATGCGCAACAGGCGCAATTGTGGCTCCGATGATCACAGCTGACAGACAGTGCCTACAGGGCATGCGAAAAATACGCGACTCAGCGATGGCGGTCTGACTCAACAGGAGCGATCCGATTAATAGAGAGCGCGACATAGCAATCACATGACGCAGCCAAGTTCGTACGACACAAATACTGTGTCGTGTTGCCAGGGCGCAGCCAATGCATAGCTGATGTCATAACTCAGCCGATTAATAACGCAGCCTGATCGGCGTGTCCGAGTACCCACTATACAATTTAATCGCTCATCGTGAGTTTAAAAGCTCAACGCAATATAAATATTTAGAGCGATTTAACAATGCACTATATATCCTTCATATCTTTCTGCTAATTATTTGCTACGGAAACAAAAGCAGAAAAATAATACCAGATTTAATCCATAAACATAACGCATCTGGTGTAAAAAAATGTTCTCATATTTAAGCACACATTTTTTCTATTAATTATTTGCACTAGAAATAATTAATTAAAGTAGAAATCGCAACACAAACCATGCTTGATTCTATTTATTATTTTCATTAGAAAAATAAGATAAAATATCATGAAGCATGTATATAAACTAAAACATGTATAATGGAGAGATATTTTTTTCTTCCACCACTCCCAAGTTTCCTATGCATGCACTCTAGTCAATCAGTTGCATGCGGCTTTGCCTTTTTTATCTTTCTCCGTCACCGTAATAATAGGCAACTGCCTTGACCAAGTACGAAAAAAACACAGGTAGCTTGCATGCAGCATGCAGGCGGAAAGGAATCCTGTGCATCCGCGGGTGCGCATGCAGCCACGCGACGAGGGAGTGGTGGGACCCACGCATTGGCCGTTTTGACCGCCCCAGCAGGGACGCGGCACCAACATCCACCGCCGCCCCTATCCCAGGTTTGCACTTTTTTTCTCGTGAGTTGTTACTGGACGCGCTTGCTTTACTGGAGCTCGCGGCGTCGTCGATCAGCATCCAAATCTGGATGCCAAGCTAGCGTGACCTGACCATCTTCTGGTGAGAGCTAGCTGCCACGGGTGCGGGCGCTTCCAGCACGGACGCAGCACCATGACGGAGACAACAAGTCGGTGGCGCACAGATCACACCAGCGGATCAAGAAAACATACCGCTCGATTGCGTAGAGGGAGAATCGAAGGCTGTCGTGTAGGACAGTTCGGCTAGGCCAAGGACCTGCCGGCGTGACGAAGAGTTGATGCAGATCTGATCTCGCAGCAACGTTGAGGTAGAGCGTGCTAATAACGTGTTAAGAACTACGTTACCACGAATCACCAGATCCGCTCCCTTCCCTCCCGTCAGCAGTAGAGGCGCGAGAAGATGTGGAAGACCCGTCTCCCTACCCAGAATCACGACAGAGAGCACACGAGATACATGATGTAGGGTTGGGCCTTTGGCCTCTTTCTCTTCTCTATTCCATATGAGGAGTACTGGTTCTATATATAGAGACGCGATAGCCCTCAGGGCTATATTCGGTATTTGCCCACATAAACCTCCATTAGGGTTTCTCAACATAGACGATGGGTTACACTGTTGGACTGTTGGGCCGTGTTGGATAGATAGCTCGAGCCACGGCCCTTCAAGGCTTCTTGGCGTCCCCTGATATCAGTGGCGGGCCTGTTTGTTTGCTTTGAATGAGAAAGGCAGGACAAGCATCCGTCAGTCGCCGCCGTCGCACGCACGTCACTGCCGCTACCGCACCCCGTTGGGCCGTGGCCCATAGGCGACAGCCACGTCCGCGTCCGCGTGTCCATAGACAAATTGCATGGGACATGAGGTCTGAGTGTCCGACACCTCCCAAACGCCCAAACGTCGCACCGTTGTAGGGGGGCATGAGGTGCCTAATTTTTAGATGATTCCTGATCCAACCAATTGACATAAGTAAATGGATACTTTTTATGATTTATGATTTATGTTTATATCATAACAAGTTAAAATTGTATCCTTATATGACTTCATAATTAATTATTAATTATCTTTGTGTGAACTAGGGATGTTAGTACGGAATTCCAGGATCAGGGATGGCCATTCCACACCATTCGTGCGGAGAGAAAAATTATCCGCCCCGCTAACCGGAGAGCTTTTTATAAATTTTATCTCCATAAAAAAACTCGTCCCTAGCTATTATAAATACAATTTTTGGAGGTAAAAACAAATTGACTATATTAAATTAATTTAATTTGAACAAGCACAGTTTAAAATTAAAAGAGATGTCTACTTTAGAGTTTAACATGTCAAGGGACTAATTTAAAGTATAGAAATTCGTGGGACGGGTACGTGGAGAACCAGGACGGGATAGTTCCCTATTTCCGTTCTCGTGCATCCGTCCATCAGGTTCGTCACGCGCCGGCGGCATATGACAGAGGCAAATAAGCAGCGAATCGGCACCCTCAACGGCCGCCGCCGATGCACGCACGTCACAGCCGCTACATGGCTACATCACGCCGCACCCGGCCCAACGGCACCCGTAGGGCCGGCCGTGGCCCATAGGCGGCAGCCACGTTCGCGTCCGGGCCGGTCCGCGGCTACAACTAATTCCCGGAATCCCGGGTCCCGCGCGCGCTAGCTCTCTCTATCTCTCCACCACCTCACCTGCCGCCATGACACCACCCCGCGCGCACGCTGCCGCAGCGGCACCGGCGCGCTCACACGCCCACACCCCCTTCGTCTATATATTCCGCACCCCGCCCGCCTCTAGCCATAGCCTTATAGGCACATCCCGGCCAGCCGCAGAAGTGCCCAGAATTGAAGGCCAGAACCAAGCAGCCCGTGCAACCTCTCATATCATCCCCTGCCACGCACCTCCGTCCGCCGCGCCATGGAATCGAGGAGGAGGGCCGTGCCCACCGTGACGGCGGTTGCGGTGGCGACGCTGCTGCTGATGTCGTCGGGCGTGGGCGGCGACTTCGCGGCGGACCGGGCGGAGTGCTCGGAGCAGCTGGCGGGGCTGGCGACGTGCCTGACGTACGTGCAGGAGCAGGCGACGGCGACGGCGCCGACGCCCGACTGCTGCGCGGGCCTGAAGGCGGTGCTGCAGAGCAGCCGCAAGTGCCTGTGCGTGCTGGTCAAGGACCGGGACGACCCCAACCTAGGCCTCAAGCTCAACGTCGACAAGGCGCTCGGCCTCCCCGCCGTCTGCCACGCGCCCGCCAACATCTCCGACTGCCCCAGTACGTAGTCTGTTTGTATCCATCCACGGTCTCTAGCCTCCCTTATTTTAGTTGCTAGTAAGTGTAGTGCTGTGAGATTTATTTTTTATTTTTTCGTAGCTCGTCTAGTTGGATAAGCTAGTTTAATTCATACAAAATCTTATACTAATCATTATATTCTATTGTGGATAGATTTTGTGTTAATTATTTGAGTAGGAGCCGGATGATCGGGGAAGAAGTGAAGCACGAAAGATGATCTAAATAATATTGTCTATTATATTTAAGTGAAGATAATTTTAACAATCTAAACTGTTTGGTTTTAAAAGTGTTATATGCGTGGGTTGCAATTCATTTATTAGATTAGCGTAGTAGTATATTAGTAGTAGATCAGAGCAGCAAAGCCCCGACAGATCCATTTCAGACGTCGCGACAGTTTTCGGGCACCACCATGTCACCTCGTACGACGAGGAACACAACACCGCGTTACGACAGTGCCTAGAAGGACGTCTCGACCAGCAGCAGCACATGTCACATGAATTCCGTGTCTAGTAGGAAACTGAAACAGTGCCACTTTTGTCTCCAAAATAAATATCATGCGCCGGTTTATTTTTTTTACAAAAAAATTTAAGTAGATTTACAAAAAAAAATCATTAACGATATTTATATCTTTAAGTAAGTTTGGTATTATAAAAATAGATTCAGCAATAATCTAGTGCGAGAAGGCTCCAAACGCACGGGGTTTCTTGCGGGCGCACGGCACGGCACGGCAGGGCAGGCCACCCCCCGTGATCTGCGAGCGTGATCGATGCCGGTTCGGTGTGCTGTCCTGTCGTCACGCGCGGTCGTGTTGACGTGTTGTATCATGCGCCTGCCTCATCATTCTGCCCACTTGACTTGGGCTAGCAGAAGAGGGGAGACCTGGTCTGACACTGACAGGGACTAGTGTGTTTGTGCTGCGCTGGGATGCTATGCTGCGATCTGCAACTGACGTGCTCCTGTTCCGTGGCGACGGCACGCACAGGGCTGCTGGACCTGCCGGCCGGCTCCAAGGACGCGCAGGTGTTCGAGCAGTACGCGAAGCAGCAGGCGGCGGCGGCGGCGACACAGGGCGGCGGCGCACCCACCAGTGAGTTTCTCCACCCGTCCGTCTCGCTACTTGTATATGCATTGCATTGCGTGAAGGGAATTGCATCTATCTATCTATCTATCTATCTATCTGGATTCTGGAAGCAATTAATCCGCCGAGACCGAGAGCTAGTGTCTAGCTCAGCGCAACTGCTGCACCGATACCGGATCACAGTGCCTCGTCCGACGCCGACGGCGTTTAAGCCTGAATCGGACGGGACAACTGATCGTCCTGTAGCCTGCCAGTGCAAAGAGCACAGCTGCTGAACAGCGCGCGTGCTTCCTCTACTGAACACAGAGCACGCAGTACAACAACGCCGGACGCCGGTAGAACAGCAGCCTCTTGCTGTCTGCCACTCGTGGCGCGCGGCCGGCCTGGCGGGCATCTTCACTTCGCACTCGCTCGTTTCCGACTGCTAGTGCCACTGCAATCATCGCTGCCTTTACGTGTGTGTGCCTGTCTAACAGTAACGCACGCCTGAACATATATGTGGTGCTCTCTCCAGGTGGACGCAGCAGCGCGGCGGCGAGCACGACCGCGGGCGCGCAGAAGAGCGGAGCCTCAGCCGCCGCTCCCGCCGCCCGGTGGTTGGGAGTGGGGAGGGTCGGTGGTGCTGGTGGCGGCGCACGCGCGGTGGCGCCGCTCGCCGTGCCTTTCCTGCTCCTGCTCGGGTAGATAATAATAACTTTACGCGCGGCCAACGGCCCGAGTCCCGGCGGTTTGGTTGGCGCCGCGCGTTGCCGACTTGTGGTGTGCTTCGGGACTTCGGGTGCGTGCGTGTGTGGTGGGGTACTTTTCACACTATATTGGAAAAAAGAAGCTATTATATATCTTTGAATGAAAAAAAAAGTGTATCGTTGTATAATTATCTTTTTTCGTGTCCGTGTATCCTTTGAGAGCAAACTCTTCTCATATAGTCATCCAATGAATATTATTCTATCTGACTCTTTATATACCTCTCTCTTAGTTTAAACGGGCTATCTATTCTTTACTCTATAAATATTCTAGACTTATATACAAAACGACGAAAAAAATCTACCCTGTATTGTAGGGCGAAGATGTGGTTAACTTTTTGAGCCTGATTTTGTTTTTTTAAAGCAAAAGATGAAATCAAAGAGGTTTAAGTTTTCTACAACTACTTTGAATAAATAACTTTTTATAGTACAAATATGAAAGCAATTTAGACTATGCTTTTACTACTTATCAAGTTTGTTATATTAATAAACATATGTGCCAAACAGAAACTGAAATAGAACTACAAATAATTAAGTGTTATAGTAAATGAAATAAAGATATTTTAAATAAAATATATTAAAAATGGCGTTGTAAATTTGATTCATTTATAAAAATATTAGGAACACAGACGTGAAATCGGTTTTTTTAGTTAGCTATATTGATTAAGAGATATAGTCACAAAGTACATATAAATAATATATAGTTTATTTACAGTGGATAACTCATAGCAGTTTAAACTAAACGACTTTCAACTTTTTTTCTCACAACAACTTTTTCACCGTAGACAGCTCGCAACAGCTTTTCATAGGTTGTAGCTGAACCAAACGAGTGTTTGGACTACTAGGTAGCTATTTAGGGGTGGCAATGAGGCGGGGCGGAGCCTCCCATCTCCGTCTCGTTCTCCAAAACCCAGTTCTCGTTCTCGTCATGTTTAGCTTAACGGGAACAAACTTGCTTAGACCAACTCCAGCAACACTCCGCATGCGGCTCCGTATCCCTATTTTGCGCAGCGAAGCACACTATTCATCAGTCCAGCAGTCTCTGCATCCCTCTCCGTAAAACGCACGGGTTGTACCCGCACTCCCCTTTTCCACGCTTTCTCTCTCCTCTCCGCAGCTCTCTGCACGCGCGCGCGGCTGCTCGCGGGTCCCAGGTGTCATAGACTGCATGCGGAGTGTAAATACGGAGTCTGCTGGAAACGGAGACGGATACGGAGAGGAGAGAGAAACTGTTGACCGCGCGTTTTAGGGATACGGAGAGGTAGTCTGCTGGAGTTGGTCTTACGGCCCATGGGATGGGGAAGGGCGTGTTGAGCGCTAGGGCGGCCTGGGGCGGCATGCAGCTGCCGAGTGTCGAGCCCAGCAAATCCGGCTGTCGAGTCATTCAGGCCTTCGGGCGAGCAGTGCGTCAAACAGGCCGTAAGCCTGGATGAGGCGGTCTAAACTGCTAGCAGCAGTATCTGCGGCAAGCCAGAAAGCAAATAATAAAGCATGCCAATATAATTTGGAATAGTTTATTTGATCGATTGTCCGATTCAATATTTTATCCTCTTAGCAATTAAAACTACATGCTACTATTGTATCAAACCAAATTATTCTCTAATGTTGGGAATTATGTTGAAGCCATTATTAATAATTATCCTTAAACTAGGGTACGAGTTTGTTCGGTTAAAAGTGAACTGAGTGAAATTACTAGAAATTAAATCCATTTCTACTCAAATTGAGTAGAAGAGGATTTATTAATCTTCTTCATTCAATTTCAATCCATTGCATTGCAACCCAACAAGGTCTAAAGTGCATTATAAATTGATTTGGTATACACAAAATGCGTATATTTGTCTTTCATTAGTTAGTTTCTGGGTACTTTTTTTTTGTATATCATTCCATTTTTTTCCTTTTAACAATGGCGTACAAATGAACTCATGTTGGTACTTGGCAGTCGATATATAGCGACTATTATGTTCCGAGTCTGCTAGTATATTTTTTTTCTAGATGCTTTGTAATTACTAGTAGATATGCACATGCGACATACACGCGTCTAAAAAAACGTACACACAACAATACAACATGCGCGTATCTACCAATCCAATCCGTATCAAGTTTCACACTCGTTCATTATTAAAATGGTGTTGTAAAATTGATTCATTATAAAAATATTAGGAACACAGTTGTGAAATCGGTTTTTTAATTAACTATATTGATTAAGAGATATAGTCATAAAGTGCATATAAACAAATATATTTTGTTATAGCGGACAACTCATAGCAGTTTGAACTAAATGACTTTCAACTTTTTTCTCACAACTTTTACACAACAGACAGCTCGTAGCTGAACCAAACGCACCCGGGCTACTAGGGGGCTATTTAGGGATGGCAATGAGGTGGGGCGGGACCAGCCCCCCATCCACACCCCGTTCCCCAAAACCCATTCCTTGTTCTCACCCCGTTTAGCTTAACAGTGACAAACTCATCCTCATCCCCATCTTACAAATCCCCGTTCTCTATTTGGGGCCATGTAGAAAATGTTGTAAAAAATATTCACTACATCATAACAATTACAAATATATCAATTATCAAAAGAGAACAAGACAAAATAAATCTGAAACAACTAACAGCTTTATAATACAATCATAACTCACAAATCACGATTATTTTAACTTAGTAATAGTCTCACACTCTCACAGATCACATACACAAATACACATTAGGATTTCTTATCGGGTCTCCAATGAAGTCATGTGGATAGTTTCTTCCCTCCCATTAGCCCCACGGTGGAGAAACCATCCTCACACCTGTCCTAAATGGGTAGGATCCTCATGGGCCCTACTCCCATGGAGAATTTTGCCATCACTAGAACTATGGGGCTTCAACCGATAGAGTGTGACAAAAACAAAAAACAAAATCGACTTCACACAACCCAAGCCCAATAACAACTTTTGTCCCTTCTCCCCTAACCATAATGGCATGTGCTGATGCGCAAGCTTCGGCTTGCGGCCCATGGAACGAGGAAAGGCGCGCCGGCTGTCGAGACTCGAGAGTCGTTCAGGCTTCAGGCCTTTGGGCGAGCAGTGCATCAAACATACCGTAATCCTGGATGAAGCGGTCGAAACTGCTAGCAGAATTTGCGGCAAGCTAGAAAGCAAACGATAAAGCATGCCAATGTATTTTGGAATAGTTTCTTTGATCGATTGTCCGATTCAATATTTCATCCTCCTACCAATTACTGTTGACGTCGAGCATTTTTTGGTGATACATCGCCCACAAATCTTCATAATTGATGACTAGTGTCTTCTCTTCACTAAAAAGGTCCCTTTGGGACAAGGAAATATTGCATGTATAGTTGCACAATGCTCTATAATGGTGTCCTATAGATATAATTATCAGGAACATTTTATTTCTTAGAGAACAACTCTTTTACAAGCATATACAACTTCTCATGAGAATACCTTACTTTGTCCTCTTCCCAGAACTCAAGATGTTCAGTAACTTGAGGCTCTTTGCTAGAAGAAGATACCATACTCTCCATCGCTTAAACGTACTTCTCCATTGCTTATGAATGAGCCTTATATTCATACAAACTATCTTCCTTTTTACAATACCAGTTCATCTCTTTCTCGTTCATAAGTGGGAGAATTCGACGAGTACATATGTTATGTTGCATGCCAGTGGTCCTTGGAGGGTGATGGCATTTTTGTTGGCCTTTTGTACCCTCATGATGTCCTTGGGATGCTTAAAGGATCACGATGCCCAAGACATGTGGGGTAAATTGCGCTTTTCTAAAATTCTTGCAAAGATAAAACCCTAATCATAAGCCCAATCCTCACCCAACATTCTTGCAAGATTGAAATAAATTAAGCACACTAGAATGCTAGAATAAACCCTAAGCTACAATGGCAATTTCTTGAAACATAAATGCTGAAAGTAAATTGCTCAAAGTAAATGTGAAATGCATAGAAAGGGTTAAGATGACTCCTCCAAAATTTTTTGAGATATAGAAGAGTCGACACTCTTCACTAGTCCTTGTTGGGGCACCTGAGCAAGGATATACTTCCCCTTAGTCATTGCAATAACTAAGTGCTCACTACAAGCTGAGTTTTCACCACTCTAGCACGATGAATCGCTCACAACCGTGTACAACTCCGAGCCAAGTCAGCAACAAGTCCTCTAGGTTGATCACCACACTACAATTGATACTATGTCGTCTAGGTGATGTTGATCACTAAGAGTAATAAACTATAGACTCTCACTTGACCATGCCAAGCCTAATGTGAGTGTTGGATGCACATGGTGCCTCTCTCTTACACTAATGAGGCCCATAATCGTGGGGTTATAGTTTTGCTAATCACCTCACTATGTAATGGGTATCCCAAACTCTCTCAAAAAATGTTATGTTTGTTGGAAAAAGGCAATACATTCAATGTGGCTGGTGGGAGGGGTTATAAATACCCCAACAATCAAAACTGTCTGTTACTTTTCCACTCAGAAATCGTGTGCATTGGACCGGTCTGGTGCACCATAGGTGTGCTACCAGACCTCTCAGTGGCGTCATGTAACACCCAAAATCTTATTTTGGATTTATTAAAAAGATTTTTTAGTTCTAAATAAACGTTGTAAATAAGGATTTTATTAGTTTAGAAATTATTTCTTGAAAATAAGTAAATGTCAATATTATATTTTGAATTGTCAAAGTTAGATTTGGGTCTCAAAACTAGAAGTTAAAATTGAAAATCTTTTAATAAACATAAAGATTTTCAATTGTTGATATGAGTGAATTATTTTCTTCTTCTCTCTCATGAATTAAGCATCAATATTATTCAAAATAATAAAATAAATAATAAAAATATTATCGCATCATGCTGGGAATATTTTGTTTGTTGCATCTAAATTGGAGCTTGAATTTCAAAACCTAGACTTAAATTGAAAATGAAAGCTAAAATAGAAAGGGAATTAAAAGAAACAAAAAGAAAGAAAAGAGAAAAAGAAAAGAAACACATACCTAAGTTTGGGACGATTCCCCTCACCTAGCCCATTATCGTGCACCCGCCGGCCCACTCAATCACCGCATTGGTCGCGATACCGCGCCGACAACAGGGGCCCTGGTGTCAGCCTCTCGCCCTATCCCCTTTCTCCCCATTTCGCTTACAACTGGACCCCACTCGTCATTCCCTGCTGGCTCTCGTTCTTCAGCGGGATGCCACTGTCCCATGGACCCCCCGTGTCAGGTTCTCTTCCCCGATCGCACGTCGACCACAACCATCTACGCCAATCACGCGCGTCAGCCTGTTTCCAGCTAGGTTGTTGGGATCGTGTACTCTAGGCTATAAAGGTTGGGCGCCGAATGTGGTCCCCCCTTTTTTCTCCTCGTCACGACCCAACCACCGAGCTCAACGCGGGAGAGAGAGGAACGCCGCCGCCTCGAACGCTCACTGTCGTTGTTCAGTCGATTCGGGGAGGCCGAGCCAATTTGCCTTGAAGTGTGGTTTGTGTATGGGTCCAACATAGCATGATTTTGGGGTCGATCGGGAGGGAATTGCTCACCGGAGTTCTACTCGGGTGCCGCACCGCGCGTGTGCCGTGGACTCGGTGAAAGTTCTCTTGTGGGTTTTGGTGGTTTGGATGACAATCCAATTATAGGACTAACAAGTGTGTTAAGTGTTGAATAGGTGCTAAGTGGGTTTTCGAGGTACCGAGTGCACGGGAGAAGGTCAAGGAGACTAGGAACCCAAAGCCAGGGGTGAAGAAGAAGACTTGCAAAGTCAAGGTTGAAATCGAGTTAAGAAGAGTTATGGTGCATCAAGGATCACTACATAAGGACATGACTTACAACCAATGAGGTAACATCTACAGTTATGTGGTGTAAGTCATAAGGCTCAAGATCAAGCTCGAGAAGTGAAAATGGGGGTTGGAGCTCAGATATGTCAATCTAGATCAAGTCAAATTGACTTGATGGTTTAGAGTCCAACATCGACCTCAAACATGCCAAATTGGGTAAAACGATGAAAAAGGTTAAGTACGTAAGGTTTGAGTGTTGAACCATGTTGCATACACCTCTTACTACAACTTTGGTGCTTTGGTTTGCTCTCTAACTCTTTCTGTAGAGAAAGTGCCATTCTGAGCTCTCCTTGAGGAGAAACAGAAATGCTAGGAGAAGAACAAGAAAGAGGTAAGTTTCTAGGACTAAGTAAATTGGATTATACTCTAAATGTGTTTGTTTAAGTCTCAGGAAAATTCTCCCAAAAGTTGAAGTCAAACGGAGAAAGAATGGAGGAAAAAGCACTTAGTGTGTTGTTGGCTGGTGCATAGGACAGTGAATAGTAACTGTCCGGTGAACAAGACAGTGAATAGTAACATGTCTGGTGCACAGGTCAGTGAATAGTAACATGTCCGGTGCACATGACAATGAATAGTTACCTGTCCGGTGCACATGACAGTGAATAGCTACCTGTCCGATGCATAGGACAGTGAATAGTTACCTGTTCGGTGCACATGACAGTGAATAGTAACATGTCCTGTGCATAGGGCAGTGAATAGTAACATGTCCGGTGCACCAACGGCTAGCTCTTCCAGAGAAGGAAACTGTCAATCAGATCCGTTACTCTGCACTGTTCGGTGGCGCACCGGACAGTCTAGTGCACCCACAAACAGGGAAGGCTGGGAGCTTCCAAATGAAGCTCTAACGGCTCGTAGGCCCTTTGAGACTATAAAAGGGACCCCAGGCGCCTCCAACAAGTGAACAAGAGTAGCCAACAAGTCCATACATCATTTGGATCAATTCTTTCTCTCCCTCTCTTGTGTATCTCTCTAGTTTGTGTAGAGGCGAAGTTATAAGCCTTTAGAGAGAGGGGAAGTGCTGCTAAGAGTTAGAGCAAAATCTTGGGCGCATTGTTACTCTGCCGGAGTGCTGCCGAGAAGATTGTAAGCAGCCACAACATCGTTGTAACTGATATCAACATAATGGAAGGCTCTATCTATCGCACAGATCTGAGAAACAGAGGAAGGAGTTGAAATAGACTCTAAGCCAAGGTTTGGCTAACTCCAACGAGGACTAGGCAAGCATTTCAGGTTTGGCCGAACCTCGGGATAAATCCTTGTGTCTGTGTGCTCTGCTCTGTGTTGTGTGTTGTTTCTCTGTCTTATTTCCTCTTTATACTTGCACTTCAATACTTATATGTGGTACAAGCCGTATTTGAAGTGCAGGGTATTTTAAGACAGGAACTTCAATTCCGCTGCAACCTACTCGAAGGGTCTTTCATTCCACTGCGATCTAGCCTTTGAGTAGAGTAAGAATTTCCAGTTTTAAAGTGATAATTATTATTCGCCTATTCACCCCTCTCTAGGTGACATCCAGATCCTGTTCCCGGGCATAGGGAACTTTCACTCGGTCACTGCCACCATGAGTCAAGGTAAATTTGTATCCTACCTCTTCATCAAGTCCTCGTGGGGAGTTTGCTTCAGCCAATTTTGGATTTGGTGCATGGGATCGCCATTTGGCGTGCTCGCTGGTGAGGCGCCGCCGCGATATTCCCTGTTCCACCGTCGAAGCCGGCCTGGGCTAGGTGATGAGGCTAGGGCCGTTGCGATCTCAATGGACGGTTGAGATTAGAAGCTACCATACCCCTTCGCCTGGATGGAACCCAACCGTTGAGATTTGATTCGGAGGGTGAAAATGGGCCGTGCTTCATAAAGTTTTGGCTGTCGATCTGGAATCGAACGAGTAGAGTACAGGTTGAGATAAAAACAGTTTAATCGAGACCGTTGGATCGGATGTTGATGGATAGGATTAGATCGCGTGTGCGCCCTCGTCACATTAAAACTGGACCACACGATCTGATCTGGGCGGTCCACAAATGACCATACCCCTTCGGCCAGCGCTTTATGCATAAGAGACCCTGACAAAGACTAGAATCAACTCGCCGTCCTTAACATTTAGAAAGTAATTTCATCAGAGTCCTTACATTTACGAATAGAACCTCGAGCTTTATAGAATTCTTGCGCGATCCAAGGATGAAATAAATTAAGTAAATTAATATAGAAAATGATTTCTAGTATAAAAATAATTCTAAAAACTTGTTTAATTCATATTTAATTCATCTTAACTCCTTTTTGATCCAATCCAGTTGCATTAATCTCATATTAATATTGTTTATCATCTAGTAACTTTATTTTGTTATGAAATCTAGGATGAGATTAAGCACTTAATTTCTTTTGTACCCAACACTTAAATCTTCAGAAAATCATAACTTTATAACCGTAACTCCGAATTTAGTGGTTCTTGAACCTACGATCTTGTTACGGTACGTAGAACATTATTATGCAGTTTGTGCTTATGTTTGGTGTGATGTTAATTTTGCCTATACCATGTTTGTTTGTATTGCTACGAGTAGCAGCGAGGTTATAAGTCACTTGAAGACCAAGTTGGTACCTGGGAATCTCGAGTCTAAGCCAAGTTGCGCCCTTGATAACTTTTCTCTACCTAATAATGTTACTCTTAATCACCGTGATGTGCTCAGGTTAATTTGATGGAACCTAATAGGTTTCCCTAGCATTGTTTTTCCCCGACCTTGCAAATAGATGAACTATTGGGTATATTTGCTATTGCTCTACCTAGTTTTGGGAAATTAATGTTTTATTATGATCATGTTCCAATTATGTTGTTGTTTTAATTATTGTTCATGATGAGATCATCATGTTAATTGGAACATGGAGAACCACCCGGGAAAATAGTGCTACCACAAGGGTGGAATGGGACGCCCTTGGCAAAGTAATTAGGAAAGGTAGGGAGAGATTACCTTACCCAAAAGGGGAAAGCGGGAAGGCATCGTTGCTAGAGTATAGGGAGGTTCTCGGGTCAAACTGCTGCAGTCCTAAAACCGTAGTGGGTATTCTCGAACTAGTGGAACTTTGGAAAGGCATGGTAGTGCTACCCTGCCTCGCTTCCTCAGTAGAGGTGTATGGGGTCCAATCAATCCCATGGCAAATGGGTAACACGACTTGTGGGTAAAGATGTGCAACCTCTGCAGAGTGTAAAACTGGTATATCAGTCATGCTCACGGTCAAGAGCGACTCAGGACTCTCGCATGATTAATTTATGGAACTAAACTTAATCTGTCATATGCATTGCATTGTGGGTGTTATTATTAATTGTGATCTCTTATTTATTTGGGTTGGTATCTACTTACACTTAGTAACTGCTAATAAAATTTTGACCAACTTTAAAAGCAATGCTCAGCTTTAACCATCCTCTTTGGTAAGCCTTACATTTCACATGAGCCCCACTGTAAGTGAGCTCATGCACATTATTCCCCACGACTTGTTGAGCGATGAATGTATGTGAGCTCATCGTTGCTGTACTCACATCCCCCAGGTCAAGAGTAGGTACCGCAGGATGAGACGCATGAAGGATGCTATGATGAGTTCGTGAGTGGTCTAGGCTATCGTCTTCTAGTCAACTTTGGTTGCTGGATCATTGTCTGCGTATGATGTAATTATTTAACTATTTTGTATAGAACTCTGTTATATATTAAAGATGTGACATTGGTTTCTGTACCATGAGTCATCATATGTGTGAGACTTGATCCCAGCTCACATGTGAATTGCGCCCAAGTTTGGCCCCTAAATCCGGGTGTGACATGTCAGAAATGTCTAGTTCTGACCAACTACCCATTACTGGCTTACTGCACAAGGGTCTAGTGCGCCACAAGTGCACACTAGACGGGTCCAATGAGCCAAACAAATCTATGCACAGAAACACCCTCTCTGTTTGCCAAGTATGGTAGGTTCGGTGCACACTATACTAGTCCAGTGCACATTGTGCTGGTTTGTGCCCAGAAACGTGGTCTCTATGTGCTGAGTTCGGTCTAGGTTTGGTGCTTGTAGAAACCCTAGGTTTTGGCAAAGTGTGTTTTTATTTGGATTTCTCTCCAACCTTTTTTTGTGGACGCTCATGGGTTACCTATCACTAGTTTTATACAAGTGTGCACCCCCACACTATACTAGACATGCTTAGATCAAGTTACCCCTCTTTATAGTATGACTAAAAATAAATAAAGACCCTACCACTACACTAAGTGTCCAACAACTCCTGAGACACTTAGAACTAGTTGTCCTTAACCTTTTTAAGCATTGCTTCTTGTTCTTATCGTCGATTTCTATTGTTTGGGGTATTTTTGTTAGAAATATGGTCTAAAGATAATCATAGAGATGAGCATATTTCTTTGTATCCATGATATATATATTGCTTAATTAAATATCCATGAAAACCACCTTGTAGTGATTAGCAATTATGTGAATTGTTTGTGAGATTCTTTACTTGTATGGTTATTCTAAATGATGTTCCTAGTCAGAGTCGATGACTAGCACATGTATTATTTGACTACATCTCATAAGTCATGGACACACATATATTAAACTAATAATGTGGGCGCATGTATGACATGAGGCTGGACCGACCCAACGTGAGATATTGTAATATAGTTCTTTTATGCAACATGTATACTATGTCCTTAGACCTGAGGTTGTCGCATGTTCTCAAGATGTTAATTGACTTAGTTAGGAACTATCAATTGCAACTCCATAACTGGATAGTTATAAATGTAGTTTTGGGTTTATTAAGAAGCATGCCTGTGAGACATGGTCAGTCAAGATAAAATTTGTCCCTCTCTAACTGAGAGAGAGATCTCTGGACCCCTCGAGTGATTGGATCAAAAAATGCATGGTCGTACTGGGGTTAAGTGTTAACCATTGAAAGTATTCCAATTCATAGTATCGAGAAAGAGAGGTCGGCTTAGAGACATACCAAATATCATGAGACAAAGGGAAAAACATATATGTAATGTTGCAATGGTTCGTGTGATATGATCTTTACGTGCACATAGTAGTTGACATGTCTTGCTAGAGGCCGCTGTCAATTATTGGGCCAAGTAAGAGTACTCGAGCCATGTCTATGTGTACATGAATAGGGGTGGGCACTTTTTTACCGTAAACCGAACCGTACCGAAATTTTAGTTTTTTGGTAGTTCAGTTCGGTTTTGGTTTTTACATCTGAGAATTTCGGTATGTGTTATCGTAATCGGTTTTCACCGTATACCGAACCGAAATACCAAAAACTCGAATACCAAACTTTATCAATTAAAAAATTTGACTCTTTGATTATGTGAAATAAATGTGTGATACAATTAAATTGTTATTCACTTATTTGTATGTGATGTATGATTTATTTTTAAATATTTGTACCTATATAATTTTTACTTTTTAAAATTGTGTGTAATGTGTTGTCTTATAGCCTTCTTGAGTATAAGTTTGGTATTTGGTTTTTTCTGAAAAACCAAAGTAAAAAACCGAAACCGAACTTGTCGGTTTTCCATTTTCTATAAAACCGGTCGGTTCCTAATATTTGAAAAACTGAAGTTTTTTAAAACCAAAAAACCAAACCAAAATTTCAAAAAAATTGAGTGTCCAACCCTATACGTGAACCTATAGTGTCACATACTTAAGTGGAAGTAAGCCTAACTCAGATTAGATCCGAAATTAGACTGGCTTTAGTGTTACTCATGGCCCTCGGAGTTAGAGGCCCACCAGAACACCTATATAATGAGGGGCGGGGGCGCGGTTAAGGATAACCTAATTCACCACCAGCAAACAAGCAGTCGCCTGCTTCTCGTCCTCGCCAAACCGCCGTCGCGAATCTAGTAGTTCGGTACGTGGCGCTTCCTCCCTGTATGTATGGATACCACAAAGATGCTGCATCTGGAGCACTAGGACGAACCACACGAGGCCGTGAAGGACACCGATGACTACACGACACTGCTCGACGCGTTCGTCTACATCGAGACGTTTTTCGCCGCCCTGCTCGTCTAGAGATAATTACATGACCTATAATCGCAGTAGTTTTTGGTTTTATGAGGTTGAAAATTTTGTTTTGCGCTAGCGTAGCCTCTCCATAATCCAACAATTTTCACCTTTTGAGGCCATTTTCCTGCATTGTAACTTAACTTACTGTATAGCTACAAAATACATGTTAGTCACAATAATCTTATATTGTCATTAATAATCAAAACCAATTAGGGGTCTAGATGGTTTCAGATGTGATGTGAGGTGTTTGGTGTGGGCGTCTTTGTCGCTCAGATTCGAAGTAGTTGCCCCTGTAGCTTCTTTGTCTTCCTTTGTCGATAGTGTTGGCTCCAAGATTGTTTTATCCTTGAGGCCTTGTTCGGTTATTCTCATTACACATGGATTGGATGGGATTGGAAAAACTTAAGAAGAAGTTTGACTAGCTTGGGATTTAAACCCACCCAATCCCACTCAATCCACATGGATTGAGAGCTAACCGAACAAGCCCTGAGGGTTGATGGCATTGGTTTCATATGATCACAGGTTGGAGATTATTTGTCCTTTGGAGAAGAAGTTGGGGCATGTGACCAGTTTTTTGTCGTTGCATAGGGACACCTTGTAAGATTATATTTTTCTGATGCTAGACAATGAATTGCTCCACAACTTCAACTAGTTGTGAGATTTTCTCTGGTGTGCCCATCTCTTAAGTGTACACTAGCCAGTTGCCCATGATTTACTACGATTGTTATATAGCATATAAATAGACATTGAGATTGTCGGCGTTTCGGACCCAGGGGGGCCCTCAACCGGACCGACTAGTGAATTTTGTGCCACGTGCCCCTGCCCAGATGGATTGATGCAAGATGAAACACAAGATTTATCCTGGTTTGGGCCAGGAGGGCCCTACTTTCAGCAGAGGGAGGATGAGGCTTATATTATCTTGCACCGGGGGTGCTTGCAGTAGGGGTTACAAGCTTCGCGAGAGCGAGAGAGAGAGAGAGAGCGAGAGAGAGAGAGGGTACGGCCTTGAGTTGTCTAAGTTAGCCTCCCCCGCGTCTCTCCCACTTCGCCTGCCTCTGCTCGCCTCCCTTAGGAAGGCCCTGGACATCCCCTTTTATAGATACAAGGAGATGGTCTAGCTGTACAATGGGGGTATAGCAATGTGCTAACGTGTCCGGCGAAGAGGTGCTTGAGCCCTGTATGAAGCATAGCTGGCGGCGTGGCCCTAGGCCCTGCTGACGTTTGTTTGCTTTCGTAGAGTGCTTGTGGACTGTTGACGTCATGGACGCATGCGGGGAACTATCATTACCTATTGCCGAAGTAATCTAGATGTGACCCCGGTCTTGTTCCTTCATAGCCTGAGGTGGGTAGCTAGAGGTAGGGTAATGATGTATCCCCTGTAGCGTAGTCGGTCCGAGGCCAAGGTCGGGCGAGGCGGTGACTCCTCCCGAGGCCGAGGCTGAGGTCGGGCGAGGCGGAGACCTCCTCCTGAGGCCGAGGCTGAGGTCGGGCGAGGCGGAGACCTCCTTTCGAGGCCGAAGCTGAGGTCGGGCGAGGCGGAGACCTCCTCCCGAGGCCGAGGCTGAGGTCGAGACCTAGGGTCGGGTGAGGCGGAGCTCCCTGTTGCGCCTGAGGCTGAACTCGGGGGAGGCCGTGACTTACTGTTGTTAGTCTTTCCTTGGTGGTTGGCATAGTAGTCGGAGCGGGGCGAACAGTGTTGTTTTCTTGTCAGAACGATCAGTAAAGGGGCGAAGTGACTGCGGTCATTTCGACCTTGCCGACTGCAGCGCGCATGTCAGGATAAGGTGTCAGGCGATCCCCGCATTAAATGCGTACGCGATACGGTCGGTTGGTGGGGCGATTTGGCCGAGGTCGCTACACGACAAAGCTTGCCAGAGCTTGGCTTCAGGCGAGCCGAGGGTGCGCCCACTGCCTGTGGAGGTCCTCGGGCGAGGCGTGAATCCGTCCAGGACTACTGTTCTTGCCCGAGGCTGGGCTCGGATGAGATCGCGTCCCTTGGCAGACGAGGCCTTGACTTGAACCGTGCCTATCAGTCTTTGCGGTTCGTTCTGAAGACGTTTTCCAGCTATGTTTAGGAGTGTTGGGGGTACCCCTAATTATGGTACCCGACAGTAGCCCCCGAGCCTCGAAGGGAGTGTAGGTACTTGCTTGGAGGTTCTGCCGGATTTTTTGCAAGGGGACCAGCCTTTCTTGGTTATATTCTGTTCCGATGGGTGCGCGCGAGCGCACCTGTCGGGTGTAGCCCCTGAGGCCTCGGAGGAGTGGTTTAACTCCTCTGAGGTCTTAATTCTTTTTGTGATGCCTCGGTCGGCCTTGTTGTTTCCCCATGCGGCCTGGCCGCAGCCCGGGTGCATGGTCAGGCTCCGAGTTTTCAAGTTGTTTTGTCGACGTGGTCGACAATTTGGTCGTAGCCTGGTGCGACAGCAGACCCGAGCCTCTGCATGGAGCGAGAGGACGATCAAGGACCGTCTCGACTTTTATTGTACACCCCTTCATCGCCTATCCGCAAGGAGGAAGGGGGGAAAGCGTCGTGTTACCCTCGGAGGGCACTGAACACGGTGTTTCTAGTGAGTTGCAATCGGGTGATCCGAGTGGACGCCCGAGCCCCGTTTGATAAGGGTCGGCTAGTGGCCCAGAGGCGCACTCCAAAAGTACCTGCAGGTGATTTGCTGGACCCGGACCCATTTGATAGGGTCCGAGGGCTCGGTGCCTCCCTCCGGTGGGATTCCATTACAAATCGTTCCCGCTGGTCTCAGAAATGTCCTATGTCACACCCGGTTTTGGAAGGCAAACCAAGTGCGAACTATGTACGTGCCAGGATCAGAACTCACGTACACAGCGATTACATAAATGAACATCAATGCACATTGCTCGTATAATAACTTAAGAGAGTATTAACTTATTACATCACAGAGTCATAGACATCCACATAGTCATCGTCTTAACAGGTAAATCAAAGTGCTAGCGAAACGCAGTAAAGATAGGGCCTTCACAGGCAGCTGACTGGGGGTTGCCGCCGACCCACACCTAGAATTCGTCGTAGTCTTGGAACTCCTGGAAGTCTCCTTCCACGGCTTCGCCTTCTCCTGAGCAGTGGTTACAATGCGGACAACCTGGTGTTTTGTGGTAAAGCAAGGATGAGTACACATCAACGTACTCAGCAAATGTCCCGTTTGGCTGAAGTGGACTAGCTTTATGTGGGGTTAGGCTCAAGCAGTTGCTTTTAGTTGGTCAGGTATTTATCATTAGTAGAAGCCAGATTTTAGCATTAACCAACCCGTGAACCATTTCCTCATCGAGGAACAACATCATCATATTCGAACCAAAACCATAACATAATCCTTGTATCTCGAACCATCTGTATCTCTAATCAAAGAGGATCCCAAGGCTGCTCTTAACCGTGAGCACGGCTGATATTTCAGTTTCACTACCCTCTGCAGAGGTCGCACACTTTACCCATGAGTCATGATTCCCTTTCTACCCGGGGTGGTCCGGCAGGGTATCACTACGTAGCTTTTACAAAGATTCCCTAGAGATCATAGCTGCCCGTTAGGTTCCTCCAGTTTGATAAACACAGTACTCCTCCCCGTAGGAGAGTGACTAACAAAAGCAAAACGAAAGAACCTCGGCACTCAGCCTCGGCAGAGCAAGCACTATGCCTGGACCCCATTGACGGCACGACGGCGAAACAACTACACCTCTAGTTCCTCTAATTAATTAGCTAAGGGCATCCCATTTCACCCTCATGGTTGCACTGTTATCCCGGGTTGTCACTCAACGAACAGGTCCTTACGGAGAGGTACTCAGGAAACAGTCTGAGCCCCCTAGAGTATCACAAGAACATCAACATCATTAGGAAAACAGTATCATAAATAGTCACATCATGTTCATTGATTAGGTTAAGGAAATAGCAGAATGCTAACCATAACAGCCCATAAGGTCATCAAGGATAAAATAAAGTGTAAAGCTAGTCAATCCTTAGGTTTCAAGTAAGTAATGCGGGGTAGTAGGTTATAAATGAATAGGACATAATGGGTCAGAGGACACTTGCCTTCACCAAACTGTCGATCAGGAACTTCCTCTGCAACTTCCTCGGGAAACACAGACTGCTCGTTGTCTACGTAAAGTAATCATTCACACTATGCACTTTGGAAATAACAAACAAAAGCCATATACCAAACATATGCAGCAGAGGGATCACAAGTTCATAATAGAAAAGGATAGGCACTCTGGTATTCCCTAGGTCTAGGGTGGAGGACTATACCAAGTGATTCACTATTCACCAATCAGATCTAAGTCAGTGGTGGGGGTTAAATCATTACGTAGTGTTAAGTCCATAAACTTAAGTGCTCCAACTTTTATTAAAGTCTACTATCTTTTATTTATCTCAAATAGGGTTCCCATAACATTAATTTTACCCTAATTATCAACTATTAATTGGGACATAGAAACAGCAGGGAAACATTGCTTAAATAGATAGATAATAATATTATGAACATTTTGCAATTTGAAGCACCTAATTTGGAGTTCATATGACAAAGTTATGAATTTTACAAGATTAGGGATTAAAAATATGCCTTAAATACTTATTTTGGATTAAATAAAAGGTCCGAGGACCTAACTGCGAAGATCTAGGGACGGCGGGTCAATTTACAGAAAACCGGGGGTCTCTTTATGAATTTGCGCGGGCGAAGGGGTATCGGGCTTTTATAGCCGTTGGATCTCGGATCAACGCCCGAGATTAGATCGCGGGCGGGCGCGCGAGCGCGCGGCGGCGTGAGCGGCTGACAGGCGGGGCCAGCGAGCAGAGCGGGCGCGGGGTGCTGGCTGACAGGCGGGGCCAGGCGGGCAGCGCGGGGCGGCGGGCTGACAGGCGGGGCCCAATTGGCAGGGAGGCGGGGCGCGGGGGAAACGGCTCTGGGCCGTTGGATCTTAGGCGGACGGCTAGGATTGGACTCGGCCTATTTGAAGCAGGGCCGTTCGATCTGGGATAGACGACGGGGATTGGGTGGCCGGCTTCTGTCTTCTCCTCCGGCCAGCAGAGGCGACGGCGCCCGTCCCGCGGCGGAGAACTCGCCGGAGACGAGGGGCGCGGGGGCCCTGCGGGTCCTTGGGGCGACCTGAATGGCCGGGGAGGTTGGGGAGGGCGCGGGGAACCTTTTGGTGGGGACTAGGTCGGGGCAGGGGCACCGGAGGGGGGGCGGCCACGGCGAAGCGGCTCGACGGTGGCGCTAAGGGACTCCGGCGAGCAATTAAACGCGACAGAGTGCAATAGAGGGGAAGGGAGAGGGCATGGGAGGTTCCTTACCTCAAGGCGAACCCCGGGGACTCCTCGGGGGCGACGGAGACGCGGCGGCAGCCCGAGTCGACGGTGGCGGACCTCGGCGGCTGCGCAGCGAACGGCGGGTGAGCGCGGGCAGAGGAATTCGGGGAGGGAGAGGGAAAATTGGGGCGTGTCCCGGGTTGCGGACGTCGGGGCGAAGCTCACCGTGGCAAAGGGCACGGCGGGGCTCCAACGGCGACGGAGGAACGAGCTCGGGCGGCGGTGGTTTAATGGCGGCGGCGCTTTGGCGTGCGCGCAGCGAGGGGGAGGTGAGAGAGAGGCCTGCAGGTGCGCAAATGAGGGAGGGGGAGAGGGCGAGTGGGGTCCTGGGCTCAAGTGGCCGGGGGCGGGGCGGTTGCGAGCTCCACGCGCGACGTGGGCGCGGAGACCGCGGCAACGCGCAGCGCGGGCGGCGGTTACGCGGAGAAGACGGGGCTGACAGGCCGGGCCCGCGAGCAGAGAGAGAGGGAGGCGGGCGCGGAGACGACGGCCGCGCTGACGGGCGGGCCCGCCAGGGCAGAGAGAGCGGGGGGGGGGGGGGGGGAGAGGCGCGCGCGCGGGGTTGGGCCGGCTGGGCCGAAAGGCCGAGGGGGCGAGGGAAGCGGGCTTCTTTCCTTTTTCTTTTATTCTGGCATTTGTTTTCCCTTTTTCTTTTTATTTACTCTATTTGATTCAAATCCAAATAAGCCACAAATTCAAATTAACATTTCCAAGAATTATGCACCAAACAAAAGTAGAATTTAGGGTTTGACATGATGCAACATTTCATACCCCTTGGAGTTTTAGTCTAATAAACTTTAATTACACAAAGTAAATAGCCCCTTTTCTTCTATATAAAAAAGAGAAAGAGGGGATTGGGAAGGGTGTGAAAAGAGAAGTAACACCTGAATTTGTGAATATGAGCAAAGAAATTTTATACCCCCAAATTCAAGGTGTTACAAACCTATCCCCCTTAAAAGAATCTCGCCCCGAGATTCAGGGTTGGTCAGCAAAGAGTTCAGGGTATTTGGCCTTCAGATCATCTTCTCGTTCCCAGGTTGCTTCTTCCTCGGAGTGGTGACCCCATCTGACTTTGCACATTCTGATGGTGTTGCTCCGGGTGACTCTGTCTGCAAACTCCAGAATCTGCGTTGGCTTCTCTATGTATGTCAGATCCTCCTGGACTTCCAAACCCTCCACTGGCAACTGTTCTTCTGGTACTCGCAGACACTTCTTCAATTGTGACACGTGGAACACATTGTGCACTGCCGACAAACTTTCCGGTAGGTTGAGTTGGTAAGCCACTTCTCCACGCTTTGCTTGAATCTGATATGGTCCAACGTACCGAGGTGCTAACTTGCCTTTAACTCCGAACCTTCTGACTCCCCTGATAGGTGACACCTTCAGATAGACGAAATCCCCCACTTCGAAACTCAGTTCTCTTCTCCTTCGGTCCGCATAGCTTCGCTGTCTTGACTGGGCTATCTTCAGGTTCTCCCGAACCATTTTGATATTCTCTTCGGCTTCAAGCAAAATGTCGGGGCCAAACACCTGTCTCTCTCCAGGCTGGTCCCAATGCAGCGGAGTCCTACAACTCCGTCCATAGAGTGCCTGAAACGGTGACATCTTCAAGCTAGCCTGATAGCTATTGTTGTAGGAGAATTCTGCATAAGGTAACCTTTTGTCCCATCCTGACTTGTCTTGCAACGCACAGGCTCTCAGCATATCTTCTAGGATCTGGTTAGTTCTTTCAGTCTGACCGTCTGTCTGCGGATGATAAGCCGAGCTGAAGTTCAAATGTGTGCCCAAAGCTTCTTGTAGCTGCTGCCAAAAATGAGAGGTGAACTGCGTTCCTCGATCTGACACTATCTTCTTCGGCACACCATGAAGGCAGACTATCCGTGACATGTATAACTCAGCTAACGTTGCTCCGGTGTATGTGGTCTTCACAGGTATGAAATGGGCCACCTTTGTTAAGCGGTCCACAACCACCCAGATGGAATCATAGCCGGCCCGGGTACGAGGTAGGCCAACTATAAAATCCATCCCGATCTCATCCCACTTCCACTGAGGAATCCACAATGGCTGCAACAATCCGGCGGGCCTTTGATGCTCTGCTTTGGTTCTCTGACAGCTATCACAGATGGCGACATATTCCGCGATTTCTCTTTTCATGCCATACCACCAAAACCTCCTTTTTAAATCCTGATACATCTTTTCACTTCCCGGGTGTATCGAGTAGGCTGTCTCATGAGCTTCCTTTAGGATCAGCTTCCGAATAGGTTTGAGGTCGGGGACACACAATCGGTCCTTGAACCATATTACTCCCTCTTCATCCTCTCGAAAGTCTTTGCCTCTTCCTTCTAAGATTAACTGCCGGATCTTGTTGATGTTTTCATCATCCTTCTGCCCTTCTTTGATCTCCCGCTCTAGGGTGGGCTCTAATTCCACTGTTACTCCTTGCGTACTGTTCAGGAAACCGAGACTCAGTCTGTCGAACTCCTTGGCTAACTCATATGGCATTGGGTACGTGGCCAACATATTGACTTGACTCTTCCTGCTCAGAGCATCTGCAACAACATTGGCTTTGCCCGGATGGTAATGTATCTCCAACTCATAGTCCTTGATCAATTCCAACCATCTTCGCTGTCTCATGTTTAACTCTAACTGGGTGAATATGTACTTCAGACTTTTATGATCTGTGTAGATGTCGCACTTCTGCCCATACAGGTAATGTCTCCAGGTCTTCAAAGCATGAACTACTGCTGCCAACTCCAGGTCATGTGTGGGATAATTTTTCTCATGGATTTTCAGCTGTCGAGATGAATATGCTACAACTCTTCCTTCTTGCATTAGCACACATCCCAATCCGGTGTAAGAAGCATCGCAATACACTGAGAATGGCTTGTGAACATCAGGCAGGACTAACACCGGAGCTGTAGTCAATCTATTTTTCAGTTCTTCAAATGCTTCCTGACACTTTTGGGTCCACTTAAACTCAACTTTCTTCGCTAGTAACGCTGTCATTGGTCTAGCAATCTTTGAGAAGCCTTCGATGAAACGCCTGTAATACCCAGCCATTCCAATGAAGCTCTTGATCCCACGAACATCCTTTGGTGCTTTCCAGTTTAGGATATCTGCTACTTTCTTTGGATCCACTGCCAACCCATCTTGGTTTATGATGTGACCCAGAAATAAGACTTCATAAATCCAGAACTCGCACTTGCCCAGCTTGGCATACAACTGATGCTCTCGAAGTCTTTGCAATACCATCTTCAAATGCTCTACATGATCTTCCTCACTTCGAGAGTATATGAGAATATCATCGATAAACACTACCACAAACTTGTCCAGATAATCCATGAACACACTGTTCATCAGATACATAAAGAAGGCTGGCGCATTTGTCAAACCAAAGGACATAACTGTGAATTCATATAACCCGTACTTGGTGATGAATGCTGTCTTCGGTATGTCCGAGGGTCGGATTCTGAGTTGATGGTAGCCTGACCTCAGATCTATCTTCGAGAATACGCTGGCACCTCTGAGCTGGTCGAACAAATCTTCTATCCTTGGCAGGGGGTACTTGTTCTTGACAGTGACTTCATTCAAGGCTCTGTAATCTATGCACATCCTTTTGGTACCATCTTTCTTCTCTACAAACAACACTGGAGCGGCCCAAGGCGAGGTACTTGGTCTGATGTAACCCTTCTCTAACATCTCATCTATCTGCTTCTTGAGTTCCACCAATTCTGGTCCAGACACTCGGTAGGCTCTTTTGGAAATGGGGGCGGTACCAGGGATAAGCTCTATGGCAAATTCGACTTTTCTCTCGGGTGGCATGCCCGTTAGCTCCTCGGGAAATACGTCCGGAAAGTCCGACACAACCTTGATAGCCTCGAGCGGGTTGGGCTCCTTACTATCAACTGAAATCTGGTGACAGACACCCTCCGCTGATTTAGGCATCCTTAGCTCGGCCACTACCTCTTCTCCTGACGGGGACTTCAATGTTACGGTCCTCTTGTCACAGCTAACATTCGCCTCATACTTCATTAACCAATTCATCCCTAGAATGACATCTACCCCAGGGGTGTCTATTACTATTAAGTCACTGGGGAATCCTATCCCCCTTATTTCCACCCTTATATTTGAGCATATTTTATCTGTTTGCACCTTGCCACCAACTGAATTAATCCTCATGGGCGGCATCATTGCCTCTACTGAGATGTTATGCAATTCTACCCAGGTTGCAGTGATAAATGAATGAGTTGCACCAGTATCAAATAGCACTTTCGTGGGATGAGATTCGACTGAGAACATACCTACTGCCACATCTGGTGCATCCTGGATCGCTTCGGCCTCCAAGTGGTTCACCTTTCCACGGTTGTACGCTTGGTTACGATTGCCTGCTGTCGGCTGCAGTACACCTTGCCTTGTTGGAGCATTGGGGTTGGTCTGCTGCTGCGCCGCCTTCTTCGGGCACTGCATCGCCCAGTGGCCTTGTTCTCCACAGTGGAAACATCCTCTGCCTCCTCCTTGTGCTGGGGCTGCTTGGTTGCTTTGGTTTGCTGCTGGGGCAGGAAGGCGAGGTGCCTGGTTGTTCTGCTTCTGATACTGATTCCCTCCTTGCTGGCTGTTCTGACGATACTGCTGCTGTTGTTGGAATTGCCTCTGTAACTGCTGCTGATGCGGACACTGATTCTGATTCTGATATCCCTGTGGGTGATCGGGCCTGCCTTGCTGAGATGAACTGCCTGAGAAACGTGGACGGCTGATGCCTCCGGTCTGGGGTCCACTCATCTTGCGCTTCCGATCTTCCATATCCTTACGCTTCTTCTCAGTCATATCTGCCCTATCGATCAGGTGCTGGAAGGTGGGGAAGGTGTGATTCATCAGCTGGTAATGCAGGGGATCCACTAAACCCCTCATGAACCTGTACTGCCTTTTAGCATCAGTGTTGACATCCTCAGGTGCATAACGAGATAGCTGCAGAAACTTGTCTCTGTATTCACTAACAGACAGGGGTCCCTGCTTCAGAGCCAGAAACTCCTCCTTCTTCACGATCATCAGTCCCTCTGGCACATGGTACCTGCGGAAACTCTCGCTGAATTCTTCCCAGGTGATGGCTTCGGGGTCAGCATGGGTGGCGAGGTAGGACTCCCACCAGGACTGGGCTGCTCCCCTTAGCTGACGGGGGCCATACAGAACCTTCTCCCTATCGTTACATTGGGCGGTGCGCAGTTCTCTTTCCACTGCGCGCAGCCAGTCTTCTGCATCCATGGGGTCGGCAGAATGGGCGAAGGTAGGAGGGTGCCCTCTCATGAACTCGCCACGCTTATCTCGTGGCATCTGGGGCATCTGCACTTGCAACTGGGGTTGGGGTTGCTGTTGAGCCTGCTGCATGGCTGCCAGAGTCTGCCCAATGGCCTGCACTGCCTGAGTCTGCATCAAGAACATCTGCTCCACTGACATCGGGGGTGGCGGGGGAGGCTTCCTCTGTTGTTCCTCCTGCTGGTCATGCTGCTCTTGCTGAGCACGCCTGTTGCATCGGCGCCTGTTGTCAGACATCTATGGAAGACATTCATACATCAGCATTGATCTTACAACCCTCCAGCATAAGAAAAGAGAATACAGAATTCTTCATGACACTGAGTGAACAAAAAGCTTCACTGATCCTCATTACGATTCAACACAGCTTCTCAGATAAGAAGGAAAGTAGAAGTAAATGGCTTCCCAACTAAATAACTGACTTTATTAACATTATAGCTAGGCCAAACTGCAGGGGAAACCCACAGGTTGGCAACAGTCATTACAAAGATTCAAATCCAGCACAAGTTCATCATAACAAGCATGCAAGCAACTGATAAGCAAACTAAGCTAATTGGAAGCAACTGATAAGCAAACTAAACTAACTATCTAAGACTGAGACATCTGACTTAAGAATTATTACAAACTTCGACGCTAACGATCTAAGGATCCAGATCTATCCTGGTCTTACAGGCGGGGGAACCATAAGTGTGGTGACCACGTGGCGGCGAGCGGTAAGGGTGCTGAGTCCCAACAGGAGCGGGAGAACCACCCTCCTGGTGATGGCGCTCTGCCAGCTCAGCACGCAACTCCGCAATCTCCGTTCGAGCCCTGCTCAGCTCGTCCAGAGAGTGATCCAGCTCAGTGTTAAGCACTGCGACTAGGTTGACTGTGCTGCTCAACCTAGGGTTAGCCTCACCAACAGGTGAGACAACCACACTCTCTGTGCTGCCAGTAGGACGGTGGGGGTAGTACCGAAGGTTAAGACCGTCGGCCACCCCACCGAACAAAGAACAGTACTGGGAGAGTGCACGTCGTGCTGCGTCCTGCATAGCCGCCTCTGCAGTGTCCCTCTCGGAGATGGAATAGTGCTCCGAAACGGCCTCCGCACCCCGGAGGTCGTCCTCCGGACGACGAACTAGGCAGGTAGCCTCCCAGCGGTCCGGGTACCTCCCGCGACTGTGCTGGTAGACTACACAACGATACTCGATCGACCAGGTGTGCCGGTCAAAAGCCTGGCGCAGCAAGGTGTCGAGTGCGTCGTGGAAGTGGCAACCGCGAGCGGCGTCACGGGTGATGGGTCGGGCGACCCATCCTTCCGCCTCCTGCGGCTCAGAAGACTCCGTGCTGTGGTCTGAGTCGTCGTCGTCGGGGTCTCCTCCAGGACCTCCTCCGGTAGCTCCTCCAACAGCCGAGGCGTACCGCGGTGGTGCAGGGGGCGCCTCCAGCTGGGCAACAGAGGAACGGGGCCTCACGGACTCCACCTCCTGCTGGGGTGGGGAGGAAGAGCCCTGCTGCTCTCTGTGCTGGCGCCGGCATTCCTGCTCCTCACGCAGGCGGTGGTGCAGTCTCTCCAGGTGACTCGACTGACCGGACACGGTGCGGTGCAGAGGACGCTCCGCAAGTCGAGACGGCAGGAAAGGAATCACCGACTTACGTGCAGTGTGTCTAAGACGAGCCATCTACAAAAGACACCGTAAGCATAAGAGTAAGAGCAGAACTAATATGACAAGTGAATAAACCATAGACAGAATAAGATAAAAAAAATTTAACAAGGTATAGTATAGTATATATATGTAGTAAAACATAGGGTTGGTCGAGGTGACCGACTTTTGAAGTAACATCAGAGGTCAAGGTGAGAGGGAAGGTCAATAGTCCTTAGTACGACCAGTGCTACTCTAGGTCAGCGGTCCTACAGTCAGCACGACTTTGATACCACTTATGTCACACCCGGTTTTGGAAGGCAAACCAAGTGCGAACTATGTACGTGCCAGGATCAGAACTCACGTACACAGCGATTACATAAATGAACATCAATGCACATTGCTCGTATAATAACTTAAGAGAGTATTAACTTATTACATCACAGAGTCATAGACATCCACATAGTCATCGTCTTAACAGGTAAATCAAAGTGCTAGCGAAACGCAGTAAAGATAGGGCCTTCACAGGCAGCTGACTGAGGGTTGCCGCCGACCCACACCTAGAATTCGTCGTAGTCTTGGAACTCCTGGAAGTCTCCTTCCACGGCTTCGCCTTCTCCTGAGCAGTGGTTACAATGCGGACAACCTGGTGTTTTGTGGTAAAGCAAGGATGAGTACACATCAACGTACTCAGCAAATGTCCCGTTTGGCTGAAGTGGACTAGCTTTATGTGGGGTTAGGCTCAAGCAGTTGCTTTTAGTTGGTCAGGTATTTATCATTAGTAGAAGCCAGATTTTAGCATTAACCAACCCGTGAACCATTTCCTCATCGAGGAACAACATCATCATATTCGAACCAAAACCATAACATAATCCTTGTATCTCGAACCATCTGTATCTCTAATCAAAGAGGATCCCAAGGCTTCTCTTAACCGTGAGCACGGCTGATATATCAGTTTCACTACCCTCTGTAGAGGTCGCACACTTTACCCATGAGTCATGATTCCCTTTCTACCCGGGGTGGTCCGGCAGGATATCACTACGTAGCTTTTACAAAGATTCCCTAGAGATCATAGCTGCCCGTTAGGTTCCTCCAGTTTGATAAACACAGTACTCCTCCCCGCAGAAGAGTGACTAACAAAAGCAAAACGAAAGAACCTCGGCACTCATCCTCGGCAGAGCAAGCACTGTGCCTGGACCCCATTGACGGCACGACGGCGAAACAACTACACCTCTAGTTCCTCTAATTAATTAGCTAAGGGCATCCCATTTCACCCTCATGGTTGCACTGTTATCCCGGGTTGTCACTCAACGAACAGGTCCTTACGGAGAGGTACTCAGGAAACAGTCTGAGCCCCCTAGAGTATCACAAGATCATCAACATCATCAAGAAAACAGTATCATAAATAGTCACATCATGTTCATTGATTAGGTTAAGGCAATAGCAGAATGCTAACCATAACAGCCCATAAGGTCATCAAGGATAAAATAAAGTGTAAAGCTAGTCAATCCTTAGGTTTCAAGTAAGTAATGCGGGGTAGTAGGTTATAAATGAATAGGACATAATGGGTCAGAGGACACTTGCCTTCACCAAACTGTCGATCAGGAACTTCCTCTGCAACTTCCTCGGGAAACACAGACTGCTCGTTGTCTACGTAAAGTAATCATTCACACTATGCACTTTGGAAATAACAAACAAAAGCCATATACCAAACATATGCAGCAGAGGGATCACAAGTTCATAATAGAAAAGGATAGGCACTCTGGTATTCCCTAGGTCTAGGGTGGAGGACTATACCAAGTGATTCACTATCCACCAATCAGATCTAAGTCAGTGGTGGGGGTTAAATCATTACGTAGTGTTAAGTCCATAAACTTAAGTGCTCCAACTTTTATTAAAGTCTACTATCTTTTATTTATCTCAAATAGGGTTCCCATAACATTAATTTTACCCTAATGATCAACTATTAATTGGGACATAGAAACAGCAGGGAAACATTGCTTAAACAGATAGATAATAATATTATGAACATTTTGCAATTTGAAGCACCTAATTTGGAGTTCATATGACAAAGTTATGAATTTTACAAGATTAGGGATTAAAAATATGCCTTAAATACTTATTTTGGATTAAATAAAAGGTCCGAGGACCTAACTGCGAAGATCCAGGGACGGCAGGTTAATTTATAGAAAACCGGGGGTCTCTTTATGAATTTGCGCGGGCGAAGGGGTATCGGGCTTTTATAGCCGTTGGATCTCGGATCAACGCCCGAGATTAGATCGCGGGCGGGCGCGCGAGCGCGCGGCGGCGTGAGCGGCTGACAGGCGGGGCCAGCGAGCAGAGCGGGCGCGGGGTGCTGGCTGACAGGCGGGGCCAGGCGGGCAGCGCGGGGCGGCGGGCTGACAGGCGGGGCCCAATTGGCAGGGAGGCGGGGCGCGGGGGAAACGGCTCTAGGCCGTTGGATCTTAGGCGGACGGCTAGGATTGGACTCAGCTTATTTGAAGCAGGGCCGTTCGATCTGGGATAGACGGCGGGGATTGGGTGGCCGGCTTCTGTCTTCTCCTCCGGCCAGCAGAGGCGACGGCGCCCGTCCCGCGGCGGAGAACTCGCCGGAGACGAGGGGCGCGGGGGCCCTGCGGGTCCTTGGGGCGACCTGAATGGCCGGGGAGGTTGGGGAGGGCGCGGGGAACCTTTTGGTGGGGACTAGGTCGGGGCAGGGGCACCGGAGGGGGGCGGCCCACGGCGAAGCGGCTCAGCGGTGGCGCTAAGGGACTCCGGCGAGCAATTAAACACGACAGAGTGCAATAGAGGGGAAGGGAGAGGGCATGGGAGGTTCCTTACCTCAAGGCGAACCCCGGGGACTCCTCGGGGGCGACGGAGACGCGGCGGCAGCCCGAGTCGACGGTGGCGGACCTCGGCGGCTGCGCAGCGAACGGCGGGTGAGCGCGGGCAGAGGAATTCAGGGAGGGAGAGGGAAAATTGGGGCGTGTCCCGGGTTGCGGACGTCGGGGCGAAGCTCACCGTGGCAAAGGGCACAGCGGGGCTCCAACGGCGATGGAGGAACGAGCTCGGGCGGCGGTGGTTTAATGGCGGCGGCGCTTTGGCGTGCGCGCAGCGAGGGGGAGGTGAGAGAGAGGCCTGCAGGTGCGCAAATGAGGGAGGGGGAGAGGGCGAGTGGGGTCCTGGGCTCAAGTGGCCGGGGGCGGGGCGGTTGCGAGCTCCACGCGCGACGTGGGCGCGGAGACCGCGGCAACGCGCAGCGCGGGCGGCGGTTACGCGGAGAAGATGGGGCTGACAGGCTGGGCCCGCGAGCAGAGAGAGAGGGAGGCGGGCGCGGAGACGGCGGCCGCGCTGACGGGCGGGCCCGCCAGGGCAGAGAGAGCGGGGGGGGGGGGGGGGGGGGGGAGAGGCGCGCGCGCGGGGTTGGGCCGGCTGGGCCGAAAGGACGAGGGGGCGGGGGAAGCGGGCTTCTTTCCTTTTTCTTTTATTCTGGCATTTGTTTTCCCTTTTTCTTTTTATTTACTCTATTTGATTCAAATCCAAATAAGCCACAAATTCAAATTAACATTTCCAAGAATTATGCACCAAACAAAAGTAGAATTTAGGGTTTGACATGATGCAACATTTCATACCCCTTGGAGTTTTAGTCTAATAAACTTTAATTACACAAAGTAAATAGCCCCTTTTCTTCTATATAAAAAAGAGAAAGAGGGGATTGGGAAGGGTGTGAAAAGAGAAGTAACACATGAATTTGTGAATATGAGCAAAGAAATTTTATACCCCCAAATTCAGGGTGTTACATCCTAGGGTACCTCGGGAGCGTAGCCCGAGCCTTGGCCATGTAACGGACGTACCTAGGGTCATCCCTGACTCTGCGTGCCCTGGGGCGGCTGTCGAACCCTTCCGAGGGGCCAGCCTTCGAACCCCTGATCAGTAAAGGGCTCAGGGCCCAAGTGCTCTAGGGCGGTTGCCGAACCCCGCAGGGCGCAACCTTCGAACCCCTGATCAGTAGGAGGGGTCGGGGCCCGTTTCCTTCGCTGATAAGGATCCTTTCCCGAAATATCCCCTTTCCCAATCCTTGTGGCAAGAGAGAGAGAGAGAGGAAAAGGAAAAGGATATGAATTTAAATAATGCGGCGCACCTTTTTTGACGCGGTCATCATGACGGAGGTGAAACGACGCCTGCTTCGCTTGCCAGAGGTGTCGCTTGCCCTGCCAAGGAGTTAATGCGACAGGACGGGTGATTCGCGGGGCATCTGTTGCACGTGCATGAGTCGTTCGAGGAACAGAAAAACTGTTTCACCTTCGAGTTTGAATTTCGCGACGGGTTCGGGCGAAGTTTTGGGTGGATCTCGCCCGGGCCTTTATATACCCGGAAGAGGGGCTGGCGGCGGTTCTTTATCCTGCCATTTGCGCTTGCCTTCTGCTTTGGTTTCCGCAACCTGAGAGAAAGGCCAGAGAAGAGAAAACCGCGCACCTCATCCCCTCTGCCTCCACCGCTTCCGCTCGGCGATGGCTGACAAGGCGACCGTCGTTCCACCGCGTGACTCGTGGCCTTTCTCCACCGTTTCGGTGGAGGATCTGGAGGCCCTTGTTTCTGACGGTTTGCTCCGTCCTCTCTCTAGCGGGCCGCAGCCTGAGTGGATGGCCCCCGAGAGTGAGGCCGACCCGACTCCGCCGCCGGGGTACCTGGTTAGTTTCACCCCCTTCCATGAGCGGGGGTTTGGGATGCCAGCGAGCCGCTTCATGTGGGCGCTCCTGCATCACTACGGGTGGAGCTGCATAACTTCAATCCCAACTCCATTGCGTAAGCGGCCATTTTCGTGGCGGTTTGCGAGGGGTTTTTGGGGATTGACCCTCACTGGGACCTGTGGACCCATCTCTTTTCCACGGAGTTCTTCGCCGCGTCGACGGATGTGAGGAAGGTCCGCATGGTGGTGCGGGCCGGTGGCTGCACCCTCCAGCTGAGGTCGAGGCGGGCGCAGCAGTACATCCCTGCCTCCCTCGTATCTTCGAACAAGGGGTGGCAGAACCGGTGGTTTTATCTCCGGAAGGACGACGGGATGCTTCTGCCATTTTCTCAACGAGTGGTGACTGCCGCCAGCAATAACTGGCGCTGGGGGGCCACACGCGAGAACCAGGAGAAGCTCCAGCCTATTTTGCATGCCTTGCAGAAGTTACGAGATGAGGGCCTTACCACTGCGGGGGTCGTCGCCGCTATCCATCACCGGAGGGTGCTCCCTTTGGCAGAGCGGCGGTTGCAGCTCTCGGAGATGAAGCCAGGGGTCGATTTGGAGGGCTTGCAGATGTCCTCGACCTCCCTCTCCGTCGACGACCTCCGCAGGCGAGTAGCGGGTACGGTAGGGAGGCTGGATGCTGGCGTCCTTAGCCAGCCCCCGATGCGCCCCGACCATGGGTACGTGTCCCTGGTAAGTGTCCGATCCTCCTTCTGTTTTTCACCGAGTTTTTTACGTCTTTGATTCTTACTGTTGGGATTTTTGTTCGTCCCAGGGGTTGAGGGGTTTTAAACTCTCCCGGCCACCGGTCCCAGAGGACACGGTGGACCGAGCCGCGCGTAGGCTCGCTGCAGAGAAGGAAAAGGAGAAGAAGGACGTGGAAAAGGCCCGAGCTCGCGAGAGGATGTGAGCTCGGGAAGCCTTGGAGAAGCGTCGTCGGAGACAGGCGAGGGATGGGCTCCCGTTGGAGCCCTCGCCGGAGACGCCTGACGACAATGATGATGATGAAGACGATGACATGGGGGCCCGACTTGGCCTCAGCCCGGACCCGAGGCTGGGCCAGGGGTCACCGAGCCAGCCCCCAAGTGTGGGCTAGCACCATCAGTGCCTGGGGCCGGGACACCAAGGTCCTGGTCCGAGGAGCGAAGGCAGGCCGAGGGGGTACTTGACCCCTTGGCCGAGATGATTGGGATGACTCCGGGGGGTCAGGCCGAACCGCATGCCCCTCAAGAGCAGGTGCCCGCGCCGGCCGTGCAGGAGGCCGGTCCCTCGTCCGTCGTGACGACGCCTGGGCAGGCCACCCCTTCGGCGCCTCGGGCGTCCGAGGCGGAAATGGCGCCGAAGCCTGCAGCGGGGCAACCCTCGGCAGCGCCTGCGGAGACCGGGGCCCGAGGGGTCTCCCCGCAGGCACGATTGGCCTTGCCCCGGAGCGGGTAAGTATCTGAAGATACCTCTGTTTTGGTTTTTTCGCCGTGTGTCTTGAACTTGCTCTCTCTCTTTTTCAGCAAGCGGAGGCAGGGCTCGGCCGATCTGGCCCCCACGAAGGCCCTTAAGACGGGGCCGGCCTCTGCAGCTGGTTCTGCGGCGCGCCATGCCGGTTGGTTGGCCTCCGCGCAAGGCGCCCTCCGGTGGGGGGCCCAGGCGGCACGAGTTGCCATGGGGCAAGCTTCCCAGGCTGACCCCCCTGTTAGAGCGGTGTTGGGGACTTGTTCTCAAATGCTATGGATTAAGAACAAGGCAACATAGAATATTAGATATTAGAGCCCTTCGTCCGCTGAAGCATTATTTCCCCAAGGATTTAATGAGCTTCGGACGAAGGTTACGAAATAACATATCACTTCGTGATCAAAGATAAAATGATGCAAGATGAAATATAAAATACAAAATATTACAGAATATCAAGAATAAATAACATTATATATTTATCTATTTAATTTATAATGTGAACTTGAATGTTAAAACATTATATTTAGGTACATTTATACCTTCGCCTTGGCAGAAAACAATAATTCTAGAATACTGCGTTAGCAAATACAGGATTCCATGAACAGTAAAGGAGTACTGTTCACCTATTTATAGGCACAGGACGCAGCCTGTAAGAAATTACAATCATGCCCCTTACAGAAGATCACAATTATAACTCAGACTCTTATGGACTAAAAAGTCATTCCATCTTTAAGTCGGTTTGATCCTTCGTCTTTGGATACGCTATAACGTCGAAACTTCGTGAGCGGTAGCTTCGGTATCACGTATAAACAGATTTGCTGAAGGTGTTTCTTCCTGCAGGACCTTCGGCGACGAAGCATGGTCCCAACAGTAGCCCCTTCGTGGCGCTAGATCATTTTTCGTAACGAGCTTGAACCGTGAAAAAGTCTCTTAAGCTTCGGGTAGCCGAAGGTCCGAAAAACACCTTCCCTGAGCTCGTTGCCGAGAAACGATACAACTTCCGAGCGCGGAGTAGTCCCACCATGCATATTTACCTTCTCGGGTTTTGTGGCCCACCGTTCAGTGGGTGCGAGCGACTGTTCGTCCGGTGTGAGAGACTGGACGATTCACCTTTTTACCTGCAGCACTATATAAACAGACAAGTAGGTGTAAAGTTACCACAGCATTCATTGCAATTGCACTATTTTGCTGCCAAAAATTTCACCATAGCCGAAGCTTGACCCTTGCACTCAAACGAAGCACCATTCCGGATTCTGCTTCGTCACAAGAAGAGCTTCGGAAAAAAGGTTATTAATTTGAGAAAACTTTAGGAATTTCATAATCAAATGGCTAGATTACGCTCCACTGCCAGGATTGAGCGTGAGGGAGACGAGGCCGAAGCCACTGAAACTGTTCCTATTTCCGAAGCAATGAGGCGGTCTGGGCTGGCAACATCAGAGGATATATCTGGTGCCGAAGCAAAACAAGCTGACGTTGAAGAAAATGAATCTGAGGATGAGTACGGTGTGATGCCGTCTAAACCCAGCCACCAAGAGTTTGGGAAGTCTACTATTACTGAGGGTGACATGGCTAAGTTACTGAAGTTAGGCTATTTCAGTGAAGACAAAAAGGGGCTAATTCGCTTCGGGGGAGAAGAGATTACCCCGAAGCCTGAAAAAGATGAGGTAGTAGTTTTTAAGAGCTTCTTCAAAGCGGGGTTAAGATTTCCCCTACATGGGATGATTGCAGATGTTTTAGAGAGATTTTGAATTCACCTTCATCAGTTAACTCCTAACACCATTGTTAGGCTTAGTGTTTACATCTGGGCACTCCGAAGCCAGGAGGCAGAGCCACTTGCCGAGGGTTTTTGCCGGGCACACGAGCTTCATTACCAGACAAAAGCTAGAGAAGACGGGTTGCATGATAATTTTGGCTGCTACAATTTTGCATATCGAAAAGATGCCAAGTATCCAGTTATTAGCTATCGTACAAAATGGCCAGCTGGCTGGAAGAGTGAATGGTTTTATGTCAAAGTGGATGAAAAGAAGGAAAAGCTGGTTCAGAGCCCTTTAAGGTTAACCTTCGGAGAAACTAGGCCTCAATGCACCATGAATCCGGATAGCCCATGCCAAATTGCACTGGGCGAATTTTGGGTTGTTGTAGAGCACATTGGCACCAGAGATCTAGTCCAAGAATTCTTAGCATTCAGGGTATTTCCAACTTTGAAGGAATGGGACATGCCGAAGCTGAAAGAAGAGAAGAAGAAGAAAGAGCTTGTTCGACTACCTTATTATTTCAAGTTTAAAAAACATTTTAAAACACCTTGCCAAGAGTGGTTGGATACAATTTAGGTTACGTGCAACGAGATCCTCGACAACTATTCTAAAAAAGAAGATCAATTAATGACTGCAGCCTTCGGCACTCGTTCGAAGTGAAGAATGAATCGGGTGATGGATGCCTTGAATTTTGATTATCCTGACTATGAGCAGTTGGGCAAAGTTGCTGAAGGGCAGAAAAGAAAAAGAGTTGCCAGCGCTCTTGACAAAGAAGGTAGTAAATTGGTTAAAAAGGACAAAGAAATTTCTGAGATAGTTGCTCCAAAGAAAAGAAAAGATGCATCCCCGAAACCAAAGACATCGGGCCAAGAGGAGGAAGCTCCTGCGACACCTTCTGCTGCCGAAGTGGAAGAGATTCTAAAGGTAATGACTGAACCTTTGCCTGTCAAGCTAAGTCCGCTGGCGCCAGAACTGACGAAGTTTTTTTAGAAGGAAAAAGAACCTCCGGCAACAAAAAATCCCGCTAAGCCGAAAAGAAGGAGAATTATCCAAGTGGCCGATGTCATTCATCAGACACCGCCACCGACATCGGCGTCAAAAATACCATTTATTGAAAACGCTGGCACTGCCGAAACCGCAACCACCGGAGCCGAAGCTACCGAAGCCGAAGCCACCAGAGCAGCCACCGGAGCCGAAACCGAGACCGCCGAAGATCCCAATCTAGAAACCACACTTGGTGATATTGATAACATACTTCTAAAAATGGCTGAGGAAGAAGCTGCTGCGGCTGCTGTGGACACGACAATTGAGAAGGGAAAAAAGCAAACTGAAGATACTTTGGAAGAGGAAAATTTCAATTTTCAAGATATACTGGGACAAGAGTTATCAGAAACTGAAAAAGAAGAGCTAAAGAAATATGCCGTATCCTGTGGGTACAAACCAGGGGCTCTGCTGTTTGGCGAAGTCAATGAAGGGAAACCAAGATGCCTTCGGAATCGAACCGAGGCCAAAGTTGTTAGGACTTTGTCAAAGAATGTTAGGCTGCCGAAGATTGAAGCGGACCTCTACCGGTATCAGCGACAACATATCGCCGGTAGCCTGTTCTATGCTAATTTCAAGGTAAAAACTCTCAACTTGACGAAGGTTTTTTTTGAATCAAGATGTTTTTTGACGAAGGTTGTTTTGCCAGAGTATATTATTAAGTAAAGTGCTGAGGATGCAACAAGATCTTGAAGACGAGAAAAATGAAGCTACCATCAAAGATCTAGAAAATAAAGTCGAAAGTTACGAAGCTACTTTGAAGAAAAAGGACTTCGACATTCAAGAACTTGAAAATAAAGTTAAAGATCACGAAGCTGCCTTGGAGAAGAAGGACTTCGTCATTCACTCTATGGAAGGTTCACTGGCTGAAGCTCAAGCCGAAATTGACAAATTAAACAGCGAATTACTCATAAAATCAGAAAAATCTGAGCAAGAAAAGAATATTCTTGAAACAAGTCTCAAAACCGAAATTGAGAAGAATTCAAATTTGCAGAAATCAATGAAGGAGCTTCAGGAAAAATGTTTAGATTTTGGCAACCGATGTGTGCAGCGGCTGAAGGATGTATTTTACTCAATTGGGGCCAGCTCTGACAAGTTTACACCTTCAGCTGAAAACTTGCCGAGCACCTTTGAATACATTGAGGGCGAAATTGATGCACTTGACGAAGTTATTGCTGGGCATGCCGATTTCTGCGCCCTGTTAGCTTCTCGAGGCACGGCTACTGCTTTCCTGAAGGCTGGCTGCATGCACGGGAAAATTGTTAATAGGCCAAACTTCAGTTTGTCGCCAGCAGATTTGATTGACATCCCCAGCCTAGCTCGAAGCATAGGAAACAGGTTTATGACTCAGATTTGGATAAATGGCAGGCGAAAAATGGCTAGTGACGAAGCTCGGAGCCACCTTAAGCCAGTGAGAAACTTATACTTGTTACTTTTACCTTCTCCTTGAATTCTCTCTTTTCTCATTCTGTTTTAATATGTACAGGATGATGAAGCTAAAGAATGACGAGCTGAAGCCTTAATAGATGTTCCGAAAGATTTGCTGCACAAGATTCTAGAGAAAAATTTTGTAATATAATTGTAAAGAAACTTATGTAAATTTGTGCGTACCTTGTAATATATCTTTTCCCCTTTGTCCGTGTACAATCTGCTTTGCTGTGGACGAAATTTTCTTTTTGAGCCGTAGGCGAAAAACACCTTCCCTTCTTTTCGTACACAACGAAGCATAAAAATTTCTTCTTTCTATTTTTTCCGAAGCTTTATCCTTATAGCCGGAGCATCTGCCCTTTCTGTATGATATGATGGTAATGATCCTATGCATGTCTAAATGAATGTTTATGAATGCAAATGTCATGATGTGATGTATCATGCAAATGAATGTCCGATATATATTCGAAACCATAATCATAACCTTCATTCCCTTAGGAATGATTCAAATCTTCTTGCCGCTTATTTTTGGCTTCACCGTTTACTTTTCGGTGTATCAGCGCTGACTTTTCGCTGTAAGCCTCCTTTAGGAGCTTCTTCGCCTTTTACTTCGGCGGAATCAGCGTTTATTTTTCGCTGTAAGCCTCCCTTAGGAGCTTCTTCGCCTTTTACTTCGGCGGAATCAGCGTTTATTTTTCGCTGTAAGCCTCCCTTAGGAGCTTCTTCTTCTTTTACTTCAGCGAAATCAGCGTTTATTTTTCGCTGTAGGCTCTGCATTCCCTTAGGAACGACTTTTGAGCTTCTCTCTGTTTTCTTTTCTTTTTTCTTTGCACTCGATGGTGCATTCTCAGCTTTTACATTTACATCTTTGGGGGATATTGCTCTTATAAAGTTGAAATAAGAAAAAGAAAAATTACATTCTGTGGCCCCATTAAAAACCTTTCTCCCCCTTTGGAAAGGAAAAGGGTGCTACAAGAAAGAAAAAATTACATCAAGCTAAACATAATATCGCCGAAGCTCATCCGCATTCCATGATCTAGGAATGTCATTGCCGTCCATATCCTTCAATCTGTAGGAACCGGGTCTTGAAGAAGATACTACCAGAAAAGGTCCTTCCCACTTTAGTTGTAGCTTGCCTACTGTCTCTGGGTTGGCTACTCTTCGAAGCACCAAATGTCCTGGCTCAATATTCTTTAGGCGAACCTTTCTATCACGCCATTTTATTGTTTCTGCTTGGTATTTATCGATGTTTTCCACAGCTTGAAGCCTGATCTCTTCTATGGCATCTTTTTCCACAGAATAATCGGCTTCAGCTTTATCTTCTGCCGAAGCTATTATTCTTATTGATCCTGCTTTTGCTTCTTTCGGAGTTATTGCTTCGTCACCAAACAACAATTTGAAAGGTGTAAAACCTGTTGATCTTGATATTGTTGTGTTGTGGCTCCACACCACTTTGATTAATTCATCTGGCCACTTTCCCTTGGGCTGATTAAAGATTAACTTCATTATTCCTGTCATTATGATGCCATTAGCCCTTTCAACAAGTCCATTTGACTCCGGATGTCGAACTGATGCAAAATGGATCTTCGTGCCAATTTGTTCACAAAATTCTCTGAAAGCTTCGAAATCAAACTGCGTTCCATTGTCGACAGTGATGGCCTTCGGCACTCCGAATCGACAGACAATATTTTGCCAGAAAAACTTTTGAATAGTAACCGAAGTTATTGTTGCTAAAGGCTTTGCCTCAATCCATTTAGAAAAATATTCCACTGCCACTACAACATATCTTAAGTTCCCTTGTGCTGGTGGTAGCGGACCTAACAAATCAAGGCCCCATCTTTGCAATGGCCAAGTGGGTTGTATTAACTGGGTTAAAGATGAAGGTTGTTTTTGATCTCTTGCACATTTCTGACAGCCTTCGCACTTTTGGACTAACTCCGCTGCATCCGAAGCTGCCTTTGGCCAATAAAATCCTTGACGAAAAACTTTTCTCAGCAAAGGCCTAGATCCAATGTGAGATCCACATAGGCCTGCGTGTATTTCCTTCATCAATTCTATACCTTCGGCTCTGGATAAACATTTGAGTAGCGGAGAACAGACCCCATGCTTGTACAGCTCCCCTTCTATTATTACATATGGACAAGCTCTTGCCTCTATTCTCTTGTTATAAGCTTCGTCATCTGAAAGGAAGTTACCCTGAAGGTAAGAGATGATCTCAGTTCTCCAGTCTTCACTATAAACAGGAGATATATTGAGGACTGCTCTTTCAAGGAGTTCAACCGAAGGTGCTTTTATTGTTTCAAAAAATACTTCCGAAGGTAAGGGCAGCCCCTGTGCTGTTGACTTGGCTAGCAAATCAGCATGTTCATTTTCTCCTCGAGGAATATTTTTGACAGAAAACCCTTCAAAGGAAGCTTCAATCCTTCAGACCATGTCTAAATATTTCTCCAGCTTCGGGTCTCTTGCCTTGCAACTCTTGTCAATATGACCAGAAATAACCTGGGAATCAGTTTTAAGAATTGCCCTTCTAATTCCCATTGCCTTTAACTTCCGAAGACCTAAAAGTAAAGCTTCGTACTCAGCAATGTTATTTGTGTAGCTGAAATCAAGTCTTGCTGCGTAGCAAGTTTTAACTTTGGATGGTGTCGGGGACCATAATTAGGGGTACCCCCAAGACTCCTAATCTCAGCTGGTAAACCCCATCAGCACAAAGCTACGAAGGTCTGATGGGCGCGATTCAGGCCAAGGCTCCGCTCAAGGGACACGATCCCGCCTCGCCCGAGCCCGACCTCGGGCAAAGACAGCCGACCCCGGAAGATTCACGCCTCACCCGAGGCACCCCTCAAGCAACGGACGCACCATCGACTCGCCCGAGGCTCAGCTCGGGTAGGCTTCGCGGAGAAGCAACCTTGGCCAAATCGCCACACCAACTGACCATAACGCAGGAGCATTTAATGCAAGGATCGCCTGAGATCTTATCCTGACGCGCGCTCCAGTCGACAAGGCCGAAGTGACCGCAGTCACTCCGCCGCTCCACTGATCGACCTGACAGGAAAACAGCATCGCCTGCCCTGCTCCGACTGCCGTGCCACTCGCCAGAGTGAGGTCGACAGCGGTTAAGTCCAGCCTCGGGCGACATAGGAAGCTCCGCCTCGCCCGACCCCAGGGTTCGGCCCCCGTCTCGGCCTCGGAAGACGATGGACTCCGCCTCGCCCGACCCCAGGGCTTGGACTCAACCACGGCTCCGGAAGACGATGGACTCCGCCTCGCCCGACCCCAGGGCTCGGACTCAGCCTCGGCTCCAGAAGACGATGGACTCCACCTCGCCCGACCCCAGGGCTCGGACTTAACCTCGACCTCGGAGGAATCGCCACCTCACCCAAACTCGGGCCCGGACCGGCCACGTCGCCAGGGGGGCCATCATTACCCTGCCCCTAGCTAGCTCAGGCTACGGGGAACAAGATCGGTGTCCCATCTGGCTCGTCCCAGTAAACAAGTAATGATGACACCCCGCACGCTCCATGACGACGGCAGCTCCCAGCCTCTTACGTCAGCAAGGAGACGTCAGCAAGGATCCGACAGCCCCGACAGCTGTACTTCCGCAGGGCTCCAGCTCTCCTCCGACGGCCACGACATCACATGAACAGGGCAGCAACACCTCTCCGACAGCCACGACGGCATGTACATAGGGCACTAGCTCCTCTCTGCTAGACACGTTAGCACATTGCTACACCCCCCATTGTACACCTGGGCCCTCTCCTTACGTCTATAAAAGGAAGGTCCAGGGCTCTCGTACGGGAAGGTTGGCCGCGGGGAGAACGGGCCGACGCATAAGGCTCTCGCTCTCTCTCTCCCACGCGAACGCTTGTAACCCCCTACTGCAAGCGCATCCATCCGCCCTGGGCGCAGGACAACACGAAGGCCGCAGTTTCCCCTTACTGTTGTCCCCCTTTGTGTCCCGTCTCGCGCCGACCCATCTGGGCTGGGACACGCAACGACAATTTACTCGTCGGTCCAGGGACCCCCCGGGGTCGAAACGCCGACAGTTGGCGCGACAGGTAGGGGCCTGTTGCGTGTTGACGAACAGCTTCCCGTCAAGCTCCAGATGGGTAGTCTCCAGTAACCTTTCCAACCCGGTACGATGCTCCGTTTCGGGGGTCTTGAGTTCATGTCCCTCGACGGCAGCTACGACATGATACTCCTTCCTCCGCCGCGTGACAGCGACAATGGCGGCCATCAGCCCGCCCACCGGCGGCGGAATCAACGACGTCTTCCCCACATGGTGGAAGAACAACATCCAGGTTTGTCCCGTCACCTCCCCCACCGATGGAGGAGGAGGTGGGGCAACCATGGCCAAGCAGGAGGCAACACCTCGTCGGCTGTCGAGCAAGTCGACGACGCCGGCGCCCCAGCGGGGGACACGTCTGGCTTCGACCTTGCGTCTGAGACGAAGACGAGCGTCGTTTCCCCGCAACACGCCAGCCCTAAGCAGACGAACGACGCCAGCACGCTCGCGAAGGACTTGCTGGGCGTCGCCCTCGTACCTGAGACATCGGTGCAGTCCGCCCCTGACGCGACTTTGTCACCGCCCGTCGACCAAGAGGTACCGACCGATTCCCATCTCGTGCCTTTTGGATTCAGCTTCGACCCACCAAGCGACCTCGCTTCGGTGGAAGCCTTCATAGAGGCATGTACCAACCCTCCGGGGTACCATATGCGGTCGCCCTAGGACAGACTGACGGCCGTCTCGACCTACGGACCCTCGGGTTCCGAGAAAGATGACGAGCCCGACTTTTGTTGGGATTTCTCTAGGCTCGGTAACCCCAGTGCCATGCGGGACTTCATGACCGCGTGCGACTACTGCTTCTTCGATTGTTTCGATGGTAGCCGCAGCTTCGACGACGAGGACTGCGACCCGAGTCGTGAATGTTTCCACGTCGATCTAGGGGGTCCCGACGAAGGCAACCATCTTGGTATGCCGGAGAGCGGCGATCCCCCCTAGGCCTGCGCCTCGCGTTGACATCCTTCGGGAGCTAGCTGTGGTCCCAGTCGCTGCGGGGGGTCAGGACGCACAGCTCGAGCAAATCCGCGAGATGCAGGCCAGGCTTGACGAGGGAGCAGGAACATTTGAGCAGTTCCGGAGGAACATCGGGCAGGAATGGGCAGACCAAGTTCCAGCCGGAGAAGCGCGTCATCTACCCCAGGGCATCCAGCACCGCATTGCCGACGACGTCAGGGCAAGGCCGCCACCGGCTTCTAGGGGGGTCGGCCAGAACCTGGCTGCAGCAGCAATACTACTCCGCGCGATGCCAGAACCATCAACCACCGAAGGGCGGCGTATCCAGGGATAGCTTAAGAATCTCCTAGAGGATGCCGCGGTCCGACGGGCCGAAAGCTCTGCCTCCCGAAGGCAGGGGTACCCCTCGGAGCATCGCGCCGTGACTTCCCGATTCGTGCGGGAAGCCTCGGTCCACACCGGGCGCACGCGCAACACGGTGCCTGCGGCCCCGGGTCGCCTCGGCAACGAGCACCACCACCGCAACCGTCGAGCCCACCTCGACGAGAGGGTGCGCCGAGGCTACCACCCTAGGCGTGGGGGATGCTACGACAGTGGGGAGGATCGGAGCCCCTCGCCCGAACCACCCAGTCCGCAGGCTTTCAGCCGGGCCATACGACGGGCGCCGTTCCCGACCCGGTTCCGAACCCCGACTACCATCACAAAGTACTCGGGGGAGACGAGGCCGGAACTGTGGCTCACGGACTACCGACTAGCCTACCAGCTGGGTGGAACAGACGATGACAACCTCATCGTCCGCAACCTCCCCCTGTTCCTCTCCGACACCGCTCGAGCCTGGCTGGAGCATCTGCCTCCGGGGCAGATCTCCAACTGGGACGACCTGGTCTAAGCCTTCACCAGCAACTTCCAGGGCACGTACGTGCGCCCTGGGAACTCCTGGGATCTCCGAAGCTGCCGCGAGCAGCCGGGAGAGTCTCTCCGGGACTACATCCGGCGATTCTCGAAGCAGCGCACCGAGCTGCCCAACGTCACCGACTCGGACGTCATCGGCGCGTTCCTCGCTAGCACCACCTGCCGCGACCTGGTGAGAAAGCTGGGTCGCAAGACCCCCACCAGGGCGAGCAAGCTGATGGACATCGCCACCAAGTTCGCCTCTGGCCAGGAGGCGGTTGAGGCCATCTTTCGAAAGGACAAGCAGCCCCAGGGCCGCCAGCCGGAAGACGTCCCCGAGGCGTCCACTCAGCGCGGCACCAAGAAGAAGAACAAGAAGAAGTCGCAAGCGAAACGCAACGCCACCGACGCGGACCTTGTCACCGCCGCTGAGTACAAGAACCCTCGGAAACCTCCTGGAGGTGCCAATCTCTTCGATAAGATGCTCAAGGAGCCGTGCCCCTATCATCAGGGGCCCATCAAGCACACCCTTGTGGAGTGCGTCATGCTTCGGCGCCACTTTCATAAGGCCGGGCCACCGGCGGAAGGTGGCAGGGCCCACAACAACGACAAGAAGGAGGATCACAAGGCAGAGGAGTTCCCCGAGGTCCACGACTGCTTCATGATCTACGGTGGGCAAGTGGCGAACGCCTCGGCTCGGCACCACAAGTAAGAGCGTCGGGAGGTCTGCTTGGTAAAGGTGGCAGCGCCAGTCTACCTAGACTGGTCCGACAAGGCCATCACCTTCGACCAAGGCGACCACCCCGACCGCGTGCCAAGCCTGGAGAAATATCCGCTCGTTGCCGACCCTGTCATCGGCAACGTCAGGCTCACCAAGGTCCCCATGGACGGAGGCAGTAGCCTCAACATCATCTACGCCGAGACCCTTGGGCTCCTGCAGATCGATCTGTCCTCGATCCGGGCCGGTGTGGCGCCTTTTCACGGGATCATCCCCGGGAAACGCGTCCAACCTCTCGGACAACTCGATCTGCCCGTCTGCTTCGGGACTCCCTCCAACTTCCGAAGGGAAACCCTCACGTTCAAGGTGGTCGGGTTCCGAGGAACCTACCACGCAGTACTGGGGAGGCCATGCTACGCCAAGTTCATGGTCGTCCCCAACTACACCTACCTCAAGCTCAAAATGCCGGGCCCCAACGGGGTCATCACCGTCGGCCCCACGTACCGACACGCGTACGAATGCGACGTGGAGTGCATGGAGTACACCGAGGCCCTACCGAATCTGAGGCCCTCATCGCCGACCTGGAGAGCCTCTCCAAGGAGGCGCCAGATGCGAAGCGCCACGCCGGCAACTTCGAGCCAGCAGAGACGGTTAAGTCCGTCCCTCTCGACCCCAGCAACGACGCCTCCAAGCAGATCCGGATCGGCTCCGAGATCGACCCCAAATAGGAAGTAGTGCTCGTCGACTTTCTCCGCGCGAACACCGAAGTTTTCGCGTGGAGTCCCTCGGACATGCCTGGCATACCGAGGGATGTCGCCGAGCACTCGCTGGATATTAGAGCTGGATCCCGACCCATGAAGCAGCCTCTGCGCCGATTCGATGAAGAAAAGCGCAGAGCCATAGACGAGGAGATCCACAAACTGATGGCTGCAGGGTTCATCAAAGAGGTATTCCATCCCGAATGGCTTGCCAACCCTGTGCTCGTAAGAAAGAAAGGAGGGAAATGGCGGATGTGTGTAGACTACACTGGTCTAAACAAAGCATGTCTGAAGGTTCCCTACCCTCTGCCTCGCATCGATCAAGTCGTTGATTCCACTGCTGGGTTCGAAACCCTGTCTTTCCTCGATGCCTACTCAGGGTATCACCAAATCAGGATGAAAGAGTCCGACCAGCTCGCGACTTCTTTCATCACGCCCTTTGGCATGTACTGCTACGTTACTATGCCATTTGGATTGAGGAATGCGGGTGCGACGTACCAAAGGTGCATGAACCACGTGTTCGGAGAGCACATTGGTCGAACGATCGAGGCTTACGTCGATGACATCGTAGTTAAGACGAGGAAAGCCTCCGACCACCTCTCCGACCTTGAAACGACATTCAAGTGTCTCAAGGCGAAAGGCGTAAAACTCAATCCCGAGAAGTGCGTCTTCGGAGTCCCCCGAGGCATGCTCTTGGGGTTCATCGTCTCCGAGCGGGGCATCGAGGCCAACCCGGAGAAAATCGCGGCCATCATCAACATGGGGCCCATCAAAGACTTGAAAAGCATATAGAGGGTCATGGGATGCCTTGCGGCTCTGAGCCGCTTCATCTCGCGCCTCGGCGAAAGAGGCCTACCTCTGTACCGCCTCTTAAGAAAGACCGAGTGCTTCACTTGGACCCCCGAGGCCGAGGAAGCCCTCGGGAACCTGAAGGCGCTCCTTACGAATGCACCCATCCTGGTGCCTCCCGCTACCGGAGAAGCCCTCTTGATCTACGTCACCGCTACAACTCAGGAGGTCAGCACCGTGATCATGGTCGAAAGACGAGAAGAAGAGCATGCATTGCCCGTCCAGAGGCCGGTCTACTTCATCAGTGAGGTACTGTCCGAGACCAAGATCCGCTACCCACAAATTCAGAAGCTGTTGTACGCGGTGATTCTGACGCGGCGGAAGTTGCGACACTACTTCGAGTCTCATCCGGTGACTGTGGTGTCATCCTTCCCCCTGGCGGAGATCATCCAGTGCCGAGAGGCCTCGGGTAGGATTGCAAAGTGGGCGGTGGAAATCATGGGCGAGACAATCTCGTTCGCCCCTCGGAAGGCCATCAAGTCCCAAGTCTTGGTGGACTTTGTGGCTGAATGGGTCGACACCCAGCTCCCGGCAGCTCCGATCCAACCGGAACTCTGGACCATGTTTTTCGATGGGTCGCTGATGAAAACAGGGGTGGGCGTGGGCCTGCTCTTCATCTCGCCCCTCGGGAAACACCTCCGCTACGTGCTGTGCCTCCATTTTCCGGCGTCCAACAACGTGGCTGAGTACGAGGCTCTGGTCAACGGGTTGCGCATCACCATCGAGCTAGGGGTCCGATGCCTCGACGCTCGCGGTGACTCGCAGCTTGTCATCGACCAAGTCATGAAGAACTGCCACTGCCGTGACCCGAAGATGGAAGCCTACTGCGACGAGGTTCGGCGCCTAGAGGACAAGTTCTACGGGCTCGAGGTCAACCACGTCGCCCGACGGTACAACGAGACTGCGAACGAGCTGGCGAAGATAGCTTCGGCACGAACAACGGTTCCCCCAAACGTCTTCTCCCGGGACCTACATCAACCCTCAGTCAAGACAAACGACACGCCCGAGCCCGAGAAGGCCTCGACCCAGCCCGAGGCACCCTCGGCCCCACCCGAGGCACCCTCGGCTACCGAGGGTGAGGCTCTGCGCATCGAGGAAGAGCGGAATGGGGTCACGCCTAATCGAAACTGGCAGACCCCGTACCTGCAATATCTCCACCGAGGAGAGCTACCCCTCGACAGAGCCAAAGCTCGGCGACTGGCACGGCGCGCCAAGTCATTCATCTTGCTAGGTGACAGGAAGGAGCTCTACCACCGTAGCCCCTCCGGCATCCTCCAGCGATGCACATCCATCGCCGAAGGCCAGGAGCTCTTACAAGAAATACACTCGGGGGCTTGCGGTCATCACGCAGCGCCTCGAGCCCTTGTTGGAAACGCTTTCCAACAAGGTTTCTACTGGCCGACCGCGGTGGCTGACGCCACTAGAATTGTCTGCACCTGCCAAGGGTGTCAATTCTACGCAAGGCAGACGCACCTACCCGCTTAGGCTCTGCAAACAATACCCATCACCTGGCCGTTTGCTGTGTGGGGTCTGGACCTCATCGGTCCCTTGCAGATGGCACCCGGGGGCTACACGCACCTACTGGTCGCTGTTGACAAATTCTGCAAGTGGATCGAAGTCCGACCCCTAAACAGCATCAGGTCCGAACAGGCGGTGGCATTCTTCACCAACATCATCCATCGCTTCGGGGTCCCGAATTCCATCATCATCGACAACGGCACCCAGATCACTGGTAGAAAGTTCCTAGACTTTTGCGAAGACCACCACATCCGGGTGGACTGGGCCGCCGTGGCACACCCCATGACGAATGGGCAGGTAGAACGTGCCAACGGCATGATTCTGCAAGGACTCAAGCCGAGGATCTACAACGACCTCCACAAGTTCGGCAGGCGATGGATGAAGGAACTCCCCTTGGTGGTCTGGAGCCTGAGGATGATGCCAAGCCGAGCCACGGGTTTCACGCCGTTCTTTCTAGTCTATGGAGCCGAGGCCATCTTGCCCACAGACTTAGAATACAGTTCCCCAAGGACGAGGGCCTACGACGACCGACGCAACCAGACCAACCGAGAAGACTCACTGGACCAGCTGGAAGAGGCTCGGGACGTGGCCTTACTACACTCGGCGCGGTATCAGCAGTCCCTGCGATGCTACCACGCCCGAGGGGTTCGATCCCGAGACCTCCAGGTGAGCGACTTGGTGCTTCGACTACGACAAGATGCCCGAGGGCGGCACAAGCTCACGCCTCTCTAGGAAGGGTTGTTCGTCATCGCTAAGGTTTTGAAGCCCGGGACATACAAGCTGGCCAACAGTCAAGGCGAGGTCTACAACAACGCTTGGAACATCCGACAGCTACGTCGCTTCTACCCTTAAGATGTTTTCAAGCCGTTCATATACCTCGTTTACATATGAAGTCTAACCATCAAGGACGGGTCAGCCTTGCCTCGGCAAAGCCCGACCCTCCCTCTGGGGCTAGAAGGGGGGAACCCCCTCCGCGTCAAAATTTTCCTCAGAAAAAGTCTTTCTACCAGAATATCTTTCGTGCTTTTCGACTACTTCGGTAGTGGGATCATGAAAACGACGGAGTACACGTAAGCAGGCACGGCCGACCGAGCCAAGGGACTCCTACGCCTCCAGGATACGGATACCTCACTCATCACCTTCTGCGAGAAGTAACTCGTGTTCGGATGAGCGATCCTGCTGACTGAACAAGCCTTAACGCTCAAAAGACTTTCTGCCGAAACGGTTTTTTGGGTTTTCTCGGCTACGTCGATAATAGAATCCCGTGGACGAGCAAGAGTACACGTAAGCGGCAAGGCTGACCGAGCTGAGGGATTCCTACGCCTCTGGGATACGGATACCTCACTCATCACCTTCCGTGAGAAGTAACTCTAGCTCGGATAAACGATTCTGCTACCGACGAGCAAGCCCTGATACTCGAAACAAGAGGAAAAGAAACACAGCTTTACAACGCGACGACAGTATGTTTGGGCCTCGGCGGCCGCAAAAAATATATGCATACTACAGGCAAACCGATCCTGCAGGCTCAGACGTCGATGGAGGGGGAGCAGCAGCACCCTCGGCGTCAACTCCACCTTCGGCGAAGTCCGACCGAGCCTCGGACGGCAACACGGGCGAAGGATCTCCGCTCCGAAGGACGACATCAGCACCACGCCCGGGCCATCGCCGCTAGGGTCTCCTCCAGGAACCTGGCCCGAGCAGACGGCTCGGTCGGCCACCCCGAAGCCTCAGCCAGCTGTCCCCCGAGGACACCAGCCCGGCTCGTGGCCTCGACAACTCGACTCCGACGTTGGTCCCGCCAACGGACGACCTGGCCAAGCCCCGGCCGACGAAGCTTCCTTTTTCGAGCCAACTCCGCCTCTGTCCACGCTGACACCGCTGCCCTTGGCCCCGGCTCACTGCAGAGCGGCCGAGGGTTTCTTTGACTAAGCAAGTGAAGCCTCGGGCGGCAAGGCCGACCGAGCCGAGGGATTCCTACGCCTCCGGGATACGGATACCTCACTCATCACCTTCCGCACAGAGCGACTCACATTTGGTTAAGCGGTTCGGCTAGCCGATAGGCGAGTTCCAGTGCTCGAAAATGAGGAAAAACATGGTATTACACCCAAAAATACCTACATGTTCAGGCCCCAATAGCCACAATGAACAAACACCGGCACTCAAGGTGCCATTATAAACAGAACTTCGGTTTCGCCCCCGCGGGACAACGAACTCCAAGCGGCTCACCATCGCCCGCTCTGACAGCAGCGGCAACAACCTCCGTCCCGGGCGACAAGACAGCTGCAGCAACGGCTTCCGGGCAGACGCTGAGGCGGAAAGGCTCTCGCCCACGAAGGATGAGAACCAGCCATTCAAGCCAGGGGGAACGGAGGTCCAGGGGTGCAGGCGGAGTTGGCGATCTCATCGGCAGAGAAACCTTCTCCGGCTGCTGCCACCTCAACACCGCAAAAGCGGGCGCCGCCCGCCCCAAAGCGCACCGGCAGGTCCTCGCTCCCGTCCTCGCTGAGGCCGCCCCAGAACATGAGCACCGTCCTCGCAGCGCACGACGTGCTGGACAACCCTCTGGCGCGGCTGTCGGCGCGAGGAAGACCTGGACGTGGCCGGCCCGTACGCGGCGCGACCATCGCCCGGACAGAGGACGGAATGCTGCACCCTGGCTGGGCAGCGGCAGTTCGCCTTCCACGGCATGGCTGAAGGAAGCCTCCGCGGGGCTGGAGGATGCCTTTCTCCCCCAAACGCCGGGGGAAGAAAAGGGTTACCGACCCACGCGGAGGCAACCCCCCACTCGGTGCGCTCCTCCGCCTCCGCCCGGATGACGAAAATCCTTGAAGCTGAGGGCGGGGCGGAGGCCGCAGCCCGGCTCGCTTCTCTCCACCAAATTGCCCATTGGTGGGGGAAGGCGGCCGGGCTGCCTGACGAAAATCCTTGAAGCCGAACGATGGCTGAAAGGTACCAACTTCTGCGAAGTTGCGTTCCTCCAACGACAGCGAGACGAAGACAACGCGGATGCTCCCCATCCGGGGGCTCGGAAGGCGGAAGGACGCGATGCATGAGGAAAGTGTGAAGACATGGTTGCCATCCAGGGGGTCACCCTCCTTTTAAAGATGACTCTCCCCACTTGCGTCCTCAGCCGGCGCGGACTGAGTCTTCTCCAACACGCTCCAAGGTCCTCCCCCTACGACACGGGGGCTGGGTCCCACGCGTCATGCAAGCTGGCCCAGGACAGAAGAAGCCAAACCGTCGTGCACGGAGCGCACAATAGCCCAGCGGTTACAAGCATTCTTCCACTATCGCCCGGACCAGCGGGTGAAAGGGCGGACCGCCATGCAGGCGGCATGCAACCGCACCAAGGGGGCGCACCCTTTCGACTTCGACGTGTCCAGCATGGAGGCCCAGGCCCACATGTCATGTAACCGGCGCGCCGGTTACTACGTGCGAGAAACTGCACCGCCACTCGCGCCAGTACCGCGCCTCCTCGACTGCGGAACCGGTGCCGCAACTCGAGGAGACCCTACGCATGACCCGACAGTGCCAACCGAGCACATCGGTCATGGGTCAGTCAGCCGCGGGAGAAGGCGCGATGGTCGATACGGCTAGAAATGGGCCGGCAGTAATGGCAGTGGCAGGCGGCGGAAGCAGCAGTCAAGTCGTCAGCAAGCTCACGCCCCCTCCTGGGACAGCGAGAGAACCCTCTCCCACAGCGTGAAGACGACGCGCCCGTGTCCCATTCCTCGAACGGCTCGCGCACGCACAACGGCTGCCCCGCGAACCACTCGTCCCGTCGCATTAACTCTGCGGCAGGGTGGGCGACACCATTGGCAGGCAAAGCAGGCGACGCTTCACCTCCGCCATGATGACCGCGTCAAAAAAGGTGCGCCACGTCATTCGATTTCGTATCCTTTTCCACTTCCTCTTTCTCTCTCTTGCTACAGGGACCGGGAAAGGGGATACTCCGAAAGGGATCCTTCTCCGTGAAGGAAGCGGGCCCCGAGCCCCCCTACTGATCAGAGGTTCGAAGGCTGGCCCCTCGGAAGGGTTCAACAGCCGCCTCAGAGCACTCGGGCTCCGCGCCCACTACTAGTCAGAGGTTCGAAGGCTGGCCCCTCGGAAGGGTTCCACGGCCGCCTCAGGCCACTCGGGCTCCGCGCCCACTACTGATCAGGGGTTCGTAGGCTGGCCCCCGAAGGGTTCGACAGCCGCCTCAGAGCACGCAGAGCGAGGGATGACCCTGGGTACGTTCGATACATAAGTAAGGCTCGGGCTACGCTCCCAAGGTACCCTAGGACATTTCCGAGACTGACGGGAATGGTTTTGTAACGGAATCCCACCAGAGGGAGGCATCGAGCCCTCGGACCTCGTCAAAAGGGGACCGGGTCCGGCGAATCACCCGTAGGTACTTTTGGAGCGCGCCTCCGGGCCACTAGCCGACCCCTAACGAATGGGGCATGGACACCCACTCGGATCACCCGCTAGCAACTCACTGGAGACACCATGTTCGGCGCCCTCCAAGGGCAACATGGTGCTTTCCCCCCCTCCTCCTTGCGGAAAGGCGACGCAGGGGCGTATGAAAAAAGCCGAGTCTGTCCTTGACCGTCCTCTCGCTCTGTGCGGAGGCTCGGGGGCTGCTCTCATAAACCCGGCTCCAGCCAAACCGTTGACAGCATCAACATACCAGCCCGAGAACATGGGACCTGACTAAGCACCCGGGCAACGACCAGTTCGCATGAGGGAACAACCAAACCAGCCAAGCCATCACGAAAGGCACTAAGACCTCGAAGAAGTCAAAACACTCCTCCGAGGCCTCGGGGGCTACACCCGGCGGGTGCGCTCGCGCGCACCCACTGGAACAAAATGCAACCGAGAAAGGCCGGTCCCCTTGCAAAAAAAGTGCGACAAAAGCCTCCAAGCGAGTGCCAACACTCCCTTTGAGGCTCGGGGGCTATTGTCGGGGACCATAATTAGGGGTACCCCCAAGACTCCTAATCTCAGCTGGTAAACCCCATCAGCACAAAGCTACGAAGGCCTGATGGGCGCGATTCAGGCCAAGGCTCCGCTCAAGGGACACGATCCCGCCTCGCCCGAGCCCGACCTCGGGCAAAGACAGCCGACCCCGGAAGATTCACGCCTCGCCCGAGGCACCCCTCAAGCAACGGACGCACCATCAACTCGCCCGAGGCTTAGCTCGGGTAGGCTTCGTGGAGAAGCAACCTTGGCCAAATCGCCACACCAATCGACCATATCGCAGGAGCATTTAATGCAAGGATCGCCTAACATCTTATCCTGACGCGCGCTCCAGTCGACAAGGCCGAAGTGACCGCAGTCACTTCGCCGCTCCACTGACCGACCTGACAGGAATACAGCGCCGCTTGCCCTGCTCCGACTACCGTGTCACTCGCCAGAGTGAGGTCGACAGCGGCTAAGTCCAGCCTCGGGCGACATAGGAAGCTCCGCCTCGCCCGACCCCAGGGTTCGGCCCCCGTCTCGGCCTCGGAAGACGATGGACTCTGCCTCGCCCGACCCCAGAGCTCGGACTCAACCGCGGCTCTGGAAGACGATGGACTCCGCCACGCCCGACCCTAGGGCTCGGATTCAGCCTTGGCTCCGGAAGACGATGGACTCTGCCTCGCCCGACCCCAGGGCTCGGACTCAACCTCGACCTCGGAGGAATCGCCACCTCGCCCAAACTCAGGCCTGGACCGGCCACGTCGCCAGGGGGCCATCATTACCCTGCCCCTAGCTAGCTCAGGCTACGGGGAACAAGACCAGCGTCCCATCTGGCTCGCCCCAGTAAAGAAGTAATGATGACACCCTGCACGCTCCATGACGACGGCAGCTCCCAGCCTCTTACGTCAGCAAGGAGACGTCAGCAAGGATCTGACAGCCTCGACAACTGTACTTCCGCAGGGCTCCAGCTCTCCTCCGACGGCCACAACATCACATGAACAGGGCAGCAACACCTCTCCGACAGCCACGATGGCATGTACATAGGGCACTAGCTCCTCTCTGCTAGACACGTTAGCACATTGCTACACCCCCCATTGTACACCTGGGCCCTCTCCTTACGTCTATAAAAGGAAGGTCCAGGGCTCTCATACGGGAAGGTTGGCCGCGCGGGAGAATGGGCCGACGCATAAGGCTCTCGCTCTCTCTCTCTCTCCCACGCGAACGCTTGTTACCCCCTACTGCAAGCGCATCCATCCGCCCTGGGCGCAGGACAACACGAAGGCCACGGTTTCCCCTTACTGTTCTCCCCTTTGTGTCCCGTCTCGCGCTGACCCATCTGGGCTGGGACACGCAGCGACAATTTACTCGTCGGTCCAGGGACCCCCCGGGGTCGAAACGCCGACAGATGGTGCGACCAACACAGCGGCTGCTCCTGCCCCGAAGGTTCCCCAAGAACCATCGCAGAATACTGTCCAAGCTTCGGCATCTTTACTCACTTCTTCTTCCTGAGCCCCTGGAGTCCAGTCAGCAATGAAGTCTGCTAGCGCTTGAGACTGAATCGAAGATCTATGCACATAATCGATGCAAAACTCATTGAGTTCTGTAGCCCATTTTCCAACCCTTCCAGTAGCTTCTCTATTTCTCATAATATCCTTCAATGGTTGTGAAGAAGGGACAATTATATTGTATGCTTGAAAATAGTGCCGAAGCTTCCTGGAAGCCATCAAAACAGCATACAGCACCTTCTCCAATTCTGTATAATTTTTCTTTGATAGAATAAGAACTTCGGATACAAAGTATATTGGGGCTTGCTTTTTGACTTGCCCTTCAAGCTTCTCTTGGACAAGTGCCGCACTTACCGCTGAGTGCGAGGCTGCCACATATAACAACAGAGGAGCCCCTGGCGTTGGTGGAGTTAACGTCGTTAGGTCTATCAAATATTGCTTCACCTCTTCGAAGGCTCTCTGCTGAACTGGTCCCCATTGAAAAACTTCGGCTGACTTCAGCACTTCGAAGAATGGTAAATTTCTCTCTACTGATCTAGATATGAATCTGTTGAGAGATGCCAGTCTTCCTGTCAATCGTTGAGCCCCCTTTTTTGTGCTTGGTGGTTCCATTCAAAGAATAGCTTCGATTTTACTTGGATTAGCCTCAATCCCTTTTGTTGAAACTAGGCAGCCAAGGAATTTCCCCTTCTTTACTCCGAAAACACACTTTTCTGGATTCAGTTTTAGACCGGCCTGTCTAAAATTAGCGAAAGTCTCCTGCAGATCAGCAATGTGATTTTCTTGCTTCGTGCTTTCTACAATAATATCATCGACATAAGTTAGCACATTTCTGCCTATCTGATAATGAAGAACCTTTGTTGTCATTCTGCTGAAGCTTCCTCTAGCATTCTTGAGCCCCTCAGGCATCCGAAGGTAACAATATGTTCCGCTAGGGGTTATGAAGCTAGTTTTTGGCTCGTCCTCCTTCTTCATCCAAATTTGATGATAGCCTGAATAACAATCCAACAGACTCATAAGTTCTGATGAAGCTGCTGCATCAACTAGGGAATCTATCCTTGGCAATGGAAACTCATCCTTCGGACAAGCCTTGTTGAGATCAGTAAAATCAATACACATCCTCCATTTGCCATTGGCCTTTTTTACCATAACAGTGTTAGCCAGCCATTCTGGATACTTCACCTCTCTGATGACTCCGGCGCTGAGGAGTCTTTTTACTTCATTTCGAGCACCTTCGGCCTTGTCATTAGACATCTTCCGAAGCCTCTGCTTTCTGGGTCTGAAGGATGGATCAACATTGAGCGAGTGTTCAATAACATCCCTGTTGACGCCACAGAGATTGTTAGCCGACCATGTAAAGACATCTTTGTTGTTGAACAGGAACCTTATCAGGGTTTTCTCTTGTTCCTCAGACAATTGAGATCCCAGCAGCACCTTCTGCTCTGCGATATCTTCGCATAAAAGCATGGGTTTTGGCTGATCAGCCGAAGCAGCCTTCTCCCTTCTATACTTGTACTGCTCACAAGCTTCGGCTTCATCTATATTGTGGATTGCCTTTGAATCAGTCCAATTCCCCTCGGCCTTTCTGGCAGCTTCCTGACTCCCATGAATAGCTATAGGTCCCAGATCCGAAGGTATCTTCATGCAAAGATATGCTGGATGAAGAATTGCTTCGAAAGCATTGAGTGTTCCGCGACCAATGATAGCATTGTAGGGATACTCCATGTCGACAATGTCAAACACAACTTGCTCAGTTCTTGTATTGTTGACGAACCCGAAGGTCACTGGCATGGTAATCTTACCAAGTGCTACAATCTGTCTTACTCCGAAGCCACAAAGAGGGTGTGTAGCATCATGAATCTTGTCTTCAGGCTCTTGCATTTGTCTGAAGGCCTTAGCAAATATAATATCCGCTGCACTGCCTGTATCAACCAAAACATTATGGACCAGAAATCCTTTGATCACACAAGAGATAACCATAGCATCATTGTGTGGGTAATCCTTGAGCTGAAGATCCTCTTGAGAGAATGTAATTGGGATGTGAGACCATCTTGACTTGATGAAGGGTCCTTGTACCCCTACATGTTGTACTCTTCTTTATGCCTCCTTCTTCTGTTTCTTGTTAGCCGGCTCTGAGCATGAACCGCCTGTTATCGGGAGAATTAGCTTCAGAGCCAAAGCTGTTCGAGCTTGGTTCTTGAACGAAGCCATCAGGTTAAAAAGTGGAAGTGAGTTCACCGGAGGTGGGCGCCAATGTTGGGGACTTGTTCTCAAATGCTATGGATTAAGAACAAGGCAACATAGAATATTAGATATTAGAGCCCTTCGTCCGCTGAAGCACTATTTCCCCAAGGATTTAATGAGCTATGGACGAAGGTTACGAAATAACATATCACTTCGTGATCAAAGATAAAATGATGCAAGATGAAATATAAAATACAAAATATTACAGAATATCAAGAATAAATAACATTATTTATTTATCTATTTAATTTATAATGTGAACTTGAATGTTAAAACATTATATTTAGGTACATTTATACCTTCGCCTTGGCAGAAAACAATAATTCCAGAATACTGCGTTAGCAAATACAGGATTCCGTGAACAGTAAAGGAGTACTGTTCACCTATTTATAGGCACAGGACGCAGCCTGTAAGAAATTACAATCATGCCCCTTACAGAAGATCACAATTATAACTCAGACTCTTATGGACTAAAAAGTCATTCCATCTTTAAGTTGGTTCGATCCTTCGTCTTTGGATACGCTATAGCGTCGAAACTTCGTGAGCGGTAGCTTCGGTATCACGTATAAACAGATTTGCCGAAGGTGTTTCTTCCTGCAGGACCTTCGGCGACGAAGCATGGTCCCAACAAGCGGCCATCATGCCGGGGGAGGCCGCTGACGCGGCCGCGGGCCTGAGCCCGCCTGACTTGTTGCTGGCGCCGGCATCGACTCCTACCGGGGCCGTCGCTGATTCTCCCACGGAGCCGCCCGTCGCCGCCGATGTCGGGATGATTGAGGCACCGCCGCCCGTGGTCATCCCCGACCTCCCCGTTCTCGGCCATGAGGAGAGGGCGGCCGTCATTGCTGAGGTCGGTGATCGAAGGCCTGCCACCTTAGCCGAGGGGAGGCCCGGTACGTCGACTGCGGCAGTGCCCGATGCATCGGCTGCACGGGGACCCGACGCCTCGGTCGCGGGGCGTGCAGAACCGTGGCCCGTCTTGGGGAGCAGTGGCCTTATCCCCACGCAGCTCAATCCCAATGAGTGGTGTGGGCAGCCGCTCCTATTCTGGAGCCGCGACACCTCGGAGCCCCTCCTTTCCCTTAACGATGAGTTGGAGGAGCAGCTCCGAGGTAATTTCCATGAATATACCGAGGCGGCGATGAGGTCACTTCAGACGACCATGGAAATCCTTTCTAGGGACGTTCCCAGGGTCTTCCAGGTAAAGATTTAGACGTACGCCTCGCGTGATCAGGGCATTCTTTGTGATATCCCGTTTTTTCTCCCTCAGGAGCTCGCGGACATGAGCACCGCCAAGTCGCTATTCATTCGTCACGAGAGCGACGTTTGGGAGTCGCTACGGTCCCAGTGGGCCGCGCTTACTGAGGCCAATGAGCGCCTCGCCCAACGGAGCGCCGAGGTGGCGGACCTTCGGTTGCTCTGTGATGAGCTGAAGTCGGAGGCAGTGGTGACGCGGGCAGAGGCGGCATCGGCACGGACGGAGGCTTCATCGGCCTAGGAGCAGGTGGCTTCCCAGGCCGAGGAGATGCAGCAGCGGCAGCTGGAGCTTGGCCAGGTCATCGATGAGCGGGACCAATCTTGGAGCCAAGCTGCCGAGGCCGTGAGCCGGGCTGAGGCCCTTAGGGGTCAGCTGGCTGAGGATACGGAGCGGCTAGCCGAGGCGTCTGTTCAGGCCAGGACCCTTGTGGAGGTTCTGGCCATGGCCGTCGGGTCTGCCCAGTCCGCCCAAGCCGTGGCCTCGCAGCAGCGCGCCCGGGCCGAAGGTATGTTTCGCCTGCTTTGCGACTTTGGTTTGGCTTCGTCCTTTTCCTTGTGTCTGAAGAACATCGTTCGGCTGTTTACAGGGTTCGAGACGGCTCTTAACGAGTCTATCAAGAACTGCAAGGCGCTTGCCCAGGCGGCTGAGCAGAAGGAGGCCGACCGCGTGGCCATGTCCGAGGCCATCTCGGCTTTCTGCCGGGCCTTTAGCCTCGACGACTTCCCCTCAGGTAGCTCCCCCCAGAGCCACCTGCGGGCCTTGAGCGGCCATGTGCGTAGCAGACTCCACGGGGCGCTGCACCACGGCGTTAGGCGGGCCTTCGCCATCCTTGCCTTCCACTACGACGTGGATCTGGAGCGGGTCAGCGAGGGGTACTACTTACCCAACAAAGATGAGGCTGCCTTAGCCGAGGTCTAGAGGCTTGACGCGGCTGTCGAGGGCCCAAGCGTGGTGCTGGCTTCCTCCTTCGAGGTGGAGGTCCTTCCGCCTGTTTCGCCATTTGAGGCCGGGCCAGATCCTGCCGAGGGCAGAAACGACGTCGAGGGTGCTGCTCCTCCCCCTACCGACACCTGAGCCTGTAGGAACAGTTTGTTTTAAGTACGCGTATGTTTCTTGCGGCCGCTGAGGCCTAAACATTTTTAGCGTCAGAGTATAAAGCTGCGTTTTCTTTCCTCTTGTTTCGAGCATTAGGACTTGTTCGGTAGCAGAGTCACTTATCCGAGCGTGAGCTACCCTTCGTGGAAGGTGACGAGTGAGGTATCCGTATCCTGGAGGCGTAGGAGTCCCTCGGCTCGGTCGGCCTTGCCGTTCAAGGTCTCTCTCACTCGTTTTTAGGATTCTGTTATTGATATAGTCGAAATGGTGCGAAAGTTGTTTTCTACCCGAGCGTTAGGACTTGTTCGGTAGCAGAATCACTTATCCGAGCGTGAGTTACCTTTCGCGGAAGGTGACGAGTAAGGTATCCGTATCACGGAGGCGTAGGAGTCCCTTGGCTCGGTCGGCCTTGCCACAGTGGGCGCACCCTCGGCTCGTTTCTGGGATTCCGCTATCAACATAGTCGAAAGGCATGAAAGACGTTTTGGTAGAAAACTTTCCCGAGGAAAATTTTGACGCGGAGGGGGTTCCCCCCTTCTAGCCCCCGAGGGAGGGTCTGTTTTTGCTGAGGCAAGGCTGATCCTCCCTTGACAACTAGACTTTTTATTTGTACATGTAAAGGGACCGAGGTACATAAACGACTTGAAACATTTTAAGGGTAAAAGCGACGTAGCTGTTCGATGTTCCAAGCGTTGTTGTAGACCTTGCCTTCATCGTTGGCCAGCTTGTATGTCCTGGGCTTCAAAATTTTGGCGATGATGAACGACCCTTCCTAGGGAGGTGTAAGCTTGTGGCGCCCTCGGGCATTTTGTCATAGCCGAAGCACCAAATCTTCCACTTGGAAGCCTCAGGGCTGAATCCTTCGGGCGTGGTAGCGTCGCAGAGACTGCTGATACCGCGCTGAATGTAGCAAGGCTAAGTCCCTGGGCCTCTTCCAGGTGGTCCAGTGAATCTTCTCGACTGGCCTGGTTGCCTCGGTCGTCGTAAGCCTTTGTCCTCAGGGAGCCGTATTCTAAGTCCGTGGGTAGGATGGCCTCAGCCCCATAGACTAGAAAAAACGGCGAGAAACCCGTGGCCCGGCTCGGCGTCGTCCTCAGACTCCAAACCACCGAGGGTAGTTCTTTTATCCACCGCTTGCCAAACTTGTTGAGGTCATTGTAGATCCTCGGCTTCAGTCCCTGCAAAATCATGCCATTGGCGTGCTCCACTTGCCCATTTGTCATTGGGTGAGCTACGGCGGCCCAGTCCACTCGGATGTGGTGGCCTTCGCAGAAGTCTAGGAACTTTTTCCCAGTGAACTGCGTGCCATTGTCGGTGATGATGGAGTTCGGGACCCCAAAGCGGTGGATGATATTTGTGAAGAACGCCACCGCCTGCTCGGACCTGATGCTGGTTAAGGGTCGGACCATGATCCACTTGGAGAATTTGTCGACAGCGACCAGCAGGTGCGTGAAGCCCCCACACAGCAAATGGCCAAGTGATAGGTATTGTTTGTAGAGCCTGAGCAGGCAGGTGTGTTTGTCTCGCGTAGAATTGACACCCTCGGCAGGAGAGTACAATCCTAGTGGCGTCGGCCACTGTGGTTGGCCAGTAGAAACCTTGTCGGAAAGCGTTTCCCACGAGGGCCTGAGGTGCAGCATGGTGACCGCAAGCCCCCGAGTGTATTTCTTGTAACAGCTCTTGCCCTTGGGCGATGGATATGTATCGTTGGAGGATGCCCGAGGGGCTGCGGTGATACATCTCCTTTTCATCACCCAGCAAAACGAACGACTTGGTGCGCCGAGCCAGTCGCCGAGCTTCGGCCTTGTCAAGGGGCAGCTCTCCTCGGAGGAGATATTCCAGGTATGGGGTCTGCTAGTTCAGGTTTGGTGTAACCTCATCCTGCTCTCCCTCGACGCACATGGCCTCACCCTCGGCGGCCGAGGGTACCTCGGGCTAGGCCGAGGTCTCCTCTGGTTCGGGCGCGTTGTCTATTTTGATGGATGGCTGATATATATCCCTGGAGAAGACATTCGTGGGAACCGTCGTTCGCCCCGAGGCTATTTTTGCCAGCTCATTCGCGGTCTCGTTGTACCGTCGAGCAACATGGTTGAGCTCCAGCCCATAGAACTTATCTTCCAAGCGCCGAACTTCGTTGCAGTAGGCCTTCATTTTCCGATCGTGGCAGTGAGAGTTCTTCATGACTTGGTCGATAACGAGCTACGAGTCGCCACGAGCGTCGAGGCGCCGAACCCCTAGCTCGACGGCGATGCGCAGTCCATTAACCAAGGCCTCATACTCGGCCACATTGTTTGACGCCGGAAAATGGAGGCGCAGTACGTAACGCACATGTTCTCCGAGGGGTGAGATGAAGAGCAAGCCCGCGCCTGCTCCGGTTTTCATCAACGACCCGTCGAAGTACATGGTCCAAAGTTCGGCCTGGATTGGGGCCGTTGGCAACTGGGTGTCTGTCCATTCAGCCAGGAAGTCAGCCAAGACTTGGGATTTGATGGCCTTTCGAGGTGCAAATGAAAGTGTTTCGCCCATGAGTTTCACTACCCATTTTGCTATCCTACCCGAGGCCTCTCGGCACTGGCTGATCTCCCCCAGGGGGAAAGATGACACCACAGTAACTGGATGAGACTCGAAGTAGTATCGCAGCTTCCGCCGTGTCAGAATCATTGTGTACAGCAGCTTCTGGATTTATGGGTAGCGGATCTTGGTCTCGGAAAGCACCTCGCTGATGAAGTGGACTGGTCTCTGGACGAGCAGTGCATGCCCTTCTTCTTGTCTCTCGACCACGACCGTGGTGTTAACCACCTGAGTGGTTGCGGCTACGTAAGTCAAGAGAGCTTCTCCCGCAGCGGGGGGCACCAAGATGGGCGCATTAGTAAGGAGTGCCTTTAAGTTTCCGAGGACTTCTTCAGCCTCGGGAGTCCAAGTGAAACGCTCGGGCTTCCTTAAGAGGCGGTACAAGGGCAATCCTTTCTCGCCGAGGCACGAGATGAAGCGGCTCAGAGCCGCAAGGCATCCCATGATCCTTTGTACTCCTTTCAAATCTTTGATTGGCCCCATGTTGGTGATGGCCACGATTTTCTCTGGGTTGGCCTCGATGCCTCGTTTGGAGACGATGAACCCTAGGAGCATGCCTCGGGGGACTCCGAAGACACACTTCTCAGGATTGAGTTTTACGCTCTTCGCTTTTAGGCACTTGAATGTTACCTCAAGGTCAGAGAGGAGGTCGGAGGCTTTCTTTGTTTTGACAACGATGTCATCAACGTAAGCCTCGACCGTCCTGCCGGTGTGCTCTCTGAACACATGGTTCATGCACCTCTGGTATGTTGCGCCCGCATTCCTCAAACCAAATGGCATAGTAGTGTAGCAATACATGCCAAAAGGTGTGATAAAAGAAGTCGCGAGCTGGTCGGACTCTTTCATCTTTATTTGGTGATAGCCTGAGTAGGCATCGAGGAAAGACAGGGTTTCACACTCAGCGATGGAGTCCACAATTGGATCGATGTGAGGCAGAGGGTAGGGAACCTTGGAACATGCTTTGTTTAGCCTAGTGTAGTCTACACACATCCTCCACCTCCCACCTTTTTTCTTTACAAGTACAGGGTTGGCTAACCATTCTGGATGGAATACCACTTTGATGAACCCTGCAGCCATTAGCTTGTGGACCTCCTCGCCTATGGCTCTGTGCTTTTCTTCATCAAAACGGCGCAGGGGCTGCTTCACGGGTCGGGCTCCGGCTCGGATGTCTAGTGAGTGCTCGGCAACATCCCTCGGTATGCCCGGCATGTCCGAGGGACTCCACACAAAAACTTTGGTGTTTGCGCGGAGTAAGTCGACGAGCACTGCTTCCTATTTGGGGTCGAGCTCGAAGCCGATCCTGACTTTCTTGCTGGCGTCGTTGCTAGGGTCGAGAGGGACAGATTTGACTGCTTTGGCTGGCTCGAAGTTGCCGGCGTGTCGCTTTGCATCGGGCGCCTCTTTGGAGAGGCCATCCAGGTCGGCGATGAGGGCTTCGGATTCGGCGAGGGCTTCGGCGTACTCCACGCATTCCACGTCGCACTCATAAGCATGGCGGTACGTGGGTCCGATGGTGATGACTCCCTTGGGGCCAGACATCTTGAGCTTGAGGTAAGTGTAGTTGGGGATGGCCATGAACTTGGCGTAGCACGGTCTTCCCAGCACCGCGTGATAGGTCCCTCGGAACCCGACTACCTCAAAGGTGAGGGTTTCCTTTCGGAAGTTGGAGGGAGTTTCGAAGCAGACGGGCAAGTCAATCTGTCTGAGGGACAGGATACGCTTTCCGGGTGCAATCCCGTGGAAGGGTGCTGCACCAGCCCGGATCTCGGACCAATCAACCCCCAAGAGCTCTAGGGTCTCGGCGTAGATGATGTTGAGGCTGCTGCCTCCATCCATGAGGACCTTGGAGTGCCTAACATTGTCGATGATTGGGTCGACGACGAGCGGGTATCTTCCTGGGCTCGGCACATAGTCGGGGTGGTCGCCTTGGTCGAAGGTAATGGGCTTGTCGGACCAGTCTAGGTAGACCGGCGCTGCTACCTTCACTGAGCAGACCTCCCGGCGTTCCTGCTTGCGGTGCCGAGCTGAGGCGTTCGCCACCTGTCCGCCATAGATCATGAAGCAGTTGTGGACTTCTGGGAACTCTTCTTCCCCGTCGCCTCCTTTCTTGTTGTTGTCGTGGTCCTTGCCGTCCTCCGCCGAGGGTCCATCCTTATTGAAGTAACGTCGGAGCATGTCGCACTCTTCCAGGATGTGCTTGATGGGACCCCTGTGATAGGGGCACGACTCCTTGAGCATCTTGTCGAGAACGTTGGCCCCCCCCCCGGGAGGCTTCCGAGGATTCCTATGCTCGGCAGCGGCGACGAGGTCCGCGTCGATGGTGTTGCGCTTCACTTGTGCCTTCTTCCTAGTTTTCTTCTTCGTGCCACGCTGGATGGATGCCTCGGGGTCGTCTTCCTTCTGCCTTCACTGAGGCTGCTTGTCCTTCCGGAAGATGGCTTCGACCGCCTCCTGGCCAGAGGCGAACTTGGTGGCTATGTCCATCAATTCGCTCGCCTTGGTGGGTGTCTTGCGCCCTAGTTTGCTCACTAGGTCCCGGCAAGTGGTGCCGGCGAGGAATGCCCCGATGACATCCGAGTCGGTGATGTTGGGCAACTCGGTGCGCTGCTTTGAAAACCGTCGGATGTACTCTCGCAGGGATTCCCTGGGTTGCTGGCGGCAGCTCCGGAGGTCCCATGAGTTCCCAGGGCGCACGTACGTACCTTAGAAATTTCCAGCGAAGGCCTTGACTAGGTCGTCCCAACCGAAGATCTGCGCAGGGGGCAGATGCTCCAGCCAGGCCCGGGCAGCGTTGGATGAGGTTGTCGTCGTCCGTCCCTCCCAACTGGCATGCCAGCCGGTAATCCGCGAGCCACAACTTTGGCCTCGTCTCCCCCGAGTACTTGGTGATGGTAGTCGGGGCCCGGAACCGGGCCGGGAACGACGCTCGTCGTATGGCTCGGCTAAAGACCCACAGGCCTGGTGGTTCGGGTAAGGGGCTCCGATCCTCCTCACCGTCGTAGCATCCCCCACGCCTGGGGTGGTAGCCTCGGCGCACCTTTTCCTCGAGGCGGGCTCGACGGTCACGGCGGCGCTGATCGTCGTCGAGGCGATCCCTGGCTGAAGGTGTCTCATCTCTTGTAGGCTCGGTGTGGACAGAGGCCTCGTGCGCGTGTCGGGAGGATGCTACGTGATGCACCGAGGGGCACCCTCGCCTTCGGGAGGCGGAGCTCTCGGCTCGTCAGGCTGCGGCGTTTTCCAGGAGGTTCTTGAGCTCGCCCTGGATGCGTCGCCCTCCGGTGGTAGATGGCTCCGGCATCATTCGAAGCAATACCACCGCTGCAGCCAGGTCCTGGCCGGCCCCGTTGATGGCCGGGGGCAGCATTGCCCTGGCATCGTCAATAATGCGACGCTGGACGTCCCGGAACCAATGACGCGCTCCTCCGGCGAGCGCTCGGTCTACCCACTCTTGCTCGAGGTCTTGCCGGAGCTGCACAAGTCGCCCCGTTTCCTCGTCGAGCTTGGCCTGAATCTCGCGGAGTTGCTCAAGCTGTGAGCCCTGACCTCCCGTGGGGACCTGGACCACAGCTAGCTCCCGCGGGATCTCAACACGAGACGCAGGCGCAAGGGCACCGTCGCCCCCTAGCATGCCGGGGTGGTTGTCTCTGTCGTGATCTTCCTGATCGATGTGGAAGCACTCGCAAGTTGGGTCGCGACCCTCGTCGTCGAGGCTGTGGCCATCATCAGAGCAGCCGGAGAGGCAGTGGTCACATGCGGACAAGAAGTCACGCATGGCACCGGGATCACAGAGTCTGGAGAAATCCCAACTGACGTCGGGGTCATCCTCTTCCTCGGAACCCGCGAGTCCGGAGGTCGAGACGGCCGGCAGTCGGTCCCAAGTTGACCACATATGGTACCACGGAAGGTCAGGATACGCCCTTACGAAAGCGCTTACCAAAGCGGGGTCGCTTGGTGGGTCGAAGCTGAACCTAAAGGGAACAGGATGGAAAACTGAAGGTACCTACTGGTTGGTAGACGGCGGTGAAGTCGCATCGGGGACGGAATGCACCGTTATCTTAGGTACGAGGCTAACGCCCAACAAGTCCTTTGCGAGGGTGCTGGCGTCATCAGTCCGCTTGAGGTTGGCACGTTGCTGGGAAGCGACACCCGTCGTTATCTCAGGTGTGAGGATAACGCCCGACATGTCCCCCGCAGGGGTGCTAGCGTCGTCGACTCGCTCTGGTCCGACAGCCGTCGAGGTGCTACCCCCTACCTGGCCATGGTTGCCCCGTCTCCGTCTCCTCCGGCGAGGAGGGTGGCAGGGTTGACTCGGATGTTCCTCTTCCGCCACGTGGAGATGTCGTCGTCGTCGAGTTCGTCTCCGCCGGGCGAGCCGACGACCATCGTTGTTGTCGTGCTGCGGGGGAAGGAGCACCATGCCGTAGCCGCCGTCGGGGGACATGAACTCGAGGCTCCCAAAGCGGAGCACCGCCCCGGGCTGAAGAGGCTGCTGAAGATTGTCCATCTAGAACTCAACGGGAAAGTATTGTCAACACGCAACGTGCCCCTACCTGGCGCGCCAACTGTCAGCGTTTCGGACTCGGGGGGCCCTCAATCGGACCGACTAGTGAATTTTGTGCCGCGTGCCCCTACCTAGATGGATTGATGCAAGATGAAACACAAGATTTATCCTGGTTCAGGCCAGGAGGGCCCTACTTCCAGCAGAGGGAGGATGAGGCTTATATTATCTTGCACCGGGGGTGCTTGCAGTAGGGGTTACAAGCTTCGCGAGAGCGAGAGAGAGAGAGAGAGAGAGAGCGAGAGAGAGAGAGGGTACGACCTTGAGTTGTCTAAGTTAGCCTCCTCCGCGTCTCTCCCACTTCGCCTGCCTCTGCTCGCCTCCCTTAGGAAGGCCCTGGACATCCCCTTTAATAGATACAAGGAGATGGTCCAGCTGTACAATGGGGGTGTAGCAATGTGCTAACGTGTCTGGCGAAGAGGTGCTTGAGCCCTATATGAAGCCTAGCTGGCGGCGCGGCCCTGGGCCCTACTGACGTTTCTTTGCTTTCGTAGAGTGCTTGTGGACTGTTGATGTCATGGACGCATGCGGGGAACCATCATTACCTGTTGCCAGAGTAATCTAGATGTGACCCCGGTCTTGTTCCTTCGTAGCCTGAGGCGGGTAGCTAGAGGTAGGGTAATGATGTATCCCCTGTAGCGTAGTCGGTCCGAGGCCAAGGTCGGGCGAGGCGGTGACTCCTCCCGAGGCCGAGGCTGAGGTCGGGTGAGGCGGAGACCTCCTCCCGAGGCCGAGGCTGAGGTCGGGCGAGGCGGAGACCTCCTTCCGAGGCCGAGGCTGAGGTCGTGCGAGGCAGAGACCTCCTCTCGAGGCCGAGGCTGAGGTCGAGACCTGGGGTCGGGCGAGGCGGAGCTCCCTGTTGCGCCCGAGGCTGAACTCGGGGGAGGCCGTGACTTACTATTGTTAGTCTTTCCGTGGTGGTTGGCACAGTAGTCGGAGTGGGGCGAACAGTGCTGTTTTCTTGTCAGAACGATCAGTAAAGGGGCGAAGTGACTGTGGTCATTTCGACCTTGCCGACTGCGGCGCGCGTGTTAGGATAAGGGGTTAGGCGATCCCCGCATTAAATGCGTACGTGATACGGTCGGTTGGTGGGGCGAATTGGCCGAGGTCGCTGCACGACAAAGCTTGCCCGAGCTTGGCTTCGGGCGAGCCGAGGGTGCGCCCACTGCCTGTGGAGGTCCTTGGGCGAGGCGTGAACCCGTCCAGGACTACTGTTCTTGCCCGAGGCTGGGCTCGGATGAGATCGCGTCCCTTGCAGACGAGGCCTTGACTTGAACCGTACCTATCAGTCTTTGCGGTTCGTTCTGAAGACGTTTTCCAGTCGTGTTTAGGAGTGTTGGGGGTACCCCTAATTATGGTACCCGATAGAGATATTCATTCAAATATAATTATTGTTTATTTCTAAACAATAAGGTATGTGTGGTCGGGTGGTTAACCCTAAATTTCTAGAGCCGGGGCGTGGGTTCGAGTGCTCGCTCTGCACTACTTTTTGCGTGGTGTGGTAACTGCACGGGCGGGGTCGGGTGTTGGGGCAAGCGCTGGGGGTCTACAGGGCAGTAGCTAAGAGAGTGTTGTGCAGGCTCTGGGCATAGGGCCCAAAAGCATGGCGGGCCCAGAGTGTCAGCGTGGAGGGAGGGAGTGTTGCGCAGGCGCTAGGCATGGGGCCCACAAAACACGACGCCGAGGTGGGGCGCGTGGGGCGGGAGAACCAGTCGAGGTGCAGATGGTGAAGTCGTTGTAGCATCAGCGTCCACATTAGGTTCTTAATATAGTAGTTTAGATTATAAGATAAAGTTGAAAACAATCGTATTACATTTTTATAAATGTAATGTTATCTTTTAAGGGTAAAAATAGTTGATTTATTTATTGTTTTTGTTAGTTAGATTTTTTGTTTTCTTATTGAGGAACTAAGAGTATTAATAGGTAGATGTGTTTTGGAAGAGTGAGAGTTGTAGAGAAGATGGTGCCTCTATAGTTTATATATTAAAATAAACTTATGTTCTGCTTGGAATCTCTGGAACTAATAATTTTGTTCGCTAGCTAACTATTATCTCTAAGGTTCCAAAGAGGACCTTACTACATAAGTCAAACGCAAGATAATTATAATACTAAAAATCTAAACTCTATATTTATCTATGTTAGAAAGCAACTTCAAGAGACTGGCTAGATTGTTTTGTAAAGATAAATTTGGATATTATTAGTAAAAACATCTTCAATAGACTCTATAAATGGCTCTTCAAATTTAGTAGCTCTTCATCCCTCGCTCCCTATTCTGGATAGACTGCTTTACTTGCCATACAAAGTTCTGAATTTACAGAGTTTGTTGGACTAGCTAGTCTGCTCTTTTTTTTGTAAAATCTATTTTAGAGAGTAGCTAAATCGGTAAATTTGGCTAATGCTTTGTCTAATCTCTTGGATTTGCACTTATAGATAGAAAAAACCTAAACTTCCTATACTTATCTATGCTATAGATAGAATGTATCCATGCTATAGATAGAATATATCTATACTTATCTATGCTATAGATAGAATATATCTATGCTATAGATAGAATATATCTATACTTATCTATGTTATAGATAGAATATATCCGAACAGCCTTGTTCGGTTATAAGGAGTGAAGCCATGGATTTCATCCGGCTTTGGATTGGGTGAATCCATACCTCACACCCAATCCCATGGTGGGATTAAAAATCCATGTACTTTAAAAGGTAGTTATTCTTTTGATCTATGGATTCTGATATAAACTTGTGCAATATCTTTATAGATTTGTTCCATACCTATTGAGCAATCGATAGAATCCATGACTTTCATAGTTTAAAAAAAATTTCAAACCCTTGGGCTATAATCCATTATGGATTTAACCAAATAAATAATTTGATTAAGCTTAGATTATTTTAGGGCATGGATTATAATATAGATTTAATTCTAATTCATGTTAATACAGAATTGGATTGGTGTGAAGGAAGTCCTAGTGATGGTGTAGACCGATGATATGTGGACATTGAAGGTCTAGACCGTTGCTGAGATGTCACGTCACACAGTTACTTGCTGCCATAACTGACCTTCTTTGTCTGTAGTGCACGTAAGTGCTAGTTTGTTTTTCTCTATTAGAAATTACTATTGAAAACTAGCTAGTACGAGGATCGATCGAGTCTAAATTGCATGCACCCTCTCTCTCCCCTAGAAATATAGAAAGCATCAATAGATACTCGATCGCATAATCATTAATAATAATAAACATGAACCGTGTACACCTATCACTTGTGTGCAACCCAGTAAATCTGGCTATCACTTGACTGCCTTGCACAAGTATTTAAACTTGATATCTGTAAACAATGAGGAACAAGATATATCTTGCTAGCTAGCTAGTTGCACATTCCAGTACAAAAACTCAGGAAATTTTGATTCAGCAAACAATGGCGACAGTCTCCTACAAAGCCCAGCTGGAACATTATTCTGAAACACCATATTAATTCAGAACGGTACAATAAAAATAGCACTGATATATGACTCCTTCACTTAACAGTCGAATTAACTACTCAAATTAAGTTCCACTTTCAGAACGGTACAATTAACCACACTTCACTTCACTCATCTTCATCACCATCAGCAGCAGGTGGCGGCATCGGCGCCACCGAGGAGGCGCTCGTGCTCCCCGCTGCCGGCGCAGCTCCATGCCACAGCGCGTACACGTCAGTATCACGCGCCAGCTCGGTGACGTCAGGCACGGACGGTAGGCCCAGTTGCAGCGTGAGGTTCGGCGGCGGCGGCACTGCCGTCGTCGTCCCTCTCTGCACGGTCGGTGCCGGCGGTGCTACGGCCTGCTGCTGGTTATTAACGGTCTCACGGTACAGCCGTAGGTACACGGACATGGGCTGCACGTAGTCAGACAGTCCGAGGTTAGCAAAGCCGACGATGAGATCGTCGGCGGTGATGGTGAGGCGGCGGTCTCGCCGGCACTCTTGCGTGGCCGCGCGTACGAGGGCCGTGGAGAATTGGACGATGCACTGGTCCATGGTCTCCTTGGCGCCGCCGGTGACCCTCGAGTCTTGCGGCAGGACTTGGCGCATGATACGCGTTATGGTGCCTTTCGGGATGGTGTACTCTTCTAGTGGTTTTGACCCTGCAGATATTTTTTTTAAAAAAAAATATTAGGAAGAGTAGATCCACTAAATTGAACCCAAAAAAAACTATTGATTGGAAGAAATGTAACATCATCAACCTTGTCATGTGTTTTCTTATCGATTATCAAGAAAGTAACCAACAACGTCTAATAAGTTCTAACTAACTGTTTTGTCGGTACCGCTTGCGGGCTTTTTAAATCTTTAAGGAAAAAGTACGTCTCGGTCTAACTAGTTTCTTTGTCGGTAGCGTTCTATGTAGCCCGATCTATCTAAAGACAATGAATCCTTTGCATACGTAATCTCGAACCGCTAGTAAAAACTCACCTTCAGGATCTTCATGTTCATGTTGATGATTATTACTTCCTTGAGCTTTGCTCATGGCTCTTGCAATCTTGTGTTTGTTATTCTCATTGAACAAAGTCCATGTATTTATAATCATCTAATGAAATAAGAAAAGTCTCATACGCCATATTTGATTTTTTTTTGCATGTGTGCCACTTGTCATCGATCATATATGGTAACTATCTAATGAATAGACAGATGTCATCTATAATTTTGCATGTGTACCACTTGTCATTGGTCGTATATGGTAACCATCTAATAAATGTCTTTTTGGATGTATGCCACTTGTTATTGATTGTATATAGTAAGGGGCAATTGCAAAACCGCCCTCGTTTCATCCCTCAATTCTGAAAAAGGTCGATTTTTCAGACTTTGCAAAATCGTACCTCCTTTTTGAATCTGAAGCTTCTGTTTGCCCCTACTCGGTTACTAGGCACCAACACTGTTAAATCATCAATCCAAAAGACCTCAATGCCCTTTGCAAAAATGTCCCTATTTTTATTGCAGTATTAACTCCATTTTCAGAAGCAACATATTTATTCAATTTCTTTTAAAAAATAGATTTGTGCGGACACGTAAAATGAATTATTTCAATTCAAATGTGGACATAATTATGGAGTAAATTTTTGAAAAAAAAAGTGTTAGCATTTCGACTGCATTTTGTAAAGTCTGAAAAAATATCGTAGTTTTGCAAAGGGCATTAAGGTCTTTTGGACTGATGATTTAACACAGTTGGTGCATGTTAATGTAATAGGGACAAACGACAGGTTCAGATTCAAAAAGGTCTGATTTTGCAAAGTCTGAAAACCAGGTCCGTTTTCAGAATTGAGGGGTGAAATGGTGGCAGTTTTGCAATTGCCCCAACCATCTATTGAATAAACAGATGTCATATATGGTTATGCATGTATGCCACTTGTCTGATATGTGGTAATCATCTAAACTGCTTTAAATGCTTATATTGGCATAATAATAAACTCATGTTGGAAGTTGGTATATCGTTTATTATGTCTGGATTCTAATATTATATTTTTCTAGATCCTTTGTAATTAATGGTGCAAGTTCTGTATATGGAAAATGCAGTAAGGTGTATTGTAGATAGAAGTCTTCTAACTCGTTGGTAATCTTTTCATTTGTCACATGGGTTGAGTTCAAGAATGTGAAACAACATGGTCGATCGGGCCAACTATTCAGTACTCCTATATCTAGGAGTGGTATCGTTTTACCGACGTGTTATATCAGGCATACATCGACCAATTAGAATTTTTACCGAAATCAATACAAAATCCATCTATAAATCGATAAGACTATAGATCTATATTATTCCTACTCATCTAGATTATATAAGGCCTTGTTTGGGAGCAAGTGAAATGAAGTGGATTGAGGGGGCTATAATCCCCCACTATTTAAAATTGAATAGTGGGGGATTCTAACCCCTCCAATCCCCTCTATTACCCTTACTCCCAAACAAGCCCTAAGGGTACAGAACTCTCATCCCCCTCATTAGTACCTGATGTACAACTTTAGCAGTCATCAGCGTACCACATACAAGCAATAGAAACATCATTATACATTGGACATAGATTGGGGTGGGCATTTTAAAACCGAAACCCGAACCCGAACCGAACCCGAATAGACCGAATTGTCGGTCTATTTGGGTTTTCGGGTTCGGGTTCGGTTCCTATATATGCTATATTTCGGGGTATGGGTTTGGGTTCGGTTCCTAATCTTTAAAACTCGAATAAACCGAATAACCCGAAATATAAAAAAGCTCTTAATATGTGATGTTATTATTATATTATTTATGAACTTATTAGCTAAAAATTATGGTATCATCTTAACGATAGTATATATATCTCAGTATGTTATTTTTTATAGTCACTTGTTGTAATAATAGTACTTCCAATTAATTATTCATTGTATATATTTGAACAAAAGATACTAGTCTCTCTACTATTCAGGTCGAATAGACCATACCGAAATTATAAGTCTATTCGGGTTTGGTTTCTAAAATTATTTTAAAAATTTTGGTTCTCATTTTTCAGAACCCAAAATTTCAAAAACTTAAATATACCGAACCGAATTACCTAATAGACCAAATGTCCAACCCTAGACATAGAGCACCCTACTGTCTAACCCAATACAAATATGTGTCTCATACAAGTACTCTAGATCTTTTATGCACAATATATTCTATAACTCCTAGCTGATTATATGAAAATAGTTTTGTTGCTTAAAATTATATCAATCCTACACCTCTAGATTATATAAGGGTACAAAACTCTAGATTACTATTCAGTACTCCTATATCTAGGAGTGGTATCGTTTTACCGACGTGTTATATCAGGCATGCATCGACCAATTAGAATTTTTACCGAAATCAATACAAAATCCATCTATAAATCGATAAGACTATAGATCTTTATTATTCCTACTCATCTAGATTATATAAGGTACAGAACTCTCATCCCCCTCATTAGTACCTGATGTACAACTTTAGCATTCATCAGCGTACCACATACAAGCAATAGAAATATCATTATACATTGGATATAGATTGGGGTGGGCATTTTAAAACCGAAACTAGAACCCGAATAAACTGAATTGTCGGTCTATTTGGGTTTTCGGATTCAGGTTCGGTTCCTATATGTACTATATTTCGGGATATGGGTTTGGGTTCGATTCCTAAGCTTTAAAACTTGAATAGACCGAATAACCCGAAATATAAAAAAAGCTCTTAATATATGATGTTATTATTATATGATTTATGAACTTATTAGCTAAAAATTATGATATCATCTTAACAATAGTATATATTATGTTATTTTTTATAGTCACTTGTTGTAATAATAGTACTTCCAATTAATTATTCGTTGTATATATTTGAACAAAAGATACTAGTCTCTCTACTATTCGGGTCTATTCGGTGGACCGAATAGATCGAACCAAAATTGTGGGTCTATTCGGGTTTGGTTCCTAAAATTATTTTAAAAAAATTAGTTCTCATTTTTCAGAACCTAAAATTTCAAAAACTCGAATAGACCGAACCGAATTACCTAATAGACCGAATGCTCAACCCTAGACATAGAGCACCCTACTGTGTAACCTAATACAAATATGTGTCTCATACAAGTACTCTAGATCTTTTATGCACAATATATTCTATAACTCCTAGCTGATTATATGAAAATAGTTTTGTTGCTTAAAATTATATCAATCCTACACCTCTAGATTATATAAGGGTACAAAATTCTCAGACCCCCTTATCAGTACCTGATGTACAACTCTAGCATTCATCAATGTACCACATGCAAACAGTAGTCACATCATTATACATTGGACATAGAGCACCCCACTGTCTGAACCAATACAAATATGTGTCTCACATAAGTACTCTAGATCTTGTATGCGCAATATATTCTATAACTCCAGAGGTTGATTATATAAAAAATAGTTTTGTTGCTCTGCTCGAAGACACTAGGGGTGAATTTGACCGGTAGCGCACCACCAAGCGTGCTTCATTTTCTAGTGCTCGGAACTACTATTTTCTCTATTTAAAATTATAATACTTTACTAGATTCATGTCTTTTGATAGGCACCTAGACATAAATTGTGCCTAGATACATAGTGAAAACTATGTATCTGTTGGTCGCTTGTTCTCAAATATTGTAGATCAAGAATAAGGCAACACAATTATTAATTATTACAAACCTTCGTCTTTCAAAGCATTATCTCCACATGGGTATAATGTTCATCAGAAGAAGGTCAAGAAGGACATACTTTCATCATTTAATGTGTGAATAGAAATGCTAAAAGACAGTAACTGCATTTCATTAATTCATTTATATTTGCATAAAACATATATGAGTATTAACAGTATTAATATTACATTGATACCTTCGGTTTGCTCGAAGGTGAAGACGCGGGAGTGATTACCAATCAGCGTGAACAGTATGATGTTACTGTTCATCTATTTATAGGCACGAGATGCAGCCCAGGTAAAATTACATTCATGACCCTCAACGTTTATCTACAGACAACCTGAAATACTAAGGTCTATCTTGTCTTTTCTTTTTCTGCTTGACTTGAACCGAAGCTGATGGTAGCTTCGACATTTGGCGACATTGCTTCTACGCAAGGTCTTCGTCTTGAGAACCTTCGACAGAGAAAAAGGGGACTTCTGTATCGCTTTGCCAAAGGTGTTTTTGTGCTTTGAGGACCTTCGGCACAGAAGACCCCCAACAGTAGCCCCTTCGTGGTGCTAGATCGTTTTTTCGTAACGAGCTCGGTCCGCGAAAATACAAAGGCTTCGAAATGTCGAAGGTCCGAAAAACACATTCCCTGAGCTTGTTATCAAAAAACGATTAAAATATTTCGAGCGCTGGCTGGTCCACCGTTCAGCCAGTATACGTACTCTGGCGGTTTGCCTTCTTCTCCTGCAACACTATACAAACAGACAGATTGGTGAGAAGTTACCACAACATTCATTGTCATTGCACTATTGTGCTGTTAAAAATTTTAGCCGAAGCCGAAGCTTTCTGCATTGGGCTTTTGAACAAGCGCTTCGTCACTCAAGATTAGCTTCGTCTTAAGGAAACTGAAAACTGAAATGGCAAGAGTGAGATCTACTGCCAGGTTGTCCTGTGAGGGGGACAAAACTAAAATGACTGAAACAGTGCCCATATCAGAAATGATGAGGCGCTCAGGTCTAGTTGTGCAAGAGGAACATACTGCCGAAGATACCCCCAACGTCGAAGCTGAACAGACTGAGGCTGAGGTTGGGAGTGACAATGAGAGTGAAGAGGACAACAACATTTTGAGTCCAACCAAACCTAGTCATATTAAATTTGGAAGGTCCACCGTGATAGCAGAGGACTTGATTGTGATGAAGAAGCTAGGGTATTTTGGAGAAAATGAAGATTGATTGATTCGCTTTGCTGGGGAAGAAGTGATTCCGGAGCCAAAAGATGATGAAATTGTTGTATTTCAAGAGCTTCTTCAGGGCGGGGCTTCGGTTCCCCCTGTACGATATGATAGGGGAAGTTTTGAAAAGATTTGGAATATATCTCCACTAGCTGACCCCAAATGTTATTGTTAGGCTTAGCATTTACATATGGGCTCTCCGAAGCCAGGGTAAAAGTGCCAATGCTGAAGGGTTCTGCCGAGTACACGAACTTCACTATTAGACGAAGGCTAGAGCCGACGGTCTACCCAAAAACTTTGTGTGCTATAATTTTGCATATCGAAAAGATATGAAGGCCCCTATAATTGGATACCACACGAAATAGCCTACTGGCTAGACAAATGAGTGGTTTATGTGAAAGCTGATGTGAAGAAAAGAGAGAAGCTTATGAGTATGATGATGAGCCCTTTAAAATTAAGCTTCGGCATGACGAGACCACTATGCAACAGGCAGCTAGGCTCCCCATGCCAACTAGCCGAAGTAGAATTCAGAGTGGTGGCTGGGCATATTAGCACTAGGGATTTGGTGCAAGAATACTTGGCAAACAGGACCTTCCCAACCTCCAGCGGCTGGGGAATGCCAAAGAAGAAGGAAGAAGGGAAAAAGTATGAACTTGTGTGACTCCCTTACCGCTTCAAATTTCAGAAGACATTTAAAGAGCCGTGTACTGAATGGCTAGAATTGATAGAAACAATGTGCAACGAAATCCTTGGGAACTATACGAAGAAGGAAGACCAGTTGATGACTGCCGCCTTTGGCTCCCGATCAAAATGAAGGTTGAACTGTGTCATGGATGCTCTTAACTTTGAGTATCTTGACTATGAAAGGCTTGACGGAGGGATCAGAGGGGCCAAAAGAAAAATGGTTGTCAGTATCCTGGGTATACAAGTGAAAGTCGCCTAGAGGGGGTGGATAGGCGAAACCTGAAATTTATAAACTTAAGCACACACTAAAGTCGGGGGGTTAGCGTTAGAATTAAATTCAAGTCCGGAAGAGAGGGGAAAACAAATCAAACAAGAATCAAGCGAGTGAACACGATGATTTGTTTTACCGAGGTTCGGTTCCAAAGAACCTAGTCCCCGTTGAGGAGGTCACGAAGACCAGGTCTATTTCAACCCTTTCCCTCTCTCAAATGGTCACTTAGACCGAGTGAGCCTTCTCCTTAATCAATCGGGTCACTAAGACCCCACAAGGACCACCACAAGCTTAGGTGTCTCTTGCTTTGATTACAAGTCACTTGAGAACAAGAATGAGAAAGGAAGAAAGACAATCCAAGCAACAAGAGCCGAAATGAACACAAAATCTCTCTCTCACAAGGCACTAAGTGTTTGAAATGAATTTGGGACTTGGAGGGGATGTGATCTTTTGATGTGTCTAGGAGTGAATGCTCGAGCTTTTGTATTGAATGTGACCTCTAAAAAACTTGGATTCCAAAGGTTGTGGTGGTTGGGGGGTATTTATAGCCCCAACCACCTTGTAGCCGTTGGCCAAGGCTGCTGGCGATGGGCGCACCGGACAGTCCGGTGCGCTAGGTACTGTGCATTGTCCGATGCGCCGCCACATCAGCCAACCGTTAGGGTTCTAAGCCAGTCGACCGTTGGAGGCTTTGTCCTCTAGCTGCACCGGACAGTCTAGTGCCTCACCGGACAGTCCGGTGCGCTCTGACTTCTGCGCTTCTGACTCTACCACACACTATTCACCGTGACAGGCGCTTTTGTAGTCAACCATTGGAGCGAGGTATCCGTTGCTCCGCTGACTCACCAGACAGTCCGGTGGCACACCGGACAGTTCGGTGAATTATAGCGGAGCGTGTCTTCAAATTCTCGAGGGTGGCTGGTTGAGGAGTGTATGGTCCTGGTGCACCGGACACTGTTCGGTGGCACACCAGACAGTCCGGTGCGCCATTCTTCAGCACACTTAAGTCCTTTTGCTCCAATAAAATTGTGACCTTAACTTGATTCTTTCCTTGATTTGTGTTGAACCTTATGCACCTGTAATACATGAATTCTAGACAAACTAGTTAGTCCACATGTTTGCGTTGGTCGTCAACCACCAAAATTAATTATAGGAAATGGTTAACCCAATTTCCCTTTCAATCTCCCCCTTTTTGGTGATTGATGCCAACACAAACCAAAGCAAATATAAAGTGCAGAAATGTAACTAGTTTGCAATTGAGTTGAAAGTGCATAGGCTACTTGGAGTTAAACCAATTGAAAGTCTCACTAAGAATAAGAGTGAATGGATTGGCTTTCTTTTATTTAACATTTTGGACCATATTTGCACCACATGTTTTGTTTTTGGAATTCTTTTCAACTTCAAATTCTTTTTGCAAATAGTCAAAGGTATATAAATAAGATTGCAAGAAGCATTTTTAAGTTTTGAAATTTCTCCCCCGGTTTCAAATGCTTTTCCTTTGACTAAATAAGAGCTCCCCCTGAATGAAATTCTCCTCTTAGCTTTCAAGAGGGTTTTGAAATAGATACTAATTTTAAAATTTTATTTTCACAAATCAAGTGAAACATAGATACCAATTGATACCAATAGAGAATATATCAATTGAAAATTTCATTTTTGAAAATTTTGAAATGGTGGTGGTGCGGTCCTTTTGCTTTGGGCTTAATATTTTCTCCCCCTTTGGCATTAATCGTCAAAAATGAAGAACTTGAGAGCCCTTTTGCATTTTCTCCCCGTTTAGGGCCTAACATTACCTCCCAAATGGTGAAATAAATACGAGTGAGAGGTCATACCATTGAGAGTTTTGCGAAATACCGGCAAAGGGTAGATGATGCCGTTAGAGTTGAGTGGAAGCGTTGTCTTTGCCGAATACTCCATTTCACTTTCAATCTAAGACTTAATACAAAAGATACTCATGGAAGCATATTAGTCTTAGACTTGGTACAAGAAGAATAAGAAATATGTATATGTACCAAATGAAAGAGACATGATCAAAGGTATATATAAGAGCTATGTGTGCAATGTTTCAATCAAAATTCTGAGAATCAAGTATATTTAGCTCATTCCTGAGTTTGCTAAAGGTTTTCTCATCTAGTGGCTTGGTAAAGTTATCGGCTAATTGATTCTTGGTATTTACATAAGCTATTTTGATATCTCTCTTTTGTTGGTGATCCCTCAGAAAGTGATACCGAATGTCTATGTGCTTAGTGTGGCTGTGTTCAACGGGATTATCCGCCATGCGGATTGCACTCTTATTATCACATAGGAGAGGGACTTTGCTCAATTTGTAGCCATAGTCCCTAAGGGTTTGCCTCATCCAAAGTAATTGCGCACAACAATGGCCTGTGGCAATGTACTCGGCTTCGGCGGTGGAAAGAGCTACGGAGTTTTGTTCCCATGGGTGTCTTGATGGGTTTGCCATCCTTCATTCCAAACTTCTTAAGTATGTCTTGTATGTATTTTGTTTGGCTGATGAAGGTGCCATCTTGGAGTTGCTTGATTTGAAATCCAAGGAAATACTTTAACTCCCCCATCATAGACATCTCAAATTTTTGAATCATGATCCTACTAAACTCTTCACAAGTTGACTTGTTAGTAGACCCAAATATAATATCATCCACATAAATTTGGCATATAAATAAGTCTTTTGCAACAGTTTTGGTAAAGAGAGTAGGATCGACTTTTTCGACTTTGAAGACATTAGTGATAAGAAAATCTCGCAGGCATTCATACCATGCTCTTGGGGCTTGCTTGAGCCCATAAAGCGCCTTTGAGAGTTTATAGACATAGTTAGGGTACTCACTATCTTCAAAGCCGGGAGGTTGCTCAACATAGACCTCTTCCTTGATAGGTCCATTGAGGAAGGCACTTTTCACATCCATTTGATAGAGCTTAAAGCCATGGTAAGTAGCATGAGCAAGTAATATACGAATTGACGCAAGCCTAGCTACGGGTGCCTAAGTCTCATCAAAGTCCAAACCTTCGACTTGTGAATATCTCTTTGCCACAAGTCGGGCTTTGTTTCTTGTCACCACACCATGCTCATCTTGCTTGTTGCGGAATACCCATTTAGTACCTACAACATTTTGATTAGGACGAGGAACTAAATGACATACCTCATTTCTCATGAAGTTGTTGAGCTCCTCTTGCATTGCCATCACCCAATCTGGATCTCTTAATGCATCCTCTATCCTGTAAGGCTCAATAGAGGACACAGAAGAGTAATGTTCATAGAAATGTGAAACTCGAGATCTAGTAGTTACCCCCTTATGAATGTCACCAAGGATGGAGTTGACGGGGTGATCTCGTTGAATTGCTTAGTGGACTCTTGGGTGTGGCGGTCTTTAACCCCTAATTTCTTGATCATATTCATCTCCCCCTTAATCATTGTCCTCCTCTTGAGGTGGCTCATCCTCTTGATCTTCATCTTCATCTTCTTGAGCCTATTCCTAATCTTGAGTTGGTGGAGATGCTTTATTGGAAGATGACGGTTGATCTTGTGCTTGTGTGGGCTCCTTGGATTCCTTAGGACACACATCCCCAATGGACATGTTCCTTAATGTGACGCATGGAGCCTGTTCATCATCTAATTCATCACGATCAACTTGCTCCACTTGGGAGCCATTAGTCTCATCAAACACAATGTCACAAGAAACATTAACTAATCCAGTGGACTTGTTGAAGACTCTATATGCCCTTGTGTTTGAGTCGTCATAACCAAGTAAAAAGCCTTCTACAGCCTTAGGAGCAAATTTAGATTTTCTACCTCTTTTAATAAGAATAAAGCATTTACTCCCAAAGACTCTAAAATATGAAACATTGGGCTTTTTACCAGTGAGGAGTTCATATGATGTCTTCTTGAGGATTCGGTGAAGATATAACCAGTTGATGGAGTAGCAGGCGGTGTTAATCGCCTCGGCCCAAAACTGGTCTGGTGTCTTGTATTCATCAAGCATGGTCCTTTCATGTCCAGTAGAGTTCCATTCTTCCTCTCCACTACACCATTTTGTTGAGGTGTGTAGGGAGAAGAGAACTCATGATTAATGCCTTCCTCCTCAAGAAATCTTTCTATTTGTGAATTCTTAAACTCCATCCCATTGTCGCTTCTAATCTTTTTGATTCTCAATCCAAACTCATTTTGAGCTCGTCATAGGAATCCCTTTAATGTATCTTGGGTTTGTGATTTTTCCTACAAAAAGAACACCTAAGTGAAGTGAGAATAATCATCCACAATAACTAGACAGTACTTACTCACGCTGATGCTTATGTAAGCTATCGGGCCGAATAGATCCATGTGGAGTAGCTCGAGCGGCCTATCCGTCGCCATTATGTTCTTGTGTGGATGATGAGTGCCAACTTGCTTCCCTGCTTGGCATGCGCTACAAACCCTGTGTTTCTCAAAATGAACATTTGTTAGTCCTAAAATGTGTTCTCCCTTTAGAAGCTTGTGAAGATTCTTCATTCCGACATGGGCAAGTCGGCGATGTCAGAGCCAGCCCATATTAGTCTTAACAATTAAGCAAGTGTCTAGTTCAGCTTTGTTGTCATTAAAATCAACTAAATATAACTGACCATCTAACACTCCCTTAAATGCTATTGAATCATCACTCCTTCTAAATACAGTAACACCTATATCAGTAAAAAGACAATTGTAGCCCATTTTGCATAATTGAGAAATAGAAAGCAAATTGTAATCTAAAGAATCTACAAGAAAAACATTGGAAATGGAATGGCCAAGAGATATAGCAATTTTACCCAAACCTTTGACCAAACCTTGATTTCCATCTCCGAATGTGATAGCTCTTTGGGGATCTTCGTTTTTCTCGTAGGAGAAGAACATTCTCTTCTCCCCTGTCATGTGGTTTGTGCACCCGCTATCGATTATCCAACTTGAACCACCGGATGCATAAACCTACAAAATAGATTTAGGCCTTGTTCTTAGGTACCCAAATGGTCTTGGGTCCTTTCACATTAGAAACAAGCACCTTGGGTACCCAAACACAAGTCTTGGAACTCTTGTGTTTGCCCCTAACATATTTGGCAACTACTTTGCCTGATTTGTTAGTTAAAACATATGAAGCATCAAAAGTCTTAAAAGAAACATTATGTTCATTTGATGTAGCAGGAATTTTCTTTCTAGGAAATTTAACATGCGTGTTGTGCCTAGAGCTAGAAGCCTCATTTTTATACATGAATGCATGATGAGAAACATTGTGAGGTTTCCTATCATGAATCTTCCAAATTTTGTGCTCAGGATAGTTTGCAGGGTATAAAATGTAGCCCTCACTATCCTGAACCATGGGAGACTTGCCCTTAACAAAGTTAGATAATTTCTTAGGGGCATTAACCTTGACATTTCTCCCCTGTTGGAAACCAATGCCATCCTTAATGCCAGGGCGTCTCCCATTATAAAGCATGCTACGAGCAAATTAAAATTTTCATTTTCAAGTTCATGCTCGGCAATTTTAGCAGATAATTTAGCTATGTGATCATTTTGTTGTTTAATCATAGCAAGGTGATCATCCATAGCTTCAATGTTAACATCTCTACATCTAGTACAAATAGCAACATGTTCAATAGTAGATGTAGAGGGTTTGCGAGCATTTAATTCTTCTATCTTAGCATTCAAAATGGCATTTTCATCTCTAAGATAGGAAATAGAATCATTGCAAACCTTTAATTTTTCAATCTTACAAATTAAACTAGCATTCTCAGTTCTAAGACTTGAAATTGAATTATGACAAATGTTAAGCTTCTTAGATAAGTTCTCACATTTTTCTACTTCTTGAGCATAAGCATTTTTCAACTTAACAAATTTTTTGTTTTCTTTAATGAGGAAGTCCTCTTGGCTTTCCAAGAGATCATCCTTCTCATTAATGGTTTCTATTAATTCATTTAATTTCTTCTTTTGTTCCATGTTAAGGTTGGCAAAAAGAGCAAGTAAATCATTTTCATCATTGCTAGAGCTACCCTCATCACTAGATGTTGTATATTTGGGGGTGGCTCTAGAGTGTACCGTCTTCTTCTTGCCGTCCTTATCCATGAGACACTTGTGGCCAACGTTGGGGAAGAGGAGGCCCTTCTTGATGGCGATGTTGGCGGCATCCTCGTCGGAGGAGGAGTTAGTGGAGCTCTCGTTGGAGTCCCATTCCCGGCATATGTGGGCATCACCGCCCTTCTTCTTGTAGTATCTCTTCTTCTCCTTCTTCTTTCCCTTCTTGTCCTCGTCCCTGTCACTTTCACTTGAAATTGGACATTTAGCAATAAAGTGACCGGACTTACCACACTGGTAGCACACCCTCTTGGAGCGGGACTTGTAATCTTTCCCCCTTCTTTGCTTGAGGATTTGGTGGAAGCACTTGATGATGAGCGCCATCTCCTCATTGTCGAGCTTGGAGGCGTCGATTAGAAGCCTACTTGATGTAGACTCCTCCTTCTTTTCTTCCGTCGCTTTGAATGCGATGGGTTGCACCTCGGGTGTTGAGATGGCGCCTTTCTCCAAGTTGACAATGTCTTTGGAGTCTTTGATCATTAGCTCAAAGCTCACAAACTTACCAATAACTTCCTTGGGAGACATTAATTTATATCTAGGATCCCCACGAATTAATTGTACTTGAGTAGGATTGTGAAAGACAAGGGATCTTAGAATAACCTTGACCATTTCATGGTCATCCCACTTGGTGCTCCCGAGGTTGCGCATTTGGTTCACCATGGTCTTTAGCCGGTTGTACATTGCTTGTGGCTCTTCTCCTTTGTTGAGGGTGAATCGACCAAGCTCGCCCTCGATCGTCTCCCGCTTGGTGATCTTGGTCACCTCGTCCCCTTCATGTGTGGTTTTGAAGACATCCCAAATTTCTTTAGCGTTCTTTAACCCTTGCACCTTATTATACTCCTCTCGACACAAGGAGGCTAGGAGTATAGAAGTGGCTTAGGAGTTAAAGTGCCTAATTTGGGTGGCCTCATCCGAGTCGTAGTCCTCGTCCCCCACCTTAGGTACCTGCGCTCCATACTCAACAATATCCCAAATACTTTCATGGAGTGAGGTTAGATGCTGCCTCATTTTATCACTCCACATACAATAATCTTCACCATCAAAATATGGTGGTTTGCCTAAAGGTACGGAAAGTAACGGAGCGCACTTTGAAATACGGGGATAGCGTAGGGGCATCTTACTATACTTCTTGCGCTCATGGCGCTTAGAAGTAGTGGTCGACTCGGAGCTCATTGTGGAGGGTGATGAAGAGTCGGTCTCGTAGTAGACCACCTTCTTCATCTTCTTCTTCTTGTCACCTCTCCGATGGGACTTGATGGAGGAAGAGGATTCCTCCTTGTGATTGTTACTGGACTCCCTTGAGAGAGTCCTCCCCGAGCTTGTGGCCTTGTCGCCGGTCACAATCTGTCACACCCAGATTTAAGGACAAAGCCGGGTGCATCTCATACATGCGCCAAAGAAGACAACATATATAATAACAGAGTGTATAGAGATAAATGTCACAATATAATCAGAGTACTTATTATATAGCGGAAGTCATTTATATAGCTTGGTGGAGCCAGTGGTGGTGGTGGAGGTAGTGGGTGTTGTTGTTGTTGTCTTTCCAACCGTGCTTGCCTTATTTCTCGACGTATCTCTAGCCGGTCCTAACGTATTTCCTCGCGTTCTTGTCTTATCTAATTTTGCAATTCAGTAACCATGTTTGTCATTTGTTGTATTATCATCATTTGGGTAGCAACCACTTGATCAATTCCAACTGGTGGAGGATTTGGAGGATTCATTTCTGTTTGCTGTTGCCTGATAATCTTCCCTTCCTGGTATTGACCATGAGAGTTAGAAGCATATGGTAGGGTAGTTTTGCAATGGAAAGTATTTGGTAAGTAGAATGAATAGATTAGTAGCTGTTTATGATCTGAAGATTCTTTAGCAGGGCTTAATTGTTGTTTTATATCAAGCTTGGGGTAACTAGTTGTATAAGGTGAATATCCAAAGGTATGATAGCATTTTGTCAAGATGAGATAGTCTACATGATGTAGGTTAAAAGTTTGTTTGGTGTTAGGTGGGAATAAATAGGTTACGCCATTCATCATGACTCTATGGGTTGGGTTAACTCTTATGCTCATGGTTGAGTTGGTCTAATGCGCTAAGTTAAGTTAACACCTAGCTATAAGGGTCCAAGTACCACTAATCTTTTTAAGCAGACCACATTGGATTAGATCACACTAAATCCTATTTAAGAGTCCCACTTAGTTAAGCATAACAAGCCGACTTTATATTTATGAAATTCTAGTAATTTTTTATACACCTGAAATTCTTTTTATGCCATTAGCAGGTGTGGTATAGAAACAAGGGTACATGTTTTTAGCTATTTGGTGAGTGTTGACATAGAATGAGTGTACTATGGCATAATCGAGCTTCCTTTGGGAGTCTGAATTAGGGACCATCGGTTATGGTGTTAGATGCCATTATCTGAGTTGAGATAACAATACGTGTACATAGGGTAGGTAGATTGAACAGAGTTTTACTTTGCTTGTAAGATAAATGGGTTGGTGTAACGCCCTGAATTTGGGGGTAGAATTTTTCTTCTTTCATTCACCAAATTCAGGCGTTACTCTCTTTTCTCTTCCCGTTTCGCTCCTTTCCAATTTCAAACCAGTATAATGACGGGTGTCCGTGTCATGTATAAACAAAACCTAAGTGTCATGAGTGTTGCATCATGCCGAAGCATATTTCTTTGTCTGATGTCGTGTTTAATTGCGTGTTCGTCTCGTCCCGGTTCGGATTTCGGTTCGCGATCGGAATTTCGATTGGTGTTCGACCCGCGGAGTGACCTAGCCCGGCCTAGTCCGGCCCGGTCTGGCCCAGTCTGGCCCGCGCGCCCCTGGCACCCCTTGCCCTACCCATGCGCGCGCCCCCTCCCCCTAATCCCGTTGTCTCATTTGATTTTCTCCCGCGCAGTAACTTCCCTCTCCCACCTCTCTCTCTCTCTCTCCCCATGGTGCCCTAGGCTTTGGAGACAAGATCGCCGGAGTTTGGATCCCCGGAGGTGAGTTTTCCCCTCCCCTTCCCTTTCTCTCTCTCCCTCCTCCCCCTCCCTTCTTCTTCCCCTGGTCGCTCGCCCTCCCCTACCCCGTCGCGCGTCGTGGCAGCGGCCCAGCCGCGCCGCATCCCGCCCCGGCCGAGCCCCTTCCCGCGTCGCGCCCCCCGACGAGTCCCGCCCCGGCCGAGCCCCTCCCCGCGTCGTGCCCCCTGGTGAGTCCCGCCCTGGCCGAGCCCCTCCCCGCGTCGCGCCCCCCGGTGAGTCCCGCCCCGGCCAAGCCCCTCCCCGCGCCCGCGCCGTCCCGCGGTCGCGCCCGAGCCCCCCTCAGCCGCGTCCCGCGCTGCTCCCAGCCCCGCGCCCGTGCGCCCTCTCGCCCCCCCCCCCCCCCCGCGCCCAAGCCCCCCTCGGTCGCGTCCCGCGCCGCTCTCGGCGCCGCAACCCCGGCCGTGCCCCCGGCTCCACCCTCGCGCGCCCCTGCCTGAGCCCGTGCCCCGGCAGCCTCGCGCCCCGCGCGGCTTGCACGGTTCGCGTGCCCTCGGCATGTGCAGCGTGCTCTCGCGCGTGCAACCATAGTCGTGTTTCGTTTAACCCTCGTTTAATCCATTTTAATTTTGTTTAGTCAATGTGCTGCGTCGCGCGCTTCGTCGCGCGACAGTTCATTCTAATTTCATCTTTATAAATGTGCTGCGTCGCGCGCTTCGTCGCGCGACTGTCCTTTTAAATTATATTTATTAATATGTTGCGTCGCGCGCTTCGTCGCGCGATGATTCGTTTAATTTATATTTATTGCAGTGCTGCGTCGCGCGCTTCGTCGCGCGGTGATTCGTTTTAAATGCAGTTATGTTGGCGTAAGCCGTCGTGCGTTTCGTCGCGCAACGCCAAACGTTTGTCTTTAATTAATGCAAGAATCTTGTTGCGCGCTCTGTCGCGCGGCAAGTCATTTATTTCTTAATTCAATTTAAATATTGTGTCGTACATCTCGCTGTATGACCAATCCCTTTCGTTCATATTTACCTATTTATAGTGACTAAATGTGGAATATGACTTTAATTTATGCTAAACGCAGTGTCTAAACGAATGGTTTAATTTATAATTATGTAAAGTGATTGCCTCTCGACGGTAGACCCGACTGTCATTTCCTCTTTCTCTCTTAACCGTAATTGCGAGCCCCGCGTTGAACGTCTGTTTATTTATTGCATTCTATTGTATGGTGTATTGTTCTTTTGGTATTAAATGTGTGAAATGTATGTTTGAACTCGTATAGAGAACGATCTGGTTGAAGAGCCCGAGAAACTCACAGGAGAAGCCCCTGAGCAGCAGCTAGTTGGTGGAGGCAAGTGTCCCTTGACCCATCTATGTCCTACTCATTCTTATAACTCACTCCCCGCATTTACACACTTTATACCTAAGGATTGACTAGCTTTTGTTTATCTTGTCCTTGTCTACCTATTTTGGTTGGGTTATTATAGTTTAGCTTTCTGCTAGTGCTTCACATTAATCAATGAACATGATGAGATTATCTATGATACGATGTTTTCCCTTTTGATTATGATGATGGTACTGTGACATTTAAGGGGGCTCTAGCTGTTTCTCGAGTGCCTCTCCGTAAGGACCTGTTCATTGGATGACCGCCCGGGAAAACAGTGCAACCATGAGGGCGGAGTGGGACGCCCTTAGCTGAATAATTAGAGGAACTGAGGTGTAGTTCGCTTCACCGTCGTGCCATCAATGGGGCTCGATGTATGCGGCTCGCTCTGCCAAGGTTGGTTTGCCCCTTGGGGAGGAGTGCGGTACATTTAGGAAACCTAACGGGCGGCTACAGCCTCAGGGAATCTTTGTAAAGGCTACGTAGTGAGACCCTGCCTATTCACCTTGGTAGTATTTAAGGGTTTGATCGGCCTGAGGCAAAAGGGAATCATGGCTTGTGCGCAACCTCTGCAGAGTGTTATGAAACTGATATATCAGCTGTGCTCGCGGTTATGAGCGGCCAAGGGAGCTCCATTGATTAGTGGTACTTGATCAGAGACATTTCGGTTTACAGGTGGCAAGGAGAATGATGGTTTTGATTATGCTCATGGTACTGGTAAGTGGTATTCTTTCCATTTGGGAAGGGTACGTTTGGGTTAATAACGTGGGTTAATTCTAAAACTTGGCTTTCTCTACTTGTAATAATAATCTGACCAACTAAAAGCAACTGCTTGACTTAACTCAACATAAAGCTAGTCCACTACAGCCAAACAGGACACTTGCTGAGTATGTTGATGTGTACTAACCCTTGCTCTACACACCAAACCCCCACCCCTCAGGTTGTCCGCATTGCAACCACTGCTCAAGAGAAGATGAAGCCGTGGAAGGAGACCACCAGGAGTTCCAAGATTACGACGAGTTCTAAGCGTGGGTTAGCGGCAACCCCCAGTCGGCTGCCTGTGAAGGCCGCGTGTATCTACATTTCTTTTCCACACTTTGATTATTGTAAAGACTATGTGGATGTCTTAGACATATGATGTAATCGACTATTATTTCCCTTTTTATGTTATCATTTGAGCGTTGTGTGATGATGTCCAGTTATGTAACTGCTGTGTACGTGAATTGCTGATCCTGGCACGTACATGGTTCGCATTCGGTTTGCCTTCTAAAACCGGGTGTGACATAGGTGGTATCAAAGCCGTGCTGACTGTAGGACCGCTAACCTAGAGTAGAATGGTCGTTCTAAGGATTATAGACCCCTATTCTTGCCTTGACTTTGGTATCCCTTCAAAAGTTGGTCATATCGACCAAACCTATGTTCTACTATATATTATACCTTGCTAAAAATCTTTTTGTTTATTCTAATTCCTCATTTATTCATGGTTTACTTGTTGGTCATATTAGTTCTGTTCTCACTCTTATGCTTGCGGTGTCTTTTGTAGATGGCTCGTCTTAGACACACTGCACGGAAGTCTGTCATCCCCTTCTTACCCTCCCATCTCGCTGAGCGTCCGCTTCGTTGTCCAGTGACCGGTTAGTCCAGCCATTTGGAGAGGCTGCACCACCGCCTGCATGAGGAGCAGGAGCGCCGACGACAGGAGCAGGAGCAGCAGGGCTCTTCTTTCTCGCTCTAGCAGGAGATAGAGTCTGTGAGGAGCTGCTCCCCTGTGCTCCCACTGGAGGCACCCCCTGCACCACCACTGAGCGCCCCAGTCCCTGGAGTAGCTGCTAGAGGAGACCTAGACGATGGAGGTGGCGACAGCAGCTTGAGCCACGACACCGACCTTTCCGCTGACCAGGAGTCGGAAGGATGGGTTGCTCGACCCATCACTCGCGACGCTGCTCGCAGGTGTCACTTCCACGATGCGCTCGACACCCTGCTACGTCGAGCACTCGACCGACGTACTTGGTCTATCGAGTATCGCTGTGTGGTCTTCCAGCACCGTCGTGGGGTCTACCCGGACCGCTGGGAGGCTACCTGCTTGGTGCGCCGTCCTGAGAATAGTCTCTAGGGTGCGGAGGTCTGCTTAGAGCACTATTCCATCTCTGAGCGGGACTCAGCTGAGGCGGCCATGCAAGATGCCGCACGGCGTGCGCTTTCGCACTACTGTTTAGTGCTTGGTGGGGTAGCTGATGGTCTCAACCTGATGTATTACCCCCGCCGTCCATCTGGCAGCACAGGAGGCGTGATTGTCTCACCTATTAGTGAGGACAATCCTAGGTTGAGCAGCACAGTCAACCTAGCCGCCGTGCTAAACACGGAGCTGGACCATGCACTAGACGAGCTAAGTAGGGCTCGTGCTGAGGTCGCCCAGCTGCGGGCTGAGCGCACGGAGCGTCGTCACCTAGATGATGGCTCCCCCGCTCCCGTCGGGACTCAGCACCCGTACCGCTCACCTCGCCGTGGACACCAGTCTTATGGCAACCCCGACTATAAGACCAAGATAAATTTAGAACCATAGGTCGTTAGCGTCAAATCTTGTAATTAATACAAAAATATATACATAGAAGCTACAGTCTTAGCGTTAGTCTTGCTTTTAGCTAGTCTTAGTTAGACAGGGTAGTTTGCTTATCCTGTGCATTTATATTTGTCATGATGAACTATGTTGGATTTGGATCTTTGTAATGACTATCACCAGAGTGTGGGTATCCCCTGCATTTTGGTTTACCTGTTATATGTTAGTGAAGTTAGCTATCTAGTTGGGAAGCCTTTTTATCCTACTTTCCTCTTTATCTGAGAAGCTATGTTGGAGATCAGTGAGGATGTTCGTCTGTTCAGTGTTGTGGAAGAATTCTATACCCTTTTCTTATGCTGCAAGATTTGCCAGATCAGTTCTGATGTGTGGTTGCATTCTGTAGATGTTAGAAAATAGGCGCAGAGGAGGAAGGCGTGCTTAGCAGGAGCAGGCAGCTCAGTAGGATGAGGCACCCCAGCAACAGCAGCTGCCACCCCCGCCCCCGATGTCCATCGAGCAGATGTTCATGATGCAGACTCAGGCAGTTCAAGCCATCGGTTAGACTCTGGCCGCCATTCAACAACAACAGCAGCAGCCACCACCTCAGCCCCAGATGCCTCAGATGCCCAGGGACAAGCGTGTTGAATTCATGAGAGGTCATCCCCTGACGTTTGCTCATTCTTCTGACCCCATGGATGCTGAAGACTGGCTGCATACAGTGGAGCGGGAGTTGCATACCGCTCAGTGTGATGACAGGGAGAAAGTTCTGTATGGTCCCCGTCTGTTGAGAGGAGCAGCTCAGTCCTGGTGGGAGTCTTATCTCGCCACCCATGCCAACCCTGACACCATCACCTGGGAAGAGTTCAGAGGTAGCTTTCGTCAGTACCATGTTCCTGCAGGTCTGATGACAGTGAAGAAGGAGGAGTTCCTATCACTCAAGCAAGGGCCAGTGTCTGTTAGTGAGTATCGAGATAGGTTTCTGCAACTGTCTCGCTATGCTTCTGAAGACGTCAACACTGACGCCAAGAGACAATATCGTTTCCTGAGAGGCTTGGTCGACCCTCTTCAGTATCAGCTGATGAATCATACATTCCCCACGTTTCAGCACCTGATTGACAGAGCAATCATGACAGAGAGGAAGCGTAAAGAGATGGAGGATCGCAAGCGCAAGATCAGTGGACCCCAGCCTGGAAGCAGCAATCTCCCTCATTTCTCAGGCAATCAACCTCAACAGTTCAGGCAGAATCAGCGTCCACCTCAGCAGCAGCAGTTTCAAAGGCAGTATCCTCAGCACCAGGAGTAGAATCGCCAGAGCAATCAGTCAGGAGGAGGTCAGTTTCAGAGGCAGAATCAGCAGGCACCTCGTCTTCCTGCCCCAGCAAACCAGCAGAACAGTCAAGCAGCACTAGTTCAAGGTTGAAGCAGAGCATGTTTCCACTGTGGAGAGCAGGGCCATTAGGTGATGCAATGTCCGAACAAGACAACCCAGCAGCAGTCAGGCCCCAATGCCCCAGCAAAGCAGAATGTATCTCAACCTGGAGCAGGCAACCGCTCTCAGCCCCGCTACAACCATGGGAGACTGAACCACTTGGAGGCTGAAGCAGTTCAGGAGAACCCCGACATGACAGTAGGTATGTTTCCAGTCGATTCCCATATTGCAGAAGTGTTATTTGATACTGGAGCAACGCATTCTTTTATAACTGCATCATGGGTAGAAGCAAATAAGCTTCCAGTAACTACCATGTCAACCCCCATTCAAATTGACTCAGTCGGTGGTAGAATTCGAGCTGATAGCATTTGCTTGAATGTAAGTGTGGAAATAAGGGGGATAGCGTTTCCCGCTAATCTCATAGTAATGGGTACTCAGGGAATAGATGTCATCCTAGGGATGAATTGGCTAGATAAGTATCAGGCAGTTATCAATTGTGATAAGAGGACAATCAAGTTGATGTCCCCACTTGGAGAGGAAGTGGTGACGGAGTTAGTCCCGCCTGAGCCAAAGAAAGGAAGTTGTTATCAGATGGCTATCGATAGCAGTGAAGCAGATCCACTTGAGATTATCAAGGTTGTGTCCGAGTTCCCAGATGTGTTTCCAAAGGACTTACCGGGTATGCCACCAGAGCGTAAAGTTGAGTTTGTCGTAGAGCTTCTTCCTAGAACCGCCCCCATCTTTAAGAGAGCTTACAAAGTATCTGGACCAGAGTTGGTTGAGCTTAAGAAGCAGATTGATGAGCTGTCAGAGAAAGGTTACATCCGGCCAAGCACCTCGCCTTGGGCCGCCCCAGTTCTATTCGTGGAGAAGAAAGATGGCACCAGAAGGATGTGTATCGATTATCGAGCTCTGAATGAGGTCACGATCAAGAACAAGTACCCCTTGCCCAGAATAGAGGATCTGTTCGACCAGTTGAGAGGAGCCAGCGTGTTCTCAAAGATAGATCTGAGGTCGGGTTATCATCAGCTCAGGATTCGACCTTTAGACATTCCGAAGACGGCATTCATTACCAAGTATGGGTTGTATGAGTTCACTGTGATGTCTTTCGGTCTAACAAATGCACCAGCCTTCTTCATGAATCTGATGAGCAGTGTATTCATGGATTATCTTGATAAGTTTGTGGTGGTATTTATTGATGATATTCTGGTATATTCTCAAAGCGAAGAAGAGCATGCAGATCATTTGAGCATGGTTTTGCAGAGATTGTGGGAGCACCAGTTATATGCAAAGTTGAGCAAGTGCGAGTTCTGGATTGATGAAGTCCTGTTCTTGGGTCACATAATCAACAAAGAAGGATTGGCTGTGGATCCGAAGAAAGTGGCAGACATTTTGAACTAGAAAGAGCCAACAGATGCTCGAGGAATCAAGAGCTTCATTGGAATGGCTGGATATTATCTGCGATTCATTGAAGGGTTCTCGAGGATTGCGAAACCAATGACAGCTTTGCTAGGCAACAAAGTTGAGTTCAAGTGGACCCAGAAATGTCAAGAAGCCTTTGAAGCGCTGAAAGAGAAGTTGACTACAGCGCCCGTCTTAGTCTTGCCTGATGTGCACAAGCCTTTCTCAGTGTATTGCGATGCTTGCTACACTGGTTTGGGATTTATGTTGATGCAAGAGGGAAGAGTTGTGGCTTACTCGTCCCAACAGTTAAAGGTTCATGAGCAGAATTACCCAATCCATGACCTAGAGCTGGCAGCAGTGGTTCACGCACTGAAAACATGGAGGCACTATCTGTATGGGCAGAAATGTGATGTTTACACAGACCACAAGAGTTTGAAGTATATATTCACTTAGTCGGAGTTGAATATGAGGCAAAGAAGATGGTTAGAGTTGATCAAAGACTATGAATTGGAGATTCATTACCATCCAGGCAAAGCGAACGTAGTGGCAGACGCTTTGAGCAGGAAGAGTCAGGTCAATCTGATGGTCGCTCGTCCGATGCCTTATGAGTTGGTCAAAGAGTTTGACAGGTTGAGCCTCGGATTTCTGAATAATACGTGAGGAGTCACGATTGAGTTAGAACCCACCTTAGAGCGCGAAATCAAAGAAGCACAGAAGAATGATGAGAAGATCAGTGAGATCCGGCAACTGATTCTGGAAGGCAAAGGCAAGGATTTTCGGGAAGATGCAGATGGTGTGATATGGTTCAAAGACCGCTTCTGTGTTCCCAATGTCCAGTCTATTCGGGAATTGATCCTCAAGGAAGCTCATGAGACAGCTTACTCGATACACCCTGGAAGTGAGAAGATGTATCAAGATCTGAAGAAGAAATTCTGGTGGTACGGGATGAAGAGGGAAATCACAGAGCATGTGGCTATGTGTGATAGTTGTCAATGGATCAAGGCAGAGCATCAGAGGCCCGCTGGATTGTTGCAACCGTTGCAAATTCCTCAGTGGAAATGGGATGAAATCGGAATGGATTTCATAGTCAGATTGCCTCGCACTCGAGCCGGCTACGATTCCATTTGGGTAGTGGTGGATCGCTTAACCAAGTCAGCCCACTTCATACCTGTCAAGACGAACTACAGCAGTGTAGTATTGGCAGAGTTGTATATGTCTCGGATCGTTTGTCTTCATGGTGTGCCAAAGAAGATAGTGTCAGACAGAGGAACGCAGTTCACCTCTCATTTCTGGCAGCAGTTGCATGAAGCCTTGGGTACACATTTGAATTTCAGTTCAGCTTATCATCCGCAGACAGATGGTCAGACCGAAAGAACTAATCAAATCCTTGAAGACATGTTGAGAGCCTGTGCGTTGCAAGATCAGTCCGGATGGGACAAGAGGTTGCCTTACGCAGAATTCTCCTATAACAACAGTTACCAGGCCAGCTTGAAGATGTCACCATTTCAGGCGCTTTATGGGAGGAGTTGTAGAACTCCGTTGCAATGGGATCAGCCTAGAGAAAAGCAAGTGTTTGGGCCAGACATTTTGCTTGAAGCTGAAGAGAACATCAAAATGGTTCGGGAGAACCTGAGGATAGCGCAATCAAGGCAGCGAAGTTATGCAGACACAAGAAGAAGAGAGCTGAGTTTCGAAGTTGGAGATTTTGTCTATCTGAAAGTGTCACCGATCAGAGGAGTCAGAAGATTCGGAGTCAAAGGCAAGTTAGTGCCCCACTATGTTGGTCCGTATCAGATTCTCGCAAGGCGTGGAGAAGTGGTTTATCAACTCAGTTTGCCAGAAGGCTTGTCCACAGTGCATGATGTCTTTCATGTGTCTCAGTTGAAGAAGTGTTTGCGTGTGCCAGAAGAGCAGTTGCCAGTGGAAGGTCTAGAGGTCCAGGAGGAGTTGACCTACATAGAGAAGCCAGCGCAGATTCTTGAGACTGCAGACAGAGTCACCCGGAGGAAGACTATCAGAATGTTCAAAGTCAGATGGAGTCACCACTATGTGGAAGAAGCAACCTGGGAGCGTGAAGATGATCTGATGGCTAAATATCCTGAGCTGTTTGCTAGCCAACCCTGAATCTCGAGGGCGAGATTCTTTTAAGGGGGATAGGTTTGTAACGCCCTGAATTTGGGGGTAGAATTTTTTTCTTCTTTTCATTCACCAAATTCGGGCGTTACTCTCTTTTCTCTTCCCGTTTCGCTCCTTCTTCCCAATTTCAAACTAGTATAATGATGGGTGTCCGTGTCATGTATAAACAAAACCTAAGTGTCATGAGTGTTGCATCATGTCGAAGCATATTTCTTTGTCTGATGTCGTGTTTAATTGCGTGTTCGTCTTGTCCCGGTTTGGATTTCGGTTCGCGATCGGAATTTCGATTGGTGTTCGACCTATGGAGTGACCTAGCCCGGCCTAGTCTGGCCCGGTCCGGCCCAGTCTAGCCCACGCGCCCCTTGCCCAACCCAAGCGCGCGCCCCCTCCCCCTAATCCTATTGTCTCATTTGATTTTTCTCCCGCGTAGTAACTTCCCTCTCCCACCTCTCTCTCTCTCCCCGTGGTGCCCTAGGGTTTGGAGACGAGATCACCGGAGTTTGGATCCCCGAAGGTGAGTTTTCCCCTCCCCTTCCCTTTCTCTCTCTCCCTCCTCCCCCTCCCTTCTTCTTCCCCTGGCCACGTGCCCTCCCCTGCCCCGTCGCGCGCCGTGGCGGCGGCCCAGCCGCGTCGCATTCCGCCCCGACCGAGCCCCTCCCTGCGTCGCGCCCCCCGGTGAGTCCTGCCCCAACCGAGCCCCTCCCCGCGTCGCGCCCCCAGGCGAGTCCCGCCCCGGCCGAAACCTCCCCGCATCGCACCCCCCGGTGAGTCCTGCCCCGGCCGAGCCCCTCCCCGCGCCCGCACTGTCCCACGGCCGCGCCCGAGCCCCCCTCGGCCGCGTCCCGCGCCGCTCTCGGCCCCGTGCCCGAGCGCCCTCTCGCCCCCCCCCCCCCCGCTCCCGCACCGTTCCGCGGTCGCGCCCAAGCCCCCCTCGGTCGCGTCTCGCGCCGCTCTCGGCGCCGCGCCCCGCGCCGAGTGCCCTCGGCCGTGCCCCCGGCTGCGCCCTCGCGCGCCCCTGCCCGAGCCCGTGCCCCAGCAGCCTCGCGCCCCGTGCGGCTTGCACGGTTCGCGTGCCCTCGGCACGCGCAGCGTGCTCTTGCGCGTGCGACCGTAGTCTCATTTCGTTTAACCCTCGTTTAATCCATTTTAATTTTGTTTAGTCAATGTGCTGCGTCGCGCGCTTCTCCGCGCGACGGTTCATTCTAATTTCATCTTTATAAATGTGCTGCGTCACGCGCTTCGTCGCGCGACGGTCCTTTTAAATTTATATTTATTAATGTGTTGCGTCGCGTGCTTCGTCGCGCGATGATTCGTTTAATTTATATTTATTGCAGTGCTACGTCGCGCGCTTCGTCGCGCGACGATTCGTTTTAAATGCAGTTCTGTTGGCGTAAGCCGTCATGCGTTTCATCGCGCAACGCCTAACGTTTGTCTTTAATTAATGCAAGAATCTTGTTGCGCGCTCTGTCGCGTGGCAAGTCATTTATTTCTTAATTCAATTTAAATGCTGTGTCGTACGTCTCGCCGTATGACCAATCCCTTTCGTTCATCTTTACCTATTTATAGTGACTAAATGTGGAACATGACTTTACTTTATGCTAAACGCAGTGTCTAATTTGATACCCTTCTGTTTAAACGAATGGTTTAATTTATAATTATGTAAAGTGATTGCCTCTCGACCGTAGACCCGACTGTCATTTCCTCTTTCTCTCTTAACCGTAATTGCGAGCCCCACGTTGAATGTCTGTTTATTTATTGTATTCCATTGTATGGTGTACTGTTCTTTTGGAATTAAATATGTGGAATGTATGTTTGAACTCGTATAGAGAACGATCTGGTTGAAGAGCCCGAGGAACTCACAGGAGAAGCCCCTGAGCAGCAGCTGGTTGGTGGAAGCAAGTGTCCCTTGACCCATCTATGTCCTACTCATTCTTATAACTCACTCCTCGCATTTACACACTTTATACCTAAGGATTGACTAGCTTTTGTTTATCTTGTCCTTGTCTACCTATTTTGGTTGGGTTATTATAGTTTAGCTTTATGCTAGTGCTTCACGTTAATCAATGAACATGATGAGATTATCTATGATACGTTGTTTTCCCTTTTGATTATGATGATGGTACTGTGACATTTAAGGGGGCTCGAGCTGTTTCTCGAGTGCCTCTCCATTAGGACCTGTTCGTTGGATGACCGCCCGGAAAAACAGTGCAACCATGAGGGCGGAGTGGGACGCCCTTAGCTGAATAATTAGAGGAACTGAGGTGTAGTTCGCTTCGCCGTCGTGCCGTCAATAGGGCTCGATGTATGCGGCTCGCTCTGCCAAGGTTGGTTTGCCCCTTGGGGAGGAGTGCGGTACATTTAGGAAACCTAACGGGCGGCTACAGCCTCAGGGAATCTTTGTAAAGGCTACGTAGTGAGACCCTGCCTATTCACCTTGGTAGTGTTTAAGGGTTTGATCGGCCCAAGGCAAGAGGAAATCATGGCTTGTGCGCAGCCTCTGCAAAGTGTTATGAAACTGATATATCAGCCGTGCTCGCGGTTATGAGTGGCCAAGGGAGCTCCATTGATTAGTGGTACTTGATCAGAGACATTTCGGTTTACAGGTGGCAAGGAGAATGATGGTTTTGATTATGCCCATGGTACTGGTAAGTGGTATTCTTTCCATTTGGGAAGGATACGTTTGGGTTAATAACGTGGGTTAATTCTAAAACTTGGCTTTCTCTACTAGTAATAATAATCTGACCAACTAAAAGCAACTGCTTGACTTAACTCCACATAAAGCTAGTCCACTACAACCAAACAGGACACTTGTTGAGTATGTTGATGTGTACTTACCCTTGCTCTACACACCAAACCCCCCCCCTCAGGTTGTCCGCATTGCAACCACTGCTCAGGAGAAGATGAAGTCGTGGAAGGAGACCACCAGGAGTTCCAAGATTACGACGAGTTCTAGGCGTGGGTTAGCGGCAACCCTCAGTCGGCTGCCTATGAAGGCCGCGTGTATCTACGTTTCTTTTCTGCACTTTGATTATTGTAAAGACTATGTGGATGTCTCAGACATATGATGTAATCGACTATTATTTCCCTTTTTATGTTATCATTTGAGCACTGTATGATGATGTCCAGTTATGTAACTGCTGTGTACGTGAATTGCTGATCCTGGCACGTACATGGTTCGCATTCGGTTTGCCTTCTAAAATCGGGTGTGACAGTTGGGCATCCTATATCATAGATTAGGCCGTGGTTTCACGGACGAGTTAGTCTAAAACACCAATTTAGGTTGAAAAACTCATTTATCGGAATATGGTCTAATTACTACTTGTAACATAGATTAGACCATATTAGATTAGGTAGGGTCTAGATTAGATTGGATATAACTAGATTAGACTAGTTTGAGTTGGATAGATCTACCAGGGTAGGATATATTAATATAAGTTAGAATATTTTGGGATGGGATGGATTATATGGTACAGTTAGGTCAGAATCTCTGTTAGGTTAAAACAGAGGCGTTATGCAACTATCAGGTGGTTAAGGTAGTTGCATATGGCCAGGTTGGACTAAGGCTTCAATTTAGATTAAAACATGTTTATAAGAGTAGGATCCAATCTTATTTTACCAGTATTATCTAACATGTTTGTCCATTAGATTAGATCTGACTAAATTAGATGGGATCAGAATTAAATTGGTGCAATCAGATTAGATAAGATCTACTTAATTTATTTTGGAATAGATCAGGTTTGTTGCACTGTTATGAGATAAGCAAAGTGGTTGGGATAAGTATGCTTATTAGGACAAGATGAGTCTCTAAGAATAAGATAGAATCTTTTGAGATTAGTTAGATATATTAGGGTAAGATAATTTTTTCAAGATAAGATGAATCTATTAAGGTAAGGAAGAATCTTTTAAGATAAGATAGATCTATTAAGATAAGAGCAAGTCTTTTAAGATAAGAAGAATCTATATGAAATAGATACACTTTAATGAAGGATAATCTAAGTTGTTTAGTTATCTTATGAATTCTATTTATTTATATTTATGCCTATATGTATATGTAGATATAAATTTGGACATTACTCCACAACTAATCACACTCAATCAAAGATCCAAATCAGGCAGTATCATAAGAACAAACACTCAAGCGTATAGATACCTATAAAAATAGTTTTTTCCTAAGAATAGGTCTCCTATTTCTAAAGTCACTTTAGGCACAGGATTTCAGTGTGAAATCCACTTTTGTCTTTAGAAGGAATAGGTAAGAATAATCAGAGTAAAGCGGAAATAGATGAGGAAAGATTAAGATAAGTTTAGAAAGAATCAGAGTAGCAAAGGTAAGTATGTAAGGGTTGTCCAGTTCTATCTAGGTTTCGTCCTACTGTCAACATTGCTCTGATACCACTTCTGTCACACCCAGATTTAAGGGACAAAGTCGGGTGCATCTCATACATGCGCCAAAGAAGACAACATATATAATAACAGAGTGTATAGAGATAAATGTCATAATATAATCAGAGTACTTAATATATAGCGGAAGTCTTACAAAATAAAATATAAATATAAAAGGATCTAAAATCCATCCTTAGTGCCAGAAAGTCAACTGGGAGACGCCACCTAGATCGAATCAAACTCCTCGATGTGTGGCTCCTCTTGAATCACATGTTCTTCTCCTGTGGGGGGGTGTGAGACAGCAAGGGTGAGCTCACACATGTTTATCGCTCAACAAGTTGTGGGGAATAATGTGACATGAACTCACCAAAGGTGGGAGATCATGTGAAGTGTAAGACTGATCAACAAAATAAAGGATGAAGCTGAGCATTGCTTTTATAAGTTGGTCAAAATTTTATTAGCAGCTACTAGATGTAAGTAAATACCAAACCATAATAAAAATAATAGAACACAATTAATAAATAATCCCATGCAAATGCAAATAACAAATTGAATTTAAGTTCCATAATTTAATCATGCGAGAGTCCTGAGCTGCTTGAGCTCGGCTAGTATACCAGTTTTACACTCTGCAGAGGTTGTACCCTTTACCCACAAGTCGTGTTTCCCATGTCGCTAGGGTTTGCAAGGCCCTTAGACACTACCGAGGTGAATGGCTAGGGATCCACTACGAGGCCTTTACAAAGTTCCACTAGCTTCCTGTTGGGGGCCTTCGGCTACCGAAGGTCCTCAAAAACATGATTTAACAATGTTTCTAGAAGTACAGTACATGAACAGGTACCTTTGGACTTGAGTTGAAACCACAGCATGGAAAAGCATGAGAAGGAGTACGAAGGATAGTGCAAAGCCGAAGTTGTGCGCAGAAGAGCTTCGGCATTATAACAGAAAAGGGAAACCGACTTAAAGATGAAAAGGCTATTTAAACCTCGATGGACTACTATAGAGTTGTTAGCAAATGTAAAGGGCATGAGTGTAATTTCACATGGGCTGCGTCCCGTGCCTATAAATAGATGAACAGTAACTCCGTACTATTCACGTTGACTTAACATTGATCCTTGCGTCACGCTGGTACTTTCACCTTCTTTCAAGTCAAAGGTACACTTGTAATCTAATATTGTTTCTATTTTTCCATAGTAATGAAATAAAAATGAGATAGAAATAATATATGATCATTTATATTGTTTTTATGGTTTGTATGATTCTTTCTCCATCCTCATATGTTATGTTGACGAAGGTAAGTCCTTCGTTATCTTCGTCCGAAAATCATTATATCCTAAGGGAAATAATGCTTCGAAGGACGAAGGGCTTTAACGTTTAACATCTTTTGTTTTTTCTTGTTCTTAACTCATAGCTTTTGAGAACAAGTCACCAACATTGGCGCCCACCTCCGGTGAACCCTTTTTCGACCACCTTCAGCAAGTATCAACCTTCATCATGCCACCAAAGAAAGCTTCGACAACAGGGGCTGTCGTTCTGCAGCCACTAGATTCGAACCAGGAGACCCTTTCTCTTTGGGAAGCCCGAAACCAGAAGAGGAAGGCTACTAGTCCAACACCACAAGAGGATGAGTTGGACTAGGAAATCAGGAATATGGAGATGCTTCATCAGCAGGTCCAAAAGAAGAAGGAGAAGATGACTCGGTTAGCTGACCTGCAAAGGCAGATTGACGAAGCTACCGAAGAAGTGCGTCATCTCGCTCAAGATGAGCAGAATCGAAGGCCATACCACAGGGAATTGCACCAAGAGGGCTTCTTCAACGAGGATGACTGGTATGAGGATTTCCATCACAGAAATTTTGCTTTTGATGATGCTTCTCCTCTGTCAGCAGAACTGCAGGCTATGCCCTGGCCCCGTCTTACAAGCCACCCCAGCTCCCCATGTATGACGGACACTCAGATCCGAAGCAGTTTCTGATGAGCTACGAGGCAACTATATCTTCGTATGGCGGCAACACTGCTGTCATGGCAAAATCCTTTGTCTTGGCAGTCAAAAAGGTTGCACAAACTTGGTATTCCTCTCTGCGGCCAGGAACAATCACATCATGGCAGAAGCTGAAGGACATGCTGATCACCAGTTTTCAAGGGTTTCAGACGAAGCCGGTTACCGCTCAAGCCTTGTTCTAGTGCACGCAAGACCAAGAGGAATACCTCCAGGCGTATGTCCGAAGGTTCTTGCGTCTGAGGGCACAAGCGCCAACAGTGCCCAATGAAATTGTCATTGAGGCCATGATTAAGGGGCTTCGGCCAGGACCTTTAGCCCAGTACTTCGCCAGAAAACCCCCTCAAACCCTGGAGAAACTGCTTCAAAAAATGGATGAATACATCCGTGCTGACAATGATTTTCGACAAAGAAGGGAGGAAGCTTATAGGTTCTCCAAAATGGCCAGGGGCTTCAGAGGGAGGATCCACCCTAGGCACGTCAGATCAATCCATTCCACTTAGAATGACGATAGGGGAAGTCAACAACAGAGGCCGCAATATTCTTCCCAGGCTTTGGGGCAGCAACAGAGCTATCCTCGGCCCCCAACTCCAAGGGGCAGAGGCGCCAGGGGCTTCGGACGAAGGTTTGGGGATCAGCCTAGGAAGATTTATTGTCTATTCTGCGGTGAGGACAAGGGCCACACTACCAGGATGTGCCACGTCACCATCCAGAAACAGAAAGAGATAGCAGAAGCTGCAGCCCAACAGGGTCAGTCGAAGCAGGTTATGCACACTGCTTCGTATCACTCGCCGTATATTCCAGAGTACGTGGGTAACCATCCTGCAGCCTCTGTTGCTTCGGCAAGCCAATCTCAGGCATCTTGGCAGCAGCCTCCACCCCCACCACCATTGCAATGAGGCCAGCAGCCAGAAGGGAGCCAGCACATTCATCAGCAACGGGACTTCAGAGAAGAGTCCGAAGCTCGCACAGTCAACAGCACTGTGCCAGAATCGAAGCACATCTACTAGAAGATATCCTACCTCTGAAATAGTTCTGGCATTCGTTATCATTTTTCTTTTTTAATAGAGAATTCAATCCCTTGTAATAGCTTTGTCTTGGTAATAGTGGAAATATATCTCTTTTACAGACTCACGAAATCTAAAAAATTGGCGAAGCACGAAAGTTGCTCTTAAGAGGGAGCGGGATTCATAATCACATTACAGGTTTCGCCGAGGCAATAAAAAGTCGTTCTAAGGAACGCAGTGTACGTCTCCCGAAGCAACAAAAAGTCATTCCTCAGGGAGCGCAGTGTAAGTTTTCTGCTCAAAAGTCGTTCCAAAGGGAATGCAGAGCTTACAGCGAAAAATAAATGCTGATTCCGCTGAAGTAAAAGGCGAAGAAGCTCCTAAGGGAGGCTTACAGCAAAAAATAAACGCTGATTCTGCTGAAGTAAAAGGCGAAGAAGCTCCTAAGGGAGGCTTACAGCGAAAAGTCAGCACTGATACACCGAAAAATAAGCGGTGAAGCCAAAAAGTAAACGACAAAAATATTGTGTGCTTCATTGAAGAGAATGGGTGTGTATTTTTGGCACAAATAACATTTTGCATAGCATAACATCATTACATCATTTTGCATAGCATAACATCATACATCATTTTGCATCAATGGCGCGAGAAGGGGATTCAATGTTGATCTTCGGGGAACGATTTGAAAAAGTAGTGCTAAGGCACAGCATAAGTACTGAGGAAATATAGCTTTGTCAAACTCTCAGATGAAAAGGTGATCTATTGCTTACGAAGCATAATGATTTTACGAAGATCGGATGTTTTTTACGAAATATGGATGTTCTTCACCACACATGAAAAGAAGGGAAGGTGTTTTTTTCGCCGAAGGCTCAAAAATGGTATGTATGTAAGGTTTCATGCGTCGTAAAGAATACAATTACAAGCAGCTTAAATATTGCATTCAAAATTATAAAAATACTACGCACTTTGTTCAGCAAATGTTACATTACAAATGTTTTTACAATAGAAGCTATTCTTCTTTTAAAACTGCTTCTGCAGCTTCGTTCAACAGTCGATTAAAAGCTTTGTCCAGAATAGCTTCCGCCACTTTAGAAACTTCATCTTCTTTCTCTGCTTCGGGGTTGGCCGTCAACTCGAGGGGCTCTGGAGGAGGAGATAGTTCAGCTGCGATATAAAACGTAAATAAGTCCAAAGTCAAAAAATTAGTAAAGTTAAAAAGTTATTAAGTAATACCTATTCACCTCTCAAGTTCCGCCGCTTTCTCAGCTGCCTTCGTCGCTTCTTTTGAATCATGGGAATCTTTTTCATTCTTTTTTATCATTTCATGCGCCGTCCCCCGGCTGCCATTCTCCTAGATGTCAGTAAAGAACTTTCCGCCAATTAAGCTTGCTTCGGCCGAGGGATCTTTTGTATCTTCAATAGATAAAGCGGCTTCGGCTTGAGCCAAAGTTTTCACATGGTCGCAGCCTGATTTCTCTAAAATAGCTACGATTCCTCTAGCACCCGAGAAAGCACAGATATCCCCGCGACCACTCAAAACTTCTTCAAAAGCTTCAGCTTCGTTATTGATCCAATCAATTGGTCCTTTCGGATCACCCCTTACGAAGTTGTCTTTGTTAGAAAATGTGCCAACATTGGCGAAGCTAGTCTTTATTTTCTTAACACACTCTATAGATTTTTCATAGCACCTCTCCTTGGATGCACGAAGTTCATCAACTGTTTTTTGTAAGTGGTTCCTCTAATATATACTAATATCTCGTTCAGCCTCTACAACACCGCATTTTTCTTTAGCTTCGAATAGCTGTTTCCGAAGAGCCTCGATTTTGTATTTTTGAGCTTCAGCTTGAGCTTTGGAAGCAGCTTCGTCTTCCCGTATTTTGTTCAACAATGAGTGTAATATTTTATCTTTTTCAAGACCTTCGTTCCTTAGTTTAATCACTTTGGAATGAAGGTTGTTCAAGGCTATGGTATACCCTTCATCTTCGGCACTTTTTTGCGCCCTGAGGGCGTTGCTAAGAATAAGGCCCTGCAAAAAATACGGTATTAAGTGTAAGTAAATAGAAGATTTTGTCTCTAAATACAAAAATATAACTTTCTCACTTTTAAGCTATTGTATGTTAAGCTGTCGGCCAACTCGTCTTTTGATAACACTGAGAGCCCATCTTCTAGTGTAGGGAAACCGAAGCTCTTGCTCATCTCTCGGCAGACAGAAATCTCTTTACTGTCTGGGAGACAATACAAGAAGTCTTATTCCCCGCTGCCGTTGAATACCAGGGCCCCCTTTGGATATTTCAATCTTTGAGCATAAAATTGAGCTTCTCTCTTTTCTTTTTCAGATAATCTTTTTCCCGAAGCATGTCGTATAATATAATCAGTAGCTTCAGATGATGTTTCGGGAATAGGAATCGCGGTTTTTCCAGTCAGAATTGCTTCCGTAGCTTCTTTCTTTATCTTGTCTCCGATTTCCAAGGATTTCTCCTTGGCGGGCTCTGAGGGCCCAGCTTCGGTCTCGGCTTGAACCTTGGAAGCTTCGGCCTCAATGTGTGTTTCCGAAGCTTCGACAGCTTTCTTCGGGGTAGAGCTTGAAGTTTTTATCGTTTCTAGCACATCTAATACATTGACCATTCTCTTTCTCTTGGGGGTTGTCGAGAGATCCTTTTGTGCCTTCGGCATTGTCACCTCCTCCAAAGGACTTATTACTTCCAATATTCTCATTTTTTCAACCTTCATCTCTTCAATGTTAATGGCCTTCGGCTCATCTGATTTGGCTGATGATGCTTTCGGTAAGGCAGCCGGTTCAATTTTCTGCGTAATCACAGGTTTTTTGCCTTCAGACACCGAAGAGGTCTCGCCGCCAAATTCAGGCACTATGGCCGGTTCAATATAGCGTGGTCAATGAGTAAGGACCTTTACCCTTTTCCTCTTCGGTGCGGGCTCGCTCGGAGCAGCTAAAGCATCATCTCTCCTGGAATCTCCACTTTTTCTTTTTTGCCCCCGGGGCGGGTAACGGTAGTCAGGATACATGAACCCAATGGCATCAAAAACTCTGTTTAGTCTCTTCTTCTTCCGGTTCCTGAAGGCCGCAGATAATGTGTTATCTTCTGCTCTAGAGTACAGCCTAAGCAGATCATCGCTCGTAGCTTCGACGCTTTTCAGCCATTCGTCGTCTGGCTCGATAAACTGGTCTCTAAATCTGAAGGTATATTTTAGTCGAACCAGACCACCTTCGTGGGGATTGCTGATGGATTCTTTTGGCACCCCCAGTCGGCTAACAATGGCCATATCCTGTAGGCCACGTGCTCTTGAACTAAGTCCCTTGTCCCGATGAAAGAGCAGACTAAGCCGAAAGCCTTGCGGCATTCTTCGGCCACTTCGTCAATTTCCACCTTCGGTTTCTGGAGCCCGAAGCGTTGCCAGATAGGGCGCATGATTATATCTTTAATGTCTTCTCGTGCCTTTAAATCATTCTTCACATAAAACCATTCTTTTGTCCAGTCTCTGGGCCATCTCTTCCGAAAAGTCGGTACTGGGGAGCTTGAACCAGAATGAGCAACGAAGCTATAACAGCCGAAATTATTATGATACTGTTCTTTACCCCAGGGCTTCATCTCATATAACAATTCATGCATGCTACAGAAACTTTTCGCATTTGGCTCCAAGCCTTTACTCCTTAAAGCCCACACGAAGATTCTCATTCTTATAATAGCTTCGGGGGTAATCTGGTGAAGGTAAATCTGAAATACCTTCAAAACCTCGACTACGAAACTGCTCAGAGGAAGCCGAAGCCCAGCCTTCAAAAAGCTTCGGAAGATCACGACTTCATTCTCCTCTGGAGTAGGACAAGTTTTCTCTCCATCGTCAGCCCTCACAACAGACATATCCCGAAAGTATTTCCCCCTCATGTTGTCAAGATGGCTTTGTTTAATAGTTGATTTTCCAAAAACTACATGGCTCGGTCGCCAGGGTCGATCTTCGGAGTCTTCCCCGCCGCTCCCCACATCATAGCTGTCACTATCACTAGTGTCTTCAGACAAACCCTCCAAAGTTTCCCTACCAATCTTTTCTGCATTCGTCCTTGCTATCGATTCAATAAAGCCAAGATTCATCTCCTCAGAAAGGCTCAGCTTCGGTTCAGCGATAGCTTTCTTATCCTCAGACATCTTCGAAAGTGCCGAGAAAAGTGCTCTCAAAGCCGAAGCTTAAAAATTTAAAAATCTAGGCAAGTTTTGATGTGTAAGAGCTAAAAATTGAGTAAGTAAGAGCAGATGGCAAGAGAGCGTGCCAAATGGGCTCGTGGTGCGCTCTTATTTATACGCCTAGTGCGTTGCGTGCTGGAGGGCCCGCTTGTCAGTGGCTGTTGCTATTCTAGCAAAAGGAAAGGTGTTTTATTGGACCTTCGGCTCAGGGCCTTCGTCCTTATCGCAATATAAATTTATCATTCTAACAAATTAATATTGCGAGGGGCTACTGTTGGGGGCTTTGGCTTCTGAAGGTCCTCAAAAACATGATTCAACAATGTTTCTGGAAGTATAGTACATGAACAGGTACCTTCGGACTTGAGTTGAAACCACAGCATGGAAAAGCACGAGAAGGAGTACGAAGGATAGCGCAAAGCTGAAGCTGTGCGCAGAAGAGCTTCGGCATGATAACAGAAAAAGGAAACCGACTTAAAGATGAAAAGGCTATTTAAACCTCGATGGACTACTATAGAGTTGTTAGCAAATGTAAAGGGCATGAGTGTAATTTCACATGGGCTGCGTCCCGTGCCTATAAATAGATGAACAGTAACTCTGTACTGTTCACGTTGACTTAACATTGATCCTTGCGTCACGCCGGTACTTTCACCTTCTTTCAAGTCGAAGGTACACTTGTAATCTAATATTGTTTCTATTTTTCCATAGTAATAAAATAAAAATGAGATAGAAATAATATATGATCATTTATATTGTTTTTATGGTTTGTATGATTCTTTCTCCATCCTCATATGTTATGTTGACGAAGGTAAGTCCTTCGTTATCTTCGTCCGAAAATCATTATATCCTAAGGGAAATAATGCTTCGAAGGACGAAGGGCTTTAACGTTTAACATCTTTTGTGTTGCCTTGTTCTTAACTCATAGCTTTTGAGAACAAGTCACCAACACTTCCGAAAACCCGCTACAGTTTATGGGAAGAGCACTTGCAAGAATCCCCCGTCTGACCGCCATCGCAGCAAAATCAACCCAAGAACCTCCTTGCATGCAACTCTCCTACTGCCCTTGCCCCTTTCGGGTAAGGTAGTCTTCCACTAGCTTTCCTAATTAGTTAGCCAAGGGGTCCCATTCCTCTCTTGTGGTGGCACGTGTTTCTCAAGTTAAGCTTTATGTTCCAATTAACATCGATGATCTTGACATGAACATAAATAGAATAACAAAATAATTGGAACATGGATATAATGAAACATTATCCCAAAACCATGTAAGCAATAGCAAAACTACCCAAGTGATTCAGGGGTAAACAAGGTAAACAGGATAAACAGACTAGGGTGACCTATTGGGTCTCATCAAAATTAAACCTATGCATCGAATAATGATAATAAGGAATATTATTGGGTAATAAAAGTGGACCAAGGGCACAACTTGCCTGGCACTTGAGATTCCAGTTACCAGGGTAATTCTTCAGATCCTTGTGACCGCATTGCTAGCCGTAGCAATACAAACAGACATGGTATAGATAAAATTAACATCACACCAAACATAAGTACAAACTGAATAATAATGATCTATACGAAGCTACGAGATCGTGGGTTCGAGAACTACTAAGATCGAAGTCGTGGTCATCAAGTTATGATGTGATTAAAGGATTAAAACTAGGTTTTATTTTATAATTCCAGAGAAAAGATAAACAACAATAGTAATTAATTCAACTTTAGTTTAAATTATAAATTGACTATAGATCATATTTTAGTAGATAATGATGAGCACACTAGCAAGACTAACCAACATAAGTTAAGTAAAGATCTAGTCATAAAATAATTAGATATGGTATAATAAATGTTGTTATTGCATAGTAAATATTTATACGAGACTAACGCAACTTGAACGGATCAAATCGGAGTTACGGATTGTGAGTTATGAATTTCTGAAGGTTTTATGTGTTTAGTACGGAAATAATTAAGTGGTCGAGTTTAATATAGTTTTCAAGCTAAAACAGAGTAATTAAGTGATAAACAATATTAATATAAAATTATAGAAATTGGAACGGGTCAAAAATGAGTTAAAATGAATTTTCTATGATTTAAACAAGATTCTGGAATTAATTTTATATTAAAAATCATTTTCTATCTCAATTTCTCTGATTTTCTGAGTGTCTGGACTGCGCGTGCTAATAATAGATAATATGCAAATGTTCCCAAGACTCAGGACGTACCCGCGGAGGACTGCGAGTTTAATTCAAAAAACCCCAGGGGCTCTTTACTAAATAGACCACGCGAAGGGGTATCGTGGATTCTAAGCCATCCGATCTAAACCAAGGGCCCAGATTAAATCAGTCTCACTTGAACCGGCAAGCTCTCAGAACCATAGGATCAAGGATCGACGGCTCAGATCTAATTGGACGAAAGAATACCTGGAATCTAATCCTGGCCCTACCTTCAAGATCTGACGATCTACGGCCTACCACGCCGAACCGATATTCTATCAACTTTTCAGTCGTCGATGCCCGGTCTAACGGTCCAAGTTGTTTTCCCCCAAACTCTCCTCTCCCAGGTCAACAGAGCGGCGGCGCCACCCATGTGCCCGGCGGAGGCCATGCCGGAGAGCAACAACGATGAGCGATTTCGACCCCTATCAGCTGGTACGGAACGTGCTACTCGATGCATGGGTTACAACAAATCAACGAGAGTGGGTCCTTACAGCTGTTAAGCTCCAGCGCGCGCTGACAACGGAAGTCGGCGGCCCGGCGGTAATTCTTCGATACTGGCGAGAAATCGCCCCGCCCGAAGGACTCTCCACGCCCGAATCGACCAATAGCCATGACCACCACTCCCCGGTGCATCCTCCCAACCATACGCGGAACACCGGGCGGAGATGAACACGACGGGCGACGAGGACGGCTTTTCTCCCCCGGCGTCACACTCCCTCCTCCTCTCACCTTGATTTCTCTCTCTTTAATTCCTTTCGGTAATGGTGCCTCGGACGGACAGACGAGGGAAGGGGAGGTTGGTTGGACGAGGCGATGGGAAGGGGCTGGCCGAGGGAGCCTACCAGAGCTGGAAGCAACACGACGACACCGATAGCCGCCATGTGGGAGAAGTCGGGGTGGCGCAGCTGCGAGGGGGAGAACACTGAGGCCTTGGTTTATGCGGATGTGAGGAGGCGGCCAGGGTGCAACGGCCTAACCACCCAGGCGACAATCGCACCACCACGCGCGGGGTTCCTATTGCGAGTCCGATTGGTGCGGCGACTTCTGTTGAGATTGGGTCTGCGTCGAGCGAGTGGGAGAAGAAGGATGACGATTGGGCCCCGCTGGTCAGTGAAGGACCCGGCACAGGCACGTGGTCGTCACAGATTGGGCCGCGGAGGGAGTTGAGCGGAGTGGGCCGAGGAATGGTAATTCGGCCCACTAGGCGTTTCATGTTTTCTTCTTCTAATTTTCTGATTTTTCTTTCCTATTTCAAATTCAAGGGTTCAAACCGAATTTAAATCCCTATTTTGAACTTCAAGTATCCAAAGACAAAATATTCTTTAATGTGAATATAACTTTAGTGTTTTAAAATATTATTATTTATTCTCTTCCCTATTATTTATTTATGGGAGGAATAAAAGGGTTCCATGAATATTTCCTTTCTCATTTTTTTCCTTTCGACTTTCAAATTTCTGTTTTAACTTCAAATCAATTTCAAGTTTGAATTCCAAACTTTTACCTTTAGATGCACAAATAAAACCTTAACATGATGAGATGTATTTAAATATTTTCTTTTATAGTATGTATCATTTTCCCTTTCTCATTTCAAATCCAATTCAAATTAGGTTTGAATCCTAAATCTCAAATTTATGCCCAAGCCAAAACCCAAAATCCCCTGCATGGTGCAGAATTATATTTTATTGATTCACGTTGACCCTCTAAAGATAATATTCGAGCAAGGAGTATTCCGTCTATTATTTATTTCACAAATCCAGTCCTCAATTTTCAATACTCAAGTATAATTTGAGATATCTGAATTTTCTATTTTATTTCTTCATATATTTATTTTATTATTTTTATACACATTTTGGGCCTTACACGATCTCCCTCTTGGCTTGATCTCCAGACATCACTTCGAGTTGGTTAGACTCTTAATGAAGCACTAGCTCCGATACCAATTAAAAGTCGCCTAGAGGGGGGTGAATAGGCGAAACCTAAAATTTATAAACTTAAGCACACACTAAAATCGGGGGTTAGCGTTAGAATTAAATTCAAGTCCAGAAGAGAGGGGAAAACAAATCAAACAAGAATCAAGCGAGTGAACACGATGATTTGTTTTACCGAGGTTCAGTTCCAAAGAACCTAGTCCCCGTTGAGGAGGTCACGAAGACTGGGTCTATTTCAACCCTTTCCCTCTCTCAAACGGTAACTTAGACCGAGTGAGCCTTCTCCTTAATCAATCGGGTCACTAAGACCCCGCAAGGACCACCACACGCTTAGGTGTCTCTTGCTTTGATTACAAGTCACTTGAGAACAAGAATGAGAAATGAAGAAAGGCAATCCAAGCAACAAGAGCGTAAATGAACACAAAATCTCTCTCTCGCAAGTCACTAAGTGTTTGAAATGAATTTGGGACTTGGAGGGGATGTGATCTTTTGAATTGTGTGTAGGAGTGAATGCTCTAGCTCTTGTATTGAATGTGATCTCTGAAAAACTTGGATTCCAAAGGTTGTGGTGGTTGGGGATATTTATAGCCCCCAACCACCTTGTAGCCGTTGGCCAAGGCTACTGGCGATGGGCGCACCAGACAGTCCGGTGCGCCACCGGACAAGTACTGTGCGCTGTCCGGTGCGCCGCCACGTCAGCCAACCGTTAGGGTTCTGAGCTAGTCGACCGTTGGAGGCTTTGTCCTCTAGCTACACCGGACAGTCCGTTGCGCTCTGACTTCTACGCTTCTGACTCTGCCGCGCACTGTTCACCATGGCAGGCGCTTTTGTAGTCGACCATTGGAGCGAGGTAGCCATTGTTCCGCTGACTCACCAGACAGTCCGGTGGCACACCAGACAGTCCGGTGAATTATAGCGGAGCGTGTCTTCAAATTCCTGAGGGTGGCTGGTTGAGGATTGTATGGTCTTGGTGCACCGGACAGTCTGGTGCGCCATTCTTCAGCACACTCAAGTCCTTTTGCTCCAATAAAATTGTGACCCTAACTTGATTCTTTCCTTGGTTTGTGTTGAACCTTATGCACTTGTAATACATGAATTCTAGACAAACTAGTTAGTCCACATGTTTGCGTTGTTCGTCAACCACCAAAATTAATTATAGGAAATGGTTAACCCAATTTCCCTTTCAACAAGCTACCCGATCCGTTAAGGAGGACCAGAAAGCTTCAAAGAAACAGAAGACACTTTCAGAGCCGAAGGATTCGGCTCCCAAGAAGCGTAAACTTGTCAGGATAACTTCTGCGGATACGAAGGTACAAGATGTGCTAGAGAAGAATACAGGTCCTCCTTCACCCTCTACTGCTAAAGTTTCAAAAAATCTGAAGGTAATGACTGAATCCATACCATTTGCACTGCTAAGCCCTCAGGTTAGATCTGACTAGCCTTTTACAATCAAAGGAAACTGCTCCATCTATGGAGAAGGTCGAGGAGCAGAAGAAACGGTAGATGATGAATGTAATGCAAGCTATTGAACAAACGCCGCCCCCGGCTTCAGCGGATAAAATAGCTATGCCTGTTGGTGGCGAAGATACCGCCGGAGTCGAAGCTGATGAACTCGCAACCACATTGTCGGAAATCGATAGACTCATATCGGATGTGGTTGCCGAGAAGGACGTAGCCATAACACTTGACAAGGGAAAAAGAATTGAAGATGCCTCTTCAGAAGATAAAGATTTTGACCTTTGGCATTTGGGTGTCCAAGATCTTTCCAAAGAGGACAAATCAGAATTGAAAGAATTTGCTATACCATGCGGTTACCAGCCCTGGTCCATACTCTTCGGCGGGGTCGACGAAGAGATTTTAGGATGTATTCGCGACCGCGTTGGGGCAAAAATCAAAAGCACTTTATCCAAGAGTGTTGGATTTCTGAAGCTGGAAACGGACGTCAGTTGCTGAAGCGCCCCAATCCCTTGGGACTCAAATGTGATACAATTACTAGTCCTAGGAGGCTAGTAAACACATTTATACATCAGATGATTCCAAATCTGTCTAAACGAGACAAACCTATAAATGTGGCGAACAACTTTAAGAGTTGGTCCGCAACTCGGGACATATCATTAGAGTGGGGCTGAAGCAGCCCGATATACGCAGCGAAGCAATTCAGCGGTCCAACAGCCATAGGCAAGGTTGGGAACAGGCGTGACTCTTACCCGATCAGCGATCACCTTCCCTAAAAAACAACAAATAAGCAAGGGTGAGTACTTACGTACTCAGCAGCCCACCTTCACCTGCGGAATGGGGAAATCAGATATAATGCATGGAATATGTGGAGCTCAGGATATTGTGCAGAAATAGCAATATTTGATGCAGGGTTGTTTTGTAAAACATTTTGTATTTTTCAAAGCGCATCCTCTCCCAAAGGAGCAGGTAGTTTTTCAATATTAGAACAAAATCCCCTGGACTAAACCATCTAGGTACCTCAGCAGTTTCCCACTGATTTTCATTTTCAAAAATAGCTACTGGACTTCCCATCCACCATAGCTCACGGCTCAACCGCCGGACCTTTTAAAACCACTTTTCAAAAGCATTTTTGGAAAACAAAACACTAATTGTCATACCACACCAGACTCATCCATACCAGTGGACACAGACTATTCGAATAGGTTTGAACTCTGCGCAGAGGGGTACACTTTACCCACTAGTCCGGTTTCTGCAATCTCACCGTCATGAGATCCGAATGCCAAATCTCTCTCTTTCCTCGCAAGTCCTTACCTTAACGGTTATACCGGAAGGAGTCAGGCCACTGCCATGTCCAAACCAGACAAAACATTCCCCCTCCTTATCCTCCTGGTGCTCCCCAGCCATCATAACCCTAGGGTTTGGACCGTATGAGTTTAGATTGAGTGACTGCCCATACAGTCTCGAGTGGTTGTACTTGTCATGAGTACAGGTAGTGAAGGATGACAAACCGGTCCTTATATGAGGGGACAATCCTTCTGCTCACACCTAACCCAGCTGAGCCATCACCTTAGGCCCTCCCCTAAACCAGGGAGTCCTTGATCATCCCGTTCAAAAGGTGATAAGGGTGACAACCCTTCATCATACCCATTTTGAAAAACATTTTCTTTTGAAAACTCACACCTTTTCTCAAATCATTTGTAACAAATATGTCAAGGAGTATAAAGATTGATTGCGGCAAGCGGCTGGGTGGCCATAATAACTTGTCTCAAAATCATATCATGCATAAAATAACAGGCTGAGGGTTGTGGTTGAAAAAGCATAGGTAATTTATGCATCAAAGGGATCTAGTGAGCTTGCCATTGCTTAACCGGCGAAGGGGTGAGAGCTCACGGAACTGGCTTTTGGCTCCACCGCCTGGCGTAGACTTGCAGATTTAGCCTCCACGAGACGACACAAACGCTCCAATAACTATGTAACATGAACAAGCAAACATACAAACCAACAATTATACCAACAAATATTTAGTATAGTGGTCAGAATGGCGATATATGGATGGGTAGAGTCTTGAGCAGAATCTGTGTCATGTGGTGTTGTGATATTACTGGTGGTGGAGTGGAGGTGCTTACTAGGAGGGTGGATTGGAGGTGAAGCGACACTATGCGCGTAGCCGGCAGAGCGGAGTAACTGAGTGGGTGGGGTGTTTGCATTGGCTGAGGGTGTTGACTGTGTGGAGAGGGAGAGGGTAGCTAGGTGTATTTATAGCTGGGTGTATGTGGTGTAGCATAGTGAAGTTCACTGTTGGTGAGAATAGTGATGAATGAATTGTCTGACTTAGTATGAACAGGAGATTTATAGGCAAAATATGGGACAAGAGTATTTTGGGAGTTTTCTGGAATATGAACCATGCTTAAGGGATGACATGGTTGGATAGGAAATATTTTGATAAGAATTTAGAAACAAGAATTATTGGAATCTGAGTTTGGAAGCCTGGTTCGAAGAAATCTCAAAGTTAAGCGTGCTCAACTTGGAGAAACCTGGGATGGGTGAACAGATGGGAAGTTCCCACTGGAAGGAAAATCATAGTCACTGAAGTTCGTATGACTGGAATATTGGTCTGGTTGGTCTTAGGTGGACTGGACAGCATGATGGATGAGTAGTTGAAATTTGGGGTGATCGGATGATCGATGAATAGTAATGATGAACAGTGACGACGAAAAAGTAATTATAGGTATCATTGATGAATAGTAACGATGATGAATAGTGCCTGTGAATAGTAACGATGATGAATAGTAACAGTAAATAGTAACGATGTCTAGTGATGGTGAATAGTTCGTATGAACGAACGATGAACGATGAATAGTGACAATGAACAAACGATGAATGATGAATAGGAACTATGAATGAACGGACGAACAATCGAATGATCGGACGAACGAACGATCGGAATTTCGGCAGCATAACGGCTGGACAAAGATTATTTGGACGAACGATGAATAGGGACTATGAACGAACGATGAATAGGAACTATGAACGAATGATGAACGATCGAATGAACAAAAATTATTTGGACGAACGGATGGACGAACGATCGAATGATCGGACGAACGGATGAACGAACCATGAACGATCGGACGAACGATCGAACAAACTAAGAACAGGTGGAAGAACGATCGAAGAACGACTGAACGATCCTTGTGCTAGTGTGTGCTTGTCTGGAAGGTGGAGTGGGCGTGTGTGGGGGGAGGAGAGTTGCCATGAAATGGCTTGGGGTGGCTTGAGAGGAGGCCCTTGCCCCTCTATTTATAGCCATGGTGGGGGATTAGGGGGGAGAATGAGAGGATTAGTGGGAGGATGTGAGGATTAGTGGGAGATAAGCATGGATTTGTCTTGTATAAGTGTAATTAGCTTGTAGAGCTCACCGTATGACACCGGAGGCATACATATACGTATGAGCATGAAGAAAGTTATGAAGAAAATATTTGTAGGGACTTGAAAAATGATTCTGAAGGTATTTCTTAGGAGGAAAATATTCGGAGAATTATCGGTGGAATATTTGGGCAATATTTCTGGAAAGAATTTTAGAGGGATCACTGGGGAAATATCTGGGCAGTATTTCTGGAAAGAATTTGAGGGGGATCACAGGGGAAATATCTAGGCAGTATTTCTGCAAAGAATTTGAGGGTGATCACTAGGAAAATATTTGTGGATATTTTAAGGAGGATTTTGGAGAGAATATAGACCACTATATTTTATATGTTGATATCAACTTGCAAACAAACATTTTAAAATGAAATTTAAAATTCATTTTGAATTTAGAGCAAGTTTGAGAAATTTTCAAGATTTGAATTTTTGGGATGCTACAGTTGCTATAGACGGCAACACATTATTGGCAGCTTGTTCTACTCAAACTTCAAAGTAAGGCTTCTCTATAGCTTCTTATTGATACCTTCATGGTGATTTGGGTGTTCTAACTTTGATTTGTTTTGCAGTGTCTGCTACTGAGCAAGGCCTTGAAAATGCAGCAAGATATCAAGGACAGAAAAAACAAAATCATTGTTGAAGGCATTGAAGATAGAATCAAAAAAACTCGAAGATTCCTTGGAGGAAAAAGACAGTCTGTTGCGCTCAGCCGAAGGCTCACTCGCCGAAGCACGATCTCAGAATGAAAAATTGAGCAGAGAGCTGGACGAAGCTCGAACAACTTTGGAAAAGAGATCAGAGCGCTTCGACCACGAGTCCAAGGCATTAAATGCAAAAGTTGAAGCAGAAGTTGAAAAGAACGTTAAATTGAGCGAGATACTCACAAATCTTCAGGATAGATGCTTTCGCTTTGCTACTCAATGCATTGCCCGGTTGAAGGGGATATTTGATTCTGTCGGAGCCGCATCTGAAGAAGTTACCCCTTCTTCCGAAGATATTCTCGGAGCACTCGAACATATTTAAAAAGAAGTTGATGCCCTTGACGAGGTCATAACCGGCCACGACGATTTTTGTGCACTGGTGGCCTCTCGTGGTACAGCTGCAGCTTTCATGAAGGCCAGATGCAACCATGTGGGAGTTGTCAATAGGCCAAACTTTAGCCTGTCACCATATAATTTAGTTGATATTTTGGCCGAAGCCTGGAGCATAGGGAACAGATTTATCACGCAAATCTGGGCGAAGGGCGGGCGAGAGCTGGCTAGAGACGAAGCACGAAACCTACTCAACAAAGTATAAAAAATCCCTTTGCCATTAGGCTTTTATTTTATATTTCCCCTTACCATGTTCCTCATTACCCTTGCTTTTGTCATTTTTCAGGGTGATGGTGCCGAAGGTCAATGAGCTGAAGCTAATTCTGAAGCGCTGAAGGCCTTAGAAACTCATTTTGCTGACATCTGTAAAAACACTTTTTGGAAATCCTTTGTACAAGAAAGTGTATCATTTGACAAAGAGTTGTAATTAAAAGTGAACAAATTATTGTAAATACTTGTAAAATTCTTCGTAATGTTACTTTACCTTCCGTTCGTATGTCATCTGCTTTGCTGTGGATGAAACCAATGCTCGTAGCTTTTTGAGCCAAAGGCGAAAAACACCTTCCCTTCTTTCCGTTCACATTGAAGCATCTTTCGTATATAGCGAAATTTCATTTAAGACGAAGCATCTTCGTATACAACAAAGTTTCATTTGAGGCAAAGCATCTTCGAAGCGTTTTCTTGAAGACAGGAACCACCGCTTTTCCTGTTAATGCTTTATGCGATGAATATGAACCTACAAATGTCTAATGTATGTTTGTATGAATGCACAAGATGATGTGATGAAGTGTGCAAATGTATGCCGAAGGTAAAAGTCTCACACGAATACACACCCAGACTCTGCATCCCCTTAGGAACGACTTTGGAGTCTCTTCACCTTTGACTTAGGTGGTATTTCAGCTCTGCATTACCTTAGGAACGACTTTGGAGCTAAGCTCTGCATCTCTTTAGGAACGACTTTGGAGCTTCTTCACCTTTTACTTAGGTGGCATTTAAGCTCTGCATCCCCTTAGGAACAACTTTGGAGCTTCTTCACCTTTTACTTAGGTGGCATCTTAGCTCTGCATCCCCTTAGGGATGACTTTGGAGCTTCTTTATACTTTCTTACACTCGATGGTGTAATCCCAGATTTTGCAATTTACATGTGGGGGAATTTGGCCCTTGTATTGCACAAGGCTGCATAAGAAAAGTGAAAATTACAACCTATGGCCCCATTAAAAACCTTTCCCTCCTCTTGAAAGGAAAAGGGTGCCATAGGAAAAAAATAAGAAAATTACATAGTTTACACATAATATCTCTGAAGCTCATCTGCATTATAAGATCTTGGAATGTCATTGCTGTCCATGTCTTTTAACCTGTATGAACCAGGTCTTGATGAAGATACCACTAAGAAAGGACCTTCCCACTTAAGCTGAAGCTTCCCCACTGTATCTTGGTTGGCCACTCTTAGAAGCACCAAGTGCCCTAGCTTGATATTCTTTAATCCTACCTTCCGATCCTGCCATTTGACTATTTCGGCTTGGTATTTGTTGATGTGCTTGATTGCTTGCAATCTGGTCCCTTCTATGGAGACTTTTGTTATTTTGCAATCCTCTTCATCTTCTGTCGAAGCTAAGGTCCTTATTGAACCTGTTCTTGCTTCTTCTAGTGTTATTGCTTCGTCCCCAAACAGAAGCTTGAACGGGGTAAATCCTGTTGACCTTGAGACAACAGTGTTGTGGTTCCATACCACCTTTATCAATTTGTCTGGCCACTTTCCTCTGGACTAGTTGAAGATTGACTTCATTATCCCTGTTATTATGATTCCATTTGCTCTTTCTACCAACCCATTTGATTCTGGATGTCTCACTGATGCAAAATGTATTTTTGTACCGATCCGATCACAAAAAGCTTTGAACGTTTTGGCATCAAATTGAGTTACGTTATCAACCGTGATAGCCTTCGGCACACCGAAGCGGCAAACAATATTCTGCCAAAAGAACTTCTAGACTGTGGCCAAAGTTATTGTAACTAGGGGCTTAGCTTCGATCCACTTCGAGAAGTACTCCACTGCTACCACAACATATTTCAAGTTTCCCTATGTTGGTGGAAGTGGGCCTAGCAAATATAGGCCCCATCTTTGCAGTGGCCAAGTGGGCTGAATTAGTTGGGTTAGAGACGAAGGCTATTTCTGGTCTCTGGCACACTTCTGGTAGTTTTCACATTTTTGAACCAAATCCACTGCATCCGAAGCTGCCTTTGGCCAATAAAATCCTTGTCTAAAAACCTTTCCCAGTAAAGGTCTAGCCCCAATATGAGCTCCGCACAGTCCTACATGTATCTCCTTCATCAGCTCTTGACCTTTGGTTCTAGACAAACATTTTAGTAATGGAGAGAAGACTCCTTGTTTGTACAATTCTCCCTCTATGACCACATAGGGTCTTGTTCTTGCTTCCATTCTGAAAGTCGCCTAGAGGGAGGTGAATAGGTAGAATCTGAAATTTACAAACTTTAAGCACAACTACAAGCCGGGGTTAGCATTAGAAATATAATCGAGTCCGAAAGAGAGGGCGAAAACAAATCACAAGCAAATAAGAGCAGATGACACGGTGATTTGTTTTACCGAGGTTCGGTTATTGCAAACCTACTCCCCGTTGAGGTGGTCACAAAGACCGGGTCTCTTTCAACCCTTTCCCTCTCTCAAATGGTCACCTAGACCGAGTGAGCTTTTCCCTTCAATCAAATGGGACACTAAGTCCACTACAAGGACCACCACAACTTGGTGTCTCTTGCTTTGATTACAATGATCTTTAGAACAAGAAAGGAGGAAGAAGAAAAGCGATCCAAGCGCAAGAGCTCAAATGAACACGGCAAAACTCTCTCAACTAGTCACTACTGCTTTGAGTGGAATTGGGACTTAGAGAGATTTTGATTCACTCTAATTGTGTCTTGAATTGAATGCTATAGCTCTTGTATTGAATGTGTTGGCTGAAAACTTGGATGCCTTGAAGTGTTGGTGGTTGGGGGTATTTATAGCCCCAACCACCAAAGTGGCCGTTGGGGATGGCTGCTGTCGTATGGCCACCGGACAGTCTGGTGCACCACCGGACACTGCCCGGTGCGCCAGCCACGTCACCCAAACGTTAGGGTTCGACCATTGGAGCTCTGACATGTGGGGCCACCGGACAGTCTGGTGGTGCATTGGATAGTCACTGTTCACTGTCCGGTGCGCCTTCTGATGCCTGCTCTGACTTCTGCGCGCCAGACGCGCACTATAGCGTTTCACTGTTCCTTTGCAGACGACCGTTGGCGCTAGGTAGCCGTTGCTCCGCTGGCACACCGGACAGTCCGGTGTTACACCGGATAGTTCGGTAAATTATAGCGGAGTGGCTCCCCAAATTCCCGGAGCTGGCAAGTTTGAGTTGATCCACCCTGGTGCACCGGACACTGTTCGGTGGTGCACCGGACAGTTCGGTGCACCAGACCAGGGCAGCCTTCGGTTGTCTTTTGCTCTTTTTATTTGAACCCTTTCTTGGACTTTTTATTGGTTTGTGTTGAACCTTTGGCACCTGTAGAACTCATAATCTAGAGCAAACTAGTTAGTCTAATAATTTGTGTTGGGCAATTCAACCACCAAAATCATTTAGAAAAAGGTTTGACCCTATTTCCCTTTCAATCTCCCCCTTTTTGGTGATTGATGCCAACACAAACCAAAGCAAATATAAAAGTGCAGAATTGAACTAGTTTGCATAAGGTAAGTGCAAAGGTTGCTTGGAATGAAACCAATAATTATTTCTACTAGATATGCATGGATGGTTTTCTTCTTATCTAAAATTTTGGACCACTCTTGCACCACTTGTTTTGTTTTTGCAAATATTTTGGAAATTCTTTTCAAAATTCTTTTGCAAATAGTCAAAGGTATAAGAATAAAATTGAAAGAAGCATTTTCAAGATTTGAAATTTTCTCCCCCTGTTTCAAATGCTTTTCCTTTGACTTGAACAAAACTCCCCCTCAATGAAATTCTCCTCTTAGTGTTCAAGAGGGTTTTACAAATTTTTGAAGATACTTTCTCCCCTTTTGAAAACATATCAATTTGAAAACTTCATTTTAAAATTTGGTGGTGGTGCGGTCCTTTTGCTTTGGGCTAATACTTTCTCCCCCTTTGGCATGAATCGCCAAAAACGGATACTTGTGAGTGCAATATAAGCCCTTTTACTTTCTCCCCAATGGCAAACAAATAGATATGAGTGAAGATTATACCAAAGTGGAGAACTATGCGGAATACCGGTAAAGAGTAGATAATACTGATGGAGTGGAGTGGAAGCGTCGTCTTTGCCGAATACTCCATTTCCCTTTCAATTCTATGACTAAGCATAATAACACACTTGAAAACACATTAGTCATAGACATAAAAGAGATATGATCAAAGGTCTATAAATGAGCTATGTGTGCAAAGAATCAATAAAAATTCCTAGAATCAAGAATATTTAGCTCATTTCTAAGTTTGGTAAAGGTTTTCTCATCTAATGGTTTGGTAAAGATATCTGCCAATTGATCTTTGGTGTTAATATAGGCTATCTCGATATCCCCCCTTTGTTGGTGATCTCTCAAAAAGTGATACCAAATGGCTATGTGCTTAGTGCGGCTGTGTTCAACGGGATTATCCGCCATGCGGATTGCACTCTCATTATCACATAGGAGAGGGACTTTGCTAAATTTGTAGCCATAGTCCCTAAGGGTTTGTCTCATCCAAAGCAATTGCACGCAACAATGGCCGACGGCAATGTACTCGGCTTCGGCGGTAGAAAGAGCTACTGAGTTTTGTTTCTTTGAAGCCCAAGACACTAGGGATCTTCCCAGAAACTGACAAGTCCCTGATGTGCTCTTCCTATCAATTTTACACACTGCCCAATCAGCATCGGAATATGATGTGTCACGATGCCCGATCTTCACGACATAGTGAGAGCACCTAGAGGGGGGGTGAATAGGTGATCCTATAAAAACTTGAAACTTAATCCACAAAACTTGATTAAGAGTTAGCACAATAAAGCCAAGTGGCTAGAAAAGAGTTCTTGCACAACACGATAACCACAAGAAGATCAACACAGAGATGGCATAGTGGTTTATCCCGTGGTTCGGCCAAGTCCAACACTTGCCTACTCCATGTTGTGGCGTCCCAACGGACGAGGGTTGCACTCAACCCCTTTCAAGCGGTCCAAAGACCCACTTGAATACCACGGTGTTTTGCTTTCACTTTACTATATCCCGCTTGCGAGGAATCTCCACAACTTGGAGCCTCTCGCCCTTACACTTTGATTATCACAAAGAAGCACAGAAGTAAGGATGGGATGAGCAACACACACAAGACACAAAATCAGAGCAACAACACGCACACAAGTCACAACACGAGCTCTCAACACAACTCAAAGAGTTCTCTACTCAAATGGAGCTCTAGTTGCTATCACAAAGAATCGAATGCGCGGAATTGGAGTCTTGGTGCTTAGGAATGCTTAGAGAATGCTTGGTGTAATCATCCATGCGCCTAGGGGTCCCTTTTATAGCCCTAAGGCAGCTAGGAGCCGTTGAGAGCATTCCAGGAAGGCAATTCTTGTCTTCTGTCGCCTGGCGCACCGGACAGTCTGGTGCACCACCGGACACTGTCCGGTGCGGATTTCTTTCCTTCTGTGGCGCAGCCGACCGTTGAAGATGCAGAGCCGTTGGCGCACCGGACACTGTCCGGTGCACACTGGACAGTTCGGTGCCCCCTTCTGACCATTGGCTCGGCCACGCGTCGCGCACGGATTACGCGGCCGACCGTTGGCCCGACTGACCGTTGGCTCACCGGACAGTCCGGTGCGCCACCGGACAGTTCGGTGATTTATAGCCGTACGCCGTTAATCGCTTTCCGAGAGCGACGACTTCGCCTGTGAATGGCTCACCGGACAGTCCGGTGCACCACCGGTCAGTTCGATGATTTATAGTCGTACGTCGTTGATCGCTTCCCGAGAGCAGCCAGTTGACAGTCGCCAGCCTGGCGCACCGAACACTGTCCGGTGCACCACCGGACAGTCTGGTGCACCTAGACTGCGCAGAGTCTTGGCTGCTTAGCCAAGTCTTTTCCAAATTGGTCTTTTCCTGTTTCTAGCACTTAGACACAATACATTAGTCTCCAAAACAATGTACTAAGTCTTAGAAACATACCTTTACTCTTGGTTTGCACTTTGTCCATCAATTGGCATAGATTAACACTTAAGCACTTGTGTTGGCACTCAATCACCAAAATACTTGGAAATGGCCTAAGGGCACATTTCCCTTTCAATCTCCCCCTTTTTGGTGATTTATGCCAACACAACAAAAAACAACTAAAGAAGTGCAACATCAATGCAAATGAGAACACAAATTTGTTTTGATTCGAATTTGGCATATTTGGATCATTCTTTGCCACCACTTGGTTTTGTTTTTGCAAATCAACCTCAATTTCCTATCTCTAAGTCAAACACACTTGTTGAGACATAAAGAGAGTTGTTCCAAGAGAAATTGATCAAAGATTTCAAAAAAAAACTCCCCCTTTTTCAACTATTCTCCCCACAAGAGGCCAACTTTTGACAAAAGAGACAACAAGAGAGTTTTGACAAGCCAAAAGCTCTATTCTACTATTTTCAAAATTCTCAAGTGGTAGCTGATCCATTTATTGCTTTGGCCTTATTTTCTCCCCCTTTGGCATCAAGCACCAAAACGGGATCAATCTCGGCCCTAGAACCCCATTGCCTCACCAAAATCTTCAATTAAGAGTAAAAAAGGCAATAAGAGCATGAAGATGAACTTGGAATAAGTTACCCTCTCATCGGAGTGCAGTGGAAGTCTTGCATGGTCCAAGTCCACCTTTCCCTTTCAATCCACCTTTGAGACTAAATCAAGTAAACTCAAGCACACAGTTAGTCTCAAAGGGTCAAGTTGTAGCATGCCTCCCCCTAAATAAGTGCATCACTTGCCAATGAACTTGTGAGGTCCGGGGATCATGAGTACAACTTGAGCATCATAAATAAACAACAAAATGCGTAAGGGAACATGATCAAAGGCATAAACACATGTATGCTATAAATCAATCCAAGTTCCGCGAATCTAAGACATTTAGCTCATTACGCAGCCTGCAAAAGGTCTTCTCATCTAAAGGCTTGGTGAAGATATCGGCTAGCTGGTTCTCGGTGCTAATATAAAACACTTCGATATCTCCCTTTTGCTGGTGGTCTCTCAAAAAGTGATGCCGGATGTCAATGTGCTTTGTGCGGCTGTGCTCAACAGGATTGTCCGCTATGTGGATAGCACTCTCATTATCACATAGGAGTGGGACTTTGCTCAGATTGTAGCCAAAGTCCCAGAGGGTTTGCCTCATCCAAAGTAGTTGCGTGCAACACTGTCCTGCGGCAACGTACTCGGCCTCAGCGGTGGATAGGGCAACGGAGGTTTGTTTCTTAGAACTCCACGACACCAGGGACCTTCCTAGAAATTGGCACGTCCCTGATGTACTCTTCCTATCGACCTTACATCCAGCATAATCGGAGTCTGAGTATCCTATTAAGTCAAAGGTAGATCCCTATGGATACCAGATCCCGAAGCAAGGCGTAGCGACTAAATATCTAAGAATTTGCTTCACAGCCACTAAGTGACACTCCCTTGGATCGGATTGAAATCTAGCACACATGCATACACTAAGCATAATATCCGGTCTACTAGCACATAAATAAAGCAAGGAACCTATCATACACCGGTATGCTTTTTGATCAACGGACTTACCTCCTTTGTTGAGGTCGACATGTCCGTCGGTTCCCATTGGAGTCTTTGCGGGCTTGGCCTCCTTCATCCAGAACCGCTTTAGCAAGTCTTGCGTGTACTTCGTTTGGGAGATGAAGGTGCCGTCCTTGAGTTGCTTCACTTGGAACCCAAGGAAGTAGTTCAACTCGCCCATCATCGACATCTCAAACTTTTGAGTCATCACCCTGCTAAACTCTTCACAAGACTTTTGGTTAGTAGAACCAAATATTATGTCATCGACATAAATTTGGCACACAAATAAATCACCATCACAAGTCTTAGTGAATAAAGTCGGATCGGCTTTCCCAACCTTGAAAGCATTAGCAATTAAAAAGTCTCTAAGGCATTCATACCATGCTCTTGGGGCTTGCTTAAGTCCATAGAGCGCCTTAGAGAGCTTACATACGTGGTCGGGGTACCGTTCATCCTCGAAGCCAGGGGGTTGCTCCACGTACACCTCCTCCTTGATTGGCCCGTTGAGGAAAGCGCTCTTCACATCCATTTGGAACAACCTGAAAGAATGGTGAGCGGCATATGCTAGCAAAATACGAATAGACTCTAGCCTAGCCACAGGAGCGAAAGTCTCCTCAAAGTCCAAACCTGCGACTTGGGCATAACCTTTTGCCACAAGTCGAGCCTTGTTCCTTGTCACCACTCCGTGCTCGTCTTGTTTGTTGCGAAACACCCACTTGGTTCCCACAACGTTTTGCTTGGGACGAGGCACCAGTGTCCAAACTTCATTTCTCTTGAAGTTATTGAGCTCTTCCTGCATGGCCAACACCCAGTCCGGATCTAGCAAAGCCTCTTCTACCCTGAAAGGCTCAATAGAAGAGACAAAAGAGTAATGCTCACAAAAATTAACTAATCTAGAGCGAGTAATTACTCCCTTGCTAATGTCACCCAAAATTTGGTCGACGGGATGATTCCTTTGAATCGTCGCTCGAACTTGAGTTGGAGGGGCCTGTGGTGTTTCTTCCTCTTCGACTTGGACATCCTGTGCTCCCCCTTGATCACATGCCTCTTCTTGAGGAACCTGTTCATCATTTTGAGTTGGGGGGTGCACCATCGTTGAGGAAGAAGGATGATCTTGCTCCTTTTGTTCCTGTGGCCTCACTTCTCCAATCGCCATGGTGCGTATTGCGGCCGTTGGAACGTCTTCTTCATCTACATCATCAAGATCAACAACTTGCTCTCTTGGAGAGCCATTAGTCTCATCAAATACAACGTCGCTAGAGACTTCAACCAAACCCGATGATTTGTTGAAGACCCTATACGCCTTTGTATTTGAGTCATAACCTAACAAAAACCCTTCTACAGCTTTGGGAGCAAACTTAGAATTTCTACCTTTCTTTACTAGAATATAACATTTGCTCCCAAATACACAAAAGTAAGACACATTGGGTTTGTTACCGGTTAGAAGCTCATACGAAGTCTTCTTGAGGAGGCAATGAAGGTACACCCGGTTTATGGCATGACAAGCCGTGTTCACGGCTTCTGACCAAAATCGCTCGGGCGTCTTGAATTCTCCAAGCATTGTCCTCGCCATGTCAATGAGCGTCCTATTCTTCCTCTCTACCACAACGTTTTGCTGTGGTGTGTAGGAAGCGGAGAACTCGTGCTTGATCCCTTCCTCCTCAAGGTACTCCTCCACTTGAAGGTTCTTGAACTCGGACCCGTTGTCGCTCCTTATCTTCTTCACCTTGAGCTCAAACTCATTTTGAGCTCTCCTTAGGAAGCGCTTGAGGGTCCCTTGGGTTTCAGATTTATCCTGCAAGAAGAATACCCAAGTGAAGCGGGAAAAATCATCAACTATAACAAGACCATACTTACTTCCTCCTATGCTTAGATAGACGACGGGTCCGAAGAGGTCCATATGAAGCAACTCCAAAGGTCTTGATGTGGTCATCACATTTTTGGTATGATGAGAGCTTCCCACCTGTTTGCCTGCTTGACAAGCTGCACAAGGTCTGTCTTTTTCGAAAGTAACATTTGTTAGACCTATCACATGTTCTCCCTTTACAAGTTTGTGAAGGTTCTTCATCCCCACATGTGCTAAGCGGCGATGCCACAGCCAGCCCATGCTAGTCTTAGCAATTAAGCATGCATCTAGACCGACCTCCTCTTTTGCAAAATCAACTAGATAGAGTTTGCCGTCTAATACACCCTTAAAAGCTAATGAACCATCACTCCTTCTAAAGACAGACACATCTAGATTTGTGAATAAGCAGTTATATCCCATATTACAAAGCTGACTCACAGACAACAAGTTATATCCAAGCGACTCAACTAAAAACACATTTGAAATGGAGTGCTCGGATGAAATAGCTATTTTTCCTAACCCTTTCACCTTGCCTTGATTCCCGTCACCGAATATGATTGAGTCTTGGGAATCTTTGTTCTTGACGTAGGAGGTGAACATCTTCTTTTCCCCCGTCATGTGGTTTGTGCATCCGCTGTCGATAATCCAGCTTGATCCTCCGGATGCATAAACCTGCAAGGCAAATTTAGGCTTGGGTCTTAGGTACCCAACTCTTGTTGGGTCCTACAAGGTTAGTGACAATATCCTTAGGGACCCAAATGCAAGTTTTATCTCCCTTGCATTTTGCCCCTAATTTCCTAGCAATCACCTTTCTATCCTTTCTACAAATTGCAAAGGAAGCATTGCAAGCATGATAAATTGTAGAAGGTTCATTGTTTACTTTCCTAGGAACATGAACAACATTTCTTCTAGGCATGACATTTTTCCTAGTCAAATTTCTATTATGCATAATAGAAGAACTTGAGGCAATCATTGCATTTGAATTGTAAGCATTACAACTCCTATCATAATGAACATTTCTAGAAAATTTCCTATCATGGTACATGAAAGCATGGTTCTTTTGACAACTATTAGTCATAGGGGCCTTCCCTTTCTCCTTGGCGGGAATGGGAGCCTTATGACTAGTTAAGTTCTTGGCTTCCCTCTTGAAGCCAAGCCCATCCTTAATTGAGGGGTGTCTACCAATAGTGTAGGCATCCCTTGCAAATTTTAGTTTGTCAAATTCATCCTTGCTAGTCTTAAGTTTGGCATTAAGACTAGCCACTTCACCATTTAGTTTTGCAATGGAAACTAGATGTTCACTACAAGCATCAACATTAAAATCTTTGCACCTATTGCAAATCACAACATGTTCTACACAAGAGTTAGATCTATTTGCTACTTCTAACTTAGCATTCAAGTCATCATTAATACTCTTTAAGTTAGAAAGACTCATGGCATGTAGATAGTTCACATGAAAGCATTTCATTTCTTTTGACTTCTAGAGCAAGAGAATTTTGCGCACTAATAAATTTATCATGCTCTTCATACAAAAGATCCTCTTGCTTTTCTAACAATCTATTCTTATCATTTAAAGCATCAATCAATTCATTAATCTTATCAATCTTAGTTCTATCTAAGCCTTTGAATAAACTAGAGTAATCTATTTCATCATCGCTAGATTCATCATCACTAGAAGAAGCATAAGTAGACTTTTGAGTACATACCTTCTTTTCCCTTGCCATGAGGCAGGTGTGATGCTCGTTAGGGAAGAGGGATGATTTGTTGAAGGCGGTGGCGGCGAGTCCTTCGTTGTCGGAGTCGGACGAGGAGCAATCCGAATCCCACTCCTTTCCAAGATGTGCCTCGCCCTTTGCCTTCTTGTAGTTCTTCTTCTTTTCCCACTTTCCACTCTTCTTTTCCTGGTCACTCTCATTATCAGGACAATTAGCGATAAAATGACCAATCTTACCACATTTGAAGCAGGAGCGCTTCCCCTTCGTCTTGTTCTTGTTGGGGTGCTCCTTGCGACCTTTTAGTGCCGTCTTGAACCGCTTGATGATGAGGGCCATTTCTTCCTCATTAAGCCCGGCCGCCTCAACTTGCGCCACCTTGCTAGGTAGCGCTTCCTTGCTCCTTGTTGCTTTGAGAGCCACGGTTTGAGGCTCGTGGATTGGGCCATTCAATGCATCGTCGACGTATCTTGCCTCCTTGATCATCATCCGCCCGCTTACAAACTTCCCAAGTACTTCTTCGGGCGACATCTTTGTGTACCTGGGATTCTCACGAATATTATTTACAAGATGTGGATCAAGGACAGTAAAAGACCTTAGCATTAGGCGGACGACGTTGTGGTCCGTCCATCGTGTGCTTCCATAGCTCCTTATTTTGTTGATGAGGGTCTTGAGCCGGTTATACATTTGGGTTGGCTCCTCTCCCCTGATCATTGCAAATCTCCCAAGTTCGCCCTCCACCAACTCCATCTTGGTGAGCATGGTGACGTCATTTCCCTCATGTGATATCTTGAGGGTGTCCCAGATCTGCTTGGCATTATCCAAGCCGCTCACCTTATTGTATTCTTCCCTGCATAGAGATGCTAAAAGGACAGTAGTAGCTTGTGCATTTTTATGGATTTGTTCATTGATGAACATGGGACTATCTGTACTATCAAAGTGCATTCCATTTTCTACTATCTCCCATATACTTGGATGGAGAGAGAATAAGTGGCTATGCATTTTGTGACTCCAAAATCCGTAGTCCTCTCCATCAAGGTGTGGAGGTTTGCTAAGAGGGATTGAAAGCAAATGTGCATTTGAACTATGCGGAATACGAGAATAATCAAAGGAAAAATTTGAATTAACCGTCTTCTTTTTCTCGTAGTCGTTGTCGTCGTCCTTTTGGGAAGAAGAGGACTCGTCGCTGTCATCGTAGTAGACGATCTCCTTGATGCGCCTCGTTTTCTTCTTCTTCCCGTCTTTTCTTTTGTGACTCGCGCCCGAGTCAGTAGGCTTGTCATCCTTTGGATCATTGACGAAGGACTCCTCCTTATCATTGACCACCATCCCCTTGCCCTTAGGATCCATCTCTTCGGGCGATTAGTCCCTCACGTGAAGAGAACAGCTCTGATACCAATTGAGAGCACCTAGAGGGGGGGTGAATAGGTGATCCTGTAAAAACTTGAAACTTAATCCACAAAACTTGATTAAGAGTTAGCACAATAAAGCCAAGTGGCTAGAAAAGAGTTCTTGCACAACACGATAACCACAAGAAGATCAACACAGAGATGGCACAGTGGTTTATCCCATGATTTGGCCAAGTCCAACACTTGCCTACTCCACGTTGTGGCGTCCCAACGGACGAGGGTTGCACTCAACCCCTTTCAAGCGGTTCAAAGACCCACTTGAATACCATGGTGTTTTGCTTTCACTTTACTATATACCGCTTGCGAGGAATCTCCACAACTTGGAGCCTCTCGCCCTTACACTTTGATTATCACAAAGAAGCACAGAAGTAAGGATGGGATGAGCAACGCACACAAGACACAAAATCAGAGCAACAACACGCACACAAGTCACAACACGAGCTCTCAACACAACTCAAAGAGTTCTCTACTCAAATGGAGCTCTAGTTGCTATCACAAAGAATCGAATGCGCGAAATTGGAGTCTTGGTGCTTAGGAATGCTTAGAGAATGCTTGGTGTAATCATCCATGCGCCTAGGGGTCCCTTTTATAGCCCCAAGGCAGCTAGGAGCCGTTGAGAGCATTCCAGGAAGGCAATTCTTGCCTTCTGTCGCCTGGCGCACCGGACAGTCCAGTGCACCACCGGACACTGTCTGGTGCGGATTTCTTTCCTTCTGTGGCGTAGCCGACCGTTGAAGATCCAGAGCCGTTGGCGCACCGGACACTGTCCGGTGCACACCGGACAGTCCGGTGCCCCCTTCTGACCGTTGGCTCAGCCACGCGTCGCGCGCGGATTACGCGGCCGACCATTGGCCCGGCTGACCGTTGGCTCACCGGACAGTACGGTGCGCCACGGGACAGTTCGGTGATTTATAGCCGTACGCCATTAATCGCTTTCCGAGAGCGACGACTTCGCCTGTGAATGGCTCACCGGACAGTCCGGTGCACCACCGGTCAGTCCGGTGATTTATAGCCGTACGCCGTTTATCGCTTCCCGAGAGCAGCCAGTTGATAGTCGCCAGCCTGGCGCACCGGACACTGTCCGGTGCACCACCGGACAGTTCGGTGCACCCAGACTGCGCAGAGTCTTGGCTGCTTAGCCAAGTCTTTTCCAAATTGGTCTTTTCCTGTTTCTAGCACTTAGACACAATACGTTAGTCTCCAAAACAATGTACTAAGTCTTAGAAACATATCTTTACTCTTGATTTGCACTTTGTCCATCAATTGGCATAGATTAACAGTTAAGCACTTGTGTTGGCACTCAATCACCAAAATACTTGGAAATGGCCTAAGGGCACATTTTCCTTTCACGTAGGATCAATCTTCAGATAACTAGCTTCGAAGAAGCCAAGATAACTTGCTGCAAGCAGCGATAACTAGTGCAACCTGACAAATAAAACTCGAAGCCAACCACCGTCTTTAACCGGCAGCCTGAATCGAGGATTCGCCAACCACACTCTCAAAGAACCAACCAACACAGCCTACAATCAATCGAGGAGACCTCGAAGGGAGTAGGAGCACCAATTGGGAGCGGATGAAGCCGCCGCTTCTGCAATCCCGCGAAGGAATTCACAAGAGCAAATGGGTAGAGATCACTCCCAATATTTGTTAGCACACAGCTGAACAAAAGGGGTTCTATTTTAGATTATCATAAGCTGCCTTACATCATAGACATAGGGGAGTATTTATACTAGTAACAACCAGCCTTAGAGAGGTATAAACACGAAACAAAACTATTTTCACGTGCTAATGTGAAGGAGCCTCTTTGGGAGATCTGCAGAGCTGATTTCCGTGTGGCTGTTTGACTTCTACGCAGCCTTCAGTATTTTGACAATAACTTCTTCTAGGAATCTTCAAATGACGTGGGACTGGTTGCATTGGAAAGCTAACTTGATAAGCTTTCTCATCATATATAGCATTCTTAATGAAACTTCGTAGAATGATGTAGTTTAATACGAAAACTTGGTCATCAAGCAGACTGTTGACCTTCTGACCAGTCAGCACTAAAGTAGGTCGGCTGCCTTTCTGGTAGATTTGATTAAGTCGGCTTTAGAAGCATTGGAAACTAGACTTCAAGACTTTCCAAAAAGTACTTATGGGCCTTCATAGCTTTTGGGAATCAAAAGATATGACTGTTTATTCTGGACGGTTCTATTGCGCTGGACTGACTCGGACATAGCTCTTCTTGTTGACTCGTCCTTGATATGTTTTGTCCTTCCTCTTTGGTGAACCTAAGTAATATCAACATACATGACTTATGTATCATAAAGTTCTCATTAGTGTTTAATTGAAATTCATAAAGTAGCGCGTGCACCTCTTGATGTAGCTTCTTAGCTCGGCTACGTGTAATTGGTCCATCAAATGCTTGGGTTGGTGATGATGTTGGTTGTACTTGAGTTGATGTAGTATGCCTTGGGGGTTGTAACGTATTGCTTAATGGCATGGTCATATCATCCTCCTCCCCTTGAAAAGGAGTCGTCCTCGACTCTGAAGTGTCTTCACTTGTATATGGTAAGAGGTCAGCAACATTGAACGTGTTGCTCACGCCATAGCTTGGTGGAAGATCTATCTTGTATGCATTATCATTGATCTTGGCAAGAACACGAAATGGACCATCCCCTCGTGGCATCAATTTGGATTTGCGCTGATTAGGAAAACGCTCCTTGCGCAAGTGAATCTAGACCAAGTCCCCCGGTTCAAATAACACTTTCTTCCTATGTTGGTTCATACTTGCAGCCTTGCGCACTGCTTTGAGCTCAATTGCTTCCTTGGTCTTCTCATGTATCTTTTTTATATATGCAGCACGCTTGGAAGCTTCCATATTGGTTTTTTCCTGCAATGGAAGGGGCAACAAATCTATGGGAGCAATAGGTTTGAACCCATATACAATTTCGAAGGGGCATAAATTAGTTGTAGAATGTACTGCCCTGTTATAAGCAAACTCCACGTGTGGCAAACATTCCTCCCAATCCTTCAAGTTCTTCTTTACCATTGTTCGCAGCAGCATTGACAATGTACGATTCACCACTTTAGTTTGGCCATCAGTTTGGGGGTGGCATGTGGTGGAGAACAAAAGTTTAGTCCCAAGCTTTGCCCACAATGTCTTCCAAAAATAGCTCACAAACTTCACATCACGGTCAGATACGATGGTCTTGGGCACTCCATGTAGTCTCACGATTTCTCTGAAAAACAAATTAGCAACATGTGAAGCATCGTCGCTCTTGTTGCATGGAATAAAATGAGCCATTTTTGAAAATCTATCAACCACAACAAAAATAGAATCTCTCTTTTTTTGAGTCTTCGGCAGCCCTAAAATAAAATCCATGCTTATGTCTTCCCAAGGAATTTTAGGAGCGGGTAAAGGAGTATATAAACCATGAGGGTTCAGTTTTGACTTAGCTTTGTGACAGGTGGCACAACGCTCCACAAATCTAATGACGTCTCTCCTCATCTTGGGCCAATAGAAATGATCACTAAGCAGTTCATAAGTCTTCTTTTGTCCAAAATGACCTATTAGACCTCCTCCATGTGACTCATGCAATAAAAGCAATCTAACCGAAGAATTTGGTACACAAAGTTTGTTAGCTCTAAACAAAAATCCATCATGTATATGATATTTTTTCCCAACCTTTTCCATCTTTACAATGATTGTATGGTTCTGAAAATTCAGGATCATCATTATACATTTCTTTCAAATTTTCAAGCCCCAAAACTTTTACCTCAAGTTGATTCAACAACACATTCCTTCGAGACAAGGCATCAGCGACCACATTGTCCTTACCTTTCTTATATTTCACAATGTATGGAAATGTTTCGATAAACTCAACCCATTTGGTATGGCGACGGTTCAGTTTGGCTTGCCCTTTCAAATACTTCAAAGCTTCATGATCGGAATGAATAACAAACTCTTTTGGCCATAAGTAGTGCTGCCATGTTTCAAGCACTCGGACCAAAGCATACAATTCTTTGTCATACACAGAATAATTTAATTGAGCACCTCCTAATTTTTCACTAAAATATGCTATAGGTTTTCCTTGTTGCATTAAAACTCCTCCTATCCCAATCCCACTAGCATCACATTCTACTTCAAAAGTTTAAGTGAAATCAGGAAGAATAAGTACAGGTGCTTCAGTCAAACGTTTCTTCAATTCTTGAAAAGCATCTTCTTGTGAGTTTCCCCATTTAAATTCAACACCTTTCTTTGTCAATTCATTTAAAGGGGAAGCGATAGTACTAAAATCTCGCACAAATCTTCTATAAAACCCAGCAAGACCATGAAAACTTCTTACTTGACTTACATTCGTTGGAGCTGGCCAATCCTTGATGGCTTTCACCTTGGATTCATCCACCTCTATTCCTTTTGCTGAAACAACAAAGCCAAGGAACACAACATGGTCTGTGCAAAAACTGCACTTCTCAAGATTAGCAAATAATTTCTCCTTTCTTAGCTCATCTAAAACTCGTCGAATGTGTTTCACATGTTCATCAAAAGACTTGTTGTAAATTAGAATATCGTCGAAGTAGACAACAACAAATTTTCCAATGAAAGTTCTTAAAACATGGTTCATTAATCTCATAAAGGTACTAGGAGCATTAGTTAACCCAAAGGGCATCACTAACCATTCATACAACCCAAATTTTGTTTTAAATGCGGTCTGCCATTCATCTCCAGTTTTCATTCTTATTTGATGGTATCCACTTCTCAAATCAATTTTAGTAAAAATTGTGGAACCACTTAATTCATCAAGCATATCATCTAGCCGTGGAATAGGATGGCGATAGCGAACGGTAATATTATTTATAGCTCTACAATCAACACACATCCTCCAAGGTTCATCTTTCTTAGGTACTAAAATCACAGGAACAGCACAAGGGCTTAAGCTTTCACGAACAAAACCTTTATCAAGAAGTTTTTGCACTTGCCTTTGTATTTCCTTAGTTTCTTCAGGATTGGTTCGACATGGTGGACGGTTAGGAAGTGCAGCCCCTGGAATAAGATCGATTTGATGCTCAATCCCTCGAATTGGAGGTAGTCCAGCCGGTGTTTCTTGTGGAAATACGTCTTCAAAGTCCTGCAAAAGATCAGCCACAACACTAGGAAGAGATGTTATGTCGTTAGAAGAAATCAAAACATCTTTGTTCACAAGTACAAAGAGTACTTGATATGGGTTGTTCCTCACTTCTCTCAGCTCAAATTTTGTGGCTAGCATAACTAGATGTTCTCCCTCTTCCTTCTTTTTATCTCTGGAATTTGGCTTGTAGCACTCATTCACCGAATTGTGGATGGCACTCAATTTCTTTTGCTCTTCTCCTCCTCTACTTGCTGTACTAATTTCAGTTTTCTTTTGTAAGTGTTTAGCCATGATTTGTTGAGGGGTCATAAGCTTGAGTACAAAGTTTCTCCCTTTCAGATCTAGCGTGTATTGATTTGTTCTTCCACAATGGTGAGAATATCGGTCATATTGCCAAGGTCTTCCTAGCAGCATGTGACACACAGACATGGGTGCAACATCGCACTCCACTATGTCAACATACTCTCCAAACTTGAACGGAACTTTCACCTTATAACCAATCTTGATATCTCCCGATTCATTCAGCCATTGGACATGATATTGATGAGGGTGTCGCTGTGACTTCAAACCAAGCTTTTCAACCATCTCACGACTTGCAAGATTATGGCAACTCCCTCCATCAATGATCACCTTTACTACTTTGTCTTGCACTTTGGCTCGCGTTTGAAAAAGATTATGTCGCTGTCCAATTTCAGCTTCTTTCATTTGAACACTCAAGATTTGTGTAACCACAAGAGTAGTACCATGCTCAAATTCACATCCCATATGTTCTTCAGATTTATCAATGTCATCTTCATTTCCTGCTTCAGCTTCCTCTTCACTAGCTGATGTATATTCTCCATCATCATTCACAAGGATCACACGATTATTTGGACACTCCTTTATGACACGACCACGACCTCCACACTTGAAGCACTGAATACCACTACTCTTGGCTGTTGAACCCACTGATGTTGAAGTGGATGCTGCTGGTTTATAACTCGGGTTTGGAGTAGCACCGTTCTTTCCACTAGAATTGCCTTGAATATTGGATCGCAGGCCTCCAGTTGAACCTTTTATCGCTGATGATGCAGCAGTAAACCTTGAGATCGATTTGCTTCCTCCAGTCATGGTTCGTGCACCATATGACAAGGGCTTGTTGCTCTTAGCATCTTGTTGCAGCTGGCGTTCAGCTTTGGTGGCTTGATGTACCAAATCAATAAGACATTGGTACGGCTGAAACTCAACAATACGCTGAATGTTGCGGTGTAACCCAGCCATGAAACATGCAATGGTTTGCTCTTCGTCTTCATACACATTGGCTCTAATCATGGCCTTCTCCATCTCCTTATAATACTCCTCAACAGAGAAACTTCCTTGCCTCAAATTCTGCAATTTATCGAAAAGATCACGCCGATAATGCTTCGGCACAAAATGAATTCTCATTTCTCGCTTCATCTCTTGCCAAGTAATAATAGGGTCCTCTCCATCGTCTTCACGATCACGAAGAAGTTGTTCCCACCAAATCAGGGCATATCCTTCAAACTCAAGAGATGCCATTGCAAGTTTCTTCTCCTCTGAATAATTATATAGGCGGAAGATTTTCTCCACCTTCAATTCCCATGTGAAATAATCTTCAGGATCAGATCTACCATCAAATTTTGGCATGGTAAACTTAAGTTTCCCAAATCTCTCTTCTTGGTTGATGCCTCTATGATGACGACGATAGCGACGTTGGGACTGATCATCATCCCCAAATTCAGATTCTTCATTGTCATTATTTCTTCGATTCCGGCCTCTTCCTCTACCATGTGCAGCACCTTGATTTCTCCTCCCATGTTCACTTGCTCTTCTAGAATAATTTCCTTCACCTTCTTCCCCATCTTCATCATGGTTTCTTGCACCGTCAGGGAGTCGACGACGACCTCTGATTTCAGCCATAAGTGTCTGAAGATCTTGTGCCAACAGATCTTGCTTGGCTTCTATGCCTTGTTTGAGCTCATTGAATTGTATCATGGTGACACAGTCTTCAATCTCAGCGTTGGGATCCATCTTCCTGCGAAATTAGTGGCGACAAGGCAACAAATATAGGTGGAATATGAAGCTATATAGAATCTCACAACCTCACCACTCTTACCAACCAAAGCTCTTATGAGGTCCCTGCGGGTTCCAAGAAAAATGTGTGGTGGTAACAAGAAAGTGATGGTTAAGCGAATACAAGACCAGAGTACCGATTATGATGGCTTATATGTGGAGCTTGGTGGGGGAATAGTAAACAAGGAATGTAATCTGAATCCAAGTTGTTGTAAAGTTAAATAACAATCCAACTAGAAGTTCATTGCCTAGTGTTGACCACAAGATTCGAGTGATGTAAGTAGATCAAACACACGCGCAAAGAAATTTCAGATTTGATGCAAATCAAGGAGTATGATTGGAATGCAAGTGTTGCGATCAGACCCAACCAAAATTTTGCACCAAATGACAATAGAAAACTGGTTGAACAACTTGATGAACTTTCAGCACTTGTGCACATAAACAAATCGATCGTTCTTCTTTTCTTTCACAATCTTGCTCAACACTTTTTTTTGGATACTTTTCTTTCTTCTCTTTTTTTTGATACTCTCTTTTTTTATAGAACTAAACACAGAGATCTGATATGATATTGCACACTTTATAATAATTAACAAAGAACTCGACCAGTAGCTATAACTTAAATATGATCAAAGTTAACGCGAAGGAAATGATGAGGGTTTTCAGATTTTTCTTTTTGTGGATATTTTCAGATATATATATATAAGAGGCTCAAAGGGAACACAAAGGATAGAGTGACCAGCAACTAAACAAAGACTCTAAGGACTGAAACTTAACAAAACTCACTGGAACAACAGATTGAAACAAAGGGTTATGGCAAAAATATTTTATGGCTTTTTGGTGGATAGGACGAACACAAAATATATGTAGCTAAGGGTAAAGAATCCTACCGTGGCAACTGAGGCTTTGATACCAGATGATGCGTCACGATGCCCGATCTTCACGACGTAGGATCAATCTTCAGATAACTAGCTTCGAAGAAGCCAATATAACTTGCTGCAAGCAGCGATAACTAGTGCAACCTGACAAATAAAACTCGAAGCCAACCACCGTCTTTAACCGGCAGCCTGAATCGAGGATTCGCCAACCACACTCTCAAAGAACCAACCAACACAGCCTACAATCAATCGAGGAGACCTCGAAGGGAGTAGGAGCACCAATTGGGAGCGGATGAAGCCGCCGCTTCTGCAATCCCGCGAAGGAATTCACAAGAGCAAATGGGTAGAGATCACTCCCAATATTTGTTAGCACACAGCTGAACAAAAGGGGTTCTATTTTAGATTATCATAAGCTGCCTTACATCATAAACATAGGGGAGTATTTATACTAGTAACAACCAGCCTTAGAGAGGTATAAACACGAAACAAAACTATTTTCACGTGCTAATGTGAAGGAGCCTCTTCGGGAGATCTGCAGAGCTGATTTCCGTGTGGCTGTTTGACTTCTATGCAGCCTTCAGTATTTTGACAATAACTTCTTCTAGGAATCTTCAAATGACATGGGACTGGTTGCATTGGAAAGCTAACTTGATAAGATTTCTCACCATATATAGCATGCTTAATGAAACTTCGTAGAATGATGTAGTTTAATATGAAAACTTGGTCATCAAGCAGACTGTTGACCTTCTGACCAGTCAGCACTAAAGTAGGTCGGCTGCCTTTCTGGTAGATTTGATTAAGTCGGCTTTAGAAGCATTGGAAACTAGACTTCAAGACTTTCCAAAAAGTACTTATGGGCCTTCATAGCTTTTGGGAATCAAAAGATATGACTGTTTATTCTGGACGGTTCTATTGTGCTGGACTGACTCGGACATAGCTCTTCTTGTTGACTCGTCCTTGATATGTTTTGTCCTTCCTCTTTGGTGAACCTAAGTAATATCAACATACACGACTTATGTAGCATAAAGTTCTCATTAGTGTTTAATTGAAATTCATAAAGTAGCGCGTGCACCTCTTGATGTAGCTTCTTAGCTCGGCTACGTGTAATTGGTCCATCAAATGCTTGGGTTGGTGATGATGTTGGTTGTACTTGAGTTGATGTAGTATGCCTTGGGGGTTGTAACGTATTGCTTAATGGCATGGTCATATCAGAATATCCTAATAAATCAAAAGAGGATCCCTTGGGGTACCAAAGACCAAACTTAGATGTATGAACTAAATATCTCAAGATTCTCTTCATGGCCCTAAGGTGAACTTCCTTAAGATCGGCTTGAAATCTTGCACACATGCATACAAAAAGCATAATATCCGGTCAAGATGCACATAAATAGAGTAAAGATCCTATCATCGATCGGTATACCTTTTGATCTACGGATTTACCTCCCGTGTCGAGGTCGAGATGCCCATTGGTTCCCATGGGTGTCTTGATGGGCTTGGCATCCTTCATTCCAAACTTGGTGAGGATGTCTTGAGTGTACTTTGTTTGGCTAATGAAGATGCCCTCTTGGAGTTGCTTCACTTGAAATCCTAGAAAATACTTCAACTCCCCCATCATAGACATCTCGAATTTTTGTATCAAGATCCTACTAAACTCTTCACAAATATATTTGTTAGTAGACCCAAATATGATATCATCAACATAAATTTGGCATACAAACAAATCATTTTCAATTGTTTTAGTAAAGAGAGTAGGATCGGCTTTGCCGACTTTGAAGCCATTAGTGATAAGAAAATCTCTTAAGCATTCATATCATGCTCTTGGGGCTTGCTTGAGCCCATAAAGTGCCTTAGAGATTTTATACACATGGTTAGGATACTCACTATCTTCAAAGCCTGGAGGTTGCTCAACATAGACCTCTTCCTTGATTGGTCCATTGAGGAAGGCACTCTTCATGTCCATTTGGTAATGCTTAAAGCCATGGTAAGTTGCATAGGCAAGTAACATACGAATTGACTCAAGCCTAGCTACGGTTGCATAGGTTTCACCGAAATCCAAACCTTCGACTTGTGAATAACCCTTGGCCACGAGTCGTGCTTTGTTCCTTGTCACCACACCATGCTCATCTTTCTTGTTGCGGAATACCCACTTGGTTCCTACAACATTTTGGTTAGGATGTGGAACCAAATGCCATACCTCATTCCTCGTGAAATTGTTGAGCTCCTCTTGCATCGCCAGCACCCAATCCGAATCTTGAAGTGCATCCTCTACCCTGTGTGGCTCAATAGAGAAAACAAAAGAGTAATGTTCACAAAATGAGCAACACGAGATCGAGTGGTTACCCCCTTATGAATATCGCCGAGGATGGTGTTCATGGGGTGATCTCTTTGAATCACCTGGTGGACTCTTGGGTGTGGCGGTCTTGGATCTTGCTCATCCTCCTTGTCTTGATCATTGGCATCTCCCCCTTGATCATTGTCCTTCTCTTGAGGTGGCTCATCTTCTTGATCTTCATTTTCATCATCTTGAGCTTGATCCTCATCTTGGGTTGGTGGAGATGCTTGCCTGGAGGAAGATGGTTGATCTTGTGCTTGTGGAGGCTCTTCGGATTCCTTAGGACACACATCCCCAATGGACATGTTCCTTAGCGCGACCCATGGAGCCTCTTCATCATCTAGCTCATCAAGATCAACTTGCTCTACTTGAGAGCCGTTAGTCTCATCAAACACAATGTCACAAGAAACTTCAACTAGTCCAGTGGACTTGTTAAAGACTCTATATGCCCTTGTGTTTGAGTTATAACCAAGTAAAAAACCTTCTACAGCCTTAGGAGCAAATTTAGATTTTCTATCTCTCTTAACAAGAATAAAGCATTTGCTACCAAAGACTCTAAAATATGAAACATTGGGCTTTTTACCGGTGAGGAGTTCATATGATGTTTTCTTGAGGATTCGGTGAAGATATAACCGGTTGATGGCGTAGCAGGCGGTGTTGACCGCCTCGGCCCAAAACCGATCCGAAGTCTTGTACTCATCAAGCATGGTCCTTGCCATGTCCAATAGAGTTCTATTCTTCCTCTCCACTACACCATTTTGTTGTGGCGTGTAGGGAGAAGAGAACTCATGCTTGATGCCCTCCTCCTCAAGAAAGCCTTCTATTTGTGAGTTCTTGAACTCCGTTCCATTATCGCTTCTAATCTTTTTTATCCTTAAGCCGAACTCATTTTGAGCCCGTCTCAAGAATCCCTTTAAGGTCTCTTGGGTTTTAGATTTTTCCTGCAAAAAGAATACCCAAGTGAAGCGAGAATAATCATCCACAATAACTAGACACTACTTACTCCCGCCGATGCTTATGTAAGCTATCAGGCCGAATAGGTCCATGTGGAGTAGCTCAAGTGGCCTATCAGTCGTCATGATGTTCTTGTGTGGATGATGAACACCAACTTGCTTCCCTGCTTGGCATGCGCTACAAATCCTGTCTTTCTCAAAATGAACATTGGTTAGTCCCAAAATGTGCTCTCCCTTTAGAAGCTTGTGAAGATTCTTCATTCCAACGTGGGCTAGTCGGTGATGCCAGAGCCAACCCATGTTAGTCTTAGCAATTAAGCAAGTGTCGACTTTAGCTCTATTGAAATCAACTAAGTATAGCTGACCCTCTAACACTCCCTTAAAAGCTATTGAATCATCACTTCTTCTAAAGACAGTAACACCTACATCCGTAAAAAGACAATTGTAGCCCATTTTGCATAATTGAGAAATAGAAAGCAAGTTATAGTCTAAAGAATCTACAAGAAAAACATTGGAAATAGAATGGTCAGGTGATATTGCAATTTTACCAAGTCCTTTGACCAAACCTTGATTTCCATCCCCGAATGTGATAGCTCTTTGGGGATCTTGGCTTTTCTCATAGGAGGAGAACGTCCTTTTCTCCCTAGTCATGTGGTTTGTGCACTCGCTATCAATGATCCAACTTGAGCCCCCGGATGCATAAACCTACAAAACAATTTTAGGCCTTGTTCTTAGGTACCCAAACGGTCTTGGGTCCTTTTACATTAGAAACAAGCACCTTGGGTACCCAAACACAAGTCTTTGACCCCTTGTGTTTGCCCCCAACATATTTGGCAACTACTTTGCCTGATTTGTTAGTGAGCACATATGAAGCATCAAAAGTCTTAAATGAAATGTTATGATCATTTGATGCAATAGGAGATTTCTTCTTATGCATTTTAACATGTGTAGAACACTTAGAGCTAGAGGCCTCATTCTTATAAATAAAAGCATGGTGAGAAACAGAATGAGTCTTCTTAGCATGAATTCTCCTAATCTTATCCTCAGGATAACCAGCAGGATATAAAATATAGCCCTCGTTATCCTGAGGCATGGGAGCTTTGCCCTTAACAAAATTAGACAATCTTTTAGGTGGGGCATTAAGCTTGACATTGTCTCCCTGTTGGAAGCCAATGCCATCCTTAATGCCAGGGCGTCTCCCACTATAAAGCATGCTACGAGATAATTTAAATTTCTCATTTTCTAGTTCATGCTCGGCAATTTTAGCATCTAATTTAGCTATATGATCATTTTGTTGTTTAATCATAGCAAGGTGATCATGAATAGCATCAACATTAATATCTCTACATCTAGTACAAATAGAAGCATGATCAACACTAGATGTAGAGGGTTTGCAATCATTTAATTCAACAATCTTAGCATGTAAAATAGCATTCTCATCTCTAAGATTGGTAATAGCATCATTGCAAACATTTAAATCTTTAGCCTTAGCAATCAATTTTTCATTTTCAATCTTAAGGCTAGAAAGAGAGGCATTCAATTTTTCAATCTTAGTAATCAAACTAGCATTATTATTTCTAAGATTGGCAATTAAATCATCACATACATTTGATTTCTCAACCTTAGCAATCAAATTAGCATTTTCAACTCTAAGGTTAGAAATGGTGTCATGGCAAGTGCTTAGCTCACTAGTTAATTTTTCACATTTTTCTACCTCTAGAGCATAGGCATTTTTAACCTTAACATGCTTTTTGTTTTCCTTAATAAGGAGGTCCTCTTGGCTATCCAAGAGTTCATTCTTCTCATGAATAGCACTAATCAATTCATTAAATTTCTCTTTTTGTTGCATGTTAAGATTGGCAAAAAGAGTAAGCAAGTTATCGTCATCATCACTAGAATTATCCTCATCACTAGAAGTGGCATACTTAGTGGAGGATCTTGATTTTACCTTCTTCTTCTTGTCGTCCTTTGCCATGAGGCACTTGTGGCCGACGTTGGGGAAGAGGAGGCCTTTGTTGACGACGATGTTGACGGCATCCTCGTCGGAGGAGGAGTCGGTGGAGCTCTCGTCGGAGTCCCACTCCCGACAAACATGGGCATCACCGCCCTTCTTGTAATATCTCTTCTTCTCCTTATTCTTCTTCTCCCTCTTGTCGTTATCCCTGTCACTATCACTAGACAAAGGACACTTAGCGATAAAATGACCGGGCTTACCACACTTGTAGCGAACCTTCTTGGAACGGGGCTTGTAATCTTTCCCCCTCCTTTGCTTGAGGATTTGGCGAAAGCTCTTGATGATGAGCGCCATTTCCTCGTTGTCGAGCTTGGAGGCGTCGATGGGGACCCTACTTGGTGCAGAGTCTTCTTTCTTCTCCTCCGTTGCCTTGAATGCAACGGGTTGTGCCTCAGGTACGGAGGAGGCGCCTTACTCGATGATCTTCTTGGAGCCTTTGATCATCAATTCAAAGCTCACAAATTTTCCTATCACTTCCTCAGGAGACATTAGCTTATATCTAGGATCACCACGAATTAATTGAACTTGAGTGGGGTTAAGAAAAACAAGTGATCTTAGAATAACCTTGACCATTTCATGGTCATCCCACTTGGTGTTCCCGAGGTTGCGCACTTGGTTTACCAAGGTCTTTAGTCGGTTGTACATGGCTTAAGGGTCTTCTCCTTGGTTGAGCATGAAACGACCGAGCTCCCCCTTGATCGTTTCCCTCTTGGTGATCTTGGTCACCTCGTCTCCTTCATGCGCGGTCTTGAGCACGTCCCAAATCTCTTTGGTGCTCTTCAACCCTTGCACCTTGTTATACTCCTCTCGACTTAGAGAGGCGAGGAGTATAGTGGTGGCTTGGGAGTTGAAGTGTTGGATTTGGGCAACCCCGTCCGAGTCATAGTCTTCATCCCCTACGGATGGTACCTGTACTCCAAACTCAACAACATTCCAAATGCTAGTGTGGAGTGAGGTTAGATGGTGCCTCATTTTGTCACTCCACATATTATAATCTTCACCATCAAAAACGGGTGGTTTGCCTAATGGGACAGAAAGTAAAGGAGTATGTTTGGAAATGCGAGGATAGTGTAGGGGGATCTTACTAAACTTCTTGCGCTCATGGCGCTTAGAAGTTACGGACGGCGCGTCGGAGCCGGAGGTGGATGGCGACGAAGAGTCGGTCTCATAGTAGACCACCTTCTTCATCTTCTTCTTCTTGTCGCCACTCCGATGCGACTTGTTGAGGGAGTGTGATTCTCCCTTTCCTTTGGAGCCAGACTCCCTTGATGGAGCCTTCCCGTGGCTTGTAGCGGGCTTCTTGCCGGTCATGACCTCCTTCTTGGCATGATCTCCCGACATCACTTCGAGCAGTTAAGCTCTAATGAAGTACCGGGCTTTGATACCAATTGAAAGTCGCCTAGAGGGGGTGAATAGGCGGAATCTGAAATTTACAAACTTTAAGCACAACTACAAGCCGGGGTTAGCGTTAGAAATATAATCGAGTCCGAAAGAGAGGGCGAAAACAAATCACAAGCAAATAAGAGCGGATGACACGGTGATTTGTTTTACCGAGGTTCGGTTCTTGCAAACCTACTCCCCGTTGAGGTGGTCACAAAGACCGGGTCTCTTTCAACCCTTTCCCTCTCTCAAACGGTCACCTAGACCGAGTGAGCTTTTCCCTTCAATCAAACGGGACACTAAGTCCATTACAAGGACCACCACAACTTGGTGTCTCTTGCTTTGATTACAATGATCTTGAGAACAAGAAAGGAGGAAGAAGAAAAGTGATCCAAGCGCAAGAGCTCAAATGAACACGGCAAAACTCTCTCAACTAGTCACTATTGCTTTGAGTGGAATTGGGACTAAGAGAGATTTTGATTCACTCTAATTGTGTCTTGAATTGAATGCTATAGCTCTTGTATTGAATGTGTTGGCTGAAAACTTGGATGCCTTGAAGTGTTGGTGGTTGGGGGTATTTATAGCCCCAACCACCAAAGTGGTCGTTGGGGATGGCTGCTGTCTTATGGCACACCGGACAGTCCGGTGCACCACCGGACACTGTCCGGTGCGCCAGCCACGTCACCCAACCGTTAGGGTTCGACCGTTGGTGTAATACTCAAGTTGTTTACTAAGAGTAATAAAGAGAGTTCCTCATTTTGTGTGTTTCATTTGCATCATAAAAAGAGCACCTATGTAATTGAGAGTGACTAAATAAAACAATTATTCTAAAATAAAGGAAAAGTGCATTTGTTGGAGTTTTATGTGTTGTGCATTAAATAAAACCATGAGGATAAAAATAATAAGGTATTAATTATTGGAAGCTTGATTTAACCCTAAATTTGAAATTAGGGTTTTGAAAATAAGGAAAAGAGAAGAGATATGGAAAAATAAATAAAATGTATACATAAATATCTTCAGGCTTACTATTTTTAGATGCAAAAATAGAGTTTATAAAAGAGGATCCACAAAAGTTTGAACTAAGTCAAATTTAGTTTGAAAATGAAGAAAGAAAACAGAAAAATAAAAAGAAAAAAAAATAAACCTTACCTGGGCCGCCAGATGGTAAATTCGGCCCATAACTCTCCTCAGCCACGCGCTAGCCCACCTTCACAGGCGCGCGCGCCGACATGCGGGCCCCGCATGTCAGCCGCTCGTACCTCGCTTGCGTTGTGCTCCCTGTCACCGTGGTCTGGGCCCAACCCGTCAGCTTCTTATTCCGCGCGCCCGCTATCGTTACACTGCCCCGCGGGACCCTTTCGTCAGCCGAGCGCTCGCTCGCGTCGCGCATCCCTCACTGTCTCGTGGCCCCCACGTGTCGGATTCGTCTTCCAACGGAAATCCGCGCATGGCGGGCGGCGCAGTCTCCCCTCCCCTTCTTCCGGAGCTGCTGGCCGTGGCTCCGAGTCCGTAGGGTTGGGGCGTTAAATGCCGTGCCTGCCCACGAACCCTCCACCCTAAAACCACATGAAACCAGCCGTCCTCCCCGTGACCGAGAAAGCTCCCCCGTGCATGCCGCCGCCGGCTAAAACCACACTGCGTGGGTGACCGACCGTAGCAAGGTATCCGGAGTGTTCGCGGGTGACCACGGAAGCGTTCTGCGGCACATTCAGGCGGAATAGCCCATCGGACCGCCACGAATTCCTCATCGTCGTTCAATCTCCGCCGCGGTACAGCACTATCACGTGGACAGGGCAGTCGCCATCCCGATTTGAGGTAGATCCACTCCCATCCTCCTTGTTTCAATCTCTGCGGCGCGTAGGACATAGGAATCGGAGTTTAAACGCGTGGGCAGCGAGGCTGGAGATCTCTGGCAATGGCGCCGCCGTGGTCCTGCGGGGAACGCCGCCGCTCGGTGGGCTTGGGGACCGGCGCGAGTGTGGACCGTTGGATGCAAGGCAAACGACCCAGATTAGATCCTGATACTGGTTTGGCCTAAACTCATCCCGGTCGTCCGATGCGGATCGGGCGCGTGAGAAGCAACCTTAGGATTTTAAGTCTAGGCGCTCGATCGTCGATCCGACGGTGAATATAGCGTACCGGTTCGTGATATGTGTGGATCTAATCTAGGCGGTCGATCTGTGATCGGACGGCTCAAATCCACTGTTACCCCCTTCGGCCAGTCGGTTTAACAAACGAGTCCTCGGGCTTTAAGGGAATTAACCCGCCATCCACCTCCACTGTTCGCTGGGTCTGGGGATTTTTACCCCGGGGCCCCTGAGTTTTCTGGAATTTGACGCCCAGTCCCGAGAGTATTAAAAACAGAGAAATTAATATTAGAAATTCATTTTTAATACAAAAACAAATCTAGAAACTTGTAAAATGCATAGAAAATTCATTTTAGCTCCAAATTGAGTCATTCCAATTTCTAAAATTTTGTAATAATATTCTTTATCATTTAGTATCACTGTTTTGACATGAACTCAGTTAGAAAATTTATTTATCATTTAATCCTATTTCAAGCACATTAAATCTTAGGAAATTCATAACTTAAATTCTATAACTCCAAATTCAGTGATTCCAGTTCCTATGATTTCATTTTAATGTGTAGATTTTTACTGTATATTTTATTCATCTGTTTGGTGTGATGTTGATTTTGGCTATACTATGTATGTATTGTGTTGATGCGAGTAGACGAGCAAGCCACTGTGGAAACTGAGGTTCAGCAAGTAGAGATAGCTGAGCAGGAGCTCATTACAGGCAAGTTGTGCCCTTGATCACTTACTTTTCCCAGCCATGTTCTTATTAATTTTAATGATCTGCATAGGTTAATTTTGATGGGAGCCTTTATGTTACCCCAGTTTTGATTACCTCTATACCTTGTTCACCCCTGGAATATTTTTGGGTAGTATTTGCTATTGCTTTATGTGGATTGGGTATGGAGATTCATTATTCATGATTATTCTGTTATTATCTTGTTATTATTATTGTTCATGTTAAGATCATTAAATTAATGGGAACATGGAGCGACCACCCGGGAAAACAGTGCTACCACAAGGGTTTAATGGGACGCCCTTGGCTGACTAATTAGGAAAGCTAGTGGAAGACTACCTTACCCGAAAGGGGCAAGGGCAGTAGGGGAGAGGTCAGTGCGGGGAGGTCCCTGGTTGATTTTGCTGCGATGGCTATCAGCCAGGAACCCTGTACTGGATCTTCCCATAAACTGTAGCGGGTTTTCGGAAGCTAGTGGAACTTTGTAAAGGCCTCGTAGTGGATCCCTAGCCATTCACCTCGGTAGTGTCTAAGGGCCTTGCAAACCCAGGCGACATGGGATACACGACTTGTGGGTAAAGATGCGCAACCTCTGCAGAGTGTAAAACTAGTATACTAGCCGTGCTCACGGTCATGAGCGGCTCGGACCCTCACATGATTAACTATGGAACTTAAGTTTAATTTGACATTTGCATCGCATTTGGGATTATTTTACTATTACTGTTCTTTATTATTATTAAGGTTTGGTATTTACTTACATTTAGTAATTGCTAATAAAATTTTGACCAACTTATAAAAGCAATGCTCAGCCTTAGCCTTTATTTCATTGATCAGCCTTACACTTCATGAACTCCCACCTTTGGTGAGTTCATGCCACATTATTCCCCACGACTTGTTGAGCTATGATCGTATGTGAGCTCACTCTTGCTGTCTCACACCCCCCCACAGGAGAAGAACAGGTGGTTGAAGAGGAGCTGCCTAACACCGAGGAGTTCGATCTGATCTAGGTGGCGTTTCTCAGTCGGCATTGGCGCCATCGATCCTTAGTTCGTTTTATATTTATCTTTATTTTGTAATAAGACTTCCGCTATGTAATAAGTACTCTGATGTTTTATGACATTTATCTCTATACACTTTGTTATTATATATGTTGTCTTCTTGGCGCATGTATGAGATGCACCCGGCTTTGTTCTTTAAAACCGGGTGTTACAGAAGTGGTATCAGAGGAAATGTTGACTGTAGGACGAAACCTAGATAGACTGGACAAACCCTTACCTACTTATCTCATTCTAACTCATTCTACACTCACCTTACTCTGATTCTTTCTACACTTATCTTGATCCTGTCTCACCTTCTACTGTTCTACTCTGATCATTCTTACCTTTTCTACTCTGAGACAAGATGGATTTCACACCTTGGAATCCCTACCCCTATGTCATTTTTAAGAGATAGGAAGCCTAAGATAAAATTAAACTATTTTCTCTATTAAAAATGTTGGTTGATTGTGCTGATGCTAAATGTCTGATTTGCTTCTTTGATTGATTGAATTATTATAGATGGACATCTTAGCATGTACCAACATAAGGTATTGAATTAGCTATAGTAGGTGAAATATTAATCTGCTTAGCTAATGAATCCCCCAAAGTAACATGATTGTAATTACTGCCTTGTCTACTGCTCTTTCTTACCATATGTATCTAACTCAGATGGTCAATACCAGGAGGGGTGGTGGAATTGATTTGCCTCCTAACCAACACACTCGAAGACAACCTCAGCCACAGCCTGCAGTGATGAATCCTCCCAATCCTCCACCAGGCGGAGTTGACCCACTGGTTGCTGCTCAGATGGCGGTGATGCAGCAGATGGCAGACACTATGGCTGATATGCGTGCTCAGATGCAGCAAGAACGCCAGGAGATGCGTCAAGAAAGAGAAGATATACGCCAGGAGTTACGCCAGGAGAGAGATGAGATACGCCAGGAAAGGAGGGCGCAACAACAGCTTCAACAACAGCAACAGCAGCAACAAGTGCCACTGCCTCCACCACCACCACCAGTTCCCCCTCGTGATAAGCACCGGGAGTTTATGAGTCACAAGCCACCGACCTTCGCCAGCTCGCCAGATCCACTTGATGCAGACGATTGGTTGAAGTCAATTGAGAAGATGCTGAATATTGCACAATGCACTGATCGGGAGAAGGTTCTATATGCTTCTGGACGTCTGACTGGTCCTGCTGCTGACTGGTGGGATTCTTATACTGCTGCCCATGATGCTGCGGATACTATTACTTGGGCGGAGTTCAGTACACAGTTCAGGAACTACCATATTCCAGCTGGGATGATAAAGATCAAGAAGAAGGAGTTTCTGTCGCTGAAGCAAGGAAGTATGTCAGTCAGCGAGTACCGCGACAAGTTTATTCAGTTATCCCGATATGCCCCTGAAGAAGTTGCTGAAGATGAGAGGAAGCAGGAGCATTTCATTGAAGGACTTAATGGACCACTGCAGTATGCTCTAGTGGCACACACATTTCCATCATTTCAGAGACTGTTGGATAAGGCTCTTGCTATTGAACACAAGCGTGTTCAACTGGGTGATTTGAAGAGGAAGGCTATCTCACAAGGACAGGGTAGCAGCAGTGTTCGTCCTCGATACAGTTCACCACAGAGTACACCGCCTCGACCAGGAGGACCGCGCCCAGTTCAGCAATCACCACTGAGGACACCTACTCGACAGGCTACACCCACTGGCACCCCGACGAAGTTTGCAGGACAGAGTCCGGGCACTCAATGTTTCAAGTGTGGCAAGATTGGTCATTATGCAAATGTCTGCCCACAGAGGATTGCGACTACTCCAACTCAGAACAAGCAACAGACCCCTGGCAAGGGATATTCTATAGCCAGGGTGAATCAAGTCAGCGTTGATGATACTCCTGATGGTGGGGACCTCATGATTGGTATGTTTTATGTTAATGCAATTCCTGCAACAATATTATTTGATTCTGGTGCTACACATTCATTCATGTCTGCTCGTTATGCCAACACAAATGAAATACCCCTGCTAAATATGAGAAAACCCCTGATAGTAATTACACCTAAAGGGCATGTTGAGGCGAATCAAATGACACGTAGATTGACATTAACCATTATGGGTAGAGAATTTGGAGCCACGGCTATAATATTAGAGTCAAGCAGTATAGATCTGATCCTTGGTATGTCATGGCTAAGAAAGGCAAAGGCCATTATAGCATGTGGTAGAGGTACCATAGAACTCACTACCACTAAAGGAGAAAGGTTTCAAGTTAATATTGCAGTAACCTCCTCATCCATGCGTGCGATGTTCTTTATGCCTGAGGAGTTTGTTGGCGACAACATCCGGGTGGTTAGAGATTTTCCGGATGTCTTTCCAGAGGAGTTACCAGGGATGCCACCTGATAGAGAAGTTGAGTTTGTTATTGATCTCTTACCTGGAACCGCCCCTATTTCTAAACGGCCATATAGAATGTCCGTGGAGGAGTTGAAGGAACTGAAGAAGCAGTTGACGGAGTTACAAGAGGCGGGGTATATTCGTCCAAGTTCCTCACCTTGGGGAGCACCGGTGTTATTTGTGCAGAAGAAGGATGGATCGCAACGGATGTGTGTAGATTATAGATCTCTTAATGATGTTACGGTGAAGAACAAGTATCCGTTGCCCCGTATTGAGGATTTGTTTGATCAGATGCGAGGTGCAAGAGTATTTTCGAAGATTGATCTCCGATCCGGTTACCATCAGATGAGGATTAGACCATCGGATATTCCCAAGACGGCTTTCTCCACTCGATATGGATTATATGAGTTTACTGTTATGTCATTTGGATTGACCAATGCACCGGCTTATTTCATGAATTTGATGAACAAAGTGTTTATGGAATATTTGGACAGATTCGTCGTGGTATTCATCGACGATATTCTTATCTATTCTAAGAATGAGAGTGACCATGAAGAACATCTAAGGTTGGTGCTACAGAAGCTACGAGATAATCAACTCTACGCTAAGTTCAGCAAGTGCGAGTTTTGGATTGGCGAAGTGCCATTTCTTGGTCATATTATTTCTAATGGAGGAATAGCAGTGGATCCTGCTAAAGTTAAGGAGATAATGGAGTGGAGAGTGCCCACTACAGTTACGGAGATTCGGAGTTTCTTGGGACTCGCGGGATATTATCGAAGATTTATTGAAGGATTTTCTAAGATTGCTAAGCCCATGACATCGCTTTTGGAGAAAGGAAGAGAATTCAAGTGGGATGAGAAGTGCCAAGAAAGCTTTGATCAATTGAAGGAAAGATTGATGTCACCACCAGTATTGATTATGCCAGATCTGCAGAAGGGATTTGACATTTATTGTGATGCATGTGGCCAAGGACTTGGATGTGTGCTTATGCAAGATGGTCATGTGATTGCCTATGCATCTCGTCAGTTGAGGAAGCATGAATTGAACTACCCCACTCATGACTTAGAGCTGGCAGCAGTTGTGCATGCACTTAAGATTTGGAGACACTACATTATGGGAACTAAGTGCCAAGTATACACGGATCATAAGAGTTTGAAGTATATATTCACTCAGAAGGATCTCAACCTTAGACAACGCCGTTGGTTGGAGCTCATTAAGGATTATGACTTGGAGATTCACTATCACCCAGGCAAGGCGAATTTGGTTGCAGATGCCTTGAGTCGGAAGGAGCATGTTCACTCCGCTTTTGTTGTCCAGCTACCTGATGAATTAGCAAAAGATTTTGAGAGGCTCAACCTGGGAATTGTTACACATACGGAAGGAGTGACTATTGAATTGGAACCTACCTTGGAGCAAGAAATTCGTAAAGGTCAGGTTGGTGATGCCAAAATCCAGGAGATCAAGGATCTGATAACAGAGGGTAGAGGCCCAGAGTTCACGGAGGATGAGCAAGGCACGATATGGTTCAAGAATCGGATCTGTGTTCCCGATATTGATAGTCTTCGGGAAACCATATTGAAGGAAGCACATGATTCAGTTTACTCTATCCACCCTGGGAGCACTAAGATGTATCAAGACTTGAAGCAAAAGTATTGGTGGTATGGACTAAAGAGAGATGTCGCTGCACATGTGGCTATGTGCGATGTATGCCAAAGAGTTAAAGCTGAACACCAGAGGCCAGCCGGACTATTGCACCCACTGAAGATACCTGAGTGGAAATGGGAAGAGATTGGCATGGACTTCATTGTTGGATTACCCCGCACGTCTGCTGGATATGATTCTATATGGGTGATTGTGGACAGGCTAACCAAGGTAGCCCACTTTATTCCAGTGAAGACCACTTATTCAGGAGCCAAGTTGGCAGAGTTGTACATGGCACGGATTGTATGCCTGCATGGTGTGCCAAAGAAGATTGTGTCAGATCGAGGATCACAGTTTACCTCTCGATATTGGAAGCAGTTGCACGAGTCATTGGATACGAGATTGAATTTTAGTTCGGCTTACCATCCCCAGACTGATGGGCAGACTGAGAGGACTAACCAAGTACTGGAAGATATGTTAAGAGCTTGTGCTCTTAAGCATGGTGGAAGTTGGGATAAGAGTCTACCGTATGCGGAGTTCTCATATAATAATAGCTATCAGGCCAGCCTGAAGATGTCACCGTTTGAGGCTTTGTATGGCAGAAAGTGCAGGACTCCCTTGTATTGGAATCAAACTGGTGAAAGGCAATTGTTTGGGCCTGAGATTATACAGGAAGCAGAGGAACAAGTTCAGCAAATAAGGGAGAATTTGAGAACTGCACAGTCCAGGCAGAAAAGTTATGCTGATACCCGGAGAAGACTACTTGAGTTTAAGGAGGGAGATTATGTTTATTTGAAGGTGTCACCACTCCGGGGCATGAGAAGGTTCAAAGTCAAAGGAAAGTTGTCCCCTCGCTTTATTGGACCCTTTTTAATCTTAAAGCGAGTGGGAGAAGTTGCATATCAATTGGAATTACCGGATCATCTTGCTGATGTTCATGATATCTTTCATGTATCTCAGCTGAAGAAATGTCTCAGGGTGCCTGAAGAACAGTTACCAATGGAAGACCTTAGTGTTCAAGAGGACTTGACTTATGCTGAGTACCCCATCAAAATTTTGGATACTTTGACTCGAGTTACGAGGAATAAGGTTATAAAGATGTGCAAAGTGCAATGGAGTCACCACGGTGAAGATGAAGCAACTTGGGAAAGAGAAGAAGAACTTCGTATAGATTTTCCCCACCTTTTCCCTAGATCTTCCTAAATCTCGAGGACGAGATTATTTTTAAGGGGGGTAGGATTTGTAATACTCAAGTTGTTTACTAAGAGTAATAAAGAGAGTTCCTCATTTTGTGTGTTTCATTTGCATCATAAAAAGAGCACCTATGTAATTGAGAGTGACTAAATAAAACAATTATTCTAAAATAAAGGAAAAGTGCATTTGTTGGAGTTTTATGTGTTGTGCATTAAATAAAACCATGAGGATAAAAATAATAAGGTATTAATTATTGGAAGCTTGATTTAACCCTAAATTTGAAATTAGGGTTTTGAAAATAAGGAAAAGAGAAGAGATATGGAAAAATAAATAAAATGTATACATAAATATCTTCAGGCTTACTATTTTTAGATGCAAAAATAGAGTTTATAAAAGAGGATCCACAAAAGTTTGAACTAAGTCAAATTTAGTTTGAAAATGAAGAAAGAAAACAGAAAAATAAAAAGAAAAAAAAATAAACCTTACCTGGGCCGCCAGATGGTAAATTCGGCCCATAACTCTCCTCAACCACGCGCTAGCCCACCTTCACAGGCGCGCGCGCCGACATGCGGGCCCCGCATGTCAGCCGCTCGTACCTCGCTTGCGTTGTGCTCCCTGTCACCGCGGTCTGGGCCCAACCCGTCAGCTTCTTATTCCGCGCGCCCGCGATCGTTACACTGCCCCGCGGGACCCTTTCGTCAGCCGAGCGCTCGCTCGCGTCGCGCATCCCTCACTGTCTCGTGGCCCCCACGTGTCGGATTCGTCTTCCAACGGAAATCCGCGCATGGCGGGCGGCGCAGTCTCCCCTCCCCTTCTTCCGGAGCTGCTGGCCGTGGCTCCGAGTCCGTAGGGTTGGGGCGTTAAATGCTGTGCCTGCCCACGAACCCTCCACCCTAAAACCACATGAAACCAGCCGTCCTCCCCGTGACCGAGAAAGCTCCCCCGTGCATGCCGCCGCCGGCTAAAACCACACTGCGTGGGTGACCGACCGTAGCAAGGTATCCGGAGTGTTCGCGGGTGACCACGGAAGCGTTCTGCGGCACATTCAGGCGGAATAGCCCATCGGACCGCCACGAATTCCTCGTCGTCGTTCAATCTCCGCCGCGGTACAGCACTATCACGTGGACAGGGCAGTCGCCATCCCGATTTGAGGTAGATCCACTCCCATCCTCCTTGTTTCAATCTCTGCGGCGCGTAGGACATAGGAATCGGAGTTTAAACGCGTGGGCAGCGAGGCTGGAGATCTCTGGCAATGGCGCCGCCGTGGTCCTGCGGGGAACGCCGCCGCTCGGTGGGCTTGGGGACCGGCGCGAGTGTGGACCGTTGGATGCAAGGCAAACGACCCAGATTAGATCCTGATACTGGTTTGGCCTAAACTCATCCCGGTCGTCCGATGCGGATCGGGCGCGTGAGAAGCAACCTTAGGATTTTAAGTCTAGGCGCTCGATCGTCGATCCGACGGTGAATATAGCGTACCGGTTCGTGATATGTGTGGATCTAATCTAGGCGGTCGATCTGTGATCGGACGGCTCAAATCCACTGTTACCCCCTTCGGCCAGTCGGTTTAACAAACGAGTCCTCGGGCTTTAAGGGAATTAACCCGCCATCCACCTCCACTGTTCGCTGGGTCTGGGGATTTTTACCCCGGGGCCCCTGAGTTTTCTGGAATTTGACGCCCAGTCCCGAGAGTATTAAAAACAGAGAAATTAATATTAGAAATTCATTTTTAATACAAAAACAAATCTAGAAACTTGTAAAATGCATAGAAAATTCATTTTAGCTCCAAATTGAGTCATTCCAATTTCTAAAATTTTGTAATAATATTCTTTATCATTTAGTATCACTGTTTTGACATGAACTCAGTTAGAAAATTTATTTATCATTTAATCCTATTTCAAGCACATTAAATCTTAGGAAATTCATAACTTAAATTCTATAACTCCAAATTCAGTGATTCCAGTTCCTATGATTTCATTTTAATGTGTAGATTTTTACTGTATATTTTATTCATCTGTTTGGTGTGATGTTGATTTTGGCTATACTATGTATGTATTGTGTTGATGCGAGTAGACGAGCAAGCCACTGTGGAAACTGAGGTTCAGCAAGTAGAGATAGCTGAGCAGGAGCTCATTACAGGCAAGTTGTGCCCTTGATCACTTACTTTTCCCAGCCATGTTCTTATTAATTTTAATGATCTGCATAGGTTAATTTTGATGGGAGCCTTTATGTTACCCCAGTTTTGATTACCTCTATACCTTGTTCACCCCTGGAATATTTTTGGGTAGTATTTGCTATTGCTTTATGTGGATTGGGTATGGAGATTCATTATTCATGATTATTCTGTTATTATCTTGTTATTATTATTGTTCATGTTAAGATCATTAAATTAATGGGAACATGGAGCGACCACCCGGGAAAACAGTGCTACCACAAGGGTTTAATGGGACGCCCTTGGCTGACTAATTAGGAAAGCTAGTGGAAGACTACCTTACCCGAAAGGGGCAAGGGCAGTAGGGGAGAGGTCAGTGCGGGGAGGTCCCTGGTTGATTTTGCTGCGATGGCTATCAGCCAGGAACCCTGTACTGGATCTTCCCATAAACTGTAGCGGGTTTTCGGAAGCTAGTGGAACTTTGTAAAGGCCTCGTAGTGGATCCCTAGCCATTCACCTCGGTAGTGTCTAAGGGCCTTGCAAACCCAGGCGACATGGGATACACGACTTGTGGGTAAAGATGCGCAACCTCTGCAGAGTGTAAAACTAGTATACTAGCCGTGCTCACGGTCATGAGCGGCTCGGACCCTCACATGATTAACTATGGAACTTAAGTTTAATTTGACATTTGCATCGCATTTGGGATTATTTTACTATTACTGTTCTTTATTATTATTAAGGTTTGGTATTTACTTACATTTAGTAATTGCTAATAAAATTTTGACCAACTTATAAAAGCAATGCTCAGCCTTAGCCTTTATTTCATTGATCAGCCTTACACTTCATGAACTCCCACCTTTGGTGAGTTCATGCCACATTATTCCCCACGACTTGTTGAGCTATGATCGTATGTGAGCTCACTCTTGCTGTCTCACACCCCCCCCCCACAGGAGAAGAACAGGTGGTTGAAGAGGAGCTGCCTAACACCGAGGAGTTCGATCTGATCTAGGTGGCGTTTCTCAGTCGGCATTGGCGCCATCGATCCTTAGTTCGTTTTATATTTATCTTTATTTTGTAATAAGACTTCCGCTATGTAATAAGTACTCTGATGTTTTATGACATTTATCTCTATACACTCTGTTATTATATATGTTGTCTTCTTGGCGCATGTATGAGATGCACCCGGCTTTGTTCTTTAAAACCGGGTGTTACAGTTGGAGCTCTGACATGTGGGGCCACTGGACACTATTCACTGTCTGGTGCGCCTTCTGAGGCCTGCTCTGACTTCTGCGCGTGCAGGCGCGCACTGTAGCGTTTCACTGTTCCTTTGCAGACGACCGTTGGCGCTAGGTAGTCATTGCTCCGTTGGAACACCGGACAGTCCGGTGTTACACCGAACAGTCCGGTGAATTATAGCGGAGTGGCTCCCCAAATTCCTGAAGCTGACAAGTTTGAGTTGATCCACCCTGGTGCACCAGACACTGTCCGGTGGTGCACCGGACAGTCCGGTGGTGCACCGGACAGTCCGGTGCGCCAGACCAGGGCAGCCTTCGGTTGTCTTTTGCTCTTTTTATTTGAACCCCTTCATGGACTTTTTATTGGTTTGTGTTGAACCTTTGGCACCTGTAGAACTCACAATCTAGAGCAAACTAGTTAGTCCAATAATTTGTGTTGGGCAATTCAACCACCAAAATCATTTAGAAAAAGGTTTGACCCTATTTCCCTTTCACGTTCTCTTGTTGTAGGCTTCGTCATCTGAAAGACAGTTGCCTTGTAAAAACGATACGATCTCAGTCGTCCAATCTTCGTGGTGCACTGGCGAGATTGTAAGCACTGCTCTCTCCATGGGCTCGACCGAAGGTGCTTTTATTGTTTCGAATAATACTTCCGAAGGTAATGGATGCCCTGTGCCGCTGACTTAGCTAGCAAGTCTGCATGTTCATTTTCTCCTCTTGGGATATTCTTTACAAAGAAACCTTCGAAAGAGGCTTCCATCCTTCGGACTGTGTCTAGATACTTCTCGAGCTTCGGGTCTCTTGCTTTACTACTTTTGTCGACGTGACCCGAAATGACTTATGAGTCAGATTTGAGGATTGCTCTTCTTATTCCTATTGCCTTAAGTTTTCGAAGCCCCAAGAGAAGAGCTTCGTACTCTACAATGTTATTTATGCAGTTGAAGTCCAACCTTGCTGCATAGCATGTTTTGATTTTAGATGGTGAAATTAGAACTGCTGCTGCTCCTGCACCGAAGGTTCCCCATGACCCATCACAAAATATTGTCCAAGCTTCGGCATCATTCGTTCTCTCTTCGTCCTGAGCCCCTGGCGTCCAATCAGCAATGAAGTCTGCTAACGCGTGGGATTGGATTGAAGATCTATGAACGTAATTGATAGTGAATTCATTCAGCTCTGCAACCCACTTTCCAACTCTTCATGTGGCTTCTCTGTTTCTCATTATATCCTTGAGAGGTTGCGAAGAAGGTACTATGATATGGTACGTCTAGAAATAATGCCGAAGCTTTCTGGATACCATCAGTACAACGTATAGTACCTTCTCCAACTCTGTGTAATTTTTCTTTGATGGGCTAAGTACTTTAGAGACGAAGTACACTAGCACATGCTTCTTTGCTTGGCCATCCTACTTTTCTTGTACCAGCGCTGCACTAATCGCAGCGTGGGAAGCAGCCACATACAGCAACAATGGAGCTCCTAAAGAAGGTGGGGTTAAAGTTGTTAATTCTATCAAGTACTGCTTCAGTTCTTCGAAGGCTTTTTGCTGAGTTGGTCCACATTAGAAGACTTCGGCTGACTTCAGTACTTTGAAGAATGGCAAGTTTCTCTCTATTGATCTTGAAATAAATCTATTCAACGATGCCAGCCTTCCTGTCAACCTCTGGGCACCATTTCGTGACTTTGGTGGCTCCATCCGAAGTATGGCTTCTATCTTGCTTGGGTTGGCTTCGATGCCCTTTGTTGATACTAGACAACTAAGAAATGTTCCCTTCTTCACTCCGAGGACACATTTTTCTGGATTCAACTTGAGACCAGCCCTTCTAAAATTAGCAAATGTTTCTTGCGAATCATCAATATGATTTGCTTGCTTCGTGCTTTTGACTATGATATCATCAACATATGTCAGCACATTTTTGCCAATTTGGGAGTGGAGAACTTTGGCAGTCATCCTGCTGAAGCTTCCTCCAGCATTCTTGAGCCCCTCAGGCATTCAAAGGTAGAAGTATGTCCCACTAGGAGTTATGAAGCTTGTCTTGGGCTCATCTTCTTTCTTCATCCAAATTTGGTGGTAGCCTGAATAATAGTCCAATAGGCTCATTAGCTCCGAAGTAGCTACTTCATTCACCAAAGAGTCTATTCTTGGTAAAGGAATCTCATCATTCGGGCACACCTTATTAAGATCTGTGAAGTCAATACACATTCTCCACTTTCCATTGGCCTTCTTTACCATTATAGTATTGGCCAGCCACTCTAGATATGTTACCTCTCTGATTACTCCAGCACTCAGAAGCCTTTTGACTTTGTTTTGTGTGCCTTCGGCTTTGTCATCGGACATCTTCCGAAGCCTCTGCTTTCTTGGCCTGATAGTCGGGTCTACATTAAGTGAATGTTCGATGACATCTCTGTTGACACCACAGAGATCATTGGTTGACCAGGCGAAGACATCCTTGTTGTTGAATAGAAACTTCAATAGGGTTTTTTCTTGTTCATCAGGTAGTTGCGATCCCAGCAACACCTTCTGCTCGGCTATGTCCTCACATAGGAGCATGGGCTTTGGTTGGTTTGCTGAGATAGCCTTATCTCTTTTGTGCTTGTACCACTGATGAGCTTCGGCTTCATCTATGTTATGAATAGCCTTCGAATATGTCTAGTTCCCTTCGACTCTTATAGCAGCCTCTTGACTCCCATGCACAGCTATGGGGTATTGGTCTGATGGTATCTTCATACATAGATATGCTAGATGAAGTATTGCTTCGAAAGCATTTAATGTTCCTCGCCCAATGATTGCATTGTAAGGATACTCCATATCAACAATATCAAAGACAACTTGCTCTGTCCTTGTATTGTGAACAAAGTCGAAGGTAATCGGCATGGTTATCTTGCCAAGTGCCACTATTTGTCTTCCTCCAAAACCACAGAGGGGGTGCGTTGCATCGTGTATCTTGTCATCCTACTCCTGCATCTGCCTAAAAGCTTTTGCAAAGATAATGTCTGCTACACTGCCTATGTTTACAAGGACATTGTGAACCAGAAACCCCTTAATGACACAAGATATAACCATTGCATCATTGTGAAGATAATCCTTGAGCTGAAGGTCTTCCTGGGAGAAGGTGATTGGTATATGGACCACTTGGACTTGATGAAGGGTCCTTGGACTCCAACATGTTGTACCCTTCTCTGTGCTTCCTTCTTCTACTTCTTGTTGGCTGGTTCAGAACTTGGGCCGCCTGTGATTGGGAGCACTAGCTTCATAGCCGATGGTGCCACGGCTTGATTGTCTTGCGAAGCCATTGTCGCAGTCGTGGAAGTGAGTTCACCGGAGGTGGGCGCCAATGTTGGTCACTTGTTCTCAAATGCTGTAGATTAAGAACAAGGCAACACAATTGTTAATTATTACGGACCTTCGTCTTCCGAAGCATTATCTCCACATGGGTATAATGCCCATCAGACGAAGGTCAAGAAGGACATACCTTCATCATTTAATGTGTGAATAGGAATGCTAAAAGACAGTAACTGCATTTCTTTAATTCATTTATATTTTCATTCCATAAAACATATATGAGTATTAATAGTATTAATATTACATTGATACCTTCGGTTTGCTCGAAGGTGAAGACGCGGGAGTGATTACCAATCAACGTGAACAGTGCGGTGTTACTGTTCATCTATTTATAGGCACGGGACGCAACCCGGGTAAAATTACATTCATGACCCTCAACGTTTATCTACAGATAATCTGAAATTCTAAGGTCTATCTGGTCTTTTCTTTTTCTGCTTGACTTGAACCGAAGCTGATGGTAGCTTTAGCATTTGGCGACATTGCTTCTACGCAAGTCTTCGTCTTGAGAACCTTCGGCAAAGAAAAAGGGGACTTCTATATCGCTGTGCCGAAGGTGCTTTTTTGCTTTGAGGACCTTCGGCGGAGAAGAAGACCCCAATAGTATCTAAAAAGGTCATACTATATTTTTTTGGCTTGGTGCTTCATTTTCTAGTGCTAGCTACTCTCATCACCATTTCAATTTTAAGTTATTCTGTCAGAAACACCAGCACATAAATGATTTGTGGAGGCACTCAGGCATATGCTTTTTATAGTAGGGGTAGTTCACTCACCATCCGCTCGTACGGTGGAAGTGCTTAGGTCCTACTAAGCCTGTCACCTCTACAAATGGATTATCTGACGTGGATGGTACTATATAAGTTGGTCCATATTCAGAGACGGGTGATAATACTAGTCGTCTCTAGTAATCCATTTAGGGGCAATAGATATTTAGCCACCCCTACTAATACTTCAGGTATATGTAGTGCAACCTCCCTCCTTCCCCTTCCGACCACTAATTATTACACGAATATAAAGAAATGGGGCCTCATGCTACCTACCAAAAAATCTCTTCTAAGAGGGACGTTTTATTTAAATTCTTTTGATGGAGAAGATTGTAGAAGGTAAGGAAATGTTATTCCAAACATTTTTTGAGGTTTTAATAGTAGTTTAGTGCTTAAGTAAAGTTTTGATTCTCTCTCCCTTATGTGGTTGAGCTATTTAGGGAGCAAAGTAGACCAAACTTTTAAAAGTACTAAGGTAAATTAATTAGGGAAACAAGGTTGTTGCATTATTTAGTGGTTTGCTTTTAATGGACTATTGACTAGTTTTATGTATATGGATCTAGAATGAGCAATCAGGATTTTAATTTTTACTAATGGCATTCATATTATTTTATGTTTGAGAAACATGATTAAATTTGCACAGAGGATAGTGGGTAAAATATTAATTGTTACTATTTATTTTCTTTGGATTTGTTTATTGTAATCAATAAAGTAAAAACATATATTTGTAATTAGGTGGATAATGAAGTGGTTAGTTTTTCTCTTGCATAGTGATCGAGAGGCATCATTTATATTTTTAATCAAAATAAGAATGACCTTCCACAAAACTAGTCATTATTGATATATAATTGGTCCTTTATTTTTTATGTTTGATTGTTGTCCCAAAAGATGGGCTAGAGGATCTCTTGGGTGTATGGTTCATTAAGGTGGAAGCTAGGCTTATGTGATAGTGGATAAATTTATTGATGTTATAAACATATGTGTTATTTTTTGTTGTTGTATGTGTGCCACTCGTCATTAATCGTGTATGGTAACCATCTAATGAACAGATTTATCCACTACCACATAAACCTATCACATAAACCCTAAATAGGTCGTGCCGCCCAACAGGCCTTAGCGGGCCAATAGTTACATGGGTCGTGTCGTGCCGTCCATTGGGCTCGATGATTGGCCCATAGCCCGGCCCATATGTCGTGTCGTGCCTAGCCCAGCCCGCCAAACTTTGTGTCGTGTCGTGCTCGGATCAGGCCAAAAATGTCGTGCCTCGTGCTGGCCCTTTTAGCCCAGCCCAGAAGTACACCTATATTATAGGCTCAAAGACAAGGGATGGACTAGGATAAGTCTCATCAAAGGTTACCTCACAAGTCTCCATGATTCAGTTAGTCTCAAGGTTAAGAACTCGATAAGCATGGGAGTGTAAAGCATAACCAAGAAAACACCATTAGAAGACCGTGACTCAAATTTGTCCAAATTACCCTGCTTCAAAACAAAGCATCTGCATCCAAACACCTTGAAATGACTAACCTTGGGTGGTTGTCTAAATCGCAACTCATAAGAGATTTTGTTCAGAAAGGCATGAAGAAAGATGTGATTGGACACATGGCAGACAACGTTGATCGCTTTGGCCCAAAAATGCTTAGAAGTCCTTTGCTCATCAAACATCGTCCTGGTCATCTCAACAAGGATCCGACTCTTGCGTTCAATAATGCCATTCTGCCGCCGCACATATGTTGAGGAAAACTGATGCTCAAGTCCCAAAGAAGCGTAAAAGATTTTAAAAATGAGTATTTTTGAATTCTGTGTCATTGTCACCGTGAATCATTTTCATGGCATTTTTGGGAAACTCATTTGTAACCTAAGAATCAAACCTTGAGCATGATTAAAATCCACATCCTTTGTCGCCATGAAGAACACATAAGAATAGTGAGAAAATTAGTCGACAACCAAAAGCACATACCACTTCCCTCAAAAGAGCAAACCAGAGCTGGACCAATAGTGTCTATATTAAGCAACTCGCTAGGCTGCGAGGTCATCACCTAGGTGACCGGGGAATGGGAAACAATAACCATTTTGCCATGACAAGGGTGACAAACAAGATCTTTCTCAAATCTTAATTTGGCAATCCTTGGATGAGGTCAAGTAAGCTCAAGCGACACATAAGATTGAAGCTCAAATGACCTAGCCTCCTATGCCACTTCCAAATTAGAAAGGAAGATCCTACCAAAAGACATTGAGAGGGGCCGACCAAATGAGAAAAATCAACTCAAAAAACTCGACCAAATGGGGAGATCCGATAGACAAGATCCCCCTAGGCATCAAGAACACGAGAAAGGCCCCACTTAAAGCGTGTCTCATAGTCATCCTCAAGAAGTTGCAAAACAGAAAGCAGATTGAAATGCAAATTGGAGACCAAAGCAACATCTTGAGGACAACGTTATTGTTCACCCAAATGGTGTCACGAGAACCCACCTTACCTCTCAACTTATCCCCGAATTTCATGTATTCCTCACCAATCATGTGGCTGAGGCTGGAGAACCATTTGGAGCTTCCGGTCATGTGGCGCGAACAACCAGAATCCATGAGCCACTTGTTGTAACACCCTAAATTTTGGGGTATAAAAATTTCTTTGCTCTGTACTCAAAATTCAGGTGTTACTCTTTCCTTTATCCACTTTTCTTTTCCCTTCATCAAATCAGTAGAGAGTTATTTTGGTTCTATATTAGCATGAGCTCTAAAAGTGTCATGATTGTTGCATTCATGCTATTGCATAGTGTTTCCAAGTGCAAAAAGTGTTTGAATCATGTCAATATGTCTTATAGTAGTCGCCCGTAAATTTTCGTATTTTTCAAAATTCAAAATATATTTATTTAAGGCACTTAAAAACATTTTCAAAAGTTCTAAATATATCTTTTGAGTTCATTGGGTGCCAAATCATGTCTAGGAATTTTCCTAGATTTTTAGGAGCCTTCGAGACATTTTTTGGATATTAAAAATGATTTCATCATTTTCTGAAAATTAATTTTAATTTTAAAAATAGGATAATTACGAAAAAGCCTTCAAATCGTAGCAATATATATGGATGGAATCCTCTCGTCGAGCCCTTTTCAAAATTTGAAACCTCACCCTCGGATTCGATCCGAAACTCCCGAAATCGCTCGCTGAAGTTCGGAGGTGGTTACAACTCCAGCGAGCAATTACTTTCGATCCGTGCATTGTCAGCGAAATCCGAGGGTACCGCTGCATTTGTCTTGTCGAGAGATTTGTCCCGGTGCCTTCGATTCGTCGATCCAACCGACGGTTCATCCCTAATCGACGATTTTGTGCTCGACTCCGGCGAGGGTCGTCTTCTCCGGTGAGTCTCCACCATTATTGTACCAAGGGTTTCTTAGTTTTTCTTCGTTTCCCGTCCGTGCAGAGCCTCCCTCTCCCTCCCCCGGCGGTGGTGCCCCTCCCTCTCCCTTCCCCCCTAGCGTGGCTCCCCCCCCCCCCGGCGATGGCCGGCGGCTGGCACACCCACCCCGCGCCTGCGCCCAGGCCGGCCGGCTCGGCCCTCCTGCGCAGCCCCTCCTCTTCCCCTCCCCATTCCATGGTTGAGAGTAAGAAGGAGGAGGAAGAAGAAGATGATAGTTTTGTAATTTAGCTCCCTGTTTTATTTATTTTAATCCGTCCGCAAGAATTAGTTCAAATTAAACTGTGATAACTTTTGTGTTTTAAATCCGATTCACTCTGTTCAAGTTGCATTAGATTCGAATTTAAGTTATCTACATGTTAGAAGTAAAGTTCACTGTTGTTGCATATTTTATCTAATTTATTTAAATGTTTGTTTGACCGGAAGTTAATAGAACGACACTTTATTTTAAATCTAGTTTATAATTTTGAATTGCGCATTTATAAACCAACATCAGCGTAGTTAATCTTAACTAAAATATTCTTATTAAATAATTGTTTAATTTAATCATGTTGACTATTAATTAGTTCTCGCGTGTAGTGTCGGCCCGTGCGCTGTGAGCGCACTATGCATGTGCCGCCATGCTGTTTTGCGTGTCGTGTTTTTGTCTCGCGCCGTTACTTTGTTTCGCTTATAATCGCTAATGTTATATGAATTATTTATCTAACTGAGAGTTGTTAGCGTAGGCAAACTAATTAAAACTAGGTGATAGCTTTAATTGCATCTTATAAATGTGGAGTAATGCGAATATATCGAATTAAATGTTCTATTTCATAATTGTATAACGTAGACGTAATAACTTCTCAACGTTGTTTTGACCTCAGCGTTTCTTTCTCTCGTATGACCATAGAAGCAAGTGTTATTTTATATTGCACATGTTTTCCCTTGTATGGTGTACCGTTTCTTTCTGTTCCAAGAATGTTGAATGTATGTTCACACTCGCTTAGATAACGTTCCGTCCGTGGAGGCCGAAGAAGTTGCAGAAGAAGCCCCTGAGCAGCAACAGTTTGGTGCAGACAAGTGTCATTTGACCTATTATGTCTTATGTACCTTATAATTCACTGTCTGGCGTACTATAATTAACCTAAGGATTGACTAACTTTCTATTTATTTTGTCCTTGATTACCTTTTTGGGTTGAGTTATTATAGTCATCTACTTGCTAGTGCTTTATCTAATCAACGAACATGATGAGAATTATTTTATGATACTATGATTCATTATAATTATGATTATGATCTTGTGGCATTTTAGGGGGCTCGGGCGGTTTCCCTAGTGCCTCTCCGTAAGGACTTGTTCATTGAGAGACCACCCGGGATAACAGTACAACCATAAAGGTGGAATGGGACACCCTTAGCTGATTAATTGGATGAACTTGGGGTGTAGTTGGCTTTGTCGTTGTGCCGTCAATGGGGACCGGGGCATAGTGCTTGCACTACTAAGGGTGGGTGCCGAGGTTCATTCGATTTGGTTTTGTTAGTCACCCATCTTAGGGAGGAGTATTGTGTTTGTACGATTGATGAAACCTAACGAGCAACTATACACCAGGGGAATCTTTGTAAAGGCTATATAGTGATACCCTGTCAGGCCACCTAGATAGTGGTCAATGGAAAGTAGCTCTCATCGGGCAGAGAGGGAATCACGGCTCGTGGGTAAAGTGTGCAACCTTTGCAGAGTGTCAGAAACTGGTATATCAGCCATGCTCACGGTTAAGAGCAGCCTTAGGATCCTCTTTGATTAGAGATACTTTAGATTCATTTATGTTGATGGTTTAATGATGACAGTTATGATTATGTTCTTTGGTACTTTCCTCTTGGAGGAAGTGCTCTCTTTTGAGAATATCAACTTGGGTTTTATGATAAAACTTGGCTTCTATTAATGATAAATACCTGACCAACTAAAAGTAACTGCTTTGAACTTAACCCCACATATAGCTAATCTACTTCAGCCAAATGAGACATTTGCTGAGTACGTTGATGTGTACTCACCCTTACTTAAACACCAAACACTAGGTTGTCTCTATTGCAACCATTGCCCAGGAGAAGATGAAGGAAATGCGGAGGATTTCCAGGAGTTTCAGAACTTTGAGGAGTTCTAATCTAGACTAGGGCTGCCTGTGAAGGCCTTTTTTACTGTGTTTCGTTAAGCACTTTGATTTATGTTTAAGTTAATGACTATATGGATGTCTTGGGCATCATGATGTAATAAAGTTATACTTATTTCCGCTATTATTTGAGCATTGTGTGATGATGTCCAATTATGTAATCGCTGTGTATGTGAATTTCTGATCCTGGCATGTATATGGTTCACATTCGGTTTACCTTCTAAAACCGAGTGTGACACTTGTTCTCCAAGCCTCCATCCTACATCAATAGTAAGACATGGGGTGAGCAAATGGCACAACAATAGGGTTAGGATATTGACAATAATACCAGTGTTGTGGATTTTGCCCCTAAAAAGTGTTAGAAAAAACACCAAACATCCCCGGTCCCGAAGGGGGATAGCGATCACCACGAGAAGGAAATAGTAATCTGCTAGGGAAGGGAGAACCAAAGCCTTTGTCATGGGGTCCTTGGCCACATGGCACACGTCCAGCACCCCATCAGGCATGACCACCATGTGGTCTCACTGCCCGAGGCCTAACAGCATAAGGTAAAGCACCTCTAGGCCTGACATGACATCTCTAAGTAGGAGAACCATGAACACCATGAGAAGGGTGGTTCATGTTTCTTATGTTCAACTTAGAGACCCATCGCTCATCTATATTCCTCCTAAATCAAAAGGAAGACAAATGACCCTCCCTCTCACAGTAATCACAATGAAATCTCACCTCTCTCTTAGGTGGAGTCTATTTGTGGGATTTAGGATTTTTGGGTGGTTGAAGGGCTCTAGGAAGAGGATCACCATAGATGTTGGGAAGAGTGTCAAGAGTGTTCCTAAGGTGGTTATGTTTTGGGCACCACACTTGTTTCTAAGGAGGGGCTCTCACATGCTCCTCAATCAGTCCGTTTTTCACAGCAGGGGTGGCAGTTTTAGGTGGAGTGAGTTTGACAAGTTTGGGGGTGGTTGAAGGTTTCTCTGAGGGTTTTAGGACACTGCACTCACCAACCTTACCAAAACAAGCGACACTCCTATCCTTAGAAGCAAAGCCTAACCTCGGCCAGCCAGTTCCCCTCTTGAACTGACTGACCATCATGCCCAGCCGGGGCTCACTAGACGACACCTAGCTCAAGACTGATCAAAGGTATGTGTTCTCTTCCATGATCTGAGTCTTGTCGTGTATGCAGGACTCAAGAGTAGATTGCAATCCCTCACATAGTGCACACTACTAAGGGTGCAGATGCACTCACTGAGCTAGCCTTCTCAATTGAGGCTATACTAGCATTCTTCTCCGCTAGCTCAATCTACAAGCTAGGACAAGTTTGACATGCACCCAACAAGCTAGACATAGATTGAAGCTCATCACGCTCATCTATAAGGGCAGCGTACTTTGTCTGCAAAGTGGCAATGTTCGACATGTGAAGAGCACACCCACCACATTCAGTCTCGTTGGACACTACAACTAAAGCTCTAGCAGACTCAAGCTCCCTAAGCATGCTCTCATGCTTGGATTGAAACTCTTTCCTCTCACGAGCAGCAAGCCTAAGCAACTTGTCATGATTTGTCAAAGTAGTGTTTAGCTCTTCTACCTTAGTGGTGAGATCATAGACGGAATGAGATACCTCAGAAGTAGAGTCGTCGCTAATGTCCTTGCCATCGTCGCCCATCGCATCATCACGGAGGGCAATGGTGCAAAGGCTTCCTATGGTGTCAGCGATGAAGCACAACTTGTTGAGTGTTGGTGACCTGTTCTCAAACGCTATGAGTTAAGAACAAGGCAACACATAATGTTAAAGGTTAATGCCCTTCGTCCTTCGAAGCATTATTTCCCTTAGGATATAATGATCTTCAGACGAAGGTCATGAAGGACATACCTTCATCATCGCAGTGTATATTAATGAAAGAAGAAGCATATGAAATATGTAAGACAACATGAATAATCATATGACATCATTAATATATCTTCTTTTTATTATCATGGATAAACAGAGACAATATTGAATTACATTTGTACCTTCGTCTTAACAGAAGGTAAAAGTCCAAGCATGACGCACGAGCGAATACAAGTCAGCGTGAACAGTACGGGGGTACTGTTCATCTATTTATAGGCACAGGGCGCAGCCTATGTAAAATTACATTCATGTCCTTTATGTTTACTATTGACTTAAGGACAATCCAACGAGGACTAGATAGCCTTTTCCCCTTTAAGTCGGTTCCTTTTCCTGCCGCTGAGCCGAAGCTCCTTTGCGCGTAGCTTCAGGGCAGCATCAACCTTCGTCTCGACCAAGCTTTTGATATTGTGTATAGTTTCATTCCGAGTCTGAAGGTACCTGTATATACATTACACTTGGGAAACTTTGTTAAATCATGTTTTTGAGGACCTTCGAAAGACGAAGGCCCCCAACAGTAGCCCCTCGCAGTATTAATTTGTTGTAACAACGAATTTAGACTGCGACGTGAACGAAGGCCTTAAGCCGAAGGTTCGAAAAAACACCTTCCCTTTGCTAGAATAGCAATAGTCAATGACAGGCGGGACCCGCCAAGCTGCAAGGCTCTAGGCGTATAAATATGAACCCACAGCAGCGACATTTGATGCGTTATTTCGGCTATTTGCGTTATTTTCTCAAATTTCTGGCTCTTGCTCAATAGCTCTCGCTTGATTTTCAAGTTTGTTAGAGCTTCGGTTGAAAGACGTGTTTTTGCTTCATGTCTAGGGAGAAGATATCTAAGGAAAAGAAGATAATTGAGGAAGAGAAGCTTTATGAAAAGAAGAAAGCTGCAGGTCCTTTCATTTCTGGGTTTTTAGAATCCATGGCAAAGACGAACACGGAAAAGATTACAAGAGAAATATTGGCTGAACTATCTGAGGATTCCAACGACAATGACGAGTATGATGCAGAAAGTGGAGACGAAGATTCTAAAGATCGACCATGGCAACCAAGCCATACCATTTTCAGGAAATCAACTATCAAACAGAGTCATGTTGATGCTATGAGAGGAAGATACTTCCACGACATGACTATTGTGAGGGTTGGAGGGGACAGCACTACTCCTGTTCCTGAAACAAATGAGGTGGTTATCTACCGAAGCTTTTTGAAAGCAGGGCTTCAGTTTCCATTGAGCAGGTTCTTGGTTGAAGTGCTGAAGACATTTCATATTTTTCTTCATCAACTTATGCCTGAAGCTATAATCAGGATGGGTTTGTCTTTTTGGGCTGTGAGAAGCCAAGGGTTGGAACCCAGCGCAAAAAGCTTTTGCAGCATGCACGAGCTCCTGTATGAGACGAAGGCCACCGGGAAGGAGCAATATCACAACAACTTCTGTTGTTACGGATTCGTTAGTCAATCCAATGCAAGCCATCCAGTTCCCTCATTTCGAAAGAGATGGCCTAGAGCTTGGATGGAAGAGTGGTTTTATGTTAAGAATGATTTAATTGAAAGGGAAGATATTAAGGAAATCATCCAACGTCCTATCTGGTCTCGCTTTAGCCTTTGGAGGCCGAAGGTGGTAATCGATCAGAATGATGAAGCTTGCCAGAAGGCTTTTAGCAACGTCTGTGCCTTCATTAGCACAAGGGATATTGTTCAAGAGCACATAGCATACAGAGTATGGCCACTTGTGGAAAACTAGGATATGTCAAAGGATACTACTGCTGAATCAACTGAAGGTGGGTTGATTCGACTGAAATATACTTTCAGGTTCAGAGACCGATTTGATGAGCCAAATGACGATTGGCTAAAATGTATTGAGGCTATCAGCGATGAACTACTTGGGGCATATAGTAAGGCCGAAGATAATGCTTTGTCCGCAGCCTTCGGGGGCCGAGGGAAGAAAAGATTAAACAGGGTATTTGATGCCATAGGCTTTATATACCCTGATTATCACTACCCGCCGCAGGGTCAAGGGAGAAAAAGAAAAACTACTGCTTCGGCCCCCGCAGCTTCGGCCACTGCTGGTGTTCTGAAGATCAAGAAGATGAAGGTCTTGACCCACCCGTCGCGGTACATCGAACCGGCCGTGGTGCCTGATTTTGTCGAAGGGGCCTCTTCACCTGGTGAAGCAAGACGAGCTGCTTCAATTACACAGAGCATTAAAGATCCAACTGTAATGCCGAAGACGTATACAGTCAAGCCAGTCGAAGATAAGGTTGATAAGGCTGAAGAGTCAAGGGTTGAAGAAATAATAAAAATGCCAAAATTTTGAGCCCTCCGACAGAGGCAAAATTGCCGAAGGTGCAAAAGGCTTCTGCTGCAACTCCCAAGAGGAGGAGAATGGCCAACGTGTTGGATGCTATGCTGGAGACTACAAAGGCCTTGAGCCCTGCTCCTACAAAGAAAATTGCTGAACCTGCCAAAATGCAAGCCGAAGCCAAAACTAGGCAAGCAGAAGCCGAAGCTACGCAAGCTCAGGCTGAAGTCGAAGCTAGGCCTTCAGTGCCTACCGAGACAGAGCCTACTGCGCCCGAGAAAAAAATGACAGAGCAGATTGCACCTGAAAAGATCGAAGCTCCTGCTCCCTAAGCTTCGAACAAAAACGTTGACTACATCATTCGTCATGCTTCGAGAAAGAAACTCTCCCAAGAAGAAATACTGGAGGCCAGACACTACACCCAAAGATTGAAATATCCGAAGGGGGCTCTAGTGTTCAATGGTAGTAACGAAGAAGATTTTCTGTATTGTCTCCCGGATAACAAAGAAATATCCGTTTGCTGGGAGATAGGTAAGAGCATAGATCCCTGAAGCTGGAAGACGGCCTTTCGATTTTATCGAAAGATGAACTTGCTGACAGCCTAGCATACAACAGTATAAAGGTATAGAAGTTAACCTTAAATTTTAGAATGGAGTATTGTAGTTGCCATGCTCAATTTTTTCCTCCTCTTTGCAGGGCTTAATTCTTAGTAATGCCCTGAGGGCGCAGAAGAATACTGAAGACGAAGGCTATACAATGGCCCTTAATAACCTTCATTCGGAAGTGATTGAACTGAGAAATGATGGTCTAGAAAAAGACAAAATCTTAATTTCACTAGTAAACAAAGTAAAGGAAGATGAAGCTAACTTCAATGCTCAGGCCGAAGCCCAGAAAACCGAAATTGAAGACCTTCGGAGACAACTGGCCGAAGCTAAGGAAAACTGTGCTTGCACAAGCTAATCAAAAAATTAGCGAATATTGGAAAAATCATCTAGAGAAAAATGTTGAAGAACTTCACAAATCCAAGAAAAGGTGCTTCGAGAAATCCTTGGATTGTGTGAAGAAATTGAAATCTAGCTTCGCTAAAGTGGGTGCCTACTTTGCTGAAGAAAACTTCATTCGAGGCGACCTCGAAGGCGTTATTGAATGGATAAGTGGAGAGGCCGAAACCTTCGAAGAAATTTTAAGTCATCGCGGGGATGTCTGCGCGTTTTCTGGTGTGCGGGGGATTTCAGCCATCTTGGAGAAGGCTGGATGCGATCACATTAAAGCCATAGCCCAGGCCGAAACTGCCTTCTCCGTAGGTGATATGAAGGATCCTTCAGCTGAAGCGACCTTGATGGGCGGGAAATTTTACAGTGATGTCTGGGTGAATGGTGGCCGAGAAATGGCCCATGAAATTATAAAAAAGAGCGAAAAAGACACCCATGACACCCAAGTAGAAGCAAGACAAGCTGAAGAAGCTGCAGAACTGAAAGGGAAATGTGCCCTTGGGCCATTTCTAAGTATTTTGGTGATTGAGTGCCAACACATGTGTTTAATTGTGAATTTGTGTACATGGATGAACAAGGTGCAAATCATGAAGTAAAGGTATGTTTCTAAGCCTTAGTACATTGGTTTTATGGACTAACATATTTGTCTAAGTGTTAGAAACAGAAAGAAGAAAAAGAGAAAAGGGGAGAGAATGACTTGGTTGTGTGCAGCCAAGTCTCAGTTCGGTCTGGAGCACCGGACTGTCCGGTGTGCACCGGACAGTGTCCGGTGCGCCAGGCTGCCTCGACTCGAACTGGCTGCTCTCGGGAATTCGCCGACGGCGTACGGCTAAAATTCACCGGACTGTCCGGTGTGCACCGGACTGTCCGGTGAGCCAACGGTCGGCCAGGGCCAACGGTCGGCCGCGCAATCCGCGCGGGACACGTGGCCGAGCCAACGGTCGGAAGACGGCACCGGACTGTCCGGTGTGCACCGGACTGTCCGGTGCGCCAACGGCTCGCAGATCCCCACCGGCCTGCAACGGTCGGCAGCGCCAGAAAAGGAAACAAATCGGGCACCGGACAGTGTCCGGTGTGCACCGGACTGTCCGGTGCCCCCGACGACAGAAGGCAAGGATGGCCTTCCAGATTTGTTCTCAACGGCTCCTAGCTGCCTTGGGGCTATAAAAGGGACCCCTAGGCGCATGGAGGAGGACACCAAGCATTCCTACAACACTTCTAAGCACCAAGACATCGATCTCACGCATTCGTTTCATTGTGATAGCATATAGAGCTCTTGTGGAGTTGTGAACTCTTTGTGTTGCGTTGCGAGCTCTTGTTGCGACTTGTGTGCGTGTTGTTGCTCTGATTTCCGAGTCTTGTGTGCGTTGCTCATTCCCACCTTACTCCGTACTTCTTTGTGAATCTTAAGTGTAAGGGCGAGAGGCTCCAAGTTGTGGAGATTCCTCGCAAACGGGATATTGAGGAGAAAAGCATAACACTGTGGTATTCAAGTTGATCATTGGATCACTTGAGAGGAGTTGAGTGCAACTCTCGTCCGTTGGGACGCCACAACGTGGAGTAGGCAAGTTTTGTACTTGGCCGAACCACGGGATAAATCACTGTGTCCCTCTGTGCTTGATTCTTGTGGTATTGTGTTTTGTTGAGACTTCACCTTAGCCACTTGGCATTAATCGTGCTAACGCTTAACAAGTTTTTGTGGCTTAAGTTTGAAGTTTTTACAGGATCACCTATTCACCCCCCCCCTCTAGGTGCTCTCAAGAACACGAAAGGTGTATAGGTATTTTTTTGTTTTTAGCTTTAGTACTTGCTCTGTGGCTTTGGACTAATTGATTTTTCCTACTTCAGCTGAACTATCTCCACCGCCGGAACCGTATGATCCCCAAGCTGATCCAGAGATGAAGGAATCATTGGATATCATAAGCATGGCTGAATCCATTGTCGACGAAGTCGTTGACAAATTACTGAACGAAATTGCAGAAAAAGTCCTTAGAGAGGAATAGGTTTTGTTGTAATAATCATTTTATGAAGCTTGATGTATAAAACTAATAAAGGAAGATTAGACCTCTTTTTGTAATGAAACTGTGTAACATTTGATATATGCGACATTGAATCGAATATGTAAATTATTGCAATTTATTTCTTTGCGATGCATGAAATTTACTCACATACCATTTTTGAGCCTTTGGCGAAAAAAACACCTTCCCTTCATTTCATGCTTCGTAAAGAAAAAAGGTCCTTTCTTATGACAAGCCTGATAAAACTGTATTTCCCGAAGCTTACTTTGTACCTTAGCACATTCTCATTTTGAAGAAGCATTTTCCAAAGATTGGCTTCGTATTCAATTCTTGTGCCGGTAATGCAGTATGATGTAGGATGTAATGTTATGCAAAATGATGTGATGATATGATGCGAAATGATGAAGATGTCGAAGACACACAACCACACACCCACTCTATAACACACAAGCTCTGCATCCCCTTAGGAACGTCTTTTGAGCTTCTTCACCTTCTATTTCGGTGATATAAGTTTTGCATCCCCTTAGGAACGTCTTTTGAACTTCTTCGCCTTCTATTTTGGCGATATAAGTTCTGCATCCTCTTAGGAACGACTTTTGAACTTCTTCGCCTTATATTTCGGCGGTATTTGGCTCTGCATTCCCTTTGGAACGACTTTTGAGCAGAAAACTTATTCTGCGCTCCCTTAGGAATGACTTTTTGTAGCTTCGTCAATTTTGGCTCTGCATTCCCTTAGGAACGACTTTTGAGCAAAAAACTTACGCTGTGCTCCCTTAGGAACGACTTTTGTAGCTTCATGATTTTAGGCTCTGCATTCCCTTGGGAACGACTTTTGAGCTTCAGAATCTGCTTCGCTTTAAGGGTCGTCTTTCGAGCTTCGTAAATCTGTGAAGAAGATATATTTCATTCTAGTATTTGCAGCATTATTACAAGAAGTTGAAACTGAATTTTTCATTACTTGTTATTCATACAAAAAAGTGAAGTGATATAAAAGACAAAGGTAATTCAAAAACTAGGATATTCCTCAATAAATGTGCTTCGATGCTGGTACAGTGCTGTTGACTGTACGAGCTTCAGACTCTTCCCTGAAGTCACGTTGCTGTTGTGGATGTTGGCGCCTTTCTGGCTGTTGGCTTTGGGTATAAGTAGGTTGCAGTGGTGGTGGTGGGAGCTGAGGCCATGAAGCTTGTGAATGGCTTGCTAAAGCAACAGAAGCTGTAGGTTGATTGCCCACATACTCTAGTATGTAGGGAGAGTGGTATGAAGCAGTATGTAGGACCTGCTTCGGCTGATTTTGTCGGGCTTCTGCTTCAGCAATCTCTTTTTGCTTTTGAATGGTGATCTGACATGTTCTTGTAGTGTGGCCCTTGTTCTCACCACAGAATAAGCAATAGATTTTCCTGGGCTAATCCCCGTATCTTCCTCCGAAGCCCCTGTCGCCTCGGCCCCTTGGAGCTGGTGGCCTGAAGAAGCTTTGCTGCTATCCTGAAGACTGCGAGCTTGTTGTGGCCTCTAAGACTGGCCTCCTTTGTCATCGTTCTGACTGGAGCTGTGGATTGATCTGACATGCCTAGGGTGGATTCTTCCTCCGAAGCCCCTAGTCATCTCAGAAAATCTGTAAGCTTCCTCCCTTCTTTGGCGGAAATCATTGTCTGCCCGGATGTACTCATCCATTTTCTAAAGCAGCTTCTCTAGAGTCTGAGGGGGTTTCCTGGCGAAGTATTGAGCTGTAGGCCCTGGCCGAAGACCTTTGATCATGGCCTCAATGACGATTTCATTAGGCACCGTAGGCGCTTGTGCTCTCAGGCATAAGAACCTTCGGACATATGCCTGAAGGTACTCCTCATGGTCTTGAGTGCACTGGAACAAGGCCTAAGTAGTGACTGGCTTTGTCTGAAACCCTTGAAAACTGGTGACCAGCATGTCCTTAAGCTTGTGCCATGATGTGATCATCCCTAGCCGGAGAGAGGAGTACCATGTCTGTGCCACACTCCGGACTGCCATGACGAAGGACTTCGTCATGACTGCAGTATTTCCCCCGTATGAAGATATAGTTGCTTCGTAGCTCATCAGAAACTGCTTCGGATCTAAGTGCCCATCATACATGTGGAGCTGAGGGGGCTTGTATGATGAGGGCCATGGGGTAGCCTGCAGTTCTGCTGATAGAGGAGAAGCATCATCAAAAGCAAAATTTCCATGATGGAAATCGTCATACCAATCATCATCATTGTAGGAATTATCTTGACGAAGCTCTCTCTATGGAGGTCTTTGGTCCTAGTCATCTTGAGTAAGATGATGTATTTCTTCAGCAGCTTCATCGATCTTCTTCTGAAGATCGGAAAGATGAAGCATCTTCTCTCTCTTCCTTTCGACCTGCTGATGGATAGCTTCGAGATCCCTTATCTCCTGGTCCAGCTCCTCCTCTTGGGGTTGGACTTGTAGCCTTCCTCTTTTGAGTTCGGGCTTCACGCAGCATTTCCTGGTTGACGTCTAGTGGCTACAGTGCAGCCCCTAGCCCTGAAGCTTTCTTCGGCGGCATGACGAAGGTCACAGCTTGCCGAAGGTGGTCGAATGAGTTTACCGAAGGTGAGCACCAATGTTGGTGACTTGTTCTCAAATGCTATGAGTTAAGAACAAGGCAACACATAATGTTAAAGGTTAATGCCCTTCGTCCTTCGAAGCATTATTTCCCTTAGGATATAATGATCTTCAAACGAAGGTCATGAAGGACATACCTTCATCATTGCAGTGTATATTAATGAAAGAAGAAGCATATGAAATATGTAAGACAACATGAATAATCATATGACATCATTAATATATCTTCTTTTTATTATCATGGATAAACAGAGACAATATTGAATTACATTTGTACCTTCGGCTTGACAGAAGGTAAAAGTCCAAATGTGACGCACGAGCGAATACAAGTCAACGTGAACAGTACGGGGGTACTGTTGGGGCGAAGGCAAAGACGCCACCCTTCGCTCGGGACCTTCGCCGTAGTCGTTGGTCCAACGGAGACAAGACAACGGGCAGGGACACCCTTCGCCCCATACGACATCGGACGAAGACCCGTGATGAGGTCATCCCACCGTGCGGCCTCGTCCAGCATGGAGGCCCACGTGTGATCCGGCCCATTGTAACGGGCCCTGCGTGGCCGCTGCGTGTTACGGGCCTAATTTGTAAAGGCGTCCCTGTAATTACAGTCTGTAACCCCGCTTTTTGGGAATATTCCGGGGATAACCTAGGTGTCTGAGGGCACATGCGTCCTTAACACAGGACGCTGGGCACTCAGATACCTATAAATACCCCCGCACAGTGCCCTTGAGAGGCTAGATGAACAGAGCTTTTGCCATCACGTGCTGAAACCCTGTTTGCGCTATTACTCCCCCCCCCCCCCGTTGGATCAACTTGCGCCAGTGAGCAAGTTCCAACATTTGGCGCCCACCGTTCGTGCTACGAAAAAACCACCCGCGATGGCACCCAAGAAAGTTAGCTTGAAGGCTGACGAGGCTGCGAAGGCAGCACTGCTGGCCGCAAAAAAGGGCAAGGCCCTCGCACTCACCCACTCCACCCACCAAGAGGCTGCTGAAGACGATGTTCCCAGCACCTGCGAAGACGACACTCTCCGCACCTGCGGCCTTGAAGGACAACCGCAACCTCCCCCAGGCTTCACCCCACCGGAGGGCGCGGACCTCACCGAGGACGGTGAAGTCCTCGGCTTCGCCCCACCGGAGGGCGCGGACCTCACCGAGGACGGTGAAGTCCTCGGCGTTTCAGCGGAAGAACAGCTACAGCTGCGCGCCCTGCGCCTCAAGAACCGCAATCTCCAGAGGCAAAAAGAGATACTGGAGGCCAAGCGCCAGCGCGTGTCTGCGCTAGCCAAGGTGCGATAAATGATACGCGATGAAGAGCAGAAGGCCCAGGACCTCGAGCGGGAGATCGTGCTGATGCAGCGCGAAGGCCACCTCGGCTTGCAGCACGGGCCACCCCTGCAACAGCGCGCGCAAGTGGAAGACCCGCACTTCCCCCAGCACGACTACGCCTTCCCACACGCCGCGCCATTTCAAGGGGTCAACTACCTCGACGAGCGAAGTCCCCTGGCGCCACATCTGCAAGTGACACCCTGGCCTGCCAACTTCCGGGCAGGGACCTATCCCAAGTACAACGGCAGCACGGACCCAGCACAGTACATCATGAGTTATCAGGTCGCCGTTGCATCTTCCGGAGGGGACGACGCCACAATGGCCAAGTCTTTCATCATCGCCCTCGAAGGCCCAGCTCTCACCTGGTTCACCAGGTTGCCCCCGCTGTCCATTGACTCCTGGAGAAGCCTAAGGGACAAATTCCTGCTCAACTTCCAAGGGTACCGCCCAGACACCGACGCATTGGCCGAACTCTCACTCTGCAAACAGCTAGAAAAAGAGACTCTGCGGGAGTATTACCGCAAGTTTCTAACACTCAAGTCACAGCTGCCCTCAGTTGATGACCAGATCGCCATTCACTACGCCATCAGTGGCCTTCGCGCCGGCGTCCTTTACAGCCACTGCATCAGGGACCCGCCCAAGAACCTCCAGGAATTATATCAACTATTTGAAAAATATGCCAAATCCGAAGAGCTCCACCAGCGCAAGGTTGAGTCTTAGAGGAAACCCAAAGATGCTCCACAGTCTAGCCGCACGTGGACGAGGACTCCGCAGCCAGACTCCGGCCGAGACGGCCGTAATCAGCAGCAGGTGCACAACATTGCCAACCAGCACCCCGCTGGTGATGCCCCTCGCCGCCAGGAATATCCCCCCCAGGGCCGCGGAAGTGGAACTCGCGGTAGGGGCCGGGGACGCGCGCAGCCGCCGCGCCGATTCTACTGTCTCTTCCACGGCGAAGACTCCGCCCACCAAACCAAAGACTACCCAGAGACGAAGGCCACCAGAAACAGGATGGCACGGGCGCAACCGGCCGACAACCCAAGAGTCGTCGCGCACACTTATCATCAACACCCTCCACCATACATCCACGCCACCGCCCCGCATCCACCGCACCACGCTTACCAACACCATCAGGAAGTACAAATCGTACCTCCCCCACCCCCGCCTCCACACCAGCAACAACAAAACATCCCCCACCCCCACGCCCCCAAGCAAGAAGACTTTGCTGATCAGCCGTATCGCGGAGTCATTCATATGATCACTGGGGGGTCCAGTGTCGACTTCGACACCAATCGACAGAAGCGGGACCACTACCGCAGCATCAACCACGTCGCCATCACCGGTCCAGTCGTGCAGACGAAGTGGTCCCACGTACCGCTAACTTTCGACGCCCGAGACGTCGACCTGCGCAGCGCCCCCCATATCGACGCCATGGTCATCAACTGCAGCTTGGCAGGCTGGGACCTGCACAAAGTCCTCATCGACAATGGCAGTCAGGCAGACATCATTTTCCTCCATGCCTTCGACCGCATGGGCATAAGCCACAGCTTGCTCAAGCCTTCGGACAATCCGTTGTACGGCTTCGGCGGCAAGGGCACTTTTCCTATCGGCAAAATAGAGTTGCCTCTCTCCTTCGGTGTAGCGCCCAATGCCCGAAGTGAGCAAATAACCTTTGACATCGTCGACATGGTGTATCCGTACAACGCCATCATGGGCCGGGGCTCCATCAACAAGTTTAAGGCAGCCATTCACGGATTGTACATGTGCATGAAGATACCAGGTCCGTTAGGCGCCATCTCGGTCTACGGCAATCAGCAGACTGCGCGCAATATAGAGCGGGACTTCGTCCCCGGGCAAAGAAATGTCCACTACCTCACGTCCCAGCGCGAGGTCCCAGCGCCCGCCAGCCCAACTGAAAAACAACACAAGGCGCAGCTGCAAAGCATCGACGGGACCAAGACTGTCCCCCTCGACCAGGCCACGCCGAAGCAAACAGTCATGATCAGCGAAGGCCTCACTTCGCATGACGAGGAAAAACTCCTGTGCTGCTTGTCCAAGAACAAGGACGTCTTCGCATGGTCAGCCCTCGACCTAGTCGGGGTCAGCCGATCCATAATTGAGCACAGCTTGGGAATCGACCCCTCGGTGAGACCGAAAAAACAACGGCTTCGCAAAATGTCCGACGAGAAGGCAGAGGCCGCCAAGGCAGAGGTACACCGCCTCCTAGAAGCCAAATTTATCGAGCTAGTGGCTTACCCCACGTGGCTCTCCAACGTGGTAATGGTGCAGAAAAAGAGCGGCAAGTGGCGAATGTGCATAGACTTCACCAGCCTCAACAAGGCCTGCCCAAAGGACAACTTTCCGTTGCCCCGGATCGACAAAATAGTCGATAGCGCGGCCGGGTGCGAGGTCATGTCACTCCTCGACTACTTCTCCGGTTATCATCAAATATACATGAAGGAGGAGGACAAGGCCAGCACCAGCTTCATAACACCCTTCGGCACATATTGCTTTATCAGAATGCCGGAGGGACTCAAGAACGCCGGGTCCACCTTCTCCTGGCTCACCAAAACAGTGCTCGAAGGGCAAGTCGGCAGAAACGTATTCACATACGTGGATGACATCGTCGTCGCTAGCAGGAATAAAGAGGACCATCTCGCAGACCTCGCCGAGACATTCGCGAACATGCGGGACGCACGACTTCGCCTGAACCCCGATAAGTGCGTCTTCGGTGTTCGCCAGGGGAAAATATTGGGTTATCTGGTATCACACCGCGGCATCGAGGCCAACCCAACCAAAATCCAGGCCATTATCAACATGACGCCCCCGCAGTCAGCCAGAGAGGTCCAGCGTCTGACGGGCAGATTAGCCGCCCTCAACAGGTTCATTTCCAAATCTGCTGAGCGAAGTCTTCCCTTCCTCAAAACACTCCGCGGCGCAAAAGACTTCGCTTGGGGACCAGAGCAGGCGACGGCCTTCGCCTCACTAAAACAGTACCTGATGGAGTTGGCCGTTCTTACGAGCCCCGACTCCTCGCTACCACTGTTGCTTTACGTTGCGGCTTCGCCGCACGCGGTCAGTGCAGCACTGGTTCAGGAGCAGACAGTAGAGGGCGTGTTTAGGCAGTGCCCAGTATATTATGTCTCCGAAGTGCTCACACCGTCAAAATGTAACATGACGGAGCTCGAAAAGATTGCATATGCAGTTGTTATGTCTTCGCGCAAATTGCGCCACTACTTTGAAGCATTCAAGGTCCGCGTCACATCAGATAGGGGACTCGGCGAATTATTCAGAAACTCGGAGGCATCGGTATGGATCGCCAAATGGGCGGCCGAACTCTCCGGCTACCACATCACTTTCGAGCCCAGGACAGCGATCAAGTCACAAGTTCTAGCAGACTTCGTCGTCGACTGGACCGGGCCAATAACACAGCCGGATCCGTCCGCAGAGAAGGTTTGGACAATCCACTGCGACGGCTCTTGGTGCCATGCGGGGGCAGGCGCTGCCGCAGTCATCACCTCACCCGCCGGGGTCAGGCACAGATACGCGGCACGCTTAAGCTTCGCTCTGGAATCTGACAGATGCACAAACAACATAGCAGAATACGAAGCTGTCATCCTCGGCCTCCGCAAATTAAGAGCCCTCGGCGTCACCACCTGTATAGTCTGAACAGACTCCAAGGTAGTCGCCGGCCAAGTCGAGAAAGACTATGCAGCAAAGGACCCCGCACTTATGCAGTACCTCGCGGCCATCCGAAGTCTCGAGAAACAATTCAAGGGATTCACATTGCAGCATGTGGACCGGGCCAAGAATGAAGAAGCTGACGCATTGGCCAAGGCAGCCGCCAGGGGTGAAGCCCTACCCTCCGACGTGTTCTATCACGTCATCGGCACGCCAGCCGTCTGCAGCCCTGAAGGGCTCCAAATAACCAACGACAGCGAGGGCCACCGCATGATCAACCTTATCATGACCGAAGACTGGCGGGCGCCAATAACCCTGTACCTGCAGGGGTACTATCACCCAGTCGACAGCAACGAGGCCAAGCGCCTCCACCACCGAAGCCGGGACTTCGCATTGATCGAGGGCCAACTTTACAAAAAGGGGGTCAGTCAGCCGATGCTTAAGTGCGTCACCGAGACCGAAGGCGTTCAAATCCTGCGTGAAGTCCACAGGGGGACCTGCGGCTCCCACGTAGGCCCCAGGGCCCTAGCGGCAAAGGTGATACGCCAAGGTTTCTACTGGCCCGCCATTATCTGCGCCGCAAATCAGGTTGTCAGATCCTGCGAGGCCTGTCAGAAATTTTCTCCACGCTCGGGACACCCCTCGCAGTTCACGAAGCTGATCGCCCACACGTGGCCCCTTCAGCGCTCGGGCCTAGACATCGTCGGGCCCCTGCCCACGGCTCAGGGGAACCTCAAGTTCACCTTTGTAGCCGTTGAATACTTCACCAAATGGATTGAAGCGAGGGCAGTATCCACCATCACATCAAAGACAGCCCAGAAATTCTTCTGGCAAAATATTGTTTGCCGCTTCGGAGTACCATCCGAACTCACGGTCGACAACGGCAAGCAGTTCGACAACCAAGATTTCAAAGACTTCTGCTTCTCCATCGGCACCAAGCTTGCCTTTGCCTCCGTGTACCACCCCCAGTCCAATGGAGTCGTGGAGCGCGCCAATGGCAAAATTTTCACAGCTGTCAAGAAAATGCTCCTCGATGACCGAAAAGACAAGTGGCCCGACCTGTTACCCGAAGTGGTCTGGGCACTGAATACAACCGAGTGCAGGGCGACTGGGTTTACCCCCTTCCGCCTATTATACGGATCGGAGGCCATGACTTCGCAAGAAATAAAGCATGGGTCGCCTCGGACAGCCGCGTCGGCCGTCCCAGACGTAGACGAGCCGACTTCGAAGGATCTCATCGACGGAGACCGCGTCTTCACCCTACAGGCTCTGGACAAATACCAAGCCCAGACAAAAGCATAGCGTGACCAAGCAGTCATCCCAAGGGAATTCAGCGAAGGGGACCTCGTACTCGTCCGGACAGCCCGAACAGAGTCCAGAGGCAAGCTGGAACCCATGTGGGAAGGCCCTTACATTGTCAAGTCGAAGGCTTCCCCCAGCGCATACAGGCTCGCAACGCCAAACGGCGAAGACTTAGAGCATTCCTGGAACATTGATAATCTTCGCAAGTTTTTTGTTTGACTCATCAGGGCTAGCTCGCCCTTGTAATTTGCAAAAACAATTTTGTTCTGGCCCGCACTCTTTTCCTCCCGGGGGGTGAGGTTTTTAACGAGGCGGAGTCATGTAATATACAAGAGAAAAATCCCCCGCAAAATCTACGTCGAAAAAAGACCGCACCGACGGTCTTCAACATTCGACCAATGCAAAGTCACCGCGAGGATCAGCGGCAGCCGCCCTCGCGTGCGACAACTCCGCGCAGAAGTCGCCTAAGGGTGCAGCCGGATTAGCACAACAAGTGCGAAAAATCAAAGTCTTCCACGAAGACTATCCGCACAGAAGTCGCCTAAGGGTGCAGCCGGATTAGCACAACAAGTGCGAAAAATCGAAGTCTTCCACGAAGACTATCCGCGCAGAAGTCGCCTAAGGGTGCAGCCGGATTAGCACAACAAGTGCGAAAAATCGAAGTCTTCCACGAAGACTATCCGCGCAGAAGTCGCCTAAGGGTGCAGCCGGATTAGCACAACAAGTGCGAAAAATCGAAGTCTTCTACGAAGACCATCCGCGCAAAAGTCGCCCAAGGGTGCAGCCGGACTAGCTCAACTAGTGCGAAAAATCGAAATCTTCCGCGAAGGCTATCCACGCAGAAGTCACTACAAATACGAAAAATCGAGGTCTTCCGCGAGACCTACCCGTGCAACAATCGCCTACGGGTGCAACTAGACGAAGCTCAGCAAGTGCGAAAACGACTACACCAAAACTGTCCGCAAAAAGACCGACTGCACGCGCACCAGACCAACATAACAAACACACCAGACCCAGCATGTAACGCCTTCGTGCGCATAACCGAATGTGCGAAGGCACACAACCCCTTCATACAAGCTATTACTTATGCACAAGCGAGGGCATCACACTTTACATCGGCTCAACCTTCGGAATAATTCCCATCTCCCTATAGTTAAACAACATTATCCTCAGCTCCTCACCCGCAAAAAGACTTCGCAGCTCCCCCTCACCTGCACTCACAGCGGCCGGCAAGGACAACAGTTCCTGCCTGCCAGCCCTACTCACATGAAGCCGACCACCGTCCACCTCACTCACTCTACGCTTCGCGACCGCCCTTCGCCGCCTACGCCCAGCACTCGAACCAGGCACAACTTCAGCATCCACAGCATGCGGCGAAGCCTCCGCCGCTGCCACATCCAAGGCCGCAAATAGTCCAAGTCCTCATCCGACGACTCTTCGGTCCACTCAACAGAGCTCCCAGAGTCACCAAACTCGGAAAATTTAGATGCAGACTCATCCGATTTATTCCCATCATCCACGGTCGAAGCCGCCCAAAAATTAGCAGTAGCGGTTGCGTGCGCAGGCCCAAAATCTTGAACCTGCGCAGCAACCAAGGTTCAACAACAATATCCAAAATTTCCTAACTACCCACACCCACTAGGCCACCTGCGAAGACCCAGCCGTCGCGGGAGCCTCCGCTGTCGCCTCCGCAGCCACCGTCACAGGATCCTCAGCCCTCGGTGCAGTAGTTGGCGACAGGCCTCCGCCGGCCGCAGTGGCTGCAGGGGCATCAGGAACGCCTTCGGCGGTCTCCGGGGGCGGGCCTCCACCGGCCGCAGCGGCTGCGGGGGCATCAGGAACGCCTTCGGCGGTTCCCGGGGGTGGCTCCAGGGCGGCCTCAGGCACAGCCGCCACCGGGTTCGGCTCCGGGTCAGGCAGCGCGCTGTTCAAAGCCCCGAAGTCATCCACCCTCTCGCCACGCGCCGCCTGACACAGCACACAGATTCAGCAAACCCACATTTAACCCACATTCAACAAACACCAAACAAAAGCCAAACATTACCTGACCCCTCGCCGTCTCAGCTCGCTCCCTGACCACCTCCCGACCGTGGGGGCCCCACATCCGGTCGTAGAGGGCTCCCGCGGACTCCTTCACCACAGGGTCCTCGACCTTGTAAATATCGCGCTCAAAATCCTCATCAGCTTGGTCGAAGACCTCATAGTGCCGGCACCCTTTGCAAGATAGCGCGTTCATCGCCCCCTCGCAGGTGACCAGGGAGGCATAGGACATAAACCCCTCCACAATAGTGGGGAGCGCCAGCAGCTCCTCCTGTATCCACTCGAAGCAGCGAAGCCCGGGCTCTCGGTCCGGCACTTCGAAGTCAGCGGTCCGCGCGCCCAGCTCATGGTATGAATCCACAAGCTGTTTGCGTGTCCGCTCAGCCTCCGAGCGCGTCGAAGCCTCGGCCCTCTCCACTAGGGCCTGCAGAGCGTTGAGCCGCCCCTCCAACTCCTCGGCGCGCTGCCTGGCAAGACTGCCCTCCGCCCACGCCAAATTGGCTTCCGCCTATGCAGACTGCGCCTTGGCGAGGGCCTCATTAGCCTCCTTCCTTTCCTCCGCCAGTTGGCGCCGGAGGTCAGTCCTCTCACCCTCCAGCGCGGCCACCTTATCCGCCAGCTTGCGGCATTTACTGTCGGCGGCCGACTTCTCTTGGACGGCGTCAGCATGTTGCGTCCGAAGTCTCTCGACTTCGGCAGACACAACTGCCGTCAGGGCCCCCGATGTCGTGCGGTGAGCGAAGTCAGCCGCCTACAAGACACACATAAGACCACAGCCCTAGCAAAGCCGGTAAAAAACCGAAGTCCAGCTCCACGTACCTGACTTAGTGCCTCCTTCAGCTCCTTCAGCCGGCGGGACACAGCACCCGCCTCGTCCCTGACCACAGCGAGCACCGGAATCTCGCCACCGGCACTAAAAGCACCGCCCTTCGCCCCGACAGGCGGAGCAACAACAAGTTGGCCTTCGTCCGACCCTGCAACATATCAACTTATTAACAAAAAAAAACTCTCGAGCCAGCGACTTACCAACAAGATAATCTTCCACACTAATGTCGGTGGCGAAGTCGGCGATGCGCTTGCCCGGCGGCGGCAACTCTCGGGCCGCCTTCACAGCCTCCGGCACCCCGCTGGGCACAGGGGCGGTCTTCACAGACTTGGAACCACCGGCGGCAGCCGCCTTCGCAGCCTCCGGCGCCCTGCTGGATGCAGGGACGGCCGACTTCACCGCCAGCGGCGGCTGGCCTCCGCCGGGGGCAGTAGCCTTCGCAGCCCCCCGCTGCCTCTTCGGCCTGGCTTCATGAAGCCTGACGACCGCCTGGCGCTTCTGTGCAGCTCCCTGGCGATCCTTGTCCATCACTGCCGACACAACAGCAGCAATATTCCGCCCGTAAGGAAACACTTTCCAATCACGAACCATGCGAGATGTAAAAAAGTCTTCACCGGCCGCGCGGGGGATAGGAACATTCTTAGGCCACCAACCCCCGGTAACCCTCAGCATCCGCGCCGAAGACTCCCGGAGCTCGGGCGAAGACATCCTTCCCCCCAGGGCCGCGCATGTCCTCATCAATTCTCTAGCAAAACCATCGGAAACCCCAAGTCCTCCCACAGCAGTACCTAGTTTCCTCTTCTTAGAGGACGGGGCGGCCGCTGGCGCGGGGTCGTCTCCAGACTTTACCACCGGTTTCTTCCCGCGACGATCCACATCGTCTTTGCCGGGATAACCGCCATATGGCAGACGATTCAACTTAAAAACCCTGTTCAAGCGGTCATTTGACCCGCGAATGTCCCAGCTACGCTGGCCCTCTGTCCTCGGCACGTACCGACCAACGATCCGCACCGCCCCATCCTCCGCCTCACGCACAAAGGCGACCGGATCGCGGCTATGCAGATCCAGCGCGAAGGCAAGACTTCGCACCAGCTTCCCACCATGGGAAGGCATCTGGCGAGGGCACACTTCGCCCAGCGCCCAGCCATGCGCCAAAGGCCATACCCCATACGCCACAAACTCCTCAACCAAATCGCGCCCGCTGCTCAGGCCGACGGCGCACCGAAGGGCCCCTTCGTCCGCATCCTCCTCTGCCACTTCAAAAGGCGGGTATGCTGAGTAAAAATGCGAGCACATCTCGGACACGGGGAGCCCCGGATGGTCTTCGACTGTACCCTCCGCGACGTAGAACCAAAACTCATGCCAATTGCCCCACTTGTTGCGGGCGCAAGGAACCAACTCAACTACCTCCATCGTGGTCTTGCCGGTCTTCGGCGTAAATGTACAGGACCCAAACTGGGCAACTTCATTTCCAATCATCCTCTTCTGCCAGTGCAGGCAATAGTACTTAGCGAAGACTTCGACTGATGGCTGTCCGTCGTACAAAGTCGTCGCCCAGACATACTTCGACAGAGCCACCACGGCATTCGGAGTCAGCTGATGGATCTGAACGTTAAATCTGCGCAGGACTTCTCCAACAAATCGGTGCGCAGGCAGGCGGAGACCAGCGGCAAAGAACACCTCGAACACAACCAACTCGCCTTCTGGCTCGGGGACTTCCTCCGTCCCCGGGACACAAGCGACTCCGCCGCCAAAGTAACCAAGCCGCTGCATATCTTGCACGCGGACCGACGACATCCGCGACACACCAAAATCCACCGTATCGCCGGCGCGCAACTCCTCCGCCGCCACAGTACTCAGCGTTTCCTCAGACGACGCGTCGGCCGGCAGCGTAGCGGCAGCAGAAGAAGAAGAGGTCGGCATCGCTACGTACCGTCGGCAGCGGTGGGCGGTCTGCTTCACTCGAGCCAGATCTCCGGTGAACAAGAGCAAGGAGGGCAGACGAGCAGCAAGACGGTGGAAAAGGTGGCTAGGGTTTTCACGGAGCACGGAAGGATAAAGTTCAAAACGCGCCACCCCCCCGCCCCCTTTTATACACAGGGCGCGGCGCTTCGGGAAACCCGCAGTCTAACAGTACGGTGTCAATCAACAGTCATGTCAAAAACCCCCGCGGAACCACTTCGAGCGAGGGCAGCGTCTCCGCCATCTAGCGACGTCTTCGGCACCAGATGACTTAGTCGAACTGGTCCCTCGGAGGGCAAATGTTGGGGCGAAGGCGAAGATGCCACCCTTCGCTCGGGACCTTCGTCGTAGTCGTTGGTCCAACGGAGACAAGACAACGGGCAGGGACACCCTTCGCCCCATACGACATCGGACGAAGACCCGTGACGAGGTCATCCCACGTGCAGCCTCATCCAGCATGGAGGCCCACGTGTGATCCGGCCCATTGTAACGGGCCCTGCGTGGCCGCTGCGTGTTACGGGCCTAATTTGTAAAGGCGTTCCTGTAATTACAGTCTGTAACCCCGCTTTTTGGGAATATTCCGGGGATAACCTAGGTGTCTGAGGGCACATGCGTCCTTAACACAGGACGCTGGGCACTCAGATACCTATAAATACCTCCGCACAGTGCCCTTGAGAGGCTAGATGAATAGAGCTTTTGCCATCACGTGCTGAAACCCTGTTTGCGCTATTACTCCCCCCCCCCCCCGTTGGATCAACTTGCGCCAGTGAGCAAGTTCCAACAGGTACTATTCATCTATTTATAGGCACAGGGCGCAGCCTGTATAAAATTACATTCATGTCCTTTATGTTTACTATTGACTTAAGGACAATCCAACGAGGACTAGATAGCCTTTTCCCCTTTAAGTCAGTTCCTTTTCCTGCCGCTGAGCCGAAGCTCCTTTGCGCGTAGCTTCGGAGCAGCATTAACCTTCGTCTCGACCAAGCTTTTGATATTATGTATAGTTTCATTCCAAGTCTGAAGGTACCTGTATATACATTATACTTGGGAAACTTTGTTAAATCATGTTTTTGAGGACCTTCGGAAGACGAAGGCCCCCAACATTGAGATTGTCCTCAACGCACCTCTTGGGCTCCTCATCGCTCGAGGACGAGGCCAACTCGATAGAGTCATTGTTGAGGTCACTTAGGGAGGCAAGTATGGCATGCTCCTTGATCTTTGCCTTGTAGAGGTACTTCTTCTTGAGCTCCTCCTTGTCAAACCTCCCCCTAGACTTATAATTTTCAGAGGTGTGCTCCTGCTTTCCCTTGCACTAACCAGAATTGTCGCGTCGGCCAACCTCCTACTTGCCCTTCTTGGGACATCTGGCGATGAAGTGGTCGGGGTCGTCGTAATTGAAGCATTTGTCCTTGAACTCTCCACACCACTGATTCAGGAGGTTGTTGTGGAACTACGTGAATCGACTGGCCACAAGCGCTAGTTCATTATCCCCGAGTCTCTCTACCTGCTCCTCTATGATAGACAGCAAAGAAGACAGAGCAAACAAAGCAGGTAAGTGGTTAGAGGAAGAACCACCTCCAGAAACTAGAGCCATGGTGGGTGCATCAGGGTTCTCAATCTTCACTCAGGTCTGGTGATCAATCTTGGTGGACTTGAGCTTATTGAATAACTCATCCACTGTGAGATTCTCATAATTGGGTGACTCGATGATCGCCAAGACTTTCACCTCCCAAACCCTCTGATCCAGAGCATGTAGCAATTTCAGTGCTCTGTCATGATCATCATAAGAAAGTTGTGCCTTCTTGGCACACATCTTGTTCACAATCGACTGGAACCAAGAAAACATCATATCAATAGTCTCTCTAGCCAACTGGACAAAATTCTTATACTCTCATTGGTATGTCTCAACCAGTCTAGTCTTTACATGATCATTGCTCTCATGGAATTTCTCAAGGGTGGACCAGATATGGTGAGCCATAGCCAAATGTCCAACTTGCTCAAATTCAGCAAGCAAGAGACACGAGAATAAAGCGTTCTGAACTTTGTTGTTCGAATCATGAAACTCCATCTGAATCGGAGTGATCCGAGCCCTCGCAACATCGAGACAAATCTCCTAGGCATGATACCTAATACTCTAAAGATATACCGACATGTGGATATTCTAGTATGGGTAGTTTGTCCCATCATAGAATGGAGGTTTGCCAACACCTTATTCCATGTCACCTTCTTGGATTTCAGACTGATTAGGGTAAGAAAATCCTTAACCAGTTTTGATACCAATTGAAGGACCGGTGAGGTGACCAGAGGGGGTGAATGGGAGCCACTAAAAAATCTTTCTCGAGAATAGCACCGTGACTTTGATCCTAATCTCAACGCAACCCCAAGGGACAACCAAACTATGTAACATAGTAAAACTCAGTCCAATGTTGATAGAATATACCAAACTGCTACATAGGGAACTACCCAGCTATCTATAAAATCTCAGAGCCAAAATCACATAGCAGGGCGAGTGACACTGCCGGACAACTGACCGACACTCAGAATCTGCTCAAACTTCACAAGAAGTTTGTGTAGAGGGAAAGAAGATGATTCCTGAAGTTTCACCTAGAGCAAATAAAAAACCCATGCACAGATTAGATTTCTCGAGATAGTTAGGGTTTTGTTGGGGTTTTCTCAAATGAACTCAAAACAAGTTCTCGGATCACGACCAAAAACTGCACCAACATGGTATATGCAGTGATCCAAAGAGTGTTTCTCACCACCAATCAATCCCCAACAGGACCCACAACATAAGAACTTGATGGTTCTTCCATAAATTCACAAAGAGAAGGAAGGGAAGAACACAAGAAAAAATCGACTCAAACTTCAGCAGAGACAAAACTGAGAATAAGAGTCGAACTAGCCCTATGGATGGATCTGGCCACCCTTCCTTTGAATCAAGCAGTGAAGATTACAAACACAGACGCGAGTTCAAAACATCTGTGGATCTCAGCTATGCTAGGGAATGGAAACTGGAGTTTCTAAGTGCTAAAATGAAACTATCCTAATGACATAGCCAAAATAGATGACTGTAACAGCATCCCTACCACTCTATTTATCAAGGGTTATTACTACTTCATAAACTACCCCTAAATACATAGAGCTTATCCACTCCGTCGAGGGTAAAATGGAGCAACTACTAGGATATTGATCCGATGGTCACACGCTCCACACGAAGTTACTTCGCCTCGATGCACCCTTCGTGATGACGCCATATGCCACCTCTGATTCCCACGGGAACCACCACTGAGTTTTGAGGACCAAACTCAGCAAAAACCCACAATCCATAGCTCTGGGTGTTTTTTAAGGCTCAACCACCAAGCTGTCGTGAGTATCGCACCACGTATGTGTCCCCTATGTCTTAAACACGTGTCCTGCTAGTCCTCGACCGCATCGACAACACGGTCCGCTCTGCCACGTCCTCGCTCTGGTGCATGTCCTAGGCGTCAACCACTATGGCTAGTCACCCAATGACTCTGATCCCTTGGTCAAGCCCTAGCGCTCGTCCTTCACCACTTCCTAGTCCATCGACATGAACCCACATGATCTTCACATTCACCCTCGACCACTGTAATTGTGATCCACACCTACACACCACAAGCCAAGATTAGTCCATGACTCAATAACTCACACCTCAATAACTCACACCTCGATTAGTCCACGACTCAACCCGAGAAGCTACCTGCTGACAATCATTCATCATCAACTCAAACTACAATCGACAAGTCAACCTGTGTTTGTGAAAGTCACCTAGAGGGGGGATGAATAGGCGAAACCTGAAAATTATTAACTTTGAACACGCACTATGCCCGGGGTTAGTGTTAGAAATAATTCGGAGTGTGGAATATAGTTCTTCTTGCTAGGAGTTGCTCAATCAATGCAGATAACTTTGGGAGCCAACTCAAATCAATATGAGCAAGGGAACTTTTAGAGAGAGAGGAGAGGGGATAAACAAATCAAATGGAGATCAACACAAATGAACACAGCGATTAGTTTACTGAGGTTCGTTGCAAAGAACCTAGTCCCCGTTGAGAAGGCCACAAAGGGCGGGTCTATTCCAACCCTTTCCCTCTCTCAATCGGTCACTTAGACCGGTCGAGTGCTTCTTCTTAATCACAAGGGTCACTAAGACTTTGCCAGGATCACCACACAATTAGGTGTCTCTTGCTTGCTTTACAATTCACTTAGAAGGTTGAGAAAGAGATGAAGAAAGCACAATTGCAAAAGCCAAGCAACAAGAGCGACAAATAACACACGGATCACACTCTTTCAAGTCACTAAGCACTAATGATCACTTGTCTAAACTGTGGGACTTTGAGAGATTAAAAGCTTTGAGTGTGTCTTGGAATGGATTGCTAGCTCTTGTATTGAATGTGAATGAGTGGAGTGCTTGGATGAAGTGAATGGAGGTGGTTAGGGTTGTATTTATAGCCTCCAATCACTTCCTAGTTGTTGCTCCTTTTCTACCGACCGCGGACGGTCCGTGCCCCTGGTCCGGACGGTTCGCCCCCTGGTCTGGACGATCCGCCCCTCCACATCAACGGCTGAAATCGCAACGGTCAGCAGTAACGGCTATATCAACGGTATAGAGTATTTAATGCGTCGTTAGATGTCAGATAAAGCAGTTGCGGACGGTCCGACCGTGCACCCCGGACGGTCCGTGAGAACGTTAAAAATGAATTTTACCGAACCCGTCACCTTCGGGTTTTTCTAGTTTTTCAACGACCGGACGGTCCGCGCCTGAGGCCGGACGGTCCGCGCTTGGTCTCGAACGGTGCTCGCTTCTCCATCGGACAGTCCGTAGTGTTAACTTGTGTTTTTGCAGTGTTCCTGTCCGAGGCTCACCCTGGTGTTGCGGACGGTCCGCCGCAAGGGTCCGGACGGTCCGTGCATAGGTGTTTTTCCAAAAAGCTTCTCCTGTCCGGAATAATCTACAGTATTCTGAACAGTCGACTTAGAATAGTTGTAGATGAACTTATGCACCTGAGAAATGATCAACTAGACAAACTAGTTAGTCCACGTGATTTGTGATGGACGTCAAACACTAAAATCGATTATGGGAAATGTTGAGACCATTTCCCTTTCAGTTTACAACTCCTTAATTACTACATCAGTGAGCTTTGCTAATGTGCAAGCTAAGAAAGCCTCTTTCTGTAGCCTAAACACATCCATAGCATCACCAGTTCTTGGTGTCTTGTATCCAACTAAATGTTTCTTACAGATTTTTCCTCCAATAACAGCTCATCTCTGAGTGTACAACATTTCCTACCATTTATGTCTAGAATGGATTACCAACCTCGAGGCATTGTGGCACTGAGAGAATTCTAGCCTATTGTTCATACAAATGCAGTGACATAAATACATTCTCGGTGCACAAAGCATGAGCAATTACAATAGATGGGGTGGTCTCTATACCTTGGTGGCAGGAGGTGGGAGCTTTATTACCACTATTGGTGGTAGAATCTCGACACCACTAAACACCAGGGTTCAGAAGTTCAAATGTTGCATTCTTTGGCATAGAAGTTATTACAATTAAGCTTTGCTTCTTTTATTTCGTAACCTATCTAAAAGACATCGTTTGCATAGGTACGTGACTGTCCTACACTAATGTTGAGCTAGATGAGCTAGTGGAATCATTTTTCTGTTTCTTAGTTGTATTAACCGGCCTTGGCTCATTGTCATTGCTGTCATTTCCAGCCTCATCGTCATTCTTCTCATACACTGGCTGCACCAGTGGAACTATAGGCTCAAAATCGAGCTCTTTAAAATTGAAATTCATATCATATCCAACCAATAAGGTAAACTAGAAATTTTTATTAGAGCTATCATTTTCTTTTAAATGCACTGAAATTGAGATGATAACACTCATATCAATAGAAAATCCATCTATAAAAGGCCATAGCTCTATTTTAATCCTACACGTTAGGATTACGAAGGTTACAAAACTCTCAAACCCCTCATAAGTACATGATGGATAACTCTAGCATTCATCAATGTACCACGTGCAAGCAATATAAGAATTAGAGATGCAAACGAATCGAATTGGAGTGGATAACGCCTTTTTCATATCCTAATCCTATTTTTGTGGTAGGATTTGGATCGAAGCAGATATTATGCAGTTGTGGATATGGATACGGATGTTTTAGGATGACGAATATGGTACGAAGTTGGACCGATGTCGTAGCGGAAGCAGATTTCAAAGGTCGGATAATACATGTATACGTCTATTTTTATAGCAATCAATAATTTATTAATTAAAGTTTAATAATTGAAAACATAACTTGAATATAACTATAATAAATAGCTAAGTACGATAAAAACTAAATAGCATTACGTCACACACTATACTATACAGTGTGGGATCGGATGGTCGTTGATTGATTTGTGTTGGCCTGTTGCCTGTTTGGGTGGAGGTGGTGATTGATTTATGTCGTGTGCTTCGTTTCTTGTTCTACCTTATAGTAATTTCAGCTTTATTTAGGCAGCAATCAATCATTATTGACCGACTCTCTATCTCTCTTGTACTTGCCAAACTAATTGAATATTATCATATTTTAAACATCAGATAATCCACGTTCATATATCGGATTATCTATATTCGTATGGATATATTGACTCCTCCACCATATCCTTATAATGAGGATTCAGATTGGATTGAATGATTATCCACACCACTTACACCCCTAGTAAGCATCATATACATTATACATAGAGCACCCCTCTATTTGAACTAATACAAATATGTGTATCATATAAATACTCTAAATCTTATATGTGCAATATTGTCGGCGTTTCGACCCCGGGAGGTCCCTGGACCGACGAGTAAATTGTCGCTGCGTGCCCCAGCCCAGATGGGTCGGCGCGAGACGGGACACAAAGGGGGGAAAACAGTAAGGGGAAACTGCGGCCTTCGTGTTGTCCTGCGCCCAGGGCGGATGGATGCGCTTGCAGTAGGGGGTTACAAGCGTTCGCGTGGGAGAGAGAGAGAGCGAGAGCCTTATGCGTCGGCCCGTTCTCCCGCGCGGCCAGCCTCCTCGTACGAGAGCCTGGACCTTCCTTTTATAGGCGTAAGGAGAGGGTCCAGGTGTACAATGGGGGGTGTAGCAGTGTGCTAACGTGTCTAGCAGAGAGGAGCTAGAGCCCTAAGTACATGCCGTCGTGGCAGTCGGAGAGGTTTTGGCACCCTGTTCATGTGATGTCGTGGCCGTCGGAGGAGCGCTGGAGCCCTGCGGAAGTACAGCTATCGGGGCTGCCGGATTCTTGCTGACGTCTCCTTGCCGACGTAAGGGGCTGGGAGCTGCCGTCGTCATGGAGCGTGCGGGGTGTCATCATTACTTGTTTACTGGGGCTAGCCAGATGGGACGTCGGTCTTGTTCCTCGTAGCCTGAGCTAGCTAGGGGCAGGGTAATGATGGCCCCGATGGCGACGTGGCCGGTCCGGACCCGAGTTTGGGCGAGGTGGCGATTCCTCTGAGGTCGAGGTTGAGTCCGAGCCCTGGGGTCGGGCGAGGCGGAGTCCATCGTCTTCCAGAGCCGAGGCTGAGTCCAAGCCCTCGGGTCGGGCGAGGCGGAGTTCGTTGTCTTCCGGAGTCAAGGCTGAGTCCGAGCCCTAGGGTCGGGCGAGGCGGAGTTCGTCGTCTTCCGAAGCTGAGGCTGAGTCCGAGCCCTGGGGTCGGGCGAGGCGGAGTTCGTCGTCTTCTAAGACGTGGTTGAGCCCGAGCCCTGGGGTCGGGCGAGGCAGAGTTCGTCGTCTTCTAAGTCATGGTTGAGTCCGAGCCCTGGGGTTGGGCGAGGCAAAGTCCATCTTCCGAGGCCGAGACGGGGGCCGAACCCTGGGGTCGGGCGAGGCGGAGCTTCCTATGTCGCCCGAGGCTGGACTTAGCCGCTGTCAACCTCACTCTGGCGAGTGGCACGGCAGTCGGAGCAGGGCAGGCGGCGCTGTATTCCTGTCAGGTCGGTCAGTGGAGCGGCGAAGTGACTGCGGTCACTTCGGCTCTATCGACTGAAGAGCGCGCGTCAGGATAAGGTGTCAAGCGTTCCTTGCATTAAATGCTCCTGCGATATGGTCGGTTGGCGTGGCGATCTGGCCAAGGTTGCTTCTCTGCGAAGACTGGGCCTCGGGCGAGCCGAAGGTGTGTTCGTTGCTTGAGGGGGCCCTCGGGCGAGACGTGAATCCTCAGAGGTCGGCTGCCTTTGCCCGAGGCTGGGCTCGGGCGAGGCGAGATCGTGTCCCTTGAGTGGACTGAGCCTTGACCTTAATCGCACCCATCAGGCCTTTGCAGCTTTGTGCTGATGGGGGTTACCAGCTGAGATTAGGAGTCTTGGGGGTACCCCTAATTATGGTCCCCGACAGTAGCCCCCGAGCCTCGAAGGGAGCGTTGATACTCGCTTGGAGGCTTTTGTCGCACTTTTTTGCAAGGGGACCGGCCTTTCTCGGTTGCGTTTCGTTCTGGTGGGTGCGCGCGAGCGCACCCGCCGGGTGTAGCCCCCGAGGCCTCGGAGGAGTGGTCTGACTCCTTCGAGGTCTTAGCGCGTTTCGTGATGCTTTGGCCGGTCTGGTTGTTCCCTCATGCGAACTGGTCGTAGCCCGGGTGCATAGTCGAGTCCCAAGTTCTCGGGCTGGTATGTTGACGCTGTCAACGGTTTGGTCGAAGCCGGGTTTGCGAGAGCAGCCCCAAGCCTCCACACAGAGCGAGAGGACGGTCAAGGACAGACTCGGCTTTTTTCATATGCCCCTGCGTCGCCTTTCCGCAAGGAGGAGGGGGAAAGCGCCATGTTGCCCTCGGAGGGCGCCGAACATGGTGTCTCCAGTGAGTTGCTAGCGGGTGATCCGAGTGGACGCCTGTGCCCCATTCGTTAGGGGTCGGCTAGTGGCCCGGAGGCGCGCTCCAAAAGTACCTGCGGGTGATTTGCCGGACCCGGTCCCCTTTTGACGGGGTCCGAGGGCTCGATGCCTCCCTCTGGTGGGATTCCATTACAAAATCGTTCCCGTCGGTCTCGGAAATGTCCTAGGGTACCTTGGGAGAGTAGCCCGAGCCTTGGTTATGTATCGAATGTACCCAGGGTCATCCCTCGCTGCGTGCTCTGAGGTGGCTGTCGAACCCTTCGGGGGCCAGCCTACGAACCCCTGATCAGTAGTGGGCGTGGAGCCTGAGTGGCCTGAGGCGGCCGTTGAACCCTTCAGAGGGGCCAGCCTTCGAACCTCTGACCAGTAGTGGGCGCGGAGCCCGAGTGCTCTGAGGCGGCTGTTGAACCCTTCCGAGGGGCCAGCCTTCGAACCTCTTATCAGTAGGGGGGCTCGGGGCCCGCTTCCTTCGCGGAGGAGGATCTCATTCGGAGTATCCCCTTTCCCGGTCCCTGTAGCAAGAGAGAGAAAGGGGAAGAGGAAAAGGATACGAAATTGAACGATGTGGCGCACCTTTTTTGACGCGGTCATTATGGTGGAGGTGAAGCGTCGCCCGCTTCGCCTGCCAAAGGTGCCGCCTGTCCTGCCGCAGAGTTAATGCGATGGGACGAGTGATTCGTGGGGCAGCCGTTGTGCGTGCGCGAGCCGTTCGAGGAACGGAACACGGGCGCGTCGTCTTCACGCCGTGGGAGAGGGCTCTCTCGTTGTCCTAGGAGGGGACGTGAGCCTGCAGACGACTTGACCGCTGCTTCTGCCCGCCTGCTGCCGCCATTACTGTCGGCCCATTTCTGGTCGTATCGACCGTCGTGCCTTCTCCCGCGGCTGATTGACCCATGACCGGTGTGCTCGGTTGGCACTGTTGGGTCATGCGCGGGGTTGCCTCGAGTCGCGGCACCGGTTCCGCAGTCGAGAAGGTGCGGTACTGGCGCAGGTGGCGGTGCAGCTTCTCGCACGTAGTAACCGGCGCGCCGGTTCCATGACGTGTGGGCCTAGACCTCCAAGCTGGACGCGTCGAAGTCGAAAGGGTGCGCCCCCTTGGTGCGGTTGCATGCCGCCTGCATGGCGGTCCGCCCTTTCACCCGCTGGTCCGGGCGATAGTGGAGGAATGCTTGTAACCACTGGGCTGTTGTGCGCTCCGCGCGCGGCGGTCTGGCTTCTTCTGTCCTGGGCCATCTTGCATGACGCGTGGGACCCAGCCCCCATGTCGTAGGGGGAGGACCTTGGAGCGTGTTGGAGAAGACTCAGTCTGCGACGGCTGAGGACGCAAGGGGAGAGAGTTGCCTTTAAAAGGAGGGCGACCCCCTTGGACGGCAACCATGTCTTCGCACTCTCCTCATGCATCGCGCCCTTCCACCTTTCGAGCCCCTAGATGGGGAGCGCTTCGCATTGCTTTCGTCTCGTCGTCGGAGGAGGAACGCAACTTCGCGGAAGTTGGTACCTTTCAGCCATCGTTCGGCTTCAAGGATTTTCATCAGGCAGCCCGGCTGCATCCACTCACCGGTGGTCACCCAAGACGGTGACCACCAGCTCGATGGTGGGGAGAAGCGAGTCGGGCTGCGGCCTCTGCCCCGCCCTCAGCTTCAAGGATCTTCATCATCCTTGCTGGGGCGGAGGGGAGTGTGCCGAGTTAGGGCCCGTCTCTGCGCGGGCAGCGGCCCGCTCCTTCCCTCAGTGATCGGGGGGAAGGGCGTTCGTCGTCCGTGGCGCTGGCAGCTGCCGCGTGTCTGGCTCTCCGACCTGAGCGGCTTCGGTGCGGTTTCCGGTGCCACCTCCCACCGAGGCGGCCGGAAGGGGTTTCTCCGCCGACGAGATAGTCGGAGCCGCCTGCGGACTGACCTCCGACTCTATGGCCTTTTGCTTGTCCTCGCCCCTCGAGTGGGGACGCGGGCGAGGGCCTTGTCGCAGCAGCGTCTGCCCTGAGGTCATCGCTGCTGCGGTTTGGCCACCCAGAGCGGAGGTCGTTGTCGCTGCTGCCGGAGCGGGCGTCGGCGAGCCACCTAGGGTTTCGTCGCCCCGCAGGCCCTCCAATGTGGGGGGTTGTTTGTACCTGCGGGGGCGGAACCGGAGTTCCGTTTGTAATGGCACCTTGAGTGTTGGCGTATGTTCATTGTGGCTGTCGGGGCCTGAACATTTAGGTATTTTGGGTGTAATACCATGTTTTTTTCTCATTTTCGAGCACTGGAACTCGCCTGTCGGCTAGCCGAACCGCTTAACCAAATGTGAGTTGCTCTGTGCGGAAGGTGACGAGTGACGTATCCATATCCCGGAGGCGTAGGAATCCCTTGGCTCGGTCGGCCTTGCCGCCCGAGGCTTCACTTGCTTAGTCAAAGAAACCCTCGGCCGCTCTGCGGTGAGTCGAGGTCGAGGGCAGTGGTGTCAGCGTGGACAGAGGCGGAGTTGGCTCGAAAAAGGAAGCTTCGTCGGCTGGGGCCTGGCCGGGTCGTCCACTGGTGGGACCAACGCCGGAGTCGAGTTGTCGAGGCCACGAGCCGGGCTGGTGTCCTCGGGGGACAGCTGGATGAGGCTTCGAGGCGGCCGGCCGAGCCGTCTGCTCGGGCCGAGTTCCTGGAGGAGACCCTGGCGGCGATGGCCCGGGCGTGGTGCTGACGTCGTCCTTCGAAGCGGAGATCCTCCGACCGTGTTGCCGTCCGAGGCTCGGTCGGACTTCGCCGAAGGTGGGGTTGACACCGAGGGTGCTGCTGCTCCCCCTCCATCGACGTCTGAGCCTGCAGGATTGGTTCGCCTGTAGTATGCATATGTTTTTTGCGACCGCCGAGGCCCAAACATACTATCGTCGCGTTGTAAAGCTGCGTTTCTTTTCCTCTTGTTTCGAGTATCAGGGCTTGCTCGTCGGTAGCAGAATCATTTATCCGAGCTAGAGTTACTTCTCACGGAAGGTGATGAGTGAGGTATCCGTATCCCGGAGGCCTAGGAATCCCTCGGCTCGGTCGGCCTTGCCGCTTACGTGTACTCTTGCTCGTCCGCGGGATTCTATTATCGACGTAGCCGAGAAAACCCATAAAATCGTTTCGGTAGAAAGTCTTTTGAGCGTTAAGGCTTGTTCGGTCAGCAGGATCGCTCGTCCGAACGCGAGTTACTTCTCGCGGAAGGTGATGAGTGAGGTATCCATATCTCGGAGGCGTAGGAGTCCCTCGGCTCGGTCGGCCTTGCCTGCTTACGTGTACTCCGTCGTTTTCATGATCCCACTACCGAAGTAGTCGAAAAGCACAAAAGATATTCTGGCAGAAAGACTTTTTCCGAGGAAAATTTTGACGCGGAGGGGGTTCCCCCCTTCTAGCCCCCGAGGGAAGGTCGGGCTTTGCCGAGGCAAGGCTGAACCTTCCTTGATGGTTAGACTTTGTATGTAAACGAGGTATATGAACGGCTTGAAAACATCTTAAGGGTAGAAGCGACGTAGCTGTCGGATGTTCCAAGCGTTGTTGTAGACCTCGCCTTGACTGTTGGCCAGCTTGTATGTCCCGGGCTTCAAAACCTTAGCGATGACGAACGGCCCTTCCCAGGGAGGCGTGAGCTTGTGCCGCCCTCGGGCATCTTGTCGTAGTCGAAGTACCAAGTCGCCCACCTGGAGTTCTCGGGACCGAACCCCTCGGGCGTGGTAGCGTCACAGGGATTGCTGATACCGCGTCGAGTGTAGTAAGGCCACGTCCCGAGCCTCCTCCAGCTGGTCCAGTGAGTCTTCTTGGTTGGTCTGGTTGCGTCGGTCGTCGTACGCCCTCGTCCTCGGGGAACCGTATTCTAAGTCTGTGGGCAAGATGGCCTCGGCCCCATAGACTAGAAAGAACAGTGTGAAGCCCGTGGCTCGGCTCGGCGTTGTCCTCAGGCTCCAGACCACCAAGGGGAGTTCCTTCATCCATCGCCTGCCGAACTTGTGGAGGTCGTTGTAGATCCTCGGCTTGAGTCCTTGCAGAATCATGCCGTTGGCACGTTCTACCTGCCCATTCGTCATGGGGTGTGCCATGGCGGCCCAGTCCACCCGGATGTGGTGATCCTCGCAGAAGTCCAGGAACTTTCTGCCGGTGAACTGGGTGTCGTTGTCGGTGATGATGGAGTTTGGGACCCCGAAGCGATGGATGATGTTGGTGAAGAATGCCACCGCTTGTTCGGACTTGATGCTGCTTAGGGGTCGGACCTCGATCCACTTGGAGAATTTGTCGATGGCAACCAGTAGGTGCGTGTAGCCCCCGGGTGCCTTCTGCAAGGGACTGACGAGGTCCATACCCCACACAGCAAACGACCAGGTGATGGGTATTGTTTGCAGAGCCTGAGCGGGTAGGTGCGTCTGCCTTGCGTAGAATTGACACCCTTGGCAGGTGCGAACAATTCTAGTGGCGTCGGCCACCGCGGTCGGCCAGTAGAAACCTTGTCGGAAAGCATTTCCAACAAGGGCTCGAGGCGCTGCGTGATGACCGCAAGCCCCCGAGTGTATTTCTTGTAAGAGCTCCTGGCCTTCGGCGATGGATATGCATCGCTGGAGGATGCCGGAGGGGCTACGGTGGTAGAGCTCCTTCCCGTCACCCAGCAAGACGAATGACTTGGCGCGCCGCGCCAGTCGCCGAGCTTCGGCTCGGTCGAGGGGCAGCTCTCCTCGGTGGAGATATTGCCGGTATGGGGTCTGCCAGTCTCGATCAGGCGGGACCCCATTCCGCTCTCCCTTGACGCGCAGTGCCTCACCCTCGGGGGCCGAGGGTGCCTCGGGCTGAGCCGAGGGCGCCTCGGGCAGGGCCGAGACCTTCTCGGGCTCGGGCGTGTCGTTGGTCTTGACTGAGGGTTGATGTAGGTCCCGGGAGAAGACGTTCGGGGGAACCGTTGTTCGCGCCGAAGCTATCTTCGCCAGCTCGTCCGCAGTCTCGTTGTACCGCCGGGCGACGTGGTTGACCTCGAGCCCGTAGAACTTGTCCTCCAGGCGCCGAACCTCGTCGCAGTAGGCTTCCATCTTCGGGTCGCGGCAATGGGAGTTCTTCATGACTTGGTCGATGACAAGCTGCGAGTCGCCGCGAGCGTCGAGGCATCGGACCCCTAGCTCGATGGCGATGCGCAACCCGTTAACCAGAGCCTCATACTCGGCCACATTGTTGGACGCCGGGAAATGGAGGCACAGCACGTAGCGGAGGTGCTTCCTGAGAGGTGAGATAAAGAGCAGGCCCGCGCCTGCCCCTGTTTTCATCAGCGACCCGTCGAAAAACATGGTCCAGAGTTCCGGTTGGATCGGAGCTGCCGGGAGCTGGGTGTCGACCCATTCAGCCACAAAGTCCGCCAAGACTTGGGACTTGATGGCCTTCCGAGGGGCGAACGAGATTGTCTCGCCCATGATTTCCACCGCCCACTTTGCAATCCTACCCGAGGCCTCTCAGCACTGGATGATCTCCCCCAGGGGGAAGGATGACACCACAGTCACCGGATGAGACTCGAAGTAGTGTCGCAACTTCCGCCGCGTCAGAATCACCACGTACAACAGCTTCTGAATTTGTGGGTAGCGGATCTTGGTCTCAGACAGTACCTCACTGATGAAGTAGACCGGCCTCTGGACGGGCAATGCATGCCCTTCTTCTCGCCTTCCGACCACGATCGCGGCGCTGACCACCTGAGTGGTAGCGGCGACGTAGATTAAGAGGGCTTCTCTGGCAGCGGGAGGCACCAGGATGGGTGCGTTCGTAAGGAGCGCCTTCAGGTTCCCGAGGGCTTCCTCAGCCTCGGGGGTCCAAGTGAAGCACTTGGTCTTTCTTAAGAGGCGGTACAGAGGTAGGCCTCTTTCGCCAAGACGCGAGATGAAGCGGCTCAGAGCCGCAAGGCACCCCATGACCCTCTGTACGCCTTTCAAGTCCTTGATGGGCCCCATGTTGGTGATGGCCGCGATTTTCTCCGGGTTGGCCTCGATGCCCCGCTCGGAGACGATGAACCCCAAGAGCATGCCTCGGGGGACTCCAAAGACGCACTTCTCGGGGTTGAGTTTTACGCCTTTCGCCTTGAGACACTTGAATGTCGTTTCAAGGTCGGAGAGGTGGTCGGAGGCTTTCCTCGTCTTGACTACGATGTCGTCGACGTAAGCCTCGACGGTCCGACCAATGTGCTCTCCGAACACGTGGTTCATGCACCTTTGGTATGTCGCACCCGCATTCCTTAAACCAAATGGCATAGTAACGTAGCAGTACATGCCAAAAGGTGTGATGAAAGAAGTCGCGAGCTGGTCGGACTCTTTCATCCTGATTTGGTGATACCCTGAGTAGGCATCGAGGAAAGACAGGGTTTCGCACCCAGCAGTGGAATCCACGATTTGATCGATGCGAGGCAGAGGGTAGGGAACCTTCGGACATGCTTTGTTTAGACCAGTGTAGTCTACACACATCCGCCATTTCCCTCCTTTCTTTTTCATAAGCACAGGGTTGGCAAGCCATTCAGGATGGAATACCTCTTTGATGAAGCCTGTGGCCATCAGCTTGTGGATCTCCTCGCCTATGGCTCTGCGCTTTTCTTCGTCAAATCGGCACAGAGGCTGCTTCACGGGTCGGGCTCCAGCTCGGATATCCAGTGAGTGCTCGACGACATCCCTCGGTATGCCAGGCATGTCCGAGGGACTCCACGCGAAGACTTTGGCGTTCGCACGGAGAAAGTCGACGAGCACTGCTTCCTATTTGGGGTCGAGCTCGGAGCCGATCCGTATCTGCTTGGAGGCGTCGTTGCTGGGGTCGAGAGGGACGGACTTAACCGTCTCTACTGGCTCGAAGTTGCCGGTGTGACACTTTGCATCTGGCGCCTCCTTGTAGAGGCTCTCCAGGTCGGCGATGAGGGCCTCAGATTCGGCGAGGGCCTTGGCGTACTCCACGCACTCCACGTCGCATTCGTACGCGTGTCGGTACGTGGGGCCGACGGTGATGACCCCGTTGGGGCCCGGCATTTTGAGCTTGAGGTAGGTGTAGTTGGGGACGGCCATGAACTTGGCGTAGCATGGCCTCCCCAGTACTGCGTGGTAGGTTCCTCAGAACCCGACCACCTCGAACGTGAGGGTCTCCCTTCGGAAGTTGGAGGGAGTCCCGAAGCAGACGGACAGATCGAGTTGTCCGAGGGGTTGGACGCGTTTCCCGGGATGATCCCGTGAAAAGGCACCGCGCCGGCCCAGATCGAGGACAGATCGATCTGCAGGAGCCCGAGGGTCTCGGCGTAGATGATGTTGAGGCTGCTGCCTCCGTCCATGAGGACCTTGGTGAGCCTGACGTTGCCGATGACGGGGTCGACAACGAGCGGATATTTCCCCGGGCTCGGCACGCGGTCGGGGTAGTCGCCCTGGTCGAAGGTGATGGGCTTGTCGGACCAGTCTAGGTAGACTGGCGCCACCACCTTTACCGAGCAGACCTCCCGACGCTCTTGCTTGCGGTGCCGAGCCGAGGCGTTTGCCACTTGCCTACCGTAGATCATGAAGCAGTCGTGGACCTCGGGGAACTCTTCTGCCTTGTGATCCTCCTTCTTGTCGTTGTTGTGGGCCCTGCACCTTCCGCAGGTGGCCCGGCCTTATGAAAGTGGCACCGAAGCATGACACACTCCTCAAGGGTGTGCTTGGCGGGCCCCTGATGATAGGGGCACGGCTCCTTGAGCATCTTATCGAAGAGATTGGCACCTCCAGGAGGTTTCCGAGGGTTCTTGTACTCAGCGGCGGTGACAAGGTCCGCGTCGGTGGCATCGCGTTTCGCTTGCGACTTCTTCTTGTTCTTCTTCTTGGTGCCGCGCTGGGCGGACGCCTCGGGGACGTCTTCTGGCTGGCGGCCTTGGGGCTGCTTGTCCTTCCGGAAGATGGCCTCAACCGCCTCCTGGCCAGAGGCGAACTTGGTGGCGATGTCCATCAGCTCGCTCGCCCTGGTGGGGGTCTTGCGACCTAGCTTGCTCACCAGGTTGCGGCAGGTGGTGCCGGCGAGGAACGCGCCGATGACGTCCGAGTCGGTGACGTTGGGTAGCTCGGTGCGCTGCTTCGAGAATCGCCGGATGTAGTCCCGGAGAGACTCTCCCGGCTGCTGGCGGTAGCTTCAGAGATCCAAGGAGTTCTCAGGGCGCACGTACGTGCCCTGGAAGTTGCCGGCGAAGGCTTGGACCAGGTCGTCCCAGTTGGAGATCTGCCCCGGAGGCAGATGCTCTAGCCAGGCTCGAGCGGTGTCAGAGAGGAACAGGGGGAGGTTGCGGATGATGAGGTTGTCATCATCCGTTCCACCCAGCTGGCAGGCCAGTCGGTAGTCCGCGAGCCACAGTTACGGCCTCGTCTCCCCCGAGTACTTTGTGATGGTAGTCGAGGTTCGGAACCGGGTCGGGAACGACGCCCATCGTATGGCCCGGCTGAAAGCCTGCGGACCGGGTGGTTCGGGCGAGGGGCTCCGATCCTCCCCGCTGTCGTAGCGTCCCCCACGCCTGGGGTGGTAGCCTCGGCGCACCCTCTCGTCGAGGTGGGCTCGACGGTCGCGGTGGTGGTGCTCGTTGCCGAGGCGACCCGGGGCCGCAGGCGCTGTGTTGCGCGTGCGCCCGGTGTGTACCGAGGCTTCCCGCACGAATCAGGAAGCCGCGGCGCGATGCTCCAAGGGGTACCCCTGCCTTCGGGAGGTAGAGCTTTCGGCCCGTCGGACCGTGGCATCTTCCAGGAGATTTTTGAGCTCTCCCTGGATACGCCGCCCTTCGGTGGTCGATGGTTCCGGCATCGAGCGGAGTAGTATTGCTGCTGCAGCCAGGTTCTGGCCGACCCCACTGGAAGCTGGTGGCGGCCTTGCCCTGACGTCGTCGGCAATGCGGTGCTGGAGGCCCTAGGGTAGATGACGCGCTTCTCCGGCCGGAACTTGGTCTGCCCATTCCTGCCCGATGTTCCGCCGGAACTGCTCAAGTGTTCCTGCTCCCTCGTCGAGCCTCGCCTGCATCTCGCGGATTTGCTCGAGCTGTGCGTCCTGACCCCCCGCAGGGACTGGGACCACAGCTAGCTCCCGAAGGATGTCAACGCGAGGCGCAGGCCTAGGGGGATTGCCGCTCTCCGGCATACTAAGATGGTTGCCTTCGCCGGGACCCCCTAGATCGACATGGAAACATTCACGACTCGGGTTGCAGTCCTCGTCGCCGAAGTTGCGGCTACCATCGGAACAATCGGAGAGGTAGTAGTCGCATGCGGTCATGAAGTCCCGCATGGCACTGGGGTTACCGAGCCCGGAGAAATCCCAACAAAAGTCGGTCTCGTCATCTTCCTCGGAACCCGAGGGTCCGTAGGTCGAGACGGCCGTCAGTCTGTCCCAGGGTGACCGCATATGGTACCCCAGAGGGTTGGTACATGCCTCTATGAAGGCTTCCACCGAAGCGAGGTCGCTTGGTGGGTCGAAGCTGAATCCAAAAGGCACGAGATGGGAATTGGTCGGTACCTCTTGGTCGACAGGTGGTGACGAAGTCGCGTCAGGGGCGGACTACACCGTTGTCTCAGGTACGAGGGCGACGCCCAGCAAGTCCTTCGCGAGCGTTCTGGCGTCGTTCGTCTGCTTGGGGTTGGCGTGTTGCGGGGAACGACGCTCGTCTTCGTCTCAGACGCAAGGTCGAAGCCCGACGTGTCCCCCGCTGGGGCGCCGGCGTCGTCGACTTGCTCGACAGCCGATGAGGTGCCGCCTCCTGCTTGGCCATGGTTGCCCCGCCTCCTCCTTCGTCGGTGGGGGAGGTGACGGGACAAATCCGGATGTTGTTCTTCTGCCATGTGGGGAAGACGTCGTTGATTCCGCCGCCGGCGGGCGGGCTGACGGCCGCCATTGTCGCTGTCGCGCGGCGGAGGAAGGAGTATCATGTCGTAGCTGCCGTCGAGGGACATGAACTCAAGACTCCCGAAACGGAGCATCGTCCCGGGTTGGAAAGGTTGCTGGAGACTACCCATCTGGAGCTTGACGGGAAGCTGTTCGTCAACACGCAACAGGCCCCTACCTAGCGCGCCAACTGTCGGCGTTTCGACCCCGGGGCGTCCCTGGACCGACGAGTAAATTGTCGCTGCGTGCCCCAGCCCAGATGGGTCGGCGCGAGACAGGACACAAAGGGGGGAGAACAGTAAGGGGAAACCGTGGCCTTCGTGTTGTCCTGCGCCCAGGGCGAATGGATGCGCTTGCAGTAGGGGGTTACAAGCGTTCGCGTGGGAGAGAGAGAGAGCGAGAGCCTTATGCGTCGGCCCGTTCTCCCGCGCGGCCAGCCTCCTCATACGAGAGCCTGGACCTTCCTTTTATAGGCGTAAGGAGAGGGTCCAGGTGTACAATGGGGGGTATAGCAGTGTGCTAACGTGTCTAGCAGAGAGGAGCTAGAGCCCTAAGTACATGCCGTCGTGGCAGTCGGAGAGGTTTTGGCACCCTGTTCATGTGATATCGTGGCCGTCGGAGGAGCGCTGGAGCCCTACGGAAGTACAGCTGTCGGGGCTGCCGGATTCTTGCTGACGTCTCCTTGCCGACGTAAGGGGCTAGGAGCTGCCGTCGTCATGGAGCGTGCGGGGTGTCATCATTACTTGTTTACTGGGGCGAGCCAGATGGGACGCCGGTCTTGTTCCCCGTAGCCTGAGCTAGCTAGGGGCAGGGTAATGATGGCCCCCCTGACGATGTGGCCAGTCCGGACCCGAGTTTGGGCGAGGTGGCGATTCCTCCGAGGTCGAGGTTGAGTCCGAGCCCTGGGGTCGGGCGAGGCGGAGTCCATCGTCTTCCGGAGCCGAGGATGAGTCCGAGCCCTAGGGTCGGGCGAGACGGAGTTCGTCGTCTTCCGGAGCCGAGGCTGAGTCCGAGCCCTGGGGTCGGGCGAGGCGGAGTTCGTCGTCTTCCGGAGCCGAGGCTGAGTCCGAGCCCTGGGGTCGGGCGAGGCAGAGTTCGTCGTCTTCTAAGTCGTGGTTGAGTCCGAGCCCTGGGGTCGGGCGAGGCAGAGTTCGTCGTCTTCTAAGTCGTGGTTGAGTCCGAGCCCTGGGGTCGGGCGAGGCGAAGTCCATCTTCCGAGGCCGAGACGGGGGCCGAACCCTGGGGTCGGGCGAGGCGGAGCTTCCTATGTCACCCGAGGCTGGACTTAGCTGCTGTCGACCTCACTCTAGCGAGTGGCACGACAGTCGGAGCAGGGCAGACGGCGCTGTATTCCTGTCAGGTCGGTCAGTGGAGCGCCGAAGTGACTGCGGTCACTTCGGCTCTGTCGACTGAAGAGCGCGCGTCAGGATAAGGTGTCAGGCGATCCTTGCATTAAATGCTCCTGCGATATGGTCAGTTGGCGTGGCGATCTGGCCAAGGTTGCTTCTCTGCGAAGACTGGGCCTCGGGCGAGCCGAAAGTGTGTCCGTTGTTTGAGGGGGCCCTCGGGCGAGACGTGAATCCTCCGGGGTCGGCTGCCTTTGCCCGAGGCTAGGCTCGGGCGAGGCGAGATCGTGTCCCTTGAGTGGACAGAGCCTTGACCTTAATCGCGCCCATCAGGCCTTTGCAGCTTTGTGCTGATGGGGGTTACCAGCTGAGATTAGGAGTCTTGGGGGTACCTCTAATTATGGTCCCCGACAAATATATTCTAAAACTAAAATCGATGGTAAAGAGACTAATAATTTATGTTCTAGTTGATTATATGAAAATAGTTTTGTTGCTCGAAGATACTATGGGTGAAAATTTGACAGGTAGTGCACCACCAAGTGTGCTTCATTTTTCTAGTGCTCCAAATAATTATTGTTTTCTCCATTTTAAATTATAGGACTTTTTAGGTTCATTCTTTTGTTATGTACTTTGTCAATGCCCCTTGGGTATGGATACCCTAGGTGCTACAGGTAAACTAGTCCTGCGTAGAGAGGACATGACATGATATAGGCCCCACACTCGAGGTGGTTTAAGGCAACAATACCTCACTACATAATCAATAGACAGCGAGTGGACCGAGGTTTGGGGATCTGATGTCATGGTCGTCGAAGGTGGGTCTGAGGCAGAGGGTGATGCCCGCGAGGAGCAGGCTATGTCGGGGAGGCACGACAGCGGGTTGCTCAGGCTATGTTGGAGAGGCATGGTGACAGGTTGCTTGAGGTCGAGGGATCCCGCTCCACGGTCGTCGTCAGGGGACGCGAGGCCGATGTCGAGGCAGAGAGAGATGGATGGGGCAACACAGAGTACGATGTCAAGCAACTGGAGTTAGAGGATTGGACTACAGGTTCCATATAAATAAGTATAAGTGTTTTTTTTTGCAAAAGTCAATGATTGTAGAAACCATGTAAACTGCTGCATTATATAGCATAAATACTAGCAAAGTGCTTGTATGTTGCCATGATTTCCATTTATGGTTGAGTATAGAGTATAAAACACAAAGATACATGTTCTGTTGGCTTGGCTAGGTTTGTGAACGTGGTTTGGAGCCAACAACCATGGTTTAAATCCTCGTTTATGCATGAAAACTATACACGTGGACATCTATGTTTTTGTTGGCTAGGTGGGAATTCCTATTACATATAATTTTAGCTTTTTTACCATTTATATGCAAGGGAGCACGACGATCATAGAAGTTTTATATAGTAGAGACAGAGAGAAGAGAGAGGAGAAAAGGACGAGAACTTACACTCTAGGCACACGCACGAAAACATCACCATCTAACTCTACTCCTTTAAAGCACAAGTTTCGTGTGTTGTGTGTCGTGCGTCACATGCGCAGCACGTAGAATAGATTTGTTCTTCTATGCACCTCTCGCCTAACAATCAGGTCGTTACCTCCTAGATGGGCCGTGAGAAAACACTCAACCCCTCATGACATGAAGCCATACGTAACGCTCTCAGATAGTATAATTTGCTAGTTAAAGGAGAATGAGCAACCGAGCGAGAAAAAAAAATGTTGGTCTTCTATTCGACTTATATTTTTATTGGTCTTTTAGCTAAGATAAAGTACAATAATATCTGTTACACCTTAATTTTAAATTTAATTTTTTAAGAGGCCCATTGCACTAATTTAGTGCTGGACCATTTTGTCACAAGCTCACAACCCACGTATACTTAACTTCGAGAAAGAAACAGTACTTCTGCGGGTGAAACCAAACCCAAGCCTAGCCGAGCCGCCCCCAAATCATTAGCCTCCCTCCCCTTTGTTTGTTCGTTCGATTGTTTGGCGAGTAACAACTACCACCACCCGCAACCGCAGCAATCTCCCCTCGCCAACTCCGTCTCGGGTTAACCATTCGTCATTGCCGAGGAGGAGGCCCGGTCGTCGTGTGAGGTGTTCTGGATCTCGGATGGCGTCGGCCAAGTCGTCGCGGTCGCGGCCCGCGGGCCACTCGGGGGTGTTCCCGGTGGGCAGCGCCGCCGCGGTGGGGAGCGGGGGCGGGGGAGGCGGCGGCGGCGATGGCGGAGTGCAGCTCGCCGACAAGCTTAAGATTTTCAAGACCGACAACTTCGATCCCGACGCCTACGTGCAGTCCAAGTGCCAGACCATGAACGAGAAGGTGAGCCTACCTGCCTGCCATCTCTGATCCGGTCGCGTTGCGAGGTCCAGTTCGCGGGCTCCATCCTGCTGCGCCTGTTGTCAGGGTGCGTTGGACCGTGGGGGTGGTGGAGAGGTCTCATTTCGTTGTTGCATGGTGGGGTACTGGGGTGTCTATTGGACTAGGCGAATGTGATCTGTGGCGCAGTGGTTGGTGTTGGAATTCATGCGAATTGCGCAACATTGGTGATTCTGTTCTCTGGATGATTGGTCATTCAGGGAATGCACTTTGACACTTTGTAGGAGGGTGCTTGATCGATATCTCAATGTGTGTTCTTAGCGCAATGGGTGCTTTGCAGTGAAAAAATGATCTGGCATAACTTGTCGGGGTGATATCGGAATTTGTATGCTTCACTGTAGAAAAAAAATCTATACTGGTGGCATATATTATTGTTGTTGTTGTTGTTTTATTCTGCTGTGTGTTCAAATTAGAAAACTGAATATGTTCCAAACAAGAGGAGTATTGTCTTATGATTTTATCTGCAGATTTGAGTACAAGCCAGGGATTTTGAAATACTTGAGTTGACGCTTGGATATGTTGCCACTATTCAGGTTGCATCATGATATGGTTATGTTCGGGTTTTATTTAGAAATGAAATATGGTTATATTTATGCTGCCATGTAGAAATGAAATGTGGTTATATTCAATTTTTGGGTAGACATGGGAATTCATGACATTGCTTTTGGAAATAGGGCATCTTGAGTTTGGTATGGCTATTGCTACAGAAATTTTGAGTCCAAACCTAGTTATAATGATCAGAGCAATTAAAGGGACCACAACCATTCTAATACATCTTTGTGTTCTAAATACATTGCTTTTTTGGTGATAGAGAGAATGGTTTTTTGTTCTTTTGGCATCATCTGCAGCTCGGAAAGCTACTCAATTGAAAGAATTTGCCCTTGCATGCTATATTACTTGAGTTATGATTTTTAGTTTTGTGATAAATTTTGATTAAACGATTGAGAATGCAACAGATTCTGTATCATGTTTTTACTCTATTCCTCACTATGCATGTTACTTGAATGTTTGCTTTTTTGGGGCAACTGGGATAACTTCCCTCTAGCCTAACAAGATCCATGTGAGTTTAGAATATTTAACTTTTGGATCTACAACCATCCCTTTGTATGAGCCGATTGTTGTACATCTCTTTCTTGAACCTTATGAAAGGCTACTGATCTTTTTTTGGTTTGACATTTCAGCAAAATTCCTAGTTTTTCTTGGTTTAATATGACCAAAGCATAATATACCTAATTTCTCTTTACTAACAAAATAAAATCTCTCCGTGTGGCTTTCATGTTTGGACAGTGTATTTGTTTCATGAGAATAATTTGGACTGAGTTTATTGCTCACTTTCCATATCTTTAAAATTTACCATTTTTCAATATCTGGGATGCTGGTACATAGTAATGCATTTTCATGAAATTTTTATGGATTCTTTATAATGCACTAGCTAATGCTAATTTCTGAGGCATGATTATTGGCATTGGCCTTTCACTCTCTTGGCATTTTACAATTACGTTTCTTAAGACATCTGCCCTTGTACATATGCTTACTGTGTTTCCTGTGCTGCTGACATTGTTGAAATGTTGAATTCCACCTGAGCAGTCAGTACATTGTTAGAGTGTGCACCAGACATAACTGACAAGGAAAACCAAATTCATTTCAGGAAATAAGACATCTGTGTTCCTATCTCCAAGACCTAAAGAAGGCTTCAGCTGAAGAGATGCGTAGAAGTGTTTACGCAAATTATGCTGCATTTATCAGGTCTGTCATTCACCTCTTTTGCTAAATTATGCTGCGCTGCTATTTAGGGATGACAATGAGTTTAGTTAGATATGGGTGCATTAAACAGGCCTTCGCTGCAAATTTAGGGACATAAAACCAAGCACGCACCTGCAACACCCACACCCACGGCTAATAGTCACCTGAGACCCAGTTGTCACCTGATGGCTCTCACCACAGCAAGAGAAACTCCAAATGCAATAGATTCAAGAAATCCATTCGGCCAAGCAACTAATACAGGGCATCCACCAAACAGGAAGAATTGGTTAATCATGGATCTGGCTGGTTGCCATGACTGTTATTGCTGTCCTCAGCATCTCACGTGGCACCATCAATGCCACAGCCATGGTTGCGAAGGGGCCTGCAGCCATGGTGGCTATGGAGTGGCCAGTATAGGGAAGGGTGCAGTCCATTGTGGGTGGTGAGATCGGTAGGGAGGCATCACATGCATTAGACTGGGGAGGTTGGGAGTGGATTTCAACCATTTCGCTGCAGGGAGGACATTGTTGGCAAACAGTGACATGTACTGTTCGTGGTGATTTTGGTATTGTGGCTGGGTACTTGAGGGAAGGGGCAGAGGAGGGAGGGCGTGCCTGAGGCCGTAGTGTTTCAATTGGGCTAGCTATATATGTGATACTCGTGGCCTGTTGTGTATAGTCTGTCCTTGTATCCAGTTACACATTGGGCACCCATGGATCAAGTGGCAGACCCACCCCCAACCTGCTTCGTTTCGGGTAGCCAATCTGCTCTACGCCTCTACCCATCTGTGGGATTTTGCACCCACACTCACAACCATTCAGTACAAAACCTGAGCGTACCCACACCCACATCCAACTGTCATATGTCACATCCGGTCCAGTTTGATTTGTCCCATAGTGGCCCATGTTGTGTATTAATATGAGATTGTAGGGGTTTAGTCCCACCTTGGTTGTTGAAGAGGGGTAGCCTTTACCACCATCGGGGGTTAACCGTTTTATGCGTTGTGAAGACGAAAGCATAAGCTGGTTGGTGGAGGTGTGTGGTTGACTAAACGTGCAGACTGCAGAGTTGCTCTGAGATGTTTGGACTCTAGGGCATTACAACATCCCTAGTGCTGTTGTCACCTTAGTTTGAGATATCGACACTCCATTTAATCATGAAGATGCTTGTACCCTCTGTAGACCATTCCGTGTGTTGTGCAATATCTTTTTATTATCATTTATCACTTTCATCCATGGTTTTCAAGTTGTCGCCTAAGCGTCCAGGCGCTAAAAATCATGGGTGCCCCCGTCATCACAACCGTAATCTAACAGAACAAGAGAGGAGGCGAGGGAGAAGAAAAAAGAAGAACTAGAGAAGGCAAAGCTCCTACCTCTGCCCCATCCCCATCGGCTCCCATGGCCATGGCAGCTTTCCTCACTGGCCAGTAGCCCTCGATCTGCATAGAGTGGAGAGGGGTCTGCAAGGGGGTGGCACTAGCATGGGAGAAGGGGAGGGTAAGCGACAGGGAATGCTGGAGGAGAGGTGCCGGCGGCAGCAATAGATGTGAACGGGAGGGGGAGGGGGATATATATATATATATATATATATATATATATATATATATATATATATATATATATATATATATATATATATATATATATATATATATGTGTGTGTGTGTGTGTGTGTGTGTGTGTGTGTGTATATATATATATATATATATATATATATATAGAGAGAGAGAGAGAGAGAGAGAGGGAGGGAGGAGGGAGGGGGGGAGGCGGTACCTGATGGAAGGGTCTTGGGAGGACAGTGGCGGCACTAGGTCGTGCTTAGGGAAGGTTATATGGACTGCTTGGTGGTCTCTTGGGCTGGAATTTGTTAGTTTCTTCCCCTTTCTTCTTTTCCTTTTCCTACCTCCACACTGCAACACTGAAGTTCTTCCTATTCATATGGTGTCGCCTTGCTTATGTCTCAAAGGGTGGCTCGCCATCGCCTTAATAACCATGCCTCATCAAATCCTTATTTTTCTTTCTCATAACAACTCTTAACTATCATCATGCTAATTGTTGCCTACAGAAGGGCAGGTCTGATGCAGTGGTGAGAGCTATCTCATTGAGTTACCAGGTCATGGGTTTGAAGCGGCCTATCCGCATTTGTGGGGGGAAGGCTTGACTCGGTTTTGTTAGAGTGGATGCATTAATCAGTTTAACCCAAAAGTTTAAGCTATTAGGAGAAGGTAAGCAATCCACTTGTACACTTCAACACCCCCACTCACGTGCAACTAGAGAGAAAGGTGCAAACATGAAAATAAAGGGGTGGAGGCACAAATAAGGCCTCTGCCAGGATTCGAACTCAAGACCTTTGGCTTCGATACCATGTTAGAGTTGACGCACTAACCAGTTCAACCCAAAAGCTTAAGTTGTTAGGAGAAGATAGGCAATCTACTTATACACTTCAACAGGTTCACTAACCAGTTGAACCCAAAAGCTTAAACCGTTAGGAGAAGGTGGACAATCCGCTTATACACTTCAAACTTTTATCCCTTGCCCAGAGGCTTAGGCCCCACTCATGTGGGAGCCTCCGGCACTAGGTCTGCTCTTTTTTTTCAATGATATAGCAAATCTTTTTCTTTATGACTTGAACCATATAATCAATTAAACTAGTGCACATGCAAAGGAGGTATTTGCCTACTTTTATTATTGTGTTGATAATATCTTTGTCCTCTTATTATATGTATATGAGTATATCTGGTTTTGTTTCGCTCAAATGCTTTGACATTTCCAAAGATTATTTCCTGCTAGAGGATAGTAATCTAATAATAAATGATAGAATCAGTGTTACAATGTGTATATAGACCTCCCCCCCCCCCCCCCCCTAATAAGCCTAAGAGAGTGCATGGGCTGGGTTAGGCCCATAACACAGCCTACAACACAGCAGCATAGAAGCTATACACACAGCAATAACACCCATACATAAACAGCACAGTCTAACATTTCCTTATCTAGTATTAGCATACCTGTTTTTATTGATTGAGGGTTGTATCAATGTTATATTTTTATATTCGGCCTGAACTTTTCTTATTTACTTAGTGTCTAGTTTATGACATGTGAAATCAAAGTTTGTATTGTACCATTGTGGGACATCTTTTGCTCAAATAATTACTTTGTATGTATTTTCTTGTGACCAGAACATCTAAGGAGATATCAGACCTTGAAGGGGAACTACTGTCAATTAGAAATCTGCTTAATACACAGGCAGCTTTAATTCATGGTCTATCTGAAGGAGTTCAGATAGATTCATTGACTTCAGGCCCTGAAGGTTCTGCAGAAGACGACATATCCAATGTTGAAGATCAGGAGCCTTCAGAAATACAGAAATGGTCTGCAGATTTCCCTGACATGCTTGATGTTTTGCTAGCTGAGCGAAGAGTGGATGAAGCACTGGATGCACTGGATGAAGCAGAACAGGTTGCTGTTGATGCAAAACGAAAACAGACTCTAACTGCAGCTGAAGTTTTGGCTTTGAAAAGATCAATCTCTGATAATCGTCAGAGGCTGGCAGATCAGCTTGCTGAAGCTGCTTGTCAGTCTTCCACTCGTGGTATTGAGCTTCGAGCTGCGGCTTCTGCCCTCAAAAGACTTGGTGATGGCCCCCGAGCTCACAGCCTCTTACTCAGTGCACATAATCAAAGGCTTCAATGCAATATGCAAACTATACATCCATCTAGCACTTCATACGGTGGGGCATACACCGCAGCACTTGCTCAACAAGTTTTTTCAGTCATAGCTCAGGCACTAAGTGACTCTGTGGATGTGTTTGGTGACGAGTCTTGCTACGCGTCTGAACTGGTAACGTGGGCTACCAAGCAGGTTATGTCCTTTGCACTCCTGGTAAAGAGGCATGTGTTGTCCTCTTGTGCAGCTGCTGGAGGCTTGAGGGCAGCTGCAGAATGTGTTCAGATATCACTTGGCCATTGTTCTTTGCTGGAAGCTCGTGGTCTGTCTGTTTCATCTGTCCTCCTCAAACATTTCAAGCCCAGTCTAGAGCAAGCGTTAGATGCTAACTTGAGGAGAATTGAGGAGAGTACTGCTGCACTAGCAGCAGCTGATAACTGGATACTCACATATCCCCCAACTGGTATTCGTCCATTAACTAGATTATCTGCTGCTAATTTGGCACTTCAGCCTAAGCTCTCTAGCAGCGGACACCGTTTCAATTCAATGGTTCAGGTAATGGTTACCTCTTTTGGTTATATTGCAAGAATGAATCTATCTTTTTGTTGTGCCCAGACAGATGATAATGATCTTTTTTAAAACCTTGTCCCTACAAAGCTGTAGTATATTAATGGCATCGCGTAGCGACGTGTCTATGACCTAATATTTCTTTTGCCACTACATCAGGCGTCTGTCTCAACTCCATCTCTGTTTCCTGTTCTTTCATTGTCTGTTGAACTCAGATTCTCATCAAAGATGCCACATTCAGCAAATGTTGCATTAATTTCTCAGAATAGTGTGTTGAATTGATACAATAGGTGTGCCATCACTAGAATGACATGATGCCCGCAGAGCTGTCTTGAGTCACTAGCTGAACCACGAAACTTTTGCTTAGACTCAGATTTCTTGTCCTTATTTTTGCATTCAAGAAATATTTGGCTATACGCTACTTCCATTGTGCTCAGCTCTTTGGAAGTGATGATTAGCTTGTATATTGGTTCTATATTTAAAAGAATCGATCATCTTGGCTCTATATTAAGCCTGTCTCGTTGAATTTCAGGATTTCTTTGAGGATGTTGCACCACTACTTAGCTTGCAATTAGGTGGTTCAACAATGGATGGGATCACACAAATTTTCAATTCATATGTAAACTTGCTTATAAATGCTTTACCTGGTTCCATGGATGATGAAGCTAACTTAGATGGTTTAGGTAATAAGATTGTTAGAATGGCAGAGACTGAAGAGCAGCAGTTAGCTTTATTAGCTAATGCATCTTTACTAGCTGAGGAGTTGCTACCTAGAGCAGCTATGAAGTTATCGTCAATAAACCAGTCTATGGATGATTTGTGTAAAAGAGGAACAGATAAACAAAGCCGTGTGCCTGAGCAACGTGAATGGAAAAGAAAACTACATCGAATGGTGGACAGGTTGAGAGATAGTTTTTGCAGGCAGCATGCTCTTGAACTTATATTTACAGATGAAGGTGATACTCATCTCAGCGCAGAAATGTATATCAGCATGGACAATACTGTTGAAGAACCAGAGTGGGTTCCATCTCCAATTTTCCAGGTACTTACTGTAAGGGCTTAATTTGGTCTTCCTCGTGTAAATACCTGAGATTTTAGATAATTTTCAGATTATTATCATATGCTATTGTACACTCATAATTCCCTTTCCAAACTAACATCTGTCTATAAGATACCAACTTTGAGACCATTGTACATCTTTTCATTCTATTGCTTGGATCAAATCCTTTATGTATTATAACCAGTCATTTATCTTGATCATATACCTAAAAGAGGACATTATGGATTTATTTCACTAGAATGGATTGTGTTTCATGTAGAATTCTGAAGGAGAAGCCTATATTACCCACCTTAATTTTGACAATTCTTCTAGTTGATCCCTGGAATATATTATAAAAATCATATTAGCACAATTTTAATAGCCCAAGCCCCAAGGTTGCACTATCAAAATTTGAGTGGAATAGTCACACAGACAAAAAAAGGTAAAAGAGGGTCATATGAACTTACCACTTTGATAAATAGGCCGCCTCTGTTGCTTATATGCTCCATACTGGATGTAATTTATTAAGGTAGCAGGTTTCATAGTGAAGATTCTTTTGTCAAAATGAGCTGTTTTTCTTTGCATGGGGCAAGCATATCATAGATAATATTATAGTCTTTGGATGAATGTCATCTGCTGTTTATTGCAGGAACTGTATGCAAAGTTAAACAGGATGGCAAGCATTGCTGCAGAAATGTTTGTTGGTAGAGAAAGATTTGCTACTTTACTAATGATGCGCCTCACTGAGACAGTCATACTGTGGCTCTCAGAGGACCAGGCCTTTTGGGAAGAGATTGAACAGGGGGCTAAGCCTTTAGGCCCCCTAGGTCTACAACAGGTAAGCTCCTTCGCTCCTTTTTTTTGTTTTCTTTACATCGCCAACTGTTATTTTTTAAATTTTCCATTCATTGCAGTTCTACCTGGACATGCAATTTGTCATCATATTTGGGCAAGGTCGTTTTCTCTCTAGACATGTACATCAAGTCATTTTGGACGTCATTGATAGAGCAATGGCTGCATTTTCTGCTACTGGAATGAACCCTGATAGGTACAATGCTCCTCAGTTTTGCCCTTCTTTTGATTCAGAAATATACGATATTCTTTTATTTGCATACTTCATTTTTTTTTGCTAATTTCCATTATATTAACTTTGTTGTATTTTGACTTGTATAATTTGGATTACACCAATTTCCTCCCTCTAGAAAACAAGAGGATGAAGAATAAGTTATAACTTGGGTTATATGTCCCTGTAGCCTGCTGCCCTCTGTAGCCTACAGTAATTGCAACTGGCAGCCAGTAGTAACCTAAACAAATTGCCCTACTGGGATGGTTTTGACTTTTGAGAAAAAATGGCTATTAGAAAATACCTTGATGAATTATTCGAATAGCTTTCAGAAAATGAAAAGGAATAGCATTCTCTTAAGCTTCAGCTAACTGATACCCAACACAGTATATCTACCTTCTGAATTCATTGTTAGTTGCTGCATGGTTTTTAAGGTGGTAAGGTGAGGCATGGCGACATACCCCCCTCATAACGCCTAGGGGCCTTCATAAGGCGAGGTGAGAGGGGATGCCTCACCATCCTAAGAAATAGGAAAACAACATCAGGGAATAAAGGAGGAAATAGTAAAACCAGAAAAGGGCAAATGAAAAGAGAAGTGGTTGGCCGCTGAGCTCGCCCACGAGGTCCCTTCTGTAGTTCTGTTCATATCCTTTCTCAGGTCACAGACACAGGGATGCACACTCCCATGTCCAGACCATGCACGCCACCTGGGCCCAGCCCCAGCTCTCTGCTTCTCTCACGTAGGTGCAGCACCGCTGCATCTCTCCCTCACGCTGCTCTCACTTGAGTGCCGGCAGCCTGCTCTCTGCGGATCTGTGGCTCTGCTCCTTCCCTCTCTCTTGCTGCTCCCTCAGATGTATCTCTGTTGTGTTCCCCTCCTGGATCAGCCGCCACCGCTGCAGATGATCCAGTCGGTGCTGCGCGCTGTCCCCCCACACATGGTTTGGTGGGGATGGGAGGGGAGGTGGCTCAATTGTCTTCCTGGTTGGTTCCATACCGTTTTCCTCTGTTTCATCTCCAATCTTTTTAGATCTCTCACTACTTTTGGCTAGGTGACGGGACACCTTACTCCATGTGAGTGCCTCATCACCTAGGCGTCTGATGCCTTTGAAACACTGAGCTGCTGTACTTAAACACTAACAGGGTATCCTACCTACCCTTAGTGGGTGTTTGTTTGGGATTATAATCTGCCTAGATTATATAGTCCAACAACTTTTGAACTAAGGGTCTGTTTGTTTGTCTCCTAGATTATAATGGAAGGATAAGATGGTAAAATATCACTTTGGGACTATAAATAAGCTGAAATAAACTATTATTGGGTAGCTTATTTCAGCTTATTTGTGATCACAAAGTGGTATTTTACCCTTCTATCCTTCCATCATAATCCAGCTTATATAATGAGGCAAATAAACAAGGCCTAAGTGTTAGTTCAAAAGTTATTGGATTATATAATCTGGACAGATTATAATCACAAACAAACACCTCCCTTAGTTTGGCCATACTTCTGAAAAGTCTTGCAAGGTCCCTCACGTTTTTTTGTACATGAGGCTGTGCCTCTGAGGGAGTTTCTAATAGAGCTACAGTTGGTTTTCGCTTGCCCATGAGACCATGAGGGAGTTTCTCACAGATTTTTGCTTCTACTATCAACAGACCAACATTCTTGCTTTTTTTTTTTGCAGTGTCCTTCCAGGCGACGATTGGTTCATGGAGGTCTCCCAAGAAGTTGTCAGCATCATCAGTGGAAGGGGTAGAGTTGCTAATGGTGACAGGGAAGTAAACAGCCCAACGGCCTCGGTTTCAGCGCACTCCATTTCTTCTTTCAGATCCCATGGCAGCTCCTAGTTTGCAAGTTGGTATTTTTTTTTTGGTAGGCAGATCACTGTATAATAATCGATAGTATATTCTTCCAACCTATTCCTCCACTCATTTGTTTTTTTCTTTTCTTTTTCAAAACTTTTGTGCTAGTATTAGTAGAGAGGGATAATTGTTTAACCTAGGAAAATAAGTCTTGAGTCATTTTGTTTTAGAGAGCTGAGTCATGCAAGTGTTGCATGGCCATATTGCACGAGATCTGCACCGATCTGTATCATTCTTTCATCAGTTTTTACTTGCCAGTTGGCACGTTGCATGTCATGGGTACAAGATTCTACGCTTGAAGTTGTTTGAAAAGTTTTTTTATTCTGTGTACAGTATGCCCATCCTGCTCTAACATTAGAGGATAGAGAATTCTTTTCGATCTTTATGAATATTGTCAGTGCAATAGCTTCATATGCTCACTGAACTAGATTGGCGGCTATTCGTTCAAGTTTCATGGAAAATTCGATCATGACCGGATTGATAGAAAGACATTTGCAGAGTTAATCCTGTATTATATGTAATATTTTACATACCAGCTTTTCGCGACTATGCATAGGCACGTTTTTGTTTTTCATTAAGGGCTACTTTAGGAACTCCATTTTACTAAATGATTTCTATTTTCTAAGGTCCATTTATTTCTTTGGAATTAAATTCTATTATAATAATCATAATCTAGACATAAACTAATTAAGTTAATATATTTATATATTTAATATATTTGTATATTATTCAAAATCGTATGAGAGATATAGTTATACACTATATGTATGTTATACAGAAGTAAGTAGAAGAGTGTGTTATAAGTTGTACATTAAAAAAGTAGCATGTAAATCTACAAAATCAATTTCTATCTCTCACCTCATGAATTTGAGATATACTTATATATAAACTTTGGAAAGTTATAGAATGTCATATTCTAAAAAATGAACTAATTTCAATTCTTTGAAATGATGGGAAACAAACGGACACTAAGTGAAAATGAACTAATTTTACTTAGAAAAATGAAATATCTTGTAAAAAATGGGATTTCCAAACTAGCCCTAAGAGAGTAATCTTTTCCATACCAGGCTACCAGCTCACTTGAAGGAACTGAAATACTGAATTGTCAAATCTTTTTTAGGTGTCTATAAATTTTGTTGTATACGAATTGTGAACTGTCTTGTTCCTACATTACTTGTCAGGTCTAAAAGTAGTGTTTACTTTGTTTCGGCAAATTGTTAATTGAATCTATTGAAAAGCAAAATGAAAGGGAAAAACAAAATTTGCTAGAGGAGGACACTACTTAAATATGGTAATGTGTTGCTAGACACTAGTCCTATCAAAATGGGAACATATCTTGTGCAACCAGTCAATAGCAAGATCACATCACAGAGGACGATATCATATGTTATAATACTTACCCAAGTAGCTGGTATATTGATTGTATTGCCATGGGATAACCATGACAACATCGATATTTAATATGATCTTATAGGCATGCCTTTGGCCTGACACACGTGTGTTGGGACGAAGGCGAACACGTACCCCTTGCTCGTCGACTCCCACATCAACATATTCAAGACCGAAGGCCCCGAAGATTGAGCCCCACAAGCTGAGCCTAAGGACGACGCCCATGCGAAGGCTCAAGCGCTCCCTTCGCTCGGTGAGCCGGAGCGAAGACCATTAAAGGCTTCGGGGCTCGGACGATCAAGACTTCGAAGACCCTACATCTTGACCTTCGTCGATGTAAAAAGGTGCTCGTGTACAATCCGGACCATATTTTAGTGCCCCGCCCGTAGGTCGCCGTATGGGCAGAGCTGGGCGGGCCATGTCTATAATAAAGCATGCTGTAATGACCCGTTGTAACCCCTTGGGAGAGAATATTCTGGGGATAAACTAGGTAACTGAGGGTCCAATTATCCTTGGCAGGGCCTGGCGGTCCCTCATTACCTATAAATACCCCCGCACTGTGACAGTGTGGGGACGGAGGAAAAACACTGTTGCCCTAATACTTTGTGTCTGTCGGCATCAAACTGTTTTCCGTTTTTCCCATTGTTTGAGCTTGTTGTCCACTGATTAGCAAGTTCCAACATTTGGTGCCCACCGTTCGTGCTACGAAAAATATTCTCGCGATGGTCTCTAAGAGAGCGAATTCAAAGGTCGCCGCCTCCATCGACGAAGCGGCGAAGGCAGCACTCCTGGCGGAAAAGAAAGGCAAGGCTCCCATTGCAGACAACATCCTTCAGGAGGCCCTCGAAGATGATGCCCTCAACAGCAAAAGGGAACGCCAGGATAACCAACCCATGCCCAACGGCACCGTACGCACCTGTAGTTCCGAGGGGGCACCACAAGCACCTCCACCAGGCTTCGCTCATCCAGAAGGCGAAGACACCGTCGAAGACGGTGAGATTATAGGCATCTCGACCGAAGATCAGTTAAAACTGCAAGCCTTGCGCATCAACAACAACCACCTTCAAAAACAAAAAGAAATACTCGAAGCCAAACGCCAGCGCGTCACCATGCAAGCCAAAGTTCGACAGATGATACTGGACGAGGAACACAAGGCTCGGGAACTAGAACAACAAATCGCAGACATAAAAAGCGAAGACCCATACCACTTGCATCGTGGCCCTCTCGTCACCCCGGCCACCTTCCAAGGAAACCCACAAGGCGAAGGCCTATACCACCTACAGCGTGGCCCCTTCGCCCCTCCAGCCGCTTTCTAGGGAATAAATTACCTCGATGAGCGAAGTCCGCTCGCCCCGCAGCTCCAAGCATCACCTTGGCCTGCCAATTTCAGAGCCGACACTTACCCCAAGTACAACGGTAGCATAGGTCCAGCCCAGTACGTCATGAGCTACCAAGTCGCCGTTGCATCCTCCGGAGGGGACGATGCTACCATGGTCAAATCCTTCGTCATCGCGCTCGAAGGCCCAGCCCTAACCTGGTATACCAGGCTGCCGTCATTATCAATCGAGTCATGGAAGGGACTTCGCGACAAGTTCTTATTGAATTTCCAAGGGTACATGCCAGACACAGATGTCTTGGCCGAGCTATCACTCTGCAACCAGCAAGAGAAAGAAACTCCACGGGGATACTATAAGAAGTTCCTCACGCTCAAGTCCTAATTACCATCCATCGACGACCACATAGAAATCCATTATGCAATCAGCGGTCTTCGCGTCGGCGTCCTGTACAGCCACTGCATCAGAGACCCGCCCAAAAACTTGCGGGAGCTCTACCAGTTGTTCAAAAAATACGCTAGGTCCGAGGAGCTTCACCAGCGCAAGATAGAATCTTAGCGGAAGCCCAAGGACACTCCGCAGTCCAACAAAACCTAGGTCAGGCCGGCGCAGTCCAATTCCGGCAGGGAACACCAAAACCAGCAATAAGTAAACACCATCGCCAACCAACACTCCGTCGGAGACACAGTTCGCCGTCAGGAGTACCCCTCACAGCAAAACCGCGACAACAACATAAGAGGAAGAGGCAGAGGCCGGGTCCAGCAGCCGCGAAGATTTTATTGCCTCTTTCATGGCGAAGATTGCACACACCCCACCAGGGATTGCCCGGAAACCAAAGCCACCAAATACAGAATGGCCAGGAATCAGCCAGCCGACAACCAACAAGTTGTCGCACATACTTATCACCCCTAGCAATACCACCGGCAACCATACCACAATGAGCAGATCCCGCACCAACCCAACCACTTGTACCATAATCGTCAATAGGTCCAAGTCCTCCCTCCACCACCGCATCATCCAAATCCTCCACACCAACCCCCCCCCCCCCTCCACCGCCAGCACTCAAGCAAGAGGACTTCGCTGAGCAGCCTTACCGTGGGGTCATCCACATGATCACTGGAGGATCAAGCGTAGGGTTTGACACCAAACGGCAGAAAAAAGGATCACTACCGCAGTGTCAACCACGTAGCCCTCACTGGCCTAGTGTGTACAAACAAAATGGTCCCACATCCCACTCACCTTCGATGCCAGAGACGTCGACTTACGTAGCACACCACATGCAGATGCCATGGTGATCAATTGCAGGGTGGCAGGCTGGGATCTACACAAAGTATTGGTCGACAATGGCAGTCAGGTCGACATCATTTTCGTGCATGCCTTCGATCGCATGGGCATCACCCACAGCCTCCTTAAGACCGCAGACAACCCCTTATACTGTTTTGGATGCAAAGGCACCTTCCCGTTTGGAAAATAGAGCTGCCTTTGTCATTCGGCACAGCACCCAATGCGCGAAGCGAACAAGTCACCTTCGACATAGTCGACATGGTCTACCCGTATAACGCCATAATGGAGCGCGGATCAATCAACAAGTTTGAGGCAGCCATACACAGACTTTATCTCTGCATGAAGATTCCAGGCCCACAAGGTGTGATCACAGTCTACGGAGACCAGCAAGCAGCACGAAAAATCGAGAGAGATTTTGTTCCAGGGCAGCACAATGTTCATTGCTTAACAACAGAGCGTGAAGATAGCAATAGTCATCGCTCAACCAAAAGCAAAAAGATCAACACCTAGTTGCGGAGTAATGACGAAACGAAGACAGTCCCCCTTGACCCTGCAACCCCAAAGCAAATTGTCATGATCAACGAAGACCTGTCACCACATGACGAGGAAAGACTTCTGTTGACGCCTTTTTGGAGCGCCAAACACTCAACAAGAACCGGTGGCGGTGCTCTCTGGTCAGGCGCGGACGGTCCGCGGCCAGGGGCCGGACGGTCCGCGACCTGGTGCAGGAGCACGGGTTCCCTGCCTGACGGCCGGACGGTCCGCGCCCTGGGGCCGGACGGTCCGCGCGTGCGCAGGGGCAGCGGAGGATCGCCGGTGGCGCCTGGATCTCGCTCCCGGGAGGGACCCCGTCGGGGAGGAGAGATCCTAGGAGTTGTCTAGGCTCGGGCAGGCCGACCTAGACTCCTCTAATCGACGTAGAGCCAAAGAGAGACGGAGAATTTGGGGATTGGAAGGCTAAACTAGGGGCTAAACTAGAACTAGACTAGAACTACTCCTAATGCATAAGGTAAAAACGAGTAATAGACTTGATTTGATCGATTGTTGGGGGGTTCAATCGGCCGTAGCCCTTCATCTACATAAAGGGGGAGGTCTGGATCCGTTTCCAACTGTTTCCCGAGTTAATCCCGCGGTTTTAGGCAACAAATCCCGCGAGAAACTAGGAACCCTAACTGACTCTGCGCGCGCGGACCGTCCGCGCTGTGACGGAACCTCCCAAGTAATCAGGCCCACCTACAGTTGTCCTTGTCTAACAGACATCAGACACCCTGTAGATGTTCCTAAGTTACTTGACAAGCTCGGTATCTTTCCTTACCTCACCAGGAACGTTTCACCCGTCTTGCAGACATTACAGATCATCGGAGATAAAGATATGCGGAAGCGAATTACATAAACTTACATTTATTTCCAAAAGTAAGCTCAAGTTAAGTTATTACAGACCAGTTCTAAAAGCGAGTGCATAAAAGTATTAATTATACAAACCGGGGAGACACAACTTCTCCCGAAGGACTATAAACAAAAGATCTAAGATGGAGGACCGAGTCCTCCCGCACTTCAGTCTTGGGTTTCATCCTTGGGAACCACCTTAGCACAGAAGCAGCAGAAGTCTGCTACTTCCCCACCTAAAAACAACAAAGGGATAAACCCTGAGTATGGAATTACTCAGCAAGTCTTACCCGACTAAGGAAAAGACTCTCAAGGGTATGCTGGGTATAGGGGAGTCAAGGTAAGGCTTTAGCAAAAGTCAACTTATATTTTCGCAGAAGTTGCTTACTAAAGTGAGTCCTTACTTTCAATCTTTTAACGCCATATTAAGTATTAATAGACTCCATTTGCATCTAGTCTAATTTCGCATCACATCAAGACAACATCATTTTTATCCATCATCTTGACTCTAGGTTGTAGAAAAGTGACCAAGTCTTCATAACCGCGAAGGTACGGCGATCCGAATCGATTATACTCAGCTGAGGATCTCCAATCACACGACATATGTAGCACTTAACCCTTGCATATGTCAACCCACCACCGGGGTTCTTAAGACCGGATCAGGTTCACGCAAACCGAGAGCACAGATACACCACCGTCCAGCCTCTTGCCACGGAGGGTACACGCTACTCTCGCCACCGCTCCACTCCCATTTCGTGTTATCTTATTCCGGCCTTAGTCTACCCGAGACAAGGCTTACCCATGACGAGGCATGTGACCAGTTAAAGGGTCCTCGGTCAGCACGCCTACATACGCGTTAATCCTTAACCAACCTGGGTAGAACATCACCTGTTCCTACCCCCAAGTCTCAATTTGAGTATTTCCATCCTTAGGATTGTGTCTGTTCCTTAGGAGGAAAGAGCATCTCAGGGAACTTTGCAGTAAGATCCCACTATTGCTCCAAATGAAAATATTCTTGTGGGTAGAAGCCATCCTCTCCATGGTTAAATTGAGGACAACCTCTATCCACAAGATCTAAGCAAGGCTAAGCATTTTTGTAAATCATACTTTTGATACTTCACAGAAGTATCTAAACAGGTATGGATATCAAGGAAAGCAATGCATCAAATGGTTTCAGGTAACTCCTATAAACCTAATGCACATTTCACTAGACTTAAGTGTGCGAAAAGTATTTAAAAACACAAGGAAGGTGGTAAATGCACCGGGGCTTGCCTTTGTTATCAGAGGTGTCTGGCTCGGATCCACAGATGTCAAAATAGAAGCAGTTGTCTGCCTGAGGATCAGAGGTGAGTGGTATCCCTTCTTCAACAACTTCTTCTTCTTCTTCTTGCTCTAATATAATCATATACATGTATAAGAATGGATGTCATGGAATGCTCATGAGGATGCAAAGGTAACATAAACTTATTAGTTATGTCTTGAATACAACTTTCCTTCACAGAGGTCCGGGAACTTAGGGTTTCCGGAGTCAGTAAAGGAGTTCATGGAGCAGGGGGGGTGGTTTTGGGTTTAGTGATCAAACAAGGTTCAAATCAAACCAAACTCTACCCATGGCTTCTAAATAATGTGAAAAGCTCACATAAAAAGTTTGGGAAATTTTGGACTTATTATTTATTTTCTAAAAATCCAGAATCAATAGTTTAGGCTATTTTAAATATCCTAAAATTCCCTATTCCAACTAAAAATCATAAAACTATTTTTCTTAAATACTATGGAAAATAACAAGCCTAGGAAAATTGGTCTCACAATTTTAGGATTTTTCTACAGTTTCCTACAAATTTCCCAAGCTTCACTGAAAAAGAAAAAGAAAAACATTAAACAGCTCTGGGCCGAATCTAGCCCAACAAGCCCAGGCCCAGGGAGAACCGCGCCCGCGCCCGCGCGCGCGCGTCCGCGCTCAGGCAGTTTTGCAGAAAAGGCCTCGCGTTTCTGGCTAAACAGAGATCGGTCCTTTCACTATTGTTTCGAGTCACTGACGAATTGCAGAAAGATCCTCGGATTTCTGTTTCTTTCCCGCGATAGCCCCTGACCACGCCGCGCCATGGATTCTTCCCGGCGTGACCCGTACTGGACATGGCCGGCGAGGAATGCTCAAGCTAACGGTCGGGGAGTCTCTACGGACCTAAGGTGACCTAAGAACGGCGCTCAATTTTGAACGGTGCTCCAAGAAATTGTCCTGCCCACGCACAGGGCGGAAACTGGGGCGTCGAGCTCGCGTTCCCGTACAACCACGGCCGGACCGAGCAAACGGACGCCACCGAGAGCAACACGAGCATGCATAGGCACGAAAACGATACTCGAATCGATTGGCGACGTACCAGAACGAGCTGGCCACGGGGAGGCTAGTTTTCACGGCGGCGGAGATCGATTTGGGGGAAACGTGGAATTGGAGCTCGTCGGTGAACTACTGGGAGCAATACTGGACGTCGAGGTTCTGGATAAAGTTACGAAGCTAACGGTGGGCTCAATTTATGGGGAGCGACGGCGGCGGCGATCAATTTGAGGAGGTTGTGCTGGCGGTTGGAGGGATAGATGAGCTCAGTACGGGGAAAAGCGGCTTTCACCGTGGCAGTAGCTCCGGTGATCGCCGGGCATGCAATTGGTGAGTCACGGCGATGCAGTGGGGAGGTTTGGACACGCGGCGGACCCAGAGACGGCTCAACGGCGACGAGCCCCTTTAACCACGGGCGGTGAGCCAGGGGAGGGGTACCGCGGCTGACCGGGTGGCTTCCAGCTCACCGGCGGCGAGGAGTCCTACTGGGCTGTGCTTATCCGAGGACCACGGCGCACGAATCCCGGTGACCAATGATCAACGGCGGCAGGCCACCGGCGGCGAGCAAGCAGTGCTGGCGTCCTGATCCGTTTGACTACTGTACCATCAGAACTCCTCATCAGAGCGACTGACAGTCCATCTTAGAGTCCAATTTTCTCAAATTTTTGTGTGAAAGCTATGCCAACTCTCTGTAGTAAAGTTTTAGAGCTACAAACCAGCTACAATCCAACTATAGGACTTGAACACATTTGAGCACTGGATCATACTTGGATTTGAGCTCAAAGTTCACCCCATAACACTGCAATTCTGAAATTCAGCTTCAACAGTCTGACAGCCAGTTTTGGACTGGGTTTTTCTGCAAATTTCTCATAACAGCTATGCTTGCACCCTTTAGCAAAGTTGTTCTCCTATAATTGGGCTACAATTTTGATGTGGTGACCTAGGGCAAAAACCCTATGCTTTGAAAGTTACAAAGCCCCAAAGTTGGGCCAAAACTTTGAATTTCAGACTTAGTTTAGAACTCAATAGAGTCCATTTTGCAAATAAGTCCAAAACTTAGGGTTTTGCTTTCAAATCCACATATTTGTGATCCAATTGACTTAACACACTTATTTGACTTGGTTTCTGCACTTTAGTCCAAAAGTGGACTAATTTTGCACTTAGGTCCCTAGGGTTTGGTTTTAGGGTTTTTCAGGGTTCCAATTAGGGTTTCTAGTATTCCAGGGGTATAAATGTGATTCAACTTAGTGTTTGGGGATATTTTATGACTTTTCTCACAAGCCCTAAAGTTTTTCTCAACTTAGGTTAAGTTTTACCCCTTTAACCACTATTTAGGGTTGAGTCCTTAAACCAGGGTCCCATTTGTAAAACAGTAAAACAATACAACTTGTTTGAAATTTTTGCCTAGTGAATGCACTCTAGGTGTGTCAAACATATGCAATGCTCATGCTTATGATGCCATGCTCAAGTTTTAGTTATAGTAACACCAGGGGTGTTACATCCTTCCCCCCATAAAAGAATCTCGTCCCGAGATTTAAAGTCCTAGGGTGAGTAATGGAAAAGGAAATGTGTCATGTTTTTATTTCCTGATTTCTGGTACAAGGCAGGGGTGGTGTGGGGGTTCATTCCTTTATTACACAGCTATACAAACTTTACAATTTACAAGAGGCTAGAAAGCCTGGGAAATTCTTATCTAAGAAATCTTGGGTTTCCCATGTAGCCTCATCTTCCGAATGCTGGTTCCACAGTATCTTATAAAACTTGAGAGTCTTTCTCCGGGTAACCCTGTCCTTTTGATCCAGAACTCGAATGGGATGTTCCGAGTATGTCAAATCTGGTTCTAGGACAACATCAGTCACTTCAATGGTTCGATCAGGAACCCGAAGACACTTCTTCAATTGGGACACGTGGAACACATTATGCACGACAGACAATGTTTCAGGGAGCTGAAGTTGGTATGCCACTGGTCCACATTGCTCAAGTACCAGGAATGGACCAATGTACCTGGGTGCAAGTTTTCCTTTGACCCCAAAACGCGATACACCCTTCATTGGTGAAACTTTCAAGTAGACATAATCGCCTACCAGAAAACATAAGGGTTGTCGTCGTCGGTCTGCATAACTCTTTTGTCGAGTTTGAGCTTCCTTCATATTATGAATAATTTTCTGCACCTTTTCTTCGACCTCTTTCACCATATCAGGCCTAAAGAAGTATCTTTCTCCAGGTTCAGACCAATTTAGCGGAGTTCGACACCGTCGCCCATATAAAGCTTCAAAAGGTGCCATCTTGATGCTTTCCTGGTAACTGTTATTATATGAAAATTCCGCTAGGGGCAAACATTCATCCCATTTTTGCGAGAAATCCAGGACACATGCCCGTAACATATCTTCAAGTATTTGGTTTACTCTCTCAGTCTGTCCACCGGTTTGAGGATGATAGGCCGAACTGTGGAGTAACTTAGTACCCAAGGATTTATGAAGTTCTTCCCAAAATTTGGATACGAATGGAGGTCCACGATCCGACACTATAGTCTTCGGAATACCATATAGACTGAGAATACGGGCAATGTATAATGCTGCATAGGTAGCTACTGTATATGTGACCTTGACAGGTAAGAAGTGGGCAACCTTCGTGAGTCGGTCAACGATAACCCAAATAGAATCATACCCTTTGGCCGTCCTGGGCAATCCCACAATAAAGTCCATGCTGATGTCTTCCCATTTCCATGTTGGGGTTGGCAAAGATTGCAATGGACCAGCAGTTTTCATGTGTATGGCTTTGACACGTCTGCAAGTGTCACACTTAGCCACATAGCGTGCAATCTCAATCTTCATTTTCGTCCACCAGTAATGTTGCTTCAGATCATGATACATCTTAGTGCTTCCTGGATGAATAGAATAGCGACTAAGATGTGCCTCATCTAAGATTTGCTGGCGGAGTTCTTCATTCTTCGGCACTACTATGCGGTTGTTAAACCATAACACACCTTGATCATCTTCCTTGAAACATTGGGCTGTTCCAGCCCTGATCTTCTCTCGGATGTGCTTCATGCCTAGATTATCCTTTTGAGCATCAATTATCCTTTGCAAAATGGTTGACTCAAGCTTTAGTTGATTCAGAGTCCCTTGCTGGATTATCCCCAGGTTTAACTTTTCCATCTCTTGACACAAAGTGTTTTCGGAGGTCCTTACCATAAGACAGTGGCAGGAAGTCTTGCGACTCAATGCATCTGCCACCACATTGGCCTTGCCTGGGTGATAATGGATTTCCAGTTCATAATCTTTTATGAGCTCAAGCCATCGTCTTTGCCTCATGTTTAACTCTGACTGGGTAAATATATACTTCAAACTCTTATGATCTGTATATATGTGGCAGATATTTCCCAGTAGATAGTGACGCCATATTTTCAGGGCATGCACCACAGCAGCTAGCTCTAAATCATGTGTTGGATAATGCTCTTCGTGTCGGCGTAACTGCCTCGAAGCATACGCAATTACTCGGCCTTCTTGCATTAGCACACAGCCGAGTCCACTGCCTGACGCATCACAATAGACATCAAAAGGCTTAGTGATGTCCGGTTGAGCCAATACCGGAGCAGTGGTCAATAGTGTCTTCAGTTGCTCAAAGGCTTCGTTACACTTAGAAGACCAATTGAATTTAGTATCATTCTTCAATAAACTTGTGATTGGCTTCACAAGCTTAGAAAAATCAGGTATAAATCTGCGATAATATCCTGCGAGTCTAAGAAAACTCCGGACTTGGTGAACAGTTGTTGGAGGTTTCCATTCCAGAATATCCTTGACCTTGCTAGGGTCTACCGCAATTCCCTTGGCTGATAACACGTGCCCCAGAAATTGAATTTCTTCCAGCCAGAACGCGCACTTACTGAACTTGGCATAAAGCTGATGTTCCCTCAGGCGCGTCAATACAATCCGTAAGTGCTGAGCATGCTCCTCTTCATTTTTAGAATATATCAAAATATCATCGATGAAGACCACCACGAACTTGTCTAACTCGGGCATGAACACCGAGTTCATTAAATAGGTGAAGTGGGCAGGAGCATTAGTGAGCCCGAAAGACATTACAAGGTATTCGAACAATCCATACCGCGTAGTGAATGCGGTCTTCGGTATATCCTCGGGCCGAATACGGATCTGATGATAGCCCGACCTGAGATCAATTTTGGAAAACACCCTCGCCCCAGTCAGTTGATCAAATAAGATGTCGATCCTTGGAAGAGGGTACTTATTCTTAATGGTGACCTCATTTAGGGGCCGATAGTCCACACACATGCGCAAGGTTTGATCCTTCTTCTTCACAAAGATGGCGGGACAACCCCAAGGAGACGAGCTTGGCCGGATAAATCCTTTATTCAGCAGATCTTGCAATTGAATCTTCAATTCTGCTAATTCATTAGGGGGCATACGGTACGATCTTCGGGAAATGGGAGCCGTACCGGGTTTTAGCTCAATTACAAATTCTACATCTCTTTCTGGGGGCAGTCCAGGCAAATCTTCCGGAAATACATCTGGAAACTCACATACTACCGGAATGTTCTTGATCTCCGGTACAATGGCTTCAAAGATTCTACCAGAAGCTTTGGCTGGATTGGTCTTGGGGAGAGATAAGAGAATTTCTTCTTGATTATAACTCAACCTGACGGTTCTGAGTTCAGTGTTGAGTACTGCCTTGTGTTGGGTTAACCAATTCATCCCCAAAATTACATCTATATCCTGGCCTCTTAGAACAATCATGTTAGCAGGAAAGTTCCGTTCGGCCATAGTTACTGGCACTCCATAGGCCACTTCTTTAGTAAAAATGTATCCCCCAGGTGAATGAATTTTAAAACCCTCTTTTGATTCATGACAGGTAATGTGATGTTGCTCCACAAATGTCTTGCTAATGAAGGTATGCGAAGCACCAGAATCAAAAAGAATTACTGCAGGGTGACTGGCCACAGGGAACGTACCCATCATCACCGGCTCTCCTTCCGGTGTCGTAGCCACTTGCGTATAATATACTCGCCCCGTTTTCTTGGTATTCTTGCCCGAAGTACTTCCCTTGCCTGGAGCAGAACTTCCCGATCCTTGCTGATTATTAGCCTGATTTTGCCGAGGATAGGGACAATCTTTAATAAAATGCCCAGATTTGCCACAGTTAAAACATCCAGTTGAAGAACTTGGCAGTGCAGGGAATCGAGTGCCTGGGGCACCCGGTTGACTTGAGGCAGTAGGGGCTTTGTTGGGACGAATAATTATAGGCTGCTTGAAAGGGAAAGATGGTGCACTTGGACGGTTCTGGTTAGAGGGCCGGAGAATGAACCGTTGCCTCTTTATCGGGCCCTGATTAGGCCGATCACCACTAAATCCCTTACTTTTCCCAGAATTTGCATATTTGGCCTCCACAGATAAGGCTGTGCTGACAGCCTTTCCATAAGTAAGATCAATACATGCAGCCATCTTTCGCTGCATCCGGTCGTTCAGACCCCTCATAAAACAATTCTTCTTTTTCAAATCTGTGTTCACCTGATCAATTGCGTACTGGGACAGGTGATTGAACTTGTTGAGGTACTGGTTCACAGTATCTCCCCCTTGTTTCAATTTCATAAACTCTTCTTGCTTCATGTACAGCACTCCCTCAGGAATATAATGCTCGCGGAATGCTGCTTTGAACTCATTCCATGTAATTTGATGATTATCCGGTTGGATGGCCACAAAATTCCCCCACCAAGTGCTGGCAGGGCCTCGAAGTTGCTGAGCCGCAAACAGTGGCTTCTGGGTTTCTGAACAACGTAGAAGGCCAAATTTCTGTTCAATGACTGTAAGTGCAATCAACCCTAATTGAGGGTTTTGGTGATTAATGACAAAACAAACTAAGAATCTAACAAGTTTGCTTCTAGTATGTACACAGTATTTCTACAGACAGGAGAAGCACAGATCTTACGAGCATAAAGATATATAGCACAGCGGATTTAAAATTCCACATCAAATGGCGTGCTCAAAATGCCAAGAAACAACGGCGGTGCAAAATTTATAACTTTTGAGTCATAGGAATCACCGTACAATTAAGAGGGATCCGCAACGGTTAAGTAAGTCGAAACGAGCCAAGTTCAAAATGATTTGAAAAACTCCTTGGAGATCATTTTCCTTGATCATGAATGCTCTTGAGAAAAACAAATTTTACTTCCCCAAAGTCTTCCTTTTTTGTTCCATTCAAAATTCTCAAAGTTTGGTTTCAGCCCCCTGAAACCGGTTCAACCGGTCCTGAAACCGGTTCAACCGGTTTCGGTACTGTTCACCTGCCTCCTCTGCTCTGACCTATCTGACAGTCAATGCTGTCAGAAAAAGTCGCAGCAGATTTATTTTAAAATTCGGTTGAGCCTATTTTTGTCCCTACTCAGCCGGTTTTGAAACCGGTCGAGTGTCCGGCTGAGTAGCTCAGTGGACCGGTTTCTTCCTGGTAGAAACCGGTTCAACCGGTTTATAAACCGGTTCAACCGGTTTTTGCCCACTTTCTCCCAACGGCTGCCAGCTTTTGGGGGATCCTTTATATACCCCCTCACACTCTCTCTCTCATTGACTTCGCCCCTCTCACGAATTCTGAACTGACCAACCTCTAAACAAGAGCATTCATTTCACCTTTCACACCCGCAATCGCATCACCTTCAATCATTTGAAGGATCCTTGGTGTGAGGTGAACTCGATCGAACTCGCTGTCATTTTCATCTCGATTCTCCCTTTCTCTTGTTCTTGAGCTCGTTGCAAACTTAACCGTGTGCGGATTTGTTACTCTTGGAACCTTGTGTTCCTTGACCGTTAGAGGTTGCTTGGGAGTCTCCAAATTTGTGGACGACCCCAAGAAGTTTGTATCACCCGCTCCTTGAGCAGATTTGAGAAGAGATTGCCTTGACCTTTGTGGTCGGCTTGTGGAGGATTAGGGTTGGAAAAGACCCGGCCCTTTGTGGGTTCCTCAACGAGGAGTAGGACACCTTTGTGGTGGTTGCCGAACCTCGGGTTATATCGCGTGTTCTCGTGTGTTCTTGTCAAGCACTTTATATTCTGTGGTTGGCTCATATTATTCATTTGAGTAGCTTTTGTGTAGAGAAAATCTTCAGTTGTATTATTCACTACTTCACACTTGTTAAATAGATTATCTTATTTGAGTTGAGCGGGTTCAAACTTGTTCAGTTGTGATTAAAATCGACTGAACCGGTTTGCACCTGTGCAACTTTGATTTAACAATATTTCGAAGTTTTTAGTGAAAATTTTCAGGTGTAGCCTATTCACCCCCCCCTCTAGGCTACTTTCAATTGGTATCGGAGCCTCGTACCTCATTTTACGCTTAACCGCGTGAGGAAGCGATTATGTCTACTCAACGGGACCATGTGGATCCTATCCTCGAGGATATTCCCGTCACATCCTCCGGTGAGGAAGTGGACCCCAAGGTCCTCGACCTCGCCATGAAGATTGCCGAGAGGATGTTCCTCAAGATGAAAGAGGAAGATGCTAAGAAAAAGGCCGAAGAAGAAGAATCAAGAAGAAAGGCCGAAGAAGACAAAGGTAAGGGAACATTTGATTATAATGATGATCTAGTGAATCTTTTGGTGTCTAAGGTATTGAGCAAGGTAAGTCTCAACACTGAAGGATCATCTACCAAAAGCAAAGGTAATGACTTTAGCAAAGTTCAATTCGATTACCCTAGAAATTTTATTCCCAACTTCTCTTCCGCCCCACTTGGAAAGTTACCAACTCTTAGTGAGTTGAACTACGATGAGTGGGCCGACAAGATGAAGTCGCATTTAATCGGTGTGCATCCTAGTCTTTGGGAGATTGTTAATGTAGGTATGTATAAGCCCGCCCAAGGAGAAGAGATGACTCCGGAGATGATGCAAGAGGTTCATCGAAATGCTCAAGCAGTGAGCATAATCAAAGGAAGTCTTTCTCCGGAAGAATACCGGAAAGTTCAAGGAAGAGAAGATGCCCGTGACATTTGGAACATTCTTAAAATGTCACACGAAGGAGATCCCAAAGCTAAAAGACATAGAGTTGAGGCTTTGGAAAGTGAGCTTGCAAGATATGATTGGATAAAGGGTGAATCGCTTCAATCACTCTTTGATCGGTTGATGGTGTTGGTCAACAAAATAAGAGTTCTTGGAAGTGAAGATTGGAGTGACTCCAAGGTCACAAGATTGTTCATGAGAGCTTATAAAGAAAAGGATAAGAGTCTTGCAAGGATGATTAGGGATCGTGATGACTATGAGGATATGACGCCTCATCAATTATTTGCAAAGATTCAACAACATGAGTCCGAAGAAGCCCCTATCAAGTCAAGGGATTCTCATGCGTTGATCACTAATGAACAAGACAACACCAAGAAGAACAAAGACCACAAAGCAAAGAAGGTGGTCGAGACCTCAAGTGATGAAGATAGCTCAAGTGATGAAGACACTGCTATGTTCATCAAAACATTCAAGAAATTTGTAAGGAAAAATGACAAGTTCCAAAGGAAAGGAAAGAAGAGGGCATGCTATGAATGTGGCCAAACCGGTCATTTCATAGCGGATTGTCCTAACAAGAAGGAACAAGAAGCTAAGAAGGAATACAAGAAGGACAAGTTCAAAAAGGGGGGCAAGACCAAGGGATACTTCAAGAAGAAGAAATATGGTCAAGCCCATATTGGTGAAGAATGGAACTCCGATGAAGAGAGTTCTAGCTCTGAGGAAGAGGAAGTGGTGGCAAACGTGGCCATCCAATCTACATCAAGCTCGCAACTCTTCACCAACCTACAAGACGAATTCTACACTCCAACTTGCCTCATGGCAAAAGGAGATAAGGTAACTTTATTTAGTGATGATTTTTCAAATGATGATGATGATGAACAAATTGCCATGAAAAATAAAATGATTAAAGAATTTGGCTTGAATGGATACAATGTGATCACCAAATTAATGGAGAAGCTAGATAAAAGAAAAGCAACTCTTGATGCTCAAGAAGACTTGCTTATCCTTGAAAAGGAAAGAAACCTAGAGCTTCAAGAATTGCTTCACAATAAAGATGAAATGCTAGATGTCTTGACTAAGGAAGTATCTTTAGTCAAGATAACTATAGAGAATAAAGATAAAGAAGTAATTAACATGAAAACCTCTATAGCTAATCTTGCAAATGAAAAGAATGCACTTGAAGCAAGCATATTAAGCTTGAATGTTCAAAAACAAGAACTTCAAGTGCAACTTGAAAATTGCAAGAACATCAATGCCTCATCTTTAGTGCTTGAATCTAAGTCTAGCTTAAATGATAATTCTTGCAAACATTGTGCCAAATATCATGCTTCTTGTTGTCTAACTAACCATGCAAGGAAAAGTAGCCCACAGGTGAAGGTCAAAGAAATTTTGAAAAGATGCTCTAGCAATGATGGGTTAAAGAAAGTTGAACCCAAGTACAAGTCTCTTAAGCCCAACAATGGAAGAAGGGGGCTTGGGTTCAACTCATCCAAGGAAAACCCTAGCACAGTGCATAAGGGGTGGAGATCCCCCAAGTTCATAGAGGGAACCACCCTATATGATGCCTTGGGGAGGATTCACTCCTCAAATGACAAGTCACCTCAGGTAAAAGTAAACTTGAGTTCCACAAAGAGTAAGATGAAGGAAGTGGGATCCTCAAGTGGTCAAAAATTTAATGCTCCTATTTCCCATTCATATCTTTGTGATTATATGTTGACTTGGGATTTAGGAAAATTGGTTGTGAAATATGTGGGTGCCTACACTAAACGAAAAGTAATGAAAAGAAGTGTGTGGGTACCCAAGGCTATAACTAACAATGTAGGACCCAATTCAATTTGGGTACCTAAAAGCATAGCCTAAACTTGTTTTGCAGGTCTACTCCTCTGGTGGGTCAAGTTGGGTGCTTGACAGTGGATGTACAAATCACATGACCGGGGAGAAAGACATGTTTCATACATTGCAACTAACTCAAGAAGCACAAGAAATTGTGTTTGGAGATAGTGGCAAAAGTAAGGTGATTGGTATTGGTAAAATTCCTATCTCAGACCAACAATCACTTTCAAATGTTTTATTAGTAGATTCTTTAAGCTATAACTTGTTGTCCGTTTCACAACTTTGTGGAATGGGTTATAATTGCCTATTTTCGGATGTGGATGTGAAGATCCTTAGAAGGGAGGACTCCTCAGTTGCCTTTACCGGTCGCTTGAAGGGCAAGCTTTATCTTGTTGATTTCACAACAAGTAAAGTGACGCCTGAGACTTGTTTAGTGGCAAAGTCCGACAAGGGTTGGCTTTGGCATCGCCGGCTAGCCCATGTCGGTATGAGAAATTTGGCCAAACTTCAAAAGGATAATCACATCATTGGACTAACAAATGTTGTATTTGAGAAAGATAGGGTTTGTGGCGCATGCCAAGCAGGAAAGCAACATGGAGTCCCACATCAATCAAAGAATGTGGTCACAACAAAGAGGCCATTGGAGCTCCTTCACATGGACCTCTTCGGACCGGTGGCCTACATTAGCATTGGTGGTAGTAAGTATGGTTTAGTTATTGTTGATGATTTTTCTCGATTTACCTGGGTTTTCTTTTTAAGTGACAAAGGTGAAACCCAAGAAATTTTGAAGAAATTCATGAGGAGAGCTCAAAATGAATTTGAGCTCAAAATCAAGAAAGTGAGAAGCGATAATGGGACGGAATTCAAGAACACAGGTGTTGAAGAATTCTTAGGAGAAGAGGGAATCAAACATGAGTTCTCGGTGCCTTACACTCCACAACAAAACGGTGTTGTGGAAAGAAAGAACCGAACCCTAATTGAAGCTGCAAGAACCATGTTGGATGAATACAAGACACCTGACAACTTCTGGGCAGAGGCGGTCAACACCGCCTGTCATGCAATCAACCGTCTTTATCTTCATAAGATCTACAAAAAGACTGCTTATGAGCTTCTCACTGGTAACAAACCCAAAGTTGATTACTTTAGAGTTTTTGGTTGTACATGTTTTATTCTCAACAAGAAAGTCAAGAGCTCAAAGTTTGCTCCTAGAGTGGACGAGGGCTTCTTGCTTGGTTATGCATCAAATGCCCATGGATATCGTGTTTTCAACAATACCACCGGTCTTGTTGAAATAGCGATAGACGTGACATTTGATGAGTCTAATGGCTCGCAAGGGCACGTTTCTAATGACACTGCAGGAAATGAAGAATTACCTTGTGAGGCTATAAAGAAACTTGCAATAGGTGAGGTGAGACCTCAAGAAAGAGATGATGAAGAAGGAACCTTATGGATGACCAATGAGGTAGTTGATGTGGGTGCAAGGGTGGTGAGTGACAAAGTGTCCACCCAAGCAAACCCATCAACCTCAAGTCATCCAAGCAACGAAGAAAATCATCAAAGAATGCCAACAGTGGTAGAAAATGAACATGAAAGCATTGATGGTGAAGTGTCTCTTGAACAAGCAATTGATGAGGAGGAGCGAATACAAAGACATCCATCAGTTCCTCATCCAAGAGTCCATCAAACAATTCAAAGGGACCATCCAGTGGACAACATCCTGGGTAGCATCAGGAGAGGGGTAACAACTCGATCTCGTTTAGCTAATTTTTGTGAATTTTACTCGTTTGTTTCCTCTCTTGAGCCACTTAGGGTTGAAGAAGCATTGGGTGATCCGGATTGGATAATGGCCATGCAAGAAGAGTTAAACAACTTCACCAGGAATGAAGTCTGGTCCTTAGTCCAAAGACCCAAACAAAATGTGATTGGGACTAAATGGGTCTTTAGGAACAAGCAAGATGAACATGGTGTGGTCACAAGGAACAAGGCACGGTTGGTTGCCCAAGGCTATACTCAAGTGGAAGGACTTGACTTTGGTGAAACATATGCGCCGGTAGCAAGGTTAGAATCAATTAGAATATTAATTGCCTATGCTACTAACCATGATTTCAAGTTATACCAAATGGATGTCAAGAGCGCTTTTCTAAATGGACCACTTCAAGAAAGAGTATATGTGGAGCAACCACCGGGCTTTGAAGACCCAAAGAAGCCAAATCATGTTTATCTTCTTCACAAGGCACTCTATGGGCTTAAACAAGCCCCTAGAGCCTGGTATGACTGTCTTAAAGATTTTTTAATTAAAAATGGGTTTACTATAGGAAAAGCTGACTCTACTTTATTTACTCGAAAAGTTGATAATGAATTATTTGTGTGCCAAATATATGTTGATGACATTATATTTGGTAGTACTAATGAAAACTTTTGTAAAGAGTTTAGCAAAGTGATGACAAACAGGTTTGAGATGTCTATGATGGGCGAGCTTAAATACTTCCTGGGATTTCAAGTCAAACAACTCAAGGAAGGTACTTTTCTATGCCAAACTAAATATACTCAAGATATGCTCAAGAAGTTTGGCATGGAAAAAGCAAAGCACGCCAAGACTCCAATGTCATCAAATGGACATCTTGACCTAAATGAGGAAGGTAAACCTGTAGATCAAAAATTATATAGATCAATGATAGGATCACTGCTTTATTTATGTGCATCTAGACCTGATATAATGTTGAGTGTTTGCATGTGTGCACGTTTTCAAGCAAATCCTAAAGACTGTCATCTTGTAGCCGTTAAGAGAATTCTAAGATACTTAGTCCGCACCCAAAACCTAGGCTTATGGTATCCTAAAGGCTCCCTTTTCGATTTACTTGGCTATTCTGACTCAGATTATGCCGGTTGCAAAGTAGATCGAAAAAGCACTACTGGGACTTGCCAATTCCTTGGGCGGTCCTTAGTGTCATGGAGTTCCAAGAAACAAAATTGTGTTGCACTTTCCACTGCAGAAGCCGAGTACATAGCAGCTGGGGCATGTTGTGCACAGTTGTTATGGATGAAGCAAACCCTTAGAGACTTTGGTTGTGAGTTTAACAAAATTCCACTTTTGTGTGACAATGAGAGTGCCATAAAACTTGCAAACAACCCTGTGCAACACTCTAGAACTAAACATATTGACATTCGACACCATTTCTTGAGAGACCACGAAGCCAAAGGAGATATCGAACTATTTCATGTGAGCACCGAAAATCAACTAGCCGATATCTTCACAAAACCCCTTGATGAGACTAGGTTTTGTTTCCTTAGGAGTGAGCTAAATATCTTAGATTCTCGAAACGTGACTTAATAACTAAAATTTTGATAAAATTTGATGATTGTAAATTGATTGTTTGAGCAGTTTGAAATGAGAAATATCACTTTTATCTTTAAAATATCTCATGTCATATTTGCTAAGTGCTATTACAGCCCTTACGGGCAATATCTGGAAACTGGTTGAGTAAACCGGCTGAGTAGGCCACTCAACCGGTTTCTCCCTGGTGGAAACCGGTTGAACCGGTATAAAAACCGGTTGAACCGGTTTCGGCCGTCGCGCCGTCAGTCTGTGCGCAGTCTGCGCTGACAGCTGCGCAGTCTGCGCTGTCAGCTTTGCAGTCTGTGCTGTCAGACTGCCAGGATTTTCGCGCAGTCAACACTGTTTTCTGCGCGCTTTTACTGCGCAGTTTGACTTGAAACCGGTTGAACCGGTTTTGAAACCGGTTGAACCGGTTTTCGACTTTTTGGCGGCCGACTCCTCTCCCTTTTATGTCTCTCCCTCTCTCCTTTTCCCTTCTCAGTCTCTTGTTTTTCCAGCCGCCGCCGTCCCCTCAGTTCTCTCTCTCTCACCTTCTCACTCTCTCGTGCCCTCACTTGTTTGGAAGTGTGGTTGGAGATCCGTTCTTCTTGGCGTGTCTCCACCATCTTCCTCCATCTTCTTGGGAGTTCTTGCCCCAAAATCTTCGGATCGAGGTATTGCTCTTTGTTATTTTCTTGTACTCGATCCTACGCGTTCTTGATTATCTTATGTATCATTCATTGGGTACATTTTAGTTTAAGTGTTTGCAACACTTAGATTATCCCCATTTTGTCTCAAACATTGTTAGAGATTAGCTATTTGATGTTGTTCATTGTAGTTGAACCGCTCATATGAACGGTTGAAGTGCATGCTCAATGTCTTATGCAGTTCTTCTCCAACGTGTTTGAGCCTTGCTCATCATAGGTTCTATTTCTTATTTATTAGAATGGTGCGAAGAAGGAACCCATCGGTGGTCGAGTCCGACTCCTCGGACGACCAGGAAATCCGAGAAGATTCTCCTCCTCGCTCTCGATCCAAGCGAGGGCGCGGAAGTGGCAATGTCTTGCCAGGTGCTGAGGCCTCCGGGTCTCAACATGCTCGCGGTCGGACGTCTCGGAATCCTTCCGGGCGGTCTCGACCTGCGGCAAATCCGCAGGCATGGGAGCCTGCCAGTGATGATGATGGGGGAAAGGACGATGATGTTGATCTTCCCCCGGCCCATGCTCCGGTGATTCGGGGTTTGGTCCTCCACCGTGCTGAAGCTCGGCGTGCTGGCAATGAGCCAGTCACTGACTTCACTGCCAGTGGAGGCTCGGCCCTTCTCCAGGATCTTCGTTTCCAGAATCCTGTATTGCGTATTCGCGATGCCAGGATCGATGGAAATCGATTTTGGACTCTTCACCATGTGGATTTCTACAACTCAGTCATTCTTCCCAAGAAGCATCAACCAATCCTGCATCAACGATTTATTAACTGGGAAGGTTGTGAAGCTATTGGTGATCCAGAGATGTCACAGGCACTGAGGGCCTGTGAAAGGAAACAGATGAAGGAGATCATGACATTCCAGTATGACTGGAATGATGAAGTCATTGCTCAATTTTATTCTACTCTCTGGATAAAGCTTGCTGATGAGGAGAGTCACTACAACTACCCATATCTGAACTTTTTCATTGAAGGTAGTTGGTACAAGGTGAGCTATCGTCGATTTGCTCACATTCTTGGCTTTTCTGACGAGGACATATCTGGAGACAAGATCAAAATTCATGATTTCCGGCAGCCCACAAGAGAAGAAGCCAAGGATCTTCATCTGTCTGAGTCTGGCAAGTATTGGGAGTCAACCAATGTTCATAAGTATTATCGTTATATCAACTCCCTCTGCAGGATGACCCTCATTCCTAAAGGGGGAAATCAGATGAACATCCTTGGGGAGAGCAAGGTCCTGCTCTCGTTTATGAAGCCCAACAGCTCAGAAAGGATAAATGTCTTTGACATGATTTGGCAGGAAATTATTCATGCTGCCTGCTTTCCTTTGAAGGGGTGTCTTCATGCTCCTTTCATTATGAAGATGATTGAGGTCGTGACCCAGTTCAGATTTGACAAGGGTACCCGACATCAGTCCTACACCCCTTTCTGGATTGATCCCAACAATCCAGCTGGGCGCCTTCGGAAAGCTCCTTCCAGTTCTCGTGGACATGCCTCTGCGGGTCCGTCTGCTGCTGCTGGTGCTGGTGCTGCTGCTGCTGCTGGTGCCTCGCGCTCTTCCCCTGGCCGTGGATCTCCCACACCACGTGGTCGTGGTCGTGGTCGAGGTCGTGGTCGTGGGATGGGTGCCCGTTTGGCCCACGGGATTGCGACCTTCTTCTCCATGTGCCGCAATATAGCTGCAGACGTCCATGAGGTGGCTCGCCGTCAGAGGGAGACCGACGACAACCTGCGTCGTCAAGCTTCTGCGTTGGGTACTCCCTTTGCTCCTCGCTCTCCTGATGTACCTCTCCACCCTACTCCTCCAGATATCAATGAGTGGTACCAGCAGGCGTATGGAGTACCTTTCTCTACAGCTGATGACATCGAAGAAGAAGAGACTTTTGTTGATGATCCAGAGCAGTTTGTCCCGCCCTCGTATCATGGGGATCCGGGACAATCGTCGTCTTATCCTCCGCCCCAGGACCCTTCGGGCAGTGCTCCTCCTCCGGCCCAGTCTGGAGAGGAACACTTTGCCGCTGACCTGGCGCACCATTTCTTCGGTCCTCATCATCCTCCTCCTCACTGGTGATCATTTCGTTCGGCGGTTCTCTCTCTTTTTGGTTCTTATGCCAAAAAGGGGGAGAAAGTTTATTATGCAGTACCCCTATTTTTGTAATGAACTCTTGGTCTGTAATAACTATGTGATGCATGCATGGCTTGAATGCCATAAACTCCATGGCTTGAATGCCATAAACACCTTTATGATGTGTTGAGACAAGCTCTCATTATTGTAATAGCTGTAGAACTTTTCTTTTCATATCATATGCTATGCAATAATGAGCTTGAATGTGCTTGTACTTTTTATTCATTTATGCTTCATACCTCATCTTTGTTGTGTATAGTGTTGACTATTCTCTCTCTAAATATGTTGCAAATTGACATATCAAGTCAATGTTAATATCGCAAAACTCATGCACATATTTAGGGGGAGCTACACATACACAAAAGGTTTTATATTGCAAGTACTTTTAACTGTTAATTCCTATTTCCATTATAGTTTGTTTTGGCATCAATCACCAAAAAGGGGGAGATTGTAAGTGCAATCAACCCTAATTGAGGGTTTTGGTGATTAATGACAAAACAAACTAAGAATCTAACAAGTTTGCTTCTAGTATGTACACAGTATTTCTACAGACAGGAGAAGCACAGATCTTACGAGCATAAAGATATATAGCACAGCGGATTTAAAATTCCACATCAAATGGCGTGCTCAAAATGCCAAGAAACAACGGCGGTGCAAAATTTATAACTTTTGAGTCATAGGAATCACCGTACAATTAAGAGGGATCCGCAACGGTTAAGTAAGTCGAAACGAGCCAAGTTCAAAATGATTTGAAAAACTCCTTGGAGATCATTTTCCTTGATCATGAATGCTCTTGAGAAAAACAAATTTTACTTCCCCAAAGTCTTCCTTTTTTGTTCCATTCAAAATTCTCAAAGTTTGGTTTCAGCCCCCTGAAACCGGTTCAACCGGTCCTGAAACCGGTTCAACCGGTTTCGGTACTGTTCACCTGCCTCCTCTGCTCTGACCTATCTGACAGTCAATGCTGTCAGAAAAAGTCGCAGCAGATTTATTTTAAAATTCGGTTGAGCCTATTTTTGTCCCTACTCAGCCGGTTTTGAAACCGGTCGAGTGTCCGGCTGAGTAGCTCAGTGGACCGGTTTCTTCCTGGTAGAAACCGGTTCAACCGGTTTATAAACCGGTTCAACCGGTTTTTGCCCACTTTCTCCCAACGGCTGCCAGCTTTTGGGGGATCCTTTATATACCCCCTCACACTCTCTCTCTCATTGACTTCGCCCCTCTCACGAATTCTGAACTGACCAACCTCTAAACAAGAGCATTCATTTCACCTTTCACACCCGCAATCGCATCACCTTCAATCATTTGAAGGATCCTTGGTGTGAGGTGAACTCGATCGAACTCGCTGTCATTTTCATCTCGATTCTCCCTTTCTCTTGTTCTTGAGCTCGTTGCAAACTTAACCGTGTGCGGATTTGTTACTCTTGGAACCTTGTGTTCCTTGACCGTTAGAGGTTGCTTGGGAGTCTCCAAATTTGTGGACGACCCCAAGAAGTTTGTATCACCCGCTCCTTGAGCAGATTTGAGAAGAGATTGCCTTGACCTTTGTGGTCGGCTTGTGGAGGATTAGGGTTGGAAAAGACCCGGCCCTTTGTGGGTTCCTCAACGAGGAGTAGGACACCTTTGTGGTGGTTGCCGAACCTCGGGTTATATCGCGTGTTCTCGTGTGTTCTTGTCAAGCACTTTATATTCTGTGGTTGGCTCATATTATTCATTTGAGTAGCTTTTGTGTAGAGAAAATCTTCAGTTGTATTATTCACTACTTCACACTTGTTAAATAGATTATCTTATTTGAGTTGAGCGGGTTCAAACTTGTTCAGTTGTGATTAAAATCGACTGAACCGGTTTGCACCTGTGCAACTTTGATTTAACAATATTTCGAAGTTTTTAGTGAAAATTTTCAGGTGTAGCCTATTCACCCCCCCTCTAGGCTACTTTCAATGACCCTTATCCATTCGTCAGCTTCAAGCGGATCTTCTGCTTTGACGAAGAGAGGCGGACGAGTCTCAGAGAAATCCAGATAAGTGGTCTCACGGGGACCCTGTTGAAATCCTCTTCCTGCTTGTTGCTGAAGCTGTTGCTGACCCGCCATCTCCCTCAGGAAGCGGGTATTGTCGGCTGTAGCATTTACCAAGGCAGCGATTGCCTCGGCAAGCGTGGGTGGAACGGGAGGTGGATTCGGGGTAGCATCCCCACCCCCGGATGTTCCAGCTGCATCCTGTCCTCGAGTACGGGTCGGCATCTGAGGCAAAAACATTTGAATAAACATAATGTGCCAAAGAAAACCTTCCGTTTTACATTACTGTAAAAAGTAATGGTACAGACTCGACATTACCCAACAGGATACATTACCCATTTTACAAAAGTTTAACCTATTATACAACCGTACACCCTACAATACACTACTCTACTATAACAATACACTCTACAATACACTACTCTACTATAACAGTACACTCTACAATACACTACTCTACTCATATTACACCACTAGTCCTGTTTTCCATTGCTTTTGGCGGCTTCATCATCGGGTGTGGGAGTCCAGACGTCAACCAACCTCAAAGAAGGAGGAGGTTCATACAGGTCTAATTCCCCACCCAACGCACGTCCCGTGACGTGAGAAGGTCCGGCTTCCGCCTCAGAAGGGGGTGTAGGCTCACTAGGGTGCAGTTGCGAGTAGAGCACATGGACTTCTTCATGTAGTGTATTGCAGTACACCTGCAGTTCGTCGACAGCTGTGCTGAGTTCTTTCACTCGGGCCTGAGCCCTTGCCTCCTTGGCCCATGCCAGTGAACGAGATTGAACAGCCCAATCGAGTGCCAAATCCCGATCGGCCAGCTGGTCTTGTAGATGGCGAACGTCTGCTCGTAACTCATTTATACGGTCACCATCTCCAATCCATATAGCTGTCCTGCGGCGGAGTTCCAATTGGAGCCTGCTTACTTCTGCTTCTAGATCCCCTATAGGATCATTGCTCCCGCTACTACTATCTACATCTCGCGGAGCAAGCTGATGTCGAGGCACTCCAAGAGGTCCAGTCGACTTACGCGCGGTCTTTCTTGTGCGCGGCGGCATTTTCTAAAGGGGAAATTTATTAGTATGATTCTTAGCATGATGCATGAGTAAGTACAGAATCAACCTTGGTTGATTCAACCTTCTATACATTGCACTCTTCCTATCTGGTCTTTAAGATAAACTCTTCAGAATACTTAGGTAAGAAGAGAAAAGAATCTTTAGATAAGACTTTTGAAAATCTTTTGAAGATGCCCTGGAATATCTGCAAAGAAGGGCTACGCTCCGATACCAGCTGTGACGGAACCTCCCAAGTAATCAGGCCCACCTACAGTTGTCCTTGTCTAACATACATCAGACACCCTGTAGATGTTCCTAAGTTACTTGACAAGCTCGGTATCTTTCCTTACCTCACCAGGAACGTTTCACCCGTCTTGCAGACATTACAGATCATCGGAGATAAAGATATGCGGAAGCGAATTACATAAACTTACATTTATTTCCAAAAGTAAGCTCAAGTTAAGTTATTACAGACCAGTTCTAAAAGCGAGTGCATAAAAGTATTAATTATACAAACCGGGGAGACACAACTTCTCCCGAAGGACTATAAACAAAAGATCTAAGATGGAGGACCGAGTCCTCCCGCACTTCAGTCTTGGGTTTCATCCTTGGGAACCACCTTAGCACAGAAGCAGCAGAAGTCTGCTACTTCCCCACCTAAAAACAACAAAGGGATAAACCCTGAGTATGGAATTACTCAGCAAGTCTTACCCGACTAAGGAAAAGACTCTCAAGGGTATGCTGGGTATAGGGGAGTCAAGGTAAGGCTTTAGCAAAAGTCAACTTATATTTTCGCAGAAGTTGCTTACTAAAGTGAGTCCTTACTTTCAATCTTTTAACGCCATATTAAGTATTAATAGACTCCATTTGCATCTAGTCTAATTTCGCATCACATCAAGACAACATCATTTTTATCCATCATCTTGACTCTAGGTTGTAGAAAAGTGACCAAGTCTTCATAACCGCGAAGGTACGGCGATCCGAATCGATTATACTCAGCTGAGGATCTCCAATCACACGACATATGTAGCACTTAACCCTTGCATATGTCAACCCGCCACCGGGGTTCTTAAGACCGGATCAGGTTCACGCAAACCGAGAGCACAGATACACCACCGTCCAGCCTCTTGCCACGGAGGGTACACGCTACTCTCGCCACCGCTCCACTCCCATTTCGTGTTATCTTATTCCGGCCTTAGTCTACCCGAGACAAGGCTTACCCATGACGAGGCATGTGACCAGTTAAAGGGTCCTCGGTCAGCACGCCTACATACGCGTTAATCCTTAACCAACCTGGGTAGAACATCACCTGTTCCTACCCCCAAGTCTCAATTTGAGTATTTCCATCCTTAGGATTGTGTCTGTTCCTTAGGAGGAAAGAGCATCTCAGGGAACTTTGCAGTAAGATCCCACTATTGCTCCAAATGAAAATATTCTTGTGGGTAGAAGCCATCCTCTCCATGGTTAAATTGAGGACAACCTCTATCCACAAGATCTAAGCAAGGCTAAGCATTTTTGTAAATCATACTTTTGATACTTCACAGAAGTATCTAAACAGGTATGGATATCAAGGAAAGCAATGCATCAAATGGTTTCAGGTAACTCCTATAAACCTAATGCACATTTCACTAGACTTAAGTGTGCGAAAAGTATTTAAAAACACAAGGAAGGTGGTAAATGCACCGGGGCTTGCCTTTGTTATCAGAGGTGTCTGGCTCGGATCCACAGATGTCAAAATAGAAGCAGTTGTCTGCCTGAGGATCAGAGGTGGGTGGTATCCCTTCTTCAACAACTTCTTCTTCTTCTTCTTGCTCTAATATAATCATATACATGTATAAGAATGGATGTCATGGAATGCTCATGAGGATGCAAAGGTAACATAAACTTATTAGTTATGTCTTGAATACAACTTTCCTTCACAGAGGTCCGGGAACTTAGGGTTTCCGGAGTCAGTAAAGGAGTTCATGGAGCAGGGGGGGTGGTTTTGGGTTTAGTGATCAAACAAGGTTCAAATCAAACCAAACTCTACCCATGGCTTCTAAATAATGTGAAAAGCTCACATAAAAAGTTTGGGAAATTTTGGACTTATTATTTATTTTCTAAAAATCCAGAATCAATAGTTTAGGCTATTTTAAATATCCTAAAATTCCCTATTCCAACTAAAAATCATAAAACTATTTTTCTTAAATACTATGGAAAATAACAAGCCTAGGAAAATTGGTCTCACAATTTTAGGATTTTTCTACAGTTTCCTACAAATTTCCCAAGCTTCACTGAAAAAGAAAAAGAAAAACATTAAACAGCTCTGGGCCGAATCTAGCCCAACAAGCCCAGGCCCAGGGAGAACCGCGCCCGCGCCCGCGCGCGCGCGTCCGCGCTCAGGCAGTTTTGCAGAAAAGGCCTCGCGTTTCTGGCTAAACAGAGATCGGTCCTTTCACTATTGTTTCGAGTCACTGACGAATTGCAGAAAGATCCTCGGATTTCTGTTTCTTTCCCGCGATAGCCCCTGACCACGCCGCGCCATGGATTCTTCCCGGCGTGACCCGTACTGGACATGGCCGGCGAGGAATGCTCAAGCTAACGGTCGGGGAGTCTCTACGGACCTAAGGCGACCTAAGAACGACGCTCAATTTTGAACGGTGCTCCAAGAAATTGTCCTGCCCACGCACAGGGCGGAAACTGGGGCGTCGAGCTCGCGTTCCCGTACAACCACGGCCGGACCGAGCAAACGGACGCCACCGAGAGCAACACGAGCATGCATAGGCACGAAAACGATACTCGAATCGATTGGCGACGTACCAGAACGAGCTGGCCACGGGGAGGCTAGTTTTCACGGCGGCGGAGATCGATTTGGGGGAAACGTGGAATTGGAGCTCGTCGGTGAACTACTGGGAGCAATACTGGACGTCGAGGTTCTGGATAAAGTTACGAAGCTAACGGTGGGCTCAATTTATGGGGAGCGACGGCGGCGGCGATCAATTTGAGGAGGTTGTGCTGGCGGTTGGAGGGATAGATGAGCTCAGTACGGGGAAAAGCGGCTTTCACCGTGGCAGTAGCTCCGGTGATCGCCGGGCATGCAATTGGTGAGTCACGGCGATGCAGTGGGGAGGTTTGGACACGCGGCGGACCCAGAGACGGCTCAACGGCGACGAGCCCCTTTAACCACGGGCGGTGAGCCAGGGGAGGGGTACCGCGGCTGACCGGGTGGCTTCCAGCTCACCGGCGGCGAGGAGTCCTACTGGGCTGTGCTTATCCGAGGACCACGGCGCACGAATCCCGGTGACCAATGATCAACGGCGGCAGGCCACCGGCGGCGAGCAAGCAGTGCTGGCGTCCTGATCCGTTTGACTACTGTACCATCAGAACTCTTCATCAGAGCGACTGACAGTCCATCTTAGAGTCCAATTTTCTCAAATTTTTGTGTGAAAGCTATGCCAACTCTCTGTAGTAAAGTTTTAGAGCTACAAACCAGCTACAATCCAACTATAGGACTTGAACACATTTGAGCACTGGATCATACTTGGATTTGAGCTCAAAGTTCACCCCATAACACTGCAATTCTGAAATTCAGCTTCAACAGTCTGACAGCCAGTTTTGGACTGGGTTTTTCTGCAAATTTCTCATAACAGCTATGCTTGCACCCTTTAGCAAAGTTGTTCTCCTATAATTGGGCTACAATTTTGATGTGGTGACCTAGGGCAAAAACCCTATGCTTTGAAAGTTACAAAGCCCCAAAGTTGGGCCAAAACTTTGAATTTCAGACTTAGTTTAGAACTCAATAGAGTCCATTTTGCAAATAAGTCCAAAACTTAGGGTTTTGCTTTCAAATCCACATATTTGTGATCCAATTGACTTAACACACTTATTTGACTTGGTTTCTGCACTTTAGTCCAAAAGTGGACTAATTTTGCACTTAGGTCCCTAGGGTTTGGTTTTAGGGTTTTTCAGGGTTCCAATTAGGGTTTCTAGTATTCCAGGGGTATAAATGTGATTCAACTTAGTGTTTGGGGATATTTTATGACTTTTCTCACAAGCCCTAAAGTTTTTCTCAACTTAGGTTAAGTTTTACCCCTTTAACCACTATTTAGGGTTGAGTCCTTAAACCAGGGTCCCATTTGTAAAACAGTAAAACAATACAACTTGTTTGAAATTTTTGCCTAGTGAATGCACTCTAGGTGTGTCAAACATATGCAATGCTCATGCTTATGATGCCATGCTCAAGTTTTAGTTATAGTAACACCAGGGGTGTTACACGCGCCGCCACCGCGGACCGTCCGGACCGCGGACCGTCCGGCCTCAGGGCCGGACCGTCCACAAGGCTCATTTTAGCCTTCAACATATGCCCCCCTGCCTTTTGGTGAAGGTTGACGAACCAAAAGCATATGAACTAAACCTGATGTAAGTCATCGGCTTTTCAAAATAGAGATCATTCAATAAAGCACCAATGTATAAAGGCCGTTTTGGATTGTATCTTTCTCGGCCATGGCCATTTCATTAATGGATCAAAATGAATAGAATGGAGGTGCCCCCCAGCCTGGATAGACAAAGGGACTATACATGTACCATGCATTCATCACCATGTTATTCCACATTTGGGTGGGACAATAAACCGACGATGAATAAACGGGTGGAAAGTACCCTGGTCTCATAGGATGAACAGACGATGCTTGTCGCGTCGCCTTTTGGGCCATTTTGTTCAGCCGTTTCGTTTTAGTAGGTGACCGGGGTTTCTTTATTGACCGATCACGTGGAATGGTCTTTTTGCTAGCATTTTTGGAGAGCAACTGATCAACAGTAGAGTTAGCTTTGATCAGTCGACCATTTGTGCTTCGCCGTTGTGTCTCCTTCCCTTTTAAGGTTTTGTGTGGAGGCTGATGCTTTTGGGCATAGGCGGACTGTCCGGCAGAGTTAGCCGAACCGTCTATCTGAACACCGGACCGTCCGCTCGTAGGTGCCAGATCGTCCGTGATGCTCAGGACAAGCTGTCGTGCTTGACTCATTAATTTTGCCTGCCCCCCAGTGCCTCCGGACTTTTTAGCCTTATTGTCCGGAGCCTTTCGAACAATCTCCTTTTGTGATATATTCGACGTGCGAGGACTACCAATGATTATGTCTTTGCTTTTGCCTTTATCGGCCATTTTGGGCCGAACTAAGATCTTTTTGCATGCGATATCTATTGTATTAACAGGAAATGGTTGTGTGTCCACTTGCATTTCCTGAAAAGCCAATCGGCCCTCATTTATGGCCGATTGTACCTGTCGACGAAAAACATTACAGTCATTGGTGGCATGAGAAAAAGAATTATGCCACTTACAATAAGCACGTCTCTTTAATTCATCTATAGGAGGGATAGTATGAGTTAATTTAATGTTGCCATTTTTAAGTAGCTCATCAAATATCTTATCGCATTTGGCAACATTAAAGGTAAATTTAATCTCTTCTTGCTGATTCTTTTGAACCGGCTGTAAGGAAGAACATGCTGAAGATTTGGCCTTTGTTGGCCAAATAAACTCAGCGGTATATACATCTGCGGATTCATCATCTGAACTATCACGCTCTATTAGATGTATAGTACGGGCGGCCGATTTTGATGTCTCTTTAAATCGGCTTTCACAGGCTAAAGCCCGCTGATGTAGCTGGGCTATCGAAAAGAACTGGGTCCCATCTAATTTGTCTCTTAAGTAGGATAGCAACACATTAAAAGCTAACCCTGCTAGCTCTTTGTCTGCGACATGGATCCGAAAGCATCGGTTTCTAGTGTCCCAGAACCTCCGGATATAATCATTAACCGATTCTTCGCGTCCTTGTCGAACTGAAGCTAAGTCAGCTAGTCCTAATTCATATTCCCCGGCAAAGAAATGTTCATGAAATTTACTTTCTAACTCATTCCAGGAATTAATGGAATTAGGAGGCAGGGCGGCGTACCATGCAAAAGCGGTACCAGTAAGGGATAGAGAAAATAACCGAACAAGAAATGCTTCTCCATCGGCCAATTCACCTAGGTGTGCTAGGAACTGGCCTATGTGTTCGTGTGTGCTTCTCCCATTCTCACCAGAAAACTTAGAAAATTCTGGTATCCTTGCCCCTTGTGGATATGGGACAGTGTCAAACCGGTGATTATACGGCTTTTGGTATGATTGCCCTACTCTGGCTACACTAACTCCGAACTTATCTCGAAATAGTTTGGTCATCTCTTCCCTAATTTTTTCCATTGCACCCGGTGGCAGACCACCGGACCCTGGGCTGTGGGGCTCATTTGGTCGGGTATTAGTATACCGACCTTCTTGCCGTGACCGATCGATAGTGTTGATCGGTCTGTGGTTGTATGGTACGTTATGGTTTAAATATGTAGAGGGCGAAACATACTGCTGCTGAGGTGTGTAATAATTTGGTGCATGGTGTGCAACAACAGGTTCTGCGTATGTGTATCCAGTTTGTCCGGTGGTAAATCCGAACTGACCGGTTGCGTTCGCCATTATCGGGACGCCATGTGGTAGTCCTGGTGCAGGCCCGGACTGTCCGGCAGGGAAAGCCGGACGGTCCGTGTAAGGGCCGGACGGTCCGGGCAGAAGCTCGGATGGTCCGACCGCGTCCAGGGTCACCGGTCTGCCAAGCAGGGATGGCGGTGGTCCTAGGGCGGCCCCAGACTGTCCGGCAGAGCAAGCCGGACGGTCTGCATATGGGCCGGACGGTCCGGGCAGAAGCTCGGACGGTCCGACCGTGTTCATGGGCGTCGATCTACCAAGCAGGGATGGCGGTGGTGGTACTTGCCCTGTATATGAGTTCATCGGCATACCATATACTGGCTGGGGCTGCAAATCCCCATTTGTTGCCGATGTATTAGACATAGATATCCTGTTACTAGTCTCATATGATGGAAAACTAGGAGCAACAGACTTCTCCAACGTACGCATTAATTTTCTAATTGATTCTTCTAACCCTACAATTTGTTGTTTCATCTGATCCTGCTGCTGATCTACATAATATTTAATAGACTGGATATCGTCGGGTTTACTTACGTTGGGGACCTGAAGCGAAGATAGAAGAGACGCGACGTCGGTCTCTCCATGCTTGACAACTTTCTGGTGGCGATCCACCGTGTATTGTGATAAGAATTTCTCCCTCGCTTGACGCATGTAGTCCTCGTATTGCTGTTGCTCATCGACCGTCAGACTTTCAACAGCCGGCTTCAGGATATTATCCGGGGAGATATCGGTGTGATCTTTAGAACCGGCCATTTGAGGGCCTGATTTTTAGTAGATCTACACACCTTCCCCAGCGGAGTCGCCAAAAAGTATGTTGACGCCTTTTTGGAGCGCCAAACACTCAACAAGAACCGGTGGCGGTGCTCTCTGGTCAGGCGCGGATGGTCCGCGGCCAGGGGCCGGACGGTCCGCGACCTGGTGCAGGAGCACGGGTTCCCTGCCTGACAGCCGGACGGTCCGCGCCCTGGGGCCGGACGGTCCGCGCGTGCGCAGGGGCAGCGGAGGATCGCCGGCGGCGCCTGGATCTCGCTCCCGGGAGGGACCCCGTCGGGGAGGAGAGATCCTAGGAGTTGTCTAGGCTCGGGCAGGCCGACCTAGACTCCTCTAATCGACGTAGAGCCGAAGAGAGACGGAGAATTTGGGGATTGGAAGGCTAAACTAGGGGCTAAACTAGAACTAGACTAGAACTACTCCTAATGCATAAGGTAAAAACGAGTAATAGACTTGATTTGATCGATTGTTGGGGGGTTCAATCGGCCGTAGCCCTTCATCTATATAAAGGGGGAGGTCTGGATCCGTTTCCAACTGTTTCCCGAGTTAATCCCGCGGTTTTAGGCAACAAATCCCGCGAGAAACTAGGAACCCTAACTGACTCTGCGCGCGCGCGGACCGTCCGCGCCGCCACCACGGACCGTCCGCAAGGCTCATTTTAGCCTTCAACAACTTCTTGTCTCAACCACAACAAGGACATCTTCGCCTGGTCCACCCTGGACCTAGTGGGGATTAGTTGCACAATCATCGAACACAGCTCGGGCATCGACCCCTGGGTGCGCCCAAAAAAGCAGCGGCTAAGAAAGATGTCCGATCAAAAAACAGAGGCAACCAAGGCCGAGGTGCACCACCTATTGGAAGCCAAATTCATCGAGCCAATAGCTTACCTAACATTGGCTCGCCAACATCGTGATGGTACAGAAGAAGAGCGGAAAATGGTGCATGTGCATTGATTTCACTAGCCTTAACAAAGCATGCCCTAAAGATAACTTCCCTCTACCGCGAATCGACAAGATCGTCGATTGCTCAACAGGCTGTGAAGTCATGTCCCTCTTAGACTGCTTCTCGGGTTATCACCAGATCCATATGAAAGAGGAGGACTGTCGGCGTTTCGAGACCGGGGGGTCCCTGAGCCGACGAGTGAAATGTCGCCGCGTGCCCCAGCCCAAATGGGTCGACGCGAGGCCGAACGCGAAGGGGGGAAAGTGAGGTGGCCGGAGATGGGCGAGAGAGAGGTGGAAATCCCGCGGCCTTCGTGTTCGTCCCGCGCCCAGGTCGGGTGCGCTTGCAGTAGGGGGTTACAAGCGTCCACACGGGGGAAGGAGCGAGTGGCCTTACGCGAGCGCCCGTCTCGTCCTCGTCCCCGTGCGACCAACCTTCTCTAAGAGGGCCCTGGTCCTTCCTTTTATAGGCGCAAGGAGAGGATCCAGGTGTACAATGGGGGTGTAGCAGAGTGCTACGTGTCTAGCGGAGGAGAGCTAGCGCCCTAAGTACATGCCATCGTGGCGACCGGAGAGATTTTGGCGCCCGGTTTGTGTGATGTCGTGGCCGTCGGAGGAGCGCTGGAGCCTGGCGGAGGGACAGCTGTCGGGGTCATCGAGTCCTTGCTGACGTCCTCTTGCTTCCGTAAGGGGGCCGAGAGCCGCCATCGTCAGGGAGCGTGCGGGGCACCATCATCGCCTATCTGGCGGAGCGAGCCAGATGGGACGCCGGTCTTATTCCCTGTAGCCTGAGTCAGCTTGGAGTAGGGTAGTGATGGCGCCTCCTGTTGACGTGGCCGGTCCGTGCCCTAGGTTGGGCGATGTGGAGGCTCCTCCGAGGTCGAGGTCGAGTCCGTCTTCCATGGCCGAGGCCGAGTCCGAGCCCCTAGGTCGGGCGAGGCGGAGACTGTTGGCTGAGGCCAGGGCGGAATTTGAGTCCTGGGGTCGGGCGAAGCGGAGTTCGTCGTCTTCTGGGGCTGAGCCCAAGTGCGAGCCCTAGGTCGGGCGGAGCGGAGTTCGCCGTCTTCCGGGGCTGAGCCCAAGTCCGAGCCCTAGGTCGGGCGAAGTGGAGTTCGCCATCTTCCGGGGCTTAGCCCGAGTCCGAGCCCTGGGTCGGGCGGAGCGGAGTTCGCCGTCTTCCGGGGCTTAGCCCGAGTCCGAGCCCTGGGTCGGGCGGAGCGGAGTTCGCCGTCTTCCGGGGCTTAGCTCGAGTCCGAGCCCTGGGTCGGGCGGAGCGGAGTTTCCTACGGTGCGTGCGGCCGGGCCTGACTGCTTGTCAGCCTCACTCTGTCAAGTGGCACCACAGTCGGCGCAGGCGGCGCTGTCTTTCTGTCAGACCGGTCAGTGGAGCGACGAAGTGACGGCGGTCACTTCGGCTCTGTCAGCTGAGGGGCGCGTGACAGGATAAAGGTGTCAGGCCACCTTTGCATTAAATGCTCCTGCGGGGTTGCTTCTTGGCGAAGACAGGGCCTTGGGCAAGCTGGGAACGTGTTTGCCGCTGGAGGGGGGCCTCGGGCGAGGCGGAGATCCTCCGGGGTCGGCTGCCCTTGTCCGAGGCTAGGCTCGGGCGAGGCGTGATCGAGCCCCTTGAAAGTCGCCTAGAGGGGGGGTGAATAGGGCGAAACTGAAATTCTCAAAAATAATCACAACTACAAGCCGGGTTAGCATTAGAAATATAATTGAGTCCGCGAGAGAGGGCGCAAAACAAATCGCAAGCGAATAAGGGGTGTGACACGTGGATTTGTTTTACCGAGGTTCGGTTCTCGCAAACCTACTCCCCGTTGAGGAGGCCACAAAGGCCGGGTCTCTTTCAACCCTTACCCTCTCTCAAACGGTCCCTCGGACCGAGTGAGCTTTCTCTTCTCAATCACTTGGAACACAAAGTTCCCACAAGGACCACCACAAGATTGGTGTCTCTTGCCTCAATTACAAGTGAGTTTGATCGCAAGAAAGAATCAAGAAAGAAGAAAGCAATCCAAGCGCAAGAGCTCGAAAGAACACAAGCAAATCTCTCTCTCTAATCACTAGGGTGTTGTGTGGAATTTGGAGAGGATTTGATCTCTTTGGTGTGTCTAGAATTGAATGCTAGAGCTCTTGTAAGTAGTTGAGAAGTGGAAAACTTGGATGCCTTGAATGTGGGGTGGTTGGGGGTATTTATAGCCCCAACCACCAAACTAGCCGTTTGGTGAGGCTGTCTGTTCGATGGTGCACCGGACAGTCCGGTGCACACCGGACATGTCCGGTGCGACAGCCACGTCACCAAAAGCCGTTGGGTTCGACCGTTGGAGCTCTGTCTTCTGGGCCCGCCTGGATGTCCGGTGGCGCACCAGACATCGACTGTAGATTGTCCGGTGCGCCAGTATGGGCGTGCCTGACCTCTGCGCGCGCAGCGCGCGCATTTAATGCGTCGCAGGTAGCCGTTGGCGCCGAAATAGCCGTTGCCCCGCTGTTACACCAGACAGTCCGGTGTACACCGGACAGTCCGGTGAATTTTAGCGAAGCAGCTGAAATGAATTCCCGAGGCTGGCGAGTTCCGGAGGCCGCTCTTCATTGGAGCACCGGACAGTCCGGTGAATTATAGTGGAGTTGCCTCTGGAATTTCCCGAAGGTGACGAGTTTGGAGTTGGAGTCCTCTGGTGCACCGGACAGTCCGGTGCGCCAGACCAGAGGTGCCTTCGGTTGTCCCTTTGCTCTTTTGTTGAACCCAATACTTGGTCTTTTTATTGGCTAAGTGTGAACCTTTGGCACCTGTATAACTTATACACTAGAGCAAACTAGTTAGTCCAAATATTTGTGTTGGGCAATTCAACCACCAAAATTAATTAGGGACTAGGTGTAAGCCTAATTCCCTTTCAATCTCCCCCTTTTTGGTGATTGATGCCAACACAAACCAAAGCAAATATAAAAGTGCATAAATGAACTAGTTTGCATAATGTAAGTGCAAAGGTTGCTTGGAATTGAGCCAATAAATGTTACTTACTAGATGTGCATGGATTGTTTCTTTATTTTTAACATTTTGGACCACGCTTGCACCACATGTTTTGTTTTTGCAAATTCTTTTGTAAATTCTTTTCAAAGTCTTTTTGCAAGATAGTCAAAGGTAAATGAATAAGATTTTGAGAAGCATTTTCAAGATTTGAAGTTCTCTCCCCTTGTTCCAAATGCTTTTCCTTTGACTAAACAAAACTCCCCCTCAAATAAATTCTCCTCTTAGTGTTCAAGAGGGTTTTAAGATATCAAGTTTTGAAAATACTACTTGCTCCCCCTTTAGAACACAAAGAGATACCAATTTGAAATTTTCAATTGAAAACCATTAATTTTTAAAATTAGGGTGGTGGTGCGGTCCTTTTGCTTTGGGCTCATACTTTCTCCCCCTTTGGCATGAATCGCCAAAAACGGATACTTTGAGTGAGATATAAGCCCTTCCCTAACTATTTTCTCCCCTTTGGCAAATAAAACATATGAGTGAAGATTATACCAAAGATGGAGAGTGATGCGGAGCGACGGCGAAGGATGAGTAGTAGAGTGGAGTGGAAGCCTTTGTCTTCGCCGAAGACTCCAATTCCCTTTCAATATACCTATGACTTGGTTTGAAATACACTTGAAAACACATTAGTCATAGCATATATATAAAAGAGACATGATCAAAGGTATACTTATGAGCTATGTGTGCAAGTTTAGCAAAAGAAGTTCCTAGAATCAAGAATATTGAGCTCATGCCTAAGTTTGGTAAAAGTTTGTTCATCAAGAGGCTTGGTAAAGATATCGGCTAATTGATCTTTAGTGTTAATGTATGAAATCTCGATATCCCCCTTTTGTTGGTGATCCCGAAGAAAATGATACCGAATGGCTATGTGCTTAGTGCGGCTATGCTCAACGGGATTATCCGCCATGCGGATTGCACTCTCATTATCACATAGAAGAGGAACTTTGGTTAATTTGTAACCATAGTCCCGCAGGGTTTGCCTTATCCAAAGCAATTGCGCGCAACAATGGCCTGCGGCAATATACTCGGCTTCGGCGGTAGAAAGAGCGACCAAATTTTGCTTCTTTGAAGCCCAAGACACCAAGGATCTTCCCAAGAACTGGCAAGTCCCCGATGTGCTCTTCCTATTAATCTTACACCCCGCCCAATCGGCATCCGAATAACCAATCAAATCGAAAGTGGATCCCCGAGGGTACCAAAGCCCAAACTTAGGAGTATAAGCCAAATATCTCAAGATTCGTTTTACGGCCGTAAGGTGGGATTCCTTAGGGTCGGATTGGAATCTTGCACACATGCAAACGGAAAGCATAATGTCCGGTCGAGATGCACATAAATAGAGTAATGAACCAATCATCGACCGGTATACCTTTTGATCCACAGACTTACCTCCCGTGTCGAGGTCGAGATGCCCATTTGTTCCCATGGGAGTCTTGATGGGCTTGGCATCCTTCATTCCAAACTTGCTTAGAATGTCTTGAGTATACTTCGTTTGGCTAATGAAGGTGCCCTCTTGGAGTTGCTTGACTTGGAATCCTAGAAAATACTTCAACTCCCCCATCATAGACATCTCAAATTTCTGTGTCATGATCCTACTAAATTCCTCACATGTAGATTCGTTAGTAGACCCAAATATAATATCATCAACATAAATTTGGCATACAAACAAATCATTGTTAAGAGTTTTAGTGAATAAAGTAGGATCCGTTTTTCCGACTTTGAAGCCATTAGCAATAAGGAAATCTCTAAGGCATTCATACCATGCTCTTGGGGCTTGCTTGAGCCCATAAAGCGCCTTAGAGAGCCTATAGACATGGTTAGGGTACTCACTATCTTCAAAGCCGGGAGGTTGCTCAACATAGACCTCCTCCTTGATCGGTCCGTTGAGGAAGGCACTCTTCACGTCCATTTGGTAAAGCTTGAAGCCATGGTAAGTAGCATAGGCCAATAATATACGAATTGACTCAAGCCTAGCTACGGGTGCATAGGTTTCACCAAATCCAAATCTTCGACTTGTGAATACCCCTTGGCCACGAGTCGAGCTTTGTTCCTTGTCACCACACCATGCTCGTCTTGCTTGTTGCGGAAGACCCACTTGGTTCCTACAACATTTTGATTAGGACGTGGAACTAAATGCCATACCTCGTTCCTCGTGAAGTTGTTGAGCTCCTCTTGCATCGCCATCACCCAATCCGAATCTTGAAGTGCTTCCTCTAACCTGTGTGGCTCAATAGAGGAAACAAAAGAGTAATGCTCACAAAAATGTGCAACACGAGATCGAGTAGTTACCCCCTTATGAATGTCGCCGAGGATGGTGTCGACGGGGTGATCTCGTTGGATTGCTTGGTGGACTCTTGGGTGTGGCGGCCTTGGTTCTTCATCCTCCTTGTCTTCATCTTTTGCATCTCCCCCTTGATCGTTGCCGTCATCTTGAGGTGGCTCATCTCTTTGATCTTCTCCTTCATCAACTTGAGCCTCGTCCTCATTTTGGGTTGGTGGAGATGCTTGCGTGGAGGAGGATGGTTGATCTTGTGCATGTGGAGGCTCTTCGGATTCCTTAGGACACACATCCCCAATGGACATGTTCCTTAGCGCTATGCATGGAGCCTGTTCTTCACCTATCTCATCAAGATCAACTTGCTCTACTTGAGAGCCATTAGTTTCATCAAACACAACGTCACAAGAAACTTCAACTAGTCCTGAGGACTTGTTAAAGACTCTATATGCCTTTGTGTTTGAATCATATCCTAGTAAAAAGCCTTCTACAGTTTTAGGAGCAAATTTAGATTTTCTACCTCTTTTAACAAGAATAAAGCATTTGCTACCAAAAACTCTAAAATATGAAATATTGGGCTTTTTACCGGTTAGGAGTTCATAGGATGTCTTCTTGAGGATTCGGTGTAGATATAACCGGTTGATGGCGTAGCAGGCGGTGTTGACCGCCTCGGCCCAAAACCGATCTGGTGTCTTGTATTCATCAAGCATGGTTCTTGCCATGTCCAAGAGAGTTCGATTCTTCCTCTCCACTACACCATTTTGTTGTGGAGTGTAGGGAGAAGAAAACTCATGCTTGATGCCCTCTTCCTCAAGAAAGCCTTCAATTTGAGAGTTCTTGAACTCCGTCCCGTTGTCGCTTCTAATTTTCTTGATCCTTAAGTCGAACTCATTTTGAGCCCGTCTCAAGAATCCCTTTAAGGTTTCTTGGGTATGGGATTTTTCCTGCAAAAAGAACACCCAAGTGAAGCGAGAATAATTATCCACAATAACTAGACAGTACTTACTCCCGCCGATGCTTATGTAAGCGATCGGGCCGAATAGGTCCATGTGTAGGAGCTCCAGTGGCCTGTCACTTGTCATGATGTTCTTGTGTGGATGATGAGTGCCAACTTGCTTCCCGGCTTGGCATGCGCTACAAATCCTGTCTTTCTCAAAATGTACATTTGTTAGTCCTAAAATGTGTTCTCCCTTTAGAAGCTTATGAAGATTCTTCATTCCAACATGGGCTAGTCGGCGGTGCCAGAGCCAACCCAAGTTAGTCTTAGCAATTAAGCAAGTGTCGAGTTCAGCTCTATCAAAATCTACCAAATATAGCTGGCCCTCTAACACTCCCTTAAATGCTATTGAGTCATCACTTCTTCTAAAGACAGTGACACCTACATCAGTAAATAGACAGTTGTAGCCCATTTGACATAATTGAGATACGGAAAGCAAATTGTAATCTAAAGAATCTACAAGAAAAACATTGGAAATAGTATGGTCAGGTGATATAGCAATTTTACCCAATCCTTTGACCAAACCTTGATTTCCATCCCCGAATGTGATAGCTCGTTGGGGATCTTGGTTTTTCTCATATGAGGAGAACATCTTCTTCTCCCCTGTCATGTGGTTTGTGCACCCGCTGTCGAGTATCCAACTTGAGCCCCCGGATGCATAAACCTACAAAACAATTTTAGTTCTTGACTTTAGGTACCCAAACGGTTTTGGGTCCTTTGGCATTAGAAACAAGAACTTTGGGTACCCAAACACAAGTCTTAGAGCCCTTGTGTTTGCCCCCAACAAACTTGGCAACTACCTTGCCGGATTTGTTAGTAAGCACATATGATGCATCAAAAGTTTTGAATGAAATAGCATGATCAATTGATGCACTAGGAGTTTTCTTTCTAGGCAACTTAGCATGGGTTGGTTGCCTAGAGCTAGATGTCTCACCCTTATACATAAAAGCATAGTTAGGGCCAGAGTGAGACTTCCTAGAATGAGTTCTCCTAATTTTGCTCTCGGGATAACCGGCAGGGTACAAAATGTAACCCTCGTTATCCTGAGGCATGGGAGCTTTGCCCTTGACAAAGTTAGACAAATTTTTAGGAGGGGCATTAAGTTTGACATTGTCTCCCCTTTAGAAGCCAATGCCATCCTTGATGCCAGGGCGTCTCCCATTATAGAGCATACTTCTGGCAAATTTAAACTTTTCATTTTCTAAGTCATGCTCGGCAATTTTAGCATCTAATATTGCTATATGATCATTTTGTTGTTTAATTAAAGCCATGTGATCATGAATAGCATTGATATCAACATCTCTACATCTAGTACAAATAGAAGTGTGCTCAACGGTAGATGTAGAGGGTTTGCAAGATTTTAATTCTACAACCTTAGCATGCAACATTTCATTCTTAGTTCTAAGGTCGGAAATAGTAGTATTGCAAACATCAAAATCTTTAGCCTTAGCAAATAATTTCTCATTCTCATCTCTAAGGCTAGCAAGAGAAATATTCAACTCATCAATCCTAGCAAGTAAATCAACATTATCATTTCTAGGATTGGAAGTTGAATCAATGCAAACATGAGAATCAACCTTAGCAATTAATCTAGCATTTTCATTTCTAAGGTTGTCAATAGTCTCATGGCAAGTGCTTAGCTCACTAGACAATTTTTCACATTTTTCAACTTGTTGAGCATAAGCATTTTTAACCTTAACATGCTTTTTATTTTCCTTGATTAGGAAGTCCTCTTGGGAGTCCAAGAGATCATCCTTCTCATGGATGGCACTAATTAATTCATTTAATTTTTCTTTTTGTTGCATGTTTAGGTCGGCAAAAAGGGTACGCAAATTATTTTCCTCATCACTATCATTATCATCACTAGAGGATTCATATTTAGTGGAGGATTTAGATTTAACCTTCTTCCTTTTGCCGTCCTTTGCCATGAGGCACTTGTGGCCGACGTTGGGGAAGAGGAGTCCCTTGGTGACGGCGATGTTGGCGGCGTCCTTGTCGGAGGAGGACTTGGTGGAGCTCTCGTCGGAGTCCCACTCCTGGCAAACATGGGCATCGCCGCCCTTCTTCTTGTAGTACTTCTTCTTTTCTCTCCTCTTTCCCTTCTTGTCGTCGCCCCTGTCACTGTCACTAGACATAGGACATTTTGCAATAAAATGATCGGGCTTACCACATTTGTAGCACACTTTCTTGGAGCGGGGTTTGTAGTCCTTCCCCCTCAGTTGCTTGAGGATTTGGCGAAAGCTTTTGATGATTAAAGCCATCTCCTCATTGTCGAGCTTGGAGGCGTCAATTGGTTGTCTACTCGATGTAGATTCCTCCTTCTTCTCCTCCGTCGCCTTGAATGCCACCGGTTGTGCTTCGGACATGGAGGGTTCATCAAGCTCGTTGATCTTCTTTGAGCCCTTGATCATACATTCAAAGCTCACAAAATTCCCGATTACTTCCTCGGGAGTCATTAGTGTGTATCTAGGATTACCACGAATTAATTGAACTTGAGTGGGGTTAAGGAAAATAAGAGATCTTAGAATAACCTTAACCACCTCGTGGTCGTCCCACTTCTTACTCCCGAGGTTGCGCACTTGGTTCACCAGGGTTTTGAGCCGGTTGTACATATCTTGTGGCTCCTCCCCTTGGCGAAGACGAAAGCGACCGAGCTCCCCCTCGATCGTTTCCCGCTTGGTGATCTTGGTGAGTTCATCACCTTCGTGTGCGGTCTTGAGAAGGTCCCAAATTTCCTTTGCATTCTTCAATCCTTGCACCTTGTTGTATTCCTCCTTGCTTAGAGAGGCGAGGAGTATGGTTGTAGCTTGGGAGTTGAAGTGCTCGATTTGGGCCACTTCGTCCGTATCATAATCCTCATCCCCTATGGATGGTACCTGTGCTCCAAACTCAACAACATTCCATATACTTTTGTGGAGTGAGGTTAGATGAAATTTCATTAAATCACTCCACCTAGCATAATCTTCGCCATCAAAAGTTGGCGGTTTGCCTAATGGAATGGAAAGTAATGGAGTAAGTCTAGATGTACGAGGATAGTGTAAGGGGATCTTACTAAACTTCTTGCGCTCTTGGCGCTTAGAAGTTACGGACGGCGCATCGGAGTCGGAGGTCGATGTTGATGAAGTGTCGGTCTCGTAGTAGACCACCTTCCTCATCCTCTTGTGCTTGTCGCCTTTCCGATGCGACTTGTGGGAAGAAGATTTTTCCTTCTTCTCTTTGTGGTGTGAGGAAGAAGATCTTTTCTCCTTCCGTTTGGAGGAGTCCTTCTTCTTCTCCTTCCTCTTGGTGCGGGACTCTTCCAATAAAGTGCTCCCTTGGCTCGTAGTGGGCTTGTCGCCGGTCTCCATCTCCCTCTTGGTGTGATCTCCCGACATCACTTCGAGCGGTTAGGCTCTAATGAAGCACCGGGCTCTGATACCAATTGAAAGTCGCCTAGAGGGGGGGTGAATAGGGCGAAACTGAAATTCTCAAAAATAATCACAACTACAAGCCGGGTTAGCGTTAGAAATATAATTGAGTCCGCGAGAGAGGGCGCAAAACAAATCGCAAGCGAATAAGGGGTGTGACACGTGGATTTGTTTTACCGAGGTTCGGTTCTCGCAAACCTACTCCCCGTTGAGGAGGCCACAAAGGCTGGGTCTCTTTCAACCCTTACCCTCTCTCAAACGGTCCCTCGGACCGAGTGAACTTTCTCTTCTCAATCACTTGGAACACAAAGTTCCCACAAGGACCACCACAAGATTGGTGTCTCTTGCCTCAATTACAAGTGAGTTTGATCGCAAGAAAGAATCAAGAAAGAAGAAAGCAATCCAAGCACAAGAGCTCGAAAGAACACAAGCAAATCTCTCTCTCTAATCACTAGGGTGTTGTGTGGAATTTGGAGAGGATTTGATCTCTTTGGTGTGTCTAGAATTGAATGCTAGAGCTCTTGTAAGTAGTTGAGAAGTGGAAAACTTGGATGCCTTGAATGTGGGGTGGTTGGGGGTATTTATAGCCCCAACCACCAAACTAGCCATTTGGTGAGGCTGTCTGTTCGATGGTGCACCGGACAATCCGGTGCACACCGGACATGTCCGGTGCGACAGCCACGTCACCAAAAGTCGTTGGGTTCGACCGTTGGAGCTCTGTCTTCTGGGCCCGCCTGGATGTCCGGTGGCGCATCGGACATCGACTGTAGATTGTCCGGTGCGCCAGTATGGGCGTGCCTGACCTCTGCGCGCGCAGCGCGCGCATTTAATGCGTCGCAGGTAGCCGTTGGCGCCGAAATAGCCGTTGCCCCACTGTTACACCGGACAGTCCGGTGAATTTTAGCGGAGCAGCTGAAATGAATTCCCGAGGCTGGCGAGTTCCGGAGGCCGCTCTTCCTTGGAGCACCGGACAGTCCGGTGAATTATAGCGGAGTTGCCTCTGGAATTTCCCGAAGGTGACGAGTTTGGAGTTGGAGTCCTCTGGTGCACCGGACATGTCCGGTGGCACACCGGATAGTCCGGTGCGCCAGACCAGAGGTGCCTTCGGTTGTCCCTTTGCTCTTTTGTTGAACCCAATACTTGGTCTTTTTATTGGCTAAGTGTGAACCTTTGGCACCTGTATAACTTATACACTAGAGCAAACTAGTTAGTCCAAATATTTGTGTTGGGCAATTCAACCACCAAAATTAATTAGGGACTAGGTGTAAGCCTAATTCCCTTTCACCCCTCGAATGGACTGATCCCTGACTTGATCGCACCCATCAGGCCTTTGCAGCTTTATGCTGATGGGGGTTACCAGCTGAGAATTAGGAGCCTTGAGGGTACCCCTAATTATGGTCCCCGACAGTAGCCCCCGAGCCTCGAAGGGAGTGTTAGCACTCGCTTGGAGGCTTTCGTTGCACTTTTTTGCAAGGGGACCAGCCTTTCTCGGTTGCGTTTTGTTCCGGTGGGTGCGCGCGAGCGCACCCGCCGGGTGTAGCCCCTGAGGCCTCGGAGGAGTGGTTTGACTCCTCCGAGGTCTTAACGCCTCACGCAATGCTTCGGCTGGTCTGGTCGTTCCCTCATGCGAGCTGGCCGTAGCCCGGGTGTACGGTCGGGTCCCGAGTTCTCGGGCTGGTATGTTGACGCCGTCAACGGTCTGGCCGGAGCCGGGTTTGCGAGAGCAGCCCTCGAGCCTCTGCACAGGGCGAGAGGGCGATCAGGGACAGACTCGACTTTTTTACATACGCCCCTGCGTCGCCTTTCCGCAAGGAGGAGGGGGGAGAGTGCCATGTTGCCCTCGGTGGGCGCCGAACATGGTGTCTCCGGTGAGCTGCAGGCGGGTGATCCGAGCGGACGTCCGTGCCCCATTCGTTAGGGGTCGGCTAGAGGCCCAGAGGCGCGCCCAAAAGTACCTGCGGGTGATCTGCCGGACCCGGTCCCCTGGCGACGGGGTCCGAGGGCTCGATGCCTCCCTCCGATGGGATTCCGTTACAAGATCGTTCCCGCTGGTCTCGGAAATGTCCTAGGGTACCTCGGGAGTGCAGCCCGAGCCTTGGTTATGTATCGAACGTACCCATGGTCATCCCTCGCTCTGTGTCTGAGGCGGCTGTGAACCCTTCGGGGGCCAGCCTTCGAACCCCTGATCAGTAGTGGGCGCGGAGCCCGAGTAGCCTGAGGCGGCCGTTGAACCCTTCCGAGGGGCCGGCCTTCGAACCCCTGACCAGTAGTGGGTGTGGAGCCCACGTGCTCTGAGGCGGCTGTTGAACCCTTCCGAGGGGCCAGCCTTCGAACCTCTGATCAGTAGGGAGGCTCGGAGCCTAGTTCCTTCACAGGGAAGGATCCCTTCCGGGGTATCCCCCTTTCCCGGTCCCTGTTGCAAGAGAGAGAAAGAGGAAAAAAGGAAAAGGATACGAAATCGAACGACGCGGCATACCTTTTTTAACGCGGTCATTATGGCGAAGGCGAAGCGTCGCTCGCTTCTCCTGCTAGAGGCGCCGCCTATCCCGCCGCGGAGTTAATGCGACGGGGCGAGTGGTTCGCAGGGCAGCCATTGCGCGTGCGCGAGCCGTTCGAGGAACGGAACACGGGCGCGTTGTCTTCACGCCGTGAGAGAGGGTTCTCTCGCTGCCCCCGGATGGGACGTAAGCTTGGCTGACGACGTGACCGCTGCTCCTGCCCGCCTGCCACCGCCATTACTGTCGGCCCGTTTTCGGCCGCATTGACCGTCGCACCAGGCTGGAGCCGCTGGGTCGTGCGCTGGGTCGCCTCGAGTCGCGGTATTGGTTCCGCAGTCGAGGAGGCGCGGTGGTGGCGCAGGTGGCGGTGCAGTTGCAGGCACGAAGCATTCGGCGCGCCGGTTGCATGACGCGTGGGTCTGGGCCTCCATGCTGGGCGTGTTGGGAGTCGGAGAAGCGCGCCCACTTGGCACGGTTGCATGCCGCCTGCATGGCTGCCCGCCCTCTCGCCCGCTAGTCTGGGCAAAAGTGGAGAGCCGCTTGTAACCGCTGGGCGGTTGCACGCACCACGCGCGGCGGTTTGGCTTCTTCTGCTATGGGCCGGCTTGTACGACGTGTGGGACCCATCCCCCGCGCCGTAGGGGGAGGACCTTGGAGCGTGTTGGAGAAGACTCAGCCCACGACGGCTGGGGACGCAAGTGGGGAGAGTCGCCTTTAAAAGGAGGGTGGCCCTCTTAGAAGGCGACTGTGTCTTCGCGCTCCCTTATGCATTGTGTCTTTCCACCTTCCAAGCCCCCGGATGGGGGATATTCGCCGTCTTTCTGCTTCATTGTTGGAGGAACGCAACTCCACGGGAGTTGGTACCTTTCAGCCGTCGTTCGGCTTCAAGGATTTTCATCATGCAGCCCGGTCGCACCCCTCTGCCGGCGGTCACCCAAGATGGTGACCTCCAGTTCGATGGCGGGGGAGAGCGAACCGGGCCGCGGCCTCTGCCCCTCCCTCAGCCTCAAGGATTTTCATCACCAGGGCTAGGGAGGGGAGTGTGCCGGGTTGGGGTCGGCCCCTGTGTGTGCGGTGGCCCGCTCCTTCCCTCAGTGATCGGGGGGAAGGGCGGGAGTCGTCCGTGGCGCTGGCAGCTGCAGCGTGCCCGGCTCTCTGAGCCGAGCGGCTTCGAAGCCGCTCCCGGTGCCGCCTTCCGCCACGGCAGCTGGAAGAGGTTCCGCCGCAGACGAGCTTGCCGACGCTACCCGCGGACCGACCTCCAACTCTACGGCCTTCTGCCCATCCTTGCCTCACGAGTTTGGGCACGGGCGGGGGCCTCCTGGCGGTAGCATCCACCCTGAGGTCATCGCTGCTGCTGTTCGGCCCCCCGGAGCAGAAGTCTTCATCGTCGCCGCTGCTGGGGCGGGCGACGGCGAGCCGTTCGTCTGTCTTCTGTTGCTCCGCAGGCCCCCCCAGTCGCGTGGGGTTGTTCGTACCTGCGGAGGTGGAACCGGAGTTCCGTTTGTAATGGCACTTCGAATGCCAGTGTTTTTGTTCGTTGTGGCTGTCGAGGCCTGAACATGTATGTAAATTCGGCACGGAGCCGTGTTTTTTCCCCATTTTCGAGCACTAAGACTCGCCTGTTGGTTGTCTGAACCGCTTCACCAAGCGTGAGTCGCCCCGTGTAAAGGTGACGAGTGAGGTATCCGTATCCCGGAGGCGTAGGAGTCCCTCGGCTCGATCGGCCTTGCCGCTTACGCGCACTCTTACCCGTCCATGGGGTTCTGTCACCGACGCAGTCGAGAAGGCTCGAAGAATCGCTCCGGCAGAAGAGCTTCCAAACATGAAGACTTGTTCGGTCCGCGGAATCACTTATCCGAACGTGAGTTACTTATGGCAGAAGGTGATGAGTGAGGTATCCGTATCCCGGAGGCGTAGGAGTTCCTCGGCTCGGTCAGCCTTGGCTGCTTACGTGTACTCCGTCGTTTTCAGGATCCACTTTCGAAGTAGTCGAAAAGCACGAAAGACATTCCGGCGGAAAAGATCTTTTTTCGAGGAAAATTTCGACGCAGAGGGGGTTCCCCCCTTTTAGCCCCCGAGGGAGGGTCGGGCTTTGCCGAGGCAAGGCTGACCCTTCCTTGATGACTAAACTTTGCGTGAGAGTGAGGTATATGAACAACTTAAAAACATCTTAAGGGTAGAAGCGACGTAACTGTTGGATGTTCCAAGCGTTGCTGTAGACCTCGCCTTGACTGTTGGCCAGCTTGTATGTTCCGGGTTTTAGAACTTTGGCGATGACAAACAGCCCCTCCCAGGGGGGCGTGAGCTTGTGTCGACCTCGGGCGTCTTGTCGCAGCCGAAGCACCAGGTCGCCCACCTGGAGGTCTCGGGACCGGACCCCTCGGGCGTGGTAGCGTCGCATGGACTGCTGGTACCACGCCGAGTGTAGTAAGGCCTTGTCCCGAGCCTCTTCCAGCTGGTCCAGCGAGTCTTCTCGACTAGCTTGGTTGCTTTGGTCGTCATAGGCCCTCGTCCTCGGGGAACCGTATTCCAGGTCTGTGGGCAAGATGGCCTCGGCCCCATAGACTAGAAGGAACGGCGTGAAGCCCGTGGCTCGGCTCGGTGTCGTTCTCAGGCTCCAAACCACCGAGGGGAGTTCCTTCATCCATCGCTTGCCGAACTTGTTGAGGTCGTTGTAAATCCGAGGCTTGAGTCCTTGTAGAATCATGCCGTTGGCACGCTCTACTTGCCCATTCGTCATGGGATGAGCCACGGCGGCCCAGTCCACCCGGATGTGGTGATCCTCGCAGAAGTCCAGGAACTTTCTGCCGGTGAACTGGGTGCCGTTGTCGGTGATGATGGAGTTCGGAACCCCGAAACGATGGATGATGTTGGTGAAGAACGCCACCGCCTGCTCGGACCTGATGTTGTTCAGGGGTCGAACCTCGGTCCACTTGGAAAATTTGTCGATGGCGACCAACAGGTGCGCGTAGCCCCCGGGTGCCTTCTGCAAGGGGCCGACGAGGTCCAGACCCCACACAGCAAAAGGCCATGTGATGGGTATCGTCTGCAGAGCCTGGGCAGGCAGGTGGGTCTGCCTTGCGTAGAACTGACACCCTTCGCAGGCGCAGACAATTCTAGTGGCGTCGGCCACCGCCGTTGGCCAGTAGAAACCTTGTCAGAAAGCATTTCCGACAAGGGCTCGAGGTGCTGCGTGGTGGCCGCAAGCCCCCGAGTGTATTTCTTGGAGGAGTTCCTGACCTTCGGTGGTGGAGATGCATCGCTGGAGGATGCCTGAAGGGCTGTGGTGGTAGAGCTCCTTCCCTTCTCCCAGCAAGACGAACGATTTAGCGCGCCGCGCCAACCACCGAGCTTCGGCTCGGTCAAGGGGTAGCTCTCCTCGGTGGAGATATTGCAGGTACGGGGTCTGCCAGTTTTGATCAGGCGTGACCCCGCTTTGCTCCCCCTCGATGCGCAGCGTTTCACCCTCAGGGGCCGAGGGTACCTCGGGCCGAACCGAGGGTGCCTCGGGCCGAGCCGAGGGTGCCTCGGACTATGCCGAGGGTACCTTGGGCTGGGCCGAGGGTGCCTCAGGCTCGGGCGCGTCGTCGATCTTGACGGAGGGTTGATGCAGATCTCGGGAGAAGACGTCCGGGGGTACCGTTGTTCGCCCCGAGGCTATTTTGGCCAGCTCATCCGTAGTCTCGTTGTAGCGCCGAGCGATGTGGTTGAGCTCGAGCACGTAGAACTTGTCTTCCAGGCGCCGAACCTCATCGCAGTAGGCCTCCATCTTCGGGTCGCGGCAGTGGGAGTTCTTCATGACTTGGTCGATGACGAGCTGCGAGTCACCGCGAGCGTCGAGGCGTCGGACCCCTAGCTCGACGGCAATCCGCAACCCGTTGACCAGAGCCTCGTACTCAGCTACATTGTTGGACGCCGGGAAGTGGAGGCGTAGCACGTAGCGTAGGTGCTTCCCGAGGGGCGAGATGAAGAGTAGGCCTGCGCCGGCTCCTGTCTTCATCAGCGACCCATCGAAGAACATGGTCCAGAGCTCCGGTTGGATCGGAGCTGTTGGTAGCTGGGTGTCGACCCATTCAGCCACGAAGTCCGCTAGGACCTAGGATTTGATGGCCTTCCGAGGGGCGAACGAGATTGTTTCGCCCATGATTTCCACCGCCCACTTTGCAATCCTACCCGAGGCCTCTCGGTAATGGATGATCTCCCCCAGGGGAAGGATGACACCACAGTTACCGGATGAGACTCGAAGTAGTGTCGCAACTTCTGCCGTGTCAGGATCACCGCGTACAGCAGCTTCTGAATTTGTGGGTAGCGGATTTTGGTTTCGGATAGTACCTCGCTGACGAAGTAGACTGGCCTCTGAACGGGCAATGCATGCCCCTCTTCTTGCCTCTCGACCACAATCGCGGCGCTAACCACCTGAGTGGTCGCGGCGATGTAGACCAAGAGGGCTTCTCCGGCAGCTGGGGGCACCAGGATAGGCGCCTTCGTGAGGAGCGCCTTCAGGTTCCCGAGGGCTTCCCCGGCCTCAGGGGTCCAAGTGAAGCGCTCGGCCTTCCTTAAGAGGCGGTACAGGGGTAGACCTCTTTCACCGAGGCGTGAGATGAAGCGGCTCAGAGCCGCGAGACATCCCATGACCCTCTGTGCGCCTTTCAAGTCCTCGATGGGCCCCATGCTGGTGATGGCTGCGATCTTCTTCGGGTTGGCTTCGATGCCCCGCTCGGAGACGATGAACCCCAAGAGCATGCCTCGGGGCACCCCGAAGACACACTTTTCGGGATTGAGCTTGACGCCTTTCGCCTTGAGACATCGGAATGTCACTTCAAGGTCGGAAAGGAGGTCAGAGGCTTTCCTCGTCTTGACTACGATGTCATCGACGTAGGCCTCGACCGTGCGGCCAATGTGTTCGCCGAACACATGGTTCATGCACCGCTGGTACGTCGCGCCCGCATTCCTCAAGCCGAACGGCATGGTGACATAGCAGTACATGCCGAAGGGTGTGATGAAAGAAGTCGCGAGCTGGTCGGACTCTTTCATCCTGATTTGGTGATACCCTGAGTAGGCATCGAGGAAAGACAGGGTTTCGCACCCAGCAGTGGAATCCACAATCTGATCGATGCGAGGCAGAGGGTAGGGAACCTTCGGACATGCTTTGTTCAGACCAGTGTAGTCTACACACATCCGCCATTTCCCCCTTTCTTTCTCACAAGCACAGGGTTGGCAAGCCATTCGGGATGGAATACCTCTTTGATGAACCCTGCCGCCATTAGCTTGTGGATCTCCTCGCCTATGGCTCTGCGCTTCTCCTCGTCGAATCGGCGCAGAGGCTGCTTGACGGGTCGGGCTCCAGCTCGGATGTCCAGCGAGTGCTCGGCGACATCCCTCGGTATGTCGGGCATGTCCGAGGGACTCCACGCGAAGACGTCGGCGTTCACGCGGAGAAAGTCGACGAGCACTGCTTCCTATTTGGGATCGAGCCCGGAGCCAATCCGGACTTGCTTGGAGGCGTCGCTGCTAGGGTCGAGGGGGACGGACTTAACCGTCTCCGCTGGCTCGAAGTTGCCGGCATGACGCTTCACATCTGGCACCTCCTTAGAGAGGCTCTCCAGGTCGGCGATGAGGGCCTCGGACTCGGCGAGGGCCTCGGCGTACTCCACGCACTCCACATCGCATTCGAACGCGTGTTTGTACGTGGGGCCGACGGTGATGACCCCGTTGGGGCCCGGCATCTTGAGCTTGAGGTAGGTGTAGTTGGGGACAGCCATGAACTTCGCGTAGCAGGGCCTCCCCAATACCACGTGGTAGGTTCCTCGGAACCCGACCACCTCGAACGTCAGGGTCTCCCTTCAGAAGTTGGAGGGTGTTCCGAAGCAGACGGGAAGATCGAGTTGTCCGAGGGGCTGGACGCGCTTCCCGGGGATGATCCCATGGAAAGGCGCAGCGCCCGCCCGGACCGAGGACAGATCGATACGCAGAAGCCCGAGGGTCTCGGCGTAGATGATGTTGAGGCTGCTGCCTCCGTCCATGAGGACCTTGGTGAGCCTGACGTCGCCGATGACGGGGTCGACGACGAGCGGGTATTTCCTCAGGCTCGGCACATGGTCGGGGTGGTCGGCTTGGTCGAAGGTGATGGGCTCGTCGGACCAGTCTAGGTAGACTGGCGCCGCCACCTTCACCAAACAGACCTCCCGGCGCTCTTGCTTGCGGTGCCGAGCCGAGGCGTTCGCCGCTTGCCCGCCGTAGATCATGAAGCAGTCATGGACCTCGGGGAACTCTCCTGCCTGGTGATCTTCCTTCTTGTCGTCGTCGCGGGCCCTGCCACCCTCCGCGGGTGGCCCGGCCCTGTGGAAGTGGCGCCGAAGCACGATGCACTCCTCAAGGGTGTGCTTGATGGGCCCCTGGTGATAGGGGCACGGCTCCTTGAGCATCTTGTCGAAGAGGTTGGGACCTCCAGGGGGTTTCCGAGGGTTCTTGTGCTCGGCGGCGGCAACAAGGTCCGCGTCGGTGGCGTCGCGTTTCGCTTGCGACTTCTTCTTGCCCTTCTTCTTGGCGCCGCGCTGAGTTGACGCCTCAGGGGCATCTTCCGATGGGCAGCCCTGGGGCTGCTTGTCCCTCCGGAAGATAGCCTCGACCGCCTCCTGGCCGGAGGCGAACTTGGTGACGATGTCCATCAGCTCGCTCGCCCTGGTGGGGGTCTTGCGACCCAGCTTGCTCACCAGGTCGCGGCAGGTGGTGCCGCCGAGGAACGCGCCGATGACATCCGAGTCGGTGATGTTGGGCAGCTTGGTGCGCTGCTTCGAGAATCGCCGGATGTAGTCCCGGAGGGACTCTCCCAGCTGCTGTCGGCAGCTTCGGAGGTCCCAGGAATTCCCGGGGCGCACGTATGTGCCCTGGAAATTGCCGGCGAAAGCTTGGACTAGGTCGTCCCAGTTGGAGATCTGCCCCGGAGGCAGGTGCTCCAACCAGGCGCGAGCGGTGTCGGAGAGGAACAGGGGGAGGTTGCGGATGATGAGGTTGTCATCGTCCGTTCCACCCAGTTGGCAGGCCAGACGGTAGTCCGCGAGCCATAGTTCCGGTCTCGTTTCCCCGAGTACTTTGTGATAGTAGTCGGGGGTCGGAACTGGGTCGGGAACGGCGCCCGTCGTATGGCCCGGCTGAAGGCCTGCGGACCGGGTGGTTCGGGCGAGGGACTCCGATCCTCCCCGCTGTCATAGCGCCCCCCATGCCTGGGGTGGTAGCCTCGGCGCACCCTCTCGTCGAGGTGGGCCCGACGATCGCGGTGATGGTGCTCGTCGCCGAGGCGACCCAGGGCCGCAGGCGCTGTGTTGCGCGTGCGCCCGGTGTAGACCGAGGCTTCCCGCATGAATCGGGAAGTCGCGACATGATGTTCCGAGGGGTACCCCTGCCTTCGGGAGGCGGAGCTCTCGGCCCGCCGGACCGCGGCGCCTTCCAGGAGATCCTTGAGCTCTCCCTGGATTCGCCGCCCCTCGGTGGTTGATGGCTCCGGCATCACGCGGAGGAGCATTGCTGCTGCAGCCAGGTTCTGGCCGACCCCACTGGATGCGGGTGGCGGCCTGACCCTGACATCGTCGGCGATGTGGTGCTGGAAGCCCTGGGGTAGATGACGCATTTCTTCGGCCGGAGGTTGGCCCGCCCATGCCTGCCCGACGTCCCGGCGGATTGGCTCAAGCGCTCCTGCTCCCTCGTCGAGCCTGGCCTGCACCCCGCGGATTTGCTCGAGTTGTGGGTCGTGACCCCCCGCCGGAACGGGGACCACAGCTAGCTCCCGCGGGATGTCAACGCGAGGCACCGGCCTAGGGAGATCACCGTCCTCCGGCATGCCGAGATGGTTGCCTTCGGAGGGACCCCCTAGATCGACGTGGAAACATTCGCGGCTCGGGCCATAGTCCTCGTCGCCGAGGCTACGGCTACCGTCGGAACAGTCGGAAAGGCAGTAGTCGCATGCGGTCATGAGGTCCCGCATGGCACTGGGGTTGCCAAGTCCGGAGAAATCCCAACAGAAGCTGGGCTCGTCGTCTTCCTCGGACCCAGAGGGCCCGTAGGTCGAGACGTCCGTCAGCCGGTCCCAAGGTGACCGCATACGAAACCCCAGAGGGTTCGGATTCGCCTCTACGAAAGCGTCCGCCAAAGCGGAGCCGCTAGGCGGGTCGAGGCTAAATCCAAGAGGCGTGGGATGGGAATCGGTCGGTACCTCTTGGTCGACGGGCGGTGATGAGGTCACGTCGGGGGCTGACTGCACCGTCGTCTCAGGTACGAGGGCGACACCCAGCAAGCCTTTCGCGAGCGTGCTGGCGTCGTCCGTTTGCTCGGGATTGACGTGTCGTGGGGGAACAGCGCTCGTCTTCGTCTCAAACGCGAGGCCGATGCCCGGCGCGCGCCCCGTTGGAGTGTTGGCATTGTCGACTCGCTCGACGGCCGGCGAGGCGCCGCCTCCTGCTTGGCCTTGGTCGCCCCGCCTTCTCCTCCTCCGTCGATGGGGAAGAAGACGGGGTGAGCTCGAAGGATGTTCTTCCACCACGCGGGGAAGACGTCGTCGATCCCGCCGCCGGCGGGCGGACTGTCGGCCGCCACTGTCGCCGTCGCTCGGCGGTGGAAAGAGTATCATGTCGTAGCTGCCGTCGAGGGACATGAACTCAAGGCTCCCGAAACGGAGCACCGTCCCGGGCCGGAGAGGTTGCTGGAGACTACCCATCTGGAGCTTGACGGGAAGCTGTTCGTCAACACGCAGCAGGCCCCTACCTGGCGCGCCAACTGTCGGCGTTTCGAGACCTAGGGTCCCTGAGCCGACGAGTGAAATGTCGCTGCGTGCCCCAGCCCAGATGGGTCGACGCGAGGCCGAACGCGAAGGGGGGAAAGTGAGGTTGGCCGCACGGGGACGAGGACGAGACAGGCGCTCGTGTAAGGCCACTCGCTCCTTCCCCCGTGTGGACGGTTGTAACCCCCTACTGCAAGCGCACCCGACCTGGGCGCGGGACGAACACAAAGGCCGCGAGATTTCCACCTCTCTCTCGCCCATCTCCGGCCACCTCACTTTCCCCCCTTCGCGTTCGGCCTCGCGTCGACCCATCTGGGCTGGGGCACGTGGCGACATTTCACTCGTCGGCTCAGGGACCCCCCCGGTCTCGAAACGCCGACAAGGACAATGCCAGCACCACCTTCATCACCCCCTTCAGCATGTACTACTTCGTACAGATGCCCGAGGGACTCAAGAACGCTGACTCAACATTTTCCTGCCTCACCAAGAAGGTCCTCGAAAGTCAAATGGGCCACAATGTCTTCACTTATATGGACGACATCGTCGTTGCGAGTAAAAGCAAGGAAGATCACCTCTCTGACCTCGCAGAAACATTCACCAGCATGCACGAAGCAAGACTCCGATTGAACCCAGAGAAGTGCATCTTCGGGGTACGTCAAGGAAAAATCCTCGGGTATCTAGTGTCACACAGAGGAATCAAAGTCAATCCAAACAAAATTCAAGCAACCATGGACATGGCACCGCCACAATCCACCAAGGACATCCAACGATTAACAGTAGACTAGCGGCACTGAACAGATTTATCTCTAGGTCCGCCGAGCGAAGCCTCCCATTCCTTAAGACATTACGCAGCGCGAAAGACTTTGTCTGGGGCTCAGAACAAGCAGCGGCTTTCGAGTCTCTCAAACAATATCTATCCGATCTGGCGACCTCAACAAGTATAGACCCAGCACTCCTCCTATACATCGCGGCCTCGCACTGCGCAGTTAGCGTGGCGCTAGTCCAAGAAAAGGAAAAGAACGGCAAGGCTCAGCAATGCCCAGTATATTTTGTCTTCGATGTCCTCACAAGTTCAAAATGCAACATGACTGAACTCGAGAAAATAACATACGCAGTCATCATGGCTTCACGCAAGCTAAGACACTACTTCGGCATACAAAGTACGAGTCACTTCCAACAGGGGTCTTGGGGAGTTGCTCAGAAATCTAGAGGCATCCGCCAGAATAGCAAAGTGGGCGGTGGAACTCTAAGGGTACAACATCACCTTCGAGCCTAGAACAACAATCAAATCACAAGTCCTGACTGATTTCATCGTAGACTGGACAGGGCTGGTGGCACCGCAACAGGAACATGCAGAAATGGTCTGGACTATCCAGTGCGATGGCGCATGGTGTCACGCAAGTGCAGGTGCTGCGACAATAATTTCATCACCCGCCGGAGTCAAATACAGATACGTCGCGCGCCTCGGCTTTGCACTCGAGTCAGACAAATGCACAAACAACATCGCCGAGTACGAAGCAGTCATCCTAGGACTTTGCAAGCTGCGAGCCCTCGGCGTGACCACATGCATCATCAAAACTGACTCCAAGGTCGTCGCGGGCCAAATCGAAAAAGACTACTCAGCCAAAGAGCCCGTGCTAATGCAGTATCTTGTTGCCATTCAAAGCCTCGAGAAATAATTCAAGGGTTCACCCTACAACACATCGAGAGAAACAAGAACGAAGAGCCTGACACATTAGATAAAGCAGCAGTGAAGGGTGAAGCACTGCCCTCCAACGTATTTTATCACGTAGTTGGTACACCAGTCATCAGAAACCCTGAAGGTCTGCAAATAACGCAAGACGCCGATGAACATCGGATCGTCAACTTCATATTGGTCGAAGACTAGGAGGCTCCAATAACCCTCTACCTTCAAGGTCATTACCATCCATCCGATCACAATGAAGCCAAAAGGCTTAAACATAGAAGCAGATACTTCACAATCGTCAACGACCAGCTCTACAAGAAAGGAATCAGCCAACCTATGTTGAAATGCATAACTGAAGCCGAAGGCATAGAGCTTCTACACGAGGTCCACAACGGTACATGCGGATCACACTGAGGACCGAGGGCCCTTGTAGTTAAAGTCATATGTCAGGGATTCTATTGGCCCGTAATCATATACACGTCCAACTGAGTAACCCGATCATGTGAAGCGTGCCATAAATTCTCGCCCCAAACAGGCGCTCCTTCGTGAAAGTCGCCTAGAGGGGGGTGAATAGGGCGAAACTGAAATTTACAAAATTAATCACAACTACAAGTTGGGTTAGCGTTAGAAATAATAATGAGTCCGAGAGAGAGGGCGCAAAACAAATCACAAGCGAATGAAGAGTGTGACACACGGATTTGTTTTACCGAGGTTCGGTTCTCACAAACCTACCCCACGTTGAGGAGGCCACAAAGGCCGGGTCTCTTTCAACCCTTACCCTCTCTCAAATGGTCCCTCAGACCGAGTGAGCTTCTCTTCTCAAATCAACCGGGAACAAAACTTCCCCGCAAGGACCACCACACAATTGCTGACCCTCTAACATAATTGAGATACGGAAAGCAAATTATAATCTAGTGAATCAACGAGAAAAATATTGGAAATGGAATGGTCAGGAGATATAGCTATTTTTCCCAAACCTTTGACCAAACCTTGGTTTCCATCCCCGAATGTGATAGCTCGTTGGGGATCTTGGTTTTTCTCGTAGGAGGAGAACATCTTCTTCTCCCCGGTCATGTGGTTTGTGCACCCGCTATCGATGATCCAACTTGAGCCCCCGGATGCATAAACCTACAAAACAATTTTAGTTCTTGACTTTAGGTACCCAAACGGTTTTGGGTCCTTTGGCATTAGACACAATAACTTTGGGTACCCAAACACAAGTCTTTGACCCCTTGTGTTTGCCCCCAACAAACTTGGCAACTACCTTGCCAGATTTGTTAGTTAAAACATATGATGCATCAAAAGTTTTGAATGAAATTCTATGGTCATTTGATGCACTAGGAGTTTTCTTCTTAGGCAACTTAGCGCGGGTTGGTTGCCTAGAACTAGATGTCTCACCCTTATACATAAAAGCATGGTTAGGGCTAGAGTGAGACTTCCTAGAATGAATTCTCCTAATTTTGCTCTCGGGATAACCGGCAGGGTACAAAATGTAGCCCTCGTTATCCTGAGGCATGGGAGCCTTGCCCTTAACAAAGTTAGACAATTTCTTAGGAGGGGCATTAATTTTGACATTGTCTCCCCTTTGGAAGCCAATGCCATCCTTGATGCCAGGGCGTCTCCCATTATAGAGCATACTTCTAGCAAATTTAAACTTTTCATTCTCTAAGTTATGCTCGACAATTTTAGCATCTAATTTAGCTATATGATCATTTTGTTGTTTAATTAAAGTCATATGATCATGAATAGCATCAATATCAACATCTCTACATCTAGTACAAATAGACACATGCTCAATGGTAGATGTAGAGGGTTTGCAAGATTTTAATTCTACAACCTTAGCATGTAATACATCATTTTCACTTCTAAGGTTAGAAATAGTAACATTGCAAACATCAAAATCTTTAGCCTTAGCAAGCAATTTTTCATTTTCAATCCTAAGGCTAGCAAGAGAATCATTCAATTCTTTAATCTTAGCATGTAAATCAACATTATCATCTCTAAGATTGGGAATTGAAACATTTGAATCAACCTTAGCTAACAAATTAGCATTCTCATTTCTAAGGTTGTCAATAGTCTCATGGCATGTGCTTAGCTCACTAGATAGTTTTTCACATTTTTCTACTTCTAGAGCGTAAGCATTTTTAACCTTAACATGCTTCTTATTTTCTTTAATAAGGAAGTCATCTTGAGAGTCCAAGAGATCATCCTTCTCATGAATAGCACTAATCAATTCATTTAACTTTTCTTTTTGTTGCATGTTTAGGTTGGCAAAAAGAATGCGCAAGTTATCCTCCTCATTGCTAGCATCATCCTCATCACTAGAGGTTTCATATTTAGTGGAGGATCTTGATTTTACCTTCTTCTTTTTGCCGTCCTTGGCCATGAGGCACTTGTGGCCGACGTTGGGGAAGAGAAGTCCCTTGGTGACGGCGATGTTGGCGGCGTCCTCGGAGGAGGAGGAGTCGGTGGAGCTCTCGTCGGAGTCCCACTCGCGGCATACATGGGCATCGCCGCCCTTCTTCTTGTGATATCTCTTCTTCTCCTTTCTTCTCCCCTTCTTGTCGTCGCCCTTGTCACTGTCACTAGAAATAGGACATTTGGCAATAAAGTGACCGGGCTTACCACACTTGTAGCAAACCTTCTTGGAGCGGGGCTTGTAATCCTTCCCCCTCCTTTACTTGAGGATTTGGCGGAAACTCTTGATGATGAGCGCCATTTCCTCGTTGTCGAGCTTGGAGGCGTCGATGGGTTGTCTACTTGATGTAGACTCCTCCTTCTTCTCCTCCGTTGCCTTAAATGCCACCGGTTGTGCTTCGGGCGTGGAGGAGGTGCCTTGCTCGATGATTTTCTTTGAGCCTTTAATCATTAGCTCAAAGCTCACAAATTTTCCTATAACTTCCTTGGGAGACATTTGCTTATATCTAGGATCACCTCGAATTAATTGAACTTGCGTAGGGTTAAGAAATACGAGGGATCTAAGAATAACCTTGACCATCTCATGGTCATCCCATTTTTCGCTCCCGAGGTTGCGCACTTGGTTCACCAAAGTCTTCAAGCGGTTGTACATAGCTTGTGGATCCTCCCCTTGGTGAAGCATGAAACGACCGAGCTCCCCCTCGATCGTCTCCCGCTTGGTGATTTTTGTCACCTCGTCTCCTTCGTGCATGGTCTTGAGTACGTCCCAAATTTCCTTCGCACTTTTTAACCCTTGCACCTTATTATACTCCTCTCGACTTAGAGAGGCGAGGAGTATAGTAGTGGCTTGGGAGTTAAAGTGGTGAATTTGGGCCACCTCGTCCGAGTCGTAGTCTTCATCCCCTACGGATGGCACCTGCACACCAAACTCAACAACATTCCAAATGCTTGTGTGGAGTGAGGTTAGATGATGCCTCATTTTGTCACTCCACATATTATAATCTTCACCGTCAAAAACCGGTGGTTTGCCTAATGGAACGGAGAGTAAAGGAGTACGCTTTGAAATGTGGGGTAGCGTAGAGGAATCTTACTATACTTCTTGCGCTCTTGGCACTTAGAAGTAACAAACGGTGCGTCAGAGTCGGAGGTCGATGGTGATGAAGAGTCGGTCTCGTAGTAGACCACTTTCCTCATCCTCTTGTGCTTGTCGCCTCTCCGATGCGACTTGTGAGAAGAGGATTTCTTCTCCTTCCCCTTCCTTTTGGAGGAGGAGTTTTTCTTCTCCTTCCTCTTGTTGCGGGACTCTTCCGATGAAGTCGACCGTGGCTTGTAGTGGGCTTGTCGCCGGTCTCCATCTCCTTCTTGGCGTGATCTCCCGACATCACTTCGAGCGGTTAGGCTCTAATGAAGCACCAGGCTCTGATACCAATTGAAAGTCGCCTAGAGGGGGGGTGAATAGGGCGAAACTGAAATTTACAAAATTAATCACAACTACAAGTCGAGTTAGCGTTAGAAATAATAATGAGTCCGAGAGAGAGGGCGCAAAACAAATCGCAAGCGAATGAAGAGTGTGACACGCGGATTTGTTTTACCGAGGTTCGGTTCTCGCAAACCTACTCCCTGTTGAGGAGGCCACAAAGGTCGGGTCTCTTTCAACCCTTACCCTCTCTCAAATGGTCCCTCGGACCGAGTGAGCTTCTCTTCTCAAATCAACCGGGAACAAAACTTCCCCGCAAGGACCACCACACAATTGGTGTCTCTTGCCTCGGTTACAATCGAGTTTTGATCACAAGAACAATTGAGAAAGAAAGAAGCAATCCAAGCGCAAGAGCTCAAAAGAACACGACAAATCTCTCTCACTAGTCACTAAAGCTTTGTGTGGAATTGGAGAGGACTCGATCACTTGAGTGTGTCTAGAATTGAATGCCTAGCTCTTGTAAGTGGTTGGAAGGTGGAAAACTTGGATGACTTGAATGTGGGGGTGGTTGGGGGTATTTATAGCCCCAACCACCAAACTAGCCGTTTGGTGGAGGCTGTCTGTCGTATGGTGCACCGGACAGTCCGGTGCACACCGGACAGGTCCGGTGCGCCAGCCACGTCACCAGGCCGTTAGGGTTCCGACCGTTGGAGCTCTGACTACTGGGCCCGCCTGGATGTCTGGTGGCGCACCAGATATGTACTGTAGAGTGTCTGGTGCGCCATATCGCGCGTGCCTGACTTCTGCGCGCTCTGGCGCGCATTTAATGCGCCCGCAGGTGACCGTTGGCGCCGAAGTAGCCGTTGCTCCGCTGTTACACCGGACAGTCCGGTGTACACCGGACATGTCCGGTGAATTATAGCGGACTAGCCGTTGTGGATTCCCGAAGCTGGCGAGTTCAGAGTCGTGTCCCCTTGGAGCACCGGACACTGTCCGGTGTACACCGGACAGACCGGTGAATTATAGCGCGGTGTCTCTGAAAATTCTCGAAGGTGCGAAGTTCAGCTTGGAGTCCCCTTGTGCACCGGACACTGTCCGGTGGCACACCGGACAGTCCGGTGCGCCCGACCAGGGTGCCTTCGGTTGTCCCTTTACTCCTTTGTTTGAACCCTTTCTCTGGATCTTTTTATTGGCTTATTGTGAACCTTTGATACCTGTAGAACTTATAAACTTGGGCAAACTAGTTAGTCCAAATATTTGTGTTGGGCAATTCAACCACCAAAATTAGTTTAGGAAATAGGTGTAAGCCTAATTCCCTTTCACTTCGCAATTCACCAAGCTCATCGCCCACACCTGGACACTTCAGCGGTGGGGGCTCGATATCGTGGGACCACTGCCCACAGCCCAAGGCAACCTCAAATTCACCTTTGTCGCCATTAAAATACTTCACCAAGTGGATCGAGGCTAGGGTCGTATCCATAATAACATCCAAGACGACACAAAAAGTTTCCTATCAAAATATCGTATGTCGGTTCGGAGTCCCATCCGAATTAACAGTCGATAAAGCAAGCAGTTCGACAACCAAGACTTCCGGGAATTCTGCAACTCATTGGCACGAAGGCAGTGTTCGCCTCTGTCTACCACCAGCAATCCAACGGAGTAGTCGAGCGCGCCAACGACAAGATTTTCAGCGCAATCAAGAAAAGGCTACTTGATGACAAAAAAAGGCAAATGGGCAGACCAACTTCCCAAAGTCATATGGGCATTAAACACAACAGAATCTAGAGCGACTGGGTTCACACCTTTCTGCTTGATGTACGGATCTGAAGCAATGACGCCGCAAGAGCTAAATCACGGATCTCCATGAGCAAGCCCCACAACCACCCCTGACGTCGACGAACCAACCTCTAAAGACCTCGTCGACGGAGACTGTGTCCTTGCTTTAGAGGCACTGAGCAAATACCAAGTGTAGACTAAGGCATGACGCGACAACACCGCCATCCCAAGAGAGTTCAAAGAAGGAGACTTAGTACTCACTAGAACCATTAGAACAAAGTCTCGGGGCAAGCTTGAACCCAGGTGGGAGGGGCCCTACATCGTCAAGACCAAAACATCCCCGAGTGCCTACAGGCTCACCTCACCATCCGGCGAAGACTTAGAGCACTCGTGGAATGTGGATAACCTATGCAAATTCTTTGTCTAGTCCCAAGGCCTGAGTGCCTTTGTAATTCTTGCAAACAATGTCAATTAGGCTCGCACTCTTTTCCTCCTAGGGGTGAGGTTTTTAAGGAGGCAGAGTTGTGTAATAAATTGCCACAAAAGCCCCCCAAAGAAAAACAAGTTCAAACTAGCACCACGACTGTGGGTTCGAAAAAGACCGCGACACCAGTCTTCGGCATTCGACGCATAAACAGTCACCGCAACAGGCAGCCTAGATAGCCTTTGCGTGCGACAAGTCCGAGCAAAAGTCGCCTAAGGGTGCAGCCGAAAAAATCACAATAAGTGCGCGACACCACCCACAGGGTGCGAAGTCTTCCACGAAGACACCGTCTGAGCAAAAGTCGCCTAAGGGTGCAGCCGGAAAAAGCACAATAAGTGCGCGACACCACCCATAGGGTGCGAAGTCTTCCACGTAGACACCGTCCGAGCAAAAGTCGCCTAAGGGTGCAGCCGGAAAAAGCACAATAAGTGCGCGACACCACCCATAGGGTGCGAAGTCTTCCACATAGACACCGTCCGAGCAAAAGTCGCCTAAGGGTGCAGCCGGAAAAAGCACAATAAGTGCGCGACACCACCCATAGGGTGCGAAGTCTTCCACGAAGACAGTCCGAGCAAAAGTCGCTCAAGGGTGCAGCCGGAAAAGCAAAAGTACGTAACAACACTCATAGGACGCGATCACCCCTACATAAGTCACCATCTGAGCAAAAGTCGTCTAAGGGTGCAGCTGGATAAGCACAATAGATGTGCAGTCACCTATCAAGCATGGAGTCACCTACGACACGTACACGCCCATCCACACCAAAGTCGCCTAAAATTACAACAAACTCGCAATAGGCACAACAAATTACATAGCTCAATCGCAAATGAACAACAAGCGAAGGGCTCAAAGGCACCATCACTCAACACAATAGTATACACTATACAGTATTTACCCCTCACAAGCATGGCCATCTGTCACACCCGTTTCCCAAGGGCAGAGCCGGGTGCATAGCATATGTGTGCCAGGATCTATTTCCACACATATGTTGACATCACAAGTGTAATATATCAAAAGAACAATGCATAAAAGCGTAAATAACGATTATATTAACATATTACACTTCGAACAGACATAATGTCTTAACCTTTATTCATCAAAGTACAGCGAAACAAGGACATCCATCCACAGGAAGATGACCGGGGGTATCACTAGACTAGCATCCATGGAGTTCAGCATCATATCTTCATCTGCAACTTCTGATCAAAATTAAGCAAGGGTGAGCTCACTTATGGTCGGGGCTCAGCAAGTGGGGGAAAAACTAATGCAAGTCTAACAAGGTGAGGCTGAGGTTGAGCAGTAAGCATTTTAGTTGGTCAACATTTTATTAACAACACCTGTCTTACTAATAAGTGTGAATCCCAAGTATTCCCATTAAGCAAAGATACAAGATTATATCAAAAACACTTAAGTGAAACCACTTAAGCAAACCATTGGTAGATCATCAGATCTCGATTTATTTCCATCTTCAAGTTCAATTATCATGTGAGGAGTCCAGGCTGCTCATAACCGTGAGCACGGCTGATATATCAGTTTTACACTCTGCAGAGGTGGTACAACTTTACCCACAAGCCGTGTATCCCCTCTAGCCTGGGTCGGCCAAAACCCGTAAACACTTCCGAGGTGAGTGGCTAGGGATCCACTATGAGGCTTTCACGCAAAATACACTTAATACGAAGCAACTCGCTAAGGTTTCTAAAGACGATGGTGGTGGCCCCCTGGGTGAGGTACCTTAGCCAAGAATACGTCCCCATGTTAACGTGGGCTGCCAACACCTACCGCTCCCCCTCTTGCCCATATTTCAGGTAAGGTTGCCAGGCACTAAGCATATAAAGCTAATTACCAAAGCCAGAGCCATGATAGCACTCGTGGTTGCACTGTTATCCCGGGTGGTCACTCCATGTTCCAATTAATATGCAATGATCTTGTTTAACCATCGGGTTAACAACAATAATGTAAACTTACCATTTTGGAACATTAATATCATAAGCGGGAGTGACTGCATAAAGTTAAGTTGTAGCAATAGCATAGCTACGAAGGTAAAGTATAATTCCCAGGTTTGATCAAGGAATAAGGTTGGAAAGGTTATCTAAATAGGTAACCCGTCAAATTATGCATATATATCCAAAAGAATAAACTTTATTAAATGTATTGTTTGGGGTCAAACAGAATATGCAGAGGGAGAAGTCCACTTGCCTTGCTTATTGAAAACTTGAGGTTCTTCCACGGAATAGCACTTGATTCTCAACTATTAGATCAACCACTGAATATCACACAAACAAACAAGAAGAAACAAACACCACTCAATAACATACAACATTCACCATCCATAAAGCTAAAAGAAAGCCTAACGAAAAGAGCGCTCGCTTTTCAAAAACATTACACGCAAGGGTTATAATAAAAAGGTATTCTTTTCAAAAATGTGTGATCTATACTTTATAAAACAAGGCATGAGCTTAAAATGTCTTAATTAAACTATACGAATATTAGGTCCACTAATTTAATCTTTTATAAAACGTCATACGTGATACGTCTAGATTAAGGGTTTATAACACGATAAACATGTTATAACGATATTAAACCTTTTTAACCTTTTTAGAAAAGATATAAGTTATATATCTAGGATTAATGTGTTATGAAATATATTGTTAATTTATGAAGCATTATGGAACATATAATTCATTGTTAAACCTATCACTTATGATAACTTAAGATATAAGTTTAAATAGGTTTTATGTGAAAAGGTCATTATTATTATTAAACACCTATTTATGGAAAGTTATGGTATATGCCTTAAATGAACTTTTATGTAAAAGGAAATGAACAAACAACTATCTTTTAATTTCATTTGAAAACACATAGCCTATATTGTTATATTCGAAGTCAATATATAAAGTAACATTTTAAGTTATAAAAGAACTTAAACTCTTGTTACTTTATTTTATCCTTTAGGAAAAACTAAGTGATCCATATATAATGTGAACTAAATTCTATGAAATCATTAATCATGCCATAAATCTAATTAAGAACAAATTGACTATAGGTTTAATTAATACATTATGATAAAGGATAATTAATCTCTTAATTATCTTTAATTCTATTGGGAACAAATGATCTAATTCATTAAAAAGGAAACTATGTTCAACAATATTTAATTTTTCATTTTAGTTATGTGGATGAATTAAGATATATATTAATATTATCAGAAATTCTTATCTAACATACACATATTTAAATATAAAATACTGAGTATAAAATCTAAATCAACTTTTATGGAAAAAGATTTACAATTATATTTTAATGTTATTGAGAAACATATGGTCTACATTTTATTTTAAATTTCTACTTAAGAAAGCCATACTTAAACACCTATAATGAACATTGTTAAATTATGAAAACATGACATCTATTGAAGGGGTCATTTTAATATTTTTTTATAGCAACAGTAGTTCAAATTAAATTATGAAAATAAGTGAACTGTTAGAAACACTAATTAAAATGCTTATTCTATAATTAATGAAACTAACAAACACATTTCTATTTTATTTAGGTTCCAATATACATGTTATCAACAAAAACTGCAACAAGGATCAAAACATAATTAAAGGTAGACTAGGTAGGGTAGCTAATAAATTTGTATTTTTGTGCACAGATATCATTATAAACAACTATATATTATAAAAACACAAAGGCTATAATTAATTTGAAAACTATAGATTATAACAAACATAATGCAGATTAATTTACAAAAACATGTAAATTGTTGCAACTATAAAATTAAGTTGATTAGCGCACTAACATAAAACTAACAAAACCATTTTTTCATTGGAATTATAATTATTCAGTTAAAGAAAATACAAACGTCGCAGGGATCTAAGCGATATTAACTATAGAAATCGAAGGGTAGCTAACAAAAAAATAGACCTCGTCTTGTACCTTCAGCACGTGGCCATGACATATGGAGCAGATCGACGGTTTCAGTGGTGTGGACGAGATGGGCGCAGGGACGAATCTTCCTGGCGACGATGACGGTGTTCGGCGTGATGAGCTAGGCGTAGAGGCACTGTCGATGTCGCGGCAGTGAACTCCGATGAGGTTCGCGGTATGAAGCACGAGAAACTACGACAAGTATGTTGGGCGGTGCTTGGCACAGCAAGCAAGGAGAGCGGGGAAATGGCATCGAGGGCTCAGCTGCGTCCGACAACCGTGGCGAGTTGCGTACACGCGGACAGTGGAGGCGACAGTACGGCTGCAGCGTGGTGCCTGATGTGGGCTTGCTGGCGTCGAGGGGTAGGTGTACAGCAACACCAGGGACGACGAGGCCTTGGTGACAGGCATCGGCGGATCGACGACGGTGATACAGCACTACGACGATGGTGGTCGGCGGCGCACGGCAACAAGGAGACACGACGAGCGCTGGGAACTCCGGGCAATGCTTGGCGAGCACCAGCAACAGCACAAGGCACAACGAGGGGCTAAACATGGGCATTCAGAGATGGCGGTTGGCGACCAAGCAGTGCGGCACGGAGAGGGCTCCGTGTGGGTTTTATAGAGAGGAAAGGGAGGGATTTAAGTCTATATTAACGCTCCTTTGATGGCTGGTTAAGCGCTACATTAATCATTCGGAAAACGGCAGTCGTTTATGCTCCATCAATGGCCGTAACAAATAAAGAAAGAGGGTGATGCTTGGGGTGGGAGAAACGCCTGTAGTTATGTCAATCAAGGAGAGAGGAACGGTTGGATGCGAGGACGCAGAAGCCGAGCGGCGCACACAGTCTAGAGCTTGATGATACTACTGACGAGTGGGACCTATCTGCAAGAGACAGAGAGGGGCGAGGGGATACCGCATGCTGTCTGGGCGCCTGGGCGTGGGTGACGGGTTGAGCGTGCATGCGTGATTGCCCTGCATGGCCTATTGGGCTGAGGTATTTTTTTTAATTATTTTTTTCATTTATTTTTTTTAACGTGTGTGTATGTGTGTTCGTGAGTGTTTTGCGTTTTTTTTCTTTTCAAATTCCTAATCGTTTTCTCTTTCCCTGTTTATTAATATATGAGTGTTAATATATATTTATTTAAATACTTCATAAAAAACTATAATAAATTTAAAAGATAATATTCTATAGATAAAATACTCAATTTTAAAGAATAAGTTATTTTAATCAAAATCTATTATTTAAATAGATTGGGCTCCATGAAAAAGGAAATATTTTTTTCACAAATACCTACAAGGAAAGCTATTAACGTATCAAAAAGCATGTTTCAAAAACACTTATTTTAACAACTCATTCTTATTTTATAAAATGAGATTTTCACAGTAACTTAAATTCAAAAATTAGATACATCATACAAAATTTATGCTTCGGCATGAATGCATTAAACACTCAATAAATTTTATTACTCAAAGATTACTTATCTTTGTATCACCATTTCATTATTTGAAAACATAAATATTTTCCTTTCCACTAAAAATTAATAATATAAACTAAGTTATCTTTAATTGATGGATTTAGGGTGTTACAAAATCTACCCCTCTAAAAAAAATCTCGTCCTCGAGATTAAGGAAGGCTAGCAAGAAAACAAAGGTGATATATGGTTACTCGTGTGTTCTTGGTTCACACTTTAACTCTTCTAATATTAAGGAACTTATTTTCTTCTTTGCTCCGCAATGAATACTAATCATGCGATCTTCATCATCATACTTATAAATTGGTTGGTCTTCTGGATTATTGCTTGGGTCTTGCTCTGCAGCCTTCTTCTCTAGTCATTCAAGTCGCGTCTTAGGGCATTGACGAATAATATGTTCTTCGTTCTTGCAGTAGAAACAAGCACCTCTTGCTTTGAGTTCTTTGCGAGTCAACTTTGCTTGACCAACCGGGTGAGGGTTGACTGGGTGTCTGTATCTCATATAGCTGAGCCTAACTTGATTCTTCTGTTTGGATACCCATGTGTTTCGGGACTTTTGCTTGTGGTTGAGGTAGACTACTCATGTATCCAAAGATTTTCCTATTCCTTTTGGTGTTCTTCACGTTGTTGATAGAAGTTTCTGTACATTTTTGTTCATATTTCATGTCTGAAGACTGAGATAGCTTTATCTCGGGGGTGTCCGGTAGTGAATGCTTCTCAGGACAGTTATGGAAGTAATGACCTTCACGTCCACATTGATAGCAAGCTTTTCTTGAAGTTATTTCTTGACTTTTTCCATGCTTCCATTTTTGTTTCTTGGACCTGATGCGACGACGAGGCTGAAACTGTGTGCAGGTAATAGTCCATCCATCAATGTAACACTCATGTGTTTCTTCTTGGGGCTGCGCATCCTAGTGATGTTTCCTTTTTGGAATACTTCGCAATTCATCAACTGACAGTGCATTAGGTATGAGAGACTCTGCTATTAGTTGTTCAGGGGGAGACATCTGTATTTTTATGGTAGAAAATAAAATCCGGTTCTTCTGTTTTGTAGGTTCACTTTCATTTGTACTGATCCGGCGACAAGGAATTCCATAGTACTCACAACAACATGTTCCAAGTTCACTTGTCTGTTGGTTTGGTTGTGCATCCTTTTGGGTCTTGAATGTCTGTTCATCAGCTGTTTTATTTATAGTGTTGTTTTGACTTGCCAACACTTGTTGGTATGAGGAGGTGAGTTGAGATGCTTTCTGTATTATCAGAGCTTGTGCCTGTAACAGCTTTTCTGAGTCAACTATCGAGGGTGATGTTGACTTCATATGGTTACCGGTAGTCTGCTCAGGTGCTATAAATTCTGCTAAATCAACTTGTTGGAGTCTAGCTACCACTTGAGATGTTGCTTGCAGAAAGTGTGCATGTGCCTTCTTGAACTGTTCCATCTGAGACTTAGCTGGAGGAGTTGCTAACACAATGTATTCTTTGCACTTAGTGACATCACTTGCAATTGACATTCCAAGGTCTGACATCTATATGGATATAGTAAGGAATGAAGGGACGAAAAGATTGAGCTAAGGCAGATTATAAAGAGTAGAGGGAACCCAACTATCTAAGGTTTAACCTAGCTAACTGTTGTCATTGTGGACAAAAGTCACACAATACAACAACAATCAATACAAAGAAGCAAATCAAACATAGTCACAAAGATAACTAACATGAAATCAAACATATCAGCACAACATAACTCGATGTTATTCATTCAATCAAAAGGCAATCTTGCCTAGGGAAAACAATTTCTTATAGTTTTTTTAAAGGTGGCACAAGGTTAGGAATAAGAAGGATATTATAAAGTCAAGGAGTCAGGTAAGAAATAGCAAGGAGTTAGACAAGACATATTTGTCGGTGGCCAAGAGTTAAATAAGATACCCATGAAATATTAAAGTGAGGATAAATGATACAACCAAGGATATAAAGTGAGTTAGGGAGAAAGCATTATCAAGGAGTAGAGAGCCAAAGGTTTCATACATCAAGGTAGATATTGCACAAGGGTGGCAATACAATGACACGAAAGCAAAAGTATAAGAATTCAATAGGGAGAAAGCATTATCAAGGAGAAAAGTAGAGTGGCAAAAGTTTAATATATCAAGGTAGATATTGTCCAAGGATGACAATACAATGGCAAGAAAACAAAAGTATAAAAAGTCAAGGGTTATATAGTAATATTATGGATTAGAAAACCACTATAATATAATGTCGTCTTTACCGATCTAGTCGAAAATCTTAATACTAAAGAACAATCCTATCAACCTAGCCAAGAAGTCAAATAATAGATCCAGGGGATCCATATTAAAACTTCTTGCAGAGTGGGGATAAGATAGAGAATAGGGCATCGTCGATAGCTTCGAGAGGGTTTCTTCTGGCAAACTTCGCTTCAAGTTCCGCAATCCTAGCTTGATCATCTTTCAATGCTTCTCATTAGAACCTTCGGATAGACCAAAAATCAGACAAGAAGGGTTGAAGATAAAAGAGACGAGTTTTGTATAAAGTAAGTTTTATGGAGACAATTAAGTCAAGTTTTGAATGACTGACTGGGCTTTCCATTTCTAACTAATCTAGCGACCTACGGTCACATTGCTTTGATACCACTTCTGTCACACCCGTTTCCCAAGGGCAGAGCCGGGTGCATAGCATATGTGTGCCAGGATCTATTTCCACACATATGTTGACATCACAAGTGTAATATATCAAAAGAACAATGCATAAAAGCGTAAATAACGATTATATTAACATATTACACTTCGAACAGACATAATGTCTTAACCTTTATTCATCAAAGTACAGCGAAACAAGGACATCCATCCACAGGAAGATGACCGGGGGTATCACTAGACTAGCATCCATGGAGTTCAGCATCATATCTTCATCTGCAACTTCTGATCAAAATTAAGCAAGGGTGAGCTCACTTATGGTCGGGGCTCAGCAAGTGGGGGAAAAACTAATGCAAGTCTAACAAGGTGAGGCTGAGGTTGAGCAGTAAGCATTTTAGTTGGTCAACATTTTATTAACAACACCTGTCTTACTAATAAGTGTGAATCCCAAGTATTCCCATTAAGCAAAGATACAAGATTATATCAAAAACACTTAAGTGAAACCACTTAAGCAAACCATTGGTAGATCATCAGATCTCGATTTATTTCCATCTTCAAGTTCAATTATCATGTGAGGAGTCCAGGCTGCTCATAACCGTGAGCACGGCTGATATATCAGTTTTACACTCTGCAGAGGTGGTACAACTTTACCCACAAGTCGTGTATCCCCTCTAGCCTGGGTCGGCCAAAACCCGTAAACACTTCCGAGGTGAGTGGCTAGGGATCCACTATGAGGCTTTCACGCAAAATACACTTAATACGAAGCAACTCGCTAAGGTTTCTAAAGACGATGGTGGTGGCCCCCTGGGTGAGGTACCTTAGCCAAGAATACGTCCCCATGTTAACGTGGGCTGCCAACACCTACCGCTCCCCCTCTTGCCCATATTTCAGGTAAGGTTGCCAGGCACTAAGCATATAAAGCTAATTACCAAAGCCAGAGCCATGATAGCACTCGTGGTTGCACTGTTATCCCGGGTGGTCACTCCATGTTCCAATTAATATGCAATGATCTTGTTTAACCATCGGGTTAACAACAATAATGTAAACTTACCATTTTGGAACATTAATATCATAAGCGGGAGTGACTGCATAAAGTTAAGTTGTAGCAATAGCATAGCTACGAAGGTAAAGTATAATTCCCAGGTTTGATCAAGGAATAAGGTTGGAAAGGTTATCTAAATAGGTAACCCGTCAAATTATGCATATATATCCAAAAGAATAAACTTTATTAAATGTATTGTTTGGGGTCAAACAGAATATGCAGAGGGAGAAGTCCACTTGCCTTGCTTATTGAAAACTTGAGGTTCTTCCACGGAATAGCACTTGATTCTCAACTATTAGATCAACCACTGAATATCACACAAACAAACAAGAAGAAACAAACACCACTCAATAACATACAACATTCACCATCCATAAAGCTAAAAGAAAGCCTAACGAAAAGAGCGCTCGCTTTTCAAAAACATTACACGCAAGGGTTATAATAAAAAGGTATTCTTTTCAAAAATGTGTGATCTATACTTTATAAAACAAGGCATGAGCTTAAAATGTCTTAATTAAACTATACGAATATTAGGTCCACTAATTTAATCTTTTATAAAACGTCATACGTGATACGTCTAGATTAAGGGTTTATAACACGATAAACATGTTATAACGATATTAAACCTTTTTAACCTTTTTAGAAAAGATATAAGTTATATATCTAGGATTAATGTGTTATGAAATATATTGTTAATTTATGAAGCATTATGGAACATATAATTCATTGTTAAACCTATCACTTATGATAACTTAAGATATAAGTTTAAATAGGTTTTATGTGAAAAGGTCATTATTATTATTAAACACCTATTTATGGAAAGTTATGGTATATGCCTTAAATGAACTTTTATGTAAAAGGAAATGAACAAACAACTATCTTTTAATTTCATTTGAAAACACATAGCCTATATTGTTATATTCGAAGTCAATATATAAAGTAACATTTTAAGTTATAAAAGAACTTAAACTCTTGTTACTTTATTTTATCCTTTAGGAAAAACTAAGTGATCCATATATAATGTGAACTAAATTCTATGAAATCATTAATCATGCCATAAATCTAATTAAGAACAAATTGACTATAGGTTTAATTAATACATTATGATAAAGGATAATTAATCTCTTAATTATCTTTAATTCTATTGGGAACAAATGATCTAATTCATTAAAAAGGAAACTATGTTCAACAATATTTAATTTTTCATTTTAGTTATGTGGATGAATTAAGATATATATTAATATTATCAGAAATTCTTATCTAACATACACATGTTTAAATATAAAATACTTGAGTATAAAATCTAAATCAACTTTTATGGAAAAAGATTTACAATTATATTTTAATGTTATTGAGAAACATATGGTCTACATTTTATTTTAAATTTCTACTTAAGAAAGCCATACTTAAACACCTATAATGAACATTGTTAAATTATGAAAACATGACATCTATTGAAGGGATCATTTTAATATTTTTTTATAGCAACAGTAGTTCAAATTAAATTATGAAAATAAGTGAACTGTTAGAAACACTAATTAAAATGCTTATTCTATAATTAATGAAACTAACAAACACATTTCTATTTTATTTAGGTTCCAATATACATGTTATCAACAAAAACTGCAACAAGGATCAAAACATAATTAAAGGTAGACTAGGTAGGGTAGCTAATAAATTTGTATTTTTGTGCACAGATATCATTATAAACAACTATATATTATAAAAACACAAAGGCTATAATTAATTTGAAAACTATAGATTATAACAAACATAATGCAGATTAATTTACAAAAACATGTAAATTGTTGCAACTATAAAATTAAGTTGATTAGCGCACTAACATAAAACTAACAAAACCATTTTTTCATTGGAATTATAATTATTCAGTTAAAGAAAATACAAACGTCGCAGGGATCTAAGCGATATTAACTATAGAAATCGAAGGGTAGCTAACAAAAAAATAGACCTCGTCTTGTACCTTCAGCACGTGGCCATGACATATGGAGCAGATCGACGGTTTCAGTGGTGTGGACGAGATGGGCGCAGGGACGAATCTTCCTGGCGACGATGACGGTGTTCGGCGTGATGAGCTAGGCGTAGAGGCACTGTCGATGTCGCGGCAGTGAACTCCGATGAGGTTCGCGGTATGAAGCACGAGAAACTACGACAAGTATGTTGGGCGGTGCTTGGCACAGCAAGCAAGGAGAGCGGGGAAATGGCATCGAGGGCTCAGCTGCGTCCGACAACCGTGGCGAGTTGCGTACACGCGGACAGTGGAGGCGACAGTACGGCTGCAGCGTGGTGCCTGATGTGGGCTTGCTGGCGTCGAGGGGTAGGTGTACAGCAACACCAGGGACGACGAGGCCTTGGTGACAGGCATCGGCGGATCGACGACGGTGATACAGCACTACGACGATGGTGGTCGGTGGCGCACGGCAACAAGGAGACACGACGAGCGCTGGGAACTCCGGGCAATGCTTGGCGAGCACCAGCAACAGCACAAGGCACAACGAGGGGCTAAACATGGGCATTCGGAGATGGCGGTTGGCGACCAAGCAGTGCGGCACGGAGAGGGCTCCGTGTGGGTTTTATAGAGAGGAAAGGGAGGGATTTAAGTCTATATTAACGCTCCTTTGATGGCTGGTTAAGCGCTACATTAATCATTCGGAAAACGGCAGTCGTTTATGCTCCATCAATGGCCGTAACAAATAAAGAAAGAGGGTGATGCTTGGGGTGGGAGAAACGCCTGCAGTTATGTCAATCAAGGAGAGAGGAACGGTTGGACGCGAGGACGCAGAAGCCGAGCGGCGCACACAGTCTAGAGCTTGATGATACTACTGACGAGTGGGACCTATCTGCAAGAGACAGAGAGGGGCGAGGGGATACCGCATGCTGTCTGGGCGCCTGGGCGTGGGTGACGGGTTGAGCGTGCATGCGTGATTGCCCTGCATGGCCTATTGGGCTGAGGTATTTTTTTTAATTATTTTTTTCATTTATTTTTTTTAACGTGTGTGTATGTGTGTTCGTGAGTGTTTTGCGTTTTTTTTCTTTTCAAATTCCTAATCGTTTTCTCTTTCCCTGTTTATTAATATATGAGTGTTAATATATATTTATTTAAATACTTCATAAAAAACTATAATAAATTTAAAAGATAATATTCTATAGATAAAATACTCAATTTTAAAGAATAAGTTATTTTAATCAAAATCTATTATTTAAATAGATTGGGCTCCATGAAAAAGGAAATATTTTTTTCACAAATACCTACAAGGAAAGCTATTAACGTATCAAAAAGCATGTTTCAAAAACACTTATTTTAACAACTCATTCTTATTTTATAAAATGAGATTTTCACAGTAACTTAAATTCAAAAATTAGATACATCATACAAAATTTATGCTTCGGCATGAATGCATTAAACACTCAATAAATTTTATTACTCAAAGATTACTTATCTTTGTATCACCATTTCATTATTTGAAAACATAAATATTTTCCTTTCCACTGAAAATTAATAATATAAACTAAGTTATCTTTAATTGATGGATTTAGGGTGTTACACCATCGCAGTTCTATTGCGAAGAGAGGGGGAGGGCAACGTTTTCACTCAATATCGCAACAGAACGGCAAGGGCAACAAATTGTCACATAGGCTCCTCCTTCGGAATAAGACATGCCACCCGAAAATTGAACAACATCAACCTCAACTCTTCCCCCTCAAACAGGTCCCACAGGTCCCCTTCTCCGATGCACGACCCAGACGTCGATGAAAGTAGCTCGCGCTGAGTCCCCCGATCCAGTCGTGGCCCACTTCGAAGACAGGTACTTTCCATACCCATTCGGCGATGTCATCTTCCACTTCGTGAAGACTCACCGATGCCCTGTTTCAACACGTTCATCCTTCACCTTTGCGAATCTCCTAATCTTGCATAAGTCGAGGTCGCCAGTGCCTCGCGGGGGACGGATCACAGCAGCGACTCCGATGCAGCCAGATCCAACCCCGCAAAATAATCTAAGTCGTCCTCAGAAGATTCATCAACCCACGAGAAAGGGCTCCCTAATTCCCCTTCCTCCGAAGACCACGACCCAAAATCAGACACCTCCGACACATTGCCACTAAGAAATGTTGCATTCGCATCCATCAAAATATCATTAATTTCAACATCATCAGGGTTTGCTTGCGCAGGCCCGGACGTCGGAACCTGCGCAGCAATCGACCTTCAGTATCACACAAAAATCAAAACCATCAACCCTAAACCCCTAATGCATCTCTTCAACCTGCGCCGAAGCAGCCGCCACCGCAGGGTCTTCGCTAGAACCTCCTGGAGGTGCCGAGAGCCCTTCAGCTCCCGCCTCCGCGGGGCCACCCATCTGGGTCGCCGAGCTTTCAAGACCGGCGAGGTCATCAACTTCTTCTTCATTCATCATCTGCGAAGACAACACATCATTTCACAGCTGAAGCATTCATAAAATATACAATTATATATATATATAATAATAATAAATATACCTGCACCAGCGCTCGGTCGACCCTCTCCCCGACAATGCCACGACCATGAGGACCCCACGTCCTATCATAAAGCGCCCCTACGGAGCGCTTTAGCACATCATCTTCAACCTGGAAAACTCCACGATCGAAGTCTCGTTCGCCCGATCGAAAACTTCAAAGTGCCTACACCCCTCTTGGGACAAGGCATTTGTCGTCCCCTCGCATGTAACAAGGGATGCGTAGGACATAAGGCCCGTTGCGATGGACGAGAGTGACTCCAGCTCCTCCTGCAGCCGCCTAAGGAAGCAAAGCCCCACCTCCTCCCCCAATTTATCGAAGGGAGCGATCAGCGTGCCGAGCTCACGGTATGCTTCCACAAAAAGTGTGTGCGCCCGCTTGACCCCGGCGCGGGTGGAAGCTTCCGTCTTCTCGCAATGGCTGCGTATGTTCCTTAGCTCTAACTCCATGTCGACAATGCGCTTGCGAGCAGTTTCGCCCTCCGCGCGGGACGCCTGAGCTTCGATGCGGACGGCTTGAGCTTCGGCGCGGGCAGCCTAAACCTCCGCGCGGGCTGTTTCAGCTCCTTCCTTCTCAGCGGCCAGTCGGCGGCCGAGGTCTTATTTCTCTTTCTCCACTGCTAAGAGTTTCTCCAAGAGATTGCGACTCTTGTTCTCAGCCACCGACTTGTCCCTCACCACCTCAGTATGTTGCGTGCGGAGGCGCTCAATTCTTCCCTCAAGCTGTCTCCTCTCGGAAATAAACTCCGAGGTCAGCGCCCCCAAGGCAACCTGCTCGGCGAAGGCGGTCACCTAATACCAAAAATGCACAAAATCAGAACATAACAAGGGACACCATGCACCCACAAGCACTAATCACACTTACAAATTTCAGCTGCTGCACAACTGACGTGGCCACGCCAACAGTAGCGGTGGTAGAGGCGATCTCGTCCCCGCCCTTGGCGATGGCGCAGAACCTCGACCACAGGTCCCTTGAAGTCCCCGCGTCGCCTTTCGCCACAACGCCCTTCGCCGTGACCACCAGGCCGGCAGCCGATGCTGACTGCACAACCGCCAGTTGGCCAGACTCCACCCCTACATCATAGCCAAGTCAGAAACATGGACCCTCTTAAGCCACGAAAAAACAAACAACTCACCAGAAGGCGGCAGCCCCATCTGGGCATCGAACATGGTGACACGCCCACCAGGTAGTCGTCCATGGAATACTCCATGGCGGCTTCACCGGTTCCCGTCACCGCCGTCTCAACAACACGCGGTGGCGAAGGGGGCCTCGACGCAGTAGCAGGCGCAGCGAGCGAAGGCATCGCGGCATCCGGCGTGGCAGCCTTCACGCTAGGTCGCGCCAACTTCGCTTCCCGGCATGGGTCCACCAGCCCGATGGGGGCCTGACGCTTCTTCCGTTGCGCATCCTGGCGGTCTTTCTCCATCACTGCCGACACAACAGCACCAATATTCCTTCCGTAAGGAAAAATCTTTAGGTCACGAGCCAATCGAGACGTAAAAAAATCTTCGCCAGCTGCCAGGGGTATCGGATCATTCCTAGGCCATCGACCCTGGTAACCTTTAGCATGCGCAAAGAGGTTTCACGGAGCTCGAACGAAGACATCAATTCCCCGGGAGCCGCACACATTTCCAGCAATTCCTCAACAAAACAACCAGTTGCCGTCTGCCCCAACTCTTCATCTGTCGTACCTAATTTTCTCTTTCGGACAGCTACACCCGGAGCCCTATCCCTTGAGGGGCCTTCATCGGCCGAGTGCTTCACTTGCTTCCTCGGAGATCAGCGGTGTCGTCGGAGTCTCCCTCCGGGTAAGGACCATAGGGCAAATTATTCAGTTCAAACACATGGTTCGACCTAACATTGGAACCACAGATATCCCAACTCCTCAATGTTTCTGTCTTCGGCACGTATTTACCAACGATCTTGACAGCTTCGGCCTCGACTTCACACACAAATGCAGCCGCATCTCGGCCGCGAAGGTCCACGGAGAAGGCCAGACTTCACACCAGTTGGCCACCCAAAGTCGGCATTCGACGGGGGGTAATCTCACTGTAACACCCACTTTGTAAATTGCTAGAAATATATCAATAGAGAAACATTTTCTCTTTATGTGAAGATTGATCTTTATGCATCATCCTATGTGAACACCATGTCCAAGAACAATTAATAAAAGATATGCTACTAAATTGTTGCATCATGCTGGATATTTTATTTTGTGTGCATTTTGTGACAAGAAAAATATTAAAGACCAAAAAAGGGAATTTAAAACCTAAAAGAAATTCTTGAGAATAGAGAAGAGAAGGGAATATTATTCAATACAAATAAAATTATCATTAAAATCATTTCATCACAGTTGATATGATCAAAATAAATAATTATCCAGTATATAAAGTGTCGCAAAGTTTGAATTTGGATTGAAGTTTGAATTTGAAAAAGAAATGAAACAGAAAAATAAAAAGAAAAGGTGAAAACCTACTGTTGGGCCCAAAACCGCTCATTCGGCCCAATCCTCCTTTTGACGCGCGGAAGGGAAGCGCCGCCGCGCGGCTCTGTTGGATTGGTGATGACGCGTTCGCGGCCGTCGATCGGGGCGTGGACGGTTGAGATTAGATCAGGGCGTACCCTTTCGCGTGATCGATCGGGACCGTTAGATGCGGATCGGTCGGTTCCGGGTGGCCCGAGCTTCATTAAACTCAGACCGCAGATCTCGGATCCAACGGCTGTTGACGCGTACCGGTTCGGGTTATACTAAATCTAATCCGAGCCGTCCGTGTGTGATCCAACGGCCAGAACGGCCCGATACCCCTTCGCGGGTTATTTTTATTAAAGAGCCCCTGGACTTTTGGAAATAGAACCCGCCGTCCCTTAGTCACTGTTCTCTGTGTCTGTGGTATCTTACACCGAGCCCCCTGCACTTCACTGAAATTGAGGCCCAGTCCAGAGATTGTTTAAATGGGATAAATGAAATAGAAAATAGATTTTTAATACAAAAATAATTGCTATAACTTTATAAATTCATAGAAAATTCATATGAACTCCAAATTGAGCCATTCCAGTTCCTAAAATTTTGTAATTTTATTCTCTAGCACTTAGTGTCTCTGTTTTGGCATAAAAATAGTAAGAAATTTATTTATCACTTAATCCTATTTAAAACACATAAAACCTTTGAAAATGCATAACTTAAAATCTATAATTCAGAAAATTATGATTTCTGTTCCTAGGATTTTATTTTAGTGTGTAGATTATTACTGTGTATTTTGTTTATATGCTTGGTGTAATGTTAATTTCTCTATATGCACTGTGCTTGTTTGTATTGTGGCGAGTAGAAGAACCCGTTGCTGAGGATCCTGGTGAGCAGCAGGTTGAGGTAGCTGAGCAGGAGCTCATTGAAGGCAAGTTGTGCCCTTGACCACTTTTTACCCAATAATGTTCTTTAATACCACTTATCCATGCATAGGTTAATTTTGATGGGACCCAATAGGTCACCCTAGATTGTTTATCTCATTACCTTGTTCACCCCTGAATCACTTGGGTAGTTTGCTATTGCTTTATATGGTTTTGGGATAAATATTTATTACCTCTATGTTCCAATTCTTGTTGTTATTCTGTTTATGTTCATGTTGTTATCATTAATGTTAATTAGAACATAGAGCTTAACTTGAGTAACACGTGCCACCACAAGGGAGGAATGGGACCCCTTGGCTGACTAATTAGGAAAGCTAGTGGAAGAATACCTTACCCGAAAGGGGCAAGGGCAGTAGGGGAGAGGTCAGTGCGGGGAGGTCCCTGGTTGATTTTGCTGCGATGGCGGTCAGCCAGGAACCCTTTACTGGATCTTCCCATAAACTGTAGCGGGTTTTCGGAAGCTAGTGGAACTTTGTAAAGGCCTCGTAGTGTTGCCCTGCCGTGCTTCCTAGGTAGAGGTATATGGGATTCATGACCCCTTGGCAGATGGGTAACATGACTTGTGGGTAAAGGGTACAACCTCTGCAGAGTGTAAAACTGGTATACTAGCCGAGCTCACGGTCACGAGCAGCTCAGGACTCTCTGATGTTTAAATTATGGAACTTAAATTCAATTTTGCCATTTGCATTGCATGGGTTTGTTATTAATTTTGTTCTATTACTTTACTTATGGTTTGGTATTTACTTACACTTAGTAACTGCTAATAAAATTTTGACCAACTACTTAAAAGCAATGCTCAGCTTTAACCCCTGTCTTTGATTAAGCCTTACACATCACATGAACTCACACCTTTGTGAGTTTATGTCCACTGGTTCCCCACAACTTGTTGAGCTATGATCATGTGTGAGCTCACCCTTGCTGTCTCACACCCCCCCACAGGAGATGATCAGGTGGTTCAGGAGGAGCCGCCTAACACTGAGGAGTTCGATCTGATCTAGGTGGCGTTTCCCAGTCGACATTGGCGCCGACGATCCTTAGTTTGTTTTATCTTTATTACTTCATTTTGTAATAAGTCTTCCGCTATGTAATAAATACTCTGATGTTAATGACATTTATCTCTATACACTCTGTTATTATATATGTTGTCTTCTTGGCGCATGTATGAGATGCACCCGGCTTTGTTCTTTAAAACCGGGTGTTACAGAAGTGGTATCAGAGGAAATGTTGACTGTAGGACGAAACCTAGATAGAAATGGACAACCCTTACCTACTTATCTTATTCTGATTCATTCTATACTTATCTTACTCTGATTCTTTCTATACTTATCTTGATCCTGTCTCACCTTCTACTGTTCTACTCTGATCCTTCTTACCTTTTCTACTCTAAGACAAGATGGATTTCACACCTTGGAATCCCTACCCTTATGATATTTCTAAGAGATAGGGAACCTAAGACAAAAATTAAAACTATTTTCTCTATTTAAAAATGTTGTTTGATTGTGCTGATGCTAAATGCCTGATTTGCTTCTTTGATTGATTGAACTATGGACATCTCAGTATGTACCACCATAAGGTATTGAGTTAGCTAGGATATGTAAAATATTAATCTACTTAGCTAAAAAGTCCCCCAAAGTAACCTGATTTGTAAATACCTACCTTGTCTATTATCTTCTTACCATATGTATCTAACTCAGATGGTCAATACCAGGCGGGGTGGTGGAATTGACTTGCCTCCCAACCAACACACTCGAAGACAACCTCAGCCACAACCTGCGGGGATGAATCCTCCCAATCCTCCACCAGGCGGTGTTGACCCACTGGTTGCTGCTCAGATGGCAGTGATGCAGCAAATGGCAGATACTATGGCTGATATGCGTGCTCAGATGCAACAAGAACGCCAGGAGATGCGTCAGGAAAGAGAAGATATACGCCAGGAGTTGCGCCAGGAGCGAGATGAGATACGCCAGGAAAGGAGGGCGCAACAACAGCAGCTGCAACAGCAAATGCAACAACAACAGCAACAAGTGCCACTGCCTCCACCTCCACCACCACCAGTTCCACCCCGAGACAAGCATAGAGAGTTCATGAGCCATAAGCCACCCACATTTGCAAGCTCACCAGATCCACTTGATGCAGATGATTGGCTGAAAGCAATTGAGAAGATGCTGAATATTGCACAATGCACTGACCGGGAGAAGGTTTTATATGCTTCTGGACGTCTGATTGGTCCTGCTGCTGACTGGTGGGATTCTTATACTGCTGCCCATGATGCTGCGGATACTATTACCTGGGCAGAGTTTAGCACACAATTCAGGAACTATCATATTCCAGCTGGTATGATAAAGATTAAGAAGAAGGAATTTCTGTCGCTGAAGCAAGGAAGTATGTCAGTCAGCGAGTACAGAGACAAGTTTATTCAGTTATCCAGATATGCCCCTGAAGAAGTTGCTGAAGACGAGAGGAAGCAGGAGCATTTCATTGAAGGGCTTAATGGACCACTGCAGTATGCTCTAGTGGCACACACATTTCCATCATTTCAGAGGCTGCTTGATAAGGCCCTGGCTATTGAACACAAGCGTGTTCAGCTGGGAGATTTGAAGAGGAAGGCAATATCTCAAGGACAAGGAAGCAGCAGTGTTCGTCCTCGCTACAGTTCACCACAGGGTACACCGACTCGACCCGGAGGACCACGCCCAGTTCAGCAGTCACCACTGAGGACTCCACCTCCTCGACAGGCTACCCCTACTGGCACCCCGACGAAGTTTTCAGGACAGAGTCCGGGCACTCAATGTTACAAGTGTGGGAAGATTGGTCATTATGCAAATGTCTGCCCACAGAGGATTGCTACCACTCCAGTTCAGAACAGGCAGCAAACTCCAGGATCTAGCAAGGGATATTCTATTGCCAAGGTTAATCAAGTCAGCGTTGATGCTACTCCGGATGGAGGGGACCTCGTAATTGGTATGTTTTATGTTAATGCAATTCCTGCAACCATACTATTTGATTCCGGTGCTACACATTCATTCATGTCTGCTAGATATGCCAACACAAATGAAATACCACTGCTAAATATGAGAAAACCCCTGATAGTAATTACACCTAAAGGGCATGTTGAGGCAAATCAAATGACACGTAGATTGACATTAACCATTATGGGTAGAGAATTTGGAGCTACTGCTATAATATTGGAGTCAAGCAGTATAGATTTGATCCTTGGTATGTCATGGCTAAGAAAGGCAAAGGCCGTTATAGCATGTGGTAGAGGTACCGTAGAACTCACTACTGCTAAAGGAGAAAGGTTTCAAGTTAATATTGCAGTAACCTCCTCATCTATGCGTGCAATGTTCTTTATGCCTGAAGAGTTTGTTGGTGACAATATCCGGGTGGTTAGAGATTTTCCGGATGTCTTTCCAGAGGAGTTACCAGGGATGCCACCTGATAGAGAAGTTGAGTTTGTTATTGACCTCTTACCTGGAACCGCCCCTATTTCTAAACGGCCATATAGAATGTCCGTAGAGGAGTTGAAGGAACTTAAGAAGCAGTTAACTGGGTTACAAGAGGCTGGGTACATTCGTCCGAGTTCCTCACCTTGGGGAGCACCGGTCTTGTTTGTACAGAAGAAGGATGGATCGCAACGGATGTGTGTGGATTATAGATCTCTTAATGATGTTACGGTGAAGAACAAGTATCCGTTGCCCCGTATTGAAGATTTATTTGACCAAATGAGAGGTGCTAGAGTATTTTCGAAGATTGATCTCCGATCCGGTTACCATCAGATGAGGATTAGACCATCGGATATTCCCAAGACGGCTTTCTCGACTAGATATGGATTATATGAGTTTACTGTTATGTCGTTTGGATTGACTAATGCACCAGCTTATTTTATGAACTTAATGAACAAGGTGTTTATGGAGTATTTGGACAGATTCGTCGTGGTATTCATCGACGATATTCTTATCTATTCTCAGAGTGAAAGTGATCACGAGGAACATCTGAGGATGGTGCTACAGAAGCTACGAGATAATCAACTCTATGCTAAGTTCAGCAAGTGCGAGTTTTGGATTGGCGAAGTGCCATTTCTTGGTCATATTATTTCTAATGGAGGAATAGCAGTGGATCCTGCTAAAGTTAAGGAGATAATGGAGTGGAGAGTACCCACTACAGTCACTGAGATTCGGAGTTTCTTGGGACTTGCTGGATATTATCGGAGGTTTATCGAAGGATTTTCTAAGATTGCTAAGCCGATGACTTCGCTTTTGGAGAAAGGAAAAGAATTTAAGTGGGACGAGAAGTGTCAAGACAGCTTTGAGCTATTGAAGAAGAAGTTGATGTCGCCACCAGTTTTGGTTATGCCAGACTTACAAAAAGGATTTGATATCTATTGTGATGCATGTGGTCAAGGCTTGGGATGCGTGCTCATGCAAGAAGGACATGTGATTGCTTATGCTTCTCGTCAGTTGCGGAGACATGAATTGAACTACCCTACACATGACTTGGAATTGGCAGCCGTTGTGCATGCACTTAAGATTTGGAGACACTACATCATGGGGACAAAGTGCCAAGTGTACACGGATCATAAGAGTTTGAAGTATATATTCACTCAGAAGGATCTCAACCTTAGGCAACGTCGTTGGTTGGAGCTTATTAAGGATTATGATTTGGAGATTCACTATCACCCGGGCAAGGCAAACTTGGTTGCAGATGCCTTGAGTCGCAAGGAGCATGTTCATTCAGCTATTGTTGCCCAGCTACCCGATGAGATTGTTGAGGACTTCAGGAGACTTAACCTAGGGATAGTTGCTCATACTGAGGGAGTTACTATTGATGTGGAACCTACTTTGGAGCAAGAGATCCGCAAAGGACAAGTTGATGATGCTAAAATAAAGGAGATTAAGGATCTGATTACTGAAGGTCGAGTTCCGGAATTCACGGAAGATGAGCAAGGCACCGTATGGTTCAAGGACAGGATATGTGTTCCTGATATTAAAAGCCTTCGGGAGACTATATTGAAGGAGGCCCATGATTCGGATTATTCTATTCATCCTGGTAGTACCAAGATGTATCAGGATTTGAAGCGGAAGTATTGGTGGTATGGATTGAAAAGAGATGTAGCTGCATATGTGGCTATGTGCGATGTATGTCAAAGAGTTAAGGCTGAACACCAGAGGCCAGCTGGACTGCTGCACCCACTGAAGATACCCGAGTGGAAGTGGGAAGAGATTGGTATGGATTTCATTACTGGATTGCCTCGCACCCAGAAAGGATATGATGCTATATGGGTGATTGTGGATAGATTGACTAAAGTGGCTCACTTTATTCCTGTGAAGACTACTTATAAAGGTTCTCAACTAGCAGAGTTATATATGGCTCGTATTGTGTGTTTACATGGAGTACCAAAGAAGATCGTGTCTGATCGAGGTTCGCAGTTTACCTCAAGGTTTTGGAGAAGCTTTCATGAGAACATGAGTACAAAGTTGAATTTTAGTACAGCTTATCACCCTCAGACTGATGGACAGACTGAAAGGACTAATCAAGTATTGGAAGATATGTTGAGAGCATGTGCCCTTCAGCATGGAGGAAGTTGGGATAAGAGTCTGCCTTATGCTGAGTTCTCGTATAATAATAGTTACCAGGCCAGTCTGAAGATGTCACCTTTTGAAGCTTTATATGGGAGGAAGTGCAGGACTCCTCTATATTGGGATCAGACTGGAGAGAGACAGTTCTTTGGGCCTGAATTGATTCAAGAAGCAGAAGAACAAGTCCGTATAATTCGGGAAAATTTGAGAGTGGCTCAAACCAGGCAAAAGAGTTATGCTGATAATAGAAGAAGGCCACTGGAATTTGAAGAAGGAGATTATGTGTATCTCAAGGTGTCACCACTGCGTGGAATGAGGAGATTTAAAGTTAAGGGCAAATTGTCCCCTCGCTATATTGGACCATTCTTGATCTTTAGAAGAGTTGGGGAGATGGCATACCAACTTGAGTTACCTGCTAGTCTATCAGATGTGCATAATGTGTTCCATGTGTCTCAACTTAAGAAGTGTCTCCGTGTTCCCGAGGAACAGTTACCAATGGAAGAGCTCAGTGTTCAAGGTGATTTGACTTACACGGAGTACCCGATCAAGATTTTGGATACTTTGACTCGAGTTACGAGGAATAAGGTGATAAAGATGTGTAAAGTTCAATGGAGTCACCACAGTGAAGATGAAGCAACTTGGGAAAGGGAAGAAGAGCTTCGTATAGATTTTCCCCACCTTTTCTCTAGTTCTTCTTAAATCTCGAGGACGAGATTATTTTTAAGGGGGGTAGGATTTGTAACACCCACTTTGTAAATTGCTAGAAATATATCAATAGAGAAACATTTTCTCTTTATGTGAAGATTGATCTTTATGCATCATCCTATGTGAACACCATGTCCAAGAACAATTAATAAAAGATATGCTACTAAATTGTTGCATCATGCTGAATATTTTATTTTGTGTGCATTTTGTGACAAGAAAAATATTAAAGACCAAAAAAGGGAATTTAAAACCTAAAAGAAATTCTTGAGAATAGAGAAGAGAAGGGAATATTATTCAATACAAATAAAATTATCATTAAAATCATTTCATCACAGTTGATATGATCAAAATAAATAATTATCCAGTATATAAAGTGTCGCAAAGTTTGAATTTAGATTGAAGTTTGAATTTGAAAAAGAAATGAAACAGAAAAATAAAAAGAAAAGGTGAAAACCTACTGTTGGGCCCAAAACCGCTCATTCGGCCCAATCCTCCTTTTGACCCGCGGAAGGGAAGCGCCGCCGCGCGGCTCTGTTGGATTGGTGATGACGCGTTCGCGGCCGTCGATCGGGGCGTGGACGGTTGAGATTAGATCAGGGCGTACCCTTTCGCGTGATCGATCGGGACCGTTAGATGCGGATCGGTCGGTTCCGGGTGGCCCGAGCTTCATTAAACTCAGACCGCAGATCTCGGATCCAACGGCTGTTGACGCGTACCGGTTCGGGTTATACTAAATCTAATCCGAGCCGTCCGTGTGTGATCCAACGGCCAGAACGGCCCGATACCCCTTCGCGGGTTATTTTTATTAAAGAGCCCCTGGACTTTTGGAAATAGAACCCGCCGTCCCTTAGTCACTGTTCTCTATGTCTGTGGTATCTTACACCGAGCCCCCTGCACTTCACTGAAATTGAGGCCCAGTCCAGAGATTGTTTAAATGGGATAAATGAAATAGAAAATAGATTTTTAATACAAAAATAATTGCTATAACTTTATAAATTCATAGAAAATTCATATGAACTCCAAATTGAGCCATTCCAGTTCCTAAAATTTTGTAATTTTATTCTCTAGCACTTAGTGTCTCTGTTTTGGCATAAAAATAGTAAGAAATTTATTTATCACTTAATCCTATTTAAAACACATAAAACCTTTGAAAATGCATAACTTAAAATCTATAATTCAGAAAATTATGATTTCTGTTCCTAGGATTTTATTTTAGTGTGTAGATTATTACTGTGTATTTTGTTTATATGCTTGGTGTAATGTTAATTTCTCTATATGCACTGTGCTTGTTTGTATTGTGGCGAGTAGAAGAACCCGTTGCTGAAGATCCTGGTGAGCAGCAGGTTGAGGTAGCTGAGCAGGAGCTCATTGAAGGCAAGTTGTGCCCTTGACCACTTTTTACCCAATAATGTTCTTTAATACCACTTATCCATGCATAGGTTAATTTTGATGGGACCCAATAGGTCACCCTAGATTGTTTATCTCATTACCTTGTTCACCCCTGAATCACTTGGGTAGTTTGCTATTGCTTTATATGGTTTTGGGATAAACATTTATTACCTCTATGTTCCAATTCTTGTTGTTATTCTGTTTATGTTCATGTTGTTATCATTAATGTTAATTGGAACATAGAGCTTAACTTGAGTAACACGTGCCACCACAAGGGAGGAATGGGACCCCTTGGCTGACTAATTAGGAAAGCTAGTGGAAGAATACCTTACCCGAAAGGGGCAAGGGCAGTAGGGGAGAGGTCAGTGCGGGGAGGTCCCTGGTTGATTTTGCTGCGATGGCGGTCAGCCAGGAACCCTTTACTGGATCTTCCCATAAACTGTAGCGGGTTTTCGGAAGCTAGTGGAACTTTGTAAAGGCCTCGTAGTGTTGCCCTGCCGTGCTTCCTAGGTAGAGGTATATGGGATTCATGACCCCTTGGCAGATGGGTAACATGACTTGTGGGTAAAGGGTACAACCTCTGCAGAGTGTAAAACTGGTATACTAGCCGAGCTCACGGTCACGAGCAGCTCAGGACTCTCTGATGTTTAAATTATGGAACTTAAATTCAATTTTGCCATTTGCATTGCATGGGTTTGTTATTAATTTTGTTCTATTACTTTACTTATGGTTTGGTATTTACTTACACTTAGTAACTGCTAATAAAATTTTGACCAACTACTTAAAAGCAATGCTCAGCTTTAACCCCTGTCTTTGATTAAGCCTTACACATCACATGAACTCACACCTTTGTGAGTTTATGTCCACTGGTTCCCCACAACTTGTTGAGCTATGATCATGTGTGAGCTCACCCTTGCTGTCTCACACCCCCCCACAGGAGATGATCAGGTGGTTCAGGAGGAGCCGCCTAACACTGAGGAGTTCGATCTGATCTAGGTGGCGTTTCCCAGTCGACATTGGCGCCGACGATCCTTAGTTTGTTTTATCTTTATTACTTCATTTTGTAATAAGTCTTCCGCTATGTAATAAATACTCTGATGTTAATGACATTTATCTCTATACACTCTGTTATTATATATGTTGTCTTCTTGGCGCATGTATGAGATGCACCCGGCTTTGTTCTTTAAAACCGGGTGTTACACTCACCCAATGTCCAACCTTGCGCCAGGGGCCACACCCTGCAGGCAATAAACTCTTCGACCAAATCACACCCACTACTCAAGTGGGCTGCATATCGAAGGGCCCCCTCGTATTGATCTTCTTCTTCCACCTCAAAATGTGGAAATGCCACATAGCAATGCGAACACAGGATGACAGGGGGCAAACTCGGCAACCTTTCGACATCCCCGGGAGCCACATAAGACCAAAATTCCCACTAATTGCCCCACTAATTTTTGGCACATGGGACAATCTCGATAACTTCAGCCGAGGTCTTCCCAGTCCTCGGTGAAAGTCGCCTAGAGGGGGGTGGATAGGCGAAAACTGAAATTTACAACTTTAAACACACTACAAGCCGGGGTTAGCGTTAGAACAAATGTCAAGTCCGGGATAGAGGGTAAAACAAATCAACCAAGAAGTAAAGCGGATGAACACGGTGATTTGTTTTACCGAGGTTTGGTTCTAAAGAACCTAGTCCCCGTTGAGGTGGTCACAAAGACCGGGTCTCTTTCAACCCTTTCCCTCTCTCAAACGGTCACTTAGACCGAGTGATCTTTCTTCCTTGATTTCTCGGGTCACTTAGACCCCGCAAGGACCACCACACGATTGGTGTCTCTTGCTTCGCTTACAAGGCTGTGAGAATAAGAATGCGAGAAAGAAGAAAGCCAACCAACAACAAGAGCAACAAAGAAAAACAAGAACGATCCTCTCACAAGTCCTAATGCACTAGAATTGAATTGGGGACTTTGATTGGATCGGTGGCTTTGATTTGTGTCTTGGAGTGTTGCACTTTGCTCTTGTATTGAATGAAGTGTGATGAATACTTGGATGGTTGGAGTGGAGGTAGTTGAGGGGTATTTATAGCCCTCAACCACCAAACAACCGTTGGGAAGGGCTCCTGTCGATGGGCGCACCGGACAGTCCGGTGCGTCACCGGACACGTCCGGTGCGCCAGCCATGTCACCCAACCGTTAGGGTTCGGGCACAGTCGACCGTTGGAGCTTTGTCTTCTAGTGGCACCGAACAGTCTGGTGCCGCACCAGACACGCACTGTTCATTGTCTGGTGCGTCTCTAACAGGCGGCGCTGCTCTACCGCGCACTGTTGCGCACTGTCCCTCTGGAATTCAGCTTTTGCAGGCGACCGTTGCGCGAAGTAGTCGTTGCTCCGCTGGTGCACCGGACAGTCCAGTGAATTGTAGCAGAGCACGGCCTGAGAAACTCGAGGGTGGCAAGTTTGGAGTTGTACGGTCCTGGTGCACCGGACACTGTCCGGTGCGCCAGACCAGGGCACCCTTGATTCCTTTGCTCATTTGATTTTGAACCCTAATTTTGTTCTTTTATTGGTTTGTGTTGAACCTTTATGCACCTGTAGAATATATAATCTAGAGCAAACTAGTTAGTCCAATTATTTGTGTTGGGCATTCAACCACCAAAATTACTTATAGGAAAAGGTTAAACCCTATTTCCTTTCACTTGGCGTAAAAGTGCATGATCCAAACTGAGCAACCTTATCACATATCTTCCTTTTCTGCCAGTGCAAACAATAATTCTTTGCGAAGACCTCTACAGATGGATGCCTGCTGTATGAGGAAGCAGCCCAGACATACTTCGCGAGCGCTGCCATGTCATTTGGTGTCAACTGGTGAATTTCTACTTCAAATTTCCGAAGAACCTCGACTACAAACCGATGCGCCGGCACGCAAAGACCAGCAGCAAAAAAGCTTCAAAAACGACCAATTCACCCTCTAGCTCAGGGACATCTTCAGCCCCTGGAGCCCGTCCGACACCATTCCCAAAATAACATAGTCGTTGCATCTCCAGCACGCGGCCCAAAAATATCCTTGAGGTCCCAAACTCGACTGTGTGGCCAGGCTGCAGGTCTACCACCGCCAAATCGCTCAATGTCTTATCAGACGACGGCGTGGCCGGCGACGCGCTTGCAGCGGACGAAGAAGAGGATGGCATGGTCACATACCGTCGGCGGCGGCGCGCGGTTTTGTTTGGTGTGAGCCAGATCACAGGCGGAGCGAGAGTAGAGAGGGCAAGCGAGCAGATGAAAAACTAGGGTTTTGACAGTGTGAGCGCGAGCAGGTAAAAAGCCTCAGCCGAGCCCGACTTTTTATAGGCGCGAAGCGACACCTCGGGAAACCAATAGTCCCACAGTAACACATCCCATCAACGACCACATTTCAAAAACCCCCGCGAGACCATTTCGAGTGAGGACAGCGTTTTCACCATCTTACGACAGTCTTCGGCACCAGCTGACTTAGTCGAACTGGCCCCTTAGAGGGCAAATGTTGGGATGAAGGCAAACACGTCCCCCTCGCTCGCCGACTCCCACATCAACATATTCAAGACCGAAGGCCCCAAAGATCGAGCCCTGCAAGCTGAGCCTAAGGACGACGCCCATGCGAAGGCTCAAGCGCTCCCTTCGCCCCGGTGAGCCGGAGCGAAGACCATTAAAGGCTTCGAGGCTCGAACGATCAAGACTTCGAAGACCCTACATCTTGAACTTCCTCGATGTAAAAAGGGGCCCATGTACAATCCGACCCATATTGTAGGGCCCCGCTCGTAGGCCGCCATATGGGCAGAGCGGGTCAGGCACGTCTGTAATAAAGCATGTTGTAACGACCCGCTGTAACCCCCCAAGAGGGAATATTCTGGGGATAAACTAGGTAAGTGAGGGTCTAATTGTCCTTGGCAGGGCCGGGCGGTCCCTCAGTTACCTACAAATACCCCTGCACTGCGGGGGACGGAGGAAAAACATTGTTGCCCTAATACTTTGTGTCTATCGGCATCAAACTGTTTTCCGTTTTTCCATTGTTTGAGCTTGTTGTCCACTGATTAGCAAGTTCCAACGTGCAACGAACATTCATACTAGGGGTAACTATGCACATATATTTTAATATATATCATCGATTCTGAACATACGATCTTGCCTATCGAAGGACTGGGAGAATCCTTGTTACGAGCGCATGAAAGTACAAGAGGTCATTAATACACCAAGAGCAAATCTGTATGGTTACATCAGTGCAAGCATACTATAAGATATGCAACACAATTTAGTGACATAATATATATATATATATATATATATATATATATATATATATATATATATATATATATATATATATATTTGGCTCTATGATAGGTAGGGGCACATGAGGTATACACACTATTACTCCATGTAAATGGTGGTAGAGCATCATTCACTTTAGTTCATAAGGTCAAAAAACATTCAACTCCAACTAGAATCCAAACCAAGATCCAACAAACTCAAGCTAAGAGACTTGAAAGCTATCCGACCAAAGCAACAACATGACAAGTTAGTCTAGCTCGTCTTAGCATACCCCTCTCCTAGGATGAGTCCTCTCGCTTGGGACTTGTAATCTTTATATCACCTATCTACAATGTTCTATGACAAGAGATGATGTAGGGTATTTACCTGAACCTCTATAAACTTTCTTGTGTATTAGGCTAATATTGTTGTGATACGGTACTCTGGGTGCTAGGGTTCACCCTTGGCTCCCCTAGCCATCTCATTTTCAATTACCTTTAGTCTCTTGATGTCTTCGCTATGATAGGTACTGACTATGGGCATGTTTGGATCTTATGTGCTAAACTTCAGTAGAGCCCTCTTTAATGGAGAGCTAAGTTTAGCACATGAGTAGTGTTTGGATGTAAGTGCTAAAGTTTAGCACATGGATATAGAAAGATATTCATACCCCTAACTAATACGAGATAGAGAGAGTGAGTGTGGGGTGAGGGGGGGATGAGATGTCTTCCTCATCCTAGATCACTTTTAGCTCACTTTAGCACATCTTAGAGGATCTAAACTACTAATAAATGTTAAAGTTCAATAGTTTTTAGCACTTTTGTTTAGATCTTTAAGTGCTAAAATGTAGTTAAAATTGTAGTGCTAAACTTTAGCGCCATGGATCCAAACATAACATGACTGATGGCTCTAACTCAACTGGTACTAATCGAATTCACCTATTAGTCAAATTGATCAGCGTTGGAGTTGGCATATAGCTCACGTCACCTTTCACATCGAATGTTTGGATGTTTGTTAGAAGTATTAAATATAGTATAATGGTAAAAGTAATTACTAGGGGTGCAAACGACTATTCGGATATCAGTTTTTTTAGTTTTTTATTGTGAATTAAATACAATATAGAATATGTTATACAAATTATATTCTGACTCCAGTAGAACGTAAAAATAGAGGACGTAGAACTGTAGGTGATACTATTTGATACGGTTTGCAGAGAGAAGTTTGAAATATGGGATAAGATAGCGGATGAGATAGGGGATCTACTCGAGATAGCCTGATATAAGTCAATTAAATTTGATTAGTCTATGATTCGATTATGTAATGCTACAATAAGAACGTGTTTAATATAGCTCTGCTTCGTTTCAGAGTAGATCTACTACATAATTCTGGTTCAAGCAGTTCTGCTCTAGAGTTTAGATCGCTTTTTTTAGCCGCTGAATTGCATCCGAAGGAAAGGAAACTCTGCTCATCAACCCGCTGGGTGCCAGTGTGGTACCGGTACCCTTCCCTCACTCTCCCGGTTCTTTCCCGGCGCTGGATTCAGATCCGCACGCTTCTCCATTTCCGTAAAGCTCCGCGCCTCCTCCTCGTCTCTTCACTCCAAATCCACCGAGGCCATCGCCTGGGCCCCGGGGAAACCCCTCGCGCTCGTGGCCCTGTGAGCAGCCGCAGCCATGGCGCAGCCGCTCGTCGTGAAGAAAGACGACGATCTCGACGAGGAAGGTGAGCGCGCGCGCGTCAGCGCCTCTCGTCTGTCTCGTCTCGTTTCTTCGTTGCGCACCTCCGGTTGTGTGTGCCCTTGCGTGCGTTCGTGCGCGCGTGTATGTGCCCAGATCTGTGCTCGCTGCGCCCTAGATCTGGTGCGATCCGGCCCGGATTCCCTCGCTCTTCGCCATTGCTCTTGGCTGATTGTTGGCTTGCTTGGTTGCTGCTGCAGAGTACTACTCGCCATTCCTGGGCATAGAGAAGGGCGCCGTGCTGCAGGAGGCCCGAGTCTTCCATGACCCTCAGCTCGACGCGCGGCGATGCTGCCAGGTGCCTATCTGCACAATCGTATTTCATCGCCTCCCCACGGGATCACGCGATACCATCTCTCCGAGCTTGTGCGAATGTTGATTCGAATGCATTCGAGGGCTCACAAAATGAGGTGTGGTTTCTCATGTTTTCTTCATGTATTTGCAGGTTATCACCAAGCTCCTGTACCTGCTCAACCAGGGTGACACCTTTACCAAGGTACACTGGCACATCGTTTATCCTACCACGATCATAATTTGGCAGGGTTTTTAGATTCAGAGTGCTGGTACTCTTTTTATATTTAAAATTAGTGTGAAGTTTGGCCATACTTATCGTCCTCCAAATCATAATTTGGCTGGTTATTTAGATTCAGATTGATGGTACTTGTCATATATTTAAAATTAGTGTGAAGTTTGACCATACTTAATGTCCTCTGAAAAGAAGTTGGTACCTACAAAGTTAGGTTCAACACCTGGTACCCTGAATAACATTAGGTGAGAAGTTACTTGCTAGCTTAATGTGTAGAGTAGACCTTATACATGTTTCAAACACTGCAAGTACAAAGGGGGGCCAGGAGTACATATAATCACATGTGATGTAGTGCAGTTTCTTCAATACATTAGTGTGGCCATTGTGCTCTACTCCAGGATCTGTGCTACTTGATAGTTTTCTATGAGTGGAATTGTGGAAAAATTGCAGGTTGGCCATTGTGCTATAGTCCATGGCTTGTGCTACTTGATAGTTTTATGAGTGGAAAAATTGTAGGTTGAGGCTACAGAGGTCTTCTTTGCAACGACCAAGCTGTTCCAGTCTAAAGATGCGGGCCTTAGGAGGATGGTGTACCTCATGATCAAGGAACTCTCACCTTCAGCCGATGAGGTTGGTGACTATTGGTTTCTACTATATGGTTCGGCAAATAATGTGGAATGTGGAAATGACTTTCATTTGTGATCTGTTGGGTGTAGGTCATCATAGTAACAAGCTCTTTGATGAAGGACATGAATAGCAAAACTGATATGTACCGTGCAAATGCTATTAGAGTTCTTTGTCGTATTATTGACTCAACCCTTCTCACCCAAATCGAGAGGTATTTGAAGCAAGCCATTGTTGACAAGAATCCTGTTGTTGCCAGTGCGGCCCTTGTTAGTGGCATCTACTTGCTTCAAGTATGTCCTGCAGTTATATTTTGTGCTCCAGTTGGATATATTGTTACTAGTTGGTGCAGCTTTAGATATTTTTATTATGTTTTCCACATGTTTGTATTATTGGCAGACGAGTCCGGAAGTTGTAAAAAGATGGAGCAATGAAGTTCAAGAGGCTGTGCAGTCAAGAGCTGCTCTTGTGCAATTTCATGCCCTTGCTCTTCTTCACCAAGTGAGTTAAACATTTGGTGTTCTTTTAAGTAGGATAGATGGGCGAATCCATAATATCCTCAACCTCAAATGGTAAAATGAACCATACACTTGGGAAAAACTTAATTAGTCAGATCTTGTTTGTCTGTTACTTTTGCAACATGGAGCACTTTGATATGCTCAAGTTGTTTGTTAATGCACAAATAAGTTATAATCTCATTCTCATCTACCTGATGTTTCAGATTAGACAAAATGATCGGTTGGCTGTCAGCAAGCTCGTCACTAGCTTGACCAGGGGTTCAGTTCGCTCTCCGTTGGCCCAGTGCCTACTTATTCGCTACACTAGCCAGGTACGTGTTTCTTATCTGCCAGATCTAATGTAGATATAGAACACCGGTATCTGAAATATTTGGCATCTACAGGTGATTAGAGAGTCTGGTGTGTACCAAGGTGGAGATCGTCCTTTCTTTGATTTCCTTGAGTCCTGTCTCCGGAATAAAGCAGAAATGGTCATACTTGAGGCTGCAAGAGCAATTACAGAACTGAATGGTGTCACAAGCCGAGAGCTTACACCTGCAATTACTGTGTTGCAGTTGTTCTTAAGTTCATCCAAACCTGTTCTCAGATTTGCAGCTGTTCGCACACTTAACAAGGTTGGTCCACTGCTCTGTTTATTTCTTTACACTAGCTGATCTTGGTATTATGCTCTTCTCATTTAAGTAGAACTTTTGATTGTGTAGTAGTTTCCGATACAGAATCATAGGCTTTCAAATGTATGGGTTTCTTTTTCATCACAGGAATATAATAACACAGCAATGTTGGTTCCATGCTGTTCTTATAGTTAATACTTATTTTGGTTCGAGATGGATTTTGTATTTTCCATGAATGGTTACCTAAGAAGTTAAGCTCTAATCTCGAGTATCTAAATAATTTTTTAACATAACATTCAGTTTGTGCTTTCTCTAAATTCTCTCAGTAGCCATGTAATATAGCTGGAAGATAGGACTGCTGATATATTCATCTCCTTGATTGTTCAATCTTGTTTACACATGCTTTGTGCTTCAACGACTATTGAATCCTGGGCTATGGTTTGTTTATAAATTGTGATCCATAACAGCTGATCCTTGGGTAGGATGAACACATGTTGTTTGGTTACTGGACTGAATTGATGATATTTGTTTGACGAAAGATCAGACATTTCAGAATGGCATCTTTTATTTAACATGTTTTGAATCTGTTATTTTTCTTTCTATTGCATATAGGGAACAACAGGTGATAAGAGTGTAATATTAAGTTATCTTTTACTTATTGCTTATTTGGTGATCATATGTATTTTCATTATGTTATTTGAAACTAGGACAGTCTTTTCCTATGTGGTTTGTCTGTTGTGGAAAATTCATCCCCCTTTTAGAAAGCTCTTTTAGTGTTCTGGATTTGCTGTTGGAATAACACTTTTCTTATTGATTGTATGTCACAAATTTCTCAGAGTGTTCTTGTCAGAATCATTGTTATTCAATTATATTTACTGACTGTTCATGTGAATAATTGTACAGGTTGCATCAACTCATCCTTTGGCTGTCACAAATTGTAACATAGACATGGAGAGCTTAATCTCTGATCAGAACAGGAGCGTTGCAACCCTTGCAATTACAACACTGTTGAAGACAGGCAATGAGTCAAGTGTTGATCGTTTAATGAAACAGATGACCAACTTTATGTCAGACATAGCTGATGAATTTAAGATTGTTGTTGTTGAAGCAATAAGATCCCTGTGCTTGAAGTTCCCTCTGAAATATCGCTCATTGTATGTATATAGAAGCGTGTTTGCACTATTCTTGTTAAACATCGTAAACTACCTTTTTCATCTATAAGCATTAATTTTAATTTATCTGTTCCAGGATGAACTTCTTGAGTAATATTCTACGGGAAGAGGGAGGATTCGAGTACAAGAAAGCCATAGTTGATTCAATTATTATACTCATTAGAGATATTCCTGATGCGAAGGAAAGCGGTTTATTTCACTTATGCGAATTCATAGAAGACTGTGAATTCACCTATTTGTCCACTCAGGTAATCAACTAATCATTCTGCAGGCATGTAATTTGGAAATTCGTTGTAAGATACCGATTTAATTTCATTTTTTGTCTAAATGTTTTTTTATTTTGTTTCTGTATATATAATAGGCTGATCAAATGGAAATAGTGGTTAGTGACTGCTGAACACATTTAGTTTCTAACTATATATCTTCTGCTGTGAGTTATCTAGAGATGGTTATTTTCTGCTTCTGTAGATATAACGAGCTAATTGAATTGAAACTTGCAACTAAACTCATTTTGTATTTTTCTATGTTAATTCTGACATTTATCATTATAGACTAGTAAAATATCTATTCGTGGACTACATTAGTAGGTCAGGTGATTTCTTCATTGTAATCAAATTGCCTTTTACTCTTGTGGCAGATACTTCACTTTTTGGGAAATGAAGGCCCCAAAACATCAGATCCCAGTAAATACATACGCTATATATACAATAGGGTGATACTTGAAAATGCTACAGTTCGAGCTAGTGCAGTCAGCACATTGGCAAAATTTGGTGCCTTGGTTGACTCACTCAAGGTACATACACATCTTTTTTACTTTAATGATGTCCTTGCTCTGCAATGTGTTTCTGATCTGTCAAATGTTCATTGCACTTGCAATTTTTTTATCCAGCCTCGCATATTTGTGCTCCTGAGACGCTGCCTATTTGATGGAGATGACGAGGTACTTTTACCATGAAGATACTTATCTGTTCTGTTTTTTATGATTCAGTGACCCTTTTCGTGGTGTGCTTTCCTCATTTAGTGCTTTGCTTCCTCATTTTAACTTCCAAGTGTTAATAGTAAATCAAAAGTTATATTTAAATAAATGATCTTGCTTGATTCTTCTTTTTCAGATGGAAATATTTTTTGTGCTGATGTTTGATATGTTTATCTTATAGGTGCGCGATAGAGCGACCCTTTACCTCAAATTGTTAGGTGGGGAAGCTACAGTGGGTGAGACAGAGAAGGATGTGAATGAATTTCTCTTCGGCTCACTTGATGTTCCATTAGTAAACTTGGAGACGAGTCTGCGGAATTATGTATGTCTTAGTAACTTTCAATATAATCATGTATTTTCTGTATTATGCTTGCATCTTATGTTAGCATAACTTGTTGACAGGAACCTTCGGATGTACCTTTTGATATTTCATCTGTTTCGAAGGAAACAAAATCCCAACCCCTTGCGGAGAAAAAGTCTACAGGCAAGAAATCAGCAGGTCCAGCATCTGCTGTCAGTGGCTCTGTTTCTACAGTTGATGCTTCGTATGAGAAGCTTCTTTCATCCATTCCGGAATTCGCTGATTTTGGAAAGCTTTTTAAGGTTGGTATATATTACTTTTTCTATGGAAGATGAACATTATGGACATGGCTGAATCTCATTTCATGTGTTGTAACTTTTTGTTCGCTCTTCCAGTCATCTACACCTGTAGAATTGACTGAAGCTGAGACCGAATACTCAGTGAATGTTGTGAAGCATATTTTTGATCGACATGTTGTGCTCCAATACAACTGTACCAATACAATTCCTGAACAATTGCTTGAACAGGTATGTAACTTATTTCGTGTGTAGGTTTACATGCATATGATGTGTTTTTATGATTCAGTGCCTTTAACTCCTCAATTTCACAGGTTATTGTTTTGGTTGATGCTTCTGAGGCTGACGAATTTTTAGAAGTTGCTTCAAAGCCTTTAGAATCATTACCATATGATTCTCCTGGGCAGACCTTTGTGGCTTTTGAAAAGCCAGAAGGTGTCATTGCCACCGGCAAGTTCTCAAATATCCTGAAATTCTTTGTTAAGGAGGTATGTGTTTTGCTTGCTGCTCCCCATCTTATATCTTTCTATGTGCATTTTGTGTGAGAAGTGCCAATGAGCAAATGGAAGACATTATTTACACCTTGTCTACTCCAGAAATCAGTGTTTCATGTTTAGCTTGTGATGTTTATATTAAAAAGTTTTCAGACCCAGTTTTTGTTCCTCTAGGGAAAAGGTTGAACCAGGCCTTCCCTATGGGAAGAACCATTCATACTGAACAAAGGGAGGCCTATATGAAAGTTTATCGTAAACATGATAATCTGAACGGAATTGTCTGGTTCTTCAGCCTAAGGTCCCTTGTTAGTCATACCAGTAATCATGGCTGAACTCACTTTTTATCTGTAATCTTTTATTTAACATAAGATAGTGTTTTTGTCTAAACATTAGTTGATCTATACCTAAAATATGCTGAGTTCGAAATCAGTTCTATCTTCTTTGTTGCTATACACACTAATATATTGAGCTTCAGGGTTCTTTTGAGTTTCCAGTGAAATTGATAATTTGTTAATTGGATGCCCTTGACTTCTTGCAAATGCAGTAAACTGGGATCTACATCTGCCTTTGTACTCTTCTGATAAAGATCATAATATGACATATATGCACATAATCTGTTCAGATAATTTGTGAAATGCTTTCATGCCTTTCCATTTGAAGTGGCAAATGGTAATTTGTTGATTTTGGCTCATTTATTGTGTTTCAGGTTGATCCATCCACGGGTGAAGCTGAAGATGATGGTGTCGAGGATGAGTACCAGCTTGAAGATCTTGAAATCGTTTCTGCTGATTATATGTTGAAGGTGGGAGTATCTAACTTCCGAAATGCCTGGGAAAACATGGATCCAGAGACTGAGCGAGTTGACGAGTATGGGCTTGGAGTAAGGGAGAGTTTGGCTGAGGCTGTTAGTGCTGTTATAAGCATCCTTGGCATGCAGCCTTGTGAGGTAAGTCTCTTTTATCATTCTTTTTACTGTCAAATGAATGCCACGGTCATATAATAATAAACTGATTTATAATAATCTTATTTTTCTTAAAAAGTTATATAGTGGTTTCTACCTCGTGGAGAGAAAAAATGGTTGATTTAAAGTTTTTTTTAATAAACTCCAAGGCCTGTACCAATTAGCAGTCCGGTCACTAAGAAGTTTAAGCTGTATCTCCTTACCTGATACTCGACAATTTTTGAATTTCCATAAAATCTAGCAGTATTGATAGCTCAAGCAACCAACAGCTCAAAGTGTCATTGCCGTGATTTTGGAATCCTGGCTTTTTCACATATTTATGCCCGGTGCAGGAATGAGCATTGGTTTTCACCTTAATAAATGATGGCTTATTTGACCATTGGTTTGTAGGGAACTGACGTGGTCCCAAGCAATTCAAGGTCGCACACTTGTCTGCTCTCTGGTGTGTTTATTGGCAACGTGAAAGTTTTGGTGAGACTGTCATTTGGAATCAGTGCACCGAAGGAGGTGGCCATGAAGCTGGCAGTTAGATCTGATGATCCAGAGATCAGTGACAGGATCCACGAAATTGTCGCTAATGGCTAAAAACAATGGTAGTATCTTTTTTTACTCCTTTTCTTTTGGCTTTCATGCTACGGGAAGTTTGAGGGGATTCAATTAATTAGAGTATATGTAAGTTTGGTTTCCAGTCGAATCTATCATTCGTTGCACCATCATTCTTCCTTGACACAGTACACCAGTTTTTGGTTGTTTTGGATCTGTACAATTTTCCTTATATACTGAGGACTTAAAATAGTATACGCAATAATATGCAGGTAAAGTTTTGCTGGAAAAAATGAGCATATTGCCCCCACTAGGCCACTATCTCTCTTTGCATATTGCGCGTCACTAGTAAAATTTTACTATCGGAGCTATGAATTCAGGCCAGGAGCAAAATATTACTGTCTGTCTAGTTATGGTGTATATCATAGTGCATATCTTTAATATGTATCTAAAGAAGCTAAAACAACTTATAATATGAATCCGAAATAATTTATAATTAGGAACCGAGCGAGTACTAGGGATAGTTTTATATAAACTGGTCATATGATCCGGATAGGGTAGAAATATTCAGTTTTCAACTCTGTTCTCTGGCATTGATTTGATTAAGTGGACACAAGTTAGCATATAGCAGGTTGGTAGTGGATCTATCAACTTTCCCCTTTTTTCCAAAGATCTATTTGATGAAGTTAACCAATGCTGTATGCCTGTATCCCTCCTATAACACGCGAACATGAGTTTTCGCAACTTCTGTTAGGTCTAAGCCAACTAAGGACGATGAAGACACCAAAACCCCTTGGGTTGATTACTAAGGCTACCATTTTAAGGTTGTCTTTAGCATATTGTGCATATATAAACGGCAATGTTTATAAAGTAAAGTTTAAAGATATGAGATGGAATAGGATAAGTAAGCTGTTGGAGACAATCTAAGTGATAGTTCATCTGGTACTAGGTTTGTGCTCATGCGTTGCCACATGAGTTAAAATTAGTATAAAACATAGATACGGAACGACAAACATCACTATGATATTCAAAAAATCTATGTAGCAAAATATCACTGTAACCATCTATGACTGTGCATTACGATGACACACAAATTATTCGATAAAATATTAGCAATTGGGAACAAACCTAGTGCCAAATAACCCTTTATCCAATAACTTCCATAAATAGCAATTGAGAACATGGTGCCAAAACTAACAGCAATGACAGAAAGTTCAGGAGGATACACCAACAGACCGAACTAACTATCCAGTAACATTCCATAACAACCATAAGAAAGCAAAATAGCAAAGAAAATTCAATTGTCCCCAAGAAAACATTGTCAGTTGTAGTTAAACGTCTAACCAGGGAGATCATCAAAGGACTTCATGTAGTCATCAAGCTTCTCTTCATGACCGATCTTAACGATCGAACCATCCTCTTCAACCTGCAAAGCAAACGGTAATGAAGAAAACTGATAATTAAAGACAAAAAGTGGCAACATAGGGAGAGCTATGAATGGACATCCCCAAACTCGATTCTTTACGGTTAGTCTACCACCTGCAAGCTTTAATTACTATACATAAAGACTGCATCACCCCTATTTTATAGGGCACAAGGAAGGAGGGCAGGACAAATGCAGTAAAAATGTCATTTTAGTCATTTTTAGTCAACCCCTTGGTGACTAGAGGACTAAACTTTAGTTGGAGGCTTCTAATTACCTTGTTTGCTTCTTTAGGTCATGTATAACCCCATTAATTGAGGCCTCTCTTGAGAGGTCTCTAGGGGGTAAGCGAAAAAAAATCAAGAGACGAGCTCTTCACAAAGAGTTGGTCTCTTCACGACTATTTATATTTATTATCTCTTAACTACATTTATAATCCAAAGACACTTAGAATTATATCATGCAGTCTCTTAGGTGTCTCTTATATTTAGAAAATCGTTATAGGGTCTCTAGGTTGTACATGTCCTTAGAGGCTAAAAGTGACTAAAGTTTACTCGTCACTAAAGTTTAGCCACCCTAAACAAAGACTATGAGAATGGTATATGAGTGGGCTAGGACCTAACTATGGTCCTGTTTATTTTCCCTTAGCACTACACTTTTTTACCAAACAGGCTGATAAAAAGTATTGTGCTACAATTTAGCACACATTAGCATTTTAGCTCCACCAAAGATACTAAAATGTGTTAAAAGTGATCATAACCCCTTTCTCTCTCCCCCCACCGTGGTCCAAGTGTTGCTTTCTCTTCCCCCATCGAACTGTGCTAAAGAGGTATTAATTAGGGCATTAATTAGGAGTTTAGCACTTGTATCGAAACAACCCTTAAATGCTAAAGTTTAGCAATGTGTTTAAATATAGCATGTGCTAAATTTTAGCACTATGGAAACAAACTGTCCCTAATGTGGGCCTATTTGTTTCCCAAACTCAGATGCCTTGACAAGCTATCAGATTATGGGTCTGTTTGTTTCAGTTTTTTTTCTGATTCTAGACACTAAAAGCTGCTGCAGAATACCAAACACTCAGTTTTTCAGTCTGTTTTTATGAGAATCGCTTTGGTGAAAACCATCTAAAATAAACGTGAACATATAATCGACCTAATCGTTATAATAGAAGGAATCCGTCACTAAATCCTAAATCCCACTTCATCTTCCTCCGTACGTAATTCCACGATACTCAGATTCTTCATACAGTCACATCCTCCACATAACGTCATAACCAAATTGTCAGAAAAGCTCGTCAGAAAAAAGCCAAAACAAACGGACCCTATGATTGGCCTGGTGGTTTATTTGTTTTGGGTGTGGCTATCATGGTATTTGAAGCACCCGTGGTCCAGCTCCCAAGCAATAAAATTCAAAGTCGTTTTTGAGAGCCTAGCTGGTGTGTTGCACCTATTGTCAGTGTTAATGACCGGCCTATGGTGCAGCCAAACAAACAAGAGACCGTGTTCGCCTGATCTGTTTGGTGCAACAATACCAAAACACAAAATAATTGCACCTCACACATCTGGCTTGGCCCAGTCCGTAAGTACGGGCCACACTGGTGCAGAATCAAACAGGCCCTCTGTATCCATGGCAACGTGTAGGGTCACCCAGCCGAGTCCGGTGTCATCTGATTTCATATCAAAGGTGCTGCCGTACCATTTCATCTGCGCACGCAATAGTCAAGCTACCTGCTAGATTCTACAGTGGCTGGCCATGGAAGAGGACGACACCCAAGAAGCTCTCCACATCGTCGTGTTCCCATGGCTGGCGTTCGGCCACATGATCCCGTTTCTGGACCTCTCCAAGCGGCTGGCGCGGCGCGGCCACGCCATCACCTTCGTCTCCATGCCGAGGAACGCCGCCAGGCTGCAGGGCTCCGTCCCGCCGGAGCTCGCGGCGCGCCTACGCGTCGTTAGGCTGGACCTGCCCACCGTAGATGGCCTCCCCGAGGGCGCCGAGTCAACCGCCGACGTCCTGCCGGAGAAGGTCGGGCTCCTCCAGAAGGCGTTCGACGGCCTCGCCGCGCCGTTCGAGCGCCTTGCCACCGGGGCTGTGCTGCCGCCGGCGAGGCGGCCGCGTTCTCAAGGAAGCACGACTGGGTCGTCCTTGTTACACCCGTTTTTAAGGACAGAGCCGAGTGCATCGTATATATGTGTCAGAATCTATTTACACGTATGATGATCTCACAAGTGTAATATATCAAAAGAACAATACATAAAAACGTAAATAACGATTATATTAATATATTACACTTCAAACAGACATAATGTCTTAACCTTTATTCATCAAAGTACAGCGAAACATGTACATGCATTCACAGGAAGATGACCGGAAGTATCACTAGACTAGCATCAATGGAGTTCAATATCATAAATGTTGGAATATAATATAAGTGAATTGTACACCTCTTTCTATCAGCTTAAGCTTTTGAGTTGAATTGGTTGGTGTATGCAACTTAATATGGTATCAAAGCATCAAATTCATTATCCATTGCATTCTTCCATTTTTTATCTTTTAGTGCATCTACCAGAGATCGTGGTTCACTAGCTGCAGTAAATAAACCATACCGAATTGTGCCATCATGATATACCTTAGGCTTCCTGATCCTTGCTTGCAGTCTGGTGGTAGGATGTGTCCCAGTCAATGCAGGAGTATGAGCTGTAGCGTCTACAGCTTCTGTCGATGGAGCAATATCACCACTAGCCGCTGTTGTATCACCACTAGCTGCGGCTGTACTAGTCGCTGCCGTGTCATTGTGATGCCCCCATGCTCGATAGATGAGGGTGAGCCAGGAGACGTGGCTTCATCGGCTGAGGGCATGGCAGCACCATGATCCCCATGGCGTGTCACCTCCTGAACCGAAGAGGAGTCTTGGATTGGTGAGTGCCACACGTCACCTATGGGAATAGGAGCATGCCCCACGTTATCCAATGGAACATGCGCATGTACCGACCCAAGCTGATTATCCACCAAAAAATCCGGTTCTGGAAATAATAACGGCAGATCCTGTGGAGATTTATTTGCTGCAGGAAAAATGTTAGCGGCAGGATCATTAATTACCGATTCAACTATGTATTCATCCCTAGACTTTGATAATTTGGTGGGTACTAGAGGAATTTCAGCTCGGAGACGGGGGCTAGCATTTGTATGAAGTTTGACGAAGGGAAAAATTTCCTCATCGAATATGACATCGCGAGAAATATAGACTCGCCCAGTTGTGATATCAAGCCATTTAAAACCTTTATGGAGGCTGCTATACCCAAGAAAGACACATTCCTTGGAACGAAATTGAAGCTTGTGTTGATTATAGGGTCGGAGGTTGGGCCAGCAGGCACAACCAAAGATTCTAAGGGATGAATACTCGGGTTTTGTATGAAACAGGCGTTCTAAAGGTGTCTGGTAAGATATAACTTTGCTTGGTGTGCGATTGATGAGGAAGGTTGCAGCGAGAAATGCTTCGTCCCAAAATTTAAGTGGCATGTAGGCTTGGGCAAGGAGAGATAATCCTACTTCAACAATATGACGCCATACCTCCGTAGCAGTTGTCTTGGAGGAGACTTGGATTAATACTTCCTTCGATATGGAAGCAAGCAGGAAGCTTAGGACTTGTTGATCCAAGGCCACCTAGTCTTCATAAGCAGGATTGGAGATCTTGATGATTTTGTCTCCATCTCTGCTTTGGAGTTCGGCATAAGGCATTATAGCCTTGCCGGTGAGGAAACCTTCTAGGCGAGCACCACGCATGGTGGCAACAACTTGAGCCTTCCAGGAGACTTTAATTTGAGAAGGTAAATCCATGTGAATTTGCTAAAATCATCAATAAAACTTACGTAATATTTATTTCTGCCAGTAGACTCAGGTGCAGGCCCCCAAACATCAGAAAACACAAGATCTAAAGGATGTTTCGAGACACTTGAAGATTTATGATAGGGTAACTGGTGGCTTTTGGCTTGCTGGCAAGCGCCACACACATACTCTTTATTTGACTTGATTTGACATGGGAGATGAAAACTACTAATTACTTTTTGAACTATGGGTGTTGTTGGATGACCTAGGCGGCTATGCCATCGTTCAAAAGATGGTTTGACTGCTCCAAAGGCTTGCTTTGCTGATGCAGAAGGTAGAGGGTACAACCCCTTGTGACACCATATAGAAAAGGCAATATCTGGTCTTGTAAGTGTTAAGTACTGAAGCTGAGTACAAAGCAGTAGCTAATACTACAGCTGAGATTATGTGGATCCAAACTCTTCTTCGTGAGTTAGGAGTTCAAACTCCACGAGCAGCTAAACTTTGGTGTGATAATATTGGAGCTAAGTATCTCTCGGCAAATCCTGTGTTCCATGTTCGAACAAAACATATTGAAGTTGATTATCATTTTGTGAGAGAACGTGTTACACAGAAATTATTGGAGATTGACTTTATTTCTTCAAAGGATCAAATTGCAGATGGTTTTACCAAACCTCTTCCCACAAGACAGTTAGAAAACTTCAAACACAATCTCAACCTCATACGGTTGTGATTGAGAGGGGATGTTAGATATATTCTATGATTCATGCTTATCTTCCTTGTATGCTTATCCCCTTGTAACTTGTAACAAACCAGTAGAGTCGGCCAAGGAATAGATTAGATTGGTTTATTTGTTAGCCCTTATCTTGGACCGAAGATATCTCATGGTTTGTTACGTTAATGTAAATCTGAAGTGCGCTTTGTCGCTATAAGTAACACACAGGCAGCCACGGCAAAGGTGAGCTGCTTCACCCCAATCTTCCGCGCCTCTGATTTTCTATATGGTATCAAAGCCAGAGGTCATGAGTTCTAATCCTGGCTAGCGCAATTAAATAAAATAATTGTTGCTCGCTCCTATTCCACGTCTGAGACCCAAGAGAGGCTCGATGTGAGGGGGGTGTTGGAATATAATATAAGTGAATTGCACACCTCTTTCCATTAGCTTAAGCTTTTGGGTTGAATTGGTTGGTGCATGCAACTTAATAATAACTTCATCTGCAAACTTCTGATCAAAATTTAAGCAAGGGTGAGCTCACTTATGGTCGGGGCTCAGCAAGTGGGGTGAAAACTAATGCAAGTTTAACAAGGGGAGGCTAAGATTGAGCAGCAAGCATTTTAGTTGGTCAACATTTTATTAACAACACATGGCTTACTAATAAGTGTGAATCCCAAGTATTCCTATTAAACAAAGGTATAAGAGTACATCAAAAACACTTAAGTGAAACCAGTTAAGCAAACCATTGGCAGATACTTTTCCGAGGTGAATGGCTAGGGTCTCACTACGATGCTTTTTCCTAGAGTCCTCATTATGCAAATACTGGAAATGGTCAAACTGCATAGAGCACATCTAACGTAACCAACTTATAGTCTAGACTACAAGGTAAAGCTTTGGGAACTATGCTCGTATCCAATCTGCCTGAGCCGGAACTATAAGCGCTTGCCAGATGCCCCCGTTCCGGTCGACCACGGCCAGCACCCGACATAAGACTTCCCTAGTTATTTAGCCAAGGGCGTGCCATACCACCCTCATGGTAGCACTATTTTCCCGGGTGGTCACTCCATGTTCTAATTAAATCATATAATCTTGCTTAATCGTTGGATTAGCAACAATAAAGTAAACTTACCATTTGGAACATTAATATCATAAATAGGAGTGACTACATAAGGTTAAAGTTGTAGCAATAGCATAGCTACTAAAGTAAAGTACAATACCCAGGTTTGATCAAGGAATAAGGTTCAAAAGGTTAGGTGTATCCAAATAGGTAACCCATCAAATTATGCATATATATATATATATATCGAAGAATAAACTTTATTAAATGTATTGTTTAGGATCAAACAGAGTATGCAGAGGCAGAAGTCCACTTGCCTTGCTTATTGAAAACTTGAGGTTCTTCCACGGATAGGAATAGATCTTGATTCTTAACTACTAGATCAACCACTGAATATCACACAAACAAACAAGAAGAAACAAACACCATTCAATAACATACAACATTCACCATACGTAAAGCTAAAAGAAAGCCTAACGAAAAGAGCGTTTGCTTCTCAAAAATGTTGCAAGTAATGGTTATAATAAGAAGGTATTCTTTTCAAAAATGTGTGACCTATACTTTATAAAACAGGACATGAGCTTAAAATATATTAATTAAAATATACAAATATTAGGTTCACCAATTTAATCTTTTATAAAACGTCATATGTGATATGTCTAAGATTAAGAGTTTATAAGATGATAAAACACGTTATAACAATATTAAACCTTTTTAACCTTTTTGAAAAGATATATGTTATATCTAAGGTTAATGGACTACGAAACACGTTATTAATTTTAGAAGCATTATGGAACATCTTATAAATCATTCACTTATGATAAACTAAGATATAAGTATAAATAGGTTTTATGTGGAAAGATCATTATTATTAAACACCTATTTTATGGAAAGTTATGATATATGTCTTAAATGAACTTTTATGTACAAGACGATGAACAAACAACTATATTTTATTTTTATTAGAAAGTACATGTTCTATAATATTTATTAAGAAAGCTATATACAAAACAATATATAAACTAAATTATTATTAAAGAACATGAACACTAATTTCCTTAGTTTATTCTTTAGGAAAAACTAAGTGATATATATAAATAATATGGATTCAATGTGATGAACAGATTAACCATGCTTATATTACTAGTTATGGACAAATTAAAATGTAAGTCTAATTAATAAATTGTGAGAATATATATATATATATAATCTATTGATTATATTTAGTTTCAATTTAAGGACATATGACCTAAATCATTTGAAATGAATATTATTTTCATTGGTATATTATTAACTATCATTTTAGTTATTGACGGTGTGAGCACTTAATTAAGCCATTATATCATTATTAGAAAAGTTATATGACATATTACTATTGTAAAGCATATAATTATGGATACTTAAATATGAGACTAAATAAGTTTTATGTGAAGCGATAATAAATGATTATCATTCTATTAGGAAAACACTAAATCTATATTTGTTGAGAAAACTACATTCAAACCAATAGGTCATCATTTTAAAGATATGAACACCAATTCTACTATTTTAGTATCTTTAGAAAACTACATTCTTTCTGTTTTCTCCTTTCTTTCTTAAATAAAAATTATATGTATGACTAAAAATTGTTTATTTAATTTTCTAACATTAATATTCTAAGAAGTACTTATAAATTACTAAATGGGACTTTTAATAACATATTCATGGTTATTATGACATAGATAAATATTTTACTAATTCTAAGTAATTAATGTTATACTTATGAATACTTTTATTATGACCAGTAACATCTATATTTTCATTTGACCGGAACTACGTGGCCTAGTATTTCTTCTATTTTTCTTATATCAATAAAATTATACTTATACCAATACTAACCACTATCGTTCCACACACTAAAGCGAAATTAATTATAAAAATTTCTAGTATGAAAATCACTGAGGTAGTGAATAGTGACCGTATTCATTTTTAAAATTATAAAATCATACACATATTCAAAGTATTGCCGCGGGGTTCGATTTTGGCTACACGTATACATCAGAATTTCTTTTCACAATCTATAAATTGAAAATACCTAATTCAATTTATAAAACAGGGACTAAACTGAAAAATCGTCTTCTTCTACCTTGGACTTGCTCGTATGCACGAGGAGCTCGACAGGGGGGGTTCGACGGGCAAGGAACGGTACAGGGGCTTTGCGTCGAGCAGGGAAGCGAGGCAGGGGTCCTTGACGTCGGGTGGCTCCGGCGGGGGCGAGTTCCGGCGATGAACGGCGACCTCCGGCGACGAACGACGAGGGAGAGAGAACACGAGAAGAGGGAGCGAGCTCGACTGTGGGAGGGAGAGCTCCGTGGGCGCGACCTCGGCTTTATAGGAAGGGAGAGGGAGAGAGAGCCGGGGAGAGGGAGAAACGGTCGGCTATGGCTTCAAGGTGCCATTGATGGCGTGAGGGAGTAATGGAGAAACGGTTGCTTTGACGCTCCATTAACGAAGGAGAAACGGACGGTCGCGGCCGAGCGTCGGTCAGGGTCCTGGTCGGGCGCGCGCATGGCTCCTGGCGCGGTCGGGTGCGCATGCTGCTCGGTCGCGGGTGCAGGGGTCCTGGCGACGCCTAGGAGAGAGAGGGAAGGAGAGGTGGGTGGAGTGCAGGGTGGCGGCGACGGCTGTGCAGGGAGAGGAGCAGGGCACGCGCGGCTAGGTTAGGGCAGGGACGACGGCCGGTCCTTGTTGGGCCCTAGTGGGCTTTTAGGGTTAGGTTAGGTTTTTTTCTATTTTCTTTTTCTAAATTCAAAATATATTTTTAAATAACCCTAAAATTCATAATAATTATACCAAAATTATTTATAAATAAAATATTTATTTTTGGACGAATAATTATATTATTTATTTGGATTTTTATTTAAGAAGAAATGATATTCAATATCCAAAATCACTTATGAGCAATCAAAATTCATTCCAAATGCAAATAAATAACAAACACTTAAAAGAAAATTCATTACCATAAATACCATTAATAACTAAATGCTTTATTTTTATTTAATGGTTTTTATAGTGTTACAGTCCTTGACTTCGCTCAGAACTCGATCTGGCCAATTGTTGAACAGCATAAGGTAGTGTATATATTTTTACGTATTGCCTGCATTTTTTCTAAGGGTACTGAGCAAAAAAACATAATTAAGAGTAAAAATGAGGAAGGTTATAAAACTAAGGGTACGAATTTAAATAACCCTTTTGTTTTTTCCAGTCACAAGGTGTTTAGAGAAAAAATTGACCAAATTAGTCGGATAAATAGTCGTACTATCAAGAGAGGTAAATGACACTTATCTATGGGAAACTTAGTGCCTCATAGAGCATCTAGTAGTTGCATTTGTATGAGGACTAACAACGCTTCCGATTTCGAGAGTTAAAATCTTTTCAAAAGCGTGGTTGAAAAGTTAAGTGGTTCATTGGTCAAAGAACCATTTGATCGGGATTGGCAGACCGTCCGTGACTCACTCTATGGACCAACAGAAGTGGTCCTTCTCGAAGTAATTTGAGCTCTTATACTGCAGACCATCCGAACCTTAGGGTCGGCTCATCCGTGATCCTAACTAGAGGGATTGCATGTTTACACAAGTCCCTGTATGGTTGTGCGGACCTGGTCGGGGTCAGCGGACCATCCACAGGTGTTAAAATATTTTGGGCAGAGACTATGTGTTTTTGATCAAGTGTACTATGAACTGTTCGGGGTTTTAGTCCGGACAGTAATGTCTCCTAGTTGGCGGACCGTCTGGTCTTGGAGGGCGGATAGTCTGCCCGTGTTAAAGTGGTCTAATCAGAGCTCGGGTGAGTTTAGTTGCTAGATCTCAGACCGTCCGGCCGTGGGTGGCGGACCATCTGGGCCAGCCTTTATCTGACAACTCTAACAGGTTTCAAACGGGAATATAACTGTTACTATGTACGGGGGACCGTTCGACATGAGGGCGCGGACTGTCTGCGTGTGCGCAGAAGCTGTGTTACTTGCACAAAATGGCTAGAAATGTTTAGGACATATAAATAGAAGTGGTGCTCGTGTGTGAGACCTATCTTGGCAATTTCTAGCACAAATTGAGCATATTTGTGATCATCCTGTTGGAACTTGCTGACACGTGGTCGAGCTAATCCAAACAGTAGGAGAACGAGGATGATTTGATGCTTGACAACATGGTGTATTAGAGCAACATTGTTTTCAGCCTCTCAAATTAGGATACAGTATGGGAGTATTTATAGGTGTAACACCTTGAATTTGGGGGTAGAATTTTTTTCTTCTTTTTACTCACCAAATTCAGGCGTTACTCTCTTTTCTCTTCCCGTTTCGCTCCTTCTTCCCAATTTCAAAGCGGTGTAGCGACTGGTGTCCGTATTACATGTAAACAAAACCTAAGTTGACATGGGTGTTGCATCATGACGAGGCATATTTCTTGTCTGATGTCGTGCTTAATCGCGTGTTTTGCTTAGTCTCGTTTCGCGATTTGGATTCCGATCTATGGTTGTGCGTGTTGTGGGTTTTTGCCCCGCGACGCGACCTAGCCTGACCCAGCCGGCCCGCTTTGGCCCACGCGCCCCCGGCGTCCTTCCCCTCCCCCATGCACGCCCCCTCCCTTTCTCTCATTTGATTTTCCCGCGCAGCAACCTCCTCTCCTCCACCTCTCTCTCTCTCCCCGTGGTGCCCTAGGTTTTGGAGATGGTGATCACCGGATTTGGACCCCGAGGTGAGCTCCCCTCCCCTCTCCCTCTCCCTCTCCCTCTCCCTCTCTCTCTTCCCCTTCCCCCTCCCCTTCTTGTCCCCTGCGCGCGACCCAACCCACCCCCTACGCGCGGCGACGCCCCCTCCCTCACTCCCCTGGCGCGGTGGCGCGGCCCCTCCCCGGCCCCCATGCGCGCCCCTGTGCGCAGCCCCTCCCCCGACCCCCTCGCGCGGCGACGCCCCCTCCCTCGACCCCTCGCGCGCGCGTGGCCCCTGCGCGTGGTCCCCTGGCGCGGCGCGGCCCCTCCCCTGGCCCCCTGGTGGCGGTGCTGCCCCCTCCCCCGGCCCCCTGGCGGCGGCGCGGCCCCCTCCCCCGGCTCCCCTCGCGCGGCGCGGCCTCGTCCGGCCCCTCGCGCAGCGGCGCGGCCCCGCCCGACCCCCTCGCGCGGCAGCGTGGCCCTGTCCCGGCCTCGGCCCCTTGGGCGCGGCCCCTAGCGCCCCTGCGGGCAGCCCCCGACCCCGGCGCACGGCCTCAGCCCCTGGCGCAGCCCTCGGCGTGCGACCCCTGCCCCCGAGCAGCGTGGTCCCCCGGCGCGTGGCCCCTGGCCCTTGGCAGCGCGGCCCCTCGTGGCTTGACCAGTGTGTTCCCGCGCGCGCAGCTTCAGTGCGCGCGGCGATTGAATCTCGGTTTAATTAGTTTTTAAATTTAGTTTAATGAACGTGCTGCGTCGCGTGCTTCGTCATGCGGTGAATTAGTTTGATTTCAGATTCTATTGACGTGTTGCGTCGCGCGCTTCATCGTGCGACGATTCATCTTAATTCCAGATTATTTAATGTGTGGCATCGCGCGTCCAGTCGCGTGATGTTTTGTTTTAAATTCAGTTTAGATGATATATGTTGTTGTGCATTTCGTCGCACGACGCTTAACTGAAAGGGAAATGTGCCCTTGGGCCATTTCTAGTATATTTTTGGTGATTAAGTGCCCAACACATATTGAGTGAGTAATTATGTGCTAAATGATGGATGAAGTGCAAATCAACAAGAAGGTATGATTCTAGACTTAGTACATTGGTTTTTGTGTACTAATATATTTGTCTAAGTGCTAGAATCAGAGAAAAGAAAAAAAAGGAAAAGACTTGGCTGGAGCAGCCAAGACTCAGCACAGTCTGGCACACCGGACTGTCCGGTGGTGCAACGGACAGTGTCCGGTGTGCCAGGCTAGCTTCTGGCGAACTGGCCACTCTCTGGAATTCGTCGGCGGCGTATGATTATAATTCATCGGACTGTCCGATGGTGCACCGGACTGTCCGGTGAGCCAACGGCCGCCAGCGCAACGGTCGGCCACCAAATCCGCAGGCGACGCGTGGCCCGCTCCAACGGTCGGTAGGAGGCACCGGACTGTCCGGTGTGCACCGGACAGTGTCCGGTGCGCCAACGGCTACAATTCTGCAATGGTCGGCTGTGCCATTTCAGGAAGGCAATCTTCACCGGACCATGAACAGTGCCTGTCCGGTGGTGCACCGGACTGTTCGGTGCGCCACCCGATAGAAGGCAAGAATTGCCTTCCCAGATTGCCTCCAACGGCTCCTAGCTGCCTTGGGGCTATAAAAGGGACCCCTAGGCGCATGGAGGAGCTAACCCAAGCATTCTTTGATCATCTCTAAGCACCAAGACTCCATTCTCGCGTATTTGATTCTTTGTGATAGTGACTTGAGCTCTATTTGAGTAGAGAACTCCTCACATTGTGTTGTGAGCTCAAGTTGTGGCTTGTGTGCGTGATTGTGCTCGTGCTTTGAGTCTTGTGTGTGTTGCTCTCCCCTCCCTTACTTCTGTGCTTCTTTGTGATCATCAATTGTAAGGGCGAGAGGCTCCAAGTTGTGGATATTCCTCGTGAACGGGAGATAGTAAAAGAAAGGAAAACACTGTGGCATTCAAGTTGATCATTGGATCACTTGAAAGGGGTTGAGTGCGACCCTCGTCTAGTGGGACGCCACAACGTGGAGTAGGCAAGTGTTATACTTGGCCGAACCACGGAATAAATCACCGTGTCTCTTGTGCTTGTTTTCTTCATGACCATTGTGTTTCACAAGAGCTTGGTCCTTAGCCACTTGATTCTATTGAGCTAACACTTAACCAAGTTTTGTGGCTACAAGTATTTGATTGTTACAGGATCACCTATTCACCCCCCTCTAGGTGCTCTCAATTGGTATCGGAGTCGTTCTCTTCACGAAGGGACTAATCGCCCGAAGAGATGGATCCTAAGGGAAAGGGGATGGTGGTCAACAATAAGGAGAAGGAGTCCATCTTCAACGAGCCAAGGGACGACAAGCCCACTGACTCTAGCTCGAGTCATAAGAAGAAGGACGGGAAGAAGAAGAGGCGCATCAAGAAGATCGTTTACTACGACAGCGATGAGTCTTGTTCTTCCCCAAGAGACGATGACTACGACGAGAAAAAGAAACCGGTTAACTCAAATTTTTCATTTGATTATTCTCGTATTCTGTTTAACTCCAATGCTCATTTACTTTCAATTCCACTTGGGAAACCTCCGCACTTTGATGGAGAAGACTACTCATTTTGGAGTCACAAAATGCGTAGTCACCTATTCTCTCTCCATCCAAGTATTTGGGAGATTGTCGAAAACGGAATGCTTTTTGATAGTACTGACAACCCTGTTTTTATTAATGAGCAAATCCATAAAAATGCACAAGCTACCACTATTTTGCTAGCATCCTTGTGCAGGGACGAGTACAACAAGGTGAGCGGCTTGGATAACGCCAAGCAAATTTGGGACACCCTCAAGATTTCTCATGAGGGGAACGACGCCACCATGATCACCAAGATGGAGTTGGTGGAAGGTGAACTGGGAAGGTTCGCAATGATCAGGGGAGAGGAGCCAACGCAAACGTACAACAGGCTCAAGACCCTGGTCAACAAGATCAGGAGCTATGGAAGCACGAGATGGACGGACCACGACGTTGTCCGACTTATGCTCAGGTCCTTCACTGTTCTTGATCCTCATCTTGTGAACTCAATCTGTGAGAATACTAGGTACACAAAGATGACTCCCGAGGAAATACTTGGAAAGTTTGTAAGCGGGCGTATGATGATCAAGGAAGCAAGATACGTTGATGAGGCATTGAATGGCCCAATGCCCATCTACGAGCCTCAAACCGTTGCTCTCAAAGCAACAAGTAGCAGGGAGGCGCTACCTAGCAAGGTGGCGCAAGTTGAGGCGGCCGGGCTAAATGAGGATGAAATGGCCCTCATTATCAAGCGCTTCAAGACGGCGCTAAAAGGACGAAAGGAGCATCCTAACAAGAGCAAAGCAAAGGGAAATCGCTCCTGTTTTAAATGTGGTAAGACTGGTCATTTCATAGAAAATTGTCCCGATAATGCTAATGACCAGGAACAAGAAAAGAGCGGGAAGAGGGAGAAGAAGAAGGCCTACAAGAAGGCAAAGGGCGAGGCACACCTAGGCAAAGAGTGGGATTTGGATTGCTCTTCGTCCGACTCCGACGACGAAGGACTCGCCGCCTCGGCCTTCAACAAGTCGTCTCTCTTCCCCAACGAGCTCCATACTTGCCTAATGGCAAAGGAGAAAAAGGTAAGCGTTCGAGAAACTCCTAAATATACTACTTCTAGTGATGAAGATTCTAGTGATGATGAAGTAGACTATTCTAGCTTATTTAAAGGTTTAGATAGAGCCAAGGTAGAAAAAATCAATGAATTGATTGATGCTTTAAATGAAAAGAATGGACTCTTAGAAAAGCAAGAGGATATATTGTATGAAGAACATGATAAGTTTATTAGTGTACAAAAATCTCTTGCTTTAGAAACTAAAAGGAATGAGATTTTATCTTCTGAAATTTCTGCTTGCCATGAGTCTATTTCTAGTTTGAAGAGTGTCAATGATGAGTTAAATGCTAAGTTAGAAGTAGCTAATAAGTCTAGTTCATGTGTGGAACATGTCGTAATTTGTAATAGGTGCAAGGATTTTGATGTTAATGCTTGTAATGAACATCTGGCATCCATTACTAAATTAAATGATGAAGTTGCAAGTCTTAATGCTCAACTTAAGACTTGTAAGGTGGATTTTGATAAACTAAAATTTGCAAGGGATGGCTACACTGTTGGTAGACACCCCTCTATCAAGGATGGGCTTGGCTTTCAAAAGGAAGCCAAGAACTTAACAAGTCAAAGGGCTCTCATTTCCGCCAAGGAGAAAGGGAAGGCCCCTATGGCTAATAGTGCTCAAAGGAATCATGCTTTCATCTATAGTGATAGAAAATTTTCTAGAAATGCTCATAGGAGTTATGCTTGTGATTCACATGCTATGATTGCTTCAAGTTCTTCTTTTGTGCATGGTAGAAATATGCCTAGGAAAAATGTTGTTCATGTGCCTAGGAAAGTATGTAATGAACCTTCTACAATTTACCATGCTTGCAATACTTCTTTTGCAATTTGTTGTAAGAATAAGAAAGTGATTGCTAGGAAGTTGGGGGCCAAGTGCAAGGGAGACAAGACTTGCATTTGGGTCCCAAAGACTATTATAACTAACCTTGTAGGACCCAACAAGAGTTGGGTACCTAAAACCCAAGCCTAATTTGCCTTGCAGGTTTATGCATCCGGGGGCTCAAGCTGGATTATCGACAGCGGATGCACAAACCACATGACGGGGGAGAAGAAGATGTTCACCTCCTACGTAAAGAACAAGGATTCCCAAGATACAATCATATTTGGAGATGGGAATCAAGGCAAGGTCAAAGGCTTAGGCAAGATAGCCATCACAAATGAGCACTCTACCTCTAATGTATTTCTAGTAGAGTCGCTAGGCTATAATCTGCTGTCTGTTAGTCAATTGTGCCACATGGGCTACAATTGTTTATTTACAAATGTTGATGTGTCTGTCTTCAGGAGTGATGGTTCATTAGCATTTAAGGGTGTACTAGATGGCAAACTCTACTTAGTTGATTTTTCGAAAGAGGAGGCCGATCTAGATACATGCTTAATAGATAAGACTAGCATGGGCTGGTTGTGGCATCACCGTCTAGCACATGTTGGGATGAGGAACCTCCATAAACTTATAAAGGGAGAACATGTGTTAGGACTGACAAATGTGTATTTCGAAAAAGATAGACCTTGTGCAGCATGTCAAGCAGGTAAACAGGTGGGAAGCTCTCATCATAGCAAGATGACCACATCAAGACCTCTGGAGCTACTTCATATGGACCTCTTCGGACCCGTCGCCTACCTCAGCATAGGGGGAAGTAAGTATGGTCTTGTTGTTGTTGATGATTTTTCCCGCTTCACTTGGGTATTCTTTTTGCAGGATAAATTAGAAACCCAAGGGACCCTCAAGCACTTTCTAAGGCGAGCTCAAAACGAATTTGAACTCAAAGTGAAAAAGATTAGAAGCGACAACGGGTCCGAGTTCAAGAACCTTCAAGTGGAGGAGTTCCTTGAGGAGGAAGGAATTAAGCACGAGTTCTCCGCTCCCTACACACCACAACAAAACGGTGTGGTGGAGAGGAAGAACAGGACGCTTATAGACATGGCGAGGACAATGCTTGGAGAATTCAAGACGCCCGAGCGGTTTTGGTCGGAAGCTATGAACACAGCTTGCCACGCCATAAACCGGGTCTACCTTCATCGCCTCCTCAAGAAGACGTCGTACGAACTTCTAACCGGTAACAAACCCAATGTTTCATATTTTCGTGTATTTGGGAGTAAATGTTACATTCTAGTGAAGAAAGGTAGGAATTCCAAATTTGCTCCCAAAGCTGTAGAAGGGTTTTTGCTAGGTTATGACTCAAATACAAAGGCGTATAGAGTCTTCAACAAATCATCGGGTTTGGTTGAAGTCTCTAGCGACGTTGTATTTGATGAAACTAATGGCTCTCCAAGAGAGCAAGTTGATCTTGATGATGTAGATGAAGATGATGTTCCAACGGACGCAATTCGCACCATGGCGATTGGAGATGTGCGACCACAGGAACACCAAGAGCAAGATCAACCTTCTTCCTCAATGATGGTGCATCCCCCGACTCAAGATGAAGAACAGGTTCCTCAAGAGGAGGCGTGTGATCAAGGGGGAGCACAAGAAGAACAAGTTGTGGAGGAAGAAGCACCACGGGCCCCTCCAACTCATGTCCAAGCGACGATTCAAAGGAAACATCCCGTCAACCAGATTTTGGGTGATATAAGCAAGGGAGTAACAACTCGCTCACGTCTAGCTAATTTTTGTGAGCATTACTCGTTTGTCTCTTCTATTGAGCCTTTTAGGGTAGAAGAGGCCTTGCTAGATCCAGACTGGGTGTTGGCCATGCAGGAAGAGCTCAACAACATCAAGCGAAATGAAGTTTGGACACTGGTGCCACGTCCCAAGCAAAACGTTATGGGAACCAAGTGGGTGTTCCACAACAAGCAAGACGAGCACGGGGTGGTGACACAAAACAAGGCTCGACTTGTGGCAAAAGGTTATGCCCAATCAAGGAGGAGGTGTACATGGAGCAACCTCCTGGCTTTGAGGATGAACGGTACCCCGACCACGTGTGTAAGCTCTCTAAGGCGCTCTATGGACTTAAGCAAGCCCAAAGAGCATGGTATGAATGCCTTAGAGATTTCCTTATTGCTAATGCTTTCAAGGTTGGGAAAGTCGATCCAACTCTTTTCACTAAGACTTGTGATGGTGACTTATTTGTTTGCCAAATTTATGTCGATGACATAATATTTGGTTCTACTAACCAAAAGTCTTGTGAGGAGTTTAGCAGGGTAATGACATAGAAATTCGAAATGTCGATGATGGGCGAGTTGAACTACTTCCTTGGGTTCCAAGTGAAGCAACTCAAGGACGGCACCTTCATCTCCCAAACGAAGTACACACAAGACTTGCTCAAGCGGTTTGGGATGAAGGACGCTAAGCCCACAAAGACACTAATGGGAACCGACGGACATGTCGACCTCAACAAAGGAGGTAAGTCCGTTGATCAAAAGGCATACCGGTTTATGATAGGGTCTTTACTTTATTTATGTGCTAGTAGACCGGATATTATGCTTAGCGTATGCATGTGTGCTGGATTTCAATCCGACCCAAGGGAGTGTCACCTTGTGGCCGTTAAGCGAATTCTTAGATATTTAGTTGCTACGCCTTGCTTCGGGATCTGGTATCCAAAGGGGTCTACCTTTGACTTAATTGGATATTCAGACTCCAATTATGCCAGGTGCAAGGTTGATAGGAAGAGTACATCAGGGACGTGCCAATTCCTAGGAAGATCCCTGATGTCTTAGAGTTCAAAGAAACAAACTTCCGTTGCCCTATCCACCGCTGAGGCCGAGTATGTTGTCGCAGGACAGTGTTGCGCGCAACTACTTTGGATGAGGCAAACCCTCCGGGACTTTGGCTACAATCTGAGCAAAGTCCCACTCATATGTGATAATGAGAGTGCAATCCGCATGATGGACAATCCTGTTGAACACAGTCTCACAAAGCACATAGACATCCGACATCACTTTTTGAGAGACCAGCAGCAAAAGGGAGATATTGAAGTGTGTTGGGGACTTGTTCTCAAATGCTAAGAGTTAAGAACAAGGCAACATAAAAAGTGTTAAATGTTAAATTCCTTCGTCCTTATAAACATTATGCCCTTTCGGATATAATGAATTCCGGACGAAGGTTATGAAGGAAAAGACCTTCGTAAGATCGATAGATGGTAAAAAAGAACACATATATGAAACATGAATAATGATACGAATATTATCATCAACTTATTTTTATTACCAAATTCATAAAGACAAATTATAAATGTACCTTCAGATTGATGAAAAGTAAAGGTACAGACGTGATGCAAAAAGCGTATGCCAAGTCAGCCTGAACAGTACGGGAGTACTGTTCATCTATTTATAGGCACGGGACGCAGCCCATGTAAAATTACATTGATGCCCTTTACATATATCAATAACTCTATAGCAACTCTTTGAGGTTTAATTTGGCTTTTCATCTTTAAGTCGGTTCCTCTTTTCTGCCGTCATGCCGAAGCTTTTCTGCACATAGCTTCGTGATCGTCTTATCCTTCGTCGTGGTCGCTTTCCATCCCAGCCAAGCTTCATCTTAACCATGCTCTTATATACCCGCAACCTGACTCCGAAGATACCTGTTCACATGCTTCACTCGGAAAACATTGTCAAATCATGTTTTTGAGGACCTTCGGAAGCCGAAGGCCCCCAACAGTAGCCCCTCGCAATATTAATTTACTGTAATGATAAATTCATATTGTGACATGGACGAAGGCTTTAAGCCGAAGGTTCGAAAAAACACCTTCCTTCTGCTAGAATAGCAGCAGTCATTGACAAGCGGGACCCTCCAGTTTTCAACGTGCTAGTTGTATAAATAAGAGCTCAGCACCAGCCTATTTGGCACGCTCCCTTGCCACCTGCTTTTACTCACCCAACTTTTTAGCCTGCACGCAACAACACTTGCTTGGTTTTAAATTTTTAAGCTTCGGTTTCGAGTGCGCTTTGTCAGCATTTGCGAAGATGTCTGAAGATAAGAAAGTTGTTGGTGCTTCAAAGCTAAGCCTTTCTGAGGAGATGCACCTGGGCTTTCTTGAATCAATGTCAAAGACTAATACAGAGAAGATTACCATGGAGATTTTGGAGGGTTTATCTGAAGATACTGGCGACAGTGAAAGTTACGATGTGGATAGTGGCGGTGAAGATTCCGAAGATTGACCCTGGCGACTAAGCCATGCAGTTTTTGGTAAATCGAGTATTAAAGAAAATCATCTTGTCAATATGAGGGGCAGATATTTTCGGGACTTGTCTATTGTGAGGGCTGACGAAGGAGAGAAGACTTGCCCGACTCCCGAAGTAAATGAAGTCGTGATATTCCGAAGCTTCTTAAAAGCTGGATTACGATTTCCCTTGAGCAGGTTTGTCGTGGAAATACTGAAGATATTTGAAATCTACCTTCATCAACTTACTCTCGAAGCAATCATGAGGATGGGCATTTTTGTGTGGGCCGCGAGGAGCCAAGGTTTGGAACCTAATGCAAAAAGCTTCTGCAACATACATGAGTTATTGTATGAGACAAAACCCTAGGGCAAAGAGCAGTATCACAACAATTTCGGCTGCTACAGCTTCGGCGCTCGGTCTGGGTCAAGCTGCCCTGTGCCAACCTTTCGAAAGAGGTGGCCCGGCGACTGGATGACTGAATGGTTTTATGTGAAAAATGACTTGAAATCACGTGAAGATATCAAGGGTATCATTATGCGCCCTATCTGGCAATGCTTCGGCCTTCGGAAGCCGAAGGTGGAAATGAATGAAGCAGCCGAAGAATGCCACAGAGCCTTCGGCGTGGTTTGCTCTTTTATTGGGACAAGGGATTTGGTCCAAGAGCATATTGCCTTCAGAATATGGCCACTTGTAGAAAAGTGGGAAATGTCGAAGGAGACCGTCAAGGAACCTGACGAAGGTGGACTAGTTAGGCTAAAATACACATTCAAATACAGAGATAAGTTTGTTGAGCCAGATGATGACTGGTTAAAGAGTATTGAGGCCATAAGTGACGAATTGCTTGGAGTGTACTCGAAGGCCGAAGATACTGCATTATCAGCGGCCTTCGGAGGCCGAAAGAAGAAGAGACTTAACCAAGTATTTGATGCAATTGTGTTTGTCTACCCCGACTACCATTACCCAGCGCGGGGTCAAAAAAGAAAGAATACTTCTTCTGCAAAGGAAATTGCTTCAGCTGCTCCTAGCGAGCCAGCGCCGAAGAGAAAAAAGGTAAAGGTTCTCACACACCGGCCACGTTTTATTGAACCGGCCACAGTGCCTGAATTTATTGGTGAGACCTCTTCGGCCACCGAAGCTAAAGAACCACCTCCAGTGCCAAAAATCGAAGAAATGGTCGAAGCACCATCAACAGAAAAAACAGAAAAACCGAGGACTGAAGAAACAAAATCATTAGAAATTTTAAGTCCTTCAGCAAAAATTGAGACAGCAAAAAACCAAAAGGGCCCAGCGGTGACCCCGAAAAGAAAAAGGATGGTTAATGTGTTAGATGTTTTGGAGACAATTAAGTCTTCAAGCACAACTCCGAAGAAAATTGTTGAAACTTCCGAAGTGCAAACTGAAGTCTTTGTTGCCGAAGCTCCAAAGCAACAATCTGAGACTGAAGCTGGGCCTTCAGAGCCCACCAAGGTAAAATCCTTGGAAGCCGAAGAAGCAAAAATGACAGAGCCGATTTTAGTTGAAGAAACTGGCACTGCTGCCCCCGAAGCATCCTCCAAAGCCCTCGATTATATTGTTCGACATGCTTCGGGAAAAAGATTATCTGAAGAAGAGATTTTTGAAGCTAATCACTATACCCAAGAACTGAGGTATCCAAAAGGGGCCTTAGTATTCAATGGCACAGACGAAGACGACTTCTTATACTATCTCCCAGATAACAAGGAATTATCCGTCTGCCGGGAGATGGCTAGAAGCATGGGGTTCCCGAAGCTTGAAGCTGACCTCTGCGCCATGACGAAGGACGATCTTGCGGATAGCCTTGCATACAATAGTCTGAAGGTACAAAAATTGTGAATTTTGAAGTTTATGAATTTTGAATTAGTCTTTTGTTCTTATGTTAATCCATTCATTCTTTTGAATAGGGCTTAATACTCAGCAATGCCTTAAGGGCACAAAAGAATGCTGAAGATGAGAGCTGCACTATTGCTCTCAATAACCTTCGAACAGAGGTTATCAAGCTAAGAAGCGAAGCCTTGGAAAAGGACAAAATTCTACTTACATTGGTGGATAAGATAAAGGAAGACGAAGCTACTTCTAAAGCTCAGGCCGAAGCTCAGAAGCACGAAATTGAAGATCTTCGGAAACAATTAGCCCGAGCTAAAGAAGAACACATACTTGAAGAAACGAAGCGAGAACTTAGCGATCAATGGGCAAATCATTTAGAAGGAACCGTTGAAGAGCTTCGTTCATCCAAGAAAAGGTGCTATGACAAATCTATAGAATGCGTTAAGAAAATAAAAGCTAGCTTCGCCAGCGTTGGCGCGTTCTCGAGCGAGGAAAACTTCACAAGGGGTAACCCCGAAGGCCCAATCGAATGGATTAATCACGAAGCTGAGGCCTTTGAGGAAATTTTGAATAGCTGTGGAGACATATGTGCTTTTTCGGGTGCCAGGGGGATTGCTACTATTTTGGAGAGGAAAGGCTGCGAGCATGTGAAAGTTTTAGCACAATCCGAAACTGCCTTATCCTCCAAAGATATAAAAGACCCCTCGGCCGAAGCTAGTATGATTGGTGGAAAATTTTTCACCGACATCTGGGATAATGGTGGCCGGGAAATGGCCCAAGAGATTATTCAAAAAAGCGAAAAAGGCATCCATGATGCTAGAAAAGTAGCAGAGGCTGCTGAGAAAAGCGCAGAGACCGAAGGGCAAATAGGTATTAACTAGTGGTTTTTGTCTCTTTGTTGTAATTTTTTGATTTCGAACTTGTTGACGGTTTGTAATAGTAATAAGTCCGTATCTACTCTTCCCTCAGAACCTGCTGAATCATCTGCGGGCCCCCACACGAAGGGGGATGACAAAATTAGACAAATGGCCGAAGCCATCATGGATAAAGTTGTTGATCAGCTACTAAATGAAGCTGTAGAAGTAGTTCTAAGGGAAGATTAAATGCTGCTGTAAAAACATTTAGAATATAATATTTGTTGAAAAACATGTGTAATATATTAACTATTTATTGTTCTATTCTTTACGATGCATGAAACTTCATATACATACCGTTTTTGAGCCTTCGGCGAAAAAACACATTCCCTTCTTTTCATGCTTCGTAAATAATATCCATATTTTCATAAAAACATCCGATCTTCGCAAAATCAATAACCGATAAATCTTTTCATTTCGGAGTTTGACGAAGGTATGCTTCTTCAAAATTTACTTTTTTGTGCCTTGGCACTGTTTCTTCGGAACAATCTCCAAATATCAACATTGATCCCCTTCTTGCGTCATTGATGCAACATGATGTATGATGTTATGCTATGCAAATGATGTGATGATGTGATGTTATGCAAAATGATATTTGCCGAAGGTCGACATTTATTTTTCACTGCAAGCCTCCCTTAGGAGCTTCTTCGCCTTTTACTTCAGCGGAATCAGCGTTTATTTTTCGCTGTAAGCCTCCCTTAGGAGCTTCTTCGCCTTATACTTTCAGCGGAATCAGCGTTTATTTTTTGCTGTAAGCTCTGCATTCCCTTCGGAACGACTTTTGAGCAGAAAACTTACACTGCGCTCCCTTAGGAACGACTTTTGAGCGGAAAGCTTGCACTGCGCTCCCTTAGGAACGACTTTTGCTGCTTCGAAGAAATTGCACTGTATTTCTTAGAATAAATTTTTGATAATTCGAAGATCCTTCTTGCCACCATAAATTCTTATGTTTCGGCAACTTAAGCCTATGGAGAAGACATATTTTTATTATGACAGAGAACGAAACTGTTACAAGATATTAAAAGACGATAAAAAGCACTTAAACTTCCCATAATTGTTCCTTATTAAAAAGAAAGTAAGACTGTAATGCGAATAATGCGAAAATCCGCTGTCGAGGTAGGATATTTATCAGTAAATATGCTTCGACTCCGGCACAGTGCTATTGACTGTGCGAGCTTCGGACTCCTCTCTGAAGTCCCGCTGAAGGTGAGTGTGCTGACTCCCTTCTGGCTGCTGACCTCGTTGCATTGGTGGTGGCGGTGGAGGCTGTTGCCAAGATGCTTGGGATTGACTTGCCGAAGCAACAGAAGCTATAGGGTGATTGCCTACATATTCTGGAATGTAAGGCGAATGGTACGAAGCAGTATGCATGACCTGCTTCGGCTGGCTCTGTTGCGCTGCAGCTTCTGCAAGCTCCTTTTGCTTCTGGATGGTAAAATGGCACATCCTGGTGGTATGACCCTTGCCTTCACCACAGAATAGGCAGTAATTTTTTCTTGGTTGATCTCCAAATCTTCCCCCGAAGCCCCTGGCGCCTCTGCCCCTTGGCGCTGGCGGCCGGAAAGAGCTTTGCTGTTGCCCCGAAGCTTGCGAGGAGCACTGTGGCCTTTGCTGTTGACTCCCTTTGTCATCACTTTGAGTAGAATTGTGAATTGACCTGACGTGCCTCGGATGGAATCTTCCTCCGAAGCCCCTGGTCATTTCAGAGAACCTGAATGCTTCCTTCCTTCTTTGGCGAAAATCATTGTCAGCTCGAATATACTCGTCCATCTTCTGGAGCAACTTCTCCAAAGTTTGAGGAGGCTTTCTGGCAAAGTACTGAGCTGAAGGTCCCGGCCGAAGCCCCTTGATCATTGCCTCAATGACAATTTCATTGGGCACTGTTGGTGCCTGTGCCCTCAGACGCAGGAACCTTCGGACATACGCCTGAAGATATTCTTCGTGGTCCTGGGTGCACTGGAATAAAGCTTGGACAGTAACTGACTTCGTTTGAAACCCTTGGAAGCTGGTTATCAACATGTCCTTTAGCTTTTGCCATGAAGTGATTGTCCCTGGCCGAAGAGAGGAGTACCAGGTTTGTGCAACACTCCTGACAGCCATGATGAAAGACTTTGCCATGACCGCCGTGTTGCCACCATACGAAGATATGGTTGCTTCATAGCTCATCAAGAATTGCTTCGGGTCTAAATGACCATCGTACATAGGGAGCTGAGGTGGCTTGTAAGACTGTGGCCAAGGTATAGCCTGCAATTCTGTTGACAGGGGAGAAGTATCATCAAAGGCAAAATTTCCATGATGGAAATCTTCATACCAGTCGCCCTCGTTGTAGAAGCCCTCTTGATGAAGCTCTCTGCATGGGGGCCTTTGGTTCTGGTCATCTTGAGCAAGATGTCGAAGCTCTTCAGAGGCTTCGTCTATCTGCCTTTGAAGATCAGCTAGACGAGCTATCTTTTCCTTCTTTCGTTGGACCTGTTGATGGAGCATCTCCAAATTTTGGATTTCTTGATCCAAGTCGTCTTCCGGAGGCATTGGACTGGTGGCCTTCCTCTTCTGGCTTCGGGCCTCCCTAAGAGAAACGACATCCTGATTGGGGTCCAGCGGCTGCAGAGTGGCAGCCCCTGTCGCTGAAGCATTTTTCGGCGGCATGACGAAGGTGATGCTTGCCGAAGGTGTTCAAAACTCAAAAAATGGACGTGAGTTCACCGGAGGTGGGCGCCAATGTTGGGGACTTGTTCTCAAATGCTAAGAGTTAAGAACAAGGCAACATAAAAAGTGTTAAATGTTAAATTCCTTCGTCCTTATAAACATTATGCCCTTTCGGATATAATGAATTCCGGACGAAGGTTACGATGGAAAAGACCTTCGTAAGATCGATAGATGGTAAAAAAGAACACATATATGAAACATGAATAATGATACGAATATTATCATCAACTTATTTTTATTACCAAATTCATAAAGACAAATTATAAATGTACCTTCAGATTGATGAAAAGTAAAGGTACAGACGTGATGCCAAAAGCGTATGCCAAGTCAGCCTGAACAGTACGGGAGTACTGTTCATCTATTTATAGGCACGGGACACAGCCCATGTAAAATTACATTGATGCCCTTTACATATATCAATAACTCTATAGCAACTCTTCAAGGTTTAATTTGGCTTTTCATCTTTAAGTCGGTTCCTCTTTTTTGCCATCATGCCGAAGCTTTTCTGCACATAGCTTCGTGATCGTCTTATCCTTCGTCGTGGTCGCTTTCCATCCCAGCCAAGCTTCGTCTTAACCATGCTCTTATATACCCGCAACCTGACTCCGAAGATACCTGTTCACATGTTTCACTCGGAAAACATTGTCAAATCATGTTTTTGAGGACCTTCGGAAGCCGAAGGCCCCCAACAAAGTGTTTTATGTTAGCACCGAGAACCAGCTAGCCGATATCTTTACCAAGCCTTTAGATGAGAAGACCTTTTGCAAGCTGCGTAGTGAGCTAAATGTCTTAGATTCGCGTAACATGGATTGATCTATAGCATACTTGTGTTTTATGTCCTTGATCATGTTTCTTTATGCATATTATTGCTTATTTATGGTGCTCAAGTTGTGCAAGGGATCCCCGGACCTCACAAGTCCATGTGTGAATGATGCACATATTTAGGGGGAGAAATGCTACAACTTGACCCTTTGAGACTAACCGTGTGCTTGAGTTTACTTAATTTAGTCTCAAAGGTGGATTGAAAAGGAAAGGTGAACTTGGACCATGCAAGACTTCCACTGCACTCCGATGAGAGGGTAATTTACTCCAAGTTCATCTCCATGCTCTTATTGCCTTTTTACTCTTAATTGACGATTTTGGTGAGGCAATGTAACACCCAAAAATCTTAATGTGAAAGTTTAGTAAAAAGTTCTCCAAGGATTTTGATATTAGAATGCCTTCCAATAAGAATTTTGTTACATTGGAAGCAACATCACCTAAAATAAACATGTTCCTAATAAAGATTTAAATAAAATAATCTCTATATGAATTTATTACCCTTGGTTGAAATGAATATTTATAATTATTCTCAAAAGGATTTTATAAACTAGAGATTTTAATTCTTAAAATACCTATTTTCTATTTTAGTGAGTATGAATTTCATATTTAAAATCATTTGTTTAAATAGTATAATAAATAGAATAAACTAAACTTACATTTCATACTGTGGTTTTAAAGTGCACATTTAAAACTGAGTCAAAGTTTGAACTGGTTTTGAATCTAGTTTAAAATCCATGAATTGAAATAGAAAATAGTAAAAGAAAAAAAACAAAATGGGAAAAACGCACCTGGGCCGATTCTGGCGCCCTCGGCCCAGCTTCCTCCCCACCGGCCCACTTGTGCCCCCTTTTCTTTTTCTTTTTCATGGTGTCACTTGCCAGTGGGCCCGGATCGTCAGTTTCGTCCCCTTCAAACAAACCGCGGACCTTACGGCGTGTCCGCGACTCCTCGAGCAAATCCACGCACCAAATCCGCCTCCGCTTCTTTGGGAATCTGTTGCGACGACGCGCGCCGCCCGCCACGGACTCCTCGGCTGGAAATCGCCCTCCCCGATGCGTATAAAGGAAGGGCCATGCCTCGTGACCACTGTGCACCGCCATAGGTAGAGAAACTCGTATCCGACACTGGTGACCTTGTGCCTGGGAATCTCCTCTTGGGTCAGGGTGCATCGCGAGTGGTTGGTGAGGTCGTTCGTGGACTCGGCGGCAGTGTTCGACCATCAGGGCAACGGTGAATGCTAACCGGAGCCGCTGCGCCGCCGTGATTCCGCGCCACACCGTGGGCAGGGCTCCGAACGCCACAATCCTTGGGGGTAAGCCCACCTTCTGTCTCGCGATCGCCTCCACGTTGTTTTGCACTAGTCAGGTTGGGTGGTGTGGCCATCTGTCGTGGTTTTGACCAACTCCGGCGGGCACACCACCGTAGCTCCAACGCGCCGCCGTGGTTAAACCACCTGGGATAGGTGATGAGCTCGCGGCCCTCGGATTTTGAGGCGACGGGGGAGATTAGGTCTGGGGATCGCTCGACCAGGGAGTGTTGTCGGCCGTTGGATCTCGAGCTAATGGCTAACATTGTGTACCGGTTGGATTTGGTTCTCAGCCGTCCGATGCGAAATGTGCGAGTGAGATTAGATCTCGTGCTTTTAAAATCACGGTCGTCGATCACCAATCGAAGGGCCAGTAGCGCATACCGGTTCGGATAAGGGGGGGATCTAATCCGGTCCCTAGATTCAGGATCGGACGGCCCAAATCTCTCTATACCCCTTCAGCCGAGCTAATTTCTAAAAATGACCTCGAGTAATTATAGAATCAACCCGCAGTCCACTTTGTGGGGAATCCTGAGTCTAGGAAAACTTGCGATCTAGCCCCTGCACTTTCCAGAAATTGGCGCGCAGTCTAGAGAGTAGTAAAATTAGAGAATTAATTTTGGAAATTGATTTTTAATACAAAAATAATTCCAGAAACTTGTTTAATTCATAGAAAATTCATATTAAGTCCGAATTGATCCATTCCAGTTTCATTAATTTTGTATTAATATTGTCTACCAACCAGTAGCACTGTTTAGCCATGAAACTTGAATTAAAATTGTTCATTTGGATTAATCTATTCTAAGCACTAAATAATTTCGAGAATTCATAACTTTATAACCGTAGCTCCGAATTTAGTGGTTCTTGTTTCTACGATCTCGTTACGCAGTGTAGATTATTATTACATAGTTTATTCTTATGTTTGGTGTGATGTTAATTTTGCCTATGCCATGTTGTCTGTATTGCTACGACTAGCGCGAGGTTACGAGTCACCTGAAGATCATCCTGGTACCTGGAAATCTCAAGTCCCAGGCAAGTTGTGCCCTTGATCACTTCTTTTACCCACTCATGTTCTAATTAATCATAATGATCTGCATAGGTTAATTTGATGGGACCTAATAGTTTACCCTAGTTTGTCTATCTTTATGCCTTGTTTACCACTAAACTTCCTGGGTAGTACTTGCTAGTGCTATATGTGGATTTGGGCATTGAGATACATATTATTCATACTTTTGTTGTCAGTTGCTATTTACTGTTCATGACAAGATCATTATGTTAATTGGAACATGGAGCGACCACCCGGGAAAACAGTGCTACCACAAGGGAGGAATGGGACCCCTTGGCTGATTAATTAGGAAAGCTAGTGGAAGACTACCTTACCCGAAAGGGGCAAGGGCAGTAGGGGAGTGGTCAGTGTAGGGAGGCCCTCGGGAGGATTTTGCTGCGATGGCGGTCCTGCAAGGGATTCCTGCATTGGAGCTTCCTATAAACTGTAGCGGGTTTTCTGAAGCTAGTGGAACTTTGTAAAGGCCTCATAGTGTTACCCTGCCTCGCCTCCTCGGTAGAGGTGTATGGGAAGTCGCGATCCCTTGGCAGATGGGTAACATGACTTGTGGGTAAAGATGCACAACCTCTGCAGAGTGTAAAACTGGTATACTAGCCGTGCTCACGGTCATGAGCAGCTCGGACCCTCACATGATCAAATTATGGAACATAAACTCAATTTGTCATATGCATTGCATCGCAGGTGAAGTTGTTACTTTTGTTCTACTATTTAACTGGGTTGGTATCTACTTATACTTAGTAACTGCTTATAAAATTTAGACCAACTTTAAAAGCAATGCTCAGCTCTAACCATCTTTTTGGTAAGCCTTACACTTCACGTGAGCTCCCACCTTTGGCGAGTTCATGCACATTATTCCCCACAACTTGTTGAGCGATGAACGTATGTGAGCTCACTCTTGCTGTCTCACACCCCCCCACAGGTCAAGAACAGGTACCGCAGGATGAGGCGCTTGGAGGATGTCGTGGTGTATTCGAGAGAGGTCTAGGCCGTCGTCTCCCAGTCAACTTTGGGTTGCTGGACCGTTGTCTCCTTATAATGTAATTATTTATTTGGTACAGAATTCCTGTTATGTAGTAAAGATATGACATTCGATCCTGTGCCATGATTCATCATATGTGTGAGACTTGGTCCCAGCACACCTGGTGATTATGTTCGCGCCCGGGTTTTGGACCCCTAAAATCCGGGTGTGACAGAAGTGGTATCAGAGGAATGTTGACTGTAGGACGAAACCTAGATAGAACTGGACAACCATTCTTTACTTACCCTACTCTGATTCTTTTCTAAACTCTTCTGAATTTTTTCTTATCTATTTCCGCTTTACTCTGATTACTCTTACCTTTTTCCTTCTAAAGACAAACGTGGGTTTCACACTATGAAATCCTGTACCTAAAGTGACCTTTAGGAAAAGGAGACCTACTCTTAGGAACAAAATCAAAACTATTTACGTAAATAATTGTTTGCTTGAATGTTTGTTCTTATGATACATGCCTGATTTGGATCTTTGTTTGAGTGTGATGGGTTGTGGATCAATGTCCACAATTACATTTACATATACATCTAGGCATAAAGGATAGTATTTGTAAGATAACTAGACAATCTAGATTATTCCCCCCTTAAAAAAAATAATAAAATATATATATAGTATTCCGTATCTATCTCATCTTGACAGATTCTATCTTACCTTTGGACATTCACCTCGTACAACTAGTTACCCTAGTCTTGACATAAAATATCTGGTCAAGCCCTGCCAAAGAAAGTTTCAGTACATAACCAACTATTAGCTTATTCATTCTGCCTAACAAATGATTCCCTTGCAAAACTATCTTACCATATGCTTCTAACTTAGATGGTCAATACCAGGCGGGGTGGTGGAATTGATTTACCTCCTAATCGACACACTCGGTGGATATATCGACAACCCCAACCACAGCCAGCAGAGATGAATCCTCCTAATCCTCCACCAGGCGGAGTCGACCCACTGATTGCAGCTCAAATGAGGATGATGCAGCAAATGGCTGACACTATGGCAGATATGCGCGCCCAAATGCAGCAAGAACGCCAGGAAATGCGCCAGGAAAGAGAGGATGCACGTCGGGAGATGCACCAAGAGCGGGAAGAGATACGCCAGGAGAGAAGGGTGCAACAACAACTTCAACAACAGCAGCAACAGCAACAGGTGCCATTGCCTCCACCTCCACCACTAGTTCCACCCTGGGACAAGCACCGGGAATTCATGAGCCACAAACCACCAACCTTCTCCAACTCCACGGATCCGCTGCAAGCTGATGACTGGCTAAAGTCTATAGAGAAGATGCTCAATATAGCTCAATGCTCGGACCAAGAGAAAGTACTCTACGCATCAGGTCGTCTTGCTGGTCCTGCTGCAGATTGGTGGGATGCATACTGCGCTGCTCATGCTGCTGTCGATACAATTACCTGGGCAGAATTCTCCACACAATTCAGAAATTACCATATTCCTGCTGGACTCATGAAGATTAAGAGAAAGGAGTTTCTCTCCCTCAAGCAAGGAAGTATGTCCGTGAGTGAATATAGGGACAAATTCATCCAGTTATCTCGATATGCTCCTAGAGATGTTGAGGATGATGAGCAAAAGCAGGAGCTTTTTCTGGACGGTTTGATTGGACCCTTGCAATATCAACTGGTATCACACACATTCCCATCCTTCCAAAGGCTACTTGACAAAGCTATAGCTGTAGAAAACAAGAGGAGTATATTTGGAGAGAAAAGAAGGGCGACCAACCAAGGGCAGGCTGGAAGTAGTTCCCGTCCTCGCTATACTACCACTCCAAGTACACCAGCTAGTGGCAGTTCTGGGCAACAAACTCAACGGGCACCAACTGCTCCTCCGCAAGCAAGCACCCCAGCAGGACCCGTTGCTCCTAACACAACCACCAACAGGGCATGCTTCAAGTGTGGACAACCGGGACACTACGCCAACTACTGTCCCAACAGAGCTGCCTACACTACACCAGCTCCGATGAAGCAAGGACAAGCCTCGGCAGGAAAGAGTCAGCCCCTATCTATCAACCGGGGACAAGCCCATCATACAGAAGTAGAAGCTGAACCGGGTGAACATGAAATTCAAGAAGAAGAGCTAGTTGAAGATAAATTAGTCGGTGAAGAAGTCAACAAACAACAAGAATAGAGATAAACATAAACATAGATACATATATACATATTTTACTATTTGTAAGACCTAAACATTAGTTTAGCTAGTAGTAGTATTTTACTATTTTAGTAATAATAATAAGGTCTAATTGACCCATGTGTTGCTAATAAAGTATGCATCATGCTAGGATTTTTGTGTGTGCATATGTTCTGAGATGACATAGTTATACACCTTTTCTTACAAATCTCGAGGACGAGATTTTTGTTAAGGGGGGTAGGATTTGTAACACCCAAAAATCTTAATGTGAAAGTTTAGTAAAAAGTTCTCCAAGGATTTTGATATTAGAATGCCTTCCAATAAGAATTTTGTTACATTGGAAGCAACATCACCTAAAATAAACATGTTCCTAATAAAGATTTAAATAAAATAATCTCTATATGAATTTATTACCCTTGGTTGAAATGAATATTTATAATTATTCTCAAAAGGATTTTATAAACTAGAGATTTTAATTCTTAAAATACCTATTTTCTATTTTAGTGAGTATGAATTTCATATTTAAAATCATTTGTTTAAATAGTATAATAAATAGAATAAACTAAACTTACATTTCATACTGTGGTTTTAAAGTGCACATTTAAAACTGAGTCAAAGTTTGAACTGGTTTTGAATCTAGTTTAAAATCCATGAATTGAAATAGAAAATAGTAAAAGAAAAAAAAACAAAATGGGAAAAACGCACCTGGGCCGATTCTGGCGCCCTCGGCCCAGCTTCCTCCCCGCCGGCCCACTTGTGCCCCCCTTTTTTTTTCTTTTTCATGGTGTCACTTGCCAGTGGGCCCGGATCGTCAGTTTCGTCCCCTTCAAACAAACCGCGGACCTTGCGACGTGTCCGCGACACCTCGAGCAAATCCACGCACCAAATCCGCCTCCGCTTCTTTGGGAATCTGTTGCGACGACGCGCGCCGCCCGCCACGGACTCCTCGGCTGGAAATCGCCCTCCCCGATGCGTATAAAGGAAGGGCCATGCCTCGTGACCACTGTGCACCGCCATAGGTAGAGAAACTCGTATCCGACACTGGTGACCTTGTGCCTGGGAATCTCCTCTTGGGTCAGGGTGCATCGCGAGTGGTTGGTGAGGTCGTTCGTGGACTCGGCGGCAGGGTTCGACCATCAGGGCAACGGTGAATGCTAACCGGAGCCGCTGCGCCGCTGTGATTCTGCGCCACACCGTGGGCAGGGCTCCGAACGCCACAATCCTTGGGGGTAAGCCCACCTTCTGTCTCGCGATCGCCTCCACGTTGTTTTGCACTAGTCAGGTTGGGTGGTGTGGCCATCTGTCGCGGTTTTGACCAACTCCGGCGGGCACACCACCGTAGCTCCAACGCGCCGCCGTGGTTAAACCACCTGGGGTAGGTGATGAGCTCGCGGCCCTCGGATTTTGAGGCGACGGGGGAGATTAGGTCTGGGGATCGCTCGGCCAGGGAGTGTTGTCGGCCGTTGGATCTCGAGCTAATGGCTAACATTGTGTATCGGTTGGATTTGGTTCTCAGCCGTCCGATGCGAAATGTGCGAGTGAGATTAGATCTCGTGCTTTTAAAATCACGGTCGTCGATCACCAATCGAAGGGCCAGTAGCGCATACCGGTTCGGATAAGGGGGGGATCTAATCCGGTCCCTAGATTCAGGATCGGACGGCCCAAATCTCTCTATACCCCTTCAGCCGAGCTAATTTCTAAAAATGACCTCGAGTAATTATAGAATCAACCCGCAGTCCACTTTGTGGGGAATCCTGAGTCTAGGAAAACTTGCGATCTAGCCCCTGCACTTTCTAGAAATTGGCGCGCAGTCTAGAGAGTAGTAAAATTAGAGAATTAATTTTGGAAATTGATTTTTAATACAAAAATAATTCCAGAAACTTGTTTAATTCATAGAAAATTCATATTAAGTCCGAATTGATCCATTCCAGTTTCATTAATTTTGTATTAATATTGTCTACCAACCAGTAGCACTGTTTAGCCATGAAACTTGAATTAAAATTGTTCATTTGGATTAATCTATTCTAAGCACTAAATAATTTCGAGAATTCATAACTTTATAACCGTAGCTCCGAATTTAGTGGTTCTTGTTTCTACGATCTCGTTACGCAGTGTAGATTATTATTACATAGTTTATTCTTATGTTTGGTGTGATGTTAATTTTGCCTATGCCATGTTGTCTGTATTGCTACGACTAGCGCGAGGTTACGAGTCACCTGAAGATCATCCTGGTACCTGGAAATCTCAAGTCCCAGGCAAGTTGTGCCCTTGATCACTTCTTTTACCCACTCATGTTCTAATTAATCATAATGATCTGCATAGGTTAATTTGATGGGACCTAATAGTTTACCCTAGTTTGTCTATCTTTATGCCTTGTTTACCACTAAACTTCCTGGGTAGTACTTGCTAGTGCTATATGTGGATTTAGGCATTGAGATACATATTATTCATACTTTTGTTATCAGTTGCTATTTACTGTCCATGACAAGATCATTATGTTAATTGGAACATGGAGCGACCACCCGGGAAAACAGTGCTACCACAAGGGAGGAATGGGACCCCTTGGCTGATTAATTAGGAAAGCTAGTGGAAGACTACCTTACCCTAAAGGGGCAAGGGCAGTAGGGGAGTGGTCAGTGTAGGGAGGCCCTCGGGAGGATTTTGCTGCGATGGCGGTCCTGCAAGGGATTCCTGCATTGGAGCTTCCTATAAACTGTAGCGGGTTTTCTGAAGCTAGTGGAACTTTGTAAAGGCCTCGTAGTGTTACCCTGCCTCGCCTCCTCGGTAGAGGTGTATGGGAAGTCGCGATCCCTTGGCAGATGGGTAACATGACTTGTGGGTAAAGATGCGCAACCTCTGCAGAGTGTAAAACTGGTATACTAGCCGTGCTCACGGTCATGAGCAGCTCGGACCCTCACATGATTAAATTATGGAACATAAACTCAATTTGTCATATGCATTGCATCGCAGGTGAAGTTGTTACTTTTGTTCTACTATTTAACTGGGTTGGTATCTACTTATACTTAGTAACTGCTAATAAAATTTAGACCAACTTTAAAAGCAATGCTCAGCTCTAACCATCTTCTTTGGTAAGCCTTACACTTCACGTGAGCTCCCACCTTTGGCGAGTTCATGCACATTATTCCCCACAACTTGTTGAGCGATGAACGTATGTGAGCTCACTCTTGCTGTCTCACACCCCCCCACAGGTCAAGAACAGGTACCGCAGGATGAGGCGCTTGGAGGATGTCGTGGTGTATTCGAGAGAGGTCTAGGCCTTCGTCTCCCAGTCAACTTTGGGTTGCTGGACCGTTGTCTCCTTATAATGTAATTATTTATTTGGTACAGAATTCCTGTTATGTAGTAAAGATATGACATTCGATCCTGTGCCATGATTCATCATATGTGTGAGACTTGGTCCCAGCACACCTGGTGATTATGTTCGCGCCCGGGTTTTGGACCCCTAAAATCCGGGTGTGACAGGCAATGGGGTTTAAGGGCCAATAATGATACCGTTTTGGTGCTTAATGCCAAAGGGGGAGAAATTAAGGCCAAAGCAAATGGATCAGCTACCACTTGAGAACTTTGAAAATAGTAGAGTTAGAACTTTTGATTTGTCAAAATACTCTTATTGTCAAAATTTGGTCTCTTATGGGGAGAATTTATGATTATGGGAAAAAGGGGGAGTTTTTGGATCTTGATCATTTTCTCTCTTGGATTATCTCTCTTTATGCTCAAACAAGTGAGTTTGACTTAGAGATAGGAAAATGAATTTGATTTGCAAAAACAAACCAAGTGGTGGCAAAGAACGATCCAAATATGTCAAATCTTGTAAAAGACAATTTTTATTCTCAATTGCATTGATGTTGCACTTCTATTTGTTGCTTTTTGATGTGTTGGCATAAATCACCAAAAAGGGGGAGATTGAAAGGGAAATGTGCCCTTGGGCCATTTCTAGTATATTTTTGGTGATTAAGTGCTCAACACATATTGAGTGAGTAATTATGTGCCAATTGATGGATGAAGTGCAAATCAACAAGAAGGTATGATTCTAGACTTAGTACATTGGTTTTTGTGTACTAATATATTTGTCTAAGTGCTAGAATCAGAGAAAAGAAAAAAGGAAAAGACTTGGCTGGAGCAGCCAAGACTCAGCGTAGTCTGGCACACCGGACAGTGTCCGGTGCGCCAGGCTGGCTTCTGGTGAACTGGCCACTCGGGAATTCGTCGGCGGCGTACGGCTATAATTCACTGGACTGTCCGGTGGTGCACCGGACTGTCCAGTGAGCCAACGACCGCCAGCGCAACGGTCGGCCGCCAAATCCGCGGGCGACGCGTGGCCCTCTCCAACGGTCGGCAGGAGGCACCGGACTGTCCGGTGTGCACCGGACTGTCCAATGTGCACCGGACAGTGTCCGATGCGCCAACGGCTACAATTCTGCAACGGTCAGCTGTGCCATTTCAGGAAGGCGATCTGCACCGGACCATGAACAGTGCCTGTCCGGTGGTGCACCGGACTGTCCGGTGCGCCACCCGACAGAAGGCAAGAATTGCCTTCCCAGATTGCCTCCAACGGCTCCTAGCTTCCTTGGGGCTATAAAAGGGACCCCTAGGCGCATGGAGGAGCTAACCCAAGCATTCTTTGATCATCTCTAAGCACCAAGACTCCATTCTCGCGCATTTGATTCTTTGTGATAGTGACTTGAGCTCTATTTGAGTAGAGAACTCCTCGCATTGTGTTGTGAGCTCAAGTTGTGGCTTGTGTGCATGATTGTGCTCGTGCTTTGAGTCTTGTGTGTGTTGCTCTCCCCTCCCTTACTTCCATGCTTCTTTGTGATCATCAATTGTAAGGGCGAGAGGCTCCAAGTTGTGGAGATTCCTCGCGAACGGGAGATAGTAAAAGAAAGGAAAACACCATGGTATTCAAGTTGATCATTGAATCACTTGAAAGGGGTTGAGTGCGACCCTCATCCAGTGGGACGCCACAACGTGGAGTAGGCAAGTGTTATACTTGGCCGAACCATGGGATAAATCACCGTGTCTCTTGTGCTTGTTTTCTTCATGACCATTGTGTTTCACAAGAGCTTGGTCCTTAGCCACTTGATTCTATTGAGCTAACACTTAACCAAGTTTTGTGGCTACAAGTATTTGATTGTTACAGGATCACCTATTCACCCCCTCTAGGTGCTCTCATTAACGCCTCTTTATAATTAATGCAAGTGTCTCATTGCGCGCTCCGTCGCGTGATGAGTCGTTTATTTCTTACTTCAATTTAAGTGTTGTGTCGCGCGTTTCACCGCGCGATAATCCTTTTAATTTACCTTTATCTATTCATAATAATTAAGCATGGAACATGACTTTACCCTATGCTAAACGCGATGGCTAAATTAATACCATTCTGTTTAGACGAGTATTTTAATTTATAATCGTGTGACGTGATCGCTCGGCGGCCGTAGCCTCGGTCGTTACTTTCCCTTTCTCGCTTAGTCGTAGGTGTGACTAGCATTTGTTTATCTTATCCTTGTTTACCTATTTTGGTTGGGTTACTTTGATTTAGCTTTATGCTAGCGCTTCACATTAATCAATGAACATGATGAGATTATCTATGATACGCTGTTTTCCCTTTTGATTATGATGATGGTACTGTGACATTTAAAAGGACTAGTTCGTTGGATGACTGCCCGGGAAAACAGTGGAACCATAAGGGTGGAGTGGGACGCCCTTAGCTGAGTAATTAGAGGAACTAGGGTATAGTTCGCTTCGCCGTCATGCTGTTAATGGGGCTCGGTGTATGCGACTCGCTCTGCCAAGGTTGGTTCGCCCCTTGGGGAGGAGTGCGGTGCATTTAGGAAACCTAACGGGCGGCTACAGCCCCAGGGAATCTTTGTAAAGGCTACGTAGTCAAACCCTGCCTATTCACCTTGGTAGTGTTTAAGGGTTTGATCGGCCCGAGGCAAGAGGGAATCACGGCTTGTGGGTAAAGTGCGCAACCTCTGCAGAGTGTTATGAAACTGATATATCAGCCATGCTCGCGGTTATGAGTGGCCAAGGGAGCTCCATTGATTAGAGATACTTGATTAGAGATACTTGATTAGAGATACTTGATCAGAGATGTTTGGTTCACAGGTGGTGACGAGGATGATGTTTATGACTATGGTAATGGTAAGTGGTATTCTTTCTGTTTGGAAAGGGTACTTTGGGTTAATAACTTGGGTTAATGCTAAAACCTGGCTTTCTACTAGTAATAATAACCTGACCAATTAAAAGCAACTGCTTAACTTAACTCCACATAAAGCTAGTCCACTACAACCAAACGGGACATTTTGCTGAGTATGTTGATATGTACTCACCCTTGCTTTACACACCAAACCCCCCAGGTTGTCCGCGTTGCAACCACTGCTCAGGTGAAGATGAAGTCGTGGAGGAGGACTTCCAGGAGTTCCAAGAGTACGATGAGTTTTAGGCATGGGTTAGCGGCAAACCCCCAGTCGGCTGCCTGTGTAGGCCGTGTGTATCTACGTTTCTTTTCCGCACTTTGATTATTGTTAAAGACTATGTGGATGTCTCGAACATCATGATGTAATCGACTATTATACCCTCTTTTATGTCATTATTTTAGCACTGTGTGATGATGTCCAGTTATGTAACTGCTGTGTACATGAATTGCTGATCCTGGCACGTACATGGTTCGCATTCAGTTTCCCTTCTAAAACCGGGTGTGACATAGGTGGTATCAAAGCCGTGCTGACTGTAGGACCGCTAACCTAGAGTAGAATGGTCGCTCTAAGGATTATAGACCCCTATTATCACCTTGACTTTGGTATCCCTTCAAAAGTTGGTCATATCGACCAAACCTATGTTCTACTATATATTATACCTTGCTAAAAAAATTGTTTCATTCTAATTCCTAATTTTTCATGGTTTACTTGCTGGTCATATTAGTTCTGTTCTCACTCTTATGCTTACGATGTCTTTTGTAGATGGCTCGTCTTAGACACACTGCACGGAAGTCAGTCATTCCTTTCTTGCCTTCTCGTCTCGTGGATCGCCCGCTTCACCATCCGATGGCTGGTTAGTCTAGCCATTTGGAGAGGCTGCACCACTTCCTGCACGAGGAGCAGGAGCGTCGACGACAGGAGCTGGAGCAGCAGGGCTCTTCTTTCTCGCTTCAGCAGGAGATAGAGTCTGTGAGGAGCTGCTCCCTATGCTCCCACTTGAGGCGCCCCCTGCACCACCACTGAGCGCCCCAGCCGGTGAAGTAGCTACTGGAGGAGACCCAGACGACGGAGGTGGCGACTGCAGCTCGAGCCACAGCACCGACCTTTCAACCGACCAGGAGCCGGAAGTATGGGTTGCTCGACCCATCACTCGCGATGCTGCTCATGGGTGTCACTTCCACAACGCGCTCGACACCCTGCTGCGCTAGGCACTCGACCAGCACACTTGGTCTATCGAGTATCGCTGTGTTGTCTTCCAGCATAGTTGCGGGGTTTACCCGGACCGCTGGGAGGCGACTTGTTTGTTGCGCCGTCCGAAAAACAGTCTCCGGGGTGCGGAGGTCTACTCAGAGCACTATTCTATCTCTGAGCGGGACTCAGCTAAGGCGGCCATGCAAGATGCCACACGACGTGCGCTTTCGCACTACTGCTCAGTGCTCGGCGGGGTAGCCGATGGTCTCAACCTGAGGTATTACCCCCGCCGCCCATCTGGCAGCACAGGAGGCGTGGTTGTCTCACCTGTTGGTGAGGACAATCCTAGGTTGAGCAGCACAGTCAACTTAGCCGCCATGCTAAATATGGAGCTGGACCATGCATTAGATGAGCTAAGTAGGGCTCGTGCTGAGATCGCCTAGTTGCGGGCTGAGCACGTGGAGCATCGTCACCTGGAGGATAGCTCCCCCGCTCCCGTTGGGACTCAGCACCCGTACCGCTCACCTCAGCGTGGACACCATGCTTATAGTAACCCCGACTGCAGAACCAAGATAAATTTAGAACCATAGATCGTCAGCGTCAGATCTTGTAATTAATGCAAAAAATATATATAGAAGCTATAGTCTTAGCATTAGTCTTACTCTTAGTTAGTCTTAGTTAGACAGGGTAGTTTGCTTATCTTGTGCCTTTATGTTTGTCATGATGAACTATGTTGGATTTGGATCTTTGTAATGACTGTCGCCAGGGTGTGGGTATCCCCTGCACTTTGGTTTACCTGTTAAATGTTAATAAAATTAGTTATCTAGTTGGGAAGCCCTTTTGTTCTACTTTCCTCTTTATCTGAGAAGCTGTGTTTGCCTGTGTTGGAAGTCAGTGAAGATGTTCACCTGTTCAGTACTATGGATGGATTCCATACTCTTTTCTTATGCTGCAAGTTGCAAGATCAGTTCTGATGTGTGATTGCATTCTGCAGATGTCAGACAACATGCGTAGAGGAGGAAGGCGTGCTCAACAGGAGCAGGCAGCCCCGCAGGATGAGGCACCCCGGCAGCAGCTGCCACCCCACCCCCAATGACGATAGAGCAGATGTTTTTGATGCAGACTTAGACAGTTCAAGCCATTGGTCAGACTCTGGCCGCCATTCAGCAGCAGCAGCATCAGCCCCCCACCCCAGCCTCTGATGCCTCAGATGCCCAGAGACAAGCGTGCTGAATTCATGAGAGATCATCCCCCAGTGTTCGCTCACTCTTCTGACCCCATGGATGCTGAAGATTGGCTGCTCACTGTGGAGTGGGAGTTGCACACCGCTCAGTGCAATGACAGGGAGAAAGATCTGTATGGTCCCCGTCTGTTGAGAGGAGCAGCCCAGTCTTGGTGGGAGTCCTATCTCGCCACCCATGCCAACCCCGACGCTATCACCTGGGAGGAATTCAGAGACAATTTCTGCTAGTATCATGTTCCAGCAGGTCTGATCACAGTGAAGAAGGAGGAGTTCCTGGCACTCAAGCAAGGGCCTATGTCTGTCAATGAGTACCGAGACAAGTTTCTGTAGCTATCCCGCTATGCACCTAAAGACATGGAGGCACTATCTGTATGGACAGAAGTGTGATGTATACACAGACCACAAGAGTCTGAAGTACATATTCACTCAGTCAGAGCTGAATATGAGGTAGCGAAGATGGTTAGAATTGATCAAGGACTATGAATTGGAGATTCATTACCATCCAGGCAAAGCGAACGTTGTGGCAGATGCTTTGAGCAGGAAAAGTCAGGTCAATATGATGGTCGCTCATCCGATGCCTTATGAGTTGGCCAAGGAGTTTGACAGGTTGAGCCTCGGATTTCTGAACAGCATGCGAGGAGTAACAGTTGAGTTAGAGCCCACTTTAGAGCAGGAAATCAAAGAAGCACAGAAGAATGATGAGAAGATCAATGAAATCTAGCAACTAATTCTAGAAGGAAGAGGCAAGGATTTTCGGGAAGATACAGAAGTGTAAGTGCAATCAACCCTAATTGAGGGTTTTGGTGATTAAATGACAAAACAAACAGAGATTCTAACAAGTTTGCTCCTAGCATGTATACAATTATTCTACAGATAGGAGAAGCACAGATCTTATGAGTATACAAATGTAAAAGCACAGCGGATTAAAATTCTACATCATATAGCATGCTCCAAGTGCTTGGAAACAACATCAGTTTGCATTTTATAATTCTTGAGTTATAGAAATCGCCGTTCAATTAAGAGGGATCTGCAATAAGTTAAGTAAGTAATGCGATGAGCTCAGTTCAAACCCCTTCAAAATCTCTAAAGAGGATATTTTTCTAATCATGAATGCCCTTGGAAAAACCACTTTTACTCCCCACTAAAGTCTCACCTTGGTTCACCTCAGTTTTCTCAAAAACTTGTTCTTCAGTTTCAAAAACCGGTTCAACCGGTTTCTGAACTATTCCTTCTGTCACCTCTGATCTGCCAGTCTGCCAGTCAAAAGCTGTCAGAAAAAGTTGTGTGCAGAGTTTTTCAAAAACCGGTTCAACCGGATTTGAGTCCGGCTCAACCGAATTCAAGGTCGGTCGAGTCTCCGGCTGAGTACCTCAGTGAACCGAGATCTCCCTGGTGGAAACCGGTTCAACCGGTTTAAGAACCGGTTCAACAGGTTTTTGGTCCACTTCTCCCAACGGCTGCCAGCTTTTGGGGGATCCTTTAAATACCCCCCACACTCTCTCTCTTCATTCACTTCTGCTCTCTCCACGATTTCTTGGCTGACCAACCTCTAAATAAGGGCATTCAATTCACCTCTCACACCCAAAATCGCATCCCCTTCAATCGTTTGAAGGATCCTTTGTGTGAGGTGAAGTCGATCTAACACACTGTTGATTTCATCTTGATTCTCCTATTCTCTTCATTCTTGAGCTCATTGCAAACTTAACCTTGTGCGAATTTGTTACTCTTGGAACCTTGCGTTCTTTGACGGATAGAGGTTGCTTGGGAGTCTCCAAATTTGTGGACGACCCCAAGAAGTTTGTATCACCCGCTCTTTGAGCAAATTTGAGAAGAGATTGCCTTGACCCTAGTGGTCGGCTTGTGGAGGATTAGGGTTGGAAAAGACCCGACCCTTTGTGGGCTCCTCAACGAGGAGTAGGACACCTTTGTGGTGGTTGCCGAACCTCGGGTTAAATCATGTGTTCTTGTGTGTTCTTGATAAGTGCTTTAATGTGTTGGTTAGTTCATATTCGATTATATTGTGTGCAAATCATGTGAAAACAATTCATACCGATTTTTCATCTATTCGAGTGGATTTTCTCTAGGGCAAGTCTTTAGCAAAATCTCTCACTACTTCGTCACATTTGTTTAACTATTTATCTAATCTAAGTTGAGCAGGTTCAAACTTGTTCAGTTGTAAACAAAATCAACTGAACCGGTTTGCACCAGTGCAACTTGAATTTAACACTATCTCGAAGTTTTTAGTGGAAATTTTTAGGTGTAGCCTATTCACCCCCTCTAGGCTACTTTCAATTGGTATCAAAGCTTCATACCTCGTTTTACACTTAACCACGTGAGGAAACAATCATGTCTACTCAAAGGGACCATGTGGATCCTCTCCTCGAGGAAATCCCCATCACATCTTCTGGTGAGGAAATAGATCCCAAGGTCCTCGACCTCGCCATGAAGATTGCCGAGTAGATGTTCCTCAAAATGAAAGAGGAAGATGCTAAGAAAAGGGAAGAAGAAGAAGAATCAAGAAGAAAGGCCGAAGAAGACAAAGGAAAGGGAAAATTGAATACAATGATGACCTAGTGGAACTTTTGGTGTCAAAGGTGATGAGCAAGGTAAGTCTCACCACCGAAGGATCATCTACCAAAAGTAAAGGTAACGAGTTCAACAAAGTTAAATTTGATTATTCTAGAAATTTTATTCCCAACTTCTCTTCAGCCCCACTTGGAAAGTTACCAACTCTTAGTGAGTTGAACTATGACGAGTGGGCCAATAAGATGAAGTCACATTTGATCGGTGTACATCCTAGTCTTTGGGAGATTGTCAATATAGGTATGTATAAGCCCGCCTAAGGAGAAGAGATGACTCCGGAAATGATGCAAGTAGTACACCGCAATGCTCAAGCAGTGAGCATAATAAAAGGAAGTCTTTGTCCGGAAGAATACCATAAAGTCCAAGGAAGAGAGGATGCTCGTGACATTTGGAACATTCTCAAAATGTCACATGAAGGAGACCCCAGAGCTAAGAGACATAGAATTGAAGCTTTGGAGAGTGAGCTTGCTTGATATGATTGGACTAAGGGTGAGTCACTTCAATCACTCTTTGATCGGCTAATGGTGTTGGTCAACAAAATAAGAGTGCTTGGAAGTGAAGATTGGAGTGACTCCAAGGTCACTAGACTGTTTATGAGAGCTTACAAAGAAAAGGACAAGAGTCTAGCAAGGATGATAAGGGACCGTGATGACTATGAGGAAATGACACCTCACCAACTATTTGCAAAATGTTGGGGACTTGTTCTCAAATGCTAAGAGTTAAGAACAAGGCAACATAAAAAGTGTTAAATGTTAAAGCCCTTCGTCCTTCAAGACATTATATCCCTTCGGATATGATGAATTCTGGACGAAGGTTATGAAGGAACGGACCTTCGTAAGCTCGACAGATAATGAAGAAGAATACATATATGCAATACAAATAATAATACCGATATTATTATCAGTTTATTTTTATTTTGCATTATCAAATTCATAATAATAAATTGTAAATGTACCTTCAAATTGATGAAAGGTAATGGTACAGACGTGATGCGAAAAGCAAATGCCAAGTCAGCGTGAACAGTACGGGAGTACTGTTCATCTATTTATAGACACGGGACGCAGCCTGTGTAAAATTACATTAATTCCCTTTACATTTATCAATAACTCTATAGTAATTCTTTAGGGTCTAATTTGGCTTTTCATCTTTAAGTCGGTTCCCCTTTTCTGCTGTCATGCCGAAGCTTATCTACGCATAGCTTTGTGATCATCTTATCCTTCGTCACAATCGCCTTCCGTCCCACTCAAGCTTCGTCTTGACCATGCTCTTGTATACCCGTAACCCGACTCCGAAGACACCTGTTCATATATTTCACTTGGAAAACATTGTCAAATCATGTTTTTGAGGACCTTCGGAAGCCGAAGGCCCCTAACAGTAGCCCCTCGCAATATTAATTTGCTGGAATGATAAATTCATATTGCGACATGGACGAAGGCTTTAAGCCGAAGGTCCGAAAAAACACCTTCCCTTTGCTAGAATAGCAACAGTCTTTGACAAGCGGGACCCTCCATTTTTCAACGCACTAGGTGTATAAATAAGAGCTCACCACCAGTTTATTTGGCACGCTCCCTTGCCATCTGCTTTTACTCACCCAACTTTTAGCGTGCGTGCAACAACACTTGCTTGGCCTTTTAAATTTTTAAGCTTCGGTTTCGAGAGCACTTTCTCAGCGTTTGCGAAGATGTCTGAAGATAAGAAAGCTGTTGGTGATTCAAAGCTTAGCCTTTCTGAGGAAATGCATCTGGGCTTTCTTGAATCAATATCAAAGACTAATACAGAGAAGATTACTAGGGAGATTTTGGAGGGTTTATCTGAAGATACTGGTGACAGCGACAGTTATGATGTGGATAGTGGTGGTGAAGACTCCGAAGATCGACCTTGGTGACCAAGCCATGCGGTTTTCGGTAAATCCAGTATTAAAGAAAATCATCTTGTCAATATCAGGGGCAGATATTTTCGGGATTTGTCTGTTGTGAGGGCTGACGAAGGAGAGAAGACTTGTCCCACTCCCGAGGAAAATGAAGTCGTGATATTCCGAAGCTTCTTAAAGGCTGGACTGCGATTTCTCTTGAGCAGTTTTGTCGTGGAAATACTTAAGATATTTGAAATCTACCTTCACCAACTTACCCCCGAAGCAATCATAAGTATGAACATCTTTGTGTGGGCCATGAGGAGCCAAGGTTTGGAACCTAATGCAAAAAGCTTCTGCAACATACATGAGCTACTATATGAGACAAAACCCTGGGGTAAAGAGCAGTATCACAACAATTTTGGCTGCTACAGCTTCGGTGCCCGGTCTGGGTCAAGTTGTCCCGTGCCAACCTTTCGAAAGAGGTGGCCCGGCGACTGGATGACAGAATGGTTTTATGTGAAAAATGACTTGAAATCACGGGAAGATATCAAAGGTATCATTATGCGTCCTATCTGGCAACGCTTCGGCCTCCGGAAACCGAAGGTGGAAATGAATGAAGCAGCTGAAGAATGCCAAAGAGCCTTCGGCGTTGTTTGCTCCTTTATTGGGACAAGGGATTTGGTCCAAGAACACATTGCTTTTAGAGTATGGCCACTTGTGGAAAAATGGGAAATACCGAAGGAGACCATTAAAGAAACTGACGAAGGTGGACTAGTTAGGCTAAAATACACATTCAAATACGGAGATAAGTTTGTTGAGCCAGATGATGACTGGTTGAAAAGTATTGAGACCATCAGTGATGAATTGCTTGGGGTATACTCAAAGGCCGAAGATACTGCATTATCAGCGGCCTTCGGAGGCCGAAAGAAGAAGAGACTCAACCGAGTATTTGATGCAATTGGGTTTGTTTACCCCGACTACCATTATCCAACGCGGGGTCAAAAAAGAAAGAATACATCTTCTGCGAAGGAAACTGCTTCAGCCGCTCCTAGCGAGCCGGCGCCGAAGAGGAAAAAGGTAAAGGTTCTCACACACCAGCCACGTTATATTGAACCGGCCATAGTGCCTGAGTTTATTGGTGAGACCTCTTCGGCCACCGAAGCTAAAGAACCAACTCCACTGCCAAAAGTCGAAGAGCTGGCCGAAGTGCCAGCAACAGAAAAAACAGAAGAACCAAGGACTGAAGAAACAAAGACAACAGAAATTTTAAGTCCTTCAGCAAAAATTGAGGCAGCAAAAAACCAAAAGGGTCCAGCAGTGACCCCGAAAAGAAAAAGGATGGTTAATGTGCTGGATGTTTTGGACACAATTAAGTCTTCAAGCACAACTCCAAAGAAAATTGTTGAAACTTCCAAAGTGCATACTGAAGCCTTTGTTGCCGAAGCTTCAAAGCAACAATCTGAAACTGAAGCTGGGCCTTCAGAGCCCACCAAGGAAAAATCCTTGGAAGCCGAAGAAACAAAAATGGCAGAGCCAATTTTGGTTGAAGAAACTGGCACTGCTGCCCCCGAAGCATCCTCCAAAGCCCTCGATTATATTGTACGACATGCTTCGGGAAAAAGATTATCTGAAGAAGAGATTTTTGAAGCTAATCACTATGCCCGAGAACTGAAGTATCCAAAGGGGGCCTTAGTATTCAATGGCACAGACGGAGATGACTTCTTATACTGTCTCCCAGATAACAAAGAATTATCCGTCTGCCGGGAGATGGCTAGAAGTATGGGGTTCCCGAAGCTTGAAGCTGGCCTCTGCGCTATGACAAAGGACGATGTTGCAGATAGCCTCACATATAATAGTCTGAAGGTGTGAAAATTGTATATTTGGAAATTTATAATTTTTTAATTATTCTTTTATTCTTATGCTAATTCCTTTCATACAGGGTTTAATACTTAGCAACGCTTTGAGGGCGCAAAGGAATGCTGAAGACGAGAGCTATAATATTGCTTTCAACAACCTACGAACTGAGGTTATTAAGCTGAGGAACGAAGCTTTGGAAAAAGATAAAATTCTGCTTACATTGGTGGATAAGATAAAGGAAGACGAAGCTACTTCTAAAGCTCAAGCTGAGGCTCAGAAGCACGAAATCGAGGATCTTCGGAAACAATTAGCCAGAGCTAATGAAGAACGCATACTTGAAGAGACAAAACGAGAACTTAGCGATCAATGGGCAAATCATTTAGAAGGAAACATTGAAGAGCTTCGTGCATCCAAGAAAAGGTGCTATGACAAATCTATAGAGTGCGTCAAGAAAATAAAAACTAGCTTCGCCAGCGTTGGCACATTCTCGAGCGAGGAAAACTTCACAAGGGGTAACCCCGAAGGCCCGATTGAATGGATCAATCACGAAGCTGAGGCCTTTGAGGAAATTTTGAATAGTCGTGGAGACATATGCGCCTTTTCGGGTGCCAGGGGGATTGCTACTATTTTGGAGAGGAAAGGCTGTGAACATATGAAATCTTTGGCACAATCCGAAACTGCCTTATCTTCCGAAGATATAAAAGACCCCTCGGCCGAAGCAAGCATGGTTGGTGGAAAATTTTTCAGCGACATCTGGGACAATGGTGGCCTGGAAATGGCCCAAGAAATTATTCAAAAAAGCGAAAAAGGCATTCATGATGCTAGAAAAGTAGCAGAGGCCGCTGAGAAAGGCGCAGAGCCCGAAGGGCAAATAGGTATTAACTAGTGGTTTTTGACTCTTTGTTGTAATTTTTTGATTTCGAACTTGTTCACGGTTTGTAATAGTAATAAATCCGTATCTACTCTTCCCTCAGAACCTGCTGAGTCATCTGCGGGCCCCCGCACGAAGGGGGATGACGAAATTAGACAAATGGCCGAAGCCATCATGGATAGAGTCGTTGATCAGCTTCTAAACGAAGCTGCAGAAGTAGTCTTAAGGGAAGATTAGATGCTGTTGCAAAAACATTTAGAATGTAATGTTTGTTGAGAATCATGTGTAATATTGTGTAACTTAGGGTGTACTATATTAGCTATTTATAGTTATATTCTTTGCGATGCATGAAACATTATATACATACCGTTTTTGAGCCTTCGGCGAAAAAACACCTTCCCTTCTTTTCATGCTTCGTAAATAATATCCGTGTTCTCATAAAATCAGTAGCCAATCCTCGTAAAATCAATAGTCAATAGATCTTTCCATTTCAGAGTTTGACGAAGATATAACTCTTCAATGGCTATTGTTTGTGCCGTGTCACTATTTCTTCAAAATGATCTTCGAATATCAATATTGAGACTCCCCTTCTTGCGTTGTTGATGCACTATGATGTATGATGTTATGCTATGCAAATGATGTAATGATGTGATGTTATGCAAAATGATATTTGCCGGAGGTCGACATTTATTTTTCACTGTAAGCCTCCCTTAGGAGCTTCTTCGCCTTTTACTTCAGCAGAATCAGCGTTTATTTTTTGCTGTAAGCCTCCCTTAGGAGCTTCTTCGCCTTTTACTTCAGTGGAATCAATGTTTATTTTTCGCTATAAGCCTCCCTTAGGAGCTTCTTCGCCTTTTACTTTCAGCGGAATCAGCGTTTATTTTTCGCTGTAAGCCTCCCTTAGGAGCTTCTTCGCCTTTTACTTTCAACGGAATCAGCGTTTATTTTTCGCTGTAAGCTCTGCATTCCCTTCGGAATGACTTTTGAGCAGAAAACTTACACTGCGCTCCCTTAGGAACGACTTTTGAGCGGAAAGCTTACACTGCGCTCCCTTAGGAACGACTTTTTGCTGCTTCGAAGAAATTGCACTGTATTCCTTAGAACAAACTTTTGATGGTTCGAAGGTCCTCCTTGCCACCATAAATTCTTATGCTTCGGCAACTTAAGCCTATGGAGGAGACATATTTTTATTATGGTAAAAAGCGAAACTGTTACAAGAGATTAAAAAACGATAAAAAACACTTAAACTTCCCATAATTGCTCCTTATTAAAAAGAAAGTAAGACTGAAATGCAAAAATGCGAAAAGCCGCTGTCGAGGTAGGATATTCGTCAGTAAATATGCTTCGACTCTGGCATAGTGCTATTGATTGTGCGAGCTTCGGACCCCTCTCTGAAGTCCCGCTGAAGGTGAGTGTGCTAACTCCCTTCTGACTGCTGACCTCATTGTATTGGTGGTGGCGGTGGAGGCTGTTGCCAAGATGCTTGGGGTTGACTTGCCGAAGCAACAGAAGCTGCAGGGTGATTGCCTACATATTCTGGAATGTAAGGCGAATGGTACGCAGCAGTATGCATGACTTGCTTCGGCTGATTCTGTTGCGCTGCAGCTTCTGCTATCTCCTTTTGCTTCTGGATGGTAACATGGCACATCCTGGTGGTATGGCCCTTGACTTCACCACAGAATAGGCAGTAAATTTTTCTTGGCTGATCCCCAAATCTTCCCCCGAAGCCCCTGGCGCCTCTACCCCTTGGCGCTGGTGGCCGGAAAGAGCTTTGCTGCTGCCCCGAAGCTTACGAGGAGCACTATGGCCTTTGTTGTTGACTCCCTCTGTCATCACTTTGAGTAGAGTTGTGAATTGACCTGACGTGCCTCGGATGGAATCTTCCTCCGAAGCCCCTGGTCATTTCAGAGAACCTGAATGCCTCCTCCCTTCTTTGGCAAAAATCATTGTCAGCTCGAATATACTCGTCCATCTTCTGGAGCAACTTCTCCAAAGTTTGAGGAGGCTTTCTGGCAAAGTACTGAGCTGAAGGTCCCGGCCGAAGCCCCTTGATCATGGCCTCAATGACAATTTCGTTGGGCACTGTTGGTGCCTGTGCCCTCAGACGTAGGAACCTTCGGACGTACGCCTGAAGGTATTCTTCGTGGTCCTGGGTGCACTGGAATAAAGCTTGAGCAGTGACTGGCTTCGTTTGAAACCCTTGGAAGCTGGTTATCAACATGTCCTTCAGCTTTTGCCATGAGGTGATTGTCTCTGGACGAAGAGAGGAGTACCAGGTTTGTGCAACACTCCTGACAGCCATGACGAAAGACTTTGCCGTGACCGCCGTGTTACCACCATACGAAGATATAGTTGCTTCATAGCTCATCAAGAATTGCTTCGGGTCTGAATGACCGTCGTACATGGGGAGCTGAGGTGGCTTGTAAGACTGTGGCCAAGGTGTAGCCTGCAGTTCTGTTGATAGAGGAGAAGTATCATCAAAAGCAAACTTTCCATGATGGAAATCTTCATACCAGTCATCCTCATTGTAGAAGCCCTCCTGATGAAGCTCTCTGCACGGAGGCCTTTGGTTCTGGTCATCTTGAGCAAGATGACGAAGCTCTTCAGAGGCTTCGTCTATCTGCCTTTGTAGGTCAGCTAGACGAGCTATCTTCTCCTTCTTCCGTTGGACCTGTTGATGGAGCATCTCCAAGTTTTGGATTTCTTGATCCAAGTCATCCTCCGGAGGCGTTGGACTGGTGGCCTTCCTCTTCTGGCTTCGGGCCTCCCTGAGAGAGAGGACATCCTGATTGGGATCCAGCGGCTGCAGAGTGGCAGCCCCTGTGGCTGAAGCTTTCCTCGGCGGCATGACGAAGGTGATGCTTGCCGAAGATGTTCAAAACTCAAAAAATGGACGTGAGTTCACCGGAGGTGGGCGCCAATGTTGGGGACTTGTTCTCAAATGCTAAGAGTTAAGAACAAGGCAACATAAAAAGTGTTAAATGTTAAAGCCCTTCATCCTTCAAGACATTATATCCCTTCGGATATGATGAATTCTGGACGAAGGTTATGAAGGAACGGACCTTCGTAAGCTCGACAGATAATGAAGGAGTACATATATGCAATACAAATAATAATACCGATATTATTATCAGTTTATTTTTATTTTGCATTATCAAATTCATAATAATAAATTGTAAATGTACCTTTGAATTGATGAAAGGTAAAGGTACAGACGTGATGCGAAAAGCAAATGCCAAGTCAGCGTGAACAATACGGGAGTACTGTTCATCTATTTATAGACACGGGACGCAGCCTGTGTAAAATTACATTAATGCCCTAATTTGGCTTTTCATCCTTAAGTCGGTTCCCCTTTTTTGCTATCATGTCGAAGCTTATCTGCGCATAGCTTCGTGATCATCTTATCCTTCGTCACAATCGCCTTCCGTCCCACTCAAGCTTCGTCTTGACCATGCTCTTGTATACCCGTAACCCGACTCCGAAGACACCTGTTCATATATTTCACTTGGAAAACATTGTCAAATCATGTTTTTGAGGACCTTCGGAAGCCGAAGACCCCCAACACAAACATTCAACAACATGAGTCTGAAGAAGCCCCAATCAAGACAAGAAGAACAAAGACCACAAGGCAAAGAAAGTGGTAGAAACATCAAGTGATGAAGATAGTTCAAGTGATGAAGACACAACTATGTTCATCAAAACCTTCAAGAAGTTTGTGAGGAAAAATGATAAGTATCAAAGAAAAGGAAAGAAAAGGGCATGTTATGAATGTGAACAAACTGGTCATTTCATAGCGGATTGTCCAAACAAAAAGGAACAAGAAGCCAAGAAGGAATACAAAAAGGATAAGTTTAAGAAAGGGGCAAGAACAAGGGACATTTCAAGAAGAAGAAATATGGTCAAGCCCACATTGGTGAAGAATGGAATTCCGATGAAGAGAGTTCTAGCTCCGAAGAAGAGGATGGGGTGGCAAACGTCGCCATCCAATCTACTTCAAGCTCGCAACTCTTCACCAACCTCCACGATGACTCCTACACTCCAACTTGCCTCATGGCAAAAGGAGATAAGGTAACTTTATTTAGTGATGATTTCACAAATGATGATGATGAACAAATTGCCATGAAAAATAAAATTGATTAAAGAATTTGGTTTAAATGGATATAATGTTATCACTAAATTAATGGAGAAGCTAGATAAAAGAAAAGCAACTCTTGATGCTCAAGAAGACTTGCTCATCCTTGAAAAGGAGAGAAACCTAGAGCTTCAAGAATTGCTATTCAATAAAGATGAAATGCTAGAAGCCTTGACTAAGGAACTATCTTTAGTCAAGATAACTATAGAGGATAAGGAGAAAGAAATGACAAATATGAAAACCTCTATAGTTAATCTTGCAAATTAAAAGGATGCACTTGAATCAAGCATGTTAAGCTTGACTGTCCAAAATCAAGAACTTCAAGTGCAACTTGAAAATTGCAAGAACCTCAATGCTTCATCTTTATTGATTGAATCTAAGTCTAGCCCCTCAAATAATGTCGTTTGTAAACATTGTGTAAAATATCATGCTTCTTGTTGTTTGACTAACCATGCAAGGAAGAAAAGCCTAAAGGTTAAAGTCAAAGAAATATTGAAGAGATAATCTAGCAATGATGGGTTAAAGAAAGTTGAACCCAAATACAAGTCCTTGAAGCCCAACAATGGAAAAAGGGGGCTTGGGTTCAACTCATATAAGGAAAACCCTAGCATAGTGCATAAGGGGTGGAGATCCCCCAAGTTCATATAGGGAACCACCCTATATGATGCCTTGGGGAGGATTCACTCCTCAAATTACAAGTCAACTCAAGTAAAGGTAAACTTGAGTTCCACAAAGAATAAGATGAAGGAAGCAGGTTCCACAAATGGAGAAAAATTTAATGCTCCCATTTCTCATTCTTATCTTTGTGATTATATGTTGACTTGGGATTCAGGGAAATTGGTTGTTAAATATATGGGTGCCTACACTAAGAGAAAAGTCATGAAAAGAAGTGTGTGGGTACCTAAAAGCATAGCCTAAATTTGTTTTGCAGGTCTACTCCTCTGGTGGGTCAAGCTGGGTGCTTGACAGTGGATGTACAAATCACATGACCGGGGAGAAAGACATGTTTCATTCCTTGCAACTAACTCAAGAAGCACAAGAAATTGTGTTTGGAGATAGTGGCAAGAGTAAAGTGATTGGTATTGGTAAAATTCCTATCTCTGACCAACAATCACTTTCAAATGTTTTACTAGTTGATTCTCTAAGCTACAATTTGATGTTTGTTTCACAACTTTGTGGAATGGGATATAATTGTCTATTTTCTAATGTCGATGTGAAGATCCTTAGAAGGGAGGATTCCTCAGTTGCCTTTACGGGTCGCTTGAAGGGCAAACTTTATCTCGTTGATTTCACAACAAGTAAGGTGACGCCTGAGACTTGTTTAGTGGCAAAATCCGACAAGGGAACTATGGCATCGCCGACTAGCTCATGTCGGCATGAGGAATTTGGCCAAACTTCAAAAGGATAGTCACATCATTGGACTAACAAATATTGTGTTTGAGAAAAATAGGGTCTGTGGCGCATGCCAAGCTGGAAAGCAACATGGAGTCCCACATCAATCAAAGAATGTGGTCACAACAAAGAGGCCTTTGGAGCTTCTTCATATGGACCTCTTCAGACCGGTGGCCTACATTAGTATTGGTGGTAGTAAGTATGGCTTAGTTATTGTTGATGATTTTTCTCGCTTCACTTGGGTTTTCTTTTTGAGTGACAAAGGTGAAACCTAAGAGACCTTGAAGAAATTCATGAGAAGAGCTCAAAATGAGTTTGAGCTTAAAATCAAGAAAGTGAGAAGTGACAATGGGACAGAGTTCAAGAATATAGGTGTTGAAGAATTATTGGGCGAAGAAGAAATCAAACATGAGTTCTCGATCCCCTACACTCCACAACAAAATGGTGTAGTGGAAAGGAAAAATAGAACACTAATTGAAGCCGCAAGAACCATGTTAGATGAATACAAGACACCTAACAACTTCTGGGCTGAAGCTATCAACACCGTCTATCATGCAATCAACCGGCTTTATCTTCATAAGGTCTATAAGAAGACTGCTTATGAGCTTCTCACTGGTAACAAACCTAAAGTTGATTACTTTAGAGTATTTGGTTGTAAATGCTTTATTCTTAACAAGAAAGTCAAGAGCATGGATATCAAATGCGCATGGATATCATGTTTTCAACAATACCACCGGTCTTGTTGAAATAGCGATAGACGTGACATTTGATGAGTCTAATGGCTCGCAAGGGCATGTTTCTAATGACATTGTAGGAAATAAAGAACCACCTTGTGAGGCCATAAAGAAGCTTGCTATAGGTGAAGTGAGACCTCAAGAAAAGGATGATGAGGAAGGAACCTTGTGGATGACTAATGAGGTTTTTGATGTGGCCGCAAAGGTGGTGGGTGATGAATCCTCCACCCAAGCAAACCCATCAACCTCAAGTCATCCAAGTCTTGAAGAAGTTCATCAACCCCAAAAGATGCCAACCATTGTGGAAGCCTGAAAGTGTTGATGATGAAGTGCCTCTTGATCAAGTGGATGATGAGAAGGAGCAAATTCAAAGACAACCATCAGTGCCCCATCCTCAAGTCCACCATACCATCCAAAGAGATCATCCAGTGGACAACATTCTTGGGAGTATCAAAAGAGGGGTAACAACTAGATCTCATTTGGCAAATTTTTGTGAATTTTACTCGTTTGTTTCCTCTCTTGAGCCACTTAAGGTTGAAGAAGTGCTGGGTGATCCGGATTGGATAATTGCAACGCAAGAGGAGTTGAACAACTTCACCCGGAATGAAGTCTGGTCCTTAGTTCAAAGACCTAAGCAAAATGTGATTGGAACAAAATGGGTCTTTAGGAACAAACAAGATGAACATGGCGTCGTTACAAGAAACAAAGCACGGTTGGTTGCCCAAGGCTTCACTCAAGTGGGGGACTTGACTTTGGTGAAACATATGCGCCGGTAGCAAGGTTAGAGTCAATTAGAATATTAATTGCCTATGCTACTAACCATGATTTCAAGCTGTACCAAATGGATGTCAAGAGCGCATTTCTAAATGGACCACTACAAGAGTGAGTCTATGTGGAGCAACCACCGGGATTTGAAGATCCAAGAAAGCCAAACCATGTTTATCTACTTCACAAAGCGCTCTACGGGCTTAAACAAGCCCCTAGAGCTTGGTATGATTGTCTTAAAGATTTTCTAATTAAAAATGGATTTACAATAGGAAAAGCTGACTCTACTTTATTCACTCGCAAAGTTGGTAATGAGTTATTTGTGTGCCAAATATATGTCGATGACATTATATTTGGTAGTACTAATGAGAAATTTTGTGAATAATTTAGCAAGGTGATGATGAACAGGTTTGAGATGTCTATGATGGGCGAGCTCAAATACTTCCTGGGATTTCAAGTAAAACAACTCAAGGAAGGTACCTTTCTATGCCAAACCATGTATACACAAGACATGCTTAAGAAGTTTGGCATGGAAAAGGCAAAGCACGCCAAGACACCAATGTCATCAAATGGACATCTCGACCTTAATGAAGAAGGTAAACCAGTAGACCAAAAATTATATAGATCAATGATAGGGTCAGTGCTTTACTTATGTGCATCTAGACCTGATATCATGTTAAGTGTTTGCATGTGTGCACGTTTTCAAGCTAATCCAAAAGATTGTCATCTTGTTGTCGTTAAGAGAATCTTAAGATACTTAGTCCACACCCAAAACCTAAGATTGTGGTATCCTAAAGGCTCCCTTTTCGATTTACTTGGCTATTCTGACTCAAACTATGCCGGTTGCAAAGTAGATCAAAAAAACACTACTGGGACTTGCCAATTCCTTGGGAGGTCCTTAGTGTCATGGAGTTTCAAGAAACAAAATTGTGTTGCACTTTCCACTGTAGAGGCTGAGTACATAGCAGCTGGTGCATGTTGTGCACAGTTGCTATGGATGAAGCAAACCCTTAGAGACTTTGGTTGTGAGTTTAATAAAATTCCACTGCTGTGTGACAATGGGAGTGTCATTAAACTTGCAAACAATCCTGTGCAACACTCTAGAACCAAACATATTGATATTAGACATCATTTCTTGAGAGACCATGAAGCCAAAGGAGATATCGAATTGTTTCATGTGAGCACTGAAAATCAACTAGTCAATATCTTCACCAAACCCCTTGATGAGACAAGGTTTTGTTTTCTAAGGAGTGAACTATATCTTGGATTCTCGAAACGTGTCTTAAGAACTAAAATTTGAATCTTGATTGATTGAAATATAGTTGTTTTGTGAACAATATGACATGTGAAATCTTGTTTTTATTGCTCAAACTATTCATGTCATAAATATTGCTTGCATTCTAAGCCTTATAGGGCTAATTCTGTAAACTGGTTGAGTAAACCGGCTGAGTAAGCCACTCAACCGGAATCTTTCTGGTGAGAACCAGTTGAACCGGTTTAAAAACCGGTTGAAACGGTTTTGGTCACCTCTGTATCTACGCAGTCTGTCAGCTCTGCAGTCTGCGCCGTCAGTCTCGCAGACTGTGCTGTCAGTGCGCCAGGTTTTCTGCACAGTCAGTCGTCGTTTTCTGCGCATTTACTGTGCGGTCCGGTTGAACCGGTTTCTGAACCGGTTGAATAGGTTTTGGTCAGTTTGACCAGCCACCGCCTCCCCTTTTCTCTCCTCTCTCCTCTCTTCGCCTCTTTCTCTCTTTACTCTTTCATTTGTTACAGCCGCCGACGCCTTCACCCTTCTCTCTCCCTCTCTCAAAACCCACACTCCAAATCCCTCCCAAGCCATCAAATCTTTATGGAGTTTGTTGGAGACTTGTTCCCCTCGGACTCCTCCATCATCCCTACACTCTTCGTTGGAATTTTCGTGGTCGATTCGACAGATCGAGGTATTGTCTCATTTTCCCCATTTTTGACTCGATTCAACACCGTTCTTGATTATCTTAAGTATGTTTTCAAGGATATTGTGTAGTTTAGGTGCTTGGCACACTTAAACTGTTTTCATTGTCTCGAACATTATTTGAGTTAAGTAGTTTGGTATTGTTCATTGTAGTTAAACCGCTCACATGAACGGTTGAAGTGCATGCTCAATATCATATGTGTCTTTCCTCAAACGTGTTCGTTAAAATCCTTGAACATTGATTACCTCTCTCACCATATGTTCTTCTTTTTATCTTAAGGATGGTGCGTCGTAGAAATCCGTCTGTAGTTGAGTCCGACTCAGATGACGACGCTCCAGAGATTCGTGAAGAAACTCCTCCTCGTCGGTCCAGATCCAAGCGCGGGCGTGGATCTAGCAATGTCCTGCCAGGAGATGAGGCCTCAGGGTCTCATGGGGCTCGTGGTCGAACAGCCTAGAATCCTCCAGTTGGTCTCGACCCGCGGCAAATCCACAAGCCTGAGAGGCAACCAGCGATGATGAGGGAGGAAAAGATGATGACGTTGATCTCCCTTCTGCCAATGCACCCATTATCCAGGGGTTGGTTCTTCACAGAGCGCAGGCCCATCGCTCTACCAATGAGCAAGTCATTGATTTCACTGCCAGTGGAGGGTCTGCTCTCCTTCAGGATATACGCTTCCAAAATCCTACATTACGTGTTCGTGATGTCAGGATCGATGGTAATCGTTTCTGGACCCTCCATCATGTTGATTTCTATAATTCTGTGATTCTTCCCAAGAAGCACCAGCCAATCCTACATCAGCGTTATATTAACTAGGATGGTTACGAAGCCATTGGTGATCCCGAGATGACACAGGCATTGAGGGCCTATGAGAGAAAAAGGATGAAGACCATAATGACATTCCAATACGATTGGAATGATGAAGTTATTGCATAATTTTATTCTACCCTCTAGATTAAGCTTGCTGATGAGAAAAGTCCTTACAACTTTCCTTATCTCAATTTCTTTATTGAAGGCAGCTGGTATAAGGTGAGCTACAGGAGGTTTGCTCACATCCTGGGATTTACTGATGGAGATATTTCAGGAGACAAAATCAAGATTCATGACTTTCGTCCTCCCACCAAGGATGAAGCCAAGGATCTTCATATCTTTGAGTCTGGTAAATATTGGGAGTCTACCAATCTGCACAAGTACTACAGATACATAAATTCTCTCTGCAGAATGACTCTCATCCCTAGAGGGGGTAATCAGATGAATATCCTGGGGGAGAGCAAAGTCTTGCTCTCATTCATGAAGCCAAACAGTTCTGAAAGCATAAATGTATTTGATATGATTTAGCAAGAAATCATCCGTGCTGCCTGCTTCCCTCTCAAGGGATGTCTTCATGCTCCCTTCATCATGAAGATGATTGAAGTGGTGACTCAGTTTCGATTTGAAAAGGAACAAGACATCTCTCCTACACCCCCTTCTGGATTGATCCAAACAATCCAGCAGGGCGATTGAGGAAGGCCCCTTCTAGCTCCCATGCGCATACTGCTGCTGGTCCCGCTGCTGCCGGTACCTCGCGTCTCTCTCCTGGTCGCAGATCTCCCACACCACGTGGTCGTGGTCGTGGTCGAGGTCGTGGTCACGGGATGGGAGCTCGACTGGCCCATGGTATTGCAACCTTCTTTTCTATGTGCAGGAACATATCTTCCGATGTTCATGAGCTGGCAAGATGACAGTGGGAGACTGACGACAACCTTCATCGTCAGGCCTCTTCCATGGGTATGCCCTTTGCTCCCCACTCGCCTGATGTGCCCCTTCATCCCCCTCTCCCAGAGATAAATGAATGGCACCAGCAAGCCTATGGGGTGCCCTTCATGTCAGCAGAAGATGAAGAAGAAGAGGAAGAATATTTTGATGATCGTGAGCAGTATGCCCCGCCTCCCCACCAAGGGGATTCAAGTCAATCTTCTTCATATCCTCCTCCCCAGGATCCATCGGGCAGCTATCTCCCCCAGCTCAACCTGGGGAAGAAAACTTTGCAGCTAACTTGGCGTCTTAGTTCTTTGATCCTACTCCTCCATGGTGATTTGTGGTTGATGTTTCTCTCCATTTTTGGTGCTAGTTGCTAAAAAGGGGGAGAAGGATTGACAGCTTGGCTTGGTAGCCCTCAGGGGCTTTTATTTTTGTAATGAACACTGGGTCTGTAATAACTTTACTCGCCTATGCTTGTTGTGATGCATGTGATGATGGCCAAGGGCCATAAACAATTTCATGATGTGATGCCCATTATTGTAATAGCCAGTACTATCTCATATCTTATGCCATACAATGATGGATTTGTTAGAGTAATGCTATTTTTATATCATCACATCTTATATCATTCTGTTGCATCCCTTAGTGTTTGTGTAATGTGTTGGTTTTTTCACTCTCTCCAAATATGTTGCAAATTGACATATCAAGTCAATATGAATATCACAAAACTCATGCACATATTTAGGGGGAGCTGCACATACACAAGTATTTATGTCTCGTCAGTGCTTTTATTTTTTTAAAATTTTTATCTCTACTCTAGTTTGTTTTGGCATCAATCACCAAAAAGGGGGAGATTGTAAGTGCAATCAACCCTAATTGAGGGTTTTGGTGATTAAATGACAAAACAAACAGAGATTCTAACCAGTTTGCTCCTAGCATGTATACAGTTATTCTACAGATAGGAGAAGCACAGATCTTATCAGTATACAAATGTAAAAGCACAACACATTAAAATTCTACATCATATAGTGTGCTCCATGTGCTTGGAAACAACGACAGTTTGCATTTTATAATTCTTGAGTTATAGAAATCGCCGTTCAATTAAGAGGGATCCGCAATAAGTTAAGTAAGTAATGCGATGAGCTCAGTTCAAACCCCTTCAAAATCTCTAAGAGGATATTTTTCTAGATCATGAATGCCCTTGGAAAAACCACTTTTACTCCCCACTAAAGTTTCACCTTGGTTCACCTCAGTTTTCTCAAAAACTTGTTCTTCAGTTTCAAAAACCGGTTCAACCGGACCTAAAACCGGTTCACCCGGTTTCTGAACTATTCCTTCTGTCACCTCTGACCTGCCAGTCTGCCAGTCAAAAGCTATCAGAAAAAGTCATGTGCAGAGTTTTTCAAAAACCGGTTCAACCAGATTTGAGTCCGGCTCAACCGAATTCAAGGCCGGTCGAGTCTCCGGCTGAGTACCTCAGTGAACCGAGATCTCCAAGGTGGAAACTGGTTCAACCGGTTTAAGAACTGGTTCAATCGGTTTAAGAACCAGTTCAACTGGTTTTTGGTCCACTTCTCCCAACGGCTGCCAGCTTTTGGGGGATCCTTTAAATACGCCCCACACTCTCTCTCTTCATTCACTTCTGCTCTCTCCACGATTTCTTAGCTGACCAACCTCTAAACAAGGGCATTCAATTCACCTCTCACACCCGAAATTGCATCCCCTTCAATCGTTTGAATGATCCTTGGTGTGAGGTGAAGTCGATCTAACACACTGTTGATTTCATCTTGATTCTCCTATTCTCTTCATTCTTGAGCTCATTGCAAACTTAACCTTGTGCGGATTTGTTACTCTTGGAACCTTGCGTTCCTTGACGGATAGAGGTTGCTTGGGAGTCTCCAAATTTGTGGACGACCCCAAGAAGTTTGTATCACCCGCTCTTTGAGCAAATTTGAGAAGAGATTGCCTTGACCTTGGTGGTCGGCTTATGGAGGATTAGGGTTGGAAAGACCCGGCCCTTTGTGGGCTCCTCAATGAGGAGTAGGACACCTTTGTGGTGGTTGCCGAACCTTGGGTTAAATCGTGTGTTCTTGTGTGTTCTTGATAAGTGCTTTAATTTGTTGGTTAGTTCATATTCGATTATATTGTGTTTAAATTGTGTGAAAACAATTCATACAGATTTGTCATCTATTCGAGTGGATTTTCTCTAGGGCAAGTCTTTAGCAAAATCTCTCACTACTTCATCACGTTTGTTTAACTGTTTATCTAATCTAAGTTGAGCAGGTTCAAACTTGTTCAGTTGTAAACAAAATTAACTGAACCGGTTTGCACCAATGCAACTTGAATTTGACACTATCTCGAAGTTTTTAGTGGAAAATTTCAGGTGTAGCCTATTCACCCCCCTCTAGGCTACTTTCAAGAAGGTGTGGTATGGTTCAAGGACCGTTTGTGTGTTCCCAATGTCCAGTCCATTCGGGAGTTGATCCTTAAGGAAGCTCATGAGTCAGCTTATTCTATACACCCTGGAAGTGAGAAGATGTATCAGGATCTGAAGAAGAAATTCTGGTGGTACTAAATGAAAAGTGAGATCGCAGAGCATGTGCATCAAAAATTCTGGTGGCATGCGACAGTTGTCAAAGGATCAAGGCAGAGCATCAGAGGCTAGCTAGATTGTTGCAACCATTACGAATGCCTCGGTGGAAATGGGATGAAATCGGGATGGATTTCATAGTCGGATTGCCTTGCACTCGAGCCGGCTACGATTCCATTTGGGTAGTGGTGGACCGCTTAACCAAGTCAGCCCACTTCATACCTGTCAAGACTAACTACAGAAGTGCAGTATTGGCAGAGTTGTACTTGTCCCGGATCGTTTGTCTTCACGGTGTACCAAAGAAGATAGTGTCAGACAGAGGAACGCAGTTCACCTCTCATTTCTGGCAGCAGTTGCATGAAGCCTTGGGTACACATCTGAGTTTCAGTTTAGCCTATCATCCGCAGACAAACGGCCAGACTGAAAGAACTAATCAAATACTCGAAGATATGTTGAGAGCTTGTGCGTTGCAAGATCAGTCCGGATGGGACAAGAAATTACCTTACGCAGAATTCTCCTATAACAACAGTTACCAGGCCAGCTTGAAGATGTCACCGTTTCAGGCACTTTATGTAAGGAGTTGTAGAACTCCATTGCAATGGGATCAGCCTAGAGAAAAGCAAGTGTTTGGGCCAGACATTTTGCTCGAAGCTGAAGAGAACATCAAGATGGTTCGGGAGAATCTAAAGATAGCGCAATCAAGGTAGCGAAGCTATCCAGACACAAGAAGGAGAGAGCTGAGTTTCGAAGTTGGAGATTTTGTCTACCTAAAAGTATCACCAATCAGAGGAGTCAGAAGATTCGGAGTCAATGGCAAGCTAGCACCCCGCTATGTTGGTTCATATCAGATTCTCGCAAAGCGTGGAGAAGTGGCCTATCAACTCAATCTGCCAGAAGGATTGTCAGTGGTGCATGATGTCTTCCATGTGTCTCAGTTGAAGAAGTGTCTGCGTGTGCCAGAAGAGCAGTTGCCAGTGGAAGGTCTGGAGGTCCAGGAGGACTTGACCTACATAGAGAAGCCAGTGCAGATTATTGAGACTGCAAACAGGGTCACCCGGAGGAAAACTATCAGAATGTGCAAAGTCAGATGGGATCACCACTCTGAGGAAGAAGCAAACTGGGAGCGTGAAGATGATCTGATGGCCAAATACCCTAAACTCTTTGCTGGCCAACCTTGAATCTCGAGGGTGAGATTCTTTTAAGGGGGATAGGTTTGTAACACCCTGAATTTGGGGGTAGAATTCTTTTCTTCTTTTTACTCACCAAATTCAAGTGTTACTCTCTTTTCTCTTCCCGTTTCGCTCCTTCTTCCCAATTTCAAAGCGGTGTAGCGACTGGTGTCCGTATTACATGTAAACAAAACCTAAGTTGACATGGGTGTTGCATCATGCCGAGGCATATTTCTTGTCTGATGTCGTGCTTAATCGCGTGTTTTGCTTAGTCTCGTTTCGCGATTTGGATTTTGATCTGTGGTTGTGCGTGTCTTGGGTTTTTGCCCTGCGACACGACCCAGCCCGACCCAGCCCGGCCCAGCTGGCCTGCTCTGGCCCGCGCGCCCCTGGTGCCCTGCCCCTCCCCCATGTGCGCCCCCTCCCTTTCTCTCATTTGATTTTCCCACGCAGCAACCTCCTCTCCTCCACCTCTCTCTCTCTCCCTGTGGTGCCCTAGGTTTTGGAGACAGTGATCACCGGATTTAGACCCCGAGGTGAGCTCCCCTCCCCTCTCCCTCTCCCTCTCCCTCTCCCTCTCTCTCTTCCCCTTCTTCTCCCCTGAGCGCAACCCCACCCGCCCCCTGCGCGCGCGCCCGCGAGCGGCACCTCCCCTAGCCCCCTCGCGCGGCGGCGCCCCCTCCCCCGCCCTCTCTCGCGCGCGACCCCCTAGCGCGGCGCGGCCCCCTCCCTCGGCTCCCCTCATGCGGCGTGGCCTCGCCCGGCCCCTCGCGCGGCGGCGCAACCCCCTCCCCTTGCGTGGCGGCATGGCCCCGCCTAGCCCCGTGTGGCGGCGCGTGGCCTCGCCCAGCCCCCTCCCGCAGCGGCGCGGCCCCGCCTGGCCCCTCGCGCGGCGGCGCGGCCCCTGGCGCCCCTGCGCGTAGCCCCCGGCCCCGGCGCGTGGCCTCGGCCCCCGACGCGGCCCCCGCACGCGACCTCTGCCTCCGGGCAGCGTGGTCCTCGGTGTGGCCCCTGTCCGGCGCGAGGCCCCTCGCGGCTTGCCCAGCGTGTTCCCGCGCACGCAGCCCCAATGCGCGCGGCGATCGAATCTCGGTTTAATTAGTTTTAAAATTTAGTTTAATGAACTTGCTGCTTCGCGTGCTTCATCACGCGGCGAATTAGTTTGATTTTAGATTCTATTGACGTGTTGCGTTGCGCGCTTCGTCGCGCGATGATTCATCTTAATTTCAGATTATTTAACGTGTGGCATCGTGTGTCCAGTCGCGCGACGTTTCGTTTTAAATTCATTTTAGATGGCGTATGCCGTTATGCGTTTCATCGCGCGACGCTTAAGGTCTCTTTATAATTAATGCAAGTGTCTCGTTGCGTGCTCCGTTGTGCGACGAGTTGTTTATTTCTTAATTCAATTTAAGTGTTGTGTCGCGCGTTTCGCCACGCGACAATCCTTTTAATTTATCTTTATCTGTTCATAATAAATAAGCATGGAACAAGACTTTACCATATGCTTAACGCGATGGCTAAATTAATACCATTCTGTTTAAACGAGTATTTTAATTTATAATCGTGTGACGTGATCGCTCGTCGGCCGTAGCCTCGGCCATTACTTTCCCTTTCTCGCTTAGTCGTAGGTGTGAGCCCTACGTCGAACGTCTATTTATTTACTACATTCTATTGTTTGGTGTACTGTTCTTTTGTATTAAATTTGTGGAATGTATGTTTGAAACTCGTATAGATAACGGTCAGTTGGCGGAGTCCAAAGGAGTTGCAGGTGAAGACCCTGAGCAGCAGTCGGTTGGTGAAGGCAAGTGTCCTTTGACCCTTCTATGTCCTATACATCTTATAATTCACTCCCCGCATTTACACAATTTATACCTAAGGATTGACTAGCTTTTGTTTATCTTGTCCTTGTTTACCTATTTTGGTTTAGCTTTATGCTAATGCTTCACATTAATCAATGAACATGATGAGATTATCTATGATATGCTGCTTTCCCTTTTGATTATGATGATGGTACTGTGACATTTAAGGGGACTCGAGCTGTTTCTCGAGTGCCTCTCTGTAAGAACTGGTTCGTTGGATGACCGCCCGGGAAAACAGTGCAACCATGAGGGTGGAGTGGGACGCCCTTAGCTGAGTAATTAGAGGAACTACGGTGTAGTTCGCTTCGCCGTCGTGCCGTTAATGGGGCTCGGTGTATGCGGCTCGCTCTGCCAAGGTTGGTTCGCCCCTTGGGGAGGAGTGCGGTGCATTTAGGAAACCTAACAGGCGGCTACAACCACAGGGAAATCTTTGTAAAGGCTACATAATGAGACCCTGCCTATTCACCTTGGTAGTGTTTAAGGGTTTGATCGGCTCGAGGCAAGAGGGAATCACAGCTTATGGGTAAAGTGTGCAAACTCTGCAGAGTGTTATGAAACTGATATATCAGTCGTGCTCGCGGTTATGAGCGGCCAATGGAGCTCCATTGATTAGAGATACTTGATTAGAGATACTTAATTAGAGATACTTGATTAGAGATACTTGATCAGAGATGTTTGGTTCACAGGTGGTGACGAGGATGATGTTTATGACTATGGTAATGGTAAGTGGTATTCTTTCTGTTTGGAAAGGGTACTTTGGGTTAATAACTTGGGTTAATGCTAAAACCTGGCTTTCTACTAGTAATAATAACCTGACCAATTAAAAGCAACTGCTTGACTTAACTCCACATAAAGCTAGTCCACTACAGCCAAACGGGACATTTTGCTGAGTATGTTGATGTGTACTCACCCTTGCTTTACACACCAAACCCCCTAGGTTGTCCACGTTGCAACCACTGCTCAGGTGAAGATGAAGTCGTGAAGGAGGACTTCCAGGAGTTCCAAGAGTACGATGAGTTCTAGGCGTGGGTTAGCGACAAACCCCCAGTCGGTTGCCTATGTAGGCCGTGTGTATCTATGTTTCTTTTCCTCACTTTGATTATTGTTAAAGACTATGTGGATGTCTCGGACATCATGATGTAATCGACTATTATACCCTCTTTAATGTCATTATTTTAGCACTATGTGATGATGTCCAGTTATGTAACTGTTGTGTACGTGAATTGCTGATCCTGGCACGTACATGGTTCGCATTCGGTTTGCCTTCTAAAACCGGGTGTGACAATAGGTAACCAGGGGGCGGTCTCACCTTGGTAAATACAATTATGCCCCTGGTTACCTACGTTATCCCTAGAATATTCCCCTCCAAAGGGTTATTACATGTTATTACAGTGTGATTAGGTACAACACGGATGGATACACCATTAACTCTACCTACACTATAGCTTACAAGTGGGACCAGGCGCCCCAAGGCAGTTTTACACGGGTCCGCTTTGACAACAAAGCACGGGTAGCGATAGTGGCCCCCGTGATCCGTACGCTGAGTCTTTGAAGTGTTGGGGGTCTTCCTCTTCCAATGGTCCTCAAAAATACGACTAACCATTTGCTTTCAGCATACTACTGAATATTACAGGAGCTTTGTCACTAGAAAAGCTTCGGTATAACACAAGAGGAGCGAAGCAAGCTTCGTCTAACAGACTTCATCACGGTGAAATGGGTAGATAACATGGCTTCGGCACAACGAAAACAAAGTACAACAAAGCACGCTTCATCAAGCAGGCTTTGTCACGACGAAACAATGAGACTATGCAAGGAGAAGGTGTTGCTCAAGTTATTAAATACAAATGACAATGTTGCCCTTGTGACATCTTGTAAGCTCTATATGTAATTATTGAGGACATAAATGTAATAGCATATGAACCCTTACGGTTGCCTACAAACAGATGAATAGTACCCTCGTATTGTTCACGCTGGATTGTAATTGCTCTCACGTCATCACCTTCAAACAAGTCGATGGTATCAATGTAATATAAAATCTGATAATGTTAATATGTTTACCATGGAATAAATATATGAATGGATAATGTTAATATGTTTATTTGATGTGTTCTTCATGACCTTCTTCTGAAGATCATTATATTCGAGAGGAGATAATGCTTCAAAGGATGAAGGTCCTTAATGTTTGACAATTGTGTTGCCTTGTTCTTGATCCACAACATTTGAGAACAAGTGACCAACATTGGTGCCCACCTCTGGTGAACTCAAACGATCACCTTCGACACCAGGAACTCGAACAACAATCTTCGTCATGCCGCAGAAGAAGGCAATAGCGCCAGGGGCTGCCCTTGCACCGTTGGACATCAACCAAGAGGGGCTCCCTCTGAGAGAGGCTCAACACCAGAAAAGGAAGGCCAATAGCCCAACACCATAGGAAGAGGAGTTGGATCAAGAGATCAAAGATCTAGAGGCCATCCACCAACAAGTGGAGAGAAGAAGAGAGAAAATGCTTTGGCTGTTTGAACTCCAAAAGAAGATTGATGAAGCTGCCGAAAAGATGCGCCATATTGAAAGTCGCCTAGAGGGGGGTGAATAGGCGTAATATGAAATTTACAACTTTAAACACACACTACAAGCCGGGGTTAGTGTTAGAACTAAAATCGAGTCCGGGGGAGAGGGGGGAAAACAAATCAAATGAGAATCAAGCGAATGAACACGGTGATTTGTTTTACCGAGGTTCAGTTCCAAAGAACCTAGTCCCCATTGAGGAGGTCACAAAGACCGGGTCTATTTCAACCCTTTCCCTCTCTCAAACGGTCACTTAGACCGAGTGAGCCTTCTTCCTTAATCTCATGGGTCACTAAGACCCCGCAAGGACCACCACACACTTGGTGTCTCTTGCCTTGCTTACAAAGCACTTGAGAATGAGAGAAAGAAAAGAAAAGCCAAGCCAAGCAACAAGAGCAACAAAGAACACAAGAAACCCCCTCTCAAGTCCCTAATGGAATTGAGTTGATTTGGTGGCTTGGAGAGGATCCAATCTATTTGATGTGTCTTGGAGTGGAGATCTTTGCTCTTGTATTGAATGCAATGTTTGGAAAGCTTGGATGGTTATGAATGAGTTGGTTGGGGGTATTTATAGCCCTCAACCACTTCCATAGCCGTTGGGGAGGCTGCTGTCGATGGGCGCACTGGATAGTCCGGTGCGCCACCGGACACTCACTGTTCAGTGTCCGGTGCGCCGCCACGTCACCCAACCGTTAGGGTTCTGGAGCAGTTGACCGTTGGTGCCCTTGTCTTCTTGTGGCACCGGACAGTCTGGTGGTGCACCAGACAGTCCGGTGCCCCTCTGACTCGCTGCTCTGACTTCTGCCGTGACACTGTAGCGTTGTCAGAGTCGACCGTTGCGCGCAGGTAGCCGTTACCCCGTTGGCTCATCGGACAATCCGATGGCACACCGGACAGTCCGGTGAATTATAGCAGAGCACACCTGCGAAAACCCGAGAGTGGCTGGTCGGACAGTCTGGTGCACCAGACCACATCACACTCAAGTCCCTTTTGCTCCTTTTGAATTGGGTCCCTAACTTGAATATTTATTGGTTTGTGTTGAACCTTTATGCACCTATAAATCATGTATTCTAGAGCAAACTAGTTAGTCCATACGTTTGTGTTGGACATTCAACCACCAAAATTAATTGTGGGAAAAGGTTAACCATATTCCCCTTTCACATATCACACAAGACAACGAGCAAGGATGAAGGCCACAACAGAGAGAACTTCGTCAGGAAAGCCCAAGTTATGATGATGTATGATATGATGATTCCAATCATGGTAACTTTGCTTTTTACGATGCTTCTGCCCTAGCAGAAGAATTGTAGGCTACCCATGGCCACCTTCATACAAACCGCCACAGCTCCCCATGTATGACGGGCATTATGACCCGAAGCAGTTCCTCATGAGTTACGAAGCAACCATATCATCATATGGTGGCAACACCGCTGTCATGGCGAAGTCCTTCGTCATGGCAGTCAGAACTGTGGCTCAAACATGGTATAATGCACGTCGTGGTAGAAGCTGAACGATATGCTAGTCACCAGCTTCTAGGGTTTTCAGACAAAGCTAGTGACTGCTCAAGCTCTATTCCAATGCACACAGGACCACGAGGAATACTTGCAGGCGTATGTCCGAAGGTTTCTATGACTCAGAGCTCAGGTGCCAATGGTGCTAAATGAGATTTGAAAGTTTCCTAGAGGGGGGCGAATAGGCGAAACCTGAAATTTATAAACTTAAACACACAATAAAGGCCCGGATTAGCGTTAGAATTAAATTCAAGTCAAAAGAATGTTTCTCTTGCTAAGAGTTCCTCAAGGAATGTGGATGACGTATGGGAGCCAACTCAAATCAATACTAGCAAGGAAACATTAGAGAGGGAAAACAAATCAAATGAGAATCAAAGCGAGTAGACACGATGATTTGTTTTACCGAGGTTCGGTTCCGAAGAACCTAGTCCCCGTTGAGGAGGTCACAAAGACTAGATCTATTTCACCCTTTCTCTCTCTCAAATGATCACTTAGACCGAGTGAGCCTTTTCCTTAATCTCACGGGTCACTTAGACCCCACAAGGACCACCACACACTTAGGTATCTCTTGCTTTGATTACAAGTCCCTTGAGAAGAAGGGAAAAAGAAAAGGTCAATCCAAGCGACAAGAGCAACAAAAGAACACAATTGATCCTCTCACAAGCCCTAATGCACTAGAGCTGATTTTGGGGACTTTGAGTGGATTGATTGCTTTGATTGTGTCTTGAAGTGTTGGACTTTTGCTCTTGCAATGAATGAAGATTTTAGAAGGCTTGGATGTGAGTGATTGAGGTGGTTGGGGGGTATTTATAGCCTCCCAACCACTTCTAGCCGTTGGCTGATTTCTACTGTCGATGGGCGTATCGGACAGTCCGGTGCGCCACTGGACAGTCACTATGCACTATCCAGTGCACGCCACATCATCGCAACCGTTAGGGTTCGGAGCAGTTGACCGTTGGAGCGCCTTGTCGTCTTGAATGAATTCTCCTCTTAGCTTTTAAGAGGGTTTTGAAATAGATATCAATTTGAAATTTGACTTTCACATATCAATTGAAAATTAGATACCAATTGAAAAACACCAATTGAAAAAATCATTTCGAAAATTTTTGAAATGGTGGTGCGGTCCTTTTGCTTTGGGGTTAATATTTCCCCCCTTTGGCATTAAACGCCAAAAACAAAGAACTTGAGAACCATTTTTCATTTTTCTCACCCTTTTGGGGCCTAATACCTTCTCCCAAATGGTAATATAAATACGAGTGAAGGGTCATACCATTGAGAGTGACAGGAGTAACGACAAAGGGTAAATGATACCGTCAGAGTTGGAGTGGAAGCCTTGTCTTTGCCAAAAACTCCATTTCCCTTTCAATCTAAGACTAATTTTAGAAATTCACTTGAAAGCACATTAGTCTTAGCATTGGCATAAGAAGAATAAGAAATATGCATTTGTACCAAATGAAAGAGACATGATCAAAGGTATATACAGGAACTATGTGTGTAATGTTTTAATTAAAATTCTGAGAATCAAGTATATTTAGCTCATTCCTAAGTTTGCTAAACGTTTTCTCATCTAGTGGCTTGGTAAAGATATCGGCTAATTGGTTATGGGTGCTCACATACGCTATTTCGATATCCCCCTTTTGTTGGTGATCTCTCAGAAAGTGATACCGGATGTCTATGTGCTTAGTGCGGCTGTGTTCAACGGGATTATCTGCCATGAGGATTGCACTCTCATTATCACATAGGAGAAGGACTTTGCTCAATTTGTAGGCATAGTCCCTAAGGGTTTGCCTCAGCCATAGTAATTGTGCATAGCAGTGGCCTGCAGCAATGTACTCGGCTTCGGTGATGGAAAGAGCTACGGAGTTTTGTTTCTTTGAAGCCCATGACACAGGGATCTTCCCAGAAATTGACAAGTCTCTGATGTGCTCTTTCTATCTATTTTACATCCGGCATAATCGGCATCGGAATACCCAATTAGATCAAAGGTGGATCCCTTGGGGTACCAAAGCCCAAACTTAGGAGTGTAAACTAAATATCGCATGATTCTTTTCACGGCCCTAAGGTGAACTTCCTTAGGATTTGCCTGGAACCTTGCACACATGCATACAGAAAGCATAATATTCGGTCGAGATGCACATAAGTAGAGTAAAGATCCTATCATCAACCGGTATACCTTTTGATCTATGGATTTACCTCCCGTATCAAGTTTGAGATGCCCATTAGTTCCCATGGGTGTCTTGATGGGTTTGCCATTCTTCATCCCAAACTTCTTAAGTATGTCTTGAATGTACTTAGTTTGGCTGATGAAGGTTCCCTCTTGGAGTTGCTTGATTTGAAATCCAAGGAAGTACTTCAACTCCCCCATCATAGACATCTCGAATTTCTGTATCATGATTCTACTAAATTCTTCACAAGTTGACTTCTTAGTAGACCCAAATATAATATCATCAACATAAATTTGGTAGATAAACAAGTCTTTTGCAATAGTTTTAGTGAAGAGAGTAGGATCGACTTTTCCGACTTTAAATCCATTAGTGATAAGGAAGTCTTGCAGGCATTCATACCATGCTCTTGGAGCTTGCTTGAGCCCATAAAGCGCCTTTGAGAGCTTATACACAAGGTTAGGGTACTCACTATCTTCAAAGCCGGGAGGTTGCTCAACATAGACCTCTTCCTTGATAGGGCCATTGAGGAAGGCACTTTTCACGTCCATTTGATAAAGCTTAAATCCATGGTAAGTAGCATAGGCAAGTAATATACGAATTGACTCAAGCCTAGCTACGGGTTCATAGGTTTCATCAAAATCCAAACCTTTTGGGAGAGCACATTAGTCGAGTCCCATAACATGTCCAAATCTGGTTTGATGGCTCGCGCCTCTTCGGCTCCCGCGCGTGACCCTTCATCTCCCACGCGTGATCTTTCCACTGCCCACAGCACCGCACCTCCCAACGGTCTGGTTGCCCAGCACCTAACTCTGGCCACCGTCCACACCATAAATGGAGCCACCGTAGCTTCCCTCCGCCAGGTCGCCTTGCCATCTACCCCTTCCTCCCCTTCCCCGGAATCATCAAACTCCGCCACCCAGGGACGGTCGGTTGTCCGCCATCCCACTCCGGCCACCGTCCACACCATAAATGGCGCCGCCGCTGCTTCCCTCCGCCAGGTCGCCTCACCATCTGGCCCTTTCTCCCCTTCCTTGGAATCATCAACCTCTGCCACCTAGGGATGGTCCAAGTTCTAGAGGTGGAGTGAGAGTGCGGCGGGTTCCCCTAACGATGGTCTACATCCACATTCATGGGCTGGCCGGCCTCTGTTCCGTGATATTCTGCTTCTCCCGCGGGTTCCTCTTGTTCCAGCACAGACAGTTTCATCTCCGAGGGAGCCCTCCCCACTTGAGACCGGGACGTTGAACCCTCATCACGAGCAACAACATCGCCGATTTCGTGGGTTGGAGAGTGCTCTGGAGACAACACTTGGTGGGTGGACCAGAGTTGAATCCAGGAAGGCGAAGAAGCGTCGCCTTCGTGCACTGTGGGCACGTCTCCTGGTGCCAAAAGACTTGAAAGGTCGTTGTTTCAATTGCTTCATGGATGATCACCTCGCTGCATTCTGCCGCCTTGCGCCAAGGTGTTTTCATTGCAAGACAGTTGGTCATCGCTCCTACTCCTGCTCCAGGCCTGTGAAAGGTGACAGGAAGGTTCCTATGCATCGACGGCTGTTGAGGGGAACAGTATGGAACAGACTATCGACAGTTGAGCCAATGATCGCTGATCGTGTTCTGCAACACCAGTTGGCTCGGGTCCCATTCTGGAAGAGACTTCAGCCTTCTGTGCCCCTTCCATGCAAGAAGAAGGTTTGTATCTGGCGTAGAATCTCCCCTCTAGGCATTGAGAAGGATCCGGCACATCACAAGATGATAGCGAGGGGAGTGGATACACAAGCTACTGATTCTCCACCCAGGGAGGTTGGAGCTGCGACTAGGCCGGTTTCGTAGGGCACCCTCCCGCCTCGCCCGCGACGCAGGCGCCATCGAAAGTGCAAGTCATCTTCTAGGGGTGGTTCTGATCTGGGTTGGGGGCAATCTGATCAACCCGGAAATGACGAGGCCCCTCTAGCTGAAATTGGGACAGCGCATCATCATCAACCTTGTGTGATTGGTTGGAACAGTTTGATGGAAAAAGCAGAGGAGGACTTGAAGTACGTAGTGTCTATCTTTGTGGTTAGTGATGTGCCTATGTCAGGTGCTGATATCGCATATGTGGTTGCTCAAAAACTTGAAGTCAATTCTGATTTGCTAATTCTGAGGAAACTGGATCATGGACATTTTCTGCTCATGCTTCCCACCCTGTAGTTTGCTGACCAGTTGACAGTGAAATGGAACACTATTCGTGCAGGCGCTTTTTCCCTGCATTGTAAAAGTTGGTCCAAGTTCTTTGAGTCTTCGAGTGCAAGTTCGCCTATCCCTGTGGAACTCGAGCTACGTGGCATTCCAATACATGCCTAGGAACTAACCACTGTCCAACAGCTTTTAAATCCATTTGCCTGGGTCCAGAAGGTACATGATGAGACTTTACAACTCAAGAATTTGGATGTCTTTCGTTGTCATGGTTGGTGTTATGACTTGGCCTTAATCCCTCAAACTAGAGACCTCTGGATTACCGAACCATTGGGAATTGGACCAGGCGTTGGTAGGCTAGCTCTTGCCTATCATGTTTAGATTAAAGTGTTGGTGGGACAACGTGCTGCCCTAGATCCCACCCAGGTCCCATCTGATTTGGATGGTTCTGCACAGCGGAGGCGGCGCTTCCGTTCACGTTTGCCACCGGTGACCGTGATGGTAGGAGGGGCTCTGCAGAGGACAGTGTGCATATGGGTAGACGATCTACTCTTCAACGTCTAGGCCCAGGGTCTGCGGTACAGCCTAGGGAAGAAGACTTGGCTGCTGTTCGGGCACATTCGGTGCTTGGTTCCTCCCCACCACAGGCAAGCACAGACCATCACCTTGCGGTTCTTCATGCCTTGGATGTGGAAGTCCCATGGACTCTGTCTGAGGCCTTATTGTTTCCTCTGGTTGAGGCTGTCATGTCTACTACTGCTATGTTGGGGACCATGGCTCCGGGCCCTTAGCATATCCAGGGTCCCTTGGACCCTGTTGATGAGCTAGGGACCGTGGAGCAGCTGGCGCCCAGTATTGAGGATACTATAGCTGTCTCCTCTATTCCATCCGCGAATTTACCTCTGCTTACTTGGGAAGAGGGCAGACTTGGTGCTGCTGTGGTTCTAGACATTGTGCCTAACCAGGGTATTCCTCACCCTGTTGAGAGGCCTAGGTCTGTTGAGCCACAGGATGCTACCATTAATAGCAGAGGTGGCCTCCCTTCCAACCTTTAGGTATATTTTAGGCAAAAGTGCCACACTAAGAAATGTTCTGTGCCGGATGCCACACTAAGAAATGTTCTGTGCCGATTGCCAAGACTAGAAGCAGTAAGACAGTTGTTGATGTGCCTCGTCGGAGTAGGAGGGTGGTTGTAACACCCACTTTGTAATTGCTAGGAATATTACCAGTAGAGGAACAACTTCTCTTTATGTGAGTTTGATCTTTATGCATCATCATATGTGAACACCATGTCCAAAAACAATTAATAAAGAGAGATGCTACTAAATCATTGCATCATGCTGAATATTTTATTTGTGTGTGCATTCTTGTGACAATATCATAATAATGCAAAAAGAAATAGGTGAATATCCAAATGGGGATTTAAATCCTAAATAATCCTAGAATTAAGAAAAGAGAGAAGGAGGAGGATTATACAAAATAGAGGAAAATAAATGTATGAAAGAATATATTTTGTCCCCACTAATATTTTAATTTAAGAACTTAACTCAGTTAAGAAGCTCACAAACAAGTTTGAATTCAAATTAGTATTAAAATTTGAATTTGTGAAAGAAGGGAGAAAGAAGAAAATATAAAAGAAAAAGGAAAAGGAATACTATACCTGATGAGCCGCCAACCTGGAATTCGGCCCAACTACCCTTTAACACCGCGCGGCCCACTTACCTCCACCGCGCGCCTCTACCGGTGCCGACACCTAGGGCCCGGCTGTCAGTCGCTGGGCTCTCGCGCACGCTCGGACTTCTGCTGCCCTCTGCACTGGTGTGTGGGCCATGGGCGTCAGCCGCGCGGGGAATCCATGGGGGACGCTGCCACCCGAGCCCAGCAACCAGTCACACCGCGCTCACCGCACTCCGTCGGTGGCTGACCGACATGTGGGCCCCGCTGGTCGGAGTCATCCTCAACCACCAAGCCGACCTTCGCGGGCACGACGTCAACTGAATTCGCGTGCGCTGGATCTCCGGGTGAGCCCCGTTAGAGCTGACCGCGGACTCCATGGGGTCTATTTGACGGGCCTCACGACCTCCTCGCCCCATACCAATCCCTCACTCCTCTGCTAACGCGCCTGAGTCCCATCACAACCGATCGAACCCAGCCGCCATAGCCACCGATAGGAGGGGGAACGAAGGGCCGCGCTTCGACGTGGGATTGGCGTCGGAAAAGTGTTGCCGGAGCTCCGCCGTAGCTTGCCGTAAAGCTTCCCGGCCTCTCCTGGGTGAATCGTCGACCGAACCTGCTGGGAATCGCTCACCGGCGTTCGTTCTCCGCCGCGCGCCGTGGACTGGGTCAGGCATTGCGTAACCTTGGTAAGATTTCTCCGTCCCGGATCCGCCATCGCTCCAATTTCATTCTGCACCAACTAATTTAGCCATCGACTCATCGTGGAGGCGGATTGGATCGCCTCGGCCATGCGTTGCCGCGGCGCGCCGTGGGCAGTGCCTTGCACTTGTCGAGGGAAGAAATTAGTGGGGGAAAAGAGTTCATCGGGTCGTCAATTAGGCGAGGGGCGAGTGAATTATAAATTGGCGGGTAGGGGGACCGGAATTGCAACTCCGGCGGTCTCGCCGCCGTGCGGTGACCTGCTCCGCCGTGAGTTAGTGTCGGGGGGAAGGAGATGGGTTCGGCACCGTTGATCGATCTCTGAACGGCTGCGATTAGACATTGGGATACCCCTTCGCGCCGGTAGATCTGGATCGCAGGATAGAAATCATGCGGACGAGGGGAAATCAGGGTCCTTTTGGAATCTGGGACGTAGGTAGTCAATCCAACGGTCGTGATCGCGTACCCATTCGTGAAAGCATTGATTTAATCTGGCACGTCCATTTCAGATCGGGCGGCTAGAACTTGTCCATCCCCCTTCGCGGTGCCATTTAGCTAAAGAGTCCCTCCACTTGCCAGAATTAGAACCCGCCGTCCCTCTCCACTGTACGCTGTGTCTCAAGAAATTTACCCCGAGCCCCCTGCGTTTCACATTAATTGAGGCCCAGTCCAGAGCTTATTTAAACTGTACAAATGAATTAGAAATTGAATATTTAATAGAAAAATAATTGCTAGAACTTCAATAATTCATAGAAAATTCATACTAACTCCAAATTAATCCATTCTAGTTCCTAAAATTTTGTAATTTTATTATCTATCACCTAGAGCCTCTGTTATGTCATGAAAACAGTAAGACATTTATTTATCACTTAATCCTACCTAAAGCACATAAAACCTTTGAAAATGCATAACTTAAAATCTATAACTCAGAAAATTATGATTCCTGTTCCTAGGTTTTTATTTTAATGTGTAGAATATTCCTGTGTATTTTGTTTACATGCTTGGTGTAATGTTAATTTTCCCTATATCCTGTGCTTGTTTGTATTGTGGCGAGTAGAAGAGCCCGTTGCTGAGGATCCTGGTGAGCAGCAGGTTGAAGTAGCTGAGCAGGAGCTCATTGAAGGCAAGTTGTGCCCTTGACCACTTTTTACCTAATAATGCTCTTTAATATCACTTATCCATGCATAGGTTAATTTTGATGGGACCCAATAGGTCACCCTAGATTTGTTTATCTCATTACCTTGTTTACCCCTGAATCACTTGGGTAGTTTGCTATTGCTTTACATGGTTTGGGATAATCATTGATTATATCTATGTTCCAATTATTCTTGTTATTCTGTTTATGTTCATGTCAAGTTCATTAATGTTAATTGGAACATAGAGCTTAACTTGAGTATCACGTGCCACCACAAGGGTTTAATGGGACGCCCTTGGCTGATTAATTAGGAAAGCTAGTGGAAGACTACCTTACCCGAAAGGGGCAAGGGCAGTAGGGGAGTGGTCAGTGTAGGGAGGTCCCTGGTTGATTTTGCTGGGATGGCAGTCAGCCAGGAACCCTGCATTGGAACTTCCTATAAACTGTAGCGGGTTTTCGGAAGCTAGTGGAACTTTGTAAAGGCCTCGTAGTGGATCCCTAGCCATTCACCTCGGTAGTGTCTAAGGGCCTTGCAAACCCTGGCGACATGGGATAAATGACTTGTGGGTAAAGGGTACAACCTCTGCAGAGTGTAAAACTGGTATACTAGCCGTGCTCGCGGTCATGAGCAGCTCAGGACTCTCTGATGTTTAAATTATGGAACTTAAATTCAATTTTGTCATTTGCATTGCATGGGTTTGTTATTAATTTTGTTCTATTACTTTACTTATGGTTGGGTATTTACTTACACTTAGTAACTGCTAATAAAATTTTGACCAACTACTTAAAAGCAATGCTCAGCTTTAACCCTGTCATTGATTAGCCTTACACATCACATGAGCTCACACCTTTGTGAGTTTATGTCCACTGGTTCCCCACAACTTGTTGAGCTATGATCATGTGTGAGCTCACCCTTGCTGTCTCACACCCCCCCCCCCACAGGAGAAGATCAGGTGGTTCAGGAGGAGCCGCCTAACACTGAGGAGTTCGATCTGATCTAGGTGGCGTTTCCCAATCGACATTGGCGCCAACGATCCTTAGTTCGTTTTATGTTTACACTTTTATTTTGTAATAAGTCTTCCGCTATGTAATAAATACTCTGATGATTTATGACATTTATCTCTATACACTCTGTTATTATATATGTTATCTTCTTGGCGCATGTATGAGATGCACCTGGCTTTGTTCCTTAAAGCCGGGTGTGACAGAAGTGGTATCAGAGGAAATGTTGACTGTAGGACGAAACCTAGATAGAAATGGACAAAACCCTTACCTACTTACCTTATTCTGATTCATTCTATACTCATCTCATCTTGATCTTGTCTCACCTTTTGCTATTCTACTCGGATTAATCTTATCTTTTCTACTCTAAGACAAGATGGATTTCACACCTTGGAATCCTACCACTATGATCTTTTTAAGAGATAGGGAACCTAAGGCAAAATTCAAAACTACTTTCTTTAAAAATGTTGTTTGATTGTGCTGATGCTAAATGCCTGATTTGCTTCTTTGATTGATTGAATTATTATAGATGGATATCTTAGTATGTACCACCATATAGTGTTGAATTAGCTTTGGTAGGTAAAATATTAATCTGCTTAGCTAATAAAAATTCCCAAAAGTAACCTGCTTTGTAAATACCTGCCTTGGCTATTATTTTCTTACCATATGTATCTAACTCAGATGGTCAATACCAGGCGGGGTGGTGGAATTGATTTGCCTCCTAATCGACACACTCGAAGGATATATAGACAACCTCAGCCACAGCCTGCAGAGATGAATCCTCCTAATCCTCCACCAGGCGGAGTTGACCCACTGGTTGCTGCTCAGATGGCGGTGATGCAGCAAATGGCGGACACCGTGGCTGATATGCGTGCCCAGATGCAGCAAGAACGCCAGGAGATGCGTTAGGAAAGAGAAGATATACGACAGGAGTTGCGCCAGGAGCGAGATGAGGTACGCCAGGAAAGGAGGGCACAACAACAGCAGCTGCAACAACAAATGCAACAGCAACAACAGCAGCAACAGCAGCAACAAGTGCCACTGCCTCCACCACCACCACCAGTTCCACCACGAGACAAGCATAGAGAGTTCATGAGTCATAAGCCACCTACATTCGCTAGCTCACCTGATCCACTGGACGCGGATGATTGGCTGAAGTCCGTTGAGAAGATGCTGAATATTGCACAGTGCACGGACCGGGAGAAGGTTTTATATGCTTCTGGACGACTGACAGGTCCTGCTGCTGACTGGTGGGATTCTTATACTGCTGCCCATGATGCTGCAGATACTATTACTTGGGCGGAGTTTAGTACACAGTTCGGGAACTACCATATTCCCGCTGGTATGATAAAGATCAAGAAGAAGGAATTTCTGTCGCTAAAGCAAGGAAGTATGTCAGTCAGCGAGTACCGCGACAAGTTTATTCAGTTATCCAGATATGCCCCTGAAGAAGTTGCTGAAGACGAGAGGAAGCAGGAGCATTTCATTGAAGGACTTAATGGACCACTGCAGTATGCTCTAGTGGCACACACATTTCCATCATTTCAGAGACTGTTGGATAAGGCTCTTGCTATTGAACACAAGCGTGTTCAGCTGGGTGATTTGAAGAGAAAGGCAATATCTCAAGGACAAGGAAGCAGCAGTGTTCGTCCTCGCTACAGTTCACCACAGGGTACACCGACTCGACCAGGAGGACCACGCCCAGTTCAGCAATCACCACTGAGGACTCCACCTCCTCGACAGGCTACCCCTACTGGCATCCCGACGAAGTTTTCAGGACAGTGTCCAGGCACTACTTGTTTCAAGTGTGGGAAGGCTGGTCACTATGCAAATGTCTGCCCACAGAGGATTGCTGCTACTCCAGTACAGAACAGGCAGCAAACACCAAGCTCTGGCAAGGGATATTCTATTGCCAAGGTTAATCAAGTCAGCGTTGATGCTACTCCGGATGGAGGGGACCTCGTAATTGGTATGTTTTATGTTAATGCAATTCCTGCAACCATACTATTTGATTCTGGTGCTACACATTCATTCATGTCTGCTAGATATGCCAACACAAATGAAATACCACTGCTAAATATGAGAAAACCCATGATAGTAATTACACCTAAAGGGCCTGTTGAGGCGAATCAAATGACACGTAGATTGACATTAACCATTATGGGTAGAGAATTTGGAGCTACTGCTATAATATTGGAGTCAAGCAGTATAGATTTGATCCTTGGTATGTCATGGCTAAGAAAGGCAAAGGCCGTTATAGCATGTGGTAGAGGTACCGTAGAACTCACTACTACTAAGGGAGAAAGGTTTCAAGTTAATATTGCAGTAACCTCCTCACCCATGCGTGCAATGTTCTTTATACCGGAGGAGTTTGTTGGTGACAACATCCGGGTGGTTAGAGATTTTCCAGATGTCTTTCCAGAGGAGTTACCAGGGATGCCACCTGAGAGAGAAGTTGAGTTTGTTATTGATCTTTTACCTGGAACCGCCCCTATTTCTAAACGGCCATATAGGATGTCCGTAGAAGAACTAAAGGAACTTAAGAAGCAGTTAACTGAGTTACAAGAGGCTGGGTACATTCGTCCGAGTTCCTCACCTTGGGGAGCACCGATCTTGTTTGTACAGAAGAAGGATGGATCGCAGCGGATGTGTGTGGATTATAGATCTCTTAATGATGTTACAGTGAAGAACAAGTATCTGTTGCCCCGTATTGAGGATTTATTTGATCAGATGAGAGGTGCAAGAGTATTTTCGAAGATTGATCTCCGATCGGGATACCATCAGATGAGGATTAGACCATCGGATATTCCCAAGACGGCTTTCTCGACTCGATATGGATTATATGAGTTTACTGTTATGTCGTTTGGATTAACCAATGCACCAGCTTATTTTATGAACTTGATGAATAAGGTGTTTATGGAGTATTTGGACAGATTCGTCGTGGTATTCATCGACGATATTCTTATCTATTCTAAGAGTGATAGTGATCACGAGGAACATCTAAGGATGGTGCTACAGAAGTTACGAGATAATCAACTCTATGCCAAGTTCAGCAAGTGCGAGTTTTGGATTGGCGAGGTGCCATTTCTTGGACATATTATTTCTAATGGAGGAATAGCAGTGGATCCTGCTAAGGTTAAGGAGATAATGGAGTGGAGAGTACCCACTACAGTTACTGAGATTCGGAGTTTCTTGGGATTAGCAGGATATTATCGGAGATTTATTGAAGGATTTTCTAAGATTGCTAAGCCTATGACTTCACTTTTGGAGAAAGGAAAAGAATTTAAGTGGGATGAGAAGTGCCAAGAAAGCTTTGTTCAGTTGAAGGCAAGATTGATGTCTCCACCAGTATTGATTATGCCAGATCTGCAGAAGGGATTTGACATTTATTGTGATGCATGTGGCCAAGGCTTAGGATGTGTGCTTATGCAAGAGGGGCATGTGATTGCCTATGCTTCTCGTCAGTTACGGAAACATGAATTGAACTACCCCACTCATGACTTGGAACTAGCAGCAGTTGTGCATGCTCTTAAGATTTGGAGACATTACATTATGGGGACCAAGTGCCAAGTATATACGGATCATAAGAGTTTGAAGTATATATTCACTCAGAAGGATCTCAACCTTAGGCAACGCCGTTGGTTGGAGCTGATTAAGGATTATGATTTGGAGATTCACTATCACCCGGGCAAGGCAAATTTGGTTGCAGATGCCTTGAGTCGCAAGGAGCATGTTCATTCAGCTATTGTTGCCCAGTTACCCAATGAGATTGTTGAGGATTTCAGGAGACTTAACCTGGGGATAGTTGCTCATACTGAAGGAGTTACTATTGATGTGGAACCTACTTTGGAGCAAGAGATCCGCAAAGGACAAATTGATGATGCTAAAATAAAAGAGATTAAGGATCTGATTACTGAAGGTCAAGTTCCGGAATTCACGGAAGATGAGCAAGGCACTGTATGGTTCAAGGACAGGATGTGTGTTCCTGATATTAAAAGCCTTCGAGAGACTATATTGAAAGAGGCCCATAACTCGGATTACTCTATTCATCCTGGTAGTACCAAGATGTACCAGGATTTGAAGTGGAAGTATTGGTGGTATGGATTGAAAAGAGATGTGGCTGCACATGTGGCTATGTGCGACGTATGTCAAAGGGTTAAGGCTGAACACCAGAGGCCAGCTGGACTATTGCATCCACTGAAGATACCCGAGTGGAAATGGGAAGAGATTGGTATGGATTTTATTACTGGATTGCCTCGCACCCAGAAAGGATATGATGCAATATGGGTGATTGTGGATAGATTGACTAAAGTGGCTCACTTTATTCCTGTCAAGACTACTTATAAAGGTTCTCAGCTAGCAGAGTTATATATGGCTCGGATTGTGTGTTTACATGGAGTACCAAAGAAGATTGTGTCTGATCGAGGTTCGCAGTTTACCTCAAGATTTTGGAGAAGCTTTCATGAGAACATGAGTACGAAGTTGAATTTTAGCACGGCTTATCACCCTCAGACTGATGGACAGACTGAAAGGACTAATCAAGTATTGGAAGATATGTTGAGAGCATGTGCCCTTCAGCATGGAGGAAGTTGGGATAAGAGTCTGCCTTATGCTGAGTTCTCGTATAATAATAGTTACCAGGCCAGTCTGAAGATGTCACCTTTTGAAGCTTTATATGGGAGGAAGTGCAGGACTCCTCTATATTGGGATCAGACTGGAGAGAGACAGTTCTTTGGGCCTGAATTGATTCAAGAAGTAGAAGAACAAGTTCGTATAATTCGAGAGAATTTGAGGGTGGCTCAAACCAGGCAAAAGAGCTACGCTGATAATAGAAGAAGACCACTGGAATTCGAAGAAGGAGATTATGTGTATCTCAAGGTGTCACCACTTCGTGGAATGAGGAGATTCAAGGTTAAGGGCAAATTGTCCCCTCGCTACATTGGACCATTCTTGATCTTTAGGCGAGTTGGAGAGATGGCATACCAACTTGAGTTACCTGCTAGTCTATCAGATGTGCATAATGTGTTCCATGTATCTCAACTGAAGAAATGTCTCCGTGTCCCTGAGGAACAGTTACCAATGGAAGAGCTCAGTGTTCAAGGTGATTTGACTTACACGGAGTACCCGATCAAGATTTTGGACACTTTGACTCGGGTTACGAGAAATAAGGTGATAAAGATGTGCAAAGTCCAATGGAGTCACCACGGTGAAGATGAAGCAACTTGGGAAAGAGAAGAAGAGCTTCGTATAGATTTTCCCCACCTTTTCTCTAGTTCTTCTTAAATCTCGAGGACGAGATTATTTTTAAGGGGGGTAGGATTTGTAACACCCACTTTGTAATTGCTAGGAATATTACCAGTAGAGGAACAACTTCTCTTTATGTGAGTTTGATCTTTATGCATCATCATATGTGAACACCATGTCCAAAAACAATTAATAAAGAGAGATGCTACTAAATCATTGCATCATGCTGAATATTTTATTTGTGTGTGCATTCTTGTGACAATATCATAATAATGCAAAAAGAAATAGGTGAATATCCAAATGGGGATTTAAATCCTAAATAATCCTAGAATTAAGAAAAGAGAGAAGGAGGAGGATTATACAAAATAGAGGAAAATAAATGTATGAAAGAATATATTTTGTCCCCACTAATATTTTAATTTAAGAACTTAACTCAGTTAAGAAGCTCACAAACAAGTTTGAATTCAAATTAGTATTAAAATTTGAATTTGTGAAAGAAGGGAGAAAGAAGAAAATATAAAAGAAAAAGGAAAAGGAATACTATACCTGATGAGCCGCCAACCTGGAATTCGGCCCAACTACCCTTTAACACCGCGCGGCCCACTTACCTCCACCGCGCGCCTCTACCGGTGCCGACACCTAGGGCCCGGCTGTCAGTCGCTGGGCTCTCGCGCACGCTCGGACTTCTGCTGCCCTCTGCACTGGTGTGTGGGCCATGGGCGTCAGCCACGCGGGGAATCCACGGGGGACGCTGCCACCCGAGCCCAGCAACCAGTCACACCGCGCTCACCGCACTCCGTCGGTGGCTGACCGACATGTGGGCCCCGCTGGTCGGAGTCATCCTCAACCACCAAGCCGACCTTCGCGGGCACGACGTCAACTGAATTCGCGTGCGCTGGATCTCTGGGTGAGCCCCGTTAGAGCTGACCGCGGACTCCATGGGGTCTATTTGACGGGCCTCGCGACCTCCTCGCCCCATACCAATCCCTCACTCCTCTGCTAACGCGCCTGAGTCCCATCACAACCGATCGAACCCAGCCGCCATAGCCACCGATAGGAGGGGGAACGAAGGGCCGCGCTTCAACGTGGGATTGGCGTCGGAAAAGTGTTGCCGGAGCTCCGCCGTAGCTTGCCGTAAAGCTTCCCGGCCTCTCCTGGGTGAATCGTCGACCGAACCTGCTGGGAATCGCTCACCGGCGTTCGTTCTCCGCCGCACGCCGTGGACTGGGTCAGGCACTGCGTAACCTTGGTAAGATTTCTCCGTCCCGGATCCGCCATCGCTCCAATTTCATTCTGCACCAACTAATTTAGCCATCGACTCATCGTGGAGGCGGATTGGATCGCCTCGGCCATGCGTTGCCACGGCGCGCCGTGGGCAGTGCCTTGCACTTGTCGAGGGAAGAAATTAGTGGGGGAAAGAGTTCATCGGGTCGTCAATTAGGCGAGGGGCGAGTGAATTATAAATTGGCGGGTAGGGGGACCGGAATTGCAACTCCGGCGGTCTCGCCGCCGTGCGGTGACCTGCTCCGCCGTGAGTTAGTGTCGGGGGGAAGGAGATGGGTTCGGCACCGTTGATCGATCTCTGAACGGCTGCGATTAGACATTGGGATACCCCTTCGCGCCGGTAGATCTGGATCGCAGGATAGAAATCATGCGGGCGAGGGGAAATCAGGGTCCTTTTGGAATCTGGGACGTAGGTAGTCAATCCAACGGTCGTGATCGCGTACCCATTCGTGAAAGCATTGATTTAATCTGGCACGTCCATTTCAGATCGGGCGGCCAGAACTTGTCCATCCCCCTTCGCGGTGCCATTTAGCTAAAGAGTCCCTCCACTTGCCAGAATTAGAACCCGCCGTCCCTCTCCACTGTACGCTGTGTCTCAAGAAATTTACCCCGAGCCCCCTGCGTTTCACATTAATTGAGGCCCAGTCCAGAGCTTATTTAAACTGTACAAATGAATTAGAAATTGAATATTTAATAGAAAAATAATTGCTAGAACTTCAATAATTCATAGAAAATTCATACTAACTCCAAATTAATCCATTCCAGTTCCTAAAATTTTGTAATTTTATTATCTATCACCTAGAGCCTCTGTTATGTCATGAAAACAGTAAGAAATTTATTTATCACTTAATCCTACCTAAAGCACATAAAACCTTTGAAAATGCATAACTTAAAATCTATAACTCAGAAAATTATGATTCCTGTTCCTAGGTTTTTATTTTAATGTGTAGAATATTCCTGTGTATTTTGTTTACATGCTTGGTGTAATGTTAATTTTCCCTATATCCTGTGCTTGTTTGTATTGTGGCGAGTAGAAGAGCCCGTTGCTGAGGATCCTGGTGAGCAGCAGGTTGAAGTAGCTGAGCAGGAGCTCATTGAAGGCAAGTTGTGCCCTTGACCACTTTTTACCTAATAATGCTCTTTAATATCACTTATCCATGCATAGGTTAATTTTGATGGGACCCAATAGGTCACCCTAGATTTGTTTATCTCATTACCTTGTTTACCCCTGAATCACTTGGGTAGTTTGCTATTGCTTTACATGGTTTGGGATAATCATTGATTATATCTATGTTCCAATTATTCTTGTTATTCTGTTTATGTTCATGTCAAGTTCATTAATGTTAATTGGAACATAGAGCTTAACTTGAGTATCACGTGCCACCACAAGGGTTTAATGGGACGCCCTTGGCTGATTAATTAGGAAAGCTAGTGGAAGACTACCTTACCCGAAAGGGGCAAGGGCAGTAGGGGAGTGGTCAGTGTAGGGAGGTCCCTGGTTGATTTTGCTGGGATGGCAGTCAGCCAGGAACCCTGCATTGGAACTTCCTATAAACTGTAGCGGGTTTTCGGAAGCTAGTGGAACTTTGTAAAGGCCTCGTAGTGGATCCCTAGCCATTCACCTCGGTAGTGTCTAAGGGCCTTGCAAACCCTGGCGACATGGGATACACGACTTGTGGGTAAAGGGTACAACCTCTGCAGAGTGTAAAACTGGTATACTAGCCGTGCTCGCGGTCATGAGCAGCTCAGGACTCTCTGATGTTTAAATTATGGAACTTAAACTCAATTTTGTCATTTGCATTGCATGGGTTTGTTATTAATTTTGTTCTATTACTTTACTTATGGTTGGGTATTTACTTACACTTAGTAACTGCTAATAAAATTTTGACCAACTACTTAAAAGCAATGCTCAGCTTTAACCCTGTCATTGATTAGCCTTACACATCACATGAGCTCACACCTTTGTGAGTTTATGTCCACTGGTTCCCCACAACTTGTTGAGCTATGATCATGTGTGAGCTCACCCTTGCTGTCTCACACCCCCCGCACAGGAGAAGATCAGGTGGTTCAGGAGGAGCCGCCTAACACTGAGGAGTTCGATCTGATCTAGGTGGCGTTTCCCAGTCGACATTGGCGCCAACGATCCTTAGTTCGTTTTATGTTTACACTTTTATTTTGTAATAAGTCTTCCGCTATGTAATAAATACTCTGATGATTTATGACATTTATCTCTATACACTCTGTTATTATATATGTTGTCTTCTTGGCGCATGTATGAGATGCACCTGGCTTTGTTCCTTAAAGCCGGGTGTGACAGTGGTTGGTGTCAAGCCCTGTTCTCCAGGTCCGATCATCACTGAAGCCCAAAAGAAAGTCATCAGGAGTTTGGGTCTCGCAGCCAAGGAAGAAGTCATTGATCAAAAAGCTCAAGACAACTATTTTAAGTTGTTCGAGGGGCGACTGATAGACTCTCATCTCACTGCTCTTGCTGCTATTTTTGGCTGGCAGGCAGAAAATTTTGATGATTTCAGAAGCCCAGAGCTCCTAGCATGCTGTTAATTCCTGCTGTCCTTGGTCGTGTTTATTTGTTTTTCAATGAATCTATCAAACATTCTTGTTTGGAATGCCTGTGGCCTTAATAATAAGGCTAGGAGAGATTATGTAAGAGACACAATTCTATCCTCCAAAGCTGATATTATTTGCCTCCAAGAGACTAAAGTGGTGTCATTTTCCTTCCATCTACTCCTATATGTGTGTGGTTCAGATTTTGATAAGTTCTTGACCCTGCCTACTGTTGGTACTCGTGGTGGCATTCTAATTGCTTGGAAGGGAGCAGTTTGTCAAGTCATCACCTCTCGTATTGATAATTTCTCGGTTTTAGTTCAGTTTGCTGGGATGGATGGTATGAATTGGTGGTTCACTGGTGTTTATGGCCCGCATGATGATGAGAGGAAAAATCAATTCCTTTAGGAACTTCTTGATTTCAAAACTCTCTGCAGTGGTCCTTGGCTGTTGACTGGGGATTTTAACATGATCTATCAAGCTGCTGACAAGAATAATGCTAACCTGAATAGAGCTTTGATGGGCAGATTTCGAAGGTTTCTTGATGACTGCCTTCTTAAGGAAATTCCACTGCATGGTCGCAAATTTACATGGTCAAACGAAAGGTATTCTCCAACTCTTGTATGACTTGATAGAGTGTTCTGTTGCAATGATTGGGAAGAATTCTTTCCTAATTCTCTCTTGCAAAGTGCATCCTTAGGGGTGTCGGACCATTGTCCTCTTATTCTCAGCCTTAATGTCCAAACTCATAAGAAGAGGCGTTTTCACTTTGAAAGTTACTGGCCCAAATTGCCGGGTTTCCTTGAGGCTATTAGCCATAACTAGAATGCTCCGGTTTCCACTGCTTGCCCTGTTGAGGGTATATTCATAAAATTGCAGCGACTTAGCAAGGGGCTACAAAAATGGAGTTCATCCGTCGCAGTTATTCCCCCCATCGATCCCAACAGTCAGTTGCCCTTCGTAGGTAACCATATGTCTGTTGTATCCAAATCTGACCTCTTTCATCTCGTGTCCATCAGAGTTCTTCCTCCAAAAGAGCTCTGTTCTTGGCGGATCTGTCGCGGGGTCATTGTTCCAACAGAAGACACCCACGAATCCGTCATCTACGTTCAATTCCTCCTCCGCGGCCTTGCTCTTCCTATTTCTCCCTTTTTCCGCGGTCTCCTTGATTTCTACCACTTGAATCTGACCCATCTGAACCCCAATTCCATTCTGCAAATTTCTATCTTTGTTCACTTGTGTGAAGCTTTTCTTGGCGTTCTGCCACACTTTGGCCTATGGAAGTATTTGTACCATTGTCGGCCTGGGATGGCCGGAGGGCAGCATCAACTGGTAGGGGGCACGAGCTTGGAGATGCGTCGTGGGAGGAAGACTGACTACCTTGACATCCCACTCAAGGACAGTATCAAAGGATGGTGCATGGAGTGGTTTATCGTTGAAAATCATGGAAATTCTCTCCCCCCACGGTCAGGGAGACAGCCGGATGTTCGCACTCCGAGCTGGACCGAATCCCCCACAGACCAGGAGGTGGCTGAAGCAGGGGTTTTGTTAGCAGAAGTTGGATTGCTGAAAGAAAGGGGTCTGACTGCAGAAGCTGTTGTCACTGACTTTGTTTTCAAGAACATTCAGCCGCTGAAGGACAGAGCATATCTGGGTTATCTGTACCGAGGCTTGGCTGACTCAACTCGGGTAACCAATAGAAGAATTCCTGATGTGGACTTAGTGAGCCGGCTTGAGATGATACTCAGAGGCAAGGTATCGAACATCCGCGCCCCTGTTGCCTACTCGGCCTGGAATTTGCCTCCTTCCAAGGCCTTCACCCATTTTGTGTCAAATCCTCCTACTGGTGATGGCGGTTTGGGCCTTAGAGTGCGACCCTCTACAGAAGAAGTTAGCGCTTTGGTTGCTTCGCTTGAAGAAATTCATGATGATGAACGGCAGGTTCATTTTGAGGTGCCTTTGGATCTAAGTGATGCAGAGATAAGTGCCATGCTTGATATGTTAGCCGAGGATTCTTCTGATGCCGCTCCTGCTGGAACATTGGTGGTGGCGCCCATCCCTGAGGCTGACAAAGCTTTGGACACTCAGAAGTTTGTCAATGTTCGTCCAAAACGTTCTCGCCGAGCCGATCAAGCCTCTTTTCCTGCTGAGGGGGAGGAAAAGAAGAAGAAACGTCTTCATCGGGTGTCTAGCTTGGATTAGGGTGCCGGTCCTTCTGCTCCTGTTGCTGAGGAAGTGCCAGTGCCTGAATTTACTGAAGCTAGTCCCAATGGGTGTGACCCATCTGACGCTGACCCCAATGGGTGTGTTGTCCGTGTTGTTGATGAGGATGATGAAGAAGAGGACGAAATCCCTCTAACTCGGAAGAACAGTCGGTGTTACATAGCTAGTGGGGAAAGTAGTGGTGTTCCTTCTCCTGCCTTGTCTGCCCTCATTGGTCTGCAAGAATTATCTCTAGCGAACTTTGATCAAACTCTTGAAGACATGGTTCCAGAAGATCTGTTATCAGAACCAACAGATGTTGGCGCGATGGATGTTTGTGTTGATGTACTCGACGCCGGGTTGGGGTCATCCCGGGCAGCGTCCCGCGCCTCATCGACCTTGGAGCGCAGTCTTGAGGGTCAGGAAGCTGGTTTGGATTACCCTGCTCCCATGGAAGTGACTGAGGGACCTTCAGCCTTAGAGGTGGCTACTGTAGAGAACTCGGCCCTCAAGGATGATGCTGGCGCTTACCCAGCCCCTGAGGGTGTTGCCGGAGATGATCCGGCTCGGATGGGTAGCGCAAGCTATGACCCAGCCCCCGAGGGTGTCCGAGCGGGTTCTCCCTCTTGCACTTCCATGGATGTTCACGTAGGGTCTTCTCCTCCGCACTATGGTTGCATGGTGATGGCCCAAGCCTTTGGTCAAGGAGTCGCTTTAGAGGTCAGCGTACCCGACGACAGAGTTTTGGGTTCTGCTGATGACACTGAGTTGGTTCCTGCTGATCCATTGCAAGTTGCTCCAGGTGGTGATCCTTCGCCTAGCCATCAGTTGATTTCCCACGATTTGGGGGTCCCCTCATTCTTCTCCAACCTCTAGGTATTTTGGTTCCTTCTGGTCTGACTTTTACCCAGGCAGATAATTATTCTCATGTTTGTCTGCTTTTAATGCCAGGCGTTGGTCGATGAGATGTCTAGTCGGCTGAAGCTGCAGGGTGCTTCTGTCCCAGAAGGAGCTTTGTCTCTGGCGCATTGGAATCTGGTGCTGCTTCAGCGGTGTGTTTCTGACTTAGAGGCGGTGAATGCTGGTCAGTGCTTCTTTTGCTTCCTTTTGGCTACCTTATTAAACTGCTTCTTATTTTAACACCTTCACTTGACTGTTTCTCGCTAGATATGACTCGGCAGTATTCTGATCTTGAAGAAAAACATTCTCAAGGTCAAGCTGAACTGGTCCGGCGGTGCTTTGATCTTGAGGAAAAGTATTCCCAAAGTCAGACTGAGCTGGCCCAGGTTTCTGCTGCTCTGAATGATGCTAACACGCTAAACTCTACTCTCCGCGCTCAGCTCGACTCTAAAAAGGTGACCTGCGAATCCGGGCTTTGTTTTGTCGTGTTCTTATTGCTTGCTTGACTTTTGAAGAAGCTGATTCTTGCTTGCAGGAAGAAAAAGGTGCCCTTGTTACTTCTCGTGACAATCTTGACAGGCTATACCGTGACTCCAGCAACTCGTTGACCATCTTGGAGAGGAGTCATCGCTTCACCATGGAAGACTTAGACAACCATCGCTATAAGCTGCAAGAGTCCCTAGATGATGTGATTCGCCTCAGGCAGTTGATATCGGCCAAAGATGCTGTCATCAAGGATCTGCGTGCTTCCAAGAAATCCGTCACCCAGGAGCTAGAGACCGCTCAGCTGGCTGTCAAGGTTGCCGAAGAGACTTCCGCTACTCTGAGGGCTCAGCGTGATAAAGCTATGGATAAAGCTATTCACGCGGGGCGGATTCTGATGAGGAGACCTGGTGTGGTTGTTCCTGATGACATAGTGGCAGATGTGAACGCCGCTCCTGATTCCTCTAGTCGTCCTTCTTCGTCGGTTGCTCCTGAGAAGAATGTTGCAAAATAGAAAAACATTGCATGCTTTGAGCGCGTGGTTAACGTGCTCAAATGTTTTGTGAGAGGACACCTTTTAGTACTGAATGCTACTATTGTTCTCCTATTGTTTAGAATTTAACAATATCTACACTTGTAGAAGTAAAATGCAGCGTGATGGTTTTGAGACTTCTTCATGGGACATAGAGGCCGCCCCTGGATGAATAACCTTATACGCGCTGAGTGTGTTGCACCAGTTTGAGTTAGTATCAACTCAAACTGATCACTTCGTTAGTGCGGTATAGTGGCCACCCCGAGTTAAGCAAGCGTGAGCATGTTGCACCGTCTTGAGTCATCGCCGACTTAAGCCGATTGCTCCGTTAGTAGGGTATAGTGGTCACCACGAGTTAAGTAAGCGTGAGCATGTTGCACCGTCTTAAGTCGCTGCCGACTTAAGCCGATTGCTCCGTTGGCAGGGCATAGTGGTCACCCCGAGTTGAGAAAGCGTGAGCATGTTGCACCGTCTTAAGTCATTGCCGACTTAAGCCAATTGCTCCGTTAGCAGGGCATAGTGGTCACCCCAAGTTGAGTAAGCGTGAGCATGTTGCACCATCTTAAGTCGTTGCCGACTTAAGCCGATTGCTCCGTTAGCAGGGCATAGTGGTCACCCCGAGTTGAGTAAGCGTGAGCATGTTGCACCGTCTTAAGTCGTTGCCGACTTAAGCCGATTGCTCCGTTAGCAGGGCATAGTGGTCACCCCGAGTTGAGTAAGCGTGAGCATGTTGCACCGTCTTAAGTTGTTGCCAACTTAAGCCGATTGCTCCGTTAGCAGGGCATAGTGGTCACCCTGAGTTGAGTAAGCGTGAGCATGTTGCACCGTCTTAAGTCGTTGCCGACTTAAGCCGATTGCTCCGTTAGCAGGGCATAGTGGTCACCCCGAGTTAAGTAAGCGTGCAGGTTGACAATGAATAATTTGAGCGCTTTCGAAGTCTTTTTATTGATGATATATTTCCCAGTTTACAGAGTTCATTGTCGTCCCAATAGCTTTTGAAATACAGCTAGGGGTAAAACTTTTTGAGGTGTTCTATGTTCCATGAGTTCCCAATTTCTGTTCCGTCCATCCGAGTGAGGCGATATGATCCCGGCCGAGTGACTTCTGCTACTACGCATAGAGGTGACAACTTGTGCCATCCTTTCCCCGTTAGAATTCGGCGGAGGACGAGATCTCCTACTGCGAAGGGTCGATGTCGCATGGTCTTATCGTGATAGCGCCTCAGAGATTGTTGGTACCGTGCTGATTGAATTACCGTGTTCAGCCGTTCTTCTTCGAGTACATCAACATCCTCTAGCCTAGTAGCCTCAGCTTCTGCTATGTTTTCAAAGATCAACCTTGGCGCCCCAAACTTGAGATCAGCAGGTAGTACTGCCTCTGAACCGTAGACCATAAAGAAAGGAGTATTTCCATGCAGAGCTCGACTAGGTTGAGTTCTTAGGCTCCAAACAACGTAGGGCAACTCCCTTATCCATTTTCCTGCGAACTTTTCATTTTTATCGAAGACTTTTTTCCTGAGGGCCTCCAATATCATCCCGTTAGCTCTTTCAACCTGCCCGTTGGCTCTTGGGTGTGCCACCGAAGCATATTTGATTTGAATGCACTTCTGCTCACAGAAATCAAAGAACTCTGAACTTGTGAAGTTGGATCCCAGGTCAGTTATGATGCTATTCGATATTCCGAATTTGAATATTATGTCTTGTATGAATTCCACTGCCTTAGCTGAAGTTAAGGAATCAATGGGTTTGAACTCTATCCATTTAGTGAATTTGTCGATAGCCACCAGTACATGAGTGTATCCTCCTTGAGCTTTCTTGAAAGGCCCAATCATATCCAATCCCCAGCACGCGAACGGCCAAGTTATGGGTATAGTCTGCAACTGCTGTGCTGGTAGATGCTGCTGTTTTGACTGGTACTGGTAGGCTTCGCACCTCTGGACTAACTCGTCTGCGTCACTCTTCGCTGTTGGCCAATAGAAACCTGACCTGAAGACCTTCCAACCAGGGTCCTGGATGCTGCGTGTACTCCACATTGTCCAGCATGGACCTCATCCAGAAGCTGCTTTCCAGTAGCTGAGAGAATGCATTTTATGAGGACTCCTGATGCACCCCTTCTGTATAGTGTTTCCCCAATGAGTGTATAGTGAGCTGATTGTCTTGCGATGCGCTCGGCTATATTCTTGTCATCTGGCTCCTCCTTATTTTTTATATATTTGATGATCGGCCTCCTCCAGTCATCAGAATCTGACTCTGGTTGGCTCAAAGTATTTCATTCTTCTGCCAGATCCAGTGAGATGCTTGGGTGTGATATTTCTTGAACGAAGACTCCAGGTGGGACCTGAGTTCAACTGGATCCTAGCTTGGACAATGCATTAGCTGTCGTGTTTCGATCTCTCTCTACATGGTGAAATTCCAAACCTTCAAACTTGTCTTCTTTTTTTCGGACAGCGGTGCAGTATTTTCCCATGGAATCGCTTGAACAATCCCATTCTTTGTTTATCTGACTTATGACTACCATAGAATCTCCGTATACCATCAGTCTTTTGATGCCCAGTGATATAGAAATATTCAGTCCATGAATCAGAGCTTCATATTCTGCTGCATTGTTAGAGGCTAGAAATAACAAATGTAGGGCATATCTAAGGTGCTCGCCTCCAGGTGCAGTAAAGAGGATCCCTGCGCCTGCTCCCTGCAACTTTAACGAGCCATCAAAATACATTCGCCATACTTCTACAGTTTCTGGGTTATCTGGTACTTGTTGTTCGGTCCACTCCGATACAAAGTCAACCAGTGCTTGAGTTTTAATGGCAGTGTGAGGTCGAAATTCAATGTCATGAGATCCCAGCTCGCAGGCCCATTTGGCTATTCTCCCGATGGCTTGTTTGTTGTGAAGAATATCTCCTATCGGAAATCCAGTGACTACTATGACTTTGTGGTCGTCGAAGTAGTGACGGAGCTTGCGTGCAGTTAGAAGTACTGCATATAATAGCTTCTGAACTTATGGGTATTTTTCTTCGAGGGACCCAGAACTTCACTGATGAAATAAACAGGGTGTTGCACTGGATAGGCATGTCCTTCTTCTGCTCGCTCGACTACCAACGCGGTGCTCACCACGTGAGTCGTGCAAGAGATGTATAGTAGCAGATCTTCAGTCGGTTGAGTCGATGTGGCCCGTCGTGGCGGTTTCAGCACTGGTGGTGTCGTTAAGAACTTTTTCAATGCGTCTAGGGCTTCCTGTGCTTCTGAAGTCCACTGAAACTTGTCCACCATCTTGAGTAACTTATAAAATGGTAAGCCTTTTTCTCCCAGCCTGGATATGAATCTGCTCAGGGCTGCCATACATCCGGTAAGTCTTTGAACTTTCTTCTGTGATCGCGGTGCCTCCATCCTCATGATAGATTCGATCTTTTCTAGATTAGCTTCAATTCCCCGGTGGCTGACAATAAATCCGAGTAACTTTCCTGCTGGTACCCCGAAGACACATTTTTCGGGATTAAGCTTCCATCGATATCGCTGTAGACTGTTGAAAACCAGCTGTAAATCTTCAATGAAATTTTCTGAAATTTCTATTTTGATTACCACATCGTCCACATAAGCTTCCACACGCTTGCCCCAGTGATCGGCTAAGCATGTTTGAATAGCTCTCTGATAAGTCGCTCCAGCGTTTTTGAGGCCGAACGACATGGAGGTATAGCAGAAAGCACCAAATGGAGTGATGAACGTTGTTTTTCCTCGTCTTCTTTCGCCAGGCTAATCTGATGATACCCAGAGTAGCAATCCAAGAAGGACAGCACAGAACATCCAGCGGTGGAATCTACCACCTGATCTATCCTAGGGAGCCCGAAGGGATCCTTTGGACAGTGTTTGTTGAGATCCGTATAGTCGACGCACATGCGCCAATCCACCTTATTCTTTTTTAGTACAAGAACAGGGTTGGCTAACCACTCGGGATGTAACACCTCTCTAATAAATCCAGCCGCGACCAAGTGAGCCAGCTCAGCGCAAATGGCCTCTCTCTTGTCGGGCATGAAACGTCTTAATTTTTGCCGAATCGGCCTCGCCTGGGGGTAGACCTTCAATCTGTGCTCGGCCAGTTCCCTCGGGACTACCGGCATATCCGCAGGATGCCATGCGAATACATCTCGGTTATCTTGCAGGAACTGGACGAGCGCGCCTTCCTATTTGTCATCTAGGTTGGAGCTGATGATGGCGGTTTTGTGTTCATCAGTGAACCCAAGGTTGACTCTTTTGGTTTCTTCAGTCGGCCGCATAGAGGTCGCAGCTTGAGCCTCGTTCGTGGGTACCGCGAGGTCTTCCTTAGGCTTAGAGTTTGCCTGTACAGAAGAAGTCACCAACGGTTTGGTGGTGAGGGCCGCCTGGATGGCCACTCGGAAACATTCTGCGGCGCCTTGGAAGTCAGCGCGCACAGTTATGATCCCTTGCGGCCCTGGCATCTTCAATATCATGTATGTGTAATGCAGAATGGCCATGAATTTCGCCAATCCAGGCCTCCCGATGATGGCGTTGTACCCGCAGTCGAAGTTTGCCACTTCGAACCTTAGGAACTCGGTTCTGTAGTTCTCCAGAGTTCCGAAGGTGACTGGCATGTAGAAGTGGCCCAGCGGATATTCTCCTTCAGTCGGCACGATGCCGAAGAAGGGTGTGTCCGACTCATGGAGCTCTTTGAGGTGAACTCCCAATCCTTGGAGCGTCCGGGGGAAGGTGACGTTGATGCTGCTCCCCCCGTCCACTAATACCTTTTTCACCCTGCTCGCTCGGATCACCAGATCGACGAGGAGCGGGTATTTGCCTGGGTGGTCGAAGTTAAGCCACTGATCTACCCGAGTGAAGGTGATCGGGTGCTCCGACCATCGGTACGGAGCGGGAGGACCGGTGGTCGCCACCAATATTTGGCGATCGTTGAGCTTTTGTTGTCTCTTGTTCTCCTGCGATCCGTGTCCGCCGAAGATGACGTTGACCTCTCTGTCGACACGCGGGAAGGCTCCACCTCCTCCCTCCTCCTGTTGCTGGGGCTGTCACGGTTCTCCTGGTCCTCCCCGCGGCGGAGGAGGAGGTAGAGGTTGGAAGGGTCGGTCGTGCCCGACGGAGTGCTTGAAGTCTCTGCAGTTCCGAAGGGTGTGGCGCATGTCCTTGTGGTACGGGCACTGGGCATCGAGGATGTCGTCCAGCGTGCGTTCGCCTCCACGAGGTCCTCCTCGGGCGCGAGAGGCGGGCGGTCCAGCGGCGTGAACCTCTTCGCGAGGCCTCTTCTCCCAACGCTTGTCGGGCTGCTGGTTCGTGTCGCGTCGCGGCGCCGCCGGTGCTGGCTTCGTTCCTCCGATGAGGTCCCGAGCTCGCTCGTCGGCGGTGATATAGAGGTCGGCTTCCCGGAACAGCTGTTCGGAGGTAGTCGGCGCCATCTGCAGTATGGTTCGGACGAAGGCTGAGTCATCGGATCCCTGGTAGAAGTCTTCGATCACCGCCGCCTCCGCGACCTCGGGGATACGATTTCTCATGGTCTGGAATCTTTTGAGGTATGATCGGAGAGTGTAACACCATAAAAACCATCAATTAAAAATAATGAATTTAGTTATTATATTAATTAGGGTAATAATTTTTTTTAAAGTGTTTAATTATTTAATTGCATTTTGATCGTTTTTCTTTGTATGTGCTTGATTGAACGGATGATTGTTATTAACTTCCTTTTAAAATGAAATCCTAGTAATTAAAATAATAACTGAGTAAAATAGTAATTATTAGTCTAAAAGTAAGTATTTTGTTTATAAATATTTTTGGTGAATTTTTTTTATGACTTTTTGAACTCTTTAAATAATCACTTCAGAATTAGAAAAAAAAACCAAATCCTACACTACCGGCCCACTAGGGGCCCATGCCCCAAACCCTAGCCTCTACTGCGCACCACGCGCGCGCGTCCCTGGGCAAAGCCCCAGCCGCCGCCTCCCATTCCTCTCTCCCTCCATTCTCTCTCCCACTCCCTCTCTCCTCTGTCTTCTATCTCCCTCTCTCTACTCGCCTCTCTCCAGCGCGCAAGCACCAGGAACCGGCCGAGCGCCCAGCCGCCGAGCCTGACACGCTCCCGCGCCGCCGCGCGAGCAGCCCGGCCCCACCGCGCGCGCACCCAGGCGCGCTCGCCTGCGCGCGAGCCAAGCCCGCCCAGCCGCGCGAGCGCCCTCTGCAGCCGCCGCGCGCAGCCGCCGGCCAAGCCGCGAGCTCCCTGCCGCGACGCTTGCGCGCGAGCAGCCGCGACGCCCTTGGAGACCCGACTGCACCGCGGCCCCACCGCGTGCCGCGAGCCGACCACGATGCCCCGGCCAAGTCCCGCGCTTCCAACGCCCGAGCCTAGGACGCGACTCCGACCGTTCGCTTCGTCGATTTATGGAGCTCTTCACTCGACCGTTTCTTCTTCCTCTCCATTTGCTCTCCATTAACGCTACCGAGATGAAACCGACGCCATTAAATTTGTTTAATGGGGTTAAACGCCGACGTACTTCTCTCTCCCTGGCCGACCCCTCCTCTGCTCTTATCTCTCTATAAATCCCTCGCTCAGACCCTGTGGAGCTAGTACCTGGCCGCCCAAACTTCTCCACGCGCTCTCTACTCTCTCTCTCCGTGAAACTAGACGACGTAGCTTCGCTCGCCATCACCAGAACTCTGCTCACCGGAGTTCGCCGGAGCTGCTCGCCATCGAGGATTGCCGGTGTCCTCGACGTCGTGCCCGCGTCGACTCCCCTGCGTCTGCTCGCCGAACTCCCGCCAGCCCCTCCCTGCTCACCCATCGTTTTGCGCAAAGAAAACAGAGAAAGGTAGAAGATAAACATGTGTTATTTTTAGTCCTTGATTTTGTGTAATATCTATCTAGAAAATTTTCAGATCACAAGAAATAAAAATAGGGCCCTGTAATTTTATGTGCTACCCCAATAGTCAGTAGTTAATCGCGATATAGTTTCCATAGCGATATGTAATTTTTAGTTTGTATGTTTTGAGTATGAAATCATGTGTACAACGACTAATGCCATGTGTATAAAGTAATCTATTTTTTTAGTGTTTCTGTTGTCTTTCGCCTTTGTGTATTTTAATTTGAGTATGTTTGTTGACATTAATTTAAATATAGTATGTTAGAGTAAAATATTAAGAGATAGATAGACCACATATTTGGAACAAAAATACTAGATGAATAATTGTATGGTTATCTTTGCTCAGGATGAACTATAAATTTGTAGTCACACTGTATCTGTTCGTATGTGCGATTATAGATAAATTGCTTCTTCACTAAGTCGTATTAGAGTCTCGATTAGTATTAAATAATATAGCTACTATGACTACTGTAAACTAAATAGTAGAATTATATTGGTGGGTTAATTTAGTTCTTCTAAATATCAAGGTTAAGTGACTTTTAAATAATATTGTAACGTCTACTATAATTTTCTTTTAGAAAGAAATAATAAAATATACTCCACATAATATCCGGTGGAAATAATTAATTAGCTAATTAAACTTACTCCATAGAGTTTGGTTTAACACGATATATATATTAATGAATTTATATAGTATACACTTTCATAGTCAAATATGCCATATAGATCTCTCTAGTGAATTATGCAAAGGAATTGATCGTTGAGGTGTTTTATTTTATATTATAGTTACAAATTAAGTTTTCTTTTTGAGAATGTTTTTCTTTTACGATGTGTTAATGTGTATGTTATGGTGTATGATTATGTGATGATGCATGTTTATTTATTTGTGTACGTTTTATTTTTGTATGTGCGCTATGTGACTCTATTAGAAGCCGACCGTGTGGTAGAGGATTTGAATACGTTCGAAGACGAACCACAGGACTCGCTTGAGCAAGGCAAGTGGATTCCCCCTCTGCATACTCTTTTTGTACCCAGTCATTGCATTTAATAATGTTTACTTTTGATATACTGCATAATTTGATGGGTTTCACCTAATTAAGGATTTCCTAGATTTACTACCTGTATTCCTTGTTTAACCTGGGGAAATAATTAAGCTGTGCGAGATTTACGCTACCGCTCAACCTAATAATTTCTTAATGTCACACATTAATTGATTTTAATGTTCCAAAGATTTAATTGGCAATTATGGCATTAACCCGATGGTTAAGATAACTTTATTGCAAATTTAATTGGAACATGGAGTGACCACCCAGGATAACAGTGCAACCACGAGTGCTATCATGGCTCTGGCTTTGGTAAATAGCTCTATATGCTTAGTGCCTAGCAACCTTACCTGAAAGATGGGCAAGAGGGGGAGCGGTAGGTGCTGGCAGCCCACGTTAACATGGGGTCGTATTCTTGGCTAAGGTACTTCACCCAGGGGGCCACCACCATCGTCTTAGAAACCTTAGCGGGTTGCTTCGTATTAAGTGTATTTTGTGAAAACCTCATAATGGATCCCTAGCCATTCACCTCGGCAGTGTCTAAGGGTTCGATCAACCCGGGCTAGATGGGATACATGGCTTGTGGGTAAAGTTGTACCACCTCTGCAGAGTGTAAAACTGATATATCAGCCGTGCTCCCGGTTATGAGCGACCTGGACTCCTCACATGATAATTGAACTTAAAGATGGACATAAATTGAGATCCGATGATCTGTCAATAATTTGCTTAAGTGGTTTCACTTAAGTGTTTTTGTTATATTCATATTCCTTTGTTTAATTGAGATATTTGGGATTCACTCTTATTAGTAAGACAGGTGTTGTTAATAAAATGTTGACCAACTAAAATGCTTACTGCTCAACCTTAGCCTCACCTTGTTATACCTGCATTAATTTTTCCCCCACTTGCTGAGCCCCGACCATAAGTGAGCTCACCCTTGCTAATATTTTGATCAGAGGGTGATGCTGGAGACTTTGATGGAGAATTTATCGACGAGGAATTCTAAGTCTAACGATGCGCCGGTCAACTTCCTGTGGAAGATTGCCCAGTTGTTTATTTCCGCTTTACTTTGATATGATACTTGTTTAAGACACAATGTTTCGGATGATGTAATAAAGTTTTATACTCTCTTTACGCCTTTATTGCATTGTCTTTTGATATATTACACTTGTGACGTCAACATATGTGTGGAAATGGATCCTGGCACACATATGGTATGCGCTCGGTTCTACCCCCCTGGAACCGGGTGTGACAGAAGTGGTATCAAAGCCAATGCTGACCCTAGGTCGTTAGATTAGTTAGAAATGGAAAGCCTAGTTGTTCAAAACTTGCTAATTTCATTCCTATAACTTCCTTTATCAGTCTTACCTCTTTGAAATTCAACTAAGTTGACTCTTCTCTTGTAGATGGTTCGCACTCTCCAAACCACTCGCGTCAACACCAGCTACGCCCCTCAGCCCCGGCAGATCTCGGTCTACCCATTGGTAGTCGAGGATGCTCCAGCGAATCTCCCTCCCGTCCGAGTGGAGAACGTGATCAACCTGGAGGACAGCTCGGAGGAGCAGCTGCCGACCCCCACCCCGTTGGCCGAGTCCCTGGCCTTCGCAGCTGCGTCATCGACGTCAGCATCGTTGGCACCAGCCTTCCAAGCACCTGCACCTGGAGGCGACGACCCCGATGACTCCGGAGACGGCGACGACGAGGATGACGACGACGACGACGATGGAGAGGATGAGCACGTCCACGAGGAAGCTGACTACGCCCAGCAAGACCACTTCATGGGGATTGGTCCGGTTGTCGAACATTACACATCAATGTTCGAGACAGGACACTTTCCCAACCTGCTGCAAGCAGTGCTGCACGAGCTAGGAGCCTACGTCCGCCCCCTGTACGAGACGAGGCGAGTGAGCGAGCCTCCCCGGGCTTGCTATTACATCACTCGCATCCATGTCAGGGTGATGGATGCAGGTGACAGGGGATTCAGGACTCTGTCTGCTCACGAGTCCCTGATACCGCTGTCCACCTACATTGCCTCTGTCAGCGACGCTGCCCGTCGGACCCTGTGGTCGCTTAGCCACACCTACCGGCAGTAGCTGCAGAACACAAGGTTCAGGCATCTCCCTCAGCGCCTGCGTGGAGAAAGCCAGACCAACATTGTCCTAGGTGAACTTGGTGAGGATCGCCTCAACACCCTAGCTGGTGTAGTGGCCGGTCTCAACACCGACCTGGACAGTGCCACTCTAGACCTCTACAGTGTGCACTTGGAGCTAGAGAGTGCCCACGCCAGGATTGCAGCCCTGGAAGCCCAACTGCAAGGACTGAATCCGCCTGAAGCTCAGGTTCCCGCCGTGGCGTTGTCTCCTCCCTGCAAGAGGCTGCGCTATGGAGAGCCCGGATCAGTCACTAGGCTGCTTTAGGAGTGTTGATCATGATGTAATAAGTTACGCTTCACGTTAGACGATGAAACTATCTTTAAATTTTTATATTAATAAATATCAACCATGTGATGGTGATTGGTTGAAATGCTTGATTTGAATCTTTGTTTGAGTGCTATGGTCTTATGGAATGATGGCCATAAGAACATATAAAATTTGTAAAACTTAAGCTATTTTCCCTCTTGAATCTTTTCTACTCCTCACTTTTCTAAGGACTTCACTTCCTAACAAATCAGATGGTGAACCAACGTCAAGGACCTAACAACCGGAACTAGCATGGACAACAAGCACCACCACCACCGCCACCACCAAATCCCAATATGGAGCAGTTCATCGCCGCCCAAATGCAGATTCTACAAGGACTCACTGCTGCGGTCCAGCAATTACAACAGAACCAACAGAATCAGCAACCCCAGCAGCAGCAGTATGCACCCCCGGCCAGAGATAAGCACCGGGATTTCATGAGTCATCACCCGCCAACTTTCTCTCATGTGGTTGATCCTTTGGATGCCGATGACTGGCTTAAGGTTATCAGAAAGAAGTTGGACATCACTCAGTGCAACGACCGGGAGAAGGTCTTGTACGCCTCGGGAAGACTCGAGGGAGCTGCGTCCGATTGGTGGGATGCCTTCACAGCGGCACATCCCAATGCTGATACTATAACCTGGCAGGAGTTTCAGGAGAACTTCCACGCTCACCACATCCCCTCGGGAATCATGAAGCTAAAGAAGAAGGAGTTCCTTTCTCTTACTCAAGGGAATATGTCTGTCAGTGAGTATCGTGATCGCTTCACTCAGCTTTCATGTTATGCCCCTGAGGAAGTAGACACTGATGAGAAGCGCCAAGAGCGTTTCCTGGAAGGATTGATTGGACCTCTGAACTATCAACTTCAGAGTCACACATTCCCCAACTTCCAGACACTCCTGAACAAGGCAATTGGCCTAGAAAGCAAAAGGAAGGAGCTATCTGACCATAAGAGAAAATTTCAAGGTCAGTCCAGCAGGAACACCCGGCCAAATAATGCTCAAGGTTCGCAGTTCCGCTCTGGAAATCAGGGTGGAAATAATTATCAAGTGCAACACTCTGGACAGCAAAGCCAGAGAAATAATCAGAGTCAGAATCAACAAAGGAGCAACCCCCAGACCAACCAGAGGTCTGGTGGAAATTCACAGAACCGTCAGGGTGGCACCAACAACACTCAGGCCAGAAACAACGTACCTGTCCAACCCAACGGTTGTTTCAAGTGCGGTGAATTAGGCCACTATGCCAACAATTGCCCAAGGCGCAACCAGCAAACACCTCAAAGGAGCAACACTCAGAGAAACGACCAGAGCACCCCCGCTCGTGGATCTGCTCAGAACAAGACTCCGCAGAACCAGAGCCGAGGAAGGGTCAATCACGTCACTGCGGAATCAGTGCCTGAGGATGCCAACATTGTGTATGGTATGTTCCTTGTTAACTCCATACCTGCATCAGTTTTATTTGACTCTGGAGCATCACATTCATTTATAACTGAGTCATTTGTGGAAAAACATAACATACCTAAGTACCCTCTGAAGAGGATATTACACATTAGTTCACCAGGAGGTGACATGAAGGCCACACACTCATGCCCTCATGTTAATATCAAGATTCAAGGAATAGATTTTACAGTCGACCCAGTGGTCCTAGGATCCAACGGAATTGATGTGATTCTTGGATGCAACTGGTTGAAAAGTTGTGATGGAGTGATACGGTGTGCCAACGGAACAATTACGTTGACAAGTCCTCAAGGTGAAAGAATCCAAGTCAACATAGACAAGTCAACAGATGAAAAAGGGAAGACAGTGATCAATCACTTGGAAGAAAAGCCCTTGGAAAATATCAAAGTAGTGTGCGAATACCCAGACGTATTTCCGGAAGAATTACCAGGTATGCCACCTGACCGTGATATAGAGTTTTCTATTGAATTAGTACCCGGAACCGCACCTATCTCGAAAAGACCTTATAGAATGGATGGCAAAGATTTAGTAGAACTGAAGAAACAAATAGAAGAATTACTAGAAAAAGGTTTTATTCGCCCAAGTTCATCCCCTTGGGGAGCCCCAGTGCTATTTGTGAACAAGAAGGATGGTTCGAGGAGAATGTGTGTGGATTATAGAAGTTTGAATGAAGTAACCATCAAGAATAAATACCCACTACCTCGGATTGAAGATTTATTCGATCAAATGAAGGGAGCTAAGATATTCTCGAAGATAGATCTAAGATCGGGATATCATCAGTTAAAGATTCGAGCAGAAGATGTACCGAAGACAGCCTTCACGACGAGATATGGATTATATGAGTTTTTGGTCATGTCATTTGGACTGACTAATGCACCAGCATACTTTATGAACTTGATGAATAAAGTATTCATGGAATATCTGGATCAGTTTGTGGTCGTATTCATTGACGACATACTGATATATTCTCCGAATGAAGAAACACACGAAGATCATCTAAGGCTAGTCCTACAAAAGCTTCGTGACAACCAACTGTACGCAAAATTCTCGAAGTGTGATTTTTGGTTGAAAGAAGTTGCTTTCTTAGGGCATATTGTTACCGATGGTGGAATTAAAGTGGACCCAGGAAAGATAAGTGAGATACTAAATTGGAAGCAACCCACAGATGCGTCCAAGATCAGAAGTTTTCTTGGATTAGCAGGATACTATAGAAGATTTATTGAAGGTTTTTCCAAGTTAGTGAAGCCTCTTACTTCTCTACTGGAGAAAGGCAAAGAGTTCAAATGGGATGAAGCTTGTCAGAATTGTTTTGAGGAACTCAAGAAGAGGTTAACCACTGCACCAATACTGGTAATGCCAGACATCCACAAGGGATTTGATGTGTATTGTGATGCATCACACCTTGGACTTGGATGTGTGCTAATGCAAGAAGGAAAAGTGATTGCTTATGCTTCAAGACAGTTGAGAAAGCATGAAAAGAATTATCCTACGCATGATTTGGAACTAGCTGCCGTAGTGCATGCTTTGAAGATTTGGAGGCACTATATGATTGGAAACAAGTGCAAAATCTTCACGGATCACAAAAGCCTGAAATATATATTCACTCAGAAGGAACTCAACCTCAGACAAAGAAGATGGCTTGAGTTGATTAAAGATTATGATTTGGAAATACAATATCACCCCAGTAAAGCGAATGTAGTAGCTGATGCTTTGAGCCGTAAGGGTCAAGTGAACAACGTCACTACTCATTTGATGTCACAAGAATTATGCTGGGAAATGGAACGACTCAACCTTGGATTTCTCAATAATGTAGAAACAACAGTGATGGAGGTTGAATCTACTTTGGAAGAAGAGATTCGTAAAGGACAAGAGTCCGATGAGAAGATTAAGGAAATTAAATCTTTGATTAGTTTGGGTAAAGCCCCAGATTTCACGGAAGATGAACAAGGCACAATATGGTTTAAGAAGAGAATATGTGTACCGGAAATCGAGCACTTACGCCAACTTATTTTGAGAGAAGCTCATGATTCAGCTTACTCTATTCACCCTGGAAGTACAAAGATGTACCAGGATCTTAAGGAAAAGTATTGGTGGTACGGATTGAAAAGAGATGTTGCTACTCATGTTGCATTATGTGACGTGTGTCAGCGAGTTAAAGCCGAACACCAAAGACCAGCAGGATTGCCACAACCTCTCAAGGTACCTGAATGGAAATGGGAAGAAATCAGTATGGATTTCATAGTTGGACTACCTCGCACTCGAGATGGCTATGATTCAATATGGGTCATAGTAGACAGGTTAACTAAAGTAGCACACTTTATACCTGTGAAGACAACCTACTCAGGAGCCCAGTTAGCAGAATTGTACATGTCGAGGATTGTTTGTCTGCATGGAGTACCGAAGAAGATCGTATCCGATCGAGGAACCCAGTTTACCTCGCGCTTTTGGAAAAGACTTCATGAGTCCATGGATACCAAGCTAAACTTTAGTTCAGCTTATCATCCTCAAACGGATGGGTAAACGGAAAGAACAAACCAAGTCTTGGAAGATATGCTAAGAGCTTGCGCTCTAAAGCATGGTAGGAGCTGGGATAAAAGTTTGCCTTATGCAGAATTTTCGTATAACAACAGTTATCAAGCGAGTCTCAAAATGGCACCGTTTGAAGCACTATATGGACGAAAGTGTAGAACACCACTTTATTGGAATCAGACTGGAGAAAGTCAAGTATTTGGTCCAGAAATTCTCCAAGAGGCGGAAAAACAAGTACAAATTATCAGAGAAAATTTGAAGACAGCACAGTCAAGACAGAAGAGCTATGCTGATAATAGAAGAAGAGAATTGATGTTTGAAGTAGGAGACTTTGTCTACCTTAAAGTTTCACCGATGAGAGGAATGAAAAGGTTTAAGGTTAAAGGAAAATTATCACCTCGCTATATCGGCCCATTTAAGATTTTGGAAAGAAAAGGTGAAGTAGCCTACCAGTTAGAGCTACCCGATAGATTATCAGATGTGCATGACGTATTTCACGTATCACAGCTTAAGAAGTGCTTGAGAGTACCAGAAGAACAGTTACCCATGGAAGAACTGAATGTTAATGAGGATTTGACTTATTCGGAGTACCCGATCAGAATCTTGGAAACATCTCGCAGAATTACGCGAAGTAAAGTCATTAACATGTGCAAAGTTCAGTGGAGCCATCATTCAGAAGATGAGGCCACTTGGGAAAGAGAAGATGAACTCAGAACAGAATTTCCCCAATTGTTCTCGGAAGTTTCTTAATCTCGAGGACGAGATTCTTTTTAAGAGGGGTAGGTTTGTAACACCATAAAAACCATCAATTAAAAATAATGAATTTAGTTATTATATTAATTAGGGTAATAATTTTTTTTAAAGTGTTTAATTATTTAATTGCATTTTGATCGTTTTTCTTTGTATGCGCTTGATTGAACGGATGATTGTTATTAACTTCCTTTTAAAAAGAAATCCTAGTAATTAAAATAATAACTGAGTAAAATAGTAATTATTAGTCTAAAAGTAAGTATTTTGTTTATAAATATTTTTGGTGAATTTTTTTATGACTTTTTGAACTCTTTAAATAATCACTTCAGAATTAGAAAAAAAACCAAATCCTACACTACCGGCCCACTAGGGGCCCATGCCCCAAACCCTAGCCTCTACTGCGCACCACGCGCGCGCGTCCCTGGGCAAAGCCCCAGCCGCCGCCTCCCATTCCTCTCTCCCTCCATTCTCTCTCCCACTCCCTCTCTCCTCTGTCTTCTATCTCCCTCTCTCTACTCGCCTCTCTCCAGCGCGCAAGCACCAGGAACCGGCCGAGCGCCCAGCCGCCGAGCCTGACACGCTCCCGCGCCGCCACGCGAGCAGCCCGGCCCCACCGCGCGCGCACCCAGGCGCGCTCGCCTGCGCGCGAGCCAAGCCCGCCCAGCCGCGCGAGCGCCCTCTGCAGCCGCCGCGCGCAGCCGTCGGCCAAGCCGCGAGCTCCCTGCCGCGACGCTTGCGCGCGAGCAGCCGCGACGCCCTTGGAGACCCGACTGCACCGCGGCCCCACCGCGTGCCGCGAGCCGACCACGATGCCCCGGCCAAGTCCCGCGCTTCCAACGCCCGAGCCTAGGACGCGACTCCGACCGTTCGCTTCGTCGATTTATGGAGCTCTTCACGCGACCGTTTCTTCTTCCTCTCCATTTGCTCTCCATTAACGCTACCGAGATGAAACCGACGCCATTAAATTTGTTTAATGGGGTTAAACGCCGACGTACTTCTCTCTCCCTGGCCGACCCCTCCTCTGCTCTTATCTCTCTATAAATCCCTCGCTCAGACCCTGTGGAGCTAGTACCTGGCCGCCCAAACTTCTCCACGCGCTCTCTACTCTCTCTCTCCGTGAAACTAGACGACGTAGCTTCGCTCGCCATCACCAGAACTCTGCTCACCGGAGTTCGCCGGAGCTGCTCGCCATCGAGGATTGCCGGTGTCCTCGACGTCGTGCCCGCGTCGACTCCCCTGCATCTGCTCGCCGAACTCCCGCCAGCCCCTCCCTGCTCACCCATCGTTTTGCGCAAAGAAAACAGAGAAAGGTAGAAGATAAACATGTGTTATTTTTAGTCCTTGATTTTGTGTAATATCTATCTAGAAAATTTTCAGATCACAAGAAATAAAAATAGGGCCCTGTAATTTTATGTGCTACCCCAATAGTCAGTAGTTAATCGCGATATAGTTTCCATAGCGATATGTAATTTTTAGTTTGTATGTTTTGAGTATGAAATCATGTGTACAACGACTAATGCCATGTGTATAAAGTAATCTATTTTTTTAGTGTTTCTGCTGTCTTTCGCCTTTGTGTATTTTAATTTGAGTATGTTTGTTGACATTAATTTAAATATAGTATGTTAGAGTAAAATATTAAGAGATAGGTAGACCACATATTTGGAACAAAAATACTAGATGAATAATTGTATGGTTATCTTTGCTCAGGATGAACTATAAATTTGTAGTCACACTGTATCTGTTCGTATGTGCGATTATAGATAAATTGCTTCTTCACTAAGTCGTATTAGAGTCTCGATTAGTATTAAATAATATAGCTACTATGACTACTGTAAACTAAATAGTAGAATTATATTGGTGGGTTAATTTAGTTCTTCTAAATATCAAGGTTAAGTGACTTTTAAATAATATTGTAACGTCTACTATAATTTTCTTTTAGAAAGAAATAATAAAATATACTCCACATAATATCCGGTGGAAATAATTAATTAGCTAATTAAACTTACTCCATAGAGTTTGGTTTAACACGATATATATATTAATGAATTTATATAGTATACACTTTCATAGTCAAATATGCCATATAGATCTCTCTAGTGAATTATGCAAAGGAATTGATCGTTGAGGTGTTTTATTTTATATTATAGTTACAAATTAAGTTTTCTTTTTGAGAATGTTTTTCTTTTACGATGTGTTAATGTGTATGTTATGGTGTATGATTATGTGATGATGCATGTTTATTTATTTGTGTACGTTTTATTTTTGTATGTGCGCTATGTGACTCTATTAGAAGCCGACCGTGTGGTAGAGGATTTGAATACGTTCGAAGACGAACCACAGGACTCGCTTGAGCAAGGCAAGTGGATTCCCCCTCTGCATACTCTTTTTGTACCCAGTCATTGCATTTAATAATGTTTACTTTTGATATACTGCATAATTTGATGGGTTTCACCTAATTAAGGATTTCCTAGATTTACTACCTGTATTCCTTGTTTAACCTGGGGAAATAATTAAGCTGTGCGAGATTTACGCTACCGCTCAACCTAATAATTTCTTAATGTCACACATTAATTGATTTTAATGTTCCAAAGATTTAATTGGCAATTATGGCATTAACCCGATGGTTAAGATAACTTTATTGCAAATTTAATTGGAACATGGAGTGACCACCCAGGATAACAGTGCAACCACGAGTGCTATCATGGCTCTGGCTTTGGTAAATAGCTCTATATGCTTAGTGCCTAGCAACCTTACCTGAAAGATGGGCAAGAGGGGGAGCGGTAGGTGCTGGCAGCCCACGTTAACATGGGGTCATATTCTTGGCTAAGGTACTTCACCCAGGGGGCCACCACCATCGTCTTAGAAACCTTAGCGGGTTGCTTCGTATTAAGTGTATTTTATGAAAACCTCATAATGGATCCCTAGCCATTCACCTCGGCAGTGTCTAAGGGTTCGATCAACCCGGGCTAGATGGGATACATGGCTTGTGGGTAAAGTTGTACCACCTCTGCAGAGTGTAAAACTGATATATCAGCCGTGCTCCCGGTTATGAGCGACCTGGACTCCTCACATGATAATTGAACTTAAAGATGGACATAAATTGAGATCCGATGATCTGTCAATAATTTGCTTAAGTGGTTTCACTTAAGTGTTTTTGTTATATTCATATTCCTTTGTTTAATTGAGATATTTGGGATTCACTCTTATTAGTAAGACAGGTGTTGTTAATAAAATGTTGACCAACTAAAATGCTTACTGCTCAACCTTAGCCTCACCTTGTTATACCTGCATTAATTTTTCCCCCACTTGCTGAGCCCCGACCATAAGTGAGCTCACCCTTGCTAATATTTTGATCAGAGGGTGATGCTGGAGACTTTGATGGAGAATTTATCGACGAGGAATTCTAAGTCTAACGATGCGCCGGTCAACTTCCTGTGGAAGATTGCCCAGTTGTTTATTTACGCTTTACTTTGATATGATACTTGTTTAAGACACAATGTTTCAGATGATGTAATAAAGTTTTATACTATCTTTACGCCTTTATTGCATTGTCTTTTGATATATTACACTTGTGACGTCAACATATGTGTGGAAATGGATCCTGGCACACATATGGTATGCGCTCGGTTCTACCCCCCTGGAACCGGGTGTGACAGAGAGTTTCGTCCCCCCGGCGCTTGATGGATTTGAGGTCCCATGGTTGCGCCGGCTTGTCGAAGAGGGACTAGAAGTTGGCAATGAAGCATCGACTGAAATCACTCCAGTCATCGATGCAGTGTCGTGGTAGGTGTCGCAGCCATTGCAGTGCATCTTGCCCGAGGACGATGGGCAAGTACGCGGTCATCACGTCCTCGGTTGCCCCAGCAGCTCAGGCAGCGGTGGTGTATACGGCCAGCTAGCCTCCCGGATCCTGCTTAGGTTCATATTGGTCGACGTTGGATACCTTGAAGTTAGGGGGCCATTGAATGGCTCTGAGGCGTGGAGTAAGTGCCGACACTCCACACGTGTCCTCTTGTCGTCGGGGATGACGTCTGTCCCGGGGAGGGGAGTGGTTGTCGTGGTGCCTCGACCGTCCCCGGGTGGTGCCGCTAGTCGAAGCCGTTGCTGACTCAGTCCTAGTGGCCTGACTCCGGGATGGGACACCGTGGTCCCTGTCGTATTCTTCCCAGCGACGGATCTCGCTCTCATGTCGTCGTTCGCACGAAGCGTTGATGGAGCTCCGTGCGTCCCGCCGACTGTTGATGGCGTGTCGTAGATCGTTCGGCGGATGTGCGAGAGGTAGAAGATGGTTGGCTGCTCGAGTGAACAGTCGCCGGTAGCCCTCGGCGTCGGGAGTCTGAGGGAGACCGTCGGCTATCCGAGCCAATACTCCGCTGACTTCACTCGGCGTGTTCAAGGCTCGGGCAAAGTCGGGGTTCAGGTTGCGCCCGAAGAGTGGATTTTCCCGACGTTGCCTTGTTTCCTGTTCGGCCTGTTCTTGAGCTCGTCGGCGATCGCGTCGTCGGGAATTCCTCCTTTCCCGGAAGACACGCTCTTCCGGGGTTTCTCCCATCTCCGAGGCCTCATCTCGTGACACAGGCTGCGTTGGGTCCCGCTCTCCGGCCTCGTGATGTCGCCGGATATTTCGGCGTCGGTTCCTTCATCGGCGGGATTCCCGCTGAGGAGGTTCCTCTCCAGGTGCAGTCGGCTCGTCGTCGGAGATGGGGGGCGACTCCACTCTCCCGATGAAGAGGACGTCGGGGTAGAATGGTGCAGCTGTCGTGACGATCTTCTTTCTGTTCTCCTTTGAGGGCAGAGGCACAGAAAGAACAACTTGCTTCCTCCCGATTTTATTTGCTTCTTTCTTTCTTGTGATTTGTGTCCATTCTTTCGTCGGAGAGGTAGACAGTGGAGTTCTCCGGGTTGACGGACCCTGGGCCTCTGGCTTGCCAGAGGCGATCTTTTTTCGGAGCATTGGAGGTTGCGCCTTTTCCTGCCTTGCCCCGATTTTCCTGGAGATTTCTGAGGAAGATCTTCTCTTCGTCGGATCCGCGATGCGATGCAGAGTTCCCTCCTCATCCGCTACAGATGAGATGGTTCCGAAGCAGAATGTGGACCTGGGGCGGAAGACGATCTTGTGCAGGAAGGTGACGGCCATTGAGCTAGCTTGGATTGACGACACACCCCCTACCTGGCGCGCCAGCTGTCGGTGTTTTGGGTCCGACCGCACACCCGGGGTTACCCCTCAAGGTGCTTTTAGGAGTAGGACGGTGTTATCGACTGTAGCTCAATGGTTCATGTTGGTTGCACGAGAAATAGTGGACAATGGTTTACAGGTTCGGGCCGCTTTGAAATGCGTAACAACCTACATCCTGGTGAGAGTGCTTTATGTGGTGGATTACAAGGAAATTCTCTAGTGCGGGGAATGTAGAGAGTTGGGGTGGATGGCTGAGTAGTGAGCGTCTTGTTCTGAAGGGGTGCCCCCTAGGCCTTATATATTCGACCATGGGGCAATACATGCAGATATGATAACAGCGTGCACCTAAATGATAGTGAACCAACTGCGTCTATCTTCCTATAATTCAGCCGACTCATCCTCGCTTGATTCTGATGCATGGAGCCCTCGTGCGGGAAGGTTGGGTCACTGTTGTGATCCTTGTTTGAATTCATCGGGCCGTCTGGGCTTGCACCGATCCGGCCTTATGTCGATCCGCTTCACTGGTCGTCTCTCCCAGGCCCACAAGGGGATGACCTTACGAATTATGGGGCCCTTGGGCCTTTCGTGAGGTCTTTTATCCTTCTGGTGGACCCGAGGGATATCTATCCCCTACATTGACGGCGATGTTGGCGGCGTCCTCGTTGGAGGAGGAGTCGGTGGAGCTCTCGTCGGAGTCCCATTCCTAGCACATGTGCGCATCGTCGCCCTTCTTCTTGTAGTATTTCTTTTTCTCCTTTTTCTTCCCCTTCTTGTCTTCGTCCCTGTCACTTTCACTAGAAATTGGACATTTAGCTATGAAATGGCCGGACTTACCACACTGGTAGCACACCCTATTGGAGTGGGGCTTGTAATCCTTCCCCCTCCTTTGCTTGAGGATTTGGAAGCTCTTGATGATGAGCACCATCTCCTCATTGTCGAGCCTGGAGGCGTCGATTGGAAGCCTACTTGGTGTAGAGTCCTTCTTTTCTTCCGTTGCTTTGAATGCAACAGATTGCACCTCGAGTGTAGAGGTGGCACCTTGCTCCAAGTTGACAATGTGTTTAGAGTCTTTGATCATTAGTTCAAAGCTCACAAACTTGACAATAACCTCCTCAGGAGACATCTGCTTGTATCTAGGATCCCCACGTATTAATTGAACTTGAGTAGGATTACGAAATACGAGGGATCTAAGAATAACCTTGACCATTTCATGGTCATCCCATTTTGTGCTCCTGAGGTTGCGCAATTGATTCACCATTGTCTTGAGCCGGTTATACATTGCTTGCAGCTCTTCTCCTTTGTTGAGGACGAATTAATCGAGTTCTCACTCGATCGTCTCGCGCTTGGTGATCTTGGTCACATCGTCCCCTTCGTGCGCCGTTTTGCGGACGTCCCAAATTTCTTTGGCGTTCTTCAACCCTTGCACCTTATTATACTCCTCTCAACATAAAGAGGTGTGGAGTATATATAAAAGTTGCTTGTGAGTTGAAGTGCCTATTTTGGGCGGCCTCGTCCGAGTCGTAGTCCTCGTCCCCTACCTTTGGTGCCTGCGCTCCAAACTCAACAATATCTTAAATACATTCGCGGAGTGAGGTTAGATGGTGCCTCATTTTATCACTCCACATGCAATAATCTTCACCATCAAAATATGGTGGTTTGTCTAGGGGTACGGAAAGTAATGGAGCGTGCTTTAAAATACGGGGATAACGTAGGGGCATCTTACTATACTTCTTGCGCTCATGGCGCTTAGAAGTAGTTGATGACTCGGTGCCGGACATGGAAGGTGACAAAGAGTCAGTCTCGTAGTAGACCACTTTCTTCATCTTTTTCTTGTCACCTCTCCGATTTGACTTAATGGAGGAAGAGGATTCCTCCTTATACTTGTGTCCGGACTCCCTTGAGAGAGTCCTCCCTGAGCCTGCGTGCTTGTCGCCAGTCATGATCTCCCTCTTGGCGTGATCTTAATGAAGTACTAGCTCTGATACCAATTGAAAGTTGCCTAAAGGGGGTGAATAGGAGAAACCTAAAATTTACAAACTTAAACACACACTAAAGGCCGGGGTTAGCGTTAGAATTAAATTCAAGTCAAAAGAATGTTTCTCTTGCTAAGAGTTGCTCAAGGAATGTGGATGACGTATGGGAGCCAACTCAAATCAATACTAGCAAGGAAATGTTAGAGAGGGAAAACAAATCAAATGAGAATCAAAGTGAGTAGATACGATGATTTGTTTTACCGAGGTTCAGTTCCGAAGAACCTAGTCCCCGTTGAGGAGGTCATAAAGATCGGGTCTATTTCACCCCTTTCCCTCTCTCAAACAATCACTTAGACTGAGTGAGCCTTTTCCTTAATCTCACGGGTCACTTAGACCCCGCAAGGACCACCACACACTTAGGTGTCTCTTGCTTTGATTACAAGTCTCTTAAGAATAAGAAGGGAAAAAGAAAAGGCCAATCCAAGTGACAAGAGCAACAAAAGAACACAATTGATCCTCTCACAAGCCCTAATGCACTAGAGTTGATTTTGGGGACTTCGAGTGGATTGATTGCTTTGATTGTGTCTTGCAATGAATGAAGATTTTAGAAGGCTTGGATGGGAGTGAATGAGGTGGTTGGGGGTATTTATAGCCTCCCAACCACTTCTAGCTGTTGGCTAATTTCTATTGTCGATGGGCGCACCGGACAGTCCGGTGCGCCACCGAACAGTCACTGTGCACTATCCGGTGCGTGCCATGTTAGCGCAACCGTTAGGGTTCAGAGCAGTTTACCGTTGGAGCGCCTTGTCGTCTTGCTGCACCGGACAGTCCGGTGACCTCTGACTTTGCTGCTCTGAGTTCTGCGTGGCTGTCACACCCGGTTTCAGAAGGCAAATCGAATGCGAACTATGTACGTGCCAGGATCAGAATTCACATACACAACGATTACATAAATGAACATCATCGCACAGTGCTCGAATAATAACATAAAAGAGTATTAACTTATTACATCACAGAGTCAGAGACATCCACATAGTCATCAACTTAACGGGTAAATCAAAGTGCTAAGCGAAACGCAGTAAAGATAGGGCCTTCACAGGCAGCTGACTGGGGGTTTGCCGCCAACCCACACCTAGAATTCGTCGTAGTCTTGGAACACCTGGAAGTCTCCTTCCACGGCTTCATCTTCTCCTGAGCAGTGGTTGCAATGTGGACAACCTGGTGTTTTGTGGTAAAGCAAGGATGAGTACACATCAACGTACTCAGCAAATGCCCCGTTTGGCTGAAGTGGACTAGCTTTTATGTGGGGTTAGGCTCAAGCAGTTGCTTTTACTTGGCCAGGTATTTATTGTTAGTAGAACCCAGGTTTTATCATAGAACCCAAGTTATTATCCCAAAAAGTACCTCCTCAGAAAGGAAATACTAGAATTCATAATTAAAGTCGCCATCATTAACCATCATCATTAAAGTCATCATCTGAGGTGCATCCGAAGTATCTCTAATCAAAGAGGATCCCAAGGCTGCTCTTAACCGTGAGCACGGCTGATATATCAGTTTCATTACCCTCTGTAGAGGTCGCACACTTTACCCATGAGTCGTGATTCCCGTTTTGCGCGGTGATCATGACTCCCCATTGATCACTTCCTAGGTGGTCCGGCAGGGTATCACTACGTAGCTTTTGCAAAGATTCCCTAGAGGTCATAGCCGCCCGTTAGGTTTCTCCAATTTGATAAACACAGTACATCTCCCCGCAGGAGGGTGACTAACAAAAGCAAATCGAAAGAACCCCGGCACCCAACCTCGGCAGAGCAAGCACTGTGCCTGGACCCCATTGATGGCACGACGACGAAGCAACTACACCTCTAGTTCCTCTAATTAATTAGCTAAGGGCGTCCCATTTCACCCTCATGGTTGCACTGTTATCCTGGGTGGTCTCTCAACGAACAGGTCCTTACGGAGAGGTACTCGGGAAACAGCCCGAGTCCCCTTAAATGCCACAAGTATATCATCGTATCCAGAATAAAACCATGGTATCATCATTGTACCTCATCATGTTCATTGATTAAAGTAAAGCGCTAGCATAGAGCTAACCATGATAACCCAAAAGGTAAACAAGGATAAGGTAAATAGAAAGCTAGTCAATCCTTAGGTTTTAATTAAGTAGTGCAGGACAGTGAATTATAAATAAATAGGACATAATGGGTCAGAGGACACTTGCCTTCACCAAGCTGCGGCTGCTCAGGGTCTTCTCCTGCAACTTCCTCGGGAAACACAGACTGCTCGTTGTCTACGCAAAGCGATCATTCACTTTATACACTTGGGAAATAACAAAAGAGCAATATACCAAACATGTGCAACAGAGAGATCACAGGTCCAAATAGAAAAAGATTGGCAATATGGTGTTCCCTAGGTCTAGGGTAGATGACTATACAAAGTGATTCATTATTCACTAACCAGGTCTATGTCACTGTCATATTGTTCAGATAAAGTTAGTTTAGTGGTGGGGTTAATCATTATATGGTGTTAAGTCTATAAACTTTGTGGCGGAACTGCCCGAATTATTCCAACTTAAGTGCCTAAGTCCGACCTTAGAGGCTAGACCACACTTAAATGGGAATAACCCGTCAATCCCTCGGATCTAGTCCGACACGGCCACTGACAGGATCAAGTACCACAGTCTCACTCGATGGTGAGTCACAGAGCAAATACAATAAAGCATAAAACCATACATGAAAGAGTATTAAATTATTACATCACCATTGTCACCACCGGAGTTTTCGCAAAAGTAACCATCATTGTTTTTGGAGTGCAGCGGAAATAAACTAGCGATAAATAAATGGGGAGATGGGGAAGCCTATCCCATCACTCCTCACGCTCCTCCTCAGCCGAGGCAGGGTCCCACTCGACAGTCCAACCCGGTCGCAGGGTGGATGGCCAAGTCACTCCAGCAACCATGTCCTCCAGAGAACCTGTAAAAAGTTATGCCACAAGCAAGGCTGAGTATACTAATACTCAGCTAGACTTACCCGGTGTGAGGAGTCTATACTCCTCTACCTCTAGACATGCAGCTGTTTGGCTGTGGGGGTTTGGTTGCCAAAAGCACTAGCTGAGTTTCTAAAGCAAGATTTTAACTTAATCAAAGTTAAGTGTGACTCTCTTAAGGCTAAAAGTGTACTATCTATTCATACATAGTAGCAAGCATTTTTAGCAATCAACAGTTTGTATCATCTCAACCAGTTCCACTTGTTACTCAATGTAGCAGCATGGATCAAGCAGTCTCATTAGCTGCGAGAAACAGGCGATTCGAATCGAGTTTTTATCCTTGCAAGGTAAACCTAAACACACGGCATGTAGGGGCACTCCGTCCCCACACACCAACCGTCCCCATCGATTCCCTGGCAACAGAAAGGGGCTCACCGCCTTGGCGTACAATGCCCCACTGACCCCGACTGGCCGTCGTGCAGTGACCGCACTTGTACCCACCATAACCGGAATGGGAGACTACGTCTCAGGTCGCGTGAGGAGGGCAATCTGCGGGCAGGTTCACTCAGGTACTAGGCTTACCAATTTACCATATTTCTCGGTATGTGTTTAGTACGTTCAAACGCTTGACTCACGGTACCACACCTTAATCCTTAATCAACTTTTAATCCCGTGAACAACCAATCCCCATGGATTGTTGCCCACAAACCTCATCAATATGATAGGAAAGTGGATACAACCAATTCCTGACCTCGCGCGAGTGCTAGAAAAATCACTCGACTTCTACCGAGAACCTAATTAGTAAAGCAGCTACTCGACTTAGCGTACTAGTATTCATCTCATTAGGATTTCTGGGATCATGCAACTAGGGTTCCAAACAATTCCTACACCTAAGTGCACAATCAATCCTACAATCATTAAGTGAAGTAAAATAGCATAAATAACAGGTTATGCATAAAACCGGGGCTTGCCTTCCAAAGCAGTGGCAGGCAGGTCCTCTGGTGCAGGCTCTGGTGCTGGGTCGGGGGCAACCTCCTGGGCAGCTCCTTGCTCCGGCACGAGGACGTACTCTCCGTCAGCAAGATTACAGTCTATCGAAATGCAATGAACATGTATGTCATGATTATGCAAAATTTAAGAACATTAAGCTACAGAATTTAAGTCAAGAATTAACTTAGGGATCCTTGGCTACGAGGGTCTTTTGGTGGTATACATAGACTTATTACCTTTTAGGTTTAGGTTTTCTTTTAAGATAACATATTGGATTTGTATTGCCTTTATAGGTTTAGTGGACAATTATAGAGGTCCTAGGAAGACATTAAATTCCATCATCTATTTTCCTTCCTTAATTTCCATCTAGGGTTTCTAGTAGGGGTTTGAACTATGACAGTAGTTTAAAAATTTCCAAAAATTTTGTAAAAATTACAGTGGGTTGTCACTAGCTATACTAGCTTGTTTTGATAGTTTGAAGCTTAAAGTATAAAAGCTAAGCTTTAAACCAAAAATAACAATGGTTAGGCAAAATGGGCCACTTTACACTACAAGTCCTTTATTAAGGTGGTTTCTGACCTAATGGTTATTTTTGCTGGCCTCTAGTAGTGATAAAAAGCTCTTGTACCAAAAATGGCAGAGGGCAACATGGTGGTTAATTAATGATGGATTTGTGAAGTTTGGTGCACAAAGGGTGATTAGAACTAACTTGTTATTTGAAAAATATCAAACAACAGATTTCAGATTTTTCTTAAGTTCTTATTATCCAAACATTTGTTATCCTAAGGTTTGGGGAGGTTTCTCCTTAGGGGTATTTTTGTAGGGTTTTTCTAAGTTATCCTTATTTTCTTCATTTAAAAGGTATCTTGCTTATCTTACACTACAACAGGGTATGATACATTTTTCCAGTAAACTATATTGACTAAGTATCTCAACAAAAATAGGTGTGCTCTCTGTTTCATCATTTATAGCACTTTTTCTATTTTCCTTAAACTTAAGCATATTATAGAGTAAGGGGTTAAAACTATCTTAATGTAATGGACAGAGAGGTTTAACATTTTTAACTAGGTCAGTGGGTAGATATAAACTTCTCCAAATTTTTCTAACCCTAGTTAAATAGTGCAACCATTTTTCTTGCTATTATTAAGCTTTTGGCCAAAACTGAAAATAAATCAGAACCTTATATTTTCTCTAGTTCATATGGGGTTTTATATTTTTCTTAGACAGGTTACATTATTTAGAGTCTGGCAAAATTGGTTTGACTAAATTTGGATAAACCAAACAGAAGTTATGGGTTTTTAAAGTTTCTGTTTGAATTTAAAACAGATTTTAATTAGGTTTTTCTGAAAACGCAGTTTGCACCGAGACCCCTGGGGTTAAACTGATTCAAAACTCGCAGATCTACCCTCGGGCCACTATTCATGTGAGTCTTGGGCTTTACACTTAACCCCCCCAGGGTTCTCTCCCTCACACCCGCGGTCCCTCCCCTAAACAGAACAGTAGCCGTAGGAAAGAAAGGACGGTGCGGCTTACCGGCGGCGAGGGAGGTCCGGCGAAGGGTGGGGTCGGCTCGGGGAGGCTCTGGCGGTCACGTCGAGGTACGGCTCGTCGTCGGAGATGGCCGGAATCGCCCGGTCCACGCGTGCAGGCGGGTATCCTCGTCGGCGGCGAGTATACCGGCCCAACCACGGCGATCTGGTTCAATCCGACGGCACGGTGAGCATCACGGGGTCACGCAGCGATTGTGTGCACAAGGAATCGAAGGGTGGTGGAGTGGTTTACCCGGTCCACGTACTCCGGCGGGGTCGAGAGCTCCGGCGAGTGTGGACTGGCTTCTCCGGCGAAGGAAACTCCGATTCCTTGCTCGGGGAGTCTCACGGAGGTGTGCACAAGCTTCTCCGAGGGCTGGACGGGGCTGGAAATGGTTGGGCGGGCCGGTCTACGGTGGCAGGGGGACTGGGTGGCCGCGGACAAGCTGCGCACGGGGCAACGGCGGTGAACCAAGCTCCGGCGAGGGTCGGGTGGGTGCGGAAGGGTACGGTCGAAGCTTGGGAGGGTTTTATAGGCGCGGGCGCGGACCAGGGTGCTGGCTTGGCCGCTTGGCGCGACGCGGGCACGCGGGGCGCGCGCGGGCGTGCTCTGGCGAGCTCAGAGCGCGTCGAACACGTGGCGCGTTGCTTCTGCCCGTGTTCTTCGCTCTGCTGAGCGACCAAGCGTACGAATCTTGCCATGTCGCCTGTGGGAGATCTCTTGCCTGCACCTAGAGCTACCTAGTTCATGTGAGTTCCAAGGGAGGATACGCCCTAGGTTAGGAGATAGACAGGCGCCAAGTTTGGTTTGTCTCACTGCCCACACCGCGACAAAACCGATGTCAAGTGCTGTCAAACGTCTGAGTCTCGGTCTCAAATTTTTCCAGGGGGTGCCTTAAGTGGTATAGCACATTTTTGGTATAGAACTCAAGTGGTTTTGGCGCCATTTTCAAAGTGAACATGGCTGGTCTTTGAATTAGGGCTAAAATGTGACTTAGAGGGAAATAGAGAGCTCTAGCTCTCTCTCCACTTGGAGATTTGAATTGGGGTTTCTCCAGGGGCCTTTTTGCAATATTTCCCTCTCCTAATTGATGGTTATAATGTTGCTTAGGGTTTGGGTAAAAGTTACACATGCTTTACCCACTTGATCACTCTCTTTCCCCCCCCCCCCTTACTTAGGGTTTTGGAAGGTAGGGCTTTGGAGAGATCTAGGGTTCTTTTTCCCTTCTATCCAAGTAAAAAGGGTGCAAGGGTTTGATTAATACTTCTTAGGCCATTTATAACTTGATTAACTCAATAACTCCAAGGTTCTTATATGTTCCCTTAAGTCTCTACTACTTGTGATTACAGCCTTTTTAGTGCCAAGGTGGGCTCTAGCCAAGGTAACACCTGGAGTGTTACAAACTTAACTACTCCAACTTTTATTAGAGTCTACTATCTTTATTTTATTTCTATTAGGGTTCCAATAACATTAATTCTAAACTAGAGATCAACTATTAATTGGGACATAAAAACAGCAGGGGAACATTGTTTTAAACAGGTAGATAAAAACATTATGAACATTTTGCAATTTGAAGCACCTAATTTGGAGTTCATATGACAAAGTTATGAATTTTACAAGACTAGGGATTAAAAATACTCTTTAAATACTTATTTCTGATTAAATAAAAGGTTTGAGGACCTAACTGCAAAATTCCAGGGACGGCGGGTTAATTTGCAGAAAACCGAGGGTCTCTTTAAGAAGTTTGCGCGAGCGAAGGGGTATCGGGCTCTCTCGGCCGTTGGATCTCGGATCGACGCTCGAGGTTAGACCGGCGGGCAGGCGCGCGAGCGCGCGGGGGCGCGAGCGACTGACAGGCGGCGCCACGCGGGCAGAGCTCGGGCGCGGGCGGCTGACAGGCGGGGCCCAGCGACAGGAAGGCGGGGTGCGGGGGGAACGGCTCTGGGCCGTCAGATTCCAGGCGGACGGTCAAGATTAGGCCCGGGTTATTTTAAAAAGAACCGTCCGATCTGAGATGGATGACGGGGATCGGGTGGCCGGCTTCGGCCCTCCCTTCCGGCCAGCAGAGGATGGCGGCGCCCGTCCCCGCGGCGGGGGAACTCGCCGGAGACAAGGGGCGCGGGGGCTCCGCGGGTTCTTAGGGCGACCGGGATGGCCTGGGAGGTTGGGGAAGGCGCGGGGAACCCAATGGCGAGGGCCAAATCGCGATAGGGGCACCGGAGGGTGGCGGCCCACGGCGAGACGGCTTGGCGGCGGCGCCAACCGACTCCGACGAGAAATTAAGCGCAACAGGGAGCAAGGGAGGGAAAAGGAGAGGGCAGGGGACGTTCCTTACCTCAAGGCGTACCCCAGGGACCTCTCGGTGGCGGTGAAGGCACGACGACGGCTCGGGTCAACGGCGGCGGCACCGGGACTGCGCGGAGGACGGCGGGTGAGCGCGGACAGAGGAAATCAGGGAGGGAGAGGAGAAATTGGAGCGTGTCCTGAGTTGCGGACGTCGAGGCGGAGCTCACCGTGGCAGAGGGCACGGCAGGGCTCCGACGTCGACGGGGAAACGGGCTCGGGGCGGCAGCGGACAACGACGGCTCCTCCTTGGCGTGCGTGCGGCGCGGGGGAGTGGAAATGAGGCTCAGTAGGTGTGCAAATGAGGGAGAGGGAGAGTGAGCGAGGCTCTGGGGCTCAAGTGGCCGAGGGCGGGGCGGTTGCGAGCTCGACGAGCGACGTGGGCGAGGATTCCTCGGTGCGCGCAGCTCGGGAGCGCGGTTACGCGGGGACGAGGGAGCTGACAGAGGGGGCCCACGAGCAGAGAGAGAGCGAGGGAGCGGGCGCACGCGCGGGGAAGCGGCAGCACCGATAGGGCGGGCCCGCCAGGGCAGAGAGAGGAAGGGGGAAGCGGGCGCGCGCAGGATGGGCCGGCTGGGCCGAAAGGCTGAGGGGGAAGGGGTTGCGGGCCACTTTGCCTTTTTCTTTTATTTTAGAAATTGTTTTCCCTTTTCTTTTTATTTACTCTATTTGACTCAAATCCAAATATGCCACAATTTCAAATTAGCACCCTCAAGCATATGCATCAAACAAAAGTGGAGTTTTGGGTTCAACATGATGCAACATTTCATACTCCCTTGGAGTTTAGCCTACTAGATTATAATTACATTTACAAATAAAAATAACCACTCTTCTTCTATAGAAAAGAGAGAGGAGATTGGGGAAGATGTGAAGAGAGGAGTAACACCTGAATTTGTGAATATGAGCAAAGAAATTTTATACCCCAAATTCAGGGTGTTACAAACCTATCCCCCTTAAAAGAATCTCGCCCCGAGATTCAAGGTTGGTCAGCAAAGAGTTCAGGGTATTTGGCTTTCAGATCATCTTCCTGTTCCCAAGTTGCTTCTTCCTCAGAGTTGTGACCCCATCTGACTTTACACATTCTGATAGTGTTCCTCCGGGTGACTCTGTCTGCAAACTCCAGAATCTGCGTTGGCTTCTCTATGTATGTCAGATCCTCTTGGACTTCCAAATCCTCCACTGGCAACTGTTCCTCTGGTACTCGCAGACACTTCTTCAATTGCGACACGTGGAACACATTGTGCACTGCCAACAGACTTTCTAGAAGGTTGAGCTAGTAGGCCACTTCTCCACGCTTTGCTTGAATCTGATATGGTCCAACGTACCGGGGTGCTAACTTGCCCTTGACTCCGAACCTTCTGACTCCTCTGATAGGCGACACCTTCAGATAGACGTAATTTCCCACTTCAAAACTCAGTTCTCTTCTCCTTCTGTCAGCATAGCTTTGCTGCCTTGATTGTGCTATCTTCAGATTCTGTAACACCCGGATTTTAGGGGTCCAAAACCCGGGCGTAAACATAATCACCAGGTGTGCTGGGACCAAGTCTCACACATATGGTGAATCATGGCACAGGATCGAATGTCACATCTTTACTATATAACAGGAGTTCTATACAAAATAAATAATTACATTATAAGGAGACAACGGTCCAGCAACCCAAAGTTGATTGGGAGACGACGGCCTAGATCTCTCACGAACACATCACAACATCCTCCCTGCGCCTCATCCTGTGGTACCTGTTCTTGACCTGGGGGGGGGGGGGGGGTGAGACAGCAAGAGTGAGCTCACATACGTTCATCGCTCAACAAGTTGTGGGGAATAATGTGCATGAACTCGCCAAAGGTGGGAGCTCACGTGAAGTGTAAGGCTTACCAAAGAAGATGGGTAGAGATGAGCATTGCTTTTAAAGTTGGTCAAAATTTTATTAGCAGTTACTAAGTATAAGTAAATACCAACCCAATTAAATAGTAGAACAAAAGTAACAACATCACCTGCGATGCAATGCATATGACAAATTGAATTTAGTTCCATAAATTAATCATGTGAGGGTCCGAGCTGCTCATGACCGTGAGCACGGCTAGTATACTAGTTTTACACTCTGCAGAGGTTGCGCATCTTTACCCACAAGTCGTGTATCCCATGTCGCCAGGGTTTGCAAGGCCCTTAGACACTACCGAGGTGAATGGCTAGGGATCCACTACGAGGCCTTTACAAAGTTCCACTAGCTTCCGAAAACCCGCTACAGTTTATAGGAAGTTCCAATGCAGGAATCCCTTGCAGGACCGCCATCGCAGCAAAATCCTCCCGAGGGCCTCCCTACACTGACCACTCCTCTACTGCCCTTGCCCCTTTCGGGTAAGGTAGTCTTCCACTAGCTTTCCTAATTAATCAGCCAAGGGGTCCCATTCCTCCCTTGTGGTAGCACTGTTTTCCCGGGTGGTCGCTCCATGTTCCAATTAACATAATGATCTTATCATGAACAATAAATAACAACTGATAACAAAAGTGTAATCATGAATAGTGTATCTCCATACCCAAAACCACATATAGCACTAGCAAGTACTACCCAGAAAGTTCAGTGGTAAACAAGGTATAAAGATAATCAAACTAGGTAACCTGTTGGGTCCCATCAAATTAACCTATGCAGATCATTATGATTAATCAGAACATGGCTGGGTAAAAAGAAGTGATCAAGGGCACAACTTGCCTGGGCCTTGAGAATCCAGGTACCAGGATGATTCTTCAGATCCTCGTGGCCTCACTGCTAAACGTAGCAATACAGACATACATGGTATAGGCAAAATTAACATTACACCAAACATATATGCAAAATACATATTAATAATCTACATATTGAAATAAGATCACAGGAATAGGGGTTATTAATTTTGGAGTTATAGATTTTTAGTTATGAATTTTCAAAGGTTTTATGTGTTTAAAATAGATTAAGTGAGAGATTAAATTCCTAACTATTTTCATAACAAAACAAAGGTTCTAGGTGGTAGAGAATAAAATTACAAAATTTTAGAAAGTGGAATGGATTAATTTGGAGCAAGCATGAATTTTCTATGAATTTATCAAGTTCTAGTAATTATTTTCATATTAAAAATCCATTTTCTATTTCATTTATTTAAATTAAATGGGTTCTGGACTGGGCCTCATTTCCTGTAAAACGCAGGGACCCCGGGGTAAAAATTCCTAAGACTCTGGCAACAGACGCCGAGGACGGCGGGTTAATTCGTGTAAAGTGCGGGGTTTCTTTAGATAATGTGCCACGCGAAGGGGTATGCTCAGATCCTAGCCGTCCGATCTCTGCCTAGCGGCCCAGATTAAAACCCCTAGTAGGGATGCGATACGTATTCAGGGCGGTTGGATCAGCGATCCACGGCCCGCGTCAACCGAGCCCACAGATCAATCCTACGTCGTCCGATCAAAGATCAACGGCCCCGATTTAATGTCGCGAAGGGGTATCGCCTGCTTCTAATCAGAGCCGTTGCCTAGGAGATCAACGGTGCACAGCCCATCGTCTCCCAACCGCGCCCCTACGCGGCGGCGCCGCCCACGACATGCGGCGGAGGCACGCCGGCGCGCCCGCGATTCGACGTTCCAGTGCCCCAAGCCAAAAATTGACGGGTGCCACACAACGAGGAGATGAAGACGAATCGTTTGGATGGGTGATTTACCTGCAATCCCAACGTCGGGAGCCGCGACCACGTACCACGGCGGAAGAGAAACGCCGAGGATCAATTACTTGCGCCTAGATGGTTCTCCGAGCATCATTGGCACTGCGCCCATACTCCACACGGCGAGGCGAGTCGCGGGGTCCTTACTCCGAGGGCGGTGCGTCAATTGAGTCGGCGAATCGAGCTTCACCCGAGACGGCCCCCAGAGGTGGTGATAGTCTAGCCGCAACCCACGGGTATTGCGGAGATGGAGGTAGGGATGAGTGGCGAAGACCCCGGCGCACGCTATTTGAGGTGAAGCCCTGGCCAGCAGCTCCGGAAGAAGGGGAAGGAGACCGCCCGCCATGCGCGGGATTCCGTTGAGGAAAAAGATGACGACGCCGGAGTTGCGTAGGGTGGCTGGCAAAAGGGGCCCACCAGACAGTGTATCCCGCTCAGGTAACGCGCGCGGGGGAGCCAATGACAAGCGGGCCCACGTGACAGTGGAACCCGAACTCCGGTCGAGCGCGCGTCAGCGGAGGGAAAAAAAAAGATCGGGCCACGCAGTGCAGTGTTCTAGTGGGCCAAAACGAGGTAGACCGGCCCAGGCGTGGTTTCCTTTTTTTTATTCTTTTTATTTTACCTTTTGTTTTGTTTTCCCTTTAAGTTGAAATTAAAAATCCAAAATTCAAATTTACCCTGTGGTAAAGCTTCCTCAGATTAAGAGTAAAATTTTGCACATACTATTATTACCTTTAATTATAATATTTATTTTGTATATACATTTTCTTTTCTTTTTCCACTTCTAAACTCTAGATTTTCTTTTATACTCTAAATTCCACTTTGGGACTTTAATATATTTCTTTTCATGTGATTTTTTTTATATTTTCACAAGATGCACACAAAAATAAAGTCCAACATGATGCACATTCACGTATTTATTTATTTGCCATTTGACTACTTTAATTCCTTTAGTTGAATATGCACAAAGGAAAGAAGATCAAGAAATCCTCGAAATTCTAGCATAGAAGTATATTTATTTATTTATCCCATTATCTTTCTATTATACCAATTTTGGGCATTACAGATTCTCCCGAACCATTTTGATATTCTCTTCGGCTTCAAGCAAAATGTCAGGGCCAAACACCTGTCTCTCTCCAGGCTGGTCCCAATGTAGCGGAGTCCTACAACTCCGTCCATAGAGCGCCTGAAACGGTGACATCTTCAAGCTCGCCTGGTAACTATTGTTGTAGGAGAATTCTGCATAAGGTAACCTTGTCCCATCCTGACTTGTCTTGCAACGCACAGGCTCTCAACATATCTTCTAGGATTTGATTAGTTCTTTCAGTCTGACCGTCTATCTGCGGGTGATAAGCTGAGCTGAAGTTCAAATGCGTGCCCAAAGCTTCTTGTAGCTGCTGCCAAAAATGAGAGGTGAATTGTGTTCCTCGATCTGACACTATCTTCTTCGGCACACCATGCAGGCAGACTATCCGGGACATGTATAACTCAGCTAATGTTGCTCCGGTGTATGTTGTCTTCACAGGTATGAAATGGGCCACCTTTGTTAAGCGGTCCACAACCACCCAGATGGAATCATAGTCGGCCCAGGTACGAGGTAGGCCAACTATAAAATCCATCCCGATCTCATCCCACTTCCACTGAGGAATTTGCAATGGCTGCAACAGTCCGGCGGGCTTCTGATGCTCTGCTTTGGTTCTTTGACAGCTATCACAGATAGCGACATATTCTGCGATTTCTCTTTTCATGCCATACCACCAAAACCTCCTTTTTAAATCCTGATACATCTTTTCACTTCCAGGGTGTATGGAGTAAGCTGTCTCATGACCTTCTTTGAGGATCAGCCCCCAAATAGGTTTGATGTCAGGAACACACAATCGGTCCTTGAACCATATTACTCCCTCTTCATCCTCTCGAAAGTCCTTGCCTCTTCTTCTAAGATCAGCTGCCGGATCTTGTTGATGTTTTCATCATCCTTCTGCCCTTCTTTGATCTCCCGCTCTAGGGTGGGCTCTAATTCCACTGTTACTCCTTGCGTACTGTTCAGAAAACCGAGACTCAGTATGTCGAACTCTTTGGCTAACTCATATGACATTGGGTACGTGGCCATCATATTGACTTGACTCTTCCTGCTCAGAGCATCTGCAACAGCATTGTCTTTGCCTGGATGGTAATGTATCTCCAACTCGTAGTCCTTGATCAATTCCAACCACCTTCACTGCCTCATGTTTAACTCTGACTGGGTGAATATGTATTTCAGACTTTTGTGATCTGTGTAGATGTCGCACTTCTGCCCATACAGGTAATGTTTCCATGTCTTTAAAGCATGAACCACTGCTGCCAACTCTAGGTCGTGTGTGGGATAATTTCTCTCATGGATCTTCAGCTGTCGAGATGAGTATGCTACAACTCTTCCCTCTTGCATTAGCACACATCCCAATCCGGTGTAGGAAGCATCGCAGTACACCGAGAATGGCTTGTGAACATCAGGCAGAACCAATACAGGTGCTGTAGTCAATCTATTCTTCAGTTCTTCAAATGCCTCTTGGCACTTTTGGGTCCACTTAAACTCAACTTTCTTCGCTAGCAACGCTGTCATTGGTCTAGCAATCTTTGAAAAGCCTTCAATGAAACGCCTATAGTATCCGGCCATTCCAATGAAACTCTTGATTCCACGAACATCCTTCGGTGCTTTCCAGTTCAGAATGTCCGCTACTTTCTTTGGATCCACAGCTAATCCATCCTGGTTTATGATGTGACCCAAAAACAAGACTTCATGAATCCAGAACTCGCATTTACTCAGCTTGGCATACAACTGATGCTCTCGTAGCCTTTGCAATACCATCTTCAAATGTTCCACATGTTCTTCCTCACTTTGAGAATATATGAGAATATCGTCGATAAACACTACCACAAACTTGTCTAGGTAGTCCATGAACACACTGTTCATCAGATACATAAAGAAGGCTGGCGCATTTGTCAGACCAAAGGACATAACTGTATACTCATATAACCCGTACTTGGTGATGAATGCTGTCTTCGGTATGTCTGAGGGTCGGATTCTGAGTTGATGGTAACCTGATCTCAGATCTATCTTCGAGAATACGCTGGCACCTCTGAGCTGGTCAAATAGATCTTCTATCCTTGGCAGGGGGTACTTGTTCTTAATGGTGACTTCATTCAGGGCTCGGTAATCTATGCACATCCTTTTGGTACCAACTTTCTTCTCTACAAACAATACCGGAGTGGCCCAAGGCGAGGTACTTGGTCTGATGTAACCCTTCTCTAACAGCTGATCTATTTGTTTCTTGAGTTCCACCAATTCTGGCCCAGACACTCGATAGGCTCTTTTAGAAATGGGGGCGGTGCCAGGGATAAGCTCTATGGCAAATTCGACTTTTCTCTCGGGTGGCATGCCCGTTAGTTCCTTGGGAAACACATCTGGAAAGTCCAATGCAACCCTGATAGCCTCGAGCGGGTTGGTCTCCTTGCCATCAACCGAAATCTAGTGACAATCTCCTTTCGCTGTTTTAGGCATCCTTAGCTCAGCCACTACCTCCTCTCCGGGCGGGGACTTCAATGTTACGGTCCTCTTGTCACAGCTAACATTCGCTTCATACTTCATTAACCAATTCATCCCTAGGATGACATCTACCCCAGCGGTGTCTATTACTATTAGGTCACTGGGGAACCCTATCCCCCTTATTTCCACCCTTATATTTGAGCATATTTTATCTGCTTGCACTTTACCACCGACCGAATTAACCCTCATGGGCGGCATCAATGACTCTACGGAGATGTTATGCATTTCTACCCATGTTGCAGTGACAAATGAATGAGTTGCACCAGTATCAAATAGCACTTTTGCTGGATGAGATTCGACTGAGAACATACCTACTGCCACATTTGGTGCATCCTGGATCGCTTCGGCCTCCAAGTGGTTCACCTTTCCACGGTTGTACGCATGGCCACGATTACCTGCTGCTTGTTGAGGTACACCTTGCTTTGCTGGGGCATTGGGGTTTGTCTGCTGCTGCGCCACCTTCTTTGGGCAATGCATCGCCCAGTGGCCTTGCTCTCCACAGTGGAAGCATCCTCTGCCTCCTCCTTGTGCTGAGGCTGCTTGGTTGTTCTGATTCGCTGCTGGGACAGGAAGGCGAGGTGCCTGATTGTTCTGCCTCTGATACTGGTTACCTCCCTGCTGGCTGTTCTGACGATACTGCTGCTGCTGTGGGTACTGCCTCTGAAACTGCTGCTGGTACGGGCGCTGACTCTGATGCTGGTATCCCTGTGGGTGACCAGGCTTGCCTTGCTGAGATGAACTGCCTGAGAACCGGGGGCGGCTGTTGCTCCTGGACTGCGGTCCACTCATCTTGCGCTTCCGATCTTCCATTTCCTTGCGCTTCCTCTCGGTCATGATTGCTCTATCAATCAGGTGTTGGAAGGTGGGGAAGGTGTGGTTCATCAGCTGGTAATGCAGGGGATCCACCAAACCCCTCATGAACCTGTACTGCCTTTTAGCATCAGTGTTGACGTCTTCAGGTGCATAACGAGATAGCTGCAGAAACCTGTCCCTGTATTCACTAACAGACAGGGGTCCCTGCTTTAGAGCCAGAAACTCCTCCTTCTTCACGATTATCAGTCCTCTGGAACATGGTACCTACGGAAACTCTCTCTAAATTCCTCCCAAGTAATGGCTTCGGGGTCAGCATGGGTGGCGAGGTAGGACTCCCACCAGGACTGGGCTGCTCCCCTTAGCTGGCGGGGACCATACAGAACCTTCTCTCTGTCATCACATTGGGCGGTGCGCAGTTCCCTTTCCACTGCACACAGCCAGTCTTCTGCATCCATGGGGTCGGCAGAGTGCGCGAAGGTAGGAGGGTGCCCTCTCATGAACTCGCCACGTTTGTCCCGTGGCACCTGGGGCATCTGCACTTGTAACTGGGGTTGGGGTTGTTGTTGAGCCTGCTGCATGGCTGCCAGAGCCTGCCCAATAGCCTGCACTGCCTGAGTTTGCATCAAGAACATCTGCTCCACTGTCATTGGGGTTGGCAGGGGAGGCTGCCTCCGGTGTTGCTGGGGTTCCTCCTGCTGGGCACGCTGCTCTTGCTGAACACGCCTGCCACCTCGGCGTTTGTTGTCAGACATCTGTGGAAGACATTCACACATCAGCATTGATCTTGCAATCCTTCAGCATAAGAAAAGGGTATACAGAATTCTTCATGACACTGAGTGAACAAAGAACTTCACTGATCCTCATTACGATCCAATACAGCTTCTCAGATAAAAAGGAAAGTAGAAGTAAATGGTTTCCCAACTAAATAACTGACTTTATTAACATCACTAACTAAACCAAGCTGCAGGGGAGCCCACATGTTGGCAACAGTCATTACAAAGATCCAAATCCAGTACAAGTTCATCATAACAAGCATGGAAGCAACTGATGAGCAAACTAACCTGACTATCTAAGACTGAGACACCTGACTTAAGAATTTATTACAAAATCCAACGCTAACGATCTAAGGATCTAGATCTATCCTGGTCCTACAGGCAGGGGAACCATAGGTGTGGTGACCACGTGGCGGCGAGCGGTAAAGGTGCTGAGTCCCAACAGGAGCGGGAGAACCACCCTCCTGATGGCGGCGCTCTGCCAGCTCAGCACGCAACTCAGCAATCTCCGTTCGAGCCCTGCTCAGCTCGTCCAGAGAGTGGTCCAGCTTAGTGTTAAGCACCGCGACTAGGTTGACTATGCGGCTCAACCTAGGGTTATCCTCACCAATAGGCGATACAACCACGCTCTCTGTACTACCAGTAGGACGGCGGGGGTAGTACCTAAGGTTAAGACCGTCGGCCACCCCACCGAATAAGGAACAGTACTGGGAGAGTGCACGCCGTGCTGCGTCCTGCATAGCCGCCTCCACAGTGTCCCTCTCGGAAATGGAGTAATGCTCTGAAAAGGCCTCTGCACCCCAGAGGTCATCCTCCGGACGGTGTACTAGGCAGGTAGCCTCCCAGCGGTCCGGGTACCTCCCGCGACTGTGCTGGTAGACTACACAACGATACTCGATCGACCAGGTGTGCCGGTCGAAAGCCCGGCGCAACAAGGTGTCGAGTGCGTCGTGGAAGTGACAACCGCGAGCGGCATCACGGGTGATGGGTCGGGCGACCCATCCTTCTGCCTCCTGCGGCTCAGAGGGCTCAGTGTTGTGGTCTGAGTCGTCGTCGTCGGGGTCTCCTCAAGGACCTCCTCCAGCAGTCGGGGCGTCCCACGGTGGTGCAGGGGGCGCCTCCAGCTGGGGAACAGGGAAACGGCGCCTCACGGACTCCACTTCCTGCTCAGGCGGGGAGGAAGAGCCCTGCTGCTCCCTCTGCTGACGCTGGCGCTCCTGCTCCTCACGCAGGCGGTGGTGTAGCCTCTCCAGGTGACTCGACTGACCGGACACTGTGCGGCGCAGAGGACGCTCCGTAAGGCGAGACGGCAGGAAAGGGATCACCGACTTACGAGCAGTGTGTCTAAGACGGGCCATCTACAAAAGACACCGTAAGCATAAGAGTAAGAACAAAACTAGTATGACAAGTAAGTGAACCATAGACAGAACAAAATAAAATTTTAGCAAGGTATAATATATATATAAGTAGTAGAACATAGGGTTGGTCGAGGTGACCGACTTTTGAAGTAACACCAGAGGTCAAGGTGAGAATGAGGGTCAATAGTCCTTAGTACGACCAGTGCTACTCTAGGTCAGTGGTCCTATAGTCAGCACGGGCTTTGATACCACTTATGTCACACCCGGTTTCAGAAGGCAAACCGAATGCGAACTATGTACGTGCCAGGATCAGAATTCACGTACACAGCAATTACATAAATGAACATCATCGCACAGTGCTCGAATAATAACATAAAAGAGTATTAACTTATTACATCACAGAGTCAGAGACATCCACATAGTCATCAACTTAACGGGGTAAATCAAAGTGCTAAGTGAAACGCAGTAAAGATAGGGCCTTCACAGGCAGCTGACTGGGGGTTTGCCGCCAACGCACACCTAGAATTCGTCGTAGTCTTGGAACTCCTGGAAGTCTCCTTCCACGGCTTCATCTTCTCCTGAGCAGTGGTTGCAATGTGGACAACCTGGTGTTTTGTGGTAAAGCAAGGATGAGTACACATCAACGTACTCAGCAAATGCCCCGTTTGGCTGAAGTGGACTAGCTTTTATGTGGGGTTAGGCTCAAGCAGTTGCTTTTAGTTGGCCAGGTATTTATTGTTAGTAGAAGCCAGGTTTTATCATAGAACCCAAGTTATTATCCCAAAAAGTACCTCCTCAGAAAGGAAATACTAGAATTCATAATTAAAGTCACCATCATTAACCATCATCATTAAAGTCATCATCTGAGGTGCATCCGAAGTATCTCTAATCAAAGAGGATCCCAAGGCTGCTCTTAACCGTGAGCACGGCTGATATATCAGTTTCATTACCCTCTGCAGAGGTCGCACACTTTACCCATGAGCCGTGATTCCCGTTTTGCCCGGGGATCATGACTCCCCATTGATCACTTCCTAGGTGGTCCGGCAGGGTATCACTACGTAGCTTTTACAAAGATTGCCTAGAGGTCATAGCCGCCCGTTAGGTTTCTCCAGTTTGATAAACACAGTACATCTCCCCGTAGGAGGGTGACTAACAAAAGCAAATCGAAAGAACCCCGGCACCCAACCTCGGCAGAGCAAGCACTGTGCCTGGACCCCATTGACGGCACGACGACGAAGCAACTACACCTCTAGTTCCTCTAATTAATTAGCTAAGGGTGTCCCATTTCACCCTCATGGTTGCACTGTTATCCCGGGTGGTCTCTCAACGAACAGGTCCTTATGGAGAGGTACTCGGGAAACAGCCCGAGTCCCCTTAAATGCCACAAGTATATCATCGTATCCAAAATAAAACCATGGTATCATCATTGTACCTCATCATGTTCATTGATTAAAGTAAAGCGCTAGCCTAGAGCTAACCATGATAACCCAAAAGGTAAACAAGGATAAGGTAAATAGAAAGCTAGTCAATCCTTAGGTTTCAATTAAGTAGTGCAGGACAGTGAATTATAAATAAATAGGACATAATGGGTCAGAGGACACTTGCCTTCACCAAGCTGCGGCTGCTCAGGATCTTCTCCTGCAACTTCCTCGGGAAACACAGACTGCTCGTTGTCTACGCAAAGCAATCATTCACTCTATACACTTGGGAAATAACAAAAGAGCAATATACCAAACATGTGCAGCAGAGAGATCACAGGTTCAAATAGAAAAAGATTGGCAATATGGTGTTCCCTAGGTCTAGGGTAGATGACTATACAAAGTGATTCATTATTCACTAACCAGGTCTATGTCACTATCATATTGTTTAGATAAAGTTAGTTTAGTGGTGGGGTTAATCATTATATGGTGTTAAGTCTATAAACTTAAGTACTCCAACTTTTATTAGAGTCTACTATCTTTATTTTATTTCTATTAGGGTTCCAATAACATTAATTCTAAACTAGAGATCAACTATTAATTGGGACATAAAAACAGCAGGGGAACATTGTTTAAACAGGTAGATAAAAACATTATGAACATTTTGCAATTTGAAGCACCTAATTTGGAGTTCATATGACAAAGTTATGAATTTTACAAGACTAGGGATTAAAAATACTCTTTAAATACTTATTTCTGATTAAATAAAAGGTTCGAGGACCTAACTGCAAAATTCCAGGGACGGCGGGTTAATTTGCAGAAAACCGGGGGTCTCTTTAAGAAGTTTGCGCGAGCGAAGGGGTATCGGGCTCTCTCGGCCGTTGGATCTCGGATCGACGCTCGAGGTTAGACCGGCGGGCAGGCGCGCGGGAGCGCGAGCGAGTGATAGGCGGGGCCGCGCGGGCAGAGCTCGGGTGCGGGCAGCTGACAGGTGGGGCCCAGCGATAGGAAGGCGGGGTACGGGGGGAACGGCTCTGGGCCGTCAGATTCCAGGCGGACGGTCAAGATTAGGCCCGGGTTATTTTAAAAAGAACCGTCCGATCTGAGATGGACGACGGGGATCGGGTGGCCGGCTTCGGCCCTCCCCTCCAGCCAGCAGAGGTGGCGGCGCCCGTCCCCGCGGCGGGGGAACTCACCGGAGACAAGGGGCGCGGGGGCTCCGCGGGTTCTTAGGGCGACCGGGATGGCCTGGGAGGTTGGGGAAGGCGCGGGGAACCCAATGGCGAGGGCCAAATCGCGATAGGGCACCGGAGGGTGGCGGCCCACGGCGAGACGGCTCGGCGGCGGCGCCAACCGACTCCGACGAGAAATTAAGCGCAACAGGGAGCAAGGGAGGGAAAAGGAGAGGGCAGGGGAGGTTCCTTACCTCAAGGCGTACCCCAGGGACCTCTCGGTGGCGGTGAAGGCGCGACGACGGCTCGGGTCAACGGCGGTGGCACCGGGACTGCGCGAAGGATGGCGGGTGAGCGCGGGCAGAGGAAATCAGGGAGGAAGAGGAGAAATTGGAGCGTGTCCCGAGTTGCGGACGTCGAGGCGGAGCTCACCGTGGCAGAGGGCACGGCAGGGCTCTGACGTCGATGGGGAAACGGGCTCGGGGCGGCAGCGGACAACGGCGGCTCCTCCTTGGCGTGCGCACGGCGCGGGGGAGTGGAAATGAGGCTCAGCAGGTGTGCAAATGAGGGAGAGGGAGAGTGAGCGGGGCTCTGGGGCTCAAGTGGCCGAGGGCGGGGCGGTTGCGAGCTCAACGCACGACGTGGGCGCGGATTCCTCGGTGCGCGTAGCTCGGGAGGGCAGTTACGTGGGGACGAGGGAGCTGATAGAGGGGGCCCACGAGCAGAGAGAGAGTGAGGGAGCGGGCGCACGCGCGGGGAAGCGGCAGCGCCGACAGGGCGGGCTCGCCAGGGCAGAGAGAGGAAGGGGGAAGCGGGCGCGCGCGGGATGGGCCGGCTGGGCCGAAAGGCTGAGGGGGAAGGGGTTGCGGGCCACTTTGCCTTTTTCTTTTATTTCAGAAATTGTTTTCCCTTTTCTTTTTATTTACTCTATTTGACTCAAATCCAAATATGCCACAATTTCAAATTAGCACCCTCAAGCATATGCATCAAACAAAAGTGGAGTTTTGGGTTCAACATGATGCAACATTTCATACTCCCTTGGAGTTTAGCCTACTAGATTATAATTACATTTACAAATAAAAATAACCACTCTTCTATAGAAAAGAGAGAGAGGAGATTGGGGAAGATGTGAAGAGAGGAGTAACACCTGAATTTGTGAATATGAGCAAAGAAATTTTATACCCCAAATTCAGGGTGTTACAGTGGCACTGTTCATCACTGTACACTCTGCATAGTTGACCGTTGGCGCGCAGGGAACCGTTCCTCCACTGGCTCACCGGACAGTCTGGTGAATTATAGTGGAGCGCGCCTAGCAGAAACCCGAGAGTGGTTGGTTTGGAGGGCGCCTGGCTGGCGCTTTTCCAGTACACTCTAAGACTTGCTCCATTTTTAATTGTGTCCCTAACCGGATTTCTTTCTTGGTTTGTGTTGAACCTGATGCACCTGAGATAAATAACATCTAGACAAACTAGTTAGTCCACGTGGTTTGTGTTGGTCGTCAATCACCAAAATCTATTTATAGAAAATGGTTAACCCTATTTCCCTTTCAAGATTGTTATTGAAGCCATGATCAAGGGACTTTGACCAGGACCAACTACACAATATTTCGCCGAAAAGCCCCCACAAACTCTGGAGAAGCTTCTACAGAAGATGGACGAGTACATCAGAGCCGACAATGACTTCCGACAAAGAAGGGAAGAAGTGAAAGGGAAATGTGCCCTTGGGCCATTTCTAAGTATTTTGGTGATTTAGTGTCCAACACAAGTGCCTAAGTGTAAAAAGGTGGACAAAGTACAAATCAAGGATAAAGGTATGTTTCTCAGACTTAGTACATTGTTTTAGAGACTAATGTATTGTGTCTAAGTGCTGGAAACAGAAAAAATCGAGTTGGAGAAGAGATGGCTCGAGCAGCCAAAGTCTGCTCAGTCTGGGTGCACCGGACTGTCCGGTGGTGCACCGGACAGTGTCCGGTGCGCCAGGCTGGCTCGAGGGAAAAGGCTGCTCTCGGGACTTCGACGGCGGTGTACGGCTATAATTCACCGGACTATCCGGTGGTGCACCGGACTGTGCGGTGGGCCGTTCACAGGCGAACTCGTCGCTCTCGGGAATTCATCATCGACGTACGGCTATAATTCACTGGACTGTCTGGTGTGCACCGGACTGTCCGGTGAGCCAACGGTCGGCAGGGCCAACGGTCGGCCGCGTGATCTGCGCGGGACACGTGGCCGAGCCAACGGCTAGAAGGGGGCACCGGTCTGTCCGGTGTGCACCGGACATGTCCGGTGCGCCAATGGCTCTCAGGCTGCCAACGGTCGACTGTGCCATTTATGGAAGGAAATCGGGCACCGGACAGTGTCCAGTGTGCACCGGACTGTCCGGTGCGCCAGTCGACAGAAGGCAAGATCAGCCTTCCTAGATTGCTCTCAACGGCTCCTAGCTGCCTTGGGGCTATAAAAGAGACCCCTAGGCGCATGGAGGAGTACAACAAGCATCTCCTAAACATTCCTAAGCACCAAGACATCAATTTCGCGCCTTTGATTCTTTGCGATAGCAATTAGAGCTCTAGTTGAGTGGTGAACTCATTGAGTTGTGTTATGAGCTCTCGTTGCGACTTGTGTGCGTGGTGTTGCTGTGATTTCTTGTCTTGAGTGCGTTGCTAATCCCTCCCTTGCTCCGTGCTTCTTTGTGAACTTTAAGTGTAAGGGCGAGAGGCTCCAAGTTGTGGAGATTCCTCGCAAACGGGATTGAGTAAAGCAAACAAAACACCGTGGTATTCAAGTGGGTCTTTGGACCGCTTGAGAGGGGTTGATTGCAACCCTCGTCCGTTGGGATGCCACAACGTGGAGTAGGCAAGCATTGGTCTTGGCCGAACCACGGGATAACCACCGTGCCATCTCTATGATTGATCCTTGTTGGTTATTGTGTTTTGTTGAGGATTCCTCTTTAGCCACTTGGCAATTATTGTGCTAATGATGAACCAAGTTTTGTGGCTTAAGTTTTCAAGTTTCACAGGATCACCTATTCACCCCCCCCCCCCTCTAGGTGCTCTCAATTGGTATCGGAGCCGTTCTCTTCACAAAGGGACTAACCGCCCGAAGAGATGGATCCTAAGAGGAAGGGAATCGTGATCAACAACAAAGAGAAGGAATCCTTCGTCAACGAGCCGAAGGACGACAAGCCTACCGACTCCGGCTCGGGCCATAGACGGAAGGAAGGGAAGAAGAAGAAGACGAGGCGCATCAAGGAGATCGTCTATTACGACGACAGCGATGAGTCTACTTCTTCCCAAAAGGACGACGACCACAACGACTACGAGAGAAGGAAACCGGTTAATTCGAACTTTTCTTTTGACTACTCTCGTATTCCGCAAAGTTCAAATTCATATTTGCTCTCCATTCCACTCGGCAAGCCCCCACACTTTGATGGGGAGGACTACGGATTTTGGAGCCACAAAATGCGTAGTCACCTATTCTCTCTCCATCCTAGTATATGGGAGATTGTAGAGAGTGGAATGCACTTTGATAGTTCGGATAGTCCCATGTTCATTAATGAGCAAATCCATAAGAATGCACAAGCTACTACTGTTCTTCTAGCTTCACTGTGCAGGGATGAATATCACAAAGTGAGTGGCTTGGATAACGCCAAGCAAATCTGGGACACCCTCAAGATTTCTCATGAGGGGAACGACGTCACCTTGCTCACCAAAATGGAGTTGGTGGAGGGCGAGCTTGGACGGTTCGCGATGATAAGGGGCGAGGAGCCAACTCCAACATACAACCGACTCAAGACTCTTATCAACAAAATAAGGAGCTACGGAAGCACGCGATGGACGGACCACGACGTCGTCCGACTGATGCTAAGGTCCTTTACCGTTCTTGATCCTCATTTGGTGAATAATATTCGTGAGAATCCCAGGTACACCAAAATGTCGCCCGAAGAAGTCCTAGGAAAATTCGTCAGCGGGCGAATGATGATCAAGGAGGCGAGGTACGTGGACGACGCTTTGAATGGTCCGATCAACGAGCCGCAACCCCTTGCTCTCAAGGCAACAAGAAGCAAGGAAGCGCTACCTAGCAAGGTGGCACAAATTGAGGCGGCCGGACTTAATGATGAAGAGATGGCCCTCATCATCAAAAGATTCAAGACGGCGCTTAAGGGTCGCAAGGGACAGCCAAGCAAGACCAAAGCCAAGGGGAAGCGCTCATGCTTCAAATGCGGTAAGCTTGGTCATTTTATTGCTAACTGTCCCGACAATGATAGTGATCAGGATCAAGGGAACAAGAGGGAGAAGAAGAAAAACTATAAGAAGGCAAAGGGCGAGGCACATCTTGGCAAGGAGTGGGATTCGGATTGCTCCTCGTCCGACTCCGACAATGAAGGACTCGCCGCCACCGCCTTCAACAAGTCATCCCTCTTCCCCAACGAGCGTCACACATGCCTCATGGAAAGGGAGAAGAAGGTATGTACTCGAGACTCTACTTATGCTTCTTCAAGTGAAGACAAATCTAGTGATGAGGAAATAGATTACTCTAGCTTGTTCAAGGGATTGGATAGAAATAAAATTGATAAAATCAATGAATTGATTGATGCCTTGAATGAAAAGGATAGGCTTTTAGAAAAGCAAGAGGATTTGTTGTATGATGAACATGACAAATTTGTAGAGGCACAAAAATCCTATGATTTAGAAGTTAAAAGAAATGAAATGCTTTCTTATGAACTATCTACGTGTCATGAAACCATTTCTACTTTACAAAGTGTTAACAATGATTTAAATGCTAAATTAGAAGTAGCAAATAAATCTAATTCTTGTGTAGAACATGTTATGATTTGCACTAGGTGTAAGGATTTTGATATTGACACCTGTAATGGACACCTAGTTTCAATTTCAAGATTAAATGATGAAGTAGCTAGTCTTAATGCCCAACTTAAGACTAGCAAAAGTGATTTCGATAAGCTAAAATTTGCAAGGGATGCCTACACGATTGGTAGACACCCCTCAATTAAGGATGGACTTGGCTTCAAGAGGGAAGCCAAGGACTTAACAAGCCATAAGGCTCCCATCTCCGCCAAGGAGAAAGGGAAGGCCCCTATGGCAAGTAGTACTAAAAAGAACCATGCTTTTATGTACAATGATAGAAGACAGTCTCATAGGAATTGTAATGCTTTTGACTCGCATGCCTATGACTCTTATGCTATGTTTGCCCCCAGCTCTTCCTATATGCATGGTAGAAATATGCCTAGGAAAAATATTCATCATGTGCCTAGGAAAAATATTCATCATGTTCCTAGAAAAGTTATGAATGGTCCCTCTACAATTTATCATGCTTTAAATGCTTCCTTTGCTATTTGTAGAAAGGATAGGAAGATAGTTGCTAGGAAATTAGGGGCAAAATGCAAGGGTGATAAAACTTGCATTTGGGTCCCTAAGGAAATTGTGACTAACCTTGTAGGACCCAACAAGAGTTGGGTACCTAAGACCCAAGCCTAAATTTGCCTTGCAGGTTTATGCATCCGGGGGTTCAAGCTGGATTATCGACAGCGGATGCACAAACCATATGACGGGGGAGAAGAAGATGTTCACCTCCTACGTCAAGAATAAGGATTCCCAAGATTCAATCATATTCGGTGATGGGAACCAAGGCAAGGTGAAAGGTTTAGGCAAGATTGCAATATCAAATGAGCATTCTATCTCTAATGTGTTTTTAGTGGAGAGTCTTGGATATAATTTACTATCTGTTAGTCAATTATGTAATATGGGATATAACTGTTTATTTACAAATGTAGATGTGTCTGTCTTTAGAAGATGTGATGGTTCACTAGCTTTTAAGGGTGTACTAGACGGCAAACTTTACTTAGTTGATTTTGCAAAAGAAGAGGCCGGTCTAGATGCATGCTTAATGGCTAAGACTTGCATGGGCTAGTTGTGGCATCGCCGCTTAGCACATGTGGGGATGAAGAACCTCCACAAGCTTCTAAAGGGAGAACACGTGATAGGTCTAACCAATGTTCATTTCGAAAAAGATAGACCTTGTGCAGCTTGTCAAGCAGGTAAACAAGTGGGAGGAGCACATCACAGCAAGAATGTGATGACCACGTCAAGACCTCTGGAGCTGCTGCATATGGACCTCTTCGGACCCGTCGCCTATCTGAGCATAGGAGGAAGTAAGTATGGTCTAGTTATTGTTGATGACTTTTCCCGCTTCACTTGGGTGTTCTTTTTGCAGGGTAAGTCTGAAACCCAAGGGACCCTCAAGCGCTTCCTCAGGAGAGCTCAAAATGAGTTTGAGCTCAAGGTGAAGAAGATAAGGAGCGACAACGGATCCGAATTCAAGAATCTTCAAGTGGAGGAGTTCCTTGAGGAGGAGGGGATCAAGCACGAGTTCTCCGCTCCCTACACACCTCAGCAAAATGGTGTGGTAGAGAGGAAGAACAGGACGCTCATAGATATGGCGAGGACTATGCTTGGAGAGTTCAAGACCCCCGAGTGCTTTTGGTCGAAAGCCGTGAACACGGCTTGCCACGCCATCAACAGGGTCTATCTTCAACGCCTCCTCAAGAAGACCTCATACGAGCTGCTAACTGGTAACAAACCCAATGTATCGTACTTTCGTGTTTTTGGGAGTAAATGCTACATTCTAGTGAAGAAGGGTAGGAATTCCAAATTTGCTCCCAAAGCTGTAGAAGGGTTTTTATTAGGTTATGACTCAAATACAAAGGCGTATAGGGTCTTCAACAAATCATCGGGTTTGGTTGAAGTCTCTAGCGACGTTGTATTTTATGAGACTAATGGCTCTCCAAGAGAGCAAGTTGTTGATCTTGATGATGTAGATGAAGAAGACGTTCCAACGGCCGCGATACGCACCATGGCGATTGGAGATATACGGCCTCAGGAACATTTGGAGCAAGATCAATCGTCTTCCTCAACTATGGTGCATCCCCCAACCCAAGATGACGAACAGGTACCTCAAGTGGAGGCGCATGATCAAGGGGGAGCACAAGATGTTCAAGTTGAAGAGGGAGAAGCACCTCAGGCACCTCCTACCCAAGTTCGAGCGACGATCCAAAGGGATCATCCTGTCGACCAAATATTGGGTGATATTAGCAAGGGAGTAACTACTCGTTCAATATTAGTTAATTTTTGTGAGCATTACTCTTTTGTCTCTTCTATTGAGCCTTTCAGGGTAGAAGAGGCCTTGCTAGATCCGGACTGGGTGTTGGCCATGCAGGAGGAACTCAACAATTTCAAGCGCAATGAAGTTTGGACACTGGTGCCTCGCCCTAAGCAAAATGTTGTGGGAACCAAGTGGGTGTTCCGCAACAAACAGGACGAGCACGGGGTGGTGACAAGGAACAAGGCTCGGCTTGTGGCAAAAGGTTATGCCCAAGTCGCAGGTTTGGACTTTGAGGAGACTTTTGCTCCTGTGGCTAGGCTAGAATCAATTCGTATCTTGCTAGCATATGCCGCTCACCATTCTTTCAGGTTGTACCAAATGGATGTGAAGAGCGCTTTCCTCAACGGGCCGATCAAGGAGGAGGTGTACGTAGAGCAACCCCCTGGCTTCGAGGATGAACGGTACCCCGACCACGTGTGTAAGCTCTCTAAGGCGCTCTATGGACTTAAGCAAGCCCCAAGAGCATGGTATGAATGCCTTAGAGACTTTTTAATTGCTAATGCTTTCAAGGTTGGGAAAGCCGATCCAACTCTTTTTACTAAGACTTGCGATGGTGATCTTTTTGTGTGCCAAATTTATGTCGATGACATAATATTTGGTTCTACTAATCAAAAGTCTTGTGAAGAGTTTAGCAGGGTGATGACGCAGAAATTTGAGATGTCGATGATGGGCGAGTTGAACTACTTCCTTGGGTTCCAAGTGAAGCAACTCAAGGACGGCACCTTCAACTCCCAAACAAAGTACACGCAAGACTTGTTAAAGCGGTTTGGGATGAAGGACGCCAAGCCCACAAAGACGCCGATGGGAACTGACGGACACACCGACCTCAACAAAGGAGGTAAGTCCGTTGATCAAAAAGCATACCGGTCCATGATAGGTTCTTTGCTTTATTTGTGTGCTAGTAGACCGGATATTATGCTTAGCGTATGCATGTGTGCTAGATTTCAATCCGATCCTAAGGAATGTCACTTAGTGGCTGTGAAGCGAATTCTTAGATATTTAGTCGCTACGCCTTGCTTCGGGATCTGGTATCCAAAGGGGTCTAACTTTGACTTGATTGGGTACTCAGATTCCGACTATGCTGGATGTAAGGTCGATAGGAAGAGTACATCAGGGACGTGCCAATTCTTAGGAAGGTCCCTGGTGTCATGGAACTCTAAGAAACAAACTTCCATTGCCCTATCCACCGCTGAGGCCGAGTACGTTGCCGCAGGACAGTGTTGTGCGCAACTACTTTGGATGAGGCAAACCCTCCGGGACTTTAGCTACAATCTAAGCAAAGTCCCACTCCTATGTGACAATGAGAGTGCTATCCGCATAGCGGAAAATCCTGTTGAGCACAGCCGCACAAAGCACATTGACATCCGGCATCACTTTTTGAGAGACCACCAGCAAAAGGGGGATATCGAAGTGTTTCATGTTAGCACCGAGAACCAGCTAGCCGATATCTTCACTAAGCCTCTAGATGAGAAGACCTTTTGTAGGCTGCGTAGTGAGCTCAATATCTTAGATTCGCGGAACTTGGATTGAATTATAGCATACATGTGTTTATGCCTTTGATCATGTTCATTCTGCATGTTGTTGCTTATTGTGGTGCTCAAGTTGTACAAACACTCCCTGGACCTCACAAGTCCTGTTTGCAAGTGATGCACATATTTAGGGGGAGCTGTGCTACAACTTGACCCTTTGAGACTAACCATGTACTTGAGTTTGGTTGTTTTAGTCTCCAAGGAGAATTGAAAGGGAAAAAGGTGGACTTGGACCATGCAAGACTTCCACTGCGCTCCGATGAAAAGAGTAACTTTTCCAAGTTCATCTTTATACTCTTATTGCCTTTGTGTTTTTATTTGAAGATTTTGGTGAGGCAATGGGGTTAAAGGGCCAAGATTGATCCCGTTTTGGTGCTTGATGCCAAAGGGGGAGAAAATAAAGGCCAAAGCGATAAATGGATCAGCTACCACTTGAGAGATTTTGAAAATAGTAGAATAGAGCTTCTGGTTTGTCAAAACTCTTATATTGTCTCTCTTGTCAAAAGTTGGCTTCTTGTGGGGAGAAGTATTGATTATGGGAAAAAGGGGAGTTTTTGAAATCTTGAATCAATTTCTCTTGGAATGTCTCTCTTTATGTCTCTACAAGTGGTTTTGACTTAGAGATAGGAATTTGAGTTTGATTTGAACCAAGTGGTGGCATAGAGTGATCCATATATGTCAAATTTGAGTCAAAATAATTTGAGTTCTTATTTGAAGTGATTTTGTACTTGTTCTACTTGCTTTATGTTGTGTTGGCATAAATCACCAAAAAGGGGGAGATTGAAAGGGAAATGTGCCCTTGGGCCATTTCTAAGTATTTTGGTGATTTAGTGTCCAACACAAGTGCCTAAGTGTAAAAAGGTGGACAAAGTACAAATCAAGGATAAAGGTATGTTTCTCAGACTTAGTACATTGTTTTAGAGACTAATGTATTGTGTCTAAGTGCTGGAAACAGAAAAAATCGAGTTGGAGAAGAGATGGCTCGAGCAGCCAAAGTCTGCTCAGTCTGGGTGCACCAGACTGTCCGGTGGTGCACCGGACAGTGTCCGGTGCGCCAGGATAGCTCGAGGGAAAAGGCTGCTCTCGGGACTTCGACGGCGGTGTACGGCTATAATTCACCGGACTGTCCGGTGGTGCACCGGACTGTGCGGTGGGCCATTCACAGGCGAACTCGTCGCTCTCGGGAATTCATCGTCGACGTACGGCTATAATTCACCGGACTGTCCGGTGTGCACTGGACTGTCCGGTGAGCCAACGGTCGGCAGGGCCAACGGTCGGCCGCGCGATCTGCGCGGGACACGTGGCCGAGCCAACGGCTAGAAGGGGGCACCGGTCTATCCGGTGTGCACCGGACATGTTCGGTGCGCCAATGGCTCTCAGGCTGCCAACGGTCGACTGTGCCATTTATGGAAGGAAATCGGGCACCGGACAGTGTCCGGTGTGCACCGGACTGTTCGGTGCGCCAGTCGACAGAAGGCAAGATCAGCCTTCCTAGATTGCTCTCAACGGCTCCTAGCTGCCTTGAGGCTATAAAAGAGACCCCTAGGCGTATGGAGGAGTACAACAAGCATCTCCTAAGCATTCCTAAGCACCAAGACATCGATTCCGCGCCTTTGATTCTTTGCGATAGCAATTAGAGCTCTAGTTGAGTGGTGAACTCATTGAGTTGTGTTGTGAGCTCTCGTTGCAACTTGTGTGCGTGGTGTTGCTGTGATTTCTTGTCTTGAGTGCGTTGCTAATCCCTCCCTTGCTCCGTGCTTCTTTGTGAACTTTAAGTGTAAGGGCGAGAGGCTCCAAGTTGTGGAGATTCCTCGCAAACGGGATTGAGTAAAGCAAACAAAACACCGTGGTATTCAAGTGGGTCTTTGGATCGCTTGAGAGGGGTTGATTGCAACCCTCGTCCGTTGGGACGCCACAACGTGGAGTAGGCAAGCGTTGGTCTTGGCCGAACCATGGGATAACCACCGTGCCATCTCTGTGATTGATCCTTGTTGGTTATTGTGTTTTGTTGAGGATTCCTCTTTAGCCACTTGGCAATTATTGTGCTAACGATTAACCAAGTTTTGTGGCTTAAGTTTTCAAGTTTCACAGGATCACCTATTCACCCCCCCCCCTCTAGGTGCTCTCAAGAAGCATACAGATACTCTGAGATGACCAGGGGCTTCGGAGGAAGACTCCACCCGAGGCATGTCAGGACAATCTATAATCCCAGCTCAAGCGAAGACAGGGGAAATCATACTCAAGGGCATCAGCACAGCTCCCAATCATTAGGAACATAGCAAAGCTCCTTCAGGCCACTAGCCCTAAGAGGCAGAGGAGGTATAAGCTTCGGAGGAAGATTCAGCTCACAACCAAAAAGGTTGTTTTGCTTGTTCTGTGGAGAAGATAAGGCGCATACAACTAGGACATGCCAAGTCATGATACAGAAGCAAAAGGAAATAGCTGAGGCCGATGCACGACAGAATCAGCCGAAGTAGGTCCTGCATACTATTTCGTGCTATTCCCCGTACATTCCTAAGTATGTGTGCAATCAACCCACAATATCAGTAGCTTCGACAAGCCACTCCCTAGCTGCACGGACCCTGCCACCACCACCACCACTCATGGCTCCAACTTCGTATCACAATCAACAGCTAGAAGAGCACTGCCAAGTTCAACAACAATGTGACGCACACGAAGAGTCCGAAGCTCGGACAGTCAATAGCATTGTACCAGAATCAAGACACATTTATTGAAGCAATAGAGGGGCTCAATAAAAAACTTTCATACACACTCAATGTAATTTTTATTTCTCTTGGTTTTATGTCTCTACCCCAAAGACAATCTGAGAAGGTACAACCTTCGGCCTGTTGTAATAAATCTGGAGTTACACCATCGAGTGTAACAAAAAAATGAAGCTCCAAAGTCATTCCTAAGGGGATGCAGAGCTTAGCTCTAAATTCGTACCTACGGGGATGCAGAGCTAAAATGCCACCTAAGTAAAAGGTGAAGAAGCTCCAAAGTCGTTCCTAAGGGGATGCAGAGCTTAGCTCCAAAGTCTTTCCTATAGGGATGTAGAGTTAAAATGCCACTTAAGTAAAAGGTGGAGAAGCTCCAAAGTCATTCCTAAGAGGGATGCAGAGCTTAGCTCCAAAGTCGTTTCTACGGGGATGCAGAGCTAAAATACCACCTAAGTAAAAGGTGAAGAGACTCCAAAATCGTTCCTAAGGGGATGCAGAGTCTTACTTTTACGAAGCGTTTATGCATTAACATTTGTTGCATCATATCATCGCATCATGCTACATAACATCGCATCATTCATCATTTCGCATCATCCGAAACAGTGGAAAAAAGAAGGGAAATTGCTCCTTCAAACATGCTGGCTAACTCATGAGGTTAAGCCTATCTTTGACAAAGAATTATGAAAGGATGTTTCAATAATGCAAGATCCATGCCTTCAGCAACGGTATTCTTATGCGAAGATCTACGGCTTTGGCAACGGTATTTCTTATGCAAGATCTACGCAAAAGACCTTCGAGTCTAATAATGTCACTTCGGCAGAAAAGGGGGTTTTTCTTTGAAGCATGAAAAGAAGGAAAGGTGTTTTTTGCCTTTGGCTAAAAAACGGTACATACGAAGGTTCCACGCTCCATAAAGAAAAATATTACATCATGAGATATATAGTTGACAATTGATTTTTACATAAGAAAACAACACACAAAAATTTTACAAGTGTTTTAATATACAAGGTCTAATCATCCTCCTTCAAGATTTTATCAGTAGCTTCGTTCAGAAGCCTATTCACAGCTTCGTCAACAACTCCATTAGCAATCATGATTACATCAAGAGCGCCCTTCAGGGCTAGATTGGCCTCAGGGTCGTACAGCTCTAGAGGAAGAGAAAGTTTGGCTACACCAGAGTATAAGTTTTCGTTAATTATGAAGCTAAAAGAATTTACAAATTTAAATCATGACAAACATACCGATAAGCCTTTCACGTTCTAGGGCTTCTTCAGCTTTCCTTGTTTCTTCTAAAGCAGTATGAGATTCTTTCTCATTTTTTCTAATAGCCTCATCTGCTATTTCTCAGCCACCATTCAACCAAACTTCAGAATAAAATTTTCCGCTAAAGGCAGTAGCTTTGGCTGAAGGATCCTTGATGTCACCCGTTGAGACTGAGAATTCTGGCTGAATTACAGCCTTTGTATGCTCACAGCCAGCTTTTTCAAGGAGTGAGACGGCTCCTCGAGCGCTGATGCAGGCACAAAAATCTCCTCTATCGCTAAGGATTTCATCAAAAACTTTGGCTTCACTACTGATCCATCTGATAACTCCGTCATGATCACCCACGAATAAAGTTCTTCTCAGTAGAGAATGCACAAACCTTAGCAAAACTAATTTTTAGCTTGTTGCAACATTGCATAGCAACGTTGTAGCACTTCTCCTTTGCCTAACGAAGCTCATCAACATTTTTCTGAACTCTCATCCGTTCGGTATCAGATATCTCAGGTTTTGCTTGTTCGATGTTGAAGTTTTCAGTGATTTCATCAAGCTTCTTCTCTAGTCCTTCTACTTCGGATCTGTGCAATCCCACTTGAATAGATAGACCATATTCTAAATCAGCAGCATCTGCTCCTTTCTTCTTTTCAAATTTCTCCATTTTTGTTCCACTTCAGAAAGGTTAGCCAATCTAGCTTCGCGAGTTTTCAACCTCTCAACTAAAGAAAGCAGGATTTTATCTTTCTCAAGGGCCTCATTTCGAAGTGTTATGACTTCCAAACGCAGGTTTCCGAAGGCTATCCGTGTGCTTTTGTCTTCAGCATCTTTCTGGGCCTTCAAAGCCTTGCTAAGGATAAGACCCTAACAAACAAAAAACATACAAATAATAATAATAAGTATTGCCACAAACCAATTACCGCAAACCTGCCTAACAAAAATCAATAAATATGAAAATAAAAATATGTAAACCTTCAAGTTGTTATAAGCAAGGCTAGGACTGGGCATTCGGGTTACCCGATTAGTTCGGGTTAGGTAGTTCGGGTTTTGGTTAATTCGGGTAATAGAAACTGATACCCGATCACAGCTTTTAAAACCCGCGACCCGTAATTTCGGGTACCCGCAATTTTAGGTTCGGGTTCAGATATGCCCAATTTACCCAAAATATATAAAAACACATGAGAGAACAGAAGTGCATAGCAAAAATATACAGTTTCCAGCCAGACACTAGAATCACATATCCACACTCCACAGCGACACAGCCACTGAGCGGCTGCGCCACAACCCACAGCAGACAGGTACTACCTAGTACCTACTACTAATGTTTTGAGTACTAGACGACTACAAGATACAAAAGTGCAAGGCATTAAGCCTGCTGCGGTGCTGCCTACCAGAGTGCCAATGACAGCCAAGTGTCCAAGAGCCACTGAATCACAAGAACAAACTACAGTTCAGACTTCAGGCTTCAAAGTCCAAATTCTCCAAAGACTGCAATAGTCTGCAATCCAGTTCTCCATAGACTACAACAATCCAATTCACATCGACCGTAGTCCAAACTGTGCAATAAAAATTCATGGATAAATTCAAATCTATTATCTAGGCAAAACAACAATGCAACATATTTGAAAACACATTGAAAAGTACACAGACGGCTCATGGCTACTCATTACTTTACTGATAAACATGACAACAGCAAGGCAGCAACCAAAAAAACAAATGAAGCAATATTATACCAGCGCCTGGTGTGGTTGTTGGTTGTCACCGGTTGAGTTGTTGTTGTCGTCGTGCCTTGTTGTTGCCGAAGAACAGAGAGTGGAAGTGCTCCTTGTGCTGGAGTACCAGCCTTGAAGTTGCAGGTGGCGATGGCCGACGGGGATTGGCAGGGCGTCGTAGCTGCCACTAGACAGGGCAGTCACAGCCAGAGTGCTGGACAGGGAGACAGGGACTTAGGGTTAGGGAGCTAGGGTTGCCGAGGTTTCATAGTAGGCTGTCAACTGGGATGTGGCCCGTGGGCTGTGTCGCTATGGGGCTAGCGCTTGGACGGTGCTGGTTATTTCGGGTAGAATGGGTACTTCAGGTACCGCAGGTTAATACCCGATTAGGCCCGAACTTAGTTCAGGTATTTAGTTTCGTTACCCGCTGGAGCTGTTCGGGTTACGAGCTTCGGGCTAAACGGGTACGGGTTCGGGTATTTCGGGTATAGGGCTTCGAGTTCGGGTTTTATGCCTAGATCTAAGCAAGGTTGTCTGCAAGTTGATCCTTCGGCATTGCAGATAGATCAAGTTCAAGCTTCGAATAACCCATTTTATCCATTATTTCCAGGCAAACATCTATCTCTTTGTTATCCAGCAAGCAGTAAAGGAAATCATCTTCATCATTTCCTCTGTATACTAAGGATCCTCGAGGATATTTCAGGTCATTTGTGTAGTATTGCACTTCGATAATTTTCTCTTCCGATAATTGTTTCCCTGAAGCATGGCAAATAATGTATCCAAAATCGTCTCGACAAGATACTTCGGATATAGGCGATGTTAGCTTGCCCCACTAGCTTAGTTCCCGAAGGTCCAGCATCAACACAGGTAGGAGAAGTGCTTGCAGCAGCTACTTCTCCTAATTCTTCAATCCTGTCCTCGGAAGCCTTAGTAGAAGCAGGAGTTGGCACCTTCGAAGATTTGGTAACAATGTCATTCCATATAAGGCCACATTCTCTGTTTTTATCCAAACACACTATCAGCGGGTGATGGGTCAAACATTACTTACACAAGCACATTGGGAGATTGGTGATTACTCTGATTATTACAATAATGTGTGTACTGAGTTATCTAATGTTTTTGCCAAGTATGATAGCAAAGTTGGTGGCACCAGGTTACAAAGGCAACTCAATCAGTTAGTACTAGCAAAGTGAAATCTGCTTGGGGTAAGATTTATGGTACTTCATCTTCTAACACTAGAACTACTACTACTTCTGTTGGCCATACTTCTTCGCCTTCTAACTTTTGTACAGTCTCTGAGTTGTCCATGTATGTTGACAGTGATCCAATTACTGTGTTTGATGATGATTTTGATATTCTTAGTTGGTGGTGTGAGCATAAGAATACATACCCTATTCTCTCCATTTTAGCTAAGGATGTTCTAACTGTCCTTGTTTCAACTATTAGCTCTGAATATGTTATTAGTGTTACTGGTAGGGTGCTTGAGGAGAGGAGACGTTGTCTAACGAGTGAGATGGTGGAGATCTTGACATGTTTGAAGGATTGGCAGATGGGTGATGATCGAGAACAGCACAACTTGGAGAATCCAGAGCTTCAACAAGCCTTCGAGAATCAGTACCTAGATAGGGATGGTGATGATAATCAAGATGATGCGGAACCTAAAATTTATAAACTTTGAACACGAACTTCACCCGAGTTAGGATTAGAAATGGGTAATAACGAAATTGGAGTGCGAAAGAGAGTTCTTCTTGCTATGAGTTGCTCAATCAATGCAGATGATTTTGGGAGCTAACTCAAAAAATTGTAAGCAAGAGAGATTAGAGAGAGGGGAGAGGAAGAATCAAATCGTAAGGTAATGATCAACACAAATGAACACAACAATTTGTTTTTCGAGGTTCAGTTCCAAAGAACCTACTCCCCGTTGAGGAGGCCACGTAGGTCGGGTCTCTTTCAACCCATTCTCTCTCTCAAACGATCACTTAGATCGGTTGAGTGCTTCTCCTTAATCTCGAGGGTCACTTAGACCTAGGGATGGCAACGGGTAGATACCCGTCGGGTAGTGTCGTTCCATACCCGTACCCATCAAAAAAACTTCTACCCGTCGGGTTACCCATATATACTCGTGGGTATAAAATCCTACCCATACCCGTACCCGCGCGGGTAATTTTACCGGTCGGGTAACCCGTAGCCACTAGGAAAGTCTTAAATTCCAATATATCAATCACTCAAAACATTAAATAAACATAAAAAACAAGTCCAACTTCACATATAACAAACCATATGATTACATAACTTGGTAGCTAGACAAATGATAGCTAGAGAAGAGTTTTATTTTAGCTAAGATGGGCTCTATTAGATGATTATAGTGGTATTGTTGTGGGTTTATTCTACCCATGGGTAGATGGGTATGGGTAGTACCAACCCGTACCCGTCTACCCAACGGGTAGAGGATCTTGCCCATTAACATACCCGCGGGTAGAGAAATCATTCCATACCAGCCTTCATATCGGGTAAAACCCATCGGGTAGTCGGGTTTCGGGTACCCATTGCCATCTCTACTTAGACCCCACAAGGATCACCACACTTTTAGGTTTCTCTTGCTGGCTTTACAAGTCACGTGAGAGTTTAGAAGGAGATGAAGAAAGCACGATTAAGAAAACCAAGCAATAAGAGCAACAAATCAAACACCAGATCACACACTCTCTAGACTTTCCAAGACACTAAACACTAATGATCACTACTCACAATTACGACACTTGGAGAGACTTGGAAGCTCTGAATGTGTCTTGGGATGGATGTAGCATCCCAAAAATTCAAATCTTGAAATTTTCTCAAACTTTCTCTAAATTCAAAATGAATTTTAAATTTTGTTTCAAAATGTTTGTTTGCGAGTTGATATCAACAAATAAAATATAGTGTCTATATTTATCTCCAAAATCCTCCTCAAAATATCCTACAAATATTTCCCCAGTGATCACCCTCAAATTCTTTCCAGAAATATTGTCCAGATATTTCCCCAGTAATCCCCCTCAAGTTCTTTCCAGAAATATTGCCCAGATATTCCACCGATAACTCTCCAAGTATTTTCCTCCTAAGAAATACCTTCAGAATCATTTTTGAAGTCCCTACAAATATTTTTCTTCATAACTTTCCTCATGCTCATACGTATACGTATGCCTCCGGTGTCATACGGTGAGCTCTACAAGCTAATTACACTCATACAAGACAAATGCATGCTAATCTCCCACTAATCCTCTCATCCTCCCACTAATCCTCTCATCCCTCCCCCTAATCCCCCCACCATGGCTATAAATAGAGGGGCAAGGGCCTACTCTCATCCCACCCTAAGCCATTTCATGGCAACTCTCTCCCCCCCCCCACACACACACACACGCCCACTCCACTTCCCACACAAGCACACACTAGCACAAGGATCGTTCGGTCGTTCTTCGATCGTTCGTCCCCCTGTTCTTAGTTTGTTCGTTCGTTCATCTGATCATTCATGGTTCGTTTGTCCGTTCGTCCGATCGTTTGATCGTTCGTCTGTTCGTTTGTCCAAATAATCTTTTTCCTGCTGTTATGCTGCCGAAATTCTGATCGTTCGTTCGTTCGATCATTCGATCCTTCATCGTTTGTTCATAGTTCCTATTCATCGTTCGTTCATAGTTCCTATTCATCGTTCATCGTTCGTTCATAGTCCCTATTCATCGTTCATCCAGATAATCTTTACCTACCGTTATGCTGCCGAAATTCCTATCGTTCATTCGTCTGATCATTCGATCGTTCGTCCATTCGTTCATAGTTCATATTCATCGTTCATCATTCGTTCATAGTCCCTATTCATCGTTCTTCCAGATAATCTTTGTACTGCCGTTATGCTGCCGAAATTCCGATCGTTCGTTCGTCTGATCAATCGATCGTTCGCCCGTTCGTTCATAGTTCCTATTCATCGTTCATCGTTCGTTCATCGTCACTATTCATCGTTCGTTCATACAAACTATCCACCATTACTATCCACTGTTACTATTCATCGGAACTGTTCACCATCGTTACTATTCATCGACACTATTCATCATTACTACTCATCGATGGTATCTATGGTAACTTTTCGTCGTTACTATTCATCGTTACTATTCATCGATCATCCGATCACCCAAAATTCAACTACTCATCCATCATGCTGTCCAGTCCACCTAAGACCAGCTAGACCAATATTTCAGTCATACGAACTCCGGTGGCTGTGATTTTCCTTTCAGTGGGAACTTCCCATCTGGTCACCCATCCCAGGTTTCTCCAAGTTGAGCATGCTTAACTTTGAGATTCCTTCGAACCAGGCTTCCAAACTCTGATTCCAATAATTCTTGTTTCTAAATTCTTATCAAACTATTCCCTATCCAACCATGTCATCCCTTAAGCATGGTTCATATTCCAGAAAACTCCAAAAATACTCTTGTCCCATATTCTGCCTATAACTCTCCTGTTCATACTAAGTCAGACGATTCATTCGTCACTATTCTCACCAACAGTGAACTTCACTGTGCTAAACCACATACACCCAGCTATAAATACACCTAGCTACCCTCTCCCTCTCCACACACTCAACACCCTCAGCCAAGGCAAACACCCCACCCACTCAGTTACTCTGCTCTACCGGCTACACGCATAGTGTCGCTTCGCCTCCAGTCCACCCTCCTGGTAAGCACCTCTGCTCCACCACTAGTAATATCACAACACCACATGACACAGATTCTACTCAAGACTCTACCCATCCATATATCGCTATTCTGACCACTATACTAAATATTTGTTGGCATACTTGCTTGTTTGTATGTTTGCTTATTCATGTTGCATAGTTATCGGAGCGTTCGTGTCGTCTCGTGGAGGCCAGATCTGCAGGTCTACGCCAGGCAGTGGAGCTAGAAGCCAGTTCCGCGAGCTCCCCTTCCCCCTTCGCCGGATAAGCACGGCAAGCTCACTGGATCCCTTTGATGCATAACTTACCTATGATTTTTCAACCACAACCCTCATCCTGTTATTTTATGCATGATATGATTTTGAGACAAGTTATTATGGCCACCCAGCCGCTTGCCGCAATCAATCCTTGATATATTTGTTACAAATGATTTAAGAAAAGGTGTGAGTTTTCAAAAGAAAATGCTTTTCAAAATGTGTATGATGAAGGGTTTTCACCCTTATCACCTTTGAGTAGGGATGATCAAGGACTCCCTGGTTTAGGGGAGGGCCTCAGGTGTTGGCTCAGCTGATTTAGGTGTGAGCAGAAGGATTGTCCTCTCATAAAAGGACCGGTTTGTCATCCTTCACTACCTGTACTCATGATAAGTACAACCACTCAAGACTGTATGGGCAGTCACTCAATCTGAACTCGTACGGTCCAAACCCTAGGGTAATGAAGGCTGGGGAGCACCGGGAGGATAAGGAGGGGGAATGTTTTGTTCGGTTTGGGCATGGCGGTGGCCTGACTCCTTCCGGTATAACCGTTAAGGTAAGGACGTGCAAGGAAAGAAAGAGATTTGGCATTCGGGTCTCACGACGGTGAGATCGCAGAAACCGGACTAGTGGGTAAAGTGTACCCCTCTACGCGGAGTTTCAAACCTATTCGAATAGTCTGTGTCCATAGGAATGGACGAGTCTGGTGTGGTATGACAATTAGTGTTTTGTTTTCAAAAAAAGGTGCGTTTTTGAAAGGTCCGGCGGTTGAGCCGTGAGCTATGGTGGACCGGAAGTCCAGTAGCTGTTTTTGAAAATGAAAACCAGTGGGAAACTGCTGAGATACCTAGATGGTTAAGTCCAGGGGATTTTATTCTATATTGAAAAACTTCCTGCTCCTTTGGGAGAGGATGCACTTTGAAAAATACAAAATGTTTTACAAAATATTGCTGTTTCTACAAAATATCCTGAGCTCCATATATTCCATGCATTATATCTGATTTCCCCATTCCGCGGGTGAAGGTGGGCTGCTGTGTACATTTGTACTCACCCTTGCTTATTTGTTGTTTTTCAGAAAAAGGAGATCGGGTAAGAGTTACGACTATTCCCAACCTTGCCTGTGGCTGTTGGATCGCTGATTTGCTTCGCTGCGTATATCGGGCTGCTTCAGCCCCACTCTGATGATATGTCTCGAGTTGTGGACCAACTCTTAAAGTTGATCGCCACCTTTATAGGTTTGTCTCATTTAAGCAGATCTGGAATCATCTGATGTATAAATGTGTTTACTAGCCTCCTGGGACTAGTAATTGTATCACATTTGAGTCCGAGAGGATCTGGGGCGCTTTAATGGACTACTTGCTCTTGTATTGAATGTGAGTGAATGAGATGCTTGGATGAATTGAATGGAGGTGGTTGGGGTTGTATTTATAGCCACCATCCACTTTCTAGTTGTTGCCTTCTTTCTGTCAACCGCGGACGGTCCGCGACCCTAGTCCGGACGGTCCGCCCCTGCACATCAACGACTGAAATCGCAACGGTCAGTGGTAACAGCTTCAAGTGCATTAAATGTGTCGTCAGATGTTAGATAAAGCAGTCACGGATGGTCCGTCCGTGCACCTCAGACGGTCCGCAAGGACGGTAAAAATGCATTTTACTGAACCCGTCACCTTCAGGTATTTCTGGTTTTTTTCAATGAGCGGACGGTCCGCGCCTGAGGCCGGACGGTCCGAGCTTGGTCCCAGACGGTGGTCTCTTCTCCTTCGGACAATCCATAGTGTGAATGTGAGTTTTGCATAGTTTCTATCCGAGGCATATCTTGGTGTCGTGGATGGTCCACCGGAAGGGCCCTGACGGTCCGCGCACAGGTGAATTTTCCAAAAGGCTTCTCCTGTCTAGAATAATCTATGGTATTCTGGACAGTCGACTTAGAATTGATATAGATGTACTTATGCACCTAAGAAATAATCAACTAGGCAAACTAGTTAGTCCATAAGATTTGTGATGGTCGTCAAGCACCAAAATCGATATAGAAAATGGTTAAGGTCATTTCGCTTTCAGTTGGGCGGAAGCTGCATTTGGCGCCACTAGAGAAGGTCTGTTTTTGGATGGGCCCGCAATGCGATGTAGGGCGCCTTCCTGATCAGCAATGCATGAGAGAGATCCGAAGCAGAAGATCTATCTAGCATTGAAGGTGACCGAGATGTTCAAGATGATAGCCATGTGAAAGAGAAATGAGCTTAACCATTTCCTATAATCGATTTTGGTGTTTGACGTCCATCACAAACCTTATGGACTAACTAGTTTGCCTAGTTGCTATCTTTCTCAGGTGCATAATGTTCAACATAAACATACAAAGAAAAAGACTTGAGGGAATTCTACAGAGTTTGGAGCATATAAGTGTTGGGGACTTGTTCTCAAATGCTATGAATTAAGAATAAGGCAACACGAGAATAGGTTAATGGTTAATGCCCTTCGTCCAATGGAGCATTATCTCCCGAAGGATATAACGATCTTCGGACGAAGGTCATGAAGGACATACCTTCATCATCACAACATATTTGTATAAAAGACGAAGCATATGAAATATGAGAAACAACATGAATAATTGTATGATATCATAATATATATATAATTTTTATTATATAATCATGAATGAATATGAACAATATTGAATTACATTTATACCTTCGGCTTGACAGAAAGTGATAATACAAGTGTGACGCAAAAGCAAATGCCAAGTCAGCGTGAACAGTACGGGAGCACTGTTCATCTATTTATAGGCACGGGACGTAGCCCATGTAAAATTACACTCATGCCCTTTACATTTGCTAATGACTCTATAGTAATCCATCGAGGTCTAAATAGCCTTTTCCCTTTTAAGTCGGTTCTCCTTTCTGTTATCATGCCGAAGGTCCCCTGCGCATAGCTTCGGCTTTGCGCCAACCTTCGCATTCTTTGTACTTCTTCACATTGTGGTTCTGATCCGAGTCCGAAGGTACCTGTTCATGCATCATACTCTAGAAACATTGTTAAATCATGTTTTTGAGGACCTTCGGAAGACGAAGGCCCCCAACAATAAGAATTGGTGCAGCCAGTGGCGCACCGGACACTGTCCGGTGCCCTGGTGAAAGGGAATTTGGGATAACCATTTCCTATAATTAATTTTGGTGGTTGACGACCAACACAAACATGTGGACTAACTAGTTTGTCTAGAATTCATGTATTAAAGGTGCATAAGGTTCAACACAAACCAAGAAAGAAATCAGTTAGGGACACAATTTTATTGGAGCAAAAAGGACTTGAGTGTGCTGGAAAAGGGCGCACCGGACTGTCCGGTGTGCCACCGGACAGTGTCCGGTGCACCAGGCCATAAAACTCCAAACTAGCCACTCTCGGAAATTCCAGGGCGCGCTCTGCTATAATTCACCGGACTGTTCGGTGAGCCAGCAGAGCAACGGCTCTCAAGCGCCAACGGTCGACTACAAAAGCACCTGCCACGATGAACAGAGCAAGCCAGAAGTCAGAGCATAGAAGTCAGAGGACACTGGACTGTCTTGTGTGGCACCAGACTGCCTGGTGCCGCAAGAAGACAATGGTTCCAACGGTCGACCAGCTCCAAACCCTATGTCACACCCGGCTTTAAGGAACAAAGCCAGGTGCATCTCATACATGCGCCAAGAAGACAACATATATAATAACAAAGTGTATAGAGATAAATGTCACAATAATCAGAGTATTATTACATAGCGGAAGTCTTATTACAAAATAAAAGATAAATATAAAACGAACTAAGGATCGTCGTTGGCGCCAATGTCAACTGAGAAACGCCACCTAGATCAGATCAAACTCCTCGCCTTGTGGCTCCTCCTGAACCACCTGCTCTTCTCCTGTGGGGGGTGTAAGACAGCAAGGGTGAGCTCACACATGATCATAGCTCGACAAGTTGTGGGGAACCAGTGGACATGAACTCACCAAAGGTGGGAGTTCGTGTGATGTGTAAGGCTAATCAATGACAGGGGTTAAAGCTGAGCATTGCTTTTAATTAGTTGGTCAAAATTTTATTAGCAGTTACTATGTGTAAGTAAATACCAAACCTTAAATAAAGTAAGTGAACAAAATTAATAATAATCCCATGCATATGCAAATGACAAAATTGAATTTAAGTTCCATAAATTAATCATCAGAGAGTCCTGAGCTGCTCATGACCGTGAGCTCGGCTAGCATACCAGTTTTACACTCTGCAGAGGTTGTACCCTTTACCCACAAGTCATGTTACCCATCAGCTAAGGGGTTGCGACTCCCATACACCTCTACCTAGGAGGCGAGGCAGGGCAACACTACGAGGCCTTTACAAAGTTCCACTAGCTTCCGAAAACCCGCTACAGTTTATGGGAAGAGCACTTGCAAGAATCCCCCGTCTGACAGCCATCGCAGCTAAATCAACCCGAGAACCTCCTTGCATGCAACTCCCCTACTGCCCTTGCCCCTTTCGAGTAAGGTAGTCTTCCACTAGCTTTCCTAATTAGTCAGCCAAGGGCGTCCCATTAAACCCTTGTGGTGGCATGTGTTACTCAAGTTAAGCTCTATGTTCCAATTAACATTAATGATCTCAACATGAACATAAATAGAATAACAAAAGAATTGAAACATAGATATAATAAATGATTATCCCAAAACCATGTAAAGCAATAGCAAACTACCCAAGTGAATCAGGGGTAAACAAGGTAATGAGATAAACAATCTAGGGTGACCTATTGGGTCCCATCAAAATTAACCTATGCATGAGTAAATGATATTAAAGAACATTATTGGGTAAAAAGTGGTCAAGGGTACAACTTGCCTTCAATGAGCTCCTGCTCAGCTACTTCTATCTGCTGCTCACCAGGTTCCTTAGACACGTGCTCTTCTACTCGCCACAATACAAACAAGCACAATATATAGAGAAAATTAACATCACACCAAACATGTAAACAAAATACACAGCAATATTCTACACATTAAAATAAAACCTAGGAACAGAAATCATAATTTTTGGAGTTATAGATTTTAAGATATGAATTTCTAAAGGTTTTATGTGGTTGAATCAGGATTAAGTGAGAGATTATTTTTATTACTGTTTTCATGACAAAACAGAGACTCCAGATGATAGAGAATAAAATTACAGAATTTTAGAAAGTGGAATGGACTAATTTGGACTAAAAATGGATTTTCTATTAATTTATCAAGTTCTAGTAATTATTTTCATATTAAAAATCCATTTTCTATTTCATTTATTCAATTTAAATGGGTTCTGGACTGGGCCTCATTTACCAGAAAGGTCAGGGATCTCGGAGTAAAACTCTGCAGACACAGTGAACAACATGCCTGGACTACGGGTTGAATCCCTAATTACCAGGGGGTTATTTTATAAAACATGCGGCCGAAGGGGTATGGGAGCCACACCGCCGTTGGATCAAGATTCGACCGACCAGATTAGGCTGACTGCACGCACAGACCAGAACGCAGCCCCAGCCGTCCGATCCCTGATCTATGGTCGGGATTTAATTAATTCCGAGCCAACCAGCGCCGCTCGGTCGAAATCCAACGGTAGGGATACATGTTGCCCTAACCCGATCCTAACCGCTCGATCCAGACCAACGGCCCAGATCGCACGCAGCAAAGGGGTACGCTATCAAATAATCGCAGCCTTCCGTATGAACATCAACGGTCCGAGCTCATCACCTCCCTTCCCGGTCAAATCGCACAGCGGCGCACACCACCCGCGGTGGCCGAACGCCGGCGAACATGCACACAGGCGTTTTGATACCCCATAAGCGCACCCTAAGGTACCAACACGAACCCAACGACACAAGGAATGCACCAGAGGTATTATTACCGTGTATTGTGCAGCATGGATCTTCCCAGACGAGTAATGGCGACCGCTAGGTGAGAGACGCGCGTCGACGAGCAATTCTGGGGCAACAGTGCACCACCGGCCCCCAAAACTCTGTGCACACGATCCTCCCGACTTGGCGAACCCCACGATTCCTCCTTGGTCACCGACCACCAGCGTGCTCTAAGAACAGCACCGACGGAGATCCTTTCTCCCCCCGTTCCGCACACCCGAGTATGATTGACTGGCTAAATTGGCGTCGGAATGGAGTCTCGGGTCTACGATGGGCATGCACGTGGTCGAGACGGCTCCTATCTTATAGGCATTGCCCGGTTGCTGGAGTCCCCAGCGAGGATTGCGCACGGCGAGCTCGCCGTCTGTTACGGAGAGGGGAAGACTAGTCACGGAGATAGAAGCTGACGGGTGGGGTCCATTGAGGCAGCGGGTCAGCGCGTAGAGAGGGAAGGCACGCGACGGTGACAAGTGGGGCCGCGGTGTCAGCGCCCGGTTACTAAGTGGTTGTGCGTGCGTGCGGTTGTGAGTATGGACAGCGGGCCCGTGGTGTCAGCGCGTGGGGATCTTGCAGCTGGGTCGCGCGGGTGAGTGCTCTGGTGGGCCGAAATGCGTGGGGACGGCCCATTTCGAAATAGTTCCGCTTTCCCTTTTTTTCATTTCTCATTCAAGTTGGCTCCAAATTTAAATTCAAATGTTCTGTGGCAAATTTTATCCACAAATTATATTATGTCAAGACAAGCTCTAGCTTGGGCATACATATCTATATATATTATTTATATTTTTATTTCACATGGTATTTGTTTGTTTCTCTTCCTAAATTTTTAGAATTTCTTTTAGATTCTAGATTTCCTTTTTGAATTAATATATCTCTTGTCTCATTTTATTTTATTTTGTCATAATATGCACACACAAAAATAGTATCCAGCATGATGCAAATTTTAATGTCATATATTCTTTTATTAGTTATTTGCTTTTGAATATGGTGTTCACATGGGATGATGCATAAAGGTTAAACCCACATAAGGAGAAATTGTTTATCTATTGATATTATTTCTAACAAATTACAAAGTGGGTGTTACAAATCCTACCCCCCTTAAAAATAATCTCGTCCACGAGATTAGGAAGATCTAGAGAAAAAGGTGGGAAAAATCTATGCGAAGCTCTTCTTCTCTTTCCCATGTTGCTTCATCTTCACCATGGTGACTCCATTGCACTTTGCACATCTTTATCACCTTATTTCTTGTAACTCTAGTCAAAGTGTCAAGAATCTTGATCAGATACTCCGTGTAAGTCAAATCACCCTGTACACTGAGCTCTTCCATTGGTAACTGTTCCTCGGGGACACGGAGACACTTCTTCAGTTGAGATACGTGGAACACATTATGCACATCCGATAGACTAGCAGGTAACTCGAGTTGGTATGCCATCTTCCCAACTCTCCTAAAGATCAAGAATGGTCCAATATAGCGAGGGGACAATTTGCCCTTAACTTTGAATCTCCTCATTCTACGAAGTGGTGACACCTTGAGGTACACATAATCTCCTTCCTCAAATTCCAGTGGTCTTCTTCTATTATCTGCGTAGCTCTTTTGTCTGGTTTGAGCTACCCTCAAATTCTCTCGAATTGTACGGACTTGTTCTTCTGCTTCTTGAATCAGTTCAGGCCTAAAGAACTGCCTTTCTCCAGTCTAATCCCAATATAGAGGAGTCCTGCACTTCCTGCCATATAGAGCTTCAAAAGGTGACATCTTCAGACTGGCCTGATAGCTATTATTATATGAGAACTCAGCATAAGGTAGACTCTTATCCCAACTTCCTCCATGCTGAAGGGCACAAGCTCTCAACATATCTTCCAATACTTGATTGGTCCTTTCAGTCTGTCCATCAGTCTGAGGGTGATAAGTTGTACTGAAATTCAACTTTGTACTCATATTCTCATGAAAGATTCTCCAAAATCTTGAGGTAAACTGTGAACCTCGATCAAACACGATCTTCTTTGGTACTCCATGTAAACACACAATCCAAGCCATATACAACTCTGCTAGCTGAGAACCTTTATATGTAGTCTTTACAGGAATGAAGTGAGCCACTTTAGTTAATCTATCCACAATCACCCATATAGCATCATATCCTTTCTGGGTGCGAGGCAATCCAGTAATGAAATCCATACCAATCTCTTCCCACTTCCACTCGGGTATCTTCAGTGGGTGCAGTAGTCCAGCTGGCCTCTGGTGTTCAGCCTTAACTCTTTGACATACATCACACATAGCCACATGTGCAGCCACATCTCTCTTCAATCCATACCACCAATACTTCCGCTTCAGATCCTGATACATCTTGGTACTACCAGGATGAATAGAATAATCCGAGTCATGGGCCTCCTTCAATATAGTCTCTTGAAGGCTTTCAATATCAGGAACACACATCCTGTCCTTGAACCATACGGTGCCTTGCTCATCCTCTGTGAATTCTGGACCTCGACCTTCAGTAATCATATCCTTGATCTCTTATATCTTAGCATCACCAATTTGTCCTTTGCGGATTTCTTGCTCCAAAGTAGGTTCCACATCAATAGTAACTCCTTCAGTGTGAGCAACTATCCCCAGGTTAAGTCTCCTGAAATCCTCAACAATCTCGTCGGGTAGCTGGGCAACAATAGCTGAATGAACATGTTCCTTGCGACTCAAGGCATCTGCAACCAAATTTGCCTTGTCCGGGTGATAGTGAATCTCCAAATCATAATCCTTAATAAGCTCCAACCAACGGCGTTGCCTAAGGTTGAGATCCTTCTGAGTGAATATATACTTCAGACTCTTATGATCCGTGTATACTTGGCACTTGGTCCCCATGATATAATGTCTCCAAATCTTAAGCGCATGCACAACGGCTGCCAATTCTAAGTCATGAGTGAGGTAGTTCAATTCATGTTTGCGCAACTAACGAGAAGCATAGGCAATCACATGTCCTTCCTGCATGAGCACACATCCTAAGCCTTGGCCACATGCATCACAATAGATATCAAATCCTTTCTGTAAGTCTAGCATAACCAAAACTGGTGGCGACATCAATCTCTTCAATTGATCAAAGCTGTTTTGGCCCTTCTCGTCCCACTTAAATTCTCTTCCTTTCTCCAAAAGCGAAGTCATAGGTTTAGCAATCTTAGAAAATCCTTCAATAAATCTCCGATAATAGCCTGCTAATCCCAAGAAACTCCGAATCTCAGTAACTGTAGTGGGTACTCTCCACTTCATTATCTCCTTAACCTTAGCAGGATCCACTGAAATTCCTCCATTAGAAATAATATGACCAAGAAATGGCACCTCGCCAATCCAAAACTCGCACTTGCTGAACTTGGCATATAGTTGGTTATCTCGTAGCTTCTGTAGCACCAATCTCATATGTTCCTCATGATCGCTATCACTCTAGGAATAAATAAGCATATCGTCGATGAATACCACGACGAATCTATCCAAATACTCCATAAACACCTTATTCATCAAATTCATAAAATAAGCTGGTGCATTGGTTAATCCAAATGACAACACAGTGAACTCATACAATCCATATCGAGTCAAGAAAGCCGTCTTGGGAATATCTGATGGTCTAATCCTCATCTGATGGTAACCTGATCGGAGATCAATCTTCGAGAATACCCTTGCACCTCTCATCTGATCAAATAAATCCTCAATACGGGGTAACAAATACTTGTTCTTCACAGTAACATCATTAAGTGATCTATAATCCACACACATCCGCTGTGATCCATCCTTCTTCTGTACAAACAGAACCGGCGCTCCCCAAGGTGAGGAACTCGGACGAATGTACACAGCCTCTTGTAACTCGGTTAACTACTTCTTAAGTTCCTTTAACTCCTCTACGGACATCTTGTATGGTCGTTTAGAAATAGGGGGCAGTTCCAGGTAAGAGATCAATAACAAACTCAGCTTCTCTATCAGGTGGCATCCCTGGTAACTCCTCTGGAAAGACATCCAGAAAATCTCTAACCACACGGATGTTGTCACCAACAAACTCCTCAGGTATAAAGAACATTGCACGTTTGGATGAGGTGGTTACTGCAATATTAACTTGAAATCTTTCTCCCTTAGGGCTGGTAAGTTCTATGGTACCTCTACCACATGCTATAATGGCCTTTGCCTTTCTCAACCATGACATACTAAGGATCAGATCTATATTGCTTGCCTCTAATATTATAGCAGTAGCTCCAAATTCTCTACCCATAATGGTCAATGTCAATCTACGTGTCATTTGGTTTGCATCAATAGGCCCTTTAGGTGTAATTACTATCATGGGTTTTCTCATTTTTAGCAGTGGTATTTCATTTGTGTTGGCATATCTAGCAGACATAAATGAATGTGTAGCACCAGAATCAAATAAGATGGTTGCAGGAATTGCATTAACATAAAACATACCAAGTACGATGTCAGCACCATCCGGAGTAGCATCAACGCTAACTTGATTAACCTTGGCAACAGAATATCCCTTGCCAGATCCTAGAGTTTGCTGCCTATTCTGCACTGGAGTAGTAGCAATCCTCTGTGGGCAGACATTTGCATAGTGTCCAGTCTTCCCACACTTGAAACAAGTGTTGCCTGCACTCTGCCCTGAAAACTTTGTCGGGGTGCCAGTGGGAGTAGCCTGACGAGGCGGCGGAGTCCTCTGTGGTGACTGCTGAACTGGGCGCTGGCCTCCGCCTGTGCGAACTGGTGTACCCTAGGGTGAACTGTAGCGAGGATGAACACTGCTGCTTCCTTGTCCTTGAGATATAGCTTTCTTCTTCAAATCTCCCAGCTGAACACGTTTGTGTTCAATAGCTAGAGCCTTATCCAACAGCCTCTGAAATGATGGAAATGTATGTGCCACTAGAGCATACTGCAGAGGTCCATTAAGTCCTTCAATAAAATGCTCCTACTTCCTCTCATCTTCAGCAACTTCATCTGGAGCATATCTAGAGAGCTGAATGAACTTATCGCGATACTCACTAACTGACATGCTTCCTTGCTTCAGTGATAGAAATTCCTTCTTCTTAATCTTCATTAATCCAGCTGGTATATGATAGTTCCTGAACTGTGTACTGAACTCTGCCCAAGTAATAGTATCAGCAGCATCGTGGAAAGCAGTATATGAATCCCACCAGTCAGCAGCAGGACCTGTCAGACGTCCAGAAGCATATAAAACCTTCTTCCGGTCAGTGCATTGAGCAATGTTCAACATCTTCTCTATGGACTTCAGCCAATCATCTGCATTCAGTGGGTCAGGAGAGCTTGCAAATGTAGGTGGCTTATGACTCATGAACTCCCTATGCTTATCTCGGGGTGGAACTGGTGGTGGTGGTGGAGGCAATGGTACTTATTGTTGTTGCTGATGTTGCTGTTGTTGTTGCATTTGCTGTTGCAGCTACTGTTGCGCCCTCCTTTCCTGGCGTATCTCCTCTCGTTCCTGGTGCAGCTCCTGGCGTATCTCTTCTCTTTCCTGGCGCATCTCCTGGCGTTCTTGCTGCATTTGAGCGCGCATATCTGCCATAGTGTCCGCCATCTGTTGCATCATCCTCATCTGAGCTGCAATAAGTGGGTCAACTCCACCTGGTGGAGGATTAGGAGGACTCATCTCTACTGGCTGTGGTTGGGGTCGTCTATATATCCACCGAGTGTGTCGATTAGGAGGCAAATCAATTCCACCACCCCGCCTGGTATTGACCATCTGAGTTAGATACATATGGTAAGAGAATAGTAGACAAGGCAGGTAATTACGAATCATTTTACTTTGGGGGATTTATTAGCTAAGTAGATTAATATTTTACCTACCATAGCTAATTCATTACATTATGGTTATACATGCTAAGATGTCCATATATAATACTTCAATCAATCAAAGAAGCAAATCAGACATTTATCATCAGAACAATCAACCAACCATTTTTAAATAAAGAAAATAGTTTTAAATTTTGTCTTAGGTTCCCTATCTCTTAAAAAGATCATAGTGGTAGGATTTCAAGGTGTGAAATCCATCTTGTCTTAGAGTAGAGAAGATAAGAGTAACCAGAGTATAATAGCAAAAGGTGAGACAAGATCAAGATGAGATGAGTATAGAATGAATCAGAGTAAGGTAAGTAGGAAAGGGTTTTGTCCATTTCTATCTAGGTTTCGTCCTACAGTCAACATTTCCTCTGAGACCACTTTTGTCACACCCGGCTTTAAGGAACAAAGCCAGGTGCATCTCATACATGCGCCAAGAAGACAACATATATAATAACAAAGTGTATAGAGATAAATGTCACAATAATCAGAGTATTATTACATAGCGGAAGTCTTATTACAAAATAAAAGATAAATATAAAACAAACTAAGGATCGTCATTGGCGCCAATGTCAACTGAGAAACGCCACCTAGATCAGATCAAACTCCTCGCCTTGTGGCTCCTCCTGAACCACCTGCTCTTCTCTTGTGGGGGTGTGAGACAGCAAGGGTGAGCTCACACATGATCATAGCTCAACAAGTTGTGGGGAACCAATGGACATGAACTCACCAAAGGTGGGAGATTGTGTGATGTGTAAGGCTAATCAATGACAGGGGTTAAAGCTGAGCATTGCTTTTAATTAGTTGGTCAAAATTTTATTAGCAATTACTATGTGTAAGTAAATACCAAACCTTAAATAAAGTAAGTGAACAAAATTAATAATAATCCCATGCATATGCAAATGACAAAATTGAATTTAAGTTCCATAAATTAATCATCAGAGAGTCCTAAGCTGCTCATGAACGTGAGCTTGGCTAGCATACCAGTTTTACACTCTGCAGAGGTTGTACCCTTTACCCACAAGTCATGTTACCCATCTGCTAAGGGGTCACAACTCCCATACACCTCTACCTAGGAGGCGAGGCAGGGCAACACTACGAGGCCTTTACAAAGTTCCACTAGCTTCCGAAAACCCGCTACAGTTTATGGGAAGAGCACTTGCAAGAATCCCCCATCTGACTGCCATCGCAGCTAAATCAACCCGAGAACCTCCTTGCATGCAACTCCCCTACTGCCCTTGCCCCTTTCGAGTAAGGTAGTCTTCCACTAGCTTTCCTAATTAGTCAGCCAAGGGCATCCCATTAAACCCTTGTGGTGGCACGTGTTACTCAAGTTAAGCTCTATGTTCCAATTAACATTAATGATCTCAACATGAACATAAATAGAATAACAAAAGAATTGAAACATAGATATAATAAATGATTATCCCAAAACCATGTAAAGAAATAGCAAACTACCCAAGTGAATCAGGGGTAAACAAGGTAATGAGATAAACAATCTAGGGTGACCTATTGGGTCCCATCAAAATTAACCTATGCATGAGTAAATGATATTAAAGAACATTATTGGGTAAAAAGTGGTCAAGGACACAACTTGCCTTCAATGAGCTCCTGCTCAGCTACTTCTATCTGCTGCTCACCAGGTTCCTCAGACACGTGCTCTTCTACTCGCCACAATACAAACAAGCACAGTATATAGAGAAAATTAACATCACACCAAACATATAAACAAAATACACAGCAATATTCTACACATTAAAATAAAACCTAGGAACAGAAATCATAATTTTTGGAGTTATAGATTTTAAGATATGAATTTCTAAAGGTTTTATATGGTTGAAATAGGATTAAGTGAGAGATTATTTTTATTACTGTTTTCATGACAAAACAGAGACTCTAGATGATAGAGAATAAAATTACAAAATTTTAGAAAGTGGAATGGACTAATTTGGACTAAAAATAGATTTTCTATTAATTTATCAAGTTCTAGTAATTATTTTCATATTAAAAATCCATTTTCTATTTCATTTATTCAATTTAAATGGGTTCTGGACTGGGCCTCATTTACCAGAAAGGTCAGGGATCTCGGAGTAAAACTCTGCAGACACAGTGAACAACCTGCCTGGACTGCGGGTTGAATCCCTAATTACCAGGGGGTTATTTTATAAAACGTGCTGCCGAAGGGGTATGGGAGCCTCACCGCCGTTGGATCAGGATTCGGCCGACCAGATTAGGCTGACTGCGCGCACAAACCAGAACGCAGCCCCAGCCGTCCGATCCCTGATCTATGGTCGGGATCTAATTAATTCCGAGCCAACCAGCGCCGCTCGGTCGAAATCCAACGGCAGAGATACATGTTGCCCTAACCCGATCCTAACCGCTCGATCTAGACCAACGGCCCAGATTGCACGCAGCAAAGGGGTACGCTATCAATTAATCGCAGCCTTCCGTATGGACATCAACGGTCCGAGCTCATCACCTCCCTTCTAGGTCAAATCGCACGGCGGCGCACACCACCCGCGGCGGCCGAACGCCGGCGAACATGCACACAGGCGTTTTGATACCCCATAAGCGCACCCTAAGGTACCAACACGAACCCAACGACACAAGGAATGCTCCACCGGCCCCCAAAACTCCGCGCACACGATCCTCCCGACTTGGCGAACCCCACGATTCCTCCCTGGTCACCGACCACCGGCGCGCGCCAAGAACAGCACCGGCGGAGATCCTTTCTCCCCCCGTTCCACACACCCGAGTATGATTGACTGGCTAAATTTGCGTCGGAATGGAGTCTCGGGTCTACGATGGGCATGCGCGAGGTCGAGACGGCTCCGATCTTATAGGCATTGCCCGGTTGTTGGAGTCCTGTAACACCCCAGGTGTTTATATTCTGCTCGACAACGAGTGTGGATTTAAGCACGTAATATCAGTGGATAAAACAGATGCTAAATTTTAATCATTTTCGCATATCACGATTTTAATATTGCATCTGTTCTGTCTGTTGCGAGTTTGACATTATTTTTATCTATCCAGCCTCTTCCTAAATTTTCGTAATGTTTGGAACATAGCTGTTTCGAAAATCGGTGCGTCCGGTGATTATTTAAAATACATCGCTCGCGCGAATACGAATTCGGAAGCTCGACTCACTCAGATGATTTTATCCCAGATAAATTAATTTGAACTCGATGATTAAAATGTTCAGGGTAAAATAATTCGAATCGCGCGAAATCTTGCGCGAGGTTATGACTCAATTTATTCTTCAGCATACTCTGTAAGATACTAAAATCAACTATGTTTTGATGGCGGATACATTTTTGTCCGAGATCAACTAAACCAGTGTTGTCTCAAATAATGTATCCGATATCCAGTCCGTCTACGTGTTGCCCAACATAGTCTCAAAAACTATCTAAACGAAATGTAGTCAGAATCGTAAACCTCGGATTTTCCGTTTTGTGATTTCGAAAATAGAGTGTGTAGCCAGTTGCCGTATTACGCGTCGACTCTTTAGTCATCACTAAAAATACCGAAGCCGAAATCCGTGTAGTTCAGTCCATATATTTCTCATCTCGATCTGAATCTCCAGATATAAATAACGGGTTAAAACGCATCTGGTTCTGAAAAATTCACCAAATCAAATCTTGTCCAATTGTTGTTGTCGATCCAAATTATTTGACCCTTTAATTATAGCTAAATATCGTGATCCGAAATATCTGCATTTCACATTTAAAAAATTTTCTATATCCATAGCTGTAGACCGCCCCTTACTAGGAGGAATTTTATCTTCCTTAAGCCTTATCTTCACGTATATTCAAATCCCTGAAAAAGATTATCTAAATCCCTAGAAATTATCTAGCACATCGTATTGGATCTAGCCGTCCCGCAGATTTTTTTCACAGTCGTTCACTCGTTCTCATCGCCCTGAGATTTTTCCTGAAGCCACCGTCGTCTAGCCTAGAGATTTTTCTCACTGCTCGATGCCACTCCTTATCCCTTCACACATCCTACTCCATCATACTCATCCACTCACACTTGCTAGCTTCGTCAAATTTCTTGGCACCGTGGCATTCTCTGATGAATCCACCGCTCATTTCTCCATGTTCATTTATCCTCTCCTCGCGCAGCCAAGACCAGGACGATCGCCCTCACCCTCTCGGCTCTCTGCCCGTGTCCGTCATTGCCTGGGCAACCAGCTCCCTCTTCAGCTCTATTGCAGCAAGCGCTCTCTCCTGCCGAGCTTCACACCTCCCATGGCGCCCAGTTGCTTTCCTCCCTCTCTTGCGCTCGGCTTCTGTTTTTCCTGCGCACGCTGCTTTTTCTTTCCCCGGCCGTTCACTACTACCGTGATGCTGTCTCTGCTCGCCGTGCTCTGGACCTTGCTCCAGCTCGCCGGTAGAAGCTCCCTGACGCGCCCTCCTTGCTCCTCCCTGCTCGGTTCCATGGCCGGCGGATCCCCTGGCCGTGTGCCCCTGCGCCGGTCGAGTTTCCTGCGCTCGCCTGGCTCGCCGCGCGCCCAAGCTCTCTGCTTTCTTCCTCCTCCCAGCGCGCGGTCGCATCTCCCTGTGCTCGCCTAGCCCAGCCGACGCTCCTCCAATCGCTGCACCCTGCGTGCTCGGCCTCAAGTTTCTGTGCGCGCGAAACTCTCTGCTCGCCAACGCTCCAGCTCGCTGTTGTCGCCAAGTCCGAATATCACAGCTCGTTCTAGTGGCCGTGAGTTCTTTCCTGTGCGCGTGCGAGCTTCTCTGCTTGGCCTATCGTCGTTCTCCAACTCCTTATCGCACTCGGCTGGCTGTTCGTCGTCATCGCTCGGTCGCGCGACAGGCTGACTGCGTGTCGTGTGTCGCACATCCTACGTTCTCGTCGTGCCATGGCCGCACGGAAAGGCTAGCTGGGGTTGACCATGGTGGTCGGGCACTGCTATTTTCGTGTGCCACGCTATGGCCGCACCTCCTTCCATGCTGTTGTGTCGTGGCTATCACCGTCTCCTTTGTCGTGCATTTCCGACTTTAAGCACTGCTTGCAGCATCGTCGATGCCGCGCCTTCTTTAGACTTGACGCGTCAAACTCCTTCCCGTCGCGCCTCGTGTGCCACTTGTCCGGCTAAATGTGAGACTCGGTCGTCGACGCGCTGGCCGTCTCTTGGATTCGACGTCGTCATCGCTTCAGCCGCCAGATGCTCGATGAAACGCCTGATCCTCAGAACTGTCATCATTCCAACAGCTTCGCCGCGTCTTGCGTCCCCGCTGGTGAGACTCGTAGTCCTCGCGCTGTTTAATTTCTCATCAAACGCTGATGTGGCTAGCTATGGATTTATGTGTGTATGTGTATCTGCGTGGAGGTCCCTATTCGCTGTCCACCTATTGCGCGATGAAAGGCTCGAACTGGGCATCGTTGTCAATCTCGTGGTGTCAAGTCGAATTTAGGTAATAGTAGCCAATTCGTTACTTCCGCATTTGGTCGGATGAATTTAGTTAAACATATTAGTTGTGTCGTTTCTCTTGTCGATAACGTGTGTGTTATGGTCATAAGAATAATGTCTATTGAAATGTTCGAGTCACTTGCTGTGATAGGGTCGTGTATACGGTCAAATGCCTTAGTTACTTGTGATGCTATAGTCGTATTTTGTAATTGTTATATATATATATATATATATATATATATATATATATATATATATATATTAGGTGTGAGCTCGTGTTTGAATTATCAATTTATGAGGAGTGGTTAAATGAATAATAAGTCTAGTGTCTCGCTCATATAGCTGATAAATACGGTCGTGGTTATATTAAATGATTATTAAAATGCATCGCAGGTAGTATGTGGTGGATGCATATGTCGAATAAGTTTAAATTGGCTCTTTGCTGAGGAGTGAGGAGAATTAATAGCGTGAAGAATTGATTTAGTAATACAAACGATTATCCAATAAGGCTATCATCGTTAATTTTGTAAGGATATTTTGGTAGTCAAACCTGAAATGTTTGATTAATTGTTAACATGTAAAATATATGAGGTGTGAAATAAAATTAAAATAATTCTTTGTGAGCTATGGGGTATAATTTATAAAGCGAGGGATAAGTTTAGAATTTAATTAATTAGCTGATAAGTTGTGTTTAGGCTAATTATATTAAATGTGTATAGTTGGTTGTTTTGAGATGTTTGCGTTAGATTCGGTTAATCTAGAGAAGCGTAATTATTGCGCGTAGTCGTATATCGATAACTAGTATTTCCGTATGAACTTGTACAACGCCTTGCCGCTAGGTGTTTAATTCGCTATCGCATAGCACTAGTTAGGTTTGTAATATTCATGTCTATATGCATTCATGTGCATAATGCATTTCATTCAGGTACGTGAATTAACCACGTGATGTGGAGAACCAGAACTGAGTCGACCACAAGATACTGGAAAGCGTGAGCATCTCCGCAAGACGACGTCGTCAGTCGGACGAACATGAAGATGGATAAACTGAACGAGTGCCAAGACAAAGGATGCTCGCCAAGTGGACGTCACCTAACAAACACTAACCTAGTGTTCTTCCAGGCAAGCCCCGGTGCATGCAACCCCTTCCTTGTGTTTTTAAATTATTTTTATACACTTTAAGTCTAGTGAATGTGCATTAGGTTTATAGGAGTTGCTTGGAAACCCTTTGATGCATTGCCTACCTTGATATCCATACCTTTATAGATACATCTGGTGAAGTATCAAAATTATGATTTACAAAAAAAATGCTTAGCCCTGCTTTTAAGCAGATAGAGTTTGTCCTTTGCACTAATGCCTAGCTCAGGTTTATCCTGAGGAAGGATGACTTCTACCTGCAAGAATATTTTCATTGGGAGCATGGTGGGATCTTACTACAAAGTTCCATATAATGATGCTCTTTTCATCCTAAGGAACACAAACAATCCTAAGGGTGGAAGTACTTAAATCGGGACTTGGGCTAGGAACAGGTGATGTTCCGTCCGGGTCAATTAAGGATTGGATGCGTATGTAGGCCTGTATGATCAGGGACTATCTTAACTGGCCACATGCCCTGGATATGGGACAGGGTAAGCTTGAATCCGGCTATTCCATACGTGAAAAGACAACCGCGCACTGGGCGTGGGAGATGGTGGGAGTAGCGTGTACCCTCCTGGCTAGAGGCTGGATGGAGGAGTACTGTGCTCCCGGGTAGCGCGGACCAGTTCACGTTGTGGAGGATCTGTGGGAACGGTTGACATATGCAAGGGTTAAGTGCTACATATGTCGTGTGGTTAGAGATCATCAGCTGAGTAAATCGATTCGGATCGCCGTTATATCCCTGGAGAGTGGAGACTTGATCTCCGACCTACAACCTAAGTCAGGATGTAAACATTATGAATAAAAAGGATGTTGTATTGATGAGATGGTGAAATTAGACTAGATGCAACTAGAGTCTATTAATACTTAATCTGGCGTTAAAATATTGAAAGTAAAGACTCACTTTAGTAAGCTATTTCTGCAAAAGTATCTAATTTGATTCTTGTTAAAGCCTTTTCCTTGATTCCTAAATCCAGCATACCCTTGAGAGTCTTTTCCTTAGTCGGGTAAGTCTTGCTGAGTAATTCCGTACTCAGGGTTTTATTCCCTGTTGTTTTTCAGGTTATAGTTTTGTGCTGCTGATGATGGTGTTAAGTGCCGGTGGGCTCGGCCTTCTTATAAGTCTAAGTACTTCTTCTATACTACTTATTGAAGATGGTCACTTAAGCTAGCATATATTTCAAACTTACAAATAATTTACACTCCGATAAATATAATGTAAACTTGCTGTAACTTGTAAAATTTGGCAATAAGATTTCCGTTGCAAAAATGTTGGTGTGTGATTTATGTTACTTAATCTTGCGATCCTGGTTGTTCATGGTTTATCCGGGGTCCTTGGGGCACTCAGACGGATCCTGTTAAGTTATCTGGTGCACATGCATAGCAGTCTGAGGTCTTGAGACAAGGACAGGTGCATGTGGGCCCAATAACTTGGGAGGTTCTGCCACAGCTGGTATCGGAGCAGGATTAAGTATATACTGTCACATACGTATTTTCAAAACAAAAGTTTTGGTTTCGAAAAACCTATTTTCAACTAAACACATTGTTTGGCTTTGAAAAACAGTTTTGAAAAATTATAATGCTAGCGACATCCTCTATGAAGCCCTAAAGTTAAGGACTATCAGGTGGCTTATTTAAAAACCACTAACCCACAATCGGGGGTATTGCATACATGTGTATTGTTATTTTTTAGGCCATTCAGTCTGGAATGGATCGACGCTCAGGTAAGGTGAGATGTGAGAACATGACCGAACAAACGTCGGTCTAGGGGAGTGCTTAATTGTGGCGCTTGACTATATACATGTTCTACATATGTATATATGAAAGCTGCGATGTGGAGTATTTACTTTTCAGGGAATTCTAGTACCCCCATGGATGTGTATGGGTATACAGACATGGGAATACTGAGAAATGTAATGTACTTGTAACGACGCACCTACGCTCAGGTAAGAAGGTGAGTACCATAATGAGTTGCCCTATGGTTAAAGTGTGGCAACGGCGCCTATGCGTGGCTCGGCGCTTAATGAAGAGCTGGCGTCCATATAGAAATATATGGAGTATAAACTATGATAAACTGTCATGTGTGAACTGCATCATGGGAAATTGGGCTGTAATGGAATTTTCTGCAGGTACACTAACCCCGAAACGTATTTGTAGCTGACGACTAGCAAAAAACCGTGTGAGTCGTAAGTATGCCACCGAGATAGAACGCTATCGCCACACTATGTTGGCAAAACTTTGTGAGGACACATAAGACGAGCATGCATCCTGATTGTTGCATCATGTTTGTCACCTATACACCCAAAATGCTTCTCTCATCTTTATTCCAGTAACCAGTGAATGTGGATAATGTGGTGTAATGCTGTATTATGGACTTCAATGCAATAGTTGTCCTCCGTTCTTTAGGTAACCTGTTAGGGTGTTATATGTGCTTGCTCTGGTACTTGATGTGCTGATAGAAGGTTGGTAGTTTGTCTGCTTAAACCAAAAATTAGGTCATGTTCTTAGTTGGTGAACCATGACCCAAAGTTGATTTTTCCGTTAGCACTCCATGACCAAACACATACAAATAAATACTTAGATAATTCCTTTGTTCGACATAAAGTGTAACCGGCTTAAAACAAGAATATCGAGTTATATCTCCTTCCAAAACCATTCCCTTGTCTGGTTGGTGCAAGCTGATGTACCTTATCCAGTTTGCCTGTTTTTAAGGATTGCCATGTTGCTTTATCAACCTAACTTAGGAAAGGACTACCCAATCTTTTCCTTGAACTTGATGCCTTTGGTTTCCTCATATCTATCGAAGGCATACCAACTTAATCTTGTGATTGTTTTCCCTCCGTATCTAATCAAATACTAATCCTTGTCCTCGTGATCTCTATGATGGGCGTAGAAATATTCTTGGGCTGAAGCAACAGTCTCCCATCATACTCCTTTCATCAAGTTTAGGTTTTGGCCATATCGTGTTCATTTCATCGGGCCATGATCTATTTGGCTCTCTACTTGTAACCATTCTTACAGATGGAGTATCTCTTGTATATTGTCGCCCTTGCTCAATCCAGTTCTGTGGTGCGAGATTTCTTATTGGTTACATCTGGTAATGGTGTTATGACTAAAACCGATGGCACCGCGATAAAACCGAGGGCCTCCTGTGGATGCATACACATGGATGTGCTACTCGGTACACGCTAGTATCACAGTTAGTAGTCATAATCCATTATGAGATTATATTAATATGTTATCTCTGCACAACTTGTTCTTACCACGTGAGATTCATTATTGGTACCAGTTTTGTAATGGTGTCATGGTTAAGGACTTATGGTACCGCGGCGAAACTGAGAGCCTCCTGTGCATGCGCACACAGGATTTTGCTGCTTGGCGCATGCCGGTATTGAGGTCTCTAGTCATGATCCGTTATGGAATTACACTGATGTGTGATCTTCCGTGGACTCCTCCCTTGAAACAATTTCTATGTTGTTTGTCAAGTGATCAAGCAACTTCTATCATCTCTATTGGATCGAAAGGGCATATCACTTTCATGTGTGGTCTCTTTTCTTTTGATCTTGGTAGTGACTACACATACAAGTTTCCTTTACGTTCTTTGTGTAAAGGTGAAGCCTTGAAGCTTTTTAGTGTTGAAAAACAGCTAATTAGCTCTCAAAATGGAGATCTGTTTCCCCTGCTGCTGAGATGCAGGAATTTGTTCATTCGCTCTCCTATTTAATCCATGTATTCCCTAACCAAGTGAATAATTCATATCGCATGAAGAAACGGATGAACCACATGACCAAATGGATTTCTACCCCAATGCATGATCGACTGTTTATAAGAGTGAACTCTCAACCCTTGTCTTACCGATGGTACTGAGAGGACCTGCTCAATGTCAAAAGTAGTTCAACAAGCTGGTTTTTAGTAAGTTATAGCTACATTGTGAACAAAGGTTGAGTTTAGAGATCGTTTTATCGAGTTGTCTAAACTCACTTTTGTACAACCCCTCGTAAGGAAGTGTTTATAAGAATCGAGAGTAAGTCGGCCAGTAACCCCTAATCATCATTCTAGTCACGCCTCGATCGCCTCACGTATGGTTTTCCAACGTGTGTGATCAAGTCGAGCCATGATTAGTGCTTGATAAAATGGACTGGTGGCAAAGGCAGCATCTACAGATCCTTCCGCTGGTGATTTTCTTGAATCCATATCACCTTTCATGAACTTGAATTTTCTGGCTAACACGAGTTAACGGTGACGTTATTCGACATTCCCACCCGTCTCGTGTGTTATGAACTTACCGTGACCACTTGTCGGGGACCATAATTAGGGGTACCCTCAAGACGCCTAATTCTCAGCTGGTAACCCCCATCAGCATAAAGCTGCAGAGGCCTGATGGGTGCGATTAAGTCAGGGATCAGTCCATACGAGCGACTCGATCACGCCTCGCCCGAGCCTAGCCTCGGGCAAGGGCAGCCGACCCTGAGGTGTTTCCGTCTCGCCCGAGGCCCCCTTTTTTACGGCAGACGCATCTCCGGCTCGCCCGAGGCCTTGCCTTCGTTAAGAAGCAACCCTGACTAAATCGCCGCGCCGACCGACCAAGTCACAGGGGCATTTAACGCAAAGGTAGCCTGGCACCCTTATCCTGACGCGCGCCCCCTGGCAGAGCCGAAGTGACCGTCGTCACTTTGCCGCTCCCCTGACCGGTCTGACAAAAGGACAGCGCCGCCTGCGCCGTCCCGACTGCGGTGCCACTTGACAGAGTGAGACTGACAGGCAGCCAGGCCTTGCCAAAGGCGCCATAGGAAGCTCTGCCCGACCTAGGGCTCGGACTCGGGCTAAGGCCCCGGAAGACGGCGAACTCCGCTCCGCCCGACCCAGGGCTCGGACTCGGGCTAAGGCCCCGGAAGACGGCGAACTCCGCTCCGCCCGACCCAGGGCTCGGACTCGGGCTAAGGCCCCAAAAGACGGCGAACTCCGCTCCGCCCGACCCAGGGCTCGGACTCGGGCTAAGGCCCCGGAAGACGGCGAACTCCGCTCCGCCCGACCCAGGGCTCGGACTAGGGCTAAGGCCCCGGAAGACGGTGAACTCCGCTCTGCCCGACCCAGGGCTCAGACTCGGGCTAAGGCCCCGGAAGACGGCGAACTCCGCTCCGCCCGACCCAGGGCTCGGACTCGGGCTAAGGCCCCGGAAGACGGCGAACTCCGCTTCGCCCGACCCCTGGGGTCGGACTCCGCCCTGGCCTCTGCCGCACGACCTCCGCCTCGCCCGACCCAGGAGCTCGGGCTCGGCCTCGGCCATGGAAGACAGACTCGACCTCGGCCTCGGAGGAGCCTCCACGTCGCCCGACCTAGGGCACAAGTCCGCCACGTCAACAGGAAGCGCCATCATCACCCTACCCCGAGCCGACTTGGGCCGCAGAGAACAAGACCGACGTCCCATCTGGCTAGCTCCGCCAGATAGGCAATGATGGCGCCCCGCTAGACCCATGACGACGGCGGCTCTCAGCTCCCTTACGGAAGCAGGGGGACGTCAGCAAGAGCCCAACTGTTCCGACAGCTGTCCCTCCACCAGGCTCCGTTACTCCTCCGACAGCCACGACACCACACCAGCTGGGTGCCAAGTTCTCTCCGGCTGCCACATTGGCATGTACCTAGGGCGCTAGCTCTCCCCCGCTAGACACGTAGCACTCTGCTGCACCCCCATTGTACACCTGGATCCTCTCCTTACGCCTATAAAGGGAAGGACCAGGGCCTTCTTAGAGAAGGTTGGCCCCGCGGGAACGAGGGCAGGGGCAGGCGCTCTCTTGGGGCCGCTCGCTTCCCTCACCCGCGTGGACGCTTGTAACCCCCTACTGCAAGCGCACCCGACCTGGGCGCGGGACGAACACGAAGGCCACGGGATCTCCACCTCCCTCACGACTCGGCTCCGGCCACCTCGCTTTCCCCCCTTCGCGCTCGCCCACGCGCTCGACCCATCTGGGCTGGGGCACGCGGCACACTCACTCGTCGGCTTAGGGACCCCCCGGTCTCGAAACGCCGACAGTTGGCGCGCCAGGTAGGGGCCTGCTGCGTGTTGACGAGCAGTTTCCCGTCAAGCTCCAGATGGGCAGTCTCCAACGACCTCTCCAACCCGGGACGGTGCTCCGTTTCGGGAGTCTCGAGTTCATGTCTTTCGACGGCAGCTATGACATGATACTCCTTCCACCGCCGCGCGACGGCGACAATGGTGGCCGACAGCCCGCCCGCCGGCGGCGGAATCGACGACGTCTTCCCCGCGTGGGGGAAGAACAACATTCGAGCTCACCCCATCCTCTCCCTCGCCATCGGAGGAGGAGGCGGGGCAACCAGGGCCGAGCGGGAGGCTGCGCTCCATCGGCTGTCGAGCGAATCGACATCCCCAGCGCCCCAACGGAGGACGCGTCGGGCGTCACCCTCGCGTTTGAGGCGAAGGCGAGCGCCGTCCCCCCACAACACGCCAACCCCGAGCAAGTGGACGACGCCAGCACGCTCACGGAGGGCCTGCAGGACATCGCCCTCATACCCAAGACGACGGCGCGATCAGTCCCCGATGTGACTTCGTCGCTCCTCGTCGACCAAAAGGTACCGACTGATTCCCATCCTTCGTCATTTCGACTCGACCTCAACCCGCCTAGCAACCTCGCTCTGGCGGGCGCTCACGTTGAGGCGAGTGCAACCTCTCTTGGGTTTCGTGTGCGGTCGCCTTGGGACCGATTGACGGGCGTCTCGACCTACGGGCCCTCTGGGTCCGAGGAAGATGATGACCCCAGCATCTGCTGGGATTTCTCTGGATCTGGCAACCCCAGTGCCATGCGGGACTTCATGACCGCATGCAACTACTGCCTCTCCGACTGTTCCGACGGCAGCCGCAGCCTTGACGACAAGGACTGCGGCCCGAGCCGCAAATGTTTCCACGTCGAGCTAGGGGATCCCTCCGGAGGCAACCGTCTCGGCATGCCGGAGGATGGTGATCTCCCTAGGCCAGTGCCTCGTGCCGACATCCCGCGGGAGCTAGCTGTGGTCCCCGTTCCGGCGGGGGGTCACGACCCACAGCTCGAGCAAGTCCGTGGGGCGCAGGCCGGGCTCGACGAGGGGGCAGGAGCGCTCGAGTCGATCCGCCAGGACGTCGGGCAGGTATGGGCGGGCCAGCCCCCGGCCGGAGAAATACGTCACCTGCCCCAGGGTCTCCAGCACCGCATCGCCAACGATGCCAGGGACAGGCCGCCACCCGCATCCAGCGGGACCGGTCAGGACCTGGCAGCCGCAGCGATGCTCCTCCGCGCGATGCCGGAGTCATCAACCACCGAGGGTCGGCGAATCCAGGGAGAGCTCAAGCATCTCCTGGAAGGCGCTGCGGCCCGGCGGGCCGAGAGCTCTGCCTCCCGCAGGCAGGGGTACCCCTCGGAACCTCGTGCCGCGACTTCCCGACTCATGCGGGAAGCCTCGGTCTACACCGGGCGCACGCGCAACACCGCGCCTGCGGCCCCGGGCCACCTCGGCGACGAGCACCCTCATCGCGACCGTCGGGCCCACCTCGACGAAAGGGTGCGCCGAGGCTATCACCCCAGGCGTGGGGGACGCTACGACAGCGGGGAGGATCGGAGTCCCTCGCCCGAACCACCCGGTCCGCAGGTCTTCAGCCGGGCCATTCGGCGGGCGCCGTTTCTGGCCCGATTCTGACCCCCGACTACTATCACAAAGTACTCGGGGGAAACAAGACCGGAATTGTGGCTCGCGGACTACCGCCTGGCCTGTCAACTGGGTGGAACGGACGACGACAACCTCATCATCCGCAACCTCCCCCTGTTCCTCTCCGACACTGCTCGCGCTTGGTTGGAGCACCTGCCTCCGGGGCAGATTTCCAACTGGGAGGATTTGGTCCAAGCTTTCGCCGGCAACTTCCAGGGCACGTACGTGCTCCCCGGGAATTCCTGGGACCTCCGAAGCTGCCGGCAACAGCCGGGAGAGTCTCTTCGGGACTACATCCGGTGGTTCTCGAAGCAGCGCACCGAGCTGCCCAACATCACCGACTCAGATGTCATCGGCGCGTTCCTTGCCGGCACCACTTGCCGTGACCTGGTGAGCAAGTTGGGTCGCAAGACCCCCACCAGGGCGAGCGAGCTGATGGACATCGCCACCAAGTTCGCCTCTGGCCAGGAGGCGGTCGAGGCCATCTTCCGAAAGGACAAGCAGCCCCAGGGCCGCCCGTCGGAGGATGCTCCCGAGGCGTCTACTCCGCTCGGCGCCAAGAAGAAAGGCAGGAGGAAGTCGCAGGCGAAACGCGACGCCGCCAACACGGACCTTGTCGCCGCCACCGAGTACAAGAACCCTCGGAAGCCCCCCGTAGGGGCTAACCTCTTCAACAAGATGCTCAAGGAGACGTGCCCTTACCATCAGGGGCCCGTCAAGCCCACCCTCGAGGAGTGCGTCATGCTTCGGCGCCACTTCCACAAGGCCGGGCCACCCGCAGAGGGTGGCAGGGCCCGCGACGACGACAAAAAGGAAGATCACCAAGCAGGAGAGTTCCCCGAGGTCCGCGACTGCTTCATGATCTGCGGAGGGCATGCGGCGAATGCCTCGGCTCGGTATCGTAAGCGAGAGCGTCGGGAGGTCTGCTCGGTGAAGGTGGCGGCGCCAGTCTACCTAGACTGGTCCGACAAGCCCATCACCTTCGACCAAGATGACCACCCCGACCACGTGCCGAGCCCGGGGAAGTACCCGCTCGTCGTCGACCCCATCATCGGCGACGTTAGGCTCACCAAGGTCCTGATGGATGGGGGCAGCCGCCTCAATATCATCTACGCCGAGACCCTCAGGCTCCTGCGCGTCGATCTGTCCTCCGTCCGAGCAGGCGCTGCGCCCTTCCACGGGATCATTCCTGGGAAGCGCGTCCAGCCCCTCGGACGGCTCGACCTTCCTGTCTGCTTCGGAACACCCTCCAACTTCCGAAGGGAGACTTTGACGTTCGAGGTGGTCGGGTTCCGAGGAACCTACCACTCAGTATTGGGGAGGCCATGCTACGCGAAGTTCATGGCCATCCCCAACTACACCTACCTAAAGCTCAAGATGCCGGGCCCCAACGGGGTCATCACCGTCGGCCCCACGTACAAACACGCGTTCGAATGCGATGTGGAGTGCGTGGAGTACGTCGAGGCCCTCGCCGAGTCCGAGGCCCTCATCGCCGACCTGGAAAACCTCTCCCGAGAGGTGCCGGACGTGAAGCGACACGCCGGCAACTTCGAGCCAGCGGAGACGGTTAAGGCCGTCCCTCTCGACCCCAGTGGCGACACCTCCAAGCAGATCCGGATCGGTTCCGGGCTCGACCCCAAATAGGAAGCAGTGCTCGTCGACTTTCTCCGCGCAAACGCCGACGTCTTTGCGTGGAGTCCCTCGGACATGCCCGGCATACCGAGGGATGTCGCCGAGCACTCGCTGGATATTCGGGCCGGAGCCCGACCGGTCAGGCAGCCTCTGCGCCGATTCGACGAGGAAAGGCGCAGGGTGATAGGCGAGGAGATCCACAAGCTAATGGCAGCAGGGTTCATCAAAGAGGTATTCCATCCCGAATGGCTTGCCAACCCTGTGCTTGTGAGGAAGAAAGGGGGGAAATGGCGGATGTGTGTAGACTACACTGGTCTCAACAAAGCATGTCCGAAGGTTCCCTACCCTCTACCTCGCATCGATCAAATCGTGGATTCCACTGCTGGGTGCGAAACCCTGTCTTTCCTCGATGCCTACTCAGGGTATCATCAAATCAAGATGAAAGAGTCCGACCAGCTCGCGACTTCTTTCATCACGCCCTTCGGCATGTACTGCTATGTCACCATGCCGTTCGGTTTGAGGAACGCGGGTGCAACGTACCAGCGGTGCATGAACCATGTGTTCGGCGAACACATCAGTCGCACGGTCGAGGCCTACGTCGATGACATCGTAGTCAAGACAAGGAAAGCCTCCGACCTTCTCTCCGACCTTGAAGTGACATTCCGGTGTCTCAAGGCAAAGGACGTCAAGCTCAATCCCGAGAAGTGTGTCTTCGGGGTGCCCCGAGGCATGCTCCTGGGATTCATCGTCTCCGAGCGGGGCATCGAAGCCAACCCGGAGAAGATCGCAGCCATCACCAGCATGGGGCCCATCAAGGACTTAAAAGGCGTACAGAGGGTCATGGGATGTATCGCGGCCTTGAGCCGTTTCATCTCGCGCCTCGGCGAAAGAGGCCTGCCTCTGTACCGTCTCTTAAGGAAGGCCGAGTGCTTCACTTGGACCCCGAGGCCGAGGAAGCTCTCGGGAACCTGAAGGCGCTCCTCACCCAGGCGCCCGTCTTGGTACCCCCAGCTGATGGAGAAGCCCTCCTGGTCTACGTCGCCGCTACCACTCAGGTGGTTAGCGCCGTGATCGTGGTCGAAAGGCAAGAAGAGGGGCATGCATTGCCCATTCAGAGGCCAGTTTACTTCGTCAGCGAGGTGCTGTCCGAAACCAAGATCCGCTACCCACAAGTTCAGAAGCTGTTGTATGCAGTGATCCTAACGAGGCGAAAGTTGCGACATTACTTCGAGTCTCATCCGGTAACTGTGGTGTCATCCTTCCCCCTGGGGGAGATCATCCAGTGCTGAGAGGCCTCGGGACGGATCACAAAGTGGGCGGTGGAAATCATGGGCGAGACAATCTCGTTCGCCCCTCGGAAAGCCATCAAGTCCCAGGTACTGGCGGACTTCGTAGCCGAATGGGTCGACACCCAGTTGCCGACGGCTCCGATCCAACCAGAGCTCTGGACCATGTTTTTCGACGGGTCGCTGATGAAGACGGGAGCCGGTGCGGGCCTGCTCTTCGTCTCGCCCCTCGGGAAACACCTGCGCTACGTGCTGCGCCTCCATTTCCCAGCGTCCAACAATGTGGCTGAGTACGAAGCTCTGATCAACGGATTGCGAATCGCCATCGAGCTAGGGGTCCGACGCCTCGACGCTCGCGGCGACTCGCAGCTCGTCATCGACCAGGTCATGAAGAACTCCCACTGCCGCGACCCGAAGATGGAGGCCTACTATGATGAGGTTCGACGCCTGGAAGACAAGTTCTACGGGCTCGAGCTTAACCACATCGCCCGGCGCTACAACGAGACTGCGGACGAGCTGGCAAAGATAGCCTCGGGGCGAACGACGGTTCCTCCGGACGTCTTCTCCTGGGATCTGCACCAACCCTCCGTCAAGATCAGCGACACGCCCGAGCCCGAGGAGCCCTCGGCCCCATCCGAGGTAACCTCGGCCCAGCCCGAGCCGTCCTCGGTTCAGCCCGAGGAACCCTCGGCTCCCGAGGGCGAGGCGCTGCGCATCGAGGAGGAGCGGGGCGGGGTAACGCCTGATCAAGATTGGCAGGCCCCGTACCTGCAATATCTCCGCCAAGGAGAGCTACCCCTCGACCAGGCCGAGGCACGGCGGGTAGCGCGACGCGCCAAGTCGTTCGTCTTGCTGGGCGATGAGAAGGAGCTCTACCACCGCAGCCCCTCGGGCATCCTCCAGCGGTGCATCTCCATCGCCGAAGGTCAGGAATTCCTGCAAGAGATACACTCGGGGGCTTGCGGCCATCACGCAGCGCCTCGAGCCCTTGTCGGGAACGCTTTCCGGCATGGCTTCTACTGGCCGACGGCGGTGGCTGACGCCACTAGAATTGTCCGCACCTGCGAAGGGTGTCAATTCTATGCGAAGCAGACCCACCTGCCCGCTCAGGCTCTGCAGACGATACCCATCACTTGGCCCTTCGCTGTGTGGGGTCTGGACCTCGTCGGCCCTCTGCAGAAGGCGCCCGGGGGCTACACGCACCTGCTGGTCGCCGTCGACAAATTCTCCAAGTGGATCGAGGTCCGACCCCTAAACGGCATCAGGTCCGAGCAGGCGGTGGCGTTCTTCACCAACATCGTCCATCGCTTCGGGGTCCCAAACTCCATCATCACCGACAACGGCACCCAGTTCACCGGCAAAAAATTCTTGGATTTTTGCGAGGATCACAACATCCGGGTGGACTGGGCTGCCGTAGCTCATCCCATGTCGAATGGGCAAGTAGAGCGTGCCAATGGCATGATTCTACAAGGGCTCAAGCCTCGGATTTATAACGACCTCAACAAGTTCGGCAAGCGATGGATGAAGGAACTCCCCTCGGTGGTCTGGAGCCTGAGGACGACGCCGAGCCGAGCCACGGGTTTCACGCCGTTCTTCCTGGTCTACGGGGCCGAGGCCGTCTTGCCCACGGACCTGGAATACGGCTCCCCGAGGACGAGAGCCTACGACGATCAAAGCAACCAAGCTAGCCGAGAAGACTCGCTGGACCAGCTGGAAGAGGCTCGGGACAGGGCCTTACTACACTCGGCGCGGTATCAGCAGTCCCTGCGACGCTACCACGCCCGAGGGGTCCGACCCCGAGACCTCCAGGTGGGCGACCTGGTGCTTCGGCTGCGGCAAGATGCCCGAGGGAGGCACAAGCTCACGCCCCCCTGGGAGGGGCCATTCGTCATCGCCAAAGTTCTGAAGCCCGGAACGTACAAGCTGGCCAACAGTCAAGGCGAGGTCTACGGCAACGCTTGGAACATCCAACAGCTACGTCGCTTCTACCCTTAAGATGTTTCCAAGTTGTTCATATACCTCGCACCCACGCAAAGTTTAGTCAACAAGGAAGGGTCGGCCTCGCCTCGGCAAAGCCCGACCCTCCCTCGGGGGCTAAAAGGGGGGAAACCCCCTCTGCGTCAAAATTTTCCTCGAAAAAAAAATCTCTTTTACCAGAATATCTTTCGTGCTTTTTGACTACTTCGAAAAGTGGGTCCTGGAAACGACGGAGTACACGTAAGCAGTCAAGGCTGACCGAGCCGAGGGACTCCTACGCCTCCGGGATACGGATACCTCACTCATCACCTTCTGCGATAAGTAACTCGCGTTCGGATAAAGTGGCTCCACGGATCGAACAAGTCTTTACGTTCGGAAGCCCTTCTGCCGAAGCGATCCTTCGAGCCTTCTCGACTGAGTCGGCGACAGGGCCTCACGGACGGGTGAAAGTACGCGTAAGCGGCAAGGCTGACCGAGCCGAGGGACTCCCATGCCTCCAGGATACGGATACCTCACTCATCACCTTCCGCGAGAAGCAACTCTCGCTCGCACTAACATCCCTATTACCGACAAAAAGTCCAGATACTCGAAACAAGAGGAAAAGAGACGCAGCTTTAAAACGCAGCGAGGGCGTGTGTTCTGGCCTCGACGGCCGCACAAGGCACACGCTACAAGACAATCTGATCCTGCAGGCTCGGGTCTTGACGCTGGAAGGGGGCAGCAACACCCTCGGCATCAACGGCACCTTCGGCGAGGCCCGACCTAGCCTCGGACGGCGACACGGTCCGAGGGTCTCCGCTCCGAAGGACGACGTCATCACCACGCCCGGGCAATCGCTGTCAGGGACTTCTCCGGGAATCTGGCCCGAGCAGGCGGCTCGGCCGGCCACCTCCGGGGCCTCGGCCAACCATCTTCCAAGGGCGCCGGCCCAGTCCGAAGCCTCGGCTGATCAACTCCGGCGTCGATCCTGCCAACGGACAACCCGGCTAGGCTCCGGCCAACCAGATGACGACAGCCCCCCGCTCCGGATGGCCGAACTGCAGCAGCGCAGGCCTCAGGGTAGGCGCCGCTGCAATCTCGCCCTCGCCCACGCCGACGCTCGAGGGGCGAGGACAAGTACAAAGGGCTGGAGGCCCGAAGCGTGGATGGTGGCGGTAATCCCGTCGGCAACGGGGACTTCTCGAGCCGCCTCCGCCTCGGCACCGACAGCAGGAGCCATCAGCCTACCGGCAGATCCCCACTCAAGTCCTCCCAGATGAGTGGGGCACCGGCCTCCGCGTAAAGGCGCCGCCCCGGTGCAAAGGCAGGACCACCCCAGAACACGAACGCCGCCCTAGCAGCGCGCGGCGTCTAGGGTGGTCCTCCCGTGTACACGGCGCGGCAGCCGCCCCCCAACAGAAGGGGCCACCGGGAGCCAAGCCAGCGGACCCGACACGCTGGAGGTGACGACGCCCGCCGTCGATCCACCCCGCGTTGTCGAAGTCCGGGCCGCCCGCAGGGCCAGTGAGCGCCCTCTCCCTCGAATGTTGCGGGAGAGGATGACCCATGAACCCGTGCGGGAGGTAGAGCGCCGGCTCAGCCCGGCACCCACCCCAGCGAGGATGATGAACATCCTTGAAGCTGAGGGTGGGACCAAGATCGCAGCCCGGTTTGCTCCTCCCCACCCAGGAGCTGGTGGTCACCGTCTCGGGTGACCCCCAGCGGAGGGGAGCAACCGGGCTGCCTGATGAAAATCCTTGAAGCCGTATGGCTGAAAGGTACCAACTCCCACGGAGTTGCGTTCCTCCAACGATGAGGCGAAAAGACGGCGGTTTCCCCCATCCGGGGGCTCGGAAGGTGGAAAGACACAGTGCATAAGGGAGAAAGAAGACGTGGTCGCCTTACGGAAGGGGTCACCCTCCTTTTAAAGGCGACTCTCCCTGCTCGCGCCCCCAACCGTCACGGGCTGAGTCTTCTCCAACACGCCTCCAAAGCCCTCCCCTGCGGCGCGGGGGCTGGGTCCCGCATGTCATGCAGACCGGCTCCGAGCAGAAGAAGCCAAACCGCCGCGCACGGCGCACGCAACCACCCAGCGGTTACAAGTGACCCTCCACTTTTGCCCAGACCAACGGGCGAAAGGGGCAGGCAGCCATGCAGGTGGCATGCAACCGCGCCAAGTGGACGCGCCTCTCCGACTCCTGACATGCCAGCACGGAGGCCCAAGCCCACGCGTCGCGCGACCGGCGCGCCGGATGCTGCATGTAAGCAACTGTACCACTTGCGCCACCACCGCACCTCCTCGATTGCGGAACCGATACCGCGACCCGAGGCGACCCAGCGCGCGACCCAGCAGCGCCAGCCTGATGCAGCGGTCAAACACAGTCAAAAGTGGGCCGACAGTAATGACGGTGGCAGGCACGCGGGAGCAGCGGTCACGCCGTCAGCCAAGCTCACGTCCCGTCCGGAGGCAGCGAGAGAACCCCCTCTCACGGCGTGAAGACGACGCGCCCGTGACCCGTTCCTCGAACGGCTCGCGCACGCGCAACGGCAGCCTCGCCAACTACTCGCCCCGTCGCATTAACTCCACGGCTGGACAGGCGGCGCTTCTGGCAGGAGCAGCTGGCGACGCTTCGCCTTCGCCAAAACGACCGCGCCAAAAAAGGTACGCCGCGTCGTTCAATTTCGTATCCTTTTTCCTTTTTCCTCTTTCTCTATCTCTTGCAACAGGGACCGGGAAAGGGGATACCCCTAAAGGGATCCTTCCCCGTGAAGGAACTAGGCTCCGAGCCTCCTTACTGATCAGGGGTTCGAAGGCTGGCCCCCCGAAGGGTTCAACAGCCGCCTCAGATCGCGTGGGCCCGACACCCACTACTGGTCAGAGGTTCGAAGGTCGGCCCCCCGAAAGGTTCCACGGCCGCCTCAGGCTACTCGGGCTCCGCGCCCATTACTGATCAGGGGTTCGAAGGCTGGCCCCCCGAAGGGTTCACAGTCGCCTCAGACACCGAGCGAGGGATGACCAGGGGTACGTTCGATACATAACCGAGGCTCGGGCTGCGCTCCCGAGGTACCCTAGGACATTTCCGAGACCAGCGGGAACGATCCTGTAACGGAATCCCATCGGAGGGAGGCATCGAGCCCTCGGACCCCGTCGCCAGGGGACCGGGTCCGGCAGATCACCCGCAGGTACTTTTGAGCGTGCCTCCGGGCCCCTAGCCGACCCCCAACGAACGGGGCACGGACGTCCACTCGGATTACCCGCTTGCAACTCACCGGAGACACCATGTTCGGTGCCCATCGAGGGTAACATGGCGCTCTCCCCCCCCTCCTCCTTGCGGAAAGGCGACGTAGGGGCGTATGTAAAAAAGCCGAGTCTGTCCCTGATCGCCCTCTCGCCCTGTGCGGAGGCTCGGGGGCTGCTCTCGCAAACCCGGCTCCGGCCAAACCGTTGACAGCGTCAACATACCAGCCCGAGAACTTGGGCCGCGACAGTGCACCCGGGCTACGGCCAGTTCGCATGAGGGAACCACCAGACCAGCCGAAGCATTACGCAAGGCATTAAGACCTCGAAGGAGTGAAACCACTCCTCCGAGGCCTCGGGGGCTACACCCGACGGGTGCGCTCGCGCGCACCCACCGGAACAAAATGCAACCGAGAAAGGCTGGTCCCCTTGCAAAAAAGTGCGACGAAAGCCTCCAAGCGAGTGCTAACACTCCCTTCGAGGCTCAGGGGCTACTGTCGGGGACCATAATTAGGGGTACCCTCAAGACGCCTAATTCTCAGCTCGTAACCCCCATCAGCATAAAGCTGCAGAGGCCTGATGGGTGCGATTAAGTCAGGGATCAGTCCATACGAGCGACTCGATCACGCCTCGCCCGAGCCTAGCCTCGGGCAAGGGCAGCCGACCCTGAGGTGTTTCCGTCTCGCCCGAGGCCCCCTTTTTTACGGCAGACGCATCTCCGGCTCGCTCGAGGCCTTGCCTTCGTTAAGAAGCAACCCTGACTAAATCGCCGCGCCGACCGACCAAGTCATAGGGGCATTTAACGCAAAGGTAGCCTGGCACCCTTATCCTGACGTGCGCCCCCTGGCAGAGCCGAAGTGACCGCCGTCACTTCGCCGCTCCCCTGACCGGTCTGACAAAAGGACGGCGCCGCCTGCGCCGTCCCGACTGCGGTGCCACTTGACAGAGTGAGACTGACAGGCAGCCAGGCCTTGCCAAAGGCGCCATAGGAAGCTCCGCCCGACCCAGGGCTCGGACTCGGGCTAAGGCCCCGGAAGACGGCGAACTCCGCTCCGCCCGACCCAGGGCTCGGACTCGGGCTAAGGCCCCGGAAGACGGCGAACTCCGCTCCGCCCGACCCAGGGCTCGGACTCGGGCTAAGGCCCCGGAAGACGGCGAACTCCGCTCCGCCCGACCCAGGGCTCGGACTCGGGCTAAGGCCCCGGAAGACGGCGAACTCCGCTCCGCCCGACCCAGGGCTCGGACTCGGGCTAAGGCCCCGGAAGACGGTGAACTCCGCTCCGCCCGACCCAGGGCTCAGACTCGGGCTAAGGCCCCGGAAGACGGCGAACTCCGCTCCGCCCGACCCAGGGCTCGGACTCGGGCTAAGGCCCCGGAAGACGGCGAACTCCGCTTCGCCCGACCCCTGGGGTCGGACTCCGCCCTGGCCTCTGCCGCATGACCTCCGCCTCGCCCGACCCAGGAGCTCGGGCTCGGCCTCGGCCATGGAAGACAGACTCGACCTCGGCCTCGGAGGAGCCTCCACGTCGCCCGACCTAGGGCACAAGTCCGCCACGTCAACAGGAAGCGCCATCATCACCCTACCCCGAGCCGACTTGGGCCGCAGAGAACAAGACCGACGTCCCATCTGGCTAGCTCCGCCAGATAGGCAATGATGGCGCCCCGCTAGACCCATGACGACGGCGGCTCTCAGCTCCCTTACGGAAGCAGGGGGACGTCAGCAAGAGCCCAACTGTTCCGACAGCTGTCCCTCCACCAGGCTCCGTTACTCCTCCGACAGCCACGACACCACACCAGCTGGGTGCCAAGTTCTCTCCGGCTGCCACATTGGCATGTACCTAGGGCGCTAGCTCTCCCCCACTAGACACGTAGCACTCTGCTGCACCCCCATTGTACACCTGGATCCTCTCCTTACGCCTATAAAGGGAAGGACCAGGGCCTTCTTAGAGAAGGTTGGCCCCGCGGGAACGAGGGCAGGGGCAGGCGCTCTCTTGGGGCCGCTCGCTTCCCTCACCCGCGTGGACGCTTGTAACCCCCTACTGCAAGCGCACCCGACCTGGGCGCGGGACGAACACGAAGGCCGCGGGATCTCCACCTCCCTCACGACTCGGCTCCGGCCACCTCGCTTTCCCCCCTTCGCGCTCACCCACGCGCTCGACCCATCTGGGCTGGGGCACGCGGCACACTCACTCGTCGGCTTAGGGACCCCCCGGTCTCGAAACGCCGACACCACTTGTTGGTAAACCTCTTTCTGTGTGCTTTACCCAAGAGGTTGCATCTGATTCTGCTAGGTAAAATCGCGTATTTACCGCTCGCTCAATAGACTCAGATAGTACAGTGTCATCAGAAAAAGCAAACTGCACATATGGAACCTTATGTGTTCCTCTGGCAGGCAGCGTCTCTATTGGTGGACATCTCTAAATTGGCCTAAGGCGATATATGTATGTCCACTAGAGAAACCACATCCTGAGACACTTGTCTTTGCTTGGAACTACCTTATGATCATCGCTGATATGGACCCGGGTTATATGCTGCTCTACTCTTAAAAGTCTTTCGCTCCGAATCTCGGGACGAGATTCTTTTAAGGCGGGAGGGCTGTAACACCCCAGGTGTTTATATTCTGCTCGACAACGAGTGTGGATTTAAGCACGTAATATCAGTGGATAATACAGATGCTAAATTTTAATCATTTTCGCCTATCGCGATTTTAATATTGCATCTGTTCTGTCTGTTGCGAGTTTGACATTATTTTTATCTATCCGGCCTCTTCCTAAATTTTCGTAATGTTTGGAACATAGCTGTTTCGAAAATCGGTGCGTCCGGTGATTATTTAAAATTTATCGCTCGCGCGAATACGAATTCGGAAGCTCGACTCACTCAGATGATTTTATCCCAGATAAATTAATTTAAACTCGATGATTAAAATGTTCGGGGTAAAATAATTCAAATCGCGCGAAATCTTGCACGAGGTTATGACTCAATTTATTCTTCAGCACACTCTGTAAGATACTAAAATCAACTATGTTTTGATGGCGGATACATTTTTATCCGAGATCAACTAAACCAGTGCTGTCTCAAATAATGTATCCGATATCCAGTCTGTCTACGCGTTGCCCAACATAGTCTCGAAAACTATATAAACGAAATGTAGTCAGAATCGTAAACCTTGGATTTTCTGTTTCGTGATTCCGAAAATAGAGTGTGTAGCCAGTTGCCGTATTACGCGTCGACTCTTTAGTCATCACTAAAAATACCGAAGCCGAAATCCGTGTAGTTCAGTCCATATGTTTCTCATCTCAATCTAAATCTCCAGATATAAATAACGGGTTAAAACGCATCTGGTTCCGAAAATTCACCATATCAAATCCTGTCCAATTGTTGCTGTCGATCCAAATTATTCGACCCTTTAATTATAGCTAAATATCGTGATCCAAAATATCTGCATTTCACATTTAAAAAATTTTCTATATCCATAGCTGTAGACCACCGCTTACTAGGAGGATTTTTATCTTCCTTAAGCCTTATCTTCATGTATATTTAAATCCCTGAAAAAGATTATCTAAATCCCTAGAAATTATCTAGCACATCGTATTGAATCTAGCCGTCCCGCAGATTTTTTTTTTTCACAGTCATTCACTCGTTCTCATCGCCCTGAGATTTTTCCTGAAGCCACCGTCGTCTAGCCTGGAGATTTTTCTCACTGCTTGATGCCACTCCTTATCCCTTCACACATCGTACTCCATCATACTCATCCACTCACAGCCGCTAGCTTCGTCAAATTTCTTGGCACCGTGGCATTCCCTGATGAATCCACCACTCATTTCTCCATGTTCATTTATCCTCTCCTCGCGCAGCCAAGACCAGGACGATCGCCCTCACCCTCTCGGCTCTCTGCCCGTGTCCGTCATTGCCTGGGCAACCAGCTCCCTCTTCAGCTCTGTTGCAGCAAGCGCTCTCTCCTGCCGAGCTTCACACCTCCCATGGCGCCCAGCTGCTTTCCTCTCTCTCTTGCGCTCGGCTTCTGTTTTTCCTGCGCACGCTGCTTTTTCTTTCCCCAGCCGTTCACTACTACTGTGATGCTGTCTCTGCTCGCCGTGCTCTGTACCTTGCTCCAGCTCGCCGGCAGAAGCTCCCTGACGCGCCCTCCTTGCTCCTCCCTGCTCGGTTCCATGGCCGGCGGATCCCCTGGTCGTGTGCCCCTGCGCCGGTCGAGTTTCCTGCGCTCGCCTGGCTCGCCGCGCGCTCAAGCCCTCTGCTTTCTTCCTCCTACCAGCGCGCGGTCGCATCTCCCTGTGCTCGCCTAGCCCAGCCGGCGCTCCTCCAGTCGCTGCACCCTGCGTGCTCGGCCTCAAGTTTCTATGCGCGCGAAACTCTCTGCTCGCCAACGCTCCAGCTCGCTGTTGTCGCCAAGTCCGAATATCACAGCTCGTTCTAGTGGTCGTGAGTTCTTCCCTGTGCGCGTGCGAGCTTCTCTGCTTGGCCTGTCGTCGTTCTCCAACTCCTTACCACACTCGGTTGTTCGTCGTCATTGCTCGGTCGCGCGACAGGCTGACTGCGTGTCGTGTGTCGCACATCCTAGGTTCTCGTCGTGCCATGGCCGCACAGGAAGGCTGGTCGGGGTTGACCATGGTGGTCGGGCACTGCTATTTTCGTGTGCCATGCTATGGCCGCACCTCCTTCCATGCTGTTGTGTCGTGGCTATCCCCATCTCCTTTGTCGTGCATTTCCGACTTCAAGCACTGCTTGCAGCATCGTCGATGTCGCGCCTTCTTTAGACTTGACGCGTCAAACTCCTTCCCGTCGTGCCTCGTGTGCCACTTGTCCGGCTAAATGTGAGACTCGGTCGTCGACGCGCTAGCCGTCTCTTGGGATTCGACGTCGTCATTGCTTCAGCCGCCAGATGCTCGATGAAACGCCTGACCCTTGGAACTGTCATCATTCCAACAGCTTCGCCGCGTCTTGCGTCCCCGCTGGTGAGACTCACAGTCCTCGCTCTGTTTAATTTCTCATCAGACGCTGATGTGGCTAGCTATGGATTTATGTGTGTATGTGTATCTGCGTGGAGGTCCCTATTCGCTGTCCACCTATTGCGCGATGAAAGGCTCGAACTGAGCATCGTTGTCAATCTCGTGGTGTCAAGTCGAATTTAGGTAATAGTAGCCAATTCATTACTTCCGCATTTGGTCGGATGAATTTAGTTAAACATATTAGTTGTGTCGTTTCTCTTGTCGATAACGTGTGTGTTATGGTCGTAAGAATAATGTCTATTGAAATGTTCGAGTCACTTGCTGTGATAGGGTCGTGTATACGGTCAAATGCCTTAGTTACTTGTGATGCTATAGTCGTATTTTGTAATTGTTATATATATTAGGTGTGAGCTCGTGTTTGAATTATCAATTTATGAGGAGTGGTTAAATGAATAATAAGTCTAGTGTCTCGCTCATATAGCTGATAAATACGGTCGTGGTTATATTAAATGATTATTAAAATGCATCGCAGGTAGTATGTGGTGGATGCATATGTCGAATAGGTTTAAATTGGCTCTTTGCTGAGGAGTGAGGAGAATTAATAGCGTGAAGAATTGATTTAGTAATACAAACGATTATCCAATAAGGCTATCATCGTTAATTTTGTAAGGATATTTTGGTAGTCAAACCTGAAATGTTTGATTAATTGTTAACATGTAAAATATATGAGGTGTGAAATAAAATTAAAATAATTCTTTGTGAGCTATGGGGTATAATTTATAAAGCGAGGGATAAGTTTAGAATTTAATTAATTAGCTGATAAGTTGTGTTTAGGCTAATTATATTAAATGTGTATAGTTGGTTGTTTTGAGATGTTTGCGTTAGATTCGGTTAATCTAGAGAAGAGTAATTATTGCGCGTAGTCGTATATCGATAACTAGTATTTCCGTATGAACTTGTACAACGCCTTGCCGCTAGGTGTTTAATTCGCTATCGCATAGCACTAGTTAGGTTTGTAATATTCATGTCTATATGCATTCATGTGCATAATGCATTTCATTCAGGTACGTGAATTAACCACGTGATGTGGAGAACCAGAACTGAGTCGACCACAAGATACTGGAAAGTGTGAGCATCTCCGCAAGACGACGTCGTCAGTCGGACGAACATGAAGATGGATAAACTGAACGAGTGCCAAGACAAAGGATGCTCGCCAAGTGGACGTCACCTAACAAACACTAACCTAGTGTTCTTCCAGGCAAGCCCCGGTGCATGCAACCCCTTCCTTGTGTTTTTAAATTATTTTTATACACTTTAAGTCTAGTGAATGTGCATTAGGTTTATAGGAGTTGCTTGGAAACCCTTTGATGCATTTCCTACCTTGATATCCGTACCTTTATAGATACTTCTGGTGAAGTATCAAAATTATGATTTACAAAAAAATGCTTAGCCCTGCTTTTAAGCAGATAGAGTTTGTCCTTTGCACTAATGCCTAGCTCAGGTTTATCCTGAGGAATGATGACTTCTACCTGCAAGAATATTTTCATTGGAAGCATGGTGGGATCTTACTACAAAGTTCCCTATAATGCTCTTTTCATCCTAAGGAACACAAACAATCCTAAGGGTGGAAGTACTTAAATCGGGACTTGGGCTAGGAATAGGTGATGTTCCGTCCGGGTCAATTAAGGATTGGATGCGTATGTAGGCCTGTATGATTAGGGACTATCTTAACTGGACACATGCCCTGGATATGGGACAGGGTAAGCTTGAACCCGGCTATTCCATACGTGAAAAGACAACCGCGCACTAGGCATGGGAGATGGTGGGAGTAGCGTGTACCCTCCTTGCTAGAGGCTGGATGGAGGAGTACTGTGCTCCCGGGTAGCGCGGACCAGTTCACGTTGTGGAGGATCTGTGGGAACGGTTGACATATGCAAGGGTTAAGTGCTACCTATGTTGTGTGGTTAGAGATCCTCAGCTGAGTAAATCGATTCGGATCGCCGTTATATCCCCGGAGAGTGGAGACTTGATCTCCGACCTACAACCTAAGTCGGGATGTAAACATTATGAATAAAAAGGATGTTGTATTGATGAGATGGTGAAATTAGACTAGATGCAACCAGAGTCTATTAATACTTAATCTGGCGTTAAAATATTGAAAGTAAGGACTCACTTTAGTAAGCTTTCTGCAAAAGTATCTAACTTGATTCTTGTTAAAGCCTTTTCCTTGATTCCTAAATCCAACATACCCTTGAGAGTCTTTTCCTTAGTTGGGTAAGTCTTGCTGAGTAATTCCGTACTCAGGGTTTTATTCCTTGTTGTTTTTCAGGTTATAGTTTTGTGCTGCTGATAATGGTGTTAAGTGCCGGTGGGCTCGACCTTCTTATAAGTCTAAGTACTTCTTCTATACTTCTTATTGAGGATGGTCACTTAAGCTAGCATATATTTCAAACTTACAAATAATTTATAACATTTCAAAGTTTATTCCTTTGAACCACTTTTGTAATCACTCCGATAAATATAATGTAAACTTGTTGTAACTTGTAAAATTTGGTAATAATATTTTCGCGCAAAAATGTTGGTGTGTGATTTGTGTTACTTAATCTTGCGATCCTGGTTGTTCGTGGTTTATCCGGGGTCCTTGGGGCACTCGGACGGATCCTGTTAAGTTATCTAGTGCACATGCATAGCAGTCTGAGGTCTTGAGACAAGGACAGGTGCATGTGGGCCCAATAACTTGGGAGGTTCTACCACAAGTCCCCGGCGAGGATTGCGCACGGTGAGCTCGCCGTCTGTTACGGAGAGGGGAAGACTGGTCACGGAGATAGAAGCTGACGGGTGGGGTCCATTGAGGCAGCGGGTCAGCGCGTAGAGAGGGAAGGCACGCGACGGTGACAAGTGGGGCCGCGGTGTCGGCGCCCGGTTACTAAGTGGTTGCGCGTGCGTGCGGTTGTGAGTATGGACAGCGGGCCCGTGGTGTCAGCGCGTGGGGATCTTGCAGCTGGGTCACGCGGGTGAGTGCTCTGATGGGCCGAAATGCGTGGGGACGGCCCATTTCGAAATAGTTCTGCTTTCCCTTTTTTTCATTTCTCATTCAAGTTGGCTCCAAATTTAAATTCAAATGTTTAGTGGCAAATTTTATCCACAAATTATATTATGTCAGGACAAGCTCTAGCTTGGGCATACATATTTATATATATTATTTATATTTTTATTTCACATGGTATTTGTTTGTTTCTCTTCCTAAATTTTTAGAATTTCTTTTAGATTCTAGATTTCTTTTTGAATTAATATATCTCTTGTCTCATTTTATTTTATTTTGTCATAATATGCACACACAAAAATAATATCCAGCATGATGCATAATTTTAATGTCATATATTCTTTTATCAATTATTTGCTTTTGAATTTGGTGTTCACATGGGATGATGCATAAAGGTTAAACCCACATAAGGAGAAATTGTTTCTCTATTGATATTATTTCTAACAAATTACAAAGTGGGTGTTACACCCTAACGGTTAGCTGACGTGGCAGAGCACCTGACAATAAACAGTGGGTGTCCGGTGGCGCATTGGACTGTCCGGTGCGCCCATCGACAGCAGCCTTCATCAATGGCTATGGAAGTGGTTGGGGGCTATAAATGCCCCCAACCACCTCATTCATATCCATCCAAGCATTCCAAACATCTCATTCAATACAAGAGCAAAAACTCCACTCCAAGACACATCAAATAGATTGAATCCTCTCTAAGCCTCCAAATCAACTCAATTCCATTAGGGACTTGAGAGAGGGTGTTTTGTGTTCTTTCGTTGCTCTTGTCGCTTGGATTGGCCCTTTTTTCTTTTCCCATTTTTATTCTCAGTTGCTTTGTAAGCGAAGCAAGAGACACCAAGTGTGTGGTGGTCCTTGCGGGGTCTTAGTGACCCGTGAGATTAATGAAGAAGGCTCACTCTGTCTAAGTGACCATTTGAGACAGGGAAAGGGTTGAAATAGACTCGGTCTTTGTGACCTCCTCAATGGGGACTAGGTTCTTTGGAACTGAACCTCGGTAAAACAAATCACCGTGTTCAATCGCCTTGATTCTTGTTTGATTTGTTTTCCCCTCTCTTTGGACTTGAATTTAATTCTAACGCTAACCCCTGACCTTAGTGTGTGTTTAAAGTTATAAATTTCAGGTTTCGCCTATTCACCACCCCCCCTCTAGGCGACTTTCACTTGGCCGAGCACCTCACGAACTGGCCGCTCTCGGGTTTTCTCGGCGCTCGTCTGCTATAATTCATCGGACTGTCCCGTGCACCACCGGACTGCCCGGTGAGACAATGGAGCAACGATCAACTTCGCCTAACGGTCGACTATGCTGACTGCAAAGTTAGAATGCACCAGACTGTCCGGTGTGCCACCAGACTGTCCGGTGCCGCAAGAGGATAGAAGACTTCAATAGTCAACAACTCCAAACCCCAACATTTCTGCACTTTACATTTGCTTTGGTTTGTGTTGGCATCAATCACCAAAAAGGGGGAGATTGAAAGGGAAATTGGGATAACCATTTCCTATAATTAAATTTGGTGGTTGACGACCAACGCAAACATGTGGACTAACTAGTTTGTCTATAATTCATGTATTACAGGTGCATAAGGTTCAACACAAACCAAGAAAGAAATCAGTTAGGGCCACAATTTTATTGGAGCAAAAAGGACTTGAGTGTGCTGGAAAATGGCGCACCGGACTGTTCGGTGTGCCACTGGACAATGTTTGGTGCACCAGGCCGTACAACTCCAAACCAGCCACTCTCAGGATTTCTAGGGCATGCTCCGCTATAATTCACCGGATTGTCCGGTGTGCCACCGGACTGTCCGATGAGCCAGCGGAGCAACGGCTCTCAAACGCTAATGGTCGACTGCAAAAGCACCTGCCACGATGAACAGTGCAAGCCAGAAGTCAGAGCGTAGAAGTCAGAGGGCACCGGACTGTCCGGTGTGGCACCAGACTGTCCAGTGCCGCAAGAAGACAAAGGTTCCAACGGTCGACCAGCTTCAAACCCTAACGGTTAGCTGACGTGGCGGAGCACCGGACAATAAACAGTGGGTGTCCGGTGCCGCACCGGACTGTCCGGTGCGCCCATCGACAATAGCCTTCACCAACGACTATGGAAGTGGTTGGGGGCTATATATACCCCCAACCACCTCATTCATATCCATCCAAGCATTCCAAACATCTCATTCAATACAAGAGCAAAAACTCCACTCTAAGACACAACAAATAGATTGAATCCTCTCTAAGCCTCCAAATCAACTCAATTCGATTAGGGACTTGAGAGAGGGTGTTTTGTGTTCTCGTTGCTCTTGTCACTTGGATTGACCTTTTTTTTCTTTTCCCATTTTTATTCTCAATTGCTTTGTAAGCGAAGCAAGAGACACCAAGTGTGTGGTGGTCCTTGCGGGGTCTTAGTGACCTGTGAGATTAAGGAAGAAGGCTCACTTGATCTAAGTGACCGTTTGAGAGAGGGAAAGGGTGAAAGCTCTCTTGTAAGTTTTGGTGTTTGGATGACAACTCAATTAAAGGACTAACAAGTGTACTAAGTGTTGAACAGGTGCCTAAGGTAAAGCTAACAGGGTTCAACACAAGAGAACAAATGTGATGGTCCAAGAACTGGATTATGGATACATAATGGACATCACAAGTAAGATGGACATTGCATAAAGTGAGACTCGGGTGCGAAGCTCGGAGACAACTGATCAAGCCAAGGACGGAGGCAAGAGAAGCTTTGAGGTACCAAGTGCACGGGAGAAGGTCAAGGAGGCTGAGGAACCCAAAGCCAAGGGTGAAGAAGAAGGCTTGCAAAGTCAAGGGTGATCGAGTTGAGAAGAGCTATAACACACCAAGGATCACTACATAAGGACGTGACTTACAGCCAATGAGGTAACAGCTATAGTTATGTGGTGTAAGTCATAAGGCTCAAAGATCAAGCTCTAAGAAGGTGATCAAGGTCACTAGAAGGAGAACAAGTGTCAAAACCAGAACTGGAAGCAGCCCAAAAGAGCTAAGTTCACCTTAATCTTTAGTTTGGGTTGTTCCTATGTTTGGATATGTTCTATGTGACCTTTACAGGATGTTGGAGCTAAGAAATGTCAATCTAGATCAAGTCAAGCCGACTTGATGATTTATGAGTCCAACATCAAAGCTCAAGCATGTGAAATGCTATGGATGTAATAATTAAGAGAAGGTATGTTTCTAGACTTAGTACATTGGTTTTAGTGTACTAATATACTTGTCTAAGTGTTAGAAACAGAAAGAAGAAGAAAAGGAAAGAGGTGCAAAAGGCTTGGCTGTGTACAGCCAAGGTTCTGCTCAGTGTCCGGTGGTGCACCGGACAGTGTCCGGTGCGCCAGGCTGGCTCAAGCGAACTGGCCGCTCTTGGGAATTCACCGGCGACGTACGGCTATAATTCACCGGACTGTCCGGTGTGCACCGGACTGTCCGGTGAGCCAACGGTCGGCCGGGCCAACGGTTGGCCGCGTGATCTGCGCGGGACACATGGCCGAGCCAACGGCTAGAAGAAGGCACCGGACTGTCCGGTGTGCACCGGACATGTCCGGTGCGCCAACGGCTCCAAGACTGCCAACGGTCGGCTTCGCCATAGAAGGAAAGAAATCGGGCACCGGACAGTGTCCGGTGTGCACCGGACTGTCCGGTGCACCACCCGACAGAAGGCAAGATTTGCCTTCCTGGATTGCTTCCAATGGCTCCTAGGCCCCTTGTGCCTATAAAAGGGACCCCTAGGCGCCTCAAGCAGTGTATAAGTGCAGCCAACAAGTGTAGACATCACTCGGATCAATTCTCACTCTCCCTCTTGTGTGTATCTCTCTAGTTTGTGTAGAAGGCACAACTATAAGCCTTTAGAGAGAGGAGAAGTGCTGTTTAGAGCTAGAGCAGGGTCTTGAGCGTATCGTTACTCTGTCGGGGTGCTGCCAAGAAGTTTGTAAGCAGTCGCGGTTCTGTTGTAACCCCACTCAATAGTGAAAGGCTCTATCTGTCATACTGACAGATCTGAGCAAACGGAGGAAGGAGTTGAAATAGACTCCAAGCCCAGGTGTGGCTAACTCCAACGAGGACTAGGCAAGCATTTCAGGCTTGGCCGAACCTCGGGATAAATCCTTGCGTCTGTGTGCTCTGTTCTGTATTGTATCCTGACTCTCTGCCTTACTCGTCTTTATATCTGCACTTCAATACTCATCTGTGGTATAAGCTTTATTTGAAGTGCAGGACATTTTGAAACAGGATCTTCTATTCCGCTGCAACCTACTCGAAGAGTCTTCTCACTCCACTGCGTACTAAGTCTTCGAGTAGAGTAAGAATTTCAGTTTTAAAGTAATAAGTTTTATTCGCCTATTCACCCCCCCCCTCTAGGCGACATCCAGATCCTGTTCCCGGGTCAAAGGGAACTTTCAATTGGTATCAGAGCTAGGCCTCTCCAGTGTGGGCTTAGCCGTCCGGAGATAACGATGTCGTCACAAGAGGTAACTGTAGAACTTCTCTTAGGCGATGGTTCTAATTACAAATCTTGGTCTGTCTCTATTTATAATGCTTTCATGAGTGTTGATCCTGATTTGAGACAGATCTTTAGTAGAAGTATTTTTCCATCTGATATTAGTAAAAATCCCTCTAATGATGAACTAAGATGTTTATCTCTCAATCACCGTGCTTGCAACATCTTAGTTGATTCTCTTTCTAGAGGTGCTTATTTTGCCATCATGAGTAGTGATAGTGATCTATTTGTTGATGCTCATGATTTATGGAATAGGATTAAAGAAAAATATTTTGTGGCAAACTGTGATGCTCCTACTCCCTATATTACTTGTGATACTAACCATTCAAAGGGAGAAGAACAAGAACGATGGCACCCAAACGTTGAATCCACCTCGTCGACAGGTTTGTTCTCCACTAGTGATAAATGTGTTGTTGCTAACAATAACGGTGGAGACGAGAGCCATGATGAATATGAGGATGATAGCGAGGATGAATCTTCATCATCACAAGGTACATTTTCCTATATTGTTTCCACTAACATTAATGACAGGGAAAATGAGACGGATGATGTGGAAGAAGAGGAGATTCGCCGTTTCTACAACCATCTCAACAAAGCGGACAAAGCTCTCTTGATTAAGTTGTTGAGAAGAAACAAGGAACAAGGCGAGACGCTTCTCAGGCTAGAGGAGACTCTCATCAAAACCAACGACAGCCTGGAGAAGATGACCAAAGAACATGAGGAGTAAAGTACTCTCATGGGAATTTGGTCCAACGGTATGAATCGATTTTAATTGAGCAAAGAAATAATCATGATGTATTATCTAATGCTGCTCAACTTAAAATTGAAGATTCTATGCTTAGGAATCAAGTAGAATTGTTAAGTCATGATAACCTTGCTCTTACTGAAAAATATGACTTATTGTCTTGTTATCATGATAATCTCTTGGATAGACATATCATGCTTGAAGTTGCTCATGAGGTCGTAATTACGAGCTTAAATTCATGTGAACTTCATTCTTGCACAAGTACACATTTAGATAATTCATCACCATGTGCTAACCCCTGTTGTTCAAAAGAAAGCCAATGTTTGAATAAGCATCAAGCTGCAGGGTCACAAAAGAAATTCTGTGGGAACAAGAAGCAAAGACAACTGAGGAGAAGACACATTGCTCAACTCTCTCAAGATATCCACGGGCGCGTGGTGAAGAAGCTTGAGAAAGGAAAAACTGCAGCAAGTGTCAAGCTCAATAAGAAAAATGTTCCTAAAGATGAAGAAATCAACATGAGCTTGGAAAAAGGTATAGATTCAATTAATCATGTTGTTTGCACTGACCTTCCCTCCATGTCATTCAAGTACAAAAAGGGAAAAGGAAAAAGGAGGTGTTTCAAGTGCAAGAAGTTAGGCCACCTCATCGCGTCTTGTCCGTACAAAGACAAGAATGAAGGGACAAGGAGTTGTTTTGGATGCAACAATAAGGACCACACGATCACTTCATGTCCGGTCATGAAAAATCAAGGATGTGCATCCTCCAAAGTGACCCTCACCAAGGAAAATGACACACAGCAAGCGTCATGTCAAGTTGAGCGACGCTTCTGCTACAAGTGTGGTGAGCAGGGTCATCTATCCAAGGTATTTACAAAGGTAAGATTCCTAAATAAGTGAATTTGTGTCAATCTTATTCGCGTAGGAGACCCAAATCATACACTTGTGCTAGATCTATAACGAGATCACCTAGAACTAGCACAAAGGCAATTTGGGTACCAAAGGCACATTTACATGATCATTATGTACCCATCCCGAGATGGGTACCAAACTGTGCCAACTAGACCATGCAGGTGCCTCGAGATGGACTGGAGACCATGGGAGAGCTTAAGATGGTTATCTAAAACTCTATGCTTAAGCTATTAATTGTTTTGGTGTTTATTGACCCAAGGTTGAATTATTGTGAAACACTAATCCCATGTTCATCTCAAGTGAAATAAGGTGTATAGGTCCTGAATCATTATTGGTGAATCAAGTAAAGGACTTCGATGAGAATCTACAACTTGCTCTCCAAAGGATGGTACCCGTGTATTTTAAGTACATAATTGCAATTTAGTATTGCTCTTAAGTTGGCTTGTTGTGCTACCTGTCTTTGGAGTAGTGATGCTTTATGATTGCCTGTGTTAAATGAATCACAATGATGTTTGTTTAATCATGACTGGAGCTATATAGGATATATCTTTTGAATCATTCATGGGTAGTTCTTTCATTTGTTATATCCACAACGATTAACTCTCTTGGTGTATATGGATAAACCTGTAACTTTTTGTAAGTCACGCTATGTGCAATTATGACATTTTGTTTAGTCCATGTTCACATGATTACCCTAGTTTGGTACTGTGTGAATTTCAAATCCATGTCGTGCCCTTTTGAGCTATGAGGTGCATGAGCAAAAGGAGCCCTGAATTGGTAATAACAAGTGCTCTCATAAAGGCAAAGATATGGAAAATTGAACTGTGCAATTTTATTAAATATCTTGAAGTTCCATTGATAGTGATCATAGCTGTGTTCTTGCATTTCATTGGTAGTATCGTGGCTTAGGAGACTTATGCCTTAAAATGTTGTTTCTTTTGGTGTTTCTAAGGAACCTTCTTAATTATGATGTGCGTAGACGTTGCGTTTTATATGCATGATCGTGTTGTTTTTCAATTGAAATGATCGTGTTGTTTTTCAATTGGTATATGTGGTGCAATGATTGTCAAATATGAAGCATGTCTAGGTTGCGTGTAAATGTTATACTTCCTGTGAGTATTCAATTGGCTTAGGTGCCACTGAGGCATGCATTGTTGTATTTAGTCAACCTTTCATTTAGCCTTCAATTGGTGTTAAGTGGCTTTTCATTTGATATTCAAATTGGCATCTTTGTGTGATGAAAGTGATAGAGTATGCCTTGACCAAGGTATGTTGTGATCCCCTCTAGTTCTAAGGAAGCTAGAATGTGCAAAGTGCAAGTCATTCAAATACTTGATGCACAACTTGAGGGAGAGCACACATAACTTGTGTATTTTGAGACTAACTGTTTCTTGAGCAATCTTGTATAGTCTCTAGGTGGAAAAGAGAAGATAAGCAAGAAATGGAGCAATCAGGACATGGGTACCTCTGTAAGTCAAGAAATTGGTATCTCAAGTCGTGAGTAAGTGCATATTTTTAGATTGCTCATGCTCTATAATATCTGGTGATAATAGATGCTTATTCTTAAATATCATGGAGCAATGATAATAAATGAACTTTGCAATTGGTATCTTTCAATTGGTAGCCGTGATAGTCTGCTTCAATTGACATCTTTTGATAATCATTAGAATAGAAGTTTCTTCTTGTGCCCAATACTATAACTTGTTCTAAGTTCGGTGTCTTAGCAACAAGAAAAAGTTAGGAGAAAGAATCAAGCACAAGTGTGGAGAAGCTCTCGAGAGATTAAAAACTTTCAAGATGGAAAGTACACTACAACATGGGAAAGGTACAAAAGGAAGTATTAATCTTTTTGCATATATGTATCTTACCCAAATGTTGATAGTGCATATGTTCAATAAGTAAGGGGGAGTTTTGATAGTTGTTTTTCCTCCTTGACACCCGGCTGTCCCTTGACATCATCCTATGTTCTTGCTTGAGTATGGTTTTTGGTGTTTGATGTCAAAGGGGGAGAATTTGTGTATTAAAGCTTATCTCAACCTGAGAGGAAAGCTTATCCTAAGGGGTGATGTGTTAGTTTAAGCTTTGCTAGTGTGTTATTCATATGCTTCCTGCAGTATTATATGTGTTGCATCATATGGACTAGTGTTTCTGCTGCGATGAATTAACTGGCTTCTATAGTGTAATAGATAGTCATGTGGTTAATGGTGCTTTAAGATTGCTTTAAATTGGAAACTGGTATCTCAGTTTAAATTGGTATCTTAAAAGTGAATAGTGGTAGGTTGATATTCCTGTGATATATCCACTAATTTGAATGGTGTTTAACTCTGATTAAGTGCATTTGTGTGTTATAGCATCATGGTTTGATTCTTGACACAATGCATCCTAAATAGTGCTAAGGTGTAGAAATGCTTCGAATTGCCTAAGTATGTGCATATTGGTGTCTGAGGCCAAAATTATGTTTTTGAAGTAAGCACATATTTAGGGGGGAGCATTCTATAAACTTAGAATTCAAAATTTGTGCTTCTAATCTTATTCTTATGTAAGCTTTAATTGTGTTGCCATCAATCACCAAAAAGGGGGAGATTGAAAGCTCTCTTGTAAGTTTTGGTGTTTGGATGACAACTCAATTAAAGGACTAACAAGTGTACTAAGTGTTGAACAGGTGCCTAAGGTAAAGCTAACAGGGTTCAACACAAGAGAACAAATGTGATGGTCCAAGAACTGGATTATGGATACATAATGGACATCACAAGTAAGATGGACATTGTATAAAGTGAGACTCGGGTGCGAAGCTCGGAGACAACTGATCAAGCCAAGGACGGAGGCAAGAGAAGCTTCGAGCTACCAAGTGCACGGGAGAAGGTCAAGGAGGCTGAGGAACCCAAAGCCAAGGGTGAAGAAGAAGGCTTGCAAAGTCAAGGGTGATCGAGTTGAGAAGAGCTATAACACACCAAGGATCACTACATAAGGACGTGACTTACAGCCAATGAGGTAACAGCTACAGTTATGTGGTGTAAGTCATAAGGCTCAAAGATCAAGCTCTAAGAAGGTGATCAAGGTCACTAGAAGGAGAACAAGTGTCAAAACCAGAACTGGAAGCAGCCCAAAAGAGCTAAGTTCACCTTAATCTTTAGTTTGGGTTGTTCCTATGTTTGGAGATGTTCTATGTGACCTTTACAGGATGTTGGAGCTAAGAAATGTCAATCTAGATCAAGTCAAGCCGACTTGATGATTTATGAGTCCAACATCAAAGCTCAAGCATGTGAAATGCTATGGATGTAATAATTAAGAGAAGGTATGTTTCTAGACTTAGTACATTGGTTTTAGTGTACTAATATACTTGTCTAAGTGTTAGAAACAGAAATAAGAAGAAAAGGAAAGAGGTGCAAAAGGCTTGGCTGTGTACAGCCAAGGTTCTGCTCAGTCTGGGTGCACCGGACTGTCCGGTGGCTCACCGGACAGTGTCTGGTGGTGCACCGGACAGTGTCCGGTGCGCCAGGCTGGCTCAAGCGAACTGGCCGCTCTCAGGAATTCACCGGCGACGTACGGCTATAATTCACCGGACTGTCCGGTGTGCACCGGACTGTCCGGTGAGCCAACGGTCGGCCGGGCCAACGGTTGGCCGCGCGATCTGCGCGGGACACGTGACCGAGCCAACGGCTAGAAGAAGGCACCGGACTGTCCGGTGTGCACCGGACATGTCCGCCGCGGATCCGCACACCTTCGTGGGCAGCTTCCCTCCGATCATCGCCGTGGGTAAGTCGCCTGCCCATTTAATCACCATGGTCCCAGCATTATTTTGCGCAGTTAGGATCGAAGTTTAGAACCCGGACGCGCGGGTCGGTCACCTCGCCGGTGATGGCGCCGCCGCGGAAGGGTAGCGCCGCCGCGCGGCTCTGTTGGGTTGGTGACGATGCCTCCGCGGCCGTCGATCGGGGCATGGACGGTTGGATTAGAGCGCGAGATAACGTTTCGGTGGATTGGATCCGGACCGTCCATCTAGATCGGGCGAACCGGAGTGATCCCCCGTGTTTTAAAATCTGAGCCGTTGATCACCGATCGAACGGTTTCAGTCGCGTACCGGTTCGGTGTATAATAAATCTAATTTGGGCCGCTCAGTTCAGATCGTGCGGCCGAGATTCAACCATACCTTTTCGCGCTGGCACTTTTATTAAAGAGCCCCTGGACTTTTGGAAATAGAACCCGCCGTCCAGAGCACTGTGCGCTGTGTCTCGGGCAACTTGTCCCGAGCCCCCTGGGTTTCTCTGGATTTGAGGCCCAGTCCAGTCAACACGAAAACCAGAGAAAATAAATAGAAAATGAATTTTTAATATGAAAATAATTGCTAGAACTTTATAAATTCATAGAAAATTCATACTAACTCCAAATTCATCCATTCCAGTTCCTAAAATTTTGTAATTTTATTCTCTAGCACTTAGTGTCTCTGTTTTGGGCATAACAACAGTAGGAAATTTATTTATCACTTAATCCTATTTAAAGCACATAAAACCTTTGAAAATGCATAACTTGAAATCTATAACTCAGAAAATTATGATTCCAGTTCCTAAGTTTTTATTTTAATATGTAGAATATTTCTGTGTATTTTGTTTACATGCTTGGTGTAATGTTAATTTTCCCTATATCCTGTGCTTGTTTGTATTGTGGCGAGTAGAAGAGCCCGTTGCTGAGGATACTGGTGAGCAGCAGGTTGAAGTAGCTGAGCAGGAGCTCATTGAAGGCAAGTTGTGCCCTTGACCACTTTTTACCTAATAATGTTCTTTAATATCACTTATCCATGCATAGGTTAATTTTGATGGGACCCAATAGGTCACCCTAGATTGTTTATCTCATTACCTTGTTTACCCCTGAATCACTTGGGTAGTTTGCTATTGCTTTATATGGTGTTGGGATAATCATTTATTACCTCTATGTTCCAATTCTTGTTGTTATTCTGTTTATGTTCATGTTGTTATCATTAATGTTAATTGGAACATAGAGCTTAACTTGAGAACCACGTGCCACCACAAGGGAGGAATGGGACCCCTTGGCTGACTAATTAGGAAAGCTAGTGGAAGACTACCTTACCCGAAAGGGGCAAGGGCAGTAGGGGAGTGGTCAGTGTAGGGAGGTCCCTGGTTGGTTTTGCTGGGATAGCAGTCAGCCAGGAACCCTGCATTAGAACTTCCTATAAACTGTAGCGGGTTTTCGGAAGCTAGTGGAACTTTGTAAAGGCCTCGTAGTGTTGCCCTGTCGCGCTTCCTAGGTAGAGGTGTATGGGATTCATGACCCCTTGGCAGATGGGTAACATGACTTGTGGGTAAAGGGTACAACCTCTGCAGAGTGTAAAACTGGTATACTAGCCGAGCTCACGGTCATGAGCAGCTCAGGACTCTCTGATGTTTAAATTATGGAACTTAAATTCAATTTTGTCATTTGCATTGCATGGGTTTGTTATTAATTTTGTTCTATTACTTTACTTATGGTTTGGTATTTACTTACACTTAGTAATTGCTAATAAAATTTTGACCAACTACTTAAAAGCAATGCTCAGCTTTAACCCCTGTCATTGATTAAGCCTTACACATCACATGAATTCACACCTTTGTGAGTTTGTGTCCACTGGTTCCCCACAACTTGTTGAGCTATGATCATGTGTGAGCTCACCCTTGCTGTCTCACACCCCCCCCCCACAGGAGAAGATCAGGTGGTTCAGGAGGAGCCGCCTAACACTGAGGAGTTCGATCTGATCTAGGTGGCGTTTCCCAGTCGACATTGGCGCCGACGATCCTTAGTTCGTTTTATCTTTATTACTTTATTTTGTAATAAGTCTTCCGCTATGTAATAAATACTCTGATGTTTTATGACATTTATCTCTATACACTCTGTTATTATATATGTTGTCTTCTTGGCGCATGTATGAGATACACCTGGCTTTGTTCCTTAAAGCCGGGTGTTACATGGAAGCAGCCCAAAAGAGCTAAGTTCACCTTAATCTTTAGTTTGGGTTGTTCCTATGTTTGGAGATGTTCTATGTGACCTTTACAGGATGTTGGAGCTAAGAAATGTCAATCTAGATCAAGTCAAGCCGACTTGATGATTTATGAGTCCAACATCAAAGCTCAAGCATGTGAAATGCTATGGATGTAATAATTAAGAGAAGGTATGTTTCTAGACTTAGTACATTGGTTTTAGTGTACTAATATACTTGTCTAAGTGTTAGAAACAGAAATAAGAAGAAAAGGAAAGAGGTGCAAAAGGCTTGGCTGTGTACAGCCAAGGTTCTGCTCAGTCTGGGTGCACCGGACTGTCCGGTGGCTCACCGGACAGTGTCCGGTGGTGCACCGGACAGTGTCCGGTGCGCCAGGCTGGCTCAAGCGAACTGGCCGCTCTCGGGAATTCACCGGCGACGTACGGCTATAATTCACCGGACTGTCCGGTGTGCACCGGACTGTCCGGTGAGCCAACGGTCGGCCGGGCCAACGGTTGGCCGCGCGATCTGCGCGGGACACGTGACCGAGCCAACGGCTAGAAGAAGGCACCGGACTGTCCGGTGTGCACCGGACATGTCCGGTGCGCCAACGGCTCCAAGACTGCCAACGGTCGGCTTCGCCATAGAAGGAAAGAAATCGTGCACCAAACAGTGTCCGGTGTGCACCGGACTGTCCGGTGCACCACCCGACAGAAGGCAAGATTTGCCTTCCTGGATTGCTTACAACGGCTCCTAGGCCCCTTGTGCCTATAAAAGGGACCCCTAGGCGCCTCAAGAAGTGTATAAGTGCAGCCAACAAGTGTAGACATCACTCGGATCAATTCTCACTCTCCCTCTTGTGTGTATCTCTCTAGTTTGTGTAGAAGGCACAACTATAAGCATTTAGAGAGAGGAGAAGTGCTGTTTAGAGCTAGAGCAAGGTCTTGAGCGTATCGTTACTCTGCCGGGGTGCTGCCAAGAAGTTTGTAAGCAGTCGCGGTTCTGTTGTAACCCCACTCAATAGTGAAAGGCTCTATCTGTCATACTGACAGATCTGAGCAAACGGAGGAAGGAGTTGAAATAGACTCCAAGCCCAGGTGTGGCTAACTCCAACGAGGACTAGGCAAGCATTTCAGGCTTGGCCGAACCTCGGGATAAATCCTTGCGTCTGTGTGCTTTGTTCTGTATTGTATCCTGACTCTCTGCCTTACTCGTCTTTATATCTGCACTTCAATACTCATCTGTGGTATAAGCTTTATTTGAAGTGCAGGACATTTTGAGACAGGATCTTCTATTCCGCTGCAACCTACTCGAAGAGTCTTCTCACTCCACTGCGTACTAAGTCTTCGAGTAGAGTAAGAATTTCAGTTTTAAAGTAATAAGTTTTATTCGCCTATTCACCCCCCCTCTAGGCGACATCCAGATCCTGTTCCCGGGTCAAAGGGAACTTTCAAAGGGTTAAAATAGACCTGGTCTTTGTGACCTCCTCAACGGGGACTAGGTTCTTTGGAACCAAACCTCGTAAAACAAATCACTGTGTTCACTCGCCTTGATTCTTGTTTGATTTGTTTTCCCCTCTCTTCGGACTTGAATTTAATTCTAATGCTAACCCCCTCTAGGCGACTTTCAATTGGTATCAAAGCCAGTGCTTCATTAAGAGTCTAACCGACTTGAAGTGGTGTCTGGAGATCACGCCAAGAGGGAGATCATGACCAGCGAAAAGGCCGCAAGCTCGAGGAGGACTCTTTCAAGGGAGTCTGGCAACAAACACAAGGAGGAATCGTATTCCTCCATCAAGTCGCATCAGAGAGGTTACAAGAAGAAGATGAAGAAGGTGGTCTACTACGAGACCGACTCTTCGTCACCCTCCACATCAAGCTCTAAATCGTCCACTACTTCTAAGCGACATGATGCCCCTATGCTATCCTCGTATTTCAAAGCGTGCTCCATTACTTTCTGTACCCTTAGGCAAACCACCATACTTCGATGGTGAAGATTATTGCATGTGGAATGATAAAATGAGGCACCATCTAACCTCACTCCACGAAAGTATTTGGGATATTGTTGAATTTGGAGCGTAGGTACCTCAAGTAGGGGACAAGGACTACGACTCGGATGAGGCCGTCCAAATTAGGCACTTTAACTCCCAAGCCACGTCTATACTCCTTGCCTCCTTGTGTCGAGAGGAGTATAATAAGGTTCAAGGATTAAAGAGCGCCAAAGAAATTTAGGACGTCCTCAAAACCGCGCACGAAGGGGACTAGGTGACCAAAATCACCAAGCGCGAAACGATCGAGGGAGAACTCGGTCGATTCGTCCTCAACAAAGGAGAAGAGTCGCAAGCCATGTACAGCCGGCTCAAGACAATGGTGAACCAAGTGTGCAACCTCGGGAGCATTGTGGCAGCCCTCCCAAGTTATCGAGCCCACGTGCGCCAATCCTTGCCTTGATGGCCTCAGATGGCTATGCACGTGTACCAGGTAACTTAACAAGGCTATCATGAGTTCAACAACTTGAACTCATCATCCCAAGGATCTCCCACCATACATGCATATTACAGTAATCACATTCGATACACACACACTTCGGAGATAAGAGCGGAAGACTTTATAAAACATTCTTTATATTTCCCAAAACTAAAGTTTTACATCATAGAAAGAGTACTATTTTGTTACAAGTCCTGATAGAACTCAAAGTGTATAACTTATTACAATAGTAGGAAGGTAGGAACCCTCCAAAGCTTATACATAAGCCTAACTAATCTTCCTCAGAACTAGAAACGCTCTCCAGCCTCGGGACATCTAGAGTACTCCTCATCACCTACAACAACATGGGTTCGAAAACCCTGAGTATGAAGTGTACTTTCGCAAGTCTTACCTGAGAGCACCTAGAGGGGGGGTGAATAGGTGATCCTGTGAAAACTTGAACTTATAGCCACAAAAACTTGTTAAGTGTTAGCGCAGATAATGCCAAGTGGCTAGATACAAAACACAATAACCACAGAAGATTAATCACAGAGATGGCACAGTGGTTTATCCCGTGGTTCGGCCAAGACCAACGCTTGCCTACTCCACGTTGTGGCGTCCCAACGGACGAGGGTTGCAATCAACCCCTCTCAAGCGGTCCAAAGACCAACTTGAATACCACGGTGTTTTGCTTTGCCTTTCAATATCCCGTTTGCAAGGAATCTCCACAAATTGGAGTCTCTTGCCCTTACAAGTATATGATCACAAAGAAGCACAGAGTAAGGGAGGGAAGCAACACACACAAATCCACAGCGAAATGCGCACACACACGGCCAAGAATCGAGCTCGAGTGACTGTCTCAAAGTTCTCACTAGAACGGAGCTCGAATCACTTAGAATCACAAACGAATGCGCAAAGAATGAGTGTGGATGATCAAGAATGCTCTAAGGTTGCTTGGGTGTCTCCTCCATGCGCCTAGGGGCCCCTTTTATAGCCCCAAGGCAGCTAGGAGCCGTTGAGAACAAATCTGGAAGGCTATCCTTGCCTTCTGTCGTCGGGTGCACCGGACAGTCCGGTGTACACCGGACACTGTCCGGTGCCCGATTTCTTTCCAAAAATGGCGCTGCCGACCGTTGCAGACCGTTGCAGATTTGAGAGCCGTTGGCGCACCGGACATGTCCGGTGCACACCGGACAGTCCGGTGCCGTCTTCTAGCCGTTGGCTCGGCCACGTGTCCCGCGCAGATTGCGCGGTCGACCGTTGGCCCGGCCGACCGTTGGCTCACCGGACAGTCCGGTGCACACCGGACAGTCCGGTGAATTTTAGCCGTACGCCGTCGGCGAATTCCCGAGAGCAGCCAGTTCGCGCCGAGTCAGCCTGGCGCACCGGACACTGTCCGGTGCACACCGGACAGTCCGGTGTGCCAGACCGAGCTGAGTCTTGGCTGTACACAGCCAAGTCTTTTTCTCCTCTTTTCTTTTCTTCTTCTTTCTGTTTCTAACACTTAGACAAGTATATTAGTACACAAAACCAATGTACTAAGGCTTAGAAACATACCTTTACTTCATGATTTGCACTTTGTTCATCCATGGACATAAATTCACATTTAAGCACTTGTGTTGGCACTCAGTCACCAAAATACTTAGAAATGGCCCAAGGGCACATTTCCCTTTCAATCTCCCCCTTTTTGGTGATTTATGCCAACACAATATAAAACAAGTAGAACAAGTACAAAATCAAATCAAATAAGAACTCAAAATTGTTTTGATTCACTTTTGACATATATGGATCACTCTATGCCACCACTTGGTTTGTTTTTGCAAATCAACCTCAAACTCAAATTTCTATCTCTAAGTCAAACGCACATGTTAAGACATAAAGAGAGTCATTCTAAGAGAAAATGATTAAGATTTCAAAAACTCCCCCTTTTTCCCATAATCAATACTTCTCCCCACAAGAAGCCAACTTTTGATAAGAGAGACAAGAGACAACAAAAAGAGTTTTGACAAACCAAAAGCTCTATTCTCTATTTTCAAAATCTCTCAAGTGGTAGCTGATCCATTTATCACTTTGGCCTCTTTATTTTCTCCCCCTTTGGCATCAAGCACCAAAACGGGATCAATCTTGGCCCTATAACCCCATTGCCTCACAAAAATCTTCAATTAAGAGCAAATGGCAATAAGAGTGCATTAGATGAACTTGGAATAGGTTACCCTCTCATCGGAGTGCAGTGGAAGTCTTTCATGGTCCAAGTCCACCTTTTCCCTTTCAATTCTCCTTTGAGACTAAAACAAGCAAACTCAAGCACATGGTTAGTCTCAAAGGGTCAAGTTGTAACACATCTCCCCCTAAAACTGTGCATCACTTTGCAACGGACTGGTGAGGTCCAGGGAGTGTTTGTACAACTTGAGCACCACAATAAACAACAAAATGCAGAATAATCAAAGGCATAAACACATGTATGCTATATTTCAATCCAAGTTCCGCGAATCTAAGATATTGAGCTCACTACGCAGCCTGCAAAAGGTCTTCTCATCTAGAGGCTTGGTAAAGATATCGGCTAGCTGGTTCTCGGTGCTAACATGAAACACTTCGATATCCCCCTTTTGCTGGTGGTCTCTCAAAAAGTGATGCCGGATGTCAATGTGCTTTGTGCGGCTGTGCTCAACAGGATTTTCCGCTATTCGGATAGCGCTCTCATTATCACATAGGAGTGGGACTTTGCTCAGATTGTAGCCAAAGTCCCTAAGGGTTTGCCTCATCCAAAGTAGTTGCGCACAACATTGTCCTGCGGCAACGTACTCGGCCTCAGCTGTGGATAGGGCAACGGAGGTTTGTTTCTTAGAGTTCCATGACACCAGGGACCTTCCTAAGAATTGGCACGTCCCCGATGTACTCTTCCTATCGACCTTACATCCAGCATAGTCGGAATCTGAGTACCCAATCAAGTCAAAGTTAGACCCCTTTGGATACCAGATCCCGAAGCAAGGCGTAGCAACCAAATATCTAAGAATTCGCTTCACCGCAACTAAGTGACACTCCTTAGGATCGGATTGAAATCTGGCACACATGCATACGCTAAGCATAATATCCGGTCTACTAGCGCATAGATAAAGTAAAGACCCTATCATTGACCGGTATGCTTTTTGATCAACGGACTTACCTCCTTTGTTGAGGTCGGTGTGTCCGTCAGTTCCCATCGGCGTCTTTGCGGGCTTTGCGTCCTTCATCCCAAACCTCTTTAGCAAATCTTGCGTGTACTTCGTTTGGGAGATGAAGGTGCCGTCCTTGAGTTGCTTCACTTGAAATCCAAGGAAGTAGGTCAACTCGCCCATCATCGACATCTCGAATTTCTGCGTCATCACCCTGCTAAACTCTTCACAAGACTTTTGGTTAGTAGAACCAAATATTATGTCGTCGACATAAATTTGGCACACAAAAAGATCACCATCGCAAGTCTTAGTAAAAAGAGTTGGATCGGCTTTCCCAACCTTGAACGCATTAGCAATTAAAAAATCTCTAAGGCATTCATACCATGCTCTTGGGGCTTGCTTAAGTCCATAGAGCGCCTTAGAGAGCTTACACACGTGGTCGGGGTACCGTTCATCCTCGAAGCCAGGGGGCTGCTCCACGTACACCTCCTCTTTGATCGGCCCGTTGAGGATAGCGCTCTTCACATCCATTTGGTACAACCTGAAAGAATGGTGAGCGGCATATGCTAGCAAGATACGAATTGATTCTAGCCTAGCCACAGGAGCAAACGTCTCCTCAAAGTCCAAACCTGCGACTTGGGCATAACCTTTTGCCACAAGTCGAGCCTTGTTCCTCGTCACCACCCCGTGCTCGTCCTGTTTGTTGCGGAACACCCACTTGGTTCCCACAACATTTTGCTTGGGACGAGGCACCAGTGTCCAAACTTCGTTGCGCTTGAAGTTGTTGAGTTCCTCCTGCATGGCCAACACCCAGTCCGGATCTAGCAAGGCCTCCTCTACCCTGAAAGGCTCAATAGAAGAGACAAAGGAGTAATGTTCACAAAAATTAACTAGTCGAGACCGAGTAGTTACTCCCTTGCTAATGTCACCCAGAATTTGGTCGACGGGATGATCCCTTTGAATCATCGCTCGAACTTGGGTTGGAGGTGCCGGTTGCGCTTCTTCCTCCATCACTTGATCATCTTGTGCTCTCCCTCGATCACACGCCTCCTTTTGATGAACCTGTTCATCGTCTTGAGTTGGGGGATGCACTGTTGTTGAGGAAGAAGGTTGATCTCGTTCATCTTGTTCCTGTGGCCGAACGTCTCCAATCGCCATGGTTCGTATCGCGGCCGTTGGAACATCTTCTTCATCTACATCATCACAATCCACAACTTGCTCTCTTGGAGAGCCATTAGTTTCATCAAATACAACGTCGCTAGAGACTTCAACCAAGCCCGATGATTTGTTGAAGACCCTATACGCCTTTGTATTTGAATCATAACCTAATAAAAACCCTTCTACAGCTTTGGGAGCAAACTTAGAATTTCTACCCTTCTTCACTAGAATGTAGCACTTGCTCCCAAAAACACGAAAGTAAGATACATTGGGTTTGTTACCAGTTAGAAGCTCATACGACGTCTTCTTGAGGAGGCGGTGAAGGTAGACCCTGTTGATGGCGTGGCAAGCCGTGTTCACGGCTTCCGACCAAAAGCACTCGGGGGTCTTGAATTCTCCAAGCATAGTCCTCGCCATATCTATGAGCGTCCTGTTCTTCCTCTCTACCACACCATTTTGCTGAGGTGTGTAGGGAGCGGAGAACTCATGCTTGATCCCTTCCTCCTCGAGAAACTCCTCCACTTGAAGGTTCTTGAATTCGGACCCGTTGTCGCTCCTTATCTTCTTCACCTTGAGCTCAAACTCATTTTGAGCTCTCCTGAGGAAGCGCTTGAGGGTCCCTTGGGTTTCAGACTTATCCTGCAAAAAGAACACCCAAGTGAAGCGGGAAAAGTCATCAACAATAACTAGACCATACTTACTTCCTCCTATGCTCAGATAGGCGACGGGTCCAAAGAGGTCCATATGTAGCAGTTCCAGAGGTCTTGACGTGGTCATCACATTCTTGTTGTGATGTGCTCCTCCCACTTGTTTACCTGCTTGACAAGCTGCACAAGGTCTATCTTTTTCGAAATAAACATTTGTTAGACCTATCACGTGTTCTCCCTTTAGAAGCTTGTGGAGGTTCTTCATCCCCACATGTGCTAAGCGGCGATGCCACAGCCAGCCCATGCAAGTCTTAGCCATTAAGCATGCATCTAGACCGGCCTCTTCTTTTGCAAAATCAACTAAGTAAAGCTTGCCGTCTAGTACACCCTTAAAAGCTGGTGAACCATCACATCTTCTAAAGACAGACACATCTACATTAGTAAAAAGACAATTATATCCCATATTGCATAGTTGACTGACAGATAGCAAATTGTAACCAAGAGACTCAACTAAAAATACATTTGATATTGAGTGCTCATTAGAAATTGCAATTTTACCTAACCCTTTTACCTTGCCTTGATTCCCATCACCGAATATAATTGAATCTTGGGAATCCTTATTTTTGACGTAGGAGGTGAACATCTTCTTCTCCCCCGTCATATGGTTTGTGCATCCGCTGTCGATAATCCAGCTTGAACCCCCGGATGCATAAACCTGCAAGGCAAATTTAGGCTTAGGTCTTAGGTACCCAACTCATGTTGGGTCCTACAAGGTTAGTACATATATCCTTAGGGACCCAAATGCAAGTTTTATCTCCCTTGCATCTTGCCCCTAACTTCCTAGCAATTACCTTCTTACCCTTTCTACAAATAGCAAAGGGAGCATTGCAAGCATAATAAATGGTAGAAGGTTTGTTCACAACTTTTCTAGGAACATGAGCAAAATTTCTCCTAGGCATATGCACAACATTTCTCCTACACATATCTCTATCATGCTTATAGGAAGAACTAGAAGCAAACATGGCATGAGAATCATAAACATGTGAATCAAAATCATTATAAGCATTTCTAGCATATCTCCTATCATGGTATAAGAAAGCATGGTTCTTTTTAGCACTACTAGCCATAGGGGCCTTCCCTTTCTCCTTGACGAAGATGGGAGCCTTATGGCTTGTTAAGTTCTTGGCCTCTCTCTTGAAGCCAAGACCATCCTTAATTGAGGGGTGTCTACCAACCGTGTAGGCATCCCTTGCAAATTTTATTTTATCAACTTCACTCTTGCTAGTCTTAAGTTGAGCATTAAGACTAGCCAATTCATCATTAAGTTTTGAAATTGAAACTAGGTGTTCACTACAAGCATTAACATCAAAATCCTTACACCTAGTGCAAATTGTAACATTTTCAACACAAGAGTTACTTGCTACTTCTAGTTTAGCGGTTAAAACATTAATTTCACCTTTTAAAGAAGAAATGGTTTCATTACAAGTAGAAAGTTCACAAGAAAGAATTCCATTTCTTTTAACTTCTAGAGCAAGTGAATTTTGTGCACTAACAAATTTATCATGCTCTTCATATAACAGATCTTCTTGTTTTTCTAAGATTCTATCCTTTTCATTCAAGGCATCAATCAATTCATTAATCTTAGCTATCTTAGTTCTATCCAATCCCTTGAATAAACTAGAATAATCTATTTCATCCTCACTAGACTCATCATCACTAGAAGAATCATAAGTATTAGCATTACTAGTGATTACCTTGTTCTCCCTTGCCATGAGGCAAGTGTGATGCTCGTGGGGGAAGAGAGCCGATTTGTTGAAGGCAGTGGCGGCGAGTCCTTCGTCGTCGGAGTCGGACGAAGAGCAATCCGAGTCCCACTCCTTTCCAAGGTGTGCTTCACCTTTGGCCTTCTTGTAAACTTTCTTGTTCTCTCTCTTCCCGTTTTTCCCTTGCTCCTGGTCACTATCATTTTCGGGACAGTTAGCAATAAAATGACCAACCTTACCACATTTGAAGCATGAGCGCTTCCCCTTTGTCTTGGTCTTGCTTGTCTGCCCCTTGCGACCATTTAGCGCCGTCTTGAATCTCTTGATGATGAGAGTCATCTCTTCATCATTGAGCCCGGCCGCCTCAACTTGCGCCACCTTGCTAGGTAGCGACTCCTTGCTCCTTGTTGCCTTGAGAGCAATGGGTTGAGGCTCATGGATTGGACCGTTCAACGCTTCGTCGACGTATCTTGCCTCCTTGATCATCATCCGCCCGCTTACGAATTTTCCAAGTACTTCCTCGGGCGTCATCATCGTGTACCTGGGATTCTCACGAATATTGTTCACGAGATGAGGATCAAGAATGGTAAAGGACCTTAGCATTAGGCGGACGACGTCGTGGTCCGTCCATCGCGTGCTTCCGTAGCTCCTTATTTTGTTGATAAGGGTCTTGAGCCGGTTGTACGTTTGAGTTGGCTCCTCTCCCCTTATCATGGCGAATCGTCCAAGCTCGCCCTCCACCAACTCCATCTTGGTGAGCATGGTGATGTCGTTCCCCTCGTGAGAGATCTTGAGGGTGTCCCATATTTGCTTGGCATTGTCCAAGCCGCTCACCTTGTTGTATTCTTCCCTGCACAAGGATGCTAAGAGAACAGTAGTAGCTTGTGCATTTCTATGGATTTGTTCATTTATAAGCAAAGGGCTATCCGAGCTATCAAATTTCATTCCATTCTCTACAATCTCCCATATGCTTGGATGGAGAGAGATTAAGTGACTACGCATTTTGTGACTCCAAAATCCGTAGTCCTCCCCATCGAAGTGTGGAGGTTTGCCAAGAGGAATGGAAAGCAAATGCGAATTCGAACTATGTTGAATACGAGAATAATCAAATGAAAAGTTCGAATTGACCGTCTTTTTGTAGTCTTTGTCGTCGTCCTTTTGGGAAGAAGTAGATTCATCACTATCGTCGTAGTAGATGATCTCCTTGATGCGCCTCGTCTTCTTCTTCTTCCCTTCCTTTCGTCTATGGCCCGAGCCGGAGTCGGTAGGCTTGTCGTCCTTCGGCTCGTTGACGAAGGATTCCTTCTCTTTGTCATTGATCACAATTCCCTTCCCCTTAGGATCCATCTCTTCGGGCGGTTAGTCCCTTTTGTGAAGAGAACGGCTCTGATACCAATTGAGAGCACCTAGAGGGGGGGTGAATAGGTGATCCTGTGAAAACTTGAACTTATAGCCACAAAAACTTGTTAAGTGTTAGCGCAGATAATGCCAAGTGGCTAGATACAAAACACAATAACCACAGAAGATTAATCACAGAGATGGCACAGTGGTTTATCCCATGGTTCGGCCAAGACCAACGCTTGCCTACTCCACGTTGTGGCGTCCCAACGGACGAGGGTTGCAATCAACCCCTCTCAAGCGGTCCAAAGACCAACTTGAATACCACGGTGTTTTGCTTTGCCTTTCAATATCCCGTTTGCAAGGAATCTCCACAAATTGGAGTCTCTTGCCCTTACAAGTATATGATCACAAAGAAGCACAGAGTAAGGGAGGGAAGCAACACACACAAATCCACAGCGAAATGCGCACACACACGGCCAAGAATCGAGCTCGAGTGACTGTCTCAAAGTTCTCACTAGAACGGAGCTCGAATCACTTAGAATCACAAACGAATGCGCAAAGAATGAGTGTGGATGATCAAGAATGCTCTAAGGTTGCTTGGGTGTCTCCTCCATGCGCCTAGGGGCCCCTTTTATAGCCCCAAGGCAGCTAGGAGCCGTTGAGAACAAATCTGGAAGGCTATCCTTGCCTTCTGTCGTCGGGTGCACCGGACAGTCCGGTGTACACCGGACACTGTCCGGTGCCCGATTTCTTTCCAAAAATGGCGCTGCCGACCGTTGCAGACCGTTGCAGATTTGAGAGCCGTTGGCGCACCGGACATGTCCGGTGCACACCGGACAGTCCGGTGCCGTCTTCTAGCCGTTGGCTCGGCCACGTGTCCCGCGCAGATTGCGCGGTCGACCGTTGGCCCGGCCGACCGTTGGCTCACCGGACAGTCCGGTGCACACCGGACAGTCCGGTGAATTTTAGCCGTACGCCGTCGGCGAATTCCCGAGAGCAGCCAGTTCGCGCCGAGTCAGCCTGGCGCACCGGACACTGTCCGGTGCACACCGGACAGTCCGGTGTGCCAGACCGAGCTGAGTCTTGGCTGTACACAGCCAAGTCTTTTTCTCCTCTTTTCTTTTCTTCTTCTTTCTGTTTCTAACACTTAGACAAGTATATTAGTACACAAAACCAATGTACTAAGGCTTAGAAACATACCTTTACTTCATGATTTGCACTTTGTTCATCCATGGACATAAATTCACATTTAAGCACTTGTGTTGGCACTCAGTCACCAAAATACTTAGAAATGGCCCAAGGGCACATTTCCCTTTCATTACCCAACTAAGGAAAAATGACTCTCAAGGATATGCTGGTTAAATAAGAATCAAGGAAAAGGCTTTAGCAAGAATCAACTTAGATACTTTTGCAGAAATAACTTACTATAGTGAGTCCTTACTTTCAATATTTTAACGCCAGATTAAATATTAATAGACTCTGGTTTCATCTAGTCTAATTTCACCATCTCATCAATACAACATCATTTTTATTCATAATGTTCACATCCTGACTTAGGTTGCAGGTCAGAGATCAAGTCTCCACTGTCCGAGGATATAACGGCGACCCGAATCGATTTACTCAGCTGAGGATCTCTAACCACACGACATATGTAGCACTTAACCCTTGCATATGTCAACCATTCCCATAGATCCTCCACAACGTGAACTGGTCCGCGCTACCCGGGAGCACAGTACTCCTCCGTCTAGCCTCTAGCCAAGAGGGTACACGCTACTCCCACCATCTCTGTAACACCATAAAACCCATCAATTAAAATAATAAATTTAGTTATTATATTAATTAGGGTAATAAAATTTTTAGTGTTTAATTGTTCATTTGCATTGTTTTCTTTGCATGCACTTGATTGATTATCGGATAATTGTTGTTAATTTCCTTTTAAAAAGAAATCTTAGTAATTAGTCAATAATTAAGAAAAATAATAATTATTAGTCTAAAAATGAGTATTTTGTTTATAGACATTTTTGGTGAATTTTTATAAATTTTTGAGCTCTTTAAATAAGCGTTTCGGAATTTAAAAAAAACAAATCCTACACTACCGGTCCACTAGGGGCCCATGCCCCAAACCCTAAAAATCTACACAGCGCGCGCGCGTGCTCAGGGCAGAGCCCCAGCCGCCGCCGCCCTTCCTCTCCTCTCCCTCACGTTTCTCTCTTCTCTCACCCACTCACTCTCTCTCCTCCCACCTTTCTCTCTCCCTCGCCGCTTCTCTCTCTCACGCACCCGCGCGAGCCGAGCGCGAGCAGCCGCTCAGGCGCCCTGCAGCCACCCGACGCCCCTACGCCAGGAGCAGCCGCGCCCAAGCGGGCCCCGCGTGCTCAAGCCACGCGCGAGCCGCGCGCCCTGCTCCCACCCGCGACGCACCGCGCCGAGCCGGCCGAGCAGCGCCCGCACGACTGAAGCCCGACGCCGCGCCGAGCCCCCGTCCGCTCGTCTCCTCGAGTTAATGGAGTCGCTACTCTCTATTACTCCCCATGGAAGAAACCGACGCCATTCATGGCGGCCATGAAGCACCCGACGACCTCTGCTCTTCCTCCCTCTCTCTATAAAACCCGAGCCGAGCCCTTCTCTTCTCCCTCCCACAGCAGGACTCCCTTCTCCACTCCAAGCTCTCCCTCTCGCTCACGCTCTCCCCATTCCCGAGCTCGCCGTCGACCAAACCGTTCGTCACCATCGTCGCCAGAGTTCGTGGAGCCGTGCCGGAGTTCGCCGGAGTCGCGTTCTAGCTGTCCGTAGTCGAGCCCCGCTCTCCGTCGATCCGTCCCCGTCACACGCACGAACCCGAGGTTGATGACGACACAAGTTTATTTTGTGTATTTTATAAAAATACTTTTGATTCGATCCATGGGTTGCATATTTTGTTTGTTGTACGAACACATGTGATTCGCGACATTATATATATGTGTATGAGCGTTATGAATTGTTTGGTAGTTTCAAGCGATTATTCGTACACCGTGTTATTTCATGTTAATCGACGCGTTGATTTTGGTTTAGAAAGATGGCGTAGATTTAATAGTCACTTTGGCGATAAAAATCTAGATAGGAATTTTTGTAGTTAAATTTGGTCACAATAAATTTTAGAAACTACTTGGAGAATTATAGGTGCATTTTTGATGGATTAGAAAATGGTATAGAACTCATGTCATTTGATTAATATAGGATTTTAGATGATTTATCTAATTATTTTATTAGCATTTTGTTTTTTATAAAAAAAAGGAGAAAATATCATTGGTAGATGGCAAAATAGGTTTTTGCTAGTCAAATAAACATGTTCACAGATTTAGAACTTAAAATTTTTAGAGTACTAGTTTATGTCAAATAACCTCGCTTGTGTTAAAAAAATATTCAATTAGTAGTTTATGTAGATTTTTAGAATATTAATATTATTAAATTCATTCTTGCTACACTAACTAATTTGAGTTAGAAAATGTATTAATTTATTTATTAGTATTAATAGACAATAAGTATTATTTATCTTCATTGATGATGTTAAAAATAAGTTAATACTAGTTTAAAACTATATTTATTATACCCACTCATAAATTCACCATTAGGATCACATTAATAGCTATAATTGAATTAATAAGTATTTACGCGATTAGGACATATTTAAGATGTGATTAGTGCGATGTGTTAATGTGTATGTAATGGTGGATGATTATGTAGTGGTGCATGTTTATTTATTTATGTATATTTTATTTTTGTATGTACGCCATGCCACTCTATTAGAAGCGGATTGTGCGGTAGACGATCCGAACTCGTTCGAAGACGATCCGCAGGACCCGCTTGAGCAAGGCAAGTGGATTCTCCCTCTGCATACTCTTTTTGTACCCAGTCATTGCATTTAATAATGTTTACTTTTGATATACTGCATAATTTGATGGGTTTCGCCTAATTAAGGATTTCCTAGATTTACTACCTGTATTCCTTGTTTAACCTGGGGAAATAATTAAGCTGTGCGAGATTTACGCTACTGCCCAACCTAATAATTTCTTAATGTCACTCATTAATTGATTTTAATGTTCCAAAGATTTAATTGGCAATTATGGCATTAACCCGATGGTTAAGATAACTGCATTGCAAATTTAATTGGAACATGGAGTGACCACCCAGGATAACAGTGCAACCACGAGTGCTATCATGGCTCTGGCTTTGGTAATTAGCTCTATATGCTTAGTGCCTAGCAACCTTACCTGAAAGATGGGCAAGAGGGGGAGCGGTAGGTGCTGGTAGCCCACGTTGACATGGGGTCGTATTCTTGGCTAAGGTACTTCACCCAGGGGGCCACCACCATCGTCTTAGAAACCTTAGCGGGTTGCTTCGTATTAAGTGTATTTTGTGAAAACCTCATAATGGATCCCTAGCCATTCACCTCGGCAGTGTCTAAGGGTCTGATCAACCCGGGCTAAATGGGATACATGGCTTGTGGGTAAAGTTGTACCACCTCTGCAGAGTGTAAAACTGATATATCAGCCGTGCTCCCGGTTATGAGCGACCTGGACTCCTCACATGATAATTGAACTTAAAGATGGACATAAATTGAGATCCGATGATCTGCCCACAGTTTGCTTAAGTGGTTTCACTTAAGTGTTTTTGTTATATTCATATTCCTTTGTTTAAATTGGGATATTTGGGATTCACTCTTGTTAGTAAGGCAGGTGTTGATAATAAAATGTTGACCAACTAAAATGCTTACTGCTCAACCTTAGCCTCACCTTGTTATACCTGCATTAATTTTTCCCCCACTTGCTGAGCCCCGACCATAAGTGAGCTCACCCTTGCTAATATTTTGATCAGAGGGTGATGCTGGAGACTTTGATGGAGAATTTATCGACGAAGAATTCTAAGTCTAACGATGCGCCGGTCAACTTCCTGTGGAAGATTGCCCAGTTGTTTATTTCCGCTCTACTTTGATGTGATACTTGTTTAAGACACTATGTCTCAGATGATGTAATAAAGTTTCATACTCTTTTTACGCCTTTATTGCATTGTCTTTTGATATATTACACTTGTGACGTCAACATATGTGTGGAAATGGATCCTGGCACACATATGGTATGCGCTCGGTTCTACCCCCTAGAATCGGGTGTGACAATCTCCCACGCCCAGTGCGCGGTTGTCTTTTCACGTATCGAATAGCGGGGTTCAAGCTTACCCTGTCCCATATCCAGGGCATGTGGCCAGTTAAGATAGTCCTTGATCTTACAGGCCTACATACGCATCCAGTCCTTAATTAACCTAGGTGGAGCATCACCTGTTCCTAGCCCAGGTCTCGAGTTAAGTACTTCCACCCTCAGGATTGTTTTGTGTTCCTAAGGATGAACAGAGCATTATAGGAAACTTTGCAGTAAGATCCCACCCTGCTCCCAATGAAAATATTCTTGCAGGTAGAAGCCATCCTTCCTCAGGATAACCCCTGAGCTAGGCATTATTGCAAAAGACAACCTCTATCCACAAGATCTAAGCAGGGCTAAGCATTTTTTTGTAAATCATATTTTGATACTTCATCAGAAGTATCTATAAAGGTATAGATATCAAGGTAGGCAATGCATCCAATAGTTTTCAAGCAACTCCTATAAACTTAATGCACATTTCACTAGACTTAAAGTGTATAAAAATCTTTTAAAAACACAAGGAAGGGGTTGCATGCACCGGGGCTTGCCTTTGTTGCAGTGAAGAGGTACTCGATCCCTCTATTAAACCCAGTTAGATGGCTCCTCCACTTGATCAGCAGCCATTGGAGTAGATTCCTCTTCAGTCACCACTTCAGGTTGAATCTTCACTCCTTCTGGTAGGAGTTCTATATGAAATGACATGATCATGGATGTTTATGCTTATGCAACTTGAAAAGAAAATACTAAAAAAACATCACAACACTTACACCTCTCTAAAGGTGCACACAAAAACTAACAAAACCTTAAGAGAGCTAAATACTCTAATATCACAACACAATTCACCAACCAAACTAGGAAACCTTGCCTCCATAACCAACCAAGTGCTTCATTTATGCCTTAAGCAAGGATCCAAACTGCATGTACTACAAGTTAAGGTGTCCAAAATTCAGCCACCTTCCATTAAACTTGTTTTCAGTTTTCTGAAACAGACATCTCACACAGACTGACAGAAGAAACTTAGGCACATTTTATTCTAAATTTTATACAGCTCCAAACTTATTTCTCTGTAAGAAACTTGTTCACCCAACACAGCTACAAATCTCTTCTATAAGGTCTTTAGCTTATAACCATACATATCAAGCGTTAGGGTGCATTAAAGTTGAGCAAACACACGGAAAATCCATTTTCCCAATCTGAAACAGCACATTACTAGGTCTGACAGAGAGTTTTGTCACTCCTTTTTCTCCAAATTCTACAAAGTAGCAAGCCAACACTTTGCATGAGACTTGCTCTCCTTTACATGGTCTTTGACTTTGCTATAGCATTCTTGCCCCAATTCTTCTTGGATTAATTACCACAAGGACCCAAAACTGAATAAACACACAAATTCAGACTTAAATATTATTCTAAGTCTGAATCCTAACACCTGACAGTCCACCTTTTGGCCACTTTTATTTACAAATTTATGTGGAACCAAGTCCACCTCACTTTACAAAACTTAGTCTCTTTACTATGGTCTCCATATTTGCTATGGAAACTTTAATCCAAAATCCCATGAATCAGTCACAAATGAATTCCAAACTAGGCATCCTGCTGTAATTCAGTTTTCAGAACTGAATAACAAAATTCAGTTATGTACAGTCTGACGGTCCAACTTTAGCCAACCTTTTTTTCCAATTCCAAATAGCTTCTAGGGTATGGCCTTCAACCAAACCTGGTCTTCTACTATAGCTCTATTGCTTTGCTGTAAGAGACCTAATTTAATTCCCTACAGGTTAGCCACTACAAAGGTCCAAACATGGCTAAAGTTTACTGAAATTCAGAATTAGCCAATTAGCTAAGTCTAAAACCCAGAAGTTGATGGCCCAGTTTTGAGCAAGCTTTACAATCAGTTCTGTATAGTTTTTAGGTCAGATCACTCAATCAAACTTGTACTCCTAGAATAGATTTATAACTTTGTTATAGTGGCCATAAGCTATAGCTCTATGGATAGAGCAGCAAAGAGCTCCAAAGCTACACCCAAAACATACAAATTCAGACTCTGAATTTGCACTAAGTCTGAAATCTGGCAACCCTATTTTAGACCAAATTTCACACCTAGTTCCAGGCAACCAATAGTGGTAGAGTTCAAGTAGTAATTGGTGTGAGCTTCACTGACCTGAGATGATTATGGAACAAGCTTCATATAGGCCAGCAACTTCCTAGAATGTTCTGGCTATGGTGGGGTAAAGAATTGTGAGCATGGTCACCACTGGCACTTGATTCTCTGGACAGAGCAGACTTGGTGGCTGTGGGAGAGGGTCATCACTAGCAGGGATACAAGAACCCCAACACCCATGCAGTGGTATGTGAGTAGAGCTCGAGGTAGAGAGGAGATTTCCACTGCTCCCTACCCTTTAAATACCTGAAATGGGATAGGTGTTCTCTGAACTCGGCAAACATGAAGAGGGGATGTGTTTTCCAGTGTGCCAGCACAACATGGACTCAAAGACGTGGCTCCCATGCACTACTATCATGCAGATTCATAGCACAGACAAAGACACAGAACTTGGTCCATCTTATATGGTCAAAATATCAATTTTTGTCTCCTACTGCAGATACGAGAGGGCAGCTGGGAACCCACAAATATCCCACTTGAGGATAGGCTCAAACAGGTCTAACACTTGATATTTCGTACAGGGATGAGGCCACTAAATTTGCTATCCAGTTCATCCTTATCTTAATCCTAAATATCCGTTTTGTCCATTACTGCAGGCAGCAAACAAAATCAATAGGGATTCTGCTGTCCATAGCTCACTGCTCCAAAACAGTCCAAAATCCTTGGATATTTTAGTGGGGAGTGGTCTCTAGACTTTTAGTGATGTATCTCAATCTTATCTCCGTCCCATACTCGAGTGGCACTAGCAAAAAGCAACAGATCTTCTTCAGATTCCATATACCACACTGAACTCAACTGCATCAGCCTATTGTTTTATCTGCACACCTCCCTGTTAACCCCCTGCAAACTCTCAGTTTTCCATGGCGATAGGGGGAGCAAGTTTAACAAAACTTGTCGACCAAATGACTCTCTACCACTTCTCCACAGGGACCTTAGGCTTAAACCCCTTGGTCAATCACAAACAAGCTCCAAAATCTAAAGAAAAACACTAAAAACTCAGTTTCAGAGATCTGAAACAGCATACACTAATTCTGACAGGGCAAGTTTGGGAGCAATTTTACTCACAACCTTGTACAGTACTAGGCCCACTCACTTCAAGAGACATGTTCCCCTTGACATGGTCTTCAATTTTTCTATAGGATCCTTAGTCCAAAACCACTTGCATTAATCACAAATGAGCTCCAAAGTAGACACCATTCATTGATTTCAGATTTCAGCCATTGTACCAAATTCAGTTACAGAAATTCCTAGCAGCTGATCTTTGGGGGCATTTTTCTCTACTTTTTATGTGGGAACAAGCCAAAGTCACTTAAAAAAACTTGTTCACCATCATATGGGCTTCAACTTCTCTATAAACACTACAGCACAAAACATTATAGAACAGCCACAAACCAGCTCCAAAACTGCACTAAAAATGCTGATTTCAGACTTTCAGTTCTGAATAAACTAAGTCAACAACAACCTGATAATCCAACTTTGGCAAAGTTTTTCTCCACTTTTTGTATAGGATCATTCCAAACACACTTGAAGAAAGTTGTTCCCCAACATATGGTATTCAATCCCTTTATAGACCTCTCAGCCCAAATCCTTAGGGATTAGTCACAAACAAGCTCCTAAAGCTGCTATCAAACACTGAAAATCAGTTTCAGTTACTGTTTCCAATCTGAAAATTCAGAAATACAGCAGCACCACTTGGAACCACTCTTTTTCCTGGGTTCCAAATGTTTCTAGGGGCAAGTTGCTTAATAAAGTTTATACTCCTATAGTTCCTCTACAAGTTTGATATAGTGACCATTAACCAAAACCTCTTGAATTCCAAACTACAATAGCCCAAAGTTTGCTCCAATTGCTGAAATTCAGAATCTGAATTTCACCAAGTCTGAAATCGAGAAACTCTGTTAGCTCTACTTTGGACCAGTTTTTCTCTAAGTTCCAAATAGTTTTAGAGCTAGATGACTTAACCAAACTTATACTCCTCATGTAGCTCTATGACTTTGTTATAATGACCATCTTCAAAATGATCCTAGATCAGAAGTTACAAGAGTCCAAAGTTGTCTAGTTTATATTATTTTCAGCAATTCCAAAATGAACCCAAAACTGAATTTTTGTACTTAACTCCAAATTCTTTCACACAACTTAGGAATCTCCAAATAAAAAACATATCCACTTTTCCAAGCTCTACAACTTTGGTCCACTTTTCCAAGCTCTACAACTTTGGTACTTTGACTTTTGCCCAATTCTCTCTAGATTTTGAATTCCACTTTTGGGCTAGTTTAGGGTTCCAAATGTGACTCCTTCTCATCTAGTGATTTACCAACTCAATCCATACTCCTAAAAGCCAAGTGACTCCTTAATCTTAAATCCAACTCTAGTATATGAAGCTCATGTACAAAGTGTCCTTGGTTTAAAATTTGCTTTACTTAACCATCTCTTCCAAGCAAAGCTCAAGTTAAAGTTTGGAGTTATTCTAGCTCCTTAAGTGCTTCTTCCACTTGACCCACCTTGGAAAGCAAAGTTGCTCTAGGCGCTAAAACTTGTCTTTTGTACTTAAGACTCCAATTCAACTCATTACTTGCTTATGATATGATTTCTCCTCACTAGGCTTAAGCAAAGTTTTCAATCAAAGCCCTATACTCTATACACCACATCACACTCATTGAAAGTTTTGGACCTAGTGAATGCATTCTAGGTATACCAAACAAGATAATGCAAGTGCTTATGATGACATGCTAGTGTTTTAGTTATCGTAACACCAGGGGTGTTACAAGCATCAAATGGGATGACCATGAAATGGTCAAGGTTATTCTAAGATCCCTTATTTTTCGTAATCCTACTCAAGTATAATTAATACGTGGGGATCCTAGATACAAACTAATGTTTCTCGAGGAAGTCATTGGCAAGTTTGTGAGCTTTGAACTCATGATCAAAGACTCCAAACACATTGTCAACTTGGAGCAAGGCACCACCTCTACACCCGAGGTGCAACCCGTCGCATTCAAAGCGACGAAAGAAAAGAAGGAGGAGTCTACACCAAGTAGGCTTCCAATTGACGCCTCCAATCTTGACAATGAGGAAATGAGGCTCATCATCAAGAGCTTCCGTCAAATCCTCAAACAAAGGAGGTGGAAAGACTACAAGTCTCGCTCCAAGAGGGTGTGTTACCGTTGTGGTAAGTTCAGTCATTTCATAGCTAAATCTCCAATTTCTAGTGAAAGTGACAGGGACGAAGACAAGAAGGGGAAGAAGAAGGAGAAGAAGAGATACTACAAGAAGAAAAGCGACGATGCTTACATATGTCGGGAATGGGACTTCGACGAGAGCTCCACCGACTCCTCCTCCGATGAGGACGCCGCCAACATCGCCATCAACAAGGGACTTCTCTTCCCCAACGTCGACCATAAGTGTCTTATGGCTAAGGACGGCAAGAAGAAGGTACACTCTAGACCCACCCCCAAATATACAACATCTAGTGATGAGGGTAGCTCTAGCGATAATGAAGATGATTTACTTGCTCTTTTTGCCAACCTTAACATGGAACAAAAGAAAAAATTAAATGAATTAATAGAAACCATTAACGAGAAGGATGATCTCTTGAAAAGCCAAGAGGACTTCCTCGTTAAAGAGAACAAAAAATTTGTTAAATTAAAAAATGCTTATGCTATGGAAATAAAAAAATATGAAAACTTATCTAAGGAGCTTAGCATTGTCATGATTCAATTTCAAGTCTTAGAACTGAGAATGCTAGTTTAGTTTCTAAGATTGAAAAGTTGAATGTTTGCAATGATTCAATTTCTAGTCTTAGAATTGATAATGATAAATTAAATGCTAAGATTGAGGAATTAAATACCTGCAAACCATCTACATCTATTGTTGATCATGTTACTATTTGTACTAGATGTAGAGATGTTAACATTGAAGCTATTGATGATCACCTTGCCATGATTAAACAACAAAATGATCACATAGCTAAATTAACTGCTAAAATTACTAAGCATGAGTTAGAAAATGAAAAATTTAAATTTGTTAGAAGCATGCTCTATAATGGGAGACGTCCTGGCATTAAGGATGACATTGGATTCCAACAAGGGAACCAATCCAATGTCAAGCTTAATGCTCCCAAAAGATTGTCTAATTTTGTTAAGGGTAAGGCTCCCATGGTTCAGGATAGTGAGGGCTACATTCTATATCCTGCAAACTATCCTGAGCATAAAATTAGGAGAATTCATGCTAGGAAACCTCATTCTGTTACTCATCATGCATTTATGTATAAAAATAAGGCTTCTAGTTCTAGGCATTCCACTCACATTAAAATGTCTAAGAAGAGAACTTCTGCTGCATCAAATGAGCATAATATTTCATTCAAGACCTTTGATGCTTCATATGTTTTAACTAACAAATCAGGCAAAATAGTGGCCAAACATGTTGGGGGCAAACACAAGAGTCCCAAGACTTGTGTTTGTGTACCCAAGGTGCTTGTTTCTAATGTCAAAGGACCCAAGACCGTATGGGTACCTAAGAACAAGGCCTAAATCTGTTTTGTAGGTTTATGCATCTGGTGGATCAAGTTGGATAATCGATAGAGGGTGCACAAACCACATGACGAGGGAGAAAAGAATGTTCTCCTCATATGAGAAAAATGATGATCCCCAAAGCGCTATCACATTCGAGGATGGAAATCAAGGCTTGGTCAAAGGTTTAGGTAAAATTGCTATATCTCCTGACCATTCTATTTCCAATGTTTTTCTTGTAGATTCTTTAGATTACAATTTGCTTTCTGTTTCTCAATTATGTAAAATGCGCTACAACTGTCTATTTACTGATGTAGGTGTTACTATCTTTAGAAGAAGTGATGATTCAATAGCATTTAAAAGAGTGTTGGATGGTCAGCTATATTTAGTTGATTTTAATGATAATCAAGTTGAACTAGACACTTGCTTAATTGCTAAGACTAACATGGGTTGGCTCTGGCATCGCCGACTTGCCCATGTTGGAATGAAGAATCTCCATAAGTTTCTAAAGGGAGAACACATTTTAGGACTAACAAATGTTCATTTTGAGAAAGACAGGATTTATAACGCATGCCAAGCAGGAAAGCAGGTTGGAGTCCATCATCCACACAAGAATATAATGATGACTGACAAGCCACTTGAGCTACTCCACATGGACCTATTCGGCCCGATCGCTTATGTTGGGGGCCTTCGGCTTCCGAAGGTCCTCAAAAACATGATTTAACAATGTTTCTGGAGTATAATACATGAACAGGTACCTTCGGGCTCGGATCAGAACCACAGTATGAAGCACAAAGAATACGAAGGTTGGCGCAGAGCCGAAGCTATGTGCAGGAGAGCTTCGGCATGATTGCAGAAAAGGAAACTGACTTAAAAAGGAAAAGGCTATTCAGACCTCGATGGGTTACTATAGAGCCATTAGCAAATGTAAAGGGCATGGGTGTAATTTTACATGGGTTGTGTCCCGTGCCTATAAATAGATGAACAGTGCTCCCGTACTGATCACGCTGACTTGGCATTTGCTTTTGCATCACGCTTGTACTTTACCTTCTTTCAAGCCGAAGGTACATCTGTAATTTGATATCAATTCTATTTTTCCATAATAATAAAATAGAAATGAGTTAATTATAATATATAATTGTTTATGTTATCTCTTATACTTCATATGATTCCTTCTTCATTATTATATCTTGTGCTGATGAAGGTATGTCTGTTGGGGCTATGCTTCGTCGCGCCGAAGGTCTTGTAGGAAGAAGCAGCTTCGGATGAAGTTGTCCGCAGGAGATGACCGAAGGTTCCTCTTCATGAAGCTTCGGTATTACAAACCGACTTAAAGATAGAATGACCTTTTAGTCCATAAAGGTCTGAGTCAATGTTGTAAACTTTTATAAGGGACATAATTGTAATTCTTCACAGGCTATGTCCTGTGTCTATAAATAGATGAACAGTACCCCCGTACTGTTCACGCTGACTTGTAATCGCTCGTGCGTCACGCTTGTATTTTTGTCTTCTATCAAGCCGAAGGTACAAATGTAATTCAACATTGTTCTTATTCTTCCGTGATTATATAATAAGGATATATAATACTGTTATGTGATTATTCATGTTATTCTCTCATGTTACATATGCTTCTCCTTTTATCAATATAAATTGTGATCATGAAGGTATGTCCTTCATGACCTTCGTCTGAAGATCGTTATATCCTAAGGGAAATAATGCTTCGAAGGACGAAGGGCAATAACCATTAACTTCTTTCTGTGTTGCCTTGTTCTTAATTCATAGCATTTGAGAACAAGTCTCCAACATTGGCGCCCACCTCCGGTGAACTCACTTCCACTTTTTTGAGCTGATGGCTTCGTTCAACGATCAAACTGGAGCTGCTTCGGCTCCGAAGCTGCTACTCCCGATAACAAGCGGTTCATGTTCAGAGCCAGCCAACAAGAAGCAGAAGAAGGAAGCACAGAGAAGGGTACAGCATGTTGGGGTGCAAGGACCCTTCATCAAGTCGAGATGGTCTCACATTCCTATTACCTTCTCCCAAGAGGACCTTCAACTCAAGGATTACCCACACAACGATGCCATGGTTATCTCTTGTGTTATCAAAGGATTTCTGGTCCACAATGTCTTGGTTGATACAGGCAGTGCAGCTGATATCATATTTGCTAAGGCCTTCAGGCAAATGCAAGAGCCAGAAGATAAGATTCATGATGCTACGCACCCTCTCTGTGGCTTCGGAGGAAGACAGATTGTAGCACTGGGCAAGATCACCATGTCAGTGACCTTCGGGTTCATCAACAACACTAGAACTGAGCAAGTTGTGTTTGACATTGTTGACATGGAATACCCTTACAATGCAATTATTGGTCGTGGCACCCTCAATGCTTCGAAGCAATTCTTCATCCTACTTATCTTTGCATGAAGATACCTTCGGATCAAGGACCCATCGCTATTCATGGAAGTCAGGAAGCTGCCAGAAGGGCCGAAGGAAACTGGACTGACTCAAAAGCAATCCATAACATAGATGGAGCTGAAGCTTGTGAACAGTACAAATTCAGAAGGGAGAAAGCAGCTTCAGCAGATCAGCCGAAGCCCATGCTCTTATGTGAGGACATAGCAGAGCAGAAGGTGCTGTTGGGCTCTCAATTATCCGAAGAGCAGGAGAAAACCTTGATAAGGTTTTTGTTCAACAACAAAGATGTTTTTGCATGGTCAGCCAATGACCTCTGCGGAGTAAATAGGGATGTTATTGAACACTCGCTCAATGTTGACCCATCCTTCAGACCCAGGAAGCAGAGGCTTCGGAAAATGTCTGATGATAAGGCCGAAGGTGCTCGTAATGAAGTCAAAAGACTCCTCAGTGCAGGAGTTATCAGAGAAGTAAAGTACCCAGAATGGCTAGCTAACATTGTTATGGTAAAAAAGGCCAAGGCAAGTGGCGAATGTGTATCGATTTTACAGATCTCAACAAGGCTTGTCCGAAGGACGAATTCCCATTGCCAAGGATAGACTCTTTAGTTGATGCAGCAGCTTCTTCAGAGCTCATGAGTCTGCTAGACTGTTACTCAGGCTATCACCAAATCTGGATGAAGAAGGAAGATGAGCCGAAGACTAGCTTCATAACCCCAAGTGGCACATATTGCTATCTTCGGATGCCTGAGGGGCTCAAAAACGCTGGAGGAAGTTTCAGCAGAATGACTGCGAAGGTTCTCCAGTCTCAGATAGGCAGAAATGTGCTAACTTATGTTGATGACATCATTGTAAAAAGCACGAAACAGGAAAATCATATTGCTGATTTGCAGGAGACCTTCGCCGGTTTCAGACAAGCTGGCTTAAAGTTGAATCCAGAAAAATGTGTCTTCGGAGTAAAGAAGGGGAAATTTCTTGGATGCTTGGTTTCAACAAAGGGAATTGAAGCTAATCCAAGTAAAATTGAAGCTATACTTCGAATGGAGCCACCAACTACAAAAAGGGGCCCAAAGATTGACAGGGAGGCTGGCATCTCTCAATAGATTCATATCCAGATCAGCAGAAAGAAATTTACCATTCTTCGAAGTACTGAAATCAGCCGAAGTCTTTCAATGGGGACCAATCCAACAAAAAACCTTTGAAGAACTGAAGCAATATTTGATAGATTTAACAACATTAACTCCACCAACGCCAGGGGCTCCTTTGTTGTTATACGTGGCAGCTTCGCACTCAGCGGTAAGTGCAGCACTTGTCCGGGAGAAGCTTGATGGCCAAGTCAAGAAGCAGGTTCCAGTGTATTTTGTATCTCAAGTTCTTAGTGTATCAAAGAAAAACTATACAGAATTGGAGAAGGTATTATATGCTGTTTTGATGGCATCCAGGAAGCTTCAGCATTATTTTCAAGCATACAATATTGTTGTTCCTTCCTCGCAGCCGTTGAAGGATATTATGAGAAATAGAGAAGCTACTGGACGAATTGGAAAATGGGCAGCAGAGCTCAATGAATTTTGCATTGATTATGTGCATAGATCCTCGATCCAGTCCCAGACGTTAGCAGACTTCATTGCTGACTGGACGCCAGGGGCTCAGGATGAAGAAACAAATAAAGATGCCGAAGTTTGGACAGTGTTTTGCGATGGGTCTTGGGGAACCTTCGGGGCAGGAGCAGCTGCTGTGTTGGTCTTGCCATCCAAAGTTAAAACTTGTTATGCGGCAAGACTCGATTTCAGTTGTACAAACAATATTACTGAGTACGAAGCCTTGCTTTTGGGTCTTCGGAAGCTAAAAGCAATGGGAATCAGAAGGGCCATTCTTAAAACTGATTCCCAAGTTGTTTCGGGTCACATCGACAAGAGTTGCAAGGCTAAAGATCCGAAGCTGGAAAGATATCTAGACATGGTTCGAAAAGTCGAAGCTTCTTTCGAAGGATTTTCTGTCAAAAATATCCCTCGAGGACAAAATGAGCATGTTGATTTGCTAGCTAAGTCAGCAGCACAGGGGCTGCCTTTACCTTCAGATGTGTTCTTCGAAACAATAAGGGCACCTTCAGTGGAACTCCTTGAAAGAGCAGTCCTCAATATATCTCCTGTTTATAGCGAAGATTGGAGAACTGAGATCATCTCTTACCTTCAGGGTAAATTCCTTTCAGATGACGAAGCTTATAACAGGAGGATGGAGGCAAGAGCTCGTCCATATGTCATGATAGAAGGGGAGTTGTACAAGCATGGAGTTTGCGCTCCGCTACTCAAGTGTTTATCTAGAACCGAAGGTATAGAGTTGATGAAAGAAATACATGCAGGCCTGTGTGGATCTCACATTGGATCTAGGCCGTTACTCAGAAAAGTTTTCCGCCAAGGGTTTTATTGGCCGAAGGCAGCTTCGGATGCAGCGGAATTAGTTCAAAAGTGCGAAGGCTGTCAGAAATGTGCAAGAGATCAAAAACAACCTTCGTCCTTAACACAGCTCATACAACCCATCTGGCCATTGCAAAGGTGGGGCCTTGACTTGTTAGGTCCATTACCACCGGCCCAAGGGAACTTAAGATATGTTGTAGTGGCTGTGGAATATTTTTCTAAATGGATTGAGGCAAAGCCTTTAGCCACAATAACTTCGGCCACTGTTCAAAAGTTTTTCTGGCAGAATATTGTTTGTCGTTTCGGGGTACCAAAGGCCATCACTGTAGATAATGGAACACAATTCGACTCTGAAGCTTTCAGAGATTTCTGTGATCAAATTGGTACGAAGATCCATTTTGCATCAGTCAGGCATCTGGAGTCAAATGGACTCGTTGAAAGAGCCAATGGCATTATAATGACAGGAATAATGAAGTTAATCTTCAATCAACCCAGGGGAAAGTGGCCAGATCAGTTAACCAAAGTGGTGTGGAGCCACAATACAACAACATCAAGGTCTACAGGCTTTACTCCATTCAAGTTATTATTCGGTGACGAAGCAATAACTCCGGAAGAAGCTAAAACTGGATCAATAAGAGTAGTAGCTTCGGCAGAATCAGGTTCTGAAGATGCTTATTCTGTGGAAAAAGATGCTTTAGAAGGGATCAGGCTTCAAGCTGTGGAGAATATCAATAAATATCAAGCCGAAACAATCAAGTGGCATGATAGAAAGGTTCGGCTGAAAAATATTGAGCCAGGACATTTGGTGCTTCGGAGAGTCGCTAACCCAGATACAGTGGGCAAGTTGCAGTTGAAATGGGAGGGACCTTTCTTAGTAGCATCTTCGTCAAGACCCGGTTCATACAGATTGAAGGATATGGACGGCAACGACATTCCTAGATCTTGGAATGCGGATGAGCTTCGGCGATATTATGTGTAACTTGATGTAACTTTTTATGTCTTTTCTTTTTCATGGCACCCTTTTCCTTTCTAAAGGGGGAGAAAGGTTTTTAATGGGGCCATCATATGTAATTTCCTTTTTTAGTTCTATAAGAGCAAAATCCCCCAAGGAATGTAAATGTAAAAGCTGAGAACGCACCATTGAGTGCCGAAAAGTAAAAAGCGAAGAAGCTCCAAAGTCGTTCCTAAGGGAATGCAGAGCTTACAGCGAAAAGTCAACGCTGATTCCACCGAAAGTAAAAGGCGAAGAAGCTCCAAAGTCGTTCCTAAGGGAATGCAGAGCTTACAGCGAAAAGTCAACGCTGATTCCGCCGAAAGTAAAAGGCGAAGAAGCTCCAAAGTCGTTCCTAAGGGAATGCAGAGCTTACAGCGAAAAGTCAACGCTGATTCCGCCGAAAGTAAAAGGCGAAGAAGCTCCAAAGTCGTTCCTAAGGGAATGCAGAGCTTACAGCGAAAAGTCAATGCTGATTCCGCCGAAAGTAAAAGGCGAAGAAGCTCCAAAGTCGTTCCTAAGGGAATGCAGAGCTGATGTGTGATTGTTTCTAAGGAAATAATGGCTGAGGGTATGGCTTCGGATATGTGTTTGGACATTCATTCGCACATCACATTACATCATAGCATTTGCATTCATAAACATTCATTCAGGCATATATAGGATAATCATCATCATGGCATAAGTGGTTCCTTCGGCATAAGAGAAGAGCTTCTTCGCGTACAAAAAGGAGAGCTTCGGAAGAAAGGGAAATGTTGTTTTCTATGCTTCGCTGTGTACGAAAAGAAGGGAAGGTGTTTTTTTCGCCTTCGGCTCAAAAAGAAGATAATTTCGTCCACAACAAAGCACTTCACATACATTAATAGAAGGGTAAGAGCATAATACAAGGTATGAACAGAACTCATTAAAGACAAGTTTAGTTACATTTACACAAGTTATCTCAAAAGTTTCCTGAGTCTGTCTACAGTCTACTTCTACTTAATCTTCGAGGGATTTTAGCTTCGGCGTCACTCTTTTTAATCATCGACTTCGGCTTCGTCATCCTACATGAATTAAGTTGCTATAAGTCAAAATCAAGCTTGAAGGAAGAGGTAAGCACAAGGTATGATTTCTTACTGGTTCAAGATGACTCCGAGCTTCGTCTCCAGCCTTTTCTCGCCCGCCTTTTGTCCATATCATCTTTACAAATCTGTTAGAGATACTTCGGGCGAGATCAGGGATGTTATCTAGGATTGATGGTGATAAAGTGAAATTGGGCCTATTGACAATCTTTCCATGGTCGCAGCCAGCTTTTAGGAAAGCTGCAGCAGTGCCCCGAGAAGCTACCCAGGCACAGAAGTCACCGTGCCCAGCTATAACTTCGTCGAGCTCGTCAATTTCACCCTCAATATGTTCGAAGGTCTTCGGTAAATCTTCAGCTGAGGGGGTGAATTTCTCACTGCTGGCTCCAACTGAGTGAAAAATTTTTCTTAGTCGTTGAATGCATTTGTTGCTAAATTCCAAACATTTTTCTTGAAGGTCCGCCAATAGTTTTTTCAAATCTGAATTTTGTTGAGCTTCGGCTTCAAGTTTTGCCTTAAGTTCTTGCCTTTCTTGTTCAAACTGCTTAGATTGGCAGAGAAGCTTCGTGTTTAGTTCTGTTATTTTTGCTTCGGCTTCCGCCAATAAACCTTCAGTTGCCTGGAGCTCAAAGTTTTTCTTCTCAATAGCAGCTGATTGCTCCTTTATTTTGTTTTCTAAATTTTCAATTATAACTTCGTGTTTCTTGTCTTCAAAATCTTGCTGCATTTTCAAGGCTTTGCTCAACAGCATACTCTGCACGAAAACAACCTTCGTTAGACATGTTTTCATTATTTAAAAACAATATAAGTTAAGGGAAAAGTAGTTCACCTTGAAATTGGAATAAAATAAACTACCAACGATATGTTGTCGTCGGTAGCGGCTAAAGTCCGTTTCTAGCTTCGGAAAACCGATATTCTTTGACAGAGTACTGATAACTTTGGCCCCAGTTTGGTTTCGGATACAATCTAATTTTTCATCATCAATACCTCCGAAGAGGAGTGCTCCTGGTTTGTACCCGCAAGATTTGGCATACTCTTTAAGCTCTTCTATTTCGGGTTTTGACAATTTTTCTCCAACTAAATTTTGAAACATGAAGGCTTCGTTCTCTGAAGCTTCGTCAGCAATTTCCCTTCCTTTCCCCGACGCTGCGGCCGCGGCCTCTTCGGCGGCAGTGGTAGCTTCTTCTGTGGCCATGTCTAGCAGTATTTTGTCGATGTGTTCGATTGTGCTTTCCAGGTTCACATCTTCAATTGGGGAAGCTTCGGCAGCCGCGACCTCCGAAGGTGTGATTTCAATATCTGTTCTTTCCTCAGCCGCTGGTGCCTTCTGAGCCGAAGCTCTTGGTGGTGTCTTGTCAATGACCTCTGTCACAGTGATAATTCTTTGTCTTTTTGCTTTAGTCATCTTCTTCGTTTTTTCGGGCTCCTTTTCCTTCTGAAAAAACTTTGTCAGTTGAGGCCCCAATGGACTTAGCTTCGCAGGCAGGGATTCAGTCATTACCTTCAAAATTTCCTCCACGTTAGTGGCAGAGGGTGATGCGGGGGTTTCTTCTTCGTCAGATATTTTTTGCTTCGGAGAAGACGCTTTCCTCTTCTTCGGAATTCTCTTCTTTGATGGTTCTTTCTCATCTTCATTTAAGGCTTCAGTTGTCCTTTTCCTTTTCTGGCCCCCGGCACCTTTGTTCAGATTTTCATAGTCAGGGTATTCAAACCCCAGGGCGTCCATCACTCGATTCAGTCTTCGCTTCGGACGGGTGCCGAAGGCCGCAGTCATCAATTGATCTTCTTTTTTGGAGTAATTGCCAAGTATTTCATTGCACATTACTTCAATTGTATCCAGCCACTCTTGACAAGGTGTTTTAAAGTATTTCTTAAACTTGAAATAGTAAGGTAAACGCACAAGTTCACCTTCTTTCTTCTCCTCCTTTAGCTTCGGCATTTCCCATTCTTTTAAACTAGGAAAAACCTTAAAAGCCAAAAACTCCTGAACCAGGTCTCTTGTACTGATATGCTCTGCAATAATTCTGAATTCATCCATTGCCTGTTGTGTTGGACCTTCTGGTGTCATGTTGCAGCGAGGACGGGTTTCTCCGAAGATTAGTTCGAGTGGACTTTGCACAAGCTTCTCCTTGTCGTCATCAACCTTGACATAGAACCACTCCGATTTCCAGCCTGCCGGCCATTTGCTTCGGTAGCTGATTACAGGAAACTTTGTGGTTTTCCGATAAGCAAAATTATAGCAACCAAAATTGTCATGCAATCCACCTTTTCTAGCCTTCGTCTGATAGTGCAGTTCGTGAACTCGACAAAAGCTGTCTGCAAACGGCTCCACCGCTTGGCTTCGGAGGGCCCAGATATAAACGCTAAGCCTAACGATAGCGTTAGGAGTTAACTGATGAAAGTAGATACCAAACCTCTTCAGTACCTCTGCAATAATCTCATGTAGGGGGAATCTTAGTCTAGCCTTTAGAAAGCTCTTGAAAATGACAATTTCATCCTTCTCCGGCTTTGGGGTAGTCTCTTCTCCCCCGAAGCGTAATAGCTTCTTCTGATTCTCATTGAAAAAGCCCGACTTTACCATTTTGGAGAGATCAGCCTTCGAAACAGTAGACTTTCCGAAGTCCAAGTGGCTGGGCTTACTTGGCATGGCAATACGATAATCATCTTCGGGATCAGTTTCTTCAACGTTCTCTTCTTCTACTTCGGCAGTTGCTTGTTCTGCTTCAACAGTGGGGATTCCTTCTGAAGTTACCAGTCCGGATCGTTGCATTGCTTCGGAGATGGGAATAGTCTCTGAGCCTTCAGCTTCGCCTCCTTCACGCTCAACCCTAGCAATAGAGCGCACTCTGGCCATTTAATCCTGAATTTGCGGGAATACTTTTTCTTCCGAAGTTTTTTCTTCTGACGAAGTAAGCTTCAAGCTAGAGCTTCGTCTGATTCCGAGAGTCAAGCTTCGGCTATGGTTAAAAATTTTGGCAGCAAAACAGTGCAGATAGCAATGAATGCTGTGGTAACTTTACACCTACTTGTCTGTTTATATAGTGTTGCAGGTAAGAAGGCGAAACGCCAGGATTTTTACACCAGGCGGACAGCCGCTTGCACTCGCTGCGCAGTGGACCGCAGAGATCAAACAGTAACTCTGCAAGGTGGGACTGCTACGCGCTCGGAAACTGGATCGTTTCTCGACAACGAGCTCAGGGAAGGTGTTTTTTGGACCTTCGGCTTCCCGAAGCTTAAGAGACTTTTTTCACGGATCAAGCTCGTTACGAAAAACGATCTAGCGCCGCGAAAGGGGCTACTGTTGGGGCTATGCTTCGTCGCGCCGAAGGTCTTGTAGGAAGAAGCAGCTTCGGATGAAGCTGTCCGCAGGAGATGACCGAAGGTTCCTCTTCATGAAGCTTCGGTATTACAAACCGACTTAAAGATAGAATGACCTTTTAGTCCATAAAGGTCTGAGTCAATGTTGTAAACTTTTATGAGGGACATAATTGTAATTCTTCACAGGCTGTGTCCTGTGTCTATAAATAGATGAACAGTACCCCCGTACTGTTCACGCTGACTTGTAATCGCTCGTGCGTCACGCTTGTATTTTTGTCTTCTATCAAGCCGAAGGTACAAATGTAATTCAACATTGTTCTTATTCTTCCGTGATTATATAATAAGGATATATAATATTGTTATGTGATTATTCATGTTATTCTCTCATGTTACATATGCTTCTCCTTTTATCAATATAAACTGTGATCATGAAGGTATGTCCTTCATGACCTTCGTCTGAAGATCGTTATATCCTAAGGGAAATAATGCTTCGAAGGACGAAGGGCAATAACCATTAACTTCTTTCTGTGTTGCCTTGTTCTTAATTCATAGCATTTGAGAACAAGTCTCCAACAATGTCCTTCATAACCTTCGCCCGAAAATCATTATATCCCAAGGGAAATAATGCTTCGAAGGACGAAGGACTCTAACGTTTAACATCTTTTGTGTTGCCTTGTTCTTAACTCATAGCATTTGAGAACAAGTCCCCAACATTGGCGCCCACCTCCGGTGAACTCTTTTCGACCACCTTCGGCAAGCATTGACCTTCGTCATGCCACCGAAGAAAGCTTCAGTGACAGGGGCTGCCGCTCTGCAACCGCTGGACCCAAACCAGGAGACCCTTTCTCTTCGAGAGGCCCAAAGTCAGAAGAGGAAGGCCACCAGTCCAACACCCCAGGAGGACGAGTTGGACCAAGAAATCAGGAATATGGAGATGCTTCATCAACAAGTACAAAGGAAGAAGGAGAAGATGGCTCGACTAGCCGACCTTCAGAGGCAGATTGACGAAGCTACTGAAGAAGTACGCCATTTTGCTCAAGATGAGCAAGAGCGAAGGCCTCAACATAGGGAGCTTCATCAAGAAGGCTTCTTCAACGAGAATGAATGGTACGAGGATTTCCATCATGGAAATTTTGCTTTTGATGATGCTTCTCCACTGTCAGCAGAACTGCAGGCTACATCTTGGCCCCCATCTTATAAGCCACCCCAGCTCCCCATGTACGACAGGCACTCAAATCCGAAGCAGTTTCTGATGAGCTACGAAGCAACCATATCTTCATATGGAGGCAATACCGCACTCATGGCGAAATCTTTCGTCATGGCAGTCAAGAATGTTGCGCAAACCTGGTACTCCTCTCTTCGGCCAGGAACAATCACATCATGGCAGAAGCTGAAGGACATGTTGATCACCAGTTTCCAAGGGTTTCAGATGAAGCCAGTCACAGCTCAGGCTCTGTTTCAATGCACACAAGATCACGAGGAGTATCTCCAGGCATACGTCCGAAGGTTCTTGCGTCTGAGAGCACAAGCGCCTACAGTGCCCAATGAAATTGTCATTGAGGCCATGATCAAGGGGCTTCGTCCAGGACCTACTACCTAGTATTTTACTAGAAAGCCTCCACAGACTTTGGAGAAGCTGCTTTAAAAGATGGATGAATACATCCGCGTTGATAATGACTTTCGTCAAAGAAGGGAGGAGGCCTACAGGTTCTCTAAGATGACCAGGGGCTTTGGAGGGAGAATCCACCCAAGGCATGTCAGATCAATCCACTCTACCCAGAATGACGATAAAGGAAGTCAGCAACAGAGGCCACAAAATTCCTCGCAAGCTTCGGGGCACCAACAAGGCCATCTTCGACCGCCAGCTCTAAGGGGCAGAGGCGCCAGGGGCTTCGGAGGAAGATTTGGGGATCAGCCCAGAAAAATTTATTGCTTATTCTGTGGTGAGGACAAGGGCCATACTACAAGGATGTGTCATGTCACCATTCAGAAACAGAAGGAAATAGCAGAAGCTGCAGCTCAGCAGAATCAACCGAAGTAGGTCATGCATACTGCTTCATATCACTCACCCTACATACCAAAGTATGTGGGTAACCATCCTGCAGCGTCTGTTGCTTCGGCTAGTCAGCCACAGGCATCTTGGCCATAGCCTCCACCTCCGCCACCACTACAACTTGCATATTTACGCGGCCAATAGCCAGAAGGGAGTCAACAGACCCATCAGCAGAGAGACTTCAGGGAGGAGTCCGAAGCTCGCACAGTCAACAATATTGTGCCAGAGTCGAAGCATATCTACTAAGAGATATCCTACCCCTGAATCAGTTTTTACATTCATTGTCGTTCTCTTTCTTACTAAGGAACAGTTGTTGAAAACTTAATTTTCTTGTCGTTTTCAATTCCTTGTAATAGCTTCGTTTTTGCCATAGTGAAAATATATCTTCTCTACAGACTTACGGAGTCCAAAAAGTTGTCGAGGCACAAAAAGTCGTTCCTAAGTCACAAGTATTTTCGAAGCTACAAAAAGTCATTCTACTGAACGCAGCGTAAGTTTGCCGAAGCTACAAAAAGTCGTTCCTAAGGGAGCGCAGTGTAAGTTTTCTGCTCAAAAGTCGTTCCAAAGGGAATGCAGAGCCAAATATCGCCGAAATATAAGGCAAAGCGCGAAAAGTCAACGCGAATACCGCCGAAATAGAAGGTGAAGAAGTTCAAAAGACGTTCCTAAAGGAATGCAGAACTTACAGCGAAAAGTCAGCGGTGATACACCGAAAAATAAGTGGTGAAGCCGAAAAATAAACGGCAAAGAGATTGTGTATTCCAATATGGGGATGTGAGCGTGTGTCTTCGGCACAAAGTATCATTTTCGCATAGCATAACATCATCACATCATTTTGCATAACATAACATCATACATCATATTGCATCAATGGCACAAGAAGGGGACATAATGTTGACCTTCAGAGAATGCTTCGAAAAAGTGAAACTGTGCTAAGGCACAAAATAAGTTTCGAAGAGATACGGTTTTATCAGCTCTGAAGTGGAGGAGAAAGTCTTTTATTGACGAAGTATCAGTATTATGGCGACGCTTAGAGCATTTTTAAAAAGCACTCTGATATCAAGGAAGAAAGTCTATTACTGATGAAGCATTAATGTTTCTGCGACGATTGAAGGATTTCTCACGAAGCATAAAAACTCTTCTTTACGAAGCATGAAAAGAAAGGAAGGTGTTTTTTCGCCGAAGGCTCGAAAACGGTATGTACAATAAAAGTTTCATGCATCGCAAAGAAATGAATTACAAAGCCATTTATATATTACATTAAAAACTCATGAGCACCAAATATTACAAGCATAGTCCAGCAAATGTTACATTAATATTCTAGCAATGTTTTTACAATATCTATTATTCTTCCTTCAAAACTTCATCTGTAGTTTCGGTCAGCAGTTGGGTAACGGCTTCGTCTACAATAGCTTCAGCCATCCTAACAATTTCTGCTGATGCCTTTGCTTCTGGGTCAGCCAACGACTCGGAGGGCTCTAGGGGAGGAGATAGTTCGGCTGCGGTAGAAAACGTAAATAAGTTTGAAGTCACAAAAATAAAAAATAAAGTTAAAAGCTATTAAGCAATACCTATCCGTCTTTCAAGTTCTGCAGCTTTTTCAGCTACCTTCGTTGCTTCCCTAGCATCGTGAGTATCTTTTTCGCTCTTCTTTATTATTTCGTGAGCCATCCCTCAGCCGCCATTTTCCCATATGTCAGTAAAGAATTTTCCACCAACTAATCTTGCTTCGGCCGAGGGGTCCTTTGTATCATCAATAGATAAAGCAGCTTCGGCTTGGGCCAGAGTTTTCACATGATCGCAACCTGATTTCTCCAAGATAGCCGCAATTCCTTTTGCACCTGAGAAGGCACAGACGTCCCCACGGTCATTTAAAATCTCCTCAAAGGCTTCGGCCTCGCTGCTGATCCACTCAATTGGCCCCTCGGGATCGCCCAGTACGAAGTTGTCTTCACTTGAATATGCGCCAACATTGGCGAAGCTAGTTTTTATCTTTTCCACACATTCTACAGATTTTTTATAACATCTTTCTTTTGAAGAGCGGAGTTCTACAACTATTTTTTCCCAATAATTTTTCTAGTAATCACTGGCGTCTCGGTCAGCTTCGGCAATAGCACATTTCAATTTTGCTTCAGCTAGCTGCTTCCGAAGGTTCTCAATTTCGCATTTCTGGGCTTCAGCTTGGGCTTTGTAAGTACCTTCGTCTTCTTTTATTTTGTTCACCAATGAGTTTAATATTCTATCTTTTTCAAGACCTTCGTTCCTTAGTTCAATTACTTCGGAACGAAGGTTGTTCAAAGCTATAGTGCATCCTTCGTCTTCGGCACTTTTCTGCGCCCTAAGGGCATTGCTAAGAATTAGGCCCTGCAAAAGAAGAGTGGTATTAAGCATAAGCAAATAAACAAAAATTTTCGTTTTTAAGTACAAAAAATTTAGTCTCACACCTTTAAACTATTATATGCTAAGCTATCCGCCAATTCATCTTTTGATAGCCCGAAAGCCCGACTTCCAGTGTCGGGAATCCGAAGCTTCTGCTCATCTCCCGGCAGACAAAAATCTCCTTGCTGTCTGGGAGACAATACAAGAAATCTTCTTCTCCGCTGCCGTTGAATATCAATGCCCCATTTGGATATTTAAGTTTCTGGGCATAGTATTGAGCTTCTCGCTTTTCTTCTTCAGATAACCTTTTTCCCGAAGCATGTCGTTCAATATAATCAAGAGTTTTGGAGGATGCTTTGGGAGTAGGAGTGGCAGTTTTTTCAGGCAGAATTTGTTCTGCAGCTTCTTTTTCTGTTTCCTCTTCTCCGGTTACCAAGGATTTCTCCTTGGCGGGCTCTGAAGGTCCATCTTTAGTCTCGGTCTGGCTCTTTGCAGCTTCGGCTTTAGTTAGTTTTGTCTCAGTCTGCGCTTTTGAAGCTTCGGCAGTTTTCCTTGGAGTAGAGCTTGAAGTCTTTATCGTCTCCAGCGCATCTAGTACGTTGACCATCCTTTTCCTCTTGGGGTCGCTGTAAGACCTTTTTGTGCCTTCGGCACTGTCACTTCTGCTGAAGGGCTTTTAACTTCTAATATCTTTGTTCCTTCGACCCCTATCTCTTTAATATTATCGGCCTTCGGCTCAGCTATTTTGGCTGAAGATGCCTTCGACATTGCAGTCGGCTCTTCAATCTTCAGGGCAAGCGCAAGTTTTTTGGCTTCAGTAGCCGAAGAGGTCTCGCTGCCAAATTCGAGCACTACGGCCGGTTCAATGTAGCGAGGTCGGTGAGTAAGAACCTTCACTTTTCTCCTCTTCGGCGCGGGCTCTATCGGAGCAGCTGAAGTAACATCCTTCTCAGAAGTTGCACCCTTTCTCTTCTGCCCCCTTGGCGGGTAGTGATAGTCAGGATACATAAATCCGATAGCATCAAAAACTCTATTTAGCCTTTTCTTTTTTTTGGCTCCCAAAGGCCGTAGATAGTGCGTTATCTTCAGACTTGGAATAGCATCCAAGTAGTTCATCACTGGTGTTCTCAACGCACTTCAGCCAGTCGTCGTCTGGTTCGATAAATTGGTCTCTAAACTTGAAGGTATATTTTAATCGAACCAAACCACCTTCGTTAGTGTTGCTGATGGTCTCTTTTGGCATCTCCCAGTTGTCTATCAATGGCCATATTCTGAAGGCCACGTGCTCTTGGAACAAGTCCCTTGTCCCGATGAAAGAACAAACTATGCCAAAGGCCCTTCGGCATTCTTCAGCTGCTTCATCAATCTCTACCTTCGGTGTCCGAAGGCCGAAGCGGGACCAGATGGGGCGCATGATGATCTCTTTAATATCTTCTCTCACCCTTAAATCATTTTTCACATAGAACCATTCTTTCATCCAGTCTCCAGGCCACCTCTTCCGAAAGGTTGGCACTGGGCAGCTTGAGCATGAATGAGCAACGAAGCTGTAGCAACCAAAATTGTTGTGATACTGCTTCTTACCCCAGGGCTTCGTCTCATATAAAAGTTCGTGCATACTGCAGAAACTTTTTGCACTTGGTTCCAAACCTTGACTCCTCACAGCCCACAACGAAGATTCCCATTCTTATGATGGCTTCGGGAGTAATCTGGTGAAGAAAAATCTGGTATATCTTTAAAACTTCAACTACAAAGCTGCTTAAGGGGAACCGAAGCCCAGCCTTGAAGAAGCTTCGGTAGATTACGACTTCATTCTCTTCAGGAACAGGAACAATCCTGTCTCTGTTGTTAGCCCTCACGATGGATATGTCTCGAAAATACCTTCCTCTCATGTTATCAAGATGACTTTGCCTGATAGTCGATTTTCCGAAGACTGTGTGACTTGGTCGCCACGGCCGATCTTCGGAGTCTTCACCCCCACTTTCCACATCATAACTATCGATGTCATCGGTATCTTTAGATAAGCCTTCTAGAATTGCTTTTGTAATCTTTTCTGTGTTGGTCTTTGCAATTGACTCAATGAATCCAGCGGTTTTTTCCTTAAGAAGCTTCTCCTCCTCGCTCAGCTTCGTTTCAGCAACAACTTTCTTATCTTGAGACATCTTCTCTTCGAAAATGGTGAAAATGTGCTCTTAAAGCCGAAGCTTAGAAAATCTAAAAAACCAAGCAAGCGTTGGTAGGCAAGAGCTAAAAATTGAGCAAGCAGAGCAGATGGCAAAAAGCGTACCAAATGAGCTCGTGGTGTGCTCTTATTTATACGCCTAGTGCGTTGCAGGGTGGAGGGCCCCGCTTGTCATTGACTGTTGCTATTCTAGCAAAGGGAAGGTGTTTTTTCGGACCTTCGGCTTAGGGCCTTCGTCCATATCGCAATCTGAATTTATTATTCTAACAAACTAATATTGTGAGGGGCTACTGTTGGGGGCCTTCGGCTTCCGAAGGTCCTCAAAAACATGATTTAACAATGTTTCTAGAGTATAATACATGAACAGGTACCTTCGGGCTCGGATCAGAACCACAGTATGAAGAAGCACAAAGAATACGAAGGTTGGCGCAGAGCCGAAGCTATGTGCAGGAGAGCTTCGGCATGATTGCAGAAAAGGAAACCAACTTAAAAAGGAAAAGGCTATTCAGACCTCGATGGGTTACTATAGAGCCATTAGCAAATGTAAAGGGCATGGGTGTAATTTTACATGGGCTGCGTCCCGTGCCTATAAATAGATGAACAGTGCTCCCGTACTGTTCACGCTGACTTGGCATTTGCTTTTGTGTCACGCTTGTACTTTTACCTTCTTTCAAGTCGAAGGTACATCTATAATTTGATATCATTTCTATTTTTCCATAATAATAAAATAGAAATGAGTTAATTATAATATATAATTGTTTATGTTATCTCTTATACTTCATATGATTCCTTCTTCATTACTATATCTTGTGTTGATGAAGGTATGTCCTTCATAACCTTCGCCCGAAAATCATTATATCCCAAGGGAAATAATGCTTCGAAGGATGAAGGACTCTAAGGTTTAACATCTTTTGTGTTGCCTTGTTCTTAACTCATAGCATTTGAGAACAAGTCCCCAACAGCTTACATAAGCATCGGCGGGAGTAAGTACTGCCTTGTTATTGTGGATGATTATTCTCGCTCCATTTGGGTATTCTTTTTGCAAGAAAATTCTCAAACCCAGGAGACTTTAAAGAGATTCTTAAGACAGGCTCAAAATGAGTTCGGATTAAGGATCAAAAAGATAAGAAGCAATAATGAGACGGAGTTCAAGAATTCCCAAATTGAAGGATTTCTTGAGGAGGAGGGCATCAAGCATGAGCTTTCTTCTCCCTACACACCTCAACAAAATAGTGTAGTGGACAGGAAAAATAGAACTCTACTAGACATGGCAAGAACCATGCTTGATGAGTACAAGACACTGGACCGGTTTTGGGCTAAGGCGATTAACACCGCCTGCTACTCCATCAACCGGTTGTACCTTCACCAAATCCTCAAGAAAACATCATATGAACTCCTCACTGGTAAAAAACCCGATGTTTCATATTTTAGAGTCTTTGGGAGTAAATGCTTTATTCTTATTAAAAGAGGTAGAAGTTCTAAATTTGCTCCTAAGGCTGTAGAAGGCTTTTAACTAGGGTATGACTCAAACACAAGGGCATATAGAGTCTTCAACAAATCCACTGGATTAGTTAAAGTTTCTTGTGACATTGTGTTTGATGAGACTAATGGCTCCCAAGTGGAGCAAGTTGATCTTGATGAGTTAGATGATGAAGAAGCTCTGTGCGTCATGCTAAGGAACATGTCCATTGGGGATGTGTGTCCAAAGAAATCTGAAGATCCCACACAAGCACAAGATCAACCATCATCTTCCATACAAGCATCTCCACCAACTCAAGACGAGGATCCGGCTCAAAATGATGAAGATGAAAATCAAGAGGATGAGCCACCTCAAGAGGAGGACATGGATCAAGGGGGAGATGAAGATGATCAAGACAAGGAAGATGATCAAGAAATTAGGGATCAAAGACCGCCACACCCAAGAGTCCACCAAGCAATTCAACGAGATCACCCCATCAACTCCATCCTTGGTGACATTCATAAGGGGTAACCACTAGATCTCGAGTTGCTCATTTCTGTGAACATTACTCTTTTGTGTCCTCTATTGAACCATACAGGGTGGAGGATGCACTAAGAGATCCGGATTAGGTGGTGGATATGCAAGAAGAGCTCAACAACTTCACGAGGAATGAGGTATGGCATTTAGTTCCATGTCCTAATCAAAATGTTGTAGGTACCAAATGGGTATTCTGCAACAAGCAAGATGAGCATGGTGTGGTGACAAGAAACAAAGCCCGACTTGTGGCCAAAGGTTATTCACAAGTTGAAGGTTTGGACTTTGATGAAACTTATGCACCCATAGCTAGGCTTGAGTCAATTCGTATATTACTTGCCTATGCTACTTACCATGGCTTCAAGCTTTATCAAATGGACATGAAGAGTGCTTTCCTCAATGGTCCAATCAAGGAAGAGGTCTATGTTGAGCAACCTCCTGGCTTTGAAGATAGTGAGTACCCTAACCATGTGTATAAACTCTCAAAGGCGCTATATGGGCTCAAGCAAGCCCCAAGAGCATGGTATGAATGCTTGCGAGATTTTCTTATCACTAATGGCTTCAAAGTCGGTAAAGTCGATCCTACTCTCTTTACTAAAACTATTGCAAAAGACTTGTTTATATGCCAAATTTATGTTGATGATATTATATTTGGGTCTACTAACAAGTCAACTCGTGAAGCGTTTAGTAGGATCATGATTCAAAAATTCGAGATGTCTATGATGGGAGAGTTGAAGTACTTTCTTGGGTTTCAAATCAAGCAACTCCAAGATGGCACCTTCATCAACCAAACAAAGTACATTCAAGACATACTTAAGAAGTTTGGGATGAAGAATGGCAAACCCATCAAGACACCCATGGGAACGAATGGGCATCTCGACCTCGACACGGGAGGTAAATCCGTAGATCAAAAGGTATAGCGGTCGATGATAGGATCTTTACTCTACTTATGTGCATCTCGACCGGATATTATGCTTTCTGTATGCATGTGTGCAAGATTTCAGGCAAATCCCAAGGAATTTCACCTTAGGGCTGTAAAGGGAATCATGAGATATTTAGTTTACACTCCTAAGTTTGGGCTTTGATACCCCAAGGGATCTACATTTGATTTAATTGGGTATTCCGATGCCGACTGGACAGGGTGTAAAATTGATAGGAAGAGCACGTCAGGGACTTGTTAGTTTCTAGGAAGATCCCTGGTGTCATGGGCTTCAAAGAAACAAAACTCCATAACTCTTTCCACCGCCGAAGCCGAGTACATTGCCGCAGGCCATTGTTGTGCGCAATTACTTTGGATGAGGCAAACCCTTAGGGACTATGGCTACAAATTGAGAAAAGTCCCTCTCCTATGTGATAATGAGAGTGCAATCCGCATGGCGGATAATCCTATTGAACACAACCGCACTAAGCACATAGATATTCGGTATCACTTTTTGAGAGATCACTAACAAAAGGGGATATCGAAATTGCTTATGTTAACACCAACAACCAATTAGCCGATATCTTTACCAAGCCACTAGATGAGAAGACCTTTAACAAACTTAGGAATGAGCTAAATATACTTGATTCTCGGAATTTTGATTGAAACATTGCACACATAGTTCTTTTATATACCTTTGATCATATCTCTTTTATGTCTATGACTAATGTGTGTTCAAGTGCATTTCTATGATAAGTCGTAGATTGAAAGGGAAATGGAGTTTTCGACGAAGACAAGGCTTCCACTCCACTCTATCGTATCATTTTGGGCTAGTTTGGTGATTGATGCCAACACAAAACCAAAGCAAATGTTTCAATCAAAACTCCGAGTGGAGTGGAAGCCTTGTCTTCGCCGAAAACTCCATTTCCCTTTCAATCTACGACTTATCATAGAAATGCACTTGAACACACATTAGTCGTAGACATAAAAGAGATATGATCAAGGTATATATATGAGCTATGTGTGCAATGTTTCAATCAAAATTCTGAGAATCAAGAATGTTTAGCTCATTCCTAAGTTTGGTAAAGGTTTTCTCATCTAATGGTTTGGTAAAGATATCGGCTAATTGTTCTTTGGTGCTAACATAAGCTATCTCGATATCCCCCCTTTGTTGGTGATCCCTCAAAAAGTGATACCGAATGTCTATGTGCTTAGTGCGGCTGTGTTCAGCGGGAATATCCGCCATGCGGATTGCACTCTCATTATCACATAGGAGAGAGACTTTGCTCAATTTATAGCCATAGTCCCTGAGGGTTTGCCTCATCCAAAGTAATTGCGCACAACAATGGCCTGTGGCAATATACTCGGCTTCGGCGGTAGAAAGAGCTACTGAGTTTTGTTTCTTTGAAGCCCAAGACACCAGGGATCTCCCCAAAAACTGACAAGTCCCTGATGTGCTCTTCCTGTCAATTTTACACTCTGCCCAATCGGCATCTGAATAACCTATTAAATCAAAGGTGGATCCCTTGGGGTACCAAAGGCCAAACTTAGGAGTGTAAACTAAATATCTCATGATTCTTTTCATGGCCCTAAGGTGAACTTCCTTAGGATCGGCTTGGAACCTTGCACACATGCATACAGAAAGCATAATATCTGGTCGAGATGCACATAAATAGAGTAAAGATCCTATCATCGACCGGTATACCTTTTGATCTACGGATTTACCTCCCGTGTCGAGGTCGAGATGCCCATTGGTTCCCATGGGTGTTTTGATGGGTTTGGCATCCTTCATTCCAAACTTGTTAAGTATGTCTTGTATGTACTTGGTTTGGTTGATGAAGGTGCCCTCTTGAAGTTGCTTGACTTGAAACCCTAGAAAATACTTTAACTCCCCCATCATAGACATCTCGAATTTTTGAATCATGATCCTACTAAACTCTTCACAAGTAGATTTGTTAGTAGACCCAAATATGATATCATCAACATAAATTTGGCATACGAACAAATCCTTTGCAATAGTTTTAGTAAAGAGAGTAGGATCGGCTTTACCGACTTTGAAGCCATTAGTGATAAGGAAATCTCTTAGGCATTCATACCATGCTCTTGGGGCTTGCTTGAGCCCATAAAGCGCCTTTGAGAGTTTATAAACATGGTTAGGGTACTCACTATCTTCAAAGCCAGGAGGTTGCTCAACATAGACCTCTTCCTTGATTGGTCCTTTGAGGAAGGCACTCTTCATGTCCATTTGATAAAGCTTAAAGCCATGGTAAGTAGCATAGGCAAGTAATATACGAATTGACTCAAGCCTAGCTACGGGTGCATAGGTTTCACCGAAATCCAAACCTTTGACTTGTGAATATCCCTTGGCCACAAGTCGGGCTTTGTTCCTTGTCACCACACCATGCTCATCTTGCTTGTTACGGAATACCCACTTGGTACCTACAATATTTTGATTAGGACGTGGAACTAAATGCCATACCTCATTCCTCGTGAAGTTGTTGAGCTCCTCTTGCATTGCTAATACCCAATCCGAATCTCTTAGTGCATCCTCCGCCCTGTATGGCTCAATAGAGGACACAAAAGAGTAATGTTTACAAAAATGAGCGACTCGAGATCGAGTAGTTACCCCCTTATGAATGTCACCGAGAATTGAGTTCATGGGGTGATCTCTTTGAATCGCTTGGTGGACTTTTGGGTGTGGCGGTCTTTGACCCTGAATCTCTTGATCATCTTCCTTGTCTTGATCAACTTCATCTCCCCCTTGATCATTGTTCTCCTCTTGAGGTGGCTCATCTTCTTAATCTTCTTCTTCATTGTCTTGAGCTTGATCCTCATCTTGGGTTGGTGGAGATGCTTGCATGGAAGATGACGGTTGATCTTGTGCTTGAGTGGGCTCTTCGGATTCCTTAGGACACACATCCCCAATGGACATGTTCCTTAGCGCGACGCACGGAGCCTCTTCATCATCTAGCTCATCAAGATCAACTTGCTCCACTTGGGAGCCATTAGTCTTATCAAACACAATGTCACAAGAAACCTCAAGTAATCCAGTGGATTTGTTGAAGACTCTATATGCCCTTGTGTTTGAGTCATATCCAAGTAAAAAGCCTTCTATAGCCTTAGGAGCAAATTTAGATTTTCTACCTCTTTTAACAAGAATAAAACATTTGCTACCAAAGACTCTAAAATATGAAACATTGGGCTTTTTACCGGTGAGGAGTTCGTATGATGTTTTCGTGAGGATTCGGTGAAGGTAGAGCTGGTTGATGGAGTAGCAAGCAGTGTTGATTGCTTCTGCCCAAAACCGGTCCGGTGTCTTGTACTCATCAAGCATGGTCATTGCCATGTCCAGTAGAGTTCTATTCTTCCTCTCCACTACACCATTTTGCTAAGGTGTGTAGGGAGAAGAGAACTCATGCTTGATGCCCTCCTCCTCAAGAAAGCCTTCTATTTGTGAGTTCTTGAATTTCGTCCCATTATCACTTCTAATCTTTTTTATTCTCAATCCGAATTCATTTTGAGCCCGTCTCAATAATCCCTTTAGGGTCTCTTGGGTTTGTGATTTTTCCTGCAAAAAGAATACTCAAGTGAAGCAAGAATAATCATTCACAATTACAAGACAATACTTACTCCCGCCTATGCTTATGTAAGCGATCGGGCCGAATAAATCCATGTGTATTAGCTCAAGCGACCTGTCGGTCGTCATGATGTTCTTGTGTGGATGGCGGGCGCCAACTTGCTTTCCTGCTTGACATGCGCTACAAACCCTGTCTTTCTCAAAATGAACATTTGTTAGTTACAAAATGTGCTCTCCCTTTAGAAGCTTGTGAAGATTCTTCATTCCAACATGGGCTAGTCGGTGATGCCAAAGCAACCCATATTAGTCTTAGCAATTAAGCAAGTATCGAGTTCAGCTCTATTGAAATCAACTAAGTATAGCTGACCCTCTAATACTCCCTTAAATGCTACTGAATCATCACTTCTTCTAAAGACAGTAACACTTGTATCCGTAAAGAGACAGTTGTAACCCATTTTGCATAATTGAGATACAGAAAGCAAGTTGTAATCTAAAGAGTCCACAAGAAAAACATTGGAAATAGAGTGGTCAGGTGATATAGCGATTTTACCAAGTCCTTTGACTAAACCTTGATTTCCATCCCCGAATGTGATAGCTCTTTGGGGATCTTTGTTTTTCTCGTAGGAGAAGAACATCCTTTTCTCCCCTGTCATGTGGTTTGTGCGTCCGCTGTCGATAATCCAACTTGAGCCCCCGAATGCATAAACCTGCAAAACAATTTAGGCCTTGTTCTTAGGTACCCAAACGGTCTTGAGTCCTTTCACATTAGAAACAAGCACCTTGGGTACCCAAACACAAGTCTTGGAGCCCTTGTGTTTGCCCCCAACATATTTGGCAACTACTTTGCCTGATTTGTTAGTAAGCACATAAGAAGCATGAAAAGTTTTGAATGAAATATTAGGTTCATTTGATGTTGTAGGAGTTTTCTTTTTAGGCATTTTAACATGGGTAGAATGCCTAGAGCTAGATGTCTCATTTATGTACATAAAAGCATGACGAGAAATAGAATGAGACTTCCTAGCATGAATTCTCCTAATCTTGTGCTCAGGATAACTAGCAGGATATAAAATGTAACCCTTATTATCCTGAGTCATGGGAGCCTTGCCCTTAACAAAATTGGACAATCTTTTGGGGGCATTAAGTTTGACATTGCTTCCCTGTAGAAAACTAATGCCATCCTTGATGCCAGGGCGTCTCCCATTATAGAGCATGCTTCTAGCAAATTTAAATTTTTCATTTTCTATCTCATGCTCATTAATTTTAGTAGTTAGTTGAGCTATGTGATCATTTTGTTATTTAATTAAAGTAAGGTGATCATGGATAGCATCAACATTTACATCTCTACATCTAGCACAAATAGAGACATGACTAACAATAGATGTAGAGGGTTTGCAAGCATTTAATTCATCAATCTTAGCATGTAAAATAACATTCTCATTTCTAAGATTGGAAATAAAGTCATTGCAAACATTCAAATCTTTAGCCTTTGAAATTAAACTAGCATTTTCAATTTTAAGGCTAGAAATTGATTCATTCAATTTATCAATCTTAACAATTAGACTAGCATTTCCATTTCTAAGATTGGCAAGTGAATCATTATAAGCAGTTAATTTCTCAACCTTAGCATTTAAATTAGCATTCTCATTTCTAAGGTTAGAAATAGTGCCATGGCACATGCTAAGCTCTTTAGTCAAGTTTTCACATTTTTCTATCTCCTGAGCATAAGCATTTTTCACCTTAACATGCTTTTGTTTTCCTTAATAAGGAATTCCTCTTGGCTATCCAAGAGTTCATCCTTCTCATGAATAGCACCTATTAATTCATTTAATTTTTCTTTTTGTTGCATGTTAAGGTTGACAAAAAGACTAAGCAAGTTATCCTCATCGTCACTAGAACTACCCTCATCACTAGATGTAGTATACTTGGGGGTGGTTCTAACTTGTACCTTCTTTTTCTTGCCGTCCTTTGCCATGAGGAATTTGTGGCCAACATTGGGGAAGAGAAGTCCCTTGTTGACGGCGATGTTGGTGGCATCCTCATCGGAGGAGGAGTCGGTGGAGCTCTCATCGGAGTCCCATTCCCTTCTTCTTGTAGTACCTCTTTTTATCCTTCTTCTTTCCCCTCTTGTCGTCGCCCTTGTCACTATCACTAGACATAGGACATTTTGCAATAAAATGACCGGGCTTACCACACTTGTAGCACACCCTTTTGGAGCAGGGTTTGTAGTCTTTCCCCCTCCTTTGCTTGAGGATTTGATGGAAGCTCTTGATGATGAGCGCCATCTCCTCGTTGTCGAGCTTGGAGGCGTCGATGGAGAGCCTACTTGATGTAGACTCTTCTTTCTTCTCCTCCGTCGCTTTGAATGCGACGGGTTGCACCTCAGGTGTGAAGGTGGTGCCTTGCTTGATGATTTGTTTAGAGCCTTTGATCATCAACTCAAAGCTCATAAACTTTCCTATAACCTCCTCGGGAGACATTAGCTTATATCTAGGATCACCACGAATTAATTGAACTTGTGTAGGATCACGAAAAACGAGTGATCTTAGAATAACCTTGACCATTTCATGGTCATCCCATTTTGTGCTCCCGAGATTGCGCACTTGGTTGACCAAGGTCTTGAGCCGGTTGAACATCGCTTGTGGCTCCTCTCCTTGGTTGAGGACGAATCAACTGAGCTCCCCCTCGATCGTCTCCCGTTTGGTGATCTTGGTCACCTCGTCCCCTTCGTGCGCTGTTTTGAGGACGTCCCAAATTTCTTTGGCCGTCTTTAACCCTTGCACCTTATTATACTCCTCTCGACACAAGGAGTCGAGGAGTATAGTTGTGGCTTGGGAGTTAAAGTGCCGAATTTGGTCGGCCTCGTCCAAATCATAGTCCTTGTCCCCTACCTTTGGTACCTGCGCTCCATACTCAACAATATCCCATATGCTTTTGTGGAGTGAGGTTAGATGATGCCTCGTTTTATCACTCCACATACAATAATATTCACCATCAAAAAATGGTGGTTTGCCTAGGGGAACAGAAAGTAATAGAGTGTGTTTAGAAATGCGAGGATAGCGGAGGGGCATCTTACCATACTTCTTGCGCTCATGGCGCTTAGAAGTGACAGACGTTGATTCAGAGCCGGAGGTGGAGGGGTGACGAAGAGTCGGTCTCGTAGTAGACCACTTTCTTCATCTTCTTCTTCTTGTCACCTCTCCGTTGTGACTTGATGGAGGAAGCGGATTCCTCCTTATGCTTGTGGCCGGACTCCCTCGAATGGGTTCTTCCCGAGCTTGCGGACTTGTCGCCGCCGGTCACGATCTCCCTCTTGGCGTGATCTCCCGACATCACTTCGAGTGGTTAGACTCTAATGAAGTACCGGTTCCGATACCAATTGAAAGTCGTCTAGAGGGGGTGAATAGGCTGAAACTGAAATTTACAAACTTTAAGCACACTTCAAGCCGGGGTTAGCGTTAGAATAAAAGTTAAGTCCGGGAGAGAGGAGAAAACAGATCAACCAAGAAAATAAAGCAGATGACACGGTGATTTGTTTTACTGAGGTTCGGTTCCAAAGAACCTAGTCCCCGTTAGGGTGGTCACAAAGACCGGGTCTCTTTCAACCCTTTCCCTCTCTCAAACGGTCACCTAGATCGAGTGAGGCTTCTCCTTAATCAAACGGGTTACTTAGACCCCACAAGGACCACCACACACTTGGTGTCTCTTGCTTTGATTACAAGTCACTTAGAGAACATGAATGAGGAAGAAGGAAGCCAACCAAGCAAACAAGAGCACAAGGAAACACAAATGTCCTCTCACAAGTCTAAATGCGCTAGAGTTGATTTTGAGACTTTGAGCGGATTGATCTCTTGAATTGTGTCTTTAGAGTGGTGTCTATTGCTCTTGTATTGAATGAGGAGTGAATGCTTGGATGGTTGGAGTGAAGGTGGTTGGGGGGTATTTATAGCCCCCAACCACCAATTCAACCGTTGGGGTAGGCTGCCGTCGATGGGCGCACCGGACAGTCCGGTGCGCCAGCCACGTCACCCAACCGTTAGGGTTCTAACGGTTTCGACTGTTGGAGCTTTGTCTTCATGTGGCACCGGACAGTCCGGTGCCGCACCGGACAGGCACTGTTCGGTGCGCCTCTAGCGGTTGCTCTGACTTCTGCGCGCACTGTTCTTCACTGTTCACGTTGCAGGCGACCGTTGCAGCCGACCGTTGCGCTAGCTAGTCGTTGCTCCGCTGGTGCACCGGACAGTCCGGTGGCACACCGGACAGTCCGGTGAAATATAGCGGAGCGGCGCTTCTGAAACCCGAAGGTGGCAAGTTCAGAGTGTACGGCCCTGGTGCACCGGACACTGTCCGGTGCACCAGACCAGGGTTCTCTTCGGTTTCTTTTGCTCCTTTCTTTTTGAACCCTAACTTGATCTTTTTATTGGTTTGTGTTGAACCTTTAGCACCTGTAGAATATATAATCTAGAGCAAACTAGTTAGTCCAATTATTTGTGTTGGGCATTCAACCACCAAAATTATATAGGAAAAGGTTTAAACCCTATTTCCCTTTCAAAAGCACCTGCCATGATGAACAGTGCAAGCCAGAAGTCAGAGCGCAGAAGTCAGAGGGCACCGGACTGTCCGGTGCCGCAAGAAGACAATGGTTCCAACGGTCGACCAGCTCTAAACCCTAACGGTTAGCTGACGTGACGAAGCACCGGACAATAAATAGTGGGTGTCTAGTGGCACACCGAACTGTCCGGTGCGCCCATCGACACCAGCCATCACCAACGACTATGGAAGTGGTTGGGGGCTATAAATGCCCCCAACCACCTCATTCATATCCATCCAAGCATTCCAAACATCTCATTCAATACAAGAGCAAAAACTCCACTCCAAGACACATCAAATAGATTGAATCCTCTCTAAGCCTCCAAATCAACTCAATTCCATTAGGGACTTGAGAGAGGGTGTTTTGTGTTCTTTCGTTGCTCTTGTTGCTTGGATTGACCTTTTTTTTCTTTTCTCATTTTTATTCTCAATTGCTTTGTAAGCGAAGCAAGAGACACCAAGTGTGTGGTGGTCCTTGCGGGGTCTTAGTGACCCGTGAGATTAATGAAGAAGGCTCACTCGGTCTAAGTTACAATTTGAGAGAGAGAAAGGGTTGAAATAGACTCGGTCTTTGTGACCTCCTCAATGGGGACTAGGTTCTTTGGAACCGAACCTCGGTAAAACAAATCACCGTGTTCAATCGCCTTGATTCTTGTTTGATTTGTTTTCTCCTCTCTTCGGACTTGAATTTAATTCTAACGCTAACCCCCGACCTTAGTGTGTGTTTAAAGTTATAAATTTCAGGTTTCGCCTATTCACCCCCTATAGGCGACTTTCACTTGGCCGAGCACCTCACGAACTGGCTGCTCTCGGGTTTTCTCGATGCTCATCCGCTATAATTCATCGGACTGTCCTATGCACCACCGGACTGCCCGGTGAGACAATGGAGCAAGGATCAACTTCGCCTAACGGTCGACTGCGCTGACTGCAAAGTCAGAACGCATCAGACTGTCTGGTGTGCCACCGGACTGTCCGGTGCCGCAAGAGGATAGAAGACTTCAACGGTCAACAACTCCAAACCCCAACAGTCGGCTGACGTGGCACTCACTGGACAGTGAACAACGCAGTGTCCGGTGCACCACCGAACTATCTGATGTGCTCATTGACAACAACGACTGAAATAGTGGTTGGAGGCTATAAATATCCCACAACCACCACCATTCAAGCCATCCAAGCATTGCAACTTCTTCATCCAATACTAGAGCAAAAGAATACACTCCAAATACACAATCAAAGCATCAAATCCTCTTCAAGCTCCAAAATCAAATCAAGTGCTTAGTGACTTGAGAGATGGTGATTTGTGTTTCTTTTGTTGCTCTTGTTGCTTGATTGCTTTCTTCTTCTTACTCTAATCCTTCCAAGTGTTTTGTAAAGCTAAGCAAGAGATTACTAATTATGTGGTGATCCTTGCGGAGTCTTAGTGACCCATGTAATTAAGAAGAAGCACTCGACCAGTCTAAGTGACCGATGAGAGAGGGAAAGTGTTGGAATAGACCCAGCCTTTGTGGCCTCCTCAACGGGGAGTAGGTTCCTTCAAACCGAACATCGGGACACAAATCACCATGTTCATTTGCGTTGATCTTCATCACTTGATTTATTTCTTCCCTCTCCTCTCTCTAAAGTTCTCTTGCTCGTAATGTTTTGAGTTGGCTCCCAAAGTTATCCGCATTGATTGAGCAACTCGTAGCAAGAAAAATCATCTTCCGCACTCCAAATTCAATATTATTTATTTCTAACACTAACCCCGGGTAAAGTGCGTGTTCGAAGTTTATAATTTTCAGGTTTTGCTTATTCACCCCCTCTAGGCGACTTTAACCATGGAGTCGTCGTAGATCAATGTTGCACCCCTACCTGGCGCGCCTGCCGTTGGTGTTTGTGACCCGACCGCGCACCACGGGGTTACCCACGTGGCACTTTTGGGTAGGATGATGTCGTTGACTGCGACTCGATGGTACGTGCGGGAGCATGTCGGACCTGCACGAGGATTTATACAGGTTCGCTAGAATGCGTAACAACCTACTTCCTGTTGAGGCCGTATGCTGTAATTTCTCTAGAGTATGAGGATTACAAGTGAGTTGTGATGGTGTTCGGGTGTTGTGATGAGGTCTGGTGTGTGATGGGACAAGATGAGATATCTTTTGTAGGGGTCCCTCCCTTAGCCTTATATACACGACCAGAGAGTTATCCCTTTACAAGTCGTCATCACTATATATTCTGCCTATCTCCTTCTTTATCGCAGCCTGTAGTCCTGCTTATCCAGAGTTCGATCACTTCTTCAGCCGAGTTAACACCTAATATATAGCTCTTTAGGTGTGTGCAACTTCCTTACCCGAGATATCAGCGCTTTAGTCAGCGCATAACTCGGATGCCTTGTCTTCGTATTCTTGGATTAGGTTCTCCCAATCTGATTGTAGCCCGTTGGCCCATCCCGTGAAGCAACCATCGAGAGGCCTGTCAGGTGGCCCATGCCACGTTTCTATGTTCGTGAGGACCTGAAGGATATCTATCCCCCATAGTTACACAAAGTCGATGGTAGAATCCACATTAAATGTAGAGTTCGATCTGCTGTGTTTATTAAATGTAGATCCCAGTGCCTATCACATAGATACGATAACTTGATTGGGTGGAGATCTCGTTGTCCAAGACTCCGAGCGAACGTATCCTCGCAATCACTACACCACTGCTCCATCGGTTATCACCTGTGACACACGAGTGACCTCGCCACGAAGGCTTATCCCTACAAGCGCAATCAAGAACACAAGCAAGAATAGGAAGAACACAATCAAAACTGCATTGATTACGAGGTGAGGTCTCACAAACCGATGAACATCGGTACTGTTCGATGACATATATGATCTAAGCAAAACCCACACCCTAATGTGGTGGCAGCTGCTGTCAAAATAGAGGTTAGGGGCGTGCACAACCCCTGGAGGTACCCCTAATGGGCTCCAACACGATACGCGGCCCAACAGACGCAACACCAAAACAAAATCTGAGCGGTGACTTGTTTCGATGATCCTCGTTGACTCTAAATGAATTTTAAGGTGGGACTAGTTGGGCTGGTTAGATAATCTTCTTATCTTTCCAACCATACCAAGTCCGTCTCAATCGGAGTCCGGATGCGTCTTGGGTGTCCATTTTAGTGCAAACTGGTCCTGAAACCCGAGATGGAATCACAGCCGAGTCGGACTTGATCTTCTTCTTGTTGTGGACGCCCTTGCTGCTCTTCCTCGACACCTTAGCCTTTTCCAAGTCCTTGATGGTCCTCTCCAAAGTTTCTAATCATTAAAACATCTATGACACCAAACGTAAGCTCTAAATATAATTGACTATGTTAGAACGAACCTGTAGATTCACCTTTCGTGCACGTGCTCGTGTTGCCGGTCCATGCATTATTTGTGTGGGAGTGATGTCCTCATCAAAAGACATACCTCGAGGGGACGAAGCGTCAACCTCGACATCGGTGTCCAGGGTCGGTGCATCCATGGAGGATATGACGACACAGAAGTCCGGCTAGCCGGTCGTGCTCCAATGCAGGAAATGGGGAGAGATGGTCACAATGGTTAATGCTTGAAGCTCGAGGTCTACACTGCAATGGGGCGCATCTAGTGGAGAGAATGGGAAGGAAGAAGGGAAGAAATAACTCATTGGCGACGGCAACATGAGCAGTGACGTTGCTGAAGACGGGAGCCGTGACCACGTAGACTAATCCTCACGGCGGAGGATTAATCACTGTCGAACGCGCCTGAGATGGAGTCCATACCGGCGTGTGCGTGTTATATGGATCTCAAATCGTCGAAGCCCTTTTCTATACCTCTATTTCCTCGACCGTATTTGGTAGTGATAAAAATCTCAATGGTTCAAACATGGACCGACCTACAACTTTAAACCCTAGCCCAGCCCATGACATACTAAAACCCTAACCCCCAGAATAACGAGCGGACGACGATCAGGCGCCCACCTAAACCATAACCTAACGCCCGCCTCCTCCCAGCCGACTAGCCGAGCGAGCCTGCGTAGCGCGACTGCGACTGCCTTCGCCGCCGCCAGCCTCTTGCGTTGAGCAATATCCTCGTCCTCCCGAGAACGATCCCCGTCGCCCCTGTCCGCGGCCGCCGAGGCGCCGACTCGCCGGCGCGGCGCCGTCTTCCGCCACTGCGCCCCACCGCCCAGGACGAAGCTCCAGCTCCGGCCCACCGTCTCCCTGCCGGCACTGCCGCGCCGAGGGCCCGAGCTCCTCCTCGCCCCATGCCCTCGCGGCCGCCCTGCCCAGCTCCGCCCCGCGCGTTCGCGGCTCTGCGCCCCCGCCAGGCCGAGCTTCGCACGTTCGCCGTCCGCGCCTTCGGCTTCCGCAGTTCGCACAGCTGACAGCAGTCCATTCACCGTCCGCGCCTCCGGTCACCGCACAGTAGTGAGTCCATTCGTTGTCCGTGCCTCCGATCACCATACAACCGTGACCGTTAGCAGCACCTTGATTTTTGCGCGTCCTCCGCCACTGGTGGCAGCGACGCGCTTCCGAGGAGGTTAGAGCGTTGGCTGCTATGGCGCCGCCTCGCGTCACCAGGAAGAAGGGGAAGGGCGCCGGCGGCAAGACCGACCTGCGTCCCGACCGGAAGCAGTTCAAAAGGCACCACAAGGAGGATGCAGCCGCTGAGCAGGGGGATGGCAACGGAGAGCGGCAGCAGTCGGCAGCGCCGGGTTCTGCAGCGCTCCTCGCCGCAGCTTCTGACGAAGCTGACTTTCCAAGAGGTAAGTGTCGAGCTGAGCAGTCCCGCAACACCCCTCCCCTCCTCCCTGTCAATTTTGCATTGCACTGATGTGTTGTTGTGCGTTTGGGGTGGTGCACAGGGGGACACAGCCTCCTGAGCAAGGATGAGATGGCGGAGGCTCGCGCGGAGGCGGAGCAGGATTTCGAGACGGATGGGAAGAAGGGGAAAGGAAAAAGGAAGAGGAGTGGCGGCGAGTCGTCTGGTTTTGGCGTGGATGACGACTTGGGGATACTCTTCGGTGGGGCCACCACTGGGAAGCTCCCACGCTTTGCTAATCGCATCACAGTAAAGGTTACCTCCTAAAGTCAGTTACTATGTAGCAATGGGTAGAAAGTGGTAGATCTTCCAATCGAACTGCATCCTTAACCTTGAAATAGTGCTGCTATATTGCTGAACTGGTTATGACCCCCTCCCCTTGTCAGAATATTTCACCAAATATGAAGCTCTGGGGTGTTGTAATTGAGGTTAACCAGAAAGATATTGTGTTAAGTCTACCTGGTGGAATTAGAGGCTTTGTTCGCTCAGAGGATGTTTGCGACATTGCTTTGCAGGAAAATCGTAAGGTAGATATTTTCTTCTTAAGTAATTCATAATTGATATTGCTTTGTCAGTGTTTAGCCATCTGGTGAACCAACTGATACTGTTCTTTTGCAGGATAGCGGGAACAATTTATGCGCAGAAGTTGTTCATGTTGGTCAGCTTGTTCCTTGTATAGTCCTACGAGTCGATGATGATAGTAGAGAAGGAAAAGTAAACAAACGGGTTTGGCTATCATTGCGATTAAGCCTATTGTACAAGGGACTTGCCCTGGATGGCTTGCAGGAAGGAATGGTAATTTTAACCACCCTATTCTGGATGTACTTCATAAGCTTTTGGGTCAGAAAAATATTAACATTGTATGGTTGTTCCATTGTACACCTCTGTCCTTAATATTTTTATATTATAATTCACAACATTTTAGTGTTTGGTTCTTGCTTAAATGATTTGATTATTCTACTGAAAAAAGTTGGGCAAAAATTTACATGCAAAATCAGAATAACTAACTGGTAGAGCATGCACACTCAAGCTTGTTTGTATCTGTAGGAGCATATTGCATATACGCTCAGAAAAGATCAGACCCTGTTTCACAGTGAAAAAAATCCTAACATCATCCCCCTTCTTGTTCCTTATTGCTATTGGGAACATTCACCATTTTTAAAGAATCTCATTTCCTCCTCACTCCATCCCATGAGACATGGTCACATGGACCTTCCTTCCTTCCCTCCCCTCTCTTTTTGTGGAGTTCACCAGGCTTTTCAATAAATTATTTATCTAACTATTTTTTTGTTTATAATAAATCAGTTGTTTCTTTGATAGCTATACTGATTATTGAGTCTACATATGTTGAGGTGTTAACAGTCTTGCAACCTTATCGAAAACAAGGAGCTCGATAGGGCATGGTTGACTATATTGTTTTTTGCTACCTGATTACTACTTGATCTGCAGTATGCTAGATTTATTTGACCTTTTCTTTGTATGCCTGTTTTGCGCTCCCTGCTTTTCTCTGACTTCCTAAAATCTTGGCTGTTGAACTTCCTAAAATTTGACAATGGATGCATTTAAAGCTATTGGGATCTGCTGTGTGACAATTATTATACTAGAAATGCGTCCACAAAAGTGTTATTTTATTATTATAAGTTGATGTAAATTTATAGAAGGTAGACTGCTAAGGCCAAAGTCACATAATAGGGACCATGAAACATCAAATAAAAAGAATGGAGTCGTTCCCATTGGAAACAATTAGATTCTGAGTCAAATCTTGTATGCAATCTGTTGGTCTGCGTCTTATCTTACTATGTGTTATGAGCCTAGAGCCCAGCCCATATGTAGCATGTTAGGGTTAAGGGGGTATATTTTGTGAACCCAACACAATTTAATGTATCAGAACTATCCCTTCCAATATGGTTTCTAGCCATCCTTCCTGACCGCCGCCACCCATGGCAGATGCGCCACCCTCCCTCCGCAGTCGACGCTGGCAGGATGTCGAGCCTGGTCGGATCTCCACCTGCCACTGCCCTCCTTTCCGCAGTCGGTGTTGGTGGGGCATCGAGTCTGACTGCGTTGCCGCCCCCTCTGCCTCCAGTTCTGCTGCCTGGGCACAGGGCCTGGTAGCACCGCCGCCCGCCCTTGCCCCCATCCTTGATATGCCGGGTGGTCTAGGCTTCGCCGGTTTCAGCGTCGTGGTCCTCGCTGACTTGGCCTGGGTGCTGGCGGCCTGACCCATGCTGACCTGATCGCCCTAGCCCCGTCATCTCTGAACTGGGTCTAGGCGACCTCGGCACGTGGGACCTTCCGATCTGGGCCCCCAATCATGGCTCCTCTACTGCCCATATTTGTGGTCCCACGATGGGTAAACCTCTTTCCCACGACGTCACTGCTGTCCATTCTACGCACGCTGCAGCCCTTGCGTCCGCCAAGGCCGTTGTAGCTGCCGCCCGGAAGTGTGAGCGAGTCGTGGCCCTCGTTTGGGAGCAGGAAAGTATTGCTGTGGATGCCCTAGCTTGTTAACTTGCGGTGGCCGAGTGCCATCTTGGCTATCCTTCATGTTCCAATCCACCCCTAGCTTCGCCGGTGGCTAAGACTCTCGGCATACGAGGCTGCTATCAATGTCAACCTCCATGCTTAGACGACGGGTGTCTAGAGCATTAGGTCCCTGGTTCTCGTTCTCCTCGACATGGCTTTGTCCATGAGCGCGTGGCCTTCAGGGACGTCCGTGTCCTCCACGTCCCGATGACCTTGTAGCTTGCTAACATCTTCAGTAAGGGAATTCTATCCTCAGTTCTTGGAGTTTCGGTCCAATCTCAACGTTTGTCGTGGTTAGAGTTTCGACGGTCTGTGTGCGGGTGGTAGACTATGTCTTGTTGTATGTGTTATGGGCCTATAGCCCAGCCCACATGTAGCCTATTAGGGTTAGGTAGTATATATTGTAAGTCCTACACCATTCAATGTAACTGAACTGCCCATGTTTGTGTCTCATTAGGTACTTACTGCCCAAGTCAAAAGCATTGAGGATCATGGTTACATTCTTCATTTTGGAGTATCTTCCTTTAGCGGATTTATGCAAAAGGATGACAAAGGTATACTTGAGCAATAACTTCATCAGATCGTGAAATGCTGATGTTTATTCATGTCATATCTATATAACTCCACGTTTCGCTAGCTGATGTTCTAATAGCAGCTGCTCATAACGGATTGCACTCCCTGATAACGTATAATTTTGCCTAGGAATCTAGAATTTCTTCTATATGTTTTAGTTTGGACTGGACTTCCTGTTCTGCAGGCTTGGTAGCTTAGGAGCTTGTGGTTATTTTTTTTGTACAATTTCGGTATTCTATCTAAAAAAACATACATTTTATCGGAAAAATACAAATGAATCTGTTCCTTCTCAAATGCTTTATTTTTGGTGTATTTTTGCATGCCTTGTAAAAACAGTTTAGTTCTTACTTCTTAGAGTTTCTTTTGTTGTCCTCATGTTTGTAGTTCATGCACTTTTACAAGGCATAGTGTGGAGTATATAAAACGTTGTGGTGTTACTTATGTAACTTTAAGCTGCTCTATATAGATTTATATGCTTGCTAAAAGATAAACATTAGTGTAATTTGTCTTACTTAATATGTGCCATATACTTGGAATCTGTTTGATCTCTCCCATTGCCAATGCTGATCGTGATATTCTTTCTATGGAGGTACTCTGGGAGATGTTTAACTGTTGTTCTCTTGTACAGAAGATGTGAAGACTGAGCGCCGACAACTGATGCAATGTGTTGTGAAGGCGATTGACAAAACTCGGGCCATTGTTCACTTGAGTTCTGATGAAGACTTGCTTTCTAAATCTACTGTATGGCAAATCAATATAAAGGCTATTTAATATCTTCTTTATTTTGATTGGGACCTGACTCATCTCTAATTTTTGGTTTATTGTTTTTTTGGGTATAGATTAAGGATCTGAAAGGCCTTTCTATTGATCATTTGATTCCTGGGATGATGGTTAATGCACGCGTCCATTCATTTCTTGAAAATGGACTCATGTTATCATTTCTTACTTATTTCAGTGGAACAGTAAGCTATTTTTCACAGACTAGACTTATTTTTTTGGCTTTACAGGAGTGCCTGTATTTCATTTCAGTGTGTTCCTTCTATTGTCAGGTTGATATTTTTAATTTGTTGAATTCCTTCCCCTCTGGTAATTGGAAAGATGATTACAGTAAGAATAAGAAGGTATTCACTATTTTCTTATTTTTTGTTGATAATTGTTGTGTATGTGCATGACACCTACATTTCTGCAACATCTCTTATTGTGTGTTGTTCTTTTTTTTACAATATTGTTTATCTGGAGTGATTTTCTGAGTCCTTCCACTATAATTTACAGGTAAATGCTCGCATCCTGTTCGTTGATCCATCAACAAGAGCAGTTGGGCTTACATTGAACAAACATTTACTTCATCTTGAAGTACCCCCTATTGTAAGTTGTCTGTTTTGTCATGATAATCAGTTTGATGTATTCTTATATGTTTACCTGTATGCCAGTGATGTTGGCCTCTCTAGAAAATAAAGCTGCTGTTATTTCATTCAGTTTTCTTTTTGATCAATAATTTTCCCTTATGCAGAATCTAAAAGCTGGAGATATCTACGATAAATCAAAGGTGCTGAGGGTAGATAAAAAGGCCGGTCTCTTTCTTGAAATACCTTCTCCAACTCCATCACCTGGATTTATTAGTGTATGTGAAACTGTAATGAATATTTTATTGTACTTTATTGTTCAATGATGTGAAAGTTTTCACAAAGATGCATCTTTATATGCTGATATTGTAACCTGATCCTCAGATACGTGATGTGTCAGACAAGGATGCAAAAAACTTGGAGAAGTTCAAGGAAGGCAGTAGCTTACGTGTCCGTATACTTGGAGTGCGGAATCTTGAAGGAGTTGCAATAGGCACCATAAAAGTAATTACACCATGTCACCCAAAAGGAATGCTAGTGGCACACTTATACTATTGTGTCCTGATTTATTTCACTTGAATTTATACTTTTCATTTTTCAACAAAGATACTGAGCACCTTTCTTTTGTTTTATCTTTCATAGCTTGTGTCACATCATTTACCTTTTGGCATCTGTTTGGTTCCTCATGCCTTTTGAATTTGTTGTGAACACACATGCATATTATATCCATGTTTATATGGTAATATAGGAGTTGCAATATTGTAAGTTTTAAATTGGTTTTCATATGGTTTAGAAGACTTGAACTGGTGTCAACATGCATGTTTAGTATATGTCCATGTTTACATGGTAATATAGGTTACTGATATTGGTTGATTCAATTTTATTGCCTTAGGATATGCTCTCTGTGTTTGCAGGACAGTGCTTTTGAAGGGTCTGTTTTCACTCATGATGATGTTAAACCTGGAATGTTAGTGAGAGCTAAGGTTGCTACTGTTGAGCCATTCGGTGCTATTGTACAGTTTTCGAGTGGCGTAAAAGCACTTTGTCCGCTTCCTCACATGTCAGAGTTGGAACATGTTGTTAAACCACCAAAGAAATTTAAGGTTGCTCATTTCCACATCAATTGTTTGCACATGAATTTTTTATGTTAAGAGATGTTGAATATGATGATGAATGAACTTTAACTTTGTTCTATGTTTAGGTTGGAGCTGAGCTTCTTTTCCGTGTGTTGGGCTGCAAATCCAAGAGAGTTACAGTGACATACAAGAAGTCTCTGGTACTTTGCCCTTACCTTATGAATTTCTATGAATTTTGGTACATTATATACAACAGTACATGATATTGTTTCTAAATCCTTCCTAGTTTTTCTGTAGCTTATAATCATAAAAGTCGAGCTCATAACTGTATGTCTGTGCACTCTTTGTTTTCTCTGAGAATGTTAGTATAATTATGGATCTATTTCAGGTGAAATCAAAACTTGATGTGCTATCATCATATGCTGATGCAAAAATTGGTTTAGTGACTCATGGATGGATTACTCATATTGAAAAGCACGGTTGCTTTGTAAAATTCTACAATGGAGTTCAAGGTTTTGTTAGCAGGTTAATATCTCCATTTCCTATTTCTGAAGAGATCAGCTTGGCTTTGTAAATCAAATTAGATTTCTCTACAAACTCATAGATAATCAATAGTGAAAAATGCACTTATTTGTTTTTGAATTGTGTATATCTGTGAGGTTTGCTATTCTTGTTGAAGTATATAAGTGGATTGCCTACCTTCTCCCAATAGCTTAAGTTTTTTGTTTGAATTGGTTAGTGCGTTCACTCTAACATGGTATCAAAGCCAGATATCTTGAGTTTGAATCCTGACATATGCTTCATTTGTGCCTATACCCCTTTATTTCTACGTTTGCGCCTCTCTCTGGCCCCATGTGAGTGTGGGGGTGTTGAGGTGTATAAGTGGATGTCTACCTTCTTGCAATAGCTTAAGCTTCTAACAGTTTTTGGCACCATTCTTTCAGTAAATGGATATTTTGTCACAGTTTTGTTTATATGATTCTGAAGCATCTGCTTTCTTGATTCCTGGTAAATTGGTACTAGATCTGACCTTGGATTAGAGGCTGGAACTGAAGCAGAAAATGTTTATCATGTTGGCCAAGTGGTCAAATGTAGAATTATCAATGTGATCCCTGCTTCAAGGAAACTAAATGTTAGTTTTGTCATATCCCATAATAGGTGAGTTCTCTGCATGCTCTTTTGTTCTACTATTTTCATGTTCTATTAATAATCTGCCTTTATTTGACATGATGAGCTGTAATTGTTGCCTTAATTTTGTAGACGTAGTCATTGAAGTTTATTGTTTCATAGAGCATATTTCTGTCATTTACTTGTCATCTTGTTTTTGAACTTGTACTGAAATACTGAATATCCAGAATGGTCATTTTCCTGATGTGCAGATTTATATTTGGAAATACTGAAATACATGATGAGCTGTAATCGATGCTTGCATTTATTTTTGCCACCTGTAGGATTGCTCCAATAGACACTCCAAAGTTGGGCAGTATTGTCTCTGGTGTTGTGGAACGGCTTACTCCTGCAGCTGTTGTTGTTAGTGTAAATGGCTTCTCCAAGGGGACAATACTGAATGAACATTTGGCAGACCATCATGGTATATTCTCATCTGTTATATGATTTGCGTTGCATTTAAACATTGCATCGATCGTTTTCCCGTGTGGGTTCACACGCATATTCCTTGTTGCTGTTAAATACTTTAATTGTTTATATTCATATAACATTACTGCTCTGCTGACCATGGTCTGTTTTTTCACCACTAGGTCAAGCTGCTCAGTTGAAGAATGTGTTGAAACCTGGGCACGAGTTCAACCAACTCTTAGTTCTCGGTGAAGTCAACTAACTTCATTTGTTATCAATGCACTTTGAAAAAAAAGACAGAACAACCCTTTTTCTGTTAATAAACATTTGACGCTTTGGACATTTTTACACAGTTATGTTGTAAAAATTATAGCAAAAAATGAATCTAAAGTCACTACGTCATGGCCAGTACTTTTTTTTTGAACTGATGGAGGATCAAGCATACACTGTCTGAAGTGTTGTATATCTAGAGGGAGTACCATACTACCACGTAACAGTTTATGAAAGTATGTGCAGAATTTCACAATGGCAAGTAGGAAGTTCGCTGTTTTGCATGCACACTTGTAGCTTGTCATGGTCTGTACATTACCTCACGATACAATCAGTTGTTTGCACTGCTTAATGATGATGCACCTTTTGTTGTTGTCAGATGGATATTTGATCACATTGCTAATTTTTCCAACTGATTTTCTAATACCGATCTGCAGATACTGAAGGTCAAAATTTAGTTCTTTCGGCAAAGCACTCACTTATAAATTGTGCAAATGACATTCCTTCAGAGATATCACAGATGCATCCTGGTGTTGTAGTTCATGTAATCTTTCTCTAGTTATTTTTACTTAGCCTAATGTGAGCAACTGAGCTGACATTTAATTTATCTTAGGGTTACATCTGCAACATTATTGAAGCTGGTTGTTTTGTCCGTTTTCTCGGACATTTGACTGGTTTCTCTCCGAAGGACAAAGTAAGATTTTTTCAGCTCCATCATTCTTTTTGTTGTTTTGAAAAGAATGTCTAATTTTTCTTGTTTCACAAAGGCAGTTGATAGGTGGATAGAAAAGCTTTCTGATGCGTTCTATGTTGGCCAGTCAGTTCGGAGTCATATACTCAGCGTATGCCATAATTGTTGGTATATATTTGTTGCCATCTTCTATTATTTGTGTTATTTAGAATCTTCTTTTTGTCCCTCCCTGTTCAGGTAAATGCAGAAACTGCTAGAGTAAAACTCGCACTTCAACAGTCAATGTGCTCCTCAATGGATTCTTCATTTATTCAGGGATACTTTCTTCTGGATCAGAAGGTTATAATATAAACAACTGCCTCTTACTTTATGTTGAATAGAAGTTTCCAAAACTTTACGGTAGCTTGTGATAATAGTGCCTGATAGATATGGCCTATTGGTCTCCTACAATATAATCTAGGATGTTTGAGTTTGCTGTTTCATGCAGGGTATTCTATTCAGTAACATTTAGCTTAGATCAAAATACAACAACTAGTAACTCTAAAGATAAATTTTCATATGTCGATAAGTTAAGCTTATTGATAATGATGTTTTAGCATGCACTTATCATTTGTGGCTACCTCTGATACAGATTGCAGCATTGAAGTACTCAAGCAATGACTGGGCTCGCAATTTTGGCATTGGTAGCTTAGTTGAGGCGGAGGTGGGAGCTATAGAAGAATATGGTATTATCCTTAACTTCAAAGACCATCTGGATACTGTTGGTTTAATCGAGCACCATCAACGTAAGTAATTTTGTCCTTTCATGATATTAACTATCCAACCTGCAATCCTGCCAATTTTTATATTTTTCTATTTTTGCAGTTGGTGGCAGTAGTGTGGAAGTGGGATCTTCTGTGAAGGGTCTTGTTTTGGATTTATCTGATGGAGTTGTTAACTTGTCCGTCAAACCAGAGCTAATTGACAGTGTCAGAATTGTTGGAAAAAAGAAGGTAATGTTTGTACCCTTGGTGTGAAGTTGTTAGCATGATCAGGCATGCCCTTGGTATAGGTTATAACATTGTATCATATCATAACAACTTTATCTGGATCTCAATCACCATTTTTATCGGCATCTTTAGTAAGCACGACATGCAGTTTTTGAAACTATATATTCAATCTCCATGTCATGTATTATCATAACTTCACATCATATCTCCTGTTTCACTTTAGAAACGCCAAAGGGCCGTAGTTGCAGACTTGGAGCTTCATGAGGAAGTGAATGCAGTTGTGGAAATAATCAAAGACAGCTATATGGTGTGTAAATTACTCTCTTCATTGACCAATTTGTTTGTTTAATTGTAGGCTGATTGCAATTAATTACTCTTTTTTGTTGTTTTGTTTAATCCAGGTCCTTTCCATCCCTGAGTACAATTATGCAATTGGTTTTTCACCACTGATGGATTATAACTCACAACTGCTTCCCCACCACCACTATGATAATGGACAACGGTAATATTTGGAAGTTTGCCCATTTTGGTTCCAATTATTGCCTTGTTACTTCTCTCCGACTGGAAATGTAAGAACATCAAAGTTTGTCAAAGTCATAGGTCAAACTCTTATAACATTGATCGTTAATATGTACAATTTTATATAGATTAACAAGGAAAGGTCAACATTACTAGATACATTGTAATCATTGTATATAACACAAGGTTTTAAAGTCGTCCGACTAATCGCGATTAGTCGGCCTTATCGCTAGAGCGAGTTCGATTAGGGTCTTCGACTCGACTAGAGCGACTAGGAAGCGATAAACCATGATAAGCCTTTCCTCGCAAATGCTGTGACTCAGTGAGATAGCTCTCACCACTTCACTAGCCCTTGTAGTCACTATATGTAATATGCTATTATATAACTTTTTTCATTAACGGTAATATACTAGTTGGGAAAAAGTTATCAAACCTCTTATGGACTTATTTCGAACCGTAGTAAGTGTCTGCTACTATTTGAGTACCCCTTACTGGAAGGCTTTGACATAAATGCTGAGAAAACTTTAACCTTTCTATTTGTACTAGATTGTGCAGGACAATGTTATATCTTTTGATGTAAATTCATTTAGGGTTACATGCTTATCAGTTATCACTGCATCAGCCTCGACATAATTTTATTTTGAATTACAGCTTTATCTCTACATAAGAATGTTGTAATTAGTCTATTGATATGGGCATCTAATGTATAAATGAGCTTTACTCATGTCATCCCAGCTACTATTTGCTCGAGCTTATAACTATCATATCCTAAGCAGGAACATGTGAACAAAACAATAAAGAAGAGTGATATTTTGTGTTAGAATTAGCCGTACAACCCTATTGAGCCTTATAACTGTAGTTGGGTTGGGCTCACTCAAGGCTGCATATAAATAGATATGAATTGCACCACATTGCCTACTAACATAGACTGTTAGGCCATGTTTGGAAGCGTAATATTTTTGCAGTTTAGAAATACGACCTCTCTGAAATATACGGTTTATGCCGGAAAGGTACGAAGTTGGACTAATTTGGAAACATTGGGCAATTTACTTTATACCTACTATTCCGTCTGGTTTTTGGTTTCTAGTCTGATTTTATTAGTAGCTATGATTGGGGCTATAGTACTGACTATGCATAGGACTACAAAGGTGAAAAGACAGGATGTATTCCGACGAAATGCCTTGGATTATTTGATGATTTTGTGGTATTGGAAGCCAAAAGGTGTTCGATTGACACAGGCAAACACAGATTAAAATACCACGATTTACTCAAAACTGTGGTATTTTTTGGACTTTTGGGAACTCCACTCAGTACCTCTGTTTTCTTCTCTTCTCTACACATAATTTGGTTTTCCAATGGAACCAAACATATCTCAGTTTTAAGCAATACTGTGATTTTACTGTGGTAAAATAATATTATAGTATTAGTGTCATGTACAATTGTAAACTATGTTATTTCAAAACTACAGTATTTCAAAACCGCATTACCAAACAGGCCCTTAGTCCTACTACGTACTACCTCCGTTCTCGAATATTTGTCGTCCGCTAGTTCATTTTTGTACTAAAATGCGACAAATAAAAAAGAACGGATGAAGTACTATATATAATCAGCCATGAGGCTCAATGCAATATATAATCTAATTCTGTGACAATACCTCATCTAACATTTTGTCTTCAAGAAAATTTGTATTCTTTAGTGCAGAACAATAAAGTGACTTCTTATCTGGACTATGTAACCCACTCGTTTTCTTATTTTTCTTTGTTTTTTAAGCATTACTGTGGTTGTTGGGAATATCCCAAGTTCTGACTCTTCTGGAAGACTTATCTTACTACCAAAAGCTTCATCACAGTATTCTGCCCTCTCTGATTCTAAAAGGGCTAAGAAGAAATCAGGCTACAAAATTGGGTCACTTGTTGAAGCAGAGGTACACTTATTTTCAGTTACAATCTTAAAATTAGTAACTGTTTTTCATTTTCAGTTTTTGCAAACTTCCCTTACACAAATCCTTTTTGGACATCAGATTATTGATATCAAACCGCTTGAGCTTCTACTGAAATTTGGTGTCAATCGTCATGGAAGAATCCATATTACTGAGGTGAACACCAGAAATTGCTTGAGATGCCTTTCTTATGCAATACATATTGGCTAATTACTAATTAGTGATAACATTTCTCATAGATTCTTGAAGAGGATTCTGCTGAGCATCCCTTTAGTGAACTCAGAATAGGGCAAAAGCTTACTGCCAGAATTGTTGCAGAGGCTGAACCTTCTGGAAAGAGTGGCAAAAAATTCAAATGGGAATTGTCTATTAGGCCATGTATAATCAATGGTATGGTTTAAGTTTCAATATTTTTAACTCATATAAATCTTACAGCTTTCATTCAGTTCATCTATTGCTAAAATCTTGTACGCCGACTGTTTTTCATTTTTATACCTTTTTGTGTTTCTTAATCTTTGAGATGACTAACTTTTCTTATTGTTGGATCTTTTTTCTTGAAATTGAACAGGAGAGTTTGTCCAAAAAGAACAAAATCACACCACAAATGGGATTGTACGTGCTTATGTTGTCAAGGTGGATAAGGAATGGGTCTGGTTAACTGTATCAAGAAATGTTATGGCTCATTTATTTTTACTTGATAGTTCTTCCGAGCCCAGCGAACTGAAAGAATTCCAGCAGCGCTTTAATGTTGGCCAAGCAGTGAAAGGTCGTGTTATCAGTGTGAACCAGGAGAAAAGGTTACTTCGGTTGAAGGCACTTGATAACCAATGCACACAACCGAATATAGATGAAACACAAGAACCAAAGTCCTCTGTGTTTGGACAAACAAAACAAGGAGATATCATTGGTGGACGTGTTCAAAAAATTCTACCTGGTGTTGGTGGGCTCGTCGTTCAGATTGGACCTCATCTCCATGGGAGGGTTCATTATACTGAAATTGTTGACTCATGGGTGTCTGAACCCTTGTCTGGATTCCATGAGGGCCAGTTTGTGAAGTGCAAGGTCTTGTCTGTGAGCCGCTCATCAGAAGGATCACTTCGAGTTGATCTATCACTCCGTTCATCAAACCTGATCAGAGACTCTAACAACTCAAGACTAGATGATCTGTAAGTACTAGAGCTCATGGTTTTTCATCAATTAAGGAACACTAATCTTTTATTTGTGTTTCCATTAAAAAACATAAATGGTACTCCAAACTGGCTTTTAGCCCTAGATCTCTCCCTTTTGGGGGTAAAATCTTGAGCCACTACCACACAGCCAAACATGCCCTATGTTTGTTGTTACATTGTCCAGAAAGTATATGTAGCATTCCCAGTGTCACTTACATCATTTATCATTGTTGTTTCTTAGGGAAACCTGTACCTCCCGGATTGAGAAGATCAAGGATCTGCTCCCTGAAACTGAGATTAAGGTATTTTCACAATTTGTATACTATTTTACTTTTATTGGAAGTTTTGTGCAATAAACATAATTTAACATGTGAATAAGACAAGTCTACAATTCAGGCATATCTCAACATATATTGGATTAATCATTCATGAAAAACACGATCTTCTACTCGCCAAAAAAACTGTAAATATTGTTGGTGTCAACTTGCATAGTATAATTCTGGGTGAATTCCTTTATATGCTGTACCATAACATCTGTGGTTTTTACATATTGTCCAAAGATTGCCTGCGACTGATATTTAATATTTGTTTTATACTTGTCAATTGTCATTGCTGAAGTTGTAGTATGCCATGAATTGAGGTTAGTTTTTTTAGGGGAAAAACGGTAGGGTAGTTCTGTACTGTGCATTTAATTAAAAAAAGAATGAGGATAAAAGGAGTTACATTAAAGGAAGACAAAACCTGTATATATAGGTGCAGCTTCATGCAACAAGCAGCCAAGACCAAGAGAAAAAGGGCACTTAAGCTAGTGATTCAGGTTTAGTCGTGAATAAATTGAAGTTAGCTTTTCAGTGAATACATTTGATAATTAAAGGCATCTTTCTTTTACCATTTATTACAAAGTGTATGTTTTGTAATGTGAAGTGACGTGATTTGTCGTGCTAAAAATGTAGGGCTATGTGAAGAACGTTAATTCCAAAGGATGTTTTATTATGCTTTCTCGAATGGTTGATGCTAGGATTACTCTATCAAATTTATCAGATGAATATGTTGAAAATCCACAGAAGGATTTCCCCGTTGGAATGCTTGTACACGGAAGGTGAGATCTTTTAATTTTCAAATGGTCATGTAAATTACAGATGTTCTCTCCAAATGGTCATGTAAATTACAGATGTTCTCTCGCGAAACTAACAAAAATCTGCAGGGTCCTGTCTACAGACCCATCATCAGGGAGAGTTGAGGCATCACTTAGGAAGACCACTGGTTCAAAATTGGAAAAGCTGGATGATATTAGTTATAGTGACTTGCATGTTGGGGATATCGTTGATGGCCAAGTTAAGCGGGTGGAATCCTTTGGATTATTCGTTACAATTCGGAGAAGTGAATTGGTACGTTATCACTACACAGCCTTTTGAAATCATTGTATATTCTGTTTTGTAAATATTCTTTTGCAGGTTGGTCTGTGCCATGTATCAGAACTTTCTGATGAACCTGTCGTTGATATTAACTCTTGCTATAAAGCTGGTGATATGGTTAAAGCCAAAATTCTGAAGGTAAGATTTATCTTTTTCAGGATTTTCATTTTGCCATTGTACGTTTTAAAATCCATTACTTTGTTTTAAAATAAAGATTGATGAGACGCGGCATCGAGTATCACTTGGAATGAAGAAGTCATACTTTGATTCTGATCTGAATGCTGACACAAATGATGATGAAAGTGCTCTTATGGACATCAGCGTTGCCCCTCAGATGGTTGAATATCATAACAGAAATTTAGTTCACCGCAAAGCAGAACCAAGGGCTTCTGTTCTGCCTCTTCAGGTTGCCTTGGATGAATCGGAAGGTTCCGACCTAGAGGATAATATTAGTAATACATGTCTTGAAATTGCTAATGGAACTGAAGCAAATGCTAAAAAGAGTGATAAACAGTTAAAGAAGGAAGCAAGAAAACAAAGGTATTCAGACATTTTGTTCTACTCTGCGACCTTTGTTGACATATGCATCAAACTTTGCATCCTTATCTGGTTTTCAACAGGGAACTAGAAATCAGTGCTATGGAGGAAAGGGCTTTGCAGGAAGATATACCACAAACTCCAGATGATTTTGAGAAGTTGGTTAGGAGCTCCCCAAATAGTAGTTTTATCTGGATAAAGTATATGTCAACTTTGTTAGATCTTGCAGATGTTGAGAAAGCACGTGCAGTAGCTGAGAGGTCTGTCTTACTGCCCAAAACATTTGTTTTTATATTTTAATATCAAAAAGATCTTTGGTGATAAGAAGTTGTTTTCTGTCATCTTAATAGTGTTGATAGATGTGATTTGGTTTTGTGTTGGTTTTATTTTTGAAGGATGTAGAATTTACTTGTTGAAACATTCTTTCAAAATTTTCCTTTTGTTCTGTCAATTCAAATGATACATGTTTGTCCTTTTTCTGTTAGTTTATTTAAACTTTTTTGGATGCATCACTCTGTCATCATCTTCTACAACTGTTTCTCCTGTCTTTAGGGCTTTAAAAACAATAATCCCCAGAGAAGAAGGAGAGAAACTAAATGTTTGGGTAGCATATTTCAATCTGGAAAATGAATACGGTAGTCCAAGGGAGGTATGCTTGAATAATGTTGTATTTTGGGTTGCTGTGCTGTACTTGGATATACTGAGACACTTGGTTGTGTACACTACAGGATGCTGTGAAAAAGGTATTCCAAAGAGCCTTGCAATATTGTGATCCCAAAAAGCTGCACTTGGCTCTTCTTGCGATGTACGAGAGGACCGAACAGTATGAGCTTGCAGATGAACTTCTAGACAGAATGACCAAAAGGTTCAAAACTTCCTGCAAGGTTAGTTTATAATTTTTTTCGAGTTGAAACCATAAGGTTATGCCACGTTCAGTTTGTCCTATTTGTATCTGCAGATCCTATTTGTGACTTATATAATGTAACTGCAGATATGGTTATGCCGCATTCAGTTTGCTCTCAAGCAAGGCAAGGATGTTGAGTACATCAAAGCCATTGTAAACCGTGCACTTCTAAGTTTGCCACACAGAAAGCGCATAAAATTCCTCTCACAAACTGCTATTCTAGAATTCAAATGTGGGGTGCCTGAAGAAGGAAGATCCAGATTTGAACTAATATTGCGGGAGTACCCAAAAAGAACAGACCTTTGGAGTGTTTATCTAGACCAAGTAAGGAGCATTAAGTTCATCATATGTAAAATGGAATCAGTACTTTTTATGCTTTAAAATCATGCAAGTTTGTTGACATACATATACATTGACCTTTGGTGTAGGAAATCCGCCTTGGTGACGTAGAAGTTATACGGGCATTGTTTGAGAGGGTGACTTGTCTGACCCTACCTCCAAAAAAGATGCAGGTATGGTTCCTTTCCAATTGAGCATTTTGCCTCCTTATATATATTGTGATAACAAACACGTGCATAAACTCCACTCAGTAAATCTGTCCTCATGCTGCTTTTCACTTCCTGTGTGTACTTGATTTTCATTTGAATGGAATATTACCTGTTTTGCTTTATGATACATATATTTGCTAAAACTAAACCTTGAAATGGGCGTTGGCTTACTTAGTTGGGTTTCTGTCATGAGATGTAGCACCCTTGTTCCTTTTACTGTAACACTGACATGTTTGCTTGAATTAGTATTGGATTGGTTGTTACTTGTTGCACTATGGTTTATGCTTCTATGTTTTTCTGGTAAAAAAATTATAACTAAGATGGCACTTGTTCTTTGGGACTTGATCTTTATGTTGAATGCTGTGTGCTTCACCGTCGCAGTTCTTGTTCAAGAAGTATCTTAATTTCGAGAAGTCACTGGGTAAAGACAATGAAAGAATTCAGCTTGTGCAACAGAAGGCAATCGAATATGTTCAGAGTTCACTGCCGTCACAAGACAACTCTTGAACTACATGGAGACTTAATAAGCCCACAAACAATCATTAGGAAATGCCAGTCGTACTGTAGATGTGATCTCTTTGATGACCCCTTGAACATTATTGTGAAAAGGTCAATGTAAAATGTGGGCTGTTCAAAATTTTGTTTGAAACCGTTATATAAGTAATGAGTCTAGTATGTCATGTTTAGGGATGAAAACGGTCGAAAACGATCGGAAAACAGCTAAATTATTTTTGTTTTCATATTTTTTGGCCGGGACGAAAACGAAAACGAAAATCAACGGTCGAAATACGGAATCGGAATTGTCGGTTATTCGAAAACGATAAACTATAGTCAGAAAGATAACTATTTGTAGTTTTAACAAAAACATAATAAAGTGATGTATTGCCTAATTTTTAAGATTTAGAAATACACAAACAACTCTTTTTTATCATTCATATTAGTTAGAGTAATTATAACATTTGCTTTTCACTTATTCATTCACTTGAACACAACAAAAGTCTGTAACTTAAATAAATTATATGCTAGATCTATCTCATATTATATAAAATGGTAGAAAAACGGTATTAGCACGACTCAGAAATGAAAAATACGAAAACGATCGAAAAACCAGCTAAATCGTTTTCGTACCGTTTCTAATCGGTTTTCGAACAATTCGAAATCGATCGGAAAAAACAGTATTCGAAAGGGGATGGTACGGGAATTTCCCGTCCCATTTTCATCCCTAGTCATGTTTCACCCAATTTTTTGGAAGGAACTATCCTAAGCCGGATCTGGTTCGAATATTGACCTTTTCTATCTGTGGTATTGACTGTTGAGGCACAATTGAATGGGTAACTGTCTGTGCTACTCCTAGCTTAGAAAGCACAAAATACTAGAATATCTGTCTGCACCCAATCCGTTTATTAAGGGTACGTTTGGTTAGAGAGCCAATTAATATGGAATCTGTTCCAGTTTTTGAGAATTGAGGCATTTTATTCTGTGTTGGGGAGTCATATGAGTAGAGCCACTTTGTTTGTTTAGTTAAAGAGTAGAATAGAGTGGAGCCACTCCGTTTATTGTTTAGTTGGAGAATCATTAGTAGAGTGGAGAGAGGAAGTGCTCGTGTCTGAGTGCGTTTGCATAAAATTGATCGGATAAAAATGATCCGATGTGAGCGTTTTTCTCCCCTCTTCAACCAAATAAAATGTGGTTTTTAGCAGCTTACCCATTCTATCTTATTTTTTGTTTAAAATATCCCTTTGACAATATTTTACATGATTACATGCATGATTTATTGGAGATAGCATAATAGAAAGAATCCATACAAGAAAGAATAAAAAGGTTCATGTTTCTCCTTATTTTCTTCGTGCTCGTATTGTGCTCTATGAGTACATATGGTTATTGCTAGAACGATTTCGTAACATATTAGGTCTTTATTTAGGGTGTATTTGGTTTGACTTTTGGCTTTGGTTTTTGCTTCCCTAAAAGTCAAAAGCCAACCAAAGGGCTGGATCGAGAAAGCAGCTTTTTCTAAAAGCCGACTTTCTCGTAGTGCAAATCTGAAAGCACCCCTGGACCTGCTTTTAGTGGCTTTTCGGATGGAACTGTGAAAACATATATCGAAGAATTTTAACGACTTTTAGTGGTTTCCACTAAACGGTTTTTAGCTTTTTAACAGCTTATAGCCTACAGCAGCTTTTTCCACAGCTCACAGTCCATAGCAACTTTTTTCACAGCCACAGCCCAACCAAACAAACCCTTATTCTCTTTCCAAGTGGATTGGATAGGATTAAAAAAACTATGATTTTTTTTGATTTGTTAGTGATTTGAACCCACTAAATCCTATCCAATCCATATGGATTGAGATTAAAACATGTAGGCCCTTATATGATGTTTGAAAATTGGGAAATGGAGATTAGGATGGGGTAACGAGGGATATGATAGATTTGGTCCCATATTTGGATAATGTGAAATGAGAAGATAGAAAGGAAAATAAAGACTAGCATTCCCATCCCTCACCTCCTTTAATCGCATTCTATTTTCATTTTCATTTTTCTATCCAAATTCCCATCAAACACATTTTAGACGAGAAATTTGTAATTTTGTCACTCCCAGTTTTGGGTTCCTGTTATTATGCTATCCCGTGTCTATAACTGGTGGAACTATCTTTGTTTATGATTTGTGAGCTCGGTGGTATATTGACGAAGCCCACTAATGATAATGGCAAAATTGTCATTGACTCCATTTTATGCCTTGTTTATAACCCCTAGTGTTATTATTTATCAGCTAAAATTAGTTGTAGAGATTCAAATACTAGCTAATACCCTAGCTAATTGTTAGATACCCCGCTATTAACTAGTTCATTAGTTGGCCCAATTCAACTAAAATCAGCTACAACTTTGCAAAAGACCTCCTTGCCCCTTTTATACCCACCAATTCATCCACTCTCTCATACACTACATTGTTTTGGTTTGCAAGCAGGCACCACCGTACCACGGGGCCACACCGTTAGATCGCATCATGTCGCATGGTCGTCCTCCCATCGTTATCACACCATGCTAGCGGACTCCCATGTCACGAGCCATTAACAATTTTGCCATTATCATTTATGTGTTTTGTCAATATGTCATCGGATTCACAAATCATAGACTCTGCCCATCGTCTCTTCGTCGCGTCGCTAGTGGCCCATTGTCACCACTCCATGCTGTTGGGCTCCTGTCATGTTGCATCGTCTCCTACTCGCCTCAATGGTCATTGCTCACTCACGTGCTCTCATTTTTCCATTTTGGAATTCCATGTTGGCAAAGATTTAGCAATTGATACATGTTCAATTTAATTTAGTTCAATTTGTATCACTATTCAATATTTTTTATATTTTTTTACAAATTCATGTTGCTTGTGTCACGTTTAGAGTTTGGAGTATGAAATACATTTACTTTTAAAAAATGGCAGCAAAAAAATAATCAAGGGCACTATAGGAAATTACTCCAACTAACCTATTAGGAAACCAACTCCCTATGATTAGAGATGGCGACGGGTACAAACCCGCTAGGTTTTGCCATCCCAAACCCGTACCCGTGAAAAATATCTATGCCCATTAAAAAACTCGTATCCATGACGGGTTTGAGATTTTGCCCGAACCCGTACCCATCGGGTTAGCGGGTACCCATGGGTTTCATCTCCAATATGTTTGTTCTTCTCATAATCAATAAGTATCGTAATGATTAATGAGATCATGGTCCAAAATTTATGTGATGAACAATGAGTTCATGATTTGGTATAAAAATTATTAGTAGAGAGAATGGAATACAAATAATAAGTTGTATAATTAAGTGACCTTGCACTAAGTTATCCATCCACCACATATATAACGCTAGTAAAAACTATAACACTCTCACCGACTACTTATATATTCACCATTCGATATAAATTAGGAAGTAAATAAGAAATAACATGTTTGTTGTTCGTTTATAAAATAAAATAACAATATGCACTAGGTTTGGTCGGGTTTAAAAAACCCACGGGTTCACGGGTTTGGGTACTATAGGAACAAACCCATACCCATAAACCTGTCGGGTTTCGGGTTTCGGGTACCCATTGCCATCTCTACCTATGATTGACGTGTGAATGGTACTAGGTCCAGGCTAGACCCCCACGCGGGTGACTTCTCTATAGTTACCTCCAAAGTAACTGTAGAGGATCCCGTGACACCTATTAGATAGGGGTCCAAACAGCTCTAGCTAATAGTTAGCGACCTAAGTTAGTCGGGTCATTCTAGCTAACTATTTGTTAGTTGGGTATCTATTAGCTATAAGGGTTCTAAACATAGCCTTATTAGCATGGGTTTTGTCTAGCTAAAAGACAAGAAGTCAGATCAATCTTTATTGATCCATTGTTCTTGTATTAATCAGGATGAGAACACTACTTATATGAATAATCTTAAACGCACACTTCTGGATGTTTGAAGCACCACGATACCATGATCAACCGTGAAATGCAACTGTGAAGTGTCGTCCCTCTCGTTGACCGAGAAGTATAGGAAGCCAATGTTGTTGACGTATCAACAACGCCAACCAACACAAAAGCAATTATGATGCCTTTGCAATTCAAACCCTCGAGATAAATGAGGTGCTCAAAGCACCAAGGACAACTCACATCAGCATGCATAGCCCTAGGGCGAGATATCGAGCTAGCTCGGCTCGGCTTGTCCGAGTTCGAGCTGATTTGTTAAGTTAACGAGCTAGCTCGGCTCGACTTATTAAGCTAACGAGCCACATAGTCAGCTCGGCTTGTTTTGTTTACAAGCTCGAGCTGACTCGTTTAGCTCGTGATCCAGAGCAAAAAAACAATATGTATATGATAATCAATTTCTAGTTAATTCTAAACTAACTTAACAATAGACAATAATAATTATACTCATAGTTTCATAGACCACATCAATGTAACACCAAATTAATACAACTCATCACTCATCAATTTATAATTCACACACATGTTCGCCTGTTTAATCTACAGTTATATTCGCATAGACCAATTTAACACATAGACACAGTTCATCAATCATTAGTTTAACTCATAAGCCATAGAAACCCCACATACATATAACATGTTCATCAATTATTACATAAATGTTATGCATATAGTTTCATTTTGCTGAATTGTGATAGCTCGTTTAGCTCGCAAGCTGACTCATTAACGAACCGAACTAGGATGTCAGCGCAGCTCGTGAAAAAATTCAAACGAGCCGAGCTGACCACGAATTGAGCGAGCCGGCGAGCCATGAGCATTTCAACTAGCCCCACATAGCCCAAAAGCATTACAATGACGATGGAGACAAAATGTTATTTCATTTGAAGTGCATTGAAGGTTCAACAATAAAATCAAACTTGATGATTGAAAGCATCTAGGCCCCTGGTTGGTTTTAGTGGTTAATGGCAACATAAGATTACATATGACTAACGTGTGTTTTGCAGAGCAAATGGTAAGTTAGGTTACGTTGCAGGGAGTTGCGCTACAACGGTGAAAACAATCCCTCAGATAAGAACTTGAAGCGATGGCTAAAAAAGGCGAATCAAAAGAGGAAAGACTTCATATCCTAAGTGTCAAAGGAGTTGTGGACACTTGGTATAGAGTTAGGACTTCTACTTTTGTTTTAGCCGTACTATAAAGAGGGGTTGTGGATGAGTAGTTTGACCAAGAGAAATCTAGTGTAGTGTCGGTGCATGTTCACACTCAACTAGAGCTAGGTGTCACTATATAACTCACATATGTGTAGCAACCTACAGTAATAACTAGTTTTGGTTGGTGGGTGTATTTATACCCCTCCACCAGCCATAATAAGTGTCTTGCTGCCCAACACACTTGTATTCATTGTTAGAGCATTGCAAGTCCACAAAGCATAGTGAGGTGATTAGCAAAATCATAATCCCATGTTAGGACCTCATTAGTGCGCATGAGAGCCATCTAGAGCACACACCACAAGCATAAGGCTTCTCTTGGTCAAGTGAAAGTCCATGGCTTATTACTCTTGATGATCGGCACCACCTAGACAACTCAGTGGAGATTAGAGTTTGATGATCACACTAAAGGATTTGTTGGTGACCTTACTCGGAGATTGTACACGGTCGTGAGGGATCCACCGCGCCAAAGAGGCAAATGATCATCTCATAGTGAGCACTTAGTTCTTGCGAGGACCAAGGGAGAGCGATACCCTTGCACGGGTGCTCCAATGAGGACTCGTGGAGAGTGCGGACTCTTCGATAGCTCATGAAAAAATTGGTGGAGTCTTCTTGTCCCTACTTTACTTTCCACATTTACTTTGAGCATGTTACTTTGTGTATTTGTTTAGTTAGTATTTGCAATAATGACTTAGGGTTGTTCTCTATTTCGTAGCTTTTACTTGTTGCTAGTAGTTTGGGTGAACTTGGCCTCATGCTTACCGTTTAATCTTTTGTTAGAATTTTAGAAAAGCCTAATTCACCCCCCTCTCGGGCATCGTGATCGTTTCAATGATATTCTATATCGACTTGAATTGATAGCCAAAATGATGTGTTGTTATGAAGTCAATACTAGTTCAATTAGAAGACAACAATGTAAATGGAAGTATTGAAATTGCCTATACATTATGGTTATATGAGGCATAAGGTCGTTCATATAGAATGGTCTAAATTAAAGAGCTTGCTTAGGGAAATCAATAATGATGAAGTTGATTTTCACTATATTGATTCTATTGTATGCTTAGTTTTGATTTAAATCACTGATGGCTTGTAGAGAAAGGGCTATGAAGAACCAAGCGAGGGTGAAGGTCAAGCGATGACTTGGGTGCCGAAGGACCAATGTTGATGAGGACCTCACTCATATATATACAATGCATGTACCGATAACACGATCATGTGCAGGACAATTAAATCTCCAGGTTCGTTCTAACTTAATCAATTGTGTTTTAGAGCTTACACTTAGGGTCATGGATGTTTTGATGATTAGGAACCTTAGAGAGGACCAACGAGGAAGCATTCTCCCACTTAAGATCAAAAGGAACTTAGGGAGACCCCACCATAACCAAGGTGAGCTCATCCTCATCACAAGGTTGAGCTTTGAGCCCTTTAGCACACAAAACACCTTCACCCCTAAAGATAAGCTTTCCTCTCAGGTTGAGGTAAGCTTTAATACATAAATTACCTTTCTTCTTAGGTCGAGGTAAGCTTTAATACAAAAATTCTATCCATTTGACTTCAAACACCAAAACCATATTTAAACAAGAACATAGGATGCTGTTAAGGGACAACAGAGAATGAAGCATGGAAAATGCAACACACTAACATTACCCCCCTTACACATTAAACATATGCAACACAAGCATTGGAGGGAAATTAAGGTACAAATACTCAATATAAAAAATCCAGTACCTCCTTTTGTACCTTTACCATGTGATGGTGTCCTTTTCATCTAAGTTGGCGGAGTTCTAGTGAGTTGTTTGTTTTTTCGATACCCAGACAGGGCTGCCGCCTTCTGGTGAGCTGTTTGTTTTTTCGTGGCTTAAAAGCGTCCATGTTTCTGACTTGGTTGTGATGTACGGGTGGAGTCTGGCCAACTAGCGGTTGTGCAGTCAGCATCGGCTGCTGGCCTGGTGGTCGCGGCGAAGGGCGCTGCGGCGAAAGGCAACATGTGGACTTCGGGGGACCCGTGGTCGAGGTTCTGCGCCATCGCCGGGGGCAAGGGCGAGATCGCCTCTGCCGCCGCCGCTGGTGGTGTGGCCGTGTCAACCGTGCAGTAGCTGAAATTTGTAAGTGTGATTAGTGCTTGTGGGTGCATGGTGTCCCTTGGTCTGTTCTGAATTTTTGCGTTTTTGGTGTTAGGTGACCGCCTTCACCGAGCAGGTTGCCTCGGGGGTGCTGACCTTAGAGTTTGTTTCCGAGAGTTCGTCGCCGTCGCGCGTGCGCAGCATGTCTGCGTGGTAAGCGTCTACCCCCCTTCCCGCATACTCTCTCTCCTTCGTCTACCCCTCCCTATGCCCCTCTGCACGACGACGAGCGCCCCTGCCCGGCTCTGTGCTGGCACCGGCGAGGTCCCAACAGCCCGCAGTCCGGCGCGGTCGTTCTGCCAGCATGGCCGCACGACCAGCCAGCCTCACCGTCGTCATGTCGCGTCCTCCTCGTCGCTCGTGCGGTGTGTCGTGCGCGCGACATGTCGTCGAGCCTCGCCTACCCCCGGTCTACCCTTCATCTTCCCATCCGCGTAGCCCCGTCACATCCTTGCTGGTGTGTGCTTCGCTTCGCGCACAGCACACCTGAGTTGCGCACATTTCACGTGTAGTCATGCGTCGTTCGCGCGTGGTTCGCGAGTCGTTGGGGTTCCGACGACGTTCGTCTACCCATAGACGACGTCCGTCTACCCCCTGCGTGTCCATAGCCCGCCATCGCACCCATCGGTTGTTCGTGCGTCATTCGCGCGCGTCGTACGTGCTGTCTATCCACGTCATCGTGCGTGCTACCTCGCACGCACCGTGCACATCGCCCTCGTGCATTGCGTGTCTCGTGGCGCTTCAGTAAACCACTCCACCTAGAATCACTCGTGCTAATTAACTACGTATTAAAACGACGTTTGCTCGAGTAGCAACACAATCAGAATTAAATAATGATTTTATTAGTGCTTACAATAATCGCTTGCTAATATGGCTAAGTCAAATAAAATATTATAATCGATATTCACGTAGCGCGTTTAAGTCAACGTGTGCCGTCCGCACGCATCGTGCGTGTCGTTCACACGTGTCGACACGCGCTGTCGCGCGCGCCGTTCCGCACACCTTGTTTAGTGTGTTGCATGCCATGCCGCGCGACAATAAACTGTTTCGCCTAGAATCGCTCACGTTAATTAATTTACGTAATTAAACGATGGCTAACCAAGTAGTAAACCAATAGGAACTAAGTGTTAATTCTATCGATGCATGCGATAAATACCTCTAATTATGGTTATGCCAACTTAAGTGTTGCATTTAATATGTGTGTAGTATAGATACGATATAGTTTAGTAGTATTTCGTGTGTGGCGCTCGTTGTCGTCACATCGCATGTTTTAGTCGAATAACTAATTATTGGTTTGTTCGAGGGTTAATAAAATAACAATTTAATTAGAAGGAGTATATAATTTTAACTCGTGCTTTAAAAATATAAATGTTAATTAACTTGATCAATACCAGCATAAATACTTTTAATTAATTATTTGGTTGTTGTTGTTCGCGCATGACATTGTTTGCGCGTCATCATGTTGTTCGCGCGCGTAGTTGCGTTAACTTACGCGTGTCGCGCGCCGTCGTGCGCATTGTCTCGCGTGCCGTAGTGCTGTTTCGCGCATGTCGTCGCGGATTGTTCGCGAGTGTCGCGCGTGTCGTTCGCACGAGTTGTCGCACGCTGCTCGCGTGTGTCGCGCGGCGTCCGCGCATGATAATAAATTGCTTTTACTTATAAACACTCATGTTAGTAACATTAATTTGTTAGGTCATATATGTTAAATAATTAACTTAAGGTTCGCGTGACTAATATTTATTAGACTAATATTTTAACTAGAGTAAATGTGTAGTGTCTATCTCGCGCTTTTATAATAAACATTAACCTGGCTAATATTAGCTTAACTTATTGCTATTTATTTAATAGGTGTTTAGTATAAATGTGTCACCTATTTAGTTTTCTCGTCTGTCGCGCGTGTTGTTCCGCACGTGGTGGCGTGCTCGTTCGCGCTCGTCGCGCGTATTGTTTCGTGTGTCGTCAGCATGCTACGTCGTGCGTGTCCGCGCGTCGTTTGCACGCTGTCGTGTTGAGTTCGCCGTCATCACGTTGTCCGCACTTGACACTCGTGGTGTGCGCGCTAGGTCGCGTGCGGTCGTTCCGTTTCACGTGTTACGTATTTCGTCTCACTTCGCTAATTCGTCCCGCTTAAAGTCACTGATGTTATTTAAATTACTTATTTAACTAAAAATTGTTGGTGTGGTCAGCTAATTAAAATTGTGCGATAGCTCTAGTTTCATTTTATATAAATATTGATTAATATTAGATCAAACTAAATGTTTTGATTAATACTCGTTTAGTGTAGATGCGATAACTTCTCGACCGTAGCCTCGACCGTCACGTTTCTTTTTCCTCGCATGACCGTAGTAACGCGCTCTATTTCGTTTTGCATATTTTATTATGTTTGTATTTGTATGGTGTAATGTTCTTATGCATATATGTGTTTGCTTGCTTGTATCTGTTTGTCTTCGTTTTGCGTTGTGATTAGAGTGCGATCCATCTCCAAGCTTCAAGGAATCGACGATCAGGCTTCGACGACCAAGTGATCAGGTTCTTCAAGTTCTACAAAGTTAAAGACCTTGAGGATCTGTTTGGTGAAGGCAAGTGTCCTCTGACCCATTATGTCCTATCTACTTATAATTCACTGTCCCGCATTACTTAATCGAAAGCCTAAGGATTGACTAGCTTTCTATTTACCTTGTCCTTGATTACCTTTTGGGTTATTATGGTTAGCTTCATGCTATTGCTTTACTTTAATCAATGAACATGATGTGAATATTTATGATATGATGATGTTATCCCGATGATGATCTTGTGGTATTTTAGGGGGCTCGGGCCATTTTCCCTGAGTACCTCTCTGTAAGGACCTGTTCGTGGAGTGACCACCCGGGATAACAGTGCAGCCATGAGGGTGGAATGGGACGCCCTTAGCTGATTAATTAGATAAACCTGGGGATATAGTTGGCTTTGCCGGAGGGCCGTCAATGGGGGCCGGGGCGTAGTGCTCGCTCTACTAAGGTGGGGTGCAGAGGTTCATTCAATTTGGTTTTGTTAGTCACCCACCTTAGGGAGGTGTACCGCGTTTGTACGACTAGCAAAACCTAACGAGCAGCTATGCACCAGGGGAGTCTTTGTAAAGGCTACGTAGTGGTACCCTGCCAGGCCACCTAGGTAGTGGTCAATGGAGAGTAGCTCTCTCCGGGCAGAAAGGGAATCACGACTCATGGGTAAAGTGTGCGACCTCTGCAGAGGGAATGAAACTGATATATCAGCCGTGCTCACGGTTATGAGCGACCTTGGGATCCTCTTTGATTAGAGATGCAGATGGTTCGATATACAATGGTTCTATTTATTATTCTGTCTCGATGATGATAATGATGTTTCCTCGATGAGGAAATGGTTCATGGGTTGGTTATATGATAAAACTTGGCTTCCACTAATAATAAATACATGACTGACTAAAAGCAACTGCTTGAGCTTAACCCCACATAAAGCTAGTCCACTTTAGCCAAACGGGACATTTGCTGAGTACGTTGATGTGTACTCACCCTTGCTTTCACAAAACACCAGGTTGCTTTTGGTGCAATCTATGCTCAGATAAAGAAGAAGGCGTCGAGGCGGATCTCCAGGAGTTCCAGGACTTCGACGGGTTCGGGGATTAGGCTAGCGACCTCCCCCAGTCAGCTGCCTGTGGTGGGTTATTTACGTTGGCCATGTTTCTATTATATACACTTTGATTTATATTATGTAAATGACTCTAGTCTATAATATTATTACTTACTCTTTATTGTTATTCGAAGCATTGTGCTATGATGAGTCATTTATGTAATCGTTGTGTACGTGAATTTCTGATCCTGGCACATACATGGTTGGCATTCGGTTTACCTTCCAAAACCAGGTGTGACAATAAACCTGCAAGGAATTTAAGCTTGGGTTTTAGGTACCCAACTCTTGTTGGGTCCTACAAGGTTAGTCACAATAGTTTTTGGGATCCATATGCAAGTTTTGTCTCCCTTGCATTTGGATCCCAACTTCCTAGCAACTACTTTTGCATTTTTGCATGAAAGTACAAAAGAAGCATTGCAAGCATGATAGACAGTAGTATGACTGTTGCAATTTCTCCTAGGCGCATGAGACACAACATGATTACGCCTAGGCCTATTTCTACCATTTGCATAAGTAGAGCCTGATGCAAGCATAGCATGTGAATCATTATTGTCGGCGTTTCGAGACCGGGGGGTCCCCGAGCCGACGAGTGAGTGTGCCGCGTGCCCCAGCCCAAATGGGTCGAGCGCGTGGGCGAGCGCGAAGGGGGGAAGAGCGAGGCGGCCGGAGCCGGGTCGTGAGGGAGGCGGAGATCCCGCGGCCTTCGTGTTCGTCCCGCGCCCAGGTCGGGTGCGCTTGCAGTAGGGGGTTACAAGCGTCCGCGCGGGTGAGGGGAGCGAGCGGCCCCAAGAGAGCGCCTGCCCCTGCCCTCGTTCCCGCGAGGCCAACCTTCTCTAAGAAGGCCCTGGTCCTTCCTTTTATAGGCGTAAGGAGAGGATCCAGGTGTACAAATGGGGGTGTAGCAAGGTGCTACGTGTCTAGCGGGGGAGAGCTAGCGCCCTAAGTACATGCCAAGGTGGCAGCCGGAGAGATCTTGGCACCCAGCTGGTGTGGCGTTGTGGCCGTCGGAGAAGCAATGGAGCCTGGCGGGGGGACAGCTGTCGGAGTGGTTGGGCCCTTGCTGACGTCCCCCTGCTTCCGTAAGGGAGCTGAGAGCCGCCGTCGTCATGGGTCCAGCGGGGCGCCATCATTGCCTATCTGGCGGAGCTAGCCAGATGGGACGTCAGTCCTGTTTTCTGCTGCCCGAGTCGGCTCGGGGTAGGGTGATGATGACGCTTCCTGTTGTCGTGGCGGACTTGTGCCCTAGGTCGGGCGACGTGGAGGCTCCTCCGAAGCCGAGGTCGAGTCTGTCCTGCATGGCTGAGGCCGAGCCCGAGCTCCTGGGTCGGGCGAAGCGGAGGTCGTTCGGCAGAGGCCAGGGCGGAGTCCGAGCCCTGGGTCGGGCGAAGCGGGGTTCGTCGTCTTCCGGGGCCTTAGCCTGAGTCCGAGCCCTGGGTCGGGCGGAGCGGAGTTCGCCGTCTTCCGGGGCCTTAGCCCGAGTCCGAGCCCTGGGTCGGGCGGAGCGGAGTTCGCCGTCTTCCGGGGCCTTAGCCCGAGTCCGAGCCCTGGGTCGGGCGGAGCGGAGTTCGCCGTCTTCCGGGGCCTTAGCCCGAGTCCGAGCCCTGGGTCGGGCGGAGCGGAGTTCGCCATCTTCCGGGGCCTTAGCCCGAGTCCGAGCCCTGGGTCGGGCGGAGCGGAGTTCGCCGTCTTCTGGGGCCTTAGCCCGAGTCCGAGCCCTGGGTCGGGCGGAGCGGAGTTCGCCGTCTTCCAGGGCCTTAGCCCGAGTCCGAGCCCTGGGTCGGGCGGAGCTTCCTACGGCGCCTTTGGCAAGGCCTGGCTGCCTGTCAGTCTCACTCTTTGCGTTAAATGCCCCTGCGACTCGGTCGGTCGGCGCGGTGATTTAGTCAGGGTTGCTTCTTAACGAAGGCAAGGCCTCAGGCGAGCCGGAGATGCGTCTGCCGTAAAAAGGGGGCCTCGGGCGAGACGGAAAACACCTCAGGGTCGGCTGCCCTTGCCTGAGGCTAGGCTCGGGCGTGGCGTGATCGAGTCACTCGTATGGACTGATCCCTGACTTAATCAAACCCATCAGGCCTCTGCAGCTTTATGCTGATGGGGGTTACCAGCTGAGAATTAGGCGTCTTGAGGGTACCCCTAATTATGGTCCCCGACAGTAGCCCCCGAGCCTCGAAGGGAGTGTTAGCACTCGCTTGGAGGCTTTCGTCGCACTTTTTTGCAAGGGGACCAGCCTTTCTCGGTTGCACTTTGTTCCGGTGGGTGCGCGCGAGCGCACCCGCTGGGTGTAGCCCCCGAGGCCTCGGAGGAGTGGTTTCACTCCTTCGAGGTCTTAATGCCTTGCGTAATGCTTCGGCTGGTCTGGCGGTTCCCTCATGCGAACAGGCCGTAGCCCGGGTGCACTGTCGGGGCCCAAGTTCTCGGGCTGGTATGTTGACGCTGTCAACGGTTTGGCCGAAGCCGGGTTTGCGAGAGCAGCCCCCGAGCCTCCGCACAGGGCGAGAGGGCGATCAGGGACAGACTCGGCTTTTTTACATACGCCCCTACGTCGCCTTTCCGCAAGGAGGAGGGGGGGAGAGCGCCATGTTACCCTCGATGGGCACCGAACATGGTGTCTCCGGTGAGCTGCAATCGGGTAATCCGAGTGGACGTCCGTGCCCCGTTCGTTGGGGGTCGGCTAGGGGCCCGGAGGCACGCCCAAAAGTACCTGCGGGTGATCTGCCGGACCCGGTCCCCTGGCGACGGGGTCCGAGGGCTCGTTGCCTCCCTCCGATGGGATTACGTTACAGGATCGTTCCCGCTGGTCTCGGAAATGTCCTAGGGTACCTCGGGAGCGCAGCCCGAGCCTTGGTTATGTATCGAACGTACCCCTGGTCATCCCTCGCTCGGTGTCTGAGGCGACTGTGAACCCTTCGGGGGGCCAGCCTTCGAACCCCTGATCAGTAATGGGCGCGGAGCCCGAGTAGCCTGAGGCGGTCGTGGAACCTTTCGGGAGGCCGACCTTCGAACCCCTGACCAGTAGTGGGTGTCGGGCCCACGCGATCTGAGGCGGCTGTTGAACCCTTCGGGGGGCCAGCCTTCGAACCCCTGATCAGTAAGGAGGCTCGGAGCCTAGTTCCTTCACGGGGAAGGATCCCTTTGGGGGTATCCCCTTTCCCGGTCCCTGTTGCAAGAGATAGAAAAAGAGGAAAAAGGGAAAAAGGATACGAAATTGAACGACGTGGCGTACCTTTTTTGGTGTGGTCGTTTTGGCGAAGGCGAAGCGTCGCCAGCTGCTCCTGCCAGAAGCGTCGCCTGTCCAGCCGCGGAGTTAATGCGCCGGGGCGAGTAGTTGGCGAGGCTGCTGTTGCGCGTGCGCGATCTGTTCGAGGAACGGGTCACGGGCGCGTCGTCTTCACACCGTGAGAGGGGGTTCTCTCGCTGCCTCCGGATGGGACGTGAGCTTGGCTGACGGCGTGACCGCTGCTCCCGTGCGCCTGCCACCGTCATTACTGCCGGCCCACTTTTGACCGCGTTTGACCGCTGCGTCCGACTGGCGCTGCTGGGTCGCGCGCTAGGTCGCCTCGGGTCGCGGTATCGGTTCCGCAATCGAGGAGGTGCGGCGGTGGCACGAGTGGTACAGTGGCTTGCATGCAGCATCCGGCGCGCCGGTCGCGCGACGCGTGGGCTTGAGCCTCCGTGCTGGCCTGTCAGGAGTCGGAGAGGCGCGTCCACTTGGCGCGGTTGCATGCCGCCCTCATGGCTGCCCGCCCCTTTCGCCCGTTGGTCTGGGCAAAAGTGGAGGGTCACTTGTAACCGCTGGGTGGTTGCGCGCGCCGTGCGCGGCGGTTCGGCTTCTTCCGCTCGGAGCCGGTCTGCATGACATGTGGGTCCCAGCCCCCGCGCCGCAGGGGAGGGCTTTGGAGGCGTGTTGGAGAAGACTCAGCCCGTGACGGTTGGGGGCGCAAGCAGGGAGAGTCGCCTTTAAAAGGAGGGCGACCCCTTTCGTAAGGCGACCATGTCTTCTCCCTCCCTTATGCATCGTATTTTTCCACCTTTCAAGCCCCCGGATGGGGGAAACCGCCGTCTCCTCGCCTCATCGTCGGAGGACACAACTCCGTGGGAGCGGGTACCTTTCAGCCATCGTTCGGCTTCAAGGATTTTCATCACATAGCCCGGTTGCTCCCCTCCGCTGGTGGTCACCCAAGACGGTGACCTCCAGCTCCTGGATGGGGAGAGGCAAACTGGGCTGTGATCCCGGCCCCGCCCTCAGTGTTGAGGGTGTTCATCATCCTCGCTGGGGCGGGGGGCGAGGCGAGCCGAGGCTCCACCTCCTGCGCGGGTAGGCGGACCGCCTCCTCTTCCAGCTTCTGGTGGTGGAGACCATCCTCCAGTTCTGCGGAGGAGACGTCCTCCAGTCATGCTGGGGGAGGCGGGCTGTTGCTGTCCAGCTAGGATGCAACATCCCATCCTCTTCCTCGCTTGCGTGGCGAGGACAGGAGTGAGGACCTGCCGATGCGCCTTGGGGCGACCCACGTTTGCTGGTGATTCACCCAGAGCTTGTCGCTCTGCGGGCTTCCCTGGCGGGGAGGTTGTCCGTACCCGCGGGGACGGAACCGGAGTTCCGTTTGTAATGGCACTTCGAGTGCCGGGTTTTTTGTTCATTTCGACTTTCGGGGCCTGAACATATATGTAACGTCGGCACAGAGCCGTATTTTTTCCTCATTTCCGAGCACTGAGACTCGTCTGCTGATTATCTGAACCGTTTTACCAAGCATGAGTCGCCCCGTGTCAAGGTGACGAGTGAGGTATCCGTATCCCGGAGGCGTAGGAGTCCCTCGGCTCGGTCGGCCCTGTTGTCCGAGGCTCCTCTAGCTTAGTTAAAGAGACCCCTCAGCCGCTCTTCGACGAGCCGAGGCCGGGGGTAGCGATATCAGCATGAGCAGAGGCGGAGTTGGCTCGAAAATGAAACCTGTTTGGCCGGAGCCTAGCCGAGTTGTCCGTTGGCAGGATCGACGCCGGAGTTGGTCAGCCGAGGCTTCGGACCGGGCTGGTGCCCTCGGAAGGTGGTTGGCCGAGGCCCCGGAGGTGGCCGGCCGAGCCGCCCGCTCGGGCCGGATTCCGGAGAAGTTCCTGACAGCGATCGCTCGGGCGTGGTGATGACGTCGTCCTTCGGAGCGGAGACCCTCGGACCGCGTTGCCGTTCGAGGCTAGGTCGGGCCTCGCCGAAGGTGCCGTTGATGCCGAGTGTGTTGCCGCCCCCTTCCAGCGTCAAGACCCGAGCCTGCAGGATCAGATTGTCTTGTAGCGTGGGCCTTGTGCGGCCGTCGAGGCCAGAACACACACCCTTGCTGTGTTGTAAAGCTGCGTCTCTTTTCCTCTTGTTTCGAGCATCTGGACTTTTTGTCGGTGTTGGGGGCCTTCGTCCTCCGAAGGTCCTCAAAAACATGATTTGACAATGTTTTCCAAGTGGATTATGTGAACAGGTATTTTCGGACTCAGAATTATGAACATGAAGCACGGTCAGGACGAAGCCTGAACCAGACGAAGGACGAGCTGATTACCAAGCTCTACGAAGGATGGTGCACAGCCGAAGCTGTGCGCAGGAAAGCTTCGTCGCGATAGCAGAGGGGGGAACCGACTTAGAGATGAAAAGACTACGTGGACCTTGACAGATTTTCATAAGTCATTGACAAATGTAATGGACATGAATGTAATTTTACGTGGGCTGCGTCCCACGTCTATAAATAGATGAACAGTACTCCCGTACTGTTCACGCTGACTTGGCATATGCTTTTGCGTCACGCTTGTACTTTTTACCTTCTCTCAAGACCGAAGGTACATTTGTAATTTATAATCATTTCTATTTCTCCATGTTAATAAAATAGAAATGATGATATGATGATGTTTATATTTCATGCTTTATATGAATCCTTCGTCATTACTTGTTATATTTACGAAGGTATGTCTCTTGTGACCTTCGTCCGAAACTCATTGTTTCCCGAAGGGGAATAATGTTTAGTAGGACGAAGGGCTTTAACACTTAACACTTTTTATGTTGCCTTGTTCTTAACTCTTAGCATTTGAGAACAAGTCACCAACATTGGCGCCCACCTCCGGTGAACTCACTTCCACTTCGAGTTTTTTGAACACCTTCGGAAGCTATAGACCTTCGCTATGGCGCCGAAGAAAGCTTCAGCGACTGGGGCTGCAGCACTGCAACCGCTGGACCACAACCAGGAGACCGTCTCTCTTCGGGAGGCCCGAAGCCAGAAGAGAAAGGCCGTCAGCCCGACGCTTCAGGAGGAAGAGCTAGACCAAGAAATCAGGGATATGGAGATGCTACATCAACAGGTGCAGAGGAAGAAGGAGAAGATGGCCCGGCTAGCTGAGTTGCAACGGCAGATAGACGAAGCCTCTGAGGAAGTTCGCCATCTTACTCACGATGAGCAAAACAGAAGGCCTCAGCAGAAAGACCTTCATCAGGAGGGCTTCGTCAACGAAGATGACTGGTATGACAATTTCCATCAGGGAAATTTTGTTTTCGATGATGCTTCTCCTTTGTCCGCTGAGCTGCAGGCTACACCTTGGCCTCCATCCTATAAGCCACCCCAGCTTCCCATGTTCGACGGCCACTCAGACCCGAAGCAGTTCTTGATGAGCTACGAAGCAACAGTGTCTTCGTATGGGGGCAATGCTGCAGTCATGGCGAAGTTTTTCGTTATGGCCGTCAGTAATGTTGCTCAGACCTGGTATTCCTCCCTTCGACCAGGAACGATCACCTCATGGCAGAAGCTGAAGGATATGTTGTTAACCAGCTTTCAAGGATTTCAGACGAAGCCGGTCACTGCTCAAGCCTTGTTCCAGTGCACTCAGGATCATGAAGAATACCTTCAGGCGTATGTCAGAAGGTTCTTGCGTTTGAGGGCGCAGGCACCAACGGTGCCCAATGAAATTGTTATCGAAGCCATGATCAAGGGGCTTCGTTCTGGACCTGCAGCCCAATACTTTGCTAGGAAGCCTCCTCAGACTCTGGAGAAGCTACTCCAAAAGATGGACGAGTACATTCGTGCTGATAATGACTTTCGCCAAAGAAGGGAGGAGGCCTTCAGATTTTCTGAGATGACCAGGGGCTTCGGGGGACGATTCTATCCGAGGCATGTCAGGTCCATCCACAACACTCAAAATGATGATAAGGGGAGTCAGCAGAACAGGCCGCAGTGCTCCTCACAGGCTTCGGGGCAACAGCAAACTTTCTTTCGGCCACCAGCTCCAAGAGGCAGAGGCGCCAGGGGCTTCGGCGGGAGATTTGGAGATCAACCAAGGAGGACATTTTGCTTATTCTGCGGTGAGAACAAGGGCCATACCACCAGGATGTGCCATGTCACCATCCAGAAACAAAAGGAGCTAGCAGAAGCTGCAGCGCAACAGGGACAGCCGAAGCAGGTCATGCATACTGCTTCGTACCATCAGCCTTACATCCCGGAGTACGTGGGCAACCACCCTGCAGTTTCCGTAGCTTCGGCAAGTCAACCTCAAGCTTCATGGCAACAGCCCCCGCCTCCACCTCCGCTGCAACAAGGCCAACAGCCAGAAGGGAGCCAATATGTTCCGCACCAAAGGGATCTCAGAGAGCAATCTGAAGCCCGTACAGTCAATAGTACTGTGCCAGAGTCGAAGCACATTTATTGACAAATATCCTACTTTGATAGCAGTCTTTTCCGTTTAAGTTCTGTTTTCTGTGTAATAAAGAACACTTCAGTTTTCATATAATAGTTTCGTGGTTGGTTATCAGAAAAACCTATCTTCTCTACAGGCTTAAGTTGCTGAAGCTTAAAAATTTGCGGTAACAAGGAGGACCTTCGGATTATTAAAGATCCTTCAACGCAACAAAAAGTCGTTCTAAGGAACGCAGAGTAAGTTGCCGAAGTTACAAAAAGCCGTTCCAAAGGGAGCGCAGTGTAAGTTTTTTGCTCCAAAGACGTTCCTAAGGGAATGCAGAGCTTATACCGTCTAAGTAAAAGGCGAAGAAGCTCCAAAGACGTTCCTAAGGGAATGCAGAGCTTATACCGTCTAAGTAAAAGGCGAAGAAGCTCCAAAGACGTTCCTAAGGGAATGCAGAGCTTACGAATATATTTTGTGTGTATCTTCGGAACAAATGTCATTTGCATAACATAACATCATCACATCATTTTGCATAACATAAGCATCATACATCATGTTGCATTTGGCAAAAGAAGGGGACACAGTATCAACCTTCGAAAGGACGCTTTGAGAAAGTGAAAATTGTGTAAAAGTCACGAGGGAATACAATGATAATCTTCGGAATACAGCTTCGGAGAATATTTTTACGAAGCATGGACGAGCTTCATCAGAGCAATATCGAAATTGTATAGCTTCGGAGAATGTTTTCACGAAGCATGGACGTGTTTCATCAGAATAATTTTAACGGAGGATGTCTTCTTCACGAAGCATGAAAAGAAGGGAAGGTGTTTTTTCGCCGAAGGCTCAAAAATGGTATGTATGTAGAGTTTCATGCATCGTAAAGAATTGAATAATGAAAAGAGACTTGTATATTACATTCAAATGTACAAAATGTTACATAGATCACACTTTAAATGTTTTTTCTAAATAGCATCTAGTCTTCTCTTAATACTGCTTCGGCGGCCTCATTTAGAAGTTGATCAACAACTTTATCCATGATAGCTTCGGCCATTTGTTTAATTTCGTCATCCCCTTTTGTGTGAGGGTCAGCAGACGATCCAGCAGGTTCTGAGGGAATAGAACATTTCTTTATTACTATTACAAATCGCGAGCAAAGTTTGAAATAAAAATTGCAACACAATAAGAACGACTAATTAATACCTAATTGCCCTTCGGGCTCTGTACTTCTTTCGGCAGCTTCTGCTACTTTCCTAGCATCATGGATGCCTTTTTCACTTCTTTGAATAATTTCTTGTGCCATTTCTCGGCCGCCGTTGTCCCAGATATCAGTGAAGAACTTACCGCCAACCATGCTTGCTTCGGTTGAGGGATCTTTGATGTCTTCAGAGGACAGGGCAGCTTCGGACTGAGCTAAGGATTTTATATGTTCACAACCTTTCTTCTCCAAAACAGCAGCAACTCCTCTGGCGCCTGAAAAAGCGCAGATGTCACCACGGCCGCTCAGGATTTCCTCGAAGGCTTCGGCTTCGTGACTAATCCAGTCCAGTGGACCTTCGGGATTGCCTCTTGAAAAGTCTTCTTCACTAGAAAAGGCGCCAACGCTGGCGAAGCTGGATTTTATCTTTTTGACGCATTCTACAGATTTAACATAGCATTTCCTCTGAGATGCATGAAGCTCTTTAACACTTAACTCTAAATTATTGACCATATGATCACTAAGTTCTCGTTTTGTTTCCTCAAGCACACGTTCCTCTTTAGCTCTAGCTAGCTGTTTCTGAAGATCTTTAATTTCACGTTTTTGGGCTTCCGCCTGGGCTTTTGAAGCAGCTTCGTCCTTCTTTACCTTATCTACCAGTGTAAGCAGAATTTTATCCTTCTCAAGAGCTTCGTTTCTCAGTTTAATAACTTCTGATCGAAGGTTGTTGAACGCAATTTCATAGCTTTCATCTTCGGCACTCTTTTGTGCTCTTAGTGCGTTGCTCAGGATCAAACCCTATACAAAAAAGAATCCATATAAGGATAAAGGAATGAATTACGTATTGTAAAATTTTTTCAAACGACTAATTCCCATACCTTTAGGCTATTATATGCAAGACTATCCGCGAGATCTTCCTTCGTCATAGCGCATAATCCAGCTTCAAGCTTCGGGAATCCCATACTTCTAGCCATCTCTCGGCAGACAGATAGTTCTTTATTATCAGGAAGGCAGTACAGGAAGTCATCTTCATTAGTCCCGTTAAACACTACTGCCCCTTTCGGATATTTTAGCTCTCTGGCATAGTAGTTAGCTTCGTAAGTTTCCTCTTCGGATAATTTCTTCCCCGAAGCATGTCGCACGATGTAATCGCGTGCGCTGGAAGGAGCTTCGGGGGCGGCAGTGTCAATTTCTTTAACCAAAGCTGGTTCTGATATTTTCTCGGTCTCCAAAGATTGTTCCTTGGTGGGCTCTGAAGGCCCAGCTTCAGCTTCAGGTTGTTGCTTCGAAGCTTCAGCAACTTCAGCCTCGGTAGACACTTCGGCAACTTCAATAGTCCCTTTTGGAGTTGTGCTTGAAGACTTAATTGTCTCCAAAACATCTAACACGTTCACCATTCTTTTTCTTCTCGGGGTCACCGACGGGCCCTTTTGATTTTTTGTTGTTTCAACAGTTGCCGAAGGACTTAAGATTTCCGATATTTTTCGCTCTTCAATCTTCGGTTTTTCTGCTTTTTCGGCTGAAGGTGCTTCAGTTTTCTCTTCTATCTTCGGCACTGGAGCTGGTTCTGTAGCTTCAGAGGCCAAAGAGACTTCACCAATAAATTTTGGCACTGTGGCCGGCTCAATAAAGCGCGCTCGGTGGGTGAGCACCTTCATCTTTTTCCTTTGCGGCGCTGGCTCACTAGTGGCACTTGTGGTAGCTTCTGTCGCAGGAGAAGTAAATTTTCTTTTGCGACCCAGTACCGGATAATGATAGTCAGGGTAGACAAACCCGATTGCGTCAAATACCCGGTTGAGCCTTTTCTTCTTTCGGCCTCCGAAGGCTGCTGATAACGCAGTATTTTCGGCCTTCGAATATGCCCCAAGCAGTTCGTCACTTAATGTTTCAATGCTTTTCAACCAGTCATCATCAGGTTCAACAAATTTATCTGCATATTTGAATGTGTATTTCAGTCGGACCAGTCCGCCTTCGTCGGACTCTTTAATGGTCTCCTTCGGCATTTCCCACTTTTCTGCAAGTGGCCATACCCTGAAGGCAATGTGCTCTTGGACCAAGTCCCTTGTCCCAATGAAAGAGCAGATTACGCCGAAGGCTCTTTGGCATTCCTCGGCTGCTTCGTCCATTTCAACCTTCGGCCTTCGAAGTCCGAAGCGTTGCCAGATGGGGCGCATAATGATACTCTTAACATTTTCTTGCGCTGATAAGTCATTCTTTACATAGAACCACTCTGTCATCCAGGCTCCGGGCCACCTCTTCCGAAAGGTTGGCACAGGGCGGCTTGACCCGGAGCGGGCACCGAAGCTGTAACACCCAAAGTTGTTGTGATATTGTTCTTTCCCCCAGGGCTTCGTCTCATATAACAACTCATGAATATTGCAAAAGCTTTTAGCATTTGGTTCTAAACCTTGGCTTCTCGCAGCCCAGACAAACAACCCCATTCTTATGATAGCTTCGGGAGTAATTTGATGAATGTAGACTTGAAATGTCTTCAGGACTTCAACAACAAAGTTGCTTAGGGGGAATCGAAGCCCAGCCTTGAGAAAGCTTCGGAAGATTACGACTTCATCTTCTTCTGGGGTGGGAGAAGTCTTTTCTCCAGCGTCAGCCCTCACAATAGATATATCTCGAAAATACCGCCCCCTCATATTATCAATATGACTCTGCTTGATAGTGGTTTTCCCGAAAACCGTGTGACTTGGCCGCCATGGTCGATCTTCGGCCTCTTCCCCACCACTTTCTACATCATAGCTGTCGCTGTCACCAGTATCTTCGGACAAACCTTCAAGAATCTCCTTGGTGATTTTCTCCGTATTGGTCTCCGCCATCGCTATGAGGAACCCCAAATTCTTCTCTTCGTCGAGACTCAGCTTCGTCTCGGCAGGGATCTTCTTACCTTCAGACATCTTCGGAAACGCTAAAAAACTGTTTTCGAGGCCGAAGCTTCAAAATCAAAAAGACCAGCAAATCTTAGTGCACAAGAGCTAAAAATTTAGTGGGCCGAAGCAGATGGCAAGTGTGCGTACCAAATAAGTTTGCGGTATGATCTTATTTATACCCCCAGGGCGTTGAAAATTGAAAGACCCCACTTGTCAGTGAATGTTGCTATTCTAGCAAAGGGAAGGTGTTTTTTCGGACCTTCGGCTCAAGGCCTTCGTCCATATCGCAATCTGAATTTATTATTAACAAATTAATATTGCGAGGGGCTACTGTTGGGGGCCTTCGTCCTCCGAAGGTCCTCAAAAACATGATTTGACAATGTTTTCCAAGTGGATTATGTGAACAGGTATTTTCGGACTCAGAATTATGAACATGAAGCACGGTCAGGACGAAGCCTGAACCAGACGAAGGACGAGCTGATTACCAAGCTCTACGAAGGATGGTGCACAGCCGAAGCTGTGCGCAGGAAAGCTTCGTCGCGATAGCAGAGGGGGGAACTGACTTAGAGATGAAAAGACTACGTGGACCTTGACAGATTTTCATAAGTCATTGACAAATGTAATGGACATGAATGTAATTTTACGTGGGCTGCGTCCCACATCTATAAATAGATGAACAGTACTCCCGTACTGTTCACGCTGACTTGGCATATGCTTTTGCGTCACGCTTGTACTTTTTACCTTCTCTCAAGACCGAAGGTACATTTGTAATTTATAATCATTTCTATTTCTCCATGTTAATAAAATAGAAATGATGATATGATGATGTTTATATTTCATGCTTTATATGAATCCTTCGTCATTACTTGTTATATTTACGAAGGTATGTCTCTTGTGACCTTCGTCCGAAACTCATTGTTTCCCGAAGGGGAATAATGTTTAGTAGGACGAAGGGCTTTAACACTTAACACTTTTTATGTTGCCTTGTTCTTAACTCTTAGCATTTGAGAACAAGTCACCAACAGTCGGTAACTGGGATGTTAGTGCGAGCGAGAGTTGCTTCTCGCGGAAGGTGATGAGTGAGGTATCCGTATCCCGGAGGCGTGGGAGTCCCTCGGCTCGGTCGGCCTTGCCGCTTACGCGTACTTTCACCCGTCAATGAGGTCCCGTCACCGACTTGGTCGAGAAGGCCCGAAAGATCGCTTCGGCAGAAGGGCTTCCGAACGTAAAGACTTGTTCAATCCGTGGAGCCGCTTTATCCGAACGTGAGTTACTTATCGCAGAAGGTGATGAGTGAGGTATCCGTATCCCGGAGGCGTAGGAGTTCCTCGGCTCGGTCAGCCTTGACTGCTTACGTGTACCCCGTCGTTTCTGGGACCCACTTTTCGAAGTAGTCTAAAAGCACGAAAGACATTCTGGTAAAAGAGATTTTTTTTCGAGGAAAATTTTGACGCAGAGGGGGTTTCCCCCCTTTTAGCCCCCGAGGGAGGGTCGGGCTTTGCCGAGGCGAGGCCGACCCTTCCTTGTTGACTAAACTTTGCGTGGGTGCGAGGTATATGAACAACTTGGAAACATCTTAAGGGTAGAAGCGACGTAGCTGTTGGATGTTCCAAGCGTTGCCGTAGACCTCGCCTTGACTGTTGGCCAGCTTGTACGTTCCGGGCTTCAGAACTTTGGCGATGACGAACGGCCCCTCCCAGGGGGACGTGAGCTTGTGCCTCCCTCGGGCGTCTTGCCGCAGCCGAAGCACCAGGTCGCCCACCTGGAGGTCTCGGGGTCGGACCCCTCGGGCGTGGTAGCGTCACAGGGACTGCTGATACCGTGCCGAGTGTAGTAAGGCCTTGTCCCGAGCCTCTTCCAGCTGGTCCAGCGAGTCTTCTCGGCTAGCTTGGTTGCTTTGATCGTCGTAGGCTCTCGTCCTCGGGGAGCCGTATTCCAGGTCCATGGGCAAGACGGCCTCGGCCCCGTAGACCAGGAAGAACGGCGTAAAACCCGTGGCTCGGCTCGGCGTCGTCCTCAGGCTCCAGACCACCGAGGGGAGTTCCTTCATCCATCGCTTGCCGAACTTGTTGAGGTCATTGTAAATCCGAGGCTTGAGCCCTTGTAGAATCATGCCATTGGCGCGCTCTACTTGCCCATTCGACATGGGATGAGCTACGGCGGCCCAGTCTACCCGGATGTTGTGATCCTCGCAAAAATCCAAGAATTTTTTGCCGGTGAACTGGGTGCCGTTGTCGGTGATGATGGAGTTCGGGACCCCGAAGCGATGGATGATGTTGGTGAAGAACTCCACCGCCTGCTCGGACCTGATGCTGTTCAGGGGTCGGACCTCGATCCACTTGGAGAATTTGTCGATGGCGACCAGCAGGTGCGTGTAGCCCCCGGGCGCCTTCTACAGAGGGCCGACGAGGTCCAGACCCCACACAGCGAAGGGCCAGGTGATGGGTATCGTCTGCAGAGCCTGAGCGGGCAGGTGGGTCTGCTTCGCATAGAATTGGCACCCTTCGCAGGCGCGGACAATTCTAGTGGCGTCAGCCACCGCCGTCGGCCAGTAGAAGCCTTGCCGGAAAGCGTTCCCGACGAGGGTTCGAGGTGCTGCATGATGGCCGCAAGCCCCCGAGTGTATTTCCTGCAGGAGTTCCTGACCTTCGGCGATGGAGATGCATCGCTGGAGGATGCCCGAGGGGCTACGGTGGTAGAGCTCCTTCTCATCGCCCAACAAGACGAACGACTTGGCGCGTCGCGCTACCCGCCGAGCCTCGGCTCGGTCGAGGGGCAGTTCTCCTTGGCGGAGATATTGCAGGTACGGGGTCTGCCAATCTTGATCTGGCGTGACCCCGCTCCGCTCCTCCTCGATGCGCAGTGCTTCGCCCTCGGGGGCCGAGGGTTCCTCGGGCTGAACCGAGGATGGCTCGGGCTGGGCCGAGGCCACCTCGGACGGGGCCGAGGGCGCCTCGGGCTCGGGCGTGTCGCCGATCTTGACGGAGGGTTGGTGCAGATCCCGGGAGAAGACGTCTGGGGGAACCGTCGTTCGCCCCGAGGCTATCTTTGCCAGCTCGTCCGCAGTCTCGTTGTAGCGCCGGGCGATGTGGTTAAGCTCGAGCCCGTAGAACTTGTCTTCCAGGCGTCGAACCTCATCACAGTAGGCCTCCATCTTCGGGTCGCGGCAGTGGGAGTTCTTCATGACTTGGTCGATGACGAGCTGCGAGTCGCCGCGAGCATCGAGGCGTCGGACCCCTAGCTCGATGGCGATTCGCAATCCGTTGATCAGAGCCTCGTACTCAGCCACATTGTTGGACGCCGGGAAATGGAGGCGGAGCACGTAGCGCAGGTGTTTCCCGAGGGGCGAGACGAAGAGCAGGCCCGCGCCGGCTCCCGTCTTCATCAGCGACCCATCGAAAAACATGGTCCAGAGCTCCGGTTGGATCGGAGCCGTCGGCAACTGTGTGTCGACCCATTCGGCTACGAAGTCCGCCAGTACCTGGGACTTGATGGCCTTCCGAGGGGCGAACGAGATTGTCTCGCCCATGATTTCCACCGCCCACTTTGCGATCCGTCCCGAGGCTTCTCGGCACTGGATGATCTCCCCCAGGGGGAAGGATGACACCACAGTCTCCGGATGAGACTCGAAGTAATGTCGCAGCTTTCGCCTCGTCAGGATCACTGCATACAGTAGCTTCTGGACGTGGGTAGCGGATCTTGGTCTCGGACAGCACCTCGCTGACGAAGTAAACTGGCCTCTGAATGGGCAAAGCATGCCCCTCTTCATGCCTTTCGACCACGATCGCGGCGCTGACCACCTGAGTGGTAGCGGCGACGTAGACCAAGAGGGCTTCTCCATCAGCTGGGGGTACCAAGACGGGCGCCTGGGTGAGGAGCGCCTTCAGGTTCCCGAGAGCTTCCTCGGCCTCGGGAGTCCAAGTGAAGCACTCGGCCTTCCTTAAGAGACGGTACAGGGGCAGGCCTCTTTCGCCGAGGCGCGAGATGAAACGGCTCAAGGCCGTGAGACATCCCATGACCCTCTGTACGCCTTTTAAGTCCTTGATGGGCCCCATGTTTGTGATGGCTGCGATCTTCTCCGGGTTGGCTTCGATGCCCCGCTCGGAGGCGATGAATCCCAGGAGCATGCCTCGGGGCACCCCGAAGACGCACTTCTCGGGATTGAGCTTGACGCCCTTCGCCTTGAGACACCGGAATGTCACTTCAAGGTCGGAGAGAAGGTCGGAGGCTTTCCTTGTCTTGACTACGATGTCATCGACGTAGGCCTCGACCGTGCGACCAATGTGTTCGCCGAACACATGGTTCATGCACCGCTGGTACGTTGCACCCGCGTTCCTCAAACCGAACGGCATGGTGACATAACAGTACATGCCGAAGGACGTGATGAAAGAAGTCGCGAGCTGGTCGGACTCTTTCATCTTGATTTGATGATACCCTGAGTAGGCATCGAGGAAAGACAGGGTTTCGCACCCAGCAGTGGAGTCCACGATTTGATCGATGCGAGGTAGAGGGTAGGGGACCTTCGGACACGCTTTGTTGAGACCAGTGTAGTCTACACACATCCGCCATTTCCCCCCTTTCTCCCTCACAAGTACAGGGTTGGCAAGCCATTCTGGATGGAATACCTCTTTGATGAACCCTGCTGCCATCAGCTTGTGGATCTCCTCGCCTATCACCCAGCGCCTTTCCTCGTCGAATCGGCGCAGAGGCTGTCTGACCGGTCGGGCTCCGGCCCGAATATCCAGCGAGTGCTCGGCGACATTCCTCGGTATGCCAGGCATGTCCGAGGGACTCCACGCAAAGACGTCGGCGTTTGCGCGGAGAAAGTCGACGAGCACTGCTTCCTATTTGGGGTCGAGCCTGGAACCGATCCGGATCTGCTTGGAGGTGTCGCCACTGGGGTCGAGAGGGACGGCCTTAACCGTCTTCGCTGGCTCGAAGTTGCCGGCGTGTCGCTTCACGTCCGGCACCTCTCGGGAGAGGCTTTCCAGGTCGGCGATGAGGGCCTCGGACTCGGCGAGGGCCTCGGCGTACTCCACGCACTCCACATCGCATTCGAACGCGTGTTTGTACGTCGGGCCGACGGTGATGACCCCGTTGGGGCCCGGCATCTTGAGCTTCAGGTAGGTGTAGTTGGGGATGGCCATGAACTTCGCGTAGCATGGCCTTCCCAATACTGCGTGGTAGGTTCCTCGGAACCCGACCACCTCGAACGTCAAAGTCTCCCTTCGGAAGTTGGAGGGTGTTCCGAAGCAGACAGGAAGGTCGAGCTGTCCGAGGGGCTGGACGCGCTTCCCAGGAATGATCCCGTGGAAGGGCGCAGCGCCTGCTCGGACGGATGACAGATCGACGCGCAGGAGCCTGAGGGTCTCGGCGTAGATGATATTGAGGCAGCTGCCCCCATCCATCAGGACCTTGGTGAGCCTGACGTCGCCGATGACGGGGTCGACGACGAGCGGGTACTTCCCCGGGCTCGGCACGTGGTCGGGGTGGTCATCTTGGTCGAAGGTGATGGGCTTGTCGGACCAGTCTAGGTAGACTGGCGCCGCCACCTTCACCGAGCAGACCTCCCAACGCTCTTGCTTACGATGCCGAGCCGAGGCATTCGCCGCATGCCCTCCGTAGATCATGAAGCAGTCGCGGACCTCGGGGAACTCTCCTGCTTGGTGATCTTCCTTTTTGTTGTCGTTGCGGGCCCTGCCACCCTCTGCGGGTGGCCCGGCCCGGTGGAAGTGGCGCCGAAGCATGACGCACTCCTCGAGGGTGTGCTTGACGGGCCCCTGATGGTAGGGGCACGTCTCCTTGAGTGCCTTGTCGAAGAGGTTGGCGCCTCCGGGGGGCTTCCGAGGGTTCTTGTATTCGGCGGCGGCGACAAGGTCCGTGCTGGCGGCGTCGCGTTTCGCTTGCGACTTCCTCCTGCCTTTCTTCTTGGCGCCGAGCGGAGTAGACGCCTCGGGAGCATCTTCCGACGGGCGGCCCTGGGGCTGCTTGTCCTTTCGGAAGATGGCCTCGACCGCCTCCTGACCAGAGGCGAACTTGGTGGCGACGTCCATCAGCTCGCTCGCCCTGGTGGGGGTCTTGCGACCCAACTTGCTCACCAGGTCACGGCAGGTGGTGCCGGCAAGGAACGCGCCGATGACATCGGAGTCGGTGATGTTGGGCAGCTCGGTGCGCTGCTTCGAGAATCGCCGGATGTAGTCCCGAAGAGACTCTCCCGGCTGTTGCCGGCAGCTTCGGAGGTCCCAGGAATTCCCGGGGCGCACGTACGTGCCTTGGAAGTTGCCGGCAAAAGCTTGGACCAGATCCTCCCAGTTGGAAATCTGCCCCAGAGGCAGGTGCTCCAACCAAGCGCGAGCAGTGTCGGAGAGGAACAGGGGGAGGTTGCGGATGATGAGGTTGTCGTCGTCCGTTCCACCCAGTTGATAGGCCAGGCGGTAGTCCGCGAGCCACAATTCCGGTCTCGTTTCCCCCGAGTACTTTGTGATAGTAGTCGGGGGTCGGAATCGGGTCGGAAACGGCGCCCGCCGAATGGCCCGGCTGAAGACCTGCGGACCGGGTGGTTCGGGCGAGGGACTCCGATCCTCCCCGCTGTCGTAGCGTCCCCCACGCCTGGGGTGATAACCTCGGCGCACCCTTTCGTCGAGGCGGGCCCGACGGTCGCGATGAGGGTGCTCGTCGCCGAGGTGGCCCGGGGCCGCAGGCGCGGTGTTGCGCGTGCGCCCGGTGTAGACCGAGGCTTCCCGCATGAGCCGGGAAGTCGCGGCACGAGGTTCCGAGGGGTACCCCTGCCTTCGGGAGGCAGAGCTCTTGGCCCGCCGGGCAGCAGCGCCTTCCAGGAGATGCTTGAGCTCTCCCTGGATTCGCCGACCCTCGGTGGTTGATGACTCCGGCATCGCGCGGAGGAGCATCGCTGCGGCTGCCAGGTCCTGACCGGTTCCGCCGGATGCGGGTGGCGGTCCGTCCCTGGCATCGTTGGCGATGCGGTGCTGGAGACCCTGGGGCAGGTGACGTATTTCTCTGGCCGGGGGCTGGCCCGCCCATACCTGCCCGACGTCCCGGCGGATTGCCTCGAGAGCTCCTGCTCCCTCATCGAGCCCGGCCTGCGCCCCGCGGACTTGCTCGAGCTGTGGGTCGTGACCCCCCGCCGGAACGGGGACCACAGCTAGCTCCCGCGGGATGTCGGCGCGAGGCGCTGGCCTAGGGAGATCACCATCCTCCGGCATGCCAAGACAGCTGCCTCCGGAGGGATCCCCTAGCTCGACGTGGAAACATTCGCGGCTCGGGCCGCAGTCCTTGTCGTCAAGGCTGCGGCTGCCGTCGGAACAGTCGGAGAGGCAGTAGTTGCATGCGGTCATGAAGCCCCGCATGGCACTGGGGTTGCCAGATCCAGAGAAATCCCAGCAGATGCTGGGGTCGTCATCTTCCTCGGACCCAGAGGGTCCGTAGGTCGAGACGCCCGTCAATCGGTCCCAAGGCGACCGCACACGAAACCCGAAAGGGGTTGCACTCGCCTCAACGTGAGCGCCCGCCAGAGCGAGGTCACTAGGCGGGTTGAGGCCGAGTCGAAATGACAAAGGATGGGAATCAGCCTGTACCTTGTGGTCGGCGAGGAGCGACGAAGTCACATCGGGGGCTGATCGCGCCGTCGTCCTGGGTACGAGTGCGACGTCCTGCAGGCCCTCCGTGAGCGCGCTGGCGTCGTCCACTTGCTCGGAGTCGGCGTGTCGCGGGGGGACGGCGCTCGCCTTCGCCTCAAACGCGAGGGTGACGCCCGACGCGTCCTCAGTTGGGGCGCTGGGGATGTCGATTTGCTCGACAGCCGACTGAGCGCAGCCTCCCGCTCGGCCCTGGTTGCCCCGCCTCCTCCTCCGATGGCGAGGGAGAGGATGGGGCGAGCTCGAAAGTTGTCCTTCCCCCACGCGGGAAAGACATCGTCGATTCCGCCGCCGGCGGGCGGGCTGTCCGCCACCATTGTCGCTGTCGCGCGGCGGTGGAAGGAGTATCATGTCGTAGCTGCCGTCGAAAGACATGAACTCAAGGCTCCCGAAACGGAGCACCGTCCCGGGTTGAAGAGGTCGTTGGAGACTGCCCATCTGGAGCTTGACGGGAAACTGCTCGTCAACACGCAGCAGGCCCCTACCTGGCGCGCCAACTGTCGGCGTTTCGAGACCGGGGGGTCCCCGAGCCGATGAGTGAGTGTGCCGCGTGCCCCAGCCCAGATGGGTCGAGCGCGTGGGCGAGCGCGAAGGGGGGAAGAGCGAGGCGGCCGGAGCCGGGTCGTGAGGGAGGCGGAGATCCCGCGGCCTTCGTGTTCGTCCCGCGCCCAGGTCGGGTGCGCTTGCAGTAGGGGGTTACAAGCGTCCGCGCGGGTGAGGGGAGCGAGCGGCCCCAAGAGAGCGTCTGCCCCTGCCCTCGTTCCCGCGAGGCCAACCTTCTCTAAGAAGGCCCTGGTCCTTCCTTTTATAGGCGTAAGGAGAGGATCCAGGTGTACAAATGGGGGTGTAGCAAGGTGCTATGTGTCTAGCGGGGGAGAGCTAGCGCCCTAAGTACATGCCAAGGTGGCAGCCGGAGAGATCTTGGCACCCAGCTGGTGTGGCGTCGTGGCCGTCGGAGAAGCAATGGAGCCTGGCGGGGGGACAGCTGTCGGAGTGGTTGGGCCCTTGTTGACGTCCCCCTGCTTCCGTATGGGAGCTGAGAGCCGCCGTCGTCATGGGTCCAGCGGGGCGCCATCATTGCCTATCTGGCGGAGCTAGCCAGATGGGACGTCAGTCCTGTTTTCTGCTGCCCGAGTCGGCTCGGGGTAGGGTGATGATGACGCTTCCTGTTGTCGTGGCGGACTTGTGCCCTAGGTCGGGCGACGTGGAGGCTCCTCCGAAGCCGAGGTCGAGTCTGTCCTGCATGGCCGAGGCCGAGCCCGAGCTCCTGGGTCGGGCGAGGCGGAGGTCGTTCGACAGAGGCCAGGGCGGAGTCCGAGCCCTGGGTTAGGCGAAGCGGGGTTCGTTGTCTTCCGGGGCCTTAGCCTGAGTCCGAGCCCTGGGTCGGGCGGAGCGGAGTTCGCCGTCTTCCGGGGCCTTAGCCCGAGTCCGAGCCCTGGGTCGGGCGGAGCGGAGTTCGCCGTCTTCTGGGGCCTTAGCCCGAGTCTGAGCCCTGGGTCGGGCGGAGCGGAGTTCGCCGTCTTCCGGGGCCTTAGCCCGAGTCCGAGCCCTGGGTCGGGCGGAGCGGAGTTCGCCGTCTTCCGGGGCCTTAGCCCGAGTCCGAGCCCTGGGTCGGGCGGAGCGGAGTTCGCCGTCTTCCGGGGCCTTAGCCCGAGTCCGAGCCCTGGGTCGGGCGGAGCTTCCTACGGCGCCTTTGGCAAGGCCTAGCTGCCTGTCAGTCTCACTCTTTGCGTTAAATGCCCCTGCGACTCGGTCGGTCGGCGCGGTGATTTAGTCAGGGTTGCTTCTTAACGAAGGCAAGGCCTCGGGCGAGCCGGAGATGCGTCTGCCGTAAAAAGGGGGCCTCGGGCGAGACGGAAAACACCTCAGGGTCGGCTGCCCTTGCCTGAGGCTAGGCTCGGGCGTGGCGTGATCGAGTCACTCGTATGGACTGATCCCTGACTTAATCAAACCCATCAGGCCTCTGCAGCTTTATGCTGATGGGGGTTACCAGCTGAGAATTAGGCGTCTTGAGGGTACCCCTAATTATGGTCCCCGACAATTATAAATAGGTAAAGCAGCATGATCAAAACTCCTATTATAATGAGAAACTTTCTTAACATGAGCATAAATATAGGCATGTTTCTTTTGATCATGTGAGGAATGTGAGCTACTGGCTATAGGAGCCTTCCCTTTCCCCTTGAGATTGGAAGTCCTTTGGCTTGTTAAGTTCTTGGTTTCCTTTTGAAAACCAAGTCCATCCTTAATTGAGGGGTGTCTACCAACGGTGTAGGCATCCCTAGCAAATTTTAATTTTTCATAATCATTTTTGCAAGTGTTAAGTTGATCATTAAGACTTGCAACATCATTATTTAACTTAGCACTAGTGGCAACATGTTCATCAAAATTAACATCTTTACATCTATTGCAAATAACTACGTGTTCTACACATGAACTAGTTGCATTCCCTTCTTCTAACTTAGTATTCAAATCAATATTTAAATCCTTTAAGCTAGCAATAGATTCATGACAGGAAGATAACTCAGATGACAGTATTTCATTTTTCTTAATTTCTAAAGCAAGAGATTTTTTGAACACTAACAAATTTGTCATGTTCCTCATATAAAATATCCTCTTGCTTTTCTAGCAGTTTATCTTTTTCATTAAGAGCATCAATTAATTCATTAATTTTTTCTACTTTAGCTCTATCTAATCCCTTAAACAAATCAGTGTAATCTACCTCATCATCGGAAGATTCCTCATCGCTAGAAGAAGTGTACTTAGGAGTGTCTCGAATACGTATCTTCTTCTCCTTAGCCATAAGGCATGTATGGCATTCATTGGGGAAGAGTGAAGATTTGTTGAAGGCCGAGGTAGCTAGTCCTTCATCCTCAGAGTCGGAGGAGGAGCAGTCGGAGTTCCATTCCTTCCCAATGTGTGCCTCGCCCTTGGCCTTCCGGTAGTTCTTCTTCTTCTCTCTTTTCCCATGCTTCTCTTGTGCCTAGTCATTATCGTTATCGGGGCATTAAGCTATAAAATGACCAGACACCGCATTTGAAGTAGGAGCATTTTCCCCTTGACTTGTTCTTGTTGGGGTACTCCTTGCGTCCTTTTAGCGCGGTCTTGAAGCGCTTGATGATAAGTGCCATCTCATCCTCATTGAGCCTGGTAGCCTCCACTTGTGCTACCTTGCTTGGTAGTGCCTCCCTGCTGCTAGTTGCTTTGAGAGCAACGGGCTGTGGCTCGTAGACGGGCAGTGGACCGTTCAAGGCGTCATCCACATATCTTGCCTCCTTAACCATCATGCGCCCGCTTACGAATTTTCCGAGGATCTCCTCGGGCGTCATTTTGGTGTACCTGGTGTTTTCATGAATAAGATTCACAAGATGGGGGTCAATAACTGTAAATGACTTGAGCATGAGTCGGACGACGTCATGATCCATCCATCTTGTGCTCCCGTAGTTTTAGATTTTGTTGACCAGGGTCTTGAGCCTGTTGTAGGTCTGTGTTGGCTCCTCTCCCCTGATCATCGCGAACCTCCCCAGCTCGCCTTCCACCAGTTCCATCTTGGTGATCATGGTGGTGTCATTACCCTCATGAGATATTTTGAGGGTGTCCCAAATCTGTTTGGCGTTGTCCAAGCCGCTGACCTTGTTATATTCATCCCTGCTTAAAGATGCTAGCAACACAGTAGTGGCTTGGGCATTTTTATGAATTTGCTCATTTATGAAAACGGGATTGTCAGTATTATCAAAATGCATTCCGTTTTCAACAATCTCCCAGATACTAGGATGGAGGGAAAAATAAATGACTACGCATTTTATGACTCCAGAAAGAATAGTCTTCTCCATCAAAGTGTGGTGGTTTCCCAAGTGGAATTGATAGCAAATGAGCATTTGAATTATAAGGGATGCGAGAGTAATCAAAGGAGTAGTTTTGATTAACCGTCTTTCTTTTGGATGAGTCGTCATTGTTGTCGTCATCCCTTGGTGAAGAAGAGGAAGCGTCGCTGTCATAGTATATGATCTTCTTGATGTGCCTCTTTTTCTTCCTGTCCCTCTTCTTGTGACTCAAGCCTGAGTCAGTGGGCTTGTCGTCTCTTGGCTCGTTGAAGAGGGACTCCTTCTTCTTGTCATTGACCACCATCCCCTTACCCTTAGGATCCATCTCTTCGGACGGTTAGTCCCTTAGAAGAAGAGTACGACTCCGATACTAATTGAGAGCACCTAGAGGGGGGTGAATAGGTGATCCTGCGAATTTCAACACTAAATAGCCAACACTTGGTTACGAAATGTTAGTGCAATTAAAATCAAGTTGCTAAAGTGTGAATTCTAGAAGAAAGCCAATCACAAATAAAATGGACACAAGACGTAGTGATTTATCTCGTGGTTCAGCCAATGCCTACTTCCACGTTGTGGTGACCTCCTTTGGTCAAGGATTGCACTCAATCCCTCTCAAGTGATCCAATGATCAACTTTGAGTACCACGGCTATCTTCCTTAGTAATCTTTCTCCCGTTTGCGAGGAATCTCCACAGATTGGAGCCTCTCGCCCTTACAAGTTTATCACAAGAGAAGCATAGTAGTAAGTGAGGGAGAGTAACACACACAAGACTCAAATCCACAGCACACACGCACACGAGCCAAGACTTGAGCTTGAAACACAGCATAGAGAGTTCATAACTCAAACGGAGCTCAAATCACTAACATAATCGATCAAATGCATGGAGGCGGAGTCTGGGAGTCTTAGGATGCTTAGTGAATGCTTGGTGTATTGCTCCATGCGCCTAGGGGTCCCTTTTATAGCCCCAAGGCAGCTAGGAGCCGTTGGAGATCAACTTGGAAGGCAAATCTTGCCTTCTGTCGAGTGGTGCACCAGACAGTCTGGTGCACCACCGGACAGCTACAATACATGTCTGGTGTACGATTTCCTTCCATACCAGGCACAGCCAACCGTTGGGCCTCGGGTCTGGTTGGCGCACCGGACACTGTCCGGTGCACACCGAACAGTCCAATGTGCCCAAACGACCGTTGGCGTGGGCCACACGTCGCCCGCTCATTGCGCTGGCGACTGTTGCCTCGGGCGGCTCTGACTCACCGGACAGTCCGGTGCACCACCGGACAGTCCGGTGATTTTTAGCCATGGTGCTTTCTCCTTTTCCCGAGAGCGACGAGTTCATCGCCGATGTACTTGGGCGCGGGCGCTGAAGACTCACCGGACAGTCTGGTGCACCACCGGACAGTCCGGTGATTTTTAGCCACGTCGCCTCGCCGATTCTCGAGAGCGGCCAGTTCGCCACCGAGCCAGCCTAGGGCACCGGACAGTCCGGTGTGCCAGGCTAGTGCTAGTTTTGGCTGTCCTGAGCCATATCTTCTCCAATTCTATTCTTCTTTTCTTAGCACTGTTTCTAGCACTTAGATAAACATGTTAGCATTCAAAAACAGTTTACTAAGTCTAGACACATACCTTGTTCTTCGATGTGCACTTTTCACCTACTTAGCACATATGTGTTCCAAACAATGTGTTGGGCATCTAATCACCAAAACAATAATAGAAATGGCCCAAGGGCACATTTCCCTTTCAGCTGGGTCCAGCAAAGGTGGTTTGGTCTATTTGAATTACACATTCAAGTACAGGAGCCAATTCGATGAGCCGAATGATGATTGGCTGGATGCCATCGAAGCAACCAGCGATGCGTTGCTTGGTGCCTACTCAAGGGCCAAAGATGATGCCATGATGGCGGTCTTCGGAGGGTGAGGCAAGAAAAGGTTAAATAGGGTTTTTGATGTTATTGGCTTTGTTTACCCAGACTATTGTTATCCCTCGCGAAAGAAGGGAAAGAAGAGAAAGACTACTGCTTCAGCTATCTCTGCCATGCCGAAGGGGAGAAAGGTTAAAGTTTTGACACACCGGCCCAGGTATATTGGAACGGCCAAAGTGTCGAAGCTTGCTAAAGGGTCTTCTTCTGCCGTTGAGCCAAGTCACCCCGCTACTGCCGAAGCTAGGGTGGAATCGGCCGAAAAACCAATCCTGAAGACAATAGCTGAGCAGCCAGAATGTGCCATGAGTTTATTGCAAGAAGCGGAACTGCCGAAGGTTCAAAAGACTGCTTCAATAACTCCGAAAAGAAGAAGAATGGCCAGTGTATTGGATGCTGTTATGGAATCCACAAAGATACTAACTCCTTCCTCTGCATAGGCACCTAGCATGGGAGACAAAAATACAAAGGAATCTGTCGAAGCTGCTATTACACAGTTTGAAACTGAAGCTAGGCCATCAGCTATCGCCGAGGTGGGGCCTGTGGAGATTGTTGAAGAGGAAACTGAATTGAGATCTTCGGATGCCGGGAAAGTACCATTGCCACTAGAGAAAGAAAAGGCTATCGAAGAATCTGAATTCCCTACTCCTGATGCACCTTCTGAGGAATTAGAATTTATAGTGCGTCATGCTACAGGGAAAAAGCTAACGGAGGAGCAAATTGTAGAAGCTAGGAAATATGCCAAGGATCTAAAGTATCCCGCAGGATTCTTGGTATACAACGGTACTGACGAAGAGGATTTTCTATATTGCCTACCAGACAACAAGGAGATATCTGTTTGCTGAGAAATGACAAAGAACATGGGATTCCCGAAGCTAGAGCTTGGTTTATCTGCGGTGTCGAAGGATGAACTTGCGGACAGCCTTGCTTATAATAGCTTGAAGGTAAAAGTCGCATAGAGGGGGGTGAATAGACGAAACCTGAAATTTATAAACTTAAGCACACACTAAAGCTGGGGGTTAGCGTTAGAAGTAAATTCAGGTGTAAAAGAGAGGGGAAAACAAATCAAACAAGAATCAAGGCGAGTGACACTATGATTTGTTTTACCGAAGTTCGGTTCTAGAGAACCTAGTCCCCGTTGAGGAGGTCACTAAGACCGGGACTAATTCAACCCTTTCCCTCTCTCAAACGGTCACTTAGACCGAGTGATCCTTCTTCCTTAATCTCACGGGTCACTAAGACCCCGCAAGGACCACCACACACTTGGTGTCTCATGCTTCGCTTACAAAGCACTTGAGAATAAGAATGGGAAAAGAAGAAAGGCCAAGCCAAGCAACAAGAGCAACAATGGACATAAGAACACCCTCTCTCAAGTCCCTAATGGAATTGAGTGAATTTGGAGGCTTGGAGAGGATTCAATCTATTTGATGTGTCTTGGAGTGGAGTCTTTTGCTCTTGTATTGAATGAGATGTTTGGAATGCTTGGATGAATATGAATGAGGTGGTTGGGGGTATTTATATCCCCCAACCACTTCCATAGCCGTTGGGGAGGCTGCTGGCGATGGGCGCACCGGACAGTCCGGTGCGCCACCAGAAAGGCACTGTTCCTTGTTCGGTGCGCCGCCACGTCACCCAACCGTTAGGGTTTGGAGCTAGTCGACCGTTGGAGGCTTTGTCCTCTTGTGGCACTGGACAGTCCGGTGCCCCTCTGACTTTGTTGCTCTGACTTCTGCGCGGTACCGTGCTGCACTGTTCCTTCTGTCAGAGTCGACCATTGAAGCTGGATAGCCATTGCCCGCTGGATCACCGGACAGTCTGGTGGCACACCGGACAGTCCGGTGAATTATAGTGGAGTGCGCCCTAGAATTCCCGAGAGTGGTTGGTTGACATATGTACGGTCCTGGTGCACCGGACAGTCTGGTGCGCCATTGTTCAGCTCACTCAAGTCCTTTTGCTCTTTTAAAATTGTGTCCCTAACTTGAATTCTTTCTTGGTTTGTGTTGAACCTTATGCACCTATAATACATGAGTTCTAGACAAGCTAGTTAGTCCATGTGTTTGTGTTAATCATCAACCACCAAAATTAGTTATAGGAAATGGTTAACTCAATTTCCCTTTCAATCTCCCCCTTTTTGGTGATTGATGCCAACACAAACCAAAGCAAATATAAAGTGCAGAAATGTAACTAGTTTGCATTTAGAATGTGCATAGGTTACCTGGAGTTAAACCAATTGAAAATCTCACTAAGTATGAATGGATTGCTTTTTATTTTATTTAACATTTTGGACCACTTGTTTTGTTTTTGTAAATCTTTTTGGAAAATCTTTTCAAAGTCTTTTTGCAAATAGTCAAAGGTATATGAATGATATTGCAAGAAGCATTTATAAGATTTGAAATTTCTCTCCCTGTTTCAAATGCTTTTCCTTTGACTAAATAAAACTCCCTTGAATGAAATTCTCCTCTTAGCTTTCAAGAGGGTTTTGAGATAGATATCAATTTGAAATTTTATTTTCACAAATCAAGTGAAACATAGATACCAATTGATATCAAATACTATTTTGAGAATACATCAATTGAAATAGATACCTAGTTGAAAAATACCAATTAAACCTTCATTTCGAATTTTTTTTTGAAATGGTGGTGGTGCGGTCCTTTTGCTTTGGGCTTAATACTCTATCCCCTTTGGCATTAATCGCCAAAAATGGAGACTTTGAGAGCCCTTTGAATCTTTTTCCCCCTTTGGGGCCTAATACTTTCTCCCAAATGATAATATAGATATGAGTGAAGGGTCATACCATTGAGAGTTTGTGGAATACCGGCAAAGGGTAAATGATACCGTTAGAGTTGAGTGGAAGCCTTATGTTTGTCGAATAATCCATTTCCCTTTCAATCTAAGACTAAGGATGGAAATATACTTGAAAGCACATTAGTTTTAGCCTTGGCACAAGAATAATAAGAAATATGCATTTGTACCAAATGAAAGAGACATGATCAAAGGTATATAAATGAGCTATGTGTGCAATGTTTCAATTAAAGTTCCGAGAGTCAAGTATATTTAACTCATTCCTAAGTTTGCTAAAAGTTTTCTCATCTAATGGCTTGGTAAAGATATCGGCTAATTGGTTTTGGGTATTAACATAAGCTATTTGGATATCCCCTTTTGTTGGTGATCTCTCAGAAAGTGATACCATATGTCTATGTGCTTAGTGCGGCTATGTTCAACGGGATTACCCGCCATGCGGATTGCACTCTCATTATCACATAGGAGAGGGACTTTGCTCAATTTGTAGCCATAGTCCCTAAGGGTTTGCCTCATCCAAAGTAATTGCGCACAACAATGGCCTACGACAATGTACTCGGCTTCGGCGGTGGAAAGAGCTACGGAGTTTTGTTTCTTTGAAGCCCATGACACTAGAGATCTTCCCAAAAACTGACAAGTCCCTGATGTGCCCTTTCTATCAATCTTACATCCGGCCCAATTGGCATCAGAATATCCTATTAAATCAAAAGTGGATCCCTTGGGGATACCAAAGCCCAAACTTAGGAGCGTAAACTAAATACCTCATGATTCTCTTCACAGCCCTAAGGTGAACTTCCTTAGGATCTGCCTGGGACCTTGCACACATGCATAAAGAAAGCATAATATCCGGTCAAGATGCACATAAGTAGAGTAAAGATCCTATCATCGACCGGTATACCTTTTGATCTATGGATTTACCTCCCGTGTCGAGGTCGAGATGCCCATTGGTTCCCATGGGTGTCTTGATGGGTTTGCCATCCTTCATTCCAAACTTCTTAAGTATGACTTGAATGTACTTTGTTTGCCTGATGAAGGTGCCATCTTGGAGTTGCTTGATTTGAAATCCTAGGAAATACTTCAACTCCCCCATCATTGACATCTCGAATTTCTGTATCATGATCCTACTAAACTCTTCACAAGTTGACTTGTTAGTAGACCCAAATATAATATCATCAACATAAATTTGGAATACAAACAAGTCTCTTGCAACAGTTTTAGTAAATAGAGTAGGATCGGCTTTTCTGACTTTGATGCCATTAGTGATAAGGAAGTATCGCAGGCATTCATACCATTATCTTGGGGCTTGCTTGAGCCCATAAAGCGCCTTTGAGAGTTTATAGACATGGTTAGGATACTCACTATCTTCAAAGCCGGGAGGTTGCTCAACATAGACCTCTTCCTTGATAGGTCCATTGAGGAAGGCACTTTTCACGTCCATTTGATAAAGTTTAAAGCCATGGTAAGTAGCATAGGCAAGTAATATACAAATTGACTCAAGCCTAGCTACGGGTGCATAAGTTTCATTAAAGTCCAAACCTTCGACTTGTGAATAACCTTTGGCCACAAGTCGGGCTTTGTTCCTTGTCACCACACCATGCTCATCTTGCTTGTTGTGGAATACCCATTTGGTACCTACAACATTTTGATTAGGACATGGAACTAAGTGCCATACCTCATTCCTCGTGAAGTTGTTGAGCTCCTCTTGCATTGCCATCACCCAATCCAGATCTCTTAATGCATCCTCTATCCTGTAAGGCTCAATAGAGGAAACAAAAGAGTAATGCTCATAAAAATGTGCAACTCGAGATCTAGTGGTTACCCCCTTATGAATGTCACCAAGGATGGAGTTGATGGGGTGATCTCATTGAATTGCTTGGTGGACTCTTGGGTGTGGCGGTCTTTGACCCTGAATTTCTTGATCATCTTCCTTGTCTTGATCATCTCCATCTCCCCCTTGATCCATGTCCTCCTCTTGAGGTGGCCCATCCTCTTGATTTTCATCCTCATCATCATGAGCCCGTTCCTCATCTTGGGTAGGTGGAAATGTTTGATTGGAAGATGACGGTTGATCTTGTACTTGTGGAGGCTCTTCGGATTCCTTAGGACACACATCCCCAATGGACATGTTCCTTAGCGCAACACACGGAGCCTCTTCATCATCTAGTTCACCAAGATCAACTTGCTCCACTTGGGAGCCATTAGTCTCATCAAACACAATGTCACAAGAAACCTCAACTAATCCAGTGGATTTGTTGAAGACTCTATATGCCCTTGTGTTCGAGTCATAACCAAGTAAAAAGTCTTCTACAACCTTACGAGTAAATTTAGATTTTCTACCTCTTTTAATAAAAATAAAGCATTTACTCCCAAAGACTCTAAAATAGGAAACATTGGGCTTTTTACCAATGAGGAGTTCATATGATGTCTTCTTGAGGATTCGATGAAGGTAGAGCCGGTTGATGGAGTAGCAGGCGGTGTTAATCGCCTCGGCCCAAAACCGGTCCGGTATCTTATACTCATCAAGCATGGTTCTTGCCATATCCAGTAGAGTTCGATTGTTCCTCTCCACTACACCATTTTGTTGAGGTGTGTAAGGAGAAGAGAACTCATGCTTGATGCCCTCCTCCTCAAGAAATCCTTCAATTTGAGAATTCTTGAACTCCGTCCCATTGTCGCTTCTTATCTTTTTGATCCTTAATTCAAACTCATTTTGACCGTCTTAAGAATCCTTTTAAGGTCTCTTGAGTTTGTGATTTTTCCTGCAAAAAACACCCAAGTGAAGTGAGAATAATCATCCATAATAACTAGACAGTACTTACTCCCGTCGATGCTTATGTAAGCAATCGGGCCAAATAGATCCATGTGGAGTAGCTCAAGCGGCATGTCAGTCGTCATGATGTTCTTGTGTGGATGATGAGTGCCAACTTGCTTTCGTGCTTGGCATGCGCTACAAATCCTGTCTTTCTCAAAATGAACATTGGTTAGTCCTAAAATGTTCTCTCCCTTTGGAAGTTTGTGAAGATTCTTTATCCCGACATGGGCAAGTCGGTGATGCCAGAGCCAACCCATATTAGTCTTAGCAATTAAGCAAGTGTCAAGTTCAGCTTTGTTTTCATTAAAATCAACTAAATATAGCTAACCCTCTAACACTCAAATGCTATTGAATCATCACTTCTTCTAAAGACAGTAACACCTATATCAGTGAATAGACAGTTGTAACCCATCTTGCATAATTGAGAAACAGAAAGCAAATTGTAATCTAAAAAATCTACAAGAAAAATATTGGAAATAGAATGGTCAGGTAATATAGCGATTTTACCCAAACCTTTGACCAAACCTTGATTTCCATCTGAGAGCACCTAGAGGGGGGGGGTGAATAGGTGATCCTGTGAAACTTGAAAACTTAATGCCACAAAACTTGATTAGGAGTTAGCACAATAATGCCAAGTGGCTAGAGAGGAGTCTTAGCAAAACACAATAACCACAAAGAGATCAACACTGTTGGGGGCCTTCGTCCTCCGAAGGTCCTCAAAAACATGATTTGACAATGTTTTCCAAGTGGATTATATGAACAGGTATTTTCGGATTCAGAATTATGGATATGGAGCACGACCAGGACGAAGCCTGAACCAGACGAGGGTCGAGGACAGCCGAAGCTGTGCGCAGGGAAGCTTCGGCGCGATGGCATAAGGGGGAACCGACTTAAAGATGAAAAGACTTCGGGGGCCTCGACAGATTTCCATAAACCGTTAACAAATGTAATGGACATGGATGTAATTTTACGTGGGCTGCGTCCCGCGTCTATAAATAGGTGAACAGTACTCCCGTACTGTTCACGCTGACTTGGCATTGGCTTTTGCGTCACGCTTGTACTTTTACCTTCTCTCAGGACCGAAGGTACATTTGTAATTTGAAATCATTTCTATTTCTCCATGTTAATAAAATAGAAATGATCTTATGTTGATGTTTATATTTCACGCTTTATATGAATCCTTCGGCATTATTTATTATATTTACGAAGGTATGTCTCTTGTGACCTTCGTCCTAAAGCATTATTTCCCGAAGGGGCGTAATGTTTCGAAGGACGAAGGACCTTAATGTTTAACATCTTCTATGTTGCCTTGTTCTTAACTCTTAGCATTTGAGAACAAGTCCCCAACATTGGCGCCCACCTCCGGTGAACTCACTTCCACTTCGAGTTTTTGTGAACACCTTCGGAAGCTATAGACCTTCGCTATGGCGCCGAAGAAAGCTTCAGCGACTGGGGCAGGAGCACTACAACCGCTGGACCACAACCAGGAGACCGTCTCTCTTCGGGAGGCCCGAAGCCAGAAGAGAAAAGCCGTCAGCCCGACGCTTGAGGAAGAAGAGCTAGACCAAGAAATCAGAGAGATGGAGATGCTACATCAACAAGTGCAGAGGAAGAAGGAGAAGATGGCCCGCCTAGCTGAGTTGCAAAGGCAAATAGACGAAGCCTCTGAGGAAGTTCGCCATCTCACTCACGATGAGCAGAACAGAAGGCCTCATCAGAAAGACCTTCATCAGGAGGGCTTCGTCAACGAAGATGACTGGTATGATAATTTCCATCAGGGAAATTTTGTTTTCGATGATGCTTCTCCTCTGTCTGCTGAGCTGCAGGCTACACCTTGGCCTCCATCCTATAAGCCACCTCAGCTTCCCATGTTTGACGGCCACTCCGACCCAAAGCAATTCTTGATGAGCTACGAAGCAACAGTGTCTTCGTACGGGGGCAATGCTGCAGTCATGGCGAAGTCTTTCGTTATGGCCGTCAGGAATGTTGCTCAGACTTGGTATTCCTCTCTTCGGCCAGGAACAATCACTTCATGGCAGAAGCTGAAGGATATGTTACTGACCAGCTTTCAAGGATTTCAAACGAAGCCGGTCACAGCTCAAGCCCTCTTCCAGTGTATTCAGGATCACGAAGAATACCTTCAGGCGTATGTCCGAAGGTTCTTACGATTGAGGGCGCAGGCACCAACGGTGCCCAATGAAATCGTTATCGAAGCCATGATCAAGGGGCTTCGTCCTGGACCTGCAGCTCAATACTTTGCTCGGAAGCCTCCTCAGACCCTGGAGAAATTGCTCCAAAAGATGGATGAGTACATTCGTGCTGACAATGATTTTCGCCAAAGAAGGTAGGAGGCCTTCAGATTTTCTGAAATGACCAGGGGCTTCGGAGGAAGATACTACCCGAGGCATGTCCGTTCCATCCACAACACTCAGAATGATGATAAGGGGAGTCAGCAAAACAGGTCGCAGTGCTCCTCACAGGCTTCGGGGCAACAACAAACCTCCTTCCGGCCACCAGCTCCAAGAGGCAGAGGCGCCAGGGGCTTCGGCGGAAGATTCGGAGACCAGCCAAGGAGACTGTTTTGCTTGTTCTGTGGAGAAGGCAAGGGCCATACCACTAGGACGTGCCATGTTACAATCCAGAAGCAAAAGGAAATAGCCGAAGCTGCATCTCAACAAGCTCAGCCGAAGCAGGTCATGCATACTGCTTCGTATCATCCGCCTTATATCCCACAATACATAGACAACCACCCTGCAGCTTCTGTAGCTTCGGCAAGTCAACCTCAAGCTTCCTGGCAGCAGCTTCCGCCTCCACCTCCATTGCAGCAAGGTCAACAGCCAGAAGGGAGTCAATACGCTCCACATCAGAGGGACTTCAGAGAACAGTCCGAAGCTCGCACAGTCAACAGCACTGTGCCAGAGTCGGAGCACATTTATTGACATATCCTACCTTTGATAGCAGTCTTTTCTATTCAGTTTTATTTTCTGTGAAGCAAAAAACATTGATAGTTTTCATGTAATAATTTCGTTGTTTCCTACGAGGAAAATTTATTTGCTCCACAAGCCTAAGTTGCTGAAGCCTAAAACTTTTTCCGTTACCAAGGAGGACCTTCGGATTAAAAATCCTTCGGAGTAACAGAAAGTCGTTCTAAGGAACGCAGAGTAAGTTTATGAAGTCACAAAAAGCCGTTCCAAAGGGAGCGCAGTGTAAGTTTTCTGCTCAGAAGTCGTTCCTAAAGGAATGCAGAGCCTACAGCGAAAAGTCAACGCTGAAACCGCCTAAGTAAAAGGCGAAGAAGCTCCTAAGGGAGGCTTACAGCGAAAAGTCAACGCTGAAACCGTCTAAGTAAAAGACGAAGAAGCTCCAAAGACGTTCCTAAGGGAATGCAGAGCTTACGAATATATTTTATGTGTATCTTCGGAACAAATGACACATGCATAACATAACATCATCACATCATTTTGCATAGCATAAGCATCATACATCATATTGCATTTGGCAAGAGAAGGGGATACTCTCAACCTTCGAAAGGATGCTTTGAGAAAGTGACATCGAAATTGTATAGCTTCGGAATACAGTTTCGAAGAATATTTTTACGAAACGTGGGCGAATTTTATCAGATCAATATCAAAGTTGTATAGCTTCGGAATATAGCTTCGGAGAATGTTTTCACGAAGCATGGATATCATTCATCAGAGTAATTTTAACGAAGAATGTCTTCTTCACGAAGCATGAAAAGAAGGGAAGGTGTTTTTTCGCCGAAGGCTCAAAAATGGTATGTATTTAAAGTTTCATGCATCGTAAAGAATTCAATAATGAAAAGAGACTTGTATATTACATTCAAATGTACAAAGTGTTGCATAGATTACACTTTAAATGTTTTTTCCAAATAGCATCTAATCTTCTCTCAATACTGCTTCGGCGGCTTCATTCAGAAGTTGGTCAACAACCTTGTCCATGATAGTTTCGGCCATTTGTTTAATTTCTTCATCTCCTTTTGTGTGGGGGTCGGCAGTTGGTTCAACAGTTTCTGAGCGAAGAGAGCACTTCTTCATTACTTTTACAAATCGCGAGCAAAGTTTAAAATGAAAATTACAACGCAACAAGAACGACTAATTGGTACCTAATTGTCTTTCGGGCTCCGTACTCCTTTCGGCAGCTTCTGCTACTTTTCTAGCATCATGAATGCCTTTTTCGCTTCTTTGGATGATCTCTTGCGCCATTCCTCGGCCGCCGTCGTTCCAGATATCAGTAAAAAATTTGCCACCAACCACGCTTGCTTCGGCCGAGGGGTCCTTGATATCTTCGGAAGATAAGGTAGCTTCGGACTGAGCTAAAAATTTTACATGCCCGCAACCTTTCTTCTCTAAGACAGAAGCAATTCCTCTGGCGCCCGAAAAAGCGCATATATCGCCACGACTGTTCAGAATCTCTTCGAAGGCCTCTGCTTCGTGGCTAATCCATTCCAGCGGATCTTCGGGATTGCCTCGAGAAAAATTCTCTTCGCTGGAAAAGGCGCCGACGCTAGCAAAGCTGGTTTTAATTTTATTCACGCATTCTATAGATTTAACATAGCATTTCCCCTGAGATGTGCGAAGCTCCTTAACTCTTGATTCCAATTTGCTGACCATAAAATCACTAAGTTCTCGTTTCGTTTCCTCAAGCGCGCGCTCCTCTTTAGCTCTAGCCAGCTGTTTCTGAAGATCTTTAATCTCGCGTTTTTGAGCTTCGGTTTGGGCCTTTGAAGCAGCTTCGTCTTTTTTCACTTTATCTACCAGTGTAAGCAGAATTTTATCTTTTTCCAAAGCTTCGTTTCTCAGTTTGATAACTTCGGAGCGTAAATTATTAAACGCAATTTCATAACTTTCATCTTCGGCGCTCTTTTGCGCTCTTAGCGCGTTGCTTAGGATCAGGCCCTATACGAAAAAGAATTCATATAAGAAAAAAGGAATGAGTTGCGTAAAAAAATAATAAGGGGGTTTTAATTCCCGTACCTTCAGGCTGTTGTACGCAAGACTGTCTGCGAGATCTTCTTTCGTCATGGCGCTTAATCCAGATTCAAGCTTCGGGAAACCAATACTCCTGGCCATCTCTCGGCAGACAGATAGCTCTTTGTTGTCAGGCAGGCAGTATAAGAAATCATCTTCATTTGTCCCATTGAATATTACTGCCCCCTTTGGATATTTTAGCTCCTTTGCATAATGGTTAGCTTCATGAGTTTCTTCTTCAGATAGTTTTTTCCCCGAAGCATGTCGTATGATGTAATTACACATGCTGGCAGGCGCTTCGGCGATGGCAGTGTCAGTTTCTTCAACTAAAATTGGTTCTGGTATTTTTATTGCTTCGGCTTCCAAAGTTTGCTCCTTGAAGGGCTCTGAGGGCCCAGCTTCAGCTTCAGCTTGTTGCGTCGGAGCTTCAGAAGAAGCTTCAGCAATTTCAACACTCTTTTTTGGAGTTGTGCTTGAAGACTTAATTGTCTCCAAGATATCTAGTACATTTACCATTCTCTTCCTTTTTGGGGTCACCATTGGCCCCTTTTGGATTTTTGCTGCTTTGACATTTGCTACAGGACTCAAAATTTCTGATGCTTTTTCCTTAGTCGGATTTTTCGCTTCTTCCATTTTTTCTGTGGATGGCGCTTCGGCCATCTCTGCAATTTCTGGCAGCAAGGTTGGCTGTTCAGCTTCGGCGGCCGAAGAAGTTTCTCCGGTGAACTCAGGCACCGAAGCTGGTTCAATATGGCGTGCTCGGTGTGTGAGGACCTTTAACCTTTTTCCTTTCGGTTCTGGCTCGCTAGGAGCAGTTGCAGCTTCTTCTTTTTCAGAGGTTATGTTTTTCCTTTTTTGCCTTCGGATGGGATAACGATAATCAGGGTAGAAGAACCCGACTGCATCAAACACTCGATTGAGTCTCTTCTTTTTTCGGCCTCCGAAGGCTGCTGATAGTGCAGTATTTTCAGCCTTCGAATATGCCCCAAGTAATTCATCACTTAATGTTTCAATGCTTTTCAGCCAGTCATCATCAGGTTCAACAAATTTATCTGCATATTTGAATGTGTACTTTAATCTGACTAGTCCGCCTTCGTCGGACTCTTTGATGGTTTCCTTCGGCATTTCCCACTTTTCTGCAAGTGGCCATACCCTGAAGGCAATGTGTTCTTGGACCAAGTCCCTTGTCCCAATAAACGAGCAGACTACCCCGAAGGCTCTTTGGCATTCTTCGGCGGCTTCATCCATTTCGACCTTCGGCCTTCGAAGACCGAAGCGTTGCCAGATTGGGTGCATAATGATACTCTTCACATTCTCTTGAGCTGTTAGATCATTCTTTACATAAAACCATTCAGTCATCCAGGCTCCGGGCCACCTCTTCCGAAAGGTCGGCACAGGGCAGCTTGACCCGGAGCGGGCGCCGAAGCTGTAGCACCCAAAGTTGTTGTGGTATTGCTCCTTTCCCCAGGGCTTCGTCTCGTATAATAACTCATGAATGTTGCAGAAGCTTTTAGCGTTCGGTTCCAAACCTTGGCTCCTCGCAGCCCAGACAAACACTCCCATTCTTATGATGGCTTCGGGAGTGATTTGATGCAAATAGACTTGAAATGTCTTTAGTACCTCAACAACAAAGTTGCTCAGGGGGAATCGAAGCCCAGCCTTGAGGAAGCTTCGGAAAATCACAACTTCATCTTCTTCGAGGGTGGGAGAAGTTTTTTCCCCGGCATCAGCTCTCACAATAGATATGTCTCGGAAATATCGCCCCCTCATATTATCAATGTGACTCTGCTTGATGGTCGTTTTCCCAAAAACTGTGTGGCTTGGTCGCCACGGTCGATCTTCGGCCTCTTCCCCACCACTTTCCACATCATAGCTGTCGCTGTCATCAGTATCTTCGGACAAACCTTCGAGAATCTCCTTCGTGATTTTCTCTGTATTGGTCTCTGCCATCGCTATCAGGAACCCCAGATTCTTCTCCTCCTCGAGACTCAGCTTCGTCTCAGCAGGGATCTTCAGCTTCGTCTCAGCAGGGATCTTCTTGTCTTCAGACATCTTCGGAAACGCTAAAAAATTGTTCCCAAGGCCGAAGCTTCGAAATCAAAAAGACCAGCAAATCTTAATGAACAAGAGCTAAAAATTTTAGTGGGCCGAAGTAAAAGGCAAGTGTGCGTACCAAATGAGTGCGCGATGTGATCTTATTTATACGCCTAGGGCGTTGAAAATTGAAAGGCCCCGCTTGTCAGTGAATGTTGCTATTCTAGCAAAGGGAAGGTGTTTTTTCGGACCTTCGGCTCAAGGCCTTCGTCCATATCGCAATCTGAATTTATTATTTACAAATTAATATTGCGAGGGGCTACTGTTGGGGGCCTTCGTCCTCCGAAGGTCCTCAAAAACATGATTTGACAATGTTTTCCAAGTGGATTATATGAACAGGTATTTTCGGATTCAGAATTATGGATATGGAGCACGACCAGGACGAAGCCTGAACCAGACGAGGGTCGAGGGCAGCCGAAGCTGTGCGCAGGGAAGCTTCGGCGCGATGGCATAAGGGGGAACCGACTTAAAGATGAAAAGACTTCGGGGGCCTCGACAGATTTCCATAAACCGTTAACAAATGTAATGGACATGGATGTAATTTTACGTGGGCTGCGTCCCGCGTGTATAAATAGATGAACAGTACTCCCGTACTGTTCACGCTGACTTGGCATTGGCTTTTGCGTCACGCTTGTACTTTTACCTTCTCTCAGGACCGAAGGTACATTTGTAATTTGAAATCATTTCTATTTCTCCATGTTAATAAAATAGAAATGATCTTATGTTGATGTTTATATTTCACGCTTTATATGAATCCTTCGGCATTATTTATTATATTTACGAAGGTATGTCTCTTGTGACCTTCGTCCTAAAGCATTATTTCCCGAAGGGGCGTAATGTTTCGAAGGACGAAGGACCTTAATGTTTAACATCTTCTATGTTGCCTTGTTCTTAACTCTTAGCATTTGAGAACAAGTCCCCAACAAACACAAAGATGGCACAATGGTTTATCCCGTGGTTCGGCCAAGTCCAATACTTGCCTACTCCACGTTGTGGTGTCCCAACGGGCGAGGGTTGCAATCAACCCCTCTCAAGCGGTCCAAAGACCCACTTGAATACCACGGTGTTTTGCTTTGCTTTACTATATCCCGCTTGCGAGGAATCTCCACACTTTGGAGCCTCTCGCCCTTACAAAGATGTTCACAAAGAATCACGGAAGTAAGGTTGGGATGAGCAACGCACACAAGACACAAAATCAGAGCAACAACACGCACACAGGTCGCAACACGAGCTCTCAACACAACCCGAAGAGTATACTACTCAAATGGAGCTCTAGTTGCTATCGCAAAGAATCGAATGCGCGGAATTGAAGTCTTGGTGCTTAGGAATGCTTAGTGTACTCCTCCATGCGCCTAGGGGTCCCTTTTATAGCCCCAAGGCAGCTAGGAGCCGTTGAGAGCATTCCAGGAAGGCAATTCTTGCCTTCTGTCGCCTGGCGCACCAGACAGTCCGGTGCACCACCGGACACTGTCCGGTGCGGATTTCTTTCCTTATTTGGCGAAGCCGACCGTTGCAGATTCAAAGCCGTTGGCGCACCGGACAGTGTCCGGTGCACACCAGACAGTCTGGTGCCCCCTTGTGACCGTTGGCTCGGCCACGCGTCACGCGCGGAATCCTCGGCCGACCGTTGGCTCGACTGACCGTTGGCTCACCGGACAGTCCGGTGCCTCACCGGACAGTCCGGTGAATTATAGCCGTACGCCGTTAATCACTTCCTGAGAGCGACGACTTTGCCTGTGAATGGCTCACCAGACAGTCCGGTGCACCACCGGACAGTCCGGTGATTTATAGCCGTACACCGCCGTCGAAGTCCCGAGAACAGCTAGTCCGCCCGAGCCAGCCTGGCGCACCGGACACTGTCCGGTGCACCACCAGACAGTCCGATGCACCCAGACTGAGCTGACTTTGGCTGAAAGAAGCTATCTCCTTTCCAAAGAGATTTTTCTTGTTTCCAGCACTTAGACACAAAACATTAGTCTCCAAAACAATGTACTAAGTCTTAGAAACATACCTTTACTCTTGATTTGCACTCTGTCCAACATTTGGCATAGATTAACACTTAAGCACTTGTGTTGGCACTCAATCACCAAAATACATAGAAATGGCCCAAGGGCACATTTCCCTTTCAATCTCCCCCTTTTTGGTGATTTATTCCAACACAACACAAAGCAACTAGAACAAGTGCAATATCAATGCAAATAAGAACAAAAATTGTTTTGATTCAACTTTGGCATATTTGGATCATACTTTGCCACCACTTGGTTTGTTTTTGCAAATCAAACTCAATTTCCTATCTCTAAGTCAAATTCACTTGTAGAGACATAAAGAGAGGTATTCCAAGAGAAATTGATCAAAGATTCAAAAACTCCCCCTTTTTCCCATAATCAAACATTCTCCCTACAAGAGACCAACTTTTGACAAAGAGAGACAATAAGAGGATTTTGACAAAACAAAAGCTCTATTCTACTGTTTTCAAAATTCTCAAGTGGTAGCAGATCCATTTCTTGCTTTGGCCTTATTTTCTCCCCCTTTGGCATCAAGCACCAAAACGGGATCAATCTTGGCCCTTAAACCTCATTGCCTCACCAAAATCTTCACATAAGAGTACAAAGGCAATAAGAAGATAGAGACTGAAAGTCGCCTAGAGGGGGGGGGGTGAATAGGGCAAAACTGAAATTTACAAATATTAACACAACTACAAGCCGGGTTAGCGTTAGAAATAATAATGAGTCCAAGAGAGAGGGCGCAAAACAAATCACAAGCGAATGAAGAGTGTGACACGCGGATTTGTTTTACCGAGGTTCGATTCTTGCAAACCTACTCCCCGTTGAGGTGGTCACAAAGACTGGGTCTCTTTCAACCCTTTCCCTCTCTCAAACGGTCCCTTGGACCGAGTGAGTTTCTCTTCTCAAATCAAACCGGGAACAAAACTTCCCCGCAAGGACCACCACACAATTTGTGTCTCTTGCCTCGGTTACAATGGAGTTTTGATCACAAGAACAAGTGAGAAAGGAAAGAAGCAATCCAAGCGCAAGAGCTCAAAAGAACACGACAAATCTCTCTCGCTAATCACTAAAGCCTTGTGTGGAATTGGAGAGGATTTGATCACTTGGGTGTGTCTTGTATTGAATGCCTAGCTCTTGTAAGTGGTTGAGAGGTGGAAAACTTGGATGATTTGAATGTGGGGTGGTTGAGGGTATTTATAGCCACAACCACCAAACTAGCCGTTTGGGTGGAGGCTGTCTGTCGCATGGTGCACCGGACAGTCCGGTGCACACCGGACATGTCCGGTGCGCCAGCCACGTCACCCGAACGTTAGGGTTCCGACCGTTGGAGCTCTGACTGCTGGGCCCGCCTGGATGTCCGGTGGCGCACCGGACATGCATTGTAGAGTGTCCGGTGCGCCACTTCGCGCGTGCCTGCCTTCTGCGCGCTCTGGCGCACATTTAATGCGCTGCAGGTGACCGTTGGCGCCGAAGTTGCCGTTGCCCCGCAGTTACACCGGACAGTCCGGTGTACACCGGACATGTCCGGTGAATTATAGCGGAGCAGCCGTTGCAAATTCCCAAAGCTGGCGAGTTCAGAGTCGCTTCATTCCTGGAGCACCGGACACTGTCCGGTGTGCACCGGACAGTCCGGTGAATTATAGCGGAGCGACTCTGTGTTTTCCCGAAGGTGAGGAGTTCAGCGCGTGGAGAACCCTGGTGCACCGGACATGTCCGGTGGTGCACCGGACAGTCCGGTGCGCCAGACCAGGGTGCCTTCGGTTGTCCCTTTGCTCTTTTTGTTGAACCCTTTTCTTGGTCTTTTTATTGGCCTTTTGTGAACCTTTGGCACCTGTATGACTTATAGACTAGAGCAAACTAGTTATTCCAATTATTTGTGTTGGGCAATTCAACCACCAAAATTAGTTTGGGAAATAGGTGTAAGCCTAATTCCCTTTCAATCTCCCCCTTTTTGGTGATTGATGCCAACACAAACCAAAGCAAATATAGAAGTGCAGAATTTGAACTAGATTGCATATGCAAGTGCAAAGGTTACTTAGAATTGAGCCAATAAATATTACTTACTAGATATGCATGTATTGTTTCTTTATTTTTAACATTTTGGACCACGCTTGCACCACAAGTTTTGTTTTTGCAAATTCTTTTTGCAAGTTTTGGACCACGCAGGGTTTGCCTCATCCAAAGTAATTGCGCGCAACAATGTCCTGCGGCAATGTACTCGGCTTTGGCGGTAGAAAGAGCGACCGAATTTTACTTCTTTGAAGCCCAAGACACCAAGGATCTTCCCAAGAACTGGCAAGTCCCCGATGTGCTCTTTCTATTAATTTTGCACCCCGCCCAATCGGCATCCGAATAACCAAGTAAATCAAATGTGGATCCCCGAGGGTACCAAAGCCCAAACTTAGGAGTATAAGCCAAATATCTCAAGATTCGTTTTACGGCCGTAAGGTGACATTCCTTAGGGTCGGCTTGGAATCTTGCACACATGCATACGGAAAGCATAATGTCCGGTCGAGATGCACATAAATAGAGTAAAGAACCAATCATCGACCGGTATACCTTTTGATCCACAGACTTACCTCCCGTGTCGAGGTCGAGATGCCCATTTGTTCCCATGGGAGTCTTGATGGGCTTGGCATCCTTCATTCCAAACTTGTTTAGAATGTCTTGAGTGTACTTCGTTTGGCAAATGAAGGTGCCCTCTTGGAGTTGCTTTACTTGAAATCCTAAGAAATACTTTAACTCCCCCATCATCGACATCTCGAATTTTTGTGTCATGATCCTACTAAATTCTTCACATGTAGATTCGTTAGTAGACCCAAATATGATATCATCAACATAAATTTGGCATACAAACAAATCATTGTCAAGAGTTTTAGTGAATAAAGTAGGATCGGCCTTGCCAACTTTGAAGCCATTAGCAATAAGGAAATCTCTAAGGCATTCATACCAAGCTCTTGGGGCTTGCTTGAGCCCATAAAGCGCCTTAGAGAGCCTATAGACATGGTTAGGGTACTCACTATCTTCAAAGCCGGGAGGTTGCTCAACGTAGACCTCTTCCTTGATTGGTCCATTGAGGAAGGCACTCTTCACGTCCATTTGGTAAAGCTTGAAGCCATGGTAAGTAGCATAGGCTAATAATATGCGAATTGACTCAAGCCTAGCTACGGGTGCATAGGTTTCACCGAAATCCAAACCTTCGACTTGTGAATACCCCTTGGCCACGAGTCGAGCTTTGTTCCTTGTCACCACACCATGCTCGTCTTGCTTGTTGCGGAAGACCCACTTGGTTCCTACAACATTTTGATTAGGACGTGGAACCAAATGCCATACCTCGTTCCTAGTGAAATTGTTGAGCTCCTCTTGCATCGCCATCACCCAATCCGAATCTTGGAGTGCTTCCTCTACCCTGTGTGGCTCAATAGAGGAAACAAAAGAGTAATGCTCACAAAAATGTGCAACACGAGATCTAGTGGTTACCCCCTTATAAATGTCGCCTAGGATGGTGTCGACGGGGTGATCTCGTTGGATTGCTTGGTGGACTCTTGGGTGTGGCGGCCTTGGTTCTTCATCCTCCTTGTCTTGATCATTTGCATCTCCCCCTTGATCATTGCCATCATCTTGAGGTGGCTTATCTCTTTGATCTTCCCTTTCATCAACTTGAGCCTCGTCCTCATTTTGAGTTGGTGGAGATGCTTGCGTGGAGGAGGATGGTTGATCTTGTGCATTAGGAGGCTCTTTGGATTCCCTAGGACACACATCCCCAATGGACATGTTCCTTAGCGCGATGCACGGAGCCTTTTCATCACCTATCTCATCAAGATCAACTTGCTCTACTTGAGAGCCGTTAGTTTCATCAAACACAACGTCACAAGAAACTTCAACAAGTCCTGAGGACTTGTTAAAGACTCTATATGCCCTTGTGTTTGAGTCATATCCTAGTAAAAAGCCTTCTACAGTTTTAGGAGCAAATTTAGATTTTCTTCCTCTTTTAACGAGAATAAAGCATTTGCTACCAAAAACTCTAAAATATGAAATATTGGGCTTTTTACCAGTTAGGAGTTCGTATGATGTCTTCTTGAGGATTCGGTGAAGATATAACCGGTTGATGGCGTAGCAAGCGGTGTTAACTGCCTCGGCCCAAAACCGATCCGGCGTCTTGTACTCATCAAGCATGGTTCTTGCCATGTCCAATAGAGTTCGATTCTTCCTCTCCACTACACCATTTTGTTGTGGGGTGTAGGGAGAAGAGAACTCATGCTTGATGCCCTCCTCCTCAAGAAAGCCTTCAATTTGTGAGTTCTTGAACTCCGTCCCGTTGTCGCTTCTAATTTTCTTGATCCTCAAGCCGAACTCATTTTGAGCCCGTCTTAAGAATCCCTTTAGGGTCTCTTGGGTTTGTGATTTTTCCTGCAAAAAGAATACCCAAGTGAAGCGAGAATAATCATCCACAATAACTAGACAGTACTTACTCCCGCCGATACTTATGTAAGCGATCGAGCCGAATAGATCCATGTGTAGGAGCTCCAGTGGCCTGTCAGTCGTCATGATGTTCTTGTGTGGATGATGAGTGCCAACTTGCTTCCCGGCTTGGCATGCGCTACAAATCCTGTCTTTCTCAAAATGAACATCCGTTAGTCCTAAAATGTGCTCTCCCTTTAGAAGCTTATGAAGATTCTTCATTCCAACATGGGCTAGTCGGCGGTGCCAGAGCCAACCCATGTTAGTCTTAGCAATTAAGCAAGTGTCGAGTTCAGCTCTATCAAAATCTACCAAGTATAGCTGACCCTCTAACACTCCCTTAAAGGCTATTGAATCATCACTTCTTCTAAAGACAGTGACACCTACATCAGTAAAGAGACAGTTGTAGCCCATTTGACATAATTGGGATACAGAAAGCAAATTGTAATCTAATGAATCAACAAGAAAACATTGGAAATGAAATGGTCAGGAGATATAGCTATTTTACCCAAACCTTTGACCAAACCTTGGTTTCCATCCCCGAATGTGATAGCTCTTTGGGGATCTTGGTTTTTCTCGTAGGAGGAGAACATCTTCTTCTCCCCTGTCATGTGGTTTGTGCACTCGCTGTCGATGATCCAACTTGAGCCCCCGGATGCATAAACCTACAAAACAAGTTTAGTTCTTGACTTTAGGTACCCAAACGGTTTTGGGTCCTTTGGCATTAGAAACAAGAACTTTGGGTACCCAAACACAAGTCTTGGAGCCCTTGTGTTTGCCCCCAACAAACTTGGCAACTACCTTGCCGGATTTGCTAGTTAAAACATATGATGCATCAAAAGTTTTGAATGAAATGCTATGATCATTTGATGCACTAGGAGTTTTCTTTTTAGGCAACTTAGCAGGGGTTGGTTGCCTAGAGCTAGATGTCTCACCCTTATACATAAAAGCATGATTAGGGCCAGAGTGAGACTTCCTAGAATGAATCCTCCTAATTTTGCTCTCAGGATAACCGGCAGGGTACAAAATGTAACCCTCGTTATCCTGAGGCATGGGAGCCTTTCCCTTAACAAAATTAGATAATTTCTTAGGAGGGGCATTAAGTTTGACATTGTCTCCCCTTTGGAAGCCAATGCCATCCTTGATGCCAGGGCGTCTCCCACTATAGAGCATACTTCTAGCAAATTTAAACTTTTCATTTTCTAAGTTATGCTTGGCAATTTTAGCATCTAATATTGCTATATGATCATTTTGTTGTTTAATTAAAGCCATGTGATCATGAATAGCATCAATATCAACATCTCTACATCTAGTGCAAATAGAAACATGCTCAACGGTAGATGTAGATGGTTTGCAAGAATTAAGCTCAACAATCTTAGCACGTAATATATCATTTTTATCTCTAAGATCGGAAATTGTAACATTGCAAACATCAAAATCTTTAGCCTTAGCAATTAATTTCTCATTCTCATTTCTAAGGCTAGCAAGAGAAACATTTAACTCATCAATCTTAGCAAGTAAATCAACATTATCATCTCTAGGATTGGGAGTTGAAACATTACAAACATGTGAATCAACCTTAGCTACCAAATTAGCATTCTCATTTCTAAGGTTGTTAATGGTCTCATGGCAAGTGCTTAGCTCACTAGACAATTTTTCACATTTCTCTACTTCTAGAGCCTAAGCATTTTTAACCTTAACATGTTTTTTATTTTCCTTGATTAGGAAGTCCTCTTGGGAGTCCAAGAGATCATCCTTTTCATGGATGGCACTAATTAACTCATTTAGTTTTTCCTTTTGTTGCATGTTTAGGTCGGCAAAAAGAGTTCGCAAATTATCCTCCTCATTATTAGCATTATCCTCATCGCTAGATGTTTCATATTTGGTGGAGGATCTTGATTTTACCTTCTTTCTTTTGCCGTCCTTGGCCATGAGGCATTTGTGGCCGACGTTGGGGAAGAGAAGACCCTTGGTGACGGCGATGTTTGCGGCGTCCTCGTCGGAGGAGGAGTCGGTGGAGCTCTCGTCGGAGTCCCACTCGCGGCACACATGGGCATCGCCGCCCTTCTTCTTGTGATATCTCTTTTTCTCCTTTCTTCTCCCCTTCTTGTCGTTGTCCCTGTCACTATCACTTGATAATGGACATTTAGCAATAAAGTGACCGGGCTTACCACACTTGTAGCAAACTCTCTTGGAGCGAGGCTTGTAATCTTTCCCCCTCCTTTGCTTGAGGATTTGGCGGAAGCTTTTGATGATAAGCGCCATTTCCTCATTGTCGAGCTTGGAGGCGTCGATGGGTGTTCGACTTGGAGTAGATTCCTCCTTCTTTTCTTCTGTTGCCTTGAATGCGACCGGTTGTGCTTCGGATGTGGAGGGGCCGTCAAGCTCGTTGATCTTCTTTGAGCCTTTGATCATCAACTCAAAGCTCACAAAATTACCTATAACTTCCTCGGGGGTCATTTGTGTATATCTGGGATTACCACGAATTAATTGAACTTGAGTAGGGTTAAGGAAAACAAGTGATCTTAGAATAACCTTAACCACTTCGTGGTCATCCCATTTTTTGCTCCCGAGGTTGCGCACTTGGTTCACCAAGGTTTTGAGCCGGTTGTACATGTCTTGTGGCTCCTCCCCTTGACAAAGACGGAAGCGACCGAGCTCCCCCTCGATCGTTTCCCGTTTGGTGATCTTGGTCACCTCATCTCCATCGTGCGCGGTCTTTAGCACGTCCCAAATCTCCTTGGTGCTTTTCAACCCTTGCACCTTGTTATACTCCTCTCGACTTAGAGAGGTGAGGAGTATAGTGGTGGCTTGGGAGTTGAAGTGCTCGATTTGGGCCACTTCGTTCTCATCATAATCTTCATCCCCTACGGATGGTACCTGTACACCAAACTCAACAACATCCCATATACTTTTGTGGAGTGAGGTTAGGTGATATCGCATCATATCACTCCACCTAGCATAATCTTCACCATCAAATGTTGGTGGTTTGCCTAATGGGACAGAAAGTAAAGGTGTATGTTTAGAAGTGCGAGGGTAGCGTAAGGGGATCTTACTATACTTCTTGCGCTCTTGGCGCTTAGAAGTGACGGACGGCGCGTCGGAGCCGGAGGTCGACGTTGATGAAGTGTCGGTCTCGTAGTAGACCACTTTCCTCATCCTCTTGTGCTTGTCGCCTCTCCGATGCGACTTGTGGGAAGAGGATTTCTTCTCCTTCCCCTTCCCTTTGTTGGAGGAGTTCTTCTTCTCCTTCCTCTTGTTGCGGGACTCTTCCGATGAAGTCGACCCGTGGCTTGTAGTGGGCTTGTCGCCGGTCTCCATCTCCTTCTTGGCGTGTTCTCACGATATCACTTTGAGCGGTTAGGCTCTAATGAAGCACCAGGCTCTGATACCAATTGAAAGTCGCCTAGAGGGGGGGGGGGTGAATAGGGCGAAACTGAAATTTACAAATATTAACACAACTACAAGTCGGGTTAGCATTAGAAATAATAATGAGTCCAAGAGAGAGGGCGCAAAACAAATCACAAGCAAATGAAGAGTGTGACACGCGGATTTGTTTTACCGAGGTTCGATTCTTGCAAACCTACTCCCCGTTGAGGTGGTCATAAAGACCGGGTCTCTTTCAACCCTTTCCCTCTCTCAAACGGTCCCTTGGACCGAGTGAGTTTCTCTTCTCAAATCAAACCGGGAACAAAACTTCCCCGCAAGGACCACCACACAATTTGTGTCTCTTGCCTCGGTTACAATGGAGTTTTGATCACAAGAACAAGTGAGAAAGGAAAGAAGCAATCCAAGCGCAAGAGCTCAAAAGAACACGGCAAATCTCTCTCGCTAATCACTAAAGCCTTGTGTGGAATTGGAGAGGATTTGATCACTTGGGTGTGTCTTGTATTGAATGCCTAGCTCTTGTAAGTGGTTGAGAGGTGGAAAACTTGGATGATTTGAATGTGGGGTGGTTGAGGGTATTTATAGCCCCAACCACCAAACTAGCCGTTTGGGTGGAGGCTGTCTGTCGCATGGTGCACCGGACAGTCCGGTGCACACCGGACATGTCCGGTGCGCCAGCCACGTCACCCGAACGTTAGGGTTCCGACCGTTGGAGCTCTGACTGCTGGGCCCGCCTGGATGTCCGGTGGCGCACCGGACATGCACTGTAGAGTGTCCGGTGCGCCACTTCGCGCGTGCATGCCTTCTGCGCGCTCTGCGCGCATTTAATGCGCTGCAGGTGACCGTTGGCGCCGAAGTAGCCGTTGCCCCACAGTTACACCGGACAGTCCGGTGTACACCGGACATGTCCGGTGAATTATAGCGGAGCAGCCGTTGCGAATTCCCGAAGCTGGCGAGTTCAGAGTCGCTTCATTCCTGGAGCACCGGATACTGTCCGGTGTGCACCGGACAGTCCGGTGAATTATAGCGGAGCGACTCTGCGTTTTCCCGAAGGTGAGGAGTTCAGCGCGTGGAGAACCCTGGTGCACCGGACATGTCCGGTGGTGCACCGGACAGTCCGGTGCGCCACACCAGGGTGCCTTCGGTTGTCCCTTTGCTCTTTTTGTTGAACCCTTTTCTTGGTCTTTTTATTGGCCTTTTGTGAACCTTTGGCACCTGTATGACTTATAGACTAGAGCAAACTAGTTAGTCCAATTATTTGCGTTGGGCAATTCAACCACCAAAATTAGTTTGGGAAATAGGTGTAAGCCTAATTCCCTTTCAGAGATGAACTTGGAGTGAGTTACCCTCTCATCGGAGTGCAGTGGAAGTCTTTCATGGTCCAAGTCCACCTTTCCCTTTCAATCCACCTTTGAGACTAAATCAAGCAAATTCAAGCACACGGTTAGTCTCAAAGGGTCAAGTTGTAGCACATCTCCCCCTAAATATGTGCATCACTCACACATGGACTTTTGAGGTCCGGGGAGTGTTTGTACAACTTGAGCACCATAAATAAACAACAAAATGCACAAGGAACATGATCAAAGCATAATACACAATGTATGCTACAAATCAATCCAAGTTCCGCGAATCTAAGACATTTATGTCACTACGTAGCTTGCAAAAGGTCTTCTCGTCTAAAGGCTTGGTAAAGATATCGGCTAGCTGGTTCTCGGTGCTAATATAGAACACTTCGATATCTCCCTTTTGCTGGTGGTCTCTCAAAAAGTGATGCCGGATGTCAATGTGCTTTGTGCGGCTGTGCTCGACAGGATTGTCCGCTATGCGGATAGCACTCTCATTATCACATAGGAGTGGGACTTTGCTCAGATTATAGCCAAAGTCCTAGAGGGTTTGCCTCATCCAAAGTAGTTGCGCGCAACACTGTCCTGCGGCAACATACTCGGCCTCAGCGGTGGATAGGGCAACAGAGGTTTGTTTCTTAGAACTCCATGACACCAAGGACCTTCCTAAGAATTGGCACGTCCCTAATGTACTCTTCCTATCGACCTTACATCCAGCATAATCGGAGTTTGAATATCCAATTAAGTCAAAGGTAGACCCCTTTGGATACCAGATCCCGAAGCAACGCGTAGCGACTAAATATCTAATAATTCGCTTCACAACCACTAAGTGACACTCCCTTGGATCGGATTGAAATCTAGCGCACATGCATACACTAAGCATAATATCCGGTCTACTAGCACATAAATAAAGCAAGGAACCTATCATGGACCGGTATGCTTTTTGATCAACGGACTTACCTCCTTTGTTGAGGTCGACATGTCCGTCAGTTCCCATCGGAGTCTTTGCGGGCTTGGCGTCCTTCATCCCAAACCGCTTTAGCAAGTCTTGCGTGTACTTCGTTTGGGAGATGAAGGTGCCGTCCTTGAGTTGCTTCACTTGGAACCCAAGGAAGTAGTTCAACTCGCCCATCATTGACATCTCAAACTTTTGAGTCATCACCCTGCTAAACTCTTCACAAGACTTTTGATTAGTAGAACCAAATATTATGTCATCGACATAAATTTGGCACACAAATAAGTCACCGTCACAAGTCTTAGTGAATAAAGTTGGATCGGCTTTCCCAACCTTGAAAGCATTAGCAATTAAAAAGTCTCTAAGGCATTCATACCATGCTCTTGGGGCTTGCTTAAGTCCATAGAGCGCCTTAGAGAGCTTACATACGTAGTCAGGGTACCGTTCGTCCTCGAAGCTAGGGGGTTGCTCCACGTACACCTCCTCCTTGATTGGCCCGTTGAGGAAGGCGCTCTTCACATCCATTTGGAACAACCTGAAAGAATGGTGAGCGACATATGCTAGCAATATACGAATAGACTCTAGCCTAGCCATAGGAGCAAAAGTCTCCTCAAAGTCCAAACCTGCGACTTGGGCATAACCTTTTGCCACAAGTCGAGCCTTGTTCCTTGTCACCACCCCGTGCTCGTCTTGTTTGTTGCGGAACACCCACTTGGTTCCCACAACATTTTCCTTGGGACGAGGCACCAGTGTCCGAACTTCATTTCTCTTGAAATTATTGAGCTCCTCTTGCATGGCCAACACCCAGTCCGGATCTAGCAAGGCCTCTTCTACCCTGAAAGGCTCAATAGAAGAGACAAAGGAGTAATGCTCACAAAAATTAACTAATCTAGAACGAGTAGTTACTCCCTTGCTAATGTCACCCAAAATTTGGTCGACGGGATGATTCCTTTGAATCGTCGCTCGAACTTGGGTTGGAGGTGCTGGTTGTGCTTCTTCCCCCATCACATGATCAACTTGTGCTCCCCCTTGATCACATGCCTCTTCTTGACGAACCTGTTCATCGTCTTGAGTTGGGGGATGCACCATTGTAGAGGAAGAAGGTTGATCTTGCTCCTTTTGTTCCTGTGGCCGCACATCTCCAATCGCCATGGTGCGTATTGCGGCCGTTGGAACGTCTTCTTCATCTACATCATCAAGATCAACAACTTGCTCTCTTGGAGAGCCATTAGTCTCATCAAATACAACGTCGCTAGAGACTTCAACCAAACCCGATGATTTGTTGAAGACTCTATACGCCTTTGTATTTGAGTCATAACCTAATAAAAACCCTTCTACAGCTTTGGGAGCAAATTTAGAATTTCTACCTCTCTTTACTAGAATGTAACATTTGCTCCCAAATACACGAAAGTAAGACACATTGGGTTTGTTACCGGTTATAAGCTCATACGAAGTCTTCTTGAGGAGGCGGTGAAGGTAGACCCGGTTGATGGAGTGGCAAGCCGTGTTCACGGCTTCCAACCAAAACCGCTCGGGGGTCTTGAACTCTCCAAGCATCGTCCTTGCCATGTCTATGAGTGTCCTGTTCTTCCTCTTTACCACACCATTTTGCTGTGGTGTGTAGGGAGCGGAGAACTCGTGCTTGATCCCTTCCTCCTCAAGGTACTCCTCCACTTGAAGGTTCTTGAATTCGGACCCATTGTCGCTCCTTATCTTCTTCACCTTGAGCTCAAACTCATTTTGAGCTCTTCTTAGGAAGCGCTTGAGGGTCCCTTGGGTTTCAGGTTTATCCTGCAAAAAGAATACCCAAGTGAAGCGGGAAAAATCATCAACTATAACAAGACCATACTTACTTCCTCCTATGCTTAGATAGGCGACGGGTCCGAAGAGGTCCATATGAAGCAACTCCAAAGGTCTTGATGTGGTCATCACATTTTTGGTATGATGAGAGCTTCCCACCTGTTTACCTGCTTGACAAGCTGCACAAGGTCTATCTTTTTCGAAAGTTACATTAGTTAAACCTATCACGTGTTCTCCCTTTAGAAGCTTATGAAGGTTCTTCATCCCCACATGAGCTAAACGGTGATGCCACAGCCAGCCCATGCTAGTCTTAGCAATTAAGCATGCATCTAGACTGGCCTCCTCTTTTGCAAAATCAACTAAATAGAGTTTGTCGTCTAATACACCCTTAAAAGCTAATGAACCATCACTTCTTCTAAAGACAGACACATCTACATTTGTGAATAAGCAGTTATATCCCATGTTACAAAGCTGACTCACAGACAACAAGTTATATCCAAGCAACTCAACTAAAAACACATTGGAAATGGAGTGCTCAGATGAAATAGCTATTTTTCCTAACCCTTTCACCTTGCCTTGATTCCCATCACCGAATATGATTGAGTCTTGGGAATCTTTGTTCTTGACGTAGGAGGTGAACATCTTCTTCTCCCCCGTCATGTGGTTTGTGCATCCGCTGTCGATAATCCAGCTTGATCCCCCGGATGCATAAACCTGCAAGGCAAATTTAGGCTTGGGTCTTAGGTACCCAACTCTTGTTGGGTCCTACAAGGTTAGTGACAATATCCTTAGGGACCCAAATGCAAGTTTTATCTCCCTTGCATTTTGCCCCTAATTTCCTAGCAATCACCTTTCTATCCTTTCTACAAATTGCAAAGGAAGCATTGCAAGCATGATAAATTGTAGAAGGTTCATTAATCTTCCTAGGAACATGAGCAACATTTCTCCTGGGCATATGATGAATGACATTTCTCCTAGGCATATCTCTACCATGCATATAGGAAGAACTTGAAGCAAACATTGCATTTGACTCATAAGCATTACAACTCCTATCATGATGAATATTTCTAGAAAATTTCCTATAAATAAATGCATGATTCTTTTGAGCACTATTAGCCATAGGGGTCTTCCTTTTCTCCTTGGTGGAGATGGAAGCCTTATGGCTTGTTAAGTTCTTGACTTCCCTCTTGAAGCCAAGACCATCCTTAATTGAGGGGTGTCTACCAATTGTGTAGGCATCCCTTGCAAATTTTATTTTATCAAATTCACTCTTGCTAGTCTTAAGTTGGGCATTAAGACTAGCCACTTCATCATTCAATTTAGAAATTGAAACTAGGTTTTCACTACAAGCATCAACATTAAAATCTTTACACCTATTACAAATTGCAACATGTTCTACACAAGATGTTCACTTATTAGCTATTTCTAACTTAGCATTCAAATCACCATTTATGCTCTTTAAGCTAGAAATAGAGTCATGGCATGTAGATAATTCACAAGAGAGCATTTCATTCCTTTTAATTTCTAAAGCAAGGGATTTTTGTGCCTCTACAAACTTATCATGTTCTTCATACAAAAGATCCTCTTGCTTTTCTAATAACCTATTCTTATCATTCAAGGCATCAATTAATTCATTAATCTTATCAACCTTAGTTCTATATAGGCCCTTGAATAAACATGAATAGTCTATTTCATCATCGCTAGATTCTTCATCACTTGAGGAAGCGTAAGTACTAGTATTACGAGTGCTTACCTTCTTTTCCCTTGCCATGAGGCAAGTGTGATGCTTGTTGGGGAAGAGGGATGATTTGTTGAAGGCGGTGGCGGCGAGTCCTTCGTTGTCGGAGTCGGACGACGAACAATCCAAGTCCCACTCCTTGCCAAGGTGTGCCTCGCCCTTAGCCTTCTTGTAAGACTTCTTCTTTTCCCTCTTGTTCCCTTGTTCCTGGTCACTATCATTATCGGGACAATTAGCGATAAAATGACCAATCTTACCACATTTGAAGCATGAGCACTTCCCCTTCGTCTTGTTCTTGTTGGGATGCCCCTTGCGACCCTTTAGCGCCATCTTGAAGCGCTTGATGATGAGGGCCATCTCTTCATCATTAAGACCTGCCGCCTCAACTTGCGCCACCTTGCTAGGTAGCGCCTCCTTGCTCCTCATTGCCTTGAGAGCAATAGTTTGAGGCTCTTGGATTGGGCCATTTAATGCATCGTCGACGTATCTTGCCTCCTTGATCATCATCCGCCCGCTTACAAACTTTCCAAGTATCTCCTCGGGCGTCATCTTGGTGTACCTAGGATTCTCACGAATATTGTTCACAAGATGTGGATCAAGGACGGTAAAAGACCTTAGCATAAGGCGGACGACGTCGTGGTCCGTCCATCGCGTGCTTCCATAGCTCCTTATTTTGTTGACGAGGGTCTTGAGCCGGTTGTACGTTTGGGTTGGCTCCTCGCCCCTGATCATCGCGAATCTTCCAAGTTCGCCCTCCACCAACTCTATTTTGGTGAGCATGGTGACATCGTTCCCCTCATGTGAGATCTTGAGGGTGTCCCAAATCTGCTTGGCGTTATCTAAGCCGCTCACCTTATGGTATTCATCCCTGCACAATGAAGCTAGAAGAACAATAGTAGCTTGTGCATTTTTGTGAATTTGCTCATTAATGAACATGGGACTATCAGTACTATCAAATTTCATTCCTCTCTACTACCTCCCATATGCTTGGATGGAGAGAGAACAAGTGACTACGTATTTTGTGGCTCCAAAATCCGTAGTCCTCTCCATCAAAGTGAGGAGGTTTACCAAGTGGAATGGAGAGTAAATGAGCATTGGTACTTTGCGGAATACGAGAGTAATCAAAAGAAAAGTTCGAATTGACCGTTTTCTTTTTCTCGTAGTCGTTGTCGTCGTTGTCCTTTTGGGAAGAAGAGGACTCATCGCTGTCGTCGTAGTAGACGATCTCCTTGATGCGCCTTGTCTTCTTCTTCTTCCCATCTTTTCGTTTGTAGCCCGAGCCCGAGTCAGTAGGCTTGTCATCTTTCGGCTCGTTGACGAAGGACTCCTTCTCCTTATCATTGATCACAATCCCCTTGCCCTTAGGATCCATCTCTTCGGGCGATTAGTCCCTCACGTGAAGAGAACGGCTCTGATACCAATTGAGAGCACCTAGAGGGGGGGTGAATAGGTGATCCTGTGAAACTTGAAAACTTAATGCCACAAAACTTGATTAGGAGTTAGCACAATAATGCTAAGTGGCTAGAGAGGAGTCTTAGCAAAACACAATAACCACAAAGAGATCAACACAGAGATGGCACAGTGGTTTATCCTGTGGTTCGGCCAAGTCCAATACTTGCCTACTCCACGTTGTGGCGTCCCAACGGACGAGGGTTGCAATCAACCCCTCTCAAGCGGTCCAAAGACCCACTTGAATACCACGGTGTTTTGCTTTGCTTTACTATATCCCGCTTGCGAGGAATCTCCACACTTTGGAGCCTCTCGCCCTTACAAAGATGTTCACAAAGAATCACGGAAGTAAGGTTGGGATGGGCAACGCACACAAGACACAAAATCAGAGCAACAACACGCACACAGGTCGCAACACGAGCTCTCAACACAACCCGAAGAGTATACTACTCAAATGGAGCTCTAGTTGCTATCGCAAAGAATCGAATGCGCGGAATTGAAGTCTTGGTGCTTAGGAATGCTTAGAGAATGCTTGGTGTACTCCTCCATGCGCCTAGGCGTCCCTTTTATAGCCCCAAGGCAGCTAGGAGCCGTTGAGAGCATTCCAGGAAGGCAATTCTTGCCTTCTGTCGCCTGACGCACCGGACAGTCTGGTGCACCACCGGACATTGTCCGGTGCGGATTTCTTTCCTTACTTGGCGAAGCTGACCGTTGCAGATTCAGAGGCGTTGGTGCACCGGACACTGTCCGGTGCACACCGAACAGTCCGGTGCCCCCTTGTGACCATTGGCTCAGCCACGCGTCACGCGTGGAATCCTCGGCCGACCGTTGGCCCGGCTGACCGTTGGCTCACCGGACAGTCCGGTGCCTCACCGGATAGTCCGGTGAATTATAGCCGTATGCCGTTAATCACTTCCCGAGAGCGACGACTTCGCCTGTGAATGGCTCACCGGACAGTCCGGTGCACCACCGGACAGTCCGGTGATTTATAGCCGTACACCGTCGTCGAAGTCCCGAGAACAGCCAGTCCGCCCGAGCCAGCCTGGCGCACCGGACAGTCCGGTGCACCCAAACTGAGCTGACTTTGGCTGAAAGAAGCTATCTCTTTTCCAAAGAGATTTTTCTTGTTTCCAGCACTTAGACACAAAACATTAGTCTCCAAAACAATGTACTAAGTCTTAGAAACATACCTTTACTCTTGATTTGCACTTTGTCCAACATTTGGCATAGATTAACACTTAAGCACTTGTGTTTGCACTCAATCACCAAAATACATAGAAATGGCCCAAGGGCACATTTCCCTTTCACCATCCCCAAATGTGATAGCTCGTTGGGGATCTTCGTTTTTCTCATATGAGGAGAACATTTTCTTCTCCCCTGTCATGTGGTTTGTGCACCCACTATCGATTATCCAACTTGAACCACCGGATGCATAAACCTACAAAATAATTTTAGGTCTTGTTCTTAGGTACCCAAATAGTCTTGGGTCCTTTGACGTTAGAAACAAGCACCTTGGGTACCCAAACACAAGTTTTGGAGTTCTTGTGTTTGCCCCCAACATATTTGGCAACTACTTTGCCTGATTTGTTAGTTAAAACATATGATGCATCAAAAGTCTTAAATGAAACATTATGTTCATTTGATGCAGCAGGAATTTTTTTCTAGGCATTTTAACATGTGTGGTATGCCTAGAGCTAGAAGCCTCATTTTTATACATAAATGCATGATGAGAAACAGTATGAGGTTTCCTAGCATGAATTCTCCTAATCTTATGTTCGGGATAGTTAGCAGGATATGAAATGTAGCCCTCATTATCCTAAACCATGGGAGCCTTGCCCTTAACAAAATTAGACAATCTTTTAGGGGCATTAAGCTTGACATTACCTCCCTGTTGGAAACCAATGCCATCCTTAATGCCAGGGCGTCTCCCATTATAGAGCATGCTTCTAGCAAATTTAAACTTTTCATTTTCAAGTTTATGCTCATTGATTTTAGCAGTTAATTTAGCTATATGATCATTTTGTTGTTTAATCATGGCAAGGTGATCATTTATAGCATCAACATTAACATCTCTACATCTAGTACAAATAGAAACATGTTCGACAGTAGATGTAGAGGGTTTGCAAATATTTAATTCTTCTATCTTAGCATGTAATATGGCATTCTCATTTCTAAGACAGGAAATAGAATCATTGCAAACATTTAACTCTCTAACCTTAGAAATTAAACTAGCATTTTTAGTCCTAAGGCTAGAAATTGATTCATTCAATTTATCAATCTTAGCATTTAAACTAGCATTTTCATTTCTACGACTGGTAGTTGAGTCATGGCAAATGCTAAGCTCTTTAGTCAGTTTTTCACATTTCTCTACTTCCTGAGCATAAGCATTTTTACTTTAACATGCTTTTTATTTTCTTTAATAAGGAATTCCTCTTGGCTATCCAAGAGTTCATCCTTCTCATGAATGACTCCTATCAATTCATTCAATTTTTCTTTTTGTTCCATGTTGAGGTTAGCAAAAAGAGTAAGTAAATCGTCTTCGTCTTCACTAAAACTACCCTCATCACTAGATGTTGTATACTTGGTGGTTCTAGATTGTACCTTCTTCTTTTTGCCGTCCTTGGCCATGAAACATTTGTGGCCGACGTTGGGGAAGAGGAGGCCCTTGTTGATGGCGATGTTGGCGGCATCCTCGTCGGAGGAGGAGTCGGTGGAGCTCTCGTTGGAGTCCCATTCCCGACATACATGGGCATCGCCGCCCTTCTTCTTGTTGTACCTCTTCTTTTCCTTCTTCCCTTTCTTGTCTTCGCCCCTGTCACTATCACTAGAAATTGGACATTTAGCAATAAAATGACCGGGCTCACCACACTTGTAGCACACCTTCTTGGAGTGGGGCTTGTAATCCTTCCCCCTTCGTTGCTTGAGGATTTGGCAGAAACTCTTGATGATGAGCGTCATTTCCTCATTGTCGAGCTTGGAGGCGTCAATGGGAAGCCTACTTGATGTAGACTCCTCTTTCTTTTCTTCCGTCGCTTTGAATGCGATGGGTTGCACCTTGGGTGTAGAGGTGGCACCTTGCTTCAAGTTGACAATATGTTTGGAGTCTTTGATCATAAGTTCAAAGCTCACAAACTTGCCAATTACCTCCTCGGGAGACATCTGTTTATATCTAGGGTCTCCACTCATTAGTTGCACTTGAGTGGGATTACGAAAAACAAGTGATCTAAGAATAACCTTGACCATTTCATGGTCATCCCACTTGGTGCTTCCGAGGTTGCGCACTTGGTTCACAAAGATCTTGAGCCGGTTGTACATTGTTTGTGGCTCCTCTCCCTTGTTGAGGACGAATCGACCGAGTTCTCCCTCGATCATTTCGCGCTTGGTGATCTTGGTCACCTCGTCCCCTTCGTGCGCCGTCTTGAGGACGTCCCAAATTTCTTTGGCATTTTTTAACCCTTGCACCTTATTATACTCCTCTCGACACAAGGAGGCGAGGAGTATAGTTGTGGCTTGGGAGTTAAAATGCCTAATTTGGGCGACTTCGTCCGAGTCGTAGCCTTCGTCCCCCACATTAGGTACTTGCGCTCCAAACTCAACAATGTCTCAAATGCTTGTGTGGAGTGAGGTTAGGTGATGCCTCATTTTATTACTCCACATACAATAATCCTCACCATCAAAGTATGGTGGTTTGCCTAAGGGAACGGAAAGTAAAGGAGCACACTTTGAAATACGGGGATAACGAAGTGGCATCTTGCTATACTTCTTGCGCTCATGGCGCTTAGAAGCGATGGATGAGTCGGAGCTTGATGACATGGAGGGCGACGAAGAGTCGGTCTCGTAGTAGACCACTTTCTTCATCTTCTTCTTCTTGTCACCCTTCCGATGCGTCTTGTTGGAGGAAGAGGATTCCTCCTTATGCTTGTGGTCGGACTCCCTTGAGAGGGTTCTCCCCGAGCTTGTGGGCTTGTCGCCGGTCACGATCTCCCTCTTGGCGTGTTCTCCCGACATCACTTCGAGTTGTTAGACTCCTAATGAAGCACCAGGCTTTGATACCAATTGAAAGTCGCCTAGGGGGGATGAATAGGCGTAATCTGAAATTTACAACTTAAAACACAAGCTACGAGCCAGGGTTAGCATTAGAATTAAATCCGAGTCCGATAGAGAGGGGAAAACAAATAAACCATGAAATAAAGTGGATGAACACGGTGATTTGTTTTACCGAGGTTCGGTTCTAAAGAACCTAGTCCCCGTTGAGGTGGTCACAAAGACCGGGTCTCTTTCAACCCTTTCCCTCTCTCAAACGGTCACTTAGACCGAGTGAGCCTTCTTTCTTAATCTCATGAGTCACTTAGACCCCACAAGGATCACCACACAATTGATGTCTCTTGCCTTTCTTACAAAGCACTTGAGAGTAAGAATTGAAAAGAAAAAGAAGGCCAAGCCAAGCAAACAAGAGCAACAAAGGAACACAAGAGATCCTCTCACAAGTCCTAATGCACTAGAATTGATTCGGGGACTTTGAGTGGATCGATCGCTTTGATTATGTCTTGAAGTGGAGGCTATTGCTCTTGTATTGAATGCAATGTTCAGAATGCTTGGATGCTTGGAGTTGTGGTGGTTGGGGGTATTTATAGCCCTCAACCACCAACAAGCCGTTGGGGAAGGCTACTAGCGATGGGCGCACCGGACAGGTCCTGTAGACTGTCCGGTGCGCCGCCACGTCACCCAACCGTTAGGGTTCGGGAGCAATACACTGTTGGCGTTGTTGTCTTCTTGTGGCATCGGACAATCTGGTGCCCCACCGGACAGCTCCTGTTCATTGTTCTGTGCACCACTAACTCTACGCTCTAACTCTGCCGTGCACTGTTGCGCACTGTCCATCTGTTCTTCAGCTTTTGCAGTCGACCGTTGCATGAAGTAGCCGTTGCTCCGCTGGTGCACTGGATAGTCCGTTGAATTATAGCGGAGTGCACCTGTTGAAACCCGAGAGTGGCTGGTTCATCTTCATACGGACATGGTGCACCGGACACTGTCCGGTGCGCCAGTCCACAGCACACTCAAGTTTCTTTGCTCCTTTGAATTTGATCCCTAACTTGAATATTTATTGGTTTGAATTGAACCTTTTTGCACCTGTAGAACATGTACTCTAGAGCAAACTAGTTAGTCCATATATTTGTGTTGGGCATTCAACCACCAAAATTAATTGTGGGAAAAGGTAACCCTATTTCCCTTTCAGTTTGAACAGGGATACTTCGCCCCAGCAATTTCGATCACCTAGGACGTTGGAGTTGTCTAGTTCAAGCTCACCCCTCCAGCCTCACCTAGGATAGAGCTTGGCCCCAGTGCTAGGAGGGGATGGAACTCTACCCCCTGCCCAGGTTGTTATCTGCTCTCTGCCTGTCAGGACATTTCTGAACCCCCAGTTGCTGAAGGTTTATCACATAAGGCAATTGAAAATCCTCTGCCAGCAAATCCATTCTCAGCCACAGGAGGATGATCGATGCATTGATGTTGCGGAAGTTGCAGTTGAGGGGATGCAGGCTCATGTTCCACTGATGAATGCTCCGGACCCCACCGTCCAGATTTCTCATCCGAAATTAGGCACAGGCCTAGAATCAAAGAAGGATGCCTTCTTTAACAGCATCTGTAGTAAGCCTTCTGGAATCTTGCCTGCCCCAAAACTCATAAGGAAAACTCGTTTGTCTTCCCCCACCACCAGTTGTATCTACACCTAAAAGAAGTCGTCAGGTGGATGGCATCGGTTCGAGTTCAACATGCAATATCTGGGAGGCAGGTCCATTAAGAAGGTTATGAAATCGTTGAAGATCATCTCTAATTCTGATGGTTTTAGCCATGAGGCTTTTGAGGAATATGTCAATCTATTCAAGCACCCCCTTTCTCAGTGCCATGAGCCCCCCGCCAGAGTTAGGGACAAATTAGTGCCTTGTCTCCCTCCTTGGCTGTTTTGTTGTCTGTCTTGTTAATGGATCCTTCAAAGATCTTGATATGGAATGTAAGGGGGTTGAACTCGCTAGTGCGCCAAGATTATGTGTGTGAAATGGTGGACTCCTCTAGGGTGGATGTGGTCTGTCTTCAGGAAACTAAAATGCAGTCTATCTCAATTCACACCATCCTTTCCTTGCTTGGATCAGACTTCAGTACATACATTTGTCTACCTTCTGTTGGAGCTAGTGGAGGCATCCTTGTGGCTTGGAGAAGACATGTCGGGGTTTCAGGCCAGAAAAGACAGGACACTCACAGTGTTTTAGTTCAGTTTTGTAGTGAGTAAAGAAGTGCCTGGTGGCTTACTTGTGTGTATGGCCCTCCAAGAGATAATGAAAAGGCTAGTTTTTTGCAAGAACTCAGAGATATTAGAACTGCTTGCCCTGGCCCTTGGATGCTAGATGGACACTTCAACCTCATTTATAAGGACTCTGATAAGAATAATGCAAATCTGAATAGAGTCATGATGGGAAGGTTTAGAGGGCTGATCGAGGATCTTGCCCTTAAAGAAATTCCTTTGCATGGGAGGAAATTTACTTGGTCAACCCATCAAGAGGCACTTGTTCTAGTCAAGCTAGACCGTGTTCTTTGCTAAGTTGACTAGGAACTGCTCTTCCCCAATGTTTTACTACAGAGTGCTGCTTCCCAGGATTCTAACCATTACCCCTTGCTCTTTGGGCTTAGGGATAATAAATCTGGAAAACGAAGGTTTCACTTCAAATCCTTTTGAACCAAGCTGGAAGGATTTCAGGAGGTTGTTCAATCTGGATGGAATGTTGTGATACTGATCCTTTGCCCCTTTAAAACTATAGAAAGGAAGCTCAAAGAGACCGCCAAAAGGTTACAGGCTTGGAGCGAAAATAAGGTTGGTCATGTGCATTCTCAGCTTGCTTTGACCAAAGAAGTTCTCTACAGGCTTGAAATGGCTCAGAATATTAGAGTGCTCATCCAGGCTGAGATATGGCTCAAAAACCGGCTTAAGAAGCAACCTTTATTGCTATCCTCTCTCAAGTGCACCATGGCTAGGCTTAGATCTAGAATTTCCTGGTTAAAGGAGGGAGATGCTAATACAAAACTGTTTCACCTTCATGCTCGACATCACAAGAGGAAGAATTTTGTGGCTAGGGTGGTGGATGGGGACCATACCTAACAAGCCATGATGAAAAGGTTGCTTGTGTGGATCGCTTCTACACCAACCTTATTGGAAAATGTGTTGGTCGAGATAGGGTGATTGATCTCGAAGCCCTGGGATTGCCTACTTTTGAGCTGTCTGAGCTTGATGCCCCCTTTTCTGTGCAAGAAGTGGAGGATATCATTAAAAGGCTCCCTGTTGACAAGGCCCCTAGGCCTGATGGTTTTACTGGTCGCTTTTACAAGGTATGCTGGCCTATTATAAAAGCTGATATGATGGCTGCAATCTTCGTTGTTTGGGGCAGGAAGTTTGATAATTTTGGGCACCTTAATTCTGCCTATATAACCATGATTCCAAATAATGATGGGGCTGAAATGGTGAAGGATTTCAGGCCTATCAGCCTTGTGTATAGCTTTGCAAAGTTGATCACAAAAATCCTAGCCAATAGGTTGGCTAAAAGGCTTAATGAGATGGTATCACCTAACCAGAGTGTGTTCATTAAAGGTAGATTTATCCAGGACAAATTTATGTTGGTTCAACAAACATCTAGATTGCTTCACCAACAGAATAAGGCTACTTTGCTCTACAAGTTGGATATTACTAAGGCTTTCAACTCGGTTTCATGGCCTTTCCTAGTTGAAATAATGAAGCAGCTTGGTTTTGGACAGATTTGGAGGGATATTATTTGTGGTTTGTTGGCCTCTTCCTCTACTCAAGTGATGCTGAATGGGTTTCCAAGATAGCACATCATCCACCGGAGAGGCCTTCGTCAAGGGGATCCCCTATCTCCTTTATTGTTTATTCTTGCCATAGATGTCCTAGTCTGTATGTTTTCCAAGGTAGAGGAGGAGGGTTTACTCTAGCAGTTATCCAATAGGAAAAAGCTCCATCGGATCTCCTTATATGTTGATGATGTTGCCCTTTTTGTTCACCCAACAACAGCAGATTTATCTATCACTCTTGGCATTCTTCAGTTTTTTGGGGATGCCTCTGGGCTGCACAATAATCCTCGGAAATCTAATGTCATTCCTATCAGATGTTCAATTGAGGATATGGTGGAGACCCAAGGTCTGCTGCCTTGTGGAATATCTTCGTTCCCTTGCTGTTATTTGGATCTTCCTCTATCCTTGCACAAGTTATCTAGGCAGCACTTCCAACCTTTTATTGATAGATTTGCTAACCAGCTTTCAAGTTGGAAGGCAGACTTATTGACGAAGGCAGGGAGAAGAATCCTAGTTCAGCATGTCCTTACCAGCATGATGGTTTATATGGCAATGGTAGTGGATATCCCACAATGAGGTTTAGATACCATTGACAGAATAAGGAAAGGTTTCATTTAGAGAGGTTGAAAAGAGGTAAAAAGGGGGCACTGCCTTGTGGCTTGGAGAAAGGTTTGTCGCCCCCTTCAGCTTGGTGGGCTGGGTATCTCCAGTTTAAAAGAACTCTGCTGGGCCATTCGAATGAGATGGCTCTGGCTGTCTAAAACAGACCCCTCCAAGCCCTAGATTGGTCTCCCAACTAAAATTCCAAAAAAGGCCACATCCTTCTTTAATGAGGTAGTGCTCACTGAAGTTGGTGACGGGGTCAACACCAAATTCTGGAAAGACAAATGGTTACATGGTAAAAAAATTGTAGACCTAACACCTAGATTCCTAGCTACAATTCCTAAGCGAATTGTGAACAATAGAACTGTGAATGAAGCTTTGACTAACAGGAAGTGGATTGCTGACATAAAAGGGGCTCTCTCAGTGGGTGTGTTGATTAATAACCTCCAGCTATGGGAGATGCTTTCAGCCATTGATTTGTAGCCTAGAGTTGAAGACAGACATATTTTCAGTATTGCCCCAGATGGAATGTATTCTGCAAAATCTGCTTATAATGGACTGTTCATGGGTTTAGCTTCCTTTGGACACTACACAAGGGTTTGGAAAACCTGGGCCCTGCCAAAGTGTTGTTTTTTCATTTGTCTTACTGCCCATAATAGATGCTGGACAACCAATCGATTAGCTAATAAAGGCCAAAACCACCCTGAGAAATGTCTGCTATGTAACCAAGCTGAAGAAACCCTTGATCATCTTTTGGTGGCTTGCTCCTTCTCGAGAGTCTTTTGGTACCAGCTTCTCTAGAAATTTGGGCTTCACTCCCTTGCCCCCAAGCCGGCGGTCACCTCCTTCTTGAATTGGTGGGAGGAGGTTTCAGAGGTGGTCTCAGATGTCACCAGAAAAGTGAAAGGGAGATGTGCCTTTGGGCAATTTCCATTATGTTTTGGTGATTAAGTGCCCAACACATTTAAGTGAGCCCTCTTGTGCTAAATCGAGAGAAAAGTGATAATCAAAGCAAAGGTATGATTCTAGACTTAGTACATTGGTTTTTGTGTACTAATATATTTGTCTAAGTGCTGGAATCAGAGAAAAGAGAAGAAGAAAAGAACTTGGCTCGAAGCAGCCAAGACTCAGCGCAGTCTGTCACACCGGACTGTCTGGTGGTGCACCGGACAGTGTCTGGTGCACCAGGCTAGCCTCTGGTGAACAGGCCACTCTCGGGAACTGACGGGGGTGTACAGCTATAATTCACCGGACTGTCCGGCGGTGCACCGGACTGTCCGGTGAGCCGTCTGCGGTGAAGTCGTCGCTCTCGGGAATCGTTCAACGGTGTACGGCTAAAATTCACCGGACGGTCCGGTGAGGCACCGGACTGTCCGGTGAGCCAACGGTTGACTGCGCCAACGGTCGGCCGCGCAATCCGCGCGCGACGCGTGGGCGTGCCAACGGTCGGTAGGGGGCACCGGACTATCCGGTGTGCACCGGACAGTGTCCGGTGCGCCAATGACTACAATTCTGCAATGGTCGACTGTGCTATTTTTGGAAGGAGATCTACACCGGACTATGAACAGTACCTGTCCGATGGTGCACCGGACTGTCCGGTGCGCCACCCGACAGAAGGCAAGAATTGCCATCCTAGCTGCCTTAGGGCTATAAAAGGGACCCCTAGGCGCATGGAGGAGGAACCCAAGCATTCTTTGATCATCTCTAAGCACCAAGACTCCATTCTCGCACATTTGATTCTTTGTGACAAGTGACTTGAGCTCTAGTTGAGTAGAGAACTCCCCGCATTGTGTTGTGAGCTCAAGTTGTGGTTTGTGTGCGTGATTGTGCTCGTACTTTGAGTCTTGTGTGTGTTGCTCTCCCCTCCCTTACTTCCGTGCTTCTTTGTGATCATCATTTGTAAGGGTGAGAGGCTCCAAAGTGTGGAGATTCCTCGCGAACGGGAGATAGTAAAAGAAAGCAAAACACCGTGGTATTCAAGTTGATCATTGGATCACTTGAAAGGGGTTAAGAGCGACCCTCGTCCAATGGGACGCCACAACGTGGAGTAGGCAAGTGTGATACTTGGCCGAACCACGGGATAAATCACCGTGTCTCTTATGCTTGTTTCCTTCGTAATCATTGTGTTTCACAAGAGCTTGGTTCTTAGCCACTTGACTCTATTGAGCTAACACTTGACTAAGTTTTTGTGGCTACAAGTATTTGATTTTTACAGAATCACCTATTCACCCCCCTCTAGGTGCTCTCAATTGGTATCGGAGCCGTTCTCTTCACGCAAGGGACTAATCGCACAAAGAGATGGATCCTAAGGGAAAGGTGAAAGGGAAATGTGCCCTTGGGCCATTTCTAAGTATTTTGGTGATCAAGTGCCAACACAAATGGTTTAAGTGTTAAACTATGCCAAATGGTGGATGAAGTGCAAAGTCAACACAAAGTATGATTCTAGACTTAGTACATTGGTTTCTGTGTACTAACATATTTGTCTAAGTGCTAGAATCAGAGAAAATTCAATTGGAAAATACTTGGCTCGAGTAGCCATGACTCTGTTCAGTCTGGGTACACCGGACTGTCCGGTGGTGCACCGGACAGTGTCTGGTGCGCCAGGCTGGCGTCTGATCAACTGGCTGCTCTCGGGTCTCGACGGTGGCGTACGGCTATAAATCATCGGACTATCCAGTGGTGCACCGGATATTGTCCGGTGAGTCGACTGCGGTGAAGTCGCCGCTCTCGGGAACCAAGTCAACAACGTACGGCTATAATTCACCGGACTGTTCGGTGAGGCACCGGACTGTCCGGTGAGCCAACGGTCGGGCGCGCCAACGGTCGGTCGCGCAATTTGCGCGTGACGTGTGGCGAGCCAATGGTCAGATGGGGGCACCGGACTGTCCGGTGCGCCAACGGCTCCAAGTTTCCAACGGTCGGCTGCGCCAGAATAGGAAAGAAATCTGCACCGGACAGTGTCCGGTGGTGCATCGGACTGTCCGATGCGCCAGTCGACAGAAGGCAAGAATTGCCTTCCTGGATTGCTCTCAACGGCTCCTAGCTGCCTTGGGGCTATAAAAGGGACCCTAGGCGCATGGAGGAGCACACCAAGCATACTTTAAGCATTCTTGATCATTCACACTCCGTCTTTGCGCACTTGTTTGACATTCTTAGTGAGTCGAGCTCCGTTCTAGTCTTTGTGATATTCATTTGAGCTCAAGTCTTGGTCGTGTGTGTGCGTATTTGCTGTGGATTTGTGTGTGTTGCTGCCCTCCCTTACTCTAGTGCTTTCACTTTGATTCTGATTGTAAGGGCGAGAGACTCCAAGTTGTGGAGATTCCTCGCAAACAGGAAAGAGTAAAGAAAAGAAGAACACCATGGTATTCAAGTTGATCATTGGATCACTTGAGAGGAGTTGAGTGCAACTCTCATCCATTGGGACGCCACAACGTGGAGTAGGCAAGTGTTGTACTTGGCCGAACCACGGGATAAATCCTCGTGTCTCTTGTGCTTGTTCTCACTGTGTCTATTGTGCTTCGCAAGAGCTCTCCTTAGCCACTTGATTTTATTATGCTAACTCCTAATCAAGTTTTGTGGCTTTAAGTTTCAAGTTTTTACAGGATCACCAATTCACCCCCCCTCTAGGTGCTCTTAATTGGTATCGGAGCCGTTCTCTTCGAGAAAGGGACTAATCGCCCGAAGAGATGGATCCTAAAGGAAAGGGGATGGTGATCAACGACAAGGAGAAGGAGTCCTTCATCAATGAACCAAAAGACGACAAGCCCACTGACTCGGGCTCTAGTCATAAGAAGAAGGAAGGAAAGAAGAAGAGGCGTATCAAGAAGATCGTCTACTACGACGACAGCGACGAGTCTTCTTCTTCCCAAAAGGACGACGATGACAATGACTACGACAAAAAGAAGACGGTTAACTCGAACTTTTCTTTTGATTACTCTCGTATTCCGCAAAGTTCCAATGCTCATTTGCTTTCCATTCCCCTCGGTAAACCTCCTCACTTTGATGGAGAGGACTACGGATTTTGGAGTCACAAAATGTGTAGCCACTTGTTCTCTCTCCATCCAAGTATTTGGGAGATAGTAGAAAATGGAATGCAATTTGATATTACGGATAGTCCCATGTTCATCAATGAACAAATTCATAAAAATGCACAAGCTACTACTGTTCTTTTAGCGTCATTGTGCAGGGATGAATACCATAAGGTGAGCGGCTTGGATAACGCCAAGCAGATTTGGGACACCCTCAGGATCTCTCATGAGGGAAATGACGTCACCATGCTTACCAAGATGGAGTTGGTGGAGGGCGAACTTGGGAGATTCGCAATGATCAGGGGAGAGGAGCCAACCCAAACATACAACAAGCTCAAGACCCTCGTCAACAAAATAAGGAGCTATAGAAGCACGCGATGGACAGACCACGACGTCGTCCGCCTAATGCTAAGGTCTTTCACTATCCTTGATCCACATCTTGTAAACAATATTCGTGAAAATCCTAGGTACACCAAGATGTCGCCCGAAGAAATACTTGGAAAGTTCGTAAGCGGGCGAATGATGATCAAGGAGGCAAGATACATCGATGAGGCATTGAATGGACCAATCCACAAGCCTCAAACCGTTGCTCTCAAAGCAACAAGTAGCAAGGAGGTGCTACCTAGCAAGGTGGCGCAAGTTGAGGCGGCGGGGCTCAACGAGGAAGAAATGGCCCTCATCATCAAGCGCCTCAAGACGGCGCTAAAGGGCCGCAAGGAGCATCCCAAAAAGAACAAGACGAAGGGAAAGCGCTCCTGCTTCAAGTGCGGTAAGGTTGGTCACTTTATTGCTAATTATCCCGATAATGATAGTGACTAGGATCAAGAAAAGAAGAGGGAAAAGAAAAAGACTTACAAGAAGGCTAAAGGCGAGGCACACCTTGGGGAAGAGTGGGACTCGGATTGTTCCTCGTCTGACTCCGACGACGAAGGACTCGCCGCCAGCGCCTTCAACAAATCATCCCTCTTCCCCAACGAGCATCACACCTGTCTCATGGCAAAAGAGAAGAAGGTAAGCACTCGCAAAACTAGTACTTACGCTTCTTCAAGTGAAGATGAATCTAGTGATGATGAAATAGACTATGCATGTTTATTCAAAGGCTTAGATAGAACCAAAATTGATAAAATCAATGAATTAATTGATGCTTTGAATGAGAAGAATAGATTGTTAGAAAAGCAAGAGGACCTTTTATATGAAGAGCATGATAAATTTGTTAATGCGCAAAATTCTCTTGCTCTAGAAGTTAAAAGAAATGAAGTGCTTTCATGTGAATTGTCTACATGCCATGAATCTATCTCTAGCTTAAAAAGTATCAATGATGACTTGAGCGCTAAGTTAGAAATAGCTAATAAATCAACCTCTTGTGTAGAACATGTTGTGATTTGCAATAGTGTAAAGATTTTAATGTTGATGCCTGTAGTGAACACCTAGTTTCCATTTCTAAATTAAATGATGAAGTGGCTAGTCTTAATGCTCAACTTAAGACAAGCAAAAATGAATTTGATAAATTAAAATTTGCAAGGGATGCCTATACTATTGGTAGACACCCCTCAATTAAGGATGGGCTTGGCTTTAAGAGGGAAGCCAAGAACTTAACAAGTCATAAGGCTCCCATTCCCGCTAAGGAGAAAGGGAAGGCTCTAATGACTAATAGTGCTAAAAAGAACCATGCTTTCATGTATCATGATAGGAGATATTCTAGGAATGTTCATTATGATAGAAGTTATAATGCTTTTGATTCACATACCATGATTGCTTCAAGTTCTTCTATGCATGGTAGAAATTTGGCTAGGAAAAATGTTATTCATCATATACCTAGAAGAAATGTTGTTCATATTCCTAGGAATGTAAGTAATGAAAACTCTACAATTTACCATGCTTGTAATGCTTCCTTTGCAATTTGTAGAAAGGATAAGAAAGTGATTACTAGGAAATTAGGGGCAAAATGCAAGGGAGATAAGACTTGCATTTGGGTCCCTAAGGCTATTATAACTAACCTTGTAGGACCCAACAAGAGTTGGGTACCTAAGACCCAAGCCTAATTTACCTTGCAGGTTTATGCATCCGGGGGATCAAGCTGGATTATCGACAGCGGATGCACAAACCACATGACGGGGGAGAAGAATATGTTCACCTCCTACGTCAAGAATAAAGATTCCCAAGATTCAATCATATTCGGTGACCGGAATCAAGGCAAGGTTAAAGGCTTAGGCAAGATAGCCATCTCAAATGAGCACTCTATCTCCAATGTATTTTTAGTAGAGTCGCTAGGTTATAATCTTCTATCGGTTAGTCAATTATGTAATATGGGATACAATTGCTTATTCACAAATGTAGACGTGTCTGTCTTTAGAAGGAGTGATGGTTCATTAGCTTTTAAGGGTGTACTAGACGACAAACTCTATTTAGTTGATTTTGCAAAAGAGGAGGCCGATCTAGATGCATGCTTAATTGCTAAGACTAGCATGGGCTAGCTGTGGCATCGCCGTCTAGCACATGTGGGGATGAAGAACCTTCACAAACTTCTAAAGGGAGAACATGTGTTAGGTCTAACAAATGTGCATTTCGAAAAAGATAGACCTTGTGCAGCCTGTCAAGCAGGTAAACAAATGGGAAGTGCGCATCACAGCAAGAATGTGATGACCACATCAAGACCCCTGGAGCTGCTGCATATGGACCTCTTCGGACCCGTCGCCTACCTCAGCATCGGGGGAAGTGAGTATGGTTTAGTAATTGTTGATGATTTTTCCCGCTTCACTTGGGTATTCTTTTTGCAGGATAAATCTGAAACCCAAGGGACCCTCAAGCGCTTCCTAAGGAGAGCTCAAAATGAGTTTGAGCTCAAGGTGAAGAAGATAAGGAGCGACAACGGGTCCGAGTTCAAGAACCTTCAAGTAGAGGAGTACCTTGAGGAGGAAGGAATCAAGCACGAGTTCTCCGCTCCCTACACACCACAGCAAAATGGTGTGGTAGAGAGGAAGAACAGGACGCTCATAGACATGGCGAGGACGATGCTTGGAGAATTCAAGACGCCCAAGCGGTTTTGGTCGGAAGCTGTGAACACGGCTTGCCACGCCATAAACTGGGTCTACCTTCATCGTCTCCTCAAGAAGACGTCATACGAGCTACTAACCGGTAACAAACCCAACGTTTCGTATTTTCGAGTTTTTGGGAGTAAATGCTACATTCTGGTGAAGAAAGGTAGAAATTCAAAATTTGCTCCCAAAGCTATAGAAGGGTTTTTGTTAGGTTATGACTCAAATACAAAGGTGTATAGAGTCTTCAACAAATCATCGGGTTTGGTTGAAGTCTCTAGCGATGTTGTATTTGATGAAACTAATGGCTCTCCAAGAGAGCAAGTTGAGCTTGATAATGTAGATGATGATGATGTTCCAACGGACGCAATTCGTACCATGGCGATAGGAGACGTGCGACCACAGGAACACAAGGAGCAAGATCAACCTTCTTCCTCAACGACGGTGCACCCCCCATCTCAAGATGATGAACAGGTACCTCAAGAGGAGGCGTGTGATCAAGGGGCAGCACAGGATGTCCAAGTTGAAGAGGAAGAAGCACCACAGGCCCCTCCAACTCAAGTTCGAGCGATGATTCAAAGGAACCATCCCGTCGACCAGATTTTGGGTGACATTAGCAAGGGAGTAACCACTCACTCTAGATTAGCTAATTTCTATGAGCATTATTCTTTTGTCTCTTCTATTGAGCCTTTCAGGGTAGAAGAGGCCTTGCTAGATCCGGACTGGGTGTTGGCCATGCAGGAAGAGCTCAACAACTTCAAGCGAAATGAAGTTTGGACAATGGTGCCGCGTCCCAAGCAAAATGTTGTGGGAACCAAGTGGGTGTTCTGCAACAAACAGAACGAGCACGGGGTGGTGACGAGGAACAAGGCTCGACTTATGGCAAAAGGTTATGCCCAAGTCGCAGGTTTGGACTTTGAGGAGACTTTTGCTCCTGTGGCTAGGCTAGAGTCGATTCGTATATTGTTAGCCTATGCCGCTCACCACTCTTTCAGGTTGTACCAAATGGATGTGAAGAGCGCTTTCCTCAACGGGCCAATCAAGGAGGAGGTGTACGTGGAGCAACCCCCCGGCTTTGAGGATGAACGGTACCCCGACCACGTATGTAAGCTCTCTAAGACGCTCTATGGACTTAAGCAAGCCCCAAGAGCATGGTATGAATGCCTTAGAGACTTTTTAATTGCTAATGCTTTCAAGGTTGGGAAAGCCGATCCAACTCTTTTCACTAAGACTTGTGACGGTGATCTATTTGTGTGCCAAATTTATGTCGATGACATAATATTTGGTTCTACTAACCAAAAGTCTTGTGAAGAGTTTAGCAGGGTGATGACGCAGAAATTTGAGATGTCGATGATGGGCGAGTTGAACTACTTCCTTGGGTTTCAAGTGAAGCAACTCAAGGACGACACCTTCATCTCTCAAACGAAGTATACGCAAGACTTGCTCAAGCGGTTTGGGATGAAGGATGCCAAGCCCGCGAAGACTCCAATGGGAACTGACGGACACGTCGACCTCAACAAAGGAGGTAAGTCCGTTGATCAAAAAGCATACCGGTCCATGATAGGTTCCTTGCTCTACTTATGTGCTAGTAGACCAAATATTATGCTTAGTGTATGCATGTGTGCTAGATTTCAATCCGATCCAAGGGAGTGTCACTTAGTGGCCGTGAAGCGAATTCTTAGATATTTAGTCGCTACGCCTTGCTTCGGGATCTAGTATCCAAAGGGGTCTACCTTTGACTTGATTGGATATTCAGACTCCGATTATGCTAGATGTAAGGTCGATAGGAAGAGTACATCAGGGACGTGCCAATTCCTAGGAAGGTCCCTGGTGTCATGGAGTTCTAAGAAACAAACCTCCGTTGCCCTATCCACCGCTGAGGCCGAGTACGTTGCCGCAGGACAGTGTTGCGCGCAACTACTTTGGATGAGGCAAACCCTCCGGGACTTTGGCTACAATCTGAGCAAAGTCCCACTCCTATGTGACAATGAGAGTGCTATCCGCATGGCGGACAATCCTGTTGAGCACAGCCGCACAAAGCACATTGACATCCGGCATCACTTTTTGAGAGACCACCAGCAAAAGGGAGATATCGAAGTGTTTTATGTTAGCACCGAAAACCAGCTAGCCGATATCTTTACCAAGCCTTTAGATGAAAAGACCTTCTGCAGGCTGCGTAGTGAGCTAAATGTCTTGGATTCGCGGAACTTGGATTGATGTGTAGCATACATGTGTCTTATGCTTTGATCATGTTCCCTTCTGTATTTAGTTGTTAATTTATGGTGCTCAAGTTGTACAAACATTCCCCGGACCTCACAAGTCCATTTGAGAGTGATGCACATATTCAGGGGGAGATGTGCTACAACTTGACCCTTTTGAGACTAACCATGTGTTTGAGCTTGCTTGATTTAGTCTTAAAGATGGATTGAAAGGGAAAGGTGATCTTGGACCATGCAAGACTTCCACTGCACTCCGATGAGAGGGTAACTCACTCTAAGTTCATCTCAATACCCTTATTGCCTTTTTACTCTTATTTGAAGATTTTGGTGAGGCAATGGGGTTTTAGGGCCAAGATTGATCCTGTTTTGGTGCTTGATGCCAAAGGGGGAGAAAATAAGGCCAAAGCAAGAAATGGGTCAGCTACCACTTGAGAATTTTGAAAATAATAGAATTAGAGCTTTTGGTTTGTCAAAATACTCTTATTGTCTCTTATTGTCAAATGTTTGTCTCTTGTTGGGACAATGGTTGATTATGGGAAAAGGGGGAGTTTTTGAATCTTTGATCAATTTATCTTGGAATATCTCTCTCTATGCCTCAACAAGTGTGTTTGACTTAGAGATAGGAAGTTGAGTTCGATTTGCAAAAACAAACCAAGTGGTGGCAAAGAATGATCCAAATATGCCAAATTTGAATCAAAACAAATTTGTGTTCTCATTTGCATTGATGTTGCACTTCTTTTAGTTGCTTTGTGTTGTGTTGGCATGAATCACCAAAAAGGGGGAGATTGAAAGGGAAATGTGCCCTTGGGCCATTTCTAAGTATTTTGGTGATCAAGTGCCAACACAAATGGTTTAAGTGTTAAACTATGCCAAATGGTGGATGAAGTGCAAAGTCAACACAAAGGTATGATTCTAGACTTAGTACATTGGTTTCTGTGTACTAACATATTTGTCTAAGTGCTAGAATCAGAGAAAATTCAATTGGAAAAGACTTGGCTCGAGCAGCCATGACTCTGTTCAGTCTGGGTACACCTGACAGTGTCCGGTGCGCCAGGCTGGCGTCTGATCAACCGGCTGCTCTCGGATCTCGATGGTGGCGTACGGCTATAAATCATCGGACTGTCCGGTGGTGCACCGGGCAGTGTCCGGTGAGTCGGCTGCGGCGAAGTCGCCGCTCTCGGGAACCAAGTCAACAGCGTACGGCTATAATTCACCGGACTGTCCGGTGAGGCACCGGACTATCTGGTGAGCCAACGGTCGGGCGCGCCAACGGTCGGCCGCGCAATCTGCGTGTGACGCATGGCGAGCCAACGGTTAGATGGGGGCACCGGACTGTCCGGTGTGCACCGGACAGTGTCTGGTGCGCCAACGGCTCCAAGTCTCCAACGGTCGGTTGTGCCAGAATAGGAAAGAAATCTGCACTGGACAGTGTCCGGTGGTGCACCGGACTGTCCGGTGCGCCAGTCGACAGAAGGCAAGAATTGCCTTCCTGGATTGCTTCTCAACGGCTCCTAGCTACCTTGGGGCTATAAAAGGGACCCCTAGGCGCATGGAGGAGCACACCAAGCATACTTTGAGCATTCTTGATCATTCACACTCCGTCTTCGTGCACTTGTTTGACATTCTTAGTGAGTCGAGCTCCGTTCTAGTGAGAACTTTGTGATATTCATTTGAGCTCGAGTCTTGGCCGTGTGTGTGCGTATTTGCTGTGGATTTGTGTGTGTTGCTTCCCTCCCTTACTCTAGTGCTTTCACTTTGATTCTCATTGTAAGGGCGAGAGACTCCAAGTTGTGGAGATTCCTCGCAAACGAGAAAGAGTAAAGAAAAGAAGAACACCGTGGTATTCAAGTTGATCATTGGATCACTTGAGAGGAGTTGAGTGCAACTCTCGTCCATTGGGACGCCACAACGTGGAGTAGGCAAGTGTTGTACTTGGCCGAACCACGGGATAAATCCTCGTGTCTCTTGTGCTTGTTCTCACTGTATCTATTGTGCTTCATAAGAGCTCTCCTTAGCCACTTGATTTTATTGTGCTAACTCCTAATCAAGTTTTGTGGCTTTAAGTTTCAAGTTTTTACAGGATCACCTATTCACCCCCCCTCTAGGTGCTCTCAAAAGGGGATGGTGGTCAACGACAAGACAAAGGAGTCCATCGTCAACGAGCCAAGAGATGATAAGCCCTCGGACTCTGGCTCGAGTCATAAGAAGAAGGACGGGAAGAAGAAGAGGCGCATCAAGAAGATCATCTACTACGATAGGGACGAGTCTTCTTCTTCCCCAAGAGATGACGAATACGAAGAGAAAAAGAAAACGGTTAATTCGAAATTTTCTTTTGATTATTCTCATATTCTGTTCAATTCCAATACTCATTTACTTTCAATTCCACTCGATAAACCTCCGCACTTTGATGGAGAAGACTACCCATTTTGGAGTCACAAAATGCGTAGTCACCTATTCTCTCTCCATCCAAGCATTTGGGAGATTGTTGAAAACAGAATGCTTTTTGATAGTACTGACAACCCCGTTTTCATTAATGAGCAAATCCATAAAAATGCATAAGCTACCACTGTTTTATTAGCATCCTTGTGTAGGGACGAGTACAATAAGGTGAGCGGCTTGGACAACTCCAAGCAAATCTGGGACACCCTCAAGATCTCTCATGAGGGAAACGACGCCACCATGATCACCAAGATGGAGTTGGTGGAAGGCGAACTAGAGAGGTTCGCAATGATCAGGGGAGAGGAGCCAACGCAAACGTACAACCGGCTCAAGACCCTGGTCAACAAAATCAGGAGCTATGGAAGCACGAGATGGACCGATCACGATGTCGTCCGGCTTATGCTCAGGTCCTTCACTGTTCTTGATCCTCATCTTGTGAATTCAATCCATGAGAATCCTAGGTACACAAGGATGACGCCCGAGGAAATACTCGGAAAGTTTGTAAGTGGGTGTATGATGATCAAGGAGGCAAGATATGTTGATGAGGCATTGAATGGCCCAATGCCTATCTACGAGCCTCAAACCGTTGCTCTCAAAGCAACAAGCAGCAGGGAGGCGCTACCTAGCAAGGTGGCGCAAGTTGAGGCGGCCGGGCTAAACGAGGATGAAATGGCCCTCATCATCAAGCGCTTCAAGACGGCGCTAAAAGGACGCACGGAGCATCCCAACAAAAGCAAGACAAAGGGAAAGCGTTCCTGCTTCAAGTGTGGTAAGACTGGGCACTTTATTGCTAACTGTCCCGATAATGATAGTGACCAGGGACAAGAAAAGAGCGGGAAGAGGGAGAAAAAGAAGTTCTACAAGAAGGCGAAAGGCGAGGCGCACCTTGGTAAGGAGTGGGATTCGGATTGCTCTTCGTACGACTCCGACGACGAAGGACTCGCCGCCTCGGCCTTCAACAAGTCGTCTCTCTTCCCCAACGAGCGCCACACCTGCCTCATGGCAAAAGAGAAAAAGGTAAACGCCCGAGATACCCCTACGTATGCTTCTTCAAGTGATGATGAATCTAGTGATGATGAAGTAGACTACACAAGTTTATTCAAAGGTTTAGATAGAACTAAAATTGATAAGATCAATGAATTGATTGATGCTTTAAATGAGAAGAATAGATTCTTAGAGAAGCAAGAAGATATTTTATATGAAGAGCATGACAAATTCATTAGTGTGCAAAAATCTCTTGCTTTAGAAGTAAAAAGGTATGCGATGCTTTCCTCTGAATTATCTACTTGTCATGAAACTGTGTCTAGCTTAAGAAGTATTAATGATGATTTAAATGCTAAGCTAGAAGTTGTTAATAAATCTAGTTCTTGTGTAGAGCATGTTGTTATCTGTAATAGATGTAAGGATTTTGATGTTGATGCATGTGTTGAGCACCTTACTTCTATTAAAAATTAAATGGTGAAGTGGCTAGTCTTAATGCCCAACTTAAGACTAGCAAAAATGACTTTGATAAACTAAAATTTGCAAGGGATGCCTACACTGTTGGTAGACACCCCTCTATTAAGGATGGGCTTGGCTTTCGAAAGGAAGCCAAGAACTTAACAAGTCAAAGGGCTCCCATTTCCGCCAAGGAGAAAGGGAAGGCCACTATGGCTAATAGTGCTCAAAGAAATCATGCTTTCATTTATAGTGATAGAAAGTTTTCTAGAAATGCTCATAGGAGTTATGCTTATAATTCACATGCTATGATTGCATCAAGTTCTTCTTTTGCGCATGGTAGAAATATGCCTAGGAAAAATGTTGCTCATGTGCCTAGGAAAGTGTGTAATGAACCTTCTACAATTTACCATGCTTGCAATACTTCTTTTGCAATTTGTCGTAATAATAAGAAAGTGATTGCTAGGAAGTTGGGGGCCAAGTGCAAGGGACACAAGACTTGCATTTGGGTCCCAAAGTCTATTATAACTAACCTTGTAGGACCCAACAAGAGTTGGGTACCTAAAACCCAAGCCTAATTTGCCTTGCAGGTTTATGCATCCGGGGGCTCAAGCTGGATTATCGACAGCGGAGGCACAAAACACATGACGGGGGAGAAGAAGATGTTCACCTCCTACGTCAAGAATAAGGATTCCCAAGATACAATAGTATTTGGAGATGGGAATCAAGGCAAGGTCAAAGGCTTAGGCAAGATAGCTATCACTAATGAGCACTCTATCTCTAATGTATTTCTAGTAGAGTCGCTAGGCTATAATCTACTGTCTGTTAGTCAATTGTGCCACATGGGTTATAATTGTCTATTTACAAATGTAGATGTGTCTGTCTTTAGAAGGAGTGATGGTTCACTAGCTTTTAAGGGTGTACTAGATGGCAAACTCTATTTAGTGGATTTTTCGAAAGAGGAGGCCGATCTAGATGCATGCTTAATTGCTAAGACTAGCATGGGCTGGCTGTGGCATCGCCGTCTAGCACATGTTGGGATGAAGAACCTTCACAAACTTCTAAAGGGAGAACATGTGTTAGGTCTAACAAATGTGTTTTTTCGAAAAAGATAGACCTTGTGTAGCTTGTCAAGCAGGCAAACAGGTGGGAAGCGCTCATCACAGCAAGAATGTGATGACCACATCAAGACCTTTGGAGTTACTTCACATGGACCACTTTGGACCCGTCGCCTATCTTAGCATAGGGGGAAGTAAGTATGGTCTTGTTGTTGTTGATGATTTTTCCCGCTTCACTTGGGTATTCTTTTTGCAGGATAAATCAGAAACCCAAGGGACTCTCAAGCGCTTTCTAAGGCGAACTCAAAACGAATTTGAGCTCAAGGTGAAAAAGATTAGAAGCGACAATGGGTCTGAGTTAAAGAACCTTCAAGTGGAGGAGTTCCTTGAGGAGGAAGGAATCAAGCACGAGTTCTCCGCTTCCTACACACCACAGCAAAACAGTGTGGTAGAGAGGAAAAACAGGACGCTTATAGACATGGCGAGGACGATGCTTGGAGAATTCAAGACGCCCAAGCGGTTTTGGTCGGAAGCTGTGAACATAGCTTGCCACGCCATAAACTGGGTCTACCTTCATCGCCTCCTCAAGAAGACGTCGTATGAACTCCTAACCGGTAACAAACCCAACGTTTCATATTTTCGTGTATTTGGGAGTAAATGTTACATTCTAGTGAAGAAAGGTAGGAATTCAAAATTTGCTCCCAAAGCTGTAGAAGGGTTTTTGTTAGGTTATGACTCAAATACAAAGGCGTATAGAGTCTTCAACAAATCATCGGGTTTGGTTGAAGTCTTTAGCGATGTTGTATTTGATGAAACTAATGGCTCTCCAAGAGAGCAAGTTGATCTTGATGATATAGATGAAGACGATGTTCCAACGGACGCAATTCGCACCATGGCGATTGGAGATGTGCGACCACAGGAACACCAAGTGCAAGATCATCCTTCTTCCTCAACAATGGTGCACCCCCCAACTCAAGATGATGAACAGGTTCCTCAAGAGGAGGTGTGTGATCAAGGTTGAGCACAAGAAGATCAAGTTGTGGAGGAAGAAGCACCACGGGTCCATCCAACTCAAGTTCGAGCGACGATTCAAAGGAATCATCCCGTCGACCAGATCTTGGGTGATACTCACTCACGTCTAGCTAATTTTTGTGAGCATTACTCGTTTGTCTCTTCTATTGAGCCTTTCAGGGTAGAAGAGGCCTTGCTAGATCCGGACTAGGTGTTGGCCATGCAGGAAGAGCTCAACAACTTCAAGCGAAATGAAGTTTGGACACTGGTGCCACGTCCCAAGCAAAACGTTGTGGGAACCAAGTGGGTGTTTCGCAACAAACAGGACGAGCACGGGGTGGTGACAAGGAACAAGGCTTGACTTGTGGCAAAAGGTTATGCCCAAGTCGCAGGTTTGGACTTTGAGGAGACTTTTGCTCCTATAGCTAGGCTAGAGTCGATTCGCATTTTGTTAGCCTATGTCGCTCACCATTCTTTCAGGTTGTTCCAAATGGACGTGAAGAGCGCTTTCCTTAACGGGCCAATCAAGGAGGAGGTGTACATGGAGCAATCCCCTTGCTTTGAGGATGAACGGTACCCCGACCACGTGTGTAAGCTCTCTAAGGCGCTCTATGGACTTAAGCAAGCCCCAAGAGCATGGTATGAATGCCTTAGAGATTTTCTAATTGCTAATGCTTTCAAGGTTGGGAAAGCCGATCCAACTCTGTTCACTAAGACTTGTGATGGTGACTTATTTGTGTGCCAAATTTATGTCGATGACATAATATTTGGTTCTACTAACCAAAAGTCTTGTGAAGAGTTTAGCAGGGTGATGACTCAGAAATTTGAAATGTCGATGATGGGCGAGTTGAACTACTTCCTTGGATTCCAAGTGAAGCAACTCAAGGATGGCACCTTCATCTCTCAAACAAAGTACTCGCAAGACTCAAGCGGTTCGGGATGAAGGATGCAAAGCCCGCAAAGATTCCAATGGGAACCGACAGACATGTCGACCTCAACAAAGGAGCTAAGTCCGTTGATCAAAAGGCATACCGGTCTATGATAGGGTCTTTACTTTATTTATGTGCTAGTAGACCGAATATTATGCTTTGCCTATGCATGTGTGCTAGATTTCAATCCGACCCAAGGGAGTGTCACCTTGTGGCCGTTAAGCAAATTCTTAGATATTTAGTTGCTACGCCTTGCTTCAAGATCTGGTATTCAAAGGGGTCTACCTTTGACTTGATTGGATACTCAGACTCCGACTATGTTGGATGTAAGGTTGATAGTAAGAGTACATCAGGGACGTGCCAATTCCTAGGAAGGTCCCTGGTGTCTTAGAGTTCTAAGAAACAAACTTCCGTTGCCCTATCCACTGCTGAGGCCGAGTATGTTGCCGCAGGACAGTGTTGCGCGCAACTATTTTGGATGAGGCAAACCCTTCGGGACTTTGGCTACAATCTGAGCAAAGTCCCACTCCTATGTGACAATGAGAGTGCAATCCGCATGGCAGACAATCCTGTTGAACACAGCCGCATAAAGCACATAGACATCCGTCATCACTTTTTGAGAGACCACCAGCAAAAGGGAGATATCGAAGTGTTTTATGTTAGCACCGAGAACCAGCTAGCCGATATCTTTACCAAACCTTTAGATGAGAAGACCTTTTGCAGGCTGCGTAGTGAGCTAAATGTCTTAGATTCGCGTAACTTGGATTGATCTATAGCATACATGTGTTTTATGTCTTTGATCAAGTTCCTTTATGCATTTTATTGCTTATTTATGGTGCTCAAGTTGTGCAAGGGATCCCCATACCTCACAAGTCCATGTGTGAATGATGCACATATTTAGGGGGAGAAATGCTACAACTTGACCCTTTGAGACTAACCGTGTGCTTGAGTTTACTTAATTTAGTCTCAAAGGTGGATTGAAAGGGAAAGGTGAACTTGGACCATGCAAGACTTCCACTGCACTCCGATGTGAGGGTAATTTACTCCAAGTTCATCTCCATGCTCTTATTGCCATTTTACTCTTTATTGACGGTTTTGGTGAGGCAATGGGGTTTAAGGGCCAATAATGATCCTGTTTTGGTGCTTAATGCCAAAGGGGGGAGAAATTAAGGCCAAAGCGAATGGATCAGCTACCACTTGAGAATTTTGAAAATAGTAGAGTTAGAACTTTTGTTTTGTCAAAATACTCTTATGTGCAAAATTTGGCCTCTTGTGGGGAGAATGTAGGATTATGGGAAAAAGGGGGAGTTTGTGGCTCTTGATCAATTTTTCTCATGAAATACCTCTCTTTATGCCTAAACAAGTGTGTTTGACTTAGAGATAGGAAAATGAGTTTGATTTCAAAAACAAACCAAGCGGTGGCAAAGAATGATCCAAATATGCCAAATTAGAGTTTAAAACAATTTGGTCTTCAATTTGAATAGATGTTGCATGTTTTGCATTGCTTTTGGATGTGTTGGCATAAATCACCAAAAAGGGGGAGATTGAAAGGGAAATGTGCTTTTGGGCAATTTCCATTATGTTTTGGTGATTAAGTGCCCAACACATTTAAGTGAGCCCTCTTGTGCTAAATCGAGAGAAAAGTGATAATAAAAGCAAAGGTATGATTCTAGACTTAGTACATTGTTTTTGTGTACTAATATATTTGTCTAAGTGCTAGAATCAGAGAAAAGAGAAGCAGAAAAGAACTTGGCTCGAAGCAGCCAAGACTCAGCGTAGTCTGGCACACCGGACTGTCCGGTGGTGCACCGGACAGTGTCCGGTGCGCCAGGCCAGCCTCCGGTGAATAGGCCACTCTCGGGAACTGACGGCGGTGTACGACTATAATTCACCAGACTGTCCGGTGGTGCACCGGACTGTCCGGTGAGCCGTCTGCGGCGAAGTCGCCGCTCTCGGGAATCGTTCAACAGCGTACGACTAAAATTCACCGGACGGTCCGGTGAGGCACCGGACTGTTCGGTGAGCCAATGGTCGACTGCGCCAACGGTCGGCCGCGCAATCCGCGCGTGACGCGTGGGCGCGCCAACGGTCGGCAGGGGGCACCGGACTGTCCGGTGTGCACCGGACAGTGTCCGGTGCGCCAACGACTACAATTCTGCAACGGTCGACTGTGCTATTTTTGGAAGGAGATCTGCACCGGACTATGAACAGTACCTGTCCGGTGGTGCACCGGACTGTCCGGGGCGCCATCCGACAGAAGGCAAGAATTGCCTTCCCAGATTGCTTCCAACGGCTCCTAGCTGCCTTGGGGCTATAAAAGGGACCCCTAGGCGCATGGAGGAGGAACCCAAGCATTCTTTGATCATCTCTAAGCACCAAGACTCCATTCTCGCGCATTTGATTCTTTGTGACAAGTGACTTGAGCTCTAGTTGAGTAGAGAACTCCCCGCATTGTGTTGTGAGCTCAAGTTGTGGTTTGTGTGCGTGATTGTGCTCGTACTTTGAGTCTTGTGTGTGTTGCTCTCCCCTCCCTTACTTCCGTGCTTCTTTGTGATCATCATTTGTAAGGGCGAGAGGCTCCAAAGTGTGGAGATTCCTCGCGAACGGGAGATAGTAAAAGAAAGCAAAACACCGTGGTATTCAAGTTGATCATTGGATCACTTGAAAGGGGTTGAGAGCGACCCTCGTCCATTGGGACGCCACAACGTGGAGTAGGCAAGTGTGATACTTGGCCGAACCACGGGATAAATCACCGTGTCTCTTGTGCTTGTTTTCTTCGTAATCATTGTGTTTCACAAGAGCTTGGTTCTTAGCCACTTGACTCTATTGAGCTAACACTTGACTAAGTTTTTGTGGCTACAAGTATTTGATTTTTACAGGATCACCTATTCACCCCCCTCTAGGTGCTCACAAAAAGGTCTTAACTCCCTTATCATCCTGGGTGCTTGGACTATTTGGATCCATCAGAACATATGTGTCTTCGACGGATTGTTTCCATGCCTCACCTATATCCTTGCTTGGGCAGATGAGGAGAGAAGCCGTTGGAAGGCAGCTGGGGTGAAGGGCCTATGTTCTCTGGCTGCCTCTATAGCTGCTCCCTAGGGTGGTTTGTTGTTTTTTCCTTCACAGGATGAGTTCTTTTTGTATGTTATTTTCTAGCCCCCGTGAGGAGGTCTGCTGATGTATGGTCTACTTTAGACCTCTTTTCCCTATCTTCTTAATTTATAAAGGGGCGCAGTTCTCCTGCGCGTTTTCGAGAAGAAAAAAAGTTGTTGGATTATATAATCTAGACAGATTATAATCTCAAACAAACACCCCTAAGGGTAGGTAGGATACCCTGTTAGTGTTCAAGTACAACAACATAGTGTTTCAAAGGCATCAGATGCCTAGGTGATGAGGCACTCACATGGAGTAAGGTGTCTCGTCACCTAGCCAAAAGTAGTGAGAGATCTAAAAAGATTGGAGATGCAACAGAGGAAAACGATATGTAACCAACCATGAAGACAATTGAGCTACCTCCCCTCTCATCCACACCAAACCATGTGGGGGGGGGGGGGGGGACAGCGCGCAGCACCACCTGGATCATCTGCAACGGTGGCGGCTGATCCAGGAGGGAAACACAATAGAGATCCATCTGAGGGAGCAGCAAGAGAGGGGGAAGGAGCAGAGCCACAAATCCGCAGAGTGCAGGCTATCGGCACTCAAGTGAGAGCAACGTGAGGGAGAGAGATGCAGCGGTGCTGCACCTACATGAGATAAGAAGAGAGCTGGGGCTGGGCCCAGGTGGCGTGCATGGTCTGGACATGGGAGTGTGCATCCCTGTGTTTGTGACCTGAGAAGGGATATAAACAGAGAAAAATTATCCCCCGATGGGTTAATGGGGTGGGGACGGGAAAGCATTCCCCATCTCTGTTCCCGCGGGGACTATGTTTTTGTGTACTAGTTATCGACAAAAATAAATAATTACCTTGTTAAGAGACCACTAATTGTACAAATGTGTTTATTTTGGTGTATGCATAATGATTTCTTACATTTGACAATGTGTATAAGTGACAATGTTTAACATTAATAACAAAAAACATATGTCTTAATTAAACGAGGATGGGGATCCTCGTTGGGGATTTATACCCGCGGGGAACGTGGATGGAGAAGAAATGTTCCTCGCAAGGGTTCGTGGGGATCCCTGTGGGGAATTTTTTCATCACAGGGACAGGGGTGGAGAGCTATTCTCGGCATGGAATTCCCCATTTCCATCACAGAAGGGACCTCGTGACTGAGCTCAGCGGCCAACCACTTCTCTTTTCATTTGCCCTTTTCTAGTTTTACTATTTCCTCATTTATTCCCTGATGCTGTTTTCCTATTTCTTAGGATGGTGAGGCATCCCCTCTCACCTCGCCTTATGGAGGCCCCTAGGTGTTATGAGGGGGTATGTCGCCATGCCTCACCTTACCACCTTAAAAACCATGCAGCAACTAACAATGAATTCAGAAGGTAGATCAGTGATTTCAAGTCGTCCGACTAATCGCGATTAGTCACGATTAGTCGGACTAGCCGGTCCTGTTAACACGACTAGGGAGGCCGACCCGATCAGCTCGACTAATCGTCCGGTCGTCCAATTAGTCGTCGACTAAACGCGATTAGTCGTCCAGTTTAGGTCAGGACGATTAATTTTCCAGGGCTCCAATTTCGGCCTAATTGGGATATGGGCTGGACGGCTGGGCCCATTAGTGTAATAGTAAAACACACGTTAAGGTTTAGGTCACCTGCTCCTCTCCTGTTCCGACGGCTTTTGCTCTTCTCTCCTGTTCAGGTGGCTGTGCGCCTGTGCCTATGCGGCGGCTCACCTCTCCCTATCCAACACCTGTGGGTGCCCTCTGCCCCCTCCTTGTTCCTCAACGTGCTCGCCTGCTCACCCTTTTCCTCGGTGGCGGTAGCCCTGCACCTTCCTCCTCGGCGTCAGCAGCTCACCGTCCTCAACGACGGCGGCCTAGCAGCAGTCTGCAGCAGCGGCGGCCCAGCAGCCATTAGCATAAAGATGAGTACATCAACCAACGGTAACTTCAATTACTGTAGCTTTCTTTTGATCTGTCCCCCCCCCTCTTGAATCCCCTCTACACCTTTCTTTTGATCTGTCCCCCCTCTTCAATCCCCTCTTCAATCTGCTGCTGAAGACGGGAGCCGTGGCCGCGCAGACTAATCCTCACGACAGAGGTTTAATCACTATCGAACGCGCCTGAGAGAGATCGAGTCCATACCGGCGTGTGCGTGTTATGTGGATCTCAAATCGTCGAAGCCCTTTTCTACACCTCCATTTTCTCGACCGTGTTTCATAATGACAAAAATCTCAATGGTTCAAACATGGACCGGCATACAACTTTAAACCCTAGCCTATCCCATGACTTACTAAAACCCTAACCCTCAGAATAACGAGCAGACGACGATTAGGCGCCCACCTAAACCCTAACCTAACGCCCGCCTCCTCCCAGCCGAGCGAGCCACTGCATAGCGCGACTACGACAAGACATTGGCAATTTTATCATTATGATTTGTGGGCTTCGTCAATATGTCATGGGACCCACAAATCATAGATACACAGCATAGACATAGGATGACATAATAACGTGAAGCCAAAATCGAGAGGGGCAAAATTACAAATTTCTCCGACTACGACTACCTGCGCCGCCGCCAGCCTCTTTTGAGCAATATCCTCGTCCTCCCGAGAGCGATCCCCGTCGCCCCTGTCCGCGGCCGCCGAGGCGCCGACTCGCCGGCGCGGCGCCGTCTTCCGCCACTGCGCCCTACCGCCCAGGACGAAGTTCCAGCTCCGGCCCACCGTCTCCCTGCCGGCACTGCCGCGCCGAGGGCCCGAGCTCCTCCTCGCCCCATGCCCCCGCGGCCGCCCTGCCCAGCTCCGCCCCGCGCGTTCGCGGCTCTGCGCCCCCGCCAGGCCGAGCTTCGCACGTTCGCCGTCCGCGCCTTCGGCTTCCGCAGTTCGCACAGCTGACAGCAGTCCATTCACCGTCCGCGCCTCCGGTCACCGCACAGTAGTGAGTGCATTCGCCGTCCGTGCCTCCGATCACCATACAACCGTGACCGTTAGCAGCACCTTGATTTTAGCTCGTCCTCCGCCACTGGTGGCAGCGACGCGCTTCCGAGGAGGTTAGAGCGTTGGCTGCTATGGCGCCGCCTCACGTCACCAGGAAGAAGGGAAAGGGCGCCGGCGGCAAGACCGACCTGCGTCCCGACCGTAAGCAGTTCAAAAGGCACCACAAGGAGGATGCAGCAGCTGAGCAGGGGGGTGGCAACGGAGAGCCGGGTTCTGACCTAGAGGATAATATTAGTAATACATGTCTTGAAATTGCTAATGGAACTGAAGCAAATGCTAAAAAAAGTGATAAACAGTTAAAGAAGGAAGCAAGAAAACAAAGGTATTCAGACATTTTATTCTACTCTGCAACCTTTGTTGACATATGCATCAAACTTTACATCCTTATCTGGTTTTCAACAGGGAACTAGAAATCAGTGCTATGGAGGAAAGGGCTTTGCAGGAAGATATACCACAAACTCCAGATGATTTTGAGAAGTTGGTTAGGAGCTCCCCAAATAGTAGTTTTATCTGGATAAAGTATATGGCAACTTTGTTAGATCTTGCAGATGTTAAGAAAGCACGTGCAGTAGCTGAGAGGTCCGTCTACTGCCCAAAACATTTGTTTTTATATTTTAATATCAAAAAGATCTTTGGTGATAAGAAGTTGTTTTCTACCATCTTAATAGTGTTGATAGATGTGATTTGGTTTTGTGTTGGTTTTATTTTCGAACGATGTAGAATTTACTTGTTGAAACGTTCTTTCAAAATTTTCCTTTTGTTCTATCATTTCAAATGATACATGTTTGTCCTTTTTCTGTTAGTTTATTTAAACTTTTTTGGATGCATCACTCTGTCATCATCTTCTACAACTGTTTCTCCTGTCTTTAGGGCTTTAAAAACAATAATCCCCAGAGAAGAAGAAGAGAAACTAAATGTTTGGGTAGCATATTTCAATCTGGAAAATGAATACGGTAGTTCAAGGGAGGTAAGGTTGAATAATGTTGTATTTTGGGTTGCTGTGCTGTACTTGGATATACTGAGACACTTGGTTGTGTACACTACAGGATGCTGTGAAAAAGGTATTCCAAAGAGCCTTGCAATATTGTGATCCCAAAAAGCTGCACTTGGCTCTTCTTGCGATGTACGAGAGGACCGAACAGTATCAGCTTGCAGATGAACTTCTAGACAGAATGACAAAAAGGTTCAAAACTTCCTGCAAGGTTAGTTTGCAATTTTTTTCGAGTTGAAACCATAAGGTTATGCCACGTTCAGTTTCTCCTATTTGTATCTGCAGATCCTATTTGTGACTTATATAATGTAACTGTAGATATGGTTATGCCACATTCAGTTTGCCCTCAAGCAAGGCAAGGATGTTGAATACATCAAAGCCATTGTAAACCGTGCACTTCTAAGTTTGCCACACAGAAAGCGCATAAAATTCCTCTCACAAACTGCTATTCTAGAATTCAAATGTGGGGTGCCTGAAGAAGGAAGATCCAGATTTGAACTAATATTGCGGGAGTACCCAAAAAGAACAGACCTTTGGAGTGTTTATCTAGACCAAGTAAGGAGCATTAAGTTCATCATATGTAAAATGGAATCAGTACTTTTTATGCTTTAAAATCATGCAAGTTTGTTGACATACATATACATTGACCTTTGGTGTAGGAAATCCGCCTTGGTGACCTAGAAGTTATACGGGCATTGTTTGAGAGGGCGACTTGTCTGACCCTACCACCAAAAAAGATGCAGGTATGGTTCCTTTCCAATTGAGCATTTTGCCTCCATATATATATTGTGATAACAAACACGTGATTGCTTGAATCTGTCCTCATGCTGCTTTCACTTCCTGCGTGTACTTGATTTTCATTTGAATGGAATATTACCTGTTTTGCTTTATGATACATATATTTGCTAAGACTTAACCTTGAAATGGGCGTTGGCTTACTTACTTGGGTTTCTGTCATGAGATGTAGCATCCTTGTTCCTTTTACTGTAACACTGACATGATTGCTTGAATTATTATTGGATTGGTTGTTACTTGTTGCACTATGGTTTATGCTTCTCTATGTTTTTCTGGTAAAAAATTTATAACTAAGATGACACTTGTTCTTTGGGACTTGATCTTTATGTTGAATGCTGTGTGCTACTGTGCTTCATCGTCGCAGTTCTTGTTCAAGAAGTATCTTAATTTCGAAAAGTCACTGGGTAAAGACAACGAAAGAATTCTTCTTGTGCAACAGAAGGCAATCGAATATGTTCAGAGTTCACTGCCGTCACAAGACAACTCTTGAACTACATGGGGACTTAATAAGCCCACAAACAATCATTAGGAAATGCCAGTCGTTAGATGTGATCTCTTTGATGACCCCTTGAACATTATTGTGAAAAGGTCAATGTAAAATGTGGGCTATTCAAAATTTTGTTTGAAACCGTTATATAAGCTATGAGGCATTAAGTCTAGTATGTCATGTTTCACCCAATTTTTTGAAATGATCTATCCTAAGCCGGATCTGGTTCGAATATTGACCTTTTCTATGTGTGGTATTAACTGTTGAGGCACAATTGAATGGGTAACTGTCTGTGCTACTCCTAGCTTAGAAAGCACAAAATACTAGAATATCTGTGCTCAATCCGTTTATTAAGGGTGCGTTTGGTTGGGAGCCAATTAGTATGGAGCAGTTCTCTTCCAGTTTTTGAGAATTAAGGCATTTCATTATGTGTTGGAGAGTCATATGAGTGGAGCCGCTTTGTTTATATTTGGTTAAAGAGTAGAATAGTGGAGCCACTCCGTTTATTATTTGGTTGGAGAGTCATATGAGTGGAGTGGAGAGAGGAAGTGCTCGCGTCTGTGATGTGCTTGCATAAAAATGATCGGATGCAAGCGTTTTTCTCCCCTCTATACTCGTGGCTCTCTAACCAAATAAAAGGCGATTTTTAGCAGCGCTCTCCAACCAAATAAAAGGCGGTTTTTAGCAGTTTACCCATTCTATCTTATTTTTTGTTTAAAATGTTTCTTTGACAATATTTTACATGATTATATGCATGATTTATTGGAGATAGCTTAATAGAAAGAATCCATACAAGAAAGAATAAAAAGGTTCATGTTTCTCCTTATTTTCTTCATGCTCGTATTGTGCTCTATGAGTGCATTTGGTTATTGTTAGAACGATTTTGTAACATATTAGGTCATCATTTATTCTCTTTTTAAGTGGATTGGATAGAATTAAAAAACTATTTTTTTTATTTGTTAGTGATTTGAACCCACTAAATCCTGTCCAATCTACATGGATTGAGATTAAAACGTGTAGGCCCTTAAATGGTGTTTGAAAATTGGGAAATGGAGATTAGGATGGGGTAACGAGGGATATGATAGATTTGGTCCCATATTTGGATAATGTGAAATGAGAAGATAGAAAGGAAAATAAAGACTAGCATTCCCATCCCTCACCTCCTTTTATCGTAGTCTATTTTCATTTTTCTATCCAAATTCCAATCCAAACACATTTTAGGCGAGAAATTTGTAATTTTGCCACTCTCAGTTTTGGGTTCCTGTTCCCGTGTCTATAACTGGTTGAACCATCTGTGTCTATGATTTGTGGGTCCGATGGCATATTGACGAAGCCCACAAATGATAATGGCAAAATTGTCAATGACTCCATTTTATGCCTTGTTTAGAAATTAGAACCCCTAGTTTTATTATTTATCAGCTAAAATTAGTTGTAGAGATTCAAATACTAGCTAATACCCTAGCTAAATGTTAAATACCCCGCTATTAACTAGTTCATTAGTTGGCCCAATTCAACTAAAATCAACTAAAACTTTGCAAAAGACCTTGCCCCTTTTATACCCACAAGTTCATCCACTCTCCCGTACATGACATTGTTTTGGTTTGCAAGCAGGCACCACCGGACCACAGGGCCACACCGTTAGATCGCATCATGTCGTATGGTCGTCCTCCCGTTGTTATCACATCATGCTAGCGGACTCCCATGTCACGAGCCATTAACAATTTTGTCATTATCATTTGTGGATTTCGTCAATATGTCATCCGACTCACGACTCTGCCCATCGTCTCTTCGTCGCGCAGCTAGCCTTCATCCCACCGCGTCGCGTTGCGTCGCTAATGGCCCGTTGTCACCACTCCGTGCTGTTGGGCTCCCGTCGTGTCGCACGGTCTCCTACTCGCCTCAATGGTCATTACTCACTCACGTGCTCTCATTTTTCCATTTTGGAATTCCATGTTGGCAAGGATTTAGCAATTGATACATGTTCAATTTAATTTAGTTCAATTTGTATCACTATTCAATATTTTTTATATTTGTTTACAAATTCATGTTGCTTGTGTCACGTTTAGAGTTTGGAGTATGAAATACATTTACTTTTAAAAAATGACAGTCAATAAATAATCAAGGGCACTATAGGAAATTACTTCAACTAACCTATTAGCAAACCGTGAGTGACTTCTCTATAGTTAGAGCATCTCCAAGAGCCACTTCATTTTTTGCTCTCAATTTAACTCTCTATTTAACTTTTCATAAAAAAATATACTCTATATGTAGCATCTACATCCCAACAGATTATCTATCTAGTTTGACTACTCAGGTGGCTAGCCAAATTTAGCTAGTGAGGGAGCTAATTTGGAGAGTCGGATGGCTTGGTGAGTCAGATAGCTAGTCTATTGGAGAGTTATTTTGTTTTTGAGTAGCTAAAATTTGGCTTGGCGAGCCATTTTGCTAGTCTCTTAGAAATGCTCTTACCTCTAGAAAATAATTGTAGAGGATCTCATCACACCTATTAGATAGGGTCCAAACAGCTCCAGCTAATAGTTAGCGACCTAAGTTAGTGGGGTCATTCTAGCTAACTATTTGTTAGTTGGGTATCTATTAGCTATAAGGGTTCTAAACATAGCCTTATTAGCATGGGTTCTATCTAGCTAAAAGACAAGAAGTCAGATCAATCTTTATTGTTCCATTGTTCTTGTATTAATCAGGATGAGAACACTACTTATATGAATAATCTTAAACGCACACTTCTGGATGCTTGAAGCACCACGATACCATGATCAACCTTGAAGTTTCGTCCCTCTCGTTGACCGAGAAGTATAGGAAGCCAATGTTGTTAACGTATCAACAACGCCAACCAACATAAAAGCAACTAGATCAGGCGGCGCCCCTTCGGGCGCCCTATCCAGCACTGGAAAAATACGAATACAAAGTTATACACGTTATAAGCAAATTAAATGGAGGATGACTAAACCTCAAAAAAAATGTTTAGTTCAGAGAGAAAGGAAACATACATTCAACAGAACATAGAACATAGATAGCTCGAAAATAATTCACATTAAAGTTGTAGCAACCCACTTAAGCGTGCACCATAGCATATGACACTGAGGCTTGTTTCAGCTGGAAACTGGTCCAGAATAAGATTACATGGTCCAAGTCTAGAGCTAGTCGACACAGTAGGGGACAGGCAACCAAACCAGAGGTATTTACAAGGTACCTAGAGCCAACTCTTGGCCGGCACAATCCAAACAGTTAAGGCACAAACACTACGCAACTACAAGTGCAGAGCTATTCCATCCACTAAAGCCAGCTGAACAATCCATCCACAAAAGCGATAAACAGAGGTGAAGACATCATCTTTGACGTGTTCAGAGTGCAGGTTTGTCAAAGCTGCAAACAAATATAAGAATGTGAGTATAAAGTTCCATAAATATTATGTGACAACTTCTGAACAGAAAATGCTAACACATAATACCAAAGGACTAAGTATTCACTCGGAATATGATCATACAAAACTAATCAAGGATGACAGGTGTTCTATAGATGATATCGTTCAGCTCACGAATTTTGTTCTATAGCCGATATGGACCACAGGTATTGTGTCAAGTGTCAACCATGCTCAAAGATGACAGCCTGAGTAGTGCAGTCCCTATCTTTTCCTCAGGGAGGAGGAAATACATATCACGACAGTGTTAGATTCTTTGTTTTTGAGTGGATAAGCGAGTAGCTTGTACAACAATCTTTTCCATGGGGAATTTGTTTGCGTGACAGCAGCTAGGGGGAGAATTGACATCTACCTAGCTGTTTATCCTGACAGTATTTCTGGCTGCTTCAACATGGACCAAATCCTGCTTGTTCTGATGAGGATGCAGGGAATGGCAATCAGAATGTAAAGTGGACGTGCTTTTACCTCAGTGGTAGCAGCATCTAACCGTCTCATCATCAGCATTTTATTTAATTTGTGTCCCCTCCCTGTTTTTAGGCAAGAGCCCCACTTACAAAACTTTCCAACGCTAACAAGCAATTGCTTCTCATTGTCCCAAGTTCATGAGCGAGCAGTGCATATAAGCACATGAATCATCTAAAAATTCATATATGTGCAGATGCAAAATCATATTGGAATTAACATACACAAAATCACAAAAACATAAACAGTTTTTCTAGTATGCTGATCCCAGTAACTCCAGAATATAACACTCATGTATTATGATCTGCACTTGAAGCGATTTGCCGGTGTACAGGTACAAGGATTTTTTGGCTCGTTTTGCTGAACTTTCTCCGTGGATATACATATTAATAGTCTGTTTAGCGGTTTTCATTGTGTTGTAAAAGAAAAATTAGGATTGCTATTCTGAAGGAATATCCCGGTATGCTAGTATGCCAAACATGTTGGTCTTGTTTACACTAAAAGCAATGGGCAGTTCCATTACCAACGCAGCTTTCCTACAAATATGGCATTTGGCCTAGAAAATATCAGATGATACATGTCCACTATGTTGCAGGGTTTCTGGATTGTTTTTGCTTGAGTCTGGAACGACAGGAATGGAAGCATACAGAGAGGCAGAGGATGCACCTAGAATCAGCAATGCCGAAAGCCAAGTCATGCCCATCACCAGTTTTATCAGTTGAGCCTCCCAATATCTTCCTCGCAACCTGCCTGGTAGCTGAGCACCCACCTTTTGATAGTGGCGTTGGCGACCTTGCACGCTACATCGAAGTGCATAGTCTGTAAGGCAACTTGAGTTGGTGGCAATAACAAATTTATTGAGTGTTCGAAAGCATGGGTTACCTTATCGTTGCTGTAGTTTTTGGTGCTCTGTGGTGTCTGAGAAGAGGTACCTCCAGTTGGGACAGAGTCTGCTGATGTAGACTTGGATGCAGCCCGCGCAGACGAAATTGATGAAGGTTGGGATCCACTGGGTGAAATTGGAACCTGACCTCCATCACCAATCTCGGCGACAACCGTGTTAACCTGGAAACACACATTGCCTAAAGCAATGGTGCTGTCTGTGAAGCTTACGTTGAATGTGTACACCTTTTCCATCAGCTTAGTTATTTCGTCAGGAATAAATCCGGCTGGATTATCCGCGATCAAGATGTCAAGTGGTTTCTTAACAATGCGTTGTGCCATACGTCCAAATAGTATGAAATCAGTCTCGCCTGTTTCATCGCCTGCTGTTATGAGCAACCTGTACCTGCGCACAAAGTAGCAGTCACACATGTAAGATTAAGGAGTCAGCAGGCATAGATGTACCAGACCAAGAAACATCACATACCTTGGATTAGGCGGACCAACATGGCCACAACCAGAGTCCGAGCATTTATAGGCATCACCGTGAGGCTTTGTTTTCTTGAGGCACTTTCTACAGGACTCGTACCACCATATTTGATCAATCTTAAGAACGGTAACTGTTACCAACCACTCAACTTTCTAAAAAACAGTTGAACGAGGCAGTATAGGGTTAGCACCGTTCTCTTAGGCACATAAGAAAAGTGTATAAAAAATGTAGTCGATTAGCATGAAAGGAACCACCTCATGTTTGAATGGATGCAGGTGTTTGATTTCAGATACTTTCTTATCACTACAAGAAACTGGTTAAAGAACGTGGGTGAAAAACCGTCGAACTTAATGTAATAGGCCGTCGAACTTACCATAAGAACGTGGGTTTACCGACGAATATAGCCGACGGCGATTTTTGGACGAACTTAAAGAAGTAAGTTCGACGGCCCCCACGTTCTTACGGTTAAGAACGTGGGTACCGTCGAACTTAAATGTAAGAACGTGGGTACCGTCGAACTTAAGGTTAAGAACGTGGGTTTTTAAGTTCGACGGGGGCCGTCGAATTTTTTCCCATAAGTTCGACGGCACCCACGTTCTTACAGTTAAGTTCGACGGGGCCACGTGGCCGTCGAACTTATGGGTCCTGCGTGGGTCGGCGAGGGCTGCCCATTAAGTTCGACGGTACCCACGTTCTTAACCTTAAGAACGTGGGTACCCACGTTCTTAACTCTTTTCCAGAAAAAATAAAAAATACAGAAATGAAAAATTAGACACACATAATATCACATGCAACACAGAATATCACATACAATACAGATTTCAAACACATGGATATATGTTCATATCACAAATTCACACAAGTCCAAATACATAAGTTCACAAATTCACATAATTAAGTCCAAATACATAAGTTCACAAATTCACATAAGTTCACATCCATAGTTCACATTTGTAGTTCACAAGTTCAAATACACAAGTTCAAACATTAGCTCCATCGCTCTCGATCAGGACATCGGATTGTTGTTCGTAGCTCCACCACTAGAATTGAGACATCTGTCCGCAAAGTTAGCTCCACCACTAAAATACACCTACCAACTATGGAAAAAAATTATAACCATCAGTTTTGCCCCCTGAAAATAACCTTTGCCACTGCACGATATGAGAACAACACTTTTTTCTCTAATTAACCATAGATTTGAAATTATATAATATGAGAAGCTCCACTTATTTACCACCTGAATGTGATATGAGAAACAATACTCACCCTTCAGATTCCCTCCAACATTCAGAAAGCATGCAGCACCATGGGTTAGGTATGAAGGGAGTTCAGCAAAAGGAATCCCTTTCAAGTTAGAGAGAAATGGAAGGAGTAGGAAAATAAAAAGTGCCTGTATGGTGCAACAACAAAGATTTTCAGTGAGCAAAAGGAACAATTATTGAAAGAAGCGAATCTCTATTGTCTTACCTGGAAACCAGAACCAAAAGAGTTGACTACAAATATATCAGGCCTCTTTCCCTATATAAACAGAAGATACCAAATTATAGTTCATGCTTTCAATATCAGAAAATTAATGACAACAAAAAACTGAGGTTTAAACGAACCTCAAGGCGTTTTGCACCATTAATGAAAACAAACTCCTGTAATAGTAAAAAAAACTATATAGCTGGATTAACATGAAAATCCCACCACAACCTACTATGAACACTCAACCTTGATAATGGAAGCAGCAGCTTGAAATGCAGCTGAAATCATCATTACTGCTGGCCAAAAGAATTTGACTTCAAAGAGAATCGGACCATTACTGGCTCCACTGTGTTCATCAAGAAAATAGGATGACTAAGAGAAACTCAAAATCTAGAATGGCATATGCAAATTCTCTTATATTGTATGTCGATCCTAAGATGCAATCAGCGGTATCTAGAATGAACCCGGAGCTTTGATAATCAGCATCATCTTTACATGAGCATGCTAGATTTTAAAAAAACAATTTCATTTAGTCATGGTCTGAAGGAATCATACCACAACTACTGAACCTGCTACAAATCACAAACTTAAACAATGAGTTTCTAATGGCGAAACAGGAACATCATTGATGATTCTTCTAACACACAGAATATAGTAACAATGAAAATACTGTCATACAATCAATTGTGGGTTTGTGACATAGTAAATCAAATCAATCTCCAGAGTTCAAGCATATAGCTTATAATTTTTAACTAAAGGAGAAACATGAGCCAAAAGAGAAGAATGTGATATCACCTCCACTTCAGAATCTGAAGAATCCTCCTCAGAGCTGCTGCTCTCAACTTTCTTTGGAGGGGGCTGCTTCTTAACCGACACAGCTTTTTCAGGTACAGTCTTTTGCTTCTTTGCACTCACGGCCTTCTCAATCTCATCTTCTGCATTTCTCTTCCCTGCTCATTATGATTAAAAAAACTCTTGTGACACTATGATAAGTGTGGTATATACAAATCAACAAGACAACATAATCAACAATTATTCCATTGCAACAATAGAGCTATGAAAAGCCTTACCCTTCTTTGCAGATTTCCCCTCTGGAACTGAGACAGCAGCAGGTGCAGCAACACCCTGAAGATCACATACCTCTGGCTTCAGATTACGGTGAACAACACCCTGAAGATGGCAGAAGGCAACTACTTTTAATATCTGTTCAACAATATTTTTTGCATCCCCTTCATTGTATCTTCCACCTTTACAAAAACAGATAGTACTGTACCAAAGCTACACCTTGTAGTGGTGTTCGCAAAATGATTTCTCAAAAAAATGTAATACCTGGACAAGATTCTATCCAATAGTTCTCCACCTTCACAAAGCCTGATCAATAGAGGTGAAGGAAAACATCAGTTATCATGTAACTTCCCATTAATCTAGCTAGAAAGAGAAGGACTATAGTAACAGTTAGCAAGTCTTTCCGTATATAATGTTAATGTGTTGCAAGAGAACATCAACCCTAAGGTAGACAATGTGACTTTTGAGCACTATCATACATGCTGTTTCAAGATAAACAACACATTTAGACGCCTAGTGGTATGTGGCATCTCAAACCCTTGGTGTTTGCACACATTTCAATAAGACACTTTGAACATGTTGGTACACACAGGAATAGTTTGCAATTTCCTAACAAACTATGCTGTGCTATATGATATGCACTTATGCAGTAAGGTTTTTGGCTATGACTCAAATAGAAAATATTATTTTAAAAAATAACTAACAGTAAATTTCACATGCCTACAGGTGATTGACCACAGTATGAGAACTTTAAAGATTAAAAATCCATTATCAGAAAGCTGCAGATTGATGGAACAATTTATAGTTGAAGATAGTTTGGTCAATTGAACCGTATGTTTTAAATATTTATTCAGTGGCTTATACCCAAAAAGTAGGGGTTGCTTTTGAAAAGCCACCCATTGTGAAAGGAGCTTAAATGACACTTGTGAAGCCTTTGAGTCTTTGGCCCACAACACAAGGTTAGAAATGGTGCACCTTTTCTTTCTAAGACCAAGACCAAGAATTTTGCAGTCGTTTCCACCCTACCTAGTTTGTACCTGCGCAGATACATCTAATCGAAATGACCAGGCAACCTCCTAGCAGCCGGATCAAGCTGGGCCCATGGACCCAAAAGCATAAGCAAATAGTCAAATACAGCACAGATTTAAACTGGGATATCCAATAAGCAATTTGCCAATTCTCAAGTGTGCAAGTTGCATCATGAATAGAGTACACCAAACCAAAAGTGAAGGACGCCAGCGTAACATAGTACTGGAGTACACCAACCAAAAACATCAGAACTAACCATTAGTTGGATCATTTGAATGTCTCTAAATAATTTTAGCAGCTAACTATTAGCTCTACCACATTTAAACAGGGCATCAACAAGTGAATGATTTACAAGGTGAATGTTTTACTGCACTGCAGTAACTGGGTATCTTACCTTGAAAACATCTGGAAAGGTTGTTTTCCCCTGGCACACAAACTGCGCACCGACGTAGAAGAAAAGGCCATACGTGAAGAACAACATCAAGAACGAGAAGCCGTAACCAAGTCCTCCGACGACTCCGCTTCGGATGCCATGTTTCCGCTTCAGATGCCCATGTTGAATACCAGATATTATAGGACCAATCTATAAATAAATAATATTGTCACAGTCAGAATTTTAAGGTGAATAAGATCCACACTCATCGTGAAAGCAAAGACACTAGCAGACCATACTAGACTTATTCTATTTACTTAAGAGACCAAATATGTTATATACTCGAGTTCTAGTCAGATAATGATTGCATGTACACTTAGATAAAAATAATGATGCTTGACCAGAGATGATATCATATTTCTAAGTTGGAAGAAGCATCTAATATGCACAAGAAATGCTCTCGCTGTGCCTCACATTCATTACCAGACATGCACCAATTGAAATATTGGATTGTCTGATAATCTGAAGAGTACCTGAGTTGGTGTGAACCTCACTGAGTTCTGTTTAGGTTTATCTTGAGGATACGGCCCAGGATCAGCTGGAATGTAAGTCTCAACAATTAGTTTCTCTTTCTGAGGCTCCCCATCAGCCATATTATTTCTGCTCTTAACAATCAAATTGGAGTTCATGTTGCCAGGTAAAGCATGACTGCTTTCCCTCATTTTCTTGGATAGCCTGATTTTAAAAGGGGGACTCGGATGCAGGTTTTTTGTACCATCAGAATTGATAAATGTAACCTGAAAAATTCAAACATTAGAAGCTTGGAGATTGAAGATGAAAATGAGAATAGATACATTCCAAAAAAGCAAAAACAATTAGTCAAAATATATACCTGGTAGTCTGGAAAACTTTGCTGAACATGGTTGGCATCAAGAAAAGTGTCCTTGAAATCTATAACTTCCACAAGATCAGGCATATTCATCCACTGTGCGGCAGAAGGATTTCCATAACCCAAGAATATGTTATGCAACCATTCTGGAACTACACATGTTTCATTCATTAGATCACGTATAGATTCCAGGATTGCTTTGAAATTATTCTCCTTGGGTTTCCTTCTCATTAGAATGTTAAATGTTCCATACACATTTTCTGTGCCCTTCTCTGCTGTCTCGGTAACATCAATGTGGTACTGCGCTGTATCTAAGGTAACTCGTACAGTACGAATTTCACCTTTGGGTGGTTTCCACTCTTCTCGTTTTATCCTTCCTGTGAAATCATTCATGAGTGCTCCTTACCATCTTTGCTAAATACATTTTTTTGTGTGCAGCTGTTATTATTGTGCGTCACCTTAGCATCTTCGCTGAACCCCTTCAAAAACTTCACCTGGGCGTTACCCTGCGCACCCACCAGAGGAATCACAGTGAGATATATTTGCAATCTGACTTAAGTGATGAGTCTCCTCTGACTTAAGTGAGAGGAACTTGAATCGTTAACTGTACATGGATCACAGTGAGATATATTTGCAATCTGCAAAAGGTACTAACATTACTTCAGTATCTGAATCACCCAAAGAATTTCCAGTCTAAAATTAGCAATGCACTACATGTGTTCATTGGTTCCCTAATTAAAAACACAGACTAAGAAATTATCTAAACCCACGGTGGAATAGTCCTAGTAGAGACACTACACTGCCTCACATAATTTCATGAACAGCAATTTACAAGCACTACAAACCGACCCTTGAATCATCCACTTGCAAACAGAAGAGAGGGGTGATGCGGCACGCACTGGACGGCGGACCGCACCGGCAGCCACTGGGGCCGAGTGGTGGGGGCAGCGGGGGCACGAACCAGAGCCGCAGAGCCGCAGGTGTTCCATCAGGCCGGAGAACTTCTACAGGTCCGAGAGCACTCCTCGCGCCATCATCTTCTCGAGGAGGTCCATGGCGTCGGTCCCTCTCAGGGCGGGGCGGTGGTAGCGACGGTGTGGCAAGAAGGAAGAGGGCGAGATGGGGGTTGTGCGAGCTATGGCGGCAGGGAGAGGAAGTGGACGGCACCGCAGCAGGGACGACCGGTGAGCGGGCGAGGAGGAGGAGGAGGTGGACGACCGATGATCTGGAGAGCTGTGGCGCGGCGGCGGCGCGGTCTGCTGGTGAGAGAGAGAAGCGTGTGGGTGGGAATGAGACAGGTGAGAGAGAGAGCCATGCGTGGGATTGGATTTAGGTTTTCAGGATTAAGTTCGACGGTGTCCGTGTGCCCGACGAACTTAACTTAAGAACGTGGGTACCCACGTTCCTAACTCATTAAATTCGACGGTTTTAGCCAGGGCCCACGAACTTAACTTAAGAACGTCGGTACCCACGTTCTTAATATAACCTATGAACTTAACTCAAGTAAGAACGTCGGTACCCACGTTCTTAATTTTACCCACGAACATTTATCAGTTTCTTGTAGTGTATGCTCAGCAGTAGAAATCCTCGGCACATGCTGCGTCGAACCAGCAGCAGACATAATTGGGCTCCTTTTATGCTGCAAGCTAAAAAAGGAGACAATCGAATTGGACATATAAAGGGTAGACTTATATTTTTGGACGCCCAAGGGAAGCGGGTGACGTGTTTATGGTACCTGGCTGCAAGACTTGTTGCCTCTGGAACCTGCGGATTCACGTACCATTTGCAAGATGATCCACCTGTTAGCGAAGTGGTACCTGAAAGGTTTGGAACCTTGGGTAAACATAGAGTCTTAATAGAAGTGTAAATAGCAAGGTTAGACAAGCATACCAGCATATGATCTAGCAAGAGTACCAACAAAGATAATAATTTGGAGTGAGTCCTGGCTGGCAATAGTAATCTGATCAGCCGGGAAGGAGGTTGCCTGCTCACCCCACAACACAACCTCAAGGGGAGTACAGCTACAAACACGATTAAAACGAGTCACAAGTATAACCTCATGGGTAAAACAACTTGCTGCAGATGTAAGTAACTAACCTCTCATTCTGTATAGTGACAGATCTCTTTGCTGTTTGAGTCTGGCGCATCTTTGTACGAATGGTTGCGACATCCGAGATCATGGTGACCGCGCCAATGACATCTATTTTACATAACAATATAGAGTGACAAGAGATCATCTGGTAGAACTGTGTAAAACGCAGGATAGATTCATGCTATGTACCTATGAAATACTCCCTAATGTCCACAAGGGTTGTAAGCTGGTCAAAGGGAGTGAGGGAGTAAACAATCTCTGGAAAAGCCGGTGGCACTTCAATAAGCTCCTCAATTGTCGTCCATTTTGTGAAACCGATCATGATATCGTTGTCAACAGGCTTGTACATCCTATTTGCTTTCCTGATCTGAACGTAGGAGACGTTGTAGACATTGCCCTCCTTTATCATGGGCTTCAAAACGGCAGCGAGTGGAGGGTATATTTGAGCATGAGCACTGCCACCCTACACAAAATAAAAGAAATGCCTTTATCACTATACAATTTTGGCATAACTTTTAGTGATATCATGTGTTTCAATATTATAAGTGAGGTAACCATTATGTCTGAGAGGGCCTGAAGCCAGACTGATTGTCGTAATACGAAGCTAAATGGAGGGAGTAGCATTTATTTAGAATGTGGTTACATATTTATTGGACCATGTTAACATTTTCAAGAAGATGCTGCTGCCATATTCCGAGTAGCATACAAGGACAAGTCTGGAATAATTTTGTGGGATGTAGCTAATGTACCAGAACCAATAAGTCCGTGGGAATGTTGCCTTAATTCAAATGTAGACCAATGTCCATGTAGTAAGAAGATTGCGTACCTCCTCATCGATGAGGACCATATCAGCGTGGAGGAGCTTAGACTCATCCTGAGGATCATAAAATTCCCACATACGTGAGACACGGACACACAACCGGTCACTGCAATTCCCAATCATAAGGCTACCAATCAGAACCTCTGCCATCTGCAAAGTAAAGGCAAAAGAGGGACAAGAACATTTGTCCAATGAGTATGTGTTGAGAGTAAGAGATGAAGTAAGCATGCTGAATGTCAGAACAAACACCTTAGTACAAAAGAGGTACCATCGATGAGCGATGCACGCATAGAAAATTGCAAAACCAAAAAATTGGAAGGGGCAATAGTATGATACATAAATGTATCTACAATATGCACATTTGTACACAAATGAGATCCGTAATAGGTGAGATGTGCTACGACGATGCTGCTAGCGCAGCATCTAAGACCTCGTGGTAAACAACATTTCGAGTACAGGAGCCACATGAACCATCATCATTTTCGATCAAAATTCTAAGCCCCTCCCTGGATGTCGCACGCGAAACAGCAACATAGAGCTGGCCATGCGTAAATACTGGTTTCTTTAGGTAAAGGCCAACAGTGGAAAGCGTCTGTCCTTGGCTTTTATTTATTGTCATGGCATAGCAGAGGCGTAGTGGGAATTGGGTCCTTTGCAAAGTGAAAGGCCATTTTACATTTGTTGTGTTCAGCGCAATACGTGGAATGAATACCTCATCGCCAATCCTAGATCCTGTGAGTATTATGCATCGCAGAACACGTTGACCTAGCTGGGAAATAAGCAGCCTTGTCCCATTACAGAGGCCCATAGTTTGGTTCAGATTGCGAAGCAGCATCACCATCGCACCCTCTTTAAGCACAAGTTTGTGGCAAGGAAAATTGGGTGCATTTATGGAATTGAGAAACTCGGTTGGATAAAGCACATCAAAATCTGGAATATGTTCTGCTGATTTTGAAATTGTGTCACAGCTAATGCACTCGACGCCACTTCCAGGTACCATCGAAACAATACGCTCATTGATGTCATCAACAGTTGAATTATTAGGACAAATGATAGCCCGCACAGCTAGGTAATCATAGTTTCTGTGATTTGCAATAAAATTCGGGTACACTTCAGTTATAAGTGCGAGGATCTTGTCACCGTCGACATGAATCAATAGATCGGGAGGGATCGTGATCCACGAAGGCTCGGCCTCGTCGCCAATCTTCTCAACAGGAACAGTACCATCTCCGATAGACAGAACCCATTTGCTAAATTCAGCAAGAGCAGCACGCTTTTCCGATGGTAGGCATGGGCTGGCAAGACGCATGTTTGTGTGTAGGCTCAAGAAGCTGACATGGTGCCAAAGCCTAGAGTTGGTAATGCAAGCATTAACAATCGCAGATCGTGATCCCTTACGAACAACTGGTAGAATCTGACGAAAATCGCCGCCCAAGACAACGACTTTGCCACCAAACGGGATAATCGCGTTTGTAGGTTCGTCCTCTGAGAGGATATCGCGCATGGTTCTGTCTAAGGCCTCAAAGCAATGTCGATGCGTCATCGGCGCTTCGTCCCATACAATCAATGAGGACACCTGTATGAGTTCAGCAAGCATGGTCCCTCGCCTAATAGTACACATGGCTGTTTCGTTCATGTCGAAAGGTATCTTGAAACGTGAATGTGTAGTTCGTCCTTTAGGCATTAGCAAAGAAGCAACACCTGAGGAAGCAACGACAAGTACTATCTTTCCTTTCGATCTGATGTTCGCAATCAGAGTATTCCATAGGAAGGTTTTCCCTGTGCCGCCATGGCCAGAGACAAAGAAAAATCCGGGTAAGGAAGATAGAACTCTACCGATAATGGTATCATAGACATGTCTCTGATCGGTATTTAGCTGGGACAGAAGAGATTGGGCTTGCATGGACAATACCAACGGTTCAACGTCAAGTTCATCGTTAAGCAACCTATTTTCGTACATGTGATCATTTTGTGCAGACAGTTTGGGCAAGTTGAAGTCTTCAATATTCCCTCCGCTGTTAGAAAACAGTTGTGTTAGCTTCTTTATCAGCAGCGGCATAAGTTGTTCCGGTGGCACAACGTAGCGTGGATTGGCCAGTGCGCGAGTGAGTGAGCGGTGAATGTCATCCGTGAAATATAGCCAGTACTTATCAAATAAAGCACGAACATTGCCAACCGAGCAATGGAGGGCAACTGTTACAAAGAGTTGGCGTAGCTGGTGTGATGAGGCAGAGACGATGGCCTCGTCAAAGAGAAGGCTCCATTCGTTATCGCTCTCAAGAAGGCCCCTCGCCTCACATGCCTCGCGAAAGGTACCATAGACCGCGCCACTAAATGTCCTTAGATCAACATAACTCGTTGCACCTTTAACTATCATCAATAGCATGCGCAAGTAGTATAGTTCACCGGCCGTTGGATGAACGTAGTACATCCGTCCAATTTTGTGACAAGGGGTTCTTTTCCGCCACAGTCGATCCGAAGGGTGCCAAGACCACTCAGTAGGGAAATCACAATATGTTAGGTGTCGGTATCCAGGATTTCTTGCATTGGTGTTAAACCACTCAGTTAGCATGGAACTTTTTGCTGCGGGGGACTCTAGGAGAGACGCCAAGGTAGTACCCGGTTCATACCGAACATAGTTATTGTTGGGCAAATGGACAACAAGACGTTCAACCGCAGGAATTCTAAAATGAATGTCGAACTCAAAAATACGCCAGATGGCTTCACATATGGATAGGTATCTTGCATCGATATACTCTTGAATTTCATTGCGAGGAGCTAACTGAGGTTCAGGTGACGCGTTGGCTGTCTTTGCCGTCACCTCAAAATATATCTTCGCTCGATCACTTCCTTTAGTAACGTACTTAAACAAGTATTTAATCATGTTTGATTTGTTACACCACTCAACGTTGATATGTGCACAATATTTCTTGAGCAACGCCATGTTATAAGGAACAACGCTCCTGTTATCTAGCTTAACCCCATTCTTAACAATGTATCTTTCATCATCACGTCTCTTATATATCATGAATCCAAAATCGTCAATGATAGTCTCAGCCTGGAAGGACTTAGGGTAGTTTTTTGAGCATTTGTCATTCTTCATACAGGGGCATCTTTTGTTGTGTTGACCGCATGGGCCGTGCATCATGAACTCGTCAACCAATGCATATCCCAATGGGTCAGTCCTGAAATCAGGTACCTCAGCACAGATAAATCCATCAATAGTGGAGGCATCAAAGTCGGAGGAGCGGTTTGCCAGCCAAACAAGGCAATGGATGTGGGGTAGGCCACGTTTCTGGAACTCCACAGTATATAGCGCTGCAGAAATGCTTGGTAAACACGAGGTTTTCAAATAGAAAATGATAGGTTGAGGGAAGAACACCTAAAGGGGCACAAACGCCAGCATACCTGCAAGTACAGGGCCAAACGTATTTCCCTCCCTGATATCAGTTATGAACTCATCGACTTTCATGTGGAATACACGAACAATCACGTCGGAGCGATCGCATGGCTGCTGTCCGGTTTCAAAACGAATGGCATCCGCTATTTCTCTCCACTTAGTGTTGCACGTGAAGGTCACAAATAAGTCAGGAGTGCCAAAGACTCTACATATTGCCATAGCATCCTGGTAGTTCATCACATGATACCTTCTACCACCAGTAAACGACGAAGGAACAATCATCCTGCTTCCAACGGAATCAGCACTAACCAAACCCTTATCAATGGCATCAGACACACCCTGCACTGTTTCGTATCGCAAATCTTTTTGGTGGTCAGCTATAAATTGCAATCTAGAGGCTTCGACTGTGGAATACGCATCGACACCAATCTGATCGCTAAGCCTACCATAGCAAGTGTATGGGTTTGCATCACGCAACCTATAGTGTGTGTGGTATCTAACAAACTCAAGCATCGTCATGTATCTACGTTTTGTTCGTTCGTTGACGTCATCATCCGCATACCTAATGCCAAGATGGAATCCATGTTCACCATAGGGAAAAAGGAGTGGGTATTGCAGAGCCATATAACACGGATGCAAATGCGAAACACGTTTGAGACCATGGTTCTTAGCATGAACAAGGACATCGTACGTGTACTGAGCAGATGAGTAATCACCAACAATTATGGCAGCTATCTCACCGCTCGAAGGCAAATTATACTGGACATCATGTCTAGTATTGCAGCCCAGTAAACGTAACGTTATATCGCTATTGTGTGTTTGTTCTATGCGTTCACGAGCACAACGAAAGGCCTTTACAAGCTCGTTATGCGCGTCAAGCATCTCCATCAAGGACTGTGTAACAGCGGAGTCTGGGCAAGCAGCACCAGCATCATCGCTCCCAAAATTGTGGAGCCTACTTTGGAGCTCAGCATCAGGATCATGTATGTAAAGCTGAGCAAACTTGGGCTGTGAACCTGGACGAGGTAGCAATGTTCCAATTCGATGATGAACCACACCGTTAATTCGGAAAACATACGGTGCAGTACCATTGTTTATAGCCTTGTCAACGGCAGCACCCAAGGAGGTGAAAGCGAAAAGTGAGTTGTAATATCGTATCTGGCGCAAAAACCGTTTTGAGCGAGCGTCGCCATCAAACCTCAGAAGAGTTCGCAGAGGTTCAGGTGGTTTTTTGTAAGGTTCCAACCTGATCCGCCCACCCTTACAACAAAGGTTGTAGACAATCCTCCGCTGAGTTACAGCAGAAGCACTCTTGACACGCTCCTGGAACCAAAAGAAGGCACCGCAAAAAGGGCATTCGTGCGTCGGCCCACCATAATAAGAAAGGAATGGATTGTTGTCTGAAGGAACACAAAACAACAATGGATCAGCAAAACACAACAGAGGTAAGCCACGTGCATGTGGAGACTGTAGCGCCTAGCAGGGGACCTTTCAAGCGAGCAATGTAGGAGTCCTTTAGAGGAACAGCAGGAGCGGGTAGAGTCGAGCATGGAGCCTGTGTTGTACAAGCTCGTGTCCGCCTTCTCACTTCAATTCGACGGTGTCTATTGGAGGTGGAAGCCTCTCTAGGGAAATGCAACAACGATCTAGGATCTATGTTTTACCATGTCACAACGAAGAGGAGAGCATAAGAATGAGCGTGTGATGCATCATAATCCCAATAGATGTACATGATACATACGAGGTCTTAGTGGAAACGTCGGCCAAATAGGGATGCATTGTTGGTTAAGCAAGGATGTCTAAGCGGTCATGTCCGATGGAGACAATACAAGTATGTCTGTGGCAACCATTGGTTAAGAAACAAGGTCATCATCTTGCAAACACATTGAGCAACGAGCAGGGGACCCAGAAACAGTGCAAGTCAGTAAATAGAAACGAAAACGTGGCCAAAGGAACAAACCAGAGGTGGTGGGTCTTCTCTTCCTCTCATTTCCAGGAGAGGGACCAGTACTCTGACATGGCCCATGGTCCATTGGTCAGCAGTTTATAGAATCGCAAATGGAGTGTCTAGGTATGGGACAAGAGCACAGGTATCACATTGGAATCAGTTTTGAATACCACCAGAGGTAACAGCAAGTAGGGAGGTAAAGCCAAGATGGCCAAAAGGAGAAGCATACAGGCTAAATCAGAGCATGGATGTACGAAGCAAGTGCAAACGTAACAAGTAAACCATAACAATTAACCAAAGTACAGGAAATAAAATGGAGCACGCAGAACCTGCGACATACCTGATACGCAGCGTATTCGGTGGAGCGAGCACGTGGGTAGAAGGGGAAGCACGTTGCAAATTCCTGAGGCAACAATCGTAAATAATAAGAACAAGTAAATACATAAACCATAAGAACACATACATGTAAAAAAAGAAAACACGGTTAGAACGAACAAAAGGAGGGCAAAAAAAGACAAGGCACAACTATACAGCAGCAAAAGCCTACATTCAGCTGACGTTGACATCAAAAGCAAACATTCCCAAACTCAAACAGGGTCACTGAGAGGAAGCACCAGTATGTGGTAAGGGTCTATGAGATGAAGCAAAGGACACAAAATCAATCTCAGAATATATATAGGAAGAAGAACCAAACATAGACACAACCAGGAAAAGAAGAGCAGTAAAGAGGTGAAGGGCATATGCAGGAACACATCTTGACAAAAGGGTCCCACCAACATCATTGGGCCTGTAGCAAGACAGGTGTTCCATAGCACAAAGAACCGTAGCTATAAATACGAGAGATAACTAAGTCCTGAGCACACAGCCCGAACGTCTGTAAGCATAAATAAAGAGCTCTAGGGAGCTAAGAAGTCCCAACCACAACTAAGCATGTTTTTTTTCTCACCCAAGTAAACTGTATGCGAGGACCAGACTGCAGGGAATCTCTGAATATGTTTTGTGCTAATGCTTATTGTGTAACCATAATTCAAACCATTGATTGAAACTGTTTTGGTCCCACCCTGGAGCAAGACAGGTGTTCCATAGCACAAAGAACCGCAACTATAAATACGAGAGATAACTAAGTCCTGAGCACACAGCCCGAACGTCTGTAAGCATAAATAAAGAGCTCTAGGGAGCTAAGAAGTCCCAACCACAACTAAGCATTTTTTTTGTCACCCAAGTAAACTGTATGCGAGGACCAGACTGCAGGGAATCTCTGAATATGTTTTGTGCTAATGCTTATTGTGTAACCATAATTCAAACCATTGATTGAAACTGTTTTGGTCCCACCCTGGAGAAGACCCACCATCCGAAGCAAATGCTGTTTGTAGCCTAAGAAATAATAATTTGGCCACCAAATTTATACGCACAAGCAGATGCATATCCTAATAAGCTAAACTTTCAGAACTTTGAATAGAGTAACCTGCAGGGGTCAACAACACACGAAAACTGACTCCCAAAAAGCCACACGTGGGAACTGAGGTAACTCTGCCTGGGAGCTAAGACTACACAAATACAAAAGAAACACAACACCATGGCATTGACACGACAGAAGCACATGATCAAAGAGCGAGCACAGTAGCAAGAGGGAAAACCCGCCAACAATATACCATGATCCCACCACCCAAAAAAAACACAGGCACAAGTACATATATACGCAGAGGAAAAACAAACCATTCGAGCTGACTGTGGTAAGTCCTTTAGTAGGAAAACACCAAATCAGGGAACAACAACATTGTTAACCCACAAAAAGTGCATCCAAAAAAATAGATCAAAAGTGTTCCATACCAAATGTTGTGATGTTATCTCTACTGAAGGTCTCAGGTCGACATCCCCTTCGAAGTATACGAACTCACATCCAGAGCGTCAGTTGCACTATGGGATCTAACCCATTGTGTGTCCTCTCGCAGGGAGGTCCTATCCCCGAGAAAAAGAACAAGAAACAAAGAAAACAGAGCTTAGTGTATAATCGAAAACAGTACCTAGGTTTAAACAAAGCAGGAACGTAACACAGATTCATCTGGTCCTTTCTTGTAAAGCAAATGATTGGCTAAAACAATAGGTAACAAGCGCACCAACAGATGCCTTGGCAAGTTCTAGGGTTCAGCAGCAAAGCGAGGGACTCTAGCTGGCGACTCAGAAAAATGACAAACCCAAAGAGTCCTCGAGGACAGCGGTAGATGTAGGGACCTAAAATGCGAAGAGGGGAGAGAGAGCATAGAGTGAGGCATGTAATACTAAATAAATAAAGCGAAAGAGGTACTTATCCCTGTTGCCGCAGACCAGAGAACAGCTCCGGTGCCCATGCCTCCACAGTGCAGAGGCGTGAAGACGATGTGGATCCGTATAGCGACGATTTCGACGAGGAGGGGAACGCGCCACACCGCGTCTTCTCCTGCAGCCGCTGCGTGTCGGTCTACGCGGGCAGCATGGTCGATCTGGCAGAAGGGTACGACGGGGTATGGCGAGGGGCGCCGTCCGCACGCGTCTCGCATCTCACGAGACGAGGGCAAAGCACACGGACAGGCAAACGGATTTGGGGGAAGTCGAACTGCGAACAGGAAACAGGAACAGCGGTAAATGGATCTGTGGCTGGCGAGCGCTGAACACTAAACGATTCGACGACTCCCAACGAAAGGACGACGACTGTGACGGAGGAACGGCGAGGACGGACCTGGCAGCGGCTGTGAGGCACCGACGACGACGAAGACGCAGGCGGAGGAGCTGCAACCGCGTTCGCCTCCTCCCGGATCCGCAACCACTCGGTGCCCGGTACGGGCGCGTTTTTGTTGATCCATTGCAGGCGCGGAACCGTGGAGCAGGCGCAGGCGCGGGCCCCGGCCACCGGATGCCAACGCCTCTCCCGGAGATGTCGGCGCGTGTCACCATGACCACGCCCACACACGGGGACGGATGTGGAGGCGAGCTGCGTCGGAGATCTGAGAGACGACGACGGATGCGAAGGCCAGATGCGTGCGTGGGGTGCTGTTTCCAGAGGCCAGATGCCGTGTGGAGAAGCGTGGAGGCGAGCTATGGAGAACCGTGCGGAGAACCGTGCGGCGAAGCGCCCACACACGGGGACGGATGTGGAGGTGAGCTGCGTCGGACATCTGTGACAGAGAAGCGCCCGCGTGGTGCACTGGTGCGTGTACGTGTCGGTAAGCGAGAGGAACGTGGAGCGGGAATGCGGAGAGAGGCCGAAACGCGAGCGCGTTTTAAGACTTTAGATTATGATGCCTTTGCTATTCAAACCCTCGAGATAAATGAGGTGTCAGCATGCATAGCCCTAGGGTGATATATCGAGCCAGCTCGGCTCGGCTTGTCCGAGTTCAAGCTGGTTCGTTAAGCTAATGAGCTAGCTCGGCTCGGCTTGTTAAGCTAACGAGCCACGGAGTCAACTCGGCTCGTTTCGTTTACAAGCTTGAGGTGGCTCGTTTAGCTCACGATCCAGAACAAAAAAACAATATATATATGATGATCAATTTCTAATTAATTCCAAATAACTTAACAATAGAAAATAGTCATTATAATCATAGTTTCACAGACCACATCAATGTAACACCAAATTAATACAACTCATCACTCATCAATTCATAATTCACACACATGTTCATCGGTTTAATCTACAGTTATATTCGCAGACACAGTTCATCAATCATTAGTTTAACTCATAGGCCATAGAAACCCCACATACATATAACATGTTCATAAATTATTACGTAAATGGTATGCATATAGTTTCATTTTGCTGAAATGTGATAACTCGTTTAGCTCGCGAGCTGGCTCATTAACGGACCGAACTAGGATGTCAGCGCAGCTCGTGAAAAATTCAAACGAGCCGAGCTGACCACGAATTGAGCGAGCCGGCGAGCCATGAGCATTTCAACTAGCCCCACATAGCCCAAAAGCATTACAATGACGATGGAGACAAAATGCTATTTCATTTGAAGTGCATTGAAGGTTCAACAATAAAATCAAACTTGATGATTGAAAGCATCTAGGCCCCTGGTTGGTTTTAGTGAATAATGGCAACGTAAGATTACATGTGACTAACGTGTGTTTTGGAGAGCAAATGGTAAGTTAGGTTATGATGCAGGGAGTTGCGCTACAACGGTGAAAACAATCCCTCAGATGAGAACTTGAAGCGACGGATGAAAAAGACGAATCAAAAGATGAAAGACTTCATATCCTAAGTGTCGAAGGAGTTGTGGACACTTGGTATAGAGTTAGGACTTCTATTTTTGTTTTGGTCGTACTATAAAGAGGGGTTGTGGATGAGTAGTTTGACCAAGAGAAATCTAGTGTAGTGTCGGTGCATGTTCACACTCACAACTAGTGCTAGGTGTCACTCTATAACTCACCCATGCGCAGCAACCTACAGTAACAACTAGTTTTGGTTGGTGGGTGTATTTATACCCCCTCCACCAGCCATAATAAGTGTCTTGCTGCCCCGACACACTTGTATTCATTGCTAGAGCATTGCAAGTCCACAAAGCATAGTGAGGTGATTAGCAAAATCATAATCCCATGTTAGGACCTCATTAGTGCGCATGAGAGCCACCTAGAGCACACACCACATGCATTAGACTTCTCTTAGTTAAGTGAAGGTTCATGGCTTATTACTCTTGGTGATCGGCATCACCTAGAAAATTCAGTGGCGATTGGAGTTCGATGATCACCCTGAAGGATTTGTTGGTGACCTTACTAAGAGATTGTACGCGGTCATGAGGGATCCACCGTGCCAAAGACAAAGGATTATCTTATAGTAAGCACTTGGTTCTTGCGAGGACCAAGGGGGAGCGATACCCTTGCACGGGTGCTCCAATGAGAACTCGTGGAGAGTGCGGACTCTTCGATACCTCGTGAAAAATTGGAGGAGTCTTCTTGTCCCTACTTTACTTTCCACATTTACTTTGAGCATGTTACTTTGTATATTTTTTAGTTAGTATTTGCAATAATGACTTAGGGTTGTTCTCTATTTTGTAGCTTTTACTTGTTGCTAGTAGTTTAGGTGAACTTGGCCTCATGCTTAGGGTTTAATCTTTTATTAGAATTTTATAAAAGCCTAATTCACCCCCCCTCTTGGGCATCATGATCGTTTCAATGATATTCTATATCGACTTGAATTGTTAGCCAAAATGATGTGTTGTTGTGAAGTCAATACTAGTTCAATTAGAAGACAACAATGTAAATGGAAGTGTTGAAATTGCCTATACTTTATGGTTATATGAGGCATAATGTCGTTCATATAGAATGGTCTAAATTAAAGAGCTTGCTTAGGTAAATCAATAATGATGAAGTTGATTTTCACTATATTGATTCTATTGTATGCTTAGTGTTGATTTAAATCATTGTGTGGTGTAGGATGGCTTGTAGAGAAAGGGCTTTGAAGAACCAAGCGAGGGTGAAGGTCAAGCGATGATTTGGGTGCCAAAGGACCAATGTTGATGAGGACCTCACTCATATACATACAATGCATGTACCGGTAACACGATCACGTGCAGGACAATTAAATCTCTAGGTTTGTTCTAACTTAGTCAATTGTGTTTTAGAGCTTACACTAAGGGCCATGGATCTTTTGGTGATTAGGAACCTTAGAGAGGACCAACGAGGAAGCATTCTCCCACTTAAGATCAAAAGGAACTCAGGGAAACCCCACCATAACCAAGGTGAGCTCATCCTCATCACAGGGTTGAGCTTTGATCCCTTTAGCACACAAAACACCTTCACCCCTAAAGATAAGCTTTCCTCTTAGGTTGAGGTAAGCTTTAATACACAAATTAGCTTTCCTCTCAGGTCAAGGTAAGCTTTAATACACAAATTCTACCCCTTTGACATCAAACACCAAAACCATATTTAAACAAGAACATAGGATGATGTCAAGGGACAACAGGGAATGAAGCATGGAAAATGCAACACACTAACATTACTCCTCCCTTGCACATTAAAAATATGCAACACAAGCATTGGAGGGAAATTAAGGTACAAATACTCAATATAAAAAAGCCAATACCTTCTTTTGTACTCAAAATAATGATCTTGACATGAATAATAAATAAAATAACAGAATAATTGGAACATGTACATAACGTAATATTAATCCCAAAACCATGTAGATCAATAGCAAAACTACCTAAATGATTCAGGGGTGAACAAGGTAAAAAGATAATCAAATTAGGGTGACCTATTGGGTCCCATCAAAATTAAGCCTATGCATGAATAAGTGATAATAAAGAACATTATTGGATAATAGAAGTGATCAATGGCACAACTTGCCTAGGACTTGAGATTCCAAGGATACATCAGGTTTTAGCTATTAGGTGAGTGTAGAGAAGATTTGGGGTTAAGGGAAAGTTAGGGAGACTTTTAGTCCGGGTGGTGGATCTTGATTTATCTAAAGATCCGTTTCTACTCATATCCTTCATTGTCGATGTTAACGTTTTTCTAGGGTCTGATTTAGGGACCATCGGTCGTGGTGTTAGATGCCATTATCTAAGTTGGGATAACAATTGCGGGTACATGGGGTAGGTAGGTTAAATAGAGTTTACTTTGCTTTTGGGATAAATGGGTTGGGCAACCTATAACATAGGCTGGGTCGTGGTTTCACGGATGAGTTGGTCTAAGACACCAATTTAGGCTTAAAACCCATTTATAGGAATATGGTCTAATCTATGTTACCAGTATTAACTAACTTGTTTAAGTAACTTCCTTTAGATTAGATCATATTAGATTAGGTAGGGTCTAGATTAGATTGGATATAACTAGATTAGACTAGTTTAAGTTAGATAGAACTACCAGGGTAGGATATATGTTATTAGGATATGTTAGAATCTTTTGAGATAGGATGGATTATATGCTATAGGTAAATTAGAATCTCTGTTAGGTTAAAACAGAGGGGCTATGCAACCATCGGATGGTTAAGATAGTTGCACGAGGTCGAGTTGGTCTGTCGTTCTCAATTTAGTGCAGAGTGAATTAAGTTAAACATATTATATAGGAGTAGAGTCTAATCCATTTTATTAGTATTAACTTTCCTGTTAAGCAACTTACATTAGATTCGCTCAACTTGAGGTTAGCCTTCGTTAGGTTAGATTAATCTATCACATTAGATCAGATCTAAGTTATATTTATGTGACTAGATTAGACTAGATAAGATCTCATTATTTTGGATTAGATCTTGGTTGTTACTTTAGGATGAGATAAGTAAAGTGGTTAGAATAAGATGATTCCTTCAAGATAAGATGAATCTATTAAGATAAGAGAGAGTCTTTTAAGATAAGATGGATCTATTTGTTATATTCTAGTGGGGTATTCTTAGTTGGTCTAGTTTATCTTATAAACAATTTATGAGGATAAGATATAAACAATTTATGAGGATAAGATATTTATGCCTATATGTATATGTAGATGTAATTGTGGACATTACTCCATAACTCATCACACTCAATCAAAGATCCAAATCATACATGTGTCACAAGAACAAACATTCAAGTATACAAATATTTACAAAAATAGTTTTGATTTTGTTCCTAAGGGTAGGTCTCCTAGTCCTAAAGGTCACTTTAGGTACATGACTTCAAAGTGTGAAATCCACTTTTGTCTTTAGAAGTGAAAAGGTAAGAATAATCAGAGTAAAGTGGAAATAGATGAGAAAAGAATAAGAAAAGTTTAGAAAGGATCATAGTAGCAAAGGTAAGTAAGTATTGGCTGTCCGGTTCTATCTAGGTTTCGTCCTTCGGTCAACATTCCTATGATACCACTTCTGTCACACCCGGGTTTTAGGGACCCAGGCGGGAACATAATCACCAGTGTGCTGAGACCAAGTCTCACACATATGATGAATCATGGTACAGAAACGAATGTTGCAACTTTACTATATAATAGAAGTTCTGTACAAAATAAATAAATAATTACATCGTAAGGAGACAATGATCCAGCAACCCAAAGTTGACTGGGAGACGACGACCTAGACCTCTCACGAACACATTGCAGCATCCTCCATGCGCCTCATTCCGCGGTACATGTTCTTGACCTGTGGGGGGTGTGAAACAGCAAGGGTGAGCTCACATATGTTCATTGCTCAACAAGTTGTGGGGAATAATGTGCATGAACTCACCAAAGGTGGAAGTTCATGTGAAGTGTAAGGCTGATCAACAATAGGGGTTAAAGTTGAGCATTGCTTTTAATAAGTTGGTCAAATTTTATTAGCAGTTATTAAATGTATTCGCATGGGTTTTCTTTGGAAAGGAAGAACTGACATTAGATGAGGACATTGTGTCATTGGGTGGTCCAAGGTCTGTCGTCCCCTCTCTCTTGGTGGGTTGGGAATTCACAATTTGGAAGTGATGGGATGGTCTTTAAATTTGAGATGGCTTTGGCTCCAGAAAACTGAACCAGATAGGCCTTGGGCGGATTTTAAAATAAAGGTGCACAGATTTGCTTCAGCTCTCTTCGCAGCCTCTTTGTGTTCGGTGGTTGGTAATGGGGGCAAACACTCTCTTCTAGACAGATAAATGGCTTCAGGGCCAATCATTGCTCCAGATTGCTCCCGCTCTAACAAATCGGGTGCCCACGAAAATAAGGAGGCGCAGATCAGTCCAAACAGCCTTAACAGCCAATGGATGGGTGCATGATATCTCTGGAAGCCTTACGGCGCAGGTGCTGTTTGAGTTTTTGTTGGTCTAGGATTTACTCCAAGAGGTGCTGCTGTATCCTAATGTTGAGGACCAGCATCGGTGGTTGCCATCCTCCTCGGGCAGGGGCGGACCCAGAGCGAAATGAGAGTGAGGGCACACTTATGAAGACAAATATTAAAACACCAGAGCAGGGGCATCTAAGTTGAACTAAGCAGAGGACCTTATAATGAAAATCTAGTCTCTACTACTTCCATCAAATAAATGAGTGAGGGCCTGTGCCCTCACTCCCCTATACCTAGGTCCGCCCCTGTCCTCGGGGCTGTATTCAGCCAACTCTGCTTCTATGCGCTTCCATGGTGGTGCAACAACCATTGAGCCTACTAAAAGAATCTGGAAGACTTGCCCCCCCCCCCACGCTGCAAGTATTTCATTTGGCTTGCATCTCTCAACCGATGTTGGACGGCTGATCGACTGGCACATCATGGAATGGATCATCCAGATAGTTGTCCCTTATGTGATCAGTAGGACGAGACAGTGCATCACATGTTGGTGGCTTTTGTCTTTACGAGGGAAGTATGGATTAGAACGCTAAGCAGGCTGGGTTTGCAACATCTTGCTCCTACTTCTGATGCTACAGGGTTTCAAGATTGGTGGAGTGAGGCAGAAAGATTGGTGTCTAAGCATAAGAAAAAAGGTTTCAACTCTATTGTAATTTTAGTAGCTTGGCAGATTTGGAAGCATAGAAATGCGTGTGTGTTTGACAATGCTTCCCCAAACATTGACGCAATTTTGTTGTCCATTCATGATGAGGCCTTGTTATGGGGTCTTGGTGGGGCTGCTGCTCTTAGGCAGGTTTGGCTGTAGTTTGTTTTTTGGTTTTTATTTCCTAGGGTGCTTTCTTGGCACCTTTGTACTGGGTCTTTTCTAGACCTTTTTTCTTATCTTCTTAATATATTGATACGTGGTTCTCCCATGTGTTCGAGAAAAAAATGTAAGTAAATACTAAACCATAATAATAATAGAACAAAATTAATAATAAATCCCATGTATTGCAAATGACAAATTGAATTTAGTTCTATAATTTAATCATGCGAGGGTCCTGAGCTGCTCATGACCGCGAGCACGGCTAATATACCAGTTTTACACTCTGCAGAGGTTGTACCCTATACCCACAAGTCGTGTATCCTATATCGCCAGGGTTTGCAAGGCCCTTAGACACTTCCGAGGTGAATGGCTAGGGATCCACTACGAGGCCTTTACAAAGTTCCACTAGCTTCAGAAAACTCGCTACAGTTTCTAGGAAGAGCAATGCAGGAATCCCTCGTCTGACCGCCATCGCAGCAAAATCAACCTAGGAACCTCCCTACACGCCTACTACCCTACTGCCCTTGCCCCTATCTGGTAAGGTAGTCCTCCACTAGCTTTCCTAGTTAGTCAGCCAAGGGCGTCCCATTCCACCCTTGTGGTGGCACGTGTTTCTCAAGTTAAGCTCCATGTTCCAATTAAAAATAATGATCTTGACATGAATAATAAATAAAATAACAGAATAATTGGAACATGGACATAATGTAATAATAATCTCAAAACCATGTAGAGCAATAGAAAAACTACCTAAATGATTCAGGGGTGAATAAGGTAAAAAGATAACCAAACTAGAGTGACCTATTGGGTCCCATAAAAATTAAGCCTATGCATGAATAAGTGATAATAAAGAACATTATTGGGTAATACAAGTGATCAAGGGCATAACTTGCCTGGGACTTGAGATTCCAGGTACCAGGATGATCTTCAGATTCTCGTTACTTCACTGCTAGTCGTAGAAATACAAACAAACATGGTATAGACAAAATTAACATCACACCAAACTGCATAATAATAATCTATGCGTTGCTACGAGATCGTGGGATCAAGAACTACTAAGATCGGAGTCATGGTTAAGGAGTTATGATTTATGGGAGATCTATGTGATTTAACCATTAAACTATATTATAACTTGGTTAGTGTGAATCATATGAGAGATTATTCTATAAATAATTAACTCAACATTAGTTTTAATTATAACTTGACTAGAGATCATATTTTAATCAAATTATAATTATGGATAATTTAACTTCGATTAGAGGAGTTAATCCATGAAACATAGGCTAGACAAATTTCTAATAATAAAAGTATGGGGTGTGATAAATGTTAGTGTCATACTGTACAGATGATATTATTATGAATCTAATGCAATTCGAATGGATCAAATCGCAGTTATGGTTCTCTAGTTATGAATTTCTGGAGTTATTTAGTACCTAGAATAGAGTAATTCATGTGAATAATTTTAAATCAAGTTTCATGGTTAAACAAAGGTACTAGGTGATAAACAATATTTAAACAAAATTAATGCCACTGGAATGAATCAATTTGGGTTAAAATGAATTAAATATGAATTATACAAGTTTCTGGAATTATTTTCATACTAAAAATCAATTTCTGTTTTAATTCTGATTAAGTTTATTAGCTGTGGACCGTGTACACAATTACCAGAAAGTCTAGGGTTAGATTTGGAAAAAACTGGACTGATCCGTAATAACTCTTCAAGGCATATGGACGACGGGTTGCTTTCTATTAAGTTCGAGGGTTCATTTGTAAAAGTTGCATGGCGAAAGGGTACGATGAGATCTTGGCTGTCCGATCTATTTACAGCGGACGAGATTAGATCGTGTAGGGTTATGAACCGGTATGCAATCTGATACATCGGATCAGAGACATGCGGTCTAGATGTCATAGCCGAAGGGATAAGTTGGATCTCATCTAGTCCGTCCATCAGGAGAACAACGCTCCGGATTTTAAAATGCGGGATTAAACATGGTGCGTCCATCTCGAGATCGAACGGTTAGGGTCTTCTCTCCCTCACCTCTCTCACGCCCGGCTATTCCCAGGCAGCGGCGGTGCCTGTGTAGAACACGGCGGCGTTCCCCGCCGGTGAACAGTCCGCCTGGTGCACTAGCCTCCATCCACCTAGAACGAAAAGCGCGATGCCTAGAGCACGACCTGGTGAGCACGCAGAGGGGGATCTCACCTACAATCACGCAGTAGGATCTGCTGCCCACGGAGGAGGGCGGGTCCGCTGCGGCGTCGGACCACGACGAGGAATTGCGACGTGGCCTGCCCACAATCACGCGTGGAACCACCATTTGCACCACCAGTGCGACTCCCCGAAGCGCCCAGGTCCAGATCCGAGGTCACCAACCGGAATCGCAACGATGCAGACGGTCCATCCCATCTCCCTCATGGCGACGAGCTCACTGCGGTATCGATGGTTGCCGTCCCTAGCACGCTACTGCGCTCTATCCCGTAGCAGATGAAGACTTCACTCCCGGGGCTCCTATTTATGCGCCGCGAGGTGACGTCGAGTGGCCGGTAGCGTGAATCGCGGCAATCCTCACGGAGCTGGTGGCAACGGTTTCAGGGATAGGGACAACCCTGACTTCAGGGACCCACCTACCAGAGACTAATCGAGCGTACGCGCATGAGGGGGAGTCAGCGTACTCGGCACGGGTTAATGGTCAGCGGGCCCTGCATGCCAGAGGCGGAGGTGAGAGCATGCACACTTATGTAGGAGCGGTCAGTTGACTCGTGGGTCCCAGCCAGCAGGGACACGGATGAGGTGTGGCGCGTGGGTGTGATCCATTGGGCTAGGTGCACGGCGGATAGAATGGGCTGCGAGTGCGGATTTGGCCCAACAATGGCTTTTGTCTTTTCTTTTTCTTTTAAATTTCAATTTTGTCTCTTCTTGTAAGTTTCCAAATTTGGTATTTTCAATCCAAATTTGCTAGTGAGTTACACAATGCATAAATAAGGTACTAGCATGATGAATTATAATTATTTTTCTTTGTAATGTATTTTTTCATTTTTCTTTCATTCTCTTTCTCTTATTTCTCTTTCCATTTTGAAATTCTATTTTTTTCAAACTTAGACTTGTCGCATAAATTTGAATATAAATGCAAAAATATAAGAACTCAGCATAGAATGCACTTTTCTGTACTTATTTATTTGTTGTTTGACCAATATAAATCCATTATATGCATAAATAAAAGAAATTCAAATAATCTCCAAAGGTTCCATAAATTCCCAAAACACTAAATTAATTGTATCTATTTATTTATGTCATTAGTATATTTTCCCTGATACAAATTTTGGGCTTTACAAATCCTACCCCCTTAACAGAAATCTCGTCCTCGAGATTTGTAGAAAAAGGAATACAAAAGGATTGGTTTGTAATTTAGCTTTTAGTCTATAATTGGTTCAAAAATCCAGAGTCTCATCATTTTTTAATCAATAGTGAGTGATTAGGAGAGCATAGGTATCCACCTGCTTATTATGTAGGATATAAGCTGGACAAGTTGAGGTAAGAAAGATTATGGTAAGAAAAAGACTTTATCCAATATGTTTAAGTCTTGATTCATCTCGAGATTCGCTTTGGTTGTTATATCCTTGTCGATGTTTATCTTTTCTTCTCTGGTCTTGGTCTCATTGAGTCGGGTCAGTGTATATCCTCGAGGTTGGGGAATATGGTTAATATAGGTATGGAGGAGATAGACTACATAATGTAGGTCAAAAGTTCATTTAAGGTTAGGTGAGGATAGACAGATTATGTAATCCATCATGACTTTATTGGTTGGGTTAGCTCTTCTGCTTATGGTTGAGTTGGTCTAATATGCTCAGTTAAGTTAACACCTGGTTAGTAGGGTCCAATCTCTTCTACCAGTATCACTAATCTGTTTAAGTAGACCACATTAGATTAGATCACATTAGATTAGATCACATTAGATTCTATAATCCTATTTAAGAATACCATTTAGTTGAGCATATCAAGCTGACTTTATCTTTATGAAATTCTAATATCTTTTTTTAAAGTGGAACTTCCAATTAGTTTTTATATACACCTAAAATTTTCATGCCATTAGCAGGTGCGGCATAGAAAACAAGGATACATCAGGTTTTAGCTATTAGGTGAGTGTAGAGAAGATTTGGGGTTAAGAGAAAGTTAGGGAGACTTTTAGCCCGGGTGGTGGATCTTGATTTATCTGAAGATCTGTTTCTACTCATATCCTTCATTGTCGAGGTTAACGTTCTTCTTGGGTCTAATTTAGGGACCATCGGTCGTGGTGGTAGATGCCATTATTTGAGTTGGGATAACAATTGTGGGCACATGGGGTAGGTAGGTTAAACAGAGTTTTACTTTGCTTTTGGGATAAATGGGTTGGGCAACCTATAACATAGGCTGCGTCGTGGTTTCACGGATGAGTTGGTATAAGACACCAATTTAGGCTTAAAAACCTATTTATAGGAATATGGTCTAATCTATGTTACTAGTATTAACTAACTTGTTTAAGTAACTTCCTTTAGATTAGATCATATTAGATTAGGTAGGGTCTAGATTAGATTGGATATATCTAGATTAGACTACTTAAAGTTAGATAGATCTACAGGGGTAGGATATATGTTATTAGAATATGTTAGAATATTTTGAGATAGTATGAATTATATGGTATAGGTAAATCGGAATCCCTGTTAGGTTAAAACAGAGGGGTTATGCAACATCGAATGGTTAAGATAGTTGCATGAGGTCGAGTTGGTCTGTCGTTCTTAATTTAGTGCAGAGTGAATTAAGTTAAACATATTTTATAGGAGTAGAGTCTAATCTATTTTATTAGTATTAACTTTACTTTTAAGCAACTTACATTAGATTCGCTCAACTTGAGGTTAGCCTTCGTTAGGTTAGATTAATCTATCACATTAGACCAGATCTAAGTTATATTTGTGTGACTAGATTAGACTAGATAAGATCTCATTATTTTGGATTAGATCCTGGTTGTTACTTTAGGATGAGATAAGTAAAGTGGTTAGAATAAGATGATTCCATCAAGATAAGATGAATCTATTAAGATAAGAGAGAGTCTTTTAAGATAAGATGGATCTATTTATTATATTCTAGTGGGGGTATTCTTAGTTAGTCTAGTTTATCTTATAAACAAGTTATGAGGATAAGATATATATTTTTTAACATAAGGTGAACCTATTAGGATGAGATAGAATCCTTTAAGTTAAGAGGGATCTATTTAAAATAGATACTCTTTAATGGAGGATAATCTAGGTTGTTTAGTTATCTTATGAATTTTATTTATTTATATTTATGCTTATGTATATGTAGATGTAATTGTGGACATTACTCCATAACTCATCACACTCAATCAAATATCCAAATCATACATGTGTCACAAGAACAAACATTCAAGCATACAGATATTTACAAAAATAGTTTTGATTTTGTTCCTAAGAGTGGGTCTCCTAGTCCTAAAGGTCACTTTAGGTACAGGACTTCAAAGTGTGAAATCCACTTTTGTCTTTAGAAGTAAAAAGGTAAGAATAATCAGAGTAAAGCGGAAATAGATGAAAAAAGAATAAGAAACGTTTAGAAAGGATCATAGTAGCAAAGGTAAGTAAGTATTGGTTGTCCGGTTCTATCTAGGTTTCGTCCTTCGGTCAACATTCCTATGATACCACTTCTGTCACACCCGGGTTTTAGGGACCCAGGCGCGAACATAATCACCAGTATGCTGAGACCAAGTCTCACACATATGATGAATCATGGTACAGAAACGAATGTTGCAACTTTACTATATAATAGAAGTTCTGTACAAAATAAATAAATAATTACATCGTAAGGAGACAACGATCCAGCAACCCAAAGTTGACTGGGAGATGATGACCTAGACCTCTCACGAACACATCGCAGCATCCTCCATGCGCCTCATTCCGTGGTACATGTTCTTGACCTATGGGGGTGTGAGACAGTAAGGGTGAGCTCACATATGTTCATCGCTCAACAAGTTGTGGAGAATAATGTGCATGAACTCACCAAAGGTGAGAGTTCATGTGAAGTGTAAGGCTGATCAACAATAGGGGTTAAAGCTGAGCATTGCTTTTAATAAGTTGGTCAAATTTTATTAGCAGTTATTAAATGTAAGTAAATACCAAACCATAATAATAATAGAACAAAATTAATAATGAATCACATGCAATGTAAATGACAAATTGAATTTAGTTTCATAATTTAATCATGCGAGGGTCCTAAGCTGCTCATGACCGCGAGCACGGCTAGTATATTAGTTTTACACTCTGCAGAGGTTGTACCCTATACCCACAAGTCATGTATCCCATGTCACCAGGGTTTGCAAGGCCCTTGACACTTCTGAGGTGAATGGCTAGGGATCCACTACGAGGCCTTTACAAAGTTCCACTAGCTTCAGAAAACCCGCTACAATTTCTAGGAAGAGCAATGCAGGAATCCCTTGTCTGACCGCCATCGCAGCAAAATCAACCTGAGAACGTCCCAACACGCCTACTCCCCTACTGCCATTGCCCCTATCGGGTAAGATAGTCATCCACTAGCTTTCCTAGTTAGTCATCCAAGGTCGTCCCATTCCACCCTTGTGGTGGCACGTGTTTCTCAAGTTAAGCTCCATGTTCCAATTAAAAATAATGATCTTGACATGAATAATAAATAAAATAACAGAATAATTGGAACATGGACATAATGTAATCTTAATCCCAAAACCATGTAGAGCAATAGCAAAACTAAGAGCACCTAGAGGGGGGGTGAATAGGTGATCCTGTAAAATTCAACACTAATAGCCACAAAACTTTGTTATGTAAGTTAGAATGGCTAAGTAGCTTGAAGCGAGTTCTTGTGACCACAAATAATCAAAGGTAAAGCACACAAGAGACACGCGATTTTTATCCCGTGGTTCGGCCAAGTAATACTTGCCTACTTCCACGTTGTGGCGTCCCAATGGACGAGGGTTGCACTCAACCCCTTTCAAGTGATCCAATGATCAACTTGAATACCACGGTTTTTCCTTTCTTTGTCTTTCTCCCATTTGCGAGGAATCTCCATAACTTGGAACCTCTCTCCCTTACAATGATGATCACAAAAGAAGCACAGAAGTAAGGGAGGGGAGAGCAATGCACACAAGACTCAAATCACAGCACAATCACGCACACAAGTCACAACTCAAGCTCAAAACACAACGCACGAAGTTCTTAACTTAAATGGAGCTCAACTCACTATCTCAAAGAATCGAATGCGCGAAGTTGGAGTCTAGAAGTCTTAGAATGTTTCTTGAATGCTTGGGTGACTCCTCCATGCACCTAGGGGTCCCTTTTATAGCCCCAAGGCAGCTAGGGGCCGTTGGAGGCCAACAAGGAAGGCTATCCTTGCCTTCTGTCGGGTGGCGCACCGGACAGTCCGGTGCGCCATCGGACAGTCACTATAGATGGTTCGGTGCAGATCTCTTTCCTATTCTGACACAGACGACCGTTGCAGATTAGTGGCAGTTGGTGCACCGGACAGTCCGGTGCCCCCTGCCGACCGTTGGCGCGGGCCACGCGTCGCTCGCGGATTGCGCGGCCGACCATTGCGCTGGCGACCGTTGGCTCACCGGACAGTCCGGTGAATTATAGTCGTACGCCGCCGATTTTTCCCGAGAGTGGCCTGTTCACCGGAGGCTGGCCTGGCGCATCGGACAGTCCGGTGTGCCAAGCCGAGCTGGACTTCGGCTGTACACAGCCAAGTCACTTGCAATCCTTTTCTTCTTTTCTTTTCTCTGTTTCTAGCACTTAGACAAAATATGTTAGTACTCAAAACAATATACTAAGTCTAGAAACATACCTTGTTACATGATTTGCACTTCTTGCTTGTTTGGCACATAATCAACTCACTTAATATGTGTTGGACGCTTAATCACCAAAACATTATAGAAATGGCCCAAAGGTACATTTCCCTTTCAATCTCCCCCTTTTTGGTGATTTATGCCAACACATCAAAAAGCAACACAAATAAGTGCAACATCGATGCAAATAAGGACCAAATTGTTTTTGACTCTAATTTGGCATATTTGGATCATTCTTTGTCACCACTTGGTTTGTTTTTGCAAATCAAATTCATTTTCCTATTTCTAAGTCAAACTCACTTGTTTGGGCACAAAGAGAGATATTCCAATGGAAAAATTTATCAAGAGCCAAAAACTCCCCCTTTTTCCCATAATCATAAATTCCCCCCACAAGAGACCAAATTTTGCAATAAGAGTATTTTGGACAAATCAAAAGTTCTAACTCTACTATTTTCAAAATTCTCAAGTGGTAGCTGATCCATTTGCTTTGGCCTTAATTTCTCCCCCTTTGGCATTAAGCACCAAAACAGGATCATTTTTTTGCCCTTTAACCCCATTGCCTCACCAAAAATTGTCAATTAAGAGCATAAGGCAATAAGAGCATAAGAATGAACTTAGAGGTGAGTACACTAATACCGGAGTGCAATGGAAGTCTTTGCATGGTCCAAGTTCACCTTTCCCTTTCAATGCACCTTTGAGGCTTCATCAAGTAACTCAAACACAAGGATTAGTCTCAAAGGGTCAAGTTGTAGCACTTCTCCCCCTAAATATGTGCATCACTTGCAAATGGACTTGTGAGGTCTGGGGATCATGTGTACAACTTGAGCACCACAAATAAACAATAATGCATAAAGTAACATGATCAAAGGCATAAAACACATGTATGCTGTTGGGGGTATGCTTCGTAGCCGAAGATCCTAAAAAAATAAACACCTTCGGCAGATCCTCTCCAAAACAGCGTCGAAGCTATCAACCATAAAGCTTCGGTACAGTGACATGTCTCAAGACAAAGGGGTGAACCGACTTAAAGATGAAATGACTTAAAGACCCATGATATTCTGTGTTATTATTATAGTTCGTTGTAAAGGGTATAAATGTAATTATATACAGGCTGTGAACTGTGCCTATAAATAGGTGAACAGTACCCCTGTACTGTTCACTTGCTTTCCTGTAATCGCGCATTGGGCATTTGCTTTTGCTTCATGCTGGTATTTTCGCTTTCCTTCGAGCCGAAGATATATTTGTAATTCATTATCATTTTTACAATAATGAAATAGAAATGAGTTAGTAATAATAATCATGTGTTCAAATTACTTTACATATTTTTTACCCTTCCTCATTATTTGATGTGTTTATGAAGGTATAACCTTTGTAACCTTCGTCCGGAATTCATTATATCCCGAGGGAAATAATGCTTTGAAGGACAAAGGACTTTAGTATTTAACAATTTTTATGTTGCCTTGTTCTTAATTCATAGCATTTGAGAACAAGTCCCCAACATTGGCGCCCACCTCCGGTGAACTCACTTCCACTTTTTTGAGCTGATGGCTTCGATCAAGAATCAAGCTGGAACTGCTTCGGCCCCGAAGCTGGTTCTCCCGATAACAGGCGGTTCATGCTCAGAGCCGGCCAACAAGAAACAGAAGAAGGAGGCACAGAAAAGAGTACAACATGTAGGGGTACAAGGACCCTTCATCAAATCAAGATGGTCTCACATCCCAATTACCTTTTCTCAAGAGGATCTTCAGCTCAAGGATTACCCACACAATGATGCTATGGTTATCTCTTGTGTGATCAAAGGATTTCTGGTCCATAATGTTTTGGTTGATACAGGCAGTGCAGCAGATATCATATTTGCTAAGGCCTTTAGACAAATGCAAGAGCCCGAAGACAAGATTCATGATGCTACGCACCCTCTTTGTGGCTTCGGAGGGCGATAGATTGTAGCGCTTGGTAAGATTACCATGCCAGTGACCTTCGGATTCGTCAACAACACAAGGACTGAGCAAATTGTGTTTGACATTATTGACATGGAGTATCCTTACAATGCTATCATTGGTCGCGGAACACTCAATGCTTTCGAAGCAATTCTTCATCCAGCATATCTTTGCATGAAGATACCTTCGGATCAGGGACCTATTGCTATTCATGGGAGTCAGGAAGCCGCCAGAAAGGCCGAGGGGAATTGGACTGATTCAAAGGCAATCCACAACATAGATGAAGACGAAGCTTGTGAGCAGTACAAGCATAGAAGGGAGAAGGCTGCTTCGGCCGATCAGCCGAAACCCATGCTTTTATGCGAAAATATCGCAGAGCAGAAGGTGCTGTTGGGATCTCAATTGTCTGAGGAACAAGAGAAAACCTTGATAAGATTCTTGTTCAACAACAAAGATGTCTTTGCATGGTTGGCTAATGATCTTTGCGGAGTTAACAGGGATGTTATTGAACACTCGCTCAATGTTGATCCATCCTTCAGACCCAGAAAGCAGAGGCTTCGGAAGATGTCTGATGACAAGGCCGAAGGTGCTCGAAATGAAGTGAAAAGACTTCTCAGTGCCAGAGTTATCAGAGAGGTAAAATACCCAGAATGGCTGGCTAACACTGTTATGGTAAAAAAGGCCAATGGTAAATGGAGGATGTGTATCGATTTTACTGATCTCAACAAGGCCTGTCCGAAGGACGAGTTTCCATTGCCAAGGATAGATTCCCTAGTTGATGCAGCAGCTTCATCAGAGCTTATGAGTCTACTGGATTGTTATTCAGGCTATCATCAAATTTGGATGAAGAAGGAGGATGAGCCGAAGACCAGCTTCATAACCCCTAGTGGAACATATTGTTACCTTCGGATGCCTGAGGGGCTCAAGAATGCTGGAGGAAGCTTCAGCAGAATGACAGCGAAGGTTCTTCAATCTCAGATAGGCAGAAATGTGCTAATTATGTTGATGATATCATTGTAAAAAGCACGAAGCAAGAGAATCACATTACTGATCTGCAGGAAACCTTCACTAATTTAGACAGGCCAGTTTAAAGTTGAATCCAGAAAAATGTGTCTTCGGGGTGAAGAAAGGGAAATTTCTTGGCTGCCTAGTTTCAACAAAGGGGATTGAGGCTAATCCAAATAAAATCGAAGCTATCCTTCGAATGGAACCACCAAGTACAAAGAAGGGGGCTCAAAGATTGACAGGAAGACTGGCATCTCTCAACAGATTCATATCTAGATCAGTAGAGAGAAATTTACCATTTTTCGAAGTGCTGAAGTCAGCTAAAGTTTTTCAATGGGGACCGGTCCAGCAGAGAGCCTTCGAAGAGCTGAAGCAATATTTGATAGACCTAACAACACTAACTCCACCAACGCCAGGAGCTCCTCTGTTGTTATATGTGGCAGCCTCGCACTCAGCGGTAAGTGCGGCACTTGTCCAAGAGAAGCTTGAAGGGCAAGTCAAGAAGCAAGCTCCAATATACTTTGTATCTGAAGTTCTTAGTTTATCAAAGAAAAATTATACAGAATTAGAGAAGGTGCTATATGCTATTTTGATGGCTTCTAGAAAGCTTCAACATTATTTCCAAGCATACAATATAATTGTCCCTTCTTCACAACCATTGAAGGACATTGTGAGAAATAGAGAAGCTACTGGAAGGATTGGAAAGTGGGCTGCGGAACTTAATGAATTTTGCATTGATTATGTACACAGATCTTCGATTCAGTCCCAGGCGTTAGCTGACTTCATTGTTGACTGGACGCCATGGGCTCAGGTAGAAGAGGCAAGTAAAGATGCTGAAGCATGGACAGTATTCTGCGATGGTTCTTGGGGAACCTTCGGAGCAGGAGCAGCCGTTGTGTTGGTCGCACCCTCCAAAGTTAAAACCTGCCACGCAGCAAGACTTGATTTTAGCTGCACAAATAACATTGCTGAGTACGAAGCTTTACTTTTGGGTCTTCGGAAGTTAAAGGCAATGGGAATCAAAAGGGTGGTTCTTAAAACCGATTCCCAAGTTATCTCTGGTCATATTGGCAAGAGTTGTAAGGCAAGAGACCCGAAGCTTGAGAAGTATTTAGATACGGTCCGAAGGATTGAAGCTTCCTTTGAAGGGTTTTCTGTGAAAAATATTCCTCGAGGAGAAAATGAACATGCTGATTTGCTAGCCAAGTCAGCAGCACAGGGACTGCCCTTACCTTCGGAAGTATTTTTTGAAACAATAAAAGCACCTTCGGTTGAACTTCTTGAAAGAGCGGTCCTCAATATATCTCCTGTTTATAGTGAAGACTGGAGAACTGAGATCATCTCCTACCTTAAGGGTAATTTCCTTTCAGATGACAAAGCTTATAACAGGAGGATAGAGGCAAGAGCTCGACCATATGTTATAATAGAAGGGGAGCTGTACAAGCGTGGGGTTTGTTCTCCGTTACTCAAGTGTTTATCCAGAGCCGAAGGAATAGAACTGATGAAGGAAATACACGCAGGCCTCTGTGGATCTCATATTGGATCTAGGCCTTTGCTTGGAAAAGTTTTTCGTCAAGGATTTTAAAGGCAGCTTCGGATGCAGAGGAATTAGTCCAAAAGTGCGAAGGTTGTCAGAAATGTGCAAGAGATCAAAAACAACCTTCGTCTCTAACTCAGTTAATACAACCCACTTGGCCGTTGCAAAGGTGGGGCCTTGATTTGTTAGGTCCGTTGCCACCAGCGCAAGGGAACTTAAGATATGTTGTAGTGGCAGTGGAATATTTTTCTAAATGGATTGAGGCAAAGCCTTTAGCCACAATAACTTCGGTCACTATTCAAAAGTTTTTCTGGCAAAATATTGTTTGTCGCTTCGGAGTACCGAAGGCTATTACTGTAGATAATGGGACACAGTTTGATTCCGAAGCTTTCAGAGAATTTTGTGATCAAATTGGCACGAAGATCCATTTTGCATCAGTTCGACATCTGGAGTCAAATGGACTTGTTGAAAGAGCTAATGGCATCATAATGACAGGAATAATGAAGTTAATCTTCAATCAGCCCAGGGGAAAGTGGCCAGACGAATTAATCAAAGTGGTGTGGAGCCACAACACAACAATATCAAGATCAACAGGCTTTACGCCATTCAAACTATTGTTTGGTGACGAAGCAATAACTCCGTAAGAAGCCAAAGCAGGATCAATATGAATAGTAGCTTCAACAGAAGGCGAAGCTGAAGCTGATTACTCTGTGGAAAAAGATGCTATAGAGGGGATCAGGCTTCAAGCTGTGGAAAACATCAACAAATACCAAGTTGAAACAATAAAATGGCGTGATAGAAAGGTTAGGTTAAAGAACATCGAACCAGGACATTTGGTGCTTCGAAGAGTAGCCAACCTAGAGACAGTAGGCAAATTACAGCTGAAGTGGGAAGGACCTTTTCTGGTAGTATCTTCGTCAAGACCTGGTTCCTACAGGTTGAAGGATATGGACGGCAACGACATTCCAAGATCATAGAATGCGGACGAACTTCGGCGATATTATGTTTAGCTTGATGTAATTTTTCTATTCTTTCTTGTGGCACCCTTTTCCTTTCCAAAGGGGGAGAAAGGTTTTTAATGGGGCCACAACATGTAATTTTTCTTTTCCTTATTTCAATTCTATAAGAGTGATATCCCCCAAAGATGTAAATGTAAAAGCTGACAACGCACCATCGAGTGCAATGGAAAAAGAAAAGAAAACAGAGAGAAGCTCAAAAGTCGTTCCCAAGGGAATGCAGAGCTTACAGCGAAAAATAAACGCTGATTCCGCCGAAAGTAAAAGGCGAAGAAGCTCCTAAGTGAGGCTTACAGCGAAAAATAAACGCTGATTCCGCCGAAAGTAAAAGGCGAATAAGCTCCTAAGGGAGGCTTACAACGAAAAGTCAGCGCTGATACACCGAAAAATAAACGGTGAAGCCGAAAAATAAGCGGCAAAGAAGGTTTGAGTCATTCTCAAAGGAATATGGCTTCGAATATGTATTTGAACATTCATTTGCACGACACATTACATCATGACATTTGCATTCATAAACATTCACTTAGACATACATAGGATCATCATCAGCATAACGTACAAACATGCTTCGGTCCCAAAAGGAAGGCAATTTTATGCTTCGCTGTGTACGCAAAGAAGGGAAGGTGTTTTTCGCCTATGGCTCAAAAGTATTAATTTCGTCCACACCAAAGCATTTCATACATGGACAGAAAAGTAAGATTATATTACAAAGTAAAACTCAGATTACATCATATTTTATACAAGTTATTACAGGAGTTTTTTGAGCTACTTTTATAAGATTATTCAAGCTTCAACACTATCTCTGGAGCTTCGTTCTTCTACTCTGCAGCTGCAGCTTCGGCCTGGTCAATCTGTACAAAAGTATTATAAGCCGAATTCAAAAATTCAAAGGAAAAGGTAAGCATAAGGTATGATTTTGTTACCAGCTTGAGGTGACTCCGAGCTTCGTCACCAGCTTTGCTCCGACCACCCTTTGTCCATACTAACTTTATAAATCTGTTTGCAATACTTCGAGCCAGATTTGGAACATCATCTAAGTCTGTCGGTGACAGGCTGAAGTTGGGTCTATTAACAATCTTGCCGTGTTCACAGCCAGACTTCAAAAAAGCAACAGCTGTGCCCCGAGAAGCTGCCAGGGCACAAAAGTCGCTATGCCCAGCTATAACTTCGTCAAGATCATTAATTTCACCTTCAATATGCTCGAAGGCACCAGACAGGTCTTCGGCCGAAGGAGTAAACTCTACACTACTGGCTCCGGCAAAATGGAACACTTGCTTTAGCTGATGAATACATCGAGTGCAGAACTCCAAACACTTATTTTGAAGATTCTTCAAAGATTCTTTCAGTTCCAAGTTTCTTTGAGTTTCGGCTTCAAGCCTTGCATCAAGCTTCAGTTTCTCTTGTTCAAAAATTTCTGACTGGGAAAGAAGCTTCGAATTTAATTCTGTTATTTTTGCTTCAGCATCCACTAATAAACCTTCGACTGTTTGTAGCTCGAGGTCTTTCTTCTCAATGGCAGCAGATTGCTCCTTTATTTTGTTTTCTAAATTTTCAATTATAACTTCTTGCCTTTTATCCTCTAAATCTTGTTGCATTTTTAATGCCTTGCTCAAAAGCATGCTCTATGGACAAATAGCCTTCGTTAGAAAATATTTTCGTACCACAAGTAATAAGAGTTAGACACAAAATGTTTACCTTGAAATTAGAATAGAATAAACTGTTGACAATATGTTGTCGACGGTAGCGGCTGATATCCGTTTCAAGCTTCGGGAAGCCGATACTCTTCGATAAAGTACCGACAACCTTCGCACTGGTTTGGTCTCATATACAGCCTAACCCTTCATCATCAATACCACCAAAGAGAAGCGCCCCCGGCCGATATCCACAAGATAGAGCATACTCTTTTAGTTCCTCTCTTTCAGCTTCAGTCAGCTCCTGGCCAACTAAGTTTCGGAAGTCAAAAGTTTCATCTTCCGAGGTATCTTCGGTTATTCCTCCTTTCTCGGGTTTGGCAGCCATGGTCTCTTCGGTGGCTGCAGTAGTTTCTTCAGCGGCCATGTTTAGCAGCATTTTATCTATATCAGCGGCTACGCTCTCTAAATTAATACCTTCGGAGTTAGCATCTTCGGCTCCGGCCTCTTCTGCGGCAGCCTCCGAAGGTACAGCTCCAGTATCTGTCATGATTTCAATTGCCGGCATCTTCAGAGTTGGAGCTCTTGGTGGTATTGTTTCAATCACTTCAGTCATGGTAACAATCCTTTGTCTTTTTGGCCTAGATGCCTTTGCCTGTGCGGGCTCCTTTTCATTATGAAAAAGCTTCGTCAGATGAAGCCCCAATGGACTTAGTTTGACAGGCAAAGTTTCAGTCATTACCTTTAGAATTTCCTCTATTTCAGCATCAGAAGATGTCGCAGAAGCCTTTTCTTCTTCATCAATTGATTTTTGTTCCGGGATTGATTCCTTTCTTTTCTTCGAAGTTAACAATTTTGATTCAAATTTTTCTTTCTTCTTTTTTGATTGATCTTCATCGTCTTTGATCAAAGCGCCAGCTACTCTTTTCCTTTTCTGCCCTTCGGCACCCTTGTCGAGTCGCTCATAATCAGGATATTCAAAACCTATAGCATCAAGCACTCTGTTTAGCCTTCGTTTCGGTCGGGTGCCGAAGGCTGCTGTCATCAATTGATCCTCCTTTTTAGAATAGTTCCCAAGAATTTCAGTGCACATTACTTCGATTGTTTCGAGCCATTCTTGGCAGGGTGCTTTGAAATATTTCTTGAATTTATAGTGGTAGGGCAGTCAGACAAGCTCCCCCTCTTTCTTCTCTTTTTCAAGCTTCGGCATAGCCCATTCCTTCATAGTTGGAAATATTTTGTAAGCCAGAAATTCCTGCACTAAATCTCTAGTGCCAATGTGCTCTGCAATAATTCTAAATTCAGCCAATGCAGTTTGGGTTGGACCTTCTGGTGTCATATTGCATTGGGGTCTGGTTTGTCCGAAGATTAGTTCAAGCGGACTCTGGACCATCTTCTCCTTGTCATCATCAACTTTGACGTAGAACCATTCCGGTTTCCAGCCTGCCGGCCACTTGCTTCGGTAGCTGATCACAGGAAATTTTGTAATTTTCCGATAGGCAAAATTGTAACAACCAAAATTTTCATGTAACCCATCCTTTCTGGCCTTGGTTTGGTAATGTAGCTCGTGCACCCGGTAGAAACCTTTGGCAAACGGTTCCACCCCCTGGCTTCGGAGAGCCCAAATATAAACACTAAGCCTAACAATAGCGTTAGGAGTTAGTTGATGAAAATGGATCCCAAACTTCTTTAGCACATCGGCAATCATCCTATTCAAAGGAAATCTCAAACCAGCCTTGAGGAAACTCTTGAAAATCACTATTTCATCTTTCTGTGGCTTCGGAGTAGTTTCTTCTCCACCGAAGCGAATCAGCCCTTTCTTATCTTCGCTAAAGTAGCCCGACTTCACCATCTTAGGAAAATCAGCTTTGGAGATGGTCGACTTTCCGAAGTCTAGGTGGCTAGGCTTGCTCGGCACTGCGATATTGTAATCATCTTCAGAATCGGTCTCTTCCATATCTGCTTGCTCTGCTTCAGCAGCAGGGACGTCTTCTGGTGTTACCAACCCAGATCGCTTCATTGCTTCCGAGATAGGAACAGTTTCCGCAGCTTCGGTTTCGTCTCCCTCGCGATCGACTCTTGCAGTAGAGCGAACTCTGGCCATTTGATTATGGCTTGAAATTTTTTCTGAATTGGTTTTTTTTGTCTTTTCCGAAGCTCTTACACTTGCGCCGAAGCAGATTTTGTATGAGCGCAATAATCAAGCTTCGGCTATGAGTAAAAATTTGGCAGCAAAACAGTACAATAGCAATGAATGCTACGGTAACTTCACACCTACCCATCTGTTTATATAGTGCTGCAGGTGGGAAGGTGAATCGGCAAGGTCTCCAACACCGAACAAACAGTCACCCGCCCTCACTGAACGGTGGGCCACATAGCTCGAGAAGGTGAATCGCTGGCAAGAGTGTGATCGGTGCAAGATGGATCGCACGTTCAACGGTTATTTAATCGTTTCTCGCCAACGAGCTCAGGGAAGGTGTTTTCTGGATCTTCGGCATCCCGAAGCTTAGAAGATTTTTCACGGATCAAGCTCGTTACGAAAAATGATCTAACGCCGCGAAGGGGCTACTGTTGGGGGTATGCTTCGTAGCCGAAGATCCTAAAGAAATAAACACCTTCGGCAGATCCTCTCCAAAACAGCGCCGAAGCTATCAACCATAAAGCTTCGGTACAGTGACATGTCTCAAGACGAAGGGGTGAACCGACTTAAAGATGAAATGACTTAAAGACCCATGATATTCTGTGTTATTATTATAGTTCATTGTAAAGGGTATAAATGTAATTATATACAGGCTGTGAACTGTGCCTATAAATAGGTGAACAGTACCCCTGTACTGTTTACGTGCTTTCCTGTAATCGCGCATTGGGCATTTGCTTTTGCTTCACGCTGGTATTTTCGCTTTCCTTCGAGCCGAAGATATATTTGTAATTCATTATCATTTTTACAATAATGAAATAGAAATGAGTTAGTAATAATAATCATGTGTTCAAATTACTTTACATATTTTTTACCCTTCCTCATTATTTGATGTGTTTATGAAGGTATAACCTTTGTAACCTTCGTCCGGAATTCATTATATCCCGAGGGAAATAATGCTTTGAAGGACAAAGGACTTTAGTATTTAACAATTTTTATGTTGCCTTGTTCTTAATTCATAGCATTTGAGAACAAGTCCCCAACATATGCTATAGATCAATCCAAGTTACGCGAATCTAAGACATTTAGCTCACTACGCAGCCTGCAAAAGGTTTTCTCATCTAATGGCTTGGTAATGGTATCGGCTAGCTGGTTCTCGGTGCTAATATGGAATACCTCGATATCTCCCTTTTGCTGGTGGTCTCTCAGAAAGTGATGCCGGATGTCTATGTGCTTAGTGCGGCTGTGTTCAACAGGATTATCCGCCATGCGTATTGCACTCTCATTGTCACATAGGAGTGGGACTTTGCTCAGATTGTAGCCAAAGTCCCAGAGGGTTTGCCTCATCCAAAGTAGTTGCGCAACACTGTCCAGCGGCAACATACTCGGCCTCATCGGTGGATAGGGCAACAGAAGTTTGTTTCCTTGAACTCCAAGACACTAGGGACCTTCCTAGGAATTGGCACGTCCCTGATGTACTCTTCCTATCAACCTTGCATCCAACATAATCGGAGTCTAAATATCCAATTAAGTCAAAGGTAGACCCCTTTGGATACCAGATCCCGAAGCAAGGCGTAGCAACTAAAATATCTAAGAATCCGCTTAACGGCCATAAGGTGACATTCCCTTGGGTCGGATTAAAATCTAGCACACATGCATACGCTAAGCATAATATCTGGTCTACTAACACATAAATAAAGTAATGATCCTATCATAGACTGGTATGCCTTTTGATCAACGGACTTACCTCCTTTGTTGAGGTCGATATGTCCGTCGGTTCCCATTGGTGTCTTCGCGGGCTTGGCGTCCTTCATCCCAAACCGCTTGAGAAGATCTTGAGTGTACTTCGTTTGGGAGATGAAAGTGCCATCCTTGAGTTGCTTCACTTGGAACCCAAGGAAGTAGTTCAACTCGCCCATCATCAACATCTCAAACTTTTGAGTCATCACCCTGCTAAACTCCTCACAAGACTTTTGGTTAGTAGAACCAAATATTATGTCATCGACATAAATTTGGCACACAAAAAGATCACCATCACAAGTCTTAGTGAAAAGAGTGGGATCGGCTTTCCCAACCTTGAAAGCATTAGCAATTAAGAAATCTCTAAGGCATTCATACCATGCTCTTGGGGCTTGCTTAAGTCCATAGAGCGCCTTAGAGAGCTTAAAAATGTGGTCGGGATACTTGTCATCCTCAAAGCCAGGGGATTGTTCCACGTATACCTCCTCCTTGATTGGCCCGTTGAGGAAAGCGCTCTTCACATCCATTTGAAATAACCTGAAAGAGTGGTGAGCGGCATAGGCTAACAATATTCGAATGGACTCTAGCCTAGCCACAGGAGCAAAAGTCTCCTCGAAATCCAAACCTGCGACTTGGGCATAACCTTTTGCCACAAGTCGAGCCTTGTTCCTTGTCACCACCCCGTGCTCGTCTTGTTTGTTGCGGAACACCCACTTGGTTCCCACAACATTTTGCTTTGGACGTGGCACCAGGCTCCAAACTTCATTCCTCTTGAAGTTGTTGAGCTCTTCCTGCATGGCAAACACTCAGTCCGGATCTTGCAAGGCCTCTTCTACCCTGAAAGGCTCAATAGAAGAGACAAACGAGTAATGCTCACAAAAGTTAGCTAATCTTGAGCGAGTAGTTACTCCCTTGCTGAAGCGTCCCAATCTCTTGGGACTCAAATGTGATACAATTACTAGTCCCAGGAGGCTAGTAAACACATTTATACATCAGATGATTATAGATCTGCTTACACGATACAAACCTATAAAGGTGGCGAACTACTTTAAGAGTTGGTCCACAACTCGGGACATATCATCAGAGTGGGGCTGAAGCAGCCCGATATACGCAGCGAAGTAATTCAGCGGTCCAACAGCCATAGGCAAGGTTGGGAACAGTCGTAACTCTTACCCGATCTCCTTTTCTGAGAAACAACAAATAAGCAAGGGTGAGTACAAACGTACTCAGCAGCCCACCTTCACCCACGGAATGGGGAAATCAGATATAATGCATGGAATATGTGGAGCTTAGGATATTTTGCAGAAACATCAATATTTTATGCAGGGTTGTTTTGGAAAACAATTTGTATTTTGCAAAGCCCATCCTCTCCAAAAGGAGCATGAAGTTTTTCAGTATAGAACAAAATCCCCTGGACTAAACCATCCAGGTATCTCAGCAGTTTCCCACTGGTTTTCATTTTCAACAACAGCCACTGTACTTCCCGTCCACCATAGCTCACGGCTCAACCGTCAGACCTTTTAAAAATCACTTTTCTCAAAAGCATCTCTTCTTTTTTTTGGAAAACAAAACACTAATTGCCATACCACACTAGACTCGTCCATTCCTGTGGACACAGACTATTCAAATAGGTTTGAACTCTGCGCAGAGGTGTACACTTTACCCACTAGTCTAGCTCTATGATCTCATGGCCAATGAGACCCGAATCCGAATCTCTTTCTTTCCTCGCACGTCCCTACCTTAACGGTTATACCAGAAGGAGTCAAGCCACTGCCATGCCCAAACCGGACAAAACATTCCCCCTCCTTATCCTCTCGGTGCTCCCCAGCCTTCATAACCCTGGGGTTTGAACCGTACGAGTTCAGATTGAGTGACTGCCCACACAGTCTCGAGTGGTTGTACTTATCATGAGTATAGGTAGTGAAGGATGACAAATAGGTCCTTATATGAGGGACAAGCCTTCTGCTCACGCCTAAACCAGCTGAGCCATCACCTTAGGCCCTCCCCTAAACCAGGGAGTCCCTGATCATCCCTACTCAAAGGTGATAAGGGTGAAAACCCTTCATCATACACATTTTGAAAAGCATTTTCTTTTGAAAACTCACACCTTTTCTCAAATCATTTGTAACAAATATATCAGGGATTGATTGTGGCAAGTGGCTAGGTGGCCATAATAACTTGTCTCAAAATCATATCATGCATAAAATAACAGGCTGAGGGTTGTGGTTGTAAAAGCATAGGTAATTTATGCATCAAAGGGATCCAGTGAGCTTGCCGTGCTTATCCGGCGAAGGGGGAAGGGGTGCTCGCGGAACTGGCTTCTAGCTCCACTGCCTGGCATAGACTTGCAGATCTAACCTCCACGAGACGGCACGAACGCTCCGATAACTATGCAACATGAACAAGCAAACAACAAACCAGCAAGTATACCAACAAATATTTAGTATAGTGGTCAGAATAGCGATATATGGATGCGCAGAGTCTTGAGTAGAATTTGTGTCATGTGGTGTTGAGGTACTACTAGTGGTGGAGCGGAGGTGCTTACCAGGAGGGTGGACTGGAGGCGAAGCGACACTATGCGTGTAGCCGGCAGAGCGGAGTAACTGAGTGGGTGGGGTGTTTGCCTTGGCTGAGGGTGTTGAGTGTGTGGAGTGGGAGAGGGTAGCTGGGGGTATTTATAGTTGGGTGTATGTGGTGTAGCTCAGTGAAGTTCACTATTGGTGAGAATAGTGACGAAAGAATCGTCTGACTTAGCATGGACAGGAGAGTTATAGGCAGAATATGGGACAAGAGTATTTTGGGAGTTTTCTAGAATATGAACCATGCTTAAGGGATGACATGGTTGGATAGGGAATAGTTTGACAAGAATTTTAGAAACAAGAATGACTGAAATCTGAGTTTGGATGGAGGAGTTTTGGATTTTATAATCATAGGGAGAAAAGGAATATTCTAGAATTTGAATATTTAGAGATATTTGGAAAATCAAATGTATTTTTGAGCGGGGTGCGAGGAATTATTTTTGGGCTTTTCTTGGGTAGAGGTTTATGTTGGTGGAAACTGTTCCTACCTATTGTGTCACATCAGACAACAGTAAGGCGGGACCCAAATAGCTGGAATGTTGTGGTATTCTGGTCCGAGTGGGCTGTGGTATCTCGGACCAGGTTTTATAGGATTGAAGACGTATCCATACAAACATGGTTCGCCTTTCTTTTTGGAAGTCTGGCTTGAAAGAATCCCAAAGTTAAGCGTGCTCAACTTGGAGAAATCTGGGATGGGTGACCAGATGGGAAGTTCCCTACTGGAAGGAAAATCACAGTCACTGTAGTTCGTATGACTGGAATATGGGTCTGGCTGGTCTTAGGTGGACTGGACAACATGACGGATGAGTAGTTGAAATTTGGGGTGATCAGATGATCGATGAATAGTAACGACGGAAAAGTAATTATAGGTATCATCGATGAATAGTAATAATGATGAATAGGGTTCGTGAATAGTAACGATGAATAGTAACAGTAAATAGTACCGATGAATAGTGATTGTGAATAGTTCGTATGAACGAACGATGAACGATAAATAGTGACGATGAACGAACGATGAATAGCAACTATGAACGAACAATGAACGATCGAATGATTGAACGAATGAATGATCGGAATTTTGGCAGCATAACGGCAGGAAAAAGATTATTTGGACGAACGAACGGACGAACGATCGGACGAACGGACGAACGAACCATGAACGATCGGACGAACGATCGAGCGATCGGACGAACGAATGAACAAACTAAGAACAGGTGGACGAACGATCGAAGAACGACCGAATGATCCTTGTGCTAGTGTGTGCTTGTGTGGGAGGTGGAGTGGGAGTGGGCGTGTGGGGGGGGAGAGGGAGTTGCCATGAAATGGCTTGGGGTGGGATGAGAGGAGGCCCTTGCCCCTCTATTTATAGCCATGGTGGGGGGATTAGGGGGAGGGATGAGAGGATTAGTGGGAGGATGAGAGGATTAGTGGGAGATTAGCATGGATTTGTCTTATATGAATGTAATTAGCTTGTAGAGCTCCCCGTATGACACCGGAGGCATACGTATACGTATGAGCATGGGGAAAGTTATGAAGAAAATATTTGTAGGGACTTGAAAAATGATTCTGAAGGTATTTCTCAGGAAGAAAATACTTGGAGATATATTGGTGGAATATTTGGGCAGTATTTCTGTAAAGAACTTGAAGGGGGGTCACTGGGGAAATATTTGTAGGATATTTTGAGGAGGATTTTGGAGATAATATAGACCACTACAATTTATTTGTTGATATCAACTCGCAAACAAACATTTTGAAATGAAATTTGAAATTCATTTTGAATTTAGAGCGAGTTTGAGGAAATTTCAAGATTTGAATTTTTGGGATGCTACAAATCTACCCCACTTAAAAGGAATCTCGTCCCCGAGATTCGGCTTAGAAGGGTTATGGGTATAGCTTTACTTCAGCTACATATCTTCACTTTGCAACTCTTCGAGGAGATGGAACTTCAACAAAATCTGGCCTTTAAGGAGCATCTGGTTGCCGATTGCAAACGCTGATTCTGGCTACTCAAAGATCATCTTCAGGCTTCTAGCTTTTGCTTGGCAGCTAGCTTATTGAAGAAGCATCGATGCCAACATGCAAACCTTCCTCTTGCGAACTCCCACATGGATTCCTTCCTTGATTGGTCTTCTGGTGCTTCATCAACGGAACTTGGGTGACCACTTCTCATCCAGAAACTTATATGCTTTGATGATCTGGTCCTCCACAAGCTTGCTATGACCTTCTTCTTTTTCTCCATAGCAGGAACCTTACTGGAACACTACCCCACTTAAAAAGAATGAGGGTAGAACTCTTGAATCTTGGGGATTTGAACATCTTGAAGTACCACATAACAAGGGTGTTACGGGGCCTTCTTCTGCTGTTGCTGCTTGACCAGGCTGCAGATAGATGACTGACACAGGGTTGATTCTGGGAGAACCTTCTTCTTATCTTCTCTTCACTATCTTCTTTTCACTGACCCTTTCTTTCTCTTTGCTCTTCCCACTGGAGGATTCTATCAAAGAGTATTACCATCATACAGAGGAGGAAACCAAAGACTATGAACCATGTACAACAGTCTTCAACCCAAGAATCACCAAGCATTGTGATCTTAGGGGCGAGGGAGTGGAAAATGGAGTTGCTTGCGATTTGGCAGAGGGGATTTATCTGGAGTGTGCTTTGCTTTGAGCGAGATGGGAGTTGAGGGAGCTGGTGGGGGGTTTTATAGGCGAGCAGGGGTGCTCGGGGGGGTGTGGAGTGGTAGTGATGGAGCAGGTGACACGAGGCAGCAGGTGCGACAAGGGAAGGGGGCCTGTTGTCGGCGACGATGGCAGTGGGTGCGCTGCAAAAGGGGGCGTGGGTGGCGGTAGTGCGCTGCAAAGGGGGCGTGGGGCGGTGGTAGTGTGCATGGAGGCGGGCACGCGTGCGAGGGGCACGGGTGAGTGGTGGGGTCGATGACCCTGATATTTGTGGACTCTGGTTCCAAGAATCTTTGCCTCTCTGTATGGTAATAACTTCTTCTGTCCTCTTTTCCTGTTTACTTTGACTCAGGGGCAGTGCTTTGATTCTCATGGTCGGTCCTTTTGACTGGGCGGCTGGACTAGTTTCTTCTGTAGCTTATTCTAGGCTTCAAGGGTAAGCTTCTCGGTATCTTCTTGGGTAAGGTGCTTTTCTCTCGAGATGGGTTTAGATGAGAATGGAAGCATAAGGTGAGGATTAGCTCTAATTTGTGATCTATGTTTTTAGAGAAAACCTTTCTTAAAACGAAAGAAAACACACAAGCTCAGCAATGATAAGCACAAACAAATCAAATGTTTTGAATAACGAAAGAATAGAGTTTTTCCAAAGCACGGACTACTCATATTCGGGGGCTAAGCATAACTACTATTGCTTGGCTCCTGAATTGAGAACTATGCTAAATGCAACTTATGAGCACTAACGTTAAAGCATCACATATGCACTCAAAAGAGGGGCAAACATCAAGCAAAATTCATTTTGAAATGCCCTAGGGGGCCACACAATTAGAGTTTTTCAAAGCACGGGACTACACGATTACCTCTCAAACATGCAGGGCTCTAGCCAAAGTGAAGAAAAACTTCACTACCCAACGCATGCAGAGGACTAGGCATAACTAACTCAGACCTGGTAGCTTCTCTTGTGGCAAGGCTGGCACACAACTTCAATCTGAGACATCTCCTGGATGGGTTAAGAGGGAGCTGATGTTGATGACTTCTTCTGGCGGTGACTGAGATGGCAAGACGGGGTCGAACTCTTCTTCAAGCGGGACTAGCTCTTGTAGCTCCTCAGAGGGCGGCGGTGCTGGCGGGGTGCTTGCGGCTTCTTCCTTGACCTCAAGGGACGATGCTGGAATCTTCTTCATGGTGAGGGGCTCAAACAACTCTGACGGGGGATCTTGGGAGGACTCGGGGTGCTCTTGCTTACCCATAGCCTTAGGGGAGACTGGAATTCCTTCCAAGACTATGGCTCCTTCCAGGAGTTCCCAAGTCTTCTTCTCTCCTTTGACAGAGACCGGGTGACCTTCAAGAATCTAGGGAACTTCACCTCTGACAGGTTGAACAGGGTTGGATGAAGCGAGCTCTTGGATCTGCAGGGCTCTACGTTGGTTATGGGTTACCAAGTAGGCATCCATCAGCTTCTAGACATGCTCATCCTTGGCTTTCTTCAGGGCTTCGATAGCAATGACTTCACGACTTTCCAAGGTAGTTGCATGGGCTTGAGCTGTGGTGAGATCCACATGGAGCTTACGATTGCGCTTCTTTGCATCTTCTGCTCGGGCAATCATCTGACGGTGGTGCCGAGCCAAGAAATCATACTGTGCATCCAGGGTGAGCAGGTATGCAGTGAGGTACACGACTATGGGGTCGTCCTTAAGCAGCTGCTGCCCTTCCAAGGCACGCATCCTGGCCATCCAAACGGGACAGTCTCTCTGAAAGGGCGGAAAGAATCTGAGCGGTGTGTCGGCCACTTCTTCTTCATAGATCTGACACAGGGCCCTCAATGCCTTGCGAGCGACGACTTGGCAGGTGTCTTTGAATCTGTGCCCCGCAGCAGTGACACTCCATTCCACATGGTGCTGACTGGATCCAATATATACAGTCACGACACATTTCTCTGTGCCATGCTCGACGAATTCACGACCATCATACTCTAGCTGGCTCCTGATTCCGAGGCGAACTGTGCATGCTCTCAACAACTTGGGGAAACCATCTTCATTCTGGCAAAAGCTGGTTTGGCAACGGACCTCCATCTGACTTCTGAGAGAAGGAAAGGGGGAAAACATTTTTGAAATGAAGGGATGAGAGCAAGAATTTTTTAAGAAAATAGTTTTGACTCAAAAACTTTTGGATCAGGCTAAGGGTTACGTCCTGTGGCCAACCTAACAGCTCCGATACCACCTGAAGCGCGCCAATCCCTTGGGACTCAAATGTGATACAATTACTAGTCCCAGGAGGCTAGTAAACACATTTATACATCAGATGATTATAGATCTGCTTACACGATACAAACCTATAAATGTGGCGAACAACTTTAAGAGTTGGTCCACAACTCGGGACATATCATCAGAGTGGGGCTGAAGCAGCCCGATATACGCAGCGAAGCAATTCAGTGGTCCAACAGCCACAGGCAAGGTTGGGAACGGTTGTAACTCTTACCCGATCTCCTTTTCTGAGAAACAACAAATAAGCAAGGGTGAGTACAAACGTACTCAGCAGCCCACCTTCACCCGCAGAATGGGGAAATCAGATATAATGCATGGAATATGTGGAGCTCAGGATATTTTGCAGAAACAACAATATTTTATGCAGGGTTGTTTTGGAAAACAATTTGTATTTTGCAAAGCGCATCCTCTCCAAAAGGAGCAAGAAGTTTTTCAGTATAGAACAAAATCCCCTGGACTAAACCATCCAGGTATCTCAGCAGTTTCCCACTGGTTTTCATTTTCAACAACAGCCACTGGACTTCCCGTCCACCATAGCTCACGGCTCAACTGTCGGACCTTTTAAAAATCACTTTTCTCAAAAGCATCTCTTCTTTTTTTGGAAAACAAGACACTAATTTCCATACCACACCAGACTCGTGCATTCATGTGGACACAGACTATTCGAATAGGTTTGAACTCTGCACAGAGGTGTACACTTTACCCACTAGTCCAGCTCTGCGATCTCATGGCCAATGAGACCCGAATCCGAATCTCTTTCTTTCCTCGCACGTCCCTACCTTAACGGTTATACCGGAAGGAGTCAGGCCACCGCCATGCCCAAACCGGATAAAACATTCCCCCTCCTTATCCTCCCGGTGCTCCCCAGCCTTCATAACCCTGGGGTTTGAACCGTACGAGTTCAGATTGAATGACTGCCCACACAGTCTCGAGTGGTTGTACTTATCATGAGTACAGGTAGTGAAGGATGACAAACCGGTCCTTATATGAGGGGACAATCCTTCTGCTCACGCCTAAACCAGCTGAGCCATCACCTTAGGCCCTCCCCTAAACCAGGGAGTCCCTGATCATCCCTACTCAAAGGTGATAAGGGTGAAAACCCTTCATCATACATATTTTGAAAAGCATTTTCTTTTGAAAACTCACACCTTTTCTCAAATCATTTGTAACAAATAAATCAGGGATTGATTGCGGCAAGCGGCTGGGTGGCCATAATAACTTGTCTCAAAATCATATCATGCATAAAATAACAGGCTGAGGGTTGTGGTTGTAAAAGCATAGGTAATTTATGCATCAAAGGATCCAATGAGCTTGTCGTGCTTATCCGGCGAAGGGGGAAGGGGAGCTCGCGGAACTGGCTTCTACCTCCATTGCCTGGCGTAGACTTGCAGATCTGGCCTCCACGAGACGGCACGAACGCTCCGATAACTATGCAACATGAACAAGCAAACAATAAACCAGCAAGTATACCAACAAATATTTAGTATAGTGGTCAGAATAGCGATATATGGATGGGAAGAGTCTTGAGTAGAATCTGTGTCATGTGGTGTTGAGGTACTACTAGTGGTGGAGCGGAGGTGCTTACCAGGAGGGTGGACTGGAGGCGAAGCGACACTATGCGTGTAGCCGGCAGAGCAGAGTAACTGAGTGGGTGGGGAGTTTGGCTTGGCTGAGGGTGTTGAGTGTGTGGAGTGGGAGAGGGTAGCTAGGGGTATTTATAGTTGGGTGTATGTGGTGTAGCTCAGTGAAGTTCACTATTGGTGAGAATAGTGACGAAAGAATCGTCTGACTTAGCATGGACATGAGAGTTATAGGCAGAATATGGGACATGAGTATTTTGGGAGTTTTCTAGAATATGAACCATGCTTAAGGGATGACATGGTTGGATAGGGAATAGTTTGACAAGAATTTTAGAAACAAGAATGACTGAAATCTGAGTTTGGATGGAGGAGTTTTGGATTTTATAATCATAGGGAGAAAAGGAATATTCTAGAATTTGAATATTTAGAGATATTTGGAAAATCAAATGTATTTTTGAGCGGGGTGCGAGGAATTATTTTTGGGCTTTTCTTGGGCAGAGGTTTATGTTGGTGGAAACTGTTCCTACCTACTGTGTCACATCAGACAACAGTAAGGCGGGACCCAAATAGCTGGAATGATGTGGTATTCTGGTCCGAGTGGGCTGTGGTATCTTGGACCAGGTTTTATAGGATTGAAGACGTATCCATACAAACATGGTTCACCTTTCTTTTTGGAAGTCTGGCTTGAAAGAATTCCAAAGTTAAGCGTGCTCAACTTGAAGAAATCTGGGATGGGTGACCAGATGGGAAGTTCCCTACTGGAAGGAAAATCACAGTCACCGGAGTTCGTATGACCGGAATATGGGTCTGGCTGGTCTTAGGTGGACTGGACAACATGACGAATGAGTAGTTGAAATTTGGGGTGACCAGATGATCGATGAATAGTAACGATGGAAAAGTAATTATAGGTATCATCGATGAATAGTAACGATGATGAATAGTAACAACGAATAGTAACAATGATGAATAGTGTCGGTGAATAGTAACGATGAATAGTAATGGTGAATAGTAACGATGAATAGTGATGGTAAATAGTTCGTATGAACGAACGATGAACGATGAATAGTGATGATGAACGAATGATGAATAGGAACTATGAACGAACGACAAACGATCGAATGATCGAACGAACGAACGATCGGAATTTCGGCAGCATAACGGCAGGAAAAAGATTATTTGGACGAACGAACGGACGAACTATCGAACGATCAGACAAACGGACGAACGAACCATGAACGATCGGACGAACGATCGAACGATCGGACGAACGAACGAACAAACTAAGAATAGGTGGACGAAAGATCAAAGAACGACCGAACGATCCTTGTGCTAGTGTGCTTGTGTGGGAGGTGGAGTGGGAGAGGGCGTGTGGGGGGGAGAGGGAGTTGCCATGAAATGGCTTGGGGTGGGATGAGAGGAGGCCCTTGCCCCTCTATTTATAGCCATGGTGGGGGGCATTAGGGGGAGGGATGAGAGGATTAGTGGGAGGATGAGAGGATTAGTGGGAGATTAGCATGGATTTGTCTTATATGAGTGTAATTAGCTTGTAGAGCTCGCCGTATGACACCGGAGGCATACATATACGTATGAGCATGGGGAAAGTTATGAAGAAAATATTTGTAGGGACTTGAAAAATGATTCTGAAGGTATTTCTCAGGAAGAAAATACTTGGAGATATATTGGTGGAATATTTGGGCAGTATTTCTGTAAAGAACTTGAAGGGGGATCACTGGGGAAATATTTGCAGGGTATTTTGAGGAGGATTTTGGAGATAATATAGACCACTATAATTTATTTGTTGATATCAACTCACAAACAAACATTTTGAAATGAAATTTGAAATTCATTTTGAATTTAGAGTGAGTTTGAGGAAATTTCAAGATTTGAATTTTTGGGATGCTACACTTGCTTATATCACCCAAAATCTGGTCGACGGGGTGATTCCTTTGAATCGTCGCTCGGACTTGAGTTGGAGGGGCCAGTGATGCTTCTTCCTCCATAACTTGTTCTTCTTGTGCTCCCCTTGATCACGTGCCTCTTCTTGATGGACCTGTTCATCATCTTGAGTTGGGGGATGCACTATTGTTGAGGAAGAAGGTTGATCTTGCTCTTGTTGTTCCTGTGGTCGCACATCACCTATCGCCATCGTGCATATTGCGACCGTTGGAACATCATCTTCATCTACATCATCAAGATCAACTTGCTCTCTTGGAGAGCCATTAGTCTCATCAAATACAACGTCGCTAGAGACTTCAACCAAACCCGATGATTTGTTGAAGACTCTATACGCCCTTGTATTTGAGTCATACCCTAGTAAAAACCCTTCTACTGCCTTGGGAGCAAATTTAGAATTTCTACCTTTCTTCACTAGAATGTAACATTTGCTCTCAAATACACGAAAGTATGAGACGTTGGGTTTGTTACCGGTAAGAAGTTCATACGAGGTCTTCTTGAGGAGGCGATGTAGGTAGAGCCGGTTTATGGCGTGGCAAGATGTGTTCACAGCTTCCGACCAAAACCGCTCGGGCGTCTTGAATTCTCCAAGCATCGTTCTCGCCATGTTGATGAGCGTCCTGTTCTTCCTCTCTACCACACCATTTGATGTGGTGTGTAGGGAGCGGAGAACTTGTGCTTGACGCCTTCTTCCTCAAGGTACTCCTCCACTTGCAGATTCTTGAACTCGGACCCGTTGTCGCTTCTTATCTTTTTCACCTTGAGCTCAAATTCGTTTTGAGTCTGCCTTAGAAAGCGCTTAAGGGTCCCTTGGGTTTCTGATTTATCCTGCAAAAAGAATACCCAAGTGAAGCGGGAAAAATCATCAACAATAACAAGACCATACTTACTTCCCCCGATGCTAAGGTAGGCAATGGGTCCGAAGAGGTCCATATGTAGTAGCTCCAGTGGTCTTGATGTTGTCATCACATTCTTGTTGTGATGAGTGCTTCCCACCTGTTTCTCTGCTTGACAAGCTGCATAAAGTCTATCTTTTTCGAAGCAGACATTGGTTAGTCCTAACACATGTTCTCCCTTTAGAAGTTTGTGAAGGTTCTTCATCCCAACATGTGCTAGACGGCGATGCCACAGCCAGCCCATGCTAGTCTTAGCTATTAAGCATGCATCTAGATCGGCCTCCTCTTTCGAAAAATCAACTAAGTAGAGTTTGTCGTCTAATACACCCTTAAATTCTAATGAACCATCACTCCTTCTAAAGACAGAAACATCAACATTTGTAAACAAACAATTGTAGCCCATGTGGCATAATTGACTTACAGACAGGAGATTATACCCTAATGACTCTACTAAGAATACATTTGAAATAGAGTGCTCGCTTGTGATGGCTATCTTTCCCAAACCTTTCACCTTGCCTTGGTTCCCATCTCCAAAAATATTCGTATCCTGGGAATCCTTGTTCTTGACGTAGGAGGTGAACATCTTCTTCTCCCCCGTCATGTGGTTTGTGCATCCATTGTCGATAATCCAGCTTGAGCCCCCGGATGCATAAACCTGCAAGGCAATTTACACTTGGGTTTTAGGTACCCAACTCTTGTTGGGTCCTACAAGGTTAGTCACAATAGCCTTTGGAACCCAAATACAAGTTTTGTCTCCCTTGCATTTGGATCCCAACTTTCTAGCCACTACTTTTTCATTTTTACATAAGATTGCAAAATAAGTATTGCAAGCATGGTAAATAGTAGAAGGTTTGAAAGGGAAATGTTCCCTTGGGCCATTTCTAACTATTTTGGTGATCAAGTGCCAACACAAATGGTTTAAGTATGAAACTATGCCAAATGGTGGAAGAAGTGCAAAGTCAACACAAAGGTATGATTCTAGACTTAGTACATTGGTTTTTGTGTACTAACATATTTGTCTAAGTGCTAGAATCAGAGAAAATACAATTGAAAAAGACTTGGCTCGAGCAGCCAAGACTCTGCTCAGTCTGGGTGCACCGGACTGTCCGGTGCTGCACCGGACAGTGTCCAGTGTGCCAGGCTGGCGTCTGGTCAACTGGCTGCTCTCGGGTTTCGACGGCGGCGTACGGCTATAAATCACTAGACTGTCCGGTGGTGCACCGGACAGTGTCCGGTGAGTCGGCTACGGTGAAGTCACCGCTCTCGGGAACCAAGTCAACAGCGTACGACTATAATTCACCGGACTGTCCGGTGAGGCACCGGACTGTCCGGTGCGCCAACGGTCGACCGCGCAATCCGCGCGTGACGCGTGGCCGAGCCAACGGTCGGATGGGAGCACCGGACTGTCCGGTGTGCACCAGAGTCCGGTGCGCCAACGGCTCCAAGTCTTCAATGGTCGGCTGCGCCAGAATAGGAAAGAAATCCGCACCGGACAGTGTCCGGTGGTGCACCGGACTGTCCGGTGGTGCACCGGACTGTCCGGTGGTGCACCGGACTGTCCGGTGTGCCAGTCGACAGAAGGCAAGAATTGCCTTCCTGGATTGCTCTCAACAGCTCCTAGCTGCCTTGGGGCTATAAAAGGGACCCCTAGGCGCATGGAGGAGCACACTAAGCATACTTTGAGCATTCTTGATCACTCACACTCCGTCTTTGCGCACTCGTTTGACATTCTTAGTGATTTTAGCTCCGTTCTAGTGAGAACTTTGTGATATTCATTTGAGCTCGAGTCTTGGCCGTGTGTGTGCGTATTGCTATGGATTTGTGTGTGTTGCTTCCCTCCCTTACTCTATTGCTTTCACTTTGATCCTCATTATAAGGGCAAGAGACTCCAAGTTGTGGAGATTCCTCGCAAACGGGAAAGAGTAAAGAAAAGAAGAACACCGTGGTATTCAAGTTGATCATTGGATCACTTGAGAGGAGTTGAGTGCAACTCTCGTCCATTGGGACGCCACAACGTGGAGTAGGCAAGTGTTGTACTTGGCCGAACCACGGGATAAATCCTCGTGTCTCTTGTGCTTGTTCTCACTGTGTCTATTGTGCTTCACAAGAGCTCTCCTTAGCCACTTGATTTCATCGTGCTAACTCCTAATCAAGTTTTGTGGCTTTAAGTTTCAAGTTTTTACAGGATCACCAATTCACCCCCCCCTCTAGGTGCTCTCAATTGGTATCAGAGCCGTTCTCTTCAAGAAAGGGACTAATCGCCCAAAGGGATGGATCCTAAAGGAAAGGGGATGTTGATCAACGACAAGGAGAAGGAGTCCTTCATTAATGAGCCAAAAGACGACAAGCCCACTGACTCGGGCTCAAGTCATAAGAAGAAGGACGGGAAGAAGAAGAGGCGTATCAAGAAGATCGTCTACTACGACGACAGCGACGAGTCTTCTTCTTCCCAAAAGGACGACGACGACAACGACTACGAGAAAAAGAAGACGGTTAACTCGAACTTTTCCTTTGATTATTCTCGTATTCCGCAAAGTTCCAATGCTCATTTGCTTTCCATTCCCCTTAGTAAACCTCCTCACTTTGATGGAGAAGACTATGGATTTTGGAGTCACAAAATGCGTAGCCACTTGTTCTCTCTCCATCCAAGTATATGGGAGATAGTAGAAAATGGAATGCAATTTGATAGTATGGATAGTCCCATGTTCATCAATGAACAAATTCACAAAAATGCACAAGCTACTACTGTTCTTTTAGCGTCATTGTGCAGGGATGAATACCATAAGGTGAGCGGCTTGGACAACGCCAAGCAAATTTGGGACACCCTCAGGATCTCACATGAGGGGAATGACGTCACCATGCTCACCAAGATGGAGTTAGTGAAAGGCGAACTAGGAAGGTTCGCAATGATCAGGGGGAGGAGCCAACCCAAACGTACAACAGGCTCAAGACCCTCATCAACAAAATAAGGAGCTATGGAAGCACGAGATGGACGGACCACGACGTCGTCCGTCTAATGCTAAGGTATTTCACTGTCCTTGATCCACATCTTGTAAATTCTATTCGTGAAAATCCTAGGTACACCAAGATGTCGCCCGAAGAAATACTTGGAAAGTTCGTAAGCGGGCGAATGATGATCAAGGAGGCGAGGTACGTTGATGAGGCGTTGAATGGCCCAATCCATGAGCCTCAAACCGTCGCTCTCAAAGCAACAAGTAGCAGGGAGGCGCTACCTAGCAAGGTGGCGCAAGTTGAGGCGGCGGGGCTCAACGAGGAAGAAATGGCCCTCATCATCAAGCGCTTCAAGACGGCGCTAAAAGGTCGCAAGAAGCATCCCAAAAAGAACAAGACGAAGGGAAAGCGCTCCTGCTTCAAGTGTGGTAAGGTTGGTCACTTTATTGCTATTTGTCCTGATAATGATAGTGACCAGGATCAAGAAAAGAAGAGGGAAAAGAAGAAGACTTACAAGAAGGCTAAAGGTGAGGCACACCTTGGAAAAGAGTGGGACTCGGATTGTTCTTTGTCCGACTCCGACGATAAAGGACTCGCCGCCACCGCCTTCAACAAATCATCCCTCTTCCCCAACGAGCATCACACATGTCTTATGGCAAAAGAGAAGAAGGTAAGCACTCACAATACTAGTACTTACGCTTCTTCAAGTGATGATGAATCTAGTGATGATGAAGTAGACTATGCTAGTCTATTCAAAGGTTTAGATAGAACCAAAATTGATAAAATCAATGAATTAATTGATGCTTTGAATGAGAAAAATAGATTGTTAGAAAAGCAAGAGGACCTTTTATATGAAGAGCATGATAAATTTGTTAGTGCGCAAAATTCTCTTGCTCTAGAAGTTAAAAGAAATGAAATGCTTTCATGTGAATTATCTACGTGCCATGAATCTATTTCTAGCTTAAGGAGTATCAATGATGACTTGAAGGCTAAGTTAGAAATAGCTAATAAATCAACCTCTTGTGTAGAACATGTAGTAATTTGCAATAGGTGTAAAGACTTTAATGTTGATGCATGTGTTGAGCACCTTACTTCTATTGCAAAATTAAATGATGAAGTGGCTAGTCTTAATGCCCAACTTAAGACTAGCAAAAATGATTTTGATAAACTAAAATTTGCAAGGGATGCCTACACTATTGGTAGACACCCCTCAATTAAGGATGGGCTTGGCTTTAAGAAGGAAGCCAAGAACTTAACAAGTCATAAGGCTCCCATCTCCACCAAGGAGAAAGGGAAGGCTCCAATGACTAATAGTGCTAAAAAGAACCATGCTTTCATGTATCATGATAGGAGATATTCTAGGAATGTTCATTATGATAGAAGTTATAATGCCTTTGATTCACATACCATGATTGCTTCAAGTTCTTCTATTATACATGGTAGAAATTTGGCTAGGAAAAATGTTATTCATCATATGCCTAGAAGAAATGTTGTTCGTGTACCTAGGAATGTAAGTAATGAACACTCTACAATTTACCATGCTTGCAATGCTTCCTTTGCAATTTGTAGAAAGGATAAGAAAGTGATTGCTAGGAAATGAGGGACAAAGTGCAAGGGAAATAAGACTTGCATTTGGGTCCCTAAGGCTATTGTAACTAACCTTGTAGGACCCAACAAGAGTTGGGTACCTAAGACCCAAGCCTAATTTGCCTTGCAGGTTTATGCATCCAGGGGATCAAGCTGGATTATCGACAGCTGTCGGGGACCATAATTAGGGGTACCCTCAAGACCCCTAAATCTCAGCTGGTAACCCCCATCAGCACAAAGCTGCAAAGGCCTGATGGGTGCGATTAAGTCAAGGATCGGTCCATTCAAGGGACACGATCGTGCCTCGCCCGAGCCTAGCCTCGGGCAAGGGAAGCCGACCCTGGAGAACCTACGTCTCGCCCAAGGACCCCCCTCCAGCAACGGGCACACTATCGGCTCGCCCGAGGCCCAGTCTTCACCGAGAAGCAACCTTAGCCACATCGCCACGCCGACCGACCAAATCGCAGGGGCATTTAATGCAAAAGTGGCCTGACACCTTTATCCTGACGCATGCCCACCAGTCGACAGAGCCAAAGTGACCGCGGTCACTTCGCCGCTCTACTGACCGGTCTGACAAGAGGACAGCGCCACCTGCGCCGCTCCGACTGCTGAGCCACCCGACAGAGTGAGGCTGACAGCAGCCAAGGCCGGCCTCGGGCGTCATAGGAAACTCCGCCTCGCCCGACCCTAGGGCTCGGACTCGGGCTCAGCCCCGGAAGACGGCGAACTCCGCTCCGCCCGACCCAGGGCTCGGACTCGGGCTCAGCCCCGGAAGACGGGGAACTCCGCCTCTCCCGACCCCAGGGCTCGGACTCGGGCTCAGCCCCGGAAGACGGTGAACTCCGCTCCGCCCGACCCAGGGCTCGGACTCGGGCTCAGCCCCGGAAGACGGCGAACCCCGCTCCGCCCGACCTAGGGCTCGGACTCGGGCTCAGCCCCGGAAGACGGCAAACTCCGCTCCGCCCGACCCAGGGCTCGGACTCGGGCTCAGCCCCGGAAGATGGCGAACTCTGCCTCGCCCGACCCCAGGGCTCAGACATGGGCTCAACCCCGGAAGACGACGAACTCCGCCTCGCCCGACCCCAGGGCTCGGACATGGGCTCAACCCCGGAAAACGACGAACTCCGCCTCGCCCGACCCGGGGGCTCGACCTCGACCTCGACCTCAGAGGAGCCTCCACCTCGCCCAGCCTAGGGCACGGACCGACCACGTCAACAGGAAGCGCCATCATTACCCTACCCCGAGCTGACTCGGGCTACGGGGAACCAGATCGGCGTCCCATCTGGCTCGCTCCACCATGCGAGTAATGATGGCGCCCCGCATGCCCTGTGACGACGGCGGCTCTCAGCCCCCTTACGGAAGCAAGAGGACGTCAGCAAGGACTCGACAGCCCCAACAGCTGTCCTTTTGCCAGGCTCCGGCACTCCTCCGACGGCCACGACACCACGCGAACTGGGCGCCAAGACCTCTCCGGCTGCCACGATGGCATGTACTTAGGGCGCTAGCTCACCACCGCTAGACACGTTAGCACATTGCTACACTCCCCATTGTACACCTGGATCCTCTCCTTACGCCTATAAAAGGGAGGACCAGGGCCCTCTTACAGAGGGTTGGCCCGCGCGGAGAAGGACGGGACGGCGCTCGCGCAAGGCCGCTCGCTCCCACTCCCGCGTGGACGCTTGTATCCCCCTACTGCAAGCGCACCCGACTCAGGCGCGGGGCTAACACGAAGGCCGCGGGATCCACTCTCTCATGCCTGCCTCCCTCCGGCTACTTCCTTTCCCCCTTCGTGTTCCGCCTCGTGTCGACCCATCTGGGCTGGGGCACGCGGCGACAATTCACTCGTCGGTCCAGGGACCCCCCGGGTTTCGAAACACCGATAGTTGGTGCGCCAGGTAGGGGCCTGCTGCGTGTTGACGAACAGCTTCTCGTCAAGCTCCAGATGGGCAGTCTCCAGCAACCTTTCCAGCCCGGGACGGTGCTCCGTTTCGGGAATCTTGAGTTCATGTCCCTCGACGGCAGCTACGACATGATACTCCTTCCCCCGCCGCGCGACAGCGACAATGGCGGTCGACAACCCGCTCGCCGGTGGGGAAATCGATGACGCCTTCCCCACGTGGTGGAACGACGACATTCGGGCTTGTCCCGTCCCCTCCCCCGCCGACGGAGGAGGAGGCGGGGCAACCAAGGCCAAGCGGGAAGCGGCACCTCGTCGGCTGTCGAGCGAGTCAGCGGCGCCGGCGCCCCAACGGAGGGCGCGTCGGGCATCGATCTCGCGTCTGAGACGAAGACGAGCGCCGCCTCCCCGCAACACTCCAATCTCAAGCAAACGAACGACGCCAGCACGCTCGTGAAGGACTTGCTGGGCGTCACCCTCGTACCTGAGACAACGGAGCAGTCAGTCCCAGACGCGACCTCGTCACCGACCGTCGACCGAAAGGTACCGACCGATTCCCATCTCGTGTCTTTTGGATTCGGCCTCGACCCACCAAGCGACTTCGCTTCGGTGAGCACTCTCTTAGAGGCGAGTCCAAGCCCTCTGGGGTATCGTGTACGGTCACCCTGGGACCGACTGACGGCCGACTCGACCTATGAGCCCTCGGGGTCCGAGGAAGATGGCGAGCCCGACCTCTGTTGGGATTTCTCCGGACTTGGTAACCCCAGTGTCGTGCTGGACTTCATGACCGCATGTGACTAAAGCCTTTCCGACTGTTCCGACTGCAGCCGCGGCCTCGACAACGAGGACCGCGGCCCAAGTCGTGAATGTTTCCACGTCGATCTAGGGGGTCCCGGCGAAGGCAGCCATCTTGGTATGCCGGAAAACGGTGATCCCCTAGGCCCGCGCCTCGCGTTGACATCCTTCGGGAGCTAGCTGTGGTCCCCGTCCCGGCGGGGGGTCCTGACCCACAGCTCGAGCAAATCCGCGAGAGGCAGGCCAGGCTCGACGAGGGAGCAGGAACGCTTGTGCCGATCCGCCGGGGCATCGGGCAGGAATGGGCGGTCCAACCCCCGGCCGGAGAAACGCGTCATCTCCCCCAGGACATCCAGCACCGCATCGCCGACGACGTCAGGGTGAGGCCGCCACCGAATTCCAGCGGAGTCGGCCAGAACCTGGCTGCAGCGGCAATACTCCTCCGCGCGATGCCGGAGCCATCAACCACCGAGGGGCGGCGTATCCAGGGAGAGCTCAAGAATCTCCTGGAGGATGCCGCGTCCGACGGGCTGAAAGCTCTACCTCCCGAAGGCAGGGGTTCCCCTCGGAACATCGCGCCGCGACTTCCCGATTCATGCGGGAAGCCTCGGTCCACTCCGGGCGCACGCGCAACACAGCGCCTGCGGCCCCGGGTCGCCTCGGCAACGAGCGCCACCTTCACAGCCGTCGGGCCCACCTCGACGACAGGGCGCGCCGAGGCTACCACCCCAGGCGTGGGGGACGCTACGACAGCGGGGAGGATCGGAGTCCTTCGCCCGAACCACCCGGTCCGCTGGCTTTCAGCCGCGCCATACGATGGGCACCGTTCCCGACCTGGTTCCGAACCCCTACTACTATCACAAAGTACTCGGGGGAGACGAGACCGGAACTGTGGCTCGCGGACTATCGGCTGGCCTGCCAACTGGGTGGAACGGACGATGACAACCTCATCATCCGCAACCTCCCCCTGTTCCTCTCCGACACTGCTCGAGCCTGGCTGGAGCACCTGCCCCCGGGGCAGATCTCCAACTGGGACGACCTGGTCCAAGCCTTCGTCAGCAATTTATAGGGCACGTACGTGCGCCCTGGGAACTCCTGGGATCTCTGAAGCTGCCGCCAGCAGCCGGGAGAGTCTCTCCAGGACTACATCCGGCGATTCTCGAAGCAGCGCACAGAGCTGCCCAACATCACTGATTCAGATGTCATCGGTGTGTTCCTCGTCGGCACCACCTGCCGCGACCTGGTGAGCAAGCTGGGTCGCAAGACCCCCACCAGGGTGAGCGAGCTGATGGACATCGCCACCAAGTTCGCCTCTGGCCAGGAGGCGGTTGAGGCCATTTTCCGAAAGGACAAGCAGCCCCAGGGCCGCCCACCGGAAGATGCTCCTGAGACGTCAACTCAGCGCGGCGCCAAGAAGAAGGGCCAGAAGAAGTCGCAAGCGAAACGCGACGCCGCCGACGTGGACCTTGTCGCCGCCGCCGAGCACAAGAACCCTCGGAAACCTCCCAGAGGTGCCAACCTCTTCGACAAGATGCTCAAGGAGCCGTGCCCCTATCATCAGGGGCCCGTCAAGCACACCCTTGAGGAGTGTGCCATGCTTCGACGACACTTCCACAAGGCCGGGCCACCCGCGGAGGGTGGCAAGGCCCTCGACGACACAAAGGAGGAAGATCACAAGGCAGGAGGGTTCCCCGAGGTCCGCGACTGCTTCATGATCTACGGCGGGCAAGTGGCAAACGCCTCGGCTCGGCACCGCAAGCAAGAGCGTCGGGAGGTCTGCTCGGTAAAGGTGGCGGCGCTAGTCTATCTAGACTGGTCCGACAAGCCCATCACCTTCGACCAGGCCGACCATCCAGACTACGTGCCAAGCCCGGGGAGATACCCACTCGTTGTCGACCCCATCATCGGCAACGTCAGGCTCACCAAGGTCCTCATGGACGGAGGCAGCAGCCTCAACATCATCTACCAAGCGCAGAGCCATAGGCGAGGAGATCCACAAGCTAATGGCGGCAGGGTTCATCAAAGAGGTATTCCATCCCGAATGGCTTGCCAACCCTGTGCTTGTGAGTAAGAAAGGGGGGAAATGGCGGATGTGTGTAGACTACACTGGTCTAAACAAAGCATGTCCGAAGGTTCCCTACCCTCTGCCTCGCATCGATCAGATCGTGGATTCCACTGCTGGGTGCGAAACCCTGTCTTTCCTCGATGCCTACTCAAGGTATCACCAGATCAGGATGAAAGAGTCCGACCAGCTCGCGACTTCATTCATCACACCCTTCGGCATGTACTGCTATGTTACAATGCCGTTTGGTTTGAGGAATGCGGGGGCAACGTACCAGCGATGCATGAACCATGTGTTTGGCGAACACATCGGCCGAACAGTCGAGGCCTACGTCGATGACATCGTAGTCAAGACGAGGAAGTCCTCCGACCTCCTTTCCGACCTTGAAGCGACGTTCCGATGTCTCAAGGCGAAAGGCGTGAAGCTTAATCCCGTAAAGTGTGTCTTCAGGGTCCCCCAAGGCATGCTCTTGGGGTTCATCGTCTCCGAGCGGGGCATCGAAGCCAACCCAGAGAAGATTGCAGCCATCACCAGCATGGGGCCAATCAAGGACTTGAAAGGCGTACAGAGGGTCATGGGATGTCTCGCGGCTCTGAGCCGCTTCATCTCCCGCCTCGGCGAAAGAGGTCTGCCTCTGTACCGCCTCTTAAGGAAGGCCGAGTGCTTCGCTTGGACTCCCGAGGACGAGGAAGCCCTCGGGAACCTGAAGGCGCTCCTCACGAACGCGCCCATCTTGGCGCCCCCCACTGCCGGAGAAGCCCTCTTGATCTACGTCGCCACAACCACCCAGGTGGTTAGGGCCGCGATCTTGGTTGAGAGACGAGAAGAAGGGCATGCATTGCCCGTCCAGAGGCCAGTCTACTTCATCAGCGAGGTACTGTCCGAGACCAAGATCCGCTACCCACAAATCCAGAAGCTGCTGTACGCGGTGATCCTGACACGGCGGAAGTTGCGACACTACTTCGAGTCTCATCCGGTGACTGTGGTGTCATCCTTCCCCCTGGGAGAGATCATCCAGTCCCGAGAGGCCTCGGGTAGAATTGCGAAGTGGGCGGTGGAGATCATGGGCGAGACGATCTCGTTCGCCCCTCGGAAGGCCATCAAGTCCCAGGTCTTGGCGGACTTCGTGGCTGAATGGGCCGACACCCAGCTCCCGACGGCTCCGATCCAACCGGAGCTCTGGACCATGTTTTTCAACGGGTCGCTGATGAAGACGGGGGCCGGCGCAGGCCTCCTCTTCGTCTCGCCCCTCGGGAAGCACCTACGCTACGTGCTACGCCTCCACTTCCCGGCGTCCAACAATGTGGCAGAGTAGGAGGCTCTGGTAAACGGGTTGCGAATCGCCATCGAGCTAGGGGTCCGACGCCTCGACGCTCGCGGTGACTCGCAGCTCGTCATCGACCAAGTCATGAAGAACTCCCACTGCCGCGACCCGAAGATGGAAGCCTACTGCGATGAGGTTCGGTGCCTGGAAGACAAGTTCTACGGGCTCGAGCTCAACCACATCGCCCGACGCTACAACGAGACTGCAAACAAGCTGGCTAAAATAGCCTCGGGATGAACAACAGTTCCCCCGGACGTATTCTCCCGAGACCTGCATCAACCCTCCATCAAGATCGACGACACGCCCGAGCCTGAGGCACCCTCGGCCCAGCCCGAGGTACCCTCGGCTCAGTCCGAGGCACCCTCGGCTCGGCCCGAGGCATCCTCGGTTCAGCCCGAGGTACCCTCGGCCCCCGAGGGCGAGACACTGCGCGTCGAGGAGGAGCAAAGTGGGTTCACGCCTAATCAAAACTAGCAGACCCCGTACCTGAAATATCTCCACCGAGGAGAGCTACCCCTCGACCGAGCCGAGGCTCGGCGGTTGGCGCGGCGCGCCAAGTCTTTCGTCTTGCTGGGAGATGGGAAGGAGCTCTACCACCGCAGCCCCTCAGGCATCCTCCAGCGATGCATTTCCATCGCCGAAGGCCAGGAGCTCTTGCAAGAGATACACTCGGGGGCTTGCGGCCATCACGCAGCACCTCGAACCCTCGTTGGAAACGCCTTCCGACAAGGATTCTACTGGCCGACGACGGTGGCCGACGCTACTAGAATTGTCCGCACCTGTGAAGGGTGTCAGTTCTACGCGAGGTAGACCCACCTGCCCGCTCAGGCTCTGCAGACCATACCCATCACCTGGCCGTTTCCTGTGTGGGGTCTGGACCTCGTTGGCCCATTGCAGAAGGCACCCGGGGGCTACACGCACCTGTTGGTCGCCATCGACAATTTCTCCAAGTGGATCGAGGTCCGACCCCTAAACAGCATTAGGTCCGAACAGGCGGTGGCGTTCTTCACCAACATCATCCATCGCTTTGGGGTCCCGAACTCCATCGTCACCGACAACGGTACCCAGTTCACCGGCAGAAAGTTCCTGGACTTCTGCGAGGATCACCACATCCGGGTGGACTGGGCTACCGTGGCACACCCCATGACGAATGGGCAAGTGGAGCGGGCCAACGGCATGATCCTGCAAGGACTCAAGCCTCGGATCTACAACGACCTCAACAAGTTCGGCAAGCAGTGGATGAAGGAACTCCCCTCGGTGGTCTGGAGTCTGAGGACAACGCCGAGCCGAGCCACGGGCTTCACACCGTTCTTTCTAGTCTATGGGGCCAAGGCCATCTTGCCCACAGACCTAGAATACGGTTCCCCGAGGGCGAGGGCCTACACCGACCAAAGCAACCGAGCCAACCGAGAAGACTCACTGGACCAGCTGGAGGAGGCTCGGGACGTGGCCTTACTACGCTCGGCGCGGTACCAGCAGTCCCTGCGACGCTACCACGCCCGAGGGGTTAGGTCCCGAGACCTCCAGGTGGGCGACCTGGTGCTTCGGCTGCGACAAGACGCCCGAGGGTGGCACAAACTGTAACACCCAAAATCTGATTTTGAAAATTTAGTAAAAAAAAGTTCTCCAAGATTTGTGATGCTAGAATGCCTTCCAATAAAATTTTCTTACGTTTGATGCAACATCACCTAAAGTAAACATGTTCCTAATAAAGATTTAAATAAAAGAATCTATATATGAATTTGTTACCCCTTGGTTGAAATGAATATTTATTCTCTAAACAATTTTATATTAGAGAATATATTTCTTAAAATACCCATTTTCTATGTTAAGTGTGTATGAACTTTGTATTTGAAAGCATTTGATTAAATAATATAATAAATTAATTAATTAAACGAATTATATTCATGCTGGACTTCTTGAACCGTGCATTCTAAATAAATTTGTAATTTAGAACTGCATTTGAATTGATTCGGGAATGTAAAATAGAAACAAAAAAAAAGAAATTGTAATACTCATATCTTACTTTTAAGATTTGAAAAGAAAGGAGGATAAATAATAATATTATAATTAGTGGGATTAATATTCACATTAGGGAGGTAATTAATAATTGGAAATCTAAAACATAAACCAGGATGTTAAAAGTTAGTTTGAATCCTTAAATTTGGAACTTGAAAAGAAATAGAAAAGAAAGGAAATTAAAAAAAAGAAAACAGAAAACCCCCTCTTGGGCCAAATCTCCCCTCTCCTCGGCCCAAATCCTCCTTCACCCACGCGCGCTGGCTCATTGCTACCACTTACACATGGGTCCCACACCACCAGCTTCTTCTGCCACCCGCACGCAACCAGTGTCACTTACCTGTGGGCCCTCATGGTCGGACTCATCTCCCTCACCTCCTACCTCCGTAACGAACAGGTACCGAGGCTAGCGCGTTGGCGTAGCTGCTTCCGTGGGTTCTGCCGGCCAACTCGGATTCCGTTGAAGCCCTGGGCACCCTATAAATGGCGCATGCCTGCTCTCCCGTAAGCCTTCCATCGCATGCTTGGAGCCGAATCCATCACTTGAAACAGAGAGGGAGTATGTCGGGTGGCGTCTCCACAGCCGCTTGGGGAAACTCGTTGGCTACCTCGCTTTGGGACGAACGACTGGCTTGGGAGGCACGTTGAGGACTCCCGAGCATGGCTATGACTTTTCCGTGCGCAATTGTCAACCCGAGATTGGCGGATCGCTCGCCGGCGCTAGGGATTCCGCCGTGACCCATGCCTCCCCGTCGGTAGGGCACTGCAGGGCGCCATCCAGGGTGAGAACTCTTCCCATCGATTCGCTATTTCCACAGCGTCGCATAGGTCGGGGCGGTGTAGGAACCGGGCGCCAGCATCGGACGGTGGCGGCTCGCCGGCGTGTGAGCCACCACGGGATGTGCTCCGCCGCCGCGTCTGGCTTTGGAGGAAGAAGGCAACGGCTGGTCCGTTCGGTTCAAGATGTACGGATGGGATTAGATCTAGGGAAAGAATCACCGTGGGTCGTTGATCGACTGATGAACGGGCCAGATCAAATCATGGGATAACGATTCAGCGTTCTGAATCTCGACCGTCTGATTTGGATTGATCGGGCGAGATCTAGACTTAGGGGTTTTAAATCCATGGCGTTGGTCACTGATCGTGCGGCGCATAATGCGTACCGGTTCATATAAGACACGATTTAATTTGAGCCGTTAGATCTTGATCGCTCGGCTGTGCTGCGCTCGTACCCCTTCGGCCCTGGTCGTTTTTCTAAAGAGCCCCTGCCCTTTTTCGTAATTAACCCGCCGTCCACGCATATTCAAAGAACATCACAGGCGGGTCTAGGTTTTTGCAAATAGACCCTTGACCTTTTGGAGAATGGTAGCCGCAGCCCAAGAGATCTTATTTCCTTATTAAATTAATTCTAGAAATTTATTTTTGTATAAGAACAATATCAAAAATACTTGAGAACTTAGAAAATTCATAGTTAAATCATTTTAGCTCCAAATTGAGCCATTCCAGTTGCAATAATTTTGTATTGATACTGTCTATCAACTAGTAACGCTGTCTAACCATGAAACTTACATTAAAATTATTCATTTGGATTAATCTATTCTAAGCACTAAATAATTTCTGAAATTCATAACTTGTTAACCGCAACTCCGAATTTAGTGGTTCTTGTTTCTACGATCTCGTAACGTCGCGTAGACTATTATTACGCAGTTTATTCTTATGTTTGGTGTAATGTTAATTTTTGCCTATACCATGTTTGTCTGTATTGATACGTTTAGCAGTGAGGACACGAGTCACCTGAAGATCATCCTGGTACCTAGAATCTCAAGTCCCAGGCAAGTTGTGCCCTTGATCACTTCTTTTTACCCACCCATGTTCTAATTAATCATAATGATCTGCATAGGTTAATTTTGATGGGACCTAATAGGATACCCTAGTTTGTCTATCTTTATACCTTGTTTACCACTGAACTTTTTGGGTAGTACTTGCTAGTGCTTTATGTGGTTTTGGGTATGAAGATACATTATTCATGATTACACTATTATTATCTGTTTATTATTACTGTTCATGATAAGATCATTATGTTAATTGGAACATGGAGCGACCACCCGGGAAAACAGTGCTACCACAAGGGAGGAATGGGACCCCTTGGCTGATTAATTAGGAAAGCTAGTGGAAGACTACCTTACCCGAAAGGGGCAAGGGCAGTAGGGGAGTGGTCAGTGTAGGGAGGCCCTCGGGAGGATTTTGCTGCGATGGCGGTCCTGCAAGGGATTCCTGCATTGGAGCTTCCTATAAACTGTAGCGGGTTTTCTGAAGCTAGTGGAACTTTGTAAAGGCCTCGTAGTGTTACCCTGCCTCGCCTCCTCGGTAGAGGTGTATGGGAAGTCGCGATCCCTTGGCAGATGGGTAACATGACTTGTGGGTAAAGATGCGCAACCTCTGCAGAGTGTAAAACTGGTATACTAGCCGTGCTCACGGTCATGAGTAGCTCGGACCCTCACATGATTAAATTATGGAACTAAACTCAATTTGTCATATGCATTGCATCGCAGGTGAGGTTGTTACTTTTGTTCTACTACTTAATTGGGTTGGTATTTACTTATACTTAGTAATTGCTAATAAAATTTTGACCAACTTTAAAAGCAATGCTCAGCTTCAACCATCCTCTTTGGTAAGCCTTACACTTCACGTGAGCTCCCACCTTTGGCGAGTTCATGCACATTATTCCCCACAACTTGTTGAGCGATGAACGTATGTGAGCTCACTCTTGCTGTCTCACACCCCCCCCCACAGGTCAAGAACAGGTACCACAGGATGAGGCGCTTGGAGGATGCTGCGGTGTGTTCGTGAGTAGTCTAGGCCGTCGTCTCCCAGTCAACTTTTGGGTTGCTGGACCGTTGTCTTCTTATAATGTAATTATTTATTTTGTATAGAACTCCTGTTATATATAAAGATGTGACATTCGATCCTGTGCCACTATACATCATATGTGTGAGACTTGGTCCCAGCATACCTGGTGTTTATGTTCGCGCCCGGGTCTTGGTGCCCCGAAACCCGGGTGTGACAGAAGTGGTATCAGAGGAATGTTGACTGTAGGACGAAACCTAGATAGAACTGGACAACCAATACTTACTTACCTTTGCTACTCTGATTCTTTCTAAACTTTTCTTAATCTTTTCTCATCTATTTCTGCTTTACTCTGATTATTCTTACCTTTTCTTTCTAAAGACAAATGTGGATTTCACACTTTGAAATCCTGTACATAAAGCGACCTTTAGGAATAGGAGACCTACTCGTAGGAAAAAAAATCAAAACTATTTAAGTAAATATTGATATGCTTGAATGCTTGTTCTTATGATACTTGTTTGATTTGGATCTTTGATTGAGTGTGATGAGTTGTGGAGTAATGTCCACAATTGCATCTGCATATACACATAGGTATAAAAATATATTTATAAAATAACTAGACAACCTAGATTGTTTCCATTGGAATATATCTAGCTTAAGAGATTTATCTTATCCTAAAAGATCCTATTCTAACCAATTCATCTTATCCTAAAAGACCCTCTCACCTTAATAGATTCATCTTATCTTGAAAAGATGTTATCTTATCCTAATAGATCTAACTGACCTCAACCGATCTAATCTAGATCCCATCTAATCTAATATTATCCAATCTAAAGTGAGTTATTAACATGTTAGTTAATCTAGTGATATGGGTTAGACATTGCTTCCACAAAACATAACTTAACCTAAATTAATGTCTTATACCAACTCGGCCTCATGCAACTATCCTAACCATCCGATGGTTGCATAATCCCTCTGTGTTAACCTAATAGAGCTTCTAACCTACCTACACCATATGATCCATACTATCCCAACAGATTCTAACAAATTCTAATAAGATATATCCTACCCTAGTGGATTTATCTAAATTAAACTAGTCTAATCTAGTTATATCCAACCTAATCTAGATTTTATCTAATCTATTATGATCCAACCTAGTGTGAGTTACTTAATGTTGGTACAAGGATAAAGCCATACTCCAAATCCACTTAAGCCTAAATTGGTGACTTAGGTCAACCCGGCCATACCCAACAACTTGACCTACATAACAGGTTACATAACCTATCTAATAGCAAACAACCAAACTAGATTCTAACTAATCTCATTCAACCCATAGCTAACTACTAAACCAACTACACTACCTATTAAGTTGTTGCCTACAAATCTATCCTAACCTCTTGTCCCTAACACGGATGAAGACACCAAGGTCTGAAAAGAAGAGCTCGACCTCAACAAGGAAGGAGATGAGTCAAATCCAACTTCAAGAGGAATCACGATCCACAAATCTTGGATGGAGTCTTCCCTTACCTTACTCTTTCTTACCCAAATCTATCCACGCTTTAAAGACACCTTTTATCCTACATATTAGATGGCTTGATACCCATGCTTTCCTAATCAATTCCTTAAAAAAATATGATAACATGTGTCCTTAAAACCACTTAAAAAAAACTCGAAGCTAAACAACAACCAAAACCTATGGCTTTCTACATCCCTTTCCTTACAAATCTCGAGGACGAGATTTCTGTTAAGGGGGTAGGATTTGTAACACCCAAAATCTGATTTTGAAAATTTAGTAAAAAAAAAAGTTCTCCAAGATTTGTGATGCTAGAATGCCTTCCAATAAAATTTTCTTACGTTTGATGCAACATCACCTAAAGTAAACATGTTCCTAACAAAGATTTAAATAAAAGAATCTATATATGAATTTGTTACCCCTTGGTTGAAATGAATATTTATTCTCTAAACAATTTTATATTAGAGAATATATTTCTTAAAATACCCATTTTCTATGTTAAGTGTGTATGAACTTTGTATTTGAAAGCATTTGATTAAATAATATAATAAATTAATTAATTAAACGAATTATATTCATGCTGGACTTCTTGAACCGTGCATTCTAAATAAATTTGTAATTTAGAACTGCATTTGAATTGATTCGGGAATGTAAAATAGAAACAAAAAAAAAGAAATTGTAATACTCATATCTTACTTTTAAGATTTGAAAAGAAAGGAGGATAAATAATAATATTATAATTAGTGGGATTAATATTCACATTAGGGAGGTAATTAATAATTGGAAATCTAAAACATAAACCAGGATGTTAAAAGTTAGTTTGAATCCTTAAATTTGGAACTTGAAAAGAAATAGAAAAGAAAGGAAATTTAAAAAAAAAGAAAACAGAAAACCCCCTCTTGGGCCGAATCTCCCCTCTCCTCGGCCCAAATCCTCCTTCACCCACGCGCGCTGGCTCATTGCTACCACTTACACATGGGTCCCACACCACCAGCTTCTTCTGCCACCCGCACGCAACCAGTGTCACTTACCTGTGGGCCCTCATGGTCGGACTCATCTCCCTCACCTCCTACCTCCGTAACGAACAGGTACCGAGGCTAGCGCGTTGGCGTAGCTGCCTCCGTGGGTTCTACCGGCCAACTCGGATTCCGTTGAAGCCCTGGGCACCCTATAAATGGCGCATGCCTGCTCTCCCGTAAGCCTTCCATCACATGCTTGGAGCCGAATCCATCACTTGAAACAGAGAGGGAGTATGTCGGGTGGCGTCTCCACAGCCGCTTGGGGAAACTCGTTGGCTACCTCGCTTTGGGACGAACGACTGGCTTGGGAGGCACGTTGAGGACTCCCGAGCATGGCTATGACTTTTCCGTGCGCAATTGTCAACCCGAGATTGGCGGATCGCTCGCCGGCGCTAGGGATTCCCCCGTGACCCATGCCTCCCCGTCGGTAGGGCACTACAGGGTGCCATCCAGGGTGAGAACTCTTCCCATCGATTCGCTATTTCCGCAGCGTCGCATAGGTCGGGGCGGTGTAGGAACCGGGCGCCAGCACCGGACGGTGGCGGCTCGCCGGCGTGTGAGCCACCACGGGATGTGCTCCGCCGCCGCGTCTGGCTTTGGAGGAAGAAGGCAACGGCTGGTCCGTTCGGTTCAAGATGTACGGATGGGATTAGATCTAGGGAAAGAATCACCGTGGGTCGTTGATCGACTGATGAACGGGCCAGATCAAATCATGGGATAACGATTCAGCGTTCTGAATCTCGACCGTCTAATTTGGATTGATCGGGCGAGATCTGGACTTAGGGGTTTTAAATCCATGGCGTTGGTCACTGATCGTGCGGCGCATAATGCGTACCGGTTCATATAAGACACGATTTAATTTGAGCCGTTAGATCTTGATCGCTCGGCTGTGCTGCGCTCGTACCCCTTCGGCCCTGGTCGTTTTTCTAAAGAGCCCCTGCCCTTTTTCGTAATTAACCCGCCGTCCACGCATATTCAAAGAACATCACAGGCGGGTCCAGGTTTTTGCAAATAGACCCTTGACCTTTTGGAGAATGGTAGCCGCAGCCCAAGAGATCTTATTTCCTTATTAAATTAATTCTAGAAATTTATTTTTGTATAAGAACAATATCAAAAATACTTGAGAACTTAGAAAATTCATAGTTAAATCATTTTAGCTCCAAATTGAGCCATTCCAGTTGCAATAATTTTGTATTGATATTGTCTATCAACTAGTAACGCTGTCTAACCATGAAACTTACATTAAAATTATTCATTTGGATTAATCTATTCTAAGCACTAAATAATTTCTGAAATTCATAACTTGTTAACCGCAACTCCGAATTTAGTGGTTCTTGTTTCTACGATCTCGTAACGTCGCGTAGACTATTATTACGCAGTTTATTCTTATGTTTGGTGTAATGTTAATTTTTGCCTATACCATGTTTGTCTGTATTGATACGTTTAGCAGTGAGGACACGAGTCACCTAAAGATCATCCTGGTACCTAGAATCTCAAGTCCCAGGCAAGTTGTGCCCTTGATCACTTCTTTTTACCCACCCATGTTCTAATTAATCATAATGATCTGCATAGGTTAATTTTGATGGGACCTAATAGGATACCCTAGTTTGTCTATCTTTATACCTTGTTTACCACTGAACTTTTTGGGTAGTACTTGCTAGTGCTTTATGTGGTTTTGGGTATGAAGATACATTATTCATGATTACACTATTATTATCTGTTTATTATTACTGTTCATGATAAGATCATTATGTTAATTGGAACATGGAGCGACCACCCGGGAAAACAGTGCTACCACAAGGGAGGAATGGGACCCCTTGGCTGATTAATTAGGAAAGCTAGTGGAAGACTACCTTACCCGAAAGGGGCAAGGGCAGTAGGGGAGTGGTCAGTGTAGGGAGGCCCTCGGGAGGATTTTGCTGCGATGGCGGTCCTGCAAGGGATTCCTGCATTGGAGCTTCCTATAAACTGTAGCGGGTTTTCTGAAGCTAGTGGAACTTTGTAAAGGCCTCGTAGTGTTACCCTGCCTCGCCTCCTCGGTAGAGGTGTATGGGAAGTCGCGATCCCTTGGCAGATGGGTAACATGACTTGTGGGTAAAGATGCGCAACCTCTGCAGAGTGTAAAACTGGTATACTAGCCGTGCTCACGGTCATGAGTAGCTCGGACCCTCACATGATTAAATTATGGAACTAAACTCAATTTGTCATATGCATTGCATCGCAGGTGAGGTTGTTACTTTTGTTCTACTACTTAATTGGGTTGGTATTTACTTATACTTAGTAATTGCTAATAAAATTTTGACCAACTTTAAAAGCAATGCTCAGCTTCAACCATCCTCTTTGGTAAGCCTTACACTTCACGTGAGCTCCCACCTTTGGCGAGTTCATGCACATTATTCCCCACAACTTGTTGAGCGATGAACGTATGTGAGCTCACTCTTGCTGTCTCACACCCCCCCCCCCACAGGTCAAGAACAGGTACCACAGGATGAGGCGCTTGGAGGATGCTGCGGTGTGTTCGTGAGTAGTCTAGGCCGTCGTCTCCCAGTCAACTTTTGGGTTGCTGGACCGTTGTCTCCTTATAATGTAATTATTTATTTTGTATAGAACTCCTGTTATATATAAAGATGTGACATTCGATCCTGTGCCACTATACATCATATGTGTGAGACTTGGTCCCAGCATACCTGGTGTTTATGTTCGCGCCCGGGTCTTGGTGCCCTGAAACCCGGGTGTGACACAAACTCACGTCTCCCTGGGAAGGGCCGTTCGTCATTGCCAAAGTCCTGAAGCCCGGAACGTACAAGCTGGCCAACAGCCAAGGCGAGGTCTACAGCAACGCTTGGAACATCCAACAGCTACGTCGCTTCTACCCTTAAGATGCTTTCAAGTTGCTCATATACCTCGTTCACACACCAAGCCTGGTCGTCAAGGAAGGGTCAGCCTTGCCTCGGCAAAGCCTGACCCTCCCTCGGGGGCTAGAAGGGGGTAACCCCCTCTGCGTCAAAATTTTACTCGAAAAAAGAAAAAAATCCTTTCTGCCAGAATGCCTTTCGTGCTCTTCGACTACTTCAAAAGTGGATCCTGAAAACGACGGAGTACACGTAAGCAGCCAAGGCTGACCGAGCCGAGGGACTCCTACTCCTCCGGGATACGGATACCTCACTCATCACATTCTGCGATAAGTAACTCGCGCTTGGATAAGTGACTCCGCGGACCGTACAAGTCTTCATGCTCGAGAGCTCCTCTGCCGAAATGATTTTTCGAACCTTCTCGACTGCGTCGGTAACAAAACCCTATGGACGAGTAAGAGCGCGCGTAAGCGGCAAGGCCGACCGAGCCGAGGGATTCCTACGCCTCCGGGATACGGATACCTCACTCATCGCCTTTCGTGAAAAGCAACTCGCGCCCGCACAAACAATTCTGTTACCAACATATGAGTCCGGATACTCGAAACAAGAGGAAAAGAAACGCAGCTTTACCACATGACGATGGTGTGTTTAGGCCTCGGCGGTCGCAGAAAACATACACACACTACAAGACAACCTGATCCTGCAAGCTCGGACGTCGACAGCCGAAGGGGGTAGCAGCACCCTCGGCATCAACTACACCTTCGGCGGGGTCTGACCTAGCCTCGGACGGCGACACGGTCGGAGGGCCCCCACTCTGAAGGACGACGTCAGCACCACACCCGGGCCATCGCTGCCAGGGTCTTCTTCGAGAATCCGGCCCGAGCAGGTGGCTCGGCCGGCCACCCCGAGGCCTCGGCCAGCTAACCCCAAAGACATCAGCTCGGCTTGTGGCCTCGGCAGCTCAACCCCGGCGTCGGTTCCGCCAGTGGACGACCCGGCCAGGCTCTGGCCAACTACACCTCCTTTTCGAAGCCAACTCTGCCTCCGCCCGTGCTGACACCGCTACCTCCAGCTTCGGCTCATCGAAGGGAGGCCGAGGGGTTCCTTTAACTAAGCAAGAGGGGCCTCGGACTGCAAGGCCGACCGAGCCGAGGGACTCCTACTCCTCCGGGATACGGATACCTCACTCGTCACCTTTGCACGAGGCAACTCACGCTCGGTGAAGCGGTTCAGATAATCGACAAGGCGAGTCTTAGTGCTCGAAATGAAGAAAAGACACGGCTCTGTGCCGAAAATACATACACGTTCAGGCCTCGACAGCCGCATTGAACAAAACACCGGCGCTCAAGGTGCCATTACAAACGGAACTCCGGTTCCGTCCCCACGGCAGCAACGATGGCCTCAGGGCGGACGCCGCTGCAACCTTGCCCTCGCCCACGCCGACGCTCGAGGGGCGAGGACAAGTACAAAGAGCCGGAGGCCCGGAGTGCGGATGGTGGCAGTGATCCCGTCGACGACGGGGACTTTTTGAGCCGCATCCACCTCGGCACCGACGACCGGAGCGTCAGCCCATCGGCAGATCCCCACTCGGATCCTCCCGGACGGGCGGAGCACCGACCTCCGTGCAGAGGCCCCGTACCGTTGCAAAGGCAGGACAACCCCAGAACACGAACGCCGCTCTAGCGGCGCGCGATGTCTTGGGCGGTCCACCCGTGCGCACGGCGCGACAACCGCCCTTGCGGCGGGAGGGGGCACCGGGAGCCAAGCCGGTGAGCCCAACGCGCTGAAGCTGGCGACACCCACCGTCGACCAGCCCCGCGTTGTCGAAGTCCGCCCCGCTCGCAGGGCCAGTGAGCGCCCTCTCCCTTGAATGCTGGAGGGGAGGCTGACCCACAAGCCCGCGCGGGAAGTAGAGCTCCGGCTCAGCCCGGCCTTCGCCCTAGCAAGGATGATGAACATCCTTGAAGCTGAGGGCGGAACCAAGGTCGCAGCCCGGCTTGCTTCTCCCCGTCCAGAAGCTGGAGGTCACCATCTTGGGTGACCACCGGCGAGGGGATGCAGCCGGGCTACCTGATGAAAATCCTTGAAGCCGAACGATGGCTGAGAGGTACCAACTTCCACGAAGTTGCGTTCCTCCGACGACAAGGCGGAAGGACTGCGGGCGTCCCTCATCCGGGGGGCTCAGAAGGTGGAAAGGCACGATGCATGAGGGGAGCGCGAAGGACATGGTTGCCCTCCAAGGGGGTCGCCCCCCTTTTAAAGGCGACTCTCCCCACTTGCGCCCTCAACCGTCGCGGGTTGAGTCTTCTCCGACACGCTCCAAGATTCTCCCCCCCCCCCAACGGCGCGGGGGCTGGGTCCCACACGTCATGCAAGCCGGTCCAGGGGAGAAGAAGCCAACCCGCCACGCGCGCGGTGCATGCAACCACCCGGTGGTTACAAGCACTCCTCCACTCTCGCCCAGACCAGCGGGTGAAAGGGCGGACAGCCATGCAGGCGGCATGCAACCGTGCCAAGTGGGCGCGCCCCTTCGACTCCAACAAGCCCAGCATGGAGGTCCAGGCCCACGCGTCATGCAACCGGCACGCCGGTTGCTGCGTGTGAGCAACTGCACCGCCACTCACGCCACTACCGCGCCTCCTCGACTGCGGAGTCAATACCGCGACTCGAGGCAACCCTGCAGTGCCAGCCAAGCGCGACGGTCAAATGCGGTCAAAATTGGGCCGGCAGTAATGGCGGTGATAGGCGGGCAGAAGCAGTGGTCACGTCGTCAGCCAAGCTCACGTCCCATCCAGGGGCAGCGGGGGAGCCCTCTCTCACGGCGTGAAGACGGCGCGCCCGTGATCCGTTCCTCGAACGGCGCGCACACGCGCAACGACCGCCTCGCGAACCACTCGCCCTGTCGCATTAACTCCACGGCAGGACAGGCGGCGCCTCAGGCGGGAGAAGCAAGCGACGCTTCGCCTTCGCCATAATAACCGCGTCGAAAAAGGTACGCCACGTCATTCGACTTCGTATCCTTTTCCTTTTCCTCTTTCTCTCTCTTACAACAGGGACCGGGAAAGGGGGACACCCTGAAAAGGACCCTTCTCCGTGAAGGAAACAGGCTCCGAGCCTCCCTACTGATCAGAGGTTCGAAGGCCGGCCCCTCGGAGGGGTTCAACGGCCGCCTCAGATCGATTGGGTTCTGCGCCCACTACTGGTCAGAGGTTCGATGGCCGGCCCCTCGAAGGGTTCAACGGCCGCCTCAGGCCACTCGGGCTCCGCGCCCACTACTGATCAGGGGTTCGTAGGCTGGCCCTCGAAGGGTTCACAGTCGCCTCAGACACAGAGCGAGGGATGACCCTGGGTACGTTCGATACATAACCAAGGCTCGGGCTACGCTCCCGAGGTACCCTAGGACATTTCCGAGACCAGCGGGAGCGATCTTGTAACGGAATCCCATCAGAGGGAGGCATCGAGCCCTTGGACCCCGTCAAAGGGGACCGGGTCCGGCAGATCACCCGCAGGTACTTTTGGAGCGCGCCTCCGGGCCTCTAGCCGACCCCTAGCAAATGGGGCACGAGCGTCCGCTCGGATTACCCGCCAGTAGCTCACCGGAAACACCATGTTCGGCGCCCTCCGAGGACAACATGGCGCTTCCCCCCCTCCTCCTTGCAGAAAGGCGACGCAGGGGCGTATGTAAAAAAGACGAGTCTGTCCTTGACCGTCCTCTCGCCCTGTGCAGAGGCTCGGGGGCTGCTCTCGCAAACCCGGCTCCGGCCAAACCGTTGACAGCGTCAATATACCAGCCCGAGAACTTGGGACCCGACCGTGCACTCGGGCTATGGCCAGCTCGCATGAGGGAACAACTAGACCAGCCGAAGTGTTGCGAAATGCACTAAGACCTCGAAGGAGTAAAACTACTCCTCCGAGGCCTCGGGGGCTACACCCGGCGGGTGCGCTCGCGCGCACCCACCGGAACAGAATGCAACCGAAAAAGGCTGGTCCCCTTGCAAAAAAGTGCGGCAAAAGCCTCCAAGCGAGTATTAGTACTCCCTTGGAGGCTCGAGGGCTACTGTCGGGGACCATAATTAGGGGTACCCTCAAGACCCCTAAATCTCAGGTGGTAACCCCCATCAGCACAAAGCTGCAAAGGCCTGATGGGTGCGATTAAGTCAAGGATCGGTCCATTCAAGGGACATGATCGTGCCTCGCCCGAGCCTAGCCTCGGGCAAGGGAAGCCGACCCCGGAGAACCTACGTCTCGCCCGAGGACCCCCCTCCAGCAACGGGCACACTATCGGCTCGCCCGAGGCCCAGTCTTCACCGAGAAGCAACCTTGGCCACATCGCCACGCCGACCGACCAAATCGCAGGGGCATTTAATGCAAAGGTGGCATGACACCTTTATCCTGACGCACGCCCACCAGTCGACAGAGCCGAAGTGACCGCGGTCACTTCGCCGCTCTACTGACCGGTCTGACAAGAGGACAGCGCCGCCTGCGCTGCTCCGACTGCTGAGCCACCCGACAGAGTGAGGCTGACAGCAGCCAAGGCCAGCCTCGGGCGTCATAGGAAACTCCGCCTCGCCCGACCCCAGGGCTCGGACTCGGGCTCAGCCCCGGAAGACGGTGAACTCCGCTCCGCCCGACCCAGGGCTCGGACTCGGGCTCAGCCCCGGAAGACGGCGAACTCCGCCTCGCCCGACCCCAGGGCTCGGACTCGGGCTCAGCCCTGGAAGACGGCGAACTCCGCTCCGCCCGACCTAGGGCTCGGACTCGGGCTCAGCCCCGGAAGACGGCGAACCCCGCTCCGCCCGACCCAGGGCTCGGACTCGGGCTCAGCCCCAGAAGACGGCGAACTCCGCTCCGCCCGACCCAGGGCTCGGACTCGGGCTCAGCCTCGGAAGACGGCGAACTCCGCCTCGCCCGACCCTAGGGCTCGGACATGGGCTCAACCCCGGAAGACGACGAACTCCGCCTCGCCCGACCCCAGGGCTCGGACATGGGCTCAACCCCAGAAAACGACGAACTCCGCCTCGCCCGACCCGGGGGCTCGACCTCGACCTCGACCTCGGAGGAGCCTCCACCTCGCCCAGCCTAGGGCACGGACCGACCACGTCAACAGGAAGCGCTATCATTACCCTACCCCAAGCTGACTCGGGCTACGAGGAACCAGATCGGCGTCCCATCTGGCTCGCTCCACCATGCGAGTAATGATGGCGCCCCGCATGCCCTGTGACGACGGCGGCTCTCAGCCCCCTTACGGAAGCAAGAGGACGTCAGCAAGGACTCGACAGCCCCAACAGTTGTCCTCTCGCCAGGCTCCGGCACTCCTCCGACGGCCACGACACCACGCGAACTGGGCGCCAAGACCTCTCCGGCTGCCACGATGGCATGTACTTAGGGCGCTAGCTCACCACCGCTAGACACGTTAGCACATCGCTACACTCCCCATTTTACACCTGGATCCTCTCCTTATGCCTATAAAAGGGAGGACCAGGGCCCTCTTACAGAGGGTTGGCCCGCGCGGAGAAGGACGGGACGGCGCTCGCGCAAGGCCGCTCGCTCCCACTCCCGCGTGGACGCTTGTATCCCCCTACTGCAAGCGCACCCGACTCAAGCGCGGGGCTAACACGAAGGCCGCGGGATCCACTCTCTCATGCCTGCCTCCCTCCGGCTGCTTCCTTTCCCCCCTTCGCGTTCCGCCTCGCGTCGACCCATCTGGGCTGGGGCACGCGGCGACAATTCACTCGTCGGTCCAGGGACCCCCCGGGTTTCGAAACACCGACAACAGCGGATGCACAAACCACATGACGGGGGAGAAGAAGATGTTCACCTCCTACGTCAAGAATAAAGATCCCCAAGATTCAATCATATTCGGTGACGGGAATCAAGGCAAGGTTAAAGGCTTAGGCAAGATAGCCATCTCAAATGAGCACTCTATCTCCAAAGTATTTTTAGTAGAGTCGCTAGGTTATAATCTTCTATCGGTTAGTCAATTATGTAATATGGGATACAATTGCTTATTCACAAATGTAGATGTGTCTATCTTTAGAAGGAGTGATGGTTCATTAGCTTTTAAGGGTGTACTAGACGGCAAACTCTATTTAGTTGATTTTGCAAAGGAAGAGGCCGGTCTAGATGCATGCTTAATTGCTAAGACTAGCATGGGCTGGCTGTGGCATCGCCATCTAGCACATGTGGGGATGAAGAACCTTCACAAACTTCTAAAGGGAGAACATGTGTTAGGTCTAACAAATGTGTATTTCGAAAAAGATAGACCTTGTGCAGCTTGTCAAGCAGGTAAACAAGTGGGAAGTGTGCATCACAGCAAGAATGTGATGACCACATCAAGACCCTTGGAGCTGCTGCATATGGACCTCTTCGGACTCGTCGCCTACCTTAGCATCAGGGGAAGTAAGTATGGTTTAGTAATTGTTGATGATTTTTCCCGCTTCACTTGGGTATTCTTTTTGCAGGATAAATCTGAAACCCAAGGGACCCTCAAGCGCTTCCTAAGGAGAGCTCAAAATGAGTTTGAGCTCAAGGTGAAGAAGATAAGGAGCGACAACGGGTCCGAGTTCAAGAACCTTCAAGTGGAGGAGTACCTTGAGGAGGAAGGAATCAAGCACGAGTTCTCCGCTCCCTACACACCACAACAAAATGGTGTGGTAGAGAGGAAGAACAGGACGCTCATAGACATGGTGAGGACGATGCTTGGAGAATTCAAGACACCCGAGCGGTTTTGGTCGGAAGCTGTGAACACAGCTTGCCACGACATAAACCGAGTCTACCTTCATCGCCTCCTCAAGAAGACTTCATACGAGCTTCTAACCGGTGACAAACCCAATGTTTCTTATTTTTGAGTTTTTGGGAGTAAATGCTACATTCTGGTGAAGAAAGGTAGAAATTCAAAATTTGCTCCCAAAGCTGTAGAAGGGTTTTTGTTAGGTTATGACTCAAATACAAAGGCGTATAGAGTCTTCAACAAATCATCGGGTTTGGTTGAAGTCTCTAGCGACATTGTATTTGATGAGACTAATGGCTCTCCGAGAGAGCAAGTTGATCTTGATGATGTAGATGAGGATGATGTTCCAACGGACGCAATTCGTACCATGGCGATTGGAGACGTGCGACCACAGGAACACAAGGAGCAAGATCAACCTTCTTCCTCAACAACGGTGCATCCCTCAACTCAAGATGATGAACAGGTACCTCAAGAGGAGGCATGTGATCAAGGGGGAGCACAGGATGTCCAAGTTGAAGAGGAAGAAGCACCACAGGCCCCTCCAACTCAAGTCCGAGCGATGATTCAAAGGAACCATCCTGTCGACCAGATTTTGGGTGACATTAGCAAGGGAGTAGCCACTCGCTCTAGATTAGCTAATTTCTATGAGCATTACTCTTTTGTCTCTTCTATTGAGCCTTTCAGGGTAGAAGAGGCCTTGCTAGATTCGGACTGGGTGTTGGCCATGCAGGAAGAGCTCAACAACTTCAAGCGAAATGAAGTTTGGACACTGGTGCCGCGTCCCAAGCAAAATGTTGTGGGAACCAAGTGGGTGTTCCGCAACAAACAGGACGAGCACGGGGTGGTGACAAGGAACAAGGCTCGACTTGTGGCAAAAGGTTATGCCCAAGTCGTAGGTTTGGACTTTGAGGAGACTTTCGCTCCTGTGGCTAGGCTAGAGTCGATTCGTATTTTGTTAGCCTATGCTACTCACCATTCTTTCAGGTTGTTCCAAATAGACGTGAAGAGCGTTTTCCTCAACGGGCCAATCAAGGAGGAGGTGTACGTGGAGCAACCCCTGGCTTTGAGGATGAACGGTACCCCGACCACATGTGTAAGCTCTCTAAGGCGCTCTATGGACTTAAGCAAGCCCCAAGAGCAGGTATGAATGCCTTAAAGACTTTTTAATTGCTAATGCTTTCAAGGTTGGGAAAGCCGATCCAACTCTTTTCACTAAGACATGTGACGGTGACTTATTTGTGTGCCAAATTTATGTCGATGACATAATATTTGGTTCTACTAACCAAAAGTCTTGTGAAGAGTTTAGCAGGGTGATGACGCAGAAATTCGAGATGTCGATGATGGGCGAGTTGAACTACTTCCTTGGGTTCCAAGTGAAGCAACTCAAGGACGACACCTTCATCTCTCAAACGAAGTATACGCAAGACTTGCTCAAGCGGTTTGGGATGAAGGACGCCAAGCCCGCAAAGACTCAAATGGGAACCGACGGACATGTCGACCTCCAAAGGAGGTAAGTCTGTTGATCAAAAGGCATACCGGTCTATGATAGGGTCTTTACTTTATTTGTGTGCTAGTAGACCGGATATTATGCTTAGCGTATGCATGTGTGCTAGATTTCAATCTGACCCAAGGGAGTGTCACCTTGTAGCCGTTAAGCGAATTCTTAGATATTTAGTTGCTACGCCTTGCTTCGGGATCTGGTATCCAAAGGGATCTACCTTTGACTTAATTGGATATTCAAACTCCGATTATGCTGGATGTAAGGTCGATAGGAAGAGTACATCAGGGACGTGCCAATTCATAGGAAGGTCCCTGGTGTCATGGAGTTCTAAGAAACAAACCTCCGTTGCCCTATCCACTGCTGAGGCCGAGTATGTTGCCGCAGGACAGTGTTGCGCGCAACTACTTTGGATGAGGCAAACCCTCAGGGACTTTGGCTACAATCTGAGCAAAGTCCCACTCCTATGTGACAATGAGAGTGCAATCCGCATGGCGGACAATCCTGTTGAACACAGCCGCACAAAGCACATTGAGATCCGGCATCACTTTTTGAGAGACCACCAGCAAAAGGGAGATATCAAAGTGTTTTATGTTTGCACCGAGAACCAGCTAGCCGATATCTTTACTAAGCCTTTAGATGAGAAGACCTTTTGCAGACTGCGTAGTGAGCTAAATGTCTTAGATTCGCGTAACTTGGATTGATATAGAGCATACATGTGTTTTATGCTTTTTGATCATGTTCCCTTATGCATTTTGTTGTTTATTGATGGTGCTCAAGTTGTACAAGCACTCCCCGGACCTCACAAGTCCATTTGCGAGTGATGCACATATTTAGGGGGAGATGTGCTACAACTTGACCCTTTGGAGACTAACCATGTGTTTAAGCTTGCTTGATTTAGTCTCAAAGGTGGATTGAAAGGGAAAAGGTGAACTTGGACCATGCAAGACTTCCACTGCACTCCGATGAGAGGGTAACTCACTCCAAGTTCATCTCCATATTCTTATTGCCTTTTTACTCTTAATTGAAGATTTTGGTGAGGCAATGGGGTTTAAGGGCCAAGATTGATCCCGTTTTGGTGCTTGATGCCAAAGGGGGAGAAAATAAGGCCAAAGCAAGAAATGGATCAGCTACCACTTGAGAATTTTGAAAAATAGAATTAGAGCTTATGTTTTGTCAAAATACTCTTATTGTCTCTTATTGTCAAAAGTTGGTCTCTTGTGGGGAGAATGTGTGATTATGGGAAAAGGGGGAGTTTTTGAGTTTTTGAATCTTTGATCAAATTCTCTTGGAATACCTCTCTTTATGTCTCTACAGGTGAATTTGACTTAGAGATAGGAAATTGAGTTTGATTTGCAAAAACAAACCAAGTGGTGGCAAAGAATGATCCAAATATGTCAAATTTGAATCAAAACAAATTTGTGTTCTCATTTGCATTGATGTTGCACTTCTTTTAGTTGCTTTTTGTTGTGTTGGCATAAATCACCAAAAAGGGGGAGATTGAAAGGGAAATGTGCCCTTGGGCCATTTCTAAGTATTTTGGTGATCAAGTGCCAACACAAATGGTTTAAGTGTGAAACTATGCCAAATGGTGGAAGAAGTGCAAAGTCAACACAAAGATATGATTCTAGACTTAGTACATTGGTTTTTGTGTACTAACATATTTGTCTAAGTGCTAGAATCAGAGAAAATACAATTGGAAAAGACTTGGCTCGAGCAGCCAAGACTCTGCTCAGTCTGGGTGCACCGGATTGTCCGATGGTGCACCGGACAGTGTCCGGTGTGCCAGGCTGGCGTCTGGTCAACTGGCTGCTCTCGGGTCTCGACGGTGGCGTACGGCTATAAATCACTGGACTGTCCGGTGGTGCACCGGACAGTGTCCGGTGAGTCGGCTGCGGCGAAGTCATCGCTCTCGGGAACCAAGTCAACAGCGTACGACTATAATTCACCGGACTGTCCGGTGAGGCACCGGACTGTCCGGTGAGCCAACGGTCGGGCGCGCCAACGGTCGGGCGCGCAATCCGCGCGTGACGCGTGGCCGAGCCAACGGTCGGATGGGAGCACCGGACTGTCCGGTGTGCACCGGACAGTGTCTGGTGCGCCAACGGCTCCAAGTCTTCAACGGTCGGCTGCGCCAGAATAGGAAAGAAATCCGCACCGGACAGTGTTCGGTGGTGCACCAGACTGTCCGGTGCGCCAGTCGACAGAAGGCAAGAATTGCCTTCCTGGATTGCTCTCAACGGCTCCTAGCTGCCTTGGGGCTATAAAAGGGACCCCTAGGCGCATGGAGGAGCACACTAAGCATACTTTGAGCAATCTTGATCACTCACACTCCGTCTTTGCGCACTCGTTTGACATTCTTAGTGATTTGAGCTCCTACCTAGTGAGAACTTTGTGATATTCATTTGAGCTCGAGTCTTGGCCGTGTGTGTGCGTATTGCTGTGGATTTGTGTGTGTTGCTTCCCTCCCTTACTCTATTGCTTTCACTTTGATCCTCATTGTAAGGGCGAGAGACTCCAAGTTGTGGAGATTCCTCGCAAACGGGAAAGAGTAAAGAAAAGAAGAACACCGTGGTATTCAAGTTGATCATTGGATCACTTGAGAGGAGTTGAGTGCAACTCTCGTCCATTGGGACGCCACAACGTGGAGTAGGCAAGTGTTGTACTTGGCCGAACCACGGGATAAATCCTCGTGTCTCTTGTGCTTGTTCTCACTGTGTCTATTGTGCTTCACAAGAGCTCTCCTTAGCCACTTGATTTCATCGTGCTAACTCCTAATCAAGTTTTGTGGCTTTAAGTTTCAAGTTTTTACAGGATCACCTATTCACCCCCCCCCCCCTCTAGGTGCTCTCAAGGTTCATTACATACTCTCCTAGGAACATGATGCACAACATGATTTCTCCTAGGCTTACTTCTACCATGCACAAAAGTAGAGCTAGAAGCAAACATAGCATGTGAATTAAACGCATCATAACTTCTATTATAATGAACATTTCTAGAATATTTTCTATCATTATAAATGAAAGCATGATTCCTTTGAGTACTATTAGCCATAGGGGCCTTTCCTTTCTCCTTGTTGGGAATGGGAGCCCTTTGGCTTGTTAAGTTCTTGGCTTCCTTTCGAAAGCCAAGTCCATCCTTAATTGAGGGGTGTCTACCAACGATGTAGGCATCCCTAGCAAATTTTAACTTATCAAAATCAACCTTGCAAGTCTTAAGTTGAGCATTAAGACTTGCCACCTCATCATTTAATTTGGTAATAGACGCAAGATGTTTATCACAAGCATCAATATCCAAATCCTTGCATCTATTGCAAATTACAACATGTTCTACACATGAACTAGATTTATTAGCTACCTCTAGCTTAGCATTTAAATCATCATTCAAAATCTTTAAACTAGAGATTGATTCATGGCACACAGACAATTCAGAGGATAACATTTCATTTCTTTTAGTTTCTAAAGCAAGAGACTTTTGTACAGTAACAAATTTGTCATGTTCTTCATATAAAATGTCCTCTTGCTTCTCTAGCAATCTATCTTTTTCATTTAGAGCATCAATTAACTCATTAATTTTATCTACTTTTGCTCTATCTAAACCCTTAAATAAATCAGTATAATCTACTTCATCATCACTAGAATCATCATCGCTTGAAGTAGTATACTTAGGGGTTTCTCGAAAACTTACCTTCTTTTCCTTGGCCATGAGGCAAGTGTGGTGTTCGTTGGGAAGAGAGAAGACTTGTTGAAGGTCGAGGCAGCGAGTCCTTCGTCGTCGGAGTCGGAAGAAGGGCAGTCCGAGTCCCATTCCTTTCCGAGGTGTGCCTCCCCCTTTGCCTTCCTATAGCTCTTTTTCTTCTCCTTCTTCCCGCTCTCTTCTTGTCCCTGGTCACCATCATTATCGGGACAATTTGCTATAAAGTGACCAGTCTTACCGCATTTGAAGCAGGAGCGCTTTCCCTTTGCTTTGTTCTTGTTGGGGTACTCCTTGCGTCCTTTCAGTGCGGTCTTGAAGCGATTAATGATTAGGGCCATCTCATCTTCGTTTAGCCCGGTAGCCTCAACTTGTGCCACCTTGCTAGGTAGCGCCTCCTTGCTGCTTGTTGCTTTGAGAGCAACGGGTTGAGGCTCGTAGACGGGTAGTGGACCATTAAGCGCGTCGTCTACGTACTGTGCTTCTTTCACCATCATGCGCCCGCTTACAAACTTTCCGAGTATCTCCTCGGGCATCATTTTGGTGTACCTGGGATTTTCACGAATGAGATTTACAAGATGGGGGTCAATTACCGTGAATGACCTTAGCATAAGTCGGACGACGTCGTGGTCTGTCCATCTTGTACTTCCATAGCTCCTAATCTTGTTGACCAGGGTCTTGAGCCTGTTGTATGTTTGTGTTGGCTCCTCTCCCCTGATCATCGCGAACCTTCCCAGCTCACCTTCCACCAACTCCATTTTGGTGATCATGGTGGCGTCGTTTCCCTCATGCGATATCTTGAGGGTATCCCAAATTTGCTTGGCGTTGTCCAAGCCACTCACCTTGTTGTATTCGTCCCTGCACAAGGATGCTAGCAAAACAGTGGTAGCTTGTGCATTCTTATGAATTTGCTCATTAATAAACACAGGGTTATCCGTACTATCAAAGTGCATTCTATTTTCAACTATCTCCCAAATACTGGGATGGAGAGAAAATAAGTGAGTACGCATTTTGTGACTCCAAAAAGAGTAGTTCTCTCCATCAAAGTGTGGAGGTTTATGTAATACTCAAAAGTGTATAAAAGGATTATATGGTGATATCCTTATTTTATGTGTCATATTTGCATCATGAAAGGAACATACATGTAATGGAGAGGATTTAATCCAAACAAATAATTCTAAAACAAAATAAAGAGCATCTTGTTGGAGTTTTATATGTTTGTGCATTAAACCAAATAATAAGAATAATTGATAATAATAAGAAGTTAATAATCCTAAAAGTTGGATTAAATACTAAATTGAACCTAGGGTTTTTGAAAATAGGAAGAAGAGGAATGATACAAAAAAAAATCTAACTAAAATAAATATCCTTAAACCTATTACTTTTAACTGCACAAATATAGTGTAAATTATGAGCCATAAAGCTTGAATTTAAACTTGAATTCAAATTGGATTTGAAAATGGAGAAAAAAAGGGGAAAAGAAAAGAATAAAACAAAACCCAGGTAAATGGGCCTCGTACCCGAATTCGGCCCACACCAGGAATTACGCCGCGCGGCCCAGGTTTCCACTCCCGCGCGCGCCCCCGTCATCTTGTCGCTGACGTGTGGGGCCCACAGCCCAGTCTCTCTCACGCGCTTACGCCTTGGCTGGCTGACGTGCCGACGGATGGGCCCGCTTCGTCAGGTGTTCTCGCGCGCGGCTCGCGCGCTCGTCCATTTTCTCGCTCACGCTCCGTTTCACTGCAGTGTGGGTCCCGCCTGTCGGCGTTTTCCTCCCAACAGAATCGCCGCGCATGGCGGGCGGGCGCTGGGATCCGTTCCGATCGGCAAGTCCGCGCTAGTGGAGATTGACCGAGGGCGCGGAACCTTCCACGCGCATAAAGGTGAACTCATCCCCTCTAAGCGGACCCTAGCCATCTTCCCGAGACCCACCTTATCGTGCGCACCGAACGGGGTGTTGATTGGAGATCGCCGCCGCCGTGGTATCTTCTCTACACCATCGTCCTGTACGCCGGAGTCAGCCGAGGTGTTTCGCCAAGTCCTGGGGTGTGTGGTCAGCGATTTGCCGGGGTCGATTCGGGCACCAACGCCTGGGAATTGCTCGCCGGTGCTGGTTCTCTGCGGTGGTCCGCCTCGCCGTGTGGCTGACCCCCCTTCACAACGCCATTGCCGGTATGTAACCCGTCCCTGTATTCGTCATCATATGCGCTTCGTGTCAACGCTAACGGGCTCGGGAGTAGTGTCCGTGGGCGCGAAGCTGGGATTCACCGGCGATGTTCCGCCGTGTTGGGGCGGCGGCGCGGCCGTGTTTGGTGACGGGGAGAGAAGACGTGCTCGCCGCCGTTAGATTCTCTTTGGACGGCGCAGATTAGAGTAATCAGCGTACCGTTTCGAGGATTGGATCTGGACCGTGAGTTTTGGATCCAAGGGTTAGAACATATTAGGGCAAGTGAGGGATTTCTGGTCGTAGATCTTTGATCCTAGAGTCACGATTGCGTACCGCTTCGGTCGCGATCGTATTTAATCTCAGCCGTAGAAACGTGATCGTTCGGCTGGTGCGCACCCATACCCTTTTACCGCGCGCATCTTGCATAAAAGTCCCTGGTCTTTGCTGTAATCAACCCGCGGTCCACCTGTATAGTGCGCTGAGTCTTAGAAGTTCTTACCCAAAACCCCCTGTGTTTTACAGAAAATGGCGCCCAGTCCCGAGAGAGCTGAAAATAGGAAATTAATATTAGAAATCGATTTTTAATACAAAAATAAATGTTAAAACTTGTTTAATTCATAGTAAATGCATATGAGCTCCAAATTGGTCCATTCCAGTTCCTAAATTTTTGTAATAATATTGTCTACCCATTAGTGCCTCTGTTCTAACATGACAAACACATTAAAATTATTCTTTCACTTAATCTTGTATTAAATGCATAAAACCTTAGAAAATCCATAACTTAAAATATATAACTCCAATTTTGATGATTCCAGTTCCTGTGATCTTATTTTAATGCCTAGTTTATTACTGTATATTCTATTTGCATGTTTGATGTGATGTTAATTTATGCTATGCCATGTATGTATTGTATTGATGCGAGTAGACGAGCAACCCACTGTGGAACCTGAGCTTCAACAAGTTGAAGTAGCTGAGCAGGAGCTCGTGGAAGGCAAGTTGTGCCCTTGATCACTTTTTTTACCCATTCATGTTCTTGTTATTCATAATGATCTGCATAGGATAATTTTGCTGGGACCCAATAGGATGCCCTAGATTTTGACTATCTTTATACCTTGCTTCACCACTGGTTTTACTACTAAAGTTTTGGGTAGTACATGCTATTGCTTTATGTGGATTTGGGTATAGAGATATTCATCACTCATTGTTATACTATTTATTGTTATCTGTTTTATTCTTCCTTGTTCATGTTAAGATCATTATGTTAATGGGAACATGGAGAACCACCCGGGAAAACAGTGCTACCACAAGGGTTTAATGGGACGCCCTTGGCTGATTAACTAGGAAAGCTAGTGGAGGGCTACCTTACCCGAAAGGGGCAAGGGCAGTAGGGGAGTGGTCAGTGTAGGGAGGTCCCTGGTTGATTTTGCTGCGATGGCGGTCAGCCAGGAACCCTGCATTGGAACTTCCTATAAACTGTAGCGGGTAGTCTGAAGCTAGTGGAACTTTGTAAAGGCCTCGTAGTGGTACCCTGCCTCGCTTCCTAGGTAGAGGTGTATGGAGTCTGATCAACTCCGTGGCAAATGGGTAACACGACTTGTGGGTAAAGATGCGCAACCTCTGCAGAGTGTAAAACTGGTATACTAGCCGTGCTCACGGTCATGAGCGGCTCGGACACTCACATGATTAAATTATGGAACTTAAACTTAACCTGTCATTTCATTGCATTTGGGATTATTTTATTATTACTTTTACTTATTATTACTATGGTTTGGTATTTACTTACACTTAGTAACTGCTAATAAAATTTTGACCAACTTATAAAAGCAATGCTCAGCTTCAGCCTTTATTTCATTGATCAGCCTTACACTACATGAACTCCCACCTTTGGTGAGTTCATGTCACATTATTCCCCACGACTTGTTGAGCTATGATCGTATGTGAGCTCACTCTTGCTGTCTCACACCCCCCCACAGGAAAAGAGCAGGTGGTTCAGGAGGAGCCGCCTAACACTGAGGAGTTCGATCTGATCTAGGTGGCGTTTCTCAGTTGACATTGGCGCCGTCGATCCTTAGTTCGTTTTATATTTATCTTTATTTTGTAATAAGTCTTCCGCTATGTAATAAATACTCTGATGTTTTATGACATTTATCTCTATACACTCTGTTATTATATATGTTGTCTTCTTTGGCGCATGTATGAGATGCACCCGGCTTTGTTCGTTAAATCCGGGTGTTACAGAAGTGGTATCAGAGGAATGTTGACTGTAGGACGGAACCTAGATAGAAATGGACAAACCCTTACCTACTTATCTTACTCTGATTCATTCCATACCTACCTTATCTTGATCCTGTCTCACCTTTTGCTATTCTACTCTGATCATTCTTATCTTTTCTATTCAAAGACAAGATGGATTTCAAACCTTGGAATCCCTACCCTATGACATTTTTTTTAAGAGATAGGAAGCCTAAGACAAAATTAAAACTATTTTCTCTATTAAAAATGTTGGTTGATTGTTCTGATGATAAATGCTTGATTTGCTTCTTTGATTGATTGAAACATTATAGTTGGGCATCTTAGCATGTACCACTATAAGGTATTGAATTAGCTATGGTAGATAAAACATTAAACTGCTTAGCTAATAAATCCCCCAAAGTAACACGATTCATAATTACTCGCCTCGTATACAATTCTTCCTTTCTTACCCTATGTTTCCAACCCAGATGGGCTACCCCTATAGTGTTAGAAGAGAGCACTATAGACGTGATCCTTGGTATGTCATGGTTAAGAAAGACAAGGGCAGTATATACACTATGCTAAGGGAACCGTAGAACTCACTAGTTCCAAAGGAGAAAGATTTGAAGTTGGAATTGCAGTAACTACCGCCACCAGACTAGCGACATTCTTAGTAGATGGGAAGTTTGTTGGTGTCAACATCCATGCGGATTGGAGATTTTCCGGATGTCTTTCCAGAGGAGTTATTAGGGATGCCACCAGATATGGAAGTTGAGTTGGTCATTAATCTCTTACCTAAGACTGCCCCTATTTCTAAACGGCCATATAGAATGTCCGTAGAAGAGCTAAAGGAACTTAAGAAGCAATTAATGGAATTACAAGAGGCTGGGTACATTCGTTCGGATTCTTCACCTTGTGGAGCGCTAGTTCTATTTGTACAGAAGAAAGAAGGATCGCAAGGGATGTGCGTGGATTATAGGTCCCTTAACGATATCACTGTGAAGAACAAGTGTCCATTACCCCGCATTGAGGATTTACTTAACCAGATGAGAGGTGCAAGAGTATTCTCGAAGATTGATCTTCGATCGGGTTATCATCAAATGAAGATTAGGCCATCGGATATTCCCAAGACGGATTTCTCGACCCGATATGGTTTATATGAGTTCACTGTTATGTCATTTGGACTAACTAATGCACCAACCTATTTTATGGATCCAAAGAATAAGGTGTTCATGGTCTGGACAGATTCGTCGTGGTTTTCATCAACGATATTATTATTTATTCCAAGAGTGATAGTAATCATGAGGGACATCTGAGAGTGGTGCAACAGAAGCGACGAGATAATCAACTCTACACCAAGTACAGTAAATGCGAGTTTTGGATTGGCGAGGTGCCATTTCTTGGACATATCATTTCTAATGGAGGGATACCAGTGGATCCTGCTAAAGTCAAGGAAATAGTGGTGTGGAGCATACCCACTACAGTTAGTGAGGTCTGAAGTTTTTGGGACATGCAGGATATTATCAGAAATTTATCGAAGGATTTTCTAAGGTCGCTAAGCGTATGACCTCACTTCTAGAGAAGGGCAGAGAGTTTAAGTGGGACGAGAAGTGCCAAGATAGCTTTGATCAATTAAAGAAGAGATTGATGTCGCCACCAGTGTTGGTTATGCCAGATCTGCAGAAAGGATTTGATATTTATTGTGATGCATGTGGCCAATGATTGGGATGTGTGCTCATGCAAGGACATGTGATCGCCTATGTGTCTCGTTAGTTGCGGAAACACGAATGGAACTACCCCACTCATGACTTGGAACTGGCAGCAGTTGTGCATGCACTTAAGATTTGGAGACACTACATTATGGGGACTAAGTGCCAAGTATATACGGATCATAAGAGTTTGAAGTATATATTCACTCAGAAGGATCTCAACCTTAGACAACGTCGTTGGTTGGAGCTTATTAAGGATTATGATTTGGAGATTCACTATCATCCAGGCAAGGCAAATTTGGTTGCAGATGCCTTGAGCCGGAAGGAGCATGTTCACTCCGCTTTCGTTGTCCAGCTACCCGATGAATTAGCAAAAGATTTTGAGAAGCTCAACCTGGGAATTGTTACTCACACTGAAGGAGTTACCATTGAGTTGGAACCTACCTTGGAGCAAGAGATTCGTAAAGGTCAGGTTGGTGATGCTAAGATTCAAGAGATCAAGGACCTTATTACTGAAGGAAGAGTTCCAGAATTCACGGAGGATGAGCAAGGTACTATATGGTTCAAAGATCGGATATGTGTTCCAGAGATCGATAGCCTCCGTGAGGCTATATTGAAAGAAGCTCATGATTCTGATTACTCCATCCACCCTGGAAGCACTAAGATGTATCAAGATTTGAAGCGAAAGTATTGGTGGTATGGACTAAAAAGAGATGTTGCTGCTCATGTGGCTAAGTGTGATGTGTGTCAAAGAGTCAAGGCCGAACATCAAAGACCCGCTGGATTATTGCACCCATTGAAGATACCCGAGTGGAAATTGGAAGAAATTGGTATGGATTTTATTGTTGGACTACCCCGCACTCCAGCAGGATATGACTCTATTTGGGTAATTGTGGACAGATTGACAAAGGTGGCTCATTTTATACCTGTAAGGACTAATTACACGGGAGCCAAGCTAGCAGAATTGTATATGACACGGATAGTTTGTCTACATGGAGTGCCTAAGAAGATCGTGTCTGATCGAGGATCACAGTTTACTTCTCGATTTTGGAAGAAGTTGCATGAGAGCTTGGATACAAAGTTGAATTTTAGTTCAGCCTACCATCCTCAGACTGATGGACAGACAGAGAGGACTAATCAAGTGCTGGAAGATATGTTAAGAGCTTGTGCTCTTAAACATGGTGGCAGTTGGGAGAAGAGCTTACCCTATGCTGAGTTTTCTTATAATAATAGCTACCAGGCCAGTTTGAAGATGTCACCATTTGAAGCTCTATATGGCAGAAAGTGCAGGACTCCACTATATTGGGATCAGACTGGAGAAAGACAGTTCTTTGGGCCTGAACTTATTCAAGAGGCAGAAGAACAAGTTCGAATGATAAGAGAAAATTTGAGAGTTGCACAATCAAGGCAAAAGAGTTATGCTGATAATAGGAGAAGACTACTGGAGTTTAAGGAGGGTGATCATGTCTATTTGAAGGTGTCACCACTTCGGGGTATGAGGAGATTTAAAGTTAAAGGAAAGTTGTCCCCTCGCTTCATTGGACCTTTCTTGATCTTAAAGCGAGTGGGTGAAGTTGCATATCAACTGGAGTTACCCGATCATCTGTCAGATGTACATGATGTGTTTCATGTGTCTCAGCTAAAGAAGTGCCTCAGGGTACCTGAGGAGCAGTTGCCAATGGAGGACCTTAATGTTCAAGAGGATTTGACTTATGCTGAGTACCCTATCAAGATTTTGGACACTTTGACTCGAGTTACAAGAAACAAGGTGATAAAGATGTGCAAAGTACAATGGAGTCACCACGGTGAAGATGAAGCAACTTGGGAAAGAGAAGAAGAGCTTCGCATAGATTTTCCCCACCTTTTCCCTAGATCTTCCTAAATCTCGAGGACGAGATTATTTTTAAGGGGGGTAGGATTTGTAATACTCAAAAGTGTATAAAAGGATTATATGGTGATATCCTTATTTTATGTGTCATATTTGCATCATGAAAGGAACATACATGTAATGGAGAGGATTTAATCCAAACAAATAATTCTAAAACAAAATAAAGAGCATCTTGTTGGAGTTTTATATGTTTGTGCATTAAACCAAATAATAAGAATAATTGATAATAATAAGAAGTTAATAATCCTAAAAGTTGGATTAAATACTAAATTGAACCTAGGGTTTTTGAAAATAGGAAGAAGTGGAATGATACAAAAAAAATCTAACTAAAATAAATATCCTTAAACCTATTACTTTTAACTGCACAAATATAGTGTAAATTATGAGCCATAAAGCTTGAATTTAAACTTGAATTCAAATTGGATTTGAAAATGGAGAAAAAAAGGGGAAAAGAAAAGAATAAAACAAAACCCAGGTAAATGGGCCTCGTACCCGAATTCGGCCCACACCAGGAATTACGCCGCGTGGCCCAGGTTTCCACTCCCGCGCGCGCCCCCGTCATCTTGTCGCTGACGTGTGGGGCCCACAGCCCAGTCTCTCTCACGCGCTTACGCCTTGGCTGGCTGACGTGCCGACGGATGGGCCCGCTTCGTCAGGTGTTCTCGCGCACGGCTCGCGCGCTCGTCCATTTTCTCGCTCACGCTCCGTTTCACTGCAGTGTGGGTCCCGCCTGTCGGCGTTTTCCTCCCAACAGAATCGCCGCGCATGGCGGGCGGGCGCTGGGATCCGTTCCGATCGGCAAGTCCGCGCTAGTGGAGATTGACCGAGGGCGCGGAACCTTCCACGCGCATAAAGGTGAACTCATCCCCTCTAAGCGGACCCTAGCCATCTTCCCGAGACCCACCTTATCGTGCGCACCGAACGGGGTGTTGATTGGAGATCGCCGCCGCCGCGGTATCTTCTCTACACCATCGTCCTGTACGCCGGAGTCAGCCGAGGTGTTTCGCCAAGTCCTGGGGTGTGTGGTCAGCGATTTGCCGGGGTCGATTCGGGCACCAACGCCTGGGAATTGCTCGCCGGTGCTGGTTCTCTGCGGTGGTCCGCCTCGCCGTGTGGCTGACCCCCCTTCACAACGCCATTGCCGGTATGTAACCCGTCCCTGTATTCGTCATCATGTGCGCTTCGTGTCAACGCTAACGGGCTCGGGAGTAGTGTCCGTGGGCGCGAAGCTGGGATTCACCGGCGATGTTCCGCCGTGTTGGGGCGGCGGCGCGGCCGTGTTTGGTGACGGGGAGAGAAGACGTGCTCGCCGCCGTCAGATTCTCTTTGGACGGCGCAGATTAGAGTAATCAGCGTACCGTTTCGAGGATTGGATCTGGACCGTGAGTTTTGGATCCAAGGGTTAGAACATATTAGGGCAAGTGAGGGATTTCTGGTCGTAGATCTTTGATCCTAGAGTCACGATTGCGTACCGCTTCGGTCGCGATCGTATTTAATCTCAGCCGTAGAAACGTGATCGTTCGGCTGGTGTGCACCCATACCCTTTTACCGCGCGCATCTTGCATAAAAGTCCCTGGTCTTTGCTGTAATCAACCCGCGGTCCACCTGTATAGTGCGCTGAGTCTTAGAAGTTCTTACCCGAAACCCCCTATGTTTTACAGAAAATGGCGCCCAGTCCCGAGAGAGCTGAAAATAGGAAATTAATATTAGAAATCGATTTTTAATACAAAAATAAATGTTAAAACTTGTTTAATTCATAGTAAATGCATATGAGCTCCAAATTGGTCCATTCCAGTTCCTAAATTTTTGTAATAATATTGTCTACCCATTAGTGCCTCTGTTCTAACATGACAAACACATTAAAATTATTCTTTCACTTAATCTTGTATTAAATGCATAAAACCTTAGAAAATCCATAACTTAAAATATATAACTCCAATTTTGATGATTCCAGTTCCTGTGATCTTATTTTAATGCCTAGTTTATTACTGTATATTCTATTTGCATGTTTGATGTGATGTTAATTTATGCTATGCCATGTATGTATTGTATTGATGCGAGTAGACGAGCAACCCACTGTGGAACCTGAGCTTCAACAAGTTGAAGTAGCTGAGCAGGAGCTCGTGGAAGGCAAGTTGTGCCCTTGATCACTTTTTTTACCCATTCATGTTCTTGTTATTCATAATGATCTGCATAGGATAATTTTGCTGGGACCCAATAGGATGCCCTAGATTTTGACTATCTTTATACCTTGCTTCACCACTGGTTTTACTACTAAAGTTTTGGGTAGTACATGCTATTGCTTTATGTGGATTTGGGTATAGAGATATTCATCACTCATTGTTATACTATTTATTGTTATCTGTTTTATTCTTCCTTGTTCATGTTAAGATCATTATGTTAATGGGAACATGGAGAACCACCCGGGAAAATAGTGCTACCACAAGGGTTTAATGGGACGCCCTTGGCTGATTAACTAGGAAAGCTAGTGGAGGGCTACCTTACCCGAAAGGGGCAAGGGCAGTAGGGGAGTGGTCAGTGTAGGGAGGTCCCTGGTTGATTTTGCTGCGATGGCGGTCAGCCAGGAACCCTGCATTGGAACTTCCTATAAACTGTAGCGGGTAGTCTGAAGCTAGTGGAACTTTGTAAAGGCCTCGTAGTGGTACCCTGCCTCGCTTCCTAGGTAGAGGTGTATGGAGTCTGATCAACTCCGTGGCAAATGGGTAACACGACTTGTGGGTAAAGATGCGCAACCTCTGCAGAGTGTAAAACTGGTATACTAGCCGTGCTCACGGTCATGAGCGGCTCGGACACTCACATGATTAAATTATGGAACTTAAACTTAACCTGTCATTTCATTGCATTTGGGATTATTTTATTATTACTTTTACTTATTATTACTATGGTTTGGTATTTACTTACACTTAGTAACTGCTAATAAAATTTTGACCAACTTATAAAAGCAATGCTCAGCTTCAGCCTTTATTTCATTGATCAGCCTTACACTACATGAACTCCCACCTTTGGTGAGTTCATGTCACATTATTCCCCACGACTTGTTGAGCTATGATCGTATGTGAGCTCACTCTTGCTGTCTCACACCCCCCCCCCACAGGAAAAGAGCAGGTGGTTCAGGAGGAGCCGCCTAACACTGAGGAGTTCGATCTGATCTAGGTGGCGTTTCTCAGTTGACATTGGCGCCGTCGATCCTTAGTTCGTTTTATATTTATCTTTATTTTGTAATAAGTCTTCCGCTATGTAATAAATACTCTGATGTTTTATGACATTTATCTCTATACACTCTGTTATTATATATGTTGTCTTCTTTGACGCATGTATGAGATGCACCCGGCTTTGTTCGTTAAATCCGGGTGTTACAATTTACCAAGAGGAATTAAAAGCAAATGAGCATTGGAGTTAAAAGGAATACGAGAATAATCAAATGAAAAGTTTTGATTAACCAGTTTCTTTTTAGATGAGTCGTCGTCGTTGTCTCTTGGTGAAGAAGAAGATTCATCGCTGTCGTAGTAGACGATCTTCTTGATGCGCCTCTTCTTCTTCCCGTCCTTCTTCTTGTGACTTGAGCCAGAGTCAGTGGGCTTGTCGTCCCTTGGCTCGTTGAAGATGGACTCCTTCTCCTTATCGTTGACCACCATCCCCTTTCCCTTAGGATCCATCTCTTTGGGCGGTTAGTCCCTTACGTGAAGAGAACGGCTCTGATACCAATTGAGAGCACCTAGAGGGGGGTGAATAGGTGATCCTATAAAATTCAACACTAATAGCCACAAAACTTTGTTATGTAAGTTAGAACGGCTAAGTAGCTTGAAGCGAGTTCTTGTGACCACAAATAATCAAAGGTAAAGCACACAAGAGACACACGATTTTTATCCCGTGGTTCGGCCAAGTAATACTTGCCTACTTCCACGTTGTGGCGTCCCAATGGACGAGGGTTGCACTCAACCCCTTTCAAGTGATCCAATGATCAACTTGAATACCATGGTTTTTCCTTTCTTTGTCTTTCTCCCGTTTGCGAGGAATCTCCACAACTTGGAGCCTCTCGCCCTTACAATGATGATCACAAAAGAAGCACAGAAGTAAGGGAGGGGAGAGCAACGCCTAGGGGTCCATCTGGGTGACTCCTTAAATGCTTGGGTGACTCCTCCATGTGCCTAGGGGTCCCTTTTATATCCCTAAGGCAGCTAGGAGCCGTTGGAGGCCAACAAGGAAGGCTATCCTTGCCTTCTGTCGGGTGGCGCACCGGACAGTCCGGTGCGCCATCGGACAGTCACTGTAGATGGTCCGGTGCAGATCTCTTTCCTATTCTGACGCAGACGACCGTTGTAGATTCGTGGCAGTTGGCGCACCGGACATTGTCCGGTGCACACCGGACAGTCCGCCCTCTGCTGACCGTTGGCACGGGCCACGTGTCGCCCGCGGATTGCGCGGCCGACTGTTGCGCTAGCGACCGTTGGCTCACCGGATAGTCCGGTGCACCACCGAACAGTCCGATGAATTATAGTCGTACGCCACCGATTTTTTTCCGAGAGTGGCCTGTTCACCGGAGGCTGGCCTGGCGCACCGGACACACCACCGGACAGTCCGGTGTGCCAAGCCGAGCTGGACTTCGGCTGTACATAGCCAAGTCACTTGCAATCCTTTTCTTCTTTTCTTTTCTCTGTTTCTAGCACTTAGACAAAATATGTTAGTACTCAAAACAATATACTAAGTCTAGAAACATACCTTGTTACATGATTTGCACTTCATGCTTGTTTGGCACAGAATCAACTCACTTAATATGTGTTGGACACTTAATCACCAAAACATTATAGAAATGGCCCAAAGGCACATTTCCCTTTCAAAAACTAACTAAATGATTCAGGGTTGAACAAGGTAAAAAGATAACCAAACTAGGGTGACCTATTGGGTCCCATCAAAATTAAGCCTATGCATGAATAAGTGATAATAAAGAACATTATTGGGTAATAGAAGTGATCAAGGGCACAACTTACCTGGGACTTCAGATTCTAGGTACCAGGATGATCTTTAGATTCTCGTGACCTCACTGCTAGTCGTAGAAATACAAACAAACATCGTATACACAAAATTAACATCACACCAAACATAAGAACAAACTGCATAATAATAATCTACGCGTTGCTACAAGATTGTGCGATCGAGAACTACTAAGATAGGAGTCATGGTTAAGGAGTTATGATTTATGGGAGATCTATGTGATTTAACCCTTAAACTATATTATAACTTGGTTAGTGTAAATCATATGAGAGATTATTCTATAAATAATTAACTCAACATTAGTTTTAATTACAACTTGACTAGAGATCATATTTTAATCAAATTACAATTATGGATAGGTTAACTTCGATTAGAGGAGTTAATCCATTAAACATAGGCTAGACAAATTTCTAATAATAAAAGTATGGGGTGTGATAAATGTTAGTGTCATACTGTACAATGATATTATTATGAATCTAACGTAATTTGAATGGATCAAATTGGAGTAACGGTTCTCTAGTTAAGAATTTCTTGAGTTATTTAGTACCTAGAATAGAGTAATTCATGTGAATAATTTTAAATCAAGTTTCATGGTTAAACAAAGGTACTAGGTGATCAACAATATTTAAACAAAATTAATGCCACTGGAATGAACCAATTTGAAGTTAAAATAAATTAAATATGAATTATACAAGTTTCTGGAATTATTTTCATACTAAAAATCAATTTCTGTTTTAATTCTGATTAAGTTTATTAGTTGCGGACCGCGTACACAACTACCAGAAAGTTTAGGGTTAGATTTGGATAAAATTGGACTGATCTGTAATAACTCTTCAAGGCATATTGACGACGGGTTGCTTTCTATTAAGTTTGAGGGTTCATTTGTAAAAGTTCCATGGCGAAAGGGTACAATGAGATCTTGGTCGTCCGATCTATTTAAAGCGGACGAGATTAGATCGCGTAGGGTTATGAACCAGTATGCAATCTGATACATCGGATCAGAGACATGCGGTCCAAATGTCATAGCGGAAGGGATAAGTTGGATCTCATCTAGTTCGTCCATCTGGAGATCAACGCTCCGGATTTTAAAATGCGGGATTAAACATGGCGCGTCCATCTCGAGATCGAACGGTTAGGGTCTTCTCTCCCTCACCTCTCTCACGCCCAGCTAATCCCAGGCAGCGGCGGCGCCCACGCAGAACACGGTGACGTTCCCCGCCGGTGAACAGTCCGCTCGACGCACTAGCCTCCATCCACCCAGAACGAAAAGCGCAACACCTAGAGCACGACCTGGTGAGGACACAGAGGGGGATTGAAAGGGAAATGTGCCCTTGGGCCATTTCTAAGTATTTTGGTGATTGAGTGCCAACACAAGTGTCCTTGTGTTAATCTATGTAAAATGGTGGACAAAGTACAAATCATGTCAAAAGGTATGTTTCTAGACTTAGTACATTGTTTTATGGACTAATGTATTGTGTCTAAGTGCTGGAAACAGGAGAAATTGAATTGGAAATGAGATGACTTTGTTCAGCCAAAGTTTGCTCAGTCTGAGTGCACCGGACTGTCCGGTGGTGCACCGGACAGTGTCCGGTGTGCCAGGCTGGCTCTGGCGAACAGGCTGCTCTCAGGACTTCGACGGTGGTGTACGGCTATAATTCACTGGTCTGTCCGGTGAGCCGTTCACAGGCGAACTCGTCGCTCTCGGGAGATGATTAACGGCGTACGGCTAAAATTCACCGGTCTGTCCAGTGGTGCACCGGACTGTCCGGTGAGTCAATAGTCAGCCGGGGCAACGGTCGGCCAAGGATTTCGCGCGTGACTCGTGTGTAACACCCGGTTTTAAGGAACAAAGCCGGGTGCATCTCATACATGCGCCAAGAAGACAACACATATAATAACAGAGTGTATAGAGATAAATTGTAACACCCGGATTTTAGGGGTCCAAAACCCGGGGTTAACATAAACACCAGGTATGCTGGGACCAAGTCTCAAACATATGATGTATAGTGGCACAGGATCGAATGTCACAACTTTATATATAACAGGAGTTCTATACAAAATAAATAATTACATTATAAGGAGACAACGGTCCAGCAACCCAAAGTTGACTGGGAGACGACGACCTAGACCTCTCACGAACTCATCACAGCATCCTCCATGAGCATCATCCTGCAGTACCTGATCTTGACCTGTGGTGTGTGTGAGACAGCAAGAGTGAGCTCACATACGTTCATTGCTCAACAAGTTGTGGGGAATAATGTGCATGAACTCGCCAAAGGTGGGAGCTCACGTGAAGTGTAAGGCTTACCAAAGAAGATGGTTAGAGCTGAGCATTGCTTTTAAAGTTGGTCAAATTTTATTAGCAGTTACTAAGTATAAGTAAATACCAACCCAATTAAATAGTAGAACAAAAGTAACATCATCACCTGCGATGCAATGCATATGACAAATTGAATTTAGTTCCATAAATTAATCATGTGAGTGTCCGAGCTGCTCATGACCGTGAGCACGGCTAGTATACCAGTTTTACACTCTGCAGAGGTTGCGCATCTTTACCCACAAGTCGTGTATCCCATGTCGCCAGGGTTTGCAAAGCCCTTAGACACTTCCGAGGTGAATGGCTAGGGATCCACTACGAGGCCTTTACAAAGTTCCACTAGCTTCCGAAAACCCGCTACAGTTTATAGGAAGATCCAGTGCAGGAATCCCTTGCAGGACCGCCATCGCAGCAAAATCCTCCCGAGGGCCTCCCTACACTGACCTCTCCCCTACTGCCCTTGCCCCTTTCGGGTAAGGTAGTCTTCCACTAGCTTTCCTAATTAATCAGCCAAGGGCGTCCCATTCCACCCTCGTGGTAGCACTGTTTTCCCGGGTGGTTCTCCATGTTCCAATTAACATAATGATCTTAACATGAACCATAAATAACAACTGATAACAAAAGTATAATCATGAATGGTGTATCTCCATACCCAAAACCACATATAGCACTAGCAAGTACTACCCAGAAAGTTCAGTGGTAAACAAGGTATAAAGATAGACAAACTAGGGTAACCTATTGGGTCCCATCAAAATTAACCTATGCAGATCATTATGATTAATCAGAACATGGCTGGGTAAAAGAAGTGATCAAGGGCACAACTTGCCTGGGCCTTGAGATTCCAGGTACCAGGATGATCTTCAGATGACTCGTGACCTCGCACTAGTCGTAGCAATACAAACAAACAGTGTATAGGCAAAATTAACATTACACCAAACATATATGCCAAAATACATATTAATAATCTACCTATTAAAATAAGATCACAGGAAAAAGAATTATTAATTTTGGAGTTGTAGAATTCAAGTTATGAATTTCCTAAGATTTAAGGTGATTATAATATGATTAAATGATAAATAAATTTTCTGACAGAGTTCATGTCAAAACAGTGATTCTAAATGGTAGAGAATATTATTACAAAATTTTAGGAATTGGAATGACTCAATTTGGAGCTAGAATGAATTAGTTATGAATTAATTAAGTTTCTGGATTTATTTTAACACTAAAAATCATTTTCTAAATCATTTTCTATGATTTTCCTATTCACTGGACTGGGCCACAATTCTGTGAAAGACCAGGGGCCAATCCATGAAAATTCCTAGACTCAGTATAATCCACAAGGGGATGGCGGGTTGATTTACTATTTTTAGGAGGGCTCTTTTGCAAGACAGCAAGCCGAAGGGGTATCGGCCCATGTCAGCCACCCGATCAAAATCTGGCGGCCCAGATTAGATCAGAGAAGTGGCATGTGACGAAGCCGATCCAGACCGTTGGCACATGGATCAACGGTTAAGGTTTTACGCGACCATTAACTAATCCCATACGCCCGATCTGGAATCAACGGTTACGGTTGTATCATCCTAAACCAGCATACTGATGTGATCTCGACCGTCTATCCCAGGATGGACGGTGCAGAGGGCTTCATCATCCACCGTGAGGCAACAACTGAGCACGGCGGGGCACAAGCTTGTGACGGCGGCGCTCATGCCGGCGAGTCCCAAATCGAAGTCCCCCAGAGCTATTTCTTATGCGGTTTAGGGCATCGCGAGGAGCAGAGGGTGGCAAAGCTAGGGGTGGGATTTTACCGGAGTAGTAGGTCGCGAAGGCACCCGCCCACGGCAGGATGCGGCCCACGGCGGTCCCGAGCCGACGGCGAGAAATTGCCATCACACAGGTCCCCGATTGCAGTTAGGAGCGCGATGCCCAAGTTCGCGCGCACCTTATCGACCCGACACCGACCCGATCAGGCACACAGAATGACAGCGCAGGTGAGTTTCCTGGGCGGTGGTGTTCATCCGAGCTTCACCCGCGGCGGGACCCGATTTGGGCATGACACCATGGATTCGGAGGAGGTCGCGACGCTCGGGATTTAAAGTCCGAGCGGTCACAGAGCGGGCTGGCGGGGTTGGTGAACCGAAGCACGCTGGATTGCTTGAAGACGCACGACGCCACACACCCTGTCTCTTTTCCCGGTTTGCCGCCATGGATTCCCAGCTCAAGTGTTCCTCTGGTTGCTCAACGGGGAGAGGCCCGGGTCATATAGCCATCCACGAAGCTGAATCCCAACAAACCCCGCGAAAATAGCACTAATCCCCGGCCGATTTCCCCCCGCGATTTGTGGAGCTTCGGTTCTGCGCTCGCAACGGAGGAGAAGATATTGCAGGCGTTGAGGATAGGAGACATGGCTGACGATCTGGGTCCACCGTCATTGACACATGCGGCGAAAGTGTGCTTGTGGCGCCAGTTGGGCCGCGCGGCGCGTTTCAGCCCATCAGGCGAAGTGAAGATGGAGTGGGCGCATAGAGTGAATGCCCTGATGGGCCGAATTGGTGCAGTTTGGCCCAATTAGGGGTTTCTTCTTCTTTTCTTTTTCTTATTTTCTATTTTATGTTTTCCTTTATGAGATGAGGTCAATTTAAATTATGATTCCTTGATTCAAATAAAATGCATCACATAAATGACATCAGCATGAGATACATTTTTATTTATTTATGTGTTTGTGTTGTTATTTGCAAAATTTTTAATGCCACTAATTGAGTATGTAGAGAGAAATAGAAAGAAATTCAAGAAATCCCCAAACTCCCTTCTATAAATTTATTTATCTATTCATTTTATTATAATTTTTTTTATACCAATTTTTGGGCTTTACAAATCCTACCCCCCTTAAAAAGAATCTCGTCCTCGAGATTTGTAAGAAAGAGGATATAGGAAGAGTGATTTGAAATTTAGCTTTTAGTTTCTAATTAGTTCAAAATCAAGAGTCTTTCTTTTTATTATTAGTAAGTGATAGGAGAGCATGGGTATATATAGGTATGTCCACTTTATTATGTAGGGTAGAAGATGTCTTTAGAGCATATATATAGGTTTGGTTAAAAAAAATGTAGGGTAAGAAAAGATTCCATCCTAGATGGTGGCTTTTGACTCATCTGGTGACCTCACTTGATCCTTGAAGACTTGAGTTGGTGCTCATCCTTTCTTGATGAAGTTGATCATCTTCTCTGGTCTTGTCTCATTGATTCGGGGTCGGTGTATATCATCAGAGTTTGGGGGAATATGGCTAAGATAGTTATGGATGAAATAGGCTACATGATGTAAGTCAAAATTTGGTTTGATGTCAGGTGGTGGTTGATAGATTTTGCAATCCATTAAGACTCTATTGATTGGGTAAGTTATGTAACTTGTTATATAGGTCGAGTTGTTGTGTATGGCCAAGTTGTTATAAGTCTCCAAATTAGGCTTAAGTGATTTTAGGAGTATGGACATATCTTGTGTACCAGCATTAAGTAACTCACACTAGATTAGACCATATTAAATTAGCTATGATCTAGATTAGACTAGTTTAAGTTAGATAGATTTATCAGGGTAAGATATATCTTGTTAGGATATGTTAGAATCTTTTGAGATAGGATGAATTATATGGTGAAGGTAGATCAGAATCTCTATTTTTGTTGTTAGGTTAAAACAAAGGGGTTTTGCAACTATCTGATGGGTAAGGTAGTTGCATAAGGTCAAGTTGGTATAGAGCAACAATTTAGGTTAACACCTATTTATAGGAGTAGAGTCTCATTTGTTTCATTAGTATTATCCTTCTTGTTAAGCAACTTATATTAAATTAGCTTTATCACATTAGATCAGATCTAGGTTAGGTGAGTATTACTAATTGAGCCTAGATTTGGTTTAGATTATGACCATGGTGTAATAAGTCAGGTGGTTTGGATAATATGAGTCCTTCAAGATAAGATGAATCTATTAAGATAAGAGAGAATCTTTTAAGATAAGAGAGATCCGTTAAAGATAAGGTAGAATCCTTTAAGTGAGGAGAGATTCATTAAGGTAGATATACTTTAATGGAGGAAAATCTAGTTTCTTTAGTTATCTTATGAATTCTATTTATGTCTATACGTATATGCAGATGTAATTGTGGACATTACTCCACACACTCAATCAAAGATCCAAATCAAACAAGTGTCATAAGAACAAACATTCAAGCATATAAATTTTTACAAAATTAGTTTTATTTTTGTTCCTAAGAGTAGGTTTCCTATTCCTAAAGGTCACTTTGGGCACAGGATTTCAAAGTGTGAAATCCAAGTTTGTCTTTAGAAAAGGTAAGAGTAATCAGAGTAAAGCGGAAATAGATGAGAAAAGATTAAGAAAAGTTTAGAAATGATCAGAGTAGCAAAGGTAAGTAAATAATGGTTGTCCAGTTCTATCTAGGTTTCGTCCTACAGTCAACATTCCTCTGATACCACTTCTGTAACACCCGGATTTTAGGGGTCCAAAACCCGGGGTTAACATAAACACCAGGTATGCTGGGACCAAGTCTCAAACATATGATGTATAGTGGCACAGGATCGAATGTCACAACTTTATATATAACAGGAGTTCTATACAAAATAAATAATTACATTATAAGGAGACAACGGTCCAGCAACCCAAAGTTGACTGGGAGACGACGACCTAGACCTCTCACGAACTCATCACAGCATCCTCCATGAGCATCATCCTGCAGTACCTGATCTTGACCTGTGGTGTGTGTGAGACAGCAAGAGTGAGCTCACATACGTTCATTGCTCAACAAGTTGTGGGGAATAATGTGCATGAACTCGCCAAAGGTGGGAGCTCACGTGAAGTGTAAGGCTTACCAAAGAAGATGGTTAGAGCTGAGCATTGCTTTTAAAGTTGGTCAAATTTTATTAGCAGTTACTAAGTATAAGTAAATACCAACCCAATTAAATAGTAGAACAAAAGTAACATCATCACCTGCGATGCAATGCATATGACAAATTGAATTTAGTTCCATAAATTAATCATGTGAGTGTCCGAGCTGCTCATGACCGTGAGCACGGCTAGTATACCAGTTTTACACTCTGCAGAGGTTGCGCATCTTTACCCACAAGTCGTGTATCCCATGTCGCCAGGGTTTGCAAAGCCCTTAGACACTTCCGAGGTGAATGGCTAGGGATCCACTACGAGGCCTTTACAAAGTTCCACTAGCTTCCGAAAACCCGCTACAGTTTATAGGAAGATCCAGTGCAGGAATCCCTTGCAGGACCGCCATCGCAGCAAAATCCTCCCGAGGGCCTCCCTACACTGACCTCTCCCCTACTGCCCTTGCCCCTTTCGGGTAAGGTAGTCTTCCACTAGCTTTCCTAATTAATCAGCCAAGGGCGTCCCATTCCACCCTCGTGGTAGCACTGTTTTCCCGGGTGGTTCTCCATGTTCCAATTAACATAATGATCTTAACATGAACCATAAATAACAACTGATAACAAAAGTATAATCATGAATGGTGTATCTCCATACCCAAAACCACATATAGCACTAGCAAGTACTACCCAGAAAGTTCAGTGGTAAACAAGGTATAAAGATAGACAAACTAGGGTAACCTATTGGGTCCCATCAAAATTAACCTATGCAGATCATTATGATTAATCAGAACATGGCTGGGTAAAAGAAGTGATCAAGGGCACAACTTGCCTGGGCCTTGAGATTCCAGGTACCAGGATGATCTTCAGATGACTCGTGACCTCGCACTAGTCGTAGCAATACAAACAAACAGTGTATAGGCAAAATTAACATTACACCAAACATATATGCCAAAATACATATTAATAATCTACCTATTAAAATAAGATCACAGGAAAAAGAATTATTAATTTTGGAGTTGTAGAATTCAAGTTATGAATTTCCTAAGATTTAAGGTGATTATAATATGATTAAATGATAAATAAATTTTCTGACAGAGTTCATGTCAAAACAGTGATTCTAAATGGTAGAGAATATTATTACAAAATTTTAGGAATTGGAATGACTCAATTTGGAGCTAGAATGAATTAGTTATGAATTAATTAAGTTTCTGGATTTATTTTAACACTAAAAATCATTTTCTAAATCATTTTCTATGATTTTCCTATTCACTGGACTGGGCCACAATTCTGTGAAAGACCAGGGGCCAATCCATGAAAATTCCTAGACTCAGTATAATCCACAAGGGGATGGCGGGTTGATTTACTATTTTTAGGAGGGCTCTTTTGCAAGACAGCAAGCCGAAGGGGTATCGGCCCATGTCAGCCACCCGATCAAAATCTGGCGGCCCAGATTAGATCAGAGAAGTGGCATGTGACGAAGCCGATCCAGACCGTTGGCACATGGATCAACGGTTAAGGTTTTACGCGACCATTAACTAATCCCATACGCCCGATCTGGAATCAACGGTTACGGTTGTATCATCCTAAACCAGCATACTGATGTGATCTCGACCGTCTATCCCAGGATGGACGGTGCAGAGGGCTTCATCATCCACCGTGAGGCAACAACTGAGCACGGCGGGGCACAAGCTTGTGACGGCGGCGCTCATGCCGGCGAGTCCCAAATCGAAGTCCCCCAGAGCTATTTCTTATGCGGTTTAGGGCATCGCGAGGAGCAGAGGGTGGCAAAGCTAGGGGTGGGATTTTACCGGAGTAGTAGGTCGCGAAGGCACCCGCCCACGGCAGGATGCGGCCCACGGCGGTCCCGAGCCGACGGCGAGAAATTGCCATCACACAGGTCCCCGATTGCAGTTAGGAGCGCGATGCCCAAGTTCGCGCGCACCTTATCGACCCGACACCGACCCGATCAGGCACACAGAATGACAGCGCAGGTGAGTTTCCTGGGCGGTGGTGTTCATCCGAGCTTCACCCGCGGCGGGACCCGATTTGGGCATGACACCATGGATTCGGAGGAGGTCGCGACGCTCGGGATTTAAAGTCCGAGCGGTCACAGAGCGGGCTGGCGGGGTTGGTGAACCGAAGCACGCTGGATTGCTTGAAGACGCACGACGCCACACACCCTGTCTCTTTTCCCGGTTTGCCGCCATGGATTCCCAGCTCAAGTGTTCCTCTGGTTGCTCAACGGGGAGAGGCCCGGGTCATATAGCCATCCACGAAGCTGAATCCCAACAAACCCCGCGAAAATAGCACTAATCCCCGGCCGATTTCCCCCCGCGATTTGTGGAGCTTCGGTTCTGCGCTCGCAACGGAGGAGAAGATATTGCAGGCGTTGAGGATAGGAGACATGGCTGACGATCTGGGTCCACCGTCATTGACACATGCGGCGAAAGTGTGCTTGTGGCGCCAGTTGGGCCGCGCGGCGCGTTTCAGCCCATCAGGCGAAGTGAAGATGGAGTGGGCGCATAGAGTGAATGCCCTGATGGGCCGAATTGGTGCAGTTTGGCCCAATTAGGGGTTTCTTCTTCTTTTCTTTTTCTTATTTTCTATTTTATGTTTTCCTTTATGAGATGAGGTCAATTTAAATTATGATTCCTTGATTCAAATAAAATGCATCACATAAATGACATCAGCATGAGATACATTTTTATTTATTTATGTGTTTGTGTTGTTATTTGCAAAATTTTTAATGCCACTAATTGAGTATGTAGAGAGAAATAGAAAGAAATTCAAGAAATCCCCAAACTCCCTTCTATAAATTTATTTATCTATTCATTTTATTATAATTTTTTTTTATACCAATTTTTGGGCTTTACATAAATGTCATAAAACATCAGAGTATTTATTACATAGCGGAAGACTTATTACAAAATGAAATAATAAATATAAAACGAACTAAGGATCGTCGGCGCCAATGTCGACTGGGAAACGCCACCTAGATCAGATCGAACTCCTCAGTGTTAGGCAGCTCCTCCTGAATCACCTGATCTTCTCCTGTGGGGGGGGTGTGAGACAGCAAGGGTGAGCTCACACATGATCATAGCTCAACAAGTTGTGGGGAACCAGTGGACACAAACTCACAAAGGTGTGAGTTCATGTGATGTGTAAGGCTAATCAAAGATAGGGGTTAAAGCTGAGCATTGCTTTTAAGTAGTTGGTCAAAATTTTATTAGCAGTTACTAAGTGTAAGTAAATACCAAACCATAAGTAAAGTAATAGAACAAAATTAATAACAAACCCATGCAATGCAAATGACAAAATTGAATTTAAGTTCCATAATTAAACATCAGAGAGTCCTGAGCTGCTCATGACCGTGAGCTCGGCTAGTATACCAGTTTTACACTCTGCAGAGGTTGTACCCTTTACCCACAAGTCATGTTACCCACCTGCCAAGGGGTCATGAATCCCATATACCTCTACCTAGGAAGCACGGCAGGGCAACACTACGAGGCCTTTACAAAGTTCCACTAGCTTCCGAAAACCCGCTACAGTTTATAGGAAGATCCAGTACAGGGTTCCTGGCTGACTGCCATCCCAGCAAAAATCAACCAGGGACCTCCCCGCACTGACCTCTCCCCTACTGCCCTTGCCCCTTTCGGGTAAGGTAGTCTTCCACTAGCTTTCCTAATTAGTCAGCCAAGGGGTCCCATTCCTCCCTTGTGGTGGCACGTGTTACTCAAGTTAAGCTCTATGTTCCAATTAACATTAATAATAACAACATGAACATAAACAGAATAACATCAAGAATTGGAACATAGAGGTAATAAATGATTATCCCAAAACCATATAAAGCAGTAGCAAACTACCCAAGTGATTCAGGGGTAAACAAGGTAATGAGATAAGCAATCTAGGGTGACCTATTGGGTCCCATCAAAATTAACCTATGCATGAGTATGTGATATTAAAGAACATTATTGGGTAAAAAGTGGTCAAGGGCACAACTTGCCTGCAATGAGCTCCTGCTCAGCTACTTCAACCTGCTGCTCACCAGTATCCTCAGCAACGGGCTCTTCTACTCGCCACAATACAAACAAGCACAGGATATAGGGAAAATTAACATTACACCAAGCACGTAAACAAAATACACAGAAATATTCTACATATTAAAATAAAAACTTAGGAACTGGAATCATAATTTTCTGAGTTATAGATTTCAAGTTATGCATTTTCAAAGGTTTTATGTGCTTTAAATAGGATTAAGTGATAAATAAATTTCCTACTGTTGTTATGCCCAAAACAGAGACACTAAGTGCTAGAGAATAAAATTACAAAATTTTAGGAACTGGAATGGATGAATTTGGAGTTAGTATGAATTTTCTATGAATTTATAAAGTTCTAGCAATTATTTTCATATTAAAAATTCATTTTCTATTTATTTTCTCTGGTTTTCGTGTTGACTGGACTGGGCCTCAAATCCAGAGAAACCCAGGGGGCTCGGGACAAGTTGCCCGAGACACAGCGCACAGTGCTTTGGACGGCGGGTTCTATTTCCAGAAGTCCAGGGGCTCTTTAATAAAAGTGCCAGCGCGAAAAGGTATGGTTGAATCTCGGCCGCACGATCTGAACTGAGCGGCCCAGATTAGATTTATTATACACCGAACCGGTACGCGACTGAAACCGTTCGATCGGTGATCAACGGCTCAGATTTTAAAACGCGGGGGATCACTCCGGTTCGCCCGATCTAGATGGACGGTCCGGATCCAATCCACCGAAACGTTATCTCGCGCTCTAATCCAACCGTCCATGCCCCGATCGACGGCCGCGGAGGCATCGTCACCAACCCAACAGAGCCGCGCGGCGGCGCTACCCTTCCGCGGCGGCGCCATCACCGGCGAGGTGACCGACCCGCGCGTCCGGGTTCTAAACTTCGATCCTAACTGCGCAAAATAATGCTGGGACCATGGTGATTAAATGGGCAGGCGACTTACCCACGGCGATGATCGGAGGGAAGCTGCCCACGAAGGTGTGCGGATCCGCGGCGGAGCTTGTACTCCGGTGACAAATCCAGGGGTCCCTGGTCGCCAATCCCGCACGCTGAGGCCACGGTCGAGTCACACACCGCAGGGCGAAGCTCCCAGGTCCCGATCCGAGGCCCGAACGGCAACACAGGCGGGGTTCCGCGGCGGCGGGTGAAGTTCTATCCTGGCGGCGGTGATTTTGTGCTCTGCGGGACGAAAAAGTGGTCAGGGGTTCCAGGCGATGGGGCGTGGTCTTTACTACTTGTAGCAGCGCGACCGTTACGCGGACTCCGAGATCACCGGAGGGCTCCCCACGCAAGGTGGCGCGGTCTGCGCGGCGAAGATCTCGCGAGCGTCGTTGCGAGGGAGAGAAGACGACCTGACAGGCAAGGGCCCGCGTGCCAGTGGAACTGCGTAGGTGGGCACGAGGCTGAGCAAATGACAAGCGGGCCCGTGTTGTCGGCACCAGGTGAAGCGCGAGCGCGCGATGAGTGCGGTGTGGAGGCTGACAAGTGGGCCCCGCCCGTCAGCGAGGGGAGGAGCGAGCGCGGTAAGGTGTTCTGGGCCGCGCGGGTGGTTTGGCCAAGTGGGCCGAATAGGTGGCCACCGGCCCAGGTAGGGTTTATTCTTTTTCCTTTTTCATTTTCTTTTATTTCTTCTTTCTTTTATTTTTGAATCTAAGTTTTGAATTTCAAATTTGTGATGGACTTGTACTCAAATTTTTCTGAGTATATGATTTGGATAAAGCAGTGTGGAACAAATTTATCTATTCATAAGTTTTATTTCTTTGTATTACATAGCATTTTTCTTTCTTTCTTTCCAAGTTTTAGCATTTCTTTTAGGATTTAATTTCTCATTTGGATATTTAATATTTTTCTTGTCACAAAATGCACACAAAAATAAAATATCCAGCATGATGCAACAATTTAGTAGCATATCTTTTTATTAATTGTTTTTGGACATGGTGTTCACATATGATGATGCATAAAGTTCAAACTCACATAAAGAGAGAAATTGTTTTCTCTATTGGTATTTTATCTAGCTATTACAAAGTGGGTGTTACAAATCCTACCCCCCTTAAAAATAATCTCGTCCTCGAGATTTAAGAAGAACTAGAGAAAAGGTGGGGAAAATCTATGCGAAGCTCTTCTTCTCTTTCCCAAGTTGCTTCATCTTCACTGTGGTGACTCCATTGGACTTTACACATCTTTATCACCTTATTCCTTGTAACTCGAGTTAAAGTATCCAAAATCTTGATCGGGTACTCCGTGTAAGTCAAATCACCTTGAACACTGAGCTCTTCCATGGGTAACTGTTCCTCAGGGACACGGAGACACTTCTTAAGTTGAGACACGTGGAACACGTTATGCACATCCGATAGACTAGCAGGTAACTCGAGTTGGTATGCCATCTCCCCAACTCTTCTAAAGATCAAGAATGGTCCAATGTAGCGAGGGGATAATTTGCCCTTAACTTTAAATCTCCTCATTCCACGAAGTGGTGACACCTTGAGGTACACATAATCTCCCTCTTCAAATTCCAGTGGTCTCCTTCTATTATCAGCATAGCTCTTTTGCCTGGTTTGAGCCACTCTCAAATTCTCTCGAATTATACGAACTTGTTCTTCTGCTTCTTGAATCAGTTCAGGCCCAAAGAACTGTCTCTCTCCAGTCTGATCCCAATACAAAGGAGTCCTGCACTTCCTCCCATATAAAGCTTCAAAAGGTGACATCTTCAGACTGGCCTGATAACTATTATTATATGAGAATTCAGCATAAGGCAGACTCTTATCCCAACTTCCTCCATGCTGAAGGGCACATGCTCTCAACATATCTTCCAATACTTGGTTAGTCCTTTCAGTCTGTCCATCAGTCTGAGGGTGATATGTTGTACTAAAATTCAACTTTGTACTCATGTTCTCATGAAAGCTTCTCCAAAATCTTGAGGTAAACTGTGAACCTCGATCAGACACGATCTTCTTTGGTACTCCATGTAAACACACAATCCGGGCCATATATAACTCTGCTAGTTGAGAACCTTTATAAGTAGTCTTCACAGGAATAAAGTGAGCCACTTTAGTCAATCTATCCACAATCACCCATATAGCATCATATCCTTTCTGGGTGCGAGGCAATCCAGTAATAAAATCCATACCAATCTCTTCCCATTTCCACTCAGGTATCTTCAGTGGATGCAATAATCCAGCTGGCCTCTGGTGTTCAGCCTTAACTCTTTGACATACATCGCACATAGCCACATGTGCAGCTACATCTCTTTTCAATCCATACCACCAATACTTCCGTTTCAAATCCTGATACATCTTGGTACTACCAGGATGAATAGAATAATCCGAGTCATGGGCCTCCTTTAAGATAGTCTCCCGAAGGCTTTTAATATCAGGGACACACATCCTATTCTTGAACCATACAGTGCCCTGCTCATCTTCCGTGAATTCCGGAACTCGACCTTCAGTAATCAGATCCTTAATCTCTTTTATTTTAGCATCACCAATTTGTCCTTTGCGGATCTCTTGCTCCAGAGTAGGTTCCACATCAATAGTAACTCCCTCAGTATGAGCAACTATCCCCAGGTTAAGTCTCCTGAAGTCCTCAACAATCTCATCGGGTAGCTGGGCAACAACAGCTGAATGAACATGTTCCTTGCGACTCAAGGCATCTGCGACCAAATTTGCCTTGCCCGGGTGATAGTGAATCTCCAAACCATAATCCTTAATAAGCTCCAACCAACGGCGTTGCCTAAGGTTGAGATCCTTCTGAGTGAATATATACTTCAAACTCTTATGATCCGTATATACTTGGCACTTGGTCCCCATGATATAATGTCTCCAAATCTTAAGTGCATGCACAATGGCTGCCAATTCCAAGTCATGAGTGGGGTAATTCAATTCATGTCTCCGCAACTGACGAGAAGCATAAGCAATCACATGTCCTTCTTGCATGAGCACACATCCCAAGCCTTGACCACATGCATCACAATAGATATCAAATCCTTTCTGTAGGTCTGGCATAACCAATACTGGTGGCGACATCAACCTCTTCTTCAATAGATCAAAGCTGTCTTGACACTTCTCGTCCCACTTAAATTCTTTTCCTTTCTCCAAAAGCGAAGTCATAGGCTTAGCAATCTTAGAAAATCCTTCAATAAATCTCCGATAATATCCAGCAAGTCCCAAGAAACTCCGAATCTCAGTAACTGTAGTGGGTACTCTCCACTCCATTATCTCCTTAACTTTAGCAGGATCCACTGCTATTCCTCCATTAGAAATAATATGACCAAGAAATGGCACTTCGCCAATCCAAAACTCGCACTTGCTGAACTTAGCATAGAGTTGATTATCTCGTAGCTTCTGTAGCACCATCCTCAGATGTTCCTCGTGATCACTTTCACTCTGAGAATAAATAAGAATATCGTCGATGAATACCACGACGAATCTGTCCAAATACTCCATAAACACCTTGTTCATCAAGTTCATAAAATAAGCTGGTGCGTTGGTTAATCCAAACGACATAACAGTAAACTCATATAATCCATATCTAGTCGAGAAAGCCGTCTTGGGAATATCCGATGGTCTAATCCTCATCTGATGATAACCGGATCGGAGATCAATCTTCGAGAATACTCTTGCACCCCTCATCTGATCAAATAAATCCTCAATACGGGGCAACTGATACTTGTTCTTCACCGTAACATCATTAAGAGATCTATAATCCACACACATCCGTTGTGATCCATCCTTCTTCTGTACAAACAAGACCGGTGCTCCCCAAGGTGAGGAACTCGGACGAATGTACCCAGCCTCTTGTAACTCAGTTAACTGCTTCTTAAGTTCCTTCAACTCCTCTACGGACATCCTATAAGGCCGTTTAGAAATAGGGGCGGTTCCAGGTAAGAGGTCAATAACAAACTCAACTTCTCTATCAGGTGGCATCCCTGGTAACTCCTCTGGAAAGACATCCGGAAAATCTCTAACCACCCGGATATTGTCACCAACAAACTCCTTCGGCATAAAGAACATTGTACGCATAGATGAGGAGGTTACTGCAATATCAACTTGAAACCTTTCTCCTTTAGTGGTAGTGAGTTCTACGGTACCTCTACCACATGCTATAACGGCCTTTGCCTTTCTTAGCCATGACATACCAAGGATCAAATCTATACTGCTTGACTCCAATATTATAGCAGTAGCTCCAAATTCTCTACCCATAATGGTCAATGTCAATCTACGTGTCATTTGATTCGCCACAACAGGCCCTTTAGGTGTAATTACTCTCTTGGGTTTTCTCATATTGTCCAACACATATGCCCAAACCAAAATCTCAGCATGACGCATAATTTTATTAGCAACTCATGGGGACAAATAGACCTTTTTATTCCTCCTAAAATAGTATCATACAGAATACTAACTAAAGGAACCTGTAGACCTTACAAATAGTAGTAATTTACATATATGTTTATGTAGCTTGGTGGAGCTGGTGGTGGTGGAGATGGTGGTTGCTCTTGTCGTTGTCTCTCCAACCGTGATTGCCTTATTTCTTGCTGTATCTCCAGACGGGCCTGACGTATTTCCTCGCGTTCTTGTCTTATCTGGCTTTGCATTTCGGTCATCATGTCTGTCAATTGCTGTATTACCAGCCTTTGGGTTGCGATCACTTGCTCGGGTTCAACAGGTGGGGGATTTGGAGATTCATTTCTGTTTGCTGTTGCGTGATAATCTTTCCTTTCCTGGTATTGACCATCTGAGTTAGATACATATGGTAAGAGAGAGCAGTAGACAAGGCAGTAATTACAATCATGTTACTTTGGGGGACTTATTAGCTAAGTAGATTAGTGTGTCACCTACTAACGCTAATACAATACATTATAGTGGTACATGCTAAAATGCCCATCTATACTATTTCAATCAATCAAAGAAGCAAATCAGGCACTTAGCATCAGCACAATCAAACAACATTTTTAAATAGAGAAAATAGTTTTAATTTTGTCTTAGGTTCCCTATCTCTTAGAAAGATCATAAGGGTAGGGATTCCAAGGTGTGAAATCCATCTTGTCTTAGAGTAGAAAAGATAAGAATAATCAGAGTAGAACAGTAGAATGTGAGACAAGATCAAGATGAGTGTAGAAAGAATCAGAGTAAGGTGAGTGTAGAATGAATCAGAATGAGATAAGTAGGTAAGGGTTTGTCCAGTCTACCTAGGTTTCGTCCTACAGTCAACATTTCCTCTGATACCACTTCTGTAACACCCGGTTTTAAGGAACAAAGCCGGGTGCATCTCATACATGCGCCAAGAAGACAACACATATAATAACAGAGTGTATAGAGATAAATGTCATAAAACATCAGAGTATTTATTACATAGCGGAAGACTTATTACAAAATGAAATAATAAATATAAAACGAACTAAGGATCGTCGGCGCCAATGTCGACTGGGAAACGCCACCTAGATCAGATCGAACTCCTCAGTGTTAGGCAGCTCCTCCTGAATCACCTGATCTTCTCCTGTGGGGGGGGTGTGAGACAGCAAGGGTGAGCTCACACATGATCATAGCTCAACAAGTTGTGGGGAACCAGTGGACACAAACTCACAAAGGTGTGAGTTCATGTGATGTGTAAGGCTAATCAAAGATAGGGGTTAAAGCTGAGCATTGCTTTTAAGTAGTTGGTCAAAATTTTATTAGCAGTTACTAAGTGTAAGTAAATACCAAACCATAAGTAAAGTAATAGAACAAAATTAATAACAAACCCATGCAATGCAAATGACAAAATTGAATTTAAGTTCCATAATTAAACATCAGAGAGTCCTGAGCTGCTCATGACCGTGAGCTCGGCTAGTATACCAGTTTTACACTCTGCAGAGGTTGTACCCTTTACCCACAAGTCATGTTACCCACCTGCCAAGGGGTCATGAATCCCATATACCTCTACCTAGGAAGCACGGCAGGGCAACACTACGAGGCCTTTACAAAGTTCCACTAGCTTCCGAAAACCCGCTACAGTTTATAGGAAGATCCAGTACAGGGTTCCTGGCTGACTGCCATCCCAGCAAAAATCAACCAGGGACCTCCCCGCACTGACCTCTCCCCTACTGCCCTTGCCCCTTTCGGGTAAGGTAGTCTTCCACTAGCTTTCCTAATTAGTCAGCCAAGGGGTCCCATTCCTCCCTTGTGGTGGCACGTGTTACTCAAGTTAAGCTCTATGTTCCAATTAACATTAATAATAACAACATGAACATAAACAGAATAACATCAAGAATTGGAACATAGAGGTAATAAATGATTATCCCAAAACCATATAAAGCAGTAGCAAACTACCCAAGTGATTCAGGGGTAAACAAGGTAATGAGATAAGCAATCTAGGGTGACCTATTGGGTCCCATCAAAATTAACCTATGCATGAGTATGTGATATTAAAGAACATTATTGGGTAAAAAGTGGTCAAGGGCACAACTTGCCTGCAATGAGCTCCTGCTCAGCTACTTCAACCTGCTGCTCACCAGTATCCTCAGCAACGGGCTCTTCTACTCGCCACAATACAAACAAGCACAGGATATAGGGAAAATTAACATTACACCAAGCACGTAAACAAAATACACAGAAATATTCTACATATTAAAATAAAAACTTAGGAACTGGAATCATAATTTTCTGAGTTATAGATTTCAAGTTATGCATTTTCAAAGGTTTTATGTGCTTTAAATAGGATTAAGTGATAAATAAATTTCCTACTGTTGTTATGCCCAAAACAGAGACACTAAGTGCTAGAGAATAAAATTACAAAATTTTAGGAACTGGAATGGATGAATTTGGAGTTAGTATGAATTTTCTATGAATTTATAAAGTTCTAGCAATTATTTTCATATTAAAAATTCATTTTCTATTTATTTTCTCTGGTTTTCGTGTTGACTGGACTGGGCCTCAAATCCAGAGAAACCCAGGGGGCTCGGGACAAGTTGCCCGAGACACAGCGCACAGTGCTCTGGACGGCGGGTTCTATTTCCAGAAGTCCAGGGGCTCTTTAATAAAAGTGCCAGCGCGAAAAGGTATGGTTGAATCTCGGCCGCACGATCTGAACTGAGCGGCCCAGATTAGATTTATTATACACCGAACCGGTACGCGACTGAAACCGTTCGATCGGTGATCAACGGCTCAGATTTTAAAACGCGGGGGATCACTCCGGTTCGCCCGATCTAGATGGACGGTCCGGATCCAATCCACCGAAACGTTATCTCGCGCTCTAATCCAACCGTCCATGCCCCGATCGACGGCCGCGGAGGCATCGTCACCAACCCAACAGAGCCGCGCGGCGGCGCTACCCTTCCGCGGCGGCGCCATCACCGGCGAGGTGACCGACCCGCGCGTCCGGGTTCTAAACTTCGATCCTAACTGCGCAAAATAATGCTGGGACCATGGTGATCAAATGGGCAGGCGACTTACCCACGGCGATGATCGGAGGGAAGCTGCCCACGAAGGTGTGCGGATCCGCGGCGGAGCTTGTACTCCGGTGACAAATCCAGGGGTCCCTGGTCGCCAATCCCGCACGCTGAGGCCACGGTCGAGTCACACACCGCAGGGCGAAGCTCCCAGGTCCCGATCCGAGGCCCGAACGGCAACACAGGCGGGGTTCCGCGGCGGCGGGTGAAGTTCTATCCTGGCGGCGGTGATTTTGTGCTCTGCGGGACGAAAAAGTGGTCAGGGGTTCCAGGCGATGGGGCGTGGTCTTTACTACTTGTAGCAGCGCGACCGTTACGCGGACTCCGAGATCACCGGAGGGCTCCCCACGCAAGGTGGCGCGGTCTGCGCGGCGAAGATCTCGCGAGCGTCGTTGCGAGGGAGAGAAGACGACCTGACAGGCAAGGGCCCGCGTGCCAGTGGAACTGCGTAGGTGGGCACGAGGCTGAGCAAATGACAAGCGGGCCCGTGTTGTCGGCACCAGGTGAAGCGCGAGCGCGCAATGAGTGCGGTGTGGAGGCTGACAAGTGGGCCCCGCCCGTCAGCGAGGGGAGGAGCGAGCGCGGTAAGGTGTTCTGGGCCGCGCGGGTGGTTTGGCCAAGTGGGCCGAATAGGTGGCCGCCGGCCCAGGTAGGGTTTATTCTTTTTCCTTTTTCATTTTCTTTTATTTCTTCTTTCTTTTATTTTTGAATCTAAGTTTTGAATTTCAAATTTGTGATGGACTTGTACTCAAATTTTTCTGAGTATATGATTTGGATAAAGCAGTGTGGAACAAATTTATCTATTCATAAGTTTTATTTCTTTGTATTACATAGCATTTTTCTTTCTTTCTTTCCAAGTTTTAGCATTTCTTTTAGGATTTAATTTCTCATTTGGATATTTAATATTTTTCTTGTCACAAAATGCACACAAAAATAAAATATCCAGCATGATGCAACAATTTAGTAGCATATCTTTTTATTAATTGTTTTTGGACATGGTGTTCACATATGATGATGCATAAAGTTCAAACTCACATAAAGAGAGAAATTGTTTTCTCTATTGGTATTTTATCTAGCTATTACAAAGTGGGTGTTACATCGTGGCCGAACCAACGGTCACATTGGTGCACCAGACTGTCCGGGGTGCACCGGTGCACCAACGGCTCTCAGACTCCAACGGTCGGCTTCGCCAAATAAGGAAGGATATCTGCACCGGACAGTGTCCGGTGGTGCACCGGACTGTCTGGTGCGCCAGTCGACAGAAGGCAAGATCTGCCTTCTAGGATTGCTCTCAACGGCTCCTAGCTACCTTGGGGCTATAAAAGGGACCCCTAGGCGCATGGAGGAGCACACCAAGCATTCCTTGAGCACTCTTGATCACTCACACTCCATTCTTGCGCACTTGTTCGACATTCTAGTGATTTGAGCTCCGTTCTAGTGTGCTAGTCTTTTGAGCTTAAGTCTGGGTCTTGCGTGTGTGTATTTGCTGTGATCTTAGTGTCTTGTGTGAGTTGCTAATCCCTCCCTTACTCCATGCTTCTTTGTGAACTTCAAGTGTAAGGGCGAGAGGCTCCAAGTTGTGGAGATTCCTCGCAAACGGGATTAAGAAAAGCAAGCAAAACACCGTGGTATTCAAGTGGGTCTTTGGACCACTTGAGAGGGGTTGATTGCAACCCTCGTCCGTTGGGACGCCACAACGTGGAGTAGGCAAGCGTTGGTCTTGGCCGAACCACGGGATAACCACCGTGCCATCTCTGTGATTGATATCTTTGTGGTTATTGTGTTTTGTTGAGACTCCTCTCTAGCCACTTGGCGATTATTGTGCTAATGCTTAACCAAGTTTTTGTGGCTTAAGTTTCAAGTTTCACAGGATCACCTATTCACCCCCCCTCTAGGTGCTCTCAATTGGTATCGGAGCCGTTCTCTTCACAAAGGGACTAATCGCCCGAAGAGATGGATCCTAAGGGGAAGGGAATCATGATCAACGATAAGGAAAAGGAGTCCTTCGTCAATGAGCCTAAGGATGACAAGCCTACCGACTCGGGCTCGGGCCACAGACGCAAAAATGGAAAGAAGAAGAAGACGAGACGCATCAAGGAGATCGTCTACTACGACGACAGTGATGAGTCCACTTCTTCCCATAAGGACAACGACGACAACGATTACGACAAACGAAAGACGGTTAACTCAAACTTTTCTTTCGATTATTCGCGTATTCCTCAAAGTTCAAATTCACATTTGCTCTCCATTCCTCTCGGCAAGCCTCCACACTTTGATGGGGAGGACTACGGATTTTGGAGCCACAAAATGCGTAGTCACCTGTTCTCTCTCCATCCAAGCATATGGGAGATTGTTGAGAATGTAATGAAATTTGATAGCTCGGATAGTCCTAATTTTATTAATGAACAGATTCATAGAAATGCACAAGCTACTACTGTGTTGTTAGCCTCCTTGTGCAGGGACGAGTACCATAAGGTGAGCGGCTTGGACAATGCCAAGCAAATCTGGGACACCCTCAAGATCTCTCATGAGGGGAATGATGTCACCTTGCTCACCAAGATGGAGTTGGTAGAAGGTGAGCTCAGAAGATTTGCGATGATAAGGGGCGAGGAGCCAACCCAAACATACAACCGGCTCAAGACCCTTATCAACAAAATAAGGAGCTACGGAAGCACGCGATGGACGGACCACGACGTCGTCCGACTAATGCTAAGGTCCTTTACCGTTCTTGATCCACATTTGGTGAATAATATTCGTGAGAATCCCAGGTACACCAAAATGTCGCCCAAAGAAGTCCTTGGAAAATTCGTAAGCGGGCGAATGATGATCAAGGAGGCGAGGTACGTGGACGACGCACTGAATGGTCAAATCAATGAGCCTCAACCCGTTGCTCTCAAGGCAACGAGAAGTAAGGAGGCGTTACCTAGCAAGGTGGCGCAAGTTGAGGCGGCAGGGCTCAATGATGAAGAGATGGCCCTCATCATCAAGCGCTTCAAGACGGCGCTTAAGAGTCGCAAGGGACAGCCAAGCAAGACCAAGTCAAAGGGGAAGCGCTCATGCTTCAAATGTGGTAAGCTTGGTCATTTTATTGCTAACTGTCCCGATAATGATAGTGACCAGGAAAAAGGAAACAAGAGGGAGAAGAAGAAGAATTACAAGAAGGCTAAGGGCGAGGCACATATTGGAAAGGAGTGGGATTCGGATTGCTCCTCCTCCGACTCCGACAATGAAGGACTCGCCGCCACTGCCTTCAACAAGTCATCCCTCTTCCCCAACGAGCATCACACATGCCTCATGGCGAAGGAGAAGAAGGTATGTACTCGGGATACCACTTATGCTTCTTCAATTGATGATTCTAGTGATGACGATGAGATAGACTATTCTAGTTTATTTAAAGGTTTGGATAGAATTAAAATTGGCAAAATTAATGAGTTAATTGATGCCTTGAATGAAAAGGATAGACTTTTAGAAAAGCAAGAGGACTTGTTGTATGAAGAACATGATAAATTTGTAGAGGCACAAAAAGCTCATGCTTTAGAAGTTAAAAGAAATGAAATGCTTTCTTATGAACTATCTACTTGTCATGAAACCATTGCTACTTTAAAAGGTGTTAATGACGATTTAAATGCTAAACTAGAAGTAGCTAGTAAATCTAACTCTTGTGTAGAACATGTTTGCACTAGGTGTAAAGATCTTAATGTTGATACTTGTAGTGAACACCTAGAGTGCATTTCTAAACTAAATGATGAAGTAGCTAGTCTTAATGCTCAACTTAAGACTAGCAAGAGTGAATTTGACAAACTAAAATTTGCAAGGGATGCCTACACAATTGGTAGACACCCCTCAATTAAGGATGGTCTTGGCTTCAAGAGGGAAGTCAAGAACTTAACGAGCCATAAGGCTCCCATCTCCGCCAAGGAGAAAGGGAAGGCCCCTATGGCTAGTAGTGTGCAAAAGAACCATGCTTTTATGTACCATGATAGGAGACAATCTAGAAATACTTATAGGAGTTGTAACGCATATGATGCTTTTGATTCTCATGCCATGATTGCTTCTAGTTCTCCCTATGTGCATGATAGAAATGTTGGTAAGAGAAATGTTGTTCATAATATGCCTAGGGGAAATGTTGTTAATGTTCCTAGGAAAGTTAATGAACCTTCCACAATATATCATGCTTGCAATGCTTCTTTTGTCATTTATAGAAAGAATAAGAAGGTGATTGCTAGGAAGTTAGGGGCAAGATGCAAGGGAGATAAAAATTGCATTTGGGTCCCTAAGACAATTGTGACTAACCTTGTAGGACCCAACAAGAGTTGGGTACCTAAAACCCAAGCCTAAATTTGCCTTGCAGGTTTATGCATCCGGGGGTTCAAGCTGGATTATCGACAGCGGATGCACAAACCACATGACGGGGGAAAAGAGGATGTTCTCTTCCTACGTCAAGAACAAGGATCCCCAAGATTCAATAATATTCGGTGATGGGAACCAAGGCAAGGTAAAAGGGTTAGGTAAAATTGCTATTTCATCCGAGCACTCTATTTCTAATGTGTTTTTAGTTGAGTCGCTTGGATATAATTTGTTATCTGTTAGTCAATTATGCAATATGGGATATAATTGTCTATTCACAAATGTAGATGTGTCTGTCTTTAGAAGGTGTGATGGTTCACTAGCTTTTAAGGGTGTACTAGACGGCAAACTTTATTTGGTTGATTTTGCAAAAGAAGAGGCCGGTCTAGATGCATGCTTAATGGCTAAGACTTGCATGGGCTGGTTGTGGCATCGCCGCTTAGCACATGTGGGGATGAAGAACCTCCACAAGCTTCTAAAGGGAGAACACGTGATAGGTCTAACTAATGTACATTTCGAAAAAGATAGACCTTGTGCAGCTTGTCAAGCAGGGAAACAGGTGGGAGGCTCTCATCACACCAAAAATGTGATGACCACATCAAGACCCTTAGAGATGCTTCATATGGACCTCTTCGGACCCATCGCCTATCTAAGTATAGGAGGAAGTAAGTATGGTCTTGTTATAGTTGATGATTTTTCCCGCTTCACTTGGGTATTCTTTTTGCAGGATAAATCTGAAACCCAAGGGACCCTCAAGCGTTTCCTCAGGAGAGCTCAAAATGAGTTTGAGCTCAAGGTGAAGAAGATAAGGAGCGACAACGGGTCCGAATTCAAGAATCTTCAAGTGGAGGAGTTCCTTGAGGAGGAGGGGATCAAGCACGAGTTCTCCGCTCCCTACACACCTCAGCAAAATGGTGTGGTAGAGAGGAAGAACAGGACGCTCATCGATATGGCGAGGACTATGCTTGGAGAGTTCAAGACCCCCGAGCGTTTTTGGTCGAAAGCCGTGAACACGGCTTGCCATGCCATTAACAGGGTTTATCTTCACCGCCTCCTCAAAAAGACTTCATATGAGCTGCTAACTGGTAACAAACCCAATGTGTTTTATTTTCGTGTATTTGGGAGCAAGTGTTATATTCTTGTGAAGAAAGGTAGAACCTCTAAATTTGCTCCCAAAGTTGTAGAAGGGTTTCTATTAGGTTATGACTCAAATACAAAGGCGTATAGGGTCTTCAACAAATCTTCGGGTTTGGTTGAAGTCTCTAGCGACGTTGTATTTGATGAGACTAATGGCTCTCCAAGAGAGCAAGTTGTTGATCTTGATGATGTAGATGAAGAAGACGTTCCAACGGCCGCAATGCGCACCATGGCGATTGGAGATGTGAGGCCACTGGAGCAAAAGGAGCAAGATCAACCTTCTTCCTCAACAATGGTGCATCCTCCAACCCAAGATGACGAACAGGTACCTCAAGTGGAGGCATGTGATCAAGGGGGAGCACAGGATGTCCAAGTTGAAGAGGAAGAAGCACAACCGGCACCTCCAACCCAAGTTCGAGCAACGATTCAAAGGGATCATCCCATCGACCAAATATTGGGTGATATTAGCAAGGGAGTAACTACTCGTTCAAGATTAGTTAATTTTTGTCAGCATTACTCTTTTGTCTCTTCTATTGAGCCTTTCAGGGTAGAAGAGGCCTTGCTAGATCCGGACTGGATGTTGGCCATGCAGGAGGAACTCAACAACTTCAAGCGCAATGAAGTTTGGACACTGGTGCCTCGTCCCAAGCAAAATGTTGTGGGAACCAAATGGGTGTTCCGCAACAAACAGGACGAGCACGGGGTGGTGACGAGGAACAAGGCTCGACTTGTGGCAAAAGGTTATGCCCAAGTCGCAGGTTTGGACTTTGAGGAGACGTTTGCTCCTGTGGCTAGGCTAGAATCAATTCGTATTTTGCTAGCATATGCCGCTCACCATTCTTTCAGGTTGTACCAAATGGATGTGAAGAGCGCTTTCCTCAACGGGCCGATCAAAGAGGAGGTGTACGTGGAGCAACCCCCTGGCTTCGAGGATGAACGGTACCCCGACCACGTGTGTAAGCTCTCTAAGGCGCTCTATGGACTTAAGCAAGCCCCAACAGCATGGTATGAATGCCTTAGAGACTTTTTAATTGCTAATGCTTTCAAGGTTGGGAAAGCCGATCCAACTCTTTTCACTAAGACTTGCGATGGTGATCTTTTTGTGTGCCAAATTTATGTCGATGACATAATATTTGGTTCTACTAACCAAAAGTCTTGTGAAGAGTTTAGCAGGGTGATGACGCAGAAATTCGAGATGTCGATGATGGGCGAGTTGAACTACTTCCTTGGGTTCCAAGTGAAGCAACTCAAGGACGGCACCTTCATCTCCCAAACGAAGTACACACAAGACTTGCTAAAGCGGTTTGGGATGAAGGACGCCAAGCTCGCAAAGACTCCGATGGGAACCGACGGACACACTGACCTCAACAAAGGAGGTAAGTCCGTTGATCAAAAAGCATACCGGTCAATGATAGGTTCTTTGCTTTATCTATGTGCTAGTAGACCGGATATTACGCTTAGCGTATGCATGTGCGCTAGATTTCAATCCGATCCAAGGGGGTGTCACTTGGTGGCCGTGAAGCGAATTCTTAGATATTTAGTCGCTACGCCTTGCTTCAGGATCTGGTATCCAAAGGGGTCTAACTTTGACTTGATTGGATATTCAGACTCCGACTATGCTGGATGTAAGGTCGATAGGAAGAGTACATCGGGGACGTGCCAACTCTTAGGAAGGTCCCTGGTGTCGTGGAACTCTAAGAAACAAACCTCTGTTGCCCTATCCACCGCTGAGGCCGAGTACGTTGCCACAGGACAGTGTTGCGCACAACTACTTTGGATGAGGCAAACCCTCCGGGACTTTGGCTACAATCTGAGCAAAGTCCCACTCCTATGTGACAATGAGAGTGCTATCCGAATAGCGGAAAATCCTGTTGAGCACAGCCACACAAAGCACATTGACATCCGGCATCACTTTTTGAGAGACCACCAGCAAAAGGGAGATATCGAAGTGTTTCATGTTAGCACCGAGAACCAGCTAGCCGATATCTTCACTAAGCCTTTAGATGAAAAGACCTTTTGCAGGCTGCGTAGTGAGCTAAATGTCTTAGATTCGCGGAACTTGGATTGATTCATAGCATACATGTATTTATGCCTTTGATCATGTTCCTTATGCATTTTTGTTGCTTACTGTGGTGCTCAAGTTGTACAATCACTCCTCGGACCTCACAAGTCCTTTTTGCAAGTGATGCACATATTTAGGGGAGTTGTGTTACAACTTGACCCTTTGAGACTAACCGTTTGCTTGAGTTTGCTTGATTTAGTCTCAAAGGAGGTTTGAAAGGGAAAAGGTGGACTTGGACCATGAAAGACTTCCACTGCACTCCGATGAGAGGGTAACTTATTCCAAGTTCATCTCACGTACTCTTATTGCCTTAGTGTTCTTATTTGAAGATTTTGGTGAGGCAATAGGGTTAAAGGGCCAAGATTGATCCCGTTTTGGTGCTTGATGCCAAAGGGGGAGAAAATAAAGGCCAAAGCAATAGATGGATCAGCTACCACTTGAGAAATTTTGAAAATAGTATATTAGAGCTTTTGGCTTGTCAAAACTCTTTTATTGTCTCTTTTGTCAAAAGTTGGCCTCTTGTGGGGAGAAGTGTTGATTATGGGAAAAAGGGGGAGTTTTGGAAATCCTTGATCCATTTCTGTTGGAATACCTCTCTTTATGTCTCTACATGTGGATTTGACTTAGAGATAGTAATTTGAGTTTGATTTGCAAAAACAAACCAAGTGGTGGCAAAGAGTGATCCATATATGTCAAATTTGATTCAAAACAACTTTGAGTTTTCATTTGCATTGATATTGCACTTGTTCTAGTCACTTTATGTTGTGTTGGCATAAATCACCAAAAAGGGGGAGATTGAAAGAGAAATGTGCCCTTGGGCCATTTCTAAGTATTTTGGTGATTGAGTGCCAACACAAGTGTCCTTGTGTTAATCTATGTAAAATGGTGGACAAAGTACAAATCATGTCAAAAGGTATGTTTCTAGATGTCGGTGTTTCGAAACCCGGGGGGTCCCTGGACCGACGAGTGAATTGTCGCCGCGTGCCCCAGCCCAGATGGGTCGACGCGAGGCGGAACGCGAAGGGGGGAAAGGAAGCAGCCGGAGGGAGGCAGACGTGAGAGAGCGGATCCCGCGGCCTTCGTGTTAGCCCCGCGCCTGAGTCGGGTGCGCTTGCAGTAGGGGGATACAAGCGTCCACGCGGGAGTGGGAGCGAGCGGCCTTGCGCGAGCGCTGTCCCGTCCTTCTCCGTGCAGGCCAACCCTCTGTAAGAGGGCCCTGGTCCTCCCTTTTATAGGCGTAAGGAGAGGATCCAGGTGTACAATGGGGAGTGTAGCAATGTGCTAACGTGTCTAGCGGTGGGGAGCTAGCGCCCTAAGTACATGCCATCGTGGCAGCCTGAGAGGTTTTGGCACCCGGTTCGTGTGGTGTCGTGGCCGTCGGAGGAGCGCTGGAGCCTGGCGGAAGGACAGCTGTCGGGGCTGTCGAGTCCTTGCTGATGTCCTCTTGCTTCCGTAAGGGGGTCGAGAGCCGCCGTCGTCACAGAGCGTGCGGGGCGCCATCATTGCCTATCTGGCGGAGCGAGCCAGATGGGACGCCGGTCTTGTTCCCCATAGCCTGAGTCAGCTCGGGGTAGGGTAATGATGGCGCCTCCTGTCGACGTGGTCGGTCCGCGCCCTAGGTTGGGCGATGTGGAGGCTCCTCCGAGGTCGAGGTCGAGTCTGTCTTCCGTGGCCGTGGTCGAGTCCGAGCCCCTGGGTCGGGCGAGGCGGAGACCGTCGGCTGAGGCCAGGGCTGAGTCCGAGCCCTGGGGTCGGGCGAAGCGGAGTCCGTCGTCTCCTGGGGCTGAGCCCAAGTCCGAGCCCTGGGGTCGGGCGAGGCGGAGTTCGCCGTCTTCCGGGGCTGAGCCCATGTCCGAGCCCTAGGGTCGGGCGAGGCGGAGTTCGTCGTCTTCCGGGGTTGAGCCCATATCCGAGCCCTAGGTCGGGTGGAGCGGAGTTCGCCGTCTTCCGGGGCTGAGCCCGAGTCCGAGCCTTGGGTCGGGCGGAGCGGAGTTCGCCGTCTTCCGGGGCTGAGCCCGAGTCCGAGCCCTAGGTTGGGCGGAGCGGAGTTCGCCGTCTTCCGGGGCTGAGCCCGAGTCCGAGCCCTGGGTCGGGCGGAGCGGAGTTCGCCGTCTTCCGGGGCTGAGCCCGAGTCCGAGTCCTGGGGTCGGGCGGAGCGGAGTTCGCCGTCTTCCGGGGCTGAGCCCGAGTCCGAGCCCTGGGTCGGGCGAAGCGGAGTTCGCCGTCTTCTGGGGCTGAGCCCGAGTCCGAGCCCTAGGGTCGGGCAAGGCGGAGTTTCCTATGACGCCCGAGGCCAGGCTTGGCTGCTGTCAGCTTCACTCTGTCGGGTGGCTCAGCAGTCGGAGCGGCGCAGGCGGCGCTGTCCTCTTGTCAGACCGGTCAGTAGAGCGGCGAAGTGACTGCGGTCACTTCGGCTCTGTCGACCGGAGGGCGTGCGTTAGGATAAAGGTGTCAGGCCACCTTTGCATTAAATGCCCCTGCGATTTGGTCGGTCGGCGTGGCGATGTGGCCAAGGTTGCTTCTCGGTGAAGACTGGGCGTCGGGCGAGCCGATATTGTGCCCGTTGCTGGAGGGGGGTCCTCGAGCGAGACGTAGGTTCTCTAGGGTCGGCTTCCCTTGCCCGAGGCTAGGCTCGGGCGAGGCACGATCATGTCCCTTGAATGGACCGATCCTTGACTTAATCGCACCCATCAGGCCTTTGCAGCTTTGTGCTGATGGGGGTTACCAGCTGAGATTTAGGGGTCTTGAGGGTACCCCTAATTATGGTCCTCGACAGTAGCCCCCGAGCCTCCGAGGGAGTACTAATACTCGCTTGGAGGCTTTTGCCGCACTTTTTTGCAAGGGGACCAGCTTTTTCGATTGCATTCTGTTCCGGTGGGAGCGCGCGAGCGCACCCGCCGGGTGTAGCCCCCGAGGCCTCGGAGGAGTAGTTTTACTCCTTCGAGGTCTTAGTGCGCTTCGCAACACTTCGGCTGGTCTAGTTGTTCCCTCATGCGAGCTGGCTGTAGCCCGAGTGCACGGTCGGGTCCCAAGTTCTCGGGCTGGTATGTTGACGCTGTCAACGGTTTGGCCGGAGCCGGGTTTGCGAGAGCAGCCCCTGAGCCTCTGCACAGGGCGAGAGGACGGTCAAGGACAGACTCGTCTTTTTTACATACGCCCCTGCGTCGCCTTTCCGCAAGGAGGAGGGGGGAAGCGCCATGTTGTCCTCGGAGGGCGCCGAACATGGTGTTTCCGGTGAGCTGCTGGCGGGTAATCCGAGCGGACGTCCGTGCCCCATTTGTTAGGGGTCGGCTAGAGGCCCAGAGGCACGCCCAAAAGTACCTGAGGGTGATCTGCCGGACCCGGTCCCCTATCGACGCGGTCCGAGGGCTCGATGCCTCCCTCTGATGGGATTCCGTTACAAGATCGTTCCTACTGGTCTCAGAAATGTCCTAGGGTACCTCGGGAGCGTAGCCCGAGCCTTGGTTATGTATCGAACGTACCCATGGTCATCCCTCGCTCTGTGTCTGAGGCGGCTGTGAACCCTTCGAGGGCCAGCCTACGAACCCCTGATCAGTAGTGGGCGTGGAGCCCGAGTGGCCTGAGGCGGCCGTTGAACCCTTCGAGGGGCCGGCCATCAAACCTCTGACCAGTAGTGGGCGCAGAACCCAATTGATCTGAGGCGGCCGTTGAACCCCTCCGAGGGGCCGGCCTTCGAACCTCTGATCAGTAGTGAGGCTCGGAGCCTGTTTCCTTCACAGAGAAGGGTCCTTTTCGGGGTATCCCCCTTTCCCGGTCCCTGTTGTAAGAGAGAGAAAGAGGAAAAGGAAAAGGATGCGAAGTCGAATGACGTGGCGTACCTTTTTCGACACGGTCATTATGGCGAAGGCGAAGCGTCGCTTGCTTCTCCCGCCTGAGGCGCCGCCTGTCCTGCCACGGAGTTAATGCGACAGGGCGAGTGGTTCGCGAGGCGGTCGTTGCGCGTGTGCGCGCCGTTTGAGGAACGGATCACGGGCGCGCCGTCTTCACGCCGTGGGAGAGGGCTCCCCCGCTGCCCCTGGATGGGACGTGAGCTTGGCTGACGACGTGACCGCTGCTTCTGCCCGCCTGTCACCGCCATTACTACCGGCCCAATTTTGACCGCATTTGACCGTCACGCTTGGCTGGCACTGCAGGGTTGCCTCGAGTCGCGGTATTGACTCCGCAGTCGAGGAGGCGCGGTAGTGGCGTGAGTGGCGGTGCAGTTGCTCACACGTAGCAACCGGCGCGCCGGTTGCATGACGCGTGGGCCTGGACCTCCATGCTGGGCTCGTTGGAGTTGAAGGGGCGCGCCCACTTGGCACAGTTGCATGCCGCCTGCATGGCTGTCCGCCCTTTCACCCGCTGGTCTGGGCGAAAGTGGAGGAGTGCTTGTAACCGCCGGGTGGTTGCATGCACCGCGCGCACGTGGCGGTTTGGCTTCTTCTCCCCTGGACCTTCTTGCATGACGTGTGGGACCCAGCCCCCGCGCCGTGGGGGGAGAATCTTGGAGCGTGTCGGAGAAGACTCAACCCGCAACGGTTGAGGACGCAAGTGGGGAGAGTCGCCTTTAAAAGGGGGGGCGACCCCCTTGGAGGGCAACCATGTCTTCGCGCTCCCCTCATGCATCGTGTCTTTCCACCTTACGAGCCCCCGGGCGGGGGACGCCCGGAACCCTTCCGTCTTGTCATCGGAGGAACGCAACTTCGTGGAAGTTGGTACCTTTCAGCCATCGTTCGGCTTCAAGGATTTTCATCATGCAGCCCGGCTGCATCCCCTCGCCGGTGGTCACCCAAGACGGTGACCTCCAGCTTGATGGCAGGGAGAAGCGAGCCGGGCTGCGGCCTCTACCCCTCCCTCAGCTTCAAGGATGTTCATCATCAGTGCTGGGGAGGGGAGTGTGCCGAGTTGGGGTCGGTCCCTGTGCGGGCGGTGGCCCGCTCCTTCCCTCAGTGATCGGGGGGAAGGGCGTCCGCCGTTCATGGCATGGGCAGCTGCCGCGTGCCCGGCTCTCTGAGCCGAGCGGCTTCGGAGCCGCTCCCGGTGCCGCCTTCCGCCACGGCAGCTGGAAGAGGTTCCGTCGCTGACGAGCTAGCCGGCGCCACCCACGGACTGCCCTCCAACTCTTTGGCCTTCTGTCCGTCCTTGCCTCTCGAGTTGGGGGCATGGGCGAGGGCCTCATGGTAGCAGCATCCGCCCTGAGGTCATTGCTGCTGCTGTTCGGCCCTCTGGGGCAGAAGTCGTCGTCGTTGCCGCTGCCGGGGCGGGCGACGGCGAGCCGTTCGTTGGTCTTCTGTCGCTCCACAGGCCCCCCCCCAGCGAGTGGGGTTGTTCGTACCTGCGGAGGTGGAACCGGAGTTCCGTTTGTAATGGCACCTTGAATGCCAGTGTTTTTGTTCATTGTGGCTGTCGAGGCCTGAACATGTATGTATTTTCGGCACAGAGCCGTGTTTTTTCTTCGTTTCGAGCACTAAGACTCGCCTTGTCGATTATCTGAGCCGCTTCACCGAGCGTGAGTTGCCTCGTGCAGAGGTGACGAGTGAGGTATCCGTATCCCGGAGGAGTAGGAGTCCCTCGGCTCGGTCGGCCTTGCAGTCCGAGACCCCTCTTGCTTAGTTAAAGGAACCCCTCGGCCGCCCTTCGATGAGCCGAAGCCGGAGGTAGCGGTGTCAGCACGGACGGAGGCAGAGTTGGCTTCGAAAAGGAGGTGTAGTTGGCCAAAGCCTGGCCGGGTCGTCCACTGGCGGAGCCGACGCCGGAGTTGAGTTGCCGAGGCCACAAGCCGAGCTGATGTCTTTGGGGGTCAGCTGGCCGAGGCCTCGGGGTGGCCGGCCGAGCCGCCTGCTCGGGCCGGATTCTCGAAGAAGACCCTGGCGGTGATGGCCCGGGCGTGGTGCTGATGCCGTCCTTCAGAGTGGGGGCCCTCCGACCGCGTCGCCGTCCGAGGCTAGGTCAGATCCCGCCGAAGGTGTAGTTGATGCCGAGGGTGCTGCTGCCCCCTTCGGCTGTCGACGTCCGAGCCTGCAGGATCAGGTTGTCTTGTAGTGTGTGTATGTTTTCTGCGGCCGTCGAGGCCTAAACACACCGTCGTCGTGTTGTAAAGCTGCGTTCCTTTTCCTCTTGTTTCGAGTATCCGGACTCATTTGTCGGTAACAGAATTGTTTGTGCGGGCGAGAGTTGCTTTTCACGGAAGGCGATGAGTGAGGTATCCGTATCCCGGAGGCGTAGGAATCCCTCAGCTCGGTCGGCCTTGCCGCTTACGTGCGCTCTTACTCGTCCATAGGGTTCTGTTACCGACGCAGTCGAGAAGGCCCGAAAAATCATTTCGACAGAGGAGCTCTCGAGCATGAAGACTTGTTCGGTCCGTGGAGTCACTTATCCGAACGCGAGTTACTTATCACAGAAGGTGATGAGTGAGGTATCCGTATCCCGGAGGCGTAGGAGTCCCTCGGCTCGGCCAGCCTTGGCTGCTTACGTGTACTCCGTCGTTTTCAGGATCCACTTTTGAAGTAGTCGAAGAGCACGAAAGGCATTCTGGCAGAAAAGATTTTTTTTCTTTTTTCGAGGAAAATTTCGACGCAAAGGGGGTTGCCCCCTTCTAGCCCCCGAGGGAGGGTCAGGCTTTGCCGAGGCAAGGCTGACCCTTCCTTGACGACCAGACTTGGTGTGTGAACGAGGTATACGAGCAACTTGAAAGCATCTTAAGGGTAGAAGCGACGTAGCTGTTGGATGTTCCAAGCGTTGCTGTAGACCTCGCCTTGGCTGTTGGCTAGCTTGTACGTTCCGGGCTTTAGGACCTTGGCGATGACGAACGGCCCTTCCCAGGGAGGCGTGAGTTTGTGCCGCCCTCGGGAGTCTTGTCGCAGCCAAAGCACCAGGTCGCCCACCTGGAGGTCTCGGGACCTAACCCCTCGGGCGTGGTAGCGTCGCAGGGACTGCTGGTACCGCGCCGAGTGTAGTAAGGCCATGTCCCAAGCCTCCTCCAGCTGGTCCAGTGAGTCTTCTTGGTTGGCTCGGTTGCTTTGGTCGGTGTAGGCCCTCGCCCTCGGGGAACCGTATTCCAAGTCTGTGGGCAAGATGGCCTCGACCCCATAGACTAGAAAGAACGGTGTGAAGCCCGTGGCTCGGCTCGGCGTTGTCCTCAGACTCCAGACCACCGAGGGGAGTTCCTTCATCCACCGCTTGCCGAACTTGTTGAGGTCGTTGTAGATCCGAGGCTTGAGTCCTTGCAGGATTATACCGTTAGCTCGCTCCACTTGCCCACTCGTCATGGGGTGAGCCACGGCAGCCCAGTCCACCCGGATGTGGTGATCCTCGTAGAAGTCCAGGAACTTTCTGCCGGTGAACTGGGTGCCGTTGTCGGTGATGATGGAGTTCGGGACCCCAAAGCGATGGATGATGTTGGTGAAGAACGCAACTGCCTGTTCGGACCTAATGCTGTTTAGGGGTCGGACCTCGATCCACTTGGAGAATTTGTCGATGGCGACCAACAGGTGCGTGTAGCCCCCGGGTGCCTTCTGCAAGGGGCCAACGAGGTCCAGACCCCACACAGCAAACAGCCAGGTGATGGGTATGGTCTGTAGAGCCTGAGCGGGCAGGTGGGTCTGCCTCGCGTAAAACTGACACCCTTCGCAGGTGCGGACAATTCTAGTAGCGTCGGCCACCACCGTCGGCCAGTAGAATCCTTGTCGGAAGGCGTTTCCAATGAGGGTTCGAGGTGCTGCGTGATGGCCGCAAGCCCCAGAGTATATCTCTTGCAAGAGCTGCTGGCCTTCGGCGATGGAAATGCATCGCTGGAGGATGCCTGAGGGGCTGTGGTGGTAGAGCTGGTTCCCATCCCCCAGCAAGACGAAACACTTGGCGCGTCGCGCCAACCGCCGAGCTTCGGCTTGGTCGAGGGGTAGCTCCCCTCGGCGGAGATATTGCGGGTACGGGGTCTGCCAGCTTTGATTAGGCGTGACCTCGCTCGGTTCCCCCTCGACGCGTAGTGCCTCACCCTCGGGGGCCGAGGGTACCTCGGGCTGAGCCGAGGGTACCTCGGACCGTGCTGAGGGTACCTCGGACCGGGCCGAGGGTATCTCGGACTGAACCGAGGATACCTCGGACTCAGCCGAAGGTGCCTCGGGCGGAGCCAAAGGTGCCTCGGGCTCGGGCGTGTCCTCGGTCTTGACGGAGGGTTGATGCAGGTCTCGGGAGAATACGTCCGGGGGAACTGTTGTTCGTCCCGAGGCTATTTTAGCCAGCTTGTTCGCAGTCTCGTTGTAGCGTCGGGCGATATGGTTGAGCTCGAGCCCGTAGAACTTGTCTTCCAGGCGCCGAACCTCATCGCAGTAGGCTTCCATCTTCGGGTCGCGGCAGTGGGAGTTCTTCATGACTTGGTCGATGACGAGCTGCGAGTCACCGCGAGCGTCGAGACGTCGGACCCCTAGCTCGATGGCGATTCGCAACCCGTTTACCAGAGCCTCGTACTCTACCACGTTGTTGGACGTCGGGAAGTGGAGGCGTAGCACGTAGCGTAGGTGCTTCCCGAGGGGTGAGACGAAGAGGAGGCCTGCGCCGGCCCCCGTCTTCATCAGCGACCCATCGAAAAACATGGTCCAGAGCTCCGGTTGGATCGGAGCCGTCCGGAGCTGGGTGTCGGCCCATTCAGCCACGAAGTCCGCCAAGACCGGGGACTTGATGGCCTTCCGAGGGGCGAACGAGATCGTCTCGCCCATGATCTCCACCGCCCACTTCGCAATCCTACCCGAGGCCTCTCGGGACTGGATGATTTCTCCTAGGGGGAAGGATGACACCACAGTCACCGGATGAGACTCGAAGTAGTGTCGCAACTTTCGCCGTGTCAGGATCACCGTGTACAGCAGCTTCTGGATTTGTGGGTAGCGGATCTTGGTCTCGGACAGTACCTCACTGATGAAGTAGACTGGCCTCTGGACGGGCAATGCATGCCCTTCTTCTCGTCTCTCAACCACGATCGCGGCGCTAACCACCTGGGTGGTTGCGGCGACGTAGATCAAGAGGGCTTCTCTGGCTGCGGGGGGCACCAAGATGGGCGCATTCGTGAGGAGCGCCTTCAGGTTCCCGAGGGCTTCCTCGGCCTCGGGAGTCCAAGCGAAGCACTCAGCTTTCCTTAAGAGGCGGTACAGAGGCAGACCTCTTTCGCCGAGGCGGGAGATGAAGCGGCTCAGAGCCGCGAGACATCCCATGACCCTCTGTACGCCTTTCAAGTCCTTGATTGGCCCCATGCTGGTGATGGCTGCAATCTTCTCCGGGTTGGCTTCGATGCCCCGCTCGGAGACGATGAACCCCAAGAGCATGCCTCGGGGGACCCCGAAGACACACTTTTTGGGATTAAGCTTCACGCCTTTCGCCTTGAGACATCGGAACGTCGCTTCAAGGTCGGAAAGGAGGTCGGAGGCCTTCCTCGTCTTGACTACGATGTCATTGACGTAGGCCTCGACCGTTCGGCCGATGTGTTCGCCAAACACATGGTTCATGCATCGCTGGTACGTTGCCCCCGCATTCCTCAAACCAAACGGCATTGTAACATAGCAGTACATGTCGAAGGGTGTGATGAATGAATTCGCAAGCTGGTCGGACTCCTTCATCCTGATCTGGTGATACCCTGAGTAGGCATCGAGGAAAGACAGGGTTTCGCACCCAGCAGTGGAATCCACGATCTGATCGATGCGAGGCAGAGGGTAGGGAACCTTCGGACATGCTTTGTTTAGACCAGTGTAGTCTACACACATCCGCCATTTCCCCCCTTTCTTTCTCACAAGCACAGGGTTGGCAAGCCATTCGGGATGGAATACCTCTTTGATGAACCCTGCCGCCAGTAGTTTATGGATCTCCTCGCCTATGGCTCTGCGCTTTTCTTTGTCGAATCGGCGCAGAGGTTGCTTCACGGGTCGGGCCCCAGCTCGGATATCCAGAGAGTGCTCAGCAACTTCCCTCGATATGTCGGGCATGTCCGAGGGACTCCACGCGAAAACGTCGGAGTTTGCGTGGAGAAAGTCGACGAGCACTACTTCCTATTTGGGGTCGAGCTCGAAACCGATCCGGATCTGCTTGGAGGCGTCGTTGCAGGGGTCGAGAGGGACGGACTTGACCGTCTCCGCTGGTTCGAAGTTGCCGGCGTGGCGCTTCACGTCGGGCGCCTCCCTAGAGAGGCTCTCCAGGTCAGCGATGAGGGCCTCGGATTCGGCGAGGGCCTCGGCGTACTCCACGCACTCCACATCGCATTCGTATGCGTATCGATACGTGGGCCCGACGGTGATGACCCCGTTGGGGCCCGACATCTTGAGCTTGAGGTAGGTGTAGTTGGGGACGGCCATGAGCTTGGCGTAGCATGGCCTCCCCAGCACTGCGTGGTAGGTTCCTCGAAACCCGACCACTTTGAACGTGAGGGTCTCCTTTCGAAAGTTGGAGGGTGTCCCGAAGCAGACGGGTAGGGCGAGTTGTCCGAGGGGTTGAACGCGCTTCCCGGGGACGATCCCGTGGAAAGGCGCAGCGCCCGTCCGGACCGAGGACAGATCGATCCGCAGAAGCCCGAGGGTCTCGGCGTAGATGATGTTGAGGCTGCTGCCTCCATCCATGAGGACCTTGGTGAGCCTGACGTTGTCGATGATGGGGTCGACAACGAGTGGGTATCTCCTCGGGCTCGGCACGTAGTCTGGATGGTCGGCCTGGTCGAAGGTGATGGGCTTGTCGGACCAGTCTAGGTAGACTGGCACCACCACCTTTATCGAGCAGACCTCCCGACGCTCTTGCTTGCGGTGCCGAGCCGAGGCGTTCGCCACTTGCCCACCGTAGATCATGAAGCAGTCGCGGACCTCGGGGAACCCTCCTGCCTTGTGATCTTCCTCCTTTGCGTCGTCGAGGGCCTTGCCACCCTCCGCGGGTGGCCCGGCCTTGTGGAAGTGTCGTCGAAGCATGGCACACTCCTCAAGGGTGTGCTTGACGGGCCCCTAATGATAGCGGCACGGCTCCTTGAGCATCTTGTTGAAGAGGTTGGCACCCCCGGGAGGCTTCCGAGAGTTCTTGTACTCGGCGGCGGCGACAAGGTCCGCGTCGGCGGCGTCGCGTTTCGCTTGCGACTTCTTCTTGCCCTTCTTCTTGGCGCCACGCTGAGTTGACGCCTCAGGAGCATCTTCCGGTGGGCGGCCCTGGGGCTGCTTGTCCTTCCGGAAAATGGCCTCAACCGCCTCCTGGCCAGAGGCGAACTTGGTGGCGATGTCCATCAGCTCGCTCGCCCTGGTGGGGGTCTTGCGACCCAGCTTGCTCACCAGGTCGCGGCAGGTGGTGCCGGCGAGGAACGCGCCGATGACATCTAAATCGGTGACGTTGGGCAGCTCTGTGCGCTGCTTCGAGAATCGCCGTATGTAGTCCCGGAGAGACTCTCCCGGCTGCTGGCGGCAGCTTCGGAGATCCCAGGAGTTTCCAAGGCGCACGTACGTGCCCTGGAAATTGCCGGCGAAGGCTTGGACCAGGTCGTCCCAGTTGGAGATCTGCCCCGGGGGTAGGTGCTCCAGCCAGACTCGAGCGGTGTCGGAGAGCAACAGGGGGAGGTTGCGGATGATGAGGTTGTCATCGTCCGTTCCGCCCAGTTGGCAGGCCAGCCGATAGTCCGCGAGCCACAGTTCTGGTCTCGTCTCCCCTGAGTACTTTGTGATAGTAGTCGGGGTTCGGAACCGGGTCGGGAATGGTGCCCGTCGTATGGCGCGGCTGAAAGCCTGCGGACCGGATGGTTCAGGCGAAGGACTCCGATCCTCCCCGCTGTCGTAGCGTCCCCCACGCCTGGGGTGGTAGCCTCGGCGCGCCCTATCATCGAGGTGGGCCCGATGGCTGTGATGATGACGCTCGTTGCCGAGGCGACCCGGGACTGCAGGCACTGTGTTGTGAGTGCGCCCGGAGTGGACCGAGGCTTCCCGCATGAATCGGGAAGTCGCGGCGCGATGTTCCGAGGGGAACCCCTGCCTTCGGGAGGCAGAGCTTTCGGCCCGTTGGACCGCGGCGTCCTCCAGGAGATTCTTGAGCTCTCCCTGGATATGCCACCCCTCGGTGGTTGATGGCTCCGGCATCGCGCGGAGGAGTATTGCCGCTGCAGCCAGGTTCTGGCCAACTCCGCTGGAATCCGGCGGCGGCCTCACCCTGACGTCGTCGGCGATGCGGTGCTGGATGTCCTGGGGGAGATGACGCGCTTCTCCGGTCGGGGGTTGGACCGCCCATTCCCGCCCGATGTCCCGGCGGATCGGCACAAGCGTTCCTGCTCTCTCGTCGAGCCTGGCCTGCCTCTCGCGGATTTGCTCGAGCTGTGGGTCAGGACCCCCCGCCGGGATGGGGACCACAGCTAGCTCCCGAAGGATGTCAACGCGAGGCACGGGCCCAGGGAGATCACCGTTTTCCGGCATACCAAGATGGTTGCCTTCGCCGGGACCCCCTAGATCGACGTGGAAACATTCACGACTTGGGTCGCGGTCCTCATTGTCGAGGCCGTGGCTACCGTCGGAACAGTCGGAAAGGCAGTAGTCACATGCGGTCATGAAGTCCCGCACGGCACTGGGGTTACCAAGTCTGGAGAAATCCCAACAGAGGTCGGGCTCGCCATCTTCCTCGGACCCCGAGGGCTCGTAGGTCGAGTCAGCCGTCAGTCGGTCCCAGGGTGACCGCACACGATAGCCCAGAGGGTTTGGACTCGCCTCTAAGAGAGTGCTCACCGAAGCGGAGTCGCTTGGTGGGTCGAGGCCGAATCCAAAAAACGTGTGATGGGAATCGGTCGGTACCTTTCGGTCGACGGTCGGTGACGAGGTCGCGTCTGGGACTGACTGCATCGTTGTCTCAGGTACGAGGGTGACGCCCAGCAAGTCCTTCGCGAGCGCGCTGGCGTTGTGCATTTGCTTGAGATTGGCGTGTTGCGGGGAGGCGGCGCTCGTCTTTGTCTCAAACGCGAGATCGATGCCCGACGCGCCCTCCGTTGGGGCGCAGGCGCCGTCAACTCGCTCGACAGCCAACGAGGTGCCGCTTCCCGCTTGGCCTTGGTTGCCCCGCCTCCTCCTCCATCGGCGGGGGAGGGGACGGGACAAGCCCGAATGTCGTCCTTCCACCACGTGGGGAAGGCGTCGTCGATTTCCCCGCCGGCGAGCGGGTTGTCGACCGCCATTGTCGCTGTCGCACGGCGGGGGAAGGAGTATCATGTCGTAGCTGCCGTCGAGGGACATGAACTCAAGATTCCCGAAACAGAGCACCGTCCCGGGCTGGAAAGGTTGCTGGAGACTGCCCATCTGGAGCTTGACGGGAAGCTGTTCGTCAACACGCAGCAGGCCCCTACCTGGCGCGCCAACTGTCGGTGTTTCGAAACCCGGGGGGTCCCTGGACCGACGAGTGAATTGTCGCTGCGTGCCCCAGCCCAGATGGGTCGACGCGAGGCGGAATGCGAAGGGGGGAAAGGAAGCAGCCGGAGGGAGGCAGGCGTGAGAGAGCAGATCCCGCGGCCTTCGTGTTAGCCCCGCGCCTGAGTCGGGTGCGCTTGCAGTAGGGGGATACAAGCGTCCACGCGGGAGTGGGAGCGAGCGGCCTTGCGCGAGCGCCGTCCCGTCCTTCTCCGCGCGGGCCAACCCTCTGTAAGAGGGCCCTGGTCCTCCCTTTTATAGGCGTAAGGAGAGGATCCAGGTGTACAATGGGGAGTGTAGCAATGTGCTAACGTGTCTAGCGGTGGGGAGCTAGCGCCATAAGTACATGCCATCGTGGCAGCCGGAGAGGTTTTGGCACCCGGTTCGTGTGGTGTCGTGGCCGTCGGAGGAGCGCTGGAGCCTGGCGGAAGGACAGCTGTCAGGGCTGTCGAGTCCTTGCTGACGTCCTCTTGCTTTCGTAAGGGGGCCGAGAGCCGTCGTCGTCACAGAGCGTGCGGGGCGCCATCATTGCCTATCTGGCGGAGCGAGCCAGATGGGACGCCGGTCTTGTTCCCCATAGCCTGAGTCAGCTCGGGGTAGGGTAATGATGGCGCCTCCTGTCGACGTGGTCGGTCCGCGACCTAGGTTGGGCGATGTGGAGGCTCCTCCGAGGTCGAGGTCGAGTCTGTCTTCCGTGGCCGTGGTCGAGTCCGAGCCCCTGGGTCGGGCGAGGCGGAGACCGTCGGCTAAGGCCAGGGCTGAGTCCGAGCCCTGGGGTCGGGCGAAGCGAAGTCCGTCGTCTCCTGGGGCTGAGCCCAAGTCCGAGCCCTAGGGTCGGGCGAGGCGGAGTTCGCCGTCTTCCGGGGCTGAGCCCATGTCCAAGCTCTGGGGTCGGGCGAGGTGGAGTTCGTCGTCTTCCGGGGTTGAGCCCATATCCGAGCCCTGGGTCGGGCGGAGCGGAGTTCGCCGTCTTCCGGGGCTGAGCCCGAGTCCGAGCCCTGGGTCGGGCGGAGCGGAGTTCGCCGTCTTCTGGGGCTGAGCCCGAGTCCGAGCCCTGGGTCGGGCGGAGCGGAGTTCGCCGTCTTCCGGGGCTGAGCCCGAGTCCGAGCCCTGGGTCGGGCGGAGCAGAGTTCGCCGTCTTCCGGGGCTGAGCCCGTGTCCGAGTCCTGGGGTCGGGCGGAGCGGAGTTCGCCGTCTTCCAGGGCTGAGCCCGAGTCCGAGCCTTGGGTCGGGCGGAGCGGAGTTCACCGTCTTCCGGGGCTGAGCCCGAGTCCGAGCCCTGGGGTCGGGCAAGGCAGACTTTCCTATGATGCTCGAGGCCAGCCTTGGCTGCTGTCAGCTTCACTCTGTCGGGTGGCTCAGCAATCGGAGCGGCGCAGGCGGCGCTGTCCTCTTGTCAGACCGGTCAGTAGAGCGGCGAAGTGACTGCGGTCACTTCGGCTCTGTCGACCGGAGGGCGTGCGTCAGGATAAAGGTGTCAGGCCACCTTTGCATTAAATGCCCCTGCGATTTGGTCGGTCGGCGTGGCGATGTGGCCAAGGTTGCTTCTCGGTGAAGACTGGGCCTCGGGCGAGCCGATAGTGTGCCCGTTGCTGGAGGGGGGTCCTCGGGCGAGACGTAGGTTCTCCGGGGTCGGCTTCCCTTTCCCGAGGCTAGGCTCGGGCGAGGCACGATCATGTCCCTTGAATGGACCGATCCTTGACTTAATCGCACCCATCAGGCCTTTGCAGCTTTGTGCTAATGGGGGTTACCAGCTGAGATTTAGGGGTCTTGAGGGTACCCCTAATTATGGTTCCCGACACTAGACTTAGTACATTGTTTTATGGACTAATGTATTGTGTCTAAGTGCTGGAAACAGGAGAAATTGAATTAGAAATGAGATGGCTTTGTTCAGCCAAAGTTTGCTCAGTCTGAGTGCACCGGACTGTCCGGTGGTGCACCGGACTGTCCGGTGGTGCACCGGACAGTGTCCGGTGCGCCAGGCTGGCTCTGGCGAACAGGCTACTCTTGGGACTTCGACGGCGGTGTACGGCTATATTTCACCGGTCTGTCCGGTGGTGCACCGGACTGTCTGGTGAGCCGTTCACAGGCGAACTCGTCGCTCTCGGGAGATGATTAACGGCGTACGGCTAAAATTCACCGGTCTGTCCGGTGGTGCACCGGACTGTCCGGTGAGTCAACAGTCAGCCGGGGCAATGGTCGGCCGAGGATTCCGCGCGTGACGCGTGGCCGAGCCAACGGTCACATTGGTGCACCGGACTGTCCGGTGTGCACCGGACAGTGTCCGGTGCACCAACGGCTCTCAGACTCCAACTGTCGGCTTCGCCAAATAAGGAAGGATATCTGCACCGGACAGTGTCTGGTGGTGCACCGGACTGTCCGGTGCGCCAGTCGACAGAAGGCAAGATCTGCCTTCCAGGATTGCTCTCAACGGCTCCTAGCTGCCTTGGGGCTATAAAAGGGACCCCTAGGCGCATGGAGGAGCACACCAAGCATTCCTTGAGCACTCTTGATCACTCACACTCCATTCTTGCGCACTTGTTCGACATTCTAGTGATTTGAGCTCCGTTCTAGTGTGCTAGTCTTTTGAGCTTAAGTCTGGGTCTTGTGTGTGTGTATTTGCTGTGATCTTAGTGTCTTGTGTGAGTTGCTAATCCCTCCTTTACTCCGTGCTTCTTTGTGAACTTCAAGTGTAAGGGCGAGAGGCTCCAAGTTGTGGAGATTCCTCGCAAACGGGATTAAGAAAAGCAAGCAAAACACTGTGGTATTCAAGTGGGTCTTTGGACCGCTTGAGAGGGGTTGATTGCAACCCTCGTCCGTTGGGACGCCACAACGTGGAGTAGGCAAGCGTTGGTCTTGGCCGAACCACGGGATAACCACCGTGCCGTCTCTGTGATTGATATCTTTGTGGTTATTGTGTTTTGTTGAGACTCCTCTCTAGCCACTTGGCGATTATTGTGCTAACGCTTAACCAAGTTTTTGTGGCTTAAGTTTCAAGTTTCACAGGATCACCTATTCACCCCCCCCCCCCCCTCTAGGTGCTCTCAGGGATCTCACCTACAATCACGCAGTAGGATCTATTGCCCACCGGAGGAGGGCGGGTCCACAGCGGCGTCGGACCACGGTGAGGAATTGCGGCATCGCCTACCCACAATCGTGCCCGAAACGACCATGTGCACCACTAGTGCGACTTCCCGAAGCACCCAAGTCCAGATCCGAGGTCACCAACCGGAATCACAACGATGCAGACGGTCCATCCCATCTCCCTCACGGCGACGAGCTCACTGCGGTATCGATGGTCGCCGGCCCTAGCACGCTACTGCGCTCTATCCCGTAGCAGATGAAGACTTCGCTCCCGGGGCTCCTATTTATGCGCCACGAGGTGAGGCCGAGTGGCCAGTAGCGCGAATCGCGGCAATCCTCATGGAGCTGGTGGCAACGGTTTCAGGGATAGGGACAACCCTGACTTTAGGGACCCACCTACCAGAGACCAACCGAGCATACGCGCATGAGGGGGAGTCCGCGTACTCGGCACGGGTCAATGGCCAGCGGGCCCTGCATGCCAGAGGCGGAGGTGAGAGCATGCACACTTATGTAGGAGCGGCCAGTTGACTCATGGGTCCCAGCCAGCACGGGCACGGATGAGGTGTGGTGCGTGGGTGTGATCCATTGGGCTGGGTGCACCGGGTAGAATGGGCTGCGAGTGCGGATTCGACCCAACAATGGCTTTTGTCTTTTCTTTTTCTTTTAAATTTCAGTTTTGTCTCTTCTTCTAAGTTTCCATACCAAATTTGCTAGTGAGTTACACAAATTAAGTGCATAAATAAGATACTAGCATGATATATTATAATTATTTACATATATTTTTCTTTCTAATGTATTTTTTCATTTTTATTTCATTCTCTTTCCCTTATTTCTCTTTCTATTTTCAAATTCTATTTTTTCAAACTTAAACTTGTCGCATAAATTTGAATATAAATGCAAAAAATATAAGAACTCAGCATAGAATGCACTTTTCTGTACTTATTTATTTGTTGTTTGACCAATATAAATCCATTATATGCATAAATAAAATAAATTCAAATAATCTTCAAAGGTTGCATAAATTCCCAAAACACTAAATTAATTGTATCTATTTATTTATGTCATTAGTATATTTTTTCCTGATACAAATTTTGGGCTTTACACCCCTAGGGGAGCTATCGTCGCGCGCACTTCTCGAAAATTGCCGCCACCACGCGCCTCGGGAACCGCTACCGTCGTGCACCTCTCAGGAACTATCTTCGCTTGTGCATCCGGGTGGGGCATCAAAACTGAACCCTAGCGACCTAGGGCTCCTTTTATAGATGCTCGAAACCTGGTGCGACTGAACCGGATACAGCATTGGGTCAGGACTTGTAATATACAATCTCTCTCTCTCTCTCTCTCTCTCTCTCTCTCTCTCTCTATATATATATATATATATATATATATATATATATATATATATATATATATATATATAGATGAAATGAGCTAGGCTGCCTACAGCAGTGCGTGCATATGACCGTGCAAAATATTGTTTTGCATTGTAGACCACACTGTTCATAGAGTGGAGATTAAAATAGGAGGTGTGACAGAGTTTGCTAGAGATGGTGTCAACTATCAGTAGTCTAACCCTCATTAGTATTCTTATTTCTGACCACTATCATATGTGTGAGGACTGTGCTATCAATGTGTGCATAGTGGTAAGCAAAATACTCGAAACCCAAACCTCGAACCCAAATTACCCAAACCTGAAACTGAAGTATCCAATCACAATTTTAGATAGCAATTATAAAAACCTGAATTTACTTTGGGTAGTTTGAGTAATGTTACCCGGTGCTGAACTGCCTGAATTACCCGACATATCTCAAATATCTAATATAGATATATTATTTGGAACAAATTGATATAAATCTATTCTAATTTAATAATATGTATGAGACTTGTGAGTAGTTTGGTGTGGCTATGAAAGCATACTGCCAGCTTGTAGAATAATTATATTATTTTGTTAAATGTAAAGTTTATGTCAATTTTATTGTCTTTGTTGTTTAATACTATAATCGGGTAATTCAGGATTACCGAGCCCAAACCGAATTTTCGAGTACTTGAAATTCTGGATAAAGGTTTTGAACGGGTGTATTTTGGATCCTTATTCTCAATCCCGGATTATCCAACCTAAAAAATCAGGCAACCCAGACGCTCGGGCCTGCTCGTGCATGTCGTTATCTAAGTGAGCCCTCCCTTATTAAAATCTTAGACCCTCAGGCCTCAGGGCCTGTAACTCCATCATATATTAGGCCTTGTTCGTTTGTGTCGGATTGGTGGGTCGGAACAATTCCGAGTCGGATTGCTTCTCTAATTTATATAAACTTTAATTAGGCGGAACGATTCCGGGTGTAATCCGATGTAAACGAACAAGCCCTTAAGGAAATACAATCCCTTATATGTAACTCCCAAATCCTATTATGAAATTTATAAATATTCCTTGAAAATATTAAGAATTAGAATGTCATTGCTAAAGTGAATATGAATTTGAAACCTAGAAAAGAAAATATAATCTATTTGTAAAGTGGAATATTCCTCTCATAAACTGTACTGTTGAAAATACTTTTCAAAATATCCAAGTAACCCTTAATAGAAAATATACATCAACCTCACTCAAAATAGGTAAGCTAGCAGCAAACATTCAATCTTTGAATTAACTTTTAATTGATCACACATTCAAAAGTAATATTTTAATATGTGAATTATTCTTTATTATATGTTTGGAGCATTTGCTCAAAGGAACGTAATAATAAGTAATAAAATATATATATATATGCATTCATGCTAGTTTTTGGGTTGTGCATCTAGTTTAGATTTGAAGTTTGAAATAGGATTTGAATTTGCTTTGAATTTGAAAACTAAAATAACATAGAAAATGAAAACAGAAAAAAAAAACCCTTACCTGGACTAAAACCCACATCCTAGCCCAATTCCCCCTCAACCAACCGTGTGGCCCATCTCCATTACCCCACTGGCCTAGTCTCTTTTTTCCTCGCCACACAGCCCAGCCACGGGAGTAGGGATGAAAACGGTCGGAAACGGTTGGTAAACACTAAAACCATTACCGCTTTCATATCTTTTATCGGAAACAAAATCGAAAACGGTAACTTCGGAAACAGAAACGATATCGGTATTTCGGAAACATCGGAAACGAAAGTTCGGCGCAGAAAATACACCGGTAACGGTCGGAATCTAAAATACGATCGGTAAACATATCAAACTTCATAATACAACAAAGTTGACAAAAGATCACAAAGACCGCAAGTTCACAATTCATGATATAACAAGTTCACAATATAACAAGTTCATAAGGTTCACAAATTTATAATATAAAAAGTTTACAAAGATCACAAGTTCACAATATAATAAGTTCACAGTATAACAAGTTTATAAAGATCACAAGTTCACAGGCTCAAAGTTCATAATACACAATATCCACTCGTTCTAGCTGACATGGCATGATTACTTACGAAATATTTTTTTCCTCACATAAAGAGTTTTTCACAACCTCACAGGAAAAGACTAAAACCTAGTGTGTGGAAAAGACCAAATCGTTAATCTCAACTGCCTTCCAACATCATCTATCCCAAAAAAATCTTAAGGCGTCCAAAAAATACAAAAATAAATCATCCTTATCTAGAGACATACAGGCGATGCGAAAAATCACATGCTGGAAAATTCCGAAAAATTCCGAGACACAATTCCGGAAAATTCCGAGACACAAATCCGGTAATTTCCGACAAAAAACGGTAACCGAAGGAAACGGTCGGTAAAACATCACGCCGATTCCGATAGAAAATTCCGAAAACCGATTCCGTTTTCGAAAAATACCGTTACCGATGAATCCGATCGAAAAATTTCGAAATCGATTTCCGGAATTCCGAAAAATTCCGAAACCGTTTTCATCCCTACACGGGAGCATGTTGACTTGTGGGACCGGTTCGCGGGCACCTCAGTCACCATTCATCACGCACTGGGCAATATGTTAACCGACGGATGGGCCCACTGGGTCATAGACTCTAGCGCATGCGGTCAACACCTCTTAGCTCACCAACGCAAGGGGCCCACCCGGCCAAGGTATCCTATTTCCCCGAGTCCGCATGTGCAAGCAATCACTGTCCGGTGGACCCGCTTGGACAACTTCCTCTCCTTCATCGTAACAACCCGAGGCAACTGTAACGCCCCGAATTTTGCAGTTGAATTTTTTTCTTTTCTTTACTCGCCAAAATTCGGGCGTTACCTTTTCTTTTTCTTTTTCCCCTCGCTAGACCTTGATCTTTTCCAAAGTCTTAGCGGGATTCGGTTTGGATTTCCCGTGTAAGAAAAACTCTAAAAATACTTTATGTTGTTTGATGCACCATGCCGAACCTTGCATTTCTTTTGATTGCTTTGAAAGTGCAAATGCATTCATGTAGAAAGATCGGATTTCGAAAATAAGGGAAGATCTTTTCTTTCTTCTTCTTTCTCTTTCTCTCTCTCTTTTTTTCTCTCTCTCTCCCGCGCCGTGGGCCGCTTCCGGCCGGCCCAGCCGCCCCTGGCGCCCCCTCTTGGGCCTTGGCAAGGCCCAGCCGCCCCCACCCCCTTCCCTTTTTCCCCAATTCCCCTCTCCCTCCCTCTCATTTTCTCCCTCCTCTCTCTAGCGCCGCCCCTACTCCCTGCCCTAGCCGCCGCCCCCTGCAGCCGACCCCAACCCTCGCCGTCGGCCGCCCATCGCCGGTGAGCCCCTCCCCCTTCCCTCTCCTCCCTCCCTCTCCCCTCCCTCCCTCCTCTCTCCTTGGCCACCGCCCCGGCCGTGCCCCCAGCCCAGCCGCTGGCCGCCCCCGGCGCGCCCTCTGGCCGCCCGGCCGACCCCTGGCCTGCCCCGGCCGCCCCCTGGCCGGCCACGGCCCCCTTCCCGGCCAGCCCCCCCCCCGGCCGCGCCCCCCTCGCCCGCCTGGCCCCTGGCCGCCAGCTCGGCTGGCCCTGGCCGCCAGCTCGGCTGGCCCTGGCCGCCAGCTCGGCCGCCCCGGCCCCCAGCTCAGCCGCCCGACCGCCCAGCTCAGCCGCCCAGCCCAGGGCCGGTTCAACCGCCCTAGGGCCGGTTCAACCGCCCCCCCCCCCCCTCTGTTTTTTTTATTTTTTTTATTTTATTTTATTTACTTTCTGTGATCATAATTACTTTATTTTAGGTAGGCTAATCACTGTTCATGCTATGGAAAATAGGAAGTTTAATTTAAAATTCCGTTATGCTGTTGATTCACGTAGTTAATTGTTTATCTCGTGCAATGTTGATCAACTAAAAATGATTAGGTTTCCATTAGTATATATATAACAGAATTCTTTTGTTAAGAACCAATTGTAACTGATCATTAGTGCATAAACTTTAAACCCCTGCGAGATCTTTCCCGTTTCTTTCTAACCATAACAAATGCGATGTCAAATGTCATACTTGATGCATATTCGTTTTACCTGTTCCCTTGTATGGTGTACTGTTCTTTTGTATTAAATATGTGGATGTATGTTTGCGCTCGCATAGAGAACGATCCGGTCGAAGAGCCCGAGGAATTTGCAGGAGAAGCCCCTGAGCAGCAGTCGGTTGGTGGAGGCAAGTGTCCTTTGACCTATCTCTGTCCTATTCATTCTTTAATTCACCTCCCGCATTACACATTTATACCTAAGGATTGACTAGCTTTTGTTATCCATGTCCTTGTTTACCTATTTGGGTCGGATTATTACTGCTTAGTTTGATGCTATTGCTCAACTCTAATCAATGAACATGATGTGATTATCTATGATACGCTGTTTTCCCCTTCTTATTTATGATCATATTTGTGACCTTTAAGGGGACTCGAGCGGTTTCTCGAGTGCCTCTCCGTAAGGACCTGTTCAATGGATGACCGCCCGGGAAAACAGTGCAACCATGAGGGTGGAATGGGACGCCCTTAGCTGAATAATTAGAGGAACCGGGGTGTAGTTCGCTTAGCCGTTGTGCCGTCAATGGGGCTCGGTGTATGCGGCTCGCTCTGCCAAGGTTGATTTGTCCCTTGGGGAGGAGTGCGGTACATTTAGGAAACCTAACGGGTGGCTACAGCCCCGGGGAATCTTTGTAAAGGCTACGTAGTGAGACCCTGCCTATTCACCTTGGTAGTGTTTAAGGGTTTGATCAGCCCGAGGCAAGAGGGAATCACGGCTTGTGGGTAAAGTGCACAACCTCTGCAGAGTGTTATGAAACTGATATATCAGCCGTGCTCGCGGTTATGAGCGGCCAAGGGAGCTCCAGAGATTAGTGATATTTGATCAGAGATATTGTGGTACAGGTGGCAATGAGATTGATGGTTCTGATTATGATTATGGTGTTGGTAAGTGGTATTCTTTCCGTTTGGAAAGGATACATTGGGCTAATAACTTGGGTTAATGTTAAAACCTGGCTTTCTACTAGTAAGTAATAACCTGACCAACTAAAAACAACTGCTTGACTTATCCCCACATAAAGCTAGTCCACTACAGCCAAACGGGATGCTTGCTGAGTATGTTGATGTGTACTCACCCTTGCTCTACACACCAACCCCCCCCCCCCCAGGTTGTCAGCATTGCAACCACTGCTCAGGAGAAGATGAAGCTGTGGAAGGAGACTTCCAGGAGTTCCAAGACTACGACGAGTTCTAGGTGTGGGTTAGCGGCAACCCCCAGTCGGCTGCCTGTGAAGGCCGCGTTATCTACGTTTCTTTTCCGCACTTTGATTTATTGTAAGAACTATATGGACGTCTCAGACGTATGATGTAATCGACTATTATTTCCCTTTTAATACTATTTGAGCACTGTGTGATGATGTCCATGTTATGTAACTGCTGTGTACGTGAATAACTGATCCTGGCACGTACATGGTTCGCATTCGGTTTGCCTTCTAAAAACCGGGTGTGACATAAGTGGTATCAAAGCCGTGCTGACTGTAGGACCGCTAACCTAGAGTAGAATGGTCGTTCTAAGGATTATAGACCTCTGTCCTTGCCTTGACTTTGATATCCCTTCAAAAGTTGGTCCTACTGACCAAATCTATGTTCTACTATATATTATACCTTGCTGAAAATTTTGTTTTATTCTGATCCTTCATTTATTTATGATTCATTATTATTCTGATCCTTCATTTATTTATGGTTCATTACTTGCTGGTCATATTAATTCTGTTCTCACCCTTTTTCTTGCGATGTCTTTTGTAGATGGCTCGACTTAGACACACTGCACGAAAGTCCGTCATCCCCTTCTTACCCTCCCGCCTTGCTGAGCGTCCGCTTCGCCGTCCCGTGGCCGGACAGTCCAGCCACTTGGAGAGACTGCACCACCGCCTGCATGAGGAGCAGGAACGTCGACGACAGGAGCAGCAGGGCTCTTCTTTCTCGCTCCAGCAGGAGATAGAGTCTGAGGAGCTGCTCCCCTGTGCTTCCCCTGGAGGCGCCCCCTGCCCCACCACTGGGCGCCCCAGCTTCTGGAGTAGCTGCTGGAGGAGACCCAGACGACGGAGGTGGCGACGACAGCTCGAGCCACGACCTCGACCTCTCTAACCATGAGCCGGAAGGATGGGTTGCTCGACCCATCACTCGCGACGCTGCTCGCGGGTGTCACTTCCACGACGCGCTCGACACCCTGCTACGTCGGGCACTCGACCGGCGTACTTGGTCCATCGAGTATCGCTGTGTGGTCTACCAGCATAGTCGCGGGGTCTACCCGGACCGCTGGGAGGCGACCTGCTTGGTGCGCCGTCCGGAGAACAGTCTCCAGGGCGCGGAGGCTTGCTCAGAGCACTATTCTATCTCTGAGCGAGACTCAGCTGAGGCAGCCATGCAGGATGCTGCACGGCGTGCGCTTTCGCACTACTGCTCGGTTCTCGGTGGGGTAGCTGACGGCCTCGACCTGAAGTATTACCCCCGCCGTCCATCTGGCAGCACAGGAGGCGTGATTGTTTCACCTGCTGGTGAGGACAATCCTAGGTTGAGCAGCACAGTCAACCTAGCCGCTGTGCTAAACACGGAGCTGGACCATGCATTAGACGAGCTGAGTAGGGCTCGTGCTGAGATCGCCCTGCTGCGGGCTGAGCGCGCGGAGCGTCGTCACTTGGATGATGGTTCCCCCGCCCCCGTTGGGACTCAGCACCCGTACCGCTCACCTCGGCGTGGACTCCAGTCTTATGGCAATCCCGACTGCAAGACCAAGATAAATCTAGAACCATAGATCGTTAGAGTTGGATCTTGTAATTAATACGAAATATATATACATAGAAGCTTCAGTCTTAGCGTTAGTCTCAGTCTTAGTTAGTCTTAGTTAGACAGGGTAGTTTGCTATATCCTGTGCATTTATGTTTGTCATGATGAACTATGTTTGGTTTGGATCTTTGTAATGACTGTCACCAGAGTGTGGGTATCCCCTGCATTTTGGTTTACCTATTATGTTAATGGAGTTAGTTATATAGTTGGGAAACCCTTTATTCTACTTTCCTCTTTATCTGAGAAGCTGTGTGGTCTGTGTTGGAGATCAGTGAAGATGCTCATCTGTTCAGTGCTGTTGAAGAATTCTATACTCTTTTCTTATGCTGCAAGATTTGCCAGATCAGTTCTGATGTGTGGTTGCGTTCTGCAGATGTCAGAGAACAGGCGCAGAGGAGGAAGGCGTGCTCAGCAGGAGCAAGCCGGTCAGCAAGATGAGGCGCCCCAGCAGCAGCTGCTGCCGCCCCCGCCCCCGATGTCGATTGAGCAGATGTTTCTGATGCAGACTCAGGCAGTTCAGGCCATCGGTCAGACTCTGGCCGCCATTCAGCAGCAGCAGCAGCAAGCACCACCCCAGCCTCAGATGCCTCAGATGCCCAGAGACAAGCGTGCTGAATTCATGAGAGGTCATCCCCCAACGTTCGCTCACTCTTCTGACCCCATGGATGCTGAAGATTGGCTACGCACTGTGGAGCGGGAGTTGCATACCGCTCAGTGTGATGACAGGGAGAAAGTCTTGTATGGTCCCCGTCTGTTGAGAGGAGCAGCCCAATCATGGTGGGAGTTTTACCTCGCCACCCATGCCAACCCCGATGCCATCACCTGGGAAGAGTTCAGAGGTAGCTTTCGTCAGTACCATGTGCCTGCAGGTCTGATGACAGTGAAGAAGGAGGAGTTCCTGGCCCTTAAGCAAGGGTCATCATCTGTCAGTGAGTATCGAGACAGGTTTCTGCAGTTGTCCCGTTATGCTCCTGAGGATGTCAACACTGACGCCAAGCGACAGTACCGTTTCTTGAGAGGCTTGGTTGACCCTCTGCAGTACCAACTGATGAACCATACCTTCCCGACATTCCAGCACCTGATTGACAGAGCAATCATGACAGAAAGGAAGCGTAAGGAGATGGAAGATCGTAAGCGCAAGATCAGTGGACCCCAGCCTGGAAGCAGCAGCCGTCCTCGTTTTTCAGGCAATCAACCTCAGCAGTTCAGGCAGAACCAGCGTCCACCTCAGCAGCATCAGCAGCGTCAGCAGTATCAACAGTTCCAAAGGCAGTATCCTCAGCATCAGTACCAGAACCGTCAGAGCAATCAATCAGGAGGTCAGTTTCAGAGGCAGAATCAGCAGACACCTCGTCTTCCTGCCCCAGCAAGCCAGCAGAACAATCAGGCAGCACCAGCTCAGGTTGGAAACAGAGCATGTTTCCACTGTGGAGAGCAAGGCCATTGGGTGATGCAATGTCCGAAGAAGGCAGCCCAGCAGCAGTCAGGCCCCAATGCCCCAGCGAAGCAGAATGTGTCCCAGCCTGGAGCAGGCAACCGCCCTCAGCAGCGCTATAATCATGGGAGACTGAACCACTTGGAGGCTGAAGCAGTTCAGGAGACTCCCGGCATGACAGTAGGTATGTTCCCAGTCGATTCCCATATTGCAGAAGTGTTATTTGATACTGGAGCAACGCATTCTTTTATTACTGCATCATGGGTAGAAGCACATAATCTTCCAATTACTACCATGTCAACCCCCATTCAAATTGACTCAGCTGGTGGTAGAATTCGAGCTGATAGCATTTGTTTGAATATAAGTGTGGAAATAAGGGGGATAGCGTTTCCCGCTAACCTCATAGTAATGGGTACTCAGGGAATAGATGTCATCCTAGGGATGAATTGGCTAGATAAGTATCAGGCAGTTATCAGTTGTGATAAAAGGACAATCAAGTTGGTGTCCCCACTAGGAGAGGAAGTGGTGACCGAGTTAGTCCCGCCTGAGCCGAAGAAAGGAAGTTGTTATCAGATGGCTGTCGATAGCAGTGAAGCAGACCCAATTGAGAGTATCAAGGTTGTGTCTGAATTCCCAGATGTGTTTCCAAAGGACTTACCGGGTATGCCACCAGAGCGGAAAGTTGAGTTTGCCATAGAGCTTCTTCCTGGAACCGCCCCTATCTTTAAGAGAGCTTACAGAATATCTGGACCAGAGTTGGTTGAGCTTAAGAAGCAGATTGATGAGCTGTCAGAGAAAGGTTACATCCGGCCAAGCACCTCGCCTTGGGCCGCCCCTGTCCTGTTTGTGGAAAAGAAAGATGGCACAAAGAGGATGTGTATCGATTATCGAGCTTTGAATGAAGTCACGATCAAGAACAAGTATCCCTTGCCCAGAATAGAAGATCTGTTCGACCAGTTGAGAGGAGCCAGCGTGTTCTCCAAGATTGATCTGAGGTCAGGTTATCATCAGCTCAGGATCCGACCTTCGGACATTCCGAAGACGGCATTCATTACCAAGTATGGTTTGTATGAGTTCACAGTGATGTCTTTTGGTTTGACCAATGCACCAGCGTTCTTTATGAACTTGATGAACAGTGTATTCATGGATTATCTTGATAAGTTTGTGGTGGTATTCATTGATGACATTCTGGTTTATTCTCAAAGTGAAGAAGAGCATGCAGATCATTTGAGGATGGTATTGCAGAGATTGCGAGAGCACCAGTTGTATGCAAAGTTGAGCAAGCGTGAGTTCTGGATCAGTGAAGTCCTGTTCTTGGGTCACATAATCAACAAAGAAGGATTGGCTGTGGATCCGAAGAAAGTGGCAGACATTCTGAACTGGAAAGCGCCAACGGATGCTCGAGGAATCAAGAGCTTCATTGGAATGGCCGGATATTATCGGCGATTCATTGAAGGGTTTTCGAAGATTGCGAAACCAATGACAGCGTTGCTAGGCAACAAGGTTGAGTTCAAGTGGACCCAGAAATGTCAAGAGGCCTTTGAAGCGCTGAAAGAGAAGTTGACAACAGCGCCTGTCCTAGTCTTGCCTGATGTGCACAAGCCCTTCTCTGTGTACTGTGATGCTTGTTACACAGGTTTGGGATGCGTGTTGATGCAAGAGGGAAGAGTTGTGGCTTACTCGTCCCGACAGCTGAAGGTTCATGAGAAGAATTACCCAATCCATGATCTAGAGTTGGCAGCAGTGGTTCACGCACTGAAGACATGGAGGCACTATCTGTATGGGCAAAAATGCGATGTTTACACAGATCACAAGAGTCTAAAGTACATATTCACTCAGTCAGAATTGAATATGAGGCAGCGAAGATGGTTAGAGCTGATCAAAGACTATGAGTTGGAGATTCATTACCATCCAGGCAAAGCAAACGTAGTGGCAGATGCTTTGAGCAGAAAGAGTCAAGTCAATCTGATGGTCGCTCGTCCGATGCCTTATGAGTTGGCCAAGGAGTTCGACAGGTTGAGTCTCGGATTTCTGAACAATTCGCGAGGAGTCACAGTTGAATTGGAACCTACCTTGGAGCGCGAAATCAAAGAAGCGCAGAAGAATGATGAGAAGATCAGTGAGATTCGGCGACTGATTCTAGATGGCAGAGGCAAAGATTTTCGAGAAGATGTAGAAGGCGTGATATGGTTTAAAGACCGCTTGTGTGTTCCCAATGTCCAGTCCATTCGGGAGTTGATTCTCAAGGAAGCTCATGAGACAGCCTATTCGATTCACCCTGGTAGTGAGAAGATGTATCAGGATCTGAAGAAGAAATTCTGGTGGTACGGAATGAAGAGGGAAATTGCAGAGCATGTGGCTATGTGCGATAGTTGTCGAAGAATTAAGGCAGAGCACCAGAGACCTGCTGGATTGTTGCAACCGTTGCAGATTCCTCAGTGGAAATGGGATGAAATTGGCATGGATTTCATAGTCGGATTGCCTCGCACTCGAGCCGGCTACGATTCCATTTGGGTAGTGGTGGACCGTTTGACCAAGTCAGCCCACTTCATACCTGTCAAGACCACCTACAGCAGTGCAGTATTGGCAGAGTTGTATATGTCTCGGATCGTTTGTCTTCATGGTGTGCCAAAGAAGATAGTGTCAGACAGAGGAACGCAGTTCACCTCTCATTTCTGGCAGCAGTTGCATGAAGCCTTGGGCACACATCTGAATTTCAGTTCAGCTTATCATCCGCAGACAGATGGCCAGACCGAAAGAACCAATCAAATTCTTGAAGATATGTTGAGAGCCTGTGCGTTGCAAGATCAGTCCGGATGGGACAAGAGATTGCCTTATGCAGAGTTTTCCTATAACAACAGTTATCAGGCCAGTTTAAAGATGTCACCATTTCAAGCGCTCTATGGAAGGAGTTGCAGAACTCCGTTGCAATGGGATCAGCCTGGAGAGAAGCAAGTGTTTGGGCCAGACATTTTGCTTGAAGCTGAAGAGAACATCAAGATGGTCCGAGAGAATCTGAAGATAGCGCAATCGAGGCAGCGAAGCTATGCAGACACAAGAAGAAGAGAGCTGAGTTTTGAAGTCGGAGACTTTGTCTATCTGAAAGTGTCACCGATCAGAGGAGTCAGAAGGTTCGGAATCAAAGGCAAGCTAGCACCCCGCTACATTGGTCCGTACCAGATCCTCTCAAAGCGTGGAGAAGTGGCCTATCAGCTCAGCCTGCCAGAGAATTTGTCAGCTGTGCATGATGTCTTTCATGTGTCTCAGTTGAAGAAGTGCTTGCGTGTGCCAGAAGAGCAGTTGCCAGTGGAAGGTCTGGAAGTCCAGGAGGACTTGACCTATGTCGAGAAGCCAGCTCAGATTCTTGAGATTGCAGACAGAGTCACCCGAAGAAAAACCATCAGAATGTGCAAAGTCAGATGGAGTCACCACTCTGAGGAAGAAGCAACCTGGGAGCGTGAAGATGATTTGATGGCCAAGTACCCAGAGCTCTTTGCTAGCCAGCCCTGAATCTCGAGGGCGAGATTCTTTTAAGGGGGATAGGTTTGTAACGCCCCGAATTTTGCAGTTGAATTTTTTTCTTTTCTTTACTCGCCAAAATTCGGGCGTTACCTTTTCTTTTTCTTTTTCCCCTCGCTAGACCTTGATCTTTTCCAAAGTCTTAGCGGGATTCGGTTTGGATTTCCCGTGTAAGAAAAACTCTAAAAATACTTTATGTTGTTTGATGCACCATGCCGAACCTTGCATTTCTTTTGATTGCTTTGAAAGTGCAAATGCATTCATGTAGAAAGATCGGATTTCGAAAATAAGGGAAGATCTTTTCTTTCTTCTTCTTTCTCTTTCTCTCTCTCTTTTTTTCTCTCTCTCTCCCGCGCCGTGGGCCGCTTCCGGCCGGCCCAGCCGCCCCTGGCGCCCCCTCTTGGGCCTTGGCAAGGCCCAGCCGCCCCCACCCCCTTCCCTTTTTCCCCAATTCCCCTCTCCCTCCCTCTCATTTTCTCCCTCCTCTCTCTAGCGCCGCCCCTACTCCCTGCCCTAGCCGCCGCCCCCTGCAGCCGACCCCAACCCTCGCCGTCGGCCGCCCATCGCCGGTGAGCCCCTCCCCCTTCCCTCTCCTCCCTCCCTCTCCCCTCCCTCCCTCCTCTCTCCTTGGCCACCGCCCCGGCCGTGCCCCCAGCCCAGCCGCTGGCCGCCCCCGGCGCGCCCTCTGGCCGCCCGGCCGGCCCCTGGCCTGCCCCGGCCGCCCCCTGGCCGGCCACGGCCCCCTTCCCGGCCAGCCCCCCCCCCCCCCCCCCCCGGCCACGCCCCCCTCGCCCGCCTGGCCCCTGGCCGCCAGCTCGGCTGGCCCTGGCCGCCAGCTCGGCTGGCCTTGGCCGCCAGCTCGGCCGGCCTCGGCCGCCAGCTCGGCCGGCCTTGGCCGCCAGCTCGGCCGCCCCGGCCCCCAGCTCAGCCGCCCGACCGCCCAGCTCAGCCGCCCAGCCCAGGGCCGGTTCAACCGCCCTAGGGCCGGTTCAACCGCCCCCCCCCCCTCTGTTTTTTTAATTTTTTTTATTTTATTTTATTTACTTTCTGTGATCATAATTACTTTATTTTAGGTAGGCTAATCACTGTTCATGCTATGGAAAATAGGAAGTTTAATTTAAAATTCCGTTATGTTGTTGATTCACGTAGTTAATTGTTTATCTCGTGCAATGTTGATCAACTAAAAATGATTAGGTTTCCATTAGTATATATATAACAGAATTCTTTTGTTAAGAACCAATTGTAACTGATCATTAGTGCATAAACTTTAAACCCCTGCGAGATCTTTCCCGTTTCTTTCTAACCATAACAAATGCGATGTCAAATGTCATACTTGATGCATATTCGTTTTACCTGTTCCCTTGTATGGTGTACTGTTCTTTTGTATTAAATATGTGGATGTATGTTTGCGCTCGCATAGAGAACGATCCGGTCGAAGAGCCCGAGGAATTTGCAGGAGAAGCCCCTGAGCAGCAGTCGGTTGGTGGAGGCAAGTGTCCTTTGACCTATCTCTGTCCTATTCATTCTTTAATTCACCTCCCGCATTACACATTTATACCTAAGGATTGACTAGCTTTTGTTATCCATGTCCTTGTTTACCTATTTGGGTCGGATTATTACTGCTTAGTTTGATGCTATTGCTCAACTCTAATCAATGAACATGATGTGATTATCTATGATACGCTGTTTTCCCCTTCTTATTTATGATCATATTTGTGACCTTTAAGGGGACTCGAGCGGTTTCTCGAGTGCCTCTCCGTAAGGACCTGTTCAATGGATGACCGCCCGGGAAAACAGTGCAACCATGAGGGTGGAATGGGACGCCCTTAGCTGAATAATTAGAGGAACCGGGGTGTAGTTCGCTTAGCCGTTGTGCCGTCAATGGGGCTCGGTGTATGCGGCTCGCTCTGCCAAGGTTGATTTGTCCCTTGGGGAGGAGTGCGGTACATTTAGGAAACCTAACGGGTGGCTACAGCCCCGGGGAATCTTTGTAAAGGCTACGTAGTGAGACCCTGCCTATTCACCTTGGTAGTGTTTAAGGGTTTGATCAGCCCGAGGCAAGAGGGAATCACGGCTTGTGGGTAAAGTGCGCAACCTCTGCAGAGTGTTATGAAACTGATATATCAGCCGTGCTCGCGGTTATGAGCGGCCAAGGGAGCTCCAGAGATTAGTGATATTTGATCAGAGATATTGTGGTACAGGTGGCAATGAGATTGATGGTTCTGATTATGATTATGGTGTTGGTAAGTGGTATTCTTTCCGTTTGGAAAGGATACATTGGGCTAATAACTTGGGTTAATGTTAAAACCTGGCTTTCTACTAGTAAGTAATAACCTGACCAACTAAAAACAACTGCTTGACTTATCCCCACATAAAGCTAGTCCACTACAGCCAAACGGGATGCTTGCTGAGTATGTTGATGTGTACTCACCCTTGCTCTACACACCAACCCCCCCCCCAGGTTGTCAGCATTGCAACCACTGCTCAGGAGAAGATGAAGCTGTGGAAGGAGACTTCCAGGAGTTCCAAGACTACGACGAGTTCTAGGTGTGGGTTAGCGGCAACCCCCAGTCGGCTGCCTGTGAAGGCCGCGTTATCTACGTTTCTTTTCCGCACTTTGATTTATTGTAAGAACTATATGGACGTCTCAGACGTATGATGTAATCGACTATTATTTCCCTTTTAATACTATTTGAGCACTGTGTGATGATGTCCATGTTATGTAACTGCTGTGTACGTGAATAACTGATCCTGGCACGTACATGGTTCGCATTCGGTTTGCCTTCTAAAAACCAGGTGTGACAGCAACGAAGATCATCGTATCCATCATCACGTGTCCATTTTCCGCTAGACGTTGTAGGCTTCCTCGGCGCATACAAGACAAAGACTCGGCCCCCTCCTCGTCTGTTCACGCCAGCATCTTTGTAAGCGAGCACTGAGAGAGAGATCGAGGGAGTAGGGAGCATCGCCACCATGGGACTTCAATCGCGCCACGGTCTGGGGTCCGAGTGCGTGCCGGGAAGGTGTTAGGAGAATCGTCGTGGCCTATGGAGCATTTGTGAAGCATCAACATCTACAGAGGGTCGTCCGACACCGGAGAATTGCTCATCGGAGCAAGGATTCCCCCACCGAGCCGTTGTTCCCGTGGTCGGGCCTCTCATCGCTGTAATATGTGGTAAGGAGCCTCCCATATGTTTCGCCTTGAGTCAAGCAGCGCGTAGCACCTTTCAATTTGGGTTATGGAGCTCTAGGGTCAAGGATTGCCCCTCACACCGGTGTGCATGCCGTCGGGTGGGCGGCGGCGCCGCGCTCCGCCGTCGGGGTAGGGGCAGATAGCCCTCGGCTTTTGATGTGTGGGAAAACAGTTAGGATTATACCGCCCGCGTACCCCTTCACCCCTTTGATCTAGGCCGCGGATCAGTTGATGGTCAGCCCAGGGCGCTCTGCGCTGGTCAGCCAGGGTAATGTTGCGAAAGAGACCGTGAAGATTCTATTTATTCACCCGCAGTCCACCCTAATACAAAGACTTTACATATTAGTCCTGTTATTTATGATTTTCACCGCGAGCTTCTTGAAATTTGTGGCCATCGTCCCTGGTCACGTTAAAATGAATAAACTAAATTATAAAATTCGGGAAATTCCCTCAAAAATGATTTTTAGTATGAAAACAAATCTAGAAACCTTAGAAAATTCATAACTCCCTCGTTTTAACTCCGATTTTAGTGGTTCTCAAACCTACGGTTTTCGTAGCGACACATAGATTATTATTGTGTTGTTTGTGTCCATGTTTGGTGTAATGTTACCATATCCATTATTTGTTTATTTGTATGTATTGCTACGAGTAGAAGCGAGGTGACGAGGAACCTGAAGACTAAATTGGAGAAGTACCTATAGTTGCAAGTAAAAGGCAAGTTGTGTCCTTGATCACTCTCTTTGACCTAATAATGTTATGTTAATCACCTTGGCACAATTACGTTAAGCTGATGGGACCTAATTGGTGACATAGTTTTGTTTACCCTACACCTTGCAAACAAATGAATTATTGGGTAGTCTTGCTAGTGCTCTACTTGGTTTTTGGGTCAATGTTACTTATGATTTATGTTCATGATCCATTATGATCTATTATTGTTGGCTTTATTATTATTCATGATAAGATCATTTTATTAATTGGAACATGGAGCGATCACCCGAGACAACAGTGCAACCACAAGGATTATATGGCAACTTGGCCAATTAGTTGGAAAGCTAGTGTGGGATAATCCTTTACCGAAAGGGGCAAGCGGGGAGACGTCGCTGCAGAGTATAGTGCTGGTTGTAATTACTGTAATGGGGTTACAAGCCATGAAAAAGGCATATGCTTCATTCGTCCTGAAACCGTGGTGAATTTTCTCATGCTAATGAAACTTTGTAAAGTCCTTGTAGTGAGCACTTACCAACTCACCTTGGTAGTGTTTAAGGGTTTGCGCAACCCGAGGCAAATAAGTGATCACGACTTGTAGGTAAATATGTGTGAAAGGGAATTAGGCTTACACCTATTTCCTAAACTAATTTTGGTGGTTGAATTGCCCAACACAAATAATTAGACTAACTAGTTTGCCCTAGTTTATAAGTTCTACAGGTGGCAAAGGTACACAATAAGCCAATAAAAAGATCAAGAGAAAGGGTTCAAACAAAGGAGCAAAGGGACAACCGAAGGCTGCCCTGGTCGGGCACACCGGACTGTCCGGTTATCCACCGGACAGTGTCCGGTGCACCAGGGAACTACAAGATGAACTTCGCACCTTCGGGAATTCTCAGGGTCGGCGCGCTATAATTCACCGGACTGTCCGGTGTACACCGGACAGTATCCGGTGTACACCGGACAGTGTCCGGTGCTCCAAGAAGGCGCGGCTCTGAACTCGCCAGCCTCGGGAATTCGCAACGGCTGCTCCGCTATAATTCACCGGACATGTCCGGTGTACACCGGACTGTCCGGTGTGACAACGAAGCAACGGCTACTTCAGGCGCCAACGGCTACCTACAGCGCATTAAATGTGCGCCAGCGCGCGCAGAAGTCAGACACGCCCATGCTGGCGCATCGGACACTCTACAGTGCATGTCCGGTGCGCCACCGGACATCAAGGCGGGCCCAGCAGTCAGAGCTCACACGGTCGGAACCCCAACGGCCGGGTGACGTGGCTGGCGCACCGGACATGTCCGGTGTACACCGGACTGTCCGGTGCACCATACGACAGACAGCCTCCACCCAAACGGCTAGTTTGGTGGTTGGGGCTATAAATACCCCCAACCACCCCACATTCAAGTCATCCAAGTTTTCCACTTCTCAACCACTTACAAGAGCTAGACATTCAATTGTAGACACACTCAAGTGATCAAATCCTCTCCAATTCCACACAAGGCTTTAGTGATTAGCGAGAGAGATTTGTCGTGTTCTTTTGAGCTCTTGCGCTTGGATTGCTTCTTTTCTTTCTCACTTGTTCTTGTGATCAAAGCTCACTTGTAATCAAGGCAAGAGACACCAATTGTGTGGTGGTCCTTGCGGGGAAGCTTTGTTCCCGGTTTGATTTGAGAAGAGAAGCTCACTCGGTCCGCGGGACCGTTTGAGAGAGGGTAAGGGTTGAAAGAGACCCGGCCTTTGTGGCCTCCTCAACGGGGAGTAGGTTTGCGAGAACCGAACCTCGGTAAAACAAATCCGCGTGTCACACTCTTCATTCGCTTGCGATTTGTTTTACGCCCTCTCTCTCGGACTCATTATTATTTCTAACGCTAATCCGGCTTATAGTTGTGATTAATTTTGTAAATTTCAGTTTCGCCCTATTCACCCTCCCTCTAGGCGACTTTCAATTGGTATCAGAGCCCGGTGCTTCATTAGAGCCTAACCGCTCGAAGTGATGTCGGGAGATCACACCAAGAGGGAGATGGAGACCGGCGACAAGCCCACTACGAGTCACGGGAGCACTTAATCGGAAGAGTCCCGCACCAAGAGGAAGGAGAAGAAGAAGAGCTCCCCCAACAAAGGGAAGGGGAAGGAGAAGAAATCCTCTTCCCACAAGTCGCATCGGAGAGGCGACAAGCACAAGAAGATGAGGAAAGTGGTCTACTACAAGACCGGCACTTTATCAACGTCGACCTCCGACTCCGACGCACCGTCCGTTACTTCTAAGCGCCAAGAGCGCAAGAAGTATAGTAAGATCCCCCTACGCTACCCTCACACTTCAAAACGTACTCCTTTACTCTCCGTTCCATTAGGCAAACCACCGGTTTTTGACGGTGAAGATTATAATATGTGGAGTGACAAAATGAGACACCATCTAACCTCACTCCACACAAGCATATGGAATGTTGTTGAGTTTGGTGTACAGGTACCATCCGTAGGGGATGAAGACTACGACTCGGACGAGGTAGCCCAAATCCACCACTTTAACTCCCAAGCAACCACTATACTCCTCGCCTCTCTAAGTCGAGAGGAGTATAACAAGGTGCAAGGGTTAAAAAGTGCGAAGGAAATTTGGGATGTACTCAAGACCGCGCACGAAGGAGACGAGGTGACAAAGATCACCAAGCGGGAAACGATCGAGGGGGAGCTCGGTCGCTTCATGCTTCACCAAGGGGAGGATCCACAAGCTATGTACAACCGCTTGAAGACCTTGGTGAACCAAGTGCGCAACCTTGGGAGCGAAAAATGGGATGACCATGAGATGGTCAAGGTTATTCTTAGATCCCTCGTATTTCTTAACCCTACACAAGTGCAATTAATTCGAGGTGATCCTAGATATAAGCTAATGTCTCCCGAGGAGGTTATAGGAAAATTTGTGAGCTTTGAGCTAATGATTAAAGGCTCAAAGAAAATCATCGAGCAAGGCACCTCCTCCACACCCGAGGCACAACCGGTCGCTTTCAAGGCGACGGAAGAAAAAAAGGAGGAGGCTACTCCAAGTCGAACACCCATCGACGCCTCCAAGCTCGACAACGAGGAGATGGCGCTCATCATCAAAAGCTTCCGCCAAATCCTCAAGCAAAGGAGGGGGAAAGACTACAAACCCCGCTCCAAGAAAGTATGCTACAAATGTGGTAAGCCCAGTCATTTTATTGCTAAATGTCCATTATCCAGTGATAGTGACAGGGGCGATGACAAGAAGGGAAGAAGAAAGGAGAAGAAGAGGCACTACAAGAAGAGGGGCGGCGATGCCCATGTTTGCCGGGAGTGGGACTCGAACAAGAGCTCCACCGACTCCTCCGACGAGGACGCCGCCAACATCGCCGTCACCAAGGGACTTCTCTTCCCCAACGTCGGCCACAAATGCCTCATGGCCAAGGACGGCAAAAAGAAGAAGGTCAAATCCAAATCCTCCACTAAATATGAGTCCTCTAGTGATGATAATGCTAGTGATGAGGAAGATAATTTGCGTACCCTTTTTGCCGACCTCAACATGCAACAAAAGGAAAAACTAAATGAGCTAATTAGTGTCATCCGTGAGAAGGATGATCTCTTGGACTCCCAAGAGGACTTCCTAATCAAGGAAAATAAAAAGCATGTTAAGGTTAAGAATGCTTATGCTCTAGAAATAGAAAAATATGAAAAATTATCTAGTGAGCTAAGCACTTGCCATGAGACTATTGACAACCTTAGAAATGAAAATGCTAGATTAACTGCTAAGGTTGATTCACATGTTTGTGATGTTTCAATTCCCAATCCTAGAGATGATAATGTTGATTTACTTGCTAGGATTGATGAGTTGAATGTTTCTCTTGCTAGCCTTAGAAATGAGAATGAGAAATTGATTGCTAAGGCTAAAGATTTTGATGTTTGCAATGTTACAATTTCTGATCTTAGAGATAAAAATGATATATTACGTGCTAAGATTGTTGAACTTAATTCTTGCAAACCCTCTACATCTACCATTGAGCATGTCACTATTTGTACTAGATGTAGAGATATTGATGTTGATGCTATTCATGATCACATGGCTTTAATTAAACAACAAAATGATCATATAGCATTATTAGATGCTAAAATTGCCGAGCATAACTTAGAAAATGAAAAATTTAAATTTGCTAGAAGTATGCTCTATAATGGGAGACGCCCTGGCATTAAGGATGGCATTGGCTTCCAAAGGGGAGACAATGTCAAACTTAATGCCCCTCCTAAAAATTTGTCTAACTTTGTTAAGGGCAAGGCTCCCATGCCTCAGGATAACGAGGGTTACATTTTGTACCCTGCCGGTTATCCCGAGAGCAAAATTAGGAGAATTCATTCTAGAAAGTCTCACTCTGGCCCTAACCATGCTTTTATGTATAAGGGTGAGACTTCTAGCTCTAGGCAACCAACCCGTGCTAAGTTGCCTAGAAAGAAAACTCCTAGTGCTTCAAATGATCATAGCATTTCATTTAAAACTTTTGATGCATCATATGTTTTAACTAACAAATCCGGCAGGTAGTTGCCAAGTTTGTTGGGGGCAAACACAAGGGCTCTAAGACTTGTGTTTGGGTACCCAAAGTTCTTGTTTCTAATGCCAAAGGACCCAAAACCGTTTGGGTACCTAAAGTCAAGAACTAAACTTGTTTTGTAGGTTTATGCATCCGGGGGCTCAAGTTGGATCATTGACAGCGGGTGCACAAACCACATGACAGGGGAGAAGAAGATGTTCTCCTACGAGAAAAACCAAGATCCCCAACGAGCTATCACATTTGGGGATGGAAACCAAGGTTTGGTCAAAGGTTTTGGTAAAATAGCTATATCTCCTGACCATTCCATTTCCAATGTTTTTCTTGTAGATTCTTTAGATTACAATTTGCTTTCCGTTTCACAATTATGTCAAATGGGCTACAACTGTCTATTTACTGATGTAGGTGTCACTGTCTTTAGAAGAAGTGATGATTCAATAGCATTTAAGGGAGTGTTAGAGGGTCAGCTATACTTGGTAGATTTTGATAGAGCTGAACTCGACACTTGCTTAATTGCTAAGACTAACATGGGTTGGCTCTGGCACCGCCGACTAGCTCATGTTGGAATGAAGAATCTTCATAAGCTTCTAAAGGGAGAGCACATTTTAGGACTAACAAATGTTCATTTTGAGAAAGACAGGATTTGTAGCGCATGCCAAGCCGGGAAGCAAGTTGGCACTCATCATCCACACAAGAACATCATGACAAGTGACAGGCCACTGGAGCTCCTACACATGGACCTATTCGGCCCGATCGCTTATATAAGCATCGGCGGGAGTAAGTATTGTCTAGTTATTGTGGATGATTATTCTCGCTTCACTTGGATGTTCTTTTTGCAGGAAAAATCACATACCCAAGAGACCTTAAAGGGATTCTTGAGACGGGCTCAAAATGAGTTCGGCTTAAGGATCAAGAAAATTAGAAGCGACAACGGGACGGAGTTCAAGAACTCACAAATAGAAGGCTTCCTTGAGGAGGAGGGCATCAAGCATGAGTTCTCCTCTCCCTACACACCACAACAAAATGGTGTAGTGGAGAGGAAGAATCGAACTCTATTGGACATGGCAAGAACCATGCTTGATGAGTACAAGACACCGGATCGGTTTTGGGTCGAGGCGGTCAACACCGCCTGCTACGCCATCAACCGGTTATATCTACACCGAATCCTCAAAAAGACATCCTATGAACTCCTAACCGGTAAAAAGCCCAATATTTCATATTTTAGAGTTTTTGGTAGCAAATGCTTTATTCTTGTTAAGAGAGGTAGAAAATCTAAATTTGCTCCTAAAACTGTAGAAGGCTTTTTACTAGGATATGACTCAAACACAAGGGCATATAGAGTCTTTAACAAGTCCTCAGGACTTGTTGAAGTTTCTTGTGACGTTGTGTTTGATGAAACTAACGGCTCTCAAATAGAGCAAGTTGATCTTGATGAGATAGGTGAAGAACAGGCTCCGTGCATCGCGCTAAGGAACATGTCCATTGGGGATGTGTGCCCTAAGGAATCAGAAGGGCCTCCACATGCACAAGATCAACCATCCTCCTCCACACAAGCATCTCCACCAACCCAAAATGAGGACGAGGCTCAAATCGATGAAAGAGATGATCAAAGAAATGAGCCACCTCAAGATGACGGCAATGATCAAGGGGGAGATGCAAACGATCAAGACAAGGAGGATGAAGAACCAAGGCCGCCACACCCAAGAGTCCACCAAGCAATCCAACGAGATCACCCCGTCAACACCATCCTCGGCGACATTCATAAGGGGGTAACCACTCGATCTCGTGTTGCACATTTTTGTGAGCATTACTCTTTTGTTTCCTCTATTGAGCCACACAGGGTAGAGGAAGCACTTCAAGATTCGGATTGGGTGATGGCGATGCAAGAGGAGCTCAACAACTTCACTAGGAATGAGGTATGGCATTTAGTTCCACGTCCTAATCAAAATGTTGTAGGAACCAAGTGGGTCTTCCGCAACAAGCAAGACGAGCATGGTGTGGTGACAAGGAACAAAGCTCGACTTGTGGCCAAGGGATACTCCCAAGTCGAAGGTTTGGATTTCGGTGAAACCTATGCACCCGTAGCTAGGCTTGAGTCAATTCGCATATTATTAGCCTATGCTACTTACCATGGCTTCAAGCTTTATCAAATGGACGTGAAGAGTGCCTTCCTCAATGGACCAATCAAGGAAGAGGTCTATGTTGAGCAACCTCCTGGCTTTGAAGATAGTGAGTACCCTAACCATGTCTATAGGCTCTCTAAGGCGCTTTATGGGCTCAAGCAAGCCCCAAGAGCATGGTATGAATGCCTAAGAGATTTCCTTATAGCTAATGGCTTCAAAGTCGGCAAGGCTGATCCTACTTTATTCACTAAAACTCTTGACAATGATTTATTTGTATGCCAAATTTATGTTGATGATATTATATTTGGGTCTACTAACGAATCTACATGTGAAGAATTTAGTAGGATCATGACACAGAAATTCGAGATGTCTATGATGGGGGAGTTGAAGTATTTTCTAGGATTCCAAGTCAAGCAACTCCAAGAGGGCACCTTCATTAGCCAAACAAAGTACACTCAAGACATTCTAACCAAGTTTGGAATGAAGGATGCCAAGCCCATCAAGACACCCATGGGAACCAATGGGCATCTCGACCTCGACACGGGAGGTAAATCTGTCGATCAAAAGGTATACCAGTTGATGATTGGTTCATTACTCTATTTTTGTGCATCTCGACCGGACATTATGCTTTCCGTATGCATGTGTGCAAGATTCCAAGCCGACCCTAAGGAATCACACCTTACGGCCGTAAAACGAATCTTGAGATATTTGGCTTATACTCCTAAGTTTGGGCTTTGGTACCCTCGGGGATCCACATTTGATTTGATTGGTTATTCGGATGCCGATTGGGCGAGGTGTAAGATTAATAGAAAGAGCACATCGGGGACTTGCCAGTTCTTGGGAAGATCCTTGGTGTCTTGGGTTTCAAAGAAGCAAAATTTGGTCGCTCTTTCTACTGCCGAAGCCGAGTATATTGCCGCAGGCCATTGTTGCGCGCAACTGCTTTGGATGAGGCAAACCCTGTGGGACTATGGTTACAAATTAACCAAAGTTCCTCTTCTATGTGATAATGAGAGTGCAATCCGCATGGCGGATAATCCCGTTGAGCATAGCCGCACTAAACACATAGCCATTCAGTATCATTTTCTTAGGGATCACCAACAAAAGGGGGATATCGAGATTGCATATATTAACACTAAAGATCAATTAGCCGATATTTTTACCAAGCCACTAGATGAACAAACTTTTACCAAACTTAGGCATGAGCTCAATATTCTTGATTCTAGAAATTTCTTTTGCTAATTTGCACACATAGCTCATAAATATACTTTTGATCATGTCTCTTTTATATATGCTATGACTAATGTGTCTTCAAGTGTATTTCGAACCAAGTCATAGGTATATTGAAAGGGAATTGGAGTCTTTGGCGAAGACAAAGGCTTCCACTCCACTCTATCACTAATCCTTCGCCGTCACTCCGAGCATCTCTCCATCTTTGGTATAATCTTCACTCATATGTTTTATTTGCTAAAGGGGAGAAAGTAGTTATCAAAGGGCCTATATTTCACTCTAAGCATCCGTTTTTGGCGATTCATGCCAAAGGGGGAGAAAGTATTGGCCCAAAGCAAAAGGACCGCACCACCACCCTAATTTTAAAATTAATGATTTTCAATTGCAAATTTTAAATTGGTATCTCTTTGTGTTCTAAAAGGGGAGAAAGTAGCACCTTTTAAAATTGATATCTTAAAAACCCTCTTGAACACTAAGAGGAGAATTTATTGAGGGGGAGTTTTGTTTAGTCAAAGGAAAAGCATTTCAAACAAGGGGAGAAAAATTTCAAAACTTAAAAATGCTTTGCAAAATCTTATTCATTTACCTTTGACTATTTTGCAAAAGGACTTTGAAAAGAATTTGCAATAACAAAACATGTGGTGCAAGCGTGGTCCAAAATGTTAAAAATAAAGAAACAATCCATGCATATCTAGTAAGTAATATTTATTGGCTCAATTCTAAGTAACCTTTGCACTTACACTTTGCAAACTAGTTCAATTATGCACTTCTATACTTGCTTTGGTTTGTGTTGGCATCAATCACCAAAAAGGGGGAGATTGAAAGGGAATTAGGCTTACACCTATTTCCTAAACTAATTTTGGTGGTTGAATTGCCCAACACAAATAATTGGACTAACTAGTTTGCCCTAGTTTATAAGTTCTACAGGTGGCAAAGGTACACAATAAGCCAATAAAAAGATCAAGAGAAAGGGTTCAAACAAAGGAGCAAAGGGACAACCGAAGGCTGCCCTGGTCGGGCACACCGGACTGTCCGGTGTGCCACCGGATAGTGTTCGGTGCACCAGGGAACTACAAGATGAACTTCGCACCTTCGGGAATTCTCAGGGCCGGCGCGCTATAATTCACCGGACTGTCCGATGTACACCGGACAGTGTCCGGTGCTCCAAGAAGGCGCGGCTCTGAACTCGCCAGCCTCGGGAATTCGCAACGGCTGCTCCGCTATAATTCACCGGACATGTCCGGTGTACACCGGACTGTCCGGTGTGACAACGAAGCAACGGCTACTTCAGGCGCCAACGGCTACCTGCAGCGCATTAAATGCGCGCCAGCGCGTGCAGAAGTCAGACACGCCCATGCTGGCGCACCGGACACTCTACAGTGCATGTCCGGTGCGCCACCGGACATCAAGGCGGGCCCAGCAGTCAGAGCTCCAACGGTCGGAACCCCAACGGCCGGGTGACGTGGCTGGCGCACCGGACATGTCCGGTGTACACCGGACTGTCCGGTGCATCATACGACAGACAGCCTCCACCCAAACGGCTAGTTTGGTGGTTGGGGCTATAAATACCCCCAACCACCCCACATTCAAGTCATCCAAGTTTTCCACTTCTCAACCACTTACAAGAGCTAGGCATTCAATTCTAGACACACTCAAGTGATCAAATCCTCTCCAATTCCACACAAGGCTTTAGTGATTAGCGAGAGAGATTTGTCGTGTTCTTTTGAGCTCTTGCGCTTGGATTGCTTCTTTTTTCTCACTTGTTCTTGTGATCAAAGCTCACTTGTAATCAAGGCAAGAGACACCAATTGTGTGGTGGTCCTTACGGAGAAGCTTTGTTCCCGGTTTGATTTGAGAAGAGAAGCTCACTCGGTCCGCGGGACCGTTTGAGAGAGGGTAAGGGTTGAAAGAGACCCGGCCTTTGTGGCCTCCTCAACGGGGAGTAGGTTTGCGAGAACCGAACCTCGGTAAAACAAATCCGCGTGTCACACTCTTCATTCGCTTGCGATTTGTTTTGCGCCCTCTCTCTCGGACTCATTATTATTTCTAACGCTAACCCGGCTTGTAGTTGTGATTAATTTTGTAAATTTCAGTTTCGCCCTATTCACCCCCCCCCCCCCTCTAGGCGACTTTCAATGTGCAACCTCTGTAAAGTACAAAACTGGTATATCAGACGTGCTTAGAGTCGTGAGCGGCTCGGACCCTCACATGAGTAACTTATAAAAATTAAATTTAATATATCATTTGCATTGCATTGTGCGATTTATTGTTAATTGTGATCAGTTATTTAATTGGGTTGGTATACACTTATACTTAGTAATTGCTAATAAAATTTTGACCAACTTATTAAAAGCAATGTTTGGCCTTAACCATTCTCCTTGGTAAGCCTTGCACTACACTTTTTTTCACACTTGTTGAGCGATGACCGTATGGGAGCTCATCATTGCTATAATCACACTAGGTGAAGAGCAGGTACCACCAGAGGAGGACTTTTACGACAAGTTTGATGAGATCTAGGCGTCATCTCCAAGTCAACTATGGTGTCGTGGAGATAGTTAGCTTAGCTTGAATTATTTATCATCAATTATTTTGTAAGACATTATCGTTATGTAATAAAGTTTATGACACTCGTTTTTATACACTGAGTCATTATATATGTGGATTTGCTTTCGCGCACATACGAGATATACCCGGATTTGTCCTTAATTTCGCATACGAGATATACCCGGATTTGTCCTTAATTTCGGGTGTGACATTATATCTAGATAATGGGTATTATAACTAGATAAGGGAGATTAAGAAAACAAGGCAACAACAGCAAATCGAAAAAAAAAATTAAAGTTTGTTCGTTGTACTGTGGCTGTGAAAATATTGTTATGGGATGTAAAAAAGGTTGTAGATTAAAAAAACTAAAAACCGCTTGGTAAAATTAGGTATGGGAGTCATAGACGAGTGGATAGACGAAGCAATATTCTTTTACTTATTAGTGACAGGCAAGTAATATTTGAAAAGTTCTTCCACACAAAAACCACTAAAACAATGTCAGAGATGCTTTCAAGAGATGCTTTCAAGTGTCCACTGCCAGAAAGACTGCTTTGAAAAGCAGACTTTTGGTTTGCCTTTAAGTTTTTAGGAGTCAGGCCACAATCAAAAGCCCCGTAGCCTCCCTGTTAGCACGATATGAAAGCCCCAAGCTGCTCTACGTTTCTACCTTGCCGAGAATCGCAACCAACAGCTCGTCTCTACTCTACCAGCATCGTGCTCTTCAGCAACCAGCTCACTGCCAGACATCACCGCTCGCTGCGTCCCCGTGGGCGCCGTCTCTGACCAGGAGCTGCCGCGGCAAGATCATCATTGCGGCACCTGGTGCATGCATTCATCCCTAATCAGTAAAGGCATGTTTTCCTTATTTCTCGTTGAGCATCCGACCAGCTGACGTAAGAAACATTACATTATCTATTGAAACAAACGGAAAGAATAATCGTTTCTATGCAGAACGCGCCATACAACAGTCCACCAAAAGCGGCCGACTGTATATACACAGGAGGTTCGACGAATCTGGTGCCTCCACGGGATACTCGCCACCATGAGACTTTCCAGTATCAAGCTCCAGTTGCATCATCAATCAAACGTTCTGATAAATATCATGGCAGACTTGGAATCGGCCGTCTAGATTGCGAAGGTCACTCAAACCTCAGCTCTGACGGCATCTCAAACAATGAAGGTCAACCAGCTCTAATATCCAAACCTTGTAGTAACTGTGATTGAAGAAAGCCTCAGTTAAGAGCGTAATGGACGCGCTCTAATGTTTGCAAAACCTGGAAAACCGAGAGGGGCCTATGTGGCCCCTTCCCTGGCAAAGCATGAGCAAGGATGGCTTGCTGTTGTTCACCGGTGAGCTCCAAGAATTGCACAAGCATATCACCGTCAAGAATGGGAGGCACTACCGACTGCGGATCACAAGTTACTAAAAGTTATATATCACAAACTTCTATATCAGGCAAAACGTAAAGATGTAATAGTGACGTCTTACAGGGGTACCACGCTGACGGAACTCTGCATGATCATTTCCCAGGACCGGTGCAGTTAATGGGTGTACTGAGAGTTTTTCTTGGACATCTTGCAAAAGCTGATGCTCCTCACTGCAGCATCAATTTATGCATTTCAGAAACTGAGTAATAGTCCTTAGAGCTGTAGACGAACACGAGTAGTTCCTTGTCCACAAATGGTGTATACTAAAGCTCAGGACATAAATGCACATGGAATAATTTACAAATGATTGTTGACATAAGTTTAAGCAGTTCTCTTTCTTAGAGGAGTCTTATTTTTATCCCATATAAAAAAACATCCACACGTGAGGGAAAGAAAACAGCAAGATTTGGGAAGAACCATATATCTGTGATCTGCATAGATTGAGGGGGGATGCAGAGATATAAACTATACTGCTCTCAGAATGAAGAAAAAAAAAAGGGCGTACCCAGTGCGCCGTAGGCTTCCCGCATTGTGTGGGGTCTAGGCAAGGGTATCTTTAAGCGCCAAGTCTTACCCGCATAATATGCAGAAGCTAGGGCGGGCTCGAACCCGGGACCTTCCGGTTACAGACGGTAGGCTCTACCGCTGCACCAGGCCCGCCCTTCTAACTGCTCTCAGAATGATAATCTTCATATTTACATTTACCCTAGCAAAATATACTTATATAAATTTAAGCACTTGATATCCGTATCTTTATGCCCAGTGTGAGTTACTTCAAAATGGACCACCCTAAATCACTAGTATTCCTGACAGAAGTGTTAACTAGCATGAAACAGTACATCTGCAAAATAGGCAAAATCTCCTGCCTCAAGCTTAATCTAGCGTTTCTCATAACTCAGCTTCTTTAAACATTAGGTGTTCATATGTTCTACATTTCTAAATTGAAAAGCACAGGTAGTTACTTGCAACAAATATAAATGTTGGTTCTCATTGTCAAAATTGACTGAGCAGTGGGGACCTGAAATCTTAGGAGAGTTAGTGGGTACGGCACAATTATCCTAGTCAAAACCTAAATCCAAGTCTCCAAATTGGCTAGCGGATTGGAGATAACTGGTCACTAACGCTGAAAATGTCAGCTCAGGCCAAGCACGGGAATGTTTGTATCATGATATACCTTGAAAGTGGAATCATAACAAAGAGACTCCCCAACATGGTACTTGCCACAATACAGTTGTAAACTGTCTCAAGCACCGGGTCAGTATCATCATCAATTGGAAGCCGATACCTGAATGCAGCCTACAATAAATCATAAGCATGAGTTAACGAATGTCTCAGACATGGTCACATGAACCATGGAAGCGGTGTAGTTTGAAATTTTTAGAAGGGACAAATGCAAAAAGGCAAGGAGTAGTGAATGCACATCAATAAATTAACAATCTATGGAACAACAAAATACTTACCTTCTGAATGCTCATGGCTGTTTCACCCATATAAAATGAACAATTCACGGCTAAGTTCTTCTGTGGACTTTCTGAAACTGCAAGACAAGTTTAAAAAAGATGAGTAGACTAAAAGCATTCTCATGAAAAAGGAAACTTTCTGTAGCGCAATTTACAAACTGAAAATAGTCTACAAATGTTGATAAATAATGTGGCATAAAAATAATATAATTTGAAGAAAAGTATAACATAAAAGGATCACAGCAAAACACAAGATATATGCTAATTGAACATGAATGCTATGAACTAGCTAGCGAGCATATAATTCCAACACACCATTGAAAAAAGCATTAACATTTACACCATCTGCCTAGTGCCTACCACCTACCTTCCAATCTGGTGCATGATAATACAGATATGCTCCCACGTCGATCTGATACCACAGCAGTTTCACAATTTAAAAGAGCAATATCACCCACCAATCTATGAGCAGGATCAGAATAGACCAATTCCAACTTCCTATGACTCTGATAATAATCAGAAAATGAAGAGCCAAGATTAGAACTAACAATAGAAAGAGCTTCCATCACAAATCCATAAAGAACGTGTCATTTTAATCAGACCCAAGTATTACCTCATTATAAGAATAGAAGAGAACACCATCACGACAATCACCAACAGCAATTCGTGATGCAAATGTCTTCAGGCAAGTTATTGTAAATCGTGTCCTACCAACAGCACACTTTTTTATTCTGTGGGGATTTTCATTTGTGAAACCAAATACATAAATCTGTCAAAAATAAGTAAACAAATGTTAGCTTCCATAAGCAATTGCAGTCAACTAAACAAGGCCAAAGGGTATTAATTCATTAGCATCGCAAAGATATGAAACAAGAAATGAATAAAAAATGCCCGTTTTGAAGCTTGGTGGCCAAAAAAGACAAGGACCAGAGAGTTCCATAAACAAAGATGCCCGTTTTGGAGCTTGGTGGCCAAAAGATCAGACCTGGGCTATAGTTTGATGGCCAAAATAGACTTGTTCCTTCTTTGCAATTGAACAATGAACACAATGGGAGCTGCATATTATATTACTATTGCATTAAGAAGCTAAGCCATAAATCTGGGCATCTCATTTGATAATGTCCAAAGATCATGAGGGCAAGGACACACAACATCCTTATTCTCCAACATAAATGTTGACTTCGTGCGGGAAAGGGCGCTGCCACGGAGACACGTAGGAAAGGGATGTGCAGCCGCAAAGGCATGTGAGGGCAGCAGAAGAATCACTGGCCATTTCAGACTCGTGAAATATAGTAGATTAATTGATTGTGATGGGCAAGGTATACAAATATAGGCAACATCATCTATACTGGATTGATTGGTTGCAGTGGGTATGGTACACAGATATAGGCAAGATCCCGGGGGGTTTATAGAAACATATCCGTCAGGGGAAAACCTTGCCTGTCAAAGAAACAATCATTATGCAGCTGGGCCCAAAATCTGATGGCACAGTACAAAACCCTATGTCCATACTGGGCAAGCCCACTAAGGGCCTTAGCCACTATTCTAACATTACTAATTCCCTTTTAGATAATTTGTCATAGGAGTTCAGCTCCCTTTAAGGAATTTTTTTAAAGAAAATATAGTAAAAACAGCATATAGGCATCATACCATATTACCAGCAGCTGCCAACACATAACGATCTAGATAGGGACACAGAGCAAGAACTGCGCCATTCAATATATATTGAGTCAATGATCTCAATTGCCCTGTCATTTGTTCAGCTTGGATCTGGTTGCAGCTAAACTCATCAGGACTGCTGCACATGCTGTTACTAGAAAATTCCTCAGTTGTATATCCAACAATCTCGTGGAAAGGAGAACCAGAATGTGAAGAGGGGTTAAAACTAAAAGTTGGAATAAACGAACTGCTCTCACGAGGACTTTCAACGGTCTCCAAGCTTAAAACAATCAGGCGTCCCTTGATGCTGCTTCATCAATAAAGAGTAGTCAGTCTTAGTCTTAGCTTCCTTCAACTAAAACCACAGATGATCATTGGTAACAATCAATCAATAAGAATCAGACAGGTATCTAAATATAGATTGCAGACTGATGAAGCTCTGTATGAAAAAAATAAAAACTACATGTCTTATGGTTTCAGATGTTTCATAGAAATCTAAACCCTAAACATAGGAACATTTATATAGAACTTGATACTGTGCAAACCAAAACCAGGCCAAATTAAAAAAAAAACTTAAACTTGGTAATTTTTCTGGCTCAGCATAACATCTAAGCACTGCATGGTATCATGATATGAAGTTTGTGAATACATTAAGACCTTGACACACTTTATAATAAAAATGCAATTACTAAGTCTAGATGAAAGGTAAATATATTCTCACTGGTTACACTCCACACAACCACAAAAAAATGTAGTTGCAAATCAAAGAAAATATTGCTAATGAATCATGGAGATATTAGAAATAAATCGTATTATTATAAACAAAAGATCAGGTGTGCACCTTTCTGCTTCACCATTTGACATCATTGGCCGTCCAGCAGACTTAGTGGTCCCAACAATTAAAACTTGATCATTTCCTATTTTTGCAATTTGCATGCATTTCGCTGTTTCGCCAGGTTCACATTTATATCTGGAAAGTAATACCCCATTTTGTGGATCTACTTGTACAACATCTGAAGAAGACGATGCACCATTTAGCCCAGTTCTCAGTACCAACAGTGTTCTGCTTTCATTATGGTATAGCACTTTCCTTGGAGTCCCTCCAATTGAAAACTTTTGTGCATTCAATCGCTTCCCATGAACCAGTTCAACCTGACAGGAAAAAAGGAAATGTAATACAAATGACAGCAGATAAGGACACACATACATGGACACACTAATACAAACATACACAAGCTAGAACACAGGCACAAACATTGTAAGAAAGAAACAGAACATCATTGAAGTAATATCTCAAATAGTAATTCTGAACCAAAATCATGCACAAGATATTACCAGTAATTGCCTCACATACCATATGCCAAGACCAATACTGATGCACTGAAACTCGTAGTCTACTTGAAACATGAAAGAACAACCCAACAATGGGGTGTTATGGGAACTGGGCCAACGGCGCAGTGCCAGGTCAGCACGAATACTGTTCACGCGAGGGTACTGTAGCATGTGGGCAGTATCGGGTAGGTAGGGCTTGTTAGAGTTGCTTAGCTATTGAGTTGGGTTACCCATCTATATAAGGAGGGGCAGGATGTTATTATAAAACAAGCAAGAATAATATATCTGGGTTTACTCAAGGCCAAATATTCATTCCAGTACCTGCACATGAACAGTACTCACGGCTGACCTGGCACTGCACCGTGGGCCCAGTGCCCATAACATGGGGGGAGAGGGGGGTTCTAGTTATAGGTTCCGACAAAGAGTAGGAGGGATAAGAGATATACCATTACCAATAGAGGTGATATGTGGTCATAAAGTCATTTATCTATTTAGAACAGTTTAGAATCCAAGAAATATTTGAACATTTCATAATTCAGACTCTTTCAAAGTGAATTGTTAAAACAAAAGGAGAAACTGAACTCAAGTAACAAGTGAAGTTCAACGGTTCCAGACTTAATCAAGTGAAGTTAAAATTGAACACTTAAAAGTCACAACTCTGGGCCACTTAAACAAAGGCCGAAATGCATAGTCGCGTATTGGCAGTTGAGCAGTTACTGCTTTCAACAAAAGCAGAACAATCTCAATGCTGTAAATGGTGTTTAGTGGCCAGGAAAGCTGACAGCTTAATGCCTTGTTTCGATGCCATGTATTCACCTCAATCCATGTGTGTTGGGTGGATTGATGTGGAACACCCCAAAACAGATGGATTGAGGTGAATACATGGGCATCCAAACAAGCCCTAAGTTGATGAACTTACCTTGAAATTGTTGCTGTAAGTGAGAAAAAATAAGTATGCATCATTGCCAAATTGTTTGTCAATGAATGTGCCCAGATAAAAGCAACAAGGAGAGAAAAGGAAAATCTATTGTTAGTCTAATACTTCAATTCACTTTGCATTCAATGTGATAGCTGCAACAAAAATCAGCCAGTACAAATACGTATTTAGATAATTACTAGCATGGAATTCAGTTCTGGTGATTTTTACTCTCGTATCATGTCCAGTAACTTAGGGCACTCAATGCATGATATAATTCTTGATCCCTAGGGAAGAAAAACAGATGTATATATGTATTTCTTTTGCTGGTGTTACTGGTCACAGTAACTTACCAAATGCAAACAGCTCTCAGCGACAAACAGTAGACCATTGGGGCAATCAACAGATGAAACAGGTGTGACATGAGAAGCAGAAAGAAATGAAATGGACGAATATGCCAGGCTATGTCTTGCTGCATGTAATAGCCAAGGTCTATCACTGAGAACAATGATGTCAGCATTAGCTGAATCATGTATTGGCACTAACAGTACAGGAGTAATTCCAATACGCCGTATCGAAATCAACTGAAGGAATGTATTAACAGAAGGAATAGAAGAGTCCTTGTAGAGAAAACCAGGGAGATAATCACGTGTTTCTGACTCAAATCTGAGTAGCATTCCGTTTCTCAAGCCTGCAAGAATGTAAAACCTCTCAGCCGCAACAAACCTGACATTTTCAGGTATACAACCACTCATAGGTGCGCCAAGTGCATTATTCACAGATACAGTCCCAATAGTTAATACCCTTAATGCTTCTCCAGGTTCCAAGGAGATGATTTCCACTGAAGGTCTATGAGTTCCAATAACAGCAAACTTGCAAACATTAACTTTAGGAGGGGGGTTCTTACAAATGTCATCACCCTCTCCACAGCTGAAAGATACATTATCATGTATACAATCCTCTTGTGGGATTGATATGCATGATACTTCATACTGCAATTGCACATGATGTGTTGCATACAACTCGTACTGGTAAGAAGATGATGATCTAACACCAAGGACATATAAGCAACAAGGATTAGATGTAGCAACAACAACAATATTATGTCCTACAGCACCAACACTGATAGTGATAGCAGGATACCAGTCAGTGCAAATTGGAGAAGTTAAAGGGGCACCTTCAGGGTGAGCGTATACTGTAGGCAAACAGACCTTAACACCTTTGCTGTAAATTTGAACGAGCAGATTATCAGCCACCAAACCACATGCTAAAGTGCAAACATCAGGCTGGAATCCCACGGCATCACTGATGTCATTAAAACTTAGTCCTACTGACAGTATTCTGGTTTCCTCCACAAATGACAACACAAGAAAAGAATGGTAGGCATCAGTTGCCTTCATTCTCAAAGTCCACAAACCAGTGACACCCTGGTAAATAGCTTCAGTTTTCAGAAGTCTGTCCACATTGACACCATTCCTTAAAACTCGAAGAGAGCCCTCAGGGGACATTCCACAACATGCAAACATCTGGTCCTGTTTCTCACCATGGTAATCAGCAATTGCTAGATCCAATATTGGTGCTACATTCTGAATAGTGCTTTTATGAAGCAACCTGCGGTGGCCAAGTTTAAAAATCATGCCGTCCCCCATCTCTACAAACCCTATTATCATTCTGTTTTTCATCCAAAAAAGAGGTCTACAAGGCAAAGTCCTATCAATATATTCAAATGTGTACAGCTTCGCCCCTTCAACATCCAAAGTAAATTCCAAAATATGAAATTCTCCATCATCCAAACAAAATAGAAGCCTTGCACATCCTCGCCTGACAGGGTCAGGTGGCTCCCAGCTCCACGAGCAAACGATCCTTGGTTTCACATTACTTCTGCTGTCAACACCATCAATGTCCATATAACCATCATCCTTCGTTATGTTATTACCAGAATCTCTCAATTCTAGCAAAGCACAAGCAGCCACATCATCATCAACATCTAATCCTGGACAGGGATCTTCAACAGTGATTGGCTCTCCAATCAGGTTAGTCATCAAGCTGACTCTTTGGATACAGCAGACATTCGTTGGATTTCTAAGATCCAACAATAAAGCATCACCAACACGCAACAGAAGTGCAAAGCCAAACGTTTCAGGAATTTCTGATACGTCAAGTACCAAAGGTCCAATTTCTGAATAACTAGAGAGGTGGTTGATAACACAGCTGCTGGAGTCATATCCAAATAACGACAAGTCATTCACATCAGAGCCTTTCCTGGAATGAATTTAGTGAATACTTAAATAAGAATACCTAGAAATTAATAGAATTCAATTGCAAGTTATTACAGACTAGATGAAATGAAATCAGAGCAGACAAACCTGTTAATTATCATTGCCAGAACTGGATAGTATTCTTCATCTTGGGGCACAGATATGAAGCGCATTGTCCAAATTGTACCACGGATGCTGGTCCTAGACGAAGTTATGATCCTTGCGTCATCTTCATTTTCTGGTGGATAAAAATATTTCTGAAATTATGACATGGAAGATCTTCAAAATCTGGAATAATATAATGTAAATATTAGACTGAGCGTGTGATAAATGAGCCAAGAAAGTCACTAACAACATTCAACTCTCACCTTCTCAGAAATAATACCGCTGCCAGAACCACTCTGGGAAACAGAAACATGTATAAGGGCAAACTTATCCTCATATGAACTGACAGCAACGAAATTAGATCTGAAAAGAGAAGATGGAAGTTACGGTCAAGAAAGTTCATAATAAGAGCCACTTAACTTTACATGCTTAATATTTTAATTTTACTATGTGTGAAGAGATAACAAAGCAAAATCAATAAAAGCATGATATATGCAGAAAAAACTTCTACTCCATGATACAGAAATGCTCATACTTAAGAAATAGTTGCTAGTCATAATCCATAGAACTCAAATTGAAATGCTTGGGTAGGATTTGACAGTATCTTAATATAAGATACTAGTGTAAACTGGTACTTCCTCCGTAGAATAGAAGGTGCAAATCCCTCTGACACTAAGACCAAGGAGAGAATTAATTTCAATGTGATAGGGGTGGTTTGGCTTGCGCCCATTTTACTGTGATGCCGCATGCGTGCATGCAAAAACAGGTTAACCAATTAGCTTGCATGTTTAATTATTCCCGGGTCCCACATGCTTAATTTTCTTGGCCTGGCAGGACCATGGAACCATGTGTGCATACCACACAGTTGCATATGCATGCAAGCCAAATCAATTCAGCACCATATCAAATTTTGCATGTGAGTATACGAACGCCAGGAATTGGGCGCCCTGTATTATGACTAGAAAAAAAAAGTTACACCTTCTATTCTAGAACAGAGGTTGTATGTGATAAGATGTTTTGTGCATGAGCACAGAACTAGTTGCAACTGTAACTATTCGAACCTAACAAGCACAAAATGTCAACCATGCGCATCAACAGAATTACAGAAGGTACAATATCTGACAGGAAGGATAAATTTTTTTATGCCATTTACTATATAAACTACTACATCCCAAAAGGACTGTTATTTTAGCTTTGAACCTGGACAAGTGAATGTCCAAGTTCAAAGCTAGAAGTAGAACAACAGTCTTTTGGGGACGGAGGGAGTAGAATACTCCCATTTAGTTAAGGAAAATGATGATAGAATACTCAAGCTAAAAGGGATGGCTGCAAAATAATGCAATGTTGATGGTGGAAAGAGTGGTTAGAATTATCAATTCAACTTTTGCTCAGAACAAGAGATAATATAACAAATGTTACTACTCCAGCAAATGTACAGCAGAAATGTACACAAAAAATCACTGGATAATGGGAGAAAATAGCTGTAATTTTTCTTGCAATAGAAAATACTAGGTGTAATGAAAAGGCCTCAGAAGAAAAAACTTGCTCTTACTCTCGATCTATCGCTAAAATTCTTCCCAGATGATGCCTCAGATTTCCTGGTTTCGATAACTCAATATTGGCAATTGCGAAGAACCTAAAATACATTGATAGCTATCAGTACTTATTGAACTGTGGACTGGGTTCATTCTCAGATAAAACAGGACTAAAATTGCAGAATGAATTGCATGCTAAATAAAAGTTAACTGAATTCTCATCAGGTTTAATTAATAATATGCATAGAGCATGCTTCTATAAATAATGAAACTGGCAGCAGCTTATTGGATACTAATGTATTTTTTCCTTATTTTGTCTCCAAAGTTGCAAGCACGGTGCAATTATTTTGGTAATCAACTCATCATTCTCATGCTGGTAGACAGAAGTATTAAAACCCATAATAACATCCCTAAATGTGGGCCTACAGTGCAAGGAATTAACTAAATTGTAGGCATAGATAGATTCACTTCAACTCGAGCATTTATCAGAATTTAGTAATATTTCTATTTACACTACTACAGAACTGGTTTTTTTAAAGTGATGTAATGTCTCATCTGGTTTATCAGATCTTTGGAAGAGCCAATGGTAGTGATGTAATGTCTCATCTGGTTTATCAGATCTTTGGAAGATAGGTTGTAGGCAAACTCGCCACCCATCATATGCATTTATCCTGAACCATTGGTAGTGATGTAATGTCTCATCTGGTTTATCATATGCATTTATCCTGAACCATTTTATCCCACGAAGATAGGTTGTAGGCAAACTCGCCACCCACCTCTTACACAAATAATTATATATGCTCTCTCGGCAGAAAACTGTCTCGACTGGAACTCCACCAGCAGTCTTGTGCTTGCCCCTTGAGTCATTGACATGTAGAAAGCAAAGCGAACGCCACATGGATCCCAGATTTTGTGAAAAGAAATTGGACTGGGAGATAAGAGCATGAAATTGAGGGCTAACATATAGGTGAGCCGGCACCTCATAAGGTCAGCATAATAAGAAAACTATAAACAGTAGGGTTGGATAGTGAAAGTAATTTGCTAGTTTTAGTTCCTAAAACTGGAACCCATAATCGTTTTAACCTTCACTAATACCTCTTGGACTTTTTACATAAAATATAGCACAGTACGAGATAATGGAGCAATTAGAGGGATGGAAAGCCAACTTGATGAATAGAGATAGAGCTGGACGTCGAGTTCAAGTCCAGGTTGTGCTAACAGGGATGCTGATTTATCTCGCCATGGCAATTGATCTACCGCAGTGGGCTTTAAGAGCTAAATCAGGAAAGGTTTCCTTTGGCGTGGGAGAAAAGATGTTGGGGGGGGGGGGGGGGGGGAGGCATTGTTTGGGGAAGAGTTTGCCGGCCTTTTGTTTTTGGTGGGCTGGGTATTTTCAGTCTCAAAGAGCTTGGTTGGGCTCTCAAGATGGCTATTGCTGTCAAAAACAGAGCCTGGAAAGCCTTGGTCTGCCCTCCCGTTGCAAATTCCTGAGAAAGTGAAAACCTTCTTCCATATGGCTGTTGTCACTGAAATTGGCAATGGTGGTTCAACTTTTTTTTTACTGGAAAGATCGATGGCTTCTAGGCAAATGTATTGAGGACCTTCTGCCACGTCTGTTTGCTACTATACCTCGGCGAGCAATCTATACTACTCTATTAAGAACCTAATGTGGGCATCTGGTGCTACCACGGCTTCACCCTCCGCGCTGATACTCTGGACCCGCCCCACGCGCCCCGCCTCGGCACCAAACCCTGTGGGCCCCACATCCAGCGCCCGTGCAACGCTCTCTCAGCTACTACCCTGTGGACCCCCAGCACCCGCGCAACCAGCTATTGCGCCTGCCTAGCACCCGACCCCGCCCGCGCAACTACCACACCGCGCAAAAAATAGTGCAAAGCAAGCACTCGAACCCACGCCCCCTGCTCCAGAAATTAGGGGTTAACCACCAGACCACATGTACCTTAGTGTTTAGAAATAAACAATAATTATATTTGAATAAATATATCAATACCTATTTATATATATGATATATAAAAACCGTAGCAAAGCACAGACGCCTGGCTAGTCAATAGTAGAAGGGTGCAAGACGCTCTACTGGATAGGAAATGGATCTCAGACATCAAATGTACCTTAATCGTAGGAGTCATTTCTGATTTTCTTACCCTCTAGGACGTCTTACAAACTGTTAAACATGTGTTCAGGGTAGCCACCAATGGCAAATACTCAGCAAAGGCAGCCTATGAGGGTCTATTTTTTGGATCAACCCTTTTTTATCCTTGGGAAATAATTTGACACTCTTGGGCTCCACCAAAATGTAAATTTTTTGTGTGGATGGCTGCTCTTAGGAGGTGCTGGACAGCGGATCGACTGCGTAAAAGAGGGTTGGATCACCCTGAATGTTGCCCTCTTTGTGATCAAGAACATGAAACCATTGATCATCTTCTAGTTGAATGTGTTTTTACAAGAGAATTCTGGTTCACTTTGCTTGAGCAAGTTAACCTTCAAAGCCTTGCTCCACAACCAGGTGAAGGGAACGCAATGGAATGGCGGCGGAAGATAGCTGATAATGTGCAGGGTGTAGCTGCAAAGGGGCTGAATTCTTTTATTATTCTTGGTTTTTGGACAATCTGGAACCACATAAATGGCTGTGTTTTTGACAGACACTGTCCTTGCTTTTAAAAGTCTAGATGATGAGAAAGTGCTTTGGGAGTTGGCAGGGGCTAAAAACCTCTCCCTCCTCTTGGCTCCAGTCCTAGGCGTGAGTAGTCTCTTTAGTTCTTAATGGAACCCTTTTTTGTATGGTGTTTTCTGGCCACCGTGAGGTGCCTGTAGTTTGTATTGGCTGTTCTGGTCTAATTTGGACCTTGTTTTTCTTCTTAGTATAATGATACGCAGCTCTCCTGCGTGTTCGAGAAAATAAACATACTGCTAGATGCATAAAATACAGTTGACTAAGCATTACCAATTTACCATAAAAACAACATTTAAGAGCCAAAATCTAGTACCAACAAGCAGAGAACAAAGGCATAAAAGTTAAAAACAGAGGCAAATAGAACTAACCTGTGCATCTCAGAACAAAAGTAAAGAAGAGAAAGCTTTCCAGAATCTGAAAGGACAACCAGAAGATCTTTGCATTCTATCTGAAAAGATCAACAATTAATTAATCACTCACTTCCAAACACAATTAGACACAGATGTGTTGTGTACAAAAGAACATTGAAAAGATTGCGGACTGTAGTGAGAAGGAAAAGTACCTGTGGAATTAAATCATTATGTCTAGAGTGCCATTGCAATACACCAATATCTTTTATAATCCCAAAAATGTCTTGTTCACATATTGACTGTAAAACACCATCATCACCAACAGCAACCAACTCCAGTGAAGTTTCCTGAAGCAAAACCCCAGTTACATGAAACAGGGAACATGAACCAGCAAACGCATTATGTAAATTGTAAAATTGATAGAAGATGTCGTCTGTCATCTTGGCTCAGAGCCTTATAGTCATCGGTATAGATGGCCAATAGTGCTGGGCTAATCGGGCCGGCCCGGAGCACGGCACGGCCCGTAGTGCCTGGGCACGGCACGACACGGTTGGAGTCGGGCCCGTGCCGGCACGGCCCTATGGCTAGTGCCATGCCTAGGCCGAGTGCCGAGCACGCTGGGCCGGCACGGGCACGGCCCGATTAGCTCTAAAGCACGATTATGCATGATTAGACCCAAGCACGACTAGTTAGCTGTGGGCTGTACTCTTTTTTCCTATATAGGGTTTTCTCACAAGGGTGAGTTTTTACCTAGATAGGTTTTTAATGTGTCAGCCATTGCACTAAACAGCTCAATATTAGCTATTTTAGTATGTTTTAACTGTGTTTGTGAATGTCTGACTAAAATTTTGTGGTGTAGTGCTAAACGGGCTAAACGGGCCTACCGTGCCGGCACGGCACGGCTAAGAAGGCTCAGTGCCGTGCTTGGGCCTGGGCTTAGGCACTAGTGTCGTGCCGGCACGGCACGGCTATTAAACGGGCCAAACGGGCCATGCCTTAACCATGCCGTGTCTGACCGTGCCAGCGCCGGGCTAGGCCGCCCGTTTGGCCATCTCTAGTCATCGGCTGTGGAATTGAGGTTATCGGAGTTTTGTCTATTGGCGGTGCAATATTCAGCGACCATCCACCACACTCAGTTCTAGGAGCTGTAGCTTGGTTGCTTCTCTCTGTGGTTGTTAGTGATTGTTGTTCTATTGTATGTGGTTTTGCTTGTGCTCTCTTTCTGGCCTTTCTTGCTTTGTAACTATGGGCTCATGACCCAATTTGTAACTACCATTACAGGCTTTTGACAGAAACTGTGGTAATGAAAAGGTGGGGATAGTTCATCCCCCGGTGATCCCCCAAAAAAATCCATCTCTCCTGTGAAAGTGTGGGGAGCAAAGCAAACCTTGGCGAGGACGACGTCCGCGGAGTCGGGCGAGCGGAAGCAGCCCTCGGCGACGTGGAGCACGGCGCTTCCCCGGAGCACCCGCTTGGCGATGTAGTGGGTGGCGTCCGCGGTGGACGTGGACGCGGATGTCGACGCGGAGGTAGAAGGCCCCGAAGAGGACGCCGCCGCCGCCGCGGAGGCGTCGCCGGCGGTGGATGGCTTCATCCGCAGCCTCTGCAAGGGTTAGGGTTTGGTTGGTTGATTCAGACACGTGATCTCGCCTAGCCGAAGGACGGAGCCTCTGGATTCTGGAAGGACTCAGGGAGAACGAGCCGAAGTTAAACTAGCGGATCCAGCAGCGAACTAGCGACGCCGCTGAGCGGAACCAAACCAACAAACCAAACAGGCAACAAAAGTTGAAAATGGGATCATACCTACCGATAGTAAATGATTTCTATTCTATCCTAACATAATAATAATTTACACGAATTCAGTACGACATTATCCGCTAGTTCCCAACATGTTATTATAGGGCTTGAAAACAAATGAGTGAGTTGAGCCGAGTCGAGTCGAACCGATGAGTATAGGAAACTGGGAGACGCTTAAGAGGGAGTAAATTATAATTTTCAAAACTTTCACTTAAATTAGATCACAAATTATTCTTTAGAGCAAAACGTGTGCAAATAATCAAACTAGAATGTGCAAGCTAGGTTTTGTCTAAATATTGTTATCTCTACCGCAATGGTTAAGTTTCAATCTACACTATATAAGTATGAATACAAGATTGAAACTTAAATGCTTAATATAAATGCGGAAACTTAAATAGTAAGGTAGAGATGCAAACTCTCGTGGATGACGCCGGTATTTTTATCGAGTTATCCGGAACCACGCAATGTCCCGACTAATCTTCGTTGGTGTCCCTACGCAAAGTGAAGCCCACGCGAGCGTCAAGCACCTCGATCGAGTAACTCCGTAGAGAGCCACGGACCTTCTCCACGCGCAAGTGGTGCTCCGCTTCCGGCTCCTCTCCGACGCTCCCCGTCGTCTCCACTATCGAGCTTCCGGACGAAAACGCTGCGGGCCTCGTTCCCTCCGGTATACGGGGGCGGTCATGACACAAACACGGTTGTCACGGTCTCGCAAGACTCTTGCCCCACTCGGTACAATTACAACGGCTCGCGCAAGAGCCGAGGGATTGTTTGGTTTATTTAAACTCACTCAACTAACTAGGATTCACCTAAAGCAAGCGCTAGAGCGGTCTAACTAATCTAAGCACTTCGCAAAACACCTACGCCAATCACCGGGTGATTCTATTAAACACTTGGGTGTATGAGCTCTTGGAAATGTGAACTATGTGCCTTGGTATGTCTCTTGGGCTCCCACACCTGGAAATGGCCGGTTGGGGTGTATTTATAGAGCCCCAACACAAAACTAGCCGTTGGAGGAAATTTGTTGCTTTCTGTGGTGCACATTTCCAAAGCAAGCAAATATCATAAAATTTTGATTAAAAATATGCAATTTACTTGCTAGGATGCATGATTTTCCCCGTAATGTGATATTATGGACTTAAACCCCCCCCTAACTCCATAATTCACTTACTTCCTCTTTTAGACCAAAGAACCAAAACCACTTGAAGAATTGAAATTTTAAATTGGTGGTGTTTGGTGTTTGATATAAATTTCATTGCTTTGGTCCCTAAACTTCTCCCCCTTTGGCATCAACCACCGAAAAGAAAGACATTAAAAACATGGAGGAAGCAAATAAGACTTGCCCTCATAAAGGATTTGTCAATTAATACTAGTTGAAGAACTAAATTGTTACTCCACCTAAATGAGTGTTCTCCTTTAGAAAGAATTTTCTCCTCCTTTAGAGACAAAAAAATACTCCCCCTGACAGAGATTTTCTACTTAGGAAAAAGCATGTGAGAAATAGAGGTGCAAGACATGATTTGAATAGACTAACTTCCCTTATGCATAGTTAACAAAATATGAGTCAACAATATATGCATTTTAGCAACATGGGAAGTATGAGATATGAAATATAGTCTAATCAAATATTGGAGAAGACATGTAAATGATACTAAATGTAGTCTCAAAGATACCAATTGGTAGTCAATGGCGGACCAATTAAAGACCAATGGCAGGCTTATGAGACATGAGAGTTTTCGGAGATTATACAGTGGAAGTTTGTTGTCTTTCTCCGGGGACTTCATTTTCCTTACAATGAGACTAGTACATGAAATAGACTTGACAAAAGGTATTAGTTTCAAAGTCTTAGATTATAAAGTAACCTCCCCCTGAAAGTGTGCATACAAGTTTTGAATACTTTGTAGAGGATATGCACTTTGATTTGATATCAAGAGGGGTAGATTATCCATAATCTGAGCTTTGGCACATATAAGTTAAATGACCAAATGAAGGATATAAGCTTTTGAAGTATTAGTGTCATTTATTTAGAGATGTTGAATAAGCTATGTGCCATGCTTAATTAAATAATTTGAAATCATGTAGGTTTGCTAAGAATATGAAATAAGAACGAGCAATCCTACCATGTGATTTACCTAGTATGCATGTATTGTTAATCTAAAGTAAGTGCAAAATGAAATACTAGGCATGGAGGGTAAAACTAGATACAAGAAAGTAGATACGCATATCTAAAAATAAGGAATGCAATAAATCTAGTTACCTTAGTTATGGGTGGTGAAATTTGGGTCCAAAATATTCACTAACACACTTGACAATAAACTTGATCCAATATGATGTATCCCATGATATACATCCCAACCTTGCCAAGTCTCTGAATTCCCCGTGGTCCTTCGGACTACTCACTTCCCTTTCGGGATCCAAACCTTCTTGGTGCATTTTATGGTTGAAATTATTTCCTTTGGCACCCAGATTCGTTTTGCCCCCTTTCCTTTGTTGGCTTGGTTGTTGGCCTTGATTGCAATCACCTTTCCATTCTTTTTCTTCTTGATCAAATATGGTGTAGCAGCTTTCTATCCATATTTTTTATGTAGGTGTTGGAGATTTTGCTTCATGGCCTTTGCTTGAGCTTTTGCTTTTGCTTATCCTCGGTCATTGCCTTGTATTGGAAAGACTTATGGCCTTCCGTGTGGCATAACCTACAAATCACAGTTTCGCCCTCCACAGGCTTGGTCACTCCCGCAGTGGTGTTATCCTGTGGAGGTTGGATTTGTTTGCCTTTGCCTTTCTTGTTATACAAAGTCTTGCCAAGGCGAGCCACTTCTTGCCTTAATTGCTCATTTTCCTCTACAACCTCATTCGAACATTTTTCTACAACAATACTCCTAAGAAGAACTTGGTTGCAGGGGTTAGAATTATCAACTAAATCAAAGCAAGAAGTAGAAGCCTCTTTCTTAATAATTTCAGGAATTTCAACTAAAGATGCCCCTAGGGTGTTACCGATGTTTTCTAGCTTAGTAGTTAGCTCATTGTTGTGTATGCTAAGAATTTCCATTTTCTCTGGAAAATTTTCAATAGCTTCTTGAGAGCTAGCTAACTTAGCCTTAAGTTTTTCATTCTTTTTAATAAGGCCATCATCGGTAGCTGTGGATGTAGCACTAGACTCTAATTGCTCAATTTTAGTTGATAGCTCACAATTCAAATTTGCAAAAGCTTCAAATTTTTCTAGCAGACCTTTATAGTCATTTTGAGAGTTAATCAACTTATTTTTCAAAGTTTTAAGTTGAGCCTTTTGTTTAGTACATACATCTTGAAAAAATTTAACGGATTCCGCAAGCTCATCTACGGAGGGCTTTCACCTTCATCATCACTACTGCTTTCATCACTAGAGGATGGAATACTCATTTTACCTCTTGACATAAGGCACTTGCGTGATGACCATGATGAGCGTGATGAGGATCGATGGTTGCGCGTCCTTGGAGGTTCATCTTCGCTTGAAGAATCGTCCCAAGTTTTGACACTTGTTAGCGCTTTGCCTTTGCTCTTCTTTTTGGGTTCGACCATAGTTGGACTGCTGTCCCTGAAGTGGTCCTTCTCCCCGCATGTGAAGCATTCTCTCTTTCTTTGCTTTTTCTGTCAATGTTAAAGAGAAGATCTTCTACCTGCAGGGGCGCACCCATTAGATTAATCCTGTGGATCATCCTCATTACCTTTCTGACGTGTCAGATTGTTTCTTCGTCTTCGAAGGATGATGTTGATGGTTGATTATCTCCTTCATCATCACTTTCTTCTTCTTCCTCTTCTTCACTTGAGGAACTTGGAGTGGAAGCCTTCTTTTTACCCTTCCTTTTGTCACATGCAAAAGCATATGGCCTTGAGGAAATTGGCTCCTCTCCTTGACACATTTTTCGTGACATCTCAAAGGTCGTGATTTTCCCAATCACAATGGTCGGGGTCATTGTACTCAAGTCCTCCATGTTGTGAAGAATAGTGATGATGCTCCCGTATCATTGTTGTGGTAGCAGGGAGATAATCTTCCTCACAATGTCCGCATCAACTAGCTTATTTATGCCAATAGAGTTGAGCTCATTAATAATAAGATTCAAACGAGAATACATACCTCTAACAAGCTCATTATCTTTCATAGCAAAAGAATTGTACTCATTTAAGACTAGGCAATGTTTCTGCTCACGGACATTGGATGTGTCGTCATGGAGCTCATGCAATTTTAGCCAAATCTTATTAGCGGTTTTCAATGTAAATACTTGATTAAAAATATCCATGCTAAGAGATTTATACAAGCAATTTTGGGCTCTAGCATTTAAATGAATTTATTTTTCCTCACTCGTGGTGGGTTTCTCGGGATTCTTAGGAGGTTTCATCCCGTCACGAGTGACTCTCCAAACACCTAGATCAACGGCCTCTAGGTAACAAGTCATTCTAGCACTATAATATGGGAAGTTAGTGCCGTCAAAATGTGGTGGCCTATGGGTGAAAGTCGCCTAGAGGGGGTGAATAGGCGTAATCTGAAATTTACAGCTTAAAACACAAGCTACGAGCCGAGGTTAGCACTAGAACTTAAAACAAGTCCGGGAGAGAGGGGAAAACAAATCAAATGAAAATCAAGCGAATGAACACGGTGATTTGTTTTACCGAGGTTCGGTTCTAAAGAACCTAATCCCCGTTGAGGTGGTCACAAAGACCGGGTCTCTTTCAACCTTTTCTCTCTCTTAAACGGTCACTTAGACCGAGTGAGCATTCTTCCTTAATCTCATGGATCACTTAGACCCTGCAAGGATCACCACATAATTGGTGTCTCTTGCTTTGCTTACAAAGCACCTGAGAGTAAGAATTGAAAAGAAAAAGAAGGCCAAGCCAAGCAAACAAGAGCAACAAAGGAACACAAGAGATCCTATCACAAGTCCTAATCCACTAGAGTTGATTTGGGGACTTTGAGTGGATCGATCGCTTTGATTGTGTCTTGGAGTGGAGTCTATTGCTCTTGTATTGAATGCAATGTTCAGAATGTTTGGGTGCTTGGTGTTGTGGTGGTTGGGGGTATTTACAGCCCTCAACCACCAAATGGTCGTTGGGGATGTCTGCTGTCGATGGGCGCATCGGATAGTTTGGTGCGCCACCGGACAGACACTTTAGGTTGTCCGGTGCGCCACCACGTCACCCAATCGTTAGGGTTCGGGAGCAGTTTACTGTTGGGTTCGTTGTCTTGTTGTGGCATCGGACTATCCGGTGCCACACCGGACAGTTCCTGTTCACTGTTCGGTGCGCCTCTGACTTCTGGTGCGCACTGTAGCGCACTGTAGCTTTTGCAGAGTCGACCTTTGCGCGATTTAGTCGTTGCTCCGCTGGCACACCGGACAGTCTGGTGGCACACTGGACAGTCCGATGAATTATAGCGGAGTGCGCCTGTTGAAACCCGAGAGTGGATGGTTCATCTTCGTACGGACATGGTGCACCAAACATTGTCTGGTGGCACACCGGACAGTCCGGTGCGCAAGTCTACAACACACTCAATTCTTTGCTCCGGTTTATTTTTGTCCCTAACTTGAATCTTTTATTGGTTTGTGTTGAACCTTTTTGCACCTGTAGAACATGTATTCTAGAGCAAACTAGTTAGTCCATATATTTGTGTTGGACATTCAACCACCAAAATTAATTGTGGAAAAAGGTTAACCCTATTTCCCTTTCAATCTCACCCTTTTAGTGATTGATGCCAACACAAACCAAAGCAAATATATAAAGTGCAGAAATGAACTAGTTTGCATAAGGTGAGTGCATAGGTTATTTGGAATTAAACCAATCTATAATTTCACTAGATATGAGTGGATTGCTTTCTTCTACTTAGTATATTGGACCACATTTGCACCACTTGTTTTGTTTTTGCAAATTCTTTTGTAAAAATCTTTTCAAAGTCTTTTGCAATTAGTCAAAGGTATATGAATAAGATGGCAAGAAGCATTTTCAAGATTTGAAATTTCTCCCCCTATTTCAAATGCTTTTCCTTTGACTAAACAAAACTCCCCCTGAATGAAATTCTCCTCTTAGTTTTCAAGAGGGTTTTAATAGATATCAATTTTGAAAATCTACCTTTAAATATACCAATTGAAAGTATTGTCATTACAAGATACCAATTGAAGTCTTAACACAGTACCAATTGAGATTTTGCTCTCTCAAGATAAGGATATCAATTGATATATGACATAGATACCAATGAAGAATATCAATTAAAGCTTCATCTTTGATATCAATTGAAAAAACAAACATTTGTGAAAACCAAATGAATCTTCATTTCGAATTTTTTGAAATTGGTGGTGCGGTCCTTTTGCTTTGGGCTTAATATTTTCTCCCCCTTTGACATTAATCGCCAAAACGGAGACTGTGAGAGCCCTTGAGTTACTTTCTTCCCCATTGGTACAAGTAAATATGAGTGAAAGATTATACCAATTTGGAGTGAGTGGAGTAGCGACGAATGATAAATGATACCGTTATAGTGGAATGGAAGCCTTGTCTTCGACACATACTCCATTTCCCTTTCAATCTATGACTAGTATGGAAATACACTTGAAAACACATTAGTCGTAGCCTTGGTACATAAGAAAGAAGCATTTGTACCAAAATGAAAGAGATATGATCAAAGGTATATAAAAGAGCTATGTGTGCAATGTTTCAATCAAAATTCCGAGAATCAAGAATATTTAGCTCATTCCTAAGTTTGCTGAAGGTTTTCTCATCTAAAGGCTTGGTAAAGATATCGGCTAATTGATATTTGGTGTTGACATAAGCTATTTTGATATCCCCCTTTGTTGGTGATCCCTCAAAAGTGATACCGAATGTCTATGTGCTTAGTGCGGCTGTGTTTAACGGGATTATCTGCCATACAGATTGCACTCTCATTATCACATAGGAGAGGGACAATGCTCAATTTGTAGCCATAGTCCCTAAGGGTTTGCCTCATCCAAAGTAATTGCGTACAGCAATGGCATGCAGCAATGTACTCGGCTTCGGCGGTGGAAAGAGCTACTGAATTTTGTTTCTTTGAAGCCCAAGACACCAGGGATCTCCCCAGAAACTGACAAGTCCCTGGTGTGCTCTTCCTATCAATTTTACACCCTGCCCAATCGGCATCGGAATATCCTATTAAAATCAAAAGTAGATCCCTTGGGGTACTAAAGTCCAAACTTAGGAGTGTAAACTAAATATCTCATGATTCTCTTCACGACCCTAAGGTAAACTTCCTTAGGATTGGCTTGGAACCTTGCACACATGCATACAAAAAGCATAATATCTTGTCGAGATGCACATAAATAGAGTAAAGATCCTATCATCGACCGGTATACCTTTTGATCTACGAACTTACCTCCCGTGTCAAGGTCAAGATGCCCATTGGTTCCCATGGGTGTCTTGATGGGTTTGCCATCCTTCATCCCAAACTTTTTAAGAATGTCTTGAATGTACTTTGTTTGGCTGATGAAGGTGCCTTCTTGGAGTTGCTTGATTTAAAATCCAAGGAAATACTTCAACTTCCCCATCATAGACATCTCGAATTTTTGAATCATGATCCTACTAAATTCGGTGAGGAGTTTGTATGATGTCTTCTTGAGTATTCGGTGAAGATATAACCAGTTGATGGAGTAGCAGGCGGTGTTAATCGCCTCGGCCCAAAACCGGTCTGGTGTCTTGTACTTATCAAGCATGGTCCTCGCCATATCCAGTAGAGTTCTATTCTTCCACTCTACTACACCATTTTGTTGAGGTGTGTAGGGAGAAGAGAACTCATGCTTGATTCCCTCTTCCTCAAGAAAGCCTTCAATTTGAAAATTCTTGAACTCCATCCCATTATCGCTTCTTATCTTTTTTATCCTTAATCCAAACTCATTTTGAGCTCGTCTTAAGAATCCTTTTAAGGTCTCTTGGGTTTGTGTTTTTTCCTGCAAAAAGAATACCCAAGTGAAGCGAGAATAATCATCCACAATAACAAGACAGTACTTACTCCTGTCGATGCTTATGTAAGCGATCGGGCCGAATAACTCCATGTGGAGTAGCTTAAGCGGCCTGTCAGTCGTCATTATGTTCTTGTGTGGATGGTGGGAGCCAACTTGCTTTCCTGCTTGACATGCGCTACAAACCCTGTCTTTCTCAAAACGAACATTTGTTAGTCCCAAAACGTGTTCTCCCTTTAGAAGCTTGTGAAGATTCTTCATTCCAACATGGGCTAGTCGGTGATGCCAGAGCCAACCCATATTAGTCTTAGCAATTAACCAAGTGTTGAGTTCAGCTGTGTTCTCATTAAAATCAACTAAATATAGCTGACCCTCTAACACTCCCTTAAATGCTATTGAATCGTCACTTCTTCTAAAGACAGTAACACCTACATTTGTAAAAAGGCAGTTGTAGCCCATTTTGCATAATTGAGAAACAGAAAGTAAATTGTAATCTAAAAAATCTACAAGAAAAATATTTGAAATGGATTGGTCAGGGGATATAACAATTTTACCCAAACCTTTGACCAATCCTTGATTTCCATCCCCGAATGTGATAACTCGCTGGGGATCTTGGTTTTTCTCGTAGGAGGAGAACATTCTCTTCTCCCTTGTCATGTGGTTTGTGCATCCGCTATCAATTATCCAACTTGAACCCCCGGATGCATAAACCTGCAAAACAATTTAGGCCTTGTTCTTAGGTACCCAAATGGTCTTGGGTCCTTTGACGTTAGAAACAAGCACCTTGGGTATCCAAACACAAGTCTTTGAACTCTTGTGTTTGCCCCCAACATATTTGGCAACTACTTTGCCTGATTTGTTAGTAAGCACATATGATGCATCAAAAGTTTTAAATGAAATGTTATGTTCATTTGATGCAGTGGAAGCTTTCCTTTTAGGCATTTTATTATGAGTGGAATGCCTAGAACTAGAAGCCTCATTCTTATACATAAAAGCATGGTGAGGAACAAAATGAGATTTATTAGCATGAATCTTCCTAATTTTATGCTCAGGATAATTAGCAGGATATAAAATGTAACCCTCATTATCTTGAACCATGGGAGCTTTGCCCTTAACAAAGTTAGACAATTCCTCAGGGGCATTAACCTTGACATTGCTTCCCTGTTGGAAAAAACCAATGCCATCCTTAATGCAAGGGCGTGTCCCACTATAGAGCATGCTTCTAGCAAATTTATTTTTTTTCATTTTCAATTTCATGCTCATTAATTTTAGCAGTTAATTGAGCTATATGATCATTTTGTTGTTTAATAAGAGCAAGGTGATCATTAATAGCTTCAACATTAATATCTCTACATCTAGTGCAAATGGAAACATGCTCGACAGTAGATGTAGAGGGTTTGCAAACATTTAATTCATCTATCTTAGCATGTAATATGGCATTCTCATTTCTAAGACAGGAAATAAAATCATTGCAAACATTTAACTCTCTAACCTTAGAAATTAAACTAGCATTTTCAGTCCTAAGGCTAGAAATTGATTCATTCAATTTATCAATCTTAGCATTTAAATTAGCATTTTTCATTTCTAAGACCAATAATTGAATCATGGCAAATGCTAAAATCTTTGGTCAGGTTTTCACATTTCTCTACTTTCTGAGCATAAGCAATTTTCACTTTAACATGTTTTTTATTTTCCTTAATAAGGAATTTCTCTTGGTTGTCCAAGAGTTCATCATTCTCATGAATGCCTCCTATCAGCTCATTTAATTTTTCTTTTTGTTACATGTTAAGGTTGGCAAAAAGAGTAAGTAAATCATCTTCATGTTCATTAGAACTACCCTCATTACTAGATGTTGTATACTTGGGGTTGGTTCTAGATTGTACCTTCTTCTTTTTGCTGTCCTTGGCCATGAAACATTTGTGGCTGACGTTAGGGAAGAGGAGGCCCTTGTTGACGGCGATGTTGGCGGTGTCCTCGTCGGAGGAGGAGTCAGTGGAGCTCTCGTCGGAGTCCCATTCCCGACACACATGGGCATCGCCGCCCTTCTTCTTGTACTACCTCTTCTTTTCCTTCTTCTTCCCCTTCTTGTCCTCGCCCCTGTCACTATCACTAGACATTGGACATTTAGCAATAAAATGACCAGGCTTACCACATTTGTAGCACACCCTTTTGGAGCGGGGTTTGTAGTCCTTCCCCTCCTTTGCTTGAGGATTTGGCGGAAGCTCTTGATGATGAGCGCCATTTCCTCGTTGTCAAGCTTGGAGGCGTCGAGTGGAAGCCTACTTGGTGTAGACTCCCTCTTATCTTCTTCCATCGCCTTGAATGTGACGGGTTGCACCTCAGGTGTGGAGGTGGCGCCTTGCTCCAAGTTGACGATGTGTTTGGAGTCTTTGATCATTAGCTCAAAGCTCACAAACTTTCCTATTACTTCCTCGGAAGACATTAATTTGTATTTAGGATCCCCACGAATTAGTTGCACTTGAGTAGGATTGCGAAAAACATGGGATCTTAGAATAACCTTGACCATTTCATGGTCATCCCACTTGGTGCTCCCGAGGTTGCGCACTTGGTTGACCAAGGTCTTGAGCCGGTTGTACATCGCTTGTGGCTCCTCTCCCTTGTTGAGGACGAATCGACCGAGTTCTCCCTCGATCGTTTCGCGCTTGGTGATCTTGGTCACCTCGTCCCCTTCGTGCGCCATCTTAAGGACGTCCCAAATTTCTTTGGCACTTTTTAATCCTTGCACCTTATTATACTCCTCTCAACACAAGGAGGCGAGGAGTATAGTTATGTCTTGGGATTTAAAGTGCCTAATTTGGGCGACCTCGTCCGAGTCGTAGCCTTCGTCCCCCCACATTAGGTACCTGCGCTCCAAACTCAACAATGTCCCAAATGCTTGTGTGGAGTGAGGTTAGGTGATGCCTCATTTTATCACTCCACATACAATAATCCTCACCATCAAAGTATGGCGGTTTGCCTAAAGGAACGGAAAGTAAGGGAGCGCGCTTTGAAATACGGGGATAACGAAGTGACATCTTACTATACTTCTTGCGCTCATGGCGCTTAGAAGCGACGGACGAGTCAGAGCTTGATGACGTGTGTAGGAAACGGGTGACGCCTAAGAGGGGGGTGAATTAGGACTTCTAAAACTTTACAAACCTAGGCCATAATTAAATCCCTAGAGCAAAACCTATGCAAGTAATCAAACTAGAATGTGCAAACTAGGTTTTGTCTAAGTGTTGCTATCTCTACCGCAAAGGCTAAGTTTCAATCTACACTAAATAAGTATGAATACATGATTGAAACTTAATTGCTTAATATAAATGCGGAAACTTAAAGAGCAAAGTAGAGAAGCAAACTCTCATGGATGCCGCCGGTATTTTTACCGAGGTATCCGGAACCGCGCAAGGTCCCGACTAATCCTCATTGGTGCCCCTACGCAAAGGGAAGCCCACGTGAGGGCCAAGCACCACGGTCGAGTAACTCCGTAGAGAGTCGCGGGCCTTCTCCACGCGCAAGTGGTGCTCCGCTTCTGGCTCCTCTCGGACGCTCCCCGTCGTCTCCATTATCGAGCTTCCGGCCGAAACGCCGCGGGCCTCGTTCCCTTAGGTACACGGTGGTGGCCGTGACACAAACGCGGTTGTCATGGTCTCGCAAGACTCTCGCCCCACTCGGTACAATTACAACGGCTCACGCAAGAGCCGAGGGGTTGCGTGGTTTTACAAAACTCACTCAACTAACTAGGGTTCACCTAGAGCAAGCGCTAAAGCGGTCTAACTAACCTAAGCACTTCGCAAAGCACCTACGCTAATCACCAAGTGATTCTATTAAGCACTTGGGTGTTTGAGCTCTTGGAAATGTGCACTATATGCCTTGGTATGTTGCTTGGGCTCCCACACTTGAGAATGGCCAGTTGGGTGGTATTTATAGCCTCCAACCCCCAAACTAGCCGTTGGACAGAAAGCAGCAGCTTTCTGTCGACAGGTGCACCAGATAGTCCGGTGCACCACCGGACAGCCACTGTGCAGTGTCCGGTGCACGCCACGTCAGCCGACCGTTGGCGCCTGTAGCAGTCACCATTGGATCCGACCGTTGTTGTCTGTCCGGTGCACACCGGACAGTCCGGTGCCCCACCGGACAGACCGGTGCTACAGCCAGAGAGCGCCTATCTGTGGCCTCTCTGCGCAGACTGTCCGGTGCCACACCGGACAGTCCGGTGCACACCGGACAGCACTGTCCGGTGCGCCACCAGGCGCTGGCTGACAGCCCGCTTCTTGGGTTCCTTCGATGTTTTCTTTGGGCTTCTTTTGTTCTTGAGTATTAGACTCCTATGCACCTTTTTATGTCTTCTTTTGAGGTGTTGCATCCTCATTGCCTTGGTCCAATTCTCTTTGCATCCTGTGAACTACAAACACAAACACTAGAAAACTTATTAGTTCACGGATTGTGTTGTTCATCAAACACCAAAACTCAATTAGCCAAATGGCCCGAGGTCCATTTTCCTTACAATCTCCCCCTTTTTGGTGATTGATGACAACACAACCAAAGCAAGCAAATATTACAAGTACTTGAATGAAAATATGCAATCTACTTGCTAGGATGCATGTTTGTCCCCACAATGAAGTTATGGACTTAAGCCTCCCCCTAACTCCATAATTCACTTACTTCCTATTTTGGAACCAAATAACCAAAACCACTTAAAAAACATTTGAATATATAAAATTTTGAATTGGTGGTGTTTGGTGTTTGATATAGATTTCATTGCTTTGGTCCCTAAACTTCTCCCCCTTTGGCATCAACCACCGAAAAGGAAGACATTAAAAGCATGTAGGAAGTAAATAAAAGCTTGCCCTCATCAAGAATTTTATCAAATGATACCACTAGAAGGATATTAAATTAAACCACATGAATGATACCAGTTGAAAGGATTACTCCCCCTAAACGAGTGTTCTCTTTAGAAAGAATTTTCTCCCCCTTTTTAGAGATGAAGAAATACTCCCCTTGACAGAGATCCTCTACTTAGGAAAAAGCATTTGAAAATTAAAGGTGCAAGACATGATTTGAAAAGACTAACTTCCCTTATTCATAGGTAACAGAATATGAGTTAACTACTTATGCATTTTTAGCAACATGGAAGTATATGATATGAAATATAGTCTAATCAAATTTCGGAGAAGACATGTAGATGATACTAAATATAGTCTCAAAAGATACCAATTGAAAGTCAATGGCGAACTTGAGAGACATGAGAGTTCTTGGAGATTTTGCAGTGGAAGATTGTTGTCTTTCTCCGGGGACCTTATTTTCCTTACAATGAGACTATCACATGAAATAGACTTGAAAAGGTGTTAGTCTCAAAGTGTTAGATTATAGAGTAACCTCCCCCTAAAAGTGTGCATACAAGTTTGGAATACTTGTAGGAGACATGCACTTTGATTTGATATCAAGAGGGGTAAATTATCTATAATCTGAACTTTGGCACATATAAGTTAAATGATACAACTTGTAGAAATCAAAATTTTCAATTGATGCATCATTTACTATGGAGTGATATAAAAGCTATGTGTCGTGCTTAAATAAACATTTTAAGCCATGTAGGTTTGCTTAAGTATATGAATTGAAAACAAGCAATCCTACCATATGATTTACCTAGTATGCATGATTTTAAACAAAAATACATAACAAATGTAATACTAGGCAAGAAAGGTAAACTAGTTACAAGGTAAGTAGATACACATATCTAAAAACAAGAAATACAGTAAATCTAGTTACCTTAGTCATGGGTGGGAAAATCTGGGTCCAAAATATTCACTAACCCACTTGGCAATAAACTTGATCCAACATGATGTATCCCATGATATACATCCCAATTTTGCCAAGTCTCCAAATTTCCCGCAGACCTTCGGTCCACTCACTTCCCTTTCGGGATCCAAACCTTCTTGGTGCTTTTCATGGTTGAAATTATTTCCTTTGGCACCCAGATGCGTTTGGCCCCTTTTCCTCCGTTGGCTTGCTTGTTTGCTTTGATTGCTATCACCTTTCCATTCTTTTTCTTTTTGATCAAATATGGTGTAGCATCCTTTTTGTTCACCTTTTTTATGTAGGTGCTTGATGGCTTTTGCTTGAGCTTTTGCCTTTGTTTATCCCCGGTCTTCGCCTTGCATTGGAAAGACTTGTGGCCTTCCATGTGGCATAGCCTACAAATCACAGTTTCTCCCTCCATAGGCTTGTTCACTCCCGTAGTGGTGTTATCCTGTGGAGGTCGGATTTGTTTGGCTTTGCCTTTCTTGTCATACAAAGCCTTGCCAAGGTGAGCCACTTCTTGCTTTAATTATTCATTTTCCTTTGCAACCTCATCCAAACATGTCTCTACAACAATATTCTCAACAACGACTTGGTTGCAGGGGTTAGAATCATCAATTAAATCAAAGCAGGAAGTAGAAGCATCTTTCTTAATTATTTCAGGTATTTCAACTAAAGATGCTACTGGGGTGCTACTAATGTTTTCTAGCTTAGTAGTTAGCTCATTATTATGTATGCTAAGAATTTCCATTTTCTCTAGCAAATTTTCAATAGATTCTTGGGAGCTAGTTAACTTAGCCTTAAGTTTTTCATTCTTTTTAATAAGGCTATCATCGGTAGTAGTGGATGGAGCACTAGATTCTAATAGCTCAATTTTAGTTGATAGCTCACTATTTAGGTTTGCAAAAGTTTCAAATTTTTCTAGCAAACCTTTGTAATCATTTTGAGAGCTAACCAACTTATTTTTCAAAGTTTTAAGTTGAGCTTTTTGCTTAGTGCAAACATCCTGGAAAAATTCTACGGCTTCCGCAAGCTCATCTAGAGAGGGCTTTCCCTCACCTTCATCATCACTACTACTACTTTCATCACTAGAGGATGGAATGCTTTTGTTACCTCTTGCCATAAGTCATTTGTGTGATGACCGTGATGAGCGTGATGAGGACCGGTGGCTATGCGTCCTTCGAGGTTCATCTTCACTTGAAGAATCATCCCAAGTTCTAACACTTGTTAGCGCCTTGCCTTTGCTCCTCTCCCTTTTGGGTTTGGCCATATTTGGACAGTTATCCCTGAAGTGGCCCTTCTCCGCACATGCGAAGCATCCTCTCTTCCTTTGCTTTTTCCTGTCAATGTTAAAGAGAAGATCCTCGACCTGCAGGGGCACACCCATTAGATTAATCTTGCGGATCATCCTCATTACCTTTCCGACGCGTCGGATTGTTTCTTCGTCCTCGGAGGATGATGTGCATGGTTGATTATCTTCATCATCATCACTTTCTTCTTCTTCCTCTTCTTCACTTGAGGAACTTGGAGTGGGAGCCTTCTTTTTGCCCTTCCTTTCATCACATGCAAAAGCATATGGTCTTGAGGAAGTTGGCTCCTCTCCCCGACTCATTTTTCGCGACATCTCAAAAGCCGCGATTTTCCCAATCACAATGGTCGGGGTCATGTTGCTCAAGTCCTCCATGTTGTGTAGGATGGTGATGATGCTCCCATATCTTTGTTGTGGTAGCAGGGAGATAATTTTTCTCACAATGTCCGCATCACCTAGCTTATTAATGCCAATAGAGTTGAGCTCATTGATAATTAGATTCAAACGAGAATACATGTCTCTAACAAGCTCATCATCTTTCATAACAAAAGAATTATACTCATTTAAGACTAGGCAATGTTTTTGCTCACGGACATTGGATGTGCCGTCATGGAGCTCATGCAATTTTAGCCAAATCTCATTAGCAGTTTTCAAGGTAAATACTTGATTAAAAATATCCATGCTAAGAGATTCATACAAGCAATTTTTGGCTCTAGCATTTAAATGAATTTCCTTTTCCTCACTCATGGTGGGTTTCTCGGGATTCTTGAGGGGTTTCATCCCATCACGAGTGACTCTCCAAACACCTAGATCAACGACCTCTAGGTAACAAGCCATTCTAGCACTATAATATGGGAAGTTAGTGCCGTCGAAATGTGGTGGCCTATGGGTATCCATCCCTTCCTCTAAAAAGCGTCGGCTCTTTTAGCGATGAGGCTGAAAATGTTTCAAATGAGCCAAACCGGCTCTGATACCACTTGTAGGAAACGAGTGATGCCTAAGAGGGGGGGAGGTGAATTAGGACTTCTAAAACTTTTACTAAACTAGGCCACAATTAAATCCCTAGAGCAAAACCTATGCAAGTAATCAAACTAGAATGTGCAAACTAGGTTTTGTCTAATGTTGCTATCTCTACCGCAAAGGCTAAGTTTCAATCTACACTAAATAAGTATGAATACAAGATTGAAACTTAATTGCTTAATATAAATGCGGAAACTTAAAGAGCAAAGTAGAGAAGCAAACTCTCGTGGATGACGCCGGTATTTTTACCGAGGTATCCGGAACCGCGCAAGGTCCCGACTAATCCTCGTTGGTGCCCCTACGCAAAGGGAAGCCCACATGAGGGCCAAGCACCACGGTCGAGTAACTCCGTAGAGAGCCACGGGCCTTCTCCACGCGCAAGTGGTGCTCTGCTTCCGGCTCCTCTCGGACGCTCCCCGCCGTCTCCACTATCGAGCTTCCGGCCGAAACGCCGCGGGCCTCGTTCCCTTCGGTACACGGTGGCGGCCGTGACACAAATGCGGTTGTCACAGTCTCGCAAGACTCTCGCCCCACTCGGTACAATTACAACGGCTCACGCAAGAGCCGAGGGGTTGCGTGGTTTTACAAAACTCACTCAACTAACTAGGGTTCACCTAGAGCAAGCGCCAAAGCGGTCTAACTAACCTAAGCACTTCGCAAAGCACCTACGCTAATCACCGAGTGATTCTATTAAGCACTTGGGTGTTTGAGCTCTTGGAAATGTGCACTATATGCCTTGGTATGTTGCTTGGGCTCCCACACTTGAGAATGGCCGGTTGGGGTGGTATTTATAGCCTCCAACCCCCAAACTAGCCGTTGGACAGAAAGCAGCAGCTTTCTGTCGACGGGTGCACTGGACAGTCCGGTGCACCACCGGACAACCACTGTGCAGTGCCCGGTGCACGCCACGTCAGCCGATCATTGGCGCCTGTAGCAGTCGACCGTTGGATCCGACCGTTGCCGTCTGTTCGGTGCACACCGGACAGACCGGTGCTACAGCCAGAGAGCGCCTGTCTGTGGCCTCTCTGCGCAGACTGTCCGGTGCCACACCGGACAGTTCGGTGCGCCACCAGGCGCTGGCTGACAGCCCGCTTCTTGGGTTCCTTCGCTGTTTTCTTTGGGCTTCTTTTGTTCTTGAGTATTAGACTCCTATGCACCTTTTTATGTCTTCTTTTGAGGTGTTGCATCCTCATTGCTTTGGTCCAATTCTCTTCGCATCCTATGAACTACAAACACAAACACTAGAAAACTTATTAGTTCACGGATTGTGTTGTTCATCAAACACCAAAACTCAATTAGCCAAATGGCCCGGGGTCCATTTTCCTTACAACGTGGAGGGCGACGAAGAGTCGGTCTCGTAGTAGACCACTTTCTTCATCTTCTTCTTCTTCTTGTCACCCTTCCGATGCGTCTTGTTGGAGGAGGAGGATTCCTCCTTATGCTTGTGGCCGGACTCCCTCGAGAGGGTTCTCCCCGAGCTTGCGGGCTTGTCGTCGGCCACAATCTCCAGCTTGGCGTGTTCTCCCAACATCACTTCGAGTTGTTAGACTCTTAATGAAGCATCAGGCTCTGATACCAATTGAAAGTTGCCTAGAGGGGAGGTGAATAAGCGTAATCTGAAATTTACAACTTAAAACACAAGCTACAAGCCAAGGTTAGCGTTAGAACTTAAAACAAGTCCGGGAGAGAGGGGAAAACAAATCAAATGGAAATCAAGCGAATGAACACGGTGATTTGTTTTACCGAGGTTCGGTTCCAAAGAACCTAATTCCCGTTGAGGTGGTCACAAAGACCGGGTCTCTTTCAACCATTTTCCTCTCTCAAACGGTCACTTAGACCGAGTGAGCCTTCTTCCTTAATCTCACGGGTCACTTAGACCCCGCAATGATCACCACACAATTGGTGTCTCTTGCCTTGCTTATAAAGCACTTGAGAGTAAGAATTGAAAAGAAAAAGAAGGCCAAGCCAAGCAAACAAGAGCAACAAAGGAACACAAGAGATCCTCTCATAAGTCCTAATGCACTAGAGTTGATTTGGGGACTTTGAGTGGATCGATCACTTTGATTGTGTCTTGGAGTGGAGTCTATTGCTCCTGTATTGAATGCAATGTTCAGAATGTTTGGGTGCTTGGTGTTGTGGTGGTTGGGGGGTATTTATAGCCCTCAACCATCAAATTGTCGTTGGGGATGGTTGCTGTCGATGGGCACACCGGACAGTCCGATGCACCACCAGACAGGCACTGTAGGTTGTCCGGTGCGCCGCCATGTCACCCAATCGTTATGGTTCGGGAGCAGTTGACCGTTGGTGCCGTTGTCTTCTTGTGGCACCGGATAGTCCGGTGCCACACCAGACAGTTCCTGTTAACTGTATGGCGTGCCTCTGACTTCTACTCTGACTTCTGCCGCGCACTGTAGCTTTTGCAGAGTCGACCATTGTGCGATTTAGCCGTTGCTCCAGTGGCACACTGGACAGTCCGGTGGCATACTGGATAGTCCGGTGGATTATAGCGGAGTGCGCCTGTTGAAACCCGAGAGTGGCTGGTTCATCTTCGTACGGATATGGTGCACCGGACACTGTCTGGTGGCACACCGAACAGTCTGGTGCGCCAGTCTACAACACACTCAATTCTTTGCTCCGGTTTATTTTTGTCCCTAACATGAATCTTTTATTGGTTTGTGTTGAACCTTTTTGCACCTCGGTCGAGTAACTCCGTAGAGAGCCACGGGCCTTCTCCACGCGCAAGTGGTGCTCCGCTTCCGGCTCCTCTCGGACGCTCCCCACCGTCTCCACTATCGAGCTTCCGACCGAAAACGTCACGAGCCTCGTTCCCTCTGGTACACGATGGCGGCTGTGACACAAACGCGGTTATCACGGTCTCTCAAGACTCTTGCCCCACTCAGTACAGTTACAATGGCTCGCGCAAGAGTCGAGGGGTTGTTTGGTTTATCTAGACTCACTCAACTAACTAGGATTCACCTAGAGCAAGCGCTAGAGCGGTCTAACTTACCTAAGCACTTCACAAAGCACCTACGCTAATCATCGAGTGATTCTATTAAGCACTTGGGTGTATGAGGTCTTAGAAATATGAACTATGTGCCTTGGTATGTCTCTTGGGCTCCCACACCTAGAAATGGTCGGTTGGAGGTGTATTTATAGACCCCCAACACAAAACTAGCCGTTGGAGGAAAACTGCTGCTTTCTGTGGTGCACCGGACAGTCCGGTGCCCCTGTCCAGTGCGCCTAGTCGTTAGGTCTGTCAGAGCAGCTGACCGTTGGCGCGTAGGCTTTATGCACCAGACAGTCCGGACTTCACACCGGACAGTCCGATGGTCTTCCCTCCATGGTGTCACCTGGAACTAGCCGTTAGGGCTACTGTTCCTAGTGCACCGGACAGTCTGGTGTGAGGCACCGGACAGTCCGGTGCTCCTCGCATAGACAGTCCGCATGCAACACTTGATTCTTCTCTTGGACTTCACTTGATCTTCTTAATGTCTTCTTTTGAGGTGTTGCTTTCCTCAATGTCTTGGTCCAAGTTAGTTTTAGCATTCTGTGAACTACAAACACAAACACTAGCAAACACATTAGTTCCCAGATTGTGTTAATCATCAAGCACCAAAACTCATTTAGCCAAATGGCCCGGGTCCATTTTCCTTACAATCTCCCCATTTTTGGTGATTGATGACAACACAACCAAAGCAAGCAAATATCATAAAAAATTGATTAAAAATATGCAATCTACTTGCTAGGATGCATGATTGTCACCATAATGTGATATTATGGACTTAAACTTTCCCCTAACTCCATAATTCACTTACTTCCTCTTTTAGACCAAAGAACCAAACCCACTTAAAGAATTGAAATTTTAAATTGGTGGTGTTTGGTGTTTGATACAAATTTCATTGCTTTGGTCCCTAAACTTCTCCCCCTTTGGCATGAACCATCGAAAAGAAAGACATTAAAAACATGGAGGAAGCAAATAAGACTTGCCCTCATAAAGGATTTGTCAATTAATACTAGTTGAAGAACTAAATTGTTACTCCCCCTAAATGAGTGTTCTCCTTTAGAAAGAATTTTCTCCCCCTTTAGAGATGAAGAAATACTCCCCCTGACAGAGATTTTCTACTTAGGAAAAAGCATGTGAGAAATAGAGGTGCAAGACATGATTTGAATAGACTAACTTCCCTTATGCATAGGTAACAAAATATGAGTCAACAATATATGCATTTTTAGCAACATGGGAAGTATAAGATATGAAATATAGTCTAATCAAATATTGGAGAAGACATGTAAATGATAATAAATGTAGTCTCAAAGATACCAACTAATAGTCAATGGCGGACCAATTGAATACCAATGGCAGGCTTGTGAGACATGAGAGTTTTCGGAGATTTTGCAGTGGAAGTTTGTTGTCTTTCTCTGGGGACTTCATTTTCCTTACAATGAGGCTAGTACATGAAATAGACTTGACAAAAGGTATTAGTCTCAAAGTCTTAGATTATAAAGTAACCTCCCCCTGAAAGTGTGCATACAAGTTTTGTATACTTGTAGAGGATATGCACTTTGATTTGATATCAAAAGGGGTAGATTATCCATAATCTGAGCTTTGACACATATAAGTTAAATGACCAAATGAAGGATATAAGCTTTTGAAGTATTGGTGTCATTTATTTAGAGATGTTGAATAAGCTATGTGCCATGCTTAATTAAATAATTTTAAATCATGTAGGTTTGCTCAAGAATATGAAATGAGAACGAGCAATCCCATAATGTGATTTACCTAGTATGCATGTATTGTTAATCTAAAGTAAGTGAAAACTGGAATACTAGGCATGGAGGGTAAAACTAGATACAAGAAAGTAGATACGCACATCTAAAAATAAGGAATACAATAAATCTTGTTACCTTAGTTATGGGTGGGGAAATTTGGGTCCAAAATATTCACTAACACACTTGACAATAAACTTGATTCAATATGATGTATCCCATGATATACATCCCAACTTTGCCAAGTCTCCAAATTCCCCGTGGTCCTTCGGACTATTCACTTCTCTTTCGGGATCCAAACCTTCTTGGTGCTTTTCATGGTTGAAATTATTTCCTTTGGCACCCAGATTCGTTTGGCCCCCTTTCCTTTATTGGCTTGGTTGTTGGCTATTGATTGCTATCACCTTTCCATTCCTTTTCTTCTTGATCAAATATGGTGTAACAGCTTTTTATCCACCTTTTTGATGTAGGTGTTGAAGATTTTGCTTGATGGATTTTGGTTGAGCTTTTGCTTTTGCTTATCCCAGGTCATCGTCTTGCATTGGAATTATGGCCTTCCTTGTGGCATAACCTACAAATCATAGTTTCACCCTCCACAAGCTTGTTCACTCCTGCAGTGGTGTTATCCTGTGGAGGTTGGATTTGTTTGACTTTGCCTTTCTTGTTATACAAAGCCTTGGCAAGGCGAGCCACTTCTTGCCTTAATTGCTCATTTTCCTTTGCAACCTCATTCGAACATGTTTCTACAACAATACTCTTAAGAAGAACTTGGTTGCATGGGTTAGAATTATCAATTAAATCAAAGCAAGAAGTAGAAGCGTCTTTATTAATAATTTCAGGAATTTCAACTAAAGATGCCCCTGGGGTGCTACCGATGTTTTCTAGCTTAGTAGTTAGCTCATTGTTATGTATGCTAAGAATTTCCATTTTTGAAAGTCGCCTAGAGGGGGGGTGAATAGGCAAATCTGAAATTTATAAACTTAAGCACACACTACAAGCTGGGGTTAGCGTTAGAAATATAAACGAGTCCGAAAGAGAGGGCGAAAACAAATCACAAGCGAATAAGAGCGGATGACACGGTGATTTGTTTTACCAAGGTTCGGTTCTTGCAAACCTACTCCCCGTTGAGGTGGTCACAAAGACCGGGTCTCTTTCAACCCTTTTCCTCTCTCAAACGGTCACTTAGACCGAGTGAGCCTTTCTCTTCAATCAAATGGGACACTAAGTCCACTACAAGGACCACCACAACTTGGTGTCTCTTGTTTTGATTACAAGTGAGTTGAGCACAAGTAAGAAGGAAGAAGAAAAGCAATCCAAGCGCAAGAGCTCAAATGAACACAAATGTCTCTCTTTCTCTAGTCACTAATTTCTTTGGAGTGATTCCGGACTTGGGAGAGGATTTGATCTCTTTGGTTGTGTCTTTGAATGAAGTCTATAGTTCTTGTATGAGTTTTGAAGGCTGAAAACTTGGATGCAATGAATGGTGGGTGGTTGGGAGTATTTATAGCCCCAACCACCAAAGTGACCGTTGGTGAGGGCTTCTGTCGCATGGCGCACCGGACACTGTCCGGTGCGCCAGCCACGTCACCCGATCGTTGGGTTCTGACAGTTGTAGCTTCTGACAGGTGGGGCACCAGACAATCACTATTCACTGTCCGGTGCGCCTTCTGGCGCTGCTCTGACTTCTACGCGCGCAGCCGCGCACTATTCACTTTTACTGTTCCGTTGTAGACGACCGTTGGCGCCGTGTAGCCGTTACTCCGCTGGCACATCGGACAGTCCGGTGAATTATAGCGGAGTGGTTCCCAGAATTCCCGAAGGTGGTGAGTTTGGAGTTGGGTTCCCTGGTGCACCGGACACTGTCCGGTGGCACACCGGACAGTCTGGTGCGCCACACCAGGGCAGCCTTCGAGTTGTCTTTTGCTCTCTTTGTTTGAACCCTTTCTTGGTCTTTTTATTGGTTTGTTGTGAACCTTTGGCACCTGTAAAACTTATAATCTAGAGCAAACTAGTTAGTCCAATTATTTGTGTTGGGTAATTCAACCACCAAAATCAATTAGGAAAAGGTGTAAGCCTATTTCCCTTTCAATCTCCCCCTTTTTGGTGATTGATTCCAACACAAACCAAAGAAAATATAAAAGTGCAAAATTGAACTAGTTTGCATAAGGTAAGTGCAAAGGTTGCTTGGAATGAAACCAATAATTATTTCTACTAGATATGCATGGATGGCTTTCCTCTTATTTAAAATTTTGGACCACGCTTGCACCACATGTTTTGTTTTTGCAAACTCTTTTGGAAATTCTTTTTCAAAGTCTTTTGCAAATAGTCAAAGGTATATGAATAAGATTTTGAGAAGCATTTTCAAGATTTGAAATTTTATCCCCCTGTTTCAAGTGCTTTTCCTTTGACTAAACAAAACTCCCCCTTAATAAAATCCTCCTCTTAGTGTTCAAGAGGGTTTTAGATATTAATTTTGAAGAGGGTATACCAATTTGAAATTATATCAAAAATAAGATACCAATTGAAAAATCTTTTTTTAACCTAAATTTGAGAACTACATTTTTGAAATTGGTGGTGGTGCGGTCCTTTTGCTTTGGGCTAATACTTTCTCCCCCTTTGGCATGAATCACCAAAAATGGATACTTATGAGTGAAATATAAGCCCTTGTTCAAACTTTCTCCCCCATTGGTAAATAATATAGGAGTGAAGATTATACCAATTTGGAGAGCGGTGTGGAGCGACGACGAAGGATGAATAATTCGATGGAGTGGAGTGGAAGCCTTTTGTCTTCATCGAGGACTCCATTTCCCTTTCAATCTATGACTTTAGCATAATATTCATTTGAGAACACATTAGTCATAGCACATGATCAAAGGTACATAAATGAGCTATGCGTGCAAAATATCAATCAAAGTTCCTAGAATCAAGAATATTTAGCTCATGACTAAGTTTGGTAAAAGTTTTCTCATCTAATGGCTTGGTAAAGATATCAGCTAATTGTTCTTTGGTGTTAATATATGCAATCTTGATATCCCCCCGTTGTTGGTGATCCCTCAAAAAGTGATACCGAATGGCTATGTGTTTAGTGCGGCTGTGCTCAACGGGATTATCCGCCATGCGGATTGCACTCTCATTATCACATAGAAGAGGAACTTTGGTCAATTTGTAACCATAGTCCCTAAGGGTTTGCCTCATCCAAAGCAATTGCGCGCAACAATGGCCTGCGGCAATGTACTCGACTTCGGCGGTAGAAAGAGCTACAGAATTTTGCTTCTTAGAAGCCTAAGACACCAGAGATCTTCCTAAGAACTGGCAAGTCCCTGATGTGCTCTTTCTATCAATCTTACACCCTGCCCAATCAGCATCTGAATAACCAATTAAATCAAAAGTGGATCCTCTGGGGTACCAAAGGCCAAACTTAGGAGTATAAAATAAATATCTCAAGATTCGTTTCACAGCCCTAAGGTGAACTTCCTTAGGATCAGCTTGGAATCTTGCACACATGCATACGGAAAGCATAATATCTGGTCGTGAAGCACATAAATAGAGTAAAGAACCTATCATCGACCGGTATACCTTTTGATCTATGGATTTACCTCCCGTGTCAAGGTCGAGATGCCCATTGGTTCCCATGAGTGTCTTGATGGGCTTGGCATCCTTCATCCTAAACTTGGCAAGTATGTCTTGAATGTACTTCGTTTGGCTGAGGAAGGTGCCCTCTTGGAGTTGCTTGACTTGAAAGCCTAGAAAATACTTCAACTCCCCCATCATTGACATCTCGAATTTTTGAATCATGATCCGACTAAATTCTTCACAAGTAGATTTGTCAGTAGACCCAAATATGATATCATCAACATAAATTTGGCATACAAACAAATCATTTGCAATAGTTTTCGTGAATAGAGTAGGATTGACTTTTCTGACTTTGAAGCCATTAGTGATAAGAAAATCTCTTAGGCATTCATACCATGCTCTTGGGGCGCGTTTGAGCCCATAAAGCGCCTTAGAGAGTTTATAGACATGGTTAGGATACTCACTGTCTTCAAAGCCGGGAGGTTGCTCAACATAGACTTCCTCCTTGATTGGTCCATTGAGGAAGGCATTTTTCACGTCCATTTGGTAAAGCTTAAAGCCATGGTAAGTAGCATAGGCAAGTAATATACGAATTGACTCAAGCCTAGCTACGGGTGCATAGGTTTCACCGAAATCCAAACCTTCGACTTGTGAATATCCCTTGGCCACAAGTCGGGCTTTGTTCCTTGTCACCCCACCATGCTCATCTTGCTTGTTACGGAAGACCCACTTGGTTCCTACAACATTTTGGTTAGGACATGGAACTAAATGCCATACCTCATTCCTCGTGAAGTTGTTGAGTTCCTCTTGCATTGCCAACACCCAATCCGAATCCCTTAATGCATCTTCTACCCTGTATGGCTCAATAGAAGACACAAAGGAGTAATGTTCACAAAAATGAGCAACACGAGATCGAGTAGTTACCCCCTTATGAATATCGTCGAGGATGGAGTTCACGGGGTGATCTCGTTGTATTGCTTGGTGGACTCTTGGGTGTGGCGGTCTTGGACCCTCATCATCTTCCTTATCTTGATCAATTGCATCTCCCCCTTGATCATTGTCCTCCTCTTGAGGTGGCTCCTATTGATCTTCATTTTCATCATCTTGATCTTGATCCTCATCTTGGGTTGGTGGAGATGCTTGCATGGAGGAAGATGGTTGATCTTGTGCTTGTGGAGGCTCTTCGGATTCCTTAGGACACACATCCCTAATGGACATGTTCCTTAGCGCGACGCACGGAGCCTCTTCATCATCTAGCTCATCAAGATCAACTTGCTCTACTTGAGAGCCGTTAGTCTCATCAAACACAATGTCACAAGAAACTTCAACTAGTCCAGTGGACTTGTTAAAGACTCTATATGCCCTTGTGTTTGAGTCATAACCAAGTAAAAAGCCTTCTACAGCCTTAGGAGCAAATTTAGATTTTCTACCTCTTTTAACAAGAATAAAACATTTGCTACCAAAGACTCTAAAATATGAAACATTGGGCTTTTTACCGGTGAGGAGTTCATACGATGTCTTATTGAGGATTCGGTGAAGGTAGAGACGGTTGATGGCGTAGCAAGCGGTGTTGATTGCTTCCGCCCAAAACCGGTCCGAAGTCTTGTACTCATCAAGCATGGTCCTTGCCATGTACAATAGAGTTCTATTTTTCCTCTTGTAGGGTACCATAATTAGGGGTACCCCCAACACTCCTAAACTCGGCTCGTAATCACCATCAGCACAAGCTACAGAGACTGATGGGCGCAATTCAGGTCAAGGCTTCGTCTACTCAAGGGACGCGATCTCGCCTCGCCCGAGCCCAGCCTCGGGCGGGAACAGTAGTCCCAGGCGATTTCACGCCGCGCCCGAGGGCCTCCTCAAGCAACGGGCGCACTCTCAACTCGCCCGAAGCCCAGCTCAGGCAGGCTTCGTTGTGAAGCAACCTTGGCCAAATCACATCACCAACCAACCGTATCGCAGGCGCATTCAATGCAAGGATCGCCTGGCACCTTATCCTGACATGCGTGTCTCAGTCCGTAAGGTCGAAGTGACCGCAGTCACTTTGCCCTCCCACTGACTGACCTAACAGGAAAACAGCGCCGCTCGCCCCTCTCCGACTGCTGTGCCACCCGCCAGGGTGAGGCTGACAGCAGCTGAGTCCAGCCTCAGGCGCAACAGGAAGCTCTGCCTCGCCCGACCTTGGGCCTCGGCCTCAGGAGGAGGTCTCCGCCTCGCCCGATCCCAGGGCTCGGCCCCCGCCTCGGCCTCGGAAGGTGGTCTCCGCCTCGTCCGACCCTAGGGCTCGACCTCAACCTCGACCTTGGAAGGTGGTCTCCGCCTCGCCCGACCCCAGGGCTCGGCCTCAACCTCGACCTCGGGAGGAATCGCGTCCTCGCCCGACCCTGGCCTCGGCCTCAGGAGGAGTCTCCGCCTCGCCCGACCTTGGGCTCGGACCGACCACACCACAGGGGTACATCATTGCCCTACCCCTAGCTAGCTCAGGCTACGGGGGAACAAGACCGACGTCCCATCCAGGCTCGCCCCGGTAACAAGTAATGATGGCTCCCCGCGTGCGTCCATGACGACGGTGGTTCTCAGCCCCCTACGGAAGCAAGGAGACGTCAGCAAGGTCCCAGCAGCCCCGACAGCTGTGCTTCTACAGGGCTCCAGCGCTCCTCCGACGGCCACGACACCGCGTGCACAGGGCTCTAGCACCTCTCTGACAGCCACATTGGCATGTACACAGGGCTCTGGCACCTCCCTGCCGGACACGTTAGCGCATAGCTACACCCCCCTTGTACACCTGGGCCCTCTCCTTGCATCTATAAAAGGAAGGTCCAGGGCCCTCATGCGAGAGGGTCATCGCGTGGGAGGACGGGCTGACGAACCGGCTCACACACACTCTCTCTCTCCCTCGTGAACGCTTGTAACCCCTACTGCAAGCGCATCCCCCCTTAGCGCAGGATAACACGAGCCGCGGTTTTCCCCCTTTGTGTTCCATCTCGCGCCAACCCATCTGGGCTAGGGCACGCAGCGACAATTTTACTCGTCGGTCCAGGGACCCCCCGGGGTCGAAACGCCGATAGTTGGCGCGCTAGGTAGGGCCCTGCTGCGTGTTGACGAACAACTCCCCGTTGAGTTCCAGATGGGTAGTCTCCAGCGACCTCTTCAGCCCGGGACGCTGCTCCGCTTCGAGAGCCTCGAGTTCATGTCCCTCGGCAGCAGCTACGACATGGTACTCCTTCCCCCGTAGCGCGACAGCGACAACGACGGCCGTCAGCTCGCCCGGTGGCGGCGAACTCGACGACGTCTTCCCCCCGTGGCGGAAGAGCAGCATCTGGGTTTGTTCCGCCACCTTCCTCGCCGCAGGAGGAGGAGGCGGGGCAACCATGGCCAGGCAGGAGGCAGCATCTCGTTAGCTGTCGAGCGAGTCGACGACGCCAGCACCCCAGCGGGGGACATGTTGGGCATTGTCCTCATGCCTGAGACAACGACGAGCGTCGTTTCCCCGCAACATGCCAGCCCCAAGCGGACAGATGACGCCAGCACTCTCGCGGAGGACTTGCTGGGCGTCAGCCTCGTACCTAAGATAACGGTGCAGTCCGTCCCTGACGCGACCTTGTCACCGTCCATCGATCGAGAGGTACCGTCCATTTTTCACCCTGTGCCTTTTAGATTCAGCTTCGATCCACCAAGCGACCCCGCTTCGGTGAGCGCTTTCATAAAGCCATATCATAACCTTCCGGGGTACCATATGTGGTCGACCTGGGACCGACTGACGGCCATCTCAGCCTACGGCCCCCCGGGTTCCGAGGAAGAAGACGAGCCCGACTCTGGTTGGGATTTCTTTGGGCTTGGTAATCCTAGTGCCATGCGAGACTTCATGGCCGCATGTGACTACTGCCTCTCCGATTGCTCCGATGATGGCCACAGCCTTGACTACGAGGGTTGTGGCCTTAGTCGCGAATGTTTCCACGTCGATCTAGGGGGTCACGACGAAGGCAACCACCTTGGTATGTCAGAGGATGACGATCCCCTGGGCCTGCGCCTCGCGTTGACATCCTGCGGGAGCTAGCTGTGGTCCCAGTCCCTGCGGGGGGTCAGGACACACAGCTCGAGCAAATCCGCGAGATGCAGACCAAGCTCGATGAGGAAGCAGGACAACTTGTGCAGCTCTGGCAAAACATCAAGCAGGAGTGGGCAGGCCGAGCACTAGCCGGAGAAGCACGTCATCAGGCCAAGGACGTCCAGTGCCATATCACCGACGATGCCAGGGCAAGGCTGCCCCTGGCTTCCAGTGGGGTCGGCCAGAACCTGGCTGCAGCGGCAATTCTACTCCGAGCGATGCCAGAGCCATCCACCACCGAGGCGCGGCGTATCCAGGGGGAACTCAAGAATCTCCTAGAGGATGCCGCGGTCCGACGGGCTGAGAGCTCTTCCTCTCAAAGGCAAGGGTGCCCCCCGGAGCATCGCGTAACAACTTCTCGATTCATGCGGGAAGCCTCGGTCCACACCGGGCGTACGCGTGACATGACGCCAGCAGCCCCGGGTCGCCTCGGCAACGAGCACCACCACCGCGACCATCGAGCCTGCCTCGACGAGAAGGTGCGCCGAGGCTACCACCCCAGGCGTGGGGGACGCTACGACAGTGGGGAGGATCGGAGCCCCTCGCCCGAACCACCTGGTCCACAAGCCTTCAGCCGGGCCATACGACGGGCGCCGTTCCCGACCTGGTTCTGAGCCCCGACTACCATCACCAAGTACTCGGGGGAAACAAGGCCAGAACTGTGGCTTGCGGACTACCGGCTGGCCTGCCAGCTAGGTGGAACGGATGATGACAACCTCATCGTCCGCAACCTCCCCCTGTTCCTCTCCGACGCCGCCCGAGCCTGGCTAGAGCATCTGCCACCTGCGCAGATCTCCAACTGGGACGATTTGGTCAAAGCCTTCGCTGGAAACTTCCAGGGCATGTACGTGCGCCCTGGGAACTCCTGGGATCTCCGAAGCTGCCACCAGCAGCCAAGGGAATCCCTGTGGGAGTATATCCAGCAATTTTCGAAGCAGCGCACCAAGCTGCCCAACATCACCGACTCGGATGTCATCGGGGCATTCCTCGCCGGCACCACTTGCCACGACCTGGTGAGCAAACTGGGTCGCAAGACTCCCACCAGGGCGAGCGAGTTGATGGACATCGCCACCAAGTTCGCCTCTGGTCAGGAGGCGGTCGAGGCCATCTTCCGGAAGGACAAGCAGCCTCAGGGACGCCAGCTGGAAGACATCCCCAAGGCGTCCGCCCAGTGCGACATGAAGAAGAAGGCGAAAAAGAAGTCGCATGCGAAACACGACGCCGCCGACGTAGATCTTGTCGCTGCCGCCGAGCACAGGAACCTTCGAAAGCCTCCCGGAGGGGCCAACCTGTTCGACAAGATGCTCAAGGAGTCGTGCCCCTACCACCAGGGTCCCTTCAAGCACACCCTTGAAGAATGCGTCATGCTTCGGCGCTACTTCCATAAGACCGGGCCCCGGTGGAAGGTGGCAAAGGCCAAGACAATGACAAGAAGGAGGGCAACAAGGCAGAGGAGTTCCCCGAGGTCCACAGTTGTTTCATGATCTATGGTGGGCGAGTGGCGAACGCCTCGGCTCGGCACCACGAGCAGGAGCGCCGGGAGGTCTACTCGGTAAAGGTGGCGGCGCCAGTCTACCTAGACTGGTCCAACAAGCCCATCACCTTCGACCAAGGCGACCACCCCGACTGCGTGCCGAGCCCAGGAAAGTACTCGCTCGTCGTTGACCCCGTCATCGACAACGTCAGGCTCACCAAGGTCCTCATGGACGGGGGCAGCAGCCTCAACATCATCTACGTCGAGACCCTCGGGCTCTTGGAAATCGATCTGTCCACGATCCAGGCCGGTGCGGCGCCCTTTCACAGGGTCATCCTCGGGAAGCGCGTCCTGCCCCTTGGACAACTCGATCTGCCCGTCTGCTTCGGAACTACCTCCAACTACCGCAGAGAAACCCTCACGTTCGAGGTGGTCGGGTTCCAAGGAACCTACCACGCGGTGCTGGGGAGACCGTGCTACGCCAAGTTCATGGCCGTCCCCAACTACACCTACCTCAAGCTCAAGATGCCGGGCCCCAACGGGGTCATCACCGTCGAATCCACGTACTGACACGCGTACGAATGCGACGTGGAGTGCATGGAGTATGCTGAGGCCCTCGCCGAATCCGAGGCCCTCATCACCGACCTGGAGTGCCTCTCCAAGGAGGTGCCTGATGCAAAGCGCCACGCCGGCAACTTCGAGCCAGCAGAGGCGGTTAAGTCTGTCCCTCTCGACCCCAGCAACGACGCCTGCAAACAAGTCTAGATCGGCTCCGAGCTCGACCCCAAATAGGAAGCAGTGCTCGTCGACTTTCTCCGTGCGAACGCCGAGGTGTTTGCGTGGAGTCCCTCGGACATGCCCGACATACCGAGGGATGTCGCCGAGCACTCACTGGATATCCGAGCCGGTGCCCGACCCGTGAAGCAGCCTCTGCGCCGTTTCGACGAAGAAAAGCGCAGAGCCATAGGCGAGGAGATCCACAAGCTGATGGCTGCAGGGTTCATCAAAGAGGTATTCCATCCTGAATGGTTAGCCAACCCTGTGCTTGTGAAAAAGAAAGGTGGGAAATGGAGGATGTGTGTAGACTACACTGGTCTAAACAAAGCATGTCTGAAGGTTCCCTACCCTCTGCCTCGCATCGATCAAATCGTGGATTCCACTGCTGGGTGTGAAACCCTGTCATTCCTCGACGCCTACTCAGGGTATCACCAAATCAAGATGAAAGAGTCCGACCAGCTCGCGACTTCTTTCATCACACCTTTTGGCATGTACTGCTATACTACTATGCCATTTGGTTTGAGGAATGCAGGTGCGACATACCAAAGGTGCATGAACCACGTGTTCGGAGAGCACATCGGCTGAATGGTCGAGGCTTACGTTGATGACATCGTAGTCAAGACAAGGAAAGCCTCCGACCTCCTCTTTGACCTTGAAACGACATTCAAGTGTCTAAGAGCGAAGGGCGTGAAACTCAATCCCAAGAAGTGTGTCTTCGGAGTCCCCCGAGGCATGCTCCTGGGGTTCATCGTCGCCGAGCGGGGCATCGAGGCCAACCCAGAGAAAATCACGACCATCACCAACATGGGGCCTATCAAAGACTTGAAAGGAGTACAAAGGGTTATGGGATGCCTTGCGGCTCTGAGCCGCTTCATCTCGCGCCTCGGCGAAAGAGGCCTACCCTTGTATCGCCTCTTAAGGAAGACCGAGCGCTTCTCTTGGACCCCCGAGGCCGAGGAAGCCCTCGGAAACTTAAAGGAACTCCTTACAAGTGCGCCCATCTTGGTGCCCCCCGCTGCAGGAGAAGTCCACTTGATCTACGTAGCCGCAACCACTCAGGTGGTCAGTTGAAGCGCCCCAATCCTCTGGGACTCAAATGTGATACAATTACTAGTCCCAGGAGGCTAGTAAACACATTTATACAACAGATGATTCCAGATCTGCTTAAACGAGACAAACCTATAAAGGTGGCGATCAACTTTAATAGTTGGTCCACAACTCGGGACATATCATCAGAGTGGGGCTGAAGCAGCCCGATATACGCAGCGAAGCAAATCAGCGGTCCAACAGCCACAGGCAAGGTTGGGAACAGCCGTAACTCTTACCCGATCTCCTTTTTCTGAAAAACAACAAATAAGCAAGGGTGAGTACAAACGTACTCAGCAGCCCACCTTCACCTGCGGAATGGGGAAATCAGATATAATGCATGGAATATGTGGAGCTCAGGATATTTTGCAGCAATATTTTATGCAGGGTTGTTTTGTAAAACATTTTGTATTTTTTCAAAGTGCATCCTCTCCCAAAGGAGCAGGAAGTTTTTCAATATTAGAACAAAATCCATTGGACTAAACCATCCAGGTATCTCAGCAGTTTCCCACTGGTTTTCATTTTCAAAAACAGCTACTGGACTTCCCGTCCACCATAGCTCACGGCTAAACCGCCGGACCTTTTAAAAACCATTTTTCTCAAGCGCACTTTTTTTTGGGAAAACAAAACATTAATTGCCATACCATACCAGACTCGTCCATACCAGTGGACACGGACTATTCGAATAGGTTTGAACTCTGCGCAGAGGGGTACATTTTACCCACTAGTCCGGTTTCTGCGATCTCACCGTCGTGAGACCCAAATGCCGAATCTCTTTCTTTCCTCGCACGTCCTAACCTTAACGGTTATACCGGAAGGAGTCAGGCCACCACCATGCCCAAACCGGACAAAACATTCCCCCTCCTTATCCTCCCGGTGCTCCCCAGCCTTCATAACCCTAGGGTTGGACCGTACGAGTTCAGATTGAGTGACTGCCCACACAGTCTCGAGTGGTTGTACTTATCATGAGTACATGTAGTGAAGGATGACAAACCGGTCCTTATATGAGGGGACAATCCTTCTGCTCACGCCTAAACCAGCTGAGCCATCACCTTAGGCCCTCCCCTAAACCAGGGAGTCCCTGATCATCCCTACTCAAAGGTGATAAGGGTGAAAACCCTTCATCAAACACATTTTGAAAAGCATTTTCTTTTGAAAACTCACACCTTTCCTCAAATCATTTGTAACAATTATATCAGGGATTGATTGCGACAAGCAGCTGGGTGGCCATAATAACTTGTCTCAAAATCATATTATGCATAAAATAACAGACTGAGGGTTGTGGTTGTAAAAGCATAGGTAATTTATGCATCAAAGGGATCCAGTGAGCTTGTCATGCTTATCCGGCGAAGGGGGAAGGGGAGCTCGCGGAACTGGCTTCTGGCTCCACTGCCTGGCGTAGACTTGCAGATCTGGCCTCCACGAGACGGCACGAACGCTCCGGTAACTATACAACATGAACAAGCAAACATACAAACCAACAAGTATACCAACAAATATTTAGTATAGTGGTCAGAATAGCGATATATGGATAGGTAGAGTCTTGAGTAGAATCTGTGTCATGTGGTGTTGAGGTACTACTAGTGGTGGAGCGGAGGTGCTTACCAGGAGGGTGGACTGGAGGCGAAGTGACACTGTGCGTGTAGCCGACAGAGCGGAGTAACTGAGTGGGTGGGGTGTTTGCCTTGGCTGAGGGTGTTGAGTGTGTGGAGTGGGAGAGGGTAGCTGGGTGTATTTATAGCTGGGTGTATGTTGTGTAGCACAGTGAAGTTCACTGTTGGTGAGAATAGTGACGAATGAATCGTCTGACTTAGTTTGAACATGGAAATTATAGGCAGGATATGGAACAATAGTATTTTGGTAGTTTTCTGGAATATGAACCATGCTTAAGGTATGACATGTTGGATAGGGAATAATTTGACAAGAATTTAGAAACAAGAATAACTGGAATCTGAGTTTGGATGGAGGAGTTTTGAATTTTATAATCATAGGAAGAAAAAGAAAAGGAATATTCTTGGAATATTCTATAATTTGAATATTTAGAGATATTTGGAAAATCAAAAATACAAATGTATTTTTGAGCGGGGTGCGAGGAATTATTTTTGGGCGTTTCTTGGGCAGAGGTTTATGTTGGTGGAAACTGTTCCTACCTACTATGTCATATCAGACAACAGTAAGGCGGGACCCAAATAGCTGGAATGCTGTGGTATTCTGGTCTGAGTGGGATGTGGTTTCTTGGGCCAGGTTTTATAGGATTGAAGACGTATCCATACAAACATGGTTTGCCTTTCTTTTTGGAAGTCTGGCTTGAAAGAATCCCAAAGTTAAGCGTGCTCAACTTGGAGAAATCTGGGATGGGTGACCATATGGGAAGTTCCCTACTGGAAGGATTGAAGGAAAATCACAGTCACCAGAGTTCGTATAACTGGAATATGGGTCTGGCTGGTCTTGGGTGGACTGGACATCATGATGTATGAGTAGTTGAAATTTGGGGTGATCGGATGATCGATGAATAGTAACGGTGAATAGTAATGGTGAATAGTTCGTATAAACGGACGATGAACGGTGAATAGTGATGATGAACGAATGATGAACGATGAATAGGAACTATGAACGAACGATGAACGATCGAATGATCGAACGAACGAACGATCAGAATTTCGGCAGCATAACGACAGGAAAAAGATTATTTGGACGAACGAACGAACGAACGATCGAATGATCGGACGAACGGACGAACGAACCATGAACGATCGGACGAACGATCTGAATTTCGGCAGCATAACAGTAGGAAAAAGATTATTTGGACGAACGAACGGATGAACGATCGAACGATCGGACGAACGAACCATGAACGATCGGACGAACGATCGAACGATCGGACGAACGAACAAACTAAGAACAGGGGGACGAACGAACGAACAAACTAAGAACAGGGATACAAACGATCGACGAACGACCGAACGATCCTTGTGCTAGTGGGTGCTTGTGTGGGAGGTGGAGTGGGAGTGGGCGTGTGGGTGTGGGGGGGGGAGGGAGGGAGTTGCCATGAAATGGCTTGGGGTGGGATGAGAGGAGGCCCTTGCCCCTCTATTTATAGCTATGGTGGGGGGATTAGGGGGAGGGATGAGAGGATTAGTGGGAGGATGAGAGGATTAGTGGGAGATTAGCATGGATTTGTCTTATATGAGTGTAATTAGCTTGTAGAGCTCACCGTATGACACCGGAGGCATACATATACGTATGAGCATGAGGAAAGTTATGGAGAAAATACTTGTAGGGACTTGAAACATGATTCTAAAGGTATTTCTCAGGAAGAAAATACTTGGACATATATCGATGGAATATTTGGGCAGTATTTCTGAAAGAGTTTGAGGGTGATCATTGGGGAAATATTTGTAGGATATTTTGAGGATATTTTAGAGAGAATATAGACCACTATAATTTTATTTGTTGATATCAACTCGCAAACAAACATTTTGAAATGAAATTTGAAATTCATTTTGAATTTAGAGCGAGTTTGAGAAAATTCTAAGATTTGAATTTTTGGGATGCTACATCAGCGCCGCAATCGTAGTCAAGAGACGAGAAGAAGGACATGCACTGCTCGTCCAGGGGCCGGTCTACTTTATCAGTGAAGTGCTATCCAAGACTAAGATCCGCTACCGCAAATTCAGAAGCTGCTATACGCAGTAATCCTGACGCGGCGAAAGTTGCGACACTACTTCGAGTCTCATCCGGTGACTGTGGTGTCATCCTTCCCCTTGGGGGAGATCATCCAGTGCCGAGAGGCCTCGGGTAGGATAGCAAAGTGGGCGGTGGATATCATGGGCGAGACAATCTCGTTTGCTCCTCGGAAGGCCATCAAGTCCCAAGTCTTGGCGGACTTCGTGGCTGAATGGGTCGACACCCAGCTACCAATAGTTCCGATCTAACCGGAACTCTGGACCATGTACTTTGATGGGTCGCTGATGAAAACAGGAGCCGGCGCGGGCTTGCTCTTCATCTCACCCCTCGGGAAGCACCTCCGCTACGTGCTGTGCCTCCATTTCCCAGCGTCAAACAACATGGCCGAGTATGAGGCTCTGGTTAACGGGTTGCGCATCGCCATTGAGCTAGGGGTTCGGCACCTCGACGCTCATGGCGACTCGCAGCTTGTCATTGATCAAGTCATGAAGAACTCCCACTGCCGCGACCGGAAGATGGAGGCCTACTGCGACGAAGTTTGGCGCTTGGAAGACAAGTTCTACGGGCTCGAGCTCAACCACATCGCTCGACGGTACAACGAGATTGCGGATGAGCTGGCTAAAATAGCCTCGGGGCAGACAACGGTTCCCCGGACGTCTTCTCCAAAGACATACATCAACCCTTCGTTAAGACCGATGACACGCCCGAGCCCGAGGAGGCCTCGGCCCAGCCCGAGCTATCCTCGGCCGCCGAGGGTGAGGCACTGCGCGTCGAGGGAGATCGGAATGGGGTCACTGTCACACCCAGTTTTAGAAGGCATACCGAATGCGAACCATGTACGTGCCAGGATCAGCAATTCACGTACACAACAGTTACATAACATGGACATCATCACACAGTGCTCAAATAGTATTAAAAAGGGAAATAGTCAATTACATCATATGTCTGAGACATCCACATAGTCTTTACAATAATCAAAGTGTGAAAACGAAACGTAGATAAACGCGGCCTTCACAGGCAGCCGACTGGGGGTTGCCGCTAACCCACGCCTAGAACTCATCGTAGTCTTGGAACTCCTGGAAGTCTCCTTCCACGGCTTCGTCTTCTCCTGAGCAGTGGTTGCAATGCTGACAACCTGGGGATGGGGGGGTTTGGTGTGTAGAGCAAGGGTGAGTACACATCAACATACTCAGCAAGTATCCTGTTTGGCTATAGTGGACTAGCTTTATGTGGGGGTAAGTCAAGCAGTTGCTTTTAGTTGGTCAGATTATTATTACTAGTAGAGAAAGCCAAGTTTTAGAATTAACCCACGTTATTAACCCAAACGTACTCCTTTCCAAACGGAAAGAGTACCACTTACCATTACCAGAGTCAAAACCAAGAACCATCAATCTCATTGCCACCTGCAAACCGAACATCTCTGATCAAGTACCACTAATCACTAGAGCTCTCTTGGCCGCTCATAACTGCGAGGACGACTGATATATCAGTTTTCAAACACTCTGCAGAGGTTGTGCACTTTACCCACAAGCTGTGATTCCCTTTCTGCTTGGAGAGAGCTACTCCCCATTGACCACTACCTAGGTGGCCCAGCAGGGCATCACTACGTAGCCTTTACAAAGATTCCCCGAGGCTGTAGCCGCCCGTTAGTTTTCCTAAATGTACCGCACTCCTCCCCAAGGGGCGAACCAAACTTGGCAGAGCGAGCCGCTTACACCGAGCCCCATTGACGGCACGAAGGCTAAGCAAACTACACCCCGGATCCTCTAATTATTCAGCTAAGGGCACCCCATTCCACCCTCATGGTTGCACTGTTTTCCCGGGCGGTCATCCAACGAACAGGTCCTTACGGAGAGGCACTCGAGAAACCGCTCAAGCCCCCTTGAAGACCACAAGTATAACATCATAATAAAAGAAGGGAAAACAGTGTATCATTGATAATTCTCATCATGTTCATTGATTAGAGTTGAGCAATAGCATAAAGCTAAACAATAATAATACAACCCAAATAGGTAAACAAGGATAGGGATAACAAAGCTAGTTAATCCTTAGGTATAACTGTGAAATGCGGAAGGTGAATTAAAGTATGTATAGGACAGAGATAGGTCAAGGGACACTTGCCTCCACCAACCGACTGCTGCTCAGGGGCTTCTCCTGCGAGTTCTTCGGACTCTTCAACCGGATCGTTCTCTATGCGAGCACAAACATACATACATCCACACATTTAATACAAAAGAACAGTACACCATACAGTAGAATGCGGTAAATAAACAGACGTTCCACGCGGGCTCGCAATTAAGGTTAAGAGAGAAAGAGAAAAAGACAGTCGAGAAACGATCACGTTACATGATTATAGATTAAACCACTCGCTTAACAGAAGAACATTAATTTGGATACTATGTTTTAGCATAAAGTAAAATCAAGTTCCACATTTAATCATTATAAGCGATTGAAGATGAATGAAAGAGAGTGATCGCACGTCGAGACGTACGACACGACATTTAGATTAAATTAAGAGGTAAACGACTCACCACGTGACAGAGCGCACAACGAGACACTTGCATTAATTATAAAGAGACGTTAAGCATCGCACGACGAAGCGCACTACGACATACGTCAATAGAGTCGAGCTTAAAGTGAAACGTCGCGCGACTGGACGCGCGACGTCACACAATAAACAACCTGAAATCAAAATGGATCGTCGCGCGACGTAGCACACTAATATTTATAAATTAAAAGAATCATCGCGCGACGAAGCGCACGATGCAGCACGTCAACTAAACAATTTAAAATAGATTAAAATGAGATTAAGCGCAGTGCGACTACGGTTGCACGCGCGAAAGCACGTTACGCGTGCCGAAGGCACGCGAACCGTGAGACACGCGGGGCACGAGTCGCCGGGGCAGGGGCGCGACCGAGGGCGGGGCGCGGGGCCGGGCACGGCCACCGGGGCGCGCGACGAGGGCGCAGCCGTCGGGGCATGCCCGGGGAGCGAGGGCTCACGACGGGGCGGGCGCGGCTCACCGGGGAAGGACGCGGCGGGGCGGGGCTCACCGGGGAAGGGCGCGGCAGGGCGGGGCCGAGCCGGACACGGGGAGGGGCTCACCGGGGCCGAGCGCGCGCGGGGGAGGGCGTAGGGACGCCGGGGCGGCGCGAGCGTGGCCGCGGGAGGGCGCGAGCGCGCGGGCCGAGGGGCGGCACGGGGCACGCGAGCCGAGGGCACACGGGGCAGTGCGGCGCTAGGGCGCGGGGTGCGCGCGAGCAGGGGAAGAAGAAGGGAGAGGGAGGGAGAGAGAGAGAGAAGGGAAGGGGAGGGGAAAAACTCACCTTCGGGGATCCAAATTCCAGTGATCTCGACTCCAAACCCTAGGGCACCACGGGGAGAGAGAGGTGGAAGAGGGAGAGGGAGGTTGCTGCACGGGAGAAATCAAATGAGCCAAACAGATCTGGGGAAGGGGGGCGCATGGGGGAGAGGAGGGGCGCCAGGGGCGCGTGGGCTGGACCGGGCCGGGTTGGGCTGGACTAGGCTGGACTGGATCACAACGCGGATCGAAACCCACGACACGCACGACCATTAAACGGACTCCAATCGCGAGTCAAAAACCGAAACAGAACAAGACGAACATACGACATCAGACAAAGAAATGTGCGTCGGCATGATGCAATACCCATGACACTTAGGTTTTGGTTTATACATGACACGGACACCTGTCACCATACTGGTTTGAAATTGGGAAGAAGGAGCAAAATAGGAAGAGAAAACAGAGTAACGCCCGAATTTGGTGAGAGAAAAGAAGAAAAAATTCCACCCCCAAATTCAGGGCATTATAGTCACGCCTAATCGAAACTGGCAGACCCCGTACCTGCAATATCTCCACCAAGGAGAGCTACCCCTCGACAAGGCCGAAGCTCGGTGACTGGCACGGCGCGCCAAGTCGTTCGTCTTACTGGGTGATGAAAAGGAGCTCTACCACCTCAGCCCCTCAGGCATTCTCCAACGATGCATATCCGTCGCCGAAGGATAGGAGCTATTGCAGGAGATACACTCGGGGGCTTGTGGCCACCATGCAGCACCTCGAGCCCTCGTTGGGAACGCCTTCCGACAAGGCTTCTACTGGCCGACCGTGGTGGCCGACGCCACTAGGATTGTACGCTCCTGCCGAGGGTGTCAATTCTACGCGAGACAGACGCACCTGCCCGCTCAGGCCCTGTAGACGATACCCATCACCTAGTCGTTTGCTGTGTGGAGTCTGGACCTCGTCGGTCCCTTGCAGAAGGCACCCGGGGGCTTCTCGCACATGCTGGTCGCTATCAACAAATTCTCCAAGTGGATCGAGGTCCGACCCTAACCAGCATCAGGTCCGAGCAGGTGGTGGCGTTCTTCACCAACATCATCCATTGCTTTGGGGTCCCGAACTCCATCATCACCGACAACGGCACCCAGTTCACTGGGAAGAAGTTCCTAGACTTCTGCGAGGACCACCACATCCGTGTGGACTGGGCCGCCGTGGCTCACCCCATGACGAATGGGCAGGTGGAGCGTGCCAAAGGCATGATTCTGCAGGGACTTAAACCGAGGATCTACAACGACCTCAACAAGTTCGGCAAGCGGTGGATGAAGGAACTACCCTCGGTGATCTAGAGTCTGAGGACGATGCCAAGCCGGGCCACGAGTTTCTTGCCGTTCTTTCTAGTCTATGGGGCCGAGGCTATCTTGCCCATAGACTTAGAATACGGTTCCCCGAGGACAAGGGCATACGACGACCAAAGCAACCAGACAAGCCGAGAAGACTCACTGGACCAGTTGGAAGAGGCTCGGGACATGGCCTTACTACACTCGGCGCGATATCAGCAGTCTTTGCGACGTTACCACGCCCGAGGGGTTCGGCCCCGAGACTTTCAGGTGGGAGACTTGGTGCTTCGGCTGCGGCAGGACGCCCGAGGGCGCCACAAGCTTACTCCTCCCTGGGAAGGGCCGTTCATCATCGCCAAGATCTTGAAGCCTGGGACATACAAGCTGGCCAATGATCAAGGCGAGGTCTACGGCAACGTTTGGAACATCCGACAGCTACGTCGCTTTTACCCTTAAGATGTTTTCGAGTCGTTCATATGTCTCGTTTTCTTTACATACACAAATAGAGTCTAAGCATCAAGGAAGGGTCAGCCTTGCCTCGGCGAAGCCTGACCCTCCCTCGGGGGCTAGAAGGGGGGAACCCCCTCTGCATCAAAATTTTCCTCGGAAAAAGTCTTTCTGCCAGAATGTCTTTCGCGCTTTTTCGACTGCTTCGATAGTGGGATCCTGAAAACGATGAGAGTACACGTAAGCGGCAAGGCCGACCAAGCTGAGGGACTCCTACGCCTCCGGGATACGGATACCTCACTCATCACCTTCCGTGATAAGTAACTCATGCTCGGATAAGCGATTCCGCTAACCGAACAAGTCTTAAACGCTCGAAAACTTTTCTGCCAGAACGATTTTCGTGCCTACTCGACTATATCGATAACAGAATCCTACGGACGAGTAAGAGTACACGTAAGCGGCAAGGCCGACCGAGCCAAGGGACTCCTATGCCTCCGAGATACGGATACCTCACTCATCACCTTCCGCGATAAGTAACTCATGCTCAGATATGTGATTCTGCTACCGACGAACAAGTCCTGATACTCGAAATGAGAGGAAAGAAAACACAGCTTTATAACACGACAATAATATGTTTGGGCCTCGGCGGCCACAAAAAACATACGTATACTACAGACAAACTGTTTCTGCAGGTTTAGACATCAACAGAGGGAGCAGCAGCACCCTCGGTGTTGTTTCCACCTTCGGCGGAATCTGGCCCGGCCTCAGACAGCGACACGAGCAGAAGGATCTCCGTCTCGAAGGAAGACGTCAGCACCGCGCTTGGGCCATCGCAGCCAGGGTCTCCTCCAGGGTCCCGGCCCGAGCAGACACCTCGATCGGCCGATCCGCAGCCTCTGCCAGCTGTCCCCCGAGGACATCAGCCCGGCTCACGGCCTCGGCAGCGTGACTCCGGAGTTGGTCCCGCTCACGGATGACCTGGCCAGGCTCCAGCCGCCGCTGCTGCGCCTCCTCGGCCAGGGAAGCCACATGCCCCCAGGCCGATGAAGCCTCTTCTCGAGCCGACTCTGCCTCTGTCCACGCTGACACCGCTGCCTCCGGCTCCGGCTCATCACAGAGCAGCCGAGGGTTCCGTAACTGAGCAAGAGAAGCCTTGAGTGGTAAGGCCGACCGAGCCGAGGGACTCCTACGCCTCCGGGATACGGATACCTCACTCGTCACCTTTCGCACAAGGCAACTCACACTCGGTTAAGCGGTTCAGCCGGCCGACAGACGAGTCCTAGTGCTCGAAATGAAGAAGAGGCACAGCTTCACGCCCAAATACCCAGATGTTCAGGCCCCGACAGCCACAACGAACATACACCGGCACTCAAGATGCCATTACAAACGAAACTCCGGTTCCACCCCCGCGGGTATGAACAACCTCCACGTCAGAGGGCCTGCGGGACGACAAACTCCGGGTGGCTCGCCGGCCACCACTGTAGCAGCAGCGATAATGACCTCCGCCTCGGGCGTCTAAACAGCAGCAGCGATGACCTCAGGGCAAATGCTGCTGTAGGAAGGCCCTCGCCCACGTCCCCACACGAGGGGCAAGGACAAGCCGTCAAGGCTGAAGTGCCGGAGGCCCAACCACAGGTGGCACCGACGATCTCGTCGGTGGAGAAACCTTCTCTGGTTGGCACCACCTCAGCACCGACGACGGCAGCCACCTGCCCACCAACACCGCACCAACGAGCACCAGCCACCCCAAAACGCACCGGCAGGTCCTCACTCCCGTTCTCGACACGAGAATGAGAACGGGACCGTCCCAGAACACGAGTACCGCCCTCGCGGCGTACAACATGTTGTGCGACCCTCCGGTGCAGTCGGCCACAGTCGCCCAGACGGAGGATGGAATGCTGCACCCTGGCTAGGCAGCAGCAGTTCGCCTTCCCCCGCATGGCTGGAGGACGCCCCCTCCGCAGAGCTGGAGGATGGTTTCCTCCCCCAGATGCCGGAGGAAGAAGCGGGTCGCCAGCCCACGCGGAGGCAGGCCCCGGCTCGCCTCGCCCTCCTCCCCAGCATGGATGATGAAGATCCTTGAAGCCGAGGGTGGGGCAGAGGTCGCAGCCCAGCTTGCTTCTCCCCACCATCAAACTGGTGGTCACCATCCTAGGTGACCATTGGTGAGGGAATGCAGCCGGGCTGCCTCATGAAAATCCTTGAAGCCGAGCGATGGCTGAAGGGTGCCAACCTCCGTGAGGTTGCGCTCCTCCAACAACAAGACGAAGGCAACGCGGGCGCTCCCCATCCGGGGGCTCGGAAGGTGGAAGGGCGCGATGCATGAGGGGAGTGCGAAGGCATGGCTACCGCCCGGGGGATCGATCCCTTTTTTAAAGGCGGCTCTCCCCACTCGCGCCCTCAAGCGTCATGGGCAAAGTCTTCACCAACGTGCTCCAGGGTCCTCCCCCTACGACACGGGGGCTGGGTCCCACACGTCATGCAAGCTGGCCCGGAACGGAAGAAGCCAAAACCGCCGCACGCGGAGCGTGTAACCGCCCCGCGGTTACAAGCACTCCTCCATCCTCGCCAAAACCAGCGGTCGAAAGGGCGGGCTGCCATGCAGGTGGCATGCAACCGCACCGCGGAGGCGCACCCCTCCAGCTTCGTCGCATCCAGCATGGAGGCCCAGGCCCACACGTCATGTAACCGGCACGCCGGTTACTACGTGCGAGAAACTGCACCACCACTTGCGCCAATACCGTGCCTCCTCGACTGCGGAATTGGTACCGCGACTCGAGGCAACCCTCCGTATGGCCCAACAGTGCCAATCGTGTACATCGATTACGGGTCAGTCAGCCGCGGGAGGAGGCGCGACGATTGATATGGCCAAAATTGGGCCGACAGTACTGGTGGCAGCAGGCGAACCGAAGCAACAGTCAAATCATCTGTAGGCTCACGTCCCCTCCTGGGGCAGCAGGGGAGCCCTCTCCCAAGGAGTGAAGATGACACGCCCGTGTTCCGTTCTTCGAACGACTTGCGCACGCGCAACGGCCGTCCCGCGAACCACCTGTCCCGTCGCATTAACTCCGCGGCAGGGCAAGCGACACCTTTGGCAGGCGAAGCGGGCATCGCTTCACCTCCACCATGATGACCGCGTCAAAAAAGGTGCGCCACACCGTTTAAATTCATATCTTTTTCCTCTTCCCCTTCCTCTCTCTTGCTACAGGGACCGGGAAAGGGGATATTTTGAAAGGGATCCTTCTCCGCGAAGGAAGCAGGCCCCGAGCCCTCCTACTGATCAGGGGTTCGAAGGCTAGCCCCTTGGAAGGGTTCGACAGCCGCCCCAGAGCACTCGGGCTTCAGGCTCATTACTGATCAGGGGTTCGAAGGCTGGCCCCTCGGAAGGGTTCGACAGCCGCCTCAGAGCACTCGGGCTCTGCGCCCACTACTGATCAGGGGTTCGAAGGCTGGCCCCTCGGAAGGGTTTGACAGTCGCCCTAGAGCACGCAGAGCGAGGGATGACTCTAGGTACGTTCGATACATGGCCGAGGCTCGGGCTACGCTCCTGAGGTACCCTAGGACATTTCTGAGACCAGCAGGAGCGATTTTGTAACGGAATCCCATCACAGGGAGGCATCAAGCCCTCGGACCCTATCGAACGGGACCGGGTCCGGCAAATCACCTGCAGGTACTTTTGGAGCGTGCCTCTGGGCCACTAGCCGACCCTTATCGAACAGGGCATGGGCGTCCACTCGAATCACCCGTTAGCAACTCACTGGAGACACCATGTTCGGCGCCCTCCGAGAGCAGCATGGCGCTTTTCCCCCTTCCTCGCAGAAAGGTGACGAAGGGGCATATGATAAAAGTCGAGACAGTCCTTGATCGTCCTCTCGCTCCGTGCAGAGGCTCGGGGGCTGCTCTCGCAAACCCAGCTACGGTCAAACCGTTGACAGCGTCAACAAACCAGCCTGAAAACTCGGAACCTGACCATGCACCCGGGCTACCATCAGATCGCATGAGGGAACAACCAGACTGGCCGAGGCATCACGAAAGGCATTAAGACCTCAGAGGAGTCAAACCACTCCTTCGAGGCCTCGGGGGCTACACCCGGCGGGTGCGCTCGCGCGCACCCACCGGAACAAAGTGTAACCGAGAAAGGCCGGTCCCCTCGCAAAAAAGTGCGGCAAAGCCTCCAAGCGAGTACCAACACTCCCTTTGAGGCTCGGGGGCTACTGTCGGGTACCATAATTAGGGGTACCCCCAACACTCCTAAACTCGACTGCTAATCACCATCAGCACAAGCTGCAGAGACTGATGGGCACAATTTAGGTTAAGGCTTCGTCTACTCAAGGGACGCGATCTCGCCTCACCCGAGCCCAGCCTCAGGCGGGAACAGTAGTCCCAGGCGATTTCACGCCTCGTCCGAGGGCCTCCTCAAGCAACGGGCGCACCCTCGACTCGTCCGAAGCCCTGCTCGGGCAGGCTTTGTTGTGAAGCAACCTTGGCCAAATCACCTCACCAACCGACCGTATCGCAGGCGCATTCAATGCAAGGATCGCCTGGCACCTTATCCTGACACGTGTGCCTCAGTCGACAAGGTCGAAGTGATCGCAGTCACTTTGCCCTCCCACTGACTGACCTGACAGGAAAACAGCGCCGCTCGCCCCTCTCCGACTACTGTGCCACCCGCCAGGGTGAGGCTGACAGCAGCTGAGTCCAGCCTCAGGCGCAACAGGAAGCTCCGCCTCGCCCGACCTTGGGCCTCGGCCTCAGGAGGAGGTCTCCGCCTCGCCCGACCCTAAGGCTCGGCCCCCGCCTCGGCCTCGGAAGGTGGTCTCCGCCTCGCCCAACCCCAGGGCTCGGCCCCCGCCTCGGCCTCAGAAGGTGGTCTTCACCTCGCCCAACCCCAGGGCTCGGCCTCAACCTCGACCTCGGAAGGTGGTCTCCGCCTCGCCCGACCCCAGGGCTCGGCCTCAACCTCGACCTCGGGAGGAATCGCGTCCTCGCCCGACCCCGGCCTTAGCCTTAGGAGGAGTCTCCACCTCGCCCGACCTTGGGCTCGGACCGACCATGCCACAGGGGGTACATCATTGCCGTACCCCTAGCTAGCTCAGGCTTCGGGGGAACAAGACCGGCGTCCCATCCAGGCTCGCCCCGGTAACAAGTAATGATGGTTCCCCACGTGCGTCCATGACGACGGTGGTTCTCAGCCCCTACGGAAGCAAGGAGACGTTAGCAAGGTCCCAACAACCTCGACAACTGTGCTTCTATAGGGCTCCAGCGCTCCTCCGACGGCCACGACACCACGTGCACAGGGCTCTAGCACCTCTCCGACAGCCACGTTGGCATGTACACAGGGCTCTGGCACCTCCCTGCCAGACACGTTAGCGCATAGCTACACCCCCGTTGTACACCTGGACCCTCTCCTTGCATCTATAAAAGGAAGGTCTAGGGCCCTCATGCGAGAGGGTCGTCGCGCGGGAAGACGGGCTGACGAACCGGCCACTCTCTCTCTCTCTCCCTCGTGAACGCTTGTAACCCCTACTGCAAGTGCATCCCCCATTGGCGCAGGATAACACGAGCCGCGGTTTTCCCCCCTTTGTGTTCCATCTCGCGCCAACCCATCTAGGCTAGGGCACGCAACGACAATTTTACTCGTCGGTCCAGGGACCCCCCGGGGTCGAAACGCCGACACCTCTCCACTACACCATTTTGTTGTGGCATGTAGGGAGAAGAGAACTCATGCTTGATGCCCTCCTCCTCAAGGAAGCCTTCAATTTGAGAGTTCTTGAACTCCGTCCTGTTGTCGCTTCTTATTTTCTTGATCCTCAAGTCGAACTCATTCTGAGCCCGTCTCAAGAATCCTTTCAAAGTCTCTTGGGTTTGTGATTTTTCCTGCAAAAAGAATACCCAAGTGAAGCGAGAATAATCATCCACAATAACTAGACAGTACTTACTCTCGCCAATGCTTATATAAGCTATCAGGTTGAATAGGTCCATGTGGAGTAGTTCAAGCGGCCTGTCGGTCGTCATGATGTTCTTGTGTGGATGATGAACACCAACTTGCTTCCCTGCTTGGCATGCGCAACAAACCCTGTCTTTCTCAAAATGAACATTGGTTAGTCCCAAAATGTGCCCTCCCTTTAGAAGCTTATGGAGATTCTTCATCCCAACATGGGCTAGTCGGCGGTGCCAGAGCCAACCCATGTTAGTCTTAGCAATTAATCAAGTGTCGAGTTCAGCTCTATTGAAATCAACTAAGTATAGCTGACCCTCTAACACTCCCTTAAATGCTACTGAATCATCACTTCTTCTAAAGACAGTAACACCTATATCTGTAAAAAGACAATTGTAGCCCATTTTGCATAATTGAGAAACTGAAAGCAAGTTATAGTCTAAAGAATCTACAAGAAAAACATTGGAAATAGAATGGTCAGGAGATATAGGTATTTTACCAAGTCCTTTGACCAAACCTTGATTTCCATCCCCGAATGTGATGGCTCTTTGGGGATCATGGTTTTTCTCATAGGAGGAGAACATCCTTTTCTCCCCTGTCATGTGGATTGTGCATCCGCTATCAATGATCCAACTTGAGCCCCCGGATGCATAAACCTACAAAACAAATTTAGGCCTTGTTCTTAGGTACCCAAACGGTCTTGGGTCCTTTCACATTAGAAACAAGCACCTTGAGAACCCAAACACAAGTCTTTGATCCCTTGTGTTTGGCCCCAACATATTTGGCAACTACTTTGCCTGATTTGTTAGTTAGCACATAAGATGCATCAAAAGTCTTAAATGAAATGTTATGATCATTTGATGCAATAGGAGTTTTCTTCTTAGGCAATTTAGCATGGGTTGATTGCCTAGAACTAGATGTCTCACTCTTATACATGAAAGCATGATGAGAGCCAGAGTGAGACTTCCTAGAGTGAATTCTCCTAATTTTGTGTTCGAGATAACCGGCAGGGTATAAAATGTAACCCTCGTTATCCTGAACCATGGGAGCTTTGCCCTTAACAAAGTTAGACAATCTTTTAGGAGGGGCATTAAGCTTGACATTGTCTCCCTGTTGGAAGCCAAAGCCATCCTTAATGCCAGGGCGTCTCCCACTATAGAGAATGCTTCTAGCAAATTTAAAATTTTCATTTTCTAAGTCATGCTCATCAATTTTAGCACTAAGTTGAGCTATGTGATCATTTTGTTTCTTAATTAGAGCTAAGTGATCATGAATAGCATCAACATTAATGTCTCTACATCTAATGCAAATAGTAACATGTTCAACGGTAGATGTAGATGGTTTGCAAGTTTTTAATTCAACAATCTTAGCATGTAAAATAGCATTCTCATCTTTAAGATTGGAAATAGAAACATTGCAAACATTTAAATCTTTAGCCTTAGCAATTAATTTTTCATTCTCAATTTTAAGGCTAGAGAGTGATGCATTTAACTTGTCAATCTTAGTAATCAAACTAGCATTATCATTCCTAAGATTAACAAGAGAATCATCACAAACATTTAAATTCTCAACCTTAGTAATTAATTTAGCATTCTCATCTCTAAGGTTGGAAATAACATCATGGCAAGTGCTTAGCTCACTAGTTAATTTTTCACATTTTTCTACCTCTAGAGCATAAGCATTTTTAACCTTAACATGCCTTTTGTTTTCTTTAATTAGGAAGTCCTCTTGGCTATCTAAGAGTTCATCCTTATCACGAATAGCACTAATTAATTCATTTAATTTTTCCTTTTGTTGCATGTTTAGGTTGGCAAAAAGCATCAATAAATCATCCTCATCATCACTAGAGCTAGCCTCATCACTAGATGTTGCATACTTAGTGGAGGATCTAGATTTTACCTTCTTCTTCTTGTCGTCCTTTGCCATGAGGCACATGTGGCCGACGTTGGGGAAGAGAAGGCCCTTGGTGACGGCAATGTTTGCGGCGTCCTCGTCGGAGGAGGAGTCGGTGGAGCTCTCGTCGGAGTCCCACTCCCAGCAAACATGGGCATCACCACCCTTCTTTTTGTAGTACCTCTTCTTTTCTCTTCTCTTTCCCTTCTTGTCGTCGCCCCTGTCACTATCACTTGATAATGGACATTTTGCAATAAAATGACCGGGCTTACCACATTTGTAGCAAACCTTTTTGGAGCGGGGTTTGTAATCCTTCCCCCTCCTTTGCTTGAGGATTTGGCGGAAGCTCTTCATGATGAGCGACATTTCCTCATTGTCGAGCTTGGAGGCGTCGATGGGAATCCTACTTGGTGTAGAATCCTTCTTTTCTTCTTCCGTCGCTTTGAATGCGACGGGTTGCACCTCGGTTGTTGAGGTGGCGCCTTGCTCGATGATTTTCTTGGAGCCTTTGATCATCAATTCAAAGCTCACAAATTTTCCTATCACTTCCTCGGGAGACATTAGTTTATACCTTGGATCACCACGAATTAATTGAACTTGTGTAGGGTTAAGAAAAACGAGTGATCTAAGAATAACCTTGACCATCTCATGGTCATCCCATTTGGTGCTCCCGAGGTTGCGTACTTGGTTCACCAATGTCTTGAGCCAGTTGTACATTGCTTGTGGCTCCTCCCCTTGGTGAAGCATGAAGCGACCGAGCTCCCCCTCGATCGTTTCTCTCTTGGTGATCTTGGTCACCTCGTCTCCTTCGTGCGCGGTCTTGAGCATGTCCCAAATCTCTTTGGCGCTCTTTAACCCTTGCACCTTATTATACTCCTCTCGACTTAGAGAGGCGAAGAGTATAGTAGTGGCTTAGGAGTTGAAGTGCCGGATTTGGGCTACCTCATCCGAGTCATAGCCTTCATCCCCCATGGATGGTTCCTGCGCACCAAACTCAACAATGTCCCAAATACTAGCATGGAGTGAGGTTAGATGGTGCCTCATTTTATCACTCCACATGCAATAATCTTCACCGTAAAAAACCGGTGGTTTGCCTAATGGGACGGAAAGTAAAGGGGTGCATTTGGAAATACGAGGATAGCGTAAGGAGACCTTACTAAACTTCTTGCGCTCATGGCGCTTAGAAGTGACGGACGGCGTGTCGGAGCCGGAGGTGGATGGCAATGAAGAGTCGGTCTCGTGGTAGACCACTTTCTTCATCTTCTTTTTCTTCTCGCTGCTCCGACGCGACTTGTCGTGTGAAGGGGATCCCTTCACCTTGTTGCTGGACTCTCCGGATGGAGCCTTCCCATGGCTTGTGGCGGGCTTCTCGCCGGTCACCATCTCCTTCTTGGCGTGATCTCCCGACATCACTTCGAGCAGTTAGGCTCTAATGAAGAACTAGGCTCCGATACCAATTGAAAGTCGCCTAAAGGGGGGTGAATAGGCAAATCTGAAATTTATAAACTTAAGCACACACTACAAGCCGGAGTTAGCGTTAGAAATATAAACGAGTCCGAAAGAGAGGGCGAAAACAAATCACAAGCGAATAAGAGCAGATGACACGGTGATTTGTTTTATCGAGGTTCGGTTCTTGCAAACCTACTCCCCGTTGAAGTGGTCACAAAGACCGGGTCTCTTTCAACCCTTTCCCTCTCTCAAACGGTCACTTAGACCGAGTGAGCCTTTCTCTTCAATCAAATGGGACACTAATTCCACTACAAGGACCACCACAACTTGGTGTATCTTGTTTTGATTACAAGTGAGTTGAGCACAAGTAAGAAGGAAGAAGAAAAGCAATCCAAGCGCAGGAGCTCAAATGAACACAAATGTCTCTCTCTCTAGTCACTAATTTCTTTGGAGTGATTCCGAACTTGGGAGAGGATTTGATCTCTTTGGTTGTGTCTTTGAATGAAGTCTATAGCTCTTGTATGAGTTTTGAAGGCTGAAAACTTGGATGCAATGAATGGTGGGTGGTTGGGGGTATTTATAGCCCCAACCACCAAAGTGACCGTTGGTGAGGGCTTCTGTCGCATGGCGCACCGGATACTGTCCGGTGCGCCAGCCACGTCACCCGGTCGTTGGGTTCTGACCGTTGTAGCTTCTGACAGGTGGGGCACCGGACAGTTCGGTGGTGCACCGGACAGTCACTATTCACTGTCTGGTGCGCCTTCTGGCGCTGCTCTGACTTCTGCGCGCGCAGGCGCGCACTGTTCACTTTTACTGTTCCATTGCAGACGACCGGCGCTGTGTAGCTGTTACTCCGCTGGCACACCGAACAGTCCGGTGCTACATCGGACAGTCCGGTGAAATATAGCGGAGTGGTTCCCAGAATTCCCGAAGGTGGCGAGTTTGGAGTTGGGTTCCCTGGTGCACCAGACACTGTCCGGTGGTGCACCGGACAGTCCGGTGCGCCAGACCAGGGCAGCCTTCGAGTTGTCTTTTGCTCTCTTTGTTTGAACCCTTTCTTGGTCTTTTTATTGGTTTGTTGTGAACCTTTGGCACCTGTAAAACTTATAATCTAGAGCAAACTAGTTAATCCAATTATTTGTGTTGGATAATTCAACCACCAAAATCAATTAGGAAAAGGTGTAAGCCTATTTCCCTTTCAATTTTCTCTAGCAAATTTTTAATAGCTTCTTGAGAGCTAGCTAACTTAGCCTTAAGTTTTTCATTCTTTTTAATAAGGCCATCATCGGTAGCTGTGGATGTAGCTAGACTCTAATTGCTCAATTTTAGTTGATACCTCACAATTCAAATTTGCAAAAACTTCAAAATTTTCTAGCAGACCTTTATAGTCATTTTGAGAGCTAATCAACTTATTTTTCAAAGTTTTAAGTTGAGCCTTTTGTTTAGTGCATACATCTTGAAAAAATTTAACGGCTTCCGCAATCTCATCTACGGAGGGCTTTCCCTCACCTTCATCATCACTACTGCTTTCATCACTAGAGGATGTAATACTCATTTTACCTCTTGCCATAAGGCACTTGCGTGATGACCGTGATGAGTGTGATGAGGATCGATGGTTGCGCGTCCTTGGAGGTTCATCTTCGCTTGAAGAATCGTACCAAGTTTTGACACTTGTTAGCGCTTTGCCTTTGCTCGTCTCCTTTTTGGGTTCGACCATAGTTGAACAGTTGTCCCTGGAGTGGTCCTTCTCCCCGCATGCGAAAAATACTCTCTTTCTTTACTTTTTTCTGTAAATGTTAAAGAGAAGATCTTCTACCTGCAGGGGCACACCCATTAGATTAATCCTGTGGATCATCCTCATTACCTTTCCGACGCGTCAGATTGTTTCTTCGTCTTCGGAGGATGATGTTGATGGTTGATTATCTCCTTCATCGTCACTTTATTCTTCTTCGTCTTCTTCACTTGCGGAACTTAGAGTGGAAGCCTTCCTTTTACCCTTCCTTTCATCACATGCAAAAGCATATGGCCTTGAGAAAATTGGCTCCTCTCCTTGACACATTTTTCGTGACATCTCAAAGGCCACGATTTTCCCAATTACAATGGTCGGTGTCATTGTACTCAAGTCCTCCATGTTGTGAAGAATAGAGATGATGCTCCCGTATCTTTATTGTGGTAGCAGGGAGAAAATCTTCCTCATAATGTCCGCATCACCTAGCTTATTTATGCTAATAGAGTTGAGCTCATTAATAATAAGATTCAAACGAGAATATATATCTCTAACAAGCTCATTATCTTTGATAACAAAAGAATTATACTCATTTAAGACTAGGCAATATTTCTGCTCACGGACATTAGATGTGCCGTCATGGAGCTGATGCAGTTTTAGCCAAATCTTATTTGTAGTTTTCAATGTAAATACTTGATTAAAAATATCCATGCTAAGAGATTCATACAAGCATTTTTTGGCTCTAGCATTTAAATGAATTTCTTTTTCCTCACTCGTGGTGGGTTTCTCAGGATTCTTGGAAGGTTTCATCCCGTCACGAGTGACTCTCCAAACACCTAGATCAACGGCCTCTAGGTAACAAGCCATTCTAGCACTATAATATGGGAAGTTAGTGTCGTCGAAATGTGGTGGCCTATGGGTATCCATCCCTTCCTCTAAAAAGCGTCAGCTCTTTTGGCGGTGAAGCTAAAACATTTTAAATGATCCAAACCAGGCTCTGATACCAATTGTAGGAAACTGGGTGACGCCTAAGAGGGGGGGTGAATTAGGACTTCCAAAACTTTCACTTAAACTAGGCCACAAATAATTCCCTAGAGCAAAACTTGTGCAAATAATCAAACTAGAATGTGCAAGCTAGGTTTTGTCTAAGTGTTGCTATCTCTACCACAATGGTTAAGTTTCAATCTACACTATATAAGTATGAATACAAGATTGAAACTTAAATGCTTAATATAAATGCAGAAACTTAAAGAGCAAGGTAGAGATGCAAACTCTCATGGATGACGCCGGTATTTTTACCGAGGTATCCAGAACCACGCAAGGTCCTGACTAATCCTCGTTGGTGCCCCTACGCAAAGGGAAGCCCACACGAGGGCCAAGCACCTCGGTCGATTAACTCCGTAGAGAGCCGCGGGCCTTCTCCACGCCCAAGTGGTGCTCCGCTTCCGGCTCCTCTCGGACGCTCCCCACCGTCTCCACTATCGAGCTTCCGATCGAAAACGCCGCGGGCATCGTTCCCTCCGGTACACGGTGGCGGCCGTGACATAAACGCGGTTGTCACGGTCTCGCAAGACTCTTGCCCCACTGGTACGATTACAACGGCTCACGTAAGAGCCGAGGGGTTGTGTGGTTTATCTAAACTCACTCAACTAACTAGGATTCACTTAGTGCAAGCGCTAGAGCGGTCTAACTAACCTAAGCACTTCGCAAAGCACCTACGCTAATCACCGAGTGATTCTATTAAGCACTTGGGCGTATGAGCTCTTGAAAATGTGAACTATGTGCCTTGGTATGTCTCTTGGGCTCCCACACCTGGAAATGGCCGATTGGGGGTGTATTTATAGACCCCCAACATAAAACTAGCCGTTGAAGGAAAGTTGCTGCTTTCTGTGGTGCACCGGATAGTCCGCAGGCAACACTTGATTTTTCTCTTGGACTTCACTTGATCTTCTTAATGTCTTCTTTTGAGGTGTTGCTTTCCTCAATGTCTTGGTCCAAGTTACTTTTAGCATCCTGTGAAATACAAACACAAAACCCAAGCAAACACATTAGTTCTTCCCAGGTTGTGTTAATCATCAAACACCAAAACTCATTTAGCCAAATGGCCCGAGGTCCATTTTCCTTACAATGAGGCATGGCGAGACGGTGACCAAGCGAGTCCGACTTAGTTTGGCTCGAGTGCATTGTGAGCTGGAAGGTTAGACTCGGCTCGAACTCGTTCAAGCTCGCGAGCCGCTATACTAAGTTCAATTTAAAGCATAAGTTATATATATTCATTATATATAAAATAAAAGATATGTAATAAATATTTTAAACTATATCTAGCATTGCATTCATAAAAGGGAAATAAATAAATGATATAACAATGTAATAGTATAATATATCACCATATCATTAGGCTGCCTCGCTAGTCGGCTCAGACTCGCTTAGACCTGGCCTGACTTGCAATTTGAGCGAACCACAAAAGTATGTTCATCTTAGACTCATTTAGACTCGCGAACCTCTCCAAACCGACTCACGAGTCTTGAGCTTTTTTAGCCTTAGATCAATATATCCCACGTTTCGTATCCTACCTAAATACAACAGCATAATATTTTAATAGTACTCATATCCATCCCAAATAAAAAATACTTGTATTTGTATATAAAAACGTTAATGGAGAGGAGGCACGTTAGGAGCATGGCATTATTGGGCCGCTAGTCGACTTTGGTTTAGCACATTCTTAAAACCGCTTTCGATGGAAGGAAGCACCACTCGCTAAAATTTAGTATGTCATGTTAAACGTTTGGATGGCAATTAAGTAAATACAGTCTAACTAATTAACTATACAAGTAATTATAGAGATGATACTTAATTCATCGTTAGCAAATATTTAATGTAGCATCACCGAGCGAATCATGGACTAGTTAGGTTTAATATGTTTCTCTTGTCATCTAGTCATAATCTCTGTAGTTGGTTCTATAATTAAATTATATTGAATACTTCTAGCTAATATACAAACATCCGATATGGTAGATACTAAAGTTTAGTCCTATATCATATAGTTGTCACATTCTCTGCTTGCCAAGATTTTGACCTTCGCTGTTTGCGATCTGGATGTGCATGGATGTACCATTCATGTGGGCGGTGCCTAATTCTAAACCAAATTATAGGTGACAAAGAGAGATGTGCTAGGAGTAACATGATGAACTGGGTTGGTTCGCTAAAATTGTTTCTATTTTTTCCTCAACCACATCCAATCGATATGAGATGAGAATAACCGAATAAGGTCTAAGTGTGGTTTGGCGTGGATTGGTTCGCCGGGTGGATTGGGTTCTAACCGGTGCCTAGTTGTAGGTATTATCGGTCTGACAGGAGCTAGAATGGTGATTTTCGTGGCGTGCGCTACTGTCGCCTCTCAAAATAAGATGATACCGTTGCAACGTGTGGCTCTTCGTTCGAGCGAAGAGCGTGGTCAATGTCTAGTGTCGATCATTTGCTATTGGATTGTTGGCTTGTTGCGCGTAGGTTATATATGCTCGTTTGGTATCCTTGGTCGCTTGCATTTTCCCTTACCTGCTGTATCAACGCAAACAACCTACTATACCAGTAGTGCTATTTTGGCTATTTTGCAGAGGCAATGTACGCCACTGCATAACAAACGGTGACCAAGGATAGTATCGTTCATGGAGTAATTATTGTTCTTCTTCTACGAACTCAAGTTTTCAGATGCTATACTATGCATCATATTTCAAGTGGAAGCCGTTATGCGACATTCATTCATTGACCGCATGATTGGTAGTAGACTGCATGACCACAGAAGTTACGCCCGCAGATACGTAAAGTTGTATTTGTTTGGTTTGCTTTTTTATACATCCAAGCTCCATGCATGCAAGAAAACGGGCGCAGCCAGGCCCGCGAGGGACGCTCCAAGGGAGCGTACGCCGGCATGCATGCTCATGGTATGCAACGACACAGTTCAAGAGAAACAGTTTTAGATAGTTTTTTTTGTTATATCTTGCAATTTAAAAATATTATCACCCAACCGATTTTATATTTATGTTTTTAAGATTTTTAGGAACAAAACTAGACCACTCATGCTACATAATATTTGAAGGTTTTTTATATACTCTTCTCTAATAAGACATGTTTCAGTACAACCAACCAAACAAAGTCTGTATCTGTTCTGCATGAGTCGATACAAGCAACCAAATAAAAACGTCTGCATAAATTTACCTTGGTTCCACTAATACTATCTAGACTCATACCGTCCTGGCTCCACTTATACTATATCCAAACACACGGTGAGTGTTTCTCAATGAATTTATTCAAAAAAAGAAGTTTCTCAATGAAAACTACTCCAGATACACTACACTACAGAGACATTTTCAGAAACAAGAGAAGTTACAAAAATACCAAAGTTGCAGCACGTGAACCTGCCAGAAAAATATCACAGGTTATGTTTGAGACGCAGAATCAACTCTAAGGTTTAGTTTGAGAACTCCACTTTTCTAAGTGATTTCTATTTTTTCAAAATAAAAAAGAATTATTTTTCTTGAAAAAATAGAGTTTCCAAACTAGTCCTAAATTGTACATTTTTTACTGTGAAATTGAGCTTGTTCCTATAATTTTTTGGCGAGATTTCCATGTTCTAAACAGATCCAACCTTATTTGGAGAAGGAATACTAGAGCGATGTCTTCAGACCGTCAGGTTTGCCGCATGCTACGATGGTACAGTGCAAATTGGCATATATAAGGCACGAGATGGCGAGAAGAACACACATGGCATTCGTACAGCCTACATACGTACTTGCTCAATTTCTGCCAAGAAAATATTTAAGGCCGGCCACAGCGTAGGATCCAATTGGCCAACAGCTTCAGCACTGGTTGTGCATTTATTAATCGTCCTAAAATACGGTTCTTTTTAGTTCTCTTTTTTTCCCACATTCATCCGAATAATAATAAATATAAACATACATACAAACTATATTTATAAATTAATTAATAAATGATTATTTAATCTAAAACAAATTATATTTTAGAACAGAGAGAATATTATATACTATTCCCTCTATCTTAATTTATAATTCGTTTGACTTTTTATGTCAAGTTTGACTGGCTTGTATTATTCATTTAAAAAAAATAAAAATTGAAATCTATACTTAAACTATATTTATATAATATACGCTATCATTGTAAAGATTAACAATGATTATGAATTTTTTTGGCTAATACGAGCCGATCAAACTTGAGATAAATTTGTCAAACGAATTATAAATTAAAACGGGGGAGTCAAAGATGGAGAGATGGTGACTCTAGCCCCCCCCTGTCGCTGCCGAGGTCGTAGAACCCCACTAAAGTTTCTACTAAAATTTAAAAATGTATATAACATAGTGTAGAGGCGCTCCTACATTGTAGCAACCTAGTTCACTACTTCACTCCTTCCTAAACTTTTTTCTAGCTTTGTTCCCTGCTGTTACTGCTCTTTTTACTTGCAAAAACCAGCCAACAACGTCACTCATTAGGTTTCTTTATTTGGTGCAGAGGAGCTCTTGTCAGAATCTACTAACGCCCGACTTGGATCATTGGAATTGAATTCCATTCTAATAATAATAACTTAGGCATATATCAATTAAGCTAATTCGGTTTTATACAAAATATATTTGTATACTATTATTAGCAAGATGTCGGAGATATTTATGTGTTATGTTTTTATCATAGAGGAGAGAGACGAAGAGTGTCATGTAAGTTACATAGTACAAACAAATTCTACTAATGCATAAAATCATTTCATATCCTCCACCCTATGCATTTGAGATAGACTTATATCTAAATTTTTGGAAGTGATGGAATGTCAAATTCCAAACTAAATAATTTACTTTATCAAGTGAATTCCAATTTCTCAATCTAAACGGTCTGTAAGATTATTATTCTAGATCCCTTTCGTAACAGGTGCTAGCCAAAAAGGGGGGCTTCCTCACCCACCAGCCTGTGTGCTACGCGATCAAGAAGATGAATGGCATCGCATCTCGACAAACTGCACTGTATATATACACTCGCGCGACAATTCTGGTTCCTTTTGCTGGCTCAATATTTGCTTGGAGAGGGTGTGGCACCTACAGCCGTAGAAGAAGTAAACGTTGCGGAATGGTGGAGATCAGCGGTTAGCATAGTCGAGAAAACATAACAATTCTACTTGTTGGTAATCTTAGGGGCATATGGACTCTATCTACCATAAAAACTTTTATTTATTTATTTATTTATATTTAGGAAAGGGTTCGCAATACCTTGGACCCATTCTTTAGTCCATCGCTTCCATGGCGACGCCATCTCTGACAGGCGCCCATGTCGTGAAGCCATCGGATGGCGCCGCCAAGTGGCAGCTGGTCGCATCGTCGTGCCACCATGACCTGCCTCGGCTCCCTCGGGGGAGGAAGATGGCGCGTAAAATATGCACAAGCAGCTAGTAGGTGCTCAGCGACGTATACACTAATCAAGCATCTGAAGCGGATACTATTAATCAAGCGTTTGAAGCAGGCGCACGGCAATGCAGTGCCGGCGGAGGAGTTTTTATTACGGATAAGCTAGCTGCAAAAACATTCATTTGGCCACATTTCACATATATATAACCTAGCCGAGTAGCTGTGGACGGATCTACAAAATTCATCGAACCAAAAGGCCTCTCTCCGTTCTTAAATATACTGTACGACGCTTTGAATTTTTTTTTTTTAAAAAAACTGACCACTCGTTTTATTAAACATATTTATTCGAAAATATAAAATCTCAAGTCACATTAACCTTAAGTGATAAAATAAATTATAACAATATAAATAATAATTCACAATTTTTTTTGATAATACGAGTGGTCAAAGCTTAAAAAAATAAACGGTGTCGTATACTTAAGCTTAAGAACGGAGGTATAATAGACCATTCCTTGCGAATTATTAAACGGATATTCTTTACCTGAAGAACAAGGCATCTCAATGTACAAAAAAAAAGAGAGAGTTCAAACAGCATTGTTGTCACATAGTTAGTACATCTGCCCACTTATTTACATCATATAGAAAGGGTTCTCAGCTGGAGAGCTCACTAGCTAGGACTCAGCAACAGAAGGATTTATTTGGCCAACGGTTGGAATGGATCGTTTTGTGACTCCAAGCCCACAGGTTTACCAACCGCATCCATTGATGAACTGGAGCATGCATCAACCGTATCACCCCTAGCTAGCTAGCTTCACCTTCTTCTTCACAGCAGCCGGGGGCCCAGAAACCAAAAGTTGGTTCTTGCATTGTGTCTGGTAGGGTAAACACCAAACATGTCAGCCACTAGGACCACATCAAACACATCGGAATAAGCTACGGGACGCAGCATCGTGCTCCCAATGCGCTCTTAGAAAACTCAGCCATCGTTTATCGCACTAGGAAGATCTGGAACATCAGAGACAAGCAGAACATGACAAGCCCCCCACTACATGTCTAACACACAGCATCACGCGCTCTCTTTAAATTCAGACACCATCTCCTGCCCCAGAGTTCAGATCGACCAGAGTTTGTTCTCACACCACATGCAAAGATCGCCCACGCCTGATCCTGTTCCTCTTCCCAATGGAGCTCCAGTTCCATCCCCAGCAGCCACAACAAAGCCATCCCCATCCCAAGCAGCACCACAGCTACCAACAACAACCACCACCACCACCGCCGGCCACGAAGGAACCCAAACCCAAGCCAAGAACGAGAACCAAGTGCGGCGGCGGCGGCGGCAGCAAGTTCGTGGGCGTCCGGCAGAGGCCGTCGGGGAGGTGGGTGGCGGAGATCAAGGACACGACGCAGAAGGTCCGGGTGTGGCTCGGCACGTTCGAGACCGCCGAGGCCGCCGCGCGCGCCTACGACGAGGCCGCCTGCCTCCTCCGCGGCGCCAACACGCGCACCAACTTCGCCGCCGCGCCGCCAACCGACTCGCCGCTGGCCGCCCGGATCCGCGGCATCCTCGACCACAACAACAACGGCCGGACGCCGCCCAAGAAGACCTTACCGCACCGCCCCACCGCCGCCCGCTTCTTCCCCGCAGCCGCGGCCAGCACCGCTAGCACCTGCAGCAGCACGGCCAGCCCGACCAGCAGCAGTCCTAGCTCCAGCATCAGCTTCGCCACCAGCACCCACGCCCGCGCTCCCATTCCCACCCTCCGCCGCGCTCCTCAGAGTCAGAGCGCGGCCGAGGAAGCTTATTACGCGCCGTACTCGGCAACCGGAGGCGGCGGCGGCCAAGAGTTCCAGCTCGCCACGCCCACGCACCAGTACGAACAACAGTCATGGGCGCTCAACGCCGCCAGCAGCCCCCTAACGCCACCACCTCCGGTCGCGGCGGAGCCAGACAGAGACAGGATGATCATGCTGGAGAAGAAGAAGAGCAGCTCTGCGTCGCTGTCGCTGTCGCCCCACGGCGTCGTCGACAGGTGTCCGGACAAGGATCTAGCGTTTGACGTGGGGAATGATGCGTCTGACTCCCTCTGGGATCTGCCGCCGATCTGCCCACTTTCTTGCAGGTCTATGATGTTTTAGACTAGCATGGTGTATAATATGAAGATTTTGCACCTCCCCCGGCCGTCACCGATGCTCCTTCATTTTTTTTTTCTGCTCCTAGGAGCCAATTCCGTACAGAAGAGTGTATGAGAAATGATGGCCAGCAAGCAGAGTAATGCGAGTACTATGTGACGGACATGCCTTTCGTCTAGATAGCATATAGCTGGCTTTTAAAGAGCTAGTACTACACTTGTATTTTCCTTCTTTTCATTTTGTTTTTTTTCATTAGGTTATGCACCTAGCTCCTACGTTGTTGACGGAGAGGCCGGCTACACAACAATAATCTAAATCATTTTGTGGTGAGTTTTTGCAATAATCTAAAATTAGGCATGAGAAATTTTCATGCATGCCACGACTCAAGAGTAGGGATGAAAGTAGTAATCTCAGCTGTTAGGATAAATTTAATATTTTAAAATAGATATAATATATATAAAATTTGATAGTGAGCTTGTCTTATGTTCTTAAGCACATTATTACAAATAAGAATAAAATATTATATAAATTGTGTTATGTATTATTTGTCCCTATACCAACAAAAAAAAAGTTGAAAAATTACAAAATTTATTTTCGAATCCATATCGAATTTTATATCTATCATTTGAGAAAAATTATGATGAATTTGAGGTTAAACTTTTATGAATATTTACAAGCTCAATATTATAAACAAGAATACAAATTTGTATAGTGCATTATATATCATATTTACTCACAACCAAATAAAACGACCAAAAACCTGATTACTGAATAAATACCGTTTACGATCGTTTTCATCCCTACTCCAGAGTCAAAAGTAGCTTGTTGCAAAACGACACTGGCTCTCAAGAAGTGTATATATATGGAATAGCTATGATTCGAAAGGTAACATTTGTGCTCAACTGGATAAGCTAATTTTTGTCCACCAAGCAAACAATGTTCCTTGGATGATATGTTTAATGGAAAAATGTCTATGGAAATAATGAACTATGACGATTATATGTTCCTCATCAAGAAGCAGAACATAGCATTTTATAAATAGATAAAAAATACCTCTGTTTTTTATTGACAAGATGAGAAGTGAAAGTCGCCTAGAGGGGGGGTGAATAGGGCGAAACTGAAATTCTCAAAAATAATCACAACTACAAGCCGGGTTAGCGTTAGAAATATAATAGAGTCCGCGAGAGAGGGTGCAAAACAAATCGCAAGCAAATAATGAAGTGAGACACGCGGATTTGTTTTATCGAGGTTCGGTTCTCTCAAACCTACTCCCCGTTGAGGAGGCCACAAAGGCCGGGTCTCTTTCAACCCTTACCCTCTCTCAAACGGTCCCTCAGACCGAGTGAGCTTTCTCTTCTCAATCACTTGGAACACAAAGTTCCCGCAAGGACCACCACACGATTGGTGTCTCTTGCCTCAATTACAAGTGAGTGTTTGATCACAAGAAAGAATCAAGAAAGAAGAAAGCAATCCAAGCGCAAGAGCTCGAAAGAACACAAGCAAATCACTCTCTCTAATCACTAGGGCGTTGTGTGGAATTTGGAGAGGATTTGATATCTTTGGTGTGTCTAGAATTGAATGCTAGAGCTCTTGTAAGTGGTTGGGAAGTGGAAAACTTGGACACAATGAATGGTGGGTGGTTGGGGGTATTTATAGCCCCAACCACCAAACTAGCCGTTTAGTGAGGCTGTCTGTTCGATGGTGCACCGGACAGTCCGGTGCACACCGGACATGTCCGGTGCAACAGCCACGTCACCAAAGAGCCGTTGGGTCGACCGTTGGAGCTCTGTCTTCTGGGCCCGCCTGGATGTCCGGTGCACACCGGACATGAACTGTAGATTGTCCGGTGCGTCTGCTCCCGCGTGCCTGACGACTGCGCGCTTCTAGCGCGCATTAAATGCGTCGCAGGTAAGGTAGCCGTTGGCGCCGAAATAGCCGTTGCCCCGCTGTTACACCGGACAGTCCGGTGTACACCGGACAGTCCGGTGAATTTTAGCGGAGCAGCCGAAGTGAAAACCCGAGGCTGGCGAGTTCCTAAGGCCGCTCTTCCTTAGAGCACCGGACATGTCCGGTGTACACCGGACAGTCCGGTGAATTATAGCGGAGTGGCCTTTGGAAATTCCCGAGAGTGAAGAGTTCGGAGTTGGAGTCCTCTGGTGCACCGGACATGTCCGGTGGCACACCGGACAGTCCGGTGCGCCAGACCAGAGGTGCCTTCGGTTGACCCTTGCTCCTTTATTTGAACCCAATACTTGGTCTTTTTATTGGCTATGTGTGAAACTTTTGCACCTGTATAACTTACACACTAGAGCAAACTAGTTAGTCCAATATTTGTGTTGGGCAATTCAACCACCAAAATTATTTAGGAACTAGGTGTAAGCCTAATTCCCTTTCAATCTCCCCCTTTTTGGTGATTGATGCCAACACAACCAAAGCAAATGTGAAAGTGCATAATTTGAACTAGTTTGCATAACGTAAGTGCAAAGGTTGCTTGGAATTGAGCCAATATAAATACTTACATGATGTGCATGGATTGTTTCTTTATTTTTAACATATTGGACCACATTTGCATCACATGTTTTGTTTTTGCAAATCCTTTTGTAAATTCTTTTCAAAGTCCTTTTGCAAGATAGTCAAAGGTAAATGAATAAGAATTTTGAGAAGCATTTTCAAGATTTGAAATTTTCTCCTTTTGTTTGAAATGCTTTTCCTTTGACTAAACAAAACTCCCCCTAAATGAGATCCTCCTCTTAGTGTTCAAGAGGGTTTTGATATACCATTTTTGAAATACTACTTCCTCCCCCTTTTGAACATAGTAAGATATTAATTTGAAATTGACAAATTGAAAATCTCCAAATTTTTAAAGTTAGGTGGTGGTGCGGTCCTTTTGCTTTGGGCTTATATTTTCTCCCCCTTTGGCATGAATCGCCAAAAACGGAGTCATTAGAGCCCAACGAAGTACTTTCTCCTCCTTTGGTCATAAAATAAATGAGTGAAGATTATACCAAAGTTGGAGAGATGCTCGGAGTGACGGCGAAGGATGAGTAGTAGAGTGGAGTGGAAGCCTTTGTCTTCGCCGAAGACTCCAATTCCCTTTCAATATACCTATGACTTGGTTTGAAATACACTTGAAAACACATTAGTCATAGCATATATAAGAGAGATATGATCAAAGGTATACTTGTGGTATGTGTGCAAATTAGCAAAAGAAATTTCTAGAATCAAGAATATTTAGCTCATGCCTAAGTTAGGTAAAAGATTGTTCATCAAGTGGCTTGGTAAAGATATCGGCTAATTGATCTTTAGTGTTAATGTAAGAAATCTCGATATCCCCCTTATATTGGTGATCCCGAAGAAAATGATACCGAATGGCTATGTGTTTAGTGCGGCTATGTTCAACGGGATTATCCGCCATGCGGATTGCACTCTCATTATCACATAGAAGAGGAACTTTGGTTAGTTTGTAACCGTAGTCCCGCAGGGTTTGCCTCATCCAAAGCAATTGCGCGCAACAATGGCCTGCGGTAATGTACTCGGCTTCGGCGGTAGAAAGAGCGACCGAATTTTGCTTCTTTGAAGCCCAAGACACCAAGGATCTTCCCAAGAACTGGCAAGTCCCCGATGTGCTCTTCCTATTAATCTTACACCCCGCCCAATCGGCATCCGAATAACCAATCAAATCAAATGTGGATCCCCGAGGGTACCAAAGCCCAAACTTAGGAGTATAAGCCAAATATCTCAAGATTCGTTTTACGGCCGTAAGGTGGGATTGCTTAGGATCGGATTGGAATCTTGCACACATGCAAACGGAAAGCATAATGTCCGGTCGAGATGCACATAGATAAAGCAATGAACCAATCATCGACCGGTATACCTTATGATCCACGGACTTACCTCCCGTGTCGAGGTCGAGATGCCCATTGGTTCCCATGGGTGTCTTGATAGGCTTGGCATCCTTCATTCCAAACTTGCTTAGAATGTCTTGAGTATACTTCGTTTGGCTAATGAAGGTGCCCTCTTGGAGTTGCTTGACTTGGAATCCTAGAAAATACTTCAACTCCCCCATCATTGACATCTCGAATTTCTTTGTCATGATCCTACTAAATTCTTCACATGTAGATTCGTTAGTAGACCCAAATATGATATCATCAACGTAAATTTGGCATACGAACAAATCATTGTCAAGAGTTTTAGTGAATAAAGTAGGATCGGCTTTGCCGACTTTGAAGCCATTAGCAATAAGGAAATCTCTAAGGCATTCATACCATGCTCTTGGGGCTTGCTTGAGCCCATAAAGCGCCTTAGAGAGCCTATAAACATGGTTAGGGTACTCACTGTCTTCAAAGCCGGGAGGTTGCTCAACATAGACCTCCTCCTTGATTGGTCCATTGAGGAAGGCACTCTTCACGTCCATTTGATAAAGCTTGAAGCCATGGTAAGTAGCATAGGCTAATAATATACGAATTGACTCAAGCCTAGCTACGGGTGCATTGGTTTCACCGAAATCCAAACCTTCGACTTGTGAATACCCCTTGGCCACGAGTCGAGCTTTGTTCCTTGTCACCACACCATGCTCGTCTTGCTTGTTGCGGAAGACCCACTTGGTTCCTACAACATTTTGGTTAGGACGTGGAACTAAATGCCATACCTCGTTCCTCGTGAAATTGTTGAGCTCCTCTTGCATCGCCATCACCCAATCCGAATCTTGGAGTGCTTCCTCTACCCTGTGTGGCTCAATAGAGGAAACAAAAGAGTAATGCTCACAAAAATGTGCAACACGAGATCGAGTGGTTACCCCCTTATGAATGTCGCCGAGGATGGCGTCGACGGGGTGATCTCGTTGGATTGCTTGGTGGACTCTTGGGTGTGGCGGTCTTGGTTGTTCATCCTCCTTGTCTTCATCATTTGCGTCTCCCCCTTGATTATTGCCGTCGTCTTGAGTTGGCTCATCATTGTCTTTTTCATCTTTATCAACTTGAGCTTCGTCCTCATTTTGGGTTGGTGGAGATGCTTGCGTGGAGTAGGATGGTTGATCTTGTGCATGTGGAGGCTCTTCGGATTCCTTAGGACACACATCCCCAATGGACATGTTCCTTAGCGCGATGCACGGAGCCTGTTCTTCACCTATCTCATCAAGATCAACTTGCTCTACTTGAGAGCCGTTAGTCTCATCAAACACAACGTCACAAGAAACTTCAACAAGTCCTGAGGACTTGTTAAAGACTCTATATGCCCTTGTGTTTGAGTCATATCCTAGTAAAAAGCCTTCTACAGTTTTAGGAGCAAATTTAGATTTTCTACCTCTCTTAACAAGAATAAAACATTTGCTACCAAAAACTCTAAAATATGAAATATTGGGCTTTTTACCGGTTAGAAGTTCATAGGATGTCTTCTTGAGGATCCGGTGTAGATATAACCAGTTGATGGCGTAGCAGGCGGTGTTGACCGCCTCGGCCCAAAACCGATCCGGTGTCTTGTACTCATCAAGCATGGTTCTTGCCATGTCCAATAGAGTTCGATTCTTCCTCTCCACTACACCATTTTGTTGTGGAGTGTAGGGAGAAGAGAACTCATGCTTGATGCCCTCCTCCTCAAGGAAGCCTTCTATTTGTGAATTTTTGAACTCCGTCCCGTTGTCGCTTCTAATTTTCTTGATCCTTAAGCCGAACTCATTTTGAGCCCGTCTTAAGAATCCCTTTAAGGTCTCTTGGGTATGAGATTTTTCCTGCAAAAAGAACACCCAAGTGAAGCGAGAATAATCATCCACGATAACTAGACAGTACTTACTCCCGCCGATGCTTATGTAAGCAATCGGGCCGAATAAATCCATGTGTAGGACCTCCAGTGGCCTGTCACTAGTCATGATGTTCTTGTGTGGATGATGAGTGCCAACTTGCTTCCTGGCTTGGCATGCGCTACAAATCCTGTCTTTCTCAAAATGAACATTGGTTAGTCCTAAAATGTGTTCCCCCTTTAGAAGCTTATGAAGATTCTTCATTCCAACATGGGCTAGTCGGCGGTGCCAAAGCCAACCCAAGTTAGTCTTAGCAACCAAGCAAGTGTCGAGTTCAGCTCTATCAAAATCTACCAAGTATAGCTGACCCTCTAACACTCCCTTAAATGCTATTGAATCATCACTTCTTCTAAAGACAGTAACACCTACATCAGTAAATAGACAGTTGTAGCCCATTTGACATAATTGGGATACGGAAAGCAAATTGTAATCTAAAGAATCTACAAGAAAAACATTGGAAATAGTATGGTCAGGTGATATAGCAATTTTACCCAATCCTTTGACCAAACCTTGATTTCCATCCCCGAATGTGATAGCTCGTTGGGGATCTTGGTTTTTCTCATATGAGGAGAACATTTTCTTCTCCCCTGTCATATGGTTTGTGCACCCGCTGTCGAGTATCCAACTTGAGCCCCCGGATGCATAAACCTGCAAAACAATTTTAGTTCTTGACTTTAGGTACCCAAACGGTTTTGGGTCCTTTGGCATTAGAAACAAGAACTTTGGGTACCCAAACACAAGTCTTGGAGCCCTTGTGTTTGCCCCCAACAAACTTGGCAACTACCTTGCCGGATTTGTTAGTCAAAACATAAGATGCATCAAAAGTTTTAAATGAAATGCTATGATCATTTGATGCATTAGGAGTTTTCTTTCTAGGCAACTTGGCATGGGTTGGTTGCCTAGAGCTAGATGTCTCACCCTTATACATAAAAGCATGGTTAGGGCCAGAGTGAGACTTCCTAGAGTGAATTCTCCTAATTTTGCTCTCGGGATAACCGGCAGGGTACAAAATGTAACCCTCGTTATCCTGAGGCATGGGAGCCTTGCCCTTAACAAAATTAGACAATCTTTTAGGAGGGGCACTAAGTTTGACATTGTCTCCCCTTTGGTAGCCAATGCCATCCTTGATGCCAGGGCGTCTCCCGTTATAGAGCATACTTCTAGCAAATTTAAACTTTTCATTTTCTAAGTTATGCTCGGCAAGTTTAGCATCTAATTTTGCTATATGATCATTTTGTTGTTTAATTAAGACCATGTGATCATGAATAGCATCAATATCAATATCTCTACATCTAGTACAAATAGAAACATGCTCAACGGTAGATGTAGAGGGTTTGCAAGATTTTAATTCTACAACCTTAGCATGTAGTATATCATTTTCATTTCTAAGGTTAGAAATAGTAACATTGCAAACATCAAAATCTTTAGCCTTAGCAATTAATTTCTCATTCTTATTTCTAAGGCTAGCAATAGAAACATTCAACTCATCAATCCTAGCAAGTAAATCAACATTATCATTTCTAGGATTGGAAGTTGAAACAATACAAACATGAGAATCAACCTTAGCAATTAATTTAGCATTTTCATTCCTAAGGTTGTTAATGGTCTCATGGCAAGTGCTTAGCTCATTAGACAATTTTTCACATTTTTCTACCTCTAGAGCATAAGCATTTTTAACCTTAACATGCTTTTTGTTTTCCTTAATAAGGAAGTCCTCTTGTGAGTCCAAGAGATCATCCTTCTCATGAATAGACTAATAAATTCATTTAATTTTTCCTTTTGTTGCATGTTAAGATCGGCAAAAAGGGTACGCAAATTATTCTCCTCATCACTAGCATTATCATCACTAGATGATTTATATTTAGTGGAGGATTTAGATTTAACCTTCTTCCTTTTGCCGTCCTTTGCCATGAGGCACTTGTGGCCGACGTTGGGGAAGAGAAGTCCCTTGGTGACGGCGATGTTGGCGGCGTCCTCCTCGTCGTCGGAGGAGGAGTCGGTGGAGCTCTCGTCGGAGTTCCACTCGCGGCACAAGTGGGCATCGCCGCCCTTCTTCTTGTGGTACCTCTTCTTTTCTCTCCTCTTGCCCTTCTTGTCGTTATCTCTGTCACTGTCACTTGATAATGGACATTTAGCAATAAAGTGACCGGGCTTACCACACTTGTAGCAAACCTTCTTGGAACGGGGTTTGTAATCCTTCCCCTTCCGTTGCTTGAGGATTTGCCGAAAGCTTTTGATGATTAAGGCCATCTCCTCATTGTCGAGCTTGGAGGCGTCAATTGGTTGTCTACTTGGTGTAGACTCCTCCTTCTTCTCCTCCGTCGCCTTAAACGCCACCGGTTGCGCCTCGGACGTGGAGGGTTCGTCAAGCTCATTGATCTTCTTTGAGCCCTTAATCATACATTCAAAGCTCACAAAATTCCCGATAACTTCCTCGGGGGTCATTTGAGTATATCTTGGGTTGCCACGAATTAATTGAACTTGAGTGGGGTTAAGGAAAATGAGAGATCTTAGAATAACCTTAACCACCTCGTGGTCGTCCCACTTTTTGCTCCCGAGGTTGCGCACTTGGTTCACCAAGGTTTTGAGCCGGTTGTACATATCTTGTGGCTCCTCCCCTTGGCGAAGACGGAAGCGACCGAGCTCCCCCTCGATCGTTTCCCACTTGGTGATCTTAGTGAGTTCATCACCCTCGTGCGCGGTCTTGAGTAGGTCCCAAATCTCCTTTGCATTCTTCAACCCTTGCACTTTGTTGTATTCCTCCTTGCTTAGAGAGGCGAGGAGAATGGTTGTGGCTTGAGAGTTGAAGTGCTCGATTTGGGCCACTTCGTCCGTATCATAATCCTCATCCCCTATGGATGGTACCTGTGCTCCAAACTCAACAACATTCCATATACTTTTGTGGAGTGAGGTTAGATGAAATTTCATTAAATCACTCCACCTAGCATAATCTTCGCCATCAAAAGTTGGCGGTTTGCCTAATGGAACGGAAAGTAATGAAGTATGTCTAGATGTACGGGGATAGTGTAAGGGGATCTTACTAAACTTCTTGCGCTCTTGGCGCTTAGAAGTTACGGACGGTGCATCGGAGTCGGAGGTAGATGTTGATGAAGTGTCGGTCTCGTAGTAGACTACCTTCCTCATCCTCTTGTGCTTGTCGCCTTTCCGATGCGACTTGTGGGAAGAAGATTTTTCCTTCTTCTCCTTGTGGTGTGAGGAAGAAGATCTTTTCCCCTTTTGTTTGGAGGAGTCCTTCTTCTTCTCCTTCCTCTTGGTGCGGGACTCTTCCGATGAAGTGCTCCCTTGGCTCGTAGTGGGCTTGTCGCCGGTCTCCATCTCCCTCTTGGTGTGATCTCCCGACATCACTTCGAGTGGTTAGGCTCTAATGAAGCACCGGGCTCTGATACCAATTGAAAGTCGCCTAGAGGGGGGGTGAATAGGGCGAAACTGAAATTCTCAAAAATAATCACAACTACAAGCCGGGTTAGCGTTAGAAATATAATAGAGTCCGCGAGAGAGGGTGCAAAACAAATCGCAAGCAAATAATGAAGTGAGACACGCGGATTTGTTTTACCGAGGTTCGGTTCTCTCAAACCTACTCCCCGTTGAGGAGGCCACAAAGGCCGGGTCTCTTTCAACCCTTACCCTCTCTCAAACGGTCCCTCGGACCGAGTGAGCTTTCTCTTCTCAATCACTTGGAACACAAAGTTCCTGCAAGGACCACCACACGATTGGTGTCTCTTGCCTCAATTACAAGTGAGTGTTTGATCACAAGAAAGAATCAAGAAAGAAGAAAGCAATCCAAGCGCAAGAGCTCGAAAGAACACAAGCAAATCACTCTCTCTAATCACTAGGGCGTTGTGTGGAATTTGGAGAGGATTTGATCTCTTTGGTGTGTCTAGAATTGAATGCTAGAGCTCTTGTAAGTGGTTGGGAAGTGGAAAACTTGGACACAATGAATGGTGGGTGGTTGGGGGTATTTATAGCCCCAACCACCAAACTAGCCGTTTGGTGAGGCTGTCTGTTCGATGGCGCACCGGACAGTCCGGTGCACACCGGACATGTCCGGTGCAACAGCCACGTCACCAAAGAGCCGTTGGGTCGACCGTTGGAGCTCTGTCTTCTGGGCCCGCCTGGATGTCCGGTGCACACCGGACATGAACTGTAGATTGTCCGGTGCGCCTGCTCCCGCGTGCCTGACGACTGCGCGCTTCTGGCGCGCATTAAATGCGTCGCAGGTAGCCGTTGGCGCCGAAATAGCCGTTGCCCCGTTGTTACACCGGACAGTCCGGTGTACACCGGACAGTCCGGTGAATTTTAGCGGAGCAGCCGAAGTGAAAACCCGAGGCTGGCGAGTTCCTGAGGCCGCTCTTCCTTAGAGCACCGGACATGTCCGGTGTACACCGGACAGTCCGGTGAATTATAGCGGAGTGGCCTTTGGAAATTCCCGAGAGTGAAGAGTTCGGAGTTGGAGTCCTCTGGTGCACCGGACATGTCCGGTGGCACACCGGACAGTCCGGTGCGCCAGACCAGAGGTGCCTTCGGTTGACCCTTGCTCCTTTATTTGAACCCAATACTTGGTCTTTTTATTGGCTATGTGTGAACCTTTTGCACCTGTATAACTTACACACTAGAGCAAACTAGTTAGTCCAATATTTGTGTTGGGCAATTCAACCACCAAAATTATTTAGGAACTAGGTGTAAGCCTAATTCCCTTTCAAGAAGAATGTTTTTATTAACAAGATGAGAAGAATAGGGGAAGACCATTCGGGCCACCTGACACGGATCCGTGCTAGGCAAGACTAGAAGATGGTCGGGCAGCGACAACCCATAAAGAGAATTATGTCGCGTTGTGCCAATATATGGGCTGCACCAACGATCCAGACATAAAGGCTTCGTGTTGGCACGGTGGCCCAACTAGTAGGCATAGCGTGTTCGTGCCAGATCAAGGCCCAACACCCTTAGGCTCAAAACATCATGTTCAACTCAGAATTTGAAGTACAATTCTATGTTCTTCAGTAAGAAACAGATTATAGCATTTTTATAAACAGATAAAAAAGGCATGATACAATGCATTGTGCAAGTACAAGACACTATTTTGCAAACAAGAACCGTGGATCTACTAGAAGAGGATGGAGATGCTAGGTGTCGTGGTTTCGAAAACCAGGGGACAATAGATTTGTGTTTGGTAGGGATGCAAGCGCGGACTCACTCTGAATGGTGGATCACTTGAATCTGAGCGGGTAACTGAGACACAAAGGTTATACTGGTTCAGGCTGAGGCCCTAGTCTAGTGCAATACTGATCGTTGTATTGCTCTGGACTATGTTACAACAAGTGTGCTTGTGTCTCTAAAGGAGAGAGGGCCTACCCTTTTATAGCTTAAGGGTTGGACCTTACAAAGGAGATATGTTTTCTACAAGAGAGAGATCGACTCCTCCAGGTCGTCGTGTGGATTCTCTGTAGGGTCGTGCGTAACCGTATTCTTGGTATGGAGTATCGTCTCGCTCGTTCATCAGACGAACCCCTGTAGCTAGTCTGTCGCTGACACCTTCGTAGTAGTGCGTGGTGGGTCCCACGGGTCAGTCCCATGGAGCGGTCGCGTGTGGCGCAACTCTGTCTATCGTCATGGGCCTGCGTCACCCGCAGGCATGCGTAGGCATACACCCCGGTATGGTGTATCTGTTGCGTTCTTTTGGGCATGCGGGTCACTATAGAGACTCCGGCGCCAAGGCCTCTTCAATCGGGGTTGATTAGCCCCACGAGTCAGTGAGGGTATATCCGTGGGCGCATGTGGGGGTGTTCCATCGTGTTTCCCAGAGAACTTTTGATATTGTATGTACGGTCTGGACGTGGTTTGGTGACGTTGCATCTTGCCGCGGCCGTCGTGGGCCGGCAGCGTCGACTTAGGTTCCTTCCTTGCGTATCTGTTTGGTGGGAGCCTGGTCGTTCGCCCCACCTTGTAGATTTGCTCGGCAGGGACTTGGTCGTTCGCCCTGCCTCACAGACTTATTTGGTAGAGACTTGGTGGGTAAATGGGCCAGAGAGAGGTGTATGGGCCTCACCTTGGGTATCTCATTCTTGGGTACCCGACAGCAGCCCTGAGCCTTCGTGCGACTCCTTGGAGTCGATTGGAGGCTTTCTTGCTAGGGATCAAAAGCCCCAAGTGCGCGCAAGCGCATCGGTACGATGTAGCCCTCGAGCAATTCGTGAGGATTGCTTGGGGGTTTACTTAGTTCTTGACGAAGCCATGGATCTGCATTTTGCTGACCTCTTCTAACCTTCTGGCTGTATCCGATACTGAAAGGGAAATAGGGTCTAACCTTTCCCTAATTGATTTTGGTGGTTGAATTGCCCAACACAAATAATTGGACTAACTAGTTTGCTCTAGAGTATATGTTCTACAGGTGCCAAAGGTTCAACTCAAAACCAATACAAAGATTAAAAAGGGTTCAAAAAGAAAGGAGGAAAGGAAACCGAAGTACTCCCTGGTCTGGCGCACTGGACTGTCCGGTGTGCCACCGGACAGTGTCCGGTGCACCAGGTTGAATCGACTTCAAACTCTTCACCTTTGGGTTTCTCAGGCGCAGTTCCGCTATAATTCACCGGACTGTCCGGTGGTCCACCGGACTGTCCGGTGTGCCAGCGGAGCAACAGCTATCTGCGCGCAACGGTCGACTCTGACAAGGAACAGTGCAGCACAGTGAACGCGGTACAAGTCAGAGCAGTTGGTTAGAGGGGCACTGGACTGTCCGGTGTCGCACCGGACTATCCGGTGCCGCATGAGGACAAAGCCTCCAACGGTCGACCAGCTCCAAGCCCTAACGGGAGGTTGACATGGCGGCGCACCGGACTGTCCGGTGCGCCCATCGCCAGGAGCCTACTCCAACGGCTATAATTTGGTTGGTGGCCATAAATACCACCCCAACCGGCCACTTCAAGAGTGTGGAGCCCAAGCAACATTCCAAGTCATCTAGTTGACATATTCAAGCCCTCCCAACCACCTCTATTCATTGATCCATCCTATACACAAGATTTAGACCACTACAACCAACACAAGTGCCACAAAAGAGAGAGCAAGCAAGAGAGAGCTACTCATTTGAGTTTAGCACTAGTGCCTTGTGAGATTCATTGAGAGATAGTGTGTGCTACATCTATGTGTTCATTTGCGCGTGGAGTTTTGACTCCCATTGAACTTCCTCCAAAGTTTTGGAGGCTTGTAAAGCTAGCAAGAGACACCAAAGAGTGTGGTGGTCCTTGCGGGGTCTTAAGTGATCCTTGAGAAGAAGAAGAGCTCGCCGATCTTGTGTGATCGGTGGAGAGAGGGAAAGGGTTGAAAGAGACCCGTCCTTAGTGGACTCCTCAACGGGGACTAGGCCTTCGAGGGCTGAACCTTGGTAAAACAAATCATCCGTGTCTCGTGTGCTTATTGCTTGTGATTTGTTTGTTATTTCCCTTTCTAAGTTTTTTCTTGCACTATCCTTTGCTAATACTATTTGGTGTTGCTTTAAGTTAAATTCCCATTTAGTGAAGCAACACCTTGCAAGAAAGAACTTGTGTTATTGTTCTTCTTATCTAAGCCCTCTTGCTTTATTCTCATAGACTTGTTAGTAGTATTAATTTATTAATTTCGCATTATTTTAAAGCAATACTCTTTACAAGCAAAGGACTTAGTTTTTATATTCCGATAATTGTGTATCTTGTTCTAACCACTAATCAAGGGGGTCTAGTTGGGGTGTAAAGTTATAATTTTCAGGTCTCGCCTATCCACCCCCTCTAGGCGACTTTCAGATACGCGCCCATTTTGTTCGTCGGAGTGGAGCGTAGTTTCGGACCCGCATGGAGTTGACCGAAGGCAACGATCTCCAAAAGCAGAACGTGGTCTCTGTGGACCCACAACCAGCTCCTGCGGGATGCTACTAGAGCGCGTTGTATTGGGGTGAGAGGCCGATTATGACTTGTTCGGTTATTCCCAATACACATGGATTGGATGGGATTGGAAAAAATTAAGAAGATGTTTAACTTATTTGGGATTCAAACCCATCCAATCTCACTCAATCCACATGGATCGAGAGCTAACCGAACAAGCTCTTAGGGGGTGGAGCCATGGGAGGGTAGACAGAGCGTGCCGTCGAGACCCTTCCCCTGCAGTAAGATGTTGGCGACGACTAGGGCTAGAAAAAAACTCGAGCTCGACGAGCTGGCTCGGGCTCGCAATAGCTCGGACCGGCTCGACGCTCAAAACGAGCCCGAGCCGAGCCTGTTTTTGTGGCTCGTGAAAAGAGCGAGCCAGCTCGGCTCGGTGCAGCTCGCGAGCTGGCTCGTGACTCGTCCTAACAATAATTTGTTACATAAAATCTTAATTAACATATAATATTAGTATCGAGTAGATAATTAATTTATGTTATTTGAGATTACTATAAAAATAATCTATTTTCTATATTATATTAGTGATATTTTATATTATAATTTAAAGAACAGATTTACGTTTATGGATATGCCCGTTGGCTCGTCAAGCCGGCTCGCGAGCTCGAAACGAGCCGAGCCGTTTTCCCGAGTTCGCTAGATGGGCGAGCCGAGCTCGTTTCCACCCCTGCCGACGACGCAGCGGGTGTCACACGCGGTGACCTCGAATCATCTCGTACGACGCTACGTGCATGGGTCATGGTCAGGTGATCGCGATGAGAGCCAGTGACCCGTCCGTTCCAGCGCAGCCCTGCAGCGCCGCATGTCGCCGTTGTCCGCCGCGCGGGCCTCACCCGGCTCATGGCGAAGAAAAGGCCCACCGGGGGGTTGGAGAGGGAGGAAAGGGAGACAGATCCCCAAGCGCTGGCCATCGTGATGCTAGAGGGGGGGGGATGGACTCCTTGGCCAACGACGGCGCCCTAGCGGGGTTTGAGGGGAGAGACACCGCCACTACTACAGGTATCCTCTATACAGGCGGTCCGGTTAGCCTCTACACAGGCGGTTCCAGGAACCGCTTGTGGTGCACCGCCTGTGATGTAAAACAACATCACAGGCGGTCAATCAAAAACCGCCTGTGATAGACACACATCACAGGCGGTCCAGTTTAAAAGAACCGCCTGTGATAGTCACACATCACAGGCGGTCCGGTTTAAAAGAACCGCCTGTGATAGAGACACATCACAGGCGGTTTTAATTATAAGCCGCCTGTATTTCCCAGATTCATATACACAGAAGCAGATTCATATATATTTTCCAGATTCATATACAGAAACAGAAATAATAACAGATTCAAACACAGATTCAAACACATATTCATCATACAAAGATTCAAACACGTTCTATAGCAGGTTCCATACACAGATTCATCCACATATATATCAAGTTCCATCATACACAGATTTATACACATCAAGTTGCATAACAACTCAACATCTCAAAGTTCCATAGACAACTAAACATCTAAAGTTCCTAACTAAAGACCTAAACACTGTGTGATATTGTGTACAAACTTAGTTCTGGGAATTTTTGCAAATTTCCATTTACATTGTAGAATAGCCCTTGTTGATGAAGAACTTCACGGCGCATAAAGTAAAGCAAGTCTCTTACAACCTTAGCCACGCCGGTGGAAACCATATCTCTTTCTAACCATTCAGCATTGATCTTAGATTTAGGAACCTGCAATAAAAGCAAAAAGCAATCGGTGCTAAGAGTAATGTGATGAGCAACAATATAACATAAAAATTGCAATATAGACAATGATAGCGAACTTACATCCTCACGATTGACCATGTAATGGAAGGTGACATGACACCATTCGCATACATAATAACCGCACAGGACAGTACCCGGAGGTTGTTTGTCACCATATGGAAATAATGATATTGACAAATTAGGCTTGTCCTCTGGATGTTCGCCGCCAAGATCTTTCCAATAAAAACGGTATGCACTGCATATAAGAATAGCATTGTGAGATTAAGAATACATTTGTTAAGTTGTAATAAGTACAAGTGTGCAATAATAATCATACTTCTCTAAAATCTTCAAGAAGTCATTATACGTAGCCTTTTCCATTCTCAGTGAGTCGAAGACCACGACTTTACCATCCTTTGGCCAGATCATGATACAAATGTAGTGGTCACTATATAGACATAGACGAAAACACATGTTAATATCACGATTGCCATAATTTATAGTTCAAAATTAAACCATGTCGATAACTTACTTAAAGTGGTGCGGAGCTATTATTAAGTCCTTGCCATGTTGTACATGATTATACATGGCTCGTCCAATGTATGCCGCCATTACCTTCATTTTCTTTCTCTGATTCTGTTTGACGGCTTTCTCAAATTCAGCATCGTCCAAGTCTTTGTATTCTTCTCCTTGCCTCCGAGCAACTACTTTGTAGCAAGCTTGGGATATCATCAACGGGTCAAGAAACCCTGTCTTAAGTTGTTTCTTCTTATCATCCATGTATTGCATCCTACGTGTAATAGTGTTAATCGTTAGACTCTCGTTTATGTGTGCGTGTACAAAACTAACAAATATGAAAGTTTAGAGGTACTTACAAGCAAAAGAGGGTTAAGTAGTTGGTTTCCATCCTTTGTCGGTGGTACAATGACCAGAGATCGTCAAAGAATAAATGCCGCACAGGATTTATATGATCATTGCTCCAAAATGCATCTTCTGGCACAACAAATGTGAAATCCTCGAGTTTGTATTTGTTGCTAGCCACCATGTACCACTCATGCATTCTAATCTCCGGAGTTGACAACTTAGAAAGTTGCACTGTCGTTAAGAACGGCCTCCCATTCACAAATTTAGGAGGAACATCCTCCTTCTTGTATACCGAGATATTGGTTTTAAGACGTAATGATTCTCGAGTATGAATCATTCCATCTTCTTCCCATACTTCGAAATTGTCTATTTGGGCCGACCGTGTGCCTACTCCATGAGATGCTGATATTGCTTTTGATTGATTAGTCATAACTCTCTGCAATTTATGCAGGTAGCGTGCCACTGATTCTGACGGTTTCTTGACATCGTCTGTGGCGATTCGCTTATGAATTTTCTTTGAAATAGTTGGCCCTTCAACATTGGTGCCAACCTTTGGTTCCTTTTTGATGTTGACGTCGACATTCTGAGGAACAATTTTGTCTACGTCCCCCTCGTCGAGTTCCTTCGCAAGAGGCGATATGATTGTTTCAACGATTTTTTTGGAGGTCGGTGTCATATCTTCCTGCACTGGTGTTGAATTCGGCTCATCACCAAACTTGATGTCGCGTCGATGCCAAAGAACCAACTCGTTCATTGCCTCTTGCAAAGTTATGATCCCCTCAACTGGAAAATCTATCTCCCAATCTTCACAACCACTGTTTGTGATTTCTAGAACTTGGACCACAGCATAGTGTGGCGGGACAGGATTGTCCTTGTAGTTAACAAGTCCTGGTTTTACCAAACCAGTAGCAGCTTGCTTTGTTTTTGTCCCAGATCGATTGATTGGAATATGAAGAAAGCAAGGCTTGTCCTCAACAATATCGTCTACAGGGTACTTGGTCAAGTCTTGCACAGATCCAACGCTGCTAGGGACTATAGGTGGACTCATGTGGCTTGGCTTGAGTTCAAATGATATGCATTCTGTTTTCTTCATTTTGTTCATCACGTCATTAATAGCCTTTTGTACCCTTTCATCAATAGTCTCTTCAAGGGTCCTTTTCGCCTTCTCGTGTTTCCTATATGACGACGCATACTCTGGAAACGCCTCTCTCCAGGAAATCTTAGAAGAGATTCCCCGAGCCCGTCCAGTGTGTTCAGGATTGCCTAGTGCTGCAGTTAGTATGTCATTCTCCCTCCAAGGCTTAAATTCTCCTTTTTTTTCTCTTATCTGCATATTCTTGAATTTTTGTCGAAACTTCGCCTACCAATTCTGGATGCAAAAGTTTGCCGTCCTCACTCAAACCTGCTCGACCTAAGATCCAACGAATAGCTCTCTCATCGATATCTTTTAATATTGGGTCCAAAGTGCCGTTAGTTATAGCTTCCTCGATAATCTTGTTCCACTGCACAACTTTATGGTGATATCCGCTTGACCCCAGGCGATGGGGGTGTTTGTTCATCTTCGCTCTCTGAGAATTAGTTTCGCCCAGTTCTTTGGCCTTCAGATCGGTCTTCTGATGAACAAATTCCTCCCACTGAGCTTGAGTGATTTTCCCCATTTTCTTGGGCGGAGGAACCTTATTCTTCTTAACAAAGTCCCTATTCATCTCGGCCTTCCACCCACGAAACATCTTGGCCATAGCAGAGAGCATCGACTTCCTTACTGCATCCTCTGTGCCTTTTGGGAACTTGAATGACTCAGACAACTTAGCCCATAGCTTGTTGCGGGTGTCTTCATCTAAATCCTTCCATTTTTGAAGTGTGATTGGCACTATATCTCTAACAGTAGCCCCGCAGGAATTTCGAAACTTTGTAACCACGTCAAGTGGTTCTTCAGGAAACCCCTCTGCATTTAGTTTTGTTACATACATAACTGCACCTTCTTTCATCTGATTTGGACCTCGTCGCCCTCGTTTCCGCTTATGTGAAACGGATGATTCAGGCATCGGAGCATCCTCCGTGTTTCGTGTAGAAGATGCATCCTCTTTCTTCTCTTCATTTGAAATCTATATAGTGAAAAAATTAATGGCCTTTCATATATGAACATTATTTTACAATATAGTCGACATATTTCTATTTACCTCTTCATTGTTGGGAATATAGTCGGCATCAAGCTCATCTGATGTTTTTTCTTCCTTGGAGGTATAGGAGTACAAGGATTGTCGTCACTAGAACTATCCTCCCCGCTCCCTTCACTGGAGCTGCTCGTTGTCTGCCATTCAAGTTTGGTCGCGTCTTCATCAACTTTGTGAGACGCACCGGTGCAGACCACATCCATACTAGGCTGCTCGTTGTCTGCCATTCAAGCTGGTTCCATCGATAAAGGGATATACTGTTAGTCTGATATACTGGTTCCATCAATAAGGGAACTTGGAGAAAAGGCACTATAGTCTGTGATGTTAGACAGAGAAGGCATGGCTGTGATGTTATAATGCTGAAGGACCCCAAGAAGAGATTAAGCCCTATAGTCTACCACCTCTCGTTATTTGTGGGCTTCACCGAGGGCGGGAAACATTTGGTGACATCAAACGACCTTCGGGCTGTGGACGTCTGCGAGCTTGTTAAGGGGCCAGACGATGGTGAGCCGGTGTACTCTGTCCGGATGTGTGGTCACAAAATTTAAAGCCGCCCCGGCTTCATCTGTGCGCTTCTCTTCTCTTATGTCGGCTACTAAGATCACTTAGCACCCCACCTAAGAGAAGAGAAGCACACACATGCAGCCGGGGCAGCTTTTAATTTTGTGACCACACATCCGGACATAGTACACCGGCTCAACATCGTCTGGCCTCTTAACAAGCTCGCAGACGTCTTCAGCCTGAAGGTCGTTTGCTATCACCAAATGTTTCCAGCCATCGGTGAAGCCCACAAATAACGGGAGGTGGTAGACTACAGGGCTTAATCTCTTCTTGGGGTCCTTCAGCATTATAACATCACAACCATGCTGAAGGACCCCAAGAAGAGATTAAGCCCTGTAGGACCCCAAGAAGAGATTAAGCCCTGTGGTCTACCACCTCCCGTTATTTGTGGGCTTCACCGAGGGCGGGAAACATTTGGTGACATCAAACGACCTTCGGGCTGTGGACGTCTGCGAGCTTGTTAAGGGGCCAGACGATGGTGAGCCGGTGTACTCTGTCCGGATGTGTGGTCACAAAATTTAAAGCCGCCCCGGCTTCATCTGTGCGCTTCTCTTCTCTTATGTCGGCTACTAAGATCACTTAGCACCCCACCTAAGAGAAGAGAAGCACACACATGCAGCCGGGGCAGCTTTTAATTTTGTGACCACACATCCGGACATAGTACACCGGCTCAACATCGTCTGGCCTCTTAACAAGCTCGCAGACGTCTTCAACCCGAAGGTCGTTTGCTATCACCAAATGTTTCCAGCCATCGGTGAAGCCCACAAATAACGGGAGGTGGTAGACTACAGGGTTTAATCTCTTCTTGGGGTCCTTCAGCATTATAACATCACAGCCATGCTGAAGGACCCCAAGAAGAGATTAAGCCCTGTAGGACCCCAAGAAGAGATTAAGCCCTGTGGTCTACCACCTCCCGTTATTTGTGGGCTTCACCGAGGGCGGGAAACATTTGATGACATCAAACGACCTTCGGGCTGTGGACGTCTGCGAGCTTGTTAAGGGGCCAGACGATGGTGAGCCGGTGTACTCTGTCCGGATGTGTGGTCACAAAATTTAAAGCCGCCCCGGCTTCATCTGTGCGCTTCTTTTCTCTTATGTCGGCTACTAAGATCACTTAGCACCCCACCTAAGAGAAGAGAAGCACACACATGCAGCCGGGGCAACTTTAAATTTTGTGACCACACATCCGGACATAGTACACCGGCTCACCATCGTCTGGCCCCTTAACAAGCTCGCAGACGTCTTCAACCCGAAGGTCGTTTGCTATCACCAAATGTTTCCAGCCATCGGTGAAGCCCACAAATAACGGGAGGTGGTAGACTACAGGACTTAATCTCTTCTTGGGGTCCTACAGAGAATAGGGATGAGGTAGTCAAGATTGTAGGCGCTAGTGCTCAACTACTAGCATCTATAGATATGGACACAAGTCCAAATTTGGTGCTACTCGGCACCATCGATATCACTAGAAAAAAAAATACATCAAAGAGATACACTTCCCAATAGTACTCGAAGATAGTTCATTGACTTGACACTCTCTAAGAGGTTCATACAAAATACATGGCTGACAAGGCTGGTCGTTTGTTGCTTGCTGAAGATGAGTGGTTGGAAAAACACAAACATCGTTTTCAGGGATCCTCTCAGAAGGAAGGTAACAATGGAAGTGCTGGTCAGTGGAAACCCAAGATGACACATCGTTCTGATGTGGGCAGTAGTGGCAGTTCTAACAAAGGCAAGCTCACTTCCAAAGGAACTCCGAGGAGGAAAGGGAGGTGCAGAAATTGTGGCATCTATGGTCACTGGGCACAAGACTGTAAGCGTCCAAAGAAGGATGAAAAAGAACATAAACCACCAGAGGCAAATATAGCTGTGGGCGGCACTGAACATGCAGCTCTTTTGTTCGCCCAAGTGGAGCAGGCTTCAGGTGGATCTACAATAACAGTTCACCTTGCAGAAGACAAAGTGGTGCCAGTGGTCTGCCCAAATGAAGTGTGGGTGCTAGACACGGGAGCTAGCAACCATATGACTGGACAGTTGTGGACCACTGATTTCAAGTCGGGCGACCAGCTAGTCGACCGACAGGACCGACAAGGCGCCTAATCGCGATTAGGGCGACGATTAGGACGACTAATCGGTTCTGGTCGGCCTCTGGTCGTCCCTAGTCGTCCTATGTATATTCCTAGACATATATATATGTATATATGTATTTGTAGGCATATAAGCCATATAGAACTGAAATTAAATTGGAAGTTTGGAACTGAAATACTGAAACATAACAGTAGCAGGCTAGCAGCAATGCAGCATAAGTGAAACCAGTGAATGAGCTATATATAAGTGAAACCAGTGAATGCAGCATAAGTGAAACAATAGAGTACCTGCTAGTCTGCTACCTAGAGCAGATCAGCATCCAAGCAAAAAGCAGCAGCAGCATCCAAACAAATGGGTACTGCTGCGCAGTATGCAAAACTGCAGAGTGCAGACAAGGGGGAAGGAGAGGAGCAGGGATGACGAGTTCATCTTGTGCCTTGTAGATGAACAAGGGGCAGGGACGAAGAGGATGAGCTGCACGCCGGCGCTGGTGGACGGTGGCGCAGCTCGGAGACGGTGGCGCTCGGGGACGGGGACGGGCGCCCAGCTCGGAGACGGTGGCGCTCGGGGACGGGGACGGGCGCCCAGCTCGGAGACGGTGGCGCTTGGGCTCGGGCTCGGCGACGGCGTGGCGGGCGCTCACGGCTCGGAGACGGGGACGGGAACGGCGGCGCAGCAGCCTGGCGGCGTAGTATCAGTCCGGGCGAAAACTAAACCCTAAGCCACCGTACCGAGGCTTTAATATAGTAAACACATCACAGGCGGATTTTTAGAAAAACCGCTTGTGATGTATAACATCACAAGCGGTTTTATATTCCGACCGCTTGTGATATGTAAACATCACAGGCGGTCGAAATATAAAACCGCTTGTGATGTTATACATCACAAGCGGTTTTTCTAAAAATCCGCCTGTGATGTGTATGTAGTATAAAAGCCTCGGTGGTTCCAGCGCAGGAACCCTAATTCCGGAGCCCGACGCCGCTATAGGCTGCACACTACTGTAGCGGCGACGGATTTTTTTGATCTACGGGGAGAAGGTTTTGTTTTTGATTTTCGGGCTTGATTTCAAGAGTTTATGCATATATATGATCTCCGTTTGTTTTCTTTCTCATTTTGATACGATTTTTTGCCTCAATTTTGTAATATAGACCGGAATTGAAGAAAAACTCAGGAATTCCAAGATTTGGACTTGTAGTTGATCTAATTTAAAGATTTTTTTGAAGAGTTGTCTCACCTCAAGGTACCTATATTGCTGCAATCTTGTTTCATTTTCATGCACATTAATTCGTTCATGATTTAGGGATTAAATTCAATTAATTAGGGATATTTTAAAATTTTTTGTCTCATGTACTAGGTACATCTCGATATGATCTTGTTTCACTTTCATGAACATTTATTTTTTTAATGTTACATCTCGATATTGACGTTAATCAATATAGGGATAGGTAATGGACCGAGGTTGGATGTACAATGTGCCAAGACCACATCCGTCGTACATTCGAAATTTGAGAAGCTTTATTGAAGCAGCCAACAAGCACGCGAATTTGCGAAAGAGCAAGGAGATATTATGTCCGTGCATCGATTGTGATAATAAGATAGCTTGGAGAGATATAGGAGTAATCCAATCACATCTGCTAAAAAGAGGGTTTAAAAACAATTACACGATATGGTCAGAACATGGTGAGTTGGATCCGTGTGAAGTGCCTGCAGGTAATGACGAGAGAGTTGTCGGAATTTTAGATCTTAAAGTTGATGGTAAAGTGGATAATGTGGATGCTAATCAAGAATTTGAAGAATTTGATTGTGAAGAGATGTTGCGCCATATGGAACCAGAAATGTTAAGTTCTGTGGGATCGCAGAAAGGGCTATCTAAAATGGAGGGACTGGAAAGTGCCTCAAAAGAACCTTTATATGATGAATCAAAGGGTTGTGACAAAGAGTTTACTACACTGCGTACAGTTCTAGAACTTCTGAAGTTGAAGGCTAGCGCCGGATGGTCTGATACTAGCTTCACAGATCTTTTGAATTTTCTGTCTCAATTACTACCAAAACCCAACAAACTACCAACAAGCACTTATAAAGCGAAGAAGCTTATATCTCCCATAGCTCTGGGTGTGCAAAAAATTCATGCATGTCCGAACCATTGTATTCTGTATCGTGGCGATTTTGAGAACGCATCAAGATGCCCAGTTTGCAATGTCAGTCGATACAAGAAGAGCTACAATCAAGACTGTGTAAAAAAATTCCCGAAGAAAAATAAAAACAAGAAATCCACTATTGGACCTGAAAGTGACGATGACACTTTTGATGACATGGATGGGAAAAAGAAGTCAAAGAACCCAGCTTTGGTGATGTGGTATCTTCCAGTAATTGATCGCTTAAAACGTTTGTTCTCAAACCCTAGGGAGGCTGAGCTTATGCGTTGGCATGCTGAAAATCGCAAGCAGAATAACAAACAGATTCGACACCCTGCTGATGCATCACAATGGAAAAATTTCGATCTTATGTATCCTGAGTTTGCCAAAGAAACCAGAAATGTAAGATTTGGTTTGGGTACAGACGGAATGAATCCATTTGGTGAAAAAAGAAGTGTACATAGCACCTGGCCCGTGACTTTAACGATGTACAACCTTCCATCATGGCTGTGTCACAAAAGAAAGTATATTATGTTGACTATTCTTATTCAAGGTCCGAAATCAGCTGGTGTTGATATTGATGTGTTCCTAGAACCTCTTATGGAAGATATGACAAAGCTCTGGAATGAAGGAGTTAGAATATGGGATGAGTATTGCCGTGAGTATTTCAACTTAAGAGCAATTATATTTGTTACCATCCATGATTCTCCCGGTGGCGCCACACTATCAGGGCAAAAGACTAAAGGAAAGAATGGTTGTGTAGTGTGCGTCGATGGAACTGCTTCCATGTACCTTAAATCATCCAAGAAGTTGGTGTTCATGGGACACAGACGGTTCTTGATGAAGCAGCATAAGTACCGAAAGATGAAAGAGGAATTTAACAATCAACTGGAAAGTGAAGGTGCACCAAAGCCTTATAGTGGGAAACTTGTTTTTGAAATTGTAAAGAACATTCATGTTGTATTCGGAAAGGGAAAAAACAAAGGAGAAAAGAGAAAGAGAATTGACCCTTCAACTTACACAACTTTCAAGAAGCAATCAATATTTTTCAAGTACCTCCCATACTGGAAGGATATGGAAATTTGCCACAGCATTGATTTGATGCATGTAACAAAAAATGTTTTTGACAGCATCATTGGAACCTTGCTGGGCATGCCGAGTAAGACAAAAGACGGACTTAAATCACGCAATGATCTAGTAGATCTTCAAATCAGACCGGAACTTCATCCAGTGGATAGAGGCAAAGGGAAGCCTTACCTCCCCCCAGCTAGCTACAACTTGTCAGTTGAGGAGAGAACAAAGATTTGCAAATGTTTGCGTGGGGTCAAAGTGCCCACAGGTTTCTCATCCAATATCAGCAGACTAGTCAGGATGAAGGACTTGTCTCTATTTGGCTACAACTCTCATGACTGCCATGTGATGATGACGGTGTTCCTCCCAATTGCGGTAAGAGCCCTCGAAACAGAGCATGTCAAAGTTGTCATCACACGCTTGTGTTACTTTTTCAATGCGGTTTCACAAAAAGTAATAGCTTTAGAAGACTTGGACTATCTAAAGGCATACATCATCGAGACTATGTGCAAGCTTGAAATGTGTTTTCCTCCATCATTTTTTGATATGCAAGTACACCTAATCATACATCTCGTGGATCAGATAAAAATATTAGGGCCACTATATTTACATCATATGTTTCAGTTGGAGCGATACCTGGGAGTATTAAAAGGTTATGTGCGAAATCGCGCTCACCCAGAGGGTTCAATCATGGAGGGATACACTACAGAAGAAGTGATTGAGAGCTGTATAGATTACATCAGTGACGGAACAATGATAGGTGTGCCTGTACCTAAACATGAGGGTAAACTATGTGGGAGAGGGAGAATGGGCAAGAAAACTTTTCGCGTTGAGGATTACAAGCTAGTACATTGTGCTCATGGTAGTGTACTACAACATCTCACGATAGCCGAGCCTTACATAGAGGAACACCTGAATGAGCTTCGTAAAGAAAATCAGAACCGCACAGAGGACTGGATCATGAGGGAGCACAAACATCGTTTCAGCGAATGGTTAATGGACAAAAACATCCCATTCGGAGACTCTTCGGATGAGAAAACAATGAAGAATTTGGCTTCTGGGCCATCGTGTTTTGTGACATCATGGCAAGCATATGACATCAATGGGTACACATTCTACACTAAATCAAAAGACATGAAAAGTGTTGCACAAAATAGCGGTGTTCGTATCGATGCTTTTGACCTACATGGACAGAAGACCACATATTTTGGATTCATAGAGGAAATATGGGAACTTGATTATGGCCCAAGCATGAAAATACCCTTGTTTAAGTGCCAATGGGTACAACATCCCGTGGGGGTGATAGTGGATAACTACGGACTCACACTGGTAGACTTAAAGAAAGTAGGATATAAAGATGACCCGTGGGTTCTCGCCGAATGTGTTGCACAAGTGTTCTATGTACTCGATCCAGCAGATGAGAAGATGCATGTAGTTATTTCTGGAAAGCAAAAAATTGTTGGAGTTGAGAATGTGGGAGACCAAGATGAGGAATACAATAAGTATGAAGAGATGTTCGTCTTTAACGGTCCAGAGAGAATCAAGCGTGTGGAAAAGAAAATTGATAAGAACTTAAAGCCATACATGCGGAAAAATGGTAGTTCATGAAAAATTGTATGAATCAAATTGTATTTGTTATCATGTATGATCGACTATGAATTGTGGTTGCCAATTAATTTAAAATCTCTCTAGTTATCTATGTGTGCTATTATAATTCATTTAAATTGTATTTGCATATTATTGTTAAAAATTAAATATTAATTCATTTAAATTGTATTTGCATATTTCTGTTAAAAATTAAAATTATTTTCATATTTAAATTGTATTTTCATATTTTTACAATCACAGGCGGTTTTGTCTTAGGGTCCGCTTGTGAAAAGGATAGAGCATCACAGGCGGTCCTAAACAAAAACCGCTTGTGATACTATTACATCACAAGCGTACTAAACCGCCTGAAACATCACAGGCGGTTTTCTAACCGAACCGCCTGTGATTTAAAAATCCTACCGCTTATATAGAGCCAAATTGTACTAGTGCGCTGGAGCCGGCATGGAGCTCCTGGATGGAGCGATCCCGACGGCTGACGTAAAAAAGGATGATGTGGCGTTCTGTATGCGTGGCTAGGTGCAGAGCTTTTTGTATATGTAAATAAATTAGAGAGAAGCTAGCTCTAGAAACTGAGCAAAGCCAAGGGCCCAAAAAAAGAGACTTCACAGCTCTGTCTCATCCTCTTCTCCCCTGTGAAAATAGGAGGAGTTGGAGTCAGAGCACTAAACTACTAGTAGTATTTAGATTACAAACCAAAAACGAACCGAAGTACAGCCCCAAACCCACGGCGAGCTCCAGCAGCTCTCGTGACATGCACGGAATCGCGGTCTAGCTAGCTCCGGTTCCAAATTGTGCAGTTCGCGATCTCGACTCCCAGCATGATTGCTGTCCGTCTCTATCCGGCCGGTTTACATCCCAGCTTTTGAGAGAGGAGGTGGTTTTCTACGGAAGCTTCTTCTAACCGCGCCTCTCTCTCTCTGTCAAGAAGCTCTCGATCCGCCCTGGTTCGCACTCCACTCTGATTTTTTTAATCGTTTTATTTCTTTATTTATATATATACGACATCGTGCTTTTATTTCCTTCCACGTCATACCTGTCCGCCATCTACTAGTAGCCTACGGATCCCACCTTACTAGTTCATACCAACGACTTGGGTTGGGTACGTGTGTATTCAATCTATCGCGTGTGTGAAGTGCAAGCATCTACTCTACTTGCGATTAGCTTTCCATGAATGTTCTTGCGACTAGCTTTATGAGAGAGAGAAAAAGGAAAACAACCTGAAAGGCAGAAATGGTTCTTTCGCGCTAAACTTGAGCATATATAACTCTGATGGTGAAGTTAGATGCTACTTCCTTCGTTTTTTTTCAGTTATCGCTGGATAGTCCAACTTTACGTTATCCAGCGACAACTAAAACGAAACAACTAAAACGAAACGGAGGGAGTACTGATAAGTATTAGCACCAGCGAGCGCAATTATTATCGGTGATGGCAGCACAGCTCGGGGGTTCATCTCCTGTCGTTCTATTCCTTTGTTTCACCTAGCTAATCCAGCAGGTTGAGTGAGCAGCAAGCCTTAGATATTCGCCCGTAGTTTTCATCCCCACGCAAGATTTCACCTTTCCCCTGTTACGGATCGCACTAAAGCATGCACAACACAACAGCTCGCGTCTGCTAGAACAGTCTACCAGGAGCTAGCTCGATGATCGAGTGGCGAAGGCACAAGTCCTCGGTGGTGGCGGGCCCCAGAGACCATTTGCTTTCGCGCCCTTGTCACCTAGCAGCAGCAGAGGGAGGGAGGGAGGAAGGACAAGCCCACACACAAGCTCTCTTCTTTTTCTCTCTGCCGTCGTCTCTCCTCTCCTCCTCCGCTGCAAAGAAGCGACGCCAAGCCGTTTGGTGCTCGTGGTGTCGCGTGTGGCTGCGCTCTCGTATATAGCATAGCTTTCTAGGATCCCACCAGCAGAGTAGCAGTAGCAGTAGCAGGCGCCTGCTGGTTCCCCTGCCTGCAGTGAAGGAAGAGGAAGCCCAACCCCAAGGACGACCGCAGCGATACAATTACAATCAGGCTGGCTGATGCTTGTTGGAAACCAGCTGCTGATGCTTGTAAGCCTCGCTGCCTGGCTGCGTCCTGTGCTGTAGATACGAGATCCCGCAGCGTTCGTTTGTTGCACTTGCACCGGCTAGCTGCTTGCTTGCGACAGGACTAGGACTAGGAGGTGTGTGACTCCATGGACGCGAGCCAGCAGGATGCGTGGGACTGGGACTGGGAGGTCCTGCTGCCAGACCACAGGAGCTCCTCCTCCGTGCGCCACCACCACGGCAGCAAGAATAATAGCCTTGACGGTAAGGATCGCCCATCCCTTCTCGTCTCACGTGGTTTCGGTTATGGCAGCGTCTGACCTGAATCTCTTTTGGTCGGCTGGTTGGCTCTTGGCTGCGCACCAGATCAAGAAGAAGCAGAGGAGCACGGCCTGCTGCCTCCGCCAGGAGGGGACGACGTCGTTGACGCGCACGACGACGAGTGCAAGGACATCGGCGTCGTGCCGGACGACGAGGCCAAGATGTCCTCCTCCGTCGCGCCTAGCGCTGCCGGCGATCCGACGATGGCCTCCTCCGAGGGCGCGAAGGAGGCGTTCCAGAGCCCTGATGACGCCAAGGCCACCGCCGACGACGGCGGCAAGTTTGCTGCTCAGGTGGAGGAGGAGGAAGATGCCGGCAAGGAAAACGACGATGACGACAAGGCGGCGCGTGCGCCGCAGTGCGTGGTGTTCAGCGTGGGGAAGCTGAAGGTGAACGGGATCGGCGCGCTGTGCTCGTTCGGCGTCGCGGCCGCCACCCTCTGCGTGTTCCTCGTCGGCGGCAGGCAGCAGGAGCAGCAGCACAGGCGGCAGGAGCAGCGGGAGGAGACGATCCAGCTGCAGTTCTACGGCGACGATAAGAAGGTTCGGTGACGACTCATTTACCGCCGCGCGCACCTTTTCCTTTCCACCTAATATCCATCCATCCGCAATCTCTCTCGATTCTTTAACGAAAGCAGTATTCTTTTGAGCAAATAGTAGTTAATTAGTCGGGCATGAAGAATGCGAGTGCGAGGTCTGAGTAATTAATTCATTAATTAATTAATGAATTATTACGGTCTTACCTTGGGCGTTAGTATTTGTTAGTATTAGCAGACGGATTAGCCACCAGCAGCCGTCTATCGTCTTGTCTGACGCAAACAGATAGTAACTACTTGCCACTAGCTAGCAGATCGTTTGGACCCAGCTGCTTGTTGTACGTGCTACTCGTTGTTCTTTGATTGACAAACGAATGAACCGATGACAGTAACTGATTCGTCGTACGGTATGGTATAGTAGTAGTAGTGTAGTACCGTATCGTATCCATGGCAACTTCTTTCTGTCTGAAGAAGATGCCTGCCTCTTTGTGTTGTGTGTTGTGTAGTGTGCTGATGTGGTCTGCATGCAGAGGATCCATCAGGTGGTGCAGCAGACGTCGAGGCTGAACCAGGCCATGTCGTCCGTGATGGGGGCGGGAGGAGGCGCGTCCGCGAGGGCCAACATATCCTTCGGTGGATTCTACGATGGATTCTGACGGAAAAGACTGGGGAACAGATGGGTGTAGCTAGTATTAGTATACACTGCCACGTACTACTGGTGGACGATGTAAATAATTATTGGGGGCTCTTATTATTATTATTAGACCTTGGTTTAATACTACACAGATACGGACGGACGGATGGATGGGTTATAGGTTTTGTAAGTTTATTCAAGTTGATAGTAAGGGGCATAGGGAGGTCTTAATTAGTTGACAAGTTATTAGTAACTAAAAACGTCGAACCATGCGTGCATGCTCCTCTTGGGTTTACATATATTTTTATTGATTATATATTAACGAATGATCTGTGCGCATGCAATAAAAAGAAAGAAAAGAAAGAGAATCTTTCAAGTGAAATTAGTTGGTGTATGCGTGCAACCTAATATGATATCAGAACCAGAGATCACGACTAAGTTATCACACTGGTTGCATCGCTTCCTCGCCACCATGCCCCATCCCCTACCCCTGTTTCCATTTGAGGTTTGTTCGTGTCGGTACCCTAAATCAGAGGTACCCTCTACTACAGTATAAAGACGTTGTACACGTATGACGTCTCCTGGCCACACGGAGAACGGCACCCGACCCCACCACATGGGCAGGTCTAGGGGCACCACGTGGCAAGGAGAGATAATACACCCCAGGATGCATCATTAGGTCCGGACCTTCACAGAGGAACACCGGTGTGGCGGAACTGCCCGAATTATTCTGACCTAAGTGCCTAACTCCCACCTTAGAGGCTAGACCACACTTAAATGGGAATAACCCGTCAATCCCTCGGATCTAGTCCGACGAGGCCACTGACAGGATCAAGTACCACAATCTCACTCGATGGTGAGTCACAGAGCAAATACAATAAAGCAATAAACCATACATTAAGGAGTATCAAATTATTACATCAGCATCTGAGTTTTTGCAAAAGTGGTCATCATTGTTCGAAGTGCAGCGTAATAAAACTAATGATAAATAAACAGAGAGATGGGGAAGCCTGTCCCATCACTCCTTATGCTCCTCCTCGGCCGAGGCGGGGTCCCACTCGACAGTCCAACCCGGTGGCAAGGTAGACGGCCAAGTCACTCCAGCAACCATGTCCTCCAGAGAACCTGTAAAAATTATGCCACAAGCAAGGCTGAGTATACTAATACTCAGCTAGACTTACCCGGTGTGAGGAGTCTACTCCTCTACCTCTAGACATGCAATTGTTTGGCTGTGGGGTTTGGTTGCCAAAAAGCACTAGCCGAGTTTGTAAATCCAGTTTTAGTTTTGTCCAGTTTAAGTGTGACTCTCTTAAGGCTAAATGTGTACTATCTACTCATACATGGTATCAAACATATTTAGCAATCAACATCTTGTGTCAACTCATCACATTTCCACTTGTTACTCAATGCAGTACAATGGATCAAGCAGTCTCATTAGCTGCGAGAAGCAGACGATTCAAATCGAGTTTTTATCCTTGCAAGGTAAACCTAAACACACGACATGTAGGGGCACTCCGTCCCCACACATATCAACCGTCCCCATCGATTCCCCGTCAGCAGATCAGGGCTCACCGCCTTGGCGTACAATGCCTCACTGACCTCGACTGCCGTCGTGCAGTGACCGCACTTGTACCCACCATAACCAGAATGGGAGACCTCGTCTCAGGCCGCGTGAGGGGATATGTCCACTGCCAGGTTCACTCAGGTACTAGGCTTACCGATTTACCATATTTCTCGGCATGTGCTTAGTACGTTCAAACGCTTGACACAGGTATCCACACGTTAATCCTTATTCCAATTTTCCATCTCGTAGACAACCAATCCCCATGGATTGTTGTCCACATACCAGCATCATTGTGATATGAAAGTGGGTACAACCAATTCCTGACCTCGCGCGAGTGCTAGAAAATCACTCGACTTCTACCGAGATCCTAATTAAATAAGCAACTACTCGGCCTAGCATACTAGTATTCAGCTCAATAGGATTCCTGAGATCATGCAACTAGGGTTTCAAACAACTCCTACACTTAAGTGCACATTCAATCCTACAATCATTAAGTATAGTAAAATAGCATAAATAACAGGTTATGCATAAACCGGGGCTTGCCTTCCAAAGCTGTGGCAGGCAGATCCTCTGGTGCAGGCTCTGGTGCTGGATTCGGGGCTACCTCCTGAGCAGCTCCTTGCTCCGGCACGAGGACGTACTCTCCGTCAGCGAGGTTGCAGTCTATCGAATGCAATGAATATGTATGTCATGATTATGCAAGATTTAACAACATTATGCTAAAGGAAGAAAAACTAAGTTAGTTAGTAACTTAGGGTTTCTTGTCATACGTGGCTTTTAGTGGTTTATGCTTATCATTCTAGGTTTAGGTTTTGTTAAGGATAGGCATAGTGGATTTGTATTTCCCTTATATATTTCAGTGGGCAAATTTGAAAAGGGTTTTGCTAGTTGGGTTAGGGTGACACAGTTTCCACTATCAATTTCCTTTTTTCATTTCTAATTATGAATCCTAGTGTAGGTTTGAACTACAACAGTGGTTTAACTTGCTCCAACAATTCTATAAAAATTACAGTGGGTTGCCATTGGTTATTACAGTTTGTGTTATGAATTTGAGGTCCATCCTGAAAAGGGTATGCCTTGGACTAAAATAACAAAAGTTGGGCAAAAGGGGTCACTTTACACTACAACTCTTAACTAGGGGTGGGTTCTGTCTTAAGGATCATTTTTGTTGGTATCTAACAGTAATCACAAGTTTCTCAGCATTTAATGCGTCCTGTCCACTCCGGTGGCAGACGGCGTCAGAGGTCATCCTGCAGACGGCACGCCTGTTCAGTCTGTTGTTAAACAGTGCGCCCGTGCCATACGACGCACTGTATCCACCATCCCTTATACAAGAAGCTTCCCCTGCACGCCGAGGATATGGAGATCTCGGATGTCAGGGCACAAGAAGATTGCTCCAGCGACGAACATTTGTAGCTCCAAGAGCTATATCCATTATGTCCCTAGGCCCACATGTCGGGGCTCAGTACCTTTGTGCATGCCCCCTTCAGCTATAAAAGGGGAGGCATGCAACGTTACAAGACAAGCTCACTTAGATCCAGCTCACAAGCTCGATCTGGAGGCTTAGACTCCTAAGTTTCCATAGCAATCCAACACATAGTGGAGTAGGGTATTATGCTCCGGCGGCCCGAACCACTCTAAAACTCTCGCGTGTTCATGTGTTTCATATTTACTTAGCAGGATAGATAAAACGCTTAAACCCCTTCCTCATCTTAGGATTTAGGGCGGATGCACTCCGCCACCCAGCCAGAGAATTTCCTCTCTAACAGTTCGGTTACATCAATCTAGAAGGGGATTGGAGGGGATTTAATCCCCCCAATCCCCTTCTGGATTGGTATAACCGAACATGCCCTTGGTGTTACGACAAAGCTGCAACGGACGCCGCCACATCCTCCCTCACAAGCTACAGTTGTTCAAGCGCACGACGTTAGACTTGGCGGATATGGTATTTGTCTCCTTCCCTCGAGACTTGTGCACACCAGAATATAGAATGAACCGCTGTAGGAGATAAAAAATGGAGAATAAAATGTTGGTGATGTGACGCACAAGTGATATAGAGAGAACGGTTACCGATAGTCTGAAGCTTCGATGATAAGAGTAACTAGTTTGGCCTCGCCTACCATCTTTTTCTGCCAAAGAAAAGAAAGGGTTGGCAAGAGCCAACGTCGTCAACAAGAGATCCCTGGCGGAGAGAGTTTGCGTCTCTGCAGCATGCAACCTCTCTCTCTCTATGTCGATCTCGAAAGCTATTTGCGGCGGACGTGTGCCCGCCCCTGGTTCAACTGAGCGTCGCGGTGTGGTGTCCATAGCGACACCACACCAATCTCCTGCCAGCATTTTACGCCCAAGAGAAGATGCGACGCAGACCGTACATGCAAGTGGACAGCCCGCCCGGCGCCCGTAACCGCGCAGCGCCAACCTAACCCGGACACCACATGCATGCTTCCTGTGTTCGGAGCACTACCAATGACATCTAAATTGATCATGTGATTGTTTTTAAGGACGAATCAACAACTCTAATGCAGGTGGTGTAGGCTAGTGCTCGGAATATGTGCCGAGCTTTTCGGGCCAGCACGAGCACGACCCAAAAATAGGAGACCAAAGCACGGCCCAGCACAAAAATAATATGGGCCGAGCTAGCACGGCCCGAAGGCGTGCTTGGGCCGGGCCTCAATTTCCGGCCCGTCGAATCCCCGGCACGGCCCAATTAAGTCCAATCAGTTTAATTTCTTTAATTTAGTAAGATATCGACTTTATATTGTTGTTATATTTAGAGTTTATGTGGTCAAATGATGCTAGAATTGTTTAATATCTTTAATTTACTAAGTTTTGAACTTTATATGATTGTAATATTTTGATTTTATGTGGTCAAATATACGGGCCGGGTTTGGACCGGTACAACCCAAAGAAAACACGACGTGGTTTAGGGCCGGGCTGGGCCACTGTTTTTACACTTCGGGCTGGCACGACATGGCCTAAAAATTTTTTGGGCTTTGCTGGCCTAAACCCGTTTGGCACGAAGCACGATGGGCTTGAGTCGGACTGGCCCGGCCCAATTCCCAGCACTAGTGTAGGCATTCCAGTTCCAGCAGTAAACAGTTAGGGCCTGTTTGGAAATGCAGTTTTGAAATGATGTAGTTTTGAGATACTATAGTTTACAACTGTGGGCCTGTTTGGAAATGCGGTTTTGAAATACTGTAATTTTGAGATACCACAGTTTACAATTGTACATGACACAAATACTATGATATTACTTTACCACAGTAAAACCACAGTATTGCTCAAAACCGAGATATTTTGGTTCCATTGGAAAAACAAAGTATATGTAGAGAGAAGAGAAGAAAACTGAGGTCCGGAGTGGAGTTTCGAAAACTCCAAAAATACCATAGTTTTGGGTAAACCATGATATTTAAAACTGTGTTTTGCCTGCACAAACCAAACACCTTTTGAGTTATAATACTATAGTATCATCAAATACCATAGTATTGTTTCAAAACTGCAAAAATACTACACTTCCAAACAGGGCCTGTACATGACAAAAATACTACGGTATTACTTTACCATAGTTAAACCATAGTATTCCTCAAAACCGAGATCTGTTTGGTTCTATTGGAAAAATAAAGTATATGTAGAGATAAGAGAAGAAAAATGAGGTCCTGAGTGAAGTTTCGAAAACTCTAAAAATACCACGGTTTCAGGTAAACCATGGTATTTAAAACTGTGTTTTGCCTGTACAAACCAAACACCTTTTATGTTCTAATACTATAGTATCATCAAATACCATAGTAATGTTTTAAAACTGCAAAAATATTACGTTTCAAAACAGGGCCTTAATAGGCCGGCTATGCTCCGTACTATGAATAGGTTATGTATAAGTAGTGAGTAGGATAGTTTTTTTTGTTTTTTTTATTATGTACATGTATTGCGGATTAAATATATTTATTTATTTAGAAGAAGAGAGAGAGAGAGAGGAGTGTCAGTGCGGTGGAGATGCTCTAAACCATGCCAGAACGTACGACGTGGTGTTGGGGACTAAAGATGGCAAGGATATATATGGGGAAGATAGCATATTTGACAACAAAATAAAAATTTCTCAGGCGACCAATAGCGTAGCGAAAGCGAAACTACCAAGTCTGAGCCTTTCGGATGCTTGTGGTTGTGGAGCAAGGCACGCTGGTTTTAATCTACAGACTACAGGAGAAAAAAAAAGGAGGAAGAACTGTCTCGCTTGAAATCTGAAGTTCACTACATCAACACGGGTTTAGGAAAAAAAAAATCTGGCGTAAAGTCCCTATCAAATGGTCAAAACGGAGGCAACTCCGCCGAGTCTATGTGAGGACGGTTTGGTTCAGCTTTTTTCTGACCAGTTTTAACGAGAATCTAGCTGTGGAAAGAATCTGGCTGTGTAGAGAATCTGAGCATCATTAGGATTACGTGCGGAGGAAGATAAAGTTATCCATGGGGCTCAGGATCTATAAAGTGACGGATTACTACTATTGCGACGACTCAGCCGACTATATGTTTATGTTGATTTTGAATGGGTTTACCCAAACGAATTTTATAGAAGCTGTCTGAAAAGCTGAGTGTTTAGCAGTCCGCAGTAGCTTTTGGTGGCCAGAAGCTGCGAAAAGCCGAAACAAACAGACACGTGGACGGGCGCGCTGGAGCCGAATTTTTTGTATTTTAGCCCCTTTCGAGTCAAAAATTTACGTTTGGACCCGCAGAAATTTTATTTGCACGTTTGGACCCGAAGCTCGGCGCCACAGACTGTGGCGCCGAGGTAACACAGCTCGGCGCCACAGCCTATGGCGCCGAGCTGTGACGTGGCCGCAACGGCTAGTTGCGTCCAGGGCTGACTTGGCGCTGACGTGGCGGCGGCGCGGCCTCGTAGCTCGGCGCCACAGATCTTGGCGCCGAGCTACGAATTCCTATAAAAACGCCCGCGCGGCTGGCCGAGAGCAGCTCATTTCATCCCATTTCCAAACTTCGTAAAAATTTCGTGGATTCAAAGATTTGAGTTGATTCACTTCGTAGACCAAGGTATGATTTCGAACTGATTCGTTTTGTATATTAGGTTGTTAGTTTAATAATTTGTATACACCTATTATATTATCATTTCGATTATTAGTTTGTGTAAACTTATTATAAAGCATAATAGGTACAAGTGATAATTATAATCGTTTATTAGATGAAAGACATGTACCGAGAGGCGTTGTGGCAGAAGAGAGGTCGTCCTCGGGAGTTATATCCGGACGTATCTAGTAAGGATGCTCCTGTTCCTCCTGAACTCCCCGTGCCTAACTGTGACTGTGGCAGACTGGCTTGGGTACATCAATCACAACATCCAGACACGGCTGCTCGCTGCTACTACCTTTGTGGCACTTTGGACGTACGTAGCTTATGACTTGTCACTTAATTTTGTTCGCATTCATTATTTTGTAAATATGTAATAGTGCATCTTTCCATTATTTTAGGGACATCAGAGGTGTTTCTTTTTCCAGTGGATCGATGGTCCTGATAAATTCGACCCTCGATATCTTCTTTTCGTTAATTGGTTGAGTGGAAGGACCAGTCATGAGCGTTTTAAGCGTTGGGTACCTCCTCCCCCGAATCCTCCACCAATGACGGATGCGGAGAAGGAGGTAGCAACAGAAAGACGGTTGGACTCACCGCCTCGATGCGATTGTGGAGACCGTGCTGTCATCGACGAAGACCATGACAAGCAGTTCTGTTGTCCGAACATTGATTATGTGAGCCCATTCCTACGCTAAATGTATGAACTAGTTTTTATTTACAATAAATTACTAATATTTTCTCCTGCAGCCATACGGGTGGCGTAAGTGTCGTTTCAGAGAGTGGTTGTATGGTCCTTTGTCCCATTGGCCAGAGCCAGAGGTAAAGGAAAAGAGATACATGGGGTGGGCGGCTGAAGAGGTCAAATTTGATCCAGTACTCTGCAAATGTGGTATTGAAGCTAAGTATGGATTAGTTCCTTCGGAGCTTGGTGTTGGATATTTTTGTGGACATATGGTCGATTACGATGAGGTTGGTATTTTTTTTGCACGAGATATAATGTTATAGCGGTACTTACTATTTTTTTGTAGGAGACGAGGAAATGCAGTTGGGAGAGTTACGACGACAAAGGAGAGGTGATGCGCACAATAGAGTCGAAGAGAATAATGGGACAGAAGATGCGTTGTGGATCTCGGCTCGTCGATTCGTACATTAACGATCGCATACGCGACATGCGTAGGGAAGCAAAATCTGCCTTTTATGATAGCCCGAAGCGTGCAGAGTATAGGAGGTTGAAGGCAGCTGATGAGAAGAGAGCACAGGATGCAAGGGAATGGGAAGCGGCTCAAGCCGAGAAACAGATGTTGGATAATCTTGCTGATCGCCTCAAGGGAAGTAAGTGAGATAAATGATATTATAATTATGTTAGTACAATTTATTTATCCTGACTTTGCTAACTTAATTTTCTCATTATATTTGCAGAGATTGGAAGCGGCGTAAACTATTTGGCCGATGAGGCGCATGCGAGATATGTTCAGGGTAAAATGGCAACGATGGAGGAGGAGGACGACGACACATCTAGATTGAGTGAGCTTATCGCCCTCGCAGAGGCAGGATTACATGAAGAAGAGGAGGACGACACGTCAAGGTTGAGTGAGCTCATCGCACTAGCTGAGGCAGGATTACGTGCTCAAGAGGAAGAGGATGAGTTTATGTCACAGGCCGCCGCAGAGGTAGAGGCAGCTTATTACAAGAAGAAGGCTGATGAGGCTGAGGCTGAGGATGAGCTATTCTCCCAAGCTGCAGATGAAGCAGAAGCCAATTATTACAAAAGAACTGGTGACAAGTGTGATGCAGGACAATGCAGCAAGTGGAATGAGGTTGTTGTTGAGGATTGCGCGACGGATGACTCCGAAGATGAGTTACTCATAGATTGTGATTCAGACTGAAGAATTGTAGCCTATTATGTAGTATTTACGTTTCAAAAATAATTTAGAACTCTAAAGATGCGTTACTTATTGCTTATTATGTTTTTTACAGTTTACAAAAAAATTTTGCAAGAGTTCCCCTTGTTTTATTAACAACCACAGTTCAAATAATCACATATTATAAGACATATAAGCATTTCAACATATAATACATCACAAAATAACATCGAATATAAAAACATCCACAGAACATAGTTCTTCATACAATGTCCACAAACAAAGTCCAAAATACAAGTTCCACAACACATAGTCCAAAACACATAACATAGTTCACAACGTCTCCAGCATAAGTCCAAATCACACAGTCCAAATCAACGCCTCCTAGTCTTACCCTTGCCCTTGGCCCCAAGAGCGTCGGTGCCTGGAGTGTAAGGGTCTCGTGGACGCCTTCTACGTGGTGTCAGCTGTGATGCCTGAGTTGTAGGAGCATCCTGCAACTGAGACGGTCCAATCTCCACCTGACCTGCGGCGCCAGGGCCAGCGTCGTCGTCGTCGTCGTCGTCTTCGTCGTCCTGGGCCACGTTCTCAAACATGTCCCGCGTCGATCGCGACGAGCTGAGTCCTGCTGTAGATGGTCCAACTGCAGAAATGGGAGGCTGCACGTCCTGCTGCATACGAGGCACAGGCAGCTGCACGTCAACGCCCGCTAGAGACCGGCATCCACACCGAGCCGCTGCTCGACGAAGACGACGTGATACCCTCTGTAATCGAAAAGTTAGTTAAAGACATATGTTACAACATACAAATAAACAAGTTTTCTGTTAGACATTGATACTCACTGATAGTAACGATAGCGTAGTAGTATCTGAAGTTCTCTGTGAGATACGCTCGAGTTCAACAACAGATACGAGCATAGAGTTTCCCTATCACAAGTTAAGACATTAGGATGCTCAAAAGTAGACATAAAACATTGAATTCAAATCTCTAATTTTAGTATAGAAATAGTTACCACTCTATCAAGTATTGGAGCAGCCTCAATTTGGGTCCCGTGCCGAGCAGCTATGTCGAAAGCTGTGTCTTCGTCGTCTGACGATTCTTGCTCGGCGTAGTCTGCAGCTGTCCACTGTCCCTTCAGCTTGCACCTAGTCACACCTGAATACCAAATCAAATACCTCCGGAAGTTGTAGTTTGTGTGCGCCTGGTCATTCTCATAGTTAAGATCCCCCTGCTGGTCCCATTCGTCAATGTAATCACGATGGTGCGTCTCGAAGTCCGTGACCTTCTTTTGTCTCTGTCTGTCGAACCTGGAAAAGTTAGAACCATATATTAGCGACTAACTGATTTTTCAATTATTAGTTAGAATAACAAGTGCATGTAGTAACTCACTTATGAAGTTGTATTGAAGTCGAGAATGGCTCCACTGGAAACTCCTGGCGCAATCCGAACTGTCGAGCAACTCTGTGGGGCAAGTGGTACTCAACAGCATAAAAACAGATGAGTGGACACCTCATGAGGTAGAGGTTCTCGTCTATTGAGCACATGCTGCTCAACTGTATGCTGGCGAAATATGGATCAAGATACGGTTGCCAAGTCACCTGCAAAAGTTTTAGAAAGCCCACGTAAGCACACTGGTGTCGTGCGATAAAAGTAGAAAGGACATGTAAAAAGATAAAGGAGACAACTCACCATCGAAGGAGTAAGTGCGTCGAGCTCGTTTGAGTACTCCACGTAAGCACGCTGGTGTCGTGCGAATGGCTCCTCGACCTGGTCCCAGCGGTAAGCAGCCGTGGGCTTAAGCCGATGTCCGGCTACCACGAACCACTCACGAGGAGGAAACTCTCTGGGTCGCCCGACGGGTATGTGTGCCCACATCCACAGCTGTAGTAGGTAGACACATCCACCTAAGCTGGCGGTCCTCGACGAACGACGACAAGCCTCGCAAAGTTGCCTGTACAGGAAGGCCAACACTGCTGAAGCCCAGCTGTAACCTCCGGTCGTATCCCAGTCAGTCAGGCAGGGCAGAAACATCCATGACGCGCTGTCGCCTGTCGCGTCTGGAAAAAGAACTGAACCAAAGAGATGGAGAATCCAAGCTCGACAATGGTATCCAACCGTCTGCTCATCTGCACCAGGTGGACACTGCCCAAAGGTCTGCCTAAGCCAGGTCAGTGGGACTCCGGTGTTGTGGCTACCTCTTAGCTCATCCGGAAGCAGTGTCCCAAGAAAGGCCTCCACCCTCTGCCTCCAACCGCCTGGTGATGCCTGACCGGTCACTGGACGACCCATAATGCTGAGACCAAGAATCTTCTGGCAATCTTCAAGCGTCACGGTCATCTCACCGCAGGGAAGGTGGAAAGTGTGAGTCTCTGGCCGCCACCTATTGGAAGACAAACGAATACAAAATCATTAGTATGCAAAGTAGATTTGATAATTGTAAATATTAAGCAACTAGAGAAGCAACTAGACCAGTTGTACATACATGCTCAATTCTGTTTAAGAAGCAGAATGCACAATAAAACCCAGATGTTCAGAGGATCAGAGCACATGATACTTGTGCTTGTTTTGTAGCAGGGAATTGATGCTCAGCGCAGCTTTTTTGCTGGTTCAGCAGCAGGTGCACTACATTAATCGGTGAATGCACTATGTTATTAACTGGAGTGTTTTTAGTGAATTTTTGTTGGCAAGTCAGTAATCACTATATTGCACCTTATATTGCAATGCCACTACTGCAATTCCTTTTTCACCTTATATTGCAATGCCACTACTGCAATTAAATCATCATCCGTATAAAACTATAAACTGCCGTCCTCACTTCACTTCTTAGCTTTTTGGAACATTGACTTATAATATAGACGACAATGTGTGATCTCATCAGAATCTCTTGATCTGCTATTGTTTTTGGGCATGCTAGGACAACATTAGGGGTGGTTCTATGCATAATGTGGGGGTGCGGGTGCCGCCATGAAAAAACAGATACTCACCCATACGATAAAATTCTATGCACCCACAAGGCAAGTGCATCCCCTCACATTCCCTTTAGCTCCACCTCTGAGCATCATGATTTGTTGCCCATACACCACATATCCTCTATTTTCGCTCTTTTCTTTATTATATGACTAGATAACTAACCATGCATTGTAACAGACCTAGGTAATAATACCAGAAATTCTAAGCTTCAAAACAAACTGTGTGACTTTCCCTGCAGAAATCTAGTGGGCTGTTGGTGCTTCAAAGAAACTTTAAAGTAGTACTAAAGAAGTGAATAAAGCAACAGTGGAAAGTTCACAAGACAATTATTCTTGAATCCAAAAATATCTTATATAAATTGCATCATATATGCAGGCCACCTAAAATTGAATCATAAGCCACATACCCGCACATAGGCATAGATGACCTCAACTTATGCAAAGGTGAAGCTACAGTCACCAGAACCAACTCAATCTTTTGCACAAGTATACAACTTACTGAACTGACTAATTTCTATGAACAGTATGGTGAAGTGGCTGTTAGGCAGAAACAACAAGATATGTTTGTTTTACGACAGCATGAGGCACTGTGGATTCTGCTTCAAATAAATCAATGTCTCAAGATGCCTCTGTGTTCAATGAGCTCTTGGCCTGAAGTGTGGTATATTTGAATCACTGTGGTATATTTGAATTCTCTTGGCCTGAAGTGTTGGTATTGGCTATTTGTCTACTGTTATATTTGGAGACTTTGCAGATTGCAACAGGTTCCTCTTGTCCGAATCATGAAATTGACTGTTGCGGTGTTAGAAATAATAACCACTATTTTCTGGATGAGATATAAGCTTCTGCACTCTACTACCATCTTATGAGCTGGGCTGGGATATTTTATGATGTTGCTGCTTAACTAGGAGGCCCATGCCTTACTAGAAGGTGGTTCTATCTCTGTTTGCTGCTTAACTATGATGCCTTGCACCTTCTAGCAGTCACCCAAAAAAACAAGTCTACTGCTGGCTGGCTGGCTGGATTGGATACATATATTGGTCATGATGATTCTCTCGTCATTACTCATTAGCACAGATGCGCTGCAGTGATGATCCCCAGATCCACTGCTGTTGCCTGTGCTGCGATCTGCTTGTTCTTTTTTTCACTGCTTTTGTCTATGCACCCTGACAAGCATTCGTTTTTTGGCAGTGGTAAGTACAAGTAACCAGTTATGCGGCCATGGGAGAGACAGAAAGAGAGAAAGAGAGGTTACATTGTGCTTCCACTATAAATTGCACTTGCTATGATGATAATGTTAGGATCTGAGCCACTCAAGTGACCTTTTTTCTCCTAGTACCACTGTCTGAATACAGCTGTACTTTCTGGTCATATGCGTGAAAGCTTCTCTATGCATGTGCTATTCACATGTGAGCAGACTATTTCTTTCTGTGTTGTTCACATGCATATCAATCAGATTACTGTAGATGCTTTGGCTGAGAGAAACAAAGCAGTGAAGACTGGAGACCCTGAGACTTGCTTTGTTTCCTAAAATATGACAATCCTTCTTTAGTTGCTTATTCAATTGCTGGGGACTGATAAGTGATTAATCTGTAATTTTCTTGGAAATTGATTATGCAGTAGCAAGCATGCGCATTCAAATGTGGTCATGCAAATAATTTATGTAAGGTAAGTTAAATCCTTTTAATTCTTATTTATAGTGTTATTTTCAATCTTCAAACTGAAACTACTTAATTCATGTGATCAGTGCTATTTCCACCATTATTTGTGAAACTGAAACTATCAAGTTGTGTTCAGTGCTATTTTCGGTGTTCAGTAATTATAACTATTTAATCCTGTGATCTGTGCTATTTCCACCATTTTGTGAAACTGAAACTATTTAACATGCAAGTATGAACTCTTTCCAATATTTTTTGTGAAGTGCTATCTGCCTCAATTTCTTCTCGACATGCTATTACTGGCCTTTTTGTTCAGCAATCTATAGTTACTCATGGGCATGAAACAGTGATGAAGGAGGTACTGCAATTCGATTTGCTTGGACAATCTAGTAAAAATGTTTACTCCCTCTGTAATCTCCCTCATTAAGTCATATGTGTAAGCAGACAGTGTGCATATTCTCTAGCATATCTGGGCAAAAGTAAAGTCAACTACATATAATTGTTGGCAAGTCAGTAATCACTATTGCTATCAGGTTATTTTCATAACTGTTATTTTTCTTTCTCAGCTGATTTGCACATTGACACCAGCGTCAAGTAATTCTAAAGAGACCCATAATACACTAAAAGGTGCTATGTTATTTTATTTCAGTTTAACATATGCTTTTGGCACTATTCTGGGCACAATTATTTCTTTTTGGGGGAAATTTTACTATATATTTTATGTTATTAACTGGAGTGTTTTTAGTGAATTTTTGTTCAGATAGCCTTATGTCTTCTCTAACTCTCTAAGTGATGTAGACATAGTATAGATTAAGAATCATATAATGCCACATGTGTGTTTTGGCTGGAACAAGAGGAGGAAGCTAAAGCTGCTTTGCTTGCAAGGATCCAGCGTTTAACAAAACTTATACTGGTTTCTACTAAGGCGACCCCGGCTTCTAGATTTTCTCCACATCCTGGACCAAGACTTAAGTTTATATTAAACAACTAGAGAAGTCTTTACCTGTCGACCAGAGCCGTCAACGCCGCTGGGTTGAAAGTGGGCAGCCCACGGCGGACCTGGTACGATAAGACGTCCAAGCCAGCCCTCTGTAGGAGAGGAGTGTACCTCTCATCGTACCTCATCTCCTCCAGAAACCGGTCGTGGGTCCGGACCCGCAGAACGGGCAACACCTATCAATCAAAAGAAATTTCGTTAGTCAAATATAGGTCGCATATATTAATTCGAAAATTTAATTTATGTACAAAATATTACCTCTCCCTCTGCGGTGAGACGGCCCCTGTGGTGCTCGTCGTAGTGAGGGTCCAGCAAGTGGAACTGCGCCATCCTGCAAATTAAGATATCAACATATTAGAATATAACTTGTGTACAAAGTGTAACAAAAACATCGACATATTAGAATAAAATTTGTGTATAAAAAAATATATCACACCTGACTAAGTGTCCAAATGCATGTACGTGAGTTGTGGCCAAGTCTACCGCATTTTTCGCATTCATTCTGCTCTGGGTCCACGAGAAAGGGGGACGCTCGACCTCTCCTACTGCGACCGGAAACCTGATCCATAACCATGTTGCACCGGCTCCTTTTCCTACTACCACGTTTGTCCCATCGATGCGCTGGATCAGCAATGTATACCGGACCGGTGTACGTTGGCCATTGTGACTCATCAAGAAATGGCTCAAAACGAGGGCTCCAGGTACGTACTAAGCTCTCTACACTGAACTCAGAAGGTATTCTGCTCTCAAATGCAAAGTTACGATGACGTGCGGCCGCAACATAATGAGAACATGGAAAATGGTATTGTCTAGGTTTACCACATCCGCACCAGAATGCATCAAGTAACACGACATGTGTCCTCGAAGGTCGAACCTCACCGTCGGAAGTTATGCCGCCTAGTGTTGTTACCTCGTATTTACCCAACTCCTCATCAAAGCATTGTACCTCATGTCTATGGGCACGTTCCTTTGCATTATTAAGGTGTGATGTTGGTTTAGGTGCCCATCTCTGCCCACGGGTCTGCATTGCCTTGGCCTGCGCGTGTCTCTCATTAAACCAAGCCACAAGCCTATAAAAAGTGAATGTTACTATAGCATTGACTGGCATGCCCCGTATACCCTTGAGCACACTATTAAATGACTCGGCCATGTTGCTAGTCTGAAACTCGAACCGCCAGCCCCCTTCGTCGTAGGCCCTTGTCCATTTCTGCGGTTCCCTCAGCAATCCAGCAATCCAGTTCTTACCTTCAACATTTGTTGCATCTTTTAGTTCCTTCAACTTATCCTCGAAAAACGAAACCTCCAACTGTCGACATACCTCCTCAAAAAGGGGGAAGTTAGCCTTGCTATGATCCTTTCGAAGAAGATTTTCTGCTAGATGTCGAGTGCACCATCTGTGGTGCATGGGTGCGTAGCCAGGAATCTGCTCTTGCACTGCATTAAGAATACCTTGGTGTCTGTCAGATATGACACCAACCTCGCGTCCAGGGCCTACGACATGGATGCGTACAAGCCGCAAGAACCAAGACCAACTATCTCTGTTCTCTCTCTCCACCAAAGCAAATGCCAAAGGAACCAGTGCGTTGTCTGCGTCGCATGATATGGCAACCAACAATGTGCCCTTATACTTCCCAAGCAGAAAAGTACCATCAATAGAGAGCACGGGACGACAATGCCTGAAGGCCTCTACGCACTGCGAGAAACACCAGAAAGCACGAAAAAATATCTCTCTGCCGTGCCTCCATTCATCAGGTTTGGGGATGTACTCGTAATGCATGCCTGGGTTTTTTGCTTTCATTGCATTGAACAATTCTGGTAACTTCTCATAACCCTCCTCCCAATCCCCGTATATCATCTTCCATGCTCGCTGCTTTGCCCTCCATGCTTTCCCATATTTGATCTTGTAACCAAACAGCTCCGAAGTCATGGTCATAATTGACTTCACCTTCAAATTTGGCTGACCCTTCAATATCCCCAATATCCTTTTCGCAATCAGGGTAGATGTCAACTGACGATGCTTAGTGCTCAGCTCTGTCTGGGCACAAGTGTGTGGACCTACAATTTTGGTGATCTTAAACTTTCCGGTGTCCTTCTGCCTTCGAGCACATACCCTCCAATTACATTCCGACACCTCGCACACAACAGTGTAACGACGCTGTGCATACGAATGTCTCACCTTGAACGGCCTCTTCCGGTTCACTGAATATTCCTGTAGCCATCGTCTCAGTGTAGGCAGGTCCTTGAAAAGTAAGCCTACCTTAATCTCAATGCTGTCGGCGTTATCCGGAGCCTCTAGCAGTTCATCGTCACGTCCTTCAGCATAAGCACGGGTGGAATGACTTAAACTGCTAAATTCATGTACTGCAGGGTCTCGCTCCGGACACAAACGTCTTATGAGTTCAATTTCTTGCTCCGTCATTTCTTGAACCGGACGGTCATCATCAGAATCTAAGGCCCGTGCAGCCTCATATGGCTCCTCCTCATCCTCAATCTGAACATCAACACTATTGGATGCCCTGCATATGTTGTCCATATTATATGACACAGGCACATCAAGATAAGCAGCATTATCCATATGTGGAGATCCTGCATCGTGTCGGAGCAAGAAAAACCACATTAAAAAGTCTAATCAAACGAAATAACGATGGATACGAACAATGTGTCGAAGACACTTACTACGATGATCGTGAACTGGATCCTGGGTCAATGGGATCTCTTGGGGGGGTACCACCGCATTAGAAGCCCCACAAACGCCGGGAATAGGACGAGAAATCCCATACTCGTGCGGACCCGATTGAGCATCGGGCACAACAACGACTTCTTCATGAAGCTCTACCAAAGGAGCTTCAATACGAGATGCATTTGGCATTTGGGGAGACAACCCGACTGGACCTCCGCAATGACTAACAGGTAACTTTTGAACAACCACATCCAAACATGGTGGAACCATCGTCTTCACAATTCTTAAATATATCACCCAATCATCTTCTGAGGTAATGGAGATCAACCGTCGGACAACTGTTCCATATGTAATATGGGACAACAAACCCTGAATTGATATTCTAGGGTCGTTTATGTCGCAACTAATCTCCTCACAAGCTCGAGCCAAAAGCTGGTCAAAAGATGGTCTTTCAACGAACAACATGGTCACGATCTTCATACCATCAAAAGTAACACTCCCATAAGCATCTATCTCCACCCTTCCTCAATGGTATAGTGTTACTAGGCTGTCCATCTATTGCAAAAATGGATTACTAACACAATAATGGCTACATACTTAAGCCTACTAACTTACTAAGTAATAAATATATATTAACTAAAAACGATACAGTAAATATTAAATGAACACATCAAACGAAATTACATAATCTATAAATAATGTACGAAAACTATGTATACCTGAGAACGCGTACGAGTCCAGCTAACGGTGGAGAAGGTCAAGTCGGACGAACACCTACGTACAAATAAAACCAATTGTCAGTAAAAAATTTGGCAGCACCTCCCCTGTAAAGTGATGTTTATAGAACCTGCGAATAAACGACAACACGATGGTTGCCAACACAGAAAACATGTAATATCAATGCGCTAAACAAAATGATAACTATATAATCACTAAGAATTTACTAAACACTAACAATATACTACGCAACAAACTAGCTAACTATTTTAATAAACACTAACAACAAAATATCTAACTATTTACTAAACAATAAATAAGTGGATACCTAACTAATTACTACTAGTTTACAAACTAAGTAATTAAAAAAATACTGGTCGGCAGTGGGGGCGGGAGCTACCGGGGCCGGAGCGGGCGGTGGCCGATCGTTGGCCGGACTCCGGGCGGCGGGGAATGGTCGGCAGTGGACTGCGGGCGAGCTCGGGGCGGCAGTGGACTGCGTGGGGCGGGCGGCGGCGAGCCGGGCCGGAGCTGGGCGAGCTCGGGGCGGGCGCTCGGCGCGGGAGAGCTCGGGGCGGCGGCGAGCCGGGCCGGAGCTGGGCGAGCTCTGGGCGAGCTCCAGGCGGGCGGCCGGGGCGAGCGGCGAGCCGGAGCTGGGCCGGGGAGGGCGGGCGGCGGCGAGCCAGAGCTCGGGCAGGCGGCGGCGATATCGTGGACGGCGGCGGCGGCGTCGGCGTGTTTTCGAATGAGCAGAGAAGAGAAGAAACGCGCACAGGGAATGCAGTTTGCGGGGTTTCCTAGCTCGGCGCCAAGATCTGTGGCGCCGAGCTAGGTGCCACGCGGGACAGCCACGTCACGAAGCTCGGCGCCACAGGCTGTGGCGCCGAGCTTCGGGTCCAAACATGCAAATAAAATTTCTGGGGGTCCAAACGTAAATTTTTGACTCGAAAGGGGCTAAAATACAAAAAATTCGGACGCTGGAGCGAGCCAGGGAAGGGAACACGGATTGCGCTTGGCGAGTGCCACCGCTGCTCCGGCGAGGCCGACACGGGGGGAGTGAAAGCGTTGCCGTTTTAATTTATCTGCTGCGTGCGTTTGTTTACGTATTCTGTTTTTTTTTTTCCGCACCGTTCCACCGCATCAACAATCTCTCTTCCCCTATATTTCCATCCTCTAATACTTTAATACAACAATATAAAATATCATTTTTCATAACTATTCAGCATATATCATCATTTTTAACCAACTAATAAACATAGCCGCACACGCAACCCACCACACCCCCGAGACTTGCCGATTTCTTGTAGATTCTCCTAGTGTTGTAGCGCGTAGAGGGAGGAAGGATGGAAAGGTGGAGCCTATAGGGTTATTTTTTTATATATAAATGGAATTTACAAGGAGGCTACCATTAAGATTACAATGGATGGAACTTTTACCGTCACGGAAGCCAGAGGTTGTATTTCTTTTTTATCACGCGTCTAACCGAGGGATACATTACTAACGTGACCATCAATTACGAGACGGCTAAGTAGTTCAGAGTCAACATATGCAACAATACCTGGGCATAAATACTTATGTGATTTACATTGATGGATGGCACTCGGCCAAAAGATTGTAAGCATTTCAGTAATTCCAACTAAGCCAGGAGGCTCGGGCATCTTGGGTGTTATTACATTCAAGGCTAGATGATTATATAAGTTGGATTATGGTAAAAATGTAGAAAGGTAAAATATCACTTTATGATCACAAATAAGCTGAAATAAGATACCCAATAGTAACTTATTTCAATTTATTTTACCCGAAACAAACGCACCATAACAAACTGTTTGGTTTCAGGAATCACTTCATCCAACATGAGGTGCTGCATCATGTGTTTATTTCTTAAATTTGGTGGGATGACCACATTTCTAATGTTACTACTAACTAACTATGAGGAATGGGGTGGTAGTTGTCGGCGTTTAGACCCCGGGGGGGTCCCTGGACCGACGAGTAAATTGTCGTTGCGTGTCCCAGCCCAGATGGGTCGACGCGAGACGGAGCACAAGGGGGAAAACCAGTGAGGGGAAACCGCGGCCTCGTGTTGTCCTGCGCCCAGGGCGGATGCGCTTGCAGTAGGGGGTTACAAGCGTTCGCGAGGGAGAGAGAGAGAGGGCGTGAGACTGCGCGTCAGCCCGTTGATCTCCCACGCGGCCACCTTTTCGTACGAGGGCCCTGGACCTTCCTTTTATAGACGTAAGAAGAGGGTCCAGATGTACAACGGGGGGTGTAGCAGTGTGCTAACGTGTATAGCAGAGAGGAGCCAGAGCCCTATGTACATGCCGACGTGGCTGTCGGAGAGGTGTTGGAGCCCTGTTCATGTGGCGTCGTGGCCGTCGGAGGAGCGCTTGAGCCCTGTAGAAGCACAGCTATCGGGGCTGTCAGATCCTTGCTGACGTCTCCTTGCTTCCGTAGGGGGCTGAGAACCGCCGTCGTCATGGAGCACGCGGGGTGCCATCATTACTTGTTTTACCGGGGCGAGCCAGATGGGACGCCGGTCTTGTTCCCCGTAGCCTGGGCTAGCTAGGGGTAGGGTAATGATGGCCCCCCTTGTGGCGTGGTCAGTCTGAGCTCGAGGTCGGGCGAGGCGGTGGCTCCTCCGAGGTTGAGGCTGAGCCCGGGCCCGGGGATCGGGCGAGGCGGAGATCGTCTTCCGAGGTCGAGGTTGAGTCTGAGCCCTGGGGTCGGGCGAGGCGGAGACCGTCTTCCGAGTCGAGGTTGAGCCCGAGCCCGGGGGTCGGGTGAGACGGAGATCGTCGTCCGAAGTGAGGTCGAGTCCGAGCCCTGGGGTCGGGCGAGGCGGAGACTGTCTTCTGGAGCGAGGTTGAGTCCGAGCCCTAGGGTCGGGCGAGGCGGAGATTCCTATGGCGCCCGAGGCTGGACTTGGCTGCTGTCAGCCTCACCCTGGCAGGTGGCACATCAGTCGGAGCAGCGCAGGCGGCGCTATTTTCCTGTCAGGTCAGTCAGTGGAGGGGCGAAGTGACTGCGGTCACTTCGGCCTTGTCGACTGGAAAGCGCGCGTCAGGATAAGGTGTCAGGCGATCCTTGCATTGAATGCTCCTGCGATCCGGTCGGCTGGCGAGGAGATCTAGCCAAGGTTGCTTCTCCGTGAAGCCTGCCCGAGCTTGGCCTCGGGCGAGTCGAAGGTGCGTCCGTTGCTTGAGGAGACCCTCGGGCGAGGCGCGAATCTGCCTTGGTCTACCATTCCTGCTCGAGGCTGGGCTCGGGCGAGGCGAGATCATGTCCCTTGAGTGGACGGAGCCTTTGACCGGAATTGCGCCCATCAGGCCTTTGCAGCTTTGTGCTGATGGGGGTTACCAGCTGAGATTAGGAGCCTTGGGGGTACCCCTAATTACGGTCCCCGACAGTAGCCCCCGAGCCTCAAAGGGAGTGTGGGTACTTGCTTGGAGGCTTTGCCGTGCTTTTTTGCAAGGGGACCGACCTTTCTCGGTTGCATTTTGTTCCGGTGGGTGCGCGCGAGCGCACCCACCGGGTGTACCCCTGAGGCCTCGGAGGAGTGGTTTGACTCCTTCGAGGTCTTAATGCCTTTCGTGATGCCTCGGCCAGTCTGGTTGTTCCCTCATGCGAACTGTCGTTGCCCGGGTGCATAGTCAGGTTCCGAGTTCTCGGGCTGGTATGTTGACGCTGTCAACGGTTTGGCCGGAGCCGGGTTTGTGAGAGCAGCACCCGAGCCTCTGCACAGGGCGAGAAGACGGTCAAGGGCAGACTCAGCTTTTTTCATATGCCCCTGCGTCGCCTTTCCGCAAGGAGGAGGGGGGAAAGCGCCATGTTGCCCTCGGAGGGCGTCGAACATGGTGTCTCCAGTGAGTTGCTAACGGGTGATCCGAGTGGACACCCGTGCCCCGTTCGATAAGGGTCGGCTAGTGGCCCAGAGGCGCGCTCCAAAAGTACCTGCAGGTGATTTGCCGGACCCGGTCCCATTCGATAGGGTCCGAGGGCTCGATGCCTCCCTCTGATGGGATTCCGTTACAGAATCGCTCCTGCTGGTCTCGGAAATGTCCTAGGGTACCTCGGGAGCGTAGCCCGAGCCTTGGTTATGTATCGAACGTACCCAGAGTCATCCCTCACTCTGCGTGCTCTGGGGCGACTGTCGAACCCGTCGGGGGGCCAGCCTACGAACCCCTGATCAGTAGTGGGCGCGGAGCCCGAGTAGCCTGAGGCGGCTGTCGAACCCTTCCGAGGGGCCAGCCTTCGAACCTCTGACCAGTAGTGGGCACGGAGCCCGAGTGCTCTGAGGCGGCTGTCGAACCCTTCCGAGGGGCCAGCCTTCGAACCTCTGATCAGTAGGGGGCTCTGGGCCCGCTTCCTTCGCGGAGAAGGATCCCTTTCGGAGTATCCCCTTTCCCGGTCCCTGTAGCAAGAGAGAGAAAGGGGAAGAGGAAAAGGATATGAAACTGAACGACGTGGCACACATTTTTTGACGCGGTCATTATGGTGGAGGTGAAGCGTCGCCCGCTTCTCCTGCCAAAGGTGTCGTCTGCCCTGCCGCAGAGTTAATGCGACGGGACGAGTGGTTCGCGAGGCAGTCGTTGTGCATGCGCGAGCCGTTCGTGAACGGAACACGGGCGCATCGTCTTCACGCCGTGGGAGAGGGCTCTCTCGCTGTTCCAGGAGGGGACGTGAGCCTGCAGATGATTTGACTGCTGCTTCCGCCCGCCTGCCGCCGCCATTACTGCCGGCCTACTTCTGGCCATATTGACCGTCGCGCCTTCTCCCGTGGCTGACTGACCCGTGACCGGCGTGCCTGGTTGGCACTGCTGGGCCACGCGCAGGGTTGCCTCGAGTCGCGGCACCGGTTCCGTAGTCGAGAAGGCGCGGCGCTGGCGCAAGTGGCGCTGCAGTTTTTCGCACGCAGTAACCGGCGCGCCAGTTACATGACGTGTGGGCCTGGGCCTCCATGCTGGATGCGTCGAAGTCGAAAGGGTGCGCCCCCTTGGTGCAGTCGCATGCCGCCTACATGGCAGTCCGCCCTTTCACCCGCTGGTCTGGGCGAAGACGAAGGAATGCTTGTAACCGCTGGGCGGTTACACGCTCCGCGCGCGGCGGTTTGGCTTCTTCTGTCCTGGGGCAGCCTGCATGTCGCGTGGGGCCCAGCTCCCGTGTCGTAGGGGAGGATCTTGGAGCGTGTTGGTGAAGACTTAGTCCACGACGGCTGAGGACGCAAGTGGGGAGAGTCGCCTTTAAAAAGGGATCGCCCTCCTAGGTGGTAGCCATGCCTTCACACTTTCCTCATGCGTTGCGTCCTTCCGCCTTCCGAGCCCTCGGATGGGGAGCGCCCGCGTTGTCTTTGTCTCGTTGTGTAAGGAGCGCAACCTCGTGGAGGTTGGTACCTTTCAGCCATCGCTCGGCTTCAAGGATTTTCGTCGTGCAGCCCGGCTACACCCCCTCGTCGATGGCCACCCAAGACGGTGACCACCAGTTCGATGGTGGGGAGAAGCAAGCTAGGCTACGGCCTCTACCCCGCCCTCAGCTTCAAGGATCTTTGTCATCCTTGCTGGGGCAGAGGGCGAGCTAAGCCAGAGCTCTACCTCCCGTACGGGCCGGCGGGCCACCTCCTCCTTCAGCATTCATGGGAGAGGGCGCTCACCGGCTTAGCGGAAGGGGCAGACTTCGACAACGCGTGGCCGAGCGGCCGCAAGCGTCGTCGGCTCCAGCGTGCCTAGTTTGCTGGCTCAGCTGGCTCTGGCACGGCTTCCGGTGCCACCTCCCACCGCTGGGCGAAGTGTGGCTATCTACCCGCCGTACGGGCGGCTGTTGCGCCGTGCGCACCGGGGGACCGCCCAAGACGTCGCGCGCTGCTAGGGCGGCGTTCGTGTTCTTGGGCTGTCCTACCCTTGCTCCGGCACGACGCCTTCACGCGGGGGTCGGTGCTCGCCCGTCCGGGAGGACTTGAGTGGGGATCTGCCAGTGGATAGGTGGCCGGAGAAGTCCTCGTCGCCGACGAGATCGCCGTTGCCATCTGCGCTCTGGGCCTCCGGCTCTTTGGCTTTGATAGCTTGTCCTCGCCCCTCGAGTGGAGACGTGGGCGAGGGCCTTGTCGCAGCAGCGTCTGCCCTGAGGTCATTGCTGCTGCTGTTTGGCCGCCCGGAGCGGAGGTCGTTGTCGCGGGAACGGAACCGGAGTCCCGTTTGTAATGGCACCTTGAGTGCTGGCGTATGCTCATTGTGGCTGTCGGGGCCTGAACATTTGTGTATTTGGGCGTAAAGCCGTGTTTCTTCCCCATTTCGTGCACCAGGACTCGCCTGTCGGCTAGCTGGACCGCTTAACCAAGTGTGAGTTGCCCTGTGCGGAAGGTGACGAGTGAGGTATCTGTATCCCGAAGGCGTAGGAGTCCCTCGGCTTGGTCGGCCTTGCCGCTCGAGGCTTCTCTTGCTTAGTGAAGGAACCCTCGGCTGCTCTGCAATGAGCCGAAGCCGGATGCAGCGGTGTCAGCATGGACAGAGGCGGAGTTGGCTAGAGAAGAAACTTCGTCGGCCCGGGAGTAGGGGAGTTCCCAGGCCGAGGAGGCGTTGTAGTGGCGGCTGGGACCTGGCCAGGTCGTCCACTGGCGGGACCAACCCTGGAGTCGGGCTACCGAGGCCATGAGCCGGGCTGATGTCCTCGGGGGATAGCTGGCTGAGGCTACGGAGCGGCCGGTCCGGCCGTCGGCTTCGGCCAGGTTCCTGGAGGAGACCCTGGCGGCGATGGCCCAGGCGCGGTGCTAACATCTTCCTTCGAGGTGGAGATCCTCCGACCATGTTGCTGTCCGAGGCCGGGTCGGATTCCGCCGAAGGTGGAGTCGATGCCGAGGGTGCTGCTGCTCCCCCTACCGACGTCTGAACCTGCAGGAACAGTTTGTCTGTAGTGTGTGTATGTTTTTTGCGGCACCGAGGCCCGAACATACCATCGTCGTGTTGTAAAGCTGCGTTCCTTTTCCCCTTGTTTCGAGTATCAGGACTTGTTCGTCGGTAACAGAATCGTTTATCCGAGCGAGAGTTACTTATCGTAGAAGGTGATGAGTGAGGTATCCGTATCCCGGAGGCGTAGGAGTCCCTCGGCTTGGGCGGCCTTGCCGCTTACGTGTACTCTTACTCGTCTGTAGGATTCTGTTATCGATATAGTCGAGATGGCACGAAAAATCGTTTCGGCAGAAAAAGTTTTTGAGCGTTAAGACTTGTTCGATCAGCGGAATCGCTTATCCGAGCGTGAGTTACTTATCGCAGAAGGTGATGAGTGAGGTATCTGTATCCCGGAGGCATAGGAGTCCCTTAGCTCGGTCAGCCTTGCCTGCTTACGTGTACTCCATCGTTTTCAGGATTCCACTATCGAAGTAGTCAAAAAGCACGAAAGATGTTCTGGCAGAAAGACTTTTTCCGAGGAAAATTTTGACGCGGAGGGGGTTCCCCCCTTCTAGCCCCCGAGGGAGGGTCGGGCTTTGCCTGGGCAAGGCTGACCCTTCCTTGATGGTTAGACTTTGCTTGGGTATGTAAACGAGGTACATGAATGACTTGAAAACATCTTAAGGGTAGAAGCGACGTAGATGTCGGATGTTCCAAGCGTTGCTGTAGACCTCGCCTTGACTGTTGGCCAGCTTCTATGTGAAAGGGAAATGTGCCCTTGGGCCATTTCTAAGTATTTTGGTGATTTAGTGTCCAACACAAGTGCCTAAGTGTAAAAAGGTGGACAAGGTACAAATCAAGAATTAAGGTATGTTTCTCAGACTTAGTACATTGTTTTATGGACTAATGTATTGTGTCTAAGTGCTGGAAACAGGAAAAATCCAATTGGAAATATCTTGGCTCGAGCAGCCAAGAATCTGCTGAGTCTGCAAGCACCGGACTGTCCGGTGGTGCACCGGACAGTGTCCGGTGCGTCAGGCTGGCTCGAGCGAAGTGGCTGCTCTCGGGAATTCACCGGCGACGTATGGCTAAAATTCACCGGACTGTCCGGTGTGCACCGGACTGTTCGGTGAGCCAACGATCGGCCGGGCCAACGGTCGGCCGCGCAATCTGCGCGGGACACGTGGCCGAACCAACGGCTAGAAGACGGCACCGGACTATCCGGTGTGCACCGAACATGTCCGGTGCGCCAACGGCTCTCAGGCTGCCAACGGTCGGCTTCGCTATTTAAGGAAGAAAATCGGGCATCGGACAGTGTCCGGTGTGCACCGGACTGTCCGGTGCCCCCGATGACAGAAGGCAAGAATGGCTTTCCAAACTTGTGCTCAACGGCTCCTAGCTGCCTTGGGGCTATAAAAGGGACCCCTAGGCGCATGGAGGAGCACACCAAGCATCCTTTGAGCATCATTGATCACTCACACTTCATTCTCGCACACTTGTTCGACATTTTAGTGATTTGAGCTCCGTTCTAGTGTGCTAGTCTCTTGAGCTCAAGTCTGGGTTTTGCGTGTGCGTATTCGCTGTGATCTTTGTGTCGTGTGTGAGTTGCTAATCCCTCCCTTGCTCTGTGATTCTTCGTGAACATCTTGTGTAAGGGCGAGAGGCTCCAAGCTGTGGAGATTCCTCGCAAACGGGATTAAGAGAAGCAAAGCAACACCGTGGTATTCAAGTTGGTCTTTGGACCACTTGAGAGGGGTTGATTGCAAACCTCGTCCGTTGGGACGCCACAACGTGGAGTAGGCAAGCGTTGGTCTTGGCCGAACCACGGGATAACCACTGTGCCATCTCTGTGATTGATATCTCTTGGTTATTGTGTTGTGTTGAGATCCTTCTCTAGCCACTTGGCATATTACTGTGCTAACAAGTAACCAAGTTTTGTGGCTTAAGTTTTTGAAGTGTTACAGGATCACCTATTCACCCCCCCTCTAGGTGCTCTCAATTGGTATCAGAGACGTTCTCTTCAAGAAAGGGACTAACCGCCTGAAGAGATGGATCCTAAAGGCAAGGGGATGGTGATCAACGACAAGGAGAAGGAGTCCTTCGTCAACGAGCCCAATGATGACAGGCCCACCGACTCAGGCTCGGGCCACAAAAGAAAAGACGGGAGGAAGAAGAAGACAAGGCGCATCAAGGAAATTGTCTACTACGACAGCGACGAATCTTCCTCCTCCCAAAAGGACGACGACGACTACGATAGACGAAAGACGGTTAACTCAAACTTTTCTTTCGATTATTCGCGCATCCCGCATAGTTCAAATGCTCAATTGCTCCCCGTTCCACTTGGCAAGCCCCCTCACTTTGATGGAGAGGATTACGGATTTTGGAGCCACAAAATGCGTACTCACCTGTTTTCTCTCCATCCAAGCATTTGGGAGATTGTGGAAAGTGGAATGAAATTTGATAGCTCGGATAGCCCTGTGTTTATTAATGAACAGATTCATAAAAATGCACAAGCTACTACTGTGTTGCTAGCCTCTTTGTGCAGGGACGAGTATCACAAGGTGAGCGGCTTGGACAATGCCAAGCAGATCTAGGACACCCTCAAGATCTCTCATGAGGGAAACGATGTCACCTTGCTCACCAAAATGGAGTTGGTGGAGGGCGAGCTTGGACGGTTCGCGATGATAAGGGGCGAGGAGCCGACACAAACATACAACCGGTTCAAGACCCTTATCAACAAAATAAGGAGCTACGGGAGCACGCGATGGACGGACCACGACGTCGTCCGCCTAATGCTAAGGTCATTTACCGTTCTTGATCCTCATTTGGTGAACAATATACGTGAAAATCCCAGGTACACCAAGATGTCGCCCGAAGAAGTTCTTGGGAAGTTCGTAAGCGGGCGAATGATGATCAAGGAGGCAAGATACGTGGACGACGCGTTGAACGGTTCTAGTCATGAGCCTCAACCCATTGCTCTCAAGGCAACAAGGAGCAAGGAGGTGCTACCAAGCAAGGTGGCACAAGTTGAGGCGGCCGGACTCAATAATGAGGAGATGGCCCTCATCATTAAGCGCTTCAAGACGGCGCTTAAAGGTCGCAAGGGGCAGCCAAGCAAGACCAAAGCCAAGGGGAAGCGCTCATGCTTCAAATACGGTAAGCTTGGTCATTTTATTGCTAACTGTCCCGACAATGATAGTGATCAGGACCAAGGGAACAAGAGGGAGAAAAAGAAGCATTACAAGAAGGCCAAGGGCGAGGCACATATCGGAAAGGAGTGGGATTCGGATTGTTCCTCCTCCGACTCTGACAATGAAGGACTCGCCGCCACCGCCTTCAACAAGTCATCCCTCTTCCCCAACGAGCGTCACACTTGCCTCATGGCAAGAGAGAAGAAAGTAAGCACTCATACTAGTACTTATGCTTCTTCGAGTGAAGATGAGTCTAGTGATGATGATGAGATAGATTACTCATGCTTATTCAAGGGATTAGATAGAACCAAGGTAGACAAAATTAATGAATTAATTGATGCCTTGAATGACAAGAATATGCTTTTAGAAAAACAAGAGGATTTGTTGTATGAAGAACATGACAAATTTGTAGAAGCACAGAAATCTCTTGCTCTAGAAATTAAGAGGAATGAAATGCTCTCTAGTGAATTATCTTCTTGTCATGAAACTATTGCTAAGTTAAAAAGTTTTAATGATGATTTAAATGCTAAACTAGAAGTAGCTAGTAAATCTAATTCTTGTGTAGAAATTGTTGAAACTTGTAATAGGTGTAAAGATTTTGACATTGATGCTTGTAGTGATCATTTAGTTTCAATTTCCAAATTAAATGATGAATTAGCTAGTCTTAATGCCCAACTTAAGACTAGCAAGAATGAATTTGACAAGCTAAAATTTGCAAGGGATGCCTACACGATTGGTAGACACCCCTCAATTAAGGATGGACTTGGCTACAAGAGGGAAGCCAAGAACTTGACAAGCCATAAGGCTCCCATCTCCGCCAAGGAGAAAGGGAAGGCCCCTATGGCTAGTAGTGTGCAAAAGAACCATGCCTTTATGTACTATGATAGAAGACAACCTAGAAATGCTTATAGGAGTTGTAATGTATATAATGCCTTTGATTCTCATGCCATGGTTGCTTCTAGTTCTTCTTATGTGCATGATAGAAATATTGGTAGGAGAAATGTTATTCATAATGTTCCTAGGAAAGTTAATGCACCTTCTACAATATATCATGCTTTAAATGCTTCTTTTGCTATTTGTAGAAAGGATAGGAAGATAGTTGCTAGAAAATTAGGGGCAAGATGCAAGGGAGACAAAACTTGCATTTGGGTCCCTAAGGATATTTGTGCTAACCTTGCAGGACCCAACATGAGTTGGGTACCTAAGACCCAAGCCTAAATTTGTCTTGCAGGTTTATGCATCCAGGGGTTCAAGCTGGATTATTGACAGCGGATGCACAAACCATATGACGGGGGAGAAGAAGATGTTCACCTCCTACGTCAAGAATAAAGATTCCCAAGTTTCAATAATTTTCGGTGATGGGAATCAAGGCAAGGTAAAAGGGTTAGGTAAAATTGCAATCTCAAATGAGCACTCTATCTCTAATGTGTTTTTAGTAGAGTCTCTTGGATATAATTTGCTATCTGTCAGTCAATTATGCAATATGGGATATAACTGTTTGTTTACAAATGTAGATGTGTCTGTCTTTAGAAGATGTGATGGTTCACTAGCTTTTAAGGGTGTACTAGACGGCAAGCTTTACTTAGTTGATTTCGCAAAAGAAGAGGCCGGTCTAGATGCATGCTTAATGGCTAAGACTTGCATGGGCTGGCTGTGGCATCGCCGCTTAGCACACGTGGGGATGAAGAACCTCCACAAGCTTCTAAAGGGAGAACACGTGATAGGTCTAACCAATGTTCATTTCGAAAAAGATAGACCTTGTGCAGCTTGTCAAGCAGGGAAACAGGTGGGAGGCTCTCATCACACCAAAAATGTGATGACAACATCAAGACCCCTGGAGCTGCTACATATGGACCTCTTCGGACCCGTCGCCTATCTGAGCATAGGAGGAAGTAAGTATGGTCTAGTTATCGTTGATGACTTTTCCCGCTTCACTTGGGTGTTCTTTTTGCAGGATAAGTCTGAAACCCAAGGGACCCTCAAGCGCTTCCTAAGGAGAGCTCAAAATGAGTTTGAGCTCAAGGTGAAGAAGATAAGGAGCGACAACGGGTCCGAATTCAAGAACCTTCAAGTGGAGGAGTTTCTTGAGGAGGAGGGGATCAAGCACGAGTTCTCCGCTCCCTACACACCTCAGCAAAATGGTGTGGTAGAGAGGAAGAACAGGACGCTCATAGATATGGCGAGGACTATGCTTGGAGAATTCAAGACCCCCGAGTGCTTTTGGTCGGAAGCCGTGAACACGGCTTGCCACGCCATCAACAGGGTCTACCTTCACCGCCTCCTCAAGAAGACGTCGTATGAGCTGCTAACCGGTAACAAACCTAATGTATCGTATTTTCGTGTTTTTGGGAGTAAATGCTACATTCTAGTGAAGAAGGGTAGGAATTCCAAATTTGCTCCCAAAGCCGTAGAAGGATTTTTATTAGGTTATGATTCAAATACAAAAGCGTATAGGGTATTCAACAAATCATCGGGTTTGGTTGAAATCTCTAGCGACGTTGTATTTGATGAGACTAATGGCTCTCCAAGAGAGCAAGTTGTTGATCTTGATGATGTAGATGAAGAAGACGTTCCAACGGCCGCAATACGCACCATGGCGATTGGAGATGTACGGCCTCAGGAACATTTGGAGCAAGATCAACCGTCTTCCTCAACTATGGTGCATCCCCCAACCCAAGATGACGAACAGGTATCTCAAGTGGAGGCACATGATCAAGGGGGAGCACATAATGTTCAAGAGGAAGAAGCACCTCAGGCACCTCCAACCCAAGTTCGAGCGACAATTCAAAGGGATCATCCCGTCGACCAGATATTGGGTGATATTAGCAAGGGAGTAACTACTCGCTCAAGATTAGTTAATTTTTGTGAGCATTACTCTTTTGTCTCTTCTATTGAGCCTTTCAGGGTAGAAGAGGCCTTGCTAGATCCGGACTGGGTGTTGGCCATGCAGGAGGAACTCAACAACTTCAAGCGCAACAAAGTTTGGACACTGGTGCCTCGTCCCAAGCAAAATGTTGTAGGAACCAAGTGGGTGTTCCGCAACAAACAGGACGAGCACGGGGTGGTGACGAGGAACAAGGCTCGACTTGCGGCAAAAGGTTATGCCCAAGTCGCAGGTTTGGACTTTGAGGAGACTTTTGCTCCTGTGGCTAGGCTAGAATCAATTCGTATCTTGCTAGCATATGCCGCTCACCATTCTTTCAGGTTGTACCAAATGGATGTGAAGAGCGCTTTCCTCAACGGGCCGATCAAGGAGGAGGTGTACGTAGAGCAGCCCCCTGGCTTCGAGGATGAACGGTACCCCGACCACGTGTGTAAGCTCTCTAAGGCGCTCTATGGACTTAAGCAAGCCCCAAGAGCATGGTATGAATGCCTTAGAGACTTTTTAATTGCTAATGCTTTCAAGGTTGGGAAAGCCGATCCAACTCTTTTTACTAAGACTTGCGATGGTGATCTTTTTGTGTGCCAAATTTATGTCGACGACATAATATTTGGTTCTACTAACCAAAAGTCTTGTGAAGAGTTTAGCAGGGTGATGACGCAGAAATTCGAGATGTCGATGATGGGCGAGTTGACCTACTTCCTTGGGTTCCAAGTGAAGCAACTCAAGGACGGCACCTTCATCTCCCAAACGAAGTACACACAAGATTTGCTAAAGAGGTTTGGGATGAAGGACGCCAAGCCCGCAAAGACGCCGATGGGAACCGACGGACACACCGACCTCAACAAAGCAGGTAAGTCCGTTGATCAAAAAGCATACCGGTCCATGATAGGTTCTTTGCTTTATTTATGTGCTAGTAGACCGGATATTATGCTTAGCGTATGCATGTGTGCTAGATTTCAATCCGATCCGAAGGAGTGTCACTTAGTGGCTGTGAAGCGAATTCTTCGATATTTAGTCGCTACGCCTTGCTTCGGGATCTGGTATCCAAAGGGGTCTAACTTTGACTTGATTGGGTACTCAGATTCCGACTATGCTGGATGTAAGGTCGATAGGAAGAGTACATCAGGGACGTGCCAATTCTTAGGAAGGTCCCTGGTGTCATGGAACTCTAAGAAACAAACCTCTGTTGCCCTATCCACCGCTGAGGCCGAGTATGTTGTCGCAGGACAGTGTTGCGCGCAACTACTTTGGATGAGGCAAACCCTCAGGGACTTTGGCTACAATCTGAGCAAAGTCCCACTCCTATGTGATAATGAGAGTGCTATTCGAATAGCGGAAAATCTTGTTGAGCACAGCCGCACAAAGCACATTGACATCCGACATCACTTTTTGAGAGACCACCAGCAAAAGGGGGATATCGAAGTGTTTCATGTTAGCTCCGAGAACCAGCTAGCCGATATCTTTACCAAGCCTCTAGATGAGAAGACCTTTTGCAGGCTGCGTAGTGAGCTCAATATCTTAGATTCGCGGAACTTGGATTGAAATGTAGCATACATGTGTTTATGCTTTTGATTATGTTCATTCTACATATTGTTGCTTATTGTGGTGCTCAAGTTGTACAAACACTCCCTGGACCTCACAAGTCCTGTTTGCAAGTGATGCACATATTTAGGGGGAGCTGTGCTACAACTTGACCCTTTGAGACTAACCATGTACTTGAGTTTCGTTGTTTTAGTCTCCAAGGAAAATTGAAAGGGAAAAGGTGGACTTGGACCATGCAAGACTTCCACTACACTCCGATGAAAAGAGTAACTTTTCCAAGTTCATCTTCATACTCTTATTGCCTTTGTGTTCTTATTTGAAGATTTTGGTGAGGCAATGGGGTTAAAGGGCCAAGATTGATCCCGTTTTGGTGCTTGATGCCAAAGGGGGAGAAAATAAAGGCCAAAGCGATAAATGGATCAGCTACCACTTGAGAGATTTTGAAAATAGTAGAATAGAGCTTTTGGTTTGTCAAAACTCTTTTGTTGTCTCTCTTGTCAAAAGTTGGCTTCTTGTGGGGAGAAGTATTGATTATGGGAAAAAGGGGGAGTTTTTGAAATCTTAAGTCAATTTCTCTTAGAATGACTCTCTTTATGTCTTAACATGTGTGTTTGACTTAGAGATAGAAATTTGAGTTTGATTTGCAAAAACAAACCAAGTGGTGGCATAGAGTGATCCATATATGTCAAAATTGAATCAAAACAATTTTGAGTTCTTATTTGATTTGATTTTGTACTTGTTCTACTTACTTTATGTTGTGTTGGCATAAATCACCAAAAAGGGGGAGATTGAAAGGGAAATGTGCCCTTGGGCCATTTCTAAGTATTTTGGTGATTTAGTGTCCAACACAAGTGCCTAAGTGTAAAAAGGTGGACAAGGTACAAATCAAGAATTAAGGTATGTTTCTCAGACTTAGTACATTGTTTTATGGACTAATGTATTGTGTCTAAGTGCTGGAAACAGGAAAAATCCAATTGGAAATATCTTGGCTCGAGCAGCCAAGAATCTGCTGAGTCTGCAAGCACTGGACTGTCCGGTGGTGCACCGGACAGTGTCCGGTGGTGCACCAGACAGTGTCCGGTGCGTCAGGCTGGCTCGAGCGAAGTGGCTGCTCTCGGGAATTCACCGGCGACGTACGGCTAAAATTCACCGGACTGTCCGGTGTGCACCGGACTGTCCGGTGAGCCAACGATCGGCCGGGCCAACGGTCGGCCGCACAATCTACGCGGGACACGTGGCCGAGCCAACGGCTAGAAGACGGCACCGGACTGTCCGGTGTGCACCGGACATGTCCAGTGCGCCAACGGCTCTCAGGCTGCCAACGGTCGGCTTCGCTATTTAAGGAAGGAAATCGGGCACCGGACAGTGTCCGGTGTGCACCGGACTGTCCGGTGCCCCCGATGACAGAAGGCAAGAATGGCTTTCCAAACTTGTGCTCAACGGCTCCTAGCTGCCTTGGGGCTATAAAAGGGACCCCTAGGCGCATGGAGGAGCACACCAAGCATCCTTTGAGCATCATTGATCACTCACACTTCATTCTCGCACACTTGTTCGACATTTTAGTGATTTGAGCTCCGTTCTAGTGTGCTAGTCTCTTGAGCTCAAGTCTGGGTTTTGCGTGTGCGTATTCGCTGTGATCTTTGTGTCGTGTGTGAGTTGCTAATCCCTCCCTTGCTCTGTGATTCTTCGTGAACATCTTGTGTAAGGGCGAGAGGCTCCAAGCTGTGGAGATTCCTCGCAAACGGGATTAAGAGAAGCAAAGCAACACCGTGGTATTCAAGTTGGTCTTTGGACCACTTGAGAGGGGTTCATTGCAACCCTCGTCCGTTGGGACGCCACAACGTGGAATAGGCAAGCGTTGGTCTTGGCCGAACCACGGGATAACCACTGTGCCATCTCTGTGATTGATATCTCTTGGTTATTGTGTTGTGTTGAGATCCTTCTCTAGCCACTTGGCATATTACTGTGCTAACAAGTAACCAAGTTTTGTGGCTTAAGTTTTTGAAGTGTTACAGGATCACCTATTCACCCCCCCTCTAGGTGCTCTCAGTATGTTCCGGGCTTCAAAATCTTGGCGATGATGAACGACCCTTCCCAGGGAGGCGTGAGCTTATGGCGCCCTCGGGCATCTTGTCGTAGCCAAAGCACCAAGTCGCCCACCTGGAGGTCTCGGGACTGAACCCCTCGGGCGTGGTAGCGTCGCAGGGACTGCTGATACCGCGCCGAGTGTAGTAAGGCCATGTCCCGAGCCTCTTCCAGCTGGTCCAGTGAGTCTTCTCAGTTTGTCTGGTTGCTTCGGGCGTCGTATGCCCTTGTCCTCGGGGAGCCGTATTCTAAGTCTGTGGGCAAGATAGCCTCGGCCCCATAGACTAGAAAAAACAACGTGAAGCCCGTGGCTCGGCTTGGCGTCGTCCTCAGACTCCAGACCACCGAGGGGAGTTCCTTCATCCACCGCCTGCCGAACTTGTTGAGGTCGTTGTAGATCCTCGGCTTGAGTCCCTATAGAATCATGCCGTTGGCACGCTCTACCTGCCCATTCGTCATGGGGTGAGCTATGGCGGCCCAGTCTACCCGGATGTGGTGATCCTCGCAGAAGTCCAGGAACTTTCTGCCGGTGAACTGGGTGCTGTTGTCGGTGATGATGGAGTTCGGGACCCCGAAGCGATGGATGATATTGGTGAAGAACGCCACCGCCTGTTCAGACCTGATGCTGTTTAGGGGTCAGACCTCGATCCACTTGGAGAATTTGTCGATGGCGACTAGCAGGTGCATGAAGCCCCCGGGTGCCTTCTGCAAGGGAACGACGAGGTCCAGACCCTACACAGCAAACGCCCAGGTGATGGGTATTGTTTGCAAGGCCTGAGCGGGCAGGTGCGTCTGCCTTGCATAGAATTGACACCCTTGGCAGGTGTGTACAATCCTAGTGGCGTCGGCCACCGCGGTTGGCCAGTAGAAACCCTGTCGGAAGGCATTTCCCACGAGGGCTCGAGGTGCTGCGTGATGACCGCAAGCCCCCAAGTGTATTTCTTGCAATAACTCCTGACCTTCGGCGATGGATATGCACCGCTGGAGGATGCCTGAGGGGCTGCGGTGGTAGAGCTCCTTTTCGTCACCCAGCAAGACGAATGACTTGACGCGCCGCGCCAGTCGCCGAGCTTCGGCTCTGTCGAGGGGTAGCTCTCCTCGGTGGAGATATTGCAGGTATGGGGTCTGCTAGTTTCGATTAGGCGTGACCCCATTTCGCTCTTCCTCGACGCGCAGTGCCTCACCCTCGGGAGCCGAGGGTGCCTCGGGCGGGGCCAAGGCTGCCTCGAGCTGAGCTGAGGGCGCCTCGGGCTGAGCCGAGGCCTTCTCGGGCTCGGGAGTGTCGTCGGTGTTGACGGAGGGTTGATGTAGGTCTCGAGAGAAGACGTCCGGAGGAACCGTTGTCCGCCCCGAGGCTATCTTAGCCAGCTCGTCTGCAGTCTTGTTGTATCGTCGAGCGACGTGGTTGAGCTCGAGCCCGTAGAACTTGTCCTCTAGGCGCCAAACCTCGTCGCAGTAGGCTTCCATCTTCGGGTCGCGGCAGTGGGAGTTCTTCATGACTAGGTCGATGACAAGCTGCGAGTCGCCACGAGCGTCGAGGCGCCGAACCCCCAGCTCGATGGCGATGCACAACCCGTTAACCAGAGCCTCATACTCGGCCACGTTGTTGGATGCCGGGAAATGGAGGCGCAACATGTAGTGGAGGTGCTTGCCGAGGGGTGAGATGAAGAGCAGGCCCGCACCCGCTCTTGTTTTCATCAGTGACCCATCAAAATACATGGTCCAGAGTTCCGGTTGGATCGGAGCTGCTGGAAGCTAGGTGTCGACCCATTCAGCCACAAAGTCTGCCAAGACTTGGGACTTGATGGCCTTCCAAGGGGCGAACGAGATCGTCTCGCCCATGATCTCCACCACCCACTTTGCAATCCTACCCGAGGCCTCTCGGCACTGGATGATCTCCCCCAGGGGGAAGGATGACACCATAGTCACAGGATGAGACTCGAAGTAGTGTCGCAACTTTCGCCGTGTCAGAATTACCGCGTACAGTAGCTTCTGAATTTGCGGGTAGCGGATTTTGGTCTCGGACAGTACCTCACTGATGAAGTAGACCGACCTCTAGACGGGCAATGCGTGCCCTTCTTCTCGTCTCTCGACCACGATCACGGCACTGACCACCTGAGTGGTAGCGGCGACGTAGATCAAGAGGGCTTCTCCAGCAGCGGGGGGCACCAGGATGGGCACACTTGTAAGGAGCGCCTTCAAGTTCCCGAGGGCTTCCTCGGCCTCGGGGGTCCAAGTGAAGCGCTCGGTCTTCCTTAAGAGGCGGTACAGGGGCAGGCCTCTTTCGCCGAGGCGCGAGATGAAGCGGCTCAGAGCCGCAAGGCATCCCATGACCCTCTGTACTCCTTTCAAGTCCTTGATGGGCCCCATGTTGGTGATGGCCGCGATTTTCTCTGGGTTGGCCTCGATGCCCCGCTCGGAGACGATGAACCCCAGGAGCATGCCTCGGGGGACTCCGAAGACACACTTCTCGGGATTGAGTTTTATGCCTTTCGCTTTGAGACACTTGAATGTCGTTTCAAGGTCGGAGAGGAGGTCGGAGGCTTTCCTCGTCTTGACTACGATGTCATCGACGTAAGCCTCGACCGTTCGGCCAATGTGCTGTCCGAACACGTGGTTCATGCACCTTTGGTATGTCGCACCCGCATTCCTCAAACCAAATGGCATAGTAATGTAGCAGTACATGCCAAAAGGTGTGATGAAAGAAGTCGCGAGCTGGTCGAATTCTTTCATCCTGATTTGGTGATACCCTGAGTAGACATCGAGGAATGACAGGGTTTCGCACCCAGCAGTGGAATCCACGATTTGATCGATGCGAGGCAGGGGGTAGGGAACTTTCGGACATGCTTTGTTTAGACCAGTGTAGTCTACACACATCCACCATTTCCCACCTTTCTTTCTCACAAGCACAGGGTTGGCTAGCCATTCGGGATGGAATACCTCTTTGATGAACCCTGCAGCCATCAGCTTGTGGATCTCCTCACCTATGGCTCTGCGCTTTTCTTCGTCGAATCGGCACAGAGGCTGCTTCACGGGTCGGGCTCCAGCTCGGATATCCAGTGAGTGCTCGGCAACATCCCTCGGTATGCCTGGCATGTCCGAGGGACTCCATGCAAAAACCTCGGCGTTTGCGCAGAGAAAGTCGACAAGCACTGCTTCCTATTTGGGGTCGAGCTCAGAGCCGATCCGGATCTGCTTGGAGGTGTCGTTGCTGGGGTCGAGAGGGACAGACTTAACCGCCTCTGCTGGTTCGAAGTTGCCGGTGTGGCGCTTCACATCTGGCACCTCCTTGGGGAGGCTCTCCAGGTCGGCGATGATGGCCTCGGATTCGGCGAGGGCCTCGGCGTACTCCACGTCGCATTCGTACGCGTGTCGGTACGTGGGGCCGACGGTGATGACCCCGTTGGGGCCCGGTATCTTGAGCTTGAGGTAGGTGTAGTTGGGGACGACCATGAACTTGGCGTAGCCTGGTCTCTCTAGCACTGCATGGTAGGTTCCTCGGAACCCGACCACCTCGAACGTGAGGGTTTCCTTTCGGAAGTTGGAGGGAGTCCCGAAGCAGACGGGTTGATCGAGTTGTCCAAGGGCTGGACGCGCTTCCCGGGAATGATCCCGTGAAAGGGCGCTGCGCCGGCCCGGACCGAGAATAGATTGATCTGCAGGAGCCCGAGGGTGTCGGCGTAGATGATGTTGAGGCTGCTGCCTCCGTCCATGAGGACCTTGGTAAGCCTGACGTTGCCGATGACAGGATCAACAACGAGCGGGTACTTCCCCGGCTCGGCACGCGGTCGGGGTGGTCGCCTTGGTCGAAGGTGATGGGCTTGTTGGACCAGTCTAGGTAGACTGGTGCCGCCACCTTCACCGAGTAGACCTCCCGGCGCTCTTGCTTGCGGTGCTGAGCCGAGACGTTCGCCACCCGCCCACCGTAGATCATGAAGCAGTCATGGACCTCGGGAACTCCTCTGCCTTGTGGGCTTCCTTCTTGTCGTTGTCGGGGGCTCTGCCACCTTCCGCCGGTGGCCCGGCCTTGTGGAAGTAGCGTCGAAGTGAAAGTCGCCTAGAGGGGGGGTGAATAGGTGGAACCTGAAAATTAAAACTTTATCCCCTAACTAGATCCCTTGATTAGTGGTTAGAACAAGATATACAAATATCGGAGAATAGAAACTAAGTTCTTGCTTGAAAGGAGTATTGCTAAATAATGCGGGAGAGATAAATCAATACAACTAATAAGTTATAGAATAACAAAGCAAGAAGACTTAGATGAGAAGAGCACTAGAACAAGTTCTTTCTTGCAACGTGTTGCTTCACTAAATGGGAATTTAACTTGAAGCAACACCAAATGATATTAGCAAATAAAGGTGCAAGAAAACTTAGAGCAAGGGAAAACAAACAAATCACAAGCAATAAACACAATGGACACGGGTGATTTGTTTTACCGAGGTTCGGCCCTCGAAGGCCTAGTCCCCGTTGAGGAGTCCACTTAAGGACGGGTCTTTTTCAACACTTTCCCTCTCTCCCCCGATCACACAAGGATCGGCGAGCTCTTCTTCTTCTCAAGGATCACTCTCGATCCCGCAAGGACCACCACACACTTTGGTGTCTCTTGCTAGCTTTTACAAGCCTCCAAAACTTTGGAGAAAGTTCATTGGGAGTCAAAACTCCACGCACAAATGAACACAAAGATGTAGCACACACTATCTCTCAATGAATCTCACAAGGCGCTAGAGCTAAATCACACAAGAGGCTTTCTTTTGCTTGCTCTTGCTTTTGTGGCACTTGTGTAGGTTGTAGTGGTCTAAATCTTGTGTATAAGATGGATCAATGAATATATGTGGTTGGGAGGGCTTGAGTATGTCAACTAGATGACTTGGAATGTTGCTTGGGCTCCCACACCTTGAAGTGGCCGGTTGGGGTGGTATTTATAGCCACCAACCAAAATCTAGCCGTTGGTGAGGGCTGTCTGTTCGATGGTGCACCGGACAGTCCGGTGCACACCGGACATGTCCGGTGCCACAGCCACGTCACCCGGCCGTTAGGGTTCTGACCGTTGGAGCTCTGACTGCAGGGCCCGCCTTGATGTCCGGTGGCGCACCAGACATGTACTGTAGAGTGTCCGGTGCGCCATGCCACGCGTGCCTGACTTCTGCGCGCTCTGGTGCGCATTAAATGCGCTGACAGGTGACCGTTGGTGCCGAAGTAGTCGTTGCTCCGCTGTCACACCGGACAGTCCGGTTTACACCGGACAGTCCGGTGAATTATAGCGGAACAGCTGAAGTGAATTCCCGAGGCTGGCGAGTTCCTGAGGCCGCTCTTCCTTAGAGCACCGGACACTGTCCGGTGTACACCGGACAGTCCGATGAATTATAGCGGAGACGCCTCTGGAATTTCCCGAAGGTGACGAGTTGGAGTTGGAGTCCTCTGGTGCACCGGACATGTCCGGTGGCACACCGGACAGTCCGGTGCGCCAGACCAGAGGTGCCTTCGGTTGCCCCTGTGCTCTTTTGTCGAACCCAATACTTGGTCTTTTTATTGGCTAAGTGTGAACCTTTGGCACTTGTATAACTTATACGCTAGAGCAAACTAGTTAGTCCAAATATTTGTGTTGGGCAATTCAACCACCAAAATTAATTAGGGACTTGGTGTAAGCCTAATTCCCTTTCAATCTCCCCTTTTTGGTGATTGATGCCAACACAAACCAAAGCAAATATAAAAGTGCTTAAATGAACTAGTTTGCATAATGTAAGTGCAAAGATTGCTTAGAATTGAGCCAATAAAAGTTACTTACTAAATGTGCATGGATTGTTTCTTTATTTTTAACATTTTGGACCACATTTGCACCACATGTTTTGTTTTTGCAAATCCTTTTGTAAATTCTTTTCAAAATCCTTTTGCAAGATAGTCAAAGGTAAATGAATAAGATTTTTGCAAAGCATTTTCAAGTTTTGAAATTTTCTTCCTTTGTTCCAAATGCTTTTCCTTTGACTAAACAAAACTCCCCCTCAAATAAATTCTCCTCTTAGTGTTCAAGAGGGTTTTAAGATATCAAGTTTTGAAAATACTACTTGCTCCCCCTTTAGAACACAAAGAGATACTAATTTGAAATTTTCAATTAAAAACCATTAATTTTAAAATTAGGGTGGTGGTGCGGTCCTTTTGCTTTGGGCCAATACTTTCTCCCCCTTTGGCATGAATCGCCAAAAACGGATACTTAGAATGAAACATAGGCCCTTTTCCTAACTATTTTCTCCCTTTTGGCAAATAAAACATATGAGTGAAGATTGTACCAAAGATGGAGAGACATTGTGGAGTGATGGCGAAGGGTAGATAATATCGATAGAGTAGAGTGGAAGCTTTGTCTTCGCCGAAGACTCCAATTCCCTTTCAATGTACCTATGACTTGGTTTGAAATTCACTTGAAAACACATTAGTCATAGCATATAAAAGAGATATGATCAAGAGGATATATCAAATTAAGCATGATCATAGTTCTATATAACATAGATTGCTCCCCCTAAGTATGTGCATGGAGAGGAACACATATTTTGGCCTTAAATGCCAATTGCACATAATTAGGTTAATGAGAACATATCTATATCATACAGATTGTGAAGTGCATTGTGTCATAGTATAAGTGTGATGCTCATGACAATTTATGCACTTATGAAAGCATGTTGTAAACATTTTAAGCATTTTCCCTTAAGGGTTTCAAAGAGACTTAAGGACCATCCACCTTTGAAACAAAGGCAGCTTATCCTCGTTACAAGGTTAAGCTTTAAGCTCTTTGACAATAAAAGTACTTCATCTAGTTTTTCCAGAGACGCACTAAAGCAGGAATGAATTTTTGGGAAATTAAACTAGGTATGAAGCAGGGATAATACATGGACATGCTTTCTCTTCCTTTCATACAAGATATGTAAAGAGAGTATAGAAAAGGAAGATTTAGGTACAAGTTTAAATGAAAGGAGATAGTTTTACCTTTTTGTACCTTTACATAGGGACGCTCTCTTCATTGTGCTTGTCCTTAGTCTTGGATGCTTAAGACCAATTCTTAATGACAATATATGGAAATATTTTGCACAAGAGAGAGTTCTACAACTAGCGATCTTTTCAAGTTTATTGTTAGCATATATCAAATGGATCACAAGTTGCATAAATGTATCATGAATTCTCCTTTTAACTTAGTGCATATCAAGAGAGATATCGATTGATAGTATATACGGCACTAAGAAGCATGATTGTTGACTGAAGTCATTCAATGATCAAACAAATAACATATGTGATCAAAAGAACAACATATGCGTTAGATTATCAATTAAGCTTAGAGTAGGAGAATCCAGCAAATATGCTACTTTAGAGTGAAAGACAAGAATTTAAAAACAGTAGCATACTTCATGAGAAACTTATTCTCATGCAAGAGACTATATGAAATTACTGAGATAAAGCAATAGTCTCAACAAAATCAAGATATAAGAATAGACTCCCCCTAAAGATATGCATCGAGTACTTGAATTGAATGGATGTATTTACTTTAAAGTCAAATAGGGAGAAGCATTATACATCTTGATCGAGGCTCATAAATTTTGTAATAAAGAACTTAAGCCTAGTATTCTCATAATGAAAGTATTTAGAATACTCACAACCACACCATTGATTGTTTTGTAGACCTTACTATCCAAGTAGGTGGTGTTGTTCTTGGTGTCCTCCTCTTTCATTTGAGAGTCCTCCCTTTGTAGTTGTTTCCTTTTCCTTTCAAACTTATTGAAAATACTCAAGAAAGATGTTAATAGCACAAGGGAGTATATAATGAAGGACGATTTCTTTTAGATAGGAAATAAGCATAATTCATCATCCATAAGTCACACAGACATGAAGTAAAATCCTCAACATTAGTGCACTTATACTTGAAAAGAGGAACATGCACTATTTAACAATTTGATCACTCATAGGAATTTACTTCTTCATATTGAACTTTATTATGATGACTTAGAAGCGCATCAATATGAGAATGGATATAGCAAAGGCATGAATTAGATTCTAATGGACAGACGCATTTATGAATATGATATTGAATGCACACTTAGTTATTTTAGGTCCAATAAAGAATCTATTCCTCACAAGGGTAGAATGTGATAATTTAGATTAAATACCCATTGAGATGGGAACCAAACTTAATTAAGAAGATGAGTTCCCATACCTTTGCTTTTACCTTTCTTCCTTTGGGTGAAGATCAACCCATGAGGTTTGTGCACTTTCTCTCTTGTAGATTTTCATAATTGAACTCAAGAGAAATGTTAGTAGCAACACAAGCACTAGTTTCCCTCTATTGTAATCATTTTTGATGAGGAATGAAATGTGGATTACTAAAGCATGGAAACTTTATAATATGAACTAGATCATTCCTTGAGGTATGCTTAGTTTTAACTTATGGAACAAGCATAGTAAGTTCTTTAGGATTATATAAATCTAATTCATGATATGGAAAGCAATAAATGTGAAAGAATCAAATGTTGGAACTTGCTCTCAGTTGCAAGGGGATCCAACAAGGGTGAACAGTGACGTCAACAGGGTTCTCGCGCTAGATGGCAATAGCTCTATTAATCTGCCCGCTCACGGGCACTGTGCGGGAGTATTTATAGGTGTCTGAGCGCCCAGCGCCCTGTGTTAAGGACGCATGTGCCCTCGGATACCTAGATTATCCCCAGAATATTCCCATAAAGCAGGGTTACAAACTGTAATTACAGGAATGCCTTTACAAATTAGGCCCGTAACACGCAGCGGCCACGCGGGGCCCGTTACAATGGGCTGGATCACACGTGGGCTTCTGAGCTGGACGAGGCCGCTTGGTGGGATGACGACGTCGCAGGTCTTCGTCTGGCGCCGTATCGAGCGAAGGCCTGCTTTGTCTCCGTCGGACCAGCGACTGCAGCAAAGGCCTGCTTTGTCTCCGTCGGACCAGCGACTGCAGCGAAGGGTGGCGTCTTTGCCTTCGCCCCAACATTTGCCCTCCGAGGGACCAGTTCGACAAAGTCACCTGGTGCCGAAGATGTCGCTAGATGGCGGAGACGCTGCCCTCGCTCAAAGTGGTTCCGCGGCGGTTTTTGACATGACCGTTGATTGACAGCGTACTGTTGGATTGTGGGTTTCCCGAAGCGCCGCGCCCTGTCGGATTGTGGGTTTCCCGAAGAGCCGCGCCCTGTCTATAAAAGGGGGCAGGGGTCGGCGCCTTTTGAACTTCACTTTCCGCGCTCGGTACAAACCCTAGCCGCCTTTTTCCACCGTCTTACTGCTCGTCTGCCCGCCTTGCTTTTGTTCGCCGGAGATCTGGCTCGAGTGAAGCAGACCGCCCGCCGCCGCCGACGGTACGTAGCGATGCCGACCTCCTCTTCCTCTGCTGCCGCTACACCGCCGGCCGACGCCTCGCCGCCGACCGTCGCTTCGCCGCCGGTCTACGCCTCGTCTGAGGTGACGCAGAGTAGTTTGGTGGCAGAGGAGTTGCGCGCCGGCGATTCTGTGAATTTTGGCGTGTCGCGGATGTCGTCGGTCCACGTGCAAGATATGCAGCGGCTGGGTTACTTTGGCGGCGGAGTCGCTCGTGTCCCGGGGACGGCGGAAGTCCCCGAGCCGGAGGGCGAGTTGGTTGTGTTCGAGGCGTTCTTCGCCGCCGGTCTCCGTCTGCCTGCACACCGATTTGTTGGCGAAGTCCTGCGGAGGTTCAACGTTCAGATACATCAGTTGACTCCGAATGCTGTGGTGGCTCTGTCGAAGTATGTCTGGGCGTCGACTTCATACGACGGACAGCCATCAGTCGAAGTCTTTGCGAAGTATTATTGCCTGCACTAGCAGAAGAGGATGATTGGGGATGAAGTTGCCCAGTTTGGGTTCTGCACGTTTACGCCGAAGACTGGCAAGACCACGATGCAGGTAGTCGAGTTGGTTCCTTGCGCCCGCAACAAATGGGGCAACTGGAATGAGTTTTGGTTTTACGTCGCTGAGGGTACCGTCGAAGACCATGAGGGGCTCCTCGTGTCCGAGATGTGTTCACATTTTTACTCAGCGTACCCGTCCTTTGAGGTGGCGGAGGGGGATGCGGACGAAGGGGCCCTTCGGTGCGCCGCGGGCCTGAGCAGTGGGCGTGATTTGGTTGAAGAATTTGTGGCGTACAGGGTATGGCCCTTGGCGCATGGCTTGGCGTTGGGCGAAGTGTGCCCTCGCCAGATGCCTTCCCATGGTGGGAAGATGGTGCGAAGTCCTGCCTTCGCACTGAATCTGCAAAACCGCGATCCGGCTGCCTTTGTGCGTGAGGCAGAGGATGGGGCGGTGCGGCTCGTTGGTCGGTACGTGCCGAGGACAGAGGGCCAGCGTAGCTGGGATATCCGCGGGTCGAACGACCGTTTGAACAGGGTGTTTGAATTGAATCAACTGCCGTATGGCGGCTACCCCGGCCAAGACGATGTGGACCGCTGTGGAAAGAAGCCGGTGGTGGAGGCCGGAGACGACCCTGCGCCGGTGGCCGCCCCATCCTCTAAAAAGAGGAAATTAGGTACTGCTATGGGAGGACTTGGGGTTTCCGATGGTTTTGCTAGAGAGCTGATGAGGACTTGCGCGGCCCCGGGGGGAAGGATGTCTTCGCCCGAGCTCCGGGAGTCTTCGGCGCGGATGCTGAGGGTTACCGGGGGTTGGTGGCCTAGGAATGTTCCTATCCCCCGCGCGGCCGGCGAAGACTTTTTTACATCTCGCATGGTTCGTGAATGGAAAGTGTTTCCTTACGGGCGGAATATTGCTGCTATTGTGTCGGCAGTGATGGACAAGGATCGCCAGGGAGCTGCACAAAAGCGCCAGGCGGTTGTCAGGCTTCATGAAGCCTGGCCGAAGAGGCAGCGGGGGGCTGCGAAGGCTGCTGCCCCTGGCGGAGGCAAGCCGCCGTTGACGGGGAAGCCGGGCGGCCCTGTATCTAGCAAGGCACCGGAGGCGGCGGCAGGCGCCGGTGATTCCAAAGCGACAAAGGCTGTGCCGCCGTCTAGCAGGGTGTCGGAGGTCACGAAGGCGGCCCGAGAGTTGCCGTCGTCGGGCAAGCGCGTCGCCGACTTCGCCACCGATATCAGTGTGGAGGACTATCTTGGTGGTAAGCCCTTGGCTCGTATATTATTTTTTTTTAAAAAAAAATCGTTGAAACGTTGCAGGGTCGGACGAGGGCCAGCTTGCTATTGTTGCGCCTGCCGCGGCGACCGTGGCGGCTGCCGTAGTGCCGAAGGCGAAGGGCGGTGCTCTTAGTGCCGGAGGCGAGATGTCGGCACTGGCGGCCGTCAGGGATGAGGCGGGCGCTGCGTCCCGCCGGCTGAAGGAGGTGACGGAGGCGCTAAGTCAGGTCTGCTGAGTTAGACTCTGTTTTTTTTCGCGGTCTTACGTGTGTTCTACAGGTGGCTGACTTCGCCAACCGCACGGCGTCGGGGGCCCTCACGGCAGTTGTGTCTGCCGAAGTCGAGAGACTTTGGACGCAACATGCGGACGCTATCCGTGAAAAATCGGCCGCCGACAGCAAGTGCCGCAAGCTGGCAGACAAGGTGGCCGTGCTGGAGGGGGAGAAGGCTGACCTCCGGCGCCAATTGGCGGGAGAGAGGAGGGAGACCAACGAGGCCCTCGCCAAGGCGCAGGCTGCGCGGGTGGAGGCCAATCTGGCGCGGGCGGAGGGCAATCTTGCCAGGGAGCGCGCCGAGCAGCTGCAGGAGCGGCTCATCGCCCTGGAGAGCCGCGTGGAGAGGGCCGAGGCCGCGACGCGCGCGGAGGCCGAACGGACGCGCAAGCAGCTTATGGACTCGTACCATAAGCTGGGCACGCGGACTGGTGACTTCGAAGTGCTGGACCGAGAGTCCGGACTTCGCTGCCTGGAGTGGGTACAGGAGGAGTTGCAGGCGCTCCCCACTATCTTGGAGGGGTTCATGTCGTATGCCTCCCTGGTCACCTGCGAGGGGGCGATGAACGCGCTCTCCCGCGAAGGGTGCCGACACTTCGAGGTCTTCGACCAGGCCGATGAAGACTTTGAGCGAGATATCTACAAGGTCGAAGACCCCATGGTGAAGGAATCCGCCGGTGCCATCTATGACCGGATGTGGGGTCCGCACGGTTGCGAGGTGGTCAGGGAGCGGGCCGAGACGGCGAGGGCTCAGGTAACGTTTGGCGTTTGTTTGGCGTTTGCTGGATGTGGGCTATGTGTGGGTTCGCTGAATTTGTGTGATGTGTCTTAGGCGGCGCGTGGCGAGAGAGTGGATGACTTCGGGGCGTTGAACAGCGCGCTGCCTGACCCGGAGCCGATCCCGGCGGAAGCCGTGTCCGGGGCCGCCCTGGAGGCACCCCCGGAGCCTGCGGAAGGCGCTCCGGATGCCCCCGCATCTGCTGCGGCCGGCGGGGACCTGCCCCCAGAGACCGCCGAAGGCGCGCCTGATGCCCCCGCAGCCGCTGCGCCGAGGGCTGAAGATCCTGCGACGGTGGCGGCGGAGGCGGCAGCGGAGGCTTCCGCGACGACTGGGTCCTGGCAGGTGGCGTAGTGGGTGTAGATAGTTAGGGAATTTTGTATATGTTGCTGAATTTTGGTTGCTGCGCAGGTTCAAGATTTTGGGCCTGCGCACGCAACTGCCACTACTAATTTTTGGGCGGCTTCGACCGTGGATGGTGGTAATAAATGTGATGGGTCTGCAACTGAGTTTTCTGATTTTGCTGACTCTGGGAGCTCGGTTGAGTGGACTGAGGAGTCGACGGAGGAGGACTTGGACTATTTTGCGGCCTTGGATGTGGCAGCGGCGGAGGCTTCGCCGTGCGCTGCCGACACAGGTGATGTGCCTGGTCCGAGCACCGGGCGCCGGCGGCGAAGGGCGGTTGCGAAACATAGAGTGAGTGGGGCGGAGGGAGATCGGCTTCGTGTGAGTAGGGCTGGCCGGCAAGAACTGTTGTCTTTGCCGGCCACCGTGAGTATGGGTGAGGGGGAATTGCGAAGTCTCTTTGCGGGTGAGGAGCTTAGGATAATGTTATTTAATTATAGGGAGATGGGAATTATTCCTAGGGTTGAGCCGATGTAGAGTGTAGTGCCCTCGCTTGTACATGTGTAAAGGCTTGTGTGATGAGGTTGTGTGCCCCCGCACACTTGGCTATGCTTGCGAAGGCGTTATGTACTTGGTCTGGTGTGTTTTGTTATGTTGTGCTGGTCCGGCTGCACCCTTGGGCGACTTCTGCACGGATAGTCGTCGCGGTAGACTTTGGTTTTTTCGCACTTGTTGTGCTAGTCCGGCTGCACCCTTAGGCGACTTCTGCACGGATAGTCTTCGCGGTAGACTTAAGTTTTTTCGCACTTGTGCTAGTCCGACTGCACCCTTGGGCGACTTCTGCACGGATAGTCTTCGCGGTAGACTTCGGTTTTTTCGCACTTGTTGTGCTAGTCCGGCTGCACCCTTAGGCGACTTCTGCACGGATAGTCTTCGCGGTAGACTTCGGTTTTTTCGCACTTGTTGTGCTAGTCCGGCTGCACCCTTAGGCGACTTCTGCACGGATAGTCTTCGCGGTAGACTTCGGTTTTTTCGCACTTGTTGTGCTAGTCCGGCTGCACCCTTGGGCGACTTCTGCGCGGATTTGTCGCACGCAAGGGTGGCTAGCACTGAGCCTCGCGGTGACCTCGTATTGGTCGAATGTCGAAGGCTGTCGTCGCGGTCTTTTTTCGACGCATGTTTTTGCGGGGGATTTTTCAGTCATATATTACATGGCTCCGCCTCGTTAAAAACCTCACCCCCCGGGAGGAAAAGAGTGCGGACCAGAATAAGGTTGTTTTTGCGAATTACAAGGGTGAATCAGCCCTGAAGAGTCAAACAAAAAATTTGCAGAGGTTGTCGATGTTCCAGGAGTGCTCCAGGTCTTCGCCGTTTGGCGTTGTGAGCCTGTAAGCGCTGGGGGAAGCCTTCGTCTTGACTATAAAGGGGCCCTCCCACTTGGGCTCCAGCTTGCCCCTGGACTCGGTCCGAGTTGTTCGGACGAGTACGAGGTCCCCTTCGCTAAATTCCCTTGGGATGACTGCGTGGTCGTGCCATGCTTTTGTCTGGGCTTAGTATTTGTTTAGGGCTTGTAGAGCAAAGACTCGGTCTCCGTCAATGAGATCCTTTGAAGTTGGCTCGTCCACGTCGGGGACGGCTGACGGAACTGTCCGCGGGGACCCATGTTTTATTTCTTGTGGGGTCATGGCCTCCGATCCGTATAGAAGGCGGAAAGGAGTAAACCCAGTCGCCCTGCACTCAGTCGTGTTTAGTGCCCATACTGCCTCAGGTAACAAATCGGTCCATCTGCCCTTTTCTTCATCGAGGAGCATCTTTTTGATAGCTATGAAGATTTTTCCATTAGCGCGTTCCACAACTCCGTTGGACTGCGGATGATAGACTGAGGCGAAGGCAAGCTTGGTGCCAATGGAGAAGCAAAAATCCTTGAAGTCTTGGTTGTCAAACTGCTTGCCGTTGTCAACTGTTAGTTCGGACGGTACTCCGAAGCGGCAAACAATGTTTTGCCAAAAGAACTTTTGGGCAGTTTTTGATGTTATTGTGGAAACAGCCCTTGCCTCGATCCATTTGGTGAAGTACTCGACAGCGACGAAGGCGAACTTAAGGTTCCCCTGAGCGGTGGGCAGGGGCCCGACGATGTCCAGGCCCCAGCGTTGGAGAGGCCACGTGTGGGCGATCAGCTTTGTATACTGCGAGGGGCTGCCTGACCGAGGAGAAAACTTCTGGCAGGCTTCGCAGGACCTTGTGACCCGATTTGCGGCGCAGATTATTGCGGGCCAGTAAAAGCCTTGGCGGATCACCTTGGCAGCCAGGGCCCTTGGCCCTGCGTGTGAGCCGCACGTGCCACTGTGGACTTCGCGTAGGATCTGGATGCCTTCGGCTTCGGTGACGCACTTAAGCATTGGCTGACTGACCCCTTTTTTGTAGAGTTGGCCTTCAATCAGTGCGAAGTCTCGGCTTCGATGTCTGAGGCGCTTGGCCTCACTGATGTCGGCTGGATGATAGTACCCCTGCAGGAACAGGGTTATTGGTGCCCGCCAGTCTTCGGTCATGATAAGGTTGACTATGAGGTGGCCCTCGCTGTCATTGGTTATTTGGAGCCCTTCGGGGCTCCGGACGGCTGGCGTGCCGATGACATGAAAGAACACGTCGGAGGGCAGAGATTCGCCCCTGGCGGCAGCCTTGGCCAATGCGTCGGCCTCTTCATTCTTGGCCCGATCCACATGCTGCAAGGTGAACCCCTTGAATTGCCTCTCGAGACTTCGGATGGCCACGAGGTACTGCATGAGCGCGGGGTCCTTTGCTGCATAGTCTTTCTCGACTTGGCCGGCAACTACCTTGGAGTCTGTTTTGATGATGCAGGTGGTGACTCCGAGGGCCCTTAGCTTGCGGAGGCCGAGGATGACTGCTTCGTATTCTGCTATATTATTTGTGCATCTGTCGGATTCCAGATTGAAGCTGAGGCGTGCTGCATATCTGTGCTTGACCCCGACTGGTGAGGTGATGACTGCAGCGACGCCTGCCCCCGCATGGCACCATGCGCCGTCGCAATGGATCGTCCAAATCTTCTCTGCGGACGGGTCTGGCTGTGTTGTTGGCCCAGTCCAGTCGACGATGAAGTCTGCCAGGACTTGAGACTTGATGGCTGTCCTGGGCTCGAAGCAGATGTGGTAGCCGGAGAGTTCGGCCGCCCACTTGGCAATCCTCACCGATGCCTCCGGGTTTCTGAATAATTCGCCGAGTCCCCTGTTTGAGGTGACTCGGACCTTGAATGCTTCGAAGTAATGGCGCAGTTTGCGCAAAGACATGACGACTGCATAGGCAATCTTCTCCAGCTCTGTCATGTTGCACTTGGACGGTGTCAGCACTTCAGAGACATAGTACACGGGGCACTGCCGGACCACGCCCTCGACAGTCTGCTCCTGCACTAGTGCCGCGCTGACCGCATGTGGCGAAGCCACGACGTAGAGCAGCAGGGGGAGCGAGGGGTCGGGGCTGGTAAGGATGGCCAACTCTGTCAGGTACTGTTTTAATGAGGCGAAGGCCGCCGCTTGCTCTGGTCCCCAGGCGAAGTCTTTTGCACCACGAAGTGTCTTGAGGAAGGGGAGACTTCGCTCGGCGGACCTGGAGATGAATCTGTTGAGAGCGGCCAATCTGCCTGTCAGGCGCTGGACGTCCCTGACGGACTGCGGAGGCGTCATGTCTATGATGGCCTGAATCTTGGTTGGGTTGGCCTCGATGCCGCGGTGTGATACCAGGTAGCCCAATATTTTGCCTTGGCGAACGCCGAAGACGCACTTTTCTGGGTTTAGGCGGAGTTGTGCGTCTCGCATGTTCACGAATGTTTCGGCGAGGTCGGCGAGGTGGTCCTCCTTGCTCTTGCTGGCGACGACAATGTCGTCCACATATGTGAATATGTTTTTGCCAACTTGCCCTTCGAGCACTGTTTTGGTAAGCCTGGAGAAGGTGGACCCGGCGTTCTTGAGTCCCTCCGGCATTCTGATGAAGCAATATGTGCCGAAGGGTGTTATAAAGCTGGTGCTAGCTTTGTCTTCTTCCTTCATGTATATCTGGTGGTAACCGGAGAAGCAGTCGAGGAGGGACATGACTTCGCATCCGGCCGCGCTATCGACTATTTTGTTGATCCGCGGCAACGGGAAATTGTCCTTTGCGCAGGCTTTATTGAGACTGGTGAAGTCGATGCACATTAGCCACTTCCCGTTCTTTTTCTGCACCATCACGACATTAGAGAGCCATGTGGGGTAAGCCACCGGCTCGATGAATTTGGCTTCCAGGAGGCGGTGCACTTCTGCCTTGGCGGCCTCCGTCTTCTCGTCGGACATCTTGCGAAGCCGCTGCTTTTTCGGCCTTACCGAAGGGTCGATTCCCAGACTATGCTCAATTATTGAACGGCTAACCCCGACCAGATCGAGGGCTGACCAGGCAAAGACATCTTTGTTCTTGGACAGGCAGCAGAGGAGCTTCTCTTCTTCATGCGAAGTAAAGTCTTCGCTGATAATGACTGTCTGCCTGGGCGTGGCCTGGTCGAGGGGGACAGTCTTGGTCCCGTCGTTGCTCTGCAGCTGTGCCTTGTCGTGCTGCTTATTGGTTGGGCTGGCGGGCGCGGGGACCTCGCGCTGGGCCGTGAGGCAGTGCATGTTTCTTTGACCGGGCACGAAGTCCCGCTCTATGTTGCGCGCAGTCTGTTGATTGCCGAAGACTGTGATGACGCCTAACGGACCTGGTATCTTCATACATAGGTACAGTCCGTGAATGGCTGCTTCGAACTTATTGATGGAGCCCTGGCCCATGATGGCATTGCAAGGATATACCATGTCCACGATATCAAAGGTTATTTGCTCACTTCGGGCATTGGGTGCTACACCAAAGGAGAGAGGCAGCTCTATTTTGCCGACGGGGAAGGTGCCCTTGCCGCCGAAGCCATACAATGGGTTGTCCGAAGGCTTAAGCAGGCTGTGGCTTATGCCCGTGCGATCAAAGGCGTGGAGGAAGATGATGTCCGCCTGACTGCCGTTGTCAACTAGGACTTTGTGCAGGTCCCAGCCTGCCACGCTGCAATTGTTAACCATGGCGTCGCAGTGGGGGGCGCTGCGCAGGTCGACGTCTCGTGCGTCGAAGGTTAGCAGTATGTGGGACCACTTTGTCTGCACGATAGGTCCGGTGACGGCGACGTGGTTGATGCTGCGGTAGTGGTCCCGCTTCTGCCGCTTTGTGTCAAAGTCGGTGCTGGACCCCCCAGTTATCATGTGAATGACTCCGCGATATGGTTGATCGGCGAAGTCTTCCTGCTTTGGAGCATGGGGGATGTTTTGATGTTGCTGGTGTGGTGGTGGGGGTGGGGGAGGTACGATTTGTACTTCCTGATGGTGTTGGTAAGCGTGGTGCGGTGGATGCGGGGCGGGGTCGTGGATATATGGTGGAGGGGGTTGCTGGTAAGTGTGTGCGACAACTCGGGGGTTGTCGGCTGGTTGCGCCCGTGCCATCCTGTCTCTGGTGGCCTTCGTTTCTGGGCAGTCTTTGGTTTGGTGGGCGCAGTCTTCGCCGTGGAAGAGGCAGTAGAATCGGCGCGGCGGCTGCGCACGCCCCCGACCCCTACCGCGAGTTCCATTTCCGTGGCCCTGGGGGGATACTCCTGGCGATGAGGGGCGTCAGCAGCGGGGACCTGGTTGGTGATGTTGTGCACTTGCTGTTGACTGCGACCGTCGCGACCGGAATCCGGCTGCGGAGTCCTTGTCCACGTGCGGCTGGACTGTGGAGCGTCTTTTGGCTTCCTTTGGGACTCAATCTTGCGCTGGTGGAGCTCTTCGGATTTGGCGTACTTTTCAAACAGCTGATATAACTCCTGGAGGTTCTTTGGCGGATCTCTGATGCAGTGGCTGTAAAGGACGCCGGCGTGAAGACCACTGATAGCGTAGTGGATGGCGATCTGGTCATCGACTGAGGGCAGCTGTGACTTGAGTGTTAAAAATTTGCGGTAATACTCCCTCAGAGTCTCCTTTTCCAGTTGCTTGCAGAGCGAGAGTTCGGCCAGGGCGTCGGTGTCTGGGCGGTACCCTTGGAAGTTGAGCAGGAACTTGTCCCAGAGACTTCTCCAGGAATCAATGGACAGCGGAGGCAACCTGGTGAACCAGGTGAGTGCTGGGCCCTCGAGGGCGATGATGAAAGACTTCGCCATTGTGGCATCGTCCCCTCCAGAAGATGCAACGGCGACCTGATAACTCATTATGTATTGTGCCGGGTCGGTGCTGCCGTTTTCCTTGGGATAGGTCCCTGCCCGGAAGTTAGCTGGCCAAGGCGTCACTTGCAGGTGTGGCGCCAGGGGACTTCGCTCGTCGAGATAGTTGACCCCTTGGAATGGCGCGGCGTGCGGGAAGGTGTGGTCGCGCTGGGGGAAACGCGGGTCTTCCGGTTGCGCGCGGTGTTGCAGGGGTGGCCCATGCTACAGGCCGAGGTGGCCTTCGCGCGTGTCTTCGAGTTATGCGCGCTGCTGGAGGGGTGGCTCGTGCTGCAGGCCAAGGTGGCCTTCGCGCTGCATCAGCGCAATCTCCCGCTCGAGTTCCTAGGCCTTCTGCTCTTCATCGCGTATCATTTGCCGCACTTTGGCTAGTGCGGACACGCGCTGGCGCTTGGCCTCCAGTATCTCCTTCTGCCTCTGGAGATTGCGGTTCTTGAGGCGCAGGGCGCGCAGCTGTAGCTGTTCTTCTGCTGAGACGCCGAGGACTTCACCGTCCTCGGTGAGGTCCGCGCCCTCCAGTGGTGCGAAGCCTGAGGGTGGCTGCGGTTGTCCTTCAGGGCCGCAGGTGCGGAGAGTGCCGTCTTCGCAGGTGCGGGGAACATCGTCTTCAGTGGCCTCTTGGTGGGTGGATTGGGTGAGGGCGAGGGCCTTGCCCTTTCTTGCGGCGAGCAGTGCTGCCTTCGCAGCCTCGTCAGCCTTCGGGTTAGCTCTCTTGGGTGCCATCGCGGGTGGTTTTCTTGTAGCACGAACGGTGGGCGCCAAATGTTGGAACTTGCTCTCAGTTGCAAGGGGATCCAACAAGGGTGAACAGTGACGTCAACAGGGTTCTCGCGCTAGATGGCAATAGCTCTATTAATCTGCCCGCTCACGGGCACTGTGCGAGGGTATTTATAGGTGTCTGAGCGCCCAGCGCCCTGTGTTAAGGACGCATGTGCCCTCGGATACCTAGATTATCCCCAGAATATTCCCATAAAGCAGGGTTACAGACTGTAATTACAGGAATGCCTTTACAAATTAGGCCCGTAACACGCAGCGGCCACGCGGGGCCCGTTACAATGGGCCGGATCACACGTGGGCTTCTAAGCTGGACGAGGCCGCTTGGTGGGATGACGACGTCGCAGGTCTTCGTCTGGCGCCGTATCGAGCGAAGGCCTGCTTTGTCTCCGTCGGACCGGCGACTGCAGCGAAGGCCTGCTTTGTCTCCGTCGGACCAGCGACTGCAGCGAAGGGTGGCATCTTTGCCTTCGCCCCAACATCAAATCCAATTTAAGTAAGTAGAAGCACATCATAAGTCATTGGATTGATTTTTCTTTTTATGTTAGATTACATGCTTTTCCAAAGAGAAACCTATTCTCTATAAGTGAGACTACTTGGGTTACTTAGATAAAATCTTTAATCTCACTATTCTAGTTATAGAGAGAGTTTTCCTTTTATAAGTGTCCTAAGGATTTGAATTCCTTGCATGACACCTTAGTCTTTTAAGAACTTGAAATATCTCTCTATATCTAGAATCATGGCAATAATATAATAACTTAGCGAAGAAACATGCCATGAGAAACTTGCAACAAATTAAAGCATGTAGATTACCATAGGGTGGAAATGATGAGTATGCAATCTACCATAAGATAGGAAATTCTTCAAAGAATGGTAATATAAAATTAAAGGCATTTGAAGTGCTTCAATTTTTCTATGTGACTACACAAGACACATAAGAAATGATATTCTAAAATACTTGCACTTAAAAGATAAGTGTTACCATCCTTTGGCTTTCCTCCATGTTGTAGGCCTTGATTTTTCGCATATGATATCTCTTCACTTCCTACAACATATAATATCTTCCTCGAGATGATATGAGTTTAGGACATAGCAATTTGAAAAAATAACCTTGGGTCAATCATGTATATAGATCATTGAAGATTGATAGTTTGAGTTGATTGAATGGACTCTCTCAAGCATCCCAAGGCTTCATATCATCTCCTTCTCCTACAAAGCTTGTCAATCATATTTTGATACCCATCGCTTGATGGGTCCATCATGGTTAGTCAACAAAGATCTAGGAACCCAAAAGTCCTTTGTGTTAGCACTAGGTAAACTCATTACCTTTCTAGCACAAGTTGCAATTTTGGGTTGCCTAGTTACATGAGAATCAATTGACAAGTTAGGAGTGAAATTGTTACCAATGGGACAATCCTTGCATTGATGTCCCTTCTTACGGCATGTGTAGCAAAGGCGTTTTTCAAGTTTTGAAGTTTTCTTCTTTCCTTGTTTGTTGCTTGCTACATGGTTAGTAAAAACTTTCTTTTCTAACCCTATGCCTTTTTGTTTTAAATGGGGACAAGATCTAAGCAAGTGTCCCTTCTTGGAGCATTTAAAACAAAGTCTATCATCCTTGTTAATAATCAAGCCATTTTTAATGTAGGGACATGACCTAATCAAGTGCCCCTCTTCAAAGCATTCACTACACCTCTTAATGTGAAGTGTGGCTTGATCATTACCTTGGATGTTACCTTTTGTGGAGGCGTGGTTGAGGCTTTTGGAGGAGGTGTTGAATTTCTTCTTTTGTTTCTTTCTCTTGGCAATCCTCAAATCCTTGACATTTTCTCCAAGGGATGTAGTGCATGCCACGGTTGTTCCCGTCTCAAGCTTCTTCACCATGTGATCACGGTTATCTTGAGAAGGTTGAGCAATGCACTTCCCTTTTAGGTGTGTCAAGCTCATTTTTAGCCTCTTATTCTCTTCTTTGAGCTTTTGATATGAATCATCATTTGTTCCTGCAAATTCTAGCTCAAAGGAAGATTTGCTTGTTGACGGACAACAAGCATTAGCACATGGTAATATAGTATTAATTTGAATACATGTGCATGAGTGAGGTTGTTGGGATTTCAAGTTTTCTATCACAACCTCGTGAGCAATGTTTAATATGATATGATCATCTCTAAGATTTTCATGAGAGCATAGGAGCATATCATATTTATCTTGAAAAGCTAGATTTTCAATTTTTAGCTTTTCTACTTGGTCCTTAAGCAAGGTATTCCTATTTACTAATTGAGCGATACAATGTAAAGCGTTATCTTGCTCAATTGAAATAGTTTCATACCTTTGGACCAAATCAACATGAGAGCACTTTAGCTCCTCATGTTCTTTAGTCAACTCGCCAAAGTGTTGCATCTTCATGGAGAGAATACTTTCTAGCCTTTGACGAGCTTCGCCTTGCTCTCTCGCTCTTTCTACAAGTTTGAGCATGACCGCCTTATCTTCTTGGCTTAAGCGAGCATAGAGTTGCACAAAGCTTCTTTCTTCCTCCTCATCCTCATTTGTGCTTCCGCTATCATTTGCATTAGCCACACAACACATGTGGGAATCGAAATGGGAAGACAAACCTTTTGGAGAGGTGGATTCATCGTTTGGTCTCCACCGTTCATTTTCTTCTTCTTCCTTGCAAGGGTTAGTATCGCAAATACCAAAGGAAGTAGAAGTACAAAATGAACTATCATGTTTGGACTTATTAAATTTGCTTTTAATTCTAGTCCAAATATCATGCATATCACAAATGGGTTTGTCATATTTTATTATGAAGGCATGATAATCTTCTTTGCTAAGGGATTTACTTAAGATGTCATAAGCTAGATAGTTTAAGCGTATACATCTTAAATCTTCTTCGAAGGCATTTTCCCTAGCATAGTTAGGAGGAATAATACTCTTGTCTAAAATTTGTTCTAATTGTGGGTCTACCGCTCTAAAAGCATTTATCACTCTAGTAGACCATGAATCATAATTAGAACAATCGGAAAGTAATATCTCAAGAGTTACCTCCTTGTTCTCCTGGGTCTTCTTGTTCTTTTGGGATCTTCTACGAGCCATCACTTCGAGTTGTTAGACTCAAGATGAAGTGCCTAGCTCTGATACCAATTGAAAGTCGCCTAGAGGGGGGGGGGGTGAATAGGCGGAACCTGAAAATTAAAACTTTATCCCCCAACTAGATCCCTTGATTAGTGGTTAGAACAAGATATACAAATATCGGAGAATAGAAACTAAGTTCTTGCTTGAAAGGAGTATTGCTAAATAATGCGGGAGAGATAAATCAATACAACTAATAAGTTATAGAATAACAAAGCAAGAAGCCTTAGATGAGAAGAGCACTAGAACAAGTTCTTTCTTGCAACGTGTTGCTTCACTAAATGAGAATTTAACTTGAAGCAACACCAAATGATATTAGCAAATAAAGGTGCAAGAAAACTTAGAGCAAGGGAAAACAAACAAATCACAAGCAATAAACACAATGGACACGGGTGATTTGTTTTACCGAGGTTCGGCCCTCAAAGGCCTAGTCCCCGTTGAGGAGTCCACTTAAGGACGGGTCTTTTTCAACCCTTTCCCTCTCTCCCCCGATCACACAAGGATCGGCGAGCTCTTCTTCTTCTCAAGGATCACTCTCGATCCCGCAAGGACCACCACACACTTTGGTGTCTCTTGCTAGCTTTTACAAGCCTCCAAAACTTTGGAGAAAGTTCAATGGGAGTCAAAACTCCACGCACAAATGAACACAAAGATGTAGCACACACTATCTCTCAATGAATCTCACAAGGCGCTAGAGCTAAATCACACAAGAGGCTTTCTTTTGCTTGCTCTTGCTTTTGTGGCACTTGTGTAGGTTGTAATGGTCTAAATCTTGTGTATAAGATGGATCAATGAATATATGTGGTTGGGTGGGCTTGAGTATGTCAACTAGATGACTTGGAATGTTGCTTGGGCTCCCACACCTTGAAGTGGCCGGTTGGGGTGGTATTTATAGCCACCAACCAAAATCTAGCCGTTGGTGAGGGCTGTCTGTTCGATGGTGCACCGGACAGTCCGGTGCACACCGGACATGTCTGGTGCCACAGCCACGTCACCCGGCCGTTAGGGTTCTGACCGTTGGAGCTCTGACTGTAGGGCCCGCCTTGATGTCCGGTGGCGCACCGGACATGTACTGTAGAGTGTCCGGTGCGCCATGCCACGCGTGCCTGACTTCTGCGCGCTCTGGTGCGCATTAAATGCGCTGGCAGGTGACCGTTGGTGCCGAAGTAGCCGTTGCTCTGCTGTCACACCGGACAGTCCGGTGTAGCGGAACAGCTGAAGTGAATTCCCGAGGCTGGCGAGTTCCTGAGGCCGCTCTTCCTTGGAGCACCGGACACTGTCCGGTGTACACCGGACAGTCCGGTGAATTATAGCGGAGACGCCTCTGGAATTTCCCGAAGGTGACGAGTTGGAGTTCGAGTCCTCTGGTGCACCGGACATGTCCGGTGGCACACCGGACAGTCCGGTGCGCCAGACCAGAGGTGCCTTCGGTTGCCCCTGTGCTCTTTTGTCGAACCCAATACTTGGTCTTTTTATTGGCTAAGTGTGAACCTTTGGCACCTGTATAACTTATACACTAGAGCAAACTAGTTAGTCCAAATATTTGTGTTGGGCAATTCAACCACCAAAATTAATTAGGGACTAGGTGTAAGCCTAATTCCCTTTCACGAAGCATGACACACTCCTCAAGGGTGTGCCTGACAGGGCCCTGATGATAGGGGCACGACTCCTTGAGCATCTTGTCGAACAAGTTGGCGCCTCCGGGAGGCTTCTGAGGGTTCTTGTGCTCGGCGGCGGCGACGAGGTCTGTGTCGGTGGCGTCACGTTTCGCTTGCGACTTATTCTTGCCCTTCTTCCTCACGCCGCGCTGAGCGGACGCCTCAGGGACGTCATCCGGCTGGCGCCCCTGAGGCTGCTTGTCCTTCCGGAAGATGGCCTCGACCGCCTCCTGGCCAGAGGCGAACTTGGTGGCGATGTCCATCAGCTCGCTCGCCTTGGTGGGAGTCTTGCAACCCAGCTTGCTCACCAGATCGCGGCAAGTAGTGCCGGCGAGGAACGCGCTGATGACATCTGAGTCGGTGATGTTGGGCAGCTCGGTGCGCTGCTTCGAGAATCGCCGGATGTAGTCCCGCAGGGATTCTCCCGGCTGCTGGCGGCAGCTTCGGAGATCCCAGGAGTTCCCAGGGCGCACGTATGTGCCCTAGAAGTTGCCGACGAAGGCTTTGACCAGGTCGTCCCAGTTGGAGATCTGCGCAGGAGGCAGATGCTCTAGCCAGGCCCGAGCGGAGTTGGAGAGGAACAGGGGGAGGTTGCGGATGATGAGGTTGTCATCGTCCATTCTGCCCAGCTGGCAGGCCAACCGGTAGTCCGCGAGCCACAGTTCCGGCCTCATCTCCCCCGAGTACTTGGTGATGGTAGTCGGGGCCTGGAACCGGGTCAGGAACGGCGCCCGTCGTATGGCCCGGCTGAAAGCTTGCGGACCGGGTGGTTCGGGCGAAGGGCTCCGATCCTCCTCGCTGTCGTAGCGTCCCCCACGCCTGGGGTGGTAGCCTCGGCGCACCTTCTCGTCGAGGTGGGCTCGATGGTCGCGGTGATGGTGCTCGTTGCCGAGGCGGCCCGAGGCCGCAGGCGCTGTGTCCCGCATGCGCCCGGTGTGGACCGAGGCTTCCCGCATGAATAGGGAAGTCGCGGCGTGATGCTCCGGGGGGTATCCCTGCCTCCGGGAGGCAGAGCTTTCAGCCTGTCGGACCGCGGCATCCTCCAGGAGATTCTTGAGTTCTCCCTGGATACGCCGCCCCTCAGTGGTGGATGGTTCCGGCATCGCTCGGAGTAGTATTGCCGCTGCAGCCAGGTTCTGGTTGACCCCACTGGAAGCCGGGGCAGCCTTGCCCTGGCATTATCGGTGATGCAGTGCTGGACGTCCTGGGCCAGATGACGCGCTTCTTCGACCGGTGCTCGGCCTGCCCGCTCCTGCCCGATGTTCTGCCGGAGCTGCACAAGTTGTCCTGCTTCCTCGTCGAGCCTGGCCTACATCTCGCGGATTTGCTCGAGCTGTGTGTCCTGACCCCCCGTAGGGACTGGGACCACAGCTAGCTCCCGAAGGATGCTAACGCGAGGCGCAGGCCTAGAGGGATCGTCGTCCTCCGCCATACCAAGGTGGTTGCCTTCGTCGAGACCCTCTAGATCGACGTGGAAACATTCGCGACTTGGGCCTCAGTCCTCGTCACCGAGGCTGTGGCTATCATCGGAGCAATCGGAGAGGCAGTAGTCACATGCGGTCATGAAGTCCCGCATGGCACTGGGGTTATCGAGCCCGGAGAAATCCCAACCAGAGTCGGGCTCGTCATCTTCCTCGGAACCCGGGGGCCCGTACGTCGAGACGGCCATAAATCTGTCCTAGGTTGACCACATATGGTACCCCGGAAGGTTTGGATATGCCTTTATGAAAGCGTCCACCGAAGCGGGGTCGCTTGGTGGGTCGAAGCTGAATCTAAAAGGCACAGGATGGGAAACTGCCGGTACCTCTTGATCGACGGACGGTGACGAAGTCGCGTCGGGGACGGACTGCACCGTTATCTCAGGTACGAGGCTAACGTCCAGCAAGTCCTTCGCGAGCGTGCTGGCGTCGTTCGTCTGCTCGGGGTTGGCGTGTCGCGGGGAAACGACGCTCATCTTCGTCTCAGACGCGAGGTCAACGCCCGACGTGTCCCCTGCTGGGGCGCCGACGTCGTCGACTCGCTTGACAGCCGACGAGGCGCCGCCTCCTGCTTGGCCACGATTGCCCCGCCTCCTTCCCCGTCGACGGGGAAGGTGACGGGACAGACTCGGATGCTGTTCTTTCGCCACGCGGGGAAGACGTCGTCGATTCCGCTGCCGGCGGGCGGGCTGACGGCCGCCATTGTCGTTGTCGCGCGGCGGAGGAAGGAGTATCATGTCATAGCTGCCGTCGAGGGACATGAACTCGAGACTCCCAAAACGGAGCTTCGTCCCGGGTTTGAGAGGTCGCTGGAGACTCCCCATCTGGAGCTTGACGGGAAGCTGTTCGTCAACACGCAGCAGGCCCCTACTTGGCGCGCCAACTGTCGGCGTTTCGACCCCGGGGGGTCCCTGGACCGACGAGTAAATTGTCGCTGTGTGTCCCAGCCAAGATGGGTGGACGCGAGACGGAGCACAAGGGGGGAAAATCAGTGAGGGGAAACCGCAGCCTCGTGTTGTCCTGCGCCCAGGGCGGATGCACTTGCAGTAGGGGGTTACAAGCGTTCGCGAGGGAGAGAGAGAGGGCGTGAGACTGCGCGTCAGCCCGTTCTCCCGCGCGGCCACCTTTTCATACGAGGGCCCTGGACCTTCCTTTTATATACGTAAGGAGAGGGTCCATGTGTACAACGGGGGGTGTAGCAATGTGCTAACGTGTCTAGCAGAGAGGAGCCAGAGCCCTATGTACATGCCGACGTGGCTGTCGGAGAGGTGTTGGAGCCCTGTTCATGTGGCGTCGTGGCCGTCGGAGGAGCGCTTGAGCCCTGTAGAAGCACAGCTGTCGGGGCTGTCGGATCTTTGCTGACGTCTCCTTGCTTTCGTAGGGGGCTGAGAACTGTCGTCATCATCCGAGGCCGAGGTCTGGCGAGGCGGTGGCTCCTCCGAGGTCGAGGCTGAGCACGGGCCCGGGGGTCGGGCGAGGCGGAGATCGTCTTCCGAGGTCGAGGTTGAGTCCGAGCCCTGGGGTCGGGCGAGGCGGAGACCGTCTTCCGAGTCGAGGTTGAGCCCGAGCTCGGGGGTCAGGCGAGACGGAGATCGTCGTCCGAAGTGAGGTCGAGTCCGAGCCCTGGGGTCGGGCGAGGCGGAGACCGTCTTCCGAGTCGAGGTCGAGTCCAAGCCCTGGGGTCGGGCGAGGCGAAGACTGTCTTCTGGAGCGAGGTCGAGTCCGAGCCCTGGGGTCGGGCGAGGCGGAGATTCCTATGGCACCCGAGGCTGGATTTGGCTGCTGTCAGCCTCACCCTGGCAGGTGGCACAACAGTCGGAGCAGCGCAGGCGACGCTGTTTTCCTGTCAGGCCAGTCAGTGGAGGGGCGAAGTGACTGCGGTCACTTCGGCCTTGTCGACTAGAAAGCGCGCGTCAGGATAAGGTGTCAGGCGATCCTTGCATTGAATGCTCCTGCGATCCGGTCGGCTGGCGAGGCGATCTGACCAAGGTTGCTTCTCCGTGAAGTCTGCCCGAGCTGGGCCTCGGGCGAGTCGAAGGTGCGTCCGTTGCTTGAGGAGACCCTCGGGCGAGGCGCGAATCTGCCTTGGTCTACCGTTCCTGCTCGAGGCTGGGCTCGGGCGAGGCGAGATCATGTCACTTGAATGGACGGAGCCTTTGATCGGAATTGTGCCCATCAGGCCTTTACAGCTTTGTGCTGATAGGGGTTACCAGCTGAGATTAGGAGCCTTGGGGGTACCCCTAATTACGGTCCCCGACAGTAGTGGATCAACTCATTAAGACTAACATGTTTAACGTTAAGACTAACATTCAGATTTATTACCATACATTATGATGAGGGGTCTGATGTCTGATGACCTTAAATTACATGATGGTCAACATGGCATAGTCAATCGAGACTAAGCAGGACAATGCTAAGGGCCTGTTTGAGAGAGCTTTGCTTCAAAAACTTCAGCTTTGGTTTTCCAGTTTCACTATAAAACAGCTCCAGCAAATTGTTAAGGTGAGTTCTAGGAGCGTTTGGTTTGTATATGGACTCCAACTTCTATAGTATAATTGATTTGTGTGGGTTTCCTTGATGATTAGTGTGTTGTCGCAAGAGAGAACGGAAGTTGTATGTGCGTAACCAGTGGCATGGTGGGTAATTTTCGTACAGCTTTATGAGAAGATATAAAAGCAGTGTTTTGAAGCACCCTCTAAGGAGCTTCATGAATTTCATGAAATGGGCCTCTAGTTTCAATTTTTTTTAAAACTAAAGATCGTGGAGCTGGACCTGTTTGGGTTGAAGAAGTTGAAGCTCTCCCAAACAGGGCCTAAGTATCCTAGGAACAAGAGAGTGAGTAGGATTCTTTTTGGCTGCGAAATTGGAATAACCAACATAGTCTTCTCATTGAGATGCCACCTCCGACAACCTATCAAGACTAGAAAAAGAAGCGCCCTATCGGGCGCTATATCAGGTCCATAATTTTATAGTTTGGAGCAGCATATAGTATGAGAATATGACAAGCAATGACCTAAAACTAAGCAGGAGAGCCAAGAACTACAAAAAGACCATGATCTAAAGTTGACTGTGATCCAATCAACATGCTTACCCAACGGCCATAAGCTGCACCAGTTAAAATAACCGGCACAAAAACGCCAGATGATAAAGCACGACTATAGCTGAAGATGCTCAAAAAAATACGATGCAATAACGAATACAATGATGGACAAAATGTGGAATTCATCATCGGTGCTGCTGTAGGGGTTCCTAATAGTGTCATAATTTGTGTTGAAGATGATCTAAACCCCACGCATTGCTGCTGCAACTCTTGGGCTTCTGGAACAGGCAATGTGGAGATGATCTGAAGAAACGCCCCTTCTAGCTCTTGGCAGTTGGTTGATTTCTGGAAGTGCATTGGCTGAACAATGTCCCGACAGACATTTAGGACAGGAACCAGCTTCTGACGAGCATCCTCCTCATATAATGAAAAGACATGTAGAGCAGTTTCAGATACACAGAGAAACACAACTTCAAAAGCTACTACCAACAGGGTTCCAACATCCAGATGCGATCGAAGAATTGAGATAGCAGGTTCCATTTGACAAGAATAAGATGCTAAATTACTGTATACGCAGAACATGCTCGCGCGTCTCATCGCCTACACGTCGCACATGTATACACAGAATCATTTGAAACCATATTGTCTACTGAATGGAACAATGTATCGTGGAACGTCAAATTCAGTGATATATGCATGTTGGCTTAACATGGAACTTGAGCTGAAATGAGGGACATGGATGAAACACAACGATTAAAGAGGGGTCAGGTTAACCGTGAGGTCAATAACATATACAACTCAATTAATTAATGTTCTAAAGTGTCATCTGCTGGTAAAGATCGGTTATTAGAAGGGTGTGGCTGAGGACCTTCCGTGTCTTCATTATTCGAACTATGGCTGCATCAACCTGCATTATAGAACAAAAAGAATCCTGTCAAATTATGCATTTTTGATAAATTGGGGGAGGAGGTACCCCACCTTTTCATTGCTATTAATAAGGGCATATACATGGTCAAATTATGCATTACAAATTCCAATTGAGAAGTATACGATTTATATACTGATAATGATTATGATAGGATTACTTGAAAAGAGAAGTCTCATAACCTAGTAGAAGAGAAAAAAAACAAAGAAAAAAGGTCCACTCTTTGACATGGTGTAGTGCGGGGTTCTATATATATGGGGGTCTCATTTTTTTATCATAAAGCATCCATCACATATCAACTGGAGCAAACAGAAGAACATGTTCTTCAAGCTACACAAAAGAACTTGTTGCCCACTCTGCACCTAAACTGATAGATTCTTCACTTGCTAACATATAGAACTAAAGCCCCTGATATTGGCGATCCTAGAACTCTCTCCCAGTGACGCTCGTGTTTTCTTCTACCGTCTCCTTCATTTGAAATGCATTTACCCCGGAAGTGCACAACAACAGTTCAAGCATAATGACCATATCAAATCCAAAGTGTATGCGTACATTAGTACATATATTAACATTATGTGGTAGAGTGGAACACTAAAATCATCATTGAATAGAACTTCATCCTTTCGTGGAGTACTGGACCTGACCCATGTCCACCAACACTTCTCGATTAACTTCCTTACTTCCCTACAGAACCCCAAACCTTCAGAGCAGAATCCTCAAACCAACTACCGAATCAACCAACTACCGAGGAACATTTCACGGAGAAAATGAGAAATCAGAGGATATGGGGTCGGGAGGCGACGCACATACTTTAGGCAAATGCAGTTTTTGCGGAGGAGGGCCGGCACAAGTTGCAGCGGGAGCGTGTTGGAGGAGACGACATCGGGCACGCGAAGTTACACACAGCAGCGGGGAGGAGCGGTGGTGGTAGCTCGGCTGAGAGAAGACAGAGCGGCGGCCCCGGCCTGGATGTGGCACGATGATGACGGAGACGAGGCGGTGGACGAGGGCGCGGAGAGAGCAGGCGAGGCGTGTGCACTGTGCAGGCAGAGGTAGGGAACACGGACTGACGGACGCAAGCCTTCGCTCCGCTGAATTGAACAAAGAAGTCGGGTCCGAGATTCCCGCAGCCACACGTCGGACGTGTAGTGGCTGCGAACACGCGAAACACGGAGGGACGTCGAATCCTGAGTCTCTTTGAATAAACACAAATAAAAATAAAGCCGTACGAACCAGTACCGCGGGTCCATAATAACTCCATACGCAGAGCAATGAGCAGTGCTGTGGGCTGCCACGCGTCAGCAAGCATATGGCCTGCAACTCCGTGAAGTAAGGAGAGGGCTCCAAACTCGTTCAGCTTTTAAGTAACCAGATATATATATTCTGTTGATAACTATTCTAGTTTAGACCATGGTTCATCCTTGGGTATAGATCAGAGTAGCCTGGGAGGCTGGGAGAACAAGTGTATCAGACTGAAACTCTATATGAGGCCCGTCCATTGCATAGTGCAACAGTGCAGCGATGACACAGATCCCCCATTTTTTATGGGCCCCCTAAATTCATCATATATATATATAAAGCACGCCGTGCCGCACGACGAGTCTACGATCGCGCTCGTCCCGTCGTCCGCCATGGTAGAGTTAGAACCTGGAAGCCAGGAGCAGGTAGTGCGCCGGACAGAAGCCAATCAGTCAAGGAGCGAGGTCTGGCCATACAGGGCTCTGAAGCAATATGGCAATCTACAGTGTTGCTTTTATAAGACTGCCCTCCGTACTCATGCTCCATGTAAACTCTCCGGCCAGCAAAATTATTAGGTTTTGTAATTTTACATATCTGATTATCCCTATTTCACGTGTGAGATCGTGAACAATCATGTTATTTTTTATTTTAGTTTCTAGAATGCAAATTATATGGTCGAAGGAAGGCTCAATGGATGGCAATAACTGCACTTGAATCCGGAGAAGATTAAATATGAAGATGTAATTGAAGATTTTATTTCAAAAAACGTGAGATACAAGATACTCTTTACTAGAAGCTAAAAAAATATCAGTGAGTATCATACATTGCTGCTCTAAATATTTAAATGAACACAGTGAAATAAACTTTAGATTATTTTTAACTTTATATAGCATATATTATAGGGGTCCAATTTTATGTTTTGCACTGGTGGCCAATAAAACTTAGAGACGGCCCTACTCTATATCCAAGAATCACTAGAGTTCTTCTAGTTTAGTCGACAACAACTTAGCAACAGCAACAGTAACTGCAGATCGCTGGTACTGAGCTACAAATTTTATCATTTTTCTTTGCAGCCAGTGGTCGTTATGGCTTACTATGGCGGTCGCCATACCTAAATCAGACGTGTAGTGCAGTGGTTACTGTGAAACGTGTGTGTGCGATAGGTTCCAAGTTTGAATCTTCCCTAGTGCAGTATTTCTTCCTCTTTTTTTTCTCTACAGCCATAACTCATTTTTACCTTGCGCTCCACCACTGTTTGCAGCAACAGTAACTTTCATTCTTTGGAGAAGTAGAGCTTATGAAGGTTGTCAAGAAACACCGAGCATTTAGCATGTTTGTTTTTAAAATTGCAGTTCACCTTTTCTGGCTTTCATGGGCGTTTACGGTCACCGGTGGATCTGAACATACCAACTCTTTGCAGGAGCAAGTCCAAATAAGCATAAGTCCAATTGATTGGACTCGGTTGCAAGAAATTGAGTGGATAAAGATCCAGTAGCTTGGTCTTCTAGAAGGTGATTGTTGGGACGAAGGTGAACACGACACCTTTCGCTCGACGACTTCCACCCCGTATTGTGCAGGCGAAGACTCTATCTACAGAACAACCCGCTGGACAGAACAAGGGCGCTGACTGGACGGAGGCCTGTTCGACGCCCTTCGTTCACACGAGACAAGACGAAGGCCCCGCCGAAGACTACAGGACCTCCCACTACCTCACCACAGAGAGAGGCCCATATACGGTTCGGCCCACAGAGTTGGGCCACGCCCGCTCGCCGCCTGCCTGCCTGCCTCGCCTCGCCACGCCCGGCCCGAGCCCGGCCCGGCCGGCGGCGGCAGCGCGCGCGTGTGGCACGCCGTTGTTCGTTTCTTGACTTCTCAAATTAAGTGGAATAATTCCCAACATATAAGTCAAGCCAACGACCCTTGGACTTCCAATATGGTACTATTGGTATTCTCCACTATTACACACCATAGAGTTTATTGAATAAATGGGCCAAGCCCATAAAAGATCCAACAATCCCCACCAAACTCTAGGGTTTGTAATGATGAAGTATCAGAATCACAATCCTTTGATATACCAGTGTTTCGATGGAGACTGTTAAGTTGAACGTCCATCTAGAATAAGAGTTTCACCCATTCACAACTGAACAATGGACTAAGCCTTGAATTGACAGTTTTGTGCGAAGTGAGACTCGCTCAAATCCTTTGCTGATACTAGGCTGCAAAAGGGCATTCCCGCTTTTTAGAAACATATAAGTCACACTTCAGTGTTGTCGGCGTTTTGGACCCGCGAGGACCCTCAACTGACTAGTCAATTTGATGTTGTGTGTCCCTGCCCAGATGGGTTGATGCAAGATAAAACACAAGAGGGAGGATGAGGCTTATATTATCTTGCACCGGGGTGCTCGTAGTAAGGGTTACAAGCTTCGCCGGTGAGAGGGTTTGGCCTTGGAGTGAGACGTCTGAGTTAGCCTCCTTCGCGTACGCCCCCCCCCCTTTCTTCCCCCTCTTCGAAGGCCCTGGACATCCCCTTTTATAGATACAAGGAGATGATCCAGCTGTACATATCGGGGTGTAGCTATGCGCTAACATGGCAGGCGGAGAAGTGCTTGAGCCCTGTAGAAGCGTAGCTAATGGTGCGGCCCGGGGTCCTGCTGACGTTTCTTTGCCTTCGTAGGGAGTTGAGGACAATCGCGTCATCGACGCATGCAAGGAACCATCATTACCTGTTGCCAGAGTAATCTAGATGGGACACCGGTCTTGTTCCTTCGTAGCCTGAGGCAGCTAGCTAGGGGTAGGGTAATGATGGATCCCCTGTGGCGTAGTCGGTCCGAGGCCGAGGTCGGGTGAGGCGGTGACTCCTCCGAGGCCGAGGCTGAGGCTGAGGCCTAGGGTCGGGCGAGGCGGAGATCTTCTCCCAAGGCCGAGACTGAGGCCGAGGCCTGAGGTCGGGCGAGGCAGAGACCTTCTCCCGAGGTCGAGGCTGAGGCCTGAGGTCGGGCGAGGCGGAGCTCCCTGTTGTGCCCGAGGCTGAACTCGGGGGAGGTCGTGACTTACTGTCGTCAGTTTTACCCTGGTGGTTGGCACAGTAGTCGAAACGGGGTGAATAATGTTGTTTTCCTATCAGAACGATCAGTAAAGGGGGCGAAGTGACTGCGGTCATTTCGACCTTGCCAACTGAGGCGCGTGTGTCAGGATAAGATGTCAGGTGATCCCCGCATTAAATGCGCATGCGATACGGTCGGTGGTAAGGCGATATAGCCGAGGTTGCTGTACGACAAAGTTTGCCCGAGCTTGGCCTCAGGCGAGCCGGGGGTGTGCCCATTGCCTGAGGGGGCCCTCGGGCGAGGCGTGAATCCGTCCGGGACTATTGTTCTTGCCCGAGGCCGGGCTCGGGCGAGACGAGATCGCGTCCCTTGGTAGACGAGGCCATGACTTGAACAGTGCTTGTCAGTCTTTACGGTTTGTTGAAGATGTTTTTCAGCCGTGTTTAGGAGTATTGGGGGTACCCCTAATTACGGTACCCGACAGTAGCCCCCGAGCCTTGAAGGGAGTGTAGGCACTCGCTTGGAGGTTCTATCGGATTTTTTGCAAGGGGACCATCCTTTCTCGGTTATATTTTGTTCTGATGGGTGCGCGCGAGCGCACCCATCGGGTGTAGCCCCCAAGGCCTCGAAGGAGTAGTTTGACTCCTCTGAGGTCTTAATTCTTTTTGTGATTCCTCGGTCGGCCTTGTTGTTCCCTCATGCGGCCTGGCCGCAGCCCGGGTGCATGGTCAGGCTCTGAGTTTTTAAGCTGGTTTGCAACGTGGTCAACAATTTGGCCGTAGCCTGGTGCGAGAGCAGCCTTCGAGCCTCTGCATGGAGCAAGAGGACGATCGAGGACCGTCTCGGCTTTTTATTGTACGCCCCTTCGTCGCCTTTCCGCAAGGAGGAGGGGGGAAGGCGCCATGTTACCCTCGGTGGGCGCTGAACATGGTGTTTCCAGTGAGTTGCTATCGGGTAATCCGAGCGGACGCCCGAGCCCCGTTCGATAAGGGTCGGCTAGTGGCCCGGAGGCACGTTCCAAAAGTACCTGCGAGTGATTCGCTGGACCCGGACCCATTTGATAGGGTCCAAGGGCTTGGTGTCTCCCTCCGGTGGGATTCCATTACAAATCGTTCTCGCTGGTATCGGAAATGTCTTAGGGTACCTCGGGAGCGTAGCCCGAGCCTTGGCCATGTAACGGACGTACCCAGGGTCATCCCTCACTCTGCATGCTCTAGGGCGGCTGTCGAACCCTTCCGAGGGGCCAGCCTTCGATCCCCTGATCAGTAAAGGGCTCGGAGCCCGAGTGCTCTGGGGCGATTGTCAAACCCCGCAGGGCACAACCTTCGAACCCCTGATCAGTAAAGGGCTCGGGGCCCGTTTCTTTCACTGAGAAGGATCCTTTCGAAATATCCCCTTTCCCGATCCCTGTGGTAAGAGAGAGAGAGAGAGAGGGAAAAGGAAAACAGGATATAAATTTAAACAATGTGGCGCACCTTTTTCGAGGCGGTCATCATGACGGAGGCAAAATGGCGCCCGCTTCGCCTGCCAGAGGTGTCGCGTGCCCTGCCAGGGAGTTAATGCGATGGGACGGGCGATTCGTGGGGTATCTGTTGTGCGTGCGCGAGTCGTTCGAGGAATGGAACATGGGTGCGTCGTCTTTATGCTGTAGATGTTGTAGGAGAGGGCTCCCCTGCCGCCTCGGAGGAGGATGCGAGCCTGTAGGCGTGACCAGGGCCTGGTTGGTGGTTGGACCGCTGCTTCCATATGTCTGTGGCTGCAATTACTGTCGGTCCGCCTATGGTCATATCAACCGTCGTGTCTATCCCCACAGCTGGCTGACCCGTGACCGTCGCACTTAATTGGCACTGTTGGGTCATGCGCGGGGTTGCCTCGAGTCATTGCACTGGTTCTGTAGTCCCGAGAAGACGCGGCATTAGCGCAAGTGGCAGTGCGGTTTCTTTGCACGCGGTAACTGGTGCGCCGGTTACATGACATGTGGGCCCGGGCCTCCATGCTGGACCACCGGTTGCAGCGAAGCTGAAAGGGTGCACAACCGAGGTGCGGTTGCATGCTTCGTGCGTGGCGGTCCGCCTTTTCGACCGTTGGTTTCGGCGAGGATGAAAGGGCGTATAACCGCGGGGCAGTTACATGCTCCATGTGCGGCGGTTCGCCATCTTCGCATTTCGGGTCAGCTCGTATGACATGTGGGACCTAGCCCCCGTGTCGTAGGGTGGGAACCTTGGAGCACATCGGCGGAGACTTTGCCCGTGACGCTTGGGGTGCGAGTGAGGAGATCTGCCTTTAAAAAGGGATCGATCCCCCGGACAGTAGCCATGCCTTTGCTCTTCTCGCATTCATCGCGTCTTCCCACCTTCCGGACCTCCAGATGGGGTGCACTGGTGTTGCCTTCTTCTTGGTGTTGTTGGAGGAGCACGACTTCGTGGGGGTTGGCGCTCTTCAGTCATTGCTCGGCTTCAAGGATTTTCATCATGCAGCCCGACTGCAGCTCCCCGCCAGCGGTCACCCGGAATGATGACCGCAGGCCTTGTGGTGGGGAAGAGCGAGCCAGGCCATGGCCTCTCCCTTGTCCTCAGCTTCAAGGATGTTCATCATCCGTGCTAGGGAGGAGGGCAAGCCGAGTTGGTGTCCTACCTTCCGCATGGGCTAGCGACCCGCTTCGTCCTCCAGCATTCGAGGGAGAAGGGCATCCACCAGCCTTACGAGGAGGCGAACTGGCACCTGCTGCCTGGTCGGGGTGTGGCTGTCCGTCCACCGCACGGGCGACGGTCGCACCGTACGCAGGTCGGCCACGTCCACGGCCCTTCCCGCGCCGCTGGCCGCACCGGGGGGTCGCACAACACGTCGTACACCGCAGGGGCGGTGTCCGTGTTCCCGGATGGTCTTATCCTCACTCCTGTGGCGAGGACGGGAGTGAGGACCTCCTTGTGCGTGCTAGGGCGGCCGCCATTCGTCGGCGCGGCGTTGGTGCGCAGGTGGCCGCTGTCGTCGGTGCTAAGGTGGTGGCCGCCACAGGAGAGGCTTCCCACTGCAAAGGGGGTTGCCTCCGCCGACGAGACCGTCAGTGCCACCTGCGACCGGACCTTCGGCTCTTTGGCTTTAATGGCTTGTTCTCGCGCCCCCATGTGGGGGACGGGGGCCTTTTCACAGTAGCGTTTGCCCTGAGGCAATCGCTGCTGCTGTCTAGCCGCCCGAGGTGGAGGTCGTTGTCGCTGCTGGTGCAGTGGTCGCCCGTGAGCCGCTTGGAGTTTGTTGTCTCACAGCCCTTCTGGTGTGGAGGTAGTTCATTTCTGCGGGAATGGAGCTGGGGTGTCGTTCGTAAGGGAATGTAATGGTATTTGCCTGAGAGCAAAATGTAACTGCTTCAAGCACTAAGACATCTGCCGCAGGTCAGGAAAACCGCTGAGGGTGCTGCCGACGTCTAAGTCTAAGTAGCATAGTTACCCTAAGTATGCGTGTTTGTTCTCTGTGGCTGCTGAGGCCTGAACATTTGGGTATTTGAGTATAAAGCCGTGCTTCTTTCTTCTTATTTCAAGCATTAGGACTTGTTCGTCGGTAGCAGAATCACTTATCCGAGCGTGAGCTACCTTTCACGGAAGGTGATGAGTGAGGTATCCGTATCCCGGAGGCGTAGGAGTCCCTCGGCTCGGTCGGCCTTGCCGTTCAAGGTCTCTCTAGCTCGTTTTTAGGATTCCGTTATCGATATAGTCGAAAGGCGCGAAAGTCGTTTTGGTAGAAAACTTTTCCGAGGAAAGTTTTGACGCAGAGGGGGTCCCCCCCTTTAGACCTGAGGCGATCGCTCGGGCCGGGACCCTTGCGGAGGGCCTGGTCGTGGCCGTCGGGTCTGCCCGGTCCGCCCAAGCCATGGCCTCACAGCAGCATGCCCGGGCCAAAGGTATGTTTTGCCTGCTTTGTGATTTTGTTTTAGCTTCATTCTTCTCCTCGTGTCTGAAGAATATTGTCCGGCTATCTTCAGGGTTCGAGACAGCTCTTAACGAGTCCGTCAAGAACTGCAAGGCACTTCCCCAAGCGGCCAAGCAGAAGGAGGCCGACCGCGTGGCCATGTCCGAGGCCATCTCGGCCTTCTGCCGGACCTTTGGCCTCGACGACGTTCCCTCGGGCAGCTCCCCCCAGAGTCGCCTGCGGGCCTTGGGCGGCCACGTGCGCAGCAGACTCCACGGGGCGCTGCACAACAGCGTTAGGCGGGCCTTCGCCGTCCTTGCTTCCCACTACGACGTGGATTTGGAGCGGGTCAGCGAGGGATACTGCTTACCCGACGAAGAGGAGGCCGCCCTATTCGAGGTCCAAAGGCTTGACGCGGCTGCCGAGGGCCCAGGCGCGGCGTTGGCTTCCTTCTTCGAGGTGGAGATTGAAAGGGAATTAGGCTTACACCTAGTTCCCAAATAATTTTGGTGGTTGAATTGCCCAACACAAATATTGGACTAACTAGTTTGCTCTAGTGCATAAGTTATACAGGTGCAAAAGGTTCACATTTAGCCAATAAAAAGACCAAGTGTTGGATTCAACAAAGGAGCAATGAGGCAACCGAGGGCACCTCTGGCTGGAGGCACCGGACTGTCCGGTGTGCACCGGACAGTGTCCGGTGCGCCCAGAGGAGTCCAACTCAAACTCTTCGTCCTCGGGATTTCTCGGAAGACGGCGCGCTATAATTCACCGGACTGTCCGGTGCTCCAAGGAAGCGCCGCCTCCGGAACTCGTCAGCCTCGGGTTCGCTCGGCAGCCGCTCCGCTAAAATTCACCGGACTGACCGGTGTGCACCGGACTGTCCGGTGTGCCAGCGGAGCAACGGCTCCCTGCGGCGCCAACGGCTCCCTGCGGTGCATTTAATGCGCGCGCAGACGCCAAGATCGCCCATACCGGTGCACCGGACATCAAACAGTACATGTCCGGTGTGCACCGGACACCCAGGAGGGCCCAGAAGTCAGAAGCTCCAACGGTCAGAATCCAACGGCAATGGTGACGTGGCAGGGGCACCGGACTGTCCGGTGTGCACCGGACTGTCCGGTGCGCCATCGAACAGACTGCTTCCAGCAACGGTCACTTTTGGTGGTTGGGGCTATAAATACCCCAACCACCCCACATTCATTGCCATCCAAGTTTTCCAACTTTCAACCACTTACAAGAGCTAGACATTCAATTCTAGACACAACAAAAGAGATCAAATCCTCTCCAATTCCACTCAAGCCTTTAGTGACTAGCGAGAGAGATTTACCGTGTTCTTTTGAGCTCTTGCGCTTGGATCGCTTTCTTTCTTTCTCACTTGTTCTTGTGATCATCACTCAATTGTAACCAAGGCAAGAGGCACCAATTGTGTGGTGGCCCTTGCGGGGAAGTTTTGTTCCCGGTTGATTGAGAAGAAGAGAAAGCTCACTCGATCCGTGGGATCGTTTGAGAGAGGGAAGGCTTGAAAGAGACCCGGCCTTTGTGGCCTCCTCAACGGGGAGTAGGTTTGCGAGAACCGAACCTCGGTAAAACAAATCCGCGTGTCACACTCTTATTTGCTTGCGATTTGTTTTGCGCCCTCTCTCGTGGACTCGTTTCTTTATTACTAACGCTAACCCGGCTTGTAGTTGTGTTTATATTTGTAAATTTCAGTTTCGCCCTATTCACCCCCCCTCTAGGCGACTATCAATTGGTATCAGAGCCCGGTGCTTCATTAGAGCTTAACCGCTCGAAGTGATGTCGGGAGATCACACCAAGAGGGAGATGGAGACCGGCGACAAGCCCACTACAAGCCAAGGGAGCACTTCATCGGAAGAGTCCCGCACCAAGAGAAGGGAGAAGAAGAAGAACTCCTCCAAGCGGAAGGAGAAAAGATCTTCCTCTTCTCACCACAAGGAGAAGAAGGAAAAATCCTCTTCTCACAAGCCGCATCGGAGTGGGGACAAGCACAAGAGGATGAGGAAGGTGGTCTACTACGAGACCGACACTTCATCGACATCTACCTCCGGCTCCGACGCGGCGTCCGTCACTTCTAAACGCCAAGAGCGTAAGAAGTATAGTAAGATTCCCCTACGCTACCCTCGCATTCCTAAACATACACCTTTACTATCCGTCCCATTAGGCAAACCACCAACTTTTAATGGTGAAGATTATGCTATGTGGAGTAATTTGATGCGATTTCATCTAACCTCTCTCCACAAAAGTATATGGGATGTTGTTGAGTATGGTGTACAGGTACCATCCGTAGGGGATGAAGACTATGACACGGACGAAGTAGCCCAAATCAAGCACTTCAACTCCCAAGCCGCAACCATTCTCCTTGCCTCTCTAAGCAAGGAGGAATACAACAAAGTGCAAGGGTTGAAGAACGCAACGGAAATTTGGGACCTACTCAAGACGGCGCACGAGGGTGATGAACTCACCAAAATCACCAAGCGGGAAACGATCGAGGGGGAGCTCGGTCGCTTCCGTCTTCGCCAAGGGGAGGAGCCTCAAGACATGTACAACCGGCTCAAGACCTTGGTGAACCAAGTGCGCAACCTTGGGAGCGCAAAATGGGATGACCACGAAGTGGTTAAGGTTATTCTAAGAGCCCTTATTTTCCTTAACCCCACACAAGTTCAATTAATTCGTGGCAATCCTAGATATCCACTAATGACCCCCGAGGAAGTTATCGGGAATTTTGTAAGTTTTGAATGCATGATTAAGGGCTCCAAGAAGATCAACGAGCTTGACGAGCCTTCCACATCCGAGGCGCAACCGGTGGCCTTCAAGGCAACGGAGGAGAAGAAGGAGGAGTCTACACCAAGTAGACAACCAATTGACGCCTCCAAGCTCGACAACGAGGAGATGGCCCTAATCATCAAGAGTTTTCGGCAAATCCTCAAGCAAAGGAAGGGGAAGGATTACAAATCCCGTTCCAAGAAGGTTTGCTACAAGTGTGGTAAGCCCGGTCATTTTATTGCAAAATGTCCTATGTCTAGTGATAGTGACAGGGGCGACGACAAGAAGGGCAAGAGGAAGGAGAAGAAGAGATACTACAAGAAGAAGGGTGGCGATGCCCATATTTGTCGGGAGTGGGACTCCGACGAGAGCTCAAGCGACTCCTCCGACAACGAGGACGCCGCCAACATCGCCGTCACCAAGGGCCTCCTCTTCCCCAACGTCGGCCACAAGTGTCTCATGGCCAAGGACGGCAAAAAGAAGGTAAAATCAAAGTCCTCCACTAAATATGAAACATCTAGTGATGAGGATGATAAAAATGAGGAAGAAAACTTGCGTACTCTTTTTGCTAACCTCAACATGCAACAAAAGGAAAAATTAAATGAATTAATTAGTGCTATACATGAGAAGGATGAACTCTTGGATTCTCAAGAGGACTTCCTTATTAAAGAAAATAAGAAGCATGTTAAGGTTAAAAATGCTTATGCTCTAGAAAGAGAAAAATGTGAAAAATTGTCTAGTGAGCTAAGTACTTGCCATGAGACTTTAGACAACCTTAGAAATGAAAATGCTAATTTGTTAGCTAAGGTTGATTCTCATATTTGCAATGTTTCAATTCCAAATTCTAGAAATGATAATGATAATTTGCTTGCTAGGATTGAAGAATTGAACATTTCTCTTGCTAGCCTTAGAAATGAAAATGAGAAATTAATTGCTAAGGCTAAGGATTTTGATGTTTGCAATGCTACTATTTCCGACCTTAGAACTAAAAATGATATGTTGCATGCTAAGGTTGTTGAACTTAAATCTTGCAAACCCTCTACATCTAATGTTGAGCATGTTTCCATTTGTACTAGATGTAGAGATATTAATATTGATGCTATCCATGATCACCTAGCCTTAATTAAAAAACAAAATGATCACATAGCACAACTTAATGCTAAAATTAGAGAGCATGACTTAGAAAATGAAAAATTTAAACTTGCTAGAAGCATGCTCTATAATGGGAGATGCCCTGGCATTAAGGACGGCATTGGCTTCCAAAAGGGAGACAATGTCAAAATTAATGCCCCTCCAAAGAACTTATCTAACTTTGTTAAGGGCAAGGCTCCCATGCCTCAGGATAACGAGGGGTACATTTTGTACCCTGCCGGCTATCCTGAGAGCAAGATTAGGAAAATTCATTCTAGGAAGTCTCACTCTGGCCCTAATCATGCTTTTATGTATAAGGGTGAGACATCTAGATCTAGGCAACCAACCCATGCCAAGTTGCCTAGAAAGAAAATTCCAAATGCATTAAATGATCATGCAATTTCATTTAAAACTTTTGATGCATCTTATGTTTTGACTAACAAATCCGGCAAGATAGTTGCCAAAATTGTTGGGGGCAAACACAAGGGCTCCAAGACTTGTGTTTGGGTACCCAAAGTTCTTGTTTCTAATGCCAAAGGACCCAAAACCGTTTGGGTACCTAAAATCAAGAACTAAACTTGTTTTGTAGGTTTATGCATCCGGGGGCTCAAGTTGGATACTCGATAGCGGGTGCACAAACCACATGACAGGGGAGAAAAAGATGTTCTCCTCATATGAGAAAAATCAAGATCCCCAACGAGCTATCACATTCGGGGATGGAAACCAAGGTTTGGTCAAAGGTTTGGGTAAAATTGCTATATCCCCTGACCATTCCATTTCTAATGTTTTTCTTGTAGATTCCTTAGATTACAATTTGCTTTCCGTATCCCAATTATGTCAAATGGGCTACAACTGTCTTTTTACTGATATAAGTGTTACTGTCTTTAGAAGAAGTGATGATTCAATAGCTTTTAAGGGAGTGTTAGAGGGTCAGCTATACTTAGTAGATTTTAATAGAGCTGAACTCGACACTTGCTTGATTGCTAAGACTAACTTGGGTTGGCTCTGGCACCGCCGACTAGCCCATGTTGGAATGAAGAATCTTCACAAGCTTCTAAAGGGAGAACACATTTTGGGACTAACCGATGTTCATTTTGAGAAAGACAGGATTTGTAGCGCATGCCAAGCCGGGAAGCAAGTTGGCATACATCATCCACACAAAAACATCATGACTACCGACAGGCCACTGGAGCTCCTACACATGGATTTATTCGGTCCGATCGCTTACATAAGCATCGGCGGTAGTAAGTATTGTCTTGTAATTGTGGATGATTATTCTCGCTTCACTTGGGTGTTCTTTTTGCAGGAAAAATCACAAAACCAAGAGACCTTAAAAGGATTCTTGAGACGTGCTCAAAATGAGTTCGGCTTAAGGATCAAGAAAATTAGAAGCGATAATGGGACGGAGTTCAAGAATTCCCAAATTGAAGGCTTTCTTGAGGAGGAGGGCATCAAGCATGAGTTCTCTTCTCCCTACACTCCACAACAAAATGGTGTAGTGGAGAGGAAGAATCGAACTCTATTGGACATGGCAAGAACCATGCTTGATGAGTACAAGACACCGGATCGGTTTTGGGCCGAGGCGGTCAACACCGCCTGCTACGCCATCAACCGGTTATATCTTCACCGAATCCTCAAGAAGACATCATATGAACTCCTAACCGGTAAAAAGCCCAATATTTCATATTTTAGAGTTTTTGGTAGCAAATGTTTTATTCTTGTCAAAAGAGGTAGAAAATCTAAATTTGCTCCTAAAACTGTAGAAGGTTTTTTACTAGGATATGACTCAAACACAAGGGCATATAGAGTCTTTAATAAGTCCTCAGGACTTGTTGAAGTTTCTTGTGACGTTGTGTTTGATGAGACTAATGGCTCTCAAGTAGAGCAAGTTGATCTTGATGATATAGGTGAAGAACAGGCTCCATGCATAGCGCTAAGGAACATGTCCATTGGGGATGTGTGTCCTAAGGAATCCAAAGAGCCTCCACATGCACAAGATCAACCATCCTCCTCCACGCAAGTATCTCCACCAACTCAAGTTGAGGATGAGGCTCAAGATGTTGAACAAGAAGATCAAGAAGATGAGCCACCTCAAAATGACGGCAACGATCAAGGGGGAGATGCAAATAATGAAGACAAGGAGGATGAACAACCAAGACCGCCACACCCAAGAGTCCACCAAGCAATACAACGAGATCACCCCGTCGACACCATCCTCGGCGACATTCATAAGGGGGTAACTACTCGATCTCGTGTTGCGCATTTTTGTGAGCATTACTCGTTTGTTTCCTCTATTGAGCCACACAGGGTAGAGGAAGCACTTCAGGATTCGGATTGGGTGATGGCGATGCAAGAGGAGCTCAACAATTTCACGAGGAACGAGGTATGGCACTTAGTTCCACGTCCTAATCAAAATGTTGTAGGAACCAAGTGGGTCTTCCGCAACAAGCAAGACGAGCATGGTGTGGTGACAAGGAACAAAGCTCGACTCGTGGCCAAGGGGTATTCACAAGTCGAAGGTTTGGATTTTGGTGAAACCTATGCACCCGTAGCTAGGCTTGAGTCAATTCGTATATTATTGGCCTATGCTACTTACCATGGCTTCAAGCTTTATCAAATGGACGTGAAGAGTGCCTTCCTCAATGGACCAATCAAGGAGGAGGTCTATGTTGAGCAACCTCCCGGCTTTGAAGGCAGTGAGTATCCTAACCATGTTTATAGGCTCTCTAAGGCGCTTTATGGGCTTAAGCAAGCCCCAAGAGCATGGTATGAATGCCTTAGAGATTTCCTTATTGCAAATGGCTTCAAAGTCGGCAAGGCCGATCCTACTTTATTTACTAAGACTCTTGATAATGATTTGTTTGTATGCCAAATTTATGTTGATGATATTATATTTGGGTCTACTAACAAATCTACATGTGAAGAATTTAGTAGGATCATGACACAGAAATTCGAGATGTCGATGATGGGGGAGTTGAAGTATTTTCTAGGATTTCAAGTCAAGCAACTCCAAGAGGGCACCTTCATTAGTCAAACGAAGTATACTCAAGACATTCTAAGCAAGTTTGGAATGAAGGATGCAAAGACCATCAAGACACCCATGGGAACAAATGGGCATCTCGACCTCGACACGGGAGGTAAGTCCGTGGATCAAAAGGTATACCGGTCGATGATTGGTTCATTGCTTTACTTATGTGCATCTCGACCGGACATTATGCTTTCCGTTTGCATGTGTGCAAGATTCCAAGCCGACCCTAAGGAATCACACCTTACGGCCGTAAAACGAATCTTGAGATATTTGGCTTATACTCCTAAGTTTGGGCTTTGGTACCCTCGGGGATCCACTTTTGATTTAATTGGGTATTCGGATGCCGATTGGGCGGGGTGTAAGATTAATAGGAAGAGCACATCGGGGACTTGCCAGTTCTTGGGAAGATCCTTGGTGTCATGGGCTTCAAAGAAGCAAAATTCGGTTGCTCTTTCCACCGCCGAAGCCGAATACATTGCCGCAGGTCATTGTTGCGCGCAATTGCTTTGGATGAGGCAAACCCTGCGAGACTACGGTTACAAATTAACCAAAGTCCCTTTGCTATGTGACAATGAGAGTGCAATCAAAATGGCCGACAATCCCGTCGAGCATAGTCGCACTAAGCACATAGCCATTCGGTATCATTTTCTTCGGGATCACCAACAAAAGGGGGATATCGAGATTTCTTACATTAACACTAAAGATCAATTAGCCGATATCTTTACCAAGCCACTTGATGAACAATCTTTTACCAGACTTAGGCATGAGCTCAATATTCTTGATTCTAGGAATTTCTTTTGCTAAACTTGCACACATAGCACATGAATATACCTTTGATCATGTCTCTTTTATATATGCTATGACTAATGTGTTTTCAAGTGTATTTCAAACCAAGTCATAGGTATATTGAAAGGGAATAGGAGTCTTCGGCGAAGAAAAAGGCTTCCACTCCACTTTACTACTTCATTGGGCTCTAATGATTCCGTTTTTTGGCGATTCATGCCAAAGGGGGAGAAAATATGAGCCCAAAGCAAAAGGACCGCACCACCTAATTATGATTTTTGGTAAATTTCAAAATTGGTATCTCTTTGTGTTCTAAAGGGGGAGCAACTAGTATATTCAAAATTGATGTCTTAAAACCCTCTTGAACACTAAGAGGAGACCTTATTTGAGGGGGAGTTTTGTTTAGTCAAAGGAAAAGCATTTGAACAAAAGAAGAAAATTTCAAATCTTGAAAATGCTTTGCAAAATCTTATTCATTTTACCTTTGACTATCTTGCAAAATGACTTTGAAAAGGATTTACAAAAGAGTTTGCAAAAACAAAACTTATGGTGCAAATGTGGTCCAATATGTCAAAAACAAAGAAACCATCCATGCGCATCACATAAGTATTTATATTGGCTCAATTCCAAGCAACCTTTGCACTTACATTATGTAAACTAGTTCAATTATGCACTTCTATATTTGCTTTGGTTTGTGTTGGCATCAATCACCAAAAAGGGGGAGATTGAAAGGGAATTAGGCTTACACCTAGTTCCCAAATAATTTTGGTGGTTGAATTGCCCAACACAAATATTGGACTAACTAGTTTGCTCTAGTGCATAAGTTATACAGGTGCAAAAGGTTCACATTTAGCCAATAAAAAGACCAAGTGTTGGATTCAACAAAGGAGCAATGAGGCAACCGAGGGCACCTCTGGCTGGAGGCACCGGACTGTCCGGTGTGCACCGGACAGTGTCCGGTGCGCCCAGAGGAGTCCAACTCAAACTCTTCGTCCTCGGGATTTCTCGGAAGACGGCGCGCTATAATTCACCGGACTGTCCGGTGTGCACCGGACATGTCCGGTGCTCCAAGGAAGCGCCGCCTCCGGAACTCGTCAGCCTCGGGTTCGCTCGGCAGCCGCTCCGCTAAAATTCACCGGACTGACCGGTGTGTACCGGACTGTCCGGTGTGCCAGCGGAGCAACGGCTCCCTGCGGCGCCAACGGCTCCCTGCGGTGCATTTAATGCGCGCGCAGACGCCAGGATCGCCCATACCGGTGCACCGGACATCAAACAGTACATGTCCGGTGTGCACCGGACACCCAAGAGGGCCCAGAAGTCAGAAGCTCCAACGGTCAGAATCCAACGGCAATGGTGACGTGGCAGGGGCACCGGACTGTCCGGTGTGCACCGGACTGTCCGGTGCGCCATCGAACAGACTGCTTCCAGCAACGGTCACTTTTGGTGGTTGGGGCTATAAATACCCCAACCACCCCACATTCATTGCCATCCAAGTTTTCCAACTTTCAACCACTTACAAGAGCTAGACATTCAATTCTAGACACAACAAAAGAGATCAAATCCTCTCCAATTCCACTCAAGCCTTTAGTGACTAGCGAGAGAGATTTACCGTGTTCTTTTGAGCTCTTGCGCTTGGATCGCTTTCTTTCTTTCTCACTTGTTCTTGTGATCATCACTCAATTGTAACCAAGGCAAGAGGCACCAATTGTGTGGTGGCCCTTGCGGGGAAGTTTTGTTCCCGGTTGATTGAGAAGAAGAGAAAGCTCACTCGATCCGTGGGATCGTTTGAGAGAGGGAAGGGTTGAAAGAGACCCGGCCTTTGTGGCCTCCTCAACGGGGAGTAGGTTTGCGAGAACCGAACCTCGGTAAAACAAATCCGCGTGTCACACTCTTATTTGCTTGCGATTTGTTTTGCGCCCTCTCTCGCGGACTCGTTTCTTTATTACTAACGCTAACCCGGCTTGTAGTTGTGTTTATATTTGTAAATTTCAGTTTCGCCCTATTCACCCCCCCCTCTAGGCGACTATCAGAGATCCTTCTGCCTGCGTCGCCGTCCGAGGCCGGGCCAGATTCTGCCGCAAGCGGGAACGACGCTGAGGGTGTGTAAAGCCCAAAATTGGTAGGAGAAAAAAATAATGATAAAATAAATAAATGAATATATTTAAGATAGTGTTTTAGGGATTCTTGAAACCTTTGGATAATATTGGGATTCTCATGCTTTTGAATGTCTAATTAAATAGAATTAAGCTAGCCAAATAACAAAATAAATAGATATAGAATTATGCACCTAGAGTTCTTGCATTTTTACCTTTGTACTCAAAATTTTAAGATAAGCTTAAGTTTGAAAAGTAGAATTTGTAACACCCAGAATAATATTTTGGTGATTTAGAAAAATTTCCCAAATAAAAAAAAGAGAGGTTAAAAGGCTTCTAATAATGATTTATTTCGTTTATAAAGTTTACCTCTCTATAATGACAATGTTTTGGCAGTTCAAAACCTAAACCCAATAAACTTTATAGAAATGGCCCTCATACGTGCATACTCAATATGATAATTTATAAAATACTATAAACAAATATTGCACAAATTATTTTCTAGATTAGAGCCATGGTCACGTGATGACCTTGGAATTTTCCTCAAACACAACATCCAAATCGACCTCTAGGTGATGGTCTTTGGGCTGCGTCCTTTTTTTTTAACTTAAACACTCGATAAACTAAACCATACCAGAAATGAATGGATGTGGCTGCATTAATCTATTGGATGGATAAACATGCAGTTAAAAGTCATTATCTCGTACCCCTGTGGCCTATAAAATTAAAGGATCCTAGGCGTGGATCACATAAACTCAGACAACCGCCTCCAGCCATCCGCGTTAGGAAGTTAGAAAAGCTAGGAGGACTCCGCACGTCGCTCAACCTCACCGGCAATCGCGCAGCCGCTTAACGGCCACCGAATTCCACGGAGCATATGCCCAGTGCATAAATACCCAGACCGCCTCCACCTCTACTACCACGAGATCGAGCTGGGACCATTACTTTGCACCATCACCGAAGGGGAGAGAGCTGGGGATCGTCGCACCAGGATCTTGTCCATGCCGATTTTTTCAGCACCTGTTTAAGGACGCCACAGTTCCCCTCGAATCCATAAGTCGAGCTGTCTAGGGTCGTGGAAATCCACACCGAGAGCACCACCATGAAATCCAAAGTTCAGAGAGGGCGAGGAGAAAAGAGACACCGCCGGGACAAACTTCACCGCGGCACCATTCCTGGTAAGAGCTATTCCTAGTTATTCCCTATAATCAGCACATCATTTTGAACCCAGCCTATGGTTGGTGTCGCACCTGTGTGCCTGGACGTATCTCCGCTGAGCCACACCGCCATTGGGTGGGCATGCCTCCGCTTAGGCGGCCGCCGGGAGGAAAGAGAGTACACCGACCGTCGTAGGTAGAAGATGAACCCGGGGCCATTGATCTGACCACGGACGATCCTGATTAGGACGTGAATACCTCTTCGCGCGATCAAATCTGGGCCATAGATCCGTGATCGTGCGAACTAGGATGGATCGCGGTCGTTTTAAATCTGAACCGTAGGTTGTCGATCCAACGAACCCCTATGCATACCAGTTCGGTAAGGGCTAGATCTAATCTCGTGCGTCCATCTCAGATCGCACGGCCTAGATTGAGCGATACCTCTTCGACGCGGAGTTTTACATAAGAGCCCCATTGTTTTAGTAAAATCGACCCGTCGTCCTATACCGTTTGAAAACCAATACAGATAGGTCCTGTTTTATGCGAAATAGACCCTAGGCTTCTGGAAAATTGTGAGCGCAGTCCAGACCACGAATAAATCAGAGAAATTCATTTATAAAATCATTTTTAATGTAAAAATAACTGTAGGAACTTGTATAATTCATAGAAAATTCATACTAGCTCCTTTTTAATCCATTCCAGTTTCTATAATTTGGTAATAATATTTTCTATCAATGAGTAGCACTGTTCTAGCATGAAAACTATATTAAAATTTATCACGCAATTATGTTTGTACCAAACACATAAGGATTTCAGAAATTCATAACTCGCAATCCGTAACTCCAAATTGATCCATTCTAATTGTAGTAAATTCATAATAATATTGTTCATCCTCTGGTAACCTTAGTTTAGTATGAAATATAAGGTTAAATTTATGTGCTTGATTTGTTTTGTATCTACCGCTTAAAAACTTTAGAAAATCATAACTAATTTATTTTAAGTCTGTTTCAATCCGTTCAAATTGCATTAACTTCATGATAAAAAAATTTTACACCTTAAAATTATTATTTTTTATTAGTCCACATAAAACTAGATATTTATTTAACTTGTGTTAGTTGATTAATCAATCTAGTCAAGTCGACATGTCTATAAATGCAGTTTGACTGTAATATAATTTCTAAACAAGTTATAATCTGGATTAAAGTAGAATTAATTATTTTGAGGATATTTTCTCATATGATGTAGATTAACCAATTTATAATATAGTTTAATATTTAATTACGTAGATCTTTAGAAAATCGTATCTTTATAATCGTAACTCCGAATTTAGCGATTCTCGAACCCACGATCTCGTAGCAACGCGTAGATCATTATTATGTAGTTTATTCTTATGTTTGGTGTGATGTTAATTTTGTCTATACCATGTTTGTTTGTATTGCTACGACTTGCATGAGGTCACGAGGATCCGAAGAATCACCCTGGTAACTGGAATCTCAAGTGCCAGGCAAGTTGTGCCCTTGATCACATTTGTTACCCAATAATGTTCATTATTATCACTATTCAATGCATAGGTTTAATTTTGATGGGACCCAATAGGTCACCCTAGACTGTTTATCCTTTTACCTTGTTTACCCCTGATTCATTTGGGTAGTTATGCTATTGCTTTATCTATGGTTTTGGGTTTAATATTACATTATATCCATGTTCCAATTATTTTGTTATGTTATTTATGTTCATGATAAGATCATTATATTAATTGGAACATGGAGCGACCACCCGGGAAAATAGTGCTACCACAAGGGTTTAATGGGATGCCCTTGGCTGATTAACTAGGAAAGCTAGTGGAGGTCTTCCTTACCGGAAAGGGGCAAGGGCAGTAAGGGAATGGTCAGTGTAGGGAGGTCCTTGGGTTGACTTTGCTGCGATGGCGGTCAGGCAAGAACCCTGCATTGGAGCTTCCTATAAACTGTAGCGGGATTTCTGAAGCTAGTGGAACTTTGTAAAGGCCTCGTAGTGTTACCCTGCCTCGCTTCCTTGGTAGAGGTGTATGGGACTCATGACCCCTTGGCAGATGGGTAACACGGCTTGTGGGTAAAGATGCGCAACCTCTGCAGAGTGTAAAACTAGTATACTAGCCGTGCTCACGGTCATGAGCGGCTCGGACCCTCACATGATTAATTTATGGAACCTAAATTCAATTTGTCATTTGCATTTGCATGGGATTATTTATTAATTTTGTTCTATTACTTTTATTAAGGTTTGGTATTTACTTACATTTAGTAATTGCTAATAAAATTTGACCAACTTATAAAAGCAATGCTCAGCTTCAACCTTTATTTTATTGATCAGCCTTACACAACACATGAACTCCCACCTTTTGTGAGTTCATGTCACATTATTCCCCACAACTTGTTGAGCGATGAACATGTGTGAGCTCACCCTTGCTGTCTCACACCCCCCACAGGAGAAGAACAGGTGGTTCAAGAGGGGCCATAACGAGGAGTTCGATTCGATCTAGGTGGCGTCTCCCATTTGACTTTCTGGCGCCAAGGATAGATTTTAGATCCTGCTATAATTATCTTTTACTTTGTAAGACTTCCGCTATGTAATAAGTACTCTGATTATTATGACATTTATCTCTATACACTCTGTGATTATATATGTGGTCTTCTTTGGCGCATGTATGAGATGCACCCGGCTTTGTCCCTTAAAACCGGGTGTTACAGGGTGCTTCTCCTCCCCCTGCCGACACCTGAGCCTGTGGGGAACAGTTTGTTTTAAGTACGTGTACGTTTCTTGCGGCCGCTGAGGCCTAAACTTTTTTTAGTGTCAAAATATAAAGCTGTGTTTTCTTTCCTCTTGTTTCGAGCGTTAGGACTTGTTCAGTAGCAGAATCACTTATCCGAGCATGAGTTACTTTTCGCAGAAGGTGATGAGTGAGGTATCCGTATCCCAGAGGCATAGGAGTCCCTCGGCTCGGTCGGCCTTGCCATTCAAGGTTTCTCTAGCTCGTTTTTAGGATTCCGTTATCGATATAGTCGAAAGGCTCGAAAGTCGTTTTGGTAGAAAACTTTTTCGAGGAAAATTTTGACGCAGAGGGGGTTCCCCCCTTCTAGCCCCCGAGGGAGGTTCGGTTTTTGCTGAGGCAAGGTCGATCCTCCCTTGACGGTTAGACTTTTTATTTATGCATGTAAAGGGATCGAGATACATGAACGACTTAGAACACTTTAAGGGTAAAAGCGACGTAGCTGTTCGATGTTCCAAGTGTTGCTGTAGACCTCGCCTTGATCGTTGGCCAGCTTGTATGTCCCGGGCTTCAAAATTTTGGCGATGATGAACGACCCTTTCCAGGGAGGAATAAGCTTGTGGTGCCCTCGGGCGTCTTGTCATAGCCGAAGCACCAAATCTCCCACTTGGAAGCCTCGGGGCCGAATCCTACGGGCGTGGTAGCGTCGCAGAGACTGCTGATACCGCGCCGAGTGTAGTAGGGCTACGTCCCAAGCCTCTTCCAGCTGGTCCAGTGAATCTTCTCGGCTGGTCTGGTTGCTTCGGTCGTCGTATGCCTTTGTCCTCGGGGAACCGTATTCTAAGTCCGTGGGTAGGATGGCCTTGGCCCCATAGACTAGAAAGAACGGCGAGAAACTCGTGGCCCGGCTCGGCGTCGTCCTGAGACTCCAAACCACCGAGGGTAGCTCTTTTATCCACCGCTTGCCAAACTTGTTGAGGTCGTTGTAGATCCTCGGCTTTAGTCCCTACAAAATCATACCATTGGCGCGCTCCACCTGCCCGCTCAGGCCCTCCAGACATGGGTCCACTAGAGTAGATTTCACATGGGTCTCATACCCATTTCTCTCGATGCACTTTCTATCACATTGCGTGATAGACCCTTAGTGAATTGATCTGCTAGATTATTCGATGTGTGGACATAATCCACCGTTATAACTCCGGAGTTTTTCAGCTTTCTGACAGATTTTAATCTCCTCTTAACATGCCTTGTAGACTTCATGTTATTCCTAGAACTGTTAACCTTTGTAATCACAGTTTGGTTGTCACAGTTCATGGAAATAGCCGGTATCGGTTTTTCAACTACCAGTAAATCCAATAGGAAATTGAAAGTCGCCTAGAGGGGGGGTGAATAGGGCGAAACTGAAAATCTCAAAAATAATCACAACTACAAGCCGGGTTAGCGTTAGAAATATAAACGAGTCCGCGAGAGAGGGTGCAAAACAAATCGCAAGCAAATGAAGAGTGTGACACGCGGATTTGTTTTACCGAGGTTCGGTTCTCGCAAACCTACTCCCCGTTGAGGAGGCCACAAAGGCCGGGTCTCTTTCAACCCTTCCCTCTCTCAAACGGTCCCTCGGACCGAGTGAGCTTTTCTTCTTCTCAATCAAACGGGAACAAAACTTCCCCGCAAGGGCCACCACACAATTGGTGCCTCTTGCCTTGGTTACAATTGAGTTTTGATCACAAGAACAAGTGAGAAAGAAAGAAAGCGATCCAAGCGCAAGAGCTCAAACGAACACGGCAAATCTCTCTCGCTAGTCACTAAAGGCTTGAGTGGAATTGGAGAGGATTTGATCTCTTTGGTGTGTCTAGAATTGAATGCCTAGCTCTTGTAAGTGGTTGGAAGTTGGAAAACTTGGATGCAATGAATGGTGGGGTGGTTGGGGTATTTATAGCCCCAACCACCAAACATGACCGTTGGCTGGAGGCTTCTGTTCGATGGCGCACCGGACAGTCCGGTGCACACCGGACAGTCCGGTGCCCCTGCCACGTCATCAATGTCGTTGGATTCAGACCGTTGGAGCTTCTGACTTCTGGGCCCGCCTGGGTGTCCGGTGCACACCGGACAACAACTGTTCATTGTCCGGTGCGCCGGTATGGGCGCGCCTGACGTCTGCGTGCGCTGCGCGCGCATTAAATGCACCGCAGGTAGCCGTTGGCGCCGAAATAGCCGTTGCCCCGCTGGTACACCGGACAGTCCGGTGCACACCGGACATGTCCGGTGAATTATAGCGGAGCGGCTACCGCGCAAACCCGAGGCTGACGAGTTCCGGAGGACGCGCTTCCTTGGAGCACCGGACACTGTCCGGTGTACACCGGACAGTCCGGTGAATTATAGTGCGTCGGCTACCGAGAATTCCCGAGGGCGAAGAGTTTGAGTTGGAGTCCTCTGGGCGCACCGGACACTGTCCGGTGTACACCGGACAGTTCGGTGCCTTCAGCCAGAGGTGCCTTCGGTTGCTTCTTTGCTCCTTTGTTGAATCCAAAACTTGATCTTTTTATTGGCTAAGAGTGAACCTTTTGCACCTGTACAACTTATCCACTAGAGCAAAACTAGTTAGTCCAATATTTGTGTTGGGCAATTCAACCACCAAAATTATTTAGGAACTAGGTGTAAGCCTAATTCCCTTTCAATCTCCCCCTTTTTGGTGATTGATGCCAACACAACTCAAAGCAAATATAGAAGTGCATAATTGAACTAGTTTGCATAAGGTAAGTGCAAAGGTTGCTTGGAATTGAGCCAATAAATACTTACATGATTCGCATGGATTGTTTCTTTGTTTTTAACATATTGGACCACATTTGCACCAAAAGTTTTGTTTTTGCAAATTCTTTTGAAAAATCTTTTCAAAGTCCTTTTGCAAGATAGTCAAAGGTAAATGAATAAGATTTTGCAAAGCATTGTCAAGTTTTGAAATTTTCTTCCTTTGACCCAAATGCTTTTCCTTTGACTAAACAAAAACTCCCCCTCAAATAAAGTCTCCTCTTAGTGTTCAAGAGGGTTTTAAGACATCAATTTTGAAAATACTACTTGCTCCCCATTTAGAACACAAAGAGATACCAATTTTGAAATTTACCAATTGAAAATCATTAATTTTAAAATTAGGGTGGTGGTGCGGTCCTTTTGCTTTGGGCTCATATTTTCTCCCCCTTTGGCATGAATCGCCAAAAACGGAATCATTAGAGCCCAATAAAGTACTTTCTCCCCCTTTGGTCATAAAATGAATGAGTGAAGATTGTACCAAAGTTGGAGAGATGATGCGGAGCGACGGCGAAGGATGAGTAGTAGAGCGGAGTGGAAGCCTTTGTCTTCGCTGAAGACTCCAATTCCCTTTCAATATACCTATGACTTGGTTTGGAATACACTTGAAAACACATTAGTCATAGCATATATAAAAGAGATATGATCAAAGGTATACACGTGAGCTATGTGTGCAAGTTTAGCAAAAGAAATTCCTAGAATCTAGAATATTAAGCTCATGCCTAAGTCTGGTAAAAGATTGTTCATCAAGCGGCTTGGTAAAGATATCGGCTAATTGATCTTTAGTGTTAATGTATGAAATCTCGATATCCCCCTTTTGTTGGTGATCCCGAAGAAAATGATACCGAATGGCTATGTGCTTAGTGCGGCTATGCTCAACGGGATTGTCGGCCATTTTGATTGCACTCTCATTGTCACATAGCAAAGGGACTTTGGTTAATTTGTAACCGTAGTCCCGCAGGGTTTGCCTCATCCAAAGCAATTGCGCGCAACAATGACCTGCGGCAATATACTCGGCTTCGGCGGTAGAAAGAGCGACCGAATTTTGCTTCTTTGAAGCCCATGACACCAAGGATCTTCCCAAGAACTGGCAAGTCCCCGATGTGCTCTTCCTATTAATCTTACACCCCGCCCAATCGGCATCCGAATAACCAATCAAATCAAAAGTGGATCCCCGAGGGTACCAAAGTCCAAACTTAGGAGTATAAGCCAAATATCTCAAGATTCGTTTTACGGCCGTAAGGTGTGATTCCTTAGGGTCGGCTTGGAATCTTGCACACATGCAAACGGAAAGCATGATGTCCGGTCGAGATGCACATAAATAAAGCAATGAACCAATCATCGACCGGTATACCTTTTGATCCACGGACTTACCTCCCGTGTCGAGGTCGAGATGCCCATTTGTTCCCATGGGTGTCTTGATGGGCTTGGCATCCTTCATTCCAAACTTGCTTAGAATGTCTTGAGTATACTTTGTTTGGCAAATGAATGTGCCCTCTTGGAGTTGTTTGACTTGAAATCCTAGAAAATACTTCAACTCCCCCATCATAGACATCTCGAATTTTTGTGTCATAATCCTACTAAATTCTTCACATGTAGATTTGTTAGTAGACCCAAATATGATATCATCAACATAAATTTGGCATACAAACAAATCATTGTCAAGAGTCTTAGTGAATAAAGTAGGATCGGCCTTGCCGACTTTGAAGCCATTTGTAATAAGGAAATCTCTAAGGCATTCATACCATGCTCTTGGGGCCTGCTTGAGTCCATAAAGCGCCTTAGAGAGCCTATAAACATGATTAGGATACTCACTGTCTTCAAAGCCGGGAGGTTGCTCAACATAGACCTCCTCCTTGATTGGTCCATTGAGGAAGGCACTCTTCACGTCCATTTGATAAAGCTTGAAGCCATGGTAAGTAGCATAGGCCAATAATATGCGAATTGACTCAAGCCTAGCTACGGGTGCATAGGTTTCACCAAAATCCAAACCTTTGACTTGTGAATACCCCTTGGCCACGAGTCGAGCTTTGTTCCTTGTCACCACACCATGCTCGTCTTGCTTGTTGCGGAAGACCCACTTGGTTCCTACAACATTTTGATTAGGACGTGGAACCAAATGTCATACCTCATTCCTTGTGAAATTGTTGAGCTCCTCTTGCATCGCCATCACCCAATCCGAATCTTGAAGTGCTTCCTCTACCCTGTGTGGCTCAATAGAGGAAACAAAAGAGTAATGCTCACAAAAATGTGCAACACGAGATCGAGTGGTTACCCCTTTATGAATGTCGCCGAGGATGGTGTCGATGGGGTGATCTCTTTGTATTGCTTGGTGGACTCTTGGGTGTGGCGGCCTTGGTTGTTCATCCTCCTTGTCTTCATCATTTGCATCTCCCCCTTGATCGTTGCCGTCGTTTTGAGTTGGCTCATCTTCTTGATCTTCTTGTTCAACATCTTGAGCCTCATCCTCAACTTGAGTTGGTGGAGATGCTTGCATGGAGGAGGATGGTTGATCTTGTGCACTTGAAGACTCTTCAGATTCCTTAGGACACACATCCCCAATGGACATGTTCCTTAGTGCTATGCATGGAGCCTGTTCTTCACCTATCTCATCAAGATCAACTTGCTCTACTTGAGAGCCGTTAGTCTCATCAAACACAACGTCACAAGAAACTTCAACAAGTCCTGAGGACTTGTTAAAGACTCTATATGCCCTTGTGTTTGAGTCATATCCTAGTAAAAAGCCTTCTACAGTTTTAGGAGCAAATTTTGATTTTCTACCTCTTTTGACAAGAATAAAACATTTGCTACCAAAAACTCTAAAATATGAAATATTTGGCTTTTTACCGATTAGGAGTTCATAAGATGTCTTCTTGAGGATTCGATGAAGATATAACCGGTTGATGGCGTAGCAGGCAGTGTTGACCGCTTCGGCCCAAAACCGATCCGGTGTCTTGTATTCATCAAGCATGGTTCTTGCCATGTCCAATAGAGTTCGATTCTTCCTCTCCACTACACCATTTTGTTGTGGAGTGTAGAGAGAAGAGAACTCATGCTTGATGCCCTCCTCCTCAAGGAAGCCTTCGATTTGAGAGTTCTTGAACTCCGTCCCATTGTCGCTTCTAATTTTCTTGATCCTTAAGCCGAACTCATTTTGAGCCCGTCTCAAGAATCCCTTTAAGGTCTCTTGGGTATAAGATTTGTCCTGCAAAAAGAACACCCAAGTGAAGCGAGAATAATCATCCACAATTACAAGACAATACTTACTACCGCCGATGCTTATGTAAGCGATCGGGCCGAATAAATCCATGTGTAGGAGCTCCAGTGGCCTGTCGGTAGTCATGATGTTTTTGTGTGGATGATGAGTGCTAACTTGCTTCCCGGCTTGGCATGCGCTACAAATCCTGTCTTTCTCAAAATGAACATTGGTTAGTCCTAAAATGTGTTCTCCCTTTAGAAGCTTGTGAAGATTCTTCATTCCAACATGGGCTAGTCGGCGGTGCCAGAGCCAACCCAAGTTAGTCTTAGCAATCAAGCAAGTGTCGAGTTCAGCTCTATCAAAATCTACCAAGTATAGCTGACCCTCTAACACTCCCTTAAATGCTATTGAATCATCACTTCTTCTAAAGACAGTAACACCTATATCAGTAAATAGACAGTTGTAGCCCATTTGACATAATTGGGATACGGAAAGCAAATTGTAATCTAAAGAATCTACAAGAAAAACATTGGAAATAGTATGGTCAGGTGATATAGCAATTTTACCCAAACCTTTGACCAAACCTTGATTTCCATCCCCGAATGTGATAGCTCGTTGGGGATCTTGGTTTTTCTCATAAGAGGAGAACATCTTTTTCTCCCCTGTCATGTGGTTTGTGCACCCGCTGTCGAGTATCCAACTTGAGCCCCCGGATGCATAAACCTACAAAACAATTTTAGTTCTTGATTTTAGGTACCCAAACGGTTTTGGGTCCTTTAGCATTAGAAACAAGAACTTTGGGTACCCAAACACAAGTCTTGGAGCCCTTGTGTTTGCCCCCAACAATTTTGGCAACTACCTTGCCAGATTTGTTAGTTAAAACATAAGATGCATCAAAAGTTTTAAATGAAATGGCATGATCATTTGATGCATTAGGAGTTTTCTTTCTAGGCAACTTGGCACGGGTTGGTTGCCTAGAACTAGATGTCTCACCCTTATACATGAAAGCATGATTGGGGCCAGAGTGAGACTTCCTAGAATGAGTTCTCCTAATTTTGCTCTCAGGATAGCCGGCAGGGTACAAAATGTAACCCTCGTTATCCTGAGGCATGGGAGCCTTGCCCTTAACAAAGTTAGATAAATTCTTTGGAGGGGCATTAAGTTTGACATTGTCTCCCCTTTGGAAGCCAATGCCATCCTTGATGCCAGGGCGTCTCCCATTATAGAGCATGCTTCTAGCAAATTTAAATTTTTCATTTTCTAAGTCATGCTCACTAATCTTAGCATTAAGTTGTGCTATGTGATCATTTTGTTTTTTAATTAAGGCTAGGTGATCATGGATAGCATCAACATTAATATCTCTACACCTAGTACAAATGGAAATATGCTCAGTAGATGTAGAGGGTTTGCAAGTTTTTAATTCTACAACCTTAGCATGCAATATTTCATTCTTACTTCTAAGGTCAGAAATAGTAGCATTGCAAACATCAAAATCTTTAGTCTTAGCAATCAAATTTTCATTTTCTAATCTAAGACTAGCAAGAGAAATGCTCAATTCTTCAATCCTAGCAAGCAAATCATCATTATCATTTCTAGGATTTGGAATTGAAACATTGCAAATATGAGAATCAACCTTAGCTAACAAATTAGCATTTTCATTTCTAAGGTTGTCTATAGTCTCATGGCAAGTACTTAGCTCACTAGACAATTTTTCACATTTTTCTATTTCTAGAGCATAAGCATTTTTAACCTTAACATGCTTCTTATTTTCTTTAATAAGGAAGTCCTCTTGAGAATCCAAGAGATCATCCTTCTCATGTATAGCACTAATCAATTCATTTAATTTTTCTTTTTGTTGCATGTTGAGGTTAGCAAAAAGAATGCGCAAGTTATCCTCCTCATTTTTATCATCATCCTCATCACTAGATGTTTCATATTTAGTGGAGGACCTTGATTTTACCTTCTTTTTGTCGTCCTTGGCCATGAGACACTTGTGGCCGACGTTGGGGAAGAGGAGTCCCTTGGTGACGGCGATGTTGGCGGCGTCCTCGTCGTCGGAGGAGTCGCTTGAGCTTTCGTCGGAGTCCCACTCCCGACAAACATGGGCATCGCCGCCCTTCTTCTTGTAGTACTTCTTCTTTTCTCTCCTCTTTCCCTTCTTGTCGTTGCCCCTGTCACTGTCACTAGACATAGGACATTTTGCAATAAAATGACCGGGCTTACCACACTTGTAGCAAACCTTCTTGGAACGGGATTTGTAATCCTTCCCCTTCCGTTGCTTGAGGATTTGCCGAAAGCTTTTGATGATTAAGGCCATCTCCTCATTGTCGAGCTTGGAGGCGTCAATTGGTTGTCTACTTGGTGTAGACTCCTCCTTCTTCTCCTCCGTTGCCTTGAAGGCCACGGGTTGCGCCTCGGATGTGGAAGGTTCATCAAGCTCGTTGATCTTCTTGGAGCCTTTAATCATGCATTCAAAGCTCACAAAATTCCCGATAACTTCCTCGGGGGTCATTAGTGGATATCTAGGATTACCACGAATTAATTGAACTTGAGTGGGGTTAAGGAAAATAAGTGCTCTTAAAATAACCTTAACCACCTCGTGGTCATCCCATTTTTTGCTCCCGAGGTTGCGCACTTGGTTCACCAAGGTCTTGAGCTGATTGTACATGTCTTGTGGCTCCTCCCCTTGGCGAAGACGAAAGCGACCGAGCTCCCCCTCGATCGTTTCCCGCTTGGTGATCTTGGTGAGTTCATCACCCTCGTGCGCCGTCTTGAGTAGGTCCCAAATCTCCTTTGCGTTCTTCAACCCTTGCACTTTGTTGTATTCCTCCTTGCTTAGAGAGGCAAGGAGAATGGTTGCGGCTTGGGAGTTGAAGTGCTCGATTTGGGCCACTTCGTCCGTGTCATAATCCTCATCCCCTATTGATGGTACCTGTACTCCAAACTCAACAACATTCCATATACTTTTGTGGAGTGAGGTTAGATGAAATTTCATTAAATCACTCCACCTAGCATAATCTTCGCCATCAAAAGTCGGCGGTTTGCCTAATGGAACGGAAAGTAAAGGAGTATGTCTAGATGTACGGGGATAGTTTAAGGGGATCTTACTAAACTTCTTGCGCTCTTGGCGCTTAGAAGTTACGGACGCCGCGTCGGAGCCGGAGGTGGATGTCGATGAAGAATCGGTCTCGTAGTAGACCACCTTCCTCATCCTCCTTTTCTTGTCCCCACTCCGATGCGGCTTGTGAGAAGAAGATTTTTCCTTCTTCTCTTTGTGGTGAGAAGAGGAAGATCTTTTGTCCTTCCGTTTGGAGGAGTTCTTCTTCTTCTCCCTCCTCTTGGTGCGGGACTCTTCCGATGAAGTGCTCCCTTGGCTTGTAGTGGGCTTGTCGCCGGTCTCCATCTCCCTCTTGGCGTGATCTCCCGACATCACTTCGAGCGGTTAGGCTCTAATGAAGCACCGGGCTCTGATACCAATTGAAAGTCGCCTAGAGGGGGGGGTGAATAGGGCGAAACTGAAAATCTCAAAAATAATCACAACTACAAGCCGGGTTAGCGTTAGAAATATAAACGAGTCCGCGAGAGAGGGTGCAAAACAAATCGCAAGCAAATGAAGAGTGTGACACGCGGATTTGTTTTACCGAGGTTCGGTTCTCGCAAACCTACTCCCCGTTGAGGAGGCCACAAAGGCCGGGTCTCTTTCAACCCTTCCCTCTCTCAAACGGTCCCTCGGACCGAGTGAGCTTTTCTTCTTCTCAATCAAACGGGAACAAAACTTCCCCGCAAGGGCCACCACACAATTGGTGCCTCTTGCCTTGGTTACAATTGAGTTTTGATCACAAGAACAAGTGAGAAAGAAAGAAAGCGATCCAAGCGCAAGAGCTCAAACGAACACGGCAAATCTCTCTCGCTAGTCACTAAAGGCTTGAGTGGAATTGGAGAGGATTTGATCTCTTTGGTGTGTCTAGAATTGAATGCCTAGCTCTTGTAAGTGGTTGGAAGTTGGAAAACTTGGATGCAATGAATGGTGGGGTGGTTAGGGTATTTATAGCCCCAACCACCAAACATGACCGTTGGCTGGAGGCTTCTGTTCGATGGCGCACCGGACAGTCCGGTGCACACCGGACAGTCCGGTGCCCCTGCCACGTCATCAATGCCGTTGGATTCAGACCGTTGGAGCTTCTGACTTCTGGGCCCGCCTGAGTGTCCGGTGCACACCGGACAACAACTGTTCATTGTCCGGTGCGCCGGTATGGGCGCGCCTGACGTCTGCGCGCGCTGCGCGCGCATTAAATGCACCGCAGGTAGCCGTTGGCGCCGAAATAGCCGTTGCCCCGCTGGTACACCGGACAGTCCGGTGCACACCGGACATGTCCGGTGAATTATAGCGGAGCGGCTACCGCGCAAACCCGAGGCTGACGAGTTCCGGAGGACGCGCTTCCTTGGAGCACCGGACACTGTCCGGTGTACACCGGACAGTCCGGTGAATTATAGTGCGTCGGCTACCGAGAATTCCCGAGGGCGAAGAGTTTGAGTTGGAGTCCTCTGGGCGCACCGGACACTGTCCGGTGTACACCGGACAGTCCGGTGCCTTCAGCCAGAGGTGCCTTCGGTTGCTTCTTTGCTCCTTTGTTGAATCCAAAACTTGATCTTTTTATTGGCTAAGAGTGAACCTTTTGCACCTGTACAACTTATCCACTAGAGCAAAACTAGTTAGTCCAATATTTGTGTTGGGCAATTCAACCACCAAAATTATTTAGGAACTAGGTGTAAGCCTAATTCCCTTTCAGAAGTCACGGAGCCACTCGGCCTCAGCCCCAACAGTGTCTAATGTTGCGAGTTCTGCTTCCATTGTAGACTTTGTTAAGATAATCTGCTTGCAAGACTTCCAGGAAATAGCGCCACCTCCAAACAGAAACACATATCCGCTTGTGGCATAAAGCTCATCAGAATCAGAAATCCAGTTGGCTTCACAATAGCCTTCCAGCACTTTTGGGTTTCCAGTATAATGAATATCGTATGTCATAGTACCTTTCAAATACCGCAACACTCTCTCAAGAGCACGCCAGTGACCATCTCCTAGTTTTGACACAAACCGACTCAGCTTACTCACAGCATATGAGATGTCCGGCCTTGTTGCACTTGCAAGGTACATGACCGAGCCAATGATCTGTGAGTATGTCAATTGATCCCTTGCTATTCTCTGATTCTTTCTCAATAGCATGTTAGGGTCATAAGGTGTTTAGAGCAGGATCACAGTCACTAAAACCAAAGCGACTCAATACCTTTTCCACATAATGAGATTGTAACAAAGTTACCCCACCATCACCTTCTCTAACAAGCTGATGTTTAGAATGACATCAGCTTCTCCCAAATATTTCATTTTGAAATTGCTCGATAGAAGATTTTTAACTTCCTCAATCACATTGAGATTTGATCCAAAGATCAAGATGTCATCAACATAAAGGCACAACATAACAGACTCACCCACACCATACCGATAATACACACACATGTCAGATTCATTTACAGCAAAGCCAGCAGCTGTAAGAGTATTATCAAACTTTTCATGCCATTGCTTAGGTGCTTGTTTTAGGCCATACAATGATTTTATCAACCTACACACATTGTTCTCTTGACCATCCGCAATGAACCCTTCTGGCTGATCCATGTAGATCTCCTCATCCAACTCTCCATTTAGGAAAGTTGTCTTAACATCCATCTGATGAATGATAAGACCATAAGAGGCTGCCACGGCTATTAATGTGCAAATTGTAGTCAATCAAGCCATTGGTGAGTAGGTATCAAAGAAATCTTCACCCTTTTTTTGGGTATATCCTTTGGCCACAAGCCTTGCCTTGTACCTTTCGATAGTACCATCAGGCCTAAGCTTTTTCTTGAAGATCCATTTGTAGCTTATAGGTTGACAACCATAAGGACGGTCAACGACCTCCCAAGTTCCATTAGACATAATAGATTCCATCTCACTCCTTACTGCTTCCTTCCATAAGTCAGCATCAGGAGAGGAATATGCCTCACTAATGGTAGTTGGTGTGTCTTCCACAATGTACACTATAAAGTCATTACCAAAGGATTTTGCAACCCTCTATCTCTTGCTCTTTCGAGTGACTATAGTGTCATCCTCCTCAGGGATGTGCACGTGAAGATCCTCAGCATGATCTATAGAATAGACAGTTCGTGCTCATGGGGAATTATAGTCTCATGACTTGTATCACTAGGTGTATTCTTCATGGGAAACTCATTCTCAAAAAATGTTGCGTCTCTTGATTCCATGATAGTATCAACATACATATCAGGCACATCAGATTTTATAATTAAGAACCAATACCCTGTGCTGTGAAAAGAGTACCCAAGGAATATACAATCAACAGTTTTAGGCCCAAGTTTACGCTTTTTGTTGATTGGCACATTCACTTTAGCCAAGCAACCCCAAGTGCGCAAATATGAGAGATTTAATCTTCTCTTTTCCCATTCCTCAAATGGTGTGATCTCTTTGTTCTTTGTTGGAACTCTGTTCAGGACATAACACGCTGTCAAAATCGCCTCACCCCACCATGCCTTGGATAATCCCGCTGTACTCAACATGGCATTCACCAAATCTGTTAGAGTGTGGTTTTTCCTTTCAGCAATCCCATTGGATTGTGGTGAGAATGGCGGTGTCCTCTCATTAATAATACCATGTTCCACGCAGAACTCATCGAACACATTAAAGAAATATTCTCCACCTCGATTGGACCTTAACCGTTTCATTTTCCTCTCAAGTTGGTTCTCAACTTCAGCTTTATAGGTCTTAAAATAATTAAACGCTTCATCTTTTGTTTTTAAGAGATACACATAGCAAAATCTGGTGGAGTCATCTATAAAAGTGAGAAAATATCTTTTACCACATTTTGTCAAAATTCCATTCATCTCGCATAGATCAGAATGAACAAGTTCTAGAGGTGCCAAATTCCTCGCCTCAGCAGCCTTGTGAGGTTTGCGGGTTGTTTTGATTCAGCACACACATGACACTTAGACTTTTTGACCAAGTTAAATTTAGGAATTAGATTTAGATTTGCTAACCGCATTAGACAGCCAAAGCTTGCATGACAAAAACGTGAATGCCATAAATCTGATCATCAGAAAAATTAATAGAATTCACCATTTTATTACACACATCATGCAGTGATAAGCGGAACAAGCCTCCACAGTCATATCCTTTACCAACAAAAGTACCATGTTTCGACACAGCACATTTATTTGACTCAAGAACAACTTTGTATCCATCTCGACATAGCATAGAAGCACTAACGAGATTCTTCTTGATAGAGGGCACATGCTGCACGCTCTTCAATGGCACCGTCTTTCCTGAAGTAAACTTCAGAATGACCGTACCAACACCAAGAACATGAGCACGCGACCCATTTCCCATTAACAAGGTGCCAGACCTCCCGACCTGGTAGGAGGAGAACATAGAGACATCAGCACACACATTAATATTTGCACCACTGTCCATCCACCACTCAGGTGATTTAAAAACTGAAAGAACAAATGGTAAAGAATTACCATACCAAGATGTTCCATCTCCAGTTTCAGTGGTTACAACATTAGCTGATTTCTTTTCCTGTGTGAACTTGCGATCAGGGCACTCTCTAGCCCAATGTTGATCACTGCCATAGACAAAACATCCTCCCTTTCCCTTGTTATTGTTATTGTTCTTCTTTTTAAACTGTGCTGTTTGAACAGGTTTATTTGTATTCTCTTGTTTGTTCTGGTTTTTCTTCTTGTTGAACTTGCGGAAGTTTCTCTTCTGCACCACATTAGCAGTAGAGGTCTCCACTCCTTTTCCATTGTCCTTTGTTCTAGCCTTTTCCTCAACATCAAGAGTACCAATGAGCTCTTCCACATTGAACTCTTGTCTCTTATGTTTGAGAGAGGTAGCAAAGTCCTTCCAAGAAGGTGGCAACTTGGCGATTATACCGCCAGCCACAAACTTGTCAGGCAAAGGACAATGAAAAAGTTCGAGTTCCTTAGCTAGTGCCTGAAACTCATGAGCCTGTTCCACTACAGATCGGTTCTCAACCATCTTGTAGTCATACAGCTGCTCTATGAGATACAGCTCGCTACCAGCGTCAGTAACTCTAAACTTTCCAACAAGTGCATCCCACAACTCTTTCACTGTAGGAAGGATGATATAGCTTTTCTGGAATTTTGTATCAAGTGCGCTAATTACCGCTCCTTGAAAGAGGTTGTCTTCAGCCTTAAACTTAGCCTCATCCTTAGGAGGTAAGTCGGCAGGCTTGCCCTCAGCGGCATGAAAACAAGACATTGCAGTAAGCCACAATTCCATTTTAGCTTTCCAGATCAAGAAGTTTTTACCATCAAAAGGATCAGGCTTTAGCACAACAGCAAAACCTCTGATAGAAAAATGCCTAACATTAGGTTTTTGGATTGTTAGAATTATAGGCATTTTCCATATCATTTTAATTCCATAAATTAACATTATGATGATGACATATAAAAGATAATTAATCATAGAAATCGTGATCTCAAATATATCCATAACAATATGGATCATGAGAACATAAAGCATATGAATCATATAAATATAATAAGCATATAAACATGGTACATGTATTATGATGGAACAACTGAAAATAAACAGATAGCAACATAAACAGCATGACTGCAAAATTAAAACAAACAGATATAACATATTATAATATGACAGAATAGATAAGATAAAATCATGGCTACATATGAAACAACAGAGATAAATATATGAAACATATATAATCTGCAGAACGCAAAACAGTAAGGACATAAATTGATCATACCCTCCCATGCGCTCTGAGGATCCAAATCCTTGTCCAGCTTCTCTTGTAATGTCGCCAGGAAGAAGAAGATGTTTTGGGCAGTCGCATAGACGCTCCCCAAAAACCTAATTGTCGATCCCCCGTGCAAGGTCTCAAACGACAAGGGCTTCGGAGGCACCTGCCCTCTCGCGTCTCTGTGCGCGCAGAGCTACGAGATGGAAATACCCACACTTGCGGCTAGATTGTGGTTCTAAAAGTGTTTTGCTCGCGTACGATGGGACAGGGGTTCTCCCCTACTTAACCTTTCGCGGAAGGAAGCTAAAGGAGAAGGGTCGCATGTGGCACGCCAAGAGACGGGCAGCTGAAGGATAAGGGTCTTGCATGCGGCACGCCAAGAGACGGGCTAGAGTTGAAACTCCCGCGGTTAATGAGTGCTAAAAATTAACACACCAAACCCACTCGCCGCCTGCCTACCTGCCTCGCCACGCCCGGCCCGAGCCCGACCTAGCCGGCGGCGGCGCGCGTGCGTGGCACGCCCTTGTTCGTTTCTTGACTTCTCAAATTAAGTGGAATAATTCGCACCATATAAGTCAAGTCAACGACCCTTGGACTTCCAATATGGTACTTTTGGTATTCTCCACTATTACACACAATAGAGTTTATTGAATAAATGGGCCAAGCCCATAAAAGATCCAACAGAGGCTACAAGACTTTCTTTTCTCTAACCAGGGTCAAAAAGGGAGTGCATGTTTTTGGCTCCTGCAGAGAACCACAACTGCATCTCATCTTTGAAACCATCTTCTAAGGTAGAAAGGCATGGCCGAGCTCTGTAAAAAACACACCTATTTCTCTGTTTCCAAAGACTCCAAACCCAAGGATGACCACATTATTAAAGCCCTTTCTTTTGCTTGTAGGGATCCTAGCTGAAGCCTTCCTACACCATTCAACAAAACCAGATTCTCTTCTCTTAGGAGCCACAGAAGAGAGACCAAGTGGAGTTAATATATTATGCCAAAACTATCTTGTGAAGACGCATTTGGATAGAATATGTTGTACAGTTTCATCTTCTTGATCGCGTAGAACACAATTTTCAGGATAATTAAGCCCCCTTTTTTGAGTCTATCATATGTCCAACATTTATTGTTTATAACAAGTCAAACAAAGACCTTGCACTTAGGGGCAGCCCAGCTCTTCCAAATTCCTTTGTAGGGCTCAAAGGATTCCGCCCCAATGATGATAGGCTTATTTGAGATAGACTTATATCTGAACTTTATAAAGTGGTGGAATGTTAAATTTCAAGCCAAATATATTACTTTATTAAGTGAATTCCAATTTCTCCAAAATGAATAGATACAAACGGCCCGTTGGTCTATTTTATGTGTCTCCTCATATTTTGATTTATTTAATTAGACATCCTAGAAGGCTAGAACCCAATTAGTTAATTACATTTAAAAGTTATGACCAAGCTCATGTTCAGGCCAATGAATGAAGGAACTCTATTACTTTCTTAGATTCTGACATTTAAAATGAACATGTTTATGATAACCGTGAATCATCTTTATGATGTTTGCAACGTGAACAGAGGACTTGTTTTTAGTATTAGACGCAGTGAAACGAAACATATACCTATTAAAGCTCAAATCTGGCCGCTTTCCTTGCAGAATTTGCACTTCTTCACAGGGGATGATGATACTACATCTGTTAATCTCAGATCTCTTCAGTTATCGACTTACTGTTGATGTAGATTTTTGCATGCTATATCGCTATTATTGCAAGGGTCTTGGACTATGCTGTAATTTTGGCAACAGCCAAAGCTGAGGTTGAAAGGTATATCGGTTTAACCAAATAAAGTATGAGTGCAAACCAACTCACCTTGCAAACAAAACACAAGGATGGGAGACCTTTTTTTTAAAAAAAAAATATTCAGGGAGGCACCTCCATCCTTGGTCTTGTTTGCACGGTTTGTACTAATAGATTGCTTTGCACCTGATATATTCCCGTTTAACCACGCATCTACCTTAACCAAAGTGCCAGATTTTCATCTCTCTTACTATGATTCGGCATACCTAGTTCTTATCTAGCTTTATTTGTTGTATTGATTTACAAAACTGAGACCTGTGTAGTAAGAAACGATGGTGCTACATGTGTATCCATTTTTATGTATAATTTAACCACAATCAATGTTGAGTTTGCGATCCAAATTCTGAAGAAGGCGGCCAAGTTGGCGAGCGAAGCGGAGGCCCGGCCTTCCCGCGGCCAGGGACGCCTGGGGGTGCGGGGGGCGGAGCCCCCGTGGTACGGATCATTTTAGGGTTTCACCTCTATAAATATCTTTGTAAGCCGCAGGAGATAATTATCTCAATTGTAAATCTCCTGCGATCTGTAACCACTCGAAAATAGTGAGAAGTTGCTGGCCGGCGCTCGTGGTTTTTTCCCCTTCGCTTTAGAGGGGTTTTCCACGTTAAATCCGTGTCTTCTCTGTGATTGATCCTCTTTGTGTCGTATTTATTTATAACAATCAATTACTCACTCATCCTCCAAATGAGACATGGAACAGAACTATGTGCTACGGATTGTTTGTGCATAGTCGTCCCATTCATCCTATTATAAATAAATTGTTTTCTAAGACTGTCTCCAGTAATGTCCTCTATATTCATCCTCTATATCCGTCCTTTATAGTCTCCTCTAAAAGATTCTATCCTCTATATCTCCTTCATCTCCAACAACGTCCTCTAAATTACCTTCTCTATACTCAAATACCTATATTAGAGACATTTTTTATTTTTATTTTTTGTACATACGTATTTGTTATACTCTCAAATGTATTGTACATATTTTAGTTTTGCTAAACCGATTATTTAAAGTATTCAAATGGATAGATGACCGTTTAGAGAAACTCTATATATAGAGAATCCAGCAGGGTTCTCTAAATTTAGAGAACCGTTTAGAGGACGCTGCTGTAGAGTGTAGAGGACCATTTGATCCTCTATATTTAGAGTAGAGGACTCTTTAGGGTTCCTTGCTTGAGCCAGCCTAAACTGACATAGTTTGCTCCGAGCACAAGGACTTCTTCAACAGTATTTTTTGAACGGAAAGCTTATTACATCCTAAAATTGCTAACCTTTTGTTTTTGAAAGAAAAGCTTATCCTGTTCGTTGCATCTTGCCACATGTTGAGAAAAATAACTAGTATTCAAAATAACAAATGGGATTTCTCGACCTTGCTCCATGCACGCCCCCCCCCCCCCCCAACTTGTTTGATTTTCAACAATTACAATGGCCTTTTCTTTCCCTTGTTTCGCTGTCGCTAGTTATGATGTCGCATCACTTCACTTCTGCGAGCCACACACAAACTGGTGTTGGTGAAGTTGTTTCGTGTGCCGGGACAGTGATGGATCACAGAAAACTTTGAACTTTCTTACACTAGTCTGGACCAGACCGATGGTGAACTGATGGTGCTGCTAGCTAGGGGCCTGTCAATGCTAAGCATCATCACCAACATTTAATTACCTGACCAGTGATTATAGTGAGTGAATCATGTGTGGATTGCTTTTTTTTTTGCTTGCATGCTAAGCCGAGTAGTTTGTGTTTCCTTGCTATTACACGGCGTTCTAGAATCATATCAAAGAATAAAGACCTTCGCTGGTTCACATCTGGACCTTTCACTTTTTTTTATGGATGAATCTGTTTGAACCTTTTTACTATTCTCTGTTTTTGTTCTGTCGCTGCCCTGTTGAAAGAATATAAAAAATCTCACTCACAACCTTAGTCCTTACACGTAAATGGTAAGTTAGAAGTAACTATATTTTCTCTATTCCTTGATAGGTAACTCCTAGAGTTTCCTCAAGTCGATCTTCTTTGTATTTGACAAAAATCTATAAAAAAAAGAGCACACACACATATATATATATATATATATAATAAGCTTATTCCAAAAAATATATTTTATTCTGAGTCTAATAGTACTGGTTTGATGTCATAAATCTTTGCTTTTTTTCTATCAATTTAATCAAACTTATTGTTTTTTAAAAGAAAAATAATTTATTCAGATAGAGAGACAGTATGTACAACTAGGGACGGCTATTCACTTGTCTGCGTCTCATCAGCAGGACAACATTTACGTTTTCTTTGCTATTACACAACATCCTTCTTTTCTGAACGAACTATCACACAAAATTCTAGAAGAACAATCCAAGAAAGGACAGAGACCCTAGCTAGCTTGCTGGTCGAGAAGAATCGATCAACGTGATCGAACCCTCGTTGCCCCCCGGTTTCTGTTTGGTTCAGCTTTTTACTGACCAGTTTTTTTAAAAATCTAGCTGTACTCTGTAAAAAGAATCTGAGTATCATGAGGGTTACACGCGAAGAAATATGAAGTGATCCAAAGAGGTCAACATCTAGAAAATGATGGATTACTACTCTCATGACGACTCAACCGATTCTATGTCCATATTGATTTTGGACGGTTCTTACCAAATCAATTCTTATAAAAGCGGACCGAAAAGCTGGACGTTTGGTAATCCACAATAGCTTTTAGTAGCTAGAAGCTGAAAAAAAACTCAAACAAGCAGGACCTATATATATTAGAAATATACTATTGCAGCTTATTAGAAGTTAGAACTTAGAAGTGCTTAGAAGCACATTGAACTTTATTACAAGCCCAAGAGGCCAAGACCTGGTGTGTTCCTGTAATAATATAACTCATCTTATTGACGACAGATTATTTCTTATATATAAACAAGCCGGGACGGCGGTTCAGTTGTTTGTACTTGTACCTCTTGAAGAAGAAGCATCAAGAGCACCACGTCACGCATTCTTTTCTGCCTCTCGAAGAAGCCGATGCGTCTTGGTCAAGGGCTGTACGCATGTGTGTACACAACACACCGACAACGAAGAGCAGCAGCATACCGACAGCACAAGTAGGCAACATCGAAAAGGTATGGGCTAGCTACTAGCCTGAGTGCAATATCTATTCAAAAAGGTTAATGATTACTTGAAGCAAATTAGCGACTATTGGTATGTCTGTCACTATTTATGGTTTTTTCGGAAGAGTTTCACTTAACGTCTTGTTTGGATTGTTGGAATTGAATTCCATTCTAATAATAATAATTAGGCATATATCAATTAAACTAATTCGGTTTTATATAAAAGATATTTGTATACTATTATTAGCAAGATATCAGAGATATTTATGTGCTACATTTTTACTATATAGGAGTGAGACGAAGAGTGTCGTGTAAGTTACAGAGTAGAAACAAATTCTACTAATGCATAAAATAATTTCCCATCCTCCACCCCATAAATTTGAGATAGACTTATATCTGAACTTTGGAAAGTGATAGAATGCTAAATTCCAAACTAAATAAGTTACTTTATTGAGTGAATTTCAATTCCTCTAAAATGAAGGGATCCAAATGCCACGTTAAATAATTCCGGCTTCGGTTTTCCGGCTTCACCATAAAACAACTTCAACAAATTATTGAGGTGGGTTCGAGGAGAAATGTTTGTCTTTCACATGGGCTCCGGCTTCTATAATACAATTGATTTGTGTGAGCTTCCTTGATTATCCTTGATAATTAGTGGACTATCATAGGAGAACCTAAGCAATTCAATAGCAATGGTCATCCTAACATTGGTATTGGATTGAGAGCCATTTCAATTACCACTCGGATTTGGTATTAGATCCAATTCAATTGCATGACTCTCAATATATCGACATCCAAATGGAGCATATGCCTTTTTTTTGTGTGTACGTATTAGCTTAAATGCATATGGTAGGTTGAAGGGGGAGACCCAAGATATGGCGCAAGGGCATGTTTATTAGAGTCCATGACACGGCTCTCCAAGTGAAAGAGAGAGTGTCTCTAAAAATAAGTTTTGTAATAAACAAAGTTTATTAGTTGTATGGGACGTCTCTTCGAAAAAAAACATAACTAGAACGAGAGCCAGTCTCGTCTCTTCTAATTAACTAGTTGAATGCCCGTGCGTTGCTACGGAGATGAATATGTTATGATAAGATATATTGTAATTCAAAAATACTAATTGTCATTTTACGTTATTGTTAGCATCTTTTAAATGTTAAGAATTTTTAAACAACAAACAAATCCATCGATCAAAAGTTTCAGTAACCTGTGTTTCCCCAAAAAAATTAAAAGACCCAAATAGAAAAAAACATATTGTTAAGTAATGAGATGCATATGGGAACTAACATAAGCTTTCTTTGTTGTCTCGTCTGCTCGAAGAAGACCACTTTTCCCACTCAAAGGTAGGGGTGGTAATGGATCATAATCCAAATACCCCTTCACAAAATTTAGAACACTTAAATAGTTTTAGTTCAAAAATAAATAGAAATAATGCCTGATCCTATTCTTATTTGATCCTTAAAATTTATAGTATAAAATATAGAGCCCATTACTATCCCAACCCACAGTTGGCTCACAAGCTGCTGAGAATACGTGTCTGAGCTGTCGTTTCCAATGGCGGCACGTCTTGCAGAAGTAGCACGGTTGCGAGAGGCTGTAGTTATTTTAGTACCAAAACTTGGTATGCGTGGACTCGCACCGAGGACACTTGAGTGGCTGGTCATGCTGTAGGCAGTGCTGGCCAATACCAGCAACATTTAGATAAGTTTGATCAGAAGCCAATGCAAAGTAATTGGTCGTATTCACAATATCAATGCCATGTGGAAAAATTCCTTGTCTTCCAGCATTCTCATGAAAGGTAGTAGAAGCAACTCTTCTACAATTAACCTATCATAATTAGGTGCACATGCATTACAATGGCTTCTACATAATAAAAGGATATACACCTTGTTAAATAGAGAGTGAGATAGGTAGTCTGCTAGGATAACAAGTGAGATAGATAGTCTGCTAGAGATAGCCTCTCAACACGTTTGATCAAATTTCAAGGACCAAAGTACCTATTTCAATTTTTCAAGTCAGACTGGAACCCAACCACATGGTTCATTCTCAGAACTTGACCACAGTTCATTTTTAGGAAAAAGAACATAACCTCTTGAATTAACGTGACATCAATGCAAGGGCCATCCAATCTGTCCAACGTTTTTGTCCAGTTCATTCGCATCATGAGCAGCCTTGAGTACTTAAACTGAATCATAACTCCAACATTTCTTTTCACTTCCAACTTCCACTGGAATAAATCTCTTCTACTAAAATTCCACCCTATTTGCTTGCTCCAGACGTAGCCATGACAACTTCGTCCTCCTCGCATGCTAAGGCGTGTAAGGACTCCGGACCCAATATTTCCTTTAAACTGAGCTATATACGCTTTCTCTCCCCCATCAAATAAGATATAACCGAACTTACAACTGCTTTGATCACATGGTGAATTTTTGTGTGAAAGAAAACAAATGATCAATGCACCCAATTCCATGGTTGTTCGTGCCTTGATCATGAACTGAAGCAGAAGTCTAGCATTCTTCAATCCAAACTTCCAAGAGCATGCACAGGAAATTGGTAACAAACTTTGTTCACATCCAACTTTGGTTGAAAACTGCACCACCTTTCAAGGAATATGAAAACAACAACACAATCAGTTTCAGGAATGAGCACATATCTTTAAGTGAGAAACATCATAAATAAGACAAAAGTAAGCATGAAGCATGGTTCTCGTGTCACTTTCATTTAAATTCAATTTAGATTTGAAGACAGAAACTTGAATTCTACAAGAAAAATGAGTGAATGACCAGCCACAATCATTTTTCAGGAGACAAAAACAGAAGCAAAAACATATACAGAAAAATGTAATTGATTTATGCCATGGTCATGAGCAAATTGATCAAATTTGTTAAGCTTTTGAGAGATTCTTGGTAGTGCTATAATGGCAAGATATTGTGCATGAACAATCTCCAGAACACGAATTTGTTGCTTTGATTTCTCTATCAATATTTTTCCTCGATAGCATGAGCTGGCAACAAGATGCAAATCTCAAAGTTGGTCTGCCAACCCGATCCTATGCTTACAAGCTACCAGCCTACTGGATCATTCATCCATACAAGATTCTTTCAAGACCAGACCATATATGCAAAACCAAAGAGACATGCCAAATTACAGGAATTCATGCTAACAAGAAAAGGAGCGATTAGAATTCACAAACATGATACCATAGCATTTGTATTTATTATACAGTGGTTTCCAAGCAAAAGTCAGTAAAGAAGGCCCAATTGGAGCATTGCACCACCAATGCAGTACATGACAAGCATATCTTCTGGTCACCGGCAAATGTTTAGTGACACCACTAAGACAAAATCATAATTTTGCAAGGTCTAATTCAAGCTATGAAGTCTTGTTAATCCTAAAAATTTTGTCCAAACGCCCACCACAAAACCAAGCCATTGCTCCCAAAGAGTTATTCACGACAGAACTCATAGCATGCCATCTGCTGATTAGCAAACACCAGAACATACCTCTACTATATTAAAGCAGCTGGCATAAGGGTATTGCAACAACCAAACTGGAATTTTAACTTCTATTTTAGAAGGAAAGAAAACAAGGTACTAACAGAGGGATTAGTGACAAGGTCATCACCGACAATATGCAGTTGCTCTCCAATTTCTTCAGTCATTTTAGCATAGCGAACCCAGTCGTCCTAGACACCTCGTCAAAAGTATCTTCAATCCAAATAGTGAATGTCAAAAAACCTTTCTCATATTCTATAATTTTAAATACAAACTAAGTAATGACAAAAACCTTGCTCATATTCTTGCAATCTACTTTCAACCTCCACTTCTACAGCGCAAAATTCCTTCCACCTTTATTCCTGCAAGAAAATATTCATATTTCAAAAGTGTCACCCATATAAATACATATTACAGTACACAATTTAAATAAGGCAAAAAGATAATGAAGTCACCTCTCCTTTGCCAGAATCAACCTTCCAAGCCATGGCAGTACCATCAGGGCTTCCTGAGAGTACATATTGTCTTCCTACCAAGAACTACAAGCCATGAAGGAAAAACATTCAACAAAATGGAGAAAAAGAAACCTACGCTCAGGATCAGACATATCTAATCTAGTGTTGTATATCTACAACTTGTAAGTTAACATTTCAAACATATCTAATATAGTGTTGTATATCTGCAACCAATCAGTTTACCAACTAAAACAATTCAAGGACATTGTCAGCATGCTGCACAAGCTCGTACATATCAACCATAGAGCAGTTGTCCAGTCAAGTCTCCTCCATGAAGAACATCTCTAGCTTCATCTCATCAAACGCCCTCATGTCTGTAGTGGACAAGTGACTCCCATCAGAATCCCAACAGGCGAATCTAGGATTTAAACTTAGGGTGGTCCAATCTTATAAAAATCAATAAATAAATGAGTTTGCATTTTAAGTCCTACAATATATGAGAATCAAAAGAAGCACATAAATCAAAATCATCTATATACTTTTAGCAGGATCGAAATAAGAGGGTGGGCCCATCCTGTCCACCCTCTAGATTTGCCAATGCAACCAAAGCGTTAAAGAGAATGGATTGATGTAAGTTTTTGTTTGTGAGTTCATTTTTCTAAACAAAAACATGAACAAAAACAAGTGTTGGAAATAAGAGCAAGTAAACCAAGATTGGAGCAGACTGTTCTTGCCAAATAAATTGGAGCAGACTGTTCTTGCATATAATGCATGAAGCAAATAATCAGTTCTGAAGACTGCACAACCTGAAAGGGAAAGCATGGGTATATATACCATAAAAACGAGAAATAATTAAATTGGAAAGTATGGGTATATATACCATAGCGTGCAATAGCATTACTCTAAAAAACATGGCCATTAGAGCAACTCCAAAAGTTCCCATAAAAATTGTTCGCCAAAACTTGTGATTGGGGGCTGTTAGAAAAAAACCTTAAAAATATGTCAACCCACACCAGAATGCTAATAACTTCCTTGAAAATTTTTAAAACTTAAAACTGGGCTACAACACGCTGTATTGGGCCACCGAAAGGCTGTTCAGCTGACTCATCTCCTCAGCCCCTCCCCTTCTGCTAACTCAGTACCGGACAATAGAGATATAGCCATATAGGTACACATGAACACACATGTTGCCAGGGAAACAAATGATAAGTGATTCTACAGATACTTAAAGGTTGCCAGGGAACACCTTATCTTGAGATTTACTACCAAACTGAGTTACTTTCTACCAAACTAAGAATTACTACTAAACTAAAATAATTTATACCAAACTGACAATGACTACCAAACTGCAGGTGTAACAAAGCAGCATTTACAACAACATAATCGGCTTCTACCAAACTTCATCTTCCTCATCACTAAATTTTTTGATCTCTTATGGTTTGGCCTTGTGAGGGGGCTGCAGGTGCAAGTAGAATTGCTTGCAAATGAAGGCCTTCTAGAATGTTGTCATCCATCACCCTCGAAAAGTACACATGACATGTTTAGTATATGTGAAATATGGATCAACAGCGAGGTCAACAGATAGCTTACAAACTGGACAAAAATTAAGTACTAACAAACCAGAGCAAAAAAAAGGGTAAAAACATATGACCATCATGTAGTGCAGTGTAAGGCCTGATGTGTATAGAGCAGTGGAGGACACATAAGTAATAGTAACACAGTTTATTCTACTGAAGCTGTTGATGGTTCTGGAAAAAATTCTGTTGGCACAGGCTTCACATTCAGATACACGCTTCACATTCAGATGCCTATATAGGTGCAAACCGTGCATGCCTGTTTTGTTGGTGAGATAATATTTATATAATTTTATTCCAATACAATGAAGCAGGCTACTGAAAATCTTGACGGATTCCATGCTTGTGGTGTTATTCCGACAAAATCTTTACTGAGTAAATTGGTGACAACAGTGATAGCCAAGACCAACTATTTCTAATCCTTGCATTAAAACCAGATTATCATTAATCCTCGCCTCGCAACTTAAAAAACTATCATGATCCTATTGTGTAAGAGCTATATCAAATGGAATGTACAATGCATCTCAACATAGTTTACATAGTTTTGTACTATTGCTAAGTAAACTTCAATACTTTTATTTACGCAATTAACTGGAAAATATTTATATTCAAAGTAGGTTCAGTTCATGGTCCATTAGTCAACTTTAATGACATCTAGGAAACTTCTCGCTTTATGAACCAAGAGTAAACAATATTAGTAAATATTCAATAAAATACTCTTATCTAATTTGCACGTATCATAAGAGTGTAACTATAGCATTGTCCCATCAAATAATAATGTACATGCAGAGGAGTGCATGATTCCATAAAGAGAATATTTTTTGGACTTGAACATGGAGAATGATAGCAAGGCCTTGGGACACATAAGCAAGCACTCATATTGACCAAAGATTGTTCATTGAACTGGTATTTACAACTGGCCACAATAGCAAGTGGACCCTATTGGTTATTGGTGGATAAGAAGTTAAACGGACGCAAAGACAAGAAGTAATAGTACCATAGCAATTTCACCCTTCAACATTGTTGGGAAGCCTTCAGCAAAGCCTAGGATCATCTTGCTCTTCCCTAAAATAAATCTGAGTGGCATTCCTTTACCTGTAAATTATAACAATAGTAACAAAGATGATTCGAATTGGATAGTCATATAGATGGGTCATTAAAGTGTTTAGAAGCTATTACCTTAACTCTCCTTTTTTTTTTCTTTCATAGCCTGAACATCAGACTGAACCACTGGGCATTTCAATAGTAGCCTACCATTCTTGGCCATTGTTTCAGCAACCTAAAGAAGTACTACAAAAGCATGTTACATTTGCACATGACCTGTGGTTTAATCAACTTTTTACAAAACATAAAGAAAGAAAATATGTTTGTGGAACCAATTTTTAGCAAAACTACATCAGGCAATTGGCGGTCTGAAATTTATATATAAATCATGCGCCAATGTCAGAGCATATATGATTTTGTGAAGGTATGTGGAACCATTTTGATCTCTGATCCCACTCATAGCAAATAGCGTCAATAAGGTATCAGATTTGGTCAGACCATCAAGTAGTTAACCAGGAATAAGGTCGAAAGCAACTAATAGCCGGATGGTAAGAGTGAGAAAGTAGCTAACCTTTTTGAGTTCTCCCTAGTCGTACTGCCCCATTGACTGAAACCTCCTTCCAGCCGACACCAGCCACTTGCCAAACACTACACTATGTAAAGCAAACAGCAAGGGACGTGACCTTCAAACGATAGAGGACTAAATGTTGACAAGTGACATCAGCTGCTTATCTTGTCACGTTGCTGCTTCCAATTGAACTTGTCACCGAGAAAACAACACGAGATCTAAACAGCAAAAGACAATTAGTTCAAGGCGTCTAATGTTGATATGCATACATTTTCTTTTTGCAGATCTAATAACAGTATGAATAGTATTGTACATCGATTTACATTAAACAAGCCTTACAAGTACCACCAAGCACAACAATCAGGTAAGCAGCTGAGCTTACTGTCGGTCTCGACGATATGCACACAAGACAGCTTCTCAGGTGCATTTCACCGAACACCTTACATGCACCACCAAGACAGGAGTAGTCAAAGAAGCACAACAATCAGGTAAGCAGCTGACCGTCGGTCTCGGCGATCTGCAATGCCTCTCTGGACTCTTCTAGGGAGCCTCAGGTAACATGTTGCCCTAGCAAAAACACGAAGGGAAGAAATTACCAAGAAACCAAGGCGCGTTAGAAGGTAGCAGAGAAGAGACACTGGCAGGGGCACACTTACAATGATGCGGTCGACACTGGCAGCCAACGCGGATCGAGAGGACTTCTCTTCCATGGAGGCTGGGGTGTCTGATTCTCCTTCCATGGACAACACGGACGTAGATCGAGAGGGATTCGGATGGGATTGCGGACGTGGAGTCTGGTCGAGAGGACTCCCCTTCCATGGAGGCTGGGATCTAGGCGGATGGGATTCTGGAGAGCGGATGGGATTCTAGAGAGCGGACGCGGATGGGATAGCGGTGATCCGGGCGGGAGAGAGCAGAGATTGCAGCGAGAGAGGAGAGTGGGGCGAGGATAGCCGGATCTGCACGTCGAGGAGGAGGTCCGCGCGGACGGGTGGGGGAGCACAACAAGGAGAGCCGAGGTCGGGAGCACAGCGAGCCTTCCATCAACGGAGCGCGAGCGTGGTGGCGATGATTGCGGCGGCGAGGATTAGGAGAGTCCTGGGATTAGGGGCAGGGAGCAGAGCGGAGGCGCCGTGAAATGTGGAGGGCGTGGAGGCCGCGGAGCGCGAGCTTGGGCCGATGATGGCGGCGGCTGGGATGGAGAGTAGCTGAAATATCGCGACCGAGACTGGGAGGCAGAACACGGCGCTGTGCACGCCTACAATGAGAACTTATAGAGTAGTAAAGATTTGGGCTGTATATGCCCGGAAACACAAGGATGCATGGCGGCAAAAAAAAGGAAAGAAAAAGCTGGTCAAACAGCACTTGGCTCCATCAAAGTAGACGATTATAAAAGACGTTGAATCCGTGAGGAGTAAGGGAGAATTTAAGTCTTTTAGGCTAATAGTTTTAGTGTTCTTTTACGAGTAGTTGGAGTTGTTATATGATGTGTGACTTTAGTCCTACCCTTGAAAGAGGTGAAAGCTGGATTTTATTTCATTATCTTAAAAAATAAAAGATGACAAGCCTGTAGAAGGTACATTCAACAAGAAAAATGATATATATATATATATATAGATATATATATATATATATAGGGCAGGTATAACGGGAGCCCTGGGCTTCCAATAGTTAAAGGAAGCCCAGGCCGACCACCCTTCCAAACTGGTTCAATCAGCGCGCCCAAACAGGCTGTCGGGTGCGCCACCTGCCCCACGTCTGTTAGCGCAAAAAAAGGAATGCATGCATGAGTCAAACACGATCCAATGCATGCGCATAAATTTAGGAAAGATATGTACGACAGTTTCTGTTTTTAAATCCTTTATTTCCTCCATAAATTTAGGATCGCTGCAACAGCCATGCAGCTAGACGCGTAAGGACCATTTTATGATATATACTGAGACTAAATATGCTACACTGTGTTAATAATTATGCAATTCGATATACTGCGTAAAAATCTGTTACCAGCTGCATGCATACGAACTTATGATAAAAATAATGTGCAATGAAAGGAAATGAATTACACGCATAGAAACAAAAAATCGTATTTAATGTTTTATTTCCTTCATAAATATAAGATCCCTCCAACAGCCATGCAGCTAAAACACATTAAATCTAGTTTATGATATATACTGATACAAATTATACTACATGGTGTAGGTATTTATGCAATTCGTTACACTGCGTAAAAAATCTGGCATGTTGTTCACTGGTGGACGCACCTCTGGGTTGGAGCGTAATAACCTTAAGTTTTGAGCATAAAATCCCTCAATAATAAGCGTATATACCGAGCCAATGTGAGAGGTTGATAGCTCTAGTAGGTTGTTATTACGATCCTATTTTTACGGCAGATCCAAAAAAACATGGCAGCCGCATGCATGCGGTTATACAGATCCTAAAATTATGGCAAAATGCATGCATGAGTCAAACACGTTCCCTTGCATGCGCGTAAATTTAGGAAAGATATGTGTGGCGGTTTCTATTTTAAATGTTTTATTTCCTCCATAAATTTAGGATCGCTGCAACAGACATGCAACTAAAACTCGTAATGACCATTTTATGCTATATACTGATACTAAATATGCTACACTGTGTAGATAATTATACAATTCGGTATACTGCATAAAAATCTGCTACAGGCTGCATGCACACGAATTTATGATGGAAAGAATATGCAATGAAAGGAAATGAATTGCATGCATAGAAACAAAAAATCACATTTAATGTTTTATTTCCTTCATAAATATAGGATCCCTCCAACAGCCATGCAACTAAACGCATTAGAACTAATTTATGATGTATACTGAAACAAATTATACTACACGGTGTAGGTATTTATGCAATTCCTTACACTACGTAAAAAATCTGGCATGTTGTTCACTGGTGGACGCATCTCCGGGTGTAGCGTAAAAACCTTAAGTTTTGAGCATAAAATCCCTCAATTATAAGCGTAAATACCGAGTCAATTAGAGGTTGATAGCTTTAGTAGGTTGTTATTACGATCCTATTTTTATGACAGATCCGAAAAACATGGCAGCCGCATGCATGCGGTTTCTATTTTTATACAGATCCAAAAATTATGGCAAAATCGTGGGAGTTTCCATTGCATGCGCGCAAATTAAGAACAGCATAAATCAAGGAATTGCCTTTCCAATGTGCATGCAGTAAACTGATATACGAACTCTGTGTTAAAGCATAAAATCATACAGTTTTTAGCATAAATAATACATGTGGTAGGCATAAAACACAATAAACGAAAAGAAAAATGTGCCGGATCGGAGGATGTCACGCGCGATCATCGCTGCGCGCATCTCGCCCCTTCCGTGACGTCGCTCGCTCGAACATCGCGCCTCATGTGTCGCCGTCGCTACTCGCACGTCGACGGGCGTCGCTTGCTCGCCGGCCTTGGAAGTGCCGCCTCCTCGGGGCTTCGGGGACACCGCCGCTTGCCTGCACAAGGGCCTCGCTGCGGATCGAGGAACCTCCACCACCGCGCGTCGAGGTAATAGAGTTGCGGCCACCGGCCTGGGATCCACCGCCGCTCGCCCTCTGGATCGGGGGCCGCCACCGCCAGCCAGGGAACCGCCGCCACCGCATGTCGAGGTCGGGGAGCCACGGCCACCGCAGCCACTGGCCGGGGTCCACCGCTGCGCGCGCTATCGGGCAACCGCCGTCGCATATGAATCGAGATGGGGCGTGAAAAACTGAACCCTAGCACTCCGGGTCCTGTTTTATAGACATCCGGATGTGGTCCGGCTCGACCGGATTGCACTGTCTGGCCCGGGCTTCCTTTAGTTATTGGAAGCCCAGGGCTCCTAATATATATATATATACTAGGAACGTGCCCGTGCGATGCCACGGAACACAAATTGCGACCCTCCAATAGACTTAGGGCCCTGGCGACGGGCGGTGTGAGTACAATAGTGACGGCAAAATCTGTAATCAAACATAGATACAGAACGATATAAATATGTCTACCCAAATAGATTGAAATAGAATCGCACAAATAATTTCTAAAGAGTAAATATATAATGCTTAATCATAAGCAAATATGTTGACCCCTTGTACACTAATCTAATATTTTTTAACAATATTGTTAACTCTCTGTTGTATGTTTGCCAAGATGGCATATCTGCATGAATTGTCCTCGTAACTTAACAGTTCAATAATAAAGTTCCTCCGAAGAATCTTTGCATCCTACACATAAGACATAAGAGAACAAAACGTCAATCTATTATTATGTAACTGGAATGTATGTTTGAATATGAACGTACTCCACTTATCCTAACAAATTTCATTCGACTATCATTCCCCCACATGGCCATAGCTTGTAAGATAAGGTAGCTGGTGTTAAGCCTATAGAATAATGTTTTGCCAACTAAGTTATATATAATAGAAATCATAGAAAAAAATTGAAATTGCTAAGAAGATGGTACGGAGAAAATACTATTTTAAGTCAATTGGAACACCAGTTTGAATTGTATATTGCCACTTAAAAATATACTTTGTCCATCCAGTACGTTTCTTGCTATACACAATCTTATATTTCTTTTAGGTAATGCACACCTTCTCCCCCATTGATCCTTGCCGGTGGGTTTAGAAAGGCTTCTTCCGTATGTTCGGCTCCGGCGGGGCTTTTTTGGACTTGGTCCTCCTTGACAGTGCTTCCGACATCCGTTATATACAAGCTGCTAAACAAATTCTGCCGCATCAGCCGAACGCCACGGAAGATGTGTGGTTGTTTGCCCCAGACAGATCGCGCGGAATATCGACGCGGATGGCGCAGAATGCGGTTGGGCGAGCGCGGATTGGTGTTTGCAAGCGTTTGCGGCGACGGGGCAGAAATCGTGAGCAGTGTTTGCGGCGGGAGCAGAACTCGTGTGCGATGTTTGCGAGGGCAGATCCATGGCACAGGATTGGGCGGCGGCACGGGCGGATCTCGTGAGCGGCTGATCCGATGAGCGTTGTTTGTGGCGGATGTTCCTTGCTGTCGTGATGTTTGCGGGGACTGATGGCGTGCGGGGATGGGGATGAGGACCAAGGCATGATGGCGTGCGGGGATGGGGATGAGGACCAAGGCAGATAAATCAAAGCCGTGTTGTTGCATGCGCTGGTAATACCGCGCGCTCCGGGCGTGATGAGCAGATAAATCAAAGCCTTTGACCGCGCACTCCAGGCGCTCCCCGTCGTGTAGAGTTTGTTGGCTGCGAGCGGATCGTAAGGGAGCGGGGGTATGGTTGTGCCCGTCTACACTATCGTCTTAAGGGATAGTAGAGATTATTTGAGGGAGGGGTAGGTTAAAGGGTGCGAAATCGCGGTTCCAATGGTGAGGAAAGCGAGAAGGAGAGGAGGTAGGAAGAAGAGGGAGGAGGGAGGGAAAGGGACAAGATACCAGAATAAATTGACGAGGACACAAGGAACGAACGGAGCGCGCATCGTGTGGCCGCCTATGAGGGACGGTACAGTACGTGCAATAGACTTCACCCCTGTGCCTGCTGCCCCGTGCCAAAAGCAACGCAGCCCCTGATAGTGATGGCTACCCGCTCTGCTCTCGGCTGCCGCCTATTTCCCTTCCCTCTCCGGGCGCTTTGCATAGGACTATAGGAGCGGAGCCGCCGCCCGTTCTCCGATCCATCCTCCTGCACGGCAGGGGCAGCCACACTTGTTGGTTCGTCTCCCTCTCCCGTGTGGCGGCGGGGGATTATCATATTCATATGATGGGGTGGCTGCGCCTCCACTCCCTCTTCTCCCCTCTCCGGAGGATGTGGGTGAGGGCGCATTCCGAGCGCCGGAACCGTAAGCCATCGACCTCTCTCGCCCCGCCCGCCCGCCCGCCTCCGATCATTCTCGGTCGCTTTTGCTAGCTAGCTGCATTGCACTTGCACCGGCCGGGCCCTGAAAAACATCGCGTTCTTTTCTTTTTGCCTGCGCTGCCAGGGAGGGGGATGCGCATCCTGTACAAGGACGTGCAGTCCTGCCAGGACGAGGACGTGCGCGTGCTCTGGTCCATCCTCATCGACTCCCACCGCCGCCGCCACCACCACCCGGCCGTCCTCGACCTCGAGCTCTGAAGAAGAATCTCATCAGCGCGATGGCGTGCACGTACGTATTTATGCACGTGGGATCGATATGTGATCAAGAGAGCACAGCACTGGCCTTCCATTATATTCCTTCAGAAAAGAAAAAGAACTCAGAGACTGAGAGAGGTGTTTAATTCTATGCTTTTGTGTGCTGCTGTTTTCCTTTTCTTTTTCTTTTCTTCTTCTTTTTTTTTTTGCACCTTTGTTCTGGGCTTGAAAAAACGAGTGTGAGGTTGAGCTCTCTGTACATAGACACACTTGCTCAAGTGCCTTACCTTCAATTCTACCGTACGTACTGTACACTTGTGTTGTCTGTGCATTTGCATTGCGTGTATCTTGGATGAAAGCCTGGTTGTTAGGCTAGTGTATCTGCCCCTGCCTTTCTTTTTTTTTGTTACATCATCTTTTTTTTAGATTGCCTGTCCATTTCTGCTTGGTGGGTGCCCTGACCGTGTGCTCATGTACACATATCGATCGATGCTTCTATGTGATCCAACACAAATATAATCTGGGTTGTGTTGTGTTCCTATCCATTTTGTCGCAAATTGCCGGGACAGAAACAAGTATCTTTCAGCGGAAGCAGCCGGCTGGCTTGCTTGCCGACACTCTACCTTATTATCATCCAATATTTGTCGCTCGTTAGTATATTTTTTTTAACTAAAACACGATAAATAAAAAAGAATAGAGAAAATATTATTTTTGTGCATTAGTTTGTTGAGCGAGATTCTTTTTTATATATGTATCTTTTGATGCAAACATTTATGTATTCAATCACATAGATTATATATCTTATCTTGAAAGGCTTCAGATTTAACTATACTTACTACCTAACAAGCTTTTCTTTTTTTTTTACATGTTTCTTTTATACTACTACATATGGTCCATGATTCTCGGTAACAATTCGTGAAAAAGGTGAGGCCCACACTTGGACACCATATACACGTGGCGCTTTGCGTGACGAGTTTGCCCTCCCAGCAACGACGAAAAGCAGCGTTTATATTATACCATCTCCATCTCAAAACGAATGCTTCGAGATCTCGTTTCAGTCACACTATTATAGATTTGAGTAAGTGTAAAGATAACATATTATCGGTAGTTCTGCCTCTAAATATGTAAATAACATCTATTTGATCTCGTTAGTATTATTATACTTCCTCCGTCCCAAATTAAAATTCGTTTTACCCTTTTTACTGGATTCATACAATAAGTAATGTATGCATTCTATATATATATATGTCTAGTTTCATAATTATTCATATGAACATGGATATAAAAATTTAGACCTCAAACGACTACTATTTTATGATGGGGGAGTTTTTTTTTACAAACTTTGGTCCAACCGAAGAAGATGTAGCTTCAACACAATTGCATTCTTTCTAGGATAAAGAGAATATGACGTAGGGCAGTTTTTGAAAATATCTATTTCATCTGTTCTTTTTTATTTATCGCATTTTAGTTTAAAATAAACTAGCGGACGATAAATATTCGAGAATGGATGTAGTAGAATATTTTGGGTGGAATGTCTTATGTAAATTTATCTTTTGGCCACACATACTGCTGAGCGAGAGAGATATCTTTGGTCCTCTAAGAACTATGATAAATATTCGTGCAATGCCTCAAAAGCTTTCTCACACGAATGCTCTTGGAAGTTGGCTCAATACTAATTCACCGGACTTCCAAGCAGCTCTGTCGGCAGGGTTCATGGAGCCGATCGGCTAATCCGACCGACTTACCGGGGGATTTATCAGTAATCGGCTGGTAAGGTCGTGTTAGGATTTATGGGCTTGGTCCAATTAAGAAATTCTAATAAATCTCAGGAAAATCTCAAAAGCCCATACAAGTGGATGGCTAGGGAATTGGTGGAACCAATAGCACCATATTGCTAGTTCTAGTGGAGTAGAGCTAGCTTAAATATGGAAGCCACACTCACTCATCAAGTCATGGATGAGAGGAGAGAGTGTGGAGAGCCACACGCGCGCGCGCTCGCTTGCCTCGCCGGGGCGGGGCGAAGGGCGCGGGCGCACGACATGCGCGTGAATGGTCCGCCGAAATCCGGCCCCTCGCCTTGCGGGGGCGCGGCTACCTTTTGCCGTTTGATTTTTTGGTTTCTTGGCTGTTACGCTTATCCTAACCGATCGCTATAAAATCTCAACTGATTGCGAGATTTTCGTGGACGGATAAGCACGGGGGGCAAATCATCCCAGATCCCAGTTCGCTTTCGCCTCTCTTCATAGCTGAGCCGCCTTTTAGTTCCCTTCGTCCCCACCGCAGAGGTGCATCTGCGATCAGGAGAGCAGGTCTCCGGAACCCTTCGTCTTCTAGATCCTGCACCGGGAGAGGACGAATAAGGTTTTTGGGAAGCGTCTTCACGCGACTGCTCGTGATCTGCTGACCTCGTCGACCCTGCTGATTTCGCTACTTCGACATCGTCGACCCTGCTGATTCCGGCGCGTGCCATCTATCAGTAAGTCTAATCAGTACGCATCATCTGATTTGGCTTGTTATTTCAGTTCTTCTAATTTGGTCATGATTTATATTCGGAATTTAAACTGGAATTTGTCTAATTATTCAACAATCCAAAAACCTTATTGTAGACAATTTTCTAGTTTTTCTATGGCTGCTTTTGCCGACGCTCTGAAGCCAGAAAAGTTTAATGGTATGCACTTTAAGAGATGGCAAGTCAAGGCCACGCTCTGGCTTACTGCTATGAATGTCTTCCATGTTAGTAAAGGCAGACCTGAGGGTCCACTGACTCCTGAACAGGAGAAAGAGTACGACCATGCCAATACTATGTTCACGGGAGCCGTTCTTAGCGCCCTTGTTGACCGTCTGGTTGATGCGAATATGCAGTACACAGACGGGAAAGAGTTGTGGGATGCACTTACTACTAAGTATGGTGTATCAGATGCTGGCAGTGACCTGTATATCATGGAGAGCTTTCATGATTATAAGATGGTTGATAATCGCTCTATTGTAGAGCAAGCTCATGAAATACAGTGTATAGCCAAGGAGCTCGACCACCTTAAGATAGTCCTTCCTGACCGATTTGTGGCTGGGTGCATTATTGCAAAGTTGCCTTCTACATGGAGGAACTTCGCCACAGCTCTGAAACATAAGAGACAGGAGATATCAGTTGAAAATCTGATAGCGTCTCTGGATGTTGAGGAGAAAGCTCGGGCTAAGGACACGGGATCTAAAGGAGGCGAGGGCAACTCCAGCGCCAACATGGTTCAAAGGAACCACAACAAGGGCAAAGGAAAGCCAAAATCTAACAAGCCCAACAAAACTACCAACTTCAAGAAGAAGAAGAACAAGGCTGAATTGACATGTTTCGCATGTGGCGAGGCGGGTCATTTTGCCAAGGATTGTCCTGATCGAGCGGATCGCCGTGGCAAAAAGGGCAATGTCAACACAGTGGTCGCTAGCAATGAGGAAGACAAAGGGTATGATAATTTACCTTTTATCTTCTCAGTATTTCAATCACCTAGCTGGTGGCTTGATACTGGTGCTAATGTTCATGTGTGTTCTGACATTAACTTGTTCTCTTCTTATCAGGGCGCCCGGGATTCTTCCGTGCTAATGGGGAATGGGTCACATGCTTCTGTTCATGGCACTGGCACGGTGGATCTGAAGTTTACTTCGGGAAAGATCGTGCAGCTGAAGAACGTGCATCATGTCCCTTCTATACACAAGAATCTCGTTAGCGGAACCCTTCTATGTAGAGATGGGTTCAAGGTAGTTTTGGAGTCCAATAAATTAGTTGTGTCTAAGTCTGGACAATTTATTGGTAAAGGCTATGACTGCGGAGGCTTGTTCCGCTTTTCTCTGTTAGATTTCAATAATAAGTTTGTGAACCATATTTGCGCTAATGTTGATGATCTTACGAGTATTTGGCATTCTCGTTTGTGTCATATTAATTTTGGCTCTATGTCTCGGCTTGCAACCATGAGTTTAATTCCGAATATCACCATAGTCAAAGGTTCTAAGTGCCATAGTTGTGTGCAGTCGAAGCAACCTCGAAAGCCTCACAAGGCTGCTGAGGAGAGACACCTGGCACCTCTAGAACTCATACATTCTGATCTTTGTGAGATGAATGGTGTGTTGACAAAGGGTGGTAAGAGATACTTCATGACATTTATTGATGATGCGTCTAGATTTTGCTATGTATACTTGCTAAAAACTAAAGATGAGGCTTTAGACTACTTTAAAATCTATAAGGCTGAAGTTGAAAACCAACTAGAGAGAAAGATCAAACGTCTTAGATCAGATCGTGGTGGCGAGTTCTTTCCCAAAGTCTTTGACGATTTCTGTGCAGAACATGGCATTATTCATGAGAGGACTCCTCCCTATTCACCCGAGTCAAACGAGATTGCTGAAAGGAAAAACCGTACGTTGACTGACCTGGTGAATGCCATGTTAGACACTTGTGGTTTATCTAAGGCATGGTGGGGGAGGCAGTCCTGACTTCATGTCATGTTCTGAATAGAATTCCTATGGGCAAAGAAGAGAAAACCCCTTATGAGAAGTGGGTTGGGAGAAAACCATCACTTTCATACTTGCGCACTTGGGGGTGCATGGCGAAAGTCAATGTACCAATTAATAAAAAGCGCAAGCTTGGTCCAAGGACAGTGGATTGTGTCTTTCTTGGATATGCTTCGTGTAGCATAGCATATAGATTTTTAGTAGTTAAATCTGAAGTTCCTGATGTATATGTTGATACTATTATGGAATCACGTGATGCTACTTTCTTTGAACATATATTTCCAATGAAAGACATTCATAGCAATTCTAGATACTCTTCTGAGATAACTCCTGAACATAGTACACCTATTGAGAGTTTTGAACATCCACATGAAATTGTCCTAGAGGAGGATGACAATGATGCTCCTAAAAGGAGCAAGAGACAAAGGGTTGAAAAATCCTTTGGTGATGATTTCATTGTGTACCTTGTGGACGATACTCCTACTACCATTGCAGAAGCATTTGCATCTCCAGATGCAGATGATTGGAAAGAAGCAGTTCATAATGAGATGGACTCCATTCTTTCAAATGGTACGTGGGAAGTCACTGATCGACCCTATGGATGCAAACCTGTGGGTTATAAGTGGGTGTTTAAAAAGAAGCTCAAGCCTGATGGTACAATTTAAAAGTACAAGGCTAGGCTTGTGGCTAAAGGCTATACTCAGAAAGAAGGAGAAGACTTCTTTGATACTTACTCACCTGTTGCTAGAATGACCACTATTCGAGTACTACTTTCTTTGGCTGCCTCGTATGGTCTCCTTGTTCATCAGATGGATGTAAAGACAGCTTTTCTTAATGGAGAGCTGGACGAGGAAATCTATATGGAACAGCCTGATGGATTTGTAGTAAAGGGTCAAGAAAGCAAGGTGTGCAAGTTATTGAAATCTTTGTATGGTCTGAAGCAAGCACCAAAGCAGTGGCATGAGAAGTTTGACACGACTCTAACGTCTGCAGGCTTTGCCATTAATGAGGCAGACAGGTGTGTATATTATCGCTGTGGTGGGGGTGAAGGAGTTATATTGTGCTTATATGTTGATGATATATTGATATTTGGCACAAACATTGATGTGATCAATGAAGTCAAGTCTTTTCTATCAAAGAGTTTTGATATGAAAGATCTGGGAGAAGCTGATGTGATTCTAAACATCAAGCTAATTAAGGCAGATGGTGGGATTACTCTCTCGCAATCTCACTATGTTGAAAAGGTTTTGAAGCGATTTGGCTTCTCTGAGTGCAAACCTTCTCCAACACCTTATGATCCCAGTGTGACACTGCGAAAGAACAAGAGAATTGGTTTAGACCAATTGAGATACTCTCAGATTGTCGGTTCACTCATGTATCTTGCTGGTGCAACAAGGCCCGATATCTCGTTTGCTGTGAGCAAATTGAGCAGGTTCATGTCAAACCCCGGGACTGATCATTGGCATGCACTTGAGCGGGTTATGCGCTACCTGCAAGGTACAATGAGTTATGGAATTCACTATTCTGGTCAGCATGCAGTACTTGAAGGATATAGTGATTCGAACTGGATATCTGATGCAGACGAGCTTTATGCCACCAGTGGTTATGTCTTTACTATTGGTGGAGGTGCGGTATCATGGAGGTCATGCAAGCAGACCATTTTGACGAGGTCAACCATGGAAGCCGAGCTAGCTGCACTTGACACAGCAACTGTTGAGGCAGAATGGTTGCGTGAACTCTTGATGGACTTGCCGGTGGTTGAGAAACCAATACCAGCTATCCTTATGAACTGTGACAATCAGACAGTGATTGCTAAAGTGACGAGTTCTAAGGATAATGGAAAGTCATCAAGACATGTCAAAAGACGATTGAAGTCTGTCAGAAAGTTGAGAAACTCCGAAGTTATAAGTGTGACTTATATATTTCAACAGATAAAAATCTGGCAGATCCTTTTACCAAGGGACTACCACATAATGTGATAGAAATCGCATCAAGAGAGATGGGTATGAGACCCGAATAAAGTTGCCATGGTGGAAACCCAGTCTATGTGATCGGAGATCCTGTGAATTAGGTCCTGGGAAGAACAAGCCATTGGTGAACTGAGGAGAGTAACCTTTGACCCTCTCTAAGTAAAGATGCAATACTCTCAAATGCTGTAAGGCAGGTTGGCTTTGTACCTTAATGTGTTCTGTTGGCTTGTATTAGCGAAGATGTTGTCCTGCAGAACATTCTTTGAAAGAACACACCTATATGAGTTAGACTGTCTAACGTCGCAGTCTATGAGATTTGGGTGATCTCTAGTAAACTCATGAAGAGACCTTGGAGTACGACGTATATGCTCCACCCGAGAAGGGGACTACTGGTAGCCAAGTACTGGTCATGACTTCAAGTGAAACCCATTCACGCAAAACTTGCAATTCAAGGCATAGTCCATTGTCCAAGTTGTGGGTTGGTGTAGCTTGGAGTTCTAGGCGGAAGTTCAACTTAACAGTCTCTGCTGAAAAACTAGTATATTAAACAGTAGTGAACAGTGACGAAAACTGCAGATGGGCATTTGAGATCTGGTGGGATTGTTAGGATTTATGGGCTTGGCCCAATTAAGAAATTCTAATAAATCCCAGGAAAATCTCAAAAGCCCATACAAGTGGATGGCTAGGGAATTGGTGGAACCAATAGCACCATATTGCTAGTTCTAGTGGAGTAGAGCTAGCTTAAATATGGAAGCCACACTCACTCACCAAGTCATGGATGAGAGGAGAGAGTGTGGAGAGCCACGCGCGCGCGCTCGCTCGCCTCGCCTGGCCGGGCCGGGCCGGGCCGGGCGGGGCGGGGCAAAGGGCGCGGGCGCACGACATGCGCGTGAATGGTCCGCCGAAATCCGGCCCCTCGCCTTGCGGGGGCGTGGCTACCTTTTGCCGTTTGATGGGGGTCGTGGACTTGGCCCTATAAAAGGAGCCCGGCAGCCAGCCTCCAAATCATCCCAGATCCCAGTTCGCTTTCGCCTCTCTTCATAGCTGAGCCGCCTTTTAGTTCCCTTCGTCCCGACCGCAGAGGTGCATCTGCGATCAGGAGAGCAGGTCTCCGGAACCCTTCGTCTTCTAGATCCTGCACCGGGAGAGGGCGAATAAGGTTTTTGGGAAGCGTCTTCACGCGACTGCTCGTGATCTGCTGACCTCGTCGACCCTGCTGATTTCGCTACTTCGACATCGTCGACCCTACTGATTCCGGCGCGTGCCATCTATCAGTAAGTCTAATCAGTACGCATCATCTGATTTGGCTTGTTATTTCAATTCTTCTGATTTGGTCATGATTTATATTCGGAATTTAAACTGGAATTTGTCTAATTATTCAACAGGTCGTACCACCTGTTTACCAATTTGAATTTAGAATATTTTATAATTTTTTAAAAAAAATGATGGCAATTTTCATATAAATACTACCAACCGTTTTAAGACTTTCCACTTAAACCAAATTTTAAAATACGGAACCAAATTCAAACTAAAAATTTAAAAATTAGAATGAGGAATCAACTAGATGAGGTGGCTAGTCGATGGAGAATGTCGATTAATCGGTGTGAGGTGCTGATAACCCAGCGACCAAGTAGTAGCTAGAGTTGGGGGGTCCCCACTTTTCAACTTAAAATCTTTTTAAATAACCATTGCTATTTGCAATATAGGCTAATAATACATGTAGTAATAGTTCAATGTGTTTATTTGCCAAAAAACAAGAGGTACGTTTCTCCAACCCCGATAAATCAATGACAAACTGTTTTAATTCAAAAACTAGTTTAGATTTGAATTTGGCCGGTTTCTATCAATTTATCGAGATTAATCGAATATCGGTCCTAGCTGATTTTTGCCAAGCAATCGGTTTGGTGAACCTTGGCTGTTGGTACCGAGCAAGCTAGCATTCGGTGGATCAAAGCCTTTCTCTTTGGTCATGCCTGTTTTCACTTAAATCCCACGAGCTGATGAAAAAACATGAGAATAAAAAATAATCCCATCAAACAACTTACGGTGCCCGATTCTGAGATGAGAGAGTTACATACCTATCGGATAGCGGGCCCTACTAGGCAGAGGCTTAAGTATTTCTATCTTGTCTTAGACATGGAGTCATACATGTTACACGCCTTAGAGGTGTTACATTGTTGAGTTAATCATGTTGCAGTGGCAAATATTGGTTGTACTAGTGGCAGGTATTAGAGATCACATTGTCTGATATTACATAGTTGGTAAGTGGTGTAGCTGCTTGTACATTATAATGCTTGTAGATATATAAGAACACTTAAGTATGGCTATAGGAATAACGACACGTACTGTAGATATACATGTTGTTGTTGTCGTCGCTATAGTGCTCATCATTGATCGCAATGGTAGTCCATCACATTAAATATGTTGAACGTGAGTATATCCTGATTGTGCCTGGTACCGAATGTTAATCCTAAGCAGGGGCACACATGGCACTGAGGTTATATTTCACAAGCTTGTCTTGCCCCAGGAGCTTTAACTTCCAATGCTACTTTACCCTTGGGTCATCTTGAAGGATGCCCGAATCGTCTACTTGGGACACTCGACATCCGAGAGGGAGGTGAATTAGACAACCATTTTACAAACTAAGGCCTCCAAAAACTTCTAGACAAAACACATGCAATAAATAAACTATTTATGTGCAACTACAGTTTTGGCTAAGTGTATTGCTATCTCTATTGCAAAGAGTTATGAAATCTATGCTCAACCTATCAACTAGTCTATTAACTAAACTAGGAAGATAAAGCTCATAACGAAGGTACACAATATAAATGTGTATGATAAAAGGTGGTAGAAATACAAACTTCCATCGATGACTCCAATATTTTTATTGAGGTATTTATAAGTGTGTAAGCTTTCCATTAGTTTTTGTCGGAGCCCCTTGCAAAGATGTCCCATGGTTGAGTTGAAATCCCGCAGTCAAGTTGAATAACCATTGGGGCACACCTTCGTAGCATATAGTCTGACAACCATTTTTTATCTCTAGAACCTCTTTGCCTAACGCCAAACTCTACATCCGATTGTTCGACACATTTCTTAACATAAATATTGTCGTCGTTTGGTCTGACGCTCTGCTTCTCTCTCGGTCCGATGGCCAGCCTGATCACCATTGTTTTGTCTGACACCCTACTTCTCTCTAGGTCTGACAACCAATCCAACACTCATGTGATCACCCCTCTAGGGTTTGCTTAGACATATGGTCTAGCACCCCACAGGGTTGGTCCGGTGGCTTGAAATTTTTCTTGTGATTTTTCGTGTTTGTTCACCCTAGTTCTATCTTGTGTCTTGGACTTTTGTTTTTGCTTATACTTGTAGGCATTCATTGTGGGTCTTTAATATGTTTTTAATGTATTTCTTGATGTGTTTGATTGTTAGATGACTATGTATGTCTCCTTGTTGTATTGAGTCTGAAAGTCGCCTATAGGGGGGGTGAATAGGGCGAATCTAAAATTTATAAATTTAAGCACAACTACAAGCCGGGCTAGCGTTAGAAATATAAACGAGTCCGAGAGAGAGGGCACAAAACAAATCGTGAGCAAATAAAGAATGAGACACGATGATTTGTTTTACCGAGGTTCGGTTCTTGCAAACCTACTCCCCGTTGAGGTGGTCACAAAGACCGGGTCTCTTTCAACCCTTTCCCTCTCTCAAACGATCACTTAGACCGAGTGAGCTTCTCTTCTCAATCAAACGGAACACAAAGTTTGTAGCATCCCAAAAATTCAAATCCTGAAATTTTCTCAAACTTGCTCTAAATTCAAAATGAATTTCAAATTTCATTTCAAAATGTTTGTTTGCGAGTTGATATCAGCAAATAAAATATAGTGGTCTATATTCTCTCCAAAATCCTCGTCAAAATATCCTACAAATATTTCCCCAGTGATCACCCTCAAATTCTTTCCAGAAATACTGTCCAAATATTTCCCAGTAATCCCCCTCAAACTCTTTGCAGAAATATTGCCCAGATATTTGTCACACCCGGTTTTTAGAAGGTAAACCGAATGCGAACCATGTACGTGCCAGGATCAGTTATTCACGTACACAGCAGTTACATAACATGGACATCATCACACAGTGCTCAAATAGTATTAAAAGGGAAATAATAGTCGATTACATCATATGTCTGAGACGTCCATATAGTCCTTACAATAAATCAAAGTGCGGAAAAGAAACGTAGATAACCGCGGCCTTCACAGGCAGCCGACTGGGGGTTGCCGCTAACTCACACCTAGAACTCGTCGTAGTCTTGGAACTCCTGGAAGTCTCCTTCCACAGCTTCATCTTCTCCTGAGCAGTGGTTGCAATGCTGACAACCTGGGGGGGGGGTTTGGTGTGTAGAGCAAGAGTGAGTACACATCAACATACTCAGCAAGTATCCTGTTTGGCTGTAGTGGACTAGCTTTATGTGGGGATAAGTCAAGCAGTTGCTTTTAGTTGGTCAGTTTGTTATTTACTAGTAGAAAGCCAGGTTTTAGCATTAACCCAAGTTATTAACCCAAAGTACCCTTTCCAAACGGAAAGAATACCACTTACCATTACCATAAGCATAATCATAACCATCCTCATTGTCATCTGTAAACCAAAATGTCTCTGATCAAGTACCACTAATCACTGGAGCTCCCTTGGCCGCTCATAACCGCGAGCACGGCTGATATATCAGTTTTCAAACACTCTGCAGAGGTTGTGCACTTTACCCACAAGCCGTGATTCCCTTTCTGCCCGGAGATCATGACTCTCCATTGATCACTACCAAGGTGACCCAGCAGGGCATCACTACGTAGCCTTTACAAAGATTCCCCGGGACTGTAGTCGCCCGTTAGGTTTCCTAAATGTACCGCACTCCTCCCCAAGGGACAAATCAACCTTGGCAGAGCGAGCCGCATACACCGAGCCCCATTGACGGCACGACGGCTAAGCGAACTACACCCCGGTTCCTCTAATTATTCTGCTAAGGGCGTCCCATTCCACCCTCATGGTTGCACTGTTTTCCCGGGCGGTCATCCATAGAACAGGTCCTTACGGAGAGGCACTCGAGAAACCGCTCGAGCCCCCTTGAAAACCACAAGTATAACATCATAATAAGAGAGGGGAAAACAGCGTATCATATATAATCTCATCATGTTCATTGATTAGAGTTTGAGCAATAGCATGAAGCTAAACAATAATAAACCGACCCAAATAGGTAAACAAGGACATGGATAACAAAAGCTAGTCAATCCTTAGGTATAAATGTGTAATGCGGGAGGTGAATTAAAGAATGAATAGGATAGAGATATGTCAAAGGACACTTGCCTCCACCAACCGACTGCTGCTCAGGGGCTTCTCCTGCGAGTTCCTCGGGCTTTTCGACCGGATCGTTCTCTATGCGATTGCAAGCATACATACATTCATCCATTCAAATTGGGAAACAAACAGTACATCATACAAGGGAACAAATAAAGTAAATATGCATCAAGTATGACATTCGATATCGCATTCATTATGATTAGAAAGAAACGGGAAAGGGTCTCGCGGGGGGGGGGGGTTAAAGCTTATGCACTAATGATTAGTTACAATTGGTTCTAACAAAAGAATTTAGTTATATGCACTAATGGAAACCTAGTCATTTTCAGTTGATCAACATTGAACTGGATAAACAATTGATTATATATGAAATAACTAGCGTAACGGAATTCTAAATTAAGTTTCCTACTTCAATAACATGAACGATGATTAGCCTGCCTAAAATGAAATAAATAACAATGATAACAGAAAGTAAAATAAAATAAAATAAATAAAAAAAATAAATAAAAAAGGGAGGGGGGCGGTTGAACCGGCCAGGGGGCGGTTGAACCGGCCTGGGGCAGGGGCGGCTGGGCTGGGCGCGGGCGCGGGGCGGCCGAGCTAGGCGTGCAGGGGGCGGCCGAACCGGCCAGGGGGCGGCCGAGCTGGGCGTGCAGGGGGCGGTCGAGGGCGGCTGGGCCGCGGCCAAGGCGGCTGGGCCGGCCAAGGAGAGAGGAGGGGAGAGGGGAGAGGGAGGGAGGAGGGGGAGGGTGCTCACCGGGGACGGGGACGGGCGAGCGAGCGGCGAGGGGCGGCGGTTGGACCGGCGGCAGGGGCGGCCGAGCTAGGGCAAGGGGGCGGTGGCGGCTAGGGTGGGGAGGGAATGGGAGAAAGGGAGGGAGAGAGAGAGAGATAAGGGGAAGGTAGTGGGGGGGCGGTTGGGCCGGCTAGGCCCAAGAGGGGGGGCGCGCGGGGGCGGCTGGGCCGGCTGAGGGCGGCTGGGCCGGCCAGGAGCAGCCCACGGCGCGGGAGAGAGAAAAGGGAGGAGAGAGAGAAAGAAAAAGAAAAAATAAAGAAAAGGTTTCTTCTCATTTTCGAAATCCGATCTTCCTAGATGAATGCACTTGCACTTTCAAGCAGTCAAAGAATGCATAGTTCGGCATGGTGCATCAAACAACATAAAGTAATTTAAGGTTTTTCTTTACACGGGAATTCCAAACCGAACCCCGCTAACTTTGGAAAAGATCAAGGTCTAGCGAGGGAACGAGAAAAAAGAAAAAGGGTAACACCTGAATTTGGTGAGAGAAAAGAAGAAAAAATTCTACCCCCAAATTCAGGGCGTTACAAACCTATCCCCCTTAAAAGAATCTCGCCCTCGAGATTCAGGGCTGGCTAGCAAAGAGCTCTAGGTACTTAGCCATTAGATCATCTTCACGCTCCCAGGTTGCTTCTTCCTCAGAGTGGTGATTCCATCTAACTTTGCACATCCTGATGGTCTTCCTTCGGGTGACTCTATCTGCAACCTCAAGGATTTGCGCTGGCTTCTCTGTGTAGGTCAAGTCCTCTTGGACTTCAAGACATTCCACTGGCAACTGCTCTTCTGGCACACGCAAGCACTTCTTCAACTGAGACACATGAAAGACATCATGCACAGCTAACAAATTCTCTGGCAGACTGAGCTGATAGGCCACTTCTCCACGCTTTGAGAGGATCTGGTACGGACCAATGTAGCGGGGTGCTAGCTTGCCTTTCACTCCGAATCTTCTGACTCCTCTGATCGGTGACACTTTCAGATAGACAAAGTCTCCGACTTCAAAACTCAGCTCTGTTCTTCTTGTGTCTGCATAGCTTCGCTGCCTCGATTGCGCTATCTTCAGATTCTCTCGGACCATCTTGATGTTCTCTTCGGCTTCAAGCAGAATGTCTGGCCCAAACACTTGCTTCTCTCCAGGCTGATCCCATTGCAACGGAGTTCTGCAACTCCTTCCATAGAGCGCCTGAAACGGTGACATCTTCAAACTGGCCTGGTAACTGTTGTTATAGGAAAACTCTGCATAAGGCAATCGCTTGTCCCATCCGGACTGATCTTGCAGCGCACAGGCTCTCAACATATCTTCGAGAATTTGATTGGTCCTTTCATTCTGGCCATCTGTCTGCGGATGATAAGCTGAACTGAAATTCAGATGTGTGCCCAAGGCTTCATGCAACTGCTGCCAGAAATGAGAGGTGAACTGCGTTCCTCTGTCTGACACTATCTTCTTTGGCACACCATGAAGACAAACGATCCGAGACATATACAACTCTGCCAATACGGCACTGCTGTAGTTGGTCTTGACTGGTATGAAGTGGGCTGACTTGGTCAAACGGTCTGTTGGGGGCTTGTTCTCAAATGCTAAGAATTAAGAACAAGGCAACATAGAAAATGTTAAGGGTTAAAGTCCTTCGTCCTCCAAAACATTATATCCTTTCAGGATATAAAGAATTTCGGACGAAGGTTACGAAGGACGTACCTTCGTAAACATAGTAGCAAGGAACGAAGTATTCATACAGATCATGAGGTATAAAATAAACATTTAAATATTATCATAGAATCATCTCCATTTTTATTATCATGAACGAATATAAATGACTTCGAATTAGAAGTGTACCTTCGGTCCTGAGGAAAGCAAAAGTACAGGTGTGATGCGAAAGCAAATGACAGGTTCGCGTGAACAGTACAGGGGTACTGTTCATCTATTTATAGACACAGGTCACAGCCTGTGACGAATTACAATTATGCCCCTTACAAGAGTTTACAACATTGACTCAGACCTCTATGGATAAAAAGGTCATTCTATCTCTATGTCGGTTTGTAACGCCGAAGCTCCATGAAAAGGAACCTTCGGCCATCTCCTGGGGGACAACTTCAGCCGAAGCTGCTTCTTCGTGTAAGACCTTCGGCACAACGAAGCATGGCCCCAACAGTAGCCCCTTTCGCGGTGCTAGATCGTTTTTCGTAACGAGCTTGACCCGTGAAAAAAGCCTCTTCAGCTTCGGGAAGCCGAAGGTCCAAAAAACACCTTCCCTGAGCTCGTTGCTGAGAAACGATCCGGTTTCCGAGCGCGTGCCAGGCCCACCTTGCAGAGTTACTGTTTGATCTTTGCGGTCCACTGCACAGCGAGTACAAGTGACTGCCCGCCTGGTGTAAAAATCCTGCCGCTTCGCCTTCTTACCTGCAGCACTATATAAACAGACGAGTAGGTGTGAAGTTACCACAGCATTCATTGCTATTTGCACTGTTTTGCTGCCAAAATTTTTAACTATAGCCGAAGCTTGATTCTCAGAATCGACCGAAGGTCCATCTCGAAGTCCGCTTCGTCAGAAAGAAAAGCTTCGGGAGAAAAGGAAAAAGAAAAAAGTATCTAACTTCCCCAAACTCAGAATTAAATGGCCAGAGTGCGATCTACTGCCAGAGTTGATCGTGAAGGAGACGAAGCCGAAGGTTCGAATACTGTGCCCATTTCCGAAGCAATGCAGCGTTCTGGACTGGTGACTGCGGAAGAAATGCCTGCTGCTGCAGCAAACCCGGCAACTGCCGAAGGAGAAGAAGAGAACATTGAAGGAACTGATCCCGAAGATGACTATCGCATTGCCATGCCCAGCAAGCCCAGTCACTTGGACTTCGGGAAATCAACTGTTTCAAAGGCTGATCTTTCCAAGATGGTGAAAGCAGGTTATTTCAATGAAAATCAGAAGAAGCTACTTCGCTTCGGGGGAGAAGAGACTACCCCAAAGCCGGCGAAGGATGAAATTATCATTTTCAAGAGCTTTCTAAAGGCTGGATTAAGATTCCCCCTACACGAGATTATTGCGGAGGTACTGAAGAGGTTTGGTATCTACTTTCACCAGTTAACTCCTAACGCTATCGTTAGGCTTAGCGTTTATATTTGGGCCCTCCGAAGCCAAGCAGTGGAGCCATTTGCCGACAGTTTCTGTCGAGTTCACGAACTGCACTATCAGACGAAGGCTAGAAAAGATGGATTGCATGACAATTTTGGTTGCTATAATTTTGCTTATCGGAAAACTGCAAAGTTTCCTGTAATCAGCTACCGAAGCAAATGGCCGGCAGGCTGGAAATCAGAATGGTTCTATGTCAAGGTTGATGACGACAAGGAGAAGCTTGTGCAAAGTCCACTCGAGCTGATCTTCGGAGAAACCCGACCCCGCTGCAACATGACACCAGAAGGTCAAACACAACAGGCAATGGATGAGTTCAGAATTATTGCAGAGCATATCAGTACCAGGGATCTGGTTCAAGAATTCTTGGCATTCAGAGTCTTCCCTACTCTGAAAGAATGGGAAATGCCAAAGTTAAAGGGGGAGAAGAAGGAGGGGGAACTTGTCCGGCTTCCTTATCACTTCAAATTCAAGAAATACTTTAAGAAGCCCTGCCAAGAGTGGCTGGACACAGTTGAGGTGATGTGCAACGAAATTCTTGGAAATTATTCCAAAAAAGAAGATCAATTGATGACAGCAGCCTTCGGCACCCGTCCGAAGCGAAGGCTGAACCGAGTGCTTGATGCCCTGGGCTTCGAGTACCCTGACTATGAATGGTTGAGCAAGGGTGCTGAGGGCCAAAAAAGAAAAAGAGTGGCCGAAGCTTTAAACAAGGATGAAGAAAAACCAGCAAAAGAGAAGAAAATTCCCAAGAAGGGAAAAATATCAACTCCAAAGCGAAAATTATCCGATGAAGAGGGGTCCCCCGCACCGCCTTCTACCAGCGACGTGGAGGAAATTTTAAAGGTAATGACTGAACCCGTGCCCACGAAGCTAAGTCCATTAGGGCCTCAACTGACGAAGCTTTTTTGAAAGGTGGAAGAGCCGGAACAAACGAAGATAACCAAACCAAAGCGGCAAAGAATTATTGCAGTAACCGAAGTTATCGACAAGACGCCGCCGAGGGCGTCAATTCAGAAAACACCAGCTGTTGAGGGCACAACAAACGTCGAAGTCGCACCTTCGGAGGTCGCGGCTACCGAAGCCGCTACAGCCGAAGATGTGAACTTAGAAACTACCATTGAGGACATCAACAAAATTTTGCAAGACATGGCTGCAGAAGAAGCTGCTACCGCTGCTGAAGAAACCATGGCCACAGTGCCTGGGAAGGGGAAAGAAATAGCCGAAGACACTTCGGACGACGAAGCCTACACATTTCAAAACTTAGTTGGGCAAAAACTATCGAAGGCCGAAATAGGAGAGCTCAAGGAATATGCCAAATCTTGCGGATACAAGCCAGGAGCTCTTTTATTTGGAGGCATTGATGATGAAAAATTGGGCTGCATTCGTGATCAGGCTGGGGCTAAGGTCATCGGTACTCTATCAAAGAGTATCGGTTTTCCGAAGCTAGAAACAGATATCAGCCGCTACCGACGACAACATATCGTCGGCAGCTTATTTTATTCCAATTTCAAGGTAAACGACCTTTTCTCTAGCTTTTATTGCTTTTAATAATGAAAATGTTAGTAACGAAAATTGTTTCTGTGCAGAGCATGCTACTGAGCAAAGCTCTGAAGATGCAACAAGATCTTGAGGATAAGAAACACGAAGCTATAATTGAAAATCTAGAGAACAAGATAAAAGAGCAGTCAGCCATTATTGAAAAGAAAGATTTTGAACTCCAATCAACTGAAGGCTTGCTGGCAGAGACTGAAGCTGAAGTATCAGAATTGAATTCGAAGCTTATCTGTCAATCAAAACAATTTGAACAGGAGAAGCTAGAGCTTAATTCGAAACTTGAAGCCGAAGTCCAGACCAACTCAGACTTGAAGAAATCATTAACAAGCCTTCAAGACAAGTGCTTGAAATTTAGCAATAATTGTATTGAACGATTAAAAAAGATCTTTTACTCTGTTGGAGCCAGCAGCGGGAAGTTTAACCCTTCAGCGGAAAATTTACCACAAGCCTTCGATCATATTGAAGCTGAAATTGAAGAACTTGACGAAGTTATAGCCGGGCACGGTGACTTCTGTGCCTGGGTAGCTTCTCGGGGTACCGCTGCAGCGTTCCTGAAGGCCGGCTGCGAGCATGGAAAAATCGTCAACAGGCCCAACTTCACCTTGTCTCCATCAATTCTGGACGATATTCCTGACCTCGCCCGAAGCATCTCAAATAGATTTATAAAGATGATATGGACAAAAGGCGGGCGAGAGAAGGCTGGAGACGAAGCTCGAAGTCATCTTGATCCAGTAAGAAATCATGCTTTGTGCTGACCTTCTCCTTCACACTTGATTTTTACTCGCGATACCTTGATTCATGTAGGATGACGAAGGTGAAGATGATGCTTAAAATATGTCGCCGAAGCTGTCGCCGAAGCCGAAGCTTAGTGAAGATCGCCGAAGCCGAAGCTTAGTGAAGATCAGTAGGAGTATACTATAGAAAAAACTCAGGATACTTTTGTAACAACTTTTGTAAATACAATTAAACTGTTCTCCAGGAACTTTGTACATACCTTGTAATATATTCTTACCCTTCTACTGAGGCGCTTTGGTGTGGACGAAATTAGTATTTTGAGCCGAAGGTGAAAAAACACCTTCCCTTCTTTTCGTACACAACGAAGCATAGAAGACCGCTTCTTTTTGCCAAAGCTTTTTTTTTTGTACATAACAAAGCATAAAAGACCACTTCTTCTTTTTTCCGAAGCTTCTCTTTTTTGTACATAACGAATCATAAAAGACTTCTTCTTTTTGCCGAAGTAACCACTTTGGTACACAAATGCTATGAATGAATGCTTATGCATGCAAATGCTATGATGTAATGTAATGTGCGAATGAATGTCCAAAACATATGTCCGAAGCTACACTCTCAGCCATTATTTCCTTAGAAACAACCACACATCAGCTCTGCATTCCCTTAGGAACGACTTTGGAGCTTCTTCGCCTTTTACTTAGGCGGTATCAGCGTTGACTTTTCGCTGTAAGCTCTGCATCCCCTTAAGGACGTCTTTGGAGCTTCTTCGCCTTTTACTTAGGCGGTATCAGCGTTGACTTTTCGCTGTGAGCTCTGCATCCCCTTAGGGACGTCTTTGGAGCTTTTTCTCTTTTTCAGTTTCAGCACTCGATGGTGCGTTCTCAGCTTTTACATTTACATTCTTTGGGGGATTTTGCTCTTATAAAACTAAAAAGGAAATTACATATGATGGCCCCATTAAAAACCTTTCTCCCCCTTTAGAAAGGAAAAGGGTGCCATGAAAAAGAAAAGAGAAAACATAAAAAGTTACATCAAGTTATACATAATATCGCCGAAGCTCATCCGCATTCCAAGACCTTGGAATTTCGTTGCCATCCATGTCCTTCAATCTGTACGAACCAGGCCTTGACGAAGATGCTACTAAGAAAGGCCCTTCCCATTTCAATTGTAACTTGCCCACTGTATCTGGGTTGGCCACTCTCCGAAGCACCAAGTGTCCCGGCTCAATATTTTTTAGCCGGACCTTTCTATCTCGCCATTTAACTGTTTCAGCCTGGTATTTATTGATATTTTCCACAGCTTGAAGCCTTATTCCTTCTAAAGCATCTTTTTCCACAAGACAGGCATCTTCAGGACTTGATTCTGCCGAAGCTACTACTCTTATTGATCCAGCTTTGGCTTCTTCCGGAGTTATTGCTTCGTCACCGAATAATAACTTGAATGGGGTAAAGCCTGTAGACCTTGATGCTGTTGTATTGTGGCTCCACACCACTTTGGTTAACTGATCTGTCCACTTTCCCCTGGGTTGATTGAAGATTAACTTCATTATTCCTGTCATTATAATGCCGTTGGCCCTTTCAACGAGCCCATTCGACTCCGGATGCCTGACTGATGCAAAATGGATCTTCGTTCCAATTTGATCACAGAAATCTCTGAAAGCTTCGGAGTCGAACTGTGTTCCATTGTCTACAGTGATGGCCTTCGGTACTCCGAAACGACAGACAATATTCTGCCAGAAAAACTTTTGGACAGTGGCCGAAGTTATTGTGGCCAATGGCTTCGCCTCAATCCACTTGGAAAAATACTCCACAGTGAAAGGGAAATGTGCCCTTGGGCCATTTCTAAGTATTTTGGTGATTGAGTGCCAACACATGTGTTTAATTGTGAATTTGTGTACATGGATGAACAAGGTGCAAATCATGAGATAAAGGTATGTTTCTAAGCCTTAGTACATTGGTTTTGTGGACTAACATATTTGTCTAAGTGTTAGAAACAGGAAGAGAGAAGAGGAGAAATGACTTGGCTGTGTGCAGCCAAGTCCCAGCTCGGTCTGGAGCACCGGACTGTCCGGTGTGCACCGGACAGTGTCCGGTGCGCCAGGCCAACTCGACTCGAACTGGCCGCTCTCGGGTTTTTGGCCGGCGGCGTACGGCTAAAATTCACCGGACTGTCCGGTGTGCACCGGACTGTCCGGTGAGCCAACGGTCGGCCAGGGCCAACGGTCGGCCGCGCAATCCGCGCGGGACACGTGGCCGAGCCAACGGTCGGAAGACGGCACCGGACTGTCCGGTGTGCACCGGACTGTCCGGTGCGCCAACGGCTCGCAGATCTACGGCAGTCTTCCAACGGTCGGAAGCACTAAAAAAGGAAACAAATCGGGCACCGGACAGTGTCCGGTGTGCACCGGACTGTCCGGTGCCCCCGACGACAGAAGGTCAGGATAGTCTTCCAGAATTGCTCTCAACGGCTCCTAGCTGCCTTGGGGCTATAAAAGGAGCCCCTAGGCGCATGGAGGAGATACACAAGCAACTCTTGAGCATTCTTGATCATCCACACAAGTTCTTTGCGCATTCGTTTGTGATTCTAAGTGATTCGAGCTCTGTTCTAGTGTGAACTCTGAGATAGTCATTCGAGCTCGAGTCTTGGCCGTGTGTGTGCGCTTTTGTTGTGGATTTGTGTGTGTTGCTTCCCTCCCTTACTCTGTGCTTTCTTTGTGATCATACACTTGTAAGGGCAAGAGACTCCAATTTGTGGAGATTCCTTGCAAACGGGATAGTGAAAGGAACAACAAAACAACGTGGTATTCAAGTGGATCTTTGGACCGCTTGAGAGGGGTTGATTGCAACCCTCGTCCGTTGGGACGCCACAACGTGGAAGTAGGCAAGCATTGGCTTGGCCGAACCACGGGATAAACCACCGTGTCACCTCTGTCTTGATCTCTTGTGGTATTGTGTTTTGTTGAGACTTCACCTTAGCCACTTGGCAATAATCGTGCTAACACTTAACAAGTTTGTGGCTTAAGTTTGAAGTTTTTACAGGATCACCTATTCACCCCCCCCCTCTAGGTGCTCTCAATTGGTATCAGAGCCGTTCTATTCACAAAGGGACTAACTGCCCGAATAGATGGATCCTAAGGGGAAGGGTATAGTGATCAACGACAAAGAGAAGGAGACCTTCGTCAATGAGCCGAAGGACGACAAGCCTACCGACTCCGGCTCGGGTCAAAGACGAAAGGAAGGGAAGAAGAAGAAGACCAGGCGCATCAAGGAGATCATCTACTACGACAGCGACGAGTCTACTTCTTCCCAAAAGGATGAGGACAACAACGACTACGAGAGGAGAAAACCGGTTAATTCGAACTTTTCCTTTGATTACTCTCGTATTCCGCAAAGTTCACATTCTCATTTGCTCTCCATTCCACTTGGCAAGCCCCCACACTTTGATGGAGAGGACTACGGATTTTGGAGTCACAAAATGCGTAGTCACCTATTCTCTCTCCATCCTAGTATATGGGAGATTGTAGAGAGTGGAATGCACTTTGATAGTTCGGATAGTCCCATGTTCATTAATGAACAAATTCATAAAAATGCACAAGCTACTACTGTTCTTCTAGCTTCCTTGTGCAGGGATGAATATCATAAGGTGAGCGGCTTGGACAACGCCAAGCAAATCTGGGACACCCTCAAGATTTCTCATGAGGGGAACGACGTCACCTTACTCACCAAGATGGAGTTGGTGGAGGGCGAGCTTGGACGGTTCGCAATGATAAGGGGCGAGGAGCCAACGCAAACGTACAACCGGCTCAAGACCCTTATCAACAAGATAAGAAGCTACGGGAGCACGCGATGGACGGACCACGACGTCGTCCGCCTAATGCTCAGGTCCTTTACCGTACTTGATCCTCATCTCGTGAACAATATTCGTGAGAATCCCAGGTACACGATGATGACGCCCGAGGAAGTACTTGGAAAATTCGTGAGCGGGCGGATGATGATCAAGGAGGCAAGATACGTCGACGACGCGTTGAACGGACCACTCCACGAGCCTCAACCCATTGCTCTAAAGGCAACGAGGAGCAAGGAGTCGCTACCTAGCAAGGTGGCGCAAGTTGAGGCGGCTGGCCTTAATGATGAAGAGATGGCTCTCATCATTAAAAGATTCAAGACGGCGCTAAATGGTCGCAAGGGGCAGCCAAGCAAGACCAAGACCAAGGGAAAGCGCTCGTGCTTCAAATGCGGTAAGCTTGGTCATTTTATTGCTAACTGTCCCGATAATGAAAGTGACCAGGAAAAGGGGAACAAGAGAGAGAAGAAGAAGGCATACAAGAAGGCAAAGGGCGAGGCGCATCTAGGAAAGGAGTGGGACTCGGATTGCTCCTCCTCCGACTCCGACAATGAAGGACTCGCCGCCACTGCCTTCAACAAATCGGCTCTCTTCCCCAACGAGCGTCTCACTTGTCTTATGGCAAGAGAGAAGAAGGTAAGTACTAAAGACTCCACTTATGCTTCTTCTAGTGATAGTGAGTCTAGTGATGATGATATAGATTATTCTTGCTTGTTCAAGGGCTTAGATAGATCTAAGATAGATAAAATCAATGAATTGATTGATGCATTGAATGAAAAGGATAGGCTTTTAGAAAAGCAAGAAGATTTATTGTATGATGAACATGATAAGTTTGTGGAGGCACAAAAATCATATGCTTTAGAAGTGAAAAGAAATGAAATGCTTTCTAGTGAAATATCTTCCTGTCATGAAACCATCTCTACCTTAAGAAGTGTTAATATTGATTTAAGTGCTAAACTAGAAGTAGCTAGTAAATCAAATTCTTGTGTTGAACATGTTGAAATTTGTACTAGGTGTAAGGATTTTGATGTTAATGCTTGTAGTGAACACCTAGTTCTAATTTCCAAATTAAATGATGAAGTAGCTAGTCTTAATGCCCAACTTAAGACTAGCAAGAATGAAGTTGATAAAATAAAATTTGCAAGGGATGCCTACACGGTTGGTAGACACCCCTCAATTAAGGATGGGCTTGGCTTCAAGAGGGAAGCCAAGAACTTAACAAGCCATAAGGCTCCCGTCTTCGTCAAGGAGAAAGGGAAGGCCCCTATGGCTAATAGTGCTAAAAAGAACCATGCTTTTATGTATTATGATAGGAGACATGCTAGAAATGCTTATAATCATTTTGATTCACATGTTTATGATTCTCATGCAATGTTTGCTTCTAGTTCTTCTTATAATCATGGTAGAGATATGTGTAGGAGAAATGTTGTACATATGCCTAGGAGATATATTGCTCATGTACCTAGAAAGAATGTTATTCATGCTCCTAGGAAAGTAGTGAATGAACCTTCTACCATTTATTATGCTTGTAATGCTCCCTTTGCTATTTGTAGAAAGGGTAAGAAGGTAGTTGCTAGGAAATTAGGGGCTAGATGCAAGGGAGATAAATCTTGCATTTGGGTCCCTAAAGACATTTGTGCTAACCTTGCAGGACCCAACATGAGTTGGGTACCTAAGACCCAAGCCTAAATTTGCCTTGCAGGTTTATGCATCCGGGGGTTCAAGCTGGATTATCGACAGCGGATGCACAAACCATATGACGGGGGAGAAGAAGATGTTCACCTCCTACGTCAAGAATAAGGATTCCCAAGATTCAATTATATTCGGTGATGGGAATCAAGGCAAGGTAAAAGGGTTAGGTAAAATTGCAATTTCTAATGAGCATTCTATTTCAAATGTATTCTTAGTGGAGAGTCTTGGATATAATTTGCTATCTGTTAGTCAATTATGTCAAATGGGATATAATTGTTTATTTACAAATGTAGATGTGTCTGTCTTTAGAAGATGTGATGGTTCACTAGCTTTTAAGGGTGTACTAGACGGCAAGCTTTATTTAGTTGATTTTGCAAAAGAAGAGGCCGGTCTAGATGCATGCTTAATGGCTAAGACTTGCATGGGCTGGCTGTGGCATCGCCGCTTAGCACATGTGGGGATGAAGAATCTCCACAAACTTCTAAAGGGAGAACACGTGATAGGTCTAACCAATGTTTATTTCGAAAAAGATAGACCTTGTGCAGCTTGTCAGGCAGGTAAACAAGTTGGAGGAGCACATCACAGCAAGAATGTGATGACCACGTCAAGACCTCTGGAGCTGCTGCATATGGACCTCTTCGGACCCGTCGCCTATCTAAGCATAGGAGGAAGTAAGTATGGTTTAGTTATTGTTGATGACTTTTCCCGCTTCACTTGGGTGTTCTTTTTGCAGGATAAGTCTGAAACCCAAGGGACCCTCAAGCGCTTCCTCAGGAGAGCTCAAAATGAGTTTGAGCTCAAGGTGAAGAAGATAAGGAGCGACAACGGGTCCGAGTTCAAGAACCTTCAAGTGGAGGAGTTTCTTGAGGAGGAAGGGATCAAGCACGAGTTCTCCGCTCCCTACACACCACAGCAAAATGGTGTGGTAGAGAGGAAGAACAGGACGCTAATCGATATGGCGAGGACGATGCTTGGAGAGTTCAAGACCCCCGAGTGCTTTTGGTCGGAAGCCGTGAACACGGCTTGCCACGCCATCAACAGGGTCTACCTTCATCGACTCCTCAAGAAGACTTCGTATGAGCTACTAACCGGTAACAAACCCAATGTATCGTACTTTCGTGTATTTGGGAGCAAGTGCTACATTCTAGTGAAGAAGGGTAGAAATTCTAAGTTTGCTCCCAAAGCTGTAGAAGGGTTTTTATTAGGTTATGATTCAAATACAAAGGCGTATAGAGTCTTCAACAAATCATCGGGTTTGGTTGAAGTCTCTAGCGACGTTGTATTTGATGAGACTAATGGCTCTCCAAGAGAGCAAGTTGTTGATTGTGATGATGTAGATGAAGAAGATGTTCCGACGGCCGCTATACGAACCATGGCGATTGGAGACGTTCGGCCACAGGAACAGGATGAACGTGATCAACCTTCTTCCTCATCGACGGTGCATCCCCCAACTCAAGACGATGAACAGGTTCATCAAAAGGAGGCATGTGATCAAGGGGGAGCACAAGACGATCAAGTGATGGAGGAAGAAGCGCAACCGGCACCTCCAACCCAAGTTCGAGCGATGATTCAAAGGGATCATCCCGTCGACCAAATTTTGGGTGACATTAGCAAGGGAGTAACTACTCGATCTCGATTAGTTAATTTTTGTGAGCATTACTCTTTTGTCTCCTCTATTGAGCCTTTCAGGGTAGAGGAGGCCTTGCTAGATCCGGATTGGGTGTTGGCCATGCAGGAGGAACTCAATAACTTCAAGCGCAACGAAGTTTGGACACTGGTGCCTCGTCCCAAGCAAAATGTTGTGGGAACCAAGTGGGTGTTCCGCAACAAACAGGACGAGCACGGGGTGGTGACGAGGAACAAGGCTCGACTTGTGGCAAAAGGTTATGCCCAAGTCGCAGGTTTGGACTTTGAGGAGACTTTTGCTCCTGTGGCTAGGCTAGAGTCCATTCGTATCTTGCTAGCATATGCCGCTCACCATTCTTTCAGGTTGTACCAAATGGATGTGAAGAGCGCGTTCCTCAACGGGCCAATAAAGGAGGAGGTGTACGTGGAGCAACCCCCTGGCTTCGAGGATGAGCGGTACCCCGACCACGTGTGTAAGCTCTCTAAGGCGCTCTATGGACTTAAACAAGCCCCAAGAGCATGGTATGAATGCCTTAGAGATTTCTTACTTGCTAATGCTTTCAAGGTTGGGAAAGCCGATCCAACTCTTTTTACAAAGACATGTGATGGTGATTTGTTTGTATGCCAAATTTATGTCGATGACATAATATTTGGTTCTACTAATCAAAAGTCTTGTGAAGAGTTTAGCAGGGTGATGACACAGAAATTCGAGATGTCGATGATGGGCGAGTTGAACTACTTCCTTGGGTTCCAAGTGAAGCAACTCAAGGACGGCACCTTCATCTCCCAAACGAAGTACACGCAAGATCTGCTGAAGCGGTTTGGGATGAAGGACGCCAAGCCCGCAAAGACTCCGATGGGAACCGACGGACACACCGACCTCAACAAAGGAGGTAAGTCCGTTGATCAAAAAGCATACCGGTCAATGATAGGATCTCTACTTTATTTATGTGCTAGTAGACCGGATATTATGCTTAGCGTATGCATGTGTGCTAGATTTCAATCCGATCCTAAGGAGTGTCACTTGGTGGCGGTGAAGCGAATTCTTAGATATTTAGTCGCTACGCCCTGCTTCGGGATCTGGTATCCAAAGGGGTCTAACTTTGACTTGATTGGGTACTCAGATTCCGACTATGCTGGATGTAAGGTCGATAGGAAGAGTACATCGGGGACGTGCCAATTCTTAGGAAGGTCCCTGGTGTCATGGAACTCTAAGAAACAAACCTCCGTTGCCCTATCCACCGCTGAGGCCGAGTACGTTGCCGCAGGACAGTGTTGTGCGCAACTACTTTGGATGAGGCAAACCCTCAGGGACTTTGGCTACAATCTGAGCAAAGTCCCACTCCTATGTGATAATGAGAGTGTTATCCGAATAGCGGAAAATCCCGTTGAGCACAGCCGCACAAAGCACATAGACATCCGGCATCACTTTTTGAGAGACCACCAGCAAAAGGGAGATATCGAAGTGTTTTATGTTAGCACCGAGAACCAGCTAGCCGATATCTTTACCAAGCCTTTAGATGAGAAGACCTTTTGCAGGCTGCGTAGTGAGCTAAATGTCTTAGATTCGCGGAACTTGGATTGAATTGTAGCATACATGTATTTATGCTTTTGATCATGTTCCCTTCTGCATTTTGTTGCTTATTATGGTGCTCAAGTTGTACAAACACTCCCTGGACCTCACAAGTCCGTTGCAATGTGATGCACATGTTTAGGGGGAGATGTGTTGCAACTTGACCCTTTGAGACTAACCATATGCTTGAGTTTGTTTGATTTAGTCTCAAAGGAGAATTAAAAGGGAAAAGGTGGACTTGGATCATGCAAGACTTCCACTGCACTCCGATGAGAGGGTAACTAATTCCAAGTCCATCTCTGAACTCTTATTGCCATTTGCTCTTAATTGAAGATTTTGGTGAGGCAATGGGGTTATAGGGCCACAATTGATCCCGTTTTGGTGCTTGATGCCAAAGGGGGAGAAAATAAAGGCCAAAGCAATAAATGGATCAGCTACCACTTGAGAGATTTTTGAAATTAGTAGAATAGAGCTTTTGGTTTGTCAAAACTCTTTTGTTGTCTCTCTTGTCAAAAGTTGGCTTCTTGTGGGGAGAAGTAGTAATTATGGGAAAAAGGGGGAGTTTTTGAAATCTTTGATCAATCTCTTTTTGAATGACTCTCTTTATGCTTAAACATGTGTGTTTAACTTAGAGATAGAGATTTGTGTTTGATTTGCAAAAACAAACCAAGTGGTGGCAAAGGATGATCCATATATGCCAAAATTTATTCAAAATAAATTTAAGTGTTATTTGAATAGAGTTTGCACTTGTTCTAGTGGCTTTATGTTGTGTTGGCATAAATCACCAAAAAGGGGGAGATTGAAAGGGAAATGTGCCCTTGGGCCATTTCTAAGTATTTTGGTGATTGAGTGCCAACACATGTGTTTAATTGTGAATTTGTGTACATGGATGAACAAGGTGCAAATCATGAGATAAAGGTATGTTTCTAAGCCTTAGTACATTGGTTTTGTGGACTAACATATTTGTCTAAGTGTTAGAAACAGGAAGAGAGAAGAGGAGAAATGACTTGGCTGTGTGCAGCCAAGTCCCAGCTCGGTCTGGAGCACCGGACTGTCCGGTGTGCACCGGACAGTGTCCGGTGCGCCAGGCCAACTCGACTCGAACTGGCCGCTCTCGGGTTTTTGGCCGGCGGCGTACGGCTAAAATTCACCGGACTGTCCGGTGTGCACCGGACTGTCCGGTGAGCCAACGGTCGGCCAGGGCCAACGGTCGGCCGCGCAATCCGCGCGGGACACGTGGCCGAGCCAACGGTCGGAAGACGGCACCGGACTGTCCGGTGTGCACCGGACTGTCCGGTGCGCCAACGGCTCGCAGATCTACGGCAGTCTTCCAACGGTCGGAAGCACTAAAAAAGGAAACAAATCGGGCACCGGACAGTGTCCGGTGTGCACCGGACTGTCCGGTGCCCCCGACGACAGAAGGCCAGGATAGTCTTCCAGAATTGCTCTCAACGGCTCCTAGCTGCCTTGGGGCTATAAAAGGAGCCCCTAGGCGCATGGAGGAGATACACAAGCAACTCTTGAGCATTCTTGATCATCCACACAAGTTCTTTGCGCATTCGTTTGTGATTCTAAGTGATTCGAGCTCTGTTCTAGTGTGAACTCTGAGATAGTCATTCGAGCTCGAGTCTTGGCCGTGTGTGTGCGCTTTTGTTGTGGATTTGTGTGTGTTGCTTCCCTCCCTTACTCTGTGCTTTCTTTGTGATCATACACTTGTAAGGGCAAGAGACTCCAATTTGTGGAGATTCCTTGCAAACGGGATAGTGAAAGGAACAACAAAACAACGTGGTATTCAAGTGGATCTTTGGACCGCTTGAGAGGGGTTGATTGCAACCCTCGTCCGTTGGGACGCCACAACGTGGAAGTAGGCAAGCATTGGCTTGGCCGAACCACGGGATAAACCACCGTGTCACCTCTGTCTTGATCTCTTGTGGTATTGTGTTTTGTTGAGACTTCACCTTAGCCACTTGGCAATAATCGTGCTAACACTTAACAAGTTTGTGGCTTAAGTTTGAAGTTTTTACAGGATCACCTATTCACCCCCCCCCTCTAGGTGCTCTCACACAGCCACTATAACATATTTTAAATTCCCTTGAGCCGGTGGTAATGGACCTAATAAGTCAAGGCCCCACCTTTGCAATGGCCAGATAGGTTGTATCAGCTGTGTCAAAGACGAAGGTTGTTTTTGATCTCTTGCACATTTCTGACAACCTTCGCACTTTTGAACTAACTCCGCTGCATCCGAAGCTGCCTTCGGCCAATAAAACCCTTGGCGGAAAACTTTTCCGAGTAACGGCCTCGATCCGATGTGGGATCCACACAGGCCTGCATGTATTTCTTTCATTAACTCTATACCTTCGGTTCTAGACAAGCACTTGAGCAGCGGGGCACAAACTCCATGTTTGTATAATTCCCCTTCTATCATGACATACGGACGAGCTCTTGCCTCTATTCTTTTATTGTAAGCTTCGTCATCTGAAAGGAACTTACCCTGAAGGTAAGAGATTATTTCAGTTCTCCAATCTTCGCTGTAAACAGGAGATATGTTGAGGACTGCTCTTTCAAGGAGGTCCACTGAAGGTGCCTTTATTGTTTCGAAGAACACATCCGAAGGTAACGGCAGCCCCTGTGCTGCAGACTTGGCTAGCAAATCAGCATGCTCATTTTGCCCTCGAGGGATATTCTTTACAGAAAATCCTTCGAAGGAGGCTTCGATCCTTCGGACCGTGTCTAGATATTTTTCAAGCTTCGGATCTTTGGCCTTGCAACTTTTGTCAATATGACCCGAAACAACCTGGGAATCAGTTTTAAGAATCGCCCTTCTGATTCCCATTGCCTTTAATTTCCGAAGGCCCAGGAGCAGGGCTTCGTACTCAGTAATATTGTTTGTACAGCTGAAGTCAAGTCTTGCTGCATAACAAGTTTTAACCTTGGATGGTGAGACCAACACAGCAGCTGCACCTGCTCCGAAGGTTCCCCAAGAGCCATCACAAAACACTGTCCACACTTCGGCATCTTTATTTGCTTCCTCATCCGGAGCCCCTGGCGTCCAGTCGGCGATGAAATCTGCCAATGCTTGAGACTGGATCGAGGATCTATGCACATAATCAATGTAAAATTCATTGAGCTCTGCAGCCCATTTTCCAATCCGTCCAGTAGCTTCTCTATTTCTCATGATATCCTTCAACGGCTGCGAAGAAGGAACAATAATATTGTATCCCTGGAAATAATGCCGAAGCTTCCTGGATGCCATTAAAACGGCATATAATACCTTCTCCAGCTCTGTATAATTTTTCTTTGATATACTAAGGACTTCAGATACAAAATATATTGGGACCTGCTTCTTGACTTGTCCATCAAGCTTCTCCTGGACAAGTGCTGCACTTACTGCCGAGTGCGAAGCTGCCACATATAACAACAAAGGAGCCCCTGGCGTTGGTGGAGTTAATGTTGTTAGATCTATCAAGTATTGCTTCAGCTCTTCGAAGGCTTTTTGTTGACTTGGGCCCCATTGAAAGACTTCGGCTGACTTCAGCACCTCGAAAAATGGTAAATTTCTTTCTGCTGATCTGGATATAAATCTGTTGAGAGATGCCAGCCTTCCTGTCAATCTTTGGGCCCCCTTTCTTGTGGTTGGTGGCTCCATTCGAAGTATAGCTTCGATTTTATTTGGATTAGCTTCGATTCCCTTTGTTGAAACCAAGCATCCAAGGAATTTCCCCTTCTTTACTCCGAAGACGCACTTTTCTGGATTCAGCTTCAGACCAGCTTGTCTGAAGCTGGCGAAGGTCTCCTGCAGATCAGCAATATGATTTTCTTGCTTCGTGCTTTTTACAATGATGTCATCGACATAAGTCAACACATTTCTGCCTATCTGAGACTGGAGAACCTTCGCTGTCATTCGGCTGAAACTTCCTCCGGCATTTTTGAGCCCCTCAGGCATCCGAAGATAGCAATATGTGCCACTTGGGGTTATGAAGCTAGTCTTCGGCTCATCTTCCTTCTTCATCCAGATTTGATGATAGCCTGAGTAGCAGTCCAGGAGACTCATGAGCTCTGAAGAAGCTGCTGCATCGACTAAAGAGTCTATCCTTGGCAGCGGGAATTCATCCTTCGGACAAGCCTTGTTGAGATCTGTGAAATCGATACACATTCTCCACTTGCCATTGGCCTTCTTCACCATGACAGTGTTAGCTAGCCACTCTGGATACTTTACTTCTCTGATAACTCCTGCACTGAGGAGTCTTTTTACTTCATTGCGAGCCCCTTCGGCCTTGTCATCCGACATCTTCCGAAGCCTCTGCTTTCGGGGTCTGAAGGATGGGTCAACATTGAGCGAATGCTCAATAACATCCCGATTTACTCCACAGAGATCATTGACTGACCATGCAAAAACATCTTTGTTGTTGAATAAAAACCTTATCAAGGTTTTCTCCTGGTCTTCAGATAATTGCGAGCCCAACAGCACCTTCTGCTCTGCTATGTCCTCACACAATAGCATGGGCTTCGGCTGATCTGCTGAAGCTGCTTTCTCCCTTCTGAATTTGTACTGTTCACAAGCTTCAGCTCCATCTATGTTATGGATTGCTTTGGAGTCAGTCCAGCTTCCTTCGGCCCTTCTAGCAGCTTCCTGACTTCCATGAATAGCAATAGGCCCTTGGTCCGAAGGTATCTTCATGCAGAGATAAGCTGGGTGAAGAATTGCTTCGAAGGCATTAAGAGTACCTCGACCAATGATAGCATTGTAAGGATACTCCATGTCAACAATATCAAACACAATTTGCTCAGTCCTTGTGTTGTTAACAAATCCGAAGGTTACTGGCATGGTAATCTTCCCAAGTGCTACAATCTGCCGCCCTCCGAAGCCACAAAGAGGGTGCGTAGCATCATGAATCTTGTCCTCGGGCTCTTGCATTTGTCTGAAGGCTTTAGCAAATATAATATCAGCTGCACTGCCTGTATCAACTAAGACATTGTGGACCAGAAATCCTTTGATCACGCAAGAGATAACCATGGCATCATTGTGAGGATAATCCTTAAGCTGAAGGTCTTCCTGAGAGAAAGTAATTGGAATGTGGGACCATTTTGACTTGATGAAGGGTCCCTGCACTCCAACATGCTGCACCCTTCTTTGAGCCTCCTTCTTCTGCTTCTTGTTGGCCGGCTCTGAGCAAGAACCGCCTGTTATCGGGAGCACCAGCTTCGAAGCCGAAGCAGCTCCAGCTTGATTGTTGAACGAAGCCATCAGCTCAGAAAAGCGGAAGTGAGTTCACCGGAGGTGGGCGCCAATGTTGGGGGCTTGTTCTCAAATGCTAAGAATTAAGAACAAGGCAACATAGAAAATGTTAAGGGTTAAAGTCCTTCGTCCTCCAAAACATTATATCCTTTCAGGATATAAAGAATTTCGGACGAAGGTTACGAAGGACGTACCTTCGTAAACATAGTAGCAAGGAACGAAGTATTCATACAGATCATGAGGTATAAAATAAACATTTAAATATTATCATAGAATCATCTCCATTTTTATTATCATGAACGAATATAAATGACTTCGAATTAGAAGTGTACCTTCGGTCCTGAGGAAAGCAAAAGTACAGGTGTGATGCGAAAGCAAATGACAGGTTCGCGTGAACAGTACAGGGGTACTGTTCATCTATTTATAGACACAGGTCACAGCCTGTGACGAATTACAATTATGCCCCTTACAAGAGTTTACAACATTGAATCAGACCTCTATGGATAAAAAGGTCATTCTATCTCTATGTCGGTTTGTAACGCCGAAGCTCCATGAAAAGGAACCTTCGGCCATCTCCTGGGGGACAACTTCAGCCGAAGCTGCTTCTTCGTGTAAGACCTTCGGCGCAACGAAGCATGGCCCCAACACGGTCCACTACTACCCAAATGGAATCGTAGCCGGCTCGAGTGCGAGGCAATCCGACTATGAAATCCATACCGATTGCATCCCATTTCCACTGAGGGATCTGCAACGGTTGCAACAATCCAGCTGGTCTCTGGTGCTCTGCCTTAATTCTTCGGCAACTATCGCACATAGCCACATGCTCTGCGATTTCCCTCTTCATTCCGTACCACCAGAATTTCTTCTTCAGATCCTGATACATCTTCTCACTGCCAGGGTGAATCGAATAGGCTGTCTCATGAGCTTCCTTGAGAATCAACTCCCGAATGGACTGGACATTGGGAACACACAAGCGGTCTTTGAACCATATCACGCCTTCTGCATCTTCTCGAAAATCTTTGCCTCTGCCATCTAGAATCAGTCGCCGGATCTCACTGATCTTCTCATCATTCTTCTGCGCTTCTTTGATTTCGCGCTCCAAGGTAGGTTCCAATTCAACTGTGACTCCTCGCGAATTGTTCAGAAACCCGAGACTCAACCTGTCAAACTCCTTGGCCAACTCATAAGGCATCGAACGAGCGACCATCAGATTGACTTGACTCTTTCTGCTCAAAGCATCTGCCACTACGTTTGCTTTGCCTGGATGGTAATGGATCTCCAACTCATAGTCTTTGATCAACTCTAACCATCTTCGCTGCCTCATATTCAATTCTGACTGAGTGAATATGTACTTCAGACTCTTGTGGTCTGTGTAAACATCGCATTTCTGTCCATACAGATAGTGCCTCCATGTCTTCAGCGCGTGAACCACTGCTGCCAACTCTAGGTCATGGATTGGGTAGTTCTTCTCATGAACCTTCAGCTGTCGGGATGAGTAAGCCACAACTCTTCCCTCTTGCATCAACACGCATCCCAAACCTGTGTAACAAGCATCGCAATACACCGAGAAGGGCTTGTGCACATCAGGCAAGACTAGGACAGGCGCTGTTGTCAACTTCCCTTTCAGCGCTTTGAAGGCCTCTTGACATTTCTGGGTCCACTTGAACTCAACCTTGTTGCCTAGCAACGCTGTCATTGGTTTCGCAATCTTCGAAAACCCTTCAATGAATCGCCGATAATATCCGGCCATTCCAATGAAGCTCTTGATTCCTCGAGCATCCGTTGGCGCTTTCCAGTTCAGAATGTCTGCCACTTTCTTCGGATCCACAGCCAATCCTTCTTTGTTGATTATGTGACCCAAGAACAGGACTTCACTGATCCACAACTCACACTTGCTCAACTTTGCATACAACTGGTGCTCTCGCAATCTCTGCAATACCATCCTCAAATGATCTGCATGTTCTTCTTCGCTTTGAGAATAAACCAGAATGTCATCAATAAATACCACCACAAACTTATCGAGATAATCCATGAATACACTGTTCATCAAGTTCATGAAGAACGCTGGTGCATTGGTCAAACCAAAAGACATCACTGTGAACTCATATAACCCATACTTGGTAGTGAATGCCGTCTTCGGAATGTCCGAAGGTCGGATCCTGAGCTGATGATAACCTGACCTCCGATCGATCTTGGAGAACACACTGGCTCCTCTCAACTGGTCGAACAGATCTTCTATTCTGGGCAAAGGGTACTTGTTCTTGATCGTGACTTCATTCAAAGCTCGATAATCGATACACATCCTCTTGGTGCCATCTTTCTTTTTCACAAACAAGACAGGGGCGGCCCAAGGCGAGGTGCTTGGCCGGATGTAACCTTTCTCTGACAGCTCATCAATCTGCTTCTTAAGCTCAACCAACTCTGGTCCGGATATTCTGTAAGCTCTCTTAAAGATGGGGGCGGTTCCAGGAAGAAGCTCTATGGCAAACTCAACTTTCCGCTCTGGTGGCATACCCGGTAAATCCTTTGGAAACACATCTGGGAATTCAGACACCACCTTGATACTCTTAATTGGGTCTGCTTCACTGCTATCGACAGCCATCTGATAACAACTTCCTCTCTTCGGCTCAGGCGGGACTAACTCGGTCACCACTTCCTCTCCTAGTGGGGACACCAACTTGATTGTCCTTTTATCACAACTGATAACTGCCTGATACTTATCTAGCCAATTCATCCCTAGGATGACATCTATTCCCTGAGTACCCATTACTATAAGGTTAGCGGGAAACGCTATCCCCCTTATTTCCACACTTACATTCAAACATATGCTATCAGCTCGAATTCTACCACCGGCTGAGTCAATTTGAATGGGGGTTGACATGGTAGTAATTGGAAGATTATGTGCTTCTACCCATGATGCAGTAATGAAAGAATGCGTTGCTCCAGTATCAAATAACACTTCTGCAATATGGGAGTCGACTGGGAACATACCTACTATCATGTCGGGGGTCTCCTGAACTGCTTCAGCCTCCAAGTGGTTCAGTCTTCCATGATTGTAACGCGGCTGAGAGCGGTTGCCTGCTCCTAGCTGAGGCACATTCTGTTTTGCCGGGGCATTGGGGCCTGACTGCTGCTGGGCTGCCTTCTTCGGACATTGCATCACCCAATGGCCTTGCTCTCCACAGTGGAAACATGCCCTGTTTCCAACCTGAGCTGGTGCTGCCTGACTGTTCTGCTGGTTTGCTGGGGCAGGAAGACGAGGTGTCTGCTGATTCTGCCTCTGAAACTGACCTCTTGACTGATTGCTCTGACGGTTCTGGTACTGGTGCTGAGGATACTGCCTTTGAAACTGCTGATGCTGCTGAGGTGGACGCTGGTTCTGTCTGAACTGCTGAGGTTGATTGCCTGAGAAACGAGGGCGGCTGTTGCTTCCAGGCTGGGGTCCACTGATCTTGCGCTTACGATCCTCCATCTCCTTACGCTTCCTTTCTGTCATGATTGCTCTGTCAATCAGGTGCTGGAATGTCGGGAAGGTATGATTCATCAGTTGGTACTGAAGAGGGTCAACCAAGCCTCTCAAGAAACGGTATTGTCGCTTGGCGTCGGTGTTGACATCTTCAGGAGCATAGCGAGACAACTGCAGAAACCTGTCTCGATACTCACTGACAGATGATGACCCTTGCTTAAGGGCCAGGAACTCCTCCTTCTTTACTGTCATCAGACCTGCAGGCACATGGTACTGACGAAAGCTACCTCTGAACTCTTCCCAGGTGATGGCATCGGGGTTGGCATGGGTGGCGAGGTAAGACTCCCACCATGATTGGGCTGCTCCTCTCAACAGACGGGGACCATACAAGACTTTCTCCCTGTCGTCACACTGAGCGGTATGCAACTCCCGCTCCACAGTGCGCAGCCAATCTTCAGCATCCATGAGGTCAGAAGTGTGAGCGAACGTTGGGGGATGACCTCTCATGAATTCAGCACGCTTGTCTCTGGGCATCTGAGGCATCTGAGGCTAGGGTGGTGCTTGCTGCTGTTGCTGCTGAATGGCGGCCAGAGTCTGACCGATGGCCTGAACTGCCTGAGTCTGCATCAGAAACATCTGCTCGATCGACATCGGGGGCGGGGGTGGCAGGTGCTGCTGCTGAGGCACCTCATCCTGCGGAGCGGCTCGCTCCTGCTGAGCACGCCTTCCTCCTCTGCGCCTGTTCTCTGACATCTACAGAATGCAACCACACATCAGAACTGATCTGGCAAATCTTGCAGCATAAGAAAAGAGTATAGAATTTTCCAACAGCACTGAACAGATGAGCATCTTCACTGATCTCCATCGCAGACCACACAGCTTCTCAGATAAAGAGGAAAGTAGAATAAAGGGTTTCCCAACTATATAACTAACTCCATTAACATAATAGGTAAGCCAAAATGCAGGAGATACCCACACTCTGGTGACAATCATTACAAAGATCCAAACCAAACATAGTTCATCATGACAAACATAAATGCACAGGATATAGCAAACTACCCTGTCTAACTAAGACTAACTAAGACCGAGACTAACGCTAAGACTGAAGCTTCTATGTATATATATTTCGTATTAATTACAAGATCCAACTCTAACGAGCTATGGTTCTAGATTTATCTTGGTCTTGCAGTCGGGATTGCCATAAGACTGGTGTCCACGCCGAGGTGAGCGGTACGGGTGCTGAGTCCCAACGGGAGCGGGGGAACCATCATCCAAGTGACGACGTTCCGCGCGCTCAGCCCGCAGCAGGGCGATCTCAGCATGAGCCCTACTCAGCTCGTCTAATGCATGGTCCAGCTCCGTGTTTAGCACGGCGGCTAGGTTGACTGTGCTGCTCAACCTAGGATTGTCCTCACCAGCAGGTGAAACAATCACGCCTCCTGTGCTGCCAGATGGACGGCGAGGGTAATACTTCAGGTCGAGACCGTCAGCTACCCCACCGAGAACCGAGCAGTAGTGCGAAAGCGCACGTCGTGCAGCATCCTGCATGGCTGCCTCAGCTGAGTCCCGCTCAGAGATAGAATAGTGCTCTGAGCAAGGCTCCGCGCCCTGGAGACTGTTCTCCGGACGGCGCACCAAACAGGTCGCCTCCCAGCGGTCTGGGTAGACCCCGCGACTATGCTGGTAGACCACACAGCGATACTCGATGGACCAAGTACGCCGGTCAAGTGCCCGACGTAGCAGGGTGTCGAGCGCGTCGTGGAAGTGACACTCGCGAGCAGCGTCGCGAGTGATGGGTCGAGCAACCCATCCTTCCGGCTCATGGTCAGCAGGGAAGTCAGTGTCGTGGCTCGGGCTGTCGTCGCCATCTCCGTCGTCTGGGTCTCCTCCAGTAGCTACTCCAGAGGCTGGGGCGCCCAGTGGTGGTGCAGGGGGCGCCTCCAGGGGAAGCACAGGAGAGCAGCTCCTCACAGACTCTATCTCCTGCTGGAGCGAGAAAGAAGAGCCCTGCTGCTCCTGTCGTCGACGTTCCTGCTCCTCATGCAGGCGGTGGTGCAGTCTCTCCAAGTGGCTGGACTGTCCGGCCACGGGACGGCGAAGCGGACGCTCAGCAAGGCGGGAGGGTAAGAAGGGGATGACGGACTTTCGTGCAGTGTGTCTAAGTCGAGCCATCTACAAAAGACATCGCAAGCAAAAGGGTGAGAACAGAATTAATATGACCAGCAAGTAATGAATCATAAGAAAATGAAGGATCAGAATAAAACATAATTTTCAGCAAGGTATAATATATAGTAGAACATAGGTTTGGTCGGTATGACCAACTTTTGAAGGGATATCAAAGTCAAGGCAGTGACAGAGGTCTATAATCCTTAGAACGACCATTCTACTCTAGGTTAGCGGTCCTACAGTCAGCACGGCTTTGATACCACTTATGTCACACCCGGTTTTTAGAAGGTAAACCGAATGCGAACCATGTACGTGCCAGGATCAGTTATTCACGTACACAACAGTTACATAACATGGACATCATCACACAGTGCTCAAATAGTATTAAAAGGGAAATAATTGTCGATTACATCATATGTCTGAGACGTCCATATAGTCCTTACAATAAATCAAAGTGCGGAAAAGAAACGTAGATAACCGCGGCCTTCACAGGCAGCCGACTGGGGGTTGCCGCTAACTCACACCTAGAACTCGTCGTAGTCTTGGAACTCCTGGAAGTCTCCTTCCACAGCTTCATCTTCTCCTGAGCAGTGGTTGCAATGCTGACAACCTGGGGGGGTTTGGTGTGTAGAGCAAGAGTGAGTACACATCAACATACTCAGCAAGTATCCTGTTTGGCTGTAGTGGACTAGCTTTATGTGGGGATAAGTCAAGCAGTTGCTTTTAGTTGGTCAGTTTGTTATTTACTAGTAGAAAGCCAGGTTTTAGCATTAACCCAAGTTATTAACCCAAAGTACCCTTTCCAAACGGAAAGAATACCACTTACCATTACCATAAGCATAATCATAACCATCCTCATTGTCATCTGTAAACCAAAATGTCTCTGATCAAGTACCACTAATCACTGGAGCTCCCTTGGCCGCTCATAACCGCGAGCACGGCTGATATATCAGTTTTCAAACACTCTGCAGAGGTTGTGCACTTTACCCACAAGCCGTGATTCCCTTTCTGCCCGGAGATCATGACTCTCCATTGATCACTACCAAGGTGACCCAGCAGGGCATCACTACGTAGCCTTTACAAAGATTCCCCGGGACTGTAGTCGCCCGTTAGGTTTCCTAAATGTACCGCACTCCTCCCCAAGGGACAAATCAACCTTGGCAGAGCGAGCCGCATACACCGAGCCCCATTGACGGCACGACGGCTAAGCGAACTACACCCCGGTTCCTCTAATTATTCAGCTAAGGGCGTCCCATTCCACCCTCATGGTTGCACTGTTTTCCCGGGCGGTCATCCATAGAACAGGTCCTTACGGAGAGGCACTCGAGAAACCGCTCGAGCCCCCTTGAAAACCACAAGTATAACATCATAATAAGAGAGGGGAAAACAGCGTATCATATATAATCTCATCATGTTCATTGATTAGAGTTTGAGCAATAGCATGAAGCTAAACAATAATAAACCGACCCAAATAGGTAAACAAGGACATGGATAACAAAAGCTAGTCAATCCTTAGGTATAAATGTGTAATGCGGGAGGTGAATTAAAGAATGAATAGGATAGAGATAGGTCAAAGGACACTTGCCTCCACCAACCGACTGCTGCTCAGGGGCTTCTCCTGCGAGTTCCTCGGGCTTTTCGACCGGATCGTTCTCTATGCGATTGCAAGCATACATACATTCATCCATTCAAATTGGGAAACAAACAGTACATCATACAAGGGAACAAATAAAGTAAATATGCATCAAGTATGACATTCGATATCGCATTCATTATGATTAGAAAGAAACGGGAAAGGGTCTCGCGGGGGGGGGGTTAAAGCTTATGCACTAATGATTAGTTACAATTGGTTCTAACAAAAGAATTTAGTTATATGCACTAATGGAAACCTAGTCATTTTCAGTTGATCAACATTGAACTGGATAAACAATTGATTATATATGAAATAACTAGCGTAACGGAATTCTAAATTAAGTTTCCTACTTCAATAACATGAACGATGATTAGCCTGCCTAAAATGAAATAAATAACAATGATAACAGAAAGTAAAATAAAATAAAATAAAAAAAATAAATAAAAAAGGGAGGGGGGCGGTTGAACCGGCCAGGGGGCGGTTGAACCGGCCTGGGGCAGGGGCGGCTGGGCTGGGCGCGGGCGCGGGGCGGCCGAGCTGGGCGTGCAGGGGGCGGCCGAACCGGCCAGGGGGCGGCCGAGCTGGGCGTGCAGGGGGCGGTCGAGGGCGGCTGGGCCGCGGCCAAGGCGGCTGGGCCGGCCAAGGAGAGAGGAGGGGAGAGGGGGCTCACCGGGGACGGGGACGGGCGAGCGAGCGGCGAGGGGCGGCGGTTGGGCCGGCGGCAGGGGCGGCCGAGCTAGGGCAAGGGGGCGGCGGTGGCTAGGGTGGGGAGGGAATGGGAGAAAGGGAGGGAGAGAGAGAGAGAGATAAGGGGAAGGGAGTGGGGGGGCGGTTGGGCCGGCTAGGCCCAAGAGGGGGGGCGCGCGGGGGCGGCTGGGGGCGGCTTGTCCGGCCAGGAGCAGCCTACGGCGCGGGAGAGAGAAAAGGGAGGAGATTGAGAAAGAAAAAGAAAAAATAAAGAAAAGGTTTCTTCTCATTTTTGAAATCCGATCTTCCTAGATGAATGCACTTGCACTTTCAAGCAGTCAAAGAATGCATAGTTCGGCATGGTGCATCAAACAACATAAAGTAATTTAAGGTTTTTCTTTACACGGGAATTCCAAACCGAACCCCGCTAACTTTGGAAAAGATCAAGGTCTAGCGAGGGAACGAGAAAAAAGAAAAAGGGTAACGCCTGAATTTGGTGAGAGAAAAGAAGAAAAAATTCTACCCCCAAATTCAGGGCGTTACAATATTCCACCGATATATCTCCAAGTATTTTCTTCCTTAGAAATACCTTCAGAATCATTTTTCAAGTCCCTATAAATATTTTCTTCATAACTTTCCTCATGCTCATACGTATACGTATGCCTCCAGTGTCATACGCTGAGCTCTACAAGCTAATCTCACACATATAAGACAAATTCATGCTAATCTCCCACTAATCCTCTCATCCCTCTCCCTAATCCCCCCACCATGGCTATAAATAGAGGGGCAAGGGCCTCCTCTCATCCCACCCCAAGCCATTTCATGGCAACTCTCCCCCCCACACACACACCCACTCCATGTTCCACACAAGCACACACTAGCACAAGGATCGTCCGGTCGTTCTTCGATCGTTCGTCCCCCTGTTCTTAGTTTGTTCGTTCGTTCTTCCGATCATCCGATCGTTCGTCCGTTCGTTCATGGTTCGTTCGTCCGTTCGTCCGATCGTTCGATTGTTCGTCCGTTCGTTCGTCCAAATAATCTTTTTCCTACCGTTATGCTGCCGAAATTCCGATCGTTCGTTCATTCGATCATTCGATCGTTCATCGTTCGTTCATAGTTCCTATTCATCGTTCATCGTTCGTTCATAATCCCTATTCATCGTTCTTCCAGATAATCTTTGTCCTGCTGTTATGCTGCCGAAATTCCGATCGTTCGTTCGTTCGATCATTCGATCGTTCGTCCGTTCGTTCGTCCAAATAATCTTTTCCTGCCGTTATGCTGCCGAAATTCCGATCGTTCGTTCGTTCGATCATTCGATCGTTCATCGTTCGTTCATAGTTCCTATTCATCGTTCATCGTTCGTTCATAGTCCCTATTCATCGTTCTTCCAGATAATCTTTGTCCTGCCGTTATGCTGCCGAAATTCCGATCGTTCGTTCGTCCGATCATTCGATCGTTCGTCTGTTCGTTCATAGTTCCTATTCATCGTTCGTCGTTCGTTCATAGTTTCTATTCATCGTTCATCGTTTGTACATACGACTATTCATAGTTACTATTCATCGTTACTATTCACCGACACTATTCACCATCGTTACTATTTATTGTTACTATTCATCATCGTTACTATTTATCATCGTTACTACTCATCGATGATATTTATAGTAACTTTTTTATCGTCACTATTCATCATTACTATTCATCGTTACTATTCATCGACTAGCCGATCATCCCAAATTTCAACTACTCATACATCATGCTGTCCGGTCCACCTAAGACCAGCCAGACCCATATTCCAGTCATACGAACTCCGGTGACTGTGATTTTCCTTCCAGTAGGGAACTTCCCATCAAGTCACTCATCCTAGGTTTCTCCAAGTTGAGCACACTTAACTTTGAGATTCCTTTGAACCAGGCTTCCAAACTCAGATTCCAATAATTCTTGTTTCTAAATTCTTATCAAACTATTCCCTATCCAACCATGTCATCCCTTAAGCATGGTTCATATTCTAGAAAACTCCTAAAATACTCTTATCCCATATTTTTCCTATGATCTCCCTGTTCAAACTAAGTCAGTCGATTCATTCGTCACTATTCTCACCAACAATGAACTTCACTGTGCTACACCACATACACCCAGCTATAAATACACCCAGCTACCCTCTCTGTCTCCACACACACTCAACACCCCTCAGCCAAGGCAAACACCTCACTCACTCAGTTACTCTGCTCTGCCGGCTACACGCATAGTGTCGCTTCGCCTCCAGTCTACCCTCCTGGTAAGCACCTCCGCTCCACCACCAGTAATATCACAACACCACATGACACAGATTCTACTCAAGACTCTACCCATCCATATATTGCTATTCTGACCACTATACTAAATATTTGTTGGTATTCTTGCTGGTTTGTATGTTTGCTTGCTCATGTTGCATAGTTATCGGAGCGTTCGTGCCGTCTCGTGGAGGCCAGATCTGCAAGTCTACGCTAGGCGGTGGAGCCAGAAGCCAGTTCCGCGAGCTCTCCTTCCCCCTTCGCCGGATAAGCACGGCAAGCTCACTGGATCCCTTTGATGACTAAATTACCTATGATTTTCCAACCACAACCCTCAGCCTGTTATTTTATGCATGATATGATTTTGAGACAAGTTATTATGGCCACCCAAGCCGCTTGCCGCAATCAATCCTTGATATATTTGTTACAAATGATTTGAGAAAAGGTGTGAGTTTTCAAAAGAAAATGCTTTTCAAAAATGTGTATGATGAAGGGTTTTCACCCTTATCACCTTTGAGTAGGGATGATCAGGGACTCCCTGGTTTAGGGGAGGGCCTAAGGTGATGGCTCAGCTGGTTTAGGTGTGAGCAGAAGGATTGTCCCCTCACATAAGGACCGGTTTGTCATCCTTCACTACATGTACTCATGATAAGTACAACCACTCGAGACTTTATGGACAGTCACTCAATCTGAACTCGTACGGTCCAACCCCAGGGTTATGAAGGCTAGGGAGCACCAGGAGGATAAGGAGGGGGAATGTTTTGTCCGGTTTGGACATGGCGGTGGCCTGACTCCTTCCAGTATAACCGTTAAGGTTAGGACGTGCGGGGAAAGAAAGAGATTCGGATTCGAATCTCATTGATCATGAGATCGCAGAGCCGGACTAGTGGATAAAGTGTACACCTCTGCGCAGAGTTTGAAAACCTATTCGAATAGTCTGTGTCCACAGGAATGGACGAGTCTGGTATGGTATGACAATTAATGTTTTGTTTTTCAAAAAAAAGGTGTGTTTGAGAAAAGTGGTTTTGAAAGGTTCGGCGGTTGAGCCGTGAGCTATGGTGGACGGGAAGTCCAGTAGCTGTTTTGAAAATAAAAACCAGTAGGAAACTGCTGAGATACCTGGATGGTTTAGTCCAGGGGATTTTGTTATAATACTGAAAAACTTCTTGCTCCTTTTGGAGAGGATGCGCTTTGCAAAAATACAAAATGTTTTTCAAAACAACTCTGCATAAAATATTGTTGTTTCTGCAAAATATCCTGATCTCCACATATTCCATGCATTATATCTGATTTCCCCATTTCGCGGGTGAAGGTGGGCTGCTGAGTACGTTTGTACTCACCCTTGCTTATTTGTTGTTTTTCAGAAAAAGGAGATCGGGTAAGAGTTACGACTGTTCCCAACCTTGCCTGTGGCTGTTGGACCGCTGATTTGCTTCGCTGCGTATATCGGGCTGCTTCAGCCCCACTCTGATGATATGTCCCGAGTTGTGGACCAACTCTTAAAGTTGTTCGCCACCTTTATAGGTTTGTCTCGTTTAAGCAGATCTGAAATTATCTGATGTATAAATGTGTTTACTAGCCTCCTGGGACTAGTAATTGTATCACATTTGAGTCCCAGAGGATTGGAACGCTTCAAAGTTCCCGCAAGGACCACCACACAATTGGTGTCTCTTGCCTTGGTTACAATTGAGTTTGATCATAAGAAGAATGAGAAAGAAAAGAAGCGATCCAAGTGCAAGAGCTCAAATGAACACAAATGTCACTCTCTCTAGTCACTATTTGATTTGGAGTGATTCCGGACTTGGGAGAGAATTTGATCTCTTTGGATGTGTCTAGAATTGAATGTTATAGCTCTTGTAATGTGTTGAAGGTGGAAAACTTGGATGCAATTGAATGTGGGGTGGTTGGGGTATTTATAGCCCCAACCACCAAAATGTGGTCGTTGGAAGGCTGCTGTCGCATGGCGCACCGGACAGTCCGGTGCGCCAGCCACGTCAGTCGGCCGTTGGGTTCTGACCGTTAGAGCTCTGACTGGTGGGGCCTCTGGGCTGTCCGGTGGTGCACCGGACAGGTCCTGTAGACTGTCCGGTGCGCCAACTGCGCATGCTCTGTCCTCTGCGCGGCAGGCGCGCATTAAATGTGTTGCAGTCGACCGTTACGCGCGAAGTAGCCGTTGCTCCGCTGGCACACCGGACAGTCTGGTGTGACACCGGACACTGTCCGGTGCTTCACCGGACAATCCGGTGAATTATAGCGGAGCAGGCTCCCATTTTCCCGAAGGTGAGGAGTTTAGCGTCGAGTTCCCTGGTGCACCGGACACTGTCCGGTGGTGCACCAGACACTGTTCGGTGCGCCAGACCAGGGTGCCTTTTAGGATGTCTTTGGCTCTCATTGTTTGAACTCTTTCTTGGTTTTTTTATTGGCTTATAGTGAACCTTTGGCACCTGTAAAACTTATAGACTAGAGCAAACTAGTTAGTCCAATTATTTGTGTTGGGCAATTCAACCACCAAAATCAATTAGGAAAAAGGTGTAAGCCTAATTCCCTTTCAATCTCCCCCTTTTTGGTGATTGATGCCAACACAAACCAAAGCAAGTATATAAGTGCATAATTGAACTAGTTTGCATAATGTAAGTGCAAAGATTACTTAGAATTGAACCAATAAATATTTTCATAAGATATGCATGGATTGTTTCTTTATTTTTGACATTTTGGACCACGCTTGCACCACATGTTTTGTTTTTGCAAATTCTTTTGTAAATCTTTTCAAAAATCATTTTGCAAATAGTCAAAGGTAAATGAATAAGATTTTGAGAAGCATTTTTGAGATTTGAAATTTTCTCCCCCTGTTTCAAATGCTTTTCCTTTGACTAAACAAAACTCCCCCTCAATAAAATCCTCATCTTAGTGTTTAAGAGGGTTTTAGATATTAGTTTTTGAAGAGGGTGTACCAATTTGAAATTCTATCAAAAATGAGATACCAATTGAAATATTCATCATTTCAAAACCTTTTCTTAACTTTAAATTTTGAAAATTGGTGGTGGTGCGGGTCCTTTTGCTTTGGGCTAATACTTTCTCCCCCTTTGGCATGAATCGCCAAAAACGGATACTTGAGTGAAATATAAGCCCTTATGACTACTTTCTCCCCTTTGGCGAACAAAAATATGAGTGAAGATTATACCAAGGTTGGAGAGTTGCTCGGAGTGACGGCGAAGGATGAGTGAGTCAATGGAGTGGAGTGGAAGCCTTTGTCTTCGCCGAAGACTCCAAATCCCTTTCAATCTATGACTTGGTTTGAAATTCACTTGAAAACACATTAGTCATAGCAAATAAAAGAGACATGATCAAAGGTATATTAGAGAGCTATGTGTGCAAAACATCAAAAGAAATTCCTAGAATCAAGAATATTTAGCTCATGCCTAAGTTTGTTAAAAGTTTGTTCATCTAGTGGCTTGGTAAAGATATCGGCTAATTGTTCTTTGGTGTTAATATATGCAATCTCGATATCTCCCTTTTGTTGGTGATCCCTTAAGAAACGATACCGAATGACTATGTGTTTAGTGCGGCTATGTTCAACGGGATTATCCGCCATGCGGATTGCACTCTCATTATCACATAGAAGAGGAACTCTGGTTAATTTGTAACCATAGTTGTTGGGGGCCTTCGTCCTCCGAAGGTCCTCAAAAACATGGTTTGACAATGTTTTCCAAGTGGATTATGTGAACAGGTATCTTCGGACTCAGAATTATGAACATGAAGTACGGTCAGGACGAAGCCTGAACCAGACGAAGGGGGATTAAAATGGAGGACGGGCTGATTACCAAGCTCCACGAAGGATGGTGCACAGCCGAAGCTGTGCGCAGGGAAGCTTCGTCGCGATAGCAGAGAGGGGAACCGACTTAAAGATGAAAGGACTACTTGGGCCTTGACAGATTTCCATAAGTCATTGGCAAATGTAATGGACATGAATGTAATTTTACGTGGGCTGCGTCCCGCGTCTATAAATAGATGAACAGTACTCCCGTACTGTTCACGCTGACTTGGCATTTGCTTTTGCGTCACGCTTGTACTTTTTACCTTCTCTCAGGACCGAAGGTACATTTGTAATTTGAAATCATTTCTATTTTTCCATGTTAATAAAATAGAAATGATTCTATGATGATGTCTATATAATATTTCATGCTTTATATGAATCCTTCGTCATTACTTATTATATTTACGAAGGTGTTGGGGGCTTGTTCTCAAATGCTTAGAGTTAAGAACAAGGCAACACAGAAAATGTTAAATATTAAGGTCTTTCGTCCTCCACTTCATTATATCCCTTCGGGACATAAGGAACTTCGGACGAAGGTTACGAAGGACGCACCTTCGTAGACATAATAACGTAGGATGAAGCATTTACATAAATCATGAGGTATAAAATGGACATTCAAATGTTAACATAGAATCATTTTCATTTCCATTAATACGAATGAATATAAATGACAGATGTACCTTCAGTCTTGAGGAAGGCAGGAGTACAAGTGTGACGTGAAGGCAAATGACAGGTTCGCGTGAACAGTACAGAGGTATTGTTCATCTATTTATAGGCACAGGTCGCAGCCTGTGACAAATTACAATTATGCCCCTTACAAATGTTTACAACATTGACTCAGACCTATATGAATAAAAAGGTCATTCTATCTCTATGTCGGTTTAAAACGCCGAAGCTCCATGAAAAGGAACCTTCGGCCATCTCTTGGAGACGACTCCAGCCGAAGCTGCTTCTTCGTGTGAGACCTTCGGCGCACCGAAGCACGACCCCAACAGTAGCCCCTTTCGCGGTGCTAGATCGTTTTTCGTAACGAGCTTGACCCGTGAAAAAAAAAACCTCTTCAGCTTCGGGAAGCCGAAGGTCCAAAAAACACCTTCCCTGAGCTCGTTGCGGAGAAACGATCCGGCTTCCGAGCACGTGCCAGGCCCACCTTGCAGAGTTACTGTTTGATCTTTGCGGTCCACTGCACAGCGAGTACAAGTGACCGCCCGTCTGGTGTAAAAATCTTGCCGCTTCGCCTTCTTACCTGCAGTACTATATAAACAAACGGGTAGGTGTGAAGTTACCACAGCATTCATTGCTATTTGCACTGTTTTGCTGACAAAATTTTCCACCATAGCCGAAGCTTGACTCTCAAAATCGAACGAAGGTCCGTCTCGACGCTTGCTTCGTCAGAAAGGAGAGCTTCGGAGAAAAGAAAAAAGAAAAAAGTTTCTGACTTCCCCAAACTCAGAATCACATGGCACGAGTGCGATCTACTGCCAAAGTTGCACGTGAGGGAGACGAAGCCGAAGGTTCGGACACTATGCCCATCTCCGAAGCGATGCAGCGCTCCGGTCTAGTGACTGCGGAAGAAAGGCCTGCTGCCGAAGCAAACCCGACAACAGCCGAAGAAGAAGAAGAAAACATTGATGGGACTGACTCCGAAGATGACTACCACATTGCTACGCCCAGCAAGCCCAGTCACCTGGATTTTGGGAAATCAACTGTTTCAAAAGCTGATCTTTCGAAGATGGTGAAAGCAGGTTATTTCAATGAAGATCAGAAGAAGCTACTCCGCTTCGGGGGAGAAGAAACCACCCCGAAGCCAGGGAAGGATGAGATTGTTATCTTCAAAAGCTTTTTAAAGGCTGGGCTGAGATTTCCTCTGCACAATATTATTGCAGAGATATTGAGGAGGTTTGGTATCTACTTTCATCAATTGACTCCTAACGCCATCGTTAGGCTTAATGTTTATATCTGGGCCCTTCAGAGCCAGGCCGTGGAACCGTTTGCTGACAGCTTCTGCCGAGTTCACGAATTACACTACCAAACAAAGGCCAGAAAAGATGGGCTACATGATAATTTCGGTTGCTATAATTTTGCCTACCGGAAGACAACAAAATGTCCTGTCATCAGCTACCGAAGCAAATGGCCAGCAGGCTGGAAATCTGAATGGTTTTATGTAAAAGTTGACGAAGACAGAGAAAAATTGGTACAAAGCCCTCTGGAATTAATCTTCGGAGAGACGAGGCCACGCTGCCGCATCGGCGATTTAAAGGGTCCTACCTGGGCTGCTCTGGGTGAATTTGAAATCATTTCAAAACATATTGGCACCAGGGATCTAGTTCAGGAATTTTTGGCATTCAGAGTTTTCCCTACTTTAAAAGAGTGGGAAATGCCGAAGCTGAAGGGAGAAAAGAAGAAGGGGGAGCTGGTCCGTCTGCCCTATCATTTTAAATTCAAGAAGTACTTTAAGAAACCCTGCAAAGAGTGGTTAGACACAGTTGAGACAATGTGCAATGAAATCTTGGGGAATTACTCCAAAAAAGAGGATCAATTAATGACAGCAGCCTTCGGCGCCCGACCGAAGCGAAGGCTGAACCGAGTATTCGATGCCCTGGGCTTCGAGTACCCGGACTATGAGCAGTTGAACAAGGGTGCCGAGGGCCACAAAAGAAAAAGAGTGGCCGAAATTCTGACCAAGGATGAAGAGCAACCAGCAGCAGAGAAGAAAATTCCGAAGAAAAGGAAAATATCAACTCCGAAACGGAAAATATGCGAAGAAGAGAGGACCCCCACACCGCCTTCTACCAGCGACGTGGAAGAAATTTTAAAGGTAATGACTGAACCCATGCCCACGAAGCTAAGTCCATTAGGGCTCCAACTGACGAAGCTTTTTCAAAAGGTGGACGAGCCGGATCAGACGAAGATAAGCAAATCCAAACGGCAAAGAATCATTGCGGTAACTGAAGTTATCGATAAGACACCGCCAAGAGCGTCAGCTCAGAAAACAGCAGCTGCCGAAAGCACCATAAACGTCGAAGTCGCACCTTCGGAGGTCGCGGCTACCGAAGCCGCTACAGCCGAAGATGTTAATTTAGAAACAGCCATTGAGGATATTAACAAAATTTTGAAGGACATGGCTGCGGAAGAAGCTGATGTTGCTACTGAAAAAACCATGGCCACAGTGCCTGAAAAAGGAAAAGAAATAGCCGAAGACATTTCGGACGACGAAGCCTACTCCTTTCAGAATTTAATTGGGCAAAAACTTACAAAGGACGAAATAGAAGAACTTAAAGAGTATGCCAAATCTTGCGGCTACAAGCCAGGTGCTCTCCTATTTGGAGGTGTAGATGATGAAAAGCTAGGCTGCATTCGAGACCAGACTGGAGCTAGGGTAATCGGTACTCTATCAAAGAGTATCGGTTTTCCGAAGCTAGAGTCAGACATCAGCCGCTACCGACGACAACATATCGTCGGCAGCTTATTTTATTCTAACTTCAAGGTAAACAACCTTTTCTCTGGTTTTCATTGCTGTTAACAATGAAAATATTACTAACATAAGTTGTTTCTGTACAGAGCATGCTACTGAGCAAAGCTCTGAAGATGCAGCAAGACTTGGAGGACAAAAAGCACGAAGCTATAATTGAAAACTTAGAAAGCAAAATAAAAGAGCAATTTGCTATCATTGAAAAGAAAGACTTCGAGCTCCAATCGGCCGAAGGCTTACTGGCTGAGACTGAGGCTAAATTATCAGAGTTGAATTCGAAGCTTATCAATCAATCAAAACAATTCGAACAGGAGAAGCTAGAACTGAATTCGAAGCTTAAAGCCGAAGTCCAGACCAGCTCAGAGTTGAAAAAAACATTAACAAGCCTTCAAGACAAATGCTTGAACTTTGGCAATAGTTGCATTGGACGATTGAAGAAGATATTTTACTCTGTTGGAGCCAGCAGCGGGAAATTTAACCCTTCGGCGGAAAATTTACCCCAGGCCTTCGATCATATTGAAGCTGAAATCGAAGAGCTTGACGAAGTTATAGCCGGGCACGGCGACTTCTGTGCCTGGGTAGCTTCTCGGGGTACTGCTGCTGCATTTCTGAAGGCCGGCTGCGAACACGGAAAAATTGTCAACAGGCCCAACTTCACCTTATCTCCATCAATCCTGGATGATATGCCTGACCTCGCCCGAAGTATCTCCAATAGATTTATAAAAATGATATGGACAAAAGGCGGGCGGGAGAAAGCTGGAGACGAAGCACGAAGTCATCTTGAACCAGTAAGAAATGATACTTCGGACTTACCTTTTCCTTTGCTCTTGATTTTTACTCATAATTTTTTAATTTATGTAGGATGACGAAGGTGAAGATGATGCCTAAGTTATGTCACCGAAGCTGTTGCCGAAGCTGTCGCCGAAGCTGAAACTTAATGAAGATCAGTAGAAGTGTACTGTAGAAAAACTCAGGATATTTTTGTAACAATTCTTGTAAATACAATTAGACTGTTCTCAAGGAACTTTGTACATACCTTGTAATATATTCTTACCCTTCGATTGAGGCGCTTTGATGTGGACGAAATCAGTATTTTGAGCCGAAGGCGAAAAAAAACACCTTCCCTTCTTTTCGTACACAACGAAGCATAAAAACAATTCTTCTTTTTGCCGAGCAACAAAACTTTTCTCTTTTGTACACAACATAGCATAACAAATCATAAAAACGCACTTCTCCGAAGCTTTTCTTTTACATAACGAATCATAAAAAACCTCTTCTCCGAAGCTTTTTGCCGAAGCAGCCACTTGGGAACACAAATGCTATGAATGAATGCTTATGCATGCAAATGTTATGATGTAATGTAATGCACGAATGAATGTCCGAAGCATACGTCCGAAGCCACATTGCCAGCCATTACTTAGAAACAACCACACATTAGCTCTGCATTCTCTTAGGAACGACTTTGGAGCCTCTTCGCCTTTTACTTAGGCAGTATCAGCGTTGACTTTTCGCTGTAAGCTCTGCATCCCCTTAGGGACGACTTTGGAGCTTCTTCGTCTTTTACTTAGACGATATAAGCTCTGCATTCCCTTGGGAACGTCTTTGGAGCTTCTTCGCCTTTTACTTTCGGCGGAATCAGCATTGACTTTTCGCTGTAAGCTCTGCATCCCCTTAGGGACGTCTTCGGAGCTTTTTTCTCTTTTTCAGTTTCGGCACTCGATGGTGCGCTCTCAGCTTTTACATTTACATCTTTTGGGGGATTTTGCTCTTATAAAACTAAAAAGGAAAATTACATATGATGGCCCCATTAAAAACCTTTCTCCCCCTTTAGAAAGGAAAAGGGTGCCATAAAAAAGAAAAGAAAAGATAAAATTACATCAAGTTATACATAGAACCGCCGAAGCTCATCGGCATTCCAAGATCTTGGAATTTCATTGCCATCCATGTCCTTCAGTCTGTACGAACCAGGCCTTGACGAAGATGCTACTAAGAAAGGCCCTTCCCATTTCAGTTGCAACTTGCCCACTGTATCCGGGTTGGCCACTCTCCGAAGCACCAAATGTCCTGGCTCAATATTTTTTAGCCGGACTTTTCTATCTCGCCATTTGATTGTTTCAGCCTGGTATTTGTTGATATTTTCCACGGCCTGAAGCCTGATCCCTTCTAAGGCATCTTTTTCCACAAGACAAGTATCTTCGGCACCTGATTCTGCCGAAGCTACCACTCTTATTGATCCAGCTTTAGCTTCTTCTGGAGTTATTGCTTCGTCACCAAATAATAACTTGAATGGGGTAAAGCCTGTAGACCTTGATGTTGTTGTATTGTGGCTCCACACCACTTTGGTCAACTGATCTGGCCATTTTCCCCTTGGTTGATTAAAAATTAGCTTCATTATTCCTGTCATTATGATGCCGTTGGCCCTTTCAACAAACCCATTCGACTCCGGATGCCTGACTGATGCAAAGTGGATCTTCGTGCCAATTTGATCACAGAAATTTCTGAAATCTTCGGAGTCGAACTGTGTTCCATTATCTACAGTGATAGGCTTCGGCACTCCGAAGCGACAGACAATACTCTGCCAGAAAAATTTTTGGACAGTGGCCGAAGTTATTGTGGCTAATGGCTTCGCCTCAATCCACTTGGAAAAATACTCCACAGCTACTATAACATATTTTAGGTTCCCTTGGGCCGGTGGCAATGGACCCAACAAGTCAAGGCCCCACCTTTGCAATGGCCAGATGGGTTGTATCAGCTGTGTTAATGACGAAGGTTGTTTTTGATCTCTTGCACATTTTTGACAACCTTCGCACTTTTGGACTAACTCCGCTGCATCCGAAGCTGCCTTCGGCCAATAAAATCCTTGGCGGAACACTTTTCCAAGTAACGGCCTGGATCCAATGTGGGATCCGCACAGGCCTGCATGTATCTCCTTCATCAACTCTATACCTTCGGCCCTAGACAAGCACTTGAGCAGCGGGGCACAAACTCCATGCTTGTATAACTCCCCTTCTATCATGACATAGGGACGAGCTCTTGCCTCTATCCTCTTATTATAAGCTTCGTCATCTGATAGAAAGTTTCCCTGAAGGTAAGAGATTATTTCTGTTCTCCAATCTTCACTGTAGACAGGAGAAATGTTAAGGACTGCTCTTTCAAGTAGCTCCACTGAAGGTGCCTTTATTGTTTCAAAGAACACGTCCGAAGGTAGCGGCAGCCCCTGTGCTGCAGACTTGGCTAATAAATCAGCATGCTCATTTTGTCCTCGAGGGATATTCTTAACAGAAAATCCTTCGAAGGAAGCTTCGATCCTTCGGACCGTGTCTAGGTATTTTTCAAGCTTCGGGTCCTTAGCCTTGCAACTTTTATCAATATGACCCGAAACAACCTGGGAATCAGTTTTAAGAATTGCCCTTCTGATCCCCATTGCCTTTAGTTTCCGAAGACCCAGGAGCAAAGCTTCGTACTCAGCGATATTATTTGTGCAGCTGAAGTCAAGTCTTGCTGCATAGCAAGTTTTAACCTTGGACGGAGAGACCAACACAGCAGCTGCACCTGCTCCGAAGGTTCCCCAAGAGCCATCACAAAACACTGTCCATGCTTCGGCATCTTTATTCGCTTCTTCGTCCTGAGCCCCTGGCGTCCAGTCGGCAATGAAATCTGCCAATGCTTGAGACTGAATTGAGGATCTATGCACATAATCAATGTAAAATTCATTAAGTTCCGCAGCCCATTTTCCAATACGCCCGGTAGCTTCTCTATTCCTCATGATGTCCTTCAACGGCTGCGAAGAAGGAACAATAATGTTGAATGCCTGAAAGTAATGCCGAAGCTTCCTGGATGCCATTAAAACGGCATACAACACCTTCTCCAGCTCTGTATAATTTTTCTTTGAGACACTGAGGACCTCAGACACAAAATATACTGGGACCTGCTTCTTGGCTTGTCCATCAAACTTTTCCTGAACAAGTGCCGCACTTACCGCTGAGTGCGAAGCTGCCACATACAACAGCAGAGGAGCCCCTGGCGTTGGTGGAGTTAATGTTGTGAGATCTATTAAATATTGCTTCAGCTCTTCGAAGGCTTTTTGTTGACTTGGGCCCCATTGAAAGACTTCAGCTGACTTCAGCACCTCGAAGAATGGTAAGTTTCTTTCTGCTGATCTGGATATAAATCTGTTGAGAGATGCCAGCCTTCCTGTCAATCTTTGGGCCCCCTTTCTTGTGGTTGGTGGCTCCATTCGAAGTATAGCTTCGATTTTATTTGGGTTAGCTTCGATTCCTTTCGTTGAAACCAGACATCCAAGAAATTTGCCCTTCTTCACTCCGAAGACACATTTTTCTGGATTCAGCTTCAGACCAGCCTGTCTGAAGCTGGCGAAGGTCTCCTGCAAATCAGCAATATGATTTTCTTGCTTCGTGCTCTTTACGATAATGTCATCAACATAGGTCAACACATTTCTGCCTATCTGAGATTGGAGAACCTTCGCAGTCATTCTGCTGAAACTCCCTCCAGCATTCTTGAGCCCCTCAGGCATTCGAAGATAGCAATATGTACCACTTGGAGTTATGAAGCTAGTCTTCGGCTCATCTTCCTTCTTCATCCAGATTTGATGATAGCCTGAGTAGCAGTCCAGGAGACTCATGAGCTCCGAAGAAGCTGCTGCATCAACTAAAGAATCTATCCTTGGCAGCGGAAATTCATCCTTCGGACAAGCCTTGTTGAGATCTGTGAAATCAATACACATTCTCCACTTGCCATTGGCCTTCTTCACCATAACAGTGTTAGCTAGCCACTCTGGGTACTTCACTTCTCTGATAACTCCTGCACTGAGGAGTCTTTTTACTTCATTTCGAGCCCCTTCGGCCTTATCATCAGACATTTTCCGAAGCCTCTGCTTTCGGGGTCTGAAGGATGGATCAACATTAAGCGAATGTTCAATAACATCCCGATTTACTCCACAGAGATCATTAGCTGACCATGCAAAGACATCTTTGTTGCTGAATAAAAACCTTATCAAGGTTTTCTCCTGGTCTTCAGATAATTGCGAGCCCAACAACACCTTCTGCTCTGCTACATCTTCACACAATAACATGGGCTTCGGCTGATCTGCTGAAGCTGCCTTCTCCCTCCTGAATTTATACTGTTCACAAGCTTCAGCTCCATCTATGTTATGGATTGCCTTGGAGTCAGTCCAGCTTCCTTCGGCCCTTCTAGCAGCTTCCTGACTTCCATGAATAGCAATAGGTCCTTGGTCCGAAGGTATCTTCATGCAGAGATAAGCTGGGTGAAGAATTGCTTCGAAGGCATTAAGAGTGCCACGGCCGATGATAGCATTGTAAGGATACTCCATGTCAACAATATCAAACACAATTTGCTCAGTCCTTGTGTTGTTGACAAATCCGAAGGTTACCGGCATGGTAATCTTCCCAAGTGCCACAATCTGCCGCCCTCCGAAGCCACAAAGAGGGTGCGTAGCATCATGAATCTTGTCTTCGGGCTCCTGCATTTGTCTGAAGGCTTTAGCAAATATAATGTCAGCTGCACTGCCTGTATCAACTAGGACATTGTGGACCAGAAATCCTTTGATCACGCAAGAAATAACCATAGCATCATTGTGAGGATAATCCTTAAGCTGAAGGTCTTCCTGAGAGAAGGTAATTGGAATATGAGACCATTTTGACTTGATGAAAGGTCCCTGCACTCCAACATGCTGCACCCTTCTCTGAGCCTCCTTCTTCTGCTTCTTGTTAGCCGGCTCTGAGCAAGAACCGCCTGTTATCAGGAGCACCAGCTTCGAAGCCGAAGCATCTCCAGCTTGGTTGTTGAACGAAGCCATCAGCTCAGAAAAGTGGAAGTGAGTTCACCGGAGGTGGGCGCCAATGTTGGGGGCTTGTTCTCAAATGCTTAGAGTTAAGAACAAGGCAACACAGAAAATGTTAAATATTAAGGTCTTTCGTCCTCCACTTCATTATATCCCTTCGGGACATAAGGAACTTCGGACGAAGGTTACGAAGGACGCACCTTCGTAGACATAATAACGTAGGATGAAGCATTTACATAAATCATGAGGTATAAAATGGACATTCAAATGTTAACATAGAATCATTTTCATTTCCATTAATACGAATGAATATAAATGACAGATGTACCTTCAGTCTTGAGGAAGGCAGGAGTACAAGTGTGACGTGAAGGCAAATGACAGGTTCGCGTGAACAGTACAGAGGTACTGTTCATCTATTTATAGGCACAGGTCGCAGCCTGTGACAAATTACAATTATGCCCCTTACAAATGTTTACAACATTGACTCAGACCTATATGAATAAAAAGGTCATTCTATCTCTATGTCGGTTTAAAACGCCGAAGCTCCATGAAAAGGAACCTTCGGCCATCTCTTGGAGACGACTCCAGCCGAAGCTGCTTCTTCGTGTGAGACCTTCGGCGCACCGAAGCACGACCCCAACAGAAGGTATGTCTCTTGTGACCTTCGTCTGAAACTCATTATTTCCCGAAGGGGCATAATGTTTCGAAGGACGAAGGACTTTAATACTTAACACTTTTTATGTTGCCTTGTTCTTAACTCTTAGCATTTGAGAACAAGTCCCCAACATTGGCGCCCACCTCCGGTGAACTCACTTCCACTTCGAGTTTTTTGAACACCTTCGGAAGCTATAGACCTTCGCTATGGCGCCGAAGAAAGCTTCAGCGACTGGGGCTGCAGCACTGCAACCGCTGGACCCCAACCAGGAGACCGTCTCTCTTCGGGAGGCCCGAAGCCAGAAGAGGAAGGCCGTCAGCCCGACGCTTCAGGAGGATGAACTAGACCAAGAGATCAGGGATATGGAGATGCTTCATCAACAGGTGTAGAGGAAAAAGGAAAAGATGGCCAGGCTAGCTGAGCTGCAAAGGCAGATAGACGAAGCTTCTGAAGAAGTTCGTCATCTTACCCACGATGAGCAGAACCGAAGGCCTCAACAAAAAGACCTTCATCAGGAGGGCTTCTTCAACGAAGATGACTGGTATGACAATTTCCATCATGGAAATTTTGTTTTCGATGATGCCTCTCCTCTGTCCGCTGAGCTGCAGGCTACACCCTGGCCTCCGTCCTATAAGCCACCCCAGCTTCCCATGTTCGACGGCCACTCAGACCCGAAGCAGTTTTTGATGAGCTACGAAACAACAATGTCTTCGTATGGTGGCAATGCTGCAGTCATGGCAAAGTCTTTCGTTATGGCCGTCAGGAGTGTTGCTCAGACCTGGTATTCCTCCCTTCGACCAGGAACGATCACTTCATGGCAGAAGCTGAAGGATATGTTGTTAACCAGCTTTCAAGGATTTCAGACGAAGCCGGTCACTGCTCAAGCCTTGTTCCAGTGTACTCAGGATCATGAAGAATACCTTCAGGCATATGTCAGAAGGTTCTTGTGTTTGAGGGCGTAGGCACCAACGGTGCCCAATGAAATTGTCATCGAAGCCATGATCAAGGGGCTTCGCCCTGGACCTGCAGCTCAATACTTTGCTAGGAAGCCTCCTCAAACTCTGGAGAAGTTGCTCCAAAAGATGGACGAGTACATTCGTGCCGATAATGACTTTCGCCAAAGAAGGGAGGAGGCCTTCAGATTTTCTGAAATGACCAGGGGCTTCGGAGGAAGATTTTATCCGAGGCATGTCAGGTCCATCCACAACTCCACTCAAAATGATGATAAGGGGAGTCAGCAGAACAGACCGCAGAGTTCCTCACAGGCTTCGGGACAACAGCAAACTTTCTTCCGGCCACCAGCTCCAAGAGGCAGAGGCGCCAGGGGCTTCGGCGGAAGATTTGGGGATCAACCAAGGAGGGTATTTTGCTTATTCTGTGGTGAAAACAAGGGCCATACCACCAGGATGTGCCATGTCACCATCCAGAAACAAAAGGAGCTAGCAGAAGCTGCAGCGCAACAGGGCCAGCCGAAGCAGGTCATGCATACTGCTTCGTACCATCAGCCTTACATCCTGGAATACGTGGGCAACCACCCCGCAGTTTCCGTAGCTTCGGCGAGTCAACCTCAACCTTCATGGCAACAGCCCCCGCCTCCACCTCCGCTGCAACAAGGCCAACAGCCAGAAGGGAGCCAATATGTTCCGCACCAAAGGGATCTCAGAGAACAATCTGAAGCTCGCACAGTCAATAGTACTGTGCCAGAGTCGAAGCACATTTATTGACAAATATCCTACTTTGATAACAGTCTTTTCCGTTTAGTTTTATTTTCTGTGTAATAAAGAACATTTCAGTTTTCATGTAATAGCTTCGTGGTTGATTATGAGGAAAACCTATCTTCTCCACAGGCTTAAGTCGCTGAAGCTTAAAAGTTTGCGGTAACAAGGAGGACCTTCAAATTATTAAGAATCCTTCGAAGCAACAAAAAGTCGTTCTAAGGAACGCAGAGTAAGTTGCTGAAGTTACAAAAAGCCGTTCCAAAGGGAGCGCAGTGTAAGTTTTTTGCTCCAAAGACGTTCCTAAGGGAATGCAGAGCATACAGCGAAAAGTCAACGCTGATACCGCCTAAAGTAAAAGGCGAAGAAGCTCCAAAGACGTTCCTAAGGGAATGCAGAGCTTACAGCGAAAAGTCAACGCTGATACCGCCTAAGTAAAAGGCGAAGAAGCTCCAAAGACGTTCCTAAGGGAATGCAGAGCTTACAAATATATTGTGTGTATCTTCGGAACAAACGTTATTTGCATAACATAACATCATCACATCATTTCGCATAGCATAAGCATCATACATCATGTTGCATATGGCAAAAGAAGGGGACACAGTATCAACCTTCGAAAGGACGCTTTGAGAAAGCGAAAATTGTGTAAAGTCACGAGGGAATACAATGTTAATCTTCGGAATACAGCTTCGGAGAATGTTTTTACGAAGCATGGATGAGCTTCATCAGAGTAATATCGAAATTGTACAGCTTCGAATAATGTTTTCACGAAGCATGGACGTGATTCATCAGAATAGTTTTAACGGAGAATGTCTTCTTCACGAAGCATGAAAAGAAGGGAAGGTGTTTTTTCGCCGAAGGCTCAAAAATGGTATGTATGTATAATTTCATGCATCGTAAAGAATTGAATAATGAAAAGAGACTTGTATGTTACATTCAAATGTACAAAATATTACATAGATCACACTTCAAATGTTTTTTCTAATAACACCTAGTCTTCTCTTAATACTACTTCGGCAGCCTCATTTAGAAGTTGTTCAACAACTTTATCCATGATAGCTTCGGCCATTTGTTTAATTTCGTCATCCCCTTTTGTGTGAGGGCCACCAGACGATCCAGCAGGTTCTGAGGGAAGAGAATATTTCTGCATTACTATTACAAACCACGAACAAAGTTTGAAATAAAAATTACAACACAATAAGAACGGCTAATTAATACCTATTTGCCCTTCGGGCTCTGTACTTTTTTCGGCAACTTCTGTTACTTTCCTAGCATCATGGATGCCTTTTTCACTCCTTTGAATGATTTCTTGTGTCATTTCTCGGCCGCCGTTGTCCCAGACATCAGTAAAGAATTTGCCACCAACCATGCTTGCTTCGGCCGAGGGGTCTTTGATATCTTCGGAGGATAAGACAGCTTCGGACTGAGCTAAAAATTTTACATGCCCGCAACCTTTCTTCTCCAAGACAGTAGCAACTCCCCTGGCGCCCGAAAAAGCGCAGATGTCGCCGCGGCTACTCAGGATTTCCTCGAAGGCCTCTGCTTCGTGACTGATCCATTCCAATGGACCTTCGGGATTGCCTCTTGAGAAATTCTCTTCACTGGAAAATGCGCCCACGCTGGCGAAGCTGGTTTTAATTTTCTTTACGCATTCCATGGATTTTTCGTAGCATTTTTTCTTAGAAGACCGAAGCTCTTCCACGGTTGCTTCCAAATGATCGGCCCATTGGTCGCTACATTCCCGTCTTGTTTCTTCAAGTATGCGTTCTTCTTTCGCCCGGGCCAGTTGCTTCTGAAGGTCTTTAATCTCGCGTCTGTGAGCTTCGGCCTGAACCTTTGCAGCAGCTTCGTCCTTTTTTATCTTGTCTACTAATGTAAGCAGAATTTTATCTTTTTCTAGAGCTTCGTTTCTCAGTTTAATAACTTCTGAACGTAAATTGTTGAACGCAATTTCGTAGCTTTCATCTTCGGCACTCTTTTGTGCTCTTAATGCGTTGCTTAGGATTAAACCCTATACGAAAAAGAATCCATATAAGGATAAAAGAATGAATTACGCAATAAAAATTTTCTCAAGCGTCTAGTTCCCATACCTTTAAGCTATTGTACGCAAGACTGTCCGCGAGATCTTCCTTCGTCATAGCACATAATCCAGCTTCGAGCTTCGGGAAACCCATACTTCTAGCCATCTCCCGGCAGACAGATAATTCTTTGTTATCAGGGAGGCAGTATAGGAAGTCATCTTCATTTGTCCCATTGAATACTACTGCCCCCTTCGGATACTTTAACTCTCTAGCATAATGATTCGCTTCATAAGTCTCTTCTTCAGATAATTTCTTCCCCGAAGCATGTCGCACGATGTAATCGCATGTGCTGGAAGGAGCTTCGGGGGCGGCAGTGTCAATTTCTTCAACCAAAACTGGTTCTGATATTTTCTCGGATTGTTCCTTGGTGGGCTCTGAAGGCCCAGCTTCAGTTTCAGCTTGTTGTTTCGAAGCTTCAGTAGACGCTTCAGCAAGTTTAACAGTCTTCTTTGGAGTTGTGCTTGAAGACTTAATTGTCTCCAAGACATCTAGTACATTCACCATTCTTTTTCTTTTTGGGGTCACCAATGGACCCTTTTGGTTTTTTATTGTTTCGACATTTGCTGAAGGACTTAAGATTTCCGATGCTTTTGGCCCTTCGACCTTCGGTTTTTCTACTTTTTCTGCCGAAGGCGCTTCAGTTTTCTCTTCTATCTTCGGCACTGGAGCTGGTTCTGGAGCTTCAGAGGCCAAAGAGACTTCACCAATAAACTCTGGCACTGTGGCCGGCTCAATAAAACGCGCTCGGTGGGTGAGCACCTTCATCTTTTTCCTTTGTGGTGCTGGCTCACTAGTAGCACTCATGGTAGCTTCTGTCGCAGGAGAAGTATTTTTTCTTTTGCGACCCAATACCGGATAGTGATAGTCAGGGTAGACAAACCCGACTGCGTCAAATACCCGGTTGAGCCTTTTCTTCTTTCGGCCTCCGAAGGCTGCTGATAACGCAGTATTCTCGGCCTTCGAATATGCCCCAAGCAGTTCGTCACTTAATGTTTCAATGCTTTTCAACCAGTCATCATCAGGTTCAACAAACTTATCCGCATATTTGAATGTGTATTTCAGTCTGACCAATCCGCCTTCGTCGGACTCTTTGATGGTCTCCTTCGGCATTTCCCACTTTCCTGCAAGTGGCCACACCCTGAAGGCAATATGCTCTTGGACCAAGTCCCTTGTCCCAATGAAAGAGCAGATTACGCCGAAGGCTCTTTGGCATTCCTCGGCTGCTTCATCCATTTCAACCTTCGGCCTTCGAAGTCCGAAGCGTTGCCAGATGGGGCGCATAATGATATTCTTGACATCTTCTTGCGCTGCTAAGTCATTCTTTACATAGAACCACTCTGTCATCCAGGCTCCGGGCCATCTTTTTCGAAAAGTTGGCACAGGGCGGCTTGACCCAGAGCGGGCACCGAAGCTGTAACACCCAAAGTTGTTGTGATATTGTTCTTTCCCCCAAGGCTTCGTCTCGTATAACAACTCATGAATATTGCAAAAGCTTTTAGCATTTGGTTCTAAACCTTGGCTTCTTGCAGCCCAGACAAACATCCCCATTCTTATGATAGCTTCAGGAGTAATTTGATGAAGGTAGACTTGAAATGTTTTCAGTACTTCAACAACAAAGTTGCTTAGGGGAAATCGAAGCCCAGCCTTGAGAAAGCTTCGGAAGATTACGACTTCATCTTCTTTGGGGGTGGGAGAAGTCTTTTCTCCAGCGTCAGCCCTCACAATAGATATATCTCGGAAATACCGCCCCCTCATATTATCAATATGACTCTGCTTAATAGTAGTTTTCCCGAAGACCGTGTGACTTGGCCGCCATGGTCGATCTTCGGACTCTTCCCCACCACTTTCTACATCATAACTGTCGCTGTCACCAGTATCTTCGGACAAACCTTCAAGAATCTCCTTGGTGATTTTCTCCGTATTGGTCTCCGCCATCGCTATAAGGAACCCTAAGTTCTTCTCTTCGTCGAGACTCAGCTTCGTCTCAGCAGGGATCTTCTTACCTTCAGACATCTTCGGAAACGCTAAAAAACTGTTTTCACAGCCGAAGCTTCAAGAACAAAAAGATCAGCAAATCTTAATGCACAAGAGCTAAAAATTTAGTGGGCCGAAGCAAATGGCAAGTGTGCGTACCAAATAAGTTTGCGGTATGATCTTATTTATACCCTCAGAGCGTTGAAAATTGAAAGACCCCGCTTGTCAGTGAATGTTGCTATTCTAGCAAAGGGAAGGTGTTTTTTCGGACCTTCGGCTCAAGGCCTTCGTCCATATCGCAATCTGAATTTATCATTAACAAATTAATATTGCGAGGGGCTACTGTTGGGGGCCTTCGTCCTCCGAAGGTCCTCAAAAACATGGTTTGACAATGTTTTCCAAGTGGATTATGTGAACAGGTATCTTCGGACTCAGAATTATGAACATGAAGTACGGTCAGGACGAAGCCTGAACCAGACGAAGGGGGATTAAAATGGAGGACGGGCTGATTACCAAGCTCCACGAAGGATGGTGCACAGCCGAAGCTGTGCGCAGGGAAGCTTCGTCGCGATAGCAGAGAGGGGAACCGACTTAAAGATGAAAGGACTACTTGGGCCTTGATAGATTTCCATAAGTCATTGGCAAATGTAATGGACATGAATGTAATTTTACGTGGGCTGCGTCCCGCGTCTATAAATAGATGAACAGTACTCCCGTACTGTTCACGCTGACTTGGCATTTGCTTTTGCGTCACGCTTGTACTTTTTACCTTCTCTCAGGACTACATTTGTAATTTGAAATCATTTCTATTTTTCCATGTTAATAAAATAGAAATGATTCTATGATGATGTCTATATAATATTTCATGCTTTATATGAATCCTTCGTCATTACTTATTATATTTACGAAGGTATGTCTCTTGTGACCTTCGTCTGAAACTCATTATTTCCCAAAGGGGCATAATGTTTCGAAGGACGAAGGACTTTAATACTTAACACTTTTTATGTTGCCTTGTTCTTAACTCTTAGCATTTGAGAACAAGTCCCCAACAATAGTCCCTAAGGGTTTGTCTCATCCAAAGCAATTGCGCGCAACAATGGCCTGCAACAATATACTCGGCTTCGGCAGTAGAAAGAGCTACGGAATTTTGCTTCTTTGAAGCCCAAGACACCAGGGATCTTCCCAAGAACTGGCAAGTCCCCGATGTGCTATTTCTATTAATTTTACACCCTGCCCAATCGGCATCCGAATAACCAATTAAATCAAATGTGGATCCCCGAGGGTACCAAAGCCCAAACTTAGGAGTATAAACCAAATATCTCAAGATTCGTTTTACGGCCGTAAGGTGAGCTTCCTTAGGGTCGGCTTAGAATCTTGCACACATGCATACGGAAAGCATTATGTCCGGTCGAGATACACATAAATAGAGTAAAGAGCCTATCATCGACCGGTATACCTTTTGATCGATGGATTTACCTCCCGTGTCGAGGTCGAGATGCCCATTGGTTCCCATGGGTGTCTTGATGGGTTTGGCATCCTTCATCCCAAACTTGTTTAGAATGTCTTGAATATACTTCGTTTGGCTAATGAAGGTGCCCTCTTGGAGTTGCTTCACTTGAAATCCCAAGAAGTACTTCAACTCCCCCATCATAGACATCTCGAATTTCTGTGTCATGATCCTACTAAATTCCTTACATGTAGATTCGTTAGTAGACCCAAATATAATATCATCAACATAAAATTGGCATACAAACAAATCATTGTCAAGAGTTTTAGTAAATAAAGTAGGATCGGCCTTTCCGACTTTGAAGCCATTAGTGATAAGAAAATCTCTTAGGCATTCATACCATGCTCTTGGAGCTTGCTTGAGCCCATAAAGCGCCTTAGAGAGTTTGTAAACATAGTTAGGGTACTCACTATCTTCAAAGCCGGGAGGTTGCTCAACATAGACCTCCTCCTTGATTGGTCCATTGAGGAAGGCACTTTTCACGTCCATTTGGTAAAGCTTAAAGCCATGGTAAGTAGCATAGGCAAGTAATATGCGAATTGATTCAAGCCTAGCTACGGGTGCATAGGTTTCACCGAAATCCAAACCTTCGACTTGTGAATATCCCTTGGCCACAAGTCGGGCTTTGTTCCTTGTCACCACACCATGCTCATCTTGCTTGTTGCGGAAGACCCACTTGGTTCCTACAACATTTTGGTTAGGACGTGGAACTAAATGCCATACCTCATTCCTAGTGAAGTTGTTGAGCTCCTCTTGCATCGCCACCACCCAATCCGAATCTTGTAGTGCTTCCTCTATCATGTGTGGCTCAATAGAGGAAACAAAAGAGTAATGTTCACAAAAATGAGCAACACGAGATCGAGTAGTTACCCCCTTTTGAATATCGCCGAGGATGGTGTTCACGGGGTGATCTCGTTGGATTGCTTGGTGGACTCTTGGGTGTGGCGGCCTTGGAACTTGTTCATCTTCCTCATCTTGATCATGGGCATCTCCCCCTTGATCATTGCTCTCCTCTTGAGGTGGCTCAACTTCTTGATCTTCTCCTTCATTATTTTGAGCCTCATCCTCATCTTGAGTTGGTGGAGATGCTTGCATTGAGGAAGATAGTTGATCTTGTGCATGTGGAGGCTCTTCGGATTCCTTAGGACACACATCCCCAATGGACATGTTCCTTAGTGCGACACACGGAGCCTCTTCATCACCTATCTCATCAAGATCAACTTGCTCTACTTGAGAGCCGTTAGTTTCATCAAACACAATGTCACAAGAAACTTCAACTAGCCCAGAGGACTTGTCAAAGACTCTATATGCCCTTGTGTTTGAATCATATCCTAGTAAAAAGCCTTCTACAGCCTTAGGAGCAAATTTGGATTTTCTACCTCTTTTAACAAGAATAAAGCATTTGCTACCAAAGACTCTAAAATATGAAACATTGGGCTTTTTACCGGTTAAGAGTTCGTATGATGTCTTCTTGAGGATTCGGTGTAGATACACCCGGTTGATGGCGTAGCAAGCGGTGTTGACCGCCTCGGCCCAAAACCGATCCGAAGTCTTGTACTCATCAAGCATGGTTCTTGCCATGTCCAATAGAGTTCTATTCTTCCTCTCCACTACACCATTTTGTTGTGGCGTGTAGGGAGAGGAGAACTCATGCTTGATGCCCTCCTTAAGGAAGCCTTCAATTTGAGAGTTCTTAAACTCCGTCCCGTTGTCGCTTCTTATTTTCTTGATCCTTAAGCCAAACTTGTTTTGAGCCCGTCTCAAGAATCCCTTTAAGGTTTCTTGGGTATGAGATTTTTCCTGCAAAAAGAACACCCAAGTGAAGCGAGAATAATCATCTACAATAACTAGACAGTACTTACTCCCGCCGATGCTTATGTAAGCTATCGGGCCGAATAGGTCCATGTGTAGGAGCTCGAGTGGCCTGTCAGTCGTCATGATGTTCTTGTGTGGATGATGAACACCAACTTGCTTCCCTGCCTGGCATGCGCTACAAATCCTGTCTTTCTCAAAATGAACATTTGTTAGTCCCAAAATGTGTTCTCCCTTTAGAAGCTTGTGAAGATTCTTCATTCCAACATGTGCTAGTCGGCGATGCAAGAGCCAGCCCATGTTACTCTTAGCAATTAAGCAAGTGTCGAGTTCAGCTCTATCAAAATCTACTAAGTATAGCTGACCCTCTAAGACTCCCTTAAATGCTACTGAATCATCATTCTTCTAAAGACAGTAACACCTGTATCCGTAAAAAGACAGTTGTAACCCATTTTACATAATTGCGAAACTGAAAGCAAGTTGTAATCTAAAGAATCTAAAAAAACATTGGAAATGGAGTGGTCAGGGGATATAGCAATTTTACCCAATCCTTTGACCAAACCTTGATTCCCATCCCCGAATGTGATAGCTCGTTGGGGATCTTGGTTTTTCTCGTAGGAGGAGAACATCTTCTTCTCCCCTGTCATGTGGTTTGTGCACCCACTATCGATGGTCCAACTTGAGCCCCCGGATGCATAAACCTACAAAACAAGTTTAGTTCTTGATTTTAGGTACCCAAACGATTTTGGGTCCTTTGGCATTAGATACAAGAACTTTGGGTACCCAAACACAAGTCTTGGTGCCCTTGTGTTTGTCCCAACATACTTGGCAACTACTTTGCCGGATTTGTTAGTTAAAACATAAGATGCATCAAAAGTTTTAAATGAAATGTTATGATCATTTGATACAGTAGGAGTTTTCTTTTTAGGCAATCTAGCATGGGTTGATTGCCTAGAACTAGATGTCTCACCCTTATACATAAAAGCATGATTAGGGCCAGAGTGAGACTTACTAGAATGAATTCTCCTAATTTTGCTCTCGGGATAACCGGCAGGGTACAAAATGTAACCCTTGTTATCCTGAGGCATGGGAGCCTTGCCCTTTACAAAGTTAGACAATCTCTTAGGAGGGGCATTAATTTTGACATTGTCCCCCTTTTGGAAGCCAATGCCATCCTTGATGCCAGAGCGTCTCCCACTATAAAGCATACTACGAGCAAATTTAAATTTTTCATTATCTATTTCATGCTCGGCAATTTTTGCATCTAATTTTGCTATATGATCATTTTGTTGTTTAATTAAAACTATGTGATCATGAATAGCATCAACGTTAACATCTCTACATCTAGTGCAAATAGTAACATGCTCAATGGTAGATGTAGATGGTTTGCAAGAATTGAGTTCAACAATCTTAGCACGTAAAATATCATTGTTATCTCTAAGATCGGAAATGGAAGCATTACAAACTTCTAATTCTTTAGTCTTAGCAATTAATTTTTCATTTTCAATCTTAAGGCTAGCAAGAGAGATATTCAATTCTTCAATCTTAGCAAGTAAACTAACATTATCATCTCTAAGATTGGGAATTGAAACATCACTAACATTAGAATCAACCTTAGCAATTAATTTAGCATTTTCATTTCTAAGGCTGGCAATAATGTCATGACAAGTGCTTAGCTCACTAGATAATTTTTCACATTTTTCTACTTCTAGAGCATAAGCATTCTTAACCTTAACACGCTTCTTATTTTCCTTAATTAGGAAGTCCTCTTGGGTGTCCAAGAGTTCATCCTTCTCATGAATAGCACTAATTAATTCATTTAATTTTTCTTTTTGTTGCATGTTTAGATTGGCAAAAAGGGTGCGCAAGTTATCCTCCTCATTTTCACTAGAATTATCTTCATCACTAGAGGAAGCATATTTAGTGGAGGATCTTGATTTTACCTTCTTCCTTTTGCCGTCCTTTGCCATGAGGCACTTGTGGCCGACGTTGGGGAAGAGAAGTCCCTTGGTGACGGCGATGTTGGCGGCGTCCTCATCGGAGGAGCTCTCGTCGGAGTCCCACTCGCGACACACATGGGCATCGCCGCCCTTCTTCTTGTAGTATCTCTTCTTTTCTCTCCTCTTTCCCTTCTTGTCATCGCCTCTGTCACTATCACTAGATAATGGACATTTAGCAATGAAATGACTGGGCTTACCACACTTGTAGCATACTTTCTTGGAGCGGGGCTTGTAATTCTTCTCCCTCCTTTGCTTGAGGATTTGGCGGAAGCTCTTGATGATGAGCGCCATTTCCTCGTTGTCGAGCTTGGAGGCATCGATGGGTTGTCTACTTGATGTAGACTCCTCCTTTTTCTCTTCCGTTGCCTTGAATGCGACCGGTTGTGCTTCGGATGTGGAGGGGCCATCTAGTTCGATGATTTTCTTTGAGCCTTTGATCATCAACTCAAAGCTCACAAATTTTCCTATTACTTCCTCGGGAGACATTAGTGTATATCTAGGATTACCACGAATTAATTGAACTTGCGTAGGATTAAGAAAAACGAGGGATCTTAGAATAACCTTGACCATTTCATGGTCATCCCATTTTGTGCTCTCGAGGTTGCGCACTTGGTTCACCAAGGTCTTCAAGCGGTTGTACATGTCTTGTGGCTCTTCCCCTTGGCGAAGCCGGAAGCGACCGAGCTCCCCCTCGATCGTTTCCCGCTTGGTGATTTTGGTCATCTCGTCTCCTTCGTGCGCGGTCTTGAGTATGTCCCAAATCTCCTTGGCGCTTTTTAATCCTTGCACCTTGTTATACTCCTCTCGACTTAGAGAGGCGAGGAGTATAGTGGTGGCTTGGGAGTTGAAGTGTCGGATTTGGGCGACCTCGTCCGAATCATAGTCTTCATCCCCCGGTGATGGTACCTGTACTCCAATCTCAACAACATCCCAAATGCTAGTGTGGAGTGAGGTTAGATGATGCCTCATTTTATCACTCCATATATTATAATCTTCACCATCAAACATAGGTGGTTTGCCTAATGGGACGAAAAGTAATGGAGTACGTTTGGAAATGCGAGGGTAGCGTAGGGGAATCTTACTAAACTTCTTGCGCTCATGGCGCTTAGAAGTTTCGGACGGCGTGTCGGAGCCAGAGGTGGATGGCGACGAAGAGTCGGTCTCGTAGTAGACCACCTTCCTCATCTTCTTCTTCTAGTCACCGCTCCAACGCGACTTGTTGTGTGAAGGGGATCCCTTCACCTTGTTTGCGGACTCCCCGGATGGAGCCTTCCCGTGGCTTGTAGCGGACTTCTCACCGCCGATCACCATCTTCTTGGCGTGATCTCCCGACATCACTTCGAGCGGTTAAGCTCTAATGAAGCACCGGGCTCTGATACCAATTGAAAGTCGCCTAGAGGGGGGTGAATAGGGCGAATCTGAAATTTATAAACTTAAGCACAACTACAAGCCGGGTTAGCGTTAGAAATATAAATGAGTCCGAGAGAGAGGGCGCAAAACAAATCGTGAGCAAATAAAGAACGAGACACGATGATTTGTTTTACCGAGGTTCGGTTCTTGCAAACCTACTCCCCGTTGAGGTGGCCACAAAGACCGGGTCTCTTTCAACCCTTTCCCTCTCTCAAACGGTCACTTAGACCGAGTGAGCTTCTCTTCTCAATCAAACGGAACACAAAGTTCCCGCAAGGACCACCACACAATTGGTGTCTCTTGCCTTGGTTACAATTGAGTTTGATCACAAGAAGAATGAGAAAGAAAAGAAGCGATCCAAGTGCAAGAGCTCAAATGAACACAAATGTCACTCTCTCTAGTCACTATTTGATTTGGAGTGATTCCGGACTTGGGAGAGAATTTGATCTCTTTGGATGTGTCTAGAATTGAATGCTATAGCTCTTGTAATGTGTTGAAGGTGGAAAACTTGGATGCAATTGAATGTGAGGTGGTTGGGGTATTTATAGCCCCAACCACCGAAATGTGGTCGTTGGAAGGCTGCTGTCGCATGGCGCACCGGACACTGTCCGGTGCGCCAGCCACGTCAGCCGGCCATTGGGTTCTGACCGTTGGAGCTCTGACTGGTGGGGCCTCTAGGCTGTCGGGTGGTGCACGGGACAGGTCCTGTAGACTGTCCGGTGCGCCAACTACGCGTGCTCTGTCCTCTGCGCGCGCAGGCGTGCATTAAATGTGTTGCAGTCGACCGTTGCGCGCGAAGTAGCCGTTGCTCCGCTGGCACACCGGACAGTCCGGTGTGACACCGGACATTGTCCGGTGCTTCACCGGACAGTCCGGTGAATTATAGCGGAGCGGCCTCCCATTTTCCCGAAGGTGAGGAGTTCAGCGTCGAGTTCCCTGGTGCACCGGACACTGTCCGGTGGCACACCAGACAGTCCGGTGCGCCAGACCAGGGTGCCTTTTGGGATGTCTTTGGCTCTCTTTGTTTGAACCCTTTCTTGGTCTTTTTATTGGCTTATAGTGAACCTTTGGCACCTGTAAAACTTATAGACTAGAGCAAACTAGTTAGTCCAATTATTTGTGTTGGGCAATTCAACCACCAAAATCAATTAGGAAAAAGGTGTAAGCCTAATTCCCTTTCAGAGTCCCATATAGTCCTTGTTGTGCATGGTCTCTATTCTATATTGGTATATATATTTGAACCTAATATCCTCATATTGAATATAGTGCAATTCATAACATGGTATCAGTGGCGGATCTAGGATTGATACAAGAGGGGGGCTACTAAGCTAAGGCCTAAAGATTAAAATCTTTTGCTGCTTGTCTGCCTCACAAATCACTACTTGCTTCTTCTCCATCCCATTTCCCTTTTTTTGCCTACTCCCTTCCACCACATACGGATAGGCCCTCAAGGTGATTTTCTTCTTCTCCCCATACCAAATCCTAGCTAGTTCCTGAAGCATCTACAGGGAAACGATAATACGATCAGTTGGGCAAGTCATAGGTCACGTCTAGCTTCGACGGATTAGACGAGGAAGCCGCAGCAGACCTTGGCCTGAGCATGATGTCTGATCCGAAACTCGCGCTTAGGAATGAAAAACTAAAGCAAGTTGCCAGTTGAATGTAACCCGTAGAACCACAAAATACAGCAACATCTGTGGATAGACTTCAGATCGAGACTTCAAAGTTTTTTTACAAACCTGAAACCCCTGATAAGGACACATTGCCGATTGCGGCGGTGCTCTGGCCTCCGGGCGGGCTCGCGGCGATGCTCCGGGCGAGGCGAGCGGCGGTGCTCCGGCGGTTCGGTCTCCGGGCGAGCGACGATGCGGGCTGCGGCGGCGGCGGCGGCGGTGCTCCGGCTTCCAGGCGTGGTCGCGTGGGTGGCTCAACGGCTGGCGGGCGGCTGCTGGAGCTGCCGAGCTGGAGGGTAGAGCCTCTACGTAGAGGGAGGCAGGACCGCAGGAGGTCTGGTGCATCTGGTGCCTGGTAGTTGGTAGAGGGCGGCGGCTGAAGCTGGAGGAGCGGAAGGTGCACGACGTCTGCGTCTCGGCGGCTGGTAGAGGCTGGCAGTGATGAGCTCTTCGTTTAACTGGGCCGCGACCGGGGCTGCAGCCCAGGCAGCCCCGGTCGGAGATCCGCCACTGCATGGTATGCATAACCAATTTTAAGAATAAAGGTTCTTCTCTTCTCTACTTTTTTTCCCTTTTTCACATGTTGCATCTGTATGTGTTATGATTTGCTCTTCGTTCTTAAGCTGGATCTCCTCTACCTTCTACTACAACTCTGCTCGAAAGCCACACAAGGAGACGTGGTGCTTACAAGCCATGCAAGGTAGACACTGTATGTGTTATGATTTGCTCTTCGTTCTTAAGCTGGATCTCCTCTACCTTCTACTACAACTCTGCTCGAAAGCCACACAAGGAGACGTGGTGCTTACAAGCCATGCAAGGTAGACATCGCCAGTTGAATCAGCCAATACTCGAGAGACATCCGATTGTTTGCTCGCTTCTTTGCATCAATGACAAACCAAAAAATGCTCACGCAAGGACGCCCAATGCTCTACTCCATAACATTGATCATCCGGATCACTCATTTGTCTAAATCTGTTTACTTATACTAGCATATAACCCGTACTAATACTACGGTCCATAGAGGGGAGAGTCAACGAGCACAAGCACCAGAGGAGGGGTTGACAGTAGCGATGGCGACAGGAGTGGGAGAAGGGGGAGGCTAGAGGCACGTGAGGGAGGGAGAGGGTGATCCAAATAACATTGGCTATTGCATTTTAGTAAGAGACATGATGGTTATCCAACGATATGAATTGATGATTTTGAGGGTATGTTGTCTGTATTACAATTCATTTGGTTGACTTAGAAGAGGTTGTGGGTGTGAGAGTGATTTGGTTAGGTGGGTTTTGCAAAGTTTAAACTTGTGTATTATATAGTGGTATAGATATCCTTTAAACTATAAGCAAGAATACTAACAAATGATGTTAGTTCAAATGCTCTTGTTGAATATTAAACACCAAATAAATTTGTAAATGAACCTATTTTTCTTACAAGATGCATGGTAAAGAAGCGGGCATCCATTTGTGAATGCATAATTCTGACATAGGCTATGAAGCAGAATACACATGCTGATTGCAGTAATAACATTCAGGTAGCAAGAATGGCAATATTGCCCATGTATGGTAACAATGTTATGGGTTAGGAAAAAAGCAATATGGAACTTGATCATGGCGATAAATAAACAGCTTTAGAAATTTCATGGCTCATCCTCTGCTTCTAGAAAAAGAAGTGCCAGGAGAAGAGAAATTATCAACCAGACGTGAGACACAAGCTTTGAAATAGGGTATGGCGTCTGGTTCTGTGCGGGAAAGAGCACCCAAAGGAGTAACAGTGATCTGGAATAAACAAGATATATGTATTAGAAGATATGTTCTATAAGAAAATGGAAATCGTATGGTAGTTAGGCCATTCTTACATATCCATCAACTAGGGAATTGTGGTCCGTTTCCTCTCCTTCCACTCCATTGGAACTTCTCCCTACAATCTGTATGGAATTCCAGCAAAAAAAACTATTACCATGCATTAATTAATTCATCTATTTTAACTAGTAACGTGAGATGTTTTAGCAAGCTAGCATAAAAGAGGGACAACAAAATGTCCAGAGATCCACCATGACATGGACAAACAGCTACTCCCTCCATTTCTTTTTATTTGTCGCTGGATAGTGTAAAATTGCACTATCCAGCGACAAATAAAAAGAAACGGAGAGAGTACCATTTATGTATATAGATACTCCGCTACTCATTTATAAAAGTGTGTAATCTCTACTATACTTAAAGCACCAGTTTCAACGGTCGTCCCGCGTCATATTTTTACAAAAAAGTCTCTACATTTCTTCCAAATCAACTCAGCGTAAAATATTAAAAAGTGGTGTAGCTTTCTAACCAGTAGAACATCATACTCAGGTGTTTATAATATTGAATACAAATTGTACATATGTATATATGATTTTTTGTAAAATAAAAAAATAATCGTGCTGGGCCGGGCCACCACTACGGGCGAGGCTACGGCCCAAGCACTGCACGGCGCTCGTGCCGGGTTGACCCACGCACTATTAAATAGATCGTGCCTCGGGCCGGCTCGCCAGACGCGACCTATTTGGCCATCTATACCTCCACACGATAATAATGGTCCTCACCTCAGTTGTCACCACATCGTTCGCCATTCTACTTCTTTTCTCTCTCCCCTCATGGCTCCACCTCCGCGCCACCCCATTCTCGGCAGAGGGCGTAGGAGCAGGCGTCTCCTCCCCCTATTCGTCCGACACCAGCTCTAACACCGACTCGCGCAGTGGCTATTGCACGTCCACGAGGACGTTTCACATCATGCGCGCACCATCGTTTTCACCGTCGTCGGACGTCCCGTTCGTCTTCCCTGCCTTCGCCCTGTTCTTCCACCCAACCTGCTACCCCCGCCCACGGTCGCAGCAGCGAGCCGACCGACGCTCGTCGATGCGAGTATCGGGTGAGTCGGTCATGCTTCTTGGCTTTTCTCCGTGCGTGCCATCGAGGAGGACATGGTGGCGCCTACCACACTTAGGTTATCTTAGCGATGAGGAGTCCAGGTCTGAGATATTGGACAACTAAGGTCCGTAGCGTGGCAGCAGTCGGTATATGCTACAGAGTTGGTGGTGGTGTTGTGTCGCTTCGGCGGGTCCAGGGCTAGGAAGACTCGCATTCTCTCGCCCTTCTCGGACTGACGCCTGGTGCGGGTGCCTCTTGGTTTCGAGCTGCTCCGACCAGGCTTCTTTCTCCGCTTGCGTGCTCTCCCTATATATCTAGCGGTATACTACCTATGTCGCGTCCAGATGCCCAGGTCTTTGGCGTGTCCTTCTCCGGCAACGAACAAGTATGTCCGCCTCTTCCCTTCCCCTCCTGCTCTACGAAACCTTGGAAGTGGGGGAGGCGAGGGATGGTGGTATCTGATTTGCTGTCTATGGTACCCGTGCGTTCATAAAAAATATTACGCAAAGAGTGGAGATAACCAATAAAAAATCTTGAGATCTTTTTGGTGAACAATTTACGTGGGTATTATTGTGAAGCCGTTGCAACGCACGGGTAACCGACTAGTATCAATAATGCAATACCCATTCTAATGTTAATAGCTTAAATTCAGGCTACATCAGACCATTATGTTGATCATCAGAAAAGTGAAGAATGATCAATTTAACTCTAGTTCTGGGGTACAATTTTTTAACTTAACAAACTACTTTTCTTAAAGGCTGTCTATCAGATGTAGTTCAAATGTGATTGGCAGATTAGCATGAAGTTTGGAAATGCTAACTTACCACTCTCTTAAACAGTAGGTCATTTTCTGAAGTAACTAGTTCGCTATCCTTTTCACCATCAACATCCATGTTTGCTGTCTGGTAACTTTCTACTGCAGGCTTCTTGTAAACCGTCTGCTCCCAACTAATTCTGGCCATATATGTTCCTTGTTTTGTAATTTTGTAGCCCTATTCACAACAAATTAAAAAAAATATTAGATGGCCAATCTGTTCATAAACAAAAAAAACAGGCATATGTATTTTAAAGATTTTCTAGAGGCGGAATGCATTAACATTGAACAAAATGAGTGCAACTCAGCAGAAATATCAAAATCTTGGACTTCGACAGGTACTGGACTATGTTCCATAGTTCCTGAATGTGTTTAGATTTGAACAAAGGAGATGTTCAAAGTTGTACTAATTACCGTGGAATTAAGCTCATGAGCCATACAATGAAGCTATGGGAGAGAGTCATTGAACACCGCCTGCGAAAGATGACGTGCGTGACCCAAAATCAGTTTGGTTTCATGCCCGGGAGATCAACTATGGAGGCCATTTTCCTACTAAGACAACTTATGGAGAGATTCAGAGAACAAAAGAAAGACCTGCATATGGTCTTTATAGACTTGGAGAAGGCTTATGACAAAGTACCTAGGAGTGTAATGTGGTGGGCCTTGGAAAAACACAAAGTTGCAACAAAGTACATTAATCTTATTAAAGATATGTACACTAATGTTGTGACAAGTGTCCGAACAAGTGATGGGGACACCGATGACTTTCCAATTAACATAGGACTACATCAAGGGTCGGCTTTGAGCCCTTATCTTTTCGCTTTGGTGATAGATGAGGTCACAAGGGACATACAAGGAGATATACCGTGGTGTATGCTTTTTGCCGATGATGTGGTACTTATTGAGGAGAGTAGGAGTGGTGTTTCGCAAAAGTTGGAATTGTGGAGGCAGACGTTGGAAGCAAAAGGTTTTAGGCTTAGTAGGTCTAAAACGGAGTATATGAAGTGTGATTTCAGTGCCATGGGGTATGAAGATGGCGATGTTAGTCTTGATGGGCAAGTGGTACCCAAAAAAGACACTTTTCGTTACTTAGGATCAATGCTTCAGAAGGATGGAGACATCGATGAGGATGTCAGTCATAGAATTAAAGCTGGATGGTTGAAGTGGCGGCAAGCGGCGGGTGTCTTATGCGACCCCCGGGTGCCACACAAACTAAAAGGCAAATTCTACAGGACAGCAATCCGGCCGGCTATGTTGTATGGAGCAGAATGTTGGCCCACTAAAAGACGACATGTCCAACAACTATGTGTGGCAGAGATGCGTATGTTGCGCTGGATATGTGGCCACACAAGGAGAGACCGAGTCCGGAATGATGATATACGAGAGAGGGTAGGAGTGGCGCCAATTGAGGAGAAGCTTATGCAACATCGTTTGAGATGGTTTGGACATATCCAACGAAGATCTGAGGAGGCACCAGTGCATATCGGAATAATTAGGCGTCCCGAGAATGTGAAGAGAGGTAGAGGTCGACCAACCTTGACGTGGACAGAGGCTGTGAAGAGGGACCTGAAGGAGTGGGATATTGATAAAGAGCTCGCCGTGGATAGGAAGGGGTGGAAGTGTGCAATTCACGTGCCAGAACCTTGATTTATAGTTTCGCTTTTCCTCTTTAATCGTTTGACCTTTTCTTGTGCCCATTTAGATCTTGCTGGTTCTTGTGGGTTTTATCTCTTTTATGTGTTTCCCCGTTTCGTCGTTTTTCGGTTCTCCTTTGCCTTTGTTTCCCTTTTTTTTCTTTGGGGTTGAGCTCTGAGGTTTTCATACGGGGTTTCATCTCTAGCCTACCCCAACGTGCTTGGGACAAAAAGGCTTTGTTGTTGTTGTTGTATACAAGTTTTAAATTTGTAGTCCAAAAGTATAATTCAGATCACTGTAGGAGATTTACCTTGTGGTGCGCAGCATCTGTAGGTACATCTACATTCAAGAATGATCCTTGAGGGTAAGTCCCATTCTTGATCTCAGTCACGATAGCATTTATCAGAGGCATGCAGACCTCTGCAGACACCTTGAGGTCATTAACACTGCTCCGACCCGCAACCCTGTACAATTGGGAGACCAAACAGAGTTCACTTTTTGACTGACTGGCATAGATTCAGCAATTGAAAGGACATGTATGAGAGTTGGTGTATCCAAATATTGAGCATATGTCTACATAAAAATTGACTTTTAGGGTTTTCTTTTTTTTCTCGGACTCGCAAGAGGATTACGTGTTATACTAATAAAAAAAGGAAAGAGTACAAAACAGGGGGTGGGGGGCAACCCCAGCACAACACCCAGCAAGAACTAGACCACTATACCTTTAAACACCTAAGGACAACCCATGGAGCCCTCTGGCTCCTGCAGCACTCCACTCATTGAACTCCAAGGAGATGAGCTGCATAAACACGAAACACCTAAGAACTAGACCACTATACCTTTACTCCACTCATAATTCTGGGGGCGTGGTGCTTGTGGCTACTTCAAAACAAAGCTGTTTTTGATGGAGTAAACCCTTATTTGAGCTTTGTTAAAAGTTTGCTTCTGGATGAGCTGAGTTGCTAGGATAGGGCTGGGGCTAACAGTTAGCAAGTATTGGTCTACCTGCTACTATTAGTAGGGTCTATAGGCTGGGTTCCAATCTGGTCTAGTTGGTTTTGCTTGCCCTCTGGGCATTGTACTTTGGTCCTCTTGGACCTTTTTTCCTCTCTTAATATAATATAATGACGTGCAGTTCCCTGCGCGTTCGAGAGGACTTTTTTCCTCTCTTAATATAATGACGTGCAATTCCCCTGCGCGTTTGAGAAAAAAAACTGCATAATACTACTAATAGCGGGTTTTCATAAATGAGGAGTTATATGAATCGCAAAAAGCCTGACATATTCGTATAATCAGAACATAGGATTATTAAAGTTTACATAAAACTGGAATTAGTTCAATTTCCTGAGAAGAATAAACATGGTTATTCCACATATACGCACAAATAAAAGTTACAGTCATTGGTCAATCCATATTCAAGATCAACCATTGGCATAAGCAACTGGCTTCACAAAGTTCTGACACTGCGGAACCTCCCACATAAGGGATTGTTCGTTTCACCGTTAATCCATATGGATTGGGTGGTATTGAGTCGGTTTAAATCCATAACAAGTCCAAATCCATTCCAATCCATTCCAATACACATGTAATTGGAATAACCGAACAAGACCTAAGTGGAGTCTGGAGAAGGGATAAACTGAGAGAAGTCTTCCCAAAAAAATGCGGAGAGACTAATTTGAACTCATGACCCAGTGACTCAGTGAGACAGCTCTGCATCTGACTTGCCCTTCAAACAACTGGCTTCCCCAAAACGAAAAAATAGGCAGCTTGTATCACCAAATATCAAAGCTTAGTCATTGGCCAACCCATTTTCTAGATCAACCACTGGTCAAACAACTGGCTTCCCGAAAGGAAAAGATAATTAAGCAGTTTGTATCACCAGATATCAATCAACTACTATGATAGAAGTAGCTCTATATTTTATAGATTTTAGATTGTATTACACCATTTGCCAAACACTTCAGAGGATTCAACAGAATGAAAGCACACAAAAGAGTATGTAATGACTGTTAACCATCTTAAACTTTATGGTTCATTTTGCTTAGAGGACTTTGGTCCTAACATGATATACAACAGTAAATAGCATATACTCAAGTATAGACGTAACAAACAATGAAGCCAGTATTCCTATGGTTTAATCAGCACTAAAACTGAAGAGTCGATCTTCATATAGATGATTCTTCATTCACATGAGATGCACAGCTCTATAAGAAAGAATAACATTTTATATAAATAAAGAAATATTTTGCCACGAAATAGCAAGCAGCTGCTGAGTCTGAAAAACGCGGATTTAACACGACAGATGAAAACAATGAGAAAAACTTTGCATACCAATCATATGACATAGCTATTGCAGGAATCCCGTATAAGAATGCCTCCCTAGCACCAGCAACTGTTCCAGAATAAATGCTGCAGATTAATAAGCACAAAAACACTCATGAGTCATTGCTATATACATACATATATATATATATATATATATATATATATATATATATATATATATATATATATATATATAGGGGTGACAATGGGCTCTAAATTTTACACTATAAGATTTAAGGATCGGATTAGGATTGGGCCCTATTTATACTCATTTTTGAACTAAAATTTATTTAGGGCTCTACCATTTTGTGAAGAAGCATTTAGATCGCGATCCATTACCACCTCTACATATATATATTTCTGAACCTAAAACCAAAACTTCAGATCGAGCGAGATTCCTGATGTGTGAAGTATATTGGTGCTGATCTACAAGAAAAATGGAGATATTCAAAATTGTAGTAATTACCAGGGAATTAAGTTGATGGGCCCTATTATGAAGCTATAGGAGAGATATATAAAGCGTCGTCTGGGAGGAAAAATGAGGATCTCTATGAACTAATTCGATTTCATATCTAAAAGGTCAACCGTGAAAGACATTTTTTATTAAGACAAGTGATGGAGCAATACAGAGAGCAGAAGGAGAAGGACCCTTAATAACAAGGTTCCCGGATCGATGAGGAACGGGAAAGTGGTACGTGGTACACTACTAAAACAAGGTTTTAACACTACGAGGATGAGATTGTTCCCGGAACGGAACGAACGATCCAGGAACGAGAAACATAGCCACGCTCCATGTTCCCGGTTTCTAAGGAAGGACTTACACATGGTTTTCATTGACTTGGAGAAGGCTTATGGCAAAATACCAATGGATGTTATGTGGTGGGGTTTAGACAAATATGAAGTTCCAACGAAGTACATTGGACTCATTAAGGACATGTACAACAATGTTGTGACTAGTGTTCGAACAAATGATGGAGATGTGGATGACTTCCCGATTAGAATAGGACTAAATCAAAGGTCAGCTTTGACCCCTTACCTTTTTGCCTTGGTGGTGGATGAGGTCACTAGAGACATACAACAGAATATCCATTAGTGCATGCTTTTCGCGGACGATGCAATACTAGTCAATGAAGGTCGGACAAGAGTAAATAGAAAACTAGAATTATAACGAGAGACTAGAGTCCAAAGGTTCTAGTCTTTTAGACTCAGTAGAACTAAAACCAAATATGTGAGATGTGGCTTCAGCACTGCTACACATGAAAAAGGAGACGTTAGTTTGGAAAATCAAGTACTGCCAGAAAAGATACTTTTTGGTATTTAGGATCAATCCTATAGAGACAGAGATATTGATGAAGATATTAGCCATAGAATCAAAACAAGGTGGATGAAGTAACGTCAAGCATCTGACGTTCTATGTGACAAAAGGATGCCACGAAAGCTAAAAAGGCAAGTTTTATAGGATGACAATTAGACCTGATATGTTGCATGGTGCAGAATGTTGGCCTACAAAAAAACAGACATGTTAACATATAAGTGTTGCAGAAATATGTATGTTGCGTTGGATCTGGGTCCATATAAGAAGAGATAGAGTTCGAAACGATGATATACGTGATAGGTTAGGGATAGCACCAATTGAAAAAAAGCTCGTCCAACACCGGTTGAGATGGTTTGGACATGTTCAACAGAGACCTCTAGAGACACCAGTGCATAGTGGGATCCTAAGACATGATAGCAATGGGCCAATGGAAAGAGAGACAGGTGAAGGCCAAAGTCGACATGGGAAGAGGCAATAAAAAGAGACTGGAAATGATGGAATATATCGAAAGATTTAGTCTTGACTAAGAGTGTATAAAAAACAGCTATCCATGTGCCTGAATCTTGAGTTCTTGACTTATGGTTTATGTTGGGTTTTAACTCTAGTCTATCCCAACTTGCTTGAGACTAAAAGACTTCATTGTTGTTGTTGTTGTCACAACTTCCAACATACAATTTTGAGGACTTCTCAATTTTGAGGACATCCACACCACTGATACATCCATGCCAATACAAGTACCAATTTCTGGTCCCATTACTCGCGCTCGTGTTCATCAACTCAACCATCAGGTGAGTACACTCTTGAGTTCATGTCCATCATATTCAGACCATGGAGACCCATGCACTCTTGTTTTTCTTAGGAACTAGGAAAAAGACCGAAAGGGAATAGGATTTGAGCAGGCTGGATTCGGACTGCAGAATAACACCAACTTGTGACGATCACATGCAGGCTCCGATTTGTAAGTAGAGGGACTCTAACTCTCATCAAGAGGATGGCACTATGAGTTGGGGCAATTTTTCTGTTTATTTCCTCAAACACTACACAATGCTATACCCATCTAAGGGTTGGAGACCCATATTTATAGCCCTAGAGGCTGCACTACCACACCTTCTCACACACACTACACAACAGGATTGTCCTCTAGATGCTAAAGAGATTACAGAGGACAGTCAAAAGCGACTGCTGTCCTCTAGATGCTAAAGCGACTACAGAGGACAGTCAAAAAGCGACTGCTGTCCTCTAGATGCTAAAGAGACTACAGAGGACAGTCAAGCTGTCCTCTAGATGCTAAAGGACTACAGAGGACAGTCAAAAGCGATTGTTGTCCTCTAGATGCTCAAGACTTATTCCATCATTCTCCCCCTAAGTCTTGGGTGTCGTCTTGTGAGAAAGTTGGGCCATCCTGGACCTGGAGCAAAGCTCAACAAACTTGATCTTCCCAAGGGGCTTGGTGAGCAGGTCTGCAAGCTGATCCTTGGTGTTGATGTAACGCGCCTTGATGCTCCCTTCTGCCAAGCAGTCTCGGATGAAGTGGTATCTCAGCCGGATGTGCTTGCTCCGTTCATGGAACACGGGGTTCTTGGCCAATGCCAGAGCGGACTGGCTGTCCACCCTGAGTTCCACCGCTCCAGTGTCTCTCCCGAGGAGATCACCGAGCAGGCGAGCCAGCCAGAGCGCCTGAGTCGAAGCAGTGGACGCCGCTATGTACTCGGCCTCGCAGCTGGACATGGCCACCACCTGCTGCTTGACCGACTGCCAGCTGATGGGGCACTTGCCGAGGAAGAAGAGGATCCCGCTTGTGCTCTTGCTGGTGTCGATGTTGCCGGCGTGTTCGCTATCGCTGTACCCGACAAGGTGTGCCTCCCCAGGGCACCTCGGGTAGTAGAGACCGTGGTCGAGAGTCCCCGCAACATAGCGGATGATCCTCTTCACAGCCTGCTCATGCTCCGTCGTCGGTCGCTGCAGAAACCGACTAACGTAGCCGACGGAGTATGCCAAGTCAGGTCGTGTGTGGACGAGGTAGCGAAGGCTCCCCACAAGACGCCGGTACTGTGTAGCATCCACCTCCTCCGTCGTGTTGTCGCAACTCAGCTTCAGCCTCTCCTCCATCGGAGTGAGAGCTGGGTTGCAGTCGGTGAGCCCAGCCAGCTCAACAGAGATGCCCCAGGTCACTCATTTGGAAGGTGGCCTTCATCTCTTCCTTGAACGCTGCCACCTCTGCATCCTTGGCGTCGGTGATCACCAAGTCGTCGACGTAGACACCCACCAGCAGGGCATTTTCTCCATTGCCCCGCCGATAGATGGCCGCCTCGTGCGGGCTTGGCATGAAGCTCATCCTCTTGAGCGTGGAATCCAGCTTGGCATTCCACGCCCTTAGTGCCTGTCGCAAGCCGTAGAGAGCCTTGCGCAGGCGCAACACCTTGCCCTCCTTGCCAGGGATCGCAAAACCTGGCGGCTGGTGTACATAGACCTCCTCCTTTAAGTCGCCGTTAAGAAACGCCGACTTGACATCCATGTGATGAACATGCCAGCCCTTCAGGGCTGCCAGCGCGAGGAGTCGCACGGATTCCATCCGTGCTACAGGGGCGAAGGCATCGTCGAAGTCGATCCCCTCCTGCTGCAAGAAACCGCGTGCCACCAAGCGAGCCTTATGCTTGACGATGGCGTCGGCTTCATCCCTCTTCAGTTTGAACACCCACTTAAGGGTGATCGCGCGATGACCATGAGGGAGATCAGCGAGCTCCCAAGTGCGGTTCGTCTCAACCGCGTCCATCTCCGACTGCATCGCGGCACGCCAAGCCGCATGTTTCTCGGCCTCCGCGAAAGACCGAGGCTCACCATCGTCGCATGCAAGATGCAACTCTCCTGCCAGAATGCGAGATGCAGGGCCTGGCACCGACGGGTCGATGAGAAGGCCCTTCACCCTTCGATACCGCAACGGCTCACCGTCGTAGCACGCGTCGACGCGCTCCTCGTCGCGGGACAGAGGGGTCACGAGCTCCACTGGGTCGTGCTCGACACGAGCTGGTGTCGGAGAGGACGTTCCCCGAGAGGGTACCGTCGGTGCTGGAGTACGTGGTGGCGAAGAGCTCGTTGTAGCTGGAGTGCGTGGTGGTGAAGAGCTCGTTGTAGCAGGAGCTGGAGAGTGTGGCGCTGGAGTCGGTGGAGACTTGGGGGCTGGGGTAGACCTGCTCAGAGAAGAGTTGCCTACTCCCCCAGCTCCCTCAAAGTGGACGTACTCGATGGTGAAGTCGTACGTCGGAGTCGTGCCGTCGTCCACCGCCTTGTCCCACGCCCATCCTCGCCCTTCGTCGAACACTACGTCGCGCGCCGTGCGCACACGCTGTGTTCTTGGGTCAAGGATGCGGTAGGCCTTCGAGCCCTCCGCGTAGCCAATGAACACCCCTAGGGTGCTCCTATCGTCGAGCTTGCTGATGTGGCCAAGCTCCTTGGTGAACGCGAGGCAGCCGAAGACCCGTAGGTGAGAGACCGCCGGCTTGCGCCCATGCCAAGCCTCGTACGGTGTCATCCCGTTGAGAGCCTTGGTGGGCGAGCGGTTGAGGATGTAAACCGCTGTCACCACCGCCTCTCCCCAGAAGACAGCTGGCATTCCTCTCTGCTTGAGGAGAGCCCGAGCCATCCCCACAACCGTCTGGTTGCGCCGCTCGACGACGTCGTTCTGCTGCGGGCTGTACGGCGCGGAGTAGTGGCGCTGAACGCCCTCATCCGCGCAGTACGACGCGAACTCAGTCGCCGTGAATTCGCCGCCGTTGTCGGTGCGCAGCACGCGCAGCTTGCGGCCGCACTCCGCCTCCGCAGCGACCTGCACACGCTTGATGGCGTTCGCAGCCTCACCCTTGCTGCCAAGGATCATCACCCACATGTAGCGGGAGAGATCGTCGACGAGCAGCAAGAAGTAGTGTCGTCCTCCTGGTGTGGCTGGTGTCACCGGGCCACACAAGTCCCCATGCACGAGCTCGAGCCTCTCCTTGACTCGGAAGCTCGACTGCTGGGGAAAGGGGAGTCGTCTCTGCTTTGTCAATACGCAGACATCGCAGAATTGCTCCACATGGTCAAGGCACGGCAGGCCTCGTACCATCTCCTTGGCGCTGAGCCGCTTCAGGGCTTCGAAGTTAAGGTGCCCGAAGCGCTCGTGCCACTGCCATGCCCCGTCGTCTCGAAGAGCAGCAAGGCAGCAAGGTTGTGCCACCTTCACATTGAGGATGTAAAGCCGATTTGCACTCCTGCGTACCTTGGCAAGAAGGCGACGAGAGGGATCCCAGATCCTCATGACTCCGTACTCGACCTCCACGCGCGAACCGTTCTCATCCAGCTGTCCCAAGCTGATGATAGAGTTCCTCAACGCGGGGATGTAGTAGACTCCGGTGAGCAGCCTGTGCTCACCAGACGCGGCGGTGAAGACGACTGAGCCGGCGCCCTTGATCTCTACGCCGGAGGCGTCCCCAAATTTGACGGAGCCTCGAACGCTAGAGTCAAGCTCGGTGAAGAACTCCCGTCGGCCGGTCATGTGATGAGTGGCGCCGGTGTCGAGGCACCATCCTTCGATCATGTCCTTGTTGGAGCCGTCGTCGAGGAAAGCGCGTGCTTTCGACTCATCAAGGTGGAGGAGTGCCGCTGCGGCCGGTGCCGCTGGAGATGGCTCGATGCTTGCATGTGCCAGGAGCAGGGCCTCCTCCTCCGCCTCCGCCTGTGCGACGTTGGCCTGGCCACGTCGTGGCTGCCGACAATCCCTGGCCCAGTGGCCAAGCTTGCCGCAGTTGTGGCAGCCGTCGTCTCGTGCCGGCTTCTTGTTGCCGACGGCGCCGCCTTGGGCACCTCCACGTGCACCACCCTCAGCATGTCCTCGCGCCCCGGCCTGGGCGCCTCCACGCGCCTTGCGCGGCTTGCCGCGTTTGCGGCCTCGTGTCGAGGAGGACTCCCCCTTCTTCTTGTCACCCTGGCAGGCCTCCCACTGCTCCCGAGTGAGATGTAGCTTCCCGCCGATAGTGATAGGCCCAGAGAGAGCCTGTGGTTCGTCGCCGTCGACCACCTTGAGGCGACCAATCGCCTCTTCGATCGTCATCGTGGAGAGGTCTAGCAGAGACTCGATCGAGCGAGCAATCTGCCTGTACTTCTCGGGGATGCAACGGAAGAGCTTCTCAACAGCTCTCTCCTCATCGTAGGTGTCGTCGCCGAACTGCACCATCTTCTGCAACAGAGTGTTGAGGCGGAGAGCAAAGTCATCAACATCCTCACCTGGCTTGAAGGCCAGGTTCTCCCACTCCTTGCGAAGTGCCTGCAATGTGGTCTTGCGGGCACGATCGCTACCGATGCGGGTCACAGCGATGGCGTCCCAGGCCTCCTTGGCAGTCCGCTTCTGGGAAAGCGAAAACTGCATCTCGGGCGGGACTGCAGCAATGAGGGCATCCAGCGCCCGCCGATCCTCGTGGTAGTCGACGTCGTCGTAACGAACTGCTTCCCACATGTGGCGAACCTGGAGCCGTACCCTCATCACCGCGGCCCACTCGACGTAGTTGGTCTTGGTGAGGGTAGGCCACCCACCGCCGGGACCGAGTCCCTGACAATGGCCTGGGCCATGCGGCGACCATGGTACCGATCCGGGGAGGGAGAACCGCGCCGCCTGTAGAGGCCGCGATCTCCGTCGACTCGGTCGCCGCCGCCGGGAGCACCGCCGGCGCGTCTACGCCCGTCTGGGCTGCCGCCGCGTGCGCCCCCGCCTGGAGCGCCGTCAGCGCGTCGGCGCCTATCCGGGCTGCCGCCACGCGCGCCCCCATGGGGATGCGCGGCTGTCCACTGTGCCGCCTGCTCTCGCGCTGCTTCCCTCGCCAGCCTGAGCTCTTCGTCGGTGTTGTCGTCGACAGAAGCAGAGCTGCCAGCTCTACTGCCGCGCAGAACCTCGAGCTCTGTTGCCGCCGCACGTGCAGCATCCGCCGCCTCCGCTGCTTCTACTTCCGCTCTCGCCGCTGCCAGTTCCGCCGCCGCCAACCGTGCTGCCCTCGCCGCTGTCGCTGCAGCCGCTGCTGCTGCTCGCTCGCGTTCTTGTGCCGCGGCGACCTCGGCCTCCTGCTGGCGCCGCGCACTCGAAGTGGCCGAGCGTAGGGACATGGTGGGCTAGTGAGGGGTCGCTGCGTGTGGAAGAGGCTGTCTCAGACGAAAGGCTGCTCGTCTGAGCAGGGGAGGAAGGAACAGTTGGAGCTCTTGCTGCCGACTGAGTGTGGGGAGAGGCGCGGGAAGGAGATGAGCACGAGATGTTTAGGCTGCAGGATAGTTTGGCTCTGATACCAATTGTAAGTAGAGGGACTCTAACTCTCATCAAGAGGATGGCACTATGAGTTGGGGCAATTTTTCTGTTTATTTCCTCAAACACTACACAATGCCATACCCATCTAAGGGTTGGAGACCCATATTTATAGCCCTAGAGGCTGCACTACCACACCTTCTCACACACACTACACAACAGGATTGTCCTCTAGATGCTAAAGAGACTACAGAGGACAGTCAAAAGCGATTGTTGTCCTCTAGATGCTAAAGCGACTACAGAGGACAGTCAAAAAGCGACTGCTGTCCTCTAGATGCTAAAGAGACTACAGAGGACAGTCAAGCTGTCCTCTAGATGCTAAAGGACTACAGAGGACAGTCAAAAGCGATTGTTGTCCTCTAGATGCTCAAGACTTATTCCATCACGATTTGGGTGATCAAGTATTACATGGAAAGCTTATCATGTCTACTTTCATATGGATCCGGAATTATAGTCATATCTTCTCTGAGGCTGGCGCAATCATCGTTTCCTTACCGATACCTTTCCTGCCTTTTCTGCCCATGGTGCTGTGTCACCCTATTTTGGTCCAAGGGGTCGTGTATCAAGTTAGGTCCATTAGGGACGCATCCTCGTGTTGTAGCACGACCCCAACACCCTTGTGGTCATCCTTCCATGTTTATAAACCCCCTAGCCGCCACCAAGAACAGCGGGTTTTGTTTAGATTAAGTTTAGCTCTCGCTACTTGCTTGTAAGCACGCGTGCTAGTTCAGTCGCCTGTCTTCTTGTCTTCGGAACCCCACCTTACTGGAGATTGAGTTTGAAACCTACATTTATATCTAGTAATTCAGTATTTGTTCTACTTGTTCTTGTTAGTTCTTCGATTGCTTGCAGGACGAGTGCCTTAGTGGTCGGGGTGTCGTGCTCCACAAGATCGTGACAGCCATACGAGGTGGTGTATCGATTGGTAAGGCGCAACGTCTTTGGAAGGCTATAGTTGGGCTGTGAATGTCGTCTCCTCCACCAATCGAGTTATTCCACACCCTCTCATCGAAAGATTGGGTGCACATCAGAATATACCCAAAGATTTAGTCTTGACTAAGAGTGTATGAAAAACAGCTATCCATGTGCCTGAAACTTGACTTATGGTTTATGTTGGGTTTCAACTCTAACCTATCCTAACTTGCTGAGACTAAAAGGCTTCATTGTTGTTGTTGTTGTTGTCACAACTTCCAACATACAATTTTGAGGACTTCTCAACTCTAGTAATATGTTCAAGATCATGTGTGTAGCAACAAAGATACTTACACATGGTACCCACAATTATTTCCAATGTTGATTCCACTAAGTACCTGCAAGGATCATACATAATAGAATGGGGCTCAAGTGTTAGTCATGAGAGACTAGAGTTAAACAAGGAAACCATTAGTAAACAGAGTTTAAATATAAATACCGAATGGATTTCTGGTGCATCTATGAAGAAACTTCAGAACTCACCAGATCAGGAACCAAACCATCAAATAGTTTTCCAGAGATGCCTAAAGAAGCACAGTCAGCAGGAGTTCCTAACATTGTCAGGAGAAAGTATCGGCATCAAGTAATGTCTTTGAAATTAATATGATTCCAGATATTTTATATATGAAAGCACATATGCAATAGGTTGATGGAATCAATGACAAACGGACCTGAAACTCCAAATGCTGTAGCACCTATTATATCAACACGTTTACAGCGGAGTGCAGGGCGCCATGTAATGCAGTGGCTCACACCCGATTTGTCTCTGCATTTTTTATGAAGAGAAGACAAGAATAAGACCTCGGAGGAGGATCGGTGCCATAGGATGAGCATGACCCTTGTCCAACTACAATTAATTAAAGACCAAAGACAGTTTTTCCTTTTTGACATGAATAAATAACAGCACTCTTTTTTTCAGATTCCTTCTGAGCAACCATGTTTCCAATAAATGGCAAATCACCATTTCTCTGAAGAAAAATATTAACTAAATGAATCGTAATTGCATCTCTTTTTTCCCTTTGATTTAGGCACACCCATATCATTGCTTCTGCACCACAGTAGTCCCACAAAGACACTTCGTTGAAAACAATTTGGCAACTTGAATGATACAATTGCAGCAAATGGGTGCAATATATTCCACAACATGACCAATTCCATGTTGTGCATAAGCATCTTGCAAAGCTGATGCTCCCAGACTCAATGCTTAAAGCTTAAAAAGTTGTTTCTTCCAAACTGCTTTTTAGATTAATCATATATACGAAGGAATGTTCACTGTTTCATCTCTACTCCTAGAAAGACTAAACTGGAATCATCACCACCGCCGCTTCAGCGAGTCTCAGATTTCAGCAATGCCCCAACTCGTCCATGATTTCAAATAAACCCCCCTAGGTCCCTACGCTTCAAAGCTGCCTTGGCCCATGTTAGATGCCTATGCATATGTCCTTGTTGTATTTGATTGTATATAGAGAGTCCTTGTTGTAAACAGTCTTCATCCTGTATCGACATATTGAATATGAATGATATTCATCGTTAGAGTGGGCACACTAACCGGTTCAACTAAAAAACTTAAGATGTTAGGAAAAGGTAGGAAATCCACTTAAACACTTCAACACACCTACTCACGTGCAGCCAGAGAGGAAGGCGCAAACGTGGAAATAAAGAGGCAGAGACAAAAATAAAGCCTCTACTAGAATTTGAACTCAAGACCTCTGTCTCTGATACGATGTGGACGCACTAACCAGTTCAACCCAAAAACTTAAGTTGTTGGGAGAAGATGGGCAATGCACTTATACGCTTCAATATCCCCATTCACGTGTAACTGGAGAGGAAGGCGCAAATGTGAAAATAAAGAAGCGGAGGCACAAATAAAGCCTCTATTAGGATTTCAACTCGAGACCTTTGTCTTTGATACCATGTTAGAGTGGACACATTAGCCAGTTTACCCCAAAAACTTAAGTTGTTAGAAGAAGGTAGGCAATCCACTTATACACTATAACATTCATAACATGGTATACAGAGCCAAAAGATAGGATTATAGTTATTCCTCTCTTTCCCTAATCTTTCCTCTCTCACATCACTTGGTGGCTCCGTCCTGTCGCTTTACGGCTCTACACATCTTCCTAGTTGGCTCCATCAGCCTAGCAGTGCTCATCTTCACAACCACTTGCCACTTGCCAGAGTTCGCCCATCGGCTGCGACGAGCCGATGACCCGTCTGCCGGCGCTCACTCCTATCTGCTTGCCTGCCTATCGCCTGTGCGCCCGTCCGTCGGCTCACGTCACAACCATCGCCATCGCTCACTCATGTCGACTGGCTAATTTGCCCGCCTCCCACCCGCATAGGCCGCTACCTAGACCAGTCGACTGCATCTACTTGGTCAAGTGTAGTGTGCAACCTCCCACGCCGCTCCTCCATCTATGAAATCGTCACATTTACGATTCCGTGACTCTTTAAGTCCTTAAAAAAATTCATTGTCTACTTGTCTGAGATGTCGTCATCTTCCTCCAACGGTGGTGTTCTCGTCCTTTGCGCTCCGCTGGTATTTGATGGGACCAACTATCATGCTTGGGAAAAGAGGATATCTAGACGTATTGTAATTGGGTCAATCAAACATATGGATGAAGAATTGGATTGTTGAGTCAGTGGATAAGCAGAAGAGCTAGAGACATGTCTATTCTTTATGTTGATTAACACCTATGTTGTTGGAGCCTAAACTCCTAGCCTAAGAACAACGCAAGTCTACTGAAATAAGGTTATGCTTACAATTGAATAGGCTTAGCTATCTAAAGTTTCATACTTACCTGCCAAATATATAGTATTGAGATATTCCTTCTTCTGAAAAAGCAATAAATAAATCTTCAAGTGAAAGGATCACTAGCTGAGTTGGGTGGGTGGGTTGAGTAGCACTCCTCAGGTCTGAGTTTGACTCCCCGTGGTAGCGAATTCCAGACTGGGGTTAAAAGATCCCCTCGTCTGTCCCACGCCAAAACACCAGTCTATGGCCCATTCCCAATCGTGGTCGTTCTCACATGGTCTACAGTGTCGTCGCGTATGGGTGGGGCCGGTAGGGGTTCGGAGATTTTCTCGACCTGTGTGAGAAGATCTTCTTAATACAATACCCGATTGTCTTACACCCCACAGGCCGAGTTTTTTATAAATAAATCTTCAATGCATTATTTTTTTGTTAATTAATTTGTGTGCCAGGCCTGAAAAGTTTTAAATAGTGGAGAATTCCATTAAAATTAATTCTAATCTAGGGCTCCCACACAACAGTTGTGCATTCACATTTAACATGTTTATATAGTTTTTCTATACGCCTGAGATTTCATTTTTTTCTCGAAAGCGCAGGAGAGCTGCGCATCATTATATTAAGAAAGGAAAGGTCCAAAGTGGACCGAATTACAACACCAAGACCAAACCCTCAAGCCTCCCCCACAAGGGGAAGCCTGACGGGCCCTACTAGACCCTATTTAAAGCGACAATAATTCCCAAACTGTCTAAATGCTTCGCTCCCGCCTTACTCCAACTAATCAACTCATCTAGAAACAACCTCTTTGTCAAATTAATGGAAGGGCTCACTCCATCAAAAACAGCCCTATTACGAGAGAGCCACAAGCACCAAGCTCCAAGGATAATGACACTATTGAAACCCCTCCTCTTGCACCTATGGACTCTTTTAGCGACCCTCTCCCACCACGCAACAAAGGACTGTTCAGCAGCAATAGGAGTGAAGTTACCAAACCCGATGGACGACAAAATGAGATGCCAAAAATCCCTAGAAAAACTGCAGCTGCAAAGGATATGCTGGATAGTTTCCTGCTCCTGATCACATAGGGGGCAACTCGCCGGGTAATGTAACCCTCTCCTCTGAAGTCTGTCCGCAGTCCAACATTTATTCCTTATAGCCAGCCAAAGAAAAAAATTTGCATTTAGGGGGGGGCCCAAGTCTTCCACAATCGTTTCCAAGGCTCAAATAAAATGGACCCCAGGAAGAAGGCATTATAGCAAGATTTTGAGGAAAACTGCCCAGAAGTCGTGTGCCTCCAAACAAGCCTGTCCGCCTCTTGTGAAAGAGTCACCTGTCCAATCTCATCCCATAATTTTAAATACTGTTGCAGCCCAAGCATAGAAAGATGACTCCCAATATCCCTAACCCAACGCCAGTTGTCCAAAGCTTGAGCAACCGTCCGGGTCGAGCTGACTCTACTGTCCACCAAACAGACAACCTCTGGTGCAATATCAAAGATAGCCTTCCCATCCAACCATTTATCAAACCAAAAGAGAGTGCTAGTTCCATCTCCGACCACATGAAAGACCGAAAGATTGAAAAACTGCCTCACTTGCTGCTGTATAGGAAGATTCATTCCCTGCCAAGGTCTGGACGGATCAGTTCTTTGCAGCCATAACCATTTCACCTGTAAAGCCCAACTTTTGAATTGTAAATTAGAAACTCCAAGACCGCCATACTTTAGAGGCCTGGTTACTATCTCCCAAGGAACAAGACAGCTTCCACCATTAACATTCTTCCTTCCTTTCCATAGAAAACCTCTCCTGAGTTTATCAATGGACTTGATCACCCATTTGGGAACACTCATGGCCATAAGGATATAAACTGGAATTGCCGAAAGCACATGCTTCACTAACGCTGTCCTACCAGCCAGACTCAGCAAACGAGCCTTCCAGTTGGGAAGCCGGTCAGCAATCTTATTAACCCACACCAAAAAATCCCTTTTCCTCAGTTTTTTATCCGAAATAGGCAGCCCCAAATAGCTGCACGGAAAGGATCCCGAACTGCATTGCAAGATATTGCAGCCAGCCTGACTCTCCAGCCCTCCACATCTAATTGGAATAGCAAAACTTTTACGCAGATTTGTTACCAGCCCCGTTGCTTCACCAAAGCAATCCAAAATCAATTTAACACAATTCAGATCATCCACCAAAGGTTTAACAAAAAGCACCACATCATCAGCGTAGATCGAGAGCCTATTCTGAATCCCAGCTGCCTCCAATCCTTGTAACAGCCCCCTGCTTTCAGCTGCCCTGAACAGACTATTAAGAACATCCATGACCATCACAAACAGCATAGGAGAAAGGGGATCACCCTGACGAAGGCCTCGCCGATGAGCAATACGAGCACCAGGCGAGCCATTAAGAAGTACTTGCGTAGAAGACGTGAACATTAGGGAGGAAATAAGATTCCGCCAGATTGGACCAAAACCAAGATGGACAAGAATTTCAATAATGAAGGCCCATGACACGGAATCGAATGCCCTTGAAATATCTAATTTTAAGAATAGGCCCGCAATCTTCCTCTTGTGCAGCGACTTAATAGACTGCTGAACCAGCATGAAATTATCATGAATTGATCTCCCTCTCACAAAAGCGCTTTGGTTGGCTGCCACCAACTCATGAAGATGAGGGCCCAACCTGTTGGCCAGCAGCTTGGTGACCAACTTAGCAAAACTGTGGATGAGACTAATGGGCCTATAATCGCTTGCAGTCATAGCATCGGACCTCTTAGGGAGAAGAATAATATAGGCTGAATTCAACAGTCCAAGATTATGAGCATTTCCTTGGTGCAGAAAATTCAGGGCAGCCAGCAGATCTTCCTTAATAATGCTCCAGCAGGTCTTGTAAAACCTCCCTGTAAACCCATCGGGCCCAGGAGCCTTGTCAGAAGGCAGGTCAGCAATCGCATCCCTCACCTCCTTCTCCGAGAAAGGGCTATCCAGTTCACTGAGATCCGCTGCAGGCCTATGACAACCCAATAAATCAATAGTAACAGACCTTGGAAAAACAGTGCCTAGAAGGTTGGTAAAGAAACCGTCCAGAACTCCTTGAATATCCTCATGATTTGTGTACACCCTTCCATCCTCCTCTAGATTTGAAATGAACTTCCTTTTTTTACGATAGACAGCCTGTCGGTGAAAGAAATGAGTATTGGCATCTCCTTCTTTTAAAAATTGAATTCTGGACCGCAAACGTGCAATAGTTCTTTGCAAGGACGCCAATACCAGACAATGCTGTTTCAGCTGTCCCCAAAGCCAAAGCTCCTCCCTGGATAAGGATCTGATATCTTGCGCCATCTCCAGCCTATGCAAAACCTCACGGGCAAGACCCAACTGGGCATTGACATTCCCCACCTCTTTGTGACCCCAGGACTGCAAACACTTAGCTAATCTTTTAAACTTCAAAGATATCTTCTCAAATGGACAAAAAATCTGCAGAGGTAGACTCCACGAAGCAGCCACCACCTCCAAAAACCCCGGGATTTTTGGCCAAAAACTCTCAAAGTGAAATCTTCTCCTCCCCACGCCCCCCTCTCTAAATCTAAGAGTTAGGGGACAGTGATCCGAGACAGCAGTAGCATTACTGTGAAGAGAACAATCTAGAAAAAAATCCTCCCACTCCGTAGTGCAGAAAACATGATCTAATTTCACAAGAGTAGGCACCTCCCTCTGATTTGACCAAGTGAATCTTCTACCAATCAAAGGAATCTCTTTTAGTTCCACAGAATTGACAAACCCCCTGAAGCGACCCATCAATAGCCTATTAATGTTGGAATTATTCTTATCTTCCTCCCGGAGGATCATATTAAAATCCCCACACAAAAACCATGGCCCCACACATTCATCACGAACCGTTCTCAATTCATGGATAAATTCCTGCTTAAAAATATCCTGGTGAGGTCCATACACACCTGTGAACCACCAGGAAGAACCAGACTCATCCTGAAACTGGACTGAGACAGAGAAATTCTTCACAACCGAAGCCACAGAGACAAAAGACCCATCACGCCAAGCAATTAGTACTCCTCCTCTAGTCCCCTGGGCGGGACTATACACAAAATTACTGAAACCAGTCCCAAGAATAGACAGCATGTCAAAGTCCGAGATAGCACACAATTTGGTTTCCTGTAGACAAACAATGGAAGGCTTGATATCAAGGACCAGAGATTTAACCGAGTCCCTCCTGGCACGATCATTTAGACCCCTCACATTCCAAATAAGGAAACAGCTATTCTCCATTGGAAACAAATCAGATCGCCCCCACCTGAGGGACCTCCCAACCAAACAAAGCTGCCAAAGCAGCCACATGTGCACTCGAAAGCCCAGAATCAAATAACTTTGCATAATTGCAGGCATCATCGAGAGAAATATTCTCCATTTCATCACAAAAAACCCAGATGTCTACATACTTGTGCAGCCGCATTGGATCCAAGTTCTGGAGGGAATTTGGCCACCCTCCTACTTCTCCGTGGCCGAAAATCACTTGGCATTACCTTTTTCCTGCTTTTGGTCCTTCGGTGGGGAGGGGGTGGTAACAAGCCATCAGAAGGCTTAGTAACCGCAGACTTGAACTCCTCCAAAGGTGGAACCATTTCCACCACAGATTGCAGTAAAAGGTCTTCCTGGACCACCTGAGCCTGAGATAGTCTTCTTCTAGAATAAACTTTGAACACGGGTGGCTTTGAACTCCATCTATCAGCCCGGGAAGACTGACAAGACTCAAACCTCCGCACCCTGGCAGAGACAACAGCAGGAGAACCAACAGCCACCAATTGGGAGCCCCCAGAACCATGCTGCCCAGCAGTGACTGCCTCCTCCACATTAGCAAAAACACCATCGGACAGCAAATAGGACAACCCGAAACCATGCTTCCCAGCAGTGACAACCTCCGCCAAGCCGAACATAAGGTCCCCCACCAAAGGATTGTCCAAGCAAGGCCCAGCCGGCGAGATAACAACATGCGAAGACCAGTCTTCATGACAACTAACCCCCAAATCCTCTGCCAGATCCAACGCTAACACTGGAGGGTGATCAGGCGCCTCCAGCTCTGCAACCGAAATTTCTGGGAGAGCCAGGGCATCAACTGATCCCAAATCTGGAGGGTGACCAGGCGCCTCCCGCTCCTCAACCGAAACAATCGGGAGAGCCGGAGCATCAACTGATCCCCCCTCCACCAAATCCTGATGAACAGCCTCAACAGACATGTCATCCACCAGCCCAGAACGACTGCGCTGACCCAGACGCAAATGAATTGGAACCCGAACAGAAGACGCAGGGCGCCCCGACCGCTCCACATGATGTTCATGATCACTATCTTCGTCGACAAAGCCCGAAGGGGGTGGCGCAGGAGGATCCATACCAGAAGCTGAACTTCCATCAGAATGAAGAACCACCACAAAAACAGGGAACACCAACGTGCTAGGAACCCAGCTCCCATCCTCCCCACAGACCATCGGCTCTTCAACAAGGAGATCCACCACCGCCGGCAGCAGCACAGGTGACCGGCACCATACCTTCAGTCTGAGAACAGACATATCATCCTCCTTAACCAAGTCAGGCAAAAAACCATGAATCAAACAGAATGCACCAAGAACAGCCTCAGCCGCCTCAATCCCCCAGAGATGCGCAGGAATTCCACGAAGTTCAACGCCAACGGGCACAAGCGGTTGTCCACCTCCAGAAGCGAAAGCCTGACGAGACCACCTTCGAATATGCAACCTGAGCGGAGGGACATGAAGAGATTGCCCCTCCCCAAGCACCCGATCAGCCACGGCAACCGAGGGGAAGAAGACTAGGAAAGAATTAGGCGCAGCACGACGTATGCGGAGCGACCCTGCTTCAAGGCAAAACCTCAAGGCGATCGCGTCACGCACCTCCACGGCGCAGCCAGAATCCTCCCTGCCTACAACACTGACGATCAGAGCACGACGGAGTTCCTCCTCAGCCCGATCAATTCTTCCACAACGCCTGACAAAGCTCACCGGTTTATCCAGGCTGAAGGCAGGCGGAGGAGGCAACTGCTCCCCAGCGCCCGACTTCCTCTTCCTCTGTCCACGGCGAGTTCTCTTCTTTGCGCCTTCACCAGTCGTTGTAACAGGTCCAGACCCGCCAGCCACAGCCATCTCTCGACCGCAGACAGTCTTCTCTGAAGGTCTCATAGCCACAGGTCGCCACACCAAAGTGCGTCCAGGGATGGGAGGGTCCGTCCGCCGGCGCGGGCACACGCCCACACGGTGCCCCGGCAACCGGCAGAAAAAACACCGCACGCGATTACGGCACACAGCCACACGGTGCTCAGACGAGAAACAATTGAAGCATCTTCCGCGCAAATCCACCGGGACAGGTCTGGGGAGGGACTTCAAGGTGTTCGAACGCCGACGAACCACCGTCACCCAACCACCAACGTCCCTGGACGCAGCAGGCCTAGGAGAAAACAGAGCCTCCCTATAGGATTTCTTCCCCACGTCACCCTGAACTAGTGACGCAGCAGAGGAGGCACAAGCTCCACCGTCCTCCAGCCAGCGCTGCTCCTTCGATCTTCCGCCGTGCACAACACCAAGGGGATAATCCTCCGACGCCGGGGAGGGAAGTTGAGTGGTCGCCGGTCTTGGAGTAAGAGCCGGCGAGAGGCCAGAGGAAGGAGGACACGGCGCGTAGCGCAGCACCTCCGGACGTCCGCCGCGCTGAACACCAGGGGAAGGGTCCTGCGACGCCGGCGAGGGGAGAGGGGTGGTCGCCGGTCTTGGAATAGGAGCCGGCGAGGGGCCAGTGGGGGGTGGAAACGAGGCGTCGGGAGGGGGAAGGCCAGAGGGCGGGAGCGGGAGCGTGACCGTCATAACGGCAAATGACCCCCTATGAGCAGATTTCATATTTTATACATAATAGTTTTACAATTCTGCAGTATTTTCATATATTACCAGATGGTTGTGCTTGGAACATTCCTTTTCTCGAATATGGAAAAGCAATAATTCGTTGAGAACTGATACAAAGGGCACACGTTTCTGCCGGTGGTTCATGGTTCATTATTTATGGTCTTTCTTGGTAGTTCTACTTACATAGTCTTAAAGTTTGTCTCTGCGTGCAAGAAGTCAGATGGCATGCTCTAGACATGAGTTTATCTGCAATCAAAAATATTCCCCTGCTAGCCAAATTGCTTGCGATTTGGTTGACTGAGATGATTTGCAAATGATCCATGTTCATTCCTAACAAACCACCTGTCCCTATCTCAAAATAATCATTGTTTTGCAGTAATACTTTCTTCAAGCTGGTTTAGTTAGTGATGGCTTTGTTATCAAGCACCGTGTTGAGGACAACCACCCTTTCAATAAGCATCAATCGCCACTATGAGTAACTAAACTTGCTCAGTTAGATTCTTCTTCAGAGTTCAGAGTATGTGGCTTCATTTCTGTGATAAGCCACCAGGACTTGAAGTTGGACAATATTCTACATTTCTACTGAAGAGCAGCCTGATGTTGTGCCTAAATTTTGAAGATATGAAGAGGCCTTTATTGTTTAACAAGGCTTGCTGAGAAGGCAAAATATGACATTAAATTGTGCTATCTTTTCTCACACCCACACTGCTTATTGCCTTAAAGAGACATAAAACAATGCTTAAATTACTTTTCTTCAATTCCATTTCTTTGTCTAATCTGTTCGTAGTTTCACCATATTTATTTTATACTAATGCAGGAGTTACCAGAAACGTATACAAATACATAGAGCTCAAATTTTAGTGCCTCACATATTGCTTTTCAAGAGTTAGTAAAAAAGGGGGCCAGACCCAATACCAGAGGCTCCTACATGAGTGGAGTTTAGGAAAGGAATAAACCGAGGCAAGCCTTTCTCCTATAAATACGGAGATGCTGCTTCGAAGTCGTGACCTAATGACTCAGTGAGATAGCTCTCACTACAGCACCAGGCCTGCCCTTCACTTTTCAAGAGTAAGCCCGTATTTTTGGACTGGCAAGCATAAATCCTGAATACATGAAGTCTTACCATGGCAAATCTTATCCAAGTTTGTGTGAGTCTGTATAGATTAATTGCTCTGCATATACAAATGCATAGTTTTATTTTTCTAATATGAACAACATAACTTTCTGAAATTCCCTTGTGCAGACTTTTGGGAGGTACAAGAGATAACCAATCAATGATAGGAATAGCAAAAATACTGAGGTTCTGTGCTAGTATCTATTCAGTGATTTGATGCATTTAAGGTATAGTAATACCATGTGGCTCATAATATTATGTTGTTCTTGTTAAGCAGAGTTAAAATTTATTTGCCTGTTGATTTTGACCCACTGTTTATTTCAAACTTTTATTGCGTTGAAAATTGTGAGGCTTTGGATCCACTATTTTTTCATACTCTTGTTGCGTTGAGAATTTTGGGACTTCCCGTAGCAATACACAGGCATCTGCCTTTTATTAAAACAAAAACTTGTCATACCGAAAACACCTGTAAACATTGCATGGAAACATTAATTGATAAATTTTGCTTCTCAAGGCTAAACTTGTATTTCCTATTTCTTAAATTCTTTACCGCAGATTTAGCACCCACAATTTTCATACCAATGCAATGATCAAGAGGAAAAACATCAACTAAGCGGTCATCTGCTGCAGACACATCCAGAAATTTACGAAAGCAAAAAGAAATATTGTAACTCATTTAGAGAATAAGTGAAACAGATAGAAACATGTTATCCCAAATTCCTCTGATTCGTCTTCTGGGCGAGAATGCCAGAAAGAGAAAGGATAAAAAAAATCCCATCACAATTCTAGTTCTTTTTCCTAGCCTACTACGTCCTCTCGGGGTAAATCCCGTGATCCTTCCGCAGAATCTACGCAAGGCACCGACCAATCAACCAAACAAGCAGGAAACCGCAAGGGAGCGAGTAGCAGATAAAGGAAGGATCGCGAGACGAAGGAGGAAAGCATTTACGTGTCGGGCGCGCAAACGAGTACGCGGTATCGCCCTGCGGCGACGAGACGGTCGACAAGGAAGCGGAGCCCCGGCGCGTCGATTCCGTCGTCGTTCGTCACCAGCAGCACCGGCGCCGGCGCCGCCGCCGCGGTAGCAACAGCAGTGGTGGAGTCCATGCGAGACTGCGAGCGCAGCACGGGGCGTTTCCGTTCGTGCGTAGGGATGTGAATGGCAGAGTGGGGAATTCCCGTTGGGGAAGAGTCGGAAGACTCCCCGTCTCCGCAGCGACAAAAAAGAACCAGTCGCCGTCCCCGCGAATAGGGATGAAAAACTTCCTGCTATTTCAGAGTAAGCATCAGCATCTCTTCCATCTTGTTCTGGGCCAAGCTTCCATCTTGTTCTGGGCCAAGCAAACCAACTATTTAGTCCAGGCACTCGTATTGAAATGGAAAACATGCTTCTTTCTGCTATCGACCAATCCGGATCCGAGAATGATCTGCCCCATCGTTATTAGTAAATGTGGGGTGCAAAGACAGCCAGGAGGTTTGCCTAGAAGCAGCCACCCTTTAAAGAGTGCGTAATAGCTCACTGATCGAGCGCCCTTGCGCTGAAGATGAACGGGGCTAAGCGATCTGCCGAAGCTGTGGGATGTCGGTCGGAAACGGTATTTATTCGGTAATTAGTTTTTTTTTGATTGTGAATAAATAGGATATAGAATATATAATACAAATTTGTATTCTTGTTTTTAACATCCAGCTTGTTAAGATTCATAAAAGGTAAATCTCAAATTCATCCTACATTTTCTCAAATAATAGATATAAACTTCGGTATGGATTCGGAAACAAATTCGGTAATTTTTTCAACTTTTTGTGTTGTAGGGAGCAAATAATACATAAAACAACTTATATAATATTTTATTCATATTTGTACTAATGTGCTTGATAACATAAGAAAAGATCAACATCAAATTTTATACATATCTATTTTAAAATATTAAATTTGTTCTAACAGTTCGGATTACCACTTTCATTCCTACCCGCGAACAATCACCACGTTCCCACATGGGGGATTTTTTTTCCGCAGCGAATATGTCCCTGGAATAAAATATGTAATGTTATTAACTTATTATGGTGTTTGGTTCCACTTTCTAGGCCTTACCATTTAGGTTACCCGCGGTATTCGGTTTGGGTTATTCGTGAGAGAAACGGAACAATATATACGTGATATTGCAATGATTCGTCTCATATGATCTTTACGTGCGCATAGAAGTTGACATGTTTTGCTAGAAACCGCTGTCAATTATTGAGCCAAGTAAGAGTACTCGGTCCATGTCTATTTATACGTGAACCTATAGGATCACACACTTAAGGAGAAGGAAGTCTAACTCGGATTAGATCTGATATTAGACTGGGCTTTAGGGTTACTGATGGGCCTCAGAGTCAGAAGCCCACCATAATGTCTATATAATGAGGGTCGGGGCGCGGTTAGGCTAACCCTAATTCACCACCAGCAAATGAGCAGTCGCTCGCCTCTCGCCCTCGCGAAGCCGCCGTCGTGAACCTAGCAGTTCGGTACGCGACGCTTCCTCCCTGTACGTGTGGATACCTCGGAGGTGCTGCATCTGGAGCACTAGGACGAACCACGCGAGGATGCCGGCAACTGCACGGCACTGCTCAACGCGTTCATCTACATCGAGACGTCTTCCGCTGCCCTACGCGTCTAGTGGTAATTCCATGACCTATAACCGCAGTAGTTCTTGGTTTTATGGGGTTGAAAATTTTGTTTATCGCTAGCGTAGCCTCCCCATAATCCTACAACATGGCATGGCATATGGCGACACTAGACACACAGATCTGGCTAAGAGGGGAGGTTCCTGGATTAGGGTTGACCGACGAGGACGTCGGTCTTCTTAGGGGTTGGATTGTGATATCCTAGCCCCTGGGATGGTGATATTCTGGTCCAAGGCTTAATATAATTTATAGAGTATACATACCAATAAGGTGCATCTTCTTTTTCGGAAGCCTATCTCGAAAGAACCTCTAAGTTAAGTGTGCTTTGCTTGGAGCAATTTGGGATGGGTGACTGACCGGAAAGTTTTTCTCGGGTGCGCATGAGTGAGGACAAAGTGCGCACAAAAGACTCGTGTTGGTCTGTGGGGATAATATATGGTCCTAGAGAGCTGCCAGGAGTAAGTACTGTCGGTCTGGGATTGGACGGGGTGTTACACGTAGGGAAGCTCCCAAAAACAGCTAAAAAGTTTTGAAGAAGATAGGCTCAAAAGAGCCTAAGTTGGGTTGTTCTAGGCCTCACCGCACAAGTTCGGTGATGCACCAGACCCGGTCCGCAGAGGCCCTGGACATAGGCCATCGACGACCTAGTGCACTAGACTGGGTTCATGTGCACTAGACCGCCAGTATGACCGAACTTCGAGGTCTCGACAATTTTATTAGAAATTTCATTGGATCGTCTACAATACTGGTCTAGTGGTGCATCGGACCGTCCTCCAACAGTCCAATGGCTACTTTGCGGGCACACGCACTGGACAATAGCTAGCTAACATGGCACCCGGTCCGGAAGTGCACCGGACCGGTCCGGTGCCCATCAGCCATGGAAATGGACCAATCAAATCTCAGACTCGAGGCACGTGGACTCGATCTAGTGGTGCACCGGACCGTCTGATGCTCCCGTAGAAGGCTATATTTCAACATATTTTTAGAAGGAAGGAGCAACGACTATGGATCTTTTGGGGCTATGAAAGGACCCCCATGGTGCACCTTTTCAGCACCCAACCATAACAAGAGCTATACTACACTCCGACATTCTGCCACAACACATTACAACTGTTTCAGTGAGATCCGAGCGTTGTTTTTGAGCCATTTATTGTAACTTGTGTTTGTGCTTTTGTGATCGTGTTCTTGTGTTGTGTGGCTGATTTTTGCTCCTGTGTGTATACTCTCTTCCCTCTCTTGTGCTAAAGTTGTAACTCTGATCTTGTGTATGACTGCAAGTGACTCTAAATTGTGGAGATTTCTTATGAGGGGATTCATAGTGATATAAGGAAGACTGTGGCACTCAAGTTCGATTTTTGGATCACTTGAGAGGGGTTGAGTGCAACCCTTGTCCGTTGGAACACCACAACGTGGAGTAGACAAGCATTTTAGGCTTGACCGAACCACGAGAAAAATCATTGTGTTTCACATGCTTATTTGATTGTGATTTTTCTTCCTCTTCCTAAGTCATCCAAATTTACTTGTGATATTGCCCTTAGTCTATTTTATATCTTGAAAGAGCAATCAAGTGAAGAGGACTTTCCCTCTCTTTCTCTCTACGAACTTGAGTTTTGCGCATATCCTGATTTTAGACCAAGTTTGTGTTTTTGAGTTGTATTTTTTGTAGGATCACATATCCACCCCCTCTAGGTGCTCTCACAAAGGAGTGATGGAAGAGCTTAGTGATGGGCCTCACCCCCATGAATGCTTCACATAAGTATGCGAAGGTTGAGAGGGTGATGATCGAGTTGGGGGTAAGATGCTCAACTTGGAGGCCATAGAAATTGAGAAACCGAAGGAAGAACCATGATAGTGGGAAGTTCATCCCCACAATCACATGAGAATATAAGATGATGAACTCTTCCGTCTTCTCCTGGGGTTCATGTTGGATTCATCGTCGAGCGAACATTAATGTTTACCGGTGGTGCGATCTAACAAACAAGCTCACACACCTTGTCCAAACCCTCTTGGTTGATGACACTGTTGCGTGGCAACTAGTTAAGTGTAGAGGTATTTGTCATGGTGGCTGAACTGTTAAATGTGAAATTACACAATGATGGATGGAGATGGAGATGGATAGAGGAGGAAGAAGGTAAATGGGTGGATTATGCGAGGAAAAGTAAAAGTAAAAACTGTAGAACCGTACTTAAAGCTCTATTTTTATTACCAGGTGTGGAACCCAAAGCATTGCACACCCACATGGTTTATGAGTCATGCTACATTATGGCTTTGCAATGTTTAGACTGCTAACCAGTGTGGTAGCACATGTGAGATTCTTGCCATACATCATGGGAGTATTCTGCCAGGCATATTTAGCAAGCATGCCCCACATGCAGGTCATCATAGGCTTGTGGTTGACTTCCTCGTGAATTATGGAGTGTGTTTTCTTTTTCTCGTTAAATGTCAGGCTCTAAGCCCAAGGCATCACACACATCATTGGAATGTGAGCAAACATGTGATATGGATGCTACTAATGCTTCGACTTCTCGATAGGTAAGTATGGCGACTACAAATGACCCCATGTCGAGCATAGTAACAATCGTCAAATATAGAACCATGTGAATAGCTAAACCATGGTTTGGATTTTCTCTTCCATGGTGGATCATTCTCTCTGGTCTGGTTCGTCCTCCCCTTATGCTCCTGCTCACCATAGGGAACCTGGTTGCATGTTACCTTTTAGTGCTCACCATCATATTGTCACATAGTAAGCCCCAAGTGCGTGATATATCCATTTTGTCAAGCACCTTGTGAAAATTAGGCCCACCTGCAAGCCTCCATAGGTCTGCGACTGACTTAAAGGCCTCTAATAGTGCCTCGAGAAGGTCATACCCTTAGATGCTACTAAGACAACTTCTAAAGATCTCGATAGAAGAATTTATTAGGGGCCTAGCTAATGCTACCCATGTACCTCCAATGACCTGACGCCGGAGGGCCTACCTCAACTAGGGCTAAGGCAGGGACCCACCACACTGAGTGACTCGATCTCGGATCCCCTGAACCTCTAAGATTTTTCTAGCCTCCATTGTGAAAGGGAAATAGGGTCAAACCTTTTCCTATAAATATTTTAGTGGTTGAATTGCCCAACACAAATATTGGACTAACTAGTTTGCTCTAGATTATATGTTCTACAGGTGCCAAAGGTTCAGCACAAACTAATAAAAAGATTAAAGTTAGGGTTCAAAAGAAAGGAGCAAAAGAAACCGAAGTGAACCCTGGTCTGGCGCACCGGACTATCCGGTGTGCCACCGGACAGTGTCCGGTGCACCAGGGAAGATCAACTCAAACTCTTCACCTTCGGGTTTCTGGAGAGCCACTCCGCTATAAATCACTGGACTATCCGGTGGGTCACCGGACTGTCCGGTGTGCCAAGCGGAGCAACGACTAACAGCGCAACGGTCGTCTGTAAAAGCATGAACAATGCGCACAGAAGTCAGAGCAGGCGTCAGAGGCACACCGGACAGTGAACAGTGCCTGTCCGGTGGCCCAGGCTGTCAAAGCTCCAATGGTCGAAACCGTCATAACCCTAACGGTTGGGTGACGTGGCTGGCGCACCGAACAGTGTCCGGTGGCGCACCGGACTGTCCGGTGTGCCCATCGACAGCAGCCCTCCCCAACGGCTGTTTTGGTGGTTGGGGCTATAAATACCCCCAACCACCACTATTCAAGGCATCCAAGCATTCACTACTCCTCATTCAATACAAGAGCAATACACAATACTCCAAGACACAAATCAAAGCCTCCGATCAAATCAAAGTCCACAATTCAACTCTAGCTTTTAGGGCTTGTGAGAAGATCGACTTGTGTTCTTTTGTTGCTTGGTTGGCTTTCTTCTTTCTCTCATACTCTCAAAGCCTTGTAAGCGTAGCAAGAGACACCAATTGTGTGGTGGTCCTTGCGGGGTCTAAGTGACCCGAGAAATCAAGGAAGGAAGCTCACTCCGTCTAAGTGACCGTTTGAGAGAGGGAAAGGGTTGAAAGAGACCCGTTCTTTGTGACCACCTCAACGGGGAGTAGGTTTGCAAGAACCGAACCTCGGTAAAACAAATCACCGTGTCACTCGCTTATTTCTTGGTTGATTTGTTTTCACCCTCTCTTTTGGACTCGAATTTATTTCTAACGCTAACCCCGACTTGTAGTTGTGTTTAAAGTTTGTAAATTTCAGATTCCGCCTATCCACCCCCCTCTAGGCGACTTTCAATTGGTATCAAAGCCCGGTACTTCATTAGAGTTTAACCACTCGAAGTGATGTCGGGAGAACACACCAAGAAGGAGATCGTGACCGGTGGTGACAAGTCTACAAGCCACGAGAAGGCTCCATCAGGGGAGTCCAACAACAAGATGAAGGGATCCCCTTCACATGCCAAGTCGCATCGGAGTGGCGACAGGAAAAAGAAGATGAAGAAGGTGGTCTACTACGAGACCGATTCCTCGTCACCATCCAACTCTGACTCCGACACTCCGTCCGTCACTTCTAAGCGCCATGAGCGCAAGAAGTTTAGTAAGATCCCATTACACTATCCTCGCATTTCCAAACGCACTCCTTTACTTTCCGTCCCATTAGGCAAACCACCAGTTTTTATGGTGAAGATTATTGTATGTGGAGTGATAAAATGAGGCATCATCTAACCTCACTCCACGCTAGCATTTGGGACATTATTGAGTTTGGAGCGTAGGTACCATCCGTGGGGGATGAAGGCTATGACTCGGATGAGGTCGCCCAAATCCGTCACTTCAATTCCCAAGCCACTACTATATTCCTCACCTCTCTATGTCGAGAGGAGTATAATAAGGTACAAGGGTTGAAGAGTGCCAAAGAGATTTGGGACGTGCTAAAGACCGCACACGAAGGAGATGAGGTGACCAAGATCACCAAGCAGGAAACAATCGAGGGGAGCTCGATCGATTCATCCTCAACCAAGGAGAGGAGCCACAAGCCATGTACAACCGGCTCAAGACCTTGGTCAACCAAGTACGCAACCTCGTGAGCACAAAATGGGATGACCATGAAATGGTCAAGGTTATTCTTAGATCACTTGTATTTCGTAATCCTACTCAAGTTCAATTAATACGTGGTGATCCTAGATACAAGCTAATGTCTCCCGAGGAGGTGATAGGAAAGTTTGTGAGCTTTGAGTTGATGATCAAAGGCTCCAAACAAATTGTCAAGCAAGGCGGCACCTCCACACCCGAGGTGCAACCCGTCGCATTCAAAGCGATGGAAGAAAAGAAAGAAGAGTCTACATCAAGTAGGCTCCCCATCGACACCTCCAAGCTCGACAACGAGGAAATGACGCTCATCATCAAGAGCTTCCGCCAAATCCTCAAGCAAAGGAGGGGGAAGGATTACAAGCCCCACTCCAAGAAAGTGCGTTACAAATGTGGTAAGCCCGATCATTTTATTGCTAAATGTCTATTATCTAGTGATAGTGACAGGGGCGACGACAAGAAGGGAAAGAGGAAGGAAAAGAAAAGATACTGCAAGAAGAAGGGCGGCGATGCCCATGTATGCCGGGAATGGGACTCCGATGAGAGCTCCATCGACTCCTCCTCCGACGAGGACGCCGCCAACATCGTCGTCAACAAGGGCCTCCTCTTCCCCAACGTCGGCCACAAGTGCCTCATGGCAAAGGATGGCAAAAAGAAGAAGGTAAAATCTAGAGCCTCCACTAAATATACAACATCTAGTGATGAGGGTAGCTCTAGTGAAGATGAGGATGATTTACTTGCTCTTTTTGCCAACCGAAGCATGCAACAAAAAGAAAAATTGAATGAATTAATAGGTGCTATTCATGAGAAGGATGAACTCTTGGATAGCCAAGAGGAATTCCTTATTAAGAAAAACAAAAGGCATGTTAAGGTAAAAAATGCCTATGCTCAGTAAATAGAGAAATGTGAAAAATTAACTAGTGAGCTTAGCATTTGCCATGACACTGTCTCTAACCTTAGAAATGAGAATGCCAAATTACTTGCTAAGGTTGAGAAGTTAAATGTTTGTGATGATTCAATTGCCAATCTTAAGAATGATAATGCTAGTTTAATTGCTAAGATTGACAAATTGAATGAATCAATTTCTAGCCTTAAGATTGAGAATGATAAATTAATTGCTAAGGCTAAGAGTTTAAATGTTTGCAATAATTCTATTTCCTGTCTTAGAGATGAAAATGCCATGCTAAAATCTAAGATAGATGAATTAAAATATTGCAAACCCTCTACATCTAGTGTTGATCATGTTTCTATTTGTACTAGATGTAGAGATATTAATGTTGATGCTATTCATGTTCACCTTGCCTTAATTAAACAACAAAATGATCACATAGCTCAACTTACTGCTAAAATCAATGAGCATGAAATAGAAAATGAAAAATTCAAATTTACTAGGAGCATGCTCTATAATGGGAGACGCTCTGGCATTAAGAATGGCATTGGCTTCTAACAAGGGGACAATGTCAAGCTTAACTCCCCTAAGAAATTGTCTAATTTTGTTAAGGGTAAGGCTCCCATGGCTCAGGATAACGAGGGCTATATTCTATATCTTGCTGGTTATCCTGAGCATAAGATTAGGAGAATTCATGCTAGGAAACCTCATAATGTTTCACATCATGCTTTTATGTATAAAAATGAGGCTTTTAGCTCCAGGCAATCAACCCATGTTAAATTGCCTAAAAAATCTCCTATTGCATCAAATGATCATAACATTTCATTTAAGACTTTTGATGCTTCTTATGTTTTAACTAACAAATCAGGCAAAGTAGTTGCCAAATATGTTGGGGGCAAACACAAGGGCTCCAAGACTTGTGTTTGGGTACCCAAGGTGCTTGTTTCTAATGTGAAAGGACCCAAGACCGTTTGGGTACCTAAGAACAAGGCCTAAACTTGTTTTGTAGGTTTATGCATCCGGGGGCTCAAGTTGGATAATTGATAACGAGTGCACAAACCTCATGATCGGGGAGAAAAGAATGTTCTCCTTCTATGAGAAAAACGAAGATCCCCAAAGAGCTATCACATTCGGGGATGGAAATCAAGGTTTGGTCAAAGGACTTGGTAAAATTTCAATATCACCTAACCATTCTATTTCCAATGTTTTTCTTGTAGATTCTTTAGATTACAATTTGCTTTCTGTTTCTCAATTATGCAATATGGGCTACAATTGTCTATTTACTGATGTAGGTGTTACTGTCTTTAGAAGAAGTGATGATTCAGTAGCATTTAAGGGAGTGTTAGACGGTCAGCTATACTTAGTTGATTTCAATAGAGCTGAACTCGACTCTTGCTTAATTGTTAAGACTAATATGAGTTGGCTCTGGCATCGCCGACTAGCCCATGTTGGGATGAAGAATCTTCACAAGCTTCTAAAGGGAGAGCACATTTTAGGACTAACAAATGTTCATTTTGAGAAAGACAGGTTTTGTAGCGCATGCCAAGCAGGAAAGCAAGTTGGTGCCCATCATCCACACAAGAACATCATGACGACCGACAGACCGCTTGAACTACTCCACATGGATCTATTCGGCTCGATTGCTTACATAAGCATCGGCGGGAGTAAGTATTGTCTTGTAATTGTGGATGATTATTCTCGCTTCACTTGGGTTTTCTTTTTGCAGGAAAAATCTCAAACCCAAGAGACCTTAAAGGGATTCTTAAGACGAGCTCAAAATGAGTTTGGATTGAGAATTAAAAAGATAAGAAGCGACAACGGGACGGAGTTCAAGAACTCTCAAATTGAAGGCTTTCTTGAGGAGGGCATCAAGCACGAGTTCTCTTCTCCCTACACACCTAAAAAATGGTGTAGTGGAGAAGAAGAATAGAACTCTACTGGACATGGCAAGGACCATGCTTGATGAGTACAAGACTCCGGAACGGTTCTGGGCTGAGGTGATTAACACCGCCTGCTACTCCATCAACCGACTCTACCTTCACTGAATCCTCAAGAAGACATCATATGAACTCCTCACCGATAAAAAGCCCAATGTTTCATATTTTAGAGTCTTTGGTAGCAAATGTTTTATTCTTGTTAAAAGAGGTAGAAAATCTAAATTTGCTCCTAAGGCTATAGAAGGCTTTTTACTTGGTTTTGACTCAAACACAAGGGCATATAGAGTCTTCAACAAATCCACTGGATTAGTTGAGGTTTCTTGTGACATTGTGTTTGATGAGACTAATGGCTCTCAAGTAGAGCAAGTTGATCTTGATGAGCTAGATGATGAAGAGGCTCCATGTGTCGCGCTAAGGAACATGTCCATTGGGGTTGTGTGTCCTAAGGAATCTGAAGAGCCTCCACAAGCACAAGATCAACCTTTATCTTCCTTGCAAGCATCTCCACCAACCCAAGATGAGGATCAAGCTCAAGACAGTGAAGAAGAAGATCAAGACAATGAGCCACCTCAAGAGGAGGACAATGATCAAGGGGAGATGACAATGATCAAGACAAGGAAGATGATAAAGAAGAATAGGGTCAAAGACCGCCACATCCAAGAGTCCACCAAGCGATACAACGAGATCACCCCGTGAACTCCATCCTCAGAGATATTCACAAGGGGGTAACAACTCGATCTCGTGTCGCTCATTTTTGTGAACATTACTCTTTTGTGTCTTCTATTGAGCCATACAGGGTGGAAGATGCATTAAGAAATTCGGATTGGGTGTTGGCAATGCAAGAGGAACTCAACAACTTCACGAGGAATGAGGTATGACATCTTGTTCCACGTCTCAACCAAAATGTTGTAGGAACCAAGTGGGTTTTCCGCAACAAGCAAGATGAGCATGGTGTGGTGATAAGGAACAAATCCCGACTTGTAGCCAAAGGATATTCACAAGTCGAAGGTTTGAATTTCGGTGAAACCTATGCACCCGTAGTTAGGCTTGAGTCAATTCGCATATTACTTGCATATGCTACTTACAATGGCTTTAAGCTCTATCAAATGGACGTGAAAAGTGCCTTCCTCAATGGACTAATCAAGGAAGAGGTCTATGTTGAGCAACCTCCCGGCTTTGAAGATAGTGAGTACCCTAACCATGTTTATAAGCTCTCAAAGGCACTTTATGGGCTCAAGCAAGCCCAAGAGCATGGTATGAATGCCTAAGAGATTTCCTTATCACTAATGGTTTCAAAGTCGGTAAAGCCGATCCTACGCTCTTTACTAAAACCATTGCAAATGATTTGTTCGTATGCCAAATTTATGTTGATGATATCATATTTGGATCCACTAACAAATCTACTTGTGAAGAGTTTAGTAGGATAATGATTCAAAAATTCGAGATGTCTATGATGGGGGAGTTGAAGTATCTCCTCGGATTTCAAGTGAAGCAACTCTAAGAGGGCACCTTCATCAGCCAAACCAAGTACATTCAAGATATACTTACCAAGTTTGGAATGAAGGATGCCAAGCCCATCAAGACAGCCATGGGAACTAATGAGCATCTCGACCTCAACACGGGAGGTAAATCCATAGATCAAAAGGTACACCGGTCGATGATAGGATCTTTACTATATTTATGTGCATCTCGACCGGATATTATGCTTTCCGTATGCATGTGTGCAAGATTCCAAGCTGATCCTAAGGAAGTTCACCTTAGGGTCGTGAAAAGAATCTTGAGATATTTAGTTCATACACCTAAGTTTGGTCTTTGGTACCCCAAGGGATCCACCTTTGATTTAATAGGTTATTCAGATGTTGATTGGGCAGGGTGTAAAATTGATAGAAAGAGCACATCAGGGACTTATCAGTTCTTGGGAAGACCCCTGGTGTCTTGGGCTTCTAAGAAACAAAATTCAGTAGCTCTTTCTACCGCCGAAGCCGAGTATATTGCCACAGGTCATTGTTGCGCATAATTGCTTTGGATGAGGCAAACCCTTAGGGACTATGGCTACAAATTGAGCAAAGTCCCTCTTGAAAGGGAAATAGGCTTACATCTTTTCATAAATGATTTTGGTGGTTGAATTGTCCAACACATAATTGGACTAACTAGTTTGCTCTAGATTATAAGTTTTACAGGTGCCAAAGGTTCAACACAAACCAATAAAAGTCCAAGAAAGGGTTCAAATAAAAAGAGCAAAAGACAACCGAAAGGCAGCCCTGGTCTGGCGCACCGGACAGTCCGGTGTGCCACCGGACAGTGTCCGGTGCACCAGGGAGATCAACTCCGAACTTGCCACCTTCGGGAATTATGGGAGCCACTCCGCTATAATTCACCGGACTGTCCGGTGTAGCACCAGACTGTCCGGTGTGCCAGACGGAGCAACGGCTACCTGCGCCAACGGTCGTCTGCAAAGGAACAGTGAAACGCTACAGTGCGCACCTGCGCGCGTAGAAGGCAGAGCAGGCGCCAGATGGCGCACCGGATAGTGAACAGGAGCTGTCCGGTGCACCACCGGACTGTCCGGTGGCCCACATGTCAGAAGCTCCAACGGTCGAACCCTAACGGTTGGGTGACGTGGCTGGCGCACCGAACTGTCCGGTGCGCCATACGACAGCAGCCTTCCCCAACGGCCATTTTGGTGGTTGGGGCTATAAATACACCCCAACCACCACTCTTCAAGGGATCCAAACATTCACTACTCCTCATTCATTACAAGAGCAATACACAACACTCCAAAACACAAATCAAAGCCTCCGATCGAATCAAAGTCCACAATTCAACTCTAGTTTTTAGGACTTGTGAGAAGATTGGCTTGTGTTCTTTTGTTGTTCTTGTTGCTTGGTTGGCTTTCTTCTTCCTCTATTCTTGTTCCCAAGATCATTGTAATCAAAGCAAGAGACACCAAGTTTGAAGCGCCCCAATCCTCTAGGACTCAAATGTGATACAATTACTAGTCCCAGGAGGCTAGTAAACACATTTATACATCAGATGATTACAGATCTGCTTAAACAATACAAACCTATAAAGGTGGCGAACAACTTTAAGAGTTGGTCCACAACTCGGGACATATCATCAGAGTGGGGCTGAAGTAGCCTGATATACGCAGCGAAGCAATTCAGCGGTTCAACAGCCACAGGTAAGGTTGGGAATAGTCGTAACTCTTACCCGATCTCCTTTTTCTGAAAAACAACAAATAAGCAAGGGTGAGTACAAATGTACTCAGCAGCCCACCTTCACCCGTGGAATGGGGAAATCAGATATAATGCATGGAATATCTGGAGCTCAGGATATTTTGCAGAAACAACAATATTTTATGCAGGGTTGTTTTGTAAAACATTTTGTATTTTGCAAAGCGCATCCTCTCCCAAAGGAGTAGGAAGTTTTAAAATATAGAACAAAATCCCCTGGACTAAACCATCCAGGTATCTCAGCAGTTTCCCACTGGTTTTCATTTTCAAAAACAGCTACTAGACTTCCCGTCCACCATAGCTCACGGCTCAACTACCGGACCTTTTTAAAAAAACCACTTTTCTCAAACGCACCCCCTTTTTTTCTGAAACAAAACACTAATTGTCATACCACACCAGACTCGTCCATTCCTGTGGACACGGACTATTCGAATAGGTTTGAACTCTGCGCGGAGGGATACACTTTACCCACTAGTCCGGTTTCTGCGATCTCACCGTCGTGAGACCCGAATGCCGAATCTCTTTCTTTCCTCGCACGTCCCCACCTTAACGGTTATACCGGAAGGAGTCAGGCCACCGCCATGTCCAAACCGGACAAAACATTCCCCCTCCTTATCCTCCCGGTGCTCCCCAGCCTTCATAACCTTGGGGTTTGGACCGTACGAGTTCAGATTGAGTGACTGCCCATACAGTCTCGAGTGGTTGTACTTATCATGAGTACAGGTAGTGAGGGGACAATCCTTCTGCTCACACCTAAACCAGCTGAGCCATCACCTTAGGCCCTCCCCTAAACCAGGGAGTCCCTGATCATCTCACTCACAAGGTGATGAGGGTGAATACCCTTCATCATACACATTTTGAAAAGCATTTTCTTTTGAAAACTCACACCTTTTCTCAAATCATTTGTAACAAATATATCAAGGATTGATTGTGGCAAGCGACTGGGTGGCCATAATAACTTGTCTCAAAATCATATCATGCATAAAATAACAGGCTGAGGGTTGTGGTTGAAAAATCATAGGTAATTTATGCATCAAAGGGATCCAGTGAGCTTGCCGTGCTTATCCGACGAAGGGGGAAGAGGAGCTCGCGGAACTGGCTTCTAGCTCCACTGCCTGGCGTAGACTTGCAGATCTGGCCTCCACGAGACGACACGAACGCTCCGATAACTATGCAACAGGAACAAACAAACATACAAACCAACAAGTACACCAACAAATATTTAGTATAGTGGTCAAGTATAGCGATATATGGATGGGTAGAGTCGTCAGTAGAATCTGTGTCATGTGGTGTTGAGATACTGCTGGTGGTGGAGCGAAGGTGCTTACCAGGAGGGTGGACTGGAGACGAAGCGACACTATGCGTGTAGCCGGCAGAGCGGAGTAACTGAGTGGGTGGGGTGTTTGCCTTGGCTGAGAGTGTTAAGTGTGTGTGGAGAGGGAGAGGGTAGCTGGGTGTATTTATAGCTGGGTGTATGTGGTGTAACACAGTGAAGTTCACTGTTGGTGAGAATAGTGACGAATGAATCGTCTGACTTAATATGAACAGGAGAGTTATAGGCAGAATATGGGACAAGGGTATTTTGGGAGTTTTCTGGAATATGAACCATGCTTAAGAGATGACATGGTTGGATAGGGAATAGTTTGACAAGAATTTTAGAAACAAGAATGACTGAAATCTGAGTTTGGATGGAGGAGTTTGGGATTTTATAATCATAGGGAGGAAAAGAAAAGGAAAGGAATATTCTTGGAATATTCTAGAATTTGAATATTTAGAGATATTTGGAAAATCAAAAATACAAATGTATTTTTGAGCGAGATGCGAGGAATTATTTTTGGGCTTTTCTTGGGCAGAGGTTTATGTTGGTGGAAACTGTTCCTACCTACTGTGTCACATCAGACAACAGTGAGGCGAGACCAAAATAGCTGGAATGCTGTGGTATTCTGGTCCGAGTGGGTTGTGGTATCTTGGGCCAGGTTTTATAGGATTGAAGACGTATCCATACAAATATGGTTCGCCTTTCTTTTTGGAAGTCTGGCTTGAAAGAATCCCAAAGTTAAGCGTGCTCAACTTGGAGAAATCTAGGATGGGTGACCAGATGGGAAGTTCCCTACTGGAATGAAAATCACAGTCACCAGAGTTTGTATGACTAGAATATGGGTTTGGCTGGTCTTAGGTGGACTGGACAACATGATGGATGAGTAGTTGAAATTTGAGGTGATCGGATGATCGATGAATAGTAACGATGAATAGTAATGGTGAATAGTGATGGTGATAGTTCGTATGAATGAATGATGAACGATGAATAGTGACGATGAACGAACGATGAATAGGAACTATGAACAAACGATGAACGATCGAATGATCGAACTGTGGCAGAACTGCCCGAATTATTCCAACTTAAGTGCCTAAGTCCCGCCTTAGAGGCTAGACCACACTTAAATGAGAATAACCCGTCAATCCCTCGGATCTAGTCCGACAAGGCCACTGACAGGATCAAGTACCACAGTCTCACTCGATGGTGAGTCACAGAGCCAATACAATAAAGCATAAAACCATACATTAAAGAGTATTTAACATATTACATCATCATCGGAGTTTTAGCAAAAGTAGTCATCATTGTTCGAAATGCAGCGGAATAAAACTAACGATAATTAAACAGAGAGATGGGGAAGCCTGTCCCATCACTCCTCATGCTCCTCCTCAGCCGAGGCGGGGTCCCACTCGACAGTCCAATCCGGTGGCAAGATGGACGACCAAGGCACTCCAGCAACCATGTCCTCCAAAGAACCTGTAAAAATTATGCCACAAGCAAGGCTGAGTATACTAATACTCAGCTAGACTTACCCGGAGTGAGGAGTCTACTCCTCTACCTCTAGACATGCAGCTATTTGGCTGTGGGGTTTGGTTGCCAAAAGCACTAGCTGAGTTCATAAATCAAGTTTTAGCTTTGTCAAGTTTTAGTGTGACTCTCTTAAGACTAAATATGTACTATCTACTCATTCATGGTAGCAAACAAATTTAGCAATCAACATCTTTTGTCACCTCATCACATTTTCACTTGTTACTCAATGTAGCAGCATGGATCAAGCAGTCTCATTAGTTGCGAGAAGCAGACGATTCGAATCGAGTTTTTATCCTTGCAAGGTAAACCTAAACACATGACATGTAGGGGCACTCCATCCCCACACATATCAACCGTCCCCATCGATTCCCTGGCAACAGATCAGGGCTCACCGCCTTGGCGTACAATGCCTCACTGACCCCGACTGCCGTCGTGCAGTGACCGCACTTGTACCCACCATAACCGGAATGGGAGACCACGTCTCAAGTCGCGTGAGGGGTAAAGTCTGCGGGCAGGTTCACTCAGGTACTAGGCTTACCGATTTATCATATTTCTCGGTATGTGTTTAGTACGTTTAAACGCTTGACACACGGTACCACACCTTAATCCTTATTCCAATTTCTGTCTCGTAGACAACGCATCCCCATGGACCGTTGTCCACAGATCATCATCAGTATGATATACAAATGGATACAACCAATTCCTGACCTCGCGCGAGTGCTAGAAAAATCACTCGACTTCTACCGAGATCCCTAATTAGCAAAGCAGCTACTCGACCTAGCATACTAGTATCCATCTCAAAAAGGATTCCTGAGATCATGCAACTAGGGTTTCAAACAACTCCTACACTTAAGTGCACATTCAATCCTACAATCATTAAGTGTAGTAAAATAGCATAATAAATAGGTTATGCATAAAACCGAGGCTTGCCTTCCAAAGCTGGGGCAGGCAGATCCTCTGGTGCAGGCTCTGGTGCTGGATCCGGGGCTACCTCCTGAGCAGCTCCTTGCTCCGGCACGAGGACGTACTCTCCGTCAGCGAGGTTGCAGTCTATCAAATGCAATGAATAGGAATATGTATGTCATGATTATGCATGATTTACAAACATTATGCTAAAGGAAGAAAAACTAAGTTAGTTAGTAACTTAGGGTTTCTTGGTCATACGTGGCTTTTAGTGGTTTATGCTTATCACTGTAGGTTTGGGTTTTGTTAAGGATAAGCATAGTGGATTTGTATTTCCCTTATATATTTCAATGGGCAATTTAAAAGGGTTTTGCTGGTTGGGTTAGGGTGACACTAATTTCCACCATTAATTTTCCCTTCTTTATTTTCTATTTATGAATTCTAGTGTAGGTTTGAACTACAACAGTGGTTTAACTTTTTCCAAAAATTTTGTAAAAATTACAGTGGGATACTATTGGTCACTATAGTCTGTTCTTTGAATTTGAGGTCCAAAATAAAAAGAGTATGCCTTGGACAAAAATAACAAAAGTTGGGCAAAGGGGTCACTTTGCACTACAACTCTAAACTAGGGGTGGGTTCTGTCCTAAGGGTCATTTTTGTTGGTATCTAACAGTAATCACATGCTTCTGTGCCAAAAATCACAGAAGGTTAATTGGTGGTTATTTAGTTGTGATTTTCTAAAGTTAAATGTCAAAAAGACACTTTTTACTATCTTGTTATTTAAAAAATGTCAAACAGCAGATTTCATATTTTTCCTATGTTCTTAATAACAAAACATTAATTATCCCAAGGTTTGGGGTGTTTTCATCTTGGGGTTATTTTTCTAGGGTTTTTCTAAGTTTTCCTTGTTTTCTTAAAATAAAAGGTACCCCAATTATTTTATACTAAACCAGAGTATAATAAATTTTTCTAGTGAACTATACTGAATAAGTAGACTAACAAAAATGCGGGTGCTCCCTGGTTCTCTATTTAAATTACCTTTTTTATTTTCTTTAACTTTAAGCATAAGGTGAAATAAATGGCAAACTCTACCTTAATGGGGTATACAGAAAGGTTTATCATTTTTAAACAGGTTAGTAGGTGATCAAGTACTTCTCTAAATTTTCTTAACCTCAGTCAAATAGTGTAACTATTTTTCCTTATTTCTTTTAGCTTTTGGCCAGTTAATCATTTAATTCAAAACTCTAAAGTTTTCTGTAACACTGAGGGGTTTTATATTTTTCCTAAGTGGTTTACATTATTTAAGATCTGGCAAAATTGGTTTGACTCGATTTGGGTGAACAAAACAGAAGATATGAATTATTCAAGTTCTGTTTGAATTTAAATCAGATTAATAAAAAGGTTTCCTGGAAAAACAGTTTACACCGAGGACCCTGGGTTTAATCCAAATCAACCCACTCAAATCTACCACTACGCCACTATTCCCCTGAGTCACTGACAGTTCAAAAATCCCCCGACCTTTCCTTCTTCTTCCCTGAGGTCCTTCCCCTAATGTAAACAGTACCCGCGGGAAAGAAAAGGACGGCGCGGCTTACCGGCGGCGAGAGAGGTCCGGCGAGGGGCGGGGTTGGCTCCGGGAGGTCCTGGCGGTCACAGTGGTGTACGGCTCGACGACGGAGGTGGCCGGAATCGTCCGGTCCACGTGCGCAGGCGGGTGATCTCGTCGGCGGCGGGTGTTCCGGCTAAACCACGGCGATCTAGTTCAATCAAATGGCACGATGAGCTCCACGGGGTGACGTAGAGGCTATGTGCATAAGGAATCGAAGAATGGAGCAGAGATTCACCCGGTCTACGTTCACCGGCGGTCGGGCGAAGTCCGGCGACCGTGGACTGGCTTCTCCGGCGAAGCAAAGTCCGATTCCTTGCTCGGGGAGCTTCACCGAGGCATGCACAGTCTTCTCCAAGAGTGGGGCATGGCTGGGAAGGGCTCTGCTGGCCGGTCTACGGTGGCAGGGGCTCGGGTCGTCGCGGGCACGCCGTGCGCGGGACAAACGCCGGTGGTTTCGGGCTCCGGTGAGGTCGAGCGTGCGCGGAGGAGTACGGTCGACGCCTGAGGGTGATTTATAGGCGCGGGCGCAAGCAGGAGACGCGGGCATGGCTTGGCGTGGCGCGGGGCGCGCGGGGTTGGGCGCGGGCGTGCTCTGGCGCGCGCAGAGCGCGTCGAACATGTGGAGGTGTTCTTCTGCCCATGTTCAAAAGCTTGCTGAGATCGCATACATGCGAATCTTGGCAAAAATCCGGCGCATTCCTCTTCCTGGCACCTATGGCTATCTCTTGTATGTGAGTTCCAAGGGTAGATAAGCCCTAGGTCAGATGATATGCGGACGCCAACTCTGGCTTGTCTCCCTGCCCACTACGCGACAAAAGTGATGCCAAGACATGTCAAATGTCAAGGGCTCGGTCTCAACTTTTTCTAGGGGGTGCCTTAGGTGGTATGCCACATTTTTGTATACAACTTAGGTGGTTTTGGTGCCATCTACAAGGTGAACACGGTGGATCTTTAGATTAGGTGTAGAATTTGACTTAGAGAGAATTAGAGAGCTCTAGCTTTCTCTCTACTTAAGGAATGGATTTGGTGTTTCTTAAGGGGTCTTTTTGCAATGTTTCCTCTCTATATTTGTTGATTAATATGTTACTTAACTTTGATCAAGGGTTAGTTCATGATTTGCACATTTGCTTAATCCCCCCCTTCCAACCAAGGTTTTAGGAGAAAGGGGGGTTCAAGAGGGGTCTAGGGTTTACTCCCCTCTTGCCCAAGGTGATAATTGTACAAAAGCTTAGGTAATGCTTTTAGGTCATTAACATTCTTGGTTAATACATGGTCTCCAAGGTTCTTATGCTCTTCTCCTTAAGTTTCTTCCACATGTGATCACAGTCATTAGTGCATAGATGTGCCATAGCCATGGTAACACTTGGGGTGTTACAGCCCTCCCCCCTTAAAGGAATCTCGTCCTGAGATTTTAGGTAGAGTCCTCTGGAGGGGTGCCGAGAAGGTGTGTTGGTGTGTTGTTCCTTCTTTGATTCAAGTTTCACTAGTTAACTGCTCTTCGAATGTCATTCTCTTTGCAACTTCAGAAGGAAGTCCTTTTTAAGTCGAATCCACAACTTAGACTACCCTTATCATCTAAGTTTTTCTTATATTTGTATTCAAAGGGCAGGTGGGGGGGGTTTGGGTTACATACCGACTCTTTTGGGCAGAAAGTCGGGGAAGCGAGAGCGTAGAAAATTCTCAGTCTCCCATGTAGCTTCTTCTACTGAATGGTGACTCCACTGAACCTTATACATTCTGATCGACCTTGCCCGTGTTGATCTCTCTTTCTGATCCAATACCTTGACGGGGTACTCTTGATAGGACAGGTCTGGTTCTATCTCAATTTCTGGTTCAGGTAGCACTTCAATGGGTAAGCGGACACATTTTCGCAGCTGAGATACATGGAACACATCATGAACAACTGACATGTGTGGTGGCAACTTCAATTGATATGCTACTGGTCCACAAGTTTCCTTGATCTCGTAGGGTCCAATGTAGCGAGGAGCTAACTTGCCCTTGATCCCAAATCTCTGGACACCTTTGGTGGGTGACATATTAAGATAAACATGATCTCCCACTTCAAACTGCAGAGGTTTCCGCCTCTTATCATGATAGCTCTTTTGCCTGGCCTGAGCAGCTTCTAAGTTCTTCTTGATGACTCTGACCTTTTCCTCTGCTTCAAGTACCAAGTCTGGTCCAAATATTTCTCTCTCTCCAGCTTGAGACCAATTTAGCGGGGTCCTACACCTTCTCCCATACAGGGCTTCAAAAGGTGCCATTTTTAAACTGGACTGGTAGCTGTTATTATAAGAAAATTCTACCAAAGAAAGACACTTGTCCCAATCCTTTCCATAATGTAGCACACATGCCCTCAACATGTCTTCCAAAATCTGATTTACCCTTTCGGTCTGGCCATCTGTTTGAGGATGGTATGCTGAGCTTCGTATTACATGGGTCCCAAGTGATTCCTGTAATTGCTCCCAAAATCGTGCCACGAATGGTGCTCCTCTGTCCGATACTATAGTCCTTGGTATTCCATGCAAACGAACTATCTGGTCAATGTAGATTTCCGCATACTTCTCCGTCCTGTGGGTGGTGTGTACCGGCAAGAAGTGAGCTGTCTTGGTCAATCTGTCCACAATGACCCAAATGGAATCATGGTGCCGGGAGGTATTGGGCAAGCCCACGATAAAATTCATACAAATGTCCTCTCATTTCCAAGATGGTATGGGAAGGGGTTGCAAAGGGCCTGCTACCTTCAAATGACTGGCCTTGACTCTCTGGCAGGTGTCACATTCGGATATGTACTTAGCAATTTCCCTCTTCATTCTGGTCCACCGGTATAAGGATCTGAGGTCATGATACATCTTATTACTGCTGGGGTGCATGGAGAATTTTGAAAGGTGAGCTTCATCCAATATCTTCTTTTCTGAGCTCAGGGTTCTTGGGAACAACCAATCGGTCTCCAAACCATAGGATTCCTTTGCTGTCCTGACGGAAGCATTTGTATTTGTCCACCTTTTGTTTGATCATTTCTTTGATAACTTGAACACCCTTGTCTTCAATTTGTGCCCTCACTATTTGCTCTTGTAATGTGGGCTCCACCGAGATATAACTTAAGGCACCTGAAGAAACAACTTCCAGGTTCAACTTGAACAACTCATCACACAGGGTGGTAACTCTTGCATCCATGCTCATACAATTGCACTAGGCCTTTCTGCTCAAGGCATCTGCCACAACATTGGCTTTGCCAGGGTAGTAATGCACCTCCAAATCATAGTCCTTGATTAGCTCTAACCATCTCCTCTGCCTCATGTTAAGATCTGCCTGAGTGAAAATGTATTTGAGACTCTTATGATCAGTGTAAATATTACAGTGAGCTCCCATCAAATAAAGTCTCCAAATCTTGAGAGCATGAACCACAGCTGCTAACTCCAAATCATGGGTAGGGTAGTTCTGCTCATGGGGTCTAAGTGCTCGGGAGGCATAAGCAATCACTCTGTTATCTTGCATTAAGACGCATCCCAATCCAGTACCGGAAGCATCGCAATAAACTTCAAAGGGCTTGGTGTTATCAGGTTGAGCTAGCACTGGGGCTGTTGTCAAATGCTGCCTCAGTGTATGAAAGGCATCTTCACACTTCTGGCTCCAATTATACTTGACTCCCTTCTTCAACAGTTCAGTCATTGGCTTGGCAATTCTAGAGAAATCCGGAATAAATCATCGATGATACCCTGCCAATCCCAGAAAACTCTGAATCTGCCGCACTGTGGTAGGAGGTTTCCAATCCATTACTTCTTGTACCTTCTCAGGATCAACTGATATCCCATCCTGAGAAATTGTGTGACCCAAGAATTTAATTTCTCTTAGCCAGAAATCACATTTAGACAATTTGGCATACAACTGATGGTCACGCAGTCTCTGGAGTACGGTATGCAAATGTTTACTGTGCTCGGCTTCATTCTTGGAATAAACCAGAATATCATCAATGAAAACGACCACGAATTTGTCCAGCTCTGGCATGAATACTGAGTTCATCAGGTACATAAAATAAGTCGGGGCATTGGTCAGCCCAAAAGACATCACCAAAAATTCATAGAGCCCATATCTGGTAGAGAAGGCCGTCTTGGGAATATCATTGGCACGGATCTCGATCTGATGGTAACCCGAGCGAAGGTCTATCTTGGAGAATACCTTGGCTCCCACCAACTGATCAAACAAAACATCAATGCGGGGCAGTGGGTATTTGTTCTTGATGGTCACCACATTGAGAGGGCGGTAATCAACACACATTCTTAAACTCTCATCCTTCTTCTTCACAAATAAGGCCAGACATCCCCACGGTGAAGTACTTGGACGAATGAACCCCTTGTCCAACAACTCTTGCAGTTGCTTTTTCAGTTCTGCCAATTCCACGGGAGGCATCCTATAGGGTCTCTTGGAGATAGGAGCAGTCCCGGGTTGCAATTCAATTGCGAACTCGATGTCTCTATCAGGTGGCATCCCTGACAATTCATCCGGAAAAACATCTGGGTAGTCACGGACCACTGGGATCCTTTCCACTGGGGACTCTATCATAACGAAGGCACAAGAACGGGTACAGCCTTGATCGGGCAAATATAATGTGGTTTCACCACAAGTCGGTGAGTGCACCTCAATGGCCCTAGCTGCAATGTCAATAACTGCCTGATGCCTTGTTAACCAGTCAGTTCCCAATATGATATCCACGCTATCCAAATCCAATATGAGGAGGGTGGTTTTAATTATTAGACTACCAAACTTTATGGGCACATGTCTGTTGACTTGATAGGTGGCAACCCTGCCTCCTGGGGTTGAAATTGTAATACCCCCATTGGTGTGGTGAAAAGGCAATTGACACTTGGCACTAAATTTGGCACTGATAAAACTATGTGATGCACCAGAATCAAAAAGAATAATAGCAGGATAATTCAAAACTGAAAAGATACCAGTCATGACGGGTGCTCCCTCTGGAATATCAGCCATGGTAGTGAAGTTCAGCCTACCTTGCCTCACTTGCACCTTCTGCCTCTTGCCTTGGTTCTGGTTAACATTGTGTCCCTGCCTCTGCTGGTTTCTGGGGCAATTCTTGGCATAATGTCCGGTGTTGCCACAAGTGAAACACCTGTTGTCATTGGCCTGACGATATTGCTGCTGCTGTTGATTGTTCCTCTGAGCTGGAAACTAGGTGCGGTTGGGTGCCTGCTGCTGCTGCTGTGGTCGGATCACCCAACGTCCTTGCTGCTGCTGAGGTCCCCTGTTCTGAGTGTCAGACACAATCCTGAAGCGCTGTGGCTGAGCTGAAGGTCCTGCCACAGGGGTCTTCCTCTTCTTCTCTGCCTGACGAGCTGTGATACAGTCCTCCTGAGAAATGGCCATGTTGACTAACTCATTATAGCTGTTGGCCCTGACTGTGTTGAGGCGGTCACGGAGCTTAGTGCTAAGCCCCCTCCTAAACCTGTCCCTCTTCTTCTCGTCTGTGTCTGTATGATACCCGGCATACTGGCACAGGTCATTGAAGGCCTGAGCATACTGTAACACTGTCCGGTTTCCATGAGTGAGCCAGAAACTCGTTGAGCTTTCGGTCCATAATGCCTGCTGGTATATGGTGCCCCCTAAAAGCTGCCTTGAACTCTCTCCATTCCACCTCTCGATCATCTGGCTGCATAGCAAGAAAATGGTCCCACCATGTCCGCGCGGGTCCGCGAAGCTGCTGGGTGGCGAACCTGACCTTAGTGACCTCTGAACAAACTCCATGGAGTAGCGGGAATTTGGATTCCACTACTCTCAACCATAGATCCGCATCAAGTGGGTCCTCTGCCCTGGTGAACAATGGTGGCTGGGTACTAAGGAACTCCTGATAGGTGGCTGCCGCAGGGTGACGCTGATGATCACCACCACCATAGTGCTGAGGTGGTGGCTGACGCTGAGCTAGCTGTCTCAAGATCTCATTTTGCTGAGCCATTAGCTCCTGCAGAGTAGGAGGCGGTGGCGGTGGTGGAGGAACACACTCATTTTGACCACGACGCGCTCTCCCGGCCATCTGAAAAATCACATATATATTCAATAACACAACTTTGAGGTTCAAGATTCACTCGTGGTGAAAGAGTCAAAAGGCGAAACCGATAGATTCTTACATAATCATAAAAGATTTCACATGGCATAAACTTTTCTTCTTAAATTAAGATTGACATCATTCATCAACCATGCTTCCAAAAGAGTTCATCGCGATTACATCAATACCCCAAAAGACTCAACTCTATCTAGCCTGGTACCCTACGGGTACAAAAGCTAAGCTAGTTTCGAGGAGTTCTACCATCACCGACTTCTAACTCTACCCCAGCGACCTAGTGAGCAAACGAAGCAACACTCGACTTGGGGGAAGGGGGTCTCCCTGAGCCAGCAGTGTCCAAGCTGGAGGCAGGCTCCTCTCCTCCCTCGATGTCGACATCCTCGTTGGCTTCCATGTCCTGGATCTCCTGGTGATGCATATCTAGGTGCTCGTTAGCCTCGGCAAGCTGCTGCTGGGTGTTAATTAACTGATCCTCGAGGACCTCGATGGTGTTCTCCCTTGTTCCCACTAGTTCCTCAAGTTCTTGGATTTCATTTGATAGTTGCTCCACCTGTAAGTCCTTTTCCACCATCTCAGTGGATAAGTCAACCACAAGCTCCTCTCGGTTATCCAAGGTGATCTTAGTTGCTTCCAACAACGCCATCAGATGGGACATTGCCTCACCACGCATCACTTGCAGACGATACAGGGCATTCATGCACCGCACCGTCAAGTGAGCAGTCTGGCCTGGGTAGACAGCCCAGATGTCCTTGGCATGCTCCACTCGGTCCTTCCACATTGGGTCGTCCTCCATCTCCGCGGGGAACAAGCCAATGGGGTGAGTGGACAGCTCCAAGGGGTGGAATCCGCAGAAAGTGGTCAATCCGTGAAGAGCAATTGCCTCGATCGTATCCTCAGCCCGGTATCCAAAGGACTCAGAGTCCAGCGAACACCAGCCGGGCTGCAGGGGATGAGGCTCCAGGGTCATCCTCACCCTACAGTGGGGCACTCGGTGCTTCTCGAACTATGCACCACGTACTAGCGAGGCGTCGTGTAACCAGCTCCCTGAAGTACCTCCCACAAAATACAGGGAAAACCCTCTCGTGCAAGCCCGTCAGTGTGGGACAGTGCATTCCCTTCCTCCGAGGATCCGTGAGAAGTCATCTGTGTATGGTTAAGCGTAAGTAAAAGAAAAAGAATTATAAAAAGAAAAAGGAATCACTACTCAGCCTCTCTATAACCATGGCAGCGACACTGGGGGTACTTATTTGGTCATCATTTGTATCAAAGTTTTTACCCAATTATCCATTTGTTTAATTAATGATGCATGCATGCTCGTCCTGAACGACCTCACATCAATCTTAGAGGGAATAGGGAAGAACTCCCATCCCTTATAGTAGCCTGTAGGGCTGACTCAATTAGCCACCTAGCTACCCCTCTATCATCCTAAGGCTTCACGTCCTAGGTCTATCCTGATCGTCCTACGATCTATCCAACATTTGTTTCTATCAAGTTTTACTTTGGAAAAGGATGGTATTTATAGTTTATTGATTCCTCTGTGGTGGTACAAGCTCCGATACCAGCTGTGGCGGAACTGCCCGAATTATTCCAACTTAAGTGCCTAAGTCCCGCCTTAGAGGCTAGACCACACTTAAATGGTAATAACCCGTCAATCCCTCGGATCTAGTCCGACGAGGCCACTGACAGGATCAAGTACCACAGTCTCACTCGATGGTGAGTCACAGAGCCAATACAATAAAGCATAAAACCATACATTAAAGAGTATTTAACATATTACATCATCATCGGAGTTTTAGCAAAAGTAGTCATCATTGTTCGAAATGCAGCGGAATAAAACTAACGATAATTAAACAGAGAGATGGGGAAGCCTGTCCCCTCACTCCTCATGCTCCTTCTCAGCCGAGGCGGGGTCCCACTCGACAGTCCAACCCGGTGGCAAGATGGACGGCCAAGTCACTCCAGCAACCATGTCCTCCAAAGAACCTGTAAAAATTATGCCATAAGCAAGGCTGAGTATACTAATACTCAGCTAGACTTACCCGGTGTGAGGAGTCTACTCCTCTACCTCTAGACATGCAGCTGTTTGGCTGTGGGGTTTAGTTGCCAAAAGCACTAGCTGAGTTCATAAATCAAGTTTTAGCTTTGTCAAGTTTTAGTGTGACTCTCTTAAGACTAAATATGTACTATCTACTCATTCATGGTAGCAAATAAATTTAGCAATCGACATCTTTTGTCACCTCATCACATTTTCACTTGTTACTCAATGTAGCAGCATGGATCAAGCAGTCTCATTAGCTGCGAGAAGCAGACGATTCGAATCGAGTTTTTATCCTTGCAAGGTAAACCTAAACACACGACATGTAGGGGCACTCCGTCACCACACATACCAACCGTCCCCATCGATTCCCTGGCAACAGATCAGGGCTCACCGCCTTGGCGTACAATGCCTCACTGACCCCGACTGCCGTCATGCAGTGACCGCACTTGTACCCACCATAACCGGAATGGCAGACCACGTCTCAGGTCGCGTGAGGGGTAAAAATCTGCGGGCAGGTTCACTCAGGTACTAGGCTTACCGATTTACCATATTTTCTCGGTATGTGTTTAGTACGTTCAAACGCTTGACACACGGTACCACACATTAATCCTTATTCCAATTTCCGTCTCGTAGACAACGCATCCCCATGGACCGTTGTCCACAGATCATCATCAGTATGATATACAAATGGATACAACCAATTCCTGACCTCGTGCGAGTGCTAGAAAAATCACTCGACTTCTACCGAGATCCCTAATTAGCAAAGTAGCTACTCGACCTAGCATACTAGTATCCATCTCAAAAAGGATTCCTGAGATCATGCAACTAGGGTTTCAAACAACTCCTACACTTAAGTGCACATTCAATCCTACAATCATTAAGTGTAGTAAAATAGCATAATAAATAGGTTATGCATAAAACCGGGGCTTGCCTTCCAAAGCTGGGGCAGGCAGATCCTCTAGTGCAGGCTCTGGTGCTGGATCCGGGGCTACCTCCTGAGCAGCTCCTTGCTCCGGCACGAGGACGTACTCTCCGTCAGCGAGGTTGCAGTCTATCGAATGCAATGAATAGGAATATGTATGTCATGATTATGCATGATTTACAAACATTATGCTAAAGGAAGAAAAACTAAGTTAGTTAGTAACTTAGGGTTTCTTGGTCATACGTGGCTTTTAGTGGTTTATGCTTATCACTCTAGGTTTGGGTTTTGTTAAGGATAAGCATAGTGGATTTGTATTTCCCTTATATATTTCAGTGGGCAATTTAAAAGGGTTTTGCTGGTTGGGTTAGGGTGACACTAATTTCCACCATTAATTTTCCCTTCTTTATTTTCTATTTATGAATTCTAGTGTGGGTTTGAACTACAACAGTGGTTTAACTTTTTCCAAAAAAATTGTAAAAATTACAGTAGGTTACTATTGGTCACTATAGTCTGTTCTATGAATTTGAGGTCCAGAATAAAAAGAGTATGCCTTGGGAAAAAATAACAAAAGTTGGGCAAAGGGGGTCACTTTGCACTACAACTCTAAACTAGGGGTGGGTTCTGTCCTAAGGGTCATTTTTGTTGGTATCTAACAGTAATCACATGCTTCTGTGCCAAAATCACAGAAGGTTAATTGGTGGTTATTTAGTTGTGATTTTCTAAAGTTAAATGTCAAAAAGGCACTTTCTACTATCTTGTTATTTAAAAAATGTCAAACAGCAGATTGCATATTTTTCCTATGTTCTTAATAACAAAATATTAATTATCCCAAGGTTTGGGGTGTTTTCACCTTGGGGTTATTTTTCTAGGGTTTTTCTAAGTTTTCCTTGTTTTCTTAAAATAAAAGGTACCCAATTATTTTATACTAAATTAGAGTATAATAAATTTTTCTAGTGAACTATACTAAATAAGTAGACTAACAAAAATGTGGGTGTTATTTAAATTACCTTTTCTATTTTCTTTAACTTTAAGCACAAGGTAAAATAAATGGCAAACTCTACCTTAATGGGGTATACAGAGGGGTTTATCATTTTTAAACAGGTTAGTAGGTGATCAAGTACTTCTCTAAATTTTCTTAACCTCAGTCAAATAGTGTAACTATTTTTCCTTATTTCTTTTAGCTTTTGGCCAGTTAATCATTTAATTCAAAACTCTAAAGTTTTCTGTAACACTGAGGGGTTTTATATTTTTCCTAAGTGGTTTACATTATTTAAGATCTGGCAAAATTGGTTTGACTCGATTTGGGTGAACAAAACAGAAGATATGAATTATTCAAGTTCTGTTTAAATTTAAATCAGATTAATAAAAAGATTTCCTGGAAAAACAGTTTACACTGAGGACCCTGGGTTTAATCCAAATCAACCCACTCAAATCTACCCCTGCGCCACTATTCCCCTGAGTCACTGACAGTTCAAAAATCCCCCCGACCTTTCCTTCTTCTTCCCCGAGGTCCTTCCCCTAATGTAAATAGTACCCACGGGAAAGAAAAGGGTGGCGCGGCTTACCGGCGGCGAGAGAGGTCCAGCGAGGGGTGGGGTTGGCTCCGGGAGGTCCTGGCGGTCACAGCGGTGTACGGCTCGACGGCGGAGGTGGCCGGAATCGTCCGGTCCACGTGCGCAGGTGGGTGATCTCGTCGGCGGCGGGTGTTCCGGCTAAACCATGGCGATCTAGTTCAATCAAATGGCACGATGAGCTCCACGGAGTGACGTAGAGGCTATGTGCATAAGAAATCGAAGAATGGAGCAGAGATTCACCCGTTCTACGTTCACCGGCGGTCGGGCGAAGTCCGGCGACCGTGGACTGGCTTCTCCGGTGAAGCAAAGTCCGATTCCTTGCTCGGGGAGCTTCACCGAGGCGTGCACAGTCTTCTCCAAGGGTCGGGCGTGGCTGGGAAGGGCTCTGCTGGCCGGTCTACGGTGGCAGGGGCTCGGGTGGCCGCGGGCATGCCGTGCGCGGGGCAAACGCTGGTGGTTTCGGGCTCCGGTGAGGTCGAGCGTGCGCGGAGGAGTACGGTCGACGCCTGAGGGTGATTTATAGGCGCGGGCGCGAGCAGGAGACGTGGGCACGGCTTAGCGTGGCGCGGGGCGCGCGGGGTCGGGCGCGGGCGTGCTCTGGCGCGCGCAGAGCGCATCGAACACGTGGAGGTGTTCTTCTGCCCATGTTCAAAAGCTTGTTGAGATCGCATACGTGCGAATCTTGGCAAAAATCCGGCGCAGACCTCTTCCTGGCACCTATGGCTATCTGTTGTATGTGAGTTCCAAGGGAAGATAAGCCCTAGGTCAGAAGATATGCGGACGCCAACTCTGGCTTGTCTCCCTGCCCACTGCGCGACAAAAGTGATGCCAAGACATGTCAAATGTCAAGGGCTCGGTCTCAACTTTTTCCAGGGGGTGCCTTAGGTGGTATGCCACATTTTTGGTATACAACTTAGGTGGTTTTGGTGCCATCTACAAGGTGAACATGGTGGATCTTTAGATTAGGTGTAGAATTTGACTTAGAGAGAATTAGAGAGCTCTAGCTTTCTCTCTACTTAAGGAATGGATTTGGGGTTTCTTAAGGGGTCTTTTTGCAATGTTTCCTCTCTATATTTGTTGATTAATATGTTACTTAACTTTGGCCAAGGGTTAGTTCATGATCTGCACATTTGCTTAATCCCCCCCTTCCAACCAAGGTTTTAGGAGAAAGGGGGTTCAAGAGGGGTCTAGGGTTTACTCCCCTCTTGCCCAAGGTGATAATTGTACAAAAGCTTAGGTAATGCTTTTAGGTCATTAACATTCTTGGTTAATACATGGTCTCCAAGGTTCTTATGCTCTTGTCCTTAAGTTTCTTCCACATGTGATCATAGTCATTAGTGCATAGATGTGCCATAGCCATGGTAACACTGGGGGTGTTACACGAACGAATGAACGATCGGAATTTTGGCAGCATAACGACAGGAAAAAGATTATTTGGACGAACGAACGGACGAACGATCGGACGAACGGACGAACGAACCATGAACGATCGGACGAACGATCGAACGATCGGACGAACGAACGAACAAACTAAGAACAGGGGGACGAACGATCGAAGAACGATCGAACGATCCTTGTGCTAGTGTGTGCTTGTGTGGGAGGTGGAGTGTGAGTGGGCGTGTGGGTGTGGGGGGAGGGAGGGAGTTGCCATGAAATGGCTTGGGGTGGGATGAGAGGAGGCCCTTGCCCCTCTATTTATAGCCATGGTGGGGGATTAGGGGGAGGGATGAGAGGATTAGTGGGAGGATGAGTGGATTAGTGGGAGATTAGCATGGATTTGTCTTATATGAGTTTAATTTGCTTGTAGAGCTCAACGTATGATACCGGAGGCATACATATACGTATGAGCATGAGGAAAGTTATGAAGAAAATATTTGTAGGGACTTGAAAATTGATTCTGAAGGTATTTCTTAGGAAGAAAATACTTGGAGATATATCGGTGGAATATTTGGGCAGTATTTCTGGAAAGAATTTGAGGGGGATCACTAAGGAAATATTTGTAGGATATTTGAGGAGGATTTTGGAGAGAATATAGACCACTATATTTTATTTGCTGATATCAACTCACAAACAAACATTTTGAAATGAAATTTGAAATTCATTTTGAATTTAGAGCGAGTTTGAGAAAAATTTAGGATTTGAATTTTTGGGATGCTACAAATCTACCCCACTTAAAAGGAATCTCGTCCTCGAGATTCGGCTTAGAAGGGTTATGGGTATAGCTTTACTTCAGCTACATATCTTCACTTTGCAGACTCTTCGAGGAGATGGAGCTTCAACAAAATCTGGCCTTTTAGGAGCATCCGGTTGCTGATTGCAAACGCTGATTCTGGCTACTCAAAGATCATCTTCAGGCTTCTAGGTTTCGCTTGACAGCTAGCTTATTGAAGAAGCATCGATGCCAACACGCAAACCTTCCTCTTGCGAACTTCCACATGGATTTCTTCTTTAATTGGTCTTCTAGTGCTTCATCAACAAAACTTGGGTGACCACTTCTCATCCAAGAATTTATATGCTTCGATGATCTGGTCTTCCACAAGCTTGCTACAGGCCTTCTTTTTCTTCTCCATAGCAGGAACCTTGCTGGAACACTACCCCACTTAAAAAGAATGAGGTAGAACTCTTGAATCTTAGGGATTTGAACTCCTCATAACAAGGGTGTTTCGGGGCCTTCTTCTGTTGTTGCTGCTTGACCAGGTTGCAGAGAGATGACTGTCACAGGGTTGATTCTGGGAGAACCTTCTTCTTATCTTCTCTTCACTATCTTCTTTTCACTGACCCTTTCTTTCTCTTTGCTCTTCCCACTGGAGGATCCTATCAAAGAGTATTACCATCATACAGAGGAGGAAACCAAAGACTATGAACCATGTACAACAGTCTTCAACCCAAGAATCACCAAGCATTGTGATCTTAGGGGCGAGGGAGTGGAAAAATGGAGTTGCTTGCGATTTGGCAGAGGGTATTTTATCTGGTGTGTGCTTTGCTTAGGATGGGAGTTGAGGGAGCTGGTGGGGGAGTTTTATACGCGAGCTTTGGTGTTCGGTTGCGGAGTAGTGGTGATGGAGTAGGTGCTACGCGGCAGCGGGTGCGACAAGGGGAGGGGGGCCTGGTGTTGTCGGCGATGATGGCGGCGATGGGTGCGCTGCAAAAGGGGGTGGGCGGTGGTAGTGCGCATGGAGGCGGACACGCGTGCGGGGGGCACAGGTGAGTGGTGGGGTCGACGACCCTAATGTTTGTGGTCTCTGGTTCCAAGAATCTTTGCCTCTCTGTATGGTAATAACTTCTTCTGTCCTCTTTCCTGCTCACTTTGACTCAGGGGTAGTGCTTTGATTCTCGTGGTTGGTCCTTTTGACTGAGCGGCTGGACTGGTTTCTTCTGTAGCTTATTCCAGGCTTCTTGGGTAAGCTACCTGGTATCTTCTTGGGTAAGGCACTTTTCTCTTTAGATGGGTTAAGATGAGAATGGAAGCATAAGGTGAGGATTAGCTCTAATTTGTGATCTATGTTTTTAGAGAAAACCTTTTTAAGAAAAATGAAAAGAAAACACACAAGCTCAGCAATGATAAGCACAAACAAATCAAATGTTCTGAATAAGGGAAGAATAGAGTTTTTTTCCCACAGCACGGACTACTCAGATTCGGGGGCTAAGCATAACGACTATTGCTTGGCTCCTGAATTGAGAACTATACTAAATGCAACTTATGAGTACTAACGTTAAAGCATCACATATGCACTCAAAAGGGAAGAAAACATCAAGGGAAATTCATTTTGAAATGTCCTAGGGGGCCACACAATTAGAGTATTTGCAAAACACGAGGCTACACGATTACCTCTCATACATGCAGGGCTCTGGCCAAAGTGAAGAAAAACTTCACTACCCAATGCATGCAGAGGACTGGGCATAACTAACTCAGACCAGGCAGCTTCTCTTCTGGCAAGGCTGGCTCACAACTTCAATCTGAGACATCTCCTGGATGGGTCAAGAGGGAGTTGATGTTGATGACTTCTTCTGGCGGCGACTGAGATGGCAGCACGGGGTCGAACTCTTCTTCAAGCTAGTCTGGCTCTTGTAGTTCCTCAGAGGGCGGCGGTGCCGGCGAGGTGCTTGCAGGTTCTTCCTTGACTTCAAGGGATGGTGCTGGAATCTTCTTCATGGTGAGGGGCTCAAACAACTCCGGCGAGGGATCTTGGGAGGCTTCAGGGTGCTCTTTCTTATCCATAGCCTGAGGGGAGACTGGAATTCCTTCCAAGACTATGGCTCCTTCCGGTAGTTCCCAAGCCTTCTTCTCTCCTCTGATAGAGATCGGGTGACCTTCAAGAATCTGGGGGCCTTCAGCTCTCTTGGGTTGAACTGGGTTGGATGGAGCGGGCTCTTGGATCCGCAGGGCTCTGCGTTGGTTATGGGTTACCAAGTAGGCCTCCATCAGCTTCTAGACATGCTCATCCTTGGCTTGCTTCAGGGCTTCAACAGCATTGGCTTCACGACTTTCCAAGGCAGCTACACGGGCTTGAGCTGAGGTGAGATCCACATGGAGCTTACGGTTGAGCTTCTCTGCATCTTCTGCTCGAGCAATCATCTGACGGTGGTGCCGAGCCAAGAAATCATATTGTGCATCAAGGGTGAGCAGGTATGCAGTGAGGTGCACGACTGTGGGGTCATCCTCAAGCAGCTGCTGACCTTCCAATGCACGCATCCTGGCCATCCAAACTGCACGGTCTCTCTGAAAGGGCGGAAAGAATCTGAGCTGTGTGTTGGCCACTTCTTCTTCATAGATCTAACACAGGGCCCTCAATGCCTTGTGAGCGATGACTTGACAAGTGTCTTTGAATCTGTGACCAGCAGCAGTGACACTCCATTCCACATGGTGTGGACTGGATCCAATGTATATAGTCACGACACACTTCTCTATGCCATGCTCGACGAATTCACGACCATCATACTCTGGCTGGCTCCTGATTCTGAGGCGAACTGTGCATGCTCTCAGTAACTTGGGGAAACCATCTTCATTCTGGCAAAAGCTGGTTTGGCAGCGAACCTCCATCTGACTTCTGAGAGAAGGAAAGGGGGAAAGCATTTTTGAAATGAAGGGATGAGAGCAAGAATTTTTTTAGAAAATAGTTTTGACTCAAAAAAATTTGGATCAGGCTAAGGGTTAGGTCCTGCGGCCAACCTAACAGCTCTGATACCACCTAAAGCGCCCCAATCCTCTGGGACTCAAATGTGATACAATTACTAGTCCCAGGAGGCTAGTAAACACATTTATACATTAGATGATTACAGATCTTCTTAAACAATACAAACCTATAAAGGTGGCAAACAACTTTAAGAGTTGGTCCACAACTCGGGACATATCATCAGAGTGGGGCTGAAGTAGCCCGATATACGCAGCGAAGCAATTCAGCGGTCCAACAACCACATGCAAGGTTGGGAACAGTCGTAACTCTTACCCGATCTCCTTTTTCTGAAAAACAACAAATAAGCAAGGGTGAGTACAAACGTACTCAGCAGCCCACCTTCACCCGCGGAATGGGGAATCAGATATAATGCATGGAATATCTGGAGCTCAGGATATTTTGCAGAAACAACAATATTTTATGCAGGGTTGTTTTGTAAAACATTTTGTATTTTACAAAGCGCATCCTCTCCCAAAGGAGCAAGAAGTTTTTCAATATAGAACAAAATCCTCTGGACTAAACCATCCAGGTATCTCAGCAGTTTCCCACTGGTTTTCATTTTCAAAAACAGCTACTGGACTTCCCGTCCACCATAGCTCACGGCTCAACCGCCGGACCTTTTTAAAAAACCACTTTTCTCAAACGCACCCCCTTTTTTTCTGAAACAAAACACTAATTGTCATACCACACCAGACTCGTCCATTCCTGTGGACACGAACTATTCGAATAGGTTTGAACTCTGCGCAGAGGGGTACACTTTACCCACTAGTCCGGTTTCTGCGATCTCACCGTCGTGAGACCCGAATGTCGAATCTCTTTCTTTCCTCGCACGTCCCCACCTTAACGGTTATACCGGAAGGAGTCAGGCCACCGCCATGTCCAAACCGGACAAAACATTCCCCCTCCTTATCCTCCCAGTGCTCCCCAGCCTTCATAACCCTGGGGCTTGGACCGTACGAGTTCAGATTGAGTGACTGCCCATACAGTCTCAGTGGTTGTACTTATCATGAGTACAGGTAGTGAAGGATGACAAACCGGTCCTTATGTGAGGGGACAATCCTTCTGCTCACACCTAAACCAGCTGAGCCATCACCTTAGGCCCTCCCCTAAACCAGGGAGTCCCTGATCATCCCACTCACAAGGTGATGAGGGTGAATACCCTTCATCATACACATTTTGAAAAGCATTTTCTTTTGAAAACTCACACCTTTTCTCAAATCATTTGTAACAAATATATCAAGGATTGATTGCGGCAAGCGGCTGGGTGGCCATAATAACTAGTCTCAAAATCATATCATGCATAAAATAACAGGCTGAGGGTTGTGGTTGAAAAATCATAGGTAATTTATGCATCAAAGGGATCTAGTGAGCTTGCCGTGCTTATCCGGCGAAGGGGGAAGTGGAGCTCGTGGAACTGGCTTCTACCTCCACTGCCTGGCGTAGACTTGTAGATCTGGCCTCCACGAGACGGCACGAACGCTCCGATAACTATGCAACATGAACAAACAAACATACAAACCAACAAGTATACCAACAAATATTTAGTATAGTGGTCAGAATAGTGATATATGGATGGGTAGAGTCGTGAGTAGAATCTGTGTCATGTGGTGTTGAGATACTGCTGGTGGTGGAGCGAAGGTGCTTACCAGGAGGGTGGACTGGAGACGAAGCGACACTATGCGTGTAGCCGACAGAGCGGAGTAACTGAGTGAGTGGGGTGTTTGCCTTTGCTGAGGGTGTTGAGTGTGTGTGGAGAGGGAGAGGGTAGCTGGGTGTATTTATAGCTGGGTGTATGTGGTGTAGCACAGTGAAGTTCACTGTTGGTGAGAATAGTGACGAATGAATCGTCTGACTTAATATGAACAGGAGAGTTATAGGAAGAATATGGGACAAGAGTATTTTGGGAGTTTTCTGGAATATGAACCATGCTTAAGGGATGACATGGTTGGATAGGGAATAGTTTGACAAGAATTTTAGAAACAAGAATGACTGAAATCTGAGTTTGGATGGAGGAGTTTTGGATTTTATAATCATAGGGAGAAAAAGAAAAGGAAAGGAATATTCTTGGAATATTTTAGAATTTGAATATTTAGAGATATTTGGAAAATCAAAAATACAAATGTATTTTTGAGCGGGGTGCGAGGAATTATTTTTGGGCTTTTCTTGGGCAGAGGTTTATGTTGGTGGAAACTGTTCCTACCTACTGTGTCACATCAGACAACAGTGAGGCGGGACCCAAATAGCTGGAATGTTGTGGTATTCTGGTCCGAGTGGGCTGTGGTATCTTGGGCTAGGTTTTATAGGATTGAAGACGTATCCATACAAACATGGTTCACCTTTCTTTTTGGAAGTCTGGCTTGAAAGAATCCCAAAGTTAAGCGTGCTCAACTTGGAGAAATCTAGGATGGGTGACGAGATGGGAAGTTCCCTACTGGAATGAAAATCACAGTCACCGGAGTTCGTATGACTGGAATATGGGTCTGGCTGGTCTTAGGTGGACTGGACAACATGATGAATGAGTAGTTGAAATTTGGGGTGATCGGATGATCGATGAATAGTAATGATGAATAGTAATGGTGAATAGTAATGGTGAATAGTGATGGTGAATAGTTCGTATGAACGAACGATGAACGGTGAATAGTGACGATGAATGAATGATGAACGATGAATGGAACTATGAACGAACGATCGAACGATCGAACGAACGAACGATCGGAATTTCGGCAGCATAACGGCATGAAAAAGATTATTTGGACGAACGAACGGACGAATGATCGAACGATCGGACGAACGGACGAACAAACCATAAACGAACGATCGAACGATCGGACGAACGAACGAACAAACTAAGAACAGGGGGACGAACGATCGAAGAACGACCGAACGATCCTTGTGCTAGTGTGTGCTTGTGTGGGAGGTGGAGTGGGAGTGGGCGTGTGGGTGTGGGGGGGAGGGAGGGAGTTGTCATGAAATGGCTTAGGGTGGGATGAGAGGAGGCCCTTGCCCCTCTATTTATAGCCATGGTGGGGGGATTAGGGGGAGGGATGAGAGGATTAGTGGGAGGATGAATGGATTAGTGGGAGATTAGCATTGATTTGTCTTATATGAGTGTAATTAGCTTGTAGAGCTCAACGTATGATACCGGAGGCATACATATACGTATGAGCATGAGGAAAGTTATGAAGAAAATATTTGTAGGGACTTGAAAAATGATTCTGAAGGTATTTCTTAGGAAGAAAATACTTGGAGATATATCGGTGGAATATTTGGGCAGTATTTCTGGAAAAAATTTGAGGGGATCACTAGGGAAATATTTGTAGGATATTTGAGGAGGATTTTGGAGAGAATATAGACCACTATATTTTATTTGCTGATATCAACTCGCAAACAAACATTTTGAAATGAAATTTGAAATTCATTTTGAATTTAGAGCGAGTTTGAGAAATTTTAGGATTTGAATTTTTGGGATGCTACAAAGTTGTGGTGGTCCTTGTAGTGGACTAAGTGTCCCATTTGATTGAGAAGAGAAGCTCACTCGGTCTAAGTGACCGTTTGAGAGAGGGAAAGGGTTGAAAGAGACCCGGTCTTCGTGACCACCTCAACGGGGAGTAGGTTTGCAAGAACCGAACCTCGGTAAAACAAATCACCGTGTCATCTGCTCTTATTCGCTTGTGATTTGTTTTTGCCCTCTCTTTTGGACTCGATTATTGTCGGGGACCATAATTAGGGGTACCCCCAAGGCTCCTAATCTCAGCTGGTAACCCCCATCAGCACAAAGCTGCAAAGGCCTAATGGGCGCGTTTCGGGTCGGGGCTCAGTCCACTCAAGGGACACGATCTCGCCTCGCCCGAGCCCGGCCTCGGGCAAAGGCAGCTGACCCAGAAGGATTCACGTCTCGCCCGAGGGTCCCCTCAAGCAACGGACGCACCCTCGGCTCGCCCGAGGCCCAAGCTTCGCGGAGAAGCAACCTTGGCCAGATCGCCACGCCAACCGACCGTATCGTAGGAGCATTTAATGCAAGGATCAACTGACACCTTATCCTGATGCGCGCTCCTCAGTCGACAGGGTCGAAGTGACCACAGTCACTTCACCCCTCCACTGGCTGACCTGATAGGAAAACAGCGCCGCCTGCGCTGCTCCGACTGCTGTGCCACTCGACAGAGTGAGGCTGACAGCAGCTAAGTCCAGCCTCGGGCGCCATAGGAAGCTCCGCCTCGCCCGACCCTAAGGCTCGGGCTCAGCCTCGTCCGCCTCGCCCGACCCAGGGCTCGGACTCAACCTCGACTCCGAAAGGCGGTCTCTGCCTCGCCCGACCCTAGGGCCCGGACTCCACCTCGACCTCGGACGACGATCTCCGCCTCGCCCGACCTCTGAGCTCGGACTCATCCTCGACTCCGGAAGGCGGTCTCCGCCTCGCCCGACCCCAGGGCTCGGACTCCACCTCGACCCCGGACGACGATCTCCGCCTCGCCCGACCCCTGAGCTCGGACTCATCCTCGACTCCGGAAGGCGATGTCCGCCTCGCCCGACCCCAGGGCTCGGACTCCACCTCGACCCCGGACGACGGTCTACGCCTCGCCCGACCCCCGGGCCCGGACTCAGCCTCGACCTCGGAGGAGCCTCCGCCTCGCCCGACCTCGGGCTCAGACCGACCACGTCACAGGGGGGCCATCATTACCCTACCCCTAGCTAGCTCAAGCTACGGGGAACAAGACCGGCGTCCCATCCGGCTCGCCCCGTTAAACCAGTAATGATGGCACCCTGCGTGCTCCATGACGACGGTGGCTCTCAGCCCCTTACGAAAGTAAGGAGACGTCAGCAAGGATCCGACAACCCTGACAACTGTACTTCCACGGGGCTCAAGCGCTCCTCCGACGGCCACGACATCACATGAATAGGGCGCCAAAACCTCTCCGACAGCCACGACGGCATGTACTTATGGCTCTGGCTCCTCTCTGCTAGACACGTTAGCACATTGCTACACCCCCCATTGTACACCTGGGCCCTCTCCTTACGTCTATAAAAGGAAGGTCCAGGGCTCTCGTACGAGAAGGTTAGCCGTGCGGGAGAACAGGCTGGTGGACAGTCTCACTCTCTCTCTCTCCCTCGCGAACGCTTGTAACCCCCTACTGCAAGTGCATCCGCCCTGGGCGCAGGACAACAAGAAGGCCGCGGTTTCCCCTTGCTGTTTCCCCCCTTTGTGTTCCATCTCGCGCCGACCCATCTGGGCTGGGACACGCAGCGACAATTTACTCGTCGGTCTAGGGACTCCCCCGCGGTCGAAACGCCGACAGTTGGCGCGCCAGGTAGGGGCCTGCTGCGTGTTGATGAACAGCTTCCCGTCAAGCACCAGATGGGTAGTCTCCAGCAACCACTCCAACCCGGGACGATGCTCCGTTTCGGGAGTCTTGAGTTCATGTCCCTCGACGGCAGCTACGACATGATACTCCTTCCTCCGCCGCGCGACGACGACAATGGCGGCCGTCAGCCCGCCCACCGGCGGCGGAGTCAACGACGTCTTCCCCACGTGGCGGAAGAGCAACATCCGGGTCTGTCCCGTCACCTTCCCCACCGACGGAGGAGGAGGCGGGGCAGGCATGGCCAAGCAGGAGGCGGCACCTCGTCGGCTGTCGAGCGAGTCGACAGCGCCGGCGCCCCAACGGGGGACACATCGGGCGTCGACCTCGCGTCTGAGACGAAGACGAGCGTCGTTTCCCCGCAACACGCCAACCCCAAGCAGACGGACGACGCCAGCACGCTCGCGAAGGACTTGCTGGGCGTTAGCCTCGTGCCTCAGACAACGGCGCAGTCCGTCCCTGATGCGACTTTGTCCCCACCCGTCGATCAAGAGGTACCGACCGTTTCCCATCCCATGCCTTTTAGATTCAGCTGCGACCCACCAAGCGACCCTGCTTCGGTGGACGCTTTCATAAAGGCATGTCCAAACCCTCCGGGGTACCATATGCGGTCAACCTGGGACCGACTGACGGCCGTCTCGACCTACGGGCCCCTAGGTTCCGAGGAAGATGACGAGCCCGACTCTGGTTGGGATTTCTCCGGGCTCGGTGACCCCAGTGCCATGCGGGACTTCATGACCGCATGTGACTACTGCCTCTCCGATTGCTCCGATGATGGCCATAGCCTTGGCAACGAGGACTGTGGCCCAAGTCGCGAATGTTTCCACGTCGATCTAGGGGGTCTCGACGAAGGCAACCATCTTGGTATGCCGGAGGACGGTGATCCCCCTAGTCCTGCGCCTCGCATTGACATCCTTTGGGAGCTAGCTGTGGTCCCAGTCCCTGCGGGGGGTCAGGACGCACAGCTCGAGCAAATCCGCGAGATGCAGGCCAGGCTCGACGAGGAAGCAGGACAACTTGTGTAGCTTCGGCAAAATATCGGGCAGGAGTGGGCAGGCCGAGCACCGGCCGGAGAAGCGCGTCATCTGGCCCAGGATGTCCAGCACCGCATTACCGATGATGCCAGGGCGAGGCTGCCCCCAACTTCCAGTGGGGTCGGCCAGAACCTAGCTGCAGCAGCGATACTGCTCCGAGCGATGCCGGAACCATCCACCACCGAGGGGCGACGTATCTAGGGAAAGCTCAAGAATCTCCTAGAGGATGCCACGGTCCGACGAGCCGAGAGATCTGCCTCCCGAAGGCAGGGGTACCCCCGAAGCATCGCGCCGCGACTTCCCGATTCATGCGGGAAGCCTCGGTCCACACCGGGCGAACGCAGAACACCGCGCCTGCGGCCCCGGGTCGCCTCGTCAACGAGCACCACCGCCGCGACTGTCGAGCCCACCTCGACGAGAAGGTGCGCCGAGGCTACCACCGCAGGCGTGGGGGACGCTACGACAGCGGGGAGGATCGGAGCCCCTCGCCCGAACCACCCGGTCCGCAAGCTTTCAGCCGGGCCATACGACGGGCGCTATTCTCGACCCGGTTCCGAACCCCGACTACCATCACCAAGTACTCGGGGGAGTCAAAGCCGAAACTGTGGCTCGTGGACTACCGGCTGGCCTGCCAGCTGGGTGGGACAGACGATGACAACCTCATCATCCGCAACCTTCCCTTGTTCCTCTCCGACGCCGCCCGAGCCTGGCTGGAGCATCTGCCTCCTGCGCAGATCTCCAACAGGGACGATGTTGGAACTTGCTCTCTGGTGCAAGGGGATCCAACAGGGGTGTGTAGTGATGTAAACAGGGTTCTCGCGCAAGATGGCAATAGCTCTGTTTTATCTAGCCTCTCACGGGCACTGTGCGGGGGTATTTATAGGTATCTGAGTGCCCAACGTCCCGTGTTAAGGACGCATGTGCCCTCAGACACCTAGGTTATCCCCGGAATATTCCCATAAAGCGGGGTTATAGACCGTAATTACAGGGATGCCTTTACAAATTAGGCCCGTAACGCGCAGCGGCCACGCAGGGCCTGTTACAATGGGACGGATCACACGTGGGCCTCTACGCTGGACGAGGTCGCGAGATGGGAAGACCTCGTCACAGGTCTTCGTCCGATGACGTATGGGACGAAGGGTGAGCCTGTCCGTTGTCTTGTCTCCGTTGGTCCAATGACTGCGGCGAGGGCATCGAGCGAAGGGTGGCGTGTTCGCCTTCGCCCCAACATTTGCCCTCCGAGGGACCAGTTCGACTAAGTCATCTGGTGCCGAAGACGTCCCTAGATGGCGGAGACGCTGCCCTCGCTCGAAGTGGTTCCGCAGGGGTTTTTGACATGACCGTTGATTTGACACCATACTGTTGGACTGCGGGTTTCCCGAAGCGCTGCGCCCTGTGTATAAAAGGGGGCGGGGGCGGCGCGTTTTAAACTTTATCTTTCCGCGCTCCATGAAAACCCTAGCCGCCTTTTCCACCATCTTGCTGCTCGTCTGCCCTCCTTGCTCTTGTTCGCCGGAGATCTGGCCCGAGTGAAGCAGACCGCCCACCGCCGCCGACGGTACGTAGCGATGCCGACCTCTTCTTCTTCTGCTGCCGCTACGCCGCCGGCTGACGTGTCGTCTGAGGAGACGCTGAGTACAGTGGCGGCGGAGGAGTTGTGCCCCGGCGAAACGGTGGATTTCGATGTGTCGCGGATGTCCTCGGTCCGCGTGCAAGATATGCAGCGGCTTGGTTACTTTGGCGGGGGAGTCGCTCGTGTTCTGGGGATGGAGGAGGTCCCCGAGCCGGAGGGCGAGTTGGTTGTGTTCGAGGCGTTCTTTGCCGCTGGTCTTCGCCTGCCTGCGCACCGATTTGTGGGAGAAGTCCTGCGCAGATTTAATGTTCAGATCCATCAGCTGACTCCGAACGCCGTGGTGGCTCTGTCGAAGTATGTCTGGGCGACGACTTCGTATGGCGGACGACCTTCAGTCGAAGTCTTCGCGAAGTACTATTGCCTGCACTGGTAGAAGAGGATAATTGGAGATGAAGTTGCCCAGTTTGGGTCCTGTACATTTACGCCGAAGACCGGCAAGACCACGATGGAGGTAGTTGAGTTGGTTCCTTGCGCCCGCAACAAGTGGGGCAATTGCATGAGTTTTGGTTCTACGTCGCGGAGGGCACAGTCAAAGACCATCCGGGGCTCCCCGTGTCCGAGATGTGCTCGCATTTTTACTCAGCATACCCGCCGTTTGAAGTGGCGGAGGAGGATGCAGACGAAGGGGCCCTTCGGTGCGCCGCCGGCCTGAGCAGCGGGCGCGATTTGGTTGAGGAGTTTGTGGCGTACGGGGTATGGCCTTTGGCGCATGGCTGGGCGTTGGGCGAAGTATGCCCTCGCCAGATGCCTTCCCATGGTGGGAAGCTGGTGCGAAGTCCCGCCTTCGCGCTGGATCTGCATAGCCGCGATCCGGTCGCCTTTGTGCGTGAGGCGGAGGATGGGGCGGTGCGGATCGTTGGTCGGTACGTGCCGAAGACAGAGGGCCAGCGTAGCTGGGATATTCGCGGGTCTACTGACCGCTTGAACAGGGTTTTTGAGTTGAATCGTCTGCCGTATGGCAGTTATCCCGGCCAAGACGATGTGGATCGTCGCGGGAAGAAACCGGTGGTAGAGACTTGAGACGACCCCGCGCCGGCAGCCGCCCCGTCCTCTAAGAAGAGGAAACTAGGTACTGCTATGGGAGGACTTGGGGTTTCCGATGGTTTTGCTAGGGAGTTGATGAGGACATGCGCGACCCCGGGGGGAAGGATGTCTTCGCCCGAGCTCCAGGAGTCTTCGGAGCGGATGCTGAGGGTTACCGGGGGTTGGTGGCCTAAGAATGTTCCTATCCCCTGCGCGACCGGCGAAGACTTTTTTACATCTCGCATGGTTCGTGATTGGAAAGTGTTTCCTTACAGGCGGAATATTGCTGTTGTTGTGTCGGCAGTGATGGACAAGGATCATCAGGGAGCTGCACAGAAGCGCCAGGCGGTCGTCAGGCTTCATGAGGCCAGGCCGAAGAGGCAGCGGGGGGCTGCGAAGGCTACTGCTCCCGGCGGAGGCCAGCCGCCGCTGGCGGCAAAGTCGGCTGTCCCTGCATCCAGCAGGGCGCCGGAGGCTGCAAAGGCGGCTGCCGCCGGTGGTTCCAAGTCTGCGAAGGATGCCCCTGCGTCCATCAGGGTGCCAGAGGCCGTGAAGGCGGCCCGAGGGTTGCCGCCGCCAGGCAAGCGCGTCGCCGACTTCGCCACCGACATTAGTGTGGACGATTATCTTGTTGGTAAGTCGTTGGCTCGAGTTTTTTTTATAATTTGTTGATACGTCGCAGGGTCGGATGAAGGCCAACTTGTTGTTGTTCCGCCTGCCGCGGCGACCATGGCGGCTGCCGTAGTGCCAAAGGCGAAGGGCGGTGCTCTTAGTGCCGGCGGCGAGATACCGGCACTCACTGCCGTCAGGGACGAGGCGGGTGCTGTGTCCCGCCAGCTGAAGGAGATGAAGGAGGCACTAAGTCAGGTACGTTGAGCTAGACTTCGATTTTTTACCGGCTTCGTTGGGGCTGCGGCCTTATGTGTGTCTTGTAGGCGGCTGACTTCGCAGACCGCGCAGCGTCGGGGCCCCTCACGGCAGTTGTGTCTGCCGAAGTCGAGAGACTTCGGACGCAACATGCTGACGCCGTCCGGGAAAAGTCGGCCGCCGACAGTAAATGCCGCAAGCTGGCGGATAAGGTGGCCGCGCTGGAGGGTGAGAAGACTGACCTCCGGCGCCAACTGGCGGAGGAGAGGAAGGAGGCCAATGAGGCCCTCGCCAAGGCGCAGTCTGCGCAGGCGGAGGCCAATTTGGCGCGGGCGGAGGGCAGTCTTGCCAAGCAGCGCGCCGAGCAGTTGGAGGAGCGGCTCAGCGCTCTGCAGGCTCGTGTGGAGAGGGCTGAGGCCTCGACGCGCTCGGAGGCTGAGCGGACACGCAAACAGCTTATGGATTCATACCATGAGCTGGGTGCGCGGACCGCTGACTTCGAAGTGCCGGATCGAGAGCCCGAACTTCGCTGCCTTGAGTGGATACAGGAGGAGTTGGTGGCGCTTCCCGCCATCGTGGAGGGGTTTATGTCATATGCCTCCCTGGTCACCTGTGAGGGGGCGATGAACGCGCTCTCTCGCGAAGGGTGCCGGCACTATGAGGTCTTCGACCAAGCTGATGAGGACTTCGAGCGCGATATCTACAAGGTTGAGGACCCTGTGGTGAAGGAATCCGCGGGAGCCCTCTACGACCGGATGTGGGGCCCCCACGGTCGGGAGGTGGTCAGGGAGCGGGCCGAGACGGCGAGGGGTCAGGTAATGTTTGGCTCTTGTTTGGTGTTTGTTGAATGTGGGCTATGTATGGGTTTGCTGAATTTGTGTGTTGTGTCTTAGGCGGCGCGTGGCGAGAGGGTGGATGACTTCGGGGCTTTGAACAGCGAGCTGCCTGAGCCGGAGCCGATCCTGGCGGCGGCTGTGTCCGAGGCCGCCCTAGAGCCGCCCTCGGAAACCGCCGAAGGCATTCCTGATGTCCCCGCAGCCACTGCGACCGGCGGAGGCCCGTCGCCAACTGCCGCGCCGAGGGATGAGGATCCTGTGAAGGTGGCGGCGGAGCCGACAGCGGAGGATCCCGCGACGGCCAGGTCTTCGCAGGTGGCTTAGTCGGTGTGGGTAGTTAGGGAATTTTGGATATGTTGCTGAATCTTGGTTGCTGCGCAGGTTCAAGATTTTGGGCCTGCGCACGCAACCGCTACTACTAATTTTTTGGCGGCTTCGACCGTGGATGATGGTAATAAATTGGATGGGTCTGCATCTGAGTTTTCTGATTTTGGTGACTCTGGGAGCTCGGTTGAGTGGACTGAGTCGTCGGATGAGGACTTGGACTACTTTGCGGCCTTGGATGTGGCAGCGGCGGAGGCTTCGCCGCAAGCTGCAGATGCTGAAGTTGTGCCTGGTCCGAGTATTGGGCGTAGGCGGCGAAGGGCGGTTGCGAAGCGTAGAGTGAGTGGGGCGGACGGCGGTCGGCTTCGTGTGAGTAGGGCTGGCAGGCAGGAACTGTTGTCCTTGCCGGCCGCTGTGAGTGCAGGTGAGGGGGAGTTGCGAAGTCTTTTTACGGGTGAGGTGCTTAGGATAATGTTATTTAACTATAGGGAGATGGGAATTATCCCGAAGGTTGAGCCGATGTAGAGTGTGATGCCCTCGCTTGTACATGTGTAATGGCTTGTATGATGAGGTTGTGTGCCTTCGCACACTCGGCTATGTTCGCGAAGGCGTTACGTACTTGGTCTGGTGTATTTGTTATGTTGGTCTGGTGCGCATGTAGTCGGTCTTTGTGCTGACAGTTTGGAGTAGTCGTTTTCGCACTTGTTAAGCTTCGTCCGGCTGTTCCCTTAAGCAATTGTTGCACGGATAGTCTTTGCGGAAGACTTCGATTCGTGGCACTTGTTGCGCTATCCCTGTTGCACCCTTAGGCGACTTATGCACGGGTAGTCTTCGCGGAAGACTACGATTTTTCACACTTATTGTGCTAGTCCGGTTGCACCCTTAGGCGACTTCTGCACGGATAGTCTTCGTGGAAGACTTCGATTTTTTCGCACTTATTGTGGTAGTCCGGCTGCACCCTTAGGCGACTTCTGCAGGATAGTCTTCGCAGAAGACTTCGATTTTTTCGCACTTATTGTGCTAGTCCGGCTGCACCCTTAGGCGACTTCTGCACGGATAGTCTTCGCAGAAGACTTCGATTTTTTCGCACTTATTGTGCTAGTCCGGCTGCACCCTTAGGCGACTTCTGCACGGATTGTCGCACGCGAGGGTAGCTAACGCTGGGCCTCGCGGTGACCTTGTATTGGTCGAATGTCGAAGACCGTCGGCGCGGTCTTTTTTCGATGTAGATTTTTGCGGGGGATTTTTCACTTTTATGTTACATGACTCCGCCTCGTTAAAAACCTCACCCCCCGGGAGGAAAAGAGTGCAGGCCGGAATAAAATTGTTTTTGCAAACTACAAGGGCGAATCGGCCCTGATGAGTCAAACAAAAAATTTGCGGAGATTGTCGATGTTCCAGGAGTGCTCCAGGTCTTCGCCGTTTGGCGTTGCGAGCCTGTAGGCGCTGGGGGAAGCCTTCGTCTTGACAATGAAAGGGCCCTCCCACTTGGGCTCCAGCTTGCCCCTGGACTCTGTCCGAGCTGTTCGGACGAGTACGAGGTCCCCTTCGCTGAATTCCCTCGGGATGACTGCGTGGTCGCGCCATGCTTTTGTCTGGGCTTGGTATTTATTTAGAGCATGTAGGGCGAAGACTCGGTCTCCATCGATGAGATCCTTCGAAGTGGGCTCGTCCACGTCGGGGACGGCTGACGGAACTGTTCGCGGGGACCCATGTTTTATTTCTTTTGGGGTCATGGCCTCCGATCCATATAGAAGGCGGAAAGGGGTGAACCCGGTCGCCCTGCACTCAGTCGTGTTTAGCGCCCAGACCGCCTCAGGTAGCAAATCGGCCCACTTGCCCTTTTTTCGTCGAGGAGCATCTTTTTGACAGATGTGAAAATTTTCCCATTGGCGCGTTCCACAACTCCGTTGGACTGCGGGTGATATACTGAGGCGAAGGCAAGCTTGGTGCCGATGGAGAAGCAAAAATCCTTGAAGTCTTGGCTGTCAAACTGTTTGCCGTTGTCAAATGTTAGTTTGGACGGTACTCCGAAGTGGCAAACAATGTTTTGCCAAAAGAATTTCTGTGCAGTCTTTGATGTTATTGTGGAAACAGCCCTCGCCTCGATCCATTTGGTAAAGTATTCGACAACGACGAAGGCGAACTTAAGGTTCCCCTAAGCCGTGGGCAGGGGCCCGACGATGTCCAGGCCCCAGCGCTGGAGAGGCCAGGTGTGGGCAATCAGCTTTGTAAATTGCGAGGGGCTGCCTGATCGAGGAGAAAACTTCTGGCAGGCTTCACAAAACCTTGCAACCCGATTTGCGGCGCAGATCATTGCGGGCCAGTAGAAACCTTGGCGAATCACCTTTGCGGCTAGGGCCCTTGGCCCTGCGTGAGAGCCGCAAGTACCACTGTGGACTTCGCGCAGGATTTGGATGCCTTCGGTCTCGGTGACACATTTAAGCATTGGCTGACTGACCCCTTTCTTGTAGAGTTGGCCCTCAATCAGTGTGAAGTCCCGGCTTCGATGTTTGAGGCGCTTGGCCTCGTTGATGTCGGTTGGGCGGTAGTACCCTTGTAGGAACAGGGTTATTGGTGCCCGCTAGTCTTCGGTCATAATAAGGTTGACTATGCGGTGGCCCTCGCTGTCATTGGTTATTTGGAGCTCTTCGGGGCTCCGGACGGCTGGCGTGCCGATGACATGGTAGAACACGTCGGAGGGTAGGGACTCGCCTCTGGCGGCAGCCTTGGCCAGTGCGTCGGCCTCTTCATTCTTGGCCCGGTCCACATGCTGCAAGGTGAATCCCTTGAATTGTCTCTCGAGACTTCGGATGGCCGCGAGGTATTGCATAAGTGCGAGGTCCTTTGATGCATAGTCTTTCTCGACTTGGCCGGCAACGACCTTGGAGTCTGTTCTGATGATGCAGGTGGTGACCCCAAGGGCCCTCAGCTTGCGGAGGCTGAGGATGACTGCTTCGTATTCTGCTATGTTATTTGTGCATCTGTCGGATTCCAGAGCGAAGCTGAGGCGTGCTGCGTATCTGTGCTTGACCCCGGCGGGTGAGGTGATGACTGCAGCGGCGCCTGCCCCCGCATGGCACCACGCGCCGTCGCAGTGGATCGTCCAAACCTTCTCTGCGGACGGGTCCGGCTGTGTTATTGGCCCAGTCCAGTCGACGACGAAGTCTGCCAGGACTTGTGACTTGATGGCTGTCCTGGGCTCGAAATTGATGTGGTAGCTGGAGAGTTCGGCCGCCCACTTGGCAATCCTCACCGATGCCTTCGGGTTTCTGAACAATTCACCGAGTCCCCTGTCTGAGGTGACCTGGACCTTGAATGCTTCAAAATAATGGCGCAATTTGCGCGAAGACATAACAACTGCGTAGGCAATCTTCTCCAGTTATGTCATGTTACATTTGGACGGTGTCAGCACTTCGGAGACGTAGTAAACTGGGCACTGCCTGATCACGCCCGCAACTGTCTGCTCCTGCACCAGTGCTGCGCTGACCGCATGCGGCGAAGCCGCAACATAGAGCAACAAGGGTAGTGAAGAGTCGGGGCTTGTAAGGACTGCCAACTCCGACAGGTACTGTTTTAATGAGGCGAAGGCCGCTGCCTGCTCTGGTCCCCAAGCGAAGTCTTTTGCGCCACGGAGAGTTTTGAGGAAAGGGAGACTTCGCTCAGCGGATTTGGAGATGAATCTGTTGAGGGCGGCTAACCTGCCCGTCAGGCGCTGGACGTCTCTGGCGGACTGCGGAGGCGTCATGTTGATGATGGCCTAGATTTTGGTTGGGTTGGCCTTGATGCCGCAGTGTGATACGAGGTAGCCCAATATTTTGCCTTGGCGAACGCCGAAGACGCACTTTTCCGGGTTCAGGCGAAGTCGTGCGTCTCGCATGTTCGCGAATGTCTCGGCGAGGTCAGCGAGATGGTCCTCCTTGCTCTTGCTGGCGATGACGATGTCGTCCACATATGTGAATATATTTCTACCAACTTGCCCTTTGAGCACTGTTTTGGTAAGCCGGGAGAAGGTGGACCCGGCGTTCTTGAGTCCCTCCGGCATTCTGATGAAGCAATATGTGCCGAAGGGTGTTATAAAGCTGGTGCTAGCCTTGTCTTCCTCCTTCATGTATATCTGGTGGTAACCGGAGAAGCAGTCGAGGAGTGACATGACTTCGCATCTGGCCGCGCTATTGACTATTTTGTCGATCCGCGGCAACGAGAAGTTGTCCTTTGGGCAGGCCTTGTTGAGACTGGTGAAGTCGATGCACATTCGCCACTTGCCGCTCTTTTTCTGCACCATCACAACGTTGGAGAGCCACGTGGGGTAAGCCACCGGCTCGATGAATTTGGCTTCCAGGAGGCGGTGTACCTCTGCCTTGGCGGCCTCTGTCTTCTCGTCGGACATTTTGCGAAGCCGCTGTTTTTCGGTCTCACCGAAGGGTCGATTCCCAGGCTGTGCTCAATTATGGATCGGCTGACCCTGACCAGGTCGAGGGCTGACCAGGTGAAGACATCTTTGTTCTTGGACAGGCAGCAGAGGAGTTTCTCCTCTTCATGCGAAGTGAGGTCTTCGCTGATAGTGACTGTCTGCTTGGGCGTGGCCAGGTCGAGGGGAACGGTCTTGGTCCTGTCGTTGCTTTGCAGCTGTGCCTTGTCGTGCTCTTTGTCGGTTGGGCTGACGGACGCAGAGACCTCGCGCTGAGCCGTGAGGCAGTGCACATTTCTTTGTCTGGGGACGAAGTCCCGCTCTATGTTGCGTGCAGTCTGTTGATTGCCGTAGACCGCAATGGCGCCTAACGGACCTGGTATCTTCATGCACAGGTACAGTCCGTGAATGGCTGCCTCAAACTTGTTGATAGAGCCCCGGCCCATGATGGCGTTGTACGGATACACCATATCGACGATATCAAAAGTTATTTGCTCACTTCGGGCATTGGGTGCTACACCGAAGGAGAGAGGCAGGTCTATTTTACCGACAGGGAAAGTGCCCTTGCCGCCGAAACCATACAATGGGTTGTCCGAATGCTTGAGCAGACTATGGCTTATGCCCATGCGGTCGAAGGCATGGAGGAAAATGATGTCTGCTTGACTGCCATTGTCGACTAGGACTTTGTGTAGGTCCCAGCCTGCCACGCTGCAGTTAATAACCATGGCGTCGATGTGGGGGGCGATGCGCAGGTCGACGTCTCGTGCGTCAAAGGTTAGCGGTAAGTGGGACCACTTCGTCTGCACGACTGGGCCGGTGATGGCGATGTGGTTGATGCTGCCGTAGTGGTCCCGCTTCTGCCGCTTTGTGTCGAAGTCAGTGCTGGACCCCCCAGTGATCATATGGATGACTCCGCGATACGGCTAATCGGCGAAGTCTTCTTGTTTCGGGGCGTGGGGGTGAGGGATGTTCTGATGTTGCTGGTGTGGAGGTGGGGGTGGAGGAGGTACGATTTGTACTTCCTGGTGGTGTTGGTATGCGTGGTGCAGTGGATGCGGGGCGGGGGCGTGGATGTATGGTGGAGGGGGTTGCTGATAAGTGTGTGCGACAACTCTGGGGTTGTCGGCTGGCTGCGCCCGTGCCATCCTGTCTTTGGTGGCCTTCGTTTCTGGGCAGTCTTTGGTTTGGTGGGCGCAGTCTTCGCCATGAAAAAGACAGTAGAATCGGCATGGCGGCTGCGCACGCCCCCGACCCCTACCGCGGGTTCCGTTTCCGCGGCCCTAGGGGGGATACTCCTGGCGGCGAGGGGCATCAGCAGCGGGGTGCTGGTTGGCGATGTTGTGCACTTGCTGCTGATTGCGGCCGTCTCGACCGGAGTCTGGTTGCGGAGTCCTCGTCCACGTGCGGCTGGACTCTGGAGCATCTTTGGGTTTCCGCTGAGACTCAACCTTGCGCTGGTGGAGCTCTTCGGACTTGGCATATTTTTCAAAGAGCTGATATAATTCCTGGAGGTTCTTGGGCGGGTCCCTGATGCAGTGGCTGTAAAGGACACCGGCGCGAAGGCCACTGATGGCGTAGTGGATGGCGATCTGGTCATCAACTGAGGGCAGCTGTGACTTGAGTGTAAGAAACTTGCGGTAATACTCCCGCAGAGTCTCTTTTTCCAGCTGCTTGCAGAGTGAGAGTTCGGCCAAGGCGTCGGTGTCTGGGCGGTACCCTTGGAAGTTGAGCAGGAATTTGTCCCGGAGGCTTCTCTAGGAGTCAATGGACAGCAGAGGCAACCTGGTGAACCAGGTGAGAGCTGGGCCTTCGAGGGCGATGATGAAAGACTTGGCCATTGTGGCGTTGTCCCCTCCGGAAGATGCAACGGCGACCTGATAACTCATGATGTATTGTGCTGGGTCAGTGCTGCCGTTGTACTTGGGATAGGTCCCTGCACGGAAGTTGGCGGGCCAGGGCATCACTTGCAGATGTGGCGCCAGGGGACTTCGCTCGTCGAGGTAGTTGACCCCTTGGAATGGCGCGGCATGTGGGAAGGTGTGGTCGCGCTGGGGGAAAAGCGGGTCTTCCAGTTGTGCGCGCTGTTGCAGGGGTGGTCCATGCTGCAGGCCAAGGTGGCCTTCGCGCATGTCTTCCAGTTGTGCGCGTTGTTGCCGGTCCATGCTACAGGCCGAGGTGGCCTTCGCGCTGCATCAGCGCGATCTCCCGCTCGAGGTCCTGGGCCTTCTGCTCTTCGTCGCGTATCATTTGCCGCACCTTGGCTAGTGCGGACACGCGCTGGCGCTTGGCCTCCAGTATCTCTTTTTGCCTCTGGAGATTGCGGTTCTTGAGGCGCAGGGCGCGCAGCTGTAGCTGTTCTTCCGCTGAGACGCCAAGGACCTCACCGTCCTCGGTGAGGTCCGCGCCCTCCGGTGGGGCGAAGCCTGGGGGGGTTGCGATTGTCCTTCAAGGCCGCAGGTGCGGAAAGCATCGTCTTCGCAGGTGTGGAGAACGTCGTCTTCAGTAGCCTCGTGGTGAGTGGAGTGGGTGAGGGCGAGGGCCTTACCCTTTTTTGCGGCCAGCAGTGCTGCCTTCGCAGCCTCGTCAGCCTTCGAGTTAACTTTCTTGGGTGCCATCACGGGTGGTTTTTTCGTCGCACGAACGGTGGGCGCCAAATGTTGGAACTTGCTCTCTGGTGCAAGGGGATCCAACGGGGGTGTGTAGTGACGTAAACAGGGTTCTCGCGCAAGATGGCAATAGCTCTGTTTTATCTAGTCTCTCACGGGCACTGTGCGGGGGTATTTATAGGTATCTGAGTGCCCAGCGTCCCGTGTTAAGGACACATGTGCCCTCAGACACCTAGGTTATCCCCGGAATATTCCCATAAAGCGGGGTTACAGACCGTAATTACAGGGATGCCTTTACAAATTAGGCCTGTAACGCGCAGTGGCCACGCAGGGCCTGTTACAATGGGCCGGATCACACGTGGGCCTCTACGCTGGACGAGGTCACGAGATGGGAAGACCTCATCATAGGTCTTCGTCCGATGACGTATGGGACGAAGGGTGAGCCTGTCCGTTGTCTTATCTCCGTTAGTCCAATGACTGCGGTGAGGGCATCGAGCGAAGGGTGGCGTGTTCGCCTTCGCCCCAACAGACGACCTGGTCAAAGCCTTCGCCGGCAACTTCCAGGGCACATACGTGTGCCCTGGGAACTCCTAGGATCTCCGAAGCTGCCGCCAGCAGCCGAGAGAATCCCTCCGGGACTACATCCGGCGATTTTTGAAGCAGCGCACCGAGCTGCCCAACATCACCGACTCGGATGTCATCGGCGCGTTCCTCGCCGGCACCACTTGTCGCGACCTGGTGAGCAAGCTGGGTCGCAAGACCCCCACCAGGGCGAGCGAGCTGATGGACATCGCCACCAAGTTCGCCTCTGGTCAGGAGGCGGTCGAGGCCATCTTCCGGAAGGACAAGCAGCCTCAGGGGCGCCAGCCGGAAGACGTCCCCAAGGCGTCCGCTCAGTGCGGCGCGAAGAAGAAGGGCAAGAAGAAGTCGCAAGCGAAACGCGGCGCCGCCGACGCATACCTTGTCGCCGCCGCCGAGCATAGGAACCCTCGGAAGCCTGCGCTAACCTGTTCGACAAGATGCTCAAGGAGTCATGCCCCTATCATCAGGGTCTCGTCAAGCACACCCTTGAGGAGTGCGTCATGCTTTGGCGCTACTTCCACAAGGTCGGGCCCCCGGCGGAAGGTGGAAGAGCCCACAACAACGACAAGAAGGAGGATCACAAGGCAGAGGAGTTCCCCGAGGTCCACGACTGCTTCATGATCTACGGTGGGCAAGTGGCGAACGCCTCGGCTCGGCACCGCAAGCAAGAGCACCGGGAGGTCTGCTCGGTAAAGGTGGCGGCGCCAGTCTACCTAGACTGATCCGACAAGCCCATCACCTTCGACCAGGGCGACCACCCCGACCGCATGCCGAGCCTAGGAAAGTACCCGCTTGTTGTCGATCCCGTCATCAGCAACATCAGGCTTACCAAGGTTCTCATGGACGTAGGCAGCAGCCTCAACATCATCTACGCCGAGACCCTCGGGCTCCTGCAGATCGATCTGTCCTCAATCTGGGCCGGCGCGGTGCCCTTTCACGGGATCATCCCCGGGAAACACGTCCAACCCCTTGGGCAACTCGATCTGCCCGTCTGCTTCGGGACTCCCTCCATCTTCCGAAAGGAAACCCTCATGTTCGAGGTGGTCGGGTTCCGAGGGACCTACCACGCAGTGGTGGGGAGACCATGCTACACCAAGTTCATGGCCATCCCCAATTACACCTACCTCAAGCTCAAGATGCCGGGCCCCAACGGGGTCATCACCGTCGGCTCCACGTATCGACACACGTACGAATGCGACGTGGAGTGGTGGAGTACGCCGAGGCCCTCGCCGAATCCGAGGCCCTCATCGCCGACCTGGAGAACCTCTCCAAGGAGGCGCCAGATGCGAAGCGCCACACTGACAACTTTGAGCCAGCTGAGACGGTTAAGTCCGTCCCTCTCAACCCCAGCAACGACGCCTCCAAGCAAGTCCGGATCGGCTCCGAGCTCGACCTCAAATAGGGAGCAGTGCTCGTCGACTTTCTCCGCGCGAACGCCGAAGTTTTTGCGTGCAGTCCCTCGGACATGCCTAGCATACCGAGGGATGTCGCCGAGCACTCGCTGGATATCCGAGCTGGAGCCCGAGCCATGAAGCAGCCTCTGCGCCGATTCGACAAAGAAAAGCGTAGAGCCATAGGCGAGGAGATCCACAAGCTGATGGCTGCAGGGTTCATCAAAGAGGTATTCCATCCCGAATGGCTTGCCAACCCTGTGCTTGTGAGAAAGAAAGGAGGGAAATGGCGGATGTGTGTAGACTACACTGGTCTAAACAAAGCATGTCCGAAAGTTCCCTACCCTCTGCCTCACATCGATCAAATCGTGGATTCCACTGCTGGGTGTGAAACCCTGTCTTTCCTCGATGCCTACTCAGGGTATCACCAAATCAGGATGAAAGAGTCCGACCAGCTTGCGACTTCTTAAATCACACCCTTTGGCATGTACTGCTACGTTACTATGCCATTCGGTTTGAGGAATGCGGGTGCGACATACCAAAGGTGCATGAACCACGTGTTCGGAGAGCACATTGGTCGAACGGTCGAGGCTTACGTCGATGACATCGTAGTCAAGACGAGGAAAGCCTCCGACCTCCTCTCCGACCTTGAAATGGCATTCAAGTGTCTCAAGGCGAAAGGCGTAAAACTCAATCCCGAGAAGTGTGTATTCGGAGTCCCCCTGAGGCATGCTCCTGGGGTTCATCGTCTCCGAGCGGGGCATCGAGGCCAACCCGAAGAAAATCGCGGCCATCACCAACATGGGGCCCATCAAGGAGTACAGAGGGTCATGGGATGCCTTGTGGCTCTGAGCCGTTTCATCTCGCGCCTCGACGAAAGAGGCCTACCTTTGTACCGCCTCTTAAGGAAGACCGAACGCTTCACTTGGACCCCCGAGGCCGAGGAAGCCCTCGGGAACCTAAAGGCGCTCCTTACAAGCGTGCCCATCTTGGTGCCCCCCGCCGCCGGAGAAGCCCTCTTGATCTACGCCGCCGCTACCACTTAGGTGGTCAGCACCGTGATCGTGGTTGAGAGACGAGAAGAAGGGCATGCATTGCCCGTCCAGAGGCCAGTCTACGTCATCAGTGAGGTACTGTCCGAGACCAAAATCCGCTACCCACAAATCCAGAAGCTACTGTACGCAGTAATTCTGACTCGGCGAAAGTTGCGACACTACTTCGAGTCTCATCCGGTGACTGTGGTGTCATCCTTCCCCCTAGGAGAGATCATCCAGTGCCGAGAGGCCTCGGGTAGGATTGCAAAGTGGGTGGTGGAGATCATGGGCAAGACAATCTCGTTCGCCCCTCGGAAGGCCATCAAGTCCCAAGTCTTAGCGGACTTTGTGGCTGAATGGGTCAACACCCAGCTTCCAGCAGCTCCGATCCAACCGGAACTCTGGACCATGTTTTTCGACGGGTCGCTGATGAAGACAGGAGCGGGCGCGGGCCTGCTCTTCATCTCACCCCTCGGGAAGCACCTCCGCTACGTGATGCGCCTCCATTTCCCGGCGTCCAACAACGTGGCCGAGTACGGGGCTCTAGTTGATGGGTTGCGCATCGCCATCGAGCTAGGGGTCCGACGCCTCGACGCTCGTGGCGACTCGCAGCTTGTCATTGACCAAGTCATGAAGAACTCCCACTGCCGCGACCCGGAGATGGAAGCATACTGCGATGAGGTTTGGCGCCTGGAGGACAAGTTCTACGGGCTCGAGCTCAACCACATCGCCCGACGATACAACGAGACTGCGGACGAGCTGGCTAAGATAGCCTCGGGGCAGACAACAGTTCCCCCGGACGTCTTCTCCCGAGACCTACATCAACCCTCAGTCAAGACCGACGACACGCCCGAGCCCGAGAAGGTCTCGGCCCTGCCCGAGGCGCCCTCGGCTCAGCCCGAGGCACCCTCGGCCCCCGAGGATGAGGCACTGCGCGTCGAGGGAGAGCGGAATGGGGTCACGCCTAATCGAAACTGGCAGACCTCGTACCTGCAATATCTCCACCGAGGAGAGCTACCCCTTGACAGAGCCGAAGCTCGGCGACTGGCACGGCGCGCCAAGTTGTTCGTCTTGCTGGGTGACGGGAAGGAGCTCTACCACCGAAGCCCCTCAGGCATCCTCCAGCGATGCATATCCATCACCGAAGGTCAGGAGTTATTACAAGAAATACACTCGGGGGCTTGCGGTCATCACGCAGCGCCTCGAGCCCTTGTTGGAAACGCCTTCCGACAAGGTTTCTACTAGCCAACCCTGGTGGCTGACGCCACTAGGATTGTATGCACCTGCCAAGGGTGTCAATTCTACGCAAGGCAGACTCACCTGCCCGCTCAGGCCCTGCAAACAATACCCATCACCTGGCCGTTCGCTGTGTGGGGTCTGGACCTGTTGGGGGCCTTCGTCCTCCGAAGGTCCTCAAAAACATGATTTGACAATGTTTTCCAAGTGGATTATGTGAACAGGTATTTTAGGACTCAGAATTATGAATATGAAGCACGGCCAGGACGAAGCCTGAACCAGACGAAGGACGAGCGCAGCCGAAGCTGTGCGCAGGGAAGCTTCGTCGCGACAGCAGAGGGGGGAACTGACTTAGAGATGAAAAGACTACGTGGACCTTGACAGATTTTCATAAGTCATTGACGAATGTAATGGACATGAATGTAATTTTATGTGGGCTGCGTCCCACATCTATAAATAGATGAACAGTACTCCCGTACTGTTCACGCTGACTTGGCATTTGCTTTTGCGTCACGCTTCTATTCTTTACTTTCTCTCAGGACCGAAGGTACACTTGTAATTTGAAATCATTTCTATTTTTCCATGTTAATAAAATAGAAATGATTTTATGCTGTTTACATTATATTTTGTGTCTCATATGAATCCTTTGTCATTACTTGTTATATTTACAAAGGTATGTCCCTTATGACCTTCGTCCTAAAATCACTATGTCCTGAAGGGGCATAATGTTTCGAAGGACGAAGGACTTTAATGTTTAACACTTTTTATGTTGCCTTGTTCTTAACTCGAAGCATTTGAGAACAAGTCCCCAACATTGGCGCCCACCTCCGGTGAACTCACTTCCACTTCGAGTTTTTTGAACACCTTCGGAAGCTGTAGACCTTCGCTATGGCACCGAAGAAAGCTTCAGCGGCTGGGGCTGCAGCACTGCAACCGCTGGACCACAACCAAGAGACCTTCTCTCTTCGGGAGGCTCGAAGCCAGAAGAGAAAGGCCGTCAGCCCGACGCTTCAGGAGGAAGAGCTAGACCAAGAAATCAGGGATATGGAGATGCTACATCAACAGGTGCAGAGGAAGAAGGAGAAGATGGCCCGGCTAGCTGAGTTGCAACGGCAGATAGACGAAGCCTCTGAGGAAGTTCGCCATCTTACTCAAGATGAGCAAAACAGAAGGCCTCAGCAGAAAGACCTTCATCAGGAGGGCTTCGTCAACGAAGATGACTGGTATGACAATTTCCATCAGGGAAATTTTGTTTTCGATGATGCTTCTCCTTTGTCCGCTGAGCTGCAGGCTACACCTTGGCCTTCGTCCTATAAGCCACCCCAGCTTCCCATGTTCGATGGCCATTCGGACCCGAAGCAGTTCTTGATGGGTTACGAAGCAACAGTGTCTTCGTATGGTGGCAATGCTGCAGTAATGGCAAAGTCTTTCGTTATGGCCGTCAGGAGTGTTGCTCAGACCTGGTATTCCTCCCTTCGGCCAGGAACGATCACTTCATGGCAAAAGCTGAAGGATATGTTACTGACTAGCTTTCAAGGATTTCAGACGAAGCCGGTCACAGCTCAAGCCTTGTTCCAGTGCATTCAGGATCATGAAGAATACCTTCAGGCGTATGTCCGAAGGTTCTTACGTTTGAGGGCGCAGGCACCAACGGTGCCCAATGAAATTGTTATCGAAGCCATGATCAAGGGGCTTCGTCCTGGACCTGCAGCTCAATACTTTGCTAAAAAGCCGCCTCAGACCCTGGAGAAACTGCTCCAAAAGATGGATGAGTACATTCGTGCTGACAATGACTTTCGCCAAAGAAGGGAGGAGGCCTTCAGATTTTCTGAAATGACCAGGGGCTTCGGAGGAAGATACTACCCGAGGCATGTCCGGTCCATTCACAGCTCCACTCAGAATGATGATAAGGGGAGTCAGCAGAGCAGACCGCAGTGCTCCTCACAGGCTTCGGGGCAACAACAAGCTTCCTTCCGGCCACCAGCTCCGAGAGGCAGAGGCGCCAGGGGCTTCGGCGGAAGATTCGGAGACCAACCAAGGAAATTGTTTTGCTTGTTCTGTGGAGAAAGCAAGGGCCATACCACCAGGACATGCCATATTACAATCCAGAAGCAAAGGGAGATAGCCGAAGCTGCATCTCAACAAGTTCAGCCGAAGCAGGTCATGCATACTGCTTCGTATCATCCGCCTTACATTCCACAATACATAGACAACCACCCTGCAGCTTCTGTAGCTTCGGCAAGTCAACCTCAAGCTTCCTGGCAACAGCCCCCACCTCCACCTCCATTGCAACAGGGTCAACAGCCAGAAGGGAGTCAATATGCTCCACATCAAAGGGACTTCAGAGAACAATCTGAAGCTCGCACAGTCAACAGCACTGTGCCAGAGTCGAAGCACATTTATTGACACATATCCTACCTTTGATAGCAGTCTTTTCCATTCAGTTCTATTCTCTGTAGCAAAAAACATTGATAGTTTCCATGTAATAATTTCGCTGTTTCCCACGAGGAAAATCTATTTTCTCCACAGGCTTAAGTTTTTGTGTTAACAAGGAGGACCTTCGAAGTATTAAAAATCCTTCGGAGTAACAGAAAGTCGTTCTAAGGAACGCAGAGTAAGTTCATGAAGTCACAAAAAGCCGTTCCAAAGGGAGCGCAGTGTAAGTTTTCTGCTCAAAAGTCGTTCCTAAAGGAATGCAGAGCTTACAGCGAAAAGTCAACGCTGATACCGTCTAAGTAAAAGACGAAGAAGCTCCAAAGACGTTCCTAAGGGAATGCAGAGCTTATACCGTCTAAGTAAAAGGCAAAGAAGCTCCAAAGACGTTCCTAAGGGAATGCAGAGCTTACGAATGTATTTTGTGTGTATCTTCGGAACAGACGTCATTTGCATAACATAACATCATCACATCATTTCGCATAGCATAAGCATCATACATCATGTTGCATACGGCAAAAGAAGGGCACACAGTATTAACCTTCGAAAGAATGATTTGAGAAAGTGCAAATTGTGCAAAGTTACGAGGGAATACAATGATAATCTTTGGAAAATAGCTTCGGAGGCTGTTTTTACGAAGCATGGTTGAGCTTCATCAGAGCAATATCAAAATTGTTTAAGCTTCGGAGAACGCTTTCACGAAGCATGGATGTGATTTATCAGAACAAGTTTTAACGGAGAATGTTTTCTTCACGAAGCATGAAAAGAAGGGAAGGTGTTTTTTCGCCGAAGGCTCAAAAAGGTATGTATGTAGAGTTTCATGCATCGTAAAGAATTGAATAATGAAAAGAAACTTGTATATTACATTCAAATGTACAAAATGTTACAGAGATCACACTTTAAATGTTTTTTCTAAATAGTATCTAGTCTTCTCTTAATACCGCTTCGGCGGCTTCATTTAGAAGTTGATCAACAACTTTGTCCATGATAGCTTCGACCATTTGTTTAATTTCATCATCCCCTTTTGTGTGGTGGTCGGCAGTCGATCCAGCAGCTTCTGAGGGAAGAGAATATTTCTTCATTACTATTACAAACCGTGAGCAAAGTTTGAAATAAAAATTACAACACAATAAGAACGACTAATTAATACCTAATTGCCTTTCGGGCTCTGTACTTCTTTCGGCAGCTTCTGCCACTTTCCTAGCATCATGGATGCCTTTTTCGCTCCTTTGGATGATTTCTTGCGCCATTCCTCGGCCGCCGTCGTTCCAGATATCAGTAAAAAATTTGCCACCAACCACGCTTGCTTCGGCCGAGGGGTCCTTGATGTCTTCGGAAGATAAGGCAGCTTCGGACTGAGCTAAAAATTTTACATGCCCGCAACCTTTCTTCTCTAAGACAGAAGCAATTCCTCTGGCGCCCGAAAAAGCGCAGATGTCGCCACGACTGCTCAGGATCTCCTCGAAGGCCTCTGCTTCGTGACTAATCCATTCCAGTGGACCTTCGGGATTGCCTCGAGAGAAATTCTCTTCGCTGGAAAAGGCGCCCACGCTGGCGAAGCTGTTTTTAATTTTATTCACGCATTCTACAGATTTAACATAACAGTTTCTCTGAGAAGCACGAAGCTCTTTAACACTTAACTCCAATTTATTGACCATATGATCACTGAGTTCTCGTTTTGTTTCCTCAAGCACACGTTCCTCTTTAGCTCTAGCCAGCTGTTTTTGAAGATCTTTAATTTCACGTCTTTGGGCTTCGGCCTGGGTTTTTGAAACAGCTTCGTCTTTCTTTACTTTATCGACCAGTGTAAGCAGAATCTTATCCTTTTCCAAAGCTTCGTTTCTCAGTTTGATAACTTCGGAGCGTAAATTGTTAAATGCAATTTCATAACTCTCATCTTCGGCACTCTTTTGCGCTCTCAATGCGTTGCTCAGGATCAAACCCTATAAAAAAAAGAAACAGAGAGTCTATATAAGAATAAAGGAATGAATTACGTGTTGTAAAATTTTTTTCAAAAGTCTAACTCCCAGACCTTCAGGCTATTATATGCAAGACTATCCGCGAGATCTTCCTTCGTCATAGCGCTTAACCCAGCTTCGAGCTTTGGGAAACCCATGCTTCTAGCCATCTCCCGGCAGACGGATAATTCTTTATTGTCTGGGAGGCAGTACAGGAAATCATCTTCGTTTGTCCCATTGAATACTACTGCCCCCTTCGGATACTTCAACTCTCTAGCATAGTGATTCGCTTCATAAATTTCTTCTTCAGACAGTTTCTTCCCCGAAGCATGTCGCACGATGTAATCGTGTATGCCGGAGGGAGCTTCGGGGGCGGCAGTGTCAATTTCTTCAACTAAAGATGGTTCTGATATTTTTTCGGATTGTTCCTTGGCGGGCTCTGAAGGCCCAGCTTCGGCTTCAGCTTCGGCTTCAGCTTCAGCTTCAGCTTGTTGTTTCGAAGCTTCAGTAGATGCTTCGGCGAGTTCAACAGACTCCTTTGCGATTGTGCTTGAAGACTTAATTGTCTCCAAGACATCCAGTACGTTCACCATTCTTTTTCTTCTTGGAGTCACCAATGGGCCCTTTTGATTTTTTGTTGATTCAACGTTTGCTGAAGGACTTAAGATTTCTGATGTTTTTGGCCCTTCAGTCTTCGGTTTTTCTATTGCTGAAGGCGCTTCAGCTTTTTCTTCTGTCTTCGGCACTGGAGCTGGTTCTGTAGCTTCAGAGGCCAAAGAAGCTTCACCAATAAATTCTGGCACTGTGGCCGGCTCAATAAAGCGCGTTCGATGGGTGAGCACCTTCATCTTTTTCCTTTGAGGCGCTGGCTCACTGGTGGCACTCGTGGTAGCTTCTGTCGCCGGAGAAGTATTTTTCCTTTTGCGACCCAATACCGGATAGTGATAGTCGGGGTAGACAAACCCGACTGCGTCGAATACCCGGTTGAGCCTTTTCTTTTTTCGGCCTCCGAAGGCTGCTGATAATGCAGTGTTCTCAGCCTTCGAATATGTGCCAAGCAGTTCGTCACTCAATGTCTCAATACTTTTCAACCAGTCATCATCAGGTTCCACAAATTTATCTGCATACTTGAATGTGTATTTTAGTCTAACTAGTCCGCCTTCGTCGGACTCTTTAATGGTTTCCTTCGGCATTTCCCACTTTTCTGCAAGTGGCCATACCCTGAAGGCAATGTGCTCTTGGACCAAGTCCCTTGTTCCAATGAAGGAACAGACTACGCCGAAGGCTCTTTGGCACTCCTCGGCTGCTTCGTCCATTTCAACCTTCGGCCTTCGAAGTCCGAAGCGTTGCCAGATGGGGCGCATAATAATACTCTTAACATTTTCTTGCGCTGATAAGTTATTCTTCACATAAAACCACTCTGTCATCCAGGCTCCGGGCCATCTCTTCCGAAAGGTCGGCACAGGGCAGCTTGACCCGGAGCGGGCACCGAAGCTATAGCACCCAAAATTGTTGTGGTATTGTTCTTTTCCCCAGGGCTTCGTCTCATATAATAACTCATGAATATTGCAGAAGCTTTTAGCGTTTGGTTCCAAACCTTGGCTTCTCACGGCCCAGACAAACACCCCCATTCTTATGATGGCTTCGGGGGTAATTTGATGAAGGTAGACTTGAAATGTTTTCAGTACCTCAACAACAAAGTTGCTCAGGGGGAATCGAAGCCCAGCCTTGAGAAAGCTTCGGAAGATTACAACTTCATCTTCTTCGGGGGTGGGAGAAGTCTTCTCTCCAGCGTCAGCCCTCACAATAGATATATCTCGAAAATACCTCCCCCTCATATTATCAATGTGATTCTGCTTGATAGTGGTCTTCCCGAAAACCGTGTGACTTGGCCGCCATGGTCGATCTTCGGCCTCTTCCCCACCACTTTCTACATCATAGCCGTCGCTGTCACCAGTATCTTCGGACAAACCTTCGAGAATCTCCTTCGTGATTTTCTCTGTATTGGTCTCCGCCATCGCAATCAGGAACCCCAGATTCTTCTCTTCCTCGAGACTCAGCTTCGTCTCCGCAGGGATCTTCTTGCCTTCAGACATCTTCGGAAATGCTAAAAAACTGTTTTCAGGGCCGAAGCTTCGAAATCAAAAAGGTCACCAATCTTAATGCACAAGAGCTAAAAATTTAGTGGACCGAAGCAGATGGCAAGTGTGCGTACCAAATAAGTTGGCGGTGTGATCTTATTTATACCCCCAGGGCGTTGAAAATTGAAAGACCCCACTTGTCAGTGAATGTTGCTATTCTAGCAAAGGGAAGGTGTTTTTTCGGACCTTCGGCTCAAGGCCTTCGTCCATATCGCAATCTGAATTTATTATTAACAAATTAATATTGCGAGGGGCTACTGTTGGGGGCCTTCGTCCTCCGAAGGTCCTCAAAAACATGATTTGACAATGTTTTCCAAGTGGATTATGTGAACAGGTATTTTAGGACTCAGAATTATGAATATGAAGCATGGCCAGGACGAAGCCTGAACCAGACGAAGGACGAGCGCAGCCGAAGCTGTGCGCAGGGAAGCTTCGTCGCGACAGCAGAGGGGGGAACCGACTTAGAGATGAAAAGACTACGTGGACCTTGACAGATTTTCATAAGTCATTGACGAATGTAATGGACATGAATGTAATTTTATGTGGGCTGCGTCCCACGTCTATAAATAGATGAACAGTACTCCCGTACTGTTCACGCTGACTTGGCATTTGCTTTTGCGTCACGCTTCTATTCTTTACTTTCTCTCAGGACCGAAGGTACACTTGTAATTTGAAATCATTTCTATTTTTCCATGTTAATAAAATAGAAATGATTTTATGCTGTTTACATTATATTTTGTGTCTCATATGAATCCTTTGTCATTACTTGTTATATTTACAAAGGTATGTCCCTTATGACCTTCGTCCTAAAATCACTATGTCCTGAAGGGGCATAATGTTTCGAAGGACGAAGGACTTTAATGTTTAACACTTTTTATGTTGCCTTGTTCTTAACTCGAAGCATTTGAGAACAAGTCCCCAACAGGACCTCGTCGGTCCCTTGCAGAAGGCACCCGGGGGCTACACGCACCTGCTGGTCGCTATCGACAAATTCTCCAAGTGGATCGAGGCCCGACCCCTAAACAGCATCAGGTCCGAACAGGCGGTGGCGTTCTTCACCAACATCATCCATCGCTTTGGGGTCCCGAACTCCATCATCACCGACAACGGCACCCAGTTCACCGGCAGAAAGTTCCTGGACTTCTACGAGGACCACCACATCCGGGTGAACTGGGCCACCGTAGCTCACCCCATGACGAATGGGCAGGTAGAGCGTGCCAACGGCATGATTCTGCAAGGACTCAAGCCATGGATCTACAACGACCTCAACAAATTCGGCAGGTGATGGATGAAGGAACTCCCCTCAGTGGTCTGGAGTCTGAGAACGACGCCAAGCCGAGCCACGGGCTTCACGCCGTTTTTTCTAGTCTATGGGAACGAAGCTATCTTGCCCACGGACTTGGAATACGGATCCCCAAGGACAAGGGCGTACGACGACTAAAGCAACCAGTCCAACCGAGAAGACTCACTGGACCAGCTGGAAGAGGCTTGGGACATGGCCTTACTACACTCGACGCGGTATCAGCAGTCCCTGTGACGCTACCACGCCCGAGGGGTTCGGTCCCGAGACCTCCAGGTGGGCGACTTGGTACTTCGGCTACGACAAGATGCCCGAGGGCGCCACAAGCTCACGCCTCCTTGGGAAGGGCCATTCATCATCGCCAAGATTTTGAAGCCCGGAACATACAAGCTGGCCAACAGTCAAGGCGAGGTCTACAACAACGCTTGGAACATCCGACAGCTACGTCGCTTCTACCCTTAAGATGTTTTCAAGTCGTTCATACACCTCGTTTACATACGCCAACAAAGTCTAACCATCAAGGAAGGGTCAGCCTTGCCTCGGCAAAGCCCGACCCTCCCTCGGGGGCTAGAAGGGGGGCACCCCCTCTGCATCAAAATTTTCCTCGGAAAAAGTCTTTCTGCCAGAACATCTTTCGTGCTTTTCGACTACTTCGAAAGTGGGATCCTGAAAACGACGGAGTACACGTAAGTAGGCAAGGCCGACCGAGCCGAGGGACTCCTACGCCTCTGGGATACGGATACCTCACTCATCGCCTTCTGCGATAAGTAACTCACGCTCGGATAAGCGATTCCGCTGGCCGAACAAGTCTTAACGCTCGAAAGCTTTTGTGCCGAAACGATTTTTCGTGCCTTCTCGACTATATCGATAACAGAATCCAATGGACGAGTAAGAGTACACGTAAGCGGCAAGGCTGACCGAGCCGAGGGACTCCTACGCCTCCGGGATACGGATACCTCACTCATCACCTTTCGCGATAAGTAACTCTCGCTCGGATAAATGATTCTGCTACCGACAAATAAGTCTTGATACTCGAAACAAAGGGAAAAGAAACACAGCTTTACAACACGACGACAGTATGTTTGGGCCTCGGCGGCCGCAAAAAACATATGCACACTACAAATAAACTGTTCCTGCAGGATCAAACATCAGCAGGGAGAGCAGCAGCACCCTCGGCATCGATTCCACCTTCGGCGGAATCCGACCCGGCCTCGGACGACGACACAGTCGGAGGATCTCCGCCTCGAAGGAGCCTGTCAGCACCGCGCCTGGGCCATCATCGCCGGGGTCTCCTCCAAGAACTCGGCCCAAGCAGATGGCCGAACCGGTCGCTCCGCAGCCTCAGTCGGCTGTCCGACTCTAGGGTTGGTCCCGCCAGTGGACGACTCGGCCAGGCTCCGGCCACCGCTGCTACGCCTCCTCGGCCTGGGAAGTCCCCAGCTCCTGGGCCGACGAAGTCCTCTTTTCGAGCCAACTCCGCCTCTGTCCATGCTGACACCGCTGCCTCCGGCTCGTCGCAGAGCGGCCGAGGGTTTCTCTAACTAAGCAAGAGAAGCCTCGGGCGGCAAGGCCGACCGAGCCGAGGGACTCCTACGCCTCCGGGATACGGATACCTCACTCGTCACCTTCCGCACGAGGCAACTCACACTTGGTTAAGCGGCTCAGCTAGCTGACAGGTGAGTCCTAGTGCTCGAAATAAAAAAACATGGTATTACACCCAAAATACCTAGATGTTCAGGCCCCGACAGTCACAATGAATAGACACCGGCACTCAAGGTGCCATTACAAACGGAACTCCGGTTCCACCCCCGCAGGTACGAACAACCTCCACATCGGAGAGCCTGCGGGATGACAAACTCCTGGTGACTCGCCAGCGACCTCTGCAGCAGCAGCGATGGTCCCAGGACGGACATTGCCGCTGGAAGGTTCTCGTTCGCGTCCCCACTCAAGGGACGAGAACCAGATATTAAAGCCAAAGAGCCGGAGGTCGGTCCGCAGGTGGCGCTGATGGTCTCAATGGCGGAGAAGCTTTCTCCAGCTGCCACCACCTTCAGCACCGACGGCGGCGTCCACCTGTCCACCAACACCGCACCAGCGAGCGCCGACCGCCCCAAAGCGCACCGGCAGGTCCTCACTCCCGTCCTTGCCACGAAAACGAGGACAGAGGACGGAATGTTGCACCTTGGCTGGGCAGCAACAGTTCGCCTTCCACGGCATGGCTAGAGGGCGCCTCCTCCGCAGAGCTGGAGGATGGTTTCCACCCCCAGAAGCTGGGAGAAGAGGTGGCCCGCCGACCCGTGCGGGAGGTAGAGCTTCGGCTCACCTCGCCCTCCTCCCCAACAAGGATGATGAACATCCTTGAAGCTGAGGGCGGGGCAGAGGCCGCAGCCCGGCTTGCTTCTCCCCACCATCGAACTGGTGGTCACTGTCTTGGGTGACCACCGGCGAGGGGATGCAGCCGGGCTGCCTGATGAAAATCCTTGAAGCCGAGCGATGGCTGAAAGGTACGAACTTCCGCGAAGTTGTGTTCCTCCAACGACAGCAAGACGAAAGCAACACGGGCGCTCCCCATCCAGGGGCTCGGAAGGTGGAAGGACGCGATGCATGAGGAAAGTGCGAAGACATGGCTGTCATCCAAAGGGGGTCACCCTCCTTTTAAAGGCGACTCTCCCCACTTGCGTCCTTAGCCGTCGCGGACTGAGTCTTCACCAACACGCTCCAAGGTCCTCCCCCTACGACAGAAGGAGCCAAACCGCCGCGCGCAGAGCGCGTAACTGCCCAGCGGTTACAAGCACTCCTCCACTTTCGCCCAGACCGGCGGGTGAAAGGGCGGACTGCCATGCAGGCGGCATGCAACCGCACCAAGGGGGCACACCCTTTCGTCTTCGACGCGTCCAGCATGGAGGCTCAGGCCCACACATCATGTAACCGGCGCGCCGGTTACTATGTGCGGGAAACTGCACCACCACTTGCGCCAGTATCGCGCCTTCTCGACTGCGGAACCGGTGCCGCGACTTGAGGCAACCCTGCGCATGGCCCAACAGTGCCAACCGAGCACATCGGTCACGGGTCAGCCAGCCACAGGAGAAGGCGCGACGGTCGGTATGGCCAAAAGTGGGCCGGCAGTAATGGCGACGGCAGGCGGGCAGAAGCAGCAGTCAAGTCGTCTGCAGGCTCACGTCCCCTCCTAGGACAGCGAGAGAGCCCTCTCCCACGGCGTGAAGACGAAGCGCCCATGTCCCGTTCCTCGAACGGCTCGCGCACGCACAACGGCCGCCCCGCCAACCACTCGTCCCGTTGCATCAACTCTACGGCAGAACAAGCGACACCTTTGGCAGGAGAAGCGGACGACGCTTCACCTCCGCCATAATGACCGCGTCAAAAAAGGTGCGCCACGTCGTTCAAATTCATATCCCTTTTTCTCTTCCCCTTTCTCTCTCTTGCTACAGGGACCGAGAAAGGGGATACTCCGAAAGGGATCCTTCTCTACGAAGGAAGCGGGCCCCGAGCCCTCCTACTGATCAGAGGTTCGAAGGCTGGCCCCTCGGAAGGGTTCGACAGCCGCCTCAGAGCACTTGGGCTCCACGCCCACTACTGGTCAGAGGTTCGAAGGCTGGCCCCTCGGAGGGGTTCGACAGCCGCCTCAGACCACTCGGGCTCCGCGCCCACTACTGATCAGGGGTTCGTAGGCTGGCCCTCGAAGGGTTCGACAGCCGCCTCAGAGCACGCAGAGCGAGGGATGACTCTGGGTACGTCCGATACATGGCCAAGGCTCGGGCTACGCTCTCGAGGTACCCTAGGACATTTCTGAGACCAGCAGGAGCGATTCTGTAACGGAATCCCATCAGAGGGAGGCATCGAGCCCTCGGACCCTATCAAACGGGACCGGGTCCGGCAAATCACCTGTAGGTACTTTTGGAGCACGCCTCTGGGCCACTAGCCGACCCTTATCGAATGGGGCACGGGCGTCCACTTGGATCACCCATTAGAAACTCACTGGAGACACCATGTTCGGCGCCCTCTGAGGGCAACATGGCGCTTTCCCCCCTCCTCCTTGCGGAAAGGCGATGCAGGGGCGCATGAAAAAAGCCGAGTCAGTCCTTGACCGTCCTCTCGCTCTTTGCGGAGGCTCGGGGGCTGCTCTCGCAAAACCGGCTCCGGCCAAACCGTTGACAGCGTCAACATACCAGCCCGAGAACTTGGAACCTGACTATGCACCCAGGCTACGGCCAGTTCGCATGAGGGAACAACCAGACCGGCCGAGGCGTCACGAAAAGCGCTAAGACCTCGGAGGAGTCAAACCACTCCTTCGAGGCCTCGGGGGCTACACCCGACGGGTGCGCTTGCGCGCACCCACCGGAACGAAATGCAATCGAGAAAGGCCTGTCCCCTTGCAAAAAAGTGCGACAAAAGCCTCCAAGCGAGTACCAACACTCCCTTCGAGGCTCGGGGGCTACTGTCAGGGACCATAATTAGGAGTACCCCCAAGGCTCCTAATCTCAGCTGGTAACCCCCATCAGCACAAAGTTGCAAAGGCCTGATGGGCGCGATTCGGGTCAGGGCTCAGTCCACTCAAGGGACACGATCTCGCCTCGCCCGAGCCCAGCCTCGGGCAAAGGCAACCGACCTAGGAGGATTCACGTCTCGCCTGAGGGTCCCCTCAAGCAACGGACACACCCTCGGCTCGCCCAAGGCCCAAGCTTCACGGAGAAGCAACCTTGGCCAGATCGCCACGCCAACCGACCGTATCGCAGGAGCATTTAATGCAAGGATCGACTGACACCTTATCTTGACGCACGCTCCTCAGTCGACAGGGCCGAAGTGACCGCAGTCACTTCGCCCCTCCACTGGCTGACCTGACAGGAAAACAGTGCCGCCTACGCTGCTCCGACTACTGTGCCACTCGACAGAGTGAGGCTGACAGCAGCTAAGTCCAGCCTCGGGCGCCATAGGAAGCTCCGCCTCGCCCGACCCCAGGGCTCGGGCTCAGCCTCGACCTCGAACGACGGACTCCGCCTCGCCCGACCCCAGGGCTCGAACTCAGCCTCGACTCCGGAAGGCGGTCTCCGTCTCGCCCGACCCCAGGGCCCGGACTCCACCTCGACCTCGGACGACGATCTCCGCCTCACCCGACCCCTGAGCTTGGACTCATCCTCGACTCCGGAAGGCGGTCTCCGCCTCGCCCGACCCTAGGGCTCGGACTCCACCTCGACCCCGGACGACGATCTCCGCCTCGCCCGACCCCTGAGCTCGGACTCATCCTCGACTCCGGAAGGCGGTCTCTGCCTCGCCCGACCCTAGGGCTCGGACTCCACCTCGACCCCGGACGATGGTCTCCGCCTCGCCCGACCCCTGGGCCCGGAATCAGCCTCGACCTCGAAGGAGCCTCCGCCTCGCCCGACCTCGGGCTCGGACCGACCACGTCACAGGGGGGCCATCATTACCCTACCCCTAGCTAGCTCAGGCTACGGGGAACAAGACCGGCGTCCCATCCGGCTCGCCCCTGTAAACAAGTAATGATGGCACCCCGCGTGCTCCATGACGACGGCGGCTCTCAGCCCCTTACGGAAGCAAGGAGACGTCAGCAAGGATCCGACAGCCCTGACAGCTGTACTTCCACAGGGCTCAAGCGCTCCTCCGACGGCCACGACATCACATGAACAGGGCGCCAAAACCTCTCCGACAGCCACGACGGCATGTACTTAGGGCTCTGGCTCCTCTCTGCTAGACACGTTAGCACATTGCTACACCCCCCATTGTACACCTGGGCCCTCTCCTTACGTCTATAAAAGGAAGGTCCAGGGCTCTCGTACGAGAAGGTTGGCCGCGTGGGAGAACGGGCTGGCGGACAGTCTCACTCTCTCTCTCCCTCGCGAACGCTTGTAACCCCCTACTGCAAGCGCCTCCGCCCTGGGCGCAGGACAACACGAAGGCCGCTGTTTCCCCTTGCTATTTTCCCCCCTTTGTGTTCTGTCTCGCTGAAAGGGAAATGTGCCCTTGGGCCATTTCTAAGTATTTTGGTGATTGAGTGCCCATACAAGTGGTCATGTGTTAATCTATACCAAATGATGGACAAAGTGCAAATCAAGAGTAAAGGTATGTTTCTAAGACTTAGTACATTGTTTTGGAGACTAATGTATTGTGTCTAAGTGCTAGAAATAGGAAAAGACCAATTTGGAAAAGACTTGGCTGAGCAGCCAAGACTCTGCTCGATCTGGGTGCACCGGACTGTCCGGTGGTGCACCGGACAGTGTCTGGTGCGCCAGTCTGGCTCTGGCGAACTGGCTGCTCTCGGGACTTCGTCGGTGGCGTACGACTATAAATCACTGGACTGTCCGGTGAGCCAACAGTCGGCCGGGCCAACGGTCGGTCGCGTAATCCGCGCACGACACGTGGCAGAGCCAACGGTCAGAAGGGGGCACCGGACTGTCCGGTGTGCACCGGACAGTGTCCGGTGCGCCAAGGGCTCTGAATCTCCAACGGTCGGCTTCGCTAAAGAAGGAAAGAAATCCGCACCGGACAGTGTCCGGTGTGCCAGGCGACAGAAGTCAAGAATTGCATTCCTGGAATGCTCTCAATGGCTCCTAGCTGCCTTGGGGTTATAAAAGGGACCCCTAGGCGCATGGAGGAAGACAACAAGCATCCTCTAAGCATTCCTAAGCACCAAGACTCCAATTCCGCGCATTCGATTCTTTGTGATAGCAACTAGAGCTCCATTTGAGTAGAGAACTCTTTGGGTTGTGTTGTGCGCTCGAGTTGTGACTTGTGTGCGTGTTGTGCTCTGATTTTGTGTCTTGTGTGCGTTGCTCATCCCAGCCTTACTTCCGTGCTTCTTTGTGAACATCAAATTGTAAGGGCGAGAGGCTCCAAGTTGTGGAGATTCCTCGCAAGCGGGATATAGTAAACAAAGCAAAACACCGTGGTATTCAAGTGGGTCTTTGGACCGCTTGAGAGGGGTTGATTGCAACCCTCGTCCGTTGGGACGCCACAACGTGGAGTAGGCAAGTGTTGTACTTGGCCAAACCACGAGATAAACCACTGTGCCTATTTGTGTTGATCTTCTTGTGGTTATCGTGTCTTGCAAGAACTCCTCTCTAGCCACTTGGCTTTATTGTGCTAACTCCTAATCAAGTTTTGTGGCATTAAGTTTCAAGTTTCTACAGGATCACCTATTCACCCCCCCTCTAGGTGCTCTCACTCACGCCGACCCATCTGGGTTGGGACACGCAGCGACAATTTATTCGTCGGTCCAGGGACCCCCCCAGGGTCGAAACGCCGACAATTATATTTCTAACGCTAACCCCGACTTGTAGTTGTGCTTAAACTTTATAAATTTCAGATTTGCCTATTCACCCCCCCTCTAGGCGACTTTCACCTCTTCTATGTGATAATGAGAGTGCAATCCGTATGGCGGATAATCCCGTTGAACATAGCCGCACTAACACATAGCCATTCGGTATCACTTTTTGAGGGATCACCAACAAAGGGGGGATATCGAGATTGCTTATGTTAGCACTAAAGAACAACTAGCCGATATCTTTAACAAACCATTAGATGGGAAAACCTTTACCAAACTTAGGAATGAGCTAAACATTCTTGATTCTCGGAACTTTGATTGATACTTTGCACACATAGCTCATTTATATACCTTTGATCATATCTCTTTTATGTCTACGACTAATATGTTTTCAAGTGTATTCCTATGCTAAGTCGTAGATTGAAAGGGAAATGGAGTCTTCGGCGAAGACAAGGCTTCCACTCCACTCTATCGGTATTATTTACCCTTCGCCATCACTCCGCACCACTCTCCACTTTGGTATAATCTTCACTCTTATTACTAGTACCAATGGGGAGAAAGTAAAAAGGGCTCTCAAATATCTCCGTTTTTGGCGATTAATGCAAAAGGGGGAGAGAGTATTAGCCCAAATCAAAAGGACCGCACCACCACCAATTTCAAAGTTTTTAAAATAAGTTTTCAATTAGTTAGTTTTTTCAAATTAGTATCTAAAAATATTTAATCTTCTTTCAATTGGTAAAACCCTCTTGAACACTAAGAGGAGAATTTCAATCAGGGGGAGTTTTGTTTAAGTCAAAGGAAAAGCATTTGAAACAGGGGGAGAAAATTTCAAATCTTGAAAATGCTACTTGCAATCTTATTCATATACCTTTGACTATTTGCAAAAAGAATTTGAAAAGATTTTCCAAAAGAATTTGCAAAAACAAAACAAGTGGTGCAAGCGTGGTCCAAAATGATAAAAGAAAGAAAGCAATCCATGCATATCTAATAGAAGTAAAAATTGTTTTAATTCCAAGCAACCTTTGCACTTACCTTATGCAAACTAGTTCAATTCTGCACTTATATATTTGCTTTGGTTTGTGTTGGCATCAATCACCAAAAAGGGGGAGATTGAAAGGGAAATAGGGTCAAACCTTTTCCTATAAATATTTTGGTGGTTGAATTGCCCAACACAAATATTGGACTAACTAGTTTGCTCTAGATTATATGTTCTACACGTGCCAAAGGTTCAGCACAAACCAATAAATAGATTAAAGTTAGGGTTCAAAAGAAAGGAGCAAAAGAAACCGAAGTAAACCCTGGTCTGGCGCACCGGACTGTCCGGTGTGCCACCGGACAGTGTCCGGTGCACCAGGGAAGATCGACTCAAACTCTTCACCTTCGGGTTTCTGGAGAGCCACTCCGCTATAAATCACCGGATTGTCCGGTGTGCCAAGCGGAGCAACGGCTAACAGCGCAATGGTCGTCTGCAAAAGCGTGAACAGTGCGCGCAGAAGTCACAGCAGGCGTCAGAGGCGCACCGGACAGTGAACAATGCATGTCCGGTGCTGCACCGGACTGTCCGGTGGCCCAAACTGTTAGAGCTCCAACGATCAAAACCGTCAGAACCCTAACGGTTGGCTGATGTGGCTGGCGCACCGGACGGTGTCCGGTGCGCCCATCGACAGCAACCCTCCCTAATGGCTGTTTTGGTGGTTGGGGCTATAAATACCCCCTAACCACCACTATTCAAGGCATCCAAGCATTCACTACTCCTCATTCAATACAAGAGAAATACACAATACTTCAAGACACAAATCAAAGACTCCGATCAAATCAAAGTACACAATTCAACTCTAGCTTTTAGGGCTTGTGAGAAGATCGACTTGTGTTCTTTTGTTGCTCTTGTTGCTTGGTTGGCTTTCTTCTTTCTCTTATTCTTACTCTCAAAGCCTTGTAAGCGTAGCAAGAGACACCAATTGTGTGGTGGTCCTTGCGTGGTCTAAGTGACCCAGGAAATCAAGGAAGGAAGCTCACTCGGTCTAAGTGATCGTTTGAGAGAGGGAAAGGGTTGAAAGAGACCCGGTCTTTGTGACCACCTCAACGGGGAGTAGGTTTGCAAGAACCGAACCTCGGTAAAACAAATCACCGTGTCACTCGCTTATTTCTTGGTTGATTTGTTTTCACCCTCTCTTTCGGACTCAAATTTATTTCTAACACTAACCCCGACTTGTAGTTGTGTTTAAAGTTTGTAAATTTCAGATTCCGCCTATCCACCCCCCTCTAGACGACTTTCACATTGCTCATTAGAGTAGACGGGGCCCACAACCCTAGGAACCCCAGGCCTCTTCAAACTTTAGGGCGTGCATACACTTCTAGGTCTCTTCCGACAACTCGACCTCTTGACCCTGACTAATGGATGGGTTCTAGGGCCCTCCTGGGTGTCGAGGCTATTCACGTGAAAAATGGAGCTCTTGGCTCAACTAAGTATGGGAACACTTCCAAACTAAATATAATAGCTGGCCTGCCTGCCCACGGGATAGGACAACCAAGAGGGTACGACCTAGTACCACATCTGTCTCTACTCTCGACGTCTTTATGGTACTAGGGTGCGGATAAGGCTTTCATCTATCGTATTAAATGTGATGGGCGAATTTGCGATAAGTAGGCACAATGTTGTTGTGATATAGGCAACAAATTGTACTCAAGATCACTATTCGATATATGCTATCATCTATGCAACCATGCTCTAATGTGCCAACATACTAACAAACATTATAAAATATAGAGTGCTCACCAGTTACCAACTACGTCGTACCGAGTGATGTGGACTCTAGTACTTGGCAGTATGATAAGACATATCTGCCATCGCAATAAGACATGCTCAATACTATGACATGACCAACAAGTGCCACTATGTATGGCTCCATGATGACATATGGTATAAGAGCAACTCCAAGAGACTAGGTGTATGGTTTTTGTCGGAGAGGAAAATCTCTGGCCGGGTGGTGGAACGCACCCGCCCTAAATCCTAAGATGAGGAGGGGGCCTAAGCGTTTTGCCTGCTAGGTGGATTCGGGATGAACACAAGAACACACAAGGGTTTAGAGTGGTTCAGGCCGCTGGAGCGTAATACTGAAAGTCGCCTAGAGGGGGGGGTGGATAGGCGAAACCTGAAAATTATAATTCTAAATCCAAACTAGATCCCTTGATTAGTGATTAGAACAAGATTCACAATTACTGGAGTATAAAACTAAGTCCTTTGCTTGCTACGATTATTGTTTTCAAAGAGTATGGAATTTAATCAATAGCAATACTACTAGAAATGTTAGTGGAGAATAATGCAAGAGGGCTTAGATAAGAAGAGGAATAACACAAGTTCTTTCTTGCAAGGGGTTGCTTCTCTAAATGTGAATTTAACTTGAAGCAACACAAAATAATATTAGCGAAGAGTTGCACAAGAGAACTTAGAAAGAGAGAGAACCCACAAATCACAAACAATAAACACAAGAAACATGGGCGATTTGTTTTACCGAGGTTCGTCCCTCGAAGGCCTAGTCCCCGTTGAGGAGTCCACTAAGGATGGGTCTATTTCAACCCTTTCCCTCTCTCCACCGATCACCAAGACCGACGAGCTCTTCTTCTTCTCAAGGATCACTTAAGATCCCACAAGGATCACCATACTCTTAGGTGTCTCTTTCTAGCTTTACAAGCCTCCAAAACTTTGGAGGAAGTTCAATGGGAGTCAAAACTCCACGCACAAGATGTAGCACACACTTTCTCTCAATGAATCTCACAAGGCACTAGTGCTAAACTCACACGAGTAGCTCTCTTTTGCTTGCTCTCTCTTTTGTGGCACTTGTGTTGGTTGTAGTGGTCTAAATCTTGTGTATAGGATGGATCAATGAATAGAGTTGGTTGGGAGGGCTTGGATATGTCAACTATATGACTTGGAATGTTGCTTGAGCTCCCACACCTTGAAGTGGCCGGTTGGGGTGGTATTTATAGCCACCAACCAAATTGTAGCCGTTGGGGAAGGCTGCTGGCGATGGGCGCACCGGACAGTCCGGTGCGCCACTGGACAGTGTCCGGTGCGCCACTGGATAGTGTCCGGTGCGCCACCACGTCATCCTGTCGTTAGGGCTTGGAGCTGGTCGACCGTTGGAGGCTTTGTCCTCATGCGGCACCGGACAGTCTGGTGCCACACCGGACAGACCGGTGCCCCTCTGACCTTCTGCTCTGACTTCTACCTTGTTACTGTGCTGCACTGTTCATCCGTCAGAGTCGACCATTGCACGCAGATAGCCGTTGCTCCGCTGGTGCACCGAACAGTCCGGTGGCACACCGGACAGTCCGATGAATTATAGCGGAGCTGCGCCTGGAAAAACCGAAGCTGAAGAGTTTGGAGTGTATGGCCCCTGGTGCACCGGACACTGTCCGGTGCACCAGACCAGGGAACACTTCGGTTTCCTTTTTGCTCCTTTCTTTTGAACCCTAACTTGTTCTTTTTATTGGTTTGTGTTGAACCTTTGGCACCTGTAGAGTGTATAATCTAGAGCAAACTAGTTAGTCCAATTATTTGTGTTGGGCAATTCAACCACCAAAATCATTTAAGAAAAGGTTTGACCCTATTTCCCTTTCAATCTCCCCCTTTTTGGTGATTGATGCCAACACAAACCAAAGCAAATATATAAGTGCAGAATTGAACTAGTTTGCATAAGGTAAGTGCAAAGGTTGCTTGGAATTAAACCAATTTATACTTTTATAAGATATGCATGGATTGCTTTCTTCATTTTGGACCACGCTTGCACCACTTGTTTTGTTTTTGCAAATCCTTTTGGAAATTCTTTTCAAAGTCTTCTTGCAAATAGTCAAAGGTATATGAATAAGATTTCGAGAAGCATTTTCAAGATTTGAAATTTTCTCCCCCTGTTTCAAATGCTTTTCCTTTGACTAAACAAAACTCCCCCTTAATGAAATTCTCCTCTTAGTGTTCAAGAGGGTTTTATCGATTGAACAAGATCAAATATTTTAGATACCAATTTTGAAAAACTCCTATTTAAAATATAGATATCAAATGAGATAGAATTTCTTAGAGGAATACCAATTGAAAACATTAAAAACTTTGTTTCGATTTTTTTTTTTGAAATTGGCATGGTGGTGCGGTCCTTTTGCTTTGGACTAATACTCTCTCTCCCTTTGGCATTAATCGCCAAAAATGGAGTCTTTAGAGCCCTATTTACTTTTCTCCCCAATGGTACAAATGAATATGAGTGAAGATTATACCAATTTTGAGAGATGGCGGAGTACCGACAAAAGGATATTTAATACCGATGGTGTAGAGTGGAAGCGATGTCTTTGCCGAATACTCCATTTCCCTTTCAATCTAAGACTTAATACACAAGATACTTACAGAAACATATTAGTCTTAGCCTTAGCACAAGAGAGATAGGAAATATGCAAATGTACCAAAGGAAAGAGACATGGTTAAAAGGATATGTCAATTAAGCTTAAACAGTTCTATATAATATAGATTGCTCCCCCTAAATATGTGCCTTGAGAGGAATACAGATTTTGGCCTTAAATACCAAGAGCGCATAATTAGGTTAATGAGAACATATCTATAACATAGAAACAGTGAAGTGCAATGTGTCATAATAAAGTTGTGATGCTCACGACAGACTATGCACTTATGAAAGCATGTTGGAAACATTTTTAAGCAATTACCCTTACGGGCTGTTTGGCTTCCAAGAATTGGTCTGAATTGAATCATTTTCCAACAATTGGTCTGTTTGGTTGTCCGTGGAATTTAATTGACCATTTCAACCTAATTCCAATCCCTGCAAATGTGACCTCCTCTCAATTCAGACCCTCCACCATCAGAAAAGGCTAGAAAGGCTTCGATGCCCACACCATCTCCACCCAGGACCGCCGCCCTCATCCATCTCCGGTCTCCCCCGTCTTCCTCGCCCTCATCGAAAAAAGCAGCTCAAGTGAGTCATCTACCTCGCCCTCTTCCATCTTGCGTCTTCCTCACCCTCTTCCCTATGTGATGTACTCGTCGCTGCCGTCCGTCATTGGGTCGCTGGAACCCTAGTTCTAGGGGTCGCTGGAAAATCTGGCATGGAGGTCGAGGTGGGGAAGCCGCAAGGGTCTCCCATAGTTTCACCGAACGGAGGAAGGGAAGGGGAAGGTGAAGGGGCGGGAAAGGTGAGCCGCCGGCGGACGCGTGGCTTCGTGGTTCCTGTTCCTGGGCGTGGCTTTGTTTGGATAAGAACCAGCAGCGGGGGCCACCAACTTCTCGCCGGGCGTGGTTCCTGGGTGGCTGAGCCTTCAGAAAACTGCAATGCAGTTGGGGCGTAGGTTGTGTGTTGAGCTTGAGCAACGCTCCCGCTGCAGTGCAGACACACACACACGGAACACTGTCGTAGAAAGACTCTGGCGACTTGACCATTTTCTGTGCTCACTGCTCAACATTTACTCGGCCTAATAGTTCTTCAATACCATCCTAATTGCATATAAATTACATCTTAATTACTGACAGTTGCCAGCCGAGTAAACAAAGAACAGCACGCCATCTTACCTTACGTGCGTGTTTTTTTCCTGATCTGTTTGGTGCTTGAGATAATAGATATATAGGATGCTGCTTGCGAGAGGTAGCATTTTTATTAGGACAAAAAATGATGACGAACAAATGGCCTGTTTGGAACTTTGGATACAAGAGCTAATTATACAAGCTAGCTAAAATTGGTTCTAGTGCATCCAAACAAAATGTAAAATCTGCCACCAAGTGGAATATTATTTCTTGTTTTTGTTCTCACTTATAGAAGAATATTATTTTGTTTTCTGTTATTATAAAGTTTTTTGCAGTTTCATCTAATAGTCTATTTGCCATTGAGTTATTTGCAGGACTGTTAAAACAGCTCGTTGTTTTGGGATCTATCGCCTCAAGTTTCATCTAGCTACCTCCAACAAATGATCAGATGATTCATTTAACTCTATGTGGTGTGATAAGTTTGACATGCTTACATCTGCATAGAAAGATGACGGTCCGAAGCTACCCTCTTCCGCCGAATTTCTCGCCGCATTACAAGAGGTTGAGGGACTTGATGAAGACACAGAACTTCAGCTTTATGACATCCTCACCTCTAATGCACGCAAGTTTGAGTCGATGATGGCACTCACAATGGAAAGGAGGAAGAAGTGGCTTATGATGCAGCTAAGGAAGTGAAACAGCTTATATGTGAACTTAGATCTCTGTGTTGAACTGATTGTGTGAACTTGTCTTTGTGAAACTTTTGTGTGTGAACTTGATGGCTATGTGAAACTGTTGTGTGCGAACTTGATGGTTTTGTGAAACTGCTATGTGAAGATTTGATGTCTTTGTAGAACTTTTATGTGTGAACTTGATGACTTTGTGAAATTGTTATTTGTGAACTTAATAGTTTCTTATGATGATAGTTGTAAATTGTTCATGCTCATTTTTAAGCATATGCAAAGTCAAGAGATCCTTGTTTGTATTCAAATTCCGTGTGCAAAGTATCCAAACAACATCTAGAATTTAATTCTAGGAATTCAATTGATTGTACAACCAAACAAAAATAATGGAATTCAATCACTTTCTAATCGATTAAATTCTATATAATTCATTTCTTGGAATTTATTTCTTGGAAAAGGTTTCATTTCTAGGCATCCAAACGGGCTATTAAGGATTTCAAAGAGACTTAAGGAACCTCCACCTTTGAAACAAAGATAGCTTATCCTTGTTACAAGGTTAAGCTTTAAGCTCTTTGACAATAAAATCACTTTGCCTAGTTTTAAACAATGCATTAATGCAAGATTTTTTTGAGAGGTTAAACTAGGTATGAAGTAGGGATATGCATAGACATGCTTTATCTTCCTTTTATACCAGATGTGCAAGGAATGTATAGAAGAGGAAGATTTAGGTACATGTGTAAATGAGAGGAAGTAGTTTTACCCTTTTGTACCTTCACATAGAGACGCTCTCTTCATTATGCTTTGTCCTTAGTCTTAGTTACTTAAGACCTATATTCAAGACAATATATAGAAATATTTTGCACAAGAGAGAGTTCTACAGCTAGTGATCATTTTCTAAGATACAGTTATCACATGTCGAGTAGATCACAAATTGCAGAAATTTACCCTGAATTCTCCTTTTAAACTTAGTGCATTAAGACTGAAGTTATTCAATGATCAAACAAATAATAGATGAGATCAAAAGAACAACATATGCATTAGATTATTAAACAAGCTTAAACTAGGAGAATCCAGTAAATATGCTACTTTAACAGTGAAAGTTACAATCCTTGATAAGGGTGACATTACTTTACAAAGTTGGATTGATATGAAGTAGCATACTTCATGAGAAACTTATTCTCATACTTGAGACTATATGAGATTACTAAGATAAAGTGTTAGTCTCAATATAATCAAGATATAGAAATAGGCTCCCCCTAAAGATATGCATCAAGTATTTGAATGAATTGAATAGATGCACTCATTTTTAGAAACGAATAGGGAGAAGCATTATACATCTTGATCAAGGCTTATAATTTGCAATAAACAACTTATGCCTAGTATTCTCACAATGAAAAAGGTTTAGAATGCTTACAACCACACAATTGATTGATTTGAAGATCTTACTGTCCAAGTAGGTGTTGTTGTTCTTGATGTCTTCCTTTTTCATTTGAGTGTCCTCCCTTTGTAGTTGTCTCTTTTTCTTTCCAAACTTATTGAAAATACTCAAGAAGGATGTTAATAGCACAAGGGAGTATATCATGAAGGATGATTTCTTTAGATAAGAAACGTTGGGGGCCTTCGTCTTCCGAAGGTCCTCAAAAACATGATTTAACTACATTTCTGGAGTATAATACATGAACAAGTACCTTCGGACTCGGATCAGAACCACAATATGAAGAAGTGCGAAGAATGCGAAGGTTGGCGCAGAGCCGAAGCTATGCTCAGGGGACCTTCGGCGTGATATCAGAAAAAGGGAACCGACTTAAAAGGGAAAAGGCTATTCAGACCTCGATGAATTACTATAGAGTCATTAGCAAATGTAAAGGGCATAAGTGTAATTTTACATGGGCTGCGTCCCGTGCCTATAAATAGATGAACAGTGTCCCCCGTACTGTTCACGCTGACTTGGCATTTGCTTTTGCGTCACGCTTGTACTCTTACCTTCTTTCGAGCCGAAGGTACATTTGTAATTTGGTATCATTTCTATATTTCCATAATACTGAAATAGAAGTGAGTTGATGATAATACGTAATTGTTCATGTTATTTTTTATATATATTTCATATGGTTTCCTCTTCATTATTATATGTTGTGCTGATGAAGGTATGTCCTTCATAAACTTCGTCTGAAAGTCATTATATCCCAAGGGAAATAATGCTTCGAAGGACGAAGGACTTTAACGTTTAACATTTTTTGTGTTGCCTTGTTCTTAACCCATAGCATTTGAGAACAAGTCCCCAACATTAGCGCCCACCTCCGGTGAACTCTTTTCGACCACCTTCGGCAAGCATTGACCTTCGTCATGCCACCGAAGAAAGCTTCAGCGATAGGGGCTGTCGCTCTGCAGCCGCTGGACCCGAACCAAGAGACCCTTTCTCTTCGAGAAGCCCGAAGCCAGAAGAGGAAGGCCACTAGTCCAACACCCCAGGAGGACGAGTTGGACCAAGAAATCAGGAACATGGAGATGCTTCATCAACAAGTACAAAGGAAGAAGGAGAAGATGGCCCGACTAGCCGACCTTCAGAGGCAGATTGACGAAGCCACTGAAGAAGTACACCATCTTGCTCAAGATGGGCAAGAACGAAGGCCCCAGCACAGGGAGCTTCATCAAGAAGGCTTCTTCAACGAGGACGAATGGTATGAGGATTTCCATCATGGAAATTTTGCTTTTGATGATGCTTCTCCTCTATCAGCAGAACTGCAGGCTACACCTTGGCCCCCATCTTACAAGCCACCCCAGCTCCCCATGTATGATGGGCACTCAGATCCGAAGCAGTTTCTGATGAGCTATGAAGCAACCATATCTTCATATGGAGGCAATACCGCAGTCATGGCGAAATCTTTCGTCATGGCAGTCAAGAATGTTGCGCAAACCTGGTACTCCTCTCTTCGGCCAGGAACAATCACATCATGGCAGAAGCTGAAGGACATGTTGATCACCAGTTTCCAAGGGTTTCAGACGAAGCCGGTTACCGCTCAAGCTTTGTTCCAGTGCACGCAAGATCACGAAGAATACCTCCAGGCGTATGTCCGAAGGTTCTTGCGTCTGAGGGCACAAGCGCCAACAGTGCCCAATGAAATTGTCATTGAGTCCATGATCAAGGGGCTTCGGCCAGGACCTACGGCCCAATACTTCACTAGGAAACCCCCTCAGACCCTAGAGAAATTGCTTCAAAAGATGGATGAATACATTCGCGCTGATAATGACTTTCGTCAAAGAAGGGAGGAAGCCTACAGGTTCTCTGAGATGACCAGGGGCTTCGGAGGAAGAATCCACCCAAGGCACGTCAGATCAATCCACTCCACCCAGAATGACGACAGAGGAAGTCAGCAACAGAGGCCACAATATTCCTCGCAAGCTTCGGGGCAGCAACAAAGCTATCTTCGGCCGCTAGCTCCAAGGGGCAGAGGCGCAAGGGGCTTCGGAGGAAGGTTTGGGGATCAGCCCAGGAAAATTTATTGTTTATTATGCGGTGAGGACAAGGGCCATACTACAAGGATGTGCCATGTCACCATTCAGAAACAGAAGGAAATAGCAGAAGCTGCAGCTCAGCAGAACCAGCTGAAGCAGGTCATGCATACTGCTTCGTATCACTCACCCTACATTCCAGAGTATGTAGGTAACCATCCTGCAGCGTCTGTTGCTTCGGCTAGTCAGCCACAGGCATCCTGGCCACAGCCCCCACCTCCGCCACCACTACAACCTGCATATTCACGTGGTCAACAGCCAGAAGGGAATCAACAGACCCATCAGCAGAGAGACTTCAAGGAGGAGTCCGAAGCTCGCACAGTCAACAGTACTGTGCCAGAATCGAAGCATATCTATTAAATAGATATCCTACCCTTAAAACAGTTTTTACATTCATTGTCATTTTCTTTCTTACTAAGGAACAATTGTTGAAAACTTAGTTTTCTCGTCGTTTTCAATTCCTTGTAATAGCCTCGTTTTGCCATAGTGAAAATATATTTTCTCCACAGACTTATGGAGTCTAAAAAGTCGCCGAAGCACAAAAAGTCGTTCCTAAGAGAATGTGCGGCTAAAAAAGTACATCACAAGAATCTCCGAAGCTACAAAAAGTTGTTCTATGGAACGCAACCTAAGTTTGACGAAGCTACAAAAAGTCGTTCTTAAAGGAGCGCAGTGTAAGTTTTCTGCTCAAAAGTCGTTCCAAAGGGAATATAGAGCCAAATACCGCCAAAATATAAGGCGAAGCGCGAAACGTCAACGCGAATACCGCCGAAATAGAAGGCGAAGAAGTTCAAAAGACGTTCCTAAGGGAATGCAGAACTTACAACGAAAAGTCAGCGCTGATACACCGAAAAATAAGCGGTGAAGCCGAAAAATAAACGGCAAAGAGATTGTGTATTCCATTGTGGGGATGTGTGTGTGTCTTCGGCACAAATATCATCTTGCATAGCATAACATCATCACATCATTTGCATAACATAACATCATACATCATGTTGCATCAATGGCACAAGAAGGGGGTACAATGTTAACCTTCGGAGAATGCTTCGAAAAAGTGAAATTGTACTAAGGCACAAAATAAGTTTTGAAGAGATACATATTTATCAGCTCTGAAGTGGAGGAAAAAGTGTATTGTTGATGAAGCATCAGTGTTATGGCGACGCTTGAAGCATTTTTATGAAGTACTCTGATATCGAGGAAGAAAGTCTATTATTGACGAAGCATTAATTTCTCTGCGACGATTGGAGGATTTTTCACGAAGCATAAAAACACTTCTTTACGAAGCATGAAAAGAAGGTAAGGTGTTTTTTCGCCGAAGGCTCAAAAACGATATGTACAATAAAAGTTTCATGCATCGCAAAGAAATGAATTACAAAGCCATTTATACATTACATTAAAAACTCATGAGCGCCAAATATTACAAGCATACTCCAGCAAATATTACATTAATATTCTAATAATGTTTTTACAATATCTATTATTCTTCCTTCAAAACTTTGTTCGTAGCTTCGGTCAGCAGTTGAGTAACGACTTCGTCCAAAATGCTTTCGGCCATGTTAATAATTTCTGCAGGTTCCTTTGCCTCTGGCTCGATCAATGACTCGAAGGGTTCTGGGGGAGGAGATAGTTCGGCTGCGGTAGAAAATATAGATAAGTTCGAAATCACAAAAATAAAAAATAATAAAGTTAAAGCTATTAAGCAATACCTATCCGCCTTTCGAGTTTCGCAGCTTTTTCGGCTGCCTTCGTTGCTTCCCTTGCATCATGAGTATCTCTTTCGCTCTTTTTTATTATTTCGTGGGCCATCCCTCGGCCGCCATTTTCCCAGATCTCAGTAAAGAATTTTCCACCAACTAAACTCGCTTCGGCCGAGGGGTCCTTCGTGCCATCAATAGATAAAGTAGCTTCGGTTTGGGCCAAAGCTTTCACATGATCGCAACCTGACTTCTCCAAAATAGCCGCAATTCCCCTCGCACCTGAGAAGGCGCAGACATCCCCACGGTCATTTAAAATCTCCTCAAAGGCTTCGGCCTCGCTGCTGATCCACTCAATTGGCCCCTCAGGATCGCCCCGTACGAAGTTGTCTTCACTTGAATATGCGCCAACATTGGCGAAGCTAGTTTTTATTTTTCCCACACATTCTATGGATTTTTCATAACATCTTTCTTTTGAAGAGCGAAGTTCTACAACTGTTTTCTCCCAATAGTTTTTCTAGTAATCACTGGTGTCTCGGTAAGCTTCGGCAATAGCACATTTTAATTTTGCTTCTACCAGCTGTTTCCGAAGATCCTCAATTTCGCATTTCTGGGCTTCAGTATGGGCTTTGGAAGAAGCTTCGTCTTCTTTTATTTTGTTCACCAATGAGTTTAATATTTTATCTTTTTCAAGACCTTCGTTCCTTAGTTCAATTACTTCAGAACGAAGGTTGTTCAAAGCTATAGTGCATCCTTCGTCTTCGGCACTTTTCTGCGCCCTGAGGGCGTTGCTAAGAATGAGGCCCTGCGAAAGGAGTGTGGTATTAAGTATAAGCAAATAAAAAATCTTTTGTTTTTAAGTACAAAAAGCTCATTCACGTACCTTTAAACTATTATATGCTAAGCTGTCAACCAATTCATTTTTTGATAGCACCGAAAGCCCGTCTTCTAGTGTCGGGAATCAAAAGCTTCTGCTCATCTCTCGGCAGACAGAAATCTCCTTGCTGTCTGGGAGACAATACAAGAAATCTTCTTCTCCGCTGTCATTGAATATCAATGCCCCCTTTGGATATTTCAGTTTCCGGGCATAGTATTGAGCTTCTCGCTTTTTTCTTCAGATAACCTTTTTCCTGAAGCATGTCGTACAAAATAATCAAGTACTTCGGAAGATGCTTCGGGAGTAGGAGTAGCAGTTTTTTCAGGCAAAATTTGTTCTGTAGCTTCTTTTTCCGTTTCTTTTTCTTCGATTTCCAAGGATTTCTCCTTGGCGGGCTCTGAAGGCCCAGCTTCGGTCTCGACCTGGCTCTTTGTAGCTTCGGCTTTGGTTAGTCTTGTCTCAGACTACGTCTTCGGAGCTTCGGCAGTTTTCCTTAGAGTAGAGCTTGTCTTTATTGTCTCCAGCGCATCTAGTACGTTGATCATTCTTTTCCTCTTAGGGGTCACTGTAAGACCTTTTTGTGCCTTCAGCACTGTCACTTCTGCCGAAGGGCTTGTAACTTCTAATATCTTTGTTCCTTCGACCACTATCTCTTCAATATTATCGGCCTTCGGCTCAGCTAATTTGACCAAGGATGCCTTCGGCTTTGCAGCCGGCTCTTCAATCCTCTGCGTAAGCGCAGGTTCTTTGGCTTCAGTAGTCGAAGAGGTCTCACCACCAAATTCAGGCACTATGGCTGGCTCAATATAGCGCGGTCGGTGAGTAAGAACCTTCACCTTTTTCCTCTTCGGCGCGGGCTCGCTTGGAGCAGCTGAAGCATCATCCTTCCCGGAAGTTGCACTTTTTCTTTTCTGCCCCTGTGACGGGTAGCGGTAGTCAGGGTACATGAACCCAATAGCATCAAAAACTCTATTTAGCCTTTTCTTTTTTCGGCTTCCGAAGGCCGCAGATAACGCATTATCTTCTGCTTTGGAGTATGGCCCAAGCAGTTCATCACTTGTAGCTTCGATGCACTTCAGCCAGTCATCGTCTGGTTCGACAAATTGGTCTCCAAACTTGAAGGTATATTTCAGTCGAACCAAACCACCTTCATTAGGGTTGCTGATGGTTTCTTTTGGCATCTCCCAGTTGACTACCAATGGCCATATCCTGTAGGCCACGTGCTCTTGGACTAAGTCCCTTATCCCGATGAAAGAACAAACTATGCCAAAGGCCCTTCGGCATTCTTCGGCTGCTTCATCAATCTCTACCTTCGGTTTCCGAAGGCCGAAGTGGGACCAGATGGGGCGCATTATGATCTCTTTAATATCTTCTCTCACCTTTAAATAATTTTTCACATAGAACCATTCTTTCATCCAGTCTCCAGGCCACCTCTTCTGAAAGGTTGGCACTGGGCAGCTTGAGCCTGAACGAGCAACGAAGCTGTAGCAACCAAAATTGTTGTGATACTGCTCCTTACCCCAGGGCTTCATCTCATGTAAAAGTTCGTGCATACTGCAGAAACTTTTTGCACTTGGTTCCAAACATTGACTCCTCACAGCCCATACGAAGATTCCCATTCTTATGATGGCTTCGGGAGTAATCTGGTGAAGAAAAATCTGGTACATCTTTATAACTTCAACCACAAAACTGCTTAAGGGGAACCGAAGCCCAGCCTTGAAGAAGCTTCGGTAGATTATGACTTCATTCTCTTTAGGAACAGGAACAGTCCTGTCTCCGTTGTCAGCCCTCACGATGGATATGTCTCGGAAACACCTTCCTCTCATGTTATCAAGATGACTTTGCCTGATAGTCGATTTTCCGAAGACTGCGTGACTTGGTCGCCACGGCCGATCTTCGGAGTCTTCGCCCCCACTTTCCACATCATAACTATCGCTGTCATCGGTATCTTCAGATAAGCCTTCTAGAATTTCTTTTGTAATCTTTTCTGTGTTGGTCTTTGCAATTGACTCAATGAATCCAGCGGTTTTTTCTTTAAGAATCTTCTCCTCTTCGGTTAGCTTCGCTTCAGCAACTGTCTTCTTGTCCTGAGACATTTTATCTTCGGAACTGACAAAAATATGTCCTTCAAATCCGAAGCTCAGAAGCTCAGAAAACTTAAGAAACAAAGCAATTGTTGGAAAGCAAGAGCTAAGAAATCAAGCAAAGCAAAGTAGGCGTATCAAATGTGCTCGGGGTGAGTTCCTATTTATACGCCCAGCGCGCTCCAAGTTGGAGGGCCCCGGCTGTCATTGACTGTTGCTATTCTAGCAAAGGGAAGGTGTTTTTTTCGGACCTTCGGCTTAGGGCCTTCGTCCATATCGCAATCTGAATTCGTTATTCTAACAAATTAACCTTGCGAGGGGCTACTGTTGGGGGCCTTCGTCTTCCGAAGGTCCTCAAAAACATGATTTAACAACGTTTCTGGAGTATAATACATGAACATGTACCTTCGGACTCGAATCAGAACCACAATATGAAGAAGTGCGAAGAATGCGAAGGTTGGCACAGAGCCGAAGCTATGCTCAGGGGACCTTCGGCGTGATATCAGAAAAAGGGAACTGACTTAAAAGGGAAAAGGCTATTCAGACCTCGATGAATTACTATAGAGTCATTAGCAAATGTAAAGGGCATAAGTGTAATTTTATATGGGTTGCGTCCTGTGCCTATAAATAGATGAACAGTGTCCCCGTACTGTTCACGCTGACTTGGCATTTGCTTTTGCGTCACGCTTGTACTCTTACCTTCTTTCGAGCCGATGGTACATTTGTAATTTGATATCATTTCTATATTTCCATAATACTGAAATAGAAGTAAGTTGATGATAATACGTAATTGTTCATGTTATTTTTTTATATATATTTCATATGGTTTCCTCTTCATTACTTTATGTTGTGTTGATGAAGGTATGTCCTTCATAACCTTCGTCCGAAAGTCATTATATCCCAAGGGAAATAATGCTTCGAAGGACGAAGGACTTTAACGTTTAACATTTTGTGTTGCCTTGTTCTTAACCCATAGCATTTGAGAACAAGTCCCCAACAAGAAATATAAACAATTCATCATCCATAAGTCGCACAGACATGAAGTAAAATCCTTAACATTAGTGCACATCATTAGATAAGAGGAATATGCACCTTTTAAACATTTTTGATTAATCATAAGAATTTTGCTTCTTCATATTGAATTTATTATCATAACTTAGAAGCATATCAATATGAGAACAATTATAGATATAGCAAAGGCATGAATTAGATTCTAATGGACAAGTGCATTTATGAGAACGAGATTGAATGCACATCTAGCTGATTTATGTCCAATAAGGAATCTATTCTTCACATAGGTAGAATATGATAATTTAGAGTAAATAACCATTGATGGGAACTATATTTGATTAAGAAGATGAGTTCCCATACCTTTGCTTTTACCTTTCTTCTTTTGGGTGAAGAGTAACCCTTGAGGCTTGTGGCTTGCACTTACTTTCTTGTAGATTTTCATAAGTAAGCTCAAGAGATATGTCATTAGTAACACAAGCACTAGTTTCCCTTTTTGTAATCATTTTTGACAAGGAATGAAAAGTGAATTACTAAAGCATAGAAACTTTATAACTAGATTATTCCATGAAGTATGCTCAGTTTTAACTTATAAAACAAGCATAGTTAATTCTTTAAGATTATGGGAATAAATCTAATTCATAACATGGAGAGCGATGAATGTAGAAGAGTCATATCCAATTTAAGGCAATAGGCAAAACAACATAAATTATTGGATTGACTTTGAAAGGGAAGTAGGGTCAAACCTTTTCCTAAATAATTTTGGTGGTTGAATTGCCCAACACAAATAATTGGACTAACTAGTTTGCTCTAGATTACATGTTCTACAGGTGCCAAAGGTTCAACACAAACCAATAAATAGTTAAAGTTAGGGTTTAAAAAGAAAGGAGCAAAACCAACCGAAGGCGCCCTGGTCTGGCGCACCACCGGAAAGTGTCCGGTGCACCAGGGAGATCAACTCTGAACTGCTCAGCTTCGGGTTTTTGTAGAGCCACTCCGCTATAATTCACCGGACTGTTCGGTGTGGCACCGAACTGTCCGGTGTGCCATGCGGAGCAACGGCTACTGCGCCAACGGTTGTCTGCAAAAGTGAACAGTGAACGCTACAGTGCGCGGACAGCGCGCACAGAGTCAGAGCAGCGCCAGAAGGCGCACCAGACAGTGAATAGTGACTGTCCGGTGCACCACCGGACTGTCCGATGGTCCCAGATGTCAGAGCTCCAATGGTCGAACCCTAACGGTTGGGTGACGTGGCTGGCGCACCGGACTATCCGGTGCGCCCATCGACGGACAACCTCCCCAACGGCCATTTTGGTGGTTGGGGCTATAAATACCCCCCCCCCCCAACCACCACACTTCAAGGCATCCAAGTTTTCAGCCATTGCATTCAATACAAGAGCTCTAGACTTCACTCCAAGACACAAAACAAAAGGTCAAATCCTCTCCAAGTCCCAAACTTATTCCAAAGACCGCGCCTCTCTAAGTCGGCACTTCAACTCCCAAACTCATTCCAAAGACCAAATCCGGCACTTCAACTCCCAAGCCACTACTATACTCCTCGCCTCTCTAAGTCGAGAGGAGTATAATAAAGTGCAAGGGTTAAAGAGTGCCAAAGAGATTTGGGACGTGCTCAAGACCGCGCACGAAGGAGATGAGGTGACCAAGATCACCAAGCGGGAAACGATCGAGGGGGAGCTCGGTCGATTCATGCTCAACCAAGGAGAGGAGCCACAAGCCATGTACAGCCGGCTCAAGACCTTGGTGAACCAAGTGCGCAACCTCGGGAGCACAAAATGGGATGACCATGAAATGGTCAAGGTTATTCTAAGGTCACTTGTTTTTCTTAACCCTACACAAGTTCAATTAATTCATGGTGAACCTATAGATATAAGCTAATGTCTCCCAAGGAAGTTATAGGAAAGTTTGTAAGCTTTGAATTGATGATCAAAGGCTCCAAACAAATCATCAAGCGAGACGCCACCACCACACCTGAGGTGCAACCCGTCGCATTCAAAGCGACGGAGGAGAAGAAAGAAGAGTCTACGTCAAGTAGGCTCCCCATCGACGCCTCCAAGCTTGACAACGAGGAAATGGCGCTCATCATCAAGAATTTTTGCCAAATCCTCAAGCAAAGGAAAGGGGGAGACTACAAACCCCGTTCTAAGAAGGTTTGCTACAAGTGTGGTAAGCCCAGTCACTTTATAGCAAAATGTCCTATTTCTAGTGACAGTGACAGGGGCGACAACAAGAAGGGAAGAAGGAAGGAGAAGAAGAGGTACTACAAGAAGAAGGGCGGCGATACCCATGTGTGTTGGGAATGGGACTCCGATGAGAGCTCCACCGACTCCTCCTCCGATGAGGACGCCGCCAACATCGCCGTCACCAAAGGCCTTCTCTTCCCCAACGTCGGCCACAAGTGCCTCATGGCAAAGGACGGCAAAAAGAAGAAGGTAAAATCTAGAGCTTCCACTAAATATGCAACATCTAGTGATGAGGCTAGCTCTAGTGATAATGAGGATGACTTGCTCACTCTTTTTGCCAACCTAAACATGCAACAAAAAGAAAAATTGAATGAATTAATTAGTGCTATTCATGAGAAGGATGAATTCTTGGATAGCCAAGAGGACTTCCTTATTAAGGAAAACAAGAAGCATGTTAAGGTTAAAAATGCTTATGCTTAGGAGATAGAAAAATGTGAAAAACTGACTAGTGAGCTTAGCATTTGCCATGATACTATCTCCAACCTTAGAAATGAGAATACAAAATTAATTGCTAAGGTTGAGAAGTTAAATGTTTGTGATGATTCTCTTGTCAACCTAAAAAATGATAATGCTAGTTTGATTTCTAAAATTGACAAGTTGAATGAATCACTTTCTAGCCTTAAGATTAAGAATGATAATTTAATTTCTAAGGCTAAAGATTTAAATGTTTGCAATGATTCTATTCCCAATCTTAGAAATGAGAATGCCATGTTACATGCTAAGATTGATGAATTAAATGCTTGCAAACCCTCTACATCTACTGTTAGCCATGTTTCCATTTGTACTAGATGTAGATACATTAATGTTGATGCTATTCATGATCACCTAGCTTTAATTAAACAACAAAATGATCACATAGCTCAACTTAGTGCTAAAAATAATGAGCATGACTTAGAAAATGAAAAATTTAAATTTGCTAGAAGTATGCTCTATAGTGGGAGACGCCCTGACATTAAGGATGGCATTGGCTTCCAACAGGGAGACAATGTCAAGCTTAACACCCCTAAGAAATTGTCTAACTTTGTTAAGGGCAAAGCTCCCATGGTTCGGGATAACGAGGACTATATTTTATATCCTGCTGGTTATCCCGAACATAAGATTAGAAGAATTCATTCTAGGAAGTCTCACTCTGGCTCTCATCATGCTTTTATGTATAAGAGTGAGGCATCTAGTTCTAGGCAATCCACTCATGTTAAATTGCCTAAAAAGAAAACTCCTATTGCATCAAATGAGCTTAATGTTTCATTTAAGACTTTTGATGCTTCTTATGTTTTAACTAACAAATCTGGCAAAGTAGTTGCCAAATATGTTGGGGGCAAACACAAGGGCTCTAAGACTTGTGTTTGGGTACCCAAGGTGCTTGTTTCTAATGTCAAAGGACCCAAGACCGTTTGGGTACCTGAGAACAAGGCCTAAATTTGTTTTGTAGGTTTATGCATCCGAGGGCTCAAGTTGGATAATTGATAGCGGGTGCACAAACCACATGACTGGGGAGAAAAGGATGTTCTCCTCCTACGAGAAAAACAATGATCCCCAAAGGGCTATCACATTCGGGGATGGAAATCAAGGTTTGGTCAAAGGACTTGGTAAAATTGCTATATCACCTGACCATTCTATTTCCAATGTTTTCTTGTAGATTCTTTAGATTACAACTTGCTTTCAGTTTCTCAATGATGCAAAATGGGCTACAATTGTCTTTTTACGGAAATAGGTGTTACTGTCTTTAGAAGAAGTGATGACTCAGTAGCATTTAAGGGAGTACTCGAGGGTCAGCTATACTTAGTTGATTTCAATAGAGCTGAACTCGATACTTGCTTAATTGCTAAGACTAATATGGGTTGGCTCTAGCATCACCGACTAGCCCATGTTGGGATGAAGAATCTTCACAAGCTTCTAAAGGGAGAGCACATTTTGGGACTAACAAATGTTCATTTTGAGAAAGACAGGGTTTGTAGCGCATGTCAAGCAGGAAAGCAAGTTGGTGTTCATCATCCACACAAGAACATCATGACGACCGACAGGCCACTGGAGCTATTCCACATGGATCTATTCAGCCCGGTAGCTTACATAAGCATCGGCGGGAGTAAGCACTGTCTAGTTATTGTGGATGATTATTCTCGCTTCACTTGGGTGTTCTTTTTGCAGGAAAAATCACAAACCCAAGAGACCTTAAAGGGATTCTTGAGACGGGCTCAAAATGAGTTCGGATTGAGAATCAAAAAGATAAGAAGCAACAACAGAAAGGAGTTCAAGAACTCACAAATAGAAAGCTTTCTTGAGGATGAGGGCATCAAGCATGAGTTCTCTTCTCCCTACACACCACAACAAAATGGTGTAGTGGAGAGGAAGAATAGAACTCTACTTGACATGGCGAGGACCATGCTTTGATGAGTACAAGACTTTGGACCGGTTTTGAGCGGAAGCAATCAACACCGCTTGCTACGCCATCAACCGACTCTACCTTCACCGAATCCTCAAGAAGACATCCTATGAACTCCTAACCGGTAAAAAGCCCAATGTTTCATATTTTAGAGTCTTTGGTAGCAAATGCTTTATTCTTGTTAAAAGAGGTAGAAAATCTAAATTTGCTCCTAAGGCTGTAGAAGGCTTTTTTACTTGGTTATGATTCAAACACAAGGGCATATAGAGTCTTTAACAAGTCCACTGGACTAGTTGAAGTTTCTTGTGACATTGTGTTTGATGAGACTAATGGCTCTCAAGTAGAGCAAGTTGATCTTGATGAGCTAGATGATGAAGAGGCTGCGTGCATTGCACTAAGGAACATGTCCATTGGGGATGTGTGTCCTAAGGAATCCGAAAAGCCTCCACAAGCACAAGATCAACCATCATCTTCAAATCAAGCATCTCCACCAACCCAAGATCAGGACCAAGCTCAAAATGATGAGATTGAGGATCAAGAAGATGAGCCACCTCAAGAGGAGGACAATGATCAAGGGGGAGATGCCAATGATCAAGACAAGGAAGATGATCAGGGTCCAAGACCGCCACACCCAAGAGTCCACCAAGCGATACAACGAGATCACCCCGTGAACTCCATCCTTGGCGATATTCATAAGGGGGTAACCACTCGATCTCGTGTCGCTCATTTTTGTGAACATTACTCCTTTGTGTCTTGTATTGAGCCATACTGGGTGGAAGACACATTAAGGGATTCAGATTGGGTGTTGGCAATGCAAGAGGAACTCAACAACTTCACGAGGAATGAGGTATGGCATCTTGTTCCATGTCCTAATCAAAATGTTGTAGGAACCAAGTGGGCCTTCCGCAACAAGCAAGATGAGCATGGTGTCATGACAAGGAACAAAGCCCGACTTGTGGCAAAGGGATATTCACAAGTCGAATGTTTGGATTTCGGTGAAACCTATGCACCCGTAGCTAGACTTGAGTCAATCCGTATATTACTTGCCTATGCTACTTACCATGGCTTCAAGATTTATCAATTGGACGTGAAGAGTGCCTTCCTTAATGGACCAATCAAGGAAGAGGTCTATGTTGAGCAACCTCCTGGCTTTGAAGATAGTGAGTACCCTAGCCATGTGTATAAACTCTCTAAGGCGCTTTATGGGCTCAAGCAAGCCCCAAGAGCATGGTATGAATGGCTAAGAGATTTTCTTATCACTAATGGCTTCAATGTCGGCAAAGCCGATCCTACTCTCTTTACTAAAACTATTGCAAATGATTTGTTTGTATGCCAAATCTATGTTGATGATATCATATTTGGGTCTACTAACAAATCTACTTGTGAAGAGTTTAGTAGGATTATGATTCAAAAATTCGAGATGTCTATGATGGGGAGTTGAAGTACTTCCTAGGATTTCAAGTGAAGCGACTCCAAGAGGGCACCTTCATCAGCCAAACCAAGTACATTCAAGATATACTTACCAAGTTTGGAATGAAGGATGTCAAGCCCATCAAGACACCCATGGAAACCAATGGGCATCTCGACCTCAACACGGGAGGTAAATCCGTAAATCAAAAGGTATATCGGTCGATGATAGGATCTCTACTCTATTTATGTGCATCTCGACCAGATATTATGCTTTCCGTATGCATGTGTGCAAGGTTCCAAGCCGATCCTAAGGAAGTTCACCTTAGGTCTGTGAAACGAATCTTGAGATATTTAGTTCATACACCTAAGTTTGGTCTTTGGTACCCCAAGGGATCCACTTTTGATTTAATAGGTTATTCAGATGCTGATTGGGTAGGGTGTAAAATTGATAGAAAGAGCACATCAGGGACTTGTCAGTTCTTGGGAAGATCTCTGGTGTCTTGGGCTTCAAAGAAATAAAATTCAGTAGCTCTTTCTACCGCAGAAGCCGAGTACATTGACGCAGGCCATTGTTGCACGCAATTGCTTTAGATGAGGCAAACCCTTAGGGACTATGGCTACAAATTAACCAAAGTCCCTCTCCTATGTGATAATTAGAGTGCAATCCGCATGGCGGATAATCCCGTTGAGCACAGCCGCACTAAGCACATAGCTATTCGGTATCACTTTCTGAGGGATCACCAACAAAGGGGGGATATTGAGATAGCCTATGTGAGCACCAAAGAACAATTAGCCGATATCTTCACTAAGCCATTAGATGAGAAAACCTTTACCAAACTTAGGAATGAGCTAAACATTCTTGATTCTCGGAATTTTGATTGATACTTTGCACACATAGCTCATTTATATACCTTTGATCATATCTCTTTCATGTGCTATGACTAATGTGTTTTCAAGTAAATTCTTATGCTAAGTCATAGATTGAAAGGGAAATGGAGTCTTCGGCGAAGATAAGGCTTCCACTCCACTCTACCGGTATTATTTACCCTTCGCCGTCACTCCGCATCGCTCTCCACTTTGGTATAATCTTCACTCATATTTATTTGTACCATTGGGGAGAAAGCAAAAAGGGCTCTAAAGACTCCGTTTTTGGTGATTACTGCCAAAGGGGGAGAGAGTATTAGCCCAAAGCAAAAGGACCGCACCACCACGCCATTTCAAAAAATTTCGAAACAAGTTGTTTTAAATTGGTATCTTTCAAATTAGTATTCCTCTAAAAAATTCTATCTCAATTGGTATATTTTAAGGAGGAATTTTTCAAAAATTGGGATCTAAAATATTTGACATTCTTTCAATTGATAAAACCCTCTTGAACACTAAGAGGAGAATTTCATTAAGGGGGAGTTTTGTTTAGTCAAAGGAAAAGCATTTGATACAGGGGGAGAAAATTTCAAATCTTGAAAATGCTTCTCAAAATCTTATTCATATACCTTTGACTATTTGCAAAAAGACTTTGAAAAGAATTTCCAAAAAAACATTTGCAAAAACAAAACAAGTGGTGCAAGTGTGGTCCAAAATGTTAAAAGAAAGAAAGCAATCCATGCATATCTTATAAAAGTATTAATTGGTTTAATTCCAAGCAACCTTTGCACTTACCTTATGCAAACTAGTTCAATTCTGCACTTATATATTTGCTTTGGTTTGTGTTGGCATCAATCACCAAAAAGGGGGAGATTGAAAGGGAAATAGGGTCAAACCTTTTCCTAAATAATTTTGGTGGTTGAATTGCCCAACACAAATAATTGGACTAACTAGTTTGCTCTAGATTACATGTTCTACAGGTGCCAAAGGTTCAACACAAACCAATAATAGTTAAAGTTAGGGTTCAAAAAGAAAGGAGCAAAACCAACCGAAGGCTGCGCTGGTCTGGCGCACCGGACTGTTCGGTGCGCCACCAGACAGTGTCCGGTGCACCAGGGAGATCAACTCTGAACTGCTCAGCTTCGGGTTTTTGGAGAGCCACTCCGCTATAATTCACCGGACTGTCCGGTGTGCCATCGGACTGTCCGGTGTGCCATGTGGAGCAATGGCTACTGCGCCAATGGTCGTCTGCAAAAGTGAACAGTGAACGCTACAGTGCGCGCAGAGTCAGAGCAGCGCCAGAAGGCGCACCGGACAGTGAACAGTGATTGTCCGGTGGTCCCAGATGTCAGAGCCCCAACGGTCGAACCCTAACGGTTGGGTGACGTGGCTGGCGCACCAGATAGTGTCCGGTGGCGCACCGGACTATCCGGTGCGCCCATCGACAGACAGCCTCCCCAACGGCCATTTTGGTGGTTGGGGCTATAAATACCCCCAACCACCACACTTCAGGGCATCCAAGTTTTCAGCCATTGCATTCAATACAAGAGCTCTAGACTTCACTCCAAGACACAAAACAAAAGATCAAATCCTCTCCAAGTCCCAAACTCATTCCAAAGACTTAGTGACTTGTGAGAGAGAGACATTTGTGTTCATTTGAGTTCTTGTCGCTTGGATCGCTTTTCTTCTTCCCCATTTCTTGTTCTCAACACCTTTGTAATCAAAGCAAGAGACACCAAGTTGTGGTGGTCCTTGTGGGGTCTAAGTGACCCATTTTATTGAGGAGAAAAGCTCACCGGTCTTAGTGATCGGTGGAGAGAGGGAAAGGGTTGAAAGAGACCCGGTCTTTGTGACCACCTCAACGGGGAGTAGGTTTGCAAGAACTGAACCTCGGTAAAACAAATCACCGTGTCACACTCTTCATTTTCTTGTGATTTGTTTTTGCCCTCTCTTTCGGACTCGATTTTATTTCTAACACTAACCCCGGCTTGTAGTGTGCTTAAAGTTTATAAATTTCAGATTTGCCTATTCACCCCCCCCCCCCCCTCTAAGCGACTTTCAGACTTTTCTTTTCATATTAGATTGCGCATTTCCATAGAGAAACTTATTCTCTACATGTGAGACTACTTAGGTTATTTAGACAAAAACATTAGTCTCACGATTCTAGATATAAAGAGAGATTCCCTTTATAAGTGTCCTAAGGATTTGGATTCCTTACATGACACCTTATTCTTTTAAGAACTTAGAATATATCTCTATATCTAGAACATGGCTAAAATAGGATAATTAGTGTAAAACATGCCATGAGGTGCTTACAATAATTTAAAGCATGTAGATTGCCATAACATTGAGATGATGAATATGCAATCTACCATATGAGAGGAATTTCTTCAAGGAAAGGTAACATGATTTTAAAAACATTTGAAGTGCTTCCTTTTCTATGTGACTACTCAAGACACATGATAATTTAAGATACTTGCACATAAAAGCATAATTGTTACCATCCTTTGGCTTTCCTCCATGTTGTAGGCCTTGATTTTTCCGCACAGGATAATTCTTTATTTCCTACAACATCAATATCTTTCCCGAGATGATATGAGTTTTAGACATAATAATTCAAAACAACTTTGGGTTAATCTTGGATATATAGATCATTGAAGATTGATATCTTGAGTTAATAAGAATTGAATTGACTCTCTCAAGCACCGCAAAGCTTCATATCATCTCCTTCTCCTGCAAAGCTTGACAAGCATATTTTGGTACCCATCGCTTGATGGGTCCATCAAGGTTAGTCAATAAAGATCTAGGAACCCAAATGTCCTTTGTGTTAGCACTTGGTAAACTCATTACCTTTTTAGCACAAGTTGCAATTTTGGGTTGCCTAGTTACATGTGAATTAATTGACAAGCTAGAAGTGGGATAGTTACCAATGGGACAACCCTTGCATTGATGTCCCTTCTTTCGGCATATGTAGCGAAGGCGATCTTCAAGTCTTGAAGATTTCTTCTTTCCTTGTTTCTTGCTTGCTACATGGTTAGTTAATATTTTCTTTTCTAACACTATGCCTTTTTGTTTCAAATGGGGACAAGACTTAACTAAGTGTCCCTTCTTTGAGCATTTATAACAAAGTTTATCATCCTTGTTAATAATCAAGCCATTTTTAATATAGGGACATGACCTAATCAAGTGTCCCTTTTTAAAGCATTCACTACACTTCTTACTTTTCTTAGTGTGAAGTGTGGCTTGATCATTACCTTGGATGTTACCTTGCATGGAGGCATGGTTGAGGCTTTTGGTAGAGGTATTGATTTTCTTCTTTTGTTCTTTATTCTTGGCAATCCTCAAGTCCTTGACATTTTCTTCAAGGGATTTAGTGCATGCCATGGTTGATCCCGTTTCAAGCTTCTTCACCAAGTGATCACGGTTATCTTGAGAAGGTTGAGCAGTGCACTTCCCTTTTAGTTGTGTCAAGCTCATCTTTAGCCTCTCATTTTCTTCTTTGAGCTCTTGACATGTATCATCTTTTGTTCCTAGAATTTTTGGCTCAAAGGAGGATTTGCTTGTTGATGAACAACAAGCATTAGCACATGGTAATATAGTTTCAATTTGAATACATGTGCATGAGTGAGGTTGTTGGGATTTTAAGTTTTCTATCACAACCTCATGACCAATGTTTAACATGATATGATTATCCATAAGATTTTTATGAGAACATAGAAGTATATCATATTTTTCTTGAAAAGCTAGATTTTCAATTTTTAGCTTTTCTACTTGGTCCTTAAGCAAGGCATTCCTATTTACTAATTGAGCGATACAAAATAAAGAGTTATCTTGCTCAATTGTAATAGATTCATACCTTTGGACCAAATCAACATGAGAGCACTTTAGCTCCTCATGTTCTTTAGTCAACTCATCAAAGCTTAGCATTTTTATGGAGAGGATATCTTCTAGCATTTGACGAGCTTCGCTTTGCTCTCTTGCTCTTTTTAGAAGTTTGAGCATGACCGGTTTATCTTCTTGGCTTAGTTGAGCGTAGAGTCGCATGAAGCTCTTTTCATCCTCCTCATCCTCATTTGTGCTTCCGCTATCATTTTCATTAGCCACACAACACATGTGGGAATCGAAATGGGAAAACAAACCTTTTGGAGAGGTGGATTCATCGTTTGGTCTCCAACGTTCACTTTCTTCTTCTTCCTTTAAAGGGTTAGTTTCACACGGACTAAAGGAAGTAGAAGCATAAAATGAACCATCATGTTTGGACTCATCAAATTTATTTTTAATTCTAGTCCAAATATCATGCGCATCATGAATAGGTTCATCATATCTCATTATGAAGGCACGATAATCTTCTTTGCTAAGAGAATTACTTAAGATGTCATAAGCTAGGTAGTTTAAGCATATACATCTTTGATCTTCCTCGGTAGTATTTTTCCCATTATAACTAGAGGGTATGATACTCTTGTCTATAATTTGTTCTAATTGTGGATCTATGGTTCTAAAAGCATTTATCACTCTAGTAGACCATGAATCAAAATTAGAACAATCGGAAAGTAATATCTCAAGAGTTACCTCATTGTTTTCCTTCGGAGGTGTCTTCTTGTTCTTTTGGGATCTTCTTCGAGCCATCACTTCGAGTTGTTAGACTCAATATAAAGTGCCTAGCTCTGATACCAATTGAAAGTCGCCTAGAGGGGGTGGATAGGTGAAACCTGAAAATTATAATTCTAAATCCAAACTAGATCCCTTGATTAGTGATTAGAACAAGATTCACAATTACCGGAGTATAAAACTAAGTCCTTTGCTTGCTACGATTATTGTTTTCAAAGAGTACAGAATTTAATCAATAGCAATACTACTAGAAATGTTAGTGGAGAATAATGCAAGAGGGCTTAGATAAGAAGAGGAGTAACACAAGTTCTTTCTTGCAAGGGGTTGCTTCTCTAAATGTGAATTTAACTTGAAGCAACACAAAATAATATTAGCAAAGAGTTGCGCAAGAGAACTTAGAAAGAGAGAGAACCAACAAATCACAAACAATAAACGCAAGAAATACGGGTGATTTGTTTTACCGAGGTTAGACCCTCGAAGGCCTAGTGCCCGTTGAGGAGTCCACTAAGGACGGGTCTTTTTCAACCCTTTCCCTCTCTCCACCGATCACCAAGACCGGCGAGCTCTTCTTCTTCTCAAGGATCACTTAAGATCCTGTAAGGATCAACATACTCTTAGGCGTCTCTTGCTAGCTTTACAAGCCTCCAAAACTTTGGAGGAAGTTCAATGGGAGTCAAAACTCCACGCACAAATGAGCACAAGATGTAGCACACACTTTCTCTCAATGATCTCACAAGGCACTAGTGCTAAACTCACACGAGTAGCTCTCTTCTGCTTGCTCTCACTTTTGTGGCACTTGTGTTGGTTGTAGTGGTCTAAATCTTGTGTATAGGATGGATCAATGAATAGAGTTGGTTGGGAGGGCTTGGATATGTCAACTATATGACTTGGAATGTTGCTTGAGCTCCCACACCTTGAAGTGGCCGGTTGGGGTGGTATTTATAGCCACCAACCAAATTGTAGCCGTTGGGGAAGGCTGCTGGCGATGGGCGCACCGGATAGTTTGGTGCGCCACTGGACAGTGTCTGGTGCGCCACCACGTCATCCTGTCGTTAGGGCTTAGAGCTGGTCGACCGTTGGAGACTTTGTCCTCATGCGGCACCGGACAGTCCGGTGCCCCTCTGACCTTCTGCTCTGACTTCTGTCGCGTTACTGTGCTGCGCTGTTCATCCATCAGAGTCGACCATTGCACGCAGATAGCCGTTGCTCCGATGGTGCACCGGATAGTCCGGTGGCACACCGGACAGTCCGGTGAATTATAGCGGAGCTGCGCCTGGAAAACCCGAAGCTGAAGAGTTTGGAGTGTATGGCCCCTGGTGCGCCAGACCAGGGAACACTTCGGTTTCCTTTTTGCTCCTTTCTTTTGAACCCTAACTTGTTCTTTTTATTGGTTTGTGTTGAACCTTTGGCACCTGTAGAGTGTATAATCTAGAGCAAACTAGTTAGTCTAATTATTTGTGTTGGGCAATTCAACCACCAAAATCATTTAAGAAAAGGTTTGACCCTATTTCCCTTTCAAATACCCTACTCCACTGTCTGTGTGTCATATTGAGTATGTGAGCTTGTCTGAGGGTCTTGTGTGCTTCAGTGAACTTGCGTGCTTGAGAGCTTGCCCTATAACGTTGTGTGCCTTCTCTTTTATAGCTCAAGGGAGGCACATACAAGGATGTTGAGCCCCGACATGTGGGCCCAGGAACATAACGGAAGGAATACATTATAGGGGTAACTAATGCGAGTACGCCTGAGCAATCTCCTGGCGCCATGATGTCCGCAGTCCACGTAGTATTGATACGCGACGGCTGCTTCCTTGGTAACGTGCGAGTAATGATGAGTGTAGTGCACGCGGCAGTATGGGCGTGCTGCCTGCCAGTGGAATGCACAGGCATGCCACCTGCAGAATGGATAGGTCGCTGCCTGCCAGAGGAATGGACAGGTTGCCACCTGCCAAGGGAATGGACAAGTCTTAATAAATGCGGAGGCGGCATACCGCCTGTTAGTGGAATGGACTGGCGGCAAGCCTTATCCTCATTAAATGCAGAGGCCGTGTAGCCCAGAGGCTTTACATCAGGCTCCACCCGTTGACTTACGTCATGTGCAGTAGGCCACGTGGCAACATCGGGTCTCCGCCTGGGCGGGGAGCAGAAGCGTATACGATTAGGTCCGGACACGTGTCGGCTCTGAACCCCTGCCTGGCCTTGATTAAGGCCTGGGTATTCTTTGTCCCAGAATCCCGGGACCCTGCTGTGAGCGGCCCAGACCCCTCACAGAGGGGTCCGGACCCCATCCTAGGGGTCTGGTTTAAGCCCGTGGAGGTCTTGGACCTTACCCGGAGGTCCGGTATGTATATTCAGGGGTCCGGCACTTTCCCTTGGGGGTCCAGACTCATTGTTGATACCTTGGAGTACATCATCTTCTCTGGCCACGTGGTGGCTCCGGAACCATCCACGTGGTGGGGTTGGTCGCTGTTGCTGGTCCAGAGTAGTCGCCCGAGGGTGGGGCGAGCCATGGTCTGGTCCCACGCACAACTCCTTTACCACGCGACTAAAGATAGCTGCGTGGGTACTGCGTCTTCATACGGTAGTAAGGGGTACCCCTGTTTTAGGGTACTGACAGTGGCCCCCGGGCCCACCTCAGGGGAGGATGCGAGCCTGTAGGTGGGGTCAATAGCCTGATTGGTGATTGGCGCACCGCTTCCGTGCGTCTGCTGACGTACTCACCGTCAATCCACCTTCGGTCACGGCAACTGCCATATTTGTATCCGCGACTGATTGACCCGCGGCCCCCATGCCTGGTGGTTTCATCGGGCCACACGCAGGGCACCTCGATACCGCTGCATTGGTTTAAAAAATTTCCTTCTGTCTTCTGTCGTGGCCCCGAGGAGGCGCGGTACCGGCGCGAGCGGCGGTTCGCTCTTTCCGCACCCGAGATCCGACACCCAAGGAGTATGACTCGTGGGCCTGGGCCCCTGTGTCATAAACTGGGCTGTTGTTTCTTGCGGCGGAGATGAAGAGGCGCGCTACCGCGAGTGGCGGTTCGCTCCCCGCGTGGTGGTTCGCCTTTTCCGCACTCGGAGACCAGCACACCAACTGTATGACTTGTGGACCCAGGCCCCCGTGTCAGAGACTGGGCCGCCTAGGCGTCAGGTGTGCGTCGGACGGGATTTCCTGTAGCGTCTCGGGGTGTGAGTGGAAGAGTCTGCCTTGAAAAGGGATTCGCCCCGCGTGCAGCAGTTATGCTTTCGCATTCTCTCCCAATCGCCGCGCCCTTTCGCCTTCGAGCTCTCTGCGCCCCTTTGCATTCACGCTCTTCTGCTTTGCGCCGCCATAGTTGCCATGGCTTCGCTAGGTCATCTCGAGCTTTTCCAGTCTGAGGGGTGCTCAACCTGGTGCGCAACCTGCTCGGATGGGGCACACCGGCGCTCTCCGGAAGGATCAACGCTGGCGCCGCTCCCCTCGGCGATCTCGCTGCCGGGGAGTTCGTGTTGTTCGTCTCCTACCTCTCCTGCGGGTTGGTGCTGCCGATCTCACCTTTCTTCTTGCTGCTGTTGGAGGAGCTCATGCTCTAGCTTCAGCACCTCACGCCCCACTCCATCCTCCAGGCGGCCATCTTTGTCCACCTCTGCGAGATGTTCGTGGGGGTGGCCCCCTACACCTCCCTCTTCCGCCATTTCTTCGTGTTGGTGAAGTCTGGGAAGGCTAAGGACCACCTCGGCGCCTACTATTTCCAGACAAGGCCAGATTCAGCTGTGGCCTACACCCCCACCCTTGGTGGCGCAAGGTGGGAAAACTGGCGCGCCGACTGGGTGATCGCCAGTGCCGAAGCCAACGACCGTCTTGTGCTACCAAGCAACGGGCCAGCACTCGACCGGAAGCAATGGAGGGCTAAGCCATCGCTGGCACCGGAGTTCCTGCCCGTACTGGACAGGATCAAGACCTTGGTAGCTGGTGGTCTAACGTCGATGCACGTGGTCGGTGACTTCCTGAAGCGTCGGATCGTGCCGCTGCAGAGGAGGGCGCGCCGGTGTTGCTGGTTCACCAGCCCGAATGACATCGGCCGGATCCAGCGCAGGCCAGGGACCGACCTATCCTGGGAGGTGCTAGAACTCCTGGTGAAGGGGATTACTGGTGGGTCCTTTGTCCCTGAGTCACTGATCCTCCCCCAGGGCATCCCGGCGCTTTGTGATGATCCAGGGCTGCAAACGGCGGTGCTGGCCACGCTGCCGACCCTGGACGAGAGCGGCGTGGCGGTTCACCAGACCGGTGGCCAGGACCCTCACCGCTGGATCCGGATCTCCGATGCGCCGGCTGGAGGCCCCCAGCCTGCTGGCATGGCTCCCAGCGCCCCGCCGCGGCCCCTTGCCCCTTGGACAAGGGCAAAGGGGCTGCTAGCAGTTCCTCCGCCCTAGGTGGCACCGAGAGGTTGGAGGAAGAGAGGCGACGCCGGCTGTGACACGTCGATGGGTCATTTGTTTCGGACCCCCCATAAGCGTCAGAGGACTGCTGGTGGGGCCGAGGAGGCTGGCTCCCAAGCCTAGGGCGCAGAGGCGCGTCAGTCCTCTGCCACCACCACCATCGGGTCCGCCGCCACCACAACCACCACCACCGTCGGGTCTGACGCCGCCACCACCACCTGGGGGTAATCTCCCCCAGGGGAACCAGAAGCAGCAACAACAACAGTAGCAGCAACAGCAGCGGTCGCCCCGCTTCCAGGGTCGCTGGAAAGTCCAGGGCCCCAAGTGAGTGTAACCCCTTTTTTCCATTAGTCTATTTATCATGCCGATGGGTCGTAACCCATCCTTTGCTTGTTAGGGCTTCCTCCCCCTCTTCTCCAAAAGTCGCGCCTCCGCCGCCCCCGGCTGCTGCCGCCGAGACAGCGCCACCGGGCTCCCATGCTCCAGCTGGGGGTCCGGCAGCAGCAGCGCCAACGTCAAGCGGCGTCGCAACGGCGGAGGGGGTCCCAACTGCTCTGATGGCTACCGCAACCTCAACGACGGCGATGCCGTCGAGTACACCGTCGGCAGCGGCAGAGGAGGTCCCAACTGCACCCGCCCCTGCCATCGAGGGTGACGCGGGGGGCGCGTCCAGCTCCATCCCACCGCCCACTCTAGAGGAGACGGAGGTGGTTTTTGGGTGGCAGCTCTGGTCCGGCGCCGAGCCAGAAGCAGCGCTAGTTCCCCTCCCCCGGGTGCTGTCTCGTGCCCATCAGGCTCTTCATGAGACTGAGGTGGCGATCCTGCGGGAGTGGGAGTCGCTTGAGGCCAAGCACCAGCGCCTCAGCGACTGGCGCTCCCAGCTGCAGGAGCGCGCCAAGGCAGCGTCCCGCCAGTTCGCCTTCGAGCGGTCCGAGCTCGAGCGGGACCGCAAGGATTACAAAAGGGATCTCCAAAAGGTGTTCGCCAGGGAGCTGGAGGCGTCGCGTCGAGAGAAGAGGCTGGCCAAAAGGGAGGAGGCCCTAAACGAGAGGGAGGCCCTCACAACAGAGCTCCGGGCCAAGCTGAAGGCCCTGGACCAGACCCTGGAGGCCCAGCGGGCCCAGCAAGTGGAGGCCATAGAGAAGATAAAAAATGGGAGCTGGAGCTAGAGGACAAGGCCAGCAACATTGCCCTCACCGAAGAGAACCTCAAGGAGAAGGATGCGTCCCTAGATAGGCGGGAGGCAGATCTCGCCTGGCGGGAGAAGGATCTCGCCTTCAGGGAGGAAATGTTTGAAAGGCGGGAGAAGTTGCTGACCGAGCATGAGCTCGAGGCGGAGGAGAAGGAGCGGGAGCTGGAGGAGCGGGTCCGCCAGTTCGAAGCGGTGCGGGTGGCACTGGGTCCCCAGGCGGTGGAGGCTGCCAAGAAGGCCCTAAAAGATCTCCAAGCAGAACACCACGCTGGGGTCCAGCGGATAGCTGAGTGGGCCGGCGAGGCGAGCACGGCACTGGTGCCACTGGGGTTAAGTCCCATCCCAGTGTCGGGGCCGCCAGCGTCGATCTCCGACGCCCTCCTAGTGCTGGACTCCGCCGCCGAACGCCTCCGTTGCCTAGATCAGATCCTCGGCGCCCGCTTGGAGGCAAACGGCAGCAGGCTCTACCGGGCGGTGGTGGACTACATGCTGACGTGCTTCCGGAGCCACGACCCGGCCATATCCTTGGCACCAGTGCTTGCCAGTCCGGTGGCCGCCATAGAAGACGCCGCCCAGGAGAGCGTCCAAGACGCCGTGGAGATGGTGGTCGCGTGCTTCCAACGCGACCTTGCCGATGCCGAGTAGTTCATACCTGCAGAAATGAGGCTAAGGTTCCGCTTGAAGGCGGATGTAATAACTTTTGGTTTTGTACAATACTCTTGAGAACTATTAATTAAATAACACTTATCTGTATGCTATTTGTCCTCACTATGTGTAGCGTTACCAACTTATCCCTGGTACTTGGCCCCCCTGGGATGTAGGCTCGATGTGTCGAGGCTGGATACCAGTATTCCTAAGGGAAATTTAGTTGGTGACCCAGCCCCCAGGATGCAGTCTGGACTGGGACCTGGACCTATGCACAACTTTGGCTAGGAAGTGTTAGTAGCACACCCATAGGACCCAGCGTCTGGTATCTGCCATCCTTTGCTTCATGCAACAGGTCCTGCAGGATTTGTCTGGGAAGCCAAGCCGTATGCCCGGACCCCTTGAATCACAGTTCCAAGTACTGGGACACCCGTCGCAGAGTGGTGGAGCGTGCAGGCTTAGGGTACGGGACCATGCTAAGCGGCTACACAGCTTCGGACCACCCTAGGAGACATGTGTCCATTCTCAACCGGACCCTAGGTTGCCGGACCCATAGGACTATAGTTCCAAATACTAGGGTGCATGTCCTAGAGCGGTGGAGCGTGCAGGCTTAGGGTACGGAACCAAGCTAAGCGGCTACACAGCTCCGAACCACCCCAGGGATCGAGCGCCCATTCTCTAGAACTGGCCCCCAGGCTGCCGGACCCCCTGCCTTTGTTGAGGGGTCCTGAACTGCAAATCTGGCTACTCAATTCGGACGTCATCATACCAGCAAGGTTGGGAAACTGTATGGGTGGGTTAGATAAAAACTAACGGTTGTGAACTGAAGTAGAATAAAACCATCATAAAAGCTCTTCTGGGGGGTAAATTCTTTCCTTATAACTTGATATACGTGGGTGCAGGCCAACAGGCCGGGCTTACGAGGGCGGACCCCACCGGATTGACGTACACATATGCACAACCTAGTTATGAAGGAAGCAAACTCAACCCCCTAGTTTCACTTCTATGGGAAGAACTTATGGAGATGCTCTATGTTCCAAGGGTTGGGAAGAGGCACTCCTTCAGTTGTGGCAAGGCGGACACACCCGGGTCGGCATACTTCCGTCGCCTTGAAGGGTCCTTCCCAACTGGGGAGAGTTTGTGGAGCCCTTCTCGGTTCAGCACTCGCCTTAGGACTAGGTCCCCGACCCTGAGCTCCATACTATGCATGAATCGTTGGTGGTAGCGCCTGAGCGCTTGGTTGTACCATGCATTTCGGATCGCCGCTCGCCATCTGCGCTCGTCGATGAAGTCCATGTCCTCACGCCATAGTTGTTCCTGCATAGACTCATCAAACGACTGGACCTGTGGGGAGCCCATAATGATTTCCGGGGGAAGGCACGCTTCGGCCCCGTAGACCAGGAAGAACGGGGTCTCCCCGGTAGCTCGGCTGGGTGTGTTCCGGTTCCCCCATAGCACAGACAGAAGCTCGCTGACCCAATTTGCACCATGCTTTTTCAAGCAGTCATAGGTGTGTGTCTTGAGTCCCCTGATGATTTCTGTGTTTGCCCTCTCCACCTGGTCGTTGCTCTTGGGATGAGCCACAGACGCAAAGCAGAGCTGGGTGTCAATGCCCTCGCAATACTCCTGGAAGAGCCGACTTTTGAACTGGGTCCCGTTGTCCATAATGATACGGCTTGGGACCCTGAATCTGCAGACGATCGACTTGAGGAAGGCACAGCAGCACCCTGGGTGATGCTAACCACAGGGGTGGCCTCATGCCACTTCGTGAACTTGTCGATGGCAACAAAGAGGAAACGGTACCCGCCGACGTCCCTGGGGAATGGACCCAGGATATCCACCCCCCACACGGCGAATGGCCAGGAGGGTGGAATCATCTGCAGAGCCTGAGCTGGTGTGTGTATCCACTTTGTATGGAACTGACCTGCCTTACAGGACTTTACCATCTCAGCTGCATCCTGGAGGGCGGTTGGCCAGTATAAGCCATGCCGGAAGGCCTTACCGACCAGTGTGCGGGATGAGGAATGACTTCCGCACTCTCCTCCATGGATCTCTGTGAGTAGCTCGCGTCCCTCCTCCTGGGTGATGCACCGCATGAGAATGCCATTGGCGCCACGGCGGTAAAGATCCCCCTCTACCACCGTGTAGCGTTTAGCCAACTGCACTATGCGCTCTGCGGACACATGATCTTCAGGAAGGATATTTTCCTTCAGGTAGTCCCGGATCTCGGAGATCCATGCATCGGGACCACTTTGAGATACTGGCTGTGGCGCTAAGGGCTGGCAGGCCCCCCTATAGCACACACAGTCTTCGGTGGGTTCTGTAGATGGTACGCCACCGGGACCGCTAGCTTCGAGGTGCTAGTCTCGCCCCCTTCGCCCAGTTCGGCAGGCTGGGCGGTGGGTCTCAACAGCCGCCTTTCGAAGACGCCCTCGGGCACGGGTGCCCAAGTTGATGCCCTCTGGGAGAGTTCATCTGCCGCCGAGTTGTCAGCCTGAGGAACATGTTGCAGTTCCAGGTCCGTGAAGTCTTTTTCCAACTTCCTTACATGGAGGAGGTAAGCTGCGAGCCTGGGCTCATTGCAGCTACATTCCCCGCGGACTTGCTTGATGATCAGCTGGGAGTCCCCCTTCACGAGGAGCTAGTGGATCCCCAAGGATAGGGCGGTTGTCAAGCCGAAGATCAATGCTTCGTACTCTACCATATTGTTGGTGGCCTTGAACTCAAGGTGCACCATGTACTTTACTTGATCTCTGCTTGGGTCGGTGAGGACCACTCTGCCTCTGCCACCCTGCTGTCGGGTGGATCCGTTGAAGAAGAGTGTCCAGTGGGGCTCGGTGAAGACCGGACCCCTGGGCTCCAACGGTGTGGGGTCCGAATCGGGATCCAGACCCCTAAGGACGCTCGGGGGATGTGTCCACTCCACGATGAAGTCAGCCAAGACCTGGCTCTTGACGACGTGGCAAGGCTGGAAGTCCAGCTGGAACTCAGTGAGCTCCACGGCCCACTTGGCGATGTTGCCTGTGGCGTTAGAGTTGTGGAGGATTGCCCTTAACGGAAAGGAGGTCACCACCACGACCCTGTGTGCCTGGAAATAGTGGCGCAGCTTCCTGGACGCAACAAGCATAGCATAGAGAAGTTTGTGTGTCTCAAGGTACCTGGCTTTTGCTTCATGGAGGACCTCGCTGACGTAGTAGACCGGCCTCTGAACGGTCCGGACCCCTGTAGCCGGTCCCGGGCCCTCAGGTTCCTGGCCTTCTTGTGCCGTCCTTTCGACGACCAGCACCATGCTCACTGCTTCTGCAGCCGCTGCGATCTATAAATACAACGGCTCCCCGGGTTCTGGAGCTACCAGTATTGGTAGGGACACCAGGTGCTGCTTCAACTCTTGAAAGGCTTGTTCCACCTCTTCGGTCCAAGTGAATAGGCCGGACTTCCGCAACAGCTTGAAGAAGGGTAGCGCCCTCTCAGCCAGCCTTGAAATGAAGCGGCTAAGGGCGGCTAATGACCCCGTAAGCTTCTGGACATGCTTGATATGGGCCGAAGGCCTCATTGCCTCAATCGCTTTGATCTTCTCCGGGTTTGCTTCAATGCCCCGGTGTGAAACCAGGAACCCCAGCAACTTTCCTGCGGAGACACCAAAGACGCATTTGTCCGGGTTCAACTTTGTGCGTGTTGCCCGCAGCTTGTCGAAGACCAGGGTTAAGTCTTCCGCTAGGGTCGACCCTCTCTTAGTCTTGACTATGATGTCATCGACGTATACTTCCACCTTATCTCTAATTAGGTCCTCAAAAGTCTTACTCATCGCCCGCACAAATGTTGGCAAGGCATTTTTCAGACCGTAAGGCATTACGACATAGCAGTAAAGCCCATCCACTGTTACAAAAGCGGTATGCTTCCTATCTTCCCTAGACATCTGGATTTGATGGAAACTAGAGTAAGCATCTAAGAAGGACAAGAGGTCGCACCCAGAGGTAGAATCCACGATTTGATCTATACGTGGAAGTGGATACGGGTCCTTGGGACAAGCTTTATTAAGGCTGGTGTAGTCGATGCACATCCGAAGCTTCTCGTTTGCCTTTGGAACGATGACTGGGTTGGCCAGCCATACTGGGTGATGAACCTCTTCGATGAAGCCGGCGTCCAGCAGCTTCCGGACCTCCTTTCGGATGAAGTCCTACCGCTCAACGGACTGTCTCTGAGGCTTCTGACTCACCGGTTTGGCGTCATAGTGGATCTTCAGATGGTGCTCAATCACCTCCCTGGGGATCCCAGGCATCTGCGACGGCTCCCATGCGAACACGTTAGCAATTGCCTGGAGGAAGGCGACGAGCGCGAGTTCCTATTTTTTCCTCCAGATCACCCGCAATGCGAGTGGTCTGGGGGGAATCTGCGCAGAGCCGGATGGCCTTGACGGGGACGTCGTCCGCTCCGGATGGCCGCACCTTTGGCACCTTGGTAGGTGCCTTGGTACCGAAGGTCGAGGGGTCCCTTCCTCCGTCGTTTGGGTGAGCAGTTTCTGCCGCCAGGGCGTGCAGCTTTTCCACAGCCGCAAGCGCAGTGGCGCGGTCACCCCGCACTGTGAGGACCCCGGCTGGGGACGACATCTTGAGGACCAAATACCCGTAATGGGCAATGGCCATGAACCGGTATAGGGCTGGCCTGCCAATGATGGCATTGAATGGGAGGTTAACCTCTGCAACGTCGAACTGGACGTTCTCTGTGTGGAAGTTTTCCTCTGTCCCGAATGTAACTAGGAGCGTGATGCTCCCAAGGGGATACACCGGTTGAGCGCCCACTTCGGAGAATGGACGAGAGGGTCCCAGTCGAGACCCTAGGATCTACAGCTGCCTGAACGCAGCGTGGCTGATGACGTTGAGCCCAGCCCCACTGTCGATCAGAACATGATGCAGCTTGATGTTGGCAATGACAGGGGCGATGATGAGCGGCAGTATGCCGGCCCCTGCCATGTTCTCGGGGCAGTCGGATGCCCCAAAGGAGATAGTGGTGCTCTGCCATCGTTGGTGTGGGGCTGCCTTTGGGACCCCTAGGGTCGCCGACAGGACCTCGCGGCACAGGGACTTCACGTTCCTGCGGGAGGTGAGTTTCTAGCTTCTGTCGTACATCACGTACAGCTTCATGCGGCGGTCAGTATCATCACCAGAGTCGGAGTCTCCAGTGAGGATGTCCTTGAGGACCTACTTGGGGGACTAATACCCGAGGTCCCGTTCTCCCGCGGCCACATCACTGTCGTCGACCCTCTCCTTGCTAGGCCGGCGACGAGGTGAAGAGCCATCCTTGGAAGTCTGCTCACGCCGCTCGTTGACGCGCTTCATGAGCTTGATGATCTCGCGGCACTCTGCGGCGCTATGGCGACTGTTGGGGTGCACAGGGCATGAGCCGATGTTGCCTCCCTGTGGCCGTGGGCGCTTGTTGTGCTTGCTCCGGCCCCCAGTCGCGGCTGCAACGACCGGAGCAGCAGATTGCGGCCTCTCGTGTTCGCGGTTCTTCTTCTTCTTCTTTTTGTCGTCCTGGTAACGGCACCCGAGCCACCCGTCTAGGCAACTCCGGTCTGTGGTGCCGAGTGCCATGCATGGCCCTCGGCAGCTTTGGCGCACTTGTCAGCCAGAGCGAAGAGCGTGGTGACAGTTTCCACGTCGTGCATGGCCATCTTCTCCAGCATCTTTTCATCACGCACCCCCTAGCGGAAAGCGGTGATGATGGAAGCATCAGAAATACGGGGTATAGTCCCTCATACCTTGGTGAAGCGGGAGATGAAAGCCCGGAGAGTTTCCCCAGATTCCTGCCTCATTGCATGGAGGTGAGCCTCCACGCCATGCTGCTGATAAGCGCTGGCGAAGTTCGCTGTGAATCGCGCACAGAGCTCTTCCCAGGAGTAGATTGATCCTGTGGTGAGGTTCATGAGCCAAGTCCGGGCCAGCCCAGACAAGGCTACATGGAAGTATGTTGCCATTACAACAGTGTCTCGACCTGCTGCCGTAATAGCGGTGACGTATACCTGCAAGAATTCTGACGGATTTGACGTACTGTCGTACTTCTCCGGCAGGTGTGGCCGGAACTTGGATGGCCAAGTCGCCGCGCAAAGATGATCCGCCAGTGCGGCGTAGCCCACGCCGGCCAATGGGACACCCACCTGGATCCGGGCACTCGTTGGAGTTTGCGGTGCAACCGCAGCGAAGTCGTGGTCGAGGTTGCGTCCCTCGAAGTTTAGCCGGCGCTCATGCGCCCTCTCCAGAGAGACTCGTGCGTCCTCGTCCGCACGCCTGCGGTTGAGTTCTGCCCGCAGGTCATCAAACCTCTCTAGAGAGACTGGAGTGTCCTCTCCTGCACGCCTAAGGTTGAGCTCCGCCTGCAGGTCCTCAGTCGGTGCGGCCCTCACAGAGAGACTGGAGTGTTGATGCCGGGATGACCGAGGCCTGGGCCTCACTGAGCCAGAATGCGCCATGCCGAGCAGACGATCGACATCGTCACGCCACTGCTTCATGGCCCCCGGTGAGGCCATGGAGCTAGGAGGGTGGCGTAGCAAATCCCTGGCTGCAGACAAGGCCCCAGGTGCAGCCCTTGACGCTCTGGATGTCTGCGCAGGAGTGTGCTGCCGCGTAGAGCGCACTGCATCAGCACCAGGCGCAGGGCGGCTGGAGGCCCGTGGCGTGGAAGACGCAGCCTCTTCCTCCATCGGGAAGTCCTCAGGAACGAAGTCATGGTGCTCGACAATCTGGACCATGGTGTCGAGCAGGAAAACAAGCAAAAACCTAATGCCAAAGCCCCTACCTGGCGCGCCAAATGTCGGAGAGGAAAATCTCCGGTCAGGTGGTGGAACGCACCCGCCCTAAATCCTAAGATGAGGAGGGGGCCTAAGTGTTTGCCTGCTAGGTGGATTCGGGATGAACACAAGAACACACAAGGGTTTAGAGTGGTTCGGGCCGCCGGAGCGTAATACCCTACTCCACTGTCTGTGTGTCGTATTGAGTATGTGAGCTTGTCTGAGGGTCTTGTGTGCTTGAGTGAACTTGCATGCTTGAGAGCTTGCCCTGTAACATTGTGTGTCTTCCCTTTTATAGCTCAAGGGAGGCACATATAAGGATGCTGAGCCCCGACATGTGGGCCCAGGAACATAACGGAAGGAATACATTATAGGGGTAACTAATGTGAGTACGCCTGAGCAATCTCCTGGCGCCATGATGTCTGCAGTCCACGCAGTATTGATACGCGGCGGCTGCTTCCTTGGTAATGTGCGAGTAATGATGAGCGTAGTGCACGCGACAGTATGGGCGTGCTGCCTGCCAGTGGAATGGACAGGCACGCTGCTTGCGGAATGGGCAGGTCGCTGCCTGCCAGAGGAATGGACAGGTCGCCGCCTGCTAAGGGAATGGACAGGTCTCAATAAATACGGAGGCGGCACACCGCCTGTCAGTTGAATGGACAGGTGGCGCGCCTTATCCTTATTAAATGCAGAGGCTAGCCCATAGGCCTTACGTCAGGCTCCGCCCGTTGGCTTACGTCACGTGCAATAGGCCACGTGGAAGCATCGGGTCTCCGCCTGGGCGGGGAGCAGAAGCATATACGATTAGGTCCGGACCCCCGCCTAGCCTTGATTAAGGCCTGGGTATTCTTTGTCCCAGAATCCCGGGACTCTTCTGTGAGCGGCCCGGACCCCTCACAGAGGGGTCCAGACCCCATCCTAGGGGTCTGGTTTAAGCCCGTGGAGGTCTTGGACCTTACCCGGAGGTCCGGTCTATATATATAGGGGTCCGACACTTTCCCTTGGGGGTCCAGACTCATTGTTGATACCTTGGAGTACATCATCTTCTCTGGCCACGTGGCGGCTCCGGAACCGTCCACGTGGTGGGGTCGGGTGCTGTTGCTGATCCAGAGTAGTCGCCTGAGGCTGGGGCGAGCCATGGTCTGGTCTCACGCACAGCTCCTTTACCACGTGACTAAAGATAGCCGCGTGGGTACTGCGTCTTCGTACGGTAGTAAGGGATACCCTTGCTTTAGGGTACTGACAGCTTTGTAAAGGTAAATTTAGCTATTATTAAAAAAATGTCTCCAACAGACTCTGTAAATGACTTTTCAAATTTAGTGGTTCTCTATTCTTCCATCTTCGCTCTCTATTTTTAGATAGTATGGTTCACTCTTCATTCAGTCCCCAACTTTATTGGATTAGTCTACTTTTTTCATGAAATCTATTTTAGAGAGTAGCTAAATCAATAAATTTAGCTAGTCTTCTTAGCTAATCAGTTGGAGTTGCTCTAACTATGATAATTATTCATCTTCTTTTGTGGAGAATGTGATTACATATTGTGTTTTTCCCGGTGGAAACTGGAAAGGCGCTGGGCGTGGGAAAGTTAAGATGCCGACCATGTTGATGGTGCTGCACTACCGCCCAAAACTCCATGAACTGCCGCGTCGTTTCTTCATTCAGCTTCTACGGCCACACGGAGGGATTCCCCCACAATAAGTACAAGTCCACCATTTTGCTGCTCTTTCCCCCCAAAAAGAACGTTTATCACCCACATGCTAATGAAATATATTTCGTTTTTGAGAGCTTCTCCAAGAGCTCCTTACAAAATGACTCCTCAAAATTAATTTTGAGTAGCATCTAAAAAATTAGTGGAGTGGATTTTAATTCTTTCTTCAATAGATCTCTTAAAACGACAAATTGTTTATAGGGAGCTTAAAAACTTCCTCGTTTGTAGCTATCAATGAGTGAATTTTAAGGGTTATGAAAAAGTTGAGAGCGTTTTAAGGAGCTGTTGAAGACATATTTTTTGTTTTTTTTTCTCCAAAAAACTTGATTTAAGAGAGATTTCTGTAAAGCTCTTAGAGATGCTCTCACTATATATATATATATATATATATATATATATATATATATATATATATATATATATATATATATAATCAGTTACATATATGCACGCTCTCACCTGCATTGATGCAAGCACTATTCATCTAATTATATATTATAAGACAAGCAACCATAATTTAAGATTGATGAACTTAATTAAAATTTTCTTATCAATTGGTCAGATTTCTACAATAAAACAATAAATAATAATAAGTGTGAGTACTGGTGTTGTAACCTAAACTTAGACCGGCAGGTTCCACCAAAAGACCTAGCAAACCGAATTATTGATTATTAAACCGTCTCTAGCACTTCATTCATATCGTGATCTAAAACACTGTTTTATATTGTTTTACACTGTAGACTATATTATTTATAAAATAAAGTTTAAATATGGAGATGATGATGTATAAATTGCTGGAGATAGCCGTCTTAGCAACACTAATAAAATTTATCTCTGTATTCAGTAAAGGCACGCAATGGTCAAAAAGGAAATCTCACACAACCCATCGAGAAAGGAAAACATAAAAAATGACAATGACAGCTTCCCGAATGCAACATCATGCAAAACAAAAAACTTTAATTTAGACCACGTTTATTTTCCCCAGCTTAATTATATAGTCGTGATTATACATGCATAAGAAAAAAAGCTGCAATAAGCTAATCTACGCCAACTTACACGATTATATAGGCTGTCTTGTAAATTGAAGTGTTTTGTTGACCATATAGGGTTATATAAACTATGAAACTGAAATAAGGCAGGGTGAACAAATATGCACTTAGTTTCTGATATGTGCAAAAAACAAAAATTGTGTATGTTATTTTGGAGGTTACTTTAATATCACAAATTTATCCGACAAAAAACATGCTTTCAAACAATGCTAAAATCGTGTGCTTTGAATATCTTGAACATGTATAATGCATAATCTCATGAGACGACACATTTTCTAGCGCAAGTTTATCATCTATTGCTTCATTGTTTGGCTTAAAATATGAGTACATATGCATTTCCCTTGCAACTATTGGAGTTCTCTTTTGTATATTTATCTTATACACTCTCGGTTCCAAATTTAAGTCGTTACTTTTTAAATGCAACATATCTAATATAAAAACGATTAGAGTGCTAACACATAAAATCTTATTTACCAGGTCCATCGTTTATGGCTGAGTACAATCCCATCTTCTCTCAAACTCCTACGATTTCACAAAATAGAGCACATTATCTCTAGGTGGAATTGCACTCAGTCATAGATGGTTGATCCAATGAACAAAATTTGATGTTAGCAAGTTAGCATCCTAATCATTGTCACACTATATGTTGCCTTTTTCTAAAACACATAACTTTTACTACATATCTAGACATAACACGTGTGTGTATATATATAGTATATATTACGAGCTCTAGGCTTCCAATAACTAGATGAAGCATTGGCCCAACGGTGTCATACGGTTCAGCCGCACCATGTCCGAACATCTATAAAAGGAACCCGGGGCCGCTAGGGTTCATTTTTTGATGCCTCCCATCCCGACGCACAAGCGACGACACCCCCTCGCGCGGCAGCGGTGGTTACCCGAGGCACGAGCAGCGACGACACGGCCCCGGAGGCGCGAGCACGCGACGACGCCCTCTTCGCGTGACAACGACGCTTCCCCGAGGAGCGAGTGGTGACGACGACCCCGGAGGCGCGAGCATCGGCCGTGGCCCAGGGAGGCGTGAGCGGCCAGAGGCTTGTGCGGTGGCGGCGGCCGAAGACGCGCGTGACGACAGAGGTTCCATGAGCGCGCACGACAGCGACGGCCCCATCCGGTGGTCACGCGTGACCGTCTCAGGCGACACTGGTAATCCATTTCCTTTCATCATACATTTCTGTCATTCTAAATTTGTGTGCATGCAACAGGAAACAATTTTTTACGCAGTGTACTGAATTGCATAACTATCTACATTGTGTATCATAATTAGTACTCGTATATATCATAAACTGGATATAACGAGTCTGCTAGCTGCATGACTGTTGGAGCGATCTTATTTTTATAGAGCCGTCCATTTTTTGTGCGCATGCAGTGGAAACGAAAATGTCATCCAAAATTTGCGCACATGTAATGGAAACTCGATCTCCAATGATAGGATCTACATGCATGCATCTGTACATGTGGATGTGGTACAATGGTTGGGTGGAGTTTTTATGCTATCTCCATGAACTATTTACGCCGTCTATGAAAAACAAAATTACAATTATGGTGTGCATCCCACACGAGGGGTTGGTTGTTGGGCCGCGGGGTTTGACTGACGCGCGTACATGAGGAGGTTTGACCTGGTGCATGGCGGGGGACGCACCAGACCGCATGTACCTGGTTGTTAGGTGCGGTCCAAGGGGTGACTCGGGCTTCCTGTAACTATTGGAAGCCATGGGCTCCTAATATACCGATCATACATACATACATACATACATACATACATACATACATACATACATACATATATCTCTACTACTATTAAGAAGGTAAGGGGTAGGCTGCCTCACCTTGTTCTGCCTTGCAACGATCTGAGCCGTTCGTTTCTACTCGGTGGATCTGCACTGTCCGTTCCACCGTTACCTCCACGCCCGCCTTCCCATCACCGTATGCCACGCCCCGCCTTCGCATCTCAGAACTCTTCGATGTCACAACCGCCGCACCTTCGGCGATGCTTGGGGTCCGAGCGGGAGGGACAATGGCGAAAGAGTGTCGTTCCCGACGTCGAAGCGCGGTCCCTTACGGCCCAGACCCGCGTCGTCGCCGTCCTTCTCAACCCCCACCTCCAGTCACGACGCCTGGGTCCGAGCGGGAGGGACGACGGCGGAGGAGCTCCGTTGTCGGTGTCGATGTGCGGCCCCATGCCGTCCCCGACCCGCGCCTCCATGGCCTCTCTCCCGACCACCGGCGCAGTGCTGCCGTGTCGCGCCCAGCGAGCAAGCCGGTGGCCGACGGACACTCGCTCGACGCTTCGCTCGACGCTTCACCCTAAAAAACCTGCCCGCGCCTGGGAGGAGTGGGTGTTGGACGCCGATAAGTACGCCATCATGCACTGTGGTGTCCAGGTCAGCCGCCTCCGTGCTTGCCGCCTTTCCATCCTCCGCGCGTACGTTCGCCTCCGCGCCGCGAGAGGATTGCATCTTCCATGCGTCAGCCGCCCCAGCATCATTGCGTATCCTCGCGTCGCCAGATGTCTCCATGCCATCCGCGACACTAGCCATCTCCGCGCCATCTGGGACCTCGGGTGGCAGCGGTGGCAGCTGCAACCCGAGGTATAAATTTCTAGCGCCCCTCTCTCTTTAATTTACGACTGGATCTGGATTAATCGGTCTGATTGGTTGGCCTTTGGTTTGGTAATTTCAGAAAATTCTTCATTGGACGGCTCCCGGGACACCACCGATGGTAGGTTGGTCCATTTTTCTATTTTGTGTTGGTAGTGTTCCATGCTTGTACTTATTTCTACGGACTGGATGAAAGATTGCGATTCTGTTGTACAATTTACCAAGTTTTTTGGGTTGGGGGACGTGGGTTGAGGTTGGGACGTGGGGCTTGGTGTGGTGGACGATATATTATCATTGATTTAATTTTTTGATGTATGTCTTTTTTCACTGCAGTTTTGTAGAGGTACTACGCGATGCCCGGCCGCCGCCTCGCTGTGATGCTCTCCCGATCTCCACATCTCGCAGGGGACGACCTGAGGCTGTCAATCGACGCGCCGACTTCGTCATTGAAACCCTTGTATGAACTTTACCACTATTAGGTTGTAGATGAATTTATCAAGGTGGACATTGGCGGTGTGAACAAGCGCGTGATAAGGCTGTCCAACGCGCGGAACAGGTGGGCACAGCGGCTTATCGATGGGCACCAGGCGACTGTGACAAATATCTAGGAGGGAGCAGGGGAAGACGATGGCAATGATTTGCTAGAGATGCAGGCATCTGACCCTGAGACGTACAATGACAAGGTCATCAGAGCGCTCTGTGTGGTGAGTGTTCTGAAAATTGTATTGTATCTTGCAGGAATTAGGGATGGCACAACCAGTTACACATATTGTATAGTAGAAGAAACATAGTAATCTCAACTACTTGTTAAAAATAGCAATGAATTGTAGTGGATTTCATAGGTAGTAGGATTTACGGAATTACTTTGCGTAGACTATTTGTTCACTTGTTTGGGTAGTAGTATCATGGCCAGATCATTGTCACGGAGGTAGGCATGTGCTCAAGACTAGAATCATGACCAAATCTTTGAGCTGGAGATATGAGGCCTTATTTTAGTCAACTGTTTAGTGAATGGAGGGAAGATGCACCGCGATGAGATGACATAACATTATATCACAACCATTGTTTAAGGCAAAATCAAAAGAGAATTAAAATGACATATATGGCCAGTGTGCATAGTTGTATACATCGCACATCCATGACTACGATGTGTGGTATAGTACTCCAACGGTGTGAAAACAAATGTCCAAAGTTATTTTGAATAATTTTGAATTTTCCCAATATTTTTTTAGTGAGCTATATGCACCTTTGAACGCGGTGCTCCTCCTGGAGCTTCATCACAAGGCGGGTGATGATGTCTGTCTTTGCTACAGCTGCTAAGGGCAACCGATAGGTGAGCTCATTAAGCTTTCACTAAAATCTGTTTACATGTACATTCAATATATTTTTCTGTCCTATTTTATTTCATAATAGATGGAGGCATTTAAATACATTCATGGACTTAGATTCTCTGGTTTGGAAATTGGTGTGAATCTAGAGTAGGTTCTAACACCACGGAACAACAAGGTTTGTATGTCAGCACCCAGGGATAACATATGAGTTTGTTTGCACTTACTTCTTTGTAAGGCGTATTTTGGAATAAGTGTGAACTGTAATGAGATGTTTACTAACCTAAAATAAAATATTTTCCCTTCGTTTTTCTAATATATGCCAGAAGCTATAAAGCATGGCGTGTTGGGAAGCTCAAGGACATGAGAAGTACATCTTCTAAGAATTTATCAAATTTTGGCCTCTCCAGTGAAGATTCAAGTACAAGAGCTTACTTGAAGTTGCTATGATGACATATTTATACTTTTTTATTTTGTTAACAATTATAATGCCATCTGGTTCGATATTTAGGGATGTTAAAGCGAGCCTTGGAGTTTAACTGGCAAATGCTATTGGAGGACATTGGTCTTTGGATACCTCCCACTATATATCGTATCGAACATGATGACAAACCTGAGAATGAACCAGAAGGTTATTTTGTTTACGCTGCTTATGTTGCCAGCATTGTTGATTACATCTTATGGGTCATTAATGGTGACCAAATTGTGCAGTAATTTTAAATTGCTCCAAGAGACAATTGAATAATGGTTCTTGATTGATGCTAATGTTGCAGATGAAGAGATAATACCAGGTCCACCTTTGTCCCCTGAATGCAATACTGAACTGCATACTGATTATGGTGGCACTGCTGTTAGATGGGGCTTAACACATCACAAAGAAAGTGCTGCAGATTGCTGTCAAGCCTGTATAGATCAGGCTAAGATGGCCAGACCAGGAGCCTTAAATTGTAATATTTGGGTTTACTATCCGTCTGAGTATGGATGCTACTCGCCAGACAAATATGAACACAAACATCAAGAATGCTGGTTGAAGCAGGTATTTTCTGTTGTCGCCTATGTGTATATTTAAGTACTTAACTAATCTAAGAGACTATACTTAAGTCCAGCTCTCATGCGCAGTTGGTGACGTTAGTTCATTATTACCAAATTTGTCATGTTTCCTGGGATAGCGAATTCCAAATTGTGTTATGTTTGCTGTATATATGATACAAGTATTGATTTATTAACAATGCTAGAACACATGAGGTGTAGCTACAGGGCCTCTAACTTGGTTATCATGGTTTTGGGTCATGGGTAGAGCAGACAATGCAAGTGCAGTCTGGCGCAATCCTGGTGGTTTGGCATTGAGTTATGTTTTCTTTTACTTGATAAAACAGTCTTGTTCCATCACTTAGTTAATAGCTCAATATGTCCACCAGTTCTGATGATCCATGTCTGCGCAGTGTTTCTTTCCACAGTTCGCGCTTGCGAACATCCGAATGCCATTTTTCATCTTGAATTCAGCTTATGATGTATATCAGGTAAAATGCGGCTTGCGATCGATCAGTATAGTTTTTGTCCCCTGGACCTGGTGGCAAGTAATAATTCTGGTTTGGCAATTTTCGGACAGTTCCACCACATTCTGGCCGCCTTCGTCTGATCCTGGAGGCCATTGGAGCCGCTGCAAGTCGGATCCTGGTGGATGCAGCGCAACACAGATCGCAACCCTCGAAGGTTAACTCTTTGTTAAGCAGATGGTTCAGATTCATATGGTACTGAACAATCATCTGCGATGTTCTAAACTGGAGCTACTGTTTTCATGGCATGCTTCAAATTTTGATTTTGATTTTTTTGGGCAGGACTGAGAAGTGGAATGCTGACATCTCTGAGACAGTTTGAAAGCAAGCCGAAGGCAGGGGTGTTCATCAACTCCTGCTTCGCGCATTGCCAGAGTGAGCTGCAGGGCACATGGTTCGCACCAAATTCTCCATCCATAGATAACAAGGTACACGTAATTTTTTAGCACACGAGCTGTATTTTAGCCTTAGGTGGTGCTTTGGCTAACATTGTAGAGTTCCATAAAATTGTAGAGGTGGTAGGTGATTGATACTCCGAAAGAGGAGCTGCTGTGGAGATTGACTACGCCTATCCCTGTGATTCACAGTCTTGTCGCAACCTTATACCAATTGATAAGGTTAGTTGCTTCCGTGAAAAGAGGTTAACTATTTTGGCAAAATAAATCTACTGGTTAGTAACACTTTAGCCAAAAATGGAACTGACAAAAAAATTCATCATTTGACATAGGAACTGAGGATTTATTAGGAGTTCGGCAGACGATTATACTCAATTATCATAATAATAATAAACACTCTTCTAATTGTTGATGATGTTATGTTACTTGCATCAGATAGCAAACCACCATATTGTACAATCTGTTGGTGGAAACATGTTTGTGTTGTGTGTTCCAGGTTGTCTGTTTCTTGGTAGCCTTTTTTGGCTGACTTGGTGATATACACAAAATCTATTTACTTGTTAGAGTATACTTTGTATTGCACCCCTGATATCCAGGCCATTGCTTGTGTTTTCTATGATTCGTTTTAGCTAAAGTTTTCACGCTGTGAAAATTTTCTACCGTGCAGTGGTTAAAATTTCTCACCACGCACTGGAATGTGTTTCATTATGGTTTCTAAAGCTCTCCAAAATTTCTATGATGACTGATTTATTGGAATGCTACCTCAGATGGAACATTTTAGTGCTATTTATAGAAGATGGAACATTGACCACGAAAAAATGTAACCCATGATGTCTCTGAAAGTGAAAAAACAAAATTCTACAATAGTGTAGACACTTGAGTAGTCATTTTATTCCGCATCATAAAAAATATTGAATTGTGCTAGGAAGTTTTTACCGAACAGCTGGAGCATTGGTTCCGGTTACTCTTTGCCTAAGGTTGATCAGGCTGATGGAAATGGATGGTCCTGATATCCAGGGCGCCAGCCACCCGGGCATAAAAACTGCTCTCTTATCTAAAATATTCATGCCCAGAAGTAGTTTCTCTCCCTTTTATGCACGTTTGAGATCTAATGTTTGTACATGATGGTCTGAAACTATAAAATGCTATTTTATTTTTCTTGAATTTATTCTTTCATGACTTAGCATTCATATTTTTTATTTTCAAGTTTTGACCATGTGAGGAAATCTGAATGAATATTCAGGTTCTTTCTTTCTTTAAGAAATTCCCTTTAGATACTTAATGGTGAGATGTTGTTCTTGAACTCTTCCTTCCAAACGAAACTTCATTTTTTCCCATCAAAGTTCTCGTATTCCATTCATGTATACATTACCAGAATGGATCTTGTTCCACCTGAGAAGTAATTTTGGCTGTATTGGTTTGCATTTCAGACTGACCACCCTTGATTAAACTTCAAAGACCGGTACCCTGAGCCATACAGAGATTCTCATCCAGCTGCCCCTGTTGTTGTGCCATGGATGTCAGGTGAGTTGCCTGCCCACCGGAGCCCAATGCCAATGTGCAGCTTCCAGACTGAACTCTACATTTTTTCATGCAAACTCATGAAACCATTTTTCATTTTCATTCTTTAGTACTTAGGCTTTAGGTTAGTCTACTTGCTAGCTGAAGTTTAGGCTATAAATGGCGATACTAAAACTGTTGTTCTAGCGCTTCATGTTGTCGTTGGCTACACGCGAAGAGAATACACGCCCGTATATAAAGCGAGATGCATGGCTGCATGTATGCCCCGGCCCTGCCATGTCCTGCATTGCATGTATGGACTGGACGACGACGACGACACTACTGCAATGCGATCTTAGTTTGCGCATCGAGAAATATTATGTAATATTGATTGTCGAGTTCTTTTTTCTGTTTCAAAAAAATTAGTACTTGCATTCATAGTAACATTTGATGCATTAATGTATACATTTTTATTTTCATATATAGCCTTTTGATCATCTCGGCATGTTATAGAAGAAGAAATGCTTCTAGCTGTAAAGGAAAGGAAGGCAAAGGTAATGCTAATGTAGTGATATAGTAATTTGCGAGATACCGAGGTGATATTGATGTCAATTATAACATTGTGTTGTTCATTTTCATAGATCATCTTATGGAATAATTTGTGTGCCGTCGCAACGCATAGGTATTTGAATATCACAGTAATCACAAAGCCTCTTATCCACAGAAGTTTTGAATCTCACATTGATCATCTTACTATCTGGACAGATATGGTGATATGCCTGTTCACAATCTTCTGTGGAGGGAGTGTGCAAAGTCATCATGTGATGTTTCTGCATGGTTGGCATTGATTCCTTTTGGTCTAGGTACCACATCATTGTTGCTTCCTTCTGTGTGATGCTTGTCCTATTGTACTTGAACTTAATAGTCTTCAGTCTTCACACTTGGTAGTTGTAGTTTATGTTTTAGGTGAGAATGCTTGTTGAAGAACTCTACATTGTTAAAATTGACCAATATGTTGATTATTAGAACCTTGATATGAAGCCAAAGGCCTTGACGCTGGACCAAGATTAGTCCAAAGGTTATCTGGTTTTGGGGACCATCGATCTGCAGACACTGTGGCAAGAGTTCAGGTATGGAAAATTCAAACAAGAAGCAACACAAAAACTTTCAGAGGTGAGAGGCTGTCATAGTTTTTATGATGTTGTTTTGCTATGAAGCTAAACTGGCAATATGTTCTTGACAGACTCATGATAGATTAGCTTGTATTGTTGAGATGGAGAAAGAGAATGCAAGTTTGAATGGCTCTATACCACTTGATGTACATGAGAGATTGGGTAGGCGCTCTACTAATTATTTACCATATTTAAATCAGTCTTCTTAACCCTAAAAACTATAAAATATCTCATTAGCCATACCTGCCATTCATATAATCATATCCTTTTCAGTGACATGTCTTAACTTTCCACTTTGAGATAGAGAGCATGACTGTCTACTATATTTTGTTGCCTCAATCAAATAGATAAGAAGCTTTGTGCAAATGGTACGCCAATAGCGCCCATTACTTGTTTCTTTCTTAGATAATTCTTATGAACATTTGGATTATCTCTAGAAATAAATCAAGAGACGACCCCCGAGTATCTACTCCTATTAAGAGGCAAAGGAGGATGTACACATGGTGGGGTTGTGCCCCACCACCGTTCGTATATAGATGTCAACATGGTACCGATGGTTGTAATGTAGTGGTGAAATAGCTAGATTAAAATAATGAAATTTATGTATGCCTATGTCTGCTTGGTACTGATGATTGCAATATAGTGGCGAAATAGATAGATTAAAACAATGAAATTTATATGTGACTAGAATCACAAATGAATTGCAAAATCTTTTCTTAGAACAGTATAACATATATTTGTATATAAATTGTTGTGCTATTATATGTTTCCGTTGCAACGCACGGGCACTCACCTATATAAATATAATTTGGAGATTTTTTTATGTTTTTAGCATTTGTTTAGAGCAGAATATTTGGGGAAAATGTTGTGTGTGTCACTTCATTAGTAACACCATAGACCTCAGTTGATACCAGGGTACAACACTTAAGTCGTTGTCAATTCTGTCATGTGTGATGCTATAAAGGGCTGTAAAGTACTCTCAGTTGATTCATTTGGGAGGCATAATTAAAGAGTTAATTTGTATCGCTCTTCTTTTTCTGACATTGTTAAATGTGGTTTCCTCAATGTTCTACATAAAGATTCGTGATGAACTCAGCCTTAAATTTAAACTAAATGCGAACATTTTTTTCTTGCTTGAGTTTTATTATATAGAGACAGTAAACAAATGGAAAATAATTTGTGAATTTTAATATGTGCTTTTATATGCAATTGGTTTAATCTTGCTTATTCGCTTATTGAAACCACTCATCAGGTTTTACATTATGCATATTCCTTCATAGTTCTTACACATGTTTGTTTAAAGTGATATGCTTTTGTTGCTGATTCAGTGCAGTGTTCAATTCATCTGTTTGGGGATTAACTTTGAGATTTCCTTTCCTACTATTTTGCATGTATTATAGTTTCAACTTTGTCTACTGCGTGTAGTTTTCTGAATTGAGTTGTGGTTACAGTTTTGGATCAAAGGCTCTATTGTTGCTATAGTTAAATGATGCCAGGTATGTTTCAGAAAACTTGTTGTTGAATGGTTTACATTCGAACGAAATGCCTGTTTATTTGGTAAAAAAAATGCTCAGCTTTCTTAACTTCCAAGCGCAATCGACAAATCATAAGAGCACCACTAAACCAATAACCTTGGCTTGAAGTCCTTAAGAGGAACTTATGATGTAGTTGTAGCAAATATCCTTCTAAATCCTTTACTGGAGATGGTTGAGGACATAGTTGGTTATGCAAAACCTGGTGGAATAATTGTTGTTTCTGGAATATTGGAGGAGCATGTAAAGAAGCAGTAGAGGTGGATGGATGAACATGAACTTAACGTGTGTAACATCTCTGTCTGCCATTATTCGTTTAGGATCCGAAGCAATGTTCGCTGATCTTGGACACTTCTCCTACAGCGCCATCCAAACAATTCCCCCACCTAACCCTGCACTTGATAAACCTGACCTCCTCTATCAATATTTGCATGTTTCAGTTCATTGTTCAGTTCTCAACTGATGAAGTCTGTCATTTTTTTAAATGCAGCTTGCTTTCATTTCTTAGTGTACCCGTCACTGATCCTGGTTTAGATGCATGGGCCAAGCTGCTTATCTGTCCCGGTACCATAACCTTGACGCAAGCTACCAGATCGGGTTCTACATTGCAGTTCCTGGTACGCAACACTACTGCCACTACCTGGTTCACATATGCACTCTACATTGCAGTATGCTTCCAGAGATTCATACGGCTTTTGCCTCTGTGATGAACGCGGGAAGCGTATGATGACCTGGTGCTGGCGATCTTGGCGTTGGTGGTGGGCAGCCAGGCCATCATAAGCAGGACCTTCTCCATCATCAAATGTGAGTGAATCTTTTTATAAGACTTCTCTTAAGCTATCCTACATATGTGAGTGAATCTTGGACAGAAAATGCAGATTACATAATGGTGAGTAATAAATATTTTTTTCTCAAATGCATAAAATGGTATTGGGACGTGTGTTGCGATGCCACACACAACTATGAAGTATTAACACCATATGATAGCTGTAATAAAATGAAATGGACCATTTCTATAAGATGACCATGCTAGCAGAAGTTCTGGTTCATAAATTCACAAATACTCCATGTGCTTCAGCAAAATATTAAGAACAAAATTAAAGTTCAAGAACAGAGGTGCCTCTTAGAAACTAATATAGTCCTTTTTGTGGGATTACCATGCTTGTCAAAGTTCTAGCATATAAACACTTAGTGTGATCCTCCTTGTTCTTTTGAAAAGTTTGAACCACAAGTTTTAAATAAGATATGAATAGTGAATCATGTTCAGACAACAAAAACAACAGGAAAAATCACAACACACAAAGAGCATTTCCTGTCCTTTAAACGTTTACTTACAATTTCCCCCATCTTTTTGCTTCTGCAATATTCTGGTCCTAGCCCTCTTTGCTTATTATAATATGAACATTTCCACCTGAGGAAAAACAGTTCCACTTTCAAGACTGATATTGTTCGAGAAGGTTCACCTTAGGCGAGATCTGATTTCGGTAGTTCATAGATGCTTGTGGTGCTTTGCATTGTTACTTAAGGGGGTGTTTGGTTCCACCCAACTATAGTTTAGTCCCTATCACATCAAATTTTGAGTGATAATTATGGGTATTGGAGCCGTGATCCCTCATCCATCCCTGAAGCAGTATATAATTCATCGACCGGATAAATGTTCTAAGGTGTTGTCTAATAGGTAGAAATGGATGGAACTAAGCTCAGAAATCCTACTTCTAGAAGCTCATCCCGAAAATCTAGCTGACATTCGAGTAGTAGGCGTTCTCATAAGTCAGCTGGACAACATTCTTTGACCATTACTTAGGAGAAAAGAAGCAAACTGAAAAATTCAAGGCAGAAACACTTAGTTTTCTTTTTATTCTTTGGTTATTTCTAAACTCTTGTTTCTTTTTTCTTATATAATCAGGAAAGGAGATTCAAACAAATTATTTTGAAGGCCATGGGACAGGCTATCAGCAAGTTTGTTGCTGTTGCAGAGATTATCATGGTAGTACTCTTGCTTGCTCTCTATTGTTGCAATTTTGGCTAACCAATCAACCATATATGACAATTTCTTTGAAACAAAAAGGGCCCCTGGGTTACACTAAGATACTAACATCAGTTCTGTCAGCATCACTAATGTCCATGGAAGGACTTGTCCTATATAATGTCTACTCATTCTAGATTCTTTCGCATCCGCTTTATTGTGCAATTCATGTTCCTAACTTTTTAAAGGCTTGACCATTTTTAGATTAGAGATGACTCAGCATGTCCAAGCGCCTGAGCCTAGGAGGCCTAGACCCTCTACATCATTAGGTGATGGACTAATGATGATCACCATGGTGAGTTAGCAGCTCGCGTGTTGCCTCTAGAAGGTTGCCAAGAACGGTTCCTTATATATCATCGCCTCACCGGATGAGAGAGAGAGAGAGAAGAGTTGTTTTTGGGAATCATCAACAAGCTTGACATCTCCCTAAGCTTTCTTTCATATACTAATACTCTCCCTAGCTGTTCATCCTTTGCTTGGTTGTAAGGTTTTGGATTTGTATTTCTATTTTCTTCTTTATTTTCCCCATTTGTAATTGTAGCACCTTTTTATGGTGCTAACTTTTTTAGTTTTTCCTTGTACTTAATGATCATACGTATATGTATGCATGTCTCGGACTGCATCGGACTATCCTATAGGGCATTGTGGTATCTCCTGTAGCTTATTTTTTAGTTTAGGACACCATTGTAGGTTGTAAATATTGGTGTTGTTCTCGTCTTGGTGAAACTTCTCATTTTACCAAAATAAAGGTCGTAAACAAGCATGTGAGGAAAGACATTGTCTCTATTTGAATTGTGCACACATTTCATGTTATTAGTGTGAATTTGGGAGATATTGGAGTTATATATGTTGTTTGTTTTTATGTAATCGTTGTGCACTAACATTTTTCAAATAATTTGTACGCCGTCGCAACGCACGGGCATATACCTAGTATATATATAGTTTCATATACCTATAGCCATGGCCCATGGGCTTACAATAGCTAGAGTAAGCCTAGGCCAGACGCGCAATCTGGTTGAGCCGGACCAGGTCCGAGCGTCTATAAAAACACCTCAGACCCCTAGAGATTATGGTTTTGGGGCCTGGCAGCGGTTGCAACCGTGTGAGGTGCGAGCGGCGGATCCACGCGATGCCGGCGAGTGGCGGCCCAAGATGCGAGCGTCGCGGCAGCCGTGACTGCCCTAGGCGCGAGCCATGGTGGCGACCGTGACCTCCCGAGGCGTGATTGGTGGCGGTGGCGACGACCTTCAGAGGCGCGAGCGGTGACCGTCCGTGGTGGCATCTGAAGACAACAATCTCCTCCGATGTGGCGCATCTCGGGCATGCTCCTTCGATGACCACCTTCGATCCAATGGCCTCTAAGGTGTCCTAATAGAAACTCTCCTTGCATGCATCCATTTAAAAATTATATTTATTTAAATTGAAAACCAATTTCACCATTGGATTCGTTGGGATGAAATCTTCAAAACTAGGCCCCACTTGATATACGTATTTTTTATATTAGCTATTTTTGTTTTTTCAGTCATTTCTAATTCTGTTCGGTCATTCATGATATTCAACAATTTTTTGATTTTTGGTTCAGCTATTCACGTTTGTGAGCCATTTCATGTGATTTTTTTCTGTTGTTCTTGATTCGTTTAGTTATTTTCGATATTTATTCAGCTTATTTTTGTTTTTTTCCAGCCATTTTCAGTTTTTCAGCTATTTATGTTTGTTCAGCCATTCCATAGTCAGCTATCTTGACTAATGCCAGCAACCTCAGTTTTTGTTCAACAATTTTTTGATTTTTTGTTCACTCATTTCTAATTTTGGTCATTCATTCGTATTTGTCAGCCATTTCATGTAATTTCAATGTTGTTCTTGATCTATGCAGTCATTTTTTATGTTTACTAGTGTCGGCGTTTCGACCCCGGTGGGTCCCTGGACCGACGAGTAAAATTATCGCTGCGTGCCCCAGCCCAGATGGGTTGGCGCGAGATGGAACACAGAGGGTGGAAAACCGCGACTCGTGTTATCCTGCGCCAGAGTGGGTGCGCTTGCAGTAGGGGTTACAAGCGTTCGCGAGGGAGAGAGGGAGTCCCGCGCGACCACACTCTATATGAGGGCCCTAGCCCTTCCTTTTATAGATGCAAGGAGAGGGTCTAGGTGTACAATGGGGGTGTAGCAATATGCTAACGTGTCCGGCAGAGAGGAGCCAGAGCCCTATGTACATGCCAACGTGGCTGTCGGAGAGGTGCTAGAGCCCTATGTACGCGGTGTCGTGACCGTCGGAGGAGCGTTTGAGCCCTGTAGAAGCACAGTTGTCGGGGCGGTTGGGACCTTGCTGACGTCTCCTTGCTTCCGTCAGGGGCTGAGAGCCATCGTCGTCATGGACGCACGCGGGGAGCCATCATTACTTGTTACCGGGGCAAGCCTGGATGGGACGCCGATCTTGTTCCCTCGTAGCCTGAGCTAGCTAGGGGTAGGGTAATGATGTACCCCCTGCGGCGTGGTCGGTCCGAGCCCAAGGTCGGGCGAGGCGGAGGCTCCTCCTGAGGCTGAGGCCGGGGTCGGGCGAGGGCGTGATTCCTCCCGAGGTCGAGGTTGAGGCTGGGCCCTGGGTCGAGCGAGGCGGAGACCACCTTCCGAGACCGAGGCGGGGGCCGAGCCCTGGGGTCGGGCGAGGCGGTGACTTCCTCCTGAGGCCAAGGCCCAGGGTCGAGCGAGGCGGAGCTTCCTGTTGCGCCTGAGGCTGGACCCAGCTGGCAGCTGCTGTCAGCCTCACCCTGGCGGGTGGCACAGCAGTCGGAGAGGGGCGAGTGGCGCTGTTTTCCTGTCAGGTCAGTCAGTGGGAGGGCGAAGTGACTGCGGTCACTTCGACCTTGTCGACTGAGGCACGCGTGTCATGATAAGGCGCCAGGCGATCCTTGCATTGAATGCGCCTGCGATATGGTCGGTTGGTGAGGCGATTTGGCCAAGGTTGCTTCACAACGAAGCCTGCCCGAGCTGGGCTTCGGGCGAGTCGAGGGTGCGCCCGTTGCTGAGGAGGCCCTCGGACGAGGCGTGAATCCGCCTGGGACTACTGTTCTCGCCCGAGGCTGGGCTCGGGCGAGGCGAGATTGCGTCCCTTGAGTAGATGAAGCCTTGACCTGAATTGCGCCCATCAGTCTCTGCAGTTTGCGCTGATGGTGATTACCAGCCGAGTTTAGGAGTGTTGGGGGTACCCCTAATTATGGTACCCGACAGTAGCCCTTGAGCCTCAAAGGGAGTGTTGGTACTCACTTGGAGGCTTTGTCGCACTTTTTGGCAAGGGGACCGGCCTTTCTCGGTAATATTTTGTTTCGGTGGGTGTGCGCGAGAGCACCCGCCGGGTGTAGCCCCCGAGGCCTCGGAGGAGTGGTTTGACTCCTCTGAGGTCTTAATGCCTTTCGTGATGCTTTGGCCGGTCTGGTCGTTCCCTCATGCGATTTGATCGTAGCCCGGGTGCATGGTCAGGTTCCGAGTTTTCAGGCTGGTTTGTTGACGCTGTCAACGGTTTGGCCGTAGCCGGATTTGCGAGAGCAGCCCCCGAGCCTCTGCACGGAGCGAGAGGACGATCAAGGACTGACTCGACTTTTATGATACGCCCCTTCGTCACCTTTTCGCAAGGAGGAAGGGGGGGAAAGCGCCATGTTGCCCTCGGAGGGCGCCGAACATGGTGTCTCCAGTGAGTTGCTAACGGGTGATCCGAGTGGACGCCCGTGCCCTGTTCGATAAGGGTCGGCTAGTGGCCTAGAGGCGCGCTCCAAAAGTACCTGCAGGTGATTTGCCGGACCTGGTCCCGTTCGATAGGGTCCGAGGGCTCGATGCCTCCCTCTGATGGGATTCCGTTACAAAATCGCTCCTGCTGGTCTCGGAAATGTCCTAGGGTACCTCGGGAGCGTAGCTCGAGCCTCGGCCATGTATCGGACGTACCCAGAGTCATCCCTCGCTCTACGTGCTCTGGGGCGGCTGTTGAACCCTTCGAGGGGCCAGCCTTCGAACCCCTAATCAGTAGTGGGCGCGGAGCCCGAGTGCTCTAAGGTGGCTCTCGAACCCTTCTGAGGGGCCAGCCTTCGAACCCCTGATCAGTAATGAGCCTGAAGGCCGAGTGCTCTGGGGCGGCTGTCGAAACCCTTCCGAGGGGCCAGCCTTCGAACCCCTGATCAGTAGGAGGGCTCGGGGCCCGCTTCCTTCGCGGAGAAGGATCCCTTTCGAAATATCCCCTTTCCCGGTCCCTGTAGCAAGAGAGAGAAAGGGGAAGAAGAAAAGGATATGAATTTAAACGGTGTGGCGCACCTTTTTTGACGCGGTCATCATGGCGGAGGTGAAACGTCGCCCGCTTTGCCTGCCAAAGGTGTCGCTTGCCCTGCCGTGAAGTTAATGCGACGGGACGGGTGGTTCGCGGGGCGGTCGTTGCGCGAGCCGTTCGAGGGATGGAACACGGGCGCGTCGTCTTCACGCCATGGGAGAGGGCTCCCCTGCTGCTCCAGGAGGGGACGTGAGCCTATAGACGATTTGACTGCTGCTTCCGCTCGCCTGCTGCCGCCATTACTGCCGGCTCACTTTTGGCCATATCGACTGTCGCGCCTCCTCCCGCGGCTGACTGACCCGTGACCGATGTGCTCGGTTGGCACTGTTGGGCCATGCGCAGGGTTGCCTCGAGTCGCGGCACCGGTTCCGCAGTCGAGAAGGCGCGACATTGGCGTAAGTGGCGGTGCAGTTTTTCGCACGTAGTAACCGGCGCGCCGGTTACATGACGTGTGGGCCTGGGCCTCCATGCTGGATGCGTCGAAGTCAAAGGGGTGCGTCTCCGTGGTGCGGTTGCATGCCACCTGCATGGCGGTCTGCCCTTTCAACCGCTGGTTTCTGCGAGGATGGAGGAGTGCTTGTAACCGCGGGGCGATTACACGCTCCGCGCGCGGCGGTTTGGCTTCTTTTGTTCTGAGCCAGCTTGCATGACGTGTGGGACCCAGCCCCGTGTCGTAGTGGGAGGACCCTGGAGCACGTCAGTGAAGACTTAGTCCATGACGCCTAAGGACGCGAGTGGGGAGAGTCGCCTTTAAAAAGGGATCGACCCCCCGGGCGGTAGTCATGCCTTCGCACTCCCCTCATGCATCGCGTCCGTCCACCTTCCGAGCCCCCGGATGGGGAGCGCCCGCGTTGCCTTCGTCTTGTTTTTGGAAGAGCGCAACCTCACGGAGGTTGGCACCCTTCAGCCGCCGCTCGGCTTCAAGGATTTTCATCAGGCAGCCCGGCTGCATTCCCTCACCGATGGTCACCCAGGATGGTGACCACCAGTTCGATGGTGGGGAGAAGCAAGCTGGGCTGCGGCCTCTGCCCCGCCCTCAGCTTCAAGGATCTTCATCATCCTTGCTGTGGCGGGGGGCGAGCTGAGCCGGAGCTCTACCTCCCGTATGGGCCGGCGGGCCACCTCTTCCTTCAGCATTCAGGGGAGAGGGCGCTCACCGGCCTAGCGGAGGGGGCGGACTTCGACAACGCGGGGCCGGCCGGCCGCAAGCGTCGTCAGCTCCAGCATGCCTGGCTCGCTGGCTTAGCTGGCTCTGGCGCTGCTTCCGGTGCCACCTCCCACTGCTGGGGCGGAGCGCGCCTGTCCACCCACCGTACGGGCGGCGGTTGCGCCGTATGCACCGGGGACCGTCCAAGACGTCGCACGCCGTTAGGGCGGCGTTCGTGTTCTTGGATTGTCTTGTGCTTACTCCGGCACGACGCCTCCGTGCGGAGGTCGGTGCCCGCCCATCCGGGAGGACTTGAGTGGGGATCTGCCGGTGCACTTTGGGGCGGCCGGTGCTCGCTGGTGTGGTGCTGGTGGGCAGGTGGTTGCCGTCGTCGGTGCTGAGGTGGTGGCAGCCGGAGAAAGTTTCTCCGCCGATGAGACCGTCGGCACCACCCGCGGACTGACCTCCGGCTCTTTGGCTTTGATAGCTTGTCCTCGCCCCTCGAGTGAGGACGTGGGCGAGGGCCTTGTCGCAGCAGCGTCTGCCCTGAGGTCATCGCTGCTGCTGTTTAGCCGCCCGGAGCGGAGATCGTTGTCGCTGCTGCTGCAGTGGTCGGCGGCGAGCCAACTGGAGTTTGTCGTCCCGCAGGCCCTCCGATGTGGAGGTTGTTCATACCCGCGGGAGTGGAACCGGAGTTCCGTTTGTAATGGCACCTTGAGTGCCGGTGTTTGTTCATTGTGGCTGTCGAGGCCTGAACATCTAGGTATTTGAGTGTAATACCGTGTTTCTTCCTCATTTCGAGCACTAGGACTCGCCTGTCGGCTAGCTGAACCGCTTAACCGAGTGTGAGTTGCCCTGTGCGGAAGGTGACGAGTGAGGTATCTGTATCCCGGAGGCGTAGGAGTCCCTCGGCTCGGTTGGCCTTGCCACCCAGGGCTTCTCTTGCTCAGTTATAGAACCCTCGGCTGCTCTGCAATGAGCCGGAGCCGGAGGCAGCGGTGTCAGCGTGGACAGAGGCGGAGTCGGCTCGAGAAGAAGCTTCGTTGGCCTGGGAGCACGTGGCCTCCCTGGTCGAGGAGGTGCAGCAGCAGCGGCTGGAGCTTGACCAAGTCGTCCGCTAGCGGGACCAACCTCGGAGTCATGCTGCCGAGGCCGTGAGCCGGGCTGATGTCCTCGGGGGACAGCTGGCTGAGGCTACGGAGCGGCCGGTCGAGGTATCTGCCTAGGCCGGGACCCTTGCGGAGACCTTGGCCATGATGGCCCGAGCTTGGTGCTGGCGTCCTCCTACGAGGTGGAGATCCTTCCGCCTGTGCCGCTGTCCGAGGCCGGGCCAGATTCCGCCAAAGGTGGAGACGATGCCGAGGGTGCTGCTGCTCCCTCTGTTGATGTCTGAACCTGCAGGGAGAGTTTGTCTGTAGTGTGCGTATGTTTTTTCGCGGCCGCCGAGGCCCAAACATATTATTGTTGTGTTGTAAAGTTGCGTTTCCTTTCCTCTTGTTTTGAGTATCAGGACTTGTTCGTCGGTAGCAGAATCGTTTATCCGAGCGAGAGTTACTTTTCACGAAAGGTGATGAGTGAGGTATCTGTATCTCGGAGGCGTATGAGTCCTTCGGCTCGGTCGGCCTCGCCGCTTACGTGCACTCTTACTCGTTCGTAGGATTCTGTTATCGATATAGTCGAGAAGGCACGAAAATCGTTCTGGCAGAAAAGTTTTCGAGCGTTAAGACTTGTTCGGTCAGCAGAATCGCTTATCCGAGCGTGAGTTACTTATCGCAGAAGGTGATGAGTGAGGTATCCGTATCCCGGAGGCGTAGGAGTCCCTCGGCTCGGTCGGCCTTGCCGCTTACGTGTACTCCATCGTTTTCAGGATCCCGCTTATCGAAGCAGTCGAAAAGCGCGAAAGATGTTTTGGCAGAAAGACTTTTTCCGAGGAAAATTTTGACGCAGAGGGGGTTCCCCCCTTCTAGCCCCCGAGGGAGGGTCGGGTTTTGCCGAGGCAAGGCTGACCCTTCCTTGACGGTTAGACTCTATTTGTGTATGTAAAGAAAACGAGGCATATGAACGACTTGAAAACATCTTAAGGGTAGAAGCGACGTAGCTATCGGATGTTCCAAGCGTTGTTGTAGACCTTGCCTTGATTGTTGGCCAGCTTGTATGTTCCGGGCTTCAAGATCTTGGCGATGATGAACAGCCCTTCCCAGGGGGGAGTAAGCTTGTGGCGCCCTCGGGCGTCCTGCCGCAGCCGAAGCACCAAGTCTCCCACTTGGAGATCTTGGGGTCGAACCCCTCGGGCGTGGTAGCGTCGCAGAGACTGCTGATACCGCACCAAGTGTAGTAAGGTCATGTCTCGAGCCTCTTCTAGCTGGTCCAGTGAGTCTTCTCGACTGGTCTAGTTGCTTTGGTCGCTGTACGCCCTTGTCCTTGGGGAACCGTATTCTAAGTCTGTGGGCAAGATAGCCTCGGCCCCATAGACTAGAAAGAACGGCGAGAAACCCGTGGCCCGGCTTGGCATCGTCCTCAGACTCCAGACCACCGAGGGTAGTTCCTTCATCCACCGCTTGCCGAACCTGTTGAGGTCGTTGTAGATCCTCGGTTTAAGTCCCTGCAGAATCATGCCATTGGCACGCTCCACCTGCCCATTTGTCATGGGGTGAGCCACGGCGGCCCAGTCCACCCGGATGTGGTGGTCCTCGCAGAAGTCCAGGAACTTCTTGCCAGTGAACTGGGTGCCATTGTCGGTGATGATGGAGTTCGGGACCCCAAAGCGATGGATGATGTTGGTGAAGAACGCCACCGCCTGCTCGGACCTGATGCTGGCTAGGGGTCGGACCTCCATCCACTTGGAGAATTTGTCGATGGCGACCAGCAGGTGTGAGAAGCCCCCGGGTGCCTTCTGCAAGGGTCCAACGAGGTCCAGACCTCACACAGCAAACGGTCAGGTGATGGGTATTGTCTGTAGGGCCTGAGCGGGCAGGTGCGTCTGTCTTGCGTAGAATTGACACCCCTGGCAGGAGCGTACAATCCTAGTGGTGTCGGCCACCGCGGTTGCCCAGTAGAAACCTTGTCGGAAGGCGTTCCCGACGAGGGCTCGAGGTGCTGCGTGGTGACCGCAAGCCCCCGAGTGTATCTCTTGCAATAGCTCCTGTCCTTCAGCGATGGATATGCATCGTTGGAGAATGCATGAGGGGCTGCGGTGGTAGAGCTCCTTTTCATCACCCAGTAAGACGAATGACTTGGCGCGTCGCGCCAGTCGCCGAGCTTCGGCTTTGTCGAGGGGTAGCTATCCTCGGTGGAGATATTGCAGGTACGAGGTCTGCCAGTTTCGATTAGGCGTGACCCCATTCCGCTCTCCCTCGACACGCAGTGCCTCACCCTCGGCGACCGAGGGTACCTCGGGCTGAGCCGAGGCCTCCTTGGGCTGGGCCGAGGCTTCCCCGGGCTCGAGCGTGTCGTCGGTCTTGATGGAGGGTTGATGTATGTCTCTGGAGAAGACATCCGGGGGAACCATTGTCCGGCCCGAGGCTATCTTAGCCAGCTCATCCGCAGTCTCGTTGTACCGTCGGACGACGTGGTTGAGCTCGAGTCCGTAGAACTTGTCTTCCAGGTGTCGAACCTCGTCACAGTAGGCCTCCATCTTTCGGTCGCGGCAGTGGGAGTTCTTCATGACTTGGTCGATGACAAGCTGCGAGTCGCCACGAGCGCCGAGGCGCCGAACCCCTAGCTCGATGGCGATGCGCAACCCATTAACCAGAGCCTCATACTCGGCCACGTTGTTTGACGCCGGGAAATGGAGGCGCAGGACGTAGTGGAGGTGCTTCTCGAGGGGTGAGATGAAGAGCAGGCCCGCACTTGCTCCTGTTTTCATCAGCAACCCATCGAAGTACATGATCTAGAGTTCTGGTTGGATCGGAGCTTTTGGTAGCTAGGTGTCGACCCATTCAGCCACGAAGTCTGCCAAGACTTGGGACTTGATGGCCTTCCGAGGAGCGAACGAGATTGTCTCGCCCATGATCTCCACCGCCCACTTTGCTATCCTACCCGAGGCCTCTCGGCACTGGATGATCTCCCCCAGGGGGAAGGATGACACCACAGTCACCGGATGAGACTCGAAGTAGTGTCGCAACTTTCGCTGCGTCAGAATTACTGCGTACAGTAGCTTCTGAATTTGCGGGTAGCGAATCTTGGTCTCGGATAGCACTTCGCTGATGAAGTAGACCGGCCTCTGGACGAGCAGTGCATGCCCTTCTTCTCGTCTCTCGACTACGATCGCGGCGCTGACCACCTGAGTGGTTGCGGCTATGTAGATCAAGAGGGCTTCTCCTGCAGCGGGGGGCACCAAGATGGGCGCGTTTGTAAGGAGTGCCTTTAAGTTCCCGAGGGCTTCCTCGACCTCGGGGGTCCAAGTGAAGCGCTCGGTCTTCCTTAAGAGGCGATACAAGGGTAGGCCTTTTTCGCCGATGCGTGAGATGAAGCGGCTCAGAGCCGCAAGGCATCCCATGACCCTTTGTACTCCTTTCAAGTCTTTGATAGGCCCCATGTTGGTGATGGCCGCGATTTTCTCCGGGTTGGCCTCGATGCCCCGCTCGGAGACGATGAACCCCAGGAGCATGCTTCGGGGGACTCCGAAGACACATTTCTCGGGGTTGAGTTTCACGCCCTTCGCCCTCAAACACTTGAATGCCATTTCAAGGTCAGAGAGGAGGTCGGAGGCTTTCCGCGTTTTGACTACGATTTCATCGACGTAAGCCTCGATCGTTCGGCCGATGTGCTCTCCAAACACGTGGTTCATGCACCTTTGGTATGTCGCACCTGCATTCCTCAAACCAAATGGCATAGTAATATAGCAGTACATGCCAAAAGGTGTGATGAAAGAAGTCGCGAGCTGGTCGGACTCTTTCATCTTGATTTGGTGATACCCTGAGTAGGCGTCGAAGAATGACAGGGTTTCGCACCCAACAGTGGAATCCACGATGCGAGGCAGAGGGTAGGGAACCTTCGGACATGTTTTGTTTAGACCAGTGTAGTCTACGCACATCCTCCATTTCCCACCTTTCTTTTTCACAAGTACAGGGTTGGCTAACCATTCGGGATGGAATACCTCTTTGATGAACCCCACAACCATCAGCTTGTGGATCTCCTCGCCTATGGCTCTGCGCTTTTCTTCGTCGAAACGGCGCAGAGGCTGTTTCATGGGTCGGGCTCCAGCTCGGATATCCAGCGAGTGCTCGGTGACATCCCTCGGTATGCCAGGCATGTCCGAGGGACTCCATGCAAAAACCTCAGCGTTCGCGCGGAGAAAGTCGACGAGCACTGCTTCCTATTTTGGGTCGAGCTCGGAGCCGATCCAGACTTGCTTGGAGGTGTCGTTGCTGGGGTCGAGAGAGACGGACTTAACCGCCTCTGCTGGCTCGAAGTTGCCGGCGTGGTGCTTCGCATCTGGCACCTCCTTGGAGAGGCACTCTAGGTCGGCGATGAGGGCCTCGGACTCAACGAGGGCCTCAGCGTACTCCATACACTCCACGTCGCATTCATACGCGTGTCGGTATGTGGATCCAACGGTGATGACCCCGTTGGGGCCCGGCATCTTGAGCTTGAGGTAGGTGTAGTTGGGGACGGCCATGAACTTTGCGTAGCACGGTCTCCCCAGCACCGCGTGGTAGGTTCCTCGGAACCCGACCACCTCGAACGTGAGGGTTTCCTTTCGGAAGTTGGAGGGAGTCCCGAAGCAGACGGGCAGATCGAGTTGTCCAAGGGGCTAGACGCGCTTCCCGGGGATGATCCCGTGAAAGGGCGCCGCACCGGCCCGGATCGTGGATAGATCGATCTGCAAGAGCCCGAGGGTCTCGGTGTAGATGATGTTGAGGCTGCTGCCTCCGTCCATGAGGACCTTGTTGAGCCTGACGTTGCAGATGACGGGGTCGACAACGAGCGGGTACTTTCCTGGGCTCAGCACGCGTTCGGGGTGGTCGCCTTGGTCGAAGGTGATGGGCTTGTCGGACCAGTCTAGGTAGACTGGCGCCGCCACCTTCACCGAGCAGACCTCCCGGCGCTCCTGCTTGCGGTGCCAAGCCGAGGCGTTCGCCACTTGCCCACCGTAGATCATGAAACAGTCGTGGACCTCTGGGAACTCCTCTGCCTTGTTGCCCTCCTTCTTGTTGTTGTCATGGCCTTTGCCACCTTCCGCCGGGGGCCCGGCCTTATGGAAGTAGCGTCGAAGCATGACACATTCCTCAAGGGTGTGCTTGACGGGACCTTGATGATAGGGCATGACTCCTTGAGCATCTTGTCGAACAGGTTGGCCCCTCTGGGAGGCTTCCGAAGGTTCCTGTGCTCGGCAGCAGCGACAAGATCTGCGTCGGCGGTGTCGTGTTTCGCTTGCGACTTCTTCTTGCCTTTCTTCTTCGTGCCACGCTGGGTGGACGCCTCGGGGACGTCTTCCTGCTGGCGTCCCTGAGGTTGCTTGTCCTTCCGGAAGATGGCCTCGACCGCCTCCTGACCAGAGGCGAACTTGGTGGCGATGTCCATCAACTCGCTCGCCTTTGCGGGAGTCTTGCGACCCATTTTGCTCACCAGGTCGCGGCAAGTGGTGCCGACGAGGAACGCGCCGATGACATCCGAGTCGGTGATGTTGGGCAGCTCGGTGCGCTGCTTCTAAAATCGCCGGATATACTCCCGCAGGGATTACCCTGGCTGCTGGCGGCAGCTTCAGAGATCCCAGGAGTTCCCAGGGCGCACGTATGTGCCCTGGAAGTTTCCAGCGAAGGCTTTGACCAGATCGTCCCAGTTGGAGATCTGCGCAGGAGGCAGATGCTCCAGCCAGGCTCGGGCGGCGTCGGAGAGGAACAGGGGGAGGTTGCAGATGATGAGGTTGTCATCGTCTGTTCCACCTAGTTGGCAGGCCAGCCGGTAGTCCGCAAGCCACAGTTCCAGCCTTATTTCCCCTGAGTACTTGGTGATGGTAGTCGGGGCTCGGAACCGGGTCGGGAACGGCGCCCGTCGTATGGCCCAGCTGAAAGCTTGCGGACCAGGTGGTTCGGGCGAGGGGCTCTGATCCTCCCCACTGTCATAGCGTCCCCCACGCCTGGGGTGGTAGCCTCGGCGCACCTTTTCGTCGAGGCGGGCTCGACGGTCGTGGCGGCGGTGCTCGTTGCCGAGGCGACCCGGGGCCGCAGGCGTCGCGTCCCACGTGCGCCCGGTGTGGGCCGAGGCTTCTCGCATGAATCGGGAAGTCGCGGCGCGATGCTCCGGGGGGTACCCTTGCCTTCGGTAGGCAGAGCTCTCGGCCCGTCGGACCGCGGCGTCCTCCAGGAGATTCTTTAGTTCTCCCTGGATACGCCGCCTCTCGGTGGTGGATGGCTCCGGTATCGCTCGGAGTAGTATTGCCGCTGCAGCCATGTTTTGGCCGACCCCACTGGAAGCCGGGGGTAGCCTTGCCCTGGCATCATCAGTGATACGGTGCTGGACGTCCTGGGCCTGATGACGCGCTTCTCCGGCTAGTGCTCGGCCTGCCCACTCCTGCTCGATGTTTTGCCGGAGCTGCACAAGTTGTCCTGCTTCCTCGTCGAGCTTGGCCTGCATCTCGCGGATTTGCTCGAGCTGTGTGTCCTAACCCCCCGCAGGGACTGGGACCATAGCTAGCTCCCGCAGGATGTCAACACGAGGCGCAGGCCCATGGGGATCATCGTCCTCTGGCATACCAAGGTGGTTGCCTTCGTCTAGACCCCCTAGATCGACGTGGAAACATTCGCGACTTGGGCCACAACCTTCATCGTCAAGGTTGTGGCCATCATCGGAGCAATCGGAGAGGCAGTAGTCGCATGCGGTCATGAAGTCTCGCATGGCACTGGGATTACCGAGCCCGGAGAAATCCCAACCAGAGTTGGGCTCGTCGTCTTCCTCGGAACCCGGGGGCCTGTAGGTCGAGACGGCCGTCAGTCGGTCCCAGGTTGACCACATATGGTACCCCGGAAGGTTAGGATATGCCTTTATGAAAGCGCTCACCGAAGCGGGATCGCTTGGTGGATCGAAGCTGAATCTAAAAGGCATAGGGTGGAAAACGGACAGTACCTCTCGATCGATGGACGGTGACGAAGTCGTGTCGGGGACGGACTGCACCGTTATCTCAGGTACGAGGCTAATGCCCAGCAAGCCCTTCGCGAGCGCGCTGGCGTCATCTGTCCGCTTGGGGTTGGCGTGTTGCGGGGAAACGACGCTCGTCGTCGTCTCAGGTGCGAGGGCAACGCCCGACATGTCCCCCGCTGGGGTGCCGGCGTCGTCGACTCACTCGACAGCCGACGAGGTGCCGCCTCCTCCTCCTGCGGCGAGGAAGGCGACGGGACAAACCCGGATGCTGCTCTTCCGCCATGGGGGGAAAACGTCGCCGAGTCCACCGCCGTCGGGCGGGCTGACGGCCGTCGTTGTCACTGCCGCGCTGCGGAGGAAGGAGTATCATGTCGTATATTCCGTTGAGGGACATGAACTCGAGACTCCCGAAACGGAGCAGCGTCCCGGGCTGAAGAGGTTGCTGGAGACTACCCATCTGGAACTCAACGGGAAGTTGTTCGTCAACACGCAACAGGCCCCTACCTGGCGCGCCAACTATCGGCGTTTCGACCCCGGGGGGTCCCTGGACCGACAAGTAAAATTGTTGCTGCGTGCCCCAGCCCAGATGGGTTGGCGCGAGATGGAACACAGAGGGGGGAAAACCGTGGCTCGTGTTATCCTGCGCCAGAGTGGGTGCGCTTGCAGTAGGGGTTACAAGCGTTCGCGAGGGAGAGAGGGAGTCCCGCGCGACCACACTCTGTATGAGGGCCCTGTCACTTCCTTTTATAGATGCAAGGAGAGGGTCCAAGTGTACAATGGGGGTGTAGCAATATGCTAACGTGTCCGGCAGAGAGGAGCCAGAGCCCTATGTACATGCCAACGTGGCTGTCGGAGAGGTGCTAGAGCCCTGTGTACGCGGTGTCGTGGCCGTCGGAGGAGCGTTTGAGCCCTGTAGAAGCATAGTTGTCAAGGCTGTTGGGACCTTGCTGACGTCTCCTTGCTTCCGTCAGGGGCTGAGAGCCACCGTCGTCATGGACGCACGCGGGGAGCCATCATTACTTGTTACCGGGGCGAGCCTGGATGGGACGCCGGTCTTGTTCCCCCGTAGCCTGAGCTAGCTAGGGGTAGGGTAATGATGTACCCCCTGCAGTGTGGTCGGTCCGAGCCCAAGGTCGGGCGAGGCGGAGGCTCCTCCTGAGGCCGAGGCCGGGGTCGGGCGAGGGCGCGATTCCTCCTGAGGTCGAGGTTGAGGCCGGGCCCTGGGGTCGGGCGAGGCGGAGACCACCTTCTGAGGCCGAGGCGGGGGTCGAGCCCTGGGGTCGGGCGAGGCGGTGACTTCCTCCTGAGGCCAAGGCCCAGGGTCGGGCGAGGCGGAGCTTCCTGTTGCGCCTGAGGCTGGACCCAGCTGGCAGCTGCTGTCAGCCTCACCCTGGCGGGTGGCACAGCAGTCGGAGAGGGGCGAGTGGCGCTGTTTTCCTGTCAGGTCAGTCAGTGGGAGGGCGAAGTGACTGCGGTCACTTCGACCTTGCCGACTGAGGCACGCGTATCAGGATAAGGCGCCAGGCGATCCTTGCATTGAATGCGCCTGCGATACGGTCGGTTGGTGAGGCGATTTGGCCAAGGTTGCTTCACAACGAAGCCTGCCCGAGCTGGGCTTCGGGCGAGTCGAGGGTGCGCCCGTTACTGAGGAGGCCCTCGGGCGAGGCGTGAATCCGCCTGGGACTACTGTTCTCGCCCGAGGCTGGGCTCGGGCGAGGCGAGATTGTGTCCCTTGAGTAGACGAAGCCTTGACCTGAATTGCGCCCATCAGTCTCTGCAGTTTGCGCTGATGGTGATTACCAGCCGAGTTTAGGAGTGTTGGGGGTACCCCTAATTATGGTACCCGACAATTAGGCTATTTTTGTTCGTTTTGTTCAGCCATTTTCAGTTTTTTCATCTATTCATGTATGTTCCATAGTCATCCATCTCGACTAATGCCAGCCACCTCATTTTTTGTTTAGCAATTTTTTGATTTTTGGTTCAGTCATTTCTAATTTTGTTCAACAGTCATTGATATGTCAGCAATTCTTCGCAAATCCATAAAAATAAAAAACTATGTATTAGAAAGTTATAACAACTTATAACTTAAAACAGGTGGGATACATATATAACATAGTGAAGACTATCTTAAGGATGTCTTCAATTATTTACCCAACTTATCTTCTACTTCAAACTTTACTATAAGTTATTGTCAAACAATATTTTGTACGACCATATGTAAGATCTGTCAGAGAGTCAGTCTAATGGCCTATAATAACATGTGATGAAACTCTATGAACCGACAACTTTTTGCCACGATTTTCTCAAAATACGGAGACTAGATCTAGCTTATCTTAACCGTTCATTGTATAGAAAATAACGTTTCTCTCCATAGAAAAATAATGTTTTTCTCCTTATGGTGTGTTTGGTTGTCGACTGAAGAAGCCAGACCAAAAATAGGTTGATGGCGAAAGCGAAGATAAAGCTAAAATTGAGCTTAAGTTTGGGTGTTTGGTTTGCATCCAAAGTGCAATATGACCATGCCAAATTTTGGCGGCCGATTTGCCCGCCTTAGAGCATCTCCAAGAGACTAGTTAAATGACTCGCCAAGCTAAATTTTTGCTATTCAACAGCAAAATAACTTTCCAACAGATTAGCTATTTGACTCGCCAAGGTATCTGACTCTCTAAATTAGTTCTCTCACTAGCTAAATTTGGCTAGTCATCTGACTAGCAAAACTAAATAGATAGTCTGTTAGAGTAAGATGCTACATATAGAGTGCAAACATTATGAAAAATTAAATAGAGAGTTAAATAGAGAGCTAAAAATAAAGAGTTTATTGGAGATGCTCTTAGATTCAGCCAAGAATTGGTCGAGGTTTGTATTATCATGGCCAAATTTTTGTGGGCAAGGTAAAAAATTTAGCCTCCAACCAAACACTGGCTAAATTACCTTGGTAACAACAATATTATACATTTAGGCCTGCATCCAAACACACCCCTAATATTGGCAGGCAGGCACACAAGAAAGTGCCATTCTAGTGTAATATATGATGGGCATGCCGTTGTGCGCGTAGCGGAAATGGTAGGGGAAGAGTGCCGTTTGCCTCTATGCAACGTTGTGTATTGTATTCACCACCATTGGTGCGGCGTGGTTCTGCCACGACGCCCGCGACAAATCCCTGCGCGACGGCATCTTCGCCTCCCATCCCCTCCCAGCTTCCCCTCCCACTCCGGCCCTCACACAAATTGCCCCTCTCCTTGTCCTCCTCTTTACACACTGCCGACCACGGCTGCCGCCAACCACCCGCCCCACCGCTGCCGAGTGCTAGCCATTTGGAGCTGCCGCGCCATGGCGTCCGTGGCCGCCACCACCACGCTGGCACCGACACTCGCGCCCCGGCGCCGGGCGCGGCCAGGGACCGGGCTGCTGCCGCCGCGCCGGGCCTCGGCCGTCCGCTGCTCGCTCGACCGTAACGTCTCCGACATGGGCGTCAACGGTGAGGAACGGGATCCTTTCTACTCTTGATTGGTCCGTGGTAATCTCCCTCTCTTAATCTCTTTGGTCTCCTGCGGCGGTGGGAGCTGAAAGCCTGAAAGTGGGTTCATGAACTGTTAATCCTTGCGCAATTTCCACACTGCAGTTCCACTGCTCCCCTCGTCCGTAAAAAGCTTGCCTTTGGGGGCGCCACAAGTCAAACTTCATGCTTAATTAACTTCGGCTATCCGTGTCATTCGACTTTTTTTCCCTGAAAAGTTCTTTCATGATATTGCAATCATGCAGTGATGCCGTGACTTTTATAAAAATATAGTATATTATAGCAGAAAACGGTTACCGAAGTTGTGTCAGAAATGTTTTATTTTGTCATGAAAGGGTTTAGAGTCTGGTTAGATTGCTCCAAATTCCTATGTTCGTTTGTCCTGCCAGTTCTGTTCCGTTTTAAATATCTTTATGTTCGTTCAAATGCCATATTGACTGCAAAAAAGGAAATGCTGAAACGAGAACTACTTCCTTGTGTGCCAGCTCCCAAAGGGTTATTCCCACCCGAGCCAGAGCACTACAGGGGCCCGAAGCTCAAGGTGGCCATCATAGGGGCAGGCCTTGCGGGCATGTCCACCGCTGTTGAGCTCTTGGACCAGGGCCATGAGGTTAGCAGTTTTGTTGCCTTCAGCAGAGCTAAACGTTTTCTTGTCCAACAATTCGCTGCTTCCTAATAATCTTATTACTGGTTTCCCTAATCATTCCGAGTGACTGTGGTCTGGCTTAACAGGTCGATTTGTACGAGTCCCGTCCGTTTATCGGTGGTAAGGTTGGCTCCTTTGTTGACAGGCAAGGAAACCATATCGAGATGGGGCTGCATGTGTTCTTCGGGTGCTACAGCAATCTCTTCCGCCTCATGAAGAAGGTAAAAGACCTTGTACATTAAGCTCACTGGAAGCATACTGGAAGTCTTCCTTACCTAGGTATCAATGTTGGTATACATTATGTCATGAAAACTCTGAATTAGTTTTACTAGTCCACGGAATTTTGGAATTGGATGTCTTTGGACCTCCTGGAGTGTAGTAAACTTACAGAAGAAATGTGCTAGCCAATTTGTCCATATATGAACCAAGATATCAAATAATTTGGTGCCTTGTTGAGCACTGGTGTACTGCCCTGTTGGCCATATTTAACAATGAAATTAAACCTTGTTATATTTCAGGTTGGTGCTGATAATAATCTGCTGGTGAAGGAACATACCCATACTTTTGTAAATAAAGGGGGCACGATTGGTGGTAAGTTCAACTACCCCATACACGTCCATTTTTGTGGACCAATGCTCTTATGCTGAAAATATTTAAGTTTGGAGTTCTGTAACCATCATAGAATGGACAAGTGCAGAACTTTCAATGTGCTGAATATTAAATGACTCAAGTTTACTATGTGCAAGAACTATACTTGATAGGATCTGGGATCCTACCACGACTGTGTAGATTGTACGTTTAGGAGATGGACGGCCGGAGCTTGTACCCCTGCTGGCACATAGAAGTTGTGGTCGCACACACGGAGCGGGCGAGAGAGAGGGAGAGACGTGAGAGACAACCCTTGAGGCTAGGCAAGATAATTGCCTTGTTTGCTTTATTCTAACTGTATGGAGGTATTTATCCTCTCTTAACAAGAACCAATCATGATCCTATTTTTATGGAAACAATGCAAAAATATCTAAGAAAAATCATTTTTTTGCCCCTAACTGCGGGTGTGACCAAGCCATTGTGCACCCGATGCCTATACATGATGGCATGATGTTGGTCATTGTTGGGACGAAGACGAACACGCTACCCTTCGCTCGATGCCTTCGTCGCCTCGTCAATCCGACGAAGACTACATCCACAGAACACGCCCGAGCAAGCCGAAGGCGTCGATCGGATGAAGACAGGCACGGTCCCCCTTTGTCGTCGCCGTCGCAAGACGAAGGCCCTGTCGAAGTCTACGGGTCTCACGTCGTCACTGCGCCGGCAGGCCCATGTGGGATTCGGCCCGTTGTAACGGGCCCCGCGCGGAGAAGCGTATTACGGGCCGCGTTTGTAATAGCCTTTGCTGTAATGACCGTCTGTAACCTCCCCTCGTGGGAATATTTCGGGATAAACTGGGTACTCGAGGGTACAAACGTCTTTGGCAAGGGACGGGTGGTCGCTCGAGTGTCTATAAATACCCCCGTACAGTGCCCTCACAGGGCCAGATGAAAAAAAAGCTTTTGCCATCCCACAACAAACTTTGCCAATACTCTTTCTACTTTCCCGTTGGATTTACTCGCCCAGGAGAGCGAGTGCCAACAGTCATAACATCTCTCCCCACCTCTTTGTACAACTCGTCCTCGAGCTGAACGTTGAAGTAGAGATCCTTGAAGTGATGAAGTGACTCCAAAGTGGTGTCATCGTTGGATAGGCCACACCACTGAACATGACGTGTTAGGCGTCCCAACATAGTTGGGCGAGCAACACATGCTCTACCGCGCGGGTGGCTATCTTGTATGGGTGGTGGAGTCGTTGGGGGGGGGGGTCCCGCGGAACGGCTTGAGCAGCTCCACGTGGAACACATCATGGAGAGGAGCTCCCTTTGGAAGTTGAAGGGGATATGCTACTTGCTTGACACGATCTAGCACTTGGAAGGGGCCAACACAACATGGCCCGATCTTGTCCTTTTCTCGGGACTGCAACAAGTGCGTCAATCTGTGGAGGATACAAAGCCACACCTAGTCCGCCATCATGAACACAAGCTCATCATGACAGTTGTCGTAGTAGCGCATGGTTGGGCCTGGAGAAGACGCTCGCGAACCTCTAAGAGGACATTGTTGCGCTCTCACAAGGGGCCTCACTGTCGCCATCTAAGCTGTCCTGCGGTGTGCGGAAGTAGAGGCGGTAGGGGTCAGATGTACACCACCTGGAAGGGCATGGTGTGGAACACAATGTGGAACAAAGTATTATAGCAATATTCTGCTCAAGAAAGCCAATCAACTCAAGCGTCCAGACAGTCCCTCATGGCACAACAGAGGTACATGGCGATCACCTTTTTGACAACCTCCAACTGGCCATCTGTTGAGGGTGGAACGCTATGCTCAAGCAGATCTTGACACCAGCCATCTTGAAGAGGTCGCACCACATGTCACCGGTGAAGACTGGGTCATAATCGCTGACGATGAAGGTGGGGAAGTCGTATAGACGATCATCACCCTCGAAGAAGGCGCAGGCGATCGAGGTAGCCGTTTATGGGTGGTTGAGGGCGATGAAGGCGTGTACTTGGAGAAGCCGTGTGCAGTTGGCTCGCTCCAAGTGCATGGCCATCTACAGGTCATGGGTTTCCCAAAGTTCAATGTTGACCCATGTGTTCTAGAAGACCCTCGACGAAGAGGTCGGCCTTCTAGATTGACAAATGATTTGGTGTGGCACACCGCACACCAACACATTGAAGCGCTCTCGGTAGTCCTAGACCATGGCGTGCAAGGAGAGCCTCACCGGTTTGGCGAGACAAGTGCGGTGGATGGTCTGACTGAATTGCAGATAGTGAAGATCCTTCAACCCCTCCCACAATGCCATTCCTTCATCTTGCTCTAGGGCATATTACCATGATTGGGTCGTGCCCACACGATGGTACGATGCGAGCTAGATCCGATCGGAGGCGAGCATATGTTGCGCATGGAAGAATTGTTCGCAATAGTTGAGCTAGTTTAGGAGGTCCTCTTTGCCGTCATAGGTAGAAAAGTCGAACTTGCTAAAGTGGGGGACACCCAAACCGGTGGGTGCGCCAATAGTGGACACCGACACAGATGAGACAGGCGGTCCCTTCGAAAATGTAGGCAGTGTGGATGATGAGGAGGGGAAGTTGATCTGGTGGATGGAAAGAGTGGTGAATTGGGTAGCGATGTGCAGGAGGGTGGTGGGTAGCGTGGTGGGCAGGGTGGTGGAGGATGACACGATGGTGGTGGTGAACGACAGGAACGTCATCGCCCAATACCCTGACATCCTGTAGGGAAAACCCTGGTGTATGGTGCCCGTAGAGGAGGATGCCTACTAGTACTTTGGGGACTACATGCACATGGAGAGATTGTCCAACTACATGGTTATGTCCGCTAGGGATTTCGCGGTGGCGTCGACAGCAGACGGTGGTTGCTTATGGGAGTCATCGTCACCCGACAACTCCGAAACCAGATTGATAGGTTCTGGGACCCTATCGCGACTACGTAGATCGTACAGATAGGAGATCGATGGCCGGGGCTTGTACCTAGTTGGCGCACAGGAGCCATGGTCGTGTACAGGGAGCAGGCTAGAGAGGGAGAGACGTGGGAGATGACCTTTGAGGTCAGGCAAGATAATTGCCTTGTTTGCTTTATTCCAAAAAATGTTTTGATGTATTTATCCTCTCCTAACAAGAATCAATCATGATCCTATCTTTATGAAAACAATGCAAAATAGCCAAGGAAAGAAAATCCTAGGTATTTTGCCCCTAATTGCTAGTGTGGTCTAGTCATTGGCTCGACCCTGGCGCCTATAAGTGACGCCGGCCATAACAATACTTTTCTTGCATATTCTTTTAAGGGATTCATTCGTATTTTCTGAGAAACAAGAATGCAATATTTTCTGTGAACTATTTGTTTAGCCCTGCAATATTCATATTGAGTTAAGCCATTAAATGACATTGTGTGCCATGTTCCATACATTGGTAGTTGGCTGCAATGACTAACATACTTTTTTGTATATTTTATAACTTATTTATGTAGATTTTCATATTGTTTGCCTGCTATACAGAACTTGATTTTCGGTTCCTGGTGGGAGCTCCGTTACATGGCATTCAAGCATTCCTAAGAACTAATCAGCTCAAGGTAAATTCATAATTTAGGATTACTATAATTCTAAATGAGAATCTCAACTCATGATATTATCAGTTTGTTTCTGAGCTTTGTGCAATTCCATATTTCCGCATATGTTGTAAATTTCACCTTGAGCTTTATCAGTAACATGCTTAAGTGGTTTGAGCATTCCTAAGAACTAAAGCATATTATTTCTTTCTGACATATTTAGTGGCGTACTCTTTGAACTCCATCTGTATTCCATACCTTTCCATCTATACAACATCACTTTGTGAAGTGGCTCTTCCTCTCCCACTTCAAGCAATCAGCTTGATTGATTTGTGAATTACCCAAAGATTTAGCCTTAAGTAGGAGCGAATGGAAAACAGCTATCCATGTGCCTGAACCTTGATTTGTGGGTTTTAACTCCAGCATAGCTCAGTTCGCTTGGGACTAAAAAGCTTTGTTGCTGTTATTGTTGTAAAATCCGTCATATTTGTATTTGAACTATTGCGTGCAGGATACACTGCAGGTTCTGATAATGTTGAGTTATAATACAGATTTTCACAATATAATATTTTACTCATTTTTGTTCTAATAGATGGAGAAGTCCATTGAAGAGTTATAATAGGTTCCTAGCTGCCAATTCTTGCGGCGAGCAATCTACGTTCACAATGCTCGTTCATGATTGCCATATTTTCAGACTGAACGATGGTTTAGTTCGTACCTAATATTTAGGTGTGTGTCTTTCTTAAAATCTAAATTGCAAACCTTTGCTTCTAAGTTTCATTCATATAGACAATTAGACATTACTGTCAGCCTTTCTCTTTAATATGTGTGACCGAATGGATAATCTTTTGTGAGAAAACTCATCAATGTGAAGAATTCCGGGCTCGAAATAAGGGTTGAAGTCGCGTCACTCATCAATATCTTTAATTAACCTCATGCTATTTGATGACATAATTACACGTGTTAATCTTTCATATTTAAATTATTTTGCAGGTTTATGATAAAGCAAGAAATGCAGTTGCTCTTGCCCTTAGTCCAGTTGTTCGGGCTCTGGTTGATCCTGATGGTGCATTGCAGCAAGTGCGGGACTTGGATGATGTAAGTATCCCTTGCTTTTATTTCAGATCCATTAAGAGTGTGCATCAAGAGCATTCATTTGCAATAGTCAGTATCTTTTCAAAATGTGTTTTGTTCTAACTCGCTGATAACTAAACTTTTTGTCAATTTTTTTTCTCAAACACTCGTTAATTTTATTTTAACCCATTTCAGGTAAGTTTCAGCGATTGGTTCATGTCCAAAGGGGGTACTCGGGAGAGTATCACAAGAATGTGGGATCCTGTTGCTTACGCTTTGGGTTTCATTGACTGTGATAATATCAGTGCACGTTGCATGCTTACTATTTTCACCTTGTTTGCCACAAAGACAGAGGCATCCCTGTTACGCATGCTAAAGGGTTCACCTGATGTTTACTTAAGTGGCCCAATAAAGAAGTATATAACAGACAGGGGTGGTAGGTATGGTGACAGAGACCAAGTTTTTCTTGTGAAACTTCTGTGTACTGCTGTAGGATTCAAGGCTTACATCTTATGGCAAATCCTTCAGGTTTCACTTAAGGTGGGGATGCAGAGAGGTTCTCTATGAGAAATCACCTGATGGAGAGACCTATGTTAAGGGCCTTCTACTCACCAAGGCATGCTTTCTTATCAGTGTATCACTGCTCTGCTTTGCACGATTATAGCCTCTATTACTAAAATTTCACTCATTTGGACATTTTTAGGCTACAAGTAGAGAGATAATCAAAGCTGATGCATACGTCGCAGGTTTTTTCCCTTTGTCTTGTCTTTCTTCTTTTACTAGCATGTCCAACCATACACACTTAACTTGGTGTTCCACAGCCTGTGATGTTCCGGGTATCAAAAGATTACTTCCATCAGAATGGAGGGAATGGGAAATGTTTGACAATATCTACAAGTTAGATGGTGTCCCTGTTGTCACTGTCCAGCTCCGCTACAATGGATGGGTCACTGAACTTCAAGATTTGGAAAAATCAAGGTAGCTGAAGTATTCACTATTTTTTATAACTTCGTTACTTATTTGGTTTAGACCTGACAAATTTAAATGCACACCACCCATAACGTAAGCTTAAATGATGATTACTTTTGTTTCTGCAAAAAAGAATTTTTGTGCAAATGCAAATTGCATTCAGCCATGCATGTTCTTATATTTGATGCAGACAACTGCAAAGGGCGGTTGGGTTGGATAACCTTTTGTACACGGCGGATGCAGACTTTTCCTGTTTCTCGGACCTTGCTCTCTCATCTCCTGCTGACTACTACATTGAAGGACAAGGTTCCCTCATCCAGTAAGTCTACTCTTTGATAATTTCTTGCTCTACAAATGTATTCACCTTCCGCGCTTAATTCATCTGCAGAGCTGTGCTGACTCCTGGAGACCCATACATGCCATTGCCAAATGAGGAGATCATTAGTAAGGTTCAAAAGCAGGTAGGTTTGTACATAGCTTCCGTTTTGGTCAAATTTCTGCTCTTCCCTTTACACATAACCGAGCAAGACCCCATTTCAATCACTATGTCGTAGAGAGAGAGATAGAGAGATTCCTTCTGCTTATGTTATTTTATATGCTTCCGAAGCTCACCTCAGTAACAAACACAAGTAATTTTTCCCACAGGTTGTAGAACTGTTCCCATCTTCCCGGGGCTTGGAAGTTACATGGTCCAGTGTGGTAAAGATCGGACAATCGCTGTACCGTGAGGCTCCTGGAAACGACCCATTCAGGCCTGATCAGAAGACGCCTGTTAAAAACTTCTTCCTCTCTGGATCTTACACGAAACAGGTATTGTTGTACATCAAAAACATTGACCTAGCTACAGCCATCAACAGAAATCAATGGCCCAGAAAACTAATGTCTGAATGCCTTGAGTTTGTTTTAACCAATGGCTCAGAAAACCATCAGAAACAACCATTTCAATTTCATGGCGTCTGAACACCTTGGAATGTTTTTTTTCCTCCTATCTTGCAACATGCAAACATCGCTAGGACATGGTACATTGGTCTTATTTGTGCTGTACATGCAGGACTACATCGACAGCATGGAAGGAGCAACTCTCTCGGGCAGGCGAACGTCGGCCTACATCTGCGGCGCCGGGGAGGAGCTGCTGGCCCTCCGAAAGAAGCTACTCATCGACGACGGCGAGAAGGCGCTGGGGAACGTTCAAGTCCTGCAGGCTAGCTGAACAACCCCTCCTGCACTGCAGAGAAGCTTGGATCTTTCCAACAACACATACATGCTGGAATGGACAAACCAACCAACCAACCATTGTCTTTTCTCGCTTCAGGGTGCTGGCGATTCCCGCAGCGACCTCCTGTGTATCGTATCCAATTTGAACATTAGATCTGCCCCCTGCAGGCGTTTCTTTCCTATCCCTGATCCGAGAAGCAGGGTGTAGTCTATAGGTGGCTGGCATACGGGATTACATCAGGCAGTGTGTAAGTTCAGCTGGAACTCGATTGGTAATTGGGATGGATGATTGATGATATATATATAGCACACACTGTTCTTGCGTCTTGCAAGAAAATATAGCAAGCGATGATCCGGCGACACTTGCTGGGAGACTGTACCAACGATCTTACTTCATTTTGCCCATTGTTTTTTTTTACGAAATAGCAGCATCCTGTACCAACTCGAGCTCTCGTGCTAAACCTTTTCGTTTCATATGAAAAATATTTCGTTGTCGTTAGGCCATGCGCATTTGAGCTATGGTTTATGGAAAGCTCGCCGGCCGCGACGCTGGAAGGAGAAACCAGTCAGTCTCCGGCGCTGCCCCTCCACCCTGGCCGACGACGGGTGGAGGCAGTATGTGAGCGAGAGACAGTGGGCAGCCGGAGCCGGCGTGTCCCTCTGAAGGCCTCACGACCTGCCGGCTTCTGATGGCCACGAGCGCTTGAGCGTCAGCGTCAGCGTCCGACCTCCAGTGGTCCGTGTTTCCCCGAGCAAGAACGAACAGCAGTTTGGCGGCGGCTGATGGCACCAAGCGCAGCCGCCGGACCGCCGTCCCTGGCCCGGCCATCGACATCGAGTAGCAGTCACCTGCGGCGCGCCGGCAGCGCCCTCCAGCCCGTCTCCGTCCCGCGCGCCTTGCTGCAGGGGCGGAGGCGCCTCACGGGCGCCGTCCTAGCCGCGCCGGACGCGCCGCCGGTGGTCAGGGCGGCCGTCAGCGCCGTCACCGAGCTCCTCAGAGCCCTCTCCCCGAACAAGGCGCTCAGGTAACTAACCCAGCATCTCGCATTCTCGCTCGTCAAGCCCATCGATCATCCGCTCTGGGATATGGATCCCGTGGCGTTCTGTGCTCTTGCGCTCGGCTGTGCAGGGGCGCTGCTACCCAGCAGCAGCAGGGCGAGGAGCCGGATCCGGACCCGACCTGCGGCAGCGTCGAGGACGTGCTCGCCGTGCTCCGAGACGATTACCGGCGCGCCTACTTCCTCACCGGTACGGGCTCCTTGCACCTCGCTGCGTTCTTGTGTCAGTGATGTTCGGGTCACGCTCGTGGCGCTCACTCAGCATGGATTGTCAGCGCGCGCACTCAGCATGCCATGGATCGTTCAAAGGGCATTTTTTTACCAAGGAAATGGTGTGGGATTGCAGGGGATTTCACTCCGGGAATATACACCGAAGACTGCTTGTTCGAGGACCCGACGATCAAGTTCCGCGGTATGTAATTTAAAACATCTCTTTGCTGAGAGAAGAAGAAAAAAAAACGAGCTGTGACAATGAGTGCGTGCGTTCTTGCTCCTCGCAGGACTCTCCAGGTACTCCCAGAACCTGGGTCTGCTGGTGCCCTTCTTCGACAGCCCTTCGCTCGAGCTAGAGAACATTGAGAAGGTAGGAACTAGTCGACCGGCGATTCGTTCGCAGTGACATGACATCAGTTTCTGACTGGAAAATGACCATATCAGGGTTCGAAGTTCGTCAAGGCGACATGGAAACTAAGGTGGGTGCGTCTTCAAGCTCCAAAAGACACACGTAATTTCCGAACGGAACAGGACTGACCGTCGTTTCAGGACGTATCTGAGGCTTCCATGGAGGCCGCTGGTCGCGATCGGAGGGAGCACAACGTATGATCTGGATGGAGATTTCAAGGTAGCCGTCCGGGAAATCTCCAAACTGTGGGAGTTTTTTTTTTGTATGTACGTTTGATGCGGATTTGAAATGTTCTTATGTTTGGATCGATCGTGTTTGTTCAGGTTACTCGGCACTCCGAGAGCTGGGACGTCTCTGCGCTTCAGGCCATCGCTCAGATCTTCGTCTCGGCCCCGGAGGAGAAGCTGGAAGGCAGCTGAGGCTGAGGCAGAGCATGCAATGTACAGCGCCACGCAGACGCAGGATCAGTGATCTGAATCCGTGACGAGCAGGTGTCCAAAGCCGTCTGTCAGAGCTCCGCTGGTCTTCTCTGTGCAAACAAACTGTATCCTCTCTGTTCCAGGTTATAAAGATTCGAATATTTTGCTACTTACCTGGATATATGTTACGTATAGATATATATAGTAAAGGGCGGTTATTATGACACAAATTCGTAGGGTGTAGGTACAGGTTTTGAATTTGACATTTGATGAAGACTGTATAAAAACCGACTTTCCCATATTCCAAACGAACATCCTCTGAATCAGATAGACCCATCGGACCAATCCTTCTCGCCACGAGCCACACTCTTCTGTGATTACCAAAATGGGCTGTCCGGTTCCTCGACCTGGCCGTCTTGTGCCGATCCTCCTGAGGACTTGTTCGATTCTACCCTAACTCATATGAATTAAGAGGGATTGAGAGGGTTTCAATCTCTAGTAAGTTAAAATCCCCTCTAATCCGTATCAATCCCCTCCAATCTATATGAATTGAAAATAACCGAAAAAACTCTGAAGGTTCTCCGGCATTTTCCGTCCATAAAATCCCCTAACCTACTTGTACCGCAGACTACCCTATTATTACTATATTCTTTTCCCATCATCAAATCACAGTCCAACATATACATGGCCAAATGGGCGGCCGGCTCGGTACGGCCCGAGCACGGCCAGGCACGGCACGGTTAGGGCACGGCCCGTTTGGCCCGTTCAATAGCCGTGCCGTGTCGGCACGGCACTAGTGTCTAAGACCAGACCCAAGCACGGCACTAAGCCTGCTTAGCCGTGCCGTGCCGGCACGGTAGGCCCGTTTAGCCAATTTTAGTCAGACATTCACAAACACAGTTAAAACATACTAAAATAGCTAATATCGAGCTGTTTAGTGCAACGGCTGACTCATTAAAAACCTATCTAGGTAAAAACTCACACTTGTGAGAAAACCCTAGATAGGAAAAAAGAGTACAATACACAGCTAACTAGTCGTGCTTGGATCTAATCATGGATAATCATGCCTAACCGTGCCTAGGACTAATCGGGCCATGCCCGTGCCGGCTCAGCATGCCCGATGCTCGGTCCAGGCACGACACTACCCATCGAGCCGTGCCGTGCCGTGCCCAGACACTACGGGCCGAGCCGTGCTCCGGGCCGGCCCGATTAGCCCGGCACTATTGGTCATCTATAGTCCAACATAGGTACATCCAATTATAGATAAAACATAAAAAAAGAAAAGGCGGTACTGCATGGGGCCTGCGGTATTTCTTTATTAACTAGGTGAGTGCCCGTGCGTTGCAACGGAACCGTATAATGACACGATAACTTATGTACATATGTGTGTTATATTGTTATAGATATGTGTCCGTGCGTTGCGACGGAAGTAAAAGATTTGTATGAAACATTGATACGGAACGACAAACATCACTATGATAGACCCTATTGTAGAGTATTTTTTCTCTTCTCATTTCCCATTATCGTTATCACTTCTCTTTCAACGAGAATTTTCTTTCTTATTTTATTTTATTTTATTTTATGTAGAAGTGTAGAACCATATAGTATTAGATCGACATGCTAACAACTGGGTGGGGGTATTTTATCTACTATCTTTACTACTATAATGCACTACTTTTATCAGTTCAAAAAGATATGTAATGCTCAAAGGATAGTGTTTGTGGATGTTAGAGAGCCGCTACTACCAGCTTTGCTCGACACAGAGGACAGTGTCACCAAGCGCCAAAGCCCCCCTCGTGACACCCTTCGTTCGAAATTTTCCTGAATTTGCCTCGTGACGGTCTAGATTTTGTGGGACGAATTCGCATGCAGCCCAGAACAAGGAGTCAAGGGGTACAAAGATACTGAGATAAAAATGTCTCATGGGCTGGGTGGGCGGCTGGGCCTCCTTTCCCCAGTTTAAGTTACAGAAAGGATCAAATTCCAAAACATATTACAGAAAGAATCCTGCTGGTGGTAGTACGGGTAACAGAGTAGAAGAATTCCACCACACGATTCGCAGAAAGAATCAGTGTACACAAGTCAATGAAATCTAGAACTCGTCGTTGGAGCAGACAGACGACAAAACAACAGTTTCCTCCCTAATTCTGCACGAGCTCAAGCGGCTGCTGTTTGGAACCTCGACAGCTTCACGGCAACCTTCCTCTCCTTCTCAGTCCGGGAAGGTGGTGGTGCTGGAAGGCCTCTGCGCAAACGGAAAGTGAAGAGAAATGTGTGTGTCAGGTCTGCCAGCGGTACAACGGAGTGTTAGCCGCCAGTGTGAGGAGTTCAGCAAAGAAGTCCTGCAAACCTTGCTGGTTTGGTTGTTCGTGTTGACGATGCAGCCCTAGAAACTCTCTCTGGTTCCACAGCTTTGTGCTGGATGCCGTTGTTGAAGGCTGGCCTGGGCTCATCGAGCTGCTGAGCCGTTACATCAATCTGGGCGCTTTGTTTCTTCTGAACATAGATGGTGAAAGCACAGGTTAGCATGAGCGGTCGTACTTGAATTTGAGTAGGAAGCATTTGGCAGCATCGGCGCTCACCTGTTTCTTGCCGCAGGTCGTTGGCTTGTCTTATCCAAGAAGAAACACGAGCGCTCACCGTCAGGTGTTGTTGACAATGAATGGAATGTTAAAAAGCAAGCATCTAGATCTTGTAGCGTAGGTCCTGTTGGTATCCGGTATATGGGATACCTGCAATCAACTTTCATTGGATAAGACAGCTATGTAACTAATGAACCAATAGCTAAAGGAGTTAAGGGAAGTACCAGGCTACAGAGATCCAACTGGACGGGAGAAGATCACAGCTCTTGTATGTATTTAGATCAGGAAACTTACATGCAAATACTGAAATCTGTAGGTATTAATAAAATATAACTGCCAGCTAGGTTACAAATACTACATTTGGTTGCACAAGAACCGAAAAAGACATACCATATCTGCTAATGGTTGTCTTCCATATGGTGCATCATGCTCCATATATTGGAAAACAGGGGGAGGTTCCTGGTTACTGGAATCACAGTCATCACTGGACAACCTTTCTTGATCGGTGCAAATATTTTGTGCTAAACATTGGGTTGTTCTTCCAATAGACCTTCCATTGTCATTGTCATTGTCACTCTCATTGCTTACATCACTGCTTGTTTCTGGAACATTGTCACCGTCACTGCCTTCATTAAGGTATCTGCAGCTGAAAACAAAAAAAAAACAGTTCCAAAAGATCATAATTATCTAAGGGAATGTTTTTTAAGGAATGTCCAAGAGAAAGTTGACCATAAGAGTACACAATAATAGTAACAATTGATGTATTCATGCATTACTGAAAAATGAACATTATTTCTAAGACGTCTCTGCTAGTCCAATTCATAGAAAGCTGAAACAGTCATGCATTCTGATTTATTGTCAATGGAGGCCAATTCATAGAAACAGTCATGCATTCTGCTAGTCCAATTCATTAGCTTGTTGTGAACCAGCAATGTTTACTGGATACTGCTAGTAACAATGTCCTTTGGTCAGAAGACCGTTTGACAAATCTGGCAAGCAGATCCTAAAGCAACCAGCACAACATTATATAAATGCACTTGTGCACAAGGAGTATATAGGACAAAAATAAACCGTGCAACATAGCAAACATAGAATGACTAAATCAAGCCATCTAACTATTTATGAAGTGGATGTAAGATGAGAAGTGGAGAAAAAGAGTAGTATGGTACTACTCTATAGAATTTAGAGATTATGGACTCACCTTTTATTGCTGTACAGAGTTGACGACCATCAAAGCATAATAAAAAGGTGTGAGATCATCCCCATCAGTATAACTCAAGGGCATAGCAACATAGCTGGTTCACAACAAGATAATGACAAATATTCCATCCCAAACAAGACACAGCTCAAGTAGAAAACATAGTTCTCTAATCAGGTTCATGTCATGTCTTCTAACATTGTTAACAAAGCTATACTCAAACTCGAACTTGAGATTTGCTGCAACGGTTATTGGAGAATGCAATAACTATAAGCATCATTTTCATAGCACATCTAGTTCCCCACTCGTGGATTCGACTACCAGGAGAGAATGGATTGTTCAGACAAAAAGGCAATAGGCATGAAACAATTACTACTATGGAAGTCATCGAAATGAACCCAACACTTCGTGCCTAACAGAAGTAGTTGGTATTTTTGTTAGGGGAAGACAAATTGTTGTAATATCCTTGATCGAGTTTGGGGAGTTCCGAGCTGCCATCACCAGATATTCCTGTCCCTCCTGACTAACCTCGGTGGCGATCACGCTGAGGTCCTTCTGTGCTTTGTCTGCCTGTATCTTCATCTTCTCAGAGGCTTCCAGCAAGACCTCCCTCGCCCTCTTGGAGTAGACATCATACGCCTGCATTGACAGTTGCGGCCGACGATGACGTTGGCCCCGACTCCAGCGGAGTGCCCGCGAGCTTGTGCGGCGAGTGGCGCGCGATGCGGGTGAGCGGCCCGCTGTGAAGAAGATGCTAGGGCACGTGGAAGGTAGTGTTCTGCTCCTTGGCCTGCCACTTCGACGGCGTGAACGAGGACCCGACCGACTTGTGCTTACCACCGCCGCCACGGCGGCGGGGGGCCTCGACCGCGGCCGCGTCACCATGTGCCTCTGAAGTAGCAGGCCAAGGAGTGGAACACTACCTTCCACGTGCCCCAGCATCTTCTTCACAGCGGGCCGCTTAACCGCGTCGCGCGCCACTCGCCGCACAAGCTTGCGGGTACTCCGCTGGAGTCGGGGCCAACTTCATCGTCGACCGCAACTGTCAATGCAGGCTTATGATGTCTACTCCAAGAGGGCGAGGGAGGTCTTGCTGGAAGCCTCTGAGAAGATGAAGATACATGCAGACAAAGAAAACGAATAGGTACAAGCAGCTCACGGGCGACGCTACCAAAATCAGGTGAATAGTCATACGAAAATATATCCATCTTCATCACAGGCTGCTAGGAACACAAGTAAATATTCATTGTTACAAAAGCAGCTATTTGAGGTATACATGCTTTCAGGGAACACAATACATTCAAATTTACCGTTCAAATTTCAGTATTTCCCATACATCATAGCTTTGTAGTCACTCAGGCTATAGCTAGGCACAATAGATGACCTATAGGTAGAAACAAAAAATCACAGAAAACATAATGTAGCAAAGTGGATGCATAGTCTTGATTTATAATCAACATTAAAACATATTTACTCATTTTGTGTTATATTTTACTCAATTTGGTTTGGACATTGCATTCTGGACTACAAAAATACTTGTGGTGAGAAAAATAAACAATAACCCGTGATGTATAGGGGAATATCCATTGCCCCTTTTTGATACCCAATGTCATACCTTACCTGTCTTTTTGGTGCAGTTAATTGAATGCAGCAGAGGGGATTCCATAGTCTTCATCTGAAATCACCATTAGAACATATTTACTTGTTTTGTGTTCATTTTACTCATTTTGGTTTGGACATTGCATTGTGGACTACAAATATACTTCTGCTCAAACAAAAAACAGCATGTCATTATGTTTGGGGGCATGACCATTGCCTCTTTGTAATACCCAATGTCCTTTGTTAGCTTCTACAAATATACTACAACCTCTTTGTAATACTTCTACAAATATACTACAGGGTCAAACAAGGTTAGTTTAACGCATATACACAGAGCACATGTACTTTGTCTTTAAAGTATATGATTTAAACTCTTCCTTTTGCATATCTACATACAACTACAAGCAAAAACTGAGCAGCTGCTATTCCCAACAAATACTTTCAAAACATACAAACAAAACAAGGTTATCCGAGTCGGCCATTTCCTGGTCAGTATAGGGTAGGGAGCAGTAGGTCCATTGTTGGAACCTGGAGTCAATGCAGCCGTCTAGCTCCGTGAGCAGATTGTTTATTTTACCAGAGCAGATTGTCCATTTTACCATTCATACTTAGACTGTTCATTTTACACCTATGTTGCTAACTACGCAGAACACAGGTATGTTAAGAGCCCAACAAAAACATACTTTCCATTGTTTCTAGTAAACCTATGCTATATGTAACACATGTATAGACTCAAAACACTATGAAAGAACTCACTCTATCTAGAAATGAACCCAGTGTGTTAAAAAAGAAATCAACAACCCAGACTAACCAAGGCAGAAGCATATTGTGCAGATATTTATGTCAGTTTTCATTGGACCCCAGTGTGTTTAATTATATGTCAGTTAAGTATTGTCTGTTGGTAAAAACAGAACACCTTCAAGCAAAAATAAACACAAAAAACATCTGGCCTAGAGTTGTGTAGTGCTTCACTGTTTTTATAGTGATTAAGAGCTGTGTAGTGATTCACATGGCAGAACATATTGTGCTACTGCTATGAGTTCTAGTGAATTTATATGCTCACTACGCACAAAATTATTTTCCCCAACCCAAGAGCCGCATTATCAAAAACCACCCATGCGATTTCTTGATTCATATAACCCCAATTCTCGCCAAAAGCATAGCACAGCGTGAATTTGAAGAGATAACAGAAAGGGGCAACGGGGTCTGGGTACGTCTGAAAAAGGATAATCAATATTTGAGCTATATGCTGTCATGACAAAACTAATAGATAAAATACTTGAAATGTCAATCTATATAAAACACCACATAATTTAATGAATCAGAAAATGATAAGACATTGCATTGAATGATAGTTTGAAATTTGAACATACCTTTTTAGGTGGGTCATAATATATACCATTGTATGGTATTTCACCTGGAACCTTCACAGAAAACTTGATGCATGCAGGAATAGAACCCTTCACACCAGATGGTGTATCCATTTGTATCTAGAAACAATTGGGAGAAAAAAGAAATCCCTTTAGCAGACACAATCGGAAGAATGCTTTCACTCCCAAACTAACCAATCAGAAAATCTACCTTTACACGTGCATTGCTACGGTGTCTATATATAACATAGGTAAACCTGTTATATATCGTGTGTCACGCAATAAGCGTGTAGATATGTTCTCCTTTCGTTCCTCGCTTGCTCCAGAGGTGCTAGTTGTTGATACTGGTAGCATATGTTCTAAGGTATTAACCAATTGCAGATTTACATGTATAGTACTACCGATTGCAATGCGGCCCAAACAACATAATGGAGCGACATTGGTATAATAAGTGCGTGCAATTCTGGCATTGGTAGGCACCTTAGCGTCGCGGAAGTTGATGAAGACCTTGTCGGTGCCCTCCTAGAGAACGAAGCGGGCGATAGCCATCTTGCGATAGCCATCTTGTGTTTCAGGCCTTATTCTTCTGGTTGACGGAAAAAGCTTTTCTTGCCATCAGTTGCATAGGTCCGAGAACGAAGCAAGCATCACATATCCGGCCCCATTCCTCGCTCCTCTAGCTCCTCTGTATGGAACAAAATCTTTCTGCCCGATCTTGGCTTTCTTGGCCAATTGCTTGCGATTGCAATCAGTCACATCGGACAGCAGATCGCATCTGCGCCTCTGACAGTAGGGGGTGCCCAGCAGGTGCCGTCCGTCCACTGAATTAAACCTGAAAAAGTTTCAGCAAACTTTCTGAAATCAGCGAGGGCAGCGTCGTTTCAGACATATTTCTCCACATCCACACACCACTGACGTACGGCAGTGTCGCCTCACATCAGGACCTGCACTGCACGATCGATCGTGCTCGTGGTTCCAGATCTAGAAGTGAAGCGAACCCGCCCGGCAGCCCGGCATCCTCCTCCGCTTCCTCCTCGACAACCATCACTTCCTCGCCATTCCCTTTGCCTTTGCCTTCGTCGTCGTCTTCTTCTTGTGTTGCTTCTTATTGGTGTAGAACTCGGAGGAGTCCGACGAGAAGCTTCGCAACGAGGAGAAGAAGGTCTCCGCCACCGACTCGCCTGGCCTCTTGCTGCCGCGGCCAGCGGCGCGATCGTCGTCCTCGCCGTCGCTGTTGAAGACGTCGGTGTCGCCGTCGTTGTCGGAGCTGCTGAAGCCGTAGGGGTTGGACAGCAGCAGCTTCATCCTGCTGTCGTTCTTGCTCCGGCCACTGAGCCGGTGGCCGTCTAGCTCCTCTGTATGGAGCGCGAGGCTAACAACGCGGCGGTAGGTGGAGCGTAGGCGCAGGAGCGAGGCCGGGTGAGGCTTGGGGGTGGAGGTCGATGGGAGGGAGAGGTGGGAGAGGGCGGCGGCGAGGGAGGAGACGAAGAGCGCCATGCTTCGGACGGCGGGGATGCGGGCACCAATGCTGGAATCACGGGGAGGGTAGAGGATGGGGAAGGGGCCTCCTCGCTCTCGACCCCCATCGCCGCCACCGTCTACCGCTATCAGGGAGACGCCTGGCGGGTGGATTCCCCACTTGATCTGCCAGGCGAGGCCCCGACGGTCGTCGTTGTTGCGCGGGATGGAGGAGGGAGCAGAGGCGTCGGTCACGGCGCCAAGGCTGCGCGAGGGGGCGGGGGCTGCGGGATGCGTGGGGTCGGGCGGGGGCACGGAGGTTCCGGGATGGTGATTTCTGGAAGGGCTGCGGCGGCGGAGGCGCTGATTGCGAGCGGGGTGCGACCGCGGCAGCGGCAGAACAATAGGGTGTGGACGCCTACAATAGCTACATAATTAGTAGTAGAGACTAAATGTGTATTTGCTGATTTTACGTGGGACGATATGTACAGGCTGCATTACAAAGTGTTTATGCATTGTTTGACCTCCTCCGCTATTTCTTGCTTCATTCTGAAACAGATAAGAAGCATCTCCTTTTAAACAATATCAGGCACCCTTATACTATAGGTGGCACATTTTTAAATATCCATTCATTTCTACACTTCCAGATGCACCACAGCATGACCATCACTGTTTCCACTTTCTATTTTTTTGTCAAGTTATTGTACAGTGGATCTTATCATAGTGTGAATATCTGATGCTCTCGGCAGTGTAAATCCAATTGTCTGCCAGCATCTTCTTGCAAAGTTGCACCTGACGAAGAGGTGGATAATCATTTCTTCTTTCTGCAAGACACAATTTTCATATATGTACGAGTCCAGCTCCATTTTTTTCTAAGCATTGCCCTTGTGTTGAGGCGATTGTGTAGAAGCAACCAAAAGAACACTTTGGGTTGACATTTTGATTTCCACCCCAAGGTGAACATTACGGTAGGTGGTGCTTTTGTTATATGTTTGTAAGCTTTCTGAGATGAATATATTGGAGTGTCCCATATATTTGAATAGGTAACCCATCAAATTATGCATACCATAAATGTAAACTTTATTATATGTGTTGTTTGGGATCAAACAGGGTATATATAGAGGGAGAAGTCCACTTGTCTTGCTTATAGAAAAATTGAGATCCTTCCACGGAATAGATCATGATTCTAAACTATGGATCAATCTCTAAACATAAAAAAACAGAAAGAAACAAACACCACTCGATAACATACAACATTCACCATAGACCAAACTAAAAAGAAAACATAACGAAAAGAACATTTGTTGTTCAAACATCACGAGCAATGATTATAACAAAAAGGTGCTCTTTTGCAAAAAGGTTTGGTTTATATTTTATAATACTAGATATAAACATGAGAATGCCTTAGTTAGAAATATATAAACATTAGGTAAACCATTTTAATCTTTTATAAAAAGACATATGTTATATACCTATGGTTATGAGATTATAAACACACTATAAAACATTATTAAACCTTTTACTTATAAAATATTATGAAACACTGAAAGGGAAATAGGGTCAAACCTTTTCCAATAAGAATTTTGGTGGTTGAATTGCCCAACACAAATTATTGGACTAACTAGTTTGCTCTAGAAAATATGTTCTACAGGTGCCAAAGGTTCACAACAAACCAATACAAGTCAAAAGAAAGGGTTCAAACAAAGGGAGCAAAGTTAAACCGAAGGCAGCCCTGGTCTGGCGCACCGGACTGTCCAGTGTGCCACCGGACAGTGTCCGGTGCACCAGGGAATCCAACTCCAAACTTGCCAGCCTCAGGAATTCTGGAGGCCGCTCCGCTATAATTCACTGGACTGTCCAGTGTAACACTGGACTATCCGGTGTGCCAGCGGAGCAACGGCTACTTCGCGCCAACGGTCGACTGCAGAACGCATTCAATGCGTTACAATGCGCACCAGTGTCAGAGCAGCGCTAGAAGGCGCACCGGACAATGTACAGTGCCTGTCCGGTGCAACACCGGACTGTCCGGTGACCCAGAAGACAGAAGCTCCAACGGTCGAACCCTAACGGTCAGGTGACATGGCTGGCGCACCGGACTGTCCGGTGCGCCATGCGACAGATAGCCTCCCAACGACCACTTTTGGTGGTTGGGGCTATAAATACCCCAACCATCCCACCATTCATTGCGTCCAAGTTTGCTGACTTCCTACACCTTACAAGAGCTATAGCATTCAATACAAGACACACCAAAGAGATCAAATCCTCTCCCAAGCCCAAAGATCACTCCAAATCAAATAGTGGCTAGTGAGAGAGTGACTTATGTTCATTTGAGCTCTTGCGCTTGGATTGCTTCTTTTCTTTCTCATTCTTTCTTGTGATCAACTCAATTGTAACCGAGGCAAGAGACACCAATTGTGTGGTGGTCTTTGCGGGGACTTAGTGTCCCGTTTGATTGAGAAGAGAAGCTCACTCGTTCTAAGTGATCGTTTGAGAGAGAGAAAGGGTTGAAAGAGACCCGGTCTTTGTGACCACCTCAACAGGGAGTAGGTTTGCAAGAACCGAACCTCGGTAAAACAAATCACCGTGTCACACTCTTTATTTGCTTGTGATTTGTTTTCGCCCTCTCTCTCGGACTCGATTTTAATTCTAACGCTAACCCCGGGTTGTAGTTGTGCTTAAACTTTGTAAATTTCAGATTCGCCCTATTCAGCCCCCTCTAGGCGACTTTCAATTGGTATCAGAACCCGATGCTTCATTAGAGCCTAACCGCTCGAAGAGATGTCGGGAGATCACGCCAAGAAGGAGATGGTGACCTGCGACAAGCCCGCTATAAGCCACGGGAAGGCTCCATCGGGAGAGTCCCGCAACAAAGGGAAGGAGAAGGAATCCTCTTCTCTCAAGTCGCATCGGAGTGGCGAAAAGAAAAAGAAGATGAGGAAGGTGGTCTACTACGAGACCGACTCTTCATCGCTATCCACCTCCGGCTTCGACGCGCCGTCCATAACTTCTAAGCGCCATGAGCACAAGAAGTTTAGTAAGATTCTCCTACACTACCCTCGCATTTCTAAACATACTCCATTACTCTCCGTTCCATTAGTCAAACCACCGGTTTTTTACGGTGAAGATTATAACATGTGGAGTGACAAAATAAGTCATCACCTAACCTCACTCCACACAAGTATTTGGAACGTTGTTGAGTTTGGTGTGCAGGTACCATCCGTAGGGGATGAGGACTATGATTCGGACGAAGTGGCCCAAATCCAACACTTCAACTCCCAAGCCACTACTATACTCCTCGCCTCTCTAAGTCGAGAGGAGTATAATAAGGTGCAAGGGTTGAAGAGCGCAAAGAAAATTTGGGACGTGCTCAAGACCGCGCACGAAGGAGACGAGGTGACCAAGATCACCAAGCGGGAGACGGTCGAGGGGGAGCTCGGTCGCTTCATGCTTCACCAAGGGGAGGATCCACAATCCATGTACAATCGACTAAAGACCTTTGTCGGGGACCATAATTAGGGGTACCCTCAAGACGCCTAATTCTCAGCTGGTAACCCCCATCAGCATAAAGCTGCAGAGGCCTGATGGGTTTGATTAAGTCAGGGATCAGTCCATACGAGTGACTTGACCACGCCACGCCCGAGCCTAGCCTCGGGCGAGGGCAGCCGACCCTAAGATGACTCCGTCTCGCCTGAGGCCTCCTCTTTCACGGCAGACGCATCTCCGGCTCGCCCTAGGCCCCGCCTTCGATAAGAAGAAACCCTGACTAAATCACCACGCCAACCGACCCAGTCACCGGGGCGTTTAACGCAAAAGGTAAGACCGACGGGCGACCAGACTTCGCCAGAGGTGCCATAGGAGGCTCCGCCCGACCCAGGGCTCGGACTCGGGCTAAGGCCCCGGAAGACGGCGAACTCCGCTCCGCCCGACCCAGGGCTCGGACTCGGGCTAAGGCCCCGGAAGACGGCGAACTCCGCTCCGCCCGACCCCAGGGCTCGGACTCGGGCTAAGGCCCCGGAAGACGGCGAACTCCGCTCCGCCCAAGGGCTCGGACTCGGGCTAAGGCCCCGGAAGACGGCGAACTCCGCTCCGCCCGACCCAAGGGCTCGGACTCGGGCTAAGGCCCCGGAAGACAACGAACTCCGCCTCGCCCGACCCAGGGCTCGGACTCCGCCTCGGCCTCTGCCGAACGATCTCCGCCTCGCCCGACCCCGGGCTCGGACTCTGCCTCTGTCTTGCAGGACGGACTCGACCTCGGCTTCGGAGGAGCCTCCACGACGCCCGACCTAGGACACGAGACCGCCACGTCAACAGGAAGCGTCATCATCACCCTGCCCTGAGCCGACTTGGGTCGCAGAGAACAAGACCGGTGTCCCATCTGGCCGGCTACGCCAGATAGGCAAATGATGGCGCCCCGCTAGACCATGACGACGGCGGCTCTCAGCTCCCTTACGAAAGCAGGAGGACATCAGCAAGGGCCCAGCCACTCCGACAGCTGTCCCCCCGTCTGGCTCTGTTACTCCTCCAATAGCCACGACGCCATACCAACAGGGTGCCAAGATCTCTCCGGCTGCCACCTGGGCATGTACTTAGGGCGCTAGCTCTCCCTCGCTAGACACGTAGCACCTTGCTACACCCCCATCTTGTACACCTGGATCCTCTCCTTACGACTATAAAAGGAAGGACCAGGGCCTTCTTAGAGAAGGTTGGCCTCGCGGGGACGAAGGGCAGGGGCAGGCGCTCTCTAGGGGCCGCTCGCTCCCCTCACCTCGCGCGGACGCTTGTAACCCCCTACTGCAAGCGCACCCGACCTGGGCGCGGGACGAACACGAAGGCCGCGGGAATTCTCCGACTCCCTCACGACCCGGCTCCGGCCACCGACCTCTCTCTCTCTGTTCCCCCCTTCGCGCTCGCCCACGCGCTCGACCCATCTGGGCTGGGGCACGCGGCACTCTCACTCGTCGGCTCGGGGACCCCCCGGTCTCGGAACGCCGACAGTTGGCGCGCCAGGTAGGGGCCTGCTGCGTGTTGACGTTCGATTTCCCGTCAAGCTCCAGATGGGCAGTCTCCAACAACCTCTTCAACCCGGGACGGTGCTCCGTTTCGGGAACCTCGAGTTCATGCCTCTCGACGGCAACTACGACATGGTACTCCTTCCACCGCCGCGCGGCAGCGACAATGGTGGCGGACAGCCCGCCCGCCGGCGGCGGAATCGACGACGTCTTTCCCGCGTGGGGGAAGGACAACTTTCGAGCTCGCCCCATCCTCTCCCTCGCCATCGGAGGAGGAGGAGGCGGGGCAACCAGGGCCGAGCGGGAGGCCGCGCTCCGACGGCTGTCGAACAAATCGACATCCCCGGCGCCTCAACGGAGGACATGCCAAGCGTCGCCCTCGCGTTCGAGGCAAACGCGAGCGCCATCCCCCCGCAACACGTCGACCCCGAGCAAGTGGACGACGCCAGCACGCTCACGGAAGGCCTGCAGGACGTCGCCCTCGTACCCAAGACGACGGCGCGGTCAGCCCCCGACGTGACTTCATCGCCCCTCGTCGACAAAAAGGTACCGACTGCTCCCCATCTTTCGTCATTTCGACTCGACCTCAGCCCGCCTGGCGACCTCGCTTTGGCGGGCGCTCACATTGAGGCGAGTGCAACCTCTCTGGGGTTTCGTGTGCGGTCGCCTTGGGACCGATTGACGGGTGTCTCGACCTACGGACCCTCTGGGTCCGAGGAAGATGACGACCCCAGCATCTGCTGGGATTTCTCCGGATCTGGCAACCCTAGTGCCATGCGGGACTTCATGACCGCATGTGACTACTGCCTCTCCGACTGTTCCGACGGCAGCCGCAGCCTTGGCGACAAGGACTGCGGCCCGAGCCGCGAATGTTTCCACATCGAGCTAGGGGATCCCTCCGGAGGCGGCTGTCTCGGCATGCCGGAGGATGGTGATCCCCCTAGGCCAGCGCCTCGCGCCGACATCCCGCGGGAGCTAGCTGTGGTCCCCGTTCCGGCGGGGGGTCACGACCCACAGCTCGAGCAAGTCCGCGGGGCGCAGGCCGGGCTCGATGAGGAAGCAGGAGCGCTCGAGGCAATCCGCCAGAACATCGGGCAGGTATGGGCGAGCCAGCCCCCCGCCGGAGGAATACGTCACCTGCCCCAAGGTCTCCAGCACCGCATCGCCAACGATGCCAGGGACAGACCGCCACCGGCGTCCGGCGGAACCGGTCAGGACCTGGCCGCCGCGGCGATGCTCCTCCGCGCAATGCCGGAGTCATCAACCACCGAGGGTCGGCGAATCCAGGGAGAACTCAAGCATCTCCTGGAAGGCGCTGCGGCTCGGCGGGCCGAAAGCTCTGCCTCTCGAAGGCAGGGATACCCCTCGGAACCTCGTGCCGCGACTTCCCGACTCACGCGGGAAGCCTCGGTCTACACCGGGCGCACGCGCAACACCGCGCCTGCGGCCCCGGGCCACCTCGGCGACGAGCACCCTCATCGCGACCGTCGGGCACGCCTCGACGAAAGGGTGCGCCGAGGCTATCACCCCAGGCGTGGGGGACGCTACGACAGCGGGGAGGATCGGAGTCCCTCGCCCGAACCACCCGGTCCGCAGGTCTTTAGCCGAGCCATTCGGCGGGCGCCATTTCCGCCCCGATTCCGACCCCCGACTACTATCACGAAGTACTCGGGGGAAACGAGACCGGAATTGTGGCTTGCGGACTACCGCCTGGCCTGTCAACTGGGTGGGACGGACGATGACAACCTCATCATCCGAAACCTCCCCCTGTTTCTCTCCGACACCGCTCGTGCCTGGTTGGAGCACCTGCCTCCGGGGCAGATTTCCAGCTAGGAAGATTTGGTCCAGGCTTTCGCCGGGAACTTCCAGGGCACGTACGTGCGCCCCGGGAATTCCTGGGACCTCTGAAGCTGTCGGCAACTGCCGGGAGAGTCTCTCCGAGACTACATCCGGCGGTTCTCGAAGCAGCGCACCGAGCTGCCCAACATCACCGACTCCGATGTCATCGGCGCGTTCCTCGCCGGCACCACCTGCCGCGACCTGGTGAGCAAGTTGGGTCGCAAGACCCCCACCAGGGCGAGCGAGCTGATGGACATCGCCACCAAGTTCGCCTCCGGCCAGGAGGCGGTAGAGGCCATCTTCCGAAAGGACAAGCAGCCCCAGGGCCGCCCGTCGGAAGATGCTCCAGAGGCGTCTACTCCGCGCGGCGCCAAGAAGAAAGGCAGGAGGAAGTCGCAAGCGAAACGCGACGTTCCCGATGCAGACCTTGTCGCCGCCGCCGAGCACAAGAACCCTCGGAAGCCCCCCGGAGGTGCTAACCTCTTCGACAAGGCACTCAAGGAGACGTGCCCCTACCATCAGGGGCCCGTCAAGCATACCCTCGAAGAGTGCGTCATGCTTCGGCGCCACTTCCACAGGGCCGGGCCACCTGCAGAGGGTGGCAAGGCCCGCGACGACGACAAAAGGGAGGATCGCCAAGCAGGAGAGTTCCCAGAGGTCCGCGACTGCTTCATGATCTACGGAGGGCATGCGGCGAATGCCTCGGCTCGGCATCGTAAGCAAGAGCGTCGGGAGGTCTGCTCGGCGAAGGTGGCGGCGCCAGTCTACCTAGACTGGTCCGACAAGCCCATCACCTTCGACCGGGACGACCACCCCGACCACGTGCCGAGCCCGGGGAAGTACCCGCTCATCGTCGACCCCGTCATCGGCGACGTCAGGCTCACCAAGGTCTTGATGGATGGAGGCAGCTGCCTCAACATCATCTACGCTGAGACCCTCAGGCTCCTGCGCATCGATCTGTCATCCGTCCGAGCAGGCGCTGCGCCCTTCCATGGGATCATCCCCGGGAAGCGTGTCCAGCCCCTCGGACAGCTCGACCTCTCTGTCTGCTTCGGAACACCCTCCAACTTCCGAAGGGAGACGTTGACGTTCGAGGTGGTCGGGTTCCGAGGAACCTACCACGCAGTGTTGGGAAGGCCATGCTACGCGAAGTTCATGGCCATCCCCAACTACACTTACCTGAAGCTCAAGATGCCAGGCCCCAACGGGGTCATCACCGTCGGCCCCACGTACAAACACGCATTCGAATGCGATGTGGAGTGCGTGGAGTACGCCGAGGCCCTCGCCGAGTCCGAGGCCCTCATTGCCGACCTGAAAAGCCTCTCCCGAGAGGTGCCGGACGTAAAGCGGCATGCCGGCAACTTCGAGCCAGCGGAGACGGTTAAGGCCGTCCCTCTCGACCCCAGTGGCGACACCTCCAAGCAGATCCGGATCGGTTCCGGGCTCGACCCCAAATAGGAAGCAGTGCTCGTCGACTTTCTCCGCGCAAACACCGACGTTTTTGCGTGGAGTCCCTCGGACATGCCCGGCATACCGAGGGATGTCGCCGAGCACTCGCTGGATATTCGGGCCGGAGCCCGGCCGGTCAGACAGCCTCTGCGCCGATTCGATGAGGAAAGGCGCAGGGTGATAGGCGAGGAGGTCCACAAGTTGATGGCAGCAGGGTTCATTAAAGAGGTATTCCATCTCGAATGGCTTGCCAACCCTGTACTTGTGAGGAAAAAAGGGGGGAAGTGGCGGATGTGTGTAGACTACACTGGTCTCAACAAAGCATGTCCGAAGGTCCCCTACCCTCTACCTCGCATCGACCAAATTGTGGACTCCACTGCAGGGTGCGAAACCCTGTCTTTCCTCGATGCCTACTCAGGGTATCATCAAATCAAGATGAAAGAGTCCGACCAGCTCGCGACTTCTTTCATCACGCCCTTCGGCATGTACTGTTATGTCACAATGCCGTTCGGGTTGAGAAACGCGGGTGCAACGTACCAGCGGTGCATGAACCATGTGTTCGGCGAACACATTGGTCGCACGGTCGAGGCCTACGTCGATGACATCGTAGTCAAGACGAGGAAAGCCTCCGACCTTCTCTCCGACCTCGAACTGACATTCCGGTGTCTCAAGGCGAAGGGCGTCAAGCTCAATCCCGAGAAGTGCGTCTTCGGGGTGCCCCGAGGCATGCTCTTGGGGTTCATCGTCTCCGAGCGGGGCATCGAAACCAACCCGGAGAAGATCGCAGCGATCACAAACATGGGGCCCATCAAGGACTTAAAAGGCGTACAGAGGGTCATGGGATGCCTCGCGGCCTTGAGCCGTTTCATCTCGCGCCTCGGCGAAAGAGGCCTGCCCCTGTACCGCCTCTTAAGGAAGGCCGAGTGCTTCACTTGGACTCCCGAGGCCGAGGAAGCCCTCGGGAACCTGAAGGCGCTCCTCACCCAGGCGCCCATCTTGGTACCCCCAGCTGATGGAGAAACCCTCCTGGTCTACGTCGCCGCGACCACTCAGGTGGTCAGCGCCGCGATCGTAGTCGAAAGGCAGGAAGAGGGGCATGCTTTGCCCATTCAGAGGCCAGTTTACTTCGTCAGCGAAGTGCTGTCCGAGACCAAGATCCGCTACCCGCAAGTCCAGAAGCTGCTATACGTAGTGATCCTGACGAGGCGAAAGCTGCGACATTACTTCGAGTCCCATCCGGTGACTGTGGTGTCATCCTTCCCCCTGGGGGAGATCATCCAGTGCCGAGAGGCCTCGGGCGGATCGCGAAGTGGGCAGTGGAAATCATGGGCGAGGCAATCTCGTTCGCCCCTCGGAAGGCCATCAAGTCCCAGGTACTGGCGGATTTCGTAGCCGAATGGGTCGATACCCAGTTGCCAACGGCTCCGATCCAACCAGAACTCTGGACCATGTTTTTCGACGGGTCGCTAATGAAGACGGGAGCTGGCGCGGGCTTGCTTTTCGTCTCGCCCCTCGGGAAACACCTGCGCTACGTGCTTCGCCTCCATTTCCCGGCGTCCAACAATGTGGCTGAGTACGAGGCTCTGATCAACGGATTGCGAATCGCCATCGAGCTAGGGGTCCGACGCCTCGATGCACGTGGCGACTCGCAGCTCGTCATCGACCAAGTCATGAAGAACTCCCTCTGCCGCGACCCGAAGATGGAGGCTTACTGTGAGGAGGTTCGACGCCTGGAAGACAAGTTCTACGGGCTCGAGCTTAACCACATCGCCCGGCGCTACAACGAGACTGCGGACGAGCTGGCGAAGATAGCCTCGGGGCGAACGACGGTTCTCCCGGACGTCTTCTCCCGGGATCTGCACCAACCCTCCGTCAAGATAGGCGACGCGCCCGAGCCCGAGGCGCCCTCGCCCTCGTCCGAGGTGACCTCGGCCCAGCCCGAGCCATCCTCGGCTCAACCCGAGGTACCCTCGGAACCCGAGGGCGAAGCCCTGCGCATCGAGGAGGAGCAGAACGGGGTCGTGCCAGATCAAGATTGGCAGACCCCATACCTGCAATATCTCCGCCAAGGAGAACTGCCCCTCGACCGAGCCGAGGCTCGGCGGGTAGCGCGACGCGCCAAGTCGTTCGTCTTGCTGGGCGATGAGAAGGAGCTCTACCACCGTAGCCCCTCGGGCATCCTCCAGCGATGCATCTCCATCGCCGAGGGTCAGGAACTCCTGCAGGAAGTACACTCGGGGGCTTGCGGTCATCATGCAGCACCTCGAACCCTCGTCGGGAACGCCTTCCGCCAAGGCTTCTACTGGCCAACGGCGGTGGCCGACGCCACTAGAATTGTCCGCGCCTGCGAAGGGTGCCAATTCTATGCGAAGCAGACCCACCTGCCCGCTCAGGCTCTGCAGACGATACCCATCACCTGGCCCTTCGCTGTGTGGGGTCTGGACCTCGTCGGCCCTCTGCAGAAGGCGCCCAGGGGCTACACGCACCTGCTGGTCGCCATCGACAAATTCTCCAAGTGGATCGAGGTCCGACCCCTGAGCAGCATCAGGTCCGAGCGGGCGGTGGCGTTCTTCACCAACATCATCCATCGCTTCGGGGTCCCGAACTCGATCATCACCGACAATGGCACCCAGTTCACCGGCAAAAAATTCTTGGATTTTTGCGAGGATCACAACATCCGGGTGGACTGGGCCGCCGTAGCTCATCCCATGTCGAATGGGCAAGTGGAGCGTGCCAATGGCATGATCCTACAAGGGCTCAAGCCTCGGATCTACAACAACCTCAACAAGTTCGGCAAGCGGTGGATGAAGGAACTCCCCTCGGTGGTCTGGAGCCTGAGGACGACGCCAAGCCGAGCCACGGGTTTCACGCCGTTCTTCCTGGTCTACGGGGCCGAGGCCATCTTGCCCACGGACCTGGAATACGGCTCCCCGAGGACGAGGGCCTACAGCGAAGAAAGCAACCAAGCTAGCCGAGAAGACTCGCTGGACCAGCTGGACGAGGCTCGGGATAGGGCCTTACTACACTCGGCACGGTATCAGCAGTCCCTGCGACGCTACCACGCCCGAGGGGTCCGACCCCGAGACCTCCAGGTGGGCGACCTGGTGCTTCGGCTGCGGCAAGACGCCCGAGGGAGGCACAAGCTCACGCCCCCCTGGGAGGGGCCGTTCATCATCGCCAAAGTTCTGAAGCCCGGAACGTACAAGTTGGCCAACAGTCAAGGCGAGGTCTACGGCAACGCTTGGAACATCCAACAGCTACGTCGTTTCTACCCTTGAGATATTTCCAAGATTGTTCATATACCTCGCACCCACGCAAAGTTTAGTCAACAAGGAAGGGTCGGCCTCGCCTCGGCAAAGCCCGACCCTCCCTCGGGGGCTAAAAGGGGGGAAACCCCCTCTGCGTCAAAATTTTCCTCGAAAAGAAAATCTCTTTTACCAGAACGTCTTTCGTGCTTTTTGACTACTTCGAAAAGCGGGTCCTGGAAACGACGGGGTACACGTAAGCAGTCAAGGCTGACCGAGCCGAGGGACTCCTACGCCTCCGGGATACGGATACCTCACTCATCACCTTCTGCGATAAGTAACTCGCGCTCGGATAAGGCGAATCCGCGGATCGAACAAGTCTTTACGTACGGAAGCTTTTCTGTTGAAGCGGTTCTTCGAGCCTTCTCGACCGAGTCGGTGACAGGGCCTCATGGACGGGTAAAGGTACGCGTAAGCGGCGAGGCCGACCGAGCCGAGGGACTCCCACGCCTCCGGGATACGGATACCTCACTCATCACCTCCCGCGAGAAGCAACTCTTGCTCGCACTAACATCCCTGCTACCGACGAAAAGTCCAGATACTTGAAACAAGAGGAAGAGAGACGCAGCTTTATAACGCAGCAAGGGTGTGTATTCTGGCCTCAACGGCCGCACAAGGCCCACGCTACAAGACGATTTGACCCTGCAGGCTCGGATCTTGACGCTGGAAGAGGGCGACGACACCCTCGGCATCGACAGCAACTTCGGCAAGGCCCGACCTAGCCTCGGACGGCGACGCGGTCCGAGGGCCTCCGCTCCGAAGGACGACGTCATCATCACGCTCGAGCAATCTCTGCCAGGGACTTCTCCGAGAACCCGGCCCGAGCGGACGGCTCGGCCGGCCACCTCCGGGGCCTCGGCCGACCTCCTTCCGAGGGCGCCAGCTCGGTCCGAAGCCTCGGCTGAACAGCTCCGACGTCGATCCTGCCAACAGACAACCCGGCTAGGCTCCGGCCAACCAGGTTTCATTTCCGAGCCAACTCCGCCTCTGCTCATGCTGATATCGCTACCCCTGGCCTCGGCTCGTCGAAGAGCGGCCGAGGGGTCTCTTTAACTAAGCTAGAGGGGCCTCGGACAACAGGGCCGACCGAGCCGAGGGATTCCTACGCCTCCGGGATACGGATACCTCACTCGTCACCTTGACACGGGGCAACTCACGCTTAGTGAAGCGGTTCAGACAATCAGCGGACGAGTCTTAGCGCTCGGAAATGAGGAAAAAACACGGCTATGTGCCGGAGTTACATACATGTTCAGGCCCCGAAAGCCGAAATGAACAAAAAACCCGGCACTCGAAGTGCCATTACAAACGGAACTCCGGTTCCCCCCCGCAGGTACGAACAACCCCACTCGATGGGGGAGGGCCTGCGGGGCAGCAGAAGACCGACGAACGGCACGTCGCCGCCCCGCCCCGGCAGCGGCGACGATGAAGACGTCTGTCCCGAGGGGCCCAACAGCAGCAGTGATGGCCTCAGGGTGGATACTGCTGCTGGGAGGCCCCCGCCCTTGCCCAAACTCGAGAGGCAAGGACGGGCAGAAGGCCGTAGAGTCGGAGGTCGGTCCGTGGCCAACCTCGGTCGTCGCGCCGGCGGAAGAACCTCTTCCAGCTGCCGTGGCGGAAGGCGACACCGGGGGCGGCTCCGAGATTGCTCGGCTCAGAGAGCCGGGCACGCTGCAGCTGTTGGCGCCACGGACGACTCCCGCCCTTCCCCCCGATCACTGAGGGAAGGAGCGGGTCACCACCCGCGCAGGGGCCAACCCCGACCCGGCACACGCCCCTCCTCAGCCCTGGTGATGAAAATCCTTGAGGCTGAGGAAGGGGCGGATGCCGCAGCCCGGCTCGCTTTCCCCCACCATCAAGCCGGAGGTCGCCCTCTTGGGTGACCGCCGGTGGAGGGGTGCAGCCGGGCTGCATGATGAAAATCCTTGAAGCCGAACGATGGCTGAAAGGTACCAACTCCCACGGAGTAGCGTTCCTCCGGCGATGGAGCGAAAAGACGGCGGTTTCCCCCCATCCGGGGGCTCGGAAGATGGAGAGACGCAATGCATTGGGGAGGAAAGAGACATGGTTACCTCACGAAGGGGGTCGCCCTCCTTTTAAAGGCAACTCCCCCTGCTTGCGCCCTCAACCGTCGCGGGCTGAGTCTTCTCCAACACGCCTCCAAAGCCCTTCCCTGCGGCGCGGGGGCTGGGGCCCGCCTGTCATGCAGACCGGCTCTAAGCAGAAGAAGCCGAACCGCCGCGCACGACGCACGCAACCACCCAGCGGTTACAAGTAACCCTCCACTTTTGCCCAGACCAGCGGGCGAAAGGGGGCAGGCGGCCATGCAGGCGGCATGCAACCGCGCCAAGTGGACGCGCCTCTCCGACTCCTGACAGGCCGGCGCGACGGCTCAAGCCCACGCGTCGTGCAACTGGCGCGCCGGGCGCTGCATGCGAACCGCTATGCCACTCGCTCCACCACCGCACCTCCTCGATTGCGGAACCGATACCGCGATTCGAGGCGACCCAGCCCGCGACCCGGCAGCGCCAGCCTGGCGCAGCGGTTAAAAGCGGTCAAAAATGGGCCGGCAGTGATGACGGTGGCAGGCGCGCGAGAGCACTGGTCACGCCATCTGCCAAGCTCATGTCCCATCCGGAGGCAGCAAGAGAGCCCCCTCTCACGGCGTGAAGACGACGCGCCCGTGACCCGTACCTCGAACGGCTCGCGCACGCGCAACGGCAACCTCGCCAACTACTCACCCCGGCGCATTAACTCCGCGGCTTGACGGACAGCGCTACGGGCGGAGCGGCTGGTGACGTTTCGCCTTCGCCAAAACGACCACGCCGAAAAAGGTACGCCACGACGTTCAATTTCGAATCCTTTTTCCCTTTTCCTTCTTTCTCTATCTCTTGCAACAGGGACCGAGAAGGGGGATAACCCCAAAGGGATCCTTCCCCGTGAAGGAACTAGGCTCCGAGCCTCCCTACTGATCAGGGGTTCGAAGGCTGGCCCCCCGAAGGGTTCAACAGCCGCCTCAGATCGCGTGGGCCCGACACCCACTACTGGTCAGGGGTTCGAAGGTCGGCCTCCCGAAAGGTTCCACGACCGCCTCAGGCTACTCGGGCTCCGTGCCCCCTACTGATCAGGGGTTCGAAGGCTGGCCTGTCGAAGGGTTCACAGTCGCCCCAGACGCCGAGCAAGGGATGACCAGGGGTACGTTCGATACATAACCAAGGCTCGGGCTGCGCTCCCGAGGTACCCTAGGACATTTCCGAGACCAGCGGGAACGACTCTGTAACGGAATCCCATCGGAGGGAGGCAACGAGCCCTCGGACCCCGTCGCTAGGGGACCGGGTCCGGCAGATCACCCGCAGGTACTTTTGGGCGTGCCTCCGGGCCCCTAGCCGACCCCCAACGAACGGGGCACGGACGTCCACTCGGATTACCCGATTGCAGCTCACCGGAGACACCATGTTCGGTGCCCATCGAGGGTAACATGGCGCACTCCCCCCTCCTCCTTGCGGAAAGGCGACGTAGGGGCGTATATAAAAAAGCCGAGTCTGTCCCTGATCGTCCTCTCGCTCCGTGCAGAGGCTCGAGGGCTGCTCTCGCAAAACCGGCTCCGGCCAAACCGTTGACAGCGTCAACATACCGGCCCGAGAACTTGGGCCCCGACAGTGCACCTGGGTTACGCCCTGCTCGCATGAGGGAACCGCCAGACCAGCTGAGGCATTACGCAAGGCATTAAGACCTCGAAGGAGTGAAACCACTCCTCCGAGGCCTCGGGGGCTACACCTGGCGGGTGCGCTCGCGCGCACCCACCGGAACAAAGTACCACCGAGAAAGGCTGGTCCCCTTGCAAAAAAGTGCGACGCAAGCCTCCAAGCGAGTGTTAACACTCTCTTCGAGGCTCGGGGGCTACTGTCGGGGACCATAATTAGGGGTACCCTCAAGACGCCTAATTCTCAGCTGGTAACCCCCATCAGCATAAAGCTGCAGAGGCCTGATGGGTTTGATTAAGTCAGGGATCAGTCCATACGAGTGACTTGACCACGCCACGCCCGAGCCTAGCCTCGGGCGAGGGCAGCCGACCCTAAGATGACTCCGTCTCGCCTGAGGCCTCCTCTTTCACGGCAGACGCATCTCCGGCTCGCCCTAGGCCCCGCCTTCGATAAGAAGAAACCCTGACTAAATCACCATGCCAACCGACCCAGTCACCGGGGCGTTTAACGCAAAAGGTAGGACCGACGGGCGACCAGACTTCGCCAGAGGTGCCATAGGAGGCTCCGCCCGACCCAGGGCTCGGACTCGGGCTAAGGCCCCGGAAGACGGCGAACTCCGCTCCGCCCGACCCAGGGCTCGGACTCGGGCTAAGGCCCCGGAAGACGGCGAACTCCGCTCCGCCCGACCCCAGGGCTCGGACTCGGGCTAAGGCCCCGGAAGACGGCGAACTCCGCTCCGCCCAAGGGCTCGGACTCGGGCTAAGGCCCCGGAAGACGGCGAACTCCGCTCCGCCCGACCCAAGGGCTCGGACTCGGGCTAAGGCCCCGGAAGACAACGAACTCCGCCTCGCCCGACCCAGGGCTCGGACTCCGCCTCGGCCTCTGCCGAACGATCTCCGCCTCGCCCGACCCCGGGCTCGGACTCTGCCTCTGTCTTGCAGGACGGACTCGACCTCGGCTTCGGAGGAGCCTCCACGACGCCCGACCTAGGACACGAGACCGCCACGTCAACAGGAAGCGTCATCATCACCCTGCCCTGAGCCGACTTGGGTCGCAGAGAACAAGACCGGTGTCCCATCTGGCCGGCTACGCCAGATAGGCAAATGATGGCGCCCCGCTAGACCATGACGACGGTGGCTCTCAGCTCCCTTACGAAAGCAGGAGGACGTCAGCAAGGGCCCAGCCACTCCGACAGCTGTCCCCCCGTCCGGCTCCGTTACTCCTCCAACAGCCACGACGCCACACCAACAGGGTGCCAAGATCTCTCCGGCTGCCACCTGGGCATGTACTTAGGGCGCTAGCTCTCCCTCGCTAGACACGTAGCACCTTGCTACACCCCCATCTTGTACACCTGGATCCTCTCCTTACGACTATAAAAGGAAGGACCAGGGCCTTCTTAGAGAAGGTTGGCCTCGCGGGGACGAAGGGCAGGGGCAGGCGCTCTCTAGGGGCCGCTCGCTCCCCTCACCTCGCGCGGACGCTTGTAACCCCCTACTGCAAGCGCACCCGACCTGGGCGCGGGATGAACACGAAGGCCGCGGGAATTCTCCGACTCCCTCACGACCCGGCTCCGGCCACCGACCTCTCTCTCTCTGTTCCCCCTTCGCGCTCGCCCACGCGCTCGACCCATCTGGGTTGGGGCACGCGGCACTCTCACTCGTCGGCTCGGGGACCCCCCGGTCTCGGAACGCCGACAACCTTGGTGAACCAAGTGCGCAACCTCGGGAGCACCAAGTGGGATGACCACGAGATGGTCAAGGTTATTCTAAGATCCCTCGTTTTTCTTAACCCCACACAAGTTCAATTAATTCGAGGTGATCCTAGATACACACTAATGTCTCCCGAGGAAGTGATAGGCAAATTTGTGAGCTTTGAACTAATGATCAAAGGCTCCAAAAAAATAATCGAGCAAGGCGCATCCTCCTCCATGCCTGAAGCACAACTCGTTGCATTCAAAGCAACGGAGGAGAAGAAAGAAGATTCTACTCCAAGTAGAATCCCCATCGACGCCTCCAAGCTCGACAATGAGGAAATGGCGCTCATCATCAAGAGCTTTCGCCAAATCCTCAAGCAAAGGAGGGGGAAGGATTACAAGCCCCGCTCCAAGAAAGTTTGCTCCAAATGTGGTAAGACCGGTCACTTTATTGCAAAATGTCCTATTTCTAGTGACAGTGACAGGGGCGACGACAAGAAGGGAAGAAGAAAGGAAAAGAAGAGGTACCACAAGAAAAAGGGCGGCGATGCCCATGTGTGCCACGAATGGAACTCCGACAAAAGCTCCACCGACTCCTCCTCCGACGAGGACGCCGCCAACATCGCCGTCAACAAGGGACTCCTCTTCCCAAACGTCGGCCACAAGTGCCTCATGGCAAAGGACGGCAAAAAGAAGAAGGTTAAATCCCAATCCTCCACTAAATATGCAACCTCTAGTGATGAAGATAATCCTAGTGATGAGGAGGAAAACTTGCTTACCCTTTTTGCCGATCTTAATATGCAACAAAAGAAAAAATTGAATGAATTAATTAGTGCTATTCATGAGAAGGATGAACTCTTGGACACCCAAGAGGACTTCCTAATTAAGGAAAACAAGAAGCATGTTAAGATTAAAAATGCTTATGCTCTAGAGGTAGAAAAATGTGAAAAATTATCTAGTGAGTTAAGCACTTGCCATGATTTGATTGCCAACCTTAGGAATGAGAATGCTAAATTAATTGCTAAGGTTGATTCAAATGTATGTGATGATTCATATGCCAATCTTAGAAATGATCATGCTATTTCTATTGCTAAGATTGAAAAATTAAATGCCTCTCTTGCTAGCCTTAGAAATGAAAATGAAAAACTAATTGCTAAGGCTAATGAATTAAATGTCTGCAATGCTTCCATTTCCAATCTTAGAGATGAAAATGCCATATTACATGCTAAGATTGTTGAATTAAATTCGTGCAAACCATCTACATCTACCATTGAGCATGTTTCTATTTGCACTAGATGTAGAGATGTTAACATTGATGCTATTCATGATCACATGGCTTTAATTAAACAACAAAATGATCATATAGCAAAATTAGATGCTAAAATTGTCGAGCATGAGCTAGATAATGAAAATTTTAAATTTGCTCGTAGTATGCTTTATAGTGGGAGACGCCCTGGCATCAAGGATGGCATTGGCTTCCAAAAGGGAGACAATGTCAAACTTATTGCCCCTCCTAAAAGATTATCTAACTTTGTTAAGGGCAAGGCTCCCATGCCTCAGGATAACGAGGGTTACATTTTGTACCCTGCCGGTTATCCCGAGCATAAGATTAGGAGAATTCATTCTAGGAAGTCTCACTCTGGCCCTAATCATGCTTTTATGTATAAGAGTGAGACATCTAGTTCTAGGCAATCAACTCATGCTAAATTGCCTAAGAAGAAAACTCCTAAAGCATCAAATAATCATAATGTTTCATTTAGAACTTTTGATGCTTCCTATGTGCTTACTAACAAATCCAGCAAGGTAGTTGCCAAATATGTTGGGGGCAAACACAAGGGATCAAAGACTTGTGTTTGGGTACCCAAAGTTCTTGTATCTAATGTCAAAGGACCCAAAACCGTTTGGGTACCTAAAATCAAGAACTAAAACTGTTTTGTAGGTTTATGCATCCGGGGGCTCAAGTTGGATCATCGACAGCGGGTGCACAAACCATATGACTAGGGAGAAAAGAATGTTCTCCTCCTACGAGAAAAACCAAGGTCCCCAACGAGCTATCACATTCGGGGATGGAAATCAAGGTTTGGTCAAAGGATTGGGTAGAATTGCTATATCACCTGACCATTCTATTTCCAAGGTTTTTCTTGTAGATTCTTTAGATTACAACTTGCTTTCCGTATCTCAATTATGTAAAATGGGCTACAACTGTCTTTTTACGGATACATGTGTTACTGTCTTTAGAAGAAGTGATGATTCAGTAGCTTTTAAGGGAGTATTAGAGGGTCAGCTATACTTAGTTGATTTCAATAGAGCTGAACTCGATACTTGCTTAATCGCTAAGACTAACATGGGTTGGCTCTGGCATCGCCGACTAGCCCATGTTGGGACGAAGAATCTTCACAAGCTTCTAAAGGGAGAGCACATTTTGGGACTAACAAATGTGTATTTTGAGAAAGACAGGATTTGTAGCGCATGCCAAGCAGGGAAGCAAGTTGGTGTTCATCATCCACATAAGAACATCTTGACGACTAACAGGCCACTCGAGCTCCTCCACATGGACCTATTCGGCCCAATCGCTTACATAAGCATCGGCAGGAGTAAGTACTGTCTAGTTATTGTGGATGACTATTCTCGGTTCACTTGGGTATTCTTTCTACAGGATAAATCTCAAACCCAAGAGACCTTAAAGGGATTCTTGAGACGGGCTCAAAATGAGTTCGGCTTGAGGATCAAGAAAATTAGAAGCGACAATGGGACAGAGTTCAAGAACTCACAAATAGAAGGCTTTCTTGAGGAGGAAGGCATCAAGCATGAGTTCTCTTCTCCCTACACGCCACAACAAAATGGTATAGTGGAGAGGAAGAATAGAACTCTATTGGACATGGCAAGGACCATGCTTGATGAGTACAAGACTTCAGATCGGTTTTGGGCCGAGGCGGTTAACACCGCTTGCTACGCCATCAACCGGTTGTATCTACACCGAATCCTCAAGAAGACATCCTACGAACTCATCACCGGTAAAAAACCCAATGTTTCATATTTTAGAGTCTTTGGTAGCAAATGCTTTATTCTTGTTAAAAGAGGTAGAAAATCAAAATTTGCTCCTAAGGCTGTAGAAGGCTTTTTACTAGGATATGATTCAAACACAAGGGCATATAGAGTCTTTAACAAGTCCACTGGACTAGTTGAAGTTTCTTGTGACATTGTGTTTGATGAGACTAACGGCTCCCAAGTGGAGCAAGTTGATCTTGATGAATTAGATGATGAAGAGGCTCCGTGCATCGCGCTAAGGAACATGTCCATTGGGGATGTGTGTCCTAAGGAATCCGAAGAGCCCATTCAAGCACAAGATCAACCATCCTCCTCCATGCAAGCATCTCCACCAACTCAAGATGAGGATGAGGCTCAAGATGATGAAGAAGAAGATCAAGAAGATGAGCCACCTCAAGAAGACGACAATGATCAAAGGGGAGATGCAAATGATCAAGACAAGGAGGATGAGCAAGTTCCAAGACCGCCACACCCAAGAGTCCACCAAGCAATCCAACGAGATCACCCCGTGAACACCATCCTAGGAGATATTCATAAGGGGGTAACCACTCGATCTCGTGTTGCTCATTTTTGTGAACATTACTCGTTTGTTTCCTCTATTGAGCCACACAGGGTAGAGGAAGCACTTCAAGATTCGGATTGGGTGATGGCAATGCAAGAGGAGCTCAACAATTTCAAAAGGAATGAGGTATGGCATTTAGTTCCACGTCCTAACCAAAATGTTGTAGGAACCAAGTGGGTCTTCCGCAACAAACAAGATGAGCATGGTGTGGTGACAAGGAACAAGGCACGACTTGTGGCCAAAGGGTACTCACAAGTCGAAGGTTTGGATTTCGGTGAAACCTATGCACCCGTAGCAAGGCTTGAGTCAATTCGAATATTATTTGCCTATGCTACTCACCATGACTTTAAGCTCTACCAAATGGACGTGAAGAGTGCCTTCCTCAACGGACCTATTAAGGAATAGGTCTATGTTGAGCAACCTCCCGGCTTTGAAGATAGTGAGTATCCTAACCATGTTTACAAACTCTCTAAGGCGCTTTATGGGCTCAAGCAAGCCCCAAGAGCATGGTATGAATGCCTTAGAGATTTTCTTATCACTAATGGCTTCAAAGTCGGAAAGGCCGATCCTACTTTATTCACTAAAACCATTGAGAATGATTTGTTTGTATGCCAAATTTATGTTGATGATATCATATTTGGGTCTACTAACAAATCTATTTGTGAAGAATTTAGTAGGATCATGATTCAAAAATTCGAGATGTCTATGATGGGGAGTTAAAGTATTTCTTAGGATTTCAAGTCAAGCAACTCCAAGAAGGCACCTTCATCAGCCAAACGAAGTACATTCAAGATATTCTTACCAAGTTTGGAATGAAGGATGCCAAGCCCATCAAGACACCCATGGGAACCAATGGGCATCTCGACCTCGACACGGGAGGTAAATCCGTAGATCAAAAGGTATACCGGTCGATGATAGGTTCTTTACTCTATTTATGTGCTTCTCGACCGGACATTATGCTTTCCGTATGCATGTGTGCAAGGTTCCAAGCCGACCCTAAGGAAGTTCACCTTAGGGCCGTGAAGCGAATCTTGAGATATTTAGTTCAAACACCTAAGTTTGGTCTTTGGTACCCCAAGGGATCCTCATTTGATTTATTAGGATATTTCGATGCTGATTGGGCAGGGTGTAAGATTAATATGAAGAGCACATCAGGGACTTGTCAGTTTCTGGGAAGATCCCTGGTGTCTTAGGCTTCAAAGAAACAAAACTCAGTAGCTCTTTCTACCGCCGAAGCCGAGTACATTGCCGCAGGCCATTGTTGCGCGCAATTGCTTTGGATGAGGCAAACCCTTAGGGACTATGGCTACAAGTTTAGCAAAGTCCCTCTCCTATGTGACAATGAGAGTGCAATCCGCATGGCGGATAATCCCGTTGAACACACCCGCACTAAGCACATAGTCATTCGGTATCACTTTCTGAGAGATCACCAACAAAAGGGGGATATCGAGATAGCCTATATAAACACCAAAGATCAATTGGCCGATATCTTTACCAAGCCTTTAGATGAGCAATCCTTTACCAAACTTAGGAATGAGCTAAATATTCTTGATTCTAGGAATTTTGATTGATTCCTTGCACACATAGCTCATTTATATACCTTTGATCATATCTCTTTTTATGTCTATGACTAATGTGTTTTCAAGTATCATCTTATGCTCAGTCATAGGTATTGAAAGGGAAATGGAGTAGTCGGCAAAGAAGGCGCTTCCACTCAACTCCAATTATGTTTGCCGGTACTTCGCTTCGTTCTCCACTTTGGTATAATCTTCACTCATATTTTTGTTTGCCAAAGGAGGAGAAAGTTTTTTAAGGGCTTATATTTCACTCACAAGTATCCGTTTTTGGCGATTCATGCCAAAGGGGGAGAAAGTATGAGCCCAAAGCAAAAGGACCGCACCACCACCCAATTTAAAAAATGAAGTTTTCAATTTGATATCTTATTGTGTTCAAAAGGGGGAGAAAGTAGTATCTTTAAAAATTGCAAAACCTTCTTGAACACTAAGAGGAGAATTTTATTTAGGAGGAGTCTTGATTTAGTCAAAGGAAAAGCATTTGAGACAGGGGGAGAAAATTTCAAATCTTGAAGATGCTTTCTTTAATTTTACACATGTACCTTTGACTACTTGCAAAAGGTTTTTGAAATGTCTTTTACAAAGAATTTACAAAACAAAACCCGTGGTGCAAATGTGGTCCAAAATTTTAAGAAAGAAGAAAACAATCCATGCACATCTATTTGAGATAAGTATATTGGTTTCAATTCCAAGCAACCTTTGCACTTACATTATGCAAACTAGTTCAATTCTGCACTTTTATATCTGCTTTGGTTTGTGTTGGCATCAATCACCAAAAAGGGGGAGATTGAAAGGGAAATAGGGTCAAACCTTTTCCAATAAAAATTTTGGTAGTTGAATTGCCCAACACAAATTATTGGACTAACTAGTTTGCTCTAGAAAATATGTTCTACAGGTGCCAAAGGTTCACAACAAACCAATACAAGTCAAAAGAAAGGGTTCAAACAAAGGGAGCAAAGTTAAACCGAAGGCAGCCCTGGTCTGGCGCACCGGACTGTCCGGTGTGGCACCGGACAGTGTCCGGTGCACCAGGGAATCCAACTCCAAACTTGCCAGTCTCGGAAATTTTGGAGGCCGCTCCGCTATAATTCACCGGACTGTCCGGTGTAACACCGGACTGTCCGGTGTGCCAGCGGAGCAACGACTACTTCGCGCCAACGGTCGACTGCAGAACGCATTCAATGCGCTACAGTGCGCGCCAGTGTCAGAGCAGCGTCAGAAGGCGCACCGGACAATGTACAGTGCCTGTCCGGTGCAACACCGGACTGTCCGGTGACCCAGAAGACAGAAGCTCCAACGGTCGAACCCTAACGGTCGGGTGACGTGGCTGGCGCACCGGACAGTGTCCGATGGCGCACCGGACTGTCCGGTGCGCCATGCGACAGACAGCCTCCCAACTGCCACTTTTGGTGGTTGGGGCTATAAATACCCCAACCACCCCACCATTCATTACATCCAAGTTTGCTGACTTCCTACACCTTACAAGAGCTATAGCATTCAATACAAGACACACCAAAGAGATCAAATTCTCTCCCAAGCCCAAAGATCACTCCAAATCAAATAGTGGCTAGTGAGAGAGTGACTTGTGTTTATTTGAGCTCTTGCGCTTGGATTGCTTCTTTTCTTTCTCATTCTTTCTTGTGATCAACTCAATTGTAACCGAGGCAAGAGACACCAATTGTGTGGTGGTCCTTGCGGGGACTTAGTGTCCCGTTTGATTGAGAAGAGAAGCTCACTCGGTCTAAGTGACCGTTTGAGAGAGGGAAAGGGTTGAAAGAGACCCGGTCTTTATGACCACCTCAACGGGGAGTAGGTTTGCAAGAACCGAACCTCGATAAAACAAATCACCGTGTCACACTCTTTATTTGCTTGTGATTTGTTTTCGCCCTCTCTCTCAGACTCGATTTTAATTCTAACGCTAACCCCGGCTTGTAGTTGTGATTAAACTTTGTAAATTTCAGATTCGCCCTATTCAGCCTCCCTCTAGGCGACTTTGAAACACATTATAACAAACATACTAGACATTATTAAAACTATACAGAAACTTATTTAAATAAGATTAGCATATAATTATAAAGATATTATTTAAAAGTGTTTATTGCATACTATTCAAACGCCACATAATTTAAAATTTAAATAATCAAATTTCAAAGAACAAAGTCTCGTAGGTGCTATGCCTGATTATCTGTAGATGATAGAGGGTAGCACGTAAAAATTTGACCTTTCTTCTGCCTTCGGATAACACACGAAGAGAGCGGAACACGGGACCAGCATGAACGCGACGACTCTAACACGGAGTAGCAGGGAACCGCCGAGGCCTCGACGACGACGAGCGAGAGACAAATAACGACGAGGACGATAGCTCCGGCGTGCTGAACCAACACAGATAGCGTCACGACGTGGACGCAACATGGACTCGATTGTCGATGAGGAATCGACTTGCTGGCGTCGAGGGGTAGGTCTCCGTCAATAGCAGGGACGACGAGGCCTTGACGATGGGCGTCAACGGATTGACGACGGCGAGCGGCTGGGAGCTTCCGGCGAGCTGGGCACAACGCTGGTGAGGAAGCATAAGGATAAGGACCCAGAACGAGCTTCTGACGACGGGGACGGACGGAGCTCAGCGAGGTAGCATGTGAACGAGCGTAACAGCACCAATGCGTCATGACGCAGGCGTGAGCGCGACAACAGGCGATGGCACCTAACAAAAACCTCCTTGGTTATCAATTATTCACAGTCTGTTGTTTCCGCTAAAACTGCTTTGTATACATGTGAATTATCCAATTGATACGCTAGTAGAGATCAAAGACAGTGGATCTCTCGAAATTCTAGTTCCAGGGCTATCCTTCAGATGGAGCTGAAAGGCCTTAATAAGTAATAACTTCTATTCTTATTCAAAGGGTGGTGCTCAAGCATTTGGATCTCCTGCACAAGAACTACCACTATTGTTGGAAGCAAAAGGAGAAAGGAAGCAACCTTTAGTGCAACACAGACTCAACTGAAGAACAATCATCTAGCAGTTCAGACATTTTCTATCGACTTGAGGGCAAGTAAAGTTTTAAGGAGGGAAGAATGTCAGGTATGTTGATTGGGCTGGAGGCTCCCTTCACTAGAATGGGCTGAGCCCAACTCGCAAGCCACAGGGTGACATAAGATACAAAAGAGGCATCAAGGAAATATTCAGAACATCATGGACTCCTTCTGTTCGTCTTCCACCTCAAGCTTCTCTGCTGCTATCTTCTCCCCCCAGATCTCTCCTCTTCTCCATTCCCTAGCTGTAGCTAACAACCTCCTCTACGTCTAGGTCTAGCTGTCTTCCTACTCGGCTGTTTTTCTCTGGTTTCCCATTGTACCGAAGAGTACAACTCCTAGATTCCTACCTCTGTCTTTCCCTTTTGCTGTCCGATATCTCCATCCCTTCCGGCGTGTTAACACAATGTTTCTCCAAAAAGAACGAAATGACTCGAACTACTTGAATGAAGGGGGTTGTCATGACTCGAAATTCTAGGGTGTAGGTAGTACAGACGATTTTAAATTTGGCATCGGATGAAATCTGTATAAAAACCGACTCTACTATATATTCCAAAGATGTGGTTTGTTTGGCATCTCTACGTAGCACCAATGGTCCCAAACCTTTCGAACCACCTTCCTCCTCGTTCACGTTACCTTTAACCCAAGGTGTGTTGAACCGAAGATGTAGTTTGTTTGGCATCTACTTCCCAAGAAGAAGAACGCATGCAGATACCTCCAAATCCCCTGAAAGGCAGGTTTGTACCCATCCGCTGTTGCAAACCTTGTGAGTACACTGTGCCCACCATGCACGCATGTGACTTGGCTACCCTCTGCATATGGCTGTTTTTTTTACTCTCTCTCTCTCTCTCTTGTGTCTTGTAGATTGAACCACCGAGCTCTGCTAGCTGAATACTCAGCGTGGATTGTTGGAGTGGCTTCTAATAAGACCATTGTCACATGCACAGCGCGCCGCAATGCAAAGCAACGTTTGGTCACCGATCTTACTCCAAGACCAAGAGGCTGGTAAAAGGGTTAATTAACTTCATGCAGTGCAACATTGGTCATCAATCTCTCCTGCTGGGCTGCTGGCCTGATCCAAACACACACCTTGTTGCTAATGCTAGCTATACCTATCTTACACACACACACACACAATCCTTGTAGAATTGGAAAGTGAGCTGATGATGGCATGATCGGGTGCCGATACTTTTCCTTGCGTCCATCTCCAAATGATTGGGGGTTTTTTTTTGCCGAGTGGATGACATGTAGCTTTCACAGCCCTGGATAGCCTCCACTCATCCATAAGTGGAGAGCAAGCAGGGCCCTCGCTCACCCAGTCCTCAGTCCTCCACCAACCTCCATCGCCTGTCCCTGCACTCCAGCGGTGACCACCACCACCACCACCACACTGTCATCCCATGGCATGCAGGTGATGGGATGGGATGAGCCTGCCAGCAGCCTCGTCCATCAGCCCTGCTGGCTGTGTGACATGTGAGACTGAACAAGGACACCAAGGGACCCCTCTCTCTCTCTCTCTCTCTCTCTCTCTCTCTCTGCTCAACGTCGCATGCATCATGTGTATGGTACAGTAGTACGACTAGCACCACCAGCAGCAGCCTTTTTGTAGGACAAACATCGCTGCATTATTGTCCGTGTCTCCGTCTCCCAGGCCGGCCGGCCAGCCATTGCCCCATGCCATGCATCGACAGACGCCATAAAATCCCCTGCTCCCGGGCGCCGGGCTCCATCACACATATGCCAGCCTGACTTATACGTGTGCGTCTCTGTGTGTGTTTGTTTCTTTGCAATTGCATGCCACTGTAAATTTGACTGACTGCTAGCTTTACAGAAGGCTCCAAGTTAAACATCATCAGGATTTTGAATAAGATGTGTGTACGTGTGTGTGTGTGCATGGAAATTAACACTGAAGTGACTTTCTTTTTTCAGAAATTTCTGTGAGAAATCCTGCAGGGAAGAAATAAAAAGATTGCATGATATATGGCCTTCCTTAAAACAAGCTAGATAGGGCCCTATAGCTGGCACCGAGCTATGTTTGTCATGTGATTTCACAGTAATTTATTTCCAAATCAAATCACGCAGAGGATTCAATCAAGCTAATAGTGTTGTGTTGCTATAGACAGCCCGTGCTGCCCATATCCTTTGCCGCCCACCCATAGATCGTGGTAGGGCACGGGCTATGGTTCTGTGGACACATGCAGTTGATTTTGGCACTTGAGAGAGAGAGATCACGCGCACGGTGCCTAATTAGGTTAAGATTCTCCTTTAGTTAGAGGGTGTTTGGTTTCTAGGGACTAATGTTTAGTCCCTTCATTTTATTCCATTTTAGTATATAAAATGTCAAATATAGAAACCAAAATAGAGTTTTAGTTTTTATATTTGACAATTTTAGAATTAAAATAAAATAAAATGTAGGGACTAAAAATTAGTCCCTAGAAACCAAACACCCCCTTAGTTTGAGCCCGTATAGCTAGGAAACTTAAAGTAAGACGCCTCCTTTTCCCCCATTTTTGCTGTGGCAGCGCACTTGCATAATGGAGGCCGGGTATAACGTTTTCTTATACTAGCAGAACTAACGCTGCTGCAGAATGGTTGGTTGGGATATATATATATATCACAGACGCTGAGACGCACTTGCTATGAGCTAGCTAGCACGCATCGTTAAGCTCGTTATGGAAGGACCAAATTAGACGATCAGAGGAGATGAATGATAGTTTTTTTTTTCATTTAAACGATCTTATATCTTGGATCCTAACTAACCCCAATAACCCTAAAAAAACTAAAAGAACCAACACCCATAGAAGAAACACATGTAAACTAGTGACAAGATATGTTAAAAACGGTGCAAGAAATATATCGGAATAAACCACACACACAGCAGCAGCAACAACAACAACAACAACAACAACAACAACAACAACAAACCATAACAACACTCGACACGACAGTGCTGCATTGTAGCACCGCTGTATTTTACGCAGCAATAATGTTGCGGGTGCAGTTTTTAGCGGCCTGAACCGTAGAAGAAAAGGCTTACACTACAGGAATCCGAAGCATTCCCGTCGACTACATTAATTCCCGTCGGCCCGGTCGCTGGCCGACGGGAATAACGTAATCCCCATCGGCCAAAAGAAGGCCGACGGCGATTAATTAATGCCCGTCGGCCAAGAACGTCAGCCGACGGCGATTAATTAATTTCCGTCGGCCTGTCATCAAGGCCGACGGGAATAACTTAACTCCCGTCGGCCCAATACTCTGGCCGACGAGAGTTATTCGAATAAGTCAACAACCGCTGCAGCGAACTCATTTCTCCTTCCTCTCTCTGGAAACGAACAGCCACCGCCGGCCCGCCCGCACGCCTCCGCGCCCACCGCCGCCGTCCGCCCGTCCGGCCACCGCCGCCGCCCGCCCACCCGACGCCCGCTGCCAGCCACGGTTGCAGCGGCCTCCCCGGTTTGCCACGCCAGCCCGCCCCCCGCCGCCCCTCGGGTTGCCGTCCCCGGTTTGCCACGCCCAACCGCCGCCGCCGATTGTCGCGCCGCCCGACGCTGCCGCCTCCCCACGCCGTCCGCCGCCGCTACACCACCGTCGTCCACCACTGTCGTCCACTGTCGTCGTCCACCACCGCCGTCCACGCAAGGCGAGGTATATTATATATATTAAAACATTTTATTTTCGTCGGTTTTTTGTGGCCGACGGGAGTTAACTGTTATGTGATTAGATTTTTGTTTAAATTTGTTAATTGATATTGTTATTAGTCTTCATATGACTTTATACATTGTAGTTGCTATTTTTATTGCAAATATAAAATGTGTTGTTTGATGTTATTAGTTAATGAATTTGATGGTGAATGTGATGTGTTATACAAATAGTAGTTATTGCAAATATTATTATTTAATGAATTTGATGTTATGCAAGTATTAATCATGTTATTGTGATGAAGTTATGTTATGTATATATATAGTTGTACTACTTAACTATAGATGTATGTGTGACGTGTAGAAACATGAATGTCTCACACGCACTTCTTACTCGTACACACAACCGCAATAATGAGTGATAGACGTGATTGGATGTATGAAGGTTTCAAGAAGGGAGGGTGTCACATAAGTGAATGGTTTGCCAAGACGCAGATGTTTCTGGACCATGCAGCTGCTTTGTCACAAATAGATAATATTAGGTGTCTATACAATAAATGTAGAAATATGACAAGTCACACCAAGAGGCAGGTCACACTACACCTGTGCTCGCATGGTTTTGTGCCAGGCTATAAGGTTTGGTATCTCTATGGGGAGTGAAAGGGAAATAGGGTCAAACCTTTTTCCTAAATAATTTTGGTGGTTGAATGTCCAACACAAATAATAGGACTAACTAGTTTGCTCTAGATTATGTATTCTACAGGTGCATAAAAGTTCAACACAAACCAATAAAAGATTAAAGTTAGGGTTCAAAAGAAAGGAGCAAACGAAACCAAAGTGTGCCCTGGTCTGGCGCACCGGACTGTCCGGTGTGCCACCAGACAGTGTCCGGTGCACCAGGGGCCGTACACTCCAAACTCCTCGGCTTCAGGTTTCTTAGAGGCTGCTCCGCTATAATTCACCGGACTGTCCGGTGTGCCACCAGACTATCCGGTGCACCAAGCGGAGCAACGGCTATCTACGCAACGGTCGTCTGCAAAAGCATGAACAGTGCACGCAGAAGTCAGAGCAGGCGCTAGAGGCGCACCGGACAGTGCACAGTACCTGTCCGGTGCGGCACCAGACTGTCCGGTGCGACATGAAGACAAAGCTCCAACGGTCGAAACCACCATAACCCTAACGGTTGGGTGATGTGGCTGGCGCACCGGACAGTGTCTGGTGGCGCACCGCACTGTCTGGTGCGCCCATCGACAGACAGCCTCCCCAACGGTTGAATTGGTGGTTGGGGCTATAAATACCCCCCAACCACCACCACTCCAAGCATCCAAGTTTTTCAGACATCTCATTCAATACAAGAGCTAGTGCAATCAATACAAGACACAATTCAAAAGAATCAAAGCCTCTCCAAGTCCCAAATCCACTCCAAACAACTAGTGACTAGAGAGAGTTTTGCTCGTGTTCTTTGAGCTCTTGTTCTTGGATCGCTTTCTTCTTCCTCATTCTTGTTCTTCAAGCAACTTGTAATCAAAGCAAGAGACACCAATCATGTGGTGGTCCTTGTGGGGTCTAAGTGACCCGTTTGATTGAGGAGAAAGCTCACTCGGTCTAGGTGACCGTTTGAGAGAGGGAAAGGGTTGAAAGAGACCCGGTCTTTGTGACCACCTCAACGGGGACTAGGTTCTCAAGAATCGAACCTCGGTAAAACAAATCACCGTGTCATCCGCTTCATTTCCTTGTGATTTGTTTTCGCCCTCTCTTTCGGACTCGCATTTATTTCTAAAGCTAACCCCGGCTTGTAGTTGTGTTTAAAGTTGTAAATTTCAGTTTCCGCCTATTCACCCCCTCTAGGCGACTTTTAATTGGTATCAGAGCCTGGTGCTTCATTAGAGTTTAACAACTCGAAATGATGTCGGGAGATCACGCTAAGAGGGAGAGCGTGACTGGCAAGAAGTCCACAAGCCACGGGAAGGCTTCATCGAGGGAGTCTGGCAATAAGCTAAAGAAGGGATCACCTCCTCACAAGTCGCATCGGAGTGGCGATAAGAAAAAGAAGATGAAGAAGGTGGTCTACTATGAGACCGACTCTTCGTCGCCATCCACCTCTGGCTCCGACGCGCCATCCATCACTTCTAAGCGCCATGAGCGCTAGAAGTTTAGTAAGATCCCCCTACGCTATCCTCGCATTTCCAAATGCACTCCTTTACTTTTCGTCCCATTAGGCAAACCACCGGTTTTTTATGGTGAAGATTATTGTATGTGGAGTGATAAAATGAGGCATCACTTAACCTCACTCCACGCTAGCATATGGGACATTGTTGAGTTTGGAGCGCAGGTACCACCGCTAGGGGACGAAGTTGCCCAAATCAAGCACTTTGATTCCCAAGCAACTACTATACTCCTCGCCTCTCTATGTCGAGAGGAGTATAATAAGGTGCAAGGGTTGAAAAGTGCCAAGGAGATTTGGGATGTGCTCAAGACCGCGCACGAAGGAGATGAGGTGACCAAGATCACCAAGCGGGAGACGATCGAGGGGGAGCTCGGTCGATTCATCCTCAACCAAGGAGAGGAGCCACAAGCTATGTACAACCGGCTCAAGACCTTGGTGAACCAAGTGTGCAACCTCGGGAGCACAAAATGGGATGACCATGAAATGGTCAAGGTTATTCTTAGATCACTCGTATTTCGTAATCCTACTCAAGTTCAATTAATACGTGGTGATCCTAGATACAAGTTAATGTCTCCCGAGGAGGTTATAGGGAAGTTTGTGAGCTTTGAGTTAATGATCAAAGGCTCCAAACAAATCATCAACTTGGAGCAAGGCGGCACCTCCACACCCGAGGTGCAACCCGTCACATTCAAGGCGACGGAGGAAGAAAAGAAGGAATCTACACCAAGTAGGATTCCCATAGACGCCTCAAAGCTTGACAATGAGGAGATGGCGCTCATCATCAAGAGCTTCCGTCAAATCCTCAAACAAAGGAAGGGGAAAGACTACAAGCCCTGTTCCAAAAGGGTGTGCTACAAATGTGGTAAGCCCGATCATTTCATTGCTAAATGTCCATTATCTAGTGATAGTGACAGGGGCGACGACAAGAAGGGAAAGAGGAAAGAAAAGAAGAGATACTACAAGAAGAAGGGCGGTGATGCCCACGTGTGTCGGGAATGGGACTCCGATGAGAGCTCCACCGACTCATCCGACGATGAGGACGCCATCAACAAGGGTCTTCTCTTCCCCAACGTCGACCACAAATGCTTCATAGCGAAGGACGACAAGAAAAAGAAGGTACAAGCTAGAACCACCCCCAAGTATACTACATCTAGTGATGAGGGTAGTTCTAGTGATGATGAAGAAAACTTGCTTAGTCTCTTTGCCAACCTTAACATGCAACAAAAAGAGAAATTAAATGAATTGATAGGTGCTATTCATGAGAAGGATGAACTCTTGGATAGCGAAGAGGAATTCCTTATTAAGGAAAACAAAAAGCATGTTAAGGTAAAGAATGCTTATGCTCAGGAGATAAAAAAATGTGAAAAATTGACTAGTGAGCTTAGCATATGCCATGACACTATCTCCAACCTTAGAACTGAAAATGTTAATTTAATTGCTAAGGTTGAAAAATCAAATGATTGTCATGATTCAATTACCAATCTTAGAGATGAAAATGCTAATTTAATTGCTAAGATTGAAAAATTGAATGAATCAATTGCTAGCCTTAAAACTAAGAATGATGAGTTAATTTCTAAGGCTAAAGATTTGAATGTTTGCAATATTTCTATTTCCAATCTTAGAAATGAGAATGCTATATTACATGCTAAGATCGATGAATTAAATGCTTGGAAACCATCTACATCTACTGTTGATCATGTTTTCATTTGCACTAGATGTAGAGATGTTAATATAGATGCTATCCATGATCACCTTGCTTTAATTAAACAACAAAATGATCACATAGCTACATTAACTACGAAAATTAATGAGCATGAGATAGAAAATGAAAATTTTAAATTTGCTAGGAGCATGCTCTATAATGGGAGACGCCCTGGCATTAAGGATGGCATTAGCTTCCAACAGGGAGGCAATGTCAAGCTTAATGCCCCTAAGAAATTATCTAATTTTGTTAAGGGCAAGGCTCCCATGGTTTAGGATAACGAGGGCTATATTTTATATCCTGTTGGTTATCCCGAACACAAGATTAGGAGAATTCATGCTAGGAAGTCTCATTCTATTTCTTATCATGCTTTTATGTATAAGAATGAGGCATCTAGCTCTAGGCAATCAACCCATGTTAAATTGCCTAAAAAGAAATCTCCCACCGCATCAAATTAGCCAATTATTTCATTTAAGACTTTTGATGCTTCTTATGTACTGACTAACAAATCAGGCAAAGTAGTTACCAAATATGTTGGGGCCAAACACAAGGGCTCAAAGACTTGTGTTTGGGTACCCAAGGTGCTTGTCTCTAATGTAAAAGGACCCAAGACCGTTTGGGTACCTAAGAACAAGGCCTAAATTGTTTTGCAGGTTTATGCATCTGGGGGCTCAAGTTGGATCATTGATAGCGGATGCACAAACCACATGACAGAGGAGAAAAGAATGTTCTCCTCCTACGAGAAAAACCAAGATCCCCAAAGAGCTATCACATTCGGGGATGGAAATCAAGGTTTGGTCAAAGGACTTGGTAAAATTGCTATATCACCTGACCACTATTTCCAATGTTTTTCTTGTAGATTCTTTAGATTACAATTTGCTTTCTGTATCTCAATTATGTAAAATGGGCTATAACTGTCTTTTTAGTGATACTGGTGTTACTGTCTTTAGAAGAAGTGATGATTCAGTAGCATTTAAGGGGGTGTTAGAGGGTCAGCTATACTTAGTTGATTTCAATAGAGCTGAACTTGACACTTGCTTAATTGCTAAGACTAATATGGGTTGGCTCTGACATTGCCGACTAGCCCATGTTGGGATGAAGAATCTTCACAAGCTTCTAAAGGGAGAACACATTTTAGGACTAACAAATGTTCATTTTGAGAAAGACAGGGTTTGTAGGTCGGTGTTTCGAAACCCGGGGGGTCCCTGGACCGACGAGTGAATTGTCGCCGCGTGCCCCAGCCCAGATGGGTCGGCGCGAGGCGGAACGCGAAGGGGGGAGAGAGCAGCCGGAGGGAGACAGGCGTGGGAGGTGGAACCCGCGGCCTTCGTGTTAGCCCCGCGCCCAGGTCGGGTGCGCTTGCAGTAGGGGGTTACAAGCGTCCACGCGGGAGGGAGCGAGCGGCCTTGCGCGAGCGCCATCCCGTCCTTCCCCGCGTGGCCAACCCTCTGTAAGAGGGCCCTGGACCTCCCTTTTATAGGCGTAAGGAGAGGATCCAGGTGTACAATGGGGAGTGTAGCAATGTGCCAACGTGTCTAGCGGGGAAGAGCTAGCGCCCTAAGTACATGCCGTCGTGGCAGCTGGAGAGGTCTTGGCACCCAGTTCGCGTGGTGTCGTAGCCGTCAGAGGAGCGCTGGAGCCTGGCGGAAGGACAGCTGTTGGGGCTGTCGAGTCCTTGTTGACGTCCTCTTGCTTCCGTAAGGGGGCTGAGAGCCGCCGTCGTCATAGGGCATGCGGGGCGCCATCATTACTCGTATAGTAGAGCGAGCCAGATGGGACGCCGGTCTTGTTCCCCGTAGCCTGAGTCAGCTTGGGGTAGGGTAATGATGGCGCTTCCTGTTGACGTGGTCGGTCCGTGCCCTAGGTTGGGCGAGGTGGAGGCTCCTCTGAGGTCGAGGTCGAATCTGTCTTCCAAGGTCGAGGTCGAGTCCGAGCCCCCGGGTCGGACGAGGCAGAGACCGTCGGCTGAGGCCAGGGCTGAGTCCGAGCCCTGGGGTTGGGCGAGGCGGACTTCGTCGTCCCTCGGGGCTGAGCCCGAGTCCGAGCCCTGGGGTCGAGCGAAGCAGAGTTCGTCGTCTTCTGGGGCTAAGCCCGAGTCCGAGCCCTGGGGTCGGGCGAAGCGGAGTTCGTCGTCTTCCGGGGCTGAGCCCGAGTCCGAGCCCTGGGGTCGGGCGGAGCGGAGTTCGCCATCTTCCGGGGCTGAGCCCGAGTCCGAGCCCTGGGGTCGGGCGGAGCGGAGTTCGCCGTCTTCCGGGGCTGAGCCCGAGTCTGAGCCCTGGGGTCGGGCGGAGCGGAGTTCGCCGTCTTCCGGGGCTGAGCCCGAGTCCGAGCCCTGGGGTCGGGCAAAGCGGAGTTTCCTATGACGCCTGAGGCCGGACTTGGCTGCTGTCAGCCTCACTCTGTCGAGTGGCTCAGCAGTCAGAGCGGCGCAGGCGGCGTTGTCCTCTTGTCAGACCGGTCAGTGGAGCGGCGAAGTGACTGCGGTCACTTCGGCTCTGTTGACTGGAGGGCGTGCGTCAGGATAAAGGTGTCAGGCCACCTTTGCATTAAATGCCCCTGCGATTTGGTCGGTTGGCGTGGCGATTTGGCCAAGGTTGCTTCTTGGTGAAGACTGGGCCTCGGGCGAGCCGAAGGTGTGTCCGTTGCTGGAGGGGGTCCTCGGGCGAGACGTAGATCCTCCGGGGTCGGTTGCCCTTGCCCGAGGCTGGGCTCGGGCGAGGCGCGATCGCGTCCCTCGAATGGACCGATCCTTGACTTAATCGCACCCATCAGGCCTTTGCAGCTTTGTGCTGATGGGGGTTACCAGCTGAGATTTAGGAGCCTTGAGGGTACCCCTAATTATGGTCCCCGACAGTAGCTCCCGAGCCTCGAAGGGAGTGTTAATACTCGCTTGGAGGCTTTTGGCGCACTTTTTTGCAAGGGGACCAGCCTTTTTTGGTTGCATTTTGTTCCGGTGGGTGCACGCGAGCGCACCCGCCGGGTGTAGCCCCCGAGGCCTCGGAGGAGTAGTTTGACTCCTTCGAGGTCTTAGTGCGTTTCGCAACACTTTGGCTGGTCTGATTGTTCCCTCATGCGAGCTGGCCGTAGCCCGGGTGCACGGTCGGGTCCCAAGTTCTCGGGCTGGTATGTTGACGCTGTCAACGGTTTGGCCGAAGCCGGGTTTGCGAGAGCAGCCCCCGAGCCTCTGCACAGGGCGAGAGGACGGTCAAGGACAGACTCGGCTTTTTTACATACGCCCCTGCGTCGCCTTTCCGCAAGGAGGAGGGGGGGAAAGCGCCATGTTGCCCTCGGAGGGCGCCGAACATGGTGTCTCCGGTGAGCTGCTGGCGGGTAATCCGAGCGGACGCCCGTGCCCCATTTGTTAGGGGTCGGCTAGAGGCCCAGAGGCGCGCTCCAAAAGTACCTGCGGGTGATCTGCCGGACCCGGTCCCCTTTTGACGGGGTCCGAGGGCTCGATGCCTCCCTCTGATGGGATTCCGTTACAAGATCGCTCCCGCTGGTCTCGGAAATGTCCTAGGGTACCTCGGGAGCGTAGCCCGAGCCTTGGTTATGTATCGAACGTACCCAGGGTCATCCCTCGCTCTGTGTCTGAGGCGACTGTGAACCCTTCGAGGGCCAGCCTACGAACCCCTGATCAGTAGTGGGCGTGGAGCCCGAGTGGCCTGAGGCGGCCATTGAACCCTTCCGAGGGGCCGGCCATCGAACCTCTGACCAGTAGTGGGCGCAGAACCCAATCGCTCTGAGGCGGCCGTTGAACCCCTCCGAGGGGCCAGCCTTTGAACCTCTGATCAGTAGGGAGGCTCGGGGCCTGTTTCCTTCACGGAGAAGGATCCTTTTCGGGGTATCCCCCTTTCCCGGTCCCTGTTGTAAGAGAGAGAAAGAGGAAAAGGAAAAGGATACGAAATCGAATGACGTGGCATACCTTTTTTGACGCGGTCATTATGGCAAAGGCGAAGCGTCGCTTGCTTCTCCTGCCTAAGGTGCCGCCTGTCCAGCCGCGGAGTTAATGCGACGGGGCGAGTGGTTCGCAAGGCGACCGTTGCGCGTGCGCGGGCCGTTCGAGGAACGGATCACGGGCGCGCTGTCTTCACGCCGTGAGAGAGGGTTCTCTCGCTGCCTGTGATACCCCAATTTTCTTAAAAGAAGTTAAACTTCTTTCTCTCTTTTCTTTCATGTTCTGTGGCATTGGGGTTTGGAGTTTCAGGAGGCATGCCTCAGAAAACAGTAGATCTTTTGGCATTTTTCCGCTGGGGTCGGGAGCTCAAAGGGGAGAGCGAGTTTGGGCCATTGATCTCGATCCGGTGGATGGGAGTCCCCCCTCTCCTTCCCAACCCTAGCCGCCCCCTCTCCTTCTCCCCAATTAGTTGCAGCCGCCCCCCCTCCCTCTCTTGCTCTTCTCCCCATTGGCAGCAGTCCCCTACCCTCTCCATGGCTTCCTCCTCCCTCTAGATCCCCCCCACGCAGCAAGGATCGAGAAGAGGAGGAGCACGTTGAATTGAAGAGGAAGAGAGGATCAAGGAGATGTTCTTCTCCATCTCTTGAAGATTTTCTTGGGAAAAACCCTAGGTGGCTACACTCCAGATCATGCATAGTACATTTCTTCTTCTTCGATGAAGGTGCTTGTTGCTCATCAAGGGAAGTGGGAAGTAGCAGCACATCCACCTTCACTCTTATAATAACGCTGCTTAGGCGCAGTCATGATTTAATTAGAAGCTTCTTGTCAAAGGATGTTTGTTTCTAACTAGTTGTGCGCACTAGTTAATTTAGCTCATGCCATTATGGTTGTCTTCCCATTGCTAGCAGACTATTAATGTCTATTATGTTTTCTTATCATGATATCTATTTATACTTTGTTGCTTCCCCGTTTATGCAATTTTCAAAGGAGATGCTGTCGAAATTTTATATACGAATGTTAGATGTGTAGTTTAGTAGCATTCTGGGGTGCTTGTGGACCTCGGGGTGTTACAGTTGGTATCAAAGCATAGGCTTTAGATTCTTGGCAATTTGAAGATAAATTTGACACACTTGCACATATAGGAAGGGTATGGGTTCAAATATCTTTGATATATCTTAATGTCTTTGAAGTGCAGATGAAATAATTTTACCCTCCTTATTCCTTTATGGTGATGTGGTAAGTTGTTTATGACTTAATGCATGATATAATTCATTTCTAAATTTTGATATTGTTTTATTAATGCGATTGATATCGCTGGTCTTTTGTGAGATTGAAGTTGCTGTTATGCTGGTGATATACATGTATGCCTATGTTGTTTTCAACATGTTTTTCATGGTTGAGTTTTATTACAATAATATTGTTATATATGCTTGATTGAGGATGTTTATAAGAGGAGTGTGAATTGCGTGTTTTGGGTTACAAGGTAACCATTAATTTGAATTTAAGTTGTTGGGCGGTGGGTGGATAGCTTCAACTATCTTTGCAAAGAATGATTGTTTATGTCGAGAAACCAGTTCTGAAAGAAATGAATATTGGTACTTTTATATGGATTTTGGGGGAAGTATTTACATAGCCAGAATGGCTTACATGTCTCTCTTCTATTGTGTGTTTTAGTAGCCACAAAGCCTAGATGTGGTTTAAAGTGGTTGCATGTTAGTCATGCTAGTTGTAGAATAAATCTTTGATTTTCTGGATCCATGGATTATGTACTAATACATTAAGGATCAGATAGTTCTCTCCCCGATGCATGCTTGTGGAGCTATTGTTGGACCACCTATCTATTGGTTTGAATGAAGCCAGTGCCTAGCCTAGAGTTGGTTGTGTGTGGTTAGTCACCTATTCCTGAATGATGTGGTTTTTACATCAGCTTGAGATGTTTGTCAAATGTGTGAAGGATTACAGGGTTATTATTGACCTTGCATGTCTGGTACTTTGAGTGCATCGTATGATAGAATGAAATGTAAGTTTCTGAACTACAGTAGATGAAGACTTATATTATGTGTAGGTTAACCTTACTAGTTGGATATTTTTCTTAGTTGAGATGTTGAATGAAGTATAGTGACATGGGTTAAGCAAGTATTGTGTTGTTGTTGGGCTGTCAGTGCTCTATGTAGAGTTTTTGGCATTTCTTCGATGAACTATGCCGCAGAAGATGTTATTGGCTTCTTTCGGCTTTATTGCTCCATTAGTTCTATAGATTTTCTCCCTTTTGGTGGGGTGCAAAGTATGTTAGATTACATGATTATCTTTTCATTATGGCAAGAACAATGTTTAGGAAGATTAGGAGTTTTGTTTCAACAGAACTACTTGTTTCGTGGTGCTATGAGGTGAGGAGTTTGATCTTCTTATACATTCATCTGGTGTGGATGTTTCACCATTGAATTAAAATGAATTGTTAAAGTTGGTAAAGGCTGTGCTTAGTGCGTATTATCCCTTCATAAAAGAGTGTTGTTTTAAGACATTGATGCTGATGTATGGCTGCATCCAAATTCAATGTTGTGAAATCGTAGTGTTTATTGCATCTATGACTTGGTTTGAGCTTCATTACATGTTGGTTCATGCTTGATGTCAGGTGGTGTAGTTTCCTTAGACAATTAGTCGATGTAGAAGTTCTTGTGTTAATTAAGACCAATAATGGACCCATGTTTTGCATGGTGCTGCTATATGGGGTACCATGGATGTTTTGTTGGAGTGGTCGAATTCGAGGACGAATTCTTTTTAAGGGGGGTAGAGTGTGATACCCCAATTTTCTTAAAAGAAGTTAAACTTCTTTCTCTCTTTTCTTTCATGTTCTGTGGCATTGGGGTTTGGAGTTTCAGGAGGCATGCCTCAGAAAACAGTAGATCTTTTGGCATTTTTCCGCTGGGGTCGGGAGCTCAAAGGGGAGAGCGAGTTTGGGCCATTGATCTCGATCCGGTGGATGGGAGTCCCCCCTCTCCTTCCCAACCCTAGCCGCCCCCTCTCCTTCTCCCCAATTAGTTGCAGCCGCCCCCCTCCCTCTCTTGCTCTTCTCCCCATTGGCAGCAGTCCCCTACCCTCTCCATGGCTTCCTCCTCCCTCTAGATCCCCCCCACGCAGCAAGGATCGAGAAGAGGAGGAGCACGTTGAATTGAAGAGGAAGAGAGGATCAAGGAGATGTTCTTCTCCATCTCTTGAAGATTTTCTTGGGAAAAACCCTAGGTGGCTACACTCCAGATCATGCATAGTACATTTCTTCTTCTTCGATGAAGGTGCTTGTTGCTCATCAAGGGAAGTGGGAAGTAGCAGCACATCCACCTTCACTCTTATAATAACGCTGCTTAGGCGCAGTCATGATTTAATTAGAAGCTTCTTGTCAAAGGATGTTTGTTTCTAACTAGTTGTGCGCACTAGTTAATTTAGCTCATGCCATTATGGTTGTCTTCCCATTGCTAGCAGACTATTAATGTCTATTATGTTTTCTTATCATGATATCTATTTATACTTTGTTGCTTCCCCGTTTATGCAATTTTCAAAGGAGATGCTGTCGAAATTTTATATACGAATGTTAGATGTGTAGTTTAGTAGCATTCTGGGGTGCTTGTGGACCTCGGGGTGTTACACTGCCCCTGGATGGGACGTAAGCTTGGCTGACGACGTGACCGCTACTCCTGCCCGCCTGCCACCGCCATTACTGCCGGCCCATTTGTGGCCGCATTGACCGTCACGCCTGGCTGGCACTGCTGGGTCACACGCAGAGTTGCCTCGAGTCGCAGTATTGGCTCCGCAGTCGAGGAGGCGCGGTAGTGGCGTGAGTGGCGGTGCAGTTGCTCGCACGTAGCAACCGGCACGCCGGTTGCATGACGTGTGGGCCTGGGCCTCCATGCTGGGCGCATTGGAGTCGAAGGGGTGCGCCCACTTGGCGCGGTTGCATGCCGACTGCATGGCTATCCACCCTTTCACCCGCTGGTCTGGGCAAAAGTGGGGGAATGCTTGTAACCGCTGGGCAGTTGCATGCCCTGCGCACGGTGGTTTGGCTCCTTCTGCCCTGGGCCAGCTTGCCTGACGCGTGGGGCCCAACCCCCATGCCATAGGGGGGGACCTTGGAGCATGTTGGAGAAGACTCAGCCCGCGATGGCTGAGGACGCAAGCGGGGAGAGTCGCCTTTAAAAGGAGGGTGACCTCCCTTGAAAGACGACCATGTCTTCGCGCTCCCTTATGCATCGTGTCTTTCCACCTTCCGAGCCCCCGGATGGGGGACGCCCGCAATCCTTCCGGCTTGTCGTCGGAGGAACGCAACTTCGTGGAAGTTGGTACCTTTCAGCCATCGTTCGGCTTCAAGGATTTTCATCAGGCAGCCCGACTGCATCCCCTCGCCGGTGGTCACCCAAGATGGTGACTTCCAGCTTGATGGCGGGGAGAAGCGAACCGGGCTGCGGCCTCTGCCCCTCCCTCAGCTTCAAGGATGTTCATCATCAGTGCTGGGGAGGGGAGTGTGCCGAGTTGGGGTCGGTCCCTGCGTGGGCGGCGGCCCGCTCCTTCCCTCAGTGATCGGGGGGAAGGGCGTTCGCCGTTCGTGGCGTTGGCAGCTGCCGCGTGCCTGGCTCTCTGAGCCGGGTGGCTTCGGAGCCTCTCCCAGCGCCGCCTTCCGCCACGGCAGCCAGAAGAGGTTTCTCCGCCGACGAGCTAGCCGGTGCCGCCCACGGACTGACCTCCAACTCTACGGCCTTCTGCCCATCCTTGCCTCTCGAGTGAGGGCATGGGCGAGGGCCTCATGGCAGCAGCATCCGCCCTGAGGTCATCGCTGCTTCTGTTCGGCCCTCCGGAGCAGAAGTCGTCGTCATCGCCACTACTGGGGCGGGCGACGGCGAGCCGTTCGTCGGTCTTCTGTTGCTCCGTAGGCCCCCCAATCGTGTGGGGTTGTTCGTACCTGCGGAGGTGGAACCGGAGTTCCGTTTGTAATGGCACTTTGAGTGCCGGTGTCTTGTTCATTGCGGCTATCGGGGCCTGAACATGTATGTATCTTTGGCATGGAGCCGTGTTTTTCCTTCATTTCGAGCACTAAGACTCGCCTGTCGACTATCTGAACCGCTTCACCGAGCGTGAGTCGCCTCGTGCAAAGGTGACGAGTGAGGTATCCGTATCCCGGAAGCGTAGGAGTCCCTCGGCTCGGTCGGCCTTGCTGTCTGAGGCTTCTCTTGCTTAGTTAAAGGAACCCCTCGGCCGCTCTTCGATGAGCCGAAGCCGGAGGTAGCGGTGTCAGTATGGACAGAGGCAGAGTTGGCTTCGAAAGGAAGATGTGGTCAGCCGGAGCTTGGCCGGGTCGTCCACTGGCAGGACCGACGCCATAGTTGAGTTGCCGAGGCCACAAGCCGGGCTGATGTCTTCGGGGGGCAGCTGGCCGAGGCCTCGGGGTGGCCGGCCGAGCCGTCTGCTCGAGCCAGATTCCTGGAGAAGACCCTGGCGACGATGGCCCGAGTGTGGCGCTGATGTCGTCCTTCAGAGTGGAGATCCTCTAACCGCGTCGCCGTCCGAGGCTAGGTCGGACCCCGCCAAAGGTGTAGTTGACGCCGAGGGTGCTGCTGCCCCCTTCAACTGTCGACGTCCGAGCCTGCAGGATCGGGTTGTCTTGTAGTGTGTGTATGTTTTCTGCGGCCGCCGAGGCCCAAACACACCATCGTCGTGTTGTAAAGCTGCGTTTCTTTTCCTCTTGTTTGAATATTCGGACTTATTTGTCGGTAACAGAATTGTTTGTGCGGGCGAGAGTTGCTTTTCACGGAAGGTGATGAGTGAGGTATTCGTATCCTGGAGGCGTAGGAATCCCTCGGCTCGGTCGGCCTTTCCGCTTATGCGCACTCTTACTCGTCCATAGGGTTCTGTCACCGACGCAGTCGAGAAGGCCCGAAAAATCATTCCGGTAGAGGAGCTTTCGAGCGCGAAGACTTATTCGGTCCGCGGGATCACTTATCCGAGCGCGAGTTACTTATCGCATAAGGTGATGAGTGAGGTATCCGTATCCCGGAGGCGTAGGAGTCCCTCGGCTCAGTCAGCCTTGGCTGCTTACGTGTACCCCGTCGTTTTCAGGATCCACTTTCGAAGTAGTCGAAAAGCACGAAAGGCATTCTGGCAGAAAAGATTTTTTTTCTTTTTTCGAGGAAAATTTCGACGCAGAGGGGGTTGCCCGCTTCTAGCCCCCAAGGGAGGGTCGGGCTTTGCCGAGGCAAGGCTGACCCTTCCTTGACGACCAGACTTTGTGTGTGAACGAGGTATACGAACAACTTGAAAGCATCTTAAGGGTAGAAGCGACGTAGCTGTTGGATGTTCCAAGCGTTGCTGTAGACCTCGCCTTGGCTGTTGGCCAGCTTGTATGTTCTAGGCTTCAGAACCTTGGCGATGACGAACGGCCCTTCCCAGGGAGGCGTGAGTTTGTGCCGCCCTCGGGCGTCTTCTCGCAGCCGAAGCACCAGGTCGCCCACCTGGAGGTCTCGGGACCGAACCCCTCGGGCGTGGTAGCGTCGCAGGGACTGCTGGTACCGCGCCGAGTGTAGTAAGGCCATATCCCGAGCCTCTTCCAGCTGGTCCAGTGAGTCTTCTCGATTGGCTCGATTGCTTTGGTCGACGTTGGCCTTCGTCCTCGGGGAACCGTATTCTAAGTCTGTGGCCAAGATGGCCTCGACCCCATAGACTAGAAAGAACGGTGTGAAGCCCGTGGCTCGGCTCGGTGTTGTCCTTAGACTCCAGACCACCGAGGGGAGTTCCTTCGTCCACCGCTTGCCGAACTTGTTGAGGTCATTATAGATCCGCGGCTTGAGTCCTTGCAGAATCATGCCGTTGGCACGTTCTACCTGTCCATTCGTCATGGGGTGAGCCACGGCGGCCTTGTCCACCCAGATGTGGTGATCCTCGCAGAAGTCCAGGAACTTTCTGCCGGTGAACTAGGTGCTGTTGTCGGTGATGATGGAGTTCGGGACTCCAAAGCGATGGATGATGTTGGTGAAGAACGCCACCGCATGTTCGGACCTGATGCTGTTTAGGGGTCGGACCTCGATCCACTTGGAGAATTTGTCGATGGCGACCAGCAGGTGCGTGTAGCCCCCGGGTGCCTTCTGCAAGGGGCCGACGAGGTCCAGACCCCACACAGCAAACGGCCAGGTGATGGGTATGGTCTGCAGAGCCTGAGCGGGCAGGTGGGTCTGCCTTGCGTAGAACTGACACCCTTTGCAGGTGCAGACAATTCTAGTGGCGTTGGCCACCGCCGTCGGCCAGTAGAAACCTTGTCGGAAGGCGTTTCCAACAAGGGTTCGAGGTGCTGCGTGATGGCCGCAAGCCCCCGAGTGTATCTCTTGTAAGAGCTCCTGACCTTCGGCGATGGAAATGCATCGCTGGAGGATGCCCGAGGGGCTGCGGTGGTAGAGCTCCTTCCCATCTCCCAGCAAGACGAAAGACTTGGCGCGCCGCGCCAACCGCCGAGCTTCGGCTTGGTCGAGGGGTAGCTCTCCTTGGTGGAGATATTGCAGGTACGGGGTCTGCCAGTTTTGGTTAGGCGTGACCTCGCTCTGCTCCCCCTCGACGCGCAGTGCCTCACCCTCGGGGTCCGAGGGTACCTCGGGCCGAGCCGAGGGTACCTCAGACTGTGCCGAGGGTACCTCGGACTGAGCCGAGGGTACCTCGGGCTGGGCCGAGGCCTTCTCGGGCTCGGGCGCGTCGTCAGTCTTGACGGAGGGTTGATGCAGGTCTCGGGAGAATACATCCGGGGGAACTGTTGTTCGCCCCGAGGCTATTTTAGCCAGCTCGTCCGCAGTCTCGTTGTAGCGTCGGGCGATGTGGTTGAGCTCGAGCCCGTAGAACTTGTCTTCCAAGCGCCGAACCTCATCGCAGTTGGCTTCCATCTTCGGGTCGCGGCTGTGGGAGTTCTTCATGACTTGGTCGATGACGAGCTACGAGTCACCACGAGCGTCGAGGCGTCGGACCCCTAGCTCGATGGCGATTCGCAACCCGTTTACCAGAGCCTCGTACTCAGCCACGTTGTTGGACGCCGGGAAGTGGAGGCGTAGCACGTAGCGTAGGTGCTTTCCGAGGGGCGAGATGAAGAGCAGGCCCGCACCGGCCCCCGTCTTCATCAGCGACCCGTCGAAAAACATGGTCCAGAGCTCTGGTTGGATCGGAGCCGTCGGGAGCTGGGTGTCGGCCCATTCAGCCACGAAGTCCGCCAAGACCTGGGACTTGATGGCCTTCCGGGGGGCGAATGAGATCGTCTCGCCCATGATCTCCACCGCCCACTTTGCAATTCTACCCGAGGCCTCTCGGGACTGGATGATCTCTCCCAGGGGGAAGGATGACACCACAGTCACCGGATGAGACTCGAAGTAATGTCGCAACTTCCGCCGCATCAGGATCACCGTGTACAGCAGCTTCTGAATTTGTGGGTAGCGGATCTTGGTCTCGGATAGTACCTCACTGATGAAGTAGACTGGCCTCTGGATGGGCAATTCATGCCCCTCTTCTCGTCTCTCGACCACAATCGTGGCACTAACCACCTGAGTGGTCGCGGCGACGTAGATCAAGAGGGCTTCTCCGGCAGTGGGGGGCACCAAGATGGGCGCGTTCATGAGGAGCGCCTTCAGGTTCCCGAGGGCTTCCTCGGCCTCAGGGGTCCAAGCGAAGCACTCGGCCTTCCTTAAGAGGCGGTACAGAGGCAGGCCTCTTTCGCGGAGGCGCGAGATGAAACGGCTCAGAGCCGCGAGGCATCCCATGACCCTCTGTACGCCTTTCAAGTCCTTGATGGGCCCCATGCTGGTGATGGCTGCGATCTTCTCCGGGTTGGCCTCGATGCCCCGCTCGGAGACGATGAACCCCAAGAGCATGCCTCGGGGGACCCCGAAGACACACTTTTCGGGATTGAGCTTCACGCCTTTCGCCTTGAGACATCGGAATGTCACTTCAAGGTCGGAAAGGAGGTCAGAGGCTTTCCTCGTCTTGACTACGATGTCATCGACGTAGGCCTCGATCGTTTGGCCGATGTGTTCGCCGAACACATGGTTCATGCATCGCTGGTACGTTGCACCCGCATTCCTCAAACCAAACGGCATGGTAACATAGCAGTACATGCCGAAGGGTGTGATGAAAGAAGTCGCGAGCTGGTCGGACTCTTTCATCCTGATCTGGTGATACCCTGAGTAAGCATCGAGGAAAGACAGGGTCTCGCACCCAGCAGTGGAATCCACGATTTGATCGATGCGAGGCAGAGGGTAGGGAACTTTCGGACATGCTTTGTTTAGACCAGTGTAGTCTACACACATCCGCCATTTCCCCCCTTTCTTTCTCACAAGCACAGGGTTGGCAAGCCATTCGGGATGGAATACCTCTTTGATGAACCCTGCCGCCATTAGCTTGTGGATCTCCTCGCCTATGGCTCTGCGCTTTTCTTCGTCGAATCGGCGCAGAGGCTGCTTCACGGGTCGGGCTCCAGCTCGGATATCCAGCGAGTGCTCGGCGACCTCCCTCGGTATGCCGGGCATGTCCGAGGGACTCCACGCGAAAACGTCGGCGTTTGCACGGAGAAAGTCGACGAGCACTGCTTCCTATTTGGGGTCGAGCTCGGAGCCGATCCGGATCTGCTTGGAGGCGTCGTTGCAGGGGTCGAGAGGGACGGACTTGATCGTCTCCGCTGGCTCGAAGTTGCCGGCGTGGCGCTTCACGTCTGGCGCCTCCCTAGAGAGGCTCTCCAGGTCGGCGATGAGGGCCTCGGCGTACTCCACGCACTCCACGTCGCATTCGTACGCGTGTCGGTACGTGGGCCTGACGGTGATGACCCCGTTGGGGCCCGACATCTTGAGCTTGAGGTAGGTGTAGTTGGGGACGGCCATGAACTTGGCGTAGCATGGCCTCCCCAACACTGCATGGTAGGTTCCTCGAAACCCGACCACTTCGAACGTGAGGGTCTCCCTTCGAAAGTTGGAGGGCGTCCCAAAGCAGACGGGTAGATCGAGTTGTCCGAGGGGTTGGACACGCTTCCCGGGGATGATCCCGTGGAAAGGCGCAGCGCCCATCCGGACCGAGGACAGATCGATCCACAGGAGCCCGAGGGTCTCGGCGTAGATGATGTTGAGGCTGCTGCCTCCGTCCATGAGGACCTTGGTGAGCCTAACGTTGCCGACGATGGGGTCGACAACGATCGGGTATTTCCCCGGGCTCGGCACGTGGTCGGGATGGTCGGCCTGGTCGAAGGTGATGGGCTTGTCGGACCAGTCCATGTAGACTGGCGCCGCCACCTTTACCGAGTAGACCTCCCGATGCTCTTGCTTGCGGTGCCGAGCCGAGGCGTTTGCCACTGGCCCACCGTAGATCATGAAGCAGTCGTGGACCTCGGGGAACTCTCCTGCCTTGTGATCTTCCTTCTTAGCTTTGTGAAAGTGTCGTCGAAGCATGGCACACTCCTCAAGGGTGTGCTTGACGGGCCCTTGATGATAGGCGCACGGCTCCTTGAGCATCTTGTCGAAAAGGTTGGCACCTCCGGGAGGTTTCTGAGGGTTCTTGTACTCAGCGGCGGCGACAAGGTCCGTGTCGGTGGCATCGCGTTTCGCTTGCGACTTCTTCTTGCCCTTATTCTTGGTGTCGCGCTGAGTTGATGCCTCGGGAACATCTTCCGGTGGGCGGCCCTGGGGCTGCTTGTCCTTCCGGAAGATGGCCTCAACCGCCTCCTGGCCAGAGGCGAACTTGGTGGCGATGTCCATCAGCTCGCTCGCCCTGGTGGGGGTCTTGCGACCCAGCTTGCTCACCAGTTCGCGGCAGGTGGTGCCGGCGAGGAACGCGCCGATGACATCCGAATCGGTGACGTTGGGCAGCTCGATGCGCTGCTTCGAGAATCGCCGGATGTAGTCCCGGAGAGACTCTCCCGGCTGCTGGCGGCAGCTTTGGAGATCCCAGGAGTTTCTAGGGCGCACGTACGTGCCTTGGAAATTGCCGGCGAAGGCTTGTACCAGGTCGTCCCAGTTGGAGATCTGCCCTGGAGGCAGGTGCTCCAGCCAGGCTCGAGCGGTGTCGGAGAGGAATAGGGGGAGGTTGCGGATGATGAGATTATTGTCGTCCGTTCCACCCAGTTGGTAGGCCAGCCGATAGTCCACGAGCCACAGTTTCGGTCTCGTCTCCCCCGAGTACTTTGTGATAGTAGTCGGGGTTCGGAACCGGGTCGGGAACGGCGCCCGTCGTATGGCGCGACTGAAAGCCTGCGGACCGGGTGGTTCGGGCGAAGGACTCCGATCCTCCCCACTGTCGTAGCGTCCCCCACGCCTAGGGTGGTAGCCTCGGTGCACCCTCTCGTCGAGGTGGGCCCGACGGCTGTGATGATGGTGCTCGTTGCCGAGGCGACCCGGGGCTGCAGGCGCTGTGTTGCGCGTGCGCCCGGTGTGGACCGAGGCTTCCCGCACGAATCGGGAAGTCACGGCGCGATGTTCCGAGGGGTACCCCTGCCTTCGTGAGGTGGAGCTTTCGGCCCGTCGGACCGCGGCGTCCTCCAGGAGATTCTTGAGCTCTCCCTGGATATGCCGCCCCTCGGTGGTTGATGGCTCCGGCATCGCGCAGAGAAGTATTGCCGCTGCAGTCAGGTTTTGGCCGACTCCACTAGAGACCGGTGGTGGCCTTACCCTGACGTCGTCGGTGATGCGGTGCTGGATGCACTGGGGGAGATGACACGCTTCTCCGGCCGGAGGTTGGCCCGCCCATTCCTGCCCGATGTCCTAGCGGATCGGCTCAAGCGTTCCTGCTCCCTCGTCGAGCCTGGCCTGCATCTCGCAGATTTGCTCGAGCTGTGGGTCATGACCCCCCGCCGGAACGGGGACCACAGCTAGCTCCCGAAGGATGTCGACGCGAGGCACGGGCCTAGGGGGATCACCGTTCTCCGATATACCAAGATGGTTGCCTTCGCCGGGACCCCCTAGATCGACGTGGAAACATTCGCGACTTGGGCCGCAATCCTCGTCGTCGAGGCTGCGGCTACCGTCGGAATAGTCGGAAATGCAGTAGTCGCATGCGGTCATGAAGTCTCGCATGGCATTGGGGTTACCAAGTCCGGAGAAATCCCAACAGAGGTCGGGTTTGCCATCTTCCTCGGACCTCGAGGGCCTGTAGGTCGAGTCGGCCGTCAGCCGGTCCCAGGGTGACCGCACACGATACCCCAGAGGGTTTGGACTCGCCTCTACGAGAGTGTCCACCGAAGCGGAGTTGCTTGGTAGGTCGAGGCCGAATCCAAAAGATGCGAGATGGGAATCGGTCGGTACCTTTTGGTCGACGGGCAGTGATGAAGTCACGTCAGGGACTGAGTGCACCGTCGTCTCAGGTACGAGGGTGATGCCCAGCAAGTCCTTCGCGAGCGTGCTGACGTCGTCTGTTTGCTTGAGGTTGGTGTGTTGCGGGGAGACGACGCTTGTCTTCGTCTCAGACGCGAGGCCGACGCCCGACGCGCTCTCCGTTGGGGCGCCGGCGCCGTTGACTTGCTCGACAGCCAACGAGGTGCCGCCTCCTGCTTGGCCTTGGTTGCCCGCCTCCTCCTCCGTCGGCGGGGGAGGGGATGGGACAAGCCCGAATGTCGTCCTTCCACAACGTGGGGAAGGCGTCGTTGATTTCCCCGCCGGCGGGCGGATTGTCGACCGCCATTGTCGCTGTCGCGCGGCGGGGGAAGGAGTATCATGTCGTAGCTGCCGTCGAGGGACAAGAACTCAAGACTCCCGAAACGGAGCACCGTCCCGGGTTGGAGAGGTTGCTGGAGACTGCCCATCTGGAGCTTGACGGGAAGCTGTTCGTCAACACGCAGTAGGCCCCTACCTGGCGTGCCAACTGTCGGTGTTTCGAAACCCGGGGGGTCCCTGGACCGACGAGTGAATTGTCGCCGCGTGCCCCAGCCCAGATGGGTCGGCGCGAGGCAGAACGCTAAGGGGGGAGAGAGCAGCCGGAGGGAGACTGGCGTGGGAGGTGGAACCCGTGGCCTTCGTGTTAGCCCCGCGCCCAGGTCGGGTGCGCTTGCAGTAGGGGGTTACAAGCGTCCACGCGGGAGGGAGCGAGCGGCCTTGCGCGAGCGCCGTCCCGTCCTTCCCCGCGCAGCCAACCCTCTGTAAGAGGGCCCTGGACCTCCCTTTTATAGGCATAAGGAGAGGATCCAGGTGTACAATGGGGAGTGTAGCAATGTGCTAACGTGTCTAGCGGGGGAGAGCTAGCGCCCTAAGTACATGCCGTCGTGGCAGCCGGAGAGGTCTTGGCACCCAGTTCGTGTGGTGTCGTGGCCATCGGAGGAGCGCTGGAGCCTGGCGGAAGGACAACTATTGGGGCTGTCGAGTCCTTGCTGACGTCCTCTTGCTTCCGTAAGGGGGCTGAGAGCCGCCGTCGTCACAGGGCATGCGGGGCGCCATCATTACTCGTATAGTAGAGCGAGCCAGATGGGACGCCGGTCTTGTTCCCCGTAGCCTGAGTCAGCTCGGGGTAGGGTAATGATGGCGCTTCCTGTTGACGTGGTCGGTCCGTGCCCTAGGTTGCGCGAGGTGGAGGCTCCTCCGAGGTCGAGGTCGAATCTGTCTTCCAAGGTCGAGGTCGAGTCCGAGCCCCCGGGTCGGACGAGGCGGAGACCGTCGGCTGAGGCCAGGGCTGAGTCCGAGCCCTGGGGTCGGGCGAGGCGGACTTCGTCGTCCCTCCGGGCTGAGCCCGAGTCCGAGCCCTAGGATCGGGCGAAGCGGAGTTCGTCGTCTTCTGGGGCTGAGCCCGAGTTCGAGCCCTGGGGTCGGGCGAAGCGGAGTTCGTCGTCTTCCGGGGCTGAGCCCGAGTCCGAGCCCTAGGGTCAGGCGGAGCGGAGTTCGCCGTCTTCCGGGGCTGAGCCCGAGTCCGAGCCCTGGGGTCGGGCGGAGCGGAGTTCGCCGTCTTCCGGGGCTGAGCCCGAGTCCGAGCCCTGGGGTCGGGCGGAGCGGAGTTCACCGTCTTTCGGGGCTGAGCCCGAGTCCGAGCCCTGAGGTCGGGCGAAGCGGAGTTTCCTATGACGCCTGAGGCCAGACTTGGCTGCTGTCAGCCTCACTCTGTCGAGTGGCTGAGCAGTCGGAGCGGCGTAGGCGGCGCTGTCCTCTTGTCAGACCGGTCAGTGGAGCGGCGAAGTGACTGCGGTCATTTCGGCTCTGTCGACTGGAGGGCGTGCGTCAGGATAAAGGTGTTAGGCCACCTTTGCATTAAATGCCCCTGCGATTTGGTCGGTTGGCGTGGCGATTTGGCCAAGGTTGCTTCTTGGTGAAGACTGGGCCTCGGGCGAGCCGAAGGTGTGTCCGTTGCTAGAGGGGGTCCTCGGGCGAGACGTAGATCCTCCAGGGTCGGCTGCCCTTGCCCGAGGCTGGGCTCGGGCGAGGCGCGATCGCGTCCCTCGAATGGACCGATCCTTGACTTAATCGCACCCATCAGACCTTTGCAGCTTTGTGCTGATGGGGGTTACCAGCTGAGATTTAGGAGCCTTGAGGGTACCCCTAATTATGGTCCCCGACAGTAGCGCATGTCAAGCAGGAAAGCAAGTTGGTGCCCATCATCCACACAAGCAGGAAAGCAAGCAGGAAAGCAAGTTGGTGCCCATCATCCACACAATAACTCCACATGGATCTATTCGGCCCGATCGCTTACATAAGCATCGGTGGGAGTAAGTACTGTCTAGTAATTGTGGATGATTATTCTCGCTTCACTTGGGTATTCTTTTTGCAGGAAAAATCTCAAACCCAAGAGACTTTAAAGGGATTCTAGAGATGAGCTCAAAATGAGTTTGGCTTAAGGATCAAAAAGATTAGAAGCGACAATGGGACGGAGTTCAAGAACTCTCAAATAGAAGGCTTTCTTGAGGACGAGGGCATCAAGCATGAGTTCTCTTCTCCCTACACACCTCAACAAAATGGTGTGGTAGAGAGGAAGAATAGAACTCTACTAGACATGGCAAGGACCATGTTTGATGAGTACAAGTGTAACGCCCTGAATTTGGGGGTAGAATTTTTTCTTCTTTTCTCTCACCAAATTCAGGCGTTACTCTTTCCTTTTTCCCTTTTCTTCTCGCTAAGCCTTGATCTTTTCCAAAGTCGCAGCGGGTTTTGGCTTTAGACCTCGTGTAAAGCAAAACCTTAAAATACTTTATTTCGTGTGATGCACCATGCTGAACCATGCATACTTTTTGATTGATTAAAAATGTGAATGCTTTCATCTAGGGGAAATTAGAAATCAGAAAAAGGAAAAGCCTTTTCTTTTTTTTCTTTTCTCTTTCCCCCCCTTCTCCCCTTTCGGCCCAACCGCCCCCCCTTCGGCCGGCCCAGCTGGCGGCCCAGCCGCCCCCCTCCCCCCTTCCCGCGTGGGCCCCGCGCCGGCCCAGCCGCGCGCCCCCTCCCCCCCTTTGGGCCCAGTCGGCCCAGCCGTCCCCCCTCTCTTTTTTTTTCTTTTTCCAAAAATCCCCTCCCTCTCTCTCTCTCTCCCTCACCCTCACCCTAACCCTAGCGCCACCGCCGCCTCTCCCCTGCCCTAGCGCCGCCGCCTCTCCCCTCCCCGGCGCCGCCACCGCGCCGTCCCCCTCCGGTGAGGCTCCCCCCTCCTCCTCCCTCCTCTCCTCCCTCTCCCTCCTCCCTCTCCTCCCTCCGGCGCCCTCCCCTCACCCGCGCCGCCCGGCTCGGCCCCCGGCTCGGCCGCTCCGGCGAGCTCGGCCCGGCCCCAGCTGCCCCAGCCTCGCCCGCGCCCGGCCACCACGGCCGCTCGCGCCCCCGACCCCGCCCAGCTCGCCCCCGGCCCGGCCGCCTTCGGCTCGGCCACGCCCAGCCGCCCGCCCGGCCACCCCGCGCCGCCCCCCGGCCGCCCGCGCGAGCCCCGCCTCGGCCCCGGCTCGGCCGCCCGCGCCCCGGCCCCGGCCCAACCGCCCCCGCTCGGATCGGCCGCCCGCCTCTCGGTGAGCTCGGCCCCCCCCCGGTTCAACCGCCCCCCCCGGTTCAACCGCCCCGACCCCGGCTCGGCCGCCCCGTGCCCCGGCTCGGTTGCTCCCGTCGCGCCCCGGCCCGGTCGCCCCGCCCCCGCGCCCGGCCTCGCCCGACCATGTCCTCGCTCGCCCGTGCTCGCATGCCCTGGCATGTTTGCCCGCTCGCCCCGCCATGCCTTGCTCGCGTCGTGTCAGCCCTCGGCGTGGCCTTGAGCTCGGCCCAGCGTGCCTTCGGCGCGCGGCCTCGAGCTCGGCCAGCGCACGGTCCCGACGCGTGTGCAACTCGTTCGCGGCACGTTAAGTGTGGTTTTGCGCGTGCGCGTGCTCGCGCAGCGTTCTGGCGTAGCTCGTCGTGCTCGCGACGCGACGCATAGCGCCCTGTTGCGCTCGCGACACGATCATCTACCCCCTAGCCCCGTCTACCCCCCCGTATCCTATATGCGCTAATCACGTTGTTTATATTAATAAGATAGGAGTCTCAATTTGGAAATTGGTTACGTTAGTTAATTTGTATAGCCAATCGTCTATCTTATTCAATGTTAATCTACTAAAAGTGGTCACGTTTACATTAGTGCATGTAGCTAATTCTTTTGTTAGAACCAATTGGAACTAGAACACGTGACGTCTAGTTATTCACCAACCCGTAGTGCGTCTCGGGCATAAGCTTTAACTCTCGCGAGACCTTTTCTCATTTCTTTCTAACCATGGTAAACTCATTATTGTATGTGATATTTTATGCATGTTTAATCTACTTGTTCTCTTGTATGGTGTATTGTTGGTTTCCTAATTTCAATGAATGGATGTATGTATGCTTGCAATCGCTTAGAGAACGATCCGGTTGGAGAGCCCGAAGAACTCGCAGGAGAAGCCCCTGAGCAGCAGTCGGTTGGTGGAGGCAAGTGTCCTTTGACCTATCTCTGTCCTATTCATTCTTTAATTCACCTCCCGCATTACACATTTATACTTAAGGATTGACTAGCTTTGTTATCCATGTCCTTGTTTACCTATTTGGGTCGGATTATTATTATTTAGCTCTACGCTATTGCTCAAACTCTAATCAATGAACATGATGAGATTATATATGATACGCTGTTTTCCCTTCTCTTATTATGATGTTGTACTTGTGGTCTTCAAGGGGGCTCGAGCGGTTTCTCGAGTGCCTCTCCGTAAGGACCTGTTCTATGGATGACCGCCCGGGAAAACAGTGCAACCATGAGGGTGGAGTGGGTCGCCCTTAGCTGAATAATTAGAGGAACCGGGGTGTAGTTCGCTTAGCCGTTGTGCCGTCAATGGGGCTCGGTGTATGCGGCTCGCTCTGCCAAGGTTTATTTGTCCCATGGGGAGGAGTGCGGTACATTTAGGAAACCTAACGGGCGGCTACAGCCCCGGGGAATCTTTGTAAAGGCTACGTAGTGATGCCCTGCTGGACCACCTAGGTAGTGGTCAATGGGGAGTAGCTCTCTCCGGGCAGAAAGGGGATCACGGCTTGTGGGTAAAGTGCACAACCTCTGCAGAGTGTTTGAAAACTGATATATCAGCCGTGCTCGTGGTTATGAGCGGCCAAGGGAGCTCCAATGATTAGTGGTACTTGATCAGAGACATTTTGGTTTACAGGTGGCTATGAGATCGATGGTTTTGGTTATGTCTATGGTGCTGGTAAGTGGTATTCTTTCCGTTTGGAAAGGGTACATCGGGCTAATAACTTGGGTTAATGTTAAAACCTGGCTTTCTACTAGTAAATAATAATCTGACCAATTAAAAGCAACTGCTTGACTTACCCCCCCACATAAAGCTAGTCCACTACAGCCAAACAGGATGCTTGCTGAGTATGTTGATGTGTACTCACTCTTGCTTTACACACCAAACCCCCCCAGGTTGTCAGCATTACAACCACTGCTCAGGAGAAGATGACGCTGTGAAACGAGACTTCCAGGAGTTCCAAGACTACGACGAGTTCTAGGTGTGGGTTAGCGGCAACCCCCAGTCGGCTGCCTGTGAAGGCCGCGGTTATCTACGTTTCGTTTTTGCACTTTGATTTATTGTAAGGGCTATATGGACGTCTCAGACGCATGATGTAATCGACTATTATTTCCCTTTTAATACTATTTTGAGCACAGTGTGATGATGTCCATGTTATGTAACTGCTGTGTACGTGAATAATTGATCCTGGCACGTACATGGTTCGCATTCGGTTTACCTTCTAAAACCGGGTGTGACATAAGTGGTATCAAAGCCGTGCTGACTGTAGGACCGCTAACCTAGAGTAGAATGGTCGTTCTAAGGATTATAGACCTCTGTCCCTGCCTTGACTTTGGTACCCCTTCAAAAGTTGGTCATACTGACCAAACCTATGTTCTACTATATATTATACCTTGCTGAAAATTTTGTTTTATTCTAATCCTTCATTTATTTATGGTTCATTATTTGCTGGTCATATTAATTCTGTTCTCACTCTTTTGCTTGCGGTGTCTTTTGTAGATGGCTCGACTTAGACACACTGCACGAAAGTCTGTCATCCCCTTCTTACCCTCCCGCCTTACTGAGCGTCCGCTTCGCCGTCCCATGGCCGGACAGTCCAGCCACTTGGAGAGACTGCACCACCGCCTGCATGAGGAGCAGGAACGTCGACAACAGGAGCAGCAGGGCTCTTCCTTCTCGCTCCAACAGGAGATAGAGTCTGTGAGGAGCTGCTCTCCTGTGCTTCCCCTGGAGGCGCCCCCTGCACCACCACTGGGCGCCCCAGCCTCTGGAGTAGCTGCTGGAGGAGACCCAGACGACGGAGATGGCGACGACAGCCCGAGCCACGACACCGACTTCCCTGCTGACCATGAGCCGGAAGGATGGGTTGCTCGACCCATCACTCGCGACGCTGCTCGCGGGTGTCACTTCCACGACGCGCTCGACACCCTGCTACGTCGGGCACTTAACCGGCGTACTTGGTCCATCGAGTATCGCTGTGTGGTCTACCAGCATAGTCGCGGGGTCTACCCGGACCGCTGGGAGGCGACCTGTTTGGTGCGCCGTCCGGAGAACAGTCTCCAGGGCACGGAGGCCTGCTCAGAGCACTATTCCATCTCTGAGCGGGACTCAGCTGAGGCAGCCATGCAGGATGCTGCACGGCGTGCGCTTTCGCACTACTGCTTGGTTCTCGATGGGGTAGCTGACGGTCTCGACCTGAAGTATTACCCCCGCCGTCCATCTGGCAGCAGAGGAGGCGTGATTGTTTCACCTGCTGGTGAGGACAATCCTAGGTTGAGCAGCATAGTCAACCTAGCCGCCGTGCTAAACACGGAGCTAGACCATGCACTAGACGAGCTGAGTAGGGCTCGTGCTGAGATCGCCCTGCTGCGGGCTGAGCGCGTGGAACGTCGTCACTTGGATGATGGTTCCCCCGCTCCCGTTGGGACTCAGCACCCGTACCGCTCACCTCGGCGTGGGCGCCAGTCTTATGGCAATCCCGACTGCAAGACCAAGATAAATCTAGAACCATAGATCGTTAGAGTTAGATCTTGTAATTAATACAAAATATATACGTAGAAGCTATAGTCTTAGCGTTGGTCTCGCTTCTAGTTAGTCTTAGTTAGACAGGGTAGTTTGCTATATCCTGTGCTTTTGTGTTTGTCATGATGAACTATGTTTGGTTTGGATCTTTGTAATGACTGTCACCAGAGTGTGGGTACCCCCTGCATTTTGGTTTACATATAATGTTAATGGAGTTAGTTATATAGTTGGGAAACCTTTTATTCCACTTTCCTCTTTATCTGAGAAGCTGTGTTGGTCTGTGTTGGAGATCAGTGAAGATGCTCATCTGTTCAGTGCTGTTGGAGAATTCTATACTCTTTTCTTATGCTGCAAGATTTGCCAGATCAGTTCTGATGTGTGGTTGCATTCTGCAGATGTCAGAGAACAGGCGCAGAGGAGGAAGGCGTGCTCAGCAGGAGCGAGCCGCTCCGCAGGATGAGGTGCCCCAGCAGCAGCACCTGCCACCCCCGCCCCCGATGTCGATCGAGCAGATGTTTCTGATGCAGACTCAGGCAGTTCAAGCCATCGGTCAGACTCTGGCCGCCATTCAGCAGCAGCAGCAGCAGCAGGCCCCACCTCAACCTCAGATGCCTCAGATGCCTAGAGACAAGCGTGCTGAATTCATGAGAGGTCATCCTCCAACGTTTTCTCATTCTTCTGACCCCATGGATGCTGAAGATTGCCTGCGCACTATGGAGCGGGAGTTGCATACCGCTCAGTGTGATGACAGGGAGAAAGTCTTGTATGGTCCCCGTCTGTTGAGAGGAGCAGCCCAGTCATGGTGGGAGTCTTATCTCGCCACCCATGCCAACCCCGACGCCATCACTTGGGAAGAGTTCAGAGGTAGCTTTCGTCAGTACCGTGTGCCTGCAGGTCTGATGACAGTGAAGAAGGAGGAGTTTCTGGCCCTCAAGTAAGGGTCATCATCTGTCAGTGAGTACCGAGATAGGTTTCTGCAGTTGTCTCGTTATGCTCCTGAAGATGTCAACACCGACACCAAGCGACAGTACCGTTTCTTGAGAGGCTTGGTTGACCCTCTTCAGTATCAGCTGATGAATCACACCTTCCCGACATTCCAGCACCTGATTGACAGAGCAATTATGACAGAAAGAAAGCGTAGGGAGATGGAAGATCGTAAGCGCAAGATTAGTGGACCCCAGCCTGGAAGCAGCAGCCGCCCTCGTTTCTCAGGCAATCAACCTCAGCAGTTCAGGCAGAACCAGCGTCCACCTCAGCAGCATCAGCAGTTCCAAAGGCAGTACCCTCAGCACCAGTATCAGAACCGTCAGAGCAATCAGTCAGGAGGTCAGTTTCAGAGGCAGAATCAGCAGGCACCTCGTCTTCCTGCCCCAGCAAGCCAGCAGAACAATCAAGCAGCACCAGCTCAGGTTGGAAACAGGGCATGTTTCCACTGTGGAGAGCAAGGCCATTGGGTGATGCAATGTCCGAAGAAGGCAGCCCAGCAGCAGTCAGGCCCCAATGCCCCAGCAAAGCAGAATGTGTCTCAGCCTGGAGCAGGCAATCGCCCTCAGCCGCGCTATAATCATGGAAGACTAAACCACTTGGAGGCTAAAGCAGTTCAGGAGACCCCCGACATGATAGTAGGTATGTTCCCAGTTGACTCCCATATTGCAGAAGTGTTATTTGATACTGGAGCAACACATTCTTTCATTACTGCATCTTGGGTAGAAGCACATAATCTTCCAATTACTACCATGTCAACCCCCATTCAAATTGACTCAGCCGGTGGTAGAATTCGAGCTGATAGCATCTGTTTAAATGTAAGCGTGGAAATAAGGGGGATAGCGTTTCCCGCCAACCTTATAGTAATGGGTACTTAGGGAATAGATGTCATCCTAGGGATGAATTGGCTAGATAAGTATCAGGCAGTTATCAGTTGCGATAAAAGGACAATCAAGTTGGTGTCCCCACTAGGAGAGGAAGTGGTGACCAGGTTAGTCCCGCCCGAGCCAAAGAAAGGAAGTTGTTATCGGATGGCTGTCGATAGCAGTGAAGCAGACCCAATTGAGAGTATCAAGGTTGTGTCTGAGTTCCCAGACGTGTTTCCAAAGGACTTACCGGGTATGCCACCAGAGCGGAAAGTTGAGTTTGCCATAGAGCTTCTTCCTGGAACCGCCCCTATCTTTAAGAGAGCCTATAGAATATCCGGACCAGAGTTGGTTGAGCTTAAGAAGCAGATTGATGAGCTGTTAGAGAAAGGTTACATTCGGCCAAGCACCTCGCCTTGGGCCGCCCCTGTCTTATTTGTGGAAAAGAAAGATGACACCAAAAGGATGTGTATCGATTATCGAGCTTTGAATGAAGTCACGATCAAGAATAAGTACCCTTTGCCCAGAATAGAAGATCTGTTCGACTAGTTGAGAGGAGCAGTGTGTTCTCCAAGATTGATCTGAGGTCAGGTTATCATCAGCTCAGGATCCGACCTTTGGACATTCCGAAGACGGCATTCATTACCAAGTATGGGTTGTATGAGTTCACTGTGATGTCTTTTAGATTGACCAATGCGCCAGCCTTTTTCATGAATCTGATGAACAGTGTATTCATGGATTATCTTGATAAGTTTGTGGTGGTATTCATTGATGATATTCTGATTTATTCTCACAGCGAAGAGGAGCATGCAGATCATTTGAGGATGGTATTGCAGAGATTGCGAGAGCACCAGTTGTATGCAAAGTTGAGCAAATGTGAGTTCTGGATCAATGAAGTCCTGTTCTTGGGTCACATAATCAACAGAGAAGGATTGGCTGTGGATCCGAAGAAAGTGGCAGACATTCTGAACTGGAAAGCGCCAACGGATGCTCGAGGAATCAAGAGCTTCATTGGAATGGCCGGATATTATCGGCGATTCATTGAAGGGTTTTTGAAGATTGCGAAACCAATGACAGCGTTGCTAGGCAACAAGGTTGAGTTCAAGTGGACCTAGAAATGTCAAGAGGCCTTCGAAGCGCTGAAAGAGAAGTTGACAACAGCGCCTGTCTTAGTCTTGCCTGATGTGCACCAGCCCTTCTCTGTGTACTGTGATGCTTGTTACACAGGTTTGGGATGTGTGTTGATGCAAGAGGGAAGAGTTGTGGCTTACTCGTCCCGACAACTGAAGGTTCATGAGAAGAATTACCCAATCCATGACCTAGAGTTGGCAGCAGTGGTTCACGCACTGAAGACATGGAGGCACTATCTGTATGGACAGAAATGTGATGTTTACACAGACCACAAGAGTCTGAAGTACATATTCACTCAGTCAGAGTTGAATATGAGGCAGCGAAGATGGTTAGAGTTGATCAAAGACTATGAGTTGGAGATTCACTACCATCCAGGCAAAGCAAACGTAGTGGCAGATGCTTTGAGCAGAAAGAGTCAAGTCAATCTGATGGTCGCTCGTCTGATGCATTATGAGTTGGCCAAGGAGTTTGACAGGTTGAGTCTCGGGTTTCTGAACAATTCACGAGGAGTCACAGTTGAGTTGGAACCTACCTTGGAGCGAGAAATCAAAGAAGCGCAGAAGAATGATGAAAAGATCAGTGAGATTCGGCGACTGATTCTAGATGGCAGAGGCAAAGATTTTCGTAAAGATGCAGAAGGTGTGATATGGTTCAAAGACCGCTTGTGCGTTCCCAATGTCCAATCCATTCGGGAGTTGATTCTCAAGGAAGCTCATGAGACAGCTTATTCGATTCACCCTGGCAGTGAGAAGACGTATCAGGATCTGAAGAAGAAATTCTGGTGGTACGGAATGAAGAGGGAAATCACAGAGCATGTGGCTATGTGCGATAGTTGTCGAAGAATTAAGGCAGAGCACCAGAGACCAACTGGATTGTTGCAACCGTTGCAAATTCCTCAGTGGAAATGGGATGAAGTCGGTATGGATTTCATAGTCGGATTGCCTCACACTCGAGCCGGCTACGATTCTATTTGGGTAGTAGTGGACTGTTTGACCAAGTCAGCCCACTTCATACCTGTCAAGACCAACTATAGCAGTGCAGTATTGGCAGAGTTGTATATGTCTCGGATCGTTTGTCTTCACGGTGTGCCAAAGAAGATAGTGTCAGACAGAGGAACGCAGTTCACCTCTCATTTCTGGCAGCAGTTGCATGAAGCCTTGGGTACACATCTGAATTTCAGTTCAGCTTATCATCCGCAGACAGATGGCCAGACCGAAAGGACCAATCAAATTCTCGAAGATATGTTGAGAGCCTGTGCGCTGCAAGATCAGTCCGGATGGGATAAGCTATTGCCTTATGCAGAGTTCTCCTATAACAACAGTTACCAGGCCAGTTTGAAGATGTCACCATTTCAAGCGCTCTATGGGAGGAGTTGTAGAACTCCGTTGCAATGGGATCAGCTTGGGGAAAAGCAAGTGTTCGGGCCAGACATTTTGCTTGAAGCCGAAGAGAACATCAAGATGGTTCGAGAGAACTTGAAGATAGCGCAATCGAGGCAGCGAAGCTATGCAGACACAAGAAGAAGAGAGCTGAGTTTCGAAGTCGGAGACTTTGTCTATCTGAAAGTGTCACCGATCAGAGGAGTCAGAAGATTCGGAGTCAAAGGCAAGCTAGCACCCCGCTACATTGGTCCGTACCAGATTCTCGCAAAGCGTGGAGAAGTGGCCTATCAGCTCAGTCTGCCAGAGAATTTGTCCGCAGTGCATGATGTCTTCCATGTGTCTCAGTTGAAGAAGTGCTTGCGTGTGCTAGAAGAGCAGTTGCCAGTGGAAGGTCTTGAAGTCCAGGAGGACTTGACCTACGTTGAGAAGCCAGTGCAAATCCTTGAGGTTGCAGACAGAATCACCCGAAGGAAGACCATCAGAATGTGCAAAGTCAGGTGGAATCACCATTCAGAGGAAGAAGCAACCTGGGAGCGTGAAGATGATCTGATGGATAAATACCCTGAGCTCTTTGCTAGCCAACCCTGAATCTCGAGGGCAAGATTCTTTTAAGGGGGATAGGTTTGTAACGCCCTGAATTTGGGGGTAGAATTTTTTCTTCTTTTCTCTCACCAAATTCAGGCGTTACTCTTTCCTTTTTCCCTTTTCTTCTCGCTAAGCCTTGATCTTTTCCAAAGTCGCAGCGGGTTTGGGCTTTAGACCTCGTGTAAAGCAAAACCTTAAAATACTTTATTTCGTGTGATGCACCATGCCGAACCATGCATACTTTTTGATTGATTAAAAATGTGAATGCTTTCATCTAGGGGAAATTAGAAATCAGAAAAAGGAAAAGCCTTTTCTTTTTTTTCTTTTCTCTTTCCCCCCTTCTCCCCTTTCGGCCCAACCGCCCCCCCCTTTGGCCGGCCCAGCTGGCGGCCCAGCCGCCCCCCTCCCCCTTCCCGCGTGGGCCCCGCGCCGGCCCAGCCGCGCGCCCCCTCCCCCCCTTTGGGCCCAGTCGGCCCAGCCGTCCCCCCTCTCTTTTTTTTTCTTTTTCCAAAAATCCCCTCCCTCTCTCTCTCTCCCTCACCCTCACCCTAACCCTAGCGCCGCCGCCGCCTCTCCCCTGCCCTAGCGCCGCCGCCTCTCCCCTCCCCAGCGCCGCCGCCGCGCCGTCCCCCTCTGGTGAGGCTCCCCCCTCCTCCTCCCTCCTCTCCTCCCTCTCCCTCCTCCCTCTCCTCCCTCTGGCGCCCTCCCCTCACCCGCGCCGCCCGGCTCGGCCCCGGCTCGGCCGCTCCGGCGAGCTCGGCCCGGCCCCGGCCGCCCCGGCCAACCCGGCCGCTCGCGCCCCCGACCCCGCCCAGCTCGGCCCCGGCCCGGCCGTGCCCGGCCGCCCGCCCGGCCGTGCCCGGCCGCCCGCCCGGCCACCCCGCACCGCCCCCCAGCCGCCCGCGCGAGCCCCGCCCCGGCTCGGCCGCCTCGGCTCGGCCGCCTGCGCCCCGGCCCCGGCCCAACCGCCCCCGCTCGGCTCGGCCGCCCGCCTCCCGGCGAGCTCGGCCGCCCCCCCGGTTCAACCGCCCCCCCGGTTCAACCGCCCCGACCCCGGCTCGGTTGCTCCCGTCGCGCCCCGGCCCGGTCGCCCCGCCCCCGCGCCCGGCCTCGCCCAACCATGTCCTCGCTCGCCCGTGCTCGCTTGCCCTGGCATGTTTGCCCGCTCGCCCCGCCGTGCCTTGCTCGCGTCGTGTCGGCCCTCGGCGTGGCCTCGAGCTCGGCTCAGCGTGCCTTCGGCGCGCGGCCTCGAGCTCGGCCAGCGCACGGTCCCGACGCGTGCGCGACTCGTTCGCGGCACGTTAAGTGTGGTTTTGCGCGTGCGCGTGCTCGCGCAGCGTTCTGGCGTAGCTCGTTGTGCTCGCGACGCGACGCATAGCGCCCTGTTGCGCTCGCGATACGATCGTCTACCCCCCTAGCCCCGTCTACCCCCCCCCCCCCCCCCCCCCGTATCCTATATGCGCTAATCACGTTGTTTATATTAATAAGATAGGAGTCTCAATTTGGAAATTGGTTACGTTAGTTAATTTGTATAGCCAATCGTCTATCTTATTCAATGTTAATCTACTAAAAGTGGTCACGTTTACATTAGTGCATGTAGCTAATTCTTTTGTTAGAACCAATTGGAACTAGAACACGTGACGTCTAGTTATTCACCAACCCGTAGTGCGTCTCGGGCATAAGCTTTAACTCTCGCGAGACCTTTTCTCATTTCTTTCTAACCGTGGTAAACTCATTATTGTATGTGATATTTTATGCATGTTTAATCTACTTGTTCTCTTGTATGGTGTATTGTTGGTTTCCTAATTTCAATGAATGGATGTATGTATGCTTGCAATCGCTTAGAGAATGATCCGGTTGGAGAGCCCGAAGAACTCGCAGGAGAAGCCCCTGAGCAGCAGTCGGTTGGTGGAGGCAAGTGTCCTTTGACCTATCTCTGTCCTATTCATTCTTTAATTCACCTCCCGCATTACACATTTATACTTAAGGATTGACTAGCTTTGTTATCCATGTCCTTGTTTACCTATTTGGGTCGGATTATTATTATTTAGCTCTACGCTATTGCTCAAACTCTAATCAATGAACATGATGAGATTATATATGATACGATGTTTTCCCTTCTCTTATTATGATGTTGTACTTGTGGTCTTCAAGGGGGCTCGAGCGGTTTCTCGAGTGCCTCTCCGTAAGGACCTGTTCTATGGATGACCGCCCGAGAAAACAGTGCAACCATGAGGGTGGAGTGGGACGCCCTTAGCTGAATAATTTGAGGAACCGGGGTGTAGTTCGCTTAGCCGTTGTGCCGTCAATGGGGCTCGGTGTATGTGGCTCGCTCTGCCAAGGTTGATTTGTCCCTTGGGGAGGAGTGCGGTACATTTAGGAAACCTAACGGGTGGCTACAGCCCCGAGGAATCTTTGTAAAGGCTACGTAGTGATGCCCTGCTGGACCACCTAGGTAGTGGTCAATGGGGAGTAGCTCTCTCCGGGCAGAAAGGGGATCACGGCTTGTGGGTAAAGTGCACAACCTCTGCAGAGTGTTTGAAAACTGATATATCAGTCGTGCTCGCGGTTATGAGCAGCCAAGGGAGCTCCAATGATTAGTGGTACTTGATCAGAGACATTTTGGTTTACAGGTGGCTATGAGATCGATGGTTTTGGTTATGTCTATGGTGCTGGTAAGTGGTATTCTTTCCGTTTGGAAAGGGTACATCGGGCTAATAACTTGGGTTAATGTTAAAACCTGGCTTTCTACTAGTAAATAATAATCTGACCAATTAAAAGCAACTGCTTGACTTACCCCCCACATAAAGCTAGTCCACTACAGCCAAACAGGATGCTTGCTGAGTATGTTGATGTGTACTCACTCTTGCTTTACACACCAAACCCCCCCCAGGTTGTCAGCATTACAACCACTGCTCAGGAGAAGATGAAGCTGTGGAAGGAGACTTCCAGGAGTTCCAAGACTACGACGAGTTCTAGGTGTGGGTTAGCGGCAACCCCCAGTCGGCTGACTGTGAAGGCCGCGGTTATCTACGTTTCGTTTTTCCACTTTGATTTATTGTAAGGGCTATATGGACGTCTCAGACGCATGATGTAATCGACTATTATTTCCCTTTTAATACTATTTTGAGCACTGTGTGATGATGTCCATGTTATGTAACTACTGTGTACGTGAATAATTGATCCTGACACGTACATGGTTCGCATTCGGTTTACCTTCTAAAACCGGGTGTGACAACAAGACACCGGACCGGTTTTGGGCCGAGGCGATTAACACCGCCTGCTACTCCATCAACCAGCTTTACCTTCACCGAATCCTCAAGAAGACATCATATGAACTCCTTACCGGTGAAAAGCCCAATATTTCATATTTTAGAGTCTTTGGTAGCAAATGTTTTATTCTTGTTAAAAGAGGTAGAAAATCTAAATTTGCTCCTAAGGCTGTAGAAGGCTTTTTACTAGGATATGACTCAAACACAAGGGCATATAGAGTCTTCAACAAATCCACTGGATTAGTTGAGATTTCTTGTGACATTGTGTTTGATGAGACTAATGGCTCCCAAGTGGAGCAAGTTGATCTTGATGAGCTAGATGATGAAGAGGCTCCGTGCATCGCGTTATGGAACATGTCCATTGGGGATGTGTGTCCTAAGGAATCCGAAGAGCCTCCACAAGAACAAGATCAACCATCATCTTCCGTGCAAGCATCTCCACCAACTCAAGATGAGGAACAGGCTCAAGGTGATGAAGAAGAAGATCAAGAAAATCAAGAAGATGAGCCACCTCAAGAAGAAGGCAATGATCAAGGGGGAGATGAAGAAAATCAAGACAAAGAAGATGGCCAGGATCAAAGATCGCCACACCCAAGAGTCCACCAGGCGATTCAAAGAGATCACCCCGTGAACTCCATTCTTGGTGATATCCATAAGGGGGTAACTACTCGATCTCGAGTCGCTCATTTTTGTGAACATTACTCTTTTGTGTCCTCTATTGAGCCATACATGGTGGAGGATGCATTAAGAGACTCAGATTGGGTGTTGGCAATGCAAGAGGAGCTCCACAACTTCATGAGGAATGAAGTATGGCATTTAGTTCCGTGTCCTAATCAAAATGTTGTAGGTACCAAGTGGGTATTCCGCAACAAGCAAAATGAGCATGTTGTGGTGACAAGGAACAAAGCCCGACTTGTGGCCAAGGGTTATTCACAAGTTGAAGGTTTGGATTTCGGTGAAACCTATGTACCCGTAGCTAGGCTTGAGTCAATTCACATATTACTTGCCTATGCTACTTACCAAGGCTTTAAGCTTTATCAAATGGACGTAAAAAGTGCCTTCCTCAATGGACCAATCAAGGAAGAGGTCTATGCTGAGCAATCTCCAGGCTTTGAAGATAGTGAGTATCCTAACTATGTTTATAAGCTCTCAAAGGCGCTTTACGGGCTCAAGCAAGCCCCAAGAGCATGGTATGACTGCCTATGAGACTTCCTTGTCACTAATGGCTTCAAAGTCGGAAAAACCGATCCTACACTCTTTATTAAGACTCTTGCAAAAGATTTGTTTGTAAGCCAAATTTATGTTGATGATATCATATTTGGGTCTACTAATAAATCTACTTGTGAAGAGTTTAGTAGGATCATGGCTCAAAAATTCGAGATGTCTATGATGGGGGAGTTGAAGTATTTCCTAGGATTCCAAGTCAAGCAACTCCAAGAGGGAACCTTCATCAGCCAAACAAAGTATACACAAGACAAACTTAACAAGTTTGGAATGAAGGATGCCAAGCCCATCAAGACACCCATGGGAACTAATGGGTATCTCGACCTCGACATAGGAGGTAAATCCGTAGATCAAAAGGTATACCGGTCGATGATAGGATCTTTGCTCTATTTATGTGCATCTCGACCGGATATTATGCTTTTCGTATGCATGTGTGCAAGGTTTCAAGCCGATCCTAAGGAAGTTCACCTTAGGGCCATGAAAAGAATCATGAGATATTTAGTTTACACTCCTAAGTTTGGGCTTTGGTACCCCAAGGGATCCACTTTTGATTTAATAGGATATTCAGATGCTGATTGGGCAGGGTGTAAAATTGATAGGAAGAGCACATCAGGGACTTGTCAGTTTCTGATCCCTGGTGTCTTGGGCTTCAAAGAAACAAAATTCAGTAGCTCTTTCTACCGCCGAAGCCGAGTACATTGTCGCAGGCCATTGTTGTGCGCAATTACTTTGGATGAGGCAAACCCTCAGGGACTATGGCTACAAATTGAGCAAAGTCCCTCTCCTATGTGACAATGAGAGTGCTATCCGCATGGCGGAGAATCCTGTTGAACACAGCCGCACTAAGCACATAGCCATTCGGTATCACTTTTTGAGGGATCACCAACAAAGGGGGGATATCGAGATAGCCTATATTAACACCAAAGATCAATTAGCCGATATCTTCACCAAGCCTTTAGATGAGAAAACATTTACCAAACTTAGGAATGAGCTAAATATACTTGATTCTCAGAACTTTGATTGACACTTTGCACACATAGTTCATTTACATACCTTTGATCTTCTCTCTTTCATTTGCTATGACTAATGTGTTTCCAAGTGTATTTTTATGCTAAGTCGTAGATTGAAAGGGAAATGGAGTATTCGGCAAAGACAACGCTTCCACTCAACTCCATCGATTTCATTTACTCTTTGTTGGTATTCCGTCATCTCTCCACATTGGTCTAATCTTTCACTCACATATTGTTTGCCAAAGGGGGAGAGAATTTAAAGGGATCTCAATATCTCCGTTTTTGGCGATTCATGCCAAAGGGGGAGAGAGTATTAGCCCAAAGCATAAGGACCGCACCACTACCAATTTCAAAATTTTTGAAATAAAGTTTTTAATTAGTATCTTTCAAATTAGTATTCCTCTAAAAATTATATCTCAATTGGTATCTATATTTCAAATTGATATATATCTCAAAACCCTCTTGAAAGCTAAGAGGAGAATTTCATTAAGGGGGAGTTTCGTTTAGTCAAAGGAAAAGCATTTGAAACAGGGGGAGAAATTTCAAAATCTTGAAAATGCTTCTTGCAATCTTATTCATATGCCTTTGACTATTTGCAAAAAGGATTTTGAAAAGACTTTTCAAAAGAATTTGCAAAAACAAAACCGTGGTGCATGCGTGGTCCAAAATGTTAAATAAAAGAAAGCAACCATGCATATCCATTGAAATTATTAAATTGGTTTAACTCCAAGGAACTTATGCACTTACATTATGCAAACTAGTTCAATTCTGCACTTATATATTTGCTTTGGTTTGTGTTGGCATCAATCACCAAAAAGGGGGAGATTGAAAGGGAAATAGGGTCAAACCATTTTCCTAAATAATTTTGATGGTTGAATGCCCAACACAAATAATTGGACTAACTAGTTTGATCAAGATTATGTATTCTACAGGTGCATAATAGTTCAACACAAACCAATAAAAGGTCAAAGTTATGGTTCAAAAGAAAGGAGCAAAAGAAACCGAAGTGTGCCCTGGTCTGGCGCACCGGACTGTCCGGTGTGCCACCGGACAGTGTCCGATGCACCAGGGGCCATACACTCCAAACTCCTCAGCTTTGGGTTTCTCAGAGGCCGCTCCGCTATAATTCACCGGACTGTCCGGTGCACCAAGCGGAGCAATGGCTATCTGCGCAACAGTTGTCTGCAAAAGCGTGAACACTGCGTGAACAGTGCGCGCAGAAGTCAGAGCAGGCGCCAGAGGCGCACCGGACAGTGCACAGTACCTGTCCGGTGCAGCACCGGACTGTCCGATGCGACATGAAGACAAAGCTCCAACAGTCGAAACCGCCAGAACCCTAACGGTTGGATGACATGGCTGGCGCACCGCCCATCGACAGACAGCTTCCCCAACGGTTGAATTGGTGGTTGGGGCTTTAAATACCCCCCAACTACCACCACTCCAAGCATCCAAGTTTTTCAAACATCTCATTCAATACAAGAGCTAGTGCAATCAATACAAGACACAATTCAAAAGAATCAAAGCCTCTCCAAGTCTCAAATCCACTCCAAACAACTAGTGACTAGAGAGAGAGAGTTTTGCTCGTGTTCTTTGAGTTCTTGTTCTTGGATTGCTTTCTTCTTCCTCATTCTTGTTCTTCAAGCAACTTGTAATCAAAGCAAGAGACACCAATCGTGTGGTGGTCCTTGTGGGGTCTAAGTAACCCGTTTGATTGAGGAGAAAGCTCACTCGGTCTAGGTGACCGTTTGAGAGAGGGAAAGGGTTGAAAGAGACCCGGTCTTTGTGACCACCTCAACGGGGACTAGGTTCTCAAGAACCGAACCTCGGTAAAACAAATCATCGTGTCATCCACTTCATTTCCTTGTGATTTGTTTTCGCCCTCTCTTTCGGACTCGCATTTATTTCTAATGCTAACCCCGGCTTGTAGTTGTGTTTAAAGTTGTAAATTTCAGTCTCCGCCTATTCACCCCCCCCTTTAGGCGACTTTCAGGGAGTCACGCCTTGAACGAGCAGCAGGAGTAGAAGTTGATGACGGTGAAGATGTGGATAGGATGGACCAGATGCTTGAGGATTTGCAGCCTGAGCTGGCCCGAGATCATCATGATTCACCTACACCAGAGGTTCAGAAGTTCTTCGACCTCCTCAAAGCGTCAGAATAGCCTCTTCATGGGCACACTGACGTGACCGTCCTCGAATTCGTGACCCGGCTGATGTCAATTAAGTCCAAGTTTGCATTCTCAATTAATTGTTACAAGGAGCTTGTGGATTTGATTAGCGAGGTTCTTCCTACGGGTCACAAGATTCCCAAAGAATGTACCAGTCCAAGAAATTGCTTGAAGGTCTTGGTATGGAGTATGCGAATATTGATGTTTGCTAGGACAACTGTATGCTTTTTTGGAAGGAACATGGCAGAGAGCAGAAATGCTTAAAATGTGGGAAGTCGAGGTACGTGGAGCTTGTAAATGAAGATGGGGGAGAAGGTGGTGACAAAGGTTGTACATAAACAGCTTCGGTACATGCCTCTCATTCCTAGAGTGAAACGTTTGTTTCTCTCAAGGAAGACCGCTATGCACATGAGGTGGCATAAAGATTGTACGGATAGACAAGATGGGTTAATGGTGCACCCGTCAGATGGTGATGCATGGAAGGCTCTTGACAACTTTGATCCAGATTTTGTCAGCGATGCAAGAAATGTTCATATCGGCTTGGCAACTGATGGTTTCATGCCGTTCAATATGACTGCTGCATCGTATTCATGTTGGCCTATCATTGCCATACCGTACAACCTTCCACATGCTCTTTGCATGAAATATGAGTTTATGTTCCTATGTCTTGTTATACCTGGGCCTGGGCATCCTGGCCTATGCCTCAATGTGATGCTTTAACCACTAATTGAAGAGTTAAAGAAGCTATGGCAAGGAGTGGAAGCCTATGACTGCTTCAAGAAGCAAATTCAATCTTCGTGTTGCATATCTATTCCTGGTTCATGATTTTATGGCGTATGGTATTTTCTCTGGATGGAGCATGCATGGTAGATTGACGTGTCCTTATTGTGCTAAAGATACAAATTGTTTTCATCTTAGTGCTGGTGGCAAGATATGTTACTTTGATTGCCATAGATGTTTTCTACCCTTCAATCACCCCTTCAGAAGGTAGAGAAAGGAATTTAGGAAGGGCACCATCGTCACGAAGGGACCGCCCAAGCGACGTAGTGGGATAGAAATTACAGAAGAGCATAGGAAACTTGTCCTAGACGAGAGTGGGAAAAGGTATCAAGGTTTTGGTGAGGAGCATAACTGGACTCACATATGTAGCTTGTGGGAGCTTCCTTATGCTAAGTCATTGATTTTGATGCACAACATCGACGTCATGCATCAAGAGAGTAACTTTTGCCAAGCCCTCATAAATACATGCATGGATTTCCCTGATAAAATGGAAGAAAATGACAAGGCACGTATGGACTTAACAGTGATATGTGATCGTCCAACCCAAGTGCTTAGAGAAAAAGGAGGCAAATCAAAAGCTGACTATTGTCTAAAACCTAAGCAACGGAAAGAAGTGATGAAGTGGATGAAGGATATTAAATTCCTCGATGGTTATGCTGCTGGTTTTAGAAGATCTATGAACTTGAAGACAATGAAGATGAATGGACTGAAGAGCCATGACTTCCACATAATTATGGAAAGGCTCATGCCTGTAATGTTTCGTGGGTACATTTCCAAAGCTGTGTGGAAAACGTTAGCTGAAGTTAGCTATTTCTACAAACAGTTGTGTGCTAAAGAAATCAGAAGAGATGTGATGGAACAACTGGAGAAAGAGGCACCAGTGCTTTTGTGCAAATTGGAAAAAATATTTCCACCGGGTTTCTTCAATCCTATGTAACATCTCTTTATACATCTTCCATATGAGGCTAAGGTCGGTGGTCCTGTTCAGTACAGGTGGATGTTTCATATAGAAAGAGCATTAAAGAAGCTTAGAGCAATGGTGGGCAATAAGGCAAGAGTTGAAGGATGTATTGCGGAACAATTTAAACTGAAGGAGGTAGCACACTTTACAAGTTGTTACTTTGCAGAAGAACATAATGTATTTGCTCGAAAGAAAAGGTACCACGATGATGAACGAGAGATGCCTCTGTGTAGTGATCTTTCGATTTTTCAGACAAACGGCAAAGCCGTTGGTCCACCCAAGGCATATCACCTCACTATGGAAGAACGGAAGTCTGCTTTACTGTACATGTTCACGAATATGCCTGAGGTGGAGAAATACTTTGTGTAAGAATTATTTCCTTAAATTGTTCATATGTGAATTAGTTTATGTTATCAAATATCTCATGTCATACTATAATATTTGATAGCGAGTTTGATGAACAAAACATGAGGTGTCTCAGTAGGCCAACAACGAGAGACATAGACAAATTATGACGCGATGGTATGCATGGGCAACCTAATTTCATTATGTGGCTTCGGGACCGTGTAAGTCTTAATTATGTGGCTCCGAGACCTAATTTTAGTTAACTAATATTACAGAATTTGCTAATGCTTTGTGGCATAATTGACAGTTTGGGGAGGAAATGAATTTGAATGATGACTTACGTTAGTTATCTATTGGAAGCGTAACTGCCAAAAGCTATGGACGTTACGACGTTAATGGATATCGTTTTCGTTCAAGCATTTTTGAATCAAGTCATCCTATGGCCGCCACTCAAAATAGTGGAGTCGTTACTAGGGCAACCGACATGGAAGGACACGAAGCCTTCTATTACGGGAAAATCAAAAATATAATCGAGATTACATTTGCTGGAAATAAGCCTTTAGCGCTAGTTTTCTTTGAGTGTAAATGGTATGACCCGAAGTATTATAGGACCAAATTTGGGATGACACAGATCCAACCTGAAAAATTGCTTCAAGGACACGACATGTATATCCTTGTCCATCAAGCAGACCAAGTTTATTTCTCGACATATCCATGCAAAAAGTTATGTACATGGAGGGTTGCGTACAATGTAAATCCCCGCGAACGCCTATACACTCCTGGTGAGGACGAATATCAAATTGGTCACCTTGAGCAGGTTGACGAGGTGTTTCAAGAAGAAGAGTTGCCAACTAGTTTTCATATTGATCCTGCACTGGCATTAGATTAACTAGTTGTAGACATTAACGACTTAACTTTTCCCGAGAGACAGAGAAGACAACCTATTAGGAGAAAAGTTACATGGCGAGCTTTGCATAGAAGAGAACAAATAGATCCTAATTTGACGATATTTAACAAGTAAAGTTGTTTTGTTATTTCATTTGTTTCTAATTTTTAAGGATTATGTCATTTTTGATGCACTAATGAATAATTTCTTATTTTTGATGCTGGATGCCGCCAAAGTCAAAGAAGTCAGTGAAGGGGCTGTTCAAGGGCCTGGGCCTTTTTCAGGACAGTTCTTCGAGCAGCAGCAGACGTCGAGAGTTGTTGAGTGTTGTACATGGAGATGAGGTAACATATCTTGTACAAATTGTTAATGTTTTTACCTGTATGTAAGAGACACCTAAGATATTGTAATGCCCACTTTATAGGAAAAGTCTAAAAAGAGAAATTATATTACTTTATATCTAGATGTGTTATCTATGTTTATCATTTCATGTGAACACCACAATTAAACAAATAAATAAGTGACAAAAGACACCCAAAATAATACATACATCATGCTGGGAATTTATTTTATGTGCATTTTGTGGCAATATAAAAATAATGTTACAAGAAAAATGTTAAAGTTCAAAGTGGAATTTAAGATCTAAAAGAAATTCTGGAATTGAGAAAAGAGAAGAAAAGCACTATACAAATAGGATAAAATAAAAATATAATTGGATTAAAAAAATTTCAGTCCATATTGTTATGTGAATATATACATTTAATCTGAACTTCACACACATAGATTTAAATGTGAAATTTATATTTGGAAGGAGAAGAGAAGAGAGAAGAAAATAAAAAGAAAAGAAAAAGAAATAAGAAATAGAAAAAACCCCGCTCGGGTCGAATTCAATCCGCCTGGCCCACAAATGAATTCCGCGTGGCCCATCCCACCCGCGTGCGCCTGCTAACTGGCGGTTTGGGTCCACCGGTCGGAAGCGGGATGTCGCGCCAGCGGGTCACAACCGCGCGGGACCCGTTTGTCAGAAGCTGTTCCCGGGAGCGTGGACTCGGCTAGTGTTCCTCTTCTCCGCCAAAATCGCGTGCCGCGTTCACCACCATCTCTGCAGGCGCAACAGCTTGGGCGAAATTCCCTCGCTGTGTGCCTCGACCTGGGTATAAAGATCTCGGGCACGTCCGCCTCCTCCAACCTATCTTCACGCGAGAATCGTTGACCACCACAAACAGTGAGGGGAAACTGGGGAGCCCACCACCGCCGAGGGACTTCAACGCGCCGCCATCTCCCGAGCTTCTTCGTGCCTACTCTCGGCTGTTGGGCGGGACCATGGGGGCGTGTGTGAGCGCTCAAACGGGAGCTCTGTTGTCAGGCAAGCTTTCGGTATGACACCACCTCGAACTCCCTTTCTCTCCCCTCGTCGTCAATTCATGTGTGGCTGTGGTAGAACCTGGGAGCTGCTCGGCATTTAGCGTTGGGCGGCGTCGAAGTTGGGGATTCTAGATGGGGCGCCTGGGAGGGGACAAACTGCAGCGAGAGAGCGACTGGTGGCACTCCCCGTCGCCGGTGAGAGCTGTGGCGCGTCGGGGCGCGCTGTGTGCATGCGCGCGATGGAGAAGGCTGGTGACCGTGGGATTTCTAGTTGATGGCTGCGATTAGATATGGAGTATCCCATTCTCGCGCGGCCGATCCTAGCCCTTTGTCGGGAATCGGTCGATAGAAAGTGTGCCTTCACTAAATTCGAATCTGGACCGTAGCTGGCTAATCGTAGGGTTGTAGCGTGATCGGTGGAGTGGATCGATCCTGCCCGTTGACCATCGATCGGGCGGTTGCGGGTGATCGTCGATTCTGGATGAAGATCGATCTAATCGTGTGCATTGGTGCTTCATCGGACGGCTAGGATCGCTTCATACCCCCTTCGGCCATGGCACATTTCCTTAAGAGCCCCCTGGTAAACCGAAAATCAACCCGCAGTCCACCTTGGTGGTCGTCTGTGTCATAGAGATATTTGCAATAAGACCCTTGTGCTTTCCAGGATTTGAGGCCCAGTCCAGAATGGTATTTAACTCGAGAATTTAAATTATAATTTGATTTTTAATGTATAAATAATGGCTACACTTATAAAATTCATAGAAAATTCATTGTTAATTCAAATTAACCCATTCCAGTTTCTAAAATTTTGTAATTTTATTCTCTATCACATAGAGGCTCTGTTTTGACATGAAAACAGTAAGAAGATTTAATTCTCACTTAATCCTATTTTAAGCATATAAAACCTTTGAAAATTCATATCTTAAAATCTATAACACCAAAAATTATGATTCATGTTCCTGAGATTTTATTTTAATGTGTAGATTATTATTATGTATTTTGTTTACATGTTTGGTGTGATGTTAATTTTCTTTATATACTATGTATGTTTGTATTGATGCGAGTAGAAGAACCTGTGACCGAGGATCCTGGTGAGCAGCAGATAGAAGTAGCTGAGAAGGAGCTCATTGAAGGCAAGTTGTGCCCTTGACCACTTTTGTACCTAATAATGTTCTTTAATGTCATTTATTCATGCATAGGTTTAATTTTGATGGGACCCGATAGGTCACCCCAGATTGTTTATCTCATTACCTTGTTAACCCCTGAATCAATTGGGTAGTTTGCTATTGCTTTACATGGTTTTGGGATAATGATTTATTATATCCATGTTCCAGTTATTTTGTTATTCTATTTATGTTCATGTCAAGATCATTAATGTTAATTGGAACATGGAGCTTAACTTGAGAAACACGTGCCACCACAAGGGTTTAATGGGACGCCCTTGGCTGACTAATTAGGAAAGCTAGTGGAAGACTACCTTACCCGAAAGGGGCAAGGGCAGTAGGGGAGTTGCATGCAAGGAGGTTCTCGGGTTGATTTTGCTGCGATGGCGGTTAGACAGGGGATTCTTGCAAGTGCTCTTCCCATAAACTGTAGCGGGTTTTCGGAAGCTAGTGGAACTTTGTAAAGGCCTCGTAGTGTTGCCCTGCCTCGCCTCCTAGGTAAAGGTGTATGGGAGTCACGATCCCTTGACAGATGGGTAACATGACTTGTGGGTAAAGGGTACAACCTCTGCAGAGTGTAAAACTGGTATACTAGCCGAGTTCACGGTCATGAGCAGCTTAGGATTCTCTAATTATTAAATTATGGAACTTGAATTCAATTTGTCATTTGCATTGCATGGGTTTATTATTAATTCTGTTCTATTACTTTATTTAAGGTTTGGTATTTACTTACATTTAGTAACTGCTAATAAAATTTTGGCCAACTAATTAAAAGCAATGCTCAGCTTTAACCCCTGTCGTTGATTAGCCTTACACATCACATGAACTCCCACCTTTGGAGAGTTCATGTCCACTGGTTCCCCACAACTTGTTGAGCTATGATCATGTGTGAGCTCACCCTTGTTGTCTCACCCCCCCCCCCACAGGAGAAGAGCAGGTGGTTCAGGAGGAGCCACAAGGCGTGGAGTTCGATCTGATCTAGGTGGCATTTCCCCAGTCGACTTTTGCGCCAAGGACGACCCTTAGTTCGTTTTATTTTTATCTTTTATTTTGTAATAAGACTTCCGCTATGTAATAAATACTCTGATTATTATGACATTTATCTCTATACACTCTGTTATTATATATGTTGTCTTCTTGACGCATGTATGAGATGCACCTGACTTTGTTCCTTAAAGTCGGGTGCGACAGAAGTGGTATCAGAGGAAATGTTGACTGTAGGACGAAACCTAGATAGAAATGGACAAAACCCTTCACTACTTACCTTACTCTAATTCATTCTATAATTACATTATCTTAATCTTGTCTCACCTTTTGCTGTTCTACTCTGATTATTCTTACCTTTACTACTCTAAGACAAGATGGATTTCACACCTTGGAATCATACAACTATGATCTTTTTAAGAGATAGGGAACCTAAGACAAAATTTAAAACTATTTTCTCTTTTTAAAAATGATTGGTTGATTGTTCTGATGATAAATGCCTGATTTGCTTCTTTGACTGATTGCATTATTATAGATGGACATCTTAGCATGTACCACCATAAGGTATTGAGTTAGCTTTAGTAGGTAAAACATTAATCTGCTTAGCTAATAAATCCCCCAAAGTAACATGACTCGTAACTACCTGCCTTGTCTACTATTCTCTTACCATATGTATCTAACTCAGATGGTCAATACCAGGAGGGGTGGTGGAATTGATTTACCTCCCAATCGACACACTCAGTGGATATATAGACAACCCCAACCACAACCAGCAGAGATGGATCCTCCGCCACCACCTCCACCAGCAGGAGTTGACCCACTGATTGCAGCTCAGATGAGGATGATGCAACAAATGACAGACACTATGGCGGATATGCGTGCTCAGATGCAGCAAGAACGCTAGGAAATGCGCCAGGAATGAGAAGAGATACGTCGAGAGCTGCGCCAGGAGCGAGAAGAGATACGCCAGGAGAGAAGGGCGCAGCAGCAACAGCAGCAAGTACCACTACCTCCACCACCACCACCAGTTCCACCCCGAGATAAGCACCGGGAGTTCATGAGTCATAAGCCACCGACATTTGCAAGCTCTCCTGATCCACTGGACACAGATGATTGGCTAAAGTCCGTAGAGAAGATGTTGAACATTGCTCAGTGCACTGACCGGGAGAAGGTTTTATATGCATCTGGTCGTCTGACAGGTCCTGCTGCTGATTGGTGGGATTCATATACTGCTGCCCACGATGCTACTGATACTATTACTTGGGCAAAGCTCAGTACGCAGTTCTGGAATTATCATATACCAGCTGGATTGATGAAGATTAAGAAGAAGGAATTTCTATCGCTGAAGAAAGGAAGTATGTCAGTCAACGAGTATCGCGATAAGTTTATCCAGTTATCCAGATATGCTCCAGATGAAGTTGCTGAAGATGAGAGGAAGCAAGAACATTTTATTGAAGGACTTAATGGACCCCTGCAGTATGCTCTTGTGGCACATACATTTCCATCATTTCAGAGGCTGCTCGATAAGGCTCTAGCTATTGAACACAAGCGTGTCCAGCTAGGAGATTTGAAGAGAAAGGCTATATCGCAAGGACAAGGAAGCAGCAGTGTACGTCCTTGCTACAGTTCACCCTAGGGTACACCAGTTCGCATTGGCGGAGGCCAGCGCCCAGTTCAGCAATCACCTCAGAGGACTCCATCGCCTTGTCACGCTACCCCCATTGGCACCCCAACGAAGTTTTCAGGACAGAGTGCAGACACTACCTGTTTCAAGTGTGGGAAGACTGGACACTATGCAAATGTTTGCCCATAAAGGATTGCTACTACCCCAGGTCAGAATAAGCAACAGACTCTAGGATCTGGCAAAGGATACTCTATTGCCAGGGTTAATCAAGTCAGCGTTGATGCTACTCCTGCAGCCATATTATTTGATTCTGGTGCTACATATTCATTTATGTCTGCTCGATATGCCAACACAAATGAGATACCACTGCTATGAGAAAACCAATGATAGTAATTACACCTAAAGGGCATGTTGAGGCAAATCAAATGACATGTAGATTGACATTAACAATTATGGGAAGAGAATTTGGAGCTACTGCTATAATATTAGAGGCAAGCAGTATAGATCTGATCCTTGGTATGTCATGGTTAAGAAAGGCAAAGGCCATTATAGCATGTGGTAGGGGTACCGTAGAACTCACCAGCCCTAAGGGAGAAAGGTTTCAAGTCAAAATTGCAGTAACCACCTCTTCCAAATGTGTGATGTTCTTTATACCTGAGGAGTTTGTTGGTGACAACATCCGTGTGGTTGGAGACTTTCCGGATGTCTTTCCAGAGGAGTTGCCAGGGATGCCACCTGATAGGGAAGTTGAGTTTGTCATAGATCTCTTACCTAGAATTGCCCCTATTTCTAAACGGCCATACAGGATGTCCATAGAGGAGTTAAAGGAACTCAAGAAATAGTTAACGGAGTTGCAAGAGACCGGGTACATTCGTCCGAGTTCCTCACCTTGGGGAGCGCCGATTCTGTTTGTACAGAAGAAGGATGGATCACAAAGAATGTGTGTGGATTATAGATCACTTAATGATGTTATGGTGAAGAACAAGTATATGTTACCCCATATTGAGGATTTATTTGATCAGATGAGAGGTGCAAGGGTATTCTCGAAGATTGATCTCCGATCGGGTTACCATCAGATGAGAATTAGGCATATTCCCAAGACAGCTTTCTCGACCCGATATGGATTATATGAGTTCACGGTTATGTCATTTGGACTAACTAATGCACCAGCTTACTTTATGAATTTGATGAATAAGGTGTTGTTGGTGACTTGTTCTCAAATGCTATGAATCAAGAACAAGGCAACATAAAATGTTAAATATCAACGCCCTTCGTCCTTCGAAACATTATTTCCCTTAGGATATAATGATCTTCAGACGAAGGTCATGAAAGACATACCTTCGGATATCAAAGGTAAGATGGTAATAGAAGAGGCGTGTAAAATACAAAAGATGACATGAACAATCATATAGCATTATAAATTCATCTCCATTCTATTATCATGAGAAAATAAAAACAATATTGAATTACATTTGATACCTTCGACTTAATAGACAGCAAAGGTACGAGCGTGATGCAAAAGCAAATGCCAAGTCAGTGTGAACAGTACGGGGGCACTGTTCATCTATTTATAGGCATGGGACGCAGCCCATGTGAAACTACATTCATGCCCTTTACATTTGTTAATGACTATAAGGTAACTCATCGGGATCTAAATAGCCTTTTTCCCTTTAAGTCGATTCCCTTTCCTGCTGTCATGCCAAAGCTCCATTGCGCGTAGCTTCGGTGTTGCATCAATCTTCGTATTGTTCGTGCTTCTCCCACTGTGGTTCTAATTCGAATCCGAAGGTACCTATTCATGTATTACAACTCCGGAAACATTGTTAAATCATGTTTTTGAGGACCTTCGAAAGACGAAGGCCCCCAATAGTAGCCCCTCGCAAGGTTAATTTGTTAGAATAACGAATTCAGATTGCGATATGGACGAAGGCCCTAAGCCGAAGGTCCGAAAAAACACCTTCCCTTTGCTAGAATAGCAACTGTCAATGACAGACGGGGCCCTCCAACTTGGAGCGCGCTGGGCGTATAAATAAGAACTCACCCGAGGACATTTGGTACATTACTTGCCGCCTACTTTGCTTTGCTCAATTTCTTAGCTCTTGCTTACTAACAGTTGCTTAGCTTCTTAGATTTTTCTAAGCTTCGGTTCTAAGGACACATTTTCGCCATTTCCGAAGAAGAGATGTCTCAAGACAAAAAAGTTGCTGCTGAGACGAAGCTGAGCGAGGAGGAGAAGCTCCTTGAGGAGAAGACTGCTAGATTTATTGAGTCAATTGCAAAAACAAACACAGAGAAGATAACTAAAGAAATATTAGAAGGCTTGTCTGAAGATACTGATGATAGCGACAGCTATGATATGGAGATTGGAGACGAAGACTCGAAAGATCGTCCTTGGTGACCAAGTCACATAGTCTTCGAGAAATCAACTTTCAAACAGAGTCATCTTGATAATATGAGAGGAAGGTACTTTCAAGATATTTCTATTGTGAGGGCTGACGTAGACAGGGTCGTTCCTGCTCCCGAAGAAAATGAAGTTGTGATCTTCCGAAGCTTCTTCAAAACCGGACTTCGGTTCCCGTTGAGTAGATTTGTGGTTGAAGTTTTGAAGACATACCAGATCTACCTTCATCAGATTACTCCCAAAGCGGTTATTAGGATGGGGATTTTCGTCTGGGCTGTGAAAAGTCAAGGTCTGGAGCCAAGCGCAAGATGCTTTTGCAGTATGCACGAGCTCTCGTATGAGACTAAGGCCTGGGGTAAAAAACAATATCACAACAATTTTGGCTGCTACAACTTTGTTGCCCGCTCCGGCGCAAGTTACCCTATGCCAACATTCCGGAAGAGGTGGCCCAGAGACTGGATGAAAGAATGGTTCTATGTAAAGAATGATTTAAAGGTGAGAGAAGATATTAAAGAGATCATCATGCGCCCCATTTGGTCCCGCTTCGGCCTCCGGAAGCCAAAGGTTGAAATTGACGAGGCAGCCGAAGCATGCCGAAGGGCTTTCAGCACAGTTTGCTCTTTTGTTGGGACAAGGGACTTGCTTCAAGAGCATATAGCCTTCAGAATATGGCCACTGATTGACAGCTAGGAAATGCCAAGGGAAACCATCACTAACCCTAGCGAAGGTGGTTTGGTTCGATTGAAATATACTTTCAGGTTTGGAGACCAATTTATTGAACCAGACGATGACTGGCTGAATTGTGTTGAAAATACTAGTGATGAACTACTTGGAGCATACTCCAAGTCTAAATATAATGCACTATCTGCGGCCTTCGGGAGCCGAAAAAAGAAAAGGCTAAATAGAGTTTTTGATGCTATCGGATTTGTGTACCCTGACTATCGCTACCCGCCATGGGGGCAGAAAAGAAAGGGCGCAATCTCTGGGAAGGCTGCTGCTTCGGCTACCTCAAGCGAGCCGGCACCGAAGAGGAAAAAGTTGAAGGTCCTTACTCACCGACCGCGCTACATTGAACCGGCCATGGTGCCTGAATTTGGCGGTGAGACTTCTTCAGCTATTGAAGCCAAAGAACCTGCTCTTATGCAGAAGATTGAAGAGCCTGCTGCAATGCCGAAGACTAACAAAATTGAAGAACCGAGAATCGAAGAGACAAAAACACTAGAAGTTCTAAGCCCTTCGGCAAGAGTGGAGGTGTCGAAGACACAAAAAGGTCTGGCAACGACCCCCAAGAGAAAAAGGATGGCTAGTGTACTAGATGTGCTGGAGACAATAAAAGCTTCAAGCTCTACTCCAGGGAAAATTGCGAAGGCTTCGAAGGCGCAGATTGAAACCGAGGCAAAGGTAGCCGAAGTCGAAGCTACAATGAGCCAGGCCGATGCCGAAGCTGGGCTCTCAGAGCCCGTTAAGGAGAAATCCTCGGAAACTAGAGAAAAGGCAGCGGGAGAAGAAGCTATAAAACAAATTTTGCTTGAAAAAGCTGTCGCACCTACTCCCGAAGTGTCTTCCAAAGTCCTTGATTATATTATTCGACATGCTTCGGGAAAAAGATTATCTGAAGAAGAAAATTTTGAAGCTAAACACTATGCCCGAGAACTGAAGTACCCGAAAGGGGCCTTAGTGTTTAATGGCACAGATGAAGATGACTTCTTGTACTGCCTCCCAGAGAACAAAGAATTATCTGTCTGCCGGGAGATGGCCAGAAGTATGGGGTTCCCGAAGCTTGAAGCTGGCCTCTACGCCATGACAAAGGAGGATCTTGCGAATAGCCTTGCATACAACAGCCTGAAGGTACAAAAATTGTGTATTTGGAAGTTTATGAATTTTTGAATTATTCTTCTATTCTTATGTTAACCTATTCATTTTTCATATAGGATTTAATACTTAGCAACGCCATAAGGGCGCAAAAGAATGCCGAAGACGAGAGTTGCACTATTGCTCTCAACAACTTTCGAACAGAGGTTATCAAGCTGAGGAACGAAGCTTTGGAGAAAGACAAAATTCTACTTACATTGGTGGACAAAGTAAAGGGGATGAAGCTAACTTCAAGGCTCAATCTGAATCCAAAGGAATGAGATTGAAAATCCTCAAAAACAACTGGCCGAAGCTAAATTGAAATGCGCTATTGCCGAAGCTGACCGAGATGCAAGTGAGTACTGGAAAAATTATTTTGAAAAAACAGTTGCAGAGCTTCGCTCGTCGAAAGAAAGATGTTTTGAAATATCTATAGAATGCGTCAAAAAGATAAAAACTAGCTTGACCAATGTGGGCGCATACTCAAGCGAAGACAACTTCATAAGAGGCGACCCTGAGGGCGTAATTGAGTGGATCAGCAGTGAAGCCGAAGCTTTTGAAGAAATTCTGAGCGACCGCGGGGATGTATGCGCGTTCTCTGGTGCGAGGGGAGTTGCAGCTATTTTGGAGAAAGCAGGGTGCGATCATGTTAAAACTTTGGTCCAAGCCGAAGCTGCTTTGTCTATTGATGATACGAAGGACCCCTCGGCCGAAGCAAGCTTAATAGGTGGAAAATTTTTCACTGATATTTGGGAAAATGGCGGCCGAGGAATGCCGCATGAAATAATGAAAAAGAGTGAAAAAGACATCCATGACGCTCGAGAAGCAACAAAAGCAGCTAAAAAAGCTACGGAACTTGAAAAACGGATAGGTATTACTTAATGGCTTTTAACTTTATTGCTTATTTTTGTGATTTCGACCTAATTTATATCTTCTATTGCAGCTGAACTATCTCCTCCCCAGAGCCCTTCGACCCGCTGGCCGACCCAGAGACAAAGAAGACAGTAGAAATTATTAATATGGCCGAAGCTATTGTGGACGAAGGTGTCACGAAATTATTAATCGAAGCTGCAGAAGAAGTCCTGAAGGAAAAAGAATAGCTATTTGTAAAAACATTGCTAGAATATTAATGTAACATTTGATGGAACATGCTTGTAATATTCGGTGATCGTAGGTTTTGAATGTAATATATTAATGGTTTTGCAATTTATTTCTTTGCGATGCATGAAACTTTTATGTACATACCGTTTTTGAGCCTTTGGCGAAAAAACACCTTTCCTTCTTTTCATGCTTCGTAAAGAAGAGCTTCTATGCTTCGTAAAAAATCCTCCAATCGTCGCAAAAACATTAATGCTTCGTCAACAATAGATTTGTTCCTCCACATCAGAGCTGATGAAGCTGTGTTTCTTCAAACTTATTTTGTGCCTTAGCACAATTTCATTTTTTCGAATCATTCTTCGAAGGTCAACATTGTATCCCCTTCTTGTGCCATTGATGCAATATGATGTATGATGCTATGTTATGCGAAATGATGTGATGATGTTATGTTGTGCAAAATGGTATTTATGTCGAAGACACACAGTCACACCCCCATAGTGGAATACACAATCTCTTTGCCGCTTATTTTTTGGCTTCACCGCTTATTTTTTGGTGTATCAGCGCTGACTTTTTGCTGATAGTTCTGCATTCCCTTAGGAAGGTCTTTTGAACTTCTTCGCCTTCTATTTCGGCGGTATTCGCGTTGACTTTTCGCGCTTCGTCTTATATTTCGGCGGTATTTTGCTCTGCATTCCCTTTGGAACGACTTTTGAGCAGAAAACTTACGCTGCGCTCCCTTAGGAACGACTTTTTGTAGCTTCGGGGATACTTGCAATGTGATTTTTAGGCCTGCATTCCCTTAGGAATGACTTTTGTGCTTCAGCGACTTTTTGGACATCGTGAGTCTGTTTAGAAGATATATTTCGCTATGACAAGAACGAAGCTATTACAGGAAATTGAAAATGACAAGAGAATAGGTTTTCAATAATTGTTCCTTATTAAAAAAGAAAATGACAATGAATGTAAAAACTGTTTCAGGGGTAGGATATCTCTCAATAGATATGCTTCTATTCTGGCACAGTACTGTTGGCAGTACGAGCTTCGGACTCCTCCCTGAAATCTCGCTGCTGATGGGTCTGTTGGCTCCCTTCTGGTTGCTAGCCTCGTGAATACACAGGCTGTAGTGGTGGCGGAGATGGAGGTTGTGGCCAAGATGCCTGTGGCTGACTAGCCGAAGCAACAGACACTGTAGGATGGTTACCCACATACTCTGGTATGTAGGGTGAGTGATACGAAGCAGTATGCATGACCTGCTTCGGCTGATTCTGCTGAGCTACGACTTCTGCTATTTCTTTTTGTTTCTGAATGGTGACATGGCACATCCTTGTAGTATGGCCCTTGTCCTCACCCTAGAATAAGCAATAAATTTTTCTAGGCTGATCCCCAAACCTTCCTCCGATGCCCCTGGCGCCTCTGCCTCTTGGAGCTGGTGGTCGGAAAGAGCTTTATTGCTGCCCTGAAGCGTGCGAGGAATACTGTGGCCTCTGTTGTTGACTTCCTCTGTCGTCACTCTGGGTGGAGTGAATTGACCTTACATGTCTTGGGTGGATTCTTCCTCTGAAGCCCCTGGTCATCTCAGAGAACCTGTAGGCTTCCTCTCTTCTTTGGTGAAAGTCATTGTCAGCCCGAATGTATTCATCCATCTTTTGAAGCAGCTTCTCCAAAGTCTGTGGAGGCTTTCTAGCAAAATACTGGGCAGTAGGTCCTAGACGAAGTCCCTTAATCATGGCCTCAATGACAATTTCATTGGGCACTGTAGGCGCTTGTGCTCTCAGGCGCAAGAACCTTCAGACGTATGCTTGAAGATACTCCTCATGATCTTGTGTATATTGAAAGAGAGCCTGAGTTGTGACTAGCTTCGTCTGAAAGCCCTGGAAACTTGTCACCAGCATATACTTAAGCTTCTGCCATGAAGTAATAGTTCCTGGCCAAAGAGAAGAATACCAAGTTTGGGCCACATTCTTAACTGGCATGACGAAGGACTTGGCCATGACAGCTGCATTGCCTCCGTATGAAGATATAGTTGCTTCATAACTCATCAAAAACTGCTTCGGACCTGAATGTCTATCATACATGGGGAGCTGAGGTGGCTTGTATGATGGAGGCCATGGGATAGCCTACAGTTCTGCTGCCAAGGGGGAAGCATTGTCAAAGGTAAATGTATCATGATTAAAATCATCATACCATCCATCCTTGTTGAAGAAGCCTTCTTGGTGAAACTCCCAATGTTGGGGCCTTCGCTCTTGTTCGTCTTGGGCAAGATGGTGTACTTCTTCAGTGGCTTCGTCAATCTGCCTTTAAAGATCGGCTAGTCGAGCCATCTTCTCCTTCTTCCTTTGAACTTGTTGATGAAGCATCTCCATGTTTCTGATTTCTTGGTCCAACTCCTCCTCCTGGAGTGTTGGACTAGTGGCCTTTCTCTTCTGGCTTCGAGCCTCTCGAAGAGAAAGGGTCTCCTGATTTGGGTCCAGTGGTTGCAGAGCAGCAGCCCCTATCGCTGAAGCTTTCTTCGGTGGCATGACGAAGGTCAGTGCTTGCCGAAGGTGGTCGAAATGGATTCACCGGAGGTGGGCGCCAATGTTGGTGACTTGTTCTCAAATGTTATGAATCAAGAACAAGGCAACATAAAATGTTAAATATCAACGCCCTTCGTCCTTCGAAACATTATTTCCCTTAGGATATAATGATCTTCAGACGAAGGTCATGAAAGACATACCTTCGGATATCGAAGGTAAGATGGTAATAGAAGAGGCGTGTAAAATACAAAAGATGACATGAACAATCATATAGCATTATAAATTCATCTCCATTCTATTATCATGAGAAAATAAAAACAATATTGAATTACATTTGATACCTTCGACTTGATAGACAGCAAAGGTACGAGCGTGATGCAAAAGCAAATGCCAAATCAGTGTGAACAGTATGTGGGCACTGTTCATCTATTTATAGGCATGGGACGCAACCCATGTGAAATTACATTCATGGCCTTTACATTTGCTAATGACTATAAGGTAACTCATCGGGGTCAAAATAGCCTTTTCCCCTTTAAGCCGGTTCCCTTTCCTGCTATCATGTCAAAGCTCCCTTACGCGTAGCTTCGGTGTTGCATCAATCTTCGTATTGTTTGTGCTTCGCCCACAGTGGTTCTGATTCGAATCTGAAGGTACCTGTTCATGTATTACAACTCCAGAAACGTTGTTAAATCATGTTTTTGAGGACCTTCGAAAGACAAAGGCCCCCAACAGGTGTTTATGGAGTATTTGGACCGATTCGTCGTAGTATTCATCGACGATATACTTATTTATTCCAAGAGTGATAGTGATCATGAGGAACATCTGAGATTGGTGCTACAAAAGCTATGGGATAATCAACTCTACGCCAAGTTTAGCAAGTGCGAGTTTTGGATTGGCGAGGTGCCATTTCTTGGACATATCATTTCTAATGGTGGAATATCAGTGGATCCTGCTAAGGTTAAGGAGATAATGGAGTGGAGAGTACCCACTACAGTTACTGAGGTTCATAGTTTCTTGGGACTAGCAGGATATTATCGGAGATTTATTGAAGGATTTTCTAAGATTGCTAAGCCTATGACCTCGCTTCTGGAGAAGGGAAGAGAGTTTAAGTGGGATGAGAAGTGCCAAGATAGCTTTGATCATTTAAAGAAGAGATTGATGTCGCCACCAGTGTTGGTTATGGCAGATCTACAGAAGGGATTTGATATTTATTATGATGCATGTGGCCAAGGCTTGGGATGTGTGCTCATGCAAGAAGGACATGTGATTGCCTACGCGTCGCGTCAGTTGAGGAAACATGAGTTGAACTACCCCACACATGACTTAGAACTGGCAGTCGTTGTGCACGTGCTTAAGATTTAGAGACATTATATCATGAGAACTAAGTGCCAAGTGTACACGGATCATGTTGGGGACTCGTTCTCAAATGCTATGAATTAAGAACAAGGCAACACAAAAATAGGTTAATGGTTAACATCCTTCGTCCTTCGAAGCATTATTTCCTTAAGGATATAATGATCTTCAGACGAAGGTCATGAAGGACGCACCTTCATCATAATAGCATATGCTAATGAAAGACGAAACATATGAAACATGAAAAATGACATGAATAATCATATGACATCGTTCATATATCTTTTATTATATAATCATGAATGAATAAGAACAATATTGAATTACATTTGTACCTTCGGCTCGAAGGAAAGTACAAGCGTGACGCAAAAGCGAATGCCAAGTCAGCGTGTCCAGTACGGGAGTACTGTTCATCTATTTATAGGCACGGGTCGCAGCCCATGCAAAATTACATTCAGGCCCTTTACATTTGATAATAACTCTATAGTAATTTATTAGGGTCTAGATAGCCTTTTCCTCTTTAAGTTGGTTTCTTTTTTCCTGTCATCATGCCGAAGCTCCTTTGCGCACAGCTTCGGCTCTGCGCCACCATTCATACTCTTCACGCTGTGGTTTTGATTTATGTCCAAATGTACCTGTTTACACATTATACTCCAGAAACATAGTTAAATCGTGTTTTTGAGGACCTTCGGAAGCCGAAGGCCCCCAACAGTAGCCCCTCGCAATATTAATTTGCTGAAATACCAAATTCAAATTGCGATATGGACGAAGGCCTTAAGCTGAAGGTCCGAAAAAACACCTTCCCTTTGCTAGAATAGCAACAGTGAATGACAAGTGGGGCCCTGCCACTTGCGATGTACTGGGCGTATAAATAAGAAGGCATCGCCAGCTCATTTGGCACGCTCTCTTGCCGCCGGCTCCTGTCTTCCTAATTTTTAGCTCTTTGCCCACCAACGCTTGCCTGGCTTTCTACATTTTTAAGCTTCGTCTTTGAGAGTACCTTCCTCGCGTTTTCGAAGATGTTTGAAGACAAGAAAACTGTCGCTGAGTCGAAGCTAAGCCTTTCTGAAGAGATGAACCTCGGCTTCCTTGAATCAATAGCAAAGACAAATACAGAGAAGATTACTAGGGAGATTTTAGAGGGTTTGTCTGAAGACACTGGTGATAGCGACAGCTATGATGTGGAAAGTGGCGGTGAAGATTCCGAAGATCGACCTTGGCGACCAAGCCATGTAGTTTTTGGAAAATCAAGCATCAAACAAAGTCATCTTGTCAATATGAGGGGCAGATATTTTCAGGATTTAACTATTGTAAGGGCTGACGAAGGGGAGAAAACTTGTCTGACTCCTGAGGAAAATGAAGTCGTGATATCCCGAAGCTTCTTTAAGGCTGGACTTCGGTTTCCTTTGAGCAGCTTCGTGGTAGAAGTTTTGAAGATATTTGAAATCTACCTTCATCAAATTACTCCTGAAGCAATCATAAGGATGGGAATCTTCGTATGGGCCGCGAAGAGCCAAGGTTTGGAACCAAATGCAAAAAGTTTCTGCAATATGCATGAGTTATTGTATGAGACGAAACCATGGGGTAAGGAACAATATCACAACAATTTTGGCTGTTATAGCTTCAGTGCCCGTTCTGGGTCAAGCTGTCCTGTGCCAACTTTTCGGAAAAGATGGCCTGGGGACTGGATGAAGGAATGGTTCTACGTGAAAAATGACTTGAAAACACGAGAAGACATTAATGGTATCATTATGCGCCCTATCTGGCAACGCTTCGGCCTTCGGAAATCGAAGGTAGAAATTGACGAAGCAGCTGAAGAATGCTGGAGAGCCTTCGGAGTAGTTTGCTCTTTCATTGGGACAAGGGACTTGATCCAGGAACACATTGCCTTCAGAGTATGGCCACTTGCAGATAACTGGGAAATGCTGAAAGAAACCGTTGACGAACCTAACGAAGGTGGACTGGTTAGGTTAAAATTCACCTTCAAGTATGGAGATAAGTTTGTCGAGCCAAACGACGACTGGCTAAAAAGTATTGAGGCCGTAAGCGATGAGCTGCTTGGTCCATACTCGAAGGCAGAAGATACTGCACTATTCACAGCCTTCGGAGGCCGAAAGAAGAAAAGGCTCAACCGAGTATTTGATGCCATTGGGTTTGTGTATCCTGACTACCATTACCCAACACGGAGTCAAAAAAGGAAAGATACGGCGTCTACAAAGGAAGCCGCCTCAGCTGTTCTCAGTGAGCCAGCCCCGAAGAGGAAAAAGATAAAAGTTCTTACACACCATCCACGCTATATTGAACCGGCCACAGTGCCCGAGTTTGTCGGTGAATCTTCTTCGACCCCCGAAACCAAAGATGCGATTCCCCCGAAGAATATTGAAGAACCGATCATGATGCCGGAGACAAAGAAAGCAGAAGATCCGACAGCTGAAGAAACAAGGACATCTGAGATTCTAAGTCCTTCAGCAAAAGTTGAAGTACCAAAAAGCCAAAAGGGTCCAGCATTGACCCCCAAAAGAAAAAGGATGGTTAATGTACTGGATGTACTAGAGACAATAAAGTCTTCAAGCACTACTCCGAAGAAAATTGCCAAAACTCCCGAAATACAAATCAAAGCCCTTGAGGCCGAAACTTCAAAGCACCAAGCTGAAACTGAAGTAGGGCCTTCAGAGCCCGCCAAGGTAAAATTCTTGGAAACCAAAGAGACGGAAACAACAGAACAACTCTTTGTTGAAGAAAGTGGCATTGCCGCCCCCGAAGTCTTTTCTGAAACTTCCGACTATATTTTACGACATGCTTCGGGGAAAGAATTGACTAATAAAGAAAGGCAGGAGGCTCAGTTCTATGCCCAAAGACTGAAGTATCCCAAGGGGGCATTGATATTCAATGGCAGTGGAGAAGAAGACTTCTTGTATTGTCTCCCTGACAGCAAGGAAATTTCAGTCTGTCGGGAGATGAGCAGAAGCTTCGGATTCCCAACACTAGAAGATGGGCTTTTAGTGTTGTCAAAGAACGAGCTGGCTGATAGCTTAGCGTACAATAGTTTAAAGGTGAAAAAATGAAATCTCTAAATAATTTCTTGAAACCAAAGTTTTTCACTTGCTTAAACTTATTAATAAACACATTTTTTTCAGGGTCTTATACTTAGCAATGCCCTCAGGGCACAAAAAGACGTCGAAGACGAAGGGTATACCATAGCCTTGAGCAACCTTCGTTCCGAAGTAAATGAACTAAGGAACGAAGGTCTCGAAAAAGATAAAATATTGCACTCGTTATTGAATAAAATAAAAGAAGACAAAGCTGCTTTCAAAACTCAGGCCGAAGCTCAGAAACGCGAAATTGAAGATCTTCGGAAACAACTAGTCAGAGCTAAAGAAGAGTGCACACTTGAAGAAACAAAACGAGAAATTAGTGAACAATGGGCCAATCATTTAGAAAGAAACGTTGAAGAGCTTCGTGCATCCAGGAAAAAGTGTTATGAAAAATCTATAGAATGTGTTAAGAAAATAAGAACCAGCTTTGCCAGCGTCGGCGCATTCTCAAGTGAAGAGAACTTCATAAGGGGTGAACCCGAAGGCCCAATTGGATGGATCAGCCACGAAGCTAAAGCTTTTGAAGAAGTTTTGAGTAGCCGTGGAGACATATGTGCCTTTACAGGTGCCAGAGGGATTGCCACTATTTTGGAGAAGAAAGGCTGTGATCATGTAAAATTCTTGGCACAATCCGAAGCCGCCTTGTCTTCTAAAGATATAAAAGACCCCTCGGCCGAAGCGAGCCTGGTTGGTGGGAAATTTTTCACCGACATCTGGGACAACGGTGGTCGGGAGATGGCCCAAGAAATTATACGAAAAAGCGAGAAAGGTATTCATGATGCTAGAAAAGTAGCAGAGACCGCTGAAAAGAGTGCAAATGCTGAAGTACAAATAGGTACTGACTAGCAGTTTTTGGGTCTACTGTAATTTTTGATTTCGAACTTGTTTACGCTTTGTAACACAGCCGTACTTTCTTGCCCCTCAGAGCCTGCCAGGCCATCGGCGGACCCCCACGTGAAGGGGGACGACGAAATTAGAAAAATGGCTGAAGCTATCATGGATAAAGTTGTTGATCAACTACTGAACGAAGCTGCAGAAGTTGTTCTAAGGGAAGACTAGATGTTGTAAAAACATTTGGAATGTGATTGTAATATTTTGTAACTTTGAATGTAATATATAAGCTATTTATGGTTCCATTCTTTACGATGCATGAAACTATACATACCGTTTTTTGAGCCTTCGGCGAAAAAACACCTTCCCTTCTTTTCATGCTTCGTAAAGAATATCTGTATTTCCATAAAAACGTCTAATCTTCGTAAAATCAATAACCGATAAATCTTTTCATTTCGGAGCTTTGATGAGGGTATGCTTCTTCAAAATTTACTTTTTTGTGCCTTGGCACTACTTCTTCGAAACAATCTCCAAATATCAATATCGGTCCCCTTCTTGCGTCATTGATGCGATATGATGTATGATGTTATGCTATGCAAATGATGTAATGATGTGATGTTATGCAAAATGATCTTCGCCTTTTACTTCAGCGGAATCAGCGTTTATTTTTCGCTGTAAGCCTCCCTTAGGAGCTTCTTCGCTTTTTACTTTCAGCGGTATCAGCGTTTATTTTTCGCCGTAAGCCTCCCTTAGGAGCTTCTTCGCCTTTTACAGCGTTTATTTTTCGCTGTAAGCCTCCCTTAGGAGCTTCTTCGCCTTTTACTTTCAGCGGCATCAACGTTTATTTTTCGCTGTAGGCTCTGCATTCCCTTCGGAACGACCTTTGAGCAGAAAACTTACACTGCGCTCCCTTAGGAACGACTTTTTGTTATTTCGGAAATTCCCCTTGCAATCATAAATCTTATGCTTCGGTAACTCCGCTATTCTGTGGAGAAGGTATACTTTTATTGTGGCAAAAAATGAAACTATTACAAGAGGTTTGAAAACGGCAAAAACACTTAGGCTTTCAATAATTGTTCCTTATTAAAAAAAGAAAATGATACCGAAGTAGGATATTTGTTAGTAAATATGCTTCGATTCTGGCACAGTACTATTAACTATGCGAGCTTCAGACTCTTCTCTGAAGTCCCGTTGGAGGTGGGGATGTTGACTCCCTTCTGGCTACTGGCCTTGTTGCATTGGCGGTGGAGGGGGAAGCTGTTGCCAGGATGCCTAAGGTTGGCTTGCCGAAGCGACAGAAGCTGCAGGGTGGTTGCCTACATACTCTGGAATGTATGGCGAATGGTACGAAGCAGTGTGCATGACTTGCTTCGGCTGGCTCTGTTGGGCCGCAGCTTCTGCTATCTCCTTTTGTTTCTGGATGGTAACATGGCACATCCTGGTGGTATGGCCCTTGTCCTCACCGCAGAATAAGCAATAGATCTTCCTGGGTTGATCCCCAAATCTCCCTCCGAAGCCCCTGGTGCCTCTACCCCTTGGAGCTGGAGGTCGAGGATAGCTCTGCTGCTGCCCCAAAACCTGAGAGGAATATTGCGGCCTCTGCTGCTGACTTCCCTTGTCATCATTCTAAGTGGAATGAATCGATCTAACATGTCTGGGATGAAATCTCCCTCCGAAGCCCCTGGCTATTTCGGAGAACCTGTAAGCTTCCTCCCTTCTCTGTCAGAAATCATTGTCAGCGCGGATATATTCATCCATCTTCTGAAGCAATTTCTCCAGAGTCTGAGGGGGCTTTCTAGCGAAGTATTGGGCTGAAGGTCCCGGCCGAAGCCCCTTAATCATGGCTTCAATGACAATTTCATTGGGCACTGTTGGCGCTTGTGCCCTCAGGCGTAAGAATCTTCGGACATACGCCTGAAGATACTCTTCGTGATCTTGGGTGCACTGGAATAAAGCTTGAGCGGTAACCGGCTTCGTTTGGAACCCTTGGAAGCTGGTGATCAGCATATCCTTCAGCTTCTGCCATGATGTGATTGTTCCTGGCCGAAGGGAGGAGTACCAGGTTTGTGCAACATTCCTGACAGCCATGACGAAAGACTTTGCCATGACTGCAGTATTGCCACCATAGGAGGATATTGTTGCTTCGTAGCTCATCAGAAACTGCTTCGGGTCTGAATGGCCGTCATACATGGGGAGTTGAGGTAACTTGTAAGACGGAGGCCAAGGTGTAGCCTGCAGTTCTGCTGATAGAGGAGAAGCATCATCAAAGGCAAAATTTTCATGATGGAAATTCTCATACCAGTCATCTTCGTTGAAGAAGCCCTCTTGATGAAGCTCTCTATACTGAGGCCTTCGGTTCTGCTCATCTTGAGTGAGATGGCGAACTTCTTCAGAGGCTTCGTCTATCTGTCTTTGCAGTTCAGCCAGCCTAGCCATCTTTTCCTTCTTCCTTTGCACCTACTAGTGAAGCATCTCCATATTTCTGATCTCTTGGTCCAGGTCGTCCTCCTAAGGCGTTGGACTGATGGCCTTCCTTTTCTGGCTTCGGGCCTCCCGAAGAGAGAGAGAGTGTCCTGGTTGGGGTCCAGCGGCTGCAGAGCGGCAGCCCCTATTGCTGAAGTTTTCTTTGGCGGCATGACGAAGGTCTACGCTTGCCGAAGGTGTTCGAAACTCAAAAAGTGGAAGTGAGTTCACCGGAGGTGGGCGCCAATGTTGGGGACTCGTTCTCAAATGCTATGAATTAAGAACAAGGCAACACAAAAATAGGTTAATGGTTAACATCCTTCGTCCTTCGAAGCATTATTTCCTTAAGGATATAATGATCTTCAGATGAAGGTCATGAAGGACGCACCTTCATCATAATAGCATATGCTAATGAAAGACGAAACATATGAAACATGAATAATCATATGACATCGTTCATATATCTTTTATTATATAATCATGAATGAATAAGAACAATATTGAATTACATTTGTACCTTCGGCTCGAAGGAAAGTACAAGCGTGACGCAAAAGCGAATGCCAAGTCAGCGTATCCAGTACGGGAGTACTGTTCATCTATTTATAGGCACGGGTCACAGCCCATGCAAAATTACATTCAGGCCCTTTACATTTGATAATAACTCTATAGTAATTTATCAGGGTCTAGATAGCCTTTTCCTCTTTAAGTCGGTTTCTTTTTTCCTGTCATCATGCCGAAGCTCCTTTGCGCACAGCTTCGGCTCTGCGCCACCATTCATACTCTTCACGCTCTGGTTTTGATTTATGTCTGTAACACCCGGTTTTAAGGAACAAAGCCGGGTGCATCTCATACATGCGCCAAGAAGACAACATATATAATAACAGAGTGTATAGAGATAAATGTCATTAAACATCAGAGTATTTATTACAAAGCGGAAGACTTATTACAAAATAAAAGAATGAATATAAAACGAACTAAGGATCGCCGGCGCCAATGTCGACTGAGAAACGCCACCTAGATCAAGTCGGATGCCTCAGTGTTAGGCGGCTCCTCTTCGACCACCTGTTCTTCTCCTGTGGGGGGGTGTGAGACAGCAAGAGTGAGCTCACATACGTTCATAGCTCAACAAGTCGTGGGGAATAATGTGGCATGAACTCACCAAAGGTGGGAGTTCATGTAGTGTAAGGCTGATCAATGAAATAGAGGCTGAAGCTGAGCATTGCTTTTATAAGTTGGTCAAAATTTTATTAGCAATTACTAAGTGTAAGTAAATACCAAACCTTAGTAATAATAAAGAACAGTAATAGTAAAATAATCCCAAATGCGATGCAAATGTCAAATTAAATTTAAGTTCCATAAATTAATCATGTGAGGGTCCGAGCCGCTCATGACCGTGCGCACGGCTAGTATACTAGTTTTACACTCTGCAGAGGTTGCGCATCTTTACCCACAAGTCATGTTACCCATCTGCCAAGAGACGGCCAATCCCTACACCTCTACCGAGGAGGCGAGGCAGGGTAACACTACGAGGCCTTTACAAAGTTCCACTAGCTTCAGACTACCCGCTACAGTTTATAGGAAGCTCCAGTGCAGGGTTCTTGCCTGACCGCCATCGCAGCAAAATCAACCAAGGACCTCCCTACACTGACCACTCCCCTACTGCCCTTGCCCCTTTCGGGTAAGGAAGACCTCCACTAGCTTTCCTAGTTAATCAGCCAAGGGCGTCCCATTAAACCCTTGTGGTAGCACTGTTTTCCCGGGTGGTCGCTCCATGTTCCCATTAATTTAATGATCTTAACATGAACAGTAATAATAACAAGATAATAACAGAATAATCATGAGTAGTGTATCTCCATACCCAATCCACATAATGCAATAGCAAGTACTACCCAAAAATGTTTCAGGGGTGAACAAGGTATAAAGATAACCAAAACTGGGGTAACCTAAAGGATCCCATCAAAATTAACCTATGCAGATCATTAAAATTAATAAGAACATGGCTGGGAAAATTAAGTGATCAAGGGCACAACTTGCCTTCAACAAGCTCCTGCTCAGCTATCTCTACTTGTTGAACCTCAGATTCCACAGTGGCCTGCTCGTCTACTCGCATCAACACAATACATACATAACATAGCATAAATTAACATCACATCAAACATGCAAATAGGACATACAGTAATAAACTAGATATTAAAATGAGATCATAGGAACTGGAATCACTAAAATTGGAGTTATAGATTTCAAGTTATGAATTTCTGTAGATTTTATGTATTTAATACAAGATTAAGTATTAGATAAATTTAAATGAGCCTTACATGCCAAAACAGAGGCACTAATGGTTGGACAATAATATTATAAAAATTTTGGAACTGGAATGGATCAATTTGGAGTTCATATGCATTTTCTATGAATTAAACAAGTTTCTAGATTTATTTTTGTATTAAAAATCGATTTCTAATATTAATTCCCTATTTTCCCAAGTTTCTGGATCGGGCCACATTTATCGAAAAGCGCAGGGGCTCGCTCGCAAGTTTTCCCGAGACTCAGGATAACCCCAAGGTGGACGGCGGGTTGATTTCAGTAAAGGCCAGGGGTTCTTTTGAAAATTGACCACGATGAAGGGCTACGGGCGATTCTCGGCCGTTGGATCGGACGCGAACGGTGTGGATTAGATTGATTTTATCCCGAACCGGTATCTAATCATACCCGTGGGATTGGAAATCCACGGCCCCGAGTATCCGAGCCGCAGATCAATCCCCGATCGTTTATTCCAAGATCTACGGTCAGATCGCGCCCAAGCGAACCGCTGCGCGCCTATCTAACCCCACCGTCGGATTAAAGTCCAACGCCAGGGGGGAGCTCCCCTAACCTCCTGCCAGCAGCCGAGCAGAGGTGCCCCGATCACAGCGGAGACGACGCTGTGCCCCGAGGGCCATCCCCTTCGCCGAACTCGATGGCCCAGGTCCTGCCCGACACGCGCGTAAGTGCAACATCGCATGGAGACCCCAGCGAACCCAAGGGGGAAATTTCTCAGGTACTGGCACGGTGGTGATGTCGGCCCCCCTGGGTGAGGCGGCGCCATGGCTGATCTACGGCCCAGCACCCCAGTTCCTAATTTTTCCCCCCGACTAGTCGATTCGCGGTAAGTGAACTACGGTGAACCTACAGGAGAGATTAATTACGCCGAGAGGGATGGACACAGCAGCAACCACGTTGAGGCGGGTTCATCAGTGATGTTGCATCCCCGTTGAGAAATTGGTTCAACCCCGCCCCGAATTCCCTGATCTACTCGAACATATTCCATCTCGTGGGTGTATTAGGTAACTTGGGCCACTTACCCGAAGTGAAGATGACCGCGGAGGTGGTCGGCCACGGCGACAGCGGTCCCCAGCCATTACGGAGGTCGGAGAGGATCGTGCAGTGACCCACGGGGACGAATTCGCTCCACGTAGTTCGCCAAGGTGCCACTGGTGACCCGAATTGACTCGTGGAGCAACGCCGACGACGAGCAACGCCGTTTGTCTGCGGCGGTGAGTCTTCCGCTGTCTTGGATGGCGCAGGCGGCGTAGCACGGCTCCACGCGATGGTGGCTAGAAATTCGGAGCAAGGAAGTGGTGGGGGGAGAAGGAGTGGGTATGGTCCGCGGCCAGCCGTTTTATGCCCAGGTAATGGTCTGGGTGGTTGGGGCGAGCTGCACGCGCCGGCGAGATAGCGGCGGCAGCTCCGGTTTGTTAGCGCGCGTGGGGAAGAACGGGCGAATGCGTGCCTGTGCGGATGACAAGGTGGACCCGGTCGCCAGCACACGGTAGAGAGACTGACAGCCGGGGGCCACATGTCGGCGCCCGGTGATCAGATAGGACGCGCGGCTGGCTTCCTCCAGTGGGCCGAAATGGAGGCCGGTCGGCCCACAAAGTCTTTTACTTTTTTTTCTTTATATTTTTTTTCTCTAATTTATTTTCTCCATTTCCAAGTTAAATTTGAATTTGGGATTTGAATTCAAACTTGTGCCACATTATTATCTATTACTTTTATGAAGTTAAAAATACCAATTTTAGAAATATAATTATATTATTTATATTTTTCATATTTCTCTTTTTCTTTCTCTTCTCTCCTTTTTCTTATTTCAAAACCCTAATTTCAAATTTAGGGTTTAATTCTACTTCTAGTAATTATTATATTATTATCATTAACCTTATTATTTTATTTAATGCACAAACATATAAACTCCAACATGATGCAATTTTTTTATCATTTGTTTGAATTAATCTCTAAATTTTTGTGTATGCTCTTTTTATTATGCAAATGAGGCACATAAAATTGAGGAGATCTCTCAATTATTCTTTGTATAAAATTTTGAGTATTACAAATCCTACCCCCCTTAACAAGAATCTCGTCCTCGAGATTTAGGAAGGACTAGGGAAAAGATGAGGAAAATCTATGTGAAGCTCTTCTTCTCTTTCCCAAGTTGCTTCATCTTCACCGTGGTGACTCCATTGCACTTTGCACATCTTTATAACCTTATTCCTTGTAACTCGAGTCAAAGTATCCAAAATCTCGATGGGGTACTCAGCATAAGTTAGATCCTCTTGAACACTAAGGTCCTCCATTGGTAACTGTTCTTCAGACACCCTGAGACATTTATTCAGCTGAGATACGTGAAAGACATCATGAACATCCGCGAGATGATCCGGTAACTCCAATTGATATGCAACCTCTCCCACTCGCTTTAAGATTAAGAAGGGTCCAATAAAGCGAGGGGACAACTTTCCTTTCACTTTGAATCTTCTCATACCCCGGAGTGGTGACACCTTTAAATAGACATAATCTCCCTCTTTAAACTCAAGCAGTCTTCTCCGGGTATCAGCATAACTTTTCTGTCTTGACTGCGCAGTTCTCAAATTCTCCCTTATTTGCTGGACTTGTTCCTCTGCTTCCTGTATAATCTCAGGCCCAAACAACTGCCTTTCACCAGTTTGATCCCAATACAAGGGAGTCCTGCACTTTCTGCCATACAAAGCCTCAAACGGTGACATCTTCAAACTGGCCTGATAGCTATTATTATAAGAGAACTCCGCATACGGCAAACTCTTATCCCAACTTCCACCATGTTTAAGGGCACAAGCTCTTAACATATCTTCTAGCACCTGGTTAGTCCTCTCAGTCTGCCCATCAGTCTGGGGATGATAAGCCCAACTAAAATTCAATCTCGTATCCAAGGACTCGTGTAACTTCTTCCAATACCGAGAGGTAAACTGTGATCCTCGATCAGACACGATTTTCTTTGGCACATCATGCAGACAGGCAATCCGTGCCATGTACAACTCTGCCAACTTAGCTCCGGAATATGTGGTCTTCACTGGAATAAAGTGGGCTACCTTAGTTAGCCTGTCCACAATCACCCATATAGAATCATATCCAGCAGACGTGCGGGGTAATCCAACAATGAAGTCCATGCCAATCTCTTCCCATTTCCACTCGGGTATCTTCAGTGGATGCAGTAGTCCGGCTGGCCTCTGGTGTTCAGCCTTAACTCTTTGGCACACATCGCACATAGCCACATGTGCAGCCACATCTCCCTTCAACCCATACCACCAATACTTTTGCTTCAAACCCTGATACATCTTAGTACTTCCAGGATGAATAGAATAAACTGAATCATGTCCTTGCTTTAAAATAGTCTCACGAAGGCTTTCAATCTCAGGGACACATATCCTGTCCTTGAACCACACATTGCCTTGATCATCTTCCGTGAATTCCGGACCTCGACCTTTAGTAATCATATCCTTAATATCTTGTATTTTAGCATCACCAACTTGTCCTTTGCGGAATTCTCGTTCCAAGGTTCATCAATAGTAACTCCTTCAGTGCGAGCAACTATCCCCAGGTTAAGTCTCCTGAAATCTCCAACAATCTCATCGGGTAGCTAGGTAACAACATCTGAATGAACATGTTCCTTTCGACTCAAGGCATCTGCAACCAAATTTGCCTTGCCCGGGTGATAGTGAATCTCCAAATCATAATCCTTAATAAGCTCCAACCAATGGCGTTGCCTAAGGTTGAGATCCTTCTGAGTGAATATGTACTTCAAGCTCTTATGATCCGTGTATACTTGGCACTTAGTTCCCATGATGTAGTGTCTCCAAATCTTAAGTGCATGCACAACGGCTGCCAGCTCCAAGTCATGAGTGGGGTAGTTCAATTCGTGTTTCCGCAACTGACGAGATGCATAGGCAATCACATGTCCTTCTTGCATGAGCACACATCCAAGTCCTTGGCCACATGCATCACAGTAAATGTCAAATCCCTTCTGCAGATCTGGCATAACCAATACTGGTGGCGACATTAGTCTCTCCTTCAATTGATCAAAGCTCTCTTGGCATTTCTCATCCCACTTGAATTCTTTCCCTTTCTCTAAAAGCGATGTCATAGGCTTAGCGATTTTAGAGAACCCTTCAATAAATCTCCGATAATATCCTGCGAGTCCCAAGAAACTCCGAATCTCAGTAACTGTAGTGGGCACTCTCCACTCCATTATCTCCTTCACTTTAGCAGGATCCACTGCTATTCCTCCATTTGAAATAATATGACCAAGGAATGGCACCTTGTCAATCCAAAACTCGCACTTGCTGAACTTAGCGTAGAGTTGATTATCTCGCAGCTTCTGTAGCACCAACCTTAGATGTTGTTCATGGTCACTTTCATTCCTAGAATCGATAAGAATATCGTCGATAAACACCACGACGAATCTGTCCAAATACTCCATAAACACTTTGTTCATCAAATTCATGAAATAAGTCGGGGCATTGGTTAATCCAAATGACATAACAGTAAACTCATATAATCCATATCGGGTTGAGAAAGCCGTCTTGGGAATATCCGATGGTCTAATTCTCGTCTGATGGTAACCGGATCGGAGATCATTCTTCGAGAATACTCTAGCACCTCTCATCTGGTCAAATAGATCCTCAATACGGGGCAACGGATATTTGTTCTTCACCGTAACATCATTAAGAGATCTATAATCCACACACATCCGCTACGATCCATCCTTCTTCTGTACAAACAAGACCGGTGCTCCCCAAGGTGAGGAATTCGAACGAATGTACCCAGCCTCTTGTAACTCTATTAATTGCTTCTTAAGTTCCTTTAACTCTTCCATAGACATCTTGTATGGCCGTTTAGAAGTAGGAGCAGTTCCAGGTAAGAGATCTATGACAAACTCAACTTCCGTATCTGGTGGCATCCCTGGTAACTCCTCTGGAAAGACATCCGGAAAATTCTTAACCACACGGATGTTGTCACCAACAAACTTCCCATCGACTAAGAATGACGCTAGTCCGATGGTGGTAGTTACTAAAATCTCAACTTCGAATCTTTGTCCTTTGGAGCTAGTGAGTTCTACGGTTCCCTTAGCACAGTGTATATACTGCATTTGCCTTTCTTAACCATGACATACCAAGGATCATATCTATAGTGCTCTCTTCTAACACTATAGAGGTAGCCCATCTGGGTTAGAAATACAGGGTAAGAAAGGAAGAATTATAGACAAGGCGAGCAATTACGAGGAATGTTACTGCGGGGGATTTATTAGCTAAGTAGATTAGTGTGTTATCTACTAAAGCTAATACATTACCTTATGGTGGTACATGCTAGGATGCCCAACTATAATGTTTCAATCAACCAAAGAAGCAAATCAAGCATTTAACATCAGAACAATCAACCAACATTTTTTTAATAGAGAAAATAGTTTTAGTTTTATCTTAGGTCTCCTATCTCTTAAAAAGTTCATAAATGTAGGATTCTAAGGTGTGAAATCCATCTTGTCTTAGAGTAGAAAAGGTAAGAATGATCAGAGTAGAACAGTATATGGTGAGACAGGATCAAGATAAGTATAGAGAGAATCAGAGTAAGGTAATTATAGAATGAATCAGAACAAGGTAAGTAGGGAAGGCTTTTGTCCATTTCTATCTAGGTTTCGTCCTACAGTCAACATTTCCTCTGATACCACTTCTGTAACACCCGGTTTTAAGGAACAAAGCCGGGTGCATCTCATACATGCGCCAAGAAGACAACATATATAATAACAGAGTGTATAGAGATAAATGTCATTAAACATCAGAGTATTTATTACAAAGCGGAAGACTTATTACAAAATAAAAGAATGAATATAAAACGAACTAAGGATCGTCGGCGCCAATGTCGACTGAGAAACGCCACCTAGATCAAGTCGGATGCCTCAGTGTTAGGCGGCTCCTCTTCGACCACCTGTTCTTCTCCTGTGGGGGGGTGTGAGACAGCAAGAGTGAGCTCACATACGTTCATAGCTCAACAAGTCATGGAGAATAATGTGGCATGAACTCACCAAAGGTGGGAGTTCATGTAGTGTAAGGCTGATCAATGAAATAGAGGCTGAAGCTGAGCATTGCTTTTATAAGATGGTCAAAATTTTATTAGCAATTACTAAGTGTAAGTAAATACCAAACCTTAGTAATAATAAAGAACAGTAATAGTAAAATAATCCCAAATGCGATGCAAATGTCAAATTAAATTTAAGTTCCATAAATTAATCATGTGAGGGTCCGAGCCGCTCATGACCGTGAGCACGGCTAGTATACTAGTTTTACACTCTGCAGAGGTTGCGCATCTTTACCCACAAGTCATGTTACCCATCTGCCAAGAGACGGCCAATCCCATACACCTCTACCGAGGAGGCGAGGCAGGGTAACACTACGAGGCCTTTACAAAGTTCCACTAGCTTCAGACTACCCGCTACAGTTTATAGGAAGCTCCAGTGCAGGGTTCTTGCCTGACCGCCATCGCAGCAAAATCAACCAAGGACCTCCCTACACTGACCACTCCCCTACTGCCCTTGCCCCTTTTGGGTAAGGAAGACCTCCACTAGCTTTCCTAGTTAATCAGCCAAGGGCGTCCCATTAAACCCTTGTGGTAGCACTGTTTTCCCGGGTGGTCGCTCCATGTTCCCATTAATTTAATGATCTTAACATGAACAGTAATAATAACAAGATAATAACAGAATAATCATGAGTAGTGTATCTCCATACCCAATCCACATAAAGCAATAGCAAGTACTACCTAAAAATGTTTCAGGGGTGAACAAGGTATAAAGATAACCAAAACTGGGGTAACCTAAAGGATCCCATCAAAATTAACCTATGCAGATCATTAAAATTAATAAGAACATGGCTGGGAAAATTAAGTGATCAAGGGCACAACTTGCCTTCAACGAGCTCCTGCTCAGCTATCTCTACTTGTTGAACCTCAGATTCCACAATGGCCTGCTCGTCTACTCGCATCAACACAATACATACATAACATAGCATAAATTAACATCACATCAAACATGCAAATAGGACATACAGTAATAAACTAGATATTAAAATGAGATCATAGGAACTGGAATCACTAAAATTGGAGTTATAGATTTCAAGTTATGAATTTCTGTAGATTTTATGTATTTAATACAAGATTAAGTATTAGATAAATTTAAATGAGCCTTACATGCCAAAACAGAGGCACTAATGGTTGGACAATAATATTATAAAAATTTTGGAACTAGAATGGATCAATTTGGAGTTCATATGCATTTTCTATGAATTAAACAAGTTTCTAGATTTATTTTTGTATTAAAAATCGATTTCTAATATTAATTCCCTATTTTCCCAAGTTTCTGGATCGGGCCACATTTATCGAAAAGCGCAGGGGCTCGCTCGCAAGTTTTCCCGAGACTCAGGATAACCCCAAGGTGGACGGCGGGTTGATTTCAGTAAAGGCCAGGGGTTCTTTTGAAAATTGACCACGATGAAGGGCTACGGGCGATTCTCGGCCGTTGGATCGGACGCGAACGGTGTGGATTAGATTGATTTTATCCCGAACCGGTATCTAATCATACCCGTGGGATTGGAAATCCACGGCCCCGAGTATCCGAGCCGCAGATCAATCCCCGATCGTTTATTCCAAGATCTACGGTCAGATCGCGCCCAAGCGAACCGCTGTGCGCCTATCTAAGCCCACCGTCGGATTAAAGTCCAACGCCAGGGGGGAGCTCCCCTAACCTCCTGCCAGCAGCCGAGCAGAGGTGCCCCGATCACGGCGGAGACGACGCTGTGCCCCGAGGGCCATCCCCTTCGCCGAACTCGATGGCCCAGGTCCTGCCCGACACGCGCGTAAGTGCAACATCGCATGGAGACCCCAGCGAACCCAAGGGGGAAATTTCTCAGGTACTGGCACGGTGGTGATGTCGGCCCCCCTGGGTGAGGCGGCGCCATGGCTGATCTACGGCCCAGCACCCCAGTTCCTAATTTTTCCCCCCGACTAGTCGATTCGCGGTAAGTGAACTACGGTGAACCTACAGGAGAGATTAATTACGCCGAGAGGGATGGGCACAGCAGCAACCACGTTGAGGCGGGTTCATCAGTGATGTTGCATCCCCATTGAGAAATTGGTTCAACCCCGCCCCGAATTCCCTGATCTACTCGAACATATTCCATCCCGTGGGTGTATTAGGTAACTTGGGCCACTTACCCGAAGTGAAGATGACCGCGGAGGTGGTCGGCCACGGCGACAGCGGTCCCCAGCCATTACGGAGGTCGGAGAGGATCGTGCAGTGACCCACGGGGACGAATTCGCTCCACGTAGTTCGCCAAGGTGCCACTGGTGACCCGAATTGACTCGTGGAGCAACGCCGACGACGAGCAACGCCGTTTGTCTGCGGCGGCGAGTCTTCCGCTGTCTTGGATGGCGCAGGCGGCGTAGCACGGCTCCACGCGATGGTGGCTAGAAATTCGGAGCAAGGAAGTGGTGGGGGGAGAAGGAGTGGGTATGGTCCGCGGCCAGCCGTTTTATGCCCAGGTAATGGTCTGGGTGGTTGGGGCGAGCTGCACGCGCCGGCGAGATAGCGGCGGCAGCTCCGGTTTGTTAGCGCGCGTGGGGAAGAACGGGCGAATGCGTGCCTGCGCGGATGACAAGGCGGACCCGGACGCCAGCACACGGTAGAGAGACTGACAGCCGGGGGCCACATGTCGGCGCCCGGTGATCAGATAGGACGCGCGGCTGGCTTCCTCCAGTGGGCCGAAATGGAGGCCGGTCGGCCCACGAAGTCTTTTACTTTTTTTTCTTTATATTTTTTCTCTAATTTATTTTCTCCATTTCCAAGTTAAATTTGAATTTGGGATTTGAATTCAAACTTGTGCCACATTATTATGTATTACTTTTATGAAGTTAAAAATACCAATTTTAGAAATATAATTATATTATTTATATTTTTCATATTTCTCTTTTTCTTTCTCTTCTCTCCTTTTTCTTATTTCAAAACCCTAATTTCAAATTTAGGGTTTAATTCTACTTCTAGTAATTATTATATTATTATCATTAACCTTATTATTTTATTTAATGCACAAACATATAAACTCCAACATGATGCAATTTTTTTATCATTTGTTTGAATTAATCTCTAAATTTTTGTGTATGCTCTTTTTATGATGCAAATGAGGCACATAAAATTGAGGAGATCTCTCAATTATTCTTTGTATAAAATTTTGAGTATTACAATGTCCGAATGTACCTGTTTACACATTATACTCCAGAAACATAGTTAAATCGTGTTTTTGAGGACCTTCGGAAGCCGAAGGCCCCCAACAGATCATAAGAGTTTGAAGTATATATTCACACAGAAGGATCTTAACCTTAGGCAACGCCGTTGGTTGGAACTTATTGAAGATTATGATTTGGAGATTCACTATCACCCGGGCAAGGCAAATTTGGTTGCAGACGCCTTGAGTCGAAAGGAGCATGTTCATTCAGCTGTTGTTGCCCAGCTACCCGATGAGATTGTTGAGGATTTCAGGAGACTTAACCTAGGGATAGTTGCTCACACTGAAGGAGTTACCATTGATGTGTAACCTACTTTGGAGCAAGAAATCCGCAAAGGACAGATTGGTGATGCTAAAATACAAGAGATTAAGGATCTGATTACTGAAGGTCGAGGTCCGGAATTCACGGAAGATGAGCAAGGCACCATATGGTTCAAGGACAGGATATGTGTTTCTGATATCGAAAGCCTTCGTGAGACTATTTTGAAGGAGGACCATGACTCGGATTATTCTATTCATCCTGGTAGTACCAAGACGTATCAGGATTTGAAGCAAAAATATTGGTGGTATGGATTGAAGAGAGACGTGGTTGCACATGTGGCTATGTGCGATGTGTGTCAAAGAGTTAAGGCTAAACACCAGAGGCCAGCTGGACTACTGCACCCACTAAAGATACCCAAGTGGAAGTGGGAAGAGATTGGTATGGATTTCATTACTGGATTGCCTCGCACCCAGAAAGGATATGATGCTATATGGGTGATTGTGGATAGATTGACTAAAGTGGCTCATTTCATTCCGGTCAAGACTACTTATAAAGGTTCTCAGCTAGCAGAGTTATATATGGCTCGGATTGTGTGTTTACATGGAGTACCAAAGAAGATCATGTCTGATCGAGGTTCACAGGTTACCTTAAGATTTTGGAGAAGCTTTCATGAGAATATGAATATGAAGTTGAACTTCAGTACAGCCTATCACCCTCAGACTGATGGACAGACTGAAAGGACTAATCAAGTATTGGAAGATATGTTGAGAGCATGTGCCCTTCAGCATGGAGGAAGTTGGGATAAAAGTCTACCATATGCTGAGTTCTCATATAACAATAGTTATCAGGCCAGTCTGAATATGTCACCTTTTGAAGCTTTATATGGGAGGAAGTGCAGGACTCCTCTATATTGGGATCAGACTGGAGAATGACAGTTCTTTAGGCCTGAACTGATTCAAGAAGCAGAAGAACAAGTCCGTATAATTCGAGAGAATTTGAGGGTAGCTCAAACCAGGCAAAAGAGCTATGCTGATAATAGAAGGAGAACATTGGAATTTGAGGAAGGAGATTATGTGTACCTCAAGGTGTCACCACTTCATGGAATGAGGCGATTTAAAGTTAAGGGCAAATTGTCCCCTCGCTTTATTGGACCCTTCATGATCTTTAGGCGAGTTGGGGAGATGGCATACCAACTCGAGCTACCTGTTAGTCTATCGGATGTGCATAATGTGTTCCACGTATCTCAACTGAAGAAGTGTCTATGTGTCCCTGAGGAACAGTTACCAATGGAAGAGCTCAGTGTTCAGGGTGATTTGACTTATACGGAATACCCGATCAAGATTTTGGATACCATGACTCGAGTTACCAGAAATAAGGTGATAAAGATGTGCAAAGTGCAATGGAGTCACCATGGAGAAGATGAAGCAACATGGAAAAGAGAAGAAGAGCTTCGTCTAGATTTTCCCCATCTTTTCCCTAGTCCTTCCTAATCTCGGGGACGAGATTCTTGTAAAGGGGGGGTAGGATTTGTAATACCCACTTTATAGGAAAAGTCTAAAAAGAGAAATTATATTACTTTATATATATGTGTTATCTATGTTTATCATTTCATGTGAACACCACAATTAAACAAATAAATAAGTGACAAAAGACACCCAAAAATAATACATGCATCATGCTGGGAATTTATTTTGTGTGCATTTTGTGGCAATATAAAAATAATGTTACAAGAAAAATGTTAAAGTTCAAAGTGGAATTTAAGATCTAAAAGAAATTCTGGAATTGAGAAAAGAGAAGAAAAGAACTATACAAATAGGATAAAATAAAAATATAGTTGAATTAAAAAATTTTCAGTCCATATTGTTATGTGAATATATACATTTAATCTAAACTTCACACACATAGATTTAAATGTGAAATTTAGAATTGGAAGAAGAGAAGAGAGAAGAAAAGAAAAAGAAAAAGAAAAAGAAAAAGAAAAGAAAAATAAATAAGAAATAGAAAAAACCCTACTCGGGCCGAATTCAATCCGCCTGGCCCACAAATGAATTCCGCGCGGCCCATCCCGCCCGTGTGTGCCTGCTAACTGGCGGTTTGGGTCCACCGGTCAGAAGCAGGATGTCGTGCTAGCGGGTCACTGCCGCGCGGGACCCGTTTGTCAGAAGCTGTTCCCGGGAGCGTGGACTCGGCTACTGTTCCTCTTCTCCACCAAAATCGCGTGTCGCGGTCACCACCATCTTTGCGAGCGCAACAGCTTGGGCGAAATTCCCTCGCTGCGTGCCTCAACTTGGGTATAAAGATCCCAGGCGCGTCCGCCTCCTCCAACCTATCTTCACGCGAGAATCGTTGACCACCACAAACAGTGAGGGGAAACTGGGGAGCCCGCCGCCGCCGAGGGACTTCAACGCGCCGTCGTCTCCCGAGCTTGTTTGCGCCTACTCTCGGCTGTTGGGCGGGACCACGGGGGCATGTGCGAGCGCTCAAATGGGAGTTTTGTGGTTGGGCAAGCTTTCGGTATGACACCACCTCGAACTCCCTTTCTCTCCCCTCGTCGTCAATTCATGCGTGGCCGAGGTAGAACCTGGGAGCTGCTCGGCGTTTAGCGTTGGGCGGCGTCGGAGTTGGGGATTCTAGATGGGGCACCTGGGAGGGGACAAACTACGGCGAGAGAGCGACTGGTGGCACTCCTCGTCGCTGGTGAGAGCTTCGGCGCATCGGGGCGCGCTGTGTGCATGCGCGCGATGGAGAAGAAGGCTAGTGACCGTGGGATTTCTAGTTGACGGCTGCGATTAGATATGGAGTATCCCATTCTCGCGCGACCGGTCCCAGCCCTTCGTCGGGAATCGGACGATAGAAAGCGTGTCTTCACTAAATTCGAATCTGGACCGTAGCTGGCTAATCGTAGGGCTGTAGCGTGATCGGTGGAGTGGATCGATCCTGCCCGTTGACCATTGATTGGGTGGTTGCGGGTGATCGTCGACTCTAGATGAAGATCGATCTAATCATGTGCGTTGGCGCTTCATCGGACGGCTAGGATCCCTTCATACCCCCTTCGGCCCTGGCACATTTCCTTAAGAGCCCCTGGTAAACCGAAAATCAACCCGCAGTCCACTTTGGTGGTCGTCTGTGTCATAGAGATATTTGCACTGAGACCCTTGTGCTTTCTAGGATTTGAGGCCCAGTCCAGAATGGTATTTAACCCGAGAATTTAAATTATAATTTGATTTTTAATGTATAAATAATGGCTAGAACTTATAAAATTTATAGAAAATTCATTGTTAATTCAAATTAACCCATTTCAGTTTCTAAAATTTTGTAATTTTATTCTCTATCACATAGAGGCTCTGTTTTGACATGAAAACAGTAAGAAGATTTAATTCTCACTTAATCCTATTTTAAGCATATAAAACCTTTGAAAATTCATATCTTAAAATCTATAACACCAAAAATTATGATTCCTGTTCCTAGGATTTTATTTTAATGTGTAGATTATTATTATGTATTTTGTTTATATGTTTGGTGTGATGTTAATTTTCTCTATATACTATGTATGTTTGTATTGATGCGAGTAGAAGAACCTGTGACTGAGGATCCTGGTGAGCAGCAGATAGAAGTAGCTGAGAAGGAGCTCATTGAAGGCAAGTTGTGCCCTTGACCACTTTTATACCCAATAATATTCTTTAATGTCATTTATTCATACATAGGTTTAATTTTGATGGGACCCGATAGGTCACCCTAGATTGTTTATCTCATTACCTTGTTAACCCATGAATCACTTGGGTAGTTTGCTATTGCTTTACATGGTTTTGGGATAATCATTTATTATATCCATGTTCCAATTATTTTGTTATTCTATTTATGTTCATGTCAAGATCATTAATGTTAATTGGAACATGGAGCTTAACTTGAGAAACACGTGCCACCACAAGGGTTTAATGGGACACCCTTGGCTGACTAATTAGGAAAGCTAGTGGAAGACTAGCTTACCCAAAAGGGGCAAGGGCAGTAGGGGAGTTGCATGCAAGGAGGTTCTCGGGTTGATTTTGCTATGATGGCAGTCAGACGGGGGATTCTTGCAAGTGCTCTTCCCATAAACTGTAGCGGGTTTTTGGAAGCTAGTGGAACTTTGTAAAGGTCTCGTAGTGTTGCCCTGCCTCGCCTTCTAGGTAGAGGTGTATGGGAGTCCTGATCCCTTGGCATATGGGTAACATGACTTGTGGGTAAAGGGTACAACCTCTGCAGAGTGTAAAACTGGTATACTAGCCGAGCTCACGGTCATGAGCAGCTTAGGACTCTCTAATTATTAAATTATGGAACTTAAATTCAATTTGTCATTTGCATTGCATGGGTTTATTATTAATTCTGTTCTATTACTTTATTTAAGGTTTGGTATTTACTTACATTTAGTAACTGCTAATAAAATTTTGACCAACTAATTAAAAGCAATGCTTAGCTTTAACCCCTGTCGTTGATTAGCCTTACACATCACATGAACTCCCACCTTTGGAGAGTTCATGTCCACTGGTTCCCCACAACTTGTTGAGCTATGATCATGTGTGAGCTCACCCTTGCTGTCTCACACCCCCCCAGACAGAAGAAGAGCAGGTGGTTCAGGAGGAGCCACAAGGCGAGGAGTTCGATCTGATCTAGGTGGCGTTTCCCCAGTCGACTTTTGCGCCAAGGACGATCCTTAGTTCGTTTTATATTTATCTTTTGTTTTGTAATAAGACTTCCGCTATATAATAAATACTCTGATTATTGTGACATTTATCTCTATATACTCTGTTATTATATATGTTGTCTTCTTGGCACATGTATGAGATGCATCTGGCTTTGTTCCTTAAAGCCAGGTGTGACGGATATCTTGTACAAATAAATTTGTTTACATGTTTGCAAATAAATCTTGAGTTGTATGTACCAGGATGAGCAGCATACTGAGGAGCAGCACAATGAGGAGGAGGAGCACAATGAGGTTGAGCAGCACAATGAGGAGGTGGAGCACAATGAGGAAGTGGAGCACACGACATGGGACCAGGCCGCGCAGCATCACCAGCCATGGTACCAGTGGGACCACTAGAGAGAGCAGCAACAGACGTGGGACTAGTGTAACGCCCCGAATTTTGCAGTTGAATTTTTTCTTTTCTTTACTCGCCAAATTCGGGCGTTACCTTTTCTTTTTCTTTTTTTTCCCCTCGCTAGACCTTGATCTTTTCCAAAGTTAGCGGGATTCGGTTTGGAATTCCCGTGTAAAGAAAAACCCTAAAATTGTTTTATGTTGTTTGATGCACCATGCCGAACTATGCATTCTTTGATTGTTTGAAAGTGCAAATGCATTCATCTAGGAAGATCGGATTTCGAAAATAAGGAGATAACCTTTTTCTTTTTCTTTTTCTTTTTCTTTCTTTCTCTCTCCCTCTTCCCTTCTCTCTCTCCCACGCCGTGGGCCGCCCCTGGCCGGCCCAGCCGCCCCTGCGCGCCCCCCTCTTGGGCCTTGGTTGGCCCAACCGCCCCCCACCCCCTCCCCTTTTCCCCAAACCCCCTCTCTCTCTCCCTCCCATTCTCTCCCTCTCCCCACCCTAGCCGCCGCCGCCCCCTACCCCCCTGCTCGGCCGCCCCTCCGCCGGCCCAACCGCCGCCCCCTGCAGCTTGGCCGCCCGACCCCGGTGAGCCCCCCCCCCCCTTCTCCCTCCTCCCTCCCTCTCCCCTCCTCTCTCCTTGGCAGCCCAGCCGCCTGGCCGCGCCCAGCCGGCCCCGGCCGCCCCTGGTCGTGCCCCCGGCCGCCCCAGCCCGCGCCCTGGCCGCTGGCCGCGCCCCCGCCCCTGCGTGCTCGGCCGCCCGCCTGGCCGCCGTGGCCGCGCGCCCCCCTGGCCGCCTGGCCCCTGGCCCCTGGCCGCCTGGCCCTTGGCCGCCCAGCCCCCCTGGCAGCTCAGCCGGCTCGGCCGCCCTGGCCAGCCCGGCCGCCCCCCTGCGCCGGCCGGTTCAACCGCCCCCCGGGCCGGTTCAACCGCCCACCGGGCCGGTTCAACCGCCCCGGCTCAGCCCCCCCCCCCCCCCCCCCCGCGCTCGGCCGCCCCTGCTCGGCCGGCCCAGCCGCCGGTTCAACCGCCCCCAGGGCCGGTTCAACCGCCCCCCTGTTTTTTTTATTTTATTTTATTTTATTTTATTTTACTTTCTGTGATCATAGTTATTTTATTTTAGGTAGGCTAATCATTGTTAATGTTATTGAAATATGAAGCTTAATTTAGAATTCCGTTACGCTAGTTGATTCATGCAATTAACTGTTTATCTCATTCAATGTTGATCAACTAAAAATGACTAGGTTTCCATTAGTGTACATAACAGAATTCTTTTGTTAAGAACCAATTGTAACTAATCATTAGTGCATAAAACTTTAACCCCCTGCGAGACCCTTTCCCGTTTCTTTCTAACCTTAATGAACGCGATATCGAATGTCATACTTAATGCATACTCGCTTTACTTGTTCCCTTGTATGGTGTACTGTTCTTTTGTATTAAATATGTGGATGTATGTATGTTTGCGCTCGCATAGAGAACGATCCGGTCGAAGAGCCCGAGGAATTCGCAGGAGAAGCCCCTGAGCAGCAGTCGGTTGGTGGAGGCAAGTGTCCTTTGACCTATTTCTGTCCTATTCATTCTTTAATTCACCCCCCGCATTACACATTTATACTTAAGGATTGACTAGCTTTTGTTATCCATGTCCTTGGTTAGCTATTTGGGTCGGATTATTACTGCTTAGTCTGATGCTATTGCTCAACTCTAATCAATGAACATGATGTGATTATCTATGATACGCTGTTTTCCCTTCTTATTTATGATCATACTTGTGGCATTTAAGGGGACTCGAGCGGTTTCTCGAGTGCCTCTCCGTAAGGACCTGTTCAATGGATGACCGCCCGGGAAAACAGTGCAACCATGAGGGTGGAATGGGACGCCCTTAGCTGAATAATTAGAGGAACCGGGGTGTAGTTCGCTTAGCCATTGTGCCGTCAATGGGGCTCGGTGTATGCGGCTCGCTCTGCCAAGGTTGATTTGTCCCTTGGGGAGGAGTGCGGTACATTTAGGAAACCTAACGGGTGGCTACAGCCCCGGGGAATCTTTGTAAAGGCTACGTAGTGAGACCCTGCCTATTCACCTTGGTAGTGTTTAAGGGTTTGATCGGCCCGAGGCAAGAGGGAATCACAGCTTGTGGGTAAAGTGCGCAACCTCTGCAGAGTGTTATGAAACTGATATATCAGCCGTGCTCGCGGTTATGAGCGGCCAAGGGAGCTCCAGAGATTAGTGATACTTGATCAGAGATACTTTGGTACAGGTGGCAATGAGATTGATGGTTCTGATTATGATTATGGTATTGGTAAGTGGTATTCTTTCCGTTTGGAAAGGATACATCGGGCTAATAACTTGGGTTAATGTTAAAACCTGGCTCTCTACTAGTAAGTAATAACCTGACCAACTAAAAGCAACTGCTTGACTTACCCCCACATAAAGCTAGTCCACTACAGCCAAACAGGATACTTGCTGAGTATGTTGATGTGTACTCACCCTTGCTCTACACACCAAACCCCCCCCCCCCCCAGGTTGTCAGCATTGCAACCACTGCTCAGGAGAAGATGAAGCTGTGGAAGGAGACTTCCAGGAGTTCCAAGACTACGACGAGTTCTAGGCGTGGGTTAGCGGCAACCCCCAGTCGGCTGCCTGTGAAGGCCGTGTTATCTACGTTTCTTTTCCGCACTTTGATTTATTGTAAGAACTATATGGACGTCTCAGACGTATGATGTAATCGACTATTATTTCCCTTTTAATACTATTTGAGCACTGTGTGATGATGTCCATGTTATGTAACTGCTGTGTACGTGAATAACTGATCCTGGCACGTACATGGTTCGCATTCGGTTTGCCTTCTAAAACCGGGTGTGACATAAGTGGTATCAAAGCCGTGCTGACTGTAGGACCGCTAGCCTAGAGTAGAATGGTCGTTCTAAGGATTATGGACCTCTGTCCTTGCCTTGACTTTGGTACCCCTTCAAAAGTTGGTCCTACTGACCAAACCTATGTTCTACTATATATTATACCTTGCTGAAAATTTTGTTTTATTCTGATCCTTCATTTATTTATGATTCATTATTTGCCGGTCATATTAATTCTGTTCTCACCCTTTTGCTTGCGATGTCTTTTGTAGATGGCTCGTCTTAGACACACTGCACGAAAGTCCGTCATCCCCTTCTTACCCTCCCGCCTTGCTGAGCGTCCGCTTCGCCGTCCCGTGGCCAGACAGTCCAGCCACTTGGAGAGACTGCACCACCGCCTGCATGAGGAGCAGGAACGTCGACGACAGGAGCAGCAGGGCTCTTCTTTCTCGCTCCAGCAGGAGATAGAGTCTGTGAGGAGCTGCTCTCCTGTGCTTCCCCTGGAGGCGCCCCCTGCACCACCACTGGGCGCCCCAGCTTCTGGAGTAGCTGTTGGAGGAGACCCAGACGGCGGAGGTGGCGACGACAGCTTGAGCCACGACATCGACTTCTCTGCTGACCATGAGCCGGAAGGATGGGTTGCTCGACCCATCACTCGCGACGCTGCTCGCGGGTGTCACTTCCACGACGCGCTCGACACCCTGCTACGTCGGGCACTTGACCGGCGTACTTGGTCCATCGAGTATCGCTGTGTGGTCTACCAGCATAGTCGCGGGGTCTACCCGGACCGCTGGGAGGCGACCTGTTTGGTGCGCCGTCCGGAGAACAGTCTCCAGGGCGCGGAGGCTTGCTCAGAGCACTATTCTATCTCTGAGCGGGACTCAGCTGAGGCAGCCATGCAGGATGCTGCACGGCGTGCGCTTTCGCACTACTGCTCGGTTCTCGGTGGGGTAGCTGACGGTCTCGACCTGAAGTATTACCCCCGCCGTCCATCTGGCAGCACAGGAGGCGTGATTGTTTCACCTGCTGGTGAGGACAATCCTAGGTTGAGCAGCACAGTCAACCTAGCCGCCGTGCTAAACACGGAGCTGGACCATGCATTAGACGAGCTGAGTAGGGCTCGTGCTGAGATCGCCCTGCTGCGGGCTGAGCGCGCGGAACGTCGTCACTTGGATGATGGTTCCCCCGCTCCCGTTGGGACTCAGCACCCGTACCGCTCACCTCGGCGTGGACACCAGTCTTATGGCAATCCCGACTGCAAGACCAAGATAAATCTAGAACCATAGCTCGTTAGAGTTGGATCTTGTAATTAATATGAAATATATATACATAGAAGCTTCAGTCTTAGCGTTAGTCTCGGTCTTAGTTAGTCTTAGTTAGACAGGGTAGTTTGCTATATCCTGTGCATTTATGTTTGTCATGATGAACTATGTTTGGTTTGGATCTTTGTAATGATTGTCACCAGAGTGTGAGTTTCCCCTGCATTTTGGTTTACCTATTATGTTAATGGAGTTAGTTATATAGTTGGGAAAACCTTTATTCTACTTTCCTCTTTATCTGAGAGGCTGTGTGGTCTGTGTTGGAGATCAGTGAAGATGCTCATCTGTTCAGTGCTGTTGGAGAATTCTATACTCTTTTCTTATGCTGCAAGATTTGCCAGATCAGTTCTGATGTGTGGTTGCATTCTGCAGATGTCAGAGAACAGGCGCAGAGGAGGAAGGCGTGCTCAGCAGGAGCAAGCCGCTCCGCAGGATGAGGCGCCCCAGCAGCAGCATCTGCCACCCCCGCCCCCGATGTCGATCGAGCAGATGTTTCTGATGCAGACTCAGGCAGTTCAAGCCATCGGTCAAACTCTGGCCGCCATTCAGCAGCAGCAGCAGCAGCAACAGCAGCAGGCTCCACCCCAGCCTCAGATGCCTCAGATGCCTAGAGACAAGCGTGCTGAGTTCATGAGAGGTCATCCACCAACGTTCGCTCACTCTTCTGACCCCATGGATGCTGAAGATTGGCTGCGCACTATGGAGCGGGAGTTGCATACCGCTCAGTGTGATGACAGGGAGAAAGTCTTGTATGGCCCCCGTCTGTTGAGAGGAGCAGCCCAATCATGGTGGGAGTCTTACCTCGCCACCCATGCCAACCCCGATGCCATCACCTGGGAAGAGTTCAGAGGTAGCTTTCGTCAGTACCATGTGCCTGCAGGTCTGGTGAACAGTGTATTCATGGATTATCTCAATAAGTTTGTGGTGGTATTCATTGATGACATTCTGATTTATTCTCAAAGCGAAGAAGAACATGCAGATCATTTGAGGATGGTATTGCAGAGATTGCAAGAGCACCAGTTGTATGCAAAGTTGAGCAAGTGTGAGTTCTGGATCAGTGAAGTCCTGTTCTTGGGTCACATAATCAACAAAGAAGGATTGGCTGTGGATCCAAAGAAAGTGGCAGACATTCTGAACTGGAAAGCGCCAACGGATGCTCGAGGAATCAAGAGCTTCATTGGAATGGCCGGATATTATCGGCGATTCATTGAAGGGTTTTCGAAGATTGCGAAACCAATGACAGCGTTGCTAGGCAACAAGGTTGAGTTCAAGTGGACCCAGAAATGTCAAGAGGCCTTTGAAGCGCTGAAAGAGAAGTTGACAACAGCGCCTGTCTTAGTCTTGCCTGATGTGCACAAGCCCTTCTCTATGTACTGTGATGCTTGCTACACAGGTTTGGGATGCGTGTTGATGCAAGAGGGAAGAGTTGTGGCTTACTCGTCCCGACAGCTGAAGGTTCATGAGAAGAACTACCCAATCCATGATCTAGAGTTGGCAGCAGTGGTTCACGCACTGAAGACATGGAGACACTATTTGTATGGGCAAAAATGCGATGTTTACACAGACCACAAGAGTCTGAAGTACATATTCACTCAGTCAGAATTGAACATGAGGCAACGAAGATGGTTAGAGTTGATCAAAGACTATGAGTTGGAGATCCATTACCATCCAGGCAAAGCGAACGTAGTGGCAGATGCTTTGAGCAGAAAGAGTCAAGTCAATTTGATGGTCGCTCGTCCGATGCCTTATGAGTTGGCCAAAGAGTTTGACAGGTTGAGTCTCGGATTTCTGAACAATTTGCGAGGAGTCACAGTTGAATTGGAACCTACCTTGGAGCGAGAAATCAAAGAAGCGCAGAAGAATGATGAGAAGATCAGTGAGATTCGGCGACTGATTCTAGATGGCAGAGGCAAAGATTTCCGAGAAGATGCTGAAGGTGTGGTATGGTTCAAAGACCGCTTGTGTGTTCCCAATGTCCAGTCTATTCGGGAGTTGATTCTCAAGGAAGCTCATGAGACAGCTTATTCGATTCACCCTGGCAGTGAGAAGATGTATCAGGATCTGAAGAAGAAATTCTGGTGGTACGGAATGAAGAGGGAAATTGCAGAGCATGTGGCTATGTGCGATAGTTGTCGAAGAATTAAGGCAGAGCACCAGAGACCTGCTGGATTGTTGCAACCGTTACAGATCCCTCAGTGGAAATGGGATGAAATCGGCATGGATTTCATAGTCGGATTGCCTCGCACTCGAGCCGGCTACGATTCCATTTGGGTAGTAGTGGACCGTTTGACCAAGTCAGCCCACTTCATACCTGTCAAGACCAGCTACAACAGTGCAGTATTGGCAGAGTTGTATATGTCTCGGATCGTTTGTCTTCATGGTGTGCCAAAGAAGATAGTGTCAGACAGAGGAACGCAGTTCACCTCTCATTTCTGGCAGCAGTTGCATGAAGCCTTGGGCACACATCTGAATTTCAGTTCAGCTTATCACCCGCAGACAGATGGTCAGACCGAAAGAACCAATCAAATTCTCGAAGACATGTTGAGAGCCTGTGCGTTGCAAGATCAGTCCGGATGGGACAAGCGATTGCCTTATGTAGAGTTTTCTTATAACAACAGTTACCAGGCCAGTTTGAAGATGTCACCATTTCAAGCGCTCTATGGACGGAGTTGTAGAACTCCGTTGCAATGGGATCAGCCTGGAGAGAAGCAAGTGTTTGGGCCAGACATTTTGCTTGAAGCCGAAGAAAACATCAAGATGGTCCGAGAGAATCTGAAGATAGCGCAATCAAGGCAGCGAAGCTATGCAGACACAAGAAGAAGAGAGCTGAGTTTTGAAGTCGGAGACTTTGTCTATCTGAAAGTGTCACCGATCAGAGGAGTCAGAAGGTTCGGAGTGAAAGGCAAGCTAGCACCCCGCTACATTGGTCCGTACCAGATCCTCTCAAAGCGTGGAGAAGTGGCCTATCAGCTCAGTCTGCCAGAAAATTTGTCCGTTGTGCATGATGTCTTTCATGTGTCTCAGTTGAAGAAGTGCTTGCGTGTGCCAGAAGAGCAGTTGCCAGTGGAAGGTCTGGAAGTCCAGGAGGACTTGACCTACGTTGAGAAGCCAGCTCAGATCCTTGAGATTGCAGACAGAGTCACCCGAAGGAAGACCATCAGAATGTGCAAAGTCAGATGGAATCACCACTCTGAGGAAGAAGCAACCTGGGAGCGTGAAGATGATTTGATGGCCAAGTACCCAGAGCTCTTTGCTAGCCAACCCTGAATCTCGAGGGCGAGATTCTTTTAAGGGGGATAGGTTTGTAACGCCCCGAATTTTGCAGTTGAATTTTTTCTTTTCTTTACTCGCCAAATTCGGGCGTTACCTTTTCTTTTTCTTTTTTTCCCCTCGCTAGACCTTGATCTTTTCCAAAGTTAGCGGGATTCGGTTTGGAATTCCCGTGTAAAGAAAAACCCTAAAATTGTTTTATGTTGTTTGATGCACCATGCCGAACTATGCATTCTTTGATTGTTTGAAAGTGCAAATGCATTCATCTAGGAAGATCGGATTTCGAAAATAAGGAGATAACCTTTTTCTTTTTCTTTTTCTTTTTCTTTCTTTCTCTCTCCCTCTTCCCTTCTCTCTCTCCCACGCCGTGGGCCGCCCCTGGCCGGCCCAGCCGCCCCTGCGCGCCCCCCTCTTGGGCCTTGGTTGGCCCAACCGCCCCCCACCCCCCCACCCCCTCCCCTTTTCCCCAAACCCCCTCTCTCTCTCCCTCCCATTCTCTCCCTCTCCCCACCCTAGCCGCCGCCGCCCCCTACCCCCCTGCTCGGCCGCCCCTCCGCCGGCCCAACCGCCGCCCCCTGCAGCTCGGCCGCCCGACCCCGATGAGCCCCCCCCTTCTCCCTCCTCCCTCCCTCTCCCCTCCTCTCTCCTTGGCAGCCCAGCCGCCTGGCCGCGCCCAGCCGGCCCCGGCCGCCCCTGGCCGCGCCCCCGGCCGCCCCAGCCCGCGCCCTGGCCGCGCCCCAGCCGCGCCCGGCCGCGCCCTGGCCGCTGGCCGCGCCCCCGCCCCTGCGTGCTCGGCCGCCCGCCTGGCCGCCCTGGCCGCGCGCCCCCCTGGCCGCCTGGCCCTTGGCCGCCCAGCCCCCCTGGCCGTGCCCCCCTGGCAGCTCGGCCGGCTCGGCCGCCCTGGCCAGCCCGGCCGCCCCCCTGCGCCGGCCGGTTCAACCGCCCCCCGGGCCGGTTCAACCGCCCCGGCTCAGCCGCCCCCCCCCCCCCCCCCGCGCTCGGCCGCCCCTGCTCGGCCGGCCCAGCCGCCGGTTCAACCGCCCCCAGGGCCGGTTCAACCGCCCCCCCTGTTTTTTTTTATTTTTTTTATTTTATTTTTTTTTATTTTACTTTCTGTGATTATAGTTATTTTATTTTAGGTAGGCTAATCATTGTTAATGTTATTGAAATATGAAGCTTAATTTAGAATTCCGTTACGCTAGTTGATTCATGCAATTAACTGTTTATCTCATTCAATGTTGATCAACTAAAAATGACTAGGTTTCCATTAGTGTACATAACAGAATTCTTTTGTTAAGAACCAATTGTAACTAATCATTAGTGCATAAAACTTTAACCCCCTGCGAGACCCTTTCCCGTTTCTTTCTAACCTTAATGAACGCGATATCGAATGTCATACTTAATGCATACTCGCTTTACTTGTTCCCTTGTATGGTGTACTGTTCTTTTGTATTAAATATGTGGATGTATGTATGTTTGCGCTCGCATAGAGAACGATCCGGTCGAAGAGCCCGAGGAATTCGCAGGAGAAGCCCCTGAGCAGCAGTCGGTTGGTGGAGGCAAGTGTCCTTTGACCTATTTATGTCCTATTCATTCTTTAATTCACCCCCCGCATTACACATTTATACTTAAGGATTGACTAGCTTTTGTTATCCATGTCCTTGTTTACCTATTTGGGTCGGATTATTACTGCTTAGTCTGATGCTATTGCTCAACTCTAATCAATGAACATGATGTGATTATCTATGATACGCTGTTTTCCCTTCTTATTTATGATCATACTTGTGGCATTTAAGGGGACTCGAGCGGTTTCTCGAGTGCCTCTCCGTAAGGACCTGTTCAATGGATGACCGCCCGGGAAAACAGTGCAACCATGAGGGTGGAATGGGACGCCCTTAGCTGAATAATTAGAGGAACCGGGGTGTAGTTCGCTTAGCCGTTGTGCCGTCAATGGGGCTCGGTGTATGCGGCTCGCTCTGCCAAGGTTGATTTGTCCCTTGGGGAGGAGTGCGGTACATTTAGGAAACCTAACGGGTGGCTACAGCCCCGGGGAATCTTTGTAAAGGCTACGTAGTGAGACCCTGCCTATTCACCTTGGTAGTGTTTAAGGGTTTGATCGGCCCGAGGCAAGAGGGAATCACGGCTTGTGGGTAAAGTGCGCAACCTCTGCAGAGTGTTATGAAACTGATATATCAGCCGTGCTCGCGGTTATGAGCGGCCAAGGGAGCTCCAGAGATTAGTGATACTTGATCAGAGATACTTTGGTACAGGTGGCAATGAGATTGATGGTTCTGATTATGATTATGGTATTGGTAAGTGGTATTCTTTCCATTTGGAAAGGATACATCGGGCTAATAACTTGGGTTAATGTTAAAACCTGGCTCTCTACTAGTAAGTAATAACCTGACCAACTAAAAGCAACTGCTTGACTTACCCCCACATAAAGCTAGTCCACTACAGCCAAACAGGATACTTGCTGAGTATGTTGATGTGTACTCACCCTTGCTCTACACACCAAACCCCCCCCCCAGGTTGTCAGCATTGCAACCACTGCTCAGGAGAAGATGAAGCTGTGGAAGGAGACTTTCAGGAGTTCCAAGACTACGACGAGTTCTAGGCGTGGGTTAGCGGCAACCCCCAGTCGGCTGCCTGTGAAGGCCGTGTTATCTACGTTTCTTTTCCGCACTTTGATTTATTGTAAGAACTATATGGACGTCTCAGACGTATGATGTAATCAACTATTATTTCCCTTTTAATACTATTTGAGCACTGTGTGATGATGTCCATGTTATGTAACTGCTGTGTACGTGAATAACTGATCCTGGCACGTACATGGTTCGCATTCGGTTTGCCTTCTAAAACCGGGTGTGACAACTAGTGGGGCCAACAGGCCAAACCGGCTGACAACCCGATGGATGATGGCTCAGGAGGCTCTTCAGCGACACGCACACGTCGCTCAAGAAAAAGCCACTCAGTAAAGCCTCGTCACGCGATAGAGCGAGAGGCTGATAGGATCTTAATCATGCCTCATGGAGATCGGTGAGTGTAATATATTAACTTATCTCATATAACTATTATGTGTATTGTTAATGTTTTTGTGTAATGTAGGAATTGGGAGGACCTGTCCTTTGACGGTAAGGGACACCACACTCAGGTTAACCTTACGTTGGGTTCTCTTTGCCGCCTTCACTACCCTACTATAGTGAAGGTGTCAAACGGTGATACCGACGATGAGGTGCTCGTCAGTACCTGGGACGAGTACAAGTTTAAAAAGCAACGAAACCACACCGACAGACAGGGACTTGTGCGTCATGAATTTTGGGTATGAATTCTTTATTGTTTTTGTTATGTTTCTTAATATTGTAATTCCATGACTTATACCATTGTATTTTATTCTTTATGTTGTAGCTTCGATATCGGTTGCCTGACGGAGAGGATTACATGGGGCACGCTTAACGTGTGTTCCAAAACAATGCAAAGAAGCTGGTGAAGGATGCCATATACTATGCGAGAATTCAGGCTACAAAACTGTATTTTCAAAATCATCCAGAAGAAGCAGGCCCCTTGAATAAAAAGGAAGGGTCCTCAAAGATATATTTGACTGAGGATCAATATCGTGAGGTTAGTATTCAATTTGTTTTACCCTTTTTATTGATTGTTGTGATTGATATAATATGTAACATTGTGTGTGCAGGTGATGGTTCCATGGATGACGCCCGTGCCTGATGCGTACTATGCTTGGTGTCGATATTGGGCTTCTGAAGGCTTCCAGAAAGCGTCAGCGCATCATAGGCAATGTTGAGGAACCAATCCTAACCACAAGTTTGGCGGTGACACATGCTCCGAAAAGCTAAAAGAATGGTAAGTTTGATCTAGCTATGTCGATCACCAAATAGTACGATTGCTTATGAATGTTTTTTGTTTATATAGGAAGCTACAAGTGGCCAAAAGCCTAGTGACATTGAGGTCTATCAGGAGGGCCACAAAGGACCAGACCCTAACAACCCTGACCAGCTCTGCAGCTACACAACCACGGATTGGCTGGTGAGTTTTGGCCCAAAAGTATAAATGTTCAAAGTATAGAAATTCCTACATTTGTAAGGTTGTGAATGATGTATAGGTGGCATATGGGGAGAAGATGGTTTGTCGCCATGGCCCTGACTTCGACTGGCGACATGAACCGGTGGATCCCTCGGTGGTGTACGCAAGTGGTGGTGGAAAATCGCATGGACGGTAAGCTCTAACTTATGAAATTATATGGTTGACATTAAATTGATTATGCAGTAATCACAATTTTTGAATCACTTATAGATACGCACTCTTCGACGGATTCATTGACTCGTTGTCGGTAAGATCTCAGAGGACGGGTTCCTCTTCCCGTAGCTCATGCTCTCGTCGACCGAACGAGCAGGAGTTGGAGATTATGAGGATGCATGAAGAGATGAGACAACAACACGAATTTATGGAGGCTTGCAATGCACATAACCAAGCAAAGTATCCAGTGAGTATACATAATTCGAACTCTAAATTATTATATTCCAATACAACATCTTCAATAGTAACACATATGTTTAATAGTTAATGTAGCAACAGGGCATGGCAACAAATATTCCACCGCCACCACAATGGAGCCAGTTTGCATCCACACCAGCTCCGCCACCACAGTTCAACACCCCTCCGACACATATACCTGCACCTGAAGATAGGGTACGTTTGATAACTCTTGATGAATTTATACACTTGTATACTTTTTGATATTTGTATTAAAAATGTTGATATTTTCTAACTTGCATAGGTTACGCCCGATGCGTGTGGTAGTGGGTCTGATCCCGCAGCAGGGACTGGATTTTTTGACTCCCTCTTCGCGTTCCCTCCTCCTGGTGGTGGCAGCGGTCAAAGCTCTAACCACCCAAGTGGTGGTTTTCTCTAAACACTTGAACTCGTGCACGCTATGTTTCTTAACTCGTGGATGTTATGTTTCTTAACTCGTGGACGCTATGTTTTTCGCAAACTAAACACTTGAACTTATCTCGTTGTTCATATTTGAAATGTTTGTGTAAACTATGTTGGTGATCTTAAGTTTGTGATGTGTGAATTGATTATCAATGCATGTGTTTGTAATGTGTATGTTCTGTGTGATGATATATATGTTTTGTTTGCAATTATGGAGAAATAGTGACCTAATTTGGTGCTGGTTTTGTAGCATTATAGGTTAATTCCCGTCGGCCCAGTTAATTCTCGTCGACTATGGTCAAACCGACGGGGATTAACAATTAATCCATGTCAACCCAGTTAATCCCCGTCGGTTCACCTGGCCGACAGGAGTTAACAGTTAATCCCTGTCGGTTCCCCTGGCCGACAGGAGTTAACAGTTAATCCCCGTCGGTTCCCCTGGCCGACGGGAACAGTTAATCCCCGTCGGTTGCCCTGGCCGACGGGAGTTAATGCTTATTCTCGTCGGCTTGTACTTGGCCGACGGGAGTTAACAGTTAATCCCCGTCGGTTCCCCTGGCCGACGTGTAACACCCTGAATTTGGGGGTATAAAATTTCTTTGCTCATATTCACAAATTCAGGTGTTACTTCCCTTTTCTCATCCTTCCCCAATCCTCTCTTTCTCATTTCTATAGGAGAAAAGTGGTTATTTTATTTATAATTATAGTCTATTAGCTCAAACTCCAGGGGAGTATGAATTGTTGCGTCATGTTGAACCCTAGATTTCACTTTTGTTTGGTGCATAATTCTCAAAAAGTCTAATTTGAATTTGTGGCTCATTTGAATTTGAATCAAATAGAGAAAATAAAAAGAAAAGAGAAAACAAAAACCAAAATAAAAGAAAAAGGAAAAAGCCCAAACCCCCGCCCCCCTCGGCCTTTCGGCCCAATTGGCCCATCCCGTGCGCGCGCCTCCCCCCCCCCTCTCTCTGCGCCGCGGGCCCGGCCTGTCAGCGCGGCCGCCGTCTCCGCGCCCGCCTCCCTCTCCCTCTGCGCCGCGGGCCCGGCCTGTCAGCCCCGCCTTCCCCGCGCCCACGCCCGCTTTCCCCTCTCTCTCTGCCCGTGGGCCCCGGCTGTCAGCTTCTCCGTCTTCGCGTAACCGCCGCCGCGCGTGCCGCGGACTCCGCGCCCACGTCGCGCGTGGGGCTCGCCCCAACCCCGCCCTTGGCCACTTGAGTCCCGAACCCCACTCGCCCTCTCCCCCTCCCTCATTCGCGCACCAACAGGTCTCTCTCTTCCGCCTCTCCCTCGCTGCGCGCACGCCAGAGCGCCGCCGCCGTAAACCCCGCCGTTCCGAGCTCGTTTCCCGGCCGCCGTTGGAGCTCCGCCGTGTCCATTGCCACGGTGAGCTTCGCCCCGACGTCCACAACCCGGAACGCGCTCCAATTTCCCCTTCCCCTCCCTGTTTCTCTCTGCCCGCGCTCACCCGCCGTCCTCCGTGCAGCCGCCACCGTCGCCCCGGGCCGCCGTCGCGTCATCGCCGCCACCGAGGAGTCCCCGGAGCCCGCCTTGAGGTAAAGAACCTCTCCCGGCCCTATTGACCTTTGTTTTGCTCTCTATCGCGCTTAATTCCTCGCCGGAGTTGGTTAGCGCCGCCGCCGAGCCGCTTTGCCGTAGACCGCCCCCCTCCGGTGCCCCTGCCCCGACCCAGACCCCACCAAAGGATTCCCCGTGCCCTCCCCAACCTTCCCGGCCACTCCGGTCGCCCCAGAGACCCGCAGAGCCCCTGCGCCCCTCGTCTCCGGCGAGTTCTCCGCCGCGGGACGGGCGCCGTCGCCTCTGCTGGCCGGAGAAGAAGACAGCAGCCAGCCGCCCCATCCCCGCCGTCCATCTCAGATCGGACGACCCTGTTTCAAATAGCCCGAATCCAATCCTAGCCGTCCGCCCAAGATCCAACGGCCCAGAGCCGTTTCCCCCGCGCCCCGCCTCCCTGCCAACTGGGCCCCGCCTGTCAGCCCGCCCGCGCCCCGCTCTGCCGCTGGGCCCCGCCTGTCAGCCCCGCGCCCGCGCTGCCCGCCCGGCCCCGCCTGTCAGCCGCTCACGCCACCGCGCGCTCGCGCGCCCGCCCGCGATCTAATCTCGGCCGTTGATCTGAGATCCAACGGCTGTAGGAGCCCGATACCCCTTCGCCCGCGCGTTTTCTTAAAGAACCCCCCTGTTTTCTGGAAATTGAACCCGCCGTCCCTGGTTTCTTACAGTTAGGTCCTCGGACCTTTTATTTAATTCAAAATAGGTCCTTAGGGTATATTTTTAACCCCTAAACTTGTAAAATTCATAACTTTGCCATATGAACTCCAAATTAGGTGCTTCAAATTGCAAAATGTTCATAATATTATTATCTATCTGTTTATGCAATGTTTCCCTGCTGTTTCCATGTCCCAATTAATGGTTAATCATTAGGATAGGATTAATGTTATGGGAACCCTATTTGAGATAAATAAAAGATAGTAGACTTTAATAAAAGTTGGAGCACTTAAGTTTATGGACTTAAACACCTAAGTTTAGGAACTTAAAACCAGATAATGATTTAATCCCACCACTGACTTAAACCTTAGTAGTGGATAATGAATCACTTTGTATAGTCCCCTACCCTAGACCTAGAGAATACCAGAGTGCCTATCCCTTTTCTGTTATGAACTTGTGACCTCTCTCTGCTGCATATGTTTGGTATATTGTTTTTGTTTGTTTTTTCCCAAGTGCATAGTGTGAATGATTACTTTACGTAGACAACGAGCAGTCTGTGTTTTCCGAGGAAGTTGCAGAGGAAGTTCCTGATCAACAGTTTGGTGAAGGCAAGTGTCCTCTGACCCATTATGTCCTATTCATTTATAACTTACTACCCCGCATTACTTACTTGAAACCTAAGGATTGACTAGCTTTACACTTTACTTTATCCTTGATGACCTTATGGGCTATTATGGTTAGCTTTCTGCTACTGCCTTAACTTAATCAATGAACATGATGTGAATATCTATGATACTGTTATCCTGATGATGTTGATGATCTTGTGATACTCTAGGGGGCTCAGGCTGTTTCCTGAGTACCTCTCCGTAAGGACCTGTTCGTTGAGAGACCACCCGAGATAACAGTGCAACCATGAGGGTGAAATGGGGCGCCCTTAGCTAATTAATTAGAGGAACTAGAGGTGTAGTTGCTTCGCCGTCGTGCCGTCAATGGGGTCCAGGCACAGTGCTTGCTCTGCCGAGGCTGAGTGCCGAGGTTCTTTCGTTTTGCTTTTGTTAGTCACTCTCCTGCGGGGAGGAGTACTGTGTTTATCAAACTGGAGAAACCTAACGGGCAGCTATGATCTCTAGGGAATCTTTGTAAAAGCTACGTAGTGATACCCTGCCGGACCACCTAGGTAGTGGTCAATGGGGATTAGCTCTCCCCGGGCAGAAAGGGAATCATGACTCATGGGTAAAGTGTGCGACCTCTGCAGAGGGTAGTGAAACTGATATATCAGCCGTGCTCACGGTTAAGAGCAGCCTTGGGATCCTCTTTGATTAGAGATACAGTTGGTTCGAGATACAAGGATTATGTTATGGTTTTGGTTCGAATATGATGATGTTGTTCCTCGATGAGGGAATGGTTCATGGGTTGGTTAATGCTAAAATCTAGCTTCTACTAATGATAAATACCTGTCCAACTAAAAGCAACTGCTTGAGCCTAACCCCACATAAAGCTAGTCCACCTCAGCCAAACGGGACATTTGCTGAGTACGTTGATGTGTACTCATCCTTGCTTTACCACAAAACACCAGGTTGTCCGCATTGTAACCACTGCTCAGGAGAAGGTGAAGCCGTGGGAGGAGACTTCCAGGAGTTCCAAGACTACGACGAATTCTAGGTGTGGGTTGGCGGCAACCCCCAGTCAGCTGCCTGTGAAGGCCTTATCTTTACTGCGTTTCGCTAGCACTTTGATTTACCTGTTAAGACGATGACTATGTGAATGTCTATGACTCTGTGATGTAATAAGTTAATACTCTTTTAAGTTATTATTCGAGCAATGTGCATTGATGTTCATTTATGTAATCGCTGTGTACGTGAGTTCTGATCCTGGCACGTACATAGTTCGCACTTGGTTTGCCTTCCAAAACCGGGTGTGACACGACGGGAGTTAACAGTTAATCCCCGTCGGTTGCGCTGGCCGACGGGAGTTAACGCTTATTCCCATCGGTTTGTACTTGGCCGACGGGGATTACTTATTCCTGTCAGCCGCCGACGGGAATAAGGTTATCCCCAACACCTGATGGCCATCGGCTTAGGGCCGACGGGAGTTAGCCATTTACCGACGGGAATTAGTTATTCCCGTCAGTTTAAAAGCCAACGGGAATTAACTGGATTCCTGTAGTGTTAAAACCGATCAGATATACTCTAGTTGAGCTAAACTTTTGCACATACCTTCTCAATTAACTTTCCAAGTTATCCACAAAATTTGTTGAGCTCCAAAATAATCAAGGAGACTTTTGGGAATCAAAATACACTCAATCGGATTGAGGTTTTCTAAATAAATGCTCAAAAGGATGAGCTTTCACTCTCAAGAGTTGAATCTACCCAAATCAATTGGTGAAAATAATTTTGAGATGTCCTCGTACCTTCTAATCCACCCAAAAGTCTCCAAGAGTTCAAATCTAGAAATCTCTTTCAAAACCGAAAGAGAAGAAGACCGAGAGATGGAAAACCCAGAGCAAAATATGGCAAACAACACAAGATCTTGAGCCACCATGAATCTAAGAGTCCGATCCCTCCCTTCCCATGAGATTCATATGCTATAAGGTCACGTTACACAGATGAAATATTTGTACTGAGATAAGTTCATCTATAGATCTCACTCAATGGACTAGAGGAAGGGTCTACAAACATAGGAGGGTAGGCCCTCCATTTCTACGAGATTTATAGGCTACAAGGTCACATTATATAGATGGAAGATTTTTACTTAGATATCACTCAGAAGACTAGACAAAGGGGAAATCATAACAATGATGAAAATAAAAGAAGCGCTAGAGAGATAAGTTTAGTTGGATTAGCATCTCCCTTATCTACAAGGGCCCTATTGCACAATATCAACTTGCCCTTCGATTTTTTTAGCTAAACCACTTAACCCAAGAGGAAAATGGTCCAACTCAAGATCTATGCATTCAATGTCTTCGGGCTCTCCACGACTTCGTGTTGTGCCTCAATGCAAGCTTCATGATCCGCCTCCAGTTTCTACTAGAACTCCACCTGGATTTTGAGGATCGAGCCCGAAAACCATCCTCCTTGTGGGTTTGAGGCACAATCCATCAAAACTCCTAGAGGCCTGTATCTGCTATGCATCGTCCACAATCTCGACATGTGTTACTGTCATCCTCGGCCATCCGATCAATAAGTCCTCTAGTGCATTGGTTTGACTTTGTCGGGGACCATAATTAGGGGTACCCCCAAGACTCCTAATCTCAGCTGGTAACCCCCATCAGCACAAAGCTGCAAAGGCCTGATGGGCGCGATTAAGATCAAGGCTCAGTCCACTCAAGGGACACGATCTCACCTCGCCTGAGCCCAGCCTCGGGCAAAGGCAGCCGACCCCGGAGGATTCACGTCTCGCCCGAGGGCCCCCTCAAGCAACGGACACACCTTCGGCTCGCCCGAGGCCCAGTCTTCGCAGAGAAGCAACCTTGGCCAGATCGCCACGCCAACCGACCGTATCGCAAGAGCATTTATGCAAGGATCGCCTGACACCTTATCCTAACGCGCGCTCTTCAGTCGACAGAGCCGAAGTGACCGCAGTCACTTCGCTGCTCCACTGACCGACCTGACAAGAAAACAGCGCCGCCTGCCCCGCTCCGACTGTCGTGCCACTCGCCAGTGGCTAAGTCCAGCCTCATGCGACAGCGACTAAGTTCAGCCTCGGGCGACATAGGAAGCTCCGCCTCGCCCGACCCCAGGGTTCGGCCCCCGTCTTGGCCTCGGAAGATGAACTTCACCTCGCCCGACCCCAGGGTTCAGCCTCAACCACGACTTAGAAGATGATGAACTCCGCCTCGCCTGACCCTAGGGCTCGGACTCAGCCTCGGCTCCGGAAGACGACGAACTCCACCTCGCCCGACCCCAGGGCTCGGACTCAGCCTCGGCTCCGGAAGACGATGGACTCCGCCTCGCCCGACCCCAGGGCTCGGACTCAACCTCGATCTCGGAGGAATCGCCACCTCGCCCAAACTCGGGTCCGGACCGGCCACGTCGCCAGGGGGGCCATCATTACCCTGCCCCTAGCTAGCTCAAGCTACGGGGAACAAGACCGGCGTCCCATCTGGCTCGCCCCAGTAAACAAGTAATGATGACACCCCGCACGCTCCATGACGACGGCAGCTCCCAGCCCCTTACGTCAGCAAGGAGACGTCAGCAAGGATCCGAAAGCCCCGACAGCTGTACTTCCGTAGGGCTCCAGCGCTCCTTCGATGGCCACAACATCACATGAACAGGGTGCCAAAACCTCTCCGACTGCCACGACGGCATGTACTTAGGGCTCTAGCTCCTCTCTGCTAGACACGTTAGCACACTGCTACACCCCCCATTGTACACCTGGACCCTCTCCTTACGCCTATAAAAGGAAGGTCCAGGGCTCTCGTACGAGAAGGTTGGCCGCGCGGGAGAACGGGTCGACGCATAAGGCTCTCGCTCTCTCTCTCTCTCCCACGCAAACGCTTGTAACCCCCTACTGCAAGCGCATCCATCTGCCCTGGGCGTAGGACAACACGAAGGTCGCGGTTTCCCCTTACTATTCTCCCCCCTTTGTGTCCTGTCTCACGCCGACCCATCTGGGCTGGGACACGCAGCGACAATTTACTCGTCGGTCCAGGGACCCCCCGGGGTCGAAACGACGACAGTTGGCGCGCCAGGTAGGGGCCTGCTGCGTGTTGACGAACAGCTTCCCGTCAAGCTCCAGATGGGTAGTCTCCAGCAACCTTTCCAACCCGAGACGATGCTCTGTTTCGGGAGTCTTGAGTTCATGTCCCTCGACGGCAGCTACGACATGATACTCCTTCCTCCGCCGCGCGACAGCGACAATGGCGGCCGTCAGCTCGCCCGCCGGCGGCGGAATCAACGACGTCTTCCCCACATAGCGGAAGAACAACATCCGGATTTGTCCCGTCACCTCCCCCACCGACGGAGGAGGAGGAGGGGCAACCATGGCCAAGCAGGAGGCGGCACCTCGTCAGCTGTCGAGCAAGTTGACGACACCGGCGCCCCAGCGGGGGACACGTTGGGCTTCGACCTTGCGTCTGAGACGAAGACAAGCACCATTTCCCCGCAACACGCCAACCCCAAGCAGACGAACGACGCCAGCACGCTCGTGAAGGACTTGCTGGGCGTCGCCCTCGTACCTGAGACAACGGTGCAGTCCGCCCCTGACGCGACTTTGTCACCGCCCGTCGACCAAGAGGTACCGACCGATTCCCATCTCGTGCCTTTTGGATTTAGCTTCGACCCACCAAGCGACCTCGCTTTGGTGGAAGCCTTCATAGAGGCATGTACCAACCCTCCGGGGTACCATATGCGGTCGCCCTGGGACAGACTGACGGTCGTCTCGACCTACGGACCCTCGGGTTCCGAGGAAGATGACGAGCCCGACTTTTGTTGGGATTTCTCCGGGCTCGGTAACCCCAGTGCAATGCGGGACTTCATGACTGCATGCGACTACTGCCTCTCCGATTGTTTCGATAGTAGCCGCAGCTTCGGCGACGAGGACTGTGGCCCAAGTCGTGAATGTTTCCACATCGATCTAGGGGGTCCCAGCGAAGGCAACCATCTTGGTATGCCGGAAAACGGCGATCCCCCTAGGCCTGCGCTTCGCGTTGACATCCTTCGGGAGCTAGCTGTGGTCCCAGTCCCTGTGGGGGGTCAGGACGCACAGCTCGAGCAAATCCGTGAGATGCAGGCCAGGCTCGACGAGGGAGCAGGAACACTTGAGCAGTTCCGGCGGAACACCGGGCAGGAATGGGCAGACCAAGCTTCGGCCGGAGAAGCGCGTCATCTACCCTAGGGCATCCAGCACCGCATTGCCGACGACGTCAGGGCAAGGCCGCCACCGGCTTCCAGTGGGGTCGGCCAGAACCTGGCTGCAGCACCAATACTACTCCGCGTGATGCCGGAACCATCGACCACCGAAGGGCGGCGTATCCAGGGAGAGCTCAAGAATCTCCTGGAGGATGCCGCGGTTCGACGGGCCGAAAGCTCTGCCTCCCGAAGGCAGGGGTACCCCTCGGAGCATCGCGTCGTGACTTCCCGATTCGTGCGGGAAGCCTCGGTCCACACCGGGCGCACGCGCAACACGGCGCCTGTGGCCCCGGGTCGCCTCGGCAACGAGCACCACCACCGCAACCATCGAGCCCACCTCGACGAGAGGGTGCGCCGAGGCTACCACCCCAGGCGTGGGGGACGCTACGACAGCGGGGAGGATTGGAGCCCCTCGCCCGAACCACCCGGTCCGCAGGCTTTCAGCCGGGCCATACGACGGGCGCCGTTCCCGACCTAGTTCTGAACCCTGACTACCATCACAAAGTACTCGGGGGAGACGAGGCCAGAACTATGGCTCGCGGACTACCAACTGGCCTACCAGCTGGGTGGAACGGACGATGACAACCTCATCATCCGCAACCTCCCCCTGTTCCTCTCCGACACCGCTCGAGCCTAGCTGGAGCATCTGCCTCCGGGGCAGATCTCCAACTGGGACGACCTGGTCCAAGCCTTCGCCGGCAACTTCCAGGGCACGTACGTGCACCCTGGGAACTCCTGGGATCTCCGAAGCTGCCGCCAGCAGCCGGGAGAGTCTCTCCGGGACTACATCCGGTGATTCTCGAAGCAGCGCACCAAGCTACCCAACGTCACCGACTCAGACGTCATCGGCGCGTTCCTCGCCGGCACCACCTACCGCGACCTAGTGAGCAAACTGGGTCGCAAGACCCCCACAAGGCGAGCGAGCTGATGGACATCGCCACCAAGTTCGCCTCTGGCCAGGAGGCGGTTGAGGCCATCTTCCGAAAGGACAAGCAGCCCTAAGGCCGCCAGCCGGAAGACGTCCCCGAGGCGACTGCTCAGCGCGGCACCAAGAAGAAGAACAAGAAGAAGTCGCAAGCGAAACGCGACGCCACCGATGCGGACCTTGTCGCCGCCGCTGAGTACAAGAACCCTCAGAAACCTCCTGGAGGTGCCAATCTCTTCGATAAGATGCTCAAGGAGCCGTGCCCCTATCATCAGGGGCCCGTCAAGCACACCCTTGAGGAGTGCGTCATGCTTTGGCGCCACTTTCACAAGGTCGGGCCACCTACGGAAGGTGGCAGGGCCCACAACAATGACAAGAAGGAGGATCACAAGGCAGAGGAGTTTCCCGAGGTCCACGACTGCTTCATGATCTACGGTGGGCAAGTGGCGAACGCCTCAGCTTGGCACCGCAAGCAAGAGCGTCGGGAGGTCTGCTCGGTAAAGGTGGCGGCGCCAGTCTACCTAGACTGGTCCAACAAGCCCATCACCTTCGACCAGGGCGACCACCCCGACCGCGTGCCGAGCCCGGGGAAATATCCGCTCGTTGTCGACCCCGTCATCGGCAACGTCAGGCTCACCAAGGTCCTGATGGATGGAGGCAGCAGCCTCAACATCATCTACACCGAGACCCTCGGGCTCCTGCAGATCGATCTGTCCTCGATCCGGACAGGCGCGGTGCCTTTTCATGGGATCATCCCCGGGAAACGTGTCCAACCCCTCGGACAATTCAATCTGCCCGTCTGCTTCGCGACTCCCTCCAACTTCCGAAGGGAAACCCTCACGTTCGAGGTGGTCGGGTTCCGAGGAACCTACCACGCAGTACTGGGGAGACCATGCTACGCCAAGTTCATGGCCGTCCCCAACTACACCTACCTCAAGCTCAAAATGTCGGGCCCCAACGGGGTCATCACCGTCGGCCCCACGTACCGACACACGTACGAATGCAACGTGGAGTGCGTGGAGTACGCCGAGGCCCTCATCGAATCTGAGGCCCTCATCACCGACCTGGAGAGCCTCTCCAAGGAGGCGCCAGATGCGAAGCGCCACGCCGGCAACTTCAAGCCAGCAGAGACGGTTAAGTCCGTCCCTCTCGACCCCAGCAACGACGCCTCCAAGCAGATACGGATCGGCTCCGAGCTCGACCCCAAATAGGAAGCAGTGCTCGTCGACTTTCTCCGTGCAAACGCCGAAGTCTTTGCGTGGAGTCCCTCGGACATGCCTGGCATACCGAGGGATGTCGCCGAGCACTCGCTGGATATCCGAGGTGGAGCCCGACCCGTGAAGCAGCCTCTGCGCCGATTCGACGAAGAAAAGCGCAGAGCCATAGGCGAGGAGATCCACAAGCTGATGGCCGCAGGGTTCATCAAAGAGTATTCCATCCCGAATGGCTTGCCAACCCTGTGCTTGTGAGAAATAAAGGAGGGAAATGGCGGATGTGTGTAGACTACACTGGTCTAAACAAAGCATGTCCGAAGGTTCCCTACCCTCTACCTCGCATCGATCAAATCGTGGATTCCACTGCTGGGTGTGAAACCCTGTCTTTCCTCGATGCCTACTCAGGGTATCACCAAATCAGGATGAAAGAGTCCGACCAGCTCGCGACTTCTTTCATCACACCTTTTGGCATGTACTGCTACGTTACTATGCCATTTGGTTTGAGGAATGCGGGTGCGACGTACCAAAGGTGCATGAACCACATGTTTGGAGAGCACATTGGTCGGACCGTCGAGGCTTACGTCGATGACATCGTAGTCAAGACGAGGAAAGCCTGTGACCACCTCTCCGACCTTGAAACGACATTCAAGTGTCTCAAGGTGAAAGGCGTAAAACTCAATCCCGAGAAGTGCGTCTTCGGAGTCCCCCGAGGCATGCTCTTGGGGTTCATCGTCTCCGAGCGGGCCATCGAGGCCAACCCGGAGAAAATCGCGGTCGTCACCAACATGGGGCCCATCAAGGACTTGAAAGGTGTACAGAGGGTCACGGGATGCCTTGCGGCTCTGAGCCGCTTCATCTCGCGCCTTGGCGAAAGAGGCCTACCTCTGTACCGCCTCTTAAGAAAGACCGAGTGCTTCACTTGGACCCCCGAGGCCGAGGAAGCCCTCGGGAACCTGAAGGCGCTCCTTACGAACGCACCCATCCTGGTGCCTCCCGTTGCCGGAGAAGCCCTCTTAATCTACGTCGCCGCTACCACTCAGGTGGTCAGCGCCGCGATCGTGGTCGAAAGATGAGAAGAAGGGCATGCATTGCCCGTCCAGAGGCCGGTCTACTTCATTAGTGAGGTACTGTCCGAGACCAAGATCCGCTACCCACAAATTCAGAAGCTGCTGTACCCGGTGATTCTGACGCGGCGGAAGTTGCGACACTACTTCGAGTCTCATCCGGTGACTGTGGTGTCATCCTTCCCCCTGGGGGAGATCATCCAGTGCCGAGAGGCCTCGGGTAGGATTGCAAAGTGGGCGGTGGAAATCATGGGCGAGACAATCTCGTTCGCCCCTCGAAAGGCCATCAAGTCCCAAGTCTTGGCGGACTTTGTGGCTGAATGGGTCGACACCCAGCTCCCGGCAGCTCCGATCCAACCGGAACTCTGGACCATGTTTTTCGACGGGTCGCTAATGAAAATAGGGGCGGGCGCGGGCCTGCTCTTCATCTCACCCCTCGGGAAGCACCTCCGCTACGTGCTGCGCCTCCATTTCCCGGTGTCCAACAATGTGGCCGAGTATGAGGCTCTGGTTAACGGGTTGCGCATCGCCATCGAGCTAGGGGTCCGACGCCTCGACGCTCGTGGCGACTCGTAGCTTGTCATCGACCAAGTCATGAAGAACTCCCATTGCCGCGACCCAAAGATGGAAGCCTACTGCGACGAGGTTCGGCGCCTGGAGGACAAGTTCTACAGGCTCGAGGTCAACCACGTCGCCCAGCGGTACAACGAGACTGCGGACGAGCTGGCGAAGATAGCTTCGGCGCGAACAACGGTTCCCCCGAACGTCTTCTCCCGGGACCTACATCAACCCTCAGTCAAGACCGACGACACGCCCGAGCCCGAGAAGGTCTCGGCCCTGCCCGAGGCGCCCTCGGCTCAGCCCGAGGCACCCTGGGCCCCCGAGGGTGAGGCACTGCGCGTCGAGGGAGAACGGAATGGGGTCCCGCCTGATCGAGACTGGCAGACCCCGTACCTGCAATATCTCCACCGAGAAGAGCTGCCCCTCGACCGAGCCAAAGCTCGGTGACTGGCGCAGCACGCCAAGTCATTCGTCTTGCTGGGTGACGAGAAGGAGCTCTACCACCGCAGCCCCTCCGGCATCCTCCAGCGATGCATATCCATCGCCGAAGGCCAGGAGCTCTTACAAGAAATACACTCGGGGGCTTGCGGTCATCACGCAGCGCCTCAAGCCCTTGTTGGAAATGCTTTCCGACAAGGTTTCTACTGGCCGACCGCGGTGGCCGACGCCACTAGAATTGTCCGCACCTGCCAAGGGTGTCAATTCTACGCAAGGCAGACGCACCTACCCGCTCAGGCTCTGCAAACAATACCCATCACCTGGCCGTTTGCTGTGTGGGGTCTGGACCTCGTCGGTCCCTTGCAGAAGGCACCTGGGGGCTACACGCACCAACTGGTTGCCATCGACAAATTCTCCAAGTGGATCGAGGTCCGATCCCTAAACAGCATCAGGTCCGAACAGGCGGTGGCATTCTTCACCAACATCATCCATCGCTTCGGGGTCCCGAACTCCATCATCACTGACAACGGCACCCAGTTCACTGGCAGAAAGTTCCTGGACTTCTGCGAAGACCACCACATCCGGGTGGACTGGGCCGCCGTGGCACACCCCATGACGAATGGGCAGGTAGAACGTGCCAACGGCACGATTCTGCAAGGACTCAAGCCGAGGATCTACAACGACCTCCACAAGTTCGGCAGGCGATGGATGAAGGAACTCCCCTTGGTGGTCTAGAGCTTGAGGACAACGCCGAGCCGAGCCACAGGCTTCACACCGTTCTTTCTAGTCTATGGGGCCGAGGCCATCTTGCCCACAGACTTAGAATACGGTTCCCCGAGGACGAGGGCGTACGACGATCGACGCAACCAGACCAACCGAGAAGACTCACTGGACCAGCTGGAAGAGGCTTGGGACGTGGCCTTACTACACTCGGCGCGGTATCAGCAGTCCCTGCGACGCTACCACGCCCGAGGGGTTCGGTCCCGAGGCCTCCAGGTGGGCGACTTGGGGCTTCGACTACGATAAGACACCCGAGGGTGGCACAAGCTCACGCCTCCCTGGGAAGGGCCGTTCGTCATCGCCAAGGTTTTGAAGCCCGGAACATACAAGCCGGCCAACAGTCAAGGCGAGGTCTACAACAACGCTTGGAACATCCGACAGCTACGTCGCTTCTACCCTTAAGATGTTTTCAAGTCGTTCATACACCTCGTTTACATACGCCAATAAAGTCTAACCATCAAGGAAGGGTCACCCTTGCCTCGGCAAAGCCCGACCCTCCCTCGGGGGCTAGAAGGGGGGAACCCCCTCCGCGTCAAAATTTTCCTCAGAAAAAGTCTTTCTGCCAGAATATCTTTCGTGCTTTTCGACTACCTCGGTAGTGGGATCATGAAAACGACGGAGTACACGTAAGCAGGCAAGGCCGACCGAGCCGAGGGACTCCTACGCCTCCGGGATACGGATACCTCACTCATCACCTTCTGCGAGAAGTGACTCGCGTTCGGATAAGCGATTCCGTTGACCGAACAAGTCTTAATGCTCGAAAACTTTTCTGCCGAAACGATTTTTCGTGCCTTCTCGACTATATCGATAGCAGAATCCTACGGACGAGTAAGAGTACATGTAAGCAGCAAGGCCGACCGAGCCGAGGGACTCCTACGCCCCTGGGATATAGATACCTCACTCATCACCTTCCGTGAAAAGTAACTCTCGCTCAGACAAACAATTCTGTTACCGACAAATAAGTCTTGATACTCGAAACAAGAGGAAAAAAAAACGCAGCTTTACAACGCGACGACAGTATGTTTGGGCCTCGGCGGCCGCAAAAAACATATGCATACTACAGGCGAACCGATCCTGCAGGCTCAAACGTCGATGGAGGGGGAGCAGCAGCTGCCTCGGCGTCAACTCCTCCTTCGGCGAAGTCCGACCGAGCCTCGAACGGCAACACGGTCGGAGGATCTCCGCTTCGAAGGACGACGTCAGCACCACGCCTGGGCCATTGCCGCCAGGGTCTCCTCCAGGAACCCGGCCCGAGCAGACGGCTCGGCCGGCTGCCCCTAAGCCTCAGCCAGCTGTCCCCCGAGGACACCAGCCTGGCTCGTGGCCTCGACAACTCGACTCCGGCGTTGGTCCCGCCAGTGGACAACCCGGCCAAGCCCCGGCCGACGAAGCCCCCTTTTTCGAGCCAACGCTGCCTCTGTCCGTGCTGGCACCGCTGCCTCCGGCTCCGGCTCATCGCAGAGCGGCCGAGGGTTCCTTTAACTAAGCAAGAGAAGCCTCGGGCGGCAAGGCTGACTGAGCCGAGGGACTCCTACGCCTCCGGGATACGGATACCTCACTCGTCACCTTCCGCACGAGGCAACTCACACTTGGTTAAGCGGTTCAGTTAGCCGACAGGCGAGTCCTAGTGCTCGAAATGAGGAAAAAAACACGGCTTTACGCCCAAATACACAAATGTTCAGGCCCCGACAGCCACAATGAACATACGCCAGCACTCAAGGTGCCATTACAAACGGAACTCCGGTTCCATTCCCGCGGGTGCGAACAAACTCCATACTAGGAGGCCTATGGGGCGACGAACTCCAAGCGACTCACCGCCGCCCGCTCTGACAGCAGCGGCAACGACCTCCGTCCCGGGCGGCAAGACAGCTGCAGCAACGGCTTCCGGGCAGACGCTGCGGCGGAAAGGCTTTCGCCCACGAAGGACGAGAACCAGCCATTCAAGCCAGGGGGATGGAGGTCTAGGGGTGCAGGCGGAGTTGGCGATCTCGTCGGCAGAGAAACCTTCTCCGGCTGCTGCCACCTCAACACCGCACCAGCGGGCGCCGGTCGCCCCAAAGCGCACCGGCAGGTCCTCGCTCCCGCCCACGCCGAGGCCGCCCCAGAACATGAGCACCGCCCTCGCGGCACACGACGTGCTGGGCAACCCTCTAGCGTGGCTGTTGGCGCGAGGGAGACCTGGACGTGGCCGGCTCGTACGCGGCGCGACCATTGCCCGGACAGAGGACGGAATGCTGCACCCTGGCTGGGCAGCAGCAGTTCGCCTTCCCCGACATGGCTGAAGGAAGCCTCCGCGGGGCTGGAGGATGCCTTTCTCCCCCAAACGCCAGGGGAAGAAAAGGGTTACCGACCCACGCGGAGGCAACCCCCCACTCGGTGCGCTCCTCCGCCTCAGCCCGGATGACGAAAATCCTTGAAGCTGAGGGCGGGGCGGAGGCCGCAGCCCGGCTCGCTTCTCTCCACCAAATTGCCCATTGGTGGGGGAAGGCGGTCGGGCTGCCTGATGAAAATCCTTGAAGCCGAAGGATGGCTGAAAGGTACCAACTTACGTGAAGTTGCGTTCCTCCTCCTCCGACGAGACGAAAGCAACGCGAGCGCTCCCCATCCGGGGGCTCGGAAGGCGGAAGGGCGCGATGCATGAGGAGAGTGCGAAGACATGGTTATCGTCCAAGGGGGTCGCCCTCCTTTTAAAGGCAACTCTCCCCACTTGCGTCCTCAGCCGTCGCGGGCTGAGTCTTCACCAACATGCTCCAAAGTCTTCGCCCCACGACACAGGGGCTGGGTCCCACGCGTCATGCAAGCTGGCCTAGGACGGAAGAGGCCAAACCGCCGCGCGTGGTACGTGTAACTGCCCAGCGGTTACAAGCGCTCCTCCACTTTCGCCTAGACCAGCGGGTGAAAGGACGGACCGCCATGCAGGCGGCATGCAACTGCACCAAGGGGGTGCACCCTTTCGACTTCGACGCGTCCAGCATGGAGGCCCAGGCCCACACGTCATGTAACCGGCGCGCCGGTTACTACGTGCGAGAAACTGCACGGCCACTCGCGCCAGTACCGCGCCTTCTCGGCTGCGGAATCGGTGCCGCGACTCGAGGCGACCCTGTGCATGGTCCAACAGTGCCAACCGAGCACATCGGTCACGGGTCAGTCAGCCGCAGGAGAAGGCGCGGCGATCGATATGGCCAAAAGTGGGCCGGCAGTAATGGTGGCGGCAGGCGAGCGGAAGCAGCAGTCAAATCGCCCGTAGGCTCACGTCCCCTCCTGGGACAGCGAGAGAGCCCTCTCCCACGGCGTGAAGACGACGCGCCCGTGTTCCGTTCCTCGAACGGCCCGCGCACGCACAACGGCTGCCCCGCCAACCACTCGTCCCGTCGCATTAACTCTGTGGCAGGGCAGGCGGCACCTTTGGCAGGCGAAGCGGGTGACACTTCATCTCTGCCATAATGACCGCGTCAAAAAAAGGTGCGCCACATCGCTCAATTTTGTATCCTTTTCCTCTTCCCCTTTCTCTCTCTCTTGCTACAGGGACCGAGAAAGGGGATACTCCGAAAGGGATCCTTCTCCGCGAAGGAAGCGGGCCCCGAGCCCCCCTACTGATCAGAGGTTCGAAGGCTGGCCCCTCGGAAGGGTTCAACAGCCGCCTCAGAGCACTCGGGCTCTGCGCCCACTACTGGTCAGAGGTTCGAAGGCTGGCCCCTCGGAAGGGTTCAACGGCCACCTCAGGCCACTCGGGCTCCGCGCCCACTACTGATCAGGGGTTCGTAGGCTGGCCCCCAAAGGGTTCGACATCCGCCTTAGAGCACGCAGAGCGAGGGATGACCCTAGGTACATTCGATACATAACCAAGGCTCGGGCTACGCTCCCGAGGTACCCTAGGACATTTCCGAGACCGACGGGAACGATTTTGTAACGGAATCCCACCAGAGGGAGGCATCGAGCCCTCGAACCCCGTCAAAAGGGGACCGGGTCCGGCGAATCACCCGCAGGTACTTTTGGAGCGCGCCTCCGGGCCACTAGCCGACCCCTAACGAATGGGGCACGGGCGTCCACTCGGATTACCCGTTAGCAACTCACTGGAGACACCATGTTCGGCGCCCTCCGAGGGCAACATGGCGCTTTCCCCCCTCCTCCTTGCGGAAAGGCGACGCAGGGGCGTATGAAAAAAGCCGAGTCTGTCCTTGACCGTCCTCTCGTTCTGTGCGGAGGCTCGAGGGCTGCTCTCGCAAACCTGGCTCCGGCCAAACCGTTGACAGCGTCAACATACCAGCCCGAGAACTTGGGACTCGACTATGCACCCGGGCTACGGCCAGTTCGCATGAGGGAACAACCAGACCGGCCGAAGCATCACGAAATGCGCTAAGACCTCGAAGGAGTCAGACCACTCCTCCGAGGCCTCGGGGGCTACACCCGGCGGGTGCGCTCGCGTGCACCCACCGGAACGAAACGCAACCGAGAAAGGCCGGTCCCCTTGCAAAAAAGTGCGACAAAAGCCTCCAAGCGAGTATCAACACTCCCTTCGAGGCTCGGGGGCTACTGTCGGGGACCATAATTAGGGGTACCCCCAAGACTCCTAATCTCAGCTGGTAACCCCCATCAGCACAAAGCTGCAAAGGCCTGATGAGCGCGATTAAGGTCAAGGCTCAGTCCACTCAAGGGACACGATCTCGCCTCGCCCGAGCCCAGCCTCGGGCAAAGACAGCCGACCCCGGAGGATTCACGTCTCGCCCGAGGGCCCCCTCAAGCAACGGACACACCTTCGGCTCGCCCGAGGCCCAGTCTTCGCAGAGAAGCAACCTTGGCCAGATCGCCACGCCAACCGACCGTATCGCAGGAGCATTTAATGCAAGGATCGCCTGACACCTTATCCTGACGCGCGCTCTTCAGTCAACAGAGCCGAAGTGACCGCAGTCACTTCGCCGCTCCACTGACCGACCTGACAAGAAAACAGCGCCACCTACCCCGCTCCGACTGCCGTGCCACTCGCTAGAGTGAGGTCGACAGCGGCTAAGTCCAGCCTCGGGCGACATAGGAAGCTCCGCCTCGCCCGACCCCAGGGTTCGGCCCCCGTCTCGGCCTCGGAAGATGAACTTCGCCTCGCCCGACCCTAGGGTTCAGCCTCAACCATGACTTAGAAGACGACTAACTCCGCCTCGCCCGACCCCAGGGCTCGGACTCAGCCTCGGCTCCGGAAGACGACGAACTCCGCCTCGCCCGACCCCAGGGCTCGGACTCAGCCTCGGCTCCGGAAGACGATGGACTCCGCCTCGCCCGACCCCAGGGCTCGGACTCAACCTCGACCTCGGAGGAATCGCCACCTCGCCCAAACTCGGGTCCGGACCGGCCACGTCGCCAGGGGGGCCATCATTACCCTGCCCCTAGCTAGCTCAGGCTACGGGGAACAAGACCGGCGTCCCATCTGGCTCGCCCTAGTAAACAAGTAATGATGACACCCCGCACGCTCCATGACGACGGCAGCTCCTAGCCCCTTACATCAGCAAGGAGACGTCAGCAAGGATCCGACAGCCCCGACAGCTGTACTTCCACAGGGCTCCAGCGCTCCTCCGACGGCCACGACATCACATGAACAGGGTGCCAAAACCTCTCCGACTTCCACGACGGCATGTACTTAGGGCTCTAGCTCCTCTCTGCTAGACATGTTAGCACACTGCTACACCCCCCATTGTACACCTGGACCCTCTCCTTACGCCCCTATAAAAGGAAGGTCCAGGGCTCTCGTAGAGAAGGTTGGCCGCGCGGGAGAACGGGCCGACGCATAAGGCTCTCGCTCTCTCTCTCTCCCACGCGAACGCTTGTAACCCCCTACTGCAAGCGCATCCATCCGCCCTGGGCGCAGGACAACACGAAGGCCGTGGTTTCCCCTTACTATTCTCCCCCCCTTTGTGTCCCATCTCGCGCCGACCCATCTGGGCTGGGACACGCAGCGACAATTTACTCATCGGTCCAGTGACCCTCCGGGGTCGAAACGCCGACAGACTTGGTCAACATGGCAGTTGATTCCCAGGTGCTAGTCATCAAGTCAGTTTTTGTTGGCTTTTCTAGTCCCCTAGTCTAAGACTCGGTGTCCATCTTTTACTGTTCCTACTCCATTGACATGAACTCACTTTGCCTCCACCTTCGCCGCCGTCGACGACCGTCTCTACATGGGTACCATAAGTCCATACATAAAAATTGTAAATCCTTTAATAATAACACACAGTTAAATTTGAAAAAAAAATAATATCATATAGAGAAGTTAACCCAATGATCCCAACAACATTTTTTTGGCTAGATTCACCAATGATACATCGTCCCAGCGTGGTGCCTCGTCGTTGGATTTATTTCGTTTTATTCCAAATGCGCTGCAGCGCCTTGCAGAGACACGCACCTCTATGTCTCTCTCTCTCTTTCTCTGGTTAATCCATGAGAAGTTGGTGGTAGCAACTAGCAAGGGTACACTTTTTGGGCTTGTCATGGGGTGGAACACTGGACAAATCCACCAGCTAGGCGACTGTTGTGAGCAACGAACGGGGCGGCGCGGGCAGCCCATGTGAGGCCGATCGGCCGGGGGTGCAACGGATCATGCATGCGTGCGTGCATGCCTCTAGCTAGCTAGCTAGTTCCGTCCTCTCATCCCTCCCTTTCTTGCGTGTCAAAGTGACGTGGGGCTCATGTGACGTGACGGTGGGCGTGGGAGAAATACATACATATTACACACTTCCTTTCCGGCCAAAGTGGCATGCATGGCTGAAAATGCACGCACGCACGACAGAAGCGGCGCCTTTTGCATGGGGGAAAGGCCATGCATCTGTTTATGGGTTTGTGGCTCATCACAGAACCAAAATAAATAAATAAATAAATAAAAATAAAAAGTTAGTGATGGAGTACTGTCGTACTGAATTCTCATGCAACAAGATGACTGATGGAAGTATCTCCTTTATTAACTTTGATGGCTGTGTGGTAGTACGTAGTGGCCTCTAGAATTAAATAAAGTTGTGTTATTAATAGGTGAGATGCGTTATGTTGGTAATGGTGCAATCATTTATGTTGTTGAGTGTGTTTATTTATATGTGCGCGAGAATGGATTCCACTTCCACCCACCACCCTGCAGCTGGTCCCTCTTAACTTCGTTACGATCCTGCGGCTTTGGTGTGTGCATGTGGTGAGGCCGGCCGGGCTGCTTCTTTTCGCTTTTATTTGGTGGAATGCACCTTCTGGAACAAGCAAACCGTAAGAGACGGAGCATCTCTGGGGGAGTTTCAGGCGCAAGTTCGTGGCATATGCATGCATCTTGACCCCAGAACGCTACCTTAGTTTGCGTTGATATCGTCGACAGACGATGACCGGCTGTATAGCGTACGTTTGTGGTACAAAACGTACTCCTCTTCGCTCCCCTCCTTTTTCACTGTTTCGACATACATCGTTTGGTTTGGTTTGGACCGACGACGACGCGAGGGCCGTTTTTGTTTTGTGTCTCTCTAATATGGACCATTTCGTGAACGTGCACATGCATGCCCACCGGCACGGCCTGATACATCAGATCTAGCGGGTTCTGCACTAAAATATTTTAGGTCGTATCATGTCTAGGTCATGATTTGTTTTCGTACTTCAAGCCCGTCCATTAAACTTAGACCAAATGCATACATATATTTTTTTTAACAAAACATTATAAAATAGCATTGTCGGGTACCATAATTAGGGATACCCCTAACACTCCTAATCACGGCTGGTAAACACCCTCAGACCCACTAACGGGCGCAATCCAAGTCAAGACTTCGTCTACCCAAGGGACGCGACCTCACCCGAGCCCAGCCTCGGGCTGGAGCAGTAGTCCCAGACGAGTTCACGCCTCGCCCGAGGGCCTCTTCAGACAGCGGGCGCCCCCTCGGCTCTCCCGAAGCCCGGCTCGGGCAGGCTTCGTTGTGAAGCAACCTTGGCCAGACCGCCTCACCAACAACCGACCGCTTCGCAGGCGCATTCAATGCAGGGGATGCCTGACGCCGTATCCTGACACACGCACCTCAGTCGGCCAGGCCGAAGTGACCGCAGTCACTTCGCCCCTCTCCTTTACAGTCCGATATGACAGGAAAACAGCGTCGCTCGCTCCGCTCCGACTGTCGTGCCAACCACCCAGGCAAAGACTGACAACAAGTCACGATCAACCACCGAGTTCGGCCTCGGGCGCAACAGGAAGCTCCGCCTCGCCTGACCTCAAGCTCCGGCCTCGGGAGGAGGTCTCCGCCTCGCCCGACCTCAGGCTCCGGCCTCGGGAGGAGGTCTCCGCCTCGCCCGACCTCAGGCTCCGGCCTCGGGAGGAGGTCTCCGCCTCGCCCGACCCCTGGACTCGGCCTCGACCTCGGTCTCGGGAGGAATCGCGTCCTCGCCCGACCCCGGCCTCGGCCTCAAGAGAAGTCTCCGCCTTGCCCGACCTTGGGCTCGGACCGACCGCGCCAACAGGGGATACATCATTACCCTATCCCTAGCCTGCTCAGGCTACAAGGAACAAGACCGGTGTCCCATCTGGCTTACCCCGACGACGGGTAATGATGGTTCCCCGCGTGCACCATGACGCCGGTGGCTCTCAGCCCCTTACGGCAGCAAGGAGATGTCAGCGGGATCCTTGCCGCACTGCCAGCTGTGCTCCTACAGGACTCAGGCGCTCCTCCGACGGCCACGCTATCACGTGTACAGGGCCCAAGCTCTCCCCCGACAGCCACGATGGCATGTACACACGGCTAGGGCACTTCTCTGCCGAACACATTAGCGCATAACTACACCCCCCGTTGTACGTATGGACCCTCTCCTTGCGTCTATAAAAGGGAGGTCTAGGGCCATCCTGAGGGGGGTTCGCGCGGGGGAAGGAGCGGACGAACGGGCTCCCGCTCTCTATCTCTCTCTCTCCCTCACGCGACGCGCTTGTAACCCCTACTACGAGCGGCACCCCTGGTGCAGGATAATACAAGGCTTGTCCCACCTCTTGTGTTCCATCCCGCGCCAACCCATCTGGGTAGGGGCACGCAGCGATTTCACTCGTCGGTCCAGGGACCCCCCGGGTCCGAAACGTCGACAGTTGGCGCGCCAGGTAGGGGCCTGCTGCGTGTTGACGAACACCTTCCCATTGAGTTCCAGATTGGGAGTCTTCAGCAACCTCTTCAGTCCGGGACGGTGCTCCGCTTTGGGAGTCTCGAGTTCATGTCCCTCGACGGCAGCTACGACATGGTACTCCTCCCCTCACGGTGCGACGACAGCGGCGGTCTTCGACTCGCCCGGCGGTGGAGAGCTCGGCGACAGCATCTTCCCGCGGCAGAAGAGGAGCACTCTGGTCGTCCCCGTCACCCTCCTCGCCGGAGGAGGCGGATACGGGGCAACCATGGCCACGCAGGAGGCGGTACCTTGTCGGCTGTCGCACCAGAGCGAGTCGACGACGCCGACACTCCCCCGGGGGACATGTCGGGCATTGTCCTCACACCTGAGACGACGGCGGGTGTCACTTCCCCGCGACGTGTCAGCCCTAAGCGGACTGATGACGCCAGCACCCTCGCAAAGGACTTGCTGGGCGTTACCCTCGTACCTGAGATGACGGTGTGCTCCGCCCCCGACGCGACTTCACCACCGTCCATCGACCAAGAGGTACCATCCGTTTTCCATCCTGTACCCTTTCGATTCAGCTTCGATCCACCTAGCGACCCCGCTACGGTGAGCGCCTTCGTAAAGGCGTATCCAAAACTTTCGGGTACCATATGTGGTCGACCTGGGACCGACTGACAGCTGTCTCAACCTTCGGACCGGCGGGTTCCGAGGAAGAGGACGACCCTGACTTCGGTTGGGAATTCTCTGGCCTCAATGACCCCGGTGCCATGTGGGACTTCATGTCCGCATGTGACCTCTGCCTCTCCGGTTGTTCTGACGATGGCCATGACCTTGACGACGAGGGTTACGGCCCAAGTCGCGAATGTTTCCATGTCGATCTCGGAGATCACAACGAAGGCAACCACCTCGGTATGCCGGAGGTTGACGATCCCCCTGGGCCCGCATCTCGCGTTGACATCCCGCGGGAGCTAGCTGTGGTCCCAGTCCCTGCGGGGGGTCAGGACATACAGCTCGAGCAAATCCACGAGATGCAGGCCCGGGTCGACAGGGAAGCAGGCCGGCTTGTGCAGCTCCGACAGAACATCGAACAGGAGTGGGCAGGGTGAACACTCGCCGGAGAAGCCTGTCATCGGGCCCAAGACATCTGGCGCCGCATCGTCGACAATGCCAGGGCAGCGCTGCCCTCGGCCGTCAGCGAGTCCGGCTAGGACCTAGCTGCAGCGGCGATGCTACTTCGAGCCATGCTGGAGCTATCCACCACCGAGGGACGGCGTATCCAGGGCGAACTCAAGGATCTCCTAGAAGGCGCCGCAGTTCGACGAACCGAGAGCTCCACCTCCCGGAGGCGAGCTGACCCCTCGGACCATCACGCGGTGTCCTCCCGACACATTCGGGAAGCCTCGGTCCATCCCGAGCGCACGCAGGACGAGGCGCCTGCCGCCCGGGATCGCCTCGGCAACGAGCACTACCATCTCGACCATCGAGCCCGCCTCAACGAGATGGTGCACCGAGGCTACCATCCCAGGCGTGGGGGACACTACAACAGCGAGGAGGATCGCAGTCCTTCGCCCGAACCACCCGGTCCGCGGGCCTTCAGCCGGGCCATACGACGAGCGCCGTTCCCTGCCCGTTTCCGAGCCCCGACTACCATCACCAAGTACTCGCGGGAGACGAGGTCGGAGCTGTAGCTCGCGGACTACCGACTGGCATGCCAGTTGGGAGGGGCGGATGATGACAACCTCATCATCCGTAATCTAACACTTTCCCTCTCCGACGCCGCCCGAGCCTAGCCGGAGCATCTGCCCCCTGCGCAGATCTCCGACTGGGACGATCTGGTCAAGGCTTTCGCGGGGACTCGTAGGATCTCCGAAGCTGCCGCCAGCAGTCAGGGGAGTCCCTCCGAGAGTACATCCGGCGATTTTCAAAGCAACGCACCGAGCTGCCCAACGTTACCGACTCGGATGTCATCGGGGCTTTCCTCGCCGGCACCACTTGCCAAGACCTGGTGAGCAAACTGGGGCACAAGACTCCCACCCATGCAAGCGAACTGATGGACGTCGCCACCAAGTTCGCCTTGGGTCAGGAGGCGGTCGAAGCCATCTTCCGAAAGGACAAGCAGCCTCAGGGAGAACCGAAGAAAGATGCTCCCGAGGCGTCCGCCTAGTGGGGCACGAAGAAGAAGGCCATGAACAAGTCGCAAGCGAAGCGCGATGCCGCTGACGCGAATCTCGTCGCTGCGGCCGAGCATAGGAACCCTTGGAAACCTCCTGGAGGGGCCGGCACGTTCGACAAGATGCTCAAGGAGCCGTGCCCCTATCACCAGGGGCCCGTCAAGCACACCCTCGAAGAATGTGTCATGCTCCGACGCTACTTCCATAAGACCGGGCCCCCGAAGGAAATGGCATGGGCCGTGACAACGACAAGAAGGAGGGTGGCAAGGAAGAGGAGTTCTCGGAGGTCCATAACTGCTTCATGATCTACGGCGAGCAGGCGGCGAACGCCTCAGCTCGACACTGCAAGCAGGAGCGCCGGGAGGTCTGCTTGGTGAAGGTGGCAGCGCCAGTCTACCTAGACTGGTCCGACAAGCCTATCACCTTCGACCGAGGCGACCACCCCGACTTCGTGCCAAGCCCAGGAAGGTACCCGCTCATCGTCGATCCGATCATCGGCAACGTTAGGCTCTCCAAAGTCCTCATGGACGGAGGCAGCAGCCTTAACATCATCTACGCCGAGACCCTGGAACTCTTGGGGGTTGATAGGTCTGAGGTCCGTCCCGGTGTGGCACCCTTCCACGGGATCGTGCCCGGGAAGCGAATCCTCCCCCTCGGACGGATCGACTTACCCGTATGCTTTGGGACTCCCTCTAACTTCCGAAAGGAAGCTCTCACCTTTGAGGTCGTCGGGTTCCGAGGAACCTACCATGCGGTGTTGGGAAGACCGTGCTACGCCAAGTTCATGGCCGTCCCCAACTACACCTACCTCAAGCTCAAGATGCCGGGCCCGAACGGAATCATCACAGTCGGATCCACGTACCGCCACGCGTACGAATGCGACGTGGAGTGCGTGGAGTACGCTGAGGCCCTCGCCGAGTTCGAGGCCCTCATCGCCGACCTAGAACGCCTCTCCAAGGAGGCGCCTGATGCGAAGCGGGACGCCGGCAACTTTGAACCAGTCGAGGCGGTCAAGTCCGTCTCTCTCGACCCCAGCAACGGCGCCAGCAAGAAAGTTCGGATCGGCTCCGAGCTCGACCCCAAATAGGAAGCAGTGCTCGTCGACTTTCTCCGCGCAAACGCCGAAGTCTTTGCGTGGAGTCCCTCGGACATGCCCGGCATACCGAGGGATGTCGCCGAGCACTCACTGGACATCAGAGCTGGAGCCCGACCCGTGAAGCAAACCCTGCACCGTTTTGATGAAGAAAAGTGCAGGGCCATAGGCGAGGAGATCCACAAGCTACTCGCGGCAGGGTTTTTCAAAGAGGTATTCCATCCCAAATGGTTAGCTAACCCTGTTCTTGTAAGGAAGAAGGATGGGAAATGGAGGATGTGTGTAGACTACACTGGTCTAAACAAAGCATGTCCGAAAGTTTCCTACCCTCTACCTCGCATCGATCAAATCGTGGACTCCACTGCTGGGTGCGAAACCCTGTCATTCCTCGATGCCTACTCAGGCTATCACCAAATCAAGATGAAAGAGTCCGACCAGCTCGTGACTTCTTTCATCACACCTTTTGGCATGTACTGTTACACTACAATGCCATTTGGTTTGAGGAATGCAGGCGCCACCTACCAGAGGTGCATGAGCCACGTGTTCGGAGAACACATCGGCAGAACGGTCGAGGCTTACGTCGATGACATCGTTGTCAAGACAAAGGAAGCCTCCGACCTCCTCTCTGACCTTGAAACGACATTCAAGTGTCTGAGAGCGAAAGGCGTGAAACTCAATCCCGAGAAGTGTGTCTTCAGAGTCCCCCAAGGCATGCTCCTTGGATTCATCGTCTCCGAGCGGGGCATCGAGGCCAATCCGGAGAAAATCGCGGCCATCACCAACATGGGACCGATCAAAGATTTGAAAGGAGTACAGAGGGTCATGGGATGCCTTGCGGCTCTGAGCCGCTTCATCTCACGCCTTGGCGAGAAAGGATTGCCTCTGTACCGCCTCTTAAGGAAGGCCAAGCGCCTCACTTGGACCCCCGAGGCCGAGGAAGCCCTCGGAAACCTTAAGGCGCTCCTTACAGATACACTCATCCTGGTGCCCCCCGCTGCAGGAGAAGCCCTCTTGATCTACGTAGCCGCGACCACTCAGGTGGTCAGCGCCGCGATCGTAGTCGAGAGACGAGAAGAAGGGCATGCACTTCCCGTCCAGAGGCCAGTCTACTTCATCAGCGAAGTGCTTTCCGAGACCAAAGTCCGCTACCCACAGATCCAGAAAGCTGCTCTACGCAGTGATTCTGACACGGTGAAAGTTGCGACACTACTTCGAGTCTCATCCGGTGACTGTGGTGTCATCCTTCCCCCTAGGGGAGATCATCCAGTGCCGTGAGGCCTCGGGTAGGATAGCAAAGTGGGTGGTGGAACTCATGGGCGAGACGCTATCATTCGCTCCTCAGAAGGCCATAAAATCCCAGGTCTTGGCAGACTTCCTAGCTAAGTGGACTGACACCTAGTTACCAACAACTCCAATCCAACCCGAGCTTTGGACCATGTACTTCGATGGGTCACTCATGAAAACAGGGGCAGGCGCTGGCTTGCTCTTCGTTTCACCCCTCGGAAAGCATCTCCGCTACGTCATTCGCCTCCATTTTCTGGCATCAAACAACGTGGCCGAGTACGAGGCTCTGGTTAACGGGCTGCGTATCGCCATCGAGCTAGGGGTCCGACGCCTCGACGCTTGTGGTGACTCGCAGCTTGTCATCGACCAAGTCATGAAGAACTCCCACTGTCGCGACCGGAGGATGGAAGCCTACTGCGACGAAGTCCGACGCCTGGAAGACAAGTTCTATGGGCTGGAGCTAGAGATGTCAATGGGGCCCCGAAACCCGATTACCCGTGGGGAATTCCTCTATTAGGGTTAGGGTATGGGTTAAAACAAATCCCCATGGGTATAGATTTGGAATAAATTCCTTACCCATCGAGTATGGCGGGTTCGGGTTTGGGAGGGCTAAACCCAAACCCGATTACCCATGGGGAAAAATACCCAGAACCGGAACAATCTAGCATCTAGGATTTTTAGTCCACCATCCAGCAATCTAGTGAGCAGTTACTTGTGGCCTGGACGCCTGGTGGGCTACCGACCAAGTATGGCCGTATGGGCCTGTGGAAAAGAAGCACCATGCCACCGAGGCAACAACCAACAAAGTAAAAAAACCTAAACTTCTGAATTTTTGAATAATCGGGTCGGGTATAGATACCCATGGGTATTTAGTACCCGGTCGGGGATGGGTATGGGAGGATTTTTGTACCCGTGGTCGGGTTCGGGTTCGAGGATGGGGGCGGGTCTACGTTCATGGGTACGGGTCTAGGGAGTTAATCCCCACTGGGGAATTCCCCATTGACATCTCTAGCTGGAGCTCAACCACATCGCCCCGCGGTACAACGAGACTGCGGACGAGCTGGCGAAGATAGCCTCGGGGTGGACGACGGTTCCCTCGGACGTCTTCTCCAGAGACCTACATCAACCATCCGTCGAGATCGACGACGCGCCCGAGCCTAAGGAAGTCTCGGCCCAGCCCGAGGCACCCTCGGCCGAGCCCAAGGTACCCTCGGCCGAACCTGAGGTACCCTTGGCCATCGAGGAGGAGGCCTTGCCCGTCGAGGGGGAACAGAATGGGGTCACACCAGATCCGAACTAGCAGACCCCGTACCTGGAATATCTCCTCCGAGGAGAGCTTCCCCTCGACAAGGCCAAAGCTCGGCGGCTGGCTCGGCGCGCCAAGTCATTCGTCTTGTTGGGTGATGAAAAGGAGCTCTATCACCATAGCCCCTCAGGCATCCTCCAACGATGCATATCCATCGCCCAAGGACAAGAGCTGTTGCGAGAAATACACTCGGGGGCTTGCGGCCACCATGCAGCACCTCGAGCCCTCATGGGAAATGCCTTTCGACAAGGTTTCTACTGGCCAACCGTGGTGGCCAACGCCATTAGGATTGTACGCTCCTGCCGGGGGTGTCAATTCTACGCAAAGCAGACGCATCTGCCCGCTCAGGCCTTGCAGACGATACCCATCACCTGGTTGTTTGCTGTGTGGGGTCTAGACCTCGTCGATCCCTTGCAGAAGGCACCCGAGGGCTTCTCACACTTGCTGGTCGCCATCAACAAATTCTCCAAGTGGATCGAGGTCCGACCCTTGACCGGCATCAGGTCCGAGCAGGCGGTGGCGTTCTTCACCAACATCATCCATCGATTCGGGATCCCAAACTCCATCATCACTGACAATGGCACGCAGTTCACCGGAAAAAAGTTTCTGGACTTCTGCGACGACCACCACATCTGTGTGGACTGGGCCGCCGTAGCTCATCCCATGACGAATGGGCAGGTGGAGCGTGCCAACGGTATGATTTTGAAGGGACTCAAACCGAGGATCTACAACGACCTCAACAAGTTCGGCAAGCGGTGGATGAAAGAGCTACCCTCGGTAGTCTGGAGTCTGAGGACGACGCCGAGCCGTGCCACGGGTTTCTCGCTGTTTTTTCTAGTCTATGGGGCTAAGGCCGTCCTCCCCACGGACTTAGAATACGGCTCCCCGAGGACCAGGGCATACAACGACCAAAGCAACCAGACCAGCCGAGAGGACTCGCTGAACCAGCTCGAGGAGGCATGGAACGTCGCCTTACTACATTCGGCACGGTACCAGCAGTCGCTGCGGCGCTACCACGCCCGAAGCGTTCGACCCCGAGGCTTCCAAGTGCGAGACTTGGTGCTTCGTCTGCGACAGGACGCCCGAGGGCGCCACAAGCTCACTCCTCCCTGGGAAGGGCCCTTCATCATCGCTAAGATTGTGATGCCCGGAACATACAAGTTGGCCAACGACCAAGGCGAGGTCTACAGCAACGCTTGGAACATCCAACAGCTACGTCGCTTCTACCCTTAAGATGTTTTAAGTCGTTCATGTACCCTGCTTTCTTTACATACATAAAGTCTAACCATCAAGGAAGGGTCGGCCTCGCCTCAGCAAAGCCCGACCCTCCCTCGGGGGCTAGAAGGGGGGAACCCCTCTACGTCAAAATTTTCCTCGGAAAAATTTTCAACCAAAACAACCTTTCATGCTTTCGACTTCTGTATCGATAGTGGGATCCTAAAAACGACGAGAGTACACGTAAGCGGCAAGGCCGACCGAGCCGAGGGACTCCTACGCCTCCGGGATACGGATACACCACTCGTCACCTTCCGCGAAAAGTAACTCTCGCTCGGACAAGTGGTTCTGCTACCAACGAACAAGTCATGGCACACGAAACAAGAGGAAAGAAAACACAGCTTTATGATACGACGATGAAAGTGTTTAGGCATCGACGGCCGCAATGAACACACGCATGCTACAAATAAACTGCTCCAGCAGGATCAGGCATCAGCAGGGGAAGCAGCTGCGCCCTCGGCGCCGTTTCTGCCTTCGGCGAAGTCTGGCCCAGCCTCACACGACGACGCGGGCGGAAGGATCTCCACCTCGAAGGAGGAGGCCAGCATCGCGCTCGGGCCCTCGGCGGCCGTGTCAAGCCTCTGGACCTCGGCTAAGGCAGCCTCGTCTTCGTCGGGTAGACAGTACCCCTCGCTGACCCGCTCCAAGTCCACATCGTAGTGGGAAGCGAGCACGGCGAAGGCCCACCTAACGCCGTGATGCAGCGCCCTATGAAGTCTGCTGCGCACATGGCCACCCAAGGCCTGCAGATGACTTTGGGGGAGCTACCCGAGGGGACGTTGTCGAGGTCAAAGGCTCGGCAAAAGCCCGAGATAGCCTCGGACATAGCCACACGGTCGGCCTCATTCTGCTCAGCCGCCCGGGCGTGCGCCTTGGCGGACTCATTAAGAGCCCTCTCAAGCTCTGCAGATAGCCAATCAAAATTCTTCAGACACGAGTTGAAGAATGAAGCGGAATTGAAGTCACAAAGCAGGTGAAACATACCTTCAGCCCGGACACGCTCCTGCGAGGCCACGACTTGGGCAGACTGGGCAGATCCGACGACCACAGCCAGGTCCACCGCAAGGGCTCCGGCCCGAGCGGACACCTCGGCCAGCTGACCCTCAAGGGCCTCGGCAGCCTGGCCCCGAGACTGGTCCCGCTCGTCGATGGCCTGGCCAAGCTCCAGCTGCCGCCGATGTGCCTCCGTCCATGCCAATGCCGCCTCTACCCGCGCCGCCGCTGCCTCCGCCTTCAGATCATCACAGAGCAGCCAAAGGTCCGCCAGCTTGGTGCTCTGTTGGGTGAGGTGCTCAATAGCCTTGGCAAGCGTGGCTCTCTAGGACCGCAGCAAACCCCGGATGCCGCTCTCGCGGCGGATGAACAGCGACTTGGCGGTGCTTACATCCGCCAGTTCCTGAGCAAGGCAGATAAGGTATTACAAATAATGCCCTGGCCACCCAAGGCATGCGTGTGAAATCCATACCTGGAGGACCCTGGGAACGTCCCTGGAAAGGATCTCCATGGTCGACCGAAGCGACCCCATCGCCGCCTCGGCATACTCACGGAGCTCATCCCGAGACTGCTCCTCCTGCTCATCGTTGAGGACGAGGAGGGGTTTCGAGGCGCCACGGCTCCAGAACCGGAACGCCTGTCCACACCACTCATTGGGGTTGCGCTGCGCGGGGATGAGGACGCCGCCCCCCGAGACGGGTCGCGGTGTTGTGCACTTCTCCGCCAAGGCGTCAGGTTCCCCTGCAGTCAACACGTCGGGCACCATCGCCATCGACGCACTGGGTTTCCCCTCGGCTAGGGTGGCGGGTTTTCGGTCGTCGACCTCGGCAATAGCGTTAGCCCCCTCCTCAGCGCCAGGGACGGGGAGGTCGGGGACGACTGCGAGCGGCGACGCCCCAACCATCTCGACGTCGGGGGCGGTGGACGGCTCCGCGGGCGAATCAGCAACGACCGCGGCAGAAGTCGACGCCGACACCGACGACACGTCAGGCGGACTCGGGGCCACGACCGCGTCAGCAGCCTCCCCCGGCACGACGACCGCCCCGACGGAGGGGTCAGCCTAGGAGGCTTGCCCCATGGCAGCTCGTGCCGCCTGGACCCCCCGCTCGAGAGCATCTTGTGCGGAGACCAGCCAACCGGCATGGCGCGCCGCGGCACCGGCGGCAGAAGCCAGCACCGTCTTAAGGGCCTTCATGGGGGCTAGGCCGGTTGGGCCTTGCCTCCGCTTGCTGAAAGGGAGAAAGAAAGCAAGTTCAAGTCACGCGACGAAAGAAGCCAAAACAGAGGCATTCTCAGACACCTACCAGCTCCGGACCAAGGCCAATCGTGCTTGCGGGGAGGCCCCTCGAGCCTCGGTCCCCACAGGCGCCGCCAAGGGTTGCCCCGCTACCGACTTCGGTGCCGCTCCCACCTCGGGCGCCCGAGGCGCCGAAGGAGCGGCCTGCCCAGGCGTCGCCACAGCGGCCGGAGGATCGATCTCCTGCACAGCCGACACGGGCGCTTGCCCCTGAGGGACAGAGGGGTCGGCCTGACTCCCCAGAGTCAACGCAACCACCTCGGCCAAGGGGTCAGGTGCCCCCTCGGCCTGCCTCTGCTCCTCAGACTGGGACCCTGATGTCCCGGCCTCGGGCACTGATGATACCAGCCCACTTGGAGGCTGGCACGACAACCCCTGGCTCGGCCCCGGGTCCGGGATGAGGCCAAGATGGGCCACCATGTCGTCATCCTCGTTATCATCATCTTCATCATCGTTGTCAGGCGTCTCCGACGACGGCTCCCTCGGGAGCCCGTCCCTCTCTTGTCTCCGACGACGCTTCTCTAAGGCGTCCCGAGCTCGCATCTGCTTGCGAGCCCAAGCCTTCTCTGCGTCCTTCTTCTTCTTCTCCGCGGCGATCCTCCGCGCAGCTCGGTCCACCGCGTCCTCCGGGACCCGCGGCAGGGAGGGTTTATAAAAACTTAACCCCTGGAAGAGCAAAGACCCCAACAGTGGGAATCGAAGGCAACACGGCGCAGTGCAGGAGAAGGATCGGATACTTACCAGGGAAACATACCCATGGTCGGGACGCATCGCAGGCTAGGTAAGGGCGCCGGCATCCAGCCTCCCTACCATGCCCGCTACCCACTTGCGGAGGTCGTCGTCGGGGAGGGAGGCCGAGGACATCTGCGAGCCCTCCAGATCGACCCCCGGCCTCATCTCCGAGAGCTGCAGCCGCCGCTCTGCCAAGGGGAGCACCCTCCGGCGATGGATAGCGGCAACAACCCCCGCAGCGGTAAGGCCCCCATCTCATAACTTCTGCAAAGCCTGCAGAATAGGCTGGAGCTTCTCCTGTCTCTCGTGCGTGGCACCCCAGCGCCAGTTGCTGCCAGCGGTGGTCACCACTCGCTGAGAAAATGACGGAAGCCTCCCGTCGTCGTTCCGAAGATAAAACCATCGACGCTGTCATCCCTTGTTCGAAGACACAAGGATGGCAGGGATGTACTGCTACGCGCGCCCCTGCCTCAGCTGTAGGGTGCAGCCACCGGCCCGCACCGCCATACGGACCTTCTTCGCATCCGTCGTCAAGGCGAAGAGCTCCGCGGAGAAGAGGTGGGTCCACAGATCCCAGTGAACTTCGATCCCCAGAAAACCCTCACAAACCGCCGCGAAGATGGCCGCTTGCGCAATGAAGTTGGGGTTGAGGTTGTGCAGCTTCACCCGGTAGTGATGCAGGAGCACCCGCATAAAGCGGCTCGCTGGCACTCCGAACCCCCGCTCATGGAAGGCGATGAAGCTAACCACGTACCCCAGCGGCGGGGAAGGGACGGCCTCGCTCGGGGCCATCCACTCCGGCTGCGCCCCATCAGAGAGGGGACGGAGCAGACCATCGGCGACGAGGGCCTCCAGATCCTTCGTGACGACGGTGGAGGAGGGCCACAGGTCGCGCGGTGGGACAACGGTCACCCTGTCAGCCATCACCGAACGAAGGTGGTGGAGGCGGAGGGGATGAGGTGCGCGGTTTCCTTTTCCCTGGCTATTCTCTTAGGTTACGAAAACCAGAGCAAAAGGCAGGCGCAAATGGCAGAGTGACGAACCACTGCTAGCCCCCCTTCCGAGTATATAAAGGCCCGGGCAAGAACCGTTCAAAACTTCGCCCGAACTCGCCGCAAAATTCAAAACTCGAAGGTAAAGCGATCTGAGTTTGTGTATGGTGAATCGCCAGTCCCATCACATTAACTCCCCGGCGGAGCAGGCGACACCTCTGGCAGGCGAGGCGGTCATCGCTTCGCCTTCGCCATAATGACCGCGTTAAAAAAGGTGCGCCACCTTATTTAAATTCATATCCTTCCCCTCCTCCTCCTCTCTCTCTCTTGCTACAGGGACCGAGAAAGGGGATGTTGTGGAAAGGATCCTTCTTGGCGAAGGAAGCGGGCCTCGAGCCCTCCTACTGATCAGGGGTTCGAAGGCTAGCCCCTCCGAAGGGTTTCGACAGCCGCCCCAGAGCACTTGGACTTCAAGACCATTACTGATCAGGGGTTCGAAGGCTGGCCCCTCGGAAGGGTTCGACAGCCGCCCCAGAGCGCTCAGGCTCCGTGCCCATTACTGATCAGGGGTTCGTAGGCTGGCCCCTCGGAAGGGTTCGACAGTCGCCCCAGATCACGCAGAGTGAGGGATGACTCTGGGTACGTCCGATACATGGTCGAGGCTCGGGCTACGCTCCCGAGGTACCCTAGGACATTTCCGAGACCGGCGGGAACGATTTGTAACGGAATCCCACCGGAGGGAGGCATCGAGCCCTCGGACCCTGTCGAAGGGGTCTGGGTCTGGCGAATCACCCGCAGGTACTTTTGGAGCGCGCCTCTGGGCCACCAGTCGACCCCTAACGAACGGGGCACGGGCGTCCACTCGGATCACCCGTTAGCAGCTCACTGGAAACTCCATGTTCGGCGCCCTCCGAGGGCAACATGGCGCTTCCCCCCTCCTCCTTGCGAAAAGGTGACGCAGGGGCGTATGATAAAAGTCGGGAAAGTCCTTGATCGTCCTCTCGCTTCGTGCAGAGGCTCGGGGGCTGCTCTCGCACCCGGCTACGGCCAAAACTGTTGACAGCGTCAACAAGCCAGCTTGATAACTTGGAACCTGACCACGCACCCGGGCTACGACCAGGCCACATGAGGGAACGATCAGACCGGTCGAGGCACCACGAAAAGCATTCAGACCTCGGAGGAGTCAAACCACTCCTCCGAGGCCTCAGGGGCTACACCCGGCGGGTGCGCTCGCGCGCACCCACCAGAACGAAGCAAAACCGAGAAAGGCCGGTCCCCTCATCGAAAACGCGGCAAAAGCCTCCAAGCGAGTACCAACACTCCCTTCGAGGCTCGGGGGCTACTGTCGGGTACCATAATTAGGGGTACCCCCAACACTCCTAATCACTACTGGTAAACGCCCTCAGACCCACTGACGGGCGCGGTCCAAGTCAAGGCTTCGTCTACCCAAGGGACGCAACCTCACCCGAGCCCAGCCTTGGGCTGGAGCAGTAGTCCCAAACGAGTTCACGCCTCGCCCGAGGGCCTCTTCAGGCAGCGGGCGCCCCCTCGGCTCTCCCGAAGCCGGCTCGGGCAGACTTCGTTGTGAAGCAACCTTGGCCAGATCGCCTCACCAACCGACCGCTTCGCAGGCGCATTCAATGCAGGGGATGCCTAACGCCGTATCCTGACACACGTGCCTCAGTCGGCCAGGCCGAAGTGACCGTAGTCACTTCGCCCCTCTCCTTTACTGTCTGATATGACAGGAAAACAGCGCCGCTCGCTCCGCTCCGACTGTCGTGCCAACCACCCAGGCAAAGACTGACAACAAGTCATGATCAACCACCGAGTTCGGCCTCGGGCGCAACAGGAAGCTCCGCCTCGCCCGACCTCAAGCTCCGGCCTCGGGAGGAGGTCTCCGCCTCACCCGACCTCAGGCTCCGGCCTCGGGAGGAGGTCTCCGCCTCGCCCGACCCCTAGACTCGGCCTCGACCTCGGTCTCGGGAGGAATCGCGTCCTCGCCCGACCCCGGCCTCGGCCTCAAGAGAAGTCTCCGCCTCGCCCGACCTTGGGCTCGGACCGACCGCGCCAATAGGGGATACATCATTACCCTATCCCTAGCCTACTCAGGCTACAAGGAACAAGACCGGCGTCCCATCTGGCTTACCCCGGCGACGGGTAATGATGGTGCCTCGCGTGCACCATGACGCCGGTAGCTCTCAGCCCCTTACGGCAGCAAGGAGATGTCGGCGGGATCCTTGCCGCACTGCCAGCTGTGCTCCTACAGGACTCAGGCGCTCCTCCGATGGCCACGCTATCACGTGTACAGGGCCCAAGCTCTCCCCCGACAGCCACTATGGCATGTACACACGGCTAGGGCACTTCTCTGCCGGACACGTTAGCGCATAACTACACCCCCCGTTCTACGTCTGGACCCTCTCCTTGCGTCTATAAAAGGGAGGTCCAGGGCCATCCTGAGGGGGGTTCGCGCGGGGGAAGGAGCGGACGAACGGGCTCCCGCTCTCTATCTCTCTCTCTCTCCCTCACGCGACGTGTTTGTAACCCCTACTACGAGCGGCACCCCTGATGCAGGATAATACAAGGCTTGTCCCACCTCTTGTGTTCCTTCCCGCGCCAACCCATCTGGGCAGGGGCACGCAGCGATTTCACTCGTCGGTCCAGGGACCCCCCGGGTCCGAAACGCCGACAAGCATACCGTTGGAGTTGTTTTTATGAGTTCAACCCTATATTTTAAAATACAGGAATATTTAAGGCATTGTTGGAGATGTTCTTACTAAGGAGGCAAGGATAAAGTAAACTAGTAAATCTATAATATAATTGTGGCCAAGGATCTAAAGGACATCATAAAGTCATATATACAATTCATAACTAGCAAAGTGTTCATATATCGCTACGGTTTCTTTTTATGCTTACATATAAATATTAACACAAACACATGTGTGTACGGTTGGTTGGCTAGGTGGGATGTGAATGTGGGTTTATATCCAACACACATGATTTGAATCCCTATTTGTGTATAATTTTAGCATTTTTATTGTTGAAATGTGGATGCATGGCGATCGTGGGAATCGTGGAACCATGACAACTGATGCTTTAATACAGTAGAGATATCTCAGTAATACGATTATTATGCAACGCTATATAATAATTGTTATATATATATATATATATATATATATATATATATATATATATATATACACACACGTGTGAGACTTTTAACTGATTTTATGATTATGATAATACTATTTAAAGTCAATAGGCATTAAAATATAATATAAAAAGTTTGACTTCAATGGACAAAGAGTCGATTACGTTATCAAAACATCAATATTATACAGTCTCGAATCTTTGCGACGTGGACACATTGTAAATCGTATATACACATGAAATATGTAGTTTGTGAAATTTGGTAGGATATCAATACTATCCGTCGGATTGAATGGTCGCATCCACAGGTACAATCTCGCGTGAGCCTGGCCGGCCGCGTACGTCCGTCTTGAGCGTACGTGTGGATACAACCAACATAACTTATTTTGTGTCTATCTATGTAGCCTGCGCTTTACCATACACAAACTCAGATAAAGACAAGGCACGTTGGTGACGCTCGATGAGGCGGTGCATGTAACCATGATTCTGACTCTATGGTCCCAAAGTGGCAGAACACACGCCACTACCATCCCAAATAGCCTCAGCGTGGCAGTAATAAATAGCGGGTGGGCCGTGGGCGTGGGCTGCACAGTTCCTGCATTTGACCGCGTGCCTGTTTTGGTTGGAGTATGACCGATCGGAGGACACTAGTCACTAGATAGCTTGGACAGAACGGGACACCAGGATTTACTACTACTGTTGCGCGCAAGGTTTCGCCGTTTCATCATTAATAACATAGCGTGGTGTTTGGATCCATTCATTTTACATAAATTAGAATTCATTTAATAAAGTAACTTATTTAGTTTAGAATTTTATATTCCACCACTTTTCAAAGTTCAGATATAAGTGTATCTCAAATTCATTGGGGTGAATGATGGGAAATGATTGTATACATTAGTAGAATTTGGTTCTACTCTGTAATTTACATGACACTCTTCGTCTTACTCCTCTATAGTAAAAATGTAGCACATAAATATCTCTGGCATCTTGCTAATAATGATACACAAATATATTTTATATAAAACCAAATTATCTTAATTAATATATACCTAAATTATTATTATTAAAATTGAATTCAATTCTAATGATTCAAACAGGACGTTAAGCTTCATTTATTTATGTCAGTCATCAATGTATCAAGAGCACAGTCACCTCATCAGCTGTCCGTTGCGTGGCATATTATGCAGATAACAGATTAGTCCCTAGAAAATCAAACACCCTCTAGACAGATATGCAGATAACAGATTAGAACTCCATTGTCGGAAGAACAGACTAATCTACCTCGACACCCGCTCCGCCTGTGCTGTGCGTGCCCGTGCGCGCTTCACCAGGTCGTCTCCTCTCACTCCTCCTGCGTGAGAGAGAGAGCCCGGTCTGGTCAAACCTGGCGCCCCACATGTCATCCTTTGGGTACGATACGAGCGAGAGGCGAACCGGCGAGAATGCGAATCCAATGCGCTATCTCTCTCTCTCTCACGTGGGCCCGGCGCCGCTGACAGCAGCAGAGCAGTACGACTCGTAGAGGATGAGGAGAGTGGGACAAAAGTAACGGGCTGTAGATTAATTTTGCAGGCCTGGTAGATCTACTGACCACTGGGTTCCACAGGTCGCTGGGTCCCGTGCGTCAGTGGGGTTTCGCACTTTCGCGTGAACGTGCTACTAGCCTTTTCCGTGCGTGCAGCCGGTGCAAAGAGGTATATGGTGGTGTCGGGACTCGGGAGGGGAGCAGGATCGGAGCGGGACGTGTGGTGTGGTGTGGGCGGGGCACTACCGCACTACAACGCTCGGAATTGCTAGCAGCACCCCAACGGTCGCCACCCAAAAACCACCTACACGTAATGAAACTTTGGGAATATTGGGTGGATCATCCCGTGCATGCTTTAGACAGCTCCAATAGTTATATGTAAATTTTAGCTCACTAAATCACATATTTAATAAGTTGCTAAATAATTTCGAGAGTTAAAAATTGTGAGTTCTTCGATAGCTCTCTAAATGTAGGTTGTAGTTTGATTTTGAATCTTATCCACTTAAAAAAAATCAAGTGGGCCTGTTTCCTACTTGTATTTTGAATGCATAAGTGAACAACAAAAAAAAAATCGGTTCACTTTACGGCGATACATCATTATTATCTGTTTTTATAAATATGTTGGCAGTTGGTTGCTAGTAGTACTCGTCGACAAATGGAAACAACAAGACCTGACATACGGATCACGCTGAATCCATTTAGGCAAGACGGTCAATTTGCTCCTGAAGGGGTAAATCATGTCGACATATGATTGGTTGTCGTCATTCTTTGTTGTTTGGAGAGTCGGTAAAAGGTTGTCGGATGTAGGGTGAAAATGTGGTTAGATAAGAAGTAGCTAAACTTAGGAAGTTTATTTGGAGAGCCGTTGGAGAGGAGTTTTTGGCTTAAATGTCTAAATTATTGATTTAGGGAGTATTTTAGAGACATACTGGAGTTGCTCTATTTTCGAGGGAGCAAGAGTTTGGTTTCAACTCTCGGGAACAGGGTATTGAACACTCTTCAATTATAATCAGACAAATTCGAAGCTACTTTCGAAGGTTGGTTTATATTTTCCGGAATATCAATACTTTGTTCTAACCTCTAAAATTCATAACTTAATTATTTTAAAACAAAAACTTGTCAAACTAGTACTCCCTCCGTTATTTTTTATTTATCATGGTTTAGTTTAAAAATAAATTAGTGGATGACAAATATTCGAGAATGGAAGTAGTACCATTTGTTGGGAAAAAAAACTATATGCCCATTGTGCTCTATTTGGATTCATTTGAATCTTGCTTGTTCTTGTCTCTAATAAACCAGATCACAAGCGATACAAAGATAAGAAACATTTTTTTGATAAAGGAAGATTTTATTAATAACTTCAAGCACATTACATCGAGGAGATACACACCCTTGAAATAAGTTCCAAGCAACTCCCAGGTATGAACAAGTAACAACCGTTCCTTTCTTGGATGGGTTATTAATTATATATGTGGCATCAACCTAAATGTAGCTTATCAAAAGAAACTCTATCCCACTGTAACCGTAGTACTATTTATTTACTAGAAACTAGTATGTAGCTTATACTAACACTAGAGTGGCGGCTGTGAGAGCACCTAGAGGGGGTGAATAGGTGATCCTGTAAAACTTAAACCTTAGTGCCACAAAACTTAATTAGAGTTAGCACAATAACGCCAAATGGCTAGAGAGGAGTTCTTGCAAGACACGATAACCACAAGAAGTTCAACACAAATAGGCACAGTGGGTTATTCCGTGGTTCGGCCAAGTCCAACACTTGTCTACTCCACGTTGTGGCGTCCCAACGAACGAGGGTTGCAATCAACCCCTCTCAAGCGGTCCAAAGACCCACTTGAATACCACGGTGTTTTGCTTTGTTTCACTATATCCCGCTTGCGAGGAATCTCCACAACTTGGAGCCTCTCGCCCTTACAATTGATGTTCACAAAGCAGCACGGAAGTAAGGCTGGGATGAGCAATGCACACAAGACACAAAATCAGAGCACAAACACGCACACAAGTCACAACTCGAGCTCACAACACAACCCAAAGAGTTCTCTACTCAAATGGAGCTCTAGTTGCTATCACAAAAAATCGAATGCGCGGAATTGGAGTCTTGGTGCTTAGGAATGCTTAGAGAATGCTTGGTTATCTCCTCCATGCGCCTAGGGGTCCCTTTTATAGCCCCAAGGCAGCTAGGAGCCTGTCGGGGACCATAATTAGGGGTACCCATAAGACTCCTAATCTCAGCTGGTAACCCCCATCAGCACAAAGCTGCAAAGGCCTGATGGGCACGATTAAGGTCAAGGCTCAGTCCACACAAGGGACATGATCTCGCCTCGCCCGAGCCCAGCCTCGGGCAAAGGCAGCCGACCCCGGAGGATTCACGTCTCGCCCGAGGGCCCCCTCAAGCAACGGACACACCTTCGGCTCGCCCGAGGCCTAGTCTTCGCAGAGAAGCAACCTTGGCCAGATTGCCACGCCAACCGACCGTATCGCAAGAGCATTTAATGCAAGGATCACTTGACACCTTATCCTGACGCGCGCTCTTCAGTCGACAGAGCCGAAGTGACCGCAGTCACTTCGCCGCTCCACTGACCGACCTGACAAGAAAACAGCGCCACCTGCGTCGCTCCGACTGCTGTGCCACTCAACAGAGTGAGGCTGACAGCAGCTAAGTCCAGCCTCGGGCGCCATAGGAAGCTCTGCCTCGCCCGACCCCAGGGCTCGGACTCAACCTCGACGCTGGACGACGGACTCTGCCTCGCCCGACCCTAGGGCTCGGACACAGCCTCGGCCTCGGAAGACGGTCTCCGCCTCGCCCGACCCAGGGCTCGGACTCGACCTCGACCTTGGAAGACGGTCTCCGCCTCGCCCGACCCAGGGCTCGGACTCGACCTCGACCTCGGAAGACGGACTCCGCCTCGCCCGACCCCAGGGGTCGGACTCAGCCTCGGCCTCGGAGGAGCCCTCGCCTCGCCCGACCTCGGGCTCGGACCCGCCACGTCACAAGGAAGGCCATCATTACTCTACCTTTAGCTAGTTCAGGCTACGGGGAACAAGACCGGCGTCCCATCCGGCTCGCCCCGGTAAACAAGTAATGATGGCGCCCCACGTGCTCCATGACAACGGCGGCTCTCAGCCCCTTACGAAAGCAAGGAGACGTCAGCAAGGACTCGACAGCCCCGACAGTTGTCCTTCCGCAGGGCCCCAGCTCTCCTCCGACGGCCACGACATCACATGAACAGGGTGCCAAAACCTCTCCGACTGCCACGATGGCATGCACTTAGGGCTCTAGCTCCTCTCTGCTAGACACGTTAGCACGCTGCTACACCCCCCATTGTACACCTGGACCCTCTCCTTACGCCTATAAAAGGAAGGTCCAGGGCTCTTGTACGAGAAGGTTGGCCGCGCGGGTGAACGGGCCGGCGCATAAGGCTCTCCCACGCGAACGCTTGTAACCCCCTACTACAAGCGCACCGACCTGGGCGCAGGGCAACACGAAGGCCACGGGTTTCCCCTTTGCCTGTTTCTTCCCCCTTCGTGCTCCATCTCGCGCCGACCCATCTGGGCTGGGGCACGCAGCGACAATTCACTCGTCGGTCCAGGGACCCCCCAGGGTCGAAACGCCGATAGTTGGCGCGCCAGGTAGGGGCCTGCTGCGTGTTGACGAATAGCTTCCCATCAAGCTCCAGATGGGTAGTCTCTAGCAACCTCTCCGACCCGGGACGATGCTCCGTTTCGGGAGTCTTGAGTTCATGTCCCTCGACGGCAGCTACGACATGATACTCCTTCCTCCGCCGCGCGACAGCGACAATGGCGGCTGTCAGCCCGCCCGCCGGCGGCGGAATCGACGACGTCTTCCCCACATGGCGGAAGAACAACATCCGGGTTTGTCCTGTCACCTCCCCCGCCGACAGAGAAGGAGGCGGGGCAACCATGGCCAAGCAGAAGGCGGCACCTCGTCGGCTGTCGAGCAAGTCGACGACGCCGGCGCCCCAACGGGGGACACGTCGGGCTTCGACCTTGCGTCTGAGACGAAGACGAGCGCTGTTTCCCCGCAACACGCCAACCCCAAGCAGACGAACGACGCTAGCACGCTCGCGAAGGACTTGCTGGGCGTCGCCCTCGTACCTGAGACAACGGTGCAGTCCACCCCTGACGCGACTTCGTCACCGCCAGTCGACCAAGAGGTACCGACCGATTCCCATCTCGTGCCTTTTGGATTCAGCTTCGACCCACCAAGCGACCTCGCTTCGGTGGAAGCCTTCATAGAGGCATGTACCAACCCTCTGGGGTACCGTATGCGGTCGCCCCGGGACAGACTGACGGTCGTCTCGACCTACGGACCCTCAGGTTCCGAGGAAGATGACGAGCCCGACTTTTGTTGGGATTTCTCCGGGCTCGGTAACCCCAGTGCCATGCGGGACTTCATGACCGCATGTGACTACTGCCTCTCCGATTGTTCCGATGGTAGCCGCAGCTTCGGCGATGAGGACTGCGGCCCGAGTCGTGAATTTTTCCACGTCGATCTAGGGGGTCCCGGCGAAGGCAACCATCTTGGTATACCGGAAAACGGCGATCCCTCTAGGCCTGCGCCTCGCGTTGACATCCTTCGGGAGCTAGCTGTGGTCCCAGTCCCTGCGGGGGGTCAGGACGCACAGCTCGAGCAAATCCGCGAGATGCAGGCCAGGCTCGACGAGGGAGCAGGAACACTTGAGCAGTTCCGGCGGAACATCGGGCAGGAATGGGCAGACCAAGCTCCGACCGGAGAAGCGCGTCATCTACCCCAGGGCATCCAGCACCGCATTGCCGACGATGTCAGGGCAAGGCCGCCACCGGCTTCCAGTGGCGTCGGCTAGAACCTGGCTGCGGCAGCAATACTACTCCGCGTGATGCCGGAACCATCGACCACCGAAGGGCGGCGTATCCAGGGAGAGCTCAAGAATCTCCTGGAGGATGCCGCGGTCTGACGGGCCGAAAGCTCTGCCTCCCGAAGGCAGGGGTACCCCTCGGAGCATCGCGCCGCGACTTCCCGATTCATGCGGGAAGCCTCGATCCACACCGGGCGCACGCGCAACACGGCGCCTGCGGCCCCGGGTCGCCTCGGCAACGAGCACCACCACCGCAACCGTCGAGCCCACCTCGACGAGAAGGTGCGCCGAGGCTACCACCCCAGGCATGGGGGACACTACGACAACGGGGAGGATCAGAGTCCCTCGCCCGAACCGCCCAGTCCGTAGGCTTTCAGCCGGGCCATACGACGGGTGCCGTTCCCGACCCGGTTCCGAACCCCGACTACCATCGCAAAGTATTCGGGGGAGACGAGGCCGGAACTATGGCTCGCGGACTACCGACTGGCCTGCCAGCTGGGTGGAACGGATGATGACAACCTCATCATCCGCAACCTCCCCCTGTTCCTCTCCGACACCGCTCGAGCCTGGCTGGAGCATCTGCCTCCGGGGCAGATCTCCAACTGGGACGACCTGGTCCAAGCCTTCGCCGGCAACTTCCAGGGCACGTACGTGCGCCCTGGGAACTCCTAGGATCTCCGAAGCTGCCGCCAGCAGCCGGGAGAGTCTCTCTGGGACTACATCCGGCGATTCTCGAAGCAGCGCACCGAGCTGCCCAACGTCATCGACTCGGACGTCATCGGCGCGTTCCTCGCCGTCACCACCTGCCGCGACCTGGTGAGCAAGCTGGGCCGCAAGACCCCCACCAGGGCGAGCAAGCTGATGGACATCGCCACCAAGTTCGCCTCTGGCCAGGAGGCTGTCGAGGCCATCTTCCGAAAGGACAAGCAGCCCCAGGGCCGCTAGCCGGAAGACACCCCCGAGGCATCCGCTTAGCGCGGCGCGAGGAAGAAGGGCAAGAAGAAGTCGCAAGCAAAACGCGACGCCGCCGACGCGGACCTTGTCGCCGCCGTTGAGTACAAGAACCCTCGGAAGCCTTCCGGAGGCGCCAACCTCTTTGATAAAATGCTCAAGGAGCCGTGCCCCTATCATCAGGGGCCCGTCAAGCACACCCTTGAGGAGTGCATCATGCTTCGGCGCCACTTTCACAAGGCCGGGCCACCGGCGGAAGGTGGCAGGGCCCACAACAACGACAAGAAGAAGGATCACAAGGCAGAGGAGTTCCCCGAGGTCCATGACTGCTTCATGATCTATGGTGGGCCAGCGGCGAACGCCTCGACTCGGCACCGCAAGCAAGAGCGTCGGGAGGTCTGCTCGGTAAAGGTGGCGGCGCCAGTCTACCTAGACTGGTCCGACAAGCCCATCACCTTCGACCAGGGCGACCACCTCGACCGCGTGTCGAGCCCGGGGAAATATCCGCTCGTTGTCGACCCCGTCGTCGGCAACGTCAGGCTCACCAAGGTCCTCATGGACGGAGGCAGCAGCCTCAACATCATCTACGCCGAGACCCTCGGGCTCCTGCAGATCGATCTGTCCTCGATCCGGACAGTCGCGGCGCCTTTTCACGGGATCATCCCCGGGAAACGCGTCCAACCCCTCGGACAACTCGATCTGCCCGTCTGCTTCGGGACTCCCTCCAAGTTCCGAAGGGAAACCCTCACGTTCGAGGTGGTCGGGTTCTGAGGAACCTACCACGCAGTACTGGGGAGGCCATGCTACGCCAAGTTCATGGCTGTCCCCAACTACACCTACTTCAAGCTCAAAATGTCGGGCCCCAACGGGGTCATCACCGTCGGCCCCACGTACCGACACGCGTACGAATGCGACGTGGAGTACGCCGAGGCCCTCGCCGAATCCGAGGCCCTCATCGCCGACCTGGAGAGCCTCTCCAAGGAGGCGCCAGACGTAAAGCGCCACGCTGGCAACTACGAGCCAGCATAGACGGTTAAGTCTATCCCTCTCGACCCCAGCAACGACGCCTCCAAGCAGATACGGATCGGCTCCGAGCTCGACCCTAAATAGGAAGCAGTGCTCGTCGACTTTCTCCGCGCGAACACCGAAGTCTTTGCGTGGAGTCCCTCGGACATGTCTGGCATACCGAGGGATGTCGCCAAGCACTCGCTGGATATCCGAGCTGGAGCCCGACCCGTGAAGCAACCTCTGCGCCGATTCGACGAAGAAAAGCGCAGAGCCATAGGCGAGGAGATCCACAAGCTGATGGCCGCAGGGTTCATCAAAGAGGTATTCCATCCCGAATGGCTTGCCAACCCTGTGCTTGTGAGAAAGAAAGGAGGGAAATGGCAGATGTGTGTAGACTACACTGGGTTAAACAAAGCATGTCCGAAGGTTCCCTACCCTTTGCCTCCCATCGATCGAATCGTGGATTCCACTGCTGGGTGCGAAACCCTGTCTTTCCTTGATGCCTACTCAGGGTATCACCAAATCAAGATGAAGGAGTCCGACCAGCTCGCGACTTCTTTCATCACACCCTTTGGCATGTACTGCTACGTTACTATGCCATTTGGTTTGAGGAATGCGGGTGTGACATACCAAAGGTGCATGAACCACGTGTTTGGCGAACACATTGGTCAAACGGTCGAGGCTTACGTCGATGACATCGTAGTCAAGACGAGGAAAGCCTCTGACCTCCTCTTCGACCTTGAAATGACATTCCGGTGTCTCAAGGCGAAAGGCGTGAAACTCAATCCCGAGAAGTGTGTCTTCGGAGTCCTCTGAGGCATGCTCCTGGGGTTCATCGTCTCCGAGCGGGGCATTGAGGCCAACCCGAAGAAAATCGCGGCCACCACCAGCATGGGCCCCATCAAGGACTTGAAAGGCGTACAGAGGGTCATGGGATGCCTTGCGGCTCTGAGCCGTTTCATCTCGTGCCTCGATGAAAGAGGCCTACCTCTGTACCGCCTCTTGAGGAAGATCGAGCGCTTCACTTGGACCCCTGAGACCGAAGAAGCCCTCGGGAACCTAAAAGCGCTCCTTACCAGCGCGCCCATCTTGGTGCCCCCCGCTGCCGGAGAAGCCCTCTTGATCTACGTCGCCGCTACCACTCAGGTGGTCAGCGCCGCGATCGTGGTTGAGAGATGAGAAGAGGGGCATGCATTGCCCGTCCAGAGGCCGGTCTACTTCATCAGTGAGGTACTGTCCGAGACCAAGATCCGCTACCCACAAATTCAGAAGCTGCTGTACGCGGTGATTCTGACGCGGCGGAAGTTGCGACACTACTTCGAGTCTCATCCGGTGACTGTGGTGTCATCTGTTAGAAATATGCCCTAGAGATAATCATAGAGATGAGCATATTTCTTTGTATCCATGATATATATATTGCTTAATTGAATATCCATGGAAGGCACCTTGTATTGATTAGCAATTATGTGAATTATTTGTGAGATTCTTTACTTATATGGTTATTCTAAATGATGTCCCTAGTCAGAGTCGATGACTAGCACATGTATTAGTTGATGACTACATTTCACAAGTCATGAACATGGAGATGTTAAACTAATAATGTGGGCGCATGTATGACATAAGGCTGGACCGACCCAACGTGAGATATTGTAATATAGTTCTCTTTTTGCAACATGAATACTGTATCCTTAGACCTGAGATTGTCGCATGTTCTCAAGATGTGAATTGACTTACTTAGGGACTATCAAACGCTATTCCGTAACTGGGTAGTTATAAAGGTAGTTTTGGGTTTGTCAGGAAGCATGATGCGAGGCATGGTCAGTCAAGATGGAATTTGTCCCTCTCTTTGTGAGAGAGATATCTCTGGGCCCCTCGAGTGATTGGATCAAGAAATGCATGACCATGCTAGGGTTAAGAGTTAACCATTGAAAGGATTCCAATTCACAGTATCGAGAAAGAGAGGTCAGCTTAGAGCCAGACCAAATATCGTGAGACAAAGGGAACAACATGTACGTAATGTTGCAATGGTTCGTCTGACATGATCTTTACGTGCGCATAGGAGTTGACATGTCTTGCTAGAGGCCGCTGTCAATTATTGGGCCAAGTAAGAGTACTCGGGCTATGTCTATTTGTACGTGAACCTATAGGGTCACACACTTAAGGGGAAGGAAGCCTAACTCGGATTAGATCCGAAATTAGACTGGGCTTTAGGGTTACTGATGGGCCTCGGTGTCAGAAGCCCACCATAACGCCTATATAATGAGGGGCGGGGGCGCGATTAGGCTAACCCTAATTCGCCACTAGCAAACGAGTAGTCGCTCGCCTCTCGCCCTCGCCAAGCCGCCGTCGCGAACCTAGCAGTTCGGTACGCGGCGCTTCCTCCCTGTACGTGTGGATACCTCGGAGGTGCTGCATCTGGAGCACTAGGATGAACCATGCGAGGACGTGAAGAACGCCGATGACTGCACGACACTGCTCGACGCGTTCGTCTACATCGAGACGTCTTCCGCTGCTCTGCGCGTCTAGTGGTAATTCCATGACCTATAACCGCATTAGTTCTTGGTTTTATGGGGTTGAAAATTTTGTTTTGCGCTAGTGTAGCCTCCCCGTAATCCTTCATCATCCTTCCCCCTGGGGGAGATCATCCAGTGCCGAGAGGCCTCGGGTAGGATTGCAAAGTGGGCGGTGGAAATCATGGGTGAGACAATCTCGTTCGCCCCTCGGAAGGCCATCAAGTCCCAAGTCTTGGCGGACTTTGTGGCTGAATGGGTCGACACCCAACTTCCAGCGGCTCCGATCCAGCCAGAGCTCTGGACCATGTTTTTCGACGGGTCGCTGATGAAAACAGGAGCGAGCGCGGGCCTGCTCTTCATCTCGCCCCTCGGGAAGCACCTCCGCTACGTGTTGCGCCTCCATTTCCCGGCGTCCAACAACGTGGCTGAGTACGAGGCTCTGGTCAAAGGGTTGCGCATCGCCATCGAGCTAGGGGTCCGACGCCTCGACGCTCGCGGTGACTCGCAGCTTGTCATCGACCAAGTCATGAAGAACTCCCACTACCGCGACCCGAAGATGGAAGCCTACTGCGACGAGGTTCGGCGCCTGGAGGACAAGTTCTACGGGCTCGAGGTCAACCACGTCGCCCAGCGGTACAACGAGACTGCAGACGAGCTGGCTAAGATAGCCTCGAGGCGGACAACGGTTCCCCCGGACGTCTTCTCCCGAGACCTACATCAACCCTCAATCAAGACAAACGACATGCCCGAGCTCGAGGTACCCTCGGCTTAGCCCGAGGCACCCTCGGCCCCCGAGGGTGAGGCTCTGCGCATCTAGGAAGAGCGGAATGGGGTCACGCCTAATCGAAACTGGCAGACCCCGTACCTACAATATCTCCACCAAGAGAGCTACCCCTCGACAGAGCCGAAGCTCGGCGACTGGCGCGGCGCACCAAGTCATTCGTCTTGCTGGGTGATGGGAAGGAGCTCTACCACCGCAGCCCCTCAGGCATCCTCCAGCGATGCATATCCATCGCCGAAGGTCAGGAGTTATTACAAGAAATACACTCGGGGGCTTGTGGTCATCACGCAGCGCCTCGAGCCCTTGTTGGAAACGCTTTCCGACAAGGTTTCTACTGGCCGACCGCGGTGGCCGACGCCACTAGAATTGTCCGCACCTGCCAAGGGTGTCAATTCTACGCAAGGCAGATGCAGCTACCCGCTCAAGCTCTGCAAACAATACCCATCACCTGGCCATTTGCTGTGTGGGGTCTGGACCTCGTCGGTCCCTTGCAGAAGGCACCCGGGGGCTACACGCACCTACTGGTCGCCATCGACAAATTCTCCAAGTGGATCGAAGTCCGACCCCTAAACAGCATCAGGTCCGAACAGGCGGTGGCATTCTTCACCAACATCATCCATCGCTTCGGGGTCCCGAACTCCATCATCACCGACAACGGCACCCAGTTCATCGGCAGAAAGTTCTTGGACTTCTGCGAGGATCACCACATCCGGGTGGACTGGGCCGCCGTGGCTCACCCCATGACGAATGGGCAGGTAGAACGTGCCAACGGCATGATTCTGCAAGGACTCAAGCCACGGATCTACAACGACCTCCACAAGTTCGGCAGGCGATGGATGAAGGAACTCCCCTCGGTGGTCTGGAGTCTGAGGACAACGCTGAGCCGAGCCACGGGCTTCACACCGTTCTTTCTAGTCTATGGGGCCGAGGCCATCTTGCCCATAGACTTAGAATACGGTTCCCCAAGGACGAGGGCGTACGACGACCAAAGCAATCGAACCAACCGAGAAGACTCACTGGACCAGCTGGAAGAGGCTCGGGACATGGCCTTACTACACTCGGCGCGATATCAGCAGTCCCTGCGACGCTACTACGCCCGAGGGGTTCGGTCCTGAGACCTCCAGGTGGGCGACTTAGTGCTTCGACTACGACAAGACGCCCGAGGGTGGCACAAGCTCACGCCTCCCTGGGAAGGGTCGTTCGTCATCTCCAAGGTTTTGAAGCCCGGGACGTACAAGCTAGCCAACAGTCAAGGCGAGGTCTACAGCAACGCTTGGAACATCCGACAGCTACGTCGCTTCTACCCTTAAGATGTTTTCAAGCCGTTCATATACCTCGTTTACATATGAAGTCTAACCATCAAGGAAGGGTCAGCCTTGCCTCGGCAAAGCCTGACCCTCCCTCGAGGGCTAGAAGGGGGAAACCCCCTCTGCGTCAAAATTTTCCTCGGAAAAGGTCTTTCTGCCAGAACGTCTTTCGTGCTTTTCGACTACTTCGAAAGTGGATCCTGAAAACGACGGAGTACACGTAAGCAGCCAAGGCCGACCGAGCCGAGGGACTCCTACGCCTCCGAGATACGGATACCTCACTCATCACCTTCCGTGAAAAGTAACTCTCGCTCGGACAAACAATTCTGTTACCGACAAATAAGTTCAGATACTCGAAATAAGAGGAAAAGAAACGCAGCTTTACAACGCGACGACAGTATGTTTGGGCCTCAGCGGCCACAAAAAACATATGCATACTACAGGTGAACCGATCCTGCAGGCTCAGACGTCGATGGAGGGAGAGCAGCAGCACCCTCGGCGTCAACTCCACCTTCGGCGAAGTCCGATCGAGCCTCGGACGGTAACATGGGCGAAGGATCTCCGCTCCGAAGGATGACGTCAGCACCACGCCCGGGCCATCGCCACCAGGGTCTCCTCCAGGAACCCGGCCCGAGCAGACGGCTCGGCCGGCCGCCCCGAAGCTTCAGCCAGCTGTCCCCCGAGGACACCAGCCCGGCTCATGGCCTCGGCAAACCCGACTCCGGCGCTGGTCCCGCCAGTGGACGGCCCGGCCAGGCTCCGACCGACGAAGTCTTCTTTTCGAGCCAACTCTTCCTCTGTCCATGCTGACACCGCTGCCTCCGGCTCCGACTCATCGCAGAGCGGCCGAGGGTTCCTTTAACTAAGCAAGAGAAGCCTCGCGCGGCAAGGCCGACCGAGCCGAGGGACTCCTACGCCTCCGGGATACGGATACCTCACTCGTCACCTTCGCACGAGGTAACTCACACTTGGTTAAGCGGTTCAGTTAGCCGACAGGCGAGTCTTAGTGCTCGAAATGAGGAAAAAACACGGCTTCGTGCAAAAAATACATACATGTTCAGGCCCCGACAGCCACAATGAACAGACACCGGCACTCAAGGTGCCATTACAAGCGGAACTCCGGTTCCACCCTCGCAGGTACGAACAACCCCCCACATTGGAGGGCCTGCGGGGCGACGAAACCCCAGGTGGCTCACCGCCACCCGCTCCGGCAGCAGCGACAACGACCTCCGCTCCGGGCGGCCAAACAGCAGCAGCGATGACCTCAGGGCAGATGCTGCTGCGACAAGGCCCTCGCCCACGTCCCCGCTCGAGGGGCAAGGACATGCAAAAGGCCGTAGAGTTGGAGGTCAGTCTGCGGGTGGCGCCGACAATCTCGTCGGCGGAGAAACCTCTTCCGGCTGCCTCGGTGGGAGGTGGCACCGGAAGCAGCGCCGAAGCCGCTCAGGCCGGAGAGCCAGACACGCGGCAGCTGCCAGCGCCACAAACGGCGAACGCCCTTCCCCCCGATCACTAAGGGAAGGAGCGGGCCGCTGCCCGCGCGAAGGTGGGCCCCAACTCGGTGCACTCCCCTCCCCAGCACTGATGATGAACATCCTTGAAGCTGAGGGAGGGGCAGAGGCCGCAGCCCGGCTCGCTTCTCCCCACCATCAAACCGGTGGTCACCGTCTTGGGTGACCACCGGCGAGGGGATGCAGTCGGGCTGCCTGATGAAAATCCTTGAAGCCGAACGATGGCTGAAAGGTACCAACTTCCGCGAAGTTGCGTTCCTCCAACGACAGCAAGACGAAAACGATACGAGTGCTTCCCATCCGGGGGCTCGGAAGGTGGAAGGACGCAATGCATGAAGGGAGTGCGAAGACATGGTTGCCATCCAAGGGGGTCACCCTCCTTTTAAAGGCGACTCTCCCCACTTGCGTCCTCAGTCGTCGCGGACTGAGTCTTCACCAACACGCTCTAAGGTCCTCCCCCTACGACACGGAGGGTGGGTCCCACGCGTCATGCAAGCTGGCCCAGGACAGAAGGAGCCAAAACCTCCGCGTGCGGAGCGCACAACGGCCCAGCGGTTACAAGCTTTCCTCCACTATCGCCCGGACCAGCGGGTGAAAGGGCGGACCGCCATGCAGGCGGCATGCAACCGCACCAAGGGGGCGCACCCTTTCGACTTCGACGCGTCCAACATGGAGGCCTAGGCCCACACGTCATGTAACCGGCGCGTCGGTTACTACGTGCGAGAAACTGCACCGCCACTCGCGCCAGTACCGCGCCTCCTCGACTGCGGAACCGGTGCCACGACTCGAGGCGACCCTGCGCATGACCCAACAGTGCCAACCGAGCACATCGGTCATGGGTCGGTCAGCCGCGGGAGAAAGCACGACGGTCGATACGGCCAAAAATGGGCCGGCAGTGATGGCGGTGGTAGGCGGGCGGAAGCAGCAGTCGAATCGTCTGCAAGCTCATGTCCCCTCATGGGGCAGCAGGAGAACCCTCTCCCATGGTGTGAAGACGACGCGCCCGTGTTCCGTTCCTCGAACGGCTCGCGCACGCACAACGGCTGCCCCGCGAACCACTCGTCCCGTCGCATTAACTCTGCAGCAGGACAGGCGGCACCTTTGGCAGGCGAAGCAGACGACGCTTCACCTCCGCCATAATGACCGTGTCAAAAAAAGGTGCGCCACGTCGTTCGATTTCGTATCCTTTTCCACTTCCTCTTTCTCTCTCTTGCTACAGGGACCGGGAAAGGGGATACTCCGAAAGGGATCCTTCTCCGCGAAGGAAGCGGGCCCTGAGCCCCCCTACTGATCAGAGGTTCGAAGGCTGGCCCCTCGGAAGGGTTCAACAGCCGACTCAGAGCACTCGGGCTCCGCGCCCACTACTAGTCAGAGGTTCGAAGGCTGGCCCCTCGGAAGGGTTCAACGGCCGCCTCAGGCCACTCGGGCTCCGCGCCCACTACTGATCAGGGGTTTGTAGGCTGGCCCCCGAAGGGTTCTGACAGCCGCCTCAGAGCACGCAGAGCGAGGGATGACCCTGGGTACGTTCGATACATAACCAAGGCTCGGGCTATGCTCCCGAGGTACCCTAGGACATTTCCGAGACCGACGGGAACGATTTTGTAACAGAATCCCACCAGAGGGAGGCATCGAGCCCTCGGACCCCGTCAAAAGGGGACCGGGTCCGACGAATCACTCGCAGGTACTTTTGGAGCGCGCCTCCGGGCCACTAGCCGACCCCTAACGAATGGGGCACGGGCACCCACTCGGATTAACCATTAGCAACTCACTGGAGACACCATGTTCGGCGCCCTCCGAGGGCAACATGGCGCTTTCCCCCCTCCTCCTTGCGGAAAGGCGACGCAGGGGCGTATGAAAAAAGCCAAGTATGTCCTTGACCGTCCTCTTGCTCTGTGCGGAGGCTCGGGGGCTGCTCTCGCAAACCCGGCTCCGACCAAACCGTTGATAGCGTCAACATACCAGCCCGAGAACTTGGGACTCGACTATGCACCCGGGCTACGGCCAGTTCGCATGAGGCAACAGCCAGACCGGCCAAAGCATCACGAAACACGCTAAGACCTCGAAGGAGTCAAACCACTCCTCCGAGGCCTCGGGGGCTACACCCGACGGGTGCGCTCGCGCGCACCCACCAGAACAAAACGCAACCGAGAAAGGCCGGCCCCCTTGCAAAAAAGTGCGACAAAAGCCTCCAAGCGAGTATCAACACTCCCTTCGAGGCTCGGGGGCTACTGTCGGGGACCATAATTAGGGGTACCCCCAAGACTCCTAATCTCAGCTGGAAACCCCCATCAGCAGAAAGCTGCAAAGGCCTGATGGGCACGATTAAGGTCAAGGCTCAGTCCACTCAAGGGACATGATCTCGCCTCGCTCGAGCCCAGCCTCAGGCAAAGGCAGTCGACCCCGGAGGATTCACGTCTCGCCCGAGGGCCCCCTCAAGCAACGGACACACCTTCGGCTCGCCCGAGGCCCAGTCTTCCCAGAGAAGCAACCTTGGCCAGATTGCCACGCCAACCAACTGTATCGCAGGAGCATTTAATGCAAGAATCACTTGACACATTATCCTGACGCGCGCTCTTCAGTCGATAGAGCCGAAGTGACCGCAGTCACTTCGCCGCTCCACTGACCGACCTGACAAGAAAACAGTGCCGCCTACGTCGCTCCGACTGTTGTGCCACTCGACAGAGTGAGGCTGACAGCAGCTAAGTCCAGCCTCGGGCGCCATAGGAAGCTCCGCCTCGCCCGACCCTAGGGCTCGGACTCAACCTCAACGCTGGACGACGGACTCCGCCTCGCCTAACCCCAGGGCTCGGACACAGTCTCGGCCTCAGAAGACGGTCTCCGCCTCGCCTGACCTAGGGCTCGGACTCGACCTCGACCTCGGAAGACGGTCTCCGCCTCGCCCGACCCAGGGCTCGGACTCGACCTCGACCTCGGAAGACGGACTCCGCCTCGCCCGACCCTAGGGGTCGGACTCAGCCTCGGCCTCGGAGGAGCCCCCGCCTCGCCCGACCTCGGGCTCGGACCCGCCACGTCACAAGGAAGGCCATCATTACCCTACCCCTAGCTAGCTCAGGCTACGGGGAACAAGACCGACGTCCCATCCGGCTCGCCCCGGTAAACAAGTAATGATGGCGCCCCACGTGCTCCATGACAACGGCGGCTCTCAGCCCCTTACGGAAGCAAGGAGACGTCAGCAAGGACTCGACAGCCCCGACAGTTGTCCTTCCACAGGGCCCTAGCTATCCTCCGACGGCCACGACATTACATGAACAGGGTGCCAAAACATCTCCGACTGCCACGACGGCATGTACTTAGGGCTCTAGCTCCTCTCTGCTAGACACATCAGCACACTGCTACACCCCCCATTGTACACCTGGACCCTCTCCTTACGCCTATAAAAGGAAGGTCCAGGGCTCTCGTACGAGAAGGTTGGCCGCGCGGGTGAACGGGCCGGTGCATAAGGCTCTCCCACGCGAACGCTTGTAACCCCCTACTACAAGCGCACCCGACCTGGGCGCAGGGCAACACGAAGGTCGCGGGTTTCCCCTTTGCCTGTTTCTTCCCCCCTTCGTGCTCCGTCTCGTGCTGACCCATCTGGGCTGGGGCACGCGGCGACAATTCACTCGTCGGTCCAGAGACCCCCCGGGGTCGAAACGCCGACAGAGCCGTTGAGAGCATTCCAGGAAGGCAATTCTTGCCTTCTGTCGCCTGACACACCGGACAGTCCGGTGCGGATTTCTTTCCTATTTTGGCGCAGCCGACCGTTGGAGATTCAGAGCCGTTGGCACACCGGACACAGTCCGGTGCACACCGGACAGTCCGGTGCACACCGGACAGTCCGGTGCCCCCTTCTGACCATTGGCTCTGCCACGCGTCGCGCGCGGATTACACGGCCGACCGTTGGCCCGACCGACTGTTGGCTCACCGGACAGTCCGGTGCACCACCGGACAGTCCGGTGATTTATAGTCGTACGCCGTTGATCGCTTCGCGAGAGCGACGACTTCGCCTGTGAATGGCTCACCGGACAGTCCGGTGCACCACCGGACAGTCCGGTGATTTATAGCCGTACACCACCGTCGAAGTCCCGAGAGCAGCCAGTTGACAGATGCCAGCCTGGCGCACCGGACACTGTCCGGTGCACCCAGACCGAGCAGTCTTTTGGCTGTACACAGCCAACTTCTCCACAATTGTTTCTCCTGTTTCTAGCACTTAGACACAATACGTTAGTCTTCAAAACAATGTACTAAGTCTAGAAACATACCTTTAATCTTGATTTGCACTTCTTGAGTCCTTGGCACAATTTAACACTTAGGCACTTGTGTTGGACACTTAATCACCAAAATACTTAGAAATGGCCCAAGGGCACATTTCCCTTTCAATCTCCCCCTTTTTGGTGATTTATGCGAACACAACAAAAAGTAACTAAAAGAAGTGCAACATCAATGCAAATGAAAACTCAAATTTGTTTTGATTCAAATTTGGCGTATTTGGATCATTCTTTGCCACCACTTGGTTTGTTTTTGCAAATCAAACTCAATTTCCTATCTCTAAGTCAAACACACTTGTTGAGACATAAAGAAAGGTATTCCAAGAGAAATTGATCACTGATTCAAAAACTCCCCCTATTTCCCATAATCAGCCATTCTCCCCACAAGAGACCAACTTTTGACAAAAGGAGACATTTAGAATTTTGACAAATCAAAAAGTCCTAACTCTACTATTTTCAAAATTCTCAAGTGGTAGCTGATCCATTTGTTGTTTTGGCCTTATTTTCTCCCCCTTTGGCATTAAGCACCAAAACGGAATCAATCTTGGCCCTTAAACCTCATTGCCTCACCAAGATTGTCAATTAAGAGCAAAAGGCAATAAGAGCATGGAGATGAACTTGGAATAAGTTACCCTCTCATCGGAGTGCAGCAGAAGTCTTGCATGGTCCATGTTCACCTTTTCCCTTTCAATTCACCTTTGAGACTAAACCAAGCAAACTCAAGCACATGGTTAGTCCCAAAGGGTCAAGTTGTAGCACATCTCCCCCTAAATATGTGCATCACTCACACATGAACTTTTGAGGTCCGAGGAGTGTTTGTACAACTTGAACACCACAAATACATAACAATATGCATAAAGGAACACGATCAAGGGCATAAAACACATGTATGCTATAAATCAATCCAAGTTCCGCGAATCTAAGACATTTAGCTCACTACGCAGCCTGCAAAAGGTCGACTCATCTAGAGGCTTGGTAAAGATATCGACTAGCTGGTTCTCGGTGCTAACATAAAACACTTCGATATCTCCCTTTTGCTGGTGGTCTCTCAAAAAGTGATGTCGGATGTCTATGTGCTTTGTGCGGCTGTGTTCAACAGGATTATCCGCCATGCGGATAACACTCTCATTATCACATAGGAGTGGGACTTTGCTCAGATTGTAGCCAAAGTCCCTTAGGGTTTGCCTCATCCAAAGTAGTTGCGCGCAACACTGTCCTGCGGCAACATACTCGGCCTCAGTGGTGGATAGGGCAACGGAAGTTTGTTTCTTAGAGCTCCATGACACCAGGGATCTTCCTAAGAATTGGCACGTCCCCGATGTACTTTTCCTATCGACCTTACATCCAGCATAATCGGAGTCTGAATATCCAATCAAGTCAAAGGTAGACCCTTTTGGATACCAGATCCCGAAGCAAGGCGTAGCGACTAAATATCTAAGAATTCGCTTCACAGCCACTAGGTGACACTCCCTTGGATTGGATTGAAATCTAGCACACATGCATACGCTAAGCATAATATCTGGTCTACTAGCACATAAATAAAGTAAAGACCCTATCATAGACCGATATGCCTTTTGATCAACTGACTTACCTCCTTTGTTGAGGTCGACATGTCCGTCGGTTCCCATTGGTGTCTTTGCGGGCTTGGCGTCCTTCATTCCAAACCGCTTTAGCAAGTCTTGCGTGTACTTCGTTTGGGAAATGAAGGTGCCGTCCTTGAGTTGCTTCACTTGGAACCCAAGGAAGTAGTTCAACTCGCCCATCATCGACATCTCGAATTTCTGAGTCATCACCCTGCTAAACTCTTCACAAGACTTTTGGTTAGTAGAACCAAATATTATGTCATCGACATAAATTTGGCACACAAATAAGTCACCATCACAAGTCTTAGTAAAAAGAGTTGGATCGGCTTTCCAAACCTTGAAAGCATTAGCAATTAAAAAGTCTCTAAGGCATTCATACCATGCTCTTGGGGCTTGCTTAAGTCCATAGAGCGCCTTAGAGAGCTTACACACATGGTCGGGGTATCGTTCATCCTCAAAGCCAAGGGGTTGCTCCACGTACACCTCCTCCTTGATTGGTCCGTTGAGGAAAGCGCTCATCACATCCATTTGGAACAACCTGAAAGAATGGTGAGCAGCATAGGCTAACAATATGCGAATTGACTCTAGCCTAGCCACAGGAGCAAAAGTCTCCTCAAAGTCCAAACCTGCGACTTGGGCATAACCTTTTGCCACAAGTCGTGCCTTATTCCTTGTCACCACCCCGTGCTCGTCTTGTTTGTTGTGGAACACCCACTTGGTTCCCTTGGGACGAGGCACCAGTGTCCAAACTTCATTTCTCTTGAAGTTGTTGAGCTCTTCCTGCATGGCCAACACCCAGTCCGGATCTAGCAAGGCCTCTTCTACCCTGAAAGGCTCAATAGAAGAGACAAAAGAGTAATGCTCACAAAAATTAACTAATCTAGAGCGAGTAGTTACTCCCTTGCTAATATCACCCAAAATTTGGTTGACGGGATGATTCCTTTGAATCGTCGCTCGAACTTGAGTTGGAGGTGCCGGTTGTGCTTCTTCCTCCATTACATGATCATCTTGTGCTCTCCCTTGATCACACGCCTCCTCTTGATGAACCTATTCATCGTCTTGAGTTGGGGGATGCACCATTGCTGAGGAAGAAGGTTGATCTTGCTCATTTTGTTCCTGTAGCCGCACATCTCCAATCGCCATGGTGCGTATTGTGGCCGTTGGAACGTCTTCTTCATCTACATCATCAAGATCAACAACTTGCTCTCTTGGAGAGCCATTAGTCTCATCAAATACAACGTCGCTAGAGACTTCAACCAAACCCGATGATTTGTTGAAGACCCTATATGCCTTTGTATTTGAGTCATAACCTAACAAAAACCCTTCTACAGCTTTGGGAGCAAACTTAGAACTTCTACCTTTCTTTACTAGAATATAACACTTGCTCCCAAATACACGAAAGTAAGATACATTGGGTTTGTTACCGGTTAGAAGCTCATACGAAGTCTTCTTGAGGAGGCGATGAAGGTACACCTGGTTTATGGCGTGGCAAGCCGTGTTCACGGCTTCCGACCAAAACCGCTCGGGCGTCTTGAATTCTCCAAGCATTGTCCTCGCCATATCTATGAGCGTCTTGTTCTTCCTCTCTACCACACCGTTTTGCTGTGGTGTGTAGGGAGCGGAGAACTCGTGCTTGATTCCTTCCTCCTCAAGGTACTCCTCCACTTGAAGGTTCTTGAACTCGGACCCGTTGTCGCTCCTTATCTTCTTCACCTTAAGCTCAAACTCATTTTGAGCTCTCCTTAGGAAGCGCTTGAGGGTCCCTTGGGTTTCAGACTTATCCTGCAAAAAGAATACCCAAGTGAAGCGGGAAAAATCATCAACTATAACAAGACCATACTTACTTCCTCCTATGCTTACATAGGCGACGGGTCCGAAGAGATCCATATGAAGCAACTCCAGAGGTCTTGATGTGGTCATCACATTTTTGGTATGATGAGAGCTTCCCACCTGTTTACCTGCTTGACAAGCTGCACAAGGTCTATCTTTTTTGAAAGTAATATTTGTTAGACCTATTACGTGTTCTCCCTTTAGAAGATTGTGAAGGTTCTTCATCCCCACATGTGCTAAACGGCGATGCCACAACCAGCCCATGCTAGTCTTAGCAATTAAGCATGCATCTAGACCGGCCTCCTCTTTTGCAAAATCAACTGAATAAAGTTTGCCGTCTAGTACACCCTTAAAAGCTAATGAACCATCACTTCTTCTAAAGACAAACACATATACATTTGTGAATAAGAAATTATATCCCATGTTACAAAGTTGACTCACAGACAACAAGTTATATCCAAGCGACTCAACTAAGAATACATTAGAAATAGAGTGCTCGGATGAAATAGCAATTTTTCCTAGTCCTTTCACCTTGCCTTGGTTCCCATCACCGAATATGATTGAATCTTGGGAATCCTTGTTCTTGACGTAGGAAGAGAACATCTTCTTCTCCCCCGTCATGTGGTTTGTGCATCCGCTGTCGACAATCCAGCTTGAGCCCCCGGATGCATAAACCTGCAAGGCAAATTAGGCTAGGGTCTTAGGTACCCAACTCTTGTTGGGTCCTACAAGGTTAGTAACAATAGCCTTAGGGACCCAAATGCAAGTCTTGTCTCCCTTGCATTTGGCCCCCACTTTCTTAGCAATCACCTTTTTATTTTTGCATGAAAGAACAAATCTAGTATTGCATGCAAGAAATACAGTGGTAGATTCATTACATACTTTCCTAGGAGCATGAACAACATTTTTCCTAGGCATATTTCTACCATACACATTAGAGGAACTTGAAGCAATCATGGCATGTGAAGCAAAAGCATTATAACTTCTATTATAATGAACATCCCTAGAATGTCTCCTATCATGGTACATGAAGGCATGGTTCTTTTGAACACTATTTGCCATAGGGGCCTTCCCTTTCTCCTTGGCGGGAATGGGAGCCTTATGACTTGTTAAGTTCTTGGCTTCCCTCTTGAAACCAAGCCCATCCTTAATTGAGGGGTGTCTACCAACCGTGTAGGCATCCCTTGCAAATTTTAGTTTATCAAAATCATTTTTGCTAGTCTTAAGTTGAGCATTAAGACTAGCCACTTCATCATTTAGTTTAGAAATGCAAACTAGGTGTTCACTACAAGCATCAACATTAAAATCTTTGCACCTATTGCAAATCATAACATGTTCTTCACGAGAGGTTGATTTACTAGCTATTTCTGACTTAGCATTCAAATCATCATTAAAACTTTTTAGGCTAGAGATAGATTCATGGCATGTAGACAATTCACATGAAAGCATTTCGTTTCTTTTAACTTCTAAAGCAAGAGAATTTTGTGCTTCTACAAATTTATCATGTTCTTCATACAAAAGATCCTCTTGCTTTTCTATAATCTATTCTTATCATTCAAGGCATCAATCAACTCAGTGATCTTATCAATCTTAGTTCTATCTAAGCCCTTGAACAAACTAGCGTAGTCTATTTCATCATCGCTAGATTCATCATCACTAGAAGCATAAGTAGACTTTCGAGTGTTTACCTTCTTCTCTTTTGCCATTAGGCATGTGTGATGCTCGTTGGGGAAGAGGGACGACTTGTTGAAGGCCGAGGCGGTGAGTCCTTCGTTATCGGAGTCGGATGACGAACAATCCGAGTCTCACTCCTTGCCAAGGTGTGCCTCGCCCTTAGCCTTCTTGTAGGCCTTATTTTTCCCTCTTCTTCTCTTGTTCCTGGTCACTATCATTATCGGGACAATTAGCGATAAAATGACCAATCTTACCACATTTGAAGCATGAGCGCTTCCCCTTTGTCTTGTTCTTGTTGGGATGCTTCTTGCGACCCCTTAGCGCCGTCTTGAAACGCTTGATGATGAGGGCCATCTCTTCTTCATTGAGCCCTGCCGCCTCAACTTGTGCCACCTTGCTAGGTAGCACTTCCTTGCTCTTTGTTGCTTTGAGAGCAACGGTTTGAGGCTCGTGGATTGGGCCATTCAACGCATCATCAAGGTATCTTGCCTCCTTGATCATCATCCGCCCGCTTACAAACTTTCCAAGTATTTCTTCGGGCGACATCTTGGTGTACCTAGGACTCTCACGAATATTGTTTATAAGATGTGGATCAAGGACAGTGAAAGACCTTAGCATTAGGCGGACGACGTCGTGGTCCGTCCATTGTGTGCTTCCATAGCTCCTTATTTTGTTGACGAGGGTCTTGAGCCTGTTGTACGTTTGGGTTGGCTCCTCTCCCCTGATCATTGCGAACCTTCCTAGTTCGCCTTCCACCAACTCCATCTCGGTGAGCATGGTGACATCGTTCCCCTCATGTGAGCTCTTGAGGGTGTCCCAAATTTGCTTGGCGTTATCCAAGCCGCTCACTTTATGATATTCATCCCTGCACAATGAGGCTAACAACACAGTAGTAGCTTGTGCATTTTTATGAATTTTTTCATTAATAAACAAGGGAATATCCGTACTATCAAATTGCATTCCATTCTCAACTATCTCCCATATACTTGGATGGAGAGAGAACAAGTGGCTACACATTTTGTGACTCCAAAATCCATAGTCCTCTCCATCAAAGTGAGGAGGTTTACCAAGGGGAATGGAAAGCAAATGAGCATTTGAACTTTGCGGAATACGAGAATAATCAAAAGAAAAGTTTGAATTGACCGTTTTCTTTTTCTCGTAGTCGTCGTCGTCCTTTTGGGAAGAGGAGGACTTGTCGCTGTCGTCGTAGTAGACGATCTTCTTGATGCGCCTCTTCTTCTTCCCATCCTTCTTCTTATGACTTGAGCCCGAGTCAGTAGGCTTGTCGTCTTTCGGCTCATTGACGAAGGACTCCTTCTCCTTATCGTTGATCACCATTCCCTTGCCCTTAGGATCCATCTCTTCGGGCGATTATTCCCTTACGTGAAGAGAACGGCTCTGATACCAATTGAGAGCACCTAGAGGGGGGGTGAATAGGTGATCCTGTAAAACTTGAACCTTAGTGCCACAAAACTTGATTAGAGTTAGCACAATAACGCCAAATGGCTAGAGAGGAGTTCTTGCAAGACACGATAACCACATGAAGTTCAACACAAATAGGCACAGTGGGTTATCCCGTGGTTCGGCCAAGTCCAACACTTGCCTACTCCACGTTGTGGCGTCCCAACGAACGAGAGTTGCAATCAACCCCTCTCAAGCGGTCCAAAGACCCACTTGAATACCACGGTGTTTTGCTTTGTTTCACTATATCCCGCTTGCGAGGAATCTCCACAACTTGGAGCCTCTCGCCCTTACAATTGATGTTCACAAAGAAGCACGGAAGTAAGGCTAGGATGAGCAACGCACACAAGACACAAAATCAGAGCACAAACACGCACACAAGTCACAACTCGAGCTCACAACACAACCCAAAGAGTTCTCTACACAAATGGAGCTCTAGTTGCTATCACAAAGAATCGAATGCGCGGAATTGGAGTCTTGGTGCTTAGGAATGCTTAGAGAATGCTTGGTTATCTCCTCCATGCGCCTAGGGGGTCCCTTTTATAGCCCCAAGGCAACTAGGAGCCGTTGAGAGCATTCTAGGAAGGCAATTCTTGCCTTCTGTCGCCTGGCGCACCGGACAGTCCGGTGCACCACCGGACACTGTCTGGTGCGTATTTCTTTCCTATTTTGGCGCAGCCGACCGTTGGAGATTCAGAGCCGTTGGCACACCGGACACTGTCCGGTGCACACCAGACAGTCCGGTGCCCCCTTCTGACCGTTGGCTCTGCCACGCGTCGCGCGTGGATTACGCGGCCGACCGTTGGCCCGGCCGACTGTTGGCTCATCGGAAAGTCCCGTGCACCACTGGACAGTCCGGTGATTTATAGCCGTACGCCGTTGATCGCTTCCCGAGAGTGACGACTTCGCCTGTGAATGGCTCACCGGACAGTCCGGTGCACCACCGGACAGTCCGGTGCACCACCGGACAGTCCGGTGATTTATAGCCGTACACCGCCGTCGAAGTCCCGAGAGCAGCCAGTTGACAGACGCCAGCCTGGCGCACCGGACACTGTCCGGTGCACCACCGGACAGTCCGGTGCACCCAGACCGAGCAGTCTTTTGGCTGTACACAGCCAACTTCTCCATAATTGTTTCTCCTGTTTCTTGCACTTAGACACAATACATTAGTCTTCAAAACAATGTACTAAGTCTAGAAACATACCTTTAAGCTTGATTTGCACTTCTTGAGTCCTTGGCACAATTTAACACTTAGGCACTTGTGTTGGACACTTAATCACCAAAATACTTAGAAATGGCCCAAGTGCACATTTCCCTTTCAGGCTGGTGCGGAGCACGATTTCATGCGCGAGCGGCTTCAGGCGTCATGAACGAGGCGGGGCGGATGAGGGTCGAGGGTGAGGTTGCGGCGACCGGGAGATGGATGGATGGATGGCGATGCAGGATGCCGTCGCGGTTGGTTTCACAGATGAGAGTGGTTGGTGCGAAAATTCGAGCGGGCGCACGCGGGGCGAGTGTGGGTGGGAAATGTTTTCGGACGAGGCAAAGACACACCGCGAAACTCATGTGATTGTTGAGTAGCGTTGAGGATGATCTAATAAATAACGACCGTCAAATGTGTTTAAATAAGAGAAAGTAGGCAAATAAACTAATCTGGAACGTTGTTTTTTTGACAGTGGGATTTGTCTAGGGTTAAAACGTTGAGTGGGTTTAGTAGAGGCATGAGTGCGTGGAAGATTTATAGGGTGGACTTAGATTAGTTTGGACTCATGGGTTTAAGGGTAGAGAAAAAGAAGAGGGGATACTCCAATTCAAGTAATAATACTTTCACATGAATTTCCCTTCCCCGAGATGGTAATTTCACACTAGACAACTTGTCTTTCAGAGGGAGCTATATAGGAAAAGTTGCACTTGGGAACAACTAAATGTCCACATCGAATGTTTATCCAGTATTAGTGTGAGTAAATTTATATGGTTGGTTGGTGTTGGTCGTTGTCTTATACTTGAATATCCGTTTGCTTGCACTATTTTCCGTCATTAATGCAGCACTTCACTTCTGAGTACGTACAATGAGAGATCACAACTAATAAAGCACTCGCCAATTACTCAGGAAACTTGAACAATATAGGATGCTTGATCTTCTCATCTAGGAAAAAATCACAAGTTAGCTTTGAAGAAGCGACTATATTTGCTAGAAACATACCATATGTCTCATTCTATGGCCATCTTAAACAGATCCTCTAGCTCATCACATATTTCAAACTTCACTCTAAGACATATTCTATGGCCATCTAAAACAGATCCTCTATCTCATCACCTATTTCAAACTTCACTCTAAGATAGATTCTATGGCCATCTCAAACAGATCCTCTATCTCATCACCTATTTCAAACTTCACTCTAAGACAGATTCTATGGCCATCTCAAACAGATCCTCTATCTCATCACCTATTTCAAACTTCACTCTAAAAATAGTGTTATTTACAGTTCCGTCTCACTAATTTACCATATCCCCAACTTAAGTGTCTCATTCTTGTTGAATTAATTTTTAAAATTTACTTTCTTGACATGGGCACAAAATACAAAAAAAACCATACTCCCTTTGTCCCAAAGTATATAGATTCATTGATTAACTTGCGAATGCATTTAAACTTGACGAAAAAGAGGGTTAAAAAGAACTATATGTCAGAACGGAGGGAGAGCATTCATCTTTAACACCCCTTCATTCCAAACTACAAATCGTTCTGACTTTTTTAGCCACATATTTTTTATTATATGTATATATAGACACACTAGGTCTATATATGTAACTTTTTATCGTACATACAGAAAAATACTATAAAAATTTGTAATTTCAAACAGACGGAGCAATAAAAGAACACCATTCGTTTTAGCTTCGAAATACACCATCAATAATAAATGCGAGTTCTTTTTTGAGACTTCTCTTGGCTCTTCGATACTGTTTCACTAAACTACTACTACTTGCAAAGTATCTTAACAACAACAGGCAGCTGGTTGCATTGCATTGCACATTTGCATCCCATCCCATCCCATGTGGCACTCAGAAAAAGAGCATCTTTTTTGTGTCAAAAAGAAGTTAAACAGTTTAGCATAGCAGTGTTTACACTCCACAGTTGAAAAAAAATTCAAAACGCTGCACAAGATGTCATGAGAGTACTTTTGCAAGCACCCGTGCCATATACCTCTAGCTGGTCCTTACCTTCACATCTGGCCCCACAATGCAGCGTCACGGCCCGCGTCCACGCTGTGCGCCTAACAATAATTCGCGAATCATGGAGCAAGGGAAGGGCAGTTTCGTAAAAGGAATCCAAAACAGAAAAAGCTCGGAAACGGCAAAAGCCACGGCGAGTAGCGCAGAGGCGGCAGGGTGGGCGACCAGTCTCCTCCGCACGCTTCCCACCGAGCTCACACACTGCACACTCCCACACTCCCACTCCCACCTGTAGGTTCACGGGAGGCGAGGACCCTGCCCCCCCCCTGCATTCTTCCCGTATCGCGGACCGATCCTCGCCGCGGGAGGCGAGCGGAGCGGGGCGTTTCTGCGGGGGAGAAGCGCGTCCCTGCAATTTCTGAGAGAGGGGAGGCGGCGAGTGGAAAAGAGCAGGCGTTGCTATCCTATCTTGCTGACGCAGCGGCGGTGTGGCGAGGCGCATGGCGAGGGCGCGCGGTGGCGCCGCGTGGTGGGTGCTGGCAGCGGCGTGGGTGCTGTGGGCGGCGGCGGCTGCGGCGGAGGCAGAGGCCAGGTCGCCGTCGGCGAGGAGGGTGCACCGGCACCTCAAGCGCCTCAACAAGCCGGCCGTCAAGAGCATCGAGGTGCTGGTCGCTCCGTCGTCCGTGGAGTTCGAAATGATTGCTCTTTCTTCTGCGTGTTCTGTCGACCTTTGCCTTTGCCACGAAGGGTGGGGGGGGGGGGGTTCAAATTCAGGTTTCTTTCCAGCTAGATGCTTTGGGCGGGGACCTGTTCTTGGGGTTATTAGATTTATTCCCCATTTTCTGGTTTCATACCTCAGTTCGTTTTTCAGGATCGGATGCAGTTCCTCCGCATTATTCAACAACGAAAAAAGCTACTTTTGTCCGATTCTTTTGGGCTTTCCTCGCTGGTAGTTTTTCGCTGTCACTTTGGACAATTATCTCAAAAGTTCTCGCCTTTTGGAGGTAGATAGACTATGCAAATCCAAGCAAATCAGAGTGAAAAAAGAAAAAAAAAGATGAATGGGTCTTGCTTGGAGACAGGCTGGCTCTTGCAAAGTGATGCTCTCTTAGTGTAAAAGGGACATAGCCTTGCCTTTCTGAGCGTTTTGCTCCCATCTCCAGTTTCAGCAATTTTCTGAGCTCAACGAACGTGCCGAGCTCCACAATGTCAGCTTAATGCTGCATATTTGAATTTTTTTCTGCATTTCTTTTTAAGTTTTGCAATCTTGTAGTTTCCTTTTGAATGAAGTAGGCACTGTGAAAAATCGAAAGAAAGTTGACATGAGCATTGCTTTTGGGAGAACAGCGCTTTTTTTTTCCTTCTTCCCATTTGACACTGATAGAAGCCTCTTACTCTTCAGAGTCCAGATGGAGACATCATCGACTGCGTGCATATCTCCCACCAGCCAGCCTTTGATCATCCTCTCCTCAAGAACCACACAATACAGGTGAGCCAACCAGCACTTAAATCTTTTCAGGAATCAAAGCAAAGCCTATAGATGGTTTGTTTGCCCTTCCACCATTTTAACTCTCCCCACAACCTCAATCCTTTCAGTTTAGGCCGGCGTACCACCCTGAAGGTCTATACGATGATACCAAGAGCAGCATAGGCTCAAACAATGCTGGCGAGAGGCCGATGCTCCAGATGTGGCATCGAAATGGCAGGTGCCCCGAGGGCACGGTTCCAATCAGGAGAACCAAGAAGGACGACCTGCTTCGAGCTAGCTCCGTGAGGCGGTATGGCAGGAAGCGGCACACTGCTCCGAACCCACTGTCTGTTGATCCCAACATGCTCAGCGAGGGTGGCCACCAAGTACGTCCACATGGTTTGTCTTGCTGAAATTGAAGAGCTTGGTAGCTAGCTACACTGGCCTTGAGTAGGAATGCATGGAAAACAGCTAAACCTTGATTTGTGGTTTCTAGTAGGGTTCAACTCTAGTCTACCCTAACTTGCTTTGGATTAAAAGGCTTTGTTTGTTGTTGTGGTAGCTACATTGATATGTTGTGATTACTGAACTGTTGCCATTGCGGAATGCAGCACGCCATTGCGTACGTCCAGGGCGACAAGTACTATGGTGCAAAGGCCACCATTAATGTGTGGGAGCCCAAGATTCAGCAGGCTAACGAATTTAGCCTGTCCCAGCTCTGGATCTTGGGGGGTTCATTTGGGGAGGATCTCAACAGCATAGAGGCTGGCTGGCAGGTATTGTAAAGCTGAGTTTATGACTTCAACCTGTTAGACAACCAAATGTGGCTAGCGTGCGTGGGTCCTGCGCCAGGCGTTAACCGCCGGCGGCCGGCCCTGTGTATATCTTGGTTAGAGAGATTTGAGATCTGACTGGCGTTGTTTCCATAAACCATAAGATCTCATCGGCCCTATATATACACACGCACTAGGTCTCTCAATCAATCAATCTACTAATTTGACACAATCTCATTCATACTTGCGTCAAGTAAATGCTAACCATTTTGTGGTCACATGCAACCTTAAGTGTCTGTCATTTATGTGATGTTCTGTTCATCAGGTTAGCCCTGACCTCTATGGAGACAACAACACCAGGCTGTTCACATATTGGACTGTAAGTCTCACAAATCCAATTCCTTTTGCTCATATGGTTAATGCGTTTCAGTACTTGATTAGCAGATATTCTAGCATTTGACGCGTCAACAACACATTGACTGCTGCAATGCTGTGCTGTTGTCTATTTTGCAGAGTGATGCATACCAAGCCACAGGTTGCTACAACATGTTGTGCTCTGGTTTCATTCAGATAAACAGCGAGGTTGCCATGGGGGCTAGTATCTTCCCCATCTCGAACTACGCGGGCTCCCAATATGATATTAGCATCCTGATCTGGAAGGTTAGCATTTAGCAGTTAAAGTAGTCATTAGGCCCCACCACATTAGTGTGCCTTCAGAATCAGAACACTGAGCCCATGGCCAGAGAATCTATGCCCACTTGGTATAAAAATTCTCCTGCCCATGCTCAGTTAGTCAGTTTTTTTTTGAAGTGGTTTCCTCCAAACCACATGCACTCCATATAAAAATCCTTATGTAAGGTTTCTGATTTGCGTGCCATATGAGCAGGACCCCAAGGAAGGAAACTGGTGGATGCAGTTTGGCAAGGAATACGTCCTGGGCTACTGGCCGTCCTTCCTCTTCTCCTACCTCGCGGACAGCGCGTCGATGATCGAATGGGGCGGGGAGGTGGTGAACTCGGAGCCCGACGGCACGCACACATCGACCCAGATGGGCAGCGGGCACTTCCCGGAGGAAGGGTTCAGCAAGGCGAGCTACTTCAAGAACGTTCAGGTGGTGGACAGCAGCAACCAGCTCAGCGCCCCCAAGGGCGTGGGCACCTTCACCGAGCAGTCCAACTGCTACGACGTGCAGAACGGTAACAATGGGGACTGGGGCACCTACTTCTACTACGGCGGCCCTGGCAAGAACTCGAACTGCCCGTGACTGGTGCTTCTAATGTGTAGTGTGAAGTGCCGTCACCATTAGCAAAATGTAACCCAAGCGTTCAGGTTCGCTTATACAGCGTCAATCTGCATCTCCTTGTTCAGTCCTAGGTAGTGTGTAACATGTGCATGTGCTCTCTAGACCCTAATGTTTTCTTCTTCTTTTCATTGTATTTTCTTCTTGTGCCATGTAAAGTTTCTGAAGAGAAGGAGCATGGCTTGAGGCTGCGGTGGGTGGTTGGGCTGGTCGGTGGTGACCTCTACTGATTTTTGCGAAGTCTGCTTATTGGTCACCTTCGCCAGTTATTTTGAAAGTGTGCTATAGCTTGTTTGATGATGAATGATAGTAATGGTATTGAGCTTAGTGGTTATTATTGCATCCAGTACTCTTAAATCATCCTCTTCATGATGTTAAAAATTCAGAAATGTTGAGAAGCTAATCAACGTCTCTATTTATATGTAAAGGTTTAATTCTTTGTACAATGAAGTATATAACTAAACTATTGATAAAGTATATAATTAGAATCCTTAAGTTGATACAGATTATTATAAAATTGATCTATAATTTAACCTAGAAATCCTAGAGGAAACCTGTAGTACAAGAAAGAAATTACCCTATGCACATATCTTAATAGCCACCTTAATTATAGCTTCCCAAGTTGAGATTGCACTTAAAGTTATCTAGTTGATGCACCCAAAGATTTGGTGAAATCATGTGCAACCTAGTTTTTAGTCGGCAAGAAGCTTCTTTATAACCTTCTCTTGCAAAATGATAATCAACCTCAATGTTTATACTCTGTTTAGAAGGGCTTCACTTCAAAACTTGTATCTTCGGTTTTCCAGCTTCAACATGAAACATCTTCAACAGAATGATAAGACAGAGTTCAAGAGTGTTTGACTTACACATAGACTCCATCTTCTGTGATACAATTAATTTGTGAGTTTTCTTAATTATCTTTGATGATTAGCGGGTGGAGAAAGAGACAAATCTTGTGCAACTTCATGAAGAGGTATGGAAATAGTATTTTTGAAGCACCCTTTGAGAAGCTTCGAAAATTTCATGAAATTGGCCTCTAGTTTCAGTTTTTTTGAAGCTAGAGCTCGTGGAGCTAGTTCTATTTGGATAGAAGAGTTAAAAATAGACTTGAAATTCTTGAAGTGAAGCTCTTCCAAACATGGGATTGTAAGATTTTTTGCTCATTATCTTTAGACTTTCAAGCTTTAACTCTTTCAATACGATCTAAATCTTCATGATCTTGGTTGTAGCAGCGTCCTCTAAATATAGAGGGTATTTCTCTGTTCTCTCTCTATAGATTCTCTTGTTGGATTAATGTGGGCCTGACCCAACTTAATATTCAATAATAGTCAATGCTAAAAGCCCAATTCAATGCTACGGTGTACTACTACTTTGTATCATACCGGAAGTCCCAGTGATAAATCAATCAACTTAAATAGGTGTACCATTGGTGCATCTATTGAGAAGTTGAGAAAAGGATGAAGGACTGCCGCGCGCGCGCCGCCAGCCGGGTCGGGCCATGGCCGTGGTATATCAGACCTTGGTCCGAATATTCCTTTCTAACGGTTGCACATTTTTCCTGTAGTGATGACCGTCCATTACCGTCGTCCATTACTGGCCGTTTCCTGTGTTATGACTAGTAACGGATGGGCTGTAATGTCTGCCAGCTAGTAACGACGTCACTGATGGCGTCAGTTTCTGGCTGTAACGGTAGATCTGATGGCGACCTTTACTGTCCGTTCGCCTCCCTCTGCGCGTGTACATATACGGAGGAGGTGAGGCTGCTTCTGGTTACAGCACGTACGGACAGTCTCAGACATGTTGCACACAACCATTCTCATCCCACCTTCTGCGAACACAGAGAGTATGATATGACCACGCCATTAAGCAACATGTTACAACCCCCAAGTCATACTACATCAACTCAAGTACAACCAACATCATCACCAACCCAAGTCTTTGATGGACCAATTACACGTAGCCGAGCTAAGAAGCTACAGCAAGAGGTGCACGCGCTACTTTATGAATTTCAATTAAATACTAATGAGAACTTTATGCTACCTAAGTCGTGTATGTTGATATTACTTAGGTTCACCAAAGAGGAAGGACAAAACATATCAAAGGCAAATCAGCAAGAAGAGTTATGTCCGAGTGAGTCCAGCGCTATAGAACCGTCCAGAAGGAACAGTCATATCTTTTGATTCCCAAAAGCTATGAAGACCCATAAGTACTTTTTGGAAAGCTCTTGAAGTCTAGTTTCCAATGCTTCTAAAGCCGACTTAACCACATCTACCAGAAAGGCAGCCGACCTACTTTAGTGCCGACTGGTCAGAAAATCCGAGTCAGTCCAGCGCAACAGAACCGTCCAGAAGAAACAGTCATATCTTTTGATCCCCAAAAGCTATGAAGGCCCATAAGTACTTTTTGGAAAGCTCTTGAAGTCTAGTTTCCAATGCTTCTACAGCCGACTTAACCACGTCTACCAGAAAGGCAGCCGACCTACTTTAGTGCTGACTGGTCAGAAGGTCAACAGTCTGCTTGATGACCAAGTTTTCGTATTAAACTGCATCATTCTACGAAGTTTCATTAAGCATGCTATATATGGTGTGAAAGCTTATCAAGTTAGCTTTCCAATGCAACCAGTCCCACGTCATTTGAAGATTCCTAGAAGAAGTTATTGTCAAAATACTGAAGGCTGCGCAGAAGTCAAACAGCCACACGGAAATCAGCTCTGCAGATCTCCCGAAGAGGCTCCTTCACATTAGCTCGTAAAAATACTTTTGTTCTGTGTTTATACCTCGCTAAGGCTGGTTGTTACTAGTATAAATACCCCCCTATGTCTATGATGTAAGGCAGCTTATGATAATCTAAAACAGAACCCCTTTGTTCAGCTGTGTGCTAACAAATATTGAGAGTGATCTCTACCCCTTTGCTCTTGTGAATTCCTTCGCGGGATTGCAGAAGCGGCGGCTTCATCCGCTCCCAATTGGTGCTCCTACTCCCTTCGAGGTCTCCTCGATTGATTGTAGGCTGTGTTGGTTGGTTCTTTGAGAGTGTGGTTGGGCGAATCCTCGATTCAGGCTGCCGGTTAAAGACGGTGGTTGGCTTCGAGTTTTATTTGTCAGGTTGCACTAGTTATCGCTGCTTGCAGCAAGTTATCTTGGCTTCTTTGAAGCTAGTTATCTGAAGATTGATCCTACGTCGTGAAGATCGGGCATCGTGACGCATCATCTGGTATCAAAGCCTCAGTTGCCACGGTAGGATTCTTTACCCTTAGCTACATATATTTTGTGTTCGTCCTATCCACCCAAAAGCCATAAAATATTTTTGCCATAGCCTTTTCTTTCAATCTGTTGTTCCAGTGAGTTTTGTTAAGTTTCAGTCCTTAGAATCTTTGTTTAGTTGCTGGTCACTCTATCCTTTGTGTTTTCCTTTGAGCCTCTTATATATATCTGAAAATATCCACAAAAAGAGTATTCTGAAAAAAAAACCTCATCATTTCCTTCGCGTTAACTTTGATCCTATTTAAGTTATAGCTGCTGGTTGAGTTGTTTGTTAAGTATTATAAAGTGTGCAATATCATATCAGATCTCTGTGTTTAGTTGTATAAAAAAAGTATCAAAAAAAAAGAGAAGAAAGAAAAGTACCAAAGAAAAGTGTTGAACAAGATTGTGAAAGAAAAGTAGAACAATCAATTTGTTTATGTGCACAAGTGCTGAAAATTTTATCAAGTTATTCAACCAGTTTGCTATTGTCATTTGGTGCAAAATTTTGGTTGGATCTGATAGCAACACTTGCATTCCAATCATACTCCTTGTCTGCATCAAATCTGAAATTTCTTGCGCGTGTGTTTGATCTATTTACATCACTCGAATCTTGTGGTCAGCACTAGGCAGGGAACTTCTAGTCGGATGGTTATTTAACTTAACAACAACTAGAATTCAGATTGTATCCCTTGTTTATTAATCCCCACCAAGCTCCACATATAAGCCATCGTAATCGGTACTCTGGTCTTGTATTCGCTTAACCACCACTTTCTTGTTACCACCACACATTTTCTTGCAACCCGCAGGGAACTCATAAGAGCTTTGGTTGGTAAGAGTGGTGAGGTTGTGAGATTCTATATAGCTTCATATTCCACCTATATTTGTTGCCTTGTTGTCACTAACTTCGCAGGAAGATGGATCCCAACGTTGAGATTGAAGAATGTGTCACCCTGATACAATTCAATGAGCTCAAACAAAGCATAGAAGCCAAGCAAGATCTGTTGGCACAAGATCTTCAGACACTTATGGCTGAAATCAGAGGTCGTCGTCGACTCCCCGACGGTGTAAGAAACCATGATGAAGATGGGGAAGAAGATGAAGGAAATTATTCTAGAAGAGCAAGTGAACATGGGAGGAGAAATCAAGGTGCTGCATATGGTAGAGGAAGAGGCCGGAATCGAAGAAATAATGACAATGAAGAATCTGAATTTGGGGATGATCAGTCTCAACATCGCTATGGTCGTCGTCATCATAGAGGCGTCAACCAAGAAGAGAGATTTGGGAAACTTAAGTTTACCATGCCAAAATTTGATGGTAGATCTGATCCTGAAGATTATTTCACATGGGAATTGAAAGTGGAGAAAATCTTCCGCCTACATAATTATTCAGAGGAGAAGAAACTCGCAATGGCATCTCTTGAGTTTGAAGGATATGCTCTTATTTGGTGGGAGCAACTTCTTCGTGATCGTGAAGAAGAAGGAGAGGACCCTATTATTACTTGGCAAGAGATGAAGCGAGAAATGAGAATTCGTTTTGTGCCGAAGCATTATCGGCGTGATCTTTTTGATAAATTGCAGAATTTGAGGCAAGGAAGTTTCTCTGTTGAGGAGTATTATAAGGAGATGGAGAAGGCCATGATTAGAGCCAATGTGTATGAAGACGAAGAGCAAAGCATTGCACGTTTCATGGCTGGGTTACACCGCAACATTCAACGTATTGTTGAGTTTCAGCCGTACCAAAGTCTTATTGATTTGGTACATCAAGCCACCAAAGCTGAACGCCAGCTGCAACAAGATGCTAAGAGCAGCAAGCCCTTGTCATATGGTGCACGAGCCATGACTGAAGGAAGCAAATCGATCTCAAGGTTTACTGCTGCATCCTCAGCGACAAAAGGTTCAACTGGAGGCTTACGATCCAATATTCAAGGCAATTCTTGTGGAAAGAACGGTGCTGCTCCAAACACGAGTTATAAACCAGCAGCATCCACTTCAACATCAGTGGGTTCAACAACCAAGAGTAGTGGTATTCAGTGCTTCAAGTGTGGAGGTCGTGGTCATGTCATAAAGGAGTGTCCAAATAATCGTGTGATCCTTGTGACTGATGATGGAGAATATACATCAGCTAGTGAAGAGGAAGCTGAAGCAGGAAATGAAGATGACATTGATAAATCTGAAGAACAAACGGGATGTGAATTTGAGCATGGTACTACTCTTGTGGTTACACAAATTTTGAGTGTTCAAATGAAAGAAGCTGAAATTGGACAGCGACATAATCTTTTTCAAACGCGAGCCAAAGTGCAAGACAAAGTAGTAAAAGTGATCATTGATGGAGGGAGTTGCCATAATCTTGCAAGTCGTGAGATGGTTGAAAAGCTTGGTTTGAAGTTGCAGCGACACCCTCATCCATATCATGTCCAATGGTTGAATGAATCAGGAGATATCAAGATTGGTTATAAGGTGAAAGTTTCGTTCAAGATTGGAGAGTATGTTGACACAGTGGAGTGCGATGTTGCACCCATGTCTGTGTGTCACATGCTGCTAGGAAGACCTTGGCAATATGATCGATATTCTCAGCATTGTGGAAGAACAAATCAATACACGCTAGATCTGAAAGGGAGAAAGTTTGTACTCAAGCCTATGACCCCTCAACAAATCATGGCTGAACATTTACAAAAGAAAACTAAAATTAGTGCAGCAAGTAGAGGAGGAGAAGAGCAAAAGAAATTGAGTGCCATCCACAATTCGGTGAGCGAGTGCTACAAGCCAAATTCAAGAGATAAAAGGAAGGAAGAGGGAGAACATCTAGTTATGCTAGCCACAAAATCTGAGCTGAGAGAAGTGAGGAACAACCTATATCAAGTACTCTTTGTACTTGTGAACAAAGATGTTTTGATTTCTCCTAACGACATAACATCTCTTCCTAGTGTTGTGGCTGATCTTTTGCAGGACTTTGAAGACGTGTTTCCACAAGAAACACCGGCTGGACTACCTCCAATTCGAGGGATTGAGCATCAAATCGATCTTATTCCAGGGGCTACACTTCCTAACCATCCACCATATCGAACCAATCCTGAAGAATCTAAGGAGATACAAAGGCAAGTACAAGAACTTCTTGATAAAGGTTTTGTTCGTGAAAGCTTAAGCCCTTGTGCTGTTCTTGTGATTTTAGTACCTAAAAAAGATAGATCTTGGAGGATGTGTGTTTATCGGAGAGCTATAATTAATATTACCGTTCGCTATCGCCATCCTATTCCACAGCTAGATGATATGCTTGATAAGTTAAGTGGTTCAACAATTTTTACTAAAATTGATTTGAGAAGTGGATACCGTCAAATAAGAATGAAAATTGGAGATGAATGGAAGACTGCATTTAAAACAAAATTTGGGCTGTATGAATGGTTAGTGATGCCCTTTGGGTTGACTAATGCTCCTAGTACTTTTATGAGATTAATGAACCATGTCTTAAGAACTTTCATTGGAAAATTTGTTGTTGTCTACTTTGATGATATTCTAATTTACAGCAAGTCTTTTGATGAACATGTGAAACACATTCGACAAGTTTTAGAAGAGCTAAGAAAGGAGAAATTATTTGCTAATCTTGAGAAGTGCAGTTTTTGCACAGACCATGTTGTGTTTCTTGGCTTTGTTGTTTCAGGAAAGGGAATAGAAGTGGATGAATCCAAGTTGAAAGCAATCAAGGATTGGCCAGCTCCAACGAATGAAAGAACCAATATGGAAATCTCCAAGCATGCTGCTTATATAAAAAAGATATATGAGAAGACCAATGAAGCAATTGAGCTCAAAGCAGTGCGCAAGGCTGCAAGAATGAACAAGCATAGGAAGAAGTTATTTAAATCGGGGGACGTGGCTTGGATTCACTTGTGCAAAGAGCGTTTTCCTGATCAGCGCAAATCCAAATTGATGCCACGAGAGAATGGTCCATTTCGTGTTCTTGCCAAGATCAATAATAATGCATACAAGATAGATCTTCCACCAAGTTATGGCGTGAGCAACATGTTCAATATTGTTGACCTTTTACCATTTACAAGTGAAGACACTTCAGAGTCGAGGACGACTCCTTTTCAAGGGGAGGAGGATGATATGACCACGCCATTAAGCAACATGTTACAACCCCCAAGTCATACTACATCAACTCAAGTACAACCAACATCATCACCAACCCAAGTCTTTGATGGACCAATTACACGTAGCCGAGCTAAGAAGCTACAGCAAGAGGTGCACGCGCTACTTTATGAATTTCAATTAAATACTAATGAGAACTTTATGCTACCTAAGTCGTGTATGTTGATATTACTTAGGTTCACCAAAGAGGAAGGACAAAACATATCAAAGGCAAATCAGCAAGAAGAGTTATGTCCGAGTGAGTCCAGCGCTATAGAACCGTCCAGAAGGAACAGTCATATCTTTTGATTCCCAAAAGCTATGAAGACCCATAAGTACTTTTTGGAAAGCTCTTGAAGTCTAGTTTCCAATGCTTCTAAAGCCGACTTAACCACATCTACCAGAAAGGCAGCCGACCTACTTTAGTGCCGACTGGTCAGAAAATCCGAGTCAGTCCAGCGCAACAGAACCGTCCAGAAGAAACAGTCATATCTTTTGATCCCCAAAAGCTATGAAGGCCCATAAGTACTTTTTGGAAAGCTCTTGAAGTCTAGTTTCCAATGCTTCTACAGCCGACTTAACCACGTCTACCAGAAAGGCAGCCGACCTACTTTAGTGCTGACTGGTCAGAAGGTCAACAGTCTGCTTGATGACCAAGTTTTCGTATTAAACTGCATCATTCTACGAAGTTTCATTAAGCATGCTATATATGGTGTGAAAGCTTATCAAGTTAGCTTTCCAATGCAACCAGTCCCACGTCATTTGAAGATTCCTAGAAGAAGTTATTGTCAAAATACTGAAGGCTGCGCAGAAGTCAAACAGCCACACGGAAATCAGCTCTGCAGATCTCCCGAAGAGGCTCCTTCACATTAGCTCGTAAAAATACTTTTGTTCTGTGTTTATACCTCGCTAAGGCTGGTTGTTACTAGTATAAATACCCCCCTATGTCTATGATGTAAGGCAGCTTATGATAATCTAAAACAGAACCCCTTTGTTCAGCTGTGTGCTAACAAATATTGAGAGTGATCTCTACCCCTTTGCTCTTGTGAATTCCTTCGCGGGATTGCAGAAGCGGCGGCTTCATCCGCTCCCAATTGGTGCTCCTACTCCCTTCGAGGTCTCCTCGATTGATTGTAGGCTGTGTTGGTTGGTTCTTTGAGAGTGTGGTTGGGCGAATCCTCGATTCAGGCTGCCGGTTAAAGACGGTGGTTGGCTTCGAGTTTTATTTGTCAGGTTGCACTAGTTATCGCTGCTTGCAGCAAGTTATCTTGGCTTCTTTGAAGCTAGTTATCTGAAGATTGATCCTACGTCGTGAAGATCGGGCATCGTGACGCATCAGAGTATGGGAGAGCAGTCCTCCGAAATTGCCGTCCGTCGAGCTACACTTGCATGGGTGTGCGGGCGATCTGGTTTTTGTGGAGCGTACTCGCGACTGCTCGCTTTGTCTGCCCGACCAGCGCTGATCAGGTTCCTCCTCGTCAGCGCCGTTCGAGGGACTACACTGCGTACATCTGCCTGCATCGACTGTGTACAACTACATCGAACATACACACAAGATGTCTTGTGTGAATGGAGCCATTGATGCCTTGAGCATCGGCCCCTCCGCAGGGTACACTCTAATCTTCGTATCTGTGCATGTTTTATTATTGTTTACTACTTAGTGAGTAGTGATACGCACATGCACATACATATCTTCACATACACCACTCTAGTTTTCTAGATTAAATTAAAATTGAAAATGCCTATTTCTCTAACAATCCAAAAATCTGATATTAGACATTTTTCTGTCAGTGGTTTTGCTGCTGCGTTAAAACCAAGTAAACCTTTTGATGTTACATTTTATAAGAGGTGGCGTAGTAAGATGATACCGTGGTTGACTGCAATGTACTGCTATCACGCCGCACAGGGAAAACCCGAACAGTTCACTCCTGAAGAGGAGAGAATGTTCGATGTTGCCGATAACCTGTTTCGAGGCGCCGTGATTGGCGCTCTTGCCAACAAGTATGTTGATTCTTATCTAATGTGCACATCCGCAAAAGAGTTATGGGATGCATTAGATAAGAAGTTTGGTGTTTCTGATGCTTGTAGCGAGCTGTACATCATGGAGCAGCTATTTGACTATAAGATGGTGGAAAACTGTCCTGTAGTCGAACAGGCTCATGAAATACAGGCACTGGCTAAGGAACTTGAATAGTTCCCATGTGTCCTGCTTGATAAGTTCATGGCTGGCGGTATTATCGTTAAGCTGCCACCATCTTGGACGAATTTTGGTACCACTCTAAAACATAAGAGATAAGAGTTTAGCGTGGCTGAGCTTATTGGTTCTCTTGATGTTTAGGAGAGGGCGAGAGCAAAAGACACTCGTGGAAAAGGAGTTAAGACTTCTAGTACCAATATGGTACAAAAGAAGAACTCCAATGCGTCACATAATAATAAAAAGAACAACAAGCAACAGAGTGCCATGAAGCCCAAGCAGACATCCTCGTTTAAAAGGAAGAATAAAGGAGCTGGTTGCTTTGTTTGTGGGAGTACCTATCGGTGTTTAGAGTCCGACCGCACACCCAGGGTTACCCTTGCATTACTTTTAGGTAGGATGGTGTTGTTGATTGTAGCTCAATGGTTCGTGCTGGAAGCACGAGATAGAGAGACAGGCGATTTTCTGTAGGTTTGGGCCGCTTGGAGAGGATGTGGTGTGTTATAAGCGGTGTCTCCTGAATGGAGAGAAGCTAATGAGATAGGTAGATGGTAATTCAAAATGATGGGGTTCCCCTGGGCCTTATATACACGACCGTGGGGCACTCCATACGTACATGATGATCATATGTCTCCTAACAATAGTGAACCGACTGAACTGATCTCCCGAAAATTCCGTCGACTCATCCCTAATCGGCCCAACATTTGAGGGTGCTAGGCGTGGGAAAGTCGGGTGGTTTCTTAGGGTAGCGCGCTATTCGATGGACCATCTGGGCTTGAATCCATCGACTTCTCGGATTGGCCCATTCCACCAGTAGCTTTTGCCCGGCCCACAAAGAGATGGCCTTGCGGGGTAACGAGCCTGAGGCCTGGCGCAAGGACCTTTCGCCTTCTAGTGGACCCGGGGGATATCTGTCCCCCACAAGCCCCCAATCTTTGAGTTGATTTTGAAATAATCGGCCCAAAGATTCTTGGTCCAGCCTATGGGTTCGTTATATGGCCTGATTTCTATTCTGCCGTTGGGTGCACCGAAGGTGCACCCATTGGGTGTAGCCCCCGAGCTTTGAGTGGATTTTAGAAATAATCCATTCAAAGGTCTTCATCTTATGTTTTTGAAATTAGTATTTTGGCATTGAGTCACTGTAGAACTATTGGGTGCACCGAATGGGTGTAGCCCCCGAGCTTTGAGTGGATTTTAGAAATAATCCATTCAAAGGTCTTCATCTTATGCTTTTGAAATCAACATTTTGGCGTCAAGGAACTATGGATATATTGCCCTGGGCTTTGAGTGGAATTTAGAAATAATCCATTCAAAGGTCCTCATCTTATGCCTTTGAAATTGACATTTTGTCTTCACTTTATGAATAGATATTCAAACGATGCCATCTGTCCATGCCTTGTTAGGTTTGAAATCAATTTGATCAGTGACAGATTAGACATCCGGCTAGTTGAGGCAGATGGCTCTCAGCTGGACATCACCCTGCTCTGTGCTTCAATGCTGCTGTTGATTAGACTTGCGCTTCAATAGCCATATTTGGTTTTCCTTCCATCTCAGCAAATCTCCTTCTTTTGTCATGGTACATTCATTGCATATATTTTGTGGATATCACTTCTTCAGAAAATCTTTGAAAATTCTGGGCGACACACCTAATGGGTGTGCCCAAGGGGTGTCTTGGTGTGCAGAGTGTTTATCGCGCTGTCCTGGAGTAGTAACTTGATGTGACGGAGAGGTGTAATCATTTGCCTGAGCAATTGACTTAGGTCCAACCAGTGCCGTGTTACGTGAAGCGGCGCCTATTGTCTGACTCATTTTCAGGCAGCTTGAATTGCTTATTGAATTCTTGCGACTTTTCGGCGAGCGGGGTAGGAAGTGGACGGTCACCCCCGACTTCTATAAATAGCCTGCTTGCCCTGGCTGTTCTCTTCACTTGTTCTTTGATCACTTGCTTTCTTCTTCTTCTTTACTCACTCCCTTTCCAACCGACCATGGGCAGGGGTAGGAGGGGCAGGGGTTGGCCTCGCCGCGCCGACGACAAACACAAGCACGCTCCAAGTCCTCCCTCGGAGGACTTCGGCGACTCAGAATACTCGGAGGAGGCCTCCTCCGAGTATGATCGATCGCCCGCTCCTGCTTCTCTAGTGGCGTCGTCCGAGGATTCGGACGACTCCATGGGACTGTCCACTGCGACCCGAGCGTACTGGCGCTCCATCGAGCGTGCCGGGCTCGGTGGGTCAGATGAGTCGGAGGAGGTCTCCTCGAAAGAGGTGGACTCCTCCGACTCCTCCGAGGAGTGGAGCGACGGCGATGGTGATGGCGAGGGCGACGACAACAGCGACGACGACAATGGCAGCAAGGGCGACGGCGGCAAGGGCGACGATGACGGGAGCATGGGCGATGACGACGGTAGCAAGGGCGTTGGTGACGGCGAGGGCGACGACGACGACGGCAGCAAGGGCGATGGTGACGATGGCAAGGGCGACGACGACAGTGGCAAGAGCGACGACAGCAAGGGCAATGGCAGCAGCGGCAAGGCTAGTGGCATAATGCCACTGGTTTAAATATTAGTATATATAGCAGTAATAATAGCAATAAGTAGTAGTAAGTAGTAATGGATTAGAGTAGTATTAGTGTAGTGTAGTGTAAGTAGTAGGGTAATGTAATGTAGTGACCCAGGGTAGAAGAGGCCGACTCATAATGAGTCGGCTTCAAGTTTGTGTTGGACCCCCCTTATTAATGAAGAACGTAGTTATTCCACTTAACCACCGTTGCATGCTTTTTGCTCGTGTGCATGAAGGCTTGATGGCATTTTAGAGGTAATGCCCGAGTGACGATTGTGATTCTTACTTTTCCGAGTTATGATCTGACATTTTAGAGGTAATGCCCGACTATAGAGCCAACTTATACTCATGCCGACGTGTCTTATTGAGTTCCAAACCCTAAATCTCAATTTCCCCTCTGTCGCTTCTCTGTTTTCTAAATTCTCGAGCCTGCCCACTCCGCCCGAGAGATTGCGATGGCTCCCAAACGGAAGAGACAGAGTGCCACTATTCCAATCATTCCGCCCATTGATCCCAATAGCCAGCTTCCATTTGGCAGTAATCAAATGTCTGTAATTTCTAAGTCCGATCTTCTGTATCTTGTGGAGACTGGGGTTTTGCCACCGAAAGAACTGTGTTCTTGCCGGATCTGGCGTGGGGTGACTGTTCCAACAGAAGACACCCACGAAACATTGTTTTTGTGCCTTTCCTCCTCCGAGGGCTTGTGAAAGCTCTCTTGTGGGTTTTGGTGTTTAGATGACAACCCAATTAAAGGACTAACAAGTGTGCTAAGTGTTGAACAGGTGCTGAATGCAAAGCTAACAGGGTTCAACACAAGTTAACAGGTGTGATGGTCCAAAGACGGAATTATCTCTAGATAATGGACATCATAAGAAAGATGGACATTGCTTAAGTGAGACTTGATGTGCATAACTTGGAGACAACCAATCAAGCCAAGGATGGAAGCAAGAAGAGCTTCGAGGTACCGAGTGCATGGGAGAAAGTCAAAGAGACCAGAAACCCAAGGCTAGGGGTGAAGAAGAAGACTTGCGGAATCAAGGTTGATCGAGTTAAGAAGAGTTATGGTGCATCAAGGAACACTACATAAGGACATGACTTACAACCAATGAGGTAACATCTACAATTATGTGGTGTAAGTCATAAGGCTCAAGATCAAGCTCAAAAAGTGAACAAGGTCACTAGAAGGAGAAGCAGTGTCAAAACCAGAACTGGAAGCAGCCCAAAAGAGCTAAGTGCACCTTGATCTTTAGTTTGGGTTGTTCCTAGTTTGGAGATATTCTATGTGACCTTTGTAGGATGTTGGAGCTCAGAAATGTCAATCTAGATCAAGTCAAGCTGACTTGATGATTTATGAGTCCAACATCAATCTCAATCATGCCAAATGCTAAAGAAGTGAAAATCAAAGAGAAGGTATGTTTCTAGACTTAGTACTTTGGTTTTTGTGTACTAATATATTTGTCTAAGTGTTAGAGACAAAGAAAAGAAGAAAAGAAAAGAGATGTAAAAGGCTTGGCTGTGTACAGCCAAGACATTGCTCAGTCTGGCACACCGGACTGTCCGGTGGTGCACCGGACAGTGTCCGGTGGTGCACCAGACAGTGTCCGGTGCGCCAGGCTGAACTCCGGTGAACAGGCCACTCTCGGAAAAGTTTGGCGGCGTACGACTATAATTCACCGGACTGTCCGGTGAGCCAACGGTCGACTGCACCAACGGTCGGCAGCGCGATCAGCGGGCGACGCGTGGCCTGAGCCAACGGATAGTTGGCGCACCGGACTGTCCGGTGTGCACCAGACAGTGTCCGGTGAGCCAAGACGACCATTGCTCCAACGGTCAGCTAAGCCCGATTTGGAAGGAGATCACGCACCGGACAAGCTACAGGAGCTGTCCGGTGGTGCACCGGACTGTCCGGTGCGCCACCCGACAGAAAGCAAAGATTGCCTTCCAAATGGATTTCCAACGGCTCCTAGGCCCCTTGGGTCTATAAAAGGGACCCCTAGGCGCCTCCAATAGATAAACAAGTGCAGCCAACAATTGAATACATCACTCGGATCGATTCTCTCTCTCCCTCTCGTGTATATCTCTCTAGTTTGTGTAGAGGCAAAGCTATAAGCCTTGAGAGAGTGGAGAAGTGCTGCTAAGAGCTAGAGCAAGGTCTTGAGCATATCGTTACTCTGCCGGAGTGCTGTCAAGAAGATTGTAAGCAGCCACGGCTTTGTTGTAACCAACATCAACATAGTGGAAGGCTCTATCTGTCATACTGACAGATCTGAGCAAATGGAGGAAGGAGTTGAAATATACTCCAAGCCCAGGTGTGGCTAACTCCAACGAGGACTAGGCAAGCATTTCAGGCTTGGCCGAACCTCGGGATAAATCCCTGCGTCTGTGGGCTCTGCTCTATCCTGTGTATTGATTCTCTGTCTTACTCACTCGTTATATCTGCACTTCAATACTTATTTGTGGTACAAGCAATATTTGAAGTGCTGGGTATTTCCAAGACAGGAACTTCTATTCCGCTGCAACCTACTCGAAGGGCCCTTCATTCCACTGGGATCCAGCCTTCGAGTAGAGTAAGAATTTAAGTGTTAAAGTGATAATTTTTATCCGCCTATTCACCCCCCTCTAGGCGACATCCAGATCTTGTTCCCGGGCAAAGGGAACTTTCAATTGGTATCAAAGCTAGGCCTCTCCAGTGTGGGCTTAGCCGTTCGGAGATGACGATGTCGTCACAAGAGGTAACTCTAGAACTTCTTCTAGGCGATGGCTCTAATTATAAATCTTGGTCTGTCTCTATTTATAATGCTTTCATGCATGTTGATCCTGATTTGAGACAGATCTTTAGTAGAAGTATTTTTCCCTCCAACGTTAGTCAAAATCCTTCTAATGATGAACTAAGATGTCTATCTCTCAATCACCATGCTTGCAACATCTTAGTTGACTCACTTTTTAGAGGTGCCTATTTTGCCATCATGAGTAGTGATAGTGACTTATTTGTTGATGCTCATGATCTATGGACCAAAATTAAGTTGAAATTTTTTAAGTCCATATGCACTGCTTCTACTCCCTCTATTGCTAGTAGTACTAACTTGTTCAAGGGAGAAGAACAAGAATGATGGACACCAAGTGATGAATCCACCTCACCGATAGGTTCATCTCCCACTAGTTATGCATGTCTTGTTGCTAACGATGAGAGTGGAGATGAAAGCGATGATGAGGAATATGAGGATGAGGAGTCTACATCATCAGAAAGTACATTTTCCTGTTTTGCTTCCACTAATAATAATGACAGGGAAAATGAGACCGACGATGTGGAAGAAGAGGAGATTCACCGTTTCTACACCCATCTCAACAAAGAAGACAAAGCACTCTTGGTTAAGCTGTTGAGAAGGAACAAGGAACAAGGCGAGACACTTCTCAGGCTAGAGGAGACTCTCATCAAAACCAACGACAGTCTGGAGAAGATGACCAAAGAACATGAGGAGCTAAAGTGCTCTCATGATGATTTGGTCCAACAGTATGATTTAGTTTTAATTGAGCAAAGAAATAATGATGATGCTTTATCTTGTGTTGCTCAACTTAAAATGGAAAATGCCATGCTTGAGAGGCAAGTAGAATTGCTAAGTCATGATAAACTTGCTCTTACTGAAAAATATGATATATTGTCTTATTATCATGATAATCTTTTGGATAGACATATCATGCTTGATATTGCTCATGAGGTTGTAATTGCGAACTTAAAATCATGTGAACCTCATTCTTGCACATGTGCACATTTAGATAATATATCACCATGTGCTAACCCATGTTGCTCAAAAGAAAGCAAATGTTTGAATAAGCATCAAGCTACAGGATCAAAAGAAAAGTTGCTTATCAATAAAGAAAGGAACAAGAAAGCAAAGCAACTAAGGAGAAGACGCCGTGCTCGACTTCCTCAAGATATTTACAAACATGTGGTGAATAAGCTTGAGGAAGAAGGAACCACAGCAAGGGTCAAACTCTGCAAGAAAGAAGCTCCTAAGGCAATAAGTGAAGCAATCACCATGAACAAAGAAAAAGGTAAAGATTCAATTGGTCATGTTGTTTGCACTAATCATCTCTCTATGTTATCCAAGAGCAAAAAGAGAAGAGGAAAACGGAGGTGCTTCAAGTGCAATGAGTCAAGCCACCTCATTGCTTCTTGTCCATACAAAGACTAGGATGAAGGGATGAGGAGATGTTTTGGATGCAACGATAAGGACCATATGGTCACTTCATGTCCGCTCATGAAGAATCAAAGACGTACATCCTACAAGAAGACCCTCACTAAGGAAAAAGACAAACAGCAAGTGTCATGTTAGGTTGAGCGACGCTTCTGCTACATGTGTGGTGAGCATGGTCATCTATCCAAGGTATGTAGAAAGGGTAAGGTTCCTAAGCAAGTAAATTTATCTCAATCTTATTCACTTAGGAGACCCAAACCATACACTTGTGCTAGATCAGTAATGAGATCACCTAGAACTAGCACAATTGCTATTTGGGTACCAAAGGCTCTTTTGGATGATCATTATGGACCCATCCTGAGATGGGTACCAAACTGTGCCAACTAGACCTTGCAGGTGCCTCGAGATGGACTGGAGACCCTGGGAGAGCTTAAGATGGTTAATTCAAACTCTATGCTTAAGTTGCCAATTTTATTGTCTATTTATTGACCCAAGGTTGAATTATTGTGCAATACTAATCCCATGTTCATCTCGAGTTAAATAAGTTGTAGAGGTCCTTAATCATTATTGGTGAATCAAGTAAAGGACCTTGATGAGAGTCTGCAACTTGCTCTCCAAGGGACGGTACCCGTGTATCTTAGTACATTATTGCCAATCAGTATTGCTCTTAAGTTGGATTGTTGTGCTACCTATCCTTGGAGTAGTTATGCTTTTGAGATTGCCTGCGTTGAATACCTTTCAATCAATGGTTCATGATTTCAAAGATCATAATGATGCTTGCTTAATCATGATTGTGTGTTCTATATGTTATATCTCTTGAATCATTCAATGGGTAGCTTTTCATTTGATATATTCACCATGATTAACTCTTTTTGTGTTCGTGGATAAACCTGTATCTTTGTGTAAGTCATGCTATGGTTTTTAATGATTAACCTATGTGCAAGCATGACAGTTTTGTTTAGTCCACGTTCACATGTGTCGGGTACCGTAATTAGGGGTACCCCCAACACTCCTAATCACGGCTGGTAAACACCTTCAGAGCAAACCATAAAGACTGACAGTTCGGGTCAAAGTCAAAGCTTCGTCTACCAAGGGACGCGATCTCGCCTCGTCCGAGCATGGCCTCGGGTGAGAACAGTGGTCCCGGACGAATTCACGCCTCGCTCGAGGGTCTCCTCAGATAGTGAGCGCACCCTCGGCTCAGCCAAAGGCAAGCCTTGTCGTGCAAGCGACCTTGGCCAAATCGCCTTACCAGCCGACCGTATTGCATGCGCATTTAATGCTGGGATCGCCTGACACCTTATCCTAACACGCGCGCCTCAGTCGGCAAGGTCAAAGTGACCGCAGTCACTTCGCCCTTTCACTGACCGATCTGATAGGAAAACAACGCCGCCTGCCCCGCTCCGGCTGCTGTGCCAACCACCCGGGTGAAACCGACAACGGTCAAGTTCAGCCTCGGGCGCAACAGGAAGCTCCGCCTCGCCCGACCACAGGGCTCGGCCTCGGCCTTGGCCTCGGGAGGAAATCTCCGCCTCGCCCGACCCCAGGGCTCGACCTCGGGAAGAGTCACGTCCTCGCTCGACCCTGGGCCTCGGCCCCAGCCTCGGCCTCAGAGGAGCCACCGCCTCGCCCGACCTCAAGCTCGGATCAACCGCGCCACAAGGACACATCATCACCCTACTCCTGGCTAGCTCAGGCTACGAAGGAACAAGACTGGCGTCCCGTCAAGCTTACCCCGGTAACAGGCAATGATGGTTCCCCGCATGCGTCCATGACGTCGGTGGTTCTCAAGCCCCCTACGGAAGCAAGGAGACGTCAGTAGGATCCATGCAGCGCCAACAGCTGTGCTTCTACAGGGCACATGCACTTCTCCGACGGCCACGATACTACCTCTACAGGACTCGAGACGTTCCCCCGACGACCACGTTATTATCTGTACAGGGCTTAGGGCACTTCTTTGCCAGCCACGTTAGCTCCCAGCTACACCCCATTGTACAACTGGGCATCTCCTTATGTCTATAAAAGGGGGTGTCCAGGGCCCCACGGGTGGGGAGGAGGAGAAAAAACGAAGGACGAGCGTACGAACACACGAACGCACGGCAGGAGAGACGAGTAGACGCACGACAAAGGGACGGGAGAAGACGAGCAGGGGCCGGACCCCCCCTCTCTCTCTCTCGCTCTCTCCTACTCGCTCTATCTCGCCCTCGCTCTCTCGCAACGCTTGTAACCCCTACTACGAGCACACTGGTGCTGGATAACACAAGGCTCATTCCCCCACTTGTGTTCCATCTCGCACCAACCCATCTGGGCAGGGACACGCAGCGACAAATTTACTCGTCGGTCCAGGGACCCCCCGGGTCCGAAACCCCGACAGTTGGCGCGCCAGGTAGGGGCCTGCTGCGTGTTAACGAACACTTTCCTGTTGAGTTCCAGATGGGTAGACTTCAGCAACCTCTTCAGCCCGAGACGGTGCTCCGCTTCGGTAGTCTCAAGTTCATGTCCCTCGACGGCAGCTACGACATGGTACTGCTCCCTCCGCGACACGACGACAACGACAGTCAATGGCTCGCCCAGCGGAGGCGACCTCCACGACGGCATCCCCCGCGGTGGAAGAGGAACACCCGGGTCGTCCCCGCCACCCTCCTCGCCGTAGGAGACGGAGACGGAGCAACTGTGGCCACGCAGGAGGCGAGACCTTATCGGCTGTCGGACCAGAGCGAGTCGACGATGCCGACACTCCTCTGGGGGACATGTCGGGTGTTGTCCTCGCGCCTGAGACAACAACGAGCGTCGCTTCCCCGCAACGTGCTAGCCCCAAGCGGACTGATGACGCCAGCACCCTCGCAAAGGACCTGCTGGGCGTTAGCCTCGTACCTGAGATGACGGTGCGTTCTATCCCCGACGCGACTTCACCACCATCCATCGACCAAGCGGTACCATCCATATTCCACCCTGTTCCCTTTCGATTTAGCTTCGATCCACCTAGCGACCCCGCTTCGGTGAGCGCTTTCGCAAGGGCGCATCCAGACCTTCCGGGGTACCATATGTGGTCAACCTGGGGCCGATTGACAGCCGTCTCAACCTCCGGACCGGCGGGTTCCTAGGAAGAGGACGACCCTGACTTCGGTTGGGATTTCTCTGGCCTCGATGATCCCGGTGCCATGCGGGACTTCATGTCCGCATGTGACCACTGCCTCTCTAGGTGCTCTGACGATGGCCACGACCTTGACGATGAGGGTTATGGCCCAAGTTGCGAGTGTTTCCACATCGATCAGGGAGATCACGACGAAGGCAACCACCTCGGTATGCTGGAGGTTGACGATCCCCTTGGGCCCGCATCTCACGTTGACATCCCGTGGGAGCTAGCTGTAGTCCCAGTCCCTATGGGGGGTCAGGACACACAGCTCGAGCAAATCCGCGGGATGCAGGCCAAGGTCGACGAGGAAGCAGGGCGGCTTGTGCAGCTTCAACACAACATCGAGCAGGAGTGGGCAGACCGAACACTCGCCGGAGGAGCCTGTCATCGGGCCCGGGACGTCCAGCACCGCATCTTCGACAATGCCAGGGCTGCGTTGCCCCTGGCCGTTAGCAGGTCCGGCCAGGACCTAGTGCAGCGGTGATGCTACTTCGAACCATGCCAGAGCCATCCACCACCGAGGGACGGCGTGTCTAGGGTGAACTCAAGGATCTCCTAGAAGGTGCCGCAGTTCGACGAGCCGAGAGCTCTGCCTCCCGAAGGCGAGCTGACCCCTCGAAGCATCAAGTGGCGTCCTCCCAACGCATGTGGGAGGCCTCGGTCCATCCCGAACGCAAGCGGGACGAGGCACCTGCCGCCCAGGATCGCCTCAGCAACGAGCATCACCATCGTGACCATCGAGCCCGCCTCGAGGAAAAGGTGCGTCGGGGCTACCACCCCAGGCGCGGAGGACGCTGCGATAGTGAGGAGGATCGGAGTCCCTCGCTCAAGCCACCCGGTTCGCGAGTCTTCAGCCAGGCCATACGACGAGCACCGTTCCTCGCCCGTTTCCGAGCCCCGACTACCATCACCAAGTACTCGGGGGAGACGAGGCCGAAGTTGTGGCTCGTGGACTACCGACTGGCATGCCAGTTGGGAGGGGCAGACAATGACAACCTCATCATCCGCAATCTTCCCCTTTTCCTCTCCGACGCCGCCCGGGCCTAGCTGGAACATCTGCCTCCTGCGCAGATCTTCGACTAGGATGACCTGGTCAAGGCTTTCGCAGGAAATTTCCAAGGCACATACGTGCGCCCTAGGAACTCATGGGATCTCCGAAGCTGCCGCTAGCAGCCAGGGGAATCCCTCCGAGAGTACATCCGGCGGTTTTTGAAGCAGCGCACCGAGCTGCCTAACATCATCAACTCGGACGTCATCGAAGCTTTCCTCACCGGCACCACTTGCCGAGACCTGGTGAGCAAACTGGGGCGCAAGACTCCCACCAAGGCGAGCGAATTGATGGATGTCGCCACCAAGTTCGCCTCGGGTCAGGAGGCGGTCGAGGCCATCTTCCGGAAAGACAAGCAGCCTCAGGGGGAGCCAAAGGAAGATGCCCCCGAGGCGTCCGCCCAGCGTGGCACGAAGAAGAAGGCCAAGAAGAAGGCGCAAGCAAAGCACAATGCCGCTGACGCGAATCTCGTCGCTGCTGCCGAGCACAGGAACCCTCGGAAGCCTCCTGGAGGGGCCAACGCATTCGACAAGATGCTCAAGGAGTCGTGCGCCTATCACCAGGGTCCCGTCAAGCACACCCTTGAGGAATGTGTCATGCTCCGGCGCTACTTCCATAAGGCCGGGCCCCCGACGGAAGACGGCAAGAGCCAAGGCAACAACAAGGAGGGCGACAAGGAAGAGGAGTTCCCGAAGATCCACAGCTGCTTCATGATTTACGGTGGGCAGGTGGCGAACGCCTCGGCTCGGCACCGCAAGCAGGAGTGCCGGGAGGTCTGCTCGGTAAAGGTGGCAGCGCCAGCCTACCTAGACTGGTCCGACAAGCCTATCACCTTCGACTGAGGTGACCACCCCGACTTCGTGCCAAGCCCAGGAAGGTACCCGCTCGTCATCGATCCGATCATCGACAACGTTAGGCTCTCCAAGGTCCTCATGGACGGAGGCAGCAGCCTCAACATCATCTACGCCGAGACCCTAGAACTCTTGGGGGTGGACCGGTCCGAGGTCTGGGCCGGTGCGGCACCCTTCCACGGGATCGCACCCGGAAAGCGTATCCTGCCCCTCGGACGGATTGACTTGCCCGTCTGCTTCCGAACTCCCTCCAACATCCGAAAGGAAACCCTCACCTTTGAGGTGGTCGGGTTCCGAGGGACCTACCACGTGATGTTGGGAAGGCCATGCTACACCAAGTTCATGGCCAACCCCAACTACACCTACCTCAAGCTCAAGATGCCAGGCCCCAACGGGATCATCACCGTCGGATCCATGTACCGCCACGTGTACGAATGCGACGTGGAATGCGTGGAGTACGCTGAGGCCCTCGCCGAGTCTGAGGCCCTCATCGCCGACCTAGAACGCCTCTCCAAGGAGGTGCCTGACGCGAAGCGGCACGCCGGCAACTTCGAACTAGCTGAGGCGGTCAAGTCCGTCTCTCTCGACCCCAGCGACGACGCCAGCAAGAAAGTTCGGATCGGCTCCGAGCTCGACCCCAAATAGGAAGCAGTGCTCGTCGACTTTCTCCGCGCAAACGCTAAAGTTTTTGCGTGGAGCCCCTCGAACATGCCGGGCATACCAAGGGAGGTCGCCGAGCACTCACTAGACATCAGAGCTGGAGCCCGACCCATGAAGAAGTCCCTACGCCATTTCGACGAAGAAAAGCGCAGGGCCATAGGCGAGGAGATCCACAAGCTACTCGTGGCAGGGTTCATCAAAGAGGTATTCCATCCCGAATAGTTAGCTAACCCTGTTCTTGTAAAGAAAAAGGATGGGAAATGGAGGATGTGCGTAGACTACACTGGTCTAAACAAAGCATGTCCAAAGGTTCCCTACCCTCTGCCTCGCATCGATCAAATTGTGGACTCCATTGCTGGGTGCGAAACCCTGTCGTTCCTCGAGCCTACTCAGGCTATCACCAAATTAAGATGAAAGAGTCTGACCAGCTCGCGACTTCTTTTATCACACCTTTTGGCATGTATTGTTACACTACAATGCCATTTGGTTTGAGGAATGCAGGCGCCACCTACCAGAGGTGCATGAACCATGTGTTCGGAGAACACATCAGCAGAACGGTCGAGGCTTACGTCGATGACATCGTTGTCAAGATAAAGAAAGCCTCCGACCTCCTCTCTGACCTTGAAACGACATTCAAGTGTCTGAGAGTGAAAGGCGTGAAACTCAACCCCGAGAAGTGTGACTTCGGAGTCCCCCGAGGCATGCTCCTAGGGTTCATCGTCTCCGAGCGGGGCATAGAGGCCAACCCGAAGAAAATCGCGGCCATCACCAACATGGGACCAATAAAAGATTTGAAAGGAGTACAGAGGGTCATGGGATGCCTTGCGGCTCTGAGCCGTTTCATCTCACGCCTTGGCGAAAAAGGATTGCCCCTGTACCGCCTCTTAAGGAAGGCCGAGCGCTTCACTTGGACCCCGAGGCCAAGGAAGCCCTCGGAAACTTAAAGGCACTCCTTACAAATGCACCCATCTTGGTGCCCCCCGCTGCGGGAGAAGCCCTCTTGATCTACGTAGCCGCAACCACTCAGGTGGTCAGCGCCGCGGTCGTAGTCGAGAGACGAGAAGAAGGGCATGCACTGCTCGTCCAGAGGCTAGTCTACTTCATCAGCGAAGTGCTATCCGAATACAAAGTCCGCTACCCACAGATCCAGAAGTTGCTCTATGCAGTGATTCTGACGTGGCGGAAGCTGCGACACTACTTCGAGTCTCATCCGGTTACTGTGGTGTCATCTTTCCCCCTGGGAGAAATCATCCAGAGCCGAGAGGCCTCGGGTAGGATAGCGAAATGGGCAGTGGAACTCATGGGCGAAACACTTTCATTTGCCCTTCAGAAGGCCATAAAATCCCAAGTCTTGGCCGACTTCCTCGCTGAGTGGACTGACACCCAGTTACCAATGGCCCCAATCCAACCCGAGCTTTGGACCATGTACTTCGATGGGTCGCTGATGAAAACCAGAGCAGGCGCGGGCTTGCTCTTCATCTCACCCCTCGAAGAACATGTTCGTTACGTACTGCGCCTCCATTTCTCGGCATCAAACAATGTGGCCGAGTACGAAGCCTTGGTTAATAGCCTGCACATCACCGTCGAGCTAGGGGTTCGGCGCCTCGACGCTCGTGGCGACTCGCAGCTCGTCATCGACCAGGTCATGAAGAACTCCCACTGCCGCGATCGAAAAATGGAGGCCTACTGCGACGAAGTTCGGCGCTTGGAAGACAAGTTCTACGGGCTGGAGCTCAACCATGTTGCTCAACGGTACAACGAAACCGTGGATGAGCTGGCGAAAATAGCCTCGGGGCGAACGACGGTTCCCCCGAACGTCTTTTCAAAGGATATATATCAGCCATCTGTCCAAATCGACGACGCGCCCGAGCCCGAGGAGGCCACGGCCCAGCCCGAGGTACCCGCAACCGCCGAGGGCGAGGCCCTGCATGTCGAGGAGGAGTGGAATGGGGTCACACCGGTTCCGAATTGGCAGACCCCGTACCTGGAATATCTCCTCCAAGGAGAGCTGCCCCTCGACAAGGCCGAAGCTCGGCGACTGGCTCGGCGTGCCAAGTCGTTCGTTTTGCTGAGTGATGAAAAGGAGTTGTACCACCACAGCCCCTCGGGCATTCTCCAACGATGCATATCCATTGCCCAAGGACAAGAGCTGTTACAAGAAATACACTCAGGGGCTTGTGGTCACCATGCAGCACCTCAAGCCCTCGTGGGAAACGCTTTCCGACAAGGTTTCTACTGGCCAACCGCAGTGGCCGACGCCACTAGGATTGTATGCTCCTGCCAGGGGTGTCAATTCTACGCGCGACAGACGCACCTGCCCGCTCAGGCGCTACAGACAATACCTATCACTTGGCCATTTGCCGTTTGGGGTCTGGACCTCGTCGGTCCCTTGCAGAAGGCACCCGAGGGCTTCACGCACCTGCTGGTTGCCATCGACAAATTCTCCAAGTGGATCGATGTCCGACCCTTAACCAGCATCAGGTCCGAGCAGGCGGTGGCGTTCTCCACCAATATCATCCATCGCTTTGGGGTCCCGAACTTCATCATCACCGACAATGGCACACAGTTCACCGGGAAAAAGTTCCTGGACTTTTGCGAGGGCCACCACATCCGTGTGGACTGGGCCGCCTAGCTCACCCAATGACAAATGGGCAGGTGGAGCGCGCCAACGGTATGATTTTGCAGGGACTAAAACCGAGGATCTACAACGACCTCAACAAGTTTGGCAAGTGGTGGATGAAAGAGGTACCCTCGGTGGTCTGGAGTCTGAGGACGATGCCGAGTCGGGCCACGAGCTTCACGCCGTTTTTCCTAGTCTATGGGGCCGAGGCTATCTTACCCACGGACTTGGAATACGGTTCCCCGAGGACAAAGGCGTACGACGACCGAAGCAACCAGACCAGCCGAAAAGATTCCTTGGACCAGCTGGAAGATGCTCGGGACGTGGCCTTACTACACTCGGCGCGGTATCAGCAGTCTCTGCGACGCTACCACGCCCGAAGGGTTCGGCCCCGAGGCTTCCAAGTAGGAGACTTAGTGCTTCGACTGCGACAAGACGCCTGAGGGCGCCACAAGCTTACTCCTCCCTGAGAGGGGCCGTTCATCATCGCCAAAGTTCTGAAGCCGGGACATACAAGCTGGCCAACGATCAAGGCGAGGTCTACAGCAACGCTTGGAACATCGAACATCTACGTCGCTTCTTCCCTTAAAATGTTTCAAGTCGTTCATGTTCCTCGTTTTCTTTACATACATAAATAAATTATAACCGTCGAGGAAGGATCAGCCTTGCCTCGGCAAAGCCCGACCCTCCCTCGGGGGCTAGAAGGGGGGAGCCGCCTCTGCGTCAAAAATTTTCTTCGAAAAAGTTTTCTACCAAGAAAAGTTTTCTACCAAAACAACTCCCGTGCCTTCCGACTATATCGATAACGGAACCCTAAAAACGAGCGGGAGAGACCTTAAGCGGCAAGGCCGACCGAGCCGAGGGACTCCTACGCCTCCGGGATACGGATACCTCACTCGTCACCTTTCGCGAAAAGTAAATCATGCTCGGATAAGCGGTTCTGCTATCGAACAAGTCCTAATGCTCGGGTAGAAAACGACTTTCGTGCTTTCGACTATATCGATAGCAGGATCCTACGAACGGGTGAGAGAGCACGTAAGCGGCAAGGCCGACCGAGTCGAGGGACTCCTATGCCTCCGAGATACGGATACCTCACTCATCACCTTCCGCGAAAAGTAACTCACACTCGGATAAGCGATCCTGCTACCGAACGAGTCCGAACGCTCGGGTAGAAAACGACTTTCGTGCATTTTCGACTATATCGGTACCAGGATCCTAAAAACGAGCGAGAGAGCACATAAACGACAAGGCCGACCGAGCCGAGGGACTCCTACGCCTCCGGGATACGGATACCTCACTCATCACCTTCCGTAAAAAGTAACTCTCGCTCGGATAAAGCGATTCTGCTACCGACGAACAAGTCCTAAATGCTCGAAACAAGAGGAAAGAAAATGCAGCTTTATAATCCAAACGCTAAATATGTTTAGGCCTCGGCGGCCGCAAAAAACATACGCATACTTCAGACAAACTGTTCATGCAGGCTCAAACATCAGTAGGGGGAGGAGCAGCACCCTCGGCGTCGTTTCCACCCTTGGCGGAATCTGGTCCAGCCTCAGACGGCGATGCAAGCAGACGCCTCGGCCAGCCGATCCGAAGCCTCAGCCAGCTGTCCCTCGAGGATCTCAGCCCGGCTCACGGCTTCGACGGCTTGGCTCCGAGATTGGTCCTGCTCGCGAGTGATCTGGCCAAACCCCAGTTGCCGCTGCTGCATCTCCTCGGCCTGGGAAGCCACCTGCTCCCACGCCGAGAAAGCCTCTGTTCGAGCCGACATCGCCTCTGTCCACGCCACCGCTGCCTTCAGCTTCGGCTCATCGCAGAGCAGCCGAAGGTTCTAAAACCGGGCGAAAGAGACCTTGAACGGCAAGGCCGACCGAGCCGAGGGAATCCTACGCCTCCGGGATACGGATGCCTCACTCGTCACCTTCCGTAAAAAGTAACTCTCGCTCGGTTAAGTGGTTCGGCTACCGACGGGCAAGTCTCAAGGCTCGAAACAAGGAAGAAGCATGACTTTATACTCAAATACCCAAATGTTCAGGCCTCAGCGGCTACGAACAACAAACACACGTACTCGGGATAACTACGCTATGTAGGCGTCGGCAGCGCCCTCGGCGGCTTTCCCGACCTACAACAGATATCTCAGTACATGGAGCAATCACATTTTGCTCTTACATTCCCTAACAAACGGGACTCCAGCTCCATTCCCGCGGGAATGAACAACCTCCCCACTAGAGGGCCTGCGGGATAACGAGCTCCGACCGGCTCGCCGGCGACCGCTGCATCAGCAGCGACAATGACCTCCGTCTCGGGTGGCTAGACAGCAGTAGCGATGGCCTCAGGGCAAACACTAATGCTGAAAGGCTTTCGTTCGCATCCCTCACGGAGGACGAGAACCAGCCATTAAAGCCAAAGAGCCGGAGGCCTGGAACGCAGGTGGCGCTGGTGGTCTTGTTGGCAGAGACAACCGCTTGTGCAAGAGGGAGCCTCACCTATGGCATCCACCACCTCAGCACCAACGACAGCGGCCACCTGCCCACCAACACCGCACCAGCGAACAGCGGCCGCCCCAAAGCGCACCGGCAGGTCCTCACTCCCGTCCTCGCCGAGGCCGTCCCAGAACACGAGTACCGCCCTCGTGGCGTACGACGTGTTGAGCGACCCCCCGGTGCAGCCGACGGTGCAATGAGGACCTGGACGTGGCCGGCCCACGCGCGGCACGACCGCCGCCCGGGTGGAGGACAGAAAGCTGCACCCTAGCCAGGGAGCAGCAGTTCGCCTTCCCCCGCATGGCTGGAGGACGCCTCTGCAGGGCTGGAGGATGCCCTTCCCCTCCGAATGCTGGAGGAAGAAAAGGGTCACCGGCCCACGTGGAGGCGCCCCCCACTCGGTGCGCTCCTCCGCCTCAGCCTGGATGATGAAAATCCTTGAAGCTGAGGGCGGGGCGGAGGTCGCAGCCCGGCTTGCTTCTCCCCACCACCAGGCTGGTGATCATCCCTACGGATGACCATTGGTGAGGGAATGCAGCCGGGCTACATGATGAAAATCCTTGAAGCCGAGCGATGACTGGAGAGCGCCAACCCCCATAAGGTCGCGCTTCTCAAGCAGCAGCAAGAAGAAAGCCACACAGGTGCGCCCCATCTGGGGACACGAAAGGTTGAAGGGAGTGATACAAGAGAGGAGTGCGAAGGCATGGCCACTGCCCGGGGGATCGATCCCCTTTTATAGGCAGATCTCACTTGCGCCCCCAAGCGTCATGGGCGAAATCTCCACCGACGTGCTCCAGGGTTCTGAGAGCACCTAGAGGGGGGGGGGGGTGAATAGGTGATCCTGTAACACTTCAAAAAACTTAAGCCACAAAACTTGGTTACTTGTTAGCACAGTAATATGCCAAGTGGCTAGAGAAGGATCTCAACACAACCCAATAACCAAGAGATATCAATCACAGAGATGGCACAGTGGTTATCCCGTGGTTCGGCTAAGACCAACGCTTGCCTACTCCACGTTGTGGCGTCCCAACGGACGAGGGTTGTAATCAACCCCTCTCAAGCGGTCCAAAGACCAACTTGAATACCACAGTGTTGCTTTGCTTCTCTTAATCCTGTTTGCGAGGAATCTCCACAGCTTGGAGCCTCTCGCCCTTACACAAGATGTTCACGAAGAATCACAGAGCAAGGGAGGGATTAGCAACTCACACACGACACAAAGATCACAGCGAATACGCACACGCAAAACCCAGACTTGAGCTCAAGAGACTAGCACACTAGAACGGAGCTCAAATCACTAGAATGTCAAACAAGTGCGCGAGAATGAAGTGTGAGTGATCAATGATGCTCAAAGGATGCTTGGTGTTCTCCTCCATGCGCCTAGGGGTCCCTTTTATAGACCCAAGGCAGCTAGGAGCCGTTGAGCACAAGTTTGGAAAGCCATTCTTGCCTTCTGTCATCGGGGGCACCGGACAGTCCGGTGCACAACGGACACTGTCTGGTGCCCGATTTCCTTCCTTAAATAGCGAAGCCGACCGTTGGCAGCCTGAGAGCCGTTGGCGCACCGGACATGTCCGGTGCACACCGGACAGTCCGGTGCCGTCTTCTAGCCGTTGGCTCGGCCATGTGTCCTGTGCAGATTGCGCGGCCGAACGTTGGCCCGGCCGACCGTTGGCTCACCGGACAGTCCGGTGCACACCGGACAGTCCGGTGAATTTTAACCGTACGTCGCCGGTGAATTCCTGAGAGCAGCCACTTCGCTCGAGCCAGCCTGATGCACCGGACACTGTCCGGTGCACCACCGGACAGTCCGGTGCTTGCAGACTCAGCAGATTCTTGGCTGCTCGAGCCAAGACATTTCCAATTGGATTTTTCCTGTTTCCAGCACTTAGACACAATACATTAGTCCATAAAACAATGTACTAAGTCTGAGAAACATATCTTAATTCTTGATTTGTACCTTGTCCACCTTTTTACACTTAGGCACTTGTGTTGGACACTAAATCACCAAAATACTTAGAAATGGCCCAAGGGCACATTTCCCTTTCAATCTCCCCCTTTTTGGTGATTTATGCCAACACAACATAAATCAAGTAGAACAAGTACAAAATCAAATCAAATAAGAAATCAAAATTGTTTTGATTCAATTTTGACATATATGGATCACTCTATGCCACCACTTGGTTTGTTTTTGCAAATCAAACTCAAATTCCTATCTCTAAGTCAAGACCACTTGTAGAGACATAAAGAGAGGTTTTCCAAAGAAATTTGATCAAGGATTTCAAAAACTCCCCCTTTTTCCCATAATCAACACTTCTCCCCACAAGAGGCCAACTTTTGACATAAGAGACAATAAAAGAGTTTTGACAAACCAAAAGCTCTAATATACTATTTTCAAAATTTCTCAAGTGGTAGCTGATCCATTTATCGCTTTGGCCTTTATTTTCTCCCCCTTTGGCATCAAGCACCAAAACGGGATCAATCTTGGCCCTTTAACCCCATTGCCTCACCAAAATCTTCAAATAAGAACACAAAGGCAATAAGAGTATGAAGATGAACTTGGAAAAGTTACTCTTTTCATCGGAGTGCAGTGGAAGTCTTGCATGGTCCAAGTCCACCTTTTCCCTTTCAATTTTCCTTGGAGACTAAAACAACGAAACTCAAGTACATGGTTAGTCTCAAAGGGTCAAGTTGTAGCACAGCTCCCCCTAAATATGTGCATTACTTGCAAACAGGACTTGTGAGGTCCAGGGAGTGTTTGTACAACTTGAGCACCACAATAAGCAACAAAATGCAGAATGAACATGATCAAAGGCATAAACACATGTATGCTACATTTCAATCCAAGTTCCGCGAATCTAAGATATTGAGCTCACTACGCAGCCTGCAAAAGGTCTTCTCATCTAGAGGCTTGGTAAAGATATCGGCTAGCTGGTTCTCGGTGCTAACATGAAACACTTCGATATCTCCCTTTTGCTGGTGGTCTCTCAAAAAGTGATGCCGGATGTCAATGTGCTTTGTGCGACTGTGCTCAACAGGATTTTCCGCTATTTGGATAGCACTCTCATTGTCACATAGGAGTGGGACTTTGCTCAGATTGTAGCCAAAGTCCCTGAGGGTTTGCCTCATCCAAAGTAGTTGCGCACAACACTGTCCTGCGGCAACGTACTCGGCCTCAGCGGTGGATAGGGCAACGGAGGTTTGTTTCTTAGAGTTCCATGACACCAGGGACCTTCCTAAGAATTGGCACGTCCCCGATGTACTCTTCCTATCGACCTTACATCCAGCATAGTCGGAATCTGAGTACCCAATCAAGTCAAAGTTAGACCCCTTTGGATACCAGATCCCGAAGCAAGGCGTAGCGACTAAATATCGAAGAATTCACTTCACAGCCACTAAGTGACACTCCTTCGGATCGGATTGAAATCTAGCACACATGCATACGCTAAGCATAATATCCGGTCTACTAGCACATAAATAAAGCAAAGAACCTATCATGGACCGGTATGCTTTTTGATCAACGGACTTACCTCCTTTGTTGAGGTCGGTGTGTCCGTCGGTTCCCATCGGCGTCTTTGCGGGCTTGGCGTCCTTCATCCCAAACCTCTTTAGCAAATCTTGTGTGTACTTCGTTTGGGAGATGAAGGTGCCGTCCTTGAGTTGCTTCACTTGGAACCCAAGGAAGTAGGTCAACTCGCCCATCATCGACATCTCGAATTTCTGCGTCATCACCCTGCTAAACTCTTCACAAGACTTTTGGTTAGTAGAACCAAATATTATGTCGTCGACATAAATTTGGCACACAAAAAGATCACCATCACAAGTCTTAGTAAAAAGAGTTGGATCGGCTTTCCCAACCTTGAAAGCATTAGCAATTAAAAAGTCTCTAAGGCATTCATACCATGCTCTTGGGGCTTGCTTAAGTCCATAGAGCGCCTTAGAGAGCTTACACACGTGGTCGGGGTACCGTTCATCCTCGAAGCCAGGGGGCTGCTCCACGTACACCTCCTCCTTGATCGGCCCGTTGAGGAAAGCGCTCTTCACATCCATTTTGTACAACCTGAAAGAATGGTGAGCGGCATATGCTAGCAAGATACGAATTGATTCTAGCCTAGCCACAGGAGCAAAAGTCTCCTCAAAGTCCAAACCTGTGACTTGGGCATAACCTTTTGCCACAAGTCGAGCCTTGTTCCTCGTCACCACCCCGTGCTCGTCCTGTTTGTTGCGGAACACCCACTTGGTTCCCACAACATTTTGCTTGGGACGAGGCACCAGTGTCCAAACTTCGTTGCGCTTGAAGTTGTTGAGTTCCTCCTGCATGGCCAACACCCAGTTCGGATTTAGCAAGGCCTCTTCTACCCTGAAAGGCTCAATAGAAGAGACAAAAGAGTAATGCTCACAAAAATTAACTAATCTTGAGCGAGTAGTTACTCCCTTGCTAATATCACCCAATATCTGGTCGACGGGATGATCCCTTTGAATTGTCGCTCGAACTTGGGTTGGAGGTGCCTGAGGTGCTTCTTCCTCTTGAACATCCTGTGCTCCCCCTTGATCATGTGACTCCACTTGAGGTACCTGTTCGTCATCTTGGGTTGGGGGACGCATCATAGTTGAGGAAGACGGTTGATCTTGCTCCAAATGTTCCTGAGGCCGTACATCTCCAATCGCCATGGTGCGTATCGCGGCCGTTGGAATGTCTTCTTCATCTACATCATTAAGATCAACAACTTGATCTCTTGGAGAGCCATTAGTTTCATCAAATACAACGTCGCTAGAGACTTCAACCAAACCCGATGATTTGTTGAAGACCCTATACGCCTTTGTATTTGAATCATAACCTAATAAAAACCCTTATACGACTTTGGGAGCAAATTTGGAATTCCTACCCTTCTTCACTAGAATGTAGCATTTACTCCCAAAAACACGAAAATACGATACATTAGGTTTGTTACCGGTTAGCAGCTCATACGACGTCTTCTTGAGGAGGCGGTGAAGGTAGACCCTGTTGATGGCGTGGCAAGCCGTGTTCACGGCTTCCGACCAAAAGCACTCGGGGGTCTTGAATTCTCCAAGCATAGTCCTCGCCATATCTATGAGCATCCTGTTCTTCCTCTCTACCACACCATTTTGCTGAGGTGTGTAGGGAGCGGAGAACTCGTGCTTGATCCCCTCCTCCTCAAGAAACTCCTCCACTTGAAGGTTCTTGAATTCGGACCCGTTGTCGCTCCTCATCTTCTTCACCTTGAGCTCAAACTCATTTTGAGCTCTCCTTAGGAAGCGCTTGAGGGTCCCTTGGGTTTCAGACTTATCCTGCAAAAAGAACACCCAAGTGAAGCGGGAAAAGTCATCAACGATAACTAGACCATACTTACTTCCTCCTATGCTCAGATAGGCGACGGGTCCGAAGAGGTCCATATGTAGCACCTCCAGGGGTCTTGATGTTGTCATCACATTTTTGGTGTGATGAGAGCCTCCCACCTGTTTCCCTGCTTGACAAGCTGCACAAGGTCTATCTTTTTCGAAATGAACATTGGTTAGACCTATCACGTGTTCTCCCTTTAGAAGCTTGTGGAGGTTCTTCATCCCCACATGTGCTAAGCGGCGATGCCACAGCCAGCCCATGCAAGTCTTAGCCATTAAGCATGCATCTAGACCGGCCTCTTCTTTTGCAAAATCAACTAAGTAAAGCTTGCCGTCTAGTACACCCTTAAAAGCTAGTGAACCATCACATCTTCTAAATACAGACACATCTACATTTGTAAACAAACAGTTATATCCCATATTGCATAATTGACTGACAGATAGCAAATTATATCCAAGAGACTCTACTAAAAACACAATAGAGATAGAGTGCTCATTTGAGATTGCAATTTTACCTAACCCTTTTACCTTGCCTTGATTCCCATCACCGAATATTATTGAATCTTGGGAATCTTTATTCTTGACGTAGGAGGTGAACATCTTCTTCTCCCCCGTCATATGGTTTGTGCATCCGCTGTCAATAATCCAGCTTGAACCCCCGGATGCATAAACCTGCAAGGCAAATTTAGGCTTGGGTCTTAGGTACCCAACTCATGTTGGGTCCTGCAAGGTTAGCACAAATATCCTTAGGGACCCAAATGCAAGTTTTGTCTCCCTTGCATCTTGCCCCTAATTTTCTAGCAACTATCTTCCTATCCTTTCTACAAATAGCAAAAGAAGCATTTAAAGCATGATATATTGTAGAAGGTTCATTAACTTTCCTAGGAACATTAACGACATTTCTCCTAGGCATATTATGAATAACATTTCTCCTACCAACATGCACATAAGAAGAACTAGAAGCAACCATGGCATGAGAATCAAAGGCATTATATACATTACAGCTCCTATAAGCATTTCTAGGTTGTCTTCTATCATAGTACATAAAGGCATGGTTCTTTTGCACATTACTAGCCATAGGGGCCTTCCCTTTCTCCTTGGCGGAGATGGGAGCCTTATGGCTTGTCAAGTTCTTGGCTTCTCTCTTGTAGCCAAGTCCATCCTTAATTGAGGGGTGTCTACCAATCGTGTAGGCATCCCTTGCAAATTTTAGCTTGTCAAATTCATTCTTGCTAGTCTTAAGTTGGGCATTAAGACTAGCTAATTCATCATTTAATTTGGAAATTGAAACTAAATGATCACTACAAGCATCAATGTCAAAATCTTTACACCTATTACAAGTTTCAACAATTTCTACACAAGAATTAGATTTACTAGCTACTTCTAGTTTAGCATTTAAATCATCATTAAAACTTTTTAACTTAGCAATAGTTTCATGACAAGAAGATAATTCACTAGAGAGCATTTCATTCCTCTTAATTTCTAGAGCAAGAGATTTCTGTGCTTCTACAAATTTATCATGTTCTTCATACAACAAATCCTCTTGTTTTTCTAAAAGCATATTCTTGTCATTCAAGGCATCAATTAATTCATTAATTTTGTCTACCTTGGTTCTATCTAATCCCTTGAATAAGCATGAGTAATCTATCTCATCATCATCACTAGACTCATCTTCACTCGAAGAAGCATAAGTACTAGTATGAGTGCTTACTTTCTTCTCTCTTGCCATGAGGCAAGTGTGACGTTCGTTGGGGAAGAGGGATGACTTGTTGAAGGCGGTCGCGGCGAGTCCTTCATTGTCAGAGTCGGAGGAGGAACAATCCGAATCCCACTCCTTTCCGATATGTGCCTCGCCCTTGGCCTTCTTGTAATGCTTCTTTTCTCCCTCTTGTTCCCTTGGTCCTGATCACTATCATTGTCGGGACAGTTAGCAATAAAATGACCAAGCTTACCGCATTTGAAGCATGAGCGCTTCCCCTTGGCTTTGGTCTTGCTTGGCTGCCCCTTGCGACCTTTAAGCGCCGTCTTGAAGCGCTTAATGATGAGAGCCATCTCCTCATCATTGAGTCCGGCCGCCTCAACTTGTGCCACCTTGCTTGGTAGCGCCTCCTTGCTCCTTGTTGCTTTGAGAGCAATGGGTTTAGGCTCATGACTAGGACCGTTCAACGCGTCGTCCACGTATCTTGCCTCCTTGATCATCATTCGCCCGCTTACGAACTTCCCAAGAACTTCTTCGGGCGACATCTTGGTGTACCTGGGATTTTCACGTATATTGTTCACCAAATGAGGATCAAGAACGGTAAATGACCTTAGCATTAGGCGGACGACGTCGTGGTCCGTCCATCGCGTGCTCCCGTAGCTCCTTATTTTGTTGATAAGGGTCTTGAGCCGGTTGTATGTTTGTGTCGGCTCCTCGCCCCTTATCATCGCGAACCGTCCAAGCTCGCCCTCCACCAAATCCATTTTGGTGAGCAAGGTGACGTCGTTTCCCTCATGAGAGATCTTGAGGGTGTCCCAGATCTGCTTGGCATTGTCCAAGCCGCTCACCTTGTGATACTCGTCCCTGCACAAAGAGGCTAGCAACACAGTAGTAGCTTGTGCATTTTTATGAATCTGTTCATTAATAAACACAGGGCTATCCGAGCTATCAAATTTCATTCCACTTTCCACAATCTCCCAAATGCTTGGATGGAGAGAAAACAGGTGAGTACGCATTTTGTGGCTCCAAAATCCGTAATCCTCTCCATCAAAGTGAGGGGGCTTGCCAAGTGGAATGGGGAGCAATTGAGCATTTGAACTATGCGGGATGCGCGAATAATCGAAAGAAAAGTTTGAGTTAACCGTCTTTCGTCTATTGTAGTCGCCGTCGTCCTTTTGGGAGGAGGAAGATTCGTCGCTGTCGTAGTAGACAATTTCCTTGATGCGCCTTGTCTTCTTCTTCCTCCCGTCTTTTCTTTTGTGGCCCGAGCCTGAGTCGGTAGGCCAGTCATCATTGGGCTCGTTGACGAAGGACTCCTTCTCCTTGTCGTTGATCACCATCCCCTTGCCTTTAGGATCCATCTCTTCGGGCGGTTAGTCCCTTTCTTGAAGAGAACGACTCCGATACCAATTGAGAGCACCTAGAGGGGGGGGGGGGTGAATAGGTGATCCTGTAACACTTCAAAAAACTTAAGCCACAAAACTTGGTTACTTGTTAGCACAGTAATATGCCAAGTGGCTAGAGAAGGATCTCAACACAACCCAATAACCAAGAGATATCAATCACAGAGATGGCACAGTGGTTATCCCGTGGTTCGGCCAAGACCAACGCTTGCCTACTCCACGTTGTGGCGTCCCAACGGACGAGGGTTGCAATCAACCCCTCTCAAGCGGTCCAAAGACCAACTTGAATACCATGATGTTGCTTTGCTTCTCTTAATCCCGTTTGCGAGGAATCTCCACAGCTTGGAGCCTCTCGCCCTTACACAAGATGTTCACGAAGAATCACAGAGCAAGGGAGGGATTAGCAACTCACACACGACACAAAGATCACAGCGAATACGCACACGCAAAACCCAGACTTGAGCTCAAGAGACTAGCACACTAGAACGGAGCTCAAATCACTAGAATGTCAAACAAGTGCGCGAGAATGAAGTGTGAGTGATCAATGATGCTCAAAGGATGCTTGATGTTCTCCTCCATGCGCCTAGGGGTCCCTTTTATAGCCCCAAGGCAGCTAGGAGCCGTTGAGCACAAGTTTGGAAAGCCATTCTTGCCTTCTGTCATCGGGGGCACCGGACAGTCCGGTGCACACCGGACACTGTGTGGTGCCCGATTTCCTTCCTTAAATAGCGAAGCCGACCGTTGGCAGCCTGAGAGCCGTTGGCGCACCGGACATGTCCGGTGCACACCGGACAGTCTGGTGCCGTCTTCTAGCCGTTGGCTCGGCCACGTGTCCTGCGCAGATTGCGCGGCCGACCGTTGGCCCGGCCGACCGTTGGCTCACCGGACAGTCCGGTGCACACCGGACAGTTCGGTGAATTTTAGCCGTACGTCGCCGGTGAATTCCCGAGAGCAGCCACTTCGCTCGAGCCAGCCTGACGCACCGGACACCGTCCGGTGCACCACCGGACAGTCCAGTGCTTGCAGACTCAGCAGATTCTTGGCTGCTCGAGCCAAGACATTTCCAATTGGATTTTTCCTGTTTCCAGCACTTAGACACAATACATTAGTCCATAAAACAATGTACTAAGTCTGAGAAACATACCTTAATTCTTGATTTGTACCTTGTCCACCTTTTTACACTTAGGCACTTGTGTTGGACACTAAATCACCAAAATACTTAGAAATGGCCCAAGGGCACATTTCCCTTTCAGGTTCCCACCCCACGACACGGGGGCCGGGTCCCACACATCATCAAAACTGACCTGAGACACGAAGGAGGCAAACCGCCGCACGCAAGGCATGAAACCGCCCTGCGGTTATAAGCGTTCCCTCATCCTCGCCGGAACCAGCGGACGAAAGGGCGAGCCGCCACGCAGGGAGCATGCAACCGCACCGCGGTTATGCACCCTTTCGGCTTCGTCACTTCCGGTGGACCAGCACGAAGGCCCGATCCCACATACCATGCAACCGGCGCGACGGTCACTACGTGCAAGGAAATCGCGCCGCCACCTGCGCCAATGCTGCGCCTTCTCGACTACGGAACCAGTGCCGCGACTCGAGGCAGCCCCGCATGTGACCCAACAGTGCCAATTGAGTGCAGCGATCACGGGTCAGTCAGCCGCAGGGGTAGGCACGACAGTTGATGTGGCCAAAAGCGGACCGGCAATAACTACTGCAACAGACGAGCGGAAGCAGCGGTCAAATCACCCCCAGGCTCGCGTCCTTTCCTGAAGCAGCAGGGGAGCCCTCTCCCACGATGTAAGGATGACACGCCCATGCTCCGTTCCTTGAACGGCCCGCGCACGCGCAACGAACGCCCCGCGAATCGCCCGTCCCGTCGCATTAACTCCTTGGCAGAGCCAGCGACACCGTTGGCAGGCGAAGCAGGCGACATTTCACCTCTGTCATGATGACCACGTCAAAAAAGGTGCGACACGATTTTTAAATTCATATCCTTTTCCGTTTCCTCTCTCTCTCTCTTGCCACAGGGACCGAGAAAGGGGATATTTTGAAAGGGATCCTTCCCCGCGAAGGAAACGGGCCCCCGAGCCCTCCTACTGATCAGGGGTTCGAAGGTTGCGCCCTATGGGGTCCAGCAGCCGCCCCAGAGCACTCGAGCCCCCGAGACCTCCTACTGATCAGGGGTTCGAAGGTTGCGCCCTGCGGGGTCCAGCAGCCGCCCCAGAGCACTCGGGCCCCCGAGCCCTCCTACTGATCAGGGGTTCAAAGGTTGCGCCCTGCGGGGTCCAGCAGCCGCCCCAGACAACTCGGCCCTCGAGCCCTCCTACTGATCAGGGGTTCGAAGGTTGCGCCCTACGGGGTCTAGCAACCGCCCCAGAGCACTCGGGCTCCACGCCCATTACTGATCAGGGGTTCGAAGGCTGGCCCCTCGAAAGGGTTCGACAGCCGCCCCAGAACACGCAGAGTGAGGGATGACCCTGGGTACGTCCGATACATGGCTGAGGCTCGGGCTATGCTCCCGAGGTACCCTAGGACATTTCCGAGACCAGCGGGAACGATTTGTAATGGAATCCCACCGGAGGGAGGCACCGAGCCCTCGGGCCCTATCGAAATGGGTCCGAGTCCAGCAAATCTCCTGCAGGTACTTTTGGAGCGTGCCTCTGGGCCACTAGCCGACCCCTAACGAACGGGGCACGGGCGTCCACTCGGATCACCCGTTAGCAACTCATTGGAAACGCCATGATCGGTGCCCTCCGAGGGTAATGTGGCGCTTTCCCCCCTTCCTCCTTGCGAAAAGGCGATGAAGGGGCGTATAATAAAAGTCGAGACAGTCCTTGATCGCCCTCTCGCTCCATGCAGAGGCTCGGGGGCTGCCCTCGCACCCAGCTGCGGCCAAAACTGTTGACAGCATCAACAAACCAGCTCAAAAGCTCGGAGCCTGACCATGCACCCAGGCTACGGCCAGGCCGCATGAGGGAACAGCCAGGCCGACCGAGGCATCACAGCACGAATTAAGACATCAGAGGAGTCAAACCACTCCTCCGAGGCCTCGGGGGCTACACCCGGCGGGTGCGCTCGCGCGCACCCACCGGAACGAAACATAACCGAGAAAGGCTGGTCCCCTCGCAAAAATCCGGCAGAACCTCCAAGTGAGTGCCTGCACTTCCTTCGAGGCTCGGGGGCTACTGTCTGGTACCGTAATTAGGGGTACCTCCAACACTCCTAATCACGGCTGGTAAACACCTTCAGAGCAAACCATAAAGACTGACAGTTCGGGTCAAAGTCAAAGCTTCGTCTACCAAGGGACGCGATCTCGCCTCGTCCGAGCACGGCCTCGGGTGAGAACAGTGGTCCCGAACGAATTCACGTCTCACCCAAGGGTCTCCTCAGACAGTGAGCGCAACCTCGGCTCAGCTAAAGGCAAGCCTTGTCGTGCAAGCGACCTTGGCCAAATCACCTTACCAGCCGACCGTATTGCATGCGCATTTAATGCTAGGATCGCCTGACACCTTATCCTGACACGCGCGCCTCAGTCGACAAGGTCGAAGTGACCGCAGTCACTTTGCCCTTTCACTGACCGATCTGACAGGAAAACAGCGCCGCCCGCCCCGCTCCGGCTGCTGTGCCAACCACCCGGGCGAAACCGACAATAGTCAAGTTCAGCCTCGGGCGCAACAGGAAGCTCCGCCTCGCCCGACCCTAGGGCTCGGCCTTGGCCTCGGCCTCGGGAAGAGTCACGTCCTCGCTCGATCTTGGGCCTCGGCCCCAACCTTGGCCTCGGAGGAGCCGCAGCCTCGCCCGACCTCAAGCTCGGATCAACCGCGCCACAAGGACACATCATCACCCTACTCCTGGCTAGCTCAGGCTACGAAGGAACAAGACCGGCGTCCCATCAAGCTTACCCCGGTAACAGGCAATGATGGTTCCCCGCATGCGTCCATGACGTCGGTGGTTCTCAAGCCCCCTACGGAAGCAAGGAGACGTCAGTAGGATCCATGCAGCGCCAACAGCTATGCTTCTACAGGGCACATGCACTTCTCCGACGGCCACGATACTACCTCTACAGGACTCGAGACGTTCCCCCGACGGCCACGTTATTATCTGTATAGGGCTCAGGGCACTTCCCTGCCAACCACGTTAGCTCCCAGCTACACCCCATTGTACAGCTGGGCATCTCCTTATGTCTATAAAAGGGGGTGTCCAGGGCCCCCAGGGGGGAGGAGAAAAAACGAAGGACGAGCGTACGAACACACGAACGCACGGCAGGAGAGACGAGTAGACGCACGACAAAGGGACGGGAGAAGACGAGCAGGGGCCGGACCCCCCCTCTCTCGCTCTCTCCTACTCACTCTCTCTCGCCCTCGCTCTCTCGCAATGCTTGTAACCCCTACTACGAGCACACTGGTGCAGGATAATACAAGGCTCATTCCCCCACTTGTGTTCCATCTCGCACCAACCCATTTGGGCAGGGACACGCAGCGACAAATTTACTCGTCGGTCCAGGGACCCCCGGGTCCGAAACCCCGACAACATGATTTTTTGTTTTGGGACTCTGTGTATAACGAAACAAGAAATCCGTGTTGTGCCTCTAATGCACCCTCTTGAGCTATAAGGTGCATAAGCAAAAGGAGCCCTAAATTGGTGACAACAGGTGCTCTCATGGCAATTCAGGAAAAGGCAAAGGTATGGAGAATGGAACTATGCAATTTCATTGAACATCTTGAAGTTCCGGTAATTATGATCATAGCTATGTTCTTGCCTTTTAATGGTAGTATCTTGGCTTAGGTACCTTATGCTTTAAAATGTTGTTTCCCTTGGTGTACCTAAGAAAATTCTTCTTAATCATAGTGTGCTTAGACATTGTGCTTTATATGCATGATCTTGTTATTTTTCAATTGGTATATGTGTTGCAAGAACATCATGTGTGAAGCATGCCTAGGTTGCTTTTAAATGTTATATATCCTAAGGCATGCATTGTTTCCACTAGTCAAGTTGCATTATGTCATCTATTCAATTGGTATCTTTTTGTGATGCAATTGATATATTATGCCTAGACCAAGGTATGTTGTGATCCCCTCTAGTTCTGAGGACGCTAGAATGTGCAGAGTGCAAGTTATTAAAAAATTTGATGCACAACTTTAGGGGGGAGCACACATAACTTGTGTCTTTTGAGACTAACAATTTCTTGAGTGATTCTATATAGTCTCAAGGTGGAAAAGAGAAGATGAGCAAGAAATGGAGCAATCAGGACTTGGGTACCTCCGCAAGTCAAGTAATTGGTATCTAAAGTTGTGAGCAATTGCATATTTAAAGATTGCTCGTGCTCTATAATAGTTGGTGATTCTAGATGCTTATCTTTAAATACTATGGAGCATTGACAGTAATGATTTTTCAATTGGTAGCCTTGGTAGTGTGCTTAAATTGATATCTTTTGGTAATCACTAGAATAGAAGCTTCATCTTGTGCCACAATACTATAACTTGTTCTAAGTTTGGTGTCTTAGCAACAAGAAAAGGTTAGGATAAAGGATCAGGCACAAGTGTGGAGGAGCTCCCTAGAGATTAAACTTTCAAGATGGAAAGTACACCACAACATGGTAAAGGTACAAAAGGAAGTATTGATCCTTTTCGTATTTGTCTCTTAAATTTCCTCCAATGCTTGTGGTGCATATGTTTAATGTGTAAGGGGAGTAATGTTAGTGTGTTGTACCTACTTAATACCCTGCTGTCCCTTGACATCATCCTATGTTCTTGCTCGAATATGGTTTTGGTGTTTGATGTCAAAGGGGGAGAATTTGTGCATTAAAGCTTACCTCAACCTGAGAGGAAAGCTTATCTTAAAGGGGTTTCCTTGAGTGCTAAAGGACTCAAAGGGGTTTCCTTGAGTTCTCTTGGTCTTAAGGAAGAATGTGTTAGTTTGTGTTAGTTTTATTGACTTGAGTGCTAAAGGACTTGTTGGGGGTATGCTTCGTCGCCGAAGATCCTGTAAGAAGAAACACCTTCGGCAGATCCTCTCAAAAGCAGCACCGAAGCTACCATCCATGAAGCTTCGACACAGTGACATGTCTCAAAACGAAGGATCGCACCGACTTAAAGATGAAATGACCGATTAGTCCATGAGAGCCTGTGTCATAATTGTAATCTTTTGTAAAGGACATGAATGTAATATCTCATAGGTTGCGCCCTGTACCTATAAATAGATGAACAGTACCCCTGTACTATTCATGCTGACTTGTATTTGCTCACGCGTCCCGCTTGGACTTTTGCCTTCTGTCAAGCCGAAGGTATAAATGTAATTCAATATTATTCACATTTGTTCATGATGATATAATTTAAAGATAGCAATGACGCGATATGATTATTTATGTTATTTCTCATATTTCATATGCTTCTTCCTTCATTAATATGAATTGAAATGTCGAAGGTATGTTCTTCATGCTCTTCGTCCGAAGATCATAATATCCTAAGGGATATAATGCTTCGAAGGACGAAGGGTATTAACCATTAACCCTTTTATGTTGCCTTGTTCTTATCTCATAGCATTTGAGAACAAGTCTCCAACATTGGCACCCACCTCCGGTGAACTCACTTCCACTGATTGAGCTGATAGCTTCGTCCAACAAGCAAGCTGAAGCTGCTTTGGCTACAAAGCTGGTGCTCCCGATAACAGGCGGTTCATGCTCAGAGCCAGCCAACAAGAAGCAGAAGAAGGAGAGAAGAGTACAGCATGTTGGGGTGCAGGGACCCTTCATCAAGACAAAATGGTCCCACATCCCAATCACCTTCTCCCAGGAGGACCTTCAGCTCAAGGATTATCCTCATAATGATGCTATGGTTATATCTTGTGTCATCAAGGGATTTTCTGGTCCACAATGTTTTGGTTGATACAGGCAGTGCAGCTGACATCATATTTGCTAAGGCCTTCAGACAGATGCAAGAGCTAGAGGACAAGATTCATGATGCTACACACCCTCTTTGTGGCTTTGGAGGAAGGCAGATTGTAGCACTTGGAAAGATCACAATGCCAGTGACCTTCGGATTTGTCCACAATACAAGGACTGAGTAGATTGTGTTTGATATTGTTGACATGGAATATCCCTACAATGCAATCATTGGTCGAGGGACACTTAATGCTTTCGAAGCAATTCTTCATCCAACATATCTATGCATGAAGATACCTTTGGAGCAAGGGCCTATTTCTATTCATGGAAGCCAGGAAGCTGCCAGAAAGGCTGAGGGAAATTGGGTAGACTCAAAAGCCATCCACAATATAGATGGAGCTGAAGCTTGTGAGCAGTACAAGTACAGAAGAGAGAAGGCCGCTTCGGCTCATCAGCCGAAGCCCATGCTTCTGTGTGAAGACATAGCAGAGCAGAAGGTACTGCTAGGGTCTCAATTATCTGAAGAGCAGGAAAAAACTTTGATAAGGTTTTTATTCAACAACAAAGATGTTTTTGCATGGTCAGCCAACGATCTCTATGGTGTCAATAGGGATGTCATTGAACATTCACTCAATGTCGATCCATCCTTCAGGCCCAGAAAGCAAAGGCTTCGGAAAATGTCTGATGATAAAGCCGAAGGTGCTCGGAATGAAGTAAAAAGACTTCTCAGTGCTGGTGTCATCAGAGAAGTAAAATACCCAGAGTGGCTAGCCAATACTATTATGGTGAAGAAGGCCAATGGCAAATGGAGAATGTGTATTGATTTCACGGATCTCAACAAGGCCTGTCCGAAGGACGAATTCCCATTACCAAGGATAGACTCTCTTATGGATGCAGCAGCTTCGTCAGAACTTATGAGTCTTTTGGATTGCTACTCAGGATATCATCAAATATGGATGAAGGAGGATGAGTCGAAGACTAGCTTCATAACTGCCAGTGGAACCTATTGCTATCTTCGGATGCCTAAGGGGCTCAAAAATGCTAGAGGCAGTTTTAGCAGGATGACGACCAAGGTCCTTCATTCCCAGATAGGTAGAAATGTGCTAACATATGTTGATGATATTATAGTAAAAAGCACGAAGCAAGAAAATCATATCACTGATCTGCAAGAAACATTCGCTAATTTCAGACAAGCTGGCCTGAAATTAAACCCTGAAAAGTGTGTCTTTGGAGTAAAGAAGGGCAAGTTCCTTGGCTGTCTGGTTTCGACGAAGGGGATTGAAGCTAACCCAAGCAAGATCGAAGCTATCCTTCGAATGGAACCACCGAGCACAAAGAAGGGGGCCCAACGGTTGGCAGGAAGATTGGCTTCATTGAATAGATTTATATCTAGATCAGCAGAAAGAAACTTGCCATTCTTTGAAATACTAAAGTCAGCCGAAGTCTTTCAGTGGGGCCCAACTCAACAGAAAGCCTTTGAAGAGCTGAAGCAATACTTGATTGATATCACAACATTAACTCCACCTGCGCCAGGGGCTCCGTTACTATTGTATGTGGCAGCTTCGCACTCTGCAGTAAGTGCGGCGCTTATGCAGGAAAAATTTGATGGACAAATAAAAAAGCAAGCCCGGTATACTTTGTCTCCGAAGTTCTAAGCTTATCAAAGAAAAATTATACAGAATTGTAGAAGGTGTTGTATGCTGTCTTAATGGCCTCCAGGAAGCTTCGGCATTATTTTCAAGCATTCCATATAATTGTTCCTTCGTCACAGCCTCTGAAGGACATCATGAGGAATAGAGAAGCTACTGGAAGGATTGGAAAGTGGGCTGCGGAACTCAACGAATTCAGCATTGATTATGTGCATAGATCCTCGATTCAGTCCCAGGCGCTAGCAGACTTCATCGCTGACTGGACGCCAGGGGCTCAGGAAGAAGAAGCAAATAAAGATGCCGAAGCTTGGACGGTGTTCTACGATGGTTCTTGGGGACCCTTCGGGGCAGGTGCGGCTGCTGTCTTAGTTGCACCTTCCAAAGTCAGAACATGCTATGCAATAAAGCTTGACTTTAGCTGCACAAATAATATTACTGAATACGAAGCTTTGCTTTTGGGGCTTCAGAAGTTAAAGGCAATGGGGATAAGAAGGGCAGTCCTTAAAACCGATTCCCAAGTTATTTCTGGACATGTCGACAAGAGTTGCAAAGCAAGAGATCTGAAGCTTGAGAAATACCTGGATACAGTTCGAAGGCTTGAGGCTTCATTCGAAGGGTTTTCCATTAAGAATATTCCGCGAGGAGAAAATGAGCACGCTGATCTGCTAGCCAAGTCAGCGGCACAAGGGCTGCCTCTACCTTCGGAAGTGTTTTTTGAAACAATAAGAGCACCTTCGGTGGAATTGCTCGAAAGAGCAGTGCTCACTATATCTCCTGTTCATAGTGAAGATTGGAGGATGAGATTATATCTTTCCCCCAAGGTAATTGCCTTTCAGACGACGAAGCTTATAATAAGAGAATGGAGGCAAGAACAAGACCATATGTAATAATAGAAGGGGAGTTATACAAGCATGGAGTCTACTCTCCACTTCTTAAGTGTTTATCCAGAGCCGAAGGTATAGAGCTGATGAAGGAGATACATGCAGGTTTGTGTGGATCTCACATTGGGTCTAGGCCTTTGCTGAGAAAAGTTTTTTGACAGGGATTTTATTGGCCGAAGTCAGCTTCGGATGCAGCAGAGCTAGTCCAAAAGTGTGAAGGCTGTCAAAAATGTGCAAGAAACCAGAAGTAGCCTTCGTCTCTAACTCAATTAATACAGCCCACTTGGCCGTTGCAAAGATGGGGCCTTGATTTGCTAGGCCCACTTCCACCAGCACAAGGCAATTTAAAATATGTTGTGGTGGCAGTAGAATATTTTTCCAAATGGATTGAGGCGAAGCCTTTGGCCACAATAACTTCGGTCACAGTCCAGAAGTTTTTCTGGTAAAACATTGTTTGTCGTTTCGGTGAACCAAAGGCTATCACTGTAGACAATGGCACACAGTTTGATGCCGAAGCTTTCAAGAAATTCTGTGATCGGATTGATTGGCATGAAGATCCATTTTGCATCAGTCAGACATCCAGAGTCAAATGGACTTGTCGAAAGGGCAAATGGTATCATAATGACGGGAATAATGAAGTTAATCTTCAATCAGCCCAGAGGAAAATGGCTAGATGAGTTGATTAAAGTGGTGTGGAGCCACAACACAACAATATCAAAGTCAACAGGTTTTACACCATTCAAGTTATTGTTTGGTGACGAAGCAATAACTCTGGAAGAAGCTAAGGCAGGGTCAATTAGAATAGCAGCTTCAGCAGAGGACGAAGCTGATTATTCTGTGGCAAAAGATGCTATAGAAGGGACTAGGCTTCAGGCTATAGAGAATATCAATAAATACCAAGCCGAAACAATAAAATGGAGTGATAGAAAGGTTCGGCTAAAAACATTAAACCAGGTTATCTGGTGCTTCGGAGAGTGGCCAATCCAGACACAGTAGGCAAGTTACAGCTGAAATGAGAAGGACCCTTTCTCGTGGTATCTTCATCAAGACCCGGTTCTTACAGATTGAAGGATATGGACGACAACAACATTCCTAGATCTTGGAATGCGGGCGAGCTTCGGTGATACTACGTGTAACTTGATGTAATCTTTTTCATTTTTCCTATGGTACCTTTTTCCTTTCCAAAGGGGGAGAAAGGTTTTTAATGGGGCCATAATTTGTAATCTTTCTTTTCTTATTTAGCTCCATGAGAGCAAAATCCCCCAAATATGTAAATGTAAAATCTGAGCATGCACCTTCGAGTGCAGAGAAAAAGAAAAAACAGAGAGAAGCTCGAAAGTCATCCCTAAGGGGATGCAAAGCATGACGAAGCTACAAAAAGCCGTTCCTAAGGGAGCACAGCGTAAGTTTTCTGCTCAAAAGTCGTTCCTAAAGGAATGCAGAGCCAAATACCGCCAAAATATAAGGCGAAGCGCAAAAAGTCAACGTGAATACCGCTGAAATAGAAGGCGAAGAAGTTCAAAAGGCGTTCCTAAGGGGATGCAGAACTTACACCAAAAAATAAGCGGTGCAGCCGAAAAATAAACGACAAAGAGATTTCAATTATTCCTAAGGGAATGAAGGTTGTGGATGAAGCTTCGGATGTGTGTGTTTGGGCATTCATTTGCACGAAACATTACATCATTCATTGCATTCATAAACATTCATTTAGACATACATAGGATCATCATCATCATATGATACAGATACAGGCAGTTGCTTCGGGTCTAAGCATACAACTTCAAGAAGCAGATTCGTGCTTTGTTGTGTACGAAAAGAAGGGAAGGTGTTTTCGCCTTCGGCTCAAAAATACAGGTTTCGACCACATCAAAGCATTTCATACATCGATGGAAAGCTAAAAATATATTACAAGGTATGGACAAATTTACATAGTACAATCTGATTCTTAAGTTACAATATTCTTTACAAGGGTTAATACAAAAGTTTCCTTAGAATTTTTTCCACAGCTAGGTACTCTAGCTTCGTCTTCATCTGCTGAGCTTTGGATTGTTAGCTAAGCCTCGGCTCTGTGTTCTTCGGCTTCGTCATCCTGTACATATCAAAGCATTACAAGGAAAATTCAAGTTTCAAGGAAAAGGTAAGCACAAGGTATGATTTTATTACCAGCTTGAGATGACTCCGGGCTTCGTCACCAGCTAGGCTTCGCCCACCCTTCATCCATATTTGCTTTATAAATCTGTTTCCTATGCTTCGAGCTAGACTGGGGATATCAATCAGATCTGCTGGTGATAAGCTGAAATTTGGTCTATTAACAATTTTTCCATGCGTGCAACCAGACTTCATGAAGGCAACAGCTATGCCTCGAGAAGCTAGCAGGGCATAGAAATCATCGTGTCCTGCTATAACCTCATCAAGAGCATCAACTTCACCCTCAATGTGTTCGAAGGTTCCTGGCAGGTCTTCAACCGAAGGACTAAATTTCTCAGAGCTGGCTCCAACTGAGTTGAAGATCTGCCTTAGCTGCTGCACGCATCGGTTGCTAAACTCTAGACATTTATCTTGAAGCTCTTTCAATGATTTTTGCAAATTTGAACTTTTTTCAACCTCAGCCGCAAACTTTGTATCAAATTTCTGTTTTTCTTGTTCGAAACTCTCTGATTTTGAGAGAAGCTCTTTATCCAACTTTGCAATTTTGGCTTCAGCTTCTGCCAGTAAACCTTCCATTGTCTGAAGTTCAAAATCTTTCTTTTCAAGAGCAGCTGTTTGATCTTTTATCTTGCTTTCTAACCCTTCAATTATAACTTCATGCTTTTTATCTTCAAGGTCCTGTTGCATCCTCAAAGCTTTGCTTAATAACATACTCTGTACAGAAGCAACCTTCGTTAGAAAACACCTTCGTTGTTAACAACAATAGAAAGCCGAAGAAAATTTTTTACCTTGAAATTGGAATAGAACAAACTATCGACGATATGCTGTCGTCGGTAGCGACTGATATCGGCCTCTAGCTTTAGGAAACCAATACTCTTTGACAGAGTACCGATAACTTTTGCTCTGGTTCGGTCTCAGAGGCAGCCCAAGCTTTCGTCGTCAATGCTGCCGAAGAGTAGCGCTCCTAGCTGATACCCGCAGGAGATAGCATAGTCTCTCAATTCTTCTTTCTCAGCCTTTGTCAAATTTTGTCCAATCAAGTTTTGAAAGTTGAAATTTTCTCCTTCTGAAGTATCTTTGGCTATTTCCTTCTCTTTCCCAGGCACTGTGGCCATGGTCTCTTCGGTGGCTGTAGCAGCTTCTTCTGTGGCCATGTCCACAAGTAATTTATTAGTATCAGAAAGTGTACTTTCTAAGTTTGCACCTTCAGCAGTTGCAGCTTCAGCAGGTGCAGCTTCGGTAGCTGCAGCACTCTCAACAGCTGGTGCTTTTGGCGCCGAAGCTGGTGGTAGTGTTTCTTCAATGGCCTCTGTCATAGTAATAATTCTTCGTTTTTTCGGCCCAGCAGACTTCTTTGTTGCCGAGGGCTCCTCCTTCTGTAAAAGCTTCGTCAGATGCGGCCCCAGTGGACTTAGCTTGATGGGCAAGGATTCAGTCATTACCTTTAGAATTTCTTCTACGTCGACAGCAGAAGGTGTTGAAGCAGTCTCTTCTTCCTTATCAGCTGCCTTCTGCTTCGGGGCCGTAGCTTTCCTTTTCTTCGGAGTGATTGCCTTCGGCTTAGGGCTCAGTTTTCTCTTCTTTAGGTTTTCTTCATCTTCTTTTACCATTCTAGCGGCCTGTCTGCCCATAACACTAACAACTCTTTTTCTTTTTTGCCCTTCGGCGCCCTTGCTCAATCGCTCATAGTCTGGATATTCAAAATTCAGGGCATCCATTACCCGGTTTAATCTTTGCTTCGGTCGAGTGCCGAAGGCTGCAGTTGTAACACCCCTGATGTTACTATAACTAAAACTTGAGCATGGCATCAAAAACATTGGCATTGCATATGTTTGACACACCTAGAGTGCATTCACTAGGTAAAAATTTCAAACAGGTTGTATTGTTCTAGTATTTTGCAAATAGGACCCTGGATAGGGAACTTAACCCTAAAGAGGGATTAAAGGGGTAAGACATAACCCAAATTGAGAAAACCTAAAAGGCTTAGGGGAATAGTCATAAAATGTTCCCCAGAATAAAGTTGAATCATAATTATACCCCTGGGATACCAGAAACCCTAATTGGAACTCTGGAAAACCCTAAAATCGAGCCCTAGGGACCTATGTGCAAAATTAGTCCACTTTTGGACTAAAGTGCAAAAACCAAGTTAAATAAGCATCTTAAGTCATTTGGGTCACTCATATGTGAATTTACAAGCCAAACCCTGAGTTTTGGACCTAATTGCAAAATAGACCTCAATTGAATTCTATACTAAGTCTGAAAAACAGTGTTATGGGCTCAACTTTTGAGCTTTGTAACTTTCAAACCATAAGTTTTTTGCCCTAGGTCACCACATCAAAGTTGTAGACCAAACTAAGGAGAACAACATTGTTTAAGGGTGTGAGCATAGTTGTTAAGAGAAATCTGGAGATAATCATGCTCAAAATCTGGCTGTCAGGCTGTTAAGGTCTGAATTTTCAGACTAACAGTGGACAGACATCAACTTCAAGCTCAATTCTGAGCATGATCTAGTACTCAACTAAGTTTAATCCCTATAGTCGAATTGCAGATGGTATATAGCTCTACAACTTTGCTATAGGTCACTGGATGTGTTGCCATTTGAAAATCAGAGAAAATGTGACCTAAACTTGCTCTGTCAGTTCATCTGAATGGAACTTGCCATGGTACAGTAGTCTGATATAGATCAGATCGCCAGCGCGACGACCTCACCGCCGGTGACCTCCCTGCGCGAGGATTCGTGCCATCGTCGCCGTGATTCGTGACCTGATCGACTGGAGAACATCTAAAGGTCACCGCCGTGGATAACTCTGACCATTAAATAACTCCGGCCACCGTACCATGGTTACCGCGGCGGCATTGGATAAGAACGCCGTCGCACGGCCTTGTGTCGCGTGTCCGAGCCTTTCCACCACGTCGCTGTAACTCCCTATAGCTGTCCCATCGTCGCCGGGGAGCTTGCCACGACGGTGGACACGAATTCACCGCGCCCAGGTTCTTCTTCATCTCCGGTCGCCAGCATGGCTTGGCCAAATTGATCACCACCGCTCGCTCCTTCTATAAATTGAGCTCGCGGCCAGCTCCACCACATTATCACGCACCACACCGTCTAGTATCGCTCCCAATCTTTCAACCGTGAGCTCCAATTTCAAGTTTCCCCTAAATCAGTTCTCCACCACCCTGAAACGAACCTCACCGCGGCCAGCCCTTTCCCGGTCAGTTTATCCCCCGCTCTCCCTCGTTTGTGCACTCTTGTAGCTCTGTGATGCTCGCTGAACCACCAATTTGTATAGAATAGCTTTAAATCACCGGGAACACGTACCAATTGTCCTCATCGTCCACGGTTCAAGTAGACAGAGCTGGTTAGCTTACCGATTGTGAAATTAATTTAGCGGAATCATTCGGGGAGGGTTTAATCCAGTGTATGTCACTCGGGAGCACCGGTCGTAGCGTAAATCCACCAGTACAACTTCGCCGGAGTTCATCCTCCGCACTGCCGTCGTCGTGGACTTCACCCTGCGAAGAATTAGAAACCGGAGGGTCTTTCTGTAATGTGTCAGCGACTCACTAAAACAGTGGAAGAACCTGTCTCTAGTTAGCCTGAAACCCGAGGGCCCCTGTGCAAAGCCGCCAGAGCGCACGGGCGCGGGCGCGCTTCTGCTTAGATCTGGGCCGTGTGGGCCAAAGTCAGCCCATTACTGTTGATGCCTTTTTCCTTTTCTTTTTACTTTAGAACCAAATAACTTGTAGAAAATTCTAGAAAAATCCTAAAATTGTGAAACCAATTTTCCTAGGCTTCTTATTTTCCCTAGAATTTAATAAAAATAGTTTCATGATTTTTAGGTTAAATTAGGAATTTTAAGGTATTTAAAGTAGTTTAAGGTAGTAGTTCTGGATTTTTAGAAAATAAATGGAATTTCCAAAAATGTCCAAACTTTTTATATGGGTCCTATACATTATTTAGAAGCCTTGGGTAGAATTTGGGTTGATTTGGACCTTGTTTCATAACTAGAACCCAAAACCCCCACCCTTGCCCTGTGAACTCCTTTACTGACTCCGGAAACCCTAAGTTCTCGGAGTTCCGTAAAGGAAAGTTGTATTCAAGACTTAGATAATAAGTTTTTATTATCTTTGCACTCTCATGAGCATTACATGGCATTCATTCTTATACATATATGTGGTTATATTTAGAAAACGAAGAAGAAGTTGAAGTGAGTGAAGAAAAGGCACCACCACCTTCGGACTCTCAGGCAGGATCTTGTCTTTATTTTGACATCTGTGGGCCTGAGCCAGACTCACCTACTCACGAAGGCAAGCCCCGGTGCATGCAACCCCTTTCCTTTTGTTTTTAAATAATTCTCGCACACTTTAAGTCTTGTGAAATATGCATTAGGTTTATAGGAGTTGCTTGGAAGCCTTTGATGCATTGTTTTCCTTGATATCCATACCTTTATAGGTACTTCTGGTGAAGTATCAAAAACATAATTTACAAAAATGCTTAGCCCTGCTTAGATCTTGTGGATAGAGGTTGTCCTTAGCCTAGCTCGAGAAAGGATGGCTTCTACCTGCAAGAATATTTTCTTTTAAGGAGCAAAGATGGGATCTTACTGCAAAGTTCTCTGTGATGCTCTTTTCATCCTAAGGAACAGAAACAATCCTAAGGATGGAAGTACTTAAATCGAGACTTGGGTTTGGAACAGGTGATGTTCTACCCAGGTTGGTTAAGGATTGAATGTGTATGTAGGCGTGCTGATCGAGGACCCTTTAACTGGTCACATGCCTCGTCATGGGTAAGCCTTGCCTCGGGCAGACTAAGGCTAGAATAAGATAACACGAAATGGGCGTGGAGCGGTGGCGGGAGTAGCGTGTACCCACCGTGGCAAGAGGCTGGACGGTGGTGTATCTGTGCTCTCGGTTTACGTGAACCTGATCTGGTCTTAAGAACCCCGGTGGCGGGTTGACATATGCAAGGGTTAAGTGCTACATATGTCGTGTGATTGGAGATCCTCAGCTGAGTATAATCGATTCGGATCGCCGTACCTTCGCGGTTATGAAGACTTGGTCAATTCCCTACAACCTAAGTCAGGATGTGAACTTCGTGAATAAAAATGATATTGGTTTTAATGAAATGGTGAAATTAGACTCGAGGCAAACAGAGTCTATTAATATTTAATCTGGCATTAAAATGTTGAAAATAAGGACTCACTTTAGTAAGCTCTTTCTGCAAAAGTATCCAAGTTGATTTTTGCTAAAGCCTCTCCTTGATTCCTATTTATCCAGCATATCCTTGAGAGTCTTTTCTTTAGTCGGGTAAGACTTGCTGAGTAATTCCATACTCAGGGTTTATTCCCTCGTTGTTTTTAGGTGAGGAAGTAGCAGATTTCTGTTGCTTCTGTACCAAGGTGGTTCCTCAGGAGGAAAAACAAGAGTGAAGATGCGGGAGGACTTGGTCCTCCATAAGAAAACTTTTATGAAAAACTTAATGGGAGGAGTTTTTGCCTCCCTTGGTTATGTAATAATACTACTTTGCACTCGTTTATATTTCTGGTCTGTAATAAACAACTTGATCTTACTTTTTAATAAATGTAAGTTTATGTAATCACTTCCGCATTTTGATATCTCCGATGTTCTGTAATGTCTGCAAGACGGGTGAAACGTTCCTGGAAAGGTAAGAAAAGATACCGAACTTGTCAAGTGGTTCAGGAACATCTACAGGGTTGTCTGATGTCTGTTAGACAAGGACAACTGTAGGTGGGCCTAATGACTTGGGAGGTTCCGTCACAGCTGGTATCGGAGCGTAGCCCTTCTTTGCAGATATTATGAGGCATTTTCAAAAGGATTTTCTAAAACTTACCTAGAAAGATTTCTTCTATTCTTATCCCCCATATCTGAAGAATCTATATGAAAGACCAGATAGGAAGAGTGCAATGTATAGAAGGTATGAATTAACTAAGGTTGATTCTGTAATTACACATGCATCATGTTAAGAATTATACTAATGAAATTTTCCCCTAGAGAAATGCCGCCACACACGAGGAAGACCGCACGTAAGTCAACAGGCCCCATTGGAGTACCTCGTCATCAACTTGCCCCGCGGGATGAGGATAGTAGTAGCGGAAGCAACAATCCAATTGGGGATCTCGAAGACCGCGTGAATCAACTTCAAACGGAACTGCAACGCAGGACCAGTATGTGGGTCGCGGATGGCGATAGGATAAACGAACTAAGGAGTTATATCCGCCGTCTGCAGGATCAGCTTGCTGATCGGGATTTATCGCTCGACTGGGCGGTACAGTCTCGTTCAGTGGCTTGGGCTACGGCAGCAAAGGCTCGAGCCTGAGTCGAGGAACTTAGTTCTGCTATTGACAACCTGCAGGAGTATTGCAATACCCTACTTGAGGAAGTCCATGTACTGTATTCGCAACTACATTCCAGTGCCCCTATGGATCCTGTCGGGTCAGAAGCCGGACCCTCGCATGTTGCGGGAGAAGCGCTTGGTGGTGAGTTAGACCTTTTAAGCCCCCTCCTTCTATGAGGCTGGTCGATGAATGGTCTCCCACACCCGACGACGAGGTTGCCAGAAACAACCAGAAGCAGGAATAGTAGTATAGTTGTAGAAATAGAAATAGTGTATTGTAGGTTGTACTATTGTATAATAGGTAATGCTATTGTATACTGGGTAATGTATCCTGTTGTAAAATCGAGTCTGTACATTACTCTTTTTGGTAATGTAAATTGGATGGTTTTATCTTTGGCATATTATATTTCTGTTCAAATGTTTGTTGCCACTGATGCCGTCCAAGACCCGATCCCAGGATGCAGCGGGACCCTCTAGTGAAAGGGAATCTATGCCAAATCCACCTGCTGTTCCTCCCACACTGGTTGAGGCGATTGCCGCCTTAGTGAACGCGACTGCTGATAATACCCGCTTTTTGAGAGAAATGGCGGGCCAACAGTTCCAGCAGCAAGGTGGGCGGGGTTATCAACAGGGCCCCCGCGAAACTTCTTACCTGGACTTCTCGGAGACACGTCCACCCTTGTTTGTTAAAGCTGAAGATCCGTTAGAAGCCGATGAATGGCTTCGGGTGATTGAACAAAAATTCGGACTTCTGCATTGCTCGGAGACCCAGAAACCTTTATTCGCAGCCCAGCAACTACGCGGCCCTGCCAGCACTTGGTGGGGAAATTTTGTGGCCGTTCAACCGACCAATCATCAAATAACCTGGGAAGAATTCAAAGTGGCTTTCCGCGAGCATTATATACCCGAAGGTGTTCTACATATGAAGCAAGAAGAATTCATGAAGCTAAAACAAGGAGGGGATACTGTTAATCAGTATCTCAATAAGTTCAATCATCTGTCACAATATGCAATCGATCAAGTGAACACTGATTTGAAAAAGAAGAATTGCTTTATGAGAGGTCTAAATGATCGACTGCAAAGAAAAATGGCAACCTGCATAGATCTTACATATGGAAGAGCTGTTAGTACAGCCTTGGCTGTAGAAGCAAAGTATGCAGGTGTCGGAAAATCTAAGGGATTTGGAGGTGATAGGCCTAGTCAGGGCCCGGTAAAGAGGCAATGGTTTATTCTCCGGCCTTCTAACCAGAATCGTTCACGTGCACCATCCTTCCCTTTCAAGCAGCCAATAATTATTTGTCCCAATAATGCCCCCACTGCCCCAAGTCAGTCGGGTGCCCCAGGCACTCGATTCCCTGCTTTGCCCAGCTCTTCAACCGGATGTTTCAATTGTGGCAAGTCTAGGCATTTCATCAAAGATTGCCCCTATCCCAAGCAGAATCAGTCGAATAATCAGCAAGGATCGGGAAGTTCATCTCAAAGCAAGGGAAATACTAAGGGCAAAAATCTCAAGAAGACGGGACGCGTATATTATACACAAGTGGCCACTACACCGGACGGAGAGCCGGTAATGATGGGTATGTTCCTCGTGGCCAATCATCCTGCAGTCATTCTTTTTGATTCTGGTGCTTCGCATACGTTCATTAGCAAGAAATTTGTGGAGCAACATCACATTTCATGCCATGAATCAAAAGAGGGGTTTAAAATTCACTCACCTGGGGGACAAATCTTTACTAGAGAAGTGGCCTATCAAGTGCCCGTATCATTGGCCGGACGGGACTTTCCTACCAATATGATCGTTCTGAAAGGCCAAGACATAGATGTTATTTTGGGTATGAATTGGTTGGCCAAGCATAAAGCAACACTCAATACTGATCAAAGAACCATCAGGTTGAGTCACAATCAAGAAGAAATTCTTTTGCCCATCCCCATTCCAAACAAAACTACTGGCAGAGTTTATGAAGTCATGGTACCGGAAATCAAGGATATTCCGGTAGTGTGCGAGTTTCCCGATGTCTTTCCCGAGGATTTGCCGGGATTGCCACCAAAAAGGGATGTAGAGTTTGTAATTGAGTTAAAGCCCGGTACGGCTCCCATTTCTCGAAGATCGTACCGTATGCCTCCGAATGAGTTGGCAGAATTGAAGATTCAATTACAAGATCTCCTAGAGAAAGGATTCATCCGGCCAAGCTCGTTGCCATGGGGTTGTCCAGCCATATTCGTCAAGAAGAAGGATCAAACCTTACGGATGTGCATGGATTATCGACCCCTGAATGAGGTCACTATCAAGAACAAGTACCCTCTTCCGAGGATTGACATTCTGTTTGATCAATTGACCAGGGCGAGGGTATTCTCCAAAGTTGATCTCAGGTCGGGCTATCATCAGATCCGTATTCGGCCCGAGGATATACCAAAAACCACATTCACTACGCGGTATGGGTTGTTTGAATATCTGGTAATGTCTTTCGGGTTAACAAATGCTCCGGCCCACTTCACATATTTGATGAACTCGGTATTCATGCCCGAGCTAGACAAGTTTGTGGTGGTCTTCATTGACGATATTCTAATATATTCCAAGAATGAAGAGGAGCATGCTCAACATTTACGGATAGTGTTAACGCGCCCGAGGGAACATCAGTTATATGCCAAGTTCAGCAAATGCGCGTTTTGGCTGGAGGAAATTCAGTTTCTGGGACATGTTTTATCTGCCAGAGGAATTGCGGTAGACCCCAGCAAAGTCAAGGACATTTTGGAGTGGAAACCCCCAACCACTGTTCATCAAGTCCGAAGTTTCCTTGGACTGACGGGATATTACCGCAGATTCATACCAGATTTTTCTAAGCTTGTGAAGCCAATCAAAAGTTTATTGAAGAATGATATTAAATTCAATTGGTCTTCTAAGTGTAATGAAGCTTTTGAACAATTGAAGACATTATTAACCACTGCTCCGGTATTGGCTCAACCAGATATCACCAAACCCTTTGATGTATATTGTGATGCATCAGGCAGTGGACTCGGCTGTGTATTAATGCAAGAAGGCCGAGTAATTGCATATGCTTCAAGGCAGTTGCGCCGACATGAGGAGCATTACCCAACTCATGATCTGGAGCTAGCTGATGTGGTTCATGCCCTAAAAATTTGGCGTCACTATCTGCTGGGAAATATCTGTCATATTTATACAGATCATAAAAGTTTGAAGTATATCTTCACCCAGTCAGAATTGAATATGAGACAAAGGCGATGGCTTGAGCTTATTAAGGACTATGAACTAGAAATTCATTATCACCCAGGCAAAGCCAATGTTGTGGCAGATGCATTGAGCCGTAAGGTTTCCTGTCACTGTCTTACGATGAAGACTTCTGACAATACCTTGTGTCACGAGATGGAGAAGCTAAACCTGGGAATGGTCCCACAAGGAACTCTGAATCAGCTAAAGCTTGAGTCTGCCTCTTGCAAAGGATAATTGATGCTCAAAAGGATAATACGGGTATGAAACACATTCGTGAGAAGATAAGGGCTGGAAAAGCCAAATGTTTTAAAGCAGATGATCAAGGCATTGTATGGTTTAATAACCGCATAGTGGTGCCGAAGAATGAAGAGCTCCGCCAGCAAATTCTTGATGAAGCACATCTTAGTCGCTATTCTATTCATCCTGGAAGCACTAAGATGTACCAAGACTTGAAGCAACATTATTGGTGGACGAAAATGAAGATCGAGATTGCACGCTATGTGGCTAGATGTGACACCTGCAGACGTGTCAAGGCCATACACTTGAAAGTTGCCGGTCCATTACAGTCTCTACCAATACCGACATGGAAATGGGAAGACATAAGTATGGACTTTATTGTGGGATTGCCCAGGACTGCAAAAGGATATGACTCTATCTAGGTTATTGTTGATCGACTCACAAAGATTGCCCACTTCTTGCCTGTTAGGGCAAAGTATACAATGACCACTTATGCAGCATTATACATTGCCCGTATTCTCAGTTTGCATGGTATTCCGAAGACTATAGTGTCGGATGGTGGACCCCAATTCGTATCCAAATTCTGGGAAGAACTTCATAAATCTTTGGGTACCAAATTGCTCCATAGTTCGGCTTATCATCCTCAAACAAGTGGACAGACTGAGAGGGTGAATCAAATACTTGAAGATATGCTGCGGGCATGCGTTCTGGACTTCTCACAGAAATGGGATGAATGTTTGCCCTTAGCGGAGTTTTCATATAATAATAGCTATCAAGAAAGTATCAAGATGGCACCTTTTGAAGCTTTATATGGACGACGATGTCGAACTCCGCTAAATTGGTCTGAACCAGGTGAAAGGTACTTCTTCAGGCCTGACCTGGTAAAAGAAACTGAAGACAAAGTTCAGAAAATAATACATAATTTAAAGAAAGCTCAAGCTCGGCAAAAGAATTATGCAGACCAACGACGACAACCCTTATCTTTTCTTGTGGGAGATTATGTCTACTTAAAAGTCTCGCCAATTAAGGGTGTATCGCGTTTCGGGATAAAAGGGAAGCTGGCACCCCGATACATTGGTCCATTCCCTATACTTGAGTAATGTGGACCAGTGGCATATCGACTTCAACTACCCGAAACTTTGTCTGCTGTACATAATGTGTTCCACGTGTCCCAATTGAAGAAATGTCTTCGGGTACCAGATCGAACCATTGAAGTGACAGATGTTGTCCTTGAACCAGACTTAACATACTCTGAGCACCCTATTCGAGTCTTGGATCAGAAGGACAGGGTTACCCGGAGGAAAACTCTCAAGTTCTATAAGATACAGTGGAACCAACATGCTGAAGAAGAGACTACATGGGAAACTCAAGACTTTTTAGATAAGAATTTCCCCGGCTTTTTAGCCTCATGTAATTTGTAAAGTTATTGTAATAAAGGAATGAACCCCACACCACCCCCTGCCTTGTACCAGAAATAGGGAAATAAAGATGTGACACATTTCCTTTTCCATTACTTACCCTAGGACTTTTAATCTCGGGACGAGATTCTTTTATGGGGGGAAGGATGTAACACCCCTGGTGTTACTGTAACTAAAACTTGAGCATGGCATCATAAACATTGGCATTGCATATGTTTGACACACCTAGAGTGCATTCACTAGGTAAAAATTTCAAACAAGTTGTATTATTCTAGTATTTTGCAAATATGACCCTGGATAGGGAACTTAACCCTAAAGAGGGATTAAAGGGGTAAGACATAACCCAAATTGAGAAAACCTAAAAAGCCTTAGGGGAATAGTCATAAAATGTTCCCCAGAATAAAGTTGAATCACAATTATACCCCTGGGATACCAGAAACCCTAATTGGAACTCTGGAAAACCCTAAAATCAAGCCCTAGGGACCTATGTGCAAAATTAGTCCACTTTTGGACTAAAGTGCAAAAACCAAGTTAAATAAGCATCTTAAGTCATTTGGGTCACTCATATGTGAATTTACAAGCCAAACCCTGAGTTTTGGACCTAATTGCAAAATAGACCTCAATTGAATTCTATACTAAGTATGAAAAACAGTGTTATGGGCTCAACTTTTGAGCTTTGTAACTTTCAAACCATAAGTTTTTTGCCCTAGGTCACCACATCAAAGTTGTAGACCAAACTAAGGAGAACACCGCTCGCTCCTTCTATAAATTGAGCCCGCGGCCAGCTCCACCACATTATCACGCACCACACCGTCTAGTATCGCTCCCAATCTTGCAACCGTGAGCTCCAATTTCAAGTTTCCCCTAAATCAGTTCTCCGCCACCCTGAAACGAACCTCACCGCGGCCAGCCCTTTCCCGGTCAGTTCATCCCCCGCTCTCCCTCGTTTGAGCACTCTTGTAGCTCTGTGATGCTCGCCGAACCACCAATTTGTACAGAATAGCTTTAAATCACCGGGAACACGTACCAATTGTCCTCATCGTCCACGGTTCACGTAGACAGAGCTGGTTAGCTTACCGATTGTGAAATTAATTTAGGGGAATCATTCGGGGAGGGTTTAATCCGGTGTATGTCACTCGGGAGCACCGTTCACGTAGTACAACTTCGCCGGAGTTCATCCTCCGCACTGCCGCCGTCGTGGACTTCACCCTGCAAAGAATTAGAAACCGGAGGGTCTTTCTGTAATGTGTCAGCGACTCACTAAAACAGTGGAAGAACCTGTCTCTAGTTAGCCTAAAACCCGAGGGCCCCTGTGCAAAGCCGCCAGAGCGAGCGGGCGCGAGCGCGCTTCTGCTTAGATCTGGGCCGTGTGGGCCAAAGTCAGCCCATTACTGTTGATGCCTTTTTCCTTTTCTTTTTACTTTAGAACCAAATAACTTGTAGAAAATTCTAGAAAAATCCTAAAATTGTGAAACCAATTTTCCTAGGCTTCTTATTTTCCCTAGAATTTAATAAAAATAGTTTCATGATTTTTTAGGTTAAATTAGGAATTTTAAGGTATTTAAAGTAGTTTAAGGTAGTAGTTCTGGATTTTTAGAAAAATAAATGGAATTTCCAAAAATGTCCAAACTTTTTATATGGGTCCTATACATTATTTAGAAGCCTTGGGTAGAATTTGGGTTGATTTGGACCTTGTTTGATAACTAGAACCCAAAACCCCCACCCCTGCCTTGTGAACTCCTTTACTAACTCCGGAAACCCTAAGTTCTCGGAGTTCCGTGAAGGAAAGTTGTATTCAAGACTTAGATAATAAGTTTTTATTATCTTTGCACTCTCATGAGCATTACATGGCATTCATTCTTATACATATATGTGGTTATATTTAGAAAACGAAGAAGAAGTTGAAGTGAGTGAAGAAAAGGCACCACCACCTTCGGACTCTCAGGCAGGATCTTGTCTTTATTTTGACATCTGTGGGCCTGAGCCAGACTCACCTACTCACGAAGGCAAGCCCCGGTGCATGCAACCCCTTTCCTTATGTTTTTAAATAATTCTCGCACACTTTAAGTCTTGTGAAATATGCATTAGGTTTATAGGAGTTGCTTGGAACCCTTTGATGCATTGTTTTCCTTGATATCCATACCTTTATAGGTACTTCTGGTGAAGTATCAAAAACATGATTTACAAAAATGCTTAGCCCTGCTTAGATCTTGTGGATAGAGGTTGTCTTTAGCCTAGCTCAAGAAAGGATGGCTTCTACCTGCAAGAATATTTTCTTTTAAGGAGCAAAGATGGGATCTTACTGCAAAGTTCTCTGTGATGCTCTTTTCATCCTAAGGAACAGAAACAATCCTAAGGATGGAAGTACTTAAATCGAGACTTGGGTTTGGAACAGGTGATGTTCTACCCAGGTTGGTTAAGGATTGAATGTGTATGTAGGCGTGCTGATCGAGGACCCTTTAACTGGTCACATGCCTCGTCATGGGTAAGCCTTGCCTCGGGCAGACTAAGGCCAGAATAAGATAACACGAAATGGGCGTGGAGCGGTGGCGGGAGTAGCGTGTACCCACCGTGGCAAGAGGCTGGACGGTGGTGTATCTGTGCTCTCGGTTTGCGTGAACCTGATCTGGTCTTAAGAACCCCGGTGGCGGGTTGACATATGCAAGGGTTAAGTGCTACATATGTCGTGTGATTGGAGATCCTCAACTGAGTATAATCAATTCGGATCGCCGTACCTTCGCGGTTATGAAGACTTGGTCACTTCCCTACAACCTAAGTCAGGATGTGAACTTCGTGAATAAAAATGATATTGGTTTTAATGAAATGGTGAAATTAGACTAGAGGCAAACAGAGTCTATTAATATTTAATCTGGCGTTAAAATGTTGAAAATATGGACTCACTTTAGTAAGCTCTTTCTGCAAAAGTATCCAAGTTGATTTTTGCTAAAGCCTCTCCTTGATTCCTATTTATCCAGCATATCCTTGAGAGTCTTTTCATTAGTCGGGTAAGACTTGCTGAGTAATTCCATACTCAGGGTTTATTCCCTCGTTGTTTTTAGGTGAGGAAGTAGCAGATTTCTGTTGCTTCTGTACCAAGGTGGTTCCTCAGGAGGAAAAACAAGAGTGAAGATGCGGGAGGACTTGGTCCTCCATAAGAAAACTTTTATGAAAAACTTAATGGGAGGAGTTTTTGCCTCCCTTGGTTATGTAATAATACTACTCTGCACTCGTTTATATTTCTGGTCTGTAATAAACAACTTGATCTTACTTTTTAATAAATGTAAGTTTATGTAATCACTTCTACATTTCGATATCTCTGATGTTCTGTAATGTCTGCAAGACGGGTGAAACGTTCCTGGAAAGGTAAGAAAAGATATCGAACTTGTCAAGTGGTTCAGGAACATCTACAGGGTTGTCTGATGTCTGTTAGACAAGGACAACTGTAGGTGGGCCTAATGACTTAGGAGGTTCCGTCACAGCAGTCATCAACTGATCTTCTTTTCTCGTATAATTGCCCAAAATCACGTTGCACATAACTTCAATTGTGTCCAACCATTCTTGGCAGGGTTCTTTGAAGTGTTTCTTGAACTTGAAATGATAGGGCAACCAAACAAGTTCCTTCTTTTTCTTTTCCCCTTTGAGCTTCGGCATGTCCCATTCTTTCAAAGTTGAGAATACTCTATAAGCTAAGAATTCTTGCACCAAATCCCTAGTACCAATATGCTCCGAAACAACTCGAAATTCACCCAAAGCATTTTTGCATGGTCCCCCCGGTGTCATGTCACACTGGGGCCTAGTTTCTCTGAAGATTAAGTCCAATGGGCTCTGAACCAGCTTCTCCTTTTTCTCATCAACCTTAACATAAAACCACTCAACCTTCCAGCCGGTTGGCCATTGGTAGCTAATAACCGGAGACTTTGCATCTTTGCGATAAGCAAAATTGTAGCCGTCGAAGTTCTCGTGCAGCCCATCTTCTCTAGCTTTTGTCTGATAGTGAAGCTTATGTACCCGACAGAAGCCTTCGGCAAGCGGTTCCGCCCTCTGGCTTCAGAGAGCCCAAATATAGACGCTAAGCCTAACGATGGCGTTAGGAGTCAGCTGATGAAGATAAATCCCAAAGCTCTCCAAAACATCCGCAATCATTTCATGCAAAGGACATCTCAATCCTGCTTTAAAAAAGCTTTTAAAAACTACCACCTCATCCTTTTCTGGCTTCGGGGTGATCTCCTCTCCGCCAAAATGAATCAGCTTCTTCTTGGCTTCGCTGAAATAGCCTAGCTTTAACAACTTTGGCATATCGTCCTCGGTAATGGTAGACTTTCCAAACTCCAGGTGGCTGGGTTTAGATGGCAGGGCACTGTAATCTTCTTCAGTTTCACCTTCTTCAACATCAACCTACTCAGCCTCGGCAGCAGGTGCACCTTCGTCAGAAACGTCCTCCGGCACTACCAGCCCTGACCGTCTCATTACTTCGGAAATCAGAGCAGTTTCAGCGACTTTGGCTTCTTCCCCGTCATGCGTAACCCTGGCAGTGGAGCGCACCCTTGCCATTTGATGATGAATTTCTTAAAATTTTTGATGAAGTCCTTAACTTTTTTTGATTTTGCCAAAGCTCCCTTTTGTGACGAAGCAAAAGCGATGCTTCGATTAAGTGCAGTGAACAAGCTTCGGCTATGGTCAAATTTTTGGCAGCAAAACAGTGCAATAGCAATGAATGTTGTGGTAACTTCACACCTACCCGTCTGTTTATATAGTGCCGCAGGTGGGAAGGTGAATCGTCAAGTTTTCCGCACCAGATGAACAGTCGCCCGTACCGACTGAATGGTGGGCCGCAAAACTTGAGAAAGTGAATCGCCAGGATGCGCGTGCCCGCCGCATGGTGGGACCATTCCACGCTCGGAATATTTTAATCGTTTCTCGGCAACGAGCTCAGGGAAGGTGTTTTTTGGACCTTCGGCTTTCTGAAGCCTAGGATACTTTTTCACGGATCAAGCTCGTTACGAAAAATGATCTAGCACCGCGAAGGGGCTATTGTTGGGGGTATGCTTCGTCACCGAAGATCCTATAAGAAGAAACACCTTCAGCAGATCCTCTCAAAAGCAGCGCCGAAGCTACCATCCATGAAGCTTCGGCACAGTGACATGTCTCAAGACGAAGGATCACATCGACTTAAAGATGAAATGACTGATTAGTCCATGAGAGCCTGTGTCATAATTGTAATCTTTTGTAAAGGACATGAATGTAATATCTCACAGGCTGGCCCTGTGCCTATAAATAGATGAACAGTACCCCGTACTGTTCACGCTGACTTGTATTTGCTCACGCGTCCCGCTTGGACTTTTGCCTTCTGTCAAGCCGAAGGTATAAATGTAATTCAATATTATTCACATTTGTTCATGATGATATAATTTAAAGATAGCAATGACGTGATATGATTATTTATGTTATTTCTCATATTTCATATGCTTCTTCCTTCATTAATATGAATTGAAATGTCGAAGGTATGTTCTTCATGCTCTTCGTCCGAAGATCATAATATCCTAAGGGATATAATGCTTTGAAGGACGAAGGGTATTAACCATGAACCCTTTTATGTTGCCTTGTTCTTATCTCATAGCATTTGAGAACAAGTCCCCAACAGGACTCAAAGGGGTTTCCTTGAGTTCTCTTGGTCTTAAGGAAGAATGTGTTAGTTTGTGTTTGTTTTATTGATAATTCTTATGCTTCTTGTTGTATTATATGGTGATAATGCGAAATTAGTGCTTCCGTTGATATGAATCAATTAGTATCTACTGTGTTTATCCTGTAATAGATATTCATGTGGTTCTGGTGCTTTAAAATTGTTTTAAATTGGTATCTTAATTGTGAATAGTGGTAGGTTGATATTCCTGTGGTATATCCACTCAATTGATTGGTGTTTAACTCTAATTCTGTGCATATGTTTAATTATCGACAATGCATCCCACAGGTGCTAAGGTGTAGTAATGCTTCGATTTAGCCTAAGTATGTGCAATTTGGCATATAAGGCCAAAATTAAGATTTTGATGTAAGCACATATTTAGGGGGAGCATTCTACAAACTTAAGAATTCAAAATTTGTGCTTTAAATCTTACTCTTATGTAAGCTTTAATTGTGTTGCCATCAATCACCAAAAAGGGGGAGATTGAAAGCTCTCTTGTGGGTTTTGGTGTTTAGATGACAACCCAATTAAAGGACTAACAAGTGTGCTAAGTGTTGAACAGGTGCTGAATGCAAAGCTAATAGGGTTCAACACAAGTTAACAGGTGTGATGGTCCAAAGACGGAATTATCTCTAGATAATGTACATGACAAGAAAGATGGACATTGCTTAATGAGACTTGATGTGCATAACTTGGAGACAACCAATCAAGCCAAGGATGGAAGCAAGAAGAGCTTCGAGTTACCGAGTGCATGGGAGAAAGTCAAAGAGACCAGGAACCCAAGGCCAGGGGTGAAGAAGAAGACTTGCGGAATCAAGGTTGATCGAGTTAAGAAGAGTTATGGTGCATCAAGGAACACTACATAAGGACATGACTTACAACCAATGAGGTAACATCTACAATTATGTGGTGTAGGTCATAAGGCTCAAGATCAAGCTCAAAAAGTGAACAAGGTCACTAGAAGGAGAAGCAGTGTCAAAACCAGAACTGGAAGCAGCCCAAAAGAGCTAAGTGCACCTTGATCTTTAGTTTGGGTTGTTCCTAGTTTGGAGATATTCTATGTGACCTTTGCAGGATGTTGGAGCTCAGAAATGTCAATCTAGATCAAGTCAAGCTGACTTGATGATTTATGAGTCCAACATCAATCTCAATCATGCCAAATGCTAAAGAAGTGAAAATCAAAGAGAAGGTATGTTTCTAGACTTAGTACTTTGGTTTTTGTGTACTAATATATTTGTCTAAGTGTTAGAGATAGAGAAAAGAAGAAAAGAAAAGAGATGCAAAAGGCTTGGCTGTGTACAGCCAAGACACTGCTCAGTCTGGCACACCGGACTGTCCGGTGCGCCAGGCTGAACTCCGGTGAACAGGCCACTCTCGGGAAAGTTTGGCGGCGTACGACTATAATTCACCGGACTGTCCGGTGGTGCACCGGACTGTACGGTGAGCCAACGGTCGACTACGCCAACGGTTGGCAGCGTGATCAGCGGGCGACGTGTGGCCTGAGCCAACGGATAGTTGGCGCACCGGACTGTCCGGTGTGCACCGGACAGTGTCCGGTGAGCCAAGATGACCGTTGCTCCAACGGTCAGCTAAGCCCGATTTGGAAGGAGATCGCGCACCGGACAAGCTATAAGACCTGTCCGGTGGTGCACCGGACTGTCCGGTGCGCCTCCCGACAGAAAGCAAATATTGCCTTCCAAAAGGATTTCCAACGGCTCCTAGGCCCCTTGGGTCTATAAAAGGGACCCCTAGGCACCTCCAACAGATAAACAAGTGCAGCCAACAATTGAATACATCACTCAGATCGATTCTCTCTCTCCCTCTCGTGTATATCTCTCTAGTTTGTGTAGAGGCAAAGCTATAAGCCTTGAGAGAGTGGAGAAGTGCTGCTAAGAGCTAGAGCAAGGTCTTGAGCATATCGTTACTCTGCCGGAGTGCTGTCAAGAAGATTGTAAGCAGCCACGGCTTTGTTGTAACCAACATCAACATAGTGGAAGGCTCTATCTGTCATACTGACAGATCTGAGCAAACGGAGGAAGGAGTTGGAATAGACTCCAAGCCCAGGTGTGGCTAACTCCAACGAGGACTAGGCAAGCATTTCAGGCTTGGCCGAACCTCGGGATAAATCCCTGCGTCTGTGTGCTCTGCTCTATGCTGTGTATTGATTCTCTGTCTTACTCACTCGTTATATCTACACTTCAATACTTATTTGTGGTACAAGTGATATTTGAAGTGCAGGGTATTTCCAAGACAGGAACTTCTATTCCGCTGCAACCTACTCGAAGGGTCCTTCATTCCACTGCGATCCAGCCTTCGAGTAGAGTAAGAATTTAAGTGTTAAAGTGATAATTTTTATCCGCCTATTCACCCCCCTCTAGGCGACATCCAGATCCTGTTCCCGGGCAAAGGGAACTTTCAGCTTGCCCTGCCCATTTATCCATTTTTCCGTGGCCTCCTTGATTTCTACGATTTGAATCTTACACATTTAAATCCCAACCCTATTCTTCATGTTGCCATTTTTGTGCACCTTTGCGAGGCCTATCTTGGAATTCTTCCCCATTTTGGGCTCGGGAGGTATCTTTACCACTGTCGGCCCGGTATGGCTGGAGGGCAACATCAACTTGTCGGTGGTGCCAGTTTGGAGCTTCGTTGGGGGAGGAAAGTAGAATACCTTGATATCCCTCTCAAGGACAGCATTAAAGGATGGCGCCTTGAGTGGTTTACCATGGAGAATCACAACAAGTCCCTCCCCCCTCGATCAGGGCGGTAGCCTGACGTTCGCACGCCCATCTGGATAGAGTCCCCCTCTTATTTAGAGGTAGCCAAAGCAAAGGTGCTGCTTGCTGAGATTTGCTCGCTGAAGGACAGAGTTCTGACTGCTGAAGCTGTGGTCTCTAACTTTGTCTTCAAGAACATCCAACCTCTGAAGGACAGAGTCTACCCTGCTTACCTATACACTAGGGTCAACGACCCTACCTGCATTACCAACAGACAGGTTCCCGATGTGGACTTGCTAAGTCGACTTGATCTAATGTTAAGGGGCAGGGTTTCAAATGTTAGCGCCCCCTTGTCTTACTCTGCCTGGAACCTGCCTCCGCAGAGTCCCTTTTCCGATTTCGTTTCCAATCCTCCTGTTCGAGATGGCAGTCCGGGCCATAGAGTGCGACCCTCTTTAGAAGACATTGAGACTTTCATTGCTCCTTTCCGGAATCTTCCCGAGGCTGAGAAATAGACCCATTTTGAGATGCCGACCAGTGCTGACAATGCTGAGATGAACGCTATTCTTAGTATGCTGGCCGGGGAATCATCTGACTCTGCCTGCACCGAGCCGATGGTGGTTGTGATTGGGCAGGACCTTGGTGAAGATGAGGAAATTCAGAAACCAGAAGGTGCTCGTCGCAAGCGATCACGCCGAGTGAACCATCCAGCCGCACCCCATCGAGGAGAAGAAGAAGAAAAGACGACTCCAGCGGGTATCATGCTTGGAGCAAGATGCTGGCCCTTCCGCATTATTCCTCAGCGATGGCCCGGTGAGCACCATCTTCGTGGACAATGTCGGAGGTTCTGACGATGTTCGAGTTGCCGACAGTGCGCTTGATGAGGAAGAGGAGGAGGAAGAAGAAGAAGTTCCGCTAATCCGCAAGAATAGCCATCGCAAAAGGGGCAGCGACATTCCCATGCAAGCCTTATCAGCACTTGTCAGCCTTCAGGGGTTGTCGATATACGATTTTGACCAGGCCTTGGAAGAGATCATCCCTGAGAACCTTCTATCAGAGCCTCCTAAAACTGACAATCCCATCATCTGTTCAAAGGTCCCAGATGATGGCCTTCTGCCGTGTGATCGTGCCAGGCAAGAGGTAACCCGGACGGTCTCTCGCGCTTCATCGACCTTAGAGGGCGGTCTAGCTCGTGAAGATGCACCAACCCTCGATGCTGCTGATTCGAGTCACCTGGCTCCTTCGGATATGGCTGAGGGATCCTCAGCCTTAGATGTGGCTGCTATGGAGGGCCTAGCCCCCGAGGGTGTTGGGGTAGGCTCCCCCTCTGCTGCTTCTATTGACGTCCGCATTGGATCACCGTCGGTCCAATCTGAGGAGGCCGCAGTGACACGCTTGTCAGCTGCTCTCGCTGGTCTGGTCACTTAAGAAGCCAGTGACCCAGACACCAGGAGTCTGCTGATGAGGCTGAGGCTCCTCCAAGTCGTGCCTTCGATATCGTTCCCGTTGACATCCCCTCATCAAGCAATGTACCAACTCTTCCTGCTCTAGGTCTTCCTTTGTTCCTCTCCAACCTTTAAGTGAATCAACTTTCGCTTTTTACCATTCACACCTAACAAACTAGCTTTTTTACTTATCTTTTCATAATCGCAGGATGTTCTTGGTTCTGTATCTGTCCAACTGAAATCCTGTGGTGCTCCTGTTCCCGACCAAGTTTCGTCCTTGATGCAGTGGAACCCTTGAGAGCACCTAGAGGGGGGGGGGGTGAATAGGTGATCCTGTGAAAACTTAAAACTTAAGCCACAAAAAGTTGTTAAGGGTTAGCACAATAGTTGCCAAGTGGCTAAAGACAAGTCTCAACAAAACACAATACCACAAGAGATCAAGCACAGAGGTGACACAGTGGTTTATCCCGTGGTTCGGCCAAGACCAACGCTTGCCTACTCCACGTTGTGGCGTCCCAACGGACGAGGGTTGCAATCAACCCCTCTCAAGCGGTCCAAAGACCCACTTGAATACCACGGTGTTTTGTTTTTCCTTTCACTATCCCGTTTGCAAGGAATCTCCACAAATTGGAGTCTCTTGCCCTTACAAGTATATGATCACAAAGAAGCACAGAGTAAGGGAGGGAAGCAACACACACAAATCCACAGCGAAACGCGCACACACACGGCCAAGAATCGAGCTCACAAGAGTATCACAAAGTTCTCACTAGAACGGAGCTCGAAACACTTAGAATGACAAACAAATGCGCAGAGACTGAGTGTGGATGATCAAGAATGCTCAAAGGTTGCTTGTATGTCTCCTCCATGCGCCTAGGGGCTCCTTTTATAGCCCCAAGGCAGCTAGGAGCCGTTGAGAGCAAATCCGGAAGGCCATCCTTGCCTTCTGTCGTCGGGGGCACCGGACAGTCCGGTGCACACCGGACACTGTCCGGTGCCCGATTTCTTTCCTTAACTGGCGCTTCCGACCGTTGCAGACCGTTGGAGATCTGAGAGCCATTGGCGCACCGGACATGTCCGGTGCACACCGGACAGTCCGGTGCCGTCTTCCGACCGTTGGCTCCGCCACGTGTCCCGCGCAGATTGCGCGGCCGACCGTTGGCCCGGCCGACCGTTGGCTCACCGGACAGTCCGGTGCACACCGGACAGTCCGGTGAATTTTAGCCGTACGCCGTCGGCGAATTCCCGAGAGCGGCCAGTTCGAGCCGAGTCAGCCTGGCGCACCGGACACTGTCCGGTGCACACCGGACAGTCCGGTGCTCCAGACCGAGCTGGGTCTTGGCAGCACACAGCCAAGTCTTTTCTCCTCTTCTCTCTTCTTCTTCTTTCTGTTTCTAACACTTAGACAAATATATTAGCACACAAAACCAATGTACTAAGGCTTAGAAACATACCTTTACTTCATGATTTGCACCTTGTTCATCCATGTACATAAATTCACAATTAAGCACATGTGTTGGCACTCAATCACCAAAATACTTAGAAATGGCCCAAGGGCACATTTCCCTTTCAATCTCCCCCTTTTTGGTGATTTATGCCAACACAACATAAAGCAACTAGAACAAGTGCAAACTCACTTCAAATAAAACTTAAATTTATTTTGAATCAATTTTGGCATATATGGATCATCCTTTGCCACCACTTGGTTTGTTTTTGCAAATCAAACTCAAATCTCTATCTCTAAGTTAAACACACATGTTGAAGCATAAAGAGAATCCTTCCAAAAGAGATTGATCAAAGATGTCAAAAACTCCCCCTTTTTCCTATAATTACTACTTCTCCCCACAAGAAGCCAAAAGAGACAATAAAAGAGTTTTGACAAACCAAAAACTCTACTCTACTATTTTCAAATTTCTCAAGTGGTAGCTGATCCATTTATTGCTTTGGCCTTTATTTTCTCCCCCTTTGGCATCAAGCACCAAAACGGGATCAATTTTGGCCCTTTAACCCCATTGCCTCACAAAAATCTTCAATTAAGAGCAAATGGCAATAAGAGTTCATGAGATGAACTTGGAATAAGTTACCCCTCATCGGAGTGCAGTGGAAGTCTTTCATGGTCCAAGTCCACCTTTTCCTTTTCAATTCTCCTTTGTGACTAAAACAAGCAAACTCAAACATATGGTTAGTCTCAAAGGGTCAAGTTGTAACACATCTCCCCCTAAACATGTGCATCACTTTGCAACGGACTTGTGAGGTCCAGGGAGTGTTTGTACAACTTGAGCACCATGATAAGCAACAAAATGCAAAAAGGAACATGATCAAAAGCATGAATACATGTATGCTACAATTCAATCCAAGTTCCGCGAATCTAAGACATTTAGCTCACTACGCAGCCTGCAAAAGGTCTTCTCATCTAAAGGCTTGGTGAAGATATCGGCTAGCTGGTTCTCGGTGCTAACATAAAACACTTCGATATCTCCCTTTTGCTGGTGGTCTCTCAAAAAGTGATGCCGGATGTCAATGTGCTTTGTGCGGCTGTGCTCAACAGGATTTTCCGCTATTCGGATAGCACTCTCATTATCACATAGGAGTGGGACTTTGCTCAGATTGTAGCCAAAGTCCCTGAGGGTTTGCCTCATCCAAAGTAGTTGCGCGCAACACTGACCTGCGGCAACGTACTCGGCCTCAGCGGTGGATAGGGCAACAGAGGTTTGTTTCTTAGAGTTCCATGACACCAGGGACCTTCCTAAGAATTGGCACGTCCCTGATGTACTCTTCCTATCGACCTTACAACCAGCATAGTCGGAATCTGAGTACCCAATCAAGTCAAAGTTAGACCCCTTTGGATACCAGATCCCGAAGCAAGGCGTAGCGACTAAATATCTAAGAATTCGCTTCACCGCCACCAAGTGACACTCCTTAGGATCGGATTGAAATCTAGCACACATGCATACGCTAAGCATAATATCCGGTCTACTAGCACATAAATAAAGTAAAGACCCTATCATTGACCGGTATGCTTTTTGATCAACGGACTTACCTCCTTTGTTGAGGTCGGTGTGTCCGTCGGTTCCCATCGGAGTCTTTGCGGGCTTGGCGTCCTTCATCCCAAACCGCTTTAGCAAATCTTGTGTGTACTTCGTTTGGGAGATGAAGGTGCCGTCCTTGAGTTGCTTCACTTGGAACCCAAGGAAGTAGTTCAACTCGCCCATCATCGACATCTCGAATTTCTGCGTCATCACCCTGCTAAACTCTTCACAAGACTTTTGATTAGTAGAACCAAATATTATGTCATCGACATAAATTTGGCATACAAACAAATCACCATCACATGTCTTTGTAAAAAGAGTTGGATCGGCTTTCCCAACCTTGAAAGCATTAGCAAGTAAGAAATCTCTAAGGCATTCATACCATGCTCTTGGGGCTTGTTTAAGTCCATAGAGCGCCTTAGAGAGCTTACACACGTGGTCAGGGTACCGCTCATCCTCGAAGCCAGGGGGTTGCTCCACGTACACCTCCTCCTTTATTGGCCCGTTGAGGAAAGCGCTCTTCACATCCATTTGGTACAACCTGAAAGAATGGTGAGCGGCATATGCTAGCAAGATACGAATGGACTCTAGCCTAGCCACAGGAGCAAAAGTCTCCTCAAAGTCCAAACCTGCGACTTGGGCATAACCTTTTGCCACAAGTCGAGCCTTGTTCCTTGTCACCACTCCGTGCTCGTCTTGTTTGTTGCGGAACACCCACTTGGTTCCCACAACATTTTGCTTGGGACGAGGCACCAGCGTCCAAACTTCATTGCGCTTGAAGTTGTTAAGTTCCTCCTGCATGGCCAACACCCAATCCGGATCTAGCAAGGCCTCCTCTACCCTGAAAGGCTCAATAGAGGAGACAAAAGAGTAATGTTCACAAAAATTAACTAGTCGAGACCGAGTAGTTACTCCCTTGCTAATGTCACCCAGAATTTGGTCAACGGGATGATCCCTTTGAATCATCGCTCGAACTTGGGTTGGAGGTGCCGGTTGCGCTTCTTCCTCCATCACATGATCATCTTGTGCTCCCCCTTGATCACACGCCTCCTTTTGATGAACCTGTGCATCGTCTTGAGTTGGGGGATGCACCGTTGTTGAGGAAGAAGGTTGACCTTGTTCATCTTGTTCTTGTGGCCGAATGTCTCCAATCGCCATGGTTCGTATAGCGGCCGTTGGAACATCTTCTTCATCTACATCATCACAATCAACAACTTGCTCTCTTGGAGAGCCATTAGTCTCATCAAATACAACGTCGCTAGAGACTTCAACCAAACCCGATGATTTGTTGAAGACCCTATACGCCTTTGTATTTGAATCATAACCTAATAAAAACCCTTCTACAGCTTTGGGAGCAAACTTAGAATTTCTACCCTTCTTCACTAGAATGTAGCACTTGCTCCCAAAAACACGAAAGTAAGATACATTGGGTTTGTTACCGGTTAGTAGCTCATATGACGTCTTCTTGAGGAGGCGGTGAAGGTAGACCCTGTTGATGGCGTGGCAAGCCGTGTTCACGGCTTCCGACCAAAAGCACTCGGGGGTCTTGAACTCTCCAAGCATCGTCCTCGCCATATCGATTAGCGTCCTGTTCTTCCTCTCTACCACACCATTTTGCTGTGGTGTGTAGGGAGCGGAGAACTCGTGCTTGATCCCTTCCTCCTCAAGAAACTCCTCCACTTGAAGGTTCTTGAACTCGGACCCGTTGTCGCTCCTTATCTTCTTCACCTTGAGCTCAAACTCATTTTGAGCTCTCCTAAGGAAGCGCTTGAGGGTCCCTTGGGTTTCAGACTTATCCTGCAAAAAGAACACCCAAGTGAAGCGGGAAAAGTCATCAACAATAACTAAGCCATACTTACTTCCTCCTATGCTTAGATAGGCGACGGGTCCGAAGAGGTCCATATGCAGCAGCTCCAGAGGTCTTGATGTGGTCATCACATTCTTGCTGTGATGTGCTCCTCCCACCTGTTTACCTGCTTGACAAGCTGCACAAGGTCTATCTTTTTCGAAATAAACATTTCTTAGACCTATCACGTGTTCTCCCTTTAGAAGCTTGTGGAGGTTCTTCATCCCCACATGTGCTAAGCGGCGATGCCACAGCCAGCCCATGCAAGTCTTAGCCATTAAGCATGCATCTAGACCGGCCTCTTCTTTTGCAAAATCAACTAAGTAAAGCTTGCCGTCTAGTACACCCTTAAAAGCTAGTGAACCATCACATCTTCTAAAGACAGACACATCTACATTAGTAAAAAGGCAATTGTATCCCATGTTGCATAGTTGACTAACAGATAGCAAATTGTAACCAAGAGACTCAACTAAAAACACATTTGAAATTGAGTGCTCATTAGAAATTGCAATTTTACCTAACCCTTTTACCTTGCCTTGATTCCCATCACCGAATATAACTGAATCTTGGGAATCCTTATTTTTGACGTAGGAGGTGAACATCTTCTTCTCCCCCGTCATATGGTTTGTGCATCCGCTGTCGATAATCCAGCTTGAACCCCCGGATGCATAAACCTGCAAGGCAAATTTAGGGTTGGGTCTTAGGTACCCAACTCATGTTGGGTCCTGCAAGGTTAGCACAAATGTCCTTAGGGACCCAAATGCAAGTCCTGTCTCCCTTGCATTTTGCCCCTAACTTCCTAGCAACTATTTTCCTATCCTTTCTACAAATAGCAAAGGAAGTGTTTAAAGCACAATAAATTATAGAAGGTTCATTCACTACTTTCCTAGGAGCAAGAATAACATTCTTTCTAGGCACATGAGCAACATTTCTCCTACACATATCCCTATAATGCTTATAAGAAGAACTAGAAGCAAACATGGCATGAGAATCATAAACATGTGAATCAAAATCATTATAAGCATTTCTAGCATTTCTCCTATCATTATACATAAAGGCATGGTTCTTTTTCGCACTACTAGCCATAGGGGCCTTCCCCTTCTCCTTGACGAAGATGGGAGCCTTATGGCTTGTTAAGTTCTTGGCTTCCCTCTTGAAGCCAAGCCCATCCTTAATTGAGGGGTGTCTACCAACCGTGTAGGCATCCCTTGCAAATTTTATTTTATCAACTTCATTCTTGCTAGTCTTAAGTTGGGCATTAAGACTAGCCAATTCCTCATTTAATTTGGAAATTAAAACTTGGTGTTCACTACAGGCATCAACATCGAAATCCTTACACCTAGTGCAAATCATAACATGTTCTACACAAGAATTAGATTTATTTGCTACTTCTAACTTAGCATTTAAATCATTGTTAACACCTTGTAAAGTAGAAATGGTTTCATGACAAGTAGATAGTTCATAAGAAAGCATTTCATTTCTTTTCACTTCTAAAGCATATGATTTTTGTGCTTCTACAAATTTATCATGTTCATCATACAATAAATCCTCTTGCTTTTCTAAAAGCCTATCCTTTTCATTCAATGCATCAATCAATTCATTGATTTTATCTATCTTAGATCTATCTAAGCCCTTGAACAAGCATGAATAATCTATGTCATCATCATCACTAGACTCATTATCACTAGACGAAGCATAAGTGGAGTCTTGAGTACTCACCTTCTTCTCCCTTGCCATAAGGCATGTGAGACGCTCGTTGGGGAAGAGCGAAGACTTGTTGAAGGCAGTAGCAGCGAGTCCTTCATTTTCGGAGTCGGAGGAGGAGCAATCCGAGTCCCACTCCTTTCCTAGATGCGCCTCGCCCTTTGCCTTCTTGTATTGCTTCTTCTTCTCTCTTTTGTTCCCCTTTTCCTGGTCACTTTCATTATCGGGACAGTTAGCGATAAAATGACCAAGCTTACCGCATTTGAAGCATGAGCGCTTCCCCTTTGTCTTGGTCTTGCTTGGCTGCCCCTTGCGACCATTTAGCGCCGTCTTGAATCTCTTGATGATGAGAGCCATCTCTTCATCATTGAGTCCGGCCGCCTCAATCTGTGCCACCTTGCTGGGTAGTGCCTCCTTGCTTCGTGTTGCCTTGAGAGCAAGGGGTTGCGACTCGTTGATCGGACCATTCAAGGCGTCGTCCACATACCTCGCCTCCTTGATCATCATTCGCCCGCTAACAAATTTCCCAAGAACTTCTTCGGGCGACATCTTGGTGTACCTGGGATTTTCACGTATATTGTTCACCAAATGAGGATCAAGAACGGTAAATGACCTGAGCATTAGGCGGACGACGTCGTGGTCCGTCCATCGTGTGCTTCCGTAGCTCCTTATCTTGTTGATAAGGGTCTTGAGCCGGTTGTATGTTTGCGTCGGCTCCTCGCCCCTTATCATTGCGAACCGTCCAAGCTCACCCTCCACCAACTCCATCTTGGTGAGCAAGGTGACGTTGTTCCCCTCATGAGAAATCTTGAGGGTGTCCCAGATTTGCTTGGCGTTATCCAAGCCGCTCACTTTATGGTATTCATCCCTGCACAAGGAAGCTAGAAGAACAGTAGTAGCTTGTGCATTCTTATGAATTTGTTCATTAATGAACATGGGACTATCCGAACTATCAAAGTGCATTCCACTCTCTACAATCTCCCATATACTAGGATGGAGAGAGAATAGGTGACTACGCATTTTGTGGCTCCAAAATCCGTAGTCCTCTCCATCAAAGTGTGGGGGCTTGCCGAGTGGAATGGAGAGCAAATGTGAATGTGAACTTTGCGGAATACGAGAGTAATCAAAAGAAAAGTTCGAATTAACCGGTTTCCTTCTCTCGTAGTCGTTGTGGTCTTCGTCCTTTTGGGAAGAAGTAGACTCGTCGCTGTCGTAGTAGACGATCTCCTTGATGCGCCTTGTCTTCTTCTTCTTCCCTTCCTTCCGTCTTTGACCCGAGCCGGAGTCGGTAGGCTTGTCGTCCTTCGGCTCGTTGACGAAGGTCTCCTTCTCTTTGTCGTTGATCACTATACCCTTCCCCTTAGGATCCATCTCTTCGGGCGGTTAGTCCCTTTGTGAAGAGAACGGCTCCGATACCAATTGAGAGCACCTAGAGGGGGGGGGGTGAATAGGTGATCCTGTGAAAACTTAAAACTTAAGCCACAAAAAGTTGTTAAGGGTTAGCACAATAGTTGCCAAGTGGCTAAAGACAAGTCTCAACAAAACACAATACCACAAGAGATCAAGCACAGAGGTGACACAGTGGTTTATCCCGTGGTTCGGCCAAGACCAACGCTTGCCTACTCCACGTTGTGGCATCCCAACGGACGAGGGTTGCAATCAACCCCTCTCAAGCGGTCCAAAGACCCACTTGAATACCATGGTGTTTTGTTTTTCCTTTCACTATCCCGTTTGCAAGGAATCTCCACAAATTGGAGTCTCTTGCCCTTACAAGTATATGATCACAAAGAAGCACAAAGTAAGGGAGGGAAGCAACACACACAAATCCACAGCGAAACGCGCACACACACGGCCAAGAATCGAGCTCACAAGAGTATCACAAAGTTCTCACTAGAACGGAGCTCGAAACACTTAGAATGACAAACAAATGCGCAGAGACTGAGTGTGGATGATCAAGAATGCTCAAAGGTTGCTTGTATGTCTCCTCCATGCGCCTAGGGGCTCCTTTTATAGCCCCAAGGCAGCTAGGAGCCGTTGAGAGCAAATCCGGAAGGCCATCCTTGCCTTCTGTCGTCGGGGGCACCGGACAGTCCGGTGCACACCGGACACTGTCCGGTGCCCGATTTCTTTCCTTAACTGGCGCTTCCGACCGTTGCAGACCGTTGGAGATCTGAGAGCCGTTGGCGCACCGGACATGTCCGGTGCACACCGGACAGTCCGGTGCCGTCTTCCGACCGTTGGCTCCGCCACGTGTCCTGCGCAGATTGCGCGGCCGACCGTTGGCCCGGCCGACCGTTGGCTCACCGGACAGTCCGGTGCACACCGGACAGTCCGGTGAATTTTAGCCGTACGCCGTCGGCGAATTCCCGAGAGCGGCCAGTTCGAGCCGAGTCAGCCTGGCGCACCGGACACTGTCCGGTGCACACCGGACAGTCCGGTGCTCCAGACCGAGCTGGGTCTTGGCAGCACACAGCCAAGTCTTTTCTCCTCTTCTCTCTTCTTCTTCTTTCTGTTTCTAACACTTAGACAAATATATTAGCACACAAAACCAATGTACTAAGGCTTAGAAACATACCTTTACTTCATGATTTGCACCTTGTTCATCCATGTACATAAATTCACAATTAAGCACATGTGTTGGCACTCAATCACCAAAATACTTAGAAATGGCCCAAGGGCACATTTCCCTTTCAACCCTCTATTGCTTCAAAAACAGATAGAAGATCTGAAGGCATCAAACATTGGTTAGTGAGCTCATAGTTCCCTTTTTTGCTTTCATTGCTCTGCTTATTCTATATCCTGTGCTTTTCTCTGCTGCTTTATCAGATTTGGCTCGGCGATGCTCTGATATTGAAGAGAAGTATACCCATAGCCAAGCCGACTTGAGCCAAACCTCTGCTTTCTTGGACGGTGCTCGCTCCTTGAACTCCTCTTTGAATGCACAGCTTGACTCTGAAAAGATGGCACATGAGGTAGAACTCTCATGGCTACTTCTGTCTTGCTTCCCTTGCTTCGGTGCTCAGTGTTGTTCTTACTTGCAGGAGGAAAAACGAGCACTCATTGCCTCTCGTGACAATCTGAACAGGCTCTATCGTGATGCTAGCACCTCCTTGACCATTCTGGAGAGGAGTCACTGTTTTACCATGTCAGACTTGGATCATCATCGTGACGAACTGAGGGCATCCCAGGATGAAGTGTCCCGGCTTAGTAAGCTGCTATCTACCAAGGATTCCATCATCAAGGAGCTGTGCGCCTCCAAGAAACATGTTACACAGGAGCTGGAGGCCGCCCGCCTCACTATCAAGGCCTTGGAGGATGACCGCGTCGTTATGAAGGCAATGTGCGACAAGGCCATGGATAAGTCCGCTCGCGCCGGGCGGATCCTGATGAGGAGGCACGACGTCGTGGTGCCTGAAGACATTGTTGCTGATGTCGCTGCCATGCCTGATGTTGCGAGCCGACCATCTTCTTCCGCTGCTCCTACAATCGATGCTTCCTGCAAGAATGCTCCAGCGCAATGATTTGCCTAAAAAACACTTGTTCATTGAGTTAGCACTCTTTAGAGAAAAAGTGTAGCGTGAGTTCTGTGTGCATGTAATTGTTATGTTTGAACTGATTTTTCTGTCAGCAAGGTGCTGAAAACACCCCTAACACTGTAAATGTCGGTGTTTTGGGTCCGACCGCACACCCGGGGTTGCCCCTCAAGGTGTTTTTAGGAGTAGGACGGTGTCGACGACTGTAGCAAAATGGTTCGTGCCAGTTGCACGAGGGACAGTTGACAATATTTACAGGTTCGGGCCGCTTAGAGATGCGTAACACCCTACGTCCTGGTGAGTTTGCTTGGTGAATGAGGCTACAAGAGAGCTCTCTGAATTGAGAATGCAGAGAGTTGAAGTGGATAGCTAAGTAATAGGGTCGATCGATCTGAAGGGGTGCCCCCTAGGCCTTATATACTCGACCGTGGGGCAATACACGTGGATATGATAACAACGTGCGCCTAAAAGATAGTGAACTGTTCGAGTCTATCTCCCGGTAGTTCCGCCGACCTATCCTCGCGTGGCTCCGTTGCATGGGGGCTCCAGCGCGGGAAAGTCGGATCTCTGTTGTGGTCGCTCGCTCGACGTTGTGGGCCATCCAGGTTTGCACCAATCCGGCCTCGTGTCAACCTGCTTTGCTGATTGTTCCCCCCCAGGCCCACGAAAGGATGGCCTTACGATTTATTGGGCCCTTGGGCCTTTCGTGAGGTCTTTTACTCTCTCAGTGGATCCGGGGGATATCTGTCCCCCATAAGCCCCCGATCTTTGAGTTAATTTAGAAGTAATCAGCCCAAAGATCCCAGGTCCAGCTTGCAGGCGATTTGAAAAGAACGACTTCTTACTGTCTCCTCCTGCTTTGATCTCTCGTAAACCGAAGCTTTGTTTCGTGCTCTTGCCTTAGAGGTCGGCATTTCGTTTTGTAGGACCCTGAACTTCATTGGGTGCACCGGAGGTGCACCCAATGGGTGTAGCCCCCGAGCTTCGAGTAGATTTTAGAAAATAATCTACTCGAAGGTCTTTACCAGGAATTATTTCCACTTTTACCCCTGCGTTTCAGTTGAGGGCCAGCCTTGTCTTTAATCTTGTCCCATGCCTTAGAAGTCGGCACTATCTTGGCTCGGAATGATGATCCATGGGGTGCACCGAAGGTGCACCCAATGGGTGTAGCCCTCGACCTTCAAGTGGATTTTTGAGGATAATCCATTCGAAGGTCTTCCTTTTGTGTCTTTTTGCTGAAGACTATCCTTTCTGCTTGTAAAAATCGACATGATGTCATCCGCATTATGTCATCAATATTATGCTTCAGAGGTCAGCATGTATTTTGTCTTTTGCAGCCGAGTTCGCAATCCATCCATATCTTGCTAGGTAGTGTAATTTATTTGCTCTGCGACTGATTGGACATTTGATGGACGTTCTCTATCTAGTCTTCAAGTCGCTTCTGTCGGCCATATTTTGTACTTCACTGGCTATATTTGGCTTTCCTCTGATCCTCACTGATATCTCATTTTTGTCTTGAGGTATTCACTGCATGCCCTGCACAGATGTGACCGTTTTGAAAAATATACTGATAATTCCTGGGCGTCCCCCCCCAATGGGTGTGGGCAAGGGACGGCTTGGTACGCTGAGTGTTTTAGCCGGCTGCCTCTGAGTAGTAATGTGATGCGACGGCGGGTGTAATCATATCCTCCGCGCTGTTGACTGGAGTCCCAATGGGTTGAAGTGCTTATTGAATGCTTTGCGACTATTCAGTGACCACGGTTGGAGGTGAGCGGTTGCCTTTTTTTCCTATAAATAGTGCCTTTGCCTGCCTGGTTTTTTCACATCTCTCACTGTTCTCCACTGCCTGCTTTCTTTCTTCTACCTGCATTTCCACCATGGGCAAGAAACGCAAGCGCGAACCAACTCCTCCGTCTGAGGATTTTGGTGACTCGGAGTATTCAGAGGAGGAGTTCTCCTCTGAATCCGAGGGGTCTCCGGCTCCCATCCCCCTGCGTGAGTCGTCTGACGACTCAGACGACTCCCAGGGGCTCGTGGCGGAGGTCTGGACGTACATCTGGGCCGTCGAGCACTTCGGGCTCGAGGGCTCGGATGAGTCGGAGTACTCCTCGGATGAGGAGGACTCGAATGGTGGCGGCGAGGACGAGGACGGCGACGACGACGACGACGACGAAGGCGGTGGCGGCGGTGACGGTGACGGCAGCAGCAGGGACGGCAGCGGCGGCAGCAAGGACGGCGACGGCGACGGCAGCAGGGGCAGCAGCAGGGGCGGCAGCGGCGGCGGCAGCAACAGGGCCAGTGGCTAGATGCCACTGGTCCTTTAGATGTTAGTATAGTATAGTTAGAATAATGTAGTAGTATTTAGTAGTGTAGAGTAGTATAATGTAATGTAGTAGTAGTAGTAGTAGTAGGGAAGTATCGACTCATAATGAGTTGATTTGTAAGTATGATATCTTCCCTTTAATGAAGAAATGATGTTGGCTTCTCTGTGATTATTGCTCGTTGATATTCATAACTCAAAGTTCTTGAATCATTCCTCTTCCCGCCTTTTTCGTGAAGTTGATTCCTTTGGAATAGTAAGTGAATAACTCGGACATCATATCGATGCTTTTAGAAGTAGCTGCCAAGCGACTTGTAGATGATGTCAGAGTTTTAGAGATAACTGCCGAGTGACTGAACGCAATGTCGGAGTTTTAGAGTTAACCGCCGAGCGACTTGAAGACAACGTCGGCGTTTTAGAGGTAACGCCGAGCGACTGAACACGACGTCGGAGTTTTAGAGATAACTGCCGAGTAGCTTGAAGGCGACGTCGGCGTTTTAGAGGTTACGCCGAGCGATTGAACACGATGTTGGAGTTTTAGAGTTAACTGCCGAGCGACTTGAAGGCGACGTCGGCGTTTTTGAGGTAACGCCGAGCGACTGAACACGATGTCGGAGTTTTAGAGATAACTGCCGAGTAACTTGAAGGCGACGTCGGCGTTTTAGAGGTTACGCCGAGCGATTGAACACGATGTCGGAGTTTTAGAGTTAACTGCCGAGCGACTTTGAAGACGACGTCGGCGTTTTAGAGGCAACGCCGAGCGACTGAACACGATGTCGGGGTTTTAGAGTCAACTGCCGAGTAACTTGAAGACGACGTCGGCGTTTTAGAGGTAATGCCGAGTGACTTGAGGGCAATGTCAGCATTTTAGAGGTAATGCCGAGTGACTTGAGGGCGATGTCAGCATTTTAGAGGTAATGCCGAGTGACTTGAGGGCGATGTCAGCATTTTAGAGGTAATGCCGAGCGACTTAATACTATGTCGGAGTTTTAGAGTTAACTGCCGAGCAATAGCGGGCTACGTGGGCCACTTTGAGGTTAATAGCCGAGTGATGATGTGGCGCACCGGTGTTTTGGAAATAACTGTCGGGTGATGACGTGGCACGCTGGTGTTTTGGAAATAACCGCCGGGTGCTGACTGGGCGCTTTTTGAAACGGTATCTGGCTCGGGAATATCCCATAAGTGCTGCGCTTTTAGCCGCCTCTGCTTTCCGTGCCCTAGTTCTTGCTTTCTTGCTTCCGAATCCTCTCCGCAATTCGCCTCCTACTCTGCTCGCCGGTAGAATCAAGATGGCACCCAAGAGGAAAGCCTCGAGTTTGTCTGCCGTGGTGATTCCTCCAATCGACCCCAACAGCCAGTTGCCTTTCGCAGGTAACCACATGTCCGTCATCTCTGAGCCCGAACTTCTCCACCTCGTGTCCATCGGGGTTCTTCCTCCGAGGGAACTCTGCTCTTGGCGGATTTGCCATGGGGTTACTGTCCCAACTGAGGATACCCATGAGTCCATGATTTATGCTCCTTTCCTTCTCCGCGGTCTTGGCCTTCCCATTTCTCCCTTTTTCCGTGGCCTCCTTGATTTCTACCATCTTAACTTGACCCATCTGAATTCCAATTCTATCCTGCAAATCTCCATTTTCGTTCATTTATGCGAAGCCTTTCTTGGCATGCTACCACATTTCGGGTTGTGGAAGTACTTGTATCACTGTCGCCCTGGGATGGCCGGGGGACAACATCAATTGGTTGGGGGCGCTAGCTTGGAGATGCGCCGCGGGAGGAAGACTGAGTATCTCGAAATCCCTCTTAAAGACAATATCAAGGGGTGGCGCTTGGAGTGGTTCATAGTTGAGAATTATGGAAACTCTCTCCCCTCCGGTCGGGAAGACAGCCGGATGTTCGCACCCCGAGCTGGACCGAGTCTCCCACAGATCAGGAGGTAGCTGAGGCAGGTGCTTTGCTTGCTGAAGTTGGATTGCTAAAAGAGAGGGGTCTGACTGCTGAAGCTGTGGTTGCTGATTTTGTTTTCAAGAATATTCAGCCGTTGAAAGACAGGGCATACTCGGCTTATCTGTATCGAGGCCTGGCCGACTCAACTCGGGTCACTAACAGAAGAATTCCCTCTACGGACTTAGTGAGCCGACTTGAGATGATCCTTAGAGGCAAAGTGTCAAATGTTGGTGCCCCAGTGGCATTCTCAGCCTGGAACTTGCCTCCCCCCAAAGCCTTCACTCTTTTTGTGTCGAATCCTCCTGTCACTGATGGCAGTTTGGGCCTTAGAGTGCGGCCCTCTGCTGAAGAAGTTAGTGCCTTGGTTGCCTCGCTCGGGGGGATTCCTGATGATGAACGGCAGGTCCATTTTGAGGTGCCCCTGAACCCTAGTGATGCGGAGATAAATGCTATGCTTGATTTGCTGGCTGAGGACTCTTCTGACGCTGCTCCTGCTGGGGCGTTGGTAGTGGCGCCCCTCCCAGAGGCTGATACAACTTTAGATGCTCAGAAGCCTGCTAGTACTCACCCGAGGCGCCCTTGCCGAGCCAATCAACCTGATCCTTCTGCTGATGAGAAGAAAAAGAAGAAGATACGCCTCCGGCGAGTACCCAGTTTGGATCGGGATGTTGGTACCTCGGTTCCTGATGCTGAAGAAGTGCCTGTGACTGAATTTACTGACGCTGACCCCAATGGGTGTACCCAATCTATTGCTGATCCCAATGGGTGTGCTCCATCTGTTGCTGAACCCAATGGGGGTGCTGCCTGCGTTGCTAATGTGGACGGCGAGGAGGAAGAAAATGAAGTTCCTTTAACTCGGAAAAACAGTCGGCAGTTTATCGCCAGCGGTGAAAGTAGTGGAGTTCCTTCTCCTGCTTTATCTGCTCTCATGGGTCTGCAAGAACTGTCCTTGGCTAATTTTGATCAGACTCTTGAGGATATGGTTCCAGAGGATTTGTTATCGGAGCCAGCAGATGATGGTGTGATGGAGGTTTGTGCTGATGTGCTTGATGCTGGGTTGAGGTCATCCCGTGCCTCGTCGACCTTAGAGCGTGATCTCGAGGGTCGGGAGACCGACTTGGATCGTCCTGGTCCCATGGAAGTAACTGGGGGCCCATCAGCCTTAGAGGTGGCTACCGCAGAGAGCTTGGATCCCAAGGATGGTGTTGACACGTGCCCAGCCCTCGAGAATGTTGTCGGGGATGACTTGGTTCGGGTGGGAAGTGTAAGCCACTGCCCAGCCCCCGAGGGTGCTGCCGGGGATGATCCGGCTCAAGCGAGCAGTGCAAACTATGACCTAGCCCCCGAGGATGTCCGAGCGAGGTCTCCCTCTTGTACTTCCATGGACGTTCATGCGGGGTCGCCTCCACACTCCGGCTGTATGGTGGTAGCCCAAGCCTTGGACCAGGAGGTCGCTTTAGAGGGTAGCGTCCCTACTGATTGAGTGTTAGGCTCTGTTGATGGCACCGAGTTGATTCCTGCTGGTTCGTTGCAAGCTGCTTCGGGTGGTGGCCTTACACCCGGTTATCAATTGATCTCTTCTGATTTGGGGATCCCTTCATTCTTTTCCAACCTCCAGGTACTGTGATGTATTTTAGCTTGGCTTTTTACATTGCATGAACTGCTGTCATTACATTCATCTGCTCTCCTCATCAGGCTTTGGTGGATGGGATGGCTGGCCAGCTGAGGTTACAGGGTGCTTCTGTCCCAGAAGTAGCTTCGTCACTTGCATGTTGGAATCCAGTGTCACTTCAACATCGTGTCTCTGAATTGGAGGCGACCAACGCTGGTTAGTGCCTTTTTGCTTCTCTTTGTCTTCACTGTAGATTGCTTTACATTCTGACCCTTTTTTTGTTTGATTGTCTCCTGCTAGGTATGACTCAGCGGATTTCCACTCTTGAAGAAAAACATTCCCGAGATCAGGCTGAATTGGCCCAGCGGTGCACTGACTTTGAGAAAAAGTACTCTCAAAGTCAGATTGAACTGGGTCAGGTCTCCGCTGCCTTAGATGATGCCAATGCACTGAGTTCTTCTCTTCATGCTCAGCTCAATTCTGAAAAGGTGATTTATGAAACTGTGCTTTGCCTTGTTGTGCTGCTATTACTTGCTTGGTGTTTGAGGGAGTTGACATTTATTTGCAGGAAGAAAAACGTATCCTTGCTGCTTCTCGCAACAGTCTTGAGAGATTGTATCGTGATTCTAGCAACTCACTGACTATCTTGGAGAGGAGTCATCACTTCACCATGGAAGAGTTAGACAACCAACGCTGTAAGCTGCAGGAATCCATGGATGAAGTGACCCGGCTCAAACAGTTGATATCAGCGAAGGACACTACTATCAAAGAACTCCGAGCTTCCAAGAAATCCATCACCCAAGAGTTAGAAACTGCTCGGCTGGCTGCCAAGGTTGCCGAAGAAACTTCTGTTACTCTCAGAGCCCAGCGTGATAGAGCCATGGACAAGGCTATTCGGGCGGGGCGAATCTTGATGAGGAGACCCGGCGTGGTTGTTCCCGAGGACATAAGGGCTGATGTGAATGCTGCCCCTGATTCCTCGAGTCGTCCTTCCTTGTCGATTGCTCCTGAGAAAAATATCATGAAATAGAGAAACACTTTGCGTGCTTTGAACGCGCGGTTAGCATGGTCAGACATTTGTTAGAAGACGTCATCTCAGTACTTGAACGATATTGTTATTTTCATATTATTTCAGAATTCATCAGTTCATAAATTTGTAGTAGTAAAATGATGTGCGATGGTTTTGAAATTTGTTTGCGGGATATAGAAGCCATCCTTATATGAGTAATTGTGATCTTGTCAAATCGCCTTAAGTCGCTGCTGACTTAAGTCGATTGCTTCTGTTAATAGGGCGTAGTGGTCACCCTGAATTGCGTAGGCGCGAGCATGTTACACCGGCTTAAGTTGCTGCCGGCTTAAGCCGATCGCTCCTTTGGCAGGGCATAGTGGTCACCCCGAGTTAAGTAAGCGTGAGCATGTTGCACCGCCTTAAGTCGTTACCGACTTAAGCCGATTGCTCCGTTAGCAGGGCATAGTGGTCACCCCGAGTTAAGTAAGCATGAGCATGTTGCACCACCTTAAATCGTTGCCGACTTAAGCCGATTGCTCCGTTAGCAGGGCATAGTGGTCACCCCGAGTTAAGTAAGCATGAGCATGTTGCACCACCTTAAATCGTTGCCGACTTAAGCCGATTGCTCCGTTAGCAGGGCATAGTGGTCACCCCGAGTTAAGTAAGCATGAGCATGTTGCACCGCCTTAAGTCGTTGTCGACTTAAGCCGATTGCTCCGTTAGCGGGGTATAGTGGTCATCCCGAGTTAAGTAAGCATGAGCATGTTGCACCGCCTTAAGTCGTTGCCGACTTAAGCCGATTGCTCCGTTAGCGGGGTATAGTGGTCACCCCGAGTTAAGTAAGAATGCAAGTCAACCATGAACAAACTGAGTATCTTTGAAGCCTTTCTTTATTGATGAAATATTTCCATTTTACAGAGTACATCGTCGTCCCGATAGCTTTTGAAATACAGCTAGGGATAAAACTTCCTGAGGTGTTCTATGTTCCAGGAGTTCCCGACTTCTGTGCCATCCATCTGAGTGAGACGATATGATCCTGGCCGAGTGACTTCTGCTACCACGAAAGGTCCTTCCCATAAGGGCGATAACTTGTGCCGTCCCTCCCCCGTTAGAATTCGGCGGAGGACGAAATCTCCTACTGAGAAGGATCGCTGTCTCACGGCCTTGTCGTGATAGCGCCTTAGAGTCTGTTGGTACCGTGCTGATTGGATTACCGCATTCAGCCGTTCTTCCTCGAGTATATCAATGTCTTCTAGCCTAGTGGCTTCGACTTCTGCTATGTTTTTGAAGATCAACCTTGGCGCCCCGAATTTGAGATCGGTAGGTAACACTGCCTCCGACCCATAGACCATGAAGAAAGGAGTGTTTCCATGCAGAGCTCGGCTAGGTTGGGTTCTTAGGCTCCAGACGACATAGGGCAATTCCCTTATCCATTTTCCTGCAAACTTTTCATTCTTATCGAAGACCTTTTTCCTGAGTGCCTCCAGTATCATCCCGTTGGCTCGCTCAACTTGCCCGTTGGCTCTTGGGTGTGCTACAGAAGCATACTTGATCTGAATGCTTTTTTGCTCGCAGAAGTCGAAGAACTCTGAACTTGTGAAGTTGGATCCTAGGTCAGTTATGATGCTGTTTGGTATCCCGAATCTGAATATTATGTCTTGTATGAATTCCACGGCCTTAGCTGAGGTCAAAGAGGCAATGGGCTTAAACTCTATCCATTTAGTGAATTTATCGATTGCTACCAATACATGAGTGTATCCTCCTTGAGCTTTCTTGAAAGGTCCAATCATATCTAGTCCCCAGCATGCGAAAGGCCAAGTTATTGGTATGGTCTGCAGTTGTTGTGCTGGTAGATGTTGTTGTTTTGACAAGTATTGGCAAGCTCCGCACCTCTGAACTAACTTGGCTGCATCGCTCTTCGCTGTTGGCCAATAGAATCTTGACCTGAAGACCTTTTTGACTAGTGTTCTGGATGCTGCATGTACTCCACATTGCCCAGCATGGACCTCCTCCAGAAGTCGTTTCCCAGTAGATGGGAGAATGCACTTCATGAAGACGCCTGATGCACCCCTTCTGTATAATGTTTCTCCAATGAGTGTGTAGTGGGCTGACTGTCTGGCGATGCGTTCGGCTGCGTTTTTGTCATCTGGTTCCTCTTCATTCTTTATATATCTGATGATCGGCCTTCTCTAGTCATCGGGGTCTGACCCGGGTTGATCCACGATATTACATTCTTCTGCTTGATCTGTTGAGATGCTCGGTCGTGGTATTTCTTGCACGAAGACTCCGGGTGGAACCTGAGTTCGGCTGGATCCTAACTTTGACAATACATCAGCTGCCGTGTTTCGATCTCTCTCCACATGATGAAATTCTAGACCTTCAAACTTATCTTCTAGTTTCCGGACGGCAGTGCAGTATTTTCCCATTGAATCCTTTGAACAGTCCCATTCCTTGTTTATCTGACTTATGACCACCAGAGAATATCCGTATACCATTAATCTCTTGATGCCCAATGATACGGCGATGTTTAGTCCATGGATCAGAGCTTCATACTCGGCTGCATTGTTAGAGGCTGGAAATAACAGGTGGAGGGCATACTTGAGGTGTTCGCCTCCAGGCGCGATGAAGAGAATTCCTGCGCCTGCCCCCTGCAGCTTCAGCGAGCCATCGAAATACATCTTCCATACTTCTATAGTTTCCGGGTTCTCTGGTATTTGTTGTTCAGTCCATTCTGATACGAAGTCAACCAATGCTTGAGACTTAATGGCAGTACGAGGTCGAAACTCGATGTCATGAGATCCCAGCTGATAGGCCCACTTGGCTATTTGGCCAATGGCTTCCTTGTTGTGAAGAATATCCCCTATCGGAAAACCGGTGACTACTATGATTTTGTGGTCATCAAAGTAGTGACGTAGCTTGCGGGCAGTTAGAAGTACTGCGTATAACAGCTTCTGCACTTGAGGATACTTTTTCTTCGAGGGACCCAGAACTTCACTGATGAAATAAACGAGGTGTTGCACAGGGTAGGCATGTCCTTCTTCTGCTTGCTCGACTACCAACGCGGTGCTTACCACGTGAGTCGTGCAAGAGATATATAGCAGCAGATCTTCAGCTGGTTGAATTGACGTGGCTCGCCGTGGTGGTTTCAGTACTGGTGGGGTTGTCAAGAATTTTTTCAGTGCATCCAAGGCTTCCTGCGCTTCTGAAGTCCACTGAAACTTGTCCACCTTCTTGAGTAGCTTGTAAAACGGTAAACCTTTTTCTCCTAGCCTGGATATAAATCTGCTCAGAGCTGCCATGCATCCGGTAAGTCGTTGAACCTTCTTTTGTGATCGTGGAGCTTCCATTTTCATGATAGCTTCAATCTTTTCTGGATTAGCTTCAATTCCCTGGTGGCTGACAATAAATCCGAGTAGCTTCCCTGCTGGTACCCCAAAAACACATTTTTCGGGATTAAGCTTCCACCGATACCGCCGTAGACTGTTGAAAACCAGCTGCAAGTCTTCGATGAAGTTTTCTGAGTTCTCCGTTTTAATTACCACATCGTCTACGTAGGCTTCCACACGCTTGCCCCAGTGATCGGCTAAGCATGTTTGGATGGCTCTCTGATAAGTCGCTCCAGCGTTTTTGAGACCGAACGACATGGAGGTATAACAGAAAGCACCAAACGGAGTGATGAACGCCGTTTTTTCCTCGTCTTCTTTTGCCATGCTGATCTGATGGTATCCCGAATAGCAATCCAAGAAAGACAGCACAGAACATCCTGCGGTGGAGTCTACCACCTGATCTATCCTTGGGAGCCCGAAGGGATCCGTCGGACAATGTTTGTTGAGATCAGTATAATCAACACACATGCGCCAATCCACTTTATTCTTTTTGAGTACAAGAACAGGGTTGGCTAACCACTCGGGATGTAACACTTCTCTAATGAACCCCGCCGCGACCAAGCGGGCCAGCTCAGCGCAAATGGCCTCTCTCTTGTCGGGCGTGAAACGACGTAGTTTCTACCGGATCGGCCTTGCTTGTGGATAAACTTTCAGTTTATGCTCGGCCAGCTCTCTCGGGACTCCCGGCATATCCGCAGGTTGCCATGCGAATACGTCTCGGTTGTCTTGCAGAAACTGGACGAGCGCGCTTTCCTATTTATCATCCAGGCTAGAGCTGATGATAGCAGTTTTGCGTTCATCAGCAAACCCCAGATTGATTCTTTTGGTTTCTTCAGTCGGCCGCATAGAGGTCGCGGCTTGAGCTTCCTTTGCCGGTGCTGTGTGGTCTTCCTCAGGCTTAGAGTTTGCCTAGGTCGAAGAAGTCGCCGACGGTTTGGCGGTGAGGGCCGCCTGGATAGCCACTCGGAAACATTCTGCAGCGCCTTGGAGGTCAGCACGCACAGTTATGATTCTTTGCGGTCCTGGCATCTTCAATATCATGTACGTGTAATGCGGAATGGCCATGAATTTTGCCAGTCCCGGCCTCCCGATGATGGCGTTGTACCCGCAGTCGAAGTTCGCCACTTCGAACCTCAGGAACTCGGTTCTGTAGTTTTCCGGAGTCCCGAAGGTGACGGGCATGTAGATGTGGCCCAGCGGGTATTCTCCCTCAGTTGGCACGATGCCAAAGAAGGGAGTGTCTGACTCGTGGAGTTCTTTGAGGTGAACTCCCAAGCCTCAGAGCGTCCGGGGGAAGGTGACGTTGATGCTGCTCCCCCCGTCCACTAACACCTTCTTCACCCTGCTCTCTCGGATCATCGGATCGACGAGGAGCGGGTATTTGCCCGGATGGTCGAAGTTGAGCCATTGATCCGCCCGAGTGAAGGTGATCGGGTGCTCCGACCATCGGTACGGAGCGGGTGGACCGGTGGTTGCCACCAGTATCTGGCGATCGTTGAGCTTTTGCTGTCTTTTGTTCTCCTGCGATCCGTGTCCGCTGAAGATGACGTTGACCTCCCTGTCAACGCGCGGAAAGGCTCCTCCTCCTCCCTCCTCATGCTGCTGGGGTTGTCGTGGTTCTTCTGGTCCTCCCCGCGGCGGGGGAGGAGGTAGAGGTTGGAAGGGTCGGCCGTGTCCAACGGAATGCTTGAAATCCCGGCAGTTCCGAAGAGTGTGGCGCATGTCCTTGTGGTATGGGCACTGGGCGTCGAGGATGTCGTCCAGCGTGCGCTCGCCTCCGCGAGGTCCTCCTTGGGCACGAGAGGCAGGTGGTCCGGCGGTGTGTACCTCTTCGCGCGGTCTCTTCTCCCAGCGTTTGTCAGGTTGCTGGTTCGCGTCGCGTCGTGGTGCTGCCGGTGCGGGCTTTGCTCCTCCGATGAGTTCCTGGGCTCGCTCGTCGGCGGTGATGTAGAGGTCGGCTTCCCGGAACAGCTCCTCGGAGGTAGTTGGTGCCTTCTGTAGTATGGCTCGGACGAAGGCCGAGTCATTGGATCCTCTGTAGAAGTCCTCGATCACGGCCGCCTCCGTGACCTCAGGGATACGATTTCTCATGGTCTGGAACCTTTTGAGGTACGATCGGAGAGTTTCATCCCCCCGGCGCTTGATGGATTTGAGGTCCCATGGTTGCGCCGATTTGTCGGAGAGGGACTGAAAATTGGCAGTGAAGCGCCGACTGAAGTCGCTCCAGTCGTCGATGCAGTGTCGGGGTAGATGTCGCAGCCATTGCAGCGCGTCTTGCCCAAGGAAAATGGGTAAGTACGTGGTCATCACGTCTTCGGACGCTCCGGCAGCTCGAGCGGCGGTAGTGTAGACGGTCAGCCAGCCTCCTGGGTCCTGCTTAGGTTCATATTTATCGACATTGGATACCTTGAAGTTAGGGGGCCATTGAATGGCCCTAAGGCGTGGAGTAAGGGCTGACACTCCACATGTGTCCTCCTGTCGTCGGGGATGATGTCTGTCCTGGGGAGGGGAGTAGTTGTTGTGGTTCCTCGACCGTCCCCGGGCAGTTCCGCCAGTCGAGGTCGTCGTTGATTCGGCTCTGGTAGCTTGACTCCGAGTGGGGATGCCATGATCCCTGTCGTATTCCTCCCGACGGCGTATCTCGTTCTCATGCCGTCGTTCGCGCGAAGCGTTGATAGAACTCCGCGCGTCCCGGCGACTGTTGATGGCGTGCCGCAAGTCATTCGGCGGGTGAGCGAAAGGTAGAAGATGGTTGGCTGCCTGGGTGAGCAGGCGTCGATAGCCCTCGGCGTCTGGAGTCCGAGGGAGTCCGTCAGCTATCCGAGCTAGCACTCCTCCGACTTCACTCGGCGTGTTCATGGCTCGGGCGAAGTCGGGGTTCAGGTTACGGCCGAGTAGTGGATTTTCTCGGCGCTGCCTCGCGTCTTGCTCGGCTTGTTCCTGAGCTCGTCGACGATCACGTCGTCGGGAGTTCCTTCGTTCCCTGAAGACGCATTCTTCCGGAGTTTCTCCCATCTCCGAGACCTCGTCTCGTGAGACAGGCTGCTCCGGATCCCATTCTCCGGCTTGGTGATGTCTCCGGATGTTTCGGCGCCGATTTCTTCGTCGACGGGATTCCCGCTGAGGTGGTTCCTCCCCAGGCGCGGTCGGCTCGTCGTCAGAGACGGGAGGTGACTCCGCTCTTCCGATGAAGAGAACGTCGGGGTAGAATGGCGTAGCTATCGTGGCGATCTTCTTTCGGAGAGCTGAGGGTAATGCTTCCCCGGTATTTTCGGAGTTCGTTGGAGGAGGCTTCCTTCCTGGCGGATCTGCAACGCGGTGTAGAATTCCCTTTTCGTCGGCTATGGATGAGATCGTTCCAAAGCAGAACGTGGATCCAGGACGAAAGGTGATCCTGCTGTTGATGGTGACGGCCATTGAGCTAGCTTAGATCGTTGACACCCCCCTACCTGGCGCACCAGCTGTCGGTGTTTTGGGTCCGACCGCACACCCGGGGTTGCCCCTCAAGGTGTTTTTAGGAGTAGGACAGTGTCGACGACTGTAGCAAAATGGTTCGTGCCAGTTGCACGAGGGACAGTGGACAATGTTTACAGGTTCGAGCCGCTTAGAGATGCGTAACACCCTACGTCCTGGTGAGTTTGCTTGGTGAATGAGGCTACAAGAGAGCTCTCTGAATTGAGAATGCAGAGAGTTGAAGTGGATGGCTAAGTAATAGGGTCGATCGATCTGAAGGGGTGCCCCCTAGGCCTTATATACTCGACCTTGGGGCAATACACGTGGATATGATAACAACGTGCGCCTAAAAGATAGTGAACTGTTCGAGTCTATCTCCCGGTAGTTCCGCCGACCTATCCTCGCGTGGCTCTGTTGCATGGGGGCTCCAGCGCGGGAAAGTCGGATCTCTGTTGTGGTCGCTCACTCGACGTTGTGGGCCGTCCGGGTTTGCACCAATCCGGCCTCGTGTCAACCTGCTTTGCTGATTGTCCCCCCCCCCCAGGCCCACGAAAGGATGGCCTTACGATTTATTGGGGCCTTGGGCCTTTCGTGAGGTCTTTTACTCTCTTAGTGGACCCGGGGGATATCTGTCCCCCACAGTAAGAGAGATATTTCTTTTTTGAAGTACTCCCGATTCGAGTTGGCTATTTTGTTACTAGGGTATAGTGATCACCCTAACTTGTGTATGTATGAGCAAGTCGCACCGACTTAGGGTGTTTCCGACCTAAGCCGATGGCTCCGTTAGTAGGGCATATTGATCGTCCTAAGTCATGTAAGTGTGAGCATGTTGCACTGACTTAAATCGTTTCAGACTTAAGCCGATTGCTCCGTTAGTAGGGCATAGTGATCACCCTAAGTCATGTAAGCGTGAGCATGTCGCACCGACTTAAGGCGTTTCTGACTTAAGCCGATTGCTCTGTTAGTAGGGCATAGTGATCACCCTAAGTCATGTAAGCGTGAGCATATCACACCAGCTTAAGGCGTTTCCAACTTAAGCCGATTGCTCTGTTAGTAGGGCATAGTGATCACCCTACGTCGAGTTATGCTGATTCCAAGTTGAGTCTGATCTAAGTCAGTTGTCAATCAAAAACTTGAATGCCCCTGGAAAATGAACGCTTTATTGATTATGAAATCTTCTGATTACAGAGTACAACTCGCCCTTGAGACTTTGAGGTATTGCTAAGGGTAGAATTTTCTGAGGTGCTCGATATTCCATGAGTTCCCCACTTCGATGCCGTCCATCTGAGTAAGCCAGTAGGATCCCGGCCGTGTGACCTCTGCCACGACGAACAGTCCTTCCCAAGGTGGTGACAGTTTGCGCCGTCCCTCCCCCGTTAGTACTCGGCGGAGGACCAAGTCTCCCACTGCAAAGGATCGGTGTTGCACAACTTTGTCGTGGTAGCGCCTCAAAGTCTGCATGTATCTGGCCAACTGAATTACCATGTTTAGTCGATCCTCCTCTAGCACATCAATGTCCTCTAGCCTGGTTGCTTCTGCCTCAGCTATGCTTTCAAAGGTCAGCCTGGGTGCCCAAAAGATCAAATCGGCAGGTAGCACTGCCTTCGACCCATACAACATGAAGAATAGGGTGTTTCCATGCAGAGCTCGGTTGGGTTGGGTTCGTAGGCTCCAAACCACGTATTGCAGTTCTTTGATCCACTTCCCCGCAAGCTTCTCGCTCTTGTCAAATACCTTTTTTCTGAGTGCATCCAGTATCATTCCATTGGATCTTTCCACCTGCCCATTAGCTCTTAGGTGTGCCACTGATGCGTACTTGATCTGGATGCTCCTTTGTTCACAGAAATAGAAGAACTCCGAGCTAGTGAAGTTGGATCCCAGGTCAGTGATGATGCTATTGGGTATTCCGAACCTGAACATTATCTCTTGGATGAATTCCACTGCCTTTGCTGAGGTCAAGGAAGCAATGGGATTGTATTCTATCCACTTTGTAAATTTATCAATGGCAACCAGTATGTGAGTATACCCTCCTTGAGCTTTCTTGAAAGGCCCGATCATGTACAGCCCCCAGCATGCGAACGACCAGGTCACGGGAATGGTCTGCAGCTGCTGCGCGGGCAAGTGCTGTTGTTTTGACAAGAATTGGCATGCCTCGCACTTCTGGACTAACTCGGCGGCATCACTTTTTGCATTTGGCCAGTAAAACCCAGATCTGAAAGCTTTTCCCACTAGAGTCCTTGATGCAGCATGCACACCACACTGCCCTGCATGAATCTTGTCTAAGAGCTGTCTCCCGGTAGCTGAGTGGATGCACTTCATGAGGACCCCTCCTGTGCCTCTTCTGTACAGCAGGCCCCCTATGATGGTATAGTGGGCTAACTGTCTTGTAATGCGCTCCGCTGCAGCCTTGTCATCTGGTTCCTCTTCGCTTTTTATGTACCTGATGATCGGCTCTCTCTAGTCATTGAGATCTGCCTCTTGCTGGCTCAAGGCATTACATTCTTCCACCTGATCTACTACAATGCTTGGTTGTTGTATTTCTTGGAAGAAGATCCCAGGTGGGGCTTGGGCCCGACTGGACCCCAGCTTCGACAATGCATCAGCCGCTACATTGCGATCCCTTTCCACGTGATGGAACTCTAATCCTTCAAACTTGTTCTCCAGCTTCTGCACGGCTGCACAATATTTACCCATTGAGTCGGTCAAGCGGTCCCAATCTTTGTTTATTTGACTTATTACTACCAGTGAATCGCCATACACCATCAGCTTCTTGATGTTGGGTGAAACTGCGATGCTCAGCCCGTGGACCAGTACTTCGTGCTCGGCTGCATTATTGGATACCGGAAACAAAAGTTGGAATGCATACTTGAGTTGCTCTCCTCTAGGAGCAATAAAGAGAATCCCTGCACTTCTCCTTGCAGCTTCAGCGAGCCATCAAAGTACATTCTCCATACTTCAGCAACTTCTGGGCTTTCCAGGACCTGGTGCTCAGTCTATTCTGATATGAAGTCAACTAGTGCCTGAGTCTTTATCGCCGTGCGGAGTCAGAACTCTATGTCGTGAGCTCCAAGCTCGCACGCCCACTTGGCTATCCTTCCAATAGCTTCTTTGTTATGAAGAATATCACCTATAGGAAATCTTATGACTACTATGACTTTATGGTCATCAAAGTAGTATTAGAGCTTGTGAGCGGTTAGAAGTACCTCGTATAGTAGCTTTTGGACTTGACGATACCTTATTTTTGAGGGCCCAAGGACTTCGCTGATAAAATAAACTGGATGCTGCACCGGGTATGCATGTCCTTCCTTCGCCCGCTCGACTACTAATGCGGTGCTTACCACATGAGTCGTGCAGGAGATATACAGGAGCAGATCTTTTGCCGGCTGACCGAGCGTAGCTCGGTGTGGTGGCTTGAGTACTGGCGGGGTGGTCAAGAACTTTTTCAGTGCCTCTAGAGCCTCCTGTGCTTCTGTGGTCCATAGAAACTTGTCCACCTTCTTGAGTAATTTATAAAATGGCATTCCTTTCTCACCCAGCCTTGATATGAACCTGCTCAGAGCTGCCATGCACCCAGTGAGCCTTTGCACTTTTTTTGCGACTGTGGTGCTTACATTCTCATGATGGCCTCGATCTTCTCCGGATTGGCTTCAATTCCTTGACGACTGACAATGAATCCAAGCAGCTTTTCGGTTGGAACTTCGAAAACACACTTTTCTAGATTCAGCTTCCATCGGTAGCGTCTCAGACTATTGAAGACCAGTTGCAAATCCTCGATGAAGTTTTCTGTCTTGATAACCACATCATCTACATAAGCTTCCACCCGCTTGCCCAAGTGATCAGCTAAGCATGTCTAGATGGCTCTCTGGTACGTTGCTCCAGTGTTCTTGAGGCTGAACGACATAGAGGTATAGCGAAAAGCTCCAAATGGTGTGATGAAACTAGTCTTCTCCTCATCTTCCTTTGCCAGGCTAATCTGATGATATCCGGAGTAGCAGTCTAAGAAGGAGAGCATAGAGCAGCTAGCACTCGAGTCAACTACCTGATCTATTCTAGGGAGCCCGAAGGGATCCTTCGGACAATGCTTCTTGAGATCAGTATAGTCAATGCACATGCGCCAATCGACTTTATTCTTTTTGAGTACAAGAATGGGATTTTCTAGCCACTCAGGGTGCAGTACTTCTCTAATGAATCCTGCTGACACTAAGCTAGCTAACTCGGTGCGAATTGCTTCCCTTTTATCAGGCGTGAAACGACGTAGTTTCTGTCAAATCGGCCTTGCTTGTGGATACACCTTCAATTTGTGCTCGGCCAGTTCTCTCGGGACTCCCGGTATATCCGCAGGTTGCCATGCGAATACATCCCAGTTATCTTGCAGGAACCAAACGAGCGTGCTTTCCTATTTGTCATCGAGGCTGGAGCTGATATTGGCAGTCTTACGCTCATCAGAGAACCCCAGATTAATCCTTTTAGTTTCTTCAGTCGGACGTATAGAGGTCAAGACCTGAGCTTCGTTAGTGGGTATTGTAAGATTTTCTTTCTCCATCCTAGTGTTCGCCTGCGCGAGAAGAGCTATTGGGGGCCCGACGGTGAGAGCTGTTTGAATGGCTCCCCGGAAGCACTCTGCGGCTCCTTGGAAGTCAGCGTGCACAGTGATGATTCCCTAAGGTCCTGGCATTTTCAGTATCATGTACGGGTAATGTGGAATGGCCATGAACATCACCAGTCCTGGCCTTCCGATGATGGCGTTGTACCTGCAGTCGAAACACGCCACCTCAAACCTCAGGAACTCAGTTCTATAATTCTCTGGGGTCCCGAAGGTGACGAATAGGTAGATGTGTCTGAGTGGGTACTCCCCTTCAGTCGGCATGATGCCGAAGAAGGGAGTATCTGGCACAGTGAGGTCTTTTATTGCGACCCCCAGAGCCTGGAGCGTCCGGGAGAAGGTGACGTTCATGCTACTTCCCCCGTCCACTAATACTTTCTTCACCCGGCTCTCTCGGATCACTGGATCAACGAGGAGCGGGTACTTGCCGGGATGATCAAAGTTGAGCCATTGATCAGCTCGGCTGAAGGTTAGCACGTGCTCTGACCATCGGTATGGAGCTGGGGCACTGGTGGCAGCCACTAGGACCTGCCGGTCGTTGAACTTTTGCTGCCTCCTATTTTCTTGTGCTTTGTGTCCTCCAAAGATGACGTTGACCTCCCTATCAACGCGTGGGAAAGCTCCAACCCCTCCCCCTTCCTGCTGCTAAGGCTGACTGGGCTCACCAGGCTCTCCTCGCGGTGGGGGAGGCAGTAGAGGCTAGAATGGTTGGCGATGCCTGACGGAGTGCTTGAAGTCCCTACAGTTCTATAGGGTGTGGCGCAAATCCTTGTGGTACGGGCACTGGGCGTCGAGGATTTCATCTAGTGTCCGTACCCCTCCGTGGGGCAAGCCATGGGCCCGAGCGACAGGTGCCCCAACGGTGTGCACCTCCTCGCCGGGCCTCTTCTCCCAGCGCCTGTTCAGCTGCTGGTTCATGTCTCGCCGTGGTGCGGGTGGTGCGGGTTTCGTGCCTCCGATGAGGTCCTGGGCCCGTTCATCCACGGTGATGTAGAGGTCTGCCTCCCAGAACAATTGTTTGAAGGTGTTCGGTGCTTTCTTAAGTATGGCTTAGACGAAGACCGAGTCATTGGATCCCTGGTAGAAGTCTTCAATCACCGCCGCCTCGACGACTTTGGGGATGCAGTTCCTCATTGTATGAAACCTTTTGAGGAATGATCGGAGGGTGTGAGTCCCAAACTCTGTATAAAAAAAATTTAATAATAATAAAATAAGTACATGAAGAAATAAAATAGTAAAATCTGATATCTCAAACTATACTTGTGTATTGAAAATTTAGGATAGAATCTTGAAAACCAAGAACTAGTTTAGAAAAGGAGTAATAGAAAATTTTTCTACTCAACTAAATAACTATGCATATATATTATTAAATTATGCACCATAAGCCTTTATTTACATGAATATCAAATCTGGAAGAAACTTTTACTTCCTATTTCACATTCAAAATACTATTTATCTACAAAGAGAGAAAACGATATAAGTGTGTATCGTATTTCAAACATCTACCAAACAAGTAAAATAATTAAAATAAACATATATCTATGGCATCATGTTAGAGTGAGTGCATTTGATAATATTAATGAAGATATTAATAGAAATTCAATAATATCTAAATTTGGATTTAAACCTAAGTTTGGAAATTGAAATGTGGAGAACAGAAAAGCTACTATACAAAATAAAGCAAAATATGGATAAATAAAAATCTTACTATGATGATTGGACCAAAATGCACAATAAAAATGATTTAAATTCGCAATCAAGTTTGAATTCAAAATTTGGATTCAAAAGAACTAAGAATAAAAGAAAACAGAAAATCAAATCAAAAGATAAAGAGAAAGGAGAGTCATACCGGTGTGTGGGCCGAATTCAACTCAGCTCGGCCCATCGTGACCCAGCGTCAACCGCGCGGCAGACCTGCCCTGGGTACACCCTGACGCGTGGGGCCCAGTGCGCAGCCGCCTTTCCTTCTGAAGCGTGGGTCCGCGGTGTCAATCTCGGCTCGGGCTGACCACGGACGCGCCACACTCCTGCTGTGTGGGACCCGTTGGTAAGTCCCATCCCTATCCCCAGTCCGTTCAGCCAAATCCAGGGAGGCCGCACCTTCCGCCGCGTTTTCCTCTCGCCTTGGCCTCAACCTCAACAGATTCCGCCCTGATTTCCGATCGGTTGAGGCATCTTTGGGTGACCGGGCTCCTTTAAATGTCAAGCTCCGCCTGAATCTCGAATCACTGTGTAGACCTCGTCACCAGAGCGTTGTGAGTTCGTCACCTAGGCCGGCTACACCCCCTTGCTCGCCGTCGACATACCGCACCGCTCAGAGCTCTGGCTTTGCCCTTGAAACGTCGCTGCGCAGGAGGAAGGTGTTGCCCCGCATCAGAGTTACTCCATGGGCGGGGCAGACCGGGAATTCCTCGCTAGTGCTCGCGCCCAATCTCTCTCCGCACCCCATCGTGGCCTGCTTCTGCCATAGTTCCGCGTGCTCGGTAAGCCACATTACTGTGTTCACCATTGTGCTCTCGCTGTTTAGGTTGTCTCGGTCGGGGAGATTAGTCGCCAGCGGGCCATTTTGGCCGTCGCCGGCAAGCTCGCCGCCGCGGAGGCACTGTGCGCCGCCGCGTTCTGCCTGGTCGCCGCTCTGCTGGCCGGGGATGATGAGTCGAGGGCCGTCAGATCCGAATCGTGAGGATGGGATTGGATCCAGTAGGGGCGGGTGTCTGGCCGTTAGATTAGGATCGTGTGGATCAGTGCGCATACCAGTAGGGTGATGTGGCCTTCTGATCCGAACCGTAGATCCGGAATCCTAGGGCCCTGAATGAGTACCGGTTCGGGTCTTATTATAATCTAATCGCAACCGTGGCATACAGATCCAACGGCTGATGCGTATCCGTACCCCTTCGGCCACGCTAGTTTGCTAAAGAGCCCCCGCAGTTTATGCAAAATAACCCGCCGTCCTGCAGAATAGTTCTGTGCCTTGGAAAAACTTGCACCGAGGCCCCCGAGTTCCTTTGTTTTCATGCGCCCAGTCCAGATACCTTAGGATATTTATAATTAAATTAGAAAATGAATTTTTGGTATAAAAGTAATGCCAGAAACTTGTATAAAATTCAAATTTAAATTCATATGATGTCCAAATTAATCCATTCCAGTTTTTATAATTTTGTAATATTATTGTTTATCATCTAGTGTCTCTGTTTGGACATGAAAATCACATTAAAATTTAGATCCTATTTAATCTTGTGCAAGACACATATAATCTTTAGAAATTCATAACTTAAAATCTAAAACTACGATTTGATCCGTTCCAGTTGCATTAGTATCGTATGAATATTTACTACACATTAACAACATTGATTATACCATGTCTCATCCATTTATAATTAGATCTTTATTTAATTTATGTTGGTTAGTCTTGTTAATCTACTCACCATTATAATATACTAAAATATGATATAAGGTCAAATTATAATGTGGATTAAAGTATAGATAGTTATTTAGAGAATAACCTCTCATATGATTTATATTAACCAAATTATGATATAGTTTAATATTTTAATCACATGAATCTTCTATAAAATCATAACTCCTTAGTCATAACTCCGATCTTAGTGGTTCTCGTTCCCACGATCTCGTAGCTTCACGTAGATCATTATTATTCAGTTTGTACTTATGTTTGGTGTGATGTTAATTTTGTCTATACCATGTATGTTTGTATTGCTACGACTAGCACTACGGTCACGAGGATTTGAAGAATCATCCTGGTAATTGGAATCTCAAGTGCCAGGCAAGTTGTGCCCTTGATCACATTTGTTACCTAATAATATTCTTTATTATCACTTATTCAATGCATAGGTTTAATTTTGATGGGACCCAATAGGTCACCCTAGTCTGTTTATCCTTTTACCTTGTTTACCCCTGATTCACTTGGGTAGTTATGCTATTGCTTTATCTATGGTTTTGGGTTTAATATTACATTATATCCATGTTCCAATTACTTTGTTATGTTATTTACATTCATGATAAGATCATTATGTTAATTGGAACATGGAGCGACCACCCGGGAAAACAGTGCTACCACAAGGGTTTAATGGGACGCCCTTGGCTGATTAACTAGGAAAGCTAGTGGAGGTCTTCCTTACCCGAAAGGGGCAAGGGCAGTAGGGGAGTGGTCAGTGTAGGGAGGTCCTTGGTTGATTTTGCTGCGATGGCGGTCAGGCAAGAACCCTGCACTGGAGCTTCCTATAAACTGTAGCGGGATTTCTGAAGCTAGTGGAACTTTGTAAAGGCCTCGTAGTGTTACCCTACCTCGCTTCCTTGGTAGAGGTGTATGGGATTCATGACCCCTTGGCAGATGGGTAACACGGCTTGTGGGTAAAGATGTGCAACCTCTGCAGAGTGTAAAACTAGTATACTAGCCGTGCTCACGGTCATGAGCGGCTCGGACCCTCACATGATTAATTTATGGAACTAAATTCAATTTGTCATATGCATTGCATCGCAGGTGATGTTGTTACTTTTGTTCTTCTATTTAATTGGGTTGGTATTTACTTGTACTTAGTAACTGCTAATAAAATTTTGACCAACTTTAAAAGCAATGCTCAGCTCTAACCATCCTCTTTAGTAAGCCTTACACTTCACGTGAGCTCCCACCTTTGGCGAGTTCATGCACATTATTCCCCACAACTTGTTGAGCGATGAACGTATGTGAGCTCACTCTTGCTGTCTCACACCCCCCCACAGGAGAAGAACAGGTGGTTCAAGTGGAGCATCATATCGAGGAGTTCGATTCGATCTAGGTGGTGTCTCCCAGTTGACTTTCTGGCGCCAAGGATGGATTTTAGATCCTATTATATTTATCTTTTATTTTTTTTGTAAGTCTTCCGCTATGTAATAAGTACTCTGATTATTGTGACATTTATCTCTATGCATTCTGTGATTATATATGTTGTCTTCTTTGGCGCATGTATGAGATGCACCCGACTTTGTCCCTTAAAACCGGGTGTTACAGAGGGTTTCATCGTTTTGGTGCCTGATGGATTTGAACCCATGGCTACACTGGCTTGTCGGAGAGGGACTGGAAGTTGGCGATGAAGCACCGATTGAAGTCGCTCCAATCATCGATGCAGTGCCGGGGTAGATCTCGGAGCCACTGCAACGCATCCTGCCCCAGGAAAATGGGCAGGTACGTCGTCATCACGTCCTTCGTCGCCCCGACGGCCCAAGCGGCCCAGGTCCTGCTTGGGCTCGTATTTGTCGACGTTGGAGACCTTGAAGTTGGGAGGCCACTGGATGGCCCGGAGACACGGAGTAAGCATGGAGACTCCGCACGTGTCTTCTTGTCGGTGTTTGTGTGGTCGGTCCCGGGGAGGGGAGTCGGTAGTGTGTCGTCTCGACCATCCTCGGAACGGCCCGCTAGTTGAGGCTGCAGCCGACTCAACACGTGTGGTGCAACTTTGTGCCGGGACGCCGTGATCCCGGTCATACTCCTCCCAGCGCCTTATCTCATTTTCGTGTCGTCAGTCGCGTGAAGCGTGATGAAGCTCCGCGTGTCTCGACGGCTGTTGATGGCGTGACGTAGGTCGTTCGGAGGATGAGCGAGGGGTAGAAGGTGATTAGCTGCTTATGTAAGCAGCCGCCGGTAGCCCTCCGCGTCTGGGGTTCACGGGAGACCGTCAGCTATTTGGGCCAGTACTCATCCGACTTCGCTCGGTGTGTTCATTGCACGAGCAAAGTCGGGGTACAGGTTCCGAGTGAAGAGAGGGTTCTCTCAGCACAACCTTGCACCTTGCTTGGCTTGTTCTCGCTCTCAGTCCTGGGCTTGCCGGTGATCGCGGCGCCGAGAGTTCCGCCATTCTCGGTGCACTCGCTCGTCGGAAGTTTCTCCCACTTCTGAGGCTTCGTCTCGGGATACGGGCTACGCTGGATCATGTTCCCCAGCTTCATGATGTCGCTGTATGTTCTGGCGCTTGTTCCTTCATCGCCGCGCTTCACGCTGGGGAGGTTCTTGCCCTTGCATGGTAGGCTCATCGTCGGAGATGGGTGCTGACTCCAATCTTCCCCCAATAAAGAGGATGTCAGGGTAGAAAGGAGCCGGTGTGATGGTGATCCTCTTTCCATCCTCCTTTGAAGGCAAAGGCATCGGTAAGATGACTCGGTGCATTCTCATCCCCTGACTCGGGACGTTCGCTTCTTTCTTTTGGGTGATCCGTGTCCACTCCTTTATGGACGAGGTGGACAGCGGAGTTCTTCGGGTAAGTGAGATCCTGACCTTCGGTTTGTGAGGGGTCATCATCCCTCAAGATGCGGGTGGTGGCACCACCCGCTGTTCTGCTCTAGCTTCCCTCGGGATTTCCGAGGAGAGTTTCTTCTCCGGCAGATCTGCCACGCGGTGCAGAGTCCCCGCTTCATCTGCTATGGACGAGATGGTTCCAAAGAAGAACATAGTTTCGGGGCAAAAGGCGATCTGGTTCTTGGAGGTAATGGCCATTGAGCTAGCTCTGATCAACGACACACCCCCTACCTAGCACGCCAGCTGTCGGTGTTTAGAGTCCGACCGCACACCTAGGGTTACCCTTGTGGTGCTTTTGGGTAGGATGGTGTTGTTGATTGTAGCTCAATGGTTCGTGTTGGAAGCACGAGAGAGAGAGACAGGCGATTTTCTACAGGTTCGGGCCGCTTGGAGAGGTGTAATACCCTACTTCCTAGGGTGGATCTGTATGTGGTGTGTTACAAGCTGTGTCTCCTGAATGGAGAGAAGCTAATGAGATAGGTAGATGGTAATTCAAAATGATGGGGTTCCCCCTGGGCCTTATATACACGACCGTGGGGCACTCCATAAGTACATGATGATCACATGTCTCCTAACTAATAGTGAACTGACTAAACTGATCTCCCGAAAATCCCGCCGACTCATCCCTAATCCGCCCGGCATTAGAGGGTGCCAGGTGCGGGAAAGTCGGGTGGTTTCTTGGGGTAGCGCGTGATTCGACGGACCATCTGGGCTCGAATCCATTGACTTCTTGGATCGGCCCATTCCACCAATAGCTTTTGCCTGGCCCACAAAGAGATGGCCATGCTAGGTAACAGGCCCAAGGCCTGGCGCAAGGACCTTTCACCTTCTAGTGGACCCGGGGGATATCTGTCCCCCACAGTACCGATCACTGGGCAAGCGCTTGTCCAAATCACAAATTTAAGCAAGAGAAAAACCAGCTCAAGAGAAGAAATCAGTAAACATGGTTGTTAGCGAGACTGAAGGAACATCGGGGTATGGTAATCTGTTACCTACTGTTCTTTCAGTGAGTCAATCCCCTAAGTGTGGGCTAACACTGGTGCTAACATTCATGTGTGTGCTAATATTTCTTTGTTTTCTTCTTATCAGTGCAAAGGGGTTGGAGCCTTGCTGATGGGGAATAGATCACATGCGCGTGTTCTTGGTGTTGGTACAGTCATTCTGAAGTTTACTTCGGGAAAGACGGTGCTATTGAAGAACATGCATCATGTCCCCTCCATCAAAAAGAATTTTGTTAGTGACTCATTGCTATGTCGAGATGGCTATCAACTTGTGTTCGAGTCCAATAAATGTACACTATAAAAGTATGAAACGTTTGTTGGAAAAGGCTATGACAGTGGTGGCTTGTTCCGCTTATCTTTGCATGATGTGTGTATTAAGTCTGTGAACAATGTTATTTCGAACAAGTCGTATATTTGGCATTCACGATTTTGTCACATCAATTTTGGTTGTGTCTCACGGTTAGCAAATTTAAATTTAATCCCGAAATTTGATCTAGTCAAAGGTTCTAAGTGTCAGGTGTGCGTGCAATCTAAGCAACCTCACAAGCCTCATAAGGCTGCGGAGGCGAGGAACTTAGCACCACTAGACTTAATACATTTCGATTTATGTGAGATAAACGAAATATTGACTAAAGGAGGCAAGCGATATTTTATTACTTTTATCGATGATTCTACTAGATTTTGTTATGTGTATCTCTTAAAATCAAAAGACGAAGCTTTGTATTATTTTAAGACCTACAAAGTTAAAGTTGGAAATCAACTCGAGAGGAAAATTAAACGATTATGGTCTGATCATGGCGGAGAAAATTTTTAGGTGATTTTCAGATTTTTTTTGTGGAACATGGTATTATTCATGATAGGACACCACCATACTCACCACAATCCAATGGGGTTGCTGAAAGAAAGAACCATACTCTAACTGATTTGGTTAACGCCATGTTAGAGACTTCGGAACTATTTAAGGAATGGTGGGGTGATGCGATCTTGACAGCGTGTCATGTCCTGAATAAAGTTCCCACAAAGAACAAAGAAATCACAACATTCGAGGAATGGGAAAAAAGGAAATTAAATATCCCCTATATGCACACCTGAAGTTGGTTGGCTAAAGTGAATGTGTCAATTAACAAGAAGCGCAATTTAGGACCGAAAACCGTTGATTGTGTTTTCCTTGGGTATGCTTTCCATAGCATTAGATATGGGTTCTTAATTATAAACTCTGGAGTACCGGACATGTTGGTTGGTAATATTATGGAGTATAGAGATGCTACGTTTTTTGAGAACAAATTTCTCATGAAAGCTACACATGATACGTCTAGTGATGAACGAACGATACCCCTTGCATATTTTATTCTGGTAGAACACACTGGGAATCCCATATACATAATCCTGTGCAAGATGACAATGTATCAACTCGAAAGAGTAAGAAACCAAGGATTGCAAAGTCCTTCGGTGATGATTATATTGTATATCTTGTGGATGACACACTGAGTACCATTGAAGAGGCATATTACTCCCCTGATGCTAACTTTTGGAAGGAAGCAATAAGGAATGAGATATATTCTATTATGTCTAATGCAACTTAGGAGGTCGTTGAGCGTCCTTATGGGTGTAAGCCCATTGAGAGTAAATGGGTGTTCAAGAAAAAAGCTTAGGGCTGATGGTACTATTGAAAGGTATAAGGCGATGCTTGTAACTAAAGGCTATTCATAGAAGGAAGGTGAGGATTTCTTTGATACTTATTCACATGTGTCTCGATTAACCACAATTCGTGTGCTACTTTCTTTGGCTGCCTCTCATGGTCTTCTCGTCCATCAAATGGATATTAAGACAACATTCCTAAATGTAGAGCTAGATGAGGAAATCTACATGGAGCAGCTAACTGGGTTTGTAGCAAACGGTCAAGAAGGCATGGTGTGTAAATTATTGAAATCTTTATATGGCCTAAAACAAGCACCTAAGCAATGGCATAAAAAGTTTGATAGAACTTTGACATATGTTGGCTTTGTTGTGAACAAAGCAGACAAATGTGTATACTATCGGTATGGTGGGGTCGAGCGAGTAATTTTATGCCTGTATGTTGATGACATTCTAATCTTGGGGATGAGTCTTGATATGATTAAAGAGACAAAAGACTTTCTGTCCAATAATTTTGAAATGAAAGATCTGGGAGAAGTTGATGTTATTCTTAAGATTAAGCTACTAAGAGATGGCGATGGTGGGGTTACACTTGTGCAATCCCATTATGTGAAAAAGGTTTTGAGTCACTTTGGTTATAGCGAATGTGAACCTGCTCCAACACCTTATGATCCTCATAAGCTTTTGAAGAAAAATCGAAGGATATCTAGGGATCAATTGAGATATTCCCAAATAATTGGTTCACTCATGTACTTAGCTAGCGCTACGAGTCCTGACATCTCGTTTGCTATGAGAAAACTTATCCGGTTTGTTTCAAATCCGAGAGATGATCACTGGCGTGCTCTTGAGAGTGTTTTGTGCTACCTAAAAGGTACTATGAGTTTATGCATCCATTATACCGGGTACCCAACAGTACTGGAGGGTTATTGTGATGCAAATTGGATATCTAATGCTGATGAGATATATACCACAAGTGAATATGTGTTTTCACTTGGAGGTGGCGCTGTTTCATGGAAGTCTTGCAAGTAGACCATCTTAACGAGGTCGACTATGGAAGCAGAACTCACAACATTAGATACCGCTTCAGTTGAGGTTGAGTGGCTTCGTGAAATCCTTATGGATCTACTGGTGGTTGAAAACCTGTGCCGGCTATTTCTATGAACTGTGATAATCAGAATGTGATAATCAAGATAAATAGTTCTAAGGATAATATGAAGTCGACAATCCACATAAAGAGGCGTTTGAAATCTATAAGGAAATTGAGAAACTCCGGAGTAATAGCGTTGGACTATGTCCATATGTCTAAAAATCTGACAGATCAATTTACTAAGGGGCTATCACGTAGTGTGATAGATAGTGCATCAAGTGAGATGGGCCTGAGACCCACCTAAAGTTTATCATAGTGGTAACCTGTTCTATGTGATCGGAGATCCCGTGAATTAGAATGGTGAAACAAGCTAGTAATAGAATGAGAGGAAAGACCCTTAATAAGGTTCATTTCAGATGCACATCTTTCCTTGCTGTAAGGTAGGTTTGTGTTTACACCTTAATATGTTCCAAGTGGCTTTGTGAAGCAAAGATGTTGTCCTACAGAACATCTTTAGATGAACATACCTATTTGGGTTAACTGCTAGTCACAATTTATGAGATCTAGGTGGTCTCTAGATACCCATGAAAGGCTATGGAGTTTGACTTATATGCTCCAACCAGAGGGGATGCGCTCGACAATCTAGTACTGGTAAAGAGTTTAGATGAAACTTATTCCATGCAAAACTGCCAATTCAAGGCCTAGTCCATTGTACAATTGTAGTTAAGTGTAGTCTAGGTTCTAGATGGATGCTCAACTTAATAGTCTCCATTGAAACACCAGTATATCAAACGTTTGAGATGATGAGAGCATTTTAGTGTGACTTAGCATTTGGTGGGGATTGTTGGATTAATGTGGGTCTGGCCTAACTTAATATTCAATAATAGTTAATGCTAAAGGGTCACTTCAATGCTACAGTGTACTACTACTTTAGTACCATACTAAAAGTTCAAGTAACAAATCAATCAACTTAAATAGGTGGACCATTGGTGCATCTATTGAGAAGTTGAGAAAAGGATAAAGGACTGCCACACGCGCGCTGCCGGCCAGGCCGGACCGTGGCCGTGGCTGTGGCCGTGGTAGATCGGACTTTGGTCCGAATATTCCTTCCTAGCGATTGCACATTTTATTTAGAGTGATGACTGTCCATTACAATCATCCGTTACTGGCTGTTTCCTGTGTTATGACAAGTAATAGACGGACTGTAATGGTTGTCAGCTAGTAACGGACGTCACTGATGGCGTCCGTTTCTGGCTGGCTGTAACGGTAGCTCTGATGGCGACCATTACTGTCCGTTCGCCTCCCTCTGCGCGTGTACATATACGGAGGAGGTGAGGCTGCTTCTGGTTACAGCACGTGCGAACAATCTTAGACGCGTTGCACACAGCCATTCCCATCCCACCTTCTACGAACAAAGAGAGTGTGGGAGAGCAGGCCTCCGAAATCGCTGTCCGCAGAGCTACACTTGCACTGCTCGCTTCGTCTGCTCGACCAGAGCTGATCAGGTTCCTCGACGCTGGCGCTGTTCAAGGGACTGCACTGCTAACATCTGCCTCGAACATACACACGAGATGTCTCGTGTGAATGGAACCACTAATGCCTTGGTCATCGGTCCCTCCGCAGGGTACACTAATCTTCGTATCTGTGCATGTTTTATTGTTGTTTACTTCTTATGTGAGTAGTGATACATACATGCACATATATTTAGTCACATACATCACTCTAGTTTTCTGAATTAAATCAAAACTGAAAATGCCTATTTCTCTAACATCTCTCTTTTTATCTATCTATGCTAATCCTTTAAACAATAGATTAAGTAAAACTAAGATACGTATAAAAAATTTAAGGGTACTGTCGGCGTTCCGAGACCGGGGGGTCCCTGAGCCGACGAGTGAATGTCGCCGCGTGCCCCAGCCCAGATGGGTCGAGCGCGAGGGCGAGCGCGAAGGGGGGAGAGCGAGGCGGCCGGAGACCGGCGTGAGAGAGGTGGGAATCCCGCGGCCTTCGTGTTCGTCCCACGCCCAGGTCGGGTGCGCTTGCAGTCGGGGGGTTACAAGCGTCCACGCGGGAGAGGGAGCGAGCGGCTCCAAGCGAGCGCGTGTCTCGTCCTCGTCCCCGCGCGGCCAACCCTCTCTAAGAGGGCCCTGGTCCTCCCTTTTATAGGCGCAAGGAAAGGATCCAGGTGTACAATGGGGGGTGTAGCAGAGTGCTACGTGTCTAGCGGAGGAGAGCTAGCGCCCTAAGTACATGCCGTTGTGGCAGCCGGAGAGATTTTGGCACCCAGCTGGTGTGATGTCGTGGCCGTCGGAGGAGCGATGGAGCCTGGCAGAGGGACAGCTGTCGGAGCGGTTGAATCCTTGCTGACATCCTCTTGCTTCCGTAAGGGGGCTGAGAGCCGCCGTCGTCACAGAGTATGCAGGGCGCCATCATTGCCTATCTGGCGGGGCGAGCCAGATGGGACGCCGGTCTTGTTCCCTGCAGCCCGAGTCAGCTCGGGGTAGGGTGATGATGGCGCCTCTTGTTGACGTGGCTGGTCTATGCCCTAGGTTGGGCGATGTGGAAGCTCCTCCGAAGCCGAGGTCGAGTCTGTCTTCCGTGGTCGAGGTCGGGTCCGAGCCCCAGGTTCGGGCGAGGCGGAGATCGCTGCCTGGTGCCGGGGCGGAGTCCGAGCCCTGGGGTCGGGCGAAGCGGAGTTCGTCGTCTTCTGGGGCCGAGCCCAAGTCCGAGCCCTGGGTCGGGCGAGGCAGAGATCGTTGTCTTCTGGGGCCGAGCCCAAGTCTGAGCCCTGGGTCGGGTGGAGTTCGTTGTCTTCCGGGACTTAGCCCGAGTCCGAGCCCTGGGTCGGGCGGAGTTCGCCGTCTTCCGGGACTTAGCCCGAGTCCGAGCCCTGGGTCGGGCGGAGTTCGCCGTCTTCCGGGACTTAGCCCGAGTCCGAGCCCTGGGTCGAGCGGAGCTTCCTATGGTGCCTTTGGCCAGACCTGACTGCCTGTCAGTCTCACTCTGTCAAGTGGCACCGCAGTCGGAGTGGCGCAGGCGGCGCTGTCCTTCTGTCAGACCGGTCAGTGGAGCGGCGAAGTGACGGCGGTCACTTCGGCTCTGCCGGCTGGGGGCGTGCGTCAGGATAAAGGTGTCAGGCCACCTTTGCATTAAATGCTCCTGCGATTTGGTCGGTCGGTGCGGCGATTTGGTCAGGGTTGCTTCTTGGCGAAGGCAGGGCCTCGAGCGAGCCGGAAACATGTTCGCCGCTGAAGGGGGGCCCTTGGGCGAGACGGAAATCCTCCGGGGTCGGCTGCCCTTGTCCGAGGCTAGGCTCGGGTGAGGCGTGATCGAGTCCCTTGAATGGACTGGTCCCTGACTTAATCGCACCCATCAGGCCTTTGCAGCTTTGTGCTGATGGGGGTTACCAGCTAAGAATTAGGAGCCTTGAGGGTACCCCTAATTATGGTCCCCGACAGTAGCCCCCGAGCCTCGAAGGGAGTGTTTGCACTCGCTTGGAGGCTTTCGTCGCACTTTTTTGCAAGGGGACCAGCCTTTCTCGGTTGCGCTTTTGTTCCGGTGGGTGCGCGCGAGCGCACCCGCCGGGTGTAGCCCCCGAGGCCTCGGAGGAGTGGTTTCACTCCTTCGAGGTCTTACTGCCTAACGTAGTGCTTCGGCTGGTCTGGTCGTTCCTTCATGCGAGCTGGCCGTAGCCCAGGTGTACGGTCGGGTCCCAAGTTCTCGGGCTGGTATGTTGAAGCTGTCAACGGTTCGGCCGGAGCCGGGTTTGCGAGAGCAGTCCCCGAGCCTCCGCACAGAGCGAGAGGGGTAGACTCAGCTTTTTTACATACGCCCCTGCGTCGCCTTTCCGCAAGGAGGAGGGGGGGAAAGCGCCATGTTGCCCTCGATGGGCGCCGAACATGGTGTCTCCGATGAGCTGCAAGCGGGTAATCCGAGTGGACATCCGTGCCCCGTTCGTTAGGGGTCGACTAGGGGCCCAGAGGCACGCCCAAAAGTACCTGCGGGTGATCTGCCAGACCCGGTCCCCTGGTGATGGGATCCGAGGGCTCGATGCCTCCCTCTGATGGGATTCTGTTACAAGATCGTTCCCGCTGGTCTCGGAAATGTCCTAGGGTACCTCGGGAGCGCAGCCCGAGCCTTGGTTATGTATCGAATGTACCCATGGTCATCCCTCGCTCGGCGTCTGAGGCGGCTGTGAACCCTTCGGGGGCCAGCCTTCGAACCCCTGATCAGTAATGGGCACAGAGCCCGAGTAGCCTGAGGCGGCCGTGGAACCCTTTCGAGGGGCCGACCTTCGAACCCCTGACCAGTAGTGGGTGTAGGGCCCACGCGATCTGAGGCGGCTGTCGAACCCTTCCGGGGGGCCAGCCTTCGAACCTCTGATCAGTAGGGGGCTCGGAGCCTGATTCCTTCTCGGGGAAGGATCCTTTTCGGGGTATCCCCCTTTCCCGGTCCCTGTTGCAAGAGAGAGAAAGAGGAAAAACGGAAAAGGATACGAAATCGAACGATGTGGCGTACCTTTTTTGACGCGGTTATTACGGCGAAGGCGAAGCGTCGCTCGCTTCTCCTGCCAGAGGCGCCGCGTGTCCCGCCGCGGAGTTGATGCGACAGGGCGAGTAGTTCGCAGGGTAGCCGTTGCGCGTGCGTGAGCTGTTCGAGGAACGGGTCACGGGCGCGTTGCCTTCACGCCGTGAGAGAGGGTTCTCTCGCTGCCCCCGGACGGGACGTGAGCTTGGCTGACGACGTGACCGCTGCACCTGCCCGCCTGCCACCGCCATTACTGCCGGCCCGTCTTCGGTCGTATTGACCGTCGCGCCAGGTTGGAGCCGCTGTGTCGTGCGCTGGGTGGCCTCGAGTCGCGGTATTGGTTCCGCAGTCGAGGAGGCGCGGTGGTGGCGCAGGTGGCGGTGCAGTTACTCACACGTAGCAACCGGCGCACCGGTTGCATGACGCGTGGGCCTGGGCCTCCATGCCGGGCGTGTTGGGAGTCGGAGAAGTGCGCCCACTTGGCACGGTTGCATGCCGCCTGCACGGCTGCCCACCCTTTCGCCCGTTGGTCTAGGCGAAAGCGGAGGGTCGCTTGTAACCACTGGGTGGTCGTACGCACCGCGCGCGGCGGTTTGGCTTCTTCTGCTCTGAGTCGGCTTGCATGACGTGTGGGACCCAGCCCCCGCGCCGTAGGGGAGGACCTTGGAGTGTGTTGGAGAATACTCAGCCCGTGACGGCTGCAGACGCGAGTTAGGGAGAACCGCCTTTAAAAGGAGGGTGACCCCCTTGGAAGGTGACCATGTCTTCGCGCTCCCTTATGCATCGTGTCTTTCCACCTTCCAAGCCCCCGGATGGGGGAGATCCGCCGTCTTTCCGCCTCGTCGTTGGGGGAACAGAACTCCGTGGGAGTTGGTACCTTTCAGCCATCGTTCGGCTTCAAGGATTTTCATCATGCAGCCCGGTCGCACCTCTCCACCGGCGGTCACCCAAGATGGTGACCTCCAGTTCGATGGTGGGGGAAAGCGAGCCGGGCTGCGGCCTCTGCCCCTCCCTCAGCCTCAAGGATTTTCATCACTAGTGCTGGGGAGGGGAGTGTGCCGAGTTGGGGTCGGCCCCTGCGTGGGCGGTGGCCCGCTCCTTCCCTTTGTGATCGGGGGAAGCCCGGGAGTCGTCCGTGGCGCTGACAGCTGCACCGTGCCCGGCTCTCTGAGCCGAGCGGCTTCGGAGCCGCTCCCAGTGCCGCCTCCCGCCACGGCAGCTGGAAGAGGTTCCGCCGCCGACGAGTTTGCCGGCGCCACCCGCGGACCGACCTCCAACTCTACGGCCTTCTGCCCGTCCTTGCCTCTCGAGTTTGGGCACAGGCGGGGTCCTCCTGACAGCAGCATCCGCCCTGAGGTCATCGCTGCTGCTGTTCGGACCCCCGGAGCAGAAGTCGTCGTCGTCGCCGCTGCTGGGGCGGGCGACGACAAGCCGTTCGTCGGTCTTCTGTTGCTCCGCAGGCCTCTCCCCCGTCGAGTGGGGGTTGTTCGTACCTGCGGAGGTGGAACTGGAGTTCCGTTTGTAATGGCACTTTGAATGCCAGTGTTTTTGTTCATTGTGGCTGTCGGGGCCTGAACATGTATGTATTTTCGGCACGGAGCCGTGTTTTTTCCTCATTTCCGAGCACTAAGACTCGCCTGTTGGTTGACTGAACCGCTTCACCAAGCGTGAGTCCCCCGTGTAAAGGTGACGAGTGAGGTATCCGTATCCCGGAGGCGTAGGAGTCCCTCGGCTCGGTCAGCCTTATTGTCCGAGGCTTCTCTAGCTTAATTAAAGGAACCCCTCGGCCGCTCTTCGACGAGCCGAGGCCAGGGGTAGTGGCGTCAACATGAACGGAGGCAGAGTTGGCTCGAAAAGGAAAACCTGGTTGGCCGGAGCCTGGCCGGGTCGTCCGTTAGCGGGACCGACGCCGGAATTGACCAGCCGAGGCCTCGGATCGGGCTGACGTCCTTGGAGGACAGCTGGCCGAGGCCCCGGTGTGACCGGCCGAGCCGCCTGCTCGGGCCGGATTCCCGAGAAGACCCTGGTAGCGATGGCCCGGGCGTGGCGATGACGTCGTTCTTCAGAGTGGAGATCTTCGGACCGCGTCGCCGTCCGAGGCTAGGTCGGACCTCGCCAAAGGTGTCGTCGATGCCGAGGGTGCTGCTGCTCCCTTCAGCCGTCAAGATCCGAGCCTGCAGGATCGGATTGTCTTGTAGCGTGTGTTCCCTGCGGCCGCCGAGGCCAAAACACACCCTCGCCGTGTTGTAAAGCCGCGTCTCCTTTCCTCTTGTTTCGAGTATCTGGACCTTCTTGTTGGTAACAGAGATGTTTGTGTGAGCGAGAGTTGCTTCTCGCGGAAGGTGACGAGTGAGGTATCTGTATCCCGGAGGCGTAGGAGTCCCTCGGCTCGGTCAGCCTTGCCGCTTACGCGCACTCTTACCCGTCCATGGGGCTCTGTTCCCGACGCAGTCGAGAAAGCTCGAGGAATCGCTTCGGCAGAAGAACTTCCGAACGTGAAGACTTGTTCGGTCCGCGGGACCACTTATCCGAACGCGAGTTACTTATCGCAGAAGGTGATGAGTGAGGTATCCGTATCCCGGAGGCGTAGGAGTCCCTCGGCTCGGTCAGCCTTGGCTGCTTACGTGTACTCCGTCGTTTTCAGGATCCACTTTCGAAGTAGTCAAACAGCCCGAAAGACCTTCTGGCAGAAAAGATCTTTTTTTCGAGGAAAATTTCGACGCAGAGGGGGTTCCCCCCCTTTAGCCCCCGAGGGAGGGTTGGGCTTTGCCGAGGCAAGGCCGACCCTTCCTTGACGACTAAACTTTTGCTGGGCGCGAGGTATATGAACAACTTGAAAACGTCTTAAGGGTAGAAGCGACGTAGCTGTTGGATGTTCCAAGCGTTGTCATAGACCTCGCCTTGACTGTTTGCCAGCTTGTACGTTCTGGGCTTCAGAACTTTGGCGATGACGAACGGCCCCTCCCAGGGGGGTGTGAGCTTGTGCCGCCCTCGGGCGTCTTGTCGCAGCCGAAGCACCAGGTCGCCCACCTGGAGGTCTCGGGACCGGACCCCTCGGGCGTGGTAGCGTCGCAGGGACTGCTGGTATCGCGCCGAGTGCAGTAAGGCCTTGTCCCGAGCCTCCTCCAGCTGGTCCAGCGAGTCTTCTCGGCTAGCTTGGTTGCTTTGGTCGGAGTAGGCCCTCGCCCTCGGGGAGCCGTATTCTAGGTCTGTGGGCAAGACAGCCTCGGCCCCAAAGACTAGGAAGAACGGCGTGAAGCCCGTGGCTCGGCTTGGCGTTGTCCTCAGACTCCAGACCACCGAGGGGAGTTCCTTCATCCATCGCTTGCCGAACTTGTTGAGGTCGTTGTAGATCCGAGGCTTGAGCCCTTGTAGAATCAAGCCGTTGGCACGCTCTACTTGCCCATTTGACATGGGGTGAGCCACGGCGGCTCAGTCCACCCGGATGTGATGATCCTCGCAGAAGTCCAGGAACTTTCTGCCGGTGAACTGGGTGCCGTTGTCGGTGATGATGGAGTTCGGGACCCCGAAGCGATGGATGATGTTGGTGAAGAACGCCACCGCCTGCTCAGACCTGATGCTGTTCAGGGGTCGGACCTCGATCCACTTGGAGAATTTGTCGATGGCGACCAGCAGGTGCGTGTAGCCCCCGGGTGCCTTCTGCAAGGGGCCGACGAGGTCCAGACCCCACACAGCAAAAGGCCAGGTGATGGGTATCGTCTGCAGAGCCTGAGCGGGCAGGTGGGTCTGTCTTGCGTAGAACTAGCACCCTTCGCAGGTGCGGACAATTCTAGTGGCGTCGGCCACCGCCGTCGACCAGTAGAAGCCTTGCCGGAAAGCATTCCCGACAAGGGCTCGAGGCGATGCGCGATGGCCGCAAGCCCCCGAGTGTATCTCTCGCAGGAGTTCCTGACCTTCGGCGATGGAGATGCATCGCTGGAGGATGCCGGAGGGGCTGTGGTGGTAGAGTTCCTTCTCATCACCCAGCAAGACGAACGACTTCGTGCGCCGCGCCACCCGCCGAGCCTCGGCTCGGTCGGAGAGTAGCTCTCCTCGGTGAAGATATTGCAGGTACGGGGTCTGCCAGTTCTGATCAGGCGTGACCCCGCTTTGCTCCTCCTCGACGTGCAGCACCTCACCCTCGGGGGCCGAGGGTACCTTGGGCCGAGTCGAGGATGCCTCGGACCGAGCCGAGGGTGCCTCAGGATGATCCGAGGGTGCCTCGGGCTGATCCGAGGGTGCCTCGGGCTGGGCCGAGGGTGCCTCGGGCTCGGGCATGTCGTTGATCTTGATGGAGGGTTGATGCAGATCCCAGGAGAAGACGTCCGGGGGAACCGTCGTTCGCCCCGAGGCTATTTTAGCCAGCTCGTCCGCAGTCTCGTTGTAGCGCCAAGCGATGTGGTTGAGCTCGAGCCCGTAGAACTTGTCTTCCAGGCGCCGAACTTCATCGCAGTAGGCCTCCATCTTCGGGTCGTGGCAATGGGAGTTCTTCATGACTTGGTCGATGACGAGCTACGAGTCACAGCGAGCGTCGAGGCGTCGGACCCCTAGCTCGATGGCGATCCGCAACCCGTTGACTAGAGCTTCGTACTCAGCCACATTGTTGGATGCCGGGAAATGGAGGCGTAGCACGTAGCGTAGGTGCTTCCCGAGGGGCGAGATGAAGAGTAGGCCTGCGCCGACTCCTGTCTTCATCAGCGACCCGTCGAAGAACATGGTCCAGAGCTCCGGTTGGATCGGAGCCGTCGGTAGCTGAGTGTCGACCCATTCAGCTACGAAGTCCGCCAAGACCTGGGACTTGATGGCCTTCCGAGGAGCAAACGAGATCGTCTCGCCCATGATTTCCACCGCCCACTTTGCAATCCTACCCGAGGCCTCTTGGCACTGGATGATCTCCCCCAGGGGGAAGGATGACACCACAGTTACCGGATGAGACTCGAAGTAGTGTCGCAGCTTCCGCCGCGTCAGGATCACCGCGTACAGCAGCTTCTGAACTTGTGGGTAGCGGATCTTGGTTTCGGACAGCACCTCGCTGACGAAGTAGACTGGCCTCTGAATGGGCAACGCATGCCCCTCTTCTTGCCTCTCGACCACAATCGCGGCGCTAACCACCTGAGTGGTCGCGGCGACGTAGACCAGGAGGGCTTCTCCGGCAGCTGGGGGCACCAAGATAGGCGCCTTTGTGAGGAGCGCCTTCAGGTTCCCGAGGGCTTCCTCGGCCTCAGGGGTCCAAGTGAAGCACTCGGCCTTCCTTAAGAGGCGGTACAGAGGTAGACCTCTTTCGCCGAGGCGTGAGATGAAGCGGCTCAGAGCCGCGAGGCATCCCATGACCCTCTGTACGCCTTTCAAGTCCTTGATGGGCCCCATGCTGGTGATAGCTGCGATCTTCTCCGGGTTGGCTTCGATGCCCCGCTCGAAGACGATGAACCCCAAGAGCATGCCTCGGGGTACTCCGAAGACACACTTTTCGGGATTGAGCTTGACGCCTTTCGCCTTGAGACAACGGAATGTCGCTTCAAGGTCAGAAAGGAGGTCGGAGGCTTTCCTTGTCTTGACTACGATGTCATCGACGTAGGCCTCGACCGTGCGGCCAATGTGTTCGCCGAACACATGGTTCATGCACCGCTGGTACGTCGCGCCCGCATTCCTCAAGCCGAACAGCATGGTGACATAGCAGTACATGCCGAAGGGTGTGATGAAAGAAGTCGCGAGCTGGTCGGACCCTTTCATCCTAATTTGATGATACCCTGAGTAGGCATCGAGGAAAGACAGGGTTTCGCACCCAGCAGTGGAATCCACGATTTGGTCGATGCGAGGCAGAGGGTAGGGAACCTTCGGACATGCTTTGTTGAGACCAGTGTAGTCTACACACATCCACCATTTCCCCCCTTTCTTTCTCACAAGCACAGGGTTGGCAAGCCATTCGGGATGGAATACCTCTTTGATGAACCCTACCGCCATTAGCTTGTGGATCTCCTCGCCTATGGCTCTGCGCTTCTCCTCGTCGAATCGGCGCAGCGGCTGCTTGACGGGTCGGGCTCCGGCTCGGATGTTCAGCGAGTGCTCGGCGACATCCCTCGGTATGCCAGGCATGTCCGAGGGACTCCACGCGAAGACGTCGGTGTTCGCGCGGAGAAAGTCGACGAGCACTGCTTCCTATTTGGGATCGAGCCCGGAGCCGATCCGGATCTGCTTGGAGGTGTCGCCGCTGGGGTTGAGGGGGACGGACTTAACCATCTCCGCTGGCTCAAAGTTGCCGGCATGACGCTTCACGTCTGGCACCTCCTTACAGAGGCTCTCCAGGTCGGCGATGAGGGCCTCGGACTCGGCGAGGGCCTCGGCGTACTCCACGCACTCCACGTCGCATTCGAACGCGTGTTTGTACGTGGGGCCGACGGTGATGACCCCGTTGGGGCCCGGCATCTTGAGCTTCAGGTAGGTGTAGTTGGGGATGGCCATGAACTTCGCATAGCATGGCCTCCCCAGTACCGCGTGGTAGGTTCCTCGGAACCCGACCACCTCGAACGTCAGGGTCTCCCTTCGGAAGTTGGAGGGTGTTCCGAAGCAGACGGGAAGGTTGAGCTATCCGAGGGGTTGGACGCACTTCCCAGGAATGATCCCATGGAAGGGCGCAGCGCCTGCCCGGACAGAGGACAGATCGACACGTAGGAGCCCGAGGGTCTCGGCGTAGATGATGTTGAGGTTGCTGCCTCCGTCCATGAGGACCTTGGTGAGCCTGACGTCGCCTATGACGGGGTCGACGATGAGCGGGTATTTCCCCGGGCTCGGCACATGGTCGGGGTGATCGTCTCGGTCGAAGGTGATGGGCTTGTCGGACCAGTCCAGATAGACTGGCGCCGCCACCTTGACCGAGCAGACCTCCCGGCGCTCTTGCTTGCGGTGCCGAGCCGAGGCGTTCGCCGCTTGCCCACCATAGATCATGAAGCAGTCGCGGACCTCGGGAAACTCTCCTGCCTGGTGATCTTCCTTCTTGTCGTCGTCGCGGGCCTTGCCACCCTCCGCGGGTGGCCCGGCCCTGTGGAAGTGGCGCCGAAGCATGACGCACTCCTCAAGGGCGTGCCTGACGGGCCCCTGGTGATAGGGGCACGGCTCCTTGAGCATCTTGTCGAAGAGGTTGGCACCTCCGGGGGGCTTCCGAGGGTTCTTGTACTCGGCGGCGGCGACAAGATCCGCGTCGGCGGCGTCGCGTTTCGCTTGCGACTTCTTCTTGCCCTTCTTCTTGGCGCCGTGCTGAGTTGACGCCTCGGGAGTATCTTCCGATGGGCGGCCCTGGGGCTGCTTGTCCTTTCGGAAGATAGCCTCGACCGCCTCCTGGCCGGAGGCGAACTTGGTGGCGATGTCCATCAGCTCGCTCGCCCTGGTGGGGGTCTTGCGACCCAGCTTGCTCACCAGGTCGCGGCAGGTGGTGCCAGCGAGGAACGCGCCGATGACATCCGAGTCGGTGATGTTGGGCAGCTCGGTGCGCTGCTTCGAGAATCGCCGGATGTAGTCTCGGAGAGACTCTCCCGGCTGCTGTCGGCAGCTTCGGAGGTCCCAGGAATTCCCGGGGCGCACATACGTGCCCTGGAAATTGCCGGCGAAGGCTTGGACTAGGTCGTGCCAGTTGGAGATCTGCCCCGGAGGCAGGTGCTCCAACCAAGCGCGAGCGGAGTCGGAGAGGAACAGGGGGAGGTTGCGGATGATGAGGTTGTCATCGTCCGTTCCACCCAGTTGGCAGGCCAGACGGTAGTCCGCGAGCCACAGTTCCGGTCTCGTCTCTCCCGAGTACTTTGTGATAGTAGCCGGGGGTCGAAACCGGGTTGGAAATGGCGCCCGCCGGATGGCTCGGCTGAAGGCTTGCGGACCGGGTGGTTCGGGCGAGGGACTCCGATCCTCCCCGCTGTCGTAGCGTCCCCCACGCCTGGGGTGGTAGCCTCGGCGCACCCTCTCGTCGAGGTGGGCCCAACGGTCGCGGTGATGGTGCTCGTTGCCGAGGCGACCCGGGGCCGCAGGCGCTGTGTTGCGCGTGCGCCCGGTGTAGACCGAGGCTTCCCGCATAAATCGGGAAGTCGCGGCATGAGGTTCCGAGGGGTACCCCTGCCTTCGGGAGGCGGAGCTCTCGGCCCGTTGGACCGTGGCGCCTTCCAGGAGATTCTTGAGCTCTCCCTGGATTCACCGCCCCTCGGTGGTTGATGGCTCCGACATCGCGCGAAGAAGCATTGCTGCTGCCGCCAGGTTCTGGCCGACCCCGCTGGATGCGGGTGGCGGCCTGACCCTGACGTCGTCGGTGATGCGGTGCTGGAAGCCCTGGGGTAGATGACGTATTTCCCCGGCCGGAGGTTGGCCCGCCCATGCCTGCCCGACGTCCCGACGGATCGGCTCAAGCGCTCCTGCTCCCTCGTCGAGCCTGGCCTGCACCCCGCGGATTTGCTCGAGCTGTGGGTCATGACCCCCCGCCTGAACGGGGACCACAGCTAGCTCCCGTGGGACGTCAACGCGAGGCACCGGCCTAGGGAGGTCACCGTCCTCCGGCATGCCGAGATGGTTGCCTTTGGGGGGACCCCCTAGATCGACGTGGAAGCATTCGCGACTCGGGCCGCGGTCCTCGTCGCCGAGGCTACGGCTACCGTCGGAACAGTCGGAAAGGCAGCAGTCGCATGCGGTCATGAAGTGCCGCATGGCACTGGGGTTGCCAAGTTCAGAGAAATCCCAACAAATGCTGGGCTCGTCGTCTTCCTCGGACCCAGAGGGCCCGTAGGTCAAGACGTCCGTCAGCCGGTCCCAAGGTGACCGCATACAAAACCCCAGAGGGTTTGGACTTGCCTCTACGAGAGCGCCCGCCAAAGCGAAGTCGCTAGACGGGTTGAGGCTGAATCCGAAAGACGTGGGATGGGAATCGGTCGGTACCTTTTGGTCGACGAGCGGCGATAAGTTCACGTCGGGGACTGACTGCGTCGTCGTCTCAGGTACGAGGGTGACGTCCAGCAAGCTTTTCGCGAGCGTGCTGGCGTCGTCCGCTTGCTCGGGATTGACGCGTCGCGGGGGGACGGCGCTCGCCTTCGTCTCAAACGCGAGGTCGACGCCCGGTGCGCCCCCCGTTGGGGTGCTGGGGCCGTCGACTCGCTCGACAGCCGACGAGGCGCTGTCTCCTGCTTGGCCTTGGTTGCCCCGCCTCCTCCTCCGTCGGCGGGGGAGAGGACGGGGTGAGCTCGAAGACTGTTCTTCCACCATGCGGGGAAGACGTCACCGATTCCGCCGCCGGCGGGCGGGTTGTCGGCCGCCACTGTTGTTGTCGCACGGCAGTGGAAGGAGTATCATGTCGTAGCTGCCGTCGAGGGACATGAACTCAAGACTCCCGAAACGGAGCACCGTCCCGGGTTGGAGAGGTTGCTGGAGACTGCCCATCTGGAGCTTGACGGGAAGCTGTTCGCCAACACGCAGCAGGCCCCTACCTGGCGCGCCAACTGTCGGCGTTCCGAGACCGGGGGGTCCCTGAGCCGACGAGTGAATGTCGCCGCGTGCCCCAGCCCAGATGGGTCGAGCGCGAGGGCGAGCGCGAAGGGGGGAGAGCGAGGTGGCCGGAGACCGACGTGAGAGAGGTGGGAATCCCGCGGCCTTCGTGTTCGTCCCGCGCCCAGGTCGGGTGCGCTTGCAGTAGGGGGGTTACAAGCGTCCACGCGGGAGAGAGAGCGAGCGGCTCCAAGCGAGCGCGTGTCTCGTCCTCGTCCCCGCGCGGCCAACCCTCTCTAAGAGGGCCCTGGTCCTCCCTTTTATAGGCGCAAGGAAAGGATCCAGGTGTACAATGGGGGGTGTAGCAGAGTGCTACGTGTCTAGCGGAGGAGAGCTAGCGCCCTAAGTACATGCCGTTGTGGCAGCCGGAGAGATTTTGACACCCAGCTGGTGTGATGTCGTGGCCGTCGGAGGAGCGATGGAGCCTGGCGGAGGGACAACTGTCGGAGCGGTTGAATCCTTGCTGACGTCCTCTTGCTTCCGTAAGGGGGCTGAGAGCCGCCGTCGTCACAGAGTATGCAGGGCGCCATCATTGCCTATCTGGCGGGGCGAGCCAGATGGGACGCCGGTCTTGTTCCCTACGGCCCGAGTCAGCTCGGGGTAGGGTGATGATGGCGCCTCCTGTTGACGTGGCTGGTCTATGCCCTAGGTTGGGTGATGTGGAAGCTCCTCCGAAGCCGAGGTCGAGTCTGTCTTCCGTGGTCGAGGTCGGGTCCGAGCCCCAGGTTCGGGCGAGGCGGAGATCGCTGCCTGGTGCCGGGGCGGAGTCCGAGCCCTGGGGTCGGGCGAAGCGGAGTTCGTCGTCTTCTGGGGCCGAGCCCAAGTCCGAGCCCTGGGTCGGGCGAGGCAGAGATCGTCGTCTTCTGGGGCCGAGCCCAAGTCCGAGCCCTGGGTCGGGCGGAGTTCGCCGTCTTCCGGGACTTAGCCCGAGTCCGAGCCCTGGGTCGGGCGGAGTTCGCCGTCTCCCGGGACTTAGCCCGAGTCCGAGCCCTGGGTCGGGCGGAGTTCGCCGTCTTCCGGGACTTAGCCCGAGTCCGAGCCCTGGGTCGGGCGGAGCGGAGCTTCCTATGGTGCCTTTGGCCGGACCTGACTGCCTGTCAGTCTCACTCTGTCAAGTGGCACCGCAGTCGGAGTGGCGCAGGCGGCGCTGTCCTTCTGTCAGGCCGGTCAGTGGAGCGGCGAAGTGACGGCGGTCACTTCGGCTCTGCCGACTGGGGGGCGTGTGTCAGGATAAAGGTGTCAGGCCACCTTTGCATCAAATGCTCCTGCGATTTGGTCGGTCGGTGCGGCGATTTGGTCAGGGTTGCTTCTTGGCGAAGGCAGGGCCTCGGGCGAGCCGGAAACATGTTCACCGCTGAAGGGGGGCCCTCGGGCGAGACGGAAATCCTCCGGGGTCGGCTGCCCTTGTCCGAGGCTAGGCTCGGGTGAGGCGTGATCGAGTCCCTTGAATGGACTGATCCCTGACTTAATCGCACCCATCAGGCCTTTGCAGCTTTGTGCTGATGGGGGTTACCAGCTGAGAATTAGGAGCCTTGAGGGTACCCCTAATTATGGTCCCCGACATGTACCACAACTATTCATGTAAAAAGTATAGAGCAAAATATGTCTGTAACATAGATATTCATATATAAAGGACGAGATATAGAAAATATTATTGGAGAGGAATGAAATAGGGAGAATGTGATCCTTTAGACGAGACCATGAAGTAGACATACAGAGAACGTTAAGACATTCTAAGGCCATGTGGATGTGGATATGAGCTGCTGCTTGTAAGCTTGCTGGCGCGCGGAGATAGTGATCGGCAATGGCAAAGCTGGTTGATGTTGCATGTCTTGCTGATTCTGGCTTCCTTCCAGCTCATATGCTCGTCCAAGGTGATATATATATATATATATATATATATATATATATATATATATATATATATATATATATATATATATATATATATATATATATATATATATATATATATATGCTGTTGGTAATAGAAGCCCTGGGCTTCCGATAGACATGGGAAGCCCCAGCTAGGGTAGTGGTCACGCGCGTGGTCAGGTCGGGCCAGTGGGGCGCGTGAGTCCACGCGATTGTGGAGCACGTTTATGCATGCGTAAACATGTGTTATATTTTACGTAAACAGAAGGTGCGCACGTGGTGGGGTCGAGTTGGGATATACGAAGGTGGGTCAGTGTCGTGTTCGCTGGTCGGGTAGTTGGTTCCTACTCGTGTTTATGCTAGCATATTTAATGGTTCAGACTTGCATAACATGAGAGCGGCAACGAACTTTTCATTGGTTCGTTCAGGTGGGTCTACACACTATCGTGATTAGCGCGCCCACGAAGCTAGAAGTTACCGTATATATTGGAACATAAGATATAGAGCTGATCGTGCGTGGGAGTTAAGGCAGATTTCAGCGTAAAACGTGAACCAAAACAGCATAAATGGGTATAAATTTTAGTGTAAACCATCGATCTATTTCATAACGAAAACATGTATGGAAACAAAAAAAATCTAATTTAAATGCTTTATTTACTCCATAAATATAGGATCTCTCCAACATCCGTGCATCAAGGCTCATTATAACCAGTTTATGATATATACTAATACTATTTATACAACACGGTGAAGTTATTTATGCCCTACGGTGGACTGCATAAAAATCAGTTTTCTACTGCATGTGCACAGATTTAGGTTGACAATAATGTGAGTTCAAAAAGAAACGATCAGCATACGCGAGATTTATAGAATCATGGCAAATGATCTCATTTCTTAGATCAGTTACCTTTTTCTAAATTTCTATTTTGTTGCATAAATGTGTGGGTCGTAAATATATCTTATACATATGGCATAAATGGTAGGAACCCAATACACACTGGATTAAGTAAATGAGATAATGCATAAAATCAATAAATCGTTTGCGTAAAATATGAATAGAAATATCATAAACAGACAAATAGATGGAAGTGGAGCCATGAACTGAAATATATGTCATAAAACTCTATTGACATTGGCATAAATATGTATATAAAATAGCATAAAAATAGGATCGCCGCCCTGCGGACCCGGCGCCTCGCATCTGGGATGCGCCACCACTTCGTGCTAGGGGAGGATGCCGTCGTCGCTTGCGCCTAGAGAAATCCGCCATCGCTGCTCCCACCTTGGATGGCATCGCAGTCGTACGCGCTCAGGGGTCGACCCTCGCGCGCATGAATCCCGACCCATTGCACCAACCGCTCCCACCTCGCCGTCATGAACGCCTTACGGATGTCGTCGTTGCTCACATGCCCCCGGGATCCACCGTCGCGCCGCCGCAGTCGCTCCCACGTCACCGTCGTGCGCACCTCAAGGGGTTGCTGCCGCGTGCACCTCAGGGAGACGTTGTCGTGCTCGAGCCCCATGGGATCCGTCGTTGCGGCCGCTGGCACATCGCCGTCGTGGGCACCTCATGGGGCCGCCGCCGCGTGCGTGCCCTTGGGATCCGATGCCGCAACCGCTCCCACCTCGCCGCCGTGCGCGCCTCAGGGATCCGCCGTCGCGAGCGTGTCCCCAGATCCGCCGTCGCGCCATAGATGCTGGAGCGGCGGCGGCCATCGCAGAGACAGACGGGACAACCGTCGTTGTCACCGGGCCTAGGGTGCGCTGCCGTCGTCCGTTCCTGGTGGAGCGCCGCCGTCGGTCGCCTGCCTCGAGGCGACACCGCTGCTGGCCCCCAGGATCACCGCCGCTCGCACGCCCGAGAGAACCGCCGCCGCCGCTAAAACCTAATCCCTAGCGGCGTGGGGGTGTTTTTATAGTGGCGGCATGGTACTGGATAATTGTGAGCGCGTGGGCCGGATCGTGGGCCCGATGCACGTAATATGCGTAGACTATATTTGCATAAACTGATACACATATCAGCATAACTCGTATTATAATTTGGCGTAAGCAGTTAGGTACAATAAGCCAAAAAGGGTCCGGTGCAATCGCGCACCTGGTCGGTACGTGATCGGGGCTTCCTATAGTTAAATAGAGCCTAAGGCTCTCTCTCTCTCTCTCTCTCTCTCTCTCTATATATATATATATATATATATATATATATATATATATATATATATATATATATATATATATATATATATATACACGCACACACACCAAGGTGGTACATTCCAGTGGCGGACCTAGGAATTAAAGACACTAAGACAAAATTATCAAGTGCTAATAATCAAAGCTAATTCCATATAAAAACATGTACATTTGGACTTAGAGATTCACTTTCAGCATGCAAGGCAGTCCACGCCGTGGCCTATGGTGTTCTCGAGTCCGCCACTGGTACATTCTGATACTTGTTTCCGCCTAGTCGTTAGTATTTTTTCATCTATGCTCGATAAAAACTCCAGATGTATCCTATCCCAAGTGAAACCTCTTCATATACCATGACCAAAATATGTAAGCATTATGCCATACTATTCAAACTGTGGTCATCACGGCAAATTAAGCTCCATTATTCGATAGTAAAGGAGGTGAGGATTCTGTTTATTTTGGGATGTTGCCGCTGTTGAACAAGGAGGCAGTGATTTTGCTACCCTTTGATGGGTATAGTTTTATAGGCGTGCATAGTGGATAACAAAGCCTTTTATAGTCCCTCTATATATAGAGAGAGATAGACAACGCGACATGCATCATGGGTGTTTTGAGCCATATCCTTAGCTATGTTTAAGGGGGTAAATATAAAAAAACTCAAGACACGTCTCTTCACGGAGATACATGTCATGGTTTTATGTTTTAGGTAGATGACATAGTTGATTGATCCATTGAATTTATTGAATAATCTAATTGGTGTAATAAATATATTAAGACATATGTTTTAGACACACCTACTATATTGTCACATCGTGTTATATTTGGAGTACCGTGCAACAGTGTCAGAGTTGTACATGCCTATAGGTGATGATCACCCACACTAAAATGACTTACTAGCTTATATTTATCATTGCATGTGCGTAAATTTTGGATGATATTTTAATTTCCATTTCATGCGCGCAAAAATAGATGGCTCCATAATTATAGAATCGTTCCAACAGCTATACAACGAGGCTCGTTATATCTAATTTATGATATATACGGATACTAATTATGCTACACAGTGTTGATATTTATGCAATTCGATACACCTCATAAAAAATTGTTTCCTGTTACATACTGGTTGCTGTAGCGCATTGGAGATGTTACTTGCAGCTGGCCGAATTTCATATCTACACCGACCACCAAAGCTTGGCGCAATTGAATGAACAACATCTACATACTGTTTGGCAACAGAAAGGTCTACGTGAAGTTGGCCGGGCTCCGGTGCAAAATCTTGTACTAACATGGACGCGACAGGTATCCTCGTTATCAGGCCCAGCTGCTACATGTATCCCAGTGTACGCCAACATGGGTCCAGGCAATAATAGTGGAAGGATACCAGCAGGATCCTCACGCTCAAACATTGCTAACTCAACTCGTTATCCAAGCAATTGATATCTCATCATCATACACTCACTACACGACGGTTCACTTACAGCGACCTACGGTTGGTTGCTAAAACGGCTTTCAGCGACCTACGGTTGGTTGCTAAAAACTTTTAGCGACCCATAAGGATGGTCGCTGTAAGTACCGTCGCTAAAGGCTTTAGCGACCGACATCTTTTTAGCGACCGACCGTCCGTTGCTAATATTGTATATTTAGCGACCAACCGTGGGTTGCTGTACTATAGATTTAGCGACCAACCGTAAATACATACTATACATTTAGCAACCAATAGAAAGTCGCCCTTTTTACAGTTGTTATTAATAATAATATACATTTAATTAAGCACCACAAATCACATATTTTTATACACAAATCATAAAGACATACACAGTTAATCAGTATACCACAGTCATAGATCCATCACATAAACACAAAAGCACCACAATTATATATTCACAAAAGCATCACAATTATAATATCATTCACAATTAGACCATTTACAGATAGCTAGCTAGATCATTCACAAAAGCTCCAGAGATGATCATTCACAAAAATATCTTGTACCAGAAGTTACAAAATAGCAAAGATCAGCCACCCCATCTCATTTTTCATCTAACAAAATGGAGGTACACGCTATTAGTGACGACAATTCTTCTTGTGTTGCAGATCCAGAGCCTTGCCATCTTATTCTTCCCAGGCCATCAACCAGATATATGTATCTGCAGTTCAAGAGTACACCTACCTTATATTGACAAGAAAAAACTACTTTTAGTATTTATGAAATGATCAAAGAGAGTATTTATGAAAAAACTACCTTAATTAATGATTGTTAGATTTCCTCATCGCCTTGAGAAATGCTCGTCTCATAGGACTCAATGATAATACCCAAGAATCTATAAATGAGACCTGGAACATAACATTAAAGCATCTTAGCCATTATCAATGATGTGAAAAGGCAAAAAAAAATGGATAATGAATTGTACGGTTACAGGGTAACATCAGTGCCGTCCAAAATGGTATTCTCATTCTTAATTTTCTGCAACATAGTTCCAATAGCAAACTTCCAAAACAGGCACACAAAAGTACTTCACAGCAGCCAATTCTTTCTCCCTGGTGAAAAAGAGTAAATGCGGTGAGTGTGATAAAACTGTCACACGCATGGCACTTTTCTGAAAAGAAAAACAAACCAGTTTCGGAGGCAACGAACTATATCTGCTTGTTGTGTACCATTTCAGATGGCAATAAAATAACATGTTACAAGAACTACAGAATGATCACAGAGTGCACATAAATCGAAACGTCAAATAGCAATATAGTAGACTGAAATGCGTTAGGCTAAAATTACTGAATCAAGAACGCTAGATTCCAATTGGATTTTCTTCCAGATTGTCCATGCTACTTTCTGGTCATCTAACTCGATCAAGATCCTGGAAGATTTATTTTCATACTCTAAAGATTGACAAGAGAACCTACAGACAGCTATAGGCAGTAACAATTGCCATCTTTGGCAAAAAAAATCTAGCAGTGCTGGATTGTTGATGTTGAAGAATCAGCTCCAGAAATCAATTTTCCTAGAGGATCCTAAAACATTTTAGTGAAGAGCAACCGATGTGGGCATATGATAACACAGTAAACATACATGCCTTTTATAAGGAAAAAACAATATAAGTTGGCATTAATATAACTGTGACTAACTACTCAAAACATTTAATCAATAGGTCATAGAAACCGACTATCTGATGTGAATTGGTTGACATTACTAGCCTTGTCATGACACTATCAAAATAAATCAAGGTAGAATTTTAGTATTTTTCCTAATTTCGTATCTACACGGTAGTAATACGGTAGAATTTTAGCCTTGTCATGACATTACTAGCATTGCTATCTAATAAGGTAGTAATAAAATTTCTTTAAGTGAAGTCAACCTCATGTCACTTATTAATGTCACAAGTAAAGAATGTTAAACCCTATACCAGACCCGTGCTTGCTATTTCCAAGAAATGCAGACAACAGCTGTGTTTCTTCCAAACCATTCCAAACTGTCTCAAATAAAAGCTAAGCAATCAAAGCAATAGCCGTGTGACTAATTAATCTAATATTGGGCATCCAACGGTTTCAAAAAAGCTAAGCAATCAAATCAACAGTGGCAGTCTGCTTAGGATCTTCATCTGTCGCCATGCCATGCTCACCATAAGCTTCTTGCTCAATTTCCTTCACCTATGTAACGATCAATGAGAATTGTCAAAAAAACAAAGGTCTTCTATGCTGCAACATGGTGTGTATCTCAATTTCTTTCTCAAATCACTCACAAAGTGCACGGAAACATACTCTTCTAATCAAATCCACCGGCTCCATAGCACGACGCAGCTCCTCAGATTCCCATATATACCGAAGCTGAGCTGCACAATAGTAGAACCCAGTACTTAAGCTAAACTTAATCATCAAATAATAGAAGCGAGGTGCACAATCACAATGTGAGGAGCAGACCGTAGAATTTTCTAACATAGTAAAATCCTAACACTTACAGATAAACTTTAACCAAGCACCAAAACAACTTAACTCCATCAAGTCGCGGAGCACACGTCGCGGAGCCGGAAGTCGCTCTCCACGGCGTCGGCGTGGGAGAAGAGGAAGGCCGCCGCCGTGGCCAGGTCGTAACAGGGGACCAGCAGCGGCGTCACGGTGTCCCTGAGCGTGGCGTCCCCAAACTCCCGCCGTAGCGGCGACGACCTCTCCTCCAGCCTCGCCAGCGCGGCCGCCGCCAGCAGCGCATCGCCGGGGACAGAGAGGAGCGAGACGAGGGGTAGGGTCGGCATCGGACGCGCGGGGCACGGAGCTTGGCTCGGCCTGGCGTCCTGTGCGCGCGCAAGAGAGAGAAAGGAGGAGAGAGGTGAGAGAAGCGAGGGGAGAGAGAGCCGCTTGGGAGAGGGAACCAGGGCGACGGCGGCGGCTAGGGACCAGGGGCAGGGCGTGGTTAGGTCAAAGGGAGGAGCGGCGGCTGCTTCCTGATGGGCCCTAGTAGGCTTTAGGTTAGTTAGGTTTTTCTCTTTTTCTTTTCTAATTCCTTTCTAATTTCAAAATATAATTTTAAATAACCATAAAATTCATAATGATTAAACCAAAATTATTTATAAATAAAATATTAATTTTTGGACCAATAATTATTATATTATTTATTTAGTTTTTCATTATAGAAGAAATGATATTCAATATTCAAAATCAATCATGAGCATTCAAAAATCATGCCAAATACAAATAAATAACAAACACTTAAAAAAAATATTACCATAATTACCATTAATAACTAAATGTATTATTTTTATTTGATGATTTTTATGGTGTTACAGAAGGGAGAGATAGAGGCGATTACCATAATTACTCAGATATTGCATCATCTTCTGTAGGATGCTCGCTAAACTCATCATCATTGTTACCATGATTCACCACGCAATTTAGCGATCAATGTTTACTTGTTTTAATTAATTTTTAGTCACTAACATCTACATGTACGTTCAGGCTATAAGATTTGATAGTGATCCTTGCTCTATAGCGACCCACCGCTAGTCCCCGACGACATCTATAGCGACCAACCATAAGTTGTTAAATTTCTAGACTTTTAGCGACCAACCGACCGTTGCTACAAAAGGATTTAGCGACTGACCGTCGGTCCCTAACCTTTAGCAACCAACAGTTGGTGCCTAATAAGGGTCGCTAAAGATCAACCGTCGTGTAGTGACTCTAAAGGATGGCCATATACGACATAAGTGACGTTTGTGGCTCAACAGTAATGTGGTCTTACAGAACAAGGTGATGGCTGGCTGCGTTGCACGATTCAGCAGTGGTTGTCCATTCACAGCTTGTTCGGTTATTTTCAATTCATATGGATTGGAGAGGATTGATATGGATTGAAGGTGATTTTGACTTACTAGAGATTAAAATTCCCTCAATTCTCATCAATTCATATGGATTGGGGTAAAACCGAACAAACCCTCAGGGGTACTAGTTACCTATAGGCGGGTTAAATAACTGTTTGCATGGAAAGGCATGAAACAGGCAGTCCATGGGTTTGTCCAATCATGCACCACGCCAACAAGCGAAACCGTGCTTATAGGTGTAAATTGGAGCCGAGCTTGATGGGCTGTTCCGAAGCACGAAAAAATATGGTCCAGACACGACACTAAATATTTTAGTACCGGGCCGGCATAACCTGATATATCGGCCGAGTTTGGACCGAGATCGCGGCCCATAGGCGGGCACGAGCAAAGCCCGTTTAAGGCAGACACGAAATGGTCCATATAGAGGCAGGAAAAGGCCTATATATTTATTAAAACCGCACTTCATTCCGCATTTTCATTTACTTGATAAAGAACATAAAGCTAGAGTTGATGCTAGTTAGATGTTTTTTTGTAGTTTTGAATTAGAGTATACGATGTAATTTTACTTTTGTTATGAACATTAGATAATGAACTGAACGTACGAACTTTGTATAGAGCTGATTATACTCTTTTTTCTTCTAACAAAATGATTTTTAAATGAGGCATTGCATAGCTATGGTAACTTAATACAAATATTAAGTTTGCTTTTGTTCAAATTTATTTGTCTTATCTTTTATTTGTTTTATTAAATTTGTTTTGAATTTAGGGCTCTGATGTGAATTTTGGGCCCTGATGTGAATTTTGAGCCAAAAAATTGAATTTCGGGCCAAAAATTGAATTTCGGGCTTTTCATAATTTTGGGCTATCCGAAATAAGCCCGACACGTTTAAGCTTAGCTTGGCATTCAGTCCGTGCTAAATATCTTGGACTGTTGTCTCCACTCCTAGTACCGCCACATGCTTGGCATTCAGTCTCAATGGATTTTATCGAGGGCCTCCCCAAATCCAGGATCAGTGAGCTGTATTCTAGTAGAATATAAGGGTGATTGAGATTAACTTCATTTTAGATGATATATACTTCTTAAGGTATAACGTTGGTTTATTGTGTTGACATGGCACAAGGCAAGATGCTAAGGCTGTACTCATGTATATATAAATATGCACCGGAGGATGATTTACATGACAAGTAACAAAAATGCCGAGATTTAGGGACGCAACCGCAAGCCTTTACATTATAAGTAACAAAATTAGACGTCGTAACCTCAAGGCTCAAGCCCAACAGAAGCAAGGACTTAGTTATATGACCCTATCCTATTATATATAACCTTCTATCTTTAACGTATTGAAGAATTCACATGGTGGATCCTTCCTAAAGTCAACTAAAAAGATTAACACACAAATTAACTTATCATCCTATATGGTAATCACTACACATAAGGACAACCAATTAGTGATGGAAATTAAGCTGCTAAAATCAATAATAACTAGCCTGTCAAGTTTTACACCAGAAGGTGACTGATGGCCACGTGCGTGTGATGGCCACGCTTTGTTACTTCATCTAATAACCTATGCCACCTTTTACTGGACAAAAGGTGATGCAAAAAGTATTAGCCCTATACTCTTTTATAGTCAATAGTGGCATACAAAGATCTTTGTGAGTCACCCCTTCCTCACGCCCTAGAACTACCTACAAAAGCCATATTAATCTCTCACGATCCTCTAGATCTGATTCATAACTCAAACATTGCATTTGTTGCACAAGAGAAGATTTGATACGGGAAAGCTTATGTGAATACTGGCAAAGGCAAGAGACACGCAAGATGGCAAGAGGGTATGCTTGATTTGTGCTTCAAATGAAATAGAGTCATGTATGTATGCCTTCAAGGTTCAAGCTAAGTCACTGATCGATTGTCGATAGCAATTTTGGGTCTATATATCAAAATCTTTCTCACTCTCTCCTTAAATCTAGTTTTCTTTCTCTTTTACGGATTTTGGTAGCTGCTTCCTGCTCGTTGCTATGATTTCTTCATGAAAAATAGGGAAGCCAATGAATAGTGATTAGTTTGCCTAGTAGGTATTTTCTTATAAATCGAAGAAGTCTGAATTAATCACAAGGGGAACGTAGTGTCAAACATAAGACAAACTTTGACGGTACTAATTGGTTGCCCGTGTATTGCGACGGCTTACAACAATACTCATATAAACTATCCACCAAAAAATTTCAATAATTTTTATTGATTGTCTCCGCTCTCCGTATAATATTTTTTTATTTGGCTAACTGATGTTATTATTTACTCCATCCAATATGTCTTGGTACAACACAACCAATAAAGTGAGCGATTAGAATAGAGTTCACAACGACTGACTGAACGAATAGAGATTAAAAAATAACAAAATTCTACCATACAGAGATCAAATAAGAGAAAGTTTGTGAGCTCAAATTTCTAAAATAAGTCGCATGAACTCAAACCTATAAAAAAGATATATCAAAATATGTAGTGATTGCTAAAGTCAGGCATCAATAAAAACCGGATGCGCTCCATATAAATTATGCTACTTCGTAGCAATTACTAACGCTTAAAATCAACAAATAACCTTTCATTTTACTGTTAGTGTGACAAATCATTGTTGCTCCATCCAATTCAGCAACCTCAAACACCATGGAGTCCATTGCGACAATATGGTCTCAGAAACGATCTAATGCTTGTAAAAGCCAAGAACGTCGTGCTGTGCTTGAGCTGTAGCCTCGGCCCATAGTGCTGGTCCGGCCCGACATGATTATATTTTTTTATTTTACAAAAAACGTATATACACATATATATATATATAATTTATATTCAATATTAAAAATATCTGAGCATGATGTTCTACTGGTTAGACAGCTCTACCCACTGTCTCTCGCCATTCTTCCATCAAGGCATGAGTTCGAACCCCACCTCTTGTACTGTTTTTTAACATTTTACGCTGATTTAATTAAATGGGCCGACGGACTAACGGACTGGTCCGACACAGTCAGCAGGCCGGCATGACGTGCCTAGGCCAGAGTTGTGGCCCGCGGGCGTCTGGCCCATGTCGGGCCGCCGTTTGACCATGCGTGCACCGGATTAATTTGAAATAGTTGTAAGGGTTTATTTGTAAAAAGATGACGTGTGACGACCGTTGAAACTGGTGCTTTATTTATAGTATAAACTAGTCAGATGCCCCATGCATTATTAGGGCTTCTATATATCATGAGTAGACTTTATTTTAATAATACATAAAAAATATGTGTATTCTGTTGGTTAGTTGGGTATAGACGTAGAGTCAACAATCAAGGTTCAAATATCCATTTGTGCACAACTTTACCTTATTTTTGCATAAAATGGGAATGATGACGCACATGACTACGAAACCGTGGAAACCAGGAAATTGGTGCTTTAAATATAATAGATAAGAGACTAATTGTAAGGACTAGGAAAGTGAATTGTGCTTAAATCGTAGCCACTAGATATAATGGAATAGATGTTATATCTTCAGCCTTAGATGGAGAGGCCATTAGGGTAGGGGCGCATCAGAAGGGGGAGTGGGGGGGCGCTTGAGGCTCCAACCCTCTACTTCCATGAAACTCCACTAGATAAAGATATAAAGAATAGAGAAGGGAGGAGGAGGAAGAAGAGAGAAAAATAAGTCCCCCACCCTAGTGGAGAAAGGGACGGAGGCTAGAGGAGAAGAAAGGAGGAAGAAGAATAGAGCAAAACAAGCCAACTCCCCTTTAACCCATTTCTAGATCCACCACTGCATTAGGGTGACATTGTCTTGACCGGGGAGTGTGAGGTGAGTGACAGTGGTGGCATTTCCCTTATTGTCCATGTTAGAGTAGATCGGATTTCTCTAGGTGTGTATTTAAATACGTACGTGGTGTGAAAGGGGGTCACAACCACAAAGTTGTTGCGCCCCCGATAAAGGCATGAGGAAAGAATCGAGCTTGCTGCCTTGACTGGGTCAGATGAGATCAACCCCAACTTTCCTCTTTGATTTCATACTTACTTGCTTATACTTAGAACTTACTTTCTTAGCTGCTGAATTTCTTAACTCAAAATTTCCACTATTTAATAAATGGATATATATCAATACCAAGGCGTTATAGTAGCCTGTTATAGCTACCGAACTTAACGACTATAGTATACCTTTCTACCTCAAAGCATAGAACTTAGTCTTGAGAAAGATAGCTGTATTTTTTGACCCCTTAATCCAAAATCATATACGCTCTATTAAACCCATATTTGCTACGTGCTTTCTGAACATGTTGAGTGGAAGCTAATGTTAGGAAAGGGATCCCGACAAAGGGAGGGTCTAGCCCTTTAAGCCTTCACTATGGTAAATCATGATTATCGAGTTACTAGCTTCTTGGGTTTTGAGCCAAAATCATTGTAAGCTTTTACTAGAGTTCGTGGTCCTTTTTTATATGTACAATTATATTTTGTTCATGTACACTTTTTCCCTAATAATCTATTAGGGAATATTCCTAAATATTCTATGTTTACAAGACACATTGCCTCAATGGCATCAAAGTTCTTTCACACCTAGAAAACCTTTGGTTGTGGGACTCCTCGGTGTTCGGTGTCATTGGAAGTCCTTTATTAGGGCATCAATCTTATTGACTTCAAGCAAGCCTTCAGGCGCTTAAGGTGATGTTACATGTTTTGGTCTTCTTCAGTGGTCTAATTGAACGAACGCTTTCCTTCCAAAGTCACCCTTCGCGACCAAAATAAGTTGGGAGTGGCTGCATTTTGGTTGAGGCCCCAAGCCATTGGTCAGAACTCAAAGACTTTGGTTAGAGTTAACCGTTGAGCTAATGGTTCTTGGCTTTTGCCTTTGAAGAGCTAGTTTAAGAACTCTTGGGTTGAAGCCTTTGCTCCCCAACTGTCCCATATACACTAGTAAAGAAAAAGAAGAGGAAAAGGAGAAAAAAGAGGGAAAGAGGTTGTGCTACATTTGTGCAGAGACGGAGCACCAGGAAATATCCGCGCTAGATCCCTAGGCATGCATCCTGCATCCCTGTGTTAATTTCCCAATGCATCCCACTCTCACGATCGAGAAATATAGCCCTTAGCTACAATTGGCGTTGCATCCATTGTCATATCAGGGGGGGAATTCTAGAACAGACTGATAGCGCAAACTCTCTAGCTAGCAATGGGAGATGTAAAGCTTAAAAGACCAAAGCTCAAAGAGTGCTGGGAGAGGAGCAAACGGTATCCCTTTGAGTGCTCACTAGATAGGACTGAGAGTGGAGGGGTGGGTAGGGGTTGTTAATAGCAGAGATTCGTCTTGGTATGATATGCAATAACAATGGTGAGCCTTTTGGGCTTTTATTATATATATTAGGGTTTGTTCGTTTTGTTGCTAATACATGTGGGTTTAGTAGGATTGTGTCGGTTTAAATCCATAGCAAGTTAAAATACGTCTCAATTCCGATATCTGTTTAAATCTTATTGGACATTAACTCAATAATATCATAGTTGATCTGAATCTGAGGCACTGTTTTAAATGTCCGGCTAAGGGCCTTAGCGGCGAGTTTTTGGATAAGCTATAAAGGCTATAGCCGGCTATAGCCGCAAGCTATTCCGTTTAGCGGGTTTTTTTTTTAAAAAAAAACATGATATAACTTTATAGATAGTTTAAATGTTCAATATTTGAATCAGACAGTTCAAACTAGTAGTTCAAATGTTCAGTAATAAATCAACATATATACATGCAAATTTAACGTTCAACGACACATGTAAACGTCATTTAACCACTACCTAACAAACATTAAGTTAAAGAACCTGCCCACAATTTGGTTTTGGGCCTCAATGTTTTAAAAGTTCGGCCAGTAAAAAAAGCTGCATGTTTAGCAGCTAAATCAAGCTAATGTTAGGTATTTAGCGGGCTAAATAAGACTATTAACGGCTAATTCTAATTAGCGCTAAATAGTGTATCTCTTAGCTCCAGACCTACTGAAAGGCTATAGCCAGCTAATAAATAGCCGCTATTAGTCGGCTATTTAAAACCTTGATCCGAAGAGAAAATATAAATATAGATTTGTTACGAGCAATATCCGTCCGATCAGATTGCTTTCTGTACGTAGTGTGTGCGTGGTGTGATGGTAGTTGGTTGAAAGAGGTGATTGTGACTAGGGGTTGGGAACCGAACGAGACAAGGCCTTGGAAACGTGGCTCTCCCAACTCCTGCGGTGAGGAAAGCTAGCATGCATGTGCTTGATACGGGAAGCTTGCTGCGAGCCTTTACACAATTCTAGTGCTCAAGATCGAGGCCGTCCGTCGATGACAGTGGGGCCATGGATCTGGAGCAGCACTGGACTTTGTTGAACTCAGGATCGAGATGCACTAGTCATGGAATCAAACTATACAACCGTTCTTTCATTTTTGTGTATTAGAGCAAATGTCTATGAACTGAACCTGCAGTCAGTGTCATTTTGGTGAAGAGCAATGCAACCTGTCCAGTGCTGCTCTCTCTCTCTATATCATATCAATGCTAGTAATTCATCACCACAGGAGAAGAAAATCGGTACGGCCCAGCTTGATCAGCACCGTGCGTTATTGGCGTCATGGAGTCAGTGCACACTAATCTCATGCAACCAAAATTAATCCTGAGCTTTTCTGTTGGGCCAGAATAGAACCGCCGAGGAGAGTATGGTTTTCTTGGTTGTCGTCCTAAGGTCGACCTAAGTTTATATATAAGGCTTCCATTATTTGTGGCGACGGCCATTGTTTGCATGATATTAATAAATGAATTAATCTATCACTTACGACATTCGTTCTAAACTATGATTTTTTTTGGTTTTCTGCATACATTACTTCAACAACATATCTAGTGTATATCAAAATCTAAAATCTAAAATACCTTAAAATTTAGAATGTATGGAGTAATAAATTAGTCGACTAAGAAGGTATTTGAATGTACTAGATATAATTGTTAGTTGGCTAAAAATTGATATTGAAATTAGCCAGCTAACAAATAGTTAGCTAACTATTAACTAATTTGCTAACTAGTAGCTGAACTATTAGCTAGACTGTTTGGATGTCTTAGCTATTTTTAACAGCTTATTATTAGTTCTAGTACATTCATCAAACAACCCTCTAAGAAACAACGTACTCCAATGCAATAATGCGTTAGTCCGGTGCAGATTGCAGAAGCTGGCGCACCTCCGCCTCGGATTGTTAGTAGTGGTTGAAAATTAGATTCGGCCTCGCTCAACCGCTTGTGAACGGGAGATCTACGATCCCATATTACTAATAGACTTGTCTGAGTTGTTGAGTTTATGATCTAAATTCTAAAAAAGACGGTCAAAGTTGGCGAGCGAAACGCAGGCTCGTCGTCGAGAGGCTCGGGCCGGAGAGTTTCCTACTCACTTTAGGGTTTCGCCTCTACAATTACACTTGTAATCCGCAGAAGATAGTAATCTCATTGTAAATCTCATGCGATAACCACCCGAAAAAATATTGAGATTGTTGCTGGCCGGCGTATGTGGTTTTTACCTTCGCTCTAGAGAGGTTTTCCACGTTAAAATCTGTATCTTCTCTGTGTTTGATCTGCTTTGTGTCGTATTGATTTATAACATGAGTGAAGACCAAAAAACTAATGAGATAGCAGATGATTCAGTGTTATTTAATGAGGCAACAACGGATAATAATTCAGATAAGTGGATTTAGATTAAGCAAGAAGAGCTTAAAGCTATGAGCAATAACTAAGAGTCGCTTCCACAGCCCTCGAGGACAGTTGGTATTATATTGCTTCATCATCTTAATTTTCCAATGCATCCCATCCTTTTTTTAACTGCATCCCATATATCCTCGCTAGCCCTCGCTCGGGTACACTTGGCACTGCATTCGTAGTCACTCCAACAAGAGTCATTGTTGGGGACTTGTTCTCAAATGCTATAAATTAAGAATAAGGCAACACAAAATATTAAATGATAATGTCCTCCGTCCTTCGAAGCATTATCTCCCTCAGGATATAATGATCTTCAGACGAAGGTTATGAATGACATACCTTCATCAATGCAATGTATGTTCATATACATAGGAGTGTATGAAATATAAGAAACAATATAAACAATCATATGACATTACTAATTCATTCTCATTATATTATTCTGGAAAAACAGAAACAATATTGAATTATAAAAAGGTACCTTCGGCTTGATAGAAGGTAAAAGTACAAGCATGACGCAAAAATGAATACCAGTCAGCGTGAACAGTACGAGGGTACTGTTCATCTACTTATGGATAACTCTATGAGGAAGAGATAGCCTTTTCCCTTTAAGTCGGTTCCTTTTTCCGCCATTTAGCCGAAGCTCCCCTGCGCGTAGCTTCGGAGCAACTCCAACCTTCATCACGATCATGCTTTTTACATCGTACATGCTTTTAGCCCGAGTCCGAAGGTACCTGTTCATATGTCACACTTGGAAGATATTGTTAAATCACGTTTTTGAGGACCTTCGGAGGACGAAGGCCCCCAACAGTAGCCCCTCGCAGTATTAATTTGTTTAAGATAACAAATTTAGACTGCGACATGGACAAAGGCCTTAAGCCGAAGGTCCGAAAAAACACCTTCCCTTTGCTAGAATAACAACAGTCAATGACAGATGGGGGCCCCCAACTTGGGTGTGCTGAGCGTATAAATAAGAACTCGCACCAACCACACTTGATACACTGCTTGTGCCATTTGCTTTATTTTCTCAATTTCATAGCTCTTGCTCACTAACGCTTGCTAGTTTCTCAAGCTTTCTGAGCTTCGGTTAGAAAGACACATTTTCGTCATCTCTGAAGGAAAAAATGTCTCAAGACAAGAAGGTTGCTGCTGAGACGAAGCCTGCTGAAAAGGAGAAGCTTTTTGAGGAGAAAAAGGCTGTGAATCCTTACATGGCTGGATTTATCGAGTCAATGGCAAAATCAAATACAGAGAAGATTACTAAGGAGATACTTGAGGGCCTGTCTGAAGATACTGGTGACAGTGACAGTTATGATGCGGAAAGTGGGGGCGAAGATTCTGAGGATCGACCCTGGAGACCAAGTCATACAATTTTCGGAAAATCTACCATCAAGCAAAGTCACCTCAAAAACATGAGAGGAAGGTACTTTCAGGATATGTCTATTGTGAGGGCTGGCGGAGACAACAATGTTCCTGCGCCTGAGGAGAACGAAGTTGTGATTTTCCGAAGCTTCTTCAAAGCTGGGCTTCGGTTTCCGCTAAGCAGGTTTGTAGTTGAAGTGTTGAAAACCTACCAAGTTTTCCTTCATCAGTTGACCCCCGAAGCCATATTGAGGATGTGAGTCTTCATCTGGGCAGTAAGAAGCCAATGGATAAAACCAAGTGTGAAGTGCTTATGCAGCATGCACGAACTTCTGTATGAGACGAAGGTCATGGGGAAAGAACAGTATCATAACAACTTTGGTTGTTATTGGTTTATCGCCCGTCCCAACGCCAGCCACCCAGTGCCAACATTTCGGAAGAGATGGTCCGGAAATTGGATGGAAGAATGGTTTTATGTGAAATGACTTGACAGCGAGGGAGGACATCAAAGAGGTTATCATGCACCCCATATGGTCCTGCTTCGGCCTCCGAAGGCCGAAGGTTGAAATTGATGAAGCTGCTGAAGCGTGCCAAAAGGCGTTTGGTATTTTGTGCTTCTTCATTGGTACCAGAGATTTGATTCAAGAGCATATAGCCTTCAGAGTATGGCCGCTTGTAGAGAGCTGGGAAATACCGAAGGAAACCATCACCAAGTCTAGCGAAGGTGAATTGGTCCGGTTGAAGTACACATTCAGATATGGGGATAAATTCGATGAACCAAATGATGATTGGTTGAAATGCATCGAAGTTACAAGTGATGAACTACTTGGATCATACTCCAAGGCAGAAGATAATGCACTATCTACAGCCTTCGGAGGTCGGGGAAAAAAGAGAATAAACAGAGTTTTTGACGCCATTGACTTCGTCTACCCCGACTACCACTACCTAGTGCGGGGGCAAGGGAAGAAGAGGAAAGCTGCTGCTCTGGCCGCCCCGGCTGAACCTGTGCCAAAGGATGTGGGCAAAAAGATGAAGGTACTTACCCACCGGGCACGTTATATTAAACCGGCTGTCGTGCCTGAGTTTGGCGGGGAGGCCTCTTCGGCTGCTGAATCAAGAGAATCTGTTCCTCCGATGCAGAAGGCTGAAAAACCGGCTACAATGCCGAAGGCACCTTCGGTTGAGCTAGTTGAAATGAAGGTTGACAAAGATAAGACTAACAGGTCAACAACCGAAGAGGTGACAAAGATGCCTGGGATTTTAAGTCCTTCAACAGAAACAACAGCGCTGAAGGCAGAAAAAGTTCTGCCACAACTCCTAAGAGAAGGAGGATGGTAAATGCGTTAGATATTTTAGAAACAACCGACTCCATAAGTCCCACTCCCACAGGGAAGGTTGCCGAAGCTGATAAAACGCAACCCAAAGCTGATACTAAGCAAATAGGAGTCGAGACTACAATAACCCAGGCTAAAGCCGAGGCAGAGCCCACGGTGCCTACTGAGACGAAGCTTGCCACCACCGAGCAGAAGGCCGAAGGAATAACTCCAGATATTAATATAGCTTTTGAGAAGAGTGCGGCTAAAGAGGTCAAATCCCTTGCCCCTGAAGCACTCTCCGAAAATCTTGATTATATCATTTGACATGCTTCGGGAAAGAGATTATCCGAAGAAGAAATTTTTGAAGCTAAACACTATGCCCGAGAACTGAAGTATCCGAAGGGGGCCTTAGTGTTTAATGGTATGGACAAAGATGATTTCCTGTACTGCCTCCCAGACAACAAAGAATTGTCCGTTTGCCGGGAGATGGGTAGAAGTATGGGTTTCCCAAAGCTCGAAGCTGGCCTTTGCGCCATGACGAAGGCCGATCTTGCAGATAGTCTTGCATACAACAGTCTAAAGGTACAAAAATTGTGAATTGTGAAGCTTATGAACTCTGGAATGAAGCCTTTTATCCTCATGTGAATCCTTTTATCCTTTCTTGCAGGGCTTAATACTTAGCAACGCCCTACGGGTGCAAAAGAATGCTGAAGACGAGAGCTGCACTATAGCTCTCAACAACCTTTGAACAGAGGTTATCAGGCTGAGGAACGAAGCCACGGAAAAAGACAAAATCCTACTGTCATTGGTGGACAAGGTAAAAGAAGATGAAGCTAGTTTCAAGGCTCAAGCTGAAATTCAAAAGAATGAGATTGATGACCTTCGGAAGCAGCTGGCCGAAGCCAAAGAAAATTGTGGTCTCGCAGAGGCCAACCGAGATATTAGTGAATATTGGAGAAATTATTTAGAAAAAGCAGTCGATGAACTCCACACATCCAAAGAAAGATGCTTCGAAAAATCCCTGGGCTACGTGGAGAAGATAAAGGCTAGCTTCGCCAACGTGGGTGCCTATTCAAATGAAGATAACTTTATACGAGGCAACCCCGAAGGTGTTATAGAATGGATAAGCGGAGAGTCCTAAGCTTTTGAAGAAATTTTAAGTGATTGCGGGGATGTCTGCGCGTTTTCTGGTGCGAGAGGAATTTCAGCCATCTTGGAGAAGGCGGGTTGCGAACATGTCAAAACCCTGGCCCAGGCCGAAGCTGCCTTCTCTGTGGATGTCACGAAGGATCCCTGAGCCGAAGCAAGCTTAATGGGCGGAAAATTTTACACTAACATCTGGGCAAATGGCGGCCGAGAATTGTCTCACGAAATAATGAAGAAAAGTGAAAAATATATTCATGACGCTCGAGAAGCAGCGAAGAAAGCTGAGGAAGCTGCAGAACGCGAGAGACGGATAGGTATTTGTAACACCCTAAAGTTCAATCTTGTGAAGACAAGGAAAAATTCTCAAAAGATCTTAAATCAAAACACCTTTCCTTAAAGATAATCATAATTTAGAAGTTTCCACTCATGAATATGTTAAAAATACATAATTAAAGATACTTAGATAATCTAAATTGCCTTTGGGTTAGATTATAAAGAAGAATCATGATTAAACTATTTCTTAATATATATAGTCTACAAAATAAATTTGGTTTCCCTAGAAGTAATAAGGTATGGATTATTCTCTACTATATGATTAAAAGCTTGTCTAAAAGAACTAAAATAAATAAAGAAATATATAAAATATGTTTTTGCACATTATGCTGAAGTTCTATATGTGTATCCAAATTAAGTGTTTGAACTTTAAACTTGTGTTGATTTGAAATTCAAATGGAAAGGAAAATAGAAAATAGAAAATAAAAGGAGAAGGGAAGAACTAAGAAAAACACTACATAAAATAAAATAAAAATTAGAATAAACATCCTTCACACTTATAATATTAAATTATACTATTCAAACTGAGGACAAGTTATTCACAAAGTTTGAACTCAAACTTGAAATTCAAATTGGATTTGAAATTAGAGAAAAGAAAATACAAAATAAAAAGAAAAAGGAGAAAAACCCTAACTGGGCCAGATTACCTCATTTCGGCCCACTACAATTTCACCTCCGCGCGGCCCAGGTGAACGCAACGCGCGCGCGCGGGGGGGGGGAACATCTCGCTGACGTCGCGGGGCCCGCGCGTCATCCTCACGCTTGCCGCGCTCCTGTCACCGCTGACGGGTGGGGCCCCCTGCCCAGTCGCTCACGCCCGCGCTCACTCTTCCCTGCTTCTTTCGCTGATCCGCGGGGCCCACGTGTCGGATCGTCTTCAACAGCTTCGCCGAGCTCGCCGCAACGATCGCGCGCGACATCCTCGCCGGTAACCTCGCCGTCCAGCGGAGTCCGACCGGGCAGGCTCCCCCTGGACTCGGAACCACGTAGCTATATAAGACCGGGCCGTTCCTCGGCGTCCATATCATCCACCATCACCGAGCGCAGAGAGAAGAGAGAGGAGCGCCGCCGCCGTGGAACGTCGTGGTTGGAGGGTCTCAGCTCTTGAAATCGGGTCGGGGAGTGTCGCATTCACCTGGGGATGCCGTGTGTGCCATCAATTCGAGTCGAACGCCGTCAGGACTCGAGCAATCGCTCGTCGCACTCCGAGCACCACCGCGGATCCGCTCCTCGCCGTGGCCGACGACACCTGACCGACAATCCGTGGAATAAACTACTCCGGTGAGTTCGCCGTCCCCTAAGCACCGTGTAGCAGCTTTTAATTGAGCTCTTGGGCACTGGAACATTGGATTGTGTTGCTCCGGCGATGGCTCCGCCGCGGTTGGTGGGCGGCGCCACCGTCGCTCGGCGAAGAATTGGGGGAAATGCTCGCGACCGTGGGATTGCAAACGGACGGCTGTGATTAGGTTAAGGAGATACCCCTTCGCTGGGCCGATCTGGTCCGTAGGATTCAATCGGAGGGCTGCGGCGTGATCTCGGCTTCATTAAATCTGGGCCGTTGATCGCCGATCGAACGGCTGTCGTCGCGTACCGGTTCGAGTGGGAAATGATCTAATCTGAGCCACCCACTTGAGATCGGGCGGCCCACATTAAATCGTGCCCTTTTGGTTTGCGTGTTTTGCGTATAAGCCCTCGGGTTTTAATGAAATCAACCCGCCGTCCTAGGCGGCTGTGCACTGAGCCTTAGAAATATTACACCGAGCCCCCTGTGCTTCCCAGTAATTGAGGCCCAGTCCAGCACAGTTATAAATTGAATAAATGATTAGGAAATTGAATTTTTAATACAAAAATAATCCTTAGAACTTAATTAATTCATAACTAATTCATTTTAGCTCCAAATTGAGTCATTCCAATTCCTAAAATTTTGTAATAATATTCTCTACCATTTAGAATCACTGTTTTGACATGAACTCTGTCAGAAAATTTATTTATCATTTAATCATATTTTAATCACATTAAACCTTGGGAAAATCATAACTTGAATTCTACAACTCCAAAATTAATAATTCTTTTTCCTGTGATCTTATTTTAATATGTAGATTATTAATATGTACTTTGGCATACATGTTTGGTGTAATGATTATTTTGCCTATACACTGTTTGTTTGTATTACTACGACTAGCAGTGAGGTCACGTGTCACCTGAAGATCATCCTGGTACCTGGATTCTCAAGGCCCAGGCAAGTTGTGCCCTTGATCACTTCTTTTACCCAGCCATGTTCTGATTAATCATAATGATCTGCATAGGTTAATTTTGATGGGACCCAATAGGTTACCCTAGTTTGACTATCTTTATACCTTGTTTACCACTGAACTTTCTGGGTAGTACTTGCTAGTGCTATATGTGGTTTTGGGTATGGAGATACACTATTCATGGTTACACTTTTGTTATCAGTTGTTATTTATTGTTCATGATGAGATCATTATGTTAATTGGAACATGGAGCGACCACCCGGGAAAACAGTGCTACCACAAGGGTAGTATGGGATGCCCTTGGCTGATTAATTAGGAAAGCTAGTGGAAGACTACCTTACCCGAAAGGGGCAAGGGCAGTAGGGGAGAGGTCAGTGTAGGGAGGCCCTCGGGAGGATTTTGCTGCTGATGGCGGTCCTGCAAGGGATTCCTGCACTGGATCTTCCTATAAACTGTAGCGGGTTTTCGGAAGCTAGTGGAACTTTGTAAAGGCCTCGTAGTGGATCCCTAGCCATTCACCTCGGAAGTGTCTAAGGGCTTTGCAAACCCTGGCGACATGGGATACACGACTTGTGGGTAAAGATGCGCAACCTCTGCAGAGTGTAAAACTGGTATACTAGCCGTGCTCACGGTCATGAGCAGCTCGGACCCTCACATGATTAATTTATGGAACTAAATTCAATTTGTCATATGCATTGCATTGCAGGTGGTGTTGTTACTTTTGTTCTATTACTTAATTGGGTTGGTATTCACTTATACTTAGTAACTGCTAATAAAATTTTGACCAACTTTAAAAGCAATGCTCAGCTCTAACCATCTTCTTTGGTAAGCCTTACACTTTATGAGCTCCCACCTTTGGCGAGTTCATGCACATTATTCCCCACAACTTGTTGAGCAATGAACGTATGTGAGCTCACTCTTGCTGTCTCACATACACCACAGGTCAAGACCAGGTACTGCAGGATGATGCTCATGGAGGATGCTGTGATGAGTTCGTGAGAGGTCTAGGTCGTCGTCTCCCAGTCAACTTTGGGTTGCTGGACCGTTGTCTCCCTATAATGTAATTATTTATTTTGTATAGAACTCCTGTTATATATAAAGTTGTGACATTCGATCCTGTGCCACTATACATCATATGTATGAGACTTGGTCCCAGCATACCTGGTGTTTATGTTAACCCCGGGTTTTGGACCCCTAGAATCCGGGTGTTACAGAAGTGGTATCGGAGGAATGTTGACTGTAGGACGAAACCTAGATAGAACTGGACAATCCTTATTTACTTACCTCTGCTACTCTAATTCTTTTCTAAGCTTATCTTAATCTTTTCTCATCTATTTCCGCTTTACTCTGATTATTCTTACCTCTTTCAATCTAAAGACAAATGTGGGTTTCACACTTTGAAATCCTGTGCCTAAAGTGACCTTTAGGAATAGGAGACCTACTCTTAGGGACAAAAACAAAACTATTTTTATAAGTGTCTATGCATTTGAATGTTTGTTCTTATGATACTTGTTTGATTTGGATCTTTGATTGAGTGTGATGGGTTGTGGAGTAATGTCCACAATTACATCTGCATATACATCTAGGCATAAAGGATAGCATTTGTAAGACAACTAGACAACCTAGAGTATCCCCTTGGAACATATCTAGCTTAAGAGATTTAACTTATCCTAAAAGATCCCATTCTAACCAATTCATCTTATCTTAAAAGATTCTCCCTTATCTTAATAGATCCATCTCATCTTAAAAGATACTCATATTATCTTGAAAAGATTCTATCCTATCCTAATAAAATCTAACTGACCTCAAAAGATTCTACCTTATCCCTATGGATTCATCTTGTCCTAATAAGCATATTTACCCCACCCTAGTAACAACCAAGATCTAATCCAAAGTAATTAGATATTATCTAGTCTAATCTAGTTACATCCAACCTATATCATATAATCCATCCTATCTTAAAAGATTCTAACATATTTATCCCACCCTGGTAGATCTAGCTAATCTTAACTAGTTTAATCTAGTCATACCCACCTAATCTGGATTCTATCTAAACCAATATGATCTAAGCTAGATTGAGTTACTTAATGCTGATACAAAGGATAAGGCCATACTCCTAAATCACTTAAGCCTAATTTGGAGACTTACATCAACTTGGCCATACACAACAACTCGACCTATATAACAAGTTACATAACTTATCCAATCAATAAAGTCTTAATGGATTGCATAATCTATCAACCACCACTTGACATCAAACCAGATTTTGACCCACGTAATAGGTTACATGACCTATCCAACCAATCTAGAGGCAAACAACCAAACCAAATTTTGACCAATCTCATTTAACTCCTAAGCCACCCACTAAACTAGCTGCTCTACCTACTTGTCACCCACAAATCTATCTTAAACCATAGGTCCCTAACTCTGGTGGCAACCCCAAGAATGAAGACACCAAGGTCTGAAAAAGAACAGCTCAACCTCGACAAGGAAGAAGATGATCAACTTCATCAAGGGAGGATGAACACCAACCCAAGCCTTCAAAGATCAAGCTAAATCATCAAGATGAATCAAGAGCCACAAATCTTGGATGGAGTCTTTCCTTACCCTACACTTTCTTACCTAAACCCATCTATGCTTTAAAGACATCTTCTATCCTACATGATTATGTGGACATACATATATATACCCATGCTCTCCTAATCACTTACTAATGAAAAGAAAGAGAGACTCTTGATTTTGAACTAATTAGAAACTAAAAGCTAAATTTCAAATCACTCTTCCTATATCCCTTTTCTTACAAATCTCGGGGACGAGATTATTTTTAAGGGGGGTAGGATTTGTAACACCCTAAAGTTCAATCTTGTGAAGACAAGGAAAAATTCTCAAAAGATCTTAAATCAAAACACCTTTCCTTAAAGATAATCATAATTTAGAAGTTTCCACTCATGAATATGTTAAAAATACATAATTAAAGATACTTAGATAATCTAAATTGCCTTTGGGTTAGATTATAAAGAAGAATCATGATTAAACTATTTCTTAATATATATAGTCTACAAAATAAATTTGGTTTCCCTAGAAGTAATAAGGTATGGATTATTCTCTACTATATGATTAAAAGCTTGTCTAAAAGAACTAAAATAAATAAAGAAATATATAAAATATGTTTTTGCACATTATGCTGAAGTTCTATATGTGTATCCAAATTAAGTGTTTGAACTTTAAACTTGTGTTGATTTGAAATTCAAATGGAAAGGAAAATAGAAAATAGAAAATAAAAGGAGAAGGGAAGAACTAAGAAAAACACTACATAAAATAAAATAAAAATTAGAATAAACATCCTTCACACTTATAATATTAAATTATACTATTCAAACTGAGGACAAGTTATTCACAAAGTTTGAACTCAAACTTGAAATTCAAATTGGATTTGAAATTAGAGAAAAGAAAATACAAAATAAAAAGAAAAAGGAGAAAAACCCTAACTGGGCCAGATTACCTCATTTCGGCCCACTACAATTTCACCTCCGCGCGGCCCAGGTGAACGCAACGCGCGCGCGCGGGGGGGGGAACATCTCGCTGACGTCGCGGGGCCCGCGCGTCATCCTCACGCTTGCCGCGCTCCTGTCACCGCTGACGGGTGGGGCCCCCTGCCCAGTCGCTCACGCCCGCGCTCACTCTTCCCTGCTTCTTTCGCTGATCCGCGGGGCCCACGTGTCGGATCGTCTTCAACAGCTTCGCCGAGCTCGCCGCAACGATCGCGCGCGACATCCTCGCCGGTAACCTCGCCGTCCAGCGGAGTCCGACCGGGCAGGCTCCCCCTGGACTCGGAACCACGTAGCTATATAAGACCGGGCCGTTCCTCGGCGTCCATATCATCCACCATCACCGAGCGCAGAGAGAAGAGAGAGGAGCGCCGCCGCCGTGGAACGTCGTGGTTGGAGGGTCTCAGCTCTTGAAATCGGGTCGGGGAGTGTCGCATTCACCTGGGGATGCCGTGTGTGCCATCAATTCGAGTCGAACGCCGTCAGGACTCGAGCAATCGCTCGTCGCACTCCGAGCACCACCGCGGATCCGCTCCTCGCCGTGGCCGACGACACCTGACCGACAATCCGTGGAATAAACTACTCCGGTGAGTTCGCCGTCCCCTAAGCACCGTGTAGCAGCTTTTAATTGAGCTCTTGGGCACTGGAACATTGGATTGTGTTGCTCCGGCGATGGCTCCGCCGCGGTTGGTGGGCGGCGCCACCGTCGCTCGGCGAAGAATTGGGGGAAATGCTCGCGACCGTGGGATTGCAAACGGACGGCTGTGATTAGGTTAAGGAGATACCCCTTCGCTGGGCCGATCTGGTCCGTAGGATTCAATCGGAGGGCTGCGGCGTGATCTCGGCTTCATTAAATCTGGGCCGTTGATCGCCGATCGAACGGCTGTCGTCGCGTACCGGTTCGAGTGGGAAATGATCTAATCTGAGCCACCCACTTGAGATCGGGCGGCCCACATTAAATCGTGCCCTTTTGGTTTGCGTGTTTTGCGTATAAGCCCTCGGGTTTTAATGAAATCAACCCGCCGTCCTAGGCGGCTGTGCACTGAGCCTTAGAAATATTACACCGAGCCCCCTGTGCTTCCCAGTAATTGAGGCCCAGTCCAGCACAGTTATAAATTGAATAAATGATTAGGAAATTGAATTTTTAATACAAAAATAATCCTTAGAACTTAATTAATTCATAACTAATTCATTTTAGCTCCAAATTGAGTCATTCCAATTCCTAAAATTTTGTAATAATATTCTCTACCATTTAGAATCACTGTTTTGACATGAACTCTGTCAGAAAATTTATTTATCATTTAATCATATTTTAATCACATTAAACCTTGGGAAAATCATAACTTGAATTCTACAACTCCAAAATTAATAATTCTTTTTCCTGTGATCTTATTTTAATATGTAGATTATTAATATGTACTTTGGCATACATGTTTGGTGTAATGATTATTTTGCCTATACACTGTTTGTTTGTATTACTACGACTAGCAGTGAGGTCACGTGTCACCTGAAGATCATCCTGGTACCTGGATTCTCAAGGCCCAGGCAAGTTGTGCCCTTGATCACTTCTTTTACCCAGCCATGTTCTGATTAATCATAATGATCTGCATAGGTTAATTTTGATGGGACCCAATAGGTTACCCTAGTTTGACTATCTTTATACCTTGTTTACCACTGAACTTTCTGGGTAGTACTTGCTAGTGCTATATGTGGTTTTGGGTATGGAGATACACTATTCATGGTTACACTTTTGTTATCAGTTGTTATTTATTGTTCATGATGAGATCATTATGTTAATTGGAACATGGAGCGACCACCCGGGAAAACAGTGCTACCACAAGGGTAGTATGGGATGCCCTTGGCTGATTAATTAGGAAAGCTAGTGGAAGACTACCTTACCCGAAAGGGGCAAGGGCAGTAGGGGAGAGGTCAGTGTAGGGAGGCCCTCGGGAGGATTTTGCTGCGATGGCGGTCCTGCAAGGGATTCCTGCACTGGATCTTCCTATAAACTGTAGCGGGTTTTCGGAAGCTAGTGGAACTTTGTAAAGGCCTCGTAGTGGATCCCTAGCCATTCACCTCGGAAGTGTCTAAGGGCTTTGCAAACCCTGGCGACATGGGATACACGACTTGTGGGTAAAGATGCGCAACCTCTGCAGAGTGTAAAACTGGTATACTAGCCGTGCTCACGGTCATGAGCAGCTCGGACCCTCACATGATTAATTTATGGAACTAAATTCAATTTGTCATATGCATTGCATTGCAGGTGGTGTTGTTACTTTTGTTCTATTACTTAATTGGGTTGGTATTCACTTATACTTAGTAACTGCTAATAAAATTTTGACCAACTTTAAAAGCAATGCTCAGCTCTAACCATCTTCTTTGGTAAGCCTTACACTTTATGAGCTCCCACCTTTGGCGAGTTCATGCACATTATTCCCCACAACTTGTTGAGCAATGAACGTATGTGAGCTCACTCTTGCTGTCTCACATACACCACAGGTCAAGACCAGGTACTGCAGGATGATGCTCATGGAGGATGCTGTGATGAGTTCGTGAGAGGTCTAGGTCGTCGTCTCCCAGTCAACTTTGGGTTGCTGGACCGTTGTCTCCCTATAATGTAATTATTTATTTTGTATAGAACTCCTGTTATATATAAAGTTGTGACATTCGATCCTGTGCCACTATACATCATATGTATGAGACTTGGTCCCAGCATACCTGGTGTTTATGTTAACCCCGGGTTTTGGACCCCTAGAATCCGGGTGTTACAGTATTGTTTTACAACCTTTAGCTTCGTCGTTTGTTTTCATGACTTCGAACTGATTAATTTTTTCTACTGCAGCTGAACTGTCTCCTCCACCGGAACCGTTCGACCCCCTGGCCGACCCATAAATGAAGAAAGCAATAGAAATCATCAATATAGCTGAATCTATTGTTGACGAAGTTGTTAACAAGTTATTGAATGAAATTGCGGAAAAGGTCCTGAAAGAGGACTGATATTGTAAAAACATTTTTAGACGATCAATGTAGCTTCGCTGTATCAAGACTGTAATATTCGATGTGCATATTTTTGAATCTAATGTGTGAATTATTTGTGATTCAGTTCTTTGCGATGCATGAAACTTTATATACATACCGTTTTTGAGCCTTCGGCGAAAAAACACCTTCCCTTCTTTCCATGCTTCACAAAGAAGAAAATTCGTGCTTCGTGAAAATATCCATGCTTCGTAAAAACCTCCCAGCTTTGTAAACAAAGGATCCCTTCTTTTGCAATAGAGCTGACGAAGCTATATTTTCTCAGCTAACTTTGTGCCTTAGCACCTTTTCATTTTTTATAAAGCAGTCTCCGAAGGTCGACTTCGTATTCAATTCGTATCATCAGTGCAATATGATGTATGATGTGATGCTATGCGGGATGATGTGACGAAATGATGCGAATGATGCTAATGTCGAAGATACGCACCCACATGCCCACACTGGAACACACCATCTCTGCGTCCCCTTAGGAACGATCGAAGTCTCTTTGCCGTTTATTTTTCGGCTTCACCGCTTATTTTTCGGTGTAAGTTCTGCATCCCCTTAGGAACGTCTTTTGAACTTCTTCGCCTTCTATTTCGGCAGTATTTTTCGCGTTGACTTTTCGCGCTTCGCCTTATATTTTGGTGGTATTTTTCGCGTTGACTTTTCGCGCTTCGCCTTATATTTCAGCGGTATTTGGCTCTGCATTCACTTAGGAATGACTTTTGAGCAGAAAACTTACACTGCGCTCCCTTTGGAACGACTTTTTGTAGCTTCGGCAAAACTTACGCTGCGCTCCTTTAGGAACGGCTTTTTGTAGCTTCGGCGTAAACTTAGCTGGGATTTTTAGCTCTGCATTCCCTTAGGAACGACTTTTGAGCTTCAGCAATTTTTGAGCTTCGTAATTATTTGAAGAAGACATATTTCATTCTGATAAAAGTGAAACTATTACAAGAGATTAAAACTAGTTCTGCATTGTTTGTTCCTTATAAAAAAACGAAAATGACATAGAATCATAAAAGTACTTCAGGGGTAGGATATCGCTCAATAAATGTGCTTTGATTCTGGCATAGTACTATTGACTGTGCGAGCTTCGGATTCCTCCCTGACTTCACGTTGCTGCTGAGGGTACTGGCGCCCTTCTGGCTGGCCTCGAGAATAGGTCGGCTGTAGTGGTGGTGGGGGTGGGAGTTGTGGCCAGGAAGCCTGCGAGTGGCTAGCCGAAGTAGCAAAAGTTGTGGGATGATTGCCCACATACTCTGGTATGTAGGGAGAGTGACACGAAGCAGTGTGCAAGACCTGCTTCGGCTGGTTCTGCCGAGCGTCGGTTTCTGCTATCTCCTTTTGCTTTTGAATGGTGATTTGGCACATTCTTGTAGTATGACCCTTGTCCTCACGACAGAATAAGCAGTAGATCTTTCTAGGCTGATCCCCAAATCTTCCCCCGAAGCCCCTGGCGCTTCTGCCCCTTGGAGCTGGTGGTCTGAAAGAGCTTTGCTGTTGCCCCGAAGATTGTGAGGTGTATTGCGATCTCTGAGGCTGACTTCCTTTGTCGTCATTCTGAATGGAATTATGGATTGACCTGACGTGCCTCGGGTGGATTCTTCCTCCGAAGCCCCTAGTCATTTCCGAGAATCTGTAAGCTTCCTCCCTTCTTTGGCGGAAGTCGTTGTCAGCTCGGATGTATTCATCCATCTTCTGAAGCAGCTTCTCCAGAGTTTGTGGGGGCTTCCTAGTGAAGTACGGAGCAGTGGGTCCTGGCCTAAGACCCTTGATCATGGCTTCGATGACAATTTCATTGGGCACTGTAAGTGCTTGTGCCCTCAAACGCAAGAACCTTCGTACATATGCCTGAAGGTATTCTTCATGGTCTTGCATGCATTGGAACAGAGCCTGAGCTGTGACCGGCTTCGTTTGAAAGCCTTGGAAGCTGGTAACCAACATGTCCTTAAGCTTCTGCCACGACGTGATAGTCCCTGGCCGAAGAGAAGAATACCATGTTTGGGCTACATTCCGGACTACCATGACGAAGGACTTCGCATAACTGCAGTATTGCCTCCATACGAAGATATAGTTGCTTCGTAGCTCATTAGAAACTGCTTTGGATCTGAATGCCCATCATACATGGGAACCTGAGGTGGCTTGTATGACGGGGGCCATGGGGTAGCCTGCAGTTCTGTTGCCAAGGGAGAAGCATCATCAAAAGTAAAGGTATCATGATTAAAATCATCATACCATCCATCTTCATTGAACAAGCCTTCTTGACGAAGCTCCCTGTGTTGGGGCCTTCGATCTTGTTCATCTTGAGTAAGATGACGCATTTCTTCAGTAGCTTCATCGATCTTCCTTTGAAGATCAGCCAGCCGCGCCATCTTCTCCTTCTTCCTTTGTACTTGCTGATGGATTATTTCCATGTCCCTGATCTCTTGGTCCAACTCCTCCTCCTGGAGTGTTGGACTGGTGGCTTTCCTCTTCTGGCTTCGTGCCTCTCGGAGAGAAAGAGTTTCCTGGTTTGGGTCCAGCGGCTGCAGTGCAGCAGTCCCTGGTGCTGAAGCTTTCTTCAGCGGCATGATGAAGGTCAGTGCTTGCCGAAGGTGGTCGAAAGAGTTCAGCGGAGGTGGGCGCCAATGTTGGTGACTTGTTCTCAAATGCTATGAATTAAAAACAAGGCAACACAAAATGTTAAATGATAATTTCCTCCGTCCTTCGAAGCATTATCTCCCTCAGGATATAATGATCTTCAGACGAAGGTTATGATGAACATACCTTCATCAATGCGATGTATGTTCATATACATAGGAGTGTATGAAATATAAGAAACAACATAAACAATCATATGACATTACTAATTCATTCTCATTATATTATTCTGGAAAAACAGAAACAATATTGAATTATAAAAAGGTACCTTCGCCTTGATAGAAGGTAAAAGTACAAGCGTGACGCAAAAATGAATACCAGTCAGCGTGAACAGTATGGGGGTACTGTTCATCTATTTATAGGCACAGGACACAGCCTGTGAGAAATTGCATTCATGCCCTTTACATTTACTATTGAGTTATGGATAACTCTATGAGGACTAGATAGCCTTTTCCCCTTTAAGTCGGTTCCTTTTTCCGCCATTTAGCCGAAGCTCCCCTGCGCGTAGCTTCGAAGCAACTCCAACCTTCGTCACGATCATGCTTTTTACATCGTACATGCTTTTAGCCCGAGTCCGAAGGTACCTGTTCATATGTCACACTTGGAAGATATTGTTAAATCACGTTTTTGAGGACCTTCGGAGGACGAAGGCCCCCTACAGTCACATTAAGGAAATATTTCACGACAGACTTATAATTAAAGAGAACTCTCTAGCCATTGAGAGAGCTAACAACCTAACACTTACAGGGCAGTAGAAAAGAGATCTAGGGAGGTGTTTGAATGCACTAGAGCTAATAGGTAGTGGCTAAAATTAGTTGGAGACATCCAAACACTCTAGCTAATAGTTCAACTATTAGCTATTTTTAGTAAATTAGTTAATAGTTAGCTAGCTAATTCCACTACCAATTTTTTTAGCTAACTAACTATTAGCTTCAGTGCATTCAAACACCCCATAAGCCTATGGTGGGGTCTAATTCTTGTTTCCATTATCGCGCGCCAGCAAAAATATTCAGGTGGCCCCGATCCCAGAACCGCTAGTAGAAACATGTTTTCACTATCGGTTCGTTTAATAAAACGCCAGTGAAAATAAATTTTCACATTCGGTTGATAAAACGAGCCGCCGGTGATGTTTTTGGTATAAGTATCCCTTCTCCCCGATGCTCCACTGTTTCTCGCAGCCACCTGCCATTGTCGGGATTTCGGAGTTCTAGATTTCGCAAAATACAAGGGGATATGTTTTGATCTAAATTTTTTGGATCAAGGTTGCTAAGAAAGGTTGGTTTATGTTTCTCTTGCCAATTTTTGTTTATTCTCCTCAATTTTAGTCACATTTTGGATCTAGAGTTTCACCATGTACATACCACTAAGTAGAAACATATTTTCTCTATTTCCTCAAATAAGGTTGCTTAAGATGGTTAGATTTTGTCTCTCCTCTCCACCTTTTCATGTTTAGTTCTCAATTTAGTCTATCCAACATATATTTAGTTGTTTAATGAATGGTGCATCTATTTGTATCGATTTCCACTGGCCCTAACACTGCGGTTCTGAAAAACGCCAGTGCAAATAGGTTTGGAACCGCCACTAAAGAGCTTTCGTGTACTTGTGTGATGTACTATTAATGCTACATGTTTTATCCATTTGTGCTTTTATTACACAAAGTAGTACTGTACTTGCTCTGTAATGTGATAGCAGTTGCTTAAAACAAGTGAGCCGAACCATGAGAGAAGCCATTGGAAATGTCGCTGAGTCACAGTCACGGGATCAATTTTTTAAGGAATTGGGAGGGGGGAGTCCCCTCCTTTTCATTTCATTTGAAAAGAACATACAAGAGCAGGATGTTACATGTCGTTGGAGGTAGTTACACAAGAAAGTTGAGAAAGGAACTTCGACCCATTCAACTCTAGAATATTGAGTGAAAGCTTGAATTCCAAGCATTATATTGCTTTATATCTTGCAATTTCATTGATTCCATTTCTCTTTCGGACAAATACTCACTTATAACCTACCGGGGTGTATGTGGGGTGGTGTGTGGCTTACGGGGATGAATACTTCTCTTTTGTCTAGAGAGATTAATTCCATGGTGATTGCTTTTTTTATTCTTCCTAGTCATTTCTTTTCTTACATTCTGTGAGAGATGTTGGTTCGAGATAATGGTCAATAATTGAGGCAACTTTCTCTCCGTTCCCATTTTAGGGCCTAGGCGGTCCTCCAAACGGGTCTATATTGGTCGTTGTTCTATTCATGCAATCTTTTGTCAATACAAACTTTATGGTTACTTCGATATGGAATACTTCTTGCATTTCATCTTGCTTCACCGCTATTTCCCATTGTAGGGGCAAGTTCCTATAGTTTTTTGTCGCCTTTATGTGCACACATATTTGGGTTCTTGAATTCATTTATGTGAAGGTTCAAGTATGGAATATCTTTCATCATAGGCTCCTTGGTGCTAGGTCTCAATTGACTCCTCTTTTGGTTTTGGGACATTCTTGTTATTGGCTGTGGTAAGATCTATTGCCCTCTTTTTCCTAGACATCTCTGAGTACTTGGGACAATGGTAACGTAAACGGTAAACGGTAGACGAACGACGAGGCTCTGTTTAGTGTTTAGATGTGTTTAAACGTGTTTAAACAAAATTAAATGATCTAAATGGTTTTCTACTATATATATAGCAACATTAGAGCAAGATTAAATAACATTTCACTAACCTTTTTTGAAGTAAACATAAAGCTTTTGATGTCCTCTCCACCTAAACCATGTACCTACAAAGGAAGGGTTAATGGTTGCTATGTAAATTACAGTAAGAATAAATGACTAAATCCAAAAAGTATATTTGGTTTAGTGATACAAAATTGTGATAAATGGACAACAGACCCGACATTATATATTGCATATCCATATAACCAAAATGACCAATTCAAGACAACTAAACTCACCCCCTAGTTTAGATAATTATATAACAGCAACTAAAACATGCTAGAAGAAGACATATTTATGTATAGAAACTATCAAAAACCAAAAGAAAGAAGGCAAGCTCGGGTAGAGAAGGTGAGGGAACCTTAATAGTAACAGGCCAATGCAGCTGAGCCCACCACAATTTGGCCATATCAAAAAATGGCTAATAAATAGGCTAAACAGTGTTTAAACCCGTTCCGTTTAGGCCGTTTTGACCAAGCGTTAACCGTTTAAACGGGTCAATCATTTAGAGGACCACCTAGGCCCTAAACTGCACGGTGTTCCTCTGTTCACCGTTTAGACCCATTTAAACGGTCGTTTAAAATCGTTTAGGATAAAACTGACTTGGGGTTTGAGAAGCTAGAGTTCGTGTTCTTTTATTTTAAGGCCTCAAAACAAGATCGACTATACCTTCAATTTTCGGTAATTCAACCCTCTCTAATGCATTTAATGCAGGAACATGTAGCTTAATCGGCTCTTCAATTCACAAAAAATGATCAGGCAGTTCATTTGCTTATCTTTGTAAGTCGGTTATCTTATGTAATTCTAGGTTTGCTTCATTAGTGTGGGGGTCATGAGATGGGATACTAGTGTAGTCCATATAATTTCTCAGCATTTCACATCGATAGGTAGTTTGCTTCCCCTAATGATGGAAATTATCCTTGTAAAAATACAATCATCGAATCAAGTTGTATAAAGTTCTCCCATCATGGGGTCAAGGTACCATATTATGGATGTACTTTCAGAGCCAACATATATTCCCATTTTTTGAAGAGGACCCATTGCACTCTATTATGGTGGTGGTATTGGTACTTATACCATATGACCAAATTTTCTATCTTTCCTACGCCGGTGTATAAATTGGTTCACAACTTTGTCTAGTTGTGTGATTCCTTCTAGTGCGGCCATCTCCAGGGTGTAATTAGAAAACCATAGTTCGACCTGGTGAACTGTCACCTTGGTAAAATCTTGAGATATGGGATTGGTGTGGAAACTCGCCCTGACATTGTCATACCACTACCAATCTCAATAGTTGAGGACATGCTATACCCCATCGAGATATGGAGGTGGCACAACATGTCCACTACGATATCATCCATAGAATACCTTTGCACTTGTGTTGGCGTAGAGGCAGACTGCTTGGGTTGCCACCAACTTCTGCTCCTAGTAAGAACAGTATTTGCTGATTAACATGCTTTATTACTAAAACATTTCCATCAACAGACGAGAAATCCACTCCACCTCCTTGGCTAAGTTGTTGCGTGAACTACCTAAACCGCTACTTAAAGACCTTATTAACATTATCTTCAATTGTCTTCTCGAGGGTCTTCTTGTTTATTTCACTCTTTTTATAGCTATATTGATCACTCTCGAACCCTTCTTTCCATGACAACTGAAAGGCGACCGCAAGGATGCATTCAAAGTGCTCAGGGTTGCACGAGGTTTTAGTTAGCATGTCCTTCCCACTTAGGGCTTAAACACACCATCCTTTTGTTTTGCAGCGACTAGTGCTACTTTCTTCTTAACTTCTGTCACTTTTTGATTCTCGAGGCAAGCGTGCCTTCCTTTGTGAAGTCTGACTGAGCCAAGAGTCAATGGCTAGTTTGCTCGTTGAATCCTTCTAGCAGATTAGGCATGCCTGCCTTGACAACTTTGTCCATTTTCTTGTTCCATGCTAGAATTTTGGAAGTATAACTATTAGAACCCATGTGATGGGGGTATATGTTTTTCTTTGCAAGCTTCCTTTTCACTTCACTCTTAACATGGTCCTCAGGCTAGGTCTTCTAACTAATAAATTCTGCCCATTGTGCCTCTATAATTTTCCCAAAATGCGGGAACAAGTTCTTCTTCACGTAGTTGGTATTCAATTTAGCCTTACATTTACGAAACATTTTACCAATAGCAATCAATGTCGCTTTCTCAGCATCCTTCCTCTTGGCTTTAGAAAAATGAATCTTTGATGTCACTTTTTCCACAAATCCATCTTGACAGCACGAACAATAGTCTCCAATCTTAACATGTGATGAGGACATTATCTTTAACGATGAACCCGCAAGAACGTCGGTGAGCTTGAACTGCTTCAATTGGAGTAGAGGGCAACCATTCATGGCAAGTGATGTCATGTGGAAGATTGCACTTAGCATTTTGTTGTAATCTCTTTTGCCCCGCCTTCACTTGGTCCAGTGGTAGCTACATCCACTTTATTGAAATGCGAGGTGTCTTCGCTTTGGCTTAGGCCTTGGCTTGCTTTCTACAACCAATTAACTAAGGAAGTGTTCCTATTTAGTCGATAACTAACAAAAATCGACACCTAGGATTATATAACATGCCAACCATATTATCTCATCCCGAGGATTGAAGTTTGGATCTTGTGGTTCAATTTGATGCGATCTCTTTTGTATTAGGTGAGCGAATGGGTCCTCTAGACTTTCATAATCACCGCTAGAAGCGCTATCTTCATTTTTGGATTGCCAATCCATGCCCTCGAGGTTGTCATTAGTAACATTTGTACCTATGACAACCTCTATGATCGGTTAGGCTTCTGGTCCTTAGACCTTCTCAATTTTTCTAGGTTTTATGACCAGCTGGGCTCATAATCTTTAAGATTTTAAAATATTAACACCTAGTATTAGTGCGCGTATAAAATTTCTATCTACTTTAGTGCTTTGTGTTAGATGAGTGTGTTTGAGTGAGAATGGCGAAGGTGAGGACAACAACACCAGTGAAATGGAGGAAACCAATGAAACAAAGATGGTGATTGTGGTGAGGACGACCCAATAGAGAGGAAAACTTACAAGGAGGATGACAACGATGATGTGGATGGGGATGATGGATGTGGTGAGATGGTGAGGATGAGGTTGGCACCGTAGGGACAATTGGTGAATGATAAAGGCATGGAAATTTTGGGCAGCCCGCTGACGTCAATTCAAAAAGCTTTGGTTGGGGTTTTGCGGTGGGAGGGGGTCAAATTATATAGACAATACTTCTTTGCAAGTGATCTTAAGAAAATGCTAGAAAACATGTGTCTTTTCAAGCGGATCCTTAGGCCGATCGCTTGCTATAATATATTTGCAATCGGTTTCTTATGTTGACCGCTAGCAATAATTTATCTTTGCAAGCGGTGCTTTAAACTGATTGCTTGTAATAATGTATCTTTGCAAGTGGTTACTAACTCGATCGATGGAAAACAGAGTTTCTGCCCCTCACTCGAGAGGTTGCTAGAAGTTTTCGACCCTTCATCCTCGGGGTGGGTTGAGGTGGAGCTCAAGATGGAGATACCTAGGTCCCCAGCACCTTCATGATTGGTAGTTGGGCAAGGCAAAACCCTCTTGGCAAAAGTCGGTCTATCCCAAGCGGTTGCTTAAGAAGCCCTCTTGCAAAAATGTATCCATTCATAAAGTTGTCTTAAGCTTGCCACTTGCAAAGATGGCAGACATCTATATGGAGGGTTCGGTCCTAAAACTTTTTCCCATTCGGTGGATTCAGAACAAGCGGTGGAACTTTGTGGTGGTGACTTTTAACAAAAATCTAGAGGATATTTGTGCAAAGTCTAGAGTCCACGAGGTATATCTTTCATCCCCAACTAATTTTCTTAGCTTTGACTCACTTTTGCCTCTAATTTTGTCCTTGACCGAGGTCGATGTGAGAGGGGTCTAAAGGACGCGCGGTGAGCGTGGAGAGCCTAGCTGCCTCAGGGGTCCCCACGCCTTGCATAACTGCTAGTGGAGCAAGAGCTGAAGAAGGGCCCTCCTTGGTGGGGTCCGAGGGGCTCCTAGGGTACATGGCATTTCCAGACCTAGCGTAGATTAGAGGCCGGCCATGCCACATGGCGAAGCTAGAGCCCACTAGCGTGCTAGTCTTTCGTCATTGTGGGAATGTGCCTTGAAGGCTTGAGGGACTAGGGCCCCTAGCGTTGCCCCGTGGTAGGGGTCCTATCCACACAACTTGCTATTTTTTTTATGATCTCTTGCCTTTTACTTACTTATTTTCCTCTAATTTGTATTCTCAAATGTTAGGGTTGCATGTCACCTACATGAGATTAGCTTTGTTCTTTTAAAACACCTATGCACCTACAATGTATTCCATATCTATACATATGAATCATATTGTCTTTAGGTGGGAGACATATACAAATGGAAGACCGAGTATGGATGTACAATTTGCCTAGAATGTGTCCTAAGTACATTGAAAAGCTTTGCATGTTTACTGAAGTGGCCTCTCCTCATGCAACGAAGGAACGAAAAATGATATATTTTGTCCTTGTGTTGACTGTCAAAAGAAAAAGTCTTGGCTAGATTTTGTCATAATAAAATCACACTTGATCAAAAGAGGTTTTATGGTGAACTACATGATATATTTTGTCCTTCTCTTTTGTCCTTTGTGTCCTCCTTGTGCAACATGCGCACCTAGACACACAAAACACTTAGGTTACTAGCCGGTGGTTTCGAAACAAAGACATTACCCCACCTCCTTCTTCTTCGTCCTCTTTGTTCTCCTCAAAATTAGATTCACCTCCATCTGATTCTACCACAACAATTTTGGCATTTTCAGGCCGGTCTATAGCTATCTACGAATCTTTGTCACAAAATAAATACAACTATGGTACAAAAATTATTTGTGTGGCTTCACAGGACCTCCAGGTAGGGATTGTTTAAGAGTGGTGTTAGTACTTTGTGTCTAGATTCGATGCTTGTTTGTTCACTTTGATCCCTTGTAGCGAACTATTCAGGGAAACTGAGTGTTCAAAAAAGAATAACTAACGCCTAATAAATTAGGGTATGTTTGGTTGTGGGACAACTGGGATAGCTGAGGACAACCATATCTGCAGTGTCCCCTCTTGTCCGTCCAATTCTAATGGACAACTAGGGACGACACTAAGATGGTCATGTTCCAACCCCTGACCCTAAACCAAACAATCTCATCTAAAGGATCGTTCCATCCTGTCCCATCCAATCATTGCAACAAAACACACTCTTATTGTTCAAAGTAGAAATAACAAAGCATGAGGACACAAATAACTAAGGGTTCAAAAAATAATGGAATAACATAGTTTGGAGTGTGTCCTTTTATTCATGTGTATTGGAATTAAAATGTATGAAAATCCATCTCAAAATGAACTTGTGTATGACTACTACTTCTAATCAACAACTAAAAATCTCGCGCAAAGAACTCTGAACCCAACATAAAGTAAGTAAATATTTAGTTGTGTCAATCAACGTCAATAAACAAGTGCATTACTAGAATTACAAATAAGTAACCTAAATGTGCACAATAGCATAAATACCCAATAGCACAAAGAGTTTAAATAACTCCACACACATGATAGCAATTGAACAACTGCAGGCTTCAAAGCTTCAGGTTCGATGTGTAGTTCTTCATGATTTCATGCTGCCTTGCTTCATAGAATGTCATGCTTCACATGACATATAAACATGACAATAATCTTATCTTGGCTAACAATTTTTCACACTTCCTCGGTTGGATAAGGGTGAGAATTTATCTACTTTTTTTCGAACACTAAAACTAATGTAAGGTGAATCTTTTTTCAGACTGTGTTGGACCCCTAAGGACTTATATTTTAATTTGAGAGATAAGTTATTGACCTTTTCTTTGATAGTATTAACATTTTTTGTTTTACCTAAAACAAGCAATTAATAGAAAATCATTTCTAGAATATGAACCTAAGGCTGTAGATCTAAATCCTGAGAAGGTTTGCAATTATGAAAACATCAACAAAATAAGTACTCACCTTTTGGCTCCTCTTGTCTTTTCCTTCACTTAATTATGGCACCATAACCATCTATAGGAGTAGTAGTAGAATTAAGATTAAGAGAACCATCAACAGCTAGAGAAATAGAGTTACCATTTTCATCTACGGAAGGAGGAGTCACTACCGGAATCAGTTCCTTTGCCGTGTGTTCTACACACACGGCAAAGGCTAGTTTACACTCGGCAAAGGCTTTGCCGAGTGTAACACTCGGCAAAGAAAGCTCGGCGAACTGTACATCGGCAACAGCATCTTTGCCGAGTACTTTTTGTCGGGCACTCGGCAAAGACTTTGCCGAGTGCCATTTGGCACTCGGCAAAGAAAAGTCACCGTCACGGCGCCAAGTGATGGTGACGGATCCTTTGCCGAGTGCCTACGGCGACACTCGGCAAAGACTGGTCCAGTGGACCCCACAGCCAGTCCCTGTGCCGAGAGCTCTAGTAGGCACTCGGCAAAGGAGGTTTCTTTGCCGAGTGTCTGGTGGACTGGCACTCGGCAAAGAACCCTCCAGTGGGCCCCTTTGCCAGTCCCTTTGCCGAGTGCCTTGGCAATGGCACTCGGCACAGATGTCTTTGCCGGTTCCCAGGTTTCCTTCTTTGCCGAGTGCCATTGTCAGCACTCGGCAAAGATGGCTTTACCGGTTCCCAGGTTGCCATCTTTGCCGAGTGCCGTGGTCATAGCACTCGGCAAAGCAACCCTTTGCCGAGTGTTACACTCGGCAAAGTGACCAGGATGTCCCTTTTTTATTTGCTTTTGTTGTTCCATCCAAACAAACAAAAGATATATATCATTCACATCACATTATATATCAAGCACATCACAGAATGAACACATTTATCATCAACACCATATATATCACAAAGTCTCAGTAAAGTCTCACAAAACAGATCACAAGTCTCACTAAAGTCAGGATCATCACAAAACAGATACAAGTCTGCATCATCACTAACATCACCAAGTATCTCACAAGATAAAGTGTAAATAACATCACCAACACTCATAAAGGTAAGTCTGGATCATCACAAAACAAATCATCAACGAGGTGGGCATCTGGACTGGTTCGGCGAAGGGCTGGACGAAGCATGAGGGTTGTTCGACGCCGCCGATTGACCCTGCACAGAGAAGAGATTGTATGTGTGAGAACATATGAATATATATCATGCAGTACTAAAATTTTGATACTCACAGGAGTAGTGAACTCTGTAGGGTCAGCTGCAGGGAACAACGGAGGTGGTGGAGCATGAGCCTGTGCGGCGCCAAGGCTCTGCATGTACGCGAACATCTCCGCCATCCTCTTCTCCAGCTCCTCACGTTGCCTCCTCTCATCATCTAGCTGAGTCTGTAATATTTCGCCCTAATGTTACGATAATGCAAAGAGAAGATATATAAAAATCAATGAACGATGAATAGATAAGGAATAACCTGGAGTTGCTGGATACGATGCTGTGAGGTGTCCTGCCGAGGTCGTATGGCTGGGCTCGCGCTCGTGCTCCTTGCTCGCACCTGAGAGAGAGTGGGAGTGGAGGACGAGTCGATTGCCCCGTCGGCAATCCAGTACCGCCCATGCCTCTTGCCTCCTCCGACCCTCATGAGGACATCTCCGTCGATGTCCTCGGTCCTCGGATCGTAATCTGGCCCATGGACCTCCTTGGCCATTGCGGTGTACTCACTGAGTCGGCTGTGGATGGCGGGGTTGGTGTATGCCTCGGGCCCGTCATCCGGGTTGTAGGTGACGTCGGACGTCGCCTTCCCCTTGTGGGCCATGGCATATGCCGAGAATGTGGAGCAAGGCGCGCCACCATGTGCCACCGACTGCGAGAAAACCAACGATATGGTTAGAAATCATGTCTAATCGAAAGTTATATACCTAAATAAAAAAGAGCGCGTACCCATGCTTCCGCGTATTTGCCCAGGCTGCGGCTGCCTTGATGGTGGGAGGGACCTTGCATCAGCAAACGCCGTTCCCGGCTAGCGTTGTGCGCCTCGTCCCACTCAGCCGAGCACCACCTCTGCACCATCTTCTCCCAGCACTCAGGATGCGCGGCGCACCAATGAGGAATCATCTAAAAAAATATAAGTACACCGCATATCAGAAGATAAGAATAAGCATATTTAGTACCAATAATAAAGTTTTGTATTTACTTGCAAGTACTGGTCCGCAGTCAATGACATGGTTCGGGCGTCCTTCTTGTTCACCTTCTCCCCAAGGACGGAGCCGTGGTAACTGACGATGGCCTGGATGCGCGCCTCGTAGTGCATGTCCACGACGAGCTTCTTACAGCACGTCGTAGACACCACATCCGCCCTGGCCTCGTATCCAGCATCGCACATGAAGAAATCCTACATACAAAGACGATGTATCCATACATTATTTCAAGAATATGCAACAAATGCGACTTATTAAACAATATAGTGCGAGGAAGACTTACCCACAACTCTTGCTTCACCCGCTCCGCCTTATTGTTGAATTGTTTGCCGTCCCGATCTACTGCATCGGGGGCGACGGCGTAGTGGTCGAAGGTGTATGCTGGGCTCGTCACTCCGGCGTACTCGACAAGTCCAGGGAAGTGTTCCCGGCATAGAAGGCCGAGGATGCCATTGGGGTTGCGGCCGTGACCCCCTGCAGTCTCCAAAACCATCCAAGACCTGTCCAAGTGATTAAGATGAAGTATTAGTTTCTATTATTAATTTGAACATATAATATGAAAAAGCAGCAACAACATCTAAAGTTACCTACCTCTCTCCATCGGGTCGTATCAGCGGACGTCTGTCATGAAGTATGGGTCGCTTAGGTAGGCTCGCGGGACCTCGCAGGTAGATACTCCTCGAACCTGAGGAGCCAGAACCTGAGACATCCTGCTGAGCGGCGGCGTCGTCGTCGTCGTCCTGCTGCGCCGCATCGTCGTCGTCCTGCTGTGCCGCATCGACAGCGGCTTGCTGCTCCACCTGCTGCTGTACGGCGTCGTCCTGCTGCGCCTCCTCCTCCGTCCTACGGGTGCTCCTCCTCCCCCTCCCCCTCCCCCTCCTCGTCCTCGTCCCACCGCCCACCATCTTTGTCCAACAACCTGCAATTAAGAGTAAACAATTAAGCACAGATAAAAAAATATGTATTTAGAAACATATGCAAAATAAATGAAATATAGCATTACATCGATTAAAAATAATCTTCATATGTGTCCGGGTTAGCCGGATCATAAGTGTCATCATCACTATCAACCATTTCATAGTCAACATCATCTGAAGGCGCAATTTCGTCATTGGCATTGCCTTCAAGTATTTCTAAGTCATTCTCATTTTGCACCTCATCATCCTCGTCATCAACAACCATTTCAATATCTACTTCCATTCCGATCGCTTCGGTTAAGTCTATCTCAAATTGCCCTTCGAGCCCATCTTCTTGGAAGAACTCTCCGTCATATGTGTCCGGGTCTAAGTTATAATCTTCATCGTTTGGAACAGGTAATTTAGCGTGCGGTGATACCTTATACACAACATCCCAACCCTTAAGATGTTGTTTCGTTTGGCACGCATATGGAAGATAATACACTTGTGTGGCCTGTTGGGCCACAATATAGACATCGTCTCCTGTTAAGGTGGAATCCTGTCGAATTTTGACTATCCCAAGATTAGAATGTGTCCGTCTCGTAACTTCAGGGTCAAACCAATGACATTTGAATATCACTGGAGTAAGAGGTTTGGAACCATAAAAATTGAGTTCATATATTTCTTCAATTCTTCCATAATACTCGACCTCGTCAAGCCCAGGCGTAAAGACTCCAGAACACGTGGTTTTTCGATTGGGCCGACTTTGGTCGTAGCTTGTTGTGCGAAAACGGTATCCATTGACGTCATACCCAGAAAATTTCCTGACCCTATAGGCAAAGCCATTGGCTACTTGTCTCAACTCGGCACTCATAGACGGCTCTCTTTGGCCCTGCAAGTTCAAACACGCTAGATTGTTATATTATTCGCACGTACCTTATGTTTAAACCAGGAAATGAAATCGGGCAATCCATTTCCCGCACCCTTTCTAAGAAGGGTATCATATTCCTGTGGAGTTGGGTCCCTTGATCGACGCCAGAATTCATGAAGAAATTGCTCCATGTATGGCGTCACCTCTTCAAGGTTGGTCAATACATATAGCATGATATGGCGCCACTCTTCATGTCTCAGGGTCTTGGTGGTCGAACCACTCGCGCTTCCGAGTTGCCCTCGAAAAATGCTGAGGTTCGATTCATTGCCGCCATCATTGTAACGAGGGGGTGGATTATGCACGCTCGGCAGTTTGTCACCATAGTAAGTTGTTGTGAAGTTTGACACCTCCTCCAGTATGTATGCCTCTGCAATGGAAGCCTCGATTTTGCATTTATTTCTACATTTCTTTCAGATACTCTTTAGACATCTCTCGATTGGATAGCACCAACGTCCCTGCACGGGCCCCCCCATTCGTGCCTCATACGGGAGATGAATAATCAAATGTTGCATCGGATTGAAGAAGCCGGGTGGAAAGATCTTCTCCAGCTTACACAGTAACACGGGTGCCATCCTTTCCAAGTCTGCAATCATGGTCCGAGCTAACTCTTTTGCACAAAGCTGGCGGAAGAAATAGCTCAACTCTGCAAGCGCTAGCCAGACATGCTCAGGGACATAGCCTCGAACCATCGCCGGAAGAATTCGTTCAATCCATATGTGGAAGTCATGACTCTTCTGTAATACTCAAAAATGTAAAATTGAAAACATAGTTGATTTACACACATGTTTTGGTGAATCAACACTTCAAAAGTCATTAATTAGCTAATGACACTTAAATTAATATGTGCATCATGATGAGTCTTATTGGATTGTGCATTTGTGAATAATAAAATAAATGTGTCATTAAAAATATATTAATATTTTAATGGACACATGAGGTATAATCTCTAAATTGAAAACAAAATGACATGGAAATAGAAAATAAATGAGAATGGAAAGAAAATTTGAATTAAGCTATTTAATCCCTTAGCTATAAAGTTTAAAATATTAACGAATGAATAAATACAGTAAAGGTAAATGAAATATTTACGCAAACACATGATGAAGTACTGGTTTGATGCATTTTCGAAACCAGGAAATTAAACTTGAATCAAATTCATATTTGAAATGAAAAAAAAACAAGACGTCGTTGGGCCTGCCACCTCACTTTTGGCCCAATCTCACATTACATCCGGTCGGCTCCAACCAGCCCACCATGTGCCTCACGCTCTCTCCCAATGACGGGTGGGCCGTGGCAGTCATCCTCACAGCCACATGGCCGAGCGCGCACTGCTGCTTCAGGGCGGGACCCACCGGTCAGGTCCATCTTCTCCACCTCCCTATCTTTTCTCCAGGATCGTAGGCACTGTAACAGAATTTCACGCGCAGTGCGGCACCTATTCGTAGCGCGGATGGGGCTAGCCGTTGGCGGGCCCCACCTTGACCACGCCCTCCTAGCGCCATCTCTCCCACGGTGGATTCACCGCAACAGCCGCTGGAGCCGGGGCTAGGATCCTCGCGTTGAGATCGCCGTATCTGCTGTTGCAACGTGCGAGATTCTCGGGTTTCGGGTGGGCGGCAACTACTTGCCGCGATCCCCGCTCTCCCTCGCCCTACAAAGCGCCCAGCCCCAGGTTTCGTCGTCCCGGTTGACTCGCAGTGCCCATTCGCGCGTCCGCCGCCGGGTCTCGCATCCGTCGAGCGTAAATCGGGAGCTGAGTGTTCTAACACGAGAGTTGCCATTGCCCACCTGGGATCTTTGCGTGGTCACCCGTGCTCGGCCGAGCTGTGGTCTGGAGCGACCACGGGGTGAAGGGTCTGGACGCGGGGAGCGCGCCTCGCCGTGGACGCTTGCGACTCCATCTCGGCAAAGTACCGCCGCGGCATCGTGGAGTTCGTCTCCACAGCGGCATCGTCGACCGGATCGCTTCGGGTGCGGTAAGATTTCTTCTCCGCGCTCTGTAATATTTCCTACACGCGCGGGGTGGTGAGCGGTTCACCGTCGGGGAGGGTGTCAGGCAGTCGGTGTGGCGCGTAGGCCTGGGCGCCACTTCGGCTCTGGCCGGAGGTAGACGAAGCCAGGGCGCCATCGATCTTGATATGGACGTACGAGATTTGATCGTGGCTATACCGCGGGATAAGAAATGGACGACTAGGATTCAGTAGAGTTTACCTGTTCGGCCAGGGTATGTGCTGGCCGTTGATGCGATATCAAACGAACGCAAATAGATCTTAGGATTTTATATCTGAACCGTTGAAGTTAGATCCGACGGTCCGAGTTAGATCCAGGGTTCCCCTTTCATGTAATCTAATCCGAGCCCCTGATTTTCAATCGGACGGTTCTGGTGAGTCGATACCCCTTCGCCCGAGACTTTTGCTAAAGAGACCCCGAGTGAAATAGAATTTAAACCCGCAGTCCACAGATCATGTGCGCTGAGTCTGCGGGGTTTTTGCGCAGAACTCCCTGCACTCTTTAGATATCTGGTGCGCAGTCCAAAGCGAGGTAAAAATGGAATAAAGGAATATAGGAAATGATTTTTAATATAAAAATAATTCCAGAACAGTGTTTAATCTCTAGAAAATTCATATTAGCTCCTTTTTAGTCCATTCTAATTCCCATAATTTTGTATTAATATTGCCTACTACTTGATAACACTGTTTTAACATGAAATCTATACTAGAATTGATTACTCAATTAATTTTGTAGCAAGCACACACGAACTTCGGAAATTCATAACTCACAATCCGTAACTTCGATTTGATCCGTTCAAGTTGCGTTGGTCTCGTAGAAACGTGTAGATCATTATAATGCAGTATATTATTATGTTTGGTGTGATGTTAATTTTATCTATACCATGTTTTCTTGTATTGCTACGACTAGCGCGAGGACATGAGTCACCAGAAGATCACCCTGGTAACTGGAATCTCAAGTGCCAGGCAAGTTGTGCCCTTGATCACTTCTTTTACCCATTCATGTTCTTATTATTCATAATGATCTGCATAGGATAATTTTGCTGGGACCCAATAGGATGCCCTAGATTTTGACTATCTTTATACCTTGCTTCACCACTGGTTTTACTACTAAAGTTTTGGGTAGTACATGCTATTGCTTTATGTGGACTTGGGTATAGAGATATTCATCACTCATTGTTATACTATTTATTGTTATCTGTTTTATTATTCCTTGTTCATGTTAAGATCATTATGTTAATGGGAACATGGAGCGACCACCCGGGAAAACAGTGCTACCACAAGGGTTTAATGGGACGCCCTTGGCTGATTAACTAGGAAAGCTAGGGGAGGGCTACCTTACCCGAAAGGGGCAAGGGCAGTAGGGGAGTGGTCAGTGTAGGGAGGTCCCTGGTTGATTTTGCTGCGATGGCGGTCAGCCAGGAACCCTGCACTGGAACTTCCTATAAACTGTAGCGGGTAGTCTGAAGCTAGTGGAACTTTGTAAAGGCCTCGTAGTGTTACCCTGCCTCGCCTCCTCGGTAGAGGTGTATGGGATTGGCCGTCTCTTGGCAGATGGGTAACATGACTTGTGGGTAAAGATGCGCAACCTCTGCAGAGTGTAAAACTAGTATACTAGCCGTGCTCACGGTCATGAGCGGCTCGGACCCTCACATGATTAATTATGGAACATAAATTCAATTTGATATTTGCATCGCATTTGGGATTATTTTTCTATTACTGTTCTTTATTATTATTAAGGTTTGGTATTTACTTACACTTAGTAATTGCTAATAAAATTTTGACCAACTTATAAAAGCAATGCTCAGCCTCAGCCTCTATTTCATTGATCAGCCTTACACTACATGAACTCCCACCTTTGGTGAGTTCATGCCACATTATTCCCCATGACTTGTTGAGCTATGAACGTATGTGAGCTCACCCTTGCTGTCTCACACCCCCCCCACAGGAGAAGAACAGGTGGTTTCAAGTGGAGTCAAGTACCGAGGCATCTGACTTGATCTAGGTGGCGTTTCTCAGTCGACATTGGCGTCGACGATCCTTAGTTCGATTTATGGTTATACTTTTATTTTGTAATAAGTCTTCCGCTATGTAACAATTACTCTGATGTTTAATGACATTTATCTCTATACACTCTGTTATTATATATGTTGTCATCTTGGCGCATGTATGAGATGCACCCGGCTTTGTTCCTTAAAACCGGGTGTTACAGAAGTGGTATCAGAGGAAATGTTGACTGTAGGACGAAACCTAGATAGAAATGGACAAACCCTCATCTACTTGTCTTACTCTGATTCATTCTATACTTACCTTACTCTGATTCTTTCTATACTTATCTTGATCCTGTCTCACCTTCTACTGTTCTACTCTAATCATTCTTACCTTTTCTACTCTTAGACAAGATGGATTTCACACCTTGGAATCCCACCATTATGATCTTTTTAAGAGATAGGGAACCTAAGACAAAAAAATTAAAATTATTTTCTCTATTAAAAATGTTGTTTGATTGTTCTGATGATCAATGCCTGATTTGCTTCTTTGATTGATTGAAATAGTATAGACGGGCATCTTAGCATGTACCAGCATAAGTTAATGTATTAGCTTTAGTAGGTGACACACTAATCTACTTAGCTAATAAGTCCCCCAAAGTAACATGATTGTAATTACTGCCTTGTCTACTGCTCTTTCTTACCTTATGTATCTAACTCAGATGGTCAATACCAGGAAAGGAAAGATTATCACGCAACAGCAAACAGAAATGAATCCTCCAAATCCTTCACCTGTTGAAATCGATCAAGTGATTGCAGCCCAAAGGCTGGTAATACAGCAATTGACAGACATGATGACCGAAATGCAAAACCAGATAAGACAAGAACGCGAGGAAATACGTCAGGCCCGTCTGGAGATATATCAAGAAATAAGGCAATCACGGTTGGAGAGACGACAACAACAACCACCACCTCCACCACCACCAACTCCACCAAGCTACATAAACATATATATAAATTACTACTATTTGTAGGATCTACATGTTCCTTTAGTTAGTATTCGGCATGATACTATTTTAGGAGGAATAAAAAGTTCTATTTGACCCCATGTGTTGCTAATAAAATTATGTGTCATGCTGAGATTTTGGTTTGGGAATATGTGTTGGACAATATGAGAAAACCCATGAGAGTAATTACACCTAAAGGGCCTGTTGTGGCGAATCAAATGACACGTAGATTGACATTGACCATTATGGGTAGAGAATTTGGAGTTACTGCTATAATATTGGAGCCAAGCAGTATAGATCTGATCCTTGGTATGTCACGGTTAAGAAAGGTAAAGACAGTTTATACACTCTGCTAAAGGAACCGTAGGACTCACCAGTTCTAAAGGACAAAGATTTGAAATTGAAATTGCCGTAACTACCACCACCAGACTAGTGACATTCTTAGTAGATGAGAAGTTTGTTGGTGTCAATATCCGTGCGGTTAGAGATTTTTCGGATGCCTTTCCAGAAGAGTTACCAGGGATGCCACCAGATATGGAAGTTGAGTGGTCATTGATCTCTTATCTGGGACCGCCCCTATTTCTAAACGGCCCTATAGAATGTCCGTAGAGGAGTTGAAGGAACTTAAGAAGCAGTTGACGGAGTTACAAGAGGCTGGTTACATTCATCCAAGTTCCTCACCTTGGGGAGCACCGGTGTTATTTGTGCAGAAGAAGGATGGATCGTAACGGATGTGTGTGGATTATAGATCTCAATGATGTTACGGTGAAGAACAAGTATCTGTTGCCCCGTATTGAGGATTTATTTGATCAGATGAGAGGTGCAAGGGTATTCTCGAAGATTGATCTCCGATCGGGTTACCATCAAATGAAGATTTGGCCATCGGATATTCCCAAGACGGATTTTTCGACCCGATATGGATTATATGAGTTCACCGTTATGACATTTGGGCTAACTAATGCACCAACCTATTTTATGGATCTGAAGAATAAGGTGTGCATGATCTGGACAGATTCGTCGTGGTTTTCATCGACGATATTTTTTTTATTTATCCCAAGAGTGATAGTAATCATGAAGAACATCTATGATTGGTACTACAGAAGAGACGAGATAATCAACTCTACGCCGAGTACAGTAAATACGAGTTTTAGATTGACGAGGTGCCTTTTTCTTGGACATATCATTTCTAATGGAGGAATTTCAGTGGATCCTGCTAAAGTTAAGGAGATAATGGAGTGGAGAGTACCCACTACAGTTACTGAGATTCGGAGTTTCTTGGGATTAGCAGACTATTTTCGGAGATTTATTGAAGGATTTTCTAAGATTGCTAAGCCCGTGACCTCGCTTTTGGAGAAGGGAAGAGAATTTAAGTGGGACGAGAAGTGCCAAGATAGCTTTGATCAATTAAAGAGATTGATGTCGCCACCAGTATTGGTTATGCCAGATTTACAGAAGGGATTTGACATTTATGGTGATGCATGTGGCCAAGGCTTAAGATGTGTGCTCATGCAAGAAGGACATGTGATTGCTTATGCTTCTCGTTAGTTGCGGAAACATGAATTGAACTACCCCACTCATGACTTGGAATTGGCTGCAGTTGTGCATGCACTTAAGATTTGGAGACACTACATTATGGGAACTAAGTGTCAAGTATGCATAGATCATAAAAGTTTGAAGTATATATTCACTCAGAAGGATCTCAACCTTAGGCAACGTCGTTGGATGGAGCTTATTAAGGATTATAATTTGGAGACTCACTATCACCCGGGCAAGGCAAATTTGGTTGCAGATGCCTTGAGTCGAAAGGAGCATGTTCATTCAGCTGTTGTTGCCCAGCTACCCAATGAGATTGTTGAGGATTTCAAGAGATTTAACCTGGGGATAGTTGCTCACACTGGAGGAGTTATTATGGATGTGGAACCTACTTTGGAGCAAGAAATCCGCAAGGGACAAATTGGTGATGCTAAGATACAAGAGATTAAGGATCTAATTACTAAAGGTCGAGGTCCGGAATTCACGGAAGATGAGCAAGGCACCGTATGGTTCAAGGACAGGATATGTGTTCCTGATATTGAAAGCCTTCGTGTGACTATTTTAAAGGAAGCCCATGACTTGGATTATTCTATTCATCCTGGTAGTACGAAGATGTATCAGGATTTGAAGTATAAGTCCTGGTGGTAGAGATTGAAGAGAGATATGGCTGCACATGTGGTTATGTGCGATGTGTGTCAAAGAGTTAAGACCAAACACCAAAGACCAACTGGACTATTATACCCATTAAAGATACCCGACTGGTAGTGGAAAGAGATTGGTAAGGACGTCATTACCAGATTGTCTCGCACCTCGAAAGGATATGATGCTATATGGGTGATTATGGATAGATTGACCAAAGTGGTTCATTTCATTTCGGTCAAGACTACTTATAAGGTATCTCAATTGGTAGAGTTATATATGGCTTGGATTGTGTCTCTACACGGTGTACCGAAGAAGATCATTTTGGATAGAGGATCACCGTTTATCTTCAGGATTTGGAAAAGTTTTCATGAGAATATGGTTACGAAGTTGAATTTTAGTTCGGCCTACCATCCTCAGACTGATGGACAAACTGAAAGGACTAATCAAGGATTGGAATACATGTTGAGAGCTTGTGCCCTTCAGCATGGTAGTAGTTGGGACAAGAGTCTACCTTGTGCAGAGTTCTCTTCTAATAATAGCTATCAGGCCAGTTTGAAGATGTCACCGTTTGAGGCTTTGTATGGCAGGAAGTGTGGGACCCCATTGTATTGGAATCAAACTGGTGAAAGGCAGTTGTTTGGGCCTGAGATTATACAAGAAGCAGAAGAACAAGTCCGTATAATTCGAGAGAATTTGAGGGTAGCTCAAACCAGACAAAAGAGCTACGCTGATAATAGAAAAAGACCACTGGAATTTGAGGAAGGTGATCATGTGTACCTCAAGGTGTCACCGCTTCATGGAATGAGGAGATTTAAAGTTAAGGGCAAATTGTCCCCTCGCTATATTGGACCATTCAGAATTTTTTTTAGGCAAGTTGGAGAGATGGCCTATCAACTCGAGCTACCTGATAATCTATCTGATGTGCATAATGTATTTCACGTATCTCAACTTAAGAAGTGTCTCCGTGTCCCTGAGAGAGCTCAGTGTTCAGGGAAGTTTGACTTATAACGAATACCCGATCAAGATTCTTGACACTTTGACTCGAGTTACAAGAAATATTGTGATAAAGAGGTACAAAGTGCAATGGAGCTATCAAAGAGAAGATGAAGCTACTTGGGTGAAAGAAGAAGAGTTTCGCATAGATTCTCCCCATCTTTTCCCTAGTCCTTCCTAAATCTCGAGGGCGAGATTCTTTTTAAGGGGGGTAGGATTTGTAATACTCAAAAATGTAAAATTGAAAACATAGTTGATTTACACACATGTTTTGGTGAATCAACACTTCAAAAGTCATTAATTAGCTAATGACACTTAAATTAATATGTGCATCATGATGAGTCTTATTGGATTGTGCATTTGTGAATAATAAAATAAATGTGTCATTAAAAATATATTAATATGTTAATGGACACATGAGGTATAATCTCTAAATTGAAAACAAAATGACATGGAAATAGAAAATAAATGAGAATGGAAAGAAAATTTGAATTAAGCTATTTAATCCCTTAGCTATAAAGTTTAAAATATTAACGAATGAATAAATACAGTAAAGGTAAATGAAATATTTACGCAAACACATGATGAAGTACTGGTTTGATGCATTTTCGAAACCAGGAAATTAAACTTGAATCAAATTCATATTTGAAATGAAAAAAAAACAAGACGTCGTTGGGCCTGCCACCTCACTTTTGGCCCAATCTCACATTACATCCGGTCGGCTCCAACCAGCCCACCATGTGCCTCACGCTCTCTCCCAATGACGGGTGGGCCGTGGCAGTCATCCTCACAGCCACATGGCCGAGCGCGCACTGCTGCTTCAGGGCGGGACCCATCGGTCAGGTCCATCTTCTCCACCTCCCTATCTTTTCTCCAGGATCGTAGGCACTGTAACAGAATTTCACGCGCAGTGCGGCACCTATTCGTAGCGCGGATGGGGCTAGCCATTGGCGGGCCCCACCTTGACCACGCCCTCCTAGCGCCATCTCTCCCACGGCGGATTCACCGCAACAGCCGCTGGAGCCGGGGCTAGGATCCTCGCGTTGAGATCGCCGTATCTGCTGTTGCAACGTGCGAGATTCTCGGGTTTCGGGTGGGCGGCAACTACTTGCCGCGATCCCCGCTCTCCCTCGCCCTACAAAGCGCCCAGCCCCAGGTTTCGTCGTCCCGGCTGACTCGCAGTGCCCATTCGCGCGTCCGCCGCCGGGTCTCGCATCCGTCGAGCGTAAATCGGGAGCTGAGTGTTCTAACACGAGAGTTGCCATTGCCCACCTGGGATCTTTGCGTGGTCACCCGTGCTCGGCCGAGCTGTGGTCTGGAGCGACCACGGGGTGAAGGGTCTGGACGCGGGGAGCGCGCCTCGCCGTGGACGCTTGCGACTCCATCTCGGCAAAGTACCGCCGCGGCATCGTGGAGTTCGTCTCCACAGCGGCATCGTCGACCGGATCGCTTCGGATGCGGTAAGATTTCTTCTCCGCGCTCTGTAATATTTCCTACACGCGCAGGGTGGTGAGCGGTTCACCGTCGGGGAGGGTGTCAGGCAGTCGGTGTGGCGCGTAGGCCTGGGCGCCACTTCGGCTCTGGCCGGAGGTAGACGAAGCCAGGGCGCCATCGATCTTGATATGGACGTACGAGATTTGATCGTGGCTATACCGCGGGATAAGAAATGGACGACTAGGATTCAGTAGAGTTTACCTGTTCGGCCAGGGTATGTGCTGGCCGTTGATGCGATATCAAACGAACGCAAATAGATCTTAGGATTTTATATCTGAACCGTTGAAGTTAGATCCGACGGTCCGAGTTAGATCCAGGGTTCCCCTTTCATGTAATCTAATCCGAGCCCCTGATTTTCAATCGGACGGTTCTGGTGAGTCGATACCCCTTCGCCCGAGACTTTTGCTAAAGAGACCCCGAGTGAAATAGAATTTAAACCCGCAGTCCACAGATCATGTGCGCTGAGTCTGCGGGGTTTTTGCGCAGAACTCCCTGCACTCTTTAGATATCTGGTGCGCAGTCCAAAGCGAGGTAAAAATGGAATAAAGGAATATAGGAAATGATTTTTAATATAAAAATAATTCCAGAACAGTGTTTAATCTCTAGAAAATTCATATTAGCTCCTTTTTAGTCCATTCTAATTCCCATAATTTTGTATTAATATTGCCTACTACTTGATAACACTGTTTTAACATGAAATCTATACTAGAATTGATTACTCAATTAATTTTGTAGCAAGCACACACGAACTTCGGAAATTCATAACTCACAATCCGTAACTTCGATTTGATCCGTTCAAGTTGCGTTGGTCTCGTAGAAACGTGTAGATCATTATAATGCAGTATATTATTATGTTTGGTGTGATGTTAATTTTATCTATACCATGTTTGCTTGTATTGCTACGACTAGCGCGAGGACATGAGTCACCAGAAGATCACCCTGGTAACTGGAATCTCAAGTGCCAGGCAAGTTGTGCCCTTGATCACTTCTTTTACCCATTCATGTTCTTATTATTCATAATGATCTGCATAGGATAATTTTGCTGGGACCCAATAGGATGCCCTAGATTTTGACTATCTTTATACCTTGCTTCACCACTGGTTTTACTACTAAAGTTTTGGGTAGTACATGCTATTGCTTTATGTGGACTTGGGTATAGAGATATTCATCACTCATTGTTATACTATTTATTGTTATCTGTTTTATTATTCCTTGTTCATGTTAAGATCATTATGTTAATGGGAACATGGAGCGACCACCCGGGAAAACAGTGCTACCACAAGGGTTTAATGGGACGCCCTTGGCTGATTAACTAGGAAAGCTAGGGGAGGGCTACCTTACCCGAAAGGGGCAAGGGCAGTAGGGGAGTGGTCAGTGTAGGGAGGTCCCTGGTTGATTTTGCTGCGATGGCGGTCAGCCAGGAACCCTGCACTGGAACTTCCTATAAACTGTAGCGGGTAGTCTGAAGCTAGTGGAACTTTGTAAAGGCCTCGTAGTGTTACCCTGCCTCGCCTCCTCAGTAGAGGTGTATGGGATTGGCCGTCTCTTGGCAGATGGGTAACATGACTTGTGGGTAAAGATGTGCAACCTCTGCAGAGTGTAAAACTAGTATACTAGCCGTGCTCACGGTCATGAGCGGCTCGGACCCTCACATGATTAATTATGGAACATAAATTCAATTTGACATTTGCATCGCATTTGGGATTATTTTTCTATTACTGTTCTTTATTATTATTAAGGTTTGGTATTTACTTACACTTAGTAATTGCTAATAAAATTTTGACCAACTTATAAAAGCAATGCTCAGCCTCAGCCTCTATTTCATTGATCAGCCTTACACTACATGAACTCCCACCTTTGGTGAGTTCATGCCACATTATTCCCCACGACTTGTTGAGCTATGAACGTATGTGAGCTCACCCTTGCTGTCTCACACCCCCCCCACAGGAGAAGAACAGGTGGTTTCAAGTGGAGTCAAGTACCGAGGCATCTGACTTGATCTAGGTGGCGTTTCTCAGTCGACATTGGTGCCGACGATCCTTAGTTCGATTTATGGTTATACTTTTATTTTGTAATAAGTCCTCCGCTATGTAACAATTACTCTGATGTTTAATGACATTTATCTCTATACACTCTGTTATTATATATGTTGTCATCTTGGCGCATGTATGAGATGCACCCGGCTTTGTTCCTTAAAACCGGGTGTGACATCTTCATCCCTAAGACTCGCAGAGTAGATAAGTTCACCCCCCTACTAAGGTTAGCTGCATACCCATCAGGGAACATTAACATCTTGATCCACTGTAGTACTTCCTTCCTCTGGGCCCTGCTCAGGACGAAATCGGCCTTAGGCCTTCTCCATGTCTTACCACCACTAGGCGGCTTCATCTCTTGGTTTGGTCTATCACATAACTCTGCCAGATCCACTCTTGCCTTTACGTTATCCTTTGACTTATCAGGAATCTCCATAATTGTTGCCCAAAGTGCCTCAGCGACATTCTTTTCAGTGTGCATCACGTCAATGTTGTGTGGAAGGAGCAGGTCATCATAATAGGGGAGCCGAGTCAAGCCCGACTTATGTGTCCACATATGTTGCTCACCATATCCCACAAAACCACCTTCTGGGTTGGCCACGAGACCATCTATCTGTTCGCGAACTTCGGCACCAGTCATCATTGCAGGTGGGCGGTCTGTCACCATGACACCTTGTAGGAAACGGGTGACGCCTAAGAGGGGGGGGTGAATTAGGACTTCTAAAACTTTTACTAAACTAGGCCACAATTAAAACCCTAGAGCAAAACCTATGCAAATAGTCAAAACTAGAATGTGCAAACTAGGTTTTGTCTAAGTGTTGCTATCTCTACCGCAAACGGCTAAGTTTCAATCTATACTAAATAAGTATGACTGCAAGATTGAAACTTAAATGCTTAATGTAAATGCGGAATGTAAAGAGCTAAGTAGAGAAGCAAACTCTCGTGGATGACGCCGGTATTTTTACCGAGGTATCCGGAACCGCGCAAGGTCCCGACTAATCCTCGTTGGTGCCCCTACGCAAAGGGAAGCCCACGCGAGGGCCAAGCACCACGGTCGAGTAACTCCGTAGAGAGCCGCGGGCCTTCTCCACGCGCAAGTGGTGCTCCGCTTCCGGCTCCTCTCGGACGCTCCCCGCCGTCTCCACTATCGAGCTTCCGGCCGAAACGCCGCGGGCCTCGTTCCCTTCGGTACACGGTGGCGACCGTGACACAAACACGGTTGTCACGGTCTCGCAAGACTCTCGCCCCACTCGGTACAATTACAACGGCTCGCGCAAGAGCCGAGGGGTTGTGTGGTTTTTCTAAACTCACTCAACTAACTAGGATTCACCTAGAGCAAGCGCTAAAGCGGTCTAACTAACCTAAGCACTTCGCAAAGCACCTACGCTAATCACCGAGTGATTCTATTAAGCACTTGGGTGTTTGAGCACTTGGAAATATGCACTATGTGTCTTGGTATGTTGCTTGGGCTCTCACACATGAGAATGGCCGGTTGGGGTAGTATTTATAGCCTCCACACCCCCAACTAGCCGTTGGACAGAAAGCAGCAGCTTTCTGTCGACGGGTGCACCGGACAGTCCGGTGCACACCGGACACTGCACTGTAGCATGTCCGGTGCCGCCACGTCAGCCGACCGTTGGCGCCTGTAGCAGTCGACCGTTGGATCCGACCGTTGGATTCGACCGTTGCCGTCTGCCCGTTGGCACACCGGACAGTCCGGTGCTACAGCCAGAGAGCGCCTGCCTGCGGCCTCTCTGCGCAGACTGTCTGGTTCCTCACCGGACAGTCCGGTGCACACCGGACACCGATGTCCGGTGCGCCACCAGGCGCTGGCTGACAGCCCTTTTTGTTGGATTTCTTCGCTGATTTCTTTGGGCTTCTTTGTTCTTGAGTCTTGGACTCCTATGCATCTTTTTATGTCTTCTTTTGAGGTGTTGCATCCTCATTGCCTTGGTCAAATTCTCTTCGCATCCTGTGAACTATAAACACAAACACTAGAAAACTTATTAGTTCACTGATTGTGTTGTTCATCAAACACCAAAACTCAATTAGCCAAAAGGCCCGGGGTCCATTTTCCTTACAATCTCCCCCTTTTTGGTGATTGATGACAACACAACCAAAGCAAGCAAATAATACAAGTATTTGAGTGAAAATATGCAATCTACTTGCTAAGATGCATGATTGTCCCCACAATGTGATATTATGGACTTAAGCCTCCCCCTAACTCCATAATTCACTTACTTCCTATTTTTGGACCAAATAACCAAAACCACTTGAAAAGCCATTTGTAGATATAAAATTTTAAATTGGTGGTGTTTGGTGTTTGATATAGTTTTCATTGCTTTGGTCCCTAAACTTCTCCCCCTTTGGCATCAACCACCGAAAAGGAAGACATTAAAAAGCATGTAGGAAGTAAATAAAAGCTTGCCCTCATCAAGAATTGTATCAAATGATATCACTAGAAGGATATTAAATTAGGCCATGAATGATACCACTTGAAGGAGTCCTCAAAAGATTACTCCCCCTAAATGAGTATTCTCCTTTAGAAAGAGTTTTTCCCCCTTTATAGAGATGAAGAAATACTCCCCCTGACAGAGATCCTCTACTTAGGAAAAAGCATGTGAAAATTAGAGGTGCAAGACATGATTTGAAAAGACTAGCTTCCCTTATGCATAGGTAACAGAATATGAGTTAACTACTTATGCATTTTTAGCAACATGGAAGCATATGATATGAAATATAGTCTAATCAAATATTGGAGAAGACATGTAAATGATACTGAATGTAGTCTCAAAAGATACCAATTGAAAGTCAATGGTGAGCTTGAGAGACATGAGAGTTCTTGGAGATTTTGCAGTGGAAGATTGTTGTCTTTCTCCGGGGACTTCATTTTCCTTACAATGAGACTATCACATGAAATAGACTTGAAAAGGTGTTAGTCTCAAAGTGTTAGATTATAGAGTAACCTCCCCCTAAAGGTGTGCATACAAGTTTTGAATACTTGTAGGAGACATGCACTTTGATTTGATATCAAGAGGGGCAAATTATCCATAATCCAAACTTTGGCACATATAAGTTAAATGATACACTTTGTAGAAATCAAAATTTTCAATTTATGCATCATTTACTATGTAGTGATATAAAAGCTATGTGCCGTGCTTAAATAAACATTTTAAGCCATGTAGGTTTGCTTAAGTATATGAAATAAAAAACACGCAATCCTACCATGTGATTTACCTAGTATGCATGATTTTAAAACAAAAGTACATAACAATTGTAATACTAGGCAAGAAAGGTAAACTAGATAGAAGGTAAATAGATACGCATATCTAAAAATGAAGAATACAATAAAACTAGTTACCTTAGTCATGGGTGGGAAATTTGGGTCCAAAGTTTTCACTAACCCACTTGGCAATTAACTTGATCCAATATGATGTATCCCATGATATACATCCCAAATTTGCCAAGTCTCCAAATTTCCCGAAGACCTTCGGTCCACTCACTTCCCTTTCGGGATCCAAACCTTCTTGGTGCTTTTCATGGTTGAAATTATCTCCTTTGGCACCCAGATGCGTTTGGCCCCTTTTTCTTTATTGGCTTGCTTGTTGGCCTTGATTGCTATCACCTTTCCGTTCTTTTTCTTCTTGATCAAATATGGTGTAGCATCCCTTTTGTTCACCTTTTTGATGTAGGTGTTGGAGATTTTGCTTGTTGGCTTTTGCTTGAGCTTTTGCCTTTGTTTATCCCCGGTCATCGCCTTGCATTGGAAAGACTTGTGGCCTTCCTTGTGGCATAGCCTACAAATCACAGTTTCTCCCTTTACAGGCTTGTTCACTCCCGCAGTGGTGTTATCCTGTGGAGGTCGGATTTGTTTGGCTTTGCCTTTCTTGTCATACAAAGCCTTGCCAAGGCGAGCCACTTCTTGCTTTAATTGTTCATTTTCCTTTGCAACCTCATCCGTGCATGTCTCTACAACAATATTCTCAACAACGACTTGGTTGCAGGGGTTAGAATCAATTAAATCAAAGCAGGAAGTAGAAGCATCTTTCTTAATTATTTCAGGTATTTCAACTAAAGATGCTGCTGGGGTGCTACCAATGTTTTCTAGCTTAGTAGTTAGCTCATTATTGTGTATGCTAAGAATTTCCATTTTCTCTAGCAAATTTTCAATAGCTTCTTGGGAGCTAGCTAACTTAGCCTTAAGTTTTTCATTCTTTTTAATGAGGCTATCATCGGTAGCAGTGGATGGAGCACTAGATTCTAATAGCTCAATTTTAGTTGACAGCTCACTATTTAAGTTTGCAAAAGTTTCAAATTTTTCTAGCAAACCTTTGTAATCATTTTGAGAGCTAACCAACTTATTTTTCAAAGTTTTAAGTTGAGCTTTTTGCTTAGTGCAAACATCCTGGAAAAATTTTACGGCTTCCGCAAGCTCTTCTAGAGAGGCCTTTCCCTCACCTTCATCATCACTACTACTTTCATCACTAGAGGATGGAATGCTTTTGTTACCTCTTGCCATAAGGCATTTGTGTGATGACCGTGATGATCGTGACGAGGACCGGTGGTTGCGCATCCTTGGAGGTTCATCTTCACTTGAAGAATCATCCCAAGTTCTAACACTTGTTAGCGCCTGGCCTTTGCTCCTCTCCTTTTTGGGCTTGGCCATATTTGGACAGTTGTCCCTGAAGTGGCCCTTCTCCCCACATGCGAAGCATCCTCTCTTCCTTTGCTTTTTCCTGTCAATGTTGAAGAGAAGATCCTCGACCTGCAGGGGCACACCCATTAGATTAATCTTGCGGATCATCCTCATTACCTTTCCGACGCGTCGGATTGTTTCTTCGTCCTTGGAGGATGATGTGCATGGTTGATTATCTTCATCATCATCACTTTCTTCTTCTTCTTCTTCTTCACTTGAGGAGCTTGGAGTGGGAGCCTTCTTTTTGCCCTTCCTTTCATCACATGCAAAAGCATATGGTCTTGAGGAAGTTGGCTCCCTTCCCCGACTCATTTTACGCGACATCTCAAATGCCGCGATTTTCCCAATCACAATGGTCGGGGTCATGTTGCTCAAGTCCTCCATGTTGTGAAGGATGGTGATGATGCTCCCATATCTTTGTTGTGGTAGCAGGGAGATAATCTTCCTCACAATGTCCGCATCACCTAGCTTATTAATGCCAATAGAATTGAGCTCATTGATAATTAGATTCAAACGAGAGTACATGTCTCTAACAAGCTCATCATCTTTCATGGCAAAAGAATTATACTCATTTAAGACTAGGCAATGTTTTTGCTCACGGACATTGGATGTGCTGTCATGGAGCTCATGCAATTTTAGCCAAATCTCATTAGCAGTTTTCAAGGTAAATACTTGATTAAAAATATCCATGCTAAGAGATTCATACAAGCAATTTTTGGCTCTAGCATTTAAATGAATTTCTTTTTCCTCACTCGTGGTGGGTTTCTCGGGATCCTTGAGGGGTTTCATCCCGTCACGAGTGACTCTCCAAACACCTAGATCAACGGTGAAGCTAAAGCGTTTCAAATGAGCCAAACCGGGCTTTGATACCACTTGTAGGAAACGGGTGACGCCTAAGAGGGGGGGGGTGAATTAGGACTTCTAAAACTTTTACTAAACTAGGCCACAATTAAAACCCTAGAGCAAAACCTATGCAAATAGTCAAAACTAGAATGTGCAAACTAGGTTTTGTCTAAGTGTTGCTATCTCTACCGCAAACGGCTAAGTTTCAATCTATACTAAATAAGTATGACTGCAAGATTGAAACTTAAATGCTTAATGTAAATGCGGAATGTAAAGAGCTAAGTAGAGAAGCAAACTCTCGTGGATGACGCTGGTATTTTTACCGAGGTATCCGGAACCGCGCAAGGTCCCGACTAATCCTCGTTGGTGCCCCTACGCAAAGGGAAGCCCACGCGAGGGCCAAGCACCATGGTCGAGTAACTCCGTAGAGAGCCGCGGGCCTTCTCCACGCGCAAGTGGTGCTCCGCTTCCGGCTCCTCTCGGACGCTCCCCGCCGTCTCCACTATCGAGCTTCCGGCCGAAACGCCGCGGGCCTCGTTCCCTCCGGTACACGGTGGCGGCCGTGACACAAACACGGTTGTCACGGTCTCGCAAGACTCTCGCCCCACTCGGTACAATTACAACGGCTCGCGCAAGAGCCGAGGGGTTGTGTGGTTTTTCTAAACTCACTCAACTAACTAGGATTCACCTAGAGCAAGCGCTAAAGCGGTCTAACTAACCTAAGCACTTCGCAAAGCACCTACGCTAATCACCGAGTGATTCTATTAAGCACTTGGGTGTTTGAGCACTTGGAAATATGCACTATGTGTCTTGGTATGTTGCTTGGGCTCTCACACATGAGAATGGCCGGTTGGGGTGGTATTTATAGCCTCCACACCCCCAACTAGCCGTTGGACAGAAAGCAGCAGCTTTCTGTCGACGGGTGCACCGGATAGTCCGGTGCACACCGGACACTGCACTGTAGCATGTCCGGTGCCGCCACGTCAGCCGACCGTTGGCGCCTGTAGCAGTCGACCGTTGGATCCGACCGTTGGATTCGACCGTTGTCGTCTGCCCGTTGGCACACCGGACAGTCCGGTGCACACCGGACAGTCCGATGCTACAGCCAGAGAGCGCCTGCCTGCGGCCTCTCTGCGCAGACTGTCTGGTTCCTCACCGGACAGTCCGGTGCACACCGGACACCGATGTCCGGTGCGCCACCAGGCGCTGGCTGACAGCCCTTTTTGTTGGATTTCTTCGCTGATTTCTTCGGGCTTCTTTGTTCTTGAGTCTTGGACTCCTATGCATCTTTTTATGTCTTCTTTTGAGGTGTTGCATCCTCATTGCCTTGGTCCAATTCTCTTCGCATCCTGTGAACTATAAACACAAACACTAGAAAACTTATTAGTTCACTGATTGTGTTGTTCATCAAACACCAAAACTCAATTAGCCAAAAGGCCCAGGGTCCATTTTCCTTACACACCTTTCGTAAAGTTCTTGATGTCTAGTCGGAATGCATGGTCAGGAGGGAGAAATTGTCGATGTTTATCGAATGACGAATATTTGCCACCCTTCTTCAACCAAATGAACCTAAGAGCTTCCTTGCAAACTGGGCATGGGAACTTACCGTGAACACACCAGGCGCAAAATAGCCCATACGCCGGAAAGTCATGCATGGAGTACTGGTACCAAACATGCATTTTGAAGTTTGTCTTCGTAGCTCGGTCGTACGTCCATACCCCTTCCTCCCAAGCACGGACCAATTCATCAATCAAAGGCTCCATGTACACGCCCATTTTATTCCCCGGGTGTCCAGGAATTATCAACGACACGAATATGTTCTGTCTTTGAAAGCATACGTCGGGGGGAGATTGATAGGGATAACGAACACGGGCCAACATGTGTATGGGGCAGCGGTCATTCCATAGGGATTGAACCCATCTGTGGCCAGCGCAACACGAACATGTCGAGCCTCTTTGGCTTTCTCATGGTGAATGGCATCAAAGTGGGTCCATGCTTCACCATCGGATGCGTGAACCATCTTGTCAGGATTGTATCGTTTGCCTTTTTTGTGCCATGTCATCTGTTTCGCGGATTCCTCTGTCATGTATAGACGCTGGATCCTCGGTATGAACGGAAGGTGGCGTAGGATTGTCACGGGGATGTCGAGCTGCCTCTTCTGTCCATCACCAGAGTCTACCTCCATGAACCTAGACGATTTACACTTCGGACAGTACTTTGCCTCAGTGTGTTCTTTCCTAAATAGGACACAGCCCTTCGGACAAGCATGTATCTGCTCATACGTCATCTTGAGTGCACGAAGGAGTTTCTGTGCCTCGTACATGCTCTTTGGCAGAACGTGATCCTCCGGAAGCAGGCTGCCAATAACTGTCAACAAACCATCGAAGGCGTCTCGACTCATGCTATACTGCGACTTGAACGCCATTATACGCCCAATGGCATCCAGTTGAGAAACCTTTGTCTTGCCGTGAAGGGGTTTCTGTGCCGTGTCAAACATGTCGTAGAATGCCTTTGCGGTCGCCTCTGGCTCGTCCTCCGTACGTCCTTCGGCGAACTGTGCCTCGTGATAGTCGTTCAACATGTCTGCTACCCCGGCATCAGCATCGTAATCCTCGACGCGTTGTCTCACCACCTCCTCTCTCGTGCGATGCGCTTCACCATGGAAGATCCACCGAGTATAGTCCGGCGTAAATCCATTCTTCCAAATATGTTCTACCATGGCCTTCTTTGGTTTTCTTTTCCGGTTGTCACATTTGCTGCACGGACAAGGGACTAGGCTAGCTCCTTTAGCAGCTTCGCCATATGCCCGTTCCACGAAAGCATCGGTCTTCCTAATCCATTCTGGGGTGACATCATTACGTCGAACGCGGCCCGTGTACATCCACTCACGGTCCTCCATCCTCTAACATATATAACCGAGTATAGTTTAATATAGACATGTAATGCATGTACACTACGTTCCTACCTTCTAATAGGTGAGGATAGGTCCTAATCCCACCCGCGGTTGCGTAGATGGAGTTAGTTTCCATGCTCTACTCCGATCCGAGATAGAATTTCGGCAGCACCTCCCCGCTGTTCTCCGGATACACGTCCTGGCAGGGAGAGTGTACTGTCCGGAGAACAACAGGGAGGTGACGCCGAAACTCTTTCTCGGACCGGAGTAGAGCATGGAAACTAACACCATCTACGCAACCGCGGGCTGTCCAAAAAACGTGGACAATTCGAAACTGATACATTTGTAGATATGCAAAGATCTGTATATCTACACCGTATCTCTTTCGAACGGGAGACGCCTAACTGGGTTACGTGATCTACGACCATGATGCAGAAATAGAGGTTATACCTAGGGTGGCGGTGGAGTCAGGCTAGTGGGGCTGTGGCGGGTCGGTGCAGTGGCGACGCGACACGGTGCAGGCAGACCCGCAGTGGCTAGGAAGACAAGTATCTTCTCTGTAAAAAATAAACGAGGTGGTCAAAAAAAATCGGCAGCACTTCCCCTGTACGGGGAGATTTCCAAAACCTGCAAATAGATCTAACAGCACGATGGCTGACACGCACATATACAAACGACACGATGAATGCAAGTCACATCTAAGTGGCATCCATATCCACCATCACACATATTTCAACGGCATCCATATCCATCATCACATTATGCCAAATTAACACAAATAGTATAAACTCTCTAAACACACATACTAAACTAATTAAACTCACGAAAATCACTAAATCCACTAAACACATATACTATAAACTCAATAAATACATACTAAACTAATTAAACTTATTATACTCACTAATGTACGGGTCGGCGATGGCGGCGGCGCGACGACGGTGGCGGGGCACGGCGGTGGGGAGGCCGACGGTGGCGGGGCACGGCGGCGCGACGACCGTAATGGCGCGTGGGGAGGCCGGGCGGCTTGACGGGCGGCGCCGGCGTCGAGCCGAGAGAGTGGGGCGGGCGGTGGGAGCGGGCGGCGTTCGCGTGCGGCGAGGGGCGGGTGAGGGGCGGCGGCGAGGGGCGGGCGGCGTTCGCGGGCGGCGGAGGGGCGGGCGGCGGTGGGAGCTGCGGCGAGGGGCGGGCGTGGGGCGGGCGGCGGAAGAGAGAAGTGAAAGGAGAGAAAGAGAGAAGGAAGGCTGTCGGGTGGTTAAATTACATTCTTTGCCGAGTGCCCGATCACGGGCACTCGGCAAAGATTTTTTAAAAATTTTAAAATAAACTTTGCCGAGTGCCGGATCGCGGGCACTCGGCAAAGACGCCTTTGCCGAGTGCCGGATCGCGGGCACTCGGCAAAGACGCCTTTGCCGAGTGCCGGATCGCAGAGCACTCGGCAAAGATGTGTTGTACAAACTTTGCCGAGTGCTAGCTGTAGAGCACTCGGCAAAGATGTGTTGTACAAACTTTGCTGAGTGCTCAAGGACAGGCACTCGGCAACGTCGTCTTTGCCGAGTGCTATCTTACCAGCACTCGGCAAAGTATATTTTATTTTTTTTATTTTTGGCAACCAAACTTTTTGTTGTGTGTTCCTACACTATGTAGACCTACAAGTACCATTTTGGTACAATTATAAAAGTGTTTTTTATAACTATTAGATTTAGTTCGTTTATTTGAATTTCTTCGGAAAATTCATATTTGAACTGCAGGTCACTCGAAACTTGGGAAATCGTGCATGCAAAAATGATATCTGTCCTATTTAGCACAAGTTACGACCGATTCCATGAGCGGACCGGAAACTTCGAGCAACATGCTAACTAAACATGGTCATGAACTTGCCATCCACATGTTTAAAAATTGTATAAAACACAAACAAAGTCAGAAAATCATGAAACTTGGCCACGTGTCATGATATCATATGTACAGGTTGTGATAAAAAATTGAGAATGTTTGGACAAAGTTGTGAGACACTATGTGTAGAAACCTAATAGAACTACACATGAAATCATAGAGTTTCAATGTGGATCTCTTAGGTTTGTACACATAGCACGTCATAGTTTTCTCGAATTTTTTTCAATTTTTTATCGCAGCCTGTACATATGATATCATGACACGTGGACAAGTTTCAGGATTTTCTGACTTTGTTTGTGTTTTATACAATTTTTAAACATGTGTATGGCAAGTTCACGGCCATGTTTAGTGAGAATGTTGCTCGAAGTTTCCGGTCCGCTCCTTGAATCGGTCGTAACTTATGTTAAGTAACATGAATATCATTTTTGCATGCACGGTTTTCCAAGTTTCGAGTGACCTACAGTTCAAATCTAAATTTTCCGAAGAAATTCAAATAAACGAACTAAATCTACTAACGATTGAAAGCTCTGTTAATTTAGAGACTAAAATAGAATAAAATGGAAGGACTAAAATTAGTCTCTAAAAATAAAACACCACTAACTAATATGTAATCAGCAATGTTTAGTGTAGCATCACATAAGTGAATTATGAATTAATTAGGTTTAATAGATTCGTTTTGTTTGGTCCTAATCTATATAATAAGTTTTTTAATAAAATATAAAGAATGCTTGAAGAAGAATAGGATACGTGAGAGAGAATCTTTTAGAGAAGTAGGATATAAAAAACCGTAGCATACAGCCACACTCAACAGGTGAGACAAGATACGGATGAGCGAAAACGAAGACCCCACTGCACCGCCTCTCCCACGCTTCCGCCGACGTGAAGCGGATTCGAAAACCGGACTAGCCGCAGCGAAAGCAACAAACGCGTCAAAATTCTCGGAAACGGGCCCCAAAAACCCTACCGCAAAAAAAACATTCTTCACACCACAAACAACACGCGGCCAAAATGCAAACGCACGCACCCACTGCACGAACGCGCACCTAACTAAGTGAGCCGCCGGATGCGACGAAACAGAGGCAGGGACGATCGGCGTTACTCCAGCGGCGTGATCAAGCCGCCGGCGGCGGCGCGCCTCCTGCACGAGACGCCAGAAACGGACGACGTCCGGCGGCACGCGATCGCCGCCACCTGGCTAGGATCTGGAGGCCAAACGATTCCGGAGAGAGTTTTTTTCCAGGATGCGAGGGGTTTCGGCACGAGGCGTCTAGGAGAGCAGGCTGCCCTCCGCCGAACACAAACAGGGGAGAAGAATAAATGGAGAGGTTGGTTTGTACGGTTAAGTAACCATAGCTAGGGTTATGTGAGTAAATACCGACTTTGTCTTTAAGGGTTTCACATCTCTATATAAGGAACATGTACACCTTATCATAATATGTAAATGAGAAAGAGGCCAGAAGCCCAACCCTATATTCTATGTCTCGTGTGTTTCCTCTGTCGTGCTTATGGCAAGAGAGACGGATTCTTTACAGCTTCCTGCGCCTCTACTGCTGATGGAAGGGAAGGGAGTGAATCTAGTGATCCATGGTAACATAGTTCTCAACACGTTATCAATACGCTCTACCTCGACGTTGCTGCTGGATCAGATCTGCATCAACTCTCCATCAAATCGGCAGGTCCCTCGGCCTAGCCGGACTGTCCTACACGGCAGCTACAATTTTTGCATGCACGGTTTTCCAAGTTTCGAGTGACCTACAGTTCAAATCTAAATTTTCCGAAGAAATTCAAATAAACGAACTAAATCTACTAACGATTGAAAGCTCTGTTAAAATTGTCCACAAATGATACATGTAGGTCTACATAGTGTAGGAACATACCACAAAAATTTTGATAGACAAAATAAAAAAAATAAAAATATACTTTGCCGAGTGTCCAGAGATGACACTCGGCAAAGTATGCTTTGCCGAGTGCCTACTATGTGGCACTCAGTACAGAACCTCTTTGCCGAGCGCCAACGGCTGGCACTCGGCAAAGACTGACGGCCGTCAGCTTTGGGACGGCCGCTGACGACCATTTGCCGAGAGCTCCCTTTGCCGAGTGTTTAGCACTCGGCAAAGTTGTCTTTGCCGAGTGTCGTTCTGTGCCGAGTGTTCAGCCCTCGGCAAAGCACGGTTTGCCGAGTGCCTAGCTTTACCGAGCGCGGCACTCGGCAAAGACTTCTTTGCCGAGTGCCCGACAAAAGGCACTCGGCAAAGAGGCCAACACTCGGCAAAGCCTCGGATTCCGGTAGTGAGTAAGAGGATCACGTCTTGCAGGAGGAGCATGAACAAAGCTACCATCTTCAGCTGCAGGAGCAGGAGCAGTAAGAGAGTTGTCATGTAAAGATATATTCATCGCTAAATTTTTAGGAGCGTCAGAAGTAACATTCTCTACCATGTTGTCTACAACATCCTTGAATGCCTCCACCAGACCATTTAGGGCGTGATTGGTAGCTAGGCTCGAGGACGCCGGGCTCGCTGCAGCTTGGATGGACAGAGAACCTCCCTCCCCACGTCTCCACACATGCAGGCGTACAGGCCAAAAAAAACATCTAGGCTGCATCCGCCCGTGCAGATCAGCGTCGACGGGTGCAGCCTACCAATCACCAGTCAACGGGACGCACCGTGTCTGCGCGTACACAGTTGGGCATCCAATCACGCCATTAGAGAACTTACCAATCACTATACCACAACACCAAATTAGTGTCTGACGACCGTCGCTATAAATAGAGAAATAGCATCAAATTGTTAGTCGGTATACATGGCCACAGATTGTGAGTCGGCATATGTCTATATTCCAACTGAGTGTTAGTTGTTATATTTATATGTGAATAATGTCGCTTTGTCAGTCGCAATTCATACCTATAGCATCGTGCTGTCAGTTGTCATAAAAACGTGTGCAATTTATCGGGCCTGTTGGGGCGCAAAAATGATGACCCAAATACCAGCCGGCCAAAACCCTATCTTCCTTTCCCGAGCCGTCGCCGCCCAAAACATCTATTCCGACGTGAACGTTGTGTGACGTCGATTCCGAAAGGATCACAATTTCGATGTTGTATCAATCTCGCGTATTTATTTCGCGAAATGTCGAGTCTTGTGTCCGTTTAAAACTTATGGGTTTAGAGAACATGAATTTGGAATCCCGACCCACTCTTGCGATTTTGGCCCAAGTAAATATTATTTGGACTCGACGATAGAAGTGCTGCAAAAAATTAAATCGGGATGAGATAATTAGAGCCGAGACCCACTATTTTCACTTCTTTATAAGATTCATCAACTTCCTTGTATGCACTTTGCACATATGAAAAAAAAGTTTTTTCACTTCTTCATTATTCTCAATGTTTTTGTCCAAACCTCCCACTATCCCTTCCAACTGTGACAAACTGTACACCATGACCAGTAGCAATTGAGCAGCATGAATTGTTTATGCACTACCAGAATTAGCTGCTTTGCCGAGTGTCTAAGGGTGTGTTTGGTTTGACTTTTGGCTTTGGCTTTTACCCCCTAAAAGCTAAAAGTCAAACCAAAGAGCTGGATCCAGGAAGGAAGCAGCTTTTTCTAAAAGCCGACTTTCTCACAGTGCAAAAATGAAAGCACACTTGGAAAGGCTTTTAGCGGCTTTCTGATGGAATTGTGAAAACATATATTGAAGAACTTTTAACGATTTTTAGTGTCTTCGACCAAACAGTTTTTAGCTTTTTAATAGCTCACAGCTTACAACAGCTTTACCCACAGCTCACAACCCAAAACAGCTTTTTTCACAGCCACAGCCCAACCAAACAGACCCTAAAACACTCGGCAAAGCTTGTAAAACACTTGACGAATAATGAAAAGTGTTTGCTATAACTATTAGATTTTGGCACAATTATAAAAGTGTTTGCTATAACTATTAGATTCTGTGGTGGGTTTCTACACATAGTGCGTCACAACTTTCTCGAAGCATCCTCAAAATTTTGTCATAGCCTCTACATATGATATCATGACATGTGGAGATGTTTCATGATTTTCTGACTTTGTTTGTGTTTTATATAATTTTTAAACAACTGGATGACAAGTTCACGGTCATGTTTAGTGAGCATGGTGCTCGAAGATTCTGGTCTGTTACTTAAATAGGTCGTAACTTGTGTTAAATAACATGAATATCATTTTTGCATTCACGGTTTTACATTTTCGAGTGACTTGCAGTTCAAATCTGAATTATCCGAAGAAATTCAATTAAACGAACTAAATCTAATAATTATAGAAAACATTTTTATAATTGTGCAAAATGGAACATGTACATCTACATAGAGTAGAAACATCCCACAAAAAGTTTGGCTGGGAAAAGAAAAAATAAAAATGTACTTTGTCGAGTGTTGGACGTGGGACACTCAGCAAAGTAGCTTCTTTGCCGAGTGCCAAATCCCGGCTCTCGGCAATGATAACGGCCGTCAGCTATAGACGGCTGCTGACAGCCCTTTGCCGAGCGTAGTCGTTTGCCGAGTGTTTGGCACTCGATAAAGTTGTCTTTACCGAGTGTCTTCCTGCGCCGAGAGTCCTGCTCTCGGTAAACGTGGTCATTACCGAGAGCAGGACTTTCCCGAGTGCCCAACAGAAAACACTCGGCAAAGCACCGAGCACTCGGCAAAGAGCCGGATTCCGGTAGTGACGCTCCTTAACTGAAATGATGAGATTTGGTAAAATCAAAAATAAAAATGAAGTAAAACAAATAAAATTGGAGATGGAAAGGAAGGCTCACATTTAGATTGCCAACCTCACCAGACTTTATAATTTCTCTAACGAATTTAGTATTATAAAAAGCCACTCCTAGGGCTTTATCTAAGAGTAAATCATTCACATAGTTCAAATGGTCCAGATCATAAAACTATACACAATAAAACAAATAAAGATAATTATGATACAAAGTTAAATATAATTGTTTGTATAAAACATACAAATACAACTATGATACAAAAAAATAAATATGTAGAAATGGTCACATACCATCATAAATGTTACACAAAAACATGTGCTCCTCCTTTGTTTGTGCTACCTAGCGTGCACCACTTGTTAACCGCAACACGGATGTCATCAACAACAACCTTTGCCCAGTTTAGCTCGTCGGTCGAGCGAGTTAGGTTAGTTTAGCGCTCAGTAATAAATAGCTATGTGCCAGGAAAAAAATAAGAGTGTTGAATATAGGAACAGCAGATGGTTAGGTCATCTGTGACAATTTTCTCGATCTTCTCACAGAGCATACAAATATTCTATAATGTGGTAAGTCATCTTCTCTTAATTCCTATCGACATTCCAAGCACACAATGTACACTACCGAAAACAATTTCTTTGCCGAGTGTCTTAAACACTCGGCAAAGCCTGAAAAACACTTGGTTGTGTGACACTCGACAAAGAAGGCTCGCTGAACTGTACATCGGCAACGGCTTCTTTGCCGATTACTTTTTATCGGGCACTCGATAAAGACTTTACTGAGTGCCACTCGGTACTCGGCAAAGAAAAGTCACTATCACGACGCAAGTTGACGGCGACGGAGCCTATGCTGAGTGCCCACCGAGTGACACTCGGCAAAGGCTCACTCTTTTCCGAGTGTCCGTTATACTGACATTCGGCAAGAAGCTCCCGGTGTGCCCCTTTACCAGTTCCGTTGCCGAGCATATTAGGTGGCACTCAGTAAAGGCTACCTATTTGCCGAGTGCCAGACTGACTAGCACTCGGCAAAGCTTGCTTTTTTGCCGGGTGCCTTGGCCACAACACTCAGCAAAGAAGCTTTACTGGTGCCCAGGTTTGCCTTCTTTGTTGAGTGCTATGGCCTCGACACTTGGCAAAGTACCTCTTTGTCGAGTGTTACACTCGGCAAAGTGACCAGCATACCTCTTTTTTATTTGTTTTTATTATTCTATCCAAACAAACAAAAGATATATCACATAATCATCACAGATACATCACAAAGTTCACAGAATCATCACATACATAATAGAGACCACATATCTCACAAAAACCACAAATCTCACAAGTTTTTTACAAACATGTCTATGTTCATACCAAGTTTCACCAATATAAGTATTACCAACTCTCAAACATAAGTTTTTCACAAACATAAGTTCAGACCAAGCTTCTCACACAAGTCTCACAATCACCACTACGAGAAGATCATCAGCGAGGTGGACGGCTGGACTAGTGTGGCGATGGGCTGGGCGATCCATGAGGGTTATTGGATGCCGCCCTAGATTATCCATGTACAGAGAAGAGATTGCATGTGTTATACCAGATGAATATATATCATACATGACTAGAATTTTAATACTCACATGAGTATGGAACTGAGCAGGTTCAACTGGAGGGAACAACGGAGGTGGTGGAGCAAAACCATGTGCGGCGCCAAGGCTCTACATGTACTGGAACATCTCCGCCATACTCTGCTGATTTGCCAAGCGGGCCTCCCGCTCTGCCTCCCGCTCCGCCATCATCCTCGCCTCCATCTCCTACCGTTCCCTCCTCTCTTTTCTAGTTGGGCCTGAAATATTTCACCCCAATGTTATAATTACTCAAAGAGAAGGTATATAACTCAAGGAATGACGAGTTACAGAAGCACTAACCTGGAGTTGCTATATCTGATGATGTGAAGAGACCTATCTTTATCACCCATGCAAATCACCAAACTTTTTAAATCTGTGTTGTTTAAGAGGAATGCTATAATGTACTAGTATAATACCCGTCCATTGCGAGGACATACAAATATTTACATATGATGTACTTTACTTATCGATGCACTTGTTGAAGCTCTCCCTCTAGAGTCGCCCTCTTCCGTTTGTCATGTGGTCGAAGCGGTGTTCAATGGCCTTCCAGGCCCTCCTTGCCACTGGAGGTCTTGTCGAGGAAGCACAAGCCACAGAGACTACATCTGCGTCATCCGGCCCTGCCACATCCTGACCACCCCCTCGAACAACTTCATCAACACCCGCGACGTGAACTGTCGCACCCCCGGTCGCTGAGGAACACATCCATCTTCTGGGTCCTCAGTGGCGTGGCGCAGTCACATGAGAATGAGTCATCATTGCCCATAAGTGATCAAAACAATGATTAATGGAGAAGCAATAATATCTACTAAAATGTTCAAGGTTTAGGCATTAAAGAGTTCTACTCCGAGATCTTCAGAGGGAAAATACCTTTCAAGCACAAAGCATTACAAGGCAGGAGGAGGCATCATTAGATTTACAATATTTACAACCCTTGACACAACTCTACAAGGAATATTGACTTTATCTACTAATACCTGCAGCATATACAATACAAGTGTAATATCAGTAAAGATCCAAGGTTGCAAAAAAGAATAACTTAAATGGTAACCCAATTATTAATTTCTGAGTGACAAGCATACATGTGACAACGGTCGGATAGAACTCTTACTAAAATTTTGGTTGTAGTTGTCACTATATTAACATACTTCCATAAATGAACAATTAGGAATGTGAGAATTGCTACCAGGATTGGATAAGCATTTCTACCTGCAAAGCTGACCGCGTTGATCTATTTATATAAGTAGATGACTGACGTGGATAACAACATAAGGGGATAACCCTGCTTAACAGAATATACTATATTTTAGGCTAATTATCTATAGCACATTATCTCCTGGATGAACTACATAGTTATCTCTTAGATAAACTATATTTACATAACAGAGACCTATGACTAGATTACAAGCTTTTCAATCTAATATTCCCCCTCAATCACAACTTGCACAAGTTGAGATTGTCTCTAAAGGATGCCAATTTCTTCATAGTCAAGGCCTTAGTAAAACCATCTGCAATCGGATCTTCTATAGAGATGAGTCTCACTTCTAAGAGCTTTCTAGCTACTCTTTCTCTCACAAAGTGAAAATCAATTTCGATATGCTTTACCCGGCCATGGAACACTGAATTTGCTATGAGATAAGAAGCCCCTATATTATCACACCAAATTCTAGCAGCAGGTGGACAGGGGACCTTCAGCTCATGCAAAAGTGATTGAATCCACATTAACTCTACAGTAGCATTAGCAAGTGCCTTGTATTTAGCTTCAATACTTGACCTTGACATGGTTGGCTGCTTTCTAGCACTCTAGGACACAAGATTACTACCAAGATAAACTGCAAAACCACGTGAAGATCTTCTGTCATCAAGGTCACTAGCCCAATCTGCGTCAGCAAAAACACTAACAAGTAAAGAAGATGACCTTGCAATCTTTAATCCATGACCAAGAGTGTATTTTACATATCTTAATATTCTTTTCACTGTTGTCCAGTGCCGCGAGGTTGGAGCATGAAGAAACTAACACACCTTATTAAATGCAAAGCTCAAATCTGGTTGTGTCAGAGTTAGATACTGTAAATTTCCAACAATGCTTCTATATCTTGTTGCATCATCTGGCCCAAGTAACTCTCCTTCATCAATTCTCAATTTTTTAGAAGTAGAGAGTGGTGTAGTCACCGGTTTATAGGTATCATCCCAACTCTTCTCAAAATATTTGAAGCATACTTGGTTTGTGCAAGATGAATACCATCTTTTACCTTCTGAACTTCAATACCAAGGAAATAATGTAGTTGGCCAAGATCTTTTAAGGCAAAATCGGATCTCAGATCATTGAACATTGCATCTATAGCTGCTTGAGAGGGACTAGCAACAATGATGTCATCTACATAAACAAGCATGAAAATAGTGATATCTCCATTGTTGTAAAAGAATAGAGAAGTAACATACTTAGAAGCCTAAAAACCCAATTTCAACAACTTTTCACTGAGTCTTGAATACTAGGCCATTGGTGCTTATTTGAGTCCATAAATAGCCTTGTCAAGTTCACACACATAATTTGGTCTTAACTTATCTTCAAAACCTGGCGGTTGTTTCATGTAAACATGCTCCTCTAGAACACCATGAAGAAACACATTCTGTACATCTAGCTGCCTCAATAACTAGCATCTGATTTCTTTTGATCAACAATTACATTATTTACTCTAGTCGATCTAGTGCCCTTCGGTTGACCCCGTGCATGTCGTCACTTTAGTTTCTCTTTGTATCACATTTAGGCGAGAAACACAGCCCTACAATCAGCAATCTATTGCATCCCCGTGTTAATTTTCTGATGCATCCCATTCTCACGAGAAATATATAGCACCAGCACAATTTGCCATAGATTGATTGTCATATCAGGAAAAAATTCCAGAACGGGCCACGATAGCGCAAACTCTCTAGCTAGCCGTGGGAGAGGTAACGCTTCTTAAAAGACCAAGCTCAAAGAGTGTTGGGAGAGGTGCTGACAGTTTTTTTGTGCTATCCCTCTAAGTACTCATTATATAAGAGGGAGGGGATGGGAGGGGTCGTTTAATAGCAGAGGTTCCACTTGATATGATATACAATAATGGTACATATTTTAGCCTTTTAATTTGGGATTTTATTACACATATCAGTAGTATGGGATGGTCTGTACTCTGTAAGTCTGTAGTGTGTGTGATGGTAGTTGCTTGAAAGAAAAGTGATTAGGACCCGAACCCTTCTTGTCGACTTGCCGGAAGGCTATGGGTGGGCACCTAGTCTCAAAAATCCCACCCAGCCATCATTGTCAAACGGGTTCGCTGGCTAAGCTAGGAACTCATCTCTCAGGCACTCAGGTCGACCAGGATAGTTCCAACATGTTGATGGACATCGCTTCCATGCATGCAACAAAAATCCTGAATTTTTCTCTTGGGCCAGAATAGAACCGCCGAGGAAATCATAGTTTTCTCGGCTGTGCTACACTCGTCTCAGCCACTAAGGTCGAGCTAAAGTGATGTTTGGTTCATGAAATGTAACGTAAATGATAATGGTAATGGTTTACTCGAGTACCGGCGGTAACGAGTTTGAATAGGCTGGTATCAATTTTTAATGTGATATCTAATTTCGGTTGAACTAAAACAAATATAATTTAACGTTATCACTTACCCATTACATTACAAAATATGTGAACCAAACGGCACATAAGTTCAAACTATAAAGTGTCGATTGCTTACGTGCGGTCGATCTTGAGGAGGTACGGCCAGTGGCGGACGCAGGACATAAATTTACATAGGGCCAAACAAAATCTCAAAACAACTAGACAAGACCGTAAAGCAGATGTAATATTGCATATAGAAACTAGTGACCGTACGATAAAAGCTAGAATTTGAATGTACACCTTTCTCGCTTCATCTTGAACATTTTTATCATACTCATCAATTTGTCTTTTTAATGTTGGATTTAAAACTATTTAATTGTTCTTCCAATATTTAATTGTTAAAACTCTTGTTTGCGCAATGGTCGGTTGAGTAGGGTGACACACTAAGAGTAGGTTGTTTTTAGACTCTCTCCAACTCCAACAGATGTGCTATAACGTTTTATATCCTAAATTTTAGGAGAGATTCCCGTCCTCTACACGTCCAACAATGTCCTCTAAATTTAGAGGACACTATTGGATCCTTCATATATATAGTTTTTCTCTCCTCTATTCATTTTAATACTTTAAACAACAAATTTAGCAAAACTAAAATATGTACAATACATTTGGGATATATTTGAGAGTATGACAAATACGTATGTACAGAAAATTAAAGTAAAATGTGTCTAATATAGGTATTTACTCATAGAGGACGAAATTTAGAGGACGTTGCAGGAGAGAGATTAGATATACAAAAGGGAATATTTTATAGGAGATGCTAAAAGATGAATATAGAGAATGGATATAAAGGACATTGTTGGAGATAATATTAGCAGACTGTGAAGTTGGACGGTAGACTAGACCGATGGAAATAGTATGTTCACTGCAGTTTTGGCCTTATATATACTTACTATTTTTTACAGTATATTCAACGTATATATAAGGAGACAAGAAATTGATGTGGGGTCATGGCCCACTTTGCCCCACTATTGGATCCGCCCGTGGGTATGAATTACCGTACATGCGGTTCAAGAAGAAACAACTCTCCAACGCAATAATTAATTAGTTCGTGCCAGGAGTTAGCGCACCCCCACCTCGGATTATATTGTTAGCACCTCAAGAACCAAATCCTGATGTGCAAGTTAATAAGCCAGAACACCAAGAAATAGTGGTTGAAAATTAGATTCAGCTGGAATCAGACACATGAGCAGCCTCAGTCTCGCTCAACCGGTTGTGATTGCTAATGGACCTAGCTACAAGAAGACCACAACGGGAGATCTATACAGTCCCATATTATCACCAGACTTATCTCTAGGTGAAGACCAAAAAGTTATTGAGAAAGTAGATGATTCAGTGCCTTTTAATGAAGTAATAGCTGATAAGAATTCAGATAAATGGATTTAGACTAGCTAGGCAAGAGAAGAGCTTAGGCTATTCCCAATCATAGCATCATACACATTTAATTTAAGCTATATAAGCATTTTTGATGATGTGACAAGAGAAGAAAACTGCATTTTGAGGGATGTACTATTCGGGCATGGGACCATACACATTAAAATTTTAACCATCCAACTGGCCCACGTTTCATAATCTCACATATATACTAGTATTCAATATTTTGCAGAGGATCAAAAAGTAATATATGGTACCATATGTATTAGGATAGTTACACCTTATGCAATTTCATATATGACATGGTAACTTTGGATAATATGACAAGATACAATAATCTGGGAATAACCTTAAATCTATGACCAATAAATAACTCTTTGTCCCTACCAGACTACTAACCTATCCCTCACATACAATCGAGGTTATATTGATTGATCATCTAGATTTCCCAATGCATCCCATCCCCTCTAGCCCTCAGCACACAATTGGCGTCGTTGCATCCATATAGTCACTCCAACACTTTGCCAAATTATAACCAGTCACATTAAGGAAATACCATTCCACAACGGACTTATAGGGCAAGCTCAAAAGCAATGTCGGGAGCTGAGAGCTGAGAGTTTTATGCCACCGAGGGTTTTGGTATTTATGCTGTAGTGTTCAATGGTAGTACATGTTTTAGCCATTTCCGCTTTTATTACACATTGTATTAGTGTACTATGGTTGGTCTGTAGTGTGATGGCAGTTGCTTGAAAGAAGCGACCGAACGCTGACAGAAGCCATTAGAAATGTCGCTGAGTCACATTATCAAATTAACTGATCTCATTCTTTTATTTAAATCGAATAGATATTAATAAGGAAGATGTTTAAGAAATCTAACTATACGCAGCCTTTTGGTGTCGTTTTGGTGAAGCGAACCTCCAGTGTGGCATGTAGAATGTAATTGCCGTTTGGAGGGTCATGAATTTAATTTCCCACTAATATCATAGCTAAATGCTACATGGAAGTGAAGTCACAGAGCTGAATAGTACACTTATGCTGGTGCAGCGATCGATGCTAGTAAAGTAGTAACAGGATAGAAAGAGGCCGGGAAGAAAAGGATAACCGCTGAGAATTGAAGGGCTCGCTCAATGAACCCGAAGCTGATGAGGGGAAAGTCAGATGCGCCTCTTCAATTGCAAGCCTTTTTATGACATTTAAGAAATATATACATACACACACTACAAGATCCATACACACACTACAAGATCCATGTGATTTTTTCTCGCTCCTTTTACAATTGGAGGTTGAGAGAGTAAATATGTAATTACCATCTGTAGAGCTCTTTTTTTCTAGGTATGATGACCAATTTGATGAAGAAGTAGCATTTTGTTAGCACCTAGAAGGGAATATCGGAGAGAAGAGAGGTAGAAGAAGGGTTGAAGAAGAAGATAACAGCAAGGAAGACGATCTGATTTGATATCTGATAGCCAAATGGTTCATGACCCCTTACAGCCAGGGTTTGGGTGTTACTTGTAACCACACGACCACTCGGTCCACACGATCAATCGACCTGCCAACATTTACAAGAACCACTCCAGCCCAAGCTAGACGGACGCTAGTTTTCATTAGACACCGAGCCCGCTCTCCTGGCACGTCTGTGCCTTTTCCCGCGATGCCTCCATCTTCATATACTCCATGTATGGTCATCGTCGTCGTAGCAGCATTGTCTGTATTCTTCTGGTACCATCTTTGACTTGAGGAGAAGATGATATGCTGACATTCCCCACCGCTTGAAATGCGGCTTGTCCTCAAGCCGCTTGACTGAGTATTCAACAACAATGGATGGTGCAATTCAAGTTGAGAAAGCTTGCCAGAATCTTGTGTCAGTGTAGCAGATAAAACTAGCTTTGCCAATCTTGCACAGCATCTATCCTTAATTCCACACACCACACACCTATCCACGTTATGCCAAAAATGATCTTGGCCAATTAAGTGTGTTCCGTGAATCATTGTTATCAACCAGGATTTATAAGCATTGGCTAGGCTGCTATGAACAGCACTGTGTAATCCAAGTAGACACAGGTTGAAAACACACTCGTCTTCCCAGGCCCAATTGAGCAGTCTCAACTCAATTTGGTACATCAGCAGCACCATTGCTCTGTCAGCAGGGCAGTTGAGAGTCAGTAATTCACCCAAATCTGAATTTGCAAAACACCAACTGAATAAGTGGTTCCAATTTGCCACAGTTTCAGCATGCATAGTTCTGAAATGGTGACGCGTTGGGGGTGGCCATGGAGGCTGTCTAGACACAATGCAAGAATTCCCTACAACAGTATCTTGGAGGGTACGTGCGGCTACCTTGCCAACATTTATGAGACCATCAAAGCAGGGTTGAAGTGGTATAGCACCTTGAAGATAATGTTTCCAATGGCCAATAAATAAATCCCTCCGTATCATCTCAATGCCACATTGATAATGCTCAAGCACATTCCTAAAAAATGGTTCCTCGTTGCAATAATCTCTTCGAACAAATAGTAAGGACAGCATGTAAACCAAAGCCTCACAGTGCCATATCCGATTTTTTTGAACATGCAGTCAGATGTGTACGTATCCTTTGCAAGTTTAATGAAATGTAGAGGAAGCTCTTGAGTATCAGATGCACCACATACCAAACATAGCCAACCATTAGACAACCATTCTGTCTTCATTTCCCAGCCCACATGTTGTCCTCCAAAGTAGAAAATGACCACTGTAACATCATCTATGTCCTTTTCAGGCATCATATCAAAGAACCCATGGGCCTCGTTGAGCATATCAACCTTCACCCAGCCATCTATAACTTTGTTAAATGCATTTGAGGTTGGCCTCAGGCCACCATCAAACATATTTTTGAAGTAAGCAACTGCATCTTCTCTTAACCAGACCTGGGTTAAATCCGCTTCTATTACATGAATTCTGCAATTAGACTTCATACACATCAAGCAAAACAAATGGTGGCATGGGAGCTGGAGTAAACTTCTGCCAGTATTTTCACTAAGACAAACTCTGCACTCATGTAAGCTTTGTAGAAATATTTCAGGAAATATTTACACAATCTCTGAAATTGTAATACATGTCGCTGGCATAACTGGCAATCCAAAGTATCCTACTGAATGCATCATCTGTGGACCAGTAATCTTCAGTGACAGCCAGAATTCCCAAACAGGTGGTGGCCAAGGCGGAAGCCAGACTTGAACACCATCACCCAGTATCCCATACTGTACAGGCGGTGGCCATGATTGCCTATGCTGCACTGCATCCCTTCTGCAATTGCACGAGTGCAAGAAACGACACTGTATGATGCTAAAGCAATTCGTCAAACACCTGATGGACAGGGTGTTGAGAACTTTGTCCGTAGGCACCGACTGTCCTTGTCCAACAGCATCCTGCTGAACTTGTGTGACAGCACGGAAAGCAGGCATGGGGCAGTATATGGGGAGTTGGAGCAGAAATTCGCAATGGGAGTAATCCTCCGCTATTTGCCATACAATTGAGCGATGATGATGTCCAGCTGCTGCAGCGTACTCCGCGAAAATGAAGTTCCAGCTTTGCTCCATTTCATCGAACACCACGTGAGCATCCAACGAGGTAGATGCAGGCTTGCTCGCAACTGTCTGGTGACGCCGATGCGGGCCACGTCAGTGAGCATCATAGAGAAGTCGTACTTGGTGGAGGGCAGTTGCCAGCTGGGCTTGTCCGTTCTTAGGGAAGCCATGGCCACTCCGACACAGGCAGCAGAGCTGATCTCCCACGCGCGCGGGCGGTGGCGGTAGTCAGACACACTGACCACGGGGCACCCGACGGGTAGGGGAATGGAGCAGAGCATAGGATCATCCGCCCCCCAAGGGTTGATGCAGACGATGATGCCTTGAACCAGATCCACCCAGCACAGGCAGCTGCCGGTCCCAGAGAAGGAGTTGTCGGGTGCGAAGCACACCTCATGGGGAAGCCGGATCTCCTTCCTGGCCCATTGGGGTGCGGGTTGTTCGCTGGAGCCATCTGCGTCGGTGCACATGGCGTCCTTGTCCCACACATCGAGCTCATCGATGTAGTCGTCGTCGAAGAAGGTAGTGCATCCGCGAGCGGCCTGCTCGCCATCACAGCCAACCAGCACAGCTGAGGTGGTAGTGGTGGTATAATCGGCGAGGACTGTGGCCGACAAAGTCATCCCGTTGTACTCCAGTAGCGCGAGCACCTTGGCGATCTCTGAAGACGTGAGAGTTTGGTTGAGTACACGGCTTGATTAAGATCAGCAGTACAGGTTACAATATATAGCCACAGATATACCCAGCTTATAGAAATAGTATCTAGGTAATCGGGCAAGCAACCACAGGATTGATATCCTGGGATGGGTTTCCATAACAGCTGATAGCCTACTAAGAGTGGTTGTCTAACACCCCCCGCAGTAGGAACGTCGGCTGGCCGGACATTCATACTGGAGCGAAACTCAACAAAGACTGTAGAGGGAAGTCCCTTGGTGAAAATATCGGCGAACTGGGAGGATGTCGGGACATGTAGAACACGAACTGCGCCGGCGGCCACACGCTCACGAACAAAGTGAAGGTCAATCTCGATATGTTTGGTGCGTTGATGTTGCACTGGATTAGTCGAGAGATAGACGGCACTCACATTGTCACAGTAAACCAGGGTAGCCTGCTGCAAGGGCTGTCCCAGTTCCTGAAGGAGTTGCCGGAGCCAGGAAGCTTCTGCCACACCATTAGCAATGGCACGGTATTCAGCCTCAGCACTGGAACGTGACACGGTATGCTGACGTTTGCTGGACCAAGAAACAAGACTGGTGCCGAGAAACGCAGCAAAGCCGGAGGTGGAGCGACGAGTCTCAGGACAACCAGCCCAGTCGGCGTCGGTATAGATGGTGAGTGTGGTCGGGGAGGAGGCGCGGTCGATGAATAGCCCGAGATCAGGTGTCCCCTGGAGATAGCGAAGGATGCGCTTCGCGGCAGCAAGATGTGGTTCCCGAGGATCATGCATGTGGAGGCACACCTGCTGAACAGCGTAGGTGATATCGGGACGAGTGAAAGTCAAGTACTGAAGGGCGCCAACCAGACTGCGGTAGAGGGTAGGGTCGGACACGGGTTCGCCAGAAGAAGACAACTTGGATTGGGTATCTGCTGGGGTGGCGCAGGTCTTGCAGCCAGTCATGCCGGCGCGCTCCAATATCTCAAGCGTGTACTGGCGCTGAGAGAGCAACATGCCGGTGGCGGAACGAGTCACGGTAATCCCCAGAAAATGCTGAAGTGGACCAAGGTCTTTCATCGGGAAGGACTGCTGTAGTGAACTGGTGATCTGGCGAAGCAGAGCTGATGTAGAGGCCGTCAGGATGATGTCATCAACGTAGAGAAGCAAATAGGCACTAGCAGTACCATGCCGGTAGATGAAGAGCGAAGTATTTGTCTTGGCCTCAATGAACCCCAGAGACCGGATGTGAGACGCAAAACAACTGTACCATGCTCGAGGAGCCTGCTTCAATCCGTAGAGTGATTTGTTGAGGCGACATACGTGATCTGGATGGTGAGGGTCAATGAAACCAGCTGGCTAGGTGCAATAAACTGTCTCAGTCAGGGTACCATGGAGGAACGCATTGTTGACATCCAACTGATGAATCGGCCAGTCCTGATGAAGCGCCAAGCTGTGGACGGTGCGGATGGTGGCGGGCTTCACAACGGGACTAAAAGTCTCGTCGAAATCAACGCCAGGGCGCTGAGTAAATCCACGAAGGACCCAACGCGCTTTGTAGCGCTCAAGGGAACCATCAGAGTGAAACTTGTGTTTGAATATCCACTTGCCTGAGACGACATTGGCATGAGGCGGGCGTGGAACGAGAGTCCAAGTGTTGTTGGTGAGGAGGGCTTGGAACTCGTCCTCCATCGCACGCCGCCAGAGGGGGTCGTCGAGGGCGCGACGGTACGTGGATGGTATAGGGGAGGCAGCAGTAGTCGTAGCTTGCAGGTTGAGGCGCGGTTGGTGAAAACCGCTTTTCGCGCGAGTGCGCATGCCGTGGCTGTTGACCACGGGAAGAGCTGGAACGGAGCCCACAGGAATAGATGATGTCGTAGCAGCCGGATGACGAGCAGATCGGTGCCTGTTGGTAGTACCCCAACGCCAAGGAAGACTGTCGCTGGCGCCCGCAGGATGCAGCTGGGCGGCCGTGCGCGTCCCAGGTGAAAGCGGTAGCCCAGGCACGATGGGCCCAGACGACAGCCTCGGGGAAGTTGGCGGCCCAGGCGCGGGAGGCCCAGGTGGAGGCCGCGGCTGGTCGTTGAGGGGGCCAGGCGAGGCAGGCGCCCGGGCGGCCGAATGGGCAGCCTGCGGAAGCGGCCCAGGTGGAGGCTGCGGCTGTCCGTCGAGTGGGCCAGCCCTGGCGTCCGGTTGGGCAGCCTGCTGGAGCGATCCAGGTGGTATGGCGCTGGTGCGCTGCCCAGCAGTGGACGAGGGCAATGCGCCAATGGGTGGAACCGGGACCTGTTCAGAAAATAAATCCAAAAAATCAAGGTTAGTGGGAAGAGCCGAGCTGGGAGGGGTCTCGGCGAACGGAAAGGAGGATTCGTCGAACACAACATGGCGGGAGATGATGATACGATTGGTGGAGATATCAAGACAGCGGTAGCCTTTGTGTTCAGACGAGTAACCAAGAAAGACACACATGGTGGAGCGTGGAGCGAGTTTATGGGCGGCAGTGGTAGAGATGTTGGGATAGCACTTACAGCCAAAGACACGGAGATGGTCGTAAGATGGGGGGCGACCAAAGAGGGCAAGATGGGGAGTGGAGAAATTGAGGGTGCTGGTGGGGTGGAGATTGAGAAGATATGTGGCGGTGTGAAGAGCCTCAACCCAATAAGGAGCAGGAAGGTGAGCTTGAAAGAGTAAGGAACGGACGATGTTGTTAACAGTGCGGAGGACACGTTCTGCTCTACCATTCTGCTGGGAGGTATAGGGACACGACATACGAAGGTGGACACCGTGGGAGAGGAAGAAAGCTCGTGCGTGGGAGTTGTCAAACTCACGACCATTATCGCATTGCAAGCTTTTTATGGTGGTGCCAAATTGAGTGGCAACAAAAGAGAAAAAATTAGCAATAGTGGGAAATGTGTCGGATTTGAGGCGGAGAGGGAATGTCCACAGGAAGTGGGAGCAGTCGTCAAGGATGGCGAGATAGTACTTGTAACCAGAAATACTGGGTATTGGAGAAGTCCATAGATCACAGTGAACGAGATCAAAGTGACGTGGAGCACGAGACTGGGAAATGGAAAAAGGAAGGCGAACATGACGACCAAGTTGACATGCGTGACAGATATCGGGGGCAGTAGAGCCTTTATTACATGAAATAGAGGATGAACTAGTTAAATGACGAAGGGCGTCGTGGCTGATGTGACCAAGACGGCGATGCCAAAGCTGTGAAGAGGCGCTGGTGAGGAGGACTTGGGGGGTAGTGGTGGAGGACAACGGGATGGAGAGTGGATAGAGGTCGCCTGAGCTATTGCACCTGGCGATCACGCTCCGTGTCCTGAGATCCTTCACAGAAAAACAAGCGGGGTCAAATTCAACAGAGCAATTATTATCAATTGTGAATTGACGAACAGAGACAAGGTTTTTGATAATAGATGGTGAGACAAGCACATTATTAAGGTGGATCGACCCATATGTGTGGATCCCGTGGAGACAACGGGCAAGGAGGTCCCATCGCCGACAATAATTGAAGGAGTGGAAGAGGAAGGGGGATGACAATAAGTTAGGATACCGGAGGTGGAAGCCATATGAGCGGTGGCGCCGAAGTCCATGTACCATTCACCGGTTGGCGGGGTGAGTGTCATGGTGTTGAAGGCACCTGCTAAAGCATGTTGGTCCCATGGGCCAAAAGGACCAGGAGCCGCCTGCTGCTGGGTCGGCGAGGCCTGCTGGACGGCCCAGGGTGCAGCCAGAACGGGAGCAGGCCAGGTGGACGCGTTTGCCGTGGGCCAGGTGAATGGGGCCCAGCCGGTGGGAGTGGGCGGGGGAGGCCCAAGCGCGCTCGGCGGCCCACCCACGAGCGCCTGGTGGGAGGCAGGGTGCCGATGCCCCTGGACTGGGCCGGGCCACATCTGAATACTGCCGGTCCAAGGGTTGAAGATGTTGGGCCAGCTGCCCTGAGGAGGCGTGGCCTGACCACGGGCGCCGCCAGGGGCACCGCGAGCGCCTCCAGGGTTGGGAGGGCCGGATCCGCCGGTGTGCTTTCCTTTCCGGTGGCGGCGGTTGTAGCCGCCATTTGCTTGGGGAGGAGGAGGTCCCGAGGCGAGGGCAGTAGCGGTGCCAGGCGCGGAGGTTGGTGCAGAGGCGACGAGTGCGGATGGAGCAGCAGAGGCGGCGCCCGGTCCCATGGAGAGCTCTTCCAGAAGGAGCTCGGAGCGGGCCTCGACGAACGACGGGAAGGGGCGCTGGCGCTTCAGGTAGGAGCGCAGATGAGCGAAGCGGTCGTTGAGGCCGCGCAGAAGGTTGATGGTGAGCAGCCAGTCGGAGATGGGCTCACCGAGCTCGACCAGGGAGTCGGCAAGGGTCTTCATCCGCAGGCAGTAGTCGGAGACGGAGAGGGCGCCTTGGCACAGGGTGCGGAACTCGGTGTCGACGAGGACGATGCGGGTCTCCCGATTGCCCACAAACTGCTCCTCGAGAGCCAACCACGTCGTACGGGCGGTGGGGGCGGCGGTGGTGACAATCTCGTAGAGCTCGGGCGAGATGGAGCCGTAGAGCCAGGAGAGTACATGGAGTTCCATCCGGACCCAGTGCGCGACGTCGGGGAAGGAGGCATCGCACAGCACGTGGTCGGCAAGGGCGTACTTGCCGAGGACGAGGAGGAAGAGACGGCGCCACTTGGAGAAGGATGGCGTCGCAAGGTCGAGGACGACGGGGACGAGGCCGCGGATGTTGAGGATGCCGAGAGCCTGGGCATGAAGCGCAGCGACGGGATCGGGGTCGGAACCGTCGCGACGCGCGTCCCTACCCGGCGCGTCGGCGGCTGGGACTTCGTCGTGCTCGATCTCGCCGTCGTCGGCTGCGCAGGCGGTCTCAAGGCGTTGGCGAGCCGCGGCGAGGGCCTGCTCGTGGCGGGCGACGTCGGCAGCAAGACGGCGACGCTCGGCAGCGGCAGCAGCCGCGGCGTCTGCGCGGGCTTGGAGAGCGGCGGCTGTCTCAGCAGATCGACGCTGGGCGACGTCGTTAGCCTCCTGCTGGAGTCGGCGGTCCTCGGCGGCACGAAGGTCGTCGGCAGAACGACGGGCGTCGGCGGCGCAACGAGCGACGATATCAGCGTCGCTGGGAGCGTCGGCGGCCATGACTGGAAGAGGGAAGCGGAGGGTGGGCTAGGCGAGGAACGTAGCCTTCTTTGATACCATGAAGACGTGAGAGTTTGGTTGAGTACATGGCTTGATTAAGATCAGCAGTACAGGTTACAATATATAGCCACAGATATACCCAGCTTATAGAAATAGTATCTGGGTAATCGGGCAAGCAACCACAGGATTGATATCCTGGGATGGGTTTCCATAACAGCTGATAGCCTACTAAGAGTGGCTGTCTAACAATCTCATCGCGGTACAGCTCGTCATCGACGGGAACGTCGTCGTATGCAGGGACCGCCGAAGAGCCGAACACGCTGTCGTCGTACCGTGGCGCGATGGCGGAGGAAGCGGTGGCGTAGGAGAAGGATTCGGGGTCCTGCTCGCCACCACTGCCAGCCAGTGCCGCAGTCAATCGGAGCTCCATGTGTACCATCGCCTCGAGAACCCATGCCACCTCGACTTCCATCGCAGTTGTGAAGACTAACCAGGAAATAGGGAAGGAGTGTCCAGAATGGAACCGGCTCTATACCAGATGTTAGCACCTAGAAGGGAATATCAGAGAGAAGAGAGGTAGAAGAAGGGTTGAAGAAGAAGATAACAGCGAGGAAGACGATCTTATTTGATATCTGATAGCGAAATGGTTCATGACCCCTTACAGCCAGGGTTTGGGTGTTACTTGTAACCACACGACCACTCGGTCCACACGACCAATCGACCTGCCAACATTTACAAGGCCCACTCCAGCCCAAGCTAGACGGACGCTAGTTTTCATTAGACACCGAGCCCGCTCTCCTGGCACGTCTGTGCTTTTTCCCGCGATGCCTCCATCTTCATATACTCCATGTATGGTCATCGTCGTCGTAGCAGCATTGTCTGTATTCTTCTGGTACCATCTTTGACTTGAGAAGAAGATGATATGCTGACACATTTTTAAGCAGAATTGTCTCCATGTAACAGCGTTTTCGGCTGTCTCCGAATCCGTTGACATCTTCTCTGAGTCTATCGACGGTGCATAGGTCTGCCAGCATACACGAGACAATGGTGCATAGGTCTGCCAGCATACACGAGACAACCTCTATGATGTACATGGTTGTTGTGTTCCCTAGCAACTTGCAGGCTTCGCCATCGTGCTAGTCTGTTTTAGCTCTATCTTTCTTTCTGGTTGTGTCTCACTAAAACTCCTGATGCATCCCATCCTCACTAGAATGTCTCTCTAATAAGTGTCGCAACTGAACTACTAGCTAGAACAATACGAGTCAGCCGGGCCATTCCAAACTAAAGAAGGTGTGAAATTTCTTCAAAGTCTGTGAATTTGTTCATCATTTGCTAATGACTAAGACCCACAGCGCTAAACTTACAGCACATATATGCATGTAACTCGTCTCAGCTAGTCAGGTCGACCAAGTTTATATAAGGTCACTTCCAATGTGGTGATGGACATCGTTTTTATGGTATTGAGTGAAGGTACTACAAAAGTGTACTAAACCAGAGAAAAATTGTACCATTAGAACCGAACAATAGATTTTGAATAGCTGAAGTTGGGTCCTAGACTAATGCACCCAATTGGGTTCTAACACGTGGACCCAAACACTTGGAAACAGGTCGTTCAATAGTGCTCAACAAAATGGGATGCTTGAGTGCTAAATGTCCCATCCAGTGACCGGACTGGGTATTTATAGGGTAACGAAGGAGATAAAACCTAATGTACGTGTGTACCCTTGGTTACCTACTACGCCTGAGTAATAACGGAACAATACCACCGTGTGCCAAATTAGACTGAGCATTGTACCCACGTAGGAGGCCAACGGGTGGGCCTGCCTGGCCTGATGAGGGTGTCCCACCATTCCTTAGTGTAACACCCTAGATTTTGGGTATAAATATTTCTTTGCTCTATACTCAAAATTCAAGTGTTACCTTCTCCTTATTCTCCTATTTTCTCATATATTTTTTTCTAGATAGTGGAGAGTTATTTTGTATTATATACAAGTGTTAAGTTTATTGAAATAAAACCATAGAGGAGTTTTGCCGGTGTTTCGAACCAGCTCTGACAAGTAATATATGTCCGCGTTCTAGATCCGGATGGTGTGCTCAGTGGGCGCAAGACTTATACTGGTTCGGGCAGAACGTCCCTACATCCAGTCTTTGGCGGCTCGTGCTACCGAGACCTTGTTGCTCAATGCTCGTAATAGGGGTTACGAGCGGGCGAGAGAGGGAGGAGTTCCCAAGTCTTTGTGCGTAGTGGGTTCTATACTTCTATGGGACTGTATCGGGTGTTCACACCTAGCTAAGCCGTGAGCGTCGTGGATATCATTCTCCTGGCTTTGTCCCCTTGGGCCATCGATGACCCTCCCCTTTTATAGATCAAGGAGAGGACTGGTTACAAGTGGCTTCTCGTGGAAGGAGTTACTGCGTTGGGGTAGAGTGAAGTGTTTACCCCTGGTAGAAACGTGTCCATCGATATTTGCCTCGGTCGTCTGATCTCTGTGGCTAGGCTATTTAAGTTTGGTTACACGTGGGTGGCAAGGGACTCAGTTGTCATCATTACTTCTCCTATGCCGAGTCGGCCCCTGGTCCCCATAGTCTAAGCCTCGGCGCGACTTTGTCACGTTACGGGTCCTGTAGATCGCTAAGGGACTCAGGCCTACGCTCGGTATGCCACAGTGGGTCGCAGGCCTACAGCTTCATAAGTCATGTGTGGGGTTCTAGCTCGGGTTCATAGGTCATGAGTGGAAGGAGGACTGACTTCCCCGACGTGGCTCGGCGCCAGGCGTATTTAATGTGATCGGTCATTTATGACGGGGCAGTCCCGTGCTAGGTGTGGAATCCACTCGAGTGTCTTCCTCCTGGTTCACCCGACCCACCTTCTAGCTCTGCCTCGCCCGACCCTAGGCTCGCTACCTCGGGGTTACTTGAGGGTCGGTCCTTATGGGGCAGACTCTTCCTGTCTTTCCTCTGAATCATGGTCCATAGGGGCCTAGGGATCTTATCCTCGAGAGTAGCCCCCAAACCCCCGAAGAAGAGTGTCTCCCATTAGTGGCTTTCTTTGAGTCGGGTAGTGCTCGCCTCACCCTTCTCAGTATTCGCATTCGAGAGGCAAGTAAGATTTGGGGGATCCATTTACTTCCGCTATTTCCGTGATGAGGTTAGGCTTCGCTTGGCTTGTATTGCATTCTTTCCTTGAGAGCGCGGATTGGGTTGTGTGCCTCTTTGTTTTACCGAGTCTTCCTTTATAAGTGGGTGCTCTCGGGCGCCATCTTTTTCCTTGGCTTTCTCTTGGTAGAAATAAGGTCTCTCTTTCCTCTATTCTAGTCCCTTATGGATTCGAGCAAACATCCTGTGGACGATCGCTCTCCAGCCTTAAGGCCCCTACGACAACATTTGATCGAGTCTAGGTGTGAGCCTCTTTGATCACTGTAGCTTTCCCCCTTTCTCCTTATGGCTTCACTTATCTTTCACAGTCATCTCCTCTTCTTAGGGCAGTGATTTCAATGGAAGCTCAGAGGGACCTCGGGCCGTCCCTTCGTCAAGTTGGCCCCTCCGCCCCCTTGACTTCAATGGACCTACAGGAAAGTCTGATCGCCGCTCGCATGACCCTTGAGGCCGCTGCTGATGAAGTCTCCTTGGTGAGTATCGTTTGTTCCCCTAGTGATCCCTCCCAACTCCACTGACCCCCTTTGTACATCTTGCTTTTTTAGAGCTGGACATGGAGGTGTCGGGCCTTCGCGAGGGTGCAGATAGGGTCATTGAACTCGTTCGAGCTCAAGGCGCTAACTGAGAGGAGCGTATTCCTAATTTATATATGTGATGTAAAAGAGAGCCACAACCATAGAGGTTGTTACGCCCTCGATCAGGATGTGAGGAAAGAATTTGTCTCGGTGCCCTTACCGAGTGGGATGAAATCAACACCAATTATCATCTTTTATTTCATACTTACTTGTTTATACTTAGAACTCACTTTCTTAACTACTTAATTTATTAACTTGTAATTTCTACTATTTGATAACTGATATATATATTTATATATCAAGACCAAGATGTTATAATAGCATGTTATATCTACTGAAGTCAATGACTATAATATACCTTTTAATATCAAAGCAGAGAACTTATTCTTGAGAAAGATGGTTGTGTTTTATGACCACTTGATCAGAATCATAGACGCTCCATTAAACCTATATTGGCTACATGGTTTCTGAACATGTTAGGTGGAAGCCAATGTTGGGAAAGGGTTCCCGACAAAGAGAGAGCCTAGCCCTTTGAGCCTTCATTGTGGGTAAAGCACAATTACCGAGACAATAACATCTAGGATTTTGAGCCAAACCATTCTAAGATTTACTAGAGTTTGTGATTCCTTTTATAGGGTACAACTATAGTTTTTGATTGTGCACTTTTTCCTATAACCTACTAGATATTCCTAAATATTTTATGTTTACAACACTTATTGACTCGATGGCAACAAGGGCCTTCACACGTAGATCGCCTTTGTGGAACTTTGTCGACCTACAGTAACAACCCATCAAAACCTCCCTTCAGTCTCCAATGAGGTCTTCGCTATAGAGACACGACTCTCTTGAATGTTGCTCATGCCCAATGAATAATCATTCTTGGTCTTTGTCGTTCAAGAGCTAGGTTAACAACTTTGGGTTCAAGTCTTCACTCCCCAACAGTAATAAGTTCCTGACATAGAGTAAAGTTGGGATCCATATATTTCTTTTGAGCAACAATTAAGTTGGCTACTCAAGTCGATCTAGTGCCCTTGGATTGGCCCCTGCCTCTCTTCACATTAATTTCTCATTGTAGCACAACCATACAAGAAACATAGCTCTCGAGCACAATTAGAACTTTTTGTCCTCGTGTTAATTTCACAATGCATCCCATTCTCATGAGAAATACATCCATTGGGTATAATTAGCATTACATTCATTGTCGTATTTGGGAAAAATCATAGCGCAAACTCTCTAGCCATGGGAGAGGTAAAGCTTAAAGGACCAAGCTCAAAGAGTGTTGGGGGAGGAGTTGACAGTTTTTGTCCTATCCCTCTGAGTGCTCATTATATAGGAAGGGAGGGGTGGAGAGGTGTTGTTAATAGCAGATATTTGTCTTAGTGTGTTATAAATAATGGTACATGTTTTAGCCTTTTAGGCTTTTATTACATCACAACAAGAAATAGAGGAAATTTCGATAGCCATACTTATGTTAAATGGTTGTTCTTGACCCTGTCGAACATAAGGCAACCTCCGATGGAGTTTAAGGGCCATGGAACATAAGGCTAAGTACGACAGCTGGCTGCCTAGCCATCGAACATAAGTCTTATGTTCGATGACTACCTGCTTAAGTCGTCAGACATCGTCGGCTATATGCAACAACACCTGATGTCGTTCCTTTTCTCCTCTATCTATTTCATTCTCTCTCTCACACACACCTCCCCGCCATCGCCTCACTGACGCCACCTTGCCAAAGCTTGTCGGCGTCCGCCCGACTCGCCCATCGTCCCTCCCGCTCACTGCGGCTGACGTAATACCGTCACCATCATCCGCCGACCCAGCCCACCCACGTCGCTCTCTCTCGCTGCGGTCTCCATTCCACCATCGCTCGGATCTCGCCTTCACGTGCTCTCCATCGCATCACGTTGTGCCGATCCAGCACACGCCATCGCCCCGCGCTACCATGGCTACCCACTCACCGATGCACCTTGCCCTCTCTGAGCACTTGCCCTCACCCGCAATGCCCTATGTCCGTGGACGTCGTGCCACTTGGTCGTTCCCAACGCCGATGTCGTCATTCCTGATAGTTCATCCGCCCTAGACAATCACCCACGACTCAAGTAAGTGCACAAATATTTTAGATATGTGTTGGTTAACTGATTATAATTATTTTATGTATAAGTAATTGATTCATATGTTAAATATTGTTTAGTGTGTTATTTCTTACATCGGGGATGTGATTATACATTTGATTTAGGTTGTTTTAGTTCATTTAGGGGTCATTAAATAACCTAAATATGTAATTTCCAAGGATAATTATTAAGCCCTTGGAAATAAGGTCATTTCATATTATTTATTACCCAAAATATTGTTATTTTAGTATAAAATATTGTGTTTGTGGTTTATGTAACATGAGAAAGTATATTTTATTATGTAATATTGCACTATCATGCTAGCGTAAATGCATGTATCATAGTGTTAACAAACAGAACCTATGTGTCACCCGTTTTGGAACGACATACCACACATGCGACGCATGTGAGGTGTGTTGGGCCATAATTGTCTCTCTGGGCCCAGCAATAGGCTATCCTCTTGGTAAGTTGAAGTAATATGTTATTCGTAACAAGTATAAAATTGTTTCATTTTGTGTTTCCTCAATAGTTACCTACATCTAATTTGTAGCAAATGGCACAACAAACGAGCATCTAGATGCCAGCCATTAGGACGTCGCCTCCGGCACTTGCACAGTCATCTCCACAGTTTTCCCTTTGGTTTGTCTAGATCAGGTATTCGTTCATATGTAAATATAAGCATGTGTGATAGAAATTAATAACTTTGTTTTTAATAATCAAACATGTGTTATATGGATTCCAGACACCTCCAACTTTGGTTGCAGCAGTCGGATATTGATCTGGCCAAGGCGATGTCGCGGCTTAGTGGGTGAACAACTTTTCACAACCCACAGTCTAGCCAGAGGAAGTGGTTGTAGGGGATAAATATCCCTCAGGTCCTCATGAATCGGGTTCCCTACATGAGCCATTGATAGACCTAATAGGCAGGACAACTGATTTCATGGGCCGACCGACCATCTCAGGCCCGAAAGACAATGGGAAGATGAAGACCAAGGCTAAGCGGCAAATCATTTTGTTGAGAAAGCGCATTGACTCAGATCAAACTTAGGAATGGATTTCCAAGATTGACGAACTACTTGTTAGAAAGAAACAGACTTGTAACCCTAAATCCATCGGCATAAATAAGGCAGGTTAGGAACCCCTACGAATCATCTGATCTCAGAAACTAGATCTTATCTCGTAGCTAATCTTCTAGCTAGCAGCGCATCATTGTAACCTCGAGCTCAAGCAATACAACCTCACCATCACACATGACAAGGGTTTTATTCCTTTCGATGGCCTAAACCTATATAATTTTTGTGCCACATCGCTTTCTACTCGAACCATCGAGCTATCATTGATCTCGTCGTCCACCAAAAGCACCTCGTGATGTATCCTGTGGTGTGTTGTTGGTGCCAAACACCGATAATGGCCATAACTCTAACCAAATAGGTAACAACTAGTAGGCTTAGTTAGTTAGGATTCCATTGCACTATAGAACCTTAGTAGTTTTTGAGAGCACCTAGAGGGAGGTGAATAGGTGATCCTGTAAAAATCAAACACTGATAGGTACAAAACTTAGTTATGAGAGTTAGTACGTCTAGGTAGCTTGAAGCGAGTTCTTGTGAACACAAACAATCACAGAGAGATCAACACAAGACACGCGATTTTTATCCCGCGGTTCGGCCAAGTAACACTTGCCTACTTCCACGTTGTGGCGTCCCAATGGACGAGGGTTGCACTCAACCCCTTTCAAGTGATCCGATGATCAACTTGAATACCACGGTATTTTCCTTAAGAGTATTTTCCCGTTTGCGAGGAATCTCCACAACTTGGAGTCTCTCGCCCTTACAACAAGGATCACAATGAAGGCACAGAGTAAGGTTGGGAGAAGCAACGCACGCAAGACTCAAATACGCAGCACACCCACACACATAAGTGAAGACTCGAGCTCAAATGACAACACAGGGAGTTCGCGACTCGAATGGAGCTCAATTCTCTAACACAACAAAGCGAATGCGCGGGAGCAGAGTCTGGATGCCTTAGAATACTTAGTGAATGCTTGGGTGTCTCCTCCATGCGCCTAGGGGTCCCTTTTATAGCTCCAAGGCAACTAGGAGCCGTTGGAGACAAACTTGGAAGGCCATCCTTGCCTTCTGTCGAGTGGCGCATCGGACAGTCCGGTGCGCCACCGGACAGCTACTGTAGCCTGTCCGGTGCGTGATTTTCTTCCAAATTGGGCACAGTCGATCGTTGTAGCTTTGGGCCTATTGGCGCACCAGACACTGTCCGGTGCACACCGGACAGTCCGGTGCCTCCTGCCGACCGTTGGCACGACCACGTGTCGCGCGAAGATTGCGCGGTCGACCGTTGGCGCTGGCGACCGTTGGCTCACCGGACAGTTCGGTAAATTTGAGCCGTACGCCGCCATCGAATCCCGAGAGCGGCGAGTTCACCACGGACCAGCCTGGCGCACCGGACAGTCCGGTGTGCCAAGCCGAGCTAGAGTTTGCTGCACATAGCCAACTATTTTTCCAATTCTTTTCTCACCATTTCTAGCACTTAGACAAAACACATTAGTACTCAAAACAATGTACTGAGTCTAGAAACGTACCTTTTTCTTTGATTTGCACTTCTCACTTTACTTGGCACATAAGAACTTAATTAAACATGTTGGGCACTTAATCACCAAAACATTATAGAAATGGCCCAAAGTTACATTTCCCTTTCAATCTCCCCCTTTTTGGTGATTTATGCCAACACATCCAAAAGCAACCAAAAGAAGTGCAACATCAATGCAATTGAGGACAAAATTGTTTTTGCACAAGATTTGACATATTTAGATCATTCTTTGCCACCACTTGGTTTGTTTTTGTAAATCAAATTCATTTTCCTATCTCTAAGTCAAACACGCTTGTTTGAGCACAAGGAGAGATATTCCAAGAGAAAACTTGATCAAGTACCAAAAAGCTCCCCCTTTTCCCATAATCAAAATTCTCTTCCACAAGAGGCCAAATTTTGCAATAAGAGTATTTTGGACAAATCAAAAGCAAAAGTTTCTAACTCTATTGTTTTCAAAATTCATAAGTGGTAGCTGATCCATTTGCTTTGGCCTTAATTTCTCCCCCTTTGGCATTAAGCACCAAAATGGGATCATTTTTGGCCCTTTAACCCCATTGCCTCACCAAAAATGTCAATTAAGAGCAAAAAGGCAATGAGAGCATAAGTATGAACTTGGAGGTGAGTACACTAATACCGGAGTGCAGTGGAAGTCTTTGCATTGTCCAAGTTCACCTTTCCCTTTCAATGCACTTTTGAGACTACATCAAGTATACTCAAACACACAGGTTAGTCTCAAAGGGTCAAGTTGTAGCACATCTCCCCCTAAATATGTGCACCATTTGCATATGGACTTGTGAGGTCCGGGGAGGTCATGTACAACTTGAGCACCACACATATACAATGAGTAATGTAGATGCTTCAAAGTAACATGATCAAAGGCATAGACTACATGTATGCTATAGATCAATCCAAGTTACGCGAATCTAAGACATTTAGCTCACTACGCAACCTGCAAAAGGTTTTCTCATCTAACGGCTTGGTAAAGATATCGGCTAGCTAGTTCTCGGTGCTAATGTGGTACACCTAGATATCTCCCTTTTGCTGGTGGTCTCTTAGGAAGTGATGCCGGATGTCTATGTGCTTAGTGTGGCTGTGTTCAACAGGATTATCCGCCATGTGGATTGCACTCTCATTGTCACATAGGAGTGGGACTTTGCTCAGATTGTAGCCAAAGTCCTGGAGGGTTTGCCTCATCCAAAGTAGTTGCGCGCAACACTGTCCTGCGACAACATACTCGGCCTCAGCGGTGGATAGGGCAACGGATGTTTGTTTCTTTGAACTCCAGGACACCAGGGACCTTCCTAGAAATTGACACGTCCCTAATGTACTTTTCCTATCAACCTTGCACCCGGCATAATCGGAGTCTGAGTATCCAATCAAATCAAAGGTAGACCCCTTTGGATACCAGATTCCGAAGCAAGGCGTAGAAACTAAATATCTAAGAATTCGCTTAACGGCCACAAGGTGACATTCCTTGGGGTCGGATTGATATCTAGCACACATGCATACACTTAGCATAATGTCTGGTCTACTAGCACATAAATAAAGCAATGAACCTATCATAGACCTGTCGGGGACCGTAATTAGGGGTACCCCCAATGCTCATTAATCCGGCTGGAAAACATCTTCAGAACAAACCATAAACGACCGATAAAGCGCGGGCTTCGTCTACCGCGGGACGCAACCTCATCCGAGCCCAGCCTCGGGCAAGGACAGAAGTCCCGGACGAATTCACGCCTCGCCCGAGGGTCCCCTCAGTCGGCAGACACACCCTCGGCTCACCCAAAGTCTAGCGCAGGCAAGCTTTGTCGTACAATGACCTCATCCGAATCTCCTTACCAACCGACCGTATCGCATGCGCATTTAATGCGGGGATCGCCTGACACCTTATCCTGACACGCGTGCCTCAGTCGGCAAGGTCAAAGTGACCGCAGTCACTTTGCCCCCTTTACTAACCGTTCTGACACGAAAACAGCGCTGTTCACCCCGCTCCGGCGACTGTGCCAGCTATCAGGGAAGGGCCGACAACAGCAAGTCACGACCTCCCCCGAGTTCGGCCTCGGGCGTAACAGGGAGCTCAGCCTTGCCCGACCCTAGCCCTCGGCCTCAGCTTGGGCCTCGGGAGAAGGTCTCCGCCTCGCTTGACCCTAGGCCTCGGCCTCGACCTCGGCCTCAGGAGAAGGTCTCCGCCTCGCCCGACCCTTGGCCTCAGCCTCGACCTCGGCCTCGGGAGAAGGTCTCCGCCTCGCCCGACCCTAGGCCTCGGCCTCAGCCTCGGCCTCGGGAGAAGGTCTCCGCCTCGCCCGACCCTGGGCCTGGGCCTCAGCCTCGGCCTTGAAGGAGTCGCCGCCTTGCCCGACCTTGGCCTCGTATTAGCTACGCTACTTGGGATCCATCATTGCCCTACCCTTAGCTAGCCACCTCAGGCTACGAAGGAACAAGACCGGTGTCTCATCTAAGTTACTCTGGTAACAGGTAATGATGGTTCCCCGCGTGCGCCCATGACGTCGGCTGCTCTCAACCCCCTACGGAAGCAAGGAAACGTCAGCAGGATCCATGCCGCACCATCAGCTATGCTACTACAGGGCTCAAGGCACTTCTCCGATGGCCACGTTATTACCTCTACAGGGCTCAAGGCACTCCTCCGACGGCCACGTCGGTACATCTATAGGGCTCAAGGCGCTCCCCCGACGGCCACGTTATTATCTGTATAGGGCTCAGGGCACTTCCCTGCCAGCCACGTTAGCTCCAAGCTACACCCCCATTGTACAGCTGGGCATCTCCTTATGTCTATAAAAGGGGGTGTCCAAGGCCCCACGAGGGGAGGGACGGGAGACGAGAGACGCACGTACTAACGCACGAACGCACGACGCAGACGAGCGGAGGCAGGCAGAGTAGGAGAGACGCGGTAGAGGCAGCCCCAGACGGCTCGCCCCAAGGCCGAACCCTCTCCTTCTCACTCTCTCTCGTTCTCGCTCTCCTGCAACGCTTGTAACCGCTACTGCAAGTGCCCCCTGGTGCAGGATAATATGAGCCTCATCCCATCGCTTGTGTTCCATCTTGCATCAACCCATCTGGACAGGGGCACGCGGCACTAAAATTCACTAGTCGGTCCGGTTGAGGGTCCCCCGGGTCCGAAACGCCGACAGTTGGCGCGCCAGGTAGGGGCTCGTTGCGTGTTAACAAATACTTCCCCGTTGAGTTCCAGATGGGTAGCTTTCAGCGGCCTCTCCAGCCCGGGACAGTGCTCCGCTTCGGAAGTCTCAAGTTCATGTCCCTCGACGGCGGCTACGACATGGTACTGCTCCCTCTGTAGCACGACAACAACGACGGTCGGTGGCTCGCCCGGTGGAGGCGAACTTGACAGTGACAACGGCACCTCCACGTGGCGAACGAGGAACATCTAGGTTAGCCCCGCCACCCTCCTCGTCGGAGGAGACGAAGACGGGGCAACCATGGCCAGGCAGGAGGCGGCACCTCATCGGCTATCGAACCAGAGCGAGTCGACGACACCAGCACCCCTGCGGGGGACATGTCGGGCGTTGTCCTCGCACCTGAGACAACGACGAGCATCGCTTCCCCGCAACGTGCCAACCCCGAGCGGACTGATGACGCCCGCACCCTCGCGAAGGACTTGCTGGGTGTTAGCCTCGTACCTGAGATAATGGTGCAGTCCGTCCCCGACGCGACTTTGCCACCGTCCATCGACCAAAAGGTACCGTCCGTTTTCCACCCTGTCCGCTTTAGATTCAGTTTCGATCCACCAAGCGACCCCGCTTCAGTGAGCGCTTTTGCTAGGGCATACCCTGACCTTCCGGGATACCATATGTGGTCCTCTTGGGACCGACTGACGGTTATCTCAACCTCCGGACCCGCGGGTTCTGAGGAAGAGGACGACCCCGACGTCAGTTGGGATTTCTCCGGACTCCGTGATCCCCGTGCCATGCGTGACTTCATGTTCGCATGTGACCACTGCCTCTCCGGCTGCTCTGATGATGGTCACAGCCTTGACGACGAGGGTTGCGACCCAACTCGCGAGTGCTTCCACATCGATCAGGAGGATCACGGTGGAGAAAACCACTTTGGTATGCCAGGAAGTGACGGCGCCCTTGCACCTGCGTCTCGCATTGAGATCCCGCGGGAGCTAGCTGTGGTCCAAGTCCCAGCGGAGGGTCAGGACACACAACTTGAGCAACTCCGCGAGATGCAGACCAAGCTCGACAAAGAAGCGGGGGGGCGACTTATGCAGCTCTGGCAAAACATCGAGCAGGAGTGGACACGCCGAGCGCTCGCTGAAGGAGCGCGTCATCGGGCCCAGGATGTCCAGCGCTGCATTGTTGACGATGCCAGGGCAATGCCGCCCTCGGCCCTCAACGGGGCTGGCCAGAGCCTAGCCGCAGCAGCAATGTTGCTTCGGACGATGCCGGAGCCATCCACCACCGAAGGGCGACGTATCCAGGGCGAGCTCAAGGGCCTCCTGGAGGACGCCGCTGTCCGACAAGCCGAAAGCTCTGCCTCCCGGAGGCGAGGAGACCCCTCGGAGCATCGCGTAGTGCCCTCCCGACACATGCGGGAAGCCTCGATCCACACCGAGCGCACACAGGATGGGACGCCTGCAGCCCTGGATTGCCTCGACGCCGAGCAGCACCGCCGCCACCGTCGAGCCTACCTCGAGGAGAAGGTGCGCCGAGGCTACCACCCCAGGCGCGGGGGACGTTACGACAGCGAGGAGGATCGAAGTCCCTCGCCCGAGCCACCAGGTCCGTGAGTCTTCAGCCGCGCTATACGACGAGCGTCGTTCCCGGCCCGTTTCTGAGCCCCGACTACCATCACTAAGTACTCGGGGGAGACAAGGCCAGAGTTGTGGCTTGCGGACTACCGGCTGGCATGCCAGTTGGGAGGGGCGGACGACGACAACCTCATCATCCGCAACCTCCCCCTTTTCCTCTCCGACGCTGCCCGAGCCTGGCTGGAGCATCTGCCTCCCACGCAGATCTCCGATTGGGACGACCTAGTCAAGGCTTTCGCTGGAAATTTACAGGGTACGTACGTGCACCCTAGGAACTCATGGGATCTCCGAAGCTACCGCCAGCAGCCAGGGGAATCCCTGCGGGAGTAGATCCGGCGGTTTTCCAAGCAGCGCACCGAGTTGCCCAACATCACCGACTCAGACGTCATCGGGGCATTCCTCGCTGGCACCACATGCCGAGACCTGGTGAGCAAGCTAGGACGCAAGACTCCCACCAAGGCAAGCGAGTTGATGGACGTCGCCACCAAGTTCGCCTCTGGTCAGAAGGCGGTCGAAGCCATCTTCTGGAAGGACAAGCAGCCTCAGGGAGGGCAGAAGGAAGACGCCCCCGAGGCATCCACCTAGCGTGGCACGAAGAAGAAGGCCAAAAAGAAGGTGCAAGCGAAGCGCAACGCCATCAACACGGATCTCGTCGCTGCTGCCGAACACAGGAACCCTCGGAAGCCTCCCGGAGGAGCCAACGCGTTCGACAAGATGCTCAAGGAGTCGTGCCCCTATCACTGGGGTCCCGTCAAGCACACCCTTGAGGAGTGCGACATGCTCCGGCGCTACTTCAACAAGGCTGGGCCCTCGGCAGAATGTGGCAAGGACCAAGGCAACAACAAGAAGGGGGGCGACAAAGAAGAGGAGTTCCCATAGGTCCACAACTGCTTCATGATCTACGGTGGATAGGTGGCGAATGCCTCGGCTCGGCACCGCAAGCAGGAGCGCTGGGAGGTCTGCTCGGTGAAGGTAGCGGCACGGTCTACCTAGACTGGTCCGACAAGCCCATCACCTTCGACCAAGGCGACCACCCCGACTTCGTGCCGAGCCCAGGGAGGTACCCGCTCGTCGTCGACCCGATTATCGGCAACGTTAGGCTCTCCAAGGTCCTCATGGACGGAGGCAGCAGCCTCAACATCATCTATGCCGAGACCCTGGAGCTCTTTGAGAGCACCTAGAGGGGGGGGGGGTGAATAGGTGATCCTGTAAAACTTCAAAAACTTATAGCCACAAAAACTTGGTTAATTGTTAGCACAATAATTGCCAAGTGGCTAAGGAGGAATCCTCAACAAAACACAATAACCAACAAGGATCAATCACAGAGATGGCACGGTGGTTATCCCGTGGTTCGGCCAAGACCAACGCTTGCCTACTCCACATTGTGGCGTCCCAACGGACGAGGGTTGCAATCAACCCCTCTCAAGCGGTCCAAAGACCCACTTGAATACCACGGTGTTTTGCTTGCTTTATCTCAATCCCGTTTGCGAGGAATCTCCACAACTTGGAGCCTCTCGCCCTTACACTTGAAATTCACAAAGAACACGGAGCAAGGGAGGGATTAGCAACGCACACAAGACACAAGAATCAGAGTGTCAATACGCACACAAATCGCAACAAGAGCTCGCAACACGACTCAATGAGTTCACAACTCCACAAGAGCTCTATATGCTATCACAATGAAACGAATGCGCGAAATCGATGTCTTGGTGCTTAGAAATGTTGTTGAGATGCTTGGTGTCCTCCTCCATGCGCCTAGGGGTCCCTTTTATAGCCCCAAGGCAGCTAGGAGCCATTGAGAGCAATCAAGGAAGGCAATTCTTGCCTTCTGTCGTCTGGCGCACCGGACAGTCCGGTACACACCGGACACTGTCCGGTGCCAGATTTCTTTCCTTAAATGGCGAAGCCGACCGTTGGCAGACCTGGAGCCGTTGGCGCACCGGACATGTCCGGTGCACACCGGACAGTCCGGTGCCATCTTCTAGCCGTTGGCTCGGCCACGTGTCCCGCGCAGATTGCGCGGCCGACCGTTGGCCCGGCCGACCGTTGGCTCACCGGACAGTCCGGTGCACACCGGACAGTCCGGTGAATTTTAGCCGTACGTCGCCGGTGAATTCCCGAGAGCGACCAGTTCGCTCGAACCAGCCTGGCGCACCGGACACTGTCCGGTGCACACCGGACAGTCCGGTGCTCCCAGACTGAGCAGATTCTTGGCTGCTCGAGCCAAGACCTTTCCAATCGGATTTTTCCTGTTTCCAGCACTTAGACATAATACATTAGTCACTAGAACAATGTACTAAGTCTGAGAAACATACCTTTAACCTTGATTTGCACTTTGTCCATCATTTTACACTCAGGCACTTGTGTTGGACACTAAATCACCAAAACACTTAGAAATGGCCCAAGAGCACATTTCCCTTTCAATCTCCCCCTTTTTGGTGATTTATGCCAACACAACATAAAGCAAGTAGAACAAGTACACAAACAATTCAAATTAGAACTCAATATTGTTTTGATTCAATTTGACATATATGGATCACTCTATGCCACCACTTGGTTTGTTTTTGCAAATCAAACCCAAATTCCTATCTCTAAGTCAAAACCACTTGTAGAGACATAAAGAGAGGTTTTCCAAAGAAATTTGATCAAGGATTTCAAAAACTCCCCCTTTTTCCCATAATCAACACTTTTCCCCACAAGAGACCAACTTTTGACATAAGAGACAATAAAAGAGTTTTGCCAAACCAAAAGCTCTAATCTACTATTTTCAAAATTTCTCAAGTGGTAGCTGATCCATCTATTGCTTTGGCCTTTATTTTCTCCCCCTTTGGCATCAAGCACCAAAACGGGATCAATCTTGGCCCTTTAACCCCATTGTCTCACCAAAAACTTCAATTAAGAGTACAAAGGCAATAAGAGTATAAAGATGAACTTGGAAAAGTTACTCTTTTCATCGGAGTGCAGTGGAAGTCTTGCACGGTCCAAGTCCACCTTTTCCCTTTCAATCCTCCTTTGAGACTAAAACAACCAAACTCAAGAATATGGTTAGTCTCAAAGGGTCAAGTTGTAGCACAGCTCCCCCTAAATATGTGCATCTCCAGGGAGGGTTTGTACAACTTGAGCACCACAATAAGCAACAATATGCAGAATGAACATGATCAAAGGCATAAACACATGTATGCTACAATTCAATCCAAGTTCCGCGAATCTAGGACATTTAGCTCACTACGCAGCCTGCAAAAGGTCTTTTCATCTAAAGGCTTAGTGAAGATATCGGCTAGCTGGTTCTCGGTGCTAACATGAAACACTTCGATATCTCCCTTTTGCTGGTGGTCTCTCAAAAAGTGATGCCGGATGTCAATGTGCTTTGTGCGGCTGTGCTCAACAGGATTTTCCGCTATTCGGATAGCACTCTCATTATCACATAGGAGTGGGACTTTGCTCAGATTGTAGCCAAAGTCCCGGAGGGTTTGCCTCATCCAAAGTAGTTGCGCGCAACACTGTCCTACGGCAACGTACTCGGCCTCAGCGGTGGATAGGGCAACGGAGGTTTGTTTCTTAGAGTTCCATGACACCAGGGACCTTCCTAAGAATTGGCACGTCCCCGATGTACTCTTCCTATCGACCTTACATCCAGCATAGTCGGAATCTGAGTACCCAATCAAGTCAAAGTTAGACCCCTTTGGATACCAGATCCCGAAGCAAGGCGTAGCGACTAAATATCTAAGTATTCGCTTCACAGCCACTAAGTGACATTCCTTAGGATCGGATTGAAATCTAGCACACATGCATACGCTAAGCATAATATCCGGTCTACTAGCACATAAATAAAGCAAAGAACCTATCATGGACCGGTATGCTTTTTGATCAACGGACTTACCTCCTTTGTTGAGGTCGGTGTGTCCGTCGGTTCCCATCGGCGTCTTCGCGGGCTTGGCGTCCTTCATCCCAAACCTCTTTAGCAAATCTTGCGTGTACTTCATTTGGGAGATGAAAGTGCCGTCCTTGAGTTGCTTCACTTGGAACCCAAGGAAATAGTTCAACTCGCCCATCATCGACATCTCGAATTTCTGCGTCATCACCCTGCTAAACTCTTCACAAGACTTTTGATTAGTAGAACCAAATATTATGTCATCAACATAAATTTGGCATACAAAAAGATCACCATCGCAAGTCTTAGTAAAAAGAGTTGGATCGGCTTTACCAACCTTGAAAGCATTAGCAATTAAAAAGTCTCTAAGGCATTCATACCATGCTCTTGGGGCTTGCTTAAGTCCATAGAGCGCCTTAGAGAGCTTACACACGTGGTCGGGATACCGTTCATCCTCAAAGCCAGGGGGTTGCTCCACGTACACCTCCTCCTTGATCGGCCCGTTGAGGAAAGCACTCTTCACATCCATTTGGTACAACCTGAAGGAATGGTGAGCGGCATATGCTAGCAAGATACAAATTGATTCTAGCCTAGCCACGGGAGCAAAAGTCTCCTCAAAGTCCAAACCTGCGACTTGGGCATAACCTTTTGCCACAAGCCGAGCCTTGTTCCTTGTCACCACCCCGTGCTTGTCCTGTTTGTTGCGAAACACCCACTTGGTTCCCACAACATTTTGCTTGGGGCGAGGCACCAGTGTCCAAACTTCATTGCGCTTGAAGTTGTTGAGTTCCTCCTGCATGGCCAACACCCAGTCCGGATCTAGCAAGGCCTCTTCTACCCTGAAAGGCTCAATAGAAGAGACAAAAGAGTAATGCTCAAAAAAATTAACTAATCTTGAACGAGTAGTTTCTCCCTTGCTAATATCACCCAAAATTTGGTCGACGGGATGATCCCTTTGGATCGTCGCTCGAACTTGGGTTGGAGGTGCCTGAGGTGCTTCTTCCTCTTCAATTTGAACATCCTGTGCTCCCCCTTGATCATTCACCTCCACTTGAGGTACCTGTTCGTCATCCTGAGTTGGGGGATGCACCATAGTTGAGGAAGATGGTTGATCTTGCTCCAAATGTTCCTGAGGTCGTACATCTCCAATCGCCATGGTGCGTATCGCGGCCGTTGGAACGTCTTCTTCATCTACATCATCAAGATCAACAACTTGCTCTCTTGGAGAGCCATTAGTCTCATCAAATACAACGTCGCTAGAGACTTCAACCAAACCCGATGATTTGTTGAAGACCCTATATGCCTTTGTATTTGAATCATAACCTAATAAAAACCCTTCTACGGCTTTGGGAGCAAATTTGGAATTCCTACCCTTCTTCACTAGAATGTAGCATTTACTCCCAAATACACGAAAGTACGATACATTAGGTTTGTTACCAGTCAGCAGCTCATATGAAGTCTTCTTGAGGAGGCGGTGAAGGTAGACCCTGTTGATGGCGTGGCAAGCCGTGTTCACGGCTTCCGACCAAAAGCACTCGGGGGTCTTGAACTCTCCAAGCATAGTCCTCGCCATATCTATGAGCGTCCTGTTCTTCCTCTCTACCACACCATTTTGCTGAGGTGTGTAGGGAGCGGAGAACTCGTGCTTGATCCCCTCCTCCTCAAGGAACTCCTCCACTTGAAGGTTCTTGAATTCGGACCCGTTGTCGCTCCTTATTTTCTTCACCTTGAGCTCAAACTCATTTTGAGCTCTCCTTAGGAAGCGCTTGAGGGTCCCTTGGGTTTCAGACTTATCCTGCAAAAAGAACACCCAAGTGAAGCGGGAAAAGTCATCAACAATAACTAGACCATACTTACTTCCTCCTATGCTCAGATAGGCGACAGGTCCGAAGAGGTCCATATGCAGCAGCTCCAGAGGTCTTGATGTTGTCATCACATTTTTGGTGTGATGAGAGCCTCCCACCTGTTTCCCTGCTTGACAAGCTGCACAAGGTCTATCTTTTTCGAAATGAACATTGGTTAGACCTATCACGTGTTCTCCCTTTAGAAGCTTGTGGAGGTTCTTCATCCCCACATGTGCTAAGCGGCGATGCCACAACCAGCCCATGCAAGTCTTAGCCATTAAGCATGCATCTAGACCGGCCTCTTCTTTTGCAAAATCAACTAAGTAAAGTTTGTCGTCTAGTACACCCTTAAAAGCTAGTGAACCATCACATCTTCTAAAGACAGACACATCTACATTTGTAAATAGACAGTTATATCCCATATTGCATAATTGACTAACAGATAGCAAATTATATCCAAGAGACTCTACTAAAAACACATTAGAGATAGAATGCTCATTTGAGATTGCAATTTTACCTAACCCTTTTACCTTGCCTTGATTCCCATCACCGAATATTATTGAATCTTGGGAATCTTTATTCTTGACGTAGGAGGTGAACATCTTCTTCTCCCCCGTCATATGGTTTGTGCATCCGCTGTCGATAATCCAGCTTGAACCCCCGGATGCATAAACCTGCAAGGCAAATTTAGGCTTGGGTCTTAGGTACCCAACTCATGTTGGGTCCTACAAGGTTAGCACAAATATCCTTAGGGACCCAGATGCAAGTTTTGTCTCCCTTGCATCTTGCCCCTAATTTTCTAGCAACTATCTTCCTATCCTTTCTACAAATAGCAAAAGAAGCATTTAAAGCATGATATATTATAGAAGGTTCATTTTCTTTCCTAGGAACATTAACAACATTTCTCCTAGGCATATTATGAACAATATTTCTCCTACCAACATTTCTATCATGCACATAAGAAGAACTAGAAGCAAACATGGCATGAGAATCAAGGGCATTATATGCATTACAACTCCTATAAGCATTTCTAGATTGTCTCCTATCATGGTACATAAAGGCATGGTTCTTTTGCACACTACTAGCCATAGGGGCCTTCCCTTTCTCCTTGGCGGAGATGGGAGCCTTATGGCTTGTCAAGTTCTTGGCTTCCCTCTTGTAGCCAAGTCCATCCTTAATGGAGGGGTGTCTACCAATTGTGTAGGCATCCCTTGCAAATTTTAGCTTGTCAAATTCATTCTTGCTAGTCTTAAGTTGGGCATTAAGACTAGCTAATTCCTCATTTAATTTGGAAATTGAAACTAAATGATCACTACAAGCATCAATGTCAAAATCTTTACACCTATTACAAGTTTCAACAATTTCTACACAAGAATTAGATTTAATAGCTACTTCTAGTTTAGCATTTAAATCATCATTAAAACCTTTTAATGTAGCAATAGTTTCATGACAAGAAGATAATTCACTAGAGAGTATTTCATTCCTTTTAATTTCTAGAGCAAGAGACTTTTGAGCTTCTACAAATTTATCATGTTCTTCATACAACAAATCCTCTTGCTTTTCTAAAAGCATATTCTTATCATTCAAGGCATCAATCAACTCATTAATCTTATCAATTTTAGATCTATCTAATCCTTTGAATAAGCATGAGTAATCTATCTCATCATCACTAGACTCATCCTCACTTGAAGAAGCATAAGTACTAGTATCATGAGTGCTTACTTTCTTCTCCCTTGCCATGAGGCAAGTGTGACGCTCGTTTGGGAAGAGGGATGACTTGTTGAAAGCGGTGGCGGCGAGTCCCTCATTGTCAGAGTCGGAGGAGGAGCAATCCGAATCCCACTCCTTGCCTAGATGTGCCTCGCCCTTTGCCTTCTTCTATGCCTTCTTCTTCTCCCTCTTGCTCCCTTGGTCCTGTTCACTATCATTGTCGGGACAGTTAGCAATAAAATGACCAAGCTTACCGCATTTGAAGCATGAGCGCTTCCCCTTGGCTTTGGTCTTGCTTGGCTGTCCCTTGCGACCCTTAAGCACCGTCTTTCGTCTGTCGTAGTCGTCGTTGTCCTTTTGGGAGGAGGAAGATTCGTCGCTGTCGTAGTAGACAATTTCCTTGATGCGCCTTGTCTTCTTCTTCCTCCCGTCTTTTCTTTTGTGGCCCGAGCCTAAGTCGGTGGGCCTGTCATCATTGGGCTCATTGACGAAGGACTCCTTCTCCTTGTCGTTGATCACCATCCCCTTGCCCTTAGGATCCATCTCTTCGGGCGGTTAGTCCCTTTCTTGAAGAGAACGGCTCTGATACCAATTGAGAGCACCTAGAGGGGGGGTGAATAGGTGATCCTGTAAAACTTCAAAAACTTATAGCCACAAAAACATGGTTAATTGTTAGCACAATAATTGCCAAGTGGATAAGGAGGAATCCTCAACAAAACACAATAACCAACAAGGATCAATCACAGAGATGGCACAGTGGTTATCCCGTGGTTCGGCCAAGACCAACACTTGCCTACTCCACGTTGTGGCGTCCCAACGGACGAGGGTTGCAATCAACCCCTCTCAAGCGGTCCAAAGACCCACTTGAATATCACGGTGTTTTGCTTGCTTTATCTCAATCCCGTTTGCGAGGAATCTCCACAACTTGGAGCCTCTCGCCCTTACACTTGAAATTCACAAAGAACACGGAGCAAGGGAGGGATTAGCAACGCACACAAGACACAAGAATCAGAGTGTCAATACGCACACAAATCGCAACAAGAGCTCGCAACACGACTCAATGAGTTCACAACTCCACAAGAGCTCTATATGCTATCACAATGAAACGAATGCGCGAAATCGATGTCTTGGTGCTTAGAAATGTTGTTGAGATGCTTGGTGTCCTCCTCCATGCGCCTAGGGGTCCCTTTTATAGCCCCAAGGCAGCTAGGAGCCATTGAGAGCAATCAAGGAAGGCAATTCTTGCCTTCGGTCGTCTGGCGCACCGGACAGTCCGGTGCACACCGGACACTGTCCGGTGCCAGATTTCTTTCCTTAAATGGCGAAGCCGACCGTTGGCAGACCTGGAGCCGTTGGCGCACCAGACATGTCCGGTGCACACCGGACAGTTGTAGCATCCCAAAAATTCAAATTCTGAAATTTTCTCAAACTTGCCCTAAATTCAAAATGAATTTCAAATTTCGTTTCAAAATGTTTGTTTGCAAGTTGATATCAACAAATAAAATTATAGTGGTCTATATTCTCTCTAAAATCCTCCTCAAAATATCCTACAAATATTTCCCCAGTGATCACCTCAAACTCTTTCAGAAATACTGCCCAAATATTCCATCGATATATGTCCAAGTATTTTTCTCTTGAGAAATACCTTCAGAATCATTTTTCAAGTCCCTACAAATATTTTCTTCATAACTTTCCTCATGCTCATACGTATACGTATGCCTCCAGTGTCATACGGTGAGCTCTACAAGCTAATTACACTCATATAAGACAAATCCATGCTAATCTCCCACTAATCCTCTCATCCTCCCACTAATCCCCTCATCCCTCCCCCTAATCCCCCCACCATGGCTATAAATAGAGGGGCAAGGGCCTCCTCTCATCCCACCCCAAGCCATTTCATGGCAACTCCCTCCCCCCCCACACCCACACTCCCACTCCCACTCCACCTCCCACACAAGCACACACTAGCACAAGGATCGTTCGGTCGTTCTTCGATCGTTCGTCCCCCTGTTCTTAGTTTCTTCGTTCGTTCGTCCGATCGTTCGATCGTTCGTCCGATCGTTCATGGTTCGTTCGTCCGTTCGTCCGATCGTTCGATCGTTCGTCCGTTCGTTCGTCCAAATAATCTTTTTCCTACCGTTATGCTGCCGAAATTCCGATCGTTCGTTCGTTCAATCGTTCGATCGTTCATCGTTCGTTCATAGTTCCTATTCATCGTTCATCGTTCGTTCATAGTCCCTATTCATCGTTCTTCCAGATAATCCTTTTCCTGCCGTTATGCTACCAAAATTCTGATCGTTCGTTCGTTCGGTCATTCAATCGTTCATCGTTCGTTCATAGTTCCTATTCATCGTTCATCGTTCGTTCATCGTCACTATTTACCATCACTATTTACCGTCACTATTTACCGTTACTTTTTACCGTTTACCGTTACTTTTTACCGTTTACCGTTACTTTTTACCGTTACTATTTACCGTTACTTTTTACCGTTACTATTTACCGTTACTTTTTACCGTTACTTTTTACCGTTTACTGTTACTTTTTACCGTTACTTTTTACCGTTTACCATTACTTTTTACCGTTACTTTTTACCATTTACCGTTACTTTTTACCGTTACTTTTTACCGTTACTATTTACCGTTACTTTTTACCGTTACTATTTACCGTTACTTTTTACCGTTACTTTTCACCGTTACTATTCATCGATCATCCGATCACCCCAAATTTCAACTACTCATCCATCATGCTGTCCAGTCCACCTAAGACCAGCCAGACCCATATTCCAGTTATACAAACTCCGGTGACTGTGATTTTCATTCCAGTAGGGAACTTCCAATCTGGTCACCCATCCTAGGTTTCTCCAAGTTGAGCACGCTTAACTTGAGATTCCTTCGAACCAGGCTTCCAAACTCAGATTCCAATAATTCTCGTTTCTAAATTCTTATCAAACTATTCCCTATCCAACCATGCCATCCCTTAAGCATGGTTCATGTTCCAGAAAAATCCCAAAATACTCTCGTCCCATATTCTGCCTATAACTCTCCTGTTCATATTAAGTCAGACGATTCTTTCGTCACTATTCTCACCAATAGTGAACTTCACTGAGCTACACCACATACACCCAGCTATAAATACACCCAGCTACCCTCTCCCTCTCCACACACACGCAACACCCTCAGCCAAGGCAAACACCCCACTCACTCAGTTACTCCGCTCTGCCAGCTACACGCATAGTGTCGCTTCGTCTCCAGTCCACCCTCCTGGTAAGCACCTTCGCTCCACCACCAGCAGTATCTCAACACCACATGACACAGATTCTACTCAAGACACTACCCATCCATATATCGCTATTATGACCACTATACTAAATATTTGTTGGTATACTTGCTTGTTTGTATGTTTGCTTGTTCATGTTGCATAGTTATCGAAGCGTTCGTACTGTCTCGTGGAGGCCAGATCTACAAGTCTACGCTAGGAGCCAGAAGCCAGTTCCGCGAGCTCTTCTTCCCGCTTCGCCGGATAAGCACGGCAAGCTCACTGGATCCCTTTGATGCATAAATTACCTATGCTTTTACAACCACAACCCTCAGCCTGTTATTTTATGCATGATATGATTTTGAGACAAGTTATTATGGCCACCCAGCCGCTTGCCGCAATCAATACTTGATATATTTGTTACAAATGATTTGAGAAAAGGTGTGAGTTTTCAAAGGAAAATGCTTTTCAAAATGTGTATGATGAAGGGTTTTCACCCTTATCACCTTTGAGTAGGGATAATCAAGGACTCCCTGGTTTAGGGGAGGGCCTAAGGTGATGGCTCAGCTGGTTTAGGTGTGAGCAGAAGGATTGTCCCCTCGTATAAGGACCGGTTTGTCATCTTTCACTACCTGTACTCATGATAAGTACAACCACTCGAGACTGTGTGGGCAGTCACTCAATCTGAACTCGTACGGTCCAACCCCAGGGTTATGAAGGCTGGGGAGCACCGGGAGGATAAGGAGGGGGAATGTTTTGTCCGGTTTGGACATGGTGGTGGCCTGACTCCTTCCGGTATAACCGTTAAGGTTAGGACGTGCGAGGAAAGAAAGAGATTCGGCATTCGGGTCTCACGACGGTGAGATCGTAGAAACCGGACTAGTGGGTAAAGTGTACACCTCTGCGCAGAGTTTGAAAACCTATTCGAATAGTCCGTGTCCACAGGAATGGACGAGTCTGGTATGGTATGGCAATTAATGTTTTGTTTTCATAAAAGGCTGTGTTTGAGAAAAATGGTTTTTAAAAGGTTCGGCGGTTGAGCCATGAGCTATGGTGGACGGGAAGTCCAGTAGCTGTTTTTGAAAAGGAAAACCAGTGGGAAACTGCTGAGATACCTGGATGGTTTAATCCAGGGGATTTTGTTATAATACTGAAAAACTTCCTGCTCCTTTGGGAGAGGATGTGCTTTGCAAAATACAAAATGTTTTACAAAATAACCCTGCATAAAATATTGTTGTTTCTACAAAATATCCTGAGCTCCAGATATTCCATGCATTATATCTGATTTCCCCATTCCGCGGGTGAAGGTGGGCTGCTGAGTACGTTTGTACTCACCCTTGCTTATTTATTTTTTTCAGAAAAAGGAGATCGGGTAAGAGTTACGACTGTTCCCAACCTTGCCTGTGGCTGTTGGACCACTGATTTGCTTCGCTGCGTATATCGGGCTGCTTCAGCCCCACTCTGATGATATGTCCCGAGTTGTGGACCAACTCTTAAAGTTGTTCGCCACCTTTATAGGTTTGTCGTTTAAGCAGATCTGTAATCATCTGATGTATAAATGTGTTTACTAGCCTCCTGGGACTAGTAATTGTATCACATTTGAGTCCCAGAGGATTGGGGACGCGTCAGGTGGTATCAGAGCTGTTAGGTTGGCCGCAGGACGTAACCCTTAGCCTGATCCAAAAGTTTTTGAGTCAAAACTATTTTCTAAAAAAAAATTCTTGCTCTCATCCCTTCATTTCAAAAATGCTTTCCCCCTTTCCTTCTCTCAGAAGTCAGATGGAGGTTCAGTGCCAAACCAGCTTTTGCCAGAATGAAGATGGGTTCCCCAAGTTGCTGAGAGCATGCACAGATCGCCTCAGAATCAGGAGCCAGCCAGAGTATGATGGTCGTGAATTCATCGAGCATGGCACGGAGAAGTGTGTCATGACTGTATACATTGGATCCAGTCCGCACCATGTGGAATGGAGTGTCACTGCTGCTGGGCACAGATTCAAAGACACCTGTCAAGTCGTCGCTCGCAAGGCATTGAGGGCCCTGTGTCAACTTTATGAAGAAGAAGTGGCTGACACCCCGCTCAGATTCTTTCCGCCCTTTCAGAGAAACCGTCCCGTTTGGATGGCCAGGATGCGTGCATTGGAAGGTCAGCAGTTGCTTGAGGACGACCTCACAGTCGTGTACCTCACCGCATATCTGCTCACCTTGGATGCACAGTATAATTTCTTGGCTCGGCACCACCGTCAGATGATTGCTCGAGCAGAAGATGCAGAGAAGCTCAACCGTAAGCTCCATGTGGATCTCACCACAGCTCAAGCCCGTGTAGCTGCCTTGGAAAGTCGTGAAGTCATTGCTGTTGAAGCCCTGAAGCAAGCCAAGGATGAGCACATCCAGAAGTTGATGGATGCCTACTTGGTAACCCATAACCAACGTAGAGCCCTGCGGATCCAAGAGCCCGCTTCATCCAACCTAGTTCAACCCATCAGAGCTGAAGACCCCCAGATTCTTGAAGGTCACCCGGTCTCTACCAGAGGAGAAAAGAAGGCTTGGGAACTCCCGGAAGGAGCCATAGTCTTGGAAGGAATTCCAGTCTTCCCTCAGGCTATGGATAAGCAAGAGCACCCCGAGTGCTCCCAAGATCCCTCGCCGGAGTTGTTTGAGCCCCTCACCATGAAGAAGATTCCAGCACCATCCCTTGAAGTCAAGGAAGAAGCTGCAAGCACCCCGCTAGCACCGCCGCCCTCTGAGGAACTACAAGAGCCAGTCCCGCTTGAAGAAGAGTTCGACTCCGTGCTGCCATCTCAGTTGCTGCCAGAAGAAGTCATCAATATCAACTCCCTCTTGACCCATCCAGGATATGTCTCAGATTGAAGTTGTGTGCAAGCCTTGCCAGAAGAGAAGCTGCCAGGTCTGAGTTAGTTATGCCCAGTCCTCTGCATGCATTGGGTAGTGAAGTTTTTTCTTCACTTTGGCTAGAGCCCTGCATGTATGAGAGGTAATCGTGTAGACTCGTGTTTTGCAAAACTCTAATTGTGTGGCCCCCTAGGGCATTTCAAAATGAATTTTGCTTGATTTTCTCCCCTTTTGAGTGCATATGTGATGCTTTAAACGTTAGTGCTCATAAGTTGCATTTAGCATAGTTCTAAGTTCAGGAGCCGAGCAATAGTAGTTATGCTTAGCCCCCGAATCTGAGTAGTTCGTGCTTTGAAAAACTCTATTCTTCCCTTATTCAAAACATTTGATTTGTTTGTGCTTACCATTGCTGAGCTTGTGTGTTTTTTTTCTTTTTAAGAAAGGTTTTCTCTAAAAACATAGATCACAAATTTAGAGCTAATCCTCACCTTATGCTTCCATTCTCATCTTAACCCATCTCAAGAGAAAAGCACCTTATCCAAGAAGATATCAGGAAGCTTACCCTTGAAGCCTGGAATAAGCTACAGAAGCAACCAGTCCAGTCGCTCAGTCAAAAGGACCGACCGTGAGAATCAAAGCACTGCCCCTGAGTCAAAGTAGATAGGAAAAGAGGACAGAAGGAGTTATTACCATACAGAGAGGCAAAGATTCTTGGAACCAGAGACCACAAACATCAGGGTCATTGACCCCACCACTCACCCATGCCCCCCCGCATACGTGCCCCGCCTCCATGCACACTACCACCGCCCCCACACCCCCTTTGCAGCGCACTACCGCCGCCCACCCCCCTTTTGCAGCGCACCCACCGCCATTACCGCTAGCAACACCACCCCCCCTCCATCGCACTTGTTGCCTTATGTCATTTGCTCCATCACCACCACTCCGCAACCGAGCACCCACACTCGCCTATAAACCCCCCACCAGCTCCCTCAGTTCCCATCCCAAGCAAAACACTCCAGATAAATCCCCTCTGTCATAATCGCAAGCAACCCCATTTTCCACTCCCTCGCCCCTAAGATCACAATGCTTGGTGATTCTTGGGTTGAAGACTGTTGCACATGGTTCATAGTCTTTGGTTTCCTCCAATGTATGATAGTAATACTCTTTGATGGAATCCTCCAGTGGGAAGAGCAAAGAGAAAGAAAGGGTCAGTGAAAAGAAGACAATGAAGAGAAGATAAGAAGAAGGTTCTCCCAGAATCAACCCTATGTCAGTCATCTCTCTGCAGCCTGCTCAAGCAACAACAGCAGAAGAGGGCCCCGTAACACCCTTGTTATGAGGTACTTCAAGGAGTTCAAATCCCCAAGATTCAAGAGTTCTACCCTCATTCTTTTTAAGTGGGGTAGTGTTCCAGCAAGGTTCCTGCTATGGAGAAGAAGAAGAAGGCCTGTAGCAAGCTTGTGGAAGACCAGATCATCAAAGCATATAAGTTTCTAGATGAGAAGTGGTCACCCAAGTTTTGTTAATAAAGCACTAGAAGACCAATCAAGGAAGGAATCCATGTGGGAGTTTGCAAGAGGAAGGTTTGCATGTTGGCATCGTTGCTTCTTCAGTAAGCTAGCTGCCAAGCGAAAGCTAGAAGCCTGAAGATGATCTTGAGTAGCCAGAATCAGCGTTTGCAATCGGCAATCAGATGCTCCTCAAGGCCAGATCTTGTTGAAGTTCCATCTCCTCGAAGAGTTGCAAAGTGAAGATATGTAGCTGAAGTAAAGCTATACCCATAACCCTTCTAAGCCGAATCTCGAGGACGAGATTCCTTTTAAGTGGGGTAGATTTGTAGCATCCCAAAAATTCAAATTCTGAAATTTTCTCAAACTTGCCCTAAATTCAAAATGAATTTCAAATTTTGTTTCAAAATGTTTGTTTGCAAGTTGATATCAACAAATAAAATTATAGTGGTCTATATTCTCTCTAAAATCCTCCTCAAAATATCCTACAAATATTTCCCCAGTGATCACCTCAAACTCTTTCAGAAATACTGCCCAAATATTCCACCGATATATGTCCAAGTATTTTCCTCTTGAGAAATACCTTCAGAATCATTTTTCAAGTCCCTACAAATATTTTCTTCATAACTTTCCTCATGCTCATACGTATACGTATGCCTCCAGTGTCATACGGTGAGCTCTACAAGCTAATTACACTCATATAAGACAAATCCATGCTAATCTCCCACTAATCCTCTCATCCTCCCACTAATCCCCTCATCCCTCCCCCTAATCCCCCCACCATGGCTATAAATAGAGGGGCAAGGGCCTCCTCTCATCCCACCCCAAGCCATTTCATGGCAACTCCCTCCCCCCCCACACCCACACTCCCACTCCCACTCCACCTCCCACACAAGCACACACTAGCACAAGGATCGTTCGGTCGTTCTTCGATCGTTCGTCCCCCTGTTCTTAGTTTGTTCGTTCGTTCGTCCGATCGTTCGATCGTTCGTCCGATCGTTCATGGTTTGTTCGTCCGTTCGTCCGATCGTTCGATCGTTCGTCCGTTCGTTCGTCCAAATAATCTTTTTCCTACCGTTATGCTGCCGAAATTCCGATCGTTCGTTCGTTCGATCGTTCGATCGTTCATCGTTCGTTCATAGTTCCTATTCATCGTTCATCGTTCGTTCATAGTCCCTATTCATCGTTCTTCCAGATAATCCTTCTCCTGCCGTTATGCTGCCAAAATTCTGATCGTTCGTTCGTTCGATCATTCGATCGTTCATCGTTCGTTCATAGTTCCTATTCATCGTTCATCGTCACTATTTACCATCACTATTTACCGTCACTATTTACCGTTACTTTTTACCGTTTACCATTACTTTTACCGTTACTTTTTACCGTTTACCGTTACTTTTTACCGTTACTATTTACCGTTACTTTTTACTGTTACTTTTTACCGTTACTTTTTACCGTTACTTTTTACCGTTTACTGTTACTTTTTACCGTTACTTTTTACCGTTACTTTTTACCGTTTACCATTACTTTTTACCGTTATTTTTTACCGTTTACCGTTACTTTTTACCGTTACTTTTTACCGTTACTATTTACCGTTACTTTTTACCGTTACTTTTTACCGTTACTATTCACCGTTACTATTCATCGATCATCCGATCACCCCAAATTTCAACTACTCATCCATCATGCTGTCCAGTCCACCTAAGACCAGCCAGACCCATATTCCAGTTATACAAACTCCGGTGACAGTGATTTTCATTCCAGTAGGGAACTTCCAATCTGGTCACCCATCCTAGGTTTCTCCAAGTTGAGCACGCTTAACTTGAGATTCCTTCGAACCAGGCTTCCAAACTCAGATTCCAATAATTCTCGTTTCTAAATTCTTATCAAACTATTCCCTATCGAACCATGCCATCCCTTAAGCATGGTTCATGTTCCAGAAAAATCCCAAAATACTCTCGTCCCATATTCTGCCTATAACTCTCCTGTTCATATTAAGTCAGACGATTCTTTCGTCACTATTCTCACCAATAGTGAACTTCACTGAGCTACACCACATACACCCAGCTATAAATACACCCAGCTACCCTCTCCCTCTCCACACACACGCAACACCCTCAGCCAAGGCAAACACCCCACTCACTCAGTTACTCCGCTCTGCCAGCTACACGCATAGTGTCGCTTCGTCTCCAGTCCACCCTCCTGGTAAGCACCTTCGCTCCACCACCAGCAGTATCTCAACACCACATGACACAGATTCTACTCAAGACTCTACCCATCCATATATCGCTATTCTGACCACTATACTAAATATTTGTTGGTATACTTGCTTGTTTGTATGTTTGCTTGTTCATGTTGCATAGTTATCGAAGCGTTCGTACTGTCTCGTGGAGGCCAGATCTACAAGTCTACGCCAGGAGCCAGAAGCCAGTTCCGCGAGCTCTTCTTCCCGCTTCGCCGGATAAGCACGGCAAGCTCACTGGATCCCTTTGATGCATAAATTACCTATGCTTTTACAACCACAACCCTCAGCCTGTTATTTTATGCATGATATGATTTTGAGACAAGTTATTATGGCCACCCAGCCGCTTGCTGCAATCAATACTTGATATATTTGTTACAAATGATTTGAGAAAAGGTGTGAGTTTTCAAAAGAAAATGCTTTTCAAAATGTGTATGATGAAGGGTTTTCACCCTTATCACCTTTGAGTAGGGATAATCAAGGACTCCCTGGTTTAGGGGAGGGCCTAAGGTGATGGCTCAGCTGGTTTAGGCGTGAGCAGAAGGATTGTCCCCTCGTATAAGGACCGGTTTGTCATCTTTCACTACCTGTACTCATGATAAGTACAACCACTCCAGACTGTGTGGGCATTCACTCAATCTGAACTCGTACGGTCCAACCCCAGGGTTATGAAGGCTGGGGAGCACCGGGAGGATAAGGAGGGGGAATGTTTTGTCCGGTTTGGACATGGTGGTGGCCTGACTCCTTCCGGTATAACCGTTAAGGTTAGGACGTGCGAGGAAAGAAAGAGATTCGGCATTCGGGTCTCACGACGGTGAGATCGCAGAAACCGGACTAGTGGGTAAAGTGTACACCTCTGCGCAGAGTTTGAATACCTATTCGAATAGTCCGTGTCCACAGGAATGGACGAGTCTGGTATGGTATGGCAATTAATGTTTTGTTTTCATAAAAGGCTGTGTTTGAAAAAAATGGTTTTTAAAAGGTTCGGCGGTTGAGCCATGAGCTATGGTGGACGGGAAGTCCAGTAGCTGTTTTTGAAAAGGAAAACCAGTGGGAAACTGCTGAGATACCTGGATGGTTTAGTCCAGGGGATTTTGTTATAATACTGAAAAACTTCCTGCTCCTTTGGGAGAGGATGCGCTTTGCAAAATACAAAATGTTTTACAAAACAACCCTACATAAAATATTGTTGTTTCTGCAAAATATCCTGAGCTCCAGATATTCCATGCATTATATCTGATTTCCCCATTCCGTGGGTGAAGGTGGGCTGCTGAGTACGTTTGTACACACCCTTGCTTATTTATTTTTTTCAGAAAAAGGAGATCGGGTAAGTGTTACGACTGTTCCCAACCTTGCCTGTGGCTGTTGGACCGCTGATTTGCTTCGCTGCGTATATCGGGCTGCTTCAGCCCCACTCTGATGATATGTCCCGAGTTGTGGACCAACTCTTAAAGTTGTTCGCCACCTTTATAGGTTTGTCGTTTAAGCAGATCTGTAATCATCTGATGTATAAATGTGTTTACTAGCCTCCTGGGACTAGTAATTGTATCACATTTGAGTCCCAGAGGATTGGGGACGCGTCAACAGTCCGGTGCCATCTTCTAGCCGTTGGCTCGGCCACGTGTCCCGCGCAGATTGCGCGGCCGACCGTTGGCCCGGCCGACCGTTGGCTCACCGGACAGTCCGGTGCACACCGGATAGTCCGGTGAATTTTAGTCGTACGTCGCCGGTGAATTCCCGAGAGCGGCCAGTTCGCTCGAACCAGCCTGGCGCACCGGACACTGTCCGGTGCACACCGGACAGTCCGGTGCTCCCAGACTGAGCAGATTCTTGGCTGCTCGAGCCAAGACCTTTCCAATCGGATTTTTCCTGTTTCCAGCACTTAGACACAATACATTAGTCACTAGAACAATGTACTAAGTCTGAGAAACATACCTTTAACCTTGATTTGCACTTTGTCCATCATTTTACACTCAGGCACTTGTGTTGGACACTAAATCACCAAAACACTTAGAAATGGCCCAAGAGCACATTTCCCTTTCACTCTTGGGGGTCGATCGGTCCGAGATCCGGGCTAGTGCAGCACCCTTCCACGGGATTGCACCCGAAAAGCGCATCATGCCCCTCGGATAGGTCGACTTGCCTGTCTGCTTCAGAACTCCCTCCAACTTCCAAAAGGAAACCCTCACCTTCGAGGTAGTTAGGTTCCGAGGGACCTATCACGCGGTGTTGGGGAGACCGTGCTACGCCAAGTTCATGGCCATCCCCAACTACACCTACCTCAAGCTCAAGATGCCCGGCCCCAAGGGAATCATCACCGTCGGGCCCACATACCGCCACGCTTACGAGTGCGACGTGGAATGCGTGGAGTACGCCGAGGCCCTCGCCGAGTCTGAAGCCCTCATCATCGACATGGATTGCCTCTCCAAGGAGGCGCCCGACGCGAAGCGGCACGCCGGCAACTTCGAGCCGGCCGAGGCGGTCAAGTCCGTCTCTCTCGACCCCAGCAACGACGCCAGCAGGAAAGTCAGGATCTGCTCCGAGCTCGACCCCAAATAGGAAGCAGTGCTCATCGACTTTCTCCGCGCAAACACCGAAGTTTTCGCATGGAGTCCCTCGGACATGCCAGGCATACCGAGGGATGTCGCGGAGCACTCACTGGACATCCGAGCTGGGGCCCGACCCGTGAAGCAGAACCTGCGCCGTTTTGATGAAGAAAAGCGCAGAGCCATAGGCGAGGAGGTCTACAAGCTAATGGCTGCAGGGTTCATCAAAGAGGTATTCCATCCCGAATGGTTAGCTAACCCTGTGCTTGTAAAGAAAAAAGGTGGGAAATGGAGGATGTGCGTAGACTACACTGGTCTAAACAAGGCATGTCCGAAGGTTCCCTACCCTCTGCCTCGCATCGATCAAATTGTGGACTCCACTGCTGGGTGCGAAACCCTGCTTTCCTCAACGCCTATTCAGGTTATCACCAAATCAAGATGAAAGAGTCCGTCCAGCTCACGACTTCTTTTATCACACCTTTTGGCATGTATTGTTATACTACAATGCCATTTGGCTTGAGGAATGCAGGTGCCACCTACCAGAGGTGCATGAACCAAGTGTTCGGAGAACACATCGGCAGGACGGTCGAGGCTTACGTTGATGACATCGTCGTCAAAACAAGGAAAGCCTCCGACCTCCTCTCTGACCTTGAGGTAACATTCAGTTGCCTCAAAGCGAAGAGTGTAAAACTCAATCCTGAGAAGTGTGTCTTCGGAGTCCCCCGAGGCATGCTCTTAGGGTTCATCGTCTCCGAACGAGGCATCGAAGCCAACCCGGAGAAAATCACGGCCATCACTGACATGGGACCCATCAAAGATTTGAAAGGAGTACAAAGGTTCATGGGATGCCTTACGGCTCTGAGCCGCTTCATCTCGCACCTCGACGAGAAAGGATTGCCCCTGTACCGCCTCTTAAGGAAGGTCGAGCGCTTCACTTGGACCCCCGAGGCTGAAGAAGCTCTCGAAAACTTAAAGGCGCTCCTTACTAATGCGCCCATCTTGGTGCCCCCTGCTGCGGGAGAAGCCCTCTTGATTTACGTAGCCGCAACCACTCAGGTGGTCAGCGCCGTGATCGTAGTCGAGAGGCAAGAAGAAGGGCATGCACTACTCGTCTAGAGGCCAGTCTACTTCATCAGCAAAGAGCTATCCAAGACCAAAGTCCGCTACCCGCAAATCCAGAAGCTGCTCTACGCAGTGATTCTGACACGGCGGAAGCTGCGACACTACTTCGAGTCTCATCCGGTTACTGTGGTGTCATCTTTCCCCCTGGGAGAAATCATTCAGAGCCGAGAGGCCTCGGGTAGGATAGCAAAATGGGCAGTGGAACTCATGGGCAAAACGCTTTCATTTGCCCCTCGGAAGGCCATTAAATCCCAAGTCTTGGCCGACATCCTGGCTGAATGGACTGACACCCAGTTGCCGACGGCCCCGATACAGCCCGAACTTTGGACCATGTACTTTGACGGGTCGCTGATAAAAACTGGAGCAGGCGCGGGCTTGCTCTTCATCTCACCCCTCGGGAAACATGTGCGCTACGTACTGTGCCTCCATTTTCTGGCGTCAAACAACGTGGCCGAGTATGAGGCCTTGGTTAAGGCTGCGCATCGCCGTCGAGCTAGGGGTTCGGCGCCTCGACGCTCGTGGCGACTCGCAGCTCGTCATTGACCAGGTCATGAAGAACTCCCACTACCGCGACCAAAAAATGGAGGCCTACTGCGACGAAGTTCGGCGCTTGGAAGACAAGTTCTACAGGCTGGAACTCAACCATGTTGCTCGACGGTACAACGAAACCGCAGATGAGCTGGCGAAAATAGCCTCGGGGCGAACGACGGTTCCCCCAGACGTCTTCTCTAAGGATATATATCAACCATCCGTCAAACTCGATGACGCGCTCGAACCCGAGGAAGCCTCGGCCCAGCCCGAGGTACCCTCGACCGCCGAGGGTGAGACCCTGCGTATCGAGGTGGAGCGGAATGGGGTCACACCGGTCCCGAACTGGCAGACCTCGTACCTGGAATATCTCCTCCGAGGAGAGCTGCCCCTCGACAAGGCTGAAGCTCGACGACTGGCTCGGCGCGCCAAGTCGTTCGTTTTACTGGGTGAAGAAAAGGAGTTGTACCACCGCAGCCCCTCGGGCATTCTCCAACGATGCATATCCATTGCCCAAGGACAAGAGCTGTTACAAGAAATACACTCGGGGGCTTGTGGTCACCATGCAGCACCTCGAGCCCTCGTGGGAAACGCCTTCCGACAAGGTTTCTACTGGCCAACCGCAGTGGCCGATGCCACTGAGATTGTACGCTCCTGCCGAGGGTGTCAATTCTATGCAAGACAGACGCACCTGCCCGCTCAAGCCCTACAGACAATACCCATCACTTGGCCATTTGCCGTGTGGGGTCTGGACCTCGTCGGTCCCTTGCAGAAGGCACCCGGGGGCTTCACGCACCTGCTGGTCGGCATCGACAAATTCTCCAAGTGGATCGAGGTCCGACCCTTAACCAGTATCAGGTCTGAGCAGGCGGTGGCATTCTTCACAAATATCATCCATCGCTTTGGGGTCCCAAACTCAATCATCACCGACAATGGCACGCAGTTCACTAGGAAAAAGTTCCTGGATTTCTGCGAGGACCACCACATCCGTGTGGACTGGGCCGCCGTGGCGCACCCAATGACAAATGGGTAGGTGGAACATGCCAACGGTATGATTTTGTAGGGACTAAAGCCGAGGATCTACAATGACCTCAACAAGTTTGGCAAGCAGTGGATAAAAGAACTACCCTCGGTGGTTTGGAGTCTGAGGACGACGCCAAGCCGGGCCACGGGATTCTCGCTGTTCTTTCTAGTCTATGGGGCCGAGGCCATCCTACCCACGGACTTAGAATACGGTTCCCCGAGGACAAAGGCTTACGACGACCAAAGCAACCAGACCAGCCGAGAGGATTCATTGGACCAGCTGGAAGAGGCTCAGGACGTGGCTTTACTACACTCGGCGCGGTATCAGCAGTCCCTGCGATGCTACCACGCCCGAAATGTTCAGCCCCGAGACTTCCAAGTGGGGGACTTGGTACTTCAGCTGTGACAAGACGCTCGAGGGCGCCACAAGCTTACTCCTCCCTGGGAGGGGCCGTTCATCATCGCCAAGATTTTGAAGCCCGGGACATACAAGCTAGCCAACGATCAAGGCGAGGTCTACAGCAACGCTTGGAACATCGAACAGCTATGTCGCTTTTACCCTTAAAATGTTTCAAGTCGTTCATGTATCTCGCTTTCTTTACATGCATAAATAAAGTCTAACCATCAAGGAAGGATCAGCCTTGCCTCGGCAAAGCCCGACCCTCCCTCGGGGGCTAGAAGGGGGGAACCCCCTCTGCGTCAAAATTTTCCTCGGAAAAGTCTTTTGCCGGAACGTCTTTCGTGCATTTAGATTGCGTCGATAGCAGAATCCTAAAGACGAGCAAGAGAGACCTTGAGCGGCAAGGACGATCGAGCCGAGGGACTCCTATGCCTCCGGGATACGGATACCTCACTCATCACCTTCCGCGAAGGGTAGCTCGCGCTCGGATAAGCGATTCTGCTACTGAACAAGTCCTAACGCTCGAAAACTTCTCTGCCAAAACGACTTTTCGTGCTTTTCGACTATATCGATAACGGAATCCTAAAAACGACGAGAGAACACGTAAGCGGCAAGGCCGACCGAGCCGAGGGACTCCTACGCCTCTGGGATACGGATACCTCACTCATCACCTTCCGCGAAAAGTAACTCACGCTCGGATAAGCGATTCTGCTACTGAACAAGTCCTAACGCACGAAACAAGAGGAAAGAAAACGTAGCTTTATAATCCGACAATCAATAAGTTTAGGCCTCATCGGCCGCAAAAGACATATGCATACTTCAAGCAAATTGTTCCTGCAGGGTCAGACATCGGCAGGGGGAGGGGCGGCACCCTCGGCGTCGTTTCTACCCTCGGCAGAATCCGGCCCGGCCTCGGGTGGCGACACGGGTGGAAGGATCTCCACCTCAAAGGAGGAAGCCAGCGCCGCACTTGGGCCCTCGACAGCCGTGTCAAGCCTCTGGACCTCGGCTAAGGCAGCCTCCTCCTCGTCGAGTAAGCAGTACCCCTCGCTGACCCGCTCCAGATCCACGTCGTAGTGGGAAGCGAGCACGGCGAAGGCCCGCCTAACGCCGTGGTGCAGCGCCCCATGGAGTCTGTTGCGCACATGGCCGCCCAAGGCCCGCAGATGACTCTGGGGGGAGCTACCCGAGGGGACGCCGTCAAGGCCAAAGGTCTGGCAGAAAGCCGAGATGGCCTCGGACATGGCCACGCGCTCGGCCTCCTTCTGCTCAGCCGCCTCGGCAAGTGCCTTGCAGTTCTTGACGGACTCGTCAAGAGCCGTCTCGAACCCTGCAGACAGCAGGACAACATTCTTCAGACGCAAGGAGAAGAATGGAGACAAAAAACAAAGTCACAGAGAGGGCAAAACACACCTTCAGCCCAGACACCCTAGCTTAGGCGGACCAAGCAGACCCGACGGCCATGGCCAGACCCTCCGCAAGGGTCCCGGCCCAAGCGGTCGCCTCGGGGTTCGGAAAGGGGGAGCACCCTCTGTGCCGAAACTTTCCTCAGGAAAGTTTTTCCACCAAAACAACTTTCGTTCATCTCGACTGTGTCAATAGCGGAGTCTCAAAAACGAGCGACTGAGACCTTGAATGGCAAGGCCGACCGAGCCGAGGGACTCCTACGCCTCCGGGATACGGATACCTTACTCGTCACCTTCCAGGAAAGGCGGCTCACGCTCGTATAAGTGATTCTGCCACCGACGAACAAGTCTTAATGCTCGAAACAAGAGGAAAGAAACACGGCTTTATACCCAAATGTTCAGGCCTCAGCAGCCATAAAGAACAAACACACGCACTTGGGGTAACAATGGTACCTAGACTTAGACATCAGCAGCGCCCTCGGCGGTTGTCCCGACCTACGACAGATGTCTTAGTACTTAAAGCTATTACATCTCGCTCTCATGAAGGTACCATTACAAACGGGACTCCGGGTCCATTCCTGAAGGAATGGACAACCTCCACACCAGAAGGCCTGCGGGATGACGAGCTCTGAGGGGCTCGGGCGTCCACTCGGATCACCCGTTAGCAGCTCACCGGAAACACCATGTTCGGTGCCCTCCGAGGGTAACATGGCGCTTTCCCCCCTTCCTCCTCGCGGAGAGGCGACGAAGGGGCATACAATAAAAGTCAAGACGGTCCTTGATCGTCCTCTTGCTCTGTGTAGAGGCTCGGGGGCTGCTCTCACGCCAGGCTACGGCCAAACTGTTGACTACGTCAACAAACCAGCGTGGAAACTCGAAGCCTGACCGTGCACCCGAGCTGCGGCTAGGCCGCATGAGGGAACAACAAGGCTGACCGAGGCATCACAAAAAGGATTAAGACCTCAGAGGAGTCAAACCACTCCTCCGAGGCCTCGAGGGCTACACCCGGCAGGTGCGCTCGCGCGCACCCACCAGAACAAAGCATAACCGAGAAGGGTCGGTCCCCTTACAAAAAATCCGGCAGAACCTCCAAGCGAGTACTTACACTCCCTTCGAGGCTCGAGGGCTACTGTCGGGGACCGTAATTAGGGGTACCACCAATGCTCCTTAATCCGGCTGGAAAACATCTTCAGAACAAACCATAAACGACCGATAAAGCGTGGGCTTCATCTACCGCGAGACGCGACCTCATTCGAGCCCAGCCTCGGGCAAGGACAGAAGTCCCGAACGAATTCACGCCTCGCCCGAGGGTCCCCTCAGTCGGCAGACACACCTTCGGCTCACCCAAAGTCTAGCGCAGGCAAGCTTTGTCGTACAGCGACCTCATCTGAATCGCCTTACCAACCGACCGTATCGCGTGCGCATTTAATGCGGGGATCGCCTGACACCTTATCCTGACATGCGTGCCTTAGTCGGCAAGGTCGAAGTGACCGCAGTCACTTCGCCCCCTTTACTGACCGTTCTGACAGGGAAACAGCGTTGTTCACCCTGCTCCGGCGACTGTGCCAGCTATCAGGGAAGGGCCGACAACAGCAAGTCATGACCTCCCCCGAGTTCGGCCTCGGGCACAACAGGGAGCTCCGCCTCACCCGACCCCAGGCCTCGGCCTCAGCTTCAGCCTCGGGAGAAGGTCTCCGCCTCGCCCGACCCTAGGCCTCGGCCTCGACCTCGGCCTCGGGAGAAGGTCTCCGCCTCGCTCGACCCTGGGCCTCGGCCTCGGGAGAAGGTCTTCGCCTCGCCCGACCCTAGGCCTTGGCCTCAGCCTCGGCCTCGGGAGAAGGTCTCCGCCTCACCCGACCCTGGGCCTCGGCCTCGTATCAGCTACGCTACTGGGGATCCATCATTGCCCTACCCTTAGCTAGCCGCCTCAGGCTACGAAGGAACAAGACCGGTGTCCCATCTAAGTTACTCCGGTAACAGGTAATGATGGTTCCCCGCGTGCGCCCATGACGTTGGCTGCTCTCAACCCCCTACGGAAGCAAGGAAACGTCAGCAGGATCCATGCCGCACCATCAGCTATGCTACTACAGGGCTCGAGGCACTTCTCCGATGGCCACGTTATTACCTCTACAGGGCTCAAGGCACTCCTCCGACGGCCACGTCGGTACATCTACAGGGCTCAAGGCGCTCTCACGACGGCCATGTTATTATCTATACAGGGCTCAGGGCACTTCCCTGCCAGCCACGTTAGCTCCAAGCTACACCCCCATTGTACAGCTGGGCGTCTCCTTGTGTCTATAAAAGGGGGTGTCCAAGGCCCCACGAGGGGAGGGATGGGAGACGAGAGACGCACGTACTAACGCACGAACGCACGACGTAGACGAGTGGAGGCAGGCAGAGTAGGAGAGACGCGGTAGAGGCAGCCCCAGACGGCTCGCCCTAAGGCCGAACCCTCTCCGTCTCACTCTCTCTCGTTCTCGCTCTCCCGCAACGCTTGTAACCCCTACTGCAAGCGCCCCCTAGTGCAGGATAATATGAGCCTCATCCCATCGCTTGTGTTCCATCTTGCATCAACCCATCTAGACAGGGGCACGCGGCACTAAAATTCACTAGTCGGTCCGGTTGAGGGTCCCCCGGGTCTGAAACGCCGACAAGACCGGTATGCCTTTTGATCAACGGACTTACCTCCTTTGTTGAGGTCGACATGCCTGTCGGTTCCCATCGGTGTCTTCGCAGGCTTGGCGTCCTTCATCTCAAACCGCTTGAGAAGATCTTGTGTGTATTTCATTTGGGAGATGAAGGTGTCGTCCTTGAGTTGCTTCACTTGGAACCCAAGGAACTAGGTCAACTCGCCCATCATCGACATCTCGAACTTTTGTGTCATCACCCTGCTAAACTCCTCACAAGACTTTTGATTAGTAGAACCAAATATTATGTCATCGACATAAATTTGGCACACAAAAATATCACCATCACAAGTCTTAGTAAAAATAGTGGGATCGGCTTTCCCAACCTTGAAAGCATTAGCAGTTAAGAAATCTCTAAGGCATTCATACCATGCTCTTGGGGCTTGCTTAAGTCCATAGAGCGTCTTAGAGGGCTTGAACACATGGTCGGGGTACCTGTCATCCTCAAAGCCAGGGGGTTGTTCCACGTATACCTCCTCCTTGATTGGCCCGTTGAGAAAAGTGCTCTTTACGTCCATTTGGAACAACCTGAAAGAGTGGTAAGTGGCATAGGCTAATAAAATTCGAATAGACTCTAGCCTAGCCACAAGAGCAAAAGTCACCTCGAAATCCAAACCTGCGACTTGGGCATAACCTTTTGCCACAAGTCGAGCCTTGTTTCTTGTCACCACCCCATGCTCGTCTTGCTTGTTGCGGAACACCCACTTGGTTCCCACAACATTTTGCTTTGGACGTGGCACCAGGCTCCAAACTTCATTCCTCTTGAAGTTGTTGAGCTCTTCCTGCATGGCCAACACCCAGTCTGGATCCTGCAAGGCCTCTTCTACCCTGAAAGGCTCAATAGAAGAGACAAACGAGTAATGCTCACAAAAGTTAGCTAAACGTGAGCGAGTTGTTACTCCCTTGCTTATGTCACCCAGAATCTGATCAACGGGGTGATTTCTTTGGATCGTTGCTCGGACTTGAGTTGGAGGGACCCGTGATGCTTCTTCCTCTATCACTTGTTCTTCCTGTGCTCCCCCTTGATCCTGTCCCTCTTCTTGAGGTACATGTTCACCGTCTTGAGTTGGAGGATGCACCATTATGGAGGAAGATGGCTGATCTTGCTCTTGTTGTTCCTGTGGTCGCACATCACCTATCGCCATCGTGCGCATTGCGGCCGTCGGAACATCATCTTCATCTATGTCATCAAGATCAGCTTGCTCTCTTGGAGAGCCATTAGTGTCATCAAATACAACGTCGCTAGAGACTTCAACCAAACCCGATGATTTGTTGAAGACTCTATACGCCTTTGTATTTGAGTCATACCCTAGTAAAAACCCTTCTACTGCCTTGGGAGCAAATTTAGAATGTCTACCTTTCTTCACCAGAATGTAACATTTGCTCCCAAATACACGAAAGTAAGAAACGTTGGGTTTGTTACCGGTAAGGAGTTCATACGAGGTCTTCTTGAGAAGGCGATGTAGGTAGAGCCGATTTATGGCGTGGCAAGCTGTGTTCACAACTTCCGACCAAAACTGCTCGGGCGTCTTGAATTCTCCAAGCATCGTTCTCGCCATGTCGATAAGCATCCTATTCTTCCTCTCTACCACACTGTTTTGTTGTGGTGTGTAGGGAGTGGAGAACTCGTGTTTGATGCCTTCCTCCTCAAGATACTCCTCAACTTGTAGATTCTTGAACTTGGACCCGTTGTCGCTTCTTATCTTTTTCACCTTTAACTCAAATTCGTTTTGAGCCCTCCTTATAAAGCGCTTTAGGGTCCCTTGGGTTTCTGATTTATCCTACAAAAAGAACACCCAAGTGAAGCGGGAAAAATCAACAATAATTACTAGACCATACTTACTTCCCCCGATGCTAAGGTAGGCAACGGGTCCGAAGAGGTCTATGTGAAGAAGCTCTAGTGGTCTTGATGTTGTCATCACATTCTTGCTGTGATGAGTGCTTCCCACCTGTTTCCCTGCCTAACAAGCTACACAAGGTCTATCTTTCTTGAAACAAACATTGGTTAGTCCTAATACATGTTCTCCCTTTAGAAGTTTATGAAGGTTCTTCATTCCAACATGTGCTAGACGACGATGCCACAGCCAACCCATACTAGTCTTAGCTATTAAGCATAGATCTAGATCGGCCTCCTCTTTCGAAAAATCAACTAAGTAGAGTTTTTTGTCTAATACACCCTTAAAAGCTAATGAACCATCACTCCTTCTAAATACATATACATCAACGTTTGTAAAAAGACAATTGTAACCCATGTGACACAATTGACTTATAGACAGAAGGTTGTAACCAAGCGACTCTACTAGAAATACATTCGATATGGAGTGCTCGTTGGTGATGGCTATCTTGCCCAAGCCTTTGACCTTACCTTGGTTCCCATCTCCAAAGATGATCGTATCTTGGGAATCCTTGTTCTTGACGTAGGAGGTGAACATCTTCTTCTCCCCCGTCATGTGGTTTGTGCATCCGCTGTCGATAATCTAACTTGAGCCCCCGGATGCATAAACCTGCAAGGCAATTTATGCTTGGGTTTTAGGTACCCAACTCTTGTTGGGTCCTACAAGGTTAGTCACAATAACTTTCGGAACCCAAATGCAAGTTTTGTCTCCCTTGCATTTAGATCCCAACTTCCTAGCAACTACCTTTGCATTCTTACATGAAAGAACAAAAGAAGTGTTGCAAGCATGAAAAACGGTAGTAGGTTTATTACACATTTTCCTAGGCACATGATGCACAACATGATTTTTCCTAGGCCTTCTTCTACCATGCACAAAAGTAGAGCTAGAGGCAAACATAACATGTGAATCATTATAAGCAACATGAATATGACTCTTATTATGATGAGGATGACTAGCAATTTTCCTATCATAAATAAAAGCATGGTTTCTTTGAGGACTACTAGCCATAGGGGCCTTCCCTTTCTCCTTGGTGAGAATGGGAGCCTTTTGGCTTGTTAAGTTCTTGGTTTCCCTTCGAAAACCAAGTCCATCCTTAATTGAGGGGTGTCTACCAACAGTGTAGGCATCCCTAGCAAACTTTAATTTATCAAAATCACTTTTGCAAGTCTTAAGTTGAGCATTAAGACTTGCCACTTCATCATTCAACTTAGTAATAGAAATAAGATGTTCATTACATGCATCAACATCGAAGTCCTTACATCTATTACAAATACTAACATGCTCTACACATGAATTTATTTTACTAACTTCCTCTATCTTAGCATTTAAATCATCATTTAAATTCTTTAAACTAGATATGGATTCATAGCAAGCAGATAACTCAGAAGATAGCATTTCATTTCTCTTGGTTTCTAAAGCAAGAGACTTTTGTACACTAACAAATTTGTCATGTTCCTTATACAAAATGTCCTCTTGTTTTTCTAGCAGTCTATCTTTTTCATTTAGAGCATCAATTAATTCATTAATTTTCTCTACTTTGGCTCTATCTAAACCTTTAAATAAACTAGAGTAATCTACTTCATCATCGGATTCCTCATCACTAGAAGAAGAGTACTTCGGGGAATCTCAAATACGTACCTTCTTCTCCTTAGCCATTAGGTAAGTGTGACGTTCGTTGGGAAAGAGCGAAGACTTGTTGAAGGCCGAGGCTGTCAGTCCTTCATTGTCGGAGTCGGATGAAGAGCAGTCCGAATCCCATTCTTTTCCAAGGTGCGCCTCGCCCTTCGCCTTCTTGTAAACCTTCTTCTTCTCCCTCTTCCCATACTTTTCTTGTTCCTGGTCATTATCATTATCGGGGCATTGATCTATAAAATGACCAGTCTTACCGCATTTGAAGCAGGAGCGCTTTCCCCTTGTTTTATTCTTGGAGGGGTATTCTTTGCGTCCTTTGAGCGCGGTCTTGAAGCGCTTGATGATAAGCGCCATCTCATCTTCATTGAGTCTGGCAGACTCCACTTGAGCTACCTTGCTTGGTAGCGCCTTCTTGCTGCTTGTTGCTTTGAGAGCAACGGGCTGCGACTCGTAGATGGGTAGTGGACCGTTCAAGGCATCATCCACGTATTGTGCCTCCTTTACCATCATGCGCCCGCTCATGGATTTTCCGAGTATCTCCTCAGGCGTCATCTTGGTGTACCTGGGGTTTTCACGAATAAGATTGACAAGATGGGGGTCAATTACCGTGAATGACCTTAGCATGAGTCGGATGACATCATGATCCATCCATCTTGTGCTTCCATAGCTTCGGATCTTGTTGATGAGGGTCTTGAGCCTGTTGTAAGTCTGAGTTGGCTACTCTCCCCTGATCATCACAAATCTCCCCAGCTCGCCTTCTACCAGCTCCATTTTGGTAATCATGGTGGCGTCGTTTCCCTCATGAGATATCTTGAGGGTGTCCCAGATTTGCTTGGCGTTGTCCAAGCCGCTCACCTTATTATATTCATCCCTGCAAAGCGAAGCTAGCAAGACAGTAGTAGCTTTTGCATTTTTACGAATTTGCTCATTTATGAAAAGGGAATTGTCAGTACTATCAAAATGATTCCGTTTTCAACAATCTCCCAGATACTAGGATGGAGAGAAAATAAATGACTACGCATTTTATGACTCCAGAAAGAGTAGTCTTCTCCATCAAAGTGTGGAGGTTTCCCAAGTCGAATTGATAGCAAATGAGCATTTGAATTAAATGGAATACGGGAGTAGTCAAATGAATAGTTTTGATTGACCGTTTTCCTTTTTGAAGAGTCGTCGTCGTCGTGTGGTGAAGAAGATGAGGCATCACTGTCGTAGTAGATGATCTTCTTAATGCGCCTCTTCTTCTTCCCTTCTCTCTTCTTTTGACTCGAGCCTGAGTCAGTAGGCTTGTCGTCTCTTGGCTCATTGAGGACGGACTCCTTTTCCTTATCGTTGACCACCATCCCCTTTCCCTTAGGATCCATCTCTTCGGGTGGTTAGTCCCTTAGATGACGAGTACGACTCCGATACCAATTGAGAGCACCTAGAGGAGGGTGAATAGGTGATCCTGTAAAAATCAAACACTAATAGCCACAAAACTTAGTTATGAGAGTTAGTACGACTAAGTAGCATGAAGCGAGTTCTTGTGAACACAAACAATCACAGAGAGATCAACACAAGACACACGATTTTTATCCCGTGGTTTGGCCAAGTAACACTTGCCTACTTCCACGTTGTGGCGTCCCAATGGACGAGGGTTGCACTCAACCCCTTTCAAATGATCCGATGATCAACTTGAATACCACAGTATTTTCCTTAGAGTATTTTCCCGTTTGCGAGGAATCTCCATAACTTGGAGTCTCTCGCCCTTACAACAAGGATCACAATGAAGGCACAGAGTAAGGTTGGGAGAAGCAACACACGCAAGACTCAAATACGCAGCACACCCACGCACACAAGTGAAGACTCGAGCTCAAATGACAACACAGGGAGTTCGCGACTCGAATGGAGCTATATTCTCTAACATAACAAAGCGAATGCGCGGGAGCAGAGTCTGGATGCCTTAGAATACTTAGTGAATGCTTGGGTGTCTCCTCCATGCGCCTAGGGTCCCTTTTATAGCCCCAAGGCAGCTAGGAGCCGTTGGAGACAAACTTGGAAGGCCATCCTTGCCTTCTGTCGAGTGGCGCACTAGACTGTCCGGTGCGCCACCGGACAGCTACTGTAGCCTGTCCGGTGCGTGATTTCCTTCCAAATCGGGCACAGTCGACCATTGCAGCTTTGGGCCTGTTGGTGCACCGGACACTGTCTGATGCACACCGAGACAGTCCGGTGCCTCCTGCCGACCGTTGACGCGACCACGTGTCGCGCGAAGATTGCGCGGCCGACCGTTGGTGCTGGCGACCGTTGGCTCACCGGACAGTCCGGTGAATTTTAGCCGTACGCCGCCATCGAATCCCGAGAGTGGCGAGTTCACCGTGGACCAGCCTGGCGCACCAGACAGTCCGGTATGCCAAGCCGAGCTGGAGTTTGCTGCACATAGCCAACTCTTTTTCCAATTCTTTTCTCACTGTTTCTAGCACTTAGACAAAACACATTAGTACTCAAAACAATGTACTGAGTCTAGAAACGTACCTTTTTCTTTGATTTGCACTTCTCACTTTACTTGGCACATAAGAACTTAATTAAACGTGTTGGGCACTTAATCACCAAAACATTATAGAAATGGCCCAAAGGCACATTTCCCTTTCAGTTTTATGACGACACTTGTGAAAGGGAATTAGGCTTACACCTAGTCCCTAATTAATTTTGGTGGTTGAATTGCCCAACACAAACAATTGGACTAACTAGTTTGCTCCAGTGTATAAGTTATACAGGTGTCAAAAGTTCACAACAAGCCAATTAAAAGGACCAAAGTTGGGTTCAAATTAGAAAGCTAAAGGCATCCCGAAAGGCCCCCTGGTCTGGCGCACCGAACTGTCCGGTGGCGCACCGGACAATGTCCGGTGCACCAGGGAACCGCGCACAGAACTCCTCAGCCTCGGGAATTTCTACGAGCCAGCGCGCTATAATTCACCGGACTGTCCGGTGTACACCGAACAGTGTCCGGTGCTCCAAAGGGACGCGGCTCTGGAACTTGGCAGCCTCGGGATTTTGCAGTGGGCGCTTCGCTATAATTCACCGGACATGTCCGGTGTACACCGGACTGTCCGGTGTAACAGCGGGGCAACGGCTACTTCGCGCCAACGGTCACCTGCAGGCGCATTCAATGCGCGCCAGAAGCGCGCAGAAGTCAGGCACGCCCATTCTGGTGCACCGGACATTGAACAGTACATGTCCGGTGTGCACCGGACATCCTGGCGGGCCCAGAAGTCAGAACTCCAACGGTCAAATTGCAACGGCTTTGGTGACGTGGCTGTCGCACCAGACATGTCCGGTGTGCACCGGACTGTCCGGTGCGCCATCGAACAGACAGCTCCACCAAACGGCTAGTTTGGTGGATGGGGCTATAAATACCCCCAACCACCCACCATTCATTGCATCCAAGTTTTCCACTTCCCAACCACTTACAAGAGCTCTAGCATTCAATTCTAGACACACCAAAGAGATCAAATCCTCTCAATTCCACCAACGCCCTAGTGATTAGAGAGAGTGATTTGCTTGTGTTCTTTCAAGCTCTTGCGCTTGGATTGCTTTCTTCTTTCTTGATTCTTCATTGCGATCAAACTCACTTGTAATTGAGGCAAGAGACACCAATCTTGTGGTGGTCCTTGTGGGAACTTTGTGTTCCAAGTGATTGAGAAGAGAAAGCTCACTCGGTCCGAGGGACCGTTTGAGAGAGGGTAAGGGTTGAAAGAGACCCGGCCTTTGTGGCCTCCTCAACGGGGAGTAGGTTTGTGAGAACCGAACCTCGGTAAAACAAATCCACGTGTCTCACTCGTTATTAGCTTGTGATTTGTTTTGCACCCTCTCTCGTGGACTCTATTATATTTCTAATGCTAACCCGGCTTGTAGTTGTGTTTATTTTTGAGAATTTCAGTTTCGCCCTATTCACCCCCCCCCCCCCCTCTAGGCGACTTTCAATTGGTATCAGAGCCCGGTGCTTCATTAGAGCCTAACCGCTCGAAGTGATGTCGGGAGATCACACCAAGAGGGAGATGGAGACCGGCGACAAGCCCACTACGAGCCAAGGGAGCACTTCATCAGAAGAGTCCCGCACCAAGAGGAAGGAGAAGAAGAAGGACTCCTCCAAACGGAAGGGGAAAAGATCTTCTTCCTCACACCACAAGGAGAAGAAGGAAAAATCTTCTTCCCACAAGTCGCACCGGAAAGGCGACAAGCACAAGAGGATGAGGAAAGTGGTCTACTACGAGACCGACACTTCATCAACATCTACCTCCGACTCCGATGCACCGTCCGTAACTTCTAAGCGCCAAGAGCGCAAGAAGTTTAGTAAGATCCCCTTACACTATCCCCGTACATCTAGGCATACTCCATTACTTTCCGTTCCATTAGGCAAACCGCCAACTTTTGATGGCGAAGATTATGCTAGGTGGAGTGATTTAATGAAATTTCATCTAACCTCACTCCACAAAAGTATATGGAATGTTGTTGAGTTTGGAGCACAGGTACCATCCATAGGGGATGAAGACTACGATATGGACGAAGTGGCCCAAATCGAGCACTTCAACTCCCAAGCCACAACCATACTCCTCGCCTCTCTAAGCAAGGAGGAATACAACAAAGTGCAAGGGTTGAAGAATGCAAAGGAGATTTGGGACCTTCTCAAGACCGCGCACGAGGGTGATGAACTCACCAAGATCACCAAGCGGGAAACGATCGAGGGGGAGCTCGGTCGCTTCCGTCTTCGCCAAGGGGAGGAGCCACAAGATATGTACAACTGGCTCAAAACCTTGGTGAACCAAGTGCGCAACCTCGGGAGCAAAAAGTGGGACGACCACGAGGTGGTTAAGGTTATTCTAAGATCTCTCATTTTCCTTAACCCCACTCAAGTTCAATTAATTCGTGGTAATCCTAGATACCCACTAATGACCCCCGAGGAAGTGATCGGGAATTTTGTGAGCTTTGAATGTATGATTAAGGGCTCAAAGAAGATCAATGAGCTTGACGAACCCTCCACGTCCGAGGCGCAACCGGTGGCATTTAAGGCGACGGAGGAGAAGAAGGAGGAGTCTACACCGAGTAGACAACCAATTGACGCCTCCAAGCTCGACAATGAGGAGATGGCCTTAATCATCAAAAGCTTTCGGCAAATCCTCAAGCAACGGAAGGGGAAGGATTACAAATCCCGTTCCAAGAAGGTTTGCTACAAGTGTGGTAAGCCCAGTCACTTTATTGCCAAATGTCCATTATCAAGTGACAGTGACAGGGATAATGACAAGAAGGGCAAGAGGAGAGAAAAGAAGAGGTACCACAAGAAGAAGGGCGGCGATGCCCACGTATGCCGCGAGTGGAACTCCGACGAGAGCTCCACCGACTCCTCCTCCGACGACGAGGACGCCGCCAACATCGCCGTCACCAAGGGACTCCTCTTCCCCAACGTCGGCCACAAGTGCCTCATGGCAAAGGATGGCAAAAGAAAGAAGGTTAAATCTAAATCCTCCACTAAATATGAATCTTCTAGTGATGATAATGCTAGTGATGAGGAGAATAATTTGCGTACCCTTTTTGCCAACCTTAACATGGAACAAAAGGAAAAATTAAATGAGCTAATTAGTGCCATCCATGAGAAGGATGATCTCTTGGACTCCCAAGAGGACTTCCTAATCAAGGAAAATAAAAAGCATGTTAAGGTTAAAAATGCTTATGCTCTACAAGTTGAAAAATGTGAAAAATTGTCTAGTGAGATAAGCACTTGCCATGAAACCATTGATAACCTTAGAAATGAAAATGCTAGTTTAATTGCTAAGGTTGATTCTCATGTTTGTGATGTTTCAATTCCCAATCTTAGAAATGATAATGATGATTTGCTTACTAAGATCGAAGAATTAAACATCTCTCTTGCTAGCCTTAGGATTGAAAATGAAAAATTAATTGCTAAGGCTAAAGATTTTGATGTTTGCAATGTTACTATTTCTAACCTTAGAAATGAAAATGATATACTACATGCTAAGGTTGTAGAATTAAAATCTTGCAAATCCTCTACATCTACCGTCGAGCATGTTTCTATTTGTACTAGATGTAGAGATATTGATATTGATGCTATTCATGATCACATGGTCTTAATTAAACAACAAAATGATCATATAGCAAAATTAGATGCTAAACTTGCCGAGCATAACTTAGAAAATGAAAAGTTTAAATTTGCTAGAAGTATGCTCTATAATGGGAGACGCCCTGGCATCAAGGATGGCATTGGCTACCAAAGGGGAGACAATGTCAAACTTAGTGCCCCTCCTAAAAGATTGTCTAATTTTGTTAAGGGCAAGGCTCCCATGCCTCAGGATAACGAGGGTTACATTTTGTACCCTGCCGGTTATCCTGAGAGCAAAATTAGGAGAATTCACTCTAGGAAGTCTCACTCTGGCCCTAACTTGGGTTGGCTCTGGCACCGCCGACTAGCCCATGTTGGAATGAAGAATCTTCATAAGCTTCTAAAGGGAGAGCACATTTTAGGACTAACAAATGTTCATTTTGAGAAAGACAGGATTTGTAGCGCATGCCAAGCCGGGAAGCAAGTTGGCACTCATCATCCACACAAGAACATCATGACAAGTGACAGGCCACTGGAGCTCCTACACATGGATTTATTCGGCCCGATTGCTTACATAAGCATCGGCGGGAGTAAGTACTGTCTAGTTATTGTGGATGATTATTCTCGCTTCACTTGGGTGTTCTTTTTGCAGGAAAAATCCCATACCCAAGAGACCTTAAAGGGATTCTTGAGACGGGCTCAAAATGAGTTCGGCTTAAGGATCAAGAAAATTAGAAGAGACAATGGGATGGAGTTCAAGAACTCACAAATAGAAGGCTTTCTTGAGGAGGAGGGCATCAAGCACGAGTTCTCTTCTCCCTACACTCCACAACAAAATGGTGTAGTGGAGAGGAAGAATAGAACTCTATTGGACATGGCAAGAACCATGCTTGATGAGTACAAGACACCGGATCGGTTTTGGGCCGAGGCGGTCAACACCGCTTGCTACGCCATCAACCGGTTATATCTACACCGAATCCTCAAGAAGACATCCTATGAACTCCTCACCGGTAAAAAGCCAAACATTTCATATTTTAGAGTTTTTGGTAGCAAATGCTTTATACTTGTTAAGAGAGGTAGAAAATCTAAATTTGCTCCTAAAACTGTAGAAGGCTTTTTACTAGGATATGACTCAAACACAAGAGCATATAGAGTCTTTAACAAGTCCTCAGGACTTGTTGAAGTTTCTTGTGACGTTGTGTTTGATGAGACTAACGACTCTCAAGTAGAGCAAGTTGATCTTGATGAGATAGGTGAAGAACAGGCTCCATGCATAGCGCTAAGGAACATGTCCATTGGGGATGTGTGTCCTAAGGAATACGAAGAGCCTCCACATGCACAAGATCAACCATCCTCCTCCACGTAAGCATCTCCGCCAACCCAAAATGAGGACGAGGCTCAAGTTGATGAAGGAGAAGATCAAAGAGATGAGCCACCTCAAGATGATGGCAATGATCAAGGGGGAGATACAAATGTTGAGGACAAGGAGGATGAACAACCAAGGCCGCCACACCCAAGAGTCCACCAAGCAATCCAACGAGATCACCCCGTCGACACCATCCTCGGCGACATTCATAAGGGGGTAACCACTCGATCTCGTGTTGCACATTTTTGTGAGCATTACTCTTTTGTTTCCTCTATTGAGCCACACAGGGTAGAGGAAGCACTCCAAGATGCGGATTGGGTGATGGCGATGCAAGAGGAGCTCAACAACTTCACGAGGAACGAGGTATGGCATTTAGTTCCACGTCCTAACCAAAATGTTGTAGAAACCAAGTGGGTCTTCCGCAACAAGCAAGATGAGCATGGTGTGGTGACAAGGAACAAAGCTCGACTTGTGGCCAAGGGATACTCCCAAGTCGAAGGTTTGGATTTCGGTGAAACCTATGCACCCATAGCTAGGCTTGAGTCCATTCGTATATTATTGGCCTATGCTACTTACCATGGCTTCAAGCTTTACCAAATGGACGTGAAGAGTGCCTTCCTCAACGGACCAATCAAGGAAGAAGTCTATGTTGAGCAACCTCCCGGCTTTGAAGATAGTAAGTACCCTAACCATGTCTATAGGCTCTCTAAGGCGCTTTATGGGCTCAAGCAAGCCCCAAGAGCATGGTATGAATGCCTTAGAGATTTCCTTATTGCAAATGGCTTCAAAGTCGGCAAGGCCGATCCTACTTTATTCACTAAAACTCTTGACAATGATTTGTTTGTATGCCAAATTTATGTTGATGATATCATATTTGGGTCTACTAACGAATCTACTTGTGAAGAATTTAGTAGGATCATGACACAAAAATTCGAGATGTCTATGATGGGGGAGTTGAAGTATTTTCTAGGATTCCAAGTCAAGCAACTCCAAGAGGGCACCTTCATTTGTCAAACTAAGTATACACAAGACATACTAACCAAGTTTGGAATGAAGGATGCCAAGCCCATCAAGACACCCATGGGAACCAATGGGCATCTCGACCTCGACACGGGAGGTAAATCCGTCGATCAAAAGGTATACCGGTCGATGATTGGGTCATTACTCTATTTATGTGCATCCCGACCGGACATTATGCTTTCCGTTTGCATGTGTGCAAGATTCCAATCCGACCCTAAGGAATCCCACCTTACGGCCGTAAAACGAATCTTGAGATATTTGGCTTATACTCCTAAGTTTGGGCTTTGGTACCCTCGGGGATCCACATTTGATTTGATTGGTTATTCGGATGCCGATTGGGCGGGGTGTAAGATTAATAGAAAGAGCACATCGGGGACTTGCCAGTTCTTGGGAAGATCCTTGGTGTCTTGGGCTTCAAAGAAGCAAAATTCGGTCGCTCTTTCTACCGCCGAAGCTGAGTATATTGCCGCAGGCCATTGTTGCGCGCAATTGCTTTGGATGAGGCAAACCCTGCGGGACTATGGTTACAAACTAACCAAAGTTCCTCTTCTATGTGATAATGTGAGTGCAATCCGCATGGCGGATAATCCCGTTGAGCATAGCCGCACTAAACACATAGCCATTCGGTATCATTTTCTTAGGGATCACCAACAAAAGGGGGATATCGAGATTTCATACACTAAAGATCAATTAGCCGATATCTTTACCAAGCCTCTTGATGAACAAACTTTCACCAAACTTAGGCATGAGCTCAATATTCTAGATTCTAGGAATTTCTTTTGCTAATTTGCACACATAGATCATAAATATACCTTTGATCATATCTCTTTTATATATGCTATGACTAATGTGTTTTCAAGTGTATTTCAAACCAAGTCATAGGTATATTGAAAGGGAATTGGAGTCTTTGGCGAAGATAAAGGCTTCCACTCCACTCTACTACTCATCCTTCGCCGTCACTCCGAGCATCTCTCCAACTTTGGTATAATCTTCACTCTTTTATTTTATGACCAAAGGAGGAGAACGTACTTCGTTGGGCTCTAATGATTCCGTTTTTGGCGATTCATGCCAAAGGGGGAGAAAATATGAGCCCAAAGCAAAAGGACCGCACCACCACCTAATTTTAAAAATTTGGAGATTTTCAATTGGTCAATTTCAAATTAATATCTTACTATGTTCTAAAGGGGGAGGAAGTAGTATTTCAAAAATGATATATCAAAACCCTCTTAAACACTAAGAGGAGGATCTCATTTAGGGGGAGTTTTGTTTAGTCAAAGGAAAAGCATTGGGATTAAAGGGAGAAAATTTCAAAACTTGAAAAAGCTTCTCAAAATCTTATTTATTTACCTTTGATTATCTTGCAAAAGGACTTTGAAAAGAATTTACAAAAGGATTTGCAAAAACAAAACATGTGGTGCAAATGTGATCCAATATGTTAAAAAACAAAGAAACAATCCATGCACATCATGTAAGTATTTATATTGGCTCAATTCCAAGCAACCTTTGCACTTACATTATGCAAACTAGTTCAATTTATGCACATTTATCTTTGCTTTGGTTTGTGTTGGCATCAATCACCAAAAAGGGGGAGATTGAAAGGGAATTAGGCTTACACCTAGTCCCTAATTAATTTTGGTGGTTGAATTGTCCAACACAAACAATTGGACTAACTAGTTTGCTCCAGTGTATAAGTTATACAGGTGTCAAAAGTTCACAACAAGCCAATTAAAAGGACCAAAGTTGGGTTCAAATTAGAAAGCTAAAGGCATCCCGAAAGGCCCCCTGGTCTGGCGCACCGGACTGTCCGGTGGCGCACCGGACAATGTCCGGTGCACCAGGGAACCGCGCACAGAACTCCTCAGCCTCGGGAATTTCTACGAGCCGGCGCGCTATAATTCACCGGACTGTCCGGTGTACACCGGACAGTGTCCGGTGCTCCAAAGGGACGCGGCTCTGGAACTTGGCAGCCTCGGGATTTTGCAGTGGGCGCTTCGCTATAATTCACCGGACATGTCCGGTGTACACCGGACTGTCTGGTGTAACAGCGGGGCAACGGCTACTTCGCGCCAACGGTCACCTGCAGGCGCATTCAATGCGCGCCAGAAGCGCGCAGAAGTTAGGCACGCCCATTCTGGTGCACCGGACATTGAACAGTACATGTCCGGTGTGCATCGGACATCCTGGCGGGCCCAGAAGTCAGAACTCCAATGGTCAAATTGCAACGGCTTTGGTGACGTGGCTGTCGCACCGGACATGTCCGGTGTGCACCGGACTGTCTGGTGCGCCATCGAACAGACAGCTCCACCAAACGGCTAGTTTGGTGGTTGGGGCTATAAATACCCCCAACCACCCACCATTCATTGCATCCAAGTTTTCCACTTCCCAACCACTTACAAGAGCTCTAGCATTCAATTCTAGACACACCAAAGAGATCAAATCCTCTCAATTCCACCAACGCCCTAGTTATTAGAGAGAGTGATTTGCTTGTGTTCTTTCGAGCTCTTGCGCTTGGATTGCTTTCTTCTTTCTTGATTCTTCATTGCGATCAAACTCACTTGTAATTGAGGCAAGAGACACCAATCTTGTGGTGGCCCTTGTGGGAACTTTGTGTTCCAAGTGATTGAGAAGAGAAAGCTCACTCGGTCCGAGGGACCGTTTGAGAGAGGGTAAGGGTTGAAAGAGACCCGTCCTTTGTGGCCTCCTCAACGGGGAGTAGGTTTGCGAGAACCGAACCTCGGTAAAACAAATCCACGTGTCTCACTCGTTATTAGCTTGCGATTTGTTTTGCACCCTCTCTCGCGGACTCTATTATATTTCTAACGCTAACCCGGCTTGTAGTTGTGTTTATTTTTGAGAATTTCAGTTTCGCCCTATTCACCCCCCCCCCCCTCTAGGCGACTTTCAACTTGAATGAATTTGGAACTATGTGAATGTGGATCGACTAAGTTTGATGTGTGGAACTTTGTGATATGCAAATGAGAAATGGGATGTGTTTGTGGTTGTGAATGTCGCTTTGTCGATGAAAATGTGTGTTGTGAATGTGAAAATGTATGGGATTGTTAAGTCAGGATGTATGTGTTTGTGGTTGTGGTTGTGGATGTATGTGACTTTCAAATGTATGTGGTTGTGAAATCTAGATATTTGTGGCTATGAAAATGTATGTTGTGGGAATAAATAAAAACAAAGAGAATTTTGACCTCCTTGAATTTCATTATGTTTGACAGTCTATCTGTGGCCGACGGACATTATGGTATAAGGTCTAATAGCCTGCGGGCAGCCTTCGGACATACTAACTACTTAAGTTCGATGACCCACTCGCACCCGTCTGAGATAATTATGTTATGTCCAATGGTCCGTGTGCAGATCTTGGACATAACTTATGTGAGACACACTAGACATCGTCACGGCCATTACCCAATTTAATTGTTGACGGCCAGGCCGTTTGAGATATGTTATGTTTGAGTCATCCGACGGTCGCCGTCGAACATAATCTTATTTTTGATCTTTTAGAATTGATGGACCCTTGTCGTCGGGTATAAGATTAAACCATCGAAAATAAGTTAGGTACGACGATATAGTACATATATTCGACGGTTTAGGCCATCGAAAATTTCTAGTTTTACTGTTGTCCATGGCAGGCCCGTGGCGACAATGCTCAAGGCCCGCTCCTTCCCGATGCTAGCTTGATCAGGGCGTCGCTTCGCTTCACTACACGAGGTCGACGCCTATAAACAGCACAACCAAGCACCCAGTCTCAAAATCCCACCTAGCCAACATTACCAAACGGGTTCGCTAGCTATGCTAGGAATTCATCTCAGCCACTCAGGGCAACCAAGTTTATATAAGGGAGTTCCTTCCAACATGCTGATGGACTTCATCGCTTCCATGCAACCAAAATCCTGAGTGTTTCTTTTGGACCAGAATAAAACGCTTCAGAATTCCATACCACCCGGGAGGTGAGATAGAATGAGCAGAAGCCCTCGCTCGGTGGGGGGCTAAAATAGTGATAAGGATTTATACAAAGAATTGGGAAGTTATGTGTCACACCCGGTTTTGAAGGTAAACCGAATGCGAACCATGTACGTGCCAGGATCAGAAATTCACGTACACAGCGATTACATAAATGACTCATCATAGCACAATGCTTCAAATAACAATAAAGAATAATTAATATTAAGACTAGAGTCATTTACATAATATAAATCAAAGTACACAGAATCAAAACGTAGCCAACGTAAATAAACCCACCATAGGCAACTGACTGGGGGAGGTTGCTAGCCTAGTCCTCGAACTCGTCGAAGTCCTGGAACTCCTGGAGATCTGCCTCGATGCCTTCTTCTTTACCTGAGCATAGATTGCACCAAAGGCAACCTGGTGTTTTGTGAAAGCAAGGGTGAGTACACATCAACGTACTCAGCAAATGTCCCATTTGGCTGAAGTGGACTAGCTTTATGTGGGGTTAAGGTCAAAGCAATTGCTTTTAGTTGGTCAGGTATTTATTATTAGTGGAAGCCAAGTTTTATCATATAACCAACCCGTGAATCATTTCCTCATCGAGGAACATCATTATCATCATCGAACCAAAATAATAAATAGAACCATTGTATATCAAACCATCTGTATCTCTAATCAAAGAGGATCCCAAGGCCGCTCATAACCGTGAGCAAGGCTGATATACCAGTTTCTAACCCTCTGTAGAGGTCGCACACTTTACCCATGAGCCGTGATTCCTATTCTGCCTAGAGACCATGACTCTCCATTGATCACTACCAAGGTGACCTAGCAGGGTCTCACTACGTAGCCTTTACAAAGATTTCCCAGAGGTCATAGCCGCCCGTTAGGTTTCTCCAGTTTGATAAACACATTACATCTCCCAAAGGAAGGGTGACTTACAAAACCAAATCAAGAACCTCAGCAACCAGCCTCGGCAGAGCAAGTACTGTGCCCGGACCCCATTGACGGCCCTACGGTGAAGCCAACTACTCCTCTAGTTCCTCTAATTAATCAGCTAAGGGCGTCCCATTTCACCCTCATGGTTGCATTGTTATCCCGGGTTGTCACTCCCCAAACAGGTCCTTACGGAGAGGTACTCAGGAAAAAGCCTGAGTCCCCTAAAGTATCACAAGATCATCATCGGGATAACATCATCGTATCATAATATTCACATCATGTTCATTGATTAAGGTAAAGCAATAGCATAAAGCTAACCATGATAACCCAAAGGGTAAATAAGGATAAGGTAAATAGAAAGCTAGTCAATCCTTAGGTTTCAATTAAGTAATGCGGGATAGTGAATTATAAGTAGATAGGACATAATAGGTCAGAGGACACTTGCTTTCACCAAACAAATGCTCAGGATCTTCAATCTCGTAGAACTCGAAGAGCTTGCTCACTTGGTCACCAACGCTTGATCTTCCATCATTCGAAGCTCAAAAACATATCGCAATCTATTCGCGACGCGCAGTGAATACAGACAAGCACAAACAAACATATACGTGCATAAGAACATTACACCATAGAAGATAAAATATTATATAAACATGCAGTATAAAATAGAGCTCGCTACTACGGTCACACAAGGAAAAGAAACGTCGAACTCAAAGCTACAATCAAGAAGTTAACGAGTTTACGCTAAACAAAGATTTGTTAAAACATATGATTTGACCTGATTATATTAATCAATATTTATTAAATGAAACTAGAGCTATCGCCTAATTTTAATTAGCTGACCACACTAACAATTCTTAGTTAAATAAGTAATTTAAATAACATCAGCGACTCTAAGTAGGACGAACTAGCGGAGCGAGACAAAATACGTAACACGTGAAATAGCACGATCGCACGCGACCTAGCGCGCGGACCACGCGCGACATATCACGCTGACGACACACAAAGCAATACGCGCGACGAGTGCGAACGACGCGCGAACCAGTACGACAGCGTGCAAACGACACGTGCAAACGGCACGTGACGACATGCGCGAAACAGCACCGCAGCACGCGCACGGTACGCGCGGACCGACATGCGAAACTAATAAATAAATGACAATATGATTACACTAAACAATTATTAATAAGTAATATTTCAGTTAAGATTAATCATATTGGTGACTAATTGTAAATGCGCAAATCGAATTCTGAAATTAGATTTTAAAATTGAAATATCGCTCTAGTAGCCATTGGTTAAACATACGTTTAAATAAATTAAATAAAATATGCAATAGTGGGAATAAATATTTCTAAATTAAGATAATTTTAATACGAATCTAACGCAACTTGAATGGATCGAATCGGGTTTAAAACGCAAAAGTTATGACTATTTTAAACTATACTGTAATTCGCGCGTACTAATTTACGAAATTGCCATCATCTTATTCCTCTCATTTTCTTCCTTCCATACATGGAAGAGAGAGGAGGGAGATGCGCAGGGGAGGACGAGGTTGGGCCGACCGAGTGCGGGCGCGGCCACCGCCACCGGGGAGGGGAGCGCGCGGGTGCGGAGAGCGGGAGCGCGCTCGCCGCCGCCGGCCACCGCCACCAGGTAGGGGGAAAGGGGCGCCGCCGGGAGGGGAAACAAAGGGGGAGCGGTGCCGCCGCCGGGGATGGTGAGGGGAGAGTGAGGGAGGCACTGCACGGACGGGAAAACGAAGAACACGAAGAAACCCTAAGTACATCAATGGAGGTTTCTCACCGGGGAAGAAGACCCTCGTTGGAGCTGAGGAGAAATCTGTCGATTGCCGGAGATTCGGGGGTCCGATCGATGAACCGAACACGTCCCGACGAAGCCCTCGACGAGACGAACGTGGCGGTACTCTCGGATTCCGCAGACGATGCACAGATTGGGAGTAATTGCTCGCCGGAGTTGTCGCGAGAGTTGTAACCGCTCCGAACTTCGGCGAGCAATACCGGGAGCTAAGGATCGAATTTGGAGAAACCATTTCGTGTTCTGGAACGGGCTCGATGAGATGAAGCTGGTCATGTGTATATATATGGTTCGGACGAGATGAAAATTAGGTTAAAATTCGGATTTTAACATTTTTAAAATTCGGAAAAGCCTAGAAATCCATATTTTATGCTCAAAATATTATAGATACTTTCAAAAATTCCAGAAAAATTCCTATAAATGTTTTGGCACCTAATGAACTCAAAAAACATAATTAGAGTTTCTAAAAACATTTTTAAGTTCCTCGAATAAATAGATTTTTGTTTCTAGAAAATAGAAAAATATTCTGAAAAATATGAAAATTTACCGAGAGCTTCTATAAGATATGTTAACATGTTTCAAACATATTTTGCACTTAGAAACACCATGCAGCGGCATGAATGCAACAACCAAAATGCCTTTAGGGCTCATTCCACTAGGTCTATGCCAAAATAAAACAAAATAATTCTCCATTTTTAGGAAAAAAGAAGGAAAGTGAAGAACTGAGAGAGTAACACCTGTATTTGGTGGATATTAGAAAAAAATTTTATACCCCAAATTCAGGGTGTTACATTATGAAAGGCATAACTTTACAATTCTTTGCATAACAGCAAAAGCATACCTATCTATGCTATCCATGTTATAATGGAATTCCTCCCATTAGTCGGATACTATTAACTAGTTATTTAGAGTGGCATCCCGGAGGGATGTCTTACCTACCCTCGAGTCCGATCTCGGGTAGGCGCTTAGGCAAGGTTATAATAAGAAGGGCATCCTCGGGAGGGGATGGGGCCCCATTCCAATAAGAATATTAATGGGGATTCTTCATTTGATAATGGCATATGATGATGATCGAGAACATCTATCTTGGATTTAGATCCGCTTTGAAGGGGAACCTCTACTCTAGCCTCATCATCTACAAACACCGAGCGATGTCGAGGTTAGAGCAACCTGTTCCCGGGGCTAGCATCCCCCATCAGATAGTTAGTCGAGACCCCTGTGGCGTCTGCCTTGCAACGAATGTCGTGGTCATTACCCGTTCATAAACACTAACTGCGTTACTTAATCGAGCTGTCGAGGAAATCATAGTTTTCTTGGTTGTGCTACACTCGTCTCAGCTATAGATGGCTAGATGGGTCGTGCCTAACGGGCTGGCCCGAGACACGACCCGTTTAATAGGGCCTTGGCATGATCCCGCACAATTGGAAAACAGGCCCGTGCCGAACCGGCACGAGGGACGGGTCGTGCTTGGGCATCCTCCTCGGCACCAGTGTCGACCCTGTCTGGCATGCTTATTTTTTATTTTAAAATACTTAGTGTGTGTATATATATTATTACAATAACAATACTCCATATAATATAACACAATTGAAATGTGATTGCATTGTTTATCAATGTTCGGCTAAGCCTCTAGCCGAAGGGGCCAAAACCGATCCCCGCATGCGCTACCTTTTTTAGGATTTTTGTGGTTCACTGGTATTAAGCCGTATGGGCTCAATGTGCTAACGGGCTGGCCTGACACGACTAATAGGCAGGTGTGCTGTGCTTGGGTCTCGACACGACACGCGGGTCAGCCAGACACAACCCGATTAAGTATTTGGACCTAACGGGTTGTGCCTTACCAGGTCCGTACTGTGTTGGGCCGGACCGTCCCTTTGGGCATCCATAGTATCAACTACTAAGGTCAACCTAAGTTTATATAAGGCTTCCATTGTGGAGATGATCATTGTTCTCATGATATTAAATGAATGAATCTATCACTTACGACATATTCGTTCTAATTTAAAAAAAATCGATTTTGTACATATATTACTTTAACTATGTATGTAGTGCATACCAAAATCTAAAATCCAAAATATCTTATAATTTAGATGAAGGTAGTAGTAAATCCAAAACTAGTACGACACATTTATCAACTAAGGAACACTACAAGCACACTATCTAATACACATAGGAAAAAAATCGATTTTCATATTTAGGGGAAACGGGTAGTTTCTTCCCCGTTTTTTTGTCGGGCCCCTAATCTGATCATTCGCACCTGTACGCCCTAGCACTGCTAGATGTGCCACTGCTGCAGTCTCTGCTGACCCATCGGTGTCAGGTTTGCTTGAGACGGGCAGTGACCGGTTTCACTGCAATGTCGTAGGTTTAGGGGCACCAGAGATAATAGTTAGTGGCTAAAATTAGCTAGAGACATCTAAACATTTTAGCTAGTAGCTATTTTTAGTAAATTAGCTACTAAAAATTAGCTAGAGACATCTAAACATTCTAGCTAGTAACTATTTGTTAGCTAGCTAATTTTAATAGTATGTTTTTATATAACTAACTATTAGTTTTAGTACATTCAAACATCCCCTTAGTACGTGTCTGCTAGAAAAAGTTTTGGATCCTCGTTCTTTTTGAGCTTGTTCGGTTATTCTCATTCTATATAAATTGAATGAGATTGAAAAGTTTTAAAAAAATATTTTTAATTTAATATGAATTTAAATTCATTCAATCTCGTTTAATCCACATAAATTAGCACTAAAACGAATAAGCCCTCTCGAGGCAGTGAAACTAGGCAGGTTTTGTTCTTTGAGGATGCAGAAACCAGTGGAAGCTCATAGAGAGGCGCGTGGTTGATCATGAGAAGATACGGCGGGCTGAATTACCTGTACATGCGATTCAAGAAACAACTCCGACGCAATAATGCATTAGTTAATAAGTTAGTGCACCCCGCATCGGATTGTTAGCTGTTTAACACTTCATGAACCAAATCCTAATGTGCAAGTTATAAGCCGGAACACAAGAAATAGTGGTTGAAAATTAGATTCAGGCACATGACTACATGAGCAGCCTCTGTTAGAATTATAGGCATTTTCCGTATCATTTTAATTCCATAAATTAACATTATGATGATGACATATAAAATATAATTAATCATAGAAATCACTTTCTCAAATATATCCATAACAATATGGATCATGAAAACATAAAGCATATGAATTATATAGATCATATAAATACGATAAACATGTAAACTGACTGAACAATTGAAAATAAACAAATAGAAACATAAACAGCATGATTGTAAAATTAAAACAAACAGATATAACACATTATAAGGTAACAGAACAGATGAGATAAACTCTTTGCTATAAATGAAACAGTACAGATGCATATATAAAACATATATAATCTGTAGAACGCAAAACAGTAAGGAAATAAACTGATCATACCCTCCGATGCGCTCTGATCCAGATCCTTGTCCTACTTCCTTTGTCATGTCGTAGATGTTTTGGGCAGTCGCGTAGACGCTCCCCAAAAACCTAATTGCCGATCCCCCGTGCAAGGTCTCGAACGGCACCGGCTTCGGAGGCACCTGCCCTCTCGCTTCTCTGTGCGCGCAGAGTCACGAGATGGAAATACCCTCACTCGGCGGCTGGACTGTGATTCTGAAAGTAGTGTGTTCGCGTGTACCGAGTGACAGGGGTGCTCCTCTATTTAACCTCTCGCAGAGGGAAGTTGAAGGAGAAAGGTCGCCGAGTCACGCCAAGAGTCGGCCAGCTCTCGCCGAGTTATGCCATGAGTCGGCCAGCACTCGCCGAGTCAAGGGTCACTCGGCTGGCTGACGAAGAGACAGAGTCACTCGGCTGGCTGACGAAGAGACAGAGTCACTCGGCTGACGAAGAGACAGGGTCACTCGGCTGACGTACGCGGTTAGTGAGTGCTAAAAATTAACACAACCACACCACGCCCGCTCGCTCGCCTGCCTGCCTGCCTGCCTGCCTGCCTCGCCTCGCCTCGCCTCGCCTCGCCACGCCACGCCACGCCCGGCCGGCGGCGGCGGCGCGCGCGCGCGCGCGTGTGGCACGCCCTTGTCCTTTTCTTGACTTCTCAAGTTAAGTGGAATAAATCCCACCATATAAGTCAAGGCAAAAGACCCTTGGACTTCCAATATGGTACTATTGGTATTCTCCACCATTACACACCATAGAGTTTATTCAATAAATGGGCCAAGCCCATAAAAGATCCAACAATCCCCACCAAACTCTAGGGTTTGTAATGATGAAGTATCAGAATCACAATCCTTTGATATACCAGTGTTTCGATGGAGACTGTTAAGTTGAACATCCATCTAGAATAAGAGTTTCACCTATTCACAACTGAACAATGGACTATGCCTTGAATTGACAGTTTTGTGCGAAATAAGATTCACTCAAATCCTTTGCTGATACTTGGCTGCAGAAGGGTATTCCCGCTGTTTAGAAGCATATAAGTCACACTTCAGTGCCTTTCATGAGTATTTAGGGATTACCCAAGTCCCATAGACTGTGACCAACAGTCTGACTCATATAGGTGTATTCCTCAAAAGATGTTCTGTAGGACAACATCTCACCTTTAAAAGACTCTTGGAATACATTAAGGTAAAAACCATCCTGCCTTACAGATAGGAAAGATGTGCATCAGAAATGAGTTAAGAAAGGGATCTTTCCTCACAACCTACTCCTAGCTTGTTTCTCCACTCTACTTCACGGGATCTCCGATCACATAGAGCAGGTTACCACTAGAGTAGATCTCACATGGGTCTCATACCCATTTCCCTCGATGCACTTTCTATCACATTGCGTGATAGACCCTTAGTGAATTGATCTGCCAGATTGTTCGATGTGTGAACATAATCCACAGTTATAACTCCGGAGATTTTCAACTTTCTGACAGATTTCAATCTCCTCTTAACATGCCTTGTAGACTTCATGTTATTCCTAGAACTGTTAACCTTTGTAATCACCGTTTGGTTGTCACAGTTCATGGAAATAGCCGGTATCGGTTTTTCAACTACCGGTAAGTCCAATAGGAAATCACGAAGCCACTCGGCCTCAGCCCCAGCAGTGTCTAATGCTGCGAGTTCTGCTTCCATTGTAGACTTCGTTAAGATAGTCTGCTTGCAAGACTTCCAGGAAACAGCGCCACCTCCAAACAGAAACACATATCCGCTTGTGGCATAAAGCTCATCAGCATCAGAAATCCAGTTGGCATCACAATAGCCTTCCAGCACTTTTGGGTTTCCGGTATAATGAATACCGTATGTCATAGTACCTTTCAAATACCGCAACACTCTCTCAAGAGCACGCCAGTGATCATCTCCTGGTTTCGACACAAACCGACTTAGCTTACTCACAGCATAAGAGATGTCTGGCCTTGTTGCACTTGCAAGGTACATGAGCGAGCCAATGATCTGGGAGTATGTCAATTGATCCCTTGCTATTCTCCGATTCTTTCTTAATAGCACACTAGGGTCATAAGGTGTTGGAGCAGGATCACAGTCACTAAAACCAAAGCGACTCAATACCTTTTCCACATAATGGGATTGTAACAAAGTTACCCCACCATCAGCTTCTCTAACAAGCTTGATGTTTAGAATGACATCAGCCTCTCCCAAATCTTTCATCTCGAAATTGCTCGATAGAAGATTTTTAACTTCCTCAATCACATTGAGATTTGATCCAAAGATCAAAATGTCATCAACATAAAGACACAGCATAACAGACTCACCCCCACCATACCGATAGTATACACACGTGTCAGATTCATTTACAACAAAGCCAGCTGCTGTGAGAGTATTATCAAACTTTTCATGCCATTGCTTAGGTGCTTGTTTTAGGCCATACAATGATTTTATCAACCTGCACACCTTGTTCTCTTGACCATCCGCAATAAACCCTTCTGGCTGATCCATATAGATCTCCTCATCCAACTCTCCATTTAGGAAAGCTGTCTTAACATCCATCTGATGAATGATAAGACCATAAGAGGCTGCCACGGCTATTAATGTGCGAATTGTAGTCAATCGAGCCACTGGTGAGTAGGTATCAAAGAAATCTTCACCCTCCTTTTGGGTATATCCTTTGGCCACAAGCCTTGCCTTGTACCTCTCGATTGTACCATCAGGCCTAAGCTTTTTCTTGAAGATCCATTTGCAACCTATAGGTTGACAACCATAAGGACGGTCAACGACCTCCCAAGTTCCATTAGACATAATAGATTCCATCTCACTCCTTACTGCTTCCTTCCATAAGTCAGCATCAGGAGAGGAATATGCCTCACTAATGGTAGTTGGTGTGTCTTCCACAAGGTACACTATAAAGTCATTACCAAAGGATTTTGCAACCCTCTGTCTCTTACTCTTTCGAGTGACTATAGTGTCATCCTCCTCAGGGATGTGCTCGTGAGAATCCTCAGCATGATCTATAGGAATCGACAGTTCGTGCACATGGGGAATTATAGTCTCATGACTTGTATCACTAGGTGTATTCTTCATGGGAAACTCATTCTCAAAAAATGTTGCGTCTCTTGATTCCATGATAGTATCAACATACATATCTGGCACATCAGATTTTATAATTAAGAACCTATACCCAGTGCTGTGAAAAGAGTACCCAAGGAATATACAGTCAACAGTTTTAGGCCCAAGTTTACGCTTTTTGTTGATTGGCACATTCACTTTAGCCAAGCAACCCCAAGTGCGCAAATATGAGAGATTTACTCTTCTCTTTTCCCATTCCTCAAATGGAGTGATCTCTTTGTTCTTTGTTGGAACTCTATTCAGGACATGACATGCTGTCAAAATCGCCTCACCCCACCATGCCTTGGATAATCCCGCTGTACTCAACATGGCATTCACCAAATCTGTTAGAGTGCGGTTTTTCCTTTCAGCAATCCCATTGGATTGTGGTGAGAATGGCGGTGTCCTCTCATGAATAATACCATGTTCCACGCAGAACTCATCGAACACATTAGAGAAATATTCTCCACCTCGGTCGGACCTTAAACGTTTTATTTTCCTCTCAAGTTGGTTCTCAACTTCAGCTTTATAGGCCTTAAAATAATTGAACGCTTCATCTTTTGTTTTTAAGAGATACACATAACAAAATCTAGTGGAGTCATCTATAAAAGTGAGAAAGTATCTTTTACCACCTTTGGTCAAAATTCCATTCATCTCGCACAGATCAGAATGAACAAGTTCTAGAGGTGCCAAACTCCTCGCCTCAGCAGCCTTGTGAGGCTTGCGGGGTTGTTTTGATTCAACACACACATGGCACTTAGACTTTTTGACCAAGTTAAATTTAGGAATTAAATTTATATTTGCTAACCGCATAAGACAGCCAAAGCTTGCATGACAAAAACGTGAATGCCATAAATCCGACTCATCAGAAAAATGAACAGAATTCACGAGTTTATTACACACATCATGCAGTGATAAGCGGAACAACCCTCCGCAGTCATATCCTTTACCAACAAAAGTACCATGTTTCGACACAACACATTTATTTGACTCAAGAACAACTTTGTAGCCATCTCGACATAGCATAGAAGCACTAACGAGATTCTTCTTGATAGAGGGCACATGCTGCACGCTCTTCAATGGCACCGTCTTTCCCGAAGTAAACTTCAGAATGACCGTACCAACACCAAGAACATGAGCACGCGACCCATTTCCCATTAACAAGGCGCCAGATCTCCCGACCTGGTAGGTGGAGAACATAGAGGCATCAGCACACACATGAATATTTGCACCACTGTCCATCCACCACTCAGGTGAATTACAAACTGAGAGAACAAATGGTAAAGAATTACCATACCCAGATGTTCCATCTCCAGTTTCAGTGGTTACAACATTGGCTGATTTCTTGTCTTGAGTGAACTTGCGATCAGGGCACTCTCTAGCCCAATGTTGATCACTGCCACAGACAAAGCAACCTCCCTTTCCCTTGTTGTTGTTCTTCTTTTTAAATTGTGCTGTATGAACAGGTTTATTTGCGTTCTCTGGTTTGTTTTGGTTTTTCTTCTTGTTAAACTTGCGGAAGTTTCTCTTCTGCACCACATTAGCAGTAGAGGTCTCCACACCTTTTCCATTGTCCTTTGATCTAGCTCTTTCCTCAACATCAAGAGTACCAATGAGCTCCTCCACATTGAACTCTTGTCTCTTATGTTTGAGAGAGGTAGCAAAATCCTTCCAAGAAGGTGGCAACTTGGCGATTATACCGCCAGCCACAAACTTGTCAGGCAAAGGACAAGGAAAAAGTTCGAGTTCCTTAGCTAGTGCCTGAAACTCATGAGCCTGTTCCACTACAGATCGGTTCTCAACCATCTTGTAGTCATACAGCTGCTCCATGAGGTACAGCTCGCTACCAGCGTCAGTAACTCCAAACTTTCCAACAAGAGCATCCCACAGCTCTTTCCCTGTGGGAAGGATGATATAGCTTTTCTGGAATTTTGTATCCAGTGCGCTAATCACTGCACCTCGAAAGAGGTTGTCTTCAGCCTTAAACTTAGCCTCATCCTCAGGAGGTAAGTTGGCAGGCTTGCCCTCAGCGGCATGAAAACAAGACATAGCAGTTAGCCACAATTCCATCTTAGCTTTCCATATCAAGAAGTTTTTACCATCAAACGGATCAGGCTTTAGCACAGCAGCAAAACCACTGACAGAAAAATGCCTAACATTAGGTTTTTGGATTGTTAGAATTATAGGCATTTTCCGTATCATTTTAATTCCATAAATTAACATTATGATGATGACATATAAAATATAATTAATCATAGAAATCACTTTCTCAAATATATCCATAACAATATGGATCATGAAAACATAAAGCATATGAATTATATAGATCATATAAATACGATAAACATGTAAACTGACTGAACAATTGAAAATAAACAAATAGAAACATAAACAGCATGATTGTAAAATTAAAACAAACAGATATAACACATTATAAGGTAACAGAACAGATGAGATAAACTCTTTGCTATAAATGAAACAGTACAGATGCATATATAAAACATATATAATCTGTAGAACGCAAAACAGTAAGGAAATAAACTGATCATACCCTCCGATGCGCTCTGATCCAGATCCTTGTCCTACTTCCTTTGTCATGTCGTAGATGTTTTGGGCAGTCGCGTAGACGCTCCCCAAAAACCTAATTGCCGATCCCCCGTGCAAGGTCTCGAACGGCACCGGCTTCGGAGGCACCTGCCCTCTCGCTTCTCTGTGCGCGCAGAGTCACGAGATGGAAATACCCTCACTCGGCGGCCTCACTCGGCGGCTGGACTGTGATTCTGAAAGTAGTGTGTTCGCGTGTACCGAGTGACAGGGGTGCTCCTCTATTTAACCTCTCGCAGAGGGAAGTTGAAGGAGAAAGGTCGCCGAGTCACGCCAAGAGTCGGCCAGCTCTCGCCGAGTTATGCCATGAGTCGGCCAGCACTCGCCGAGTCAAGGGTCACTCGGCTGGCTGACGAAGAGACAGAGTCACTCGGCTGGCTGACGAAGAGACAGAGTCACTCGGCTGGCTGACGAAGAGACAGAGTCACTCGGCTGACGTACGCGGTTAGTGAGTGCTAAAAATTAACACAACCACGCCCGCCCGCTCGCCCGCCTGCCTGCCTCGCCTCGCCTCGCCTGCCTGCCTGCCTGCCTGCCTGCCTGCCTGCCTGCCACGCCACGCCCGGCCGGCGGCGGCGGCGCGCGCGCGCGCGCGCGTGTGGCACGCCCTTGTCCTTTTCTTGACTTCTCAAGTTAAGTGGAATAAATCCCACCATATAAGTCAAGGCAAAAGACCCTTGGACTTCCAATATGGTACTATTGGTATTCTCCACCATTACACACCATAGAGTTTATTCAATAAATGGGCCAAGCCCATAAAAGATCCAACAGCCTCAGCCTCAGCCTCGCTCAACCAGTTGAAATTGCTAATGAACCTAGAAGAACGGAGATCTATACAATCTCATATTATCATCATTAGACTCATTTAGGTGAAGACCAAAGAGTAGTTATTGAGAACGTAGATGATTCAATGTCTTTAATGAGACAATAGCTAGCGGATGACAATTCAGATACGTGGATTTTGACTATGCAAGGAGACCTTAAACCTATGAGTAATAACTAAGATTCGCTTCCAGACTAAAAACTTATCCCTTAGGTACAATTAGCGTTATATTGGTTGATCATCTAAATTTCCTGATGCATCCCATCCCCTCTAGCCCTCGGGTATAATTGGCATTGTATTCGTAGTCACTCCAACCCTTTGTCAATTTATAACCAGTCACATTAAGTAAATGTTCCACAACGGACTTATAAAACAAACCCTCTAGCCATTGAGAGAGAGAGCTAGAACTTATAGGGCGAGCTCAAAAGCCATGTTGGGAGATGAGCCGAGAGTTTTATGCCGCCGAAGGTTTTGGTTTGATGTAGTGTTCGATGCCACATGTTTTAGCCATGTGCGCTTTTATTACACATTATTGTAGTAGCGAAACATGTTCGCTTGGCTTTCATCCGTACCGGCTTCTGCTGTTGTTTTTTATAGTGTTTTTGTCTCTATGGATTCGAATAACTGTTTTTAATCCGAAGTGAACAGCCCAATATGGCTTTAATCCGAATAGCTGAGTTGATTAGATGATTTGAGTTGCACTCTTTAGACCCTAAGTTCAAATTCTAGGGACAACAAATTGGCTGACATATATGGAGGGCAAATCCTCGTGTAGGGGTTAGAAGGGCTCAAAATACGAGACCAGATTTCGTGTCCTTTGGTTCTCGGTCGATTGGCTTATAGTGTGATGACATTTGCTCTTTTATTACCCATTGTCGCAGAGTCACATGATCAAATTAACTAACCTCATTCTTTTTATTTAAAGCAAATAGATTAATAAGGGAAACGTTAAGGAATCTAACTATACGCAACCTCCAATGTGGCGAATTGTAGAATGTAGCTGCCGTTTGGAGGGTCATGGATTTAATTTCCCGCTAATACCATAGTTAAATGCTCTATGAAAGTGAAGTCACACAGCTGAACAATACACTTGGTGCTGCGATCTGCTAGTAAGTAGTAGTAACAGGACGACCAATGCATAGAGCTAGGTGCTGGCAAGAAGAAGGATAAACCGCTGAGAATTGAAGGCTCGTTCAATGCAGCCGAAGCTGATGGCCAATTTGCTGATGACCATCTGGTGACCAATTTGCAGAGTCCTTTTTTTCTTCCTCGCTGTGGTGACCAATTTGCTGATGAAATGGCATTTAATTTTTCAGCTAGAATTTTCTGGGTGTAGCGACATTTTCTGCTGTATCATAGAGCAAGATACCCAGTCCAAGTCGCTAAAATGGACAAACGTAGAGCACTCCTGGACTCCTCCATCACCCACACTCTGACGCCATCCGAGCTTGCGTCTTCTTCAATCTTCATAGCACGACTCGAGCGGCCACCTGCTTTCCTCGCCATGACCCGCACAACCCACTCGACGCCGGCTCGATCGTGGCTGCCTCGCTCGCTCCTCCGTGCGTGCGTCGAGGCTCCTGCGCAGACTGCTGCAGCAACTCCTTCCATGGCAAGTGTTGCCCGTGACTCGTACTCACACAGCGACGACATCGCTCCATCGCACGCGCCAGCATCAATGGCATGACGAGCCCACGGCACACGCACGCCTCGACCACATACGCGCGTAAACTTACAACACATATATACGGGGAAAATTAACTTTTTTGTCATTACGAGGGAGAGTAGCATACAAAATGCTATATGAGTGACTGTGACTCAGCTAACCAGTGATTAAAGGCCATCAGTAAAGATGGCAAAAAAAATTAAATACCCCATCCATCAGTGACTTAGCAAAGGGACAATCTAGTCTTTTGTCATCTTACGGGGTGATTGACAGACTTAATGCATGTTAATGACTCAACTGGTTGGTGAGTGACCAGTGGTAAAAGAAATTTAAATGCCCACAGCTGAGCGATCAAGATCTGAACAGAGAAATGGTGGTAGTCATACCAGTGGCAGTGGTAGTCCATGATAGTGGGTGACATGCTGTTTCATTACCGCTAAGACTCAGTCTCCTGATGTATCACATTCCTAGCGGGAGCCATTGATCTGTTAGTTACTGCATAAATTGTTGCCATTCGTTGATTTCTCAATTTATCCTTGTGACGGTGTAGGATAGCTTTATATATATAGGCGTATATCTTATATCAATGCTATCAGTTGTTTCACCACCAAATATCTGCATGCATTCAGAGCACACGACATTTACACAAGAACACTAGCTATATAAAGAGAAATTTGACATGCCTAAAACACATTGTTTGTTGTATCGATGACACTTTCTTTATAGATGATGACAAGGAAAAGTTAGATTCACGCTTTTTTTATTATCGGTTAACAATATATAGGTACAAGTAGAAATAAATTATCGGTATGACTTTTAAGAAAATCGTTGGTAAAGACACATTTACACCAGTAGTTTGTAACCATTACCGATAATTTATTTCATACTTGTTATTTTAATACGCATAGGAAGCAATTTTTGATAAAGCAAAAACCGTAGTTATATCTTTTTTCTAATGCAACTTGTTGAGACTTTTCTCGAAAGCGCATAAAAATCGTGCGATTATATATTCAGAAGGAGAAGAAGGTCTAATAGGACCACAAGTTACGTACAGATAAAGAGCCCCCTACGGCGGCCAGTAACAGACATAAATGAATCAATGCATGACTAAATAATACTGCTACAAAACAGCATTACAACTAGATAGTTAGCACAGAGACTTGGGATGGGGGCAGGAAGCAAGAACAATTTCTTTGCACTAGCCATTACCCATAAATCGATCTCCAAGCCAACACTTCCAATAGCAGCAGCAACACTAGGACTCTTATTGTCAAGAAAACTGGTCATTGCGATGTTTCCATAAGGTCCGAACACCAAGAATGACAAGAGAGTTGATGCCATCTCTTGCAATCCCAGGAACTTGGGTGCTCGATTCTTGCCACCATTCCATAAAAACGCCTTCAAGGAGCCAAGTGTTGAAGGTTTACTTGAAGAAGCAGCTTGAACCAAAATTCTCGAGCAAAAACACAACCCAACAGCATATGGTTCAAGGTTTTCTAACCCCGATCACATAATGGTCAGCTATCCATACCCCTTCTTTGCAACCTATCAGCTGCCCGAACCTTCTTATGAGCGACCAGCCACGTGAAAAACTTAGATTTTGGAGGAGCCCAAGTCTTCCAAATTCTGTGAAAAGGCTCAAACTCAATTGACTCAATAATGAAACCCCTGTAACCTTCCTTTGAAGAATGTTTTACATTGACAGCTTGGCGAAAGAAATGCTTGTCTTCAACATCAGGTCTTAGCTGAACCAAATCAATTAAATCTCACAGGAGATGATACTCATTGACACCGATAGGGACCCCTGAATATCCGAAATCTAGTTGTGATTGGAAAGAGCATCCAATATTGTTCTCATGTTAACCCTTTGCTTAGGAATTGTCCTAAATAGTCGTGGGATCAAATCTACAATTTTGTGTCCCAACAGACACCTATACATCAAAAAAACGTAGTAACACCATTACCAAGATCAATTTGTATAGCCATTGAGAAGAAATCTTTTACTTTCTTAACGTCTTGTGAGGATTAACATGGAAGATTCAAAATGAGTGTGTATTTATTATCTATAATTAGATACTTAGGACCTAATTGATACGATGCCCTAACAATCTGATACGATAGGTGTATTCTTCTTTCTCTTCCATATTTAACTAGTTTAGGGTGTGTTCATTTAATTTCAATCTATGTGGATTGAGGAGAATTGAGAGGGATTTAATCCCTTAGAAATTAAAACCCTCCTCAATACTTTTTTGTTCCCCTTCAATCCACGAACAGACCTAATACGAGAAAAATAAACATTCACTGCAAGTGACTTGTATTTGTAGTGTACCCTTAAAAAAGACGTGTTCGCGGGGGAACCCGTCTACATGGAGCCAACGGTCACGTGGAGATACTGATTGTCGTCGGCTGGCCGCAGTGCTGCCCCTAACAAAGACATCACAGTGGTTGTCCCTAAAAAACACTCTAAATTTAGGGGCGAGTTCTTCTAGCTCTAAATCTAGGGGTTTCTCTTTTTTTCGTAAAGTTTTTAATATTCTAAACTACGAATTAAACATAGAATTAGTACATATGTATAAAACAAATTGTTTGTTGTATCGATGACACTTTCTTTATAGATGGTGACAAGGAAAAGTTAGATTCACAGCTTTTTTATTATCAGTTAACAATATATAGGTACAAGTAGAAATAAATTATCGGTAATGGTTACAAACTACTGGTGTAAATGTGTCTTTACCAACGATTTTCTTAAAAGTCCTCGCCACTAAAAAACCATGTGTTTGTATTGTTGGTTTTGTTAAAAACGTTATTAAAAATCGGATTTTTACTAACGGTTTTCATAACAAAATCACTAGTGTACATACATGCTTAGAGTATGATACTGATGTTCAATGGTTTACAATTATGTTTGTCACTACCATATTCGTTGTAGGCATATTATATTATTATATCCACGTGTGCATCTTATATTGCCACTGTTTGTTTAATATGACTTTTTAGATTAAATTATAACTGAAAAAGTCTATCTTTATAACTGTAACAGTCATCCCGATCGATTTAAGGTACTTGATCGAAATTTTGCATCAAGTGGAGTTACCGCTATCGGTGAGTGTCAAACCAGCAGTGCACTTCTTTCATACTTGTTATTTTAATACGCATAGGAAGCAATTTTTGATAAAGCAAAAACCGTAGTTATATCTTTTTTCTAATGCAACTTGTTAAGATTTTTCTCGAAAGCGCATAAAAACTGTGCGATTATATATTCAGAAGGAGAAGAAGGTCTAATAGGACCACAAGTTACGTATAGATAAAGGGCCCCCTACGGCGGCCAGTAACAGACATAAATGAATCAATGCATGTAACACATCAAATCCATCAATTAAAATAGCACATTACTACTTGGCAAACTTAATAGGGTAAATTAAAAAAAAATTGATGCATCCATTTATAGATATAATTTTTTTTTGTTTGCTAATGAATGGTAAGGAATCATATTTATTTTTACGAAATTCAATTTATTTAAGTAAATAAAGCTTGCCCTAAAATTAGTATTTTTTTATATTTTATTTATGTGAACGTGATTTCTGAATTTATTCTAGATATATATATATATATTCCTATACTTATAAAAAGAAAAAAAATAAAATAAAATAAAAACACTCGCGTCGCTCGGCCAGGCCAAAAGGCCCCACCGAGGCCTCCACTACCCCCATCCTCTCCCACCCTCACGTGACTACCCATGGACCCCACTTGCCAGGTTCTTTTTTTTTCTCTCTCCTCTTCCTCAGCTCATTTCTTCGTTCGTTTCACGGATGCCGCCGTCGTTCGGCAGCCGAGCCACCGCCTCGACGCTTCGTGTCCCCGCCTGCTTATATTCCCATCATGGAGCATTAACGTCGCCGACAATCAATGCCAGTCGCCGTTTCGCCCGCTCGTGCTGCCTCATCACGCCCGCGCAACTGTGACAATTCCTCCTTCCGTGACCGTTTCTTCAATCAGTTGAATACCGCCATTGATGGCCATGAACGTCGACAGTTTTCTCCACAGAGTCATTATTGGAACCCGACGTTGATTTCTCTTCCTCTCTCGGTGCCTCTCGCTCTCCCTGCTCGCCCTATAAAACGCAGTCTGCACCTCGCCGAGCTTCATCTCGCCTCTCTGCCCACTCACACAAGCTCTTCTTCCTCCCCTGCTGTTCGTGTCATTCACCGCCGACCGGAACTCCGAAGTGCCGCTCCTGATAGCTGTTGTGCTGCCGACACCAGAGCCATTCACCGCTGACCGGAACTCCGAAGCCGACGCCACGTCCCGACGATCTTCCCCCGACACCCGACAACCTACCGCATTGGTCGTCGTTCACTGCACAAGAGAAAGGAGAGGTAGAAGAAGAATGTTTTGCTGTCTAATTCCTGCAGATAGATTATTTTGCGTGAGATTATTTCTTAGTTCAAAAGAGTTAATTTAGGTCCCTGTAATTTTATGGGCTATCCCCACTAGCCTATAGTTAATCGCGATCTAACTTTTATAGAGAAATATAATTTTAGTTGTGTATTTTTTTAGTATTAAATTATGTTTATACTGAATGATTAATCTCATTTGTATGTGATAAGTTTTTTTTAGTGTCTTTGCTGTCTATCGCATTTGTGTATTTTAATTTGCTTATGTCTATTAAAATTAAATTAAATATAGTGTGTTCGAGTAAAGGATTAAGGGATACGGTAGATTACATATTTGTAACAAAAACACTAGATGCACGATTATCTTTGCTCATAAACTTTAGATTTTTAGTCACACTGTATGTGTTCGTATGCGCGATTGTACACAAATTGCTAGTCATGCTAGAGCCTCGATTAATAAAATAATATAACGACTATGTCCACTATAAACTAAATAGTAGAATTAAATTGGTAGAGTAATTTTGTTCTATTAAATATCGAGGTTATGTGACTTTTTAAATAAGGTTGTAACGTCTACTATAATTTACTTTTAGAAAGAAATAATAAAATATTACTCACATCCTTTCCGGTAGAAATACAATAATTAATTGGTTAATTTTCTAGATTCTATAAAGTTTGAATTAGCGCCATATTTATGTATTTTTAAATAAATCTATATAGTATATACTTCCATAGTCAATTTGTCATATAGGTTCCTCTAGTGTATTCTCGAAACTAAATTATGAGTAGTTTACCTCGTAGCAAATGAGACGATCGTCGATATGGATAGACTTATATTATAATTACAAATCAAGTTTTATTTTTAAATGTCTTCCTTTTATAAGTATGATTTGTAAAGTGTATGTTTTATTGTTTGTTGAATGGTGTATGGTTATTTATTGGTGTATGTTTTCTTTTTATATGTGCGATGCGTGACTCTATTAGAAGCCGATTGTGTGGTAGAGGATCCAAACTCGTTTGAGGAAGACCCGCAAGACGCTTTTGGGCAAGGCAAGTGGATTCTCCCTCTGCATACTCTGTTTGTACCTATTCATTGCATATAATAATGTTTACTTTTTGATATATTGCATAATTTGATGGGATTTACCTAATTAAGGATTTCCTAGATTTACTACCCGTATTCCTTGTTTAAACTGGGAAAGTTATTAAGCTATGCAAGAATTTGTGCTACCGCTCAACTTAATTATTTCTTAATGTCACTCATTAATTGGTTTTAATGTTCCAAAGATTTAATTGGCAATTATGGCATTAACCCGATGGTTAAGATAATATTATTACAAATTTAATTGGAACATGGAGTGACCACCCAGGATAACAGTGCAACCACGAGTGCTATCATGGCTCTGGCTTTGGTAATTAGCTCTATATGCTTAGTGCCTAGCAACCTTACCTGAAAGATGGGCAAGAGGGGGAGCGGTAGGTGCTGGCAGCCCACGTTAACATGGGGTCGTATTCTTGGCTAAGGTACTTCACCCAGGGGGCCACCACCATCGTCTTAGAAACCTTAGCGGGTTGCTTCGTATTAAGTGTATTTTGTGAAAACCTCATAATGGATCCCTAGCCATTCACCTCGGCAATGTCTAAGGGTCCGATCAACCCGGGCTAGATGGGATACATGGCTTGTGGGTAAAGTTGTACCACCTCTGCAGAGTGTAAAACTGATATATCAGCCGTGCTCCCGGTTATGAGCGACCTGGACTCCTCACATGATAATTGAACTTGAAGATGGAATTAAATTGAGATCCGATGATCTGCCAATAATTTGCTTAAGTGGTTTCACTTAAGTGTTTTTGTTATATTCATATTCCTTTGTTTAAATGGGATATTTGGGATTCACACTTATTAGTAAGACAGGTGTTGTTAATGAAATGTTGACCAACTAAAATGCTTACTGCTCAACCTTAGCCTCACCTTGTTATACCTGCATTAATTTTTCCCCCACTTGCTGAGCCCCGACCATAAGTGAGCTCACCCTTGCTAATATTTTGATCAGAGGGTGATGCTGGAGACTTTGATGGAGAATTTATCGACGAAGAATTCTAAGTCTAACGATGCGCCGGTCAACTTCCTGTGGAAGATTGCCCAATTGTTTATTTCCGCTTTACTTTGATGTGATACTTGTTAAAGATACAATGTTTCAGATGATGTAATAAAGTATTATACTCTCTTTATGCCTTTATTGCATTGTCTTTTGATATATTACACTTGTGACGTCAACATATGTGTGGAAATGGATCCTGGCACACATATGTTATGCGCTCGGTTCTACCCCCTGGAACCGGGTGTGACAGAAGTGGTATCAAAGCCTATGCTGACCCTAGGTCGTTAGATTAGTTAGAAATGGAAAGCCTAGTTGTTCAAAACTTGCTAATTTCATTCCTATAAATTCCTTTATCAGTCTTACCTCTTTGAAATTCAACTAAGTTGACTCTTCTCTTGTAGATGGTTCGCACTCTCCAAACCACTCGCGTCAACACCAACTACGCCCCTCAGCCCCGGCAGATCCCGGTCTACCCAGTGGTAGTCGAGGAAGCTCCAGCGAATCTCCCTCCCGTCCGAGTGGAGAACGTGATCAACCTGGAGGACAGCTCGGAGGAGCAGCTGCCGACCCCCACCCCGTTGGCCGAGTCCCTGGCCTTCGCTGCTGGGTCATCGACGTCAGCATCGTCGACACCAGCCTTTCAAGCACCTGCACCTGGAGGCGATGACCCCGACGACTCCGGAGACGGCGATGACGAGGATGACAACGACGACGACGATGGAGAGGATGAGCACGTCAACCAGGAAGCTGACTACGCCCAGCAGGACCACTTCATGGGGATTGGTCCAGTTGTCGAACATTACACATCAATGTTCGAGACAGGACACTTCCCCAACCTGCTGCAAGTAGTGCTGCACGAGCTAGGAGCCTACGTCCGCCCCCTGTACGAGACGAGGCGAGTGAGCGAGCCTCCCCGGGCTTGCTATTACATCACTCGCATCCATGTCAGGGTAATGGATGCAGGTGACAGGGGATTCAGGACTCTGTCTGCTCACGAGTCCCTGATACCGCTGTCCACCTACGCTGCCTCGGTCAGCGATGCTGTCCGTCGGACCCTGTGGTCGCTCAGCCACACCTACCGGCAGCAGCTGCAGAACATGAGGTTCAGGCACCTTCCTCGGCGCCTGCGTGGAGAAAGCCAGACCAACATTGTCCCAGGTGAACCTGGTGAGGATCGCCTCAACACCCTAGCTGGTGTAGTGGCCGGTCTCAACACCGACCTGGACAGTGCCACTCTGGACCTCTACAGTGTGCACTTGGAGCTGGAGAATGCCCACGCCAGGATTGCAGCCCTGGAAGCCCAACTGCAAGGACTGGATCTGCCAGAAGCTCAGGTCCCCGCCGTGGCGCTGTCTCCTCCCCGCAAGAGGCTACGCTATGGAGAGCCCGGATCAGTCACTAGGCTGCTTTAGGAGTTTTGAGTCATGATGTAATAAGTGTAACACCCTAAAGTTCAAACTTGTGAAGACAAGGAAAAATTCTCAAAGATTTTAAATCAAAAACACCTTTCCTTAAAGATAATCATAATTTAGGAGTTTCCACTCATGAATATGTTAAAAATACATAATTAAAGATACTTAGATAATCTAAATTGCCTTTGGGTTAGGATATATAAAAGAATTAGGATTAAAACTATTTCTTAATATATATAGTCTACAATATAAATTTGATTTCCCTAGAAGTAATAAGGTATGGATTATTCTCTACTATATGATTGAAAACTTGTCTAAAAGAACTAAAATAAATAAAGGAATATATAAAATATGTTTTTGCACAGATATGGTTTGCAAATGAACTAGTCACAAACTTGAGTTTAAATTTGAATTCAAAATTTAAAATAGGAAAGAAAAGGGAAATAAGAGAAAGAGAAGGGATATAAAACAAAAATATAAATAATATATATATAAATAAATATATTCAGAATTAATATCCCTAACTTCACCAAAAATAAGTTGAAATGATGAGCCATAGAAGTTTGAACTCAAACTTGAATTCAAATTGGATTTGAATTGGATTTGGAAATGGGGAAAAGAAAATAGAAAAGAAAAAGAAAAAGAATAAAAACCCTAACTGGGCCTTTACTCCACATTCGGCCCACCTAAGGATTCCTTACACGCGCGCAGCCCACTCTAAATCATGGCGCCGACACACGGGCCCCACCGGGCAGACTCACGCGCGCGCTCTCGTTGCTTCACTGACAAGCGGGGCCCCTGCTCAGTTTCTCTCGTCCCGCGCTCGTCTGCTCTCTCTGTCTCTGGTTCATGGGCTCCACTCGCCAGCCTCTCCCTCACGCGCGCTCTCGCCTTCTCACCGACGCGCGGGACCCACTGGTCAGGTCCGCCTTCCTCCTCGAGTCCGTGCTCGCGATGACTGAGCCTGTGCTCCGTAATCCGCCGTGGATCCCGTCGGTTGACTCGCGCGCAGGTCCGGCTGATCTCGTGGACCCACGGCCCAGTTTTGCCGCCGTCACTTCCATGTGGACCCCTAGCGACAGCTTGATCCTCTTCCCCAACGGCTTCACCGCGGCGCTTGGGAGCAAACCGGACTCCGAAAATCTTGCCCAGATTCTTCGCTCGATGGTTGTTGCTCGGGGGACGGACTCCGCGCCGCACCCTGGCCTCGGTTATAAGTACGCGCGCGTGGCTTGGATGGCGCCATCAGCATATCGGGTTGGGGGATTTTCAGGATCCACGGCCGCCGCCACCGGCTAATCGGGAGCACACCGTCGCTGGAGGCTCGGAAGCTGCACCGTGGGATTCGGCGACGAGCGTAGAAACTGGTGGTGGCATCGGTGGGCGAGGGTATCCACCGGGGGTGGTCTAATTGCTCGCCGGAGCACTTCGGTCGAGCCAGGGCCGCCGTGCGTCGTGGTCGCGGCTTACGGCTACGCAATTCACGGTAAAATCCCTCCCGTTGTGTTCGTCGTTTCCTAGAGTTTGTGTGGAAGCCCTTGGATTCACCTATGGGCCTCTGGCGTGGCTGCTCGGGGAAGCTCGCCGGCGTTCCTTGCCGCGCGGCGGCGCCGCCGCGCCCTGGTGTGTTATGGAAAGAAGAAGGGCCGGTGACCGTCGATCGCGAAATAAACGGTGTAGATTAGATCGGCATCGGATCTGGGTGCTGTGGGGATGGAGGCGATCGGGACCGTTCGATCCGGATCGTGCGCACGAGAATAAATCTGAGTATTTTAAATCCCGATCGTTGATTGTTTGATCAACGGCTCTGGGCGCGTACCGTTTCGGTGTCGGCTCGATTTAATCTGGGCCATCGGTTTGTGATCGTGCGGCTCAGCTCATCCGATACCCCTTCGTGCTCGCGCTTTTGTTAAAGAGCCCCTCGGGTTCTGTGGAATCAACCCGCCGTCCTGTGCGGGTGTAGCATGAGTCTTAGGTTTATTTGCGCAGAAGCCCCTGCGGTTCCTGAATTTTGGTGCCCAGTCCAGAATCCGAGGAAATTCAGAAAATTCAATTAGAAAATGATTTCTATTGTTAAAATAATTCCAGAACCTTAGATAATTCATAGAAAATTCATTTTAGCTCCAAATTGAGTCATTCCAATTCCTAAAATTTTGTAATAATATTCTCTACCATTTAGAATCACTGTTTTGACATGAACTCTGTCAGAAAATTTATTTATCATTTAATCATATTATAATCACCTTAAATCTTAGAAAATTCATAACTTGAATTCTATAACTCCAAAATTAATAATCCTTTTTCCTGTGGTTTTATTTTAATATGTAGAGTATTAATATGTATTTTGGCATACATGTTTGGTGTAATGTTAATCTTGCCTATACACTGTTTGTTTGTATTGCTACGACTAGTGCGAGGTCACGAGTCATCTGAGGATCATCCTGGTACCTGGATTCTCAAGGCCCAGGCAAGTTGTGCCCTTGATCACTTCTTTTTACCCAGCCATGTTCTGATTAATCATAATGATCTGCATAGGTTAATTTTGATGGGACCCAATAGGTTACCCTAGTTTGATTATCTTTATACCTTGTTTACCACTGAACTTTCTGGGTAGTACTTGCTAGTGCTATATGTGGTTTTGGGTATGAAGATTACACTATTCATGATTATACTTTTGTTATCAGTTGTTATTTATGGTTCATGTTAAGATCATTATGTTAATTGGAACATGGAGAACCACCCGGGAAAACAGTGCTACCACGAGGGTGGAATGGGACGCCCTTGGCTGATTAATTAGGAAAGCTAGTGGAAGACTACCTTACCCGAAAGGGGCAAGGGCAGTAGGGGAGAGGTCAGTGTAGGGAGGCCCTCGGGAGGATTTTGCTGCGATGGCGGTCCTGCAAGGGATTCCTGCACTGGATCTTCCTATAAACTGTAGCGGGTTTTCGGAAGCTAGTGGAACTTTGTAAAGGCCTCGTAGTGGATCCCTAGCCATTCACCTCGGAAGTGTCTAAGGGCCTTGCAAACCCTGGCGACATGGGATACACGACTTGTGGGTAAAGATGCGCAACCTCTGCAGAGTGTAAAACTGGTATACTAGCCGTGCTCACGGTCATGAGCAGCTCGGACACTCACATGATTAAATTATGGAACTAAATTCAATTTGTCATATGCATTGCATTGCAGGTGAGGTTGTTACTTTTGTTCTATTACTTAATTGGGTTTGGTATTTACTTATACTTAGTAATTGCTAATAAAATTTTGACCAACTTTAAAAGCAATGCTCAGCTCTAACCATCTTCTTTGGTAAGCCTTACACTTCACGTGAGCTCCCACCTTTGGCGAGTTCATGCACATTATTCCCCACAACTTGTTGAGCGATGAACGTATGTGAGCTCACTCTTGCTGTCTCACATACACCACAGGTCAAGATCAGGTACTGCAGGATGATGCTCGTGGAGGATGCTGTGATGAGTTCGTGAGAGGTCTAGGTCGTCGTCTCCCAGTCAACTTTTGGGTTGCTGGACCGTTGTCTCCTTATAATGTAATTATTTATTTTGTATAGAACTCCTGTTATATATAAAGTTGTGACATTCGATCCTGTGCCACTATACATCATATGTTTGAGACTTGGTCCCAGCATACCTGGTGTTTATGTTAACCCCGGGTTTTGGACCCCTAAAATCCGGGTGTTACAGAAGTGGTATCAGAGGAATGTTGACTGTAGGACGAAACCTAGATAGAACTGGACAACCAATACTTACTTACCTTACTCTGATTCTTTGCTAAACTTCTCTTAATCTATTCTTATCTATTTCCGCTTTACTCTGATTATTCTTACCTTTTCCTTCTAAAGACAAATGTGGATTTTACACTTTGAAATCCTGTGACTGAAGTGACCTTTAGGAATAAGAGACCTAATCCTAGGAACAAAAACAAAACTATTTTTTTTTATAAGTGTCTATGTATTTGAATGTTTGTTCTTATGATACTTGTCTGATTTGGATCTTTGATTGAGTGTGATGAGTTGTGGAGTAATGTCCACAATTACATCTGCATATACATCTAGGTATAAAGGATAGCATTTGTAAAATAACTAGACAACCTAGATTATCCCCATTGGAACATATCTAGCATAAGAGATTTATCTTATCCTAAAAAGATCTCATTCTAACCAATTCCTCTTATCTTAAAAAGATTCTCCCTTATCTTAATAGATCCATCTCATCTTAAAAGATACTCATCCTATCTTGAAAAGATTTTATCCTTATCCTAATAGATCTAACTGGCCCCAGAAGATTCTATCTTATCTTTATGGATCTGTCTTATCCTAATAAGCATACTTATCCACCCTAGTTTAACAACCATGATCTAATGCAAGTTAATTAGATCTTATCTAGTCAAACTAGTCACACCAATCTAACCTAGATCTGATCAAATCTAAAGTGACTTATCAAACATGTTAGATAATACTGATGAAATAGATTAGACTCCACTCCTATAAAACATGTCTTAACTTAGTTCACCCTGCACTAAATTAAGAACGACAAGACCAACTTGGCCATATACAACTACCTTAACCATCCAATAGTTGCATAACCCCTCAATTTTAACCTAGCAAGAAGATTCTAACCTACTTACATCATATACCCCATCCTATCTCAAAAGATTCTAACATATCCTAACAAGATATATCTTACCCTGATAAATCTATCTAACTTAAACTAGTCTAATCTAGATCATACCTAATCTAATATGATCTAATCTAATGTGGTACTGGTAGAAGAGATTAGACACTACTAGCCAGGTATTGACTTAACTTCGCACAATAGACCAATTCACCCATGGGCATGAGATCTAACCCAACCAATAGAGTAATGATGGATTGCATAGTCTATCAATCCCCACCTAACATCAAACAAACCTTTGACCTACATCATGTAGTCCATCTCACTCATAACTATTCTAACCATATTTCCCCAAATATACACTAACCTCGAATTAATGAGCTCAAGACCGGAGAAGAAAGGATCAACGACATCAAGGAAGGATGAGCACCAACTCAAGTCTTCAAGGATCAAGTAAGGTCACCAAGATGAGTCAAGATCCACAATCTTGGATGAAGTCTTTTCTTACCCTACACTTTCTTAACCAAACCTATATATGCCCTAAAGACATCTTCTATCCTACATAATAAAGTGGACATACATATATTACCCATGCTCTCCTATTACTTACTAATAATAAAAAAAAAAGAGAAACTCTTGATTTTGAACTAATTAGAAACTAAAAGCTAATCACTCTTCCTATATCCTCTTTCTTACAAATCTCGAGGACGAGATTATTTTTAAGGGGGGTAGGATTTGTAACACCCTAAAGTTCAAACTTGTGAAGACAAGGAAAAATTCTCAAAGATTTTAAATCAAAAACACCTTTCCTTAAAGATAATCATAATTTAGGAGTTTCCACTCATGAATATGTTAAAAATACATAATTAAAGATACTTAGATAATCTAAATTGCCTTTGGGTTAGGATATATAAAAGAATTAGGATTAAAACTATTTCTTAATATATATAGTCTACAATATAAATTTGATTTCCCTAGAAGTAATAAGGTATGGATTATTCTCTACTATATGATTGAAAACTTGTCTAAAAGAACTAAAATAAATAAAGGAATATATAAAATATGTTTTTGCACAGATATGGTTTGCAAATGAACTAGTCACAAACTTGAGTTTAAATTTGAATTCAAAATTTAAAATAGGAAAGAAAAGGGAAATAAGAGAAAGAGAAGGGATATAAAACAAAAATATAAATAATATATATATAAATAAATATATTCAGAATTAATATCCCTAACTTCACCAAAAATAAGTTGAAATGATGAGCCATAGAAGTTTGAACTCAAACTTGAATTCAAATTGGATTTGAATTGGATTTGGAAATGGGGAAAAGAAAATAGAAAAGAAAAAGAAAAAGAATAAAAACCCTAACTGGGCCTTTACTCCACATTCGGCCCACCTAAGGATTCCTTACACGCGCGCAGCCCACTCTAAATCATGGCGCCGACACGCGGGCCCCACCGGGCAGACTCACGCGCGCGCGCTCTCGTTGCTTCACTGACAAGCGGGGCCCCTGCTCAGTTTCTCTCGTCCCGCGCTCGTCTGCTCTCTCTGTCTCTGGTTCATGGGCTCCACTCGCCAGCCTCTCCCTCACGCGCGCTCTCGCCTTCTCACCGACGCGCGGGACCCACTGGTCAGGTCCGCCTTCCTCCTCGAGTCCGTGCTCGTGATGACTGAGCCTGTGCTCCGTAATCCGCCGTGGATCCCGTCGGTTGACTCGCGCGCAGGTCCGGCTGATCTCGTGGACCCACGGCCCAGTTTTGCCGCCGTCACTTCCATGTGGACCCCTAGCGACAGCTTGATCCTCTTCCCCAACGGCTTCACCGCGGCGCTTGGGAGCAAACCGGACTCCGAAAATCTTGCCCAGATTCTTCGCTCGATGGTTGTTGCTCGGGGGACGGACTCCGCGCCGCACCCTGGCCTCGGTTATAAGTACGCGCGCGTGGCTTGGATGGCGCCATCAGCATATCGGGTTGGGGGATTTTCAGGATCCACGGCCGCCGCCACCGGCTAATCGGGAGCACACCGTCGCTGGAGGCTCGGAAGCTGCACCGTGGGATTCGGCGACGAGCGTAGAAACTGGTGGTGGCATCGGTGGGCGAGGGTATCCACCGGGGGTGGTCTAATTGCTCGCCGGAGCACTTCGGTCGAGCCAGGGCCGCCGTGCGTCGTGGTCGCGGCTTACGGCTACGCAATTCACGGTAAAATCCCTCCCGTTGTGTTCGTCGTTTCCTAGAGTTTGTGTGGAAGCCCTTGGATTCACCTATGGGCCTCTGGCGTGGCTGCTCGGGGAAGCTCGCCGGCGTTCCTTGCCGCGCGGCGGCGCCGCCGCGCCCTGGTGTGTTATGGAAAGAAGAAGGGCCGGTGACCGTCGATCGCGAAATAAACGGTGTAGATTAGATCGGCATCGGATCTGGGTGCTGTGGGGATGGAGGCGATCGGGACCGTTCGATCCGGATCGTGCGCACGAGAATAAATCTGAGTATTTTAAATCCCGATCGTTGATTGTTTGATCAACGGCTCTGGGCGCGTACCGTTTCGGTGTCGGCTCGATTTAATCTGGGCCATCGGTTTGTGATCGTGCGGCTCAGCTCATCCGATACCCCTTCGCGCTCGCGCTTTTGTTAAAGAGCCCCTCGGGTTCTGTGGAATCAACCCGCCGTCCTGTGCGGGTGTAGCATGAGTCTTAGGTTTATTTGCGCAGAAGCCCCTGCGGTTCCTGAATTTTGGTGCCCAGTCCAGAATCCGAGGAAATTCAGAAAATTCAATTAGAAAATGATTTCTATTGTTAAAATAATTCCAGAACCTTAGATAATTCATAGAAAATTCATTTTAGCTCCAAATTGAGTCATTCCAATTCCTAAAATTTTGTAATAATATTCTCTACCATTTAGAATCACTGTTTTGACATGAACTCTGTCAGAAAATTTATTTATCATTTAATCATATTATAATCACCTTAAATCTTAGAAAATTCATAACTTGAATTCTATAACTCCAAAATTAATAATCCTTTTTCCTGTGGTTTTATTTTAATATGTAGAGTATTAATATGTATTTTGGCATACATGTTTGGTGTAATGTTAATCTTGCCTATACACTGTTTGTTTGTATTGCTACGACTAGTGCGAGGTCACGAGTCATCTGAGGATCATCCTGGTACCTGGATTCTCAAGGCCCAGGCAAGTTGTGTCCTTGATCACTTCTTTTTACCCAGCCATGTTCTGATTAATCATAATGATCTGCATAGGTTAATTTTGATGGGACCCAATAGGTTACCCTAGTTTGATTATCTTTATACCTTGTTTACCACTGAACTTTCTGGGTAGTACTTGCTAGTGCTATATGTGGTTTTGGGTATGAAGATTACACTATTCATGATTATACTTTTGTTATCAGTTGTTATTTATGGTTCATGTTAAGATCATTATGTTAATTGGAACATGGAGAACCACCCGGGAAAACAGTGCTACCACGAGGGTGGAATGGGACGCCCTTGGCTGATTAATTAGGAAAGCTAGTGGAAGACTACCTTACCCGAAAGGGGCAAGGGCAGTAGGGGAGAGGTCAGTGTAGGGAGGCCCTCGGGAGGATTTTGCTGCGATGGCGGTCCTGCAAGGGATTCCTGCACTGGATCTTCCTATAAACTGTAGCGGGTTTTCGGAAGCTAGTGGAACTTTGTAAAGGCCTCGTAGTGGATCCCTAGCCATTCACCTCGGAAGTGTCTAAGGGCCTTGCAAACCCTGGCGACATGGGATACACGACTTGTGGGTAAAGATGCGCAACCTCTGCAGAGTGTAAAACTGGTATACTAGCCGTGCTCACGGTCATGAGCAGCTCGGACACTCACATGATTAAATTATGGAACTAAATTCAATTTGTCATATGCATTGCATTGCAGGTGAGGTTGTTACTTTTGTTCTATTACTTAATTGGGTTTGGTATTTACTTATACTTAGTAATTGCTAATAAAATTTTGACCAACTTTAAAAGCAATGCTCAGCTCTAACCATCTTCTTTGGTAAGCCTTACACTTCACGTGAGCTCCCACCTTTGGCGAGTTCATGCACATTATTCCCCACAACTTGTTGAGCGATGAACGTATGTGAGCTCACTCTTGCTGTCTCACATACACCACAGGTCAAGATCAGGTACTGCAGGATGATGCTCGTGGAGGATGCTGTGATGAGTTCGTGAGAGGTCTAGGTCGTCGTCTCCCAGTCAACTTTTGGGTTGCTGGACCGTTGTCTCCTTATAATGTAATTATTTATTTTGTATAGAACTCCTGTTATATATAAAGTTGTGACATTCGATCCTGTGCCACTATACATCATATGTTTGAGACTTGGTCCCAGCATACCTGGTGTTTATGTTAACCCCGGGTTTTGGACCCCTAAAATCCGGGTGTTACAATAAGTTATACTTCGCGTTAGACGATGATACTCTCTTTGTGTTATCATATTAATAAATATCAACCATGTGATGGTGATTGATTGAAATGTTTGATTTGGATCTTTGTTTGAGTGCAATGGTCTTATGGAATGATGGCCATAAGAACATATAAAAATTTTAAAACTTAAGTCATTTCCCCTCTAGAATCTTTCTACTCTTCTCTTCTCTAAGATGTTCACTTTCTAACCAATTAGATGGTGAACCAACGTCAAGGACCTAACAACCGGAACCAGCGTGGACAACAAGCACCACCACCACCACCTAATCCCAACATGGAGCAGTTCATCGCCGCCCAGATGCAGATTCTGCAAGGACTCACTGCGGCTGTTCAGCAATTACAACAGAACCAACAGAATCAGCAACCCCAGCAGCAGCAGTATGCGCCCCCGGCCAGAGATAAGCACCGGGACTTCATGAGTCATCACCCGCCGACATTCTCTCATGCGGTTGATCCTCTGGATGCCGATGACTGGCTCAAAGTCATTGGAAAGAAGCTGGACATCACTCGGTGCAATGACCGGGAGAAGGTCTTGTACGCCTCGGGAAGACTCGAGGGAGCTGCGTCCGATTGGTGGGATGCCTTCACAGCGGCACATCCCAACGCAGATACCATAACCTGGCAGGAGTTCCAAGAGAACTTCCGCGCTCATCACATCCCCTCTGGAATTATGAAGTTGAAGAAGAAGGAGTTCCTTTCCCTTACTCAAGGGAATATGTCTGTCAGTGAGTATCGTGATCGCTTCACTCAGCTTTCACGCTATGCCCCTGAAGAAGTGGACACTGATGAGAAGCGCCAAGAGCGTTTCCTGGAAGGACTAATTGGACCTCTGAATTACCAACTTCAGAGTCATACTTTTCCCAACTTCCAGACACTGCTGAACAAGGCAATTGGCCTTGAGAGTAAAAGGAAGGAGCTATCTGACCACAAAAGAAAATTTCAAGGTCAGTCCAGCAGGAACACCCGGCCAAACAATGCTCAAGGTTCGCAGTTCTACTCTGGAAATCAGGGTGGAAACAATTATCAAGTGCAACGCTCTGGACAGCAAAGCCAGAGAAGTAATCAAAACCAGAACCAGCAAAGGAGCAACTCCCAGACCAACCGGAGGTCAGGTGGAAATTCACAGAACCGTCAAGGTGGCACCAACAACACGCAGGCCAGAAACAACGCACCTGTCCAACCCAATGGATGTTTCAAGTGCGGTGAGCTAGGCCACTATGCCAACAATTGCCCAAGGCGCAACCAGCAAACACCCCAAAGGAGCAATACTCAGAGAAATGACCAGAACACCCCCGCTCATGGATCGGCTCAAAACAAGACACCACAGAACCAGAGCAGAGGAAGGGTCAATCACGTCACTGCGGAATCAGTGCCTGAGGATGCCGATATAGTGTATGGTATGTTCCTTGTTAACTCCATACCTGCATCAGTTTTATTTGACTCTGGAGCATCACATTCATTTATAACTGAGTCATTTGTGGAAAAACATAACATACCTAAGTACCCTCTGAAGAGGATATTACACATTAGTTCACCGGGAGGTGACATGAAGGCCACACACTCATGCCCTCATGTTAATATCAAGATTCAAGGAATAGATTTTACAGTCGACCCAGTGGTCCTAGGATCCAATGGGATTGATGTGATTCTTGGATGCAACTGGTTGAAAAGTTGTGATGGAGTGATACGGTGTGCCAATGGAACAATTATGTTGACAAGTCCTCAAGGTGAAAGAATCCAAGTTAACATAGACAAGTCAACAGATGAAAAAGGGAAGACAGTGATCAATCACTTGGAAGAAAAGCCCTTGGAAAATATCAAAGTAGTGTGCGAATACCCAGACGTATTTCCGAAGGAATTGCCAGGTATGCCACCTGACCGTGATATAGAGTTTTCTATTGAATTATTACCCGGAACCGCACCTATCTCGAAAAGACCATATAGAATGGTTGTCAAAGATTTAGTAGAACTGAAGAAACAAATAGAAGAATTACTAGAAAAAGGTTTCATTCGCCCAAGTTCATCCCCTTGGGGAGCCCCAGTTCTATTTGTGAACAAGAAGGATGGTTCGAGGAGAATGTGCGTCGATTATAGAAGTTTAAATGAAGTAACCATCAAGAATAAATACCCGTTACCTCGGATTGAAGATTTATTCGATCAAATGAAGGGAGCTAAGATATTCTCGAAGATAGATCTGAGATCGGGATATCATCAGTTAAAGATTCGAGCAGAAGATGTACCGAAGACAGCCTTCACGACGAGATATGGATTATATGAGTTTTTGGTCATGTCGTTTGGACTGACTAATGCACCAACATACTTTATGAACTTGATGAATAAAGTATTCATGGAATATCTGGATCAGTTTGTGGTCGTATTCATTGACGACATACTGATATATTCTCCGAATGAAGAAGCACACGAAGATCATCTAAGGCTAGTCCTACAAAAGCTTCGTGACAACCAACTGTACGCAAAATTCTCGAAGTGTGATTTTTGGTTGAAGGAAGTTGCTTTCTTAGGGCATATTGTTACCGATGGTGGAATTAAAGTGGACCCAGGAAAGATAAGTGAGATACTAAATTGGAAGCAACCCAAGGATGCGTCCAAGATCAGAAGTTTTCTTGGATTAGCAGGATACTATAGAAGATTTATTGAAGGTTTTTCCAAGTTAGTGAAGCCTCTTACCTCTCTACTGGAGAAAGGCAAAGAGTTCAAATGGGATGAAGCTTGTCAAAATTGTTTTGAGGAACTCAAGAAGAGGTTAACCACTGCACCAATACTGGTAATGCCAGACATCCACAAGGGATTTGATGTGTATTGCAATGCATCGCACCTTGGACTTGGATGTGTGCTAATGCAAGAAGGAAAAGTGATTGCTTATGCTTCAAGACAGTTGAGGAAACATGAGAAGAATTATCCTACGCATGATTTGGAACTAGCTGCCGTAGTGCATGCTTTGAAGATTTGGAGGCACTATATGATTGGAAACAAGTGCAAAATCTTCACGGATCACAAAAGCCTGAAATATATATTCACTCAGAAGGAACTCAACCTCAGACAGAGAAGATGGCTTGAGTTGATTAAAGACTATGATTTGGAGATACAATATCACCCCGGAAAAGCAAATGTAGTAGCTGATGCTTTGAGCCGTAAGGGTCAAGTGAACAACGTTACTACTCATTTGATGTCACAAGAATTGTGCTGGGAAATGGAACGACTCAACCTTGGATTCCTCAATAATATAGAAGCAACGGTGATTGAAGTCGAATCTACTTTGGAAGAAGAGATTCGTAAAGGACAAGAATCTGATGAGAAAATTAAGGAAATTAAAGCTTTGATTGGTTTGGGTAAAGCCCCAGATTTCACGGAAGATGAACAAGGCACAATATGGTTTAAGAAGAGAATCTGCGTACCCGAAATTGAACACCTGCGCCAACTTATTTTGAGAGAAGCTCATGATTCAGCTTACTCTATTCACCCTGGAAGTACAAAGATGTACCAGGATCTTAAGGAAAAGTATTGGTGGTACGGTTTGAAAAGAGATGTTGCTACTCATGTTGCATTGTGTGACGTGTGTCAGCGAGTTAAAGCTGAACACCAAAGACCAGCAGGATTGCTACAACCTCTCAAGGTACCGGAATGGAAATGGGAAGAAATCAGTATGGATTTCATAGTTGGACTACCCCGTACTCGAGATGGCTATGATTCAATATGGGTCATAGTAGACAGGTTAACTAAAGTAGCACACTTTATACCTGTGAAGACAACTTACTCGGGAGCCCAGTTAGCAGAGTTATACATGTCAAGGATTGTTTGTCTGCATGGAGTACCGAAGAAGATCGTATTAGATCAAGGAACCCAGTTTACCTCGCGCTTTTGGAAAAGACTACATGAGTCCATGGATACCAAGCTAAATTTTAGTTCAGCTTATCATCCGCAGACGGATGGGCAAACGGAAAGAACAAACCAAGTGTTGGAAGATATGCTAAGGGCTTGCGCTCTAAAGCATGGTAGAAGCTGGGATAAAAGTTTGCCTTATGCAGAATTTTCGTATAACAACAGTTATCAAGCAAGTCTCAAAATGGCACCGTTTGAAGCACTATATGGACAAAAGTGTAGAACACCGCTTTATTGGAATCAAACTGGAGAAAGTCAAGTATTTGGTCCAGAAATTCTCCAAGAGGCGGAAAAGCAAGTGCAAATTATCAGAGAAAATTTGAAGACAGCACAGTCAAGACAGAAGAGCTATGCTGATAATAGAAGAAGAGAATTGATGTTTGAAGTAGGAGACTTTGTCTACCTTAAAGTTTCACCGATGAGAGGAATGAAAAGGTTTAAGGTTAAGGGAAAATTATCACCTCGCTATATTGGCCCATTCAAGATCTTGGAAAGAAAAGGTGAAGTAGCCTATCAGTTAGAGCTACCCGATAGATTATCAGATGTGCATGACGTATTTCACGTATCACAACTCAAGAAGTGCTTGAGAGTACCAGAGGAACAACTACCCATGGAAGAATTGAATGTTAATGAGGATTTGACTTATTCGGAGTATCCAGTCAGAATTTTGGAAACATCTCGCAGAATTACACCGAGTAAAGTCATTAACATGTGCAAAGTTCAGTGGAGTCATCATTCGGAAGATGAGGCCACTTGGGAAAGAGAATATGAGCTCAGAGCAGAATTCCCCCAGTTATTCTCGAAAGTTTCTTAATCTCGAGGACGAGATTCTTTTTATGAGGGGTAGGTTTTGTAACACCTCAAATCCATCAATTAAAATAGCACATTACTACTTGGCAAACTTAATAGGGTAAATTAAAAAAAATTGATGCATCCATTTATAGATATAATTTTTTTTGTTTGCTAATGAATGGTAAGGAATCACATTTATTTTTACGAAATTCAATTTATTTAAGTAAATAAAGCTTGCCCTAAAATTAGTATTTTTTTATATTTTATTTATGTGAACGTGATTTCTGAATTTATTCTAGATATATATATATATATTCCTATACTTATAAAAAGAAAAAAATAAAATAAAATAAAAACACTCGCGTCGCTCGGCCAGGCCAAAAGGCCCCACCGAGACCTCCACTACCCCCATCCTCTCCCACCCTCACGTGACTACCCATGGACCCCACTTGCCAGGTTCTTTTTTTTCTCTCTCCTCTTCCTCAGCTCATTTCTTCGTTCGTTTCACGGATGCCGCCGTCGTTCGGCAGCCGAGCCACCGCCTCGACGCTTCGTGTCCCTGCCTGCTTATATTCCCATCATGGAGCATTAACGTCGCCGACAATCAATGCCAGTCGCCGTTTCGCCCGCTCGTGCTGCCTCATCACGCCCGCGCAACTGTGACAATTCCTCCTTCCGTGACCGTTTCTTCAATCAGTTGAATACCGCCATTGATGGCCATGAACGTCGACAGTTTTCTCCACAGAGTCATTATTGGAACCCGACGTTGATTTCTCTTCCTCTCTCGGTGCCTCTCGCTCTCCCTGCTCGCCCTATAAAACACAGTCTGCACCTCACCGAGCTTCATCTCGCCTCTCTGCCCACTCACACAAGCTCTTCTTCCTCCCCTGCTGTTCGTGTCATTCACCGCCGACCGGAACTCCGAAGTGCTGCTCCTGATAGCTGTTGTGCTGCCGACACCAGAGCCATTCACCGCTGACCGGAACTCCGAAGCCGACGCCACGTCCCGACGATCTTCCCCCGACACCCGACAACCTACCGCATTGGTCGTCGTTCACTGCACAAGAGAAAGGAGAGGTAGAAGAAGAATGTTTTGCTGTCTAATTCCTGCAGATAGATTATTTTGCGTGAGATTATTTCTTAGTTCAAAAGAGTTAATTTAGGTCCCTGTAATTTTATGGGCTATCCCCACTAGCCTATAGTTAATCGCGATCTAACTTTTATAGAGAAATATAATTTTAGTTGTGTATTTTTTTTAGTCTTAAATTATGTTTATACTGAATGATTAATCTCATTTGTATGTGATAAGTTTTTTTTAGTGTCTTCGCTGTCTTTCGCATTTGTGTATTTTAATTTGCTTATGTTTATTAAAATTAAATTAAATATAGTGTGTTCGAGTAAAGGATTAAGGGATACGGTAGATTACATATTTGTAACAAAAACACTAGATGCACGATTATCTTTGCTCATAAACTTTAGATTTTTAGTCACACTGTATGTGTTCGTATGCGCGATTGTACACAAATTGCTAGTCATACTAGAGCCTCGATTAATAAAATAATATAACGACTATGTCCACTATAAACTAAATAGTAGAATTAAATTGGTAGAGTAATTTTGTTCTATTAAATATCGAGGTTATGTGACTTTTTAAATAAGGTTGTAAGGTCTACTATAATTTACTTTTAGAAAGAAATAATAAAATATTACCCACATCCTTTCCGGTAGAAATACAATAATTAATTGGTTAATTTTCTAGATTCTATAAAGTTTGAATTAGCGCCATATTTATGTATTTTTAAATAAATCTATATAGTATATACTTCCATAGTCAATTTGTCATATAGGTTCCTCTAGTGTATTCTCGAAACTAAATTATGAGTAGTTTACCTCGTAGCAAATGAGACGATCGTCGATATGGATAGACTTATATTATAATTACAAATCAAGTTTTATTTTTAAATGTCTTCCTTTTATAAGTATGATTTGTAAAGTGTATGTTTTATTGTTTGTTGAATGGTGTATGGTTATTTATTGGTGTATGTTTCTTTTTATATGTGCGATGCGTGACTCTATTAGAAGCTGATTGTGTGGTAGAGGATCCAAACTCGTTTGAGGAAGACCCGCAAGACGCTTTTGGGCAAGGCAAGTGGATTCTCCCTCTGCATACTCTGTTTGTACCTATTCATTGCATATAATAATGTTTACTTTTTGATATATTGCATAATTTGATGGGATTTACCTAATTAAGGATTTCCTAGATTTACTACCTGTATTCCTTGTTTAAACTGGGAAAGTTATTAAGCTATGCAAGAATTTGTGCTACCGCTCAACTTAATTATTTCTTAATGTCACTCATTAATTGGTTTTAATGTTCCAAAGATTTAATTGGCAATTATGGCATTAACCCGATGGTTAAGATAATATTATTACAAATTTAATTGGAACATGGAGTGACCACCCAGGATAACAGTGCAACCACGAGTGCTATCATGGCTCTGGCTTTGGTAATTAGCTCTATATGCTTAGTGCCTAGCAACCTTACCTGAAAGATGGGCAAGAGGGGGAGCGGTAGGTGCTGGCAGCCCACGTTAACATGGGGTCGTATTCTTGGCTAAGGTACTTCACCCAGGGGGCCACCACCATCGTCTTAGAAACCTTAGCGGGTTGCTTCGTATTAACTGTATTTTGTGAAAACCTCATAATGGATCCCTAGCCATTCACCTCGGCAGTGTCTAAGGGTCCGATCAACCCGGGCTAGATGGGATACATGGCTTGTGGGTAATGTTGTACCACCTCTGCAGAGTGTAAAACTGATATATCAGCCGTGCTCCCGGTTATGAGCGACCTGGACTCCTCACATGATAATTGAACTTGAAGATGGAATTAAATTGAGATCCGATGATCTGCCAATAATTTGCTTAAGTGGTTTCACTTAAGTGTTTTTGTTATATTCATATTCCTTTGTTTAAATGGGATATTTGGGATTCACACTTATTAGTAAGACAGGTGTTGTTAATGAAATGTTGACCAACTAAAATGCTTACTGCTCAACCTTAGCCTCACCTTGTTATACCTGCATTAATTTTTCCCCCACTTGCTGAGCCCCGACCATAAGTGAGCTCACCCTTGCTAATATTTTGATCAGAGGGTGATGCTGGAGACTTTGATGGAGAATTTATCGACGAAGAATTCTAAGTCTAACGATGCGCCGGTCAACTTCCTGTGGAAGATTGCCCAATTGTTTATTTCCGCTTTACTTTGATGTGATACTTGTTAAAGATACAATGTTTCAGATGATGTAATAAAGTATTATACTCTCTTTATGCCTTTATTGCATTGTCTTTTGATATATTACACTTGTGACGTCAACATATGTGTGGAAATGGATCCTGGCACACATATGCTATGCGCACGGTTCTACCCCCTGGAACCGGGTGTGACAATGCATGACTAAATAATACTGCTACAAAATAGCATTACAACTAGATAGTTAGCACAGAGACTTGGGATGGGGGCAGGAAGCAAGAACAATTTCTTTGCACTAGCCATTACCCATAAATCGATCTCCAAGCCAACACTTCCAATAGCAGCAGCAACACTAGGACTCTTATTGTCAAGAAACCCGGTCATTGCGATGTTTCCATAAGGTCCGAACACCAAGAATGACAAGAGAGTTGATGCCATCTCTTGCAATCCCAGGAACTTGGGTGCTCGATTCTTGCCACCATTCCATAAAACCCCCTTCAAGGAGCCAAGTGTTGAAGGTTTACTTGAAGAAGCAGCTTGAACCAAAATTCTCGAGCAAAAACACAACCCAACAACATATGGTTCAAGGTTTTCTAACCCCGATCACATAATGGTCAGCTATCCATACCCCTTCTTTGCAACCTATCAGCTGCCCAAACCTTCTTATGAGCGACCAGCCACGTGAAAAACTTAGATTTTGGAGGAGCCCAAGTCTTCCATATTCTGTGAAAAGGCTCAAACTCAATTGACTCAATAAAGAAACCTCGGTAACCTTCCTTTGAAGAATGTTTTACATTGACAGCTTGGCGAAAGAAATGCTTGTCTTCAACATGAGGTCTTAGCTGAACCAAATCAATTAAATCTCACAGGAGAAGATACTCATTGACACCGATAGGGACCCCTGAATATCTGAAATCTAGTTGTGATTGGAAAGAGCATCCAATATTGTTCTCATGTTAACCCTTTGCTTAGGAATTGTCCTAAATAGTCGTGGGGTCAAATCTACAATTTTGTGTCCCAACAGACACCTATACGTCAAAAAAACGTAGTAGCACCATTACCAAGATCAATTTGTATAGCCATTGAGAAGAAATCTTTTACTTTCTTAACGTCTTGTGAGGATTAACATGGAAGATTCAAAATGAGTGTGTATTTATTATCTATAATTAGATACTTAGGACCTAATTGATACGATGCCCTAACAATCTGATACGATAGGTGTATTCTTCTTTCTCTTCCATATTTAACTAGTTTAGGGTGTGTTCATTTAATTTCAATCTATGTGGATTGAGGAGAATTGAGAGGGATTTAATCCCTTAGAAATTAAAACCCTCCTCAATACTCTTTTGTTCCCCTTCAATCCACGAACAGACCTAATACGAGAAAAATAAACATTCACTACAAGTGACTTGTATTTGTAGTGTACCCTTAAAAAAGACGTGTTCGCGGGAGAACCCGTCTACATGGAGCCAACGGTCGCGTGGAGATACTGATTGTGTCGGCTGGCCGCAGTGCTGCCCCTAACAAAGACATCATAGTGGTTGTCCCTAAAAAACACTCTAAATTTAGGGGCGAGTTCTTCTAGCTCTAAATCTAGGGGTTTCTCTTTTTTCGTAAAGTTTTTAATATTCTAAACTACGAATTAAACATAGAATTAGTACATATATATAAAACATATTGTTTGTTGTATCGATGACACTTTCTTTATAGATGGTGACAAGGAAAAGTTAGATTCACGCTTTTTTTATTATCAGTTAACAATATATAGGTACAAGTAGAAATAAATTATCGGTAATGGTTACAAACTACTGGTGTAAATGTGTCTTTACCAACGATTTTCTTAAAAGTCCTCGCCACTAAAAAAATCATGTGTTTGTATTGTTGGTTTTGTTAAAAACGTTATTAAAAATCGGATTTTTACTCACGGTTTTCATAACAAAATCACTAGTGTACATACATGCTTAGAGTATGATACTTATGTTCAATGGTTTACAATTATGTTTGTCACTACCATATTCGTTGTAGGCATATTATATTATTATATCCACGTGTGCATCTTATATTGCCACTGTTTGTTTAATATGACTTTCTAGATTAAATTATAACTGAAAAAGTCTATCTTTATAACTGTAACAGTCATCCCGATCGATTTAAGGTACTTGATCGAAATTTTGCGTCAAGTGGAGTTACCGCTATCGGTGAGTGTCAAACCAGCAGTGCACTTCTTTCATACTTGTTATTTTAATACGCATAGGAAGCAATTTTTGATAAAGCAAAAACCGTATTTATATCTTTTTTCTAATGCAACTTGTTAAGATTTTTCTCGAAAGCGCATAAAAACCGTGTGATTATATATTCAGAAGGAGAAGAAGGTCTAATAGGACCACAAGTTACGTACAGATAAAGGGCCCCCTACGGCGGCCAGTAACAGACATAAATGAATCAATGCATGACTAAATAATACTGCTACAAAACAGCATTACAACTAGATAGTTAGCACAGAGACTTGGGATGGGGGCAGGAAGCAAGAACAATTTCTTTGCACTAGCCATTACCCATAAATCGATCTCCAAGCCAACACTTCCAATAGCAGCAGCAACACTAGGACTCTTATTGTCAAGATACCCGGCCATTGCGATGTTTCCATAAGGTCCGAACACCAAGAATGACAAGAGAGTTGATGCCATCTCTTGCAATCCCAGGAACTTGGGTGCTCGATTCTTGCCACCATTCCATAAAAACCCCTTCAAGGAGCCAAGTGTTGAAGGTTTACTTGAAGAAGCAGCTTGAACCAAAATTCTCGAGCAAAAACACAACCCAACATCATATGGTTCAAGGTTTTCTAACCCCGATCACATAATGGTCAGCTATCCATACCCCTTCTTTGCAACCTATCAGCTGCCCAAACCTTCTTATGAGCGACCAGCCACATGAAAAACTTAGATTTTGGAGGAGCCCAAGTCTTCCATATTCTGTAAAAAGGCTCAAACTCAATTGACTCAATAAAGAAACCCCTGTAACCTTCCTTTGAAGAATGTTTTACATTGATAGCTTGGCGAAAGAAATGCCCGTCTTCAACATGAGGTCTTAGCTGAACCAAATCAATTAAATCTCACAGGAGAAGATACTCATTGACACCGATAGGGACCCCTGAATATCAGAAATCTAGTTGTGATTGGAAAGAGCATCCAATATTGTTCTCATGTTAACCCTTTGCTTAGGAATTGTCCTAAATAGCCGTGGGATCAAATCTAGAATTTTGTGTCCCAACAGACACCTATACGTCAAAAAAACGTAGTAGCACCATTACCAAGATCAATTTGTATAGCAATTGAGAAGAAATCTTTTACTTTCTTAACGTCTTGTGAGGATTAACATGGAAGATTCAAAATGAGTGTGTATTTATTATCTATAATTAGATACTTAGGACCTAATTGATACGATGCCCTAACAATCTGACACGATAGGTGTATTCTTCTTTCTCTTCCATATTTAACTAGTTTAGGGTGTGTTCATTTAATTTCAATCTATGTGGATTGAGGAGAATTGAGAGGGATTTAATCCCTTAGAAATTAAAACCCTCCTCAATACTCTTTTGTTCCCCTTCAATCCACGAACAGACCTAATTGTGATTGGAAAGAGCATCCAATATTGTTCTCATGTTAACCCTTTGCTTAGGAATTGTCCTAAATAGCCGTGGGATCAAATCTACAATTTTGTGTCCCAATAGACACCTATACGTCAAAAAAACGTAGTAGCACCATTACCAAGATCAATTTGTATAGCCATTGAGAAGAAACCTTTTACTTTCTTAACGTCTTGTGAGGATTAACATGGAAGATTCAAAATGAGTGTGTATTTATTATCTATAATTAGATACTTAGGACCTAATTGATACGATGCCCTAACAATCTGATACGATAGGTGTATTCTTCTTTCTCTTCCATATTTAACTAGTTTAGGGTGTGTTCATTTAATTTCAATCTATGTGGATTGAGGAGAATTGAGAGGGATTTAATCCCTTAGAAATTAAAACCCTCCTCAATACTCTTTTGTTCCCCTTCAATCCACGAACAGACCTAATACGAGAAAAATAAACATTCACTGCAAGTGACTTGTATTTGTAGTGTACCCTTAAAAAAGACGTGTTCGCGGGGGAACCCGTCTACATGGAGCCAACGGTCACGTGGAGATACTGATTGTCGTCGGCTGGCCGCAGTGCTGCCCCTAACAAAGACATCATAGTGGTTGTCCCTAAAAAACACTCTAAATTTAGGGGCGAGTTCTTCTAGCTCTAAATCTAGGGGTTTCTCTTTTTTTCGTAAAGTTTTTAATATTCTAAACTACAAATTAAACATAGAATTAGTACATATGTATAAAACAAATTGTTTGTTGTATCGATGACACTTTCTTTATAGATGATGACAAGGAAAAGTTAGATTCACGCTTTTTTTATTATCAGTTAACAATATATAGGTACAAGTAGAAATAAATTATCGGTAATGGTTACAAACTACTGGTGTAAATGTGTCTTTACCAACGATTTTCTTAAAAGTCCTCGCTACTAAAAAACCATGTGTTTGTATTGTTGGTTTTCTTAAAAACGTTATTAAAAATCGGATTTTTGCTCACGGTTTTCATAACAAAATCACTAGTGTACATACATGCTTAGAGTATGATACTTATGTTCAATGGTTTACAATTATGTTTGTCACTACCATATTCGTTGTAGGCATATTATATTATTATATCCACGTGTGCATCTTATATTGCCACTGTTTGTTTAATATGACTTTTTAGATTAAATTATAACTGAAAAATTCTATCTTTATAACTGTAACAGTCATCCTGATCGATTTAAGGTACTTGATCGAAATTTTGCGCCAAGTGGAGTTACCGCTATCGGTGAGTGTCAAACCAGCAGTGCACTTCTTTCATACTTGTTATTTTAATACGCATAGGAAGCAATTTTTGATAAAGCAAAAACCGTAGTTATATCTTTTTTCTAATGCAACTTGTTAAGATTTTTCTCGAAAGCGCATAAAAACTGTGCGATTATATATTCAGAAGGAGAAGAAGGTCTAATAGGACCACAAGTTACGTACAGATAAACGGCCCCCTACGGCGGCCAGTAACAAACATAAATGAATCAATGCATGACTAAATAATACTGCTACAAAATAGCATTACAACTAGATAGTTAGCACAGAGACTTGGGATGGGGGCAGGAAGCAAGAACAATTTCTTTGCACTAGCCATTACCCATAAATCGATCTCCAAGCCAACACTTCCAATAGCAGCAGCAACACTAGGACTCTTATTGTCAAGAAACTCGGTCATTGCGATGTTTCCATAAGGTCCGAACACCAAAAATGACAAGAGAGTTGATGCCATCTCTTGCAATCCCAGGAACTTGGGTGCTCGATTCTTGCCACCATTCCATAAAAACCCCTTCAAGGAGCCAAGTGTTGAAGGTTTACTTGAAGAAGCAGCTTGAACCAAAATTCTCGAGCAAAAACACAACCCAACAGCATATGGTTCAAGGTTTTCTAACCCCGATCACATAATGGTCAGCTATCCATACCCCTTCTTTGCAACCTATCAGCTGCCCAAACCTTCTTATGAGCGACCAGCCACGTGAAAAACTTAGATTTTGGAGGAGCCCAAGTCTTCCATATTCTGTGAAAAGGCTCAAACTCAATTGACTCAATAAAGAAACCCCTGTAACCTTCCTTTGAAGAATGTTTTACATTGACAGCTTGGCGAAAGAAATGCTTGTCTTCAACATGAGGTCTTAGCTAAACCAAATCAATTAAATCTCACAGGAGAAGATACTCATTGACACCAATAGGGACCCCTGAATATCTGAAATCTAGTTGTGATTGGAAAGAGCATCCAATATTGTTCTCATGTTAACCCTTTGCTTAGGAATTGTCTTAAATAGCCGTGGGGTCAAATCTACAATTTTGTGTCCCAACAGACACCTATACGTCAAAAAAACGTAGTAGCGCCATTACCAAGATCAATTTGTATAGCCATTGAGAAGAAATCTTTTACTTTCTTAACGTCTTGTGAGGATTAACATGGAAGATTCAAAATGAGTGTGTATTTATTATCTATAATTAGATACTTAGGACCTAATTGATACGATGCCCTAACAATCTGATACGATAGGTGTATTCTTCTTTCTCTTCCATATTTAACTAGTTTAGGGTGTGTTCATTTAATTTCAATCTATGTGGATTGAGGAGAATTGAGAGGGATTTAATCCCTTAGAAATTAAAACCCTCCTCAATACTCTTTTGTTCCCCTTCAATCCACGAACAGACCTAATACGAGAAAAATAAACATTCACTGCAAGTGACTTGTATTTGTAATGTACCCTTAAAAAAGACGTGTTCGCGGGAGAACCCGTCTACATGGAGCCAACGGTCACGTGGAGATACTGATTGTCGTCGGCTGGCCGCACTGTTGCCCCTAACAAAGACATCATAGTGGTTGTCCCTAAAAAACACTCTAAATTTAGGGGCGAGTTCTTCTAGCTCTAAATCTAGGGGTTTCTCTTTTTTCGTAAAGTTTTTAATATTCTAAACTACGAATTAAACATAGAATTAGTACATATATATAAAACAAATTGTTTGTTGTATCGATGACACTTTCTTTATAGATGGTGACAAGGAAAAGTTAGATTCACGCTTTTTTTATTATCAGTTAACAATATATAGGTACAAGTAGAAATAAATTATCGGTAATGGTTACAAACTACTGGTGTAAATGTGTCTTTACCAACGATTTTCTTAAAAGTCCTCGCCACTAAAAAATCATGTGTTTGTATTGTTGGTTTTGTTAAAAACGTTATTAAAAATCGGATTTTTACTCACGGTTTTCATAACAAAATCACTAGTGTACATACATGCTTAGAGTATGATACTTATGTTCAATGGTTTACAATTATGTTTGTCACTACCATATTCGTTGTAGGCATATTATATTATTATATCCACGTGTGCATCTTATATTGCCACTGTTTGTTTAATATGACTTTCTAGATTAAATTATAACTGAAAAAGTCTATCTTTATAACTGTAACAGTCATCCCGATCGATTTAAGGTACTTGATCGAAATTTTGCGTCAAGTGGAGTTACCGCTATCGGTGAGTGTCAAACCAGCAGTGCACTTCTTTCATACTTGTTATTTTAATACGCATAGGAAGCAATTTTTGATAAAGCAAAAACCGTATTTATATCTTTTTTCTAATGCAACTTGTTAAGATTTTTCTCGAAAGCGCATAAAAATCGTGTGATTATATATTCAGAAGGAGAAGAAGGTCTAATAGGACCACAAGTTACGTACAGATAAAGGGCCCCCTACGGCGGCCAGTAACAGACATAAATGAATCAATGCATGACTAAATAATACTGCTACAAAACAGCATTACAACTAGATAGTTAGCACAGAGACTTGGGATGGGGGCAGGAAGCAAGAACAATTTCTTTGCACTAGCCATTACCCATAAATCGATCTCCAAGCCAACACTTCCAATAGCAGCAGCAACACTAGGACTCTTATTGTCAAGAAACCTGGTCATTGCGATGTTTCCATAAGGTCCGAACACCAAGAATGACAAGAGAGTTGATGCCATCTCTTGCAATCCCAGGAACTTGGGTGCTCGATTCTTGCCACCATGCCATAAAAACCCCTTCAAGGAGTCAAGTGTTGAAGGTTTACTTGAAGAAGCAGCTTGAACCAAAATTCTCGAGCAAAAACACAACCCAACAGCATATGGTTCAAGGTTTTCTAACCCCGATCACATGATGGTCAGCTATCCATACCCCTTCTTTGCAACCTATCAGCTTCCCAAACCTTCTTATGAGGGACCAGCCACGTGAAAAACTTAGATTTTGGAGGAGCCCAAGTCTTCCATATTCTGTGAAAAGGCTCAAACTCAATTGACTCAATAAAGAAACCCCTGTAACCTTCCTTTGAAGAATGTTTTACATTGATAGCTTGGCGAAAGAAATGCCTGTCTTCAACATGAGGTCTTAGCTGAACCAAATCAATTAAATCTCACAGGAGAAGATACTCATTGACACCGATAGGGACCCCTGAATATCAGAAATCTAGTTGTGATTGGAAAGAGCATCCAATATTGTTCTCATGTTAACCCTTTGCTTAGGAATTGTCCTAAATAGCCGTGGGATCAAATCTAGAATTTTGTGTCCCAACAGACACCTATACGTCAAAAAAACGTAGTAGCACCATTACCAAGATCAATTTGTATAGCAATTGAGAAGAAATCTTTTACTTTCTTAACGTCTTGTGAGGATTAACATGGAAGATTCAAAATGAGTGTGTATTTATTATCTATAATTAGATACTTAGGACCTAATTGATACGATGCCCTAACAATCTGATACGATAGGTGTATTCTTCTTTCTCTTCCATATTTAACTAGTTTAGGGTGTGTTCATTTAATTTCAATCTATGTGGATTGAGGAGAATTGAGAGGGATTTAATCCCTTAGAAATTAAAACCCTCCTCAATACTCTTTTGTTCCCCTTCAATCCACGAACAGACCTAATTGTGATTGGAAAGAGCATCCAATATTGTTCTCATGTTAAGCCTTTGCTTAGGAATTGTCCTAAATCGCCGTGGGATCAAATCTACAATTTTGTGTCCCAACAGACACCTATACGTCAAAAAAACGTAGTAGCACCATTACCAAGATCAATTTGTATAGCCATTGAGAAGAAATATTTTACTTTCTTAACGTCTTGTGAGGATTAACATGGAAGATTCAAAATGAGTGTGTATTTATTATCTATAATTAGATACTTAGGACCTAATTGATACGATGCCCTAACAATCTGATACGATAGGTGTATTCTTCTTTCTCTTCCATATTTAACTAGTTTAGGGTGTGTTCATTTAATTTCAATCTATGTGGATTGAGGAGAATTGAGAGGGATTTAATCCCTTAGAAATTAAAACCCTCCTCAATACTCTTTTGTTCCCCTTCAATCCATGAACAGACCTAATACGAGAAAAATAAACATTCACTGCAAGTGACTTGTATTTGTAGTGTACCCTTAAAAAAGACATGTTCGCGGGGGAACCCGTCTACATGGAGCCAACGGTCGCGTGGAGATACTGATTGTCGTCGGCTGGCCGCAGTGCTGCCCCTAACAAAGACATCATAGTGGTTGTCCCTAAAAACACTCTAAATTTAGGGGCGAGTTCTTCTAGCTCTAAATCTAGGGGTTTCTCTTTTTTCATAAAGTTTTTAATATTCTAAACTACGAATTAAACATAGAATTAGTACATATGTATAAAACAAATTGTTTGTTGTATCGATGACACTTTCTTTATAGATGGTGACAAGGAAAAGTTAGATTCACGCTTTTTTTATTATCAGTTAACAATATATAGGTACAAGTAGAAATAAATTATCGGTAATGGTTACAAACTACTGGTGTAAATGTGTCTTTACCAACGATTTTCTTAAAAGTCCTCGCCACTAAAAAACCATGTGTTTGTATTGTTGGTTTTGTTAAAAACGTTATTAAAAATCGGATTTTTACTCACGATTTTCATAACAAAATCACTAGTGTACATACATGCTTAGAGTATGATACTTATGTTCAATGGTTTACAATTATGTTTGTCACTACCATATTCGTTGTAGGCATATTATATTATTATATCCACGTGTGCATCTTATATTGCCACTGTTTGTTTAATATGACTTTTTAGATTAAATTATAACTGAAAAAGTCTATCTTTATAACTGTAACAGTTATCCCGATCGATTTAAGGTACTTGATCGAAATTTTGCGTCAAGTGGAGTTACCGCTATCGGTGAGTGTCAAACCAGCAGTGCACTTCTTTCATACTTGTTATTTTAATACGCATAGGAAGCAATTTTTGATAAAGCAAAAACCGTAGTTATATCTTTTTTCTAATGCAACTTGTTAAGATTTTTCTCGAAAGCGCATAAAAACCGTGTGATTATATATTCAGAAGGAGAAGAAGGTCTAATAGGACCACAAGTTACATACAGATAAAGGGCCCCCTACGGCGGCCAGTAACAGACATAAATGAATCAATGCATGACTAAATAATACTGCTACAAAATAGCATTACAACTAGATAGTTAGCACAGAGACTTGGGATGGGGGCAGGAAGCAAGAACAATTTCTTTGCACTAGCCATTACCCATAAATCGATCTCCAAGCCAACATTTCCAATAGCAGCAGCAACACTAGGACTCATATTGTCAAGAAACCCGGTCATTGCGATGTTTCCATAAGGTCCGAACACCAAGAATGACAAGAGAGTTGATGCCATCTCTTGCAATCCCAGGAACTTGGGTGCTCGATTCTTGGCACCATTCCATAAAAACCCCTTCAAGGAGCCAAGTGTTGAAGGTTTACTTGAAGAAGCAGCTTGAACCAAAATTCTCGAGCAAAAACACAACCCAACAGCATATGGTTCAAGGTTTTCTAACCCCGATCACATAATGGTCAGCTATCCATACCCCTTCTTTGCAACCTATCAGCTGCCCAAACCTTCTTATGAGCGACCAGCCACGTGAAAAACTTAGATTTTGGAGGAGCCCAAGTCTTCCATATTCTGTGAAAAGGCTCAAACTCAATTGACTCAATAAAGAAACCCCTGTAACCTTCCTTTGAAGAATGTTTTACATTGACAGCTTGGCGAAAGAAATGCTTGTCTTCAACATGAGGTCTTAGCTGAACCAAATCAATTAAATCTCACAGGAGAAGATACTCATTGACACCGATAGGGACCCCTGAATATCTGAAATCTAATTGTGATTGGAAAGAGCATCCAATATTGTTCTCATGTTAACCCTTTGCTTAGGAATTGTCCTAAATAGCCGTGGGATCAAATCTAGAATTTTGTGTCCCAACAGACACCTATACGTCAAAAAACGTAGTAGCACCATTACCAAGATCAATTTGTATAGCCATTGAGAAGAAATATTTTACTTTCTTAACGTCTTATGAGGATTAACATGGAAGATTCAAAATGAGTTTGCATTTATTATCTATAATTAGATACTTAGGACCTAATTGATATGATGCCCTAACAATCTGATACGATAAGTGTATTCTTCTTTCTCTTCCATATTTAACTAGTTTAGGGTGTGTTCATTTAATTTCAATCTATGTGGATTGAGGAGAATTGAGAGGGATTTAATCCCTTAGAAATTAAAACCCTCCTCAATACTCTTTTGTTCCCCTTCAATCCACGAACAGACCTAATACGAGAAAAATAAACATTCACTGCAAGTGACTTGTATTTGTAGTGTACCCTTAAAAAAGACGTGTTCGAGGGAGAACACGTCTACATGGAGCCAACGGTCGCGTGGAGATACTGATTGTCGTCGGCTGGCCGCAGTGCTGCCCCTAACAAAGACATCATAGTGGTTGTCCCTAAAAAACACTCTAAATTTAGGGGCGAGTTCTTCTAGCTCTAAATCTAGGGGTTTCTCTTTTTTCGTAAAGTTTTAAATATTCTAAACTACGAATTAAACATAGAATTAGTACATATGTATAAAACAAATTGTTTGTTGTATCGATGACACTTTCTTTATAGATGATGACAAGGAAAAGTTAGATTCACGCTTTTTTTATTATCAGTTAACAATATATAGGTACAAGTAGAAATAAATTATCGGTAATGGTTACAAACTACTGGTGTAAATGTGTCTTTACCAACGATTTTCTTAAAAGTCCCCGCCACTAAAAAAACCATGTGTTTGTATTGTTGGTTTTGTTAAAAACGTTATTAAAAATCGGATTTTTACTCACGGTTTTCATAACAAAATCACTAGTGTACATACATGCTTATGTTCAATGGTTTACAATTATGTTTGTCACTACCATATTCGTTGTAGGCATATTATATTATTATATCCACGTGTGCATCTTATATTCCCACTATTTGTTTAATATGACTTTTTAGATTAAATTATAACTGAAAAAGTCTATCTTTATAACTGTAACAGTCAACCCGATCGATTTCAGGTACTTGATTGCGTCAAGTGGAGTTACCGCTATCGGTGAGTGTTAAAACCAGCAGTTCACTTCTTTCATACTCGTTCTTTTAATGCGCACTGGAAGCAATTTTTGATAGGGTAAAAACTTTAGTTATATCTTTTTTCTAATGCATCTTGTTAGGATTTTTTTCTTAAAAGCGCAGGAGAACTGCGCGATTATATATTAAGGAGAATAAGGTGTCCAATAGGACCACAAGTTACACATAAAGGCCTCCCTACGACGGCTAGTAACAGATATAAATGAACCCATCCATGACTAAATAATACTTCTACAAAACAACATTACAAGAAGCTAGTTAGCAGGGAGAACTGGGATGGGGGCAGTAAGCAATAAGCAAGGACAACTTCTTTGCACCAGCCATTACCCATAAATTGATCTCCAAGCCAACACTTCCAATGGCATCAGCAACACTAGGACTCTTATTGTCAAAAACGCAGCCATTGCGATGTTTCCATAAGGTCCAAACACCAAGAATGACAAAAGAGTTGAGGCCATCTCTTGCAATCCCAGGAACTTGGGTGCTCGATTCTTGCCACCATTCCATAAAGTGTTGAAGGTTCACTTAAAGAAGCAGCTTGAACTAAAATTCTATAGCAAAAACACAACCCAGCAGCATATGGTTCAAGGTTTCCTGATCCTGATCACATAATGAACACCTCTCCGGATGATCCAAACCTCTTCTTTGCAACCTATCAGCTGCCCAAACATTCTTATGAGTGACCAGCCACGTGAAAAACTTAGATTTCGGAGGAGCCCAAGTCTTCCATATTCTATGAAAAGGCTCAAACTCAACTGATCCAATAAAGAAACCGCTATAACCTTCCTTTGAAGAATATTTTCCATTAACAGCTTGGCGAAAGAAATGATTGTCTTCAACATGAGGTCTTAGCTGAACCAAATCAATAAATCCCACAGGAGAAGATACTCATTGACACCGATAGGGGCCCTGGATATCCGAGATCCAGCAGTGATTAGAAAGAGCATCCAATATTGTTCTCATGTTAACCCTTTGCTTAGGAATTGTCTTACATAACCGTGGGTCAAATCTACAATTCTGTGTCCCAGCAGCCACCTATACATCCAAAAAAACGTAGTAGCACCGTTATAATTAGATACTTAGGACTTAATTGATATGATGCCCTAACAATCTGATACGATAGGTGTATTCTTCTTTTCTCTTCCACATTTAACAAGTTAAGGGCTTGTTCATTTTAATTTCAATCTATATGGATTGAAGAGACGAGAGGGATTCTTTGTTCCCCTCCAATCCACGAACAACCCTAATACGAGAAAAAAAAACCTTCACTCCAAGTGACTTGTATTTGTAGTGTATCCTCAAAACGTGTTCGCGGGAGAATATGTCTACATGCAGACAACGGTCGCGTGGAGAAGCTGATTGTCTTTGGCTGACCGCAGTGCTGCCCGGCTGCACCTGACAAAGACATCGTAGTAGTTGTCTATAAAAAAAAGCACTCTAAATTTAGGGGCGAGTCTTTCTAGCCCTAAATCTAGGGATTTCTCTTTTTTCCTAATTTTTTTAATACTATAAACTATAGGTTAAACATAGAATTAATGCATATGTATCATTTTTCATTTTAGACTAACAAATATATGTAAAAAACTAATTTAAAATATATTAGAAATACAGTGTATTATATATAGAGGATGGATTTAGAGGGACTGCAAGAGCTAGAATTTAGAAGGGTGAAATCTTTTAGATGGTGATAAAAAGTAGAATCTAGGCAGATGAAATAGAGGTAACGCCGTCTCCGTTGATAGGACGAGATAGAAAGAGTTGATAGGACGAGATAGAAAGAGAATAGAAAGAGAACAGATACGGAAGAAAAAGAGAGAAGGGCACTATGGCTATTTCAGTCTTTTTTAATAGTAACGCCAAGTCACCAAACTATTTTATCAATCGTTTTCTTCAAAATAGCTTCAGCTCCATCATAATTCACCACAAAAATCATAGCTCAAATTGTTTTTGCCATAGCCCTACCAAGCGCACCCTGAGAATCTGACTGATTCCATATATGAAACCATGGTCTCAAATGGCTTCATCACTCTAAAAAGATGTTTTTTTGTTAAAAAAAGGTACCAAATGTAATTAATAATAAATTCATCAAACAATGTACGATGTCGTCTATAGTGTAATAAATAGAAAAGGCTTGCATGTAATTCCTTTTTCAAGTGTTGCACCAAATTAGCTGGATGTCAAATACACCAGCCTCAACCTATCATCCGCTGAACCCTGGCCAGCCTACGCATCTATTGCCTTGCCTCTGTTTACTGCCATATAGTTGCATTCCATTGAAGGCCATCAGATCTTCAAGAGATGCTCCAGCCAAACATGTCTGCTCATTTCTTTCACTTACGCAGTCAAGCCGTGCTGTGCGTTGGAGTTATTATTATACATCTAAAAGAGGTCGAGTGTTCTTCCATAACCAGTCGCGAGAATGGCCACTCAACAAAGGGGAAACCTGCAAACATTGTGGAAACTTTAAGAGACCATTGATTTCGATAAGATGAGATAACTTACTGGAGAAACTAAGAAGGCAGTATTATGATAATTACAAAGTATAAACACATTCATTGAGAAAATCTATGATGACTGACAAACTGTGAACCAGAAAGATCCCATAAAAGCATAAAGAAAGGGACCTATTGTTTCGTCAAGCAAAATAGCCATGCCCTCAGCGTCATCTTTGGTGGCCAGTGCCTCAGGGTCAACTGGTCAAGGATATAAAAGCTCACCTTTTCCCAGACTTCTTCATGGTAATCATTGACCCAATTGATCTCCGAAGGTGACATCAAGGATGACTCAATAAGCTTGCTCTAAAGATGCAAAAAAGAAAAAATCATCAGTACTTCATGAATTATGTTTTTACTACAAACAACAGGCCGCGACGTTTCCCGCGTGCCCTGCAAGGACGGCAGCGACGGGGAGTTGCTCCCCCTTGCTCCGCCACTCCACACCCCCTCTCCCTCCGCGCCGGCCTGGGTGGGTGGCCTGGCGGCGGCGGCCGCGCGTGTGACTGGCCCGCAGCGGCGGCGGCGGTTGTCCCTTCGGTGGTTGGGTCAGGGCCTTGACCCGCGTGGGCCTTGGCCTGGCGGCGTACCTGTGGCTGCCAGTGGTGAGTTAGTTGTGGTAGGGCTGCGAGTGGTGGTCATGGGATGGCGGCCTCGGCAGTTTCCGGCGTCGTGGCTTTGGTTCATGCTCCTCAATCGGCTGGAGGACTGGATTTTGAACCTCTCTGACCAGATCCATTTCTCCACCTCCCTTCTCGGCCGGTGGTGTGGGCAGGGCCGGCTAGCTGGCTCCGTGCGTTGGGACGTGTGGCGGGAGGTCCTCTAGCGTAACTTGTAAGCGATGCCTATTTACGGGCGAACGGCGGTGACGCCTATGGGCGCCACTCCTACCCTGTTGAGGGTGTCGTCCTTGAATCCTTGATCTCTCGCCCTCCGTGTGGGAGTCCTCGCCTCGGCCTTCTTGGGGTTCCTCACTGGTGCTCGGCCAGCGTCGGGACTGTGAGGGCTAGGGCCTGCTGGGTTGGTGCGTCAGTGGTCGGCAGAAGGTGACAACGCGCGGTGGCTTGGCGGGGTGACATCGGCGTGGCTGTTCCTACAGTTTTCTCCTTGGTGCTGGCGATCAACGATGCTCTGCTAGGTCTTCGGATGAAACTTTGCTTGGTTTGTTCCAGGCGGGCGGCAGCGATGTTTTGATGTTGTTTCTCCTTGAAGGCGCTGCCAAGAAGACCTCCAGTTTGTGTGGTTGTCAGCGTTGTGGAGGCTTTTTGTCACTCCGCTTGGCTTGGTGGTGCCTGGGCCTTTGTCGCTCTAGGCATCTACCTACTCCCGATGTTCGGCGATGTGGATCATTGCTCATAGTGAAGAATCAAAGTTGCCTCGCTTGGGGCGTGTCGAGGCTTGGCAACGATGGCGCGTCGCGGCCTTCTTCCTTGTGTGCCGGTATTTGGGTGTAGGTGTCGTCGAGTTCCTTTGACGGTGTGCAACCCGTCTTGAGAAATCGGAGTTACTCGTCCCTTGCGTTGAGCTTGGCAACGATGCCTCTAGATGGGGTTTGTGAGTGTGGGGCTGCCGTTGTCTAGGTTGTTTGTGGGGGCTTTCCGCCGGTTTCTTTGTCGTGCGCCTGCGTAGGTTTTGGGCCCGATTTTTCTTAAAACTGGGTCAATCCTATTCTTCTTAATTGAGCGGCGGAGCTCCTGCCATTACGTTCAAAAAAACAATTGGATATGTGTGACTAGTGTAAAGTGTCATCCATTGAAACATATCACTAAGACAATATTCCATCCGTATGTACCTGAATTGGAACAAAGGTTAGTTTCTCAAAACCAAGGTATGAAATTCCACCGAACGAATTTGCCAGATTAAGCTCCTTTACCAGAAGTAAATTCTGCAGCATTCAACAACAAAATTTAGGAATAAAAATGACTAATTGCAACTCTTAGTACAGTAGATAAATCTACCTCGATACGAATGCCAAATGAGTTGTCCTCATAATAACCAGGCTCGTTGCTGACAATCATGCCCTTCTGTAAGGCTGTCAAATTCCCATATCGATAGCTAATGCTCTGAGGTCCCTCGTGAACATTTAGCGCAGCTCCAACTCCATGGCCTGTGCCTGGATCAAGAAACATGAAAATGTTGCACATCATACCTTCAATGGAATACTAAACCAATCCTTCTCTTTAGAGAATTATTTTATGTAGTTAAAAAGGTACTACCATGTCTATAATCCAGTCCAATCTTCCACAGAGATGACCGTGCCAGAACATCTAGCACAAAGCCTGGAGTTCTCTCAGGGAACACTGCTTGATCGAGAGCTATATGGCCCTGTCACAAGATTTTATGATTTCCATCAGGCAGGAATATAAGTTGCTGCAAAACTAAATGCTACTAAAATGTATGCCCAACAACATAACCAAATTGAATACCTGCAAAACTCTGGTGAAGCATTCCTTTTGCCTTGGGGAAGCCTCACCAAAATGCACTGTTCTGGTTATGTCAGTAGTTCCATCAATGTATTGAGCACCACTATCTAACAAAAACAGATTGTCACTTCCTACAGAGCTGCAGCTCTCTGGGGTTGGTCTGTAGTGTATTATAGCACCATTTGCACCATAACCTGTGTGAGAAAATTGACTATCAGTTCGAAGTCAAGAGCTCTATTACACATCATACTTTGGGAAGAATTGCAGTTATGTAATCTATGAAATGTCTGCTTTCATCACTTGATCAACCTAAGAACAAAGCTAAATATGCATCAAAACAAAACATTAGCATTAACACAAAATTACAAAAAAACTATGATTTTGATAAAGCCTTGAAACTACCATTGCATTCATACAGATAAAAAAATACAAAACAGGCAACAAAAGGTTAAATGAAACAAGATATTCCACCCTAACTAACCAAGAACCATCTATCCTGTCAAAAAGTAGCTCAAGATAAGGAAAATAGTCTGAAGGACAATCTGTCTGCAGACACTTAGTCTAGAAGTATTGAAGATAACACAAAAAATTATCACTATACTGTTACATGAAAACATAAGAAATTAGCCAATGTGATTTTAATAGTATCTATATCTATATCTCTTATAAAACTAATCCCCACTACAAGTTCTATCTTAACATACAAGCTATCCACATCATATCTCACTAACTATCCACATCATCTCTAACTATCCACATCACCTCTCACTACTTATCCGCATCATCTACCACTAATAGCCATGTCATCCCACTAACTTCCAATCTCTTAATGCAAGCTATCCATGTCATCTCCACTAAGCGTAATTGCTACTTTTAATTTATTAGAAATATAGAAGGCATCCATATATTGTTATTTGTTTTGACGTTCTATGCAGCATCTTATAATTCGATCTAATTTAGTTAGTCGTTTCATTGGATTATTTCATTCCCTTGCCCACTTTTAGTACGAACTGATGAAAGAACATGTAGGTTTAACTTATAAATACAACTATTCTGTTTTTAAGTGGATCTCGAGGTCACTATGGATATCCTAAAGATTTTTGGTGAGGCATCAGGTCTAAAAACAAGTATGGAAAAAAGCAGTGTATTTCCCATTCACTGTTCGGAGGAAAAATGTTTCTACCATCCATAATCTCCTTCCATGTCTTGTTGCCAATTTTCCTTGCAAATACTTGGGGTGCCTCTTTCGATGAAGCGACTTGGTAAACATCACATTCAGCCGTTCATTGATAAGATCGCAGATCGCTTGCCTAGTTGGAAAGCCGACCTGCTATCTAGAGCTGGAAGGCTGATTCTTGTTCAGTCAGTTCTATCTTCGATGATGGTTTATTTAGCTATGGCATTGGACCTTCCTTCTTGGGCTTTAAAGGCTATAGACAAAATTCGGAGAAATTTCCTTTGGCGAGGAAGAAAAGAAGCTATGGGTGGCCACTGTTTGGTGGCCTGGAACAAAGTTACTAGACCTAAAGAGCTTGGAGGCTTGGGCATCTCCCACCTGCAGCATATGTGTTGGGCCCTAAGACTGCGTTGGCTCTGGTTAAAAAAAAACTGACCCTGACCGGCCCTGGACAGCCTTCAATATTCATGTGCACCCTTCAGTTCTTGCCTTCTTTTCTGCGGCAGTTTCTTCTGTAGTGGGCAATGGCAGGAATACGCTGTTTTGGACAGATAAATGGTTAAATGGTCAAAGCCTGCATCAGTTGGCACCTCATCTTGTCAGGTTGGTATCTTCAAGGGCTAAGAAAAGGAGTGTTCAGGATGCCCTCACTACTGGACGCTGGGTACAGGACATAAGAGGGGCTATTACTGTTAATGTGTTGACTGATTTTTTTTTAAGTCTGGGACCTTGCTGCAAGCTGAACTTTGCACCCGGAACAGGAGGATAAGCATATATGGCTGCTCTCTAGCTCAGGAAATTATACCGCCAAGTCGGCTTATGATGGTTTCTTTATTGGCTCAACAACCTTTAGGTCATGGAGGAGGATTTGGAAAAGTTGGGCTCCTGGAAAATGTAAATTCTTCATGTGGCTTGTGGCGCACGGGTGTTGCTGGACCGCTGACCGGCTGGCAAGGAAAGGCCTGCCTCACCCTCAAAGCTGTTTGTTATCTGACCAGGAGGAAGAAACTATGAATCATCTGCTAGTTTCCTGTGTATTCTCAAGGGAAGTCTGGTTTAATATCCTGAAATCTGTCGGTTTGCAGCACCTCACTCCTAGTCTCAATTCTACTTCCTTTGATGATTGGTGGGAGGAAGTTAGCCTGACCCTTATTAGCCCTTCCAATAAGAAGCTGAGCAAGGGGCTGAACTCCCTTATCATATTAGGGGCTTGGGCCATTTGGATTCATCGCAATCGATGTGTCTTCAACGGAGAGCAGCCTAGGGCTAGCAAGGTCATCAATTGGGTCATGGATGAGTCTCATCTTTGGTGTAGGCCTGGGGCTCGCGGATTATGTGATATCCTTTTACCTCAGCATACTAATTGGGGATTTGGTCTCTAGTATGCTTAGTGTAAGGCCCAGTCGTTCCCTTGTACTAGTGCTCCTGCTCATTTTCTTTTTTGTGTGGTGTGTAGAGTTGTATGAGGTTCTTTAACACCTCACCCCACCTTTTTTCTACTTAATATAATGATACGCAGCTCTCCTGCGTATTCGAGAAAAAAAAAGACCTGCAGCAATGAGCAAGATATGCTTCTAGTTTTCAGTACAAAACAAACAAAATATACCACTTATAGTGTCGAAGCTTGTCTCGATAAATCCATCTTGCTTTTGACGAAACTCAAGAAGCTTTTCAGCAATTTGCACCTCTGTAAGGGGCACACTTTTACAGATTTCCACCTCCAGCCAGCACCAGAATTCTGCTAAAGCAGCAGCATCTCTACAATGTGTCATGTGCCAGCAAAGGAATATAGCTGTCAAGTTGAATGAAAGTAAAGGACACAGTAATACAAACAAAAATGTGGACCTAAGACATGATAAGTAATGCTGGATGCACGGACCAGACGAGAGATATTCTTTTAAACAATATCCACATGACTAAAGAACACTTCAACTCCAGAAGTCACACAATGATAACAAAATAATGTTTTGCATGCACAAATAAAAGCATAGTCTACAGTAAATAGAATGAAAATAACCATCAGTTGTTATTCCAATAGATCACATAGAGACTAGTTCCCGTTAGTCAATAGATCAAGACATGTTGAAACTTTGCTGTTTTTCCCAACAGTCTAATAGTTAATGCATTATGTTTCGTTACGAGAGAAAAATTACTATTTTAGTTGTAAAATTTTTTTTTTTTCTCGAACACGCAGGAGAGCTGCGTATCATTATATTAAAGGAAGAAATAAACAAGGTCTAAAATAGACCGGGGTACAACTGACGCCTTACGGCGGCCTGAACGAAACTAGCATAGACTGACTCATCTATAAAAACTCTAGGCTACATGAGATAGGGAGGCAACAAGGGATGTCAACCCCTTGGCCCCGGCAGTCTCCCACAGACGGCGCTCATCCCCCACATGAATTAGGAAATTAGCAACATTAGGGGAAAGGCCATCAAAGATGCATCTGTTCCGGAGATTCCACAAAATCCAAGCGCCCAGCATAATGAGGGAGTTTAGGCCTTCTCTGAAGGACCCCTGAATAGCTTCATTTGTTTGATGCCACCACTCCATAAAATTAATATCCGTTGGTTGGGGGGCCAAACCCTGCAGCCCGAATTGCCTTAGAAGGAGGAACCAACATTCTCTTGAGAAAACACAATTCACAAGCAGATGGTCAATTGTCTCCCTTTCCTGCTCACATAAAGGACATTTTTCCGGATGATCCAGCCCCCGCTTCTCAAGTCTATCTGCTGTCCAACATTTCTTGTGAGCCACCAGCCATAAGAAGAATCGACATTTGGGCGGAGCCCAAGTCTTCCAAATCCGCTCAAAAGGTTCAAACTCCACAGATCCAATGAAGAGCCCCTCATAAGCGGCTTTAGTCGAATATTTGCCATTAGCAGCCAACCGAAAAATATGTTTGTCCTCCTTATGGGGGTCCAGATCAACATGTGCCACCAAATCCCAAATACGCAGGAAATCTGCAAGTGCACCAACAGATAAACTCCCAGGAATATCAGTAATCCAGCCATTATCCTCAATCGCCTCTTGAACTGTCCTTTTGTTAATCAGCTTCATAGGAATGGTCTCAATAAGTCGGGGAGCGATATCTCCAATCCGCTGCCCATCCAACCATCGATCACTCCAGAAAAGGGTAGAAGCTCCATTTCCAATCTCAGAATACAAGGCTACTTGTAGAAACTCTCGAATCTTTTTCGGGGTATGCAAAGGCAGGGATGCCCAGGGCCGACCTGGCTCAGTTTTTTGCAGCCAAGCCCAACGCATTTTAAGGGCCCAACTCAGTTCAGTGATGCTGAAAATACCCAGTCCACCAAGCTCTCGAGGTCTGCACACACTGCCCCAGGCCACTGCACAATGGCCACCCATGGCATTTTTACGACCACGCCAAAGGAACCCTCTTCGAATTTTATCAATGTCCTTCAAAGTAGTAGAAGGCAAGTCTACAGCCATAACACTATAAATCAGCACCCCTGTCAAAACAGATTGCACCAATATGCTTCTTCCTGCTTTAGTCAACAAATCAGCTTTCCATCCAGGTAGTTGATTAGCTATTTTATCCACAATGGGCTGCACCTGCTCCCTTCTTAATTTATGTAACGACAGGGGCAGCCCAAGGTACTTGCAAGGAAAGCTAGATATCTCGCAGGGCCAAAACTGTTGAATAATCTCTAAATTGTCTTCATGGCATCTGATGGGGTAGACACTAGATTTCTGATTATTGTTATATAAACCAGAAGCCTCACCAAAAAGCTGAAGGATGTCTGAAATCATAGTCATGTCCTCTGCCACAGGCTTAATAAAAAGAACCACATCATCAGCATAAAGAGAAACCCGGTGTTGAAGCTGCCTAGTAGAAAGAGGTTGTAATAAACCTTCCTCATCTGCTTTAGAGACAAGTTGACCAAGCACATCCATGACAAGCACAAACAGCATCGGAGAAAGAGGATCCCCCTGTCGCAGCCCTCTTCTATGAGAAATTATGCTTCCCGGATGACCATTAACTAACACTCGAGTAGAGGAAGTGAGAAGCAGCCCTGAAATGATATCTCTCCAGATCTGCCCAAACCCTAGATTCTGCATGACCTCAATAAGGAAGGGCCAGGAAACCGAATCAAAAGCTTTAGTAATATCCAGCTTGAGCATCAGGCAAGGATGCCTTTGTTGATGAAGTAATTTAGCCGTCTGCTGAACCAACATGAAATTATCCTGGATAAAGCGACCCTTAATGAAGGCATTTTGGTTTGGAGAGACCAAATCGTTGAGCCTTGAAGCCAATCGAGAAGCCAATATCTTTGTGATTAGTTTTGCAAAGCTGTGAACAAGGCTGATAGGTCTATAATCTTTGACTTGATCAGCATTATCTTTCTTTGGGATTAGAGTGATAAAAGCAGAATTCAGCTTATGAAAATTATCAAATTTTCTGTTCCAAATCGCAATCACCGCAGCCATAAGATCCTCTTTAATAATGGACCAGCAAATTTTGTAAAATCTACCAGTAAATCCATCCGGTCCAGGAGATTTATCAGAGGGCAGAGAATTTATAGCATTGCACACTTCTTGCTCAGTAATGGGGCTGTCCAACTCGGTCAAATTTGGAAATGGAGTGCCAGCAGTTTCCAGAGCCTCAAGGTTAATCGAAATATTTCTGTCTTTACTAGCCCCAATTAAATCAAAGTAAAACTGATCCACTGCTGCAGCAATGTCGCTATGAGCAGTAAGGACATGATTTCCAACAGTAAGCTTGGAAACTCTGTTTTTCTTCTTTCTGTACCTTGCAAAGGAATGGAACAACTTAGAATTTGCATCACCTTCCTTGAGCCAAGAAATTATTGATCTAAGGCGGGCAATGGTACGTTTGGTTGAGGCCAAAGCCAGAGCAAGCTTCTTCAATTTATTTAGCAGCCACCTTTCCAACACAGACAGAATACGACCATCCTGCGCAATCTCAAGCTGATGGATCAAATCTCTAGCAAGATGCAGGTGAGTCTCAATGTGCCCCACCTTCTTGCTGCTCCATCCTTGAAGGGCTTTGGCTGTCCCTTTGAGTTTTAAATCAAAAGTGGAGAAGGGGCAGTGGCCAACAGGAACCGAATTCCAGGCACTGTGCACCACATCGTGGAACCCTTCAATTTTCGTCCAGAATGATTCAAAGTGGAAGCGTCTTTTAACACCTTTGCAATCTTTGAAACCCAATAATAAAGGACAGTGATCAGAATCTTCAGAAGCCGCACTTTGTAACACTGCACCAGGAAACAGTTCCTCCCAATCAATAGAGCACAGGACTCTATCAAGTTTGACAAGAGTAGGCTGGTTCTGCTGATTAGACCAAGTAAACTTGCGCCCATGGAGTGGAATTTCTTTAAGAGCGAGATCATCTACCAATTTTTTGAATCGACCCATCATAGCCCGATTAATATGCGAGTTGTTTTTATCCTCGGCATGCAAAATGAGATTGAAATCCCCAGTAATCATCCAAGGGCCCTGACAAGCTGCTCTAATATGTCTCAGCTCTTGCAGAAATTCAATCTTGGCTTCATTAGATTGAGGTCCATACACACAAGTAAGCCACCACTGGTGTCCCTCCACTGAACAAAACTGCACAGAAATACTATGGATGTCTGTCCTGGTAGCTCCAGTTATCCCCAAGTGTCGTCTCCAAGCAATAAGGATTCCACCCCTCGAACCATTAGAAGGCAGGGCCAAAGAACCGGTAAAATCAGACCCCAACATAGAGAGGAGAACACGCGAAGAAGGTTGTGCCATCTTAGTTTCTTGAAGACAGATTATATCCGCTCCATAACAATTGATGAGCTCACGGACAGAATTCTGTCGAGCTAGAGAATTAAGACCTCTAACATTCCAAACAATTATTTTTTCCGGATCCATGTAGAACCAGTGAGAGGTAAATCGACAAACAATATCAGCAATATCGCCAGCTAGAATAAGCTTGCTGCGGTAATATCCCCAGTCCCAGCTATATATTCTAAATTATCTGGGACAGACCACCCAAAAAGGGCAGCAAGAGCCTGCACATGACTACGAGAAAGAGTATTCTTGAAGAGCTTGGCGTAGTCATCTAAAGCTTGACGGCTGAATCCTTCATTGTCCTCAATAATATTTAGAGCCACCATAGCTTGTTTCTTAGATCTTTTTCCCCAGTCCTGAATTTTAAATTCAACTCCAACCCCCGCCACACGTCGGCTGCGTCTTGGAACTGCCAAGGGGATAGAGGACTGACGTCTGACAGATTCTGGGATTGGTAATATGCGTGTGATCTGGTTTGACAATTTGCTGATGAATTGCTCTTGAGCACAAATCTCCACAGAATCTTGTGTTGTTGCTGAAGGGTCCTCAGATGGAGCAGCCAACGCAGCAATTGTTGTTGCTGAAATGTCCTCCTCAGATGGAGCAGCCAACTCAGCATCAACGTCTAAGGCATTAGCCTCCGACGGAGCCGCGTGTGCTGCTGCCACATCAGACAGGGAGGAAGTTAATGTTCTAGACGGAGTTGCCAACACAGCGTCAACATCTGAAACAGGATACTCAGATGGATCTGTGTCAGCAGCTGCCACGTCTGTGGGTGATGGAGGAAGCACAGTGACAGAATTGGGAGTTCCAGCTTCCTCCAGGTTCAGGACATTCTTGAGTCTTTGACGAAAATAAACTTTCAGCTGCTTCGCCTTCACCGGTGAAACGATAACCATGTCATCAGTCATCTCTACCAGCCTAGGAGACAAGTTCCCCCCATCAGATTCCAAAGTTCTCTTCAAATCTGAAACTGCCACCCCGGAGCTAATGCTCCGCTGCTGCATGCTCTCATCTCTTGGGCCCAAACGCTCATGAACTGAGAGACGTCCCGAATGACCATGTTCCCCCCTTCTCCCACTCGAATGGGGAGGTCTTGAAAAAGGAGGGGATCCCTGCTGAAATTCCTGCTGGGCTGCCCTAGGGGCCTAAATACCTTTCCGTTGTAGAGCTATAGGAAATGAATATTTTGAAATTTATTCAGGTAATTTTCAGAAGAGAAGAACACTAGTTCAAAAGCCCTTCAATGCAATACCTTAAGTGTGAATTCTTCATTCCCTCAATTTCTGCATCATTTTTAACTGACTTGGCAAGTGCAACCGGTGAAACATTGTATACAGCACTTATGACTCCATTGTGGACACTAGGATCTCCAGTTATCCGGTCGTTTGAAGATGCTTCTTTTTCTCCAACTTTTTCGCCTGCTTTTCCTTTCTTTTTCATGTGTCTGTCACAACTTGATTTAAATGCAGTAATTATGGCTGCATTCACGCTTGAAGAATCCAACCAGAGCTTTGCACCTTTCTCTGCCAGTCTTGACAAAGCGGTCAATATTTTGATCAACAGCAACATTGCAAAAATTATATTTTCCCTATTGAATTGTCGCAAGATCTTTTTTTTCTGATATTCAGGAGAGATGAACATCATTTTATTAAAAAGAAACATACATATGGTACAACACACATATTAATGTCAATAGTAAGATCTGAAAATTCACTAGTAAACCCGGACAGACATTTTATTTACAAAAAAAATAAATAATTACAAGAAAAAGAACAAAACTTCATCACCTCCAGGGCAGTGAAGCATTTTGCACAGATAAGGCCATAAGCAATCCAATTGATTAAATTTAATATGGAAGAACCATGAGCCCAATGGGACTGTTAAATCAATATATTTTGCTTTTTACCATGATGATTGTCTTACTATAGAAACAAAGGACTACATCAACAACTAAGCACAAACCATATGCTTGAATCGAGATAGAATTTTTTTTAAAATTAGTGCTTTTGCAAGATTTACCTTTCTACTTCAGAAATAATTGCTTCATATGGCTTAAGTTTCACACCAGCTTGCTCAAGGTGCTCCAGAACATCTTTAGAAACTTTGCTGCTGTCTACAAATAGTGTAGCAGTGCTAACCTCCACAATGAGGTAGCTATAAAATACTGGTGAATGTGGGACATCACTTCCTCTCTGCATTTAAATGTGAGACGAACCCATCAGATTCATGAAAAATGCTGCTATGCTTTCTCTGCAGTCGCTGCTCAAGCTTTGAGTTCAGTCATGGCAGTTGATTAAGAACAATAAATTCTTTTCAACAATTATTATAACATAATTGTTAGAGTGGACGCACTAAGCCACTAACCAATTCAACCCAAAAGCTTAAGCTGTTAGAAGGTAGACAATCCACTTACACACTTCAGCACCCCCACTCATGTGCAGCCAGAGAGGAAGGCGTAAACGTGAAACATGGAAATAAAGAGGGAGGCACAAATAAAGCTTCTGCAAGGATTCGAACTCGAGACCTCTGGCTTTAATAATATGTAAGAGTGGACGCACTAACCAATTTAATCCAAAAGAGTAAGTTGTTAGGAGAAGGTAGGCAATCCACTTATACACTTCAACAATAATAATCAACAACAAAAACTCCCAAGTAGAACCTTGCACTGGAAACTAAGGAAATGTGTACTATAAACCAGTTATGAACAAAAAAAAAAACCAGAAATAATAAAACTAAGACAGTAATATTTACTAAGAACATTTACATATATGATGCTTTTGACTGAAAGCATGTAAATACTGAGGGGTTATTCACATGTATGACCCAAATACACCAAAATGGATTTACAAATTGAACAAAAAACGAAAAGCCCACCATGGTTTAATCGACATTCCACAATACTCATAAGAAACATATCAATCAAACAAATTGTAAAAGACAAGATTTTACCATGTTCAACAACCAAGCAACTTCATCGAGCATTGAAATTACCACAGCATCACACCCATTTTCAGCAAGTTGTGACCTAATGAAGGACAACTTTGATGGCACATCAATACCAGCATATTTGATGTCATGCACCCTAGTTGGTTCTTTTGGGGGATTTGGCCTTGCATCTCCCCATATCTCATCAACTAGGTTCATGCCCTGAACCAAAACTAACTCATGGTTCTTATTGGCGATTGAATCCTTCAGTTCTTCAGCAGCATCAAATGAGAAAAGAAACTGCATCCTTCGAAAAAATGAAGGAAACAAGATTAGACTGAGAATTAATGAACATACATCTCCAGAAAAGAAACATAATAGATAAAAAGGAAACAATAAATAAGTGAAAATTGAAATCATTTAGAAGATATAACTCCCGGTTGATTTGACATCATCACACCATTTCCAAGAGAAACATACACATAACAAGCTTCTAAATAAAAAAAATGTAAGATTTTATAGAGTAAAAAGCAACAAAATCTCTACCTGGAAACCAAAAAAATACATGATTTCTTTATCAATAATAGTTAACCAATGACTCATTGATTACTGTTATTTCTTGAAAAGATAGTTATATGTCAGTAGATCCATAAATCTAATAAAAGTAATGAAATCATGGTGCCTAAAATTTCAATGGAACAAGCAGATCAGATAACAAATTTCAATGTAGACAGTTTGTGATGGAGCAGATCCAAGGGAATGTACTGCAGTTCCAGTCATGTCTTATAAAATTTTTGCTAATCACTAATCACCTAACTGCAGCGTCGTTTGTGTGTTGTGACATTCATAAGTCACGTCATGGTGACATTACTGTTGGAGCGAAGGCCGCCCGCCCCCTCGCTCAGTTCATTTATAACGTGAACAGGACATGTCGCAATGGAGGAAAAGTGAAGTCTACCTCAACCAAACGAAGGCCTTGGGACCGAAGTATCGACCAGGACAGGCGAAGGCCCTACCGGCACCCGAAGACCCAGCGCCCTAAGACGAAGGCTGCAGTCACTACCCACGCATGTTATTGAAGCGGCCCACGCGGCCTGTCCTGGATCGTCTGGCCCCACATGTAAGCCCCAGCGCAGGGTAGGATTAATGGTGTGTCAGTCCAGGTTGTACTTAACCACACCGTAATGACCTGTAATAACCCCTGAGGGGGGAATATTCCGGGGATAACGTAGGTAACCAGGGGCATAACTGTACTTACGAGGGTAAGACTGCCCCCTGGTTACCTATAAATCCCCCACACTGTACTCTAATGGGACAGGCTGAAAGACACTGCTTCTCTAATCCGTTGTGTTGCTAAGCATCAAAGTGTTCCCGTTTCCCGTTGCTTGGACCCATTTGGCCACGTGTCAGTGAGTTCCAACAATCACCAAGAAAGAGCGTAAACCCAAAACTATCCACTTAATATGGGCATCAACTAAATGTTGTCAAGGACAGGTTTTGAGGAATTTTCCGTATATTACTTGGCAGTGTTAAACTGCAGCTTCTCTTGGCTTCCAGATATAGAACTAAGACTACTTTACAGCTAGATACCCTACGCCGGGTGGAGGAAGTCGCCATGGATCAAGGCGGTAAGAACCAGGCTCTAGATACCAAATGTTGGCAGAGACATTGGTTTTTGAAGAATTTTCAGTATATTACATGGCAGTGCTAAGCACAGGTGGTCTTGGGTTCCATATATAGAAGTAGAACTAAGACTCCTTTACAGCTAGAAAGCATAACAAATTTCTAACAACTAAAGAGATAAAGCAAGAGGTAAGATGCCACGACATAGGCACTAACCACTACTGCTTATCCTAGAATTGGAGCTCCAAAATATCAAGATCACTATGGCTTATCCTTCACTAAAGTGTATAAGCAGTGCGTCTCTGAACCCACTACCCAGTAGTAAATATATAACTTCTTGAATAACTTATCAAAGAAAAACTCACCGGATCAATACCAACTCGGCAACCAGATGGTAAAACATCATTCAACCACTCACTAGTAGTTGGAACACCATGATTCCCACTGCGCATGAGTGTCCAGTGGTGGCTCAATTCCTTCTCTGCCTAGCAAACAGAAGAATTGATCATGAAGCAATAACAGAAATAAAGGTGCAAAGATATTAAAGTTTGCAGGATGTAGGAGCACCTGAAGAAAATAACGGCCATCAGTCCAGAGAGCAGCCTTATTTTTTGTGACCACAGCTGTACCAGCACTGCCAGTGAACCCAGTCAGATAGGCACGCCTCGTGAAGCATTCTGCAATGAATTCGCTCTGGAACAGAAGTTGTGAATAAAATCTTGTAAGTGGAGATTATATTTAATTCAATCGTGTCGCTTCACTAAGTAACGCATTGAAATTTTTCTACATCATTTATATTCGGCAGCAATATTAGGACAACAGTTCACCACATATGGAAAAACTCTAAAACATATGCAGTCACAAACTCATGTTGAGCATAGTGTTAGAAGAGTGGAAAGGGGTAGAATCTGTATATGTATATTGAGACAGATGAACCATTACATATATAGGGTGGAAACCTTTGGAGGCCAAGGCATCTAGGGCCGGCACACACTACCTGAGAAGGCAGGCCACTCTACTATGGAGTATGGAAAGTAAGTAATATCTCTACTATGGAAGGGATCAATCACACGCAGGTGAAAGGAGAGATGTACTCAATCAGCCTAATATAGAAAGGGAGATATTCATTCCAACACATAGATATCATGATTATCTAAAGCCCTAGCTAAACTCAAAGCTAGTTTACAAGCGGAATAAAAAAACCATATATGCTTCATGACTTCAGTAGCAGTGGACACTGCTGCACTGTCAAGCAAATGCTTCATTTTTTATGGAAGTACATCATGACATAATTAGAGCACACCTTGCTAGAAATTATATATTTATATCAAATGTACCAACTATTGAGCGCTTCTACTGCTTTTTCAATAGTCAAGTATGTTTCACAGCTACTTCTAAGAATGGGTGCATCCGTATCATCGCATACATCCAACATATTTGGAAACTATCGAAGAATTATTAGAGTATATTTATTTTAAATTAAAAGTAATCATGATAGTTATAAATACTTCCCATGTACTTCGCAACCAAAATAACACCTTAATCTATAATCTCAACCAGGCCAATCTCAAATTACCACATCACTCCCACACATCACAGCAGCCAAGCAACTCCGAAGGACCCTGGCCTCGACAGCCACTTTTTCACCAACCTGCTCACGGCCGCCTCTCTCCAGGCACCCGCCCCTCTGTGTTCCTACCACACCGACCACTCCCTTTCCACTATCATCCCTTTAGGGCATGTACAACCTAGAGACCCTGTAATGGTTTTTCAAGTACAAGATACAGCTAAAAAACTGCATGATATAATCCTGGCCCTTTGAATCATAAATACAGTTAAGAGACAATATATATGGAGAGTAATGTAGAACTAGAAACAGTCTCTTCGCGAAGAATCCGTCTCTTGTATTTTTTTAATTAACACCTAGAGACTACTCAAGTGACCCTATATTAAATGGGGTTGTATATGCGTTTAGAGCATTACAAGTTTCCCAAAACTCCACGTGGCAGTAGTGTCCATATACATCACAAGAGCAAAAATTGTTATCCAGTTAAGCCTCCTGGGGATACACAAAGTACATCTTTAAAAGACAGGGCTAAGATCCAGACACGTTGCAACACATTAGTCACACACAATGCAGTTTTTTTTTTTTTGGTAACAAGTGGGTATTACCATGCATGTAGCGCCTAAATTATATCATTTTTTTCCACAATTACACTAATACGTTGAGAAATTATCTATTCATGTTCTCCCACTGGGTATATACACCAGATTAATCATAATACAAGTTGGGATTCTTGAGGGCTAGGGAGAGGGCGGCTCGACCTGGTGGGCGTCCTGTGAAGGGACGATGTAGGCGTCAATAGCAACGTCGGGCCGCGCGAAGAGTCGACGAAGCGAGCGTAGCTTCTCATCCCCGTCAGATACGGAGTCCGCAGCCCCAGAGGAGGAAGACAGGCCTCGGCGCTTTCGGAGCTCAGACGAGGACAGAGCGACGACGCGTCCGTCCCCGCCCGATGAGTTGGCGAGGACGCGGAGGAGGGGAAACCTGCGACGAAGGGAGAACGGGCGGAGGGCAAGAGGGGGGCGGCTGGCGAGGAAGGCGGCGGCGGCGATGGACGGTGAGAGGCGCGCGGCTTCGATCGCCATAAGCGAGCAGCCGAGAGGGTACGTGGGGAATGAGGAAGTGGTAGGACTAGGAGGGAGGGAGATAAGGCAGAACCGGCCCATGAGCGTCTAGGTTCCGGGCTGGTCGCCTTGTCCATGGTCCTCAAAGCTCTTTCTAGAGTCTGGAGTCTGGAAAATAACTGTTTGACTTCGAGGAACATTTTCTCGGTAGTATTATTTTCTATTAAAAATTGCAAAAGTAAAATTGTAACAAATATAAAAAAACTAGTGACCAGTGAGGCACCGGAAAAGTTGCAAACGTATTTAACAATTTAGATATTAAAATAAAATAAAATAGAGGTACTAAAAATTAGTCTCTAGAAATCAAACATCTCTAAATAAATCTTAAAAAAACACTCAATCCCAACACGATATGAAGTCATACACAGCGCAATTCTCTCATGTATTACCATCTTATCAGCTTAAGAAGGACAAGCAACCAAGCGGCTTATAAAAAAGGAACGGGCTTCTACTTAACTTAAACTTTTTCCGGTCTTTTGGCTATGATAAGGTGTAATATTTGTTCTTATCAGTTTAATATCTGATATATAGACCATATATTCACTCTGATATTAAAATTACTTTTTATAGGTATCAAATATGATTGCATACCGTCTCAATGCACCGGTATTGTGCTAGTTTTATTTATTGTGCATGTGTGGTGCTATAGCATCTCCAACAAAGTGACGCAAAAACTAAAATACTACATTATTTAAAGTGTTTAGGGCACTAAACAAATTATGCTCCAACAGTTAAGCCATAAATCATGTATTTTAGAAAGTAAATTATATTATTAAGAAAGACAATGATGAAAATAGTGTAGAAAACAAGGACAGGGGACTAGTCTCGGGTGTAGTATATTTAGGTCACTTCATGCCATAGTATGCTCTATATTTTTTATAGAAATTTATAAAATGGGATACTATTGGAACTGTTTTTTATGTGTTGAGCCTTATATTTCAAGATAATGCGCTGACTTAAGGCATTGTTGGAGATGCTATAATAGTCTCTACTGCTTAACAGCACCAGTTTCGACGGTCGTCCGTCACGCACGAAGTGCGCATCTATTTCCTCCTCTGCTTCTCGACTATCAACATATGCCCCCCTGCTCGCCTAACACCCCACGCTTCTTGCCTAACAATTGCATCACGCACAAAGCCCACATCTGTTTTCCCCTCCTCGGCTTCTAATCACACACGAATCACACATTTTTCCTCTCCCCACTTCTCGCCTAACAACTGCATCGCCACCCCCAACCCCCCGGGGGGCTCGCCTAACACTCCCCTGCTTCTCACGTGACAACTACGTCATGCGCGAAGCACACATCTGTTTCACCTTCCCCCGTTTCCTGCCTAACAAACAGATAAACCTTGTGATTGGATAAACCTTATCCCTGCTTCTCGCCTAACAAACAACACATGTTAATGATGTTGATATTGGATAAATCTTATCTCCCCAAGAAAACGGGTGATCGTTCTAATCCCGCTATAAATCCTTGACCTCGTTGTCTGGCCCAAGATACAGATGTTGCCATCGCCTCGCGCACCGTGGCGCTAAGGGAGAAGCTACTGTCGATGAGGGTATCGACGGCGAAGGTGCTAGCGGCGAGCCCCGCGCGTGCATGGCCATTTGTCCTGGTGCGTGCTGGCGGCGACGTGCGCGGTGAGGAGGGAGTTGCAGGAGGGCGCGTCGGGGCGGTGTGAAATATTGAGACCCTTTAATATTATCTGGTTTTAAAAACCAACACTAAAGAGTCAACTTTGGTACCGGTTAGTAATATCAACCGTTACTAATGTTTTGAACCTTTTAGTACTGGTTGGTGAAAAAAATTGGTTCTATAGGGTATCCTCTAGTACAGATTTTTACCACTAACTAGTCCTAAAGACTCTTTCATAGTTAAAATAAAAGAAAAATATCTCCTTTCTAGTCAAAAATAGCCCTTTAGCATAGTGGTAGGAAAAAAGTGAGAAGCCACAGATCCTAGGTTCATATCATTTCGCATGACTTGTGACGTTTGCGTGCTAGACCATATCCTGGGTTCATATCATTTCACATAACTTGTGACATGTGCGTGCCAAACCATTTTTAAATTTTTTATGCTTTCGGACCACATTCAGTACCTGCTAGAGCCATTAACTGGTAATAAAGAATCATTTAGTACCGGCTCATGCAACCGTGACTAAAAGAACAAGATCTTTAGTCCCGGTTGTATAGTCCAAGTTGAAATTTTGGAACTTTAACTGGTTCTTAATCGATACTAAAGTCACTTCGTCTAGTAATGATTGAATAACATTTTGTTAAGAATAACAAGCATGTGCATCTTGCATGTTCCTGTATAGGAAAGTTGTGCACGATGAAATGTCTAGAACTCCACCATGTATCCCTCATCTCTTCCAACTCCATTTGAGCTTCGGTTCCATTAGATGCAACATGGTTATTATAGATATGCTAATCCGTGATTAGTCCATATCATGTTATAGTGAAAAATGTTAATAATAAATTAATTATGTTTAATAGACTTGTCTCGCGAACTAGGGGCGTGTTTGGTACATGGCCTAAGCCACCGCCATCCACCGCACTTTTCGTGGGCGTGGCGTGGCGCCATACGCCACATACCAAACACGCTCTAGCTATGCAAATAGTTTTGCAATTAGCTTATGTTTAGTCCTTCTAATTGGTATCCAAAATCCGAACTAAACTTTATGGAGGATCCAAATACTCCCTACCTAATTCTTATGATATAAAGGGCACGCTAGGGCCTTTTCCTAAACTATAAACACGGAACTATGAGCATAAGACATCAGCCCTATTTCACACTGTGCGGGTCTATACTAGTAGAAAAAGGCTCAAAGCCTGTAGGGCGATATATTTTTACAGACGGATTCGATTATCAACCACCTTTGCTATTTTTAGTGGTGGTTTTTAAAGAAAAAACCGCCTGTAAAAATCCATAATTTTTAGTGGCGGTTTTCTTAAGAAACCGCATGTAGAAACCATTTTTATCCTTAAATTTTTGAGTTTTTCAAACGACCTCGTATGACAAAACCACTAAAATAAAGGTTGTAGATCTCTAAAAGTTATGAAATTTTGTAGTTGATAACTTTTTTATTTGAACTTATTTCGGTTCTCAAAAAATGAATTTAAGTATGTCAAATTTAAAATTCAAATTTTGAAAACTAACTTAGATGAAAAAGTGTCAAAATGAAAGTTGCAGAACTTCGAAAGTTATTCAACTTTGTAGTTGAAAATTTTTTTATTTGAATTCGTTTACACTCGGAAATGTTGTAATATGTGGACAAAAAACTACAAACTAAACACAAAGTATACCATATGTGAAGTGGTAGCAGAGGGTATGTGTGAGGGAGATGTTGACAGTTCAATTCCTAACAACCGCGTAGCACGTGAATTTTGCGCGAATTGCGACTTCGACGGAGGTGGGTAGGTAGGGTGAGTCCTCTCCTTAAATAAACTGTTTAATATTTCTGAAAATAATTTTTACTACTCCTTCTTGGTTGAACTGATTTTAAAAATTATATATATATATAATACCTCAACTAAGATAACAAAATTTTAATTAAAAATAAAATACATCTTGTTGTGTTTTCGCAAGATATATCTTCTTATGATAGAATTTTACGTGGGTAGATAAAATAAATATAATATGAATAATTGGTTTTACGAATAATGTCTCTTTTTATCTTCAATTTAAACAATTAAAACTTGTTTAAATAAAAAAACTAAGAACATTAAAGATGATTGATACTTCTTTAAGTCAATATTGAATTTATAATTTTAAGTCGATACTAATGACATCTTAATTTTGTTGTAGACACTTTTAAACTAACCTCCCCTATATATGAAATCTGGCTTCGCCTTTGATTCTAAGCTCCTGTTGTTGGAGGAGGAGGGTCAAAGTTTGGTATTGCACACAACTGGAAATGGTTATCCTAGTCGTTGCTTCTCTTGGGAGTAGCTAAATAGTGTGTAATGGAAGTGTCGGACAGAGAAAAATGAAAATTTCAAAGAGTGGCAAACACAGGAAAAGAGAACAATTATAACGACACTTAGGGACCCGTATATATAATTTATAATGGAATTGAGGATTTTTCTTATAATTGTTATGTATATGTGCAATCATTGATATACCATCAATAACACGGCCACATCCACTCTATGACTCCAAGCTATATAAGGAACAACGACACATGCGTGACATGTGTAGAATCAGTATCATATCCCCATGCATGTAATTAAGAAGCACTTGCATGCACATCCGGTCGTATGATGTTTGTTCCTCCTTTTCTATTAACCAGCAATAATCTTGAGGAATGTCGTATCCATAATCGATAATCATCTTGAGTAACTGGAATGGGATGTATTGGGAAAGGAAAAGGAACATCTTATGCTTTTGCCATATAGTACGAGGCATATCCGTGGCCAGCAATAATCAAAGGAATTCTGACGTATAAATTTGTAAATCATGATGTAATAATTTATTTGATGTCAATTATTTAATGTTTGTTCCAATTCCTTCGTGCTAGGATCGTTATAAGACTTTGCTTCTTCGTCAAAACCACATATTTACTAGAGAAAACGTAATAATAACATATAAATATAGGAAATATAAGTTAATATCATACATATTATAATAATATTTAAATAAACAAACGTACAAAGAAACACATTCCATATAGTGTTTTGTAAGCCTTCGTTTTGCAATGGACAACCTCTTTGGTTCATTATGAGTAAGAATTCGAACAACCATGTTAAAACGATCTATAGACATATCTTGGTTCACCATTAAACAATTCATGTAATGTCTTGGCGGTCAAATCTATCCTGTAGGTTTGAAGCTTTGGACCCATATAGCCCTATATAGCAACGTTATATAACAAAAATATTCAATTATATCTGAATAATATACATAACTTGACTATTAAATAAATAAACAAAATGTGAGGAACTTACTCTAAAATTGTGTCATCTTGAATTGCTATGATATAATCACTATCATATCTGATTTTGTCACAGACATATCCTTGGTGGAAAGATCACTTATTAAAAATTCATTACCACACCCATCAACAGAGGTTGTAGTAATGGTGACATCATACTCTTTTTGTTACAGATTTCTTCTAAATTAGGATCATCTTTCGGGCTAATATCTTTCGGGCTAATATGATGAATTTGTTTCCTCTTGTTAGGATTTGGGGAGGGTTCTAAAACCTCAACATTACTGGTGGAGGAATCAGTCTCATTGTCTTGTATACTTTTAACAGACATCTCTTTCTCTTGTTTAAATCCAAAGACAACAAAATAGCGGCCAATTTTGGCCTAAAGTTTTTTATATCGGTCTGCGTAAGAAAAATGCATGGTGCGATATTAGAGATATCATTGGATATCTACCAATAACTATAGATTTTGATAACTTTTCTGCTATACCTGTGTAAATTTGTCTGATAGTTCGACTCCTATCGAGTACTCCATATAGTTAAGTAAAAAAACATTTGTAATCAGTGTTTTTACAGTGGCATCGTTTGAGTTTACCATATTATAAAACTTTGTTGTCCTATGTTTCGTGTTCCTGTGTTCTCATCACCAATTCCAAGAAAATTTGTTTTGCTCTTTACTCCATCCCCGCGTACATGTAACCATGTTTTTTTCAACCCATTTTAATTCAAAAACTCAACTATGTTTGCAGCAAACCAAAATGAACCAAGCATCAAATTCACTGGTGACTGCTTTTTTGTCTTTGTTACTGTAAAAGATGATGAGTCATCCATAAAAATCTAGGTCACATTAGACTCTAGTTAGGTGCGACTGGTCTGCAAGAACATAGGAGAATTTGAAGGCGATAGATTAGAAATTTATAGTACTTCTGACCAAAACTAAAGCGGTTTAGCAACTTGTTTTGCTGTGAAATAGTCTTGAACAAATGGCTCTGTCTGGCACAAAAAATTGCTATTTTGATAATGCATATGTAGTGTATCGTACAGTTTTTATGTTTCAAAGAAACGAAATGAAGCATATTATCATTGATTCACATGTATACATCACTTTGTGAAGGTAAATGAACTCAAATGTTTCGTCTTTTTTTTTATTCCTGGCCAGTAACCATGCATGCACTCAATGTCCCTAACTTATTATCAACTTCACAACTCCAATTTACTCTTTATAGCATGCAATTCTCTCACATACACTAAGACATCATTTGGTTCCTTAGAATGATACCACGTAACGATACCTACCAAGAATGTTTGTTTAATTTATATAATTTTTGATGAGCTAAAATAGTTCGTGGCTACATTCAGCTAACCGCTTCCATTTCCCACATTTTCAAGCTCTTGTCCCTATCCTTCCGTCCACTTTTGTCATTCTACTCAACGTACAAGGCACTGGAAAGGCGCGAAGTTGGCTCTTGCTGCTAATGTATGTTTTCCCGATACCTCTAAATCCTGGTGTGTCAACATGAAACAGAACACACAAAAAAAAATGATGATTTTCTTCCATGTTTTTTGTTTCACTGTACTGCTCTATGATTCCTATGATTGATGCTCATGGTCCCGGAGAAAGGTAGAAAAGGTATCACAGGATCCATCTAAATTATGGTATGCTAAGGATTGGATGGCTTATATTGAATTGGGAGGAGCGTACTACAGTGTAGAGGTCCTCTGTTTGCTCCATTCAAGTATGTGTACAAGCGACGAACCTTTCTGAACCAATTTTAATTTGAAAATTTCAACTGCTTTGACGTACAAACGATAAAAAACCCAGGCCCGGCCCAAGGTGCATCGTTAGAATCCCCATTTTAACTCTAAACAACAACAGTTATATATATATATATATATATATATATATATATATATATATATATATATATATATATATATATATATATATATATATATATATATGAAATAAAGGAAGCATTTCAACCCCTTCACTATAGGAAAATGAATTAAAATACTTATTTCTATTTTAAAACTCATTTTATGTTTTCTGAAAATTATTAGTACCGACGGTTATACTACGTGGCGGTTTTATTACGTCGACCGCAAGTGAAAATCGATTTTCACGGGGTTCTTAATTAACCGCATGTGAAAACTAATATTTCTACTGACCCCTAACACTTGCGGTTATGAAAAACACCAGTACAAATACGTTCACAACCACCTCTACAGAGCTTCTCTGTATTAGCGAATTAGAGAGATATATATGAAATAAGGGAAGCTTTTCAACCCCTTCACCATAGGAACATGAATAATTTTCGGCAGCCAGACACCGCAAAAAATAGCTTATTTTCGGTGACTATAGAGTTATTTTTTGTCGGGTGGTAACTCGTTGGAAGTATTTAGCCAAAATAATGTTTATTTTTACGGTGGCCGCCGAAATTAATTAATTTCAATAGTTTTAGGGTGGTCACCGAAAATAGTTCTGACAACCTTTATTTCCGTGGCTGAATCTAACTATCGAAGATAGAAGGGCTATTTTTGACGGCTAGACATGGCTATCGAAAATAAGGCCTGGTTATTTTTAACGGAAACATAATATTACATTAATCTTCATATAAAATTATAGAACCCGTGCTGGATGCTCCCACAAGATAAAACTGTTTTGAACTCGTGATCGGATGACTCAGTGAGAGAGTTCTCATCACTATACCGAGCATGTCCTTCTATAAATCTTCATACAAAATAAACTAATTAAAAATATAACTTATGTTGATCTGAAGTTGAAACAATGTACCAAGATGTTTTGTGATTCACATTCAGAAAAATACAATGAAACAATCACATATACACTACCATATCTAGGCCCTAACTATGTCTCACACTTATGCACATACTATAATGTTTGTCTAATTTGTATAATATCTGATGAGCTAGAATACATTCTTAGCTAACAGAACAAGCATTACAGTTGCTTTCACTTTCCACATTTGAAAGAAAGATGTTCAAACTCTGGTCTTGAGCTTGTGACCACCTGTCTATGGAGGAAGAATAGGGCCTCTTTATCACCTGTTTTAGAAGCTACTCCCTTTATTGCCATCCCGTTTTATCCAACCCGATGTTAGGGTTCACCAATTACTATAATTATGGCCGCAAGAAGCACTACGAACCACCAGATAGGCGCCAAATTGTCTCTTGCTGCTAATGCATGTCTTTCCGATACCTCTAAATCCTGGTGCGTCAGCATGAAACAGAATAAAAAGAAATTGATGATTCACTGCCATGATTTTTGTTTCACTGTACTGCCTCTGTTTCCTATGAATGATACTCATGGTCATGTGGGAGAACGGTATCTCAGGATCCATCTAAATTATGGCATGGCAAGGATTGGATGATTTATATTGTTTTGAGAGGAGCGTACTACTGTAGAGGTCCTCTGTTTGCTCCATTCTAGTATGGGCACAAACGACCAACCTTTTTGAACCAATTTTAATTTGAAAATTTCAATTGCTTTGATGTGGAAGCGATTAACAAAAAAAAACTAGGAAAGTGCTAATACAATGTTACGGTTCCTATTTATGCTTCTGACCTTCTGTATAGAGTATAATGTGTGTTTTGTTGACTACGTGTGTGTGATTGTGACTCTGTGAGTTTGGAGCTAACAACTATGGTTCAAATCCTCATTTGTATATAATTTTAGTTTCTACCAATTAAATGTGGAGGAACACGATAACTACGGTGGAAACTGGACCGACTGAGTTGGAGAGAAGGCGAGTTGATTACAAAGAAATATAAGAGGTTTTTTTATAAAAGTAACCACAATGGAACGATGGAAACTGGTGATTTAATATAATAAAGACTTAAGTCCCCAACCCAAGTACATCGTTAGAGCATCTCCAACATTGCATTAAATTAATAACCATTTTAAAATATAGAGCTTAACTCATAAAAAATAGCTCCAGCAATATTCTATTTTTATAATTGTATCAAAAAATACAGAGCGGATCATAAAGTGACCCAAATATATTACTCACATCATTAGTTTCCTATCCTTATTTTCTACATCATCTTCAATCTTGTCTTTTCTAATAATGTAATTTATTTAATAAAATACATGATTTAGTGCTTAACTGTTGGAAATCAATCGTTTCTATGGTGATGGATCAACTCATTATATTCCACAAACCAAACAAAAAAATGAAAAGCAAGAAAATAATGGACTAACTTATTTCTCAAACCAAACAAATCCCACTTTAACTCTAAATAACGACAATAATTAGAGATTAATGAATAAAGAAAGTATTTCAACCCTTGATGTTGGCCCACCCAACAAATCACCACACGTGCGCATACACACACTTGTTCCTGCACACATTATTACAAAGTATTTCAACCCAAGAATCAATTGGTAAATTAATGGGTTGTTTGTTTGAGGAATGAGCTAGTCCATCATATTCTCACTTCTCACTATTTTTCTTTTGTTTGTGTAATAGAATAAGTTGATCTATCACCACCTTCAAGGACGGATCTACACCCCATGTCACCCGGTCCGTGGCCCAGGGCTTGATCCATGTAACTCTATATAAGTCTCTATTTGTACGGTATAAATTAGTTAAGATAAAATGAAGAGAAGGAAATTTAGTAGATTTAGCCCGGGTCATAGAAAAATTCTGGATCTGCCCCTGACCACCTTATTTCTCATAGTTAGTTAGTTAGTATTAATATGAAAAATAGAGTCATCCCATCAAAATTAAGGAATAAACTCATGATGCACCACCTCAAATTGGATGGTTTGATTTATCAAACTAAACACCCTATAAAGACTTTACACGAAATCAGAAAAGCATGTGCAACATACAAGGCATGAAAAACTCATAATGAAACAATTGAAAATAACTTGGAAATCAAATAGTTACGGCCACAACAGAAATCACAAAGATTTCCATCAGCCAACCTTATTCCCGTCAGCCTTTGCTACAACCGATGGAAATAAATAATTTCCATCGGCTACATGCCAACCGATGTGGGTAACTTTCTTTCTCCCGGCCATATCCCTAGCCCAAGCCGACCGTGTTTAAATTATTACAGTTGGCCAACTACTTAGCCGATGGGAGTTACCTATTTAATAGACGTGGGCTCGCCCTCCACGACGTCTCTCCCCCACATCCTCTCTTTCTTTCTCCCGGTCTCTACTCGTAGTCGTCGCCGCCACCCTCCTCTACCCTGGCCGCCGAATCGCCGCCGCAGCGGCAGATCTACACCCCGGGTCACTCAGTCTGTGGCAAAGGGCTTGATCCATATAACTTTATGTAAGTCTCTGTTTACGGTATAAAATAGTTAAGATAAAATGAAGAGAAGAAAATTTGGTGAATTTGGCTCGGGTCATAGAAAAATTCTGGATCCGCCCCTGTGCCGCCGCCCATGTGCTCTCCTCTGCATCGTCAGTTGCCCGAAGCGCTGTCGCCCGCCTCTACTCCGACTGCTGGACCGCCGCTGCCACTCGGCCGCCCAAACTACCCCCCACACGCCCTCCTCTACCCGGTCTCCTCATGGCCTGGCCCAACATGCCCAGACTGTCCTAGCCTCTAACAGTTAGAAGCGAATTAAAGAGAATTGGAGGAGATTAAATCTCTTACTAGTCAAAATTAAATAGAAATGAATTTAATTTCCCTCAATCCTCTTTAATTAAAGGCTCATTTATTATCTCCAAGATCAGATTGATTCAGTTGTCAATAGCGCTAGAAAAGAAGTTCGACCTCAACGAGACGGCTTGGACTCGTCGTGGTGGCTTGGCTCGGTGCTTAGAACGACCTCTAGCCGAGCCTATTTTTTTGCTAGAAAAAAGAGCGAGCCATCTTGGCTTGGCTCGGTGCGACTCGTGAACTGATTCATGGCTCGACCCAACAACAATTTGTTACATAAAATCCTAATTAACATATATTGTCAGTATAAATAGATGATTAATTTATGTTTTAGATTACTGTACAAAATTAACCTATTTTCTATATTATGTTAGTAATATATTTATTTTACTAATCTAAAATATGTTACTTAAATTATTTTTAAGAATTTATATTATATTTTGGAAAATGATTTTAAGGTCAGGCTTATTGGCTCGGTGAGTGGGTTTGCAAGCCGAGCCAACATTTTATTCTCGCATGAGGAGTGAGCCGAGCTCAAATTGACTTGGCTCGTTTCTACCTCTAGTTATAAATAATAAAATATATAGAGAGAAATAGCTCCATTCGCCATGTGCAAATTTCACAAGTGACCGGAATAATTACACGAAAAATGCAAAACGCACGCGTATGCATGCACATGGCTATGGCTTAGGTTCCTCCATCCCTTCGTTTAAAGTTGGATTTATCCTCTTTCAGTTCTCATGTGGGACTAAAACTCATTAATCACATTCCCACCATGATGTGTGATATTTGAGATCTATTCCGAATTGTATTGTAAAATGAATGAGCCAAACCCAACAAACTCGAACAGGTAGTTAAAATCAGTGTTGAACTGTTAACAACATTTCTTTAATTTTGTACCGATTCTTAGGAAACCAATACTAAACTTAAGGGATGGAAGTCTTATTCCCTAGTAGGGTTTGTTTGGTTCTACCCTAATCCATATAGATTGAGGGGGATTGAGGGGTTTCAATCTCCAATAAGTCAAAATATCTTCTAATTCGTATCAATCACTACCGGAATCAATCGCTTTGCCGAGTGCCTGAAGCACTCGGCGAAGCCTTAAAAACACTCGGCAAAGGCTTTGCCGAGTGTGACACTCGGCAAAGAAGGCTCGGCAAACAGTGCATCGGCAAATCCTTCTTTGCCGAGTACTTTTTCTCGGGCACTCGACAAAGAGGTTTGCCGAGTGCCAGAGAGCACTCGGCAAAGAAAAGCAGCCGTTACGGCGCCGGGTGACGGAGACGGCGGCTTTGCCGAGTGTGCTCGGTGACACTCGGCAAAGGAGTTATCTTTGCCGAGTGTCTTCCCAGAAACACTCGGCAAAGAATCCATCTTTGCCGAGTGCCACCTGGGACACTCGGCAAAGGACCCGCCAGGGAGGGTCCTCATGTCAGGCTCTTTGCCGAGTGCCAGCGACATAACACTCGGCAAAGTCCCTAAACCGGTGCCCAGGTCTGTGCTCTTTGCCGAGTGTTATGACCTTGACACTCGGCAAAGAGCCTCTTTGCCGAGTGTTACACTCGGCAAAGTGACCAGTATATACCTTTTTTATTTGTTTTTTGTATTCCATCCACACAAACAGAAGATATCACATATATACATCACAGATATCATCACAGACATAAATAGCCAACACAAACATAAAACCGTCACCACAAACATAAATATCCATCACAAACATAAGTGTTCAACACAAGTATCAAACACAAACATAAGTCTCTAACGTCGCAAGCTCTCACATAAGTATCAAACACAGACATAAGTATTATACACAAGTTCAGAAGTCTAAAACAATGAAAACACAACACTCATGGAGGTGGGCGGCTTGACCAGGGTTGCGTTGGGCTAAACCCTTCCGGAGGGTTGTTGGATGCCGCCCCAGATTGGCCCTGCACAGAGAAGAGATTGCATGTGTTATACCAGATGCATTACAAACATCTAACTACAATTTTGATACTCACAGGAGTGTGGAAGAGAGCAGGGTCAACTGGAGGGAACAATGGAGGTGGCGGAGCGATGCCCTGTGTGGCCAAGGCTCTACATGTACTGGAACATCTCCGCCATCCTCTGATGATCTGCCCGGCGCTCCGCCTCCCACTCCGCCATCATCCTCGTCTCCATCTCGTGATGTTCCCTCCTCTCTTCTTCTAGTTGGGTCTGTAATATTACAAACCAACGTTATAGTAACTCAAAGAGTAGGTATATAACTCAAGGAAGGACGAGTTACAGAAGCACTAACCTCGAGTTGTTGTATGCGATGCTATGAGCTGTCGTGCCGAGGTCGTATGGCTGGACTCGAGCCCGTGCTCCTTGCTCTCACCTGAGACAGAGTGGGAGTGGAGGACGAGTCGATTGCCCCGTCGGCAATCCAGTACCGCCCATGTCTCTTGCCTCCTCCGACCCTCATGAGCACATCGGGGTCGATCGGCTCGGTGCTCGGATCATAGTCTGGGCCATGGACCTCCTGCGCAATGGCGGTGTAGTCATGGAGGCGGCTGTAGATGGAGGGGTTGGTGTAGGCCTCGGGCCCGTCATCCGGGTTGTAGGTGACGTCGGACGTCGCCTTACCCTTATGGGCCATAGCATAGGTCGAGAAGGTGGAGCAAGGCCTGCCACCATGTGACGCCGACTGCAACGAAAACCAACGAGATAGTTAGAAATAATATCTAACTCAGTGCTATATATCTAAATAAAAAGGTGGCATACCCATGCTTCGGCATATTGGCCCAGGCTCCGGCTGCCTTGGTGGTGGGAGGGGCCTTGCATCATCAAACGTCGTTCCCAGCTAGCTGTGTGCGCCTCGTCCCACTCAGCCGAACACCACCTATCCACCATCTGCTCCCAGTACAGAGGATGTGCGACGCACCAATGTGGAATCATCTACAAAGTAAACACGTAAAGTGCATATCAGAAGATAAAATAAAATTCATGCATGGAGTACTGGTACCAAACATGCATGACTTTACCTGCAGGTACTGCTCCCTGGTCAACGACATGGTTCGGGCTTGAGGTTTGGTCACCCTCTCCCCAAGGACGGAGCCGTGGTAGGTGATGATGGCCTGGATGCGGGTCTCATAGTGCATGTCCACGACGAGCTTCTTACAGCTCGTGGTGACCACCACATCTGCCCTAGCCTCGTATCCAGCATCGCATCTGAAGAAATCCTGCATACAAAAATGATGTATCCATACATTATTTCAAGAATTTGCAACGAATGCGACATATTTTACATTATACTAAGACTTACCCACAGCTCTTGCTTCACCCGCTCCGCCTTGTTATTGAATTCCCTGCCGTCCCGGTCTACTGCATCGGGGGCGACGGCGTAGTGGTCGAAGGTGAAGGCTGGGCCCGACACTCCGGCGTACTCCACAAGTCCAGGGAAGTGTTCCCTGCACAGCAGGCCGAGGATGCCATTGGGGGGGCGACGATGACCCCCAGCATAATCCAAAACCGTCCAAGACCTGTCCAAGTGATAAATAAAAAGTATTAGTTTATATTATGATTTTGAACATATAATATGAACAAGAATGAAGAACATAAACTTACATACCTCTCCCCTTCCGGCCGAATCAGCGGTCGTCTGTCCCGAAGTATGGGACGCTAAGGGAGACTCGCGGGGCCTCGCAGGTAGACGCTCCTCGAACTAGAGCCGCCTGAACCTGAGGCGTCCTGCTGCTGGTCATTGTCGTCCTGCTGCTGGTTGTCATCGTCTTGAGGCGCCGCCTGCTGCTGTGCTGCCTGCTCTGCCTCGTCTGCCGTCCTACTCCTCCTCCCCCTCCTCCTCCTCAGGAAACCGCCCACCATATTTGTCCAACAACCTGCAATTAAGAGTAAACAAATAAGCACATATAAAAAGATGTATTTAAAAATAGGTGCGAAATAAAAAGTCATATAGCATTACATCGATTAAAAATAATCTTCATGTGTCGGGGTTAGCCGGATCATAACTCTCATCATCACTATCAAGCATTTCAATCTCAACACCATCGGAAGACGCATCCTCGTCATTAATGTCATTGCCTTCAAGGGTTACTAAGTCATTATCATTTTGCACCTCATCATCCTCCTCATCAACAACCATTTCAATATCTACATCCTTTCCGATAGCTTTAGTTAAGTCTATCTCAAATCGCCCTTCTAGCCCATCTTCTTGGAAGAACTCTCCATCATATGTGTCCGGGTCTAAGTTGTAATCTTCATCGTTAGGAACAGGTAACCTCCCGTGCGGTGATACCTTATACACAATATCCCAACCCTTAAGATGTTCTTTCGTTTGACACGCATATGGGAGATAATACACTTGTGTGGCCTGTTGGGCTACGATATAGACATCGTCTCCTGCTAAGGTGGAATCTTGTCGAATTTCGACTATCCCAAGATTAGAATGTGTCCGTCTCGTCACTTGAGGGTCAAACCAATGACATTTGAATATCACTGGAGTAAGAGGTTTGGAACCATAAAAATTGAGCTCATATATTTCTTCGATTCGTCCAAAATAATCGACATTGTCAAGGCCCGGCGTAAAGGCTCCACAACACGTTGTTTTCCGATTGGGCCCACTTTTGTCGTAGTGTGTTGTGCGAAAACGGTATCCATTGACGTCATACCCAGAATATTTCTTGACCCTATAAGCAAAGCTGTTGGCTACTTGTCTCAACTCGACACTCATAGACGGATCTCTTTGGCCCTGCAAGTATTCGCAAGTTAAAAGACGCTAAATTGAGTTCAAAGACGTATCTCTTTTACAAACTAAGCATGTACCTTACGTTTGAACCAGGAAATAAAATCGGGCAACCCATTTCTCGCACCCTTTCTAAGAAGAGCGTCATATTCCTGTGGAGTGGGGTCCCTTGATCGACACCAGAATTCATGAAGAAATTGTTCCATGTATGGCGTCACCTCTTCAAGGTTGGTCAATACGTATAGCATGATATGCCGCCACTCTTCATGTGTGAGGGTCTTGGTGGTCGAGCCACTTGCGCTTCCGAGTTGGCCTCGAAATATGCTAAGGTTCGATTCATTGTCGCCATCATTGTAACGAGGGGGTGGATTATGCACGCTCGGCAGTTTGTCACCATAATAAGTTGTTGTGAAGTTTGAGACCTCCTCTAGAATGTATGCCTCTGCAATGGAAGCCTCGATTTTGCATTTATTTCTACATTTCTTTCAAATAGTCTTTAGACATCTCTCGATTGGATAGCACCAATGTCCCTGCACGGGGCCCCCCATTCGTGCCTCATAGGGGAGATGAAGAATCAAATGCTGTATTGGATTGAAGAAGCCGGGTGGAAATATCTTCTCAAGCTTACACAGTAACACGGGGGCCAATCTTTCCAAGTCTGCAACCACGGTCCGAGATAACTCTTTTGCACAAAGCTGACGAAAGAAATAGCTCAACTCTGAAAGCGCTAGCCAGACATGCTCAGGGACATAGCCTCGAACCATCGCAGGAAGAATCTGTTCAATCCATATGTGGAAGTCATGACTCTTCATCCCTAAGACTCGCATAGTAGATAAGTTCACCCCCTACTTAGGTTAGCTGCATACCCATCAGGGAATATCAACATCTTGATCCACTGAAGTACTTCCTTCCTCTGGGCCCTGCTTAGCACGAAATCGGCCTTAGGCCTTCTCCACGTCTTTCCGCCACTTGGCGGCTTCATCTCTAGTTTTGGTCTATCACATAACGCTGCTAGATCCACTCTTGCCTTCACATTATCCTTTGACTTATCAGGAATGTCCATAATTGTTGCCCACAGTGCCTCGGCAACATTCTTTTCAGTGTGCATCACGTCAATGTTGTGTGCAAGGAGCAGGTCGTCATAATAGGGGAGCCGAGTCAAGCCAGACTTATGTGTCCGCATATGTTGCTCACCATATCCCACAAAACCACCTTCTGTATTGGACACGAGCCCATCAATCTGTTGACGAATTTTGGCACCAGTCATCGTTGCAGGTGGGCGGTCTGTCACTATGACACCTTTCATAAAGTTCTTGATGTCTAGGCGGAATGGATGGTCAACAGGAAGAAATTGTCGATGTTTATCGAGGGACAAATATTTGCCACCCTTTTTCAACCAAATGAACCTGAGAGCTTCCTTGCAAACTGGGCATGGGAACTTACCGTGAACACACCAGGCATAGAATAGCCCATACGCCGGTAAGTCATGCATGGAGTACTGGTACCAAACATGCATTCTGAAGTTTGTCTTCGTAGCTCGGTCATACGTCCATACCCCTTCCTCCCAGGCACGTACCAATTCATCGATCAAAGGCTCCATGTACACGCCCATTTTGTTCTCGGGGTGTCCAGGAATTATCAACGACATGAATATATTCTGCCTTTGAAAGCACACACCAGGGGGGAGATTGATTGGGATAACAAACACTGGCCAACATGTGTACGGGGCAGCGCTCATTCCATAGGGATTGAACCCATCTGTGGCCAACGCAACACGTACATTACGAGCCTCTTTGGCTTTCTCACGGTGAATGTCATCAAAGTGTTTCCATGCTTCACCATCTGATGCGTGCACCATCTTATCAGGATTGTATCGTTTTCCATTTTTGTGCCTTGTCATCTGTTTCGCGGATTCCTCTGTCATGTAAAGACGCTGGATCCTCGGTATGAACGGAAGGTGTCGTAGGATTGTCAAGGGGATGTCAAGCTGCCTCTTTTGTCCATCACCAGAGTCTACCTCCATAAACCTAGACGAATTACACTTGGGACAGTACTTTGCCTCCGCGTATTCTTTCCTAAATAGCACGCAGCCCTTCGGACAAGCATGAATCTACTCATACGTCATCTTGAGTGCACGAAGTAGTTTCTGTGCCTCGTACATGCTCTTTGGCAGAACGTGATCATCCGGAAGCAGACTCCCAATAACCGTCAACAAGCCATCGAATGCGTCTCTACTCATGTTGTACTGCGACTTGAACGCCATTACACGCCCAATGGCATCCAGTTGAGAAACCTTTGTCTGGCCGTGAAGGGGCTTCTATGCCGCGTCGAACATGTCGTAGAACGCCTTTGCAGTCGGCTCTGGCTCGTCATCCATACATCCTCACGTGTACTGTGCCTCCTGATAGTCGTTCAACATATCCGCTACTCCCGCATCCGCGTCATAATCCTCGACACGTTGTCTCAACACCTCCTCTCTCGTACGATGCGCTTCACCATGAAATATCCACCGAGTATAGCCCGGCGTAAATCCATTCTTCCAAATATGTTCTACCATGGCCTTCTTTGGTTTTCTTTTCCGGTTGTCACATTTGCTGCACGGGCATGGTACTAGACTCGCTCCTTTAGCAGCTTCGCCATATGCCCGTTCCATGAAATCATCGGTCTTTCTAATTCATTCAGTGGTGACATCATTACGTCGAACGCGGCCCATGTACATCCACTCACGGTCCTCCATCCTCTAACATATATAACCGAGTATAGTTTAATATAGACATGTAATGCATGTACACTACGTTCCTACCTTCTAATAGGTGAGGATAGGTCCTAATCCCACCCGCGGTTGCGTAGATGGAGTTAGTTTCCATGCTCTATTCTGATCCGAGATAGAATTTCGGCAGCACCTCCCCGCTGTTCTCCGGATACACGTCCTGGTAGGGAGAGTGTACTATCCGAAGAACAACAGGGAGGTGACGCCGAAACTCTGTCTCGGACCGGAGTAGAGCATGGAAACTAACACCATCTACGCAACCGCGGGCTGTCCAAAAAATGTGGACAATTCGAAACTGATACATTTGTAGATATGCAAAGATCTGCATATCTACACCGTATCTCTTTCGAACGGGAGACGCCTAACTCGGTTACTGAAAGGGAATTAGGCTTACACCTAGTTCCTAAATAAATTTTGGTGGTTGAATTGTCCAACACAAATATTGGACTAACTAGTTTACTCTAGTGCATAAGTTATACAGGTGCAAAAGGTTCACATTCAGTCAATAAAAAGACCAAGTGTTGGATTCAACAAAGGAGCAATGAGGCAACCGAAGGCATCTCTGGCTGAAGGCACCGGACTGTCCGGTGTGCACCGGACAGTGTCCGGTGCGCCCAGAGAACTCCAACTCAAACTCTTCGCCCTCGGGAATTCTCGGAAGCCGGCGCGCTATAATTCACCGGACTGTCCGGTGTGCACCGGACATGTCCGGTGCTCCAAGGAAGCGCGGTCTCCGGAACTCGCCTGCCTCGGGTTCACGCGGCAGCCGCTCCGCTAAAATTCACCGGACTGTCCGGTGTGCACCGGACTGTCCGGTGTGCCAGCGGAGCAACGGCTCCCTGCGGCGCCAACGGCTCCCTACGGCGCATTTAATGCGCGCGCAGCGCGCGCAGACGACAGGCACGCCCATACCGGTGCACCGGACATCAAACAGTACTTGTCCGGTGTGCACCGGACACCCAGGAGGGCCCAGAAGTCAGAAGCTCCAACGGTCAGAATCCAACGGCAATGGTGACGTGGCAGGGGCACCGGACTGTCCGGTGTGCACCGGACTGTCCGGTGCGCCATCGAACAGACAGGTTCCAGCAACGGTCACTTTTGGTGGTTGGGGCTATAAATACCCCAACCACCCCACATTCATTGCAATCCAAGTTTTCCAACTCTCAACCACTTACAAGAGCTAGGCATTCAGTTCTAGACACATACAAAGAGATCAAATCCTCTCCAATTCCACTCAAGCCCTTAGTGACTAGCGAGAGAGATTTGCCGTGTTCTTTTGAGCTCTTGCGCTTGGATCGCTTTCTTTCTTTCTCACTTGTTCTTGTGATCATCACTCAATTGTAACCAAGGCAAGAGGCACCAATTGTGTGGTGGCCCTTGTGGGGAAGTTTTTGTTCCCGGTTGATTGAGAAGAAGAGAAAGCTCACTCGATCCGTGGGATCGTTTGAGAGAGGGAAGGGTTGAAAGAGATCCGGCCTTTGTGGCCTCCTCAACGGGGAGTAGGTTTGCGAGAACCGAACCTCGGTAAAACAAATCCTCGTGTCACACTCCTATTTGCTTGCGATTTGTTTTTGCGCCCTCTCTCGCGGACTCGTTTCTTTATTACTAACGCTAACCCGACTTGTAGTTGTGATTATTTTTGTAAATTTCAGTTTCGCCCTATTCACCCCCCCCTCTAGGCGACTATCAATTGGTATCAAAGCCCGGTGCTTCATTAGAGCCTAACCGCTCGAAGTGATGTCGGGAGATCACACCAAGAGGGAGATGGAGACCGGCGATGACAAGCCCACTACAAGCCAAGGGAGCACTTCATCGGAAGAGTCCCGCACCAAGAGAAGAGAGAAGAAGAAGAACTCAAACAAGCGGAAGGAGAAAAGATCTTCCTCTTCTCACCACAAGGAGAAGAAGGAAAAATCTTCTTCTCACAAGCCGCATCGGAGTGGGGACAAGCACAAGAGGATGAGGAAAGTGGTCTACTACGAGACCGACACTTCATCGACATCTACCTCCGGCTCCGACGCGGCGTCCGTCACTTCTAAACGCCAAGAGCGTAAGAAGTATAGTAAGATTCCCCTACGCTACCCTCGCATTCCTAAACATACACCTTTACTGTCCGTCCCATTAGGCAAACCACCAACTTTTAATGGTGAAGATTATGCTATGTGGAGTAATTTGATGCGATTTCATCTAACCTCTCTCCACAAAAGATTATGGGATGTTGTTGAGTATGGTGTACAGGTACCATCCGTAGGGGATGAGGACTATGACACGGACGAAGTAGCCCAAATCGAGCACTTCAACTCCCAAGCCGCAACCATTCTCCTTGCCTCTCTAAGCAAGGAGGAATACAACAAAGTTCAAGGGTTGAAGAACGCCAAGGAGATTTGGGACCTACTCAAGACGGCGCACGAGGGTGATGAACTCACCAAGATCACCAAGCGGGAAACGATCGAGGGGGAGCTCGGTCGCTTCCGTCTTCGCCAAGGGGAGGAGCCACAAGACATGTACAACCGGCTCAAGACCTTGGTGAACCAAGTGCGCAACCTCGGGAGCACAAAATGGGATGACCACGAAGTGGTTAAGGTTATTCTAAGAGCCCTTATTTTCCTTAACCCCACTCAAGTACAATTAATTCGTGGTAATCCTAGATATCCACTAATGACCCCCGAGGAAGTCATCGGGAATTTTGTGAGTTTTGAATGCATGATTAAGGGCTCCAAGAAGATCAACGAGCTTGACGAGCCTTCCACATCCGAGGCGCAACCGGTGGCCTTCAAGGCAACGGAGGAGAAAAAGGAGGAGTCTACACCAAGTAGACAACCAATTGACGCCTCCAAGCTCGACAACGAGGAGATGGCCCTAATCATCAAGAGTTTTCGGCAAATCCTCAAGCAACGGAAGGGGAAGGATTACAAATCCCGTTCCAAGAAGGTTTGCTACAAGTGTGGTAAGCCCGGTCATTTCATTGCAAAATGTCCTATGTCTAGTGATAGTGACAGGGGCGACGACAAGAAGGGCAAGAGGAAGGAGAAGAAGAAATACTACAAGAAGAAGGGCGGCGATGCCCATGTTTGTCGGGAGTGGGACTCCGACGAGAGCTCAAGCGACTCCTCCTCCGACGAGGACGCCGCCAACATCGCCGTCACCAAGGGCCTCCTCTTCCCCAACGTCGGCCACAAGTGTCTCATGGCCAAGGATGGCAAAAAGAAGGTAAAATCAAAGTCCTCCACTAAATATGAAACATCTAGTGATGAGGATGATGATAAAAATGAAGAGGATAATTTGCGCATTCTTTTTGCTAACCTCAACATGCAACAAAAGGAAAAATTAAATGAATTGATTAGTGCTATACATGAGAAGGATGATCTCTTGGATTCTCAAGAGGACTTCCTTATTAAAGAAAATAAGAAGCATGTTAAGGTTAAAAATGCTTATGCTCTAGAAAGAGAAAAATGTGAAAAACTGTCTAGTGAGCTAAGCACTTGTCATGAGACTATAGACAACCTTAGAAATGAAAATGCTAATTTGTTAGCTAAGGTTGACTCTCATATTTGCAATGTTTCAATTCCAAATCCTAGAAATGATAATGATGATTTGCTTGCTAGGATTAAAGAATTGAACATTTCTCTTGCTAGCCTTAAAATTGAAAATGAGAAATTAATTGCTAAGGCTAAGAATTTTGATGTTTGCAATGCTACTATTTCCGACCTTAGGACTAAAAATGATATGTTGCATGCTAAGGTTGTTGAACTAAAATCTTGCAAACCATCTACATCTAATGTTGAGCATATTTCCATTTGTACTAGATGTAGAGATATTGATGTTGATGCTATCCATGATCACCTAGCCTTAATTAAAAAACAAAATGATCACATAGCACAACTTAATGCTAAAATTAGAGAGCATGACTTAGAAAATGAAAAATTTAAATTGGCTAGAAGCATGCTCTATAATGGGAGACGCCCTGGCATTAAGGATGGCATTGGCTTCCAAAAGGGAGACAATGTCAAAATTAATGTCCCTCCAAAGAACTTATCTAACTTTGTTAAGGGCAAGGCTCCCATGCCTCAGGATAACGAGGGTTACATTTTGTACCCTGCCGGCTATCCTGAGAGCAAGATTAGGAAGATTCATTCTAGGAAGTCTCACTCTGGCCCTAATCATGCTTTCATGTATAAGGGTGAGACATCTAGATCTAGGCAACCAACCCATGCCAAGTTGCCTAGAAAGAAAACTCCTAATGCATCAAATGATCATGCCATTTCATTCAAAACTTTTGATGCATCATATGTTTTGACTAGCAAATCCGGCAAGGTAGTTGCCAAGATTGTTGGGGGCAAACACAAGGGCTCCAAGACTTGTGTTTGGGTATCCAAAGTTCTCGTGTCTAATGCCAAAGGACCCAAAACCGTTTGGGTACCTAAAACAAAGAACTAAACTTGTTTTGTAGGTTTATGCATCCGGGGGCTCAAGTTGGATACTCGACAGCGGGTGCACAAATCATATGACAGGGGAGAAAAGGATGTTCTCCTCATATGAGAAAAACCAAGATCCCCAACGAGCTATCACATTCGGGGATGGAAACCAAGGTTTGGTCAAAGGTTTGGGTAAAATTGCTATATCCCCTGACCATTCCATTTCTAATGTTTTTCTTGTAGATTCCTTAGATTACAATTTGCTTTCCGTATCCCAATTATGTCAAATGGGCTACAACTGTCTTTTTACTGATATAGGTGTTACTGTCTTTAGAAGAAATGATGATTCAATAGCTTTTAAGGGAGTGTTAGAGGGTCAGCTATACTTAGTAGATTTTAATAGAGCTGAACTCAACACTTGCTTGATTGCTAAGACTAACTTGGGATGGCTCTGGCACCGCCGACTAGCCCATGTTGGAATGAAGAATCTTCACAAGCTTCTAAAGGGAGAACACATTTTGGGACTAACCGATGTTCATTTTGAGAAAGACAGGATTTGTAGCGCATGCCAAGCCGGGAAGCAAGTTGGCATCCATCATCCACACAAAAACATCATGACTACCGACAGGCCACTGGAGCTCCTTCACATGGATTTGTTCGGCCCGATCGCTTACATAAGCATCGGCGGTAGTAAGTATTGTCTTGTAATTATGGATGATTATTCTCGCTTCACTTGGGTGTTCTTTTTACAGGACAAATCTTATACCCAAGAAACTTTAAAGGGATTCTTGAGACGGGCTCAAAATGAGTTCGGCTTAAGGATCAAGAAAATTAGAAGCGACAACGGGACAGAGTTCAAGAACTCTCAAATTGAAGGCTTTCTTGAGGAAGAGGGCATCAAGCATGAGTTCTCTTCTCCCTACACTCCACAACAAAATGGTGTAGTGGAGAGGAAGAATCGAACTCTATTGGACATGGCAAGAACCATGCTTGATGAGTACAAGACACCGGATCGGTTTTGGGCCGAGGCGGTCAACACTGCCTGCTACGCCATCAACCGGTTATATCTTCACCAAATCCTCAAGAAGACATCTTATGAACTCCTAACCGGTAAAAAGCCCAATATTTCATATTTTAGAGTTTTTGGTAGCAAATGTTTTATTCTTGTCAAAAGAGGTAGAAAATCTAAATTTGCTCCTAAAACTGTAGAAGGCTTTTTACTAGGATATGACTCAAACACAAGGGCATATAGAGTCTTTAACAAGTCCTCAGGACTTGTTGAAGTATCTTGTGACGTTGTGTTTGATGAAACTAATGGCTCTCAAGTAGAGCAAGTTGATCTTGATGAAATAGGTGAAGAACAGGCTCCATGCATAGCGCTAAGGAACATGTCCATTGGGGATGTGTGTCCTAAGGAATCCGAAGAGCCTTCAAATGCACAAGATCAACCATCCTCCTCCACGCAAGTATCTCCACCAACTCAAGTTGAGGATGAGGCTCAAGATGTTGAACAAGAAGATCAAGAAGATGAGCCACCTCAAAATGACGGCAACGATCAAGGGGGAGATGCAAATGATGAAGACAAGGAGGATGAACAACCAAGACCGCCACACCCAAGAGTCCACCAAGCAATACAACGAGATCACCCCGTCGACACCATCCTCGGTGACATTCAAAAGGGGGTAACTACTCGATCTCGTGTTGCGCATTTTTGTGAACATTACTCGTTTGTTTCCTCTATTGAGCCAACCAGGGTAGAGGAAGCACTACAAGATTCGGATTGGGTAGTGGCGATGCAAGAGGAGCTCAACAATTTCACGAGGAACGAGGTATGGCACTTAGTTCCACGTCCTAACCAAAATGTTGTAGGAACCAAGTGGGTCTTCTGCAACAAGCAAGACGAGCATGGTGTGGTGACAAGGAACAAAGCTCGACTCGTGGCCAAGGGGTATTCACAAGTCGAAGGTTTGGATTTTGGTGAAACCTATGCACCCGTAGCTAGGCTTGAGTCAATTCGTATATTATTGGCCTATGCTACTTACCATGGCTTCAAGCTTTATCAAATGGACGTGAAGAGTGCCTTCCTCAATGGACCAATCAAGGAGGAGGTCTATGTTGAGCAACCTCCCGGCTTTGAAGACAGTGAGTATCCTAACCATGTTTATAGGCTCTCTAAGGCGCTTTATGGGCTCAAGCAAGCCCCAAGAGCATGGTATGAATGCCTTAGAGATTTCCTTATTTCAAATGGCTTCAAAGTCAGCAAGGCCGATCCTACTTTATTCACTAAGACTCTTGATAATGATTTGTTTGTATGCCAAATTTATGTTGATGATATCATATTTGGGTCTACTAACAAATCTACATGTGAAGAATTTAGTAGGATCATGACACAAAAATTCGAGATGTCAATGATGGGGGAGTTGAAGTATTTTCTAGGATTCCAAGTCAAGCAACTCCAAGAGGGCACCTTCATTAGCCAAACAAAGTATACTCAAGACATTCTAAGCAAGTTTGGAATGAAGGATGCCAAGCCCATCAAGACACCCATGGGAACAAATGGGCATCTCGACCTCGACACGGGAGGTAAGTCCGTGGATCAAAAGGTATACCGGTCGATGATTGGTTCATTGCTTTATTTATGTGCATCTCGACCGGACATTATGCTTTCCGTATGTATGTGTGCAAGATTCCAAGCCGACCCTAAGGAATCACACCTTACGGCCGTGAAACGAATCTTGAGATATTTGGCTTTTACTCCTAAGTTTGGGCTTTGGTACCCTCGGGGATCCACATTTGATTTGATTGGGTATTCGGATGCCGATTGGGCGGGGTGTAGGATTAATAGGAAGAGCACATCGGGGACTTGCCAGTTCTTGGGAAGATCCTTGGTGTCTTGGGCTTCAAAGAAGCAAAATTCGGTCGCTCTTTCTACTGCCGAAGCCGAGTATATTGCCGCAGGGCATTGTTGCGCGCAATTGCTTTGGATGAGGCAAACCCTGCGGGACTACGGTTACAAATTAACCAAAGTCCCCTTGCTATGTGACAATGAGAGTGCAATCAAAATGGCCGACAATCCCGTCGAGCATAGCCGCACTAAGCACATAGCCATTCGGTATCATTTTCTTCGGGATCACCAACAAAAGGGGGATATCGAGATTTCTTACATTAATACTAAAGATCAATTAGCCGATATTTTTACCAAGCCTCTTGATGAACAATCTTTTACCCGACTTAGGCATGAGCTCAATATTCTTGATTCTAGGAATTTCTTTTGCTAAACTTGCACACATAGCTCACAAATATACCTTTGATCATGTCTCTTTTATATATGCTATGACTAATGTGTTTTCAAGTGTATTTCAAACCAAGTCATAGGTATATTGAAAGGGAATTGGAGTCTTCGGCGAAGACAAGGCTTCCACTTCACTCTACTACTCATCCTTCGCCGTCGCTCCGCATCATCTCTCCAACTTTGGTATAATCTTCACTCATTCATTTCATGACCAAAGGGGGAGAAAGTACTTCATTGGGCTCTAATGATTCCGTTTTTGGCGATTCATGCCAAAGGGGGAGAAAATATGAGCTCAAAGCAAAAGGACCGCACCACCACCTAATTTTATAAATTTGATGATCTTAAATTGGTGAATTTCAAAATTGGTATCTCTTTGTGTTCTAAAGGGGGAGCAACTAGTATTTTCAAAATTGATGTCTTAAAACCCTCTTGAACACTAAGAGGAGACCTTATTTGAGGGGGAGTTTTGTTTAGTCAAAGGAAAAGCATTTGAACAAAGGAAGAAAATTTTAAAAATGCTTTGCAAAATCTTATTCATTTACCTTTGACTATCTTGCAAAATGACTTTGAAAAGAATTTACAAAAGAGTTTGCAAAAACAAAACTTATGGTGCAAATGTGGTCCAATATGTCAAAAACAAAGAAACCATCCATGCGCATTCATGTAAGTATTTATATTGGCTCAATTCCAAGCAACCTTTGCACTTACTTTATGTGAACTAGTTCAATTATGCACTTCTATATTTGCTTTGGTTTGTGTTGGCATCAATCACCAAAAAGGGGGAGATTGAAAGGGAATTAGGCTTACACCTAGTTCCTAAATAAATTTTGGTGGTTGAATTGTCCAACACAAATATTGGACTAACTAGTTTACTCTAGTGCATAAGTTATACAGGTGCAAAAGGTTCACATTCAGTCAATAAAAAGACCAAGTGTTGGATTCAACAAAGGAGCAATGAGGCAACCGAAGGCATCTCTGGCTGAAGGCACCGGACTGTCCGGTGTGCACCGGACAGTGTCCGGTGCGCCCAGAGAACTCCAACTCAAACTCTTCGCCCTCGGGAATTCTCGGAAGCCGGCGCGCTATAATTCACCGGACTGTCCGGTGTGCACCGGACATGTCCGGTGCTCCAAGGAAGCGCGGTCTCCGGAACTCGCCTGCCTCGGGTTCACGCGGCAGCCGCTCCGCTAAAATTCACCGGACTGTCCGGTGTGCACCGGACTGTCCGGTGTGCCAGCGGAGCAACGGCTCCCTGCGGCGCCAACGGCTCCCTGCGGCGCATTTAATGCGCGCGCAGCGCGCGCAGACGACAGGCACGCCCATACCGGTGCACCGGACATCAAACAGTACTTGTCCGGTGTGCACCGGACACCAAACAGTACTTGTCCGGTGTGCACCGGACACCCAGGAGGGCCCAGAAGTCAGAAGCTCCAACGGTCAGAATCCAACGGCAATGGTGACGTGGCAGGGGCACCGGACTGTCCAGTGTGCACCGGACTGTCCGGTGCGCCATCGAACAGACAGGTTCCAGCAACGGTCACTTTTGGTGGTTGGGGCTATAAATACCCCAACCACCCCACATTCATTGCAATCCAAGTTTTCCAACTCTCAACCACTTACAAGAGCTAGGCATTCAATTCTAGGCACATACAAAGAGATCAAATCCTCTCCAATTCCACTCAAGCCCTTAGTGACTAGCGAGAGAGATTTGCCGTGTTCTTTTGAGCTCTTGCGCTTGGATCGCTTTCTTTCTTTCTCACTTGTTCTTGTGATCATCACTCAATTGTAACCAAGGCAAGAGGCACCAATTGTGTGGTGGCCCTTGTGGGGAAGTTTTTGTTCCCGGTTGATTGAGAAGAAGAGAAAGCTCACTCGATCCGTGGGATCGTTTGAGAGAGGGAAGGGTTGAAAGAGACCCGGCCTTTGTGGCCTCCTCAACGGGGAGTAGGTTTGCGAGAACCGAACCTCGGTAAAACAAATCCTCGTGTCACACTCCTATTTGCTTGCGATTTGTTTTTGCGCCCTCTCTCGCGGACTCGTTTCTTTATTACTAACGCTAACCCGACTTGTAGTTGTGATTATTTTTGTAAATTTCAGTTTCGCCCTATTCACCCCCCCCTCTAGGCGACTATCAATTACGTGATCTACGACCATGATGCGGAAATTGAGGTTATACCTAGGGTGGCGGTGGAGTCAGGCTAGTGGGGTTGTGGCGGGTTGGTGCAGTGGCGACGCGACGCGGTGCAGGCAGACCCGCAGCGGCTAGGAAGACAAGTATGTTTTCTGTAAAAAAGAAACATAAGTCTGTTAATACAAAAAAAATATTGCCAAACTTTGTTCATATGAATTCACATCAACGACCGCCATCCTTAGGACCACGCATGCCATCGGCAAACCTACCACTACTTGTGCCTATCTACCACTATCGATTAGTTCTGTCACCAGAGTGGCCATCCGAGCCATGGGCCACACCCATAAGAGTTATGGAGTTCTCCTATGGTGGTTAAGGTTGGGGAGTTGTCAATCGTGGAAATCTAGCCGTGTGTCCATTGTGGTGAGCTATGCCAATGTGGTCTAGTTTGGCCAAGTCAGAGGTTTCTAGGATTGGTGTCGATGATGGATATGGTGGTTGATGCGTTGGATAATTCTGGAACCATATCAATACACCGTTGTCGTCGTGGTGTGTGTAGGGTTTGACGAAATACTTGTGCCTCATCGGCTCGGCTTGGCTCGTGACCGGCTCGGTACGGCTCGAAAAATAAACAAGCATGTCAAAAAAATCGGTAGCACTTCCCCTGTACGGGGAGATTTCCAAAACCTGCAAATAGATCTAACAGCACGATGGCTGACACGCACATATACAAACGACACGATGAATGCAAGTCACATCTAAGTGGCATCCATATCCACCATCACAATATATAGAAGTATTTTAATAAACATAGCAAATTCACTATAATGCCCTAAAACTACCGCTAATTCATACCCTAATTAAAGACTTACAAAGGAGTGAGGCGCGGTGACGGTGGGGCGTGGCGACGGACAGAGCGGGCAGCGGTGGGGCGCGGCAGAGGAGAGGGCGGGCGGCGGTCGGCTCACCGGCGGCGGCGTGCCGAGCTTTGCGGGCAGGCGGGTGGGCACGTGGGGCGGCCGGGCGCGTGGGGCTGCGCCGACGGCGAGCCGGAGCGTGGGGCGGGCGGCGGGCGTGGCGGCGGTGAGGAGAAGGAAAGGAGAGAAGGAAAGGAGAAGGAAAGGAGTAGGAAGAAGAGAGCCGGCCGCGCGCGGGCGGTTTAGTCACCTTCTTTGCCGAGTGCCCGCGATCCGGCACTCGGCAAAGATTTTTTTAAAATTTAAAAATAAACTTTGCCGAGTGCCGGCTCTCGGGAACTCGGCAAAGGCGTCTTTGTCGAGTGCTAGTTGTAGAGCACTCGGCAAAGATGTGTTCTACAGACTTTGCCGAGTGCCAACGGACAGGCACTCGGCAAAGCCGCCTTTGCCGAGTGCTAACTGGACAGCACTCGGCAAAGTATATTTTATTTTTTTTAATTTTGGCAACCAAACTTTTTGTGGTGTGTTCCTACACTATGTAGACCTACAAGTACCATTTTGGTACAATTATAAAAGTGTTTTTTATAACTATTAGATTTAGTTCGTTTATTTGAATTTCTTCGGAAAATTCATATTTGAACTGCAGGTCACTCGAAACTTGGGAAACCATGCATGCAAAAATGATACCCGTCCTATTTAGCACAAGTTACGACCGATTCCAGGAGCGGACCGGAAACTTCGAGCAACATGCTCACTAAACATGGCCGTGAACTTGTCATCCACATGTTTAAAAATTGTATAAAACACAAACAAAGTCAAAAAATCATGAAACTTGTCCACGTGTCATGATATCATATGTACAGGCTGTGATAAAAGATTGAGAATGTTTGGACAAAGTTGTGAGACACTATGTGTAGAAACCTAAGAGAACTACACATGAAATCATATAGTTTCAATGTGGATCTCTTAGGTTTGTACACATAGCGCGTCATAGTTTTCTTGAAATTTTTTCAATTTTTTATCACATCCTGTACATATGATATCATGACACGTGGACAAGTTTCATGATTTTCTGACTTTGTTTGTGTTTTATATAATTTTTAAACATGTGGATGGCAAGTTCACAGCCATGTTTAGTGAGCATGTTGCTCGAAGTTTCCGGTCCGCTCCTGGAATCGGTCGTAACTTATGCTAAGTAACATGAATATCATTTTTGCATGCACGGTTTTCCAAGTTTCGAGTGACCTGCAGTTCAAATCTGAATTTTCCAAAGAAATTCAAATAAACGAACTAAATCTACTCACGATTGAAAACTCTGTTATAATTGTCCACAAATGATAAATATAGGTCTACATAGTGTAGGAACATACCACAAAAAGTTTGGGAGATAAAATAAAAAAAATAAAAATATACTTTGCCGAGTGTCTAGAGAAGACACTCGGCAAAGCGTCCTTTGCCGAGTGCCCAATATGTGGCACTCGGCAAAGACTGACGGCCGTCAGCTTTAGACGGCCGCTAACGGCTCTTTGCCGAGAGCCGTCTTTGCCGAGTGTTTGACTCTCGGTAAAGCAGTCTTTGCCGAGTGCTGGGCTGTGCCGAGTGTCCCGCACTCGGTAAATAAGATCTTTACCGAGCGTAGGACTTTGCCGAGTGTAGCGCTCGGCAAAGTCGGATTTGCCGAGTGCCCGATAAAAAGCACTCGACAAAACCGCCGGCACTCGGCAAAGTCCCGAATTCCGGTAGTGAATTCTCTCTAATCCATATATATTGAAAATAACCGAACAAGCGTTATTGGGTGGCTCTCCTTCTCCCAGCCACGGCTTGTTCACGGCACACCAACGGCTAGTCAAGCTCCGCCTCCATCAGTGTATGCAATTGTCCTGCAACCGCTGCAGCCCAAGGACGCTCGGGTAGACGAAGACCATGTGCGATGAATTAGTAGTGGCGGTGTGTTACCACAAATTAACACTCATTTCTTCTACCTTTTCTCTTGAAATAAATAAAATAATTATGTCAATGTGTTATGGTAAATGTATGTGGTGTATATTTTGTTTTTATGGTCTCCAACAACATATTACACCTTTAAACTATATTACATACTAAAAATTTTCTATACCTAATTTGAGCATGAAGCCGTGTATAGACTCTCAAAAGGCAAACATGGAATATATGCTGGTAGCATCGATAAACATTGAAAGCTCGATGCCACGCCATAGATGAACGTAGATCAATAGCCAGGGGCGGATTTACGACCGAGGCTGTCTGGACTGCAGCACCGGTCGCGGCCCAATAACGAGAGGCCCAGCTTTTCAGCCGCCAGCCCAGCGCGGCAGCGTCCTCAGCCGTCAGCCCCGCATCTTCGCTACCCTAACCAGCCGTCTAGCCGCCGCCGCGTCGAGGAGAGCTAGAGCCGCAGCAGCAGGCACGCACGGGCGCACACGGCCACCGCCTACCGACCACTGCCCACCGCGGCACGCCACACGCCGGCACCGTGCGTGCGCGTCTGCGCCACCGCCCAGGCGCGATGTGCCCACGGCTGACGGCTCCACGCGGCCACGCCCCGACCCGACGCACGGAGCACCGCTGCCGGCCACTGCACGCCCGCTGCCCGCTGGCCCGCTGCCGCACCTCGCCTAGTCGCCTGGAGCCGCCGCCCGCCGAGGCCGAGCCGGACAGCCGCCGAGTGCCCGACAGCCCGAGCAGGCGAGCAGCCGTGCGTGAGCGGTGAGCCCTTCTGCCCGAGTTTGATTTGAAGTTCCAGCCGCCACCATGCCAGTCGCAGAGTCGCCGGCTGCCGAGCGGCCGCGTGCGACATGCCTCTCACGGTCTCGCCTCGTGTCGTCTCGCGCCCGGAGGCCGGAGCACCGCCGCGGCGCCGCGGGCGCTCCCTCCTGGGCTCCTGGGACAATAGCCACATGTCCATAGAAGAGAATGGAGCTACTAGCATTTTACACAAGTCTCGATAAGAGGTTGAAGCCGCTAGCATTTTGCATATGTCAAGCGCTATGGGCTTTTGACCTGGTTACCTCGTTCTCGATGTAGTACAATATCGACTATTCTTCATATTAAACATCATGACTTCATTTGGTGCCAACTTATCCTTTCGGGCACATCCTTCTTTCTCCTAGGCCTCAGATCAGATCAGCCATGTGTGGCAAGCGCTTTGGGTGCTTGCATCAACTGAACATCCCGTGTTAGAGAAGAAGGAGACGGAAGGGGCAGGAGCGACGGGGAGGAAGCTGGGAGAGGTTCTATTAGAGTTTTTGTAACACCTCAGGTGTTACCATGACTAGAGAATACCCTGAGTACTAAGGACTGTGATCACATGTGGTAATAACTTAAGGAGAGCAAAGAACCTTGAAGATTATGAGTTAACCAAGATTTGCTAATAACCTAAGAGCACCACTTAAGTTTTTGTGCACTTGCTACTTTGGACAAAAAAAGGGAAAACCCTAGACCCTCTTGAACCTTCCTTTTCAAACCATGGTTAAGAGGGAGAAGAAAATGAGCAAATGGGCAAAACATGAGTGATGTTTTAACCCAACCTTAAGTGACCTTATAACCAGCAATTAGAGGAAGGAATTATTGCAAAAAGACCCCTGGAGAAACCCCAAATCAAGTCACTAAGTGGAGAGAGAGCTAGAGCTCTCTATTTCTCTCTAAGTCCCATTTCAAACCCTAACCTAAAGATCAGTCGCGTTCACCTAGCTAATGACACCAAAACCCCAGGGTCTAAATAACAAAAAGGAGCCAAATTATCTAAAGAACCCCCTGGCAGAGTTTGAACCCCAGCCAAGACCGTTTGGCATGTGTTGGCACCTGTTTTGTCTCGGATTGAACAGTGTAGACAGACAAGACTTGGCGCCACCATATCTTCTAAACCAGACCACATCTACTCTTGGAACTCACATGAACTAGGTAGCTCTAGGTGCAAGGAAGAGATCTCCCACAGGCGGTAGGGCAAGATTCGTACGCTTGGCCGCTCAGCAGAGGGAAGAACACGGGCAGAAGCAACGAGCCACGTGTTCGACGCGCTCTGAGCTCGCCAGAGCACGCCCGCGCGCGCCCCCGCGTGCCCCGCATCGCGCCAAACGGTCAAGCCAGCGCCCTGGCCTGCGCCCGTGCCTATAAAGCCCTCCTAGGCTTCGACCGTACTCTTCCGCGCACGCCCGACCCTCACCGGAGTTTAGCTCGCCGCCGTTTGCCAGTGCGCAGCGTGTCCGCGGCCACCCAATCCCCCTGCCACCGTAGACCGGCCAACAGAGCCATTCCCAACCCCGTCCAGCCCTCGGAGAAGACTGTGCACACCTCCGTGAAGCTCCCCGAGCGAGGAATCGGAGTTTGCTTCGCCGGAGAGGCCAGCCCAAGGTCGCCGGAGCTCTAAACCCCGCCAGAGTACGTGGACCGGGTAATCCACTCATCCATTCTTCGATTACTTGTGCACACGGTCACTACATTACCCCGTGAAGCTCACCGTGCCCTTGGATTGAACCAGTTCGCCGTGGTTTGGCCGGTACCCTCGCCGCCGACGAGAACACCCGCCTGCGCGCGTGGACCGAGCGATTCCGGCCATCCCCGACGTCAAGCCGTACCTCGACGTGACCGCCAGAGCCTCCCCGAGCCAACCCCACCCTTCGTCGGACCTCCCTCGCCGCCGGTAAGTCGCGCCACCCTTTTCTTTCCCGCGGTTACTGTTTACATTGGGGGAAGGACTGCGGGTGAGAGGGAGAGAAGGTCAGGGGGTTTTGTGAAATGTCAGAGACACAGGGGAATAGTGGCGCAAGGGTATAACTGAGAAGGTTGATTTATTTTAAACCCAGGGACCTCGGTGTAAACTGTTTTTCCATGAAACCTTTATTAAATCTGTTTTCAAATTGAATAGGAACTTTGAAAACCCATAACTTCTGTTTAGTTCATCCAAATTTGGTCAAACCAATTTTGCTAGACTCTAAATAATATAACCTACTTAAGAAAAATATAAAACCCTCTAGGTACTATAGAAAACTTTAAGGTTCTGATTTAATTACAGTTTTAGCCAAAAGCTCAATAATAGAAAGAAAAATAGTTGTACTATTTGACTAGGGTTAGAAAAATTTGGAGAAGTTTATATTTACCTACTGACTTGTTTAAAAATGTTAAACCTCTCTGTCCACTCCATTAAGTTAGTTTTTACCCCTTATTTTGCAATTTGCTTAAGGTTAAGAAAAATAGAAAATGTGATTTAAATAATGAACCAGAGGGCACCCCTATTTTTGTTAGGATACTTAGTCAATATAGTTCACTGGAAAAATCTACCATACCCTGGTTTAGTATAAAATAAGTAGAATACCTATTATTTTAATAAAATAGAGAAAACTTAGAAAAACCCTACAAAAATAACCTCAAGGTGAAAACACCCCAACCCTTGGGATAACTAATGTGTTGTTAATAAGAACTTAGGAAAAATCTGAAATATGTTGTTTGATATTTTTCAAATGACAAGTTAGTTCTAAACACCCTTTTTTGCACCAAACTTCAGAAATCCACAATTAAATAACCATCACTTGGCTCTCTGTCATTTTTGGTACAAGAGCTTATTATTACTATTAGATGCCAACAAAAATAACCCTTAGGTCAGAACTCACTTTAATTAAGACTTGTAGTGCAAGTGGCTCATTTGCACCACTTTTGTTATTTTTGTATAAAGCATAGCCTTTTTATTTTGAACCTCATATTCCTAGAACAGGCTATATTGACCAATGGCAAGCCACTGTAGTTTTTGCAGAATTTTTGGAAAAGGTTAATTCACTTTTGTAGTTCAAACCTACACTAGAATTCATAAATAGAAAATAAAGAAAAGGGAAAATGAAGGATGAAAATTAGTGTCATCATAAAACTCCTTGTAAATTATCCACTGACATGCATAAAGGAAATACCAATTACCTATGCCTATCCCTAGCAAAACATAGACCTAGGAGTGATGAACACAAATCATTAAAAGCCACATATGACCCAGAAACCCTAAATTGCTCATTAACTTGGTTTTTCTTCTCTCAGAATAATGTTATTAAATCCTGCATAATCATGACATACATGTTCATTGCATTTCGATAGACTGTAACCTTGCTGACGGAGAGTACGTCCTCGTGCCGGAGCAAGGAGCTGCTCAGGAGGTAGCCCCGGAGCCAGCACCAGAGCCTGCACCAGAGGACCTGCCTGCCACTGCTTGGGAAGGCAAGCCCCGGTTTATGCATAACCTGTTATTTATGCTATTTTACTTCACTTAATGATTGTAGGATTGATTGTGCACTTAGGTGTAGGAATTGTTTGAAACCCTAGTTGCATGATCTCAGGATTCCCATTGAGATGAATACTAGTATGCTAAGTCGAGTAGCTGCTTTATTAAGTAGGATCTCGGTAGAAGTCGAGTGATTTTTCTAGCACTCGCGCGAGGTCAGGAATTGACTGTATCCATTTTCTTATCATAATGCTGTGGTTTGTAGGCAACAATCCATGGGGATTGGTTGTCTACGGGATAAAAACTTGGATAAGGATTATGGTGTGGTACCGTGAGTCAAGCGTTTGAACGTAATGAACACATACCGAGAAATATGGTAAATCGGTAAGCCTAGTACCTGAGTGAACCTGCCCGCAGATTGCCCTCCTCACGCGACCTGAGACATGGTCTCCCATTTCGGTTATGGTGGGTATAAGTGCGGTCATTGCACGACGGCAGTCGGGGTCAGTGAGGCATTGTACGCCAAGGTGGTGAGCCCCTTTCTGTTGCCAGGGAATCGATGGGGACGGTTGATGTGTGTGGGGACGGAGTGCCCCTACATATCGTGTGTTTAGGTTTACCTTGCAAGGATAAAAACTCGATTCGAATCGTCTGCTTCTCGCAGCTAATGAGACTGCTTGATCCATGCTGCTACATTGAGTAACAAGTGGAACTTTGATGAGAAAATACAAAATGTTGATTGATAAAAATGTTTGCTACTATGTATGAGTAGATAGTACACTTTTAGCCTTAAGAGAGTCACACTTAAAATTGACAGAGTTAAAAACTTGACTTAGAAACTCAGCTAGTGCTTTTGGCAACCAAACCCCACAGCCAAACAGCTGCATGTCTAGAGGTAGAGGAGTATAGACTCCTCACACCGGGTAAGTCTAGCTGAGTATTAGTATACTCAGCCTTGCTTGTGGCATAATTTTTTACAGGTTCCTTGGAGGACATGGTTGCTGGAGTGACTTGGCCGTCCACCTTACCACCGGGTTGGACAGTCGAGTGGGACCCTGCCTCGGCTGAGGAGGAGCATGAGGAGTGATGGGACAGGCTTCCCCATCTCTCTGTTTATTTACCGTTAGTTTATTTCCGCTGCACTTCGAACACTGATGATCCCTTTTGCAAAACTCCGATGATGATGATGTAATAATTTAATACTCTAGCATGCATGGTTTTATGCTTTATTGTATTTGCTCTGTGACTCACCATCGAGTGAGACTGTGGTACTTGATCCTGTCAGTGGCCGTGTCGGACTAGATCCGAGGGATTGACGGGTTATTCCCATTTAAGTGTGGTCTAGCCTCTAAGGCAGGGCTTAGGCACTTAAGTTGGAATAATTCGGGCAGTTCCGCCACAGCTGGTATCGGAGCTTGTACCACCACAGAGGAATCAATAAACTATAAATACCATCATTTTCCTAAAATAAAAATTTGATAGAAACAATGTTGGATGGATCGTCAAGACGATAAGGATAGACCTAGGACGTGAAGCCTTAGGAAGTAGATGGGTAGCTAGGTGGTTAAGTAATTAGGCCCTACAGGCCATTTTTACAGGATGGGAGTTCTACCCTAATCCTTTATCTCGTTGTGAGGTCGTTCGGGACGAGCATGCATGCATTCTTAATTAAGTAAATGGATAACTGAGCAAAGCCTTAAAAACAACATAATAACCAACTAGGTCCGCGGTGCCTTTCTATATAACTAGAGAAAGGCTGAGTTTTATTTCTTGTTCTTTTTATAATTCTTTTTCTTTTACTTACGCTTAACCGTACACAGATGGCTTCCCACGGATCCTCAAACGACGGAAATGCACTGTCCCACACTGACGGGTTAGCACGAGAGGGATTTCCCCGCATTTTGTGGGAGGTACTTCAGGAGGCCGGATACTTGACACCTCCTCAGTACGCGGTGCAGCAGTTTGAGAAGCACCGGGTGCCCCGCTGTTGGGTGAGGATGACCTTGGAGCCTCATCCCCTACAGCTAGGCTGGCGTTCACTGGACTCTGAGTCCTATGGATACCGGGCTGAGGACACCATTGAGGCGATCGCTCTGCATGGATTGACCACTTTCTGCAGATTCCATCCCTTGGAGCTGGCTACCCACCCCATTGGCTTGTTCCCCGCCGAGAAGGAGGACGACCCAATGTGGAAGGACCGGGTGGAGCATGCCAAGGACATCTGGGCCCTCTACCCAGGCCACACTGCTCACTTATCGGTACGGTGCATGAACGCTCTGTATCGTCTGCAAGTGATGCGTGGGGAGGCAATGTCTCATCTGATGGCATTGTTGGAGGCAACCAAGATCACCCTGGACAACAGGGAGGAGCTCGTGGTGGACTTGTCCCAGGAGCTGGTGGAGAAAGATTTGCAGGTGGAGCAGCTATCCACTGATGTCCAAGAGTTGGAGGAACTAGTGGGCACCAGGGAGAACACCATCGAGGTTCTCGAGGATCAGCTCCTCAACACTCAGCAGCAGCTAGCAGAGGCTAATGAGCACCTAGATATGCATCATCAAGAGATCCATGATGAGGAGCCTGACGAGGACGTTGACATTGAGGGAGGGGAGGAGCCTGCTTCTAGTGTAGACACCGCTGGCTCAGGGAGACCACCTTCCCCCGAGTCAAGCGTTGCCTCGTTCGCTCACTAGATGTCAGGGATAGTGTTAGAGGTTGGTGATAGTTGGACTCCTCGCCGCTAGCTTAGCTTTTGCACCCTTGGGGTACTAGGCTAGAAAGAGTTGAGTCTTTTTGGAGCAAATGATGTAATCGGGGTAAACTCTCCTGGAAGCATGTTTGATGGATGCAGCTATCAGTTTTAAATTTGGAAGGAAAAATTTATGCCTTTTTAAATCCTTTTTGTTGAAGTTGGAGTCTATCAGTTTGCTTTTGACTCTTTTAACCGCGATTAAACCTTAAACTTGAAGATGAGTTATTAAGCAAACATATGTGGTTTTTCAGATGGCTGGGAGAGCATGCCGTGGCCAGAATGAGCGCATTCCTCCACCGCCGCCACCGCCTCCCACTCTGTAGGAGCTCATGGCCCAGCAGAATGAGATCCTGAGACAGCTAGCTCAGTGTCAGCCACCACCTCAGCATTATGGTGGAGACCATCAGCGTCACCCCGTGGCTGCTACTTACCAGGAGTTCCTCAGTACTCAGCCACCATTGTTCACCAGGGTGGAGGACCCGCTGATGCAGATGTGTGGCTGAGAGTGGTGGAGTCCAAATTCTCGCTACTCCATGGAGCTTGCTCAGAGGTCGCCAAGGTCAGGTTCGCCACCCAGCAGCTTCGCGGACCCGCAAGGACTTGGTGGGACCATTTTCTTGCCATGCAGCCAGAGGGTAGAGAGGTGGAATGGAGGGAGTTCAAGGCAGCTTTCAGGGGACACCACATACCCACCGGGATTATGGACCGAAAGCTCAACGAGTTTCTGGCACTCACTCAGGGCAACAGGATAGTGTTGCAGTATGCCCAGGCCTTTAATGACCTGTGCCAGTATGCTGGGTACCATGCAGATACGGATGAGAAGAAGCGAGACAGGTTCAGAAGGGGGCTCAGCACTAAGCTCCATGACCGTCTCAACACCGTCAGGGCCAACAGCTACAATGAGTTGGTCAACATAGCTATCTCCCAAGAGGACTGCATTACAGCTCGACAGGCAGAAAGAAGAGGAAGACCCCTGTGGTAGGACCCTCAGCTCAGCCACAGCGCTTCAGGATTGTGTCTGACACCCAGAGCAGGGGACCCCAGCAGCAGCAAGGGCGTTGGGTGATCCGACCACAGCAGCAGCAGCAGGCACCCAACCGCACTTAGTTTCCAGCTCAGAGGAACAACCAGCAGCAGCAGCAGTACCGCTAGGCAAATGACAACAGGTGTTTCACATGTGGCAACATCGGGCATTATGCCAAAAATTGCCCCAGGAACCAGCAGAGGCAGGGGCAGAATGTGAATCAGAATCAAGGCAAGAGGCAGAAGGTGCAAGTGAGGCAGGGCAAGCTGAACTTCACTACCATGGCTGACATTCCTGAGGGAGCACCCGTCATGACTGGTACCTTTACAGTTTTGAATTATCCTGTTATTATTCTTTTTGATTCTGGTGTGTCGCATAGCTTTATCAGTGCCAAATTTAGTGCCAAGTGCCAGCTGCCTTTTCACCACACCAGTGGAGGTATCACAATTTCAACACTAGGAGGCAGGATTGCCACCAATCAAGTCAACAGGCAAGTGCCTATAAAATTTGGTAGTCTGGTGATCCGAACCACCCTCCTCATCTTAGGACTGGATAGTGTGGACATCATTTTGGGGACAGACTGGTTATCCCGGCATCATGCAGTGTTGGATATTGCAGCAAGGGCCATTGAAATTCATTCCCCTGCTTATGGCGAGACTACTATATATTTGCCTAACCAGGGTTGCACCCGTTCTTGTGCCTTCACCCTGATAGAGTCCCCAGTTGAGAAGATCCCGGTAGTCTGTGACTACCCAGATGTCTTCCTCGACGAATTGCCTGGAATGCCACCTGACCGAGACATTGAGTTCGCCATTGAATTGCAACCTGGGACTGCTCCTATCTCCAAGAGACCCTATAGGATGCCTCCCGCAGAATTGGCAGAACTAAAAAAGCAACTGCAAGAGCTGTTAGACAAGGGGTTCATTTGCCCAAGTACTTCACCTTGGGGATGTCCGGCCTTGTTTGTGAAGAAGAAGGATGAGAGTTTGAGAATGTGTGTTGATTACCGCCCTCTCAATGCGGTGACCATCAAGAACAAATACCCACTACCTCGCATTGATGTCTTATTTGATCAATTGGTGGGGGCCAAGGTTTTCTCCAAGATAGATCTTCGCTCGGGCTACCATCAAATCAAGATTCGAGCCAGTGATATTCCCAAGACGGCCTTCTCGACCAGATATGGGCTCTATGAGTTTTTGGTGATGTCATTCGGGCTGACCAATGCCCCAGCTTATTTCATGTACTTAATGAACTCAGTATTTATGCCAGAATTAGACAAGTTCGTGGTCGTTTTTATTGATGATATTCTGGTCTATTCCAAGAATGAAGCCGAGCACACCAAGCATTTGCATACTGTACTTCAGAGACCGCGCGACCATCAGTTGTATGCTAAATTGTCTAAATGTGAATTCTGGCTGAAGGAGATTAAATTCTTGGGTCACATCATTTCTCAGGATGGGATATCAGTTGATCCTGAAAAGGTACAAGAGGTGATGGATTGGAAACCCCCGACTACAGTGAGGCAGATTCGGAGTTTTCTAGGATTAGCAGGGTATTACCGGCGATTTATTCCGGATTTCTCCTGAATTGCCAAACTAATGACTGAACTGTTGAAGAAGGGAGTCAAGTATGATTGGAACCAAAAGTGCGAGGATGCCTTTCACACCTTGAGGCAGCATTTGACAACAGCCCCAGTGCTGGCTCAATCGGATAACACCAAGCCCTTCGAAGTCTATTGTGATGCTTCTGGCACTGGATTGGGATGTGTTTTGATGCAAGATAATAGGGTGATTGCTTATGCTTCCCGAGCACTCAGACCTCATGAGCAGAACTACCCGACACATGATCTGGAGTTAGCAGCCGTAGTTCATGCTCTCAAGATATGGAGACATTACTTGATGGGAGCTCACTGTAACACCTACACCGATCACAAGAGTCTCAAATACATTTTCACCCAGGTAGATCTGAACATGAGGCAGAGAAGATGGTTGGAGTTAATCAAAGATTATGATCTGGAGGTGCATTACCATCCTGGCAAAGCCAATGTTGTAGTAGATGCCTTGAGTAGAAAGGCCCAGTGCAATTGTGTAAGCATGGATGCAAGAGTTACCACCCTGTGTGATGAGTTGTGTAAGCTGAACCTGGAAGTCGTTCCTTCCGGTGAGTTAAATTATATCTCGGTGGAGCCCACCTTGCAGGAGCAAATAATCATGGCACAAATCGAGGACAAGGGTGTTCAGATTATCAAAGAAATGGTCAAGCAAAAGGCAGAAAAATACAAGTGCTTCTGGTAGGACAGCAAGGGAATCCTATGGTTTGGAGATCGATTGGTTGTTCCCAAGGACCCTGAGCTCAGAAAGAAGATACTGGATGAAGCTCACCTTTCCAAGTTCTCCATGCACCCTGGTAGCAACAAGATGTACCATGATCTCAGATCTTTGTACTGGTGGACCAGAATGAAAAGGGAAATTGCAAAGTACATATCCGAGTGTGACACTTGCCAGAGGATAAAAGCCAGTCATTTGAGGGCAGCAGGTCCCTTGCAACCCCTTCCCATACCATCTTGGAAATGGGAGGACATTTGCATGGATTTTATCGTAGGATTACCCAATACCTCCAGGCACCATGATTCTATATGGGTCATTGTGGATAGGTTAACCAAGACCGCTCATTTCTTACCAGTGCATACCACCCACAGGGCTGAGAAGTATGCAGAGATCTACATCGACCAGATAGTTCGTCTGCATGGAATACCCAAGACTATAGTCTCAGATAGAGGAGCACCATTTGTGGCACGATTTTGGGAGCAATTGCAGGAATCACTTGGGACCCATGCCATACGAAGCTCAGCATACCATCCCCAAACAGATGGTCAGACGGAGAGGGTAAATCAGATCTTGGAAGACATGTTAAGGGCTTGTGCACTACACTATGGAAAAGATTGGGACAAATGTCTTTCCTTGGCAGAGTTCTCTTATAACAACAGTTATCAGTCCAGTCTAAAGATGGCACCTTTTGAGGCTTTGTATGGGAGAAGATGCAGAACCCCGCTGAATTGGTCTCAAGCAGGAGAGAGGTAAATATTTGGGCCAGATTTGGTACTTGAAGCAGAGGAAAGGGTTAGAGTCATTAGAAGGAACTTAGAAGCTGCTCAGGCCAGGCAGAAGAGCTATCATGACAAGAGGCGGAAGCCTCTACAGTTTGAAGTAGGAGACCATGTTTATCTTAAAGTATCACCCACTAAAGGTGTTCGGAGATTTGGAATCGAGGGCAAGTTAGCTCCTCGCTACATTGGACCCTACGAGATCAAGGAAGCCTGTGGACCCGTAGCCTATCAACTAGAATTGCCACCCCACATGTCAGCAGTTCACAATGTGTTCCATGTATCGCAGCTGCGAAAATGTGTCCGCTTACCTACTGAAGTGCTACCTGAGCCAGACATTGAGATAGAGCCAGATTTGTCTTATCAGGAGTTCCCCATCAAGGTCTTGGACCAAAAAGAGAGGTCAACGCGGGCAAGATCGATCAAAATGTATAAAGTTCAGTGGAGTCACCATTCAGTAGAAGAAGCTACATGGGAGACTGAGGATTTTCTACGCTCTCGCTTCCCCGATTTCCTGCCCAAAGAAGCCGGTACGTAACCAAAAACCCCACCCCCACCTGCCCTTTGATTACAATTGTAAGAAAAACTTAGATAACAAAGATAGTCTAAGTTGTGGTTTTAAATTAAAAAGGGCTTCCTTCTGAAGTTGCAAAAAGGATGACATTCAAAGAACAGTTAACTAAAGGAATTTAAAAGCAGAAAACCTACACCGGCACACCTTCAAGGCACCCTCCTAAGGACTCTACCTAAAATCTCGGGACGAGATTCCTTTAAGGGGGGAGGGCTGTAACACCTCAGGTGTTACCATGACTAGAGAATACCCTGAGTACTAAGGACTGTGATCACATGTGGTAATAACTTAAGGAGAGCAAAGAACCTTGGAGATTATGAGTTAACCAAGATTTGCTAATAACCTAAGAGCACCACTTAAGTTTTTGTGCACTTGCTACTTTGGACAAAAAAAGGGAAAACCCTAGACCCTCTTGAACCTTCCTTTTCAAACCATGGTTAAGAGGGAGAAGAAAATGAGAAAATGGGCAAAACATGAGTGATGTTTTAACCCAACCTTAAGTGACCTTATAACCAGCAATTAGAGGAAGGAATTATTGCAAAAAGACCCCTGGAGAAACCCCAAATCAAGTCACTAAGTGGAGAGAGAGCTAGAGCTCTCTATTTCTCTCTAAGTCCCATTTCAAACCCTAACCTAAAGATCAGTCGCGTTCACCTATCTAATGACACCAAAACCCCAGGGTCTAAATAACAAAAAGGAGCCAAATTATCTAAAGAACCCCCTGGCAGAGTTTGAACCCCAGCCAAGACCGTTTGGCATGTGTTGGCACCTGTTTTGTCTCGGATTGAACAGTGCAGACAGACAAGACTTAGCGCCACCATATCTTCTAAACCAGTCCACATCTACTCTTGGAACTAGGGGTGAAAACGGGCAGATACGGACGGATAGTAGCTCATCCTGTATCCTACCCTAATGTATTTAAAACGGATTCGGGATCGGATACGGATAGTTAGGAACGGGACGGATACGGATACAGGGACCGGATATTTATCCGGGCGGATAAGTGACGGATACGGATATTATTTGATCGGATATCGGATACTTGTCGGATAATGCATTAATTGGTTATCATAAAATATTCTTGTTCGACCACGAAATTGCAAGTAAATTAATACTAATAAACATTTAATAGAAGATAATCTCAAGTTCCCACATAAAAATGGTAAAGTGAAGTATTAATTATATTGAAACTTGGATACTTAGAGTGATTTCACGTGTAACTCACGCAATAAGTGGAAATAAAAAAGAAAAAACATTGACATCCTGTGGATTTTATGGTCCCATTATTTTTTATGACTATATGTGGCCATATGTTGTACCTTCGTATAATTTCATAGATTTATGAGGCTATTTATACATTATTAATTTCTTTCTACATAAAATCATCAAAATATAATTAAAATTCATAAATAAACTAGTTTTGACCCAAAATTGCAAAAAGCTTACCAAAACAAATAAACATTCTATTCAAATAAAACCTCAAGTCACCACATGAAAATGATAAGTGAAATATTAATTATGTTGAAACGTCGATACATAAAATGATTTCACGTGTAACTCACGCAATAAGTGGGAGTGGAATGGAAGAAACACCAACATCTTGTGAATTTTATAATCCAAATATTTTGAGAACTATATGTGGATATATGTTGTGTCCCCGTAAAAATTCATGAATTTTTAGGCTATTTGGTGTATTATTAATTTCTTGTTGTAGAAAATCATCAAAATACAATTAAATTCATAAAAATATTGTAGTGTCGACCGAAAATTGTGAATAAGTTACCAATATTAATAAATAGTTTATAAAAAGATAATTCTAAGTTCCCACATGGAGATAATCTTAAGTCCCCACATGAAAATGTTAAATTCTACTATTTTGATATAAATTTAGACATTATTTCAATGATTTTGGCCTAAATATATGTTTAAACAAAAATGTGTTGTACTACAAAGTTATAGATCTCTTCGAGCTCTACAATTTTCATATAAACTTTATCTTCATCCGATTTCATATGTAAAAGTTATGATTTTATAACTATATTATTATGCAGAAAAAGAAAAAACGGGTACCCGAATTCCGGGTACCCATATCCGACCCGAATATCCGGGAATTTACCGGGTAGTACTCGTTCCGTATCCGACCCGAATCCGAAGATGTACTATCCGGGTATTACCTGTATCCGTCCCGAATATAAAAATACCCATATCCGTATCCGAAAAATGGTCCCGAATCAGTATCCGTATCCGGTACCCGTTTCAGGTACCCTACCCGTTTTCACCCCTACTTGGAACTCACATGAACTTGGTAGCTCTAGGTGCAGGGAAGAGATCTCCCACAGGCGGTAGGGCAAGATTCGTACGCTTGGCCGCTCAGCAGAGGGAAGAACACGGGCAGAAGCAACGAGCCACGTGTTCGACGCGCTCTGAGCTCGCCAGAGCATGCCCGCGCGCGCCCCCGCGTGCCCCGCGTCGCGCCAAACGGTCAAGCCAGCGCCCTGGCCCGCGCCCGCGCCTATAAAGCCCTCCCAGGCTTCGACCGTACTCTTCCGCGCACGCCCGACCCTCACCAGAGTTTAGCTCGCCGCCGTTTGCCAGTGTGCAGCGTGTCCGCGGCCACCCAATCCCCCTACCACCGTAGACCGGCCAACAGAGCCATTCCCAACCCCGTCCAGCCCTCGGAGAAGACTGTGCACACCTCCGTGAAGCTCCCCGAGCGAGGAATCAGAGTTTGCTTCGCCGGAGAGGCCAGCCCAAGGTCGCCGGAGCTCTAAACCCCACCGGAGTTCGTGAACCGGGTAATCCACTCAGCCATTCTTCGATTCCTTGTGCACACGGTCACTACGTTACCCCATGAAGCTCACCGTGCCCTTGGATTGAACCAGTTCGCCGTGGTTTGGCTGGTACCCTCGCCGCCGACGAGAACACCCGCCTGCGCGCGTGGACCGAGCGATTCCGGCCATCCCCGACGTCAAGCCGTACCTCGACGTGACCGCCAGAGCCTCCCCGAGCCAACCCCACCCTTCGCCAGACCTCCCTCGCCACCGGTAAGCCGCGCCACCCTTTTCTTTCCCGCGGTTACTGTTTACATTGGGGGAAGGACTGCGGGTGAGAGGGAGAGAAGGTCAGGGGGTTTTGTGAAATGTCAGAGACATAGGGGAATAGTGGCGCAAGGGTAGAACTGAGAAGGTTGATTTAGTTTAAACCCAGGGACCTCGGTGTAAACTGTTTTTCCAGGAAACCTTTATTAAATCTGTTTTTAAATTGAATAGGAACTTTGAAAACCCATAACTTCTGTTTAGTTCATCCAAATTTGGTCAAACCAATTTTGCCAGACTCTAAATAATATAACCTACTTAAGAAAAATATAAAACCCCCTAGGTACTATAGAAAACTTTAAGGTTCTGATTTAATTACAGTTTTAGCCAAAAGCTCAATAATAGAAAGAAAAATAGTTGTACTATTTGACTAGGGTTAGAAAAATTTGGAGAAGTTTATATTTACCTACTGACTTGTTTAAAAATGTTAAACCTCTCTGTCCACTCCATTAAGTTAGTTTTTACCCCTTATTTTGCAATTTGCTTAAGGTTAAGAAAAATAGAAAATGTGATTTAAATAATGAACCAGAGGGCACCCCTATTTTTGTTAGGATACTTAGTCAATATAGTTCACTGGAAAAATCTACCATACCCTGGTTTAGTATAAAATAAGTAGAATACCTATTATTTTAATAAAATAGAGAAAACTTAGAAAAACCCTACAAAAATAACCTCAAGGTGAAAACACCCCAACCCTTGGGATAACTAATGTGTTGTTAATAAGAACTTAGGAAAAATCTGAAATCTGTTGTTTGATATTTTTCAAATGACAAGTTAGTTCTAAACACCCTTTTTTGCACCAAACTTCAGAAATCCACAATTAAATAACCATCACTTGGCTCTCTGTCATTTTTGGTACAAGAGCTTATTATTACTATTAGATGCCAACAAAAATAACCCTTAGGTCAGAACTCACTTTAATTAAGACTTGTAGTGCAAGTGGCTCATTTGCACCACTTTTGTTATTTTTGTATAAAGCATAGCCTTTTTATTTTGAACCTCATATTCCTAGAACAGGCTATATTGACCAATGGCAAGCCACTGTAGTTTTTGCAGAATTTTTGGAAAAGGTTAATTCACTTTTGTAGTTCAAACCTACACTAGAATTCATAAATAGAAAATAAAGAAAAGGGAAAATGAAGGATGAAAATTAGTGTCATCATAAAACTCCTTGTAAATTATCCATTGACATGCATAAAGGAAATACCAATTACCTATGCCTATCCTTAGCAAAACATAGACCTAGGAGTGATGAACACAAATCATTAAAAGCCACATATGACCCAGAAACCCTAAATTGCTCATTAACTTGGTTTTTCTTCTCTCAGAATAATGTTATTAAATCCTGCATAATCATGACATACATGTTCATTGCATTTCGATAGACTGTAACCTTGCTGACGGAGAGTACATCCTCGTGCCGGAGCAAGGAGCTGCTCAGGAGGTAGCCCCGGAGCCAGCACCAGAGCCTGCACCAGAGGACCTGCCTGCCACTGCTTGGGAAGGCAAGCCCCGGTTTATGCATAACCTATTATTTATGCTATTTTACTTCACTTAATGATTGTAGGATTGATTGTGCACTTAGGTGTAGGAATTGTTTGAAACCCTAGTTGCATGATCTCAGGATTCCCATTGAGATGAATACTAGTATGCTAAGTCGAGTAGCTGCTTTATTAAGTAGGATCTCGGTAGAAGTCGAGTGATTTTTCTAGCACTCGCGCGAGGTCAGGAATTGGCTGTATCCATTTTCTTATCATAATGCTGTGGTTTGTAGGCAACAATCCATGGGGATTGGTTGTCTACGAGATAAAAACTTGGATAAGGATTATGGTGTGGTACCGTGAGTCAAGCGTTTGAATGTACTGAACACATACCGAGAAATATGGTAAATCGGTAAGCCTAGTACCTGAGTGAACCTGCCCGCAGATTGCCCTCCTCACGCGACCTGAGACATGGTCTCCCATTCCGGTTATGGTGGGTATAAGTGCGGTCACTGCACGACGGCAGTCGGGGTCAGTGAGGCATTGTACGCCAAGGCGGTGAGCCCCTTTCTGTTGCCAGGGAATCGATGGGGACGGTTGATGTGTGTGGGGACGGAGTGCCCCTACATATCGTGTGTTTAGGTTTACCTTGCAAGGATAAAAACTCAATTCGAATCGTCTGCTTCTCGCAGCTAATGAGACTGCTTGATCCATGCTGCTACATTGAGTAACAAGTGGAACTTTGATGAGAAAATACAAAATGTTGATTGATAAAAATGTTTGCTACTATGTATGAGTAGATAGTACACTTTTAGCCTTAAGAGAGTCACACTTAAAATTGATAGAGTTAAAAACTTGACTTAGAAACTCAGCTAGTGCTTTTGGCAACCAAACCCCACAGCCAAACAGCTGCATGTCTAGAGGTAGAGGAGTATAGACTCCTCACACCGGGTAAGTCTAGCTGAGTATTAGTATACTCAGCCTTGCTTGTGGCATAATTTTTTACAGGTTCCTTGGAGGACATGGTTGCTGGAGTGACTTGGCCGTCCACCTTACCACCGGGTTGGACAGTCGAGTGGGACCCTGCCTCGGCTGAGGAGGAGCATGAGGAGTGATGGGACAGGCTTCCCCATCTCTCTGTTTATTTACCGTTAGTTTATTTCCGTTGCACTTCGGACACTGATGATCCCTTTTGCAAAACACTGATGATGATGATGTAATAATTTAATACTCTAGCATGCATGGTTTTATGCTTTATTGTATTTGCTCTGTGACTCACCATCGAGTGAGACTGTGGTACTTGATCCTGTCAGTGGCCGTGTCGGACTAGATCCGAGGGATTGACGGGTTATTCCCATTTAAGTGTGGTCTAGCCTCTAAGGCAGGGCTTAGGCACTTAAGTTGGAATAATTCGGGCAGTTCTGCCACAGTTTTTCTCAGTTTTTGCTTAACCTTCATACAAAGACACCCACTATCACTTATACCACACACACCTTATACCCACTCTGGACCGTGAACCCGAGTATTGGCGCGGCGTTGGCGACGTGGACAAGTCGGACGCTAGGCTTCCTCTTGTGCAGGCTGAGCCATCTCCTCTTCACCTGTATGCGGCATATCTGGCATAGGAGCAGAGCTCACATTCCCCATCCCTTGAAGTCCTGCTTGACCCCAAGCAGGTGCACCAGGATAACACTGCTGGAGCGCTTTTTTGTCTTCCCAGGTAGCTAAATCGCGAGGCAGACTGACCCATTCCACTGGTACCTGTTGTACGAGGCGAGTTCCCTTGGTGATGCCTCGAGTTTGCAGGATGTTGACAGGGTAACTGAATTCTGGTAGCGACGGAGGAAAGGAAGTAGAAGCAGTGCTCTTGAACCCTTTAGCTAGCTTCAGCTAAGAAACATGCACGACAGGGTGAATACGACTGGAAGCAGGTAAGTCCAGGCGATAAGCTACCTTGCCAACATGGGCCAACACATAGTAGGGACCAAAATATTTAAAACTGAGCTTGTGATGGGTGCAGGGCAGCACAGAAGATTGCACATATGGTTGGAGTTTCATGTAGACCCAGTCATCAATAGCAAAGGAGCGTTTAGACCTGTGTTTGTCCGCTTGGCGCTGCATGCGAGCCTGAGCACGCAAGAGGTGGTGATGGATGAGGTCCTGCATGTTGGAGCGCTCCTAGAGCTAGTCCGAAACAGACGCTGGGAAGACACTGTCTGAAGAAATGCCTAAGGATCTTGGTTGACGGCCGTACAGAACCTCAAAAGGTGAACAACCTAAGGAAGAGTATAGGCTTGTGTTGTACCAATATTCAGCTGCTGGTAGCCAATCAATCCATTTCTTTGGGCAAGCATTGACAAAACAACGAAGAAATGTCTCTAAGCATTGGTTTACCCGTTCGGTTTGCCTATCGGTTTGCGGGTGATATGAAGAACTCAATTTCTGCTCAGCACTAGCAGACTTGAATAGGTGTTGCCAAAATGTGCTTGTAAACACCGGGTCCCGATCTAAAATGATTTCCACTAGAAACCCATGGAGTCTGTAGACATGATTCATAAATAGCTTGACAACTGAACTGGCAGTGTAAGGGTGGGAAAGTGGAATGAAGTGACCAAACTTTGTACACTTGTCCACCACCACTAAAATATTGTCGGAGGATCCAAACCGAGGAAGGCCTTCAACGAAGTCCATTGACACGGTGTGCCACACAGAAGACGGTACTGGTAGGGGCTGCAACTTGCCAGGGTAAGCAGCACTGTCAGGCTTAGCCTGCAAGCAGATTTGACATTATTGCACAAAGTTCTTGACGAATGACTTCATATTGGTCCATGCGAATAATCCCATGACACGGTTGTAAGTTACTGGAACCCCGGAGTGACCCCCTACCGCTGAAGAATGCAATGCTGACACAATGCGAGACTGAATGGTTATGTCGTCTCCCACCCAGATACGACCTTTGTATCTGAGGATGCCTTCGGTCAGAGTAAAATTGGAAACAGCGGGTGGATTGATGGCAAGCTTAGCCAACATAGATTGAGCTGTTGGGTCGTGGTTGTAGCTGTTTTGGATGTCCAACAACCATTGTGGGAGGGAGATAGGAACAACAGGAGCGACGGGGAGGAAGCTGGGAGCGAGGGGTTCTATTAGAGTTTTTCTCAGTTTTTCCTTAACCCTGATACAAAGACACCCACTACCACTTATACCACACATACCTTACACCCACTCTGGACCGTGAACCCGAGTATTGGCGCGGCGTTGGCGTCGTGGACGAGTTAGACGCTGGGCTTCCTCTTGTGCAGGCTGAGCCATCTCCTCTTCAGCTGTATGAGGCACATCTGGCATAGGAGCAGAGCTCACATCCTAGCACACCACAACCAACCCACAATTCCATGCACACAAATGTTTACCGATCACAACAAATAGGCCTAGAACAAACAATAGATAGGAGACAGAAGTGGTATCCGAGGCTATAGCAGATCTTTCCGGTACCTCCAAATCCTAATGTGTCATATTGAACTGAAATGAAATCAAGAAAATTGAACAATTATGTGTGCCATGATTTTTGTTCCTCCTACTACCTTTCTGCATGGTACATATGACAATCATGTTGAGTAATTAGATAAATTCCAGATTAAATTCCGAATATAAATCATGACAAAAACAGAAGCACTGAAGTAAAAAGTCAAATCAGATGATGCGAACTGATTAGACATACTGATAGATGGCGCGTGCCGGAATCAGCAGGGTCGACGACGTCGAAATAGCGAAATCAGCAGGGTCGACGAGGTCAGAAGATCACGAGCAGTCGCGTGAAGACGCTTCCCAAAAACCTTATTCGCCCTCTCCCAGTGCAGGATCTAGAAGGCGAAGGGTTCCGGAGACCTGCTCTCCTGATCGCAGATGCACGTCTGCGGTCAGGATGAAGAGAACTGAAAGACGGCTCGGCTGTGAAGAGAGGCGAAAGCGAATTGGGATAATTCGCAGATGCACGTCTGCGGTCAGGATGAAGAGAACTGAAAGACGGCTCGGCTGTGAAGAGAGGCGAAAGCGAACTGAAATAATTTGGATGCTGGCTACCGAGCTCCTTTTATAGGGTCGAGTCCGCGACCTCCGATCTTATCCGCCCACGAAAATCTCGCGTTCAGTTGAGATTTTATAGCGACCGGTTAGGATAAACGTAACAGCCAAGAAACCAAAAAAATCAAACGGCAAAAGGTAGCCGCGCCCCTGCAAGGCGAGGGACCGGATTTCGGCGGACCATTCACGCGCATGTCGTGCGCCCGCGCCCTCCGCCCCGGCCGGCCCGGCCAGGCGATCGCGCGCGTGTGGCTCTCCACACTCTCTCCTCTCATCCATGACTTGGTGAGTGAGTGTGGCTTCCATATTTAAGCTAGCTCTACTCCACTAAAACTAGCAATATGGTGCTATTGGTTCCATCTATCCCTTAGCCATACACTTATATAGGCTTTTGAGATTTTTGTGGGATTTATTTGAATTTCTCAACTAGGTCAAGCCCATAAACCCTAACAACTCACAGTTCTAGTGAAAAAGAGCTTATCGAAGGATGCATCTAAACGGTCACATGACTCACATGGCAAGGGTTGGATGGCTTATATTGGTTGGACTATAGTGTTATTAAGGTCCTCTATTTTCTGTCCTCTTTATTACTCTCGACTCTAGTTTAAACAAAATTCTACTTGATGTTTATCTCATTCTATATTATGTTCCATTTAATATAGAATCCCTTTTAATGCATTTTATTTTCAAAATCTCAGCCACTTTTGCATGAAATCGAAATGCACTGATTACAGCTTATATGCGCCATAGATACATTGACGACTTCAAGATCGTAGTTGGTGTACCATAGCTGTAGCATGTCGTTCTCTAGCTTATCTAGAGTGTGTGGATCAATTACCTTCTATGACATACTGCATTCAAGAAAGTGCACAACTTTGTGATTGTTTTTCTAAGTTTGATCGGAAGGACACCCCTCAACATAATCAGAATTAGTTGTGTTATCAGAACATGACAGTCATTAGACTGTATGTGCACAAATTTCTTGTCATGCATATTTATCAGCCTTTTTATAACGTCAATCGGTACAAAAACAATTAGTACTGATTGCACCACAAACATGTACTAAATGTTACACCCAAAATTACATTTTTGAGATCATTAATATGTTAACCTAAAAGATTAATAATTGCTAATAAGAATTATCTTTCTTTTCAAAGCTACTCACTAAAATGGATCAAACTTAAGTTTGAATTTTCTTTTGTTTGACTTAAAAATGGATCCATAAATAAGTCAAGTCATTGAATAATATATATATAAATCCTCTAAAAATATGTAAGTTAAAATATCCTTTAACAAATATTATACCTTAGAGATTATCGTCTAGAAATATTTTTTTAGTATATGAGTTGTAAATAATTGCATAAACAAGATAATAAATAAACAAAATCAATTTGGATTCATGCTAGAGTTATTGTTGTGCATTTAATCTGTAGTTTGAAACACCAAACTTAGAGTTGAAGGTAATTTGAAATCACAGATAGAAATAAAAATAGAAAACAGAAAATAAAGAAAAAGATAAATTGTACATGGGACTCCTACACCTCTAGGATACGGATACCTCACTCATCACCTTCCGCGAAAGGTAGCTCACGCTCGGATAAGGGATTCTGCTACCGACGAACAAGTCCTAATGCTCGAAATAGGAGGAAAGAAAATGCAGCTTTATACTCAAATACCCAAATATTCAGGCGACAGCCACATAAAACAAACACACATACTTGGATAACTATGTTACATAGACGTCAGCAGCACCCTCGACGGCTTTCCCGACCTGCAGCATATATCTTAGTACTTGAAGCAATTACATTTTACTCTTACATTCCCTTACAAACGGGACCCCAGCTCCATTCCCGCAGGAATGAACTACCTCCACACCGGAAGGGCTGCAAGATGACAAACTCCAAGCGGCTCACCGGCGACCACTGCACCAGCACCGACAACGACCTCCGTCTCGGGCGGCTAGACAGCAGCAGCGATTGCCCCAGGGCAAACGCTACTGTGAAAAGGCCCTCGCCCGCGTCCCCACATGGGAGGCGAGAACAAGCCATTAAAGCCAAAGAGCCGGAGGTCCGGCCACAGGTGGCACTGACGGTCTCGTCGGCAGAGGCAACCACCTCTGCGGTGGGAAGACTCACCTATGGCAGCCACCACCTCAGCACCGACGACAGCGGCCACCTGCGCACCAACACCGCACCGGCGAATGGCGGCCACCCCAGCGCGCATAAGGAGGTCCTCGCTCCCGTCGTCGCTACGGGGAGTAAGGACAGGGCCATCCAGGAACGCGGACGCCGCCCCCGCGGCGTACGACGTCTTGTACGACGCCCCAGTGTGGCCGGCGGCGCAGGACGAGCCGTGGACGTGGGGGACCTGCGCACGGCGCGACCGTCGCCCGTGCGGTGGACGGACAGCCACACCTCGACCAGGAAGCAGGTGGCAGTTTGCCTCCTTCGCAAGGCTGGTGAACGCCCTTCTCCCTTGAATGCTGGAGGAAGAAGTGGGTCGCCAGCCCATGCGAAAGGCAGGACCCCAACTCGGCTTGCCCTCGCCCCCAGCACGGATGATGAACATCCTTGAAGCTGAGGGCAGGGGGAGGCCACAGCCCGGCTCGCTCTTCTCCGCCACAAGGCTGGTGGTCATCATTCTGGATGACCACTGGCGGAGGATTGCAGCCGGGCTACATGATGAAAATCCTTGAAGCTGAGCGATGACTAACGAGCGCCAACCCCCATGAGGTCGTGCTGCTCCAACAGCAGCAAGAAGAAGGCAACGCCGATGCACCCCATCCGGAGGCCCGGAAGATGGAAAGACGCGATGAATGAGGGAAGAGCAAAGGCATGGCTACTGCCCGGGGGTCAATCCCTTTTTAAAAGGCAGATCTCCCCACTCGCGCCCCCAAGGCATCACAAGCAAAGTCTCCCCCGACGTGCTCTAGGGTTCCCACCCTACGACACTGGGGCTAGGTCCCACATGTCATACAAACTAACCCGAAACATGAAGATGGCGAACCGTCGCACACGAAGCAGGTGACCACCCCACGGGTAAGCGCTCTCTCATCCTCGCCAAATCCAGCGGTCGAAAGGACGGGCCGCCACGCAAGAAGCATGCAACCGTGCCACGGTTGTGCACCCTTTCAGCTTCGCTGCAACTGGTGGTCCAGCATGGAGGCCCGGGCCCACATGTCATGTAATCGGCGCACCGGTTACCATGTGCAAAGAAACCGCACCGCCACTTGCACCAACGCCGCGTCTTCTCAGGACTACAGAACCAGTGCAGCGACTCGAGGCAGCCCTGCGCATGACCCAACAATGCCAATAAAGTGCAAAGGTCACGGGTACCACCTACAGGCTCGCATCCTCCACTGAAGCGGCAGGGAAGCCCTCTCCTACAGCATAAATACGACACACCCGTGTTCTGTTCCTCGAACGACTCGCGCACGCGCAACAGGTACCCCGCGAGTTGCCCGTCCCATCACATTAACTCCCTGGCAGGACACGCGTCTCCTCTGGCAGGCGGGCGGGCGCCATTTCGCCTCCATCATGATGACTGCCTCGAAATAAGGTGCGCCACACCGTTTCGAAATATTTCCTTTCTTCTTTTCCTTTCTCTTTCTCTCTCTCCGCAGGGATCGGGAAACAAGATATTTCGAAGGAGTCCTTCACAGCGAAGGAAACGGGCCCCGAGCCCTCCTACTGATCAGGGGTTCGAAGGTTGCGCCCCGTGGGGTTCGACGACCGCCCCAGAGCACTCGGGCCTCGAGCCCTTTACTGATCAAGGGTTCGAAGGCTGGCCCCTCGAAGGGATTCGACAGCCGCCCCAGAACATGCAGAGTCAGGGATAACCCTGGGTACGTCCATTACATGGCCAAGGCTCGGGCTACGCTCCCGAGGTACCCTAGGACATTTCCGAGACCAGCGGGAACGATTTTGTAATGGAATCCCACTGGAGGGAGGCATCGAGCCCTCAGACCCTATCAAATGGGCCCGGGTCCAGCAAATCACCTGCATGTACTTTTGGAGCGCGCCTCTGGGCCACTAGCCAACCCTTATTGAACAGGGCTTGGGCGTCCACTCGGATTACCCGTTAGCAACTCACTGGAAACACCATGTTCAGTGCCCACCGAGGGTAACATGGTGCATTCCCCCCTCCTCCTTGCGGAAAGGCGACGAAGGGGCGTACAGTAAAAAGCCGAGACAGTCCTCGATCGTGCTCTCGCTCCGTGCAGAGGCTCGGGGGCTGCTCTCGCACCAGGCTACGGCCAAATTGTTGACCATGTCAACAAACCAGCTTAAAAACTCGATGCCTGACCATGCGCCCGGGCTGCGGCCAGGCCGCATGAGGGAACAACAAGGCCGACGGAAGAATCACAAGAAGAATTAAGACCTCAGAGGAGTCAAACCACTCCTCCGAGGCCTCGGGGGCTACACCCAACGGGTGCGCTCACGCGCACCCATCGGAACAAAACATAACCAAGAAAGGCTAGTCTCCTTGCAAAAAAATCCGGCAGAACCTCCAAGCGAGTGCGTACACTCCCTTTGAGGCTCAGGGGCTACTGTCGGGTACCGTAATTAGGGGTACCCCAATACTCCTAAGCATGGCTGAAAAACATCTTCAAAACAGACCGTAGAGGCTGGTAAGCACAGCACAAAGTCAAAGCCCCATCTACCAAGGGACGCGATCTCGTCTCGCCCGAGCCCGGCCTCGGGCAAGAACAGTGGTCTCGGATGGATTCACGCCTCGCCCGAGGGCCCCCTCAGGCAGCGGGCGCACCCCTGGCTCGTCCGAGGCTAAGCTCGGGCAGACTTTGTCGTATAGCAACCTCGGCCAAATCGCCTTATTGCCAACCGTATCGCATGCGCATTTAATGCAGGGATCACCTAACACCTTATCTTGACACGCATGCCTTAGTTGGCAAGATCGAAGTGACCGCAGTCACTTCGCCCCTTTACTGATCGTTCTGACAGGAAAACAACACTATTCACCCTGTTCCGACTACTGTGCCAACCACCAGGGTAAGACTAACAACAGTAAGTCACGGCCTCTCCCGAGTTTAGCCTCGGGCACAATAGGGAGCTCCGCCTCGCCCGACCCCAGGCCTCAGCCTCTGCCTTGGCCTCGGGAGAAGGTCTCTGCCTCGCTCGACCCCAGGTCTTGACCTCAGCCTTAGCCTCGAGAGGAGGTCTCCGCCTCGCCCGACCTCAGCCTCGGCCTCGGGAGGAGTCACAACCTCGCCTGACCTCAGCCTCGGCCTCGGGAGGAGTCATCGCCTCGCCCGACCTCGACCTTGGACCGACTACGCTACAGGGGATACATCATTACCCTACCACTAGCTAGCTGCCTCAAGCTACAAAGGAACAAGACCGGAGTCACATCTAGATTACTCCGGCAATAGGCAATGATAGATCCCCACACGTGTCCATGACGTCAATAGTCCTCAAGCTCTCTACGAAGGCAAAGAAACGTCAGTAGGACCCAGGACCGCATCGCCAGCTACGCTTCTACAGGGCTCAAGCACTTCTCGGCAGGCCACGTTAGCACATAGCAACACCCCCATATGTACAGCTGGACCATCCCCTTATATCTATAAAATGGGATGCCCAGGGCCTTCTGAGAGAGGAGAGCACGGGCGATAGGGACGGCGGAGAGCATCGAGCTCCACTCCGCAACCCTAGGCTTCTCAGGAGACCTAGGACCCGTTCTCCCTCTCGTGAAGCTTGTAACCCCTACTGCAAGCACCCCGGTGCAAGATAATATAAGCCTCATCCCTCCTCTTGTGTTCCATCTTGCATCAACCCATCTAGGCAGGGGCACACGACATAAAATTCACTAGTCGGTCCGGTTGAGGGTCCCCCGGGTCCGAAACGCCGACATATGAGAAGACCTTTTGCAGGCTGCGTAGTGAGCTAAATGTCTTAGATTCGTGTAACCTGGATTGATCTAGAGCATACATGTGTTTTATGCCTTTGATCATGTTCCTTTATGCATATTATTGCTTATTTATGGTGCTCAAGTTGTGCAAGGGATCCCCGGACCTCACAAGTCCATGTGTGAATGATGCACATATTTAGGGGGAGAAATGCTACAACTGGACCCTTTGAGACTAACTGTGTGCTTGAGTTTACTTAATTTAGTCTCAAAGGTGGATTGAAAGGGAAAAGGTGAACTTGGACCATGCAAGACTTCCACTGCACTCCGATGAGAGGGTAACTTACTCCAAGTTCATCTCCATGCTCTTATTGCCTTTTTACTCTTAATTGAAGGTTTTGGTGAGGCAATGGGGTTTAAGGGCCAATAATGATCCCGTTTTGGTGCTTAATTCCAAAGGGGGAGAAATTAAGGCCAAAGCAAATGGATCAGCTACCACTTGAGATTTTTGAAAATAGTAGAGTTAGAACTTGTGTTTTGTCAAAATACTCTTATGTGCAAAATTTGGCCTCTTGTGGGGAGAATGTAGGATTATGGGAAAAGGGGGAGTTTTTGGCTCTTGATCAATTTTTCTCATGGAATACCTCTCTTTATGCCTAAACAAGTGTGTTTGACTTAGAGATAAGAAATTGAGTTTGATTTCAAAAACAAACCAAGTGGTGCCAAAGAATGATCCAAATATGCCAAATTTGAATAAAAAACAATTCTTGTTCTCAATTGCTTTGATGTTGCACTTCTTTTAGTTGCTTTTTGATGTGTTGGCATAAATCACCAAAACGGGGGAGATTGAAAGGGAAATGTGCCCTTGGGCCATTTCTAGTATAGTTTTGGTGATTAAGTGCCCAACACGTATTGAGTGAGTAATCTTGTGCCAAATGATTGATGAAGTGCAAATCAACAAAAAGGTATGATTCTAGACTTAGTACATTGGTTTTTATGTACTAATATATTTGTCTAAGTGCTGGAATCAGATAAAAGAGAAGAAGAAAATATCTTGGCTGGAACAACTAAGACTCAACGCAGTCTGGCACACCGGACTGTCCGGTGGTGCACCAGACAGTGTCCGGTGCGCCAGGCCACCCTCCGGTGAACAGGCCACTCTCGGGAACTGACGGCGGCTATAATTCACCGGACTGTTCGGTGGTGCACCGGACTATCCGGTGAGCCATCTACGGCGAAGTTATCGCTCTCGGGAATCGTTCAACAGCGTACGGCTAAAATTCACCGGACGGTCCGGTGAGCCAACGGTCGACTGCGTCAATGGTCGGCCGTGCAATCCGCGTGCGACGTGTGGCCGCGCCAACGGTCGGCAGGGGGCATCGGACTGACCGGTGTGCACCGGACAGTGTCCGGTATGCCAACGACTCCAATTCTGCAACGGTCGGCTGTGCTATTTTAGGAAGGAAATCTGCACCGGACCATGAACAGTGCTTGTCCGGTGGTGTACCGGACTGTCCGGTGCGCCACCCGACAGAAGGCAAGAATTGTCTTCCTAGATTGCTTCCAACGGCTCCTAGCTGCCTTGGGGCTATAAAAGGGACCCCTAGGCGCATGGAGGAGTCACCCAAGCATTCTCTGATCATCTCTAAGCACCAAGACTCCATTCTCGCGTATTTGATTCATTGTGATAGTGAAAGGGAAATGTGCCCTTGGGCCATTTCTAAGTATTTTGGTGATCTAGTGCCAACACAAATGGTTTAAGTGTGAAACTATGTCAAATGGTGGAAGAAGTGCAAAGTCAACACAAAGGTATGATTCTAGACTTAGTACATTGGTTTTTGTGTACTAACATATTTGTCTAAGTGCTAGAATCAGAGAAAATACAATTGGAAAGACTTGGCTCGAGCAGCCAAGACTCTGCTCAGTCTGGGTGCACCGGACAGTGTCCGGTGTGCCAGGCTAGCGTCTGGTCAACTGGCTGCTCTCGGGTCTCGACGGCGGCGTACGACTATAAATCACCGGACTGTCCGGTGGTGCACCGGACAATGTCCGGTGAGTCATCTACGGCGAAGTCGCTGCTCTCAGAAACCAAGTCAACAGCGTACGGCTATAATTCACCGGACTGTCCGGTGTGCACCGTACAGTGTCCGGTGCGCCAACAGCTCCAAGTCTTCAACGGTCGGCTGCGCCAGAATAGGAAAGAAATCCGCACCGGACTGTCCGGTGCGCCAGTCGACAGAAGGCAAGAATTGCCTTCCTGGATTGCTCTCAACGGCTCCTAGCTGCCTTGGGGCTATAAAAGGGACCCCTAGGCACATGAAGGAGGGAATCAAGCATACTTTGAGCATTCTTGATCATTCACACTCCGTCTTCGCGCACTTGTTTGACATTCTTAGTGATTTGAGCTCCGTTCTAGTGAGAACCATGTGATATTCATTTGACCTCAAGTCTTGGCCGTGTGTGTGCGTATTGCTGTGGATTTGTGTGTGTTGCTTCCCTCCCTTACTCTATTGCTTTCACTTTGATCCTTATTGTAAGGGCGAGAGACTCTAAGTTGTGGAGATTCCTCGCAAACGGGAAAGAGTAAAGAAAAGAAGAACACCGTGGTATTCAAGTTGATCATTGGATCACTTGAGAGGAGTTGAGTGCAACTCTCGTCCATTGGGACGCCACAACGTGGAGTAGGCAAGTGTTGTACTTGGCCGAACCACAGGATAATTCCTCATGTCTCTTGTGCTTGTTCTCACTGTGTCTATTGTGCTTCACAAGAGCTCTCCTTAGCCACTTGATTTTATTGTGCTAACTCATAACCAAGTTTTGTGGCTTTAAGTTTCAAGTTTTTACAGGATCACCTATTCACCCCCCCCTCTAGGTGCTCTCAATTGGTATCGAAGCCGTTCTCTTCACGAAAGGGACTAATCGCCCGAAGAGATGGATCTTAAGGGCAAGGGGATGGTGATCAACGACAAGGAGAAGGAGTCCTTCATCAATGAGCCAAAAGACGACAAGCCCACCGACTCAGGCTCAAGTCATAAGAAGAAGGACGGGAAGAAGAAGAGGCGTATCAAGAAGATCGTCTACTACGACGACAGCGACGAGTCTTCTTCTTCCCAAAAGGACGACGATGACAATGACTACGAGAAAAAGAAGACGGTTAACTTGAACTTTTCTTTTGATTACTCTCGTATTCCGCAAAGTTCCAATGCTCATTTGCTTTCCATTCCCCTCAGTAAACCTCCTCACTTTGATGGAGAGGACTACAGATTTTGGAGTCACAAAATGCGTAGCCACTTGTTCTCTCTCCATCTAAGTATATGGGTATGGGAGATAGTAGAAAATGGAATGCAATTTGATAGTACGGATAGTCCCATGTTCATCAATGAACAAATTCATAAAAATGCACAAGCTACTACTGTTCTTTTAGCGTCATTGTGCAGGGATGAATACCATAAGGGGAGCGGCTTGGATAACGCCAAGCAGATTTGGGACACCCTCAGGATCTCTCATGAGGGAAATGACGTCACCATGCTCACCAAGATGGAGTTGGTGGAGGGCGAACTTGGGAGGTTCGCAATGATCAGGGGGGAGGAGCCAACCCAAACATATAACAGGCTCAAGACCCTCGTCAACAAAATAAGGAGCTATGGAAGCACACGATGGACGGACCACGACGTCGTCTGACTTATGCTAAGGTTCTTCACCGTCCTTGATCCTCATCTTGTTAACTCTATTCATGAGAATCCATGGTACACCAAGATGACGCCCGAAGAAATACTTGGGAAGTTTGTGAGCGAGCGAATGATGATCAAGGAGGCGAGATACGTTGATGAGGCACTAAATGGCCCAATCCATGAGCCTCAAACCGTTGCTCTCAAAGCAACAAGTAGCAGGGAGGCGCTACCTAGCAAGGTGGCGCAAGTTGAGGCGGCAGGGCTCAACGTGGAAGAAATGGCCCTCATCATCAAGCGCTTCAAGACAGCGCTAAAGGGTCGCAAGGAGCATCCTAAAAAGAACAAGACAAAGGGAAAGTGCTCCTGCTTCAAATGCGGTAAGGTTGGTCACTTTATTGCTAATTGTCCCGATAATGATAGTGACCAGGATCAAGAAAAGAAGAGGGAAAAGAAGAAGACTTACAAGAAGGCTAAAGGCGAGGCACATCTTGGCAAAGAGTGGGACTCTGATTGTTCTTTGTGTGACTCCAACGACGAAGGACTCGCCGCCACCGCCTTCAACAAATCATCCCTCTTCCCCAATGAGCATCACACCTATCTCATGGCAAAAGAGAAGAAGGTAAGCACTCGCAATACTAGTACTTACGCTTCTTCAAGTGATGATGAATCTAGTGATGATGAAATAGACTATGCATGTTTATTCAAAGGATTAGATAGAACCAAAATTGATAAGATCAATGAATTGATTGATGCCTTGAATGAGAAGAATAGACTTTTAGAAAAGCAAGAAGATCTTCTGTATGATGAGCATGATAAATTTGTTAGTGCGCAAAATTCTCTTGCTCTAGAAGTTAAAAGAAATGAAATGCTTTCATGTGAATTATCTACGTGCCATGAATCTATTTCTAGCCTAAGGAGTATCAATGATGACTTGAAGACTAAGTTAGAAGTAGCTAATAAATCAACCTCTTGTGTACAACATGTAGTAATTTGCAGTAGGTGTAAAGACTTTAATGTTGATGCATGTGTTGAGCACCTTACTTCTATTGCAAAATTAAATGATGAAGTGGCTAGTCTTAATACCCAACTTAAGAATAGAAAAAATGATTTTGATAAACTAAAATTTACAAGGGATGCCTACACTATTGGTAGACACCCCTCAATTAAGGATGGGCTTGGCTTTAAGAAGGAAGCCAAGCACTTAACAAGTCATAAGGCTCTCATCTCCGCCAAGGAGAAAGGGAAGGCTCCAATGACTAATAGTGCTAAAAAGAACCATGCTTTCATGTATCATGATAGGAGATATTCTAGGAATGTTCATTATGATAGAAGTTATAATGCTTTTGATTCACATACCATGATTGCTTCAAGTTCTTCTATTATGCATGGTAGAAATTTGGCTAGGAAAAATGTTATTCATCACATGCCTAGAAGAAATGTTGTTCATGTACCTAGGAATGAAAGTAATGAACACTCTACAATTTACCATGCTTGCAATGCTTCCTTTGCAATTTGTAGAAAGGATAAGAAAGTGATTGCTAGGAAATTAGGGGCAAAATGCAAGGGAGATAAGACTTGCATTTGGGTCCCTAAGGCTATTGTAACTAACCTTGTAGGACCCAACAAGAGTTGGGTACCTAAGACCCAAGCCTAATTTTCCTTGCAGGTTTATGCATCTGGGGGATCAAGCTGGATTATCGACAGCGGATGCACAAACCACATGACGGGGGAGAAGAAGATGTTCACCTCCTACGTCAAGAATAAAGATTCCCAAGATTCAATCATATTCGGTGACGGGAATCAAGGCAAGGTTAAAGGCTTAGGCAAGATAGCCATCTCAAATGAGTACTCTATCTCCAATGTATTTTTAGTAGAGTCGCTAGGTTATAATCTTCTATCGGTTAGTCAATTATGTAATATGGGATACAATTGCTTATTCACAAATGTAGATGTGTCTGTCTTTAGAAGGAGTGATGGTTCATTAGCTTTTAAGGGTGTACTAGACGACAAACTCTATTTAGTTGATTTTGCAAAGGAGGAGGCCGGTCTAGATGCATGCTTAATCGCTAAGACTAGCATGGGCTGGCTGTGGCATCGCCGTCTAGCACATGTGGGGATGAAGAACCTTCACAAACTTCTAAAGGGAGAACATGTGTTAGGTCTAACAAATATGTATTTCGAAAAAGATAGACCTTGTGCAGCTTGTCAAGCAGGTAAACAAGTGGGAAGTGCGCATCACAGTAAGAATGTGATGACCACATCAAGACCCCTGGAGATGCTGCATATGGACCTCTTCGGACCCGTCGCCTACCTTAGCATCAGGGGAAGTAAGTATGGTTTAGTAATTGTTGATGATTTTTCCCGCTTCACTTGGGTATTCTTTTTGCAGGATAAATCTAAAACCCAAGGGACCCTCAAGCGCTTCCTAAGGAGAGCTCAAAATGAGTTTGAGCTCAAAGTGAAGAAGATAAGGAGCGACAATGGGTCCAAGTTCAAGAACCTTCAAGTGGAGGAGTACCTTGAGGAGGAAGGAATCAAGCACGAGTTCTCCGCTCCCTACACACCACAGCAAAATGGTGTGGTAGAGAGGAAGAACAGGATGCTCATAGACATCGCGAGGACGATGCTTGGAGAATTCAAGACGCCCGAGCGGTTTTGGTCGGAAGCTGTGAACACGGCTTGCCACACCATAAACCGAGTCTACCTTCATCGCCTCCTCAAGAAGACGTCATACGAGCTACTAACCGGTAACAAACCCAACGTTTCGTATTTTCAAGTTTTTGGGAGTAAATGCTACATTCTAGTGAAGAAAGGTAGAAATTCAAATTTTGCTCCCAAAGCTGTAGAAGGGTTTTTGTTAGGTTATGACTCAAATACAAAGGCGTATAGAGTCTTCAACAAATCATCGGGTTTGGTTGAAGTCTCTAGCGACGTTGTATTTGATGAGACTAATGGCTCTCCAAGAGAGCAAGTTGAGCTTGATGATGTAGATGAGGATGATGTTCTAACGGACGCAATTCGTACCATGGCGATTGGAGACGTGCGACCACAGGAACACAAGGAGCAAGATCAACCTTCTTCCTCAACGACGGTGCACCCCCCCAACTCAAGTTGATGAACAGGTACCTCAAGAGGAGGCATGTGATCAAGGGGGAGCACAGGATGTCCAAGTTGAAGAGGAAGAAGCACCACAGGTCCCTCCGACTCAAGTTCGAGCGATGATTCAAAGGAACCATCCCGTCGACCAGATTTTGGGTGACATTAGCAAGGGAGTAACCACTCGCTCTAGATTAGCTAATTTCTGTGAGCATTACTATTTTGTCTCTTCTATTGAACCTTTCAGGGTAGAAGAGGCCTTGCTAGATCCGGACTGGGTGTTGGCCATGCAGGAAGAGCTCAACAACTTCAAGAGAAATGAAGTTTGGACACTGGTGCCGCGTCCCAAGCAAAATGTTGTGGGAACCAAGTGGGTGTTCCGCAACAAACAGGATGAGCACGGGGTAGTGACAAGGAACAAGGCTCGACATGTGGCAAAAGGTTATGCCCAAGTCGCAGGTTTGGACTTTGAGGAGACTTTCGCTCCTGTGGCTAGGCTAGAGTCGATTCGTATTTTGTTAGCCTATGCCGCTCACCATTCTTTCAGGTTGTTCCAAATGGACGTAAAGAGTGCTTTCCTCAACGGGCCAATCAAGGAGGAGGTGTACGTGGAGCAACCCCCTGGCTTCGATGATGAACGGTACCCCAACCACGTGTGTAAGCTCTCTAAGGCGCTCTATGGACTTAAGCAAGCCCCAAGAGCATGGTATGAATGCCTTAGAGACTTTTTAATTGCTAATGCTTTCGAGGTTGGGAAAGCCGATCCAACTCTTTTCACTAAGACATGTGATGGTGACTTATTTGTGTGCCAAATTTATGTCGATGACATAATATTTGGTTCTACTAACCAAAAGTCTTGTGAAGAGTTTAGCAGGGTGATGACTCAGAAAATCGAGATGTCGATGATGGGCGAGTTGAACTACTTCCTTGGATTCCAAGTGAAGCAACTCAAGGACAGCACCTTCATCTCTCAAACGAAGTATACGCAACACTTGCTCAAGCGGTTTGGGATGAAGGACGCCAAGCCTGCAAAGACTCCAATGGGAACCGACGGACATGTCGACCTCAACAAAGGAGGTAAGTCCGTTGATCAAAAGGCATACCGGTCTATGATAGGGTCTTTACTTTATTTATGTGCTAGTAGATCGGATATTATGCTTAGTGTATGCATGTGTGCTAGATTTCAATCCGATCCAAGGGAGTGTCAGTTAGTGGCCATGAAGCGAATTCTTAGATATTTAGTCGCTACACATTGCTTCGGGATCTGGTATCCAAAGGGGTCTACCTTTGACTTGATTGGATATTCAGACTCCGATTGTGCTGGATGTAAGGTCAATAGGAAGAGTACATCAGGGACGTGCCAATTCCTAGGAAGGTCCCTGGTGTCATGGAGTTCTAAGAAAGAAACTTCTGTTGCCCTATCCACCGCTGAGGCTGAGTACGTTGCCGTAGGACAGTGTTGCGCGCAACTACTTTGGATGAGGCAAACCCTCAGGGACTTTGGCTACAATCTGAGCAAAGTCCCACTCCTATGTGACAATGAGAGTGCTATCCGCATGGCGGACAATCCTGTTGAGCACAGCCGCACAAAGCACATAGACATCCGACATCACTTTTTGAGAGACCACCAGCAAAAGGGAGATATCGAAGTGTTTTATATTAGTACCGAGAACCAGCTAGCCGATATCTTTACCAAGCCTTTAGATGAAAAGACCTTTTGCAGGCTGCGTAGTGAGCTAAATGTCTTAGATTCGTGGAACTTGGATTGATGTGTAGCATACATGTGTCTTATGCTTTGATCATGTTCCCTTATGCATATTGTTGTTTTTTTATGGTGCTCAAGTTGTACAAGCACTCCCCGGACCTCACAAGTCCATTTGCGAGTGATGCACATATTTAGGGGGAGATGTGCTACAACTTGACCCTTTGAGACTAACCATGTGTTTGAGCTTGCTTGATTTAGTCTCAAAGGTGGATTGAAAGGGAAAGGTGAACTTGGACCATGCAAGACTTCCACTGCACTCCGATGAGAGGGTAACTTACTCCAAGTTCATCTCTATATTCTTATTGCCTTTTTACTCTTATTTGAGGATTTTGGTGAGGCAATGGGGTTTAAAGGCCAAGATTGATCCCGTTTTGGTGCTTGATGCCAAAGGGGGAGAAAATAAGGCCAAAGCAAGAAATGGATCAGCTACCACTTGAGAATTTTGAAAATGAAAATAATAGAATTAGAGCTTTTGGTTTGTCAAAATACTCTTATTGTCTCTTATTGTCAAAAGTTGATCTCTTGTGGGGAGAATGTTTGATTATGGGAAAAAGAGGGAGTTTTTGAATTCTTGATCAATTTCTCTTGGAATACCTCTCTCTATGCCTCAACAAGTGACTTTGACTTAGAGATAGGAAATTGAGTTTGATTTGCAAAAACAAACCAAGTGGTGGCAAAGAATGATCCAAATATGCCAAATTTGAATCAAAACAAATTTATGTTCTCATTTGCATTGATGTTGCACTTCTTTTAGTTGTTTTTTGTTGTGTTGGCATAAATCACCAAAAAGGGGGAGATTGAAAGGGAAATGTGCCCTTGGGCCATTTCTAAGTATTTTGGTGATCTAGTGCCAACACAAATGGTTTAAGTGTGAAACTATGTCAAATGGTGGAAGAAGTGCAAAGTCAACACAAAGGTATGATTCTAGACTTAGTACATTGGTTTTTGTGTACTAACATATTTCTCTAAGTGCTAGAATCAGAGAAAATACAATTGGAAAGACTTGGCTCGAGCAGCCAAGACTCTGCTCAGTCTGGGTGCACCGGACAGTGTCCAGTGTGCCAGGCTGGCGTCTGTTCAACTGGCTGCTCTCGGGTCTCGACGGCGGTGTACGGCTATAAATCACCGGACTGTCCGGTGGTGCACCGGACAGTGTCCGGTGAGTCGTCTGCGGCGAAGTCGCTGCTCTCGGGAACCAAGTCAACAGCGTACGACTATAATTCACCGGACTTTCCGGTGAGACACCGGACTGTCCGGTGAGACAATGGTCGGGCGCGCCAACGGTCGGCCGCGCAATCCACGCGTGACACGTGGCCGAGCCAACAGTCAGATGGGAGCACCGGACTGTCCGGTGTGCACCGGACAGTGTCCGGTGCGCCAACAGCTCCAAGTCTTCAACGGTCGGCTGCGCCATAATAGGAAAGAAATCCGCATCGGACAGTGTTCGGTGGTGCACCGGACTGTCCGGTGCGCCAGTCGACAGAAGGCAAGAATTGCCTTCCTGGATTGCTCTCAACGGCTCCTAGCTGCCTTGGGGCTATAAAAGGGACCCCTAGGCGCATGAAGGAGGGCACCAAGCATACTTTAATCATTCTTGATCATTCACACTCCGTCTTTGCGCACTTGTTTGACATTCTTAGTGATTTGAGCTCCGTTCTAGTGAGAACCTTGTGATATTCATTTGAGCTCAAGTCTTGCCCGTGTGTGTACGTATTGCTGTGGATTTGTGTGTGTTGCTTCCCTCCCTTACTCTATTGCTTTCACTTTGATCCTTATTGTAAGGGCGAGAACTCCAAGTTGTGGAGATTCCTCGCAAACGGGAAAGAGTAAAGAAAAGAAGAACACCGTGGTATTCAAGTTGATCATTGGATCACTTGAGAGGAGTTGAGTGCAACTCTCGTCCATTGGGACGCCACAACGTGGAGTAGGCAAGTGTTGTACTTGGCCGAACCACAGGATAATTCCTCATGTCTCTTGTGCTTGTTCTCACTGTGTCTATTGTGCTTCACAAGAGCTCTCCTTAGCCACTTGATTTTATTGTGCTAACTCATAACCAAGTTTTGTGGCTTTAAGTTTCAAGTTTTTACAGGATCACCTATTCACCCCCCTCTAGGTGCTCTCAGATAGTGACTTGAGCTCTAGTTGAGTAGTGAACTCCCCGCATTGTGTTGTGAGCTCAAGTTGTGACTTGTGTGCGTGTTTGTCTTCGTGCTTTGAGTCTTGTGTCTGTTGCTCTCCCCTCCTTTACTTCCGTACTTCTTTGTGATCATCATTTATAAGGGCGAGATCCAAATTGTGGAGATTCCTCGCGAACGGGAGATAGTAAAAGAAGGAAAAACACCGTGGTATTCAAGTTGATCATTGGATCACTTGATGAAAGGGAATTAGGCTTACACCTATTTTCCTAAATGATTTTGGTGGTCGAATTGCCCAACACAAATAATTGGACTAACTAGTTTGCTCTAGTGTATGAGTTCTACAGGTGCAAAAGGTTCACACTTAGCCAATAAAAAGACCAAGCAAAGGGTTCAACGGAAAGAGCAAGGGATAACTGAAGGCTGCCCTGGCCTGGCACACCGAACTGTCCGGTGCACCACCGGACAATGTCCGGTGCACCAGGGTGCTCCAGGCTCAACTCTTCAGCTTCGGGAAAATCCAGGGCGCTCCGCTATAATTCACCAGACATGTCCGGTGTACACCGGACAGTGTCCGGTGTACACCGGACAGTGTCCGGTGCACCAGAGGAGAGCAGCTCTGGAACTCGCCAGCGTCGAGAAGACGTCCGCTATAATTCACCGGACATGTCCGGTGCACACCGGACTGTCTGGTGTGACAACGGAGCAACGGCTACTTTGGCGCCAACGGTCACCTGCAGGCGCATTGAATGCGCGCCAGCGCGCGCAGAAGTCAGGCACGCCCATGCTGGGGCACCGGACACTGTACAGTACATGTCCGGTGCGCCACCGGACATCAAGGCGAGCCTAGAAGACAGAGCTCCAACAGTCGGAACCCAACGGCTTTGGTGACGTGGCTGGCGCACCGGACATGTCCGGTGTGCACCGGACTATTCGGTGCACCATACGACAGACAGCCTCCACCAACGGTCATGTTTGGTGGTTGGGGCTATAAATACCCCAACCACCCCACCATTCATGGCATCCAAGTTTCTACACTTCAACACTCTACAAGAGCTCTAGCATTCATTCCAAGCACACAAAAGAGATCAAATCCTCTCCCAACTCCACATCAAGCTTTAGTGATTAGAGAGAGTGATTTGCCGTGTTCATTTGAGCTCTTGCACTTGGATCGCTTCTTTTCTTTCTCATTTGTTCTTGTGTTCAACATTCATTCACTTGTAATCGAAGCAAGAGACACCAATTGTGTGGTGGTCCTTGCGGGGACTTTGTGTCCCGAGTGATTGAGAAGAAGAAGCTCACTCGATCCGAGGGATCGTTTGAGAGAGGGAAGGGTTGAAAGAGACCCGGCCTTTGTGGCCTCCTCAATGGGGAGTAGGTTTGCAAAAACCGAACCTCGGTAAAACAAATCCACGTGTCTCACTCTTCATTCGCTTGCGATTTGTTTTGCGCCCTCTCTCACGGACTTGCCATTGTTTCTAACGCTAACCCGGCTTGTAGTTGTGATTATCTTTGTAAATTTCAGCTTTGCCCTATTCACCCCCCCTCTAGGCGACTTTCAATTGGTATCAGAGCCACGGTGCTTCATTAGAGCCTAACCGCTCAAAGTGATGTCGGGAGAACTCGCCAAGAGGGAGATGGAGAAAAACTCCTCCAACAAAGGGAAGGGGAAAGAGAAGAAATCCTCTCGCTACAAGTCACGGGTCAACTTCATCGGAAGAGTCCCGCAACAAGAGGAAGGAGAAGAAAAACTCCTCCAACAAAGGGAAGGGGAAAGAGAAGAAATCCTCTTCCCACAAGTCGGATCGGAGAGGCGACAAGCACAAGAGGATGAGGAAAGTGGTCTACTACGAGACCGACTCTTCATCACCATCGACCTCCGACTCTGATGCACCGTCCGTTACTTCTAAGCGCCAAGAGCGCAAGAAGTATAGTAAGATTCCTCTACGCTATCCCCATATTTCAAAACATACTCCTTTGCTCTCCGTTCCATTAGGCAAACCACCGGTTTTTGACGGTGAAGATTATAATATGTGGAGTGACAAAATGAGGCATCATCTAACCTCACTCCACACAAGCATATGGAATGTTGTTGAGTTTGGTGTACAGGTGCCATCCGTAGGGGATGAAGACTACGACTCGGATGAGGTGGCCCAAATTCACCACTTTAACTCCCAAGCCACTACTATACTCCTCGCCTCTCTAAGTCGAGAGGAGTATAATAAAGTGCAAGGGTTAAAAAGTGCAAAGGAAATTTGGGACGTACTCAAGACCGCGCACGAAGGAGACGAGGTGACAAAGATCACCAAGCGGGAAACGATCGAGGGGGAGCTTGGTCGCTTCATGCTTCACCAAGGGGAGGATCCACAAGCCATGTACAACCGCTTGAAGACCTTAGTGAACCAAGTGCGCAACCTCGGGAGCAAAAAATGGGATGACCATGAGATGGTCAAGGTTATTCTTAGATCCCTCGTATTTCTTAACCCTACACAAGTTCAATTAATTCGAGGTGATCCTAGATATAAGCTAATGTCTCCCGAGGAAGTTATAGGAAAATTTGTGAGCTTTGAGCTAATGATTAAAGGCTCAAAGAAAATCATCGAGCAAGGCACCTCCTCCACACCCGAAGCACAACCGGTCGCATTCAAAGCGACGGAGGAGAAGAAAGAGGAGTCTACATCGAGTAGACAACCCATTGACGCTTCCAAGCTCGACAACGAGGAGATGGCGCTCATCATCAAGAGCTTCCGTCAAATCCTCAAACAAAGGAGGGGGAAGGACTACAAACCCCGCTCCAAGAAAGTGTGCTACAAATGTGGTAAGCCCGGTCATTTTATTGCAAAATGCCCAATATCTAGTGACAGTGACAGGGGCGACGACAAGAAGGGCAAGAGGAGAGAAAAGAAGAGGTACTACAAGAAGAAGGGCGGTGATGCCCATGTTTGCCGGGAGTGGGACTCCGACGAGAGCTCCACCGACTTCTCCTCCGACGAGGACGCCGCCAACATCGCCGTCACCAAGGGCCTCCTCTTCCCCAACGTCGGCTACAAGTGCCTCATGGCAAAGGACGGCAAAAGGAAGAAGGTTAAATCAAAATCCTCCACTAAATATGAATCTTCTAGTGATGATAATGCTAGTGATGAGGAAGATAATTTGCGTACCCTTTTTGCCAACCTTAACATGGAACAAAAGGAAAAACTAAATGAGCTAATTAGTGCCATCCATGAAAAGGATGATCTCTTGGACTCCCAAGAGGACTTCCTTATTAAAGAAAATAAGAAGCATGTTAAGGTTAAGAATGCCTATGCTCTAGAAGTAGAAAAATGTCAAAAATTATATAATGAGCTAAGCACATGCCATGATTTAATTGCCAACCTTAGAAATGAAAATGCTAGTTTAAATGCTAAGGTTGATTCTCATGTTTGTAATGTTTCAATTCCCGATCTTAGAGATGATAATGTTTATTTACTTGCTAAGATTGATGAATTGAACATTTCTCTTACTAGCCTTAGAGATGAAAATGAAAAATTACTTGCTAAGGCTAGAGATTTTGATGTTTGCAATGCTACCATTTCTAACCTTAGAAGTGAAAATGATATATTACATGCTAAGATTATAGAATTAAAATCTTGCAAACCTTCTACATCTACTGTTGAGCACACTACTATTTGTACTAGATGTAGAGATGTTGATATTAATGCTATTCATGATCATATGATCTTAATTAAACAACAAAATGATCATATAGCAAAATTAGATGCTAAAATTGCCGAGCATGAACTTGAAAATGAAAAATTTAAATTTGCTCGTAGTATGCTCTATAATGGGAGACGCCCTGGCATTAAGGATGGCATTGGCTTCCAAAGGGGAGACAATGTCAAAATTAATGCCCCTCCTAAGAAACTATCTAACTTTGTTAAGGGCAAGGCTCCCATGCCTCAGGATAACGAGGGTTACATTTTGTACCCTGCCGGTTATCCTGAGAGCAAAATCAGGAGAATTCATTCTAGGAAGTCTCACTCTGGCCCTAACCATGCTTTTATGTATAAGGGTGAGACATCTAGCTCTAGGCAACCAACCCGTGCTAAGTTGCCTAAGAAAAAGTCTCCTAATGCATCAAATGATCATAGCATTTCATTCAAAACTTTTGATGCATCATATGTGCTTACTAACAAATCTGGCAAGGTAGTTGCCAAGTTTGTTGGGGCAAACACAAGGGCTCCAAGACTTGTGTTTGGGTACCCAAAGTTCTTGTTTCTAATGCCAAAGGACCCAAAACCGTTTGGGTACCTAAAACAAAGAACTAAACTTGTTTTGTAGGTTTATGCATCCGGGGGCACAAGTTGGATCATTGATAGCGGGTGCACCAACCACTATGACAGGGGAGAAAAAGATGTTCTCCTCATACGAGAAAAACCAAGATCCCCAACGAGCGATCACATTCGGGGATGGAAACCAAGGTTTGGTCAAAGGTTTGGGTAAAATTGCTATATCTCCTGACCATTCTATTTCCAATGTTTTTCTTGTTGATTCCTTAGATTACAATTTGCTTTCTGTATCCCAATTATGTCAAATGGGCTACAACTGTCTCTTTACTGATGTAGGTGTCACTGTCTTTAGAAGAAGTGATGATTCAATAGCTTTTAAGGGAGTGTTAGAGGGTCAGCTATACTTGGTAGATTTTGATAGAGCTGAACTCGACACTTGCTTAATTGCTAAGACTAATATGGGTTGGCTATGGCACCGCCGACTAGCCCATGTTGGAATGAAGAATCCTCATAAGCTTCTAAAGGGAGAACACATTTTAGGACTAACAAATGTTCATTTTGAGAAAGACAGGATCTGTAGCGCTTGTCAAGCTGGGAAGCAAGTTGGTGTTCATCATCCACATAAGAACATCATGACGACTGACAGGCCACTGGAGCTCCTACACATGGATTTATTCGGCCCGATCGCTTACATAAGCATCGGCGGGAGTAAGTACTGTCTAGTTATTGTGGATGATTATTCTCGCTTCACTTGGGTGTTCTTTTTGCAGGAAAAATCACAGACCCAAGAAACCTTAAAGGAATTCTTGAGACGAGCTCAAAATGAGTTCGGCTTAAGGATCAAAAAAATAAGAAGCGACAACGGGACGGAGTTCAAGAACTCACAAATTGAAGGCTTCCTTGAGGAGGAGGGCATCAAGCATGAGTTCTCTTCTCCCTACACGCCTCAACAAAATGGTGTAGTGGAGAGGAAGAACCGAACTCTATTGGACATGGCAAGAACCATGCTTGATGAGTACAAGACACCGGATCAGTTTTGGGCCGAAGCGGTTAACACCGCTTGCTACGCCATCAACCGGTTATATCTACACCGAATCCTCAAGAAGACATCCTATGAACTCCTAACCGGTAAAAAGCCAAACATTTCATATTTTAGAGTCTTTGGTAGTAAATGTTTCATTCTTGTTAAAAGAGATAGAAAATCTAAATTTGCTCCTAAGACTGTAGAAGGCTTTTTACTAGGATATGACTCAAACACAAGGGCATATAGAGTCTTTAACAAGTCCTCAGGACTTGTTGAAGTTTCTTGTGACGTTGTGTTTGATGAGACTAACGGCTCTCAAGTAGAGCAAGTTGATCTTGATGAGATAGGTAATGAAGAGGCTCCGTGCATCGCGCTAAGGAACATGTCCATTGGGGATGTGTGTCCTAAGGAATCTGAAGAGCCTCCAAATGCACAAGATCAACCATCCTCCTCCACGCAAGCATCTCCACCAACTCAAGATGAGGACGAGGCTCAAGTTGATGAAGGAGAAAATCAAAATGATGACCCACCTCAAGATGATGGCAACGATCAAGGGGGAGATGCAAATGATCAAGACAAGGAGGATGAAGTTACAAGGCCGCCACACCCAAGAGTCCACCAAGCAATCCAACAAGATCACCCCATCGACACCATCCTCGGCGACATTCATAAGGGGGATCATGACACAAAAATTCGAGATGTCGACGATGGGGGAGTTGAAGTATTTCTTAGGATTCCAAGTCAAGCAACTCCAAGAAGGCACCTTCATTTGCCAAACGAAGTACACACAAGACATTTTAAACAAGTTTAGGATGAAGGATGCCAAGCCCATCAAGACACCCATGGGAACAAACGGGCATCTCGACCTCGACACGAGAGGTAAATCCGTAGATCAAAAGGTATACCGGTCGATGATAGGTTCATTGCTTTACTTATGTGCATCGCGACCGGACATTATGCTTTCTGTTTGCATGTGTGCAAGATTCCAATCCGACCCTAAGGAATCTCACCTTACGGCCGTAAAACGAATCTTGAGATATTTAGTTTATACTCCTAAGTTTGGGCTTTGGTACCCTCGGGGATCCACATTTGATTTAATTGGTTATTCGGATGCCGATTGGGCAGGGTGTAAAATCAATAGAAAGAGCACATCGAGGACTTGCCAGTTCTTGGGAAGATCCTTGGTGTCTTGGGCTTCAAAGAAGCAAAATTCGGTCGCGCTTTCCACCGCTGAAGCCGAGTATATTGCCGCAGGCCACTGTTGCGTGCAATTGCTTTGGATGAGGCAAACCCTGTGGAACTATGGTTACAAATTGACCAAAGTTCCCCTTCTATGTGATAATGAGAGTGCTATCCGCATGGCGGATAATCCAGTTGAGCATAGCCGCACTAAACACATAGCCATTCGGTATCATTTTCTTAGGGATCGCCAACAAAAGGGGGATATCGAGATTGCTTATATTAATACTAAAGATCAATTAGCCGATATCTTTACCAAGCCTCTTGATGAACAAACTTTTACCAAACTTAGGCATGAATTAAATATTCTTGATTCTAGGAACTTCTTTTGTTAACTTGCACACATAGCTCATGAATATACCTTTGATCATGTCTCTTTTATATATGCTATGACTAATGTGTTTTCAAGTCTATTTCAAACCAAGTCATAGGTATATTGAAAGGGAATTGGAGTCTTCGGCGAAGACAAAGGCTTCCACTCCGTAACCCATACCTCGCCGTTGCTCCAAGTCACGCTTCTTCCTTGGGGGAGAAAACATAAAGCAAAAGGACTCCGTCTTTGGTATAATCTTCACTTATATGTTTTATTTGCCAAAGGGCAGAAAGTAGTAAGAAAAGGGCTTACATTTCACTCTAAGTATATGTTTTTGGCGATTAATGCCAAAGGGGGAGAAAGTATAGAGCCCAAAGCAAAAGGACCGCACCACCACCCTAATTTTTAAAAATGAGTTTCGATTGGTAAATTTCAAAGTATCATGTTTTTCAATTTGATATCTTATTGTGTTCAAAAGGGGGAGAAAGTAGCACTTTCAAAATTTATATCTTAAAACCCTCTTGAACACTAAGAGGAGAATTTATTGAGGGGGAGTTTTGTTTTAGTCAAAGGAAAAGCATTTGAAATAGGGGGAGAAAATTTCAAATCTTGAAAATGCTTCGCAAAATCTTATTCCTTTACCTTTGACTATTTGCAAAAGAACCTTGAAAAGATTTTACAAAAGGATTTGCAAAAACAAAACATGTGGTGCAAGCGTGGTCCAAAATGTTAAAAAGGAAGAAACAATCCATGCGCATCCTAAGTATTTATATTGGCTCAATTCCAAGTGACCTTTGCACTTATCTTTTGCAAACTAGTTCAATAATGTATGTTTATATTTGTTTTGGTTTGTGTTGGCATCAATCACCAAAAAGAAGGAGATTGAAAGGGAATTAGGCTTACACCTATTTTCCTAAATGATTTTGGTGGTCGAATTGCCCAACACAAATAATTGGACTAACTAGTTTGCTCTAGTGTATGAGTTCTACAGGTGCAAAAGGTTCACACTTAGCCAATAAAAAGACCAAGCAAAGGGTTCAACGGAAAGAGCAAGGGATAACCGAAGGCTGCCCTGGCCTGGCACACCGGACAATGTCCGGTGCACTAAGGCGCTCCAGGCTCAACTCTTCAGCTTCGAGAAAATCCAGGGTGCTCCGCTATAATTCACCGGACATGTCCGGTGTACACCGGAGAGTGTCCGGTGCACCAGAGGAGAGCAGCTCTGGAACTCGCCAGCGTCGGGAAGACGTCCGCTATAATTCACCGGACATGTCCGGTGCATACCGGACTATCCGGTGTGACAGCAGAGCAACGGCTACTTCGGCGCCAACGGTCACCTGCAGGCGCATTGAATGCACGCCAGCGCGCGCAGAAGTCAGGCACGCCCATGCTGGGGCACCGGACACTGTACAGTACATGTCCGGTGCGCCACCGGACATCAAGGCGAGCCCAGAAGACAGAGCTCCAACGGTCGGAACCCAACGGCTTTGGTGACGTGGCTGGCGCACCGGACATGTCCGGTGTGCACCGGACTGTCCGATGCACCATACGACAGACAGCCTCTACCAACGGTCATGTTTGGTGGTTGGGGCTATAAATACCCCAACCACCCCACCATTCATGGCATCCAAGTTTCTACACTTCAACACTCTACAAGAGCTCTAGCATTCATTCCAAGCACACAAAAGAGATCAAATCCTCTCCCAACTCCACATCAAGCTTTAGTGATTAGAGAGAGTGATTTACCGTGTTCATTTGAGCTCTTGCGCTTGGATCGCTTCTTTTCTTTCTCATTTGTTCTTGTGTTCAACATTCATTCACTTGTAATCGAAGCAAGAGACACCAATTGTGTGGTGGTCCTTGCGGGGACTTTGTGTCCCTAGTGATTGAGAAGAAGAAGCTCACTCGATCCGAGGGATCGTTTGAGAGAGGGAAGGGTTGAAAGAGACCCGACCTTTGTGGCCTCCTCAACGGGGAGTAGGTTTGCAAAAACCGAACCTCGGTAAAAACAAATCCACGTGTCTCACTCTTCATTCGCTTGCGATTTGTTTTGCGCCCTCTCTCGCAGACTTGCTATTGTTTCTAACGCTAACCCGGCTTGTAGTTGTGATTATCTTTGTAAATTTCAGCTTCGCCCTATTCACCCTCCCCTCTAGGCGACTTTCACTTGAAAGGGGTTGAGTGCAACCCTTGTCCATTGGGACACCACAACGTGGAGTAGGCAAGTGCTACTTGGCCGAACCACAGGATAAATCATCGTGTCTCTTGTGCCTGTTTTTTATTGTGACTATTGTGTTTCACAAGAGCTCTGTCCTTAGCCACTTGTTTCTATTGAGCTAACCCTTAACCAAGTTTTTGTGGCTACAAGTGTTTGATTTTTTACAGGATCACCTATTCACCCCCCCTCTAGGTGCTCTCAACTTCTTGGTATTCCACCTGTCGTCCATGCTAGTTCAAGGAGTAATACAAATAGGTCCTGGTTTTTGTGGATTTGACCCTGTATTTTCTAGAAAGTCGTCCCACCGTTCATTTTTCAATCAAAAGAGGTAAAATAAATCAGGTATTTCATAAAATCATTTATAGATGTTTTAAGTGTAAAATTAATTCAACAAACTTAGAAAATTCATAACTTCTTCGGTTTAACTCCGAATCTAGTGATTCTCAAACCAACAGTCTCGTAGCGATGTGTAGAATATTCTTACACAGTTTGTTTTCATGTTTAGTGTAATGTTATTTTTATGCACTCCTTGTCTATCTGTATGTATTGCTACGCATAGAAGCGAGGTGACAGAAATTCGAATACCAACATTGGAGAAGTACCTGGAGTTGCACCAAAAAGGCAAGTTGTGTCCTTGATCACTTTTTTACCTAATAATGTTCTCGATAATGACCGTGACATGCTCTGGTTAACTTGATGAGACCTAATAGGTTACCCTAATTTTGTTTATCCTACACCTTGCATACAAATGAACTATTGGATAGTTTTGCTCTACTCTATCTGGTTTTGGGATTAATGCTATATATGAATTATGATCATGATTTATCACTATTGCTGGATTATTTATTGATGATGATAAAGTTATTGTGTTAATTAGAACATGTAGCTTAACATGAGATAATAGTGCTACCACAAGGATGGAATGTGACACCCTTAGCTGATTAATTAGGAAAACTAGTGTGAGTTAATCATTTTCCGAAAGGGGCAAGCGAGGTGGAGAAGCTGCAGATACAGAGAGGTCCTCGATAAGTCGATCTGTCTATAATAGCTTTTTGAACGAGGGATTCCTATATCGCCTTCGACCCAGAAACCATACTAGGTTCTCTCATGCTAGTGAAACTTTGAAAAGGCCTTGTAGTGCTACCCTACCTTGCCTCTTCGATAGAGGTGTATGGGTTCCGTACAACCTAATGATAGATGAGTATCACGACTTGTAGGTAAAGATGTGCAACCTCTGTAGAGTGTAAAACTGGTATATCAGTCATGCTCACGGTCAAGAGCGACTCAGGACTCTCGCATGGTTTATTTATGGAATTAAATTTAATATGTCATTTGCATTGCATTTGTGGGATTTATCATTAAAGTGTGATCAATTATTTAGTTGTGTTGATATCTAATTATATCTAGTAACTGCTAATAAAATTTTAAACAACTTATTAAAAACAATGCTCAAGCTTAAACATTCTCCTTGGTAAGCCTTACATTTCACATGATTCTCCATCGTAAGTGAGATCATGCACATTATTCCCCACACTTGCTGAGCGATGAACGTATGTGAGCTCACCTTTGCTATAATCACACAAGGTCAAGAATAGGTACCGCAAGATGAGAATTACGAAGGATGCTACGATGATTTCGGAGAGGTTTAGGCCGTCGTCTCTCAGTCAACTATGGTTGCTGAGGATTGTTGTAGTCATATAATATGTTTATTTAGTTATTTTGTACAGAACCTCTATTATATAATAAAGATGCGACAATGATTTTTGTACCATTACTTATCATATATGTAAGCCTTATAATAACACACATTTAAGACGTGTCCGGATTTGCCCTTAAATCTGTGTGTGACACTAAAGCTCCGGATAGTTAAAACCCAATGCTAAAACTGTTAACAGGGGGTTCCTTTTCTTAATTTTACTATCAATTCTTAGACAACCAGTACTGAATTTAAGCGACAGAAGTGTTAGAGGAAAACATCCAGCTATCGATGCGGTTAAGCCGAATTGAACTCAGAGAGAGATTTTTTTTACTATCAATTCTTAGACAACCAGTACTGAATTGAACATCCAGCTATCTGGTGGTTGAACTCAGATAGGCGAGATGAACTCAGAGAGAGATTTTTTTTGCGGTTAAGCCGCTTTTTTCTGATGCTCCGATTGCTTACTGACACACTGACGCGTCACGCGTGAGAACTGGACTCAGCCACACTACTAACCGTGCCATCCCACGATTAAGCTAAGCACTCGTTCCACTCCACCGCTAATCTCCTATAGAAACGCGCTCGACCATTGACCGAGCTCAACAAACTCGGCTACATCCTAGGACTTCACTCAGACTGAACAAACAAAAGAGAAAACTCTGAAAGTCTGACGAAACTGAATGAGAACAAAACAGCAACAGAAATAACTCTGAAACGCTAACACTGCAATGACTGAATGACGACTGAATCTTGCTATCAGGAAGCCCTTCTCGAGTAGTGGGCGGCTGCGGCTCCCCGCTTTCCCACCGTGGCCTGCTCATGGCACACTGACGAGGGAAAATTTTTATCGCTGGGCCCCGATTTTTTTTACATATGGGCCAAAAATTTCGTCCCTTTTTGAAACTGGGCCCAAATAAGACGCAGCGCAGGCCCAGTTGTGAGACGTGAGCTAGGTTTTAGTCGCAGCCGTCCGCGTTCACCGAGTCTTCCTCTCTTTCCCACGCGCCGCAGCTTTCCCAATTCCCACGCGCCGCAGCACTGCAGCAGCCGCCGTCAAGTCGAATCGGTCGGACGTCGGAGAAGCCAGAAGCCTCCGCGCACGGCGCAGCTGTTGCTGCTAGCCTGCTACTTCCACTGGCCGGTACGTATCTTGTTAGCTTCTCAAGCACGATCTGGTCGTCGTTAGCCTTCTTGTTAGCTTCTTAAGCAGCCGCCGTCAAGTAGGATCTTGTCGTCGTTAGCTTCTACTTTTTAGGTAAATAGAAATATTAAAAGCAACCAAACTCCATGAGATAAACTGAATAAAAGTACTTGTGCTAGTTAACTTGTTTAGATTCATAGGTTATTGTCATTTTTTGTAAATAAAAATATTAAAAGTAGATACTTGCTTACCAATAATATATAATTATTTGAGATTATTGTAGTAACATATGGCATTTGAGGTTGAGAAAGATAATGCACATCCTAGAGGGCGTTCAAATGCAACTGTGATAAATTAACAAGGCGATTACCATCACAAAGGAAAATGTGTCATTGGAGCATCATCAAGCGGCGTTGCTGGTATGAGCACAATGCATGTAAACACTGTTGAGGTGGTCACACAAAACGGTAGGTACATATTAGTGTATTTATATGTGATGGTCAATAAAAATATCGTTGTTTCTGGAATGGTACTCGTGCACTTTTAAAATATTGTGGTTTTACATTAAAGGGAGGCGTGTGAAATTAAAAGGAGGCATTGAGAGCCCATGGAGCCATGGTGAGCCTTATGGAAATGATTTTAGTTGTAATTATTGCACTAGTCGTATCAAGGGTGGAGGTGCGACTCGTCTAAGAGAGCATTTGGGGGGATTGCCTGGAAATGTGGCTGCATGTATTAATGTTCCTCTTAATGTTAAGGCAATAATGACTGATGAAGTGATTGTTCGGAGAATAAGGAGGAGGCGAAATAGTGACATTAAACTCTATGTTGAGTGAGAGGTTAGAGAATCAAATAAAGGATTAAGGACTTTAAGTAAAGCAATAATTTCTCTAGATGAAGAAGGTCGAATACAGATGTCATTGAGAGAGTCACTAAAGGAATATGATGAGGAGAGGGTCATTAGTTGTTCTAGTCGTAGTAGGTCTACAAGTTGTTCTGCTAATCAACAAACTAGACTTGACAGGTAAACAATTTATTTTTAGTTAACAATCTTATTAGATCTTATCTGTGTGCTGACTATTATTTTTTATGGATGGATAGGTTCTATCGAAGTCCTAGTGTTTCACGGGGTCCTTGTGACATAGATCTGGCACATAGTAGGGCACAAACACAACCTCGGGTGGACATCATGCTTAGGGGCGGTAGCAGAGATATGCTAGGAAAAGCATTGATGAAGTGGTTTCACGCCAATGATATTCCTGGAAGTAAATCATATTGTCCATATTTTTGATCAGCCATTAAATTGGCACAAGAATGTGGACAAGGGGTGCACATCCCTATTGGAAAGGAATTAGATGGCAAATATTTGGATATGAACTATGAAGATATGAAGGCTCACATGACCAAATTCAAAGATGATTGAAAGGAATATGGTGTTACTGTCATGTGTGATTCATGGACAGGTAAAACATGATGAATTTTCATATGCTAATATTTTCATATACATTTACATTTCATATGCTAACATTTTTATATACATGACGTTTTAGGTCCTACCATGATGTGCATTATTAATTTCATTGTATATTGCAATGGAAGGATGTTTTTCCACAAGTCTATAAATGTAACTGGTCGTATTTAAAATGCAGAATTCATTTATGATTGTTTTAGAGAGGTGGTTGTTGATGAGCTTGCAATCTTAGACGAGTTTGCAAGCTTTTTAAGAGCCAATGTAACTGCATGTCTAGTAGATTGTTCACCCCAATCATAAATGAATTCTGCATTTTGAATACGACCAGTTGCATTTATACACTTGTGGAAAAACATCCTTTCATTGCAATATACCATAAAATTAATAATGCACATCATGGTAGTACCTAAAACATCATGTATACAAAATGTTAGCATATGAAATATAATTGTATATGAAAATGTTAGCATATGAAAATTCATCATGTTTTACCTGTCCATGAATCACACATGACAGTAACACCATATTCCTTCCAATCATCTTTGAATTTGGCCATGTGAGCCTCCATATCTTCATAATTCATATCCAAATATTTGCCATCTAATTCCTTTCCAATAGGGATGTGCACCCCTTGTCCACATTCTTGTGACAATTTAATGGTCAATCGAAAATATGGACAATCTGCTTTCCTTCCAGGAATATCATTGGCATGAAACCACTTCGTCAATGCTTTTCCTAGCATATCTCTACTACCGCCCCTAAGCATGATGTCCACCTGAGGCTGTGTTTGTGCCCTACTATGTGCCAGATCCATGTCACAAGGACCCCGTGAAACACTTGGACTACGGTAGAACCTATCCATCCATAAAAATAATAGTCAGCACACAAATAAGATCTAATAAGATTGTTAACTAAAAATAAATTATTACCTGTCAAGTCTAGTTTATTGATTAGCTGAACAACTTGCAGACCTACTACGACTAGAACAACCAATGACCCTCTCCTCATTATATTCCCTTGGTGACTCTCTCAATGACATCTGTATTTGACCTTCTTCATCTAGAGGAATTCTTGCTTCACTCAAAGTCCCTAATCCTTTATTTGATTCTCTAACCTCTCGCTCAACATAGAGTTTAATGTCACTGTTTTGCCTCCTCCTTATTCTCCGAACAACCACTTCATCAGTCATTATTGCCTTAACATTAAGAGGAACATTAATACATGCAGCCACATTTCCAGGCAATCCTCCCAAATGCTCTCTTAGACGAGTCGCACCTCCACCCTTGATACGACTAGTGCAATAATTACAACTAAAACCATTTCCATAAGGCTCAACATGGCTCCATGGGCTCTCAATGCCTCCTTTTAATTTCACACGCCTCCCTAGAATGTAAGACCACTATATTTTAAAAGTGCATGAGTACCATACCAGAACCAATGATATTTTTATTGACCATCACATAAAAATACACTAATATGTACCTACCATTTTGTGTGACCACCTCAACAGTGTTTACAGGCATTGTGCTCATACCCGCAACGCCGCTTGAAGATGCTCCAATGACACACTTTCCTTTGCGATGGTAATCACCTTGTTCATCTATCACAGTTGCATTTGAACGTCCACTAGGATGTGCATCATCTTCCTCAACCTCAAATGTCATGTGTTACTACAATCATATCAAATAATTGTATATTAACCGGTAAGCAAGCATCTATTTTAATATTTTTATTTACCAAAAGAATGACAATAACCTATGAACCTAAAGAAGTTAACGACCACAAGTGCTTTTATTTAGTTTGTCTTATGGAGTTTGCTTGCTTTTAATATTTATATTTACCTAAAGATGTAGAAGCTAACGACGATCAGATCCTACTTTACGGCGGCTGCTTGAGAAGCTAAGAAGGCTAACGATGACCAGATCGTGCTTGAGAATCTAACAAGATACGTACCTGCCAGTGGAAGTAGCAGGCTAGCAGCAACAGCTGCGCCTTGCGCGGAGGCTTCTGGCTTCTCTGACGTCCGACCGATACGACTTGACGGCGGCTGCTGCAGTGCTGCGACACGTGGGAAAGCTGCAGCGCGTGGGAAAGAGAGGAAGACTAGGTGAATGCTGACGACTGCTACTAAAACCTAGCTCACGTCTCACGCCTGGGCCTGCGTTGCGTCTTATTTGGGCCCAGTTTCAAAAAGGGCCGAATTTTCGGCCGATACTTAAAAAATTCGGTGCCCAGTGATAAACAGGAAAATCGGTTTTATCGGGACATCTATCGGCGATAAAATTGTTCCTGCTGACGACTACTTTCCTTTACCATCGTGGCTAGCTAGGCTCCGCCTCCGTCTGTGTCTGCATTCATCGCGACCTGTGCCTCCAACCGGCGCAACATGGGGACGCTCGGAGAGACGGAGTTTTTTGTTCCACATACTACCTCTCTACATGATACATATGACATTCACGGTACTAGTGAAAGAGAGCTTATATCAAAGGATCCATCTGAACTGTCACATAGTAAGGGTTGGATGGCTTATATTGATTGGACGATAGTGTAGTACTATAGTGTTATTAAGGTCATCCTCTATTTTTTTTCCTCTTTTGTCTCAACTTCAATTTAAATAAAATTCTACTTGATGTTATTAGGTTAATCTCAATGGTAGTTTTACGGTGGTTTCATGCGTATTTAATAGCATGTCACATAAGAAGTTTAGATAACATGTTATAACATTTAAGAGAAATAAGTTTCATGGAGATGAAATTAGTTTTATGAAACCTGTATTGAGAGTGATTTGTTTCATCTTCGTATATTTTACTAAATTCTATTGACTATTTAGCTGTAACATTTATTTGATATGTTAGCTATGAAATAGCGCAGTGAAATTTTGCATTGAGATGTGTTGTTTCAATTTTAGATTCATAACACTTTTGATGATGTGGCGATGTTGGAAAAGGTGTTAATAAATGTTCATTGAGAATGGCCTTACTTCACTCTATATTATTTCCATTTAATTCGAAATCTACATTTTATTTCAGAACCTCAACAACTTCTGCAAGAAATCGAAATGCAACGATGGCAGCTTTTATGTGACATAAATACACCAACGACTTTCAAGATCGTAGTTAGTGTAGATGAGGATAAAAATCCATTTCAAAATGGACCCTGGCTATAAGGCTATCTCCAGTGGGTACTGTAAAATAGAAAAGCGATGAATTATATATAACATTATTTGACACTGTTTATAGAGTGAGGTTTAAAATATGAGATAGGAGAGAAGATGAGATAGCGAATCTAGAGATAGCTTTGCATATGCTAGGACACAAATTAGAAAGCTCAAGGGCTTTTGCGTTAAACTAAAGCTGCATGTGGTACTCGCGTATTTTCCAAGTTACAAGACTTTTTAAATTTGAACCAGTTATTTATGTCCAGTGCAACAAAAGTTGGGTTTACCTTCTCAAGCTGATGATTACACCAATGTAGAACTAGGCTACAGTTCTGATTGAAAAACTTGTCTAGTCTTGTAGATATTTGGTTTCTGAGGACTAATTTTAAATTTTTTATTTTATTTTATTTTAGTCTCTAAACTGTCAAATACAGAAATTAAAATTATATTTTAATTTTTGTATTTAGCAATTTAGAAACCAAACACAAGTTTTTCAATTGGAACTGCGGATCCAAGGCTTTAGCGGCCTTGTTGGGCGTTAGATAAGAAACTTTTAATTTTGGATGGCAATAACAATCGAGACTAAGGAAACCTTTGATCGGCGTTCGAGGGCGGACCGGCGGACGCCTCTAGTCCTGATTATTATCAGCAACTAAAAGTTCTTTTATTTTTATTTTCTTTTACGTTTTTCATTTAATTTATATCATTTCAAATAATTCTTCTTATACTTACTGTATGCTACTAATATACATCAAAACATATAAGTTTTTGTTCGAGCACTTGTGTATGTATATACACACATAATCTATGAAACTATACGTAAATTGTACATACATTTCAAAAGCTTTGTACATCTTATATCTAAACTAACAAGAGCTTGTATATTATAATTACAAGGAATCCATCTCACACGAGAGCAAACACGTACTTTTTCATCATAGAAGTATTAAGTGGTAATCCGAATTGTTAGGATAAATTTGATATTTTAAAATATGTATCGATCTTTTCTTAGATTATCAAGCACATTATTACAAATAAAAATAAAATTTGCATAAATTGTATTATGCATTATTTGCTACCTACAATAAAAAAGTTAAAAAATAACTGAATTTGTATTCGAATTTTATATTTATCATTTGAGAGAAATATATCATAAATTTTAGGTTTACCTTTTATGAATCTTTATAAGCTCAATGCTAAAGACAAGAATATGAATTTGTATATTAGATTTTATAGCATATTTATTCGTAATAAAAAAGACAAAAAATTAATTGTCTGAATAATTACCGTTTTCATCCCTTATGCACCGTTATATATGACCTCCTCAACAAGAAATCTTGTCTATTGCTCTTAAATTGATTTGGGGTATTCTATTGCTAGGATCTGGCTCTTACACTCAAGCATTAGATCAAAGAAAAATATGAATATATGAACATATCGGTAATAAATAAATTATGTGTATTATTCTTTACTATATTAAACCACTAGTATCAATGGTACTCCCGCGTTAATATTTTTTTTAAAAAACTCCTATATTTTTTTAGAATTAACACACACTCTTATAATCTCTTCTCTACTACTATAATAGGAGAGTTTATGTAAAAAATAAGTTGAAATTATGATAAGTGAGTGTTTGAACCTTGGTTGTTGGCTCCACATTCACACCCACCTAATCATTAAAAAATATATATATTTTATGCTTTATTAAAACAAAATTAATGCTATGTTATATATATATAAACTGTAGCAATGTATTTTATGCTTTATGAAAACAAAATTAATACTATGTTATATATATAAAAACTGTAGCAATGCACGATCATATGACTAGTACATACTTTAAGTCGCTCTAGAACATTTCTATTGGAACCCCACATCTTGTAAATTTCCTTACGAACATAGTATCCACACAAATTTTGCCCTAGTTCTTGCGGCACACACTTAACAAGAAAATTATTCATCAAATAATCAAACATGGTACTAATAAAATAAAGGAAATAAAGATACTGAGGACCTAGCTAGTAATACTTACCATAAAGTCTATATATATATGTAGAGGAGCCTTCCAATCACCTTTGTTTTTTAAATAAATCTTACCGAAGCACTTCCCAAGAAAATAAATAAACAGAGTTATTCTCTTGATATTTAAAAAAACAACGATTGTGGTATAATATGATGACCGAAATTACTTCTTGAGAATAAGTATCATGTGGTACTCTCTTTGCCTCAATGAGTCAAATACAACGATATATACTTGATTACCAACAATATCCAGTGGAAGTTACATGTTTCACAGGATTTGTGAATTTTTTCGTCGGTCAACTTACCATGTGTTTGGTTTGAGGTCAAAATAGGATAGCGGGGGCGACACCGTCCCCTCGAGTTTTTGGGATCACGACGCCACAAAAAATTGCTCTGGTGTTCATTTCGTCCCGCGTCACTCTCATCCAAACACTATAGAAAATGTAGCCGGCCCTTTCCATCCCTCCTTCCACGTCCAACAAAACACACCCTTAACTCCCATCAACACTTGACCAAACCGACGGGAGTCAACTCTATCAATTGTGAACTAGCCGACCGAAATTAAATTAACTTCCATCAGTCTATTTGACAGTCGACAGGACATAGTTAATTACCATGGGCCTGACAGCCAGCCTGATGGGATTTAAACATGCTAGAAGAAACTTTTAAGCTAATACTATAATATGTATCTTTTTATTTACTTGTTGTTTGATATGATTTTTTTAGATGTATCTTGAGTGTTAATATTGGTAACATTAATATATAAAAATAATTATAATGACCTCTATTATAAATCTTGTCATGGGCCCCTATATCTTAGGACAGGATTGTCGCTGCATGAACTCATCCTCACAAATTATGGTCGGTTTTTCATGGTTATATGTCATTAGATTTTGAAGGATGGGGTAGTGGATAAATGAAAAATCTATCATGTTAGGGTCGCCAGTGGTGGTACTGAAGTGACATCTTTGTATGCTTATGTGGAACAAAATCAAGAAGTTCTCACATCGCAATGCTTATACGACAGGGTGGCGATGCAAGGATGGGTGGCTCAATGAATTGATATTCTATATCGAGCAAGAGATATTTAGATCGAATGTTCTCAAGCCATGAGTAAACATAGAATGTCTATTACTCTTATTACTACTCATTGTTAACAAGTAGCAACTTAGTGGTATGTTACATAATGTTTTATAGCTAGTTTGCTACTCATGTGCTATATATATGCTATTTTTGTTACACTAGCACCTCTTTAAATTTAGTCCTGCGTCCACCGCTTCATCATGTGGTGTTGTGGTTTCTGTGGAGTGACAGTGCGTGTACAATTTAGTTTTTGAGTGATGCGGTGGTATAGAGTTGTGGTGATGCTGTGTTGTTAAACGTGAGTTAATGTTTCAATCCAACTAGCCATTGTGCTAGTGTTTTTTTGGGCAGGGGGTATTGTCCCTTTTCATGTCCATGTTGCTTGTTTTATGCTTTGGTTTGAGTTCCTCTCTTTTCCTTTTCATGTCATGTAGAGCATGTCATACTATTTTTGAAGAAAACCAAACAAAAAGGTGAATACAAAGTAATTCAATGCTTACAAAAAAGTAGTTCTTTCCAGATATTAATTTGTGCACGAGGGGGGGGGGGGTGAAAAAGTGCTCCAGCCAAGCTCGTTGTCACATGATCTGTCCTTTGCTATAAAAGCAACACTTGCCTAGCACTGCCCTAATGTTCGTTCTTGCTTTCTTCCCTTTGCATTGTTTGGGTAATCTCTAGCCCACAATATTGTACTATTAAGTGCTATTGAAATGGGATGCATGGGGAAAGAAAACAACACACCCCAAACCCTCTCAAGAACTACCAACGACAAATCCACTCCTCTGTGTGTAATCCGCTGCTAATCTTCCACTCATCACAACAGTTGGACAATGCGTTGTTGTGTGCGCATCATGTTCATCCCCACGAGTGTGTGTGCATCATGTTCATCCTCACAAATTTCGTGTTTGGTGGTGGTGTATGCTTGTTCCTATGGAGGATTTTCTTGTTTTATTGAGAAGGAGACACTTTATTCTTGTTTGCATTTCTCATCAGGTGCTGGGTGAACAGATTTCCGCCATTCTCTATAGACACACATTCTTTCCTATGTGCGCCTATTGTGGCCAGAGTGGGTGAAGCCTATTATCAAATTGCCTCCCTGCAGTTGGTTGTAGAGAAATGAAAACCTTGAGGTAAAATAGTTTATAACCATTGATTGCAGAACATTATGTTGTCTAATGAGAAGAATGAATGAAATCAGCTATAATATATCTATACCCCTATATAACCACCAGTTTCAACTTTGCAAAAACCACCCAACCAAATCACCCTCATAGGCTCATAGGCATAACCTCTCCTAAATTGTAACACCCTGAATTTTGGGGTATACAAATTTCTTTGCTCTATACTCAAAATTCAGATGTTGCTCTATCTTTCTCTTCTTTTTTATTCTTTTTCCTAAATGATGTAGAGTTATTTTGTATACATAAATGTGCTAAGCTTAGTAAAATAAAACCCTATAGGAGCATTAATTGTTGCATTCGTACTATTGCATATCGTTTATGACTGCAAAAGTTTTCAAAACATATCAAATTATCTTGTGTATGTTTATGGGAATAATAGGAAACCTTTACAATTATCTCACCTAGTACTAAGTATGAATTTCTAATTTTTTGATATTATTTTAATCCCTAAAATTCAATATTTTCAAAAACTAAAATGTTTAAAAACCTAATAATATATATTCTTCTCGTCGAGCCCATTCTAGATCTCGCGTCTTTTTTTGCGAGATCACTAAACAACCTCTCCTTGCGAACGACATTCCATTCATGTCTCTGCTATCCACGTATACTCTTCATCTATCATCATCTACCCCCTCCGTCAACCCCACCTTACCTCACCTCATCGCGCAACGCCCCATGCGATGTGCGCGCAACCGCCTTTCTCGCTCAGATATTCCTCTCCCTGTCATCCCAAACCCACACGTTAGCTTCATCTTCGCAAACCGTCTCCCGTTTCACGCGTTCGTATCTGACTCGAATGTAGGTGCAATGACCTCGCCTCCATACCCGAATCACCTTGCCCACGTTCTCCCACAACCAAAAAAGGAAAAGCCCTAGGGGAAAGGGGAATGTGCCCTTTGGCCATTTTTTGTTTTGTTGATTAAATTCTCAACACATTATTTTGGACTAACATCTTCTTGTATGAGCATGAGAACACGTAGTTGTAAAGAAAATTGAGAGAAAGCACTTTTAGGCTTAAAAATGGGCATACTACAAGTCTAGATAGTTCCAAGTGAAAAAGGTATGCACTAGCACTTAGTCAATTGTTTTAAGTACTAATCATGTTTGTCTAAGTACTAGGAACTATATGAAGACAAGCCAAAAGGAGCAAAAGAGAGTTGGCATAAAAAAGAGGAACTCGGGCTGAACTGCGTAGCACCGGACGGTCCGACGCCACTCACCAGACAGTCCGGTGAGTGTTCGGCCGAATGGGCCACTCTCAGGAAAAGCTGACTCCCTCGGCTATAATTTGTCGGACCATCCATGCGGAGCGCCGGACAGTCCGGTGTGTTAGCCAGCCAACAACTACTTGACACGTCAGCCAAAGCCAACGGTCAAGTGGAGCACTGGACAGTCCGGTGCCCCCAAGAAGCAGAAAGTGACCAATCAGTGATTCGTGACCGTTGCACTATGCGGTGTCTAGTGTGCACCGGACAGTCCGGTGCACCCGCAGATAGAAGGCAACTATGGCATTCCAAATGGAGCTCCAACTGCTCCTAGGTCCCTTGGGACTATGAAAGGACCCTTAGGCGCCATGGAGTAGCACCCAAGCACTCTTTGAGCACACTACAACTCTGGATCTTTGCGACCATGCTATTGTTTTGCTAGAGAAATATTTGAGCGTGTTCTTGAGCTATAACTCTGTCATTTTGTTCCGGAAGTTATATCTTCTCGATCGTAACTCCATTTCGGTGGCTCTTTTTCTTGCGCGATCGTAGTAACGATCTCTATCATGTGTTACATGTTTTTAATAATCTTTCCTTTTGTATGATGTATTTTTTTTATTTTTCTGGTACATTGGGTGTATATTTGCAATCACATAGATAACGTCTGTTTGAGGAGCCCGAAGGAGTTGCAGGAGAAGACCCTAACCATCTGTTTGGTGAAGGCAAGTATCCTATGACCTACTTATATCTTATTTCACATGATAATTCACAATCCCGCACAACATGATTAACCCAAGTATGATTAGCTTTCTATTTTACTTCTTCTCGTTTATCCATGGGTTTGGGCTGTGATGATTAAGTTTTATGCTAGTGCTTGAACTTAATCAATGAACATGATGAAATATATTTATGATACAATGTTTCCAAGGTTTTATTCATGAATTTGTAGAGGCTTGGGATATATCCTAAGTACTTCAGCTCGGGTTGTATCTCTAGTGCTTCTCAATAAGGACCGGTTCGTTGAGAGACCACCTGAGAAAACAGTGCAACCATGAGGGTGGTATGGGACACCCTTAGCTAATTAATTAGAGGAACCTAAGGTGTAGTTTGCTTCGCCATTGTGTCGTCAATGAGGTATAGGGCACAATGCTTTCTCTGTTAAGGCTGGGTGTCAGGGTTCTTTCGTTTGCTTTCGTTAGTCACCCCTTGGAGAGAAGTATTGTGTTTAAGCTACTAGAGAGTCCTAACGGACTGCTATACACTCGGGGAATCTTTGTAAAGGTATGTAGTGAGACCTTGCCGACTCATCTTTGAACTTTAAGGGTTTGATCGGCCGAAGGCAAAAGGGATCATGTGTAACACCCGGATTTTAGGGGTCCAAAGCCCGGGCGCGAACATAAACACCAGGTATGCTGGGACCAAGTCTCACACATATGATGTATAGTGGCACAGGATCGAATGTCACAACTTTATATATAACAGGAGTTCTATACAAATAAATAGTTACATTATAAGGAGACAACGGTCCAGCAACCCAAAGTTGACTGGGAGACGACGACCTAGACCTCTCACGAACACATCGCAGCATCCTCCATGCGCTTCATCCTGCGGTACCTGTTCTTGACCTGTGGGGGGGGGGGTGTGAGACAGCAAGAGTGAGCTCACATACGTTCATCGCTCAACAAGTTGTGGGGAATAATGTGCATGAACTCGCCAAAGGTGGGAGCTCACGTGAAGTGTAAGGCTTACCAAAGGAGATGGTTAGAGCTGAGCATTGCTTTTAAAGTTGGTCAAAATTTTATTAGCAGTTACTAAGTATAAGTAAATACCAACCCAATTAAATAGTAGAACAAAAGTAACAACCTCACCTGCGATGCAATGCATATGACAAATTGAATTTAGTTCCATAAATTAATCATGTGAGTGTCCGAGCTGCTCATGACCGTGAGCACGGCTAGTATACCAGTTTTACACTCTGCAGAGGTTGCGCATCTTTACCCACAAGTCATGTTACCCATCTGCCAAGAGACGGCCAATCCCATACACCTCTACCGAGGAGGCGAGGCAGGGTAACACTACGAGGCCTTTACAAAGTTCCACTAGCTTCAGAAAACCCGCTACAGTTTATAGGAAGTTCCAGTGCAGGAATCCCTTGCAGGACCGCCATCGCAGCAAAATCCTCCCGAGGGCCTCCCTACACTGACCACTCCCCTACTGCCCTTGCCCCTTTCGGGTAAGGTAGTCTTCCACTAGCTTTCCTAATTAATCGGCCAAGGGCGTCCCATTCCACCCTTGTGGTAGCACTGTTTTCCCGGGTGGTTCTCCATGTTCCAATTAACATAATGATCTTAACATGAACCATAAATAACAACTGATAACAAAAGTATAATCATGAATAGTAATGTGTATCTCTATACCCAAAACCACATAAAGCGATAGCAAGTACTACCCAAAGATTCAGTGGTGAACAAGGTATAAAGATAGTCAAACTAGGGTAACCTATTGGATCCCATCAAAATTAACCTATGCAGATCATTATGATTAATTAGAACATGAGTGGGTATAAAGAAAGTGATCAAGGGCACAACTTGCCTGGGACTTGAGATTCCTGGTACCAGGATGATCTTCAGGTGACTCGTGACCTCACTGCTAGTCGTAGCATTACAAACGAACAGTGTATAGGCAAAATTAACATTACACCAAACATATATGCAAAATACATATTAATAATCTACATGATGAAGTATGATCACATGAACAAGAATTATTAATTTTGGAGTTATAGGTTTTAAGTTATGAATTTCCAAAGATTCTATGTGCTTATTACAAGATTAATTAAGATAACAATTTTTAATGTGACTTTTATGTCAAAGCAGTGGCACTAAATGATAAATAATAATATTACAAAATTATAGGAACTGGAATGGGCTAATTTGGACTTCATATGAATTTTCTATGGATTATACAAGTTTTACAATTATTTTTATACTCAAAAACAATTTCTAAATCTCTTTTTCCTATTTTCATTAGTTCCTGGAGTGGGCGCAATATTATTAGGGAACACAGGGGCAAACTTATAAACATTCCCTAGACTCCGATTAACCTACAGATGGATGGCGGGTTGATTCCACAAAACTCTGAGGGCTCTTTTGTAAGATGAGACGACGAAGGGGGTATGGTTAAATCCTGGCCACACAGATATAATCCTACGGCCAACATTAAATAGATCCCATACACGAACCGGTATGCGATGGTGACCGCAAGATCAAAGATCTACGGTGAGGATTCTATTAACGTGCGATCTGATCTCCACCCTACGATTTCGAGTCAGCGACCCGGATTTGCACTTGCGAATGGATACACGTGCCCTAATCGACGCCGCCCAAATGCAAATGAACGACCCACAACATTCTTCCACCTGATGCCCACCCGAAGCAGCGCCGCCCGGATCGGCGGCCGTGACCTCACCGGAGCAGACCCAGAGTGGTGCCCTGATGCCCTATTCCGCTATCTAACAGGTGCTACCCAAAGCACGGAACCCGACGGATCGGATAGAGGTGACTTACCATTGGGGAAGGTGACATGGAGACTCGGCCACAACGCATAGCGGCATCACGGCAAAGGCAAGCTCTCGGCGAGCAATTCATGCCACAGTAGTTGCTTCCCGTGCCAAGAAACGATATAGTTCTGCTCCACATTCACCGGTGCTTTCCCCCGAGCTTTTCCCCGATCACAGAACACCGGCGCGGCTCAGATTCGCCAGCGGCGGCAATCTCTTTTCTCTCCCCTCCGCCCGGCTCTCGGTACTCTGGCGGCTGCAGAGAAATTCCGTGGTCACCGGTGGTCTTTCCCCGCACCAGAGCCACAACAACCCTCGCCGAGCCCCAGTGTAGATCCCTGGTCGGCCCTTGAAAGCTTGCCTGCGGCAAGCGCGAGGATGCGGCAAAGGCGGATTTTCCCCCCGATGCCCGCAGCGAGGGCTAAGAAACTGAGATGAGAGGGGAGGAAGGGGGTGCCCGTGATTCGGCTTTTATAGCCCAGTGGCGCACACATCGGAGGTAGTCTCGCGCGCGGACAGCGATGAATTTCAACCAGATTCCCGAAGTTCACGGCTAGCTCCTAGAGTCAATCGCACCCGCCCCGGAGTTCTCTCGGTCTGTTACAACGAAGGGGAAGGTACTGACATGGGTGACCCACTCGGCAGAGAGAACAGGAGAGGGTACCAGCGTGGTATGCTGGTTGTGGGCCGCGGCCACACGTGAGGCTGTCGGGGGCGCAATAGCTGGGCCGCGAAGGGGAAGAGAGATTGGGCCGGCTATGGAAATTTCAGCCCAAACACTGAGTTGATCTTTTTCTTTTACATATTTTCTGTTTTGTTTTCAAATCCCAATTTTAAGTATTCAAACCAAATTTCAAATTCTATTTTGGATTTCAGATTCCAAAAATCAAACATAATCCCAATGGGAATTTAGAATCTACAGTTTGCATTTTTTTTATATAAAGTGTATATTCTTTCTTTTCCATTCAATTTCTATTCTATATTTTTAGTTTATAAATTGAGAAAAAATATGTATTACCAAAAATTATCATCAAGAGATCAACCATCCTTTATCTATTTATTGATTACTGAACTAATTTAATACACTCCATGTTGATTATAAATAGGAAGGGTCCTAATGAAGTTCTTAAAGGGTTTTTTTAAGAATTTTGGAATCGCTATCATAAATATATTTATTTTATTTTATTTTCTTCTACCAATCTTGGGCCTTACAAATCCTACCCCCCTTAACAGAAATCTCATCCTCGAGATTTGTAAGGACAGGGATGTAAAAAGCTTTATTTATAGTTTAGCCTTTAACTTCTAAGAAGTGTCATGTTATTTAGAAAGTGGTTATGAAAGCATAGGTATATATAGGTATAGTCACCTTATTGTGTAGGATGAAAGATAGGTTAGGGCAAGAATAACCTAAGGTAAGAAAGTTTATGGTGAGAAAGAATTACGTGTTGAGTGGTAATGTATCTGAAGATTGAGTTTGACTTCACTCCTTCCTTGACGAGGTTGATCTTTTCTCTCTTGAGCTTGGGTGTCTCCAAGAGGTTAAGATAGATCAGTAGGTAATAGCTAGGTAGAGGGTTTAGTAGGTGACTATATGATAGTTGGGATTAGTTATATAACCAATTATGTAGGTCAAGTTGTTTGTGTATGGCTGAGTCGATCTAAGTCACCAATTTAGGCTTAAGTGAATTAGGAGTATGGCCGAGTTGATCTAAGATCTCAAACTGGTTTATAGGAGCAGGGTCTAATGTATTTACTCAGCATTAACCAATCCTATTTGAGTGACTTCCAATAGGCTTGATCATAATAAATTAGATAGGCTTGGGTATGACTAGAATAGACTAGATTAGATCATGGTTGCTACAATAGTGTGGAATAAATATGTCTATTAGGGCAAGATGAATCCATAAGGATAAGTTAGAATCTTTTGAGGTCAGTTAGATCTATTAGGGTGACATAAGATCTTTTCAAGATAAGATGAGTATCTTTTAAGATAGGATGGATCTATGAGTGTAAGATAGAATCTTTCTAGATGAGATGGATATTGTTAGGCTAGATACTTTAATGAGGAATAATCTAGTTTGTTTAGCTAGTTTTATAAGCATTTTTCTTTATGCCTAGATGTATAGGCAGATGCAATTGTGGACATTAATCCACAACCCATCACACTCAATCAAAGATCCAAATAAGACAAGTATCATAAGAACAAACATTCAAGTGCATAGATAAAAGTAGTTTTGTTTTTGTTCCTAAGATTTGGTTTCCTATTCCTAAAAGTCACTTTTAGGCACAGGATTCCAAAGTGTGAAATCCACATTTGTCATTAGAGAGAAAAGGTAAGAGTAATCAGAGTAAAGCGGAAATAGATGAGAAAAAGATTAAGATAAGTTTAGAAAAGAATCAGAGTAGCAAAGGTAAGTAGATAAGGATTGTCCAGTTCTATCTAGGTTTCGTCCTACAGTCAACATTCCTCTGATACCACTTCTGTAACACCCGGATTTTAGGGGTCCAAAGCCCGGGCGCGAACATAAACACCAGGTATGCTGGGACCAAGTCTCACACATATGATGTATAGTGGCACAGGATCGAATGTCACAACTTTATATATAACAGGAGTTCTATACAAATAAATAGTTACATTATAAGGAGACAACGGTCCAGCAACCCAAAGTTGACTGGGAGACGACGACCTAGACCTCTCACGAACACATCGCAGCATCCTCCATGCGCTTCATCCTGCGGTACCTGTTCTTGACCTGTGGGGGGGGGGTGTGAGACAGCAAGAGTGAGCTCACATACGTTCATCGCTCAACAAGTTGTGGGGAATAATGTGCATGAACTCGCCAAAGGTGGGAGCTCACGTGAAGTGTAAGGCTTACCAAAGGAGATGGTTAGAGCTGAGCATTGCTTTTAAAGTTGGTCAAAATTTTATTAGCAGTTACTAAGTATAAGTAAATACCAACCCAATTAAATAGTAGAACAAAAGTAACAACCTCACCTGCGATGCAATGCATATGACAAATTGAATTTAGTTCCATAAATTAATCATGTGAGTGTCCGAGCTGCTCATGACCGTGAGCACGGCTAGTATACCAGTTTTACACTCTGCAGAGGTTGCGCATCTTTACCCACAAGTCATGTTACCCATCTGCCAAGAGACGGCCAATCCCATACACCTCTACCGAGGAGGCGAGGCAGGGTAACACTACGAGGCCTTTACAAAGTTCCACTAGCTTCAGAAAACCCGCTACAGTTTATAGGAAGTTCCAGTGCAGGAATCCCTTGCAGGACCGCCATCGCAGCAAAATCCTCCCGAGGGCCTCCCTACACTGACCACTCCCCTACTGCCCTTGCCCCTTTCGGGTAAGGTAGTCTTCCACTAGCTTTCCTAATTAATCGGCCAAGGGCGTCCCATTCCACCCTTGTGGTAGCACTGTTTTCCCGGGTGGTTCTCCATGTTCCAATTAACATAATGATCTTAACATGAACCATAAATAACAACTGATAACAAAAGTATAATCATGAATAGTAATGTGTATCTCTATACCCAAAACCACATAAAGCGATAGCAAGTACTACCCAAAGATTCAGTGGTGAACAAGGTATAAAGATAGTCAAACTAGGGTAACCTATTGGATCCCATCAAAATTAACCTATGCAGATCATTATGATTAATTAGAACATGAGTGGGTATAAAGAAAGTGATCAAGGGCACAACTTGCCTGGGACTTGAGATTCCAGGTACCAGGATGATCTTCAGGTGACTCGTGACCTCACTGCTAGTCGTAGCATTACAAACGAACAGTGTATAGGCAAAATTAACATTACACCAAACATATATGCAAAATACATATTAATAATCTACATGATGAAGTATGATCACATGAACAAGAATTATTAATTTTGGAGTTATAGGTTTTAAGTTATGAATTTCCAAAGATTCTATGTGCTTATTACAAGATTAATTAAGATAACAATTTTTAATGTGACTTTTATGTCAAAACAGTGGCACTAAATGATAAATAATAATATTATAAAATTATAGGAACTGGAATGGGCTAATTTGGACTTCATATGAATTTTCTATGGATTATACAAGTTTTACAATTATTTTTATACTCAAAAACAATTTCTAAATCTCTTTTTCCTATTTTCATTAGTTCCTGGACTGGGCGCAATATTATCAGGGAACACAGGGGCAAACTTATAAACATTCCCTAGACTCCGATTAACCTACAGATGGATGGCGGGTTGATTCCACAAAACTCTGAGGGCTCTTTTGTAAGATGAGACGACGAAGGGGGTATGGTTAAATCCCGGCCACACAGATATAATCCTACGGCCAACATTAAATAGATCCCATACACGAACCGGTATGCGATGGTGACCGCAAGATCAAAGATCTACGGTGAGGATTCTATTAACGTGCGATCTGATCTCCACCCTACGATTTCGAGTCAGCGACCCGGATTTGCACTTGCGAATGGATACACGTGCCCTAATCGACGCCGCCCAAATGCAAATGAACGACCCACAACATTCTTCCACCTGATGCCCACCCGAAGCAGCGCCGCCCGGATCGGCGGCCGTGACCTCACCGGAGCAGACCCAGAGTGGTGCCCTGATGCCCTATTCCGCTATCTAACAGGTGCTACCCAAAGCGCGGAACCCGACGGATCGGATAGAGGTGACTTACCATTGGGGAAGGTGACATGGAGACTCGGCCACAACGCATAGCGGCATCACGGCAAAGGCAAGCTCTCGGCGAGCAATTCATGCCACAGTAGTTGCTTCCCGTGCCAAGAAACGATATAGTTCTGCTCCACATTCACCGGTGCTTTCCCCCGAGCTTTTCCCCGATCACAGAACACCGGCGCGGCTCAGATTCGCCAGCGGCGGCAATCTCTTTTCTCTCCCCTCCGCCCGGCTCTCGGTACTCTGGTGGCTACAGAGAAATTCCGTGGTCACCGTGTGGTCTTTCCCCGCACCAGAGCCACAACAACCCTCGCCGAGCCCCAGTGTAGATCCCTGGTCGGCCCTTGAAAGCTTGCCTGCGGCAAGCGCGAGGATGCGGCAAAGGCGGATTTTCCCCCCCGATGCCCGCAGCGAGGGCTAAGAAACTGAGATGAGAGGGGAGGAAGGGGGTGCCCGTGATTCGGCTTTTATAGCCCAGTGGCGCACACATCGGAGGTAGTCTTGCGCGCGGACAGCGATGAATTTCAACCAGATTCCCGAAGTTCACGGCTAGCTCCTAGAGTCAATCACACCCGCCCCGGAGTTCTCTCGGTCTGTTACAACGAAGGGGAAGGTACTGACATGGGTGACCCACTCGGCAGAGAGAACAGGAGAGGGTACCAGCGTGGTATGCTGGTTGTGGGCCGCGGCCACACGTGAGGCTGTCGGGGGCGCAATAGCTGGGTCGCGAAGGGGAAGAGAGATTGGGCCGGCTATGGAAATTTCAGCCCAAACACTGAGTTGATCTTTTTCTTTTACATATTTTCTGTTTTGTTTTCAAATCCCAATTTTAAGTATTCAAACCAAATTTCAAATTCTATTTTGGATTTCAGATTCCAAAAATCAAACATAATCCCAATGGGAATTTAGAATCTACAGTTTGCATTTTTTTTATATAAAGTGTATATTCTTTCTTTTCCATTCAATTTCTATTCTATATTTTTAGTTTATAAATTGAGAAAAAATATGTATTACCAAAAATTATCATCAAGAGATCAACCATCCTTTATCTATTTATTGATTACTGAACTAATTTAATACACTCCATGTTGATTATAAATAGGAAGGGTCCTAATGAAGTTCTTAAAGGGTTTTTTAAGAATTTTGGAATCGCTATCATAAATATATTTATTTTATTTTATTTTCTTCTACCAATCTTGGGCCTTACATCATGACGCATGGGTAAAGTGTGCAACCTCTATAGAGGGTTATTCAAAACTGATATGTCAGTCATGCTCACAGTTAAGAGTGGCCATGAGGCCCTCTTTAATTAGAGATACAATGATTATATTTATGGTTTTGGTTACAGTAATTCATGAATACATGTACCGATGTTTTCTCGATGAGAAGATATCCCATGGGTTGATAACTTTGGGATTAATGTTAAACCTGACTTATATTAATGATAAATGCTTGATGAAGTAAAAGCAACCTGCTGCGAGCCTACTAGGAATAAGTACCACTGGTCCGAGAGTGGATAGGGTATTACAAATGGTACTAGAGTCGACCCTTAAGGTTTCATGACGTGTGTGGGCTAGGGGTTCAAGTATATGGCGCATGGCGTATGTGGGTCTAGAGTGGTCACATGGCATGGCATATGCCAACACTAGAAGCACCGACATGGCCAAGGGGGAGGTTCCTGGCTTGGGGTTGACGGACGAGGATGTCAGTCTTCTAAGGGTGTGGATTGTGATATTCTGACCTAGGTGGATTGTGTGATATCCTGGTCTAAGGCTTAATAGGATTGACAGAATACTCATACCAGTATGGTATATCTTCTTTTTCTGAAACCAACTTGATAAAAACCCTAGGTTAAGGGTAACTGCAAATTTTCAGCTCAAGCAAATGTTAAAACCTTGAGCTGCATTGTCGGATAACCTAAAATGGTCTAAACGCTCCAAACTCTCACATAGTGAAATTGATATGATTTCTTACTTCTACTTGGAATATGAGGTTCAAACTATTAAAGCGCACGAAGCAGACTGAATAGAGTGAGATGAGATTCAAATGAGCTTTACTCAAACCCTAACTAATCAAATGAGCAACACAATTCAACACACAAAGACATGATATTTATCCTGTGTTCAGCTTGCCACAAAGGTTTGGCTACATCCACGTTGTTGAGGAAAGCATCTAAGGCAAAGAATTCCACAAACTCTTCCTCGATCTCAAGCCAAGAGCTCTTACTCTTAGTATGAGAAGTTTTCACTATGAATTTAGGTGAACTTACAAAGTACCAATACTGCAAAAACTTGCAGCTCGAGGAGAGATTCACACGTCGGCTAGGAGCAAGCTCCAAGATTCAATGAGAAAAGTTGTCGGCCTTGAGATGCTCCAATGCTCAAATGGGGCTAAGGAAACTCTAGGGTTCTTGCTGTTCTTGTGGTTTCTCTCAGCCTCTTTTTGAAGAATGCAACTGAAGTTGGAGTCACAAAATGGAGCAAGTGAGGGAGAAAGAGATTCAAAAGTGACCAAGGGGTACTTGTAACCCACTCTACTGTATCTGTTGTCATGATTCATATAGAATAGAAAAATCCTGAGATTTTACACTCCAACGGTCATTTAATGTCTAGCAGTGCCGACCATTGAGTCCGGCAGTGCCAGGGCGCAATAGTGCTACTCATATGCCCGGCTATGCCGCGCAGCCCAAACTGATTAGATTGAAATGAGATTTTGGAACTGGCTAACTGGACTTAGGTAGAGATGTTTTGTGGAGTTTGAGCATTGGGGGACCAAGAAGAGCAGTCAAACTCATAGAACCTTGATAGTACGACATCTCTAGTCTATAGAAGTAAATAAAAAGTACACTAGATTTTATAAACTCTTGATGTCCCTTCATTACCATAAGTTTTCTCCCTTTTTGGTGCTTTTCCTGTCACATTGCTTAGTAAAAAGATTAGACCTCTAGTTGTGTTGTCATTATCATCAAAACCCACAATTAGAGCTTGATTGCACTTACAGTGACCGACCAAGAATTCTTCTCAGGTACGCATGAATGAGGACAAAGTAAGCACAAAATACTCATTTTAATCTGTAGAGATGGTATATGGTCCTAGAAGGATACCAGTAGCAACTACCGCCGGTACGGGAGTGGACGAGATGTTACAATGCCAGAATAAGTTAATTCTCGGTGAAATATCTCTATTCAGCGACAATTTGGATAGATACCCCTAATACTATCAAGAGATTATGCAAATTAAAGGTCTCGTTAAAGTTTAGGTTTTTTCTATGTTGCATTCGAAGAAGAGTGACTATAGACTAAAAGATAACTAATTAGCTAAGCGTAATTGGATCAGTAACAAGGATTGTTGCTTTTGTCACAAAGAGAGCAAGTAAACACTCCTTTGAGTGTAACTATTACCGCACTGTTTGGACTATAATCCAGGCTAGCTGGTAGCACATTTATTCAGAAGTTGACTGAGGGGTGTTAGCAAATAGTTGGAGCTGCTAGTCCTGCTAGATGCACGCGGCACTGATCTGATGGTTGTTTGACTGTGCAGGAACGGTTCAGTATTTCAATGGAAACATACTCGTTCGTTCCCCTCCAGAATCTATCATCGGATGAATTATTTGTAGCGGCGTTGTATTGTTTAGTGCAGGTGGGCACCAAGTTTTATGATAATGATTTTATATAGTGGCCTAAAGTACATATGTTAGTGATGATTCTATCTAGTTGATAAATAGGCATATTTAAACATGAGGTGAGGATATAATAAGTGCTCGGACAAAGCAGGGTTGCCATACGTTCTATCTTCTGTTATAAAAGAAGCACACGACGCCTAAGCTAGGACCGCCTCACCGATGGCTACTTTCTTCCCTTGGTTGGACAACCCCCCACCAACTATATTAATATTAGCTGAGTGTTTTTCGAAATGGGATGCATGGGGAAAACCGTCCAGAACCCTCCATGGTTCCGTGACTCCGCGAAGCTCAAGGAGAGTAATCGGCTACCAGATAAATTAATTTCGAGTCATGAGCTCACGTACTCTTACACACAACACTGATCAACTCGAGCAATATAGCTTCCTGGTTTGGATGAATTAAGAACTCCAGTGTACGATATATCATGGCTATTCGCTTCCTGCTTTGTGAACAATCTAGTCTTATTGTGTGTATATGGTCCTGGTTTGAGAGAGGGCGTGTGTATATTGCTTTTGAATTAGACTTGCAAATTAACTCATTTTTTAATTTGTTAGTTCACTCTGCCCTGTATATGGCCACTGCTTCCTTTTTGACAAAATACATGCAACGCTACGTTCGTGACAAAAAAAACACCACTAGATTTAGACTAGAACTAGAATGTAGAGTCTACTCAGACAGTGGTCAAAAAAAAGTTGTTGAAGCGATGAAGTTACGGTGCATCAGAGAATGGAGAGGGAACTGAATTTGTTTGCATTTCAGAAGAAGTGATCAGGAATTGAGAAACAGGGATTGTCCTAAAGTTCTGCACGGCGGACATATTTTTTTATCGGAATAGGACGGACGAGCCCCTACTACAAGAGTACATGAACTAAAACAACATCAAACCAAGAAGGTTAAAAAAATTAACACAATTACAGATAGGTTTGTAACCATTATTGACTAGCACAACAGAAAACGGAACAAAATCCAAACGACCTCAATGTCGTCGGAAAAAAAAATTATAATTTTGGTGGTCTGCTGCAGCCATCGGAACTTAAGTTACTTCCGACAGCCTACCCTGCGAGCTGTCGAAAGTAAAGTAACTTCCGACGGTAGATAAAGCCGTCGAAAATAATGTAAATAAGTTATTTCTGACGACTTATATGTTAAGGGTTTATAATGCTCGAAGAATAACTTGAGTATGTTTTTTATTTCGTCCAACAAGCTCTGAAGGAGCTGAATATCTCTGAAGATGAGATCATTATAAACCGCCTAAATGGACTAACACATTGTCATAGTAACTTTTGCGGAGAAAGGAAGGTGCACCTAATTCCTGAAGTGAGATAGGGCAGCAAAATGATCATGCGGTAGAGTGTGAAAAAGACCAATACTGTCCCATATCAATCTTTGGCACCATAGTTCAGGTTTAAGTGCCCTGCATTTTGAAGGCTTAGGAACATAGGTGGCACCAAAAGATAAGTTTAAGGATCGTTGACGTCCTCTATGCCATCTGTATTTCTCATTTTAGTATTAGGGTATAAGGGTAGGAGCATGCACTACAACAATAAATGTGGACATTTGTGGGTTTTCCTATAATCTTTAAACAAAAATCTTTGTTTATTTACCTTAAAATGCACAATCACCTACAGATTTGCAACTTTTAGGCTTCCTACAATGCTCACATAAAAAGGTTCTAAGGTAGTATATATTTTGGATATTATTGTAAGTACCTCTGTCACATAGCTGACACTTTGGACATCTAACATGTTCTTTATTGAATGATAAGTGAATAGTATCTAGTTTTTGGATTAAACTAGTTGGTGAATACAATTAAATATGATATTAAAGCAAGAGGTATCAACTTTGAATCCTAGCTAGCACAACTAATTCGAATATGATTGTTGCTCGCTCCTATTCCCTGTCTAAAGCTCAAGTACCATCTGCATGAGAGTAAAATATATATAGGGGTGCAGTCGGATTGAATACAGACGGATATCACTGAAATCATATTTATTTTCATATTTTCAGTCGGATTCAAATTCGAATACGAATATCTTCGGATACAAATACAAATACAGATGTTTTCGAATTCGAATTCAAATACAGATAGTCGTGTATCGAATACGGAACTAGTGGGACACAGATAGCATCAGTAACGGATTTTTTGTCGGATAGTGTGTAAGACATGATTACATACAGATCATGGTTGTTGTAATCAATTAGCCACTCCTTGAGTTCAAACATTTTTTAGAATTATATGTGGATATAGGTTGTACCTGCGTAAAATTTCTAGAATTTATGAGGCTATTTGTGTCTTATTAATTTCTTTCTCCAGAGAATCATCAAAACACATATAAATTCATAAAATATTATAGTGTCGACTGAAACTCGAAAATAAGTTATCAAGGCTAATAAACATTCTATAAGAAGATAACCTCAAGTCTCCACATGAAAATGATAAAGTGAAATTTTGATTATGTTAAAACCTGGATACTTAGAGAGTGATTTCTTGTGTAACTCATAGAACAAGTGAAAGTGAAATGAAAGAAACGCTGACATCTTGTATATTTTATGGTCCAAACATTTTAATGGATTATATGTTGTGCCTTCGTAAAATTTCATGAATTTCTAAGGCTATTTGTGTATTATTAATTTCTTTCTGTAGAAAATCATCAAAATGAAATTAAATTCATAAACTAATTTAGTGATCAAGACTAATAAACATTCTATAAGAAGATAACCATAAGTCCTCATATAAAATTGATAAAAGTGAAGTATCGGTTACGTTGAAACTTGGATACTTAGAGTGGTTTCGTATGTAACTTACTCAACAAGTGAAGAAATGAAAGAAACGTTGATATATTGTGGATTTTATGGTCCAAGTATTTTTGAGGATTATATATAGACATATCTTGCGCCTTCGTAAAATTTCATATCCGATATCCGCCATACCGTATTCGTATCCGATATCCGAACTATACTATCCGGATCCGAATATCCAAAAAAACTATCCAACCGAATAATTGGCCTCTTCGGATGGTTGAATGCTCGGATAATATCCATATCCATATCAATGGTCCTCAAACTTGGCACACTGTGTCACTTATGCCCCGAACTTAGAAAACAAGTCCTTGAACTTAGTCGTCCCGTGGAAATCATCCAAAACCGGATTTGTTCAAACCCGATGCTGATGTGGTGTGCCACTCTAGAGGACACTAATGAAAGTTCAGTGACCTAAGTGATATAACATGTCAAGTTTGAGGAGTTAAATAACACAACATGCCAAATTCGAGGATTTCATGCACCAGGTAGCGTGTGATAGGTGTGGAAAGGCTCCAACGTGGCATGCTACGCCACCATCCAATTTTAGCAAATCCGGTTTTGGACGATTTTGCACGAGTTACCAAAGGTCAAGGATCCATTTTCAAGTTTGTGGCCTAAGTGATATAGTGTGCCAAGTTTAAGGACCGTTGGTGCATTTTACTCAATATATAAGGTCAATAATTGCCAAACACTATAGCCCATGTTTTTAGATTGAATTCATTGATCAATCCATGCAACTTGGTACTTTTGTTTCTAACTCCTAAATTGCACGTAAAAATTTTGAGTAGCATAATATTGTTCCAGTTTCTCACCAAAATAGTTAAACATCGAGCTCAAAGAAATTGTAATAGGAGTTGTTATAAGCCCAACAATGGTAGGTCGAAGAAATCGATCTAACGCCCCTTTTGGAATGTATCAATTTCAGAGAAATCATACACAGATTTCACATGAACCCGTGCATTTTCATAGGAAAAACACATGAAACGAGAAAAATTCCTGTATCCCAAAGCGAGCCAAATAATTCATTTTTGTTTTATTATAGTGGTATATGTGCAAGATGCTATTTAAAGCACACCGGCCGGGAAGCTTTGGCATAAATTTAGGTCTCTTTTAAGTTACTTTTAATAATTTAATAAATTGGGTATCTCAAAGAAATAAAATATCGGAATAGCATTACAGTATAAAAAAGCGAGGAAAGAAATACAGGTAGATTTTTAGCATCTTTAAAGCAATATAATTCTATCACCTAAATCCCGAAGGATTTGCACTACATTAACATAATGATCTTCTGTGCAGAATCTACTAACAACTGAAGTAGCAGTAGCAATCTTTTCAACTCTTATCCAAGAACATAAATGCAAAGAACTATGAGAAACTTAATTGTAGAACAAATATTCATAGCTACCTAGCTTACTGCCTATCACCTCTATCGTCCATCCAACATATGTAATATACAATGAAAGCTCCATGGCATGCTTCGACTCCATAATCATTTCCTCTATTTCTCCTTTCCTTTGCATACCCACACAAATTGGCACAATTGAAATTTGTCTACCCAAGAGCCATCAACGATTTCGGGTTATATATTGGGATGGAAGGCACTAGGATAGAAAAGAGGAGTATGAGGAATGAGATCAGTATTTTGTACCAAATTGGATGTTCCTTTTCACAATAGAATTGCCCAAGTACAACAATAAGCTGATCGAGCAGCAATTTGAGGTGGTTGTAGTCCAATAATGTCAATTCATCGTCTTGTTGTATGAGCAAGACGGGAAATTTAGAATTAATGTAGACAACTCTGCTCAAACGGGTGTCACAGAAGGGGCCTTCAATAATGTGGGCCTTCAATAACACCATATGGAAGACGCAGCGTCGTAATGCTCCAGACTGCAGTTGGTGATGCAGGCAGGAGGGACGGTGGTATAAAACTAGTTACCAATGGTGGCAATGTGGGCGTGAATGTGAAGACAATTTCGAAGGCGCGCGTCGCATATTTGGAGTCCATGTCTAACAGGCCAGGGGACATGCATGATGATTAGTTGGATGTTGAGAGGAGGAACAAGGGAGACATACTTATGGAAATGTCATGATGTATGTGCGAATATATTAATTGTTAGATTGGCATTATATAAAGTTTACTAGACTATTACAACTACCAAAGTAATCTTCAGGAGCGGTCAAAATGGGCTTGTAGACACTACTACATATTTGATTTGGTGAGTACTATCCTTAGATTAATAGATGTGAACACAGTTCGACACGACCTCTGTTAATTGGGGCCAACACCTGTGGTTAGGCGTCCGCCTCCATTAATGATTAATGCAGGCGTGTACCTCTATTAATACTTTATCAACATTGGCAGTCGTCTTAAGACAACTAACTTCGTTAATATATTAACCAAGGCAACCACATTTAAATGACCGCCTCTATTAATGAAGTATATGATCAAGCCTAATTCTATCCTCCTAACAACTTGCTCAAAGATCGAAGGCATAACCATATCCTTTGGTTGTGCCCCTGGTCTAGGCGCTAGATAAATAAGGCTAGATGTAGGTGTAGAAGCCAACACTTCCTACCTCCGCAAACGCTAGCCACCATAGTTCCCTAAGGTCTTGATCACCTACATAGCACCCTAGTGACCAGAACTACCCTACCATGTCACTGGTTGACCCTAGTGATCTCATGCAATTTTCCCTCTAACGTATGAATAAGCTTATAAAACTCATGTATTCCTCTAGTGTAGCCTATTTCGAGTCCAATGTTGGAAACTCTCTACTAATATCATCCACCAAATCATCCATCTGATGCTCATTATCATCCTCAATTCCGTTCGACTCTATGATATTCCGCTCTACTTCTCCATGCAAGAACCATACTAGATTGTTGGGTATAAATCCATTCTTGCAAAGGTGATGCTAGAGTTCATCCTTTATATCACATACTTAAAATTTGCGAAACTTGATACACGGACACTTCATCACACTAGGTCCACCAGAAAAATGAAAGATCCATGAATTGTTTTGCAACACCTACCCATTCCTTTGAGTGTCCAAGAGTCATGCTATTAAATCCTTCATGCATCACCCTTCTTCTATTGTTACACATTTTCAAAACTAATAATCCAATGTATAAAAATGTGTAAATGAACACCATTAAACATACACATGTAAATCCAGACTTTGTATAATAACCCTATTAGGAAGAATAGGTCCTAAACCGGTCGTTGCATGTTATTTGGTCTCAGACTTGTGTATGTTCCACTCATGATTTTTCGTACACAAGCTTGATGTTGGTGTGCTAGAGAACAATGGGATTATGTTGTTGAAAATGGAAACGTACATGATCGACCGACCAAATAACATGCAACGACAAACATTCTCAAGGTGTCTAAATTACGCTGGACAATTCAGGAACCATGCACCTCACAAGAAAATATGAGATAACAAATTCAAGATTGGGTGTGACACATAAGTTTGCTACATTGCTGGGTGAAAAATGCACATAACTAGGCATAAGAAACTAACATCAAACCTAACATCGATTAATCTAAAATGAATAACAAATTATGCATCAATTACAAGAACTACCCAAAAAATCGTGCATCAAAATTTAACTAACAAAGTAACTATAGTACTACGCATCAACTAATCATAACAGAGAAAAGAAAAAAACACCTTCGTGATGGTTGAGGAGACGTAGGCGGGCCTATAGTTAGCGTGGGAAGAGAGACAAAAAACTAGAGCCGAATGGGCTTGCAGTTAGATGGAAACACTCGCTTGAGGTTTCATCGTAATGCAAAAATTAATGCAAATGGGCATGCCGAGACGCTAGAATGCATAACACTAAATAACTATTATACCAAATAGGACAATTTGCCACACTAAGAACCGACCATATGTAATGTATCATTGTCTGAAAGCACTAATGTTATCAATTTTCTTGAGAACTCACGTTAATATACTTGCATTTTTAACACAATAAAAATCATAGAAATAAAAAACTCCAAAAGAAGCATGGGAACCTAACATTCTAACTTTAAGGTCAATAACACTTCATCTTGTAAAAATAAAAGGTCATGTTTTACTCTAACAGAATATATTATGGAAAATTCTAGTTATACTATTGTAGACACCAGGAATCAAATACTCTAACTTGAAAAACAACTATATGGAGGAAGCGGTGTGGTCGAGGGGAAGGGAGGGAGCAGTGAGGTCGTCTTCCTTAGATCAGGTGGCGGTCACATGGTCGGGGCCGAGGTTAGGCGGAGACTGCACGGTTGTCTTCCTTAGTCAAGCGACAGTGGCATGGTAGGGGCCAAGGCCTAGGCAGTGACATGGTCGTCTTCCTCATATCAGGTGGCGCTGGTGTGTTTGGGGCCAAGGGCCAGGCGGCTGAGGCGCGGTTGCCTTCCTTCGATCAGGCGACAGTGGCGCGGTTGGGGCGAGGCCCAGGTGATGGTGGCATGGTCGAGGCCAAGAGCCAAGCATGGCAACACGGTCAAACAGAAAGGCCAGTCAGTGGTGGCACGATTTGAGGCGCGTGCATAAAAGAGAGGCCACGTGGCCCATGAACTTAACACAATAAGTTCGTTGGTGTCCACGTGGAACACGAACTTAACCCTGTTTTGGCACATAATTTCGTTGATGTCCATGCGGGCTCATGAACTAAAGTTCATATATGGGAAAAGTTTACCGACGAATGGAATAAATTCAACGATTAAGACCCTGGCCGACAAACTTAATTTAAGTTGGTGGGTACCCATGATCTTGATTGCAACAAGTTCGACGGTTATGGTCGTCACCCATGAACTAACTTAATCGTGGGTACCCATGTCTACAATTTGACCCACGAATTTAACCTTCGTAAGGTCGTCGGTACCCACATTCATAATTTGACCCATGAACATGTATTAGTTTCCTCTAGTGGCGGAGGTGGTCTTTGCAGTATAATCTTGAGTTGGCTAGGACAAGGATGTAGGCACAACGTTGTAGGGTATCGTTTGTGTTATGTTATGGTATGGTAGGGTCGTGTCATGGACAATGTCAATAAGTGGTGCCTACAGAATCGATGGCTTGAAGGTTACTTGGCTTGTAGTTGTACAATGGCATGTCCTCCATCATAGTAGTTGGATCAATGTGGCACAAGTCAGGCGTGTGTGCGATGACAGTGTATTGGTATGACTATGCAAGTGGGTGATGCTATTGTAGCAAGTTCATTGGCATGTGGTGTTGTTGTTTTTGTGGAGTGAAAACGTTTGTATAGTTCAATTATCGAGTGGTGTGGTGGTATAGAGCTGTGGTGATGCTGTGTTGTTTAAGGTGAGCTGATGTTTCAATCCAACTAGCTATTGTGCTAGCTTTTTGGGTACTTACTTGACCATTTTGATAGTCCTTGTTACTTAGCTATATTCTTCAGTCTGAGTTTCTCTTTTTTCATGAAATATTAAGCCTGATGGATTGGTTTTGAAGAAAATCAAAGAAAAAGTTGAATACCAAGTAATTCAATGTTTCCAACTAAGTATTTATATATTAATTTGCGCACGAGGGGGTGAAAAGTGCTCTGGCCAAGCTAGTTGTCACATGATCTGTTCTCTGCTATAAAAGCAAGGCTTGCCTAGCACCACCCTAGAATTCGTTCTTGCTTTCTTCCCTTGCATTGTCAGTTTAGGAAATCTCTAACCTACAATATTGTACTATAGGTATTATTGAAATGGGATGCATGGGGAAAGGAAACAACATGTGCCAACCCCTCTTTGAAACCTCCAACGACAAATCCACTCCTCTGCATGCAATATGTCGTCGATCTTCCAGTCATCACACTAGTTAGATTGTGTGTTGCTGTGTGCGCATCATGTTCATCCTCACGAAGGTCCTATTTTGTGGTAGTGCCTCCTTCAAATCTAGTGTTTTATTTGGAGCGAGCTCGTCCCAAATCTAGTGGAAATATTCCACTGCTCCATTTGCTCTCCAAACAAACATACAATGGAGCGGCTCCATCCCACCTCACTCCCAATCAAACGGACAATAAAAGTATTGAAAACACATTAAATGACTAATAGAAAGGCCAAAATATCCTTTATCATCCTCCACCATTAATGCAATTGAAATAAATGATGGACAAAAGATGAAATTAATATAGTTAATATATTTTAGTTGTCCTTTGAGATAGAGATTAGGGACTAAAGCATTTTAGTCCCTGTGTTTAGTCCTACTGTTTGATATTTTAAGGACTAAATGAGGCGAAAATAGAGGAACTAATCTTTATTCGATGGAACGAAGGCAGCATGAACCACTTGTGATCGTGTTGTACTGCTAGCTATTAAACAACCGAGTAAATAAAAGAGTTCTGTCGTCATTACTTCTCATCTCGAGTTCTCTGTCCTGGAGTTTTAATCGTGTTGGGGAGAAGGGTATGGCTAGGCATGCCTGTCCCTATCAGCACAAGTTTAGGCACAACTCTCGGCAATGCGACATGCGGACAGAAGCATACATAGAGACGCCAGGATGGCTTACCACGTATGCTACTGTATCACGTGTTTTGGGACTCATGACGAGTTTAGGGATCAAAAGTAAGTCCCTTAGAAATTGGAGTCGGTGAAAACGGCTTTGGTGTACCCGTCGTCTACTGGATACGAATAATAAAAATGTCCATTTTTCAATATGGATTTAGATATTTTATACTCAGAATGAATACGAGTACTACCTAAATTGTGCATCTTCAGTTTAGAGTCGAATAAGAAGTGAGTACTACCTGGTAAATGCTCGGATATTCAAACCGGATACGGTACCCATGTTTCAGGTACCTATTTTTCTTTTTCTGTGTAATATTGTTATAAATTCATAACTTTCACAGATAAACTCGGATGAAGATAAAGTTTGTATAAAAATCGTAGAGCTCGAAGAGATCTACAACTTTGTAGTACATTATATTTTTGTTTGAACACATCTAAGACATCTTCGCATCGAAATAATTGAAATAGTGTCTAAATTTATATCGAAGTAATGAACTATATATCACATGAACTACAAGGTATTGACGCCTCAAATAAATTTCTCTCTCTTCCTCCCTCTATGATTTTTATATAAACTTTATCTTCATCCGAGTTCGTGTGTAAAAGTTAAGAATTTATAATAATATTACGCAGAAAAAATGAAAAGGGTACCTGAAACCTGACTACTCCTATCTAACTCGAATATACGGAAATTTACCGAGTAGTACTTGCTTTGTATCCGACCCGAATCCGAAGATATAATATTTAAGTAGTAGTCGTATCCATCCTGAGTATAGAAATATACGAACCTAGCTATAGTGCTATACCCAAAAAAATTGGTATTTGTACTATCATATATGATGGTACCCGACGGATACATCGTAGCTGTTTTCACCTCTATCTTGAACTTCCAAAGTACTTAATTTTGGTCCCTAAACTCACCATGAGTTCCAAAAGACGTGATCCAGTAGCATAAGTGGTAAGCCATCCTGGCACCTATTTATGCTTCGGTCCCCATGTGTGTTTGTGCACGCAAGTGTATTAGACTATTGTGTGATTCAAACATTGTCATTATATCCAAACTATTGTGTTGAACTACTTATGTTGTATTGGACTATTTTATATCATTTGAAAATGATCTTTTGTTTTATTAGACTATTATGTGATTCGAATCTTGTCATTATATTCTAAAAATTGTGTTGGACTATTGTACGGTCTAAATTTATTGCTATATTGTTATGTTGATCTATATATTCTATGCAATCCTCATGTGTAATTGTCTTATTCGTGAACTAAATTGGAGTAAATGATAAGTAATTCATGTATCCAACAAATATATGGTATCCGATCAAATAATATCATTATCCGTCACCTATCAGCTTGAATAAATATTCGGTCCTAATATTCGGATCCGATGCTGAATCCTATTGAAGTACAATAGGGTATGATACAAATGACCTACTATATGTTTATATCTGCCCATTTTCATCCTTAGTTGGAGAATACAAGATGATCTACTATCTATCCATATCTGCCTATTTTCATTCCTAGTTGGAGAATCAAAACGATATAATACAACAGGCTAAGTTTGTGGACTAGGTGTGAATTTTACTCATAAAAGCGTAGTTATATTGGTGATGCTCATGACACAATAGCTCTGTTTGAGTGCACTAGAGCTAATACTTAGGTGCTAAAATTAGTTAGAGACATCCAAACAATCCAACTAATAGTTTAGCTATTAGCTACTTTTAGTTGGAAACATCCAAACATTTCTAGCTAATAATCCAGCTAACTATTAGCTACACCCTCAACTACCAATTAGTTATTAGCTGGTTCAACCAGCTAGAAGTAGCTAATTAATACTACCTCCATTCATAAATATATGACACCATTGACTTTTTTGAAAATTTTGACCACTTGTCTTATTCAAAAATATAAAATTTTAAGTTAAGCACAAACTACCTTAAGTGATAAAATAAATCACAAAAAAATAAATGATAACACATTATTTTCTTGAATAAGACGAGTGATCAAAGTTTTTTAAAACGTCAACGGTGTCATATATTTATGAACGGAGGGTATAGTTAGTCAACTATTTGTTAGTCAGTTAATTCCACTAGCAACTTTTAGCCAGCTAATTATTAGCTCTAGTGCATTCAAACCGTGCCTAAATCAATCCTTTATGCTTATAATGATCATTAGATTTTGAATGATGAGAAAGTAGTGGGTAAATGAATTCTATCTGTTTCAGTTACCAGTGGCGCAACTGACGCAAAAGATGTGGTGTTGTTTCTGTGGAATTACAACGTTTGTACAGTTCAATTATCAAGTGGTGGCGGTGGTATAGATATGTGGTGATGCTGTGTTGTTCAACGTGAGTTGACGTTTCAATCCAACAAGCCATTGTGCTAGTGTTTGGGGGAGGGGGGGTATTGACCCTTTTCATGGTCCATGTTGCTTGGTTTTATGCTTCAATCTGAGTTTCTCTCTTTTTTCATGTAATCTAAAGCCAATTCAATGCTTACAACTAACTAGTTCTTTCCGGATATTAATTTGCGCCTGTGCCAAGCTCTTTGTCACATGATCGATCTGTCCTCTACTCATCTGCTATAAAAGCAACGTTTGGCTAGCACTGCCCTAACGTCCATTCTTGCTTCCTTCCCTTGCATTGTTTGGGTAATCTCTAACCCAAAATATTGCATCAGATATTATTGAAATGGGATGCATGGGGAAAGAAAATAGCACGTACCAAATTCTTTCTTGAACCTTCAACAACAAATCCACTCCTCTACATTCAATCTACTGCTGATCTTTCAGTCATCACACTGGTTGGACTGTGTGTTGGTGTGTGTGCATCATGTTCCTTCTCTCGAAGGTCCTGTTTCGTGGTAGTGCCTGCATGTTCCACTGGATGATTTTCTTGTTTTATCGAGCAGGAGGCACTTGATTCTTGCTTGCATTTTTCATCAGGTGCTGGGTGAATAGATCCCCGCCGTTCTCTATAGACACACGTTCTTTCCTGTGTGCAGTTTATGTGCACATATTATGGCTAGCGCAAGTGAAGCCTATTATCAAATTGCCAAGTTGGTTGCAGAGCAGTTACATTTTCAGTAAGAGAATTGAAACATTAAGATAAAATACTTTTATAACCATTGGATGTCAAATTTTTTTCTCCCAGATATAAACAGATAAATAGATAGATGGGTCACTGATTAGATTTTGGGATCTTCAATAATTGAGGACAGGTCACATATTATACTTTGGGAGGACAAATCGGCGGGAGGCTTAACTTTGGGAGATGAGTGTTCTTGTTTGTATATTATTACTCGACACAAAAACAGGTTACTATAACTGAGGTGTTCTGCAATACGCCTCTCAAGCTATGATGACATAGGGGACCTATTGGGGAACAACATAGTGCTAGCATGGAATCAATTGTTTTCATGAATTGATAACATTATGTTGTCTAATGAGAAGGATGAAGGAAATCTGCTATAATATATGTTAAAATAGGTTAATTCATGGTGAAATATTACTATTCAGCGACAATTTGGATGGATGCCCCTAATATTATCAAGAGATTATGCAAATTAGAGTTCCTGTTAAATATTAAGTTTTTTCTGTGTTGTCTTCGAAGAAGAATGATTATAGACAAAATATAACTATTTAGCTAATGCCCCGTTTGTTTCCCTTCATTTTGAGAAATTGGAATCTAAGTAATGGAGTAGGCTTTTTTTTAGAATGTGGCATTTCACAACTTTCCAAAGCTTATATATAAGCCTATCTCAAATTCATGGGGTGAGAGATAGAAATTGATTCTATGGATTTACATGCTACTTTTCTAATGTACAACTAATGCATATTCTTGCTTCTCTATAGCATAAGTGTAGTGTATAACTATCTTTATCATACGATTTATGATAATATACAAATATATTACATAAGTAAATATATTATGGGGCGTTTGGATCCATTTATTTTGGAGGAATTAAAATTTACTTAATAAAGTAACCTATTTAGCTTGAAATTTAACATTCCACCACTTTCCAAAGTTGAGGTATAAACCTATCTCAAATTCATGGGGTGGAGTATGAGAAATAATTTTATGTATCAGTAGAATTTATTTAACTCTACAACTTATAGGATGCTCTTCTACTCACTCCTCCATCTTGTAGCATATAAATAATCTTAAAACCAAATTAGCTTAATTGATATGTGACTAAATTACTATTATTATAATGGAATTTAATTCCAAAGATCTAAACGGGGCGTTAATTTAATTAGTTTGTGTCTAAATTATGATTATTAGAATGTAATTCAATTCTAACTAAACAAACGGGACCTTTAATTAGAAGGGTAACATGGATTGTTGCTTTTATTTGTCACAAAGACAAAAAAACACATCTCAGGGTGTAAGTATTCCCGTACGTTTTCGGCTATAATCCAGGCCAGTTCAGATTTTCTTAAGCTTATATAGTATATAGTAGCATATTTATTTAGAAGTTAATGAAGGGTGTTAGCAAAGACTTGGAGCTGCTAGCTTAGTCCTGCTTGACGCAACACCGATGACCGATCTTATGGTTTGTTTGACTCTGCATGCAGGAACGATTTTGTATATATTTCAAAGGAAACATAATCTTTCCCCTACAGAATCTATATCATCAGATGAATTGTTTGTAGCGGTGTTATATTGTTTAGTGCAGGTGTGGGCACACCGAGTTTTATGTTAATGATTTTATCTAGAGGCCTAAAGTATATATGTTAATGACAATTCTACCTAGTCAAAACCGGGATATTACGAAAAAAAAGAAAACTTCATTTATTGAAAAGAAAGGCATTTGAAAATAAGGATATAACAAACGCTCGGACAAAGCAGGTTGTCACACATTCTATCTTCTTATCTGTTATAAAAGAAGCGCTTGCCTAGGACCGCACTAGCACCGATTCTTACTTTCTTCTCTTATTGGCCGGAGTTTGATAATATTAATATTAGTTGTTATGGGAATGGGATGCACGAGGAAAAACGTCAAGAACCCTCCATGGTACCGTGATTCCGCGAAGCTCATGGAGAGCCATCAGCTACCAAATAAATTAACTCTGAATCATGAGCTCACGAAATCTTACACACAACACTGATCAACCGGAGCAAAGTAGCTTCCTGGTTTGGATGAATTGTTGACTCCTATGTATATGTATGGTGGCTATCTGTTTTTTCTGCTTTCTGAACAATCTAGTCTTACCATGTGTGTATGGTCTGGGTTAGAGAGGACGTGTGCATATTGATTTGGAATTAGGTTTTCCAAATTAACTATTTTTTTAGTTCGTTTGTGGACAAGTATTAGTCTAGGTTACTGCGTGTACATATGGCTGTCTTCACTTATATATATATATATATATATATATATATATATATATATATATATATATATATATATATATATATATATATATATATATATATATATATATATATAGGTATAACGGGAGCCCTGGGCTTCAGATATTAAAGGAAGCCCAGGTCGGTCCCGAGGTATGGTCCGCTGGGACAGGCGCACCTGTGTTTAACGTAGTGCTGAGAGGCGGCATGCAGGAGTCACGGTGCCGTTACGCGGTAAACAGAAGGGGAAGACGCGGAATTAAAGGGATCAGTTTCCACATGCAAACGTGATTACTATGATACGTGGGCGCGTAATTTATGGATCTTGCACGGGGAGTAATGCGCGCAAGGTTAAAAAAATGTAGCATAAGTTGTTGAAAGCTACGGCGTAAAACCGAAACGGCATAATAATTGCATAAATAGTATATACCATTTGGCGTAAAACGTTGAGTAATTGTGCGTAAATATTTTGTTATGGATTTTAGTATGACATTGACATCGGCATAATATCGGGACGGTTTCGGAAATAATGGGGAGACCCTGTAAACGTGGATGCGGTTACTTTTATAGTATCCGAGATTAACTCTCAATCGAAAAAAAGACCACTAAGCCTGCATAACTAATCGGAGTTGGAGATGGCCGGCTATGGAGAGTCGCCGGCGATGGAAAGAGATGGCGTTCGTCTTGATCCAGAGACAGAGGACGGAGTTGTTGGTAACTCCCTGGTGACACCACCTCCTGCTCTACTGGGTCCTGAGATCGCCGAGATGAGCATAGGGGAAGAAGGAGAACAAATGGTTCGACCTCCTATGTCCAATATTAGCTCCAGGGAGATGGATACGCCACAAATACTGCATTCACATGTAAGTCCAATCGCTGTATTTGATTATTGATTGAATATATTGTTGTGAACATATTCCATGGGACAAACAACAATGACAATGAAATAGCAGGCAAAAAACATTGATCCAACTATAGTGCCAACGGTAGGGATGACTTTCAAGGATGTTGATGATGCATATAAATTCTATAAAAGGTATGCATATGAAGTTGGATTTCCACTGAAGAAATACAGGGAGAAGACTTTCAGTAAGTGGATAAATTGTTAACGGGAAGGTAAAAGTGCACCAAAATCAAATGATGCACCTAGGATGAGGAATAGGTCATCAGGGCGTACGCAATGTAAAGCTGGAATAAAATTAAAAAAAATATATGATGATGAAAAAAAATGGTTGTAGCTGCAAAAATTGAACTGGTAAACTTGGAGCATAACCATGATTTCATAACTGACGAAGCAGAGAAACAACATTTACGTTGCAACAAAATTAGGGATGCTGAGTTCATAAATTTTGTGGATGCAATGCATGATAGCCGAGTGCCGCAGCATGCATAGTTGATTTTATATCAGAATGCATGATGGGCCGGAGAACGTACCAGTAACTGCTCAAGATCTGAAAAACATGTAAGCAATACTTTTCTGTTACATGTGTATATATCAAGAGCCATAAATATTACTATAGTAAATGTGTGTGTTATAACTTTTTGTGCAAACAAATGTAGGAGGGCAGCCAGGAGAAGAGAAAACTGCGCAAATGATGTAGCCAAACTTTTGGCATTTTTTAGAGAATGCAAGAAACAGAATCCACAATTTTTTTGTGATTTCCAGCTAGACAATGATGGGAAAATAGTGAGTATTTTTTGGTCACACGCAAGTATGCAGGGGGAATACGCAGATTATGGTGATGCGGTGACATTTGATACAACACACAAGACAAATATATATGATAAACCACTGGGCATGTTTGTTGGAGCTAACAGCCATCTGCAGTGTACAGTGTTTGGATTTGTTTTGTTGGGAGATGAAACAGTACAGACTTTTGAATGGGCTTTCAATTCATTCAAAACATGTATGGGAGGCGAGGGTCCAAGAGTTATGCTTACAGGTATGTGATATATCAATTTGTTATGCAAAACAGTGAATTAATTTATTGTGAAAATAACTGAATAATTTGTGAGCAATTGCAGATCAAGATCCTGCAATGCCAATTGCTCTAAGAACTCTATTTCCAAAAACAGTTCACAGACTGTGTTTATGGCATGTACAGAACAAATTTATGCCATTCCTAAATGAGTTATATGCAAGGTTTGCTGTTAAGGATTTTAAAACAACATTCCAGTCTATTATACATCATCCATTAACTCCTCATGAGTTTGAATGTGCCTGGGAAATGATGCTAGAGGAGTTCAATCTTCATGAAGATATGACTATACGCAAATTATATGAGATAAGAAAAGAATGGATACCGGCATTTTTTAAAAATGACTTCTGTGGGGTAATGGTATCTACACAACGAAGTGAGAGCATGAACAGATTAGTGAGGCAATCACATGTAGATGCAAACACCCCACTGCATGAGTTCGCTAAACAAATGATGAAAATGTTGCACAGCAGGAAAATGAAAGAATCAAAGGAGGCATTGGTGAGCAAGGTATGTCGTGCTTGTTATCAATAACGTTTGGCATACATTTATGTAAATAATGTGTTTAATTATGATAATAATGTGTTTTAGGGACCAAGGACAACAGATACATTTTATAGGTTCGAAGTGAGAGTCTCTAGAGCATACACCAGAGCTGTTATGAATAGATTTGAGGAATCAATGAAATACGCCACTGCATACAAAATATTAAAGGACCCAGACGGATGTGATAATGAATGGATCGTACAGCATACAAAAAGGTCTAATAAAATTGTGTGGGGACAACATCAATTCAAGATAACAGCGGACATAGAAGCTGGGGAGTATACATGCGAGTGCAAACAATGGGAACATACAGGTTTGTACGTATTATGTTGATTAGCAGAATAAATTTGCATACTAAAGAATTTGATGATTGTAGTACAAATTAATGTAAATCTTTGAAAAAAAATGATTCGTTTTCGTGTTTTCAGGTCTATTATGTGTTCATCTTTTAAGAGCCTTCATGCATCTTCAAGTTGAAAAGATACCTTCAAAATATATATTGCAAAGGTACACTGTCTCATCAAGAAAAGATGTTCCGTTTGAAAGAATTGATAAGAGCTTGAGGGGGAAGGATGGAGTTACTAAATCATACAGACAGAAAATGTTGTTGACAAAAACAATGAAAGTAGTTCGCGAGGCGTGTATGTCAAAAGCAGGGTACGATAAGGCGATGGATATGTTGGATGAGCTCGATGTCGTTCTAAGCCGATTAGAGCCAGATATTGGATGTAATGAGTCAACAGATGTTAGTGATGATGAGGAAGACAAGGTAATAATATTCCAGATGTTTTTAGTGTGATACTATTTGTAACATAAATTATGCATAGTAACATGTTATTTGTACCAGGAAGAAGAGTTGAATAAAAATAATGCTGGCGATGGGATGGAAGATGACAATACAATTACATGCCATAACAAGGTATGTAAAAGATAAATATATAAGCTTGCATGAAGTATTGTACATAATGAATATATAAAATCAATGTAATAAGCAAATTTTATTTTGTAGGATGAGCATAACACCATTACTGGATGTGAACATGCATTAACAATAATAACAACTGGTAACCAGGTACATATTAAAATAATATTGTTCATTTGTCTAAAATGAATATATATATTTATGCTGCATGTAAATGTTGATGTATTTGGGTTGGGATCTAAAGGAGGACAACATGACAATTTCACATGAGGTTGGTCGTACAAGTTCTCCGTGTCACGTAGCACATGAACAAATGGAACATATTGCTGCATCCTCAGAAGCTAAAAAGGTGAGCATTGATAAATGATTTTACTGTTTGGTATAAATATATGTAAATATGCGTATACTAAATATTAACTTCTATTATTATGCAGAGGTTAGATTTTAATGTGGATGTTATAAATCTGAGTATGCCGGATCGTGCAAGACCAAAAGGACGGACAATCTAAAATTCAGAAGATAGGATTATGAGACTAGGTGCGAAAGGAGAGAAAAAGAAGAATAGGAGATGCCAATTATGTGGTATAGCAGATGGGCATAACAGCAGAACATGTCTGTCTGTGGAAGAGAACAGGGCAAGGCTAGCAAAACTGGCTAATCGAAAGAGAGGACGACCAGCCGGATCAAGACTAAACAATAAAACAACTGCTCCACAGTGGAATGAAACATCGACTGCTAAAAAACATCGTATTGATGAAGAAGTGGAAAATGAAGAAGCCGATGAGCATATGGATTTGGACGAATAATTTGAAGTGTGACTAAAGAGTGGTCGATTTAGTAGAAACTTGTAATAGCACAATGACTTATGCTCTAGTTTGTTGGAAATTAAATAGTTTGCATGACAGGGTTATATAATTCGTTGATATAAAACTATAAAATGTTGCATACATATAGACAATTACACAAATTATGTAACTGAATATGTACAACAAATTGGCATTGAACGTTTAGCAATCGGAAGGTCTGGACATAAATGGTATATAAAACTGTATACAGTTAACAATACTCATCAAATGGTAGTACATACGTCGGTTTCGCACTTCAGATACATCAAACAGGATATAGCATAACCACTTGTTACAATTAGCATAATTAGCATGTGAAAATATATAAAAGATGAACCTAGAGTATATAAAATAAGGAAGTATATATTATGCGTAAAACATGAATATTAAAACAATATGATAATACAAATACGCCAAACATTGGAAGCAAAACGATTAACCATCTCACAATCTGGAGATGAAACAATATAGAATTTCTTAACAGATAACATAAGTAGACATTCTGGTAACACTTATGTTTAACACACTTCAAATAAAAACTGATACGAAGTAGCATAGACATTGGACACATCGAACATAAGTGGCACATGGAGTATCAAACACATGATCAGAGGCCTGACATAAGTGACTTAACAAGTAACATAAACAGTTTTCTGGATCCCATAGGGAATCATGTTCAACTATGATATCTAAGTCTTGGATTTCGAACAGCGGCGTTTCCTTGGAGCATACTTGAAAGGCAGCAGTTCTGCAGGAAGGGGGGCAACCCTGTTGTTGCGATGAAAGGTCAGATAATGCAGAACAAAGGCACGTTGGTCCAATGGTTCATCCTGAAATAGTCATAATATCAAATTAATGCTAGTATTAAATCTGAAAGAGTAATATATGCAAGATCAGAACACTAATTTAGTAACATACCAGAGTATAAAATTCTGATAAGTCGCCATCATCAAAATCGTAGTAGCGGAGGAAGTTTGCGACAAAAAAACCACAATCATTTGACCCTGGTGTCATGGTTGGACAATTGGGAAGAAGCCCAATCTTGTAGTTGCCAAACTTTGGTACAGTTGACTCAGGTCGAGCTTCATGTAAGGCAATGCTAAGTCTTCTCATTATTAATCTGGACCAAGGTATCTTCGTTCCATTTATCATCATTTGATCATTATGGATTTGTTTCCAGGTAGTGCCTCCAAGCAATGTACCATAAGGATTTGAATCTAAGATGTCTATTCAACGACGTTCAAAGTTGATTGCATATAGGGTCCAGTGGCCACGGCGTAGCATAGGAACCAGGATCTGTTAAATATATATGTAAGTTTATAAATGATTAATACTATGCATATGGAAAATTAAAGCTAATACAACATAAAACTAATGGCCAAAAGAACATTATAACATAATTACAAATGAAACTGATTGGGGCTCACCAATTTAATTTGGTTCAGAACTTCATCTGAAGGAAGCGTCGGTTCAAGTTGTTCTATAAGAAGTGATGTTGAGAAGGGCTGTGGATTTGAACTGTGCTGTTCGAACTCCTCGATATTCAAAACGGTCTGGACAAAAAAAAATAAATTGATTAGTATTGTATATTTATACAGTAAGGGTTGCAATAAGATACAAAGCTGTGGAGGAAAAATTACCCCAACATTGACATTCAGTATTAGAGTGTTGATTACAGAATCTGGATTGTATAATACATCATCTTCACGAATACAGTCGATAAATCCCTGCATGAAAGTATTCTCAAGACATTTATTGGGACCAAACGACTGGACAACATCGAGGACAGAACCTCCAAATCCTCCAAAATTAATGATAGACCTGGGAAAAAATAAAACTTTATTTACAATTCATCTAATTATACTTAATTAGAATTTGAATAACTAATATATACATGCTCGGATCTAGTTTTCCTGACAAAATAAACTTAAGTAGGTTGCGAGCACAGTCTTCACGTGACACGTGGGGAGGTTCAGCGACTGCAGCTTTAGAGGAACTATCCTTTGCAACAAGGTCAGTAGTTGCCTAATATATGAATATATGTTAGTAAACAATTGCATAAATATGTATGTCTTAGTGTATGTATAGACAAAATATGAGAATATAAGACAACATGTCTTACATCTGTCAGAGGGGTTTTATCGAACTGAGGTGCACCAGATACAGGAATATCATGTGTAACAGATTTTTGTCCTTCCTGTAACCAATAAATTTATTAATATAAACGTAATGAAACATAGGTTATAATTAATATTAGCATAATATGATGAAGGTGTAAATACTTACACTATTTATATCTGGTGTTAACTCAGGAGCAGCAGGATTGACTGTTGTGGGAGCCTGGTGAATTAAAAAAATAAAGCATGCATATATATTAATGTTACTTGCATACAATGTAAACGAAATAATAATAATTGTGATATAAGGAAGTCAAACATTTGATTTTGGAGTCTTGTCAAAAATAGGGGCATCCATAACTTCATCTTTTTTGCAGACGTTCCCACTGACAATCTGTAATGGAAACAACTGAGATTTGAGTAAACAGTAACTTGTATGCAAAATATAATATAGTTTGTATGAGAAAACTTACATCATCTGATACTTTGATATGATCAGTAGGAACATGGATTTCCTGATCATGTTGCTGTTTATCAGGTGTTGGAACAGGTGGTGAGGATACAGGAGCATTTGTTGGAGGCATTGAGGTAGTGGGGGGGGGGGGGTTATCTACATTTGGAACATATAATAATATAGTAGTTGTTACTGGAATGTAACTGCAATATAAATATATTGTTATAAAAAAATGGTTAAACATGCACATTTGCAAACTACACCAATATACTATCAGGATGCATAAATAAAATACAGTTTTCAAAAAATGAAATCAACTGAAAAATATGTTGCTGCTTGTATGAGTATAAATTAATGCATAAGTTGTATATACAAAACTACATATAATAAATAATTTGAGATCGTATAACTATATATAATTTTCCAGGCAATAATTCGTGAACTTGGTCAGGTTAAATAAATAAACATAAATACTAAAACCTTCTTGCTGTGAATCGCGCTGCGTTGCAGCTCTCAGTACTTCATCGATCATTTCACCAAATGTTTCAGAGAGTTCAATCTGCTTCGAAACAATCATCTGATGACTCAGCTGAAGGGAATCACAGTACTTATCCACCTCTTTGTCATGAGCATCAAACATTGATTGAAACATTGGCCGATGCTGAGAGGGCAAACATTGCAACTTGTTGCCTATCAAATGCTTGATACGTGGTACATATATGTTGAAAACGGCAGAAACAGGCCGTTCTGGAGCAATGACGTAACACGTTTCTGAACGGCTACGAAACTGTATAAAATCAGATAGAACAGTTAGCAGTAATAATATTTTAACATCTGCATAACAGGACAAAAATTGTTTGTGTCTAACCTCTGCATATCCGAATGGTTCACCAGTTTTACGGGGGGGGGGGGCGTCTGTCACCCCGAGCCAACTCTCTTATGGTCTCATTATCAAAAAACTTAATACGTGGAGTACCATATTTGTTATCAGGAGCTGCAGGGTGATGTAGGTGATCAAGATAGTAAATCTGAAAAAAGGAATGCACAAATATATAAAATTAGTACATAACAAATATTTGCATATCATATATATGCACAGTAAACAAAAAAAATTACTTACTAGAATAATGAGTGAGCATCCATATATTGTTGCTGTGATGTTTGTTTTGTTCCTTTTATGCCAACGTGTGGCAGCATCACACAAATCCGTGTAAACTAGTTGACACCAGTCAATATTAGCCATTCGGGCCATGTTTGAAGTCATGAGTACCTCATTGTTTGTAATGCCCCAAGAAGCAGAAGGAAACAGAAGTCGATTGAATAGAATCAGAAAAAAACATCTAATTGATAGCTCATCATCATTGCCAAGCACTATCTTATCTTGAAGCTTGACAACATCAAATTCTTCTTTACCAACATTGAGATGACGTCTCAGATTTGCAGCAGCATCGACTTCACCGTACCAATCAGTAAACTCTCTTCCTCCTCCGGCACATGGCAAACCCAAAATCAGATGAACCGTATCTTTTGTTATCTTAAGTTCCTTGCCAGCCCCTGGGCGTATGGTCATGTCATGTGGATCCAATTTGTCCATCAACCACCTGATGAGTGATCTGCTCTCTAAGGCATCAGTTCGCAAATCAAATATACTAGAAAATCCCAACCTAGCGACGGCATCACGCTGCCGATCGCTCATTATCCATGATGATACAATAACATCAAAGGGAATGCATCGGATATTCAATTTCGGGAAGCATAAATGAATATGCATTAATACACAAAGTATATATATAGTTAGAACTAGTGATACTATATTTACATACAAGGGATATTTATTACAGGCTTGTAAATAACTAGTCTACAACACTAAAAAAAGTAAACACCATATTTGTTGATAATAATATACATAAATTTAAAGTGGGGGAAAATACAAAATTGATTGGGCACCATGATTAACACATGAATAAACATAAATATATACATATTACCTGTGATTTTACAGGAGACTTCTGTTTAGGAGAGTTTTTTTTTGCAATGATATTATACTTTGGACTTCTTTTCACGGTCGGAACTTGAGGAGAAGGTACTTTTAACTTCTTTGCACTGATTTGTTCTGAAGGAGAAGGTGATGCAGATCTGAATTAACGCTTTAACGATGGAGCATCCATGAAATCGTCGTCAGAGAGAGTGGATGGAGGAGGAGGTTTTCTTTTTAAACGACAAGCTAAAGCCTTTCTGCGAAAACGATGGATTGGGGCTGGCTGTGGCTCATTCTGCTCCTGATTTTGTGGAATATCATCTTGTTGAGCTGAGCTGCTGGATCTTGTACGTCTGGAAATGTCAATTGAAAAAACCTCCTGACTGGATTCAATGGTTAATCTTTTTGGATTACTGGGGGGCGATCAACAGACTTCATGATTAAATACTGAATAAATCTGTAGAAAAAAGAAGTTGTTTTTAAATACATTGATTTATGCAAGAATATATGCCAAAAAAAAGAACTAATTTTTACTATAACTATCTGAAATGCATACTATATAATGCTAAATGGAATTACATAACTTAAACTACCTTTTACATTTATGCGAGATCATTTAATGAGCAATGGTTATATACAAACATAAAGATTGATTTAATATTTCATATAATTGTAAATGGATCATGATAAAACAAGAGCCTTTTTGCATCAAACTAACTATACAACATATTTTAATAACTGGTTCATAGTAATAAAAACATTTAGCTCATATTCAAACATGAATATTTAAATAACTTTTGCTTAAAATAAAAGTATCTGTATATACATATATATAATGAACATGAGTGTAAACTAATTATTCAAGTAAATAGAACAATGCAAATATACTTATTATATTGCGAAATGTTCATAAAATTGTGTAATAATGAGCATACACATTACTGCCAATATGCATATATATCAAATCCAATGAGTATGTTTTATATATAATAAAGCAGATGTGTACACAAATGATTTAAGTGAATGGGCATAAAAAGTACTGAGGATATGCATATATATGAAATACAATAAGCATATTAAATAATAAAATAGATGTGAAAACAAATCATTAGAGTAAATGTGCATAAAGAATACTGACTATATGCATATATAATAAAACAAATGTGTAAACAAGTTACTCAATTGAATGTGCATAAACATTACTGAGGATATGCATATATATCAAATACAAATAAGCATATTTTGATAATAAAGTAGATGTGAAAACAAATCTTTAAAGTAAATGTGCATACAGAGTACGGACTATATGCATATATAATAAAACAAATGTGTAAACAAATGACTCAAGTGAATGTGCATAAATAGTACTGAAGATATGCATATATATTAAATACAAAAAGCATATATGTGTTACTTGGTTTGTGTGATAGTACTCTATGCTGACTCATCAGTAAATACCTTTGTCTAGATCTATGAATGTCGGGCGATAGTGGGGATATAGATTAAATACATATGCTCTAATATCGGGGCTCCTGAACAAAAAAAGAGATGCAATGCGCGATGCAATGACCCGATTAGATAGATGTCTAAACGCATTCAAATCACACATTTAGCTGGAGAATAAGGGTTACAATCAAATCCACTTCAATCGACCCAAATGCTTCAAAAAATCGACGGCAACCTCGGTGTATTTCAATGTTGGATTACCTGGAACTTCTTGACTCGGGCTCCAATGCTGGGAGATTGAAGGATGTAAGCTGGAATGGAACAGCGCTGGATTGGAGCGACGGTGGATTGGCGCTGCGCTGGATTGGAGGCGCGGAAATCGCCTGGCGAGTCGCCTCCAACGAAAGGAGAGTCTGCGCGGCTGGGGTTTTCTTCCTGCAGGCGCTGGTCTGCCTCCGTTGATTGCGCGAAACGGTTTTAGACACAGGAAACGTGGGAGAGGTGGCTGGCTGACGGAGGAAACGGTGTAACGGCGCCGTGACTGGTACCTGTTGACCCGGTGTGGTTCAACCAAAATGAGCATATTAACTAGCCTGGGCTTCCTCTATTATTGGAAGCCCAGGGCTCTTTATATATATATATATATATATATATATATATATATATATATATATATATATATATATATATATATATATATATATATATATATATATATATATATATATATATATATATACGCCCAAGTGTTCACTCGTATGGTTATCGGCTTCTTTTTTGATGAAATACATGCAAAACCATGTTCGTGGTAAAAATAAAGACAAATTGGCACCATAGGACAAGACAAATACTAACCTATCAATATTTGGCAGCATAGGACAAGTTTAAGTACGTTGCATTTTGAAGGTTTAGGACCAAGGGTGGCACCAAAAGATAAGTTTATGGACCGTCGATGTCCACTATGCCATCTGTATTTCTCATTTTAGTATTAGGGTACATGGGTAGGTGCATGCTCTACAGCAATAACCATGGACATTTGTGGGCTTGCCTATAATCTTTAAACAAAAATCTTTGTTTATTTACCTTAAAATGCACGACCACCTACGGATGAATTTGCAACTTTTAAGCTTCCTACAATTGCTCACATAAAAAGGTTCTAAGGTAGTATATATATTTCGGATATCATTGTAAGTACCTCTGTCTCATAGCTGACACTTTGGATTCAATATGATATCAAAGTAAGAGGTACCAACTTTGAATCTTAGCTAGCACAACTAATTCGAATATGATTATTGCTCGTTCCTATTCCTTGTCTCAATCTCAAGGACCATCTGCAGATGGAAGGTGTTGAATATATAAGGTCAATAACTGCCAAACACTATAGCTTATGTTTTTAGATTGAATTTATTGATCGATCCATGCAACTTGGTACTTTTGTTTCTAACTCCTAAATTGCACGTAATTTTTTTGAATATCATAATAACGTTCCAATTTCTCACCAAAATAGTTAAACTATCACGCCCGGATTTAAGAACAAATCCAGATGCATCTCAAATGTCATCTTTATCACTTAATACAATTTTTGTACAAAATAACTAGATAAATTACACCATATGACAACAATGATCCTCCACAACCATAGTTGACTGGGAGACGACGACCCAGATCTCTCCGAATTCATCTTCATGGATCATGATCCTCCTCTTGGTTGTACCTTCTCTTGACCTGGTGTGTTTATAGCAAGAGTGAGCTCCCATACGGTCATCGCTCAGCAAGTGTGGGAAAAAGTGTAGTGTAAGGCTTACCAAGGAAAATTGATAAGGCTCAGCATGGCTTTTAATTTTATTTGTCAAAATTTTATTAGCAATTACTAAGTATAAGTAAATATCATCCCAATTAAATACTTGATCAATATATAACATGATTCTCACAATGCAATGTATGACATGTTAAGTTTAGTTCCATCATTTAATCACGTGTGCATGACTAATATACTAGTTTTACACTCTGTAGAGGTTATACATCTTTACTCATAAGCCATGTTACTCCTTTGCCAAAGGATCGCGACTTCCCATTCATCTCTACCGAGGAGACGAGGCAGAGCATCACTACAAGGCCTTTTCAAAGTTCCACTAGCATGAGAAAAACTGGCTACGATTTCATGCAGAAGGGGGCGATATAGGAATCACTCATCCGAAACGCTATCACATACAGATAGACCCGAGAACCTCCCTATACCAGCAGGTTCCCATACCCTGCTTGCCCCTTTCGGGAAAGGATTAGCTCATACTAGCTTTCCTAATTAGTTGGCCAAGGGCATCCCATTCCACCCTTGTGGTACCACTGTTGTCTTAGGTTAAGCTCCATGTTCCAATTGACAAAATGACCTTATCATATATCATAAATAATTCATAAATAATTAACAGTAGTAATAAGGCATGATCATGAATCATATGTATATAACACCCAAAACCATATAGAGCAATAACAAGACTACCTAATAATTAATTTGTATGCAACGTGTAGGGTGAACAAAACTTGGTAATCTATTAGGTCCCATCAATTTAACCTAAGTATGCCATGTGTCAGCGTTTCGAGACCGGGGGGTCCCTAAGCCGACGAGTGAATGTCGCCGCGTGCCCCAGCCCAGATGGGTCGACGCTAGGCCGAGCGCGAAGGGGGGAAGTGAGGTGGCCGGAGATGGGCGTGAGAGAGGTGGAAATCCCGCGGCCTTCGTGTTCGTCCCGCGCCCAGGTCGGGTGCGCTTGCAGTAGGGGGTTACAAGCGTCCACGCGGGAGAGGGAAGCGAGCGGCCCCAAGAGAGCGCCTGTCCCGTCCTCGTCCCCGCGCGGCCAACCCTCTCTAAGAGGGCCCTGGTCCTTCCTTTTATAGGCGTAAGGAGAGGATCCAGGTGTACAATGGGGGTGTAGCAGAGTGCTACGTGTCTAGCGGGGGAGAGCTAGCGCCCTAAGTACATGCCGATGTGGCAGCCGGAGAGATTTTGGCACCCAGCTGGTGTGATGTCGTGGCCGTCGGAGGAGCGATGGAGCCTGGCGGAGGGACAGCTGTCGGAGCGGTTGAGTCCCTGCTAACGTCCTCCTGCTTCTGTAAGAGAGCTGAGAGCCGCCGTCGTCACAGAGCACACGGGGTGCCATCATTGCCTATCTGGCGGAGCTGGCCAGATGGGACATCGGTCTTGTTCTCTGCGGCCCGAGTCAGCTCGGGGTAGGGTGATGATGGCGCTTCCTGTTGACGTGGCTGGCCTGCGCCCTAGGTTGGGCGACGTGGAGGCTCCTCCGAAGCCGAGGTCGAGTCTGTCTTCCATGGTCGAGGCCGAGTCCGAGCCCCTGGGTCGGGCGAGGCGGAGGTCGTTCGGCAGAGGCCAGGGCGGAGTCCGAGCCCTGGGGTCGGGCGAAGTGGAGTTCGTCGTCTTCTGGGCTGAGCCCGAGTCCGAGCCCTGGGGTCGGGCGGAGCGGAGTTCGTCGTCTTCTGGGACTTAGCCCGAGTCCGAGCCCTGGGTCGGGCGGAGCGGAGTTCGCCGTCTTCCGGGACCTAGCCCGAGTCCGAGCCCTGGGTCGGGCGGAGCGGAGTTCGCCGTCTTCCGGGACCTAACCCGAGTCCGAGCCTTGGGTCGGGCGGAGCGGAGTTCGCCGTCTTCCGGGACCTAGCCCGAGTCCGAGCCCTGGGTCGGGCGGAGCGGAGTTCGCCGTCTTCCGGGACCTAGCCCGAGTCCGAGCCCTAGGTCGGGCGGAGCGGAGCTTCCTATGGTGCCTTTGGCAGGGCCTGACTGCCTGTCAGTCTCACTCTGTCAAGTGGCACTGCGGTCGGAGTGGCGCAGGCGGCGCTATCCTTCTGTCAGGCCGGTCAGTGGAGCGGTGAAGTGACGGCGGTCACTTCGGCTCTGCCGGGGGGCGCACGTCAGGACAAAGGTGTCAGCTCACCTTTGCATTAAATGCTCCTGCGACTCGGTCGGTCGGTGCAGCGATTTAGTCAGGGTTGCTTCTTAGCGAAGGCAGGGCCTCGGGCGAGCCGGAAATATGTCCGCCGTTAGAGGGGGGCCTCGGGCGAGATGGAAATCCTCCGGGGTCGGCTACCCTTGTCCGAGGCTAGGCTTGGGCGAGGCGTGATCGAGTCGCTCGAATGGACTGATCCCTGACTTAATCGCACCCATCAGGCCTTAGCAGCTTTATGCTGATGGGGGTTACTAGCTGAGAATTAGGAGTCTTGAGGGTACCCCTAATTATGGTCCCTGACAGTAGCCCCCGAGCCTCGAAGGGAGTGTTAGCACTCGCTTGGAGGCTTTCGTCGCACTTTTTTGCAAGGGGACCAGCCTTTCTCGGTTGCATTTTGTTCCGGTGGGTGCGCGCGAGCGCACCCGCCGGGTGTAGCCCCCGAGGTCTCGGAGGAGTGGTTTCACTCCTTCGAGGTCTTAATGCCTCGCGTAATGCTTCGGCTGGTCTGGTTGTTCCCTCATGCGAACTGGCCGTAGCCCGGGTGTACGGTCGGGGCCCATGCTCTCGGGCTGGTATGTTGACGCTGTCAACGGTTCGGCCGGAGCCGGGTTTGCGAGAGCAGCCCCCGAGCCTCCGCACAGGGCGAGAGGGCGATCAGGGACAGACTCGGCTTTTTTACATACGCCTCTGCGTCGCCTTTCCGCAAGGAGGAGGGGGGAAAGCGCCATGTTACCCTCGATGGGCGCCGAACATAGTGTCTCCGGTGAGCTGCAAGCGGGTAATCCGAGTGGACGTCCGTGTCCCGTTCGTTAGGGGTCGGCTAGGGGCCCAGAGGCACGCCCAAAAGTACCTACGGGTGATCTGCCGGACCCGGTCCCCTGGCGACGGGGTCCGAGGGCTCGATGCCTCCCTCTGATGGGATTCCGTTACAAGATCGCTCCCGGTGGTCTCGGAAATGTCCTAGGGTACCTCGGGAGCGCAGTCCGAGCCTTGGTTATGTATCGAACGTACCCCTGGTCATCCCTCGCTCGGCGTCTGAGGCGACTGTGAACCCTTCGGGGGCCAGCCTTCGAACCCCTGATCAGTAATGGGCGCGGAGCCCGAGTAGCCTGAGGCGGCCGTGGAACCCTTCGGGGGGCCGGCCTTCGAACCTCTGACCAGTAGTGGGTGTAGGGCCCACGCGATCTGAGGCGGCTGTTGAAACCCTTCGGGGGGCCAGCCTTCGAACCTCTGATCAGTAAGGAGGCTCGGAGCCTGGTTCCTTCACGGGGAAGGATCCTTTTCGGGGTATCCCCCTTTCCCGGTCCCTGCTGCAAGAGATAGAGAAAGAGGAAAAAAGGAAAAGGATACGAAATCGAACGAAGCGGCGTACCTTTTTTGTCGTAGTTATTACGGCGAAGGCGAAGCATCGCCCACTGCTCCCGCCAGAAGCGCCGCCTGTCTTGCCGCGGAGTTAATGCGACGGGGCGAGCGGTTGGCGGGGCGGCCGTTGCGCGTGCGCGAGCCGTTCGAGGGACGGATCACGGGCGCGTTGTCTTCACGTCGTGAGAGGGGGTTCTCTTGCTGCCTCCGGATGGAACGTGAGCTTGGCTGATGATGTGACCGCTGCTCCCGCCCGCCTGCCACCGTCATTACTGCCGGCCCACTTTTGGCCGCATTGACCGCCGCGTCAGGCTGGCGCTGCTGGGTCGTGCGCCTGGTCGCCTCGAGTCGCGGTATTGGTTCCGCAATCGAGGAGGCGCGGTGGTGGCGCAAGTGGCGGTGCAGTTGCTTGCATGCAGCATCCGGCGCGCCGGTTGCGTGACGCGTGGGCCTGGGCCTCCATGCTGGCGTGTCGGGAGTCGGAGAAGCGCATCCACTTGGCGCGGTTGCATGCCGCCTGCATGGCTGCCCGCCTCTTTCGCCCGTTGGTCTGGGCAAAAGTGGAGGGTCACTTGTAACCGCTGGGCGGTTGTGTGCACCACGCGCGGCGGTTTGGCTTCTTCTGCTCTTAGCCGGTTTGCATGACATGCGGGACCCAGCCCCCGCGCCGCAGGGGAGGGCCTTGGAGCGTGTTGGAGAAGACTCAGCCCGTGACGGTTGGGGGCGCAAGTAGGGAGAGTTGCCTTTAAAAGGAGGGTGACCCCCTTCGGAAGGCGACCATGTCCTCTCGCTCCCTTATGCATTGCGTCTTTCCACCTTCCAAGCCCCCGGATGGGGGATACCTGCCGTCTTTTCGCCTCATCGTTGGAGGAACACAACTCCGTAGGAGTTGGTACCTTTCAGCCATCGTTCGGCTTCAAGGATTTTCATCATGCAGCCCGGCTGCACCCCTCCACCGGCGGTCACCCAAGATGGTGACCTCCAGCTTGATGGTGGGGGAAAGCGAGCCAGGCCGCGGCCTCTGCCCCTCCCTCAGCCTCAAGGATTTTCATCACCAGGGCTGGGGAGGGGAGTGTGCCGAGTTGGGGTCGACCCCTGTGTGGGCGGCGGCCCGCTCCTTCACTCAGTGACCGGAGGGAAGGGCGGTCGTCGTCCGTGGCGCTGGCGGCTGCACCGTGCCTGGCTCTCGGACGCGAGTGGCTTCGGAGCCGCTCGCGGCGCCGGCGTCTGCCACGGCAGCTGGAAGAGGTTCTCCCGCCGGCGAGATAGCCAAGGCCGGCCACGGACCGACCTCCAACTCTACGGCCTTTCTGCCCGTCCTTGCCTCACGAGTTTGGGCATGGGCGGGGGCCTCCTGGTAGCAGCATCCGCCCTGAGGTCAGTGCTGCCGCTGTTCGGCCCCCCGGAGCAGAAGTCGTCGTCGTCGCCGCTGCTGGAGCGGGTGACGGCGCGCCGTTCGTCGGTCTTCTGTTGCTCCGCAGGCCCACCCCTATCGAGCGGGGTTGTTCGTACCTGCGGAGGGGGAACCGGAGTTCCGTTTGTAATGGCACTTCGAATGCCAGTGTTTTTGTTCATTATGGCTGTCGAGGCCTGAACATCGGGAGATGGTTGGCCGAGGCCCTAGGGGTAACCGGCCGAGCCGCCTGCTCGGGCTGGATTCCCGGAGAAGTCCCCGGTAGTGATTGTCCGGGCGTGGCGATGACGTCGTCCTCCAGAGTGGGGATCCCTGGACCGCGTCGCCGTCCGAGGCTAGGTCGGACCTCGCTGAAGGTGTCGTCGATGCCGAGGGTGCTACTGCCCCCTTCCAGCGCCAAGACCCGAGCCTGTAGGATCAGAGTGTCTTGTAGCGTGTGCCTTCTGCGGCCGCCGAGGCCAGAATACACACCCTCGCTGTGTTGTAAAGCTGCGTCTCCTTTCCTCTTGTTTCGAGTATCTGGACTTTCTTGTCGGTAATAGGGATGTTTGTGCGAGCGAGAGTTGCTTCTCGCGGAAGGTGATGAGTGAGGTATCCGTATCCCGGGGGCGTGGGAGTCCCTCGGCTCGGTCGGCCTTTGCCGCTTACGCGCACTTTCACCCATCCATGAGGCCCTGTCACCGACTCAGTCGAGAAGGCTCGAAGGATCACTTCGGCAGAAAAGCTTCCGAATGTGAAGACTTGTTCGGTCCGCGGAATCACTTTATCCGAACGCGAGTTACTTATCACAGAAGGTGATGAGTGAGGTATCCGTATCCCGGAGGCGTAGGAGTCCCTCGGCTCGATCAGCCTTGGCTGCTTACGTGTACTCCGTCGTTTTCAGGATCCAATTTTTGAAGTAGTCAGAAAGCACGAAAGATATTCTGGCAGAAGAGATCTTTTTTCGAGGAAAATTTCAACGCAGAGGGGGTCCCCCCCCCCTTTTAGCCCCCGAGGGAGGGTCGGGCTTTGCTGAGGCGAGGCCGACCCTTCCTTGATGACTAAACTTTGCGCGGGTGCGAGGTATATGAACAACTTGAAAACATCTTAAGGGTAGAAGCGACGTAGCTGTTGGATGTTCCAAGCGTTGCCGTAGACCTCGCCTTGACTGTTGGCCAGCTTGTACGTTCCGGGCTTCAGAACTTTGGCGATGACGAATGGCCCCTCCCAGGGGGGCGTGAGCTTGTGCCTCCCTCGGGCATCTTGCCGCAGCCGAAGCACCAGGTCACCCACCCGGAGGTCTCGGGGCCGGACCCCTCGGGCGTGGTAGCGTCGCAGGGACTGCTGGTACCGCGCCGAGTGTAGCAAGGCCTTGTCCCGAGCCTCTTCCAGCTGGTCCAGCGAGTCTTCTCGGCTAGCTTGGTTGCTTTGATCGCTGTAGGCCCTCGTCCTCGGGGAGCCGTACTCCAGGTCAGTGGGCAAGACGGCCTCGGCCCCGTAGACCAGGAAGAACGGCGTGAAACCCATGGCCCGGCTCGGCGTTGTCCTCAGGCTCCAGACCACCGAGGGGAGTTCCTTCATCCATCGCTTGCCGAACTTGTTGAGGTCGTTGTAGATCCGAGGCTTGAGCCCTTGTAGAATCATGCCGTTGGCACGCTCTACTTGCCCATTCGACATGGGATGAGCCACGGCGGCCCAGTCCACCCGGATGTGGTGATCCTCGCAGAAGTCCAAGAATTTTCTGCCGGTGAACTGGGTACCGTTGTCGGTGATGATGGAGTTCGGGACCCCGAAGCGATGGATGATGTTGGTGAAGAACGTCACCGCCTGCTCGGACCTGATGCTGTTCAGAGGTCGGACCTCAACCCACTTGGAGAATTTGTCGATGGCGACCAGCAGGTGCGTGTAGCCCCCGGGCGCCTTCTGCAAGGGGCCGACGAGGTCCAGCCCCCACACAGCAAAGGACCAGGTGATGGGTATCGTCTGCAGAGCCTGGGCGGGCAGGTGGGTCTGCTTCGCATAGAATTGACACCCTTCGCAGGTGCGGACAATTCTAGTGGCGTCAGCCACCGCCGTTGGCCAGTAGAAGCCTTGCCGGAAAGCATTCCCGACAAGGGCTCGAGGCGCTGCGTGATGGCCGCAAGCCCCCGAGTGTATCTCTTGCAGGAGTTCCTGACCTTCGGCGACGGAGATGCATCGCTGGAGGATGCCCGAGGGGCTGCGGTGGTAGAGCTCCTTCTCATCGCCCAGCAAGACGAACGACTTGGCGCGTCGCGCTACCCGCCGAGCCTTGGCTCGGTCGAGGGGTAGCTCTCCTTGGCGGAGATATTGCAGGTACGGGGTCTGCCAATTTCGATCAGGCGTGGCCCCGCTCCGCTCCTCCTCGATGCGCAGTGCCTCACCCTCGGAGGCCGAGGGTACCTCGGGTTGAACCGAGGCCGCCTCGGGCCGAGCTGAGGGTGCCTCCGGCTGTGCCGAGGGCACCTCGGGCTGGACCGAGGGCGCCTCAGGCTCGGGCGCGTCATCGATCTTGACGGAGGGTTGATGCAGATCCCGGGAGAAGACGTCCGGGGGAACCGTTGTTCGCCCCGAGGCTATTTTTGCCAGCTCGTCCGCAGTCTCGTTGTAGCGCCGAGCGATGTGGTTAAGCTCGAGCCCGTAGAACTTGTCTTCCAGGCGCCGAACCTCATCGTAGTAGGCCTCCATCTTCGGGTCGCGGCAGTGGGAGTTCTTCATGACTTGGTCGATGATGAGCTGCGAGTCACCGCGAGCGTCGAGGCGTCTAACCCCTAGCTCGATGGCGATCCGCAACCCGTTGACCAGAGCCTCGTACTCAGCCACATTGTTGGACGCCGGGAAGTGGAGGCGTAGCACATAGCGTAGGTGTTTCCCGAGGGGCGAGATGAAGAGTAGGCCCGCGCCGGCTCCCGTCTTCATCAGTGACCCGTCGAAAAACATGGTCTAGAGCTCTGGTTGGATCGGAGCCGTCGGTAGCTGGGTGTCGACCCATTCGGCTACGAAGTCCGCCAAGACTCGGGACTTGATGGCCTTCCGAGGGGCGAACGAGATTGTCTTGCCCATGATTTCCACTGCCCACTTTGCAATCCTGCCCGAGGCCTCTCGGCACTGGATGATCTCCCCCAGGGGGAAGGATGACACCACAGTTACCGGATGAGACTCGAAGTAGTGTCGCAACTTCCGCCGCATTAGGATCACTGCATACAGCAGCTTCTGAACTTGTGGGTAGCGGATCTTGGTTTCGGACAGTACCTCGCTGACGAAGTAAACTGGCCTCTGAACGGGCAATGCATGCCCCTCTTCTTGCCTCTCGACCACAATCGCGGCGCTAACCACCTGGGTGGTCGCGGCGACGTAGACCAAGAGGGCTTCTCCGTCAGCTGGGGGCACCAAGATAGGCGCCTTTGTGAGGAGCGCCTTCAGGTTCCCGAGAGCTTCCTTGGCCTCAGGGGTCCAAGTGAAGCGCTCGGCCTTCCTTAAGAGGCGGTACAGAGGCAGGCCTCTTTCGCCGAGGCGTGAGATGAAGCGGCTCAGAGCCGCGAGACATCCCATGACCCTCTGTACGCCCTTTAAGTCCTTGATGGGACCCATGCTGGTGATGGCTGTGATCTTCTCGGGGTTGGCTTCGATGCCCCGCTCGGAGACGATGAACCCCAAGAGCATGCCCCGGGGCACCCCGAAGACACACTTCTCGGGATTGAGCTTGACGCCTTTCGCCTTGAGACATCGGAATGTCACTTCAAGGTCGGAGAGGAGGTCGGAAGCTTTCCTCGTCTTGACTACGATGTCATCGATGTAGGCTTCGACCGTGCGACCGATGTGTTCGCCGAACACATGGTTCATGCACTGCTGGTACGTCGCGCCCGCATTCCTCAAACCGAACGGCATGGTGACATAGCAGTACATGCCGAAGGGCGTGATGAAAGAAGTCGCGAGCTGGTCGAACTCTTTCATCCTGATTTGGTGATACCCTGAGTAGGCGTCGAGGAAAGACAGGGCTTCGCACCCAGCAGTGGAATCCACGATTTGATCGATGCGAGGCAGAGGGTAGGGAACCTTCGGACATGCTTTGTTGAGACCAGTGTAGTCTACACACATCCGCCATTTCCCCCCTTTCTTTCTCACAAGCACAGGGTTGGCAAGCCATTCGGGATGGAGTACCTCTTTGATGAACCCGGCTGCCATTAGCTTGTGGATCTCCTCGCCTATCGCTCTGCGCTTCTCCTCGTCGAATCGGCGCAGAGGCTACTTGACGGGTCGGGCTCCGGCCCGAATATCCAGTGAGTGCTCGGCGACATCCCTCGGTATGCCGGGCATGTCCGAGGGACTCCACGCGAAGACGTCGGCGTTCGCGCGGAGAAAGTCGACGAGCACTGTTTCCTATTTGGGGTCGAGCCCGGAACCGATCTAGATCTGCTTGGAGGCGTCGCCACTGGGGTCGAGGGGGACGGCCTTAACCGTCTCCACTGGCTCGAAGTTGCCGGCATGACGCTTCACGTCTGGCACCTCTTTGGAGAGGCTTTCCAGGTCGGCGATGAGGGCCTCGGACTCGGCGAGGGCCTCGGCGTACTCCACGCACTCCACGTCGCATTCAAACGCGTGTTTGTATGTGGGGCCGACGGTGATGACCCCGTTGGGGCTCGGCATCTTGAGCTTCAGGTAGGTGTAGTTGGGGACGGCCATAAACTTCGCGTAGCATGGCCTCCCCAGTACCGCGTGGTAGGTTCCTCGGAACCCGACCACCTCGAACGTCAGGGTCTCCCTTCGGAAGTTGGAGGGCGTTCCGAAGCAGACGGGAAGGTCGAGTCGTCCAAGGGGCTGGACGCGCTTCCCGGGAATGATCCCGTGGAAGGGCGCAGCGCCTGCTCGGACGGAGGACAGATCGACGCGCAGGAGCCTGAGGGTCTCGACGTAGATGATGTTGAGGCTACTGCCCCCGTCCATAAGGACCTTGGTGAGCCTGACGTCGCCGATGACGGGGTCGATGACGAGCGGGTATTTCCCCGGGCTCGGCACGTGGTCGGGGTGATCGTCTTGGTCGAAGGTGATGGGTTTGTCGGACCAGTCTAGATAGACCGGCACCGCCACCTTGACCGAGCAGACCTCCCGGCGCTCTTGCTTGCAGTGTCGTGCCGAGGCATTCGCCGCATGCCCACCGTAGATCATGAAGCAGTCGCGGACCTCGGGGAACTCTCCTGCTTGGTGATCTTCCTTCTTGTCGTCGTCGCGGGCCCTGCCACCCTCCGCGGGTGGCCCGGCCCTGTGGAAGTGGCGCCGAAGCATGACGCACTCCTCAAGGGTGTGCTTGACGGGCCCCTGATGATAGGGGCACGGCTCCTTGAGCATCTAGTCGAAGAGGTTAGCACCTCCGGGGGGCTTCCGAGGGTTCTTGTACTCGGCGGCGACGACAAGGTCCGCGTCGGCGGCGTCGCGTTTCGCTTGCGACTTCTTCTTGCCTTTCTTCTTGGCGCCGCGCGGAGCAGACGCCTCGGGAGCATCTTCCGATGGGCGGCCCTGGGGCTGCTTGTCCTTTCGGAAGATAGCCTCGACCGCCTCCTGGCCAGAGGCGAACTTGGTGGCGATGTCCATCAGCTCGCTCGCCCTGGTGGGGGTCTTGCGACCCAACTTACTCACCAGGTCGCGGCAGGTGGTGCCGGCAAGGAACGCGTCGATGACATCCGAGTCGGTGATGTTTGGCAGCTCGGTGCGCTGCTTCGAGAATCACCGGATGTAGTCCCGGAGAGACTCTCCCGGCTGCTGTCGGCAGCTTCGGAGGTCCCAGGAATTCCCGGGGCGCACATACGTGCCCTGGAAATTGCCGGCGAAGGCTTGGACCAAATCATCCCAGTTGGAGATCTGCCCCGGAGGCAGGTGCTCCAACCAGGCGCGAGCGGTGTCGGAGAGGAACAGGGGGAGGTTGCGGATGATGAGGTTGTCGTCGTCCGTTCCACCCAGCTGGCAGGCCAGGCGGTAGTCCGCGAGCCACAATTCCGGTCTCGTTTCCCCCGAGTACTTTGTGATAGTAGTCGGGGGTCGGAACCGGGTCGGGAACGGTGCCCGCCGGATGGCCCGGCTGAAGGCCTGCGGACCGGGTGGTTCGGGCGAGGGACTCCGATCCTCCCCGCTGTCGTAGGGTCCCCCACGCCTGGGGTGATAGCCTCCGCGCACCCTCTCGTTGAGGGTGGCCCGACGGTCGCGATGATGGTGCTCGTTGCCGAGGTGGCCCGGGGCCGCAGGCGCGGTGTTGCGCGTGCGCCCGGTGTAGACCGAGGCTTCCCGCATGAATCGGGAAGTCGCGGCATGAGGTTCCGAGGGGTATCCTTGCCTTCGGGAGGCAGAGCTCTCGGCCCGTCGGACCGCAGCGCCTTCCAGGAGATTCTTGAGCTCTCCTTGGATTCGCCGACCCTCGGTGGTTAATGGCTCCGGCATCGCGCGGAGAAGCATCGCTGCTGCAGCCAGGTTTTGACCGACCCCACTGGATGCGGGTGGCGGCCTGACCCTGACGTCGTTGGCAACGCGGAGCGGGAGACCCTGGGGCAGGTGACGTATTTCTCCGGCCGGGGGTTGGCCCGCCCATGCCTGCCCGACGTCCCGGCGGATCGGCTCAAGCGCTCCTGCTCCCTCGTCGAGCCTGGCCTGCGCCCCGCGGACTTGCTCGAGCTGTGGGTCGTGACCCCCCACCGGAACGGGGACCACAGCTAGCTCCCACGGGATGTCAGCGTGGGGCACCGGCCTAGGGAGATCACCGTCCTCCGGCATGCTGAGATGATTGCCTTCGGAGGGACCCCCTAGATCGACGTGGAAACATTCGCGGCTTGGGCCACAGTCCTCGTCGTCGAGGCTGCGGCTACCGTCGGAACAGTCGGAGAGGCAGTAGTCAAATGCGGTCATGAAGTCCCGCATGGCACTGGGGTTGCCAAATCTAGAGAAATCCCAACAGATGTTGGGGTCGTCATCTTCCTCGGACCCAGAGGGCCCGTAGGTCGAGACGTCCGTCAGCCGGTCCCAAGGCGACCGCGTGCGAAACCCCAGAGGGTTTGAACTCGCCTCTACGAGAGTGCCCGCCAAAGCAAGGTCGCTAGGCGGGTTGAGGCTGAATCTAAATGACGTAGGATGGGAATCGGTCGGTACCTTTTGGTCGACGAGCAGCGACATAGTCACGTCAGGGGCTGATTGCACCGTCGTCTCAGGTACGAGGGCGACGTCCTGCAAGCTCTCCGCGAGCGCACTGGCGTCGTCCACTTGCTCGGGATTGGCGTGTCGCGGGGAGACGGCGCTCGCCTTCGTCTCAAACGCGAGGTCGACGCCCGACGCGCCCCCCGTTGGAGCGCTGGGGACATCGACTCGCTCGACAGCCGACGAGGCGCGGCCTCCCGCTTGGCCTTGGTTGCCCCGCCGCCTCCTCCGTTGTCGGGGGAGAGGACAGGGCGAGCTCGAATGTTGTTCTTCCACCACGCGGGGAAGACGTCATCGATTCCGCCACCGGCGGGCGGGCTGTCGGCCGCCATTGTCGTTGTCGCGCGGCGGTGGAAGGAGTATCATGTCGTAGCTGCCGTCGAAGGACATGAACTCAAGACTCCCAAAACGGAGCACCGTCCCGGGTTGGAGAGGTTGCTGAAGACTGCCCATCTCGAGCTTGACGGGAAGCTGTTCGTCAACACGCAGCAGGCCCCTACCTGGCGCGCCAACTGTCGGCGTTTCGAGACCGAGGGGTCCCTAAGCCGACGAGTGAATGTCACCGCGTGCCCCAGCCCAGATGGGTCGACGCGAGGCCGAGCGCGAAGGGGGGAAGTGAGGTGGCCGGAGATGGGCGTGAGAGAGGTGGAAATCCCGCGGCCTTCGTGTTCGTCCCGCGCCCAGGTCGGGTGCGCTTGCAGTAGGGGGTTACAAGCGTCCACGCGGGAGAGGGAAGCGAGCGGCCCCAAGAGAGCGCCTGTCCCGTCCTCGTCCCCGCGCGGCCAACCCTCTCTAAGAGGGCCCTGGTCCTTCCTTTTATAGGCGTAAGGAGAGGATCCAGGTGTACAATGGGGGTGTAGCAGAGTGCTACGTGTCTAGCGGGAGAGAGCTAGCGCCCTAAGTACATGCCGATGTGGCAGCCGGAGAGATTTTGGCACCCAGCTGGTGTGATGTCGTGGCCGTCGGAGGAGCGACGGAGCCTGGCGGAGGGACAGCTGTCGGAGCGGTTGAGTCCCTGCTGACGTCCTCCTGCTTCCGTAAGAGAGCTGAGAGCCGCCGTCGTCACAGAGCACGCGGGGCGCCATCATTGCCTATCTGGCGGAGCTGGCCAGATGGGACACCGGTCTTGTTCTCTGTGGCCCGAGTCAGCTCGGGGTAGGGTGATGATGGCGCTTCCTGTTGACGTGGCTGGCCTGCGCCCTTGGTTGGGCGACGTGGAGGCTCCTCCGAAGCCGAGGTCGAGTCTGTCTTCCATGGCCGAGGCCGAGTCCGAGCCCCTGGGTCAGGCGAGGCGGAGGTCGTTCGGCAGAGGCCAGGGCGGAGTCCGAGCCCTGGGGTCGGGCGAAGCGGAGTTCGTCGTCTTCTGGGGCTGAGCCCGAGTCCGAGCCCTAGGGTCGGGCGGAGCGGAGTTCGTCGTCTTCTGGGACTTAGCCCGAGTCCGAGCCCTGGGTTGGGCGGAGCGGAGTTCGCCGTCTTCCAGGACCTAGCCCGAGTCTGAGCCCTGGGTCAGGCGGAGCGGAGTTCGCCGTCTTCCGGGACCTAGCCCGAGTCCGAGCCCTGGGTCGGGCGGAGCGGAGTTCGCCATCTTCCGGGACCTAGCCCGAGTCCGAGCCCTGGGTCGGGCGGAGCGGAGTTCGCCGTCTTCCGGGACCTAGCCCGAGTCCGAGCCCTGGGTCGGGCGGAGCGGAGCTTCCTATGGTGCCTTTGGCAGGGCCTGACTGCCTGTCAGTCTCACTCTGTCAAGTGGCACTGTGGTCGGAGTGGCGCTGGCGGCGCTGTCCTTCTGTCAGGCCGGTCAGTGGAGCGGTGAAGTGACGGCGGTCACTTCGGCTCTGCCGGGGGGCACGCGTCAGGACAAAGGTGTCAGGTCACCTTTGCATTAAATGCTCCTGCGACTCGGTCGGTCGGTGCAGCGATTTAGTCAGGGTTGCTTCTTAGCGAAGGCAGGGCCTCGGGCGAGCCGGAAATATGTCCGCCGTTGGAGGGGGGCCTCGGGCGAGACGGAAATCCTCCGGGGTCGGCTGCCCTTGTCCGAGGCTAGGCTTAGGCGAGGCGTGATCGAGTCACTCGAATGGACTGATCCCTGACTTAATCGCACCCATCAGGCCTTAGCAGCTTTATGCTGATGGGGGTTACCAGCTGAGAATTAGGAGTCTTGAGGGTACCCCTAATTATGGTCCCCGACACCATGGCTATTGATAGAATCATGAATATTATTAGGTCAAATAATGTGATTAAGGACACAACTTGCCTTTTACTTGCGATTCATGGTACTTCTTAAAGTTGGACTTCCGGTTCCTTGTGACCTAGCTTCTACTCATAGCAATACATACGAATAAATAAATAATGGATATAATAACATTACACCAAAACATGGAAACAAACGATGTAATAATAATGTACGCGTCTCTACAAGACCGCGAGTTCAATAACCACTAAAATCGAAGCTAAAACAGAGAAGATATGAATTTTCTAAGATTTTTGGAATTATTTTTATACTACAAATCAATTTCTACCTTTGTTTTATTATTTCCTGGGTTGTTGTGCAGTTACCCAAGAGCTTAGTGTTTGGGGCCCCCTTCTCTGCCGAAGGTCCTCAAGACGGAGATACTGTCTGTAAGCAACAAGATCGAATACCGAAGCTACAACGAACATGTGTAAAGAGCTTAAGGAAGACAACTTTGACTTAAGGTGACGACGAAGGTCAAACATAATGATAAGTCAAAGAGGAAAAGACTAGTCAATCCCTGATGTTTTGTATTAGGATTATGTGCATATATTAAGGTCATAAATGTATTTTTACTCGGGCTGCGTCCCGTGCCTATAAATAGGTGAACAGTACCCCCTGTATGGTTCACGCTGAATTGTAATTGCTCTCGCGTCATCACCTTCAAAGAAGCCGAAGGTATCAATGTAATATAAACTTTGATAATGTTTATACATTTATTATGAAATAAATATGTGACACGACATCACATTTTGCATATATATATATATTCTTACATTTATGAATGATGAAGACTTGTTCTTCAGGACCTTCGTCTGAAGACCATTATACCCGAAAGGAGATAATGCTTCGAAGGACGAAGGTCCTTAACGTTTAACAATTGTGTTGCCTCAATTTTGGTTCACAGCAATCAAAAACAAGTGAACAACACTTAGGGTTATATTTGTAAATAAAAGGACCCGCTCGCAATGGTTTTCCTATTCAAGTGAACTGTGGGTTGATTTCCCAAAACTACAGGGGATTTAAGAAAAGTTACGCAGTCATTATAACCTTCACATCAATCGAGCCATAAAATCTAAGATCTATAGCTCCCACCTTTGGTATCCCGTCTAGCCAGGGTAAGCTAACCCTGGGTAGACGGATACACGACTTGTGGGTAAGCATTACACATCACATGAGCTCCCACCTTTGGTGAGTTCATGCATATTATTCCCCACAACTTGTTGAGTGATGAACGTATGTGAGCCCAACCTTGTTATACTCACATCCCCCAGGTCAAGAACATGTACCACAGGATGAGGCGCATGAAGAATGCTGTGATGAGTTCGTGAGTGGTCTAGGCCATCGTCTCCCAGTCAACTATGGTTGCTGGATCGATGTCTTCGTATGATGTAAATATTTATTTGTACAGAACTCCTATTATATAGTAAAGATGTGGCATTCATTTCTGTACTATGAGTCATCATATGTGTGATATTTGATCCCAACACACTTGGTGATTATTTCGCGCCTGGGTTTTGGACCCCTAAAATCCGGGTGTGACATGATCTTATGTGCAGAATTTACTGCAACTAAAATTAGCAGTAGCAACCTTTTCGACTCTTCTCCGACAACATAAATGCAAAGGACTGTTACTGTTAGAAACTTAATTGTAGAACAAATGTTCATAGCTACCTATCTTACTGCCTATCACCTCTATCACCTGTCCAACATATACAATATATAAAGAAAGCTCCATGACATGCTTCGATGACTCCATAAACACGTCCTCTGTTCCTCCTTTCCCTTGCATACCCACATAAATGACACAATCAAAATTTGTCTACCCAATAGCCATCGGTGGTTTCTGGTTATATATTGGGATGGGAGACACTAGGAAAGAAAAGAGGAGTATGAGGAATGAGGTCAGTATTTTGTACCAAACATGATGTTCTTTTTCATGATAGAATTGCCCAACTGCAACAAGCTGATCCAACAACAATTTGTAGTGGCTGTAGTTCAGTACTTTCAATTCATCGTCTTACAGTATGAGCAAGACACGAAATTCAGAATCAATGTAGACAGCTCTGGTCAAACAATTGTCATGGAAGGGGCCTTCAATAATGTGGGCTTTCAATAACGCCACATGGAGGCCACATCGCTGTCCTGCTCCTGAATATAGATGACGAGGCAGGCAGGAGGGACGGTGGTGTAAAACCAGTTACCAATCGTGGAATGTGAGCATGAATGTGAAGACAGTTTCGAAGACGCACGTCACATATCAGGAGTCCATGTCCAAGAGGTAAGGGGACATGCATGATGATGATTTGGATGTTGAGAGGAGGAATGAGGGAGACATAACTTATTGAAATGTGATTATGTAGGTGCTAACATATTAATTATTAGATTGGCACATTATTTAAAGTTTACTAAGCTACTACGACTACGAAAGTGATCTTCTGGAGCGGCCAAAATGGACTTGTAGACACTACTACATATTTGATTTGGCAAGTACTATCCTCAGATTAACAAACAATGTGAGATCTACGAATTATTTTGCAACCCCAACCCTTTCCTTTGAGTGTCCAAGAGTCATGCTATTAAATACATAATACATCACCCTTCTTCTATTGTCACACATTTTCAAAACTAAATGACCCAATGTATAAAAAATGAGTAAACGAACATCATTAAACATACACATGTAAATATAGATTGTCTAATATCCCTATTAGGAAGGATAGGTCCTAAACCAACCCAAGAATGAAGGTCGTTGCATGTTATTTGGTCTCAGACTTATCTATGTTCCGCTCATGATTTCGGTAGTATAACCTCGTTGTTCTCCGTACAAACGCCTGATGTTGGTGTGCTAGAGAACAATAAGATTATGCTGTCAAAAATAGAAACGTACATGATCTGCCATCAAATAACATGCAACAACTTTCATTCTCAGGTTGTCCAAATTACATTAGACAATTTTGGAACCATGTACCTCACAAGAAAATGTGAGATACCAAATTCCCGAACATGTGTGACACATAAAGTTCGCTACATGTGTTGGGTGAAACAAAATACGCATCACTAAGCATAAGAAAGTAGTGGCGGATGCAGGACGAAAATTCATGGGGGGCCAAAAGACCACATGAGAGCCATGGTTTTCTAGTTCTCCAAGCCCGCCGACCGCAAGGGACAAGCCATATCGTTGCGACGAGTGAGATTTAGCTTGTCGAGCGGATCGACGTCACGATAAAAATAGGACAAGGGACGGAGGCGCCAGTAAGGGGCGAAGTCGGGCGGCGTCACATCAGGAATGGGTCGGCGGTGGAAACGGGGCAGCGAGCAGACTGGTTTAGGTGGTGTCGGGAAGATTAGGGTCAGACTGGTAGATGCAAGGACTGAACCGAGAGGATCCGACGAATAGGCTCATAACATGGTTGTTTTAGGCCATGTTCTAAACCTCTAGAGCTAACTGTTAACTGGTTTTAGCTGGGTTAGGGCATCTAATAACTAATACTTATTTGAGGGGTATAGCTAACAATTAGTTGATCCATTCAAAACCTCTCGGCTAATTTTAGCCACTAGCTATTAGTTTTAGAGATTTAGAACAAGACTTTATACTATCTAAAACTTTGATTTTTTCTACACTTAATACTAAATAATCATTAGACATAAAAGGATGTACAAAATTGAGGGGAGCATGGCCCACTTTACCCCTTGTTTGGATCTGCCTCTGTAAGAAAGTAAATTACCCTATCGATTAATCTAAAATGAACAACAAATATGTATCAATTATGACAACTACCCAAAAAATCTCGCATCAAAATTTAACTAACAAAGTAATTCTAATACTATGCATCAATTAATCCTAAAATAAAAAAGAAAAAACACCTTCGCGAAGGCCGGTGAGGCGGTGATGGTCGAGGAGACACGGGCGGGCCTACAGGTTAGAGTGGGGAGAGAGGGCTTAAATTCGAGTCAAATAGATTTGCACTAAGATTGAAACACTAACTTAAGGTTTCATCGTAATGCAACAGTTAAGGGCTTGTTCGGTTCTACCCTAATCCATATGGATTGAGGGGGATTGAGGGGGTTTTAATCCTTAGTAAGTCAAAATCCCCTTCAATCCGTATCAATCCCCTCCAATCCATATGGATTGAAAATAACCGAACAAGCCCTAAAGCAATTGGGTCTGCCGAGACGCTAGAATGCATACTATAAAAATCTATTATAACCAAAAAGGACAATTTGTCTCACTCAAAGCCAACCATCTAATGTATCATTGTCTGAAAGAACTACTATTACCAATTTTCTTGAGAACTCACGTTAACATGCTTGCATTTTAAAAACAATAAAAATGCATAGAAAAACTATAAAAGAAGCATGGGAACCTAACATTAAAAGTTTAAGGCCAATACACTTCATCCTCTAAAAAAAGAAAAGGTCATGTTTTGCTTTAACAGAATATATTATGGATAATTCTTGTTATACTATTGTAGACACATGGAATAAAAATTCTGATTACGACCCGTTTGGATCCTTGAAATTGAATTCCATTCTAATAATACTATTTTAGGCAAAGATCAATTAAGCTAATATGGTTTTGTGCAAAATATATTTGTATACTATTATTAGCAATATGTTGAAGATATAAGATATTTATGTGCTACATTTTTACTATATAGGAGCGAGCCAAAGAACGTCTTATAAGTTGTAGAGTAGAAGCTGTTGGACACCAAAATGAGCAGCGCGGACGGTCCGCGCGCGCGCAGAGTCAGTTAGGGTTCCTAGTTTCTCGCGGGATTTGTTACCTAAAACCACGGGATTAACTCGGGAAATAGCTGTAAACGGATCCAGACCTCCCCCTTTATATAGATGAAGGGCTACGGCCGATTGAACGCCCCAACAATCGATCAAATCAAGTCTATTACTCGTTTTTACCTTATGCATTAGGAGTAGTTCTAGTCTAGTTCTAGTTTAGTCTTCCAATCCCCAAATTCTCCGCCTCTCCTCGACTCTATGTCGATTAGAGGAGTCTAGGTCGGCCAGCCCGAGCCTAGACAACTCCTAGGATCTCTACTCCCCGACGGGGTCCCTCCCGGGAGCGAGATCCAGGCGCCGCCGGCGATCATCCGCCGTCCCTGCGTACGCGCGGACCGTCCGGCCCCAGGGCGCGGACCGTCCGGCCGTCAGGCAGGAGCCCTAGCCGCGCACCAGGCCGCGGACCGTCCGGCCCCAGGCCGCGGACAGTCCGCCCTTGCGCAGAGAGCACCACCGCGCCTCGCACCAGGCCGCGGACCGTCCGGCCCCTGCGCGCGGACCGTCCGCCCCTGTGCAGAGGGCACCGCCACGGTTCTTGTTGAGTGTTTGGCGCTCCGAAAAGGCGTCAACATACTTTTTGGCGACTCCGCTGGGGAAACGAGGTTGCAGATCTACAAAATCAGGCTTACATGGCCGATTCTAAAGATCTCAACAGTGCTTCTCCAAACAGCGACACAAGGCTGACTAATTTATCGGCCGCAGAGCATGAAAACTTAAAAGATGGCATGAAGAAGATGGATGAGGAGATCCAACGACAACAAGATCAGATGCTCAAGGTGGCGAAAAAGTGGTACCTCTCGCACTTCAAGGTAGATCGCCACCAGAAGGTCATAAAGGAGAGGGAAATAGACGCCGATTACATGTCATCCGTGCTGCAACAGCTCCCCACGATAGGTGATGCCAGGTCAGTCGATGATATTCCATCTATTAAAATTTCTTTTGATAATCGGATTAAAAGTATCACAGAGGATATAGAAAGGATGGCGCATGCATTAGGAAAAACTCACATGCCTAGTTTTTTATCACAAAAATTAGGCGCCAAAACAATTGCGCCAAACGCATCGGCAACAAATGGGTTTCCCCAGCCATATTCTGGTATGCCGATGGACTCATATCCAGGACGACCGTCACCACCATCTTCGCTAAATGGTGAGTCAACTCTGAGCACGGTCGGACCGTCCGCACACAATCGCGGACCGTCCGACCCTCCGTCAGACCGTCCGGCACCCTACGCCAGACAGTCCGGAGTTACACAGAGCCCACCACAAGGGTCACAGGTGTTGCTTGACGTGACCGGACAGTCCGAGGATAGTACCGGACCGTCTGGTCCACCCGCAGACCGTCCGACTGTGCAGGTCGGACCGTCTGGAGCACCAGAAGTCACCTGTGATCCACCTAGTGCGGAAGGCCGGCATAAATATAACCAGCCACCCAAGCCCCAAGAACAAAAAAAGTCACATGTCCCTGAGCTTGTTTGGCCCACTAAGGCCAAACCTTCTGTTCGCTCTCACCCGCACTCGACACAAAAGGAAAAAGTTAAGTTCACATTTAATATTACTAAATGTGATAAAATATTTGATGAGTTGCTTAAACATGGTAATATTAAATTGTCACATGTAATTCCTCCGGTTGAACAATTAAAAGGGCGCGTTTATTGCAAATGGCATGACTCCTTTCTTCATAACACCAATGATTGTGCTGTCTTTCGTCGACAAATACAATCGGCTATAAACGAAGGCCGGTTGAGGTTTCAAAAGGAGGAGAGGATTGACAGGCCACCTGTCCCTGCCACCACATTAGAGCCGACAAGCAAAAAAGTCATAGTTCGGCCCTGTGCGGCCGATAAAAGCAAAAATAAAAATATCGTCATTAGTGATCCCCGTACACCAAATATGTCACGCATAATGGTTACTCGGAAGACTCCGGACAAAAGAAAGACCGGAGGCACTGGGGGGCAAGCACGATCGGACACCCGATCACGGCCACCTGTCCTGCGTACGCCGGATGATCCGGGTACTAAGGCCGAACAGTCCGAGACATGCGCGGACAGTCCGGCTATGATGGCCGGACGGTCCGCAGATGGTCAGAAGCAGCAACCTCAGATCATCGGACCACAACGTTCCGACACAAGTGTTAGGAAACAAAACACTACTAAGACGTCTGGACGACTCAGTAGAGTCGGCCCTACTTTTGGTCAGTTGCTTGCCAAATATATGAAGAAGGCCGTTCCACACAACCGGCCAATAAAGCAGACAAAGTCAAAAGGGCGATCTGTGCGAAAGCAAAAGCCGACTAAACGGACCCAAAAGGTAGCACAACCAAGATCGCCTTGTCATCCTCCTCCGGGGATAGCATGGTGCGTCCCGTTCTATCCATCGCCGATGTGTTGTCCTACTCATGTGTGGGGTGGTACTGCGATGAATTCATATTACTGGCTCAATCCGTTTGCTTATTTAGGCTGGGGGGCACCACAAGTTTTTGCCTATTGACAGGTTGATCAGGTAGACATGGCCGAAGAGGATGCGATCCGAAACGGCCTCTGTGCATTAAAGTTCCATCAATTATTTATATTATTTGATCGCAAGAGTCGATGAGTCCTTACTTCGGGAACAAAAGCTTATGAGATCAATTGTTTCCGAAGTTTTCACTGATGCTTTTGGTTCGCCAAGCTCCACCAAAAGGCAGGGGGCATATGTTGGACACCAAAATGAGCAGCGCGGACAGTCCGGCCCTGAGGCCGAACGGTCCGCGGTCCGGACGGTCCGCAGTGGCGGCGCGGACGGTCCGCGCGCGCAGAGTCAGTTAGGGTTCCTAGTTTCTCGCGGGATTTGTTACCTAAAACCACGGGATTAACTCGGGAAACAGCTGTAAACGGATCCAGACCTCCCCCTTTATATAGATGAAGGGCTACGGCCGATTGAACGCCCCAACAATCGATCAAATCAAGTCTATATTACTCGTTTTTACCTTATGCATTAGGAGTAGTTCTAGTCTAGTTCTAGTTTAGTCTTCCAATCCCCAAATTCTCCGCCTCTCCTCGACTCTATATCGATTAGAGGAGTCTAGGTCGGCCAGCCCGAGCCTAGACAACTCCTAGGATCTCTACTCCCCGACGGGGTCCCTCCCGGGAGCGAGATCCAGGCGCCGCCGGCGATCATCCGCCGTCCCTGCGTACGCGCGGACCGTCCGGCCCCAGGGCGCGGACCGTCCGGCCGTCAGGCAGGAGCCCTAGCCGCGCACCAGGCCGCGGACCGTCCGGCCCTAGGCCGCGGACAGTCCGCCCTTGCGCAGAGAGCACCACCGCGCCTCGCACCAGGCCGCGGACCGTCCGGCCCCTGCGCGCGGACCGTCCGCCCCTGTGCAGAGGGCACCGCCACGGTTCTTGTTGAGTGTTTGGCGCTCCGAAAAGGCGTCAACAGAAGCATATTCCGTTGATACATAAAATCATTTCCTAAACTCCACCCCATGAATTTGAGTTAGCCTTATATCTAAACTTTGAAAAGTGGTGGAATGTCAAATTCCAAGTTTAATAAACTAATTTATTGAGTAAATTTTAATTCCTCCAAAATAAATAGGTCAAAATGGCCCATAACTTGGAAAACAACTATATGGAGGAAGCAGAGCGGTCGAGGGGAAGGGAGGAGACAGCGTGGTCCAGGGGAAGGGAGGGAGCGACATAGTCGTCTTCCTTAGATCAAGCGACGATGGCATGCATGGTCGTCTTCCTCATATCAGGCGGCGGTGGCGTAGTTAGAGCCGAGGCCAAAGTGGCAGCGACATGGTTGTATTCCTCAGATCAAGCGGTGGTTGCATGGTCGAGGTTGAGGGACAAGCAGCGGCGCGGTCATCTTCCTCAGATCAGGGAGCGTTGGCATGGTTGGGGCTGAGGCCCAGGTGATGGCAGCGTGGTCGAGGCTGAGGGCCATGCGCGGTGGTGCGGTCAGGGCCTAGAACTAGGCGTGGCAGCGCAGTCATACAAAAGTGCCAGTCGGTGGTGGCAAGGTTTGAGGCCCAATGGTGGCGTGGTTGGGGTTGAGGCCTATGCGACGACGACGGTGTGGTTGGGGCTGAGGGCCATGCACGGTGGTGCGGTCGGTCAGGGCTAAGAGACAGGCGTGACAGCACATTCGTACACAAGGGCCAATCGGTGGCAGCACGGTCTGAGGCACATGCGAAGAAGTGAAGCATGTGACTAGCAGGCTATGCGGGTTAAGTTCATGGGTGCCACGTAACACAATAAGTTCGTCGGTGTCCAGATGGAACATACATGAACTTAACCTTGTTTTGCCACATTATTAGCCCTACCTGTAGTTTGTTGATGTCCATGCAGGCTCAAGACTTATGTTCAAGTATGGGATATGTTACCAACGAGTGGAATAAATTCGACGGTTAAGACCTTGGCTCACAAATTTAATTTAAGTTCGTAGGTACCCATGATCTTGATTGCAACAAGTTTGATGGTTATGGTCATGACCCATGAACTTAACATAATCGTGGGTACCCATGTTTATAATTTGACCCATGAATTTAACCTTCATAAGGTTGTCGGCACCCACGTTTTTAATTTGACTCATGAACATGTATTAGTTTCCTATAGTGGCGATGGTGGCCTTTGCAGTCTGATCTTGAGATGACTACAGGACAAGGATGCAGGAGCAACATTATAGGGTCCCATTATATGTCCTCTGCTATACAAGAAACGCTTGCCTAGCACCGCCCTAGCGTTCTTTCTTGATTTCTTCCCTTCCATTGTTAATTTAGGTAATCTCTAACACACAATATTGCACTATCACGTATTATTGAAATGGGATGCATGGGGAAAGAAAACAGCACGTCCCAAACCATCCCTTAAACTATCAACGACAGATCCACTCCTCTGTCTACCAGCTTCTGCCAATCTTCCATTCATCACACCAGTTGGCCAGTGCATTGGTGTATGTGCATCACGTTCATTTTCATGATGTTCCTGTTTGGTGGTTGTGCCTGCTTCTTTCTCTAGAGGATTTTTCGTGTTTTATTGAGCAGGAGGCACTTGACCCTTGCTTGCATTTCTCATCAGGTGCTGGGTGAACAGATCCCCGCCATTCACTATAGACAGATGTTCTTTCTTATGTGCGGTTTATGTGCGCCTATTGTGGCCAACACGGGTGAAGCCTATTATCAAATTGTCAGTAGATTCCAGAGAAGTTATGTTTTTTTAAGTAAATAAAACGAAACATCGAGATAAAGTAGTTTATAACCATTGGATGTCAAAATGTTCTCTCGAAGATATAAATAGATAGATAAATGGGTAACTGGTTAGATTTTGGGGACTTCAATATTTGAGGATAGGTCACTATAACTGAAATGAGTGCTCTTGTTTGTATATCGTTGCTATCAACACAAAAATAGGTTACGATAACAATACACATTTTAATCTAGGGTGCCAAAGGGACCTCATGGGGGAACAAGACAGTGCTAGCATGGAATTAATTGCTTTCTTGAATTGACAACATTGTGTGGTCTACTGAGAAGGATGAAGGAAATCTGGTATAATATATAACAGAACAGATTAATTCTCGGTGAAATATATATCACTATTCAGCGACAATCTAGATGGAGGCCCCTAATATTATCTAGAGATTACGCAAATTAATGGTCCCATTTAAAGGTTGAGATTTTTCTGTGTTGTCTTTGAACAAGAATGGTTATGGACTAAGATATAACTAATTAGCTAAGCGCAATTGGATAGGTAACAAGGATTGTTGCTTTTTTTTTCACAAAGAGAACAATTCAACTCATCTCCTTTGGGTGCAAATATTCTCGCTCGCTCACGCTTTCGCTGCCCAGCCGTCGCTGGAGCGTGACGCCGGTGGTCAGGCGGAGTTTGAGATCGCACGGTAGAGAAACTCCCTCGTGGGACTAAAACTCACTACTTACACTCCCATCGTGCGCGAGTAACATTTGAGATTTTATTCTAAATTTTATTGTAAGTAGATGTGGCGAACTCAATAAACTCCAAGAGATTCTAGTTAGTACATCTTGATAATATTATATATGGATGGCAACCTCAAGTGTTGCATTGTAAGCCTAAAATTATTATTTAACTTGGCAAAAATGGGTCATGTAGCGCGCATGTGACCATAGATGCACTCATCCGATAAATATGTACATGTGTTTGCATGTTTTTTTCAACAAGACAACATGCTAGACTAAAGTGATACAATTGTAAAATTTGTTGTACGATACCTTTTGCTGTAAAAAAATTTAAGCAATTTTCATTTAACCCAGCTACTTCCCTTCTTCGCTCCCAAGTCTCCATCATCAGTATATATACAAGCAGCAGTGTGAAAACTACTCATATATATATCATAGAAGAGCATCTACATGAAGCTGCATTGTCTTACACCAGTATATAGAGGGAGTGAGGGAGGCTTAATGATGATACATGCCATGCATGTGCATATAGATGTATTCAGTGTATATATATATATATATATATATGTCGTGTGTAATAGGAATGAAAAACATCCTGAAAGGCAAAATAGGTCTAGCCAATGAAGTGTGATATCGTCAAAGAGTCACATATCACTATATGAGATGATGGGTCTCCAAACAACAAAAACAGAGCACTAACTGTGCGACCTTCATATAGAGTGATTAATTTTTGAAGGCACTATTCCTGTTCACATCCCGATATGAAGGGTTTACCTAGAGTGCATTTTTTCTTTATCAAGCATAAAAAAATTGAGCTACATAAAGACAATCTGAGTAATAACTAAAGGAAATATAGAATTAGTCGACTAGAGGGGATGAATGGAGGGCAATAAAAATTCTTTACACAAGGACAATCCTGGCTTGCTTCCTAAATCTTCTTGTAATCCTCCAAAACACCAAAATTCACAAATAAGATGCTCATGAGATATTCATGGTGATGATCGAAAAACACAACGAAACACTTAGAATGACCAAAAATACGTTGACAAGGAACACTCTCCAAAATACACAACTTCAGCTCTTTACTTCAACAAAAAAAACAAAAAACATCACAACCAACTAGTGATTATATGATTTGGAAAAGTTCTTGGAGTATACATGAACTCGAGAAAACAAATATATCGTAAAACGATCACCCCCAAAATCCAAGAGTGCTAAAAACAGTGGTCGATCAACCTTTTCTAGTAGGTCGAATCAAAGCTCCAAAGTCAAAATTGATCCAAACATACACCGATTGAGCAAACACTCTCACAAGAAAGTTTCAAAGGAGTGCATAAAATTTGAGCTCCAAAATATTTGAACATTAATCTCAGATCAAAAAAATCCATAACATATATGGATCTGTTGATCCACATTAGACTAGGATCATACTAGATAAGAATATGTTGACCCGATATGCACCAAATAAGCCTTATCAGATAAGAATTTTGGAATAAGTGGTACAATAAAAATGCAAAAGGAAGTCACAAGCGCACAATGGTTAGACCCCAAATTCAGCGGACCATTCATACGCATATCGTGCGCCCTTTGCCTGTCCCACCCTGGTCTATCATAGTGAGGCAAGCACGCATGTGTTCTTCCTTTCATCTCTCACCTAACATATAGAAGACCATGGAGATGACTCAACTAATTTAAGTGAGTTCCCTCCACCCTCAACAGCAAGGTGAGACTAATTTTTCCACATTCTTCTAATTAATAGCCATGTAGCTCTTTATGAATGGGTCTTTGAGATTTTTTAGGGATTATTATAAAATTAAAATGGTCTAGACCAAATAATTCCAACATGAACTAATCATGAGATAACAGTACCAATCTGTTAGGATCAATACCAACCAATTCTTCAGCAAGCAGGTTAATACCAACCGATTCACTAACTAGTCGGTCGACACCAATAAATTTGGCTTTAACACGACCGGTACCGCCCACCGGCAGATGGATCGCCCGACCCATCCATTGAAATAAATAAAAGAATTGTGATGTTTTGTTATGGCTAAGGTAAGTCGTGTATATTTCATTTTTATGGCCTCCAATAATATATTACACGTTTAAATTATATCCCACATTAAATTTTTTATGTAGCTAGTTTGAACATGAAGTTGTGCATAGACTCTCTAATGGAAAATTTGGAAGTGTCAAATCAATAAGCCTCGATAGCTCCATGCCATGCCATAGATGATGGAGATAACAGATGCCATATGTCTAAAGAAAGGATGAAGCTCCTAAGTCCTAACTCCTAACATTTTGCAAGTCTCAGAGGTTGAAGTTGCTAGCATTTTGCATGTGTCAGGCGCTATGGGTTTCTGACCAGGTGACCCCATCCTCCATGCAGTACAATAACACCTTTTCTTCATATTAAACCTCATGACTTAGCTTGGTGCCCACTTTGTATCCTTCGAGGCACATTCTTCTCCCATCTAGGCCTCGGATCAGAGCAGCCACGTGACAAGTGGTTTGAGTGCTTAGCTCAATTGAATAGTGTGACACACCACAATCAACTCACAATCCCATGCATGCAATTGTCTATCTATCACAACAAATAGGCCAAGAACATATTGAACTGAAATAAAATAGCAGATTGAACTGAAATTAAGGTTCTAGTGCATCATATTGAACTGAAATAGCAGATTTTTTCTAGTGCATCAACTCACAACAATGAGGCAGAAGTGGTGTCTAAGGCTATAGCAGATTTTTTCGGTAACGCCAAATCCTAGTGCATCATATTGAACTGAAATAAAATAAAAAAAGACAAACTATGTGTCATGATTTTTGTTCCTTATACTACCTCTCTACATGATACATAAGACACTCATTGTACTAGGGAAAGAGAGCTTATCAAATGATCCGTCTAAACTATCACATGGCAAGGGTCTGATGGCTTTTATATTGATTGGATGGTAGTGTACTATAGTGTTATTAAGGTTCTCCTCTTTTTGTCCTCTTTACTCTCGGATCCAATTTAAATAAAGTAAAAATTCTACTTGATGTGTAGTTCACTCTATAGTATTTTCTATTTAATTTAGAGTCTCTTTTCAATCCATTTTATTTTTAGAATCTCAAACACTTCTGCATGTAATCAAAATGCAGTGATCACAGCTTTGATGTGCCATAAATACACCAACAACTTCAATAATGTAGTTAGAATGGAAGAGGATGAAAACTCCATTAGAAAATGGACCTAGCTATAACTTGTCAATTTGCAGCTTATCTAGGCTGCATGGATCAATCACCTTATGTAATGCTGCATTCAACAAAGTGCATAGCTTTGCGATTGTTTTTCTAACATTGATCCGAAGGACACCACTCAACACAATCAGAAGCAGTTGTGTCATCAGAACATGACAATCATGAGACTTTATGTGCACAAATTTCTTGTCTTGCATATTTATCATCCTTTTTTATGACATCAACCTATGCTAAAAAAATTAGTACCGGATACAGCCACCAACCAGTACTAAAGCTCTGGACAGTTAAAACCAATGCTAAAATAGTTAACAAGGGTTTATTTCCTTAATTTTAGTAATAGTTCTTACAAAATTGATACTGGACTTAAGGGACGGAGCCCTATTTTCCAGTAATGGGCGGCTCTCCTCCTCCCTCGCTGCACCCTGCTCGTTGCAAATCGACGGCTCCCTGCCTCTACCATTGTGGCTAACCAGGTTTTGCCTTTGTCCGTGTCTGCAATCATCGTAGCTTTGCCTCCAACCTCGCAGCCTAAGGATGCTCGGAGAGACAAACATCATTTGCAATGAATCAATAGTGGCGGTGTGTTACCACAAATTATCAATGACATATGAAGGTTGAAGATAACGGTATAACACTCATTTCTTCTACCTTTTCTCTTGAAATAAATAAAATAATTGTCACACTGTGTTATGGCAAATGTACGTGGTGTATATTTTATTTTTTAGTGTCACCAACAATATATTACACCTTTAAACTATATTCCACAATAAAACTTTTCTATGCCTAATTTGAGCATGAAGTTGTGTATAGACTCTCAGATGGCAAACATGGCATGCTGGTAGTATCGATGAACATTGATAGCTCGATACCACGCCAAAGATGAATTAAGAGGAACTGCCGCTAGTCTGAAGAAGAGAATGAAGCTGCTAGCATTTTACATATGTGTCTCAACAAGAGGTTGAAGCTGCCAGCATTTTGCACGAGTTAGGCACTATGGACTTCATACTCAGTGACCACATCCTCTGTGTAGTATAATAACGCATATTCTTCATATTAAACCTATCGACTTGGCTTGGTGCCCACTTTGTATTCTTCGGGGCACATTCATCTTCCTCCTAGGCCTCGGATTGGATCAACCTTATGCGGCAAGCGGTTTGGGTTCTCAATTCAATTGAAGAACCAAGCACACCACAACCAACTCACAATGCACGCAAATGTCTACCGATCACAACAAATAGGCCTAGAACAAGCACTAGATAGGAGGCAGAAGTGGTATCTGAGGCTATAGCAGATTTTTCCGGTACCTCCAAATCCTAGTTCAACATATTGAACTGAAATGAAATTAAAAACTGACCAATCGTGTGTGCCATGAATTTTGTTCCATGTACTACCTCTCTGCATGCTACATATGTCACCCATGGTACATGTGAAAGAGAGCTTATCAAAGGGTCCATCTAAACTATCAAATGGCAAGGGTTGCATGGTTTATATTGATTGGAGGTAGTGTACTTTAATGTTATTAAGGTTCTCCTCTATTTTCTATCATCTTTACTCTTGACTCCAATTTAAATAAAATTCTACTTAATTGATGTTTACTTCATTTTATATTATTTTCCATTTAATTTATAATCTCTTTTCAGTCCATTTTATTTTTAGAATCTGAACCACTTCTATATGAAATCGAAATGCACTGATTCCATCTTTTATGTCCATAAATACACAGATGACTTCAAGATCATACTTTGTGTAGAACATGACGTAAATCCATTACAAAGTGGACCTTGGCTATAAGTGCATGTGGGTCACAAGGGATATAACTTGGCCCTGGTTGAGAATGCTCAAATGCTTATGCATGAAACTAAGGGCCTGTTAAGGATAGCTTTTTTCCAAGGAGCTTTTTCGAGAATTTAGATTCCTAGATAATCTAGCTATCACGAGAATTTGGATATCGCGGGGCTTACATGCGGAGGAAGATGAAGGGTTTTGCATGGTTTAGGGTTTAGAAAATGGTGGATTCCTCCTATCGTGATTACTCAATGGTTTCTGCATTCACGTTGATTTGGACGAATTTCATAGAATTGATTCTCACAGAAGTGGGCTGAGAAGTGAAGCGTTTGGCTATAAGAAACTGATTCTGACAGGCAGAATCTAGTGAAAAGACAAAACAAATAGGGTTTAAAGTTGCTTGTGGTACTCTAGTGTATTTTCCTAATTACAAGATTTATTAAATTTGAACCAATTATTTGTGTCAGTGCAACAACGGTTGGATTGCCTTTTCAAGCCAATGATTACAACAGTGTAGAACTAGCTAGGCTATAATTTCAATTGAAAAAATTCTTTAGTCTTAGTTTTTCAATTGGACCTGTATATTTAGGGCTTTTGCCTTGGGTTAGGCAACACTTTTACTCCTAGATGGTATCATGGTAATAACAATCGAGACTAAATAAACCTTCGATCGACGTTCGATGGCGGACACCTCTAGTTCTGGTTATTATCAGCAACTAAGACCAAAAGTTCTTTTTTATTTTTTATGGTTTTTCATTTAAAATATATCATTTCAAATAGTTCTTCTCATACTTACACTATGCAACTAATATACATCAATACATATAAGTTTTCTTCGAGCATTTGAATATGTATATACACATAGAATTTCTGAAATTGTACTTAAATTGTACATACATTTCAAAAGCTTGTACATCCTATACCTAAACTAACAAGATATACTACAATTAAAAGGAGTCCATCTCATGTGGGAGCAAATCACATACTTTTGCCTCATAGAAGTATTATGCACCGTTATATATGACCTCCTCAAAAAGAAACCTTATCAATTGCTCTTAAATTGCTTTGAGTTGTTCTATTGGTAGGATTTGGTTCTTCTTACACTCAAGCATTAGATAAACGAAAAAATATGAATATGTGAACAATGTGTAGGTATGAACATATTAGTAATAAATAAATTATGTATACTATTTACGTACTTTAAGTCACTCTAGAACATTTATATTGGAACTCGACATCTTGTGGATCTCCTCACAACATAGCATCCACATAAATTATGCCCTAGTTATTGCCTCACACACTTTACAAGAAAAGTATTCATCAAATAATCAAACATGGTTATAATAAAATGAAGGAAATAAAGATTCGAGGACCAAGCTAGTACTTACCATGAGGTCTATGTATGTAGAGGTGTCACATTTGTTTTTTAATAAATCTTACCCAAGAACTTCCGAAGAAAATGAATAGCAGAGTCATCCTCTGCAAATGAACTAGCCAATAAAACAATCGAAGTCATAGAGATGATCTGTGCAAAGGCAAAGGTCGACTAAACCATCCCAAAAGTGTGCAACCAATGTTGACTGATCATCTGCCTCCAGGGATGTCATAGTACTTTCTAGTGTACTCATTGCTGATGTATTGTCCTACTCAGGAATAACGGTGATAAATTAGTATTACTTGCTCAATTCATTTGCTTATTCAGGCTGGGGCACCATAAGTTTTTACCTTTTTCACATGTTGATCAGGTAGCCATGGCCAAAGAGGTTACAATCCTATACGTCCTCTATGCAATTAGAGTTCTATCAAATAGTTATGTTTTCTCATCACAAGAGTTAGTGACTTGCATCGCGCTAGAGTTCATATTTTGGGAATAAGGCATGTTGCATAATCTAGTGTTTCCCAAAAAAAGGTTGGTAGTACCACATGATTTTGTTTCGCCAAGCTTCAGCAAAAGGCAGGAGGCATGTGTTGAGCGCCATATTTGGCACCTAGCACGACTGGATGGTTTGGCCATGTGGCCTGGATGCTCCGCGGTCATATTAATTTGGGTGAGAGTACTTATCCCGTGCATGGTTATCCTAACCTATCTGCGAGAATCTATTAGACCTTGCCTAGGAACGGGTCTAGATCTCCCTCTATAAATATAAAGGGGTACGGCCGATTGAGAACCCCCCCAAACACAATCCAATCGAACCAATCTATTTATCTTATTTATCATTCATGCCTTAGGAGTAGATGTAGCGTAGCTTTAGTTGCAGTTTCCACATATCAATCTTCACCTCTATTTGACTCTACATCGTCTAGAGGCATCTTGGGTGGCATGTCGACTCCAAAACAACCCTAGGATCTTTTTCTGATGAGGTCCCTCCTGGGGAACGAGATCCAGGTTCTACGGGAACTCACTGCTATCTCTACACACACCTCGGACGGTATGGTGACCTAGCATGGACCGTCTAGAGACCAACCACGAACGATCCATCACCTCACAGAGCTGAACCCAAGGTCCTGCACATAACATGAAGGTATTAGGGTTCATTCCTATTTGGCCCTGGAAGGGGCCAACATAGAGGTGGAGTTCCATTGCACAGAGATTCCCCAGGTCTCGTTCCCGCGAGTGAGATCTAGGGATCATTGGTGTTTGTCCCAAAAAACACCAACAATATCATTTTAGATAATTCTTCACATACTTACTCTATGCTAATAATATACATTGATACATACAAGTTTTGTTCGAGCATTTTGATGCATTTACACACAAAATTTACGAACTATATGTAAATTTTACATACGTTTCGAAAGCTTGTACATCTTATACATAAACTAGCAAGAGCTTGTACATAACAATTACAAGGAATCCATCTCACATGGGAGAAAATGACATACTTTTGCCTCATAGAAGTATTATGCACCGTTATATATGACCTCCTCAACAAGAAACCTTGTCAATTGCTCTTAAATTGCTTTGAGTTGTTCTATTGGTAGGATCTAGTTCTTCTTACACTCAAGCATTAGATAAAAAATATGAATATGTGAACAATGTGTATATATGATAATATTGGTAACAAATAAATTATGTATATTATTTATGTACTTTAAGTCACTCTAGAACATTTCTATTGGACCACGACATCTTGTGATCTCCTCACGACATAGGGTGTGTTTGGCATGACTCTGCTCCACCCCAGAGCAGCTCTACTCCAAAACTCTGGGTGGAGTAGCTCTGCTCTAGAGTTTAGATTGTTTCTCATAACTGATGGCAATGGCGGGTAAATAACTCCAAACTCTGTGACAAGGTTGCTTTTTTGGAGTTTTTGGAGCAGCAAAAGAGGTACTCCAAAAAAATTGTATTGTAGCTCCAAAAACTCTATAGAGTTTACAACTCTAGAGTTAGGGTGTTTGGCATGCCCTGGCCAGCTTCTCCTTAGAGTTTTGATCTAGAGCCATGCCAAACACGCCCATAGTATCCACATAAATTGTGCCCTATTTCCTGCGTGCCTCACACATTTTACAAGAAAACTATTTATCAAATAATCAAACATGGTAATAATAAAATGAAGGAAATAAAGATATGAGGACCAAGCTATTACTTACCATGAAGTCTATGTATGTAGAGGAGCCTTCCAATCACATTTGTTTTTAATAAATCTTACCCAAGAACTTCCCAAGAAAATAAATAAATAGAGTCATTCTCCCAGCAACATCACAGAGGTGGCAGCAGCGGCCCAATGCTGGTATGGCAGGGTGGTGATGCAGGGATGAGTGTCTCATCATGGTGAGGGTGGTACGAGCTGAGACGATGGTGGTGGTCATTGCAGTCTGATCTTGAATTGAGTAGGACAAGGATGAAGGCGCAAGCTGTGCAATGTTGTAGGGTATCGTTTATGTTAGTTGGGTTATGGTATGGTAGGGCCATGTCATGGACACTGTCAATAAGCGGTGCTTGTGGAATCAATGGCTTGACGGTTACTAGGCTTGAAGTTGCACAAAATGGCATGTCCTGCATCGTAGTGGTTGGATCAATGTGGGACAGCGTCGGCATGACTATTCAAGTTGGTAATGATGTTGTAGCATGCTCATTGCCATGTGGTGTTGTGGTTTCTGCGGAGTGACAACATTTGTACAGTTCAGTTATTGAGTGGTGTGGTGGTGTAGAGTTGTGTGGTGATGCTGCGTTCTTCAACATGAGTTGATGTTTCTATCCAACTAGCCATTACGCTAGATCTTTTTTTGGGTACTTGACCCTTTTCATGGTTCATATTGCTTGGGTTCTATCCTTCGGTCTGAGTTTCTCTTTTTTTCATGAAGAAAACCAAACAAAAAGGTGAATACCAAGTAATTCAATGCTTACGACTAACTAGTTCTTTCCCGATATTAATTTGCGCATGAGGGGTGAAAAAAGTACTCTAGCCAAGCTCGTTGTTACATGATATGTCCTCTACTATAAAAGCAACTCTAACCTAGTACCCGCCCTAGCGTTTGTTCTTGCTCTCTTCCTTTGCATTAGTTGGGCAATCTCTAATAACCCACAATATTGCATCAGGTATTATTGAAATGGGATGCATTAGGAAAGAAAATAGCACATTTCAAACCCTCCATAGAACCACCAACAACAAATACACTCATCATCCTACAATCCAGTACCAATCCTCCTGTCATCACACCAGTTGGACAGTGTGTTGTTGTGTGTGCATCATGTTCATTACCATGAGGTTCTTGTTTGGTGGTGGTGTCTGCTACTTCTTTTGGAAGATTTTCTTATTTTATCGAGCAGGAGGCACTTGATCCTTGCCTGCATTTCTCATCAGGTCCTGGGTGAACAGATCCCCACCATTCTCTATAGACACATGTTCTTTCCTATGTGCGGTTTATGAGCGCCTATTGTGCCTAGTGCGGGTAAAGCCTATTATCAAATTGCATCTCTACAGTTGGTTGCAGAGCAGGTATGTTTTAAGTACATAAATTGAAACGTTGAAATAAAATAGTTTATAACCATTTGATGCCAAAATGTTCTCTCAAAGAGATGCAGATAAATAGATCGATCACTGATTAGATTTGAGAACCTTAATAATTCATGATAGCTCACATATTATGGTTTGGGAAGACAAATCGATGGGAGGCTTAACTTTGCGAAATGAGTGTTCTTGTTTGTATACTGTTGCTCGACACAAAAAATAGGTTACCATATATAACTAGCGCGTTTTGCAATACACCTCTTAATCTATTGTGCCATAGGTGCCTCATGGGAAACAAGATAGTACTAGCATGGAATAAACTGTTTTCACAAAACATCATGTTGTCTAATGAGAAGGATGAAGAAAATCTGATATAATATATACCAGAATAAGTTAATTCTTGGTGAAATATCACTATTCAGCGACAATTATTTGGAAGGATCCTCCTAATATTTTCAAGAGAGTACATAAATTAATAGTCCCGTCGTCGAAGAAGAGTGATTGGGTAACGAATTAAACTACTCCATTAGTAATAGAAAATAAAGGGAAACAAACAAAGCCTAAATGTAATTGGATTGGTAACCGGGATTGTTGCTTTTGTCACAAAGAGAATGATTAAATACGTCTCCGATCCTTTGAGTGTATCATACTGTTTGGGCTACAATCCACGCTAGTTCAGATTTCTTTTAGCTTAGCTAGTATAGTACTCTACTTTAGAATTAAGTAGCAGATTTATTCGGAAGTTTTTTTTGAGGCAGAACACAAGCTCTTTATTACTGGTTCACAGTGATATTACAATCCCTGCTAGCTGCTTCCAAAAGCCAATTAAGTAAGCAATCTAGCCAAAATAAAGCAGGAGCCAACTCTACAGCCTTACTGCACAAAGGTTAGGTACCTCATTCCCCTCTCTATTAACAAAAGAAACATCAAAGGATCTGAAAATCCCAACTTCTATCTCTAATTTCTTGCCACAAATCTGAGATAGCACACCTGCCTTCATCTGATCGGAAAAGAGCCACCCGGACACAGTTGTCGACTTCTAAAATCACTTTCTCCATCATGAGTAGTTGGGCTAGCATCATGCCATCATGAGCAGCCAGAGCCTCACTGGTTAGCGCATCAGGAAGGTGTTCATATAAATGTGCTGCTGCCAACAAAACTTCTCCCTGCGAGTTCCTCATCACCACACCCCTGCACATTTGCCCGCCTCAGCAACAAAACCAGCATACGAGTTAATTTTCACCCACCCCTCCGGTGGCACTTTCCATTTAAGCAGGCTTTTAGTATAAGATATTTTATAAAATCGGAACTAAAAGTGAATTTCTTTTCCTACCAGCGCAATTAGAATTCCTGCCAAAATTAGTTTAGCACCGGTTCTTTTACAACCGATACTAAAGCTTAGTCTTTAGTACTGATTTCAAACAAGAAATATTACTAAAGACTAAACTTTAGCACCGATTTTTGCGTAAATATCGGTACTAATATGTGCCCTATATATCTCCCACCATTAGTGTAGACTCAAACTAGATGCCGCACTGCCCTCTACCTCCTACTTTACCTCTCCATAGACATCGTCGCCACTCCCACGTGACACGGTTTTGCTCCGACATCCATCCTCATCTAGAGCCTTTCCTACCACCCATGTCGATCTTGCATAGCGCAGTCACCATCCCCGCCTTCGCCCAAGGACTCCAAGCAGTCGCCTGATCTAGATGTTGCTAATGGCTTAGGATTCCTAGTAAGGTTGCTAACGGCTTTGAATTACTGTGATATATCATCTAGGGGCTAGTCTTCGGACTCTTGTGTAATATTTGTCCATAACACACATTATATTATAGGCCAAGGAAACACTACTTTCAAGATAAAAATCAATGTGAATTAGGGTTTATGGCCTAGATTAACAGGAAATATTTTATTTATTTTGAATATGTGTCACACATATTGTTTAGTGAAATGCTTCCTTTTCCCATTAATTTTTATCTTTTAATCACATACATACAATTTCAATCGCACAGTCAGTAAAACTGAAACACCAAATAAAATGGGTTTTGTCGGGTTCTTGCTCCAGCACAAAATGTGTGTCTCAACATCAATCCACACCTAGGCGTCGAACTCGGTCATTTGACATCGGTCACGCGTGCCTGCCACCGAACCACAGATCATCTTACTCCTTTCCAGCGACCACGTTTGTTGTCGTACATCGGGATCAGGTAACCCCTAATGTTACATCAATTTGACTTGAGTTTTTAGTTCTAATGTTGTTCTTTTTAGTTGACTTGATCCATTTGATCAAATATGCAGTCAGAATCGTGTGGAACTTCCCCTGCAAGGTGTAATAAATATTTTGTTTTTTATACAATAACATTACATACATAATTTGAAATTTTCATATACGAAGTATGTTTCTTTTCCTATGTGCAGTGAACTAATGGACCTCCATAATCTGCCTTGGTCTCTATAGTCAGAAGTATTGATGTAGATGACTCGTAAATATCTATTGATATTACTTGTCGGCGTTTCGACCCGGAGGGGGGGGGGTCCCTGGACCGACGAGTAAATTGTCGCTGCGTGTCCCTGCCCAGATGGGTTGGCGCGAGATGGAACACAAGATGTGGAACAAGCCTTGTATTATCCTACACCAGGGGTGCCGCTCGCAGTAGGGGTTACAAGCGCGTCGCGTGAGGGAGAGAGAGGGCTCGTACGCCGCTTCCCCTCGCGCGAACCCGAACCCTCCTTCAGGGTGGCCCTGGACTCCCCTTTTATAGAGGCAAGGAGAGAGTCCAGGTGTACAACGGGGGCATAGCTATACGCTAACGTGTCCGGCAGTGGAGTGCCTAAGCCCTGTGTACATGCCAACGTGGCCATCGAGGGAGAGCTTGGGCGCTGTACATGTGATGGCATGGCCGCCGGAGGAGCGCCTGAGTCCTATAGGAGCACAGCTGGCAGCGCGGCGAGGACCCTGCTGACGTCTCCTTGCTGTCGTAAGGGGCTGAGAGCCACCGGCGTCATGGTGCACGCGGGGCACCATCATTACCCGTCGCCGGGGTAAGCCAGATAGGACGCCGGTCTTGTTCCTTGTAGCCTAAGCAGGCTAGGATTAGGGGAATGATGCATCCCCTATCAGCCCAGTCAGTCCGAGCCTAGGGTCGGTCGAGGCGGAGACTTCTCTTGTGGCCGAGGCCGGGGTCGGGTGAGGACGCGATTCCTCCCGAGACCGGGGTCGAGGCCGAGTCTGGGGGTCGGGCGAGGAGGAGACCTCCTCCCGAGGCCGGAGTCTGAGGTCGGGTGAGGCGGATCTTCCTGTTGCGCCCGAGGCTTGAGCTCGGTAGTTGATTGTGACCTGTTGTCAGTCGTTGCCGGGGTGGCTGACACGGCAGTCGGAGCGGAGCGAGCGGCGCTGTTTTCCTGTCATATCAGACAGTAAAGAGGAGGGGCGAAGTGACTGCGGTCACTTCGGCCTGGCCGACTGAGACGCGTGTGTCAGGATACGTCGTCAAGCATCCCCCGCATTTAATGCGCCTGCGAAGCGGTCGGTTGGTGAGGTGGTATGGCCAAGGCTGCTTCACAATGAAGCCTGCCCGAGCCGGGGAGGCACCTGCCGTCTGAGGAGGCCCTCGGGCGAGGCGTGAATTCGTCTGGAACCACTGTTCCGACCCGAGGCTGGGCTCGGGTAAGATCGTGTCCTTCGGGTAGATGAAGTCTTGGCTTGAACCGCACCCGTCAGTTGGTCTGAGGGTGTTAACCAGCCGCGATTAGGAGCGTTGGGGTACCCCTAATTATGGTACCCGACAGTAGCCCCCGAGCCTCGAAGGGAGTGATGGTACTCGCTTGGAGGCTTTTGCCGCGTTTTCGGTGAGGGGACCGGCCTTTCTCGATTTTTTGCCTTGTTCTGGTGGGTGCGCGCGAGCGCACCCGCCGGGTGTAGCCCCTGAGGCCTCGGAGGAGTGGTTTGACTCCTCTGAGGTCTGAATGCTTTTCGTGGTGCTTCGGCCGGTCTGGTCGTTCCCTCTTGCGGCCCGGCAGTAGCCCGGGTGCGTGGTCGGGTTCCAAGTTATCAGGCTGGTTTGTTGATGCCGTCAACAGTTTTGGCCGTAGCCGGGTGCGAGAGCAGCCCCCGAGCCTCTGCACGGAACAAGAGGACGATCAAGGACTTTCCCGACTTTTATTATACGCCCCTGCGTAGCCTTTCCGCAAGGAGGAGGGGGGAAAGCGCCATGTTGCCCTCGGAGGGCGCCGAACATGGTGTTTCCAGTGAGCTGCTAATGGGTGATCCGAGTGGATGCCCATGCCCCGTTCGTTAGGGGTCGGCTATGGCCTGGAGGTGCATTCCAAAAGTACCTGCGGGTGATTCGCCGGACCCAGACCCCTTCGACAGGGTCCGAGGGCTCGATGCCTCCCTTCGGTGGGATTCCGTTACAAATCGTTCCCGCCGGTCTTGGAAATGTCCTAGGGTACCTCGGGAGCGTAGCCCGAGCCTTGGTTATGTATCGAACGTACCCAGAGTCATCCCTCACTCTGCATGCTCTAGGGCGACTGTCGAACCCTTCTGAGGGGCCAGCCTACAAACCCCTGATCAGTAGTGGGCACGGAGCCCGGGCGCTCTGGGGCGGCTGTCGAACCCTTCCGAGGGGCTAGCCTTCGAACCCCTGATCATTAGGAGGGCTTGGGGCCCGCTTCCTTCGCCGGGAAGGATCCTTTCCACAACGTCCCCTTTCCCGGTCCCTGTGGCAAGAGAGAGAGAGAGAGGAGGAGGGGAAAGATATGAATTTTAAATAAAGTGGCGCACCTATTTTGACGCGGTCATTATGGCGAAGACGAAGCGATGCCCGCCTCGCCTGCCAAAGGTGTTGCCTGCTCCGTCGGGGAGTTGATGCGACGGGACGGGTGATTCGCGTGGCGCCCGTTGCGCGTGCGAGCCGTTCGAGGAACGGGGCACGGGCACGTCGTCTTCATGCCGTGAGGGAGGGCTCTCCCGTCGCTTCAGGAGGGGACGCGAGCCTGCAAGCGACTTGGCTGCTGCCTCCATTCGTCTGCCGCTACAGTTACTGCCGGCCCACTTTTGACCATGCCAACCGTCGTGCCTACCCTACGGCTGATCGACCCGTGGCCGTCACCTTTAATTGGCACTATTGGGTCATGCGCAGGGGTACCTTGAGTCATAACCGGCGCGCCGGTTACATGACATGCGGGCCCGCTTCCTTTGCGCTGGTCCACCGATGTGGACGGAGCCGAAGGGGCGCACAGTTGTGGTGCAGTTGGACGCTTGTCGCGTGGCAGTCCACCCTTTCGACCACCGGTTTCTGCGAAGATGGGAGAGTGCTTGTAACCGTGGGACGGTTACATGCCTTGCGTGCGGCGGTTCGCCTTCTTCGTGCTTCGGTTTAGCTCGTATGACGTGTGGGTCCCTGCCCCCGTGTCGTGGGGGGAGAACCCTGGAGGTTGTCAGTGGGGACTTCGCCCGTGACGCTAAGGGGTGCAAGCGAGGAGGTCTGCCTATAAAAGGGGGAAACGATCCCCTGGGCAGTGGCCATGCCTTCGTCCTCCCCTCATGCCTTGCGCCCTTCCGCCTTTTGAGCCCCCGGATGGGGTGCCCCAGCGTCGCCTTGCTCTTGCTGTCGTTGGAGGAGCGCGGCCTCGTGGAGATCGGTACCTTTCAGCCATCATTCGGCTTCAAGGATTTTCGTCGTGTAGCCCGGCTGCATTCCCTCACCAATGGGCAGTTTGGTGGGGAGAAGCAAGCCGGGCTGCGGCCTCTGCCCTGCCTTCAGCTTCAAGGATCTTCGTCATCCTTGCTGAGGCGGGGGGAGCGCTAAGTGGGGGGTTGCCTCTGCGTGGGCCGGTAACCCTTTTCTTCCCCCAGTGTTTGGGGGAGAAAGGCATCCTCCAGCCCTGCGGAGGCTTCCTCTAGCCATGCGGGGGAAGGTGAACTGCTGCTTCCTGGACAGGGTGCAGCTTTCCGTCCTTCGTCCGGGCGGCGGTTGTGCCGCGCATGGGTCGGCCGCGTCCAGGTCTTCCTCGCGCCGTCAGCCGCGCTACAGGGTTGCCCAGCACGTCGCGTGCCGCGAGGGCGGTGCTCGTGTTCTGGGGCGGCCTCAGCGGGGGCAGGAGTGAGGACCTGCCGGTGCGCTTTGGGGCGGCCGGCGCTCGCTGGTGCGGTGTTGGTGGACAGGTGGACGCCGCCGTCGGTGCTGTGGTGGGAGCAGCCGGAGAAGGTTTCTCCGCTGACGAGATCGTCGGCGCCAGCTGCGCTCCGGGCCTCCGGCTCTTTGACTTTAATGGCTGGTTCTTGTCCTCCCGTGAGGGGATATGAACGAGAGCCTTCCATCGGTGGCGTTCGCCCTGGGGCCATCGCCGCTGTCGCAGAGGTCACCGGCGAGCCACCTGGAGCTCGTCATCCCGTAGGCCCTCCGATGTGGGGGGTTGTTCGTACCCGCGGGAACGGAACCGGAGTCCCGTTTGTAATGGCACCTTGAGCGCCAGTGTATGTTCATTGTGGCTATCGAGGCCTGAACATTTGGGTATTCGAGAACGAAGCTATGTGTCTTCCTCATTCCGAGCGTTGGGACTCGTCTGTTGGCTGGCCGAACCACTTAACCGAGCATCGGTCGCCTTTCACGGAAGGTGACGAGTGAGGTGTCCGTATCCCGGAGGCGTAGGAGTCCCTCGGCTCTATCGGCCTTGCCACTCTAGGCTTCCCTTGCTCAGTTTTCGGAACCCTCGGCTGCTCTGCGATGAGCCGGAGCCGGAGGCAGTGGTGTTAGCGCGGACAGACGCGGAGTCAGCTCGGAAAGAGACTTCGTCGGCCCGGGAGACGGTGGCTTCCCGGGCCGAAGAAGGTGTGGCAGCAGCTGCTGGAGCTTGGCCAAAACATCTGCTGGCGCGGTGCTGGCGTCCTCCCTTAGGTGGAGGTCCTTTTGCCCGGGTCGCCATCCGAGGCCAGGCTCGGTTCCGCCGAGGGTGGAATCAACGCCGAGGGTGCTGCTGCTCCCCCTACCGATGCCAGAACCTATAGGAACAGTTTGTCTGTAGCATGCGCATGCTTTTTTGCGGCCGCCGAGGCCTAAACACTTTATCGTCGTGTTTAAAAAGCTGCGTTTTCTCTCCTCTTGTTTCGAGCATCACGACTTGTCTGTCAATAGCAGAATCATTTATCCGAACGAGAGTTACTTTTCGCGAAAGGTGATGAGTGAGGTATCCGTATCCCGGAGGCGTAGGAGTCCCTCGGCTCGGTCGACCTTGCTGCTTACGTGCGCTCTCATTCGGTCGAAGGATTCCATTATTGGGATAGTCGAGAAGGCGTGAAAGTCGTTTTCTACTGGAGTGTTAGGACTTGTTTGGTAGCAGGATCGCTTATCCGAGCATGAGTTACTTCTCGCGGAAGGTGATGAGTGAGGTATCCGTATCCCGGAGGCGTAGGAGTTCCTCGGCTCGGTCGACCTTGCCGTTTACGTGTACTCTCGTCGTTCTCAGGATCCCGCTATCAATACAGAAGTCGAAAGCACAAAGGTTGTTTTGGTAGAAAATTTTTCTGAGGAAACTTTTGACGCAGAGGGGGTTCCCCCCTTCTAGCCCCCGAGGGAGGGTCGGGCTTTGCCGAGGCAAGGCCGACCCTTCCTTGACGGTTAGACTTCGTGTACGTAAACGAGGTATGTGAACGACTTAAAACATCTTAAGGGTAGAAGCGACGTAGCTGTTGGATGTTGCAAGCGTTGTTGTAGACCTCGCCTTGGTCGTTGGCCAGCTTATATGTTCCGGGCTTCAAGATCTTGGCGATGATGAAGGGCCCTTCCCAGGGAGGAGTGAGATTGTGGCGCCCTCGGGCGTCCTATCGCAGGCGGAGCACCAAGTCTCCCACTTGGAAGCCTCGGGCCCGAACGCTTCGGGCATGGTAGCGCCGCAGCGACTGCTGGTACCGTGCCGAATGTAGTAAGGCGACGTCCCGAGCCTCCTCATGTTGGTCCAGCGTGTCTTTTCGGCTAGTCTGGTTGCTTCGGTCGTCGTACGCCTTGGTCCTCGGGGAGCCATATTCTAAGTCCATGGGGAGGATGGTCTCGGCCCCATAGACTAGAAAGAACGGTGTAAAACCCGTGGCGTGGCTCGGCGTCGTCCTCAGGCTCCAGACTACCAAGGGTAGCTCTTTCATCCACCGCTTGCCGAACTTGTTGAGGTCGTTGTAGATCCTTGGTTTGAGCCCCTGCAGAATCATACCGTTGGCACGCTCCACCTGCCCATTTGTCATGGGATGAGCTACGGCGGCCCAGTCCACACGGATGTGGTGGTCGTCGCAGAAGTCCAGGAACTTTTTTCCGGTGAACTGCGTGCCATTGTCGGTGATGATTGAGTTTGGGACCCCGAACCGATGAATAATGTTGGTGAAGAATGCCACTGCCTACTCGGACCTAATGCTGTTTAGGGGTCGAACCTTGATCCACTTGGAGAATTTGTCGATAGCGACCAGCAGGTGCGTGAAGCCCCCGGGTGCCTTCTGCAAGGGTCCGACGAGGTCCAGACCCCACACAGCAAATGGCCAGGTGATGGGTATCGTCTGCAGGGCCTGAGTGGGCAGATGCATCTGCTTCGCGTAGAATTGACACCCCCGGCAGGAGCGCACAATCCTAGTGGCGTCGGCCACCGCGGTTGGCCAGTAGAAACCTTGTCGAAAGGCATTCCCCACGAGGGCTCGAGGCGCTACATGGTGGCCACATGCCCCCGAGTGTATTTCTTGCAACAGCTCTTGTCCTTGGGCGATAGATATGCATCGTTGAAGGATGCCCGAGGGGCTATGGTGGTAGAGCTCTTTTTCATCACCCAGCAGGACAAATGACTTGGCGCGCGAGCCAGCCGCCGAGCTTTGGTCTTATCGATGGGAAGCTCTCCTCGGAGGAGATATTCCAGGTACGGGGCCTGCCAGTTCGGATCTGGCGTGATCCCATTCTGTTCCTCTTCGACGGGCAAGGCCTCTTCCTCGACGTCCGAGGGGGCCTCGGGTGCGGCCGAGGGTGCCTCGGGCTGGACCGAGGCTTCCTGAGGCTCGGGCGCATCGTCGATCTTGACGGATGATTGATGCAGGTCTCTGGAGAAGACGTCGGGGGGAACTGTCGTTCGCCCCGAGGCTATTTTCGCCAGCTCGTCCGCAGTCTCGTTGTACCGTCGAGTGATGTGGTTGAGCTCTAGCCCGTAGAACTTGTTCTCCAGGCGCCGGACTTCATCGCAGTAGGCTTCCATCCTCCGGTCACGGCAGTGGGAGTTCTTCATGACTTGGTCAATGACAAGCTGTGAGTCGCCTCGAGCGTCGAGGCATCGGACCCCTAGCTCGATGGCGATGCGTAGCCCGTTAACCAGTGCTTCGTACTCGGCCACATTGTTTGACGCCGGAAAATGGAGGCGAATGACGTAGCGGAGATGCTTTCCAAGGGGTGAAACGAAGAGCAGGCCAGCGCCCGCTCCCGTTTTCATGAGTGACCCATCGAAGTACATGGTCCAGAGCTCGGGCTGGATTGAAGTTGTCGGTAACTGGGTGTCAGTCCACTCAGCCAGGAAGTCTGCCAAGACCTAGGATTTTATGGCCTTCCGAGGAGCGAATGATAGCGTTTCACCCATAAGCTCCACCGCCCACTTTGCTATCCTACCCGAGGCCTCGCGGCACTGGATGATCTCCCCCAGGGGGAAGGATGACACCACAGTTACCGGATGAGACTCGAAGTAGTGTCGCAACTTTCGTCGTGTTAGGATCACTGCGTAGAGCAGCTTCTGGATCTGTGGGTAGCGAGCTTTGGTCTCGAAAAGTACTTCACTGATGAAGTAGACTGGCCTCTGGACGGGCAGTGCATGCCCTTCTTCTCGTCTCTCGACTATGATCGCGGCGCTGACCACCTGAGTAGTCACGGCTACGTAGATCAAGAGGGCTTCTCCTGCAGCGGGGGGCACCAGGATGGGTGTTTTTGTAAGGAGCACCTTAAGGTTTTCGAGAGCTTCCTCGGCCTTGGGGGTCCAAGTGAAGCACTCGGCCTTCCTTAAGAGGCGGTACAGAGGCAAGCCTTTCTTGCCAAGGCGTGAGATGAAGCGGCTTAGAGCCGCAAGGCATCCCATGACCCTCTGTACTCCTTTCAAATCTTTGATCGGTCCCATGCTGGTGATGGCCGCGATTTTCTCCGGGTTGGCCTCGATGCCTCGCTTGGAGACGATGAACCCAAGAAGCATGCCTCGGGGGACTCCGAAGACACACTTCTCGGGATTGAGTTTCACGCCTTTCGCTCTCAGACACTTGAATGTCGTTTCAAGGTCAGAGAGGAGGTCGGAGGCTCTCTTTGTCTTGACAACGATGTCGTCGACGTAAGCCTCGACCGTTCTGCCGATATGTTCTCCGAACACATGGTTCATGCACCTCTGGTAAGTGGCGCCTGCATTCCTCAACCCGAATGGCATTGTGGTGTAACAGTACATGCCAAAAGGTGTGATGAAAGAAGTCACGAGCTGGTTGGACTCTTTCATCTTGATTTGGTGATAGCCTGAGTAGGCATCGAGGAATGACAGGGTTTCGCACCCAGCTGTGGAGTCCACGATTTGATCGATGCGAGGTAGAGGGTAGGGAACTTTCGGACATGCTTTGTTTAGACCAGTGTAGTCTACACACATCCTCCATTTCCCATCCTTCTTCCTTACAAGAACAGGGTTAGCTAACCATTCGGGGTGGAATACCTCTTTGATGAACCCTGCCGCGAGTAGCTTGTGGATCTCCTCGCCTATGGCCCTGCGCTTTTCCTCGTCGAAACGGCGTAGGGTTTGCTTCACGGGTCAGGCTCCAGCTCTGACATCCAGTGAGTGCTCGGCGACATCCCTCGGTATGCCGGGCATGTCCGAGGGACTCCACGCAAAGACTTCGGTGTTTGCGCGGAGAAAGTCGACGAGCACTGCTTCCTATTTAGGGTCGAGCTCAGAGCCGATCCGTACTTGCTTGCTAGTGTCGTTGCTGGGGTCGAGAGAGACGGACTTGACCGCCTCGACTGGTTCGAAGTTGCCGGCATGCCGCTTCGCGCCGGGCGCCTCCTTGGAGAGGCGTTCAAGGTCGGCGAAGAGGGCCTCGGACTCGGCGAGAGCCTCGGCGTACTCCACGCACTCCACGTCGCATTCGTACGCATGGCGGTACGTGGACCCGATAGTGATGACCCCATTCGGGCCCAACATCTTGAGCTTGAGGTAGGTGTAGTTGGGGACGGCCATAAACTTGGCGTAACATGGTCTTCCCAACACCGCATGGTAGGTTCCTCGGAACCCAACGACCTCAAAGGTGAGAGCTTCCCTTCGGAAGTTTGAGGGAGTTCCGAAGCAGACGGGTAAGTCGATCCGTCCGAGGGGTTGGATTCGCTTCCCGGGCGCGATCCCGTGGAAGGGTGCCGCACCGGCCCGGACTTCAGATCGATCAACCACTAAGAGTTCCAGGGTCTCGGCGTAGATGATGTTAAGGCTGCTGCCTCTGTCCATGAGGATCTTGGAGAGCCTAACGTTGCCGATGATCGGATCGACGACGAGCGGGTACCCTCCCGGGCTCGGCACGAAGTCGGGGTGGTCGCCTTGGTCGAAGGTGATAGGCTTGTCGGACCAGTCTAGGTAGACTGGCGCCGCCACCTTCACCAAGCGACTTCCCGATGCTCCTGCTTGCGGTGCCGAGCCGAGGCGTTCGCCGCCTGCCCGTCGTAGATCATGAAGCAGTTATGGACTTCCGGGAATCCCTCTTCCTTGCCGCCCTCCTTCTTGTCGTTGTCATGGCCCTTGCCATCCTCTGTCGGGGGCCCGGTCTTATGGAAGTGGCGTTGGAGCATGATACATTCTTCGAGGGTGTGCTTGACGGGCCCCTGGTGATAGGGGCACGGCTCTTTGAGCATCTTGTCGAACGCGCCGGCCCCTCCAGGTGGTTTCCGAGGGTTCCTGTGCTCGACCGCAGCGACGAGATTCGCGTCTGCAGCATCGCGCTTCGCTCGCGACTTGTTTTTGGCCTTCTTCTTCGTGCCCCGTTGGGCGGACACCTTAGGGGCGTCTGTCTTTGGCTCGATCTGAGGCTGCTTGTCCTTCCGGAAGATGGCTTCGACCGCCTCTTGACCCGAGGCGAACTTGGTGGCGACATCCATCAGTTCGCTCGCGCGGGTGGGAGTCTTCCACCCTAGTTTGCTCACCAGGTCCCGACAAGTGGTGCCAGCAAGGAAAGCTCCAATGACATCCGAGTCGGTAACGTTGGGCAGCTCGATGCGCTGCTTCGAAAACCGCCAGATGTACTCTCGGAGGGACTCCCCTGGCTGCTGGCGGCAGCTTCGGAGGTCCCACGAGTTCCCAGGGCGCACGTACGTGCCTTGGAAGTTCCCCGCGAAAGCTTTGACAAGATCATCCCAGTCGGAGATCTGCGCAGGAGGCAGATGCTCTAGCCAGGCTCGGGTGGCGTCGGAGAGGAAAAGGGGTAGATTACGGATGATGAGGTTGTCATCATCCGCCCCTCTCAACTGGCAGGCCAGTCGGTAGTCCGCAAGCCACAGCTCCGGCCTCGTCTCCCCCGAGTACTTGGTGATAGTAGTCGGGGCTCAGAAACAGGCAGGGAACAGTGCTCGTCGTATGGCCCGGCTGAAGACTCGCGGGCCGGGTGGTTCGGGTGAAGGACTGCGGTCCTCCTCGCTGTTGCAGCGTCCCTCGCGCCTACGATGGTAGCCTCAGCGCACCTTCTCGTCGAGGCAGGCTCGATGGTCGAGATGGTGGTGCTCGTTGCCGAGGCGTTCTCAGGCGGTGGGTGCCTCGTCCCGTGTACGCTCGGGATGGGCCGAGGCTTCCCGAATGCACCGGGAGGACACCGCGCGATGCTCTGAGGGGTCGGCTCACCTACGGGAGGCAGAGCTTTCGGCTCGTCGAACCATGGCGCCCTCTAGAAGATTCTTGAGTTCGCCCTGGATGCGCCGTCCCTCGGTGGTGGATGGCTCCAGCATGGCCCAAAGCAGCATCGCCGCTGCAGCTAGGTCCTGGCCGGACCCGCTGACGGCCGGAGGCAGCGCTGCCCTAGCATTGTCGACGATGCGGTGCTGGATGTCTTGGGCCTGGTGACAGGCTTCTCCGGCGAGTGATCAGCCTGCCCACTCCTGTTTGATGTTCTGTCGGAGCTGTACAAGCCGGCCTGCTCCCCCGTCGACCCGGGCCTGCATCTCACGGATTTGCTCGAGCTGTATGTCCTGACCCCCCCGCAGGGACTGGGACGACAGCTAGCTCTCGCAGGATGTCAACGCGAGATGAGGGCCCAGGGGGATCGTCAACCTCTGGCATACCGAGGTGGTTGCCTTTGTTGTGATCTCCCAGATCGACGTGGAAGCATTCGCGACTTGGGCCGTAACCCTCGTCGTCAAGGTCATGGCCATTGTCAGAACAACCGGAGAGGCAGTGGTCACATGCTCGGACATGAAGCCCCGCATGGCACCGGGGTCAGGGATGTCCTCTTCCTCAGAACTCACCGGTCCGAAAGTCGAGACGGCTGTCAGTCGGTCCCAGGTCGACCACATGTGGTACCCCGGAAGGTTTGGATACGCCTTTGCGGAGGCACTCACCATTGCGGGGTCGCTAGGTGGATCGAAGCTAAACCGAAAAGGTATGGGATGGAAAACAGATGGTACCTCTTGGTCGTTGGACGGTGGTGAAGTCGCGTCGGGGGCGGTGCACACCGTCATCTCAGGTACGAGGGTAACGCCCAGCAGGTCCTTCGCGAAGGTGCTGGCGTCATCAGTCCGCTTGGGGCTGACACGTCACGGGGAAGTGACACCCGCCGTCGCCTCAGGTGCGAGGGCAATGTCCGACATGTCCCGCGGGGGAATGCCAGCGTCGTCGACTCGCTCTGGTGCGACAGCCGACAAGGTGCCGCCTCCTGTGTGGCCATGGTTGCCCCGTCTCTGCCTCCTCCGACGAGGAGGGTGGCGGGGATGATCGGAGTGCTCCTCTTCTGCCACAGGGAGATGCTGTCGTAGAGCTCGCCGCCGTGCGAGTCGAAGACCGTCGTTGTCGTCGCGCCGCGGGGGGAGGAGTACCATGTCGTAGCTGCCATCGAGGGACATGAACTCAAGACTCCTGAAGCGGAGCACCGTCCCGGGCTGGAGAGGTTGCTGAAGACTCCCCATCTGGATCTCAACGGGAAGGTGTTCGTTAACACGCAGTAGGCCCCTACCTCGCGCGCCAACTGTCGGCGTTTCGACCCGGGGGGGTCCCTGGACCGACGAGTAAATTGTCGCTGCGTGTCCCTGCCCAGATGGGTTGGCGCGGGATGGAACACAAGATGTGGAACAAGCCTTGTATTATCCTGCACCAGGGGTGCCGCTCGTAGTAGGGGTTACAAGCACGTCACGTGAGGGAGAGAGAGAGAGGGCTCGTACGCCGCTTCCCCTCGCGCGAACCCGAACCCTCCTTCAGGGTGGCCCTGGACTCCCCTTTTATAGAGGCAAGGAGAGAGTCCAGGTGTACAATGGGGGGCATAGCTATGCGCTAATGTGTCCGACAGTGGAGTGCCTAAGCCCTATGTACATGCCAAAGTGGCCGTCGGGGGAGAGCTTGGGCGCTGTACATGTGATGGCATGGCCGCCGGAGGAGCGCCTGAGTCCTGTAGGAGCACAGTTGGCAGCGTGGCGAGGACCCTGCTGACGTCTCCTTGCTGTCGTAAGGGGCTGAGAGCCACCGACGTCATGGTGCACGCGGGGCACCATCATTACCCGTCGTCGGGGTAAGCCAGATGGGACGCCGGTCTTGCTCCTTGTAGCCTGAGCAGGCTAGGAGTAGGGGAATGATGCATCCCCTATCAGCACGGTCAGTCCGAGCCCAGGGTCGGTCGAGGCGGAGACTTCTCTTGTGGCCAAGGCCGGGGTCGGGCGAGGACGCAATTCCTCCCGAGACCGGGGTCGAGGCCGAGTTCGGGGGTCGGGCGAGGCGGAGCTTCCTGTTGCGCCCGAGGCTTGAGCTCGGTGGTTGATCATGACCTGTTGTCAGTCATTGCCGGGGTGGCTGACACGGCAGTCGGAGCGGAGCGAGCGGTGCTGTTTTCCTGTCATATCAGACAGTAAAGAGGAGGGGCGAAGTGACTGCGGTCACTTCGGCCTGGCCGACTGAGACGCGTGTGTCAGGATACGTCGTCAGGCATCCCCCGCATTTAATGCGCCTGCGAAGCGGTCGGTTGGTGAGACGGTATGGCCAAGGCTGCTTCACAACGAAGCCTACCCGAGCCGGGGCTCGGGAGAGCCGAGGGGGTGCCTGCCGTCTGAGGAGGCCCTCGGGCGAGGCGTGAATTCGTCTGGGACCACTGTTCTGACCTGAGGCTGGGCTCGGGTAAGATCGCGTCCTTCGGGTAGACGAAGTCTTGGCTTGAACCGCACCCGTCAGTTGGTCTGAGGGTGTTAACCAGCCGTGATTAGGAGCGTTGGGGGTACCCCTAATTATGGTACCCGACATTACTGTACTAGAATGGTTAAGATATTATAAATGGGCAAACAACCGGACTCTAGATGAATTAACAGATCAAATTGAGCAAATGGAAAAGAGAGTCAAAGATCATAAGGTAATATTGGAATCCATACTATAATCTGAAACTTATTTTCATCTTTGGGCCTTTTACAATTGTCATTTTTTAATGTAGAAAAGAACATAGTGACTTAATGAGAATGTGAGTACATGGCTAAATATGTTCGATTATGTTGAGCCTGACATTGTCCCATCTTCTACAACAAAATTAATCTCATTTGCTCCTAAAATGAACATAAAGAGGTTGAAGACATCTCACACACGCCTAGTAGTTCCAACACAAAATCAAGCATTGGTCAATAATTTTATAGGTTGCTACAAGAAGACAAAAATAACATAGGATATTTTCATTGGCCCAATAAATATAGAGAAGTGTGCTAAAAACTTATGGAGTGTTGTTTCAGAGGCACTGTCACACCTGGTTTTGGAAGGCAAACCAAATGCGAACCATGTACGTGCCAAGATCAGAAACTCACGTACACAGCGATTACATAACTGGACATCATCACACATTGCTCAAAGTTGTGGAAAGGTACTTTACTACATCAAGATGTCTAAGACATCCACAGAGTCTATAACATAGTCATTAACATTATCAAAGTGCGAAATACGAAACATAGCAGATAAGGCCTTCACAGGCAGCTGACTGGGGGTTTGCCGCTAAGATAACTAGAATTCGTCGTAGTCCTAGAACTCCTCAAAGTTCTTCATGTTGCCAGCATCTCCTCCTAAGCACTGAATATAGTGGGGACAACCTGGGGTGGGGTGGTTTTTAAAGCAAGGGTGAGTACACATCAACATACTCAGCAAATGTCACGTTTGGCTAAAGTGGACTAGCTATATGTGGAGTTAAGGTTAAGCAGTTGCTTTTAGTTGGTCAAGTATTTAGTACTAATAGTATAGCCAAATTTTAGTAAGAAACCCAGTTATTACCCAAATGTACTCCCTCCAAGAGAAAATACTAGAGATTATAATTGTAACCATCATCATTAAACATCATCATAAAAGTAACCAAAGTTCTTCTAATCAGAGAGGACCCCAAGGATGCTCTTAACCATGAGCTCGGCTGATATACCAGTTTCTAACACTCTGCAGAGGTTGCACACTTTATCCATGAGTCGTGATTCCCATTCTGCCTGGAGATCATGACTCCCCATTGATCACTACCAAGGTGACCTGGCAGGGTCTCACTATGTAGCCTTTACAAAGACTCCCCTGGTGCATAGCTGCTCGTTAGGTTTCGCCAGTCGTACAAACAGAGTATACCTACCCCAAGGTGGGTGACTAACAAAACCAAATCGAATGAACCTCTGCACCCCACCCCTTGGCAAAGCGAGCACTACGCATCAGTCCCCATTGATGATGGCCCTCCGGCAAAGCCAACTACACCCCCAGGTTCATCTAATTATTCAGCTAAGGGTGTCCCATTCCACCCTCGTAGTTGCACTGTTATCCTGGGTGGTCACTCAACAAATAGGTCCTTATGGAGAGGTACTCAGGAAAATGGACTGAGTCCCGTAAAATATCACAAGATCATCATCGGGATAACATCGTCGTATCATAATATTCACATCATGTTCATTGATTAAGTTAAAGCAATAGCATAAAGCTAACCATGATAACCCAAAAGGTAAACAAGGATAAGGTAAATACAGACTAGTCAATCCTTAGGTTTTCCATAAAGTAATGCAGGACAGTGAATTATAAAGTAAGTAGGACATAATAGTTCAGAGGACACTTGCCTTCACCTGGTTGTTGCTCAGGAAGATCTTCGGCAACACACTCAGGAACCACGAGCTGCTCGTTGTCTAAACAAAGCGATCATACATTCAATACATTTGAATAAAGACAAATGAACAATACACCAAACATATGCAATCGAGTGGACACAAGTTTGACAGAGTAGTATAACATAAAAAAAGTAAACCTAGGTGCTAGGGTGGATTAGTACACTTAGAGATTAGTGATTCCCTAAATATTTGGATTACATAATTTAGTTCCACTAATTTTAGTGAGACACAAAATTATACCAGGGATAAATTCATACATGACATATTATTAATCTCACAAAATTAAATACCTAAGTACCATTAGGGTTTTACTTTTTATTTTCATATTTCATAAGCAATTTATTACATACACTAACCTATAGCTTAGGCATAAAATTAAAGTGCACAGACAGTGAAAGATCATAATTTATTTGGACATAGCATAATGCTATGAACATTTTGCAATTTGAATCACTCAATTTGGAGTTCATGTGAAAAAGATATGAAATAAACAAGTTTTGAAGTTTAAAATATAAAATTAGGCCTAAATCTGTGATTAAATAAAAGCCTAGGGTTCAATCTGCAAGATTACAGGGGCCTGCGCGCGAAACAGAGGGACGGCGGGTTGATTCTCGGAAAACCGAGGGTCTTTTTAACAAAATTACACGCGAAGGGGTACGGGGTTGCACAAGCCGTCCGATCTACGATCAACAGTTCGGATTAGAACAGCAAGCGAGGGCGCGAGCGCGCGGGCTGTGGGCGCCTAACAGGTGGGCTCGGGGTGGGTGGAGGCACTGACACGCAGGACCCATGGGTCAGCGGTATGCTGAGGGCGCGGGGCGCGCTGGCCACTGGATCGCAGATCGACAGTGCTGGTTCCACGAATAGCGCGAACCGTTATTCGCGAATCTGGGTCATTAGATCATAATTGGGTGGTTAGGATGGGTGCCATGGGGCTTTAGCTTCTCCGGCCGGCCAGGGGCGGCGCCATACGCGCCCGCGGCGGCGCAGCTACCGGAGATGAGGTAGACTGGGGTTTCTAGGGCGCTAGGGGTCGGTCTAGGTTGCCAGAAAGGTTGAGGATGACCTGACAAGCGTATGGTGAGGTTGGGGTTTCATGAACGGGGCTGAGGCGACCAGATGACGGAGGGGAAGTCCTCGGCGGACCGGGGAACACTCCGCGAGCAATCGCACTCGACTAAGTTCATGACAGGGGAAATTAGGGGCGGGGTTAGGTCGGTTACCTTGAGGGGAGGCTCAGGGACTCACGTACGGCGTTCGGGGCATGGTGAGGACACGGGTCGTCGGTGGCGGTGCTGCGGCAGAGAACCGGTGAGCGCGGACCAGGCGAACCAAAGGGGGAGGGGGCGAACCGAGGGGTGTCCCGAGTTGCGGGTGATAAGGCGGAGCTTACCGAGGCAACGGACACGGCGAGGGCTCGACGGCGACCGCAGAACAGGCGCGAGACTACAGCGAGCAGCGGCAGAGCTCCCTGGGTGTGCGCGCGGTGCGAGGCGAGTGCTGAGGGCTGCGAGTGCGCGAGTGAGGGAAGAGGAAGGCGAGCGAGTACTGGGCAGCTAGAAAAAGGGCGGGGTGGGGATGGGCGCGGCCTCGGCGTGTGTCGTGAGCGTGGACTCCACGGCGACGCGTGGGTCGTGCGCGGGCGGTTCAGAGGGGAAGGGTCCGACAGACAGGACCCATGGGTCAGCGAGAGCGGGCGAGCAAACAGGCGACCGGGCTGACGAGCGGGGCCCACAGGACAGTAAGAGACGCTGCGCGCGCGGAAGAGATCGACGCCGACAAGTCGGCCCCACTGGGCAGCGAGAGAGAGAGAGAGAGGGGGGAGAGAGAGCGGGCGTGAGAAGGCGCCGACAGGTGGGGACCGCCTGTCAGGGGAGGGCTAGCGCGCGGGGCTGGTACGGCTTGGGCTAGCTAGGCCAAAATGGCTTTTTGCTTTTCCTGGAATTTCTAATTGCTTATAGCTAAATGATGTTGTGTGGGTGTTGAATGATGTGAACAATGTAGTGAATATGAGCTCTGAGTTCTGAACTATAGAGTGATTGTGAGCTCTAAGTTATGAACTATGATGTGATGAAGGTTATGAACTATGTTAGTTTTATATTTTATGTATGTTATTAATATTGTTTTAAATTGTATGTTATGAATAGTGTACTGGTTATACAAAGAACAATGCCCCTGGACTAAATTTTAGTGTCGACTATAGCAAAGAATAGTACTGGTTATAACCATGAACTGGTACTATAGAGGGACCTACCGGTTATAGCAAAGAACAAGTACCAAAAGGTTAGTCTTTAGAGCAACTCCAACAGAAAATGTAAACCAACCCCAAAACAGATATTAGGGAAGAAAAATGATTTTCTTTGCTCCAACAGCTCCCTCATTCTTTCCCCAAAAAATCCGCGTCCCTCATCCGCTTGCTCTCATCCCTCATATTTTTCGCGTGATTTATAGCTCCACAATCCGTGTGCATGCTGGCTCCCGTATTTTTTTTATTCTGCCGCATGCATCCATGCAGAGCTAGATGGAGGATTTTTTTTTAATTTTTTAAGCTTTTTAGATTTTATTTAAGGAAACTGTTAGAGTACACACTATAATTCGCTTCTAAGATTTTTTAAAGTACCCCTAATAATCATTTTTTAAGGAAACATTTTTAGCATTCTTTTGGAGTTGCTCTTAGTACCCGTTATAGCCAACAGCCATTAATAAAGGTCCGTCGTCTCTATAACTTAACAGATCAAATCTAGAGACTTATCCGGTTGACGTCTACCCTCTATTTATCGGAGACGTCCGGTAGACAAGAGTCGCACGAAAACACAACTTATCTTTCTTTGTGCTACCGCTTTTCTGCTCTACGGTCCTTGCGTCTGTTGTGTAGTAGATCAAATGAGAGCGGTGCCTCCAAACCGACACCAACGATCTAAAGACCTAAACGGGCCGGTGTCGGCGAATCAGGCTCTGAGAAGTGCTACGCACACGTCCGCTCGTGTTTCTCACCATCACTCCTCTGGGAAGCAAGGTAAGTAAATCAATAGTTTCTTTTGATTAAATGATGTTGATCTCTTGTTTAGATCTGTTCTTATTTTATTCCCGCCCTATGCCTTATTATTCTTGAATTGGTTGTCAGTAGATCTGGAATTTACATCGTAGGTCGTGTTAATTTTGTAACATGATACTGGTTGGAGAGGACGTGTGTATACTGCTTTGGAATTAGACTTCCAAATTAAGTAGTTTTTTGTTTAATTTGTTTGTTGACAATCAAGTCCAGAAGTGTTGAGGGAATTGAGAAACTGGGGGCGTCCAAAGGTTCTGGACGGCGGCGCACTCTATATTTTTGAACGAAATGGGAGGGACGAGCCCCTAATGGCCTTTATCAAATTGTAGAGTACATGAACTAAAACGCCATGAAACCCAAGAAGGTTACAGAAAAATAGTACAGTTATGCAGATGCGTCTAGCCATTATTGATTAATTAGAGGCCGCAACGCCATCTTGCTGCTGAACGAAGTTGACAAGGAAGGAGAGACAATGGTGTAAAACCGGTTACCAAAGGTGGCAATGTGGGCATGAATGTGAATATAGTTTCAAAGACGCGCGTCCATGCATATTGAGAGTACATGTCCAAGAGTTCGGGGGACATGCATGGGCACGAAAGTGATGATCATTTGGATGCTGAGAGGAGGTACACTAGTACAGATAAGCTCTATAGTGGCGGTCATCAACTTATTTACAGTGGCGTTTTTCGTAACCGCCAGTGCTAGGGGTCAGTAGAAATCACCATTTTTACAGGCGGGTAACTGAGAACCGCCAGTGGAAATCGATTTTCACTGGCAGTCGGCGTAATAAAACCGCCAGTGAAAATCGTTTCCAGGAAACATAAAACAGATTTTAAAAATAGTAAAAAAATATTTTTATTAGGGAGACCTCGCGGCCCGCCCACCCAACTGTTCGTCTCCGTCGAAGTCGCAGGTCGCGGAATTTTTCATGCACGACACAGTTGCTAGGAATCGAACCCCTGACTTCAGCCTCACGTGTACCCTCCTCTATCACTCCGGCTATGGCATGCTTTGTTTTTAGTGTGTAGTTTTGTTGCCCACATATTACAACTAACTGAGCGTAAATTGCTTGTTTGAGACCGTAAACGAATTCAAATAAAACAGTTGTCAACTACAAAGTTGAATAATTTTTGAAGTTCTAAAACTTTCATTTTGACACTTTTTTCATCCGAGGTCGTTTGCAAAATTTGAATTTTAAATTAGACAAATTTAGATATAATTTTTGAGAGCCGAAATGATTTCAAATAAAAAAGTTATCAACTACAAAGTTTTATAATTTTTAGAGATCTATAACTTTTATTTTGATAGTTTCATCATACGAGGTCGTTTGAAAAACTCAAAAAATTAAGGATAAAAATGATTTTTAGTGGCGGTTCCTTAAGAAAACCGCCACTAGAAATCGATTTCTACAGGCGGTTTCTTAAGAAAACCGCCACTAGAAATCATAGATTTCTACATGCGGTTTTCATAAGGAACCGCCTCTAGAAATACGATTTCTAGTGGCAGTTTTCTTAAGAAACCGTCACTAAAAATAGCACAGACAGTTGATAACCGAATCCGCCTATAAAAATATAACGCACCGCAGGCTTTGAGTCTTTTTCTACTAGTGGAACGAGGGAAACATATATACTTAATGAAATATGGTTGAGGCTGAGCATTAGTTTTTAATTTTGCTGATCAAAATTTTATTAGAAATTATTAAGTATAAGTATATACCATCTTCATTAAATAAATGATCATAAATGCAATACCAAGAATAAAATACATGTTCGGTTTAATTTAAATTCATAATTTACTCATGTAAGGGACCGAGTCGCTCGTAACCATGAGCATAACTGATATATCAGTTTTACACTCTACAAAGGTTGGACATTTTATCCACAAGTCGTGTATCCCTTCTAGCTTGGGTTTGCAAGGCATGTATACACTTCCGAGGTGAATGACTAGGGATCCACTATGAGGTCTTTACAAAGTTTCACTAGCATAAAAAAAACCACTACAAATTCAATATGAGATAGCATAGATCATTCGGGAGTCTGAAAAGCCATCGCAGCATAATCAGCCCTATCACTATACTTGAGCGACACTTCACTGCTTGCCCCTAACCGGGTAAGATCCTCACACACTAGTTTCCCTAATTAATTAGCCAAAACTAGAGCCATAATAGTCTTGTGGTTGCACTGTTTTCTCGATGGTCGCTCCATGTTCCAATTAAACACAGTGATCTTATCATGAATAATAAGTAAACTAGCAATAATAAATTATGATCAATGTTACATATGTATCATTAGCCCAAGACCAAATAGAGAAATAGCAAAAATACCCAATAATAAGAAATCCGGGTATAAACAACGTATAGGAAAAACAAATCTAGGTAACCTATAAGGTCCCGTCAAGTTAACCTAACTATGCATAGTTGAGAATATAACAGTAAAGATTATTAGGTCAAATAATGTGATCAAGGACACACTTGTCTTCTTTAGTAAACTCCTATTGCTTAGCTTCTTCTATAGGTTAGGGTTCAAATCCCTTTGTCGAGGAACCCCCCTTCGCCCCCGCATAGTGAATTTATGGTGGTAGGACAGATTTAGGAAGGTTTGGGCCCTCGACGTGGGTATTAAAGCTCTCATTGTGAGATAATACCCTAGGCCTAGTGTTTTGGTTTCTATTGATTTGTTATATGCCTGCTCTCTCTCTCAGGGCTCCCCCACCTCTCCTCATAGCCTAAGGAGGTGGGTGGTTATATGGGTTAATACAAGTAGGCCACATGATAGATCTAATCTCGTAATCTAGTCATATGAGAATCCAACTCTCTATAATTACAAGTGTGCTTTCCTTACCCGTTAGACTCCTATGCTACCTACCTAGGACACTATCTTGTATTTTGGGATATTGTCCTATCTGTTTAGAATTCTAACTTGTCTCTCCTATTCCAATAATATCTTTGCCATATTTGTACTTCTAGAGTCCTACTCACATTAGTCCTCCTAATAATCATGACTATAAGGAAAATGGACCCCGGGCCATTTGGCTAATTGAGTTTTGGTGTTTGATGAACAACACAATCCGTGAACTAATAAGTTTTCTAGTGTTTGTGTTTGTAGTTCACAGGATGCGAAGAGAATTGGACCAAGGCAATGAGGATGCAACACCTCAAAAGAAGACATAAAAAGATACATAGGAGTCCAATACTCAAGAACAAAAGAAGCCCGAAGAAATCAGCGAAGAAATCCAAGAAGTGGGCTGTCAGCCAGCGCCTGGTGGCGCACCGGACATTGATGTCCGGTGTGCACCGGACAGTCTGCGCAGAGAGGCCACAGACAGGCGCTCTCTGGCTGTAGCACCGGACTGTCCGGTGTGCACCGGACTGTCCGGTGTGCCAACGGGCAGACGGCAACGGTCGGATCCAACGGTCGACTGCTACAGGCGCCAACGGTCGGCTGACGTGGCGTGCACCGGACATCTACTGTGCAGTGTCCGGTGGTGCACCGGACTGTCCGGTGCACCCGACGACAGAAAGCTGCTGCTTTCTGTCCAACGACTAGTTGGGGGTGTGGAGGCTATAAATACCACCCCAACCGGCCATTCTCAAGTGTGAGAGCCCAAGCAACATACCAAGGCATATAGTGCACATTTCCAAGAGCTCAAACACCCAAGTGCTTAATAGAATCACTCGGTGATTAGCGTAGGTGCTTTGCGAAGTGCTTAGGTTAGTTAGACCGCTTTAGCGCTTGCTCTAGGTGAACCCTAGTTAGTTGAGTGAGTTTTGTAAAACCACACAACCCCTCGGCTCTTGCGTGAGTCGTTGTAATTGTACCGAGTGGGGCTAGAGTCTTGCGAGACCGTGACAACCGCGTTTGTGTCACAGCCGCCACCGTGTACCGGAGGGAACGAGGCCCGCGGCGTTTCGCCCGGAAGCTCGATAGTGGAGACGGCGGGGAGCGTCCGAGAGGAGCCGGAAGCGGAGCATCACTTGCGCGTGGAGAAGGCCCGCGACTCTCTACGGAGTTACTCGACCGTGGTGCTTGGCCCTCGCGTGGGCTTCCTTTTGCGTAGGGGCACCAACGAGGATTAGTCAGGACCTTGCGTGGTTCCGGATACCTCGGTAAAAATACCGGTGTCATCCACGAGAGTTTGCTTCTCTACTTAGCTCTTTACATTCCGCATTTATATTAAGCATTTAAGTTTCAATCTTGTAGTCATACTTATTTAGTGTAGATTGAAACTTAGCCTTTGCGGTAGAGATAGCAACACTTAGACAAAACCTAGTTTGCACATTCTAGTTTTGATTATTTGCATAGGTTTTGCTCTAGGGATTTAATTGTGGCCTAGTTTAGTAAAAGTTTTAGAAGTCCTAATTCACCCCCCCTCTTAGGCGTCACTCGTTTCCTACAAGTGGTATCAGAGCCCGGTTTGGCTCATTTGAAACGCTTTAGCTTCACCGCTAAAAGAGTCGACGCTTTTTAGAGGAAGGGATGGTGTCGGCGTTCCGAGACCGGGGGGTCCCTGAGCCGACGAGTGAATGTCGCTGCGTGCCCCAGCCCAGATGGGTCGAGCGCGAGGGCAAGCGCGAAGTGGGGAGAGCGAGGCGGCCGGAGACCGGCGTGAGAGAGGTGGGAATCCCGCGGCCCTCGTGTTCGTCCCGCGCCTAGGTCGGGTGCGCTTGCAGTAGGGGGTTACAAGCGTCCACGCGGGAGAGGGAGCGAGCGGCTCCAAGCGAGCGCCTGTTCTCGTCCTCGTCCCCGCGCGACCAACCCTCTCTAAGAGGGCTCTGGTCCTCCCTTTTATAGGCGTAAGGAGAGGATCCAGGTGTACAATGGGGGGTGTAGCAAGGTGCTACGTGTCTAGCGGAGGTGAGCTAGCGCCCTAGGTACATGCCACTGTGGCAGCCGGAGAGATCTTGGCACCGAGCTGGTGTGATGTCGTGGCCGTCGAAGGAGCGATGGAGCTTGGCGGAGGGACAGCTGTCGGAGTGGTTGAGTCCTTGCTGACGTCCTCTTGCTTCCGTAAGGGGGCTGAGAGCCGCCGCCGTCACAGAGCATGCGGGGCGCCATCATTGCCTATCTGGCGGAGCGAGCCAGATGGGACACCGGTCTTGTTCCCTGCGGCCCGAGTCAGCTCGGGGTAGGGTGATGATGGCGCCTCCTGTTGACGTGGCTGGTCTACGCCCTAGGTTGGGCGATGTGGAAGCTCCTCCGAAGCCGAGGTCGAGTCCGAGCCCCAGGGTTGGGCGAGGCGGAGATCGTCGTCTTCTGGGGCCGAGCCCAAGTCCGAGCCCTGGGTCGGGCGAGGCGGAGATCGTCGTCTTCTGGGGCCGAGCCCAAGTCCGAGCCCTGGGTCGGGCGAGGCAGAGATCGTCGTCTTCTGGGGCCGAGCCCAAGTCCGAGCCCTGGGTTGGGCGAGGCGGAGATCGTCGTCTTCTAGGGCCGAGCCCAAGTCCGAGCCCTGGGTCGGGCGGAGTTCGCCGTCTTCCGGGACTTAGCCCGAGTCCGAGCCCTGGGTTGGGCGGAGTTCGCCGTCTTTCGGGACTTAGCCCGAGTCCGAGCCCTAGGTCAGGCGAAGCGGAGATCATCGTCTTCTGGGGCCGAGCCCAAGTTCGAGCCCTAGGTCGGGCGGAGTTCGCCGTCTTCCGGGACTTAGCCCGAGTCCGAGCCCTGGGTTGGGCGGAGTTCGCCGTCTTCTGGGACTTAGCCCGAGTCCGAGCCCTGGGTCAGGCGAAGCGGAGCTTCCTATGGTGCCTCTGGCAGGGCCTGACTGCTTGTCAGTCTTACTCTGTCCAGTGGCACTGCAGTCGGTGCGGCGTAGGCGGCGCTGTCCTTCTGTCAGGCCGGTCAGTGGAGCGGCGAAGTGACGGCGGTCACTTCGGCTTTGCCGGTGGGGGGCGCGCCAGGATAAGGGTGTCAGGCCACCTTTGCATTAAATCCTCCTACGACTCGGTCGGTCGGTGTGGCGATTTGGTCAGGGTTGCTTCTTAGCGAAGGCAGGGCCTCGGGCGAGCCGGGAATATGTTCGCCGCTGAAGGGGGGCCTCGGGCGAGACGGAAATCCTCCGGGGTCGGCTGCCCTTGTCTGAGGCTAGGCTCGGGTGAGGCGTGATCGTGTCCCTCGAATGGACTGATCCCTGACTTAATCGCACCCATCAGGCCTTTGCAGCTTCATGCTGATGGGGGTTACCAGCTGAGAATTAGGAGCCTTGAGGGTACCCCTAATTATGGTCCCCGACAGTAGCCCCCGAGCCTCGAAGGGAGTGTTTGCACTAGCTTGGAGGCTTTCGTCGCACTTTTTTTGCAAGGGGACCAGCCTTTCTCGGTTGCGTTTTGTTCCGGTGGGTGCGCGCGAGCGCACCCGCCGGGTGTAGCCCCCGAGGCCTCGGAGGAGTGGTTTCACTCCTTCGAGGTCTTACTACCTCACGTAGTGCTTCGGCTGGTCTGGTCGTTCCCTCATGCAAACTGGCCGTAGCCCAGGGGTACGGTCGGGTCCCAAGTTCTCGGGCTGGTATGTTGACGCTGTCAACGGTTCGGCCGGAGCCGGGTTTGCGAGAGCAGCCCCCGAGCCTCTGCACAGAGCGAGAGGGCGGTCAGGGGTAGACTCGGCTTTTTTACATACGCCTCTGCGTCGCCTTTCCACAAGGAGGAGGGGGGAAAGCGCCATGTTGCCCTCGATGGGCGCCGAACATGGTGTCTCCGACGAGCTGCAAGCGGGTAATCCAAGTGGACGTCCGTGCCCCGTTCGTTAGGGGTCGGCTAGGGGCCCAGAGGCACGCCCAAAAGTACCTGCGGGTGATCTGCCAGACCCGGTCCCCTGGCGACGGGGTCCGAGGGCTCGATGCCTCCCTCTAGTGGGATTCTGTTACAAGATCGTTCCCGCCGGTCTCGGAAATGTCCTTGGGTACCTCGGGAGCGCAGCCCAAGCCTTGGTTATGTATCGAACGTACCCATGGTCATCCCTCGCTCGGCGTCTGAGGCGGCTGTGAACCCTTCGAGGGCCAGCCTTCGAACCCCTGATCAGTATTGGGCGCGGAGCCCGAGTAGCCTGAGGCGGTCGTTGAACCCTTTCGAGGGGCCGGCCTTTGAACCTCTGACCAGTAGTGGGTGTAGGGCCCACGCGATCTGAGGCGGCTGTTGAACCCTTCCGGGGGGCCAGCCTTCGAACCTCTGATCAGTAGGGGGGCTCGGAGCCTGGTTCCTTCTCGGGGAAGGATCCTTTTCGGGGTATCCCCCTTTCCCGGTCCCTGTTGCAAGAGAGAGAAAGAGGAAAAACGGAAAAGGATACAAAATCGAACGATGCGGCGTACCTTTTTGGACGCGTTCATTTTGGCGAAGGGGAAGCGTCGCCCACTTCTCCTGCCAGAGGCGCCACGTGTCCCGTCGCGGAGTTAATGCGACGGGGCGAGTGGTTGGAGGGGCGACCGTTGCGCGTGCGTGAGCCGTTCGAGGAACGGATCACGGGCGCGTCGTCTTCACGCCGTGGGAGAGGGCTCTCTCATTGCCCCCGGATGGGACGTAAGCCTAGCTGACGACGCGACCGCTGCGCCTGCTCGCCTGCCACAGCCATTACTGCCGGCCCACTTTTGGCCGTGTTGACCGTCGCGCCAGGCTGGTGCTGCTGGGTCGCGCGCCGGGTCGCCTCGAGTCGCGGTATTGGTTCCGCAGTCGAGGAGGTGCGGTGGTGGCGTGGGTGGCGATGCAGTTACTCACACGTAGCAACCGGCGCACCGGTTGCATGACGCGTGGGCCTGGGCCTCCATACCGGGCGTGTTGGGAGTCGGAGGAGCGCGCCCACTTGGCGCGGTTGCATGCCGCCTGCATGGCTGCCCACCCTTTCGCCCGTTGGTCTGGGCAAAAGTGGAGGGTCGCTTATAACCGCTGGGCGGTTGTATGCACCGCGCGCGGCGGTTTGGCTTCTTCTGCCCCGAGTTGGCTTGCATGACGTGTGGGGCCCAGCCCCCGCACCGTGGGGGAGGACCTTGGAGTGTGTCGGAGAAGACTCAGCCCGTGACGGCTGGGGACGCGAGTAGGGAGAACCGCCCTTAAAAGGAGGGTGACCCCCTTGGAGGGCGACCATGTCTTCGCGCTCCCTTATGCATCGTGTCTTTCCACCTTCCAGGCCCCCGGATGGGGGAGATCCACCGTCTTGCCGCCTCGTCGTTGGGGGGAACGCAACTCCGCGGGAGTTGGTACCTTTCAGCCATCGTTCGGCTTCAAGGATTTTCATCATGCAGCCCGGCTGCACCCCTCCACCGGCGGTCACCCAAGACGGTGACCTCCAGCTTGATGGTGGGGGAAAGCGAGCCGGGCCGCGGCCTCTGCCCCTCCCTCAGCCTCAAGGATTTTCGTCATCTAGACTGAGGTGGAGGATGAGGCGAGTCGGGGGGCTGCCTCCGCGTGGGTCGGTTACCCTTTTCTTCCCCTGGCGTCTAGGGGAGAAGGGCATCCTCCAGCCTCGCGGAGGCTTCCTCCAGCCATGCCGGGAAAGGCGGACCGCCGCCACTCAGCCAGGGCGCAGCATTACGTCCTGCGTCCGAACGATGGTTGCGCCGCGTACCGCGAGGGCGGCGCCCATGTTCTGGGCGGTTCTGGCGAGGGCGAAGACCTGCCGGCGCGCTTCGAGGCGTCGGCAGCCGGAGATGGCTTCTCTACCGATGAGATTGCCAACTCCACCAGTAGCCCTGGGTCTCCGTCTCCCGGCCTGAATGGCTGGCTCTCGTCCTCAGTGGATGAGAGTCCTTCTGCCGTAGCACCCGCCCCGAAGCCGCTGCTGAAGCTGCTTCGTCGCCCGGGACAGGGGTTGTTGTCGTTGCTGCCGGATCGGGCGGCGGCGAGCCACCCGTCGGCCCGCGGGTTCCCCAATCTTGTGGGGTTGTTCGTACCCGCGGAGACGGAAACGGGGTTCCGTTTGTAATGGCACCTTGGATGCCAGTGTTTTCGTTCATTGTGGCTGTCGAGGCCTGAACATGTATGTGGTTTTGGCATGGAGCCGTGTATTTTCCTCCTTTTCGAGCACTGAGTCTCGCCTGTTGGTTGTCTGAACCGCTTCACCAAGCGTGAGTCGCCCCGTGTACAGGTGACGAGTGAGGTATCCGTATCCCGGAGGCGTAGGAGTCCCTCGGCTCGGTCGGCCTTGTTGTCCGAGGCTTCTCTAACTTGGTTAAAGGAACCCCTCGGCCGCTCTTCGATGAGCCGAGGTCAGGGGTAGCGGCGTCAACATGGACAGAGGCAGAGTTGGCTTGAAAAGGAAACCTGGTTGGCCGGAGCCTGGCCGGGTCGTCCGTTAGCGGGACTGGCGCCGGAATTGACCAGCCGAGGCCTCGGGTCGGCTGACGTCCTCGGAGGGCAGCTGGCCGAGGCCTCGGGGTGACCGACCGAGCTGCCTGCTCGGGCCGGATCGACGTCCTCGGAAGGTAACTGGCTGAGGCCCCGGGGTGACCGGCCGAGCCGCCTGCTCGGGCCGGATTCTCGGAGAAGACCCTAGCGGCGATGGCCCGGGCATGGTGATGACGTCGTCCTCCAGAGTGGAGATCCTCGGACCGCGTCGCCGTCCGAGGCTAGGTTGGCCCTTGCCGAAGGTGTCGTCGATGCCAAGGGTGCGGCTGCTCCCTTCAGCCGTCAAGATCCGAGCCTGCAGGATCGGATTGTCTTGTAGCGTGTGTTTCCTGCGGCCGCCGAGGCCTAAACACACCCTCGCCGTGTTGTAAAGCTGCATCTTTTTTCCTTTTATTTCGAGCATCTGGACTGTTTTGTCAGTAACAGAAATGTTTGTGCGAGCAAGAGTTGCTTCTCGCGGAAGGTGATGAGTGAGGTATCCGTATCCCGGAGGCGTAGGAGTCCCTCGGCTCGGTCGGCCTTGCCGCTTACGCGCACTCTTACCCGTCCATGGGGCTCTGTCACCGACGCAGTCGAAAAGGCTCGAAGGATCGCTTCGGCAGAAGAGCTTTCGAGCGTGAAGACTTGTCCGGTCCGCAGAATCACTTATCCGAACGTGAGTTACTTATCGCAGAAGGTGATGAGTGAGGTATCCGTATCCCAGAGGCGTAGGAGTCCCTCGGCTCGGTCAGCCTTGGCTGCTTACGTGTACTCCGTCGTTTTCAGGATCCACTTTTCGAAGTAGCCAAAAAGCGCGAAAGACATTCTGGCAGAAAAGATCTCTTTTTTTTCGAGGAAAATTTCGACGCAGAGGGGGTTCCCCCCTTTTAGCCCCCGAGGGAGAGTCGGGCTTTGCCAAGGCGAGGCCGGCCCTTCCTTGATGACTAAACTTTGCGCGGGTGCGAGGTACATGATCAACTTGAAAACATCTTAAGGGTAGAAGCGACATAGCTGTTGGATGTTCTAGGCGTTGTCGTAGACCTCGCCTTGGCTGTTGGCCAGCTTGTATGTTCCGGGCTTCAGAACCTTGGCGATGACGAATGGCCCCTCCCAGGGAGGCATGAGCTTGTGCCGCCCTCGGGTGTCTTGTCGCAGTCGAAGCACCAGGTCGCCCACCTGGAGGTCTCGGGACCGGACCCCTCGGGCATGGTAGCGTCGCAGGGACTGCTGGTACCGCGCCGAGTGTAGCAAGGCCTGGTCCCGAGCCTCCTCCAGCTGGTCCAGCGAGTTTTCTCGGCTGACTTGGTTGCTTTGGTCGGTGTAGGCCCTCGTCCTCGGGGAGCCGTATTCTAAGTCCGTGGGCAAGATGGCTTCGGCCCCATAGACTAGAAAGAACGGCGTGAAGCCCGTGGCTCGGCTCGGCGTTGTCCTCAGACTCCAGACCACCGAGGGGAGTTCCTTCATCCATCGCTTGCCGAACTTGTTGAGGTCGTTGTAGATTCGAGGCTTGAGCCCTTGTAGAATCATGCCGTTGGCACGCTCCACCTGCCCATTTGTCATGGGATGAGCCACGGTGGCCCAGTCCACCCGGATGTGGTGATCCTCACAGAAGTCCAGGAACTTTCTGCCGGTGAACTGGGTGCCATTGTCGGTGATGATGGAGTTCGGGACCCCGAAGCGATGGATGATGTTGGTGAAGAACGCCATCGCCTGCTCGGACCTGATGCTGTTCAGGGGTCGGACCTCGATCCACTTGGAGAATTTGTCGATGGCGACCAGCAGGTGCGTGTAGCCCCCGGGTGCCTTCTGCAAGGGGTCGACGAGGTCCAGACCCCACACCGCAAAAGGCCAGGTGATGGGTATCATCTGCAGAGCCTGAGCGGGCAGATGGGTCTGCCTCGTGTAGAATTGGCACCCTTCGCAGGTGCGGACGATTCGGGTAGCGTCGGCCACCACCGTCGGCCAGTAGAAGCCTTGCCGGAAAGCGTTCCCGACAAGGGCTCGAGGCGCTGCGTGATGGCCGCAAGCCCCCGAGTGTATCTCTCGCAGGAGTTCCTGACCTTCGGCGATGGAGATGCATCGCTGGAGGATGCCTGAGGGGCTGTGGTGGTAGAGCTCCTTCTCATCTCCCAGCAAGACAAACGACTTGGCGCGCCGTGCCACCCGCCGAGCCTCGGCTCGGTCGAGGGGTAGCTCTCCTCGGTGGAGATATTGCAGGTACGGGGTCTGCCAGTTTCGATTAGGCGTGACCCCGCTTCGCTCCTCCTCGACGCGTAGTGCCTCACCCTCGGGGGCCGAGGGTACCTCGGACTGAACCGAGGTCGCCTCGGGTCGAGCTGAGGGTGCCTCGGACTGAGCCGAGGGCGCCTCGGGTTGAGCCGTGGGTGCCTCGGACTGGGCCGAGGGCACCTCGGGTTGAGCCGTGGGTGCCTCGGACTGGGCCGAGGGTACCTCGGGCTCGGGTGTGTCGTCGATCTTGATGGAGGGTCGATGCAGGTCTCGGGAGAAGACGTCCGGGGGAACCGTCGTTCGCCCCGAGGCTATTTTAGCCAGCTCGTCCGTAGTCTCGTTGTAGCGCCGAGCGATGTGGTTGAGCTCGAGCCCGTAGAACTTCTCTTCCAGGTGCCGAACTTCATCGCAGTAGGCCTCCATCTTTGGGTCACGGCAATGGGAGTTCTTCATGACTTGGTCGATGATGAGCTGCGAGTCACCACGAGCGTCGAGGCGTCGGACCCCTAGCTCGATGGCGATCCGCAACCCGTTGACCAGAGCCTCATATTCGGCCACATTGTTGGACGCCGGGAAGTGGAGGCGTAGCACGTAGCGTAGATGCTTTCCGAGGGGTGAGATGAAGAGTAGGCCTACGCCGGCCCCTGTCTTCATCAGCGACCCGTCGAAGAACATGGTCTAGAGCTCCGGTTGGATCGGAGCCGTCGGTAGCTGGGTGTCGACCCATTCAGCCACGAAGTCCGCCAAGACCTGGGACTTAATGGCTTTCCGAGGAGCGAACGAGATTGTCTCACCCATGATCTCCACCGCCCACTTTGCAATCCTACCCGAGGCCTCTCGGCACTGGATGATCTCTCCCAGGGGGAAGGATGACACCACAGTTACCGGATGAGACTCGAAGTAGTGTCGCAGCTTCCGTCGCGTTAGGATCACCGCGTACAGCAGCTTCTGAACTTGTGGGTAGCGGATCTTGGTTTCGGACAGTACCTCGCTGACGAAGTAGACTGGCCTCTGAACGGGCAATGCATGCCCCTCTTCTTGCCTCTCGACCACAATCGCGGCGCTAACCACCTAGGTGGTCGCGGCGACGTAGACCAGGAGGGCTTCTCTGGCAGCTGGGGGCACCAAGATAGGCGCCTTTGTGAGGAGCGCCTTCAGGTTCCCGAGGGCTTCCTCGGTCTCAGGGGTCCAAGTGAAGCACTCGGCCTTCCTTAAGAGGCGGTACAGAGGTAGACCTCTTTCGCTGAGGCGTGAGATGAAGCGGCTCAGAGCCGCGAGGCATCCCATGACCCTCTGTACGCCTTTCAAGTCCTTGATGGGTCCCATGCTGGTAATGGCTACGATCTTTTCCGGGTTGGCTTCGATGCCCCGCTCGGAGACGATGAACCCCAAGAGCATGCCTCGGGGCACCCCGAAGACACACTTTTCGGGATTGAGCTTGACACCTTTCGCCTTGAGACATCGGAATGTCGTTTCAAGGTCGGAAAGGAGGTCGAAGGCTTTCCTCGTCTTGACTACGATGTCATCGACGTAGGCCTCGACTGTGCGGCCAATGTGTTCGCCGAACACATGGTTCATGCACCGTTGGTACGTTGCGCCCGCATTCCTCAAACCGAACGGCATGGTGACATAGCAGTACATGCCGAAGGGTGTGATGAAAGAAGTCACGAGCTGGTCGGACTCTTTCATCTTGATTTGATGATACCCTGAGTAGGCATCGAGGAAAGACAGGGTTTCGCACCCAGCAGTGGAATCCATGATTTGGTCGATGCGAGGCAGAGGGTAGGGAACCTTCGGACATGCCTTGTTGAGACCAGTGTAGTCTACACACATCCGCCATTTTCCCCCTTTCTTTCTCACAAGCACAGGGTTGGCCAGCCATTCGGGATGGAATACCTCTTTGATGAACCCTGCCGCCATTAGCTTGTGAATCTCCTCGCCTATGGCTCGGCGCTTCCCCTCGTCGAATCGGCGCAGCGGCTGCTTGACGGGTCGGGCTCCGGCTCGGATGTCCAGCGAGTGCTCGGCGACATCCCTCGGTATGCCGGGCATGTCTGAGAAGCTCCACGCAAAGACGTCGGCGTTCGCGTGGAGAAAATCGACGAGCACTGCTTCCTATTTGGGATCGAACCCGGAGCCGATCCGTATCTGCTTGGAGGTGTCGTCGCTGGGGTCGAGGGGAACAGACTTAACCGTCTCCACTGGCTCAAAGTTGCCGGCGTGACGCTTCACGTCTGGCACCTCCTTAGAGAGGCTCTCCAGGTCGGCGATGAGGGCCTCGGACTTGGCGAGGGCCTCGGTGTACTCCACGCACTCCACGTCGCATTCGAACGCGTGTTTGTACGTAGGGCCGACGGTGATGACCCCGTTGGGGCCCGGCATCTTGAGCTTCAGGTAGGTGTAGTTGGGGACGGCCATGAACTTCGCGTAGCATGGCCTCCCCAGTACCGCGTGGTAGGTTCCTCGGAACCCGACCACCTCGAACGTCAGGGTCTCCCTTCGGAAGTTGGAGGGTGTTCCGAAGCAGACGGGAAGGTCGAGCTGTCCGAGGGGTTGGACGCGCTTCCCGGGGATGATTCCATGGAAGGGCGCAGCGCCTGCCCGGACAGAGGACAGATCAACACGCAGGAGCCTGAGGGTCTCAGCGTAGATGATGTTGAGGCTGCTGCCTCCGTCCATGAGGACCTTGGTGAGCCTGACGTCGCCGATGACGGGGTCGACGACGAGCGGGTATTTCCCCGGGCTCGGCACATGGTCGGGGTGATCGTCTCGGTCGAAGGTGATGGGCTTGTCGGACCAGTCTAGATAGACTGGCGCCGCCACCTTGACCGAGCAGACCTCCCGGCGCTCTTGCTTGCGGTGCCGAGCCGAGGCGTTCGCCGCTTGCCCACCATAGATCATGAAGCAGTCGCGGACCTCGGGGAACTCTCCTGCCTGGTGATCTTCCTTCTTGTCGTCGTCGCGGGTCTTGCCACCCTCCGCGGGTGGCCCGACCCTGTGGAAGTGGCGCCGAAGCATGACGCACTCCTCAAGGGTGTGCTTGACCGGTCCCTGGTGATAGGGGCACGACTCCTTGAGCATCTTGTCGAAGAGGTTGGCACCTCCGGGGGGCTTCCGAGGGTTCTTGTACTCGGCGGCGGCGACGAGGTCCACGTCGGCGGCGTCGCGTTTTGTTTGCGACTTCTTCTTGCCCTTCTTCTTGGCGCCGCGCCGAGTTGACGCCTCGGGAGTACCTTCCGATGGGCGGCCCTGGGGCTGCTTGTCCTTTCGGAAGATAGCCTCGACCGCCTCCTGGTCGGAGGCGAACTTGGTGGCGATGTCCATCAGCTCGCTCGCCCTGGTTGGGGTCTTGCGGCCCAGCTTGCTCACCAGGTCGCGGCAGGTGGTGCCAGCGAGGAACGCGCCGATGACATCCGAGTCGGTGATGTTGGGCAGCTCGGTGCGCTGCTTCGAGAATCGCCGGATGTAGTCTCGGAGAGACTCTCCCGGCTGCTGTCGGCAGCTTCGGAGGTCCCAGGAATTCCTGGGGCGCACATACGTGCCCTGGAAATTGCCGGCGAAAGCTTGGACTAGGTCGTCCCAGTTGGAGATCTGCCCCGGAGGCAGGTGCTCCAACCAGGCGCGAGCGGAGTCAGAGAGGAACAGGGGGAGGTTGCGGATGATGAGGTTGTCATCGTCCGTTCCACCCAGTTGGTAGGCCAGACGGTAGTCCGCGAGCCACAGTTCCGGTCTCGTCTCCCCCGAGTACTTTGTAATAGTAGCCGGGGGCCGGAACCGGGTCGGGAACGGCGCCCGTCGGATGGCTCGGCTGAAGGCTTGCGGACCGGGTGGTTCGGGCGAGGGACTCCGATCCTCCCCGCTGTCGTAGCGTCCCCCACGCCTGGGGTGGTAGCCTCGGCGCACCCTCTCGTCGAGGTGGGCCCGTCGGTCGCGGTGGTGGTGCTCGTTGCCGAGGCGACCCGGGGCCACAGGCGCGGTGTTGCGCGTGCGCCCGGTGTAGACCGAGGCTTCCCGCATGGATCGGGAAGTCGCAGCATGAGGTTCCGAGGGGTACCCCTACCTTCGGGAGGCAGAGCTCTCGGCCCGTCGGACCGCGGCGCCTTCCAGGAGATTCTTGAGTTCTCCCTGGATTCGCCGCCCCTCGGTGGTTGATGGCTCTAGCATTGCGCGAAGAAGCATTGCTGCTGCCGCCAGGTTCTGGCCGACCCCACTGGATGCGGGTGGTGGCCTAAGCCTGACGTCGTCGGCGATGCGATGCTGGAAACCCTAGGGTAGATGACGTATTTCTCCGGCCGGAGGTTGGCCCGCCCATGTCTGCCCGACGTCCCGACGGATCGGCTCCAGCGCTGCTGCTCCCTCGTCGAGCCTGGCCTGCACCCCGTGGATTTGCTCGAGCTGTGGGTCATGACCCCCCGCCTGAACGGGGACCACAGCTAGCTCCCGTGGGATGTCAACGCGAGGCACCGGCCTAGGGAGGTCACCGTCCTCCGGCATGCCGAAATGGCTGCCTTCGGGGGGACCCCTAGATCGACGTGGAAGCATTCGCGACTTGGGACGCGATCCTCGTCGCCGAGGCTTCGGCTACCGTCGGAACAGTCGGAAAGGCAGTAGTCGCATGCGGTCATGAAGTCCCGCATGGCACTGGGGTTACCAAGTCCAGAGAAATCCCAACAGATGATGGGTTCGTCGTCTTCCTCGGACCCAGAGGGCTCGTAGGTCGAGACGTCCGTCAGCCGGTCCTAAGGTGACCGCACACGAAACCCCAGAGGGTCTGGATTTGCCTCTACGAGAGCGCCCGCCAAAGCGAAGTCGCTAGACGGGTTGAGGCTGAACCCGAAAGACGCGGGATGGGAATCGATTGGTACCTTTTGGTCGACGGGCGGCGATAAGGTCGCATCGGGGACTGACTGCGCCGTCGTCTCAGGTACGAGGGTGACGTCCAGCAAGCTTTTCGCGAGCGTGCTGGCGTCGTCCGCTTGCTCGGGATTGGCGTGTCGCGGGGAGACGGCGCTCGCCTTCGTCTCAAACGCGAGGTCGACGCCTGGTGCGCCCCCCGTTGGGGTGCCGGGACCGTCAACTCGCTCGACAGCCGACGAGGCGCTGCCTCCTGCTTGGCCTTGGTTGCCCCGCCTCCTCCTCCATCGGCGGGGGAGAGGACAGGGTGAGCTCGAAGGTTGCTCTTTCACCATGCGGGGAAGACGTCGCCGATTCCGCCGCCGGCAGGCGGGTTGTCGGCCGCCACCGTTGTTGTCGCACGGCGGTGGAAGGAGTATCATGTCGTAGCTACCGTCGAGGGATATGAACTCAAGACTCCCGAAACAGAGCACCGTCCCGGGTCGGAGAGGTTGCTGGAGACTGCCCATCTGGAGCTTGACGGGAAGTTGTTCGTCAACACGCAGCAGGCCCCTACCTGGCGCGCCAACTGTCGGCGTTCCGAGACCGGGGGGTCCCTGGGCCGACGAGTGAATGTCGCCGCGTGCCCCAGCCCAGATGGGTCGAGCGCGAGGGCGAGCGCGAAGGGGGGAGAGCGAGGCGGCCGGAGACCAGCGTGAGAGAGGTGGGAATCCTGCGGCCCTCGTGTTCGTCCCGCGCCCAGGTCGGGTGCGCTTGCAGTAGGGGGTTACAAGCGTCCACGCGGGAGAGGGAGCGAGCGGCTCCAAGCGAGCGCCTGTTCTCGTCCTCGTCCCCGCGCGGCCAACCCTCTCTAAGAGGGCCCTGGTCCTCCCTTTTATAGGCGTAAGGAGAGGATCCAGGTGTACAATGGGGGGTGTAGCAAGGTGCTACGTGTCTAGCGGAGGTGAGATAGCGCCCTAGGTACATGCCGCTGTGGCAGCCGGAGAGATCTTGGCACCCAGCTGGTGTGATGTCGTGGCCATCGAAGGAGCGATGGAGTTTGGCGGAGGGACAGCTGTCGGAGCGGTTGAGTCCTTGCTGACGTCCTCTTGCTTCCGTAAGGGGGCTGAGAGCCGCCGCCGTCACAGAGCATGCGGGGCGCCATCATTGCCTATCTGGCGGAGCGAGCCAGATGGGACACCGGTCTTGTTCCCTGTGGCCCGAGTCAGCTCGGGGTAGGGTGATGATGGCGCCTCCTGTTGACGTGGCTGGTCTACGCCCTAGGTTGGGCGATGTGGAAGCTCCTCCGAAGCTGAGGTCGAGTTCGAGCCCCCGGGTTGGGCGAGGCGGAGATCGTCGTCTTCTGGGACCGAGCCCAAGTCCGAGCCCTAGGTCGGGCGAGGCGGAGATCGTCGTCTTCTGGGGCCGAGCCCAAGTCCGAGCCCTGGGTCGGGCGAGGCGGAGATCGTCGTCTTCTGGGGCCGAGCCCAAGTCCGAGCCCTGGGTCGGGCGAGGCGGAGATCGTCGTCTTCTGGGGCCGAGCCCAAGTCCGAGCCCTGGGTCGGGCGGAGTTCGTCGTCTTCCGGGACTTAGCCCGAGTCCGAGCCTTGGGTTGGGCGGAGTTCGTCGTCTTCCGGGACTTAGCCCGAGTCTGAGCCCTGGGTCAGGCGAAGCGGAGATCATCGTCTTCTGGGGCCGAGCCCAAGTCCGAGCCCTAGGTCGGGTGGAGTTCGCCGTCTTCCGAGACTTAGCCCGAGTCCGAGCCCTGGGTTGGGCAGAGTTCGCCGTCTTCCGGGACTTAGCCCGAGTCCGAGCCCTGGGTCAGGTGAAGCGGAGCTTCCTATGGTGCCTCCGGCAGGGCCTGACTGCTTGTCAGTCTTACTCTGTCCAGTGGCACTGCAGTCGGTGCGGCGTAGGCGGCGCTGTCCTTCTGTCAGGCCGGTCAGTGGAGCGGCGAAGTGACGGCGGTCACTTCGGCTTTGCCGGCGGGGGGCGCGCGCCAGGATAAGGGTGTCAGGCCACCTTTGCATTAAATGCTCCTGCGACTCAGTCGGTCGGTGCGGCGATTTGGTCAGGGTTACTTCTTAGCGAAGGCAGGGCCTCGGGCGAGCCAGGAATATGTTCACCGCTGAAGGGGGGCCTCGGGCGAGACGGAAATCCTCCGGGGTCGGCTGCCCTTGTCTGAGGCTAGGCTCGGTGAGGCGTGATCGTGTCCCTCGAATGGACTGATCCCTGACTTAATCGCACCCATCAGGCCTTTGCAACTTCATGCTGATGGGGGTTACCAGCTGAGAATTAGGAGCCTTGAGGGTACCCCTAATTATGGTCCCGACAGATGGATACCCATAGGCCACCACACTTCGACGGCACTAACTTCCCATATTATAGTGCTAGAATGGCTTGTTACCTAGAGGCCGTTGATCTAGGTGTTTGGAGAGTCACTTGTGACGGGATGAAACCCCTCAAGAATCCCGAGAAACCCACCACGAGTGAGGAAAAAGAAATCCATTTAAATGCTAGAGCCAAAAATTGCTTGTATGAATCTCTTAGCATGGATATTTTTAACCAAGTATTTACCTTGAAAACTGCTAATGAGATTTGGCTAAAATTGCATGAGCTCCATGACAGCACATCCAATGTCCGTGAGCAAAAACATTGCCTAGTCTTAAATGAGTATAATTCTTTTGCTATGAAAGATGATGAGCTTGTTAGAGACATGTATTCTCGTTTGAATCTAATAATCAATGAGCTCAACTCTATTGGCATAAATAAGCTAGGTGATGCGGACATTGTGAGGAAGATTATCTCCCTGCTACCACAACAAAGATATGGGAGCATCATCACCATCCTTCACAACATGGAGGATTTGAGCAACATGACCCCGACCATTGTGATTGGGAAAATCGCGGCCTTTGAGATGTCGCGAAAAATGAGTCGGGGAGAGGAGCCAACTTCCTCAAGGCCATATGCTTTTGCATGTGATGAAAGGAAGGGCAAAAAGAAGGCTCCCACTCCAAGTTCCTCAAGTGAAGAAGAGGAAGAAGAAGAAAGTGATGATGATGAAGATAATCAACCATGCACATCATCCTCCGAGGACGAAGAAACAATCCAACGCGTCGGAAAGGTAATGAGGATGATCCGCAAGATTAATCTAATGGGTGTGCCCCTGCAGGTCGAGGATCTTCTCTTTAACATTGACAGGAAAAAGCAAAGGAAGAGAGGATGCTTCGCATGTGGGGAGAAGGGTCACTTCAGGGACAACTGTCCAAATATGGCCAAGCCCAAAAAGGAGAGGAGCAAAGGCAAGGCGCTAACAAGTGTTAGAACTTGGGATGATTCTTCAAGTGAAGATGAACCTCCAAGGACGCGCAGCCACCGGTCCTCGTCACGATCATCACGGTCATCACACAAATGCCTTATGGCAAGAGGTAACAAAAGCATTCCATCCTCTAGTGATGAAAGTAGTAGTGATGATGAAGGTGAGGGAAAGCCCTCTCTAGATGAGCTTGCGGAAGCCGTAGAATTTTTCCAGGATGTTTGCACTAAGCAAAAAGCTCAACTTAAAACTTTGAAAAATAAGTTGGTTAGCTCTCAAAATGATTACAAAGGTTTGCTAGAAAAATTTGAAACTTTTGCAAACTTAAATAGTGAGCTATCAATTAAAATTGAGCTATTAGAATCTAGTGCTCCATCCACTGCTACCGATGATAGCCTTATTAAAAAAATGAAAAACTTAAGGCTAAGTAGCTAGCTCCCAAGAAGCTATTGAAAATTTGCTAGAGAAAATGGAAATTCTTAGCATACACAATAATGAGCTAACTACTAAGCTAGAAAACATTGGTAGCACCTCAGCAGCATCTTTAGTTGAAATACCTGAAATAATTAAGAAAGATGCTTCTACTTCCTGCTTTGATTTAATTGATGATTTTAACCCCTGCAACCAAGTCGTTGTTGAGAATATTGTTGTAGAGACATGTTCGGATGAGGTTGCAAAGGAAAATGAACAATTAAAGCAAGAAGTGGCTCGCCTTGGCAAGGCTTTGTATGACAAGAAAGGCAAAGCCAAACAAATTCGACCTCCACAGGATAACACCACTGCGGGAGTGAACAAGCCTGTAGAGGGAGAAACTGTGATTTGTAGGCTATGCCACATGGAAGGCCACAAGTCTTTCCAATGCAAGGCGATGACCGGGGATAAACAAAGGCAAAAGCTCAAGCAAAAGCCATCAAGCAAAATCTCCAACACCTACATCAAAAAGGTGAACAAAAAAGATGCTACACCATATTTGATCAAAAAGAAAAAGAACGGAAAGGTGATAGCAATCAAGGCCAACAAGCAAGCCAACAAAGGAAAGGGGGCCAAACGCATCTGGGTGCCAAAGGAAATAATTTCAACCATGAAGAGCACCAAGAAGGTTTGGATCCCGAAAGGGAAGTGAGTGGACCGAAGGTCATCGGGAAATTTGGAGACTTGGCTAAATTGGGATGTATATCATGGGATACATCATATTGGATCAAGCTTATTGCCAAGTGGATTAGTGAAAATTTTGGACCCAAATTTCCCACCCATGACTAAGGTAACTAGTTTTATTGTATTTCTCATTTTTAGATATGCGTATCTACTTACCTTTTATCTAGTTTACCTTTCTTGCCTAGTATTACATTTGTTATGTACTTTTGTTCAAAATCATGCATACTAGGTAAATCATATGGTAGGATTGCTAGTTTTTAATTCATATACTTAAGCAAACCTACATGGCTTAAAATGTTAAGTTAAAGCATGACACATAGCTTTTATATCACTCCATAGTAAATGATGCATAAACTGAAAATTTTGATTTCTACAAGTTGTATCATTTAACTTATATGTGCCAAAGTTATGATTATGGATAATTTGCCCCTCTTGATATCAAATCAAAGTGCATGTCTCCTACAAGTATTCAAAACTTGTATGCACACCTTTAGGGGGAGGTTACTCTATAATCTAACACTTTGAGACTAACACCTTTTCAAGTCTATTTTATGTGATAGTCTCATTGTAAGGAAAATGAAGTCCCCGGAGAAAGACAACAATCTTCCACTGCAAAATCTCCAAAAACTCTCGTGTCTCTCAAGCTCGCCATTGATCTTCATTTGGTATCTTTTGAGACTACACTCAGTATCATTTACATGTCTTCTCCAACATTTGATTAGACTATATTTCATATCATATGCTTCCATGTTGCTAAAAATGCATAAGTAGTTAACTCATATTCTGTTACCTATGCATAAGGGAAGCTAGTCTTTTCAAATCATGTCTTGCACCTCTAATTTTCACATGCTTTTTCCTAAGTAGAGGATCTCTGTCAGGGGGAGTATTTCTTCATCTCTAAAAAGGGGGAGAAACTTCTTTCTAAAGAGAACACTTATTTAGGGGGAGAAATCCTTTCAACTGATATCATTCATATAGTTTATTTTAATATCCTTCCAGTGATGTCATTTGATTCAATTCTTGTTGAGGGCAAGCTTTTATTTACTTCCTACATGCTTTTAATGTCTTCCTTTTCGGTGCTTGATGCCAAAGGGGGAGAAGTTTAGGGACCAAAGCAATGAAAACTATATCAAACACCAAACACCACCAATTTAAAATTTTATATCTACAAATGGTTTTTCCAGTGGTTTTGGTTATTTGGTCCAAAAAATAGGAAGTAAGTGAATTATGGAGTTAGGGGGAGGCTTAAGTCCATAATATCACATTGTGGGGACAATCATGCATCTTAGAAAGTAAAATGCATATTTTCATTCAAATACTTGTATTATTTGCTTGCTTTGGTTGTGTTGTCATCAATCACCAAAAAGGGGGAGACTGTAAGGAAAATGGACCCCGGGCCATTTGGCTAATTGAGTTTTGGTGTTTGATAAACAACACAATCCGTGAACTAATAAGTTTTCTAGTGTTTGTGTTTGTAGTTCACAAGATGCGAAGAGAATTGGACCAAGGCAATGAGGATGCAACACCTCAAAAGAAGACATAAAAAGATACATAGGAGTCCAATACTCAAGAACAAAAGAAGCCCGAAGAAATCAGCGAAGAAATCCAAGAAGTGGGCTGTCAGCCAGCGCCTGGTGGCGCACCGGACATTGATGTCCGGTGTGCACCGGACTGTCCGGTGAGGCACCGGACAGTCTGCGCAGAGAGGCCACAGACAGGCGCTCTCTGGCTGTAGCACCGGACTGTCCGGTGTGCACCGGACTGTCCGGTGTGCCAATGGGCAGACGACAACGGTCGGATCCAACGGTCGACTGCTACAGGCGCCAACGGTCGGCTGACGTGGCGTGCACCGGACATCTACTGTGCAGTGTCCGGTGGTGCACCGGACTGTCCGGTGCACCCGACGACAGAAAGCTGCTGCTTTCTGTCCAATGGCTAGTTGGGGGTGTGGAGGCTATAAATACCACCCCAACCGGCCATTCTCAAGTGTGAGAGCCCAAGCAACATACCAAGGCATATAATGCACATTTCCAAGAGCTCAAACACCCAAGTGCTTAATAGAATCACTCGGTGATTAGCGTAGGTGCTTTGCGAAGTGCTTAGGTTAGTTAGACCGCTTTAGCGCTTGCTCTAGGTGAACCCTAGTTAGTTGAGTGAGTTTTGTAAAACCACACAACCCCTCGGCTCTTGCGTGAGTCGTTGTAATTGTACCGAGTGGGGCGAGAGTCTTGCGAGACCGTGACAACTGCGTTTGTGTCACGGCCGCCACCGTGTACCGGAGGGAACGAGGCTCGCGGCGTTTCGGCCGGAAGCTCGATAGTGGAGACGGCGGGGAGCGTCCGAGAGGAGCCGGAAGCGGAGCACCACTTGCGCGTGGAGAAGGCCCGTGGCTCTCTACGGAGTTACTCGACCGTGGTGCTTGGCCCTCGCGTGGGCTTCCTTTTGCGTAGGGGCACCAACGAGGATTAGTCGGGACCTTGCGTGGTTCCGGATACCTCGGTAAAAATACCGGCGTCATCCACGAGAGTTTGCTTCTCTACTTAGCTCTTTACATTCCGCATTTATATTAAGCATTTAAGTTTCAATCTTGTAGTCATACTTATTTAGTGTAGATTGAAACTTAGCCTTTGCGGTAGAGATAGCAACACTTAGACAAAACCTAGTTTGCACATTCTAGTTTTGATTATTTGCATAGGTTTTGCTCTAGGGATTTAATTGTGGCCTAGTTTAGTAAAAGTTTTAGAAGTCCTAATTCACCCCCCCCTCTTAGGCGTCACTCGTTTCCTACAATGACAACTTAGTCTAGGGACACTAGGTAGGAGACGACTCCAATGAGTGGGCCCAACACGTCAGTTGCTATGATTTTTGCTAGGACTTGGTGCTTGCGCAGACAAGAATCAAAGTCCTAATCAAACTCAGAGAAGACGGTTCTAAAGACTAGGGTCAGGAAATCAGTCTGCGAACTAGAGAAAGATAGAAAACTTTATGAATTTCAAGAAAAGAGTTTAAATCTCAATTCAAAATTTTGATTAAATTCACACAAGCAAAAATAATGCTCCACCATGCAATGCACGGAAAAAATATTTATTTATGAAAATACCCTTTTAAATGTATAATCCATATAAAAGTTCTCCAATTTAAATAAATATTATGAGATATTTTTATTTAAAATTTAAAATTAGATTTTTGGGTGTTACACACGAGTTGGAAGAAGGATTTTCTTAAATACTTTGTTGTGATATCCTAATTTGAATCGACTCTGCTTGAGAACGCCGCTCACAAACAAGGTAGAAAATAGTCAAACATACACCAATACATTACAATAGCTCACACTTTATTTCTAATTAATTAGTACATTCTACGCGATAGAGTCAGTCATTCTTACTTCTAGTGGTAGTGGCTACCTACAGAGATACCTTCCAATGTATATAGATATACCTACAGAGATACCTTCCAATGGAGATAGATATAGACAGGTGTTGAATTGTTTCTTGTCAAAGTTCGAGAAGATCGAGAGTTCTTTTGGTAGTTTGTGGCGGCTAGGTTTAGATCCCAATGAAAAGGGTGGTGGCTTTGGAATAGGCTCATGGTGCTGATCATATTAAATATATATAGTCAGTTTTGGACCGACATAAAAAGATTTAGCCCTAAAAAAGTTCTGAAAAATGTTTTAGCCCTAAAAAAGGACTTTAGAAATCCCAACGAAAACCGGGAAAATCATAAAAATGTTTTGGACTAATAAGCTCAAATAAAATGGTTAGAGATCAAAGAAAGATTGTGATGAACTTCAAACACTAAGGCCTTGACTTAGGGAAAAAGGAAAATGCATGTCCCCCGAAAAGATTGAGAAAAACACCATAGTGAGATAGACAATATGAGACACATTTGCAAACATTTTCTCAACCAAAAACACTATACAACAGCATCATGAATGCATTTACATAGGTTCATGGTGTTAGGTTGTCTCCAACAAGGGACGCTATAACGTTCTATACTCCAAATATAGCGCTCGCAGTTGAACTCTACGCGCCCAGCAATAGACCATAAACGGTACTCTAGAATTTAGAGGATGCCGCACGCAACCTAGATGTAGAGACTTCTGAGTGTCCACTATCCAGGTGAGGGATCGAGCTCCCTCGGGGGTAAATTTCCGCATGCTCGGTTCTCCCGACGCTAGCGACTTCGATCCCTGTTGGCAAGGGGGCCTCGCGGCAAGGGTCGTCGGAGGAGGCGGCCAAGCTAGGCTCGAAGAGGGCGTGCGTGGGCGGGTCCGGCAGCGGACCGCTCTCGGTGGCTGGAAGCAAGGAGGTGGGCTGCGTGGAGAGCAAGATCCAGGAGTTTGGTGGCAACGTTGGTGTTGGTCGACGTCGAACCGCCATCGTGAAGAGGCTGAGAAGGTCGACGCCGGCGAAGAAGGTTGGTGCGGAGAAACGCAAGCGCAGCTCGTCTCCGCCATCGTCATCGTCTTCCATTCAGTCGACTGCTCCAGATCCGAAGAGAACAAGGTAAAACTTGGATTGTGTTTGCGGATCCATGGTTTTAGGGTTTTCGTACTTCATATGTTGCAAATCGTCCAGATCTAGGGTTTAGGGTTTGCATTACAATGTTTTTGACCTTGGTTACCAAGAGTAGTTGAAATAAAAAATGCATTAATGTATCTGTACATGAACATGTTTGGTTACCAAGAGTTGTTGAACAACTGTCTGTGCAAAAGGATCTATAGTTGTTATACTATCGCAGACCATATGTTTGTGTTCTTTGCTGGTAAGTAAACATGTATACTCAATCTGATTCATTGTTCCCTTGGTTTACGTTTAGTAATCTTCATGAAATTGTTACATTGTGAAGTCCCTATTGCGACTAGTAGCTGGTTCCGAGCCTGTTTTTTATGTGTCTAGATTTTACCAACTAGGATTAGGTAACTAAGTGAACCATCTGTTTTATGTAGACCATGGATTCGGAGAACGAAAAGCTCCGAAAAGCACTCGCTCATTTAATCAGAGTTGTGGAGCAGCGTTGTGCCGACATCGTCGATGTCGTCCACGGTGCCTTCCAACCAGTTAGCTCACCAGTCATCAATGAAATGAATCGTGCTTTAGTTCAGATCGAGGACCTCGCGAAGGACCTTGATCACCTAGCACTAGAAAAAGACTGGGAGGTGGAGCACATGGACTGTTCAGAAAATGCCAAATCATCACATACAGAGGATGAGCTTCTGATTGACTATGATTCAGAGTTGAACAATGATGATATAGTCGGCTACGACGATGGACGTGACTACTCTATCGACGACACCTATCCCTACTAGATTAGCATGGACCTAAATAAAGTGTTAGCATGGCGCAACCAATGATGTTTTAGGTTTCTGGAAGTGGTAGTACTCTTTTGTATGTGAAGAAAACACCTAGGTTATGTGCCACAAGTTCCTCCTATCGTCCATGTGGTGTTCATGTTGACGTGGTATCTTTAATGTTTAGAACTTTGCAATATATGTAGTATTCAGTACTTGTGCCATTGTTTTGGTTGTCTTGTTGACTAATCAACCATGGTTTTATTTGTTTGAAATGTTTGGCTGATAGTACAACAGTTTTGGATTTTCATGACTTATTTGATGTGCCTACCTTCAATGTACAGCATGGGTACCAACTGGAACCAAGTAATGGCACAATATGGCAGTTTCCTATCCGAGAAAGATGGCACTCAGTTTCAGAACATTGGTTTTGCTCCTCCTCAGCCTGATATACCCGCACAGGGGTCAGCACCTGCACCTCCAGTGAAGAAGGGTGGTCAACACACAAAGCTAGCAAACTTCACGTCTGAGGAGGATATGTGGGTTTGTCATGCTTGGCTGGCTGTGAGTTGTGACCCCATAGTAAACACAGGTCAGAAGCGTCAAGGTTTTTGGAATCGGATTATCGAGGCATACAACTCTAGAAGAGGATCAATGCCAGAAAGGTCTACTAAATCTCTGATGAGCAGGTGGGATAGTATCAAAACTCAGTGCTCTATCTTTGCTGGTTACATGACGGTTGTGCTTCGATAAAACCAAAGTGGCCTTACTGATGCAGATAAGGTATGTGTCTATACTTATGCCTATGTTCTTGAATGAACTTTAGCTAATAATGCCTTTTTTGTGTAGACTTCTCTTGTAGCAACTAGGTTTGCTGCTGTTGAAAAGAAGCCCTTCCATTTCTTACATTGTTGGGCAATATTGAAGGATCAACCAAAATGGATGGACCAGCACATGGGTAACCAAAATCCACCACCCAACCCAATCGGTACCCAATCAAATACTATTGACTTAGACACTGCTGAAGACTATGGTCCATCAACCTTTACTTCTAAGAGGCCGCTTGGTCGTGATTCGTCCAAGGAAAAGGCAAAGAAGCAAAGGTTAATTGACACATCGTCCACTGATTTTGAGTACCTCACATGGATGGGTGAACTTTCTTTGGAACGGTTATCTATGTACAAATCCGTAGCTTCATATGAGGAGAGGAAGTTGGAGTCCATGAACAAAAACGAGAGGCAGAAACTCATCTTGGAGAGGAAGAAGCTAAACTTAGAGAAACTTAAGATGGAATGGCAGAAATTGAAGGAGGACAACAAAGAGGAGGTCATGATATTGAGCATGGATCTGAGTAAATGTAACCCCCTACTTCGACAATACTACAAGGCTAAGCAACAGGAGATATTGGTAAGGGTTACTGGAACAAGCAAGTGAATGGTTGAGGAAGTCATGTTAGTGGTTTACAAAGTCATGTTATTTGTTTTTGAGAAAACTTCATGTTTCTGAACCATATTTTTGTTCTTGTTATTCCTAGTTGTTTGCGAACTTGACATTTTTCAGTACTGTCATGCTTGAACAATGTAATGTTGGTTGATGATACTGGACTTGTTATTTTATTACAAACTTTCAGCATGACACATCGACATATTACTCTTCTTCGACACACATGACACATTACACAATGAAGCTTGCCACAAACTGAAACTACGACATGACACATTACACCTTACACTACGACATTTCATAAAATGTCGTCATTTTATTGTTGATGCAAACATAAACTTCAAACTTAAGCAGCTCCAGATCCAAGGCGCGCCCAGTGGTGGTGGATAAGATCAACCTGCAACTGAGTATATTTGACGGGATCATGTAGTTTCTCGTACCTATTGTTGATGTACTCATTGCGCTCGGCCATGGAACCATGAGTAGTGTCCACCAAAACTCCGATGTTGTCGAAGCTTGTGTTCAAAGACGAAGGACCTTCGTCTTCTACTATCATGTTGTGCAAGATGATGTAAGTTTTCATTATGTCTCCAATGTGTTCTGGAGACCAACCATATGCAGGACCACAGACTATAGCCCATCGCTTCTGTAGCACTCCAAAAGTTCGTTCGATGTATTTTCTAGCGGACTTTTGAATAGTGGAAAAGTGTTGGGTCCTAACATCACATGGATGACGGATTGTTTTCACAAACGCTGGCCAGTCTGGATAAATACCATCTGCTAGGTAATATCCCATGTTGTACGTGTGTCCATTGACGTAGAAAGTTACTGGTGCACTTTCATCGGTCAGATGGGAACCAAAAAGGTTTGAACGTTGAAGAACGTTGATATCGTTACAGCTACCGGGCATGCCAAAGTATGCATGCCAAATCCATAGGTCATATGAGGCAACTGCTTCAAGGATCATGGTTGGGTGTTTACCGCGACCGGTAAACATTCCCTTCCATGCAGTTGGGCAGTTACGCCACTCCCAATGCATGCAATCGACACTACCAAGCATACCAGGGAAGCCGCGTGACTCTCCAACTTGGAGGAGCCGTGCGATATCAGCAGGAGTAGGTGTCCTGAGATAGTACCCCCCCCCAATGCGGTTTGAATGGCAGTGCAAAAGTGTTTCAGAGCCTCATGTGCCGTGGATTCACCAATGCGTACGTATTCGTCGATGGCATCGGCAGGAACACTGTATGCAAGGATACGAATAGGTGCAGCAACTTTCTGCAGAGCAGAGAGACCTAGCTCACCGGCACAGTTTGGCTGCTGAACGAAGTAGGGATCGACTTGTTGCACAGCATCAACGAGGCGCTCAAACACATGGCGACGCATGCGAAACCTAAAATGGAAAATACAGTGATTACAAGTCTCAAGCACGTTTTATGAACGTAAGAATAGATGTGCGTACGAAAAGAAATACCTCCTCCGGAATTGAGCATCCGTGTACACCGGTTGGGCGCAAAAGTAGTCTGCTCGGATTCTTGCATCGCCACTCGTATGGTCACGGTGGATCTGAACACGACTGGGAATGGAACCAGCATACCGACGCTCGTTATGTGCACAACGCCTCCTAAGATGCAGGTACGTCGCAACCTCCAACTCTTCTTCTTCCTCTTCATTTCTTGCGCCATCCTAAGAGGAACATTGAAATCTAGGTACGGGTTCATTGTTGTGGAGCACTGTAAGTGAAGTGGGAGTGAAGTGTTGAAGTGTGAGTGCTTATTTATAGAACGAGTAGGCTTCAGAGACAAGCCATTGTGTTGTCGTGCAGATGAAGCTAGTCGATGGCTTGTTGAAGAAGTGTTGTGGCTTACGGTGCAAGCTAGTGTTTCTGGAAACGTATTGCCGACAACAATTACCCAAAAAATCACTTCGAGTGGTAATTAATATTTACAATTTCTAATTATTAGTCACGCATTATTTCGAAATATATTAATTGAAAATTAATTAAATATACTATTTTGTGAATCCATTTTATTGCGTGTAATGGAAAGAAAACAAAAAAACTAAATGGATGGAAAAAGGAAATATGTTAACACTATAGCTTTAGAGGACCGAATTTAGGGGGCGTTGCTGGAGACTGAGAAGACATAGAGGACATAATCTTTTAGAGTGTGATGTAAAGGATATGGAATATTTCTTTAGGGGGTGGAATTTAGTGAACGCTGCTGGAGACAGTCTTACACATTTCTGGCACGGTGTCGCTATGCATATATGTATGTACAGGAAGTGATGAGCATGTCGATTTTCAAGCAGAATATATATAGCTAAGGTCAGTCTATAAAAGGTGAAAATATGAAGGGGCACAAAAGGCATACAAAGTAATTGCAAATTGTGATAAGAAAATGTTAATACGAGTATTGTCAAAGAATATAAGCATATGAGAATCAACTAAACAGACTTCAATGCAAACCCAAATGAAGGTGTGATGCAATATAAATGCGGATGGAAAAGTAGATAAAGTAGTTGTATTAAGCCTATAGAAGTATGATAAATAAAATAAAAAATGTCTCGGTTTTCTTAGACCTAATATAAACAGGAATAATTATGTCTAACACAAGTGCGGGTAAGGTGCAAAAGAGGACACTCTAAATTAAGATGGAAAATTATATACAGCAATTGAGAATTAAAGCATGTCACAACTGGAATAATATTGAAAACTGTTTATTATATGATTATTATGTAAGAATGTTATTATTGTCATGCAAGCAATTTTTATGTTGGAGTAGTTATTGTTGTCATGCAAGCAATTGTTATTTGTTATCAGGTTGTCATCAGAATTGTTATTTTTTATTCTAATATTATAGTGTGTGACCGGTGTTTTTTTTTTTCAAAATCACCAAAACATTTATAATTTTTGGTTGTTTAATTAGGGTTGTTCTAAATGTTACTCCCTCCTTCCTAAAATATAATTTGTTTTAGACTAAACATGCATTCGTTAATTAATCTATGTTAGTTTGTATATGTGTCTATGTGTACGAAAAAAAAACAGGGCTAGAAAGAACTATATTTTAGTGCAGAGGGAGTGTCGACTATTATCACATATGCGGTACGCAGGCACAGCGTAGGGACTAGTTGAGAATATGTACATACATACGTCTGACACAACTAGGAACTAGCAAACGTCCAACGGCTTAAACCTTCGGAAATAAGGCCTAAATCCTCAAAAATAGATTATTTCTAATAACCTTGGTCTAATGTCTGGTGGTAGTCATCCCTCGGTTGTAAAGCATTGGAAATAAGACTATTTCCAACGGCGGCCATCGAAAATATATTATGCCCGACTGCCACATGGAGCTGTCGGCCATTAAAACCGGTAACGGTCGTCACGACAACAAGTGGGGCCCATGGACTTATGTCCGATGGTCTGCATGAGTACCGTCAGACATAAGAGGATTGTGACCGACGTGGAAGTTGGACAAGTTGAGCAAGCTGCAGGGCAGGTCGTCGACATCCATGACCATGGAGAGTTTGCCTTCCTCGTTATAGATGGTGATCCTGAACTATAGACGATACAAGATCTTCCCACTTCTGATATGTTGACGGACAATTGACTATCATTCGATTCTCCACAACAATAGTGACTTAATTTGTTTGTCTCCAATATCTTATGAAACTATAAAAGTATTTCGGTGGGAGGAGATGAATATGAACGACCATTGCATATAAGAGTATTTCGGAGCAGATAAATATTTCAGTGGAAGGGGATGAACATGAATTGTCATTATATAAGAGTATTTCAGTGGTAGGAATTCGTGTGTGGTGCGTAGATGTGTTCCCCTTCCCCCGCTTCTCGCATACGAGTGGGTCATTACCCCGTCGCAAAACATAAAAATGGGCTATATGAACATAAAATAGTTAAATTTTATTTCACCGAGTATATCACATATTTTGAATTCAAAATTCATAAATCACTAATCAACGCTAGCACAGAAGCAAGCTTGTCCGCGAAGTCCTCGCGTGATGCCGAGCATGTGCAGGGGAAGTCGAAGGCTATATGAGTAAGTTGACAGACTGGGGATCACAGCCAACGTCGAAGTCGGAGAGCTAGAGCAAGCTACAGGGGGCATGAGGTAGTTGACGAATTTGAGGATCATGGCCAATGTCAAAGTTAGACAAGTCACTACAACAAATCATGTAATCTATGACGGATTTCTCTTGACGTTTATAAAAAACGTCACTAATATGCTACCATTTGTGACGATCATAGATTTTTCGTCATAGACCCACAAGCCCAAATTTCCTAGCCCAAAGTATGGTGACGTTCACTCAAAATCGTCACAGATCATTAGATATGAAATGTCACAATTTATCCCATGGTACATGATGCCACTATGACAAAATAAAAACCGTCATGGTACAACCAAGCAAAAAAATGCCATTAGTCGGCCACCTTATTAGCTCATTGCAGATTGGGCCCATGTGTCAGGTATGAATTGCAAAGGTATTAAACCAGGAAAAAAAGAATCCAGCAAAAGAGAATCATCGCCAAGGGATTCGAACCTGAGACCTCCTACAAGGAACCCGCCAGGCTTACACTAGGCTACTCGTGCGACTTTACTAAGTCAGATGTTATATCATTTTGTATATAAAATTTTACATTCTATTCTGCACACTTAACAAAACCGCCCAGATTGGATTCGTCCCCAATTCTCTGCCTCCGCCGCCAGGACGACGGCAAATCCGCCAGACAGGGTGGACGTCGACGCCGGCGAATCCTGCTCGGATTGGTAAGCAAATCCAAATAGCTCTTGTCTTCTACAACATTGCTTCACTACTGCACCATCCCGCTCACCTCCACCTGCCATTGCAGCACACATCACCGCCACCCGCCATGCGCCGACATCTGTAGGTCACCGGCCAACAACCTTAGACCGAGGCACCCTGAATCCATCTGCTATTGTTCAGCTTGGTGTTCGGGCAATCCTTGTTCTCGCCTCAGCACAAATAGATCGCCAAGGTATGTCTGTGTTTTTTGCTTGACTTTGTTAGATCTAGCTTTCGAAACCTGTGAAAAATTGTTAATTGATGTTTTTCTGCGATGCTTTATTAGATGAATAGAAGTTGGTTGAATGGTACATTGTTTTCCTCTAAATATATCAATGGTGTCAAAGAATTTATGAGCTTTATTCAAAGAAAATTCGGTGAGGATGAAGATATTTTGTGTCCATGTAGTAGATGTCTCAACCAAAAGTCCTTTCATCAAGCCTTTGTGGAGAAGCATATATTAATGAATGGGATGGAAAGTACATATACTCGATGGATTCATCATGGAGAGAACTTTGAGGAAGATGTTACAAGACCTATGCACTGCAGAAGAGCAAGATAAAGAGGATGGTGAAAATGAGGATGGAGACAATACTAATGATGACAATGAGTCATTTTATAGTGTAGTGCTGAAAGAGGCGAAACGTCATATTTATCCTGGTTGTACCAAATTTTCAAGGTTGTCCTTTGTCGTAAAGCTTCTTCATATGAAGTCATTATATAGGATCACTAACTCTGCATTTACTGCAATATTAAAGTTGTTGGTTGAAGCATTCCCAAAGTGCAATACACTCCCAAAATCATATAATGAAGCAAAGAGTCTTCTAAAGAAATTAGGTCTTGGATATGTATCAATACACGTGTGCTTCAATAATTGTGTGCTTTTCAGAAGAAAAAAAATGCCAAGCTTGACAATTGCCCTGTTTGTGGTCTCTCAAGATGGAAAGACGTTGAAAGAAAGAAGATTCCAGAGAAAGTGTTATGACATTTTCCTTTGGTACCTAGGCTAAAGAGGATGTTTGTGACCTATGAAGCAGCAGAAGCAGCAATATGGCATGAGTTAAAACGGAAGTGTAGTGACAAGGAAATGAGCCACCCAGCTGATGGAGAGGCATGGAAAGATTTCGATAGAGAATATCCAGATTTTGCAAAAGAAGCTAGAAATCTTAGGCTTGGGCTTGCTACTGATGGGTTTAATCCTTTTTCAGAACAAAACACTAGATACAGCATGTGGCCCATATTTGTTGTGCCATACAATCTTCCACCTTGGGCATGCATGGAGGAGTCAAATTTCATGATGGCTTTGCTTATTCCTGGTCCTAAATCACCTGGAAAGGACTTTGATATATTTTTAGAGCTTCTTATAGATGATTTACTTGAGCTTTGGAAAGGTGTGTGTACCTATGATGCTCGTAGTGGAAAAAAGTTTACGCTTCGTGCTGCTGTTTTGTGGTGCATCCATGATTACCCAGCTTTGAGTACACTCTCAGGACGTACCACAAAATGATATTTTGCATGTATTCATTGTGACAAGCACCCTCTTTCATATGGCCTAAGAAATAAAATTGGGTATTTTGGGCACTTTCGTTACCTTCCAAAGGGGCATTGTTTAAGGAGAAATAATGAATTTGTTGGTCTTTATGAAAGCAATGACCCACCATGTGAATTATCTATGGAAGAGCTGCTGGCAGAATTGGAGAAAGTTAAAGATGTTAGGCCTGGGAAGCAACAAGTTTGTGGGAAAAGGAAGCGTTCTGAACTGGACAGTGGTCGTGTGCGAATTTGGACCCGGATGGTTAGTTTATGGAAGTTACCATATTGGAAAAAATTGAATTTAAGACAACCTTGATGTCATGCATATTGAGAAGAACATATGTGAGAGCTTGATTGGGACAATTCTCAATATAAGTGGGAAGACAAAGGACACAATTAAAGCTAGGCTTGATCTGAAAGATTTGGGAATTAAAAAGGAGCTGCAATTTAGAGAGGATGGAGATTCATGTGAGATGCCTCATGCTCGGTATACCTTGTCCACAGAACAAAAGAAGGCCTTTTGTGATTTTTTTTTCAGGAGGTAAAATTCCCAGATGGATTTGCATCTAACATCCCAAGGTGTTTAAATGCTGAGGGAACCAAGTTACAAGGGCTAAAAACACATGATTGCCATATTCTTTTGCAAAGAATATTACCAGCTGCCATCAGAGGACATGTGATGTATATTACATGCCTTATATGTATATATTTTGTTTGATGTAGGCGACATGTGAACATAACAAAGGCAACCGAGGCAAAGTTAAGTTCCATCAAACAACTGGATCTCGTAGCTATATGGTTCATGTAGAAAATTTGGTAAGTTACACATGTTTGTGCAGCCTTATATGCCCCTTCACAATTTGCCAATTATAGATTTAATCAGTGTATAAATTACAGAAATATAGTATTATGGAAACTCATCTAGATTTTATCAAATGATACTCCCTGTTCCACAATGATTATATTGCCAAGATCAGTTTATTTATTTTTATTTGTTTAGAGCATTAGGTCTTGCTGCACAAAATATGAAATGCTAAATCTGTTTTAGTGTACATGCAGTTTCATAAAATAATCCTACTATCAAGTGTTGTGAACAAGATTATTGCATATAAATGTTTTTAGGGGGACAAGTACATGGATCAAGAACCTGATGCATTGGATCTGTTCAAGGAGTGCCACTACAGTAAGAAAAAGCAAGGCTACACTTCCACTGTACAACTGGCTATTGTAAGGCACTATTTCATATAATGCTTTTTGCAATGCTTATTTTAAATTGTCTCATGAAACAATTACATGTATGTTGATTGCATTCTAGACTCAAATGGAAGACAAGCGATCTACACCAGGAGAAGGTGAACAACCAATGTCTACGACTCAGGTTGTAGCTGATGTGCTTGCTGAGAACACAAAGAAGAATCGGTTTCTTCAAAATGTGGGAATCCAAAATGCACGACCTAGATCTAGTGTACAAAATATTGAAGCACAACTTGAAGTAGAGAGGAAGGCAAATGCAGAGCTTCAATCACTTGTCAGCATCCAACGTGAGCGCATGGATGTATTATTAAAGCAAGTGCATGAAGCAGAACTGGTAAGGATTAGAGAGCAAGAAGAGATGAAGAAGAAGCAAGAAGCCATGGATGCTAAACTTGAGCTTATGCTAAGTCAGATTCAACCAAGTTAAAGCTAACTAGTATGGGGTGTTAGGCTTTGTTGGTACTTCTCTTTTGCTGATGCTATTGCATTCTATTGATGGATAAATACGTTTCAATCCATTTTTTGTCTGTTGTGCTGCTAGAGTAGCTTTAGCGGCATGTGTGGTGTGTTGGAGTGGCTTACGTGTCAGTGGTTGGATACTTGCTGTAATGACATGCTATTGGATACTTGCATGTAATGACATGCTGGAGTGTGGTCAGTATTTTTTGTGATGAGATGCTGGATTAAAATCTGAGTTGTGATGTAATAGAATTCAACATTTTGTCATTATGTTCTGGATTATAATTAATATATATTTAAATTATTGTGTTTGCAAAAGCTGCGAAGCTGTTCATGGGCTAGAATGTTAATTGTAATGGGCTGAAACAAAATGGGCAAAAATTGCAATAAAAAGGTACATTCTAAGTGGGCCAAGCCCAATACAATTTGTATTAAATGGGTTGTGAACAACTAGCCACGTTGATACCCATGCCATGTAATCAGTTTAGTAGTGATGTGGCTATTCAATCCATGACGAATATTAGTCACATGTGGCAGCAATCTATGACGTCTATTTTCGTCATTCATTTTGGGCTCGGGTTGGATAGAGAGGGCCCAAGGCTGTTTTATGACAGCTAAGAAACATCACGGATTGGTTTAATCTATGACGATTTGGTTTAGACGTCATGGCGTCTAATCTATGACGCTTAATACATGATAGAATTTGGAAACATCACGGATACTACTTTATGACGTTTTTTCCACGATACATGACAAACGGAGTTCGTCATGTATTAAGGTGAGTGTTGTAGTGAGTGGAGCGAAGTGCAGTGGAGGCTGTCAACATCCGATGGTGAGGTTGTCTTCCTTGTCGGAGATATATGGTGATCTCGAGCTGCATACAAGGTTTTGTCACTTCTCACGTGTTGACGGACAATTAGCTATCATCTGATTCTCCATGACAATATAATAGTGACATGATTTGTTTTTCTCCAATACCTTATGAAACTATAAAACTATTTCAGTGGGAGAGTATGAATATGAACTATAATTGCATATAAGATTATTTCAGTGCATATAAATATTTTGGTGGGATGGGATGAACACGAACTGTCATGTTATATAAGTGTATTTTAGTGGGAGGGAATTATGTAATGACAATGAGTGATAAAGAGCAATATATTATGGGGATAGAATACATGAACCACATCACAGAAGTGGAATGATGGATCATATATATTTTGCTTTCTTTGAATATGTACGACGACAATTCGGGAAAAAAGCCTAATTAACCTGTGTAAAAACAGAAGTGGAATGAGGTAGGGGGAAGTGGGCGCGTGCAGGGACTTGAAGGGGGGGGTCAGGATGGCGGTTTTGCCCGGAGAGGCAACATGGGCGCAGCGGTCTCGGCGTGCATGCGCATGGTCCACGCGGGCAGGTGGTTGAAGGAAGGGGAGAGGCTGGCAGGCAGGGCCCATAGGGTAGTGACACAGGCGTGCGAGCACGCAACGGGCAGAGGCGCTGATAGGGCGGCCTGACAGAGCAAAGAGAGGGGGAGCGAGCAAGGTTCAGGCGTGGTGTAGACATGTGGGACCCACGTGGCAACGAGAGAGGACGTGCGAGTGCACGCGGACGAACTAGGCTTAATGGGTCGAAAGGCCAGGAAGGAGGGGGTTCCGGGCTTCTTAACATTTTTCTTTTATTCTTAATTTTCTAATTCCTTTTTCTTTTGTTTTCTCTTTTGGATTCAAATCCAAACATGCCCCAAATTAAAATTCAAATAATTCAAACATGTGCATCAAACAAAAGAATAATCTAGGCTCAGCATGATGCAACATTTCATGACTCCCATAGGTTTTGATATAGTAAAGAAATAATTTCTCTCCTACAAAAAGATATATCTCTAATAAAAAGGAGAGAGAAGAAATCTATAGAGAGAAACAAGGGGTAACACCTGAATTTGGTAGATAATGGAGAAGAAATTTTATAACCTAAATTAAGGGTGTTATAGTCTATATTCATTATCATTTATTCGAATGTGTACGGAAAAAACAGGGCTAGAAAGAACTATATTTTGATATGGAGGGAGTACCGACTATTATCACATATGTGGTACGGCCGCACAGCGTAGGGACAAGTTGAGTATGTGTACATACATATGTTTGACACAATAAGAAATAGGCAAACGTCTGATGGCTTAAACCATAGGAAATAAGGCTAAATCATCGGAAATAGATTATTTCCGATGGCCTTCGTCTTATGTCCGACGATAATCATCCCTCGATTATAAAGCGTCGGAAATAAGACTATTTCCGACAGCAGTAGTCAGAAATATATTATATCCGACAGCCACAAGGGGTCGTTGGCCATTAAAACTGGTAATGGTCAACATGACAACAAGTGGGGCCCATGGGCTTATGTCCGATGGCCTACATGACTACCGTCGGATGTAAAGCATCCACATCCGACGGTCTCATGAGTACCGACGGCATAATAGTATTGTAACCGACGTGGAAGTTGGACAAGTGGAGCGAGCTGCATGGGAGGTCATCGACATCCATGACCATGGGGAGGTTGTCAGCCTCGTCGTAGATGGTGATCCCGGACTGCAGATGATACAAGATCTTCCCACTTCTGATATGTTGACGGACAATTGACTATCCTCCGATTCTCCACAACAATAGTGACTTAAATTGTTTGTCTCCAATATCTTATGGAACTATAAATGTATTTTAGTGGAAGGAGATGAATATGAACGGTCATTTCATATTAGAGTATTTTAGTGTAGATAAATATTTTAGTGGAAGGGGATGAACATGAACTGTCATTATATGTAAGAGTATTTCAGTGGTAGGAATTCATGTGTCGTGTGTAGATGTGTTCCCCTTCCCCCGCTTCTCGCATACGAGTGGGTCGTTACCCCGCTACAAAACATAAAAATGGGCTATATGAACATAAAAATAGTTGAATTTTATTTCACCGGGTATATCACGTATTTTGAATTCAAAATTCATAAATCATTAATCAACGCTAGCACAGAAGCAAGCTTGCCCACGAAGTCCTCGCGTGATGTCGAGCGCGTGCAAGGAAAGTCGAAGCCTATATGAGTAAGTTGACAGACTTGGGGATCACAGCCAATGTCGATGTCGGAGAGGTAGAGCAAGCTGCAGGGGACGTGAGGAAGTTGACAAATTTGAGGATTGTGGCCAATGTCGAAGTTGGATAAGTGGAGCGAGCTCCAGGGGAGACCGTCGACATCCGATGGTGAGGTTGCCTTCCTTGTTGGAGATGGTGATCTCGAGCTGCATACGAAGTCTTGGCACTTCTCACGTGTTGGTGGACAATTGGCTATCATCTGATTCTCCATGACAATATTAATAGTGACATGATTTGTTTTTATCCAATACCTTATGAAACTATAAAACTATTTCAGTGGGAGAGGATCAATATGAACCGTAATTGCATATAAGAGTATTTTAGTGCATATAAATATTTCAGTGGGATGGATGAACACGAACTGTCATGTTATATAAGTGTATTTCAGTGGGAGGGAATTTTGTAATGACAATGAGTGATAAAGAGCAATATATTGTGGGGATAGAATACATGAACCAAATCACAGAAGTGGAATGATGGATCATATATATTTTGCTTTCTTTGAATCTGTACGACGACAATTCAGGAAAAAAAGCCTAATTAACCCGTGTAAAAATATAAGCACTCCTATATCTGTTTGCATTTTGGCGAGATCCTTTTCTCTGCTTACGTGCACCTGTTAATGCGAATATAAGTCACAATAAGCGGATCACGTGGCAAGGATATGTAGCCACACATTTTGTTGCTACTACACATGTCTAGGGCCGGCCCTGGGGGGGTGCCACCGCACCGGCCCCCCCATAGCTAATGGGCCCCCACCCCATCAAAAAATAGTGGCCCCCCACATCTCTATTCCACGGACCCTGCAGGAACCAGCCAACCAGGAAGTTGGAGCGATCGTGAGGACTCAACGCCTCCAGCCACCTCCGCCTATTCGCCTGGCGTCTGGTGATCACGATCATCGATCCCTCCCTACCTCCCAGTCCGACAGTCCCTAGTCGTCTACTCGCCTGCGGCCTGCACCTGCACGACAGCGAGGGCGACTGGGCGAGGTCCGTCCGTCCGTGCGGGAATCGTGATTACGTGAACGACTGAACACGCTGACCGACCAACCGCCGAAGTGGATGCCTGTTGCCTGGTCGCTGCCACCATTGCGCGCCTGGACCTGTAGGCTGAGCTTAGAAGGTATATTTTTCTTACCTAAAAGATATAGTCATATAGATATTTCTTGTACCTTTATTTATTTATTTCACTAGTTTAATTTTGGAATTCTAACCAGATCAGTGAGACAGTGATGAATAATTGATTGGTGAAAGCTATTGCATATTGTTGGCTTAATCTAATTGACAAATTTAAGGTAATTGATTAATAATAATAACCGCACTATTTAGATATGTATAATCATTCTTATGTTATCATTCAATTTGTGATATATATCTTTTTTATTTTTAGTGCTTTGTATAATCATGTCATCGAGAAGATATCAATCTGGAAGTGAAAAAAGGAAAAGGAAAAAACGTGTGGATGATCTCATAGACTCATAGAGAGGAGTTATTGACAAGTTTTTCAAGAGCAATGCTAGTGCTTCGATGAATCCAAATTATGCGTTTGTGTTGGCAATAGTTCCCGTGGAGATAAAGGAACCAACTAATGAGAATTCTAGAGAAGAAGAACATGTTGATATCAACGCCGATGATAACAATGTAAGTGACCATGAGAATATGTCTAATTCATCAGATGCACATGCACAGTTTGGTAGTGTTGATGAACAACCTGACATTTATGATCCAAGAAATTGGGATAATCTTGATAATAAAGCAAGAGACATATTGATTGAGAAAGGACCTATAAGAGAGGAAGGTCTCTAGTTCCCTTTAGATGATGCCTCAAGACACTTTTCATATGTTCATTATTATATTATTATAGAAAGTTAAGCAATGGAGAGTTATATGATAGAAAATGGTTGGTTTACTCAAAGCATGTTGATAAAGTTTTTTGCTTTTGTTGTAAGATCTTAAAGTCTAGAACTAACAACAGTCTGAGTTCTCTAGCACATAATGGATGTAGAAATTGAAGGAATATTAGTACAAAGCTTAGAGAACATGAAAATAGTGTTGAGCATTTTCAGAACATGAACAAGTGGAATGAATTGAGGACAAGAATGCAGAAAGAGGAAACTATTGATAAAGACTTACAAAAGCAAATCAATAAAGAGAAAGAACGTTTGAGACAAGTTTTGCTAAGAATAATAGCAATTGTGAAATTTCTTGGTAAACACAACTTGGATTTTAGAGAAAGCATTGAGCAGCTTTATAGTGATAGTAATGGAAATTTCTTAGCCTCTGTTGAGATGATTGCATAATTTGATTTGGTAATGCAAGACCATCTTAGGCGTATTCAGAACAAAGAAATTCATTACCATTATCTCAGTCCTAAGATTCAGAATGAGTTGATAGTTCTTTTGTCTTCTAATATTACAAGATCTATCATAAAGATTGTTAAAGAGGCCAAGTATTTCTCTGTTATCCTAGATTGTACCCCTAATATCAGTCATCAAGAACAAATGACTTTGTTAGTTCGTTGTGTTAATTTGTCTAATGGAAAAATAAAATTTGAGGAATACTTTTTGGGGTTCTTGAATGTCGATGACACATCTGGTTTGGGGCTTTTTAGTATGTTGCTTGATTCTATGAAGTCATCTGGCCTAAATATTAATGATATAAGGGGTCAAGGCTTTGATAATGGTTCCAATATGAAAGGAAAACATCAAGGGGTACAAAAGCGGTTGCTTGATATTAATATACTGGGACTGAGACACGGCCCAGACTCCTACGGGAGGCAGCAGTGGGGAATTTTCCGCAATGGGCGAAAGCCTGACGGAGCAATGCCGCGTGGAGGTGGAAGGCCTACGGGTCGTGAACTTCTTTTCTCGGAGAAGAAACAATGACGGTATCTGAGGAATAAGCATCGGCTAACTCTATGCCAGTAGCCGCAGTAAGACAGAGGTAAATCCATTATGGATAAGAAGAAATTTCTAGTATAAAATTTTTCATGAACTGACTAAAACTAAAAGATTCAAGGAAGGAAAAAGGTATTAGGATATTTTTTCATATACATATAAGTTGTTAAGCAGTAGTTATTCTTTTTTGTTAGAGTTAGTAAAAATGTATTTTTCTAATAAAAAATCCTAATACCTAGTAATTTGTAATCGTTCTTGAATTCCAAGATTTTTCTTCGTTTATTTTACTTCGAGGCGAATTCCTAATTGTTTGAATTGTGTAATCTCCCATTATGGAGTTTGGTAACCGACTCAAAGCAATTTGATTGTAATTCAATTCATGACGATCATAAGTAGAAAGTTCATATTCTTCAGTCATTGATAAACAATTTGTGGGACAGTATTCAACACAGTTACCGCAAAATATACAAACTCCGAAATCAATACTGTAATTAAGCAATTGTTTTCTTTTAATATCCTTTTCAAATCTCCAATCCACAAGGGGTAGATCTATCGGGCATACGCGAACACATACTTCACAAGCAATGCATTTATCAAATTCAAAGTGTATTCGCCCCCAGAAACGCTCCGTATAATTGATTTTTCGTAAGGGTAGTGAATCGTTATAGGTAAACGATTTGTGTGGGATAAGGTAATTATGAAACATTGACCAATGTATCTTACGGCGTGTATTGTTTGTTGACCATAACTAATGAACCCAGTTAGCATAGGGAACATATTCTAAATCTATATATGAAAAAGGTATGTTTCTTTCTCTTTGACGTGATAGGGTAGGGTTGGCTATACTGCTGTTGGCGAACTCTAGGCTAATAATCTGAAGCGCATGGATACAAGTTATCCTTGGAAGGAAAGACAATTCCGAATCCGCTTTGTCTACGAATAAGGAAGCTATAAGTAATGCAACTATGAATCTCATGGAGAGTTCGAGGTAATCCACATTGATGTAATGAAAGCGAAGGACCCACAACAATGACAGAACGCCCCAAGTAATCGACCCGTTTCCCAAGCAGTCTCGCGAAACCTCCCCACTTTACCCTCAATTACATCTGAAAGTGATTTGTATACTTTATTGTGACCATCCCTCATCGGTTGCCCGCGGGACCCACTATCAAGAAGTGTATCCATGGCTTCTTGTACCAATTTTCCTGGCACATTACTAAATCTGCTGGTGCTAATTCACTTCTTTTTAATAGATAGGCAAGGTTGTTGTTCCGACAGATAACTCTCTTATAAAGTTCATTAATATCTGAAGTCACTACTTTATCCCCAGATCTATAAACAACGGGTCTCAATTCGGGAGGAAGAACCGGTAATAAGCACAAAACCATCCATTCTGGTTCTACATTTGTTTGAATAAAATGTTTCGCCAATTGCATGCGTCTAATCAAAAAAACTTTTCTTATTCGTCTTTTTCTATCTTCCCATTCATCTCCACTATACCCCTCGTCTCAGATCGAATGACTCTATGAAATTACGTCGATACTTCCACATATTATGGGTAACGTAGGAGACATCCCTATTTTCACCCGGGGGTCTTAATTACCACTGCTTAACTTTCAATTCACCTATGACCATCAAATTAAATGTGAATAACCCATCCTCCTCTCTTTGAACAAGGGGCACTTCCGGTTCTGTGCGTGTTTCAAACAATTTTGTCTTCTCCATATTACCATATCTCTAGAGTCAACAATTTTCTATGAGGAACTACTGAACTCAATCACTTGCTGTCGTTACTCAATAGTTTTCTGTTGAGGTCTATCCCGTAGCGGTAGTCAAATTGGATCAGTGATCGATTTCTAGGTTTCTCGTAAACCTAACTGGTTACTTCCAATTACGTAAATCAATAGTTCAAACTGCACTCAAAGGTAGGGCATTTCCCATTGATATAGGAACTTTTGTACCAGAAACATATGGATAGAACTTCTAAAAGGTTCTCGAAAAAGAGGTAATTTTTTCTGGGCCTGTATTCTTTTTCTAGGTTCATTAGGATTCTTAGCGGTTGGAGCTTCCAGTTATCTTGGTAAGAATATGATATCTGTACTTCCATCTCAACAAGTTCTTTTTTTCCACAGGGGGTCGTGATGTCTTTCTACGGAATCGTGGGCCTATTCATTAGCTCCTATTTGTGGTGCACTATTTTATGGAATGTAGGAAGTGGTTATGACTGATTCGATAGAAAAGAGGGAATAGTGTGCATTTTTCGTTGGGGATTCCCTGGAATAAAACGTCACATCTTCCTTCAATTCCTTGTGCGGGATATCCAATCAATTAGAATTCAGGTTAAAGAGGGTCTTTATCCTCGTCGTATCCTTTATATGGAAATCCAGGGCCAGGGGGTCATTCCCTTGACTCGTACTAATGAGAAGTTTTTTACTTCACGAGAAATTGAACAAAAAGCTGCCGAATTAGCCTATTTCTTGCGTGTACCAATTGAAGTATTTTGATTACCAATTACAAAATATCTTTCTAAAGAGATTCGATTCGGAACTCTTATATGTCCAAGGTCAATATGGAAATTTTTTTAGAGGTTTTCCCTTACTTTGTCCGTGTCAACAAACAATTCGAAATACCTCAACTTTTTCAGAACAGGTCCGAGTCAAATAGCAATGATTCGACGCACTTCTTTTTCCATTACACTATTTCGGAAACCTAAGGACTCGATCGTATGGATATGGAAAATACAGGATTTCCGGTCCTAGCGGGAAAAGGAGGGAAACTGATACTCAATTTAAAGCAAGTAAACAGAATTCCATACTCGATCTCATAGATCCCTTTTTAACGTTCTTGGGGAGCCTATTGATAATTTGGGTCCTATGGATACTAGTGCAACATTTCCTATTCATAGATCTACGCCTGCCTTTATCGAGTTAGATACAAAATTATCTATATTTGAAACAGGTATTAAGGTGGTCGATCTTTTAGCTCCCTATCGATGTGGAGGAAAAATCAGACTATTTGGGGTGGGGTTCAATCTATCTCCTAGACGCCATAGAGAATTGAGAATTTTCATGTCTTTCAATTCTCGTACTCGTAATTGGAATGTTACGGAAGGAGATCCATCATTTTGCAATGAAAACAACATTAAAAACTCTGGACAATTTCGAAATCAGACCAAGCGTCTTAATACATATGCAAAAAATTCATTATTGGCCCACCATTGATTACAAGATTTAGCTTTTATGAATTCGAGGGGGATCGTATAAGGTCGGCAGTACCCCCTATGAATACTCCACCAGTATGAAAAGTTCTTAATGTTATTTGAGTCCCCGGCTCCCTAATTGATTGACCCGCAATAATACCTATAGCTTCCCCCAATTCGACCAGATCCCCATGAGTGGGACTCCGCCCATAACATAATTGACAGATCCAAGATGTGCTCCGGCAAGTAAAGGGGGTTCTAATATATATTGGTTGTGCTCGAAACGATTGTGCTCGAAAGGCAGTTATGAATCAATTGACTAATCCAATTCCAATATCTTGATTTCGAGAAGCAATGCATCGTGAACCAATATATATATATCATCTGCTAATACACGATCAATTAGTGTTTGGACAAAAAGTTTTTCTGTCATCCCATTTTGAGGACTCACAGAAATACCTTAGATAGTACCACAATCTCTTCTACGCACAATAATATGTTGAACTACTTCAACAAGTCTACGTGTAAGATAGCCAGCATCCGATGTTCGTACAACATTATCTACAACCCCTTTTTGGGCTCTGTAGCAGGAAATTATATATTCTGTCAAAGAAAGTCCCTCGCTTAAATTACTTTGAATAGGTAAATCAATCATTTGTCCTTGAGGATCCGCCATTAACCCTCTCATACCTACTAATTGGTGTACCTGAGATGCATTTCCTCTGGCTCCTAAAAAAGACATTAGATAGGCTGGATTAGAAGGATCCGTTATTCGAAAATTTGAATTCATTTCTTGTTTCAAATATTCACTTGTAGCATACCATATCTCAACGAATTGGCGTAATTTTTCTACCGCGTGTATAGCTCCATAATAATAGTGTTTCTCCAAAAGAAAACTCTGTTGTTCCACGTCTTGGACTAACCATCCTTTAGAGGGTATTGTTAAAAGATCCTCGATTCCTAAAGAAATCGATGTAGTAGTGGCTTGATGGAAGCCCAGAGTCTTTATTTGATCCAGTATATGGGATGTATATCCCATTCCGAAATGATCTATTAATCTGCTAATAAGCCATTTCATAGAAGTTCCGTCTATCTCTTTATTATGAAATAGTAAATAGCGAAAAAATCTTGCCTTGCGCGATCTAAGTCTAAGGAAATACACCGATGCTTATTCCTCAGATACCATCATTGTTTCTTCTCCGAGAAAAGAAGTTGACGACCCGTAGGCCTTCCACCTCCATGTGGCATTGCTCCATCAGGCTTTCGCCCATTGCGGAAAATTCCCCACTGCTGCCTCCCGTAGGAGTCTGGGTCGTGTCTCAGTCCCAGTGTGGCTAATCATCCTCTCAGACTAGCTACTGATCATCGCCTTGGTAAGCTATTGCCTCACCAACTAGCTAATCAGACGCGAGCCCCTCCTTGGGCGGATTTCTCCTTTTGCTCCTTAGCCTATGGGGTATTAGCAACTGTTTCCAGTTGTTGTTCCCCTCCCAAGGGTAGGTTCTTAGGAACATTAGGATTGCTTGTTAATGGTTGATCAAGCTTGATTGATTCCCCCTCTGAAACAAGAAGTTCTGGCCCGAGAGGTATAATATTGAAAGGAAAATAGGGTTTAACCTTTTCCTAAATATAATTTTGGTGGTTGAATGCCCAACACAAATATTTGGACTAACTAGTTTGCTCTAGATTATATGTTCTACAGGTGCTAAAGGTTCAACACAAACCAATAAAAAGTTCAAGTTAGGGTTCAAAAGAAAGGAGCAAAAAGAAACCGAAGAGCATCCTGGTCTGGCGCACCAGACTGTCCGGTGCACCACCGGATAGTGTCCGGTGCACCAGGGGCAAGCGACTCCAAACTCTTCACCTTCGGGTTTCTGAGGCCGCGCTCCGCTATAATTCACCGGACTGTCCGGTGTGCCAGTGGAGCAATGGCTGGGCAGCGCAACGGTCAACTCCAACGGTCGCCTGCAAACGTGAACAGTGCGTGGACAGTTCGCGTAGAGTCAGAGCAGCGCCAGAAGGCGCACCGGACAGTGAACAGTACCTGTCTGATGCAGCACCAGACTGTCTGGTGCACCAAGAAGTCAGAGCTCCAACGGTCGAAACCGTTATAACCCTAACGGTTGGGTGACGTGGCTAGCGCACCGGACAGTGTCCGGTGGCGCACTGGACTGTCCGGTGCGCCCATTGACAGAGAGCCTCCCCAACGGTTGAATTGGTGGTTGGGGCTATAAATACCCCCAACCACCTCCACTCCAACCATCCAAGCATTCACTCCTTCACATTCAATACAAGAGCAATAGACACCACTCCAAAGACACAATTCAAGAGATCGATCCGCTCAAAGTCTCAAAATCCACTCTAGCGCATTTAGACTTGTGAGAGGATCATTTATGTTTTCTTGTGCTCTTGTTTGCTTGGCTTGGCTTTCTTCTTCCCCATTCTTGTTCTCAAGACATTTGTAATCAAAGCAAGAGACACCAAGTTGTGGTGGTCCTTGTAGGGGTATAAGTGACCTGTTTGATTAAGAAGAAAGCTCACTCGGTCTAGGTGACCGTTTGAGAGAGAGAAAGGGTTGAAAGAGACTAGGTCTTTGTGACCTCCTTAATAGGGACTAGGTTCTCAAGAACTGAACCTCAGTAAAACAAATCACCGTGTCATCCGCTTCATTTGCTTTTGATTTGTTTTCCCCCTCTCTCTCGGACTCGGATTTTATTCTAACGCTAACCCCGGCTTGTAGATTGTGTTTTAAGTTGTAAATTTTAGATTCCGCCTATTCACGCCCCCTCTAGGCGACTTTCAGTTGGTATCAGAGCCCGGTACTTCATTAGAGTCTAACCACTCAAAGTGATGTCGGGAGATCACGCCAAGAGGGAGATCATGACCGGCGACAAATCCACAAGCCACGGGAAGGCTCCATCAAGAGAGTCCGACAACAAGCTAAAGGAGGGATCACCTCCTCACAAATCGCATCGGAGTGGCTACAAGAAAAAGAAGATGAAGAAGGTGGTCTACTACGAGACCAACTCTTCGTCGCCATCCACCTCCGGCTCCGACGCGCCATCCGTCACTTCTAAGCGCCATGAGCGCAAGAAGTATAGTAAGATGCCACTTCGTTATCCCCGTATTTCTAGACGCACTCCTTTACTTTCCGTCCCACTAGGCAAACCACCGGTTTTTGATGGTGAAGATTATTGTATGTGGAGTGATAAAATGAGGCATCACCTAACCTCACTCCACGCTAGCATATGGGACATTGTTGAGTTTGGAGCGCAGGTACCATCACCGGGGGACGAAGGCTATGATTCGGACGAGGTCGCCCAAATCAAGCACTTTGATTCCCAAGCAACTACTATACTCCTCGCCTCTCTATGTCAAGAGGAGTATAATAAGGTGCAAGGGTTGAAAAGTGCTAAGGAGATTTGGGACGTACTAAAGACCGCGCACGAGGATGATGAGGTGACCAAGATCACCAAGCGGGAGACGATCGAGGGGGAGCTCGGTCAATTCGTCCTCAACCAAAAAGAGGAGCCACAAGCCATGCACAACCGGCTCAAGACCTTGGTGAACCAAGTGCGCAACCTCGGGAGCACCAAATGGGATGACCATGAAATGGTCAAGGTTATTCTAAGATCACTCGTTTTTCATAATCCTACGCAAGTTCAATTAATTCGTGGTGATCCTAGATACAAGCTAATGTCTCTCGAGGAAGTGATAGGAAAATTTGTGAGCTTTGAATTGATGATCAAAGGCTCCAAACAAATCATCAACTTGGAGCAAGGCACCACCTCCACACCCGAGGTGCAACCCGTCGCATTCAAGGCGACGGAAGAAGAAAAGAAGGATTCTACACCAAGTAGGATCCCCCATCGACGCCTCCAAACTTGACAATGAGGAGATGGCACTCATCATCAAGAGTTTTCGTCAAATCCTCAAACAAAGGAAGTGGAAGGACTACAAGCCCCGTTCCAAAAGGGTGTGCTACAAATGTGGTAAGCCCGGTCATTTTATTGCTAAATGTCCATTATCTAGTGATAGTGATAGGGGCAACAACAAGAAGGGAAAGAGGAAGGAAAAGAAGAGATACTACAAGAAGAAGGGCGGCGATGCCCACGTGTGTCGGGAATGGGACTCCGATGAGAGCTCCACCGACTCCTCCTCCGACGAGGACGCCGCCAACATCGCCGTCAACAAGGGACTTCTCTTCCCCAATGTCGACCACAAGTGCTTCATGGGAAAGGACAGCAAAAGGAAGAAAATAAAATCTAGAGCCTCTACAAAATACACAACATCTAGTGATGAGGCTAGCTCTAGTGATGATGAGGATGATTTGCTCACACTTTTTGCCAACCTTAACATGCAACAAAAGGAAAAATTAAATGAATTGGTAGGAGCCATTCATGAGAAGGATGAACTCTTGGATAGCCAAGAGGAATTCCTTATTAAGGAAAACAAGAAGCATGTTAAGGTAAAGAATGCTTATGCTCAGGAGATAGAAAAATGTGAAAAATTGACTAATGAGCTTAGCATATGCCATGACACTATTTCCAACCTTAGAACTAAGAATGTTAATTTAATTGCTAAGGTTGAAAAATCAAATGTTTGCCATGATTCAATCACCAATCTTAGAAATGAAAATGTTATTTTAAATGCTAAGGTTGATAAATTGAATGAATCTCTTTCTAGTCTTAAAACTAAGAATGCTAAATTAATTTCTAAGGCTAAAGATTTAAATGTTTGCAATGATTCTATTTCCAGTCTTAGAAGTGAGAATGCTATGTTACATGCTAAGATTGATGAATTAAACACTTGCAAACCCTCTACATCTATTGTCGATCATGTATCTATTTGTACTAGATGTAGAGATATTAATGTTGATGCTATCCATGATCACCTAGCTTTGATTAAACAACAAAATGATCACATAGCTCAACTTACTACTAAAATTAATGAGCATGAAATAGAAAATGAAAATTTTAAATTTGTTAGGAGCTTGCTCTATAATGGGAGATGCCCTGGCATTAAAGATGGCATTGGCTTCCAACAGGGAGGCAATGTCAAGCTTAATGCCCCTAAGAAATTGTCCAACTTTGTTAAGGGCAAAGCTCCCATGGTTCAGGATAACGAGGGTTACATTTTATATCCTGCTGGTTATCCTGAGCATAAAATTAGGAGAATTCATTCTAGAAAGTCTCATTCTGGATCTCATCATGCTTTTATGTATAAGAATGAGGCATCTAGTTCTAGGCAATCAACCCATGTTAAATTGCCTAAAAAGAAATCTCATGTTGCATCAAATGAATCTAACATTTCATTTAAGACTTTTGATGCTCCTTATGTATTAACTAACAAATCAGGCAAAGTAGTTGCCAAATATGTTGGGGGCAAACACAAGGGCTCCAAGACTTGTGTTTGGGTACCCAAGGTGCTTGTTTCTAACGTGAAAGGACCCAAGACTGTTTTGGTACCTAAGAACAAGGCCTAAAACTGTTTTGCAGGTTTATGCATCCGGGGGCTCAAGTTGGATCATTGATAGTGGATGCACAAACCATATGACTGGGGAGAAAAGGATGTTCTCCTCCTATGAGAAAAACCAAGATTCCCAAAGAGCCATCACATTCGGGGATGGAAATCAAGGTTTGGTCAAAGGACTTGGTAAAATTGCTATATCACCTGACCATTCCATTTCCAATGTTTTTCTTGTAGACTCTTTAGATTACAATTTGCTTTTAGTTTCCCAATTATGCAATATGGGCTACAACTATCTTTTTATGGATATAGGTGTTACTGTCTTTAGAAGAAGTGACGATTCAGTAGCATTTAAGGGAGTGTTAGAGGGTCAGCTTTTTTTAGTTGATTTCAGAAGAGCTGAACTCGACACTTGCTTAATTGCTAATACTAATATGGGTTGGCTCTGGCATCGCCGACTAGCCCATGTTGGATGAAGAATCTTCACAAGCTTCTAAAGGGAGAGTACATTTTAGGACTAACCAATGTTCATTTTGAGAAAGAAAGGGTTTGTAGCGCATGTCAAGTAGGAAAGCAAGTTAGCGCCAATCATCCACACAAGAACATCATGACAACGGACAGGCCACTGGAGCTACTCCACATGGATCTATTCGGCCCGATCGCTTACATAAGCATAGGCGGGAGTAAGTACTGTCTAGTAATTGTGGATGATTATTCTCGCTTCACTTGGGTGTTCTTTTTGCAGGATAAATCACAAACCCAAGAGACATTAAAGGGATTCTTGAGATGAGTTCAAAATGAGTTTGGCTCAAGGATCAAAAAGATTAGAAGCGACAATGGGACGGAGTTCAAGAACTCTCAAATTGAAGGCTTCCTTGAGGAGGAGGGCATCAAGCATGAGTTCTCTTCTCCCTACACACCTCAATAAAATGGTGTAGTGGAGAGGAAGAATAGAACTCTACTTGACATGGCGAGGACCATGCTTGATGGTACAAGACACCGGACCGGTTTTGGGCCGAGGCGATTAACACCGCCTGTTACTCCATCAACCGGTTATATCTACACTGAATCCTCAAGAAGACATCCTATGAACTCCTCACCAGTAAAAAGCCCAATGTTTCATATTTTAGAGTCTTTGGTAGCAAATGTTTTATTCTTGTTAAAAGAGGTAGAAAATCTAAATTTGCTCCTAAGGCTGTAGAAGGCTTTTTACTTGGTTATGACTCAAACACAAGGGCATATAGAGTCTTTAACAAATCCACTGGATTGGTTGAGGTTTCTTGTGACATTGTGTTTGATGAGACTAATGGCTCCCAAGTGGAGCAAGTTGATCTTGATGAATTAGATGATGAAGAGGCTCCGTGCGTCGCGATAAGGAACATGTCCATTGGGGATGTGTGTCCTAAAGAATCCGAAGAGCCTCCACAAGCACAAGATCAACCTTCATCTTCCATACAAGCATCTCCACCAACTCAAGATGAGGAACAGGCTCAAGGTGATAAAGAAGAAGATCAAGAAGATGAGCCACCTCAAGAACAGGGCAATGATCAAGGGGGAGATGAAGATAATCAAGACAAGGAAGATGAGCAAGAAATTTAGGGTCAAAGACCGCCACACCCAAGAGTCCACCAAGCAATCCAACGAGATCACCCCATGAACTCCATCCTTGGCGACATTCATAAGGGGGTAACCACTAGATCTCGTGTTGCTCATTTTTGTGAACATTACTCTTTTGTCTCCTCTATTAAGCTATACAGGGTGGAGGATGCACTAAGAGACTCGGATTGGGTGTTGGCAATGCAAGAGGAGCTCAACAACTTCATGAGGAATGAGGTATGGCATTTAGTTCCACGTCCTAATCAAAATGTTGTAGGTACCAAATGGGTATTCCGCAACAAGCAAGATGAGCATGGTGTGGTGATAAGGAACAAAGCCCGACTTGTGGCTAAAGGTTATTCAGAAGTCGAAGGTCTGGATTTTGATGAAACTTATGCACCCGTAGCTAGGCTTGAGTCAATTCGCATATTACTTGCCTATGCTACTTACCATGGCGTCAAGCTTTATCAAATGAACGTGAAGAGTGCCTTCCTCAATGGACCAATCAAGGAAGAGGTCTATGTTGAGCAACCTCCTAGCTTTGAAGATAGTGAGTATCCTAACCATGTTTATAAACTCTCAAAGGCGCTATATGGGCTTAAGCAAGCCCCAAGAGCATGGTATGAATGCCTGCGAGATTTCCTTATCACTAATGGCTTCAAAGTCGGAAAAGTCGATCCTACGCTCTTTACTAAAACTGTTGCAAATGATTTGTTTGTATGCCAAATTTATGTTGATGATATTATATTTGGGTCTACTAGCAAATCTACTTGTGAAGAGTTTAGTAGGATCATGATACAGAAATTCGAGATGTCAATGATGGGGAGTTGAGATATTTCTTAGGATTTCAAATCAAGCAACTCCAAGATGGCACCTTCATCAGCTAAACCAAATACATTCAAGACATTCTTAAGAAGTTTGGAATGAAGGATGTCAAGCCCATCAAGACACCCATGGGAACCAATGGGCATCTCGACCTCGACACGGGAGGTAAATCCGTAGATCAAAAGGTATACCGGTCGATGATAGGATCTTTACTCTATTTATGTGCATATCGACTGGACATTATACTTTCCGTATGCATGTGTGCAAGGTTCCAAGCCAATCCTAAGGAAGTTCACCTTAGGGCTATGAAAAGAATCATGAGATATTTAGTTTACACGCCTAAGTTTGGGCTTTGGTACCCCAGGGGATCATCCTTTGATTTAATAGGATATTCCGGTGCCGATTGGGCAGGGTGTAAAATTGATAGGAAGAGCACATTAGGGACTTGTCAGTTTCTGGGGAGATCCCTGGTGTCTTGGGCGTCAAAGAAACAAAACTCAGTAGCTCTTTCAACCGCCGAAGTCGAGTACATTGTCGCAGGACATTGTTGTGCGCAATTGCTTTAGATGAGGCAAACCCTCAGGGACTATGGCTACAAATTGAGCAAAGTCCCTCTCCTATGGGACAATGAGAGTGCTATCCGCATGGCGGAGAATCCCGTTGAACACAGCCGCACTAAACACATAGACATTCGGTATCACTTTTTGAGAGATCACCAACAAAGGGGGGATATCGAGATAGCCTATATCAACACCAAAGATCAATTAGCCGATATCTTCACCAAGCCATTAGATGAGAAGACCTTTTGCAAACTTAGGAATGAGCTAAATATTCTTGATTCTCGAAATTTTGATTGATACATTGCACACATAGCTCATTTATATACCTTTGACCTTATCTCTTTCATTTGCTACGACTAATGTGTTTCCAAGTGTGTTTATATGCTAAGTCGTAGATTGAAAGGGAAATGGAGTACTCGACGAAGACAAGGCTTCCACTCCACTCTACTGGTATCATTTACACTTCGTCGTTACTTCACATCACTCCAATTTGGTATAATCTTTCACTCATATATTGTTTACCAAAGGGGGAGAAAATGTTAAAGGGCTCACAAAAGTCTCCGTTTTTGGCGATTAATGCCAAAGGGGGAGAAATATTAAGCCCAAAGCAAAAGGACCGCACCACCACAAAGCAAAAGGACCGCACCACCACCTAATTTTTAAAATTATGTTTCGAAAATTTTTATTGGTATATTTCAAATTAGTATGTGTTATTTTCAATTAGTATCTATCAAAACCCTCTTTAAAACTAAGAGGGGAATTTCAATTAAGGGGGAGTTTTGTGTAAAGTCAAAGGAAAAGCATTTAAAACAAGGGGAGAAAATTCAAATCTTAAAATGCTTCTTGCAATCTTACACATATCCCTTTGACTATTTGCAAAAAGACTTTCAAAAGAATTTCCAAAAGAATTTGCAAAAACAAAACCGTGGTGCAAGCGTGGTCCAAAATGTTATATAAAGGAAAGCAATCCATGCATATCTATTGAAATGATAAATTGGTTTAATTCCAAGTAACCTTTGCACTTACCTTATGCAAACTAGTTCAATTCTGCACTTATATATTTGCTTTGGTTTGTGTTGGCATCAATCACCAAAAAGGATGAGATTGAAAGGGAAATAGGGTTTAACCATTTCCTAAATATAATTTTGGTGGTTGAATGCCCAATACAAATATTTGGACTAACTAGTTTGCTCTAGATTATATGTTCTACAGGTGCTAAAGGTTCAACACAAACTAATAAAATGTTCAAGTTAGGGTTCAAAAGAAAGGAGCAAAAAGAAACCGAAGAGCATCCTGGTCTGGCGCACCGGACTGTCCGGTGTGCCACCGGACAGTGTCCGGTGCACCAGGGGCAAGCGACTCCAAACTCTTCACCTTCGGGTTTCTGAGGCCACGCTCTGCTATAATTCACCGGACTGTCCGATGTGCCACCGGACTGTCCGGTGTGCCAGCGGAGCAACGGCTGGGCAGTGCAATGGTCAACTCCAACAGTCGCCTGCAAACGTGAACAGTACGTGGACAGTTCGCGCAGAGTCAGAGCAGCGCCAGAAGGCACACCAGACAGTGAACAGTACCTGTCCGGTGCAGCACCGGACTGTCCGGTGCACCAAGAAGTCAAAGCTCCAACTGTCAAAACCGTCAGAACCCTAACGGTTGGGTGACGTGGCTGGTGCACCGGACAGTGTCCGGTGGCGCACCGGACTGTCCGGTGCGCCCATCGACAGACAGCCTCCCCAACGGTTGAATTGGTGGTTGGGGCTATAAATACCCCACCAACCACCTCCACTCCAACCATCCAAGCATTCACTCCTTCACATTCAATACAAGAGCAATAGACACCACTCCAAAGACACAATTCAAGAGATCGATCCGCTCAAAGTCTCAAAATCCACTCCAGCGCATTTAGACTTGTGAGAGGATCATTTGTGTTTTCTTGTGCTCTTGTTTGCTTGGCTTGTCTTTCTTCTTCCCCATTCTTGTTCTCAAGACATTTGTAATCAAAGCAAGAGACACCAAGTTGTGGTGGTCCTTGTAGGGGTCTAAGTGACCCGTTTGATTAAGAAGAAAGCTCACTCGGTCTAGGTGACCGTTTGAGAGAGGGAAAGGGTTGAAAGAGACCTGGTCTTTGTGACCACCTCAACGGGGACTAGGTTCTCAAGAACCGAACCTCAGTAAAACAAATCACTGTGTCATCCGCTTCATTTGCTTTTGATTTGTTTTCCCCCTCTCTATCGGACTCGGATTTTATTCTAACGCTAACCCTGGCTTGTAGATTGTGTTTTAAGTTGTAAATTTTAGATTACGCCTATTCGTCCCCTCTAGGCGACTTTCAAATATCAATCACTTGGCGTCCATCCGATGCATCCACTATGGATATTTCAGATCCCTTTTTTCTTTACATAGTATTTTTTTACTATACCTGTTGACGTAGCTGAAAGGGAAATGTGCCCTTGGGCCATTTCTAAGTATTTTGGTGATTGAGTGCCAACACAAGTGCCTAAGTGAAAATCTATGCCAATTGATGGACAAAGTGCAAATCAAGCCTAAAGGTATGTTTCTAGACTTAGTACATTATATTGAGAACTGATGTATTGTGTCTAAGTGCTGGAAACAGGAGAAATCAATCTGGAGATGATTTGCCTCGTTCAGCCAAAGTCTGCTCAGTCTGGGTGTACCGGACTGTCCGGTGGTGCACCGGACAGTGTCCGGTGCGCCAGGCTGGCTCTGGCGAACTTGCTGTTCTTGGGACTTCGACGGCGGTGTACGGCTATAAATCACCGGACTGTCCGGTGGTGCACCGGACTGTCCGGTGAGCCGTTCACAGGCGAAGTTGTCGCTCTCGGGATGTGATTAACGGCGTATGGCTAAAAATCACCGGACTGTCCGGTGGAGCACCGAACTGTCCGGTGAGCCAACAGTCAGCCGGGCCAACGGTCGGCCGAGGATTCCGCGCGTGACGTGTGGCCGAGCCAACGGTCACAATGGGGCACCGGACTGTCCGGTGTGCACCGGACAGTGTCCGGTGCGCCAATGGTTCTACATCTGCAACGGTCGATTCGCCAAATAAGGAAACAAATCCGCACCGGACTGTCCGGTGCGCCACGCGACAGAAGGCAAGAATTGCCTTCCTGGAATGCTCTCAACGGCTCCTAGCTGCCTTGGGGCTATAAAAGGGACCCCTAGGCGCATGGAGGAGCACACCAAGCATTCTCTAAGCATTCCTAAGCACCAAGACTTCGATTCTGCGCATTTGATTCTTTGTGATAGCATCTAGAGCTCTATTTGAGTTGTGAACTCGTCGGGTTGTGTTGTGAGCTCTTGTTGCGACTTGTGTGCGTGTTGTCGCTCTGATTTCGTGTCTTGTGTGTGTTGCTCATCCCTCCCTTACTCTGTGCTTCTTTGTGGACATCAAAGTGTAAGGGCGAGAGGCTCCAAGTTGTGGAGATTCCTTGCAAACGGGATATAATAAAGCAAAGCAAAACACCATGGTATTTAAGTGGGTCTTTGGACCGCTTGAGAGGGGTTGATTGCAACCCTCGTCCGTTGGGACACCACAACGTGGAGTAGGCAAGTTTTGTACTTGGCCGAACCACGGGATAAACCACTGTGCCATCTCTGTGTTGATCTCTTTGTGGTTATTGTGTTTTGCTAAGACTCCTCTCTAGCCACTTGGCATTATTGTGCTAACTCCTAATCAAGTTTTGTGGCATTAAGTTTTCAAGTTTCATAGGATCACCTATTCACCCCCCCTCTAGGTGCTCTCAATTGGTATCAGAGCCGTTCTCTTCACGAAGGGACTAATCGCCCGAAGAGATGGATCCTAAGGGCAAGGGGATTGTGATCAATGATAAGGAGAAGGATACTTTCGTCAACGAGCCGAAAGATGACAAGCCTACTGACTCGGGCTCGGGCTACAAATGAAAAGATGGGAAGAAGAAGAAGACAAGGCGCATCAAGGAGATTGTCTACTAAGACGACAACGACGAATCTTCCTCTTCCCAAAAGGACGACGACAACGACTACGAGAAAAAGAAGACGGTTAACTCAAACTTCTCTTTCGATTATTCTCATATTCCACATAGTTCAAATACACATTTGCTTTCCATTCCTCTTAGCAAACCTCCACACTTTGATGGGGAGGACTACGGATTTTGGAGTCACAAAATGCGTAGTCACTTGTTCTCTCTCCATCCAAGCATATGGGAGATTGTAGAGAGTGGAATGAAATTTGATAGCTCGGTTAGTCCCATGTTTATAAATGAACAAATCCATAAAAATGCACAAGCTACTACTGTCCTTTTAGCATCTTGTGCAGGGAAGAATACAATAAGGTGAGCGGCTTGGACAATGCCAAGCAGATCTGGGACACCCTCAGGATCTCACATGAGGGGAACGACGTCACCATGCTCACCAAGATGGAGTTGGTGGAGGGCGAGCTTGGGAGATTTGCAATGATAAGGGGAGAGGAGCCAACCCAAACATACAACCGGCTCAAGACCCTCATCAACAAAATAAGGAGCTACGGAAGCACGCGATGGACGGACCACGACGTCGTTCGTCTAATGCTAAGGTCTTTTACTATCCTTGATCCACATCTTGTGAACAATATTCGTGAAAATCCTAGGTACACCAAGATGTCGCCCGAAGAAGTTCTTGAGAAGTTCGTAAGCGGGCGAATGATGATCAAGGAGGCTAGATACGTCGACGATGCATTAAATGGCCCAATCCAAGAGCCTCAAACTATTGCTCTCAAGGCAACGAGGAGCAAGGAGGCGCTACCTAGCAAGGTGGCGCAAGTTGAGGCGGCCGGGCTTAATGATGAAGAGATGGCCCTCATCATCAAGCGCTTCAAGACGGCGCTAAAGGGTCGCAAGGGGCAGCCTAACAAGAACAAGACGAAGGGGAAGCGCTCATGCTTCAAATGTGGTAAGATTGGTCATTTTATCGCTAATTGTCCCGATAATGATAGTGACCAGGAACAAGGGAACAAGCGGGAAAAGAAGAAAGCTTACAAGAAGGCTAAGGGCGAGGCACATCTTGGCAAGGAGTGGGACTCGGATTGTTCATCATCCGACTCCGACAATGAAGGACTCGCCGCCACCGCCTTCAACAAATCGGCCCTCTTCCCCAACGAGCGTCACACATGCCTCATGGCAAAGGAGAAGAAGGTATGTACTCAAAATACTACTTATGCTTCTTCAAGTGAGGACGAGTCTAGTGATGATGATGAAATAGATTATTCATGTTTATTCAAGGGCCTAGATAGAACCCAGGTTGATAAAATTAATGAATTAATTGATGCCTTGAATGATAAGAATAAGTTATTAGAAAAGCAAGAGGATTTGTTGTATGAAGAGCATGATAAGTTTGTAGAGGCTCAAAAATCCCTTGCTTTAGAAATTAAACGGAATGAAATGCTTTCTTGTGAATTGTCTGCATGCCATGACTCAATTTCTAGTTTAAAAAATGTTAATGATAATTTAAATGCTAAGTTAGAAATAGCTAGTAAATCAACATCTTGTGTAGAAAATGTTGTAATTTGCAATAGGTGTAAAGATTTTAATGTTGATGCTTGTAGTGAACACCTAGTTTCAATTTCTAAATTGAATGATGAAGTGGCTAGTCTTAATGCCCAACTTAAGACTAGCAAGAGTGAATTTGACAAGCTAAAATTTGCAAGGGATGCCTACACAATTGGTAGACACCCCTCAATTAAGGATGGTATTGGCTTCAAGAGGGAAGTCAAGAACTTAACAAGCCATAAGGCTTCCATCTCCACAAAGGAGAAAGGGAAGGCCCCTATGGCTAGTAGTGCTAAAAAGAACCATGCTTTCATGTATCATGACAGGAGACATTCTAGGAATGTTTATAGAAGTTATGATGTTTTTAACTCTCATGCCATGATTGCTTCTAGTTCTTCTTTTATGTATGAAAGAAATTTGACTAGGAAAAATGTTGTTCATCATACACCTAGAAGAAATATTGTTCATGCTCCTAGGAAAGTAATGAATGAACCTTCTACAATTTATTATGCTTGCAATGCTTCCTTTGCTATTTGTAGAAAGGATAAGAAGGTAATTGCTAGGAAGTTAGGGGCCAAATGTAAGGGAGACAAAACTTGCATTTGGGTCCCTAAGACTATTGTAACTAACCTTGTAGGACCCAACATGAGTTGGGTACCTAAGATCCAAGCCTAAATTTGTCTTGTAGGTTTATGCATCCGAGGGCTCAAGCTGGATTATCGACAGCGGATGCACAAACCACATGACGGGGGAAAAGAGGATGTTCTCTTCCTACGTCAAGAACAAGGATCCCCAAGATTCAATAATATTCGGTGATGGGAACCAAGGCAAGGTGAAAGGGTTAGGAAAAATTGCTATTTCATCTGAGCACTCTATTTCTAATGTGTTCTTAGTTGAGTCGCTTGGATATAACTTGTTGTCTGTGAGTCAACTCTGTAATATGGGATATAACTGTTTATTCACAAATGTAGATGTGTCTGTCTTTAGAAGAAGTGATGGTTCATTAGCTTTTAAGGGTGTACTAGACGGCAAACTTTATTTAGTTGATTTTGCAAAAGAGGAGGCCGATCTAGATGCATGCTTAATTGCTAAGACTAGCATGGGCTGGCTGTGGCATCGCCGCTTAGCACATGTGGGGATGAAGAACCTTCACAAGCTTCTAAAGGGAGAACACATGGTAGGTCTTACTAATGTGACTTTTGAAAAAGATAGACCTTATGCAGCTTGTCAAGCAGGTAAACAGGTGGGAAGCTCTCATCATCCCAAAAATGTGATGACCACATCAAGACCTTTGGAGATGCTTCATATGGACCTCTTCGGACCCATCGCCTATCTAAGCATAGGAGGAAGTAAGTATGGTCTTGTTATAGTTGATGATTTTTCCTGCTTCACTTGGGTATTCTTTTTGCAGGATAAATCTGAAACCCAAGGGACCCTCAAGCGCTTCCTCAGGAGAGCTCAAAATGAGTTTGAGCTCAAGGTGAAGAAGATAAGGAGCGACAACGGGTCCGAGTTCAAGAACCTTCAAGTGGAGGAGTACCTTGAGGAGGAAGGGATCAAGCACGAGTTCTCCGCTCCCTACACACCACAGCAAAATGGTGTGGTAGAGAGGAAGAACAGGACGCTCATAGACATGGCAAGGACAATGCTTGGAGAGTTCAAGACCCCCGAGCGGTTTTGGTCGGAAGCCGTGAACACGGCTTGCCACGCCATCAACCGGGTCTACCTTCACCACCTCCTCAAGAAGACTTCGTATGAGCTTCTAACCGGTAACAAACCCAATGTATCTTACTTTCATGTATTTGGGAGCAAATGTTACATTCTAGTGAAGAAAGGTAGAAATTCTAAGTTTGCTCCCAAAGCTGTAGAAGGGTTTTTGTTAGGTTATGACTCAAATACAAAGGCGTATAAAGTCTTCAACAAATCATCGGGTTTGGTTGAAGTCTCTAGCGACGTTGTATTTGATGAGACTAATGGCTCTCCAAGAGAGCAAGTTGTTGATCTTGATGATGTAGATGAAGAAGACGTTCCAACATCCGCAATATGCACCACGGCGATTGGCGATGTGTGACCACAGGAACAATTGGAGCAAGATCAACCTTCTTCCTCAACAATGGTGCATCCCCCAACTCAAGACGATGAACAGGTTCATCAAGAGGAGGCGTGTGATCAAAGGGGAGCACAAGATGATCATGTGATGGAGGAAGAAGCACAACTGGCACCTCCAACCCAAGTTCGAGCGACGATTCAAAGGAATCATCCCATCGACCAAATTTTGGGTGACATTAGCAAGGGAGTAACTACTCGTTCTGGATTAGTTAATTTTTGTGAGCATTACTCCTTTGTCTCTTCTATTGAGCCTTTCAGGGTAGAAGAGGCCTTGCAAGATCCGGACTGGGTGTTGGCCATGCAGGAGGAGCTCAATAATTTCAAGAGAAATGAAGTTTGGACACTGGTGCCTCGTCCCAAGCAAAATGTTGTGGGAACCAAGTGGGTGTTCCGCAACAAACAAGACGAGCACGGGGTGGTGACAAGGAACAAGGCTCGACTTGTGGCAAAAGGTTATGCCCAAGTCGCAGGTTTGGACTTTGAGGATACTTTTGCTCCTGTGGCTAGGCTAGAGTCCATTCGTATTTTGCTAGCATATGCCGCTCACCATTCTTTCAGGTTGTTCCAAATGGATGTTAAGAGCGCTTTCCTCAACGGGCCAATCAAGGAGGAGGTGTACGTGGAGCAACCCCTGGCTTCGAGGATGAACGGTACCCCGACCATGTGTGTAAGCTCTCTAAGGCGCTCTATGGACTTAAGCAAGCCCCAAGAGCATGGTATGAATGCCTTAGAGACTTTTTAATTGTTAATGCTTTCAAGGTTGGGAAAGCCGATCCAACTTTATTCACTAAGACTTGTGATGGTGACTTATTTGTGTGCTAAATTTATGTCGATGACATAATATTTGGTTCTACTAACCAAAAGTCTTGTGAAGAGTTTAGCAGGGTGATGACTCAAAAGTTTGAGATGTCGATGATGGGCGAGTTGAACTACTTCCTTGGGTTCCAAGTGAAGCAACTCAAGGACGGCACCTTCATCTCCCAAACGAAGTACACGCAAGACTTGCTAAAGCGGTTTGGGATGAAGGACGCCAAGCCCGCAAAGACTCCAATGGGAACCGACGGACATACCGACCTCAACAAAGGAGGTAAGTCCGTTGATCAAAAGGCATACCGGTCTATGATAGGGTCTCTACTTTATTTATGTGCTAGTAGACCAGATATCATGCTTAGTGTATGCATGTGTGCTAGATTTCAATCCGATCCAAGGGAGTGTCACTTAGTGGCTGTGAAGCAAATTGTTAGATATTTAGTCGCTACGCCTTGCTTCGGGATCTGGTATCCAAAGGGGTCTACCTTTGACTTAATTGGATATTCAGACTCCGATTATGCTGGATGTAAGGTCGATAGGAAGAGTACATCAGGGACGTGCCAATTCTTAGGAAGGTCCCTAGTGTCATGGAGTTCTAAGAAACAAACTTCCATTGCCCTATCCACCGCTGAGGCCGAGTATGTTGCCGCAGGACAGTGTTGCGCGCAACTACTTTGGATGAGGCAAACCCTCTAGGACTTTGGCTACAATCTGAGCAAAGTCTCACTCCTATGTGACAATGAGAGTGCTATCCGCATAGCAGAAAATCCTGTTGAGCACAGCCGCACAAAGCACATTGACATCCGGCATCACTTTTTGAGACCACTAGCAAAAGGGAGATATCGAAGTGTTTTATGTTAGCACCGAGAACCAGCTAGCCGATATCTTTACCAAGCCTTTAGATGAGAAGACCTTTTGCAGGCTGTGTAGTGAGCTAAATGTCTTAGATTCGCGGAACTTAGATTGATTTATAGCATACATATGTTTATGCCCTTGATCATGTTCCTTATGCATTTTGTTGTTTACCTATGGTGCTCAAGTTGTACAAACACTCCCCGGACCTCACAAGTCCTTTTGCAAGTGATGCACATATTTAGGGGGAGATGTGCTACAACTTGACCCTTTGAGACTAACCGTGTGCTTGAGTTTGCTTGATTTAGTCTCAAAGGAAGCTTGAAAGGGAAAAGGTGGACTTGGACCATGAAAGACTTCCACTGCACTCCGATGAGAGGGTAACTTATTCCAAGTTCATCTCATGTACTCTTATTGCCTTTGTACTCTTGTTTGAAGATTTTGGTGAGGCAATGGGGTTAAAGGGCCAAGATTGATCCCGTTTTGGTGCTTGATGCCAAAGGGGGAGAAAATAAGGCCAAAGCAATAAATGGATCAGCTACCACTTGAGAAATTTTGAAAATAGTAGAATAGAGCTTTTGGTTTGTCAAAACTCTCTTATTGTCTCTCTTGTCAAAAGTTGGCCTCTTGTGGGGAGAATGGTTGATTATGGGAAAAAGGGGGAGTTTTTGAAATCTTTGATCAATTTCTCTTGGAACAACTCTCTTTATGTCTCTATAATTGTGTTTGAATTAGAGATAGGAGATTGAGGTTGATTTGCAAAAACAAAACCAAGTGATGGCAAAGAATGATCCATATATGCCAATTTTGAATCAAAACAATTTTGAGTTCTCATTTGTATTGATGTTGCACTTCTGTTGGTTGCTTTTTGTTGTGTTGGCATAAATCACCAAAAAGGGGGAGATTGAAAGGGAAATGTGCCCTTGGGCCATTTCTAAGTATTTTGGTGATTGAGTGCCAACACAAGTGCCTAAGTGAAAATCTATGCCAATTGATGGACAAAGTGCAAATCAAGCCTAAAGGTATGTTTCTAGACTTAGTACATTATATTGAGAACTGATGTATTGTGTCTAAGTGCTGGAAACAGGAGAAATCAATCTGGAGATGATTTGCCTCGTTCAGCCAAAGTCTGCTCAGTCTGGGTGCACCGGACTGTCCGGTGGTGCACCGGACAGTGTCCGGTGCGCCAGGCTGGCTCTGGCGAACTTGCTATTCTCGGGACTTCGACGACGGTGTACGGCTATAAATCACCGGACTGTCCGGTGAGCCATTCACAGGCGAAGTTGTCGCTCTCGGGATGTGATTAACGGCGTACGGCTAAAAATCACCGGACTGTCCGGTGGAGCACCGCACTGTCCGGTGAGCCAACGGTCAGCCGGGCCAACGGTCGGCCGAGGATTCCGCGCGCGACGCGTGGCCGAGCCAACGGTCACAATGGGGCACCGGACTGTCCGGTGTGCACCGAATAGTGTCTGGTGCGCCAACGGCTCTACATCTACAACGGTCGACTTCGCCAAATAAGGAAACAAATCCGCACCGGACAGTGTCCGGTGGTGCACCGGACTGTCCGGTGTGCCAGGCGACAGAAGGCAAGAATTGCCTTCCTGGAATGCTCTCAACGGCTCCTAGCTACCTTGGGGCTATAAAACGGACCCCTAGGCGCATGGAGGAGCACACCAAGCATTCTCTAAGCATTCCTAAGCACCAAGACTTCGATTCCGCGCATTTAATTCTTTGTGATAGCATCTAGAGCTCTATTTGAGTTGTGAACTCGTCGGGTTGTGTTGTGAGCTCTTGTTGCGACTTGTGTGCGTGTTGTCGCTCTGATTTCGTGTCTTGTGTGTGTTGCTCATCCCTCCCTTACTCCATGCTTCTTTGTGAACATCAAAGTGTAAGGGCGAGAGGATCCAAGTTGTGGAGATTCCTCGCAAACGGGATATAATAAAGCAAAGCAAAACACCATGGTATTTAAGTGGGTCTTTGGACCGCTTGAGAGGGGTTGATTGCAACCCTCGTCGGTTGGGACGCCACAACGTGGAGTAGGCAAGTTTTGTACTTGGCCGAACCACGGGATAAACCACTGTGCCATCTCTGTGTTGATCTTTTTGTGGTTATTGTGTTTTGCTAAGACTCCTCTCTAGCCACTTGGCATTATTGTGCTAACTCCTAATCAAGTTTTGTGGCATTAAGTTTTCAAGTTTCACAGGATCACCTATTCACCCCCCCCCCCCCCTCTAGGTGCTCTCAGTAGCATTATAGACCGTATTGTTACTCTTGCTATCGTCAGGAAAGATCTGTCCCCTTTCTTGGTTTCCCCCTACATATATGGGATATTTTAAGAAATGAACGTCTTTTTTGTAGCGGGATCGAGGGAAAGAATGGGAAAGACAATTTCACTATATTTCTTACTGGGAATAGGGCCTATCACAAGAATATTTTTTTATTGGGATGATAACTCTAAAAAGAGAGATTTCCTATCTTTTCTTTCAACTCAGGAGAAATACGGTCGGGCGGCACTAATTCGAATCCCTCGGGCAAAATAAGAACAGCACCCACAACCAGCACAGCAATGGGCCCGCAAACCAATCAAAGTAGATCGGCGTATGAGGGATGCCAGAAGGAAGTCTTCAGATAGTTCATTCAGTCTCCTATCTAGGACAAATCGAGTTCTAGTTCTGATCTGGCTCGTACGCTACGTCAACTAAAGCAGCTGGGGCATCGGTGAATCAAATCTCTTGTCTCCAAATGGGAGGATATCCTCTTTTAAAAGTAGTTTAGTTCCATCTGCTATAGCTTGAAGCAGTCCCAGGGGGCCAGCATATTCAGGACCAATACGTTGTTGTATCGATGCGGATATTTCTCTTTCTAACCACACAATTACGAGTACTTCTATTGTGATTCCTAGTAGGAGGGCAAAAATGGGTAGAATCCATATAAGTCCGTAGATTTCTTTAAATAATTCCAATTTCGAAAAAGAATTGATAGTTTCTACCTCCAAAATTCTCCCAAAAATCCAATTTCATTTTTCAATGGGGTTAGATGATCTAGTTCTTAATATTATTAGTTAACTTAACTAATAGATTCCACAACAAATCTCTTGATTTTCTCTTTTTTACACTTCTGTATCTCACTCTATCTTGTTTTTTAGTATTATCTAAAATAACCGATGAATTATGAATTTTCCATAACTTAAACTGTGCTCAAGTGGAATTTGGAACATTCCAAAAAGTTGGAGATCCAACTACAAGGAGATAGGCAGCCTGATACCACATTGCTATGGTATCTTTCACCTCCATTTTTTGTTTGATTTGACATGAGGAACATCTCATGTCCTTTCTTTGACTCTTTTTCTTTTTTTGTATGGGAAATGATCCCAAATGATAAGTGAATAGGTGTGGAAGTTATAATTGTAAATAAACCTGACCCAAAGATGTGGATCATCCAAGGCACATTAGCATGGTGTACTCCTCCTATTTGAATCGGAGTTTGAAACCAAACAAACTTCTCCTTAGGAGGATAGATGGGGCGATTCAGGTGAGATCCCATGTAGATCGAACTTTCTATTCACTCGTGGGATCCGGGCTGTCCGGGGGGGCCACCGCGGCTCCTCTCTTTTCGAGAATCCATACATCCATTATCAGTGTATGGAGAGCTATCTCTCGAGCACAGGTTGAGGTTCATCCTCAATGGGAAAATGGAATGAAAACATTGGTGAGAATCCAATGCCCCGAAAACCCAAGGTTTCCTCCGCAAGGTTCGTCCATGGAGGGTGAGTCAGGGCCTAAGATCAGGCCGAAAGGCGTAGTCGATGGATAACAGGTCAATATTCCTGTACTACCCCTTGTTGGTATGGAGGGACGGAGGAGGCTAGGTTAGCCGAAAGATGGTTATAGGTTTAAGGACACAAGGTGACACTGCTTTTTCAAGGTAAGAAGGGGAATCCAAGAGCATCAAGGGGTACAAAAGTGATGCAAAAAGTTTATTTGATGCACTTGGCAACTTTGAGTTTTTGCTTGGTATGGTTATTGGCATGATATTTTATATTCTGTAAACAAAGTGAGTAAGAAATTGCAATCACCATACATGTGCATTGACTCTGCTTTGAATCAAATACAAGGTATGGTGCAATACTTTGAGGCATACAGATATGAGGGGTTTCCTTATAGTCTGATCATCTCCAAAGGCATTGCAGATGAAATGGGTCTAGAGGCATTGTTCGAGTAAAATGTCGTGCCTTGAGGAAGAAAGAATTTGGTAAAAGTAATGATCAAGAAGAAATTCTAGAGGCTGAAAGGGTTTTTAAAGTGAAATATTTTTTGGTTCTAGTTGATATGGTAATCACTTCTTTGAAAACCAGATTTGAAGAACCCATGGTGTTCAAAGATATATTTGGTTTTTTATTGAGATCAACTATCCTAAAGTCATTGAATGATACTGAACTAGAAGAGTCTTGCACCAAACTTGCAGACACTTTCTCTCATAATGGTTCATCTGATGTTGGGGTACATGATCTTATTTCTGAATTGAAGATTTTGAAATTTACTCTACCAGATGGCATATTGTCTGCTATGGAGATATTCAAGCATGTCATAGATTTAGATTGCTATCCTAATGTCTCAATCGCTTATCGAATATTATTTACTATGCCTATGACGGTTGCATCAGCTGAGAGAAGCTTTTCAAAATTGAAATTATTGAACAATTATTTGAGATCAACAATGACTCAAGATAGATTAAATGGTTTGGCAATTTTGTGCATTGAGAAGAAGCTGTTGGATGAGATTGATCTTAATGGTATAATCGACGACTTTGTATCACAAAATGTTAGAAGAAATTTTTAGCATGATATCATGTGACATGTGACAAGTAAGTGTTATGGCTCTAATTTATATTTTCCATCTTATAAACTTTAAGGCATGGCATAGAAGTTTTTTCATTGAATGTTCAATAATTTGTGTTTATAATTATATATATAGTGTACATACACGGTGGATGGGACCTCCATATTAGATTTCGCCCTAGGCCCCCAAAAAGTCAGAAACGGCCCTGCACATGTCACCACAAGAGCAAGAGGAAGCAACTCGATCTGAGATCCTACATGCGTGCATGGCTTGATGGCTTTGTGCATCACCAGTCATCTCATATTGTCATCCGCAGTAGTTATATAAACTACTCCTTAAATATAAATTTAAAAAGCTTTCAGGAAAAAAACTCTTCTTCTATAGTTATATAAATTAGGTTCCTAAATTTACAAACTCCATACAAAATTGAATTTTATCCCTACATTTATCAACCTTGTTGGGACTCTCGAAATTAACGTGTTCGGTACCTTGAAATAGGGGTACCCCTTGTTACAAGGGAAAGACGCTATGCCGGCGGGAAAGTCTCTAGTTGTGCGGTAAGCAGGCTCACCGTCGCGCAACCTCAGCTGCCTTGAGGTCGCCACGTGGCCAAGGGAAAGGACGTGCCCCGGATACACAAAGTGGGTCCGGACCTACTACGTGGGAAGCACCCGACCCCGTGCATGATGGGCGGACCTCCGAAAAAGATCCCGGACCCTTCCGAGTAGGGTCCGGACAAATCACCACCGGGTCCCGGGATTCTGGAGCAGGGAATACCCAGACCCTGCCTTGAGAGGGGTCCGGTGCTAACACGTGTTCGGGGCTTGCACCGTGCTTCCCGCTCAGGCAGAGACCCGCCGCTGCCGCGTGGCTTGTGGCTCATGACGTAAGCCAACGGGTGGAGTCTGACGTTGGGCCACTGAAGCCGCACAGTCTCTGCATTTATTACAGAGAGGACACGCCGCCTGCCACCAAGCCAGCGAACGATGTGCCCCCTCGGCATTTAATGCGTCCAGTCCTCTTCGCTGGCAGGCGGTGTCAGACGGCGCGCCTGTCCAATCTATCATCAAGTAGTGTGCCCAAGCCACACGGCGCCTGTGCTCGTTATCCCTTCCGCGCAAAGCTTCCCCTGCACGCCGAGGATACGCAGATCTCGGGTGTCAGGACGCTATAAGATCGCCCCAGTAGCAAACATTTGTGGCTCCAAGTGTTATATTCGTTATGTCCCTGGGCCCGCATGTCGGAGCTCAGTACCTTTGTGCATGCCCCCCTTCAGCTATAAAAGGGGAGGCATGTGGTGTTACAAGGGGGCCCAAGCTAGGCTCACTCAGACACTCACAAGTTCATACAAGCTCTCAAGCAATACATCACACAGTGGAGTAGGGTATTACGCTCCGGCGGCCCAAACCACTCTAAACCCTCGCGTGCTCTTGTGTGTTTGTCCATCAGTCTCGTAACAAGCAAAACGCTTAGGCCCCTCCTCTTCTTAGGATTTAGGGCGGGTGCAATCCGCCACCCGGCCAGAGAGATTTCCCCTCCGACATTTGGCGCGCCAGGTAGGGGCGCTAGGCTTTTAGATTTTTGCTTGTTACCTGATCGACACCATGGTCTATATCGCCGAGCACCAAGATGAGACCTCCAAAGATTTCCTCTTGGAGGAGGGGGCCGCATCTGCTACGCCGAAGAATTCCGACTGCCCAACACCCGGTGCCGCAGCTGTGCGCTCCGCATGGCAGCACGCACCGGCACAGGCGTCCCGAACTCCATCGGGGGTCGCTCCCGTCGGAGCGCTCTCCGCGGCCAGGGAGTTGCTGCGTCACCCACCAAGTTCCTCAGCCTCGCCAGGGGCTATAGGACAATGGCGTGATGACGTGGATCGCCTCCTTGGCATAGCACACATTGGCTCGGTCAGGCCCATCCCGACGCCGGTACGAGGCGTTGGCCTCGGTGCGCTCGCCCTCGGTGAGGGCTGCGCCGACCAAAGATCTACGAGCAGGGCTCGATTGTAGACGAGTGGCAGAAGATACGCAAGTCCCCCCGGAGAGGCCAGAAGACCTACGGGACGAACTCAACCGCAGGCGTGCGGGCAAGAATGCCCGCCTCTCTTTAGGAAGGACGCATGAGTGTCGTCGGAGCCTCGAGGGTCACAACCTCGAGCAAGATCTCGCTGCGGTCGCGCCGCAGGGCCCGAGAGATGCCCGATTCTAGACGAGCATCCTGTTGGCTAGAGTAGGCTGAGTCGCCCTAACGGACCACCTCCGTGCGGCGACGTGGCCAACCAAGTTTTGTCCACACCTGCCAGAAAAGTACGATGGTACGATGAACCCGTCAGAATTCCTGTAGGTCTATGTCACCGCCATTACAGCGGCAGGTGGGGACACCGCCGTAATGGCGACCTACTTTCATGTAGATCTGTCTGGGCCAGCCCGGACTTGGCTCATGAACCAAGCCCCAGGGTCCATACACTCCTGGGAAGAGCTCTGCGCGGTTCATGGCAAACTTTGCCAGCGCCTACCAGCAGCATGGTGTAGAAGCACACCTCCATGCAGTAAGGCAGGAACCCGGGGAAACCCTTCGGGCGTTCATTTCCTGCTTCACCAAGGTACGTGGGACGATCCCTTGTATCTCAGATGCTTCCATCATCACTGCTTTTCGGCAGGGAGTGCATGACGAAAAGATGCTGGAAAAACTGGCCACGCGAGATGTGGACAATGTCACCACACTCTTCGCTCTGGCTGAAAAATGTGCTAGGGCCGCCGAGGGCCGTGCTTGGCACTCGGCGCCACAAGCTGGGGTCACCCAGACGGGCGGTTCGGGTGCTGTCGCCTAGGGCGATAGCAAAAAGAAAAAGAGAAACAAGGGCCGCGGCCGCGAGAAGCAGCAGGTTGCTGCTCTAGTCATCACTGCCGCGGCTGGGGGTCGGGGTAAGCGCAACAAGCGCTCACGGCCCTAGGAAGGCAACGGCAACACGTGCCCAGTGCACCCCAACAGCCGCCATAGTGCCGTCGACTGCCGGGAGATTATCAAACTCGTAAAGCACGTTAGCGAGTGGCGCGAGCAGTCCCCCAGGGACGGCTCGCCGCCTCGTCGTTGGCTTCACAAGGAAGCGGCCGACGAAAGGGCTACGGTTGTGGGGGACAGGACCTCGGCTACCAGTCGCCCAAGAGAAACCTTGAGGACATTTTCACTGAAGAAACTGACTCCAGCAACAATGACGACCGCCGCAAGAAGCTGTATGTCATGTACGGCAAGAGCTAGGAGCTCGTCTCCCGCAGGAGTGTCAAGTCCCTGCGATGGGAGGTCCTGTCAGCAGTCCCAGGAGTCCCCAAAGCTGCTCCGCACCAATGATGGAGGAGCACCACCATCTCTTTCGGGGCACTCGAGTGCCCCGACAACATGGCGGGGGTCGACATACTACCGCTCATCATTGCCCCCATTGTCGCCAATATGCGGCTGCATCACGTGCTGATCGATGGAGGGGCTGGCCTCAATGTCATCAGCCATGCGGCGTTCAGGCAGCTGCAGATCCCGAGGTCCCGACTGGGGCCCTCCCGCCCATTTTCAAGAGTAGGCCCGTAGCCTGTGTATCCCCTCAGGAGCATTGCGCTCCCGGTTACATTTGGGACGGAAGAAAACTTCCGCACGGAGAACGTCCAGTTCGACGTCGCGGAGGTCAACCTCCCCTTCAACGCCATCATTGGGAGGCCGGCCCTGTACCAGTTCATGCCCATTGCCCATTATGGGTACTTGGTCCTCAAGATGCCATCCCCCGCAGGAGTCCTCAGCGTGCGGGGCAACAGCACCGCTGCGCTGGCGGCCGTCGAGAAGCTACATGCCCTGACGGCCGAGACCACTCGGCTGGATGGCGGAGGGAGAAGCCCCTCAGCCTCCGGTGCCAAAGCACCAAAGGTACAACCAACCGAAGCAGACGGCGGGCCCGCGAAGACCATCCAGGTCGGTGCATACCCATCCCGGACCACCCGCATCGTGGGAAATCTGGGAGAGAAATACGAACTCGCGCTCGTCACCTTCCTCCGGGCAAATGCTAACGTGTTTGCTTGGGAGCCGTCGCAGATGCCTGGGATCCCTAGGGAGGTGATTGAGCACCATCTGAAGATCTATCCGAACGCCAAGCTGGTAAGCCAGAAGCCTCGGAGACAGTCCGTGGAGCGGTAGGACTTCATCCACGAGGAGGTTCGGAAGCTGTTGCACGCTAGCTTCATCGAGGAGGTTCATCACCTCGTGTGGCTGGCCAACCCAATCATCGTGCCAAAAGCAAACGAGAAGCTCCGGATGTGCATCGACTACACCAGCCTGAATAAGGCATGCCCCAAGGACCCATATCCACTTCCACGTATAGATTAGATCGTGGACTCTACCTCGGGGTGCGACTTTTTGTCTTTCCTGGATGCCAACTCTGGTTTTCATCAAATCTGTATGTCTAGGGAGGATAGGAAGCACACCACTTTTGTAACGGTAGATGGGCTATACTATTATGTTGTGATGCCTTATGGTCTAAAAAACGCCCTGCCAACATTTGTTCGGGCAATGAGTAAGACCTTCGGGGACCTGATCCGGGACAAGGTGGAGGTTTATGTTGATGACATCGTGGTCAAGACTAGAAGGGGGTCGACTGTAGTAGAAGATTTGGCTCTAGTTTTCGACAAGCTGCGGGCAACCCGCACCAAGCTAAACCCGGAGAAATGCATCTTCGGCGTCTCCGCAGGAAAGCTACTAGGTTTTCTGGTTTCATACCGGGGCATTGAAGTGTGACGGAACCTCCCAAGTAATCAGGCCCACCTACAGTTGTCCTTGTCTAACAGACACCAGACACCCTGTAGATGTTCCTAAGTTACTTGACAAGCTCGGTATCTTTCCCGACCTTACCAGGAACGTTTCACCCGTCTTGCAGACATTACAGAACATCGAAGATAAAGAAATGCGGAAGCGAATTACATAAACTTACATTTATTTCAAAAGCAAGCTCGAGTTATTTTATTACAGACCAGTCTAAAAGTGAGTGCAGAGTAGTAATATTATACAAACCAAGGGAGGCACAAACTTCTCCCGATAAGCTATAAACAAAAGATCCTATGTGGAGGACCGAGTCCTCCCGCACTTCAGTCTTGTTTTTCTTCTTTGGGAACCACCCTGGCACAGAAGCAACAAAAGTCTACTACTTCCTCACCTAAAAACAACGAAGGGATAAACCCTGAGTATGGAATTACTCAGCAAGTCTTACCCGACTAAGGAAAAGACTCTCAAGGGTATGCTGGATAAATGGGAGTCAAGGAGAGGCTTTAGCAAAAATCAACTTATATTTTTGCAGAAGTAGCTTACTAAAGTGAGTCCTTACTTTCAATCTTTTAACGCCATATTAAGTATTAATAGACTCTATTTGCATCTAGTCTAATTTCAACATCTCATCAATACAACACCATTTTTATCCATAGTGTTCACATCCTGACTTTAGGTTGTAGAAAAGTGACCAAGTCTTCATAACCGCGAAGGTACGGCGATCCGAATCGATTATACTCAGCTGAGGATCTCCAATCACACGACATATGTAGCACTTAACCCTTGCATATGTCAACCCGCCACCGGGGTTCTTAAGACCGGATCAGGTTCACGCAAACCGAGAGCACAGATACACCACCGTCCAGCCTCTTGCCACGGAGGGTACACGCTACTCTCGCCACCGCTCCACTCCCATTTCGTGTTATCTTATTCTGGCCTTAGTCTGCCCGAGGCAAGGCTTACCCATGACGAGGCATGTGACCAGTTAAAGGGTCCTCGGTCAGCACGCCTACATACGTGTTAATCCTTAACCAACCTGGGTAGAACATCACCTGTTCCTACCCCAAGTCTCAATTTACGTATTTCCATCCTTAGGATTGTGTCTGTTCCTTAGGATGAAAGAGCATCACAGGGAACTTTGCAGTAAGATCCCATCATTGCTCCAAATGAAAATATTCTTGCAGGTAGAAGCCGTCCTTTCTCGAGTTAAATTAAGGACAACCTCTATCCACAAGATCTAAGCAAGGCTAAGCATTTTTGTAAATCATAATTTTGATACTTCACAGAAGTATCTATAAAGGTATGGATATCAAGGAAAGCAATGCATCAAAGGGTTTCAAGTAACTCCTATGAACCTAATGCACATTTCACTAGACTTAAGTGAGCGAAAAGTATTTTTAAAAACACAAGGAAAAGGGTTGCATGCACCGGGGCTTGCCTTTGTTATCAGGTGAGTCCTGCTCGGATCCACAAATATCGAAGTAAAAGCAATTGCCTGTTTGAGGATCTGAGGATGGTGGTATCCCTTCTTCAGAGACTTCTTCTTCTTCTTCGTGCTCTAATATAACCATATATATGCATAAGAATGGATGTCATGGGATGCTCATGAGGATGCAAAGATAATATAAACTTATTATCTAAGTCTTGAGTACAACTTTCCTTCACGGTACTCCGAGAACCTAGGGTTTCCGGAGTCAGTAAAGGAGTTCATGGAGCAGGGGGGTTGGTTTTGGGTTTAGTGATCAAACAAGGTCCAAATCAACTCAAATTCTACCCAAGGCTTCTAAATATTGGTTTAAGTTCACATAAAAATTTTGAGCATTTTTGGGATTACTATTTATCTTTTAAAAATCCAGAATTACTTCTTTAGGCTATTTTAAATGCCCTAAAATTCCTTATTTATCTAAAAATCATGAAACTATTTTTATTAAATTCTAGGGAAATTAACAAGCCTAGGAAAATTAGTTTCACAATTTTAGCATTTTTCTACATTTTTCTATATATTTCTAAAGCTCTGTGGAAAAAGAAAAAGGAAAAGCTTCAATAGTAACGGGCTGAAACCAGCCCAGACGGCCCAGCCCAGGGGGAAAAGCGCGCGCGAGCGCCCGCGCCCTGGCGACTTTGCAGAAAGGGCCTCGGGTCTCTGGCTAAATACGAATGAGTTCAGTTACTATTTGAATCAGTCACTGACCAAGTGCAGAAAAGTCCCTGCACTTCATCCTATTCACAATCGGGAGTCCACGACGCCGTTCACGCGCCACCGCGCTCCGGCGAGCATTGGACTGGCCAAACGGGGCTATGTCCGGCGCTCCCGAGCGACATAAACCGGATTAAACTCCCACTGATCATTTCCCTTAAGTTAATTTCAAGAACGACCAACTACCAAGCTCTGGCCACGGTGACCGAGAGAATTGCGGACGGATGTGTGCGTTCCCGTCGATTCATGGCGGTCTAACTCGATTCAATGGTTCGGTAAGCATCAAGAGGAAGCAAGGACGTTGAAACAAGGGAACCGAGGGTGAGATCGGACCTGAAACGGGCTGACCACGGCGAGGTTGGCTTCGTAGCGTTCTTCGGTCGATTTGGGGGTAATCCCAAATTAGAGAGCTACGGGGAGGGATTGGAGATGAGAGTGGGTGCGATAACTTGCGAATTACATGGCGCAACCAGCCTGGCCCTCAATTTATAGAAGGGCAACGCGGTTGGCCACGAATTTGAGGAGGACGCGCGGCGGTCGGAGGTGGAGAAGAAGCACCGGGCGCGGTGAATACGTGTCCACCGTCGTGGCAGTTACTCCGGCGACGATGGGATGGCCTAGGGGAGTCATGACGGCACTGTGGAAAAGCTAAGCCACGCGGCGCACGGTGGTAATCGTCCAACGGCGGCGAGCTCTTATCCCGATCATCCGATGAGTAAGGGGGAGGAGTACCGCGACTGACCGGGTGGCCTCCAGCTCACCGGCGGCGAGGACTCATACCGGCTGTGCTTATCCAATGACCACTGAGCACGAATCGTGACGAGCCGCGATCAATGGCGACGGCTACCGGCGACGAGCAAGGATAGGATCTTCTTCAGTATACCTGTTACTGTACCATGGTGAATACCAGTTCAGAGTGACTGACAGAGCACATTGGAGCCCAGTTTTCTCAATTTTTTGTGTGAAACCTAAGCCAACTCTCTGTAGTAAAGTTGTAGAACTATAATCCCTCTACAACTTTGCTACAATGTGTATTCACAAAAAGTCACTGGATCAAGGTTTAATTCTCCCACAAAGTCGACCCTGTTACACTGAAAGGCTGAATTTCAGAATGAACTAGCCTGACAGTCAGACTTTGATTGGGTTTTTCTCCAAATTTCTCATAACAACTGAGCTCACATTCTTCAGCAAAGTTGTTCTCCTATAATTGGTCTACAAGTTTGATGTGGTACCCCAGGGCAAAAACCCTATATACTGAAAGATACAGGGCTCCAAAGTTGAGCCAATTTCACTGAAAATCAGACTTAGACTATTAAGGACTTAAGAGTTGAGTTTTGCAAATAAGCCCAAAACTTAGGGTTTACTTGCAAATTCACATATTTGTGACCCAAATGACTCAAGATACTTATTTAACTTGATTTTTGCACTTTAGTCCAAAAGTGGACTAATTTTGCACTTAGGTCCCTAGGGTTTGGTTTTAGGGTTTTCCAGGGTTCCAATTGGGGTTTCTAGTATCCCAGGGGTATAATTGTGATTCAACTTTATTCTTGGAGTCATTTTATGACTTTTACCCTAAATCTTTTAGGTTTTCTCAACTTAGGTTAAGTTTTACCCCTTTAATCACTATTTAGGGTTAAGTCCTTTAACCAGGGTCCTATTTGTAAAACATTAAAACAATACAACTTGTTTGAAATTTTTGCCTAGTGAATGCACTCTAGGTGTGTCAAACATATGCAATGCCACTGCTTATGATGTCATGCTCAAGTTTTAGTTATAGTAACACCAGGGGTGTTACATCCTTCCCCCCATAAAAGAATCTCGTCCCGAGATTTAAAGTCCTAGGGTGAGTAATGGAAAAGGAAATGTGTCACATTTTTATTTCCTTATTTCTGGTACAAGGCAGGGGTGGTGTGGGGGTTCATTCCTTTATTATACAGCTATACAAACTTTACAACTTACAAGAGGCTAGAAAGCCTGGGAAATTCTTATCTAAGAAGTCTTGGGTTTCCCATGTAGCCTCATCTTCAGAATGCTGGTTCCACTGTATCTTATAAAACTTGAGAGTCTTTCTCCGAGTAACCCTGTCCTTTTGATCCAGAACTCGAATGGGATGTTCCGAGTATGTTAAATCTGGTTCCAGGACAACATCAGTTACTTCAACGGTTCGGTCGGGAACCCGAAGACACTTCTTCAATTGTGACACGTGGAACACATTATGCACAGCAGACAATGTTTCGGGTAGTTGGAGTCGGTACGCCACTGGTCCACATTGTTCAAGCACCAGGAATGGACCAATGTATCTGGGTGCAAGCTTCCCTTTAACCCCGAAACGCGATACACCCTTCATTGGTGAAACTTTCAAGTAGACATAGTCGTCTACCTGAAAACATAAGGGTTGTCGTCGTCGGTCTGCATAACTCTTTTGTCGAGTCTGAGCTTTCTTCATATTATGAATAATTTTCTGAACCTTTTCTTCGACCTCTTTCACCATATCAGGCCTAAAGAAGTATCTTTCTCCAGGTTCAGACCAATTTAGCGGAGTTCGACACCGTCGCCCGTATAAAGCTTCAAAAGGTGCCATCTTGATACTTTCTTGATAACTGTTATTATATGAAAACTCCGCTAGGGGCAAACATTCATCCCATTTTTGCGAGAAGTCCAGAACACATGCCCGCAGCATATCCTCGAGGATTTGATTCACTCTCTCAGTCTGTCCACTGGTTTGAGGATGATAGGCCGAACTGTGGAGTAACTTAGTACCCAGGGATTTATGAAGTTCTTCCCAGAATTTGGATACGAACGGAGGTCCACGATCCGACACTATAGTCTTCGGAATACCATGTAGACTGAGAATACGGGCAATGTATAATGCTGCATAAGTGGCTACTGTATATGTGACCTTGACAGGTAAGAAGTGGGCAATCTTTGTGAGTCGATCAACGATAACCCAAATAGAATCATACCCTTTTGCGGTCCTGGGCAATCCCACAATGAAGTCCATGCTTATGTCTTCCCATTTCCATGTTGGTATTGGTAATGACTGCAATGGACCGGCAGCTTTCATGTGTATGGCCTTGACACGTCTGCAAGTGTCACACTTAGCCACATAGCGTGCAATTTCAATTTTCATCTTTGTCCACCAGTAATGTTGCTTTAAATCTTGGTACATCTTAGTGCTTCCAGGATGAATAGAATAACGACTAAGATGTGCTTCATCAAGAATTTGCTGGCGAAGTTCTTCGTTCTTTGGCACTACTATGCGGTTGTTAAACCATAACACACCTTGATCATCTTCCTTGAAACATTTGGCTGTTCCAGCCCTTATCTTCTCCCGTATGTGCTTCATACCCAGATTATCCTTTTGAGCATCACTTATCTTCTGTAGAATGATTGACTCAAGCCTTAACTGATTTAGAGTCCCATGCTGGATTATCCCCAGGTTTAGCTTCTCCATTTCTTGACATAAAGTGTTCTCGGAGGTCTTTGCCATAAGACAGTGGCAGGAAGTCTTACGACTTAATGCATCTGCCACCACATTGGCTTTGCCTGGGTGATAATGGATCTCCAGTTCATAGTCTTTAATGAGCTCAAGCCATCGTCTTTGCCTCATATTTAACTCTGACTGGGTGAAGATGTACTTCAAACTTTTATGATCTGTATATATGTGACAGATATTTCCCAGCAGATAGTGACGCCATATTTTCAGGGCATGAACCACCGCAGCTAACTCCAGATCATGAGTTGGATAATGCTCCTCATGTCGGCGCAGCTGCCTTGAAGCATACGCAATTACTCGGCCTTCTTGCATCAGTACACAGCCGAGCCCACTGCCTGACGCATCACAATATACATCAAAAGGCTTAGTGATGTCCGGTTGAGCCAATACCGGAGCAGTGGTTAATAATGTCTTCAATTGCTCAAAGGCTTCATTACACTTAGAAGACCAATTGAACTTAATGTCATTCTTCAACAAACTTGTGATTGGCTTCACAAGCTTAGAAAAATCTGGTATGAATCTGCGATAATACCCAGCTAGTCCAAGAAAACTCCGGACTTGGTGAACAGTGGTTGGGGGTTTCCACTCCAGAATATCCTTGACCTTGCTAGGATCTACCGCAATTCCTTTAGCTGATAACACGTGCCCCAGAAATTGAATTTCCTCCAGCCAGAACGCGCACTTGCTGAACTTGGCATATAGCTGATGTTCCCTCAGGCGCGTCAATACAATCCGTAGATGCTGAGCATGCTCCTCTTCATTTTTAGAGTATATCAAAATATCGTCGATGAAGACCACCACGAACTTGTCTAACTCGGGCATAAACACCGAGTTCATCAAATAGGTGAAGTGGGCAGGAGCATTTGTGAGCCCGAAAGACATTACCAGGTATTCAAACAATCCATACCGCGTAGTAAATGCGGTCTTCGGTATATCCTCGGGCCGAATACGGATTTGATGATAGCCCGACCTGAGATCAATTTTAGAAAATACCCTCGCCCCAGTCAGTTGATCAAATAGGATGTCAATCCTTGGAAGAGGGTACTTATTCTTGATGGTAACTTCATTTAGGGCCGATAGTCCACGCACATGCGCAAGGTTTGATCCTTCTTCTTAACAAAAATGGCGGGACAACCCCATGGGGACGAGCTTGGCCGAATAAATCCTTTATTCAGTAGATCTTGTAATTGAATCTTCAATTCTGCCAACTCATTAGGGGGCATACGGTACGATCTTCGGGAGATGGGAGCCGTACCGGGTTTTAGCTCAATTACGAATTCTACATCTCTTTCAGGGGGTAGTCCAGGCAAATCTTCCGGAAATACATCTGGAAACTCACATACTACCGGAATGTTCTTGATCCCCGGTACAATGGCTTCAAATATTCTACCAGAAGCTTTGGCTGGATTGGTTTTGGGGAGAGACAAGAGAATTTCTTCTTGATTATAGCTCAACCTGACGGTTCTGAGTTCAGTGTTGAGAATTGCCTTGTGTTGAGTTAACCAATTCATACCCAAAATTACATCTATATCTTGGCCTTTCAGAACAATCATGTTAGCAGGAAAGTTTCGTCCGACCATTGTTACTGGCACTTCATAGGCCACTTCTCTAGTAAAAATATATCCCCCAGGTGAATGAATTTTAAATCCCCCTTTTGATTCATGACATGCAATGTGATGTTGCTCCACAAATGTCTTGCTAATGAAGGTATGCGAAGCACCAGAATCAAAAAGAATAATTGCAGGGTGACTGGCCACAGGAAACGTACCCATCATCACCGGCTCTCCCTCCGGTGTAGTGGCCACTTGGGTGTAATATACACGCCCCGTCTTCTTGGTATTTCTCCCCGCAGCATTTCCCTTGGGCTGAGTGGACTTCCCAGTTCCTTGCTGAGCATTGGATTGATTTTGCTTGGGGTACGGGCAGTCTTTAATAAAATGTCCCGACTTGCCACAGTTGAAACACCCAGTGGAAGAGCTGGGCAAGGCAGGGAATCGAGTGCCTGGGGCACCCGGCTGATTTGGGGAAGTGGAGGTATTGTTGGGGCGGATAATAATGGGTTGTTTGAAAGGGAATACTGGTGGACGAGAAAAAGTTTGGTTTTGGCTAGAAGGCCGGATGACGAACCGTTGCCTCTTCGCCAGGCCCTGATTAGGCCTCTCACCACTGAATCCCTTATTTTTCCCAGAACTTGCATATTTTGCCTCCACAGATAAGGCTGTACTGACAGCCTTTCCATATGTGAGATCAATACATGTGGCCATTTTTCGCTGCAACCGGTCATTTAGACCTCTCATAAAACAGTTCTTTTTCTTCAAATCAGTATTCACCTGATCAATGGCATACTGCGACAGGTGATTAAACTTGTTAAGATACTGATTGATGGTGTCTCCTCCTTGTTTCAGTTTCATAAATTCCTCTTGTTTCATATGCAGCACTCCTTCTAGTATGTAGTGCTCGCGGAAGGCTGCTTTAAATTCGTCCCAAGTGATTTGATGGTTGTCAGGTTGAATAGATACAAAGTTCCCCCACCAAGTACTGGCAGGGCCTCGGAGTTGCTGTGCCGCGAACAATGGCTTCTGTGTTTCCGAACAACGAAGAAGACCAAACTTCTGTTCAATGACACGTATCCACTCGTCGGCTTCGAGCGGGTCTTCTGCTTTGATGAATAGAGGTGGACGGGTTTCGGAGAAGTCCAGATAAGTAGTCTCACGGGGACCTTGCTGAAAACCTCTTCCTGCTTGTTGCTGGAACTGCTGCTGACCCGCCATTTCCCTAAGGAAGCGGGTATTGTCGGCGGTGGCATTCACCAAGGCAGCAATTGCCTCGGCTAACGTGGGTGGAACCGGAGGTGGATTTGGGGTGACATCCCGACCCCCAGAAGTTCCGGCTGCGTCCTGTCCGCGAGTCCTGGTCGGCATCTGAGGCAAAAACATTTGAATAAACATAATGTGCCAAAGAAAACCTTCCATTTTACATTACTATAAAGAGTAATGATACAGACTCGACACTACATAACAGGATACATTACCCATTTTACAAAAGTTCAACCTATTATACAACAGTACACCCTACAATACACTACTCTACTTTTATTACACCATTAGTCCTGCTTTCCGTTACTTTTGGCGGCCTCATCATTAGGTGTGGGAGTCCAGACGTCAACCAACCTCAAAGAAGGAGGGGGTTCAAAAAGGTCTAACTCCCCACCCAGCGCGCGTCCCGCAACGTGAGAGGATCCGGCTTCTGACTCAGCAGAGTGTACAGGCTCACTAGGGTGTAATTGTGAGTATAACACATGGACTTCCTCATGCAAAGTATTGCAGTAGACCTGCAGGTTGTCGACAGCTGAGCTAAGTTCTTTAATTCGGGCCTGAGCCCTCGCTTCCTTAGCACATGCCAACATATGAGACTGTACTGCCCAGTCAAGTGCTAAGTCCCGATCAGCCAGCTGATCCTGCAGGTGACGGATGTCCCTTCTTAGTTCATTGATTCTATCTCCGTTTGCGATCCAAGTATTGGTCCTGTGTCGCAGCGTTGCTTGAAGTCGACTCACTTCGGCTTCCAGGTCTCCTATAGGGTCATTACTTCCGCTGCTACTGCTTTCGTGTCGAGGGGCTAGTTGATGCCGGGGTACTCCAATTGGTCCCGTTGACTTACGTGCCGTTAGCCTTGTGCGTGGCGGCATCTTTCTAAGGGGGAAAATTTATTAGCATAATTCTTAGCATGATGCATGAATAAGTACAGAATCAACCTTGGTCGATTCAACCTTCTATACATTGCACTCTTCCTATCTGGTCTTTAAGATAAACTCTTCAGAATACTTAGGTAAGAAGAGAAAAGAATCTTTAGGTAAGACTTTTGAAAATCTTTTTGAAGATGCCTTATAATATCTGCAAAGAAGGGCTACGCTCCGATACCAGCTGTGACGGAACCTCCCAAGTAATCAGGCCCACCTACAGTTGTCCTTGTCTAACAGACACCAGACACCCTGTAGATGTTCCTAAGTTACTTGACAAGCTCGGTATCTTTCCCGACCTTACCAGGAACGTTTCACCCGTCTTGCAGACATTACAGAACATCGGAGATAAAGAAATGCGGAAGCGAATTACATAAACTTACATTTATTTCAAAAGCAAGCTCGAGTTATTTTATTACAGGCCAGTCTAAAAGTGAGTGCAGAGTAGTAATATTATACAAACCAAGGGAGGCACAAACTTCTCCCGATAAGCTATAAACAAAAGATCCTATGTGGAGGACCGAGTCCTCCCGCACTTCAGTCTTGTTTTTCTTCTTTGGGAACCACCCTGGCACAGAAGCAACAAAAGTCTGCTACTTCCTCACCTAAAAACAACGAAGGGATAAACCCTGAGTATGGAATTACTCAGCAAGTCTTACCCGACTAAGGAAAAGACTCTCAAGGGTATGCTGGATAAATGGGAGTCAAGGAGAGGCTTTAGCAAAAATCAACTTATATTTTTGCAGAAGTAGCTTACTAAAGTGAGTCCTTACTTTCAATCTTTTAACGCCATATTAAGTATTAATAGACTCTATTTGCATCTAGTCTAATTTCAACATCTCATCAATACAACACCATTTTTATCCATAGTGTTCACATCCTGACTTTAGGTTGTAGAAAAGTGACCAAGTCTTCATAACCGCGAAGGTACGGCGATCCGAATCGATTATACTCAGCTGAGGATCTCCAATCACACGACATATGTAGCACTTAACCCTTGCATATGTCAACCCGCCACCGGGGTTCTTAAGACCGGATCAGGTTCACACAAACCGAGAGCACAGATACACCACCGTCCAGCCTCTTGCCACGGAGGGTACACGCTACTCTCGCCACCGCTCCACTCCCATTTCGTGTTATCTTATTCTGGCCTTAGTCTGCCCGAGGCAAGGCTTACCCATGACGAGGCATGTGACCAGTTAAAGGGTCCTCGGTCAGCACGCCTACATACGCGTTAATCCTTAACCAACCTGGGTAGAACATCACCTGTTCCTACCCCAAGTCTCAATTTACGTATTTCCATCCTTAGGATTGTGTCTGTTCCTTAGGATGAAAGAGCATCACAGGGAACTTTGCAGTAAGATCCCATCATTGCTCCAAATGAAAATATTCTTGCAGGTAGAAGCCGTCCTTTCTCGAGTTAAATTAAGGACAACCTCTATCCACAAGATCTAAGCAAGGCTAAGCATTTTTGTAAATCATAATTTTGATACTTCACAGAAGTATCTATAAAGGTATGGATATCAAGGAAAGCAATGCATCAAAGGGTTTCAAGTAACTCCTATGAACCTAATGCACATTTCACTAGACTTAAGTGAGCGAAAAGTATTTTTAAAAACACAAGGAAAAGGGTTGCATGCACCGGGGCTTGCCTTTGTTATCAGGTGAGTCCTGCTCGGATCCACAAATATCGAAGTAAAAGCAATTGCCTGTTTGAGGATCTGAGGATGGTGGTATCCCTTCTTCAGAGACTTCTTCTTCTTCTTCTTCGTGCTCTAATATAACCATATATATGCATAAGAATGGATGTCATGGGATGCTCATGAGGATGCAAAGATAATATAAACTTATTATCTAAGTCTTGAGTACAACTTTCCTTCACGGTACTCCGAGAACCTAGGGTTTCCGGAGTCAGTAAAGGAGTTCATGGAGCAGGGGGGTTGGTTTTGGGTTTAGTGATCAAACAAGGTCCAAATCAACTCAAATTCTACCCAAGGCTTCTAAATATTGGTTTAAGTTCACATAAAAATTTTGAGCATTTTTGGGATTACTATTTATCTTTTAAAAATCCAGAATTACTTCTTTAGGCTATTTTAAATGCCCTAAAATTCCTTATTTATCTAAAAATCATGAAACTATTTTTATTAAATTCTAGGGAAATTAACAAGCCTAGGAAAATTAGTTTCACAATTTTAGCATTTTTCTACATTTTTCTATATATTTCTAAAGCTCTGTGGAAAAAGAAAAAGGAAAAGCTTCAATAGTAACGGGCTGAAACCAGCCCAGACGGCCCAGCCCAGGGGGAAAAGCGCGCGCGAGCGCCCGCGCCCTGGCGACTTTGCAGAAAGGGCCTCGGGTCTCTGGCTAAATACGAACGAGTTCAGTTACTATTTGAATCAGTCACTGACCAAGTGCAGAAAAGTCCCTGCACTTCATCCTATTCACAATCGGGAGTCCACGACGCCGTTCACGCGCCACCGCGCTCCGGCGAGCATTGGACTGGCCAAACGGGGCTATGTCCGGCGCTCCCGAGCGACATAAACCGGATTAAACTCCCACTGATCATTTCCCTTAAGTTAATTTCAAGAACGACCAACTACCAAGCTCTGGCCACGGTGACCGAGAGAATTGCGGACGGATGTGTGCGTTCCCGTCGATTCATGGCGGTCTAACTCGATTCAATGGTTCGGTAAGCATCAAGAGGAAGCAAGGACGTTGAAACAAGGGAACTGAGGGTGAGATCGGACCTGAAACGGGCTGACCACGGCGAGGTTGGCTTCGTAGCGTTCTTCGGTCGATTTGGGGGTAATCCCAAATTGGAGAGCTACGGGGAGGGATTGGAGATGAGAGTGGGTGCGATAACTTGCGAATTACATGGCGCAACCAGCCTGGCCCTCAATTTATAGAAGGGCAACGCGGTTGGCCACGAATTTGAGGAGGACGCGCGGCGGTCGGAGGTGGAGAAGAAGCACCGGGCGCGGTGAATACGTGTCCACCGTCGTGGCAGTTACTCCGGCGATGATGGGATGGCCCAGGGGAGTCATGACGGCACGGTGGAAAAGCTAAGCCACGCGGCGCACGGTGGTAATCGTCCAACGGCGGCGAGCTCTTATCCCGATCATCCGATGAGTAAGGGGGAGGAGTACCGCGACTGACCGGGTGGCCTCCAGCTCACCGGCGGCGAGGACTCATACCGGCTGTGCTTATCCAATGACCACTGAGCACGAATCGTGACGAGCCGCGATCAACGGCGACGGCTACCGGCGACGAGCAAGGATAGGATCTTCTTCAGTATACCTGTTACTGTACCATGGTGAATACCAGTTCAGAGTGACTGACAGAGCACATTGGAGCCCAGTTTTCTCAAATTTTTGTGTGAAACCTAAGCCAACTCTCTGTAGTAAAGTTGTAGAACTATAATCCCTCTACAACTTTGCTACAATGTGTTCACAAAAAGTCACTGGGTCAAGGTTTAATTCTCCCACAAAGTCGACCCTGTTACACTGAAAGGCTGAATTTCAGAATGAACTAGCCTGACAGTCAGACTTTGATTGGGTTTTTCTCCAAATTTCTCATAACAACTGAGCTCACATTCTTCAGCAAAGTTGTTCTCCTATAATTGGTCTACAAGTTTGATGTGGTACCCCAGGGCAAAAACCCTATATACTGAAAGATACAGGGCTCCAAAGTTGAGCCAATTTCACTGAAAATCAGACTTAGACTATTAAGGACTTAAGAGTTGAGTTTTGCAAATAAGCCCAAAACTTAGGGTTTACTTGCAAATTCACATATTTGTGACCCAAATGACTCAAGATACTTATTTAACTTGATTTTTGCACTTTAGTCCAAAAGTGGACTAATTTTGCACTTAGGTCCCTAGGGTTTGGTTTTAGGGTTTTCCAGGGTTCCAATTGGGGTTTCTAGTATCCCAGGGGTATAATTGTGATTCAACTTTATTCTTGGAGTCATTTTATGACTTTTACCCTAAATCTTTTAGGTTTTCTCAACTTAGGTTAAGTTTTACCCCTTTAATCACTATTTAGGGTTAAGTCCTTTAACCAGGGTCCTATTTGTAAAACATTAAAACAATACAACTTGTTTGAAATTTTTGCCTAGTGAATGCACTCTAGGTGTGTCAAACATATGCAATGCCACTGCTTATGATGTCATGCTCAAGTTTTAGTTATAGTAACACCAGGGGTGTTACATGAAGCTAACCCAGAAAAAATCAAGGCTATCAAGATAATGAGGCCTCCCGCCCATGTCAAGGACATCTAGAAACTTGCAGGATCTCTGGCTGCCCTTAGCTGCTTCATTTTGAGGTTGGCTGAGAGAGCACTGCCCTTCTTCAAGCTCCTACGGAAATCTAGCCCCTTTATCTAGACCGAAGAGGCGGAGCAAGCCTTCCGAGAATTGAAGCAGCACCTAACTTCCCTGCCGATCCTGGTCGCTCCAGAGCCGTGGGAACCAATGTACATGTACATTGCAGCGGCCGCAGAAGCAGTGAGCATGGTGTTAGTCACCGAAAGGGCGACACCAGGAGGACAGGGACCTGAGAACTTAGAGCCAGCGTCGGGCGCCCAGACTGTCCAGAAGCCGGTTTATTATGTCAGCGAGGTCCTCCATGAAGCGAAGGCCAGGTACCTCGAGACACACAAGCTCCTCTATGTTGTCCTAGTTGCGTCCAGGAAGTTGCGTCACTACTTCCAGACGCACAGAGTTGTGGTGGTGACCTCCTTTCCATTGAGGACCATCCTCCACAACTCAAACGCCACTGGCAACATCGCCAAATGGGTAGCAGAGCTCGCTGAGTTCTAGCTAGATTTCCAACCCCACCACGCTATCAAAAGTCAGGTCCTGGCCGACTTCATCGTGGAGTGGACTCCACCCCCATGCGCCCCTGGGGGCCCGGACCCCGTTCCGGGCCCCACACCTGCGGAGCGCAGGGGTCCGGTCTTCACCGAGCCCCACTGGACGCTCTTCTTCGACGGATCCGCCCACCAACAGGGTGCTAGCGCAGGAGTGGTCCTCGTCGGCCCAGACGGGGACTAGCTGAAGTATGTGGTACGCATCGAGTTCAAAGCCACCAACAACATGGCAGAGTACGAGGCGCTAATCTTCGGCCTATCTGCGGCCCTATCCCTGGGGGTTTGCCAGCTCCTCATAAAGGGGGACTCTCAGCTAATCATCAAGCAGGCACGCGGGGAGTGTAGCTGCAATGAGCCCAGACTCGCAGCTTACCTCCTCCATGTAAAGAAGCTGGAGAAGGAATTCGCAGCCCTGGAACTACAACATGTTCCCCGGGCCAACAACTCAGCGGCAGATGACCTCTCCCAGAGGGCATCAACTCGAGCACCCGTGCCCGAGGGCGCCTTCAAAAGGCGGTTGCTGAGACCCACCGCCCAGCCTGCCGAACTGGGCGAGGGGGCGAGACCGGCACCTTGAAGCCGGCGGTCCCGGTGGCGTCCTAGGACCCACCGAAGGCTGTGTGTGCACTAGAGGGCTTCACCAACCCCCTAGCACCACAACCGATAACTCAGAGTTGTCCCGATGCATGGATCTTCGAGATCCGGGACTACCTGAAGGAAAACATCCTTCCTGAAGACCATGTCTCCGTAGAGCGCATAGTACGGTTGGCTAAAGGGTACACGATGGTAGAAGGGGATCTCTACCACCGTGGCGCCAACGGTATTCTTATGTGGTGCATCACCCAGGAGGAGGGCCGTGAGTTGCTCACGGAGATCCATGGAGGGGAGTGCAGAAGTCATTCTTCATCCCACACACTGGTCGGTAAGGCCTTCCGGCATGGTTTTTACTGGCCGACTGCCCTCCAGGATGCGGCTGAGCTAGTAAAGTCCGGCGAAGCGTGCCAGTACCATGCAAAGCAGATACACACACCGGCTCAGGCTCTGCAAATGATTCCACCCTCCTGGCCATTCGCCGTATGGGGGGTGGATATACTGGGACCGTTTCCCAGAGCCGTTGGCGGCTACCGGTACCTCTTTGTCGCCATCGACAAGTTCACCAAGTGGCCAGAGGCCACCCCTGTGGTCAGCATCACCTAGGGTGCTGCTGTCGCCTTCCTCAATTCGATCGTCTGTAGATTTGGGGTCCCATGTCGTATCATTACAGACAACGGGACCCAGTTTACAAGTCAGATCTTTCAGGAATATTGCGAGGGCATCAGCACCCAGCTCTGCTTTGCATCTGTGGCTCACCCTAGGAGTAACAGACAGGCAGAGAGGGCAAATGCAGAGATCCTCAGGGGGCTCAAGACGCGCACCTATGACTGCTTAAAAAAGCATGGCGCAAATTGGGTCAGTGAGCTCCCATTCGTGTTGTGGGGGAACCGGACCACGCCCAGCCGAGCCACCGGGGAGACCCCATTCTTCCTGGTATACGGGGCTAAAGCTTGCCTTCCTCCAGAAATCATTATGGGCTCTCCGCGGGTCCAGTCTTTTGATGAGTCTACGAAGGAACAGCTGCGGCGTGAAGATGTGGACTTCATCGACGAGCACAGGTGGCAAGCAGCAATCCGAAATGCACGATACAACCAGACGCTCGGGCGCTACCACCAACGGTTTGTGTGTAGTAGGAAGCTTGAGGTCGGGGACCTGGTCCTAAGGCGAATACTGAACCGAGAAGGGCTCCATAAGCTCTCTCCCAGCTGGGATGGACCCTTCAAAGTGACAGAAACATGCCACCCCGGATGTGTCCGCCTCGCCACAGCTAACGGAGTACCTCTTCCAAATCCTTGGAACATAGAGCATCTCCGTAAGTTTTTACCATAAAAATAGGATTGGGGGTTCGGTCTCTTTCCCTGTAACCGAGAAGCACATTCATATGCGCCAGCCCGGAGAGGTCTGCCCTCAGTAAAACTGGTCTGTTGGCCTACATTCGTGTATATCCAGTTATAAGGAAGGGGTTCGGCCCATAGAACTGTTTTTATGTTGATTTTATTCCTAAAGGTTGCAACCATTATTACTGTCTCACCACCCATGTAGTTTTCTTCCTTGGCTGGTATAGCGATATCCGAACTGAGTAGCCAGACCCGGCAACCAGATGATGGGGTGGTTTGGGGCCGTGAAGTCGCTTGGTATGGTCAAGTACCATAAGCCTACACGCCCCACCGCCCTGTAGCCGGCCCTGTTGCGTGAATCAAAGGATAAGAAATACCAGCTGGCGGACCATATGGGTGCGCCACTAAAAATACCTAGCCAAGACTGTGTGCAGGTCGGGTCCCAGTTGGGGTTGCTCCTTTGGGGTCACGACACCAGTTCCTCCTTAAGAATCCTGGCATCCAGCCCCGACACGTCGAGGCCATATCCCAGGGGGGCCAAGTACCAGGGAAGAAGTTGGTAACAATGCACACAACAAAGGAAAAGTGGCATGCAGATAAGTTGTAATATCGCCCGATAAGTAGTACCTAAAGAGTATCTTACAAAGTCAAAGATATGTTACGACCCGCTCCCCAGCGGAACCCTCGTTTTTCTCCACGCAGGCCTGGCTACTCATCGTCAGTAGGGTCCCGCTGGAAGCGCCCGACCACCGCGTCCACAACGTCCTACATGCCCTCCCAGGCAGCATCTTCAGTATCGGCCACCGGACCCACGATGACTGGCCCCAAGGAGACAGCCGGGTCATGGCTCCGGAAGCATGTCAAGACGTATTCTATTGCCGACCGGCAAAGTCCGCTGCCCTCGGCCTCCAAGTGGGCTCCTGCTCAAACTCAGCCCGCTCTGAGGCGAATTGGTAGGACACCGCCTTAGTGCGTTCCTCCAGTTGGGTGCACCATACGCCAAGGCGCTGGTGCTCGATCTCGAGCGCCTCCCACTCCCGCCGGATAGCCACCTCGGTTACCCGAAGAGCCTGGTGAGCGCGGGACAGCACCTGGGGGAGGGGAGTTAATGTTGCTTCAGGTTTGGTGCTAGATCGGAGCGGTCGCCCAAGGATAACCTCCAGAGCCTCCGGAGTTGGCAGCGGGACAGAGCTGGACGCGCCTCCCACGCCTACCAATGATGGTGCACCCGACGGTATCGCCGCCGCTGGGTCTGCAACAGCTGTTGGCAACATTGCCACCTCTGGACCCCTAGCTAGAGCTTGGGAACTCGAAGGCGTCGCCTCAACGGTGACAGGTGCATCCTGGGGATGCAACGACGCCACCTTAGCACCAACGTCACCCTGCATGGTGGGGGCAAACGCAACAGGAACCTCTTCGGCCACTGCCAATGGTGGGCTTGGCACCGACGCTGATGAGGCTGTGGTAGCCACTGACGAATCGCCAGCTACGTCCCCACTAGATGGATGCTGCTGGGAACCAGCCCCACCGGTGGGCGTGGCGACCGAAGGGGGACGAGCGTCCACAGAAGCCGAAGAAGGGGGGCCTTGACAGGCAAAGGACGGGTCAAGACCTGTCGACGTAAAAGCTATGCTCGAAATTTGGCATTTGGGAGAGCCTAAGCTTACTTGGGACCATGAACCTTCCAGCGGCCTTGGAAGCGAGGCGCCCGTTGTCATTGTTGCTGCTGTTGTCGTCCCTGCTGTTGTTGCTGCCGCTGCCCCCACGGTGATGGCGGTCGGTCTGACATAGGCGGCGGTGGTGGTGGTGTCGAATCCGAAGGAGGTGGCGGTGGAGGGCTCACGCCCCTCTACTCGCCCTGGACCCGAGGTTCGGCCTCCTTACCCCCACCAGCTATCTTCCGACGCTTCTAGGGGGAGTCCGAAAGGGGTAGGTCCGAGACAAAGGACCCATCGGCGTGACGCAGTCGGTGTCGCCTTACTTCCTCCGACCTCCCGGCGGCATCCAGAGTGGAGGAGCTACATGCAGGCCCCTTGCCCTTGTCCGAGGAACTAGGGCCCGCAGGAGGAACTCTGGGGGCCACATCAGCGGGCTGGGGGCCTCCGACTACTGCACTAGGAATATGGATCCGCCGGTGGAGGTCCTAGCCACCGGTCTGGCGGACCGCCACACCACTCTCATCAAGGGTCGGCAGTCGGGCCAGCACCGCTGACCGCAACCCTGGGTTGTCGCAGAGCGGCGAAATGCCCTGGGGAGGTATCAAGGATTCGGGGATAAAAGCCTCACCAGTGGTCCCCCTCACCAGAATTTCCAACTGCTCCCAGGACAGGTCAGTCCCAGGCCCGCGCTGGATCCTGCCAATGTCGCTGGGGCCGGTAAACCAGCAACACAGATGCGGCCTCCCCTGCAGTGGCATGACTCGACGCTTCAGGAAATCGCCGAGTATGTGCATTGAAGTCAGGCCACCAACTGCCAGTTCCTTAATCCTGTCCAGGACGGGCTCAAACTCCGGCACAAGGCATGGTTTTTCTCTCCACTGCTTCCGACCGAGTCTGGGCCCATCACTCGGAAGGGCAAGGCGGTCGCTGACATCAGCACTGGCGATCACCCAGTCGTGCTGCCAGTTCTCCCACCTCGCGCCGCTAAGGGAGGCAATGTAGGTCACTGTTGGATCTGACCTTGTCTGGAAGTAGTAGGCCCCAAGGTGGTCCTTGCCCTTCCCAGACCTCACCAGCATAAAAAACTAGCGAAAAAGGGAAGTACAAGCTGCCACTCCCACGAACATCTCATAGAAATGGACAAAAATGGCCACCTGGAGGATGGAGTGGGGCGTGAGGTGCTGGAGTTGGAGCCCGAACTCCTCCAGCAGCAGCAGGAAGAACGGCGAAATCGGCAGCGCCAACCCGCAGAAGAGATACGAGACGAAGAGCACAAACTCCCCGGCGGCGAGATCGCCGAGGGGAGTAGTGCCGGCCCGAATCCTCTCGGCGAATGCAGGCGAGCCCCACCCGAGCAGGCGGCGCACCGAGTCGAGTGCCTCCTCAGTCTGGTAATTATCGAGGCGAACCAGCATGGCCATGGCAACCACGGTGACGGAAAACTGAGGAGCACAAACGCGGAGAGGCGTGGCAGACTCGGAGGCGAAAGGGCGGAGCAGTTGGGGAAAATGCGAAAGCAAAACCACTGTGCGCGGAAAACCCCTCCTTCAAGAGATGGCTCCCCACGCACCCTAGGAAAATCCGCCTGGCGCATACCTAGCGCCCGAACAACTCAGTCGCTGACAGAGGGACCCGGACCCGCAAGTCGCATGGCTGAGGCGCTAGTCTCCATGCGCAAGAGGAGCGAACCGTCGCGCACGCTCCCACGTCGCCTCGGGGCCGCTGCCGGAAAATATTCTTAACATAGGCGGAGCCAACAGGGTGCCCCACGCAAGCGGGGCATGGCCAAACCGCCATGCGTGGGGGCTGAAAGTCGCCTAGAGGGGGGGTGAATAGGCGAAACCTGAAAATTAAAACTTTATCCCCCAACTAGATCCCTTGATTAGTGGTTAGAACAAGATATACAAATATCGGAGAATAGAAACTAAGTTCTTGCTTGAAAAGAGTATTGCTAAATAACGCGGAAGTGATAAATCAATACAACTAGTAAGTTAAACAAAGCAAGAAGCCTTAGATGAGAAGAGCACTAGGACAAGTTCTTTCTTGCAACGTGTTGCTTCACTAAATGGGAATTTAACTTGAAGCAACGCCAAATGATATTAGCAAATAAAGGTGCAAGAAAACTTAGAGCAAGGGAAAACAAACAAATCACAAGCAATAAACACAGTGGACACGGGTGATTTGTTTTACCGAGGTTCGGCCCTCGAAGGCCTAGTCCCCGTTGAGGAGTCCACTTAAGGACGGGTCTTTTTCAACCCTTTCCCTCTCTCCCCCGATCACACAAGGATCGGTGAGCTCTTCTTCTTCTCAAGGATCACTCTCGATCCCACAAGGACCACCACAATCTTTGGTGTCTCTTGCTAGCTTTTACAAGCCTCCAAAACTTTGGAGGAAGTTCGAATGGGAGTCAAAACTCCACGCGCAAATGAACACAAAGATGAAGCACACACTATCTCTCGATGAATCTCACAAGGCGCTAGGGCTAAACTCAATTGAGTAGCTCTCAATTGCTCGCTCTCTCTTTTGTGGCACTTGTGTTGGTTGTAGTGGACTAAATCTTGTGTATAGGATGGATCAATGAATATATGTGGTTGGGAGGGCTTGAGTATGTCAACTAGATGACTTGGAATGTTGCTTGGGCTCCCACCCTTTGAAGTGGCTGGTTGGGGTGGTATTTATAGCCACCAACCAAAATCTAGCCGTTGGTGAAGGCTGTCTGTCGTATGGTGCACCGGACAGTCCGGTGCACACCGGACATGTCCGGTGCGACAGCCACATCACCCGGCCGTCAGGGTTTCGACCGTTGGAGCGCTGACTTCTGGGCCCGCCTGGATGTCCGGTGGCGCACCGGACATGTACTGTAGAGTGTCCGGTGCGCCGTCTCGCGCGTGCCTGACTTCTGCGTGCTCTGGCGCGCATTTAATGCGCTGTAGGTGACCGTTGGCGCCGAAGTAGCCGTTGCCCCGCTGTCATACCGGACAGTCCGGTGTACACCGGACATGTCCGGTGAATTATAGCGGAGCAGCCGAAGTGAATTCCCGAGGCTGCCGAGTTTGCGAGGGCGCTCATCCTTGGAGCACCGGACACTGCCCGGTGTACACCGGACAGTCCGGTGAATTATAGCGCGCCGGCTTCCGAGAATTCCCGAAGGTGAAGAGTTTGAAGTCGGAGTCCTCTGGTGCACCGGACATGTCCGGTGGCACACCGGACAGTCCGGTGTGCCAGACCAGAGGTGCCTTCGGTTGACCCTTGCTCCTTTATTTGAACCCAATACTTGGTCTTTGTATTGGCTAAGTGTGAACCTTTGGCACCTGTATAACTTATACACTAGAGCAAACTAGTTAGTCCAATTATTTGTGTTGGGCAATTCAACCACCAAAATTATTTAGGAACTAGGTGTAAGCCTAATTCCCTTTCAATCTCCCCCTTTTTGGTGATTGATGCCAACACAAACCAAAGCAAATATAGAAGTGCATAATTGAACTAGTTTGCATAATGTAAGTGCAAAGGTTGCTTGAAATTGAGCCAATATAAATACTTACAAGATATGCATGGATTGTTTCTTTATTTTTAACATATTGGACCACATTTGCACCACAAGTTTTGTTTTGCAAATTCTTTTGTAAATTTTTTTTAAAGTCCTTTTGCAAGATAGTCAAAGGTAGATGAATAAGATTTTGACAAAGCATTTTCAAGCTTGAAATTTTCTCCCCTTGTTTCAAATGCTTTTCCTTTGACTAAACAAAACTCCCCCTCAAATAAATTCTCCTCTTAGTGTTCAAGAGGGTTTTAAGATATCAAGTTTTGAAAATACTATTTGCTCCCCCTTTAGAACACAAAGAGATACCAATTTGAAATTTTCCAATTGAAAACCATTAATTTTAAAATTAGGGTGGTGATGCGGTCCTTTTGCTTTGGGCCAATACTTTCTCCCCCTTTGGCATGAATCGCCAAAAACGGATACTTGGAATGAGATATAGGCCCTTTCTAGCTACTTTCTCCCCCTTTGGCAAATAAAACATATAAGTGAAGATTATACCAAAGATGGAGAGACATTGTGGAGTGATGGCGAAGGGTAGATAATATCGATAGAGTAGAGTGGAAGCTTTGTCTTCGCCGAAGACTCCAATTCCCTTTCAATGTACCTATGACTTGGTTTGAAATTTACTTGAAAACACATTAGTCATAGCATATAAAAGAGATATGATCAAGAGGATATATCAAATTAAGCATGATCATAGTTCTATATAACATAGATTGCTCCCCCTAAGTATGTGCATCGAGAGGAACACATAATTTAGCCTTAAATGCCAATTGCACATAATTAGGTTAATGAGAACATATCAATATCATACAGAATGTGAAGTGCATTGTGTCATAGTATAAGTGTGATGCTCATGACAATTTATGCACTTATGAAAGCATGTTGTAAATATTTTAAGCATTTTCCCCTAAGGATTTCAAAGAGACTTAAGGACCATCCACCTTTGAAACAAAGGCAGCTTATCCTCGTTACAAGGTTAAGCTTTAAGCTCTTTGACAATAAAGGTACTTCATCTAGTTTCAACAAAGATGCATTAAAGCATGAATGAATTTTTGAGAAGTTAAACTAGATATGAAGCAGGGATAATACATGGACATGCTTTCTCTTCCTTTCATACAAGATATGCAAAGAATGTATAGAAAAGGAAGATTTAGGTACAAGTTTAAATGAAAGGAGATAGTTTTACCTTTTTGTATCTTTACATAGAGACGCTCTCTTCATTGTGCTTTGTTCTTAGTCTTAGATGCTTAAGACCTATTCTTATTGACAATATATGGAAATATTTTGCACAAGAGAGAGTTCTACAACTAGTGATCTTTTCAAGTTATTGTTAGCAAATATCAAATGGATCACAAGTTGCATAAATGTATCATGAATTCTCCTTTTAACTTAGTGCATATCAAGAGAGATATCGATTGAAAGTATATACGACACTAAGAAGCATGATTGTTGATTGAAGTCATTCAATGATCAAACAAATAACAGATGTGATCAAAAGAACAACATACGCATTAGATTATCAATTAAGCTTAGAGTAGGAGAATCCAGCAAATATGCTACTTTAGAGTGAAAGACAAGAATTTAAAAATAGTAGCATACTTCATGAGAAACTTATTCTCATGCAAGAGACTATATGAAATTACTGAGATAAATCAATAGTCTCAACAAAATCAAGATATAAGAATAGACTCCCCCTAAAGATATGCATCGAGTATTTGAATTGAATGGATGTATTTACTTTAAAGACAAATAGGGAGAAGCATTATACATCTTGATCAAGGCTCATAAATTTTGCAATAAACAACTTGAGCCTAATATTCTCATTATGAAAGGGTTTAGAATACTCACAACCACACCATTGATTGTTTTGTAGATCTTACTTATCCAAGTAGGTGGTGTTGTTCTTGATGTCCTCCTCTTTCATTTGAGAGTCTTCCCTTTGTAGATGTTTCTTTTTCCTTTCAAACTAATTGAAAATACTCAAGAAAGATATTAGTAACACAAGGGAGTATTTAATGAAGGATGATTTCTTTTAGATAGGAAATAAGCACAATTCATCATCCATGAGTCACATAGACATGAAGTAAATTCCTTAACGTTAGTGCACATTTAACAGAAAAGAGGAATAAGCACCTTTTTAATCATTTTTGATCAATCAAAGGAATTTTACTTTTTTTATATTGAATTTATTATCATGACTTAGAAGCGCATCAATATGAGAATGGATATAGCAAAGGCATGAATTAGATTCTAATGGACAAGCGCATTTATGAAAATGATATTGAATGCACACTTAGTTAATTTCGGTCCAATAAAGAATCTATTCCTCACAAGGGTAGAATATGATAATTTAGATTAAATACCCATTGAGATGGGAACTAAACTTAATTAAGAAGATGAGTTCCCATACCTTTGCTTTTACCTTTCTTCTTTTGGGTGAAGATCAACCCATGAGGCTTGTGCACTTTCTCTTTTGGCATATTTATAAGTAAGCTCAAGAGATATGTTAGTAACACAAGCACTAGTTTCCATTTAGTGATCATTTTTGATAGGGAATGAAAAGCTATATTACTAAAAGCATGGAAACTTCATAGCATGAACTAGATTATCCATAGATGATGTTATGCTCAATTTTAACTCATAAAACAAGCATAAATAATCCTTTAAGATTATGGGAATAAATCTAATTCATGATTTGGAAAGCGATAAATGTGAAAGAATCATATCCAATTTTGAGCAAGTAGAAATACATCATAAAACATTGGATTGATTTTTCTTTTCATGCTAGATTACACGCTTCATAAGAGAAACTTATTCTCTACAAGTGAGACTACTTTGGGTTACTTAAATAAAATCAATAGTCTCACTATTATAGTTATAGAGAGAGTTTTCCTTTTACATGTGTCCTAAGTATTTGAATTCCTTACATGACACCTTATTCTTTTAAGAACATGAAATATCTCTCTATATCTAGAATCATGGTAATAACAAGATAATTAGAGGAAGAATATGCCATGACATACTAGCAATAAATTAAAGCATGTAGATTGCCATAGTATGGAAATGATGAATGTGCAAACTACCATATGAGAGGAAATTCTTCAAAGAATGGTAATATCAATTTAAAGACATTTGAAGTGCTTCAATTTTTCTATGTGCCTACACAAGACACATAAGAAATGATATTTTAAATACTCGCACTTAAAAGATAAGTGTTACCATCCTTTGGCTTTCCTCCATGCTATAGGCCTTGATTTTTCGCATATGATATATGTTCTCTTCCTACAACATATAATATCTTCCTCGAGATGATATGAGTTTAAGACATAGCAATTTGAAAAATAACCTTGGGTCAATCATGTATATAGATCATTGAAGATTGATAGCTTGAGTTGATAAGAATTGAATGAACTCTCTTAAGCACCCCAAAGACTTCATATCATCTCCTTCTCCTACAAAGCTTGTCAAGCATATTTTGGTACCCATCGCTTGATGGGTCCATCACGGTTAGTCAACAAAGATCTAGGAACCCAAAAGTCCTTTGTGTTAGCACTAGGTAAACTCATTACCTTTCTAGCACAAGTTGCAATTTTGGGTTGCCTAGTTACATGAGAATTAATTGGCAAGCTAGGAGTGGAATTGTTACCAATGGGACAATCCTTGCATTGATGTCCCTTCTTTCGGCATGTGTAGCATAGGCGTTTTTCAAGTTTTGAAGTTTTCTTCTTTCCTTGTTTGTTGCTTGCTACATGGTTAGTAAAAACTTTCTTTTCTAACCCTATGCCTTTTTGTTTTAAATGAGGACAAGATCTAAGCAAGTGTCCCTTCTTGGAGCATTTAAAACAAAGTCTATCATCCTTGTTAATAATCAAGCCATTTTTAATGTAGGGACATGACCTAATCAAGTGCCCTTCTTCAAAGCATTCACTACACCTCTTAATGTGAAGTGTGGCTTGATCATTACCTTGGATGTTACCTTTTGTGGAGGCGTGGTTGAGGCTTTTGGAGGAGGTGTTGAATTTCATCTTTTGTTTCTTCCTCTTGGCAATCCTCAAATCCTTGATATTTTCTTCAAAGGATGTAGTGCATGCCACGGTTGTTCCCGTCTCAAGCTTCTTCACCATGTGATCACGGTTATCTTGAGAAGGTTGGGCAATGCATTTCCCTTTTAGTTGTGTCAAGCTCTTCTTTAGCCTCTCATTTTCTTCTTTGAGCTTTTGATATGAATCATCATTTGTTCCTGCAAATTCTAGCTCAAAGGAAGATTTGCTTGTCGACAAACAACAAGCATTAGCACATGGTAATATAGTATCAATTTGAATACATGTGCATGAGTGAGGTTGTTGGGATTTTAAGTTTTCTATCACAACCTCATGAGCAATGTTTAATATGATATGATCATCCATAAGATTTTCATGAGAACATAGAAGCATATCATATTTTTCTTGAAAAGCTAGATTTTCAACCTTTAGCTTTTCTACTTGGTCCTTAAGCAAGGTATTTCTATTTACTAATTGAGCGATACAATGTAAAGTGTTATCTTGCTCAATTGAAATAATTTCATACCTTTGGACCAAATCAACATGAGAGCATTTTAGCTCCTCATGTTCTTTAGTCAACTCGTCAAAGCATTGCATCTTCATGGAGAGAATACTTTCTAGCCTTTGACGAGCTTCGCCTTGCTCTCTCGCTCTTTCTAGAAGTTTGAGCATGACCGCCTTATCTCCTTGGCTTAGGCGAGCATAGAGTTGCACAAAGCTTCTTTCTTCCTCCTCATCCTCATTTGTGCTTCCGCTATCATTTGCATTAGCCACACAACATATGTGGGAATCGAAATGGGAAGACAAACCTCTTGGAGAGGTGGATTCATCGTTTGGTCTCCTCCGTTCATTTTCTTCTTCTTCCTTGCAAGGGTTAGTATCACAAATACCAAAGGAAGTAGAAGCACAAAATGAACTATCATGTTTGGACTCATTAAATTTGCTTTTAATTCTAGTCCAAATATCATGCGCATCATGGATTGATTCGTCATAATTCGATATGAAGGCATGATAATCTTCTTTGCTAAGAGAATTACTTAAGATGTCAAAAGCTAGGTAGTTTAAGCGAAAACATCTTTGATCCTCCTCGGAGACAATTTTTCCGTTATAACTAGGAGGGAAGATACTCTTGTCTAAAATTTGTTCTAATTGAGGATCTACCGTTCTAAAAGCATTTATTACTCTAGTAGACCATGAATCATAATTAGAACAATCGGAAAGTAATATCTCAAGAGTTACCTCCTTGTTCTCTTGGGTCTTCTTATTCTTTTGGGATCTTCTACGAGCCATCACTTCGAGTTGTTAGACTCAAGATGAAGTGCCTAGCTCTGATACCAATCGAAAGTCGCCTAGAGGGGGGGGGGTGAATAGGCGAAACCTGAAAATTAAAACTTTATCCCCCAACTAGATCCCTTGATTAGTGGTTAGAACAAGATATACAAATATCGGAGAATAGAAACTAAGTTCTTGCTTGAAAAGAGTATTGCTAAATAACGCGGAAGTGATAAATCAATACAACTAGTAAGTTAAACAAAGCAAGAAGCCTTAGATGAGAAGAGCACTAGGACAAGTTCTTTCTTGCAACGTGTTGCTTCACTAAATGGGAATTTAACTTGAAGCAACGCCAAATGATATTAGCAAATAAAGGTGCAAGAAAACTTAGAGCAAGGGAAAACAAACAAATCACAAGCAATAAACACAGTGGACACGGGTGATTTGTTTTACCGAGGTTCGGCCCTCGAAGGCCTAGTCCCCGTTGAGGAGTCCACTTAAGGACGAGTCTTTTTCAACCCTTTCCCTCTCTCCCCCGATCACACAAGGATCGGTGAGCTCTTCTTCTTCTCAAGGATCACTCTCGATCCCACAAGGACCACCACAATCTTTGGTGTCTCTTGCTAGCTTTTACAAGCCTCCAAAACTTTGGAGGAAGTTCGAATGGGAGTCAAAACTCCACGCGCAAATGAACACAAAGATGAAGCACACACTATCTCTGGATGAATCTCACAAGGCGCTAGGGCTAAACTCAATTGAGTAGCTCTCAATTGCTCGCTCTCTCTTTTGTGGCACTTGTGTTGGTTGTAGTGGACTAAATCTTGTGTATAGGATGGATCAATGAATATATGTGGTTGGGAGGGCTTGAGTATGTCAACTAGATGACTTGGAATGTTGCTTGGGCTCCCACCCTTTGAAGTGGCTGGTTGGGGTGGTATTTATAGCCACCAACCAAAATCTAGCCGTTGGTGAAGGCTGTTTGTCGTATGGTGCACCGGACAGTCCGGTGCACACCGGACATGTCCGGTGCGACAGCCACGTCACCCGGCCGTCAGGGTTTCGACCGTTGGAGCGCTGACTTCTGGGCCCGCCTGGATGTCCGGTGGCGCACCGGACATGTACTGTAGAGTGTCCGGTGCGCCGTCTCGCGCGTGCCTGACTTCTGCGCGCTCTGGCGCGCATTTAATGCGCTGCAGGTGACCGTTGGCGCCGAAGTAGCCGTTGCCCCGCTGTCATACCGGACAGTCCGGTGTACACCGGACATGTCCGGTGAATTATAGCGGAGCAGCCGAAGTGAATTCCCGAGGCTGCCGAGTTTGCGAGGGCGCTCATCCTTGGAGCACCGGACACTGTCCGGTGTACACCGGACAGTCCGGTGAATTATAGCGCGCCGGCTTCCGAGAATTCCCGAAGGTGAAGAGTTTGAAGTCGGAGTCCTCTGGTGCACCGGACATGTCCGGTGGCACACCGGACAGTCCGGTGCGCCAGACCAGAGGTGCCTTCGGTTGACCCTTGCTCCTTTATTTGAACCCAATACTTGGTCTTTATATTGGCTAAGTGTGAACCTTTGGCACCTGTATAACTTATACACTAGAGCAAACTAGTTAGTCCAATTATTTGTGTTGGGCAATTCAACCACCAAAATTATTTAGGAACTAGGTGTAAGCCTAATTCCCTTTCAGGGGCCACACGCCAGTCTGCTGCGAAGACGGGCACGACGGTTGGAGTGACCAGTAGCAAACTGACAGCATGCGCGCGCTGGGTTAGTACGGCACGCGCTAAAAAGATGCCCCGGTCCCCGGTCATGCAGAGCTTACGCAGGATACAGGTTATGGCCCCACCTGCAGGCTCGTGCCCTCCCCTGAGGTGGGCCCAGGGGCCACTGTCGGTACCTTGAAACAGGGGTACCCCTTGTTACAAGGGAAATACGCTATGCCGGCGGAAAAGTCTCTGGTTGTGCGGTAAGCAGGCTCACCGTCGCGCAACCTCAACCGCCTTGGGGTCACCACGTGGCCAAGGGAAAGGACGTGCCCTAGATACACACAGTGGGTCTGGACCTGCTACGTGGGAAGCACCGGACCTCGTGCATGATGGGCGGACCTCCGAAAAAGATCCCAGACCCTTCCGAGTAGGGTCCGGACAGATCACCACCGGGTCCCGGGATTTTGGAGCAGGGAATACCCGGACCCCGCCCTGAGAGGGGTTCGGTGCTGACACGTGTCCGGGGCTTGCATCGCGCTTCCCGCTCAGGCAGAGACCCGCCGCTGCCACGTGGCTTGTGGCTCATGACGTAAGCCAACAGGTGGAGTCTAACGTCGGGCCACTGAAGCCGCGCAGTCTCTGCATTTATTACAGGGAGGACGCGCCGCCTGCCACCAAGCTAGCGAACGATGTGCCCCCTCGGCATTTAATGCGTCCAGTCCTCTCCGCTGGCAGGCAGTGTCAGACGGCGCGCCTGTCCAATCTATCATCAAGCAGTGTGCCCGAGCCACGCGACGCACTGTGCTCGTTATCCCTTCCACGCAAAGCTTCCCCTGCACGTCGAGGATACGCAGATCTTGGGTGTCAGGGCGCTAGAAGATCGCCCCAGCAGCAAACATTTGTGGCTCCAAGTGCTATATTCATTATGTCCCTGGGCCCGCATGTCGGGGCTCAGTACCTTTGTGCATGCCCCCCTTCAGCTATAAAAGGGGAGGCATGCGGCGTTATAAGGGGGCCCAAGCTAGGCTCACTCAGACACTCACAAGTTCATAGAAGCTCTCAAGCAATACATCACACAGTGGAGTAGGGTATTACGCTCCGGCGGCCCGAACCACTCTAAACCCTCGCGTGTTCTTGTGTGTTCGTCCATCAGTCTCGTAACAAACAAAACGCTTAGGCCCCTCCTCTTCTTAGGATTTAGGGCGGGTGCAATCCGCCACCCTGTCGGAGAGATTTCCCCTCCGACAAACGTTGACACTAAGTCCATGATGAAAAACATACTCCAACACAGATGTCTTTAGGCAGCCACCGTTAGGCAACCTACCACAAGAAAAGCATACTACAACAAAGATATCTTTACACCGCCACCGCTAGACAACCTACCACAAATCCATCTCCATTGTCCCAAATGCTTTTACTTCGCCACAGTCAGACAACCTCTGTGTTGCCTCCAAGCCGTCGCCACGAGGATCTCTGTGGACTACGTAACTTTAAACTCTCACGTGGACGACGTAACTTTAAACTCTCAAGAGGTCAGGAAAGGTTGTTGCTATGGATTTCAAAATAGAAAGTAGACCCAATTATTTTTTAACATGGACAACTTTAAAATTAGCAACCATTAAATAAAAAATTGTTGGAGCACAAACATTTTTTAGCAACTTCCTAAACCTATAATTTAAGGATGCTAAATTTATGTAACTAATGGAGATGCTCTTAAGAAATTGATTGGAACTTATTTTAATAATGTTTCAGAAATTTAGGTGGTCATGATGTGACCTTTAATTTGTCATGACGAAAAATGGCATCTAATGATCTACTTTTGAATTTTGAGGGAGCTTTGCATGCAGCGTCGTGTGGTCTGTTTGGTTGTAGGCTTGAGAAGTCAAAATTAGACACCTAGCTAGGATTGATGCATGGGTAGACAGTTTTCCTAGGTTGTGAACCAAATAGACCCAGATAATGTAAGTAGAATCAATTAATTCTGCCGTCACGTTTTTCTCGTATAAGATACTCTTTCCGTTTCTTTTTAGTTGTCGCTGGATAGTTCAATTTTATACTATCCAGCGACAACTAAAATGAAACGGAGGGAGTATATACGAGGACGATACGAATCACACGAGAACCCGAGCATATTTCTCATATACTATATAGTTTTGCCTGCTGATTGCAACGACATCAATTTAAATGTCATAGCAACGAAATCAATTAATCAGGCCGATTTCTAATTAAAATGACAAAAAAAACTAATCTCCGGTGGCGCGCGTGCCTAGCACTAGCAGTTGTCGTAGACCCTGGCCGCGTCGTAGTCGTCGGCGAAGCACCTCTTCCAGAACCAGTGGCGGCGCCAGACCCGGTCCACCATCTCGTCGATGGACACTCCCTTGGTCTCCGGCAGCAGCGTGAGGACGAAGATGGCCATGACCACGATCCAGGCGGCGAAGAAGAAGAAGATGAAGGCGCGCATGGAGCACATCATGGACAGGAACGCCTGCGCGATGAGGAAGGTGAAGAGCATGTTGGAGCTGACGGCGAACGAGAAGCCCGCCGTGCGCGTCTCCAGCGGGAACGTCTCCGACGGGATGAGCCACCCGAGCGGGCCCCAGGACCAGGCGAAGCTGGACACGTAAACGCAGATGAGCACGACGATGGCCACCGCCCACGACTGGCTGGGGTTGTTGTTGGCCCGCACATGCACCAGCATGATCGCGCCCACGGCCGTCTGCGCCACCAGCATCTGCGCGCACGCCTCCAGCAGGAGCTTGCGGCGGCCGACCCTGTCGACGAGGACGATAGACACGACGGTAGACACGACGTTGACGCTGCCCGTGACCACGGCCGACAGCAGCGAGCCGTCGGTCTCGAAGCCCATGGTCTGGAACAGCACCGGCGCGTAGAACATGAGCGCGTTGATGCCCGTGAACTGCTGGAACACCTGCATGGCGATCGCGATCACCAGCGGCGGGCGGCTCTCGGGGCGCATCAGCCGGCGGTATGGCTTCTCCTCCTCGCCGAGCGCGCGGGCCAGGTCGCACGCGGCCCGGATCTCGTCGAACTCGGCGCCCACGTCGGCGGTGCCGCGGATCTTCTCCAGCGTCCGACGCCCGGCGTCGGTGCGGCCGCGCTCCACCAGGCTCGTGGGCGTCTCGGTGATGGCGAGCGAGCCGAGGAACAGCACGGCGGCGGGCGCCGCCGCGCCGCCCAGCGCGTAGCGCCAGCCGAGCGGGTGGGCGCGCGACGCGAAGTAGTTGACGACGCTGGCGATGAGGATGCCGACGGTGACGTTGAGCTGGAAGAGGATGTTGAGCGCGCCGCGGACGTGCGCCGGCGCGATCTCGGACAGGAACAGCGGCGCCGCCTGGTTGCCGAAACCGACGCCGACGCCGAGGCAGACGCGGCCCACGATGAGCATGGCGATGTTGGTGGCGGCCGCGCACAGCGCCGTGCCGGCCAGGAAGAAGACGGACGCCGCCTGCATCGTGAGCTTGCGCCCGAACCGCGTGCACGCGCGCGACGCCACGAAGCTGGCCGCCAGCGCCGCCAGGTACAGCGACGACGTGAAGAGCTGCAGCCGCTGGTCGTCGAACTTGCAGTAGTTGTTCTCCCTGGCGCGGTGCTTGCGCGCGTACACCGACGGGAAGAAGAGCTCCAGGAAGTCGTCCATGGCCGTCACCCCACCTGCATGCGTGCGTATGCGCGCGTTATTGAACATTGATCAGATCGGATCCGGATCCGTATTGCGTCATCAGGACGCGATGGAGGTCGTCGATCTACGTACCAGAGATGCCGACGTCGTAGCCGAACATGAGGCCGCTGGTGGCCGCGACGATGCCGCACATCCAGACGTACCAGGTGATCCTGCCCTTGAACTCCCGGCCGTCGGCGCCGGACTTGGAGACGGCAAAACCCCCGGCCATTGTTGCGATATCGATCTCTTGAGTAACAACTAACGACGTAACACTGGACTAGTCGATGGATGGATGGGTGGATAATGCGAGGACGATTGGTAGGGGTCGAGGGGGACGTAGGCGGCTTAAATAGAGGAGGGAGGGAGAGACCGACGGATAAGGCTGGCGAGTTGACGGGGTTCGTTGGAGTTGGAGGGCCGCATGCATGCAGTTATGAGATCGATGGATCGGAGCAGGCGGCGTAAAACTGGCGGATCCTACTGGATTACGTGTAAATGCGTAAGCCCAAGACTCTGGCGAAGTGGCGATGAGTTTTTCGATTGGACACTGTTTGACGGGAGTAACAGAAACTTCAGCTCCGGACCCGTCCCGTCGTGCTCTAACGACACAAACTGTCATGTTGTTAGGGCATCCGCGACCGCCAGCAATGGTAGGAGTTTGTTACGGAATTTACATGTACTCGTACTTGCTATGGACTCATGCATGACCCGTTTGCATACGTGTCTATAAAGCTATTCACAATGCTAGTTTCATAATGATTTCATGCATATTTAATAGTGTATTACATTACTATTTTAGATGACATGGCATAGTATTTAAGATAAATGAGTTTCAAGGGATAAAATTGGTATGTCAACATGTTTCCAAGGTCAAGGAAATTGTGTGCTCCATTAAGAGTGATTTATTTTATCTTCACATATTTTACTGATTTCTATCGGTTATTTAGTTGCAACCTTTATTTGGTACGTAAGTCTATGAAATAGTGAAGTGAAATTTTGCATTGACACGCCATACCTCCGTATAGGGTATAATTTCAAGACGAATTGGAACAGATAACATGATCATTGAATAAATCTCAAAAACACAAATCCTCTAGGTGACTATAGGGCTAGAAAAAAAACTCGAAGCTCGCGAACTGGCTCGAGCTCAGAGTGGCTCGCGAGCCTTGAGCCGAACCAGGTTCTCGAGCTCGTTGGGGCAACGAGATGAGCCGAGCCGCTCTGGCTCACGAGCTGCACAAAATTTATCAACTTACACAATAATGATAGATATTGGATAATTTTATAGATATATGACTCGTTTCTTAGCCTTTAATAATGGATATATGACAATTATAATTTAAATTATTTGTAATATCGCATTATGATTATTTATTTCATATTTATAGACTATTAATTAACTATATAATGCAATATTATTTTTCAAGGTGTAGCTCTAAACCCTAAACCCTAACCCTAAACACTAAGATAATGTTGCTTCCTAAGACTCCCACTGAAATTGTCCACTTTGAACATGAGAAAAAAGACTAATGCTAACCAAAAGGTGTTTTGAATTCTATAAATCAGCAACCTATTAAGTTAAAAACTCCTACTTTGTTAGCTACTAAATCTGATCTTGATGAGTTAAATGCCTCTGTTGGACTTTCCTATGTCTTAGTGTGCAAAAATGCTTTCTATTGCATTGATGATACATCCATTGATTTGCCACCGGCTGTTGCTAACCTTTTACAGGAGTATATGGATGTGTTTCCCTTTGAGATACCCCCTAGATTACCACTTGTGCGAGGCATTGAGCACAACATTGATTTAATTCTAGAGGCGAGCATGCCCAACTGTGATGCCTACAGGACCAACCCCGAGGAGACTAAGGAGATTCAGCGCCAGGTCTAGGACCTTCTAGACTGCGGGTATATTAGTGAGAGCCTTAGTCCTTATTATGTTCCTGTTCTTTTGATAACAAAGATGGCACTTGGCGCATGTGTGTTGATTGAAGAGCCATTAATAATATCACAATTCGATATCGATTGTTGGTCTCTTGTTCTTAAAAGCTATAGATCAAGAACAAGACAACACAAATGTTAATGATTAAAGACCTTCGTCCTTCGCAACATTATTTCCTTTCGGATATAATGATCTTCAGACAAAGGTCATAAAGGACGTACCTTCGTCATTTTTAATATGCAAAGATATAGACATATGGAGCGCAGAAAGAGCATGAATAATCATTTTAAATCATCAGATTATTCACATTATTATTATATAATCATGAATAAATATTAATGATATTTAGATTACATTTGTACCTTCGGCTTGACAGAAGGTAAAAATCCGACAGTGTCGTGCGAGTGATTACAAGTCAGCGTGAATAGTACGGTGTTATTGTTCATCTATTTACAGGCACAGGACCCAGCCTGGGCAAAATTACATTTATATCCCTGACTTTTACTGTTAGCCAAAAGGTAAGCTGCCGAGGACTGAGCAGTCTTTTCCTTTTAGGTCAGTTTCATCCTCCACCATCGTCCTCGTGTTGAGCCGAAGCTTCTACAGCCATAGCTTCGGAGTCGGTACATCCTTCTTCCAGATCACACTTTTTCTTACCATGCACGCCTTCATTTTAAAGCTAAAGCTTCCTGTGACAGTATACTATATTGGAAAACATGTTAGTTGTGTTTTTGAGGACCTTCGGAAGATCAAGGCTCCCAACAGTAGCCCCTCGCAGTATTAATTTGTTCTTGTATCTAACAAATTCAGACTATGGCGTGAGCGAAGGCCTTTAGCCGAAGGTCCGAAAAAACACCTTCCCTTCGCTAGAATAGTGAAAGTCAATGACAAATGGGGCCCCCAAGTTGCAATGCACTAGGCTTATAAATAGAAACCCACAGCGATAGCATCTGCTGTGCCATTTCGATCGCTTGTGCTATTTTCTCAAGTTTTAATTTCCTTGCTATCAGATTTCACTTGTTTTGTGAGCTTCGGCATTTGTTCAATTTCCTACCAAATGGCTGACGAGAAGAAGGTTTCTGATCCTGCCCTGGCTGGTTTTTATGAGGCCATGAAAAAATCAAACACGGAGAAGATTACAAACGAAATACTAGCTGATTTATCTGAAGATTCTGACGATAGTGATGACTATGATGTGGAAAGTGGGAATGAAGATGCCGAAGATCGGCCCTAGCGGCCAAGTCATACCATCTTCAGAAAGTAGTCCATAAAACAAAGTCAGATTGATGCCATGAAGGGAAGGTATTTTCGTGATATGTCTATTGTGAGAGTTGGAAGGGATAGCGCCGCCCCTGCACTCGAAGAAAATGAGGTTGTTGTTTACAGAAGCTTGATGAAGGCGGGTCTTCGGTTCCCATTGAGCAAATTTTTTGTTGAAGTTTTGAAGACATTTGAGATCTTTCTTCATCAATTACTCCCGAAGCTATAATCAGAATGGGTATTTTTGTTTGGGCCAAGGGCTGGAACCGAGCGTGAAGTGCTTCTGTAACATGCACGAACTATTGTACGAGACAAAGGCCACTGGCAAAGAGCAGTATCACAATAACTTCGGTTGTTATGGCTTTGTTCCTCATTCTGATGTAAGCTATCCAGTTCCAACATTTTGGAAAAGGTGGCCCAGGGCCTGGATGGAGGAATGGTTTTATGTTAAGAATAATCTGATTGAAAGGGAGGACATAAAGGGGATTATCCAACACTCTATCTGGTCTCGCTTCGGCCTCCGAAGGCTGGCTACTGCGCTTGGGAATGACACCGAAGCATGCCAGAAGGCCTTCAATAATGTTTGTGCCTTCATTGGCATGAGATACCTAGTTCAAGAGCACATAGCCTACAGGGTATGGACACTTGTGGATAACTGGGAGATGCCGAAGGAGACTGTTGCTGGGTTCAGTCAAGGTGGATTGGTTTACTTGAAATACACCTTCAGATACAAAGACCAGTTTGACGAACCAAATGACGACTGGCTGAAATGTGTTGAGGCGACTAGCGATGAGTTACTTGGAGCGTACACAAGAGTCGAAGATGATGCCTTGACCTTAGCCTTCGGAGGGCGAGGCAAGAAAAGGTTGAACAGAGTTTTTGACGTTATCGGCTTCGTGTATCCAGACTACATTTACCCATCACGAAAGCAGGGGAAGAAAAAGAAAACTACTGCCTCGGCCATCTCTATTGTGCCGAAGGGCAAGAAGATCAAGGTTTTGACCCACCGGCCAAGATACATTGAAATGACCACAGTGCCGGTCGGAGCGCCGAAGAATCGACTGTAGTACCGAAGGTTTCTGCAACCGGATCGGCCGAGGTGCTTATACAAACTGCCGAAGCTGAAGGAAAAACAACCAAGAAGCCAGACCGAGAGGAAACAGCAGGACCGTCGGAGCCAGAATTGTCGAAGGTGGCAAAAACTCCTGCGATAACTCCCAAGAGGAGAAGAATGGCAAGCATGCTGGATGCTGTCATGGAGACAACAAGGGCATTGACTCCTGCTCCTGCAAAAAAGGTTGCCGAAGCTGTGGCGGCTCGTGCTAAAACCGAAGCTGAGCCCTAAGCGCCCACGGAGGCAGAGCCTGCTGCAACTGAGAGAGCTGATCAAGAATCTCCAGATACTGGCATGGCTCTGGAGAAGCCCGAAAAAGCTAAATCTCCTATTCCCAAAGCACCGTCCTAAGATTTTGACTTTATTATTCGTCATGCTTCGGGAAAAAAGTTATCTGAAGAAGAAATCATGGAAGCCAAACACTACGCCCGGGAACTGAAATATCCGAAGGGGCCTTAGTGTATAATGGCACAGACGAAGATGATTTCCTATACTGTCTCCTAGACAACAAGGAAATATTCGTCTACCAGGAGATGGCCAAAAATATGGGATTTCCGAAGCTTGAAGCTGGCCTCTCCGCCATGTCAAAAGATGACCTCGCAGACAGCCTTGTGTACAACAGTCTCAAGGTACGAAAGTGATGAACTTAAAAATAGATTATCTTGTCTTGTATTCTCGTGTTGATTCAATCTTCTTGTAGGGCTTAATTCTTAGCAACGCTTTGAGGGCGCAAAAGAATGTTGAAGATGAAAGCTGCCAGATAGCCCTCGACAATCTTCGGTCAGAAGTTATCAAGTTGAGAAATGAAGCCGTGGAAAAAGATAAAATCCTGCTTTCATGGTGGACAAAGTGAAGCAAGACTAAGCAAAATTTAACGCTCAATCCAAAGCTCATAAAGCCGAAGTTGAAGCCCTTCGGAAAAAACTTGCCGAAGCTAATGAAAATTTTGATCTGGCAAAAGTGAAAAAGGAAAAAAAGTGAATGTTCGAACACTACGCTAGAGAAAAATGTTGAGGAGCTTCGCGAATCCAATGAGTGATGCTTTGAAAAATCCTTGGATTGCGTACAAAAATTAAAAACCAGCTTTGCCAAGGTGGGTGCATATTCTTTCGAAAAGAATTTCATTCGAGGTGACCCTGAGGGTGTTATTGATTGGATAAGCGGGGAAGCAAAAGCTTTTGAAGAGATCCTCTGTGATCGCGGGGACATTTGTGCCTTCGCCGGCGCTCGGGGATTGTGGCAATTCTAGAGAAGGCTGGTTGTGACCATGTTAAGGCTGCAGCCTAGACCGAAGCCGCCTTCTCCACAGACGACACAAAAGACCCTTTGGTCGAAGCTACTTTAATGGGTGGAAAGTTTTACTCTGATGTTTGGGTGAACGCTAGCCGAGAATTGGCCAACGAAATCATAAAGAAAAATGAAAAAGAAACCCATGATACCGAGAAGAAGCTAAGCGAGCCGAAGAAGCTGCAGAGCACGCAAGGCGTATAGGTATTGTTTTTGAATTTTAGCTTTGGTGTTTATTTTCTGGCTTCAAACTAACAGTTTGTCTATTACAGCTGAACTCTCACCGCTGCCCGAGCCATACGACCCCCTAGCCGATCCCATCATGAAAGAAGCGCTGGATGTAATGAGCGTTGCTAACTTCGTCGTCGATAGGCTACTGAATGAAGCCGCTGAGAAGATCCTTGTTGGGGACTTGTTCTTAAATGCTATGAGTCAAGAACAAGGCAACACAAAGTATTAAATGTTAATATTCTTCATCCTTCAAAGCATTATTTCTCTTAGGATATAACGATCTTCGGACGAAGGTCATGAAGGATGTACCTTCATCATCATGATATAAGAAAATGAAAGGAGAAACATATGAAACATGAAAGATAACATGAAAAAACATATAATATCATTCACACGTCTTCATTATATAAATTTGGATATTTAAATATGATATTTAATTACATTTATACCTTCGGCTTTATAGAAGGCAAAAATCTGAGTGTTGTGCCCGAGCGAATACAAGATAGCGTGAACAGTACAAGGGTACTGTTCATCTATTTATAGGCACAGGGCACAGCCTGTGAGAAATTATATTCATATCCTTTACAAAGGTTTACAGTCATAATACAAGTTATCACGGGCTGATTGGTCATTTCATCTTTAAGTCGGTGCATTTGGAAATGTACTCCGAAGCTTTTTGATTGATAGCTTCGGCTTTGTGCTAGTCTTCCGAAGGTGTTTCTTCTTATGGGACCTTTAGCGATGAAGCAGACCCCCAACAGTAGCCCCTTCATGGTGCCAGATTGTTTTTCGTAACGAGCTCGACCCGTGAAAAACTCTCTCAGGCTTCGGAATGCCGAAGGTTCGAAAAACACCTTCCCTTAGCTCGTTGCCGAGAAACAATTTAAATATTCCGAGTGAAGGGTGGTTCCACCATACAACGGGTACGAATGATTTGGTGATTTAGCTTCTTGGGTGCTATGGTCCACCGTTTAGCGAGTGCGGGTGACTGTTCAGCGGGTGCGAGCGACTTGACGATTCACCTTCCCACCTGCAGCACTATTTAAACAAACAGGTAGTTGTGAATTTACCACAGCATTTACTGCTATTGCACAGTTGTGCTGCCAAAAAATTTGACCACCGCCGAAGCTTGTTCATCGCATTCCGAATCAAAGGATCACTTTGCTCTAGCTTCGTGACAAGAGGGAGCTTCGTCAAAAATAATCAACTTCGTCAAAACACAAGAAATTCAACATCAAATGGCCAGGGTGTGCTCAACAGCTAGGGTTACACACGACGGAGAGGAAACCGAAGCTACTGAAACTGCTTCGATTTCTGAAGTTATGAGGCGATCGGGACTAGTTGTGACGGAGGGTGCTTCTGACAAAGGCGCCCCTGCTACTGAAACCGAGGCAGGCTGATATTGAAAAGGGTGATATTGGTGAAGAAGAAATTGATTATAACACCGCTATGCCATTGAAGCCCAGCCATTTGGATTTTGGGAAGTTGACTGTGTCTGAAGCTGATATGGCTATGATGACAAAGCTAGGCTACTTCAGAGAAGCTGATAAGGGGTTGATTCGCTTTGGCGAGGAAGAGGCTATCCCGAAACCAAAAAAATGATGAAGTGGTGGTTTTTAAGAGCTTCTTCAAAGCAGGGTTGAGATTTCCTCTACACAGGATGATTGCAGATGTCTTGGAAATATTTGAGATTTACCTTCATCAGCTGACCCCTAGCGCCATTATTAGGCTCAGCATGTATATCTGGGCTCTCCGAAGTCAAGGGGTGGATCCGCTCGCCGAAGCCTTCTATTGAGTACATGAACTTCATTATCAGACGAAGGCTAGGGAAGACGGACTGCATGAGAACTTCGGCTGCTACAATTTTGCTTATCGCAAATACATGAAGACACCAGTGGTCAGCTATCGCTCTAAATGGCCGACCGGCTAGAAATCTGAATGGTTTTATGTTAAGATTGATGAGAAAAAGGAGAAGCTAGTACAGAGTCCGCTGGAGTTAACCTTCGGGCTGACTAGGCCTCAGTGCAACATGACGCCTAGGGCACCATGCCTAGATGTTGTGTATGAGTTTAGAGTTATGTCTGAACACATCAGAACTAGGGATTTAGTTCAAGAATATTTGGCCAATCGAGTGTTCCCAACGCTAAGGGAATGGGGTATGCCGAAGCTTGAAGGAGAGAAGAAGAAGAATGAGCTCGTTCGGCTGCCCTATCATTTCAAGTTCAAAAAACACTTCAAAGAACCTTGCCAAGAATGGCTGGATACAATTGAAGTTATGTGCAACGAGATTTTGGGCAATTATACGAGAAAAGAAGATCAGTTGATGACTATAGCCTTCGGCGCCCGACCGAATCGAAGATTGAATCGGGTAAAGGATGCCCTGAATTTTGAATACCCTAACTATGAGCGATTGAACAAGGGCACCGAAGGGCAAAAAAGAAAAAGAGTTGTCAGTGTTGTGGGCAGACAGGCCGCTAGAATGGTAAAAGAAGATGAAGAAAACCTGAAGAAGAGAAAAATGAGCCCTAAGCCGAAGGCAGTTGCTCCGAAGAAAAGGAAAGTTGTCGCTCCGAAGCAGAAGGCGACTGATATAGAAGAAGAAACTCCTTCAACACCTTCTGTTGCCGACGTGGAAGAAATTCTAAAGGTAATGACTGAATCCTTGCCTATCAAGCTAAGTCCACTAGGGCCACATCTGATGAAGCTTTTACAGAAGAAGGAGCCCTCGGTAACGAAGAAGTCTGCTGAACCGAAAAAACGAAGAATTATTACTGTGACTGAAGCCATTGAAGAAACACCACCGCGAGCTTCGGCGTCAAAGACACCAGCTGTCGAGAGCGCTACAGCTGCCGAAGCTGCGCCTACTGAAGTTGTATCTGCCGAAGGTGCAATGGCCGAAGATGCAAATTTAGAAAGCACCCTCTCTAATATTGATAAAGTACTTCTGGACATGGCCGCAGAAGAAGCTGCTACAGCCGCCGAAGAGACCATGGCCACAGTGCCTGGGAAAGACAAGGAGATAGCCGAAGATACTTCAGAAGTAGAGAACTTCAACTTTCAAAACTTAATTGGGCAAGAATTGTTAAAGGCTGAGAAAGAAGAGTTAAGAGACTATGCCATATCCTGTGGGTATCAGCCAGGGGCGATGCTCTTCGGCGGTATTGACGATGAAAGCTTAGGTTGTCTGCGAGACCGGACTAGAGCGAAGGTCATCGGTACTCTGTCGAAGAGCGTTGGTTTCCCGAAGCTTGAGACCGATATCAGCCGCTACCAACGACAACATATCGTTGGTAGTTTATTCTATTCTAACTTCAAGATAAAAACTTTTCTTTGACTTTTCATTGTTTTTAACAACGAAGGTGTTTGCTGACGAAGCTTGCTTCTACACAGAGTATGTTGTTAAGTAAAGCTTTGAGGATGCAACAGGACCTTGAAGACAAAAAACATGAGATCATAATTGAAGGTTTAGAAGGCAAAATAAAAGATCAAGCAGCTGCTCTTGAAAAGAAAGATTTCGAACTTCAGACAATGGAAGGCTTACTGGCAGAAGCTGAAGCCAAAATTGCAAAGTTGGAAAAGGAGCTTCTCTCAAAATCAGAAAGCTTCAAACAAGAAAAGCAAAAATTTGATACAAAGTTTGAGGCTGAGGTCTTAAAAAGTTCAAATTTGCAAAAATCATTGAAAGAACTTCAAGATAAGTGTCTAGAGTTCAGCAACCGATGCGTGCAGCGGCTAAAGCAGGTCTTCAACTCGGTTGGAGCCAGCTCTGAAAAATTTAGTCCTTTGGTTGAAGACCTGCCAGGGACCTTTGAGCATATTGAGGGCGAAGTTGATGCTTTTGATGAAGTTATAGCCGGACATGGTGATTTCTATGCCCTACTAGCTTCTCGGGGCACAGCTGTTGCCTTCATGAAGTCTGGTTGCACGCATGGAAAGATTGTTAATAGACCAAACTTCAGCTTATCACCAGTAGATCTGATTGATATCCCCAGCCTAGCTCGAAGCATAGGAAACAGATTTATAAAGCAAATATGGACGAAGGGTGGGCGAAGCCTAGCTGGTGACGAAGCTCGAAGTCACCTCAAACCGGTAATAAAATCATACCTTGTGCTTACCTTTTCCTTGAAACTTGAATTTTCCTTATAATGCTTCGATATGTACAGGATGACGAAGCCGAAGAATACAGAGCCGAAGCTTAGCAGACAATCCGAAGCTCAACAGATGGTGATGAAGCTCGAATACCTAGATGTGGAAAAATTCTAAGAAAACTCTTATATTAACCTTTATAAAGAATATTGTAACTTAAGAATCAGATTCTACTCTGTAAATTTGTCCATACCTTGTAATATATTTTTACCTTTCCATCGATGTATGAAATGCTTTGATGTGGTCGAAACCTATATTTTTTGAGCCGAAGGCGAAAAACACCTTCCCCTTCTTTTCGTACACAACGAAGCATGAATCTTCTTTAAAGCTGTATGCTTAGAGCCGAAGCAACTATTTGTATCTATATGATATGATAATAATGATGATCCTATGTATGTCTAAATGAATGTTTATGAATACAATGTATGATGTAATGTATCGTGCAAATGAATACCCAAACACACACATTCGAAGCTTCATCCACAACCTTCATTCCCTTAGGAATAACTGAAATCTCTTTGCCATTTATTTTTCGGCTGCACCGCTTATTTTTCGGTGTAAGTTCTGCATCCCCTTAAGAACGTCTTTTGAACTTCTTCGCCTTCTATTTCGGCGGTATTCGTGTTGACTTTTCACGCTTCGCCTTATATTTCGGCGGTATTTGCGTTGACTTTTCGCGCTTCGCCTTATATTTCGGTGGTATTTGGCTCTGCATTCTCTTAGGAATGACTTTTGAGCAGAAAACTTACGCTGTGCTCCCTTAGGAACGGCTTTTTGTAGCTTCGTCATGCTCTGCATCCCCTTGGGGACGACTTTCGAGCTTCTCCCTGTTTTTTCTTTTTCACTGCACTCGATGGTGCATGCTCAGATTTTACATTTACATATTTTGGGGGATATTGCTCTCATGGAGCTGAATAAGAAAAGAAAAAATTACAAACTATGGCCCCATTAAAAACCTTTCTCCCCCTTTGGAAAGGAAAAGGGTGCCATAGAAAAATGAAAAAGATTACATTAATGTATACATAATATCGTCGAAGCTCATCCGCGTTCCAAGATCTAGGAATGTCATTGCCATCCATATCCTTTAATCCGTAAGAACCGGGCCTTGACGAAGATACTACCAAAAAAGGTCCTTCCCACTTCAGCTGTAGTTTGCCTACTGTGTCCGGATTAGCCACTCTCCGAAGCACCAAATGCCCTGGCTTGATATTTTTCAGTCGGACTTCTCTGTCATGCCATTTTATTGTTTCGGCTTGGTATTTATTAATATTCTCCACAGCCTGAAGTCTGGTCCCTTCTATGGCATCTTTTGCCATAGAATAATCGGCTTCGTCCTCTGCCGAAGCTACTGTTCTAATTGACCCTGCCTTAGCTTCTTCTGGGATTATAGCTTCATCACCAAACAATAACTTGAATGGTGTAATACCTGTAGACCTTGATATTGTTATGTTGTGGCTCCACACCACTTTAATCAACTCATCTGGCCACTTTCCTCTGGGTTGATTGAAGATTAACTTCATTATTCCCGTCATTATAATGCCATTTGCTCTTTCGACAAGTCCATTTGACTCTGGATGTCTGACTAATGCAAAATGAATCTTCGTGCCAATCTGATCACAGAATTCCTTGAAAGCTTCGGCATCAAATTGTGTTCCATTGTCTACAGTGATAGCCTTCGGCACGCCGAAGCGACAAACAATGTTTTGCCAGAAGAATTTCTGGACTGTGACCGAAGTTATTGTGGCCAAAGGCTTCGCCTCAATCCACTTGGAAAAATATTCTACCGCCACCACAACATATTTTAAATTGCCTTATGCTGGTGGAAGTGGACCTAGCAAATCGAGGCCCCATCTTTGCAACGACCAAGTGGGCTGTATTAATTGAATGAGAGATGAAGGTTGCTTCTGGTCTCTTGCACATTTTTGACAGCCTTCACATTTTTGGACTAGCTCTCCTGCATCCGAAGCTGCCTTCGGCTAGTAAAATCCTTGTCGAAAAACTTTTCCCAGTAAGGGCCTAGACCCAATGTGAGATCCACACAGACCTGCGTGTATCTCTTTCATTAATTCAATACCTTCAGCTCTTGATAAACACTTGAGGAGTGGGGAACAAACTCCATGTTTATACAATTCCCCTTCTATTATCACATATGGTCTTGTCCTTGCCTCCATTCTCTTGTTATAAGCTTTGTCACTTGAAAGACAATTGCCTTAGAGGAAAGATATGATTTTAGTCCTCCAATCTTCACTGTGTACTGGAGAAATAGTAAGTACTGCTCTCTCCATGAGTTCAACCGAAGGTGCTTTTATTGTTTCAAAAAATACTTCCAAAGGTAAAGGGATCCCCTGAGCCGCCGATTTGGCTAGCAAATCTGCATGCTCATTTTCACCTCTTGGAATATTCTTGACAGAAAAAACTTCGAAAGAAGCCTCCAACCTTCGAACTGTATCCAGATATTTCTCAAGCTTCGGGTCTCTTGCCCTGCAACTCTTATCAACATGACCAGAAATAACTTGGGAATCGGTTTTAAGGATCGCCCTTCTTATCCTCATTGTCTTTAACTTCCGAAGCCCCAAAAGCAAAGATTCGTATTCAGCAATATTATTTGTGCAGCTGAAATCAAGCTTTATTGCATAGCACGTTCTGACTTTGGAAGGTGCAACTAAGACAGCAGCCGCACCTGCCCCGAAGGTTCCCTAGGAAACGTCACAAAACACTATCTAAGCTTTGGCATCTTTATTTGCTTCTTCTTCCTGAGCCCCTAGCGTCCAGTCAGCGATGAAGTCTGCTAACGCCTGGGATTGAATTAAGGATCTATGCACATAATCAATGCTGAATTCGTTGAGTTCCGCAGCCCACTTTCCAATCCTTCCAGTAGCTTCTCTGTTCCTCATGATATCCTTCAGAGGCTGTAATGAAGGAACAATTATATGGAATGCTTGAAAATAATGTCGAAGCTTCCTGGAGGCCATTAAGACAACATACAACACCTTCTCCAATTCTGTATAATTTTTCTTTGATAAGCTTAGAACTTCGGAGACAAAGTATACTAGGGCTTGCTTTTTGATTTGTCCTTCCAATTTCTCCTGCACAAGCGCCGCACTCACTACAGAGTGCGAAGCTGCCACATACAATAGCAACGGAGCCCCTGGCGTGGGTGGAGTTAATGTTGTTATATCAATCAAGTATTGCTTCAGCTCTTCGAAGGCTTTCTGCTGAGCTGGGCCCCATTGAAAGACTTTGGCTGATTTTAGTATTTCAGAGAATGGCAAGTTTCTTTCTGCTGACCTAGATATAAAACTATTCAATGAAGCCAGTCCTTCCTACCAACCATTGGGCCCCCTTCTTTGTGCTCGGTGGTTCCATTCGAAGGATGGCTTTGATCTTGCTTGGGTTAGCTTCAATCCCCTTCGTTGAAACCAGACAGCCAAGGAACTTACCCTTCTTCACTCCAAAGACACACTTTTCAGGATTTAATTTCAGGCCAGCTTGTCTGAAATTAGTAAATGTTTCTTGTAGATCATTGATATGATTTTCTTGCTTCGTGCTTTTTACTATGATATCATCAACATATGTTAGCACATTTCTGCCTATCTGGGAATGAAGGCCCTTGGCCGTCATCCTGCTGAAACTGCCTCCAGCATTTTTGAGCCCCTCAGGCATCCAAAGATAACAATAGGTTCCACTGGGAGTTATGAAGCTAGTCTTTGGCTCATCCTCCTTCTTCATCCATATTTGATGATATCCTGAGTAGCAATCCAGAAGACTCATAAGTTCTGAAGAAGTTGCTGCATCCACAAGAGAGTCTATCCTTGGTAATGGAAATTCGTCCTTCGGACAGGCCTTGTTGAGATCCGTGAAATTAATACACATTCTCCATTTGCCATTGGCCTTCTTCACCATAACAGTATTGGCTAGCCACTCTGGATATTTTACTTCTCTGATGACACCAGCACTGAGAAGTCTTTTTACTTCATTCCGAGCACCTTCGGCTTTATCATCAGACATTTTCCAAAGCCTTTGCTTTCTGGGCCTAAAGGATGGATCGACATTAAGTGAATGTTCAATGACATCCCTGTTGACACCAGAGAGATCATTGGCCGACCATGCGAAAACATCTTTGTTGTTGAATAAAAACCTTATCAAAGTTTTTTCCTGCTCTTCAGATAATTGAGACCCCAGCAGTACCTTCTGCTCTGCTATGTCTTCACATAGAAGCATGGGTTTCGGCTGATCAGCCGAAGCAGCCTTCTCTCTTCTGTACTTGTACTGCTCACAAGCTTCAGCTCCATCTATATTGTGGATGGCTTTTGAGTCTGTCCAATTTCTCTCAGCCTTCCTGGCACTTCCTGACTTCCATGAATTGCAATGGGCCCTTGTTCCGAAGGTATCTTCATGCATAGGTATGCTGGATGAAGAATTGCTTCGAAAGCTTTAAGTGTCCCACGACCAATGATTGCATTGTAGGGGTATTCCATGTCAACAATATCAAAAACAACATGTTCAGTCCTTATGTTGTGGACAAATCTGAAGGTCACTGGCATTGTGATCTTGCCAAGTGCTACAATCTGCCTTCCTCCGAAGCCACAAAGAGGGTGTGTAGCATCATGAATCTTGTCCTCTGGCTCTTGCATCTGTCTGAAGGCTTTAGCAAATATGATATCCGCTGCACTACCTGTATCAACCAGAACATTATGGACCAGAAATCCCTTGATGACACAAGATATGACCATAGCATCATTGTGAGGGTAATCCTTAAGCTGAAGATCCTCCTAGGAGAAGGTGATTGGGATGTGGGACCATTTTGACTTGATGAAGGGTCCCTGCACCCCAACATGTTGCACCCTTCTCTGGGCCTCCTTCTATTTCTTGTTGGCCGGTTCTGAACATGACCCGCCTGTTATCGGGAGCACCAGCTTCGTAGCCGAAGCAGCTTCAGCTTGGGTTTTGGACGAAGCCATCAGCTCAAAAGTGGAAGTGAGTTCACCGGAGGTGGGCGCCAATGTTGGGGACTTGTTCTCAAACGCTATGAGTCAAGAACAAGGCAACACAAAGTATTAAATTTTAATATCCTTCATCCTTCGAAGCATTATTTCCCTTAGGATATACCAATCTTCGGACGAAGGTCATGAAGGACGTACCTTCATCATCATGATATAAGAAAATTAAAGGCAAAACATATGAAACATGAAAGATAACATGAACAAACATATAATATCATTCACACGTCTTCATTATATAAATTTGGATATTTAAATACGATATTTAGTTACATTTATACCTTCGGCTTTACAGAAGGCAAAAATCCGAGTGTTGTGCCCGAGCGAATACAAGATAGCGTGAACAGTACAGGGGTACTGTTCATCTATTTATAGGCACAGGACACAGCCTGTGAGAAATTACATTCATATCCTTTACAAAGGTTTACAATCATAATACAAGTTATCATGGGCCGATTGGTCATTTCATCTTTAAGTCGGTGCATTTGGAAATATACTCCGAAGCTTTTTTATTGATAGCTTCGGCTTTGTGCTAGTCTTCCGAAGGTGTTTCTTCTTATGGGACCTTCGGCGATGAAGCAGACCCCCAATAATCCTTAAGGAAGATTAGGCTTTTATTGTAATGATACGATGTAACATTTGGTTTACGAAACAATTAATCAGACATGTAAATTGTTGTAATATATTTCTTTGTGATGCATGAAATTTACGCACATACCATTTTTGAGCCTTCGGCGAAAAAACACCTTCCCTTTTTTTCATGCTTTGTAAAGAAAGAAGTCCCTTTTTATGGCGAATCTGTTGTGATAAAATTGTATTGGCCGAAGGTTTGCTTCGTCCCTCAGCACATCTTCATTCAACAAATTATTGCCGAAGATCTGCTTTGTATCCAATCTTTTTGTTGTTGATGCGATATGATGTATGATGTAATGTTATGCGGAATGGTGCGATGATATGATGCAATATGATGGTTATGCCGAACACACACACCACACTGGAACAACCAAGACTTTGCATCCCCTTAGGGACGTCTTTGGAGTCTTTATGCTCGGCATCCCCTTAGGAACGACTTTGGAGCTTCTTCACCTTCTATTTCGGTGGTATCTAAGCTCTGCATCCCCTTAGGAACGACTTTGGAGCTTCTTCACCTTCTATTTTGGTGGTATCTATGCTCTGCATCCCCTTAGGAACGACTTTGGAGCTTCTTCACCTTTTATTTCGGTGGTATTTTGGCTCTGCATTCCCTTAGGAACGACTTTGGAGCCTCGGAACTTACTCTGCGCTCCCTTAGGAACGACTTTTGTAGCTTCAAAACTTACTCTGTGCTCCCTTAGGAACGACTTTTTGTATCTTTGGAACTTACTCCGCTCGCTTAAGAACGGCTTTTGTAGCTTCAGAAGTCTGTTAGGAAGAAGCATTTTACTTAATGATACGGGCACAATTATTACATGAGACCAAAATTAAGTCCTTCGTGACTTGTTTTTCATACAAGAAAAATAAGATGATAGAAAAGATAAAGATACATCAAGGGTAGGATATTCTTTAGTAGATGTGCTTGGATTCAGGCATAGTGTTATTGACTGTAGGAGCTTCGAACTCTTCCCGAAAATCGCGCTGATGTTGTGCGTGTTGGTGCCCTTCTGGCTGCTGGCTTCGGGTCAGAGTAGGTGGTAGTGGTAGTGGTGGTGGTAGTGGGAGCTGAGCCCAGGAAGCTTGAGAGTGACTTGCCGAAGCGACAGAGGCTGTAGGCTGTTGATTACCTACGTACTCTGGGACATAAGGAGAGTAGCATGAAGCAGTATGTAGGACCTACTTCGGCTGATTCTGCCACGCCTCAGCTTCGGCAATCTCCTTTTGTTTCTGAATTGTGACTTGGCATGTTCTTGTGGCGTGGCCCTTGTCTTCACCACAAAATAAACAATATAGCCTTCTCGACGGATCTCCATATCTTCCTCTGAATCCCCTGCCGCCTCTGCCCCTTGGGACTGGTGGCCTTAAAGAGCTTTATTGTTGCCCTAAAGATTTGGAGCTGTGTTGTGGCCTTTGAGGCTGGCTTCCTCTGTCATCACTTAGGTTGGAATTATGGATTGATCTAACGTGCCTGGGGTGAATTCTTCCTCCGAAGCCCCTGGTCATCTCAGAAAACCTGTATGCTTCTGCGCTTCTTTGGCAGAAATCATTATCAGCTCGGATATACTCATCCATCTTCTGAAGAAGCTTCTCTAGGGTTTGTGGGGGTTTCCTAGCAAAATACTGAGCTGTAGGTCCTGGCCAAAGCCCCTTGATCATGGCCTCAATGACAATTTCATTGGGCAATGTAGGCGCTTGTGCTCTTAGATGCAGGAACCTTCGGACATATGCCTGAAGATACTCCTCATGGTCTTGCGTGCACTGAAACAAAGCCTGGGCAGTGACTGGCTTCGTCTGAAAGCCTTGGAAGCTAGTGATTAGCATGTCCTTGAGCTTTTGCCATGAAGTGATTGTCCCTGGCCGGAGAGACGAGTACCAAGTCTGTGCTACACTTTTGACTGCCATGACGAAGGATTTTGCCATGACTACAGTATTGCCCCCATATGAAGATATGGTTGCCTCGTAGCTCATTAGGAACTACTTCGGGTCTGAGTGCCCATCGTACATAGGAAGCTGAGGTGGTTTGTATGATGGGGGCCATGGGATAGCCTGCAACTCTACTGCTAGAGGAGAAGCATCATCAAAAGCAAAATTGCCATGATGGAAATCATCATACCATTCATCATCGTTGTATGGATTGTCTTGACAAAACTCTCTGTGTTGAGGCCTTCGGTCTTGGTCATCTTGGGTGAGATGACGCATTTCCTCAGTGGCCTCATCAATCTTTTTTTGAAGATCGGCGAGACGAAGCATCTTTTCTTTCTTCTTCTGAACCTGTTGATGGATGGCTTCGAGGTCCCTGATTTCTTAGACCAACTCCTCCCCCTGAGGTGTCGGACTGGTAGCCTTCCTTTTCTGGCTCCTAGCTTCGCGTAATGTTTCTTGATTAACGTCCAGTGGCTGCAATGCAGCCCCTGGCCCTGATGACTTCTTCGGTGGCATGACGAAGGTCAAAGCTTGCCGAAGGTGGTCAAGTGAGTTCACCGGAGGTGGGCGCCAATGTTGGTCTCTTGTTCTTAAAAGCTATAGATCAAGAACAAGACAACACAAATGTTAATGATTAAAGACCTTCATCCTTCGCAACATTATTTCCTTTCAGATATAATGATCTTCACGAAGGTCATGAAGGACGTACCTTCGTCATTTTTAATATGCAAAGATATAGACATATGGAGCGCAGAAAGAGCATGAATAATCATTTTAAATCATCAGATTATTCACATTGTTTTTATATAATCATGAACAAATATCAACGATATTGAAATTACATTTGTACCTTCGGCTTGACAGAAGGTAAAAATCCGAGAGTGACGTGCGAGTGATTACAAGTCAGCGTGAACAGTACGGTGTTACTGTTCATCTATTTATAGGAACAGGACGCAGCCTGGGCAAAATTACATTTATGTCCCTGACTTTTACTGTTAGCCAAAGGTAAGCTGCTGAGGACTGAGCAGTCTTTTCCTTTTAGGTCGGTTTCATCCTCCACCATCGTCCTCGTGCTGAGCCAAAGCTTCTACAGCCACAGCTTCAGAGTCGATCCATCCTTCTTCCAGATCACGCTTTTTCTTACCATGCATGCCTTCATTTTAAAGTTGAAGCTTCCTGTGACAGTATACTATACTGGAAAACATGTTAGTTGTGTTTTTGAGGACCTTCGGAAGATGAAGGCCTCCAACAGTGATATCTTATTCCTAGATTGAATGACATGCTTGATGAATTAAGTGGTTCTATTGTTTTCTCAAAAAATGACTTGCGCAGTGGATACCACCATATTCGTATGGCTTTAGGTGATGAATGGAAAACTGCATCGAAAACTAAGCTCGAACTTTATGAGTGGTTAGTTATGCCTTTTGGGTTAACTAATGCACCTAGCACTCTCATGAGATTGATGGACGAGGTTTTACGTGCTTTCATTGGTAAATTTCTGGTGGTTTATTTTGATGATATTCATGTCTATAGCAAGTCTCATGATGATCATATTGAACACTTATGTGTTGTTTTGATATCTTGTGTGATGCATGTTTATTTGGTAACCTTGAGAAGTGCACCTTTAGCACCGATCGTGTGTCTTTTCTTGGATATGTCATTACATCACAGGGCATTGAGATGGATGAGGCAAAATTTGTTGCCATCACGAGCTGGCCACTTCCGATCATGGTTACACAGGTTCGAAGTTTTCTTGGTCTTGAAGGATTCTACAGGCGATTTGTGTAGGGTTTCAACACCATTGCAGCACCTCACCCGAGTTGACAAAGAATGGAGTGTCATTTCATTGGGGACCAGCACAACAACAAGCTTTTGATGCCCTCAAGTCGAAGCTCACACAAGCACCGCTGCTGCAACTTCCTGGTGTTGATAAGACATTCAAGCTTGAGTGTGATGGCGAGCGGCATTGGAATTAGAGGAGTGCTCATCCAAGGAGGTAAACCTATTGCTTTTTTAGTGGAAAATTGCATGGTCCAACTCTAAATTATTCTACATATGACAAAGAATTATATGCTTTAATATAAGTTTTACAAACTTGGCAACATCATCTACGGTCTAAAGAATTTGTCATACATTCGGATCATGAATCTTTGAAGTATATTAAGGGACAATCTAATCTAAACAAACGTCATGCTAAATGGATTGAAATCATAGAATCACTTCCTTTCATTATTAAGCTTAAAAAGGAAAGGATAATGTGATTGTTGATGCTTTGTCTAGACGTTATACTATGTTGTCCCAACTTAATCATAAAATCTTTGGTTTGGAGACTATAAAGAGATTATATGTTGTTGATTTGGACTTCAAAGATGCTTTTTAAAATTGTAGAGAGGGAAGAACTTGGAAAACATTTGTGCTGTTTGAAGGCCTTCTCTATCGTGCTAACAAGTTGTGTGTTCCAGCTAGCTCCGTTCATCTTCTACTCTTGTAGGAAGCGCATGGGGTGGCTTGATGGCACATTTTGGTGTTAAGAAGATAGAGGATGTGTTGTCCACTCATTTCTATTGTCCTCGAATGTGGCATGATGTTGAGCGCTACGTCTCTCATTGCACCACGTGCAACAATGCTAAGTCCCGACTTAACCCCATGGTCTTTATTTGCCTCTGCATGTTCCTAGTGCACCTTGGGAGGATATTTCTATCGATTTTGTTTTGGGATTTCCTAGAACACATAGGGGGAGTGATTGTGTTTTTGTGGTTGTTGATCGTTTTTCAAAGATGGCTATTTTATACCCTATCACAAAAATGATAATGCTTCGCATGTTGCTGATTTATTCTTCACTAAGAATGTGTGTTTGCATGGTGCGCCAAATACTATTGTTTCTTATAGGGATGCTAAGTTTTTAATCCATTTTTGGAGAACCTTGTGGTTTAAATTGGGAACAAAGTTGTTGTTTTCTACTACTTGTCATCCTCAAACTTATGGGCAAACAAAGATTGTTAATCGCACTTTATCTACCATGTTGCGGGTTGTTTTGAAAGATAATTTGAGGTTGTGGGAATAGTGTTTGCCACAAATTGAGTTTTCTTATAATCGTTTCATTCATTCCACAACCAAACTTAGCCCATTTATGGTAGTATATGGTTTTAATCCTCGTGCTCCAATTGATTTTCTACCTTTACCAACTTCTGAAATAGTGAACTTGGATGCAACACAATGTTTTGAATTCATTCTTAAGTTACATGAAACAACTAAATTGCAAATTGAGAAGAAGAATGAAAAGTATCGCATTGCTACTAGTAAAGGTAGGAAGGAAGTAAAATTGGAACCTAGTGACTTGCTGTGGGTTCATTTGAGAAAGGATAGGTTTCCTGATTTGAAAACATCTACACTCATGCCACGTGCTACTAGTCCTTATAAAGTTCTTGCAAAGATCAATGATAATGCATATACACTTGAGTTGCCTCTAGATTTTGAGATTAGTCCCACCTTTAACATTTCAGATTTGAAGTCATATATGGGTGAGAAAGATGAGCTCGAGTCGAGGACAACTCCAATTAAAGAAGGGTAGGATGACAAGGACATCACTCCAATACATACAATGCATGGACTGATAACATGCTCACATGAATGACAGCTAAATCTCTAGGTTTGTTCTAACTTAGTCAATTGTGTTTTAAAGCTTACACTTGGGGTTACAGAAGTTTTGTTGATTAGGAACCTTGGAGAGGACTAGCAAGGACTTGAGAAAGGCCAAGGTGTCGAGGAGGAGGAGCAAGAGCGCCCACAACAAGAAGGACATCAAGTTCGACTTGACTATGATTCTATCTCAGGTTCAGGACCAATCTACACTAAAATGGAATCGTCAAAACAAGTCAGCATTCAGATTCTGTTTTGGTGATGTGACATCGTCTGTTGGGCATTGGGTTGTGTATCGCGTCAGAGCCCATTAGGGGCGACACTAGGGGTCACGCACACCCTAAAACTCTATTTATTCAGTAGTCGGTGCCACATTAGGGTTTGGTTTTGTTTAGATCATATCTTTCATCGAACAGTGTCGTCTTTCATTCATTTGGAGACCCCACCTCATGATCAATACAGTTTTGATTATGTTCTTATGTTCTTGATTGTGTTCTTGATTGTGCTTGCAAGGATAAGCCTTCGTGGTAAGGTCACTCGTGTGTCACGGGTGATAACCAATGGAGTAGTGGTGTAGTGATTGTGTGGATCCGTTCGCTCGAAGCCTTGGATCATCAACATAGAGATCTCCACCCAATCAAGTTATCCTATCTCATGGAAGATTGGGCCTCGCCCTCTATCAAAGGGCTTTGTGTGACTAAGTGAAAGTGAAGCTCAAGCAGACGGCTTGTGGATCTAGGTACAAAGGCTAACATGAAGAAGAGAGTACTTGCAAAATGTCGACTAACTAATCAGATTGTGAAGAGTCATATGGTGTTGAAGATCATAGCATTAGAAGACATGACTTGAAGCTATCGAATTATCTCGTATGTTATGAGGTGGTTCATATCATAAGACATGAGGGTAAGCATAATCACAAATCTAAGGAAGAAGGCATCACAGAAAGAACTTGGAAAGAGCTCACAATTGTGCAAACTTTAAGGGAAATGGCAAAAAGTGAAAATCAAGAAGGAAAAGATTTTGGATCAGCTCAGTGTTTGAATATGTTCTTGATGACCATTGTAGCATATTGGAAACCAATGGAGTATGATGATTGCTTAGATTTGAAGTTTTGAGTTCCAAGTATCTATTGGAGAAAAAGGCTGATTTTTTATTTGAGTTATTGAGTTTAGGAATCGCCCTACTATCAAGAGTGATCCACAAATGAGTGTTGGTACTTGCACTAAAGCTCAAAATCCTTACTTCAAAACATCTATTTTGTCTCTGCTCAATTGCGTTTGAAGTGGGTGGTTCAACTTGTCAATTGTGGTTGAACTGTGCAGTTTAACCAGTCCTGAGGGCGGTTCAACCTATCAACTGCAGTTGAACTAGGCGATTCAACTTGTATGACTGCAGTTGAACTAGGCGGTTCAAACGGTCCTCAGGGCAATTCAAATGCTTTTACACTGGTTGATCTAGCAGTTCAACCGCCTAGCTCACTTGGTTTCAGTAAGTATTGGATGAAGAATTACGGTTGACCTACCCATATGGGTGGTTCAACCGATCAAGGAGCGGTTGAACTTGCAGTTGAACCAGTCACTTCAACCGGTTTCTCTCTAGAGAAAACCAGCTCAACCATTGTTTCATGTGGTTCAATCGCATATCACGCAAACTACTCCAAACAGATAGATTTGGAGTCCCACCTATATATACTCACTCATACCTCTCTCCTCTACACAATAGAACGCATTCAACTCCATTTCTAACCTAAGAAAATCTCTAGAAGAGCATATTTACTCCTCCCCACTGTTTCTCTCACACACATCTTGTGTCTCTCCCATTTTAAATCTTTGAGAGAAAACTTGGTGTGAGATTAAGAGTTGTGGGTCTCCGTGCTTCATCTTTAAATCCATCTTGTTCTTCCTGAATCGAACTTTGGTGCAACAACAAAGTCTTTATGGATTTCTTACTCCTGAAGCTCCAAGCTTCTAGATGGCTAGGTGTTGCTTGTTAGTCTCCAAATCTTATGGAAGAACACAAAAAGTTTGTATTACCCGCTCTTTTCAGCAACCTCTGGTAAGTGACCTCACTTAGATCATTGCGGTCGATGAGGAGAGGATTAGGGTTAGAAAAGACTTGGCTCTTTGTGGGTGCCTCGACGAGGAAGTAGGGCACTTAAGGGTGTGACCAAGCCTCAGGATAAATCTTGTGTTCTTATGCGCTTAGCTTTTGTATTTGTTGCTTGTTCGCCATACTCTTGTCACCTTGTGCAAAGATTTTCCCATATATTTGTGGTGTGCAAGTTTTAGGAAGTTTCCCTCTCAGGTATACTTTCTACAACCCTAAGGAACATCAAGAATACCACATATGTGAGGTTTATTTGATGATTTTAGAGATCAATTCAGTTTATATCTAGTTTTCTGGTTGAACCCAGTTCTGAGTGCTACTGCCCCTGGTAGTTGTTGAACCGGCATGCACCAGTTGAACCGATTTTTTCAGTTCATTTTTTAGTTTTTGTAAAGTTTTTAGGTGTAGCCTATTCACCCCCCTAGGTCACTTTCATCCCTCTCCACCAAAACAAACGCCAAAGGATGCATTGTCTGCATCACATAAAATGTCTATCTACAAGATTCCCTAATACTTTCTAAGAAGAAACATATTATCCATGGAGAAGATAGGACAACAATACCTCAAGACCTTGATGCACAAGAGAAAGCACCATAAGGCTTGGAAGAATATGTCTCCCATCCTCTGAATCCATACATCTAGCTTTGGCATGTACTCATAATGCATTCCTAGATTGACTACTTTGATTGCATTGAATAGTGTTGGCAACCACCCATACCACTCTTTGCAGTCCCTATATATCATCTTCCACGAATGTTTCTTTACGTGCCATGTTTTTTTGTACCTTATCTTGTAATTAAATATCTTCTTAGTCATGTTCATAATTGTCGTTACCTTTAAATTGGGTTGTCCCTTCAATGTTGTGTACAATGATTTGGTAATGAGTGCGGATATCAACGGGAAATACATTTGTTCCAAGTTTGCTTTAGCACAAGTGTGTGGACTAATGGTTTTTGTGATAAGAAGCTTTCTTGATCTTTATAGTTTTTAGCACAAACTCTCTTGTTATAATTGGTCTTCTCAAGCACAATTGTGTATCATCGCTTCACATTGGAATCACTTGCCTTGAAAGGTCTTTTACAATTCAAAGAATACTCTTATAGCCACCTTTTCAATGTAGGCAACTCTTTGAACACCAAGCCCTTATGAATTTCTATGATGTCATCAGCCTTAGTAGCCTATAGCATCTCATCGTCTCTACCTTATGCATAAACCTTATGAGAATGATTGAAATCGTTGAATTCATTGACTATTGGATCTTGATCAAGGCAACAAAGTCTAACCAACTCAGTCTATTGTTCACTTAGATCTCCAATAGGACACTTATCTTCAAAATCAATGGCTCTTGTAAGCTTATACGGCTCCTTATTATCCATAATTTGGATATCCACGCTGTTAGAGGCCCTATTGATATTGCTTTATGGAACAACACAATGACAATCAAAATTATCAAAAAAGTATCCTGCATCACAAGCACAAAAATGGGACGGTTGATATAGACAAATGGAACTAAGGTAAATACCTAAAAACTAAAATGTTTATTATGACACTTAGATAAGGGGTCGCCATAACAACATCAATGTGACATTGAACTTTATCAGGTTAAGAACGTCCAACCTCATTTGGGGTAGTTTGAGCATCAGGGATCACAACCACAACTTCTTCATCTGCCTCATGGTCAGGTATCGAAGGGTTATAGGAGGCCAGATCACCAAGTTCTGTTTGATACCTGAGGGGTGTGATCAATGAACAACTTATGCACAACCACATCTAAACATTAGAACTAAGTCCTCACCACCGATCTTGTATAATTTTGCCACTAATCCTCTAACCAAATAGATGTTAGTAGCCTTATAATTGAGTCTTTCAAATCCATATGAAGTATCTCCTCAATCGAGATACCATCATCTTTTTCATTCAAATGTAGCTCCTCCCTAGCTATAGCAACCGACTTACTAAAGGACACCTAAATACTTAATAGTACATATTGGCTTTATATATTGACAAATGAAATATTTTCATAATCGTTTGTATCCATACTGACTGTACCCAAATACTGGGGTACCCACTTCTGCTGGGTCAAGACAGGACCTGTGTGGTTATTTGTAGCCGCGTGGCTATGAGCTGACTAGCCCGACTTAGAGACTAGGCCCGCCCGACAAGACTACTAGCTGAAGTGCCCATTCTCGAGCCTCCACCTCGCTGAGTTGGGTCGGTGTCACCACAAGTCCCAAAGGAGGATTTGCTTGGCAACTTCGACCATAAGTCTACACCCCCACGGGTGGGAGCTAAACTTTTGCATGGGTTCATCAGATCCTCGGCAAAGGGGGCTCGAAGCCGCTTCATGTCCTTAAAGTAAAAAGGCACTCTGCGGCTACATCCTGGGGTTGGACCCCTATTGGATGGTCCTAGACCCCTACGTGTGCCATCCAGACCTCCAGCTAGGGGAGGTTCGGTGCTGCCACGTGTCCAGTCCATTACGGATGAGATCCGGACCTCCACAAATGCCCCCTGGACCCCAAGCCAGGGGAGGTTCAGGGCTACCACGTTTGCATGGGCTCCCAACCCTTGCTCTCCACTCAAACGGAGATGCAATGCTGCCGCATAGCCTATGGCGCATGACGAAAGCTGCCAGGTGGATCCTAACGCAAGCCTCTAGCATGGGGGCCGCCTGCATTGAATGTGGGCAGGATGCACGCCTTTCTACACCAGTGACAGGAGATGTGTGCCCCATATTAAATGTGGGTGGCGTGCGCAATCCACAAGGTGTGGGCCACACTATTAACCCGTGCTTTACCGAGGCAAGACCATTGACTCTGTACGCCACACATGGGCGCCTCTTATCAAGACTCTTATTGTTCCCGCTACAAAGATGGGAAAATAAGAAAGGCAAAGGGGACAGGACGACATCGTCCATATACCCCTCTAAGCACGTCGATGTGCCAGTCTAGCCATAGCCTACGGCAGAGCATTCACCGACATGCTGACAAGACAAGGTGACGGTGCGAGTGATCGAGAATCCACACGGTGACCAAGAGAAGATATCCACCCATCGTAGGAGAAGTTCTCCATCCACCATCTCTATTTGTCACTCCACGAATCCATATTATTATATTTCAGGGCCCACTTGTCGGGGCCTAGTGATCATGTATGTGCCCCCCTTAGGCTATAAAAGGCAGGGCACACGTGCTACAATGGGGGACAAGCTCTCTCGAGCTTGGAGATAGACACTCAAACTCCCAAGGAGACATCTCCATCTAGACCCAAGCTTTTTCAAGCTCTTGGCAATACGACTCATAGTGGAGTAGGGTATTATGCTCTGGTGGCCCGAACCACTTTAAATCCTTGTGTGTTCTTGTGTTTGTTCATCTCATCAGGCAAACCCTAGGCTACCCACTATTCTTAGGATTAGGCAGGTGCATTTTGCTACATGGCTAGAGTTTACTCTCTGACATTTGGCGCTCTAGGTGGGGGCAATGTTGGCATTATGATCTCCTCTACCTCTCGATGGATTTCAGGAAGGAGGCCAACGAGGGTTATGCCTTTATCAACCTGACCTCGCCGGAGGCGACTTACCGGCTATGGGTGTTGTATGGGGGCCTATCACTCGCACTGGTGGGCTTTCAAGAGTAGTGCCAAGATCGACGCGGTCCAATCTATCAGCCACCAGCCATGATCCATGGCATTCGAGGATGTCGTCGTTGGCCACCAACCAAGCTCCATACTCGACCCTCATGGAGGTAGCACGGGTCGCTATCCAACTGAAGGATCCGACATTCGACATCACCTAGGTTGTTAGGTTGGCCCCGTACCTTGTACCCGTAAGGTAGCATGAGAATGAACTCTTCCTCTGTAATAGGATAGCATTTATATGTGGTCCAACCCGGTGAGGTCTACCCTCATAAACCCAGTTTGACCCAATGGCGTCCGCCCTCATAAACCTGGTTCGACCCGATGAGGTCCGTCCTCATAAACCTAGTCTGGCCTGATGAGGTCCGCCCTCATAAGCTCAGCCTCTGGTGTCCATCGCACAGATCTCATGTATCCAGTTATGAAGTAAGAATTTGCTCTCAGCTCAACCCTCATGTATCAATTCCTTTTCATGTTTTTAATTCGCACAGGTCGTTTCCTCCACCCCTCACGTGGGTCCATACTGAAATTGTTATCATGAAATTTGAGTTATGTAATTAGCCTGGCACTTAGTCTAGGACCCCACTTGATGCTGGATGAGGATCAAATTACTATGAACTCAGTCCACGGGAAAGAACCATGTTCTCAGGGGTTGTTTGGAGTTGGGTAGCCGCTTAGCCTGGTTCCGTACCGTAAGCCTACACCCTCGACCACCCTAGAACAGCTGTCCTAGTACCTCAATATGGGACCCTAAAGGTCCAAGCCTCATACAAACACAAGATCTAGTTCCCAAAACTAGGCTCGGTAAGGTCCAGTTACATGATTCAAAGGATTGAATGCAATAGAGGAAGGGTCCCGAGGGTATGCTACTAAGCATCGATCTTAAACCATATTTAGGATCGCTCTCTAGTCCGATGGTAGCCATAGACATTTGAGACTACCTCCTACAGAGTCAATGTACCAAGAGGCCAGTAGAGGAAAAACCATGTGAACTATGTACGTGCCAGGATCAGCAATTCACGTACACAGCAATTTACATAACCGGACATCATCACACAGTGATCAAATAATAACATAAAAGAGGTAATAGTCTGATTACATCATGATGCCCGAGACATCCACATAGTCATTAACATATATCAAAGTGCGAAAATGGAATGTAGCTAAACGCGGCATTCATAGGAAGCCGACAGGGGGTTTGTCGCTAACCCACGCCTAGCACTCATCATACTCTTGGAACTCCTAGAAATCCTCCACCATGACTTCATCTTCTCCTGAGCAATGGTTGCAATGTGGACAATCTGGGGGGTTCGGTGTGTAAAGCAAGGGTGAGTACACATCAACATACTCAGCAGTTGTCATGTTTGGCTTTGGTGGACTAGCTTTATGTGGGGTTAAGATCAAGCAATTGCTTTTAGTTGGTCAGGTAATTATTACTAGTAGAGAGCCAAGTTTTAGCACTAAACCCAGGTTATTAACCCAAAAGTACTCCTTCCAAACGGAAAGAATACCAGAAACCATAATCATAATCATAAAAAAACCATTATTAACCTCATCATCATCTGTAACCATGGTATCTCTAATCAGTGTGTCTCTAATCAATGGAGCTCCCAAGGCCGCTCATAACTGTGAGCATGGCTGATATATCTGTTTCATAACACTCTGCAGAGGTTGCGCACTTTACCCACGAGCCGTGATTCCCTCTCTAGCCCGGGCTTGCAAGACCCTTGTTCACTCCCGAGGTGAATGGCTAAGGATTCACTACGAAGCCTTTACAAATATTCCCTGAGATGTAGCCGCCCGTTAGGTTTCTTAAATGTACCGCACTCCTCCCCAAGGGCCAAACCACCCTCGGCAGAGCGAGCCATATACACCGAGCCCCATTGACGGCACGACAGCGAAGCAAACTACACCCTAGTTCCTCTAATTAATTAGTTAAGGGCGTATCATACCACCCTCATGGTTGTAATGTTTTCCCGAGTGGTCATCCAAAGAACTAGTCCTTACGGAGAGACACTCGAGAAATCGCTCGAGCCCTATAAATGTCACAATACCATCATCATAATCAAAAGGTAAACATCGTATCATAAATAATCTCATCATGTTCATTGATTAGAGTAAAGCGCTAGCAAAGAGCTAAACCAAAAATGATCTAACCCAAATAGGTGAACAAGGACAAATAAACAAAGCTAGTCAATCCTTAGGTATAAATTGTATAAATGTGGGGAGGTGAATTATAAAATGAGTGGAACATAGATAGGTCAGAGGACACTTGCCTTCACCAACCAGCTGCTGCTCAAGGTCTTCGCCTGTAACTCCTTCGGACTCCGCCAACGGACCGTTATCTATACGAGTTCAAACATACATTCCACAATCTTAACATAGAAAGAAACAATACACCACACAATAAAATATAACAAATAAACAGACGCGTGGCGCAGGGTTGCATCTACGACTATGCGAGAAAGAAAATATAATGGTCGAGGCTACGGTCGAAAGTTAATTATGTTAAGCAGCTATAGATTAAAATACTTGTCTAAACATAATTATATTAATTTAACAGTCACGCAATGCATAAAATAAAATTACACTACGACCTTAATTATTATAAACAACTCTAGGTAAATTTAAAAGATCGTCGCGCGACGAAGCACGCAACACAATGCATAATTTAAACGGAATTAAAACGGATCGTCGCGCGACGAAGCGCGCGACACAACGCGATCTAAACCAAAATTAAAATCGATTGTCATGCGACGAAGCGTGCGACAGCAAGCACGAATTAAGCTGGAATTAGAACGAATCGTCACACGACGAAGCGCGCGACAGCATACATGAATTAAACTGAATTTAAAATGAAACGTCGTGCAAAGAAGCGCGCAACGCTACACATGAATTTAATGTGAATTTAAAATGAATTGTCGTGCGACGAAGCGCGCGACACTACAGTGAACTAAATCTGAATTATACAAATCATCGTGCGATGAAACGCGCGATGGTACACGCTAACTAAACTGAGACGAAACACGTGACACAACACCCTACCTAAACTGAGATTAAAATGAATCGTCACGCGACAAAGCGCGCGATGCAACATATGAATTAAATTGAATTTAAAACTGAATTTAAATGTTACTACATGCTAGGGTTGCGCGCATGGGGACAGGGCTGCGCACGCTAGGGGCCCCACGGCTGGGGGCTGCGCACCGGGGGCCAGCCGCGTAGGGGTCACCGCGCCGGGGGGAGGCGCGCCGGACAGGGCTATGCATGGGAAGAGGGAAGGAGAAGAGGGAGGAGAGAGAGGAGAGGGGAAGCTCACCATGGACTCGACGACGGCAGCAACAGCTCACCGGGATCCAACCTAGGGCAAGCGAAGAGGTGGAGAGAGGTGGAAGAGAGAGGGAGGGAAGTTGCTGCGCGAGAAAGAGAGAATGAGGGGAGGGGTGGGGCGCCTAGGGGAGGGGTGCCAGGGCACGCGTGCCTGGGCTGAGCTGGGCCATGCCACGGGCTGGGCTAGGCCATGGACCGGGTCGACTACCACTACTCGCTCTCGCATGCTTCTAATCGAGATTAAATCACGAATCGAGAACTAAAACTAGACGAACGTGTGATTAGGCACAACAATAGGCAAAATAAATATGCTTCGGCATGATGCAACAACAATATCAACTTAGGTTTTGTTTACACGCGATATGGACACCAGTCTCTATATTGCTTTGAAAAATGGGAGGAAGGAGCGAAACGGGGTGAAAAAGAGAGTAATGCCAGAATTTGGTGAATACCGGAGATGAAAATTTATACCCCCAAATTCAGGGTGTTACACCTGGCGCTTAGTCTGGGACCCACTTGATGATGAATGAGGATCGAATTACTAGGAACTCGGTCCAGGGGAAAGAACCATGTTCTCAGGGGAGGTTCGGAGCTAGGTAGCCTCTTAGCCTGGTTCCGTACCGTAAGCCTACACCCTCCACCACCCTAGAACAGTTGTCCTAGTACCTCAATATGGGACCCTAAAGGTCCAAACCTCGTATAAACATAAGAGCTAGTTCCCAAAACTAGGCTCGGCAAGGTCTAGTTACATGATTCAAAGGATTGAATGCAACAGAGGAAGGGTCCCGAGGGTACGCTACTAAGCATCGATCTTGAACCATATTTAGGATCACTCTCTAGTCCGATGGTAGCCTTAGACATTTGAGACTACCTCCTAGAGAGTCAAGGTACCAAGAGGCCAGTATAGGAAAAACCTTGACCTTGAGCGAGAAGCACTTAATCGAGGTCCAGTCCGGTGGGATCCGGCCCATAAATCCGGTTTACTGGCGTACGTCACATATATAGCTCAAATGCACTAACTTATGAAAGAGTTATTTGCTCCAAGTTTTGTCTTTACAAAAGTGGCAAAGCATCACTAGGTGAACCACTTGGCATGGAGGCCACAAACACGGAGCCACTAACTAGCATGCTGGAAACAAAGTGCAGGTATGGCCCCACCTGTGAGTTCGCCATCTCTCCCAAGGTGGGCCCGAGGGCCTCTATCAATACCCAAAGACTAGGGTACCCACTTCTGCTGGGTCAAGACAGGACCTGTGTGGTTATCTGTAGCCGCGTGCCAATGATCTAACTAGCTGAGAACACCTAGAGGGGAGTGAATAGGTTATCCTGCAAAATTCAACACTAATTGCACATACTTGGTTTATAAAGTGTTAGTTAGACTAAACCAAGTTGCTATAGATTGAGCTCTTGAGAAGAAATCAATCAGAGAAAAGTAACACAAGAGACACGGTGTTTTATCCTGTGGTTAAGCCAAGTAACACTTGCCTACTTCCACGTTGTGGCGTCCCAATGGACGAGGGTTGCACTCAACCCCTTTCAAGTGATCCAATGATCGACTTGAATACCACGGTCTTTTTTCTTTAGAGTCCTTTTCTTGTTTGTGAGGAATCTCCACAAGTTGGAGCCTCTCGCCCTTACAATATTGATCACAAGAGAAGCACAAGAGTAAGGGAGGGAAAGCAACACACGCAAGACTCGATACGCAGCAAACACACGCACACAGTCCAAGACTTGAGCACAAAAACACAGCGCAGGAGTTCTTGACTCGAAAGGTGCTCAAATCTCTAACACAGCGATCCAAATGCGTGACAGCGGAGTCTAGGTGTCTTAGATTGTTTAGAGAATGCTTGGTGTTCTGCTCCATGCGCCTAGGGGTCCCTTTTATAGCCCCAAGGCAGCTAGGAGCCGTTGGAGATCCAATAGGAAGGCAATTCTTGCCTTCTATCGGGTGGTTCACCGGACAGTCCGGTGCACCACCGGACATGAACAGTTCCTGTCTGGTGCATGATCTCCTTCCTTTTCTGGTGAAGCCGACCGTTGGGTCTTTGGTCTCATTGGCGCACCGGACAGTCTGGTGTGACCATCCGACCGTTGGCTCGGCCACGTGTCACCCATTGATCACGCAGACGACAGTTGACCGCGGGCGCCGTTTGGATCACCGGATGGTTCGGTGCACACCGGACAGTCCAGTGAATTATAGCTGCGGCGCCTTCACTTTTTCTCGAGAGTGACGAGTTCGTCGTCGGGCCAGCCTGGGCACCGGACAGTCCGGTGCGCCTCAGGCTAGTGCTGATTTTGCTAAACATAGCCAATTCTTCTCCACTTATTTTCCTCTTTTCTTGGCAATGTCTCTAGTACTTAGATAAACATGTTAGTACCCAAAGACAATTTACTAGGGCTAGAAACATACCTTGGTTCTTGATGCGCACTTCTAAATCACTTGGCATATATGAACTTAAAACAATGTGTTGGGCATCTAATCACCAAAACATTTATAGAAATGGCCCAAGGGCACATTTCCCTTTCAATCTCCCCCTTTTTAGTGATTTATGCCAACACATTAAAAAGCAACTAAAAGTGCAACATCATTCTCAAAAGTGCATATTTGAAGACCAAATTTTCTCACTTGAGATTTGGCATATTTGGATCACTTTTGCCACCACTTGGTTTATTTTCACAAATCAAATTCTTTTTCTTATATCTAAGTCAATCACACTTGTTTGAGCAAATAGAGATGTATTTCAAGAGTAAAACTGATCAAGTGCCAAAAACTTCCCCTTTTCCCGTAATCAAAATTCTCCCCCGTAAGACACCAAATTTTGCAATAAGAGGATTTTGGACAAAAACAAAGTTTCTACCTCTACATTTTTGAAATTCACAAGTGGTTGGCTGATCTATTTGCTTTGGCCTTAATTTTCTCCCGCTTTGGCATTAAGCACCAAAACAGGATCATTGTTTGCCCTTTAATCCCATTGCCTCACCAAAATGTCAAATTGAAGCGAAAAGGCAATGAGAACATAAAAGGAACTTAGGACAAGATACATTTTACCAGAATGCAGTGGAATCTCTTTCCTTGTCCAAGTTCACTTTTTCTTCCAATGTTCCTTCGATACTACTTCAAGTGCACTCAAACAAAAAGGTTAGTCTCAAGGAGTCAAGTTGTAGCACATCTCCCCCTAAACATGTGCATTATTTGCATAGGGACTTGTGAGGTCCGGGGATGACTTGTACAACTTGAGCACCAAATATAATCAATAAAGATGATAAATGCTTAAAGTAACATTGTTGGGGGCCTTCGTACTCCGAAGGTCCTCAAAAACATGATTTGACAATGTTTGCCAAGTGGATTATATGAACAGGTACCTTCGGACTCAGAATTGTGAACATGAAGTACGGTCAGGACGAAGCCTGAACCAGACGAAGGGGGATTGAAATGGAGGACGGGCTGATTACCAAGCTCTACGAAGGATGATGCACAGCCGAAGCTGTGCGTAGGAAAGCTTCGTCGCGATAGCAGAAAGGGGAACCGACTTAAAGATGAAAAGACTACTTAGGCCTTGACAGATTTCCATAAGTCATTAGCAAATGTAATGGACATGAATGTAATTTTGTATGGGCTGTGTCTCACGCCTATAAATAGATGAACAGTACTCCCGTACTGTTCACGCTGACTTGGCATTTGCTTTTGCGTCATCCTTGTACTTTTGTCTTCCTGCAATCCGAAGGTACACTTGTAATTTGAAGTCATTTCTATTGTTATATGATAATAAAATAGAAATGACATTGTGACAAAGTTTAAATACTTATATTACTTTTTACGTTATGATTATGACCTTCGTCACGGCTTATTGCATTTACGAAGATATATTGTTTGTGACCTTCGTCCGGAACACATTATATCCCGAAGGGAAATAATGTTTCAAAGGACGAAGGACCTTATCATTTAACACTTTCTATGTTGCCTTGTTCTTAATCCGAAGCATTTGAGAACAAGTCACCAACAAACATGATCAGAGGCATAGAACACATGTATGCTATAGATCAATCCAAGTTACGTGAGTCTAAGACATTTAGCTCACTATGCATCCTGCAAAACTATTTCTCATCTAAAGGCTTGGTGAAGATATCGGCTAGTTGGTTCTCGGTGCTAATATGGTAAATGTCGATATCTCCCCTTTGCTGGTGGTCTCTCAGGAAGTGATGTCGGATGTCTATGTGCTTAGTGCGGCTGTGTTCAACTGGATTATCCGCCAAGCGGATTGCACTCTCATTGTCACATAGGAGTGGGAGTTTGCTCAGATTGTAGCCAAAGTCACGGAGGGTTTGCCTCATCCAGAGTAGTTGTGCGCAACACTGTCCTGCGACAACATACTCAACAGTGGATAGGGCAACGGATGTTTGTTTCTTGGAGCTCCAGGACACCAGGGACCTTCCTAGAAACTGGCATGTCCCTGATGTGCTCTTCCTATCAACCTTGCACCCAGCATAGTCGGAGTCTGAGTATCCAAGTAAGTCAAAGGTAGACCCCTTTGGATACCAGATTCCGAAGCAAGGCGTAGAAACTAAATATCTAAGAATTCGCTTAACCGCCACAAGGTGACATTCCTTGGGGTCAGATTGAAATCTAGCACACATGCATACACTGAGCATAATGTCTGGTCTACTAGCACAAAGATAAAGTAATGAACCTATCATTGACCGGTATGCCTTTTGATCAACGGACTTACCTCCTTTGTTGAGGTCTAGATGTCCGTTAGTTCCCATCGGTGTCTTCGCGGGCTTAGCATCCTTCATCCCAAACCTTTTGAGAAGATCTTGAGTGTACTTTGTTTGGGAGATGAAGGTGCCCTCCTTGAGTTGCTTCACTTGAAAACCAAGGAAGTAGTTCAACTCGCCCATCATTGACATTTCAAATTTCTGCATCATTATCCTGCTAAACTCCTCACAAGACTTTTGGTTAGTAAAACCAAATATGATGTCATCAACATATATTTGGCATACAAAAAGATCACTGTTACAAGTCTTAGTGAAAAGAGTCGGATCAGCTTTCCCAACCTTGAAAGCATTAGCAATTAGAAAATCTCTAAGGCATTCATATCAGGCTATTAGGGCTTGCTTAAGTCCATAGAGTGCCTTAGAGAGCTTATACACATGGTCGGGATACCTGTCATCCTCAAAGCCAGGGGGTTGTTCCACGTATACCTCCACCTTGATTGGTCCATTTAGGATAGCGCTCTTCACGTCCATTTGGAACAACTTAAAGGAATGGTGAGCGGCATAGGCTAATAAAATTCAAATTGATTCTAATCTAGCCACAGGAGCGAAAGTCTCCTCAAAGTCAAAACCCGCGACTTGGGTGTAATCTTTTGCCACAAGTTGAGCCTTGTTTCTTGTCACCACCCTGTGTTCATCTTGTTTGTTGTGGAACACCCACTTGGTTCCCACAACATTTTGCTTTGGTCGTGGCATCAGGCTCCAGACTTCATTTCTTTTGAAGTTGTTGAGTTATTCCTGCATGGCCAACACCCATTCCGGATCCTGCAAGGCTTCTTCTACCCTGAAAGGCTCAATAGAAGAAACAAACGAGTAATGCTCGCAGAAATTAGCTAATCTTGAGTGAGTTGTTACGCCCTTGTTGATGTCACCCAAAATTTGATCCATTAGGTGATTTCTTTGGATTGTTGCTCAGACTTGAGTTTGAGGGGCCCGTGATGCTTCTTCCTCCATAACATGTTCTTCCTGTGCTCCCCTTGATCATGTCCCTCTTCTTGAGGTACCTGTTCATTGCCTTGAGTTGGGGGATGCACCATCGTAGGGGAGGAGGGTTGATCTTGTTCCTGTAGTTCCTGTGGTCACACATCACCTATTGCCATAGTTCGCATTGCACCGTTGGAACCTCATCTCAAGCCTTTGTATTTGAGTCATATCCTAGTAAAAACCCTTATACTGCCTTGGGAGCAAATTTCGAATGTCTACCTTTCTTCACCAAAATGTAGCATTCGCTCCCAAATACACGGAAATAAGAAACATTTGGTTTGTTACCAGTTAGGAGTTCATAGAAAGTATTCTTGAGGAGACGGTGCAGATAGAGCCAGTTTATGGCATGGCAAGCTGTGTTCACAGCTTCCGACCAAAACCTCTCATGCGTCTTGTACTCTCCAAGCATCATTCTCGCCATGTCGATTAGCGTCCTATTCTTCCTCTCTACCACACTGTTTTGCTGTGGTGTGTAGGGAGCGGAGAACTCGTGCTTGATGCCTTCCTCCTCAAGATACTCTTCAACTTGTAAATTCTTGAATTCGAACCCATTTTCGCTTCTTATCTTCTTCACCTTTAGCTCAAACTCATTTTGAACTCTCCTTAAGAAGCGCTTTAGGATCCCTTGGGTTTCATATTTGACCTGCAAAAAGAATACCCAAGTGAAGCAGGAAAAATCATCAACTATCACAAGACCATACTTACTTCCCCCGATGCTGAGATAGGCAACAGGGCCAAAGAGATCCATGTGAAGGAGTTCCAGTGGTCTTGACGTTGTCATCACATTCTTGCTGTGATGAGTGCTTCCCACATGTTTCCCTGCTTGGCATGCTGCACAAGGTCTGTCTTTCTCAAAACAGACATCGGTTGGTCCTAACACATGATCTCCCTTTAGAAGTTTATGAAGGTTCTTCATCCCAACATGTGCTAGACAGCGATGCCAAAGCCAGCCCATATTCGTCTTAGCGATTAAGCATGCATCTAGATCGGTATTCTCCTTTGAGAAATCAACTAAATAGAGCTTGTCATCTAATACACCCTTAAAGCCTAATGAACCATCACTTCTTCTAAAGACAGATACGTCAATATTTGTAAATAAACAATTGTAGCCCATATGACACAATTGACTTACAGACAATAAATTATACCCAAGCGACTCTACTAAAAACACATTTGATATCGAGTTCTCGGTCGTGATGGCTATCTTGCACAATCCTTTAACCTTGCCTTGATTCCCATCTCCAAAGATGATAGTATCCTGGGAATCCTTGTTCTTGATATAGGAGGTGAACATTTTCTTCTCCCCCGTCATGTGGTTTGTGTCGGTGTTTAGGGTCCGACCGCACACCCGGGGTTGCCCCTCAAGGTGTTTTAGGAGTAGGAAGGTGTCGACAACTGTAGCAGAATGGTTCGTGCCGATCGCACGAGGGACGGTGGACAAGATTTACAGGTTCGGGCCGCTTAGTGATGCGTAACACCCTACGTCCTGATGAGTATGCTTGGTGGATATGGTTACAAGAGAGCTCTCTGGATCGAGAATACAGAGAGTTGATGTGGATGGCTAAGTAATGGGTCGATCGTTCTGAAGGGGTGCCCCCTAGGCCTTATATACTCGACCGTGGGGCAGTACACATGGATAAGATAACAACAAATGGCTAAAAGATAGTGAACCTCTCGAGGTTATCCTTTACGTAACCCTCGCAGACTTATCCTCACGTGGCTTCGTTGCATGGAGGCCCCGACGCGGGAAAGTCGGATCTCTGTTGCAGCCACTCGCTCGACGCTCTGGGCCGTCCGGGTTTGCACCAATCCGGCCTCATGCCGCCCTGCGTTGCTGGTTGTTTTTCCCCAGGCCCACGAAAGAATAAACCTTACGATTTATTGGGCCCTTGGGCCTTTCGTGAGGTCCTTTACTCTTTTAGTGGACCCGGGGGATATCTATCCCCCACAAGCCCCCGATCTTTGGGTTAATTTAGAGGTAATCAACCCGAAGATCTCAGGTCCAGCTTGTAGGTGATTTGAAGAAAGATGGCTTCCTGTTGTTCTCTCCTGCTTCGATCACTTGTTGACCAAAATCTAGCTTCGTGCCTGTGCCTTAGAGATCGGCATTCCTGTTTGTAGGATTCTGAACCTTATTGGGTGCACCGGAGGTGCACCCAATGGGTGTAGCCCCTGAGCTTCGAGTAGATTTTAGAAAATAATCTACTCGAAGGTCTTCAGCAGAGATTACTTCCATTTGTGTTCCTTTATTCCAGTTGAGGATTGGCTTCTTAATCTTGTCCCATGCCCTTAGAAATTGGTGCTATCCTGGCTTAGAATGACAATCCATGGGGTGCACCGAAGGTGCACCCAATGGGTGTAGCCCCCGACCTTCAAGTGGATTTTTTGAGGATAATTCGCTTGAAGGTCTTCTTTTTGTGTCCTTTTGCTGAAAATTACTCTTTCTGCTTATAAAAAAGTTGGCATGATGTCATCCGTGCTATGTCATCAACATTATGCTTCAGAGGTCAGCATGTGTTTTGTCTTTTGCAGCTGAAATTGCAATCCTTCCATATCTTGCTAGGTAGCATAGTGTATTTGCTCTGCACTTGATTGGACATTCGATGGACGTTCTCTGTCTAGTCTTCAAGTCATGTCTGTCGACCATATTTTGCACTCTGCTGGCTATACTTGGCTTCCCTTTAACTCTTGTTGATATCTCATTTTTGTCTTGAGGCATTCACTGCATGCTCTGTACAGATGTGACCATTTTGAAAAATATACTGACAATTCCTGGGCGTCCCCCCCCAATGGGTGTGGGCAAGGGACGGCTTGGTACGCTGAGTGTTTTAACCGGCTGCTTCTGAGTTGTAATGTGATGGGACGGCGAGTGTAATCATATCCTTTGCGCTGTTGACTGGAGTCCCAATGGGTGTAGTGCTGCATGAAACGGCGTCAGCCGCCTGACGTGTCTTTGGACGGGTGGAGGTGTATATTGAATGCCTAGCGACTGTTCAGTGACCGCGGTTGGAAGTGAGCGGTTGCCTTTCTCTTCTATAAATAACGATGTTGCCCCGCTGGTTTCTTCACATCCCTTCGCTATTCCTTACTGCTTCCTTCTCTTCTCTTCTTCTTGCCTCCATGGGAAAAAACAACAAGCGCAAGCGCGAGCCGACTCCTCCATCGGAGGACTTCGGCGACTCGGAATACTCGGAGGAGGAGTTCTCCTCCGAGTCCGAGAGGTCCCCGGCTCCCGTCTCTCCCCCGGCGTCGTCCGATGACTCGGACGACTCCCAGGGGATAGCCGCGGAGGTCTGGTCGTACATCCGGGCCGTCGAGCGCTCCGGGCTCGAGGGCTCGGATGAGTCTGAGTACTCCTCGGATGAGGAGGACTCGGACGGCGGCGGCGAGGGCGGGGACGACGACGACGACGACGACGATGACGACGACGACGACGACGACGGCAGCAACGGCAGTGGCGGGGGCGGCGGCAACGGCAGCAGCAAGGGCAGCACCAAGAGCGGTGGCGGCTGGGGCGGCACCAGGGGCGGCGGCAGCAGGGGCGGCACCAAGAGCGGCGGCGGCGGGGGCGGCACCAAGAGCGGCGGCGGCGGCGGGGGCAGGGCCAGTGGCTAGATGCCACTGGTCTTTTTAAATATTAGTATAGATTAGAAGTAGTATAGTTAGATAATGTAGTAGTATTAGTAATGTAGAGTAGTATAGTGTAGCGTAGTAGTAGTAGAAATAAGGAAGTATCAACTTATAATAAGTTGATTTGTAAATATTGCCACTTCCCTTAAATGAAGAACGAATTTGGTTTCCTTTTGATGACTTGTTTCGTTTGACTATAAATCTGAGTCTTGTGAGGCTCTAGACGAACAGCTTGATCATTATGCTGACGCTTCCGAGCAATATTGCAGTCTGTATCAATGTTTTTAGAAGTAATGCTGGGCGATTGAAGGTCAACGTTGGCATTTTAGAAGTAATGCCGAACGATTGTATTCGAGATCAACGTTTTAGAGGCAACGCCGAGTAATTAAAGGTCGACGTTGGCATTTTAGAAGTAATGCCGAACGATTGAACTAGAAATCAGTGTTTTAGAGGTACGCCGAGTGACTGAGTAGTGACGTCGGCGTTTTAGAGGCAACGCCGAGTTATTGAACTCGAGGTCAGCGTTTTAGAGGCAACGCCAAGTTATTAAGGGTCGTTGTCGGCATTTTAGAAGTAATGCCGAGCGATTGAGCTCAAGATCGACGTTTTAGAGGCAACGCCGAGTGACTGAGTAGTGACATCGGCATTTTAGAGGCAACGCCGAGTTTTTAAACTCGAGATCAGCGTTTTAGAGGTAACGCCGAGTGATTGAAGGTCGACGTTGGTATTTTAGAAGTAATGCCGAACGATTGAACTCGAGATCAGCGTTTTAGAGGCAACGCCGAGTGACTGAATAGTGACGTCGGCATTTTAGAGGCGACGCCGAGTTATTGAACTCGAGATCAGCGTTTTAGAGGCAACGCCGAGTGATTGAAGGTCAACGTTGGCATTTTAGAAGTAATGCCAAACGATTGAACTCGAGAGCAGCGTTTTAGAGGCAACGCCGAGTGACTGAATAGTGACGTCGGCATTTTAGAGGCAACGCCGAGTTATTTTGAGGATTAACACCCGAGTAAGGAGAGGGCCCACCAGTTTTTTGGGAAATAACTGCCGAATGACCACGTGGCCTGCTGGGATTTCGAAAATAACTGCCGAGTGATGACTGGGCACTTTTTGAAACGGTATCTGGTCCGAGAATATCCCATAAGAGTTGCACTTTTAGCCGCCTTTGCTTTCCGCGCCCTAGTTATTGCATTCCTGCTTCCAAATCCTCTCTGCGCTTGCCTCCAATTTGCTCACTGGTGAAATCGAGATGGCTCCCAAGAGGAAAATCGCGAATTCTTCCGCTGTGGTGATTCCCCCAATTGATCCCAACAGCCAGTTGCCTTTCGCAGGTAACCACATGTCCATCATCTCTGAAACCGAACTCCTCCACCTCGTGTCCATCGGGGTTCTTCCTCCACGGGAACTCTGTTCTTGGCGGATTTGCCACGGGACTACGGTCCCGACGGAGGACACCCACGAGTCCGTGGTTTACGCTCCCTTTCTTCTCCGCGGCCTTGGCCTTCCTATTTCTCCCTTTTTCCGTGGTCTTCTTGATTTCTACCACATCAACCTAACCCATCTGAACCCTAATTCAATTCTGCAAATTTCTATCTTCGTCCACTTATGTGAGGCCTTTCTTGGCGTATTGCCGCATTTTGGCTTGTGGAAACACCTGTATCATTGTCGCCCTGGGATGGCCGGGGGACAACATCAGTTGGTTGGAGGTGCCAGCTTGGAGATGCGCCAGGGACGGAAAACTGAATATCTTGAGATCCCCCTTAAAGACAGCATTAAGGGATGGCGCCTGGAGTGGTTTATAGTTGATAACTATGGAAATTCTCTCCCCCCCGGTCAGGGAGACAGCCAGATGTTCGCACCCCGAGCTGGACCGAGTCTCCTACAGACGAGGAGGTGGCTGAGGCCAGTGTGCTGCTAGCTGAAGTTGGGCTATTGAAAGAGAGGGGTTTAACTGCTGAAGCTATAGTTGCTGACTTCGTTTTCAAAAACATTCAGCCACTGAAAGATAGGGTCCACCCGGCTTATCTGTATCAAGGGCTAGCCGACCCAACTCGAGTTACCAATAGAAGAATCCCTTCTGCAGATTTGGTGAGCCGACTGGAGATGATTCTCAGAGGCAAAGTATCCAATGTTGGTGCTCCGGTGGCGTATTCAGCCTGGAATCTGCCTCCTGCCAAGGCCTTCACTCATTTCGTGTCAAACCCGCCTGCGACTGATGGCAATTTGGGCCTTAGAACGCGGCCCTCTGATGAGGAGGTTAGTGCTTTGGTTGCCTCACTTGGGAAAATCCCTGATGATGAACGACAAATCCATTTCAAGGTGCCTTTGGATCCTACTGATGCTGAAATGAATGCCGTGCTTGACATGTTGGCTGAAGATTCTTCTGACGCTACTCCTGCTGAGACATTGGCAGTGGCACCTCTCCCAGAGGTCGGTATAGTCTTGGATATTCAGAGACCTGTCCGTGCTCGCTCGAGGCGTCCCCGCCGAACCAATCAGATTGATCTTTCTGTTGATGAGCAGAAAAAGAAGAAAAGACGTATTCGGCGAGTATCTAGTTTGGATCAGGGTGCTGGTCCCTCGGTTCCTGCCGATGAGGAGGTTCCTGCGCCTGAATTTGCTGATGCTGATCCCAATGGGTGTGGTATGACTGTTGCTGATCCCAATGGGTGTACCCTATCCATCGCTGATCCCAATGGGGGTGTTGCCAGTGTTGCTGATGAAGACGACGAAGAGGAAGAGAATGAGGTTCCTCTGACTCGGAAGAACAGTCGGCAATTCCTTGCCAGTGGGGAAAGTAGCGGGGTTCCTTCTCCGGCTTTATCTGCTCTTGTTGGTCTGCAAAACATATCCCTGGCCGACTTTGATCAAACTCTCGAGGATATGGTCCCAGAGGACTTGTTATCAGGGCCAGTGGATGATGATGTGACGGAAGCTTGTGGTGCCGTGCCGGACGCTGGGTTGAGGTCATCCCGTGCCTCATCAACCTTAGAGTGCGATCTTGAGGGACGGGATGTTAACTTGGATTGTCCTGATTCCATGGAAGTAGCCGAGGGCCCATCAACCTTAGAGATGGTTACTGCTGAAAGTTTGGACCCCAAGGATGGTGTTGACACATGTCCAGCCCCCGAGGGTGTCGTCGGGGATGACTTAGCCCGGGCGAAGAGTGCGAGCTACTGCCCAGCCCCCAAGGGTGCTGCCGGGGATAATCCAGCTCAAGTGGGCAGTGCCAACTATGGCCCAGTCCCCGAGGGTACCCAAACAGGGTCTCCTTCCGGCACTTCCATGGACGTTCACGCTGGGTCACCTCCTCACTCTGGCTGCATGGTGGTGGCCCAAACTTCAGACCGGGGCGTCGCTTTGGAGGGCAGCGTCCCCGTTGATCGGGTATCCGGCTCTGTTGAAGGAGATGAACTGATTCCCACTGTTCCATTGCATGCTGCTTCGGGTGATGACCTTACGCCTGGTTATCATCTGATTTCTCCTGACTTGGGGATCCCTTCGTTCTTCTCCAACCTCCAGGTACCATGCTGTTTCTTAGCTTGACTTTTACATGAATTCTTGCCATTATGCTCATCTGCTCTTCTCATCAGGTTTTGGTGGATGGGATGACCAGCCAGCTGAAATTGCATGGTGCTCCTATCCCAGAAGTAGCTTCATCCTTTTCGTGTTGGAATCCGGTGTCTCTTCATCGCCGTGTATCCGAGTTGGAGGCGACTAACGCTGGTTAGTGCCCTTTTTTCTTTTCTTCGCGCTTGCTGTGGACTGTTTTACCTTCTGACCTCGTTTTGTTTGGTTATCTTTTGCTAGGAATGACTCGACAGATTGCGCTTCTTGAGGAAAAACATTCTCAAGATCGGGCTGAACTGTCTCAGCGATGCACTGATCTTGAGGAAAAGTACTCTCAAGGTCAGATTGAGCTGAGTCAGGTCTCTGCCGCCTTGGATGATGCCAATGCGTTAAGTTCTTCCCTGCATGCTCAGCTTGACTGTGAAAAGGTGATATACGAAACTGCGCTTTTGTCTTGCTGTACTCATATTATTTGCCTGGTTTTCTGAAGGAACTGATTTGTGCTTGCAGGAAGAAAAACGTATCCTTGCTGCTTCTCGTGACAATCTTGATAGGTTGTATCGAGATTCTAGCAACTCGTTGACTATTCTGGAGAGGAGTCATCGCTTTTCCATGGAGGAGTTGAACAATCTTCGCTATAAGCTGCAGGAGTCCTTGGATGATGTGATTCGCCTTCGGGAGTTGATATCGGCTAAAGACGTTGTCATCAAGAATCTGCGTGCTTCCAAGAAATCTGTTACCCAGGAGCTAGAGGCTGTCCAGTTGGCTGTCAAGGTTGCTGAAGAGACTTCCAATACTCTGAGAGCCCAGCGCGATAGGGCCATGGATAAGGCCATTCGAGCGGGACGAATTCTGATGAGGAGACCTGGCGTAGTCGTTCCTGAAGATATAAGGGCTGACGTGAACGCCGCCCCTGATTCCTCGAGTCGTCCTTCTTCGTCAACTGCTCCTGGAAAAGACATTGCAAAATAGAGAAAACATTTCGCGTGCTCCAAGCGCGCAGCTTGCATGATTGAACATTTGTTAGAGGACACCGGTTTATTTGAATAGCATAGTTATTCACTCATTGTATTAGAATTTTTTAGTTAATGAGTTTGGTAGTTATGACGCATGATGACTTATGAATTTTGCCTGTGGGATATGGAAATCATCCCCTGAATTAAATAGGCGAGAGCATGTTGCATTGGTCTTAAGTAGGCGCCAACTGGAGTTGATTGCTTCGTTAGCTGGGCATAGTGGTCGCCCTGAGTTAAGTAAAGCGTGAGCATGTTGCACCGCCTTAAGTCGTTGCCGACTTAAGTCGATTGCTCCATTAGCAGGGTATAGTGGTCACCCTGAGTTAAGTAAGCGTGAGCATGTCACACCGCCTTAAGTCGTTGCCGACTTAAGTCGATTGCTCCGTTAGCAGGGCATAGTGGTCACCCCGAGTTAAGTAAGCGTGAGCATGTCGCACCGCCTTAAGTCGTTGCCGACTTAAGTCGATTGCTCCGTTAGCAGGGCATAGTGGTCACCCCGAGTTTAAGTAAGAATGCAAGTCAATCGTAAATAAATTGAGTATCCTTGAAACCTTTTCTTTATTGATGACATATTTCCACTTTACAGAGTTCATCATCGTTATCCCAGCAGTTTTGAGGTACGGCTAAGGATAAAACTTTCTCAGGTGTTCTATGTTCCAGGAGTTCCCAACTTCCGTGCCATCCATCTGAGTGAGGCGATATGATCCGGGCCGAGTGACTTCTGCTACTATGAAGGGTCCTTCCCATAAGGGTGATAACTTGTGTCGTCCTTCTCCCGTTAGAATTCGGCGAAGGACGAGCTCCCCTACTGAAAAGGATCGTTGCCGCACAGCCTTGTCGTGATAGCGCCTTAGAGTCTGCTGGTATCTTGCTGACTGGATTACTGCGCTTAGCCGTTCTTCCTCGAGTACGTCTATGTCCTCCAGCCTGGTGGTCTCAGCTTCTGCTATGCTTTCAAAAATCAGCCTTGGCGCCCCAAACTTGAGATCAGCGGGCAGCACTGCCTCCGACCCATAGACCATGAAGAAAGGAGTGTTTCCACGCAAAGCTCGACTAGGTTGGGTTCTTAGGCTCCAAACAACATAGGGTAATTCCCTTATCCACTTTCCTGCGAATTTTTCGTTCTTATCGAAAATCTTTTTCCTGAGTGCATCCAATATCATCCCGTTGGCTCGCTCAACTTGCCCGTTGGCTCTTGGATGGGCTACAGATGCATACTTGATCTGAATGCTTTTTTGCTCGCAGAAGTCAAAGAATTCTGAACTCGTGAAATTGGATCCTAAATCAGTTATGATGCTGTTTGGTATCCCGAATCTGAATATTATGTCTTGTATGAATTCCACGGCCTTAGCAGAAGTTAAGGAGGCAATGGGCTTGAATTCTATCCATTTAGTGAACTTGTCAATTGCTACCAACACATGAGTATATCCCCCTTGAGCTTTCTTGAAAGGTCCAATCATATCCAGCCCCCAACATGCAAAAGGCCAGGTCACTGGTATGGTCTGCAGCTGCTGTGATGGCAGGTGTTGTTGCTTTGACAAGTATTGGCAGGCTTCGCACCTCTGAACTAACTCGGCTGCATCATTCTTTGCTGTTGGCCAATAGAATCCTGACCTGAAGACCTTCCCAACTAGTGTTCTGGAGGCTGCATGTATCCCACATTGTCCAGCGTGGACCTCTTCTAAGAGTTGCTTTCCAGTGGATGGGAGAATGCACTTCATGAAGACGCCTGATGCACCCCTTCTGTATAATGTTTCCCCAATAAGTGTATAGTGAGCTGACTGTCTTGCAATGCGCTCTGCCGAGTTCTTATCATCTGGTTCTTCTTCATTCCTTATGTACTTAATGATTGGCTTTCTCCAGTCATCGGGATCTGACTCGGGTTGATCTATGATGTTGCATTCTTCCATTTGACCCAATGAGATACTTGGCTGCAGAATTTCTTGCACAAAAACCCCGGGTGGGACCTGAGCTCGACTGGACCCTAGCTTGGACAGTACATCGGCTGCCGCGTTCCGATCTCTCTCCACATGATGAAATTCTAGACCCTCGAATTTATCCTCCAGTTTTCGGACGGCAGTGCAGTATCTTCCCATCGAATCGTTTGAGCAATCCCACTCCTTATTTATCTGGCTGATGACTACCAGAGAATCCCCATATACCATTAATCTTTTGACGCCCAATGATATGGCAATGTTCAATCCCTGGATCAAGGCTTCATACTCGGCTGCATTGTTGGAGGCCAGGAATAGCAGCTGGAGGGCATACTTGAGGTGTTCGCCTCCTGGTGCAGTGAAAAGAATCCCCGCTCCTGCTCCCTGCAGCTTGAGTGAGCCATCAAAATACATTCGCCATACTTCTGCAGTCTCCGGGTTGTCTGGTACTTGTTGTTCAGTCCACTCTGATACGAAATCAACCAGTGCTTGGGTTTTGATGGCAGTGCGAGGCCGAAACTCGATGTCATGAGATCCCAGCTCACAGGCCCACTTGGCTATTCGACCGATGGCTTCCTTGTTGTGAAGAATATCCCCTATTGGAAAACTTGTGACTACTATGACTTTGTGGTCGTCAAAGTAGTGACGCAGCTTGCGGGCAGTTAGAAGTACTGCATACAATAATTTCTGAACTTGAGGATACTTTCTCTTTGAGGGGCCGAGGACTTCACTAATGAAGTAGACAGGATGTTGTATTGGATAGGCATGCCCTTCTTCTACTCGCTCGACTACCAACGCGGTGCTCACCACGTGAGTCGTGCAAGAGATGTACAATAGCAAATCTTCGGCTGGTTGAGTTGATGTAGCTCGCCGAGGTGGTTTTAGTACTGGCGGTGTTGTCAAGAATTTTTTCAGAGCATCTAGAGCTTCTTGTGCTTCTGAAGTCCACTGAAATTTATCCACCTTCTTGAGTAACTTGTAAAACAGCAAACCTTTTTCCCCCAGCCTGGATATAAATCTGCTTAAAGCTGCCATGCATCCAGTAAGTCGCTGAACCTTCTTCTGCGATCGAGGTGCTTCCATCTTCATGATAGCTTCAATCTTATCCGGATTAGCCTCAATTCCTCGGTGGCTGACAATAAATCCGAGCAACTTTCCGGCTGGTACCCCAAAAACACATTTCTCGGGATTAAGCTTCCATCTATACCGCCTCAGGCTGTTGAAAACCAGTTGCAAATCTTCGATGAAGTCTTTTGAGTCCTGTGTTTTGATCACCACGTCATCCACATAAGCCTCCACACGCTTGCCCCAGTGATCGGCTAAGCATGTTTGAATAGCTCTCTGGTAAGTCGCTCCAGCGTTTTTGAGGCCAAACGGCATGGAGGTATAACAGAAAGCGCCAAACGGAGTAATGAATGCCGTTTTTTCTTCATCTTCCTTCGCCAGACTAATCTGATGATATCCAGAATAACAATCCAGGAAAGACAGCATAGAACATCCAGCGGTGGAGTCCACCACCTGATCTATCCTCGGGAGCCCGAAAGGATCCTTTGGACAGTGTTTGTTGAGATCAGTATAATCAACACACATGCGCCAGTCCACTTTATTCTTTTTGAGTACAAGAACAGGATTGGCTAACCACTCAGGATGTAATACTTCTCTAATAAATCCAGCCGCGACCAAGCGAGCTAACTCGGCGCGAATGGCTTCCCTCTTATCAGGCGTGAAACGACGTAATTTCTGTCGAATCGGCCTCGCCTGGGGAAAAACCTTCAGTTTGTGCTCGGCCAGTTCTCTCGGGACTCCCGGCATATCCGCAGGTTGCCATGCGAATACATCTCGGTTATCTTGCAGAAACCGGACGAGCGCGCTTTCCTATTTGTCATCCAAACTGGAGCTGATGATGGCCGTCTTGCGCTCATCAGCGAACCCTAGGTTGATTCTCTTGGTTTCTTCAGTCGGCCGCATAGAGGTTGCGGTCTGAGCTTCATTTGCTGGTATTGCGAGGTCCTCCTCAGGCTTAGAGTTCACCATTGCGGAGGGAGCTGTCGATGGCTTGGCGGTGAGGGCTGCTTGAATAGCCACTCGGAAACATTCTGCGGCGCCTTGGAGATCGGCGCGCACAGTTATGATCCCTTGTGGCCCTGGCATCTTCAGTATCATGTATGTGTAATGTGGAATGGCCATGAACTTGGCCAATCCTGGCCTCCCGATGATGGCGTTGTACCCGCAGTCGAAGTTTGCCACTTCAAACCTTAGGAACTCGGTTCTGTAGTTCTCCGGAGTTCCAAAGGTGACCGGCATGTAGATGTGGCCCAGCGGGTATTCCCCTTCCGTCGGCACGATGCCGAAGAAAGGAGTGTCCGACTCGTGGAGCTCTTTGAGATGAACTCCCAAGCTTTGGAGTGTCCGGGGGAAGGTGATGTTGATGCTGCTCCCCCCGTCCACTAGCACCTTTTTCACCCGGCTCTCTCGGATCACCGGATCGACGAGAAGCGGGTACTTGCCCGGGTGGTCGAAGTTGAGCCATTGATCCGCCCGAGTGAAGGTGATCGGGTGCTCCGACCATCGGTATGGAGCGGGAGGGCCGATGGTCGCCACCAGTATCTGGCGATCATTGAGCTTTTGCTGTCTTCTGCTCTCTTGCGATCCGTGTCCGCCGAAGATGACGTTGACCTCCCTGTCAACGCGTGGAAAAGCTCCTCCTCCTCCTCCCTCCTCCTGCCGATGGGGTTGTCGCGGTTCATCTGGTCCTCCCCTCGGCGGAGGAGGAGGCAGAGGTTGGAAGGGTCGGCCGTGTCCAACGGAGTGCTTGAAGTCTCGGCAGTTACGAAGAGTGTGGCGCATGTCCTTGTGGTACGGGCACTGGGCGTCGAGGATGTCGTCCAGCGTACGCTCGCCTCCACGAGGTCCTCCTCGAGCGCGAGAGGCAGGTGGTCCGGCGGCGTGTACTTCTTCGCGTGGCCTCTTCTCCCACCGCTTGTCAGGTTGCTGGTTCGTGTCGCGTCGTGTTGCTGCCGGTGCGGGCTTCGCTCCTCCGATGAGATCCTGGGCTCGCTCGTCGGCGGTGATGTAGAGGTCGGCTTCCCGGAACAGCTCCTCCGAGGTGGTCGGCGCCCTTTGTAGTATGGCTCGGACGAAAACCGAATCGTTAGATCCTCGGTAGAAGTCCTCGATCACGGCCGCCTCCGTGACATCGGGGATACGATTCCTCATGGTTTGAAACCTCTTGAGGTATGACCGGAGAGTTTCGTCCCCCCGGCGCTTGATAGATTTAAGGTCCCACGGCTGCGCCGGCTTGTCGGAGAGGGACTGGAAGTTGGCAGTGAAACGCCGACTGAAGTCTCCCCAGACGTCGATGCAGTGTCGGGGTAGATGTCGCAGCCATTGCAGCGCGTCTTGTCCAAGGACAATGGGCAAGTACGCGGTCATCACGTCTTCGGATGCTCCGGCAGCTCGAGCAGCGGTGGTGTAGACGGCTAGCCAACCCCACGGATCCTGCTTAGGTTCATATTTGTCAACGTTGGATACCTTGAAGTTAGGAGGCCACTGGATGGCCCTAAGGCGCGGAGTAAGGGCGGACACTCCGCACGTGTCCTCCTGTCGCCGGGGTCGATGTCTGTCCCAGGGAGGGGAGTTGTGGTTGTGATTCCTCGACCGTCCCCGGGAGGTTCCGCCAGTTGAAGCCGTTGCCGACTCAGTCCTAGTAGCTTGGCTCTGAGTCGGGGCGCCATGATCCCTGTCGTACTCCTCTCGACGACGAATTTCGTTCTCATGCCGCCGTTCCCGCGAAGCATTGATGGAGCTCCGCGCGTCTCGGCGACTGTTGATGGCGTGTCGTAGATCGTTCGGCGGGTGAGCAAGCGGTAGAAGATGGTTGGCCGCCTGGGTGAACAGTCGTCGGTAGCCGTCGGCATCTGGAGTCCGAGGAAGTCCTTCCGCTATCCGAGCCAGCACCCCTCCGACTTCGCTCGGCGTGTTCATGGCTCGGGCGAAGTCGGGGTTCAGATTGCGCCCGAAGAGTGGATTCTCTCGACGTTGCCTTGCATCCTGCTCAGCCTGTTCCTGAGCTCGTCGGCGATCACGTCGCCGGGAGTTCCTTCGCTCTCTGAAGACGCGTTCTTCCGGGGTTTCTCCTACCTCCGAGACCTCGTCTCGCGAGACAGGTTGTTCCGGATTCCGCTCTCCGGCTGCGTGATGTCATCGAACATTCCTGCGCCGGTTCCTTCGTCGACGGGACTCTCGCTGAGGCGGTTCCTCCCCGGGTATAGTCGGCTCGTCGTCGGAGATGGCGGGCGATTCCGCCCTTCCGACGAAGAGGACGTCGGGGTAGAACGGTGCTGCCGTCGTGGTGATCTTCTTTCGGGGAGCCGGAGGTTGCACTTCTCCGGTATTTTCGGAGTTTGTTGAGGAAGACTCCTTTTCCGGTGGATCCGCGATACGGTGCAGAATTCCTTCTTCGTCCGCTATGAATGAGATTGTTCCAAAGCAGAACATAGATCCGGGGCGTAGGGCGATCTTGCTGTAGAAGGAGATGGCCATTGAGCTAGCTTGGATTGTCGACACACCCCCTACCTGGCGCGCCAGCTGTCGGTGTTTAGGGTCCGACCGCACACCCGGGGTTGCCCCTCAAGGTGTTTTAGGAGTAGGAAGGTGTCGACAACTGTAGCAGAATGGTTCGTGCCGATCGCACGAGGGACGGTGGACAAGATTTACAGGTTCGGGCCGCTTAGTGATGCGTAACACCCTACGTCCTGATGAGTATGCTTGGTGGATATGGTTACAAGAGAGCTCTCTGGATCGAGAATACAGAGAGTTGATGTGGATGGCTAAGTAATGGGTCGATCGTTCTGAAGGGGTGCCCCCTAGGCCTTATATACTCGACCGTGGGGCAGTACACATGGATAAGATAACAACAAATGGCTAAAAGATAGTGAACCTCTCGAGGTTATCCTTTACGTAACCCTCGCAGACTTATCCTCACGTGGCTTCGTTGCATGGAGGCCCCGACGCGGGAAAGTCGGATCTCTGTTGCAGCCACTCGCTCGACGCTCTGGGCCGTCCGGGTTTGCACCAATCCGGCCTCATGCCGCCCTGCGTTGCTGGTTGTTTTTCCCCAGGCCCACGAAAGAATAAACCTTACGATTTATTGGGCCCTTGGGCCTTTCGTGAGGTCCTTTACTCTTTTAGTGGACCCGGGGGATATCTATCCCCCACAGTTTGTGCATCCACTGTCAATAATCCAGCTTGAACCCTCGGATGCATAAACCTGCAAGGAATTTGTTGGGGGCCCTCGTCTTCCAAAGGTCCTCAAAAACATGATTTAACAATGTTTTCCAAGTGTAACACATGAATAGGTTCCTTCGGATTCAGGTTAAAACCATACACGATGTGAAAAGCATGGTCGAGACGAAAGCTGATGTTGCTCTGAAGCTACGCGCAAGGAAGCTTCGGCGCAATGATGGAAAAAGGAACCGACTTAAAGGGGAAAAGGCTATCTAGTCCCTGTTGGGTTGTCCATAAGTCAATAGCAAATATGAAGGGTATGAATGTAAATTTACATAGGCTACGTCATGTGCCTATAAATAGATAAATAGTACCCCCTGTACTGTTCACGCTGACTTGTACTTGCTCGTGCGCCATGCTTGTACTTTCACCTTCTGTCAGGCCGAAGGTACAAATGTAATCCTATGTTATTCTTATTCATTCATGATTGTATAATAAAAGATATATTATGATGTCATATGATTATCCATGTTATTTCTCATGTTTTATATACTTCATCTTTCATTGACATATGCTATGATTATGAAGGTACGTCCTTCATAACCTTCGTCCGAAGATCGTTATATCCTTAGGGAAATAATGCTTCAAAGGACGAAGGGCATTAACCATTAACCTATTTTAGTGTTGCCTTGTTCTTAACTCATAGCATTTGAGAACAAGTCCCCAACATTGGCGCCCACCTCCGGTGAACTCATTCGACCACCTTCGGCAAGCTCTGACCTTCGTCATGCCGCCGAAGAAAGACTCTTTCTCTCCGAGAGGCTCAAAGCCAGAAGAGAAAGGCCACCAGTCCAACACTCCAGGAGGAGGAGTTGGACCAAGAGATCAGGGACATGGAAATCATCCATCAACAAGTGCAAAGGAAAAAGAAGAAGATGGCTCGACTGGCCGATCTTCAAAGGAAGATTGACGAAGCTACTGAAGAAGTGCGTCATCTTACTCAAGATGAACAAGACCGAAGGCCTCAACACAGGGAGCTTCGTCAGGAAGGCTTATTCAACGAAGATGGATGGTATGATGATTTTAATCATGATACCTTTACTTTTGATGATGCTTCTCCCTTGGCAGCAGAATTGTAGGCTATCCCATGGCCACAATCCTACAAGCCACCCCAGCTACCCATGTATGATGGGCACTCAGACCCAAAACAATTTCTGTTGAGCTATGAGGCAACAATATCCTCATACGGAGGCAATGCAACTGTCATGGCTAAGTCCTTTGTCATGGCAGTCCGGAACGTGGCCCAGACATGGTATTTGTTGGGGACTTGTTCTCAAAGGCTATGAGTTAAGAACAAGGCAACATAAAAATGTTAAGTGTTAAAGTCCTTCGTCCTTCGAAACATTATATCCCTTCGGGAGATAATGCTTTTCGGACGAAGGTCATAAGGGACATACCTTCGTAAACATAATAAGTAATGACGAAGGATTCATATAAGGCATGAAATATAATGTAAACACCATCAAAGAATCATTTCTATTTTATTAACATGGAAAAATAGAAATGATTTCAAATTACAAATGTACCTTCGGTCTTGAGAGAAGGTAAAAAGTACAAGCGTGACGCAAAAGCAGATGCCAAGTCAGCGTGAACAGTACGGGAGTACTGTTCATCTATTTATAGACGCGGGACGCAGCCCACGTAAAATTACATCCATGTCCATTACATTTGTTAATGACTTATGGAAATCCGTCGAGGCCCACGTAGTCTTTTCATCTTTAAGTCGGTTCCCCTTTCCGCTATCGCGACGAAGCTTCCCTGCACACAGCTTCGGCTGTGCACCGTCCTTCGTAGAACTTGGTAATCAGCTCGTCCTTCGTCTGGTTTAGGCTTCGTCCTGACCGTGCTTTATGTTCATAATTCTGAGTCCGAAGATACCTGTTCACATAATCCACTTGGAAAACATTGTCAAATCATGTTTTTGAGGACCTTCGGAGGACGAAGGCCCCCAACAGTAGCCCCTCGCAATATTAATTTGTTAATAACAAATTCAGATTGCGATATGGACGAAGGCCTTGAGCCGAAGGTCCGAAAAAACACCTTCCCTTTGCTAGAATAGCAACATTCACTGACAAGTGGGGTCTTTCAATTTTCAGCGCCCTGGGCGTATAAATAAGATCATACCGCCAACTCATTTGGTACGCACACTTGCCATCTGCTTTTGTCCACTAAAATTTTAGCTCTTGTGCATTAAGATTGGTGACCTTTTTGATTTCGAAGCTTCGGCCCTGAAAACAGTTTTTTAGCGTGTCCGAAGATGTCTGAAGGTAAGAAGATCCCTGCTGAGACGAAGCTGAGTCTCGAAGAAGAGAAGAATTTGGGGTTCCTGATAGCGATGGCGGAGACCAATACGGAGAAAATCACCAAGGAGATTCTTGAAGGTTTGTCCGAAGATACTGGCGACAGCGACAGCTATGATGTAGAAAGTGGTGGGGAGGAGGCCAAAGATCGACCATGGCGGCCAAGTCACACAGTTTTCGGTAAGACCACTATCAAGCAGAGTCATATTGATAATATGAGGGGGAGGTATTTTCGAGATATATCTGTTGTGAGGGCTGACGCTGGAGAGAAGACTTCTCCCACCCCAGAAGAAGATGAAGTCGTAGTCTTCCGAAGCTTTCTCAAGGCTGGGCTTCGGTTCCCCCTAAGCAACTTTGTTGTTGAAGTCCTGAAGACATTTCAAGTCTACCTTCATCAAATTACCCCCGAAGCCATCATAAGAATGGGGGTGTTTGTCTGGGCTGTGAGAAGCCAAGGTTTGGAACCAAACGCTAAAAGTTTCTGCAATATTCATGAGTTATTATACGAGACGAAGCCCTGGGGAAAAGAACAATACCACAACAATTTTGGGTGTTATAGCTTCGGTGCCCGCTCCGGGTCAAGCTGCCCTGTGCCGACCTTTCGGAAGAGGTGGCCCGGAGCCTGGATGACAGAGTGGTTCTATGTGAAGAATGACTTAACAGCGCAAGAAAATGTTAAAAGTATCATTATGTGCCCCATCTGGCAACGCTTCGGACTTCGAAGGCCGAAGGTTGAAATGGACGAAGCAGCCGAGGAATGCCAAAGAGCCTTCGGCGTAATCTGCTCTTTCATTGGGACAAGGGACTTGGTCCAAGAGCACATTGCCTTCAGGGTATGGCCACTTACAGAAAAGTGGGAAATGCCGAAGGAGACCATTAAAGAATCCGACGAAGGCGGATTGGTCAGACTGAAATACACATTCAAATATGCAGATAAATTTGTTGAACCTGATGATGACTGGTTGAAAAGCATTGAAACATTAAGTGACGAACTGCTTGGGGCATACTCGAAGGCTGAAAATACTGCGCTATCAGCAGCCTTCGGAGGCCGAAAGAAGAAAAGGCTCAACCGTGTGTTTGACGCAGTCGGGTTTATCTACCCTGACTATCATTATCCGGTATTGGGTCGCAAAAGGAAAAATGCTTCTCCTGCGACAGAAGCTACCACAAGTGCCACTAGTGAGCCAGCGCCTCAAAGGAAAAAGATGAAGGTGCTCACCCATCGGACACGCTTTATTGAGCCGGCCACAGTGCCAGAATTTATTGGTGAAATTTCTTTGGGCTCTGAAGCTACAGAACCAGCTCCAGTGCCGAAGATAGTAGAGAAAACTGAAGCGCCTTCAGCAGTAGAAAAACCGAAGACTGAAGGGCCAAAAACATCAGAAATTTTAAGTCCTTCAGCAAATGTCGACACAACAAAAAATCAAAAGGGCCCATCGGTGACCCCAAGAAGAAAAAGAATGGTGAACGTATTGGATGTCTTGGAAACGATTAAGTCTTCAACCACAAAGGAGTCTGCTGAACTCGCTGAAGCATCTACTGAAGCTTCGAAGCAACAAGCTGAAGCTGAAGCTGGGCCTTCAGAGCCCACCAAGGAACAATCCGAGAAAATATCAGAACCAGTCTTGGTTAAAGAAATTGATACTGCCGCCCCCGAAGCTCCCTCCAGCATACGCGATTACATCGTGCGACATGCTTCGGGGAAGAAACTATCTGAAGAAGAAATCTATGAAGCGAATCACTATGCTAGAGAGTTGAAGTATCCGAAGGGAGCAGTAGTATTCAATGGTACAAACGAAGATGATTTCCTGTACTGTCTCCCAGACAATAAGGAACTATCCGTATGCCGGGAAATGGCTAGAAGCATGGGGTTCCCGAAACTCGAAGCTGGATTATGCGCCATGACGAAAGAGGATCTCGCAGACAGTCTTGCATATAATAGCCTAAAGGTATGGAAATTAAGCGTTTGAAAAAACTTTTTAATGCGTAATTCATTCCTTTATTCTTATATGGATTCTCTTTCATATAGGGCTTGATTCTGAGCAACGCATTAAGAGCCCAAAAAAGCGCCGAAGATGAAAGCTACGACATTGCGTTTAACAATTTACGCTCCGAAGTTATCAAACTGAGAAACGAAGCTCTGGAAAAGGATAAGATTCTGCTTACACTGGTAGATAAAGTAAAGAAAGACGAAGCTGCTTCAAAAACCCAGGCCGAAGCCCAAAAACGTGAAATTAAAGATCTTCAGAAACAGCTGGCTAGAGCTAAAGAGGAACGTGTGCTGGAGGAAACAAAACGAGAACTCAGTGATCATATGGTCAATAAATTGGAGTTAAGTGTTAAAGAGCTTCGTGCATCTCAGAGGAAATGTTATGTTAAATCTGTAGAATGCGTGAATAAAATTAAAACCAGCTTCGCCAGCGTGGGCGCCTTTTCCAGCGAAGAGAATTTCTCTCGAGGCAATCCCGAAGGTCCACTGGAATGGATTAGTCACGAAGCAGAGGCCTTCGAGGAGATCCTGAGCAGTCGTGGCGACATCTGCGCTTTTTCGGGCGCCAGAGGGATTGCTTCTGTCTTAGAGAAGAAAGGTTGCGGGCATGTAAAATTTTTAGCTCAGTCCGAAGCTGCCTTATCTTCCGAAGACATCAAGGACCCCTCGGCCGAAGCAAGCGTGGTTGGTGGCAAATTTTTTACTGATATCTGGAACGACGGCGGCCGAGGAATGGCGCAAGAAATCATCCAAAGGAGCGAAAAAGGCATCCATGATGCTAGGAAAGTGGCAGAAGCTGCCGAAAGAAGTACAGAGCCCGAAAGGCAATTAGGTATTAATTAGTCGTTCTTATTGTGTTGTAATTTTTATTTCAAATTTTGCTCGCGATTTGTAAAAGTAATGAAGAAATGTTTTCTTCCCTCAGAAGCTGCTGGATCGACTGCCGACCCCCACACAAAAGGGGATGACGAAATTAAACAAATGGCCGAAGCTATCATGGATAAAGTTGTTGATCAACTTCTAAATGAAGCCGCCGAAGCAGTATTAAGAGAAGACTAGATGCTATTTAGAAAAATCATTTAAAGTGTGATCTATGTAACATTTTGTACATTTGAATGTAATATACAAGTCTCTTTTCATTATTCAATTCTTTACGATGCATGAAACTCTACATACATACCATTTTTGAGCCTTCGGCGAAAAAACACCTTCCCTTCTTTTCATGCTTCGTGAAGAAGACATTCTCCGTTAAAATTATTCTGATGAAACACGTTCATGCTTCATGAAAACATTCTCCGAAGCTATACAATTTCGATATTGCTCTGATGAAGCTCGTCCATGCTTCGTAGAAATATTCTCCGAAGCTGTATTCCGAAGATTATCATTGTATTCCCTCGTGACTTTACACAATTTTCACTTTCTCAAAGCATCCTTTCGAAGGTTGATACTGTGTCCGCTTCTTTTGCCAAATGCAACATGATGTATGATGCTTATGTTATGCAAAATGATGTGATGATGTTATGTTATGCAAATGACATTTGTTCCGAAGATATACACAAAATACATTCGTAAGCTCTGCATTCCCTTAGGAACGTCTTTGGAGCTTCTTCGCCTTTTACTTAGACGGTATAAGCTCTGCATTCCCTTAGGAACGTCTTTGGAGCTTCTTCGCCTTTTACTTAGGCGGTATCAGCGTTGACTTTTCGCTGTATGCTCTGCATTCCCTTAGGAACGTCTTTGGAGCAAAAAACTTACACTACGCTCCCTTTGGAACGGCTTTTTGCAACTTCGGCAACTTACTCTGCGCTCCTTAGAACGACTTTTTGTTGTTTCGAAGGGTTTTTAATAATCCGAAGATCCTCCTTGTTACCGCAAATTTTTAAGCTTCGGCAACTTAAACCTGTAGAGAAGATAGGTTTTTCTGATAACCAACCGCGAAACTATTATATGAAAACTGAAGTGTTCTTTATTACATAGAAAACAGAACTTAAACGGAAAAGACTGCTATCAAAGTAGGATATTTGTCAATAAATGTGCTTCGACTCTGGCACAGTACTATTGACTGTACGGGCTTCAGATTGCTCTCTGAGATCCCTTTGGTGCGGAACATATTGGCTCCCTTCTGGCTGCTGGCCTTGTTGCAGCGGAGGTGGGGGCGGGGGCTGTTGCCATGAAGCTTGGGGTTGACTTGCCGAAGCTACGGAAACTGCAGGGTGGTTGCCCACGTACTCCGGGATGTAAGGCTGATGGTACGAAGCAGTATGCATGACCTGCTTCGGCTGTCCCTGTTGCGCTGCAGCTTCTGCTAGCTCCTTTTGTTTCTGGATGGTAACATGGCACATCCTGGTGGTATGGCCCTTGTTCTCACCGTAGAATAAGCAAAATGTCCTCCTTGGTTGATCTCCAAATCTCCCGCCGAAGCCCCTGGCGCCTCTGCCTCTTGGAGCTGGTGGCCGAAAGAAAGTTTGCTGCTGCCCCGAAGCCTGTGAGGAGCACTGCGGCCTGCTCTGCTGACTCCCCTTATCATCATTTTGAGTGTTGTGGATGGACCTGACATGCCTCGGATAGAATCGTCCCCCGAAGCCCCTGGTCATCTCAGAAAATCTGAAGGCCTCCTCCCTTCTTTGGCGAAAGTCGTTATCTGCACGAATGTACTCGTCCATCTTTTGGAGTAGCTTCTCCAGAGTCTGAGGAGGCTTCCTAGCAAAGTATTGGGCTGCAGGTCCAGGTCGAAGCCCCTTGATCATAGCTTCGATAACAATTTCATTGGGCACCGTTGGTGCCTGTGCCCTCAAACGCAAGAACCTTCGGACATACGCCTGAAGGTATTCTTCATGATCCTGAGTGCACTGAAACAAGGCTTGAGCAGTAACCGGCTTCGTCTGAAATCCTTGAAAGCTGGTTAACAACATATCCTTCAGCTTCTGCCATGAGGTGATCGTTCCTGGTCGAAGGGAGGAATACCAGGTCTGAGCAACGTTCCTGACGGCCATAACGAAAGACTTCGCCATGACTGCAGCATTGCCCCCATACGAAGACACTGTTGCTTCGTAGCTCATTAAGAACTGCTTCGGGTCTGAGTGGCCGTCAAACATGGGAAGCTGGGGTGGCTTATAAGATGGAGGCCAAGGTGTAGCCTGCAGCTCAGCGGACAAAGGAGAAGCATCATCGAAAACAAAATTTCCCTGATGGAAATTGTCATACCAGTCATCTTCGTTGACGAAGCCCTCCTGATGAAGGTCTTTCTGCTGAGGCCTTCTGTTTTGCTCATCATGAGTAAGATGGCGAACTTCCTCAGAGGCTTCGTCTATCTGCCGTTGCAACTCAGCTAGCCGGGCCATCTTCTCCTTCTTTCTCTGCACCTGTTGATGTAGCATCTCCATATCCCTGATTTCTTGGTCTAGCTCTTCCTCCTGAAGCGTTGGGCTGACGGCCTTTCTCTTCTGGCTTCGGGCCTCCCGAAGAGAGACGGTCTCCTGGTTGTGGTCCAGCGGTTGCAGTGCTGCAGCCCCAGCCGCTGAAGCTTTCTTCGGTGCCATAGCGAAGGTCTACAGCTTCCGAAGGTGTTCAAAAAACTCGAAGTGGAAGTGAGTTCACCGGAGGTGGGCGCCAATGTTGGGGACTTGTTCTCAAAGGCTATGAGTTAAGAACAAGGCAACATAAAAATGTTAAGTGTTAAAGTCCTTCGTCCTTCGAAACATTATATCCCTTCGGGAGATAATGCTTTTCGGACGAAGGTCATAAGGGACATACCTTCGTAAACATAATAAGTAATGACGAAGGATTCATATAAGGCATGAAATATAATGTAAACACCATCAAAGAATCATTTCTATTTTATTAACATGGAAAAATAGAAATGATTTCAAATTACAAATGTACCTTCGGTCTTGAGAGAAGGTAAAAAGTACAAGCGTGACGCAAAAGCAGATGCCAAGTCAGCGTGAACAGTACGGGAGTACTGTTCATCTATTTATAGACGCGGGACGCAGCCCACGTAAAATTACATCCATGTCCATTACATTTGTTAATGACTTATGGAAATCCGTCGAGGCCCACGTAGTCTTTTCATCTTTAAGTCGGTTCCCCTTTCCGCTATCGCGACGAAGCTTCCCTGCACACAGCTTCGGCTGTGCACCGTCCTTCGTAGAACTTGGTAATCAGCTCGTCCTTCGTCTGGTTTAGGCTTCGTCCTGACCGTGCTTTATGTTCATAATTCTGAGTCCGAAGATACCTGTTCACATAATCCACTTGGAAAACATTGTCAAATCATGTTTTTGAGGACCTTCGGAGGACGAAGGCCCCCAACAGTATTCTTCCCTTCGGCCAGGGACAATCACGTCGTGGCAGAAGCTCAAGGACATGCTGGTGACCAGTTTCCAAGGCTTCTAGACGAAGCCAGTCATAGCTCAGGGCTTGTTCCAGTGCACGCAAGACCATGAGGAATACCTTCAGGCGTATGTCTGAAGGTTCTTGCGACTAAGGGCACAAGCGCCCATAGTGCCCAATGAAATTGTCATTGAGGTCATGATTAAGGGTCTTCGGCCAGGACCTACGGCTCAGTACTTTGCCAGGAAGCCCCCACAAACTCTAGAGAAGCTGCTTTAGAAGATGGATGAGTACATCCGGGCTGACAACGACTTCCGCCAAAGAAGGGAGGAAGCTTACAGATTCTTGGAAATGACCAGTGGCTTCGGAGGAAGAATCCATCTGAGGCATGTCAGGTCAATCCACAACTCCAGTCAGAATGACGACAAAGGAAGCTAGCTTCAGAGGCAACAGTACACCTCACAATCTTTGGGGCAACAGCAAAGCTCTTTCAGGCCACTAGCTCCAAAGGGCAGAGGCGCCAGGGGCTTCGGAGGAAGATATGGGGATCAGCCCAAGAAGATCTATTGCTTATTCTATGGTGAGGACAAGGGCCATACTACAAGAATGTGTCAAATCATCATTCTAAAGCAAAAGGAGATCGCAGAAGCCGAAGCTCGGCAGAATGAGCCGAAGCAGGTCTTGCACACTGCTTCGTGCCATTCTCCCTACATACTAGAATATGTGGGCAATCATCCTATAGCTTCTATTGCTTCGTCTAGTTATTCACAGGCTTCCTGGCCATAGATCCCACCCCCACCACCACTTCAACCTACCTATTCCCGAAGCCAGCAGCCAGAAGGGCGCCAGCACTCCCAATAGCAACGTGAATTCAGGGAGGAATCCGAAGCTCGCACAGTCAACTGTACTGTGCCAGAATCAAAGCACATTTATTGAGCGATATCCTACCTCTGAATTACTTTTATGTTCTATGTCATTTTGTTTTTCAATAAGGAACAAGCAATGTAAATCTAGTTTTAATTCCTTGTAATAATTTCGCTTCTATCAGAATGAAATATATCTTCTTTACAGACTTACGAAGCTCAAAAATTGCCGAAGCTCAAAAGTCGTTCCTAAGGGAATGCAGAGCTAAAAATTGCTGAAACTACAAAAAAGTCGTTCCTAAGGGAGCGCAGCATAAGTTTTGCCGAAGCTACAAAAAAGTCGTTCCTAAGGGAGCGTAGTGTAAGTTGTCTGCTCAAAAGTCGTTCTAAAGGGAATGGAGAGCCAAATACTGCCGAAATATAAGGCGAAGAAGTTCAAAAGTCGTTCCTAAGGGGATGCAGAACTTATACCGCCAAAATAGAAGGCGAAGAAGTTCAAAAGACGTTCCTAAGGGGATGCAGAACTTACACCGAAAAATAAACAGTGAAGCCGAAAAATAAACGGCAAAGAGATTTCAGTCGTTCCTAAGGGAAGGCAGACATTGTGTTCCAGTGTGGGAGTGTGAGTTTCTGCCTTCGGCATCAACATCATTTTGCATCATATCATCACATCATTTCGCATAACATCACATCATACATCATATCGCATCAATGGCACGAATCTAATACGAAGACGATCTTTGGAGAATGCTTCGTAAAAATGAAAATGTGCTAAGGCACAAAATAAGCTTTGAGAAATACAACTTCATCAGCCCTGTTACAAAAGAAGGGATCCCTTGTTTACGAAGCTTGGATATTTTTACGAAGCATGGATCTTTTTCTTCACAACGCATGAAAAGAAGGGAAGGTGTTTTTTCGCCGAAGGCTCAAAAACGGTATGTATGTAAGTTTCATGCATCATAAAGAAATAAATTATAATAATTTACATATTCGATCCAAAGTTACACACATCAAATGTTACACCTTCGTTACAATAAAAAAGCACAATGTTCATTCTAGTGTCTCTTACATTGACCATTTAAAAATGTTTTACAATAAGTGCTAGTCTTCTTTCAGGATTTTCTCCGCAACTTCATTTAGCAATTTATTGACGACTTCATCAACAATAGATTCAGCCATATTAATGATCTCTAGTGTTCCCTTCGTTTCTGGATCGGCCAGGGGATCGAACGGTTCCGGCAGCGGAGATAATTCAGCTAAAGTGGGAAAAATTAATCAGTCCGAAGCCACAAAAAAATGACGAAGCTAAACATCAAAAGATATTACCTATACGTTTTTCGCGCTCTGCAGCTTCTTTAGCTTGTCTTGCTTCTACTCGGGCGTCATGGATGTCTTTTTCACTTTTCTTCATAATTTCATAGGCCATCTCTAGGCCACCATTTACCCAGATATCACTGTAAAATCTCCCGCCCATTAAACTTGCTTCAACTGAGGGATCCTTTGTATCATCTACGGAGAAGGCAGCTTCGGCCTGGGCCATGGTCTTGATATGGTCGCATCCCGCCTTCTCCAAGATGGCTGAAATTCCCCACGCACCGGAAAACGCGCAAACATCCCCGCGGTCACTTAAAATCTCTTCGAAGGCTTCGGCCTCTCCACTTATCCATTCAATAACACCTTCGGGGTCGCCTCGTATGAAGTTCTCTTGGAAGTGTAGGCGCCCACGTTAGCGAAACTAGTTTTTATTTTCTTCATACAGTCCAAGGATTTTTCAAAGCATCTTTCCTTGGATGTGCGAAGTTCTTCAACATTTTTCTCTAAATGATTTTTCCAATATTTGCTGATTTCTCGGTTAGCCTCTGCGAGTGCGCATTTTTCTTTAGCTTCGGCCAGTTGCCTCCGAAGGTCTTCAATTTCAGTTTTTTGGGCTTCGGCCTGGGCTTTGAAGCTAGCTTCATCTTCTTTGACCTTGTTAACCAGAGAGAATAAGATTTTGTCTTTTTCAAGACCTTTGTTTCTCAATTCAATTACCTCTGAACAAAGGCTGTTCAGGGCCATTGTATAGCCTTCATCCTCTATATTTTTCTGTGCCCTAAGGGCATTACTAAGAATCAAGCCCTGCAAGTGGAGGAAAGAATAAGTATGACAAATAAAATACCTCATTTTTCAAATTTAGAGTTAGTTTTTATACCTTTATGTTATTGTATGCTAGGCTGTCAGCAAGCTCGTCCTTCGATAAAATCGAAAGACCATCTTCCAGCTTCGAGAATCCGATGCTTTTACCTATCTCCCGGCAAACGGATATTTCTTTGTTATCCGGGAGACAGTACAAAAAATCTTCGTTGCCACTGCCATTGAACACTAACGCGCCCTTCGGATATTTCAACTTTTGGGCATAGTGTTGCGCTTCTAACATTTCTTCTTGGGATAATACCTTTCCCGAAGCATGACGAATAATGTAGTCAATACTTTTGTTCGACGCTTCGGGACCAGGAGCTTCAATTTTTTTCAGTTGCAATCTGCTCTATTGATTTCTCCTCAGGGTCAGCACGTTCCATCTCGGTGGGCACTGAAGGCCCAGCTGCGCTTTCAGCCTGAATTGTTGTGGCTTCGACTTTCACCTGCTTAGTATCAGCTTCGAGTTGTGCCTTGGAAGCTTCGGCAACTTTCCTTGTAGGAGCAGGGCTCAAGGTTTTTGTTGTTTCTAACACAACATTCAGTACATTTGCCATCCTTCTCCTCTTATGAATTATGGCAGAACCCATTTGTACCTTCGGTACTGTTGCCTCTGTTGGAGGGCTCAAAATCTCTGGCATCTTCATTATTTCTTCAATTTTTGGCTTTTTAGCCTTATCAACCTTCGTTTCAACCAGCTTGACTGTAAGCACCTTCGGCATTACAGCCGGCTCTTCAGTGCTCTGCGCAGTCGGGACAGTTTCTTTTATTTTGATAGCAGAAGAGGTCCCTACGCCAAACTCAGGCACCATGGTCGGTTCAATGTAACGTGGCCGGTGGGTAAGAACCTTCACATTTTTGCCCTTCGCCACATGTTCAACTGGGGTGGCCGAAGCAGCAGTTTTCCTCTTTTTCCCCTATCCCCGCAGCGGGTAGCGGTAATCGGGGTATACGAAGCCGATGTTGTCAAAAACTCTGTTCAGTCTTTTCTTTCCCCGGCCTCCGAAGGCTACGAACAGAGCATTATCTTCCACCTTGGAATATGCTCCAAGCAGTTCATCACTTGTAGCTTCGATACATTTCAGCCAGTCATCGTTTGGCTCATCAAACTTCTCCCTGAATCTAAAGGTATACTTCAGCCGGACCAGACCACCTTCGCTAGAGTCGGTGGTGGTCTCCTTTGGCATTTCCCAGCTGTCTATAAGCGGCCATACCCTGAAGGTTATATGTTCTTGAATCAAATCTCTTGTCCCAATAAAGGAGCAAACAGTGTTGAAGGCCCTCTGACACGCTTCAACTGTCTCATCAATTTCTATCTTCGGCCTTCGAAGGCCGAAGCGGGACCAAATGGGGCGCATGATGACTTCCTTAATGTCTTCCCTTGCTTTCAAATCATTCTTCACATAAAACCATTCTTTCATCCAAGCTTCAGGCCATCTCTTCCGAAATGTTGGCACTGGGTGTCTTGCATTGGGGTGAGCGATAAATCCATAACAACCGAAGTTGTTGTAGTACTGTTCTTTACCCATGGCCTTCGTCTAATATATAAGTTCGTGTATACTGCAGAAGCACTTCACGCTTGGCTCTAGCCCTTGACTCCTTACTGCCTAGACAAAAATCCCCATCCTTATTATAGCTTCGGGGGTAATCTGATGGAGGAAGATCTGGTAGATTTTCAACACCTCAACTACAAACTTGTTCAAAGGGAACCGAAGCCCAGCCTTGAAGAAGCTTCGGTAAATTACAACTTCGTTTTCCTTAGGGGCAGGGACGTTGTTGTCTCCACCAGCCCTCACAATAGACATATCCCAAAAGTGCCTTCCTCTCATGTTCTCAAGATGACTCTGTTTGATGGTCGATTTTCCGAAGATTGAATGACTTGGCCACCATGGCCGATCCGCGGAATCTTCATCCCCACTTTCCACATCATAGCTATCGCTGTCACCAGTACCATCAGATAAACCTTCTAGTATCTCTTTAGTAATTTTCTTTGTGTTTGTTTTTGCCATCGACTCAACAAATCCAACAACATAAGGATCCACAGCCTTCTTCTCCTCAAACAACTTCGCTTCTTCAGTCAGCTTCATCTCTGCAACAACCTTCTTTTCCTAGGACATTTTTTCTCCAGACATGGTGAAAACGCGTTTTTTCTAAAACGAAGCTCAGAGAGCTTGAAAATCTAGCAAGCGCTAGTGAGCAAGAGCTAAAAGATTGAGAAAATAATGCAAATGGCAGAAACAGCATATCAAATGCAGCTGGTGTGAGTTCCTATTTATACGCCCAGTGCGCTGCAAGTTGGAGGGCCCCGTCTGTCATTGATTGTTGCTATTCTAGCAAAGGGATGGTGTTTTTTCGGACCTTCGGCTTAAGGCCTTCGTCCATGTCGTAGTCTGAATTTGTTATCTTAACAAATTAATACTGCAAGGGGCTACTGTTGGGGGCCTTCGTCTTCCGAAGGTCCTCAAAAACATGATTTAATAATATTTTCCAAGTGTAACACATGAACAGGTACCTTCGGACTCAGGTTAAAACCATACACGATGTGAAAAGCATGGTCGAGATCAAGGTTGATGTTGCTTCGAAGCTATGCGCAAGGAAGCTTCGGCGCAATGACGGAAAAAGGAACCGACTTAAAGGGAAAAGGCTATCTAGTCCCCGTTGGGTTGTCCATAAGTCAATAGTAAATATGAAGGGCATGAATGTAAATTTACACAGGCTGCGTCATGTGCCTATAAATAGATGAACAGTACCCCCGTACTGTTCACACTGACTTATACTTGTTCCTGCGCCACGCTTGTACTTTCACCTTCTGTCAGGCTGTAACGCCCTGAATTTGGGGGTAGAATTTTTTCCTTCCTTTCCCCACCAAATTCGGGCGTTACCCTTTCCTTTTCCCTTTTCTTCTCGCTAAACCTTGACCTTTTCCAAAGTTATAGCGGGATTCGGCTTGGGATCCCATGTAAAGCAAAACCCTAAAAATACTTTGTTTTGTTTGATGCACCATGCCGAACAGTGCATCCTTTTTGATTGTTTGAAAATGTGAATGCATTCATCTAGAGAAAAATAGATTTTAGAAAAAGGAAAAGCCTTTTTCTTCTCTCTTTCCCCCTCCTCCCATTTCGGCCCAGCCGGCCGGCCCAACCGCGCCCCCCCTCCCCTTTCCCCTCTCCCGCGCCGTGGGCTGCCCCCGGCCGGCCCAGCCCCCCCCCCCCCCCCGCCCCTTTTGGGCCCAAAGCGGCCCAGCCGCGCCCCCCCTCCCCCAAATTTCTCCCTCCCTCTCTCCCTCCCCCCTGCCCTAACCGCCGCCGCCCTCTCCCTCCCCCTGCGCGCCGCCGCCGCCCTCCCCGTCCCCGGTGAGGCCCCTTCCCCTCCTTCCTCTCCTCTCCCCCCTTCCCTCCCTCTCCCCGGTTCGGCCGCCCCCGACCTCGGCCCCCCGCCCCCGGCCATGGCGTGCCCGCCCCGGTTCGGCCGCCCTCGCCCCGGTCCAGCCGCCCCTGGTCCGGCCACCCCCGCACCGGCTCGGCCGCCCCCCCCCCCCCCCCCCCCCCCGCCCCGGCACAGCCGCCCCCGCGCCCGCCCTAGTTTGGCCGCCCTTGCCCCGGTCCAGCCGCCCCGATCTCGGCCGCCCCCGCCCCGGCTCGGCCGCCCTCACCCCGGTCCGGCCACCCCCGCCCCGCCCCGGCTCGGCCGCCCCCCCCCACCCCAGTTCGTCCACCCCCGTCCTGCCCCGGCTCGGCCGCCCCGCCCCAGTTCGGCCGCCCCCCGTCCCGACCACGCAGCCCCATCCCGGCCCCGGACGTGCCCCGCCCCGCCCGTGTCTCGCCCCGCCCGTGCTCCGTGCTCGCCCGCCCGCCCTGGCGTGCCCTGCTCGCGTCGTGACGGACCCGGTGCGGCCTCGAGCTCGGCCCAGCGTGCTTGTGGCGCGCGGCCTTGAGCTCGGCCAGCGCACAGCCCCGACGTGCGCACGGCTAGTTCGCGGCGCGTGCGTGCGGCCTCGCGCGCGTGCTCGCGTAGTGCGCAGTGCCTTGGCACGACTCGTCGTGCCCTCGTCGACCCATGGACGTGCTCGTCTACCCCCCCCCCCTATATTTTACGTGTGCTAATCACATTGTTCATGTTAATAAAATAGGAAACTCAATTTAGAAATTTGTTACGTTGGTTAATTTATATAGTTAATCGTCTATCTCGTTCAATGTTGATCAACTAAAAATGGCTAGGTTTCCATTAGTGCATGTGGATAGTCATTATGAACGCGTAACGTCTAGTTATCCGTCTACCCATAATGTGCCTCGCGCGTAAGCCTTAACCCCTACGAGACCCTTCCCCCGCCTCTTTCTAACCATAGTAAATGCAATATCGTATGTCATATTTTATGCATGTTTAATCTATTTATTCTCTTGTATGGTGTACTGTTTGTTTCCTTATTTGAATGGATGGATGTATGTATGTTTGCACTCGCATAGATAACGATTCGGTTGAAGAGATCGAAGAACACGCAGGAGAAGCCCCTAAGCAGCAGTCGATTGGTGGAGGCAAGTGTCCCTTGACCTATCTCTGTCCTATACATCCTTTAATTCACCTCCCGCATTACACAATCATACCTAAGGATTTACTAGCTTTTGTTATCCATGTCCTTGTTTACCTATTTGGGTTGGATTATTACTGCTTAGTCTGATGCTATTGCTCAACTCTAATCAATGAACATGATGAGAATTATCTATGATACGCTGTTTTCCCTCTTATTTATGATTATACTTGTGGCCTTTAAGGGGGCTTGAGTGGTTTCTCGAGTGCCTCTTCGTAAGGACTTGTTCGTTGGATGACCGCCCGGGAAAACAGTGCAACCATGAGGGTGGAGTGGGACGCCCTTAGCTGAGTAATTAGAGGAACCGGGGTGTAGTTTGCTTCGCCGTCGTGCCGTCAATGGGGCTCGGTGTATGCGGCTCGCTCTGCCAAGGTTGATTTGTCCCTTGGGGAGGAGTGCGGTACATTTAGGAAACCTAACGGGTGGCTACAGCCCCAGGGAATCTTTGTAAAGGCCTCGTAGTGAAACCCTGGCCATTCACCTCGGGAGTGAATAAGGGTCTTGCAAACCCGGGCTAGAGAGGGAATCACGGCTTATGGGTAAAGTGCGCGCGGTTATGAAACTGATATATCAGCCGTGCTCGCGGTTATGAGCGGCCAAGGGAGCTCCAGTGATTAGTGATACTTGAACAGAGACATTTTGATTTACAGGTGGCAATGAGATTGATGGTTCTGGTTATGACTATGGTGCTGGTAAGTGGTACTCTTTCCGTTTGGAAAGGGTACATTAGGCTAATGACTCGGGTTAATGCTAAAACCTGGCTTTCTACTAGTAAGTAATAATCTGAACAACTAAAAGCAACTGCTTGACTTATCCCCACATAAAGCTAGTCCACTACAGCCAAACAGGATACTTGCTGAGTATGTTGATGTGTACTCACCCTTGCTCTACACACCAACCCCCCCCTTCCCCAGGTTGTCCGCATTGCAACCACTGCTCAGGAGAAGATGAAGCCGTGGAAGGAGACTTCCAGGAGTTCCAAGACTACGATGAATTCTAGGCGTGGGTTAGCGGCAACCCCCAGTCGGCTGCCTGTGAAGGCCGCGTTTATCTACATTTCGTTTCGCACTTTGATTATTGTAAATACTATGTGGATGTCTCAGACATATGATGTAATCGACTATTATTTCCCTTTTAATACTATTTGAGCACTGTGTGATGATGTCCATGTTATGTAACTGCTGTGTACGTGAATTGCTGATCCTGGCACGTACATGGTTCGCATTCGGTTTGCCTTCTAAAACTAGGTGTGACATAGGTGGTATCAAAGCCGTGCTGACTGTAGGACCGCTAACCTAGAGTAGAATGGTCGTTCTAAGGACTATAGACCTCTGTCCCTGCCTTGACTTTGATATCTCTTCAAAAGTTGGTCATATCGACCAAAACTATGTCCTACTATATATTATACCTTGCTGAAAATCGTGTTTTATTCTACTCCTTCATTTATTTATGGTTCATTACTTGTTGGTCATATTAATTCTGTTCTCACTCTTTTGCTTGCGATGTCTTTTGTAGATGGCTCGTCTTAGACACACTGCACGAAAGTCCGTCATCCCCTTCTTACCCTCCCGCCTTGCTGAGCGTCCGCTTCGCTGTCCAGTGGCCGGACAGTCCAGTCACTTGGAGAGGCTGCACCACCGCTTGCATGAGGAGCAGGAGCGTCGACGACAGGAGCAGCAGGGCTCTTCTTTCTCGCTCCAGCAGGATAGAGTCTGTGAGGAGCTGCTCCCCTGTGCTTCCTCTAGAGGCGCCCCCTGCACCACCACTGGCGCCCTAGCCTCTGGGGTAGCTGCTGGAGGAGACCCAGACGACGGAGGTGGCGACGACAGCTCGAGCCACGACACCGACTTCTCTGCTGACCAGGAGCCGGAAGGATGGGTTGCTCGACCCATCACTCGTGACGCTGCTCGCGGGTGTCACTTCCACGATGCGCTCGACACCCTGCTACATCGGGCACTTGACCGGCGTACTTGGTCTATCGAGTATCGCTGTGTGGTCTACCAGCATAGTCGCGGGGTCTACCCGGACCGCTGGGAGGCGACCTGCTTGGTGCATCGTCCAGAGAACAGTCTCTGGGGTGCGGAGGTCTGCTCAGAGCACTATTCCATCTCTGAGCGGGACTCAGCTGAGGCGGCCATGCAAGATGTCGCGTGGCGTGCGCTTTCGCACTACTGCTCGGTTCTCGGTGGGGTAGCTGACGGTCTCAACCTGAAGTATTACCCCCGCCATCCATCTGGCAGCACAGGAGGCGTGATTGTCTCACCTGTTGGTGAGGACAATCCTAGGTTGCACAGCACAGTCAACCTAGTTGTCGTGCTAAACACGGAGCTGGACCATGCATTAGACGAGCTGAGTAGGGCTCGTGCTGAGATCGCCCAGCTGCGGGCTGAGCGCGCGGAGCGTCGTCACCTGGACGGTGGTTCCCCCGCTCCCATCGGGACTCAGCACCCGTACCGCTCACCTCGGCGTGGACGCCAGCCTTATGGCAATCCCGACTGCAAGACCAAGATAGACTTGGAACCATAGATCGCTAGAGTCGGATCTTGTAATTAATACAAAATATATACGTAGAAGCTGCAGTCTTAGCGTTAGTCTCGCTCTTAGTTAGTCTTAGTTAGACAGGGTAGTTTGCTATATCCTGTGCATTTATGCTTGTCATGGTGAACTATGTTGGATTTGGATCTTTGTAATGATTGTCACTAGAGTGTGGGTATCCCCTGCATTTTGGTTTACCTGTTATATGTTAAAGGAGTTAGTTATCTAGTTGGGAAACCTTTTATTCCACTTTCCTCTTTATCTGAGAAGCTGTGTTGGTCTGTGTTGGAGATCAGTGAAGATGCTCATCTATTCAGCGTTGTTGAAGAATTCTATACTCTTTTCTTATGATGCAAGATTTGCAAGGTTGGTTTTGATGTATGGTTGCATTCTACAGATGTCAGAGAACAAGCGCAGAGGAGGAAGGCGTGCTCAGCAGGAGCAAGCCAGTCAGCAGGACGAGGTGCCCCAGCAACAGCAGCTGCCGCCCCCGCCCCCGATGTCCATCGAGCAGATGTTCCTGATGCAGACTTAGGCAGTTCAAGCCATCGGTCAGACTCTGGCCGCCATTCAGCAGCAGCAGCAGCAGGCACCACCTCAGCCTCAGATGCCTCAGATGCCTAGGGACAAGCGTGCTGAATTCATGAGAGGTCATCCCCCAACGTTTGCTCATTCTTCTGACCCCATGGATGCTGAAGACTGGCTGCGCACTGTGGAGCGGGAGTTGCATATCGCTCAGTGTGATGACAGGGAAAAAGTCCTGTATGGTCCCCATCTTTTGAGAGGAGCAGCTCAGTCATAGTGGGAGTCTTATCTCGCCACCCATGCCAACCCCGACACCATCACCTAGGAAGAGTTCATCGTCAGTACCATGTGCCCGCAGGTCTGATGATAGTGAAGAAGGAGGAGTTCCTGGCCCTCAAGCAAGGGTCATCGTCTGTCAGTGAGTACCGGGACAGGTTTCTGTAGCTGTCTCGCTATGCTCCTGAAGATGTCAACACCGACGCCAAGCGACAGTATTGTTTCCTGAGAGGCTTGGTCGACCCTCTGCAGTACCAACTGATGAATCACACCTTCCCGACATTCCAGCACTTGATTGACAGGGCAATCATGACAGAGAGGAAGAGTAAGGAGATGGAGGATCGCAAGCGAAAGATCAGTGGACCCCAGCCTAGAAGCAGCAGTCGTCCTCGTTTCTCAGGCAATCAATCATAGCAGTTCAGGCAGAACCAGCGTCCACCTTAGCAGCATCAGCAGTTCCAAAGGCAGTATCCTCAGCATCAGTATCAGAATCGTCAGAACAATCAGTCAGGAGGAGGCCAGTTTCAGAGGCAGAATCAGCAGACACCTCGTCTTCCTGCCCCCGCAACCCAGCAGAACAGTCAGGCAACACCAGCTCAGGTCAGAAACAGAGCATGTTTCCACTGTGGAGAGCAAGGCCATTGGGTGATGCAATGTCTGAAGAAGGCAGCCCAGCAGCAGTCAGGCCCCAATGCCCTAGCAAAGCAGAATGTGTCTCAGCCTGGAGCAGGCAACCGCTCTCAGCCGCGCTATAATCATGGGAGATTGAATCACTTGGAGGCTGAAGCAGTTCAGGAGACCCCCGGCATGATAGTAGGTATGTTCCCAGTCGATTCCCATATTGCAGAGGTGTTATTTGATACTGGAGCAATGCATTCTTTCATTACTGCATCATGGGTGAAAGCACATAAACTCCCAATTACTACCATGTCAACCCCCATTCAAATTGACTCAGCTGGTGGTAGAATTCGAGCCGATGGCATTTGTTTGAATGTATATGTGGAAATAAGGGGGATGGCGTTTCCCGCTAACCTCATAGTAATGGGTACTCAGGGAATAAATGTCATCCTAGGGATGAATTGGCTAGATAAATATCAGGCAGTTATCAGTTTTGATAAGAGGACAATCAAGTTGGTGTCCCCACTAGGAGAGGAAGTGGTGACCGAGTTAGTCCCGCCTGAGCCAAAGAAAGGGAGTTGTTATCAGCTGGCTGTCGATAGCAGTGAAGCAGACCCAATTGAGAGGATCAAGATTGTGTCTGAGTTTCCAGATGTGTTTCCCAAGGACTTACCGGGTATACCACCAGAGCGGAAAGTTGAGTTTGCCATAGAGCTTCTTCCTGGAACTGCCCCCATCTATAAGAGAGCTTACAGAATATCCGGACCCAAGTTGGTTGAGCTTAAGAAGCAGATTGATGAGCTGTCAGAGAAAGGTTACATTCGGCCAAGCACCTCGCCTTAGGCCGCCCCTATCCTATTTGTGGAAAAGAAAGATGGCACCAAAAGGATGTGCATCGATTATCGAGCTCTGAATGAGGTCACAATCAATAACAAGTACCCTTTGCCCAGAATAGAAGATCTGTTCGACCAGTTGAGAGGAGCCAGTGTGTTCTTAGAGATAGATCTGAGGTCGGATTATCATCAGCTCAGGATTCGACCTTCAGACATTCCGAAGACAGCATTCATTACCAAGTATGGGTTGTATGAGTTCACAGTGATGTCTTTTGGTTTGACCAATGCACCAGCCTTCTTTATGAACTTGATGAACAGTGTATTTATGGATTATCTTGATAAGTTTGTGGTGGTGTTCATTGATGACATTCTGATTTATTCTCAAAGCGAAGAAGAGCATGCAGATCATTTGAGGATGGTATTGCAGAGATTGCGAGAGCACCAGTTGTATGCAAAGTTGAGCAAGTGTGAGTTCTGGATCAGTGAAGTCTTGTTCTTGGGTCATATAATTAATAAAGAAGGATTGGCTGTGGATCCGAAGAAAGTGGCAGACATTCTAAACTGGAAAGCGCCAACCGATGCCCGAGGAATCAAGAGTTTCATTGGAATGGTCGGATATTATCGGCGATTCATTGAAGGGTTTTCGAAGATTGCGAAACCAATGACAGCGTTGCTACGCAACAAGGTCGAGTTCAAGTGGACCTAGAAATGCCAAGAGGCCTTTGATGCGCTGAAAGAGAAGTTGACTACAGCGCCTGTTTTAGTCTTGCCTGATGTGCACAAGCCCTTCTCAGTGTATTGTGATGCCTATTACACAGGTTTGGGATGTGTGTTGATGCAAGAGGGAAGAGTTGTGGCTTACTCGTCCCGACAGTTGAAGGTTCATGAGAAGAAATACCCGATCCATGATCTAGAGTTGGCAGCAGTGGTTCACGCACTGAAGACATGGATGCACTATCTGTATGGACAGAAATGCGATGTTTACACTGACCACAAGAGTCTGAAGTACATATTCACTCAGACAGAGCTGAATATGAGGCAGCGAAGATGGTTAGAGTTGATCAAAGACTATGAGTTGGAGATCCATTACCATCCAGGCAAAGCAAACATAGTGGCAGATGCTTTGAGCCGGAAGAGTCAGGTCAATCTGATGGTCGCTCATCCGATGCCTTATGAGTTGGCCAAGGAGTTTGACAGGTTGAGTCTCGGATTTCTGAACAACACGCGAGGAGTCACAATTGAGTTGGAACCTACCTTGGAGCGGGAAATCAAAGAAGCGCAGAAGAATGATGAGAAGATCAGTGAGATCCGGCGACTGATTCTGGAAGGCAAAGGCAAAGATTTTCGGGAAGATGCTGAAGGTGTGATATGGTTCAAAGACCGCTTGTGTGTTCCCAATGTCCAATCTATTCGGGAGTTGATTCTCAAGGAAGCTCATGAGACAGCTTATTCGATTCATCCTGGAAGTGAGAAGATGTATTAGGATCTGAAGAAGAAATTCTGGTGGTACGGAATGAAGAGGGAAATCGCAGAACATGTGGCTATGTGTGATAGTTGTCGGCGGATCAAGGCAGAACATCAGAGACCAGCTGGATTGTTGCAACCGTTGCAAATCCCTCAATGCAAATGGGATGAAATCAGTATGGATTTCATAGTCGGATTGCCTCGCACTCGAGCCGGCTACGATTCCATTTGGGTGGTGGTGGACCGCTTAACCAAGTCAGCCCACTTCATACCTGTTAAGACCAACTATAGCAGTGCAGTATTGGCAGAGTTGTACATGTCTCGAATCGTTTGTCTTCATGGTGTGCCAAAGAAGATAGTGTCAGACAGAGGAATGCAGTTCACCTCTTATTTCTGGCAGCAGTTGCATGAAGCCTTGGGCACACATATGAATTTCAGTTCAGCTTATCATCCACAGACAGATGGTCAGACCGAAAGAACCAATCAAATTCTTGAAGACATGTTGAGAGCCTGTGTGTTGCAAGATCAGTCCGAATGGGACAAGCGATTGCCTTATGCAGAGTTTTCCTATAACAACAGTTACTAGGCCAGTTTGAAGATGTCACCATTTCAGGCGCTCTATGGAAGGAGTTGTAGAACTCTATTGCAATGAGATCAACCTAGAGAAAAGCAGGTGTTTGTGCCAGACATTCTGCTTGAAGCCGAAGAGAACATCAAAATGGTCCGAGAGAATCTGAGGGTAGCGCAATCAAGGCAGCGAAGCTATGCAGACACGAGAAGAAGAGAGCTGAGTTTCGAAATTGGAGACTTTGTCTATTTGAAAGTGTCACCGATCAGAGGAGTCAGAAGGTTCGGAGTGAAAGGCAAGCTAGCACCCCTCTACATTGGCCCGTATCAGATTCTCGCAAGGCGTCGAGAAGTGGCCTATCAGCTCAGCCTGCCAGAAAATTTGTCTGTTGTGCATGATGTCTTTCATGTGTCTCAGTTGAAGAAGTGTTTGCGTGTGCCAGAGGAGCAATTGTCGGTTGAAGGTCTTGAAGTCCACGAGGACTTGACCTACGTTGAGAAGCCGACGCAAATCCTTGAGACAGCAGACAGAGTCACCCGAAGGAAGACCATCAGAATGTGCAAAGTCAGATGGAATCACCACTCTGAGGAAGAAGCAACCTGGGAGCGTGAAGATGATCTGATGGCCAAATACCCAGAGCTCTTTGCTAGCCGACCCTGAATCTCGAGGGCGAGATTCTTTTAAGGGGGATAGGTTTGTAACGCCCTGAATTTGGGGGTAGAATTTTTTCCTTCCTTTCCCCACCAAATTCAGGCGTTACCCTTTCCTTTTCCCTTTTCTTCTCGCTAAACCTTGACCTTTTCCAAAGTTATAGCGGGATTCGGCTTGGGATCCCATGTAAAGCAAAACCCTAAAAATACTTTATTTTGTTTGATGCACCATGTCGAACCGTGCATCCTTTTTGATTGTTTGAAAATGTGGATGCATTCATCTAGAGAAAAATAGATTTTAGAAAAAGGAAAAGCCTTTTTCTTCTCTCTTCCCCCCCTCCTCCCGATTCGGCCCAGCCGACCGGCCCAACCGCGCCTCCCCCCCTCCCCTTTTCCCTCTCCCGTGCTGTGGGCCGCCCCTGGTCGGCCCAGCCGCCCCCCCCCCCTCGCGCGCCCCTTTTGGACCCAAAGCGGCCCAGCCGCGCCCCCCTCCCCTCCCCCAAATTTCTCCCTCCCTCTCTCCCTCCCCCCTGCCCTAACCGCCGCCCTCTCCCTCCCCCTGCGCGCCGCCGCCGCCGCCCTCCCGGTCCCCGGTGAGGCCCCTTCCCCCTCCTCCCTCTCCTCTCCCCCCTTCCCTCCCTCTCCCCGGTTCGGCCGCCCCCGACCTCGGCCGCCCCGCCCCCGACCATGGCGCGCCCGCCCCGGTTCGGCCGCCCTCGCCCCGGTCCAGCCGCCCCCACCCCCAGTCCGGCCACCCCCGCCCCGGCTCGGCCGCCCCCGCGCCCACCCCGGTTCGGTCGCCCTCGCCCCGGTCCAGCCGCCCCCGCCCCGGCTCGGCCACCCTCGCCCCGGTCCAGCCGCCCCCGCCCCCAGTCCGGCCACCCCCGCCCCGCCCCCGCTCCCTGCTCGGCCGCCCCCGCCCCGGTTCGCCCCCCCCTGCCCCAGTTCAGCCGCCCCCGTCCCGCCCCGGTTCGGCCGCCCCCCCGTCCCGGCCGCGCAGCCCCATCCCTGCCCCGGCCGCGCCCCGCTCGTGCTCTATGCTCGCCCGCCCGCCCCGGCGTGCCCTGCTCGCGTCGTGACGGCCCCGGCGTGGCCTCGAGCTCGGCCCAGCGTGCTTGTGGCGCGCGGCCTTGAGCTCGGCAAACGCGCAGCCCCGACGTGCGCACGGCTAGTTCGCGGCGCGTGCGTGCGGCCTCGCGCGCGTGCTCGCATAGTGCACAGTGCCTTGGCACGACTCGTCGTGCCCTCGTCGACCCATGGACGTGCTCGTCTATCCCCCCCCTATATTTTACGCGTGCTAATCACATTGTTCATGTTAATAAAATAGGAAACTCAATTTAGAAATTTGTTACATTGGTTAATTTATATAGTTAATCGTCTATCTCGTTCAATGTTGATCAACTAAAAATGGCTAGGTTTCCATTAGTGCATGTGGATAGTCATTATGAACGCGTAACGTCTAGTTATCCGTCTACCCGTAATGTGCCTCGCGCGTAATCCTTAACCCCTGCGAGACCCTTCCCCCACCTCTTTCTAACCATAGTAAATGCAATATCGTATGTCATATTTTATGCATGTTTAATCTATTTGTTCTCTTGTATGGTGTACTGTTTGTTTCCTAATTTGAATGGATGGATGTATGTATGTTTGCACTCGCATAGAGAACGATCTGGTTGAAGAGCTCGAAGAACTCGCAGGAGAAGCCCCTGAGCAGCAGTCGGTTGGTGGAAGCAAGTGTCCCTTGACCTATCTCTGTCCTATACATCCTTTAATTCACCTCCCGCATTACACAATCATACCTAAGGATTTACTAGCTTTTGTTATCCATGTCCTTGTTTACCTATTTGGGTTGGATTATTACTGCTTAGTCTGATGCTATTGCTCAACTCTAATCAACGAACATGATGAGAATTATCTATGATACGCTGTTTTCCCTCTTATTTATGATTATACTTGTGGCCTTTAAGGGGGCTCAAGCGGTTTCTCGAGTGCCTCTCCGTAAGGACCTGTTCGTTGGATGACCGCCCGGGAAAACAGTGCAACCATGAGGGTGGAGTGGGACGCCCTTAGCTGAGTAATTAGAGGAACCGGGGTGTAGTTCGCTTCGCCGTCGTGCCGTCAATGGGGCTCGGTGTATGCGGCTCGCTCTGCCAAGGTTGATTTGTCCCTTGGGGAGGAGTGCGGTACATTTAGGAAACCTAACGGGCGGCTACAGCCCCGGGGAATCTTTGTAAAGGCTTCATAGTGAAACCCTGGCCATTCACCTCGGGAGTGAATAAGGGTCTTGCAAACCCGGGCTAGAGAGGGAATCACGGCTTATGGGTAAAGTGCGCAACCTCTGCAGAGTGTTATGAAACTGATATATCAGCCGTGCTCGCGGTTATGAGCGGCCAAGGGAGCTCCAGTGATTAGTGATACTTGAACAGAGACATTTTGATTTACAGGTGGCAATAAGATTGATGGTTCTAGTTATGACTATGGTGCTGGTAAGTGGTACTCTTTCCGTTTGGAAAGGGTACATTGGGCTAATGACTCGGGTTAATGTTAAAACCTGGCTTTCTACTAGTAAGTAATAATCTGACCAACTAAAAGCAATTGCTTGACTTATCCTCACATAAAGCTAGTCCATTACAGCCAAACAGGATACTTGCTGAGTATGTTGATGTGTACTCACCCTTGCTCTACACACCAACCCCCCCCTTCCCTAGGTTGTCCGCATTGCAACCACTGCTCAGGAGAAGATGAAGCCGTGGAAGGAGACTTCCAGGAGTTCCAAGACTACGATGAATTCTAGGTGTGGGTTAGCAGCAACCCCCAGTCGGCTGCCTGTGAAGGCCGCGTTTATCTACGTTTCGTTTCGCACTTTGATTATTGTAAATACTATGTGGATGTCTCAGACATATGATGTAATCGACTATTATTTCCCTTTTAATACTATTTGAGCACTGTGTGATGATGCCCATGTTATGTAACTGCTGTGTACGTGAATTGCTGATCCTGGCATGTACATGGTTCGCATTCGGTTTGCCTTCTAAAACCGGGTGTGACACAGGCCGAAGGTACAAATGTAATCCTATGTTATTCTTATTCATTCATGATTGTATAATAAAAGATATATTATGATGTCATATGATTATCCATGTTATTTCTCATGTTTTATATACTTCGTCTTTCATTGACATATGCTGTGATTATGAAGGTACATCCTTCATAACCTTCGTCCGAAGATCGTTATATCCTTAGGGAAATAATGCTTCGAAGGACGAAGGGCATTAACCATTAACCTTTTTTGTGTTGCCTTGTTCTTAACTCATAGCATTTGAGAACAAGTCCCCAACAGAATTTAAGCTTGGGTTTTAGGTACCCAATTCTTGTTGGGTCCAACAAGGTTAGTCACAACAATTTTTGGAACCCAAATGCAAGTCTTGTCTCCCTTGCATTTAGATCCCAATTTTCTAGCAACCACTTTTTCATTTTTGCATGAGAGTACAAAGAAAGCATTACATGCATGATAAACAGTAGTAGGACTATTGCATGTTTTCCTAGGTGCATGAGACACAACATGATTACGCCTAGGCCTATTTCTACTATAAGCATAGGTAGAGCTCAATGCAAATATAGCTTGTGAATCATGATAAATAGGTAAAGCAGCATGATTATAACTTTTATCATGATGAGAACCTTTTTTGACATGAGCATGAAGATAAGCATGGTTCTTTTGATCATGTACAGAATATGAACTACTAGCCATAGGAGCCTTCCATTTCCCCTTGTTGAGATCGGAAGTCCTTTAGCTTGTTAAGTTCTTGGTTTCCTTTCGAAAACCAAGTACATCCTTAATTGAGGGGTGTCTACCAATGGTGTAGGCATCCCTACCAAATTTTAGTTTCTCATAATCATTTTTTAAGTCTTAAGTTGATCATTAAGACTTGCAACATCATTATTTAGTTTAGCAATAGTAGCAGAATGTTCATCAAAATCAACATCTTTACATCTATTGCAAATGACCACATGCTCTACACATGAACTAGTTGCATTTACTTTCTCTAGCTTAGCATTCAAATCATCATTTAATTTCTTTAAGCTAGAGATAGATTCATGACAAGTGGACAACTTAGAGGATAGCATTTCATTTCTCTTAATTTCTAGAGCAAGAGATTTTTGAACACTAATAAATTTATCATGCTCCTCATACAAAATATCTTCTTGCTTTTCTAGCAATCTATCCTTTTCATTAAGAGCATTAATTAATTCATTTATTTTGTCTACCTTAGTTCTATCTAATCCTTTAAATAAATCAGTGTAATCTACTTCATCATCAGATGATTCTTCATCACAAGAAGAAGTATATTTGGGAGTGTCCCGAATACATGCCTTCTTCTCCTTAGCCATAAGGCATGTATGGCGTTCGTTGGGGAAGATTTGTCGAAGGCCGAGGCAGCCAGTCCTTCATCGTCGGAGTCGGATGAGGAACAGTCGGAGTCACATTCCTTTCTAAGGTGCGCCCCGCCCTTCGCCTTCCTATAGTTCTTCTTTTTCTCCTTCTTCCCATGCTTTTCTTGTGCCTGGTCATTCTCATTATTGGGACATTGAACTATAAAATGATCAGTCTTACCGCATTTGAAGCAGGAACGTTTTCCCTTTGAATTGTTCTTGTTGGGGTACTCCTTTCGTCCTTTTAGTGCAGTCTTGAAGCGCTTGATGATGAGCGCCATCTCATCTTCATTGAGCCCGGCAGCCTCCACTTGTGCTACCTTGCTAGGTAGCGCCTCCCTGCTGCTGGTTACTTTGAGAGCAACGGGCTGTGGCTCATAGACGGGGAGTGGACCATTCAAGGCGTCATCCACATATCTTGCCTCCTTCACCATCATGCGCCCGCTTACGAATTTTCCGAGGATTTCCTCGGGCATCATCTTGGTGTACCTGGGGTTCTCACGAATAAGATTTACGAGATGGGGGTCAAAAACTGTAAATGACCTGAGCATGAGTCGGACAACGTCATGATCCGTCCATCTTGTACTCCCGTAGCTTCAGATTTTATTGACCAGGGTCTTGAGCCTGTTGTAGGTCTGTGTTGGCTCCTCCCCTGATCATCGTGAACCTCCCCAGCTCGCCTTCCACCAGTTCCATCTTGGTGATCATGGTGGTGTCATTACCCTCGTGAGATGTTTTGAGGGTGTCCCAAATCTGCTTGGCGTTGTCCAAGTCGCTGACCTTGTTATACTCATTCTCGCATAGAGATGCTAGCAACACAGTAGTAGCTTGGGCATTTTTATGAATTTGTTCATTAATAATCACAGGGTTATCAATACTATCAAAGTGCATTCCATTTTCTACAATTTCCCAAATACTAGGATGGAGGGAAAATAGATGACTACGCATTTTATGGCTCCAAAATGAGTAATCCTCTCCAACGAAGTGTGGAGGTTTTCCAAGTGGAATAGAAAGTAAATGTGCATTTTAATTGTATGGGATGCGAGAATAATCAAACGAGTAATTTTGGTTAATCGTTTTCCGTTTGGACGAGGAGTCGTCGTCGTCGTCATCCCTTGGTGAAGAGGAGGAGGCATCACTGTCATAGTAGATAATCTTCTTGATGCGTCTCTTCTTCTTCTCGTCCCTCTTCTTGTGACTCCAGCCTGAGTCAGTAGGTTTGTCGTCTCTTGGCTCGTTGAAGAGGGACTCCTTCTCCTTGTCGTTGATCACCATCCCCTTGCCTTTAGGATCCATCTCTTCGGGCGGTTAGTCCCTTAGATGAAAAGTACGGCTCTAATACCAATTAAGAGCACCTAGAGGGGGTGAATAGGTGATCCTGCAAAATTCAACACTAATTGCACAGACTTGGTTTATAAAGTGTTAGTTAGACTAAACCAAGTTGCTATAGATTGAGCTCTTGAGAAGAAATCAATCAGAGAAAAGCAACACAAGAGACACGGTGTTTTATCCCGTGGTTCAGCCAAGTAACACTTGCCTACTTCTACATTGTGGCGTCCCAATGGACGAGGGTTGCACTCAACCCCTTTCAAGTGATCCAATGATCGACTTGAATACCACGGTCTTTTTCTTTAGAGTCCTTTTCCCATTTGCGAGGAATCTCCACAAGTTGGAGCCTCTCGCCCTTACAATATTGATCACAAGAGAAGCACAAGAGTAAGGGAGGGAAAGCAACACACACAAGACTTGATACGCAGCAAACACACGCACACAGTCCAAGGCTTGAGCACAAAAACACGGCGCAGGAGTTCTCGACCCGAAAGGTGCTCAAATCTCTAACACAACGATCCAAATGTGTGGCGGCGGAGTCTAGGTATCTTTGATTGTTCAGAGAATGCTTGGTGTTCTGCTCCATGCACCTAGGGGTCCCTTTTATAGCCCCAAGGCAGCTAGGAGTTGTTGGAGATCCAATAGGAAGGCAATTCTTGCCTTCTGTCGGGTGGTGCACCGGACAGTCCAGTGCACCACCGGACATGAACAGTTAATGTCCGGTGCATGATCTCCTTCCTTTTCTGGCGAAGCCGACCGTTGGGTCTTTGGTCTCGTTGGCGCACCGAACACTGTCCGGTGTGACCATCCGACCATTGGCTCGGCCACGTGTCGCCCGTTGATCGCGCAAACGACTGTTGGCCGCGGGCGCCATTTGGATCACCGGACAGTCCGGTGCACACCAGACAGTCCGGTGAATTATAGCCGTGGCGCCTTCACTTTTCCCGAGAGCGACGAGTTCGTCGCCAGGCCAGCCTGGGCATCGGACACTGTCCGGTGCACCACCGAACAGTCCGGTGCGCCACAGGCTGGTGCTGATTTTGCTGAACATAGCCAATTCTTCTCCACTTATTTTCCTCTTTTCTTGGCAATGTCTCTAGTACTTAGATAAACATGTTAGTACCCAAAGACAATTTACTAGGGCTAGAAACATACCTTGGTTCTTGATGCGCACTTCTAAATCACTTGGCATATATGAACTTAAAATAATGTGTTGGGCATCTAATCACCAAAACATTTATAGAAATGGCCCAAGGGCATATTTCCCTTTCAATCTCCCCCTTTTTGGTGATTTATGCCAACACATTAAAAAGCAACTAAAAGTGCAACATCATTCTCAAAAGTGCAATTTAAAGACCAAATTTTCTCACTTGAGATTTGGCATATTTGGATCACTTTTGCCACCACTTGGTTTATTTTCACAAATCAAATTCTTTTTCTTATATCTAAGTCAAACACACTTGTTTGGGAAAATAGAGATGTATTTCAAGAGTAAAACTGATCAAGTGCCAAAAACTCCCCCTTTTCCCGTAATCAAAATTCTCCCCCGTAAGACACCAAATTTTGCAATAAGAGGATTTTGGACGAAAACAATGTTTCTACCTCTACATTTTTGAAATTCACAAGTGGTTGGCTGATCCATTTGCTTTGGCTTTAATTTTCTCCCAGCATGGGCTCACTGGATACCCAGTAAAGGGGGCCCAAAGCCGCTTCATGTCCCCATAGTAAAAGCACTCCACAGCTACAACCTTGGGTCAGGCCCCTATGGGACGGTCCTAAACACCTATGTGTACCATCCAGACCTCCAGCTAGGTGAGGTCCGATGTTGCCACGTGTTTGGGCCATTACGGATGGGACCGTAACCTCAACAAGTGCTCGCGGACCCCCAACCAGGGAAGGTCTGGGGCTGCCACGTTTGCATGCACTCCCAACCACTGCTCTCCACTCAAGAGGGGATGCGGTGCTACCACATGGCATGCAGCGTGTGACGAAAGCCGCTAAGCGGAGCCTCACTGAAAGTCTCCTAGAGGGGGTGAATAGGCAAAACCTGTAAATTATAAACTTTGAACACGAATTTCACCTGGGGTTAGGATTAGAAACAAATTATAATGAATACGGAGTGCAAAAGAGAGTTCTTGCTATGAGTTGCTCAATCAATGCAGATGACTTTTGGGAGCTAACTCAAAAGATTGTTACCAAGAGAACTTAGAGAGAGGGGAGAGGACGAATCAAATCGTAAGGTGACGATCAACACAAATGAACACAATGATTTGTTTCCCGACGTTCGGTTGCAATGAACCTACTCCCCGTTGACGAGGCCACAAAGGTTGGGTCTTTTTCAACCCTTTCCCTCTCTCAATCGATCACTTATACCGGTTGATTGCTTCTTCTTAATCTCAAGATCACTAAGATCTCGCAAGGACCACCACACACTTAGGTGTCTCTTGCTAGCTTTACAAGTCACTAGAGAGTTTAGAAGGAGATGAAGAAAGCACGATTAAAAAGCCAAGCAACAAGAGCAACAAATGAAACACGAATCATACTCTCTCAAGTCATTAATCACTAATGATCACTTGTCTTAATTGTGGCACTTGGTGAGATTGGAAGCTTTGAATGTGTCTTATAATGGATTGCTAGCTCTTGTATTGAATGTGTATGAGTAGAATACTTGGATGTCTTGAATGGAGGTGGTTGGGGTTGTATTTATAGCCACCAACCACTTCCTAGTCATTGCTCCTTTTCTGCCAACCACGGACGGTCCACGCCCCTGGTCCGGACAGTCCACCCCTACACATCAACGGCTGAAATCGCAACGGTCAACAGTAACGGCTATATCAACGGCTATAGTGCATTTAATGTGTTGTCAGATGTCAGATAAAACAGTCGCGGACGGTCCGGTCGTGCACCCCAGACGGTCCGCGAGGACGCTAAAAATGCATTTTACCGAACCCGTCACCTTCAGGTTTTTTCTCAGATGGTCCGCGCCTGAGGTCGGATGGTCCATGCTTGGTCCCAGATGGTGCTCACTTCTCCTGCGAACAGTCCATAGTGTGAACGTTGTTTTTGTAGTTTTCCTATCCGAGGCTCACCCTAGTGTCGCGGACAGTCCACCGCAAGGGCCCAGATGGTCCGCGCATATGTGAATTTCCAAAAAGTTTCTCCTATCCGGAATAATCTACAGTATTCCGGACAGTCGACTTAAAATAGATGGTCGACTTAGAATAGATGGATATGAACTTTATGCACCTGAGAAATGATCAACTAGGCAAACTAGTTAGTACATGAGATTTGTGATGGGCGTCAAACACCAAAATCGATTACAGGAAATGGTTGAGGCCATTTCCCTTTCACTCACGCAAGCTTCTAGCATGGGGTTGCCCACATTGAATGCGAGCAAGATGTGCGCCTGTCTGCACCAGTGACAGGCGGTGTGTGCCCCATATTAAATGTGGGTAGCGTGCGCAATCTGCAAGGCATGGGTCATGCCAGTAACCCAAAGGTTACCGAGGCAAGGCCATTGACTCTCTGTGCCGTGCATGGGCGCCTCTCATCATGACTCCTAATGTTCCCGCTATAAAGACGATCGAAGAAGAAACGCGGAGGGGACATGACGACACCGTCCATATACCCCTCTAAGCACGTCGATGTGCCAGTCTATGACGTAGCCTACGCCAGATCCTTCGCCCGCATGCCGACAAGACAGGGCGACGGTGCGACTGATCCAGAATCCACACGGTGACCAAGAGAAGATATCCACCCACCACAGGAGAAGATCCCGGTCCACTAGTTGTATCCATCCCTCCATGACTCCATATTATTATATTCTAGGGCCCACCTGTTGGGGCCTACTGATCATGTGTGTGCCTCCCTTAGGCTATAAAAGGGAGGGCACACACGCTATAATGGGGGACGAGCTTGAAGATAGACACTTGAACTCCTAGGGAGACATCTTCATCTAGACCCAAACTTTCTCAAGCTCTCAGCAATATGACTCAGTGGAGTAACATATTACGCTCTGGTGGCCCGAACCACTCTAAATCCTTGTGTGTTCTTGTGTCCATTCATCTCATCAGGCAAACTCTTGGTTGACCCCTATTCTTAGGAGTTAGGATTAGGTCGGTGCATTCTGCCACCCGGCTGTAGTTTACTCTCCGATACATAGTACCTTTATGGTATACGGTTACTACATTGTCCAAATATTTCATACATAGAACCAAAATTAATAGCTTCAAATATATTTTGATAAAAATTACTAAATAAAAATTAAATACTGCATAATTACTCACTAACTAGTACAAAAGTACTCACTACATAAAGATTAAGTAAATAAGTTTTACATAATAAACTAACTACAAAATCCCTAACTACTTAAGCGTGTAACATATGAGTTACTAATTAACTAACTAACTCATATAAATATGTTACTAATTAAGTTAATAACTAAAGTATTTATCAATAAAAACTCGCCTTCATCGGACAGAGGTGGTGTAAGGGCCAAAGCGGTGGGCAAGGATCGACGTCAAGGCCCGAGCAACAGCCAGAGTGGGTCTAGAACCCAAAGTGATGCCAAAACTAGAGCTACGGACAGGGAGGCGCCTGTGAGGCCAAGGCTGGGGAAGGCGTTGGGTGGGGTCGAAGATGTGCGGCATCGGGCAAGGTCAGGGATGGGAGACGTCTAGCAAGGTTGGGGTCGGCACCAGGGAATGTGTTAGGTAGGGTCAAGGATGGGCAATGCTAAGTGGGATTAGGGCTAGGCATTAGGTGGGATCGGGGTAAGGGGTGGTGCCGGACGGGGTGGAAGAGAGGGTGCCACCGTTTCTGGTGGCTGACGGCGGATAGATGACATAAAGCATGTGGCGTGGTTGCATGATGGTGAGAGGCAAAAAGAAGAAATGAGAAACGAGAGAGAAGAGGAGAACCGAGCAATATAGGAGACCTCGACGCCATCGATCTGTGGCTCCAAGGTCCCACCATGTCATTGTCCACACTAACGACTGGTGTGACACCTTGGCGTCATGACAAGTTGTAATACTCAAAAGTGTAATAAAGAGAATAGAGATAATCTCAATAGTTTATGGCCTCTACTATTCATTACATGTGATCAACACTAGTTAAAATTGGATAATTCAAACAAAGAACACATAAATAACCTGTGCATCATGTTGGATCTTATTTTGTGTGCATTTTGTGACAATATAAAAATGATGTGGCAAGAAAAATATTAAAGTCCAAAAAGGGAATTTATAATCTAAAAGAAATCCTAGAAAAGGAAGAAAAGAAAATTTAATGTGAGTAAAAATAATGTAAAATAAATAAATAAAATATTATTGCTATACTAGTGCTTTAATGTGACACCTGACTCAGGGGTAGAGCTCAAAAGCAGATTCAAATCCAAATTTGAATTCAAAATATTTATGAATAAGAGGATAGAAAATAAAAGAAAGGAGAAGGGGACTACCTGCGCTCTAGGCCGAATTTCTTCTGTGCTCGGCCCATCAGGCAAATGTGCATAGTCCAAATAAACGGATTAGACCGTGTGCCGACCGGTGGGCCGTTGGTGCCAGCCTCTTCCCTCTGCGCCGCTGGTGGGGGCCACATTCCAGATGCGCGTGCAGTGGCGACTTGCAGGCGGGCCCAGGTTGTCAGTTCCTTCCCCTTCGCCGTAACAGAACTCGCGTTCTCTACGCCGCAGGACTATCACTTCCGTTGAGACCTCGCGCGCGCCTGGACTCTTGCCCTCCATGACCGTCTCACTGCCTGGTGGGGCTAGTGCGTCAGCATAGGAGCGAACTCCCCACTTCCTCGCGGCGTACCGAACCTGGCCGAGATCTACGGAGCTCGTGCCGATGTCCCCGCGCGAACCAAACGCGGGAGTCCGTTGATCCAGCTCGACCGTGCTATCCCTATATGATGCAACGGGGTTCCGGCTTGCCTTCTACTCCATCTCCGTAATCCCTGGCGCACCATCGCGACCGAGTGAGAGAATATCCGGGGGTGAGCGGGTCGGCGGTAAGGGGACGTCATGGGCGTGAACTCCGGCCATACCTACGGTGCCCGCGGGTGGCCGTGGAGCATCGCCGTTGATCGGGGAAGGCGCGAGCACCATCTTCGGGCGGACTTCGGACTGTTTGCGTGGTATCAAACGCATTAATAAAACAATATAAAGATTTAGAGATAAATTATATCAGGCATTAAGTCATAAACAACTTACCACATCACCGTAAAGGAATGGAGAGGGGTGAATATATTGTCACCTGCACTTCAAAGACATTAATATATATCAAAGATATTTGTACCCATAACCTTCCTTTATGTGCAAGTGTGTCAAATTTATCTTCAAATTGCCAAGAATCTAAAGCCTATGCTTTGATACCAACTGTAACACCCCAGGATCCACAAACACCCTGAAATGCTACTAAACTACACAACTAACATTCATATATAAAATTTCGACAGCATCTCCTTTGAAAATTTGCATAAACGTGAAAGCAACAGAGTATAAACAGATATCATGATAAGAAAACATACTAGACATTAATAATCTGCTAGCAATGGGAAGATAACCATAACGACATGAACTGAATTAACTAGTGTGCACAACTAGTTAAAAACAAACATCCTTTGACAAGAAGTTTCTAATTAAATCATGGTTGTGCTTAGGCAGCGTTATTACGAGAGTGAAGGTGGATGTGCTGCTACTCCCCTCATTTCCAACATGAATCAAGTACCTGCATTGAGTAATGCAAGAGTGAGATGAAACATCTCAGCAAGTGAATTGTTTCAATGAGATATTTAAACCAAAAAATTGAATTAATCAACATTTTAAAGGGATCACAATTGAGATCAGAAATACTTGTAGATATAGAACTCAATAGTCCCAAAATAACCAATGCCATCTCATTTCCTCGAACAACCACAATAGGTTGTATAACACTTTCCTGCGTCAACAATATCTGCAAATATCACTTCGATGTATGCATAGTAATGCAATGTGTAATTCCTCTGCCTTCATACCTCTTAGAGTATAAAACCACACCATCTGCAAATACCACTTTAATGAATGCATATGAATGCAATGCATATGTCCTCTGCCTTCATACCTCTAAGGGTATGAAGCCGCATCATACCCCTCCTCAGGCAACGTACGATGCTAAGTTGTACCGGTACGATCGGACCATATGTCACGACAAAACTTCAGATGCAAGTGAATCATGCAATGTATATGCATGCTGCATTTATCAATATACTTCACTTCCTTCACATACAATACAACCTCAAATAATACTTCATTTACCTTCAGATACAATACCAACCTCAAATAATACTTCATTTACCTTCAGGGGTGTGAATTGATCATACGAGTCATACTCGAATCATAATCATCATCAATATATGATTGAGCATTAGTATAATGCAAGCAAGTAAAGCATCACCATAGAGTCCAATTATGAAAGAATCCAATACTTCTGAATATTAGAGTGTAGGCAATAGAAATAACATGTCAGAACGGAAGCAACCACTGCTACATTCACTTGCCTTCATCGAAGAAGAAGAAATGTACTAGGCATGATCTAGAGTGTAGCCACCAGCTAGCGAGCATAAAACTTAGTACAAATATTTCACAAACATTTGCCAACAAACAACAAATCGCTCCTACACTTGAAACCAAGACCTGGTGGAAAGCCTCCCACCCTGAACCACATGCCACACAGCAGCAGCACTGTTTGTTAATTTTGTATATTTAAAATTATAACAGTGGTGATATCAAACAAATAACCTAGGAGTATCTACACAAAATACTCTACAAGTTCGGTATTCAATGGATAATTAAATTTTGCCATCTACAAGTTCTAAAACCTCTGACAAGATAACTTACTGAATCTGTTTCAGACAGCAGCGTAGTTAACTTCAAAATTCGATATCTCACAAACTAATCAACCAAAAATCATGAAATTCTACTGGAAGTAAGAACTGTTATCCCTCTACAGAAGTCTCCATAGTTGGAAGAGCCAATTCGGTCATTTACCTGATGAAACCTACCAGTGAACAGACCCGCTCATTTTTGTCACGCAAACAGGAACAGCCACAGTAAAACAAACATAACTGGAGTTCCACAAATCATATGAATGCACTATTTAACAATCTGGAAAGTTTATGAAATTATCCACAAATTATTTTACCAACCCATAGTTTAATTCTGTTGATAAAATTGCCTAACTCTTAAGAGAACAAATTCTGCACAGAATTATGAGACTGAAAACCTACTATAATCAAACTGTAATAACTTTCTGATCTGATGTCCGATTGAGGTGTTCTTCACGGCCACGGAAAGATCTACAAATTATCTACGACTCATATATAGACTTTTCATTTTTTTTTGAGGCCACTAAGACCACAGAAAACTGGTATGAACAGAAACTGTCGAATCTACCATTCTGCAGAAATTAAATTCGAGATCAAAACCTAACCCCACATCTAATCCAACCTCTAATCCTTCAATCCACATGATCCACAACCTCCAAAAGCACATAATTATATGGAGGAACAAGGATCCCATCCTTACCTAGGGTTTCCCCAAGAAAATCTGCAATAGATGGGGGGGTAGAACATCTCCTTGATCCTCTCTTCCTCTTCAATCCATCTTGCTCCTCCTCTTCTCGATCCTTGCTGCGTGGGGGAGGGGGAGATCTAGGGAGGAGGAAGAAATGGTGGGCGGCTTCCATGGGAGGAGAGGGGGTGGCCAACCAAGGGAAAAAGGGGGGAGGGTGGCGGCCAAGAGAGGGGGTGGAGAGAAAAGGGGTGGCCACCTAGGGTTTTGTGGGAGAAAAGAATCGACGCCCTAGATGACTTTTTCCTTTGCATCCAACGGCCCACAACCCTTTCCCACATCCACGCACCGAATATCAACTTTTGGTCAACATTTTTTTGGGATATTACACTCTATCCCCCTTAAAAAGAATTCGTCCTCAAATTCGGCCACTCCAAGCAAAACACCCAAGGTACCCCATATAGCACCACCATTCAAAACATGGGTTCATTATTGGTCTTAATTAACATAAGAACTTCTACCCTGGACTAATTGTTTAAGGAAACTACACAACCTGACATCAAGCATGAAACAACATGCAATGAAGCTCAAAGCAAATCATAGATGCAGTCAACACTACAATTTCACACCATCGAATTTGGATGCAACTATACATCAACATCAATGTCTTAAGACAACACTCTTTTATGAAGGGGTAATATGCACTAAGCACAACCCTTACCAACTTCAACAATTAATTTTAATTAAATGGTGAAACATCCACACCCGACGAATGTATAAGAAGATCAAACACTTCACCTCAAAGCACCACGAAACAAGTAGTTCTATTGAAACAAAACTCCTAATCTTCCTAAACCTTATTATTGCCATAATGAAAAGATAATCATGTAATCTAACATTCTTTGCACCCCGCAAAAGGGAGAAAATCTATAGAACTAAGGGAGCAATAAAGCCAACAAGAAGCCAATAACATTCTACGTGGCACAGGTCATCGAAGAAATGCCAAAAGCTCCACAAAGAGCACTGACAGCACAACAACACAATACTTGGTTAACCAATGTCACTATACTTCATCCAACAACTCAACTAAGAAAAATATCCAAACTAGTGAGGTTAACCTACACATAATATAAGTCTTCATCTACTGTAGTTCATAAACTTACATTTCATTCTATCATACAATGCACTCGAAGTATCAGACATACAAGGTCAATAATAACCCTGTAATCCTTCACACATTTGACAAACATCTCAAGCTGATGTAAAAACCACATCATTTAGGAATAGGTGACTAACCACACACAACTAACTTTAGGCTAGGCACTGGCTTCATTCAAACCAATAGATAGGTGGTCCAACAATGGCTCCACAAGCATGCATCGGGGAGAGAACCATCTGATCCTCAACGTATTAATACATAATCCATGGATCCAGAAAATCAAAGATTTATTCTACAACTAGCATGACTAACATGCAACCACTTTAAACCACATCTAGGCTTTGTGGCTACTAAAACACACAATAGAAGAGAGACATGTAAGCCATTCTAGCTAGGTAAAGACTTCCCCCAAAATTCCTATAAAAGTACCAATATTCATTTCTTTCAGAACTGGTTTCTCGACATAAACAATCATTCTTTGCAAAGATAGTTGGAACTATCCACCAATCGCTCAACAACTTAAATTCAAATTGATGGTTACCTTGTAACCCAAAACACGCAATTCACACTCCTCTTAGAAACATCCTCAATCAAGCATATATAACAATATTATTGTAATAAAACTCAACCATGAAAAACATGGTGAAAACAACATAGGCATACTTGTATATCATAGCCATAATAACAACTTCAATCTCACAAAAGACCAGCGATATCAAACGCATTAATAAAACAATATAAAGATTTAGAGATAAATTATATCAGGCATTAAGTCATAAACAACTTACCACATCACCATAAAGGAATGGGAAGGGGTGAATATATTGTCACCTGCACTTCAAAGACATTAATATATATCAAAGATATTTGTACCCATAACCTTCCTTTATGTGCAAGTGTGTCAAATTTATCTTCAAATTGCCAAGAATCTAAAGCCTATGCTTTGATACCAACTATAACACCCCAGGATCCACAAACACCCCGAAATGCTACTAAACTACACAACTAACATTCATATATAAAATTTCGACAGCATCTCCTTTGAAAATTTGCATAAACGTGGAAGCAATAGAGTATAAATAGATATCATGATAAGAAAACATACTAGATATTAATAATCTGCTAGCAATGGGAAGATAACCATAACGACATGAACTGAATTAACTAGTGTGCACAACTAGTTAAAAACAAACATCCTTTGACAAGAAGTTTCTAATTAAATCATGGATGTGCCTGGGCAGCGTTATTATGAGAGTGAAGGTGGACGTGCTGCTACTCCCCTCATTCCCAACATGAATCAAGTACCTGCATTGAGTAATGCAAGAGTGAGATGAAACATCTCAGCAAGTGAACTGTTTCGACGAGATATTTAAACCAAACAATTGAAATTAATCAACATTTTAAAGGGATCACAATTGAGATCAGAAATACTTGTAGATATAGAACTCAATAGTCCCAAAATAACCAGTGCCATCTCATTTCCTCGAACAACCACAATAGGTTGTATAACACTTTTCTGCGTCAACAATACCTGCAAATATCACTTCGATGTATGCATAGTAATGCAATGTGTAATTCCTCTGCCTTCATACCTCTTAGAGTATAAAACCACACCATCTGCAAATACCACTTCAATGAATGCATATGAATGCAATGCATATGTCATCTGCCTTCATACCTCTAAGGGTATGAAGTTGCATCATACCCCTCCTCGGGCAACGTACGATGCTAAGTTGTACCGGTATGGTCGGACCATATGTCACGACAAAACTTCAGATGCAAGTGAATCATGAATGTATATGGCATGCTGCATTTATCAATATACTTCACTTCCTTCACATACAATACAACCTCAAATAATACTTCATTTACCTTCAGATACAATACCAACCTCAAATAATACTTCATTTACCTTCAGGGGTGTGAATTGATCATACGAGTCATACTCGAATCATAATCATCATCAATATATGATTGAGCATTAGTATAATGCAAGCAAGTAAAGCATCACCATAGAGTCCAATTATGAAAGAATCCAATACTTCTGAATATTAGAGTGTAGGCAATAGAAATAACATGTCAGAACAGAAGCAACCACTGCTACATTCACTTGCCTTCATCGAAGAAGAAGAAATGTACTAGGCATGATCTAGAGTGTAGCCACCTGCTAGCGAGCATAAAACTTAGTACAAATATTTCACAAACATTTGCCAACAATCAACGAATCTCTCCTACACTTGAAACCAAGACCTGGTGGAAAGCCTCCCACCCTGAACCACATGCCACACAGCAGCAGCGCTGTTTGTTAATTTTGTATCTTTAAAATTATAATAGTGGTGATATCAAACAAATAATCTAGGAGTATCTACATAAAATACTCTACAACTTCGGTATTCAATGGATAATTAAATTCTGCCATCTACAAGTTCTAAAACCTCTGACAAGATAACTTACTGAATCTGTTTCAGACAGCAGCGTAGTTAACTTCAAAATTCAATATCTCACAAACTACTCAACCAAAAATCATGAAATTCTACTGGCAGTAAGAACTTTTATCCCTCTAGAGAAGTCTCCATAGCTGGAAGAGCCAATTCGGCCATTTACCTGATGAAACCTACCAGTGAACAGACCCGCTCATTTTTGTCAGGCAAACAGGAACAGCCACAGTAAAACAAACATAACTGGAGTTTCACAAATCATATGAATGCACTATTTAACAATCTGGAAAGTTTATGAAATTATCCACAACTTCTTTTACCAACCCATAGTTTAATTCTGTTGATAAAATTGCCTAACTCTTAAGAGAACAGATTCCGCACAGAATTATGAGACTGAAAACCTGCTATAATCAAACTGCAATAACTTTCTGATCTGATGTCCGATTGAGGTGTTCTTCATGGCCACGGAACGATCTACAAATTATATACGACTCATATATAGACTTTTCATTTTTTTAGGCCACTAAGACCACGGAAAACTGGTATGAACAGAAACTGTCGAATCTGCCATTCTGCAGAAATTAAATTCGAGATCAAAACCTAACCCCACATCTAATCCAACCTCTAATCCTTAAATCCACATGATCCACAACCTCCAAAAGCACATAATTATATGGAGGAACAAGGATCCCATCCTTACCTAGGGTTTCCCCAAGAAAATCTACAATAGATAGGGGGGTAGAACATCTCCTTGATCCTCTCTTCCTCTTCAATCCATTTTGCTCCTCCTCTTCTCGATCCTTGCTGCGTGGGGGAGGGGAGATCTAGGGAGGAGGAAGAAATGGTGGGTGGCTGCCATGGGAGGAGAGGGGGCGGCCAACCAAGGGAAAAAGGGGGGAGGGTGGCGGACAAGAGAGGGGGTGGAGGGAAAAGGGGTGGCCACCTAGGGTTTTGTGGGAGAAAAGAATCGACGCCCCAGATGACTTCTGCCTTTGCATCCAATGGCCCACAGCCCTTTCCCACATCCACGCACCGAATATCAACTTTTGGTCAACATTTTTTTGGGATATTACACACTAGTTCCAAAGGAGAAAGATTTGAAGTTGGAATTGTAGTAACTACCGCCACTAGACTAGCGGCATTCTTAGTAGATGGGAAGTTTGTTGGTGTCAACATCCGTGTGGTTAGAGATTTTTCGGATGTCTTCCCAGAGGAGTTATTAGGGATGCCACCAGATAGGGAAGTCGAGTTTGTCATTGATCTCTTACCTGAGACTGCCCCTATTTCTAAACGGCTATACATGACATCCGTAGAAGACCTAAAGGAACTTAAGAAGCAATTAATGGAATTACAAGAGGCTGGGTACATTTGTCCGAATTCTTCACCTTGTGGAGCGCCGATTCTAATTGTACAGAAGAAAGAAGGATCGCAAGGGATGTACGTGGATTATAGGTCCCTTAACGATGTCACTAAGAACAAGTATCCGTTACCCCGCATTGAAGATTTATTTGATCAGATGAGAGGTGCAACGGTATTCTCGAAGATTTATCTCCGATTAGGTTATCACCAAATGAAGATTAGGCCATCGGATATTCCCAAGCCGAATTTCTCGACCCGATATGGTTTATATGAGTTCACTGTTATGTTATTTGGACTAACTAATGCACTAGTCTATTTTATGGATCTGAAGAATAAGGTGTTCATAATCTAGACAGATTTGTCGTGGTTTTCATCGACGATATTTTTATTTATTCCAAGAGTGTTAGTGATCATGAGAAACATCTGAGATTAGTGCTACAGAAGCTATGAGATAATCAACTCTACGCCAAGCTTAGCAAGTGCGAGTTTTGGATTGGCGAGGTGCCATTTCTTGGACATATCATTTCTAATGGCGGAATATCAGTGGATCCTGCTAAAGTCAAGGAGATTATGGAGTGGAGCGTACCCACTATAGTTACGAAGATTCGGAGTTTCTTGGGGCTAGCAGGATATTATCAAAGATTTATTGAAGGTTTTCTAAGATCGCGAAGCCTATGACCACACTTCTGGAGAAGGGAAGAGAGTTTAAGTGGGACGAGAAGTGCCAAGACAGCTTTGATCAACTGAAGAAGAGATTGATGTCACCACTAGTGTTGGTTATGCCAGATCTACAGAAGGGATTTGATATTTATTGTGATGCATGTGGCCAAGGCTTGGGATGTGTGCTCATGCAAGAAGGACATGTGATCGCCTACGTGTCTCATCAGTTGCGGAAACAAGAGTTGAACTACCCCACTCATGACTTAGAACTGGCAGCTGTAGTGCATGCGCTTAAGATATGGAGGCATTATGTCATGGGAATCAAGAGCCAAGTGTACACGGATCATAAGAGTATAAAGTATATATTCACTCAGAAGGATCTCAACCTTAGGCAACACTATTGGTTGGATCTTATTAAGGATTAAGATTTGGAAATTCACTATCACCCGGACAAGGCAAATTTGGTTGCAGATGCCTTGAGTCGAAAGGAGCACGTTCATTCCGCTATTGTTGCCCAACTACCTGATGAGATGGTTGAGAATTTGAGGAGACTTAACCTGGGGATAGTTGCTCACACTGAAGGAGTTACTATTGATGTGGAACCTACTTTGGAGCAAGAAATCCGTAAAAGACAAATTGGTGATGCTAAAATACAAGAGATTAAGGATCTGATTACTGAAGGTCGAGGTCCGGAATTCATAGAAGATGAGCAAGGCACCATATGGTTCAAGGTCAGGATATGTGTTCCTGATATTGAAAGCCTTCGTAAGACGGTTTTAAAAGAGGCCCATGACTCGGATTATTCTATTCATCCTGGTAGGACCAAGATGTATCAAGATTTGAAGCAGAAGTATTGGTGGTATGGACTGAAGAGAGATGTGGCTGCACATGTGGCTATGTGTGATGTGTGTCAAAGAGTTAAGGCTGAACACCAAAGGCCAGCTAGGCTATTGCACCCACTAAAGATACCTGAGTGGAAGTGGGAAGAGATTGGTATGGATTTCATTACTGGATTGCCTCGCACCCAGAAAGGATATGATGCTATATGGGTGATTGTGGATAGACTGATCAAAGTGGCTCATTTCATTCCTCTCAAGACTACTTATAAGTGATCTCAATTGGTTGAGTTATATATGGCTTGGATTGTGTCTCTACACAGTGTACCAAAGAAGATCATTTTGGATAGAGGATCACAGTTTACCTCCATAATTTGGAAAAGTTTTCATGAGAATATAGATGCGAAGTTGAATTTTAGTTCGGCCTACCTCAGACTGAAAGGACTAATCAAGTATTGGAAGACATATTGAGAGCTTGTGCCCTTCAGCATGGTGGTAGTTGGGACAAGAGTCTACCCTATGCTGAGTTCTCGTATAATAATAGTTACCAGGCCAGTCTGAAGATGTCACCATTCGAGACTCTGGATGACAGGAAATGCAGGACTCCTCTATATTGGATCAGACTAGAGGAAGACAGATTTTTTGGACCTGAACTTATTCAAGAGGCAGAAGAACAAGTCTATATAATTCAGGAGAATGAGGGTAGCTCAGACCAGGCAAAGGAGCTATGATGATAATAGAAGGAGACCACTAGAATTTGAGGAAGGTGATCATGTGTACCTCAAGGTGTCACCACTTCGTGGAATGAGGAGATTCAAAGTCAAGGGCAAATTGTCCCCTCGCTTTATTGGACCATTTGTGATCTTTAGGCGAGTTGGGGAGATGGCATACCAACTCGAGCTACCTGATAATCTATCTGATGTGCACAATGTATTTCACGTGTCTCAACTTAAGAAGTGTCTCCGTGTCCCTGAGGAACAGTTACCAATGGAAGAGCTCAGTGTTCAGGGTGATTTGACTCACACGGAGCATCCCATCAAGATTCTTGATGCTTTGACTCGAGTTACAAGAAATAAAGTTATAAAGATGTGCAAAGTGCAATGGAGTCACCATGGAAGGATGAAGCTACATGGGAAAGAGAAGAAGAGCTTCGCATAGATTTTCCCCATCTTTTCCCTAGATCTTCTTAAATCTCGAGGACAAGATTATTTTTAAGGGAGGTAGGATTTGTAATACTCAAAAGTGTAATAAAGAGAATAGAGATAATCTCAATAGTTTGTGGCCTCTACTATTCATTACATGTGATCAACACTAGTTAAAAGTGGATAATTCAAACAAAGAACACATAAATAACATGTGCATCATGTTGGATCTTATTTTGTGTGCATTTTGTGACAATATAAAAATGATGTGGCAAGAAAAATATTAAAGTCCAAAAAGGGAATTTAGAATCTAAAAGAAATCCTAAAAAGGAAGGAAAGAAAATTTTATGTGAGTAAAAATAATGTAAAATAAATAAATAAAATATTATTGCTATACTAGTGCTTTAATGTGACACCTGACTCAGGGGTAGAGCTCAAAAGCAGATTCAAATCCAAATTTGAATTCAAAATATTTATGAATAAGAGGATAGAAAATAAAAGAAAGGAGAAGGGGACTACCTGTGCTCTGGGTCGAATTTCTTCTGTGCTCGGCCCATCAGGCAAATGCGCACAGCCCAAATGAACGGATTAGACCGTGTGCCGACCGGTGGGCCGTTGGTGCCAGCCTCTTCCCTCTGCGCCGCTGGTGGGGGCCACATTCCAGATGCGCGTGCAGTGGCGACTTGCAGGCGGGCCCAGGTTGTCAGTTCCTTCCCCTTCGCCGTAACAGAACTCGCGTTCTCTACGCCGCAGGACTATCACTTCCGCCGAGACCTCGCGCGCGCCTGGACTCTTGCCCTCCATGACCATCTCACTGCCTGGTGGGGCTAGTGCGTCAGCATAGGAGCGAACTCCCCACTTCCTCGCGGCGTACTGAACCTGGCCGAGATCTACGGAGCTTGTGCCGATGTCCCCGCGCGAACCAAACGCGGGAGTCCCTTGATCCAGCTCGACCGTGCTATCCCTATATGATGCAACGGGGTTCCGGCTTGCCTTCTACTCCATCTCCGCAATCCCTGGCGCACCATCGCGACCGAGTGAGAGAATATCCGGGGGTGAGCGGGTCGATGGTAAGGGGACATCATGGGCGTCAACTCCGGCCATACCTACGGTGCCCGCGGGTGGCCGTGGAGCATCGTCGTCGATTGGGGAAGGCACGAGCACCATCTTCGGGCGGACTTCAGACTATTTGCGCGGGCAAATTTCTCGCTGAAGTACGACCTTCGTCGCGAATCCGCTTGTACCGCGGCCAGTGGTCACCGCCTACTTCAACACCGGTATGATGTACCTAAATCGGTTCGCTATGTCCTCCTGTTCGCGTGGTGCTAGTCGAGTGCCGGGATCGGGTCTTGGGTCGCCGAACGGCCTGCTCCGGGGGGGCTCAACTGTGGCCTGGTGCGCCACCGCGCTCAGGCTGGTGGAGGAAGGTGAAGACACATGGCCTCTGATTTGATAACCGACGGCCAGGATCGTAGCGCAGCACTGTTTCAGCCTGGGGCCATCTGGGCCGTCCGAATTGGGGTGAAGGAGTAGGATTTGGGTGATCTTCATAATATCTGGGTCGTCGATCTTAAATCAGACGGATCAAGTCTCATACCGATTCGGTCAAGTAGGCATCTAATCCTGGCGGTCGATAGGCGATCGGCGGTCAGGAGCGAGGATACCCTTTCGCCATGGCGATTTTGCATAAGAGCCCCTGGGTAATGTCTGAATCAACCCGCCGTCCTGCACGGCTTGTCTCTATGCCTTAGAGATTTTTGCCCCGAGCCCCCTAGTCTTCCCTGTAATTGAGGCCCAGTCCAGAATGGTATTTAACCCGAGAATTTAACTTATAAATTGATTTTTAATGTATAAATAATGTCTAGAACTTATAAAATTCATAGAAAATTCATTGTTAATTCAAATTAACCCATTCCAGTTTCTAAAATTTTGTAATATTATTCTATATCACATAGAGCCTCTGTTTTGTCATGAAAACAGTAATAAAATTAAATTCTCACTTAATCCTATTTTAAGCACATAAAACCTTTGGAAAATTCATATCTAAAAATCTATAACTCCAAAAAATTATGATTTCTGTTCCTAGGATTTTATTTTAATGTGTAGATTATTATTATGCATTTTGTTTACATGTATGGTGTGATGTTAATTTTCTCTATATATTGTGCTGGTTTGTATTGTGGCGAGTAGAGCCCGTTACTAAGGATCCTGGTGAGCAGCAGATAGAAGTAGCTGAGCAGGAGCTCATTGAAGGCAAGTTGTGCCCTTGACCACTTTTTACCCAATAATGTTCTTTAATGTCACTTATTCATGCATAGGTTTAATTTTGATGGGACCCAATAGATCATCCTAGTCTGTTTATCCATGTTACCTTGTTTACCCCTGAATCACTTGGGTAGTTTTGCTATTGCTTTACATGATTTTAGGATAATATTTTGTTATATCCATGTTCCAATTCTTTTGTTATTCTATTTATGTTCATGTCAAGATCATTAAATGTTAATTGGAACATGGAGCTTAACTTGAGAAACACGTGCCACCATAAGGGTTTAATGGGACCTCCTTGGCCAACTAACTATGAAAGCTAGTGGAAGACTACCTTACCTGAAAGGGGCAAGGGCAGTAGGGGATTGCATGCAAGGAGGTTCTCGGGTTGATTTTGCTGCGATGGCGGTCAGACGGGGGAATCTTGCAAGTGCTCTTCCCATAAACTGTAGTGGGTTTTCGGAAGCTAGTGGAACTTTGTAAAGGCCTCGTAATGGATCCCTAGCCATTCACCTCGGTAGTGTCTAAGGGTCTAGCTAACCCTGGCGACATGGGATACACGACTTGTGGGTAAAGGGTACAACCTCTGTAGAGTGTAAAACTGGTATACTAGCCAAGCTCACGGTCATGAGTAGCTCAGGACTCTCTGATGATTAAATTATGGAACCTAAACTCAATTTGTCATTTGCATCTGCATGGGATTATTATTAATTTTGTTCTATTACTTTTATTAAGGTTTGGTATTTACTTACATCTAGTAACTGCTAATAAAATTTTGACCAACTAATTAAAAGCAATGCTCAGCTTTAACCCATGTTGTTGAGTAGCCTTACACATCACATGAACTCCCACCTTTGGTGAGTTCATGCCACATTATTCCCCACAACTTGTTGAGCGATGAACATGTGTGAGCTCACCCTTGCTGTCTCACACCCCCCCAAAGGAGAAGAACAGGTGGTTCAAGAGGAGTCACGTATCGAGGGGTTCGATTCGATCTAGGTGGCGTCTCCCAGTTGACTTTCTGGCGTCAAGGATGGATTTTAGATCCTGTTATATTTATCTTTTATTTTGTAAGACTTCCGCTATGTAATAAATACTCTGATTATTGTGACATTTATCTCTATACACTCTGTTATTATATATGTGTCTTTTTTGACGCATGTATGAGATGCATCCGGCTTTGTCCTTTAAGCTCGGGTGTTACACAAATAATCTTAGCGTCATAGACCATGGCACCGACTTTTGGTCTAAATATGGTATGAGTTCCTCTAGATGTCCAAACATGGCTTTTTTTAAATACCAAAATACAAAAAAAAACTGGCATCATGGTGTACAAGAGTACTTTGTATTTGGATCTAACTTATACTCCTTTTGATATAGGTACTGAAGTGTGTATAAGTACTACTAGTGGTATATGGGCGGCCAATTGTGTCGTGTTTAATGGGCCAGCACAAGGCTCAGTCATTTTGGCTTAGCTCAGGCACAGCACAGCTTGGTCCAAATCGTTATGGGACCGAGATAGTATATAAGTGGGTGTTTGGTTTGAGAATTACTCTATCTAAATTAAGGTGGTGCATCATAGATTCATTACTCAAATTTGGTGGGATGACCTCATTCCTCATATTAGTACTAACTAAAGAGGTGTTTGGTTTAAGAAATCACTACATCCAAATTGAGATGATGCATCATGGGTTCATTCCTCAAATTTGGTGGGATGACCTCATTCCTCATATTAGTACTGACTAATTAAATATGAGGATTGAGGTGGTGATGAATCAACTCATTCCATTCCACAAACTAAACAAAAATAGTGAGGAGTGAGAAGATGATGGATTAGCTCATCCCTCAAACCAAACACCCTATAAATAACTATAAGGAATGAGGTAATTATGGATCAACTTATTCTATTCCACAAATCAAACAAAAATATTGAAGAGAGAGAAGATAATAGACTAGGTCATTCTTCAAACCAAACACCCCCTAAGTCATTCTATGCTTGGACCGACTCCTAGACATGGTCAGGTCGGCTCAGGGCGATTAATTTTTTTATTTTTATCTATAGGATTTCATTGGAATTTGGGTTCGGATGTGTAAACAAACATTAATTAGTTGCTCGTACAGTTTCTACGGATTCAACATGAGCTGAGCTGCAATGGTTAGAGACCAGACCATGATTCAAATCTCCAAGCTAGCAACAATTTTTATATATTTCACTGGCGCACAGAGACGCTACACGTGGGCAGAGACATGACGCATGACAAAACTCCTGCTTTATATTAAAAAAAGGATGGAATAATTATCACTAGTTGCTCACATACCATGCTGCTTAAACATTTCTCTTTCAGTAGTAGCCCTTACGGTATCCATGAAGTACTCTTATGCAAACCATCTTATTTATGCCACTGAGGTTTATGGCGAAAAGGATTCCAACCCCCACCTAGAAACGAATAACCTCAAGCAGCAAAACAACTGAATAAACACAAAGCTGAACAGTTACTACACTGTTCGTTAACTTTCCTCCTACACAGGAGAGCTGAAGGTTTTCTTGATTCCAGGTTCCCCCTTCTCGGCTTCTTCGAAATGGCCACTTGCCTTCTCTCTCTGAAAACCGGCAACACAACAACTTAGAAACTGGTCACGGAACAAGGAAGACATGGATCTGGGAAGCTTACAAAACCACCTTGCTGACCTGAAAAGGTGATCCAAGAGCTCATTCCAGAAGAGGCTTCCGAACAAGAAAGAAGTACATTGGCGTGAAGATCTCCTTCCTGTAGTTGTTTATACAGCAGTAAGCAAACGCAAGGAAAGATTCGACGGAAACGTAGAGGAGGATACTATCAGAGGTACTGAAATGTTAGGCCCTGTTTGGAAGCTAATAGTTTAGTCAGCTAATAAGGGGGTGTTTGAATGCACTATAACTAATAGTTAGTTTGGCTAATAAGTTGCTAGTAAAAATAGTTGGCTAATTATTAGCTGCTAACTATTAGTTTGGTGCTGTTTGGATTAGAGCTAAAAGGTTTCAGGTTAGCCGAAGCAGTCCTTCGTTTCAGCTGTACATCCGTTCAATAGATTTCAACCATTTTTTTTAGGTTAGCCGCTCCACCCTATGGGGCTCGGCATCGGCGTGGAGGTGCGCCGTGGTGCCTCTCGCGGTCCGGTTAGTGTGGAGAAACAGGGGATTGGTTAGCTGGTTTTAGCCGGTGTGGGATAGCTAGGGAACTAATGGATATTTGGGATATAGCTAATTATTAGTTGCACTTTTAGTTAGGCTGTTTGGATGCATATAACTAATATTAGCAGCTAATTATTAGTTTTAGTGCATTCAAACACACCCTAAATTGTTAGCTAGGTTGAGCTAACTAATATACTAATTGTTAGCATTAGCTAAGGTATTAGCTGTGGTTGTTTGGAACCTCTACAGCTGATTTTAGCAGCTGACTATTAGCTCTAGAGGTTCCAAACAGGACCGTCTTTCCAGCTCAGGAAAAAAAAAGACTTACTTTCCACCTTCTACCAGACCTTCTGCAGCCTTCTCCAGGAAATTAGAGACCCTCTCACTGCCCTGCGGAGCAAGACCAACGTACTCCAGGGCCTTGACCTGAACAATATCAAAATCATACCATCAGTGCCAAATCATAAAGCTTCTACTATCCCCTAACTATTAGCTGTCATCCTAATGATAGAGAATGATAACTTATTTCATTGTGCAGAAAAGATTTGATAGCACAACTAACAAATGAAGTATCTGAAAACAAACAAACTATTCATTGGGCTCACCATTGTGCGGGTAATCATGCGTCCCACAGAAGTCAAACGGAAGCTACTCAGGGAGAATCGGCTTGGATCCAAGGGCAAGTACCAAGGCAAGGGAGAATCTTCAGCAAGATCCTTATCCCAAACAACCTGCATAATGAAGAAAGACTTACACATCTACACACACCAGCTAAGCTACGAAACCACATCATACCAAGAAGAATGAAATGACAGTAGTGTATACCCCCCCCCCCCCTTGTTCCCCAAGGTGGACTGTAGAAGAACATGATCAGAAAACAGAGGAAAGCATGCTATCTGTCTTACCTCAAACCCGGCGTCTTTTACTGCCTGGAGACATTGCCGAGTGCTTCTGATATCTGGCAGGCCATTGCCAAGCTCAATTTCATCCTTGATCCTTTTGTGGGTTGCATTGTTAGGATCATAGTGATCCGTAATGCACCACTCGTACACGGCAAAGCACTGGCCAGGCTTCAACACACGATATATCTCCTTGTAGCAACCAACCTTTGCAAGAAAAGTAGCAGTTTAATTTTTTTCCATTACAAGAGGAAACAAAGTTGATGATAAACCTTAGTAAAGAATCTTACTGGATCAGGTGCATGACATGTTGCCTCAATGGCATAAACAGCATCAAAAGTGTTGTCATCGAACGGCATCTTCATGAAGTCCGCCTGCATTACAGACACATAAGTGTTGCCCTTTAGTTTAACAAGTAATTCAAAGAACTCCATCTATAGGCATCGAACTTAGTTAAAAAGAATGGCATCTTCACAAAGTCTGCATTTATGATATAGCAAAACATGGACAGTATTCTAAGCTCCATCGAAAAACATCAACTTTGCAACTTCTTTATACAGCATTGTAAATGCATAGAGCAGTTAGTGTAACAAAATTTGCTCTAGAAAAGGCTAATAACTTTATTATTTTCAACAGAAATAGCAACTGCAAAGGACAATAGGTTAACACCAAAGGTAACTGAAATAGTAGCAAGAGCTAAAGGAAGAAATGTGCTAGTGGATAGGCTAACTGTACCTTGACAAAATCACATGTTCCACTAATTCCTGCTAAACGGTTGAGCTCCTGAATGTTGAAACATCATGTTAGCATATGAGCAACATGATAAGTATTATAACAGTGAAAGGTGTCGATTAACAAATGTGGATTCAAATAACCTTTCCCCTGGTTATCTGGTATTCGTTGTTATTCAATCCGGTAACTGAAGTTGAGCTGCGCGAAAAACATTGCATGATTCAGTTGGCTGTGGGTTTTAGCAGAAAATGGATCATTACTGAAATGAAAGAAGTGCGTAAATAAAGACCAAGAGAAAGCACTGCCTCCAAACCAAATCTACCATAAGTGCTAACTTTTACTACCTCTGATTTCAAGTGTATGTTGTTTAGGACATGTACACGGTGTCTAACATGACACTTTGTAAAATATAACATTTTGTGTCAGGACCTGCCAGGGCCCAAGGGGGGCTGCGGCCAGGACTTGTCAAGGCCCAAGGGGGCTGCGACAAGGAGCAGCAGCAAAGAGCGCCGGTCAATGGATAATAAAATTAGTTGAGATTATCTAGGAGATTAATTGAGATTATCTAGAAACGTTATCAGTTAGTAGTTTGTTTAAAGTTTTTAGGAGAGTGTTAAGAAGATAAGGATCTCTACTTCTCTAGCTAGATAGGGACGGCCAGCCGGCCTATTTATGTAATCAATGGATGGGAAATATAGTAGGCAAGAATTAGAAGGGAGACGGTTGTGGGCAGAGGCCCCCGACTGGCGTTCTTGTCCATCGATCCCCCTCTCCGCATCTACTATTCATTGGCGGGTACTGTTCATCGCTCCGCCTCCACCAGCATCTTCAATCCCTCACCGATCTAGCAACCATAACACTAGTATCAGCTAGCTTGTGTTTCGATCCAATCCCATGGCTTCTGCTGCCAATTTCACAACGTTGTCCTGACAACCGGCGTCCCTATCTCCATGGGCTGTGTCGCATGCCACTTCATCACGTCGTCCTGGCAACCGGCGTCACCATCTCCATGGGCAGCACCACCTACCAATTTTGTTACCACATCCTAGACGCCGGCATGCCCATCTCCAGGGGCAGTGCCAAATTTCGTCACATCATCTTCGCTGACGGCGTCTCCGTCCCCATGGGCGACGCCACTAGAGGCAGCCACAGCTCAGCAATCACCAGCTCCATCGATGGGAGACTTGTGGGCCAACATAAGAGTTGATCTTGCAAAGATGCAAGCCTCGCTCCGGATGGTTGAGCAGGGTCTACTGCAAATCAAGGCAGCAATGCAACATGAGCAGCAGGTGGCGTTGTCCGGCTCTAGACGTCGGCGGTTGTGAGCCTACAGGTTGCTGCTCGTGGCTTCCTTGCACGACGGAGAGTGCGGGAGATGCGCCGACAGATACTCAAGGCAGCCTTGGTGACGGTTGACCTCGACACAAGGGGGTGCGACCTCGCCCTGTCAGACGGCCATCAACAGCGGCGTCGGGCCGCTGTCTCCAAGTGCAAGCATGGTGCGTGTCCCACGGGCGATGAACTTCAACTCTACGGTACCGGCGGTAGGGGCGCTCCCCTCGTCATCAGCAAGGGCGCACTGCTTAGCGCTACCACATTCCGCTACCGGCCGCCACGAGGACACCTCTGCTGGTCATTGTTGCGACCTATTCCAGGTGGCCATCCATGTGCTCCCCTTTCTTCCAGATGGCGCCCATGGGATCCAAGTGGCTGCATACGTGCAAGTCCAATGTGCGTAGGGTGCCTGCCTTATGGGGTCAAAAACAAAATTTCAGATTCGGAAAAAAATAAACCGAGATGTAAAAGGCGTGTCTTCTAGATGTTTGGTTTTGGGTCAAGTAGAGTCGGTCTTTGGGCACTCGTCATGCTGCAGCTCGAGGACGAGCTACTTGTCCAGAAGGGTGTAGTATCAGGACCTGTTAGGGCCCAAAGGGGGCTGCAGCCAGGACCTGTCAAAGCCCAACGGGGCTGCAGCAAGGAGCATAGGTCAAAGGATAAGAACATTAGTTGAGATTATCTGGGAGATTAGTTGAGATTATCTAGGAAGGTTGTCAGATAGTAGTTTGAGATTATCTAGGAAGGTTATCAGTTAGCAGTTTGTTAAGAGTTTTTAGGAGAGTTTTAAAGAGATCATGGTCTCTAGCTATATAGGGGCGGCCAGCTGGCCTATTTATGTAATCAATGGATGAGAAATAAAGTATGCAAGAATTAGAAGGGAGAAACCATCCTCTTGCTCGACCGTGGGCAAAGGCCCCCGGTTAGAGATGGCAATGGGGACCCGATCCCCGATTCCCCGTGGGGAATTCCTCTATTAGGGGATGGGGATGGGGAAGTTTCTTCCCCCACGGGGATGTAAACGGGGGAAAATTCTCCCCCGACGGGTAAACGGGGATGGGGATGGAGAAGCATTCCCCATCCCCGTTCCCCACGGGGACCCGTTAAACTTACATGTGACAATGTTTTATATAATAGTTAATGATAAAAATAAAAATTACCTTGTCAAAAGATTACCCGTTATACAAATACATTGATTTTAATGTGCACATAATGATTTTTACATCTAACAATGTGTATAAGTGACAATGTTTTACATTAATAACAAATGAAGTACGATTTAATTATAATTTAAGCGGGGATGGGGATCCCCGACGGGGATTTATCCCCGCGGGGAACGGGGATGGGGAAGAAATGTCCCCCGCAAGCGTTCGTGGGGATCCCCGCGGGGAAATTTTTTCGTCGCGGGGACGGGTTTGGGGAGCTAAAACCCAATGGGGAATTCCCCATTGCCATCCCTACCCCCGGTCGGCGTTACTATCCATCGATCCCCCTCCAATCCCCTCTATGCATCTACTGTTCATTGGCGGGTATCGCGCCACCTCCACCAGCAGCTCCAATCCCTCACCGATCTAGCAACCATAACATTGTGAATAGCGAAAAATACATATAATTGAAGTCTTTATCATGATGAATGTGGTAACCATGTGTTACATATTGATTGTCCAAGTTCAACAAAACAATTGAGAAGATAGAATCCTGAAAGGCTAAAACGACCTACATTGCAAATCAGAGAAAGTGATAATGATTAATCAACCCTAACACACTGGCCACGTGTGTTAAAAAGTTACATACGAGGACATCACAATGCACAAGCATTAAAGATCTTGGGCTCCAAAGAATCAAACCTAAATCTTGCAATTTCTCTCAGCGGTCCACCTATTCCACAGCCCACATCTAAAACCTACAGTTGATAAATGAAACGGCACGCCTCTTGTTAGTTAAGAGCAAGAAGAACCACTGTGAATTAAATTTTAACAAGAAAAGTGACCTTCATTCCTGGTTTCAAACCAAGTTGCAGGGCAAGAAAATGCTCATGTCGCTTGATGCTTTCACGTAAGGATTCTCCATTCCATCTAACACAATAAGCATACTTCAATTACCAAAGGCCATAAATAAGTAGAAGTATATAACATTATGTTAACTCTCTAGTTTATTTGGAATAGGCACTAAACATTTCATTTGTTCTGACAAATGAAGACCAAGATTACTCTCTCTTTATGGAAGGGAGTCCTGACCTGTGAGCAAAGTGGAAGGATTCACCCCAACCATACTCATAGAAGCTAGTGGCAAGATCATAGTATTTATTAACCTGAAAAATCAGGGAAATGTCAGCTTCTGATATATATCTTATCTCAAGTATGTAAAAATGTCAAGAAGCAAATAGACTCAGCTCCTATGATGGTAAGATTCATCATGAGGCTATGCACACCGAAAAAAACATGTTAAAGTGCCACTGATTTGTTAAACTAAAGATGAACTTCTGCCCAGCTTTTAACTATTTTTGTAACAAATATATCCTCAAAGGAATCTAATCAAATATAATTACAAGCTGAGAAATCTTCATGTTGCACCAGCTGCAGCTAACTACAGAATCATAGTGCAACTCAAATAAGGGTCATCAAATTTACACACAACACAAATTTCTCTCTTCAAAAGGTTATATTACCATATCAGTATAGTTGGACTTCCTTGCTTCCTCCTTCCCTCCATAGTATCCATGATATTTCTCATACCTGTTAAAATATATGCTTCAAAGATTAAAGATAAATAAAGATAACTAAGGAATAATGGTATTAGCAATTGTCTATCGCATTGGCTGTATATGTCTAGGATTTCTCCTCGTAATGAGAACATGCAGTGATATTGTAAACCCCAGTTGTGAGTTGTTTTCCCAATCTCTCTACAAATGGACAAGTGTCTACTGGAAAGGGAATGAAGATAAGCATCCTTGAACCAGGATGCTAGTTCCATTTAGCCATTTGAACAGTATGTTTCATGCAAAGGAGAAACATGAATATCTCGGTAGCTCCTTAATGGCATGTCCATATGAAAGGATAGGTTCATGGTGGACTATTGTGAACTAATAATGGACCAGAAGCTGTCTAAAAAGTTCTGACAAACAGGAAGTACCATGGGCAATATAAATGAAACCCAGTACATTGCAACAACGAAACTTGGGTACAGATAGTGACATAGAAGAGGACAATATGCTGACATTTTTCTGTACCCAACTATTAAGATAACAGTGACAGGCCTGCACATATGAAGAGCTAATACAGACATCTTGCCAGTGACCTGTGACACAAAGTACAGGATTTTAAAAGCCCTCAGCTGTGTGTGTGTGTTGCAGCTGAATTAATAGATGTATTGAAAGGTTCTGCTACCTAGTAACAAAAACATTTCAGTGATTAAAAAACACAAATAATTGGCTGCTACAAAAGAGCATTTGAGGTAAGAATAAAAATAATACAAATATCAGCTGATCAAGATCCTAACCGAAGAAAATCCTCTAAAAGATGATCCTACCAACAAAGTGAAAGCAAAAAGTGTTCTTTTATTTTATTTTAGACCTACAAAGTACAAATGCACAAAGAATAATCAAATCTGCAGGGCACAAAAGCAATTGGAATTTTTTTTATCCCACAGCGACGAAGCAATTGCAATTATAAGAAGTAAAACTACGTGAACTCCTCTTTTATTATTCGTAAACATCGTCGGGAGCTTTGCAGTATCCAATAGAACAGAGACATGCCACCCGCAGAGGAAGCTGCCCAGATCCAGGAACGTACTCATCGACGGCCGACTTGACTTCCACCTTGTTGATCTTCCCTCCGAGGCCAGAAGCAAGATCCAGCGCTCCCGACTTGGACATCGTGTAGGCGGCCGGGACGGATCAAATGCACCTGCAATAATTGCTGCATGTCAGAGACCAGAGTCTCCACTCCACCCGTCTCTTCAAGATTCCGATCCACGCCAACGATATGTACGTGGACAGCCCCACAAAAAAACAAAGAAAAAAGGGAGAAAAGTGATGGCGACTGGGCGAGTGGTAGGCTGGTAGCCGGCTGGCAGCAATGCACAGCAGAAAAGAAAAGGATTCTAAATGCGGACAAAACAGGGTGGAAGCAAACATGTCAGCATCGAAGAAAATTTGGGAAAAGCGCTAAACTGCATTGGCGCTCAGGCAGGCAGGCAGGCGAAGGAATCGTCAGAGAGCTGGACGGATCGGGGACGAAGAAATCAAGAACGGCTTGGGTCTCCAGTATCCAGGGGCGGAGAAACGATTTTCTGCAAGGCCGACGGGCAAACGATTTCGGACGTAAAGGGGAGGAAGAAAGCTAACCCGTGAGCGGAAGGCGGCGCGCGGCAGCGGACAATGCTCGCCGGGGCGGGTGGCGCGTTCACTCTGTCCGAGCCTCCGAGGTAGAGAGGGGTTCCTTTCCTGCCGACTGGAGGAGTAGATTTGGCGAGGGCCGTGTGGGGATGGATCCACACTACGGGCTAGGAGGTGCAGCCGTGCAAGAGGGGATTTGAAGATGAGGACGAGCGGCGGCCGGCAAGGTGCGTTTGGTTTCGGTGGGAGTGGGACCTGGACACCTGGTGCGCCTCTGCTAGGAGCCGATGGGATCGGGAATCGGGACTAGTGACAGCCGGTTAGGGCATGTAGCATGTAGATTCGGCCCCCAGCATCAACACGCACCGCGTTCCGAATCCAAACCCAGGCACGGCCACGGCCAACCCCCAAACGAACCAAATCAAACGCACAAGCCAAAACCACCTCGATAATTCACGCGAAAACCGAAACCCCCCGACCAGGACAGGAAGGAGCAAGCATGAAGCCTATGCAGGGCAAAACCGTCTGGAGCACCCCCCCCAGCCCAATGCGAGGAAGGTAGCAGGAGGGCCTGGTCGAGCTCAACCAGCGCGGCAAACTTACCGTGGTCCGGGCGTGTTGCAGTGCGAGGAGCGGCGAATTCGGCGGGGCGCGTCCCGGGACGCCGCGGGCGGCGGGATCTGGTGCCTGCCGCCGGTTAGATCGGGCTAGGGCTCGCGCTCGGCGGTGGTGGGAGACGACGAGGTGGAGGTGGTGGTAATCTAGTGGAATGGGAGAGGAAGGAGACTGAGAGGGATTTAAGCAGTGGCCAGTGAGATTAATTAAGGCTGGCGGAGTATAACTACTATTTTTGTTAAGGCTTCATGGGCTTGGCAATCCCACGGGTGGGTTACATACGCTGCTATAGGTGTACATTGGGCTGGACGGTCCGGCCAAGCCCAAAATGGCCCGTTTATATTTCCAGCTGGCCTGTTTATATTTTGGGTCGGTCTGGACCGTTTAAATTTTGGATCGTGTCGGAGCAGTCCACGGGTCTAGTCTTTGGTCCACGGTCTGGCACTTAATTGATTAAACGTGTTAGGCTTATTTTAGGCGACCTAAAATTATAAAAAAGCACGAAATTCAATTTTTTACCCAAAATTTACATTAGGGCCCGAAATTCACCTCATAGCCCTAAATTCAAAGCAAATTTAATAAAAGATAAGACACATAAATTTGACTAAAAGCAACTTAATATTTGTATTAAGTTATCAGAGCTATGCAATGACTATCTCGTTTAAAAATCATTTTGTTAGAATGAAAAAGAGTATAATCAGCTCTATACAAAGTTCGTAAGTTCAATTCATTATCTAATATTCATAACAAAAGTAAAATTATATCACATACTCTAATTTAAAGCTAAAAAACATTTAACTATCATCATCTCTAGCTTTGTGTTCTTTATCAAATACATGAAAGTGTGGAATGAAGTGTGGTTTTAATGAATATATGGGCCTTTTCGTGCCTCTATATGAGTCGTTTCGTGCCTACCTTAAATGGGTCGTGCACGTGCCAACCCATAGTCCGCGACCTTGACCTAAACCCGACCCGATATATCGGGCTGTGCTGATCTGGCACTAAAATATTTCGGGTCGTGTCGTGCCTGGATCATGCTTTTTTCGTGCTTTGGACCAGCCCATCGAGGCCGGCTCAAATGTACACCTATATACGCTAGAGAGGCGAGAGTAGCGTGCAGATTGATGGAAATGTTATTTTCTTTTATATCTCGTTTGGACGTATATATTCAAGACTGGAATTGGAATTGTGAATTAGAATACAAAATTATGAGTTCTACTATTTGGTTACTAATGAATTCAGAGCCGGAATTAAAACTCAATTCTTTAGAATTGGATTTTAACTATAAAGTGTTTCTCACAATTCAGAGCCAAGACTCTAGGTATTGGATGGAATTGCAATTTCAGATACTGAAAGGGAAATAGGGTCAAACCTTTTCTAGTAAGAATTTTGGTGGTTGAATTGCCCAACACAAATTATTGGACTAACTAGTTTGCTCTAGAAAATATGTTCTACAGGTGCCAAAGGTTCACAACAAGCCAATACAAGTCAAAAGAAAGGGTTCAAATAAAAGGAGCAAAATTCAATAGAAGGCAGCCCTGGTCTGGCGCACCGGACTGTCCGGTGTGCCACCGGACAGTGTCCAGTGCAGCAGGGAATCCAACTCCAAACTTGACAGTCTCGGGAATTCTGGGAGTTGCTCCGCTATAATTCACCGGACTGTCCGGTGCACCACCGGACTGTCCGGTGTGCCAGCGGAGCAACGACTACTTCGCACCAACGGTCGTCTGCAACACGCATTCAATGTGCTACAATGCGTGCCAGAGTCAGAGCAGCGCTAGAAGGCGCACCAGACAGTGTACAGTGACTGTCCGGTGCAACACCGGACTGTCCGGTGACCCAGAAGACAGAAGCTCCAACGGTCGAACCCTAACGGTCGGGTGACGTGGGTGGCGCACCGGACAGTGTCCGATGGCGCACCGGACTGTCCGGTGCGCCATTCGACAGCAGCCTCCACCAAACGGCTAGTTTGGTGGTTGGGGCTATAGATACCCTAACCATCCCACCATTCATTGCATCCAAGTTTTCAGACTTTCTACACTTTACAAGAGCTATAGCATTCAATACAAGACACACCAAAGAGATCAAATTCTCTCCCAAGCCCAAAGATCATCCCCAATCAAATAGTGGCTAGTGAGAGAGTGACTTGTGTTCATTTGAGCTCTTGCGCTTGGATTGCTTCTTTTCTTCTTCATTCTTTCTTGTGATCAACTCAATTGTAACCGAGGCAAGAGACACCAATTGTGTGGTGGTCCTTGCGGGGACTTAGTGTCCCGTTTGATTGAGAAGAGAAGCTCACTCGGTCTAAGTGGCCGTTTGAGATAGGGAAAGGGTTGAAAGAGACCCGGTCTTTGTGACCACCTCAACGGGGAGTAGGTTTGCAAGAACCGAACCTCGGTAAAACAAATCACCGTGTCACACTCTTTATTTGCTTGTGATTTGTTTTCGTCCTCTCTCTCGAACTCGGTTTTAATTCTAACGCTAACCCCGGCTTGTAGTTGTGCTTAAACTTTGTAAATTTCAGATTCGCCTTATTCACCCCCCCTCTATGCGACTTTCAATTGGTATCAGAGCCCGGTGCTTCATTAGAGCCTAACCGCTCGAAGTGATGTCGGGAGATCACGCCAAGAAGGAGATGGTGACCGGTGACAAGCCCGCTACAAGCCACGGGAAGGCTCCATCGGGAGAGTCCCGCAACAAGGGGAAGGAGAAGGAATCCCCTTCACACAAGTCGCATCAGAGTGGCGAAAAGAAGAAGAAGATAAGGAAGGTGGTCTACTACGAGACCGACTTTTCATCGCCATCCACCTCCGGCTCCGACACGCCGTCCGTAACTTCTAAGCGCCATGAGCGCAAGAAGTTTAGTAAGATTCCCCTACACTACCCTCGCATTTCTAAACGTACTCCATTACTTTCTGTTCCATTAGGCAAACCACCGGTTTTTGACGGTGAAGATTATAACATGTGGAGTGATAAAATGAGGCATCACCTAACCTCACTCCACACTAGCATTTGGAACGTTGTTGAGTTTGGTGTACAGGTACCATCCGTAGGGGATGAGGACTACGATTCGGACAAAGTTGCCCAAATCCGGCACTTCAACTCCCAAGCCACCACTATACTCCTCGCCTCTCTAAGTCGAGAGGAGTATAACAAGGTGCAAGGATTGAAGAGCGCCAAAGAGATTTGGGACGTACTCAAAACGGCGCACGAAGGAGATGAGGTGACCAAGATCACCAAAAGGGAGACGATCGAGGGGAAGCTCGGTCGATTCATGCTTCACCAAGGGGAGGAGCCACAAGCGATGTACAACCGGCTCAAGACCTTGGTGAACCAAGTGTGCAACCTCGGGAGCACAAAGTGGGATGACCATGAAATGGTCAAGGTTATTCTAAGATCACTAGTTTTTCTTAATCCTACTCAAGTACAATTAATTCATGGTGATCCTAGATACAAAATAATGTCTCCCGAGGAAGTAATAGGTAAATTTGTGAGCTTTGAACTAATGATCAAAGGCTCCAAAAAGATTATCGAGCAAGGCGCATCCTCCTCCGTACCCGAAGCACAACCCGTTGCATTCAAAGCAACGGAGGAGAAGAAAGAAGATTCTACTCCAAGTAGAATCCCCATCGACGCCTCCAAGCTCGACAATGAGGAGATGGCGCTCATCATCAAGAGCTTCCGTCAAATCCTCAAACAAAGGAAGGGGAAAGATTACAAGCCCCGTTCCAAGAAGGTGTGCTACAAGTGTGGTAAGCCCGGTCATTTCATTGCTAAATGTCCATTATCTAGTGATAGTGACAGGGGCGACGACAAGAAGGGAAAGAGGAGAGAAAAGAAGAGGTATTACAAGAAGAAGGGCGGTGATGCCCATGTTTGCCGGGAGTAGGACTCCGACGAGAGCTCCACCGACTCCTCCTCCGACGAGGACGCCGCCAACATCGCCGTCAACAAAGGGCTCCTCTTCCCCAACGTCGACCACAAGTGCCTCATGGCAAAGGACGGCAAAAGGAAGAAGGTAAAATCAAAATCCTCAACTAAATATGCAACATCTAGCGATGAGGCTAATTCTAGTGATAATGAGGATGACTTGTTTACTCTTTTTGCCAACTTAAACATGCAACAAAAAGAAAAATTAAATGAATTAATTAGTGTTATTCATGATAAGGATGAACTCTTGGATAGCCAAGAGGACTTCCTAATTAAAGAAAATAAGGAGCATGTTAAAGTGAAAAATGCTTATGCTCTAGAAGTTGAAAAATGTGAAAAATTAACTAGTGAGCTAAGCACTTGCCATGATATTATTTCCAACCTTAGAAATGAGAATGCCAATTTAATTGCTAAGGTTGGGAAGCTTGATGATTGTGATGATTCAATTGTTAGTCTTAGAAATGATAATGCCAATTTAATTGCTAAGATTGATCAATTGAATACCTCTCTTGCTAGCCTTAGGAATGAGAATGAAAAAATGATTGCTAAGGCTAAGGAACTAGATGTTTGCAATGCTACTATTTCCAATCTTAGGGATGAGAATGATATTTTGCATGCTAAGATTGTTGAATTTAATACTTGCAAACCCTCTACATCTTCCGTTGAGCATGTTACTATTTGCACTAGATGTAGAGATATTAATGTTGATGTTATTCATGATCACCTAGCTTTAATTAAACAACAAAATGATCACATAGCTCAACTTAATGCTAAAATCAATGAGCATGACTTAGACAATGAAAATTTTAAATTTGCTAGAAGCATGCTCTATAGTGGGAGATGCCCTGGCATTAAGGATGGCATTGTCTTCCAACAGGGAGACAATGTCAAGCTTAATGCCCCACCTAAAAGATTGTCCAATTTTGTTAAGGGCAAGGCTCCCATGGTTCAGGATACCGAGGGTTACATTTTATACCCTGCCGGTTATCCCGAACAAAAAATTAGGAGAATTCACTCTAGGAAGTCTCACTCTGGTTCTAATCATGCTTTCATGTATAAGAGTGAGGCATCTAGTTCTAGGCAATCAACCCATGCTAAATTGCCTAAGAAGAAAACTCCTAAAGCATCAAATGATCATAATGTTTCATTTAGAACTTTTGATGCTTCCTATGTGCTAACCAACAAATCAGGCAAGGTAGTTGCCAAGTATGTTGGGGGCAAACACAAGGGATCAAAAACTTGTGTTTGGGTACCCAAAGTTCTTGTATCTAATGTCAAAGGACCCAAAACTGTTTGCGTACCTAAAATCAAGAACTAAATTTGTTTTGTAGGTTTATGCATCTGGGGGCTCAAGTTGGATCATTGACAACGGGTGCACAAACCATATGACTGGGGAGAAAAAGATGTTCTCCTCCTATGAGAAAAACCAAGATCCCTAACGAGCTATCACATTCGGGGATGGAAATCAATGTTTGGTCAAAGGATTGGGTAAAATTGCTATATCACCTGACCATTCCATTTCCAATGTTTTTCTTGTAGACTCTTTAGATTACAACTTGCTTTCTGTTTCCCAATTATGTAAAATGGGTTACAACTGTCTTTTCACGGATACATGTGTCACTGTCTTTAGAAGAAGTGATGATTCAGTAGCTTTTAAGGGAGTATTAGAGGGTCAGCTATACTTAGTTGATTTCAATAGAGCTGAACTTGATACTTGCTTAATCGCTAAGACTAATATGGGTTGGCTCTGGCATCGTCGACTAGCCCATATTGGGAAGAAGAATCTTCACAAGCTTCTAAAGGGAGAACACATTTTGGGACTAACAAATGTGTATTTTGAGAAAGACAGGATTTATAGAGCATGCCAAGCAGGGAAGCAAGTTGGTGTTCATCATCCACACAAGAACATCATGACAACTAACAGGCCACTGGAACTCCTCCACATGGACCTATTCGGCCCGATAGCTTACATAAGCATCGGCGGGAGTAAGTACTGTCTAGTTATTGTGGATGATTATTCTCGCTTCACTTGGGTATTCTTTTTACAGGAAAAATCTCAAACCCAAGAGACCTTAAAGGGATTCTTGAGACGGGCTCAAAATGAGATCGGCTTGAGGATCAAGAAGATTAGAAGCGACAATGGAACGGAGTTCAAGAACTCTCAAATAGAAGGTTTTCTTGAGGAGGAAGGCATCAAGCATGAGTTCTCTTCTCCCTACACGCCACAACAAAATGGTGTAGTGGAGAGGAAGAATAGGACTCTATTGGACATGGCAAGGACCATGCTTGATGAATACAAGACTTCGGATCGGTTTTGGGCCGAGGCGGTCAACACCGCTTGCTACGCCATCAACCGGTTGTATCTACACCGAATCCTCAAGAAGACATCCTACGAACTCCTCACCGGTAAAAAGCCCGATGTTTCATATTTTAGAGTCTTTGGTAGCAAATGCTTTATTCTTGTTAAAAGAGGTAGAAAATCCAAATTTGCTCCTAAGGCTGTAGAAGGCTTTTTACTAGGGTATGATTCAAACACAAGGGCATATAGAGTCTTTAACAAGTCCACTGGACTAGTTGAAGTTTCTTGTGACATTGTGTTTGATGAGACTAACGGCTCTCAAGTAGAGCAAGTTGATCTTGATGAATTAGATGATGAAGAGGCTCCGTGCGTCGCGCTAAGGAACATGTCCATTGGGGATGTGTGTCCTAAGGAATCCGAAGAGCCCATTCAAGCACAAGATCAACCATCCTCCTCCATGCAAGCATCTCCACCAACTCAAGATGAGGATGAGGCTCAAGATGATGAAGAAGAAGATCTAAAAGATGAGCCACCTCAAGAAGATGACAATGATCAAGGGGGAGATGCAAATGATCAAGACAAGGAGGATGAGCAAGTTCCAAGGCCGCCACACCCAAGAGTCCACCAAGCAATCCAACGAGATCACCCTGTGAACACCATCCTAGGAGATATTTATAAGGGGTAACCACTCGATCTCGTGTTGCTCATTTTTGTGAACATTACTCCTTTGTTTCCTCTATTGAGCCACACAGGGTAGAGAAAGCACTTCAAGATTGGGATTGGGTGATGGCAATGCAAGAGGAGCTCAACAATTTCAAAAGGAATGAGGTATGGCATTTAGTTCCACGTCCTAACCAAAATGTTGTAGGAACCAAATGGGTCTTCCGCAACAAACAAGATGAGCATGGTGTGGTGACAAGGAACAAGGCACGACTTGTGGCCAAAGGGTATTCACAAGTCGAAGGTTTGGATTTTAGAGAAACCTATGCACCCGTAGCTAGGCTTGAGTCAATTCGAATATTACTTGCCTATGCTACTCACCATGACTTTAAGCTCTACCAAATGGACGTGAAGAGTGCCTTCCTCAACGGACCTATCAAGGAAGAGGTCTACGTTGAGCAAACTCCCGGCTTTGAAGATAGTGAGTATCCTAACCATGTTTACAAACTCTCTAAGGCGCTTTATGGGCTCAAGCAAGCCCCGAGAGCATGGTATGAATGCCTAAGAGACTTTCTTATCACTAATGGCTTCAAAGTCGGAAAGGCCGATCCTACTTTATTCACTAAAACCATTGAGAATGATTTGTTTGTATGCCAAATCTATGTTGATGATATCATATTTGGGTCTACCAACAAATCTATTTGTGAAGAATTTAGTAGGATCATGATTCATAAATTTGAGATGTCTATGATGGGGGAGTTGAAGTATTTTCTAGGATTTCAAGTAAGGTAACTCCAAGAAGGCACCTTCATTAGCCAAACGAAGTACATTCAAGATATTCTCACCAAGTTTGAAATGAAGGATGCCAAGCCCATCAAGACACCCATGGGAACCAATGGGCATCTCAACCTCGACATGGGAGGTAAATCCGTAGATCAAAAGGTATACCGGTCGATGATAGGTTCTTTACTCTATTTGTGTGCATCTCGACCGGACATTATGCTTTCTGTATGCATGTGTGCAAGGTTCCAAGCCGACCCTAAGAAAGTTCACCTTAGGGCCGTGAAGCGAATCTTGAGATATTTAGTTCAAACACCTAAGTTTGGTCTTTGGTACCCCAAGGGATCCTCATTTGATTTATTAGGATATTCTGATGTTGATTGGGCAAGGTGTAAGATTAATAGAAAGAGCACATCAGGGACTTGTCAGTTTCTGGGAAGATCCCTGGTGTCTTGGGCTTCAAAGAAGCAAAACTCAGTAGCTCTTTCTACCGCCGAAGCCGAGTACATTGTCGCAGGCCATTGTTGCGCGCAATTGCTTTGGATGAGGCAAACCCTTAGGGACTATGGCTACAAGTTTAGCAAAGTCCCTCTCCTATGTGACAATGAGAGTGCAATCCGCATGGCGGATAATCCCGTTGAACACAGCCGCACTAAGCACATAGCCATTCGGTATCACTTTCTAAGAGATCACCAACAAAAGGGGGATATCGAGATAGCCTATATAAACACCAAAGATCAATTGGCCGATATCTTTACCAAGCCTTTAGATGAGCAATCCTTTACCAAACTTAGGAATGAGCTAAATATTCTTGATTCTAGAAATTTTGATTGATTCTTTGCACACATAGCTCATTTATATACATTTGATCATATCTCTTTTATGTCTATGACTAATGTGTTTTCAAGTATCATCTTATGCTTAGTCATAGGTATTGAAAGGGAAATGGCGTATTCGACAAAGAAGGCGCTTACACTCAACTCCTATTGTGTTTGCTGGTACTCCGCAACGTTCTCCACTTTGGTATAATCTTCACCCATATTTTTGTTTGCCAAAGGGGAGAAAGTTTGGACAAGGGCTTATATTTCACTCCCAAGTATCCGTTTTTGGCGATTCATGCCAAAGGGGGAGAAAGTATGAGCCCAAAGCAAAAGGACTGCACCACCACCAAATTTAAAAATAGTTTTCAATTTGATATATTATTATGTTCAAAAGGGGGAGAAAGCAGTATCTTCAAAAATTGCAAAACCCTCTTGAACACTAAGAGGAGAATTTTATTTAGGGGGAGTTTTGTTTTAGTCAAAAGGAAAAGCATTTGAGACAGGGGGAGAAAATTTCAAATCTTGAAAATGCTTTCTTAAATCTTATTCATGTACCTTTGACTATTTGCAAAATGATTTTGAAAAGAATTTTACAAAGGATTTGCAAAAACAAAACTCGTGGTGCAAATGTGGTCCAAAATTTTAATAAAGAAGAAAACCATCCAAGCACATCTATTGAGATAAGTATATTGGTTTCAACTCCAAGCAACCTTTGCACTTACATTATGCAAACTAGTTCAATTCTGCACTTTTATATTTGCTTTGGTTTGTGTTGGCATCAATCACCAAAAAGGGAGAGATTGAAAGGGAAATAGGGTCAAACCTTTTCCAATAAGAATTTTGGTGGTTGAATTGCCCAACACAAATTATTGGACTAACTAGTTTGCTCTAGAAAATATGTTCTACAGGTGCCAAAGGTTCACAACAAGCCAATACAAGTCAAAAGAAAGGGTTCAAATAAAAGGAGCAAAGTTCAATCGAAGGCAGTCCTGGTCTGGCGCACCGGACTGTCCGGTGTGCCACCGGACAGTGTCCGGTGCACCAGGGAATCCAACTCCAAACTTGCCAGTCTCGGGAATTCTGGGAGCCGCTCCGCTATAATTCACCGGACTGTCCAGTGTGCCAGCGGAGCAACGGCTACTTCGCGCCAACGGTTGTCTGCAACACGCATTCAATGCGCTACAGTGCGCGCCAGAGTCAGAGCAGCGCCAGAAGGTGCACCGGACAGTGTATAGTGACTGTTCGGTGCAACACCGGACTGTCCGGTGACCCAAAAGACAGAAGCTCCAACGGTCGAACCCTAACGGTCGGGTGACGTGGCTAGCGCACCGGACTGTCCGATGCGCCATTCGACAGCAGCCTCCACCAAACGGCTAGTTTGGTGGTTGGGGCTATAAATACCCCAACCACCCCACCATTCATTGCATCTAAGTTTTCAGACTTTCTACACCTTACAAGAGCTATAGCATTCAATACAAGACACACCAAAGAGATCAAATTCTCTCCCAAGCCCAAAGATCACCCCCAATCAAATAGTGGCTACTGAGAGAGTGACTTGTGTTCATTTGAGCTCTTGCGCTTGGATTGCTTCTTTTCTTCTTCATTCTTTCTTGTGATCAACTCAATTGTAACCGAGGCAAGAGACACCAATTGTGTGGTGGTCCTTGCGGGGACTTAGTGTCCCATTTGATTGAGAAGAGAAGCTCACTCGGTCTAAGTGACCGTTTGAGAGAGGGAAAGGGTTGAAAGAGACCCGGTCTTTGTGACCACCTCAACGGGGAGTAGGTTTGCAAGAACCGAACCTCGGTAAAACAAATCACCGTGTCACACTCTTTATTTGCTTGTGATTTGTTTTCGCCCTCTCTCTCGGACTCGATTTTAATTCTAACGCTAACCCCAGCTTGTAGTTGTGCTTAAAATTTGTAAATTTCAGATTCGCCCTATTCACCCCCCTCTAGGCGACTTTCAGATACATCCAAACAATAGGTTTGTGTTGAAACCCATTTCTAATACTAGACAAATTTGGTATTGAATCTAATTTAATTCTAACATCTTCAATATCTACATCCAAACGAACCCTTAGTTTAAGGCTGGTTAGCTAAGTTGAGCCAGTCATTAAAAAACTAATTTTTAAAATTTTAGTTCCTATCTCCAGTTTATAGAAACTGGTTTATAAAACAATGCTTAAAGTTAATAATTAGCTGGTATTTGAAAACTCTACACCAAATTTTTAATTTTAGTAGAGGTTTCAAATAGTGAAACAGGATCTAAGACTCCACAAGTTCCTTCTGGTCACCATTTAACTTATTCCAAAATACTATACCAAATCTGAATTCTATATTATAGCAAATCTGAATCTTATACCGATAAATTTATGATAAGACCTAGATAATTTTTTATTTAATTGTGCGATTCGAACGTCTAAACTTTGGTTTCCCACTTTCATTATAATCGTTCTCGTGTGTTTCCCTTTACCAAAGTTTAATCAAGGAAAACAAACGGGCCCTTAAGTTTGTTGTAACATCTTATTAAGATAGATTATCTAGACGTTCAATTTTACTGCTAATAGTTCATAAAAGGAGAGAAAGATAGTCCCTAATTTTCTATTCCTGCCGATTCCTTTCTTTACTCTTTTGGCTAATTGTTTGTCATGTAGGGACAAAACAGATTATCTACTATGTTTTAGATATCTATTAGTCAAGACTCTAAATATATCCTAACTAATTGATTGATAAATAGTTATTTAGTGGCTAATTGTTAGCTATTGGCAAACAATTAGGTTGTAGTCCAGCAACAATCTGGCCATTCAAATAACAACACGCCACAACTAGTTTGAACGTGTTCCGTACTCATGTTAACCTACTAGATAAATGTCTGTGCGTTGCAACAAAAAAATAGAGCAACAATAATATATGTATAGCCATATGTTGTTAATCAATAGGGTGTTTGGTATTAGAAATGTTTTAGTTCATTATCTACTCATTGCTTACTCTTTCAAGGTATGGTTAAATGGTTCAAACTTAGGATGAAATTTTTTACTAGACATTGAATTTGGGACTAAAAAGATAGGAAACAAAATGAGAAGATCCTTATATAAGTTAAGCTATTGAATAATATATTCGTGAATGTCCTCTAAAGTTTTAAGTTAAAGTATCCTTTAATAAACAATTTGCCTTCAAAATTATTTTCTTAGAATAAGTTTTTTGTGTGCATGAAATGTATATTTAAAAGCATTTGTTTGAATAGATAAGTGGTAATAAATAAATAAAACATGTCTGCATTCATGATGAGGTTCCTTGCTGCATTTATTTGATATTTGAAATTCAAAATAAATCCAAACTTAAATCTAGAAAACAGAAATAAGAAAGATAAAATAGAAAGAATTTCTCGTGGGCTCAAACCGCCTCGGCCCAGTCCGCAAGCCCCCTACTACAAGCCCAGTTCCAGCCAGCCGACCTATTTTCCCCCTTCCACTTTTCCTTTTTTTGTGATCACGGGTGTATCACTACATGGGGGGCTGCACCGTCAGTCCGTAGGGAAGTCACGCACGACCGCTGACGTATTGGCTCCACTGGTCGGCCTCTCACACCCCGTGTTCGACTTAGGCCGCTGACGTGCGGGTCCTAGGAACCAGCCTCACGGTCGCCCGCGCACGTCACTGAAAGCTCTCTTATGGGTTTTGGTGTTTGGATGACAACTCAATTAAAGGACTAACAAGTGTGCTAAGTGTTGAACAGGTGCTGAATGCAAAGCTAATAGGGTTCAACACAAGTAAACAGGTGTGATGGTCCAAAGACAGAGTTATCTATAGATATAATGGACATCACAAGGAAGATGGACATTGCTTAAGTGAGACTTGATGTGCATAACTTGGAGACAACCGATCAAACTAAGGTTGGAAGCAAGAAGAGCTTCGAGGTACCGAGTGCATGGGAGAAAGTCAAGGAGACCAGGAACTCAAAGCTAGGGGTGAAGGAGACTTGCGGAATCAAGGTTGATCGAGTTAAGAAGAGTTATGGTGCATCATGGAACACTACATAAGGACATGACTTACAACCAATGAGGTAACATCTACAATTATGTGGTGTAAGTCATAAGGCTCAAGATCAAGCTCAAGAAGTGAACAAGGTCACTGGAAGGAGAACCAATGTCGAAACCAGAACTAGAAGCAGCCCAAAAGAGCTAAGTGCACCTTGACCTTTAGTTTGGGTTGTTCCTATGTTTGGAGATATTCTATGTGACCTTTGCAGGATGTTGGAGCTCAGAAATGTCAATCTAGATCAAGTCATGCTGACTTGAGGATTTATGAGTCCAACATCAATCTCAAGCATGCCAAATGCTAAAGAAGTGAAAATCAAAGAGAAGGTATGTTTCTAGACTTAGTACATTGGTTTTTGTGTACTAATATATTTGTCTAAGTATTAGAAACAGAGAAGAGAAGAAAAGAAAAGAGAAGCAAAAGGTTTGGCTGTGTACAACCAAGACTCAGCTCAGTCTGGCACACCGGACTGTCCGGTGGGGCACCGGACAGTGTCCGGTGCGCCAGACTGAACTCCGGTGAACAGGCCGCTCTCGGGAGAAGTTTGGCGACATACGGCTATAATTCACCGGACAGTCCGGTGGTGCACCGGACTGTCCGGTGAGCTAACGGTCGACTGCGCCAACGGTCGGCAGCGCGATCAGCGGGCGACACGTGGCTTGGGCCAACGGATAGTTGGCGCACCGGACTGTCCGGTGTGCACCGGATAGTGTCCGGTGAGCCAAGACGACTGTTGCTCCAACGATCAGCTGAGCCCGATTTGGAAGGAGATCGTGCACCGGACAAGCTACAGGACCTGTCTGGTGGTGCACCGGACTGTCCGGTGCGCCACCCGACAGAAAGCAAGTATTGCCTTCCAAATGGGATTCCAACGGCTCCTAGGCCCCTTGGGTCTATAAAAGGGACTCCTAGGCGCCTCCAACAGTGACACAAGTGCAGCCAACGATAGTATACATCACTCTGATCAATTCTCACTCTCCCTCTTGTGTGTATTTCTCTAGTTTGTGTAGAAGGCAAAACTATAAGCCTTTAGAGAGTGGAGAAGTGCTGCTAAGAGCTAGAGCAAGGTCTTGAGCATATCGTTACTCTGCCGGAGTGCTGTCAAGAAGATTATAAGCAGCCGTGGCTTTGTTGTAACCCAACTCAACATAGTGGAAGGCTCTATCTGTCATACTAATAGATCTGAGCAAATGGAGGAAGGAGTTGAAATAGACTCTAAGCCCAGGTGTGGCTAACTCCAACGAGGACTAGGCAAGCATTTCAGGCTTGGCCGAACCTCGGGATAAATCCCTGTGTCTGTGTGCTTCGCTCTGTATTGTGTGTTGTCTCTCTGTCGTATCTACTCTTTGTATCTGCACTTCAATACTTATCTGTGGTACAAGTTATATTTGAAGTGCAGGACATTTTGAGATAGGATCTTCTATTCCGCTGCAAACTACTCGAAGGGTCTTTCATTCCACTGCGATCCAGCCTTCGAGTAGAGTAAGAATTTCAGTTTTCAAGTGATAATTTTTATCCGCATATTTGAAAGGGAAATGTGCCCTTGGGCCATTTCTAAGTATTTTGGTGATTGAGTGCCAACACAAATGCTTGTGTGCTAATCTATGCAAAGGTGTGGACAAAGTGCAAAACATGTCAAAAGGTATGTTTCTAGACTTAGTACATTATTTTATGGACTAATGTATTTTGTCTAAGTGCTGGAAACAGAAAAAATCGAGTTGGAGAAGAGATGGCTAAGTTCAGCCAAAGTCTGCTTAGTCTGGGTTCACCGGACTGTCCGGTGGTGCACCGGACAGTGTCCGGTGCGCCAGGCTGGCTCTGGCGAACAGGCTGCTCTCGGGACTTCGACGGCGGTGTACGGCTAAAATTCACCGGTCTGTCCGGTGGTGCACCGGACTGTCCGGTGAGCCGTTCACAGGCGAACTCGTCGCTCTCGAGAAACCATCAACGGCGTATGGCTAAAATTCACCGGTCTGTCCGGTGGTGCACCGGACTGTCCGGTGAGTCAACGGTCAGCCGGGGCAACGGTCGGCCGAGGATTCCGCGCGTGACGCGTGGGCGAGCCAACGGTCACATTGGTGCACCGGACTGTCCGGTGTGCACCGGACAGTGTCCGGTGCGCCAACGGCTCTCAGACTCCAACGATCGGTTTCGCCAAATAAGGAAGGATATCTGCACTGGACAGTGTCCGGTGGTGCACCGGACTGTCCGGTGCGCCAGTCGACAGAAGGCAAGATCTGCCTTCCAGGAATGTTCTCAACGGCTCCTAGCTGCCTTGGGGCTATAAAAGGGACCCCTAGGCGCATGGAGGAGAACACCAAGCATTCTTACAACATTCCTAAGCACCAAGACCTCGATTCCGCGCATTTGTTTCTTTATGATAGCATATAGAGCTCTAGTGGAGTTGTGAACTCATTGGGTTGTGTTGCGAGCTCTTGTTGCGACTTGTGTGCGTGGTGACACTCTGATTTTTGTGTCTTGTGTGCGTTGCTAATCCCTCCCTTGCTCCGTGCTTCTTTGTGAACTTCAAGTGTAAGGGCGAGAGGCTCCAAGTTGTGGAGATTCCTCGCAAACGGTATTAAGAAAAGCAAGCAAAACACCGTGGTATTCAAGTGGGTCTTTGGACCGCTTGAGAGGGGTTGATTGCAACCCTCGTCCGTTGGGACGCCACAACGTGGAGTAGGCAAGCGTTGGTCTTGGCCGAACCACGGGATAACCACCGTGCCATCTCTGTGATTGATCTCTTGTGGTTATTGTGTTTTGACTCCTCTCTAGCCACTTGGCAATTATTGTGCTAACACTTAACCAAGTTTTTTTTGTGGCTTAAGTTTCAAGTTTTACAGGATCACCTATTCACCCCCCCTTCTAGGTGCTCTCAATTGGTATCAGAGCCGTTCTCTTCACAAAGGGACTAACCGCCCGAAGAGATGGATCCTAAGGGGAAGGGTATCGTGATCAACGATAAAGAGAAGGAATCTTTCGTCAACGAGCCGAAGGATGACAAGCCTACCGACTCGGGCTCGGGCCATAGACGAAAAGATGGGAAGAAGAAGAAGACAAGGCGCATCAAGGAGATCGTCTACTACGACGACAGCGATGAGTCTACTTCTTCCTAAAAGGACAACGACCACAACGACTACGAGAGAAGGAAACCGGTTAATTCGAACTTTTCTTTTGACTACTCTCGTATTCCGCAAAGTACAAATACTCATTTGCTCTCCATTCCACTTGGCAAACCTCCTCACTTTGATGGAGAGGACTACGGATTTTGGAGCCACAAAATGCGTAGTCACCTGTTCTCTCTCCATCCGAGCATATGGGAGATTGTGGAAAGTGGAATGAAGTTCGATAGCTCGGATAGTCCTATTTTCATTAATGAACAAATTCATAGAAATGCACAAGCCACTACTGTGTTGTTAGCCTCCTTGTGCAGGGACGAGCACCATAAAGTGAGCGGCTTGGACAATGCCAAGCAGATCTGGGACACCCTCAAGATTTCTCATGAGGAGAACGACGTCACCTTGCTCACCAAGATGGAGTTGGTGGAGGGTGAGCTTGGACGATTCGCGATGATAAGGGGCGAGGAGCCAACCCAAACATACAACCGGCTCAAGACCCTTATCAACAAAATAAGGAGCTACGGAAGCACGCGATGGATGGACCACGACGTCGTCCGACTGATGCTAAGGTCCTTTACCGTTCCTGATCCTCATTTGGTGAATAATATTCGTGAGAATCCCAGGTACACCAAAATGTCGCCCGAAGAAGTCCTTGGAAAATTCGTAAGCGGGCGAATGGTGATCAAGGAGGCGAGGTACGTGGACGACGCACTGAATGGTCCAATCAATGAGCCTCAACCCGTTGCTCTCAAGGCAACGAGAAGCAAGGAGGCGTTACCTAGCAAGGTGGCGCAAGTTGAGGCGGCAGGTCTCAATAATGAAGAGATGGCCCTCATCATCAAGCGTTTCAAGATGGCGCTTAAGGGTCGCAAGGGACAGCCAAGCAAGACCAAGTCAAAGGGGAAGCGCTCATGCTTCAAATGTGGTAAGCTTGGTCATTTTATCGCTAACTGTCCCGACAATGATAGTGACCAGGAAAAGGGAAACAAGAAGGAGAAGAAGAAGAGTTACAAGAAGGCCAAGGGCGAGGCACATATCGGAAAGGAGTGGGATTCGGATTGCTCCTCCTCCGACTCCGACAATGAAGGACTCGCCGCCACTGCCTTCAACAAGTCATCCCTCTTCCCCAACGTGCATCACACATGCCTCATGGCGAAGGAGAAGAAGGTATGTACTCGGGATACCACTTACTCTTCTTCAAGTGATGATGATTCTAGCGATGAGGAAATAGATTACTCTAGCTTGTTCAAGGGATTGGATAGAAATAAAATTGATAAAATCAATGAATTCATTGATGCCTTGAATGAAAAGGATAGGCTTTTAGAAAAGCAAGAGGATTTGTTGTATGAAGAACACGATAAATTTGTAGAGGCACAAAAATCCTATGCTTTAGAAGTTAAAAGAAATGAAATGCTTTCTTATGAATTATCCACTTGTCATGAAACCATTTCTACTTTAAAAGGTGTTAACAATGATTTAAATGCTAAATTAGAAGTAGCAAATAAATCTAATTCTTGTGTAGAACATGTTTGCACTAGGTGTAAAGATTTTGATATTGATGCTTGTAATGAACACCTAGTTTCAATTTCCAAATTAAATGATGAATTGGCTAGTCTTAATGCCCAACTTAAGACTAGCAAAAGTGACTTCGATAAGCTAAAATTTGCAAGGGATGCCTACACGATTGGTAGACACCCCTCAATTAAGGATGGACTTGGCTTCAAGAGGGAAGCCAAGGACTTAACAAGCCATAAGGCTCCCATCTCCACCAAGGAGAAAGGGAAGGCCCCTATGGCTAGTAGTGCTAAAAAGAACCATGCTTTTATGTATCATGACAAGAGACAATATAGAAATGCTTATAGGAGTTATAATGCATATGATGCTTTTGATTCTCATGCCATGTTTGCTTCAAGTTCTTCCTATGTGCATGATAGAAATGTTGGTAGGAGAAATGTTGTTCATAATATGCCTAGGAGAAATGCTGTTAATGTTCCTAGGAAAGTTAATGAACCTTCTACAATATATCATGCTTGCAATGCCTCTTTTGCTATTTATAGAAAAAATAAGAAGGTAATTGCTAGGAAGTTAGGGGCCAAATGTAAGGGAGATAAAGCTTGCATTTGGATCCCTAAGACAATTGTAACTAACCTTGTAGGACCCAACAAGAGTTGGGTACCTAAGACCCAAGCCTAAATTTGCCTTGCAGGTTTATGCATCCGGGGGTTCAAGCTGGATTATCGACAACGGATGCACAAACCATATGACGGGGGAGAAGAAGATGTTCACCTCCTACGTCAAAAATGAGGATTCCCATGATTCAATAATATTCGGTGATGGGAACCAAGGCAAGGTAAAAGGGTTAGGTAAAATTGCTATTTCATCTGAGCACTCTATTTCTAATGTGTTTCTAGTTGAGTCGCTTGGATATAATTTGTTATCTGTAAGTCAACTATGCAAAATGGGATATAATTGTCTATTTACAAATGTAGATGTGTCTGTCTTTAGAAGATATGATGGTTCACTAGCTTTTAAGGGTGTACTAGACGACAAACTTTATTTGGTTGATTTTGCAAAAGAAGAGGCCGGTCTAGATGCATGCTTAATGGCTAAGACTTGCATGGGCTGGTTGTGGCATCGCCGCTTAGCACATGTGGGGATGAAGAACCTCCACAAGCTTCTAAAGGGAGAACACGTGATAGGTCTAACTAATGTACATTTCGAAAAAGATAGACCTTGTGCAGCTTGTCAAGCAGGGAAACAGGTGGGAGGCTCTCATCACACCAAAAATGTGATGACAACATCAACACCCTTGGAGATGCTTCATATGGATCTCTTCAGACCCGTCGCCTATCTGAGTATAGGAGGAAGTAAGTATGGTCTTGTTATAGTTGATGATTTTTCCCGCTTCACTTGGGTATTCTTTTTGCAGGATAAAACTGAAACCCAAGGGACCCTCAAGCGCTTCCTCAGGAGAGCTCAAAATGAGTTTGAGCTCAAGGTGAAAAAGATAAGGAGCGACAATGGGTCCGAATTCAAGAATCTTCAAGTGGAGGAGTTCCTTGAGGAGGAGGGGATCAAGCACGAGTTCTCCGCTCCCTACACACCTCAGCAAAATGGTGTGGTAGAGAGGAAGAACAGGACGCTCATCGATATGGCGAGGACTATGCTTGGAGAGTTCAAGACCCCCGAGCGTTTTTGGTCGGAAGCCGTGAACACGGCTTGCCACGCCATCAACAGGGTCTATCTTCACCGCCTCCTCAAGAAGACTTCATACGAGCTGCTAACTGGTAACAAACCCAATGTGTCTTATTTTCGTGTTTTTGGGAGCAAGTGTTATATTCTTGTGAAGAAAGGTAGAACCTCTAAATTTGCTCCCAAAGCTGTAGAAGGGTTTTTATTAGGTTATGATTCAAATACAAAGGCGTATAGGGTCTTCAACAAATCATCGGGTTTGGTTGAAGTCTCTAGCGACGTTGTATTTGATAAGACTAATGGCTCTCCAAGAGAGCAAGTTGTTGATCTTAATGATGTAGATGAAGAAGACGTTCCAACGGTCGCGATACGCACCATGGCGATTGGAGATGTACGGCCTCAGGAACAATTGGAGCAAGATCAACCGTCTTCCTCAACTATGGTGCATCCCCCAACCCAAGATGACGAACAGGTACATCAAGTGGAGGCGCATGATCAAGGGGGAGCACAGGATGTTCAAATTGAAGAGGAAGAAGCACCTCAGGCACCTCCAACCCAAGTTCGAGCGACGATCCAAAGGGATCATCCCGTCGACCAAATTTTGGGTGATATTAGCAAGGGAGTAACTACTCGTTCAAGATTAGTTAATTTTTGTGAGCATTACTCCTTTGTCTCTTCTATTGAGCCTTTCAGGGTAGAAGAGGCCTTGCTGGATCCGGACTGGGTGTTGGCCATGCAGGAGGAACTCAACAACTTCAAGCGCAATGAAGTTTGGACACTGGTGCCTCGCCCCAAGCAAAATGTTGTGGGAACCAAGTGGGTGTTCCGCAACAAACAGGACGAGCACGGGGTGGTGACAAGGAACAAGGCTCGACTTGTGGCAAAAGGTTATGCCCAAGTCGCAGGTTTGGACTTTGAGGAGACTTTCGCTCCTGTGGCTAGGCTGGAATCAATTCGTATTTTGCTAGCATATGCCGCTCACCATTCTTTCAGGTTGTACCAAATGGATGTGAAGAGCGCTTTCCTCAACGGGCGGATCAAGGAGGAGGTGTACGTGGAGCAACCCCCTGGCTTCGAGGATGAGCAGTACCCTGACCACGTGTGTAAGCTCTCTAAGGCGCTCTATGGACTTAAGCAAGCCCCAAGAGCATGGTATGAATGCCTTAGAGACTTTTTAATTGCTAATGCTTTCAAGGTTGGGAAAGCCGATCCAACTCTTTTCACTAAGACTTGCGATGGTGATCTTTTTGTGTGCCAAATTTATGTCGATGACATAATATTTGGTTCTACTAACCAAAAGTCTTGTGAAGAGTTTAGCAGGGTGATGACGCAGAAATTCGAGATGTCGATGATGGGCGAGTTGAACTACTTCCTTGGGTTCCAAGTGAAGCAACTCAAGGACGGCACCTTCATCTCCCAAACGAAGTACACGCAAGATTTGCTAAAGCGGTTTGGGATGAAGGATGCCAAGCCCGCCAAGACGCCGATGGGAACCGACGGACACACCGACCTCAACAAAGGTGGTAAGTCCGTTGATCAAAAAGCATACCAGTCCATGATAGGTTCTTTGCTTTATTTATGTGCTAGTAGACCGGATATTATGCTTAGCATATGCATGTGTGCTAGATTTCAATCCGATCCTAAGGAGTGTCACTTAGTGGCTGTGAAGCGAATTCTTAGATATTTAGTCGCTACGCCTTGCTTCGGGATCTGGTATCCAAAGGGGTCTAACTTTGACTTGATTGGATATTCAGATTCCGACTATGCTGGATGTAAGGTCGATAGGAAGAGTACATCAGGGACGTGCCAATTCTTAGGAAGGTCCCTGGTGTCGTGGAACTCTAAGAAACAAACCTCTGTTGCCCTATCCACCGCTGAGGCCGAGTACGTTGCTGCAGGACAGTGTTGTGCGCAACTACTTTGGATGAGGCAAACCCTCCGGGACTTTGGCTACAATCTGAGCAAAGTCCCACTCCTATGTGACAATGAGAGTGCTATCCGAATAGCGGAAAATCCTGTTGAGCACAGCTGCACAAAGCACATTGACATCCGGCATCACTTTTTGAGAGACCACCAGCAAAAGGGAGATATCGAAGTGTTTCATGTTAGCACCGAGAACCAGCTAGCCGATATCTTCACTAAGCCTTTAGATGAAAAGACATTTTGTAGGCTGCGTAGTGAGCTAAATATCCTAGATTCGCGGAACTTGGATTGATTTATAGCATACATGTGTTTATGCCTTTGATCATGTTCCTTATGCATTTTGTTGCTTACTATGGTGCTCAAGTTGTACAATCACTCCCCGGACCTCACATATTTAGGGGGAGTTGTGCTACAACTTGACCCTTTGAGACTAACCGTTTGCTTGAGTTTGCTTGATTTAGTCTCAAAGGAGTTTTGAAAGGGAAAAGGTGGACTTGGACCATGAAAGACTTCCACTGCACTCCGATGAGAGGGTAACTAATTCCAAGTTCATCTCACATCCTCTTATTGCCTTTGTATTCTCATTTGAAGATTTTGGTGAGGCAATGGGGTTAAGGGGCCAAGATTGATCCCGTTTTGGTGCTTGATGCCAAAGGGGGAGAAAATAAAGGCCAAAGCAATAGATGGATCAACTACCACTTGAGAAATTTTGAAAATAATAGAATAGAGGTAGAATAGAGCTTTTGGGTTGTCAAAACTCTTTCATTGTCTCTTTTGTCAAAAGTTGGCCTCTTGTGGGGAGAAGTATTGATTATGGGAAAAAGGGGGAGTTTTTGGTTTCCTTGATCAATTTTCTTTGGAATACCTCTCTTTATGTCTCTACAAGTGGATTTGACTTAGAGATAGGAATTTGAGTTTGATTTGCAAAAACAAACCAAGTGGTGGCAAAGTATGATCCATATATGCTAAAATTGAAACAAAACAATATTGAGTGTTCATTTGCTTTGATTTTGCACTTGTTCTAGTTGCTTTATGTTGTGTTGGCATAAATCACCAAAAAGGGGGAGATTGAAAGGGAAATGTGCCCTTGGGCCATTTCTAAGTATTTTGGTGATTGAGTGCCAACACAAATGCTTGTGTGCTAATCTATGCAAAGGTGTGGACAAAGTGCAAAACATGTCAAAAGGTATGTTTCTAGACTTAGTACATTATTTTATGGACTAATGTATTGTGTCTAAGTGCTGGAAACAGAAAAAATCGAGTTGGAGAAGAGATGACTAAGTTCAGCCAAAGTCTGCTTAGTCTGGGTTCACCGGACTGTCCGGTGGTGCACCGGACAGTATCCGGTGCGCCAGGCTGGCTCTGGCAAACAGGCTGCTCTCGGGACTTCGACAGCGGTGTACGGCTAAAATTCACCGGTCTGTCCGGTGAGTCGTTCACAGGCGAACTCGTCGCTCTCGGGAAACCATCAACGGCGTACGGCTAAAATTCACCGGTCTGTCCGGTGGTGCAACGGACTGTCCGGTGAGTCAACGGTCAGCCAGGGCAACGGTCGGCCGAGGATTCCACGCGTGACGCGTGGGCGAGCCAACGGTCACATTGGTGCACCGGACTGTCCAGTGTGCACCGGACACTGTCCGGTGCGCCAACGGCTCTCAGACTCCAACGGTCGGTTTCGCCAAATAAGGAAGGATATCTGCACCGGACAGTGTCCGGTAGTGCACCGGACTGTCCGGTGCGCCAGTCGACAGAAGGCAAGATCTGCCTTCCAGGAATGTTCTCAACGGCTCCTAGCTGCCTTGGGGCTATAAAAGGGACCCCTAGGCGCATGGAGGAGAACACCAAGCATTCTTACAACATTTCTAAGCACCAAGACCTCGATTCCGCGCATTTGTTTCTTTGTGATAGCATATAGAGCTCTAGTGGAGTTGTGAACTCATTGGGTTGTGTTGCGAGCTCTTGTTGCGACTTGTGTGCATGGTGACACTCTGATTTTTGTGTCTTGTGTGCATTGCTAATCCCTCCCTTGCTCCGTGCTTCTTTGTGAACTTCAAGTGTAAGGGCGAGAGGCTCCAAGTTGTGGAGATTCCTCGCAAACGGGATTAAGAAAAGCAAGCAAAACACCGTGGTATTCAAGTGGGTCTTTGGACCGCTTGAGAGGGGTTGATCGCAACCCTCGTCCTTTGGGATGCCACAACGTGGAGTAGGCAAGCGTTGGTCTTGGCCGAACCACGGGATAACCACCGTGCCATCTCTGTGATTGATCTCTTGTGGTTATTGTGTTTTGACTCCTCTCTAGCCACTTGGCAATTATTGTGCTAACACTTAACCAAGTTTTTTTGTGGCTTAAGTTTCAAGTTTTACAGGATCACCTATTCACCCCCCCCTCTAGGTGCTCTCAATATTCACCCCCCCTCTAGGCGACATCCAGATCCTGTTCCCGGGCAAAGGGAACTTTCAATTGGTATCGGAGCTAGGCCTCTCTAGTGTGGGCTTAGCCGTCCGGAGATGACGATGTCGTCACAAGAGGTAACTCTAGAACTTCTTCTAGGCGATGGCTCTAATTATAAATCTTGGTCTGTCTCTATTTATAATGCTTTCATGCGTGTTGATCCTGAGTTGAGATAGATCTTTAATAGAAGTATTTTTCCCTCCAATTTTAGTCAAAATCCTTCTAATGATGAACTAGGATGTCTGTCTCTCAATCACCATGCTTGCAACATCTTAGTAGACTCACTTTCTAGAAGTGCCTATTTTGCTATCATGAGTAGTGATAGTGATTTATTTGTTGATGCTCATGATGTATGGACCAAAATTAAGTTAAAATTTTTTAAGTCCATATGCACTGCTTCTGCTCCCTCTATTGCTGGTAGAACTAACTTGTCCAAGGGAGAAGAACAAGAGAGATGGACACCAAGCGATGGATCCACCTCACCGACAGGTTCATCTCCCACTTGTTATACATGTCTTGTTGCTAACGATGAGAGTGGAGATGAAAGCAATGATGAGGAGGAATATGAGGATGAGGAGTCTCCATCATCACAAGGTACATTTTCCTATTTTGCTTCCACTGATAATAATGACAGGAAAAATGAGACCGACGATGTAGAAGAAGAGGAGATTCGCCGTTTCTACACCCATCTCAACAAAGAAGACAAAGCGCTCTTGATTAAGTTGTTGAGAAGGAACAAGGAACAAGGCGAGACACTTCTCAGGCTAGAGGAGACCCTCATCAAAACCAACGACAGCCTGGAGAAGATGACCAAAGAACATGAGGAGCTAAAGTGCTCTCATGATGATTTGGTCCAACGGTATGATTCAGTTTTAATTGAACAAAGAAATAATGATGATGCTTTATCTTGTGTTGCTCAACTTAAAATGGAAAATGCCATGCTTGAGAGGCAAGTAGAATTGCTAAGTCATGATAAACTTGCTCTTACTGAAAAATATGATTTATTGTCTTGTTATCATGATAATCTCTTGGATAGACATATCATGCTTGATGTTGCTCATGAGGTTGTAATTGCAAACCTAAATTCATGTGAACCTCATTCTTGCACACGTGCACATCTAGATAATATATCATCATGTGCTAACCCCGGTTGCTCAAAAGAAAGCCAACTCTTGGATGAGCATCAAGCTGCAGGATCAAAGGAAAAAGTGCTCATCAATAAAGAAAGGAACAAGAAAACAAAGCAACTAAGGAGAAGACGCATTGCTCAACCTTCTCAAGATATCCACGGGCGCGTGGTGAAGAAGCTTGAGACGGGAAAACTGCAGCAAGTGTTAAGCTCCATAAGAAGGATGTTCCTAAAGCAAAAAATGAAGAAATCAACATGAACTTGGAAAAAGGTAAAGATTCAATTAGTCATGTTGTTTGCACTGACCATTTCTCTATGTCATCCAAGAACAAAAAGAGAAAAGGGAAAAGGAGGTGCTTTAAGTGCAATAAGTCAGGACACCTCATTGCGTCGTGTCCATACAATGACAAGGATGAAGGGATAAGGAGATGCTTCGGATGCAATGACAAGAACCATACGATCACTTCTTGTCTGCTAATGATAAATCAAGCACGTGCACTCTCCAGGATGACCCCCACTAAGAAAGAAGACAAACAACAAGCGTCATGTCAGGTTAAGCGACGCTTCTGCTACAAGTGTGGTGAGCAGGGTCATCTATCCAAGGTATGTAAAAAGGGTAAGGTTCCTAAGCAAGTAAATCTATCTCAATCTTATTCACTTAGGAGACCCAAACCATACACTTCTGCTAGATCAGTAATGAGATCACCTAGAACTAGCACAATTGCTATTTGGGTACCAAAAGCTCTTATGGATGATCGTTATGGACCCATCCCAAGATGGGTACCAAACTGTGCCAACTAGACCATGCAAGTGCCTAGAGATGGACTGGAGACCATGGGAGAGCTTAAGATGGTTAATTCAAACTTTATGCTTAAGCTGTTGATTATTATTGTCTATTCATTGACCCAAGGTTGAATGATTGTGCAATTCTAATTCCATGTTCATCTCAAGTTAAATAAGTTGTAGAGGTCTTGAATCATTATTGGTGAATCAAGCAAAGGACCTTGATGAGAATATGCAACTTGCTCTCCAAAGGACGGTACCCAGGTGCTCTCACTCTACACTACCTAAAAGAATGGATCTCATGGTATTCAGGTAAAAGGCAAAGGTATGGAGAATAGAACTATGCAATCTCATATCTTGAAGTTCCATTGATTGTGATCATAGCTATGTTCTTGCCTCTGAATTGGTAATATCTAGGCTTAGGTGCTCCTTACTTTAAAATGTTGTTTCTTTTGGTGTACCTAAGGAACCTTCTTAATCATGGTATACTTAGACATTGCGCTTTATATGCATGATCTTGTCGTTTTCAATTGGTATATGTGGTGCAATGATTATCATGTATGAAGCATGCCTAGGTTGCTTGTAAAATGTTATACTCCTTGAGGCATGCATTGTTGTATTAAGTCAACTATTCAATTGGTATCTCTTTGTGATGAAATTGATAGAGTATGCCTTGACCAAGATATGTTGTGATCCCCTCTAGTTCTGAGGAAGCTAGAATGTGCAAAGTGCAAGTCATTCAAATACTTGATGCACAACTTTAGGGGAAGCACACATAACTTGTGTCTTTTGAGACCAATTGTTTCTTGAGTGATCTTGTATAGTCTCAAGGTGGAAAAGGGAAGATGAGCAGGAAATGAAGCAATCAGGACTTGGGTATCTCCATAAGACAAGTATTTGGTATCTTAAGTTGTGAGTAATTTCATCCTTATAGATTGCTCATGCTCCATAATATTTAGGTGATACTAGATGCTTATCTTTAAATATCACGGAACTATAACAGTAATGATTTTTCAATTGGTAGTCATGGTAGTTTGCTTCAATTGATATCTTTTGGTAATCACTAGAATAGAAGCTTCATCTTGTGCCACAATACTATAACTTGCTCTAAGCTTGGTGTCTTAGCAACAAGAAAAGGTTAGGATAAAGGGTGAGGCACAAGTGTGGAGAAGCTCCCTAGAGATTAAACTTTCAAGATGGAAAGTACACCACAGCAAGGTAAAGGTACAAAAGGAAGTACTGATCTTTTGCATATATGTATCTTAACTTTCCTCCAAATGCTTGTGTTGCATATGTTCAATGTGTAAGGGGGAGTAATGTTAGTGTGTTATAATTTACCTGCTCAATACCCTGCTGTCCCTTGACATCATTCTATGTTCTTGCTTGAATATGGTTTTGGTGTTTGATGTCAAAGGGAGAGAAATTGTGCATTAAAGCTTATCTCAACCTGAGAGGAAAGCTTATCCTAAAGGGGTTTCCTTGAGTCTTAGGGAAGAATGTGTTAGTTTTGTTGATACTACTTATGCTTCTTATTGTATTATATGGTGATAATGCAAAATCAGTGTTTCCGTTGATATGAATCATTTAGTATCTTCTGTGTTTATCCTGTAATAGATATTCATGTGGTTTTGGTGCTTTAAAATTGTTTTAATTTGGTATCTTAATGGTGAAAAGTGGTAGGTTGATATTTCTGTGGAATATCTATTCAATTGGTGTTTAAGAAATTGTGCATTAAAGCTTATCTCAACCTGAGAGGAAAGCTTATCCTAAAGGGGTTTCCTTGAGTCTTAGGGAAGAATGTGTTAGTTTTGTTGATACTACTTATGCTTCTTATTGTATTATATGGTGATAATGCAAAACCAGTGTTTCCGTTGATATGAATCATTTAGTATCTTCTGTGTTTATCCTGTAATAGATATTCATGTGGTTCTAGTGCTTTAAAATTGTTTTAATTTGGTATCTTAATGGTGAAAAGTGGTAGGTTGATATTTCTGTGGAATATCTATTCAATTGGTGTTTAACTCTGATTTTGTGCATCTATGTGTCATATGCATCACGGTTTAATTAGTGACACAATGCATCCCACAGGTACTAAGGTGTAGTAATGCTTCGAATTAGCCTAAGTATGTGCAATTTGGCATATAAGGCCAAAGTTAAAATGTAAGCACATATTTAGAGGGAGCATTCTATAAACTTAGAATTCAAAACTTGTGCTTTAAATTTCACTCTTATGTAAGCTTTAATTGTGTTGCCATCAATCACCAAAAAGGGGGATATTGAAAGCTCTCTTGTGGGTTTTGGTGTTTGGATGACAACTCAATTAAAGGACTAACAAGTGTGCTAAGTGTTGAACAGGTGCTGAATGCAAAGCTAATAGGGTTCAACACAAGTAAACAGGTGTGATGGTCCAAAGACGGAGTTATCTATAGATATAATGGACATCACAAGGAAGATGGACATTGCTTAAGTGAGACTTGATGTGCATAACTTGGAGACAACCGATCAAACCAAGGTTGGAAGCAAGAAGAGCTTCGAGGTACTGAGTGCACGGGAGAAAGTCAAGGAGACCAGGAACCCAAAGCCAGGGATGAAGGAGACTTGCAGAATCAAGGTTGATCGAGTTAAGAAGAGTTATGGTGCATCAAGGAACACTACATAAGGACATGACTTACAACCAATGAGGTAAAATCTACAATTATGTGGTGTAAGTCATAAGGCTCAAGATCAAGCTCAAGAAGTGAACAAGGTCACTGGAAGGAGAACCTATGTCGAAACTAGAACTGGAAGCAGCCCAAAAGAGCTAAGTGCACCTTGACCTTTAGTTTGGGTTGTTCCTATGTTTGGAGATATTCTATGTGACCTTTGCAGGATGTTGGAGCTCAGAAATATCAATCTAGATCAAGTCATGCTGACTTGAGGATTTAGGAGTCCAACATCAATCTCAAGCATGCCAAATGCTAAAGAAGTGAAAATCAAAGAGAAGGTATGTTTCTAGACTTAGTACATTGGTTTTTGTGTACTAATATATTTGTCTAAGTATTAGAAACAGAGAAGAGAAGAAAAGAAAAGAGAAGCAAAAGGTTTGGCTGTGTACAGCCAAGACTTAGCTCAGTCTGGCACACCGGACTGTCCGGTGGGGCACCGGACAGTGTCCGGTGCGCCAGACTGAACTCCGGTGATCAGGCCGCTCTCGGGAGAAGTTTGGCGACATACGGCTATAATTCACCGGACTGTCTGGTGGTGCACCAGACTGTCCGTTGAGCCAACGGTCGACTGCGCCAACGGTCGGCAGCGCGATCAGCGGGCGACGCGTGGCTTGGGCCAACGGATAGTTGGCGCACCGGACTGTTCTGTGTGCACCGGACAGTGTCCGGTGAGCCAAGACGACTGTTGCTCCAACGGTCAGCTGAGCCCAATTTGGAAGGAGATCGCGCACTGGACAAGCTATAGGTCCTGTCCGGTGGTGCACCGGACTGTCCGGTGCGCCACCCGACAGAAAGCAAGTATTGCCTTCCAAATAGGATTCCAACGGCTCCTAGGCCCCTTGGGTCTATAAAAGGGACTCCTAGGCGCCTCCAACAGTGACACAAGTGCAGCCAACGATAGTATACATCACTCTGATCAATTCTCACTCTCCCTCTTGTGTGTATCTCTCTAGTTTGTGTAGAAGGCAAAACTATAAGCCTTTAGAGAGTGGAGAAGTGCTGCTAAGAGCTAGAGCAAGGTCTTGAGCATATCGTTACTCTGCCGGAGTGCTGTCAAGAAGATTGTAAGCAGCCATGGCTTTGTTGTAACCCAACTCAACATAGTGGAAGGCTCTATCTGTCATACTGACAGATCTGAGCAAACGGAGGAAGGAGTTGAAATAGACTCCAAGCCCAGGTGTGGCTAACTCCAACGAGGACTAGGCAAGCATTTCGGGCTTGGCCGAACCTTGGGATAAATCCCTGTGTCTGTGTGCTTCGCTCTGTATTGTGTGCTGTCTCTCTGTCGTATCTACTCTTTATATCTGCACTTCAATACTTATCTATGGTACAAGTTATATTTGAAGTGCAGGACATTTTGAGATAGGATCTTCTATTCCGCTGCAAACTACTCGAAGGGTCTTTCATTCCACTGCGATCCAGCCTTCGAGTAGAGTAAGAATTTTAGTTTTCAAGTGATAATTTTTATTCGCCTATTCACCCCCCCTCTAGGCGACATCCAGATCCTGTTCTCGGGCAAAGGGAACTTTCAGTCACACTCACCATGTCGCTATCACGTGGGGCCAATCTGTCAGGTCCATCTCCTACCCAGTAACAATCTCGACGTGTTCATAACCAACTCCCAAGTCCCAACAAATTCATCTGCTCCAGCCAATTCCGCTACCTTATCCTCGTACCCCACCTCTATAAACCAGTCACGCAACCGAGGCTCCATCTCATTTGTCTGCGTCAAGGGAGATGCTTCGGCGCCAAGCAGAACGTCGTAGCGAGAAGAAGCAGAGAACCGCGTCGCAGGGAGATGGGCATACGCTCAGGGGTGGAGATCATCCATTCGACCTCGCCGCATGTGTTTAGAGCCTAGCAGAGCCTAGGGGGATTGCCAGTGGAACGTGAATCGCTCGCTGCAGCGGGCGCACCGCTGTGGAGCCACTGTGCGCGTGGACAGGCCCCCTCCGCCGCCTCAACCATCGGTAAGTCATGTCCCCATGTGTCGTTGTGTCCTGCTATGTTTTGCGGTAGTAGGAAATTGGATTTTGTGCACCGGAGTGCGAATGGGCACTTCTCCGGTGACATTGTCGCCGCAGCAGGGGCGTCACTGTCGTGTTTGAGATTGGGGGGGGGAGAAGAAACCACGTCGAACATAGATCGGTAAGTAGAAGGTTGTGATTAGATGCAGGATACCCCTTTGCGCGTTTCAATCCAGACCACTGGATCAGATCAGGCGGTTCTGATTGAATCGCACTTCACTAAATCATGGTCGTTGATCCTCAATCCAAGGGCGATCATTGCGTACTGGTTCAGGCTGGGAAGTTTATAATTGGAGCCGTTGATTCAGATTGAACATCGTTGATACACCTATACTCCTTTTGGCTGGCAATTTTTCATAAAAACCCTCGAAGAATCAGGAAACTAACCTGCAGTCAATCACAAAGTCAAAAGAAATTGCAACAAAGCCATGTTTTTAATGCTTTGGACCATGTCGTTTATTTAAATAGAACCCGAAGTCCCTAGCCTAATGATACATAGGAAATGAAATCTTAGAAATAGATTTCTTGTATAAAAAATAATTATAAAACTTAGAAAATTCATAACTTCTCTGTTTTAACTCCAATTTTAGTGGTTGTTGAAACTACGGTCTCGTAGCGACATGTAGAAAAATATTGTGTAATTTGTTTCTATCTTTGATGTAATATTATTTTTATTTATTCGTTGTCTATGTGTATGTATTGTTGCGATAGCAAAGCAAGGTTACGAGGCACCTAGATCCTACATTGGAGAAGTACCTGGAGTTGCACCGAAAAGACAAGTTGTGTACTTGAACATATTCTTTGACCTAATAATGTTCTTTTAATCACTGTGTCACAATTAGGTTCAGCTGATGGGACCTAATAGGTTACCAAGTTTGTTTACCCTACACCTTGCAAACAAATGAATTATTCAGTAGTCTTGCTATTGATCTACTTGTTTTTGGGAATAATGCTATATATGAATTATGATCATGCTTTATTATTATTGTCAATGGATTCTTTATTGTTCGTGATAACATCATTTTGTTAATTGGAACATGGAGCTTAACCTGAGATAACAGTGATACCACAAGAGTGGTATGAGACACCCTTGACTGATTAATTAAGAAAGTTGTTATGTGAGAGCCTTACCCGATAGGGTCAAGCGGGGAGGAGTTGCACAAGTATAGGGAGGTTCTCGGGTCGAACTATTTGTGATAGCTTTTCGGGCGAGGGATTTCTATACCCCCTCTGCCAAAATCTGTAGCGGATTTTCTCATACTAGTGGAACTTTGTAAAGGCATCGTAGTGGTATCTTGCCTCGTCTCCTCGGTATAGATGAATGAGAAGTCATGATCCCTTGGCAAATGGGTAACATGGTTTGTGGGTAAAGATGTGCAACCTCTGCAGAGTGTAAAACTAGTATATCAGTCGTGCTCACGGTCAAGAGCGACTTAGGACTCTCGCATGATTAAATTATGTAATTAAATTTAACATGTCATGTATTACATTGTGGAATTATTCATTATGATCTATTATTTAATTGGGTTGGTATCTAATTATACTTAGTAATTGCTAATAAAAATTTGGCCAACTATTTAATAGCAATGCTCAGCCTTAACCATTCTACTCGGTAAGCCTTACACTACACTTTTCCCCACACTTGCTGAGCGATGACTGTATGAGAGCTCACCCTTGTTATAATCACACCAGGTCAAATACAGGTACCACAAGACGAGGAGCATGGAGGATGCTACAATAAGTTCAGAGAGGTATATGCCGTTGTGTCCCAGTCAACTTCGGTTGCGGAGGATCATTAACGTCATATGGCGTAATCTATTTAGTTATTTTTGTATGAAACCTCTATTACATAATAAATATGTTACCTTGATTTTTGTACCCTGAGTCATCATATATGTGAAACTTGATCCTAGCACACATTTGAGACGCACAGATTTGCCCTTAAATCCGGGTGTGACAGTGACACGAGGAAGGACAGAGTGACCCCTTTTGAGAAGGATCCGGAGAAACCAAGTGAACACAGAAGCAATTGCCTCGAATGAATCAAGACACTCTGGTAAGTACACACCGTTCCTACTCGGATTCTCGTTGAATGAATCGACTGCCTCAATAATCATGCAACGATTGCCTCTGTCAAGCAAATCGACTGCCTCGCTAAGCGTGGGCTGCCACTAACACTGCATTAACCAAAGACAATGCAACTGATCGCTCCATGAAGAATAATTGGCACACTTTCAAGAGTCGGGCACCGTTTCCATGTAAGAAGGGATATAGGGCTTTATACGCCCCTACGACCCATTAATGCCCGAATGGTTTGAAGACTAGCCCATCAAAGGGTTTGACAGTCGCCAAGGGCAAAAATAGAGTAAGGGACGAAACAGATGGGTCCTAGTGACTAGTACCCCAATGCCTGAATGGTAGGTGGGCATCCTAGCCCATATTCGTGTTCTAGCTTCTGCCCAAGGGTTTTCCCTAGAAAAGGCACTGAAGCCCTCGGTGTCAGATGAATGACCTCAGGAACTATATGGGAACAAAAATTAGGAATATTGATGGCTGATCACCAACTGATCCATCGGATTCCCTAACAAGGACTAGGCCATCACTTGAATGTTCCCATTTGCAGCTCACCAGACCAGACCCCCTACTTCGTACCAACGTGGCAAAGTAGATGCATGGTCTAGCCACTCCATCAAAAAGCAAATGGGATGCAAATGAGATGACAATGAAAAGTCGAGATGTCTCTCTAATCAGTCCACTGCAATGAGCGAAGGTGCAGGGGTCGGCATCGCAAAATGAGATCGAAAGCATGATCATAGGATCCTTTACTAAAAATGCGATAGAAGACCCTCCAAACAAATTCATAATTCCTTTGGAGGCTTAGGGGCTAGACTCACCGAGTTTGCTTGCATGTCCTCGGTTAAAAGTCAAACAAAAAACAACCCTCTGAAGAAGTGCAAGGCTCCTCCAAAGGCTCAGGGGCTACTGTTGTGGATTAATAATATAGGTACAACATAAGATCTTAAAGAAACATGATTAAACTTATATCCTATCCCTCGTGAAACGGTTATAATATGACCTACCCTTGATCGCAAGACTCTGATTTGCTCGACCCTAGTCCTTCAGAGAGATTGGGGCATGGAACCACCCATGAGGAAAACTACAGGTCTTCAGAAATCGTACTAGAGGCATCATAAAGGTAATACTAGGTGAGTGCCCGTGTGTTGCAACGGAACCGTATAATGACACGATAACTTATGTACATATGTGTGTTATATTGTTATAGATGTGTCCGTGCGTTGCGACGGAAGTAAAAGATTTGTATGAAACATTGATACGGAACGACAAACATTACTATGATAGACCCTATTGTAGAGTATTTTTTCTCTTCTCATTTCCCATTATCGTTATCACTTCTCTTTCAACGAGAATTTTCTTTCTTATTTTATTTTATTTTATTTTATATAGAAGTGTAGAACCATATAGTATTAGATCGACATGCTAACAACTGGGTAGGGGTATTTTATCTACTATCTTTACTACTATAATGCACTACTTTTATCAGTTCAAAAAGATATGTAATGCTCAAAGGATAGTGTTTGCGGATGTTAGAGCACCGCTACTACCAGCTTTGCTCGACACAGAGGACAGTGTCACCAAGCGCCAAAGCCCCCCCTCGTGACACCCTTCGTTGGAAATTTTCCTGAATTTGCCTTGTGATGGTCTGGATTTTGTGGAACGAATTCGCATGCAACCCAGAACAAGGAGTCAAGGGGTACAGAGATACTGAGATAAAAATGTCTCATGGGCTGGGTGGGTGGCTGGGCCTCCTTTCCCCAGTTTAAGTTACAGAAAGGATCAAATTCCAAAACATATTACAGAAAGAATCCTGCTGAATCCTGCTGGTGGTAGTACGGGTAACAGAGTATAAGAATTCCACCACACGATTCGTAGAAAGAATCAGTGTACACAAGTCAATGAAATCTAGAACTCGTCGTTGGAGCAGACAGACGACAAAACAACAGTTTCCTCCCTGATTCTGCACGAGCTCAAGCGGCTGCTGTTTGGAACCTTGACAGCTTCACGGCAACCTTCCTCTCCTTCCCAGTCGGGGAAGGTGGTGGTGCCGGAAGGCCTCTGCGCAAACGGAAAGTGAAGAGAAATGTGTGTGTCAGGTCTGCCAGCGGTACAACGGAGTGTTAGCCGCCAGTGTGAGGAGTTCAGCAAAGAAGTCCTGCAAACCTTGCTGGTTTGGTTGTTCTGTTGACGATGCAGCCCTAGAAACTCTCTCCGGTTCCACAGCTTTGCGCTGGATGCCGTTGTTGAAGGCCGACCTGGGCTCACCGAGCTGCTGAGCCGTTACATCAATCTAGGCGCTTTGTTTCTTCTAAACATAGATGGTGAAAGCACAGGTCAGCATGAGCGGTCGTACTTGTATTTGAGTAGGAAGCATTTGGCAGCATCGGCGCTCACCTGTTTCTTGCCGCAGGTCGTCGGCTTGTCTTATCCAAGAAGAAACACGAGCGCTCACCGTCAGGTGTTGTTGACAGTGAATGGAATGTTAAAAAGCAAGCATCTAGATCTTGTAGCGTAGGTCCTGTTGGTATCCGGTATATGGGATACCTGCAATCAACTTTCATTGGATAAGACAGCTATGTAACTAATGAACCAATAGCTAAAGGAGTTAAGGGAAGTACCAGGCTACAGAGATCCAACTGGACGAGAGAAGATCACAGCTCTTGTATGTATTTAGATCAGGAAACTTACATGCAAATACTGAAATCTGTAGGTATTAATAAAATATAACTGTCAGCTAGGTTACAAATACTACATTTGGTTGCACAAGAACCGAAAAAGACATACCATATCTGCTAATGGTTGTCTTCCATATGGTGCATCATGCTCCATATATTGGAAAACAGGGGGAGGTTCCTGGTTACTGGAATCACAGTCATCACTGGACAACCTTTCTTGATCGGTGCAAATATTTTGTGCTAAACATTGGGTTGTTCTTCCAATAGACCTTCCATTGTCATTGTCACTCTCATTGCTTACATCACTGCTTGTTTCTGGAGCATTGTCACCGTCACTGCCTTCATTAAGGTATCTGCAGCTGAAAACAAAAAAAAAAACAGTTCCAAAAGATCATAATTATCTAAGGGAATGTTTTTTAAGGAATGTCCAAGAGAAAGTTGACCATAAGAGTACACAATAATAGTAAAAATCGATGTATTCATGCATTACTGAAAAAAATGAACATTATTTCTAAGACGTCTCTGCTAGTCCATTTCATAGAAAGCTGAAACAGTCATGCATTCTGATTTATTGTCAATGGAGGCCAATTCATAGAAACAGTCATGCATTCTGCTAGTCCAATTCATAGAAAGCTGAAACAGCTAGTCCAATTCATTATCTTGTTGAGAACTAGCAATGTTTACTGGACACTGCTAGTAACAGTGTCCTTTGGTCAGAAGACCGTTTGACAAATTCAGCAAGCCTTTTGAAATAGCTGAGGCCTCATGAGGCCATAGAACTGAACATGCCTTAGAACTGAATATGTTCAGCAAGCCGTTTGACATATAATGAGAACAAATGTATTGGCCTCATGAGGCCATAGAACTGAACATGCCTTTTGAAATAGCAGACCAGTCAGTATATTATCCATATGAGGAATGACGAGAGCTATAATTACCATATCTAAGTTGTTCAATCAATAGATTGTCTCTACACTTAATATGACTTTGTTTCACTTAAAAACGCATTATTCACGATCTCCAATTAGCTGACACCAGTTCTAAACAACAAGAATAGTGCAATCAGTCTCACAAGTAAACATCTTGTGTGCATGAATTTAAACAGTGAAATATGTCCGAAAGAAATGTGCATAAGGAATTATCAATGGAATTGAAATATGGTTACAATACAATCTAAATACGTGTCCAACGTAGCCCTGTTTAATGAAAATGCAAAAAAAGTTTGATAAAATGTTTCTGGCTTTCCCAAAGTTCCAACTTTCTTGAAGAGACAAAACATTCCAAGTTTAACCAAATGTTTAACTTTCAAAATTCGGGATACCGTTCCTCGTAGACAAATGTTAATTAAGAGACATAACATAAGGTAAACAATATTAGCAGGAAGACTAAGCACCTGGCCACGTCCGGTTATTATAATACTAAACCTTGCTGGCTTTACGCGCACAGATAGCAATCAGGGTGGAGTAAAATAACCAGTCAACATATGAGAGTGGTAATAAAAATAGTACATGTGACAAAGCAACACAACCGAGAGATACCATAATCACCAGCATAATTTCCAAATCAATCGATAAAAAATGAGGGAATTGACAAAGTTGGCATGCTTTTGCCAGGAAGAAAAAGGTCATACCATAATCCTTAGTGAACTTCTTGAGACACCGGATGTGCAATTGGTACTACCTGCACCCATCGAGCTCCATTCAGATTAATCTGTCCTTCACCTATGAACACATGGACAAGCTTCTTATTTGCCACCCTACATGATCAGTTTTATGTATAAAAAAGGTATGGGTTACGCATTCCATCAAACGGGAAGAGGACGGATGATCTTGAGTCAGGGTTGGACAACTACAATCATCAAAAGGTGAAATCAATATAGGTTCAGAGCACAATCCTACCTTGCAGCAGCATGAGCAGCATGACATGCTGGAGCCAGTGATAAAAGATCATGTGGAGCGGGCAGTAGGCATTAAAAATCTCACGCCTGGTGCCCACGTCTGGAACCAGCCGCGATCGTCGTGCGCCTACGAAGCGATGTTGTATCTACCATGGTCAATTTAGATGACGACAAATAAGCAAAGAAACTAAAAGTGGTATGCCTTACCACTTATTCACAAACTCATTTCAAATAGGATGTTCTGCTATCTGTTGAGGACCATGATTTTCTTTTGGTTGATAGAAGCTTGGCGAGGTCGATCTCCAAGTCCTCCCTTGGTCCCTGGTTGTACGACCCCTTGTGCTTCTCCATGTCTTGGCTAGTTGTTTCTCCATTTGGATGTCTAGGCTCTTGAGGTAGATCTTGACAGCACGCATGTAGGGCTCATTCTTCACCAGCGACGACGACATTTACCTCTGGAACTGTAAATCACAAGCGTCAGTGTCGTGTCTCGTCCACATTTACCTCTGGAACTTCTTCATGTAGAACTCGAGCTATTTACCCTCAAAGATGTAGCTAGCCAATAAAAGGAAATGCCCCTGTAGTTAGCCTCGAGGATGTAGCTGGACAATAAAAAGAAATGCCCAGCAAATGCCAGGAAATTTCAGGTGGAAACTGTAAGCTACTGAAGCAAGGTGAAATGGTCCAGTTGTCCTTACCCATCAGCTCGGCCACACTGCCCAGGACAGGCAGAAATGTAGGCCAACAATCTCCCACTGCCAATTTGAGCACTGGTTATAAAGAGCTAGAAAGCAGATCCATTTTTAAGCTGAGCTGCACGGCGCACTCCAAGTCTTAGCTCCCCATTATCACCCCTGAAAATTATGAGGAACCTTCAGAAAGGGCCAACACCAACATGTGATAATTATCTCCAATGTTAGTTGTGGCCTACCTCAAAAATAGTACGGCATCCCTTGAGACAAGCTTCTTCTTGTTGACAAAGGCACTCCATCCAGTGGTTAAAAGGTGTCTGCGGGGTTGCCCTGCATCACATTCAGATGCAGATTCATTAGAAACCAAGGACCACACATGACATAGCTTCTCATGCTTGTTCTTTTACATTCCTTAAAACGGGACCAGAACTCCTGAACATATAATCAGATGATTTTTCATGGACAAAATGGTAATTTTTAAGTACAACTACAATAACTAACCAATGACATGAGAAATGCTGAGCATAGTGCACAAGGTTGCAAATGCAGACAACAGGAAACATTGACATAGTTTGTATATCTCTCTCTCAACATATAACCATTATTAGTTCTGATCACATAATGGTGACATATATAGCAAAAGAGTGACTGAACAATGACTTCAAATCCTGGACTTAAGTGAGCAAAGATGAAGCATTCCCAAGTGCTCAATCCAAACAAGTAATGCAAATCCTGTAAAAAACGCTAACAGTCACCAACTGAAGTGCAGCCATTGACATCATTCGCTGACACTGAATGATTCGGGGCGAGCAAGCACATAAGTTTCTAAAGAAATAGGTAGATGTGCTCGGCTTGTATCTCAGTATTTTGTTCATGTACCTCGATATATGTGGCGGAACCTCCACTCGGTTCCGTGCAAATCCTTGGCCATAAGCTCCTGCGACGGTCGCTGCTGGCTGTAGTCCTGCACGCCCCAAGAGCAGATGATTCAGAATCGCACCTTAAGAGCAGCACCTGGGCACCGAAAAGATGGAAGCTTTCCAAGCCAACGTAAGCGTACCAGAGGCGGGAAGCAGTCCTCAGCGGCGCGGCGCGGCACGGAGAAGCCGCCGTGCGTGCTGGTGTCGGAGGCCGTGAGCGTCTTGCAGAACATGTGCGACATCCACGAGAATCGTTGCTTCACTTTGGGCTTCTTCACCTTGGTCTTCTTCACCTTGGGCTTCTTAGGCTTCTTGACCTCCCTCCTAGCGCGGGGCAGCAGCCTCGTCAGAGTCGTCGGAGTAGGCAAACAACAATATGCTATCTTGAGACTAAGACTTCACCCCTAACAATCCTAAAAATTGAATAAAGCACGCATTATAATAGTAGATAAATGTTTGGGAAGAATGGTGCCAAACATCTTTATGGTGCCCAACATAAAAATTGAATCTTTATGGTTGCATTATAATAGTAGAGAAATGTGGTCAAAACTTAGAACGTCATGTGCTTTAATACAAACTATGTTACAATAAAGATTATGAAATGTCATAATAGGATCAATAAAGATTATGAAATGTCATCTTTCAGAGATGAAAGGAATGATAAACTATGTTACAACTTAAAAGGTAATCCATTTTATAATCTTTATTGATCCTATTATGATCTAGGAGGAAATTTAAGTTTGTGCATCCTAGTGGGTTTTTTTCGAAACAACTGCATTCAAGTGGTTTGAAAATCAATAGTCTATGATTCTATTCCTACATCTTGAAAGGACATTGCCAAACAAATAATGTAAGAGGTTGCTTCAGTAGTCAATATCATTTCCAATTAAATTTACAGTGTATCCAAACTATCATGCTAAAACTTATCAAACCAACTACTACGGATAAAAGAAGTACAGATAAGATAATGACTGCAACTTACCTGCAGCTTTGAAGATGCTACTTGCATAAAACAGTACACCGTTGATTCCACTAAGATTTTGCAGTAAAAGTAGGCCAATCCCTAGCTGCCAATTTAATAAATAATCACAATTATAAAACTATAGTTGTTTGCTTTCGCCGAAGAGGGGGCAGCACCGACCTTCGGATTACTCTGGAATCATCGTGAGTAGGAGAGAGGCCGCCCTTATCCATTGGCATGGAAGGGAGACGGGCACCAAGCCATGGGAGGGAGAGGGATCTAGAAGCTTTGTGATGCCACCACCACCATTCACACCATCATCCTCGCTATCACTGGTGACCACTTGTGCCACGGTCGACCGACGACCACGCTTCTTCCCCCGCGGCGTGACTGAAACATCGTCATCCTCCAGACCCACACTGCTCTCCCCATTGTTTCCACCGCCTCCCTCCGTGTCCTCCGCATCGGCTTCACCCACGCTCTCTTCGGCCACCACCCGCTTCCGAAGAGCAGGGACGGCACCGACACCCTCGTCCGGGCTTTCCCCCTTGTTAGCACCGATAGCCGCAGCGCCCTCCTCGTCGTCGCTGACCTCAATTGCGTCGCGGCGAGTCACGCCCCAGCCCGGCTTCTCTACCGCCACGTGCTCGATTCCGCGTAGGTGTTCCGCTAATTGGCGAGAGATTGGGTCCTCCTCCTTTCCTGTACTGCCCGTTGATTCTCGTCTCGCTACCGCCAGCTCCTCCCTCAAGCCCGCGTTCTCGGTTTCGAGGGCCGAGATCCTGACCTCCAGCTCCGCTACGCGAGAGGACTTGGCAGCGAGCTCAGCGTAGAGGGACGGCAGCTTCGCCGCGGTGGCCATCTCCCGCGGCCGACGCGTCGCCGAGAACCCTTGTTGGGGTTTGGGTTGGGGAGAAGTGGGGTTGGAAGGAAGATGGAGCCGGAGTGCACGACAGGGGTGGGGGAAGGGATGCGCGGACGCGACTGGGGTCTAGGGGGCAGCCATGGGGAGGAGGTGTTGGCTCGCCGCCAAGGGCTAGAGAAGGGAGGTCGCCGGTGGCCAGGAACGTGGACGGCTGTGGCTCGCCAGGGAAGGGGGCGCCGATGGTGGACATCACCGTGTAAGGAATGGAAACTTGGCGGGTCTCGGGCGGGCGGGGGAGGAGGCGCAGGCACGACGGAGATAGGGCGCGAGCGCGGCGGCTGGGGAGCGCGAGCGCGGCGGTGGGGGAGGCGGGGTGGGTCGGGGTCTCGGGTGGAGACGCGGGCGGCTTCGGAGAGACGGGCGCGGGGCAGAACCAGGGTGTGTGGACGCCTACAATAGGTACATAATTAGTAGTAGAGATAAAGCTATCCGAGCGACACTCGAATGATAGGACAAGGTTTAAAAAGTGGGCACGTATGTTATGATGGTCGACTCCTGAATGACAATCCCGGCGGGAGTACACACGTGTGACATCCGATATCAAAACTAACCAGCGCCTTACCGTGACATGACCTGAGGGACAACCGAGTGTATGCTCCAGTACAAGACGAGATAGAGCATGACTTAGGGCGATGACGCAAAAAGGAAGAGCAATGCTGTAACACCCTGAATTTAGGGATATAAAAGTTCTTTCTTATGATCATCCAAATTCAGCTATTACTCCTCTCTATCTCACTAGTTTCTCTCTCTCTAGTTTTCTCTTTCTCTTTCTCTTTTAATTAGAATTAGTTGTATTAGTGAGGGATTATTTATTTTATCCAAAACATATGAGTCATGGAATGTTGCATCATATTGAGCCTAAATATTCTTTGAATTGTTGCACATATTTGATTTGGTTTGAATTTGAAACTTGAATTGAATTTGAATTGAAAACCCTAGAGAAAATAAATAGAAAAGGCAATAGAAATTCCAGGAAAATAGAAAAGGCCAATTCAGCCCAGGTCGGCCCATTTAGCCCAGCCCCCGCACGCGCGCCCGCGCGTCCTCTTGTCTGATAGGCGGGTCCCACCTATCGGCGCCAACCAGCGCGCTCACTCCTCTCCCTCTCTCTGCCACATGGGCCAGAGCTGTCGGCGCCGTTCTTTTCCCCCCGCGCCCTCTCTCTCTGACCCACCGTCATCATCTATCAGCCTATCTCTAACCTCTCGCCCACGATCTCCCCGCCGTGGACGCGCCCACGATCGCGCTTTCTCCGGCCACGTCCGAGCCCCCGCGCCCCTTTTGAGCCCCGCGCCCTGCTCGCCCACCTCCCCTCTCTCATTTGTGCCCTCTGCCCAGCTCCCTCGCCCTCTCTCTTGCTCTGCCCGCACGAACCGAGAGCTCCGCCACCGCCCGCCGACGCCCACCGCCTGTTCCGTGGCCGCCGTTGCGCCCATGCCCCGTCCAGTGCCACGGTGAGCTTCGCCTTACCGTCAGCTACTCGAGACACTGTAATACTCAAAGTTGTATCCAAAGAATAATAGAGAGATCTCCTCTATTTTATGTGCCTCATTTGCAGCATAAAAAGAGCATACACACAATTTAGAGATTAATTCAAACAAATGATAAAGAAAATGCATCATGTTGGAGTTCTATATGTTTGTGGATTAAATAAAATAGTAAGGATAAAAATAATAGGTTAATAATTACTAGAATTGGAATTAAACCCTAAATTTGAAAATAGGGTTTTGAAAATGGAAGAAGAGAAATGATATAAAAATATGAATTATATAATTATATTTATAAAATTGGTATTTCTGAACTTCACAAAGGTAATCAGAGAATGATTTGGGTACAAGTTTGAATTCAAAATTCGAAGTTCAAATTTAACTTAGAAATAGAGGAAAGAAAAGAAAGGGTAAAAGAAAAAGAGAAAAGAAAGGGAGCAACTTGGGCCACGGAACACCAATCCGGCCCACTACAACTTCCACTCCGCGCGGCCCAGTCACGAAATCCCCACGCGCGCGCCCAACGGGCACTGACAATTCGGGCCCGCGCGTCAGATGTTGATCCTCCGCGCGCGCTTGGCGCCACTGGCCGATGGGGCCGCCTAGTCAGCCGCAAGCAGGGGGAAACAGCTTGGGATCAAGTCAGTGACGCTCGGGGCCCACTCACCAGACGTTGCGCTCATCGCGCCCACCTCGCGCGCATGGCGGAGCGCCGCCGCGACGAATCCGCGGAATCCGGCCCGGCCGTTGCGGCACTGACCCTGTACGCGTCCGTATAAGTGCCACGACCCCGGACCCATCAATTCCACCTGTTTTCTTGCCTTGCGACCGCCACTAACCCCGCCACAAATCGACGCGTCCGCATGGAAGGTGCCCGCCGCCGGTGACTCTCCTCTGTACACACGCACGGGTCTGCGCGTGCGGGTGAGGGCGTTCGCCGGGGACCCGTGAAGCTGACCGCGCCTTCAATTTGAACTGCATGGCCTCGGGGCGACTGGAATTGCTCGCCGTAGTTCGATCTCCGCCGTGGGACCGCTTCGCGTCGTGGGCGGGTGTCCCTGCTTCGCCGCCGTCGGTAAGAACTCCCCATACCGATTCGCCCATGCACCTACACCGTGTAGCATCAGTTTGATTTGGGAATCGTGCACTGGGGGCTTGAATCACGCGCTCGCCGGTGATGGCGCCGCCGTGGGAGGATAGCGCCGCTGCGCTCACCCGTCGGGTTTGGGGGGAGTGTCCAGCGCCGTCAGATTCGAACTGAACGGCCGAGATTAGAGCTACCTGTACCCGTTCGCGCGAGTGTGCTGACGCCGTAGATCCGCGATCCTATGGTTCAGGGTAGGACTGGCTTCATTAAATCATGGGCGTAGGATCGGGATCCAGTGGATGGCATTGCGTACCGGTTCGCTTAGACTTAGGTTTAATCTGGCGCGTTGGTCGTTGATCCAACGGCCGAGAATCGCCCGTAGCCTTCGCCGTGGCAATCTTCGTAAAGAGCCCCTGCACTTTTTCTTAAATAACCCGCCGTCCACCGCGGCAGTGTTCTGAGTCTTAGGTTTAGTTATACAGAGGCCCCTGGACTTTCTAAAAATTGGCGCCCAGTCCAGTGTGGATTAAAAATAGAGAAATAATATTAGAAATTCGTTTTTAATACAAAAACAAATCTAGAAACTTGTTTATTCCATAGAAAATTCATTTTAGCTCCAAATTGAACCATTCCAATTCCTATAATTTTGTAATATTAATGTCTATCATTTAGTGTCTCTGTTTTGACATGAAAACAGAAAGAAAATTTATTTCTCATGCAATTCTATTTCAAGCACATTAAACCTTAGGAAATTCATAACTTGCAATCCATAACTCCAAAATTAACGATTCCTGTTCCTAGGTTCTTATTTTAATGTATAGATTTTTATTGTGTATTTTATTCACATGTTTGGTGCCATGTTAATTTATGCTATACTATGTATGTATTGTGTTGATGCGAGTAGACGAGCAAGCCACTGTGGAATCTGAGGTTCAGCAAGTAGAAGTAGCTGAGCAGGAGCTCATTGAAGGCAAGTTGTGCCCTTGATCACTTACTTTTTCCTAGCCATGTTCTTATTAATTATAATGATCTGCAAAGGTTAATTTTGATGGGATCCTTTAGGTTACCCCAGTTTTGGTTATCTTTATACCTTGCTCACCACTAAAATATTTTTGGGTAGTACCTGCTATTGCTTTATGTGGATTTGGGTATGGAGATACACTATTCATGATTATTCTTTTATTATATTTTTATTATTACTGTTCATGTTAAGATCATTAAGTTAATGGGAACATGGAGCGACCACCTGGGAAAACAGTGCTACCACAAGCGTTTAATGGGACGCCCTTGGCTGATTAACTAGGAAAGCTAGTTGAGGTCTTCCTTACCCGAAAGGGGCAAGGGCAGTAGGGGAGTGGTCAGTGTAGGGAGGTCCTTGGGTTGATTTTGCTGCGATGGCGGCCAGACGAGGGATTCCTGCACTGGAGCTTCCTATAAACTGTAGCGGGATTTCTGAAGCTAGTGGAACTTTGTAAAGGCCTCGTAGTGTTACCCTGCCTCGCCTCCTCGGTAGAGGTGTATGGTATTGGCTGTCTCTTGGCAGATGGGTAACATGACTTGTGGGTAAAGATGCGCAACCTCTGCAGAGAGTAAAACTGGTATACTAGCCATGCTCACGGTCATGAGCGGCTCGGACCCTCACAAGATTAATTTATGGAACTTAAATTTAAGTTGACATTTGCATCGCATTTGGGATTATTTTACTATTACTTTTATTTATTATCATTAAGGTTTGGTATTTACTTACACTTAGTAATTGCTAATAAAATTTTGACCAACTTATAAAAGCAATGCTCAGCTTCAGCCTTTACTTCATTGATCAGCCTTACACTTCATGAACTCCCACCTTTGGTGAGTTCATGCCACATTATTCCCCACGACTTGTTGAGCTATGAACGTATGTGAGCTCACTCTTGCTGTCTCACATCCCCCACAGGAGAAGAACAGGTGGTCGAAGAGGAGCCACCTAACACCGAGGCATTCGACTTGATCTAGGTGGCGTCTCCCAGTCAGCTTTGTGGCGTCAGGGAATAATATTTAGTTCGCTTTACTTTATCATTTATTTTTGTAAGACTTCCGCTATGTAATAAGTACATTTATGATATTTATGACATTTATCTCTATGCACTCTGTTATTATGTGTGTTGTTCTTCCTTGGCGCACATATGAGATGCACCCGGATTTGTCCCTTAAATCTGGGTGTGACAGAAGTGGTATCATAGGAAACGTTGACTGTAGGACGAGACCTAGATAGAAATTGACAAACCCTTACCTACTTACCTTACTCTGATTCTTTCTACACTTAACTTGATCCTGTCTCACTTTCTAATGTTCTACTCTGATCATTCTTACCTTCTCTATTCTAAGACAAGACGGATTTCACACCTTGGAATCCCTACCCCTATGACATTCTTAAGAGATAGGAGGCCTAAGACCAAACCAAAACTATTTTCTATATTTAAAAATGTTGTTTGATTGTTCTGATGAAAAATGTCAGTTTTGCTTCTTTGATTGATTGAAATATTATATATGGACATCTTAGCATGTGCCACCATAAGGTGATGAATTAGCTATGGTAGGTAAAACATTAATCTACTTAGCTAATAAATCCCCCAAAGTAACATGATTCGTAATTACTGTCTTGTCTACTACTCTCTCTTACCATATGTATCTAACTCAGATGGTCAATACCAGGAGGGGTGGTGGAATTGATTTGCCTCCTAATCGACACACTCGGTGGATATATAGACAACCCCAGCCATAGCCAGCAGAGATGAATCCTCCTAATCCTCCACCAGGCAGAGTTGACCCACTGATTGCAGCTCAGATGAGAATGATACAGCAAATGGCGGACACTATGGCAGATATGCGTGCTCAGATGCAGCAGGAACACCAGGAGATGCGTCAGGAAAGAGAAGAGATACGCTAGGAGTTGTGCCAGGAGCGAGAGGAGATACGTCAGGAGAGAAGGGCGCAACAGCAGCTGCAGCAGTAATTTAAACAACAACAACAACAGCAGCAACAGCAACAAGTACCATTACCTCCACCACCACCACCAGTTCCACCTCGTGATAAGCACCGGGAATTTATGAGCCATAAGCCACCGACCTTCACCAGTTTGCCAGATCCACTTGATGCAGATGATTGGTTGAAGTCAATTGAGAATATGCTCAACATCGCCCAATGCTCAGACCGGGAGAAAGTTCTTTATGCCTCAGGTCGTCTGACAGGTCCTGCCGCTGACTGGTGGGATTCTTATACTGCTGCCTATGATGCTGCTGATACTATTACTTGGGCAGAATTCAGTACACAGTTCAGAAACTACCACATTCCAGCTGGATTGATGAAGATCAAGAAGAAGGAGTTTCTGTCATTGAAGCAAGGCAACATGTCTATCAGCGAGTATAGAGATAAATTCATTCAGCTGTCGAGATATGCTCCGGATGAGGTTGCTGAGGATGAGAGAAAGCAGGAGCATTTTATTGAAGGGCTTAATGGACCCCTACAGTATGCATTGGTTGCACACACATTTCCATCATTTTAGAGGCTGCTGGATAAGGCTCTTGCTATTGAACACAAGCGTGTTCAATTGGGAGATCTGAAGAGGAAGGCTATCTCACAGGGACAGGGTAGCAGCAGTGTTCGTCCCCGCTACGTTTCGCCATAGGGTACACCTACTCGTCCAGGAGGTGGACCACGCCCAGCTCAGTACGCTCCATAGGGGTCTCCACGAACACCTCCTACTCGTCAGGCTACTTCCACTAGCACCCCGATGAGGTCTGCAGGACAGAAGACCGGCCCTACATGCTTCAAGTGCAGTCAGATTGGGCACTATGCTAATGTTTGCCCGATGGGGAATTCTGGTACACCAGCTAAGAACAAGCAACAGACTCCTGGCAAGGGATATTCTATAGCCAGGGTTAATCAAGTCAGCGTCGATGATACTCCTGATGGTGCTGACATCGTACTCGGTATGTTTTACATTAATGCAATTCCTGCAACAATACTATTTGATTCTGGTGCTACACATTCATTCATGTCTGCTCGATATGCTAACACCAATGAGATACCCCTGCTAAATATGAGAAAACCAATGATAGTAATCACACCTAAAGGGCCTATTGAGGCAAATCAAATGACATGTAGATTGACATTAACTATTATGGGAAGAGAATTTGGAGCTGCTGCTATAATACTAGAGGCCAGTAGTATAGATCTGATCCTTGGTATGTCATGGTTAAGGAAGGCAAAGGCCATTATAGCATGTGGTAGGGGTACTATAGAGCTCACTAGCCCTAAAGGAGAAACATTTCAAGTTCAAATTGCAGTAACCACCGCTTCCAAACGGGCGACATACTTTATAGCGGAGGAGTTTGTTGGTGACAACATCCGTGTGGTTAGAGATTTTCCGGATGTCTTTCTAGAGGAGTTACCAGGGATGCCACCAGATAGGGAAGTTGAGTTTGTCATTGATCTTTTACCTGGAACTACCCCTATTTCTAAGCGACCATACATGATGGTTGTAGAAGAACTAAAGGAGCTTGAGAAGCAATTAACTGAGTTACAGGAGGCGGGGTACATTCGTCTGAGTTCCTTACCATGGGGAGCACCGGTGTTATTTGTACAGAAGAAGGATGGATCACAACGGATGTGTGTGGACTATAGATCACTTAATGATGTCACTGTGAAGAACAAGTATCCATTACCCCGTATTGAGGATTTATTTGATCAGATGAGAGGTGCTAGAGTATTCTCGAAGATTGACCTCCGATCGGGATACCATCAGATGAAGATTAGACCATCAGATATTCCTAAGACGGCTTTCTCAACCCGATATGGATTATATGAGTTCACTGTTATGTCTTTTGGATTAACCAATGCACCAGCTTATTTTATGAATTTGATGAATAAGGTGTTTATGGAGTATTTGGATAGATTCGTCGTGGTATTCATCGATGATATTCTTATCTATTCCAAGAGTGATAGTGATCATGAGGAACATCTAAGGTTGGTGCTACAGAAGCTACGAGATAATCAACTCTATGCCAAGTTTAGCAAGTGTGAGTTTTGGATTGACAAGGTGCCATTCCTTGGACATATTATTTCTAATGGAGGAATAGAAGTGGATCCTGCTAAAGTGAAGAAGATAATGGAATGGAGTGTGCCCACTACCGTGACTGAGATTCTGAGTTTCTTGGGGCTTGCAGGATATTATCGGAGATTTATTGAAGGATTTTCTAAGATTGCTAAGCCTATGACCTCGCTGCTGGAGAAAGGAAGAGAATTTAAGTGGGATGAGAAATGCCAAGACAACTTTGATCAATTAAAGAAGAGGTTGATGTCGCCACCAGTATTGATTATGCCAGATCTACAGAAGGGATTTGACATTTATTGTGATGCATGTGGCCAAGGATTAGGATGTGTGCTCATGCAAGAAGGGCATGTGATCGCCTATGCGTCTCGTCAGTTGCGGAAACATGAATTGAACTACCCCACTCATGACTTGGAACTGGCAGCCGTTGTGCATGCACTTAAGATTTGGAGACACTACATTTTGGGAACTAAGTGCCAAGTATACACGGATCATAAGAGTTTGAAGTACATATTCACTCATAAGGATCTCAACCTTAGGCAATGCCGTTGGTTGGAGCTTATTAAGGATTATGATTTGGAGATTCACTATCACCCAGGCAAGGCAAATTTGGTTGCAGATGCCTTGAGTCGGAAGGAGCACGTTCACTCCGCTATTGTTGTCCAGCTACCCGATGAATTAGCGAAAGATTTTGAGAGGCTTAACCTGGGGATTGTTACACATACGGAAGGAATTACCATTGAATTGGAACCTACCTTGGAGTAAGAAATTCGTAAAGGTCAGATTGGTGATGCTAAGATTCAGGAGATCAAGGATCTGATAATAGAAGGTAGAGGCCCGGAATTCACAGAGGATGAGCAAGGCACGATATGGTTCAAGAATTGGATCTGTGTTCCCGATATTGATAGTCTTCGGGAAATCATATTGAAGGAGGCACATGACTCAGTTTATTCTATCCACCATGGGAGTACTAAGATGTATCAGGATTTGAAGCAAAAATATTGGTGGTATGGATTGAAGAGAGATGTGGCTGCACATGTGGCTATGTGTGATGTGTGCCAAAGAGTTAAAGCTAAACACCAGAGGCCAGCCGAACTACTGCATCCACTGAAGATACCTGAGTGGAAATGGGAAGAGATTGGCATGGATTTCATTGTTGGGTTACCCCGCACATCTGCTGGGTATGATTCTATATGGGTGATTGTGGACAGGCTAACTAAGGTAGCCCACTTTATTCCAGTGAAGACCACATATTCAGGAGCCAAGTTGGCAGAATTGTATATGGCACGGATTGTCTGCTTACATGGAGTGCCAAAGAAGATTGTGTCAGATCGGGGATCACAGTTTACCTCTCGGTATTGGAAGAAGTTGCACGAGTCCTTGGATACAAGATTGAATTTTAGTTCGGCTTACCATCCCCAGACTGATGGGCAAACTGAGAGGACTAACCAAGTGCTAGAAGATATGTTAAGAGCTTGTGCTCTTAAACATGGTGGAAGTTGGGATAAGAGTTTGCCTTATGCGGAGTTCTCTTACAATAATAGCTACCAGGCCAGTTTGAAGATGTCACTGTTTGAGGCTTTGTATGGTAGAAAGTTCAGGACTCCACTGTATTGGGATCAAACTGGTGAAAGGCAGTTGTTTGGACCTAAGATTATACAAGAAGCAGAAGAACAAGTCCAGCAAATAAGGGAGAATTTGAGAACTGCACAGTCAAGGCACAAAAGCTATGCTGATACCCGGAGGAGACTCCTCGAGTTTAAGGAGGGAGATTATGTCTATTTGAAGGTGTCGCCACTCTAGGGTATGAGAAGATTTAAAGTCAAAGGAAAATTGTCCCCTCGCTTTATTGGACCCTTCTTAATCTTAAAGTGAGTGGGAGAGGTTGCATATCAATTGGAGTTACCGGATCATCTCGCGGATGTTCATGATGTCTTTCATGTATCCCAGCTTAAGAAATGTCTCAGGGTACCTGAAGAGCAGTTACCAATGGAGGACCTTAATGTTCAAGATGACCTGACTTATGCTGAGTACCCCATCAAGATTCTCGATACATTGACTCGAGTTACAAGAAATAAGGTGATAAAAATGTGCAAGGTGCAATGGAGTCACCATGGTGAAGATGAAGCTACTTGGGAAAGAGAAGAAGAGCTTCGCATAGATTTTCCCCACCTTTTTCCTAGATCTTCCTAAATCTCGAGGACGAGATTATTTTTAAGGGGGGTGGGATTTGTAATACTCAAAGTTGTATCCAAAGAATAATAGAGAGATCTCCCCTATTTTATGTGCCTCATTTGCAGCATAAAAAGAGCATACACACAATTTAGAGATTAATTCAAACAAATGATAAAGAAAATGCATCATGTTGGAGTTCTATATGTTTGTGCATTAAATAAAATAGTAAGGACAAAAATAATAGGTTAATAATTACTAGAATTGGAATTAAACCCTAAATTTGAAAATAGGGTTTTGAAAATGGAAGAAGAGAAATGATATAAAAATATGAATAATATAATTAAATTTATAAAATTGGTATTTCTGAACTTCACAAAGGTAATAAGAGAATGATTTGGGTACAAGTCTGAATTCAAAATTCGAAGTTCAAATTTAACTTAGAAATAGAGGAAAGAAAAGAAAGGGTAAAAGAAAAAGAGAAAAGAAAGGGAGCAACTTGGGCCGCGAAACACCAATCCGGCCCACTACAACTTCCACTCCGCGTGGCCCAGTCACGAAATCCCCACGCGCGCGCCCAACGGGCACTGACAATTTGGGCCCGCTCGTCAGATGTTGATCCTCCACGCGCGCTTGGCACCACTAGCCGATGGGGCCGCCTAGTCAGCCGCAAGCGGGGGGAAACAGCTTAGGATCAAGTCAGTGATGCTCGGGGCCCACTCACCAGACACTGCGCTCATCGCGCCCACCTCACACGCATGGCGGAGCGCCGCCGCGACGAATCCGCGGAATCTGGCCCGACCGTTGCGGCACTGACCCCGTACGCATCCGTATAAGTGCCACGACCCCGGACCCATCGATTCCACCTCTTTTCTTGCCTTGCGACCACCACTAACCCCGCCACAAATCGCAGCGTCCGCACGGAAGGTGCCCGCCGCCGGTGACTCTCCTCTGTACACACGCACGTGTCCGCGTGTGTGGGTGAGGGCGTTCACCGAGGACCCGTGAAGCTGACCGCGCCTTCAATTTGAACTGCATGGCCTCAGGGCGACTGGAATTGCTCGCCGTAGTTCGATCTCCGCCACGGGACCGCTTCGCGCCGTGGCCGGGTGTCCCTGCTTCGCCGCCGTCGATAAGAACTCCCCATCCCGATTCGCCCATGCACCTACACCGTGTAGCATCAGTTTGATTTGAGAATCGTGCGCTGGGGGCTTGAATCACGCGCTCGCCGGTGATGGTGCCGCCACGGGAGGATAGCGTCGCCGCGCTCACCCGTCGGGTTTTGGGGGAGTGTCCGGCGCCGTCAGATTCGAACTGAACGGCCGAGATTAGAGCTACCCGTACCCGTTCGCGCGAGTGTGCTGACGCCGTAGATCCGCGATCCTACGGTCAGGGTAGGACTGGCTTCATTAAATCATGGGCGTAGGATCGGGATCCAGCGGACGACATTGCGTACCGGTTCGCTTAGACTTAGGTTTAATCTGGCACGTCGGTCGTTGATCCAACGGCCGAGAATCGCCCGTAGCCTTCGCCGTGGCAATCTTCGTAAAGAGCCCCTGCACTTTTTCTTAAATAACCCACCTTCCACCACGGCAGTGTTCTGAGTCTTAGGTTTAGTTATGCAGAGGCTGGCCCCTGGACTTTCTGAAAATTGGTGCCTAGTCCAGTGTGGATTAAAAATAGAGAAATAATATTAGAAATTCGTTTTTAATACAAAAACAAATCTAGAAAATTGTTTATTCCATAGAAAATTCATTTTAGCTCCAAATTGAACCATTCCAATTCCTATAATTTTGTAATATTAATGTCTATCATTTAGTGTCTCTGTTTTGACATGAAAACAGAAAGAAAATTTATTTCTCTGCAATCCTATTTCAAGCACATTAAACCTTAGGAAATTCATAACTTGCAATCCATAACTCCAAAATTAACGATTCCTATTCCTAGGTTCTTATTTTAATGTATAGATTTCTATTGTGTATTTTATTCACATGTTTGGTGCAATGTTAATTTATGCTATACTATGTATGTATTGTGTTGATGCGAGTAGACGAGCAAGCCACTGTGGAATCTGAGGTTCAGCAAGTAGAAGTAGCTGAGCAGGAGCTCATTGAAGGCAAGTTGTGCCCTTGATCACTTACTTTTTCCCAGCCATGTTCTTATTAATTATAATGATCTGCATAGGTTAATTTTGATGGGATCTTTTAGGTTACCCCAGTTTTGGTTATCTTTATACCTTGCTCACCACTGAAATATTTTTGGGTAGTACCTGCTATTGCTTTATGTGGATTTGGGTATGGAGATACACTATTCATGATTATTCTTTTATTATCTTTTTATTATTACTGTTCATGTTAAGATCATTAAGTTAATGGGAACATGGAGCGACCACCCGGGAAAACAGTGCTACCACAAGGGTTTAATTGGACGCCCTTGGCTGATTAACTAGGAAAGCTAGTGGAGGTCTTCCTTACACGAAAGGGGCAAAGGCAGTAGGGGAGTGGTCAGTGTAGGGAGGTTCTTGGGTTGATTTTGCTGCGATGGCGGCCAGGCGAGGGATTCCTGCACTGGATCTTCCTATAAACTGTAGCGGGATTTCTGAAGCTAGTGGAACTTTATAAAGGCCTTGTAGTGTTACCCTGCCTCGCCTCCTCGGTAGAGGTGTATAGGATTGGCTGTCTCTTGGCAGATGGGTAACATGACTTGTGGGTAAAGATGCGCAACCTCTGCAGAGTGTAAAACTAGTATACTAGCAGTGCTCACAGTCATGAGCGGCTCGGACCCTCACATGATTAATTTATGGAACTTAAATTTAAGTTGACATTTGCATCGCATTTGGGATTATTTTACTATTACTTTTCTTTATTATCATTAAGGTTTGGTATTTACTTACACTTAGTAATTGCTAATAAAATTTTGACCAACTTATAAAAGCAATGCTCAGCTTCAGCCTTTACTTCATTGATCAGCCTTACACTTCATGAACTCCCACCTTTGGTGAGTTCATGCCACATTATTCCCCACGACTTGTTGAGCTATGAACGTATGTGAGCTCACTCTTGCTGTCTCACACCCCCCATAGGAGAAGAACAGGTGGTCGAAGAGGAGCCGCCTAACACCGAGGCATTCGACTTGATCTAGGTGGCGTCTCCCAATCAGCTTTGTGGCGCCAGGGAATAATATTTAGTTCGCTTTACTTTATCATTTATTTTTGTAAGACTTCCGCTATGTAATAAGTACATTTATGATATTTATCTCTATGCACTCTGTTATTATGTGTGTTGTTCTTCCTTGGCGCACATATGAGATGCACCCGGATTTGTCCCTTAAATCCGGGTGTGACAGACACCCTTCGGTGTGCCCTCTCCCTCTCTGTCTCGTCCGGTCCACGCTCACTAGAGCGTTTTCTTGTGTAGCTGGAGTCCACCACCGTCACCCTGTAGAGCCCCTGCGCCTCCACCGTCGTTTCGCGACGCCAGCGCTTCTGCTCGAGGTGAGCAACCTGCCCGTGCCCTTAATTTGGTTATCGTCACTCTATAGCTCGCGCGATTGCTCGTCGGAGCAATCCAGCGCCGCTGTTAGCCCGCTCCGCCATGGTTTGCGCCCTCTGGTGCCCCTGCGCCGGTGTGTAGGCCATGGCCGAGTTCGCCAGACCTCCCTGATTGTGCCTAGGTTAGTCCCCGAGCCTCTAGTGCCCCATCGTGGCCGGTCTACTCGTCTCCAGCGAACTCTCGCCGTGGGACCGAGCGGCGCCACCGTGCCCAAGTCAGCCCTGGCCGTTAGATCTCGGCCGTCTGTCCGAGATCAGATGGTTTGGACTTAACCCGAGTAGATCTAATCCTAGCCCTTCGATCGGGATCTGACCGTCCCTCTCTCTTCCCCCTCACCCGTGTCTCTGCCCCTGGGTCCGGCTGGTCAGCCCGCCCTGGCTCGCTGGCGTCCTGGCCCCAATTGTCAGCCGCGCGCGCGCCCGCGCTTGCGCGATCTAATCTGGACCGTTAATCTGTGATCCGATGGCTAAGGTTACCCCGTACCCCTTTGCGTGTGAGTTTTGCTTAAGAACCCCCTGGTTTTAGGAAATCAACCCACCGTCCTCTGTTTTAGCGTGTAGGCCCCTGGTTTGTTTTAATTAGCCCCCTGGACTTTTATTTAATCACAGATTTAGCCCTAATTTCATATTTGAAACTTCAAAACTTTTTTTATTTCATATCTTTTTCATATGAACTCCAAATTTAGTGGTTCAAATTGCAAAATGTTCACAAGATTATTCTCTGTCCAAATAAAATATGACCAACTATAATCTGTATACTTTATTTTTACACTTAGAATATAGGATTAATGTATATGTTAATTTATTTATTTAATGAAATAAATAAAATGAAAGCCCTAGGAGTTAAAATATATTTAGGCTTGTGAGATTAGTAACATGCATTACATGAATTCATTTTTGGTTTAACTTTTAGGTCTTAATGAGATAAATAGAATTAGGTATGTAATTAGGGATAACACTTAAAGGATAATCAAATTCCTAAATGAGATTAGTCCATCTTATAAGTTAATCTTTTTCTTTGTTTAAATTATCACTTTACCTTTTTGAGATATGTTCCAAACACTTAGAGAGTAATCAATCCCCAATTAAGATTAGTCCATTTTACAACTTAATCTTATTCTCCTTTATTTTAGTGTTACCTCTTTTTGAGTTGTGTTCCAATGTTTGTACATGTTTGATGTGATGTTCATTTTTACTTTCCAAATGTATTGAATGTATGCTCGCTTTACTTAGACAACGAGTAGCTCATGGTTCCTGAGTGTGTTGCTGAAGATCCCTCTGAGCAACAACCTGGTGAAGGCAAGTGTCCTCAGACCTATCATGTCCTACTTTACTTTATAATTCACTGTCCCGCATTACATTATTGAAACTTAAGGATAGACTAGTCTATATTTACCTTATCCTTGTTTGCCTTTTGGGTTATCATTGTTAGCTTTATGATATTGTTTTAACTTAATCAATGAACATGATGTGATCTTTTATGATACGATGATGTTATCCCGATGAGGTTCTTGTGAATACTTTAGGGGCTCACGCTATTTCCTGAGTGCCTCTCCGTAAGGACCTATTTGGGGAGTGACAACAGTGCAACCATGAGGGTGGAATGGGATGCCCTTAGCTGATTAATTAGAGGAACCAGAGGAGTAGTTGGCTTTGCCGTAGGGCCATCAATGGGGTCCAGGCACAGTACTTGCTCTGCCGAGGCTGGTTGCAGAGGTTCTTTGATTTGGTTTTGTTAGTCACCCTTCCTCTGGGGAGATGTACTGTGTTTATCAAACTGGAGAAACCTAACGGGCGACTATGACCTCTAGGAAATCTTTGTAAAGGCTACATAGTGAGACCCTGCTAGGTCACCTTGGTAGTGATCAATGGGGAGGCTAGAACCCCTGGCAGAATGGGAATCACGGCTTGTGGGTAAAGTGTGCGACCTCTGCACAGTATTAGAAACTGGTATATCATCCATGCTCATGGTTATGAGCAGCCTTGGGATCCTCTTCGATTAGAAGAACTTTGGTTACTTTTATGATGATGATTAACAATGGTGATTATAATTCCGATCTCTGGTATTTCCTCTTGAAGAGAGTGCCTCTAGGTAATAACTGGGTTGTTACTAAAATGTGGCTCTACTTATAGTAATAAAACTTGACCAACTAAAAGCAACTGCTTAACCTTAACTCCACATAGAGCTAGTCCACTTTAGCCAAACGGGACATTTGCTGAGTACATTGAAGTGTACTCACCCTTGCTTTACAAACCACCCCACCCCAGGTTGTCCCCACTGTACCCAGTGCTCAGGAGGTGAAGCTGGCAACATGGAGGACTTTGAGGAGTTCTAGGACTACGACGAGTTCTAGTTTACTTTAGTGGCAAACCCCCGGTCAGCTGCCTATGTAGGCTTATCTTCTACGTTTCGATACTCCACACTTTTATATTATTGTTGAACCCTATGGATATGTATTAGACTTTGTGGATGTCTCTGACATCTTGATGTAATTAAGTACCTTTCCGTTATTTAATTCAAGCATTGTGTGATGATGTCCAACTATGTAATCGCTGTGTACGTGAGTTCTAATCCTAGCACGTACATGGTTCGCATTTGGTTTACCTTCCAAAACCGGGTGTGACATAAGTGGTATCAAAGCCTTGTTGACTGTAGGACCGCTAACCTAGACTAGAATGGTCGACCTAAGGACTATAAACCCTTATTCTTACTTGACCTTGGAGTCTTTTCAAAAGTTGGTCATCTTGACCAACTCTATGTTATTTACTTATCTCAAAAGTTTTATCTCACTTTTCTTTCTGTTTACTTTCTGGTCTCATAGTTCTACTCTTACTCTTGTGCTTACGAAGTCTTTTGTAGATGGCCCGTATCAGGTGCACTGCACGTAAGTCTATGATCCCCTTTTTGCCTTCTCGACTGGCAGAGCATCCCCTACGTCGCACGGTGTTAGGTCAGTCCAGTCACCTGGAGAGACTGCATCGTCGCCTGCACGAGGAGCAGGAGCGCCGATGCCAGGAGCAGGAGCAGGAGTGCCGATGCCAGGAGCAGGAGCAGGAGCAGCAAGACTCTTCCCCCTCGCCTCAGCGGGAGGTGGAGTCTGAGAGGCCGCCTTCCCCTGCACCTCAGCCAGAGATTCCCCCTGCAACACCTTAGGGCATCCCGACTGCTAGAGGAGAGCCTGACGAAGACAGAGACAACGACGACGCTAGTGGCAGTTCGAGCCACGACACGGAGCGCTCGGAGGAGTAAGAGCCGGAGGGATGGATCGCTAGATCCATCACTCGTGATGCTGCTCGCGGGTGTCACTTCCACGACGCTCTCGATACCCTATTACGTCGGGCCTTTGACCGACACACTTGGTCTATCGAGTACCGTTGTGTAGTCTACCAGCATCGTCGCGGGTTATACCCGAACCAGTGGGAGGCTACTTGCTTGGTGCGCCGTCCGAACGATGATCTCTAGGGTACAGAGGCCTTCTCAGAGCACTATTCTATCACTGGGAGGGACACTGCCGAGGCAGCCATGCACGATGCAGCACGACGGGCACTTTCTCAGTACTGCTCGTTGTTCAGCGGGATAGCTGATGGCCTTGACCTGAAGTACTACCCTCGCCGTTCGACCGGCAGTGCCGGAGGTGTGTTGTCTCGCCATTAGGTGAGGGCAATCCCAGGCTGAACAGTATGGTCAACCTGGCCGCCGTGCTCAACATAGAGCTGGACCACGCCCTTGACGAGTTGGGCAAGGTTCGGGCGGAGGTTGCGGAATTGCGTGCTGAATGCGCAGCACGCCACTATCTTGATGGTGGTTCTCCCGCCCCTGTTGGGATTCAGCACCCTTACCGTTCACCACCCCATGGTCGCTTCGACTATGGTACCCCAGACTGTAGGACCCGGATAGATTTGGATCCCTAGATCGACAGAGTCAGAGTCTGTAATAATGCATAGTTCAATGTCTTAGTCCAGTCAGTCTAGTTAGGGTTAGTTTGCTTATCTTATGTTGGATGCTTGTTATGATGGTCATGTAATGAAGTTGTATCTTTGTAATGACTATCACCAAGGTGTGGGTATCCCCTGCAACTTGGTGTAGTTATTAATAAAGTCAGTTATTTAGTTGGGTAATCCATTTATTTCCACTTTCCTCTTTATTTGAGAAGCTGTCAGTGAAGATGGTCATTTGTTCAGTGCTGTGAAGATCTCCGTATATCTTTTCTTATGCTGAAAGACTCCAGAGTTATATCTGATATGTGTATGGTTTCTACAGATGTCTGAGAACAGGCGCAGAGGTGCAAGGCGTGCTCAGCCAGAGCAGCAGGCACCCCAGGAGGAGGCAGCCCCGCAGCAGCATTTGCCACCGCCACCCCGATGACAGTTGAGCAGATGTTCATGATGCAAACTCAGGCTGTTCAGGCAATTGGTCAGACCTTAGCAGCAGGTGCAGCAGTAGCCACCCCCACCTCAGCCTCCAGTGCAACTCCAGATGCCACAAGTGCCCAGAGACAAGCGGGAAGAGTTCATGAGGGGCCATCCCCCTGTCTTTGCCCACTCTACTGATCCCATGGACGCGGAAGATTGGTTGCATACTATGGAGCGTGAGTTGCACACTGCTCAGTGCCACGACCGTGAAAAGGTGTTGTATGGTCCCCGACAGCTGAGGGGAGCAGCACAGTCTTGGTGGGAGTCTTACCTCGCCACCCATGCAACCCTGAAGCCATTACTTGGGAAGAATTTAGGGACAACTTCCGTCGCTGCCATGTGCCCGAGGGACTGATGATAGTGAGGAAGGAGGAGTTTCTCTCCCTAAAGCAAGGTCCCCTGTCTGTCAGTGAGTACAAGGATAAGTTTTTGCAGCTGCCCCCTTATGTCCCAGAAGACGTCAACACAGATGCTAAGAGGCAGTACCACTTTCTGAGAGGATTGGTTGATCCCCTCCATTATTAGCTGATGAATCACACTTTCCCCACCTTCCAACATTTGATAGACAGAGCAATCATGACTGAAAGGAAGCGTCGGGAGATGGAGAATAGGAAACGCAAGATTGGTGGACCTTAGGCCGGGAGTAGCAGTCGTCCCCGCTACTCAGGCAACTCACCCCAGCAATTCCAGCAAGGTCACCAGCATCAACGTCAGCACCAGCACCAGAGGCAGTTTCCTCAGCAGCAGCACCGTCAGAACACCCAGTTTGGAGGAAATCAGTACCAGCGTCAGAACAACTAGGCAACTCGCCTTCCTGCCCCAGCAACCAACCCGAATGGCCAAGCAGCCCCAGCACAAGGAGGAGGTTGTGCATGCTTCTACTGTGGAGAACAAAATCACTAGGCGAAGAACTGTCCAAAGATAGTAGCCCAGCAACCGCCAGCAGTCAATGCCCCAGCAAGACAAGGAGCGCCACAACAAGCACCAGGAGTCCGTGGTCAGGCCTACAGCCGTGGAAAAGTGAACCACCTGGAGGCCGAAGCAATCCAGGATGCTCAGGATGTGGCAGTAGGTATGTTTTCAGTTGAATCCTACCCAGCAAAAGTACTATTTGATACTGGTGCCACACATTCTTTTGTTTCTACATCTTGGGTAGAATCACATAACATCCCCATAGAACCAATGATTCCACCTTTAAGAGTTAATTCAGTTGGGGGAAAAGTTCAGTTAGATAGGATTTGTCCGAATCTAAGGATTGAAATAAGGGGGATAGACTTCCCCGCTAGCCTAGTAGTCATGGGAACTCAAGGGTTAGATGTCATCCTAGGGATGAATTGGCTACACAGAAATCAAGCCACTGTCAGTTGTGACAAGAGAACAGTTAAGTTGGTGTCCCCATCCGGAAAGGAAGTAGTAACCAAGCTGTACTTACCTGAACTAGAAGAAGGAGCCTGTCACCATTTATTAGTAGATGACAAAGAGTCCAATCCGATTGAGGCAATTAGAATTGTGTTAGAATTCCTCGATGTATTCTCTAAAGAGTTACCAGGCATGCCACCTGAAAGAAAAGTTGAGTTTGCCATAGAGCTTATCCCAGGCACCGCCCCTATTTCCAAGAGAGCCTATCGAGTGTCCGGACCAGAGTTGGTGGAACTCAAGAAGCAGATTGATGAGTTGTTAGAGAAAGGCTACATCAGACCAAGTACCTCACCTTGGGCAGCCCCAGTATTATTTGTCGAGAAGAAGGATGGCACGAAAAGGATGTGCATCGATTACAGAGCTTTGAACAAAGTCACTGTCAAGAACAAGTACCCCCTGCCTCAAATTGAAGACCTATTTGATCAGTTGAGAGGAGCAGTGTGTTCTCAAAGATAGATCTGAGGTCAGGTTACCATCAGCTCAGAATCCGACCCTCAGATATACCAAAGACAACATTCATCACCAAGTATGGACTATATGAGTTCATGGTTATGTCATTCGGATTGACGAACGCGCCAGCTTACTTCATGTACCTGATGAACAGTGTGTTCATGGACTACCTCGATAAATTCGTAGTGGTGTTCATTGATGATATTCTTATATATTCCCAGAATGAGCAAGAGCATGAGGAACATTTGAGGAAAGTACTTCAGAGACTATGAGATTGCCAGTTGTATGCCAAGCTTAGCAAGTGTGAGTTCTAGATCAGCGAAGTTCTATTCTTGGGTCATATTATAAACCGAGATGGACTAGCTGTGGATCCAAAGAAGGTAGCAGCGATTCTGGACTAGAAAGCACCAAAAGATGTCCGAGGAATCAAGAGTTTCATTGGAATGGCCGGTTACTATCGGTGTTTCATTGAGGGTTTCTCCAAGATTGCCAGACTAATGACAACCCTGCTAGCAAAGAAGGTTGAGTTCAAGTGGACCCCAACGTGCCAAGAATCATTTGAGATGTTGAAGCAGAAGTTGACAACAACACCAGTGTTAGTTCTGCCAGATGTTCACAAGCCATTCTTAGTATATTGTGATGCTTCGTACACCGGACTGGGATGTGTGTTAATGCAGGAAGGGAAAGTAGTGGCATACTCGTCCCGACAATTGAAAGTTCAAGAGAAGAATTACCCCACTCATGATCTGGAGCTAGCAGCAGTGGTTCATGCATTGAAGACCTGGAGGCATTATCTGTATGGGCAGAAGTGTGATATCTACACGGACCACAAGAGCCTCAAGTACATATTCACTCAGTTAGAGTTAAACATGAGGCAGCGAAGATGGCTAGAATTGATCAAAGACTATGACCTGGAGATTCATTATCACCCAGGCAAAGCAAATGTGGTTGCAGATGCTCTTAGCAGGAAGAGTCAAGTCAATATGTTGGCCACTCACCCGATGCCGTTTGAGCTAGCGAAGGAATTCGATAGGTTGAGTCTCGGATTTCTGAACAACACTCAAGGAGTGGCAATTGAGCTAGAGCCCACTCTAGAGCAAGACATCAGAAAAGGTCAGAAAGATGACGAGAAGATCAATGAGATCCGGTAGCTAATCATAGATGGGAAAGGTCTAGATTTCCGTGAAGATGTAAAAGGAGTGGTATGGTTCAAGGATAGGCTGTGTGTTCCCGACATCACCTCGATCCGGGAACTGATTCTCAAGGAAGCTCATGAGACAACATATTCTATACACCCTGGTAGCGAGAAAATGTACCAAGACTTGAAGAAGAGATTCTGGTGGTATGGTATGAAAAGAGAGATAGCAGAATATGTGGCCAGATGCGACAGTTGTCAGAGGATCTAGGCAGAACATCAGAGACCCGTAGGATTGTTGCAGCCATTGCAGATTCCGCTGTGGAAATGGGATGAGATTGGGATGGACTTTATAGCTGGCCTGCCCCACACTCGAGCTGGTTATGACTCCATCTGGGTAGTAGTGGGCTGTTTAACAAAGACGACCCATTTCATACCAGTCAAGACCACCTATAACAGTGCAGTGTTGGCAGAGTTATACATGTCTCGGATTATGTGCCTGCATGGTATTCCAAAGAAGATAATATCGAATAGAGGCACCCAGTTTACTTCTCACTTTTAGCAGCAGCTACATGAAGCTTTGGGTACACACTTAAAATTCAGTTCAGCTTATCACCCGCAAACAGATGGCCAGACTGAGAGAACCAACCAGATTCTTGAGGATATGTTGAGAGCTTGTGCTTTGCAAGACAAGTTAGGTTGGGGCAAGAGGCTACCATATGCAGAATTCTCCTACAACAACAGCTATCAGGCCAGTCTAAAGATGTCACCATTCGAAGCACTTTATGGGAGAAATTGCAGAACTCCATTGCATTGGGATCAACCCAGCGAAAGGCAGGTGTTCGGTCCGGAAATTTTGCTTGAAGCTGAAGAGAATATCAGGATGATTCGGGAAAATCTGAAGGCAGCACAGTCTAGACAGCGAAGCTATGCTGACACCAGAAGAAGAGAACTCAGTTTTGAAGTGGGAGACTACGTCTATTTGAAAGTGTCACCTATCAGAGGAACCAAGAGGTTCGGAGTCAAGGGCAAGCTAGCACCTCGTTATATCAGGCCGTATCAGATTTAGGCAAGACGTGGAGAAGTGGCTTATCAACTCAGCTTGCTAGAGAACCTGTCTGTAGTGTATGATGTGTTTCACGTGTCTCAGTTAAAGAAATGCTTGCGAATACCAGAAGAGCAGTTGCCAATGGAAGACCTTGAAATTCAAGAGGATCTGACATACATTGAGAAGCCAACGCAGATTCTGGAGACAACAGATCAGGTCACCCGGAGGAACACCATCAGAATGTGCAAAGTCAAATGGGGCCATCACTCAGAAGAAGAGGCAACCTGGGAAAGAGAAGATGATCTGAGAGCCAAGTACCCTGAACTCTTTGCTAGCCAACCTTGAATCTCGAGGGCGAGATTCTTTTAAGGGGGGTAGGTCTGTAACACCCTGAATTTGGGGGTATAAAATTTCTTTCTTATGATCATCCAAATTCAGGTGTTACTCCTCTCTATCTCACTCTAGTTTCTCTCTCTAGTTTTCTCTCTCTCTTTCTCTTTTAATTAGAATTAGTTGTATTAGTGAGGGATTATTTATTTTATTTTGTCCAAAACATATGAGTCATGGAATGTTGCATCATATTGAGCCTAAATATTCTTTGAATTGTTGCACATATTTGATTTGGTTTGAATTTGAAACTTGAATTGAATTTGAATTGAAAACCCTAGAGAAAATAAATAGAAAAGGCAATAGAAATTCCAGGAAAATAGAAAAGGCCAATTCAGCCCAGGTCCGCCCATTTAGCCCAGCCCCCGCGTGCGTGCCTGCGCCTTCTGTGTCTGACAGGCGGGTCCTGCCTATCAGCGCCAACCAGCGCGCTCACTCCTCTCCCTCTCTCTCCCTTCCCCGTGGGCCAGAGCTATCGGCGCCGTTCTCCCCCCGCGCCCTCTCTCTCTCTGACCTACCGTCCCCACCTGTCTGCCCATCTCTAACCTCTCGCCCACGATCTCCCTGTCGTGGATGCACCCACGACCGCGCGTTCTCTGGCCATGTTTGAGCCCTCGCGCCCCTTTTGAGCCCCACGTCCTGCTCGCCCACCTCCCCTCTCTCATTTGTGCCCTCTGCCCAGCTCCCTCACCCTCTCTCTCGCTCTGCCCGCACCGAGAGCTCCGCCACCACCCACCGACGCCCACCGCCTGTTCCGTGGCCGCCGTTGCGCCCGTGCCCCGTCTAGTGCCATGGTGAGCTTCGCCTTACCTTCAGCTACTTAGGACACCCTTTGATGTGCCCTCTCCCTCTCTGTCTCGTCTGGTCCGCGCTCACCGGAGTAGTTTCTTGTGCAGCCGGAGTCCGCCACCATCGCCCTGTCGAGCCCCTGCGTCTCTGTCGTCGTTTCGCGAGGCCAGCGCTTCTGCTTGAGGTGAGCAACCTGCCCGTGCCCTTAATTTGGTTATCCTCGCTCTATATCTCGCGCGATTGCTCGCCGGAGCAATCCAGCACCACCGTTAGCCCGCTCCGCCGTGGTCTATGCCCTCTGGTGCCCTTGCGCCGAAGTGTAGGCCATGGCTGAGTTTGCTAGACCTCCCTGATTGCGCCTAGGTTAGTCCTCGAGCCTCTAGTGCCCCACCGTGGCCGGTCTGCTCGTCTTCGGCGAACCCTCGCCGTGGGACCGAGCGGCACCACCGTGACCAAGTCAGCCCTGGCCGTTAGATCTCGGCCGTCTGTCCGAGATCGGATGGTTTGGACTTAACCCAAGTAGATCTAATCCTAGCCCTTCGATCGGGATCTGACCACCCCTCTCTCTTCCCCCTCACTCGCGTCTTTGCCCCTGGGCCCGGCCGGTCAGCCCGCCCTGGCTCGCTGGCGTCCTGGCCCCACTTGTCAGCCGCGCGCGCGCCCGCGCCCGCGCGATCTATTCTGGGCCGTTGATCTCTGATCCGATGGCTGAGGTTACCTCGTACCCCTTCGCGTGTGAGTTTTGCTTAAGAACCCCCTGGTTTTAGGAAATCAACCCGCCGTCCTCTGTTTTAGCACGTAGGCCCCTGGTTTGTTTTAATTAGCCCCCTGGACTTTTATTTAATCACAGATTTAGCCCTAATTTCATATTTGAAACTTCAAAACTTGTTTATTTCATATATTTTCATATGAACTCCAAATTTAGTGGTTCAAATTGCAAAATGTTCACAAGATTATTCTCTGTCCAAATAAAATATGACCAACTATAATTTGTATACTTTATTTTTACACTTAGAATATATGATTAATGTATATGTTAATTTATTTATTTAATGAAATAAATAAAATGAAAGCCCTAGGAGTTAAAATATATTTAATCTTGTGAGATTAGTAACATGCATTACATGAATTCATTTTTGGTTTAACTTTTAGGTCTTAATGAGATAAATCGAATTAGGTATGTAATTAGGGATAACACTTAAAGGATAATCAAATTCCTAAATGAGATTAGTCCATCTTATAAGTTAATCTTTTTCTTTGTTTAAATTATCACTTTACCTTTTTGAGATATGTTCCAAACACTTAGAGAGTAATCAATCCCCAATTAAGATTAGTCCATTTTACAACTTAATCTTATTCTCCTTTATTTTAGTGTTACCTCTTTTTGAGTTGTGTTCCAATGTTTTTACATGTTTGATGTGATGTTCATTTTTACTTTCCAAATGTATTGAATGTATGCTCGCTTTACTTAGACAACGAGCAGCTCGTGGTTCCTGAGTGTGTTGCCGAAGATCCCTCTAAGCAACAACCTGGTGAAGGCAAGTGTCCTCAGACCTATCATGTCCTACTTTGCTTTATAATTCATTGTCCCGCATTACATTATTGAAACTTAAGGATTGACTAGTCTGTATTTACCTTGTCCTTGTTTGCCTTTTGGGTTATCATGGTTAGGTTTATGATATTGCTTTAACTTAATCAATGAACATGATGTGATCTTTTATGATACGATGATGTTATCCTGATGAGGTTCTTGTGAATACTTTAAGGGGCTTAGGCTGTTTCCTGAGTGCCTCTCCGTAAGGACATGTTTGGGGAGTGACAACCCGGGATAACAGTGCAACCATGAGGGTAGAATGGGACGCCCTTAGCTGATTAATTAGAGGAACTAGAGGAGTAGTTGGCTTCGTCGTAGGGCCATCAATGGGGTCCGGGCACAACACTTGCTCTGCCGAGGCTGGTTGCAGAGGTTCTTTGATTTGGTTTTGTTAGTCACCCTTCCTCTGGGGAGATGTACTGTGTTTATCAAACTGGAGAAACCTAACGGGCGGCTATGACCTCTAGGAAATCTTTGTAAAGGCTACGTAGTGAGACCTTGCTAGGTCACCTTGGTAGTGATCAATGGGGAGGCTAGAACCCCGGGCAGAATGGAAATCACGGCTTGTGGGTAAAATGTGCGACCTCTGCAGAGTGTTAGAAACTGGTATATCAGCCGTGCTCGTGGTTATGAGCAGCCTTAGGATCCTCTTCGATTAGAAGAACTTTGGTTACTTTTATATGATTAACAATGGTGATTATAATTCTGATCTCTGGTATTTCCTCTTGGAGGGAGTGCCTCTGGGTAATAACTGGGTTGTTACTAAAATGTGGCTCTACTTATAGTAATAAAACTTGACCAACTAAAACAACTACTTAACCTTAACTCCACATACAGCTAGTCCACTTTAGCCAAACGGGACATTTGCTGAGTACGTTGAAGTGTACTCACCCTTGCTTTACAAACCACCCCACCCCAGGTTGTCCCCACTGTACCCAGTGCTCAGGAGGTGAAGCTGGCAACATGGAGGACTTTGAGGAGTTCTAGGACTACGACGAATTCTAGTTTACTTTAGTGGCAAACCCCCGGTCAGCTACCTGTGTAGGCTTATCTTCTACGTTTCGATACTCCGCACTTTGATATTATTGTTGAACCCTATGGATATGTATTAGACTTTGTGGATGTCTCCGACATCTTGATGTAATTAAGTACCTTTCCATTATTTAATTCAAGCATTGTGTGATGATGTCCAACTATGTAATCGCTGTGTACGTGAGTTCTGATCCTGGCACGTACATGGTTCGCATTCGGTTTACCTTCCAAAACCGGGTGTGACAAATGCCGACTAGAGACTCTATAGGGCGAAAAGTAACAAGACAAGATCGAAGCCTCTTTTGACCAGTCCAGGTGATGCACCCATGTACACAGGTTACCCTCGACCCCTCCCTTGACCTATAAAAGGTAGGGGGAAGCAGTAAAGCAGGGACATGAAAAAACACAAGTCGCTAGCATTTGCGACTCATCAAACTCCATACTTCTCTTGCCTTCCACTTCAGAGGCTTGGGCCTTAGGTCCTTCCTTACTTGAATTTATAATATACCCTATTACAAAATCTAGTGAAGGGTACGTAAGATACCCAATTGGACATAGGAACCTGTTGCCCAAACCAATATAAAATCTTGTGTCTCCTTTGCACATCATCTGTATTAGACGCGCAAAGTCTTTAAAATTATATCCAGTGTTATCAAAACAGCGACAGTTACTTTCATTTATTTAATTAATGTTGACTCAGAAAAGATGTCAATCGGCTCAAGGGAGTCAATCAGTGCAACTAACACAATCCAATCCGCGCAACTTGGCCAAATTTGATGTTTATTGTGCTATTATGCATTTGCATCGCGATTCACCGGCAACAACACACCCTCTCTAGTTTTAGGAAAAGCCAGGTGGCACATCTAGAACCCCTAACTAGAGTCGCAATTAGGAGAGATGATTGTAAGTAGTGCACCTCCTAGCTCCTCGATGTCCAAATGATTCACTGCCAGTTTCCCATGATGACAATGAGACTTACTAATCTAGCTTCATATCAAAAGACCTGAACCCTCCAACCTTAGTATCATGACTCCTCTGATTAACAATTGTGTCACCAATCTTATTGATCTTGCTAATAAGGCTAATTACTATCGACAAAATGAACAACATAAGTAAGAACTTGAAAGCATATGGCTCAATTAAACAACTACAGATGTATGATTAAGACATAAAATGTGGGATTTACAAACTGATAATGGTGACTATTCAAAGACATATTGATGTGATCTAAAGCAAAATTCAAGTCCTAACATGAGTGGTTGCTGCTAATTATATAGTCTAAGGGGCATGTAACGATTTCTATTTGTGTTCATAAGAGTCCCGACATGTTACTATGGATGGCAACAAGCATATTTACCTGCGTGCTCGCGGGTAAAAACCCTATAGGGTTCTGGTTTGGGTCTAAGTTTATACCCATGGACACGGGTGTGGGTTTGATTCTCAACCCGATGGGTTTTCTCATGGATATGAAATGGCTATACCCATGCATGTAAACCCGTGTAACCACATTATGTGTTTGTGTGTATGTGTGAAATGTGTGTACAATTATGTACCCATGGGTAGCAGGTACGAGTGGCATATTGTACCCATCGTAGATAACAGATGCAGGTACAGATTTAGTATTTACCTCTTAGGTAGGAGTTTCCAAACCATGTACTCACTAGTTTCATATTATTTGCCACCCCTACATGTTACAAGGCCCAAATGGCTCAAAACACAATGATGCAACACCTTAACATATTATGTGCGCGCATGATGTGAAACGTTCTCGTGGACATGCAATAGCAACTGCGCGAGTCGGTGTCGGGGCTGGTGTCGGACGAATACGGGAAGGAGACACATGCTCCTACGCCCTCTACCGAGAATGGGGTGACACAGAGGTGGAGGCATGAGGGGAGAGAGAAAAGAAGTAGAATGACGAACGAGGTGGTGGCAACTGAGGCGAGGACCATCATTATCGTGCATAGGTATAGATGACCAAATGGGTCATGTCTGACGAGCCGATCCGAGACACGACCTATTTAATAGTGACTGGGCCAACCCGGCACGAGCACCGTGTGGTGCTTGGACCATAGCCTCGGTCCGTAGTGCTGGCCCGGCCCAACATGATTATTTTTTTTATTTTACAAAAAAATATATATACAATTTATATTTAATATTATAAACATCTAATCATGATGTTTTACTGGTTAGATAGCTTCAACCAATGTCTCACTTCTTCCATCAGGGTGTGGGTTCAAACCTCACCTCCTGCATCATTTTACGTTGAGTTGGTTTAGAAGAAATGTTGGGACTTTTTTGCAAAAAGATGAGCGGGTGACCGTTAAAACTGGTGCTTTAAGTATAGTAGAGATTATTATTAATATTTCTGCATAAAATTATTAAAATACAATTAAATTCATAAAATACTCCAGTGTCGACCGAAAATTGTAAATAGGTTACCAGGACCAATAAACATCATATAAGAACATAAAGTCCCCGTATGAAAATGATAAAGTAAAGTACACTAGTACAGAGAAGATCTATACTGGCGGTCGTAAACCTATTTTTAGTGGCGTTTATCGTAACCGCCAGTGCTAGGGGCCAGTACAAATCATCATTTTTACAGGCGGGTAACTGAAGACCGCCAGTGAAAATTGATTTTCACTGGCGGTCGACGTAATAAAACCGCCAGTGAAAATTGATTTGCACTGGCGGTCGACGTAATAAAACCACCAGTGCAAATCGATTCCAGGAAACATAAAACAGATTTTAAAAATAGTAAAAAAATTTATTTTTATTAGGCCCACCCCGCCCGCCCGTCTCCGTCGGAGTCGCGGCATTTTTCGCGTAAATTTCGCGCGCTACGCGGTTATTAGTAATCGAACCGTCGACCTCACCCTCGCGCGTACCCTCCACTACCACTCCGTCTATGACATACTTTATGTCTAGTTTGTAGTTGTTTTCTCCACATATTACAACCATTTGAGTGTAAATTGCTTATTTGAGACCCTAAACGAATTCAAATAAAAAAGTTGTCAACTACAAAGATAAATAACTTTTGAAGTTCTACAACTTTTATTTTGACACTTTTTTCATCCGAGGTAGTTTGCAAAATTTGAATTTTAAATTTGACTTACTTAGATTCAATTTTTGAGAACCGAAATGAGTTCAAATAAAAAAGTTGTCAACTACAAAGTTTCATAACTTTTAGAGATCTACAACTTTTATTTTGGTGGTTTTGTCATACGAGGTCGTTTGAAAAACTCGAAAAATTAAGGATAAAAATGATTTCTAGTGGCGGTTCCTTAAGAAAACCGCCACTAGAAATCGTATTTCTACTGGCGGTTCCTTAAGAAAACCGCCAGTAGAAATCCATGGCGGTTTTCTTAAGGAACCGCCACTAGAAATAGCACAGTCGGTGATAACCGGATCCGTCTGTAAAAATATATCGTCCCGCAGGTGTTGAGCCTTTTTCTACTAGTGGTATTGATTATGTCGAAACTTGGATATTTAGGGTGATTCCACATGTAACTATCTGAATATCCGAAATCTGAAATTTGGTAAGATATCTAGAAAGATGTCCGGATATCCGAAATATGAAATCTGGACAGGTATCCGAGAAGATATCCAGATATCTGAAATCCGATGGATATGAGTCATCTCATATCCGTATCCGATATCCGAACTGTACTATCCAAAAATTCTATGGATATCCAAAAAAACTGTCTAGTCAAATAATTAGCCTCTTCGAACGGTCAGATGCTCGAATAATATGCATACCGTTTACACTCCTACTTGTCCGGATTGAATTCTAGCTTTTAGTTTTGGATCATAAAATCCTATGGTGTCCAAACGGCTCATAGCAGATACGGAGCTCAATGCTCATCATGCTTTATCACGTAAAGTGTTGTTGATGACGCTAGCATTCTCTTCGATACAACCGATGCTGAGAAATCCAGTAGGAGCTGCCCTTGCCTGTGGTAGCAACAGCAGCTGCCGTAGTTGACAGCGCACCGTCTCCGATTAATTATTAGCTCGTATGTATGCATGTATCGATGGCGACAGATTTAAGCGAGTAGTACCATGCATGATTTATAGTAGCACTTGGCCAACTTGGCCACGCAGCACTTTCGCGCGTTGGCGTCTAGCTACTGCCCCTTTGCCACTCACACAACCAGCATGGCTTTTAGCCGCAAATCAGGCACGGCATGCGTGCCGTGGCTGTGCATTTTCACTTTCTTCTTCTAGGCCTAATTGTTTTAACGTGGCTGTGCCGTGGCCTTTCATATTTCATCCCTACATCTACATTTTCACGGCCGCCTCTCCAGTGGTCAAACGTCTTGACGCTTCACTGGTAGACAACATCTTATGTCGGGGCACCGTCAAAACACCTCATATGCTACCTTCACGCTGTCACCGTGACCGTCTGATCTTCCATCAACAATTCTGACGTACCAAGACGTCCGAGAAGGCTGTTGATACTGATTTCTGCCGCAATTTCAATTAAAATATCTTGTTCATATGTCCCCTCACTTCCTTCAGACGAGGGTATTTGTAGGGTATCTAAGGAGTAGCCCCCTCAAAATATAGGTCTACCCTTGTTATCTACTATATCCTAAGGATATATTGAACAACAGTGTAAACAGGGACTATTACAACCCAAATATTACAAGTACCCATCCTGTGGTCTTCCGCAGGGAGAGTGATGGTCGAAGGCGTTGTCCCATATGAAGGAAACAGTTGACGCCTAAGAGGGGGTGAATTATGACTTCTAAAACTTTTTCTAAACTAGGCCACAAATAAATCCCTAGAACAAAACCTATGCAATAAATCAGAATAGAAATGTGCAAACTAAGTTTTGTTTAAGTGTTTCTATCTCTACCACAATGACTAAGTTTCAATCTAAGTGTAAAGACAAGATTGAAACTTAAATGTTTAATATAAATACGGAAGCTAAAGAGCAAAGTAGAGATGTAAGCTCTCGCGGATGATGCTGGTATTTTTACTGAGATATACAGAACCACGCAAGGTCCCGACTAATCCTCGTTGGCGCCCCTACACAAAGGGAAGCCCACGCGAGGGCCAAACACCTCGGTCGAGTAACTCCGTAGAGAGCCACGGGCATTCTCCACGCGCAAGTGGTGCTCCGCTTCCGACTCCTTTCGGACGCTCCCCGCCATCTGCACTAACGAGCTTCCAGCCAAATCGCCGCGGGCCTCGTTCCCTCCAGTACACTGTGGCGGCCGTAACACAAATGCGGTTGTCACGGTCTCGCAAGACTCTCGCCCCACTCGGTACAATTACAACGACTCGCACAAGAGCCGAGGGGTTGTGTGGTTTATCTAAACTCACTCAACTAACTAGGGTTTACCTAGAGCAAGTGCTAAAGTGGTCTAACTAACCTAAGTACTTCGCAAAGCACCTATGCTAATCACCGAGTGATTCTATTAAGCACTTGGGTCTATGAGTACTTGGAAATGTCTACTATATGCCTTGGTATGTTGCTTTGGCTCCCACACCTTGAAATGGCCGGTTTGGGTGGTATTTATAGGCCCAACACAATTCTATCCGTTGGAGAAAAGCTGCTGCTCTCTACGGCACACCAGATAGTCTGGTGGGGTCATCGGACAGTCCGGTGCCCCTATCCGATGCGCCTAGCCGTTGGATCTAACATCGCAAGTGACCATTGGCGCAACAGGCTTTTACACCGAATAGTCCATACGTCACACTAGACAGTTCAGTGGCTTCTCTCCACCAGTGCCACCTGGAACTAGCCATTGGGCTACTGTTCTCTGGTGCACCGGACAGTCCGGCGTGTGGCACTGGACAGTCCGGTGTGCCACCGGACAGTCCGCTAGTGGCAACACTTATCTTCGTTTCTTGAACTTTACTTGATACTTGTTGATCTTCTTGTGATCTTCATAATGTCTTCTTTTGAGATGTTGCTTTCCTCATTGTCTTAGTCCAAATAACCTTAGCATCATGTGAACTACAAACATAAACACTAGCAAACACATTAGTCCACATGTTATGTTGATCATCAAACACCAAAACCTATTGAGCCAAATGACCCGGGGTCCATTTTCCTTACAATCTCCCCATTTTTGGTGATTGATGGCAACACAACCAAAGCAAGCAAATATAACAATCATTTGAGTGAAAATATGCAATCTACTTGCTAGGATGCATGTTTGTCCCCACAAAGTGAGATTATGGACTTAAGCCTCTATCTAACTTCATAATTCACTTACTTCCTATTTTAGACCAAAGAACCAAAACCACTTGAAGGATTAATTTTTTTAATTTGGTGGTGTTTGGTGTTTGATTCAATTTTCATTGCTTTGGTCCCTAAACTTCTCCCCCTTTGACATCAACCACCGAAAATGAAGACATTAAAAGCATGTAGGAAGCAAATAAGACTTGCCCTTATAAAAAATTTATCAATTAAAGCACTCAATATTATTGCTCCCACTAAATGAGTTTTCTCTTTTTAGAAAGAGTTTTCTCCCCCTTTAGAGACAAAGAAATACTCCCCCTGATAGGGATCTTCTACTTTAGAAAAAAGCATGTGAATAATAGAGGTGCAAGATATGATTTGATTAGACTAACTTCCCTTATGCATAGGTAATGTAATATGATTTAACTACTTATGCATGTATAGCACCATGGGAAGTATAAGATATGAAATATAGTCTAACCAAATGTTGGAGAAGACATGTAAATAGTGCCAAATGTAGTCTCAAAGTTACCAAATGAAAATCAATGGCGGACCATTTGAAGACCAATGGTAGGCTTGTGAGATACAAGAGTTCTTGTAGATTTGCAGTGAAAGCTTGTTGTCTTTCTCCAGGGACTTCATTTTCCTTACAATGAGACTACCATATGAAATAGACTTGAAAAAGGTGTTAGTCTCAAAGTCTAAGATTATAGAGTAACCTCCCCCCTGAAAGTGTGCATACAAGTTTTGAATACTTGCAGGAGACATGCACTTTGATTTGATATCAAGAGAGGCAGATTATCCATAATCCGAGCTTTGGCACATATAAGTTAAATGATATCAATTGAAGCATACCATTTGAAGTATTTTTACCATATCAATTGATGTATCATTTTCTTAGGAATGTTAAGTAAGCTATGTGTTGTCCTTATCATTTTAAACCATGTAGGTTTGCTTAATAGTATGAATTTGAAATTGAGCAATCCTACCATATGATTTACATAGTATGCATGTATTTAAGTAAATACCAATTGTAATACTAGGCATGAAAGGTAAAACTAGATGCATGAAAATAGATACGTATATCTAAAAACAAGAAATATAATAAATCTAGTTACATTAGTCATGGGTGGGGAAATTTGGGTTCAAAGTATGCAAACCCACTTGGCAATAAACATGATCCAATATGATGTATCCCATGATATACATCCCAATTTTGCCAAGTCTCCAAATTCCCTGATGTCCTTCGGACTCCTCACTTCCCTTTAGGGATCCAAACCTTCTCGGTGCTTTTCATGGTTGAAATAATTTCCTTTGGCACCCAGATACGTTTGGCCCCCTTTCCTTTGTTGTCTTGCTTGTTAGCCTTGATTGTTATCACCTTTCCATTCTTTTTCTTCTTGATCAAATATGGTGTAGAAGCCTTTTTATCCACCTTGTTGATGTAGGTGTTGGAGATTTTGCTTGTTGCTTTTGCTTATCCCCGGTCTTCGCCTTGCATTGGAAAGACTTGTGCCTTCTTTGCGACATAGCCTACAAATCACAGTTTCACCCTCCACAGGCTTGTTCACTCCTGCAGTGGTGTTATCCTGTGGAGGTTGGATTTGTTTGGCTTTGCCTTTCTTGTCATACAAGGCCTTTCCAAGGCGAGCCACCTCTTGCTTTAATTGCTCATTCTCCATTACAATCTCGTCCGAACATGTTTCTATAATAATATCTTAACAAGAACTTGATTGCGGGGGTTAGAATCATCAATTAAATCAAAGCAGGAAGTAGAAGCATCTTTCTTAATAATTCCAGGCATTTCAACCAAAGATACTTCAGGGGTGCTACCAATGTTTTCTATCTTAGTAGTTAGCTCATTATTGTGTATGCCAAGAATTTCCATTTTCCCTAGCAAATTTTCAATAGCTTCTTAGGAGCTAGCTAACTTAGCCTTAAGTTTTTCATTCTTTTAATGAGGCCATCATCGGTAGCAGTGGATGGAGCACTAGACTCTAATTGCTCAATTTTAGTTGATAGCTCACAATTCAAATTTGCAAATGTTTCAAACTTTTCTAGCAAACCTTTATAATCATTTTGGGAGCTAATCAACTTATTTTTCAAGGTTTTAAGTTGAGCTTTTTGCTTAGTGCAAACATCCTAGAAAAATTTAACGGCTTCCGCAAGCTCATCTACGGAGAGCTTTCACTCACCTTCATCATCACTACTACTTTTATTACTAGAGGATGGAATATTCATTTTACCTTTTGCCATAAGGCACTTGCATGATGACCGTGATGAGCGAGATGAGGACCAGTGGCTGCACATCCTTGGAGGTTCATCTTTGCTTGAATAATCATCCTAAGTTTTGACACTTGTTAGCGCATTGCCTTTGCACCTCCCTTTTTTGGGTTCGACCATAGTTGGATAGTTGTCCCTGAAGTGGCCCTTCTCCCCACATGTGAAGCATCATCTCTTTCTTTACTTTTTCTTGTCAATGTTAAAGAGAAGATCCTCTACCTGCAGGGGCACACCCATTAGATTAATCTTGCGGATCATCTCCATTACCTTTCCGACGCGTCAGATTGTTTCTTCGTCCTCGAAGGATAATGTTGATGGTTGATTATCTTCACCATTATCACTTTCTTCTTCTTCCTCTTCTTCACTTGAGGAACTTGAAGTGGGAGCCTTCTTTTTACCCTTCATTTCATCGCATGCAAAAGCATATGGCCTTGAGGAAGTTGGCTCCTCTCCCCGACACATTTTCTCGACATCTCAAAGACCGCGATTTTCCCAATCACAATGGTCAGGGTCATTGTACTCAAGTCCTCCATGTTGTGAAGAATAGTGATGATGCTCCCATATCTTTGTTGTGGTAACAGGGAGATAATCTTCATCACAATGTCTGCATCACATTGCTTATTTATGCCAATAGAATTGAGCTCATTGATGATTAGATTCAAACGAGAATACATATCTTTAACAAGCTCATTATCCTTCATAGCAAAAGAATTATACTCATTTAAGACTAGGCAATGTTTTTGCTCACGAACAATGGATATGTCGTCATGGAGCTCATGCAATTTTAGCTAAATCTCATTAGCAGTTTTCAAAGTAAAAACTTGATTAAAAATATCCATGCTAAGAGATTCATACAAGCAATTTTTGGCTCTAGCATTTAAATGAATTTCTTTTTCCTCACTCGTGGTGGGTTTCTTGGGATTCTTGGGTGGTTTTATCCCGTCACGAGTGACTCTCCAAACACCTAGATCAACAACCTCTAGGTAACAAGCCATTCTAGCACTATAATATGGGGGCCTATGGGTATCCATCCCTTTCTCTAAAAAGCATCGTCTCTTTTAGCGGTGAAGCTAAAGCGTTTCAAATGAGCCAACCTGCCTCTGATACTAATTGAAGGAAACAGTTGACGACTTGACACCTAAGAGGGGGGTGAATTAGGACTTCTAAAACTTTTTCTAAACTAGGCCACAAATAAATCCCTAGAGCAAAACCTATGAAATAAATCAAACTAGAAATGTGCAAACTAAGTTTTGTCTAAGTGTTGCTATCTCTACCACAATGGCTAAGTTTCAATCTAAATACTATAAGTGTAAAGACAAGATTGAAACTTAAATGCTTAATATAAATGTGGAAGCTAAAGGGAAAGATAGAGATGCAAACTCTTGTGTATGACACCGATATTTTTACCGAGGTATCCGGAACCACGCAAGTTTCTGACTAATCCTCGTTGGTGCCCCTATGCAAAGGGAAGCCCACGCGAGGGCCAAGCACCTTGGTCGAGTAACTCCGTAGAGAACCGCGGGCCTTCTCCACGCGCAAGTGGTGCTTCGCTTCTTGCTCCTCTCAGACGCTCTCTGTCATCTCCACTAACGAGCTTCTGGCCAAATGCTGCGGGCCTCGTTCCCTCCGGTACACGGTGGCGGCCGTGACACAAACGCGGTTGTCACGGTCTCGTAAGACTCTCACCCCACTCGGTACAATTACAACGACTCACGCAAGAGCCGAAGGGTTGTGTGGTTTATCTAAACTCACTCAACTAACTAGGGTTCACCTAGAGCAAGCGCTAAGGCAGTCTAACTAACCTAAGCACTTTGCAAAGCACCCACGCTAATCATCGAGTGATTCTATTAAGCACTTGGGTGTATGAGCACTTGGAAATGTCTACTATATGCCTTGGTATGTAGCTTGGGCTCCCACACCTTGAAATGGCCGATTGGGGTGGTATTTATAGGTCCCAACACAATTCTAACCGTTGGAGAAAAGCTGTTGCTCTCTGCGGCACACTGGATAGTCTGGTGGGGTCATCGGACAGTCTGGTGCCCCTGTCCAGTGCGCCTAGCCGTTGGACCTAATATCTCAAGTGACTGTTGGCGCTGCAGGCTTTTATACCGGATAGTCCAGACGTCACACCAGATAGTCCAGTGGCTTCTCTCCACCAGTGCCACCTGGAACTAGCCGTTGGGCTACTGTTCTCTGGTGCATCGGACAGTCTGGTGTGTGCCACCGAACAGTCCGGTGTGCCACCAGGCAGTCCGCCAATGGCAACACTTGTCTTTGTTTCTTGGACTTTGCTTGATACTTGTTGATCTTCTTGTGATCTTCATAATGTCTTCTTTTGAGATGTTGCTTTTCCTCATTGCCTTAGTCCAAGTAACCTTAGCATCCTGTGAACTACAAACATAAACACTAGCAAACACATTAGTCCATAGGTTATGTTGATCATCAAACACCAAAACCTATTGAGCCAAATGGCTCGGGGTCCATTTTCCTTACACCATACAAAGGAAGGATCCGACGAAGGCAAAGTCCCCTCAAGCCTTATTTGCATCATTCAAACACTCTATTCATGGTGGCAAATACTATCATGTGATTAGTCATAGTCAATCGGGTATATGATTGAGGTCTAGTTTGACCTTCTCCCCAACATTGTAGATATAAATAAAATTGAAAGGAAGGTAGAAAAAGTGGGCAAAAATGCAAGGCCAGGACACTCCACTGGGCTTTCTTTCCACACTATTATGGACAATCAAATATTTTGAAAAGTTGGATTTAATTATCAACTAGTTGAAAGGGAAATATGGTTAACCATTTCCTATAATCAATTTTGGTGGTTGATGACCAACGCAAACAAGTGGACTAACTAGTTTGTCTAGAATTCATGGATTACAGGTGCATAAGGTTCAACACAAACCAAGAAAGAAATCCGGTTAGGGACACAATAAAAAATGGAGCAAAGAACTTGAGTGTGCTGAAAAATGGCGCACCGAACTGTCCGGTGTGCCACCGGACAGTGTCCGGTGCACCAGGACTGTACAACTTCGAATCAGCCACTCTTGGGAATTCCAGGGCGCACTCCGCTATAATTCACCAGACTGTCCAGTGAGCCAGTGGAGCAACGGCTAGCTTGCATCAACGGTCGACTGCAAAAGCGCCTGTCTCGGTGAACAGTGCACGACAGAGTCAGAGCAGTAAAGTCAGAGGGCACCAGACTGTTCGGTGCTGCAAGAAGACAAAGGCTCCAACGGTCGACCAGCTCACAACCCTAATGGTTAGCTGACGTGGAGGAGCACCAGACAATGAACAGTGGGTGTCCGGTGGCGCACTGGACTGTCCAGTGCGCCCGTCGCCAGCAGTCTTGGCCAATGGCTACAAAGTGGTTGGGGGCTATAAATACCCCCAACCACCACATCCTTTGGCATCCAAGTTTTTTGAAGATCATGTTCAATACAAGAGCTCTAGCATTCATTCCAAGTCACAATTCAAAAGATCAAATCCTCTCCAGGTCCCAAATTCATCTCAAACACTTAGTGACTTGTGAGAAAGAGATTTTGTGTTCATTTGCGCTCTTGTCGCTTGGATTGCCTTCTTCCTTTCTCATTTCTTTTCTCAAGTGATTTATAATCGAAGCAAGAGACACCTAAGTGTGTGGTGGTCCTTGCGGGGTCTAAGTGTCCTAAGAGATTAAGGAAAAGGCTGTGACGGAACCTCCCAAGTTATTAGGCCCACCTACAGTTGTCCTTGTCCAACGGACCTCAGACAACCCTGCAGGTGCCCTCTGAATCACTTGACAAGTTCGGTATCTGCTTTTCTTACCTTTCTTAAGAGCGTTTCACCTATCACGCAGACATTACAAGCATCGGAGATATGAAAATGCGAAAGCAGTTATATTAACTTACCTTTATTGAAAAGTAAGATAGAGTTATAATATTACAGACCAGAAATATAATATACGAGTGCTGAGTATTATTATTACGAATCATGGGAGGCAAAACCCCCTCCCGATAAGTATTAAACAAAAGTTTTATGGAGGATCTTTTCCTCCCGCAGCTTTACTCCTGGTGCTCTTCTTTTGGTACCACCTTAGAACAGAAGCAACAAAAGTTGGTTGCTTCCTCACCTAAAAACAATATGGAATGAAACCCTTAGTATGGGATTACTCAGCAAGTCTTACCCGACTAAAGAAAAGACTCTCAAGGGTATGCTGGCTTTAAGGGAGTCAAGGTAAGGCTTAACAATAATCAAGGACTCTGTTCGCAGAAATGCTTACTAAAAGTGGATCCTTAAAAATCCAATTTTACTTGTCAGGTTAAGTAAGATTACCTGTATCTATAGTTCTTTCTACCCTAGTTCAAACACTTGACCTGCACTAGCCAATTTCTTAACAACCCTTCATCTTTACTGGAGTTCTACGTATAGGTCAGTGACCAAGTCTTCATAACCACAAAGGCACGGCGATCCGAATCGATTATACTCAGCTGAGGATCTCCGATCACACGACATATGTAGCACTTAACCCTTGCATATGTCAACCTGCTACCAGGGTTCTTAAGACCAGATCAGGTTCACGCCAACCGAGAGCACAGATACACCACCGTCCAGTCTCTTACCACGGAGGGTACACGCTACTCTCGCCATCTCTCCACTCCCATTGCGTGGTATCTTATTCTGGCCTTAGTCTGCCCGAGGCAAAGCTTACCCATGACGAGGCATGTGACCAGTTAAAGGGTCCTCGGTCATCAAGCCTACATCGACACGGTCCTTAATCGACTCAGACGGAGACACTACACCGAGACTCTCTTCTCGTGCAAGTCACCCACCCGGTCTCAGCTTAATCATTTCAAATCCCAAAGTTTGGTACCTAGCAGAGGTACATCTTTTTTGATGTTGAACCCATCATGGCCATGATGGATCCACCATCAAGTTTTCTTTTCAAAAACATCCCTCCCACTTTGCAACATCATCTTTTGTAAAAACAAAACATTTTGTTTTGCTAAAGCAAGACTAAGCATAGGAAAAACCTTTTGTAAAACAGGGATTCCAAGGAAGGTAATCAAATTCAAGGAAGGAAATGCATGAATTTTTTTAGCAATCAACTCCTATTACCTAATGCATCAAGCAAGTGAGAAAGAGTTTAAAAGAATCAAGGAGGTGGCAAATGCACCGGGGCTTGCCTTGGTTTACAGGTGAATCAGGCTCGGTCCCGGAGATGTCAAAATAGAAACAGCTACCTGCCTGATGTTCCTCAGGTGGTGGTGGTGAAGTTTTCCTTTCTTCTACTTCAACTTCCTCCTCGTTTTCTAGATATAATCATACATAGTAATGAATGCTTATGTAATGCTCATGAGAGTGCAAAGATAATAAAAGTTTATTATCTAAAATCTTGAATACAATTTTCCGTCACGGATCTCCGAGAACTTAGGGTTTCCGGAGTCAACAGTGAAGTTCAAAGAGCAGGGGGTAGGGTTTTGGGTTCTAAGTATCAAACAAGGTCCAAATCATACCAAACTCTACCCAAAGCTTCTACATAATATATAAGGGTCATTTAAAAAGTTTGGGGATTTTTGGGATTATTATCTATTTTCTAAATATCCAGAAACAGAGTTTTAGATTGTTTTAAATACTCTATGATTTCTTGTTTGGATTAAAAATCCTAAAACTATTTTTGTTAAATTCTATGGAAAATTAGGAATCTAGCAAAATTGGTTTGGTATTTTTACCATTTTTCTACAATTTTCTACAGATTTCCAAATTTTCATAGAAAAAGAAAAGAGGAAAACTTGAACAGTATTGGGATCATTTCAGCCGAGGCGGCCCAGCAGAGACCGGATTCGCCCGCACGTGCGCGCCCGTGTTGATTTTGCACAAAGGTCCCCGAAGACTTGAATAACTGGTTAAGAACCCTAACTACTATTCAAATGGGTCACTAACACATACAGAAAATTCCCTGGACTTTTATTTCTTTACCGCGCCAGGACCACGACGTCGCACGACGGAGCTTTGAACACCAGCGAGGTTAGACCAGCCAGCTGGCGCAAATACTGGTGTTAATCTTTGGTTTAAACCTAATTCTAGCTCTGAGGAGTGTTTCCCCTCAACTAATTTCTAGATTGGAGCCCTACAGTGCTCTGCCCACGGTGACAGCGGCAACAATGGATATCTAAGCGTGTTCCCGATGATCTATGGCGGTCTATCCAATCCGAGGGGTCGAGGAGCTTGAGGAGGACCTAAGAACGCTAGAACAAACAACTGAGAATGATGCGTCACGATGCCCGATCTTCACGACGTAGGATCAATCTTTAGATAACTAGCTTCAAAGAAGCCAAGATAACTTGCTACAAGCAGTGATAACTAGTGCAACCTGACAAATAAAACTCGAAGCCAACCACCGTCTTTAACCGGTAGCCTAAATCGAGGATTCGCCCAACCACACTCTCAAAGAACCAACCAACACAGCCTACAATCAATCGAGGGGACCTCGAAGGGAGTAGGAGCACCAATTGGGAGCGGATGAAGCCACTGCTTCTGCAATCCCGCGAAGGAATTCACAAGAGCAAAGGGGTAGAGATCACTCTCAATATTTGTTAGCACATAGCTGAACAAAAGGGTTCTGTTTTAGATTATCATAAGCTGCCTTACATCATAGACATAGGGGGGTATTTATACTAGTAACAACCAGCCTTAGAGAGGTATAAACACGAAACACAAGTGTTTTCACGTGCTGATGTGAAGGAGCCTCTTCGGGAGATCTGTAGAGTTGAATTCCGTGTGGCTGTTTGACTTCTGTGTAGCCTTCAGTATTTTGATAATAACTTTTCCTAGAAATCTCCAAATGACATGGGACTGGTTGCGTTGGAAAGCTAACTTGATAAGCTTTCTCACCATATATAGCATGCTTAATGAAACTTCGTAGAATGATGCAGTTTAATATGAAAACTTGGTCATCAAGCTGACTGTTGACCTTCTGACCAGTCGGCACTAAAGTAAGTCGGCTGCCTTTCTGGTAGATGTGGTTAAGTCGGCTTTAGAAGCATTAGAAACTAGACTTTAAGAGCTTTCCAAAAAGTACTTATGGACCTTCATAGATTTTGGGAATAAAAAGATATGACTGTTTCTTCTGGACGGTTCTGTTGCACTGGACTGACTCGGACATAGCTTTTATTGCTGATTCGCCCTCGATATGTTTTGTCCTTCCTCTTTGGTGAACCTAAGTAATATCAACATACACGACTTAGGTAGCATAAAGTTCTCATTAGTGTTTAATTGAAATTCATAAAGTAGCGCGTGCACCTCTTGTTGTAGCTTCTTAGCTCGGCTACGTGTAATTGGTCCATTAAAGACTAGCGCGTGCACCTCTTGCTGTAGCTTCTTAGCTCGGCTACGTGTAATTGGTCCATCAAAGACTCGGGTTGATGATGATGTTGGTTGTACTTGAGTTGATGTAGTATAACTTGAGGGTTGTAACGTGTTGCTTAATGGCGTGGTCATATCATCCTCCTCCCCTTGAAAAGGAGTCGTCCTCGACTCTAAACTGTCTTCACTTGTAAATGGTAAGAGATCAGCAACGTTGAACGTGTTGCTCACGCCATAACTTGGTGGAAGATCTATCTTGTATGCATTATTATTGATCTTGGCAAGAACACGAAATGGACCATTCCCTCGTGGCATCAATTTGGATTTGCGCTGATCAGGAAAACGCTCTTTGCACAAGTGAATCCAAACCACGTCCCCCGATTTAAATAATACTTTCTTCCTATGCTTGTTCATGCTTGTAGCCTTGCGCACTGCTTTGAGCTCAATTGTTTCATTGGTCCTCTCATGTATCTTTTTTATATATGTCACATGCTTGGAGGCTTCCATATTGGTTCTTTCATTCGTTAGAGCTGGCCAATCCTTGATTGCCTTCACCTTGGATTCATCCACTTCTATTCCCTTTCCTAAAACAACAAAGCCAAGAAACACAACATGGTCTGTGCAAAGACTACACTTCTCAAGATTAGCAAATAATTTCTCCTTTCTAAGCTCATCTAAGACTTGCCAAATGTGTTTCACATGTTCATCAAAAGATTTGTTGTAAATTAGAATATCGTCAAAGTAGACAACAATAAATTTTCCAATGAAATTTCTTAAGACATGGATCATTATTCTCATAAAAGTACTAGGAGCATTTGTCAAACCAAATGGCATCACTAACCATTCATACAACCCAAATTTTGTTCTAAATGCAGTTTTCCATTCATCTCTAGTTTTAATTCTTATTTGATGGTATCCACTTCTCAAATCAATTTTAGTAAAAATTGTGGAACCACTTAATTTATCAAGCATACCATCTAGCTGTGAATAGGAGGGCGATAGCGAACGGTAATATTAATTATAGCTCTCCAATCAACACACATCCTCCAAGATCTATCTTTTTTTGGTATTAAAATCACAAAAACATCACAAGGGCTTAAACTTTCACGAACAAATATTTTATCAAGAAGTTCTTGCACATGCCTTTGTATTTCCTTAGTTTCTTCAGGATTGGTTCGATATGGTGGACGGTTAGGAAGTGCAGCCCCTGGAATAAGATCAATTTGATGCTCGATCCCTCGAATTGGAGGTAGTCCAACCGGTGTTTCTTGTGGAAACACGTCTTCAAAGTCCTGCAAAAGATCAGCCACAACACTAGGAAGAGATGTTATGTCATTAGGAGAAATCAAAACATCTTTGTTCACAAGTACAAAGAGCACTTGATATGGGTTGTTCCTCACTTCTCTCAGCTCAAATTTTGTGGCTAGCATAACTAGATGTTCTCCCTCTTACTTCATTTTATCTCTTGAATTTGGCTTGTAGCACTCGCTCACCGAATTGTGGATGGCACTCAATTTCTTTTGCTCTTCCCCTCCTCTACTTGCGGTACTAATTTCAGTTTTCTTTTGTAAGTGTTCATCCATGATTTGTTGAGGGGTCATAGGCTTGAGTACAAACTTTCTCCCTTTCAGATCTAGCGTGTATTGATTTGTTATTCCACAATGCCGAGAATATCGGTCATATTGCCAAGGTCTTCCTAGCAGCATGTGACACACAGACATGGGTGCAACATCGCACTCCACTGTGTCAACATACTCTCCAATCTTGAACGGAACTTTCACCTTATAACCAATCTTGATATCTCCTGATTCATTGAACTATTGGACATGATATGGATGAGGGTGTCGCTGCAACTTTAGACCAAGCTTTTCAACCATCTCACGACTGACAAGATTATGACAGCTTCCTCCATCAATGATCACCTTTACTACTTTGTCTTGCACTTTTGCTCTCGTTTGAAAAAGATTATGTTGCTGTCCAATTTCAGCTTCTTTCATTTGAACACTCAATATTTGTGTAACCACAAGAGCGGTACCATGCTCAAAGTCACATCCCGTATGTTCTTCAGATTTATCAATGTCATCTACATTTCCTGCTTTAGCTTCCTCTTTACTAGCTGATGTATATTCTCCATCATCGGTCACAAGGATCACACGTTTATTTGGACACTCCTTAATGGCATGACCTTGACCTCCACATTTGAAGCACTGAATACCACTACTCTTGGTTGTAGAGCCCACTGATGTAGAAGTGGATGCTGCTGATTTAGAACCCATGATTGGAGCAGCAGCTTTCTTTCCATTATAATTGCTTTGAATGTGGGATTGCAAGTCTCCAGTTGAACCTTTTGACGCTAAGGGTGCAATAGTAAACCTTGAGCTTCCTCCAGTCATGGTCCGTGCACCATATGACAAAGGTTTGTTGTTCTTAGCATCTTGCTGCAGCTGGCGTTCAGCTTTGGTGGCTTGATGTACCAAATCAATAAGACGTTGGTATGGCTGAAACTCAACAATACGCTGAATGTTGCGGTGTAACCTAGCCATAAAACGTGCAATGGTTTTCTCTTCGTCTTCATACACATTGGCTCTAATCATGGCTTTCTCCATCTCCTTATAATACTCCTCAACAGAGAAACTTCCTTGCCTCAAATTCTATAATTTATCAAAAAGATCACACCGATAATGCTTCGGCACAAAACGAATTCTCATTTCTCGCTTCATCTCTTGCCAAGTAATAATAGGGTCCTCTCCATCGTCTTCACGATCACGAAGAAGTTGTTCCCACCAAATCAGAGCATATCCTTCAAACTCAAGAGATGCCATTGCAAGTTTCTTTTCCTCTGAATAATTATGTAGGCGGAAGATTTTCTCCACCTTCAATTCCCATGTGAAATAATCTTCAGGATCAGATCTACCATCAAATTTTGGCATGGTAAACTTAAGTTTCCGAAATCTCTCTTCTTGGTTGACGCATCTATGATGACGACGACCATAGCGATGTTGGGACTGATCATCATCGTTCCCAAATTCAGATTCCTCATTGTCATCATTTCTTCGATTCCGTCCTCTTCCTCTACCACGTGCAGCACCTTGATTCCTCCTCCCATGTTCACTTGCTCTTCTAGAATAATTTCCTTCACCTTCTTCCCTATCTTCATCATGGTTTCTTGCACCATCAGGGAGTCGACATCGACCTCTGATTTCAGCCATAAGTGTCTGAAGATCTTGTGCCAACCGATCTTGCTTGTCTTCTATGCTTCGTTTTAGCTCATTGAATTGTACCAGGGTGACACATTCTTCAATCTCAACGTTGGGATCCATCTTCCGGCGAAATTAGTGGCAACAAGGCAACAAATATAGGTGGAATATGAAGCTATATAGAATCTCACAACCTCACCACTCTTACCAACCAAAGCTCTTATGAGGTCCCTGCGGGTTGCAAGAAAAATGTGTGGTGGTAACAAGAAAGTGGTGGTTAAGCGAATACAAGACTAGAGTACCGATTACGATGGCTTACATGTGGAGCTTGGTGGGGAATAGTAAACAAGGAATGCAATCTGAATCCTAGCTGTTGTAAAGTTAAATAACAATCCAACTAGAAGTTCACTGCCTAGTGCTGACCACAAGATTCGAGTGATGTAAGTAGATCAAACACACGCGCAAAAAAATTTCAGATTTGATGCAAATCAAGGAGTATGATTAGAATGCAAGTGTTGCAATCAGACCCAACCAAAATTTTGCACTAAATGACAATAGCAAACTGGTTGAACAACTTGATGAACTTTCAGCACTTGTGCACATAAACAAACCGATCCTTTTTTCTTTCACAATCTTGCTCAACACTTTTTTTGGGGTACTTTTCTTTCTTCTCTTTTTTTGATACTCATTTTTATAGAACTAAACACAGAGATCTGATATGGTATTGCACACTTTATAATAATTAACAAAGAACTCAACCAGCAGCTATAACTTAAATAGGATCAAAGTTAACGCGAAGGAAATGGTGAGGGTTTTCAGATTTTTTCTTTTTGTGGATATTTTTAGATATATATAAGAGGCTCAAAGGGAACACAAAGGATAGAGTGACCAGCAACTAAACAAAGACTCTAAGGACTGAAACTTAACAAAACTCACTAGAACAACAGATTGAAACAAAGGGCTATGGCAAAAATATTTTATGGCTTTTTGGTGGATAGGACGAACACAAAATATATGTAGCGAAGGGTAAAGAATCCTACCGTGGCAACTGAGGCTTTGATACTAGATGATGTGTCATGATGCCCGATCTTCACGATGTAGGATCAATCTTCAGATAACTAGCTTCAAAGAAGCCAAGATAACTTGCTGCAAGCAGCGATAACTAGTGCAACCTGACAAATAAAACTCGAAGCCAACCACCGTCTTTAACCGGCAGCCTGAATCGAGGATTCGCCTAACCACGCTCTTAAAGAACCAACCAACACAGCCTACAATCAATCGAGGAGACCTCAAAGGTAGTAGGAGCACCAATTGGGAGCGGATGAAGCCGTCGCTTCTGCAATCCCGCGAAGGAATTCACAAGAGCAAAGGGGTAGAGATCACTCTCAATATTTGTTAGCACACAGCTGAACAAAAGGGTTCTGTTTTAGATTATCATAAGCTGCCTTACATCATAGACATAGGGGGTATTTATGATAGTAACAACCAGCCTTAGAGAGGTATAAACACGAAACACAAGTGTTTTCACGTGCTGATGTGAAGGAGCCTCTTCGGGAGATCTGTAGAGTTGAATTCCGTGTGGCTGTTTGACTTCTGCGCAGCCTTCAGTATTTTGATAATAACTTTACCTAGGAATCTCCAAATGACGTGGGACTAGTTGCGTTGGAAGGCTAACTTGATAAGATTTCTCACCATATATATCATGCTTAATGATACTTCGTAGAATGATGCAGTTTAATACAAAAACTTGGTCATCAAGCTGACTGTTGACCTTCTAACCAGTCGGCACTAAAGTAAGTCGGCTGCCTTTCTGGTAGATGTGGTTAAGTCGGCTTTAGAAGCATTAGAAACTACACTTCAAGAGCTTTCCAAAAAGTACTTATGGACCTTCATAGCTTTTGGGAATCAAAAGATATGACTGTTTCTTCTGGACGGTTCTGTTGCAGTGGACTGACTCGGACATAGCTTTTATTGCTGATTCGCCCTCGATATGTTTTGTCCTTCCTCTTTGGTGAACCTAAGTAATATCAACATACACGACTTAGGTAGCATAAAGTTCTCATTAGTGTTTAATTGAAATTCATAAAGTAGCGCGTGCACCTCTTGCTGTAGCTTCTTAGCTCGGCTACGTGTAATTGGTCCATCAAAGACTCGGGTTGGTGATGATGTTGGTTGTACTTGAGTTGATGTAGTATAACTTGGGGGTTGTAACGTGTTGCTTAATGGCATGGTCATATCAGAGAAGCTTGAACTAACCTGGAGTAGACTGGCCGTGGTGAGGGTGTTTGAGGTGGTGGAAACCGAATTGGGGGAAGTTCAAAATTGGAGCTCACTAGTGATCGACTGAGGACAATTCTTGTTGGCTGGGTGCGTGATGATCCAATGGAGCTCACGGCAGGGTCAATTTATACTAAGCGAGAGCGGTGGCCGGGAATTTGAGCGACGACGCGCGGCGGCCAGAGGGACCAGGAGTTACTAGCGCGCGATTAGTGTCCGGTTACCGTGGCCATCTCCCCGGCGATGGACAGAGGATTACAGCAGGTCACGGCGACGCAGTGGAGGTGCTAGGGCATGTGGTGCCAAGCCGTGAGGCGGCTGTCGCCGGCGAGCTTATCCAAAGCGACCGTGGCAACTTGGTACGGTGGCCGGAGTTGTTTACTGGCCGGACTTTATCCATGGGATGATATTTACACGACTCCGAGCGCTATCCAGTCTATCCGATCATGAATCACGGCGGTGAGGGCACGAATCTACGCGCGGCTCATCGGCGGCGAGCTGACCGAGCGGGCAGTCTGATTCGGGCACTGTACCATGGAATTCATCTTTAGTGCGCCTGACAGCCAAGGTTTAGGGCAGGTTTTTTTTCAAATTTTCCATGGCAACATCATCATCCTTCTGCACCAAAGTTGTAGTCCTATAGATCAGCTTTATCTTTGTTATAGCAGTCCTAGTCTTATTCCTACTGGATTTAGCTCAAATCCGATCTCAGGTTTGACCAACAACGCTAGTGGCCATATTTTAGTCAGCAACCCGACTGACAGCCCAACTTGGCGCCTATTTTTCTCTTAATTTTGCATAACAACCATGCTTACTCTCTTAAGCAAAGTTATTCCCCTTGGATGAGTTTACAATATTGATGTGGTGACCTAGGGCAAAAACCTTATAATTTGGCAGATATAGGACTCCAAAGTTGAGCTACTTACACTGATTTCAGACTTAGCCATATGAGTATTAGTGTGGCTATTTTGCAAATTAGCCCAAAACTCAAGGTTTAACTTGCACATTCACATATTTGTGAACCATAAGACTTAAGACACCTAAACTTCATGGTTTTTGCACTTTAGTCCAAAAGTGCACTAATTTTGCACTTAGCCCCCTAGGGTTTAGGTTTAGGGCTTTCCAGGGTCCCAATTAGGGTTTCTTGCACTCTTAGGGTTTGGATCCCACTTGAGTTCATCTATGGTGACACTTTATGACTTTTTCAATTGGATTTTGAAGTTTTTACTTGTTTAAGGCTTGTTTGTGCTATTACACCCAATCTAGGGTTAAGTTCCCCACTCTAGGATTCTATTTGCAAAAGGTCATACCAATACAACTTGTTTGAAATTTTTGCCTAGTGAATGCACTCTAGGTGTGACAAACATATGAAATGCCAATGCTTATGATGTTATGCTCAAGTTTTCATGACAGTAAAACCAGGGGTGTTACATCTTTTCCCCCATAAAAGAATCTCGTCCCGAGATTAAAAGTCCTAGGGTAAGTAATGGAAAAGGAAATACTTCACACTTTTATTTCCTTATTTCTGGTACAAGGCAGGGGTGGTTTGGGGCTCACTCCTTTATTATAACAATTATATACATATCACAATTTACATGAGGCTAGAAAGCCTGGGAAATTCTTTTCTAAAGAGTCTTGAGTCTCCCATGTAGCCTCATCTTCTGAATGTTGGTTCCACTGTATCTTGTAAAACTTGAGAGTTCTTCTTCGGGTAATTCTATCCCTTTGATCTAGGACTCGAATAGGGTGCTCTGAATATGTCAAGTCTGGTTCTAGGGCAACATCCATTACTTCAATGGTTCGATCAGGAACCCGAAGACACTTCTTTAGTTGAGACACGTGGAACACATTATGTACAACAGACAAGGTTTCAGGTAGTTGAAGTCGGTATGCCACTGGTCCACGTTGTTCAAGAATAAGGAAAGGACCAATGTACCGGGGTGCAAGCTTCCCTTTTACCCCTAAACGTGTTACACCTTTCATTGGGGAGACCTTCAGATAGACATAATCTCCCACCAGAAAATACAAGGGCATTCGTCGTTTGTCTGCATAACTTTTCTATCGAGCTTGAGCTTTCTTCAAATTATGAATTATTCGCCGAACTTTTTCTTCGGTCTCTTTTACCATATCAGGCCTGAAAAAGTACCTTTCCCCTGGTTCAGACCAATTTAACGGAGTACGACATCGTCGTCCATATAAAGCTTCGAAGGGTGCCATCTTAATGCTTTCTTGATAGCTATTATTATATGAGAACTCCGCTAATGGTAAACAATCATCCCATTTTTGTGGGAGTTCTAGAACACATGCCCGCAGCATATCTTCAAGTATTTGATTCACTCTCTCAGTTTGCCCACTAGTTTGAGGATGATAGGCCGAAATGTGGATCAACTTAGTACCCAAGGATTTGTGAAGCTCTTCCCAGAATTTGGATATAAATTGAGGTCCACGATCCGACACTATAGTCTTTGGATATCATGCAAATTGAGAATGCGAGCAATGTACAGTTCCGCATATGTGAGAACCGGGTAATGTGTTTTGACTGGCAGAAAATGAGCAATTTTCGTAAGCCGATCAACAATAACCCAGATGGAATCATATCCTTTTGCTGTTTTGGGCAATCCCACAATAAAGTCCATACTAATATCTTCCCATTTCCATGTTGGTATTCGTAGAGATTGTAATGGACCAGCAGTCTTCATTTGTATGGCTTTGACACGTCTGTAGGTGTCACATCTTGCCACATAGCGTGCGATTTCAATCTTCATCTTTGTCCACCAATAATGTTGTTTTAGGTCATGATACATCTTAGTGCTTCCGGGATGAATAAAATAGCGACTAAGATGTGCTTCATCCAAAATTTGTTGGCGGATTTCTTCATTCTTTGGCACAACTATGCGATTGTTGAACCATACAATGCCTTGATCATCTTTTCTAAAGCACTTGGCTTTTCCGGCCTCTATCTTCTCATGGATGTGCCTCATACTCTCATTATCTTTTTGAGCATCAATTATCCTTTGTAAAAGGACTGACTCAAGCTTTAGCTGATTTAGAGTTCCATGCTGAATCATTCCCAGGTTTAAATTCTCCATTTCTTAGCATAACGTAATGTCAGAAGTCTCCATTGTAAGACAATGACAAAAAGTCTTGCGACTCAAGGCATCTGCCACTACATTAGCTTTGCCTGGGTGATAATGAATCTCCAGTTCATAATCCTTAATAAGCTCGAGCCATCGCCTTTGTCTCATGTTCAACTCTGACTGGGTGAAGATATACTTCAAGCTTTTATGATCTGTATAAATGTGACAGATATTACCCAGTAGATAATGACGCCAGATTTTTAGGGCATGAACCACTACAGCTAGTTCCAGATCATGAGTTGGATAATGTTCCTCATGCTGGCGCAACTGCCTTGAAGCATAAGCTATTACTCGGCCTTCTTGCATTAATACACAGCCGAGACCACTGCCTGATGCGTCACAATACACATCAAAGGGCTTTTCAATATCCGGTTGAGCCAATACTGGAGCAGTGATTAATAATATCTTCAATTGTTCAAAGGCTTCATTACACTTTGAAGACCAATTAAATTTAGTATCGTTCTTCAATAAACTTGTGATTGGTTTCACAAGCTTGGAAAAATCTGGTATGAATCGGTGGTAATAGCCAGCCAGTCCAAGAAAACTTCGGACTTGATGTACAGTGGTTGGGGGTTTCCACTCCAAAATATCCTTGACCTTGCTGGGATCAACCGCAATCCCCTTGGCCGATAATACATGTCCCAGAAATTGGATTTCTTCCAGCCAAAATGCGCATTTACTGAATTTGGCATATAACTGATGTTCTCTCAAGCGCGTTAATACAATTCGCAAGTGCTGAGCATGCTCCTCTTCATTCTTGGAGTATATTAAGATATCGTCAATGAATACCACCACAAACTTGTCCAACTCAGGCATAAACACTGAGTTCATCAAATAAGTGAAGTGGGCAGGAGCATTCGTCAGTCCCAAAGACATTACCAAATATTCAAATAACCCATACCGCGTAGTGAATGCGGTCTTTGCTATATCTTCGGGCCGGATACAGATCTGATGATAGCCCGACCTAAGGTCAATCTTGGAGAATACCCTCGCTCCAGTTAGTTGATCAAATAGAATGTCAATCCATGGAAGAGGGTACTTATTCTTGATAGTAACCTCATTAAGGGGTCTATAATCCACACACATTTGAAGTGTTTGGTCCTTCTTCTTGACGAAGATGGCTGGACAACCCCATGGTGACGAGCTTGGCCGGATGAATCCCTTCTCTAGTAGATCTTGCAATTGGGTCTTGAGTTCTGCCAGCTCATTTGGAGGCATTCGGTACGATCTTCTAGAAATGGGAACCGTACCGGGCTTCAACTCAGTTACAAATTCTACATCTCTTTCTGGTGGTAATCTAGGCAAATCTTCTGGAAAGACGTCTGGAAACTCACATACTACCGGAATATCTTTGATCTCCGGTATGATGGCTTCATATATTCTGCCAAATGGTTTAGCTGGAGTGGCTACGGGGATAGACAAAAGAACTTCTTCTTGGTTATGACTCAACCTGATGGTTCTCCGATCAGTGTTGAGGATTGCTTTATGTTGGGCTAACCAATTCATGCCCAAGATTACATCTATGTCTTGGCCTTTCAGAACAATCATATTAGTAAGAAAGTCCTGTCCAGCCAATGTTACGGGCACTTGGAAAACCACTTCCTTAGTAAATATTTGTCCCCCAGGCGAATGGATTTTAAACCCTTCCCTTGATTCATGGCATAGAATGCAATGTTGCTCCACAAATCTCTTGCTTATGAATGTATGCGAAGCACCAGAATCAAAAAGAATAATTGCAGGGTATTTGGCCACAAGGAACGTACCCATCATCACCGGTTCACCTTCCGGTGTTGTGGCCACTTGAGTGTAATAAACCCGTCCAGTTTTCCTTGTATTCCTGCCCGCGGTATTGGTTGCCGCATTTCCTTTGGAGCTCCCGAAACTCTGTTGATTATTTGCTTGATTCTGCCTCGGGTATGGGCAGTCCTTAATGAAATGCCCGGACTTCCCACAGTTGAAGCAGCCGGTTGATGAGCTTGGAAGAGCAGGGAAACGAGTGCCAGGGGCACCCGGCTGATTTGTAGCAGTGGGGGTAGGGGTAGGACGGATAAACATTGGTTGCTTAGATGGGAAGGAGGGTGGGCGCGATGAAGAATGATTCTGATTGAAAGGTCGGATGACCAACCTTTGCCTTTTCTCGGGGCCCTGATTGGGCCTGTTGCCTCCATAACCCTTGGATTTTCCGGATCCTGCATATTTAGCCTCAACTGCCAGCGCTGTGCTGACAGCCCTTCCATAAGTAAGGTCGATGCAGGTGGCCATCTTTCTTTGCATTCGATCATTCAAGCCTCTCATGAAACAATTCTTCTTTTTTATGTCTATGTTGACTTGATCGATTGCGTATTGGGATAAGTGATTGAATTTATTGAGATACTGGGTAACAGTATCCCCACCTTGCTTAAGCTTCATGAACTCCTCCTGCTTCATATGGAGGACTCCTTCAGGTATATAATGCTCTCTGAAAGCCAACTTAAACTCATCCCATGAGGTCTGATGATCGGCCGGCTGAACGGCCACAAAGTTTCCCCACCACGTACTGGTAGGGCCACACAGTTGTTGTGCTGCAAATAGGGGCTTTTGGGTTTCTGAACACCAAAGAAGCCCAAATTTTTTTTCAATGACGTGGATCCATTCATCTGCCTCTAAAGGATCTTCTGCTTTGACGAACAATGGAGGGCACGTCTCAGAGAAATCCAGATAATATGTTTCACGGGGCCTTGCGGATATGTCCGCCCGCCTTGTTGTTGTAGTTGTTGACCTGCCATCTCCCGCAGGAAGCGGGTATTGTCTGCTGTAGCGTTTACCAAGGCAGCGATGACCTCGGCTAACGTGGGAGGTACTGGAGGTGGGTTTGGTGTTCCTGCTTTTTGTCATTCTTGGTAGCCTCACCGTCAGGCGTCGGAGACCATTCGTCGACCAGCTTCATAGAGGGAGGGGGTCTGAAAAGGTCCAGCTCACCACCAAGTGCTTCTCCCGCTGCTCTAGAAGGTCCGGCTTCCATCCTGACAGGATCCACAGGGACGTTCGGGTGCAGTTGCGAATACAATACATGAGCTTCTTCATGTAGTGTGTTGCAATAAACCTGCAAGCTATCCACGGTTGAGCTAAGCTCTTCCACTCGGGCTCGAGCTCTAGCTTCCTTTGCCCAAGCAAGTGAACGAGAGTTCACAGCCCAGTCAAGCGCTAGATCTCGATCCGCTAGCTGGTCTTGCAGGTGGCGGATGTCTCTTCTTAATTCATTGATTCTTTCGCCATCCGCGACCCATACGCCGTTCCTGCGTCAGAGTTCTGATTGAAGCTGATTAATTTGGGCTTCTAGATCCCCGATCGGATCATTACTACCGCTACAGCTGTCTTCTAGATCCCCGATCGGATCATTAATTTGACCTTCTATACATTGCACTCTTCCTATCTGGTCTTTAAAATAAACTCTTCAGAGATACTTAGGTAAGAAGGGAAGAAATTTTCTATATAAGTCTTAGAAAATCCTTTTTGAAGATGCCTCATAATATCTGCAAAGATGGGCTTCGCTCCGATACCAGCTGTGACAGAACCTCCCAAGTCATTAGGCCCACCTACAGTTGTCCTTGTCCAACGGACCTCAGACAACCCTACAGGTGCCCCTGAATCACTTGACAAGTTCGGTATCTACTTTTCTTACCTTTCCCAAGAGCGTTTCACCCGTCACGCAGACATTACAAGCATCGAAGATATGAAAATGTGGAAGCAGTTATACTAATTTACCTTTATTGAAAAGTAAGATAGAGTTATAATATTACAGACCAGAAATATAATATACGAGTGCTGAGTATTATTATTACAAACCATGGGAGGAAAAACCCCTCCCGATAAGTATTAAACAAAAGTTTTATGGAGGATCCTTTCCTCCTGTAGCTTTACTCCTGGTGCTCTTCCTTTGGTACCACCTTAGAACAGAAGCAACAAAAGTTGGTTGCTTCCTCACCTAAAAACAATAGGGAATGAAACCCTGAGTATGGGATTACTCAGCAAGTCTTACCCGACTAAAGAAAAGACTCTCAAGGGTATGCTGGCTTTAAGGGAGTCAAGGTAAGGCTTAACAATAATCAAGGACTCTGTTCGCAGAAATGCTTACTAAAAGTGGATCCTTAAAAATCCAATTTTACTTGTCAGGTTAAGTAAGATTACCTGTATCTATAGTTCTTTCTACCCTAGTTCAAACACTTGACCTGCACTAGCCAATTTCTTAACAACCCTTCATCTTTACTGGAGTTCTACGTATAGGTCAGTGACCAAGTCCCACGAAGGTACGGCGATCCGAATCGATTATACTCAGCTGAGGATCTCCGATCACACGACATATGTAGCACTTAACCCTTGCATATGTCAACCTACCACCGGGGTTCTTAAGACAGGTTCACGCCAATCGAGAGCACAGATACACCACTGTCCAGCCTCTTGCCACGGAGGGTACACGCTACTCTCGCCATCTCTCCACTCCCATTGCATGGTATCTTATTCTGGCCTTAGTCTGCCCGAGGCAAAGCTTACCCATGACGAGGCATGTGACCAGTTAAAGGGTCCTCGGTCATCAAGCCTACATCGACACGGTCCTTAATCGACTCAGACGGAGACACTACACCGAGACTCTCATCTCATGCAAGTCACCCGCCCGGTCTCAGCTTAATCATTTCAAATCCCAAAGTTTGGTACCTGGCAGAGGTACATCTTTTTCGATGTTGAACCCATCATGGCCATGATGGATCCACCATCAAGTTTTCTTTTCAAAAACATCCCTCCGACTTTGCAACATCATCTTTTGTAAAAACAAAACATTTTGTTTTGCTAAAGCAAGACTAAGCATAGGAAAAACCTTTTATAAAACATGGATTCCAAGGAAGGTAATCAAATTCAAGGAAGGAAATGCATGAATTTTTTAGCAATCAACTCCTATTACCTAATGCATCAAGCAAGTGAGAAAGAGTTTAAAAGAATCAAGGAGGTGGCAAATGCATCGGGGCTTGCCTTGGTTTACAGGTGAATCAGTGTAATACTCAAATTGTAAGAAAGTGTAAAAGGAGAAAGAGTCTTCCCTTACATATATGTGTGTTACCTATATTCATCATTTCATGTGAAAATCACAACAAAAGACACTCAAATAATACATGCATCATGCTGGTGTTTATTGGTTTGTGCATTTGTACACAGTGGAAATGATGATAAGGATACATAAAAGAAGAGAATTAGTTCTAACCCTATTTGCACTCTAGAATTTAGAAAAGAGGAAATAAATGAATATTTTATATAATGCAAAATAAAATCATAATTAAATAACTTCACCACACTTGGTATGATCAAATTGATAATTAGTCTGAGAACAAATGTCCCACAAAGTTAAACTTAAATGGAGGTTTTGAATTGGAATTCAAAATAACGCAAAATAGGAAAATGGAAACATAAAACAAAAAGAAAAAAAGGGAAAACCGTACCTGGGCCCAAACCTCTGCCGTCGGCCCACCTTCCCCTTCTCCTGTGCGGCCTATTACCGCACGCGCGCGGGTGTGCCGACATGTGGACCCAGCCGCGCAGTCACTCATCCCCATCTTCTCCCTGGCGCGTGGGGCCCCCGGGTCAGTTTCCCTCCACACGCAGTCACAACAACCTCGCCGAAAGCCCCGCGCGGTGATGTCGCCGGCGAACTAACCCTGCGGATCCCCCGCGTCTCTGCGCTATATGGCCGACTCCCTTCTGACTCGGCCCCCGCATCCAAACCTCGTCGCCAGGACCAGACCTTAGCCACCATTATCGGAAGCGGAGGGCGAGCCGCCGTGCCGGAATCCCGACCACACCGCATACTGCGTTCTTGGCAACCGGGGTGTGGAGGCGGACGCCATCAGTTCGGGGAGGTGGAGTCGTGTTTTGCACCGTCAGTTCAGGACTCGGCGGTGTGTGCCATTCATCCACCGCCGATTCAAACGTCGCAGGGCCACCATCGAACGCCGCCGGGACATCCTGCTTCACCTGGTGCGGTATGTTTGCACCTATCACACTTAGCTCCTTGTCCAGTATCTACCGCACCCACATTTCGCGGAATTATTTCATTAGGGGCCGCGAATTTGTCGCCGGGGCTCCTCCGACACCCCATGGCCGCAAGATGGCGTGGACTGTGGCGAGTGGTGTCTGGCTGTAGAAATTGAGGGTAGGGGCGAATTTGTCGTGCGCTGCCCGAGGTTTTGGAGCCAGGCGGATCGCGATTGGGGCTAGACACCAGATTCTGGCGAGAGCTCGCCGTTGTCGGCAATGGCGCCACCGCGGCTGAGGAGTTTGAGTCGCCGCCAGCCTCACCTGGGATAGGATGGTCGTTGGCCCTTGATCTCGTGAGGGACGGTCTCGATTAGAACACGGATACCAGTTCGGCTTGGGTTCATCCCCACCGTCCGCTGCGAATCAAATGGGTGGCAAGCAATCTAGGTACTTAAAAATATGCACCGTTGATGCGAGATCTAGGGGACTGCATTGCGCAGGGATTTCGGATGGTGTTCGGTCTAATCCGGGCCGTCCAGGATGGATCCAATGGCCCGAGATTCGTGGTACCCCTTCGCGGTGCACTTTTGCATAAGAGCCCCTCGGGAAGTAGGAAATAGAACCCGCCATCCACCTTCACTGCGCTCTGTGTCTATAGATTTTTACCACGTGGCCCCTGAGTTCTCTGTTAATTGTGCGCCCAGTCCAGAGAAATAATAAAGCAGAGAAAATCATTTAGAAAATAATTTTTAGCACATATTTAAATGCAGAAACTTGTTTAAATTGTAGAAAATTCATATGAACTCCAAATTGGTCCATCCCAGTTCCTAAAATTTTGTAATTTTATTCTCCATCACTTAGTGCCTCTGTTTTGGCATGAAAACAGTAAGAAAATTAATTTCTCATCTAATCCTATTTTAATCACATTCAACCTTAGGAAAATTCATAACTTGAAATCTATAACTCCAAATTTAGTGATTCCAGTTCCTATGATCTTATTTTAATGTCTAGATTATTACTGTGTATTTTATTTACATGTTTGGTGTAATGTTAATTTTTGCTATACTATGTATGTATTGTGTTGATGCGAGTAGACGAGCAAGCCACTGTGGAATCTGAGGTTCAGCAAGTAGAAGTAGCTGAGCAGGAGCTCATTGAAGGCAAGTTGTGCCCTTGACCACTTTTTACCCAATAATGTTCTTTAATATCATTTATCCACGCATAGGTTAATTTTGATGGGACCCAATAGGTCACCCTAGATTGTTTATCTCATTACCTTGTTTACCCTTGAATCACTTGGGTAGTTTGCTATTGCTTTACCTGGTTTTGGGATAATCATTTATTACCTCTATGTTCCAATTCTTTTGTTATTCTATTTATGTTCATGTCAAGTTCATTAATGTTAATTGGAACATAGAGCTTAACTTGAGAACCACGTGCCACCACAAGGGTTTAATGGGACGCCCTTGGCTGACTAATTAGGAAAGCTAGTGGAAGACTACCTTACCCGAAAGGGGCAAGGGCAGTAGGGGAGTGGTCAGTGTAGGGAGGTCCCTGGTTGATTTTGCTGCGATGGCGGTCAGCCAGGAACCCTGCATTGGAACTTCCTATAAACTGTAGCGGGTTTTCGGAAGCTAGTGGAACTTTGTAAAGGCCTCGTAGTGTTGCCCTGCCACGCTTCCTAGGTAGAGGTGTATGGGATTCGCGACCCCTTGGCAGATGGGTAGCATGACTTGTGGGTAAAGGGTACAACCTCTGCAGAGTGTAAAACTGGTATACTAGCCGTGCTCGCGGTCATGAGCAGCTCAGGACTCTCTGATGTTTAAATTATGGAACTTAAATTTAATTTTGTCATTTGCATTGCATGGGTTTATTATTAAATTTGTTCTATTACTTTATCTATGGTTTGGTATTTACTTACACTTAGTAACTGCTAATAAAATTTTGACCAACTACTTAAAAGCAATGCTCAGCTTTAAACCCCTATCATTGATTAGCCTTACACATCACATGAACTCACACCTTTGTGAGTTTATGTCCACTGGTTCCCCACAACTTGTTGAGCTATGATCATGTGTGAGCTCACCCTTGCTGTCTCACACCCCCCCACAGGAGAAGATCAGGTGGTTCAGGGGGAGCCGCCTAACACTGAGGAGTTCGATCTGATCTAGGTGGCGTTTCCCAGTCGACATTGGCGCCGACGATCCTTAGTTCGTTTTATCTTCATTACTTTATTTTGTAATAAGTCTTCCGCTATGTAATAAATACTCTGATGTTTTATGACATTTATCTCTATACACTCTGTTATTATATATGTTGTCTCCTTGGCGCATGTATGAGATGCACCTGGCTTTGTTCCTTAAAGCCGGGTGTGACAGAAGTGGTATCAGAGGAAATGTTGACTGTAGGACGAGACCTAGATAGAGATGGACAAACCCTTTCCTACTTACCTTACTCTGACTCATTCTATACTCATCTCATCTTGATCTCGTCTCACCTTTTTGCTATTCTACTCTGATCATTCTTATCTTTTCTACTCTAAGACAAGATGGATTTCACACCTTGGAATCCTATGACTATGATCTTTCTAAGAGATAGGGAACCTAAGACAAAATTAAAACTATTTTCTCTATTTAAAATGTTGTTTGATTGTGCTGATGCTAAATGCCTGATTTGCTTCTTTGATTGATTGAATTATTATAGATGGACATCTTAATATGTACCACCATAAGGTGTTGAATTAGCTTTGGTAGGTAAAATATTAATCTGCTTAGCTAATAAAATTCCCCAAAGTAACCTGCTTTGTAAATACCTGCCTTGTCTACTATTTTCTTACCATATGTATCTAACTCAGATGGTCAATACCAGGCGGGGTGGTGGAATTGATTTGCCTCCTAACCAACACACTCGAAGGATATATAGACAACCTCAGCCACAGCCTGCAGAGATGAATCCTCCTAATCCTCCACCAGGCGGAGTTGACCCACTGGTTGCTGCTCAGATGGCGGTGATGCAGCAAATGGCGGACACCATGGTTGATATGCGTGCCCAGATGCAGCAAGAACGCCAGGAGATGCGTCAGGAAAGAGAAGATATACGACAGGAGTTGCGCCAGGAGCGAGATGAGATACGCCAGGAAAGGAGGGCACAACAACAGCAGCTGCAACAACAAATGCAACAACAACAACAGCAGCAACAGCAGCAACAAGGGCCACTGCCACCACCACCACCACCAGTTCCACCCCGAGACAAGCATAGAGAGTTCATGAGTCATAAGCCACCTACATTCGCTAGCTCACCTGATCCACTGGACGCGGATGATTGGCTGAAGTCCGTTGAGAAGATGTTGAATATTGCACAATGCACTGATCGGGAGAAGGTTTTATATGCTTCTGGACGTCTGACAGGTCCTGCTGCTGACTGGTGGGATTCTTATACTGCTGCCCATGATGCTGCGGATACTATTACTTGGGCAGAGTTCAGTACACAATTCAGGAACTACCATATTCCCGCTGGTATGATAAAGATCAAGAAGAAGGAATTTCTGTCGCTGAAGCAAGGAAGTATGTCAGTCAGCGAGTACCGCGACAAGTTTATTCAGTTATCCAGATATGCCCCTGAAGAAGTTGCTGAAGACGAGAGGAAGCAGGAGCATTTCATTGAAGGACTTAATGGACCACTGCAGTATGCTCTAGTGGCACACACATTTCCGTCATTTCAGAGGCTGCTTGATAAGGCCCTGGCTACTGAACATAAGCGTGTTTAGCTGGGAGATTTGAAGAGAAAGGCAATATCTCAAGGACAAGGAAGTAGCAGTGTTCGTCCTCGCTACAGTTCACCACAGGGTACACCGACTCGACCCGGAGGACCACGCCCAGTTCAGCAATCACCACTGAGGACTCCACCTCCTCGACAGGCTACCCCTACTGGCACCCCGACGAAGTTTTCAGGACAGAGTCCAGGCACCACATGTTTCAAGTGTGGGAAGACTGGTCATTATGCAAATGTCTGCCCACAGAGGATGGCTACTACTCCAGTTCAGAACAGGCAGCAAACTCCAGGATCTGGCAAGGGATATTCTATTGCCAAGGTTAATCAAGTCAGCGTTGATGCTACTCCGGATGGTGGGGACCTCGTAATTGGTATGTTTTATGTTAATGCAATTCCTGCAACCATATTATTTGATTCTGGTGCTACACATTCATTCATGTCTGCTAGATATGCCAACACAAATGAAATACCACTGCTAAATATGAGAAAACCCATGATAGTAATTACACCTAAAGGGCCTGTTGAGGCGAATCAAATGACACGTAGATTGACATTGACCATTATGGGTAGAGAATTTGGAGCTACTGCTATAATATTAGAGTCAAGCAGTATAGATTTGATCCTTGGTATGTCATGGCTAAGAAAGGCAAAGGCCGTTATAGCATGTGGTAGAGGTACCGTAGAACTCACTACCACTAAAGGAGAAAGATTTCAAGTTAATATTGCAGTAACCTCCTCACCCATGCGTGCAATGTTCTTTATACCTGAGGAGTTTGTTGGTGACAACATCCGGGTGGTTAGAGATTTTCCGGATGTCTTTCCAGAGGAGTTACCAGGGATGCCACCTGATAGAGAAGTTGAGTTTGTTATTGACCTCTTACCTGGAACCGCCCCTATTTCTAAACGGCCATATAGGATGTCCGTAGAGGAGTTGAAGGAACTTAAGAAGCAGTTAACTGAGTTACAAGAGGCTGGGTACATTCGTCCGAGTTCCTCACCTTGGGGAGCACCGGTCTTGTTTGTACAGAAGAAGGATGGATCGCAGCGGATGTGTGTGGATTATAGATCTCTTAATGATGTTACGGTGAAGAACAAGTACCCGTTGCCCCGCATTGAGGATTTGTTTGATCAAATGAGAGGAGCAAGAGTATTTTCGAAGATTGACCTCCGATCGGGTTACCATCAGATGAGGATTAGACCATCGGATATTCCCAAGACGGCTTTCTCGACTCGATATGGATTATATGAGTTCACTGTGATGTCGTTTGGATTAACCAATGCACCAGCGTATTTTATGAACTTAATGAACAAGGTGTTTATGGAGTACTTGGACAGATTCGTCGTGGTGTTCATCGACGACATTCTTATTTATTCACAGAGTGAAGGTGATCATGAACAGCACCTAAGGTTGGTGCTACAGAAGCTACGAGATAATCAACTCTATGCCAAGTTCAGCAAGTGCGAGTTTTGGATTGGCGAGGTGCCATTTCTTGGTCATATTATTTCTAATGGAGGAATATCAGTGGATCCTGCTAAGGTTAAGGAGATAATGGAGTGGAGAGTACCCACTACAGTTACTGAGATTCGGAGTTTCTTGGGACTTGCTGGATATTATCGGAGGTTTATCGAAGGATTTTCTAAGATTGCTAAACCTATGACTTCGCTTTTGGAGAAAGGAAGAGAATTTAAATGGGATGAGAAATGCCAAGACAGCTTTGATCAATTGAAGAAAAGATTGATGTCGCCACCAGTGTTGGTTATGCCAGACCTACAGAAAGGATTTGACATTTATTGTGATGCATGTGGTCAAGGCTTAGGATGTGTACTCATGCAAGAAGGACACGTGATTACCTATGCTTCTCGTCAGTTACGGAAGCATGAATTGAACTACCCCACTCATGACTTGGAATTGGCAGCCGTTGTGCATGCGCTTAAGATTTGGAGACATTATATCATGGGAACCAAGTGTCAAGTATATACGGATCATAAGAGTCTGAAGTATATATTCACTCAGAAGGATCTCAACCTTAGGCAACGCCGTTGGTTGGAGCTTATTAAGGATTATGATTTGGAGATTCACTATCACCCGGGCAAGGCGAATTTGGTCGCAGATGCCTTGAGTCGCAAGGAGCATGTTCATTCAGCTATTGTTGCCCAGCTACCCGATGAGATTGTTGAGGATTTCAGGAGACTTAACCTGGGGATAATTGCTCATACTGAAGGAGTCACTATTGATGTGGAACCTACCTTGGAGCAAGAAATCCGCAAAGGTCAACTTGAGGATGCTAAAATAAAAGAGATTAAGGATCTGATTACTGAAGGTCGAGTTCCGGAATTTACGGAAGATGAGCAAGGCACTATATGGTTCAAGGACAGGATGTGTGTTCCTGATATTAAAAGCCTTCGAGAGACTATTTTAAAGGAGGCCCATGATTCGGATTATTCTATTCATCCTGGTAGTACCAAGATGTATCAGGATTTGAAACAGAAGTATTGGTGGTATGGATTGAAAAGAGATGTGGCTGCACATGTGGCTATGTGCGATGTATGTCAAAGAGTTAAGGCTGAACACCAGAGGCCAGCTGGGCTATTGCATCCACTGAAGATACCCGAGTGGAAATGGGAAGAGATTGGTATGGATTTCATTACAGGATTGCCTCGCACCCAGAAAGGATATGATGCTATATGGGTGATTGTGGATAGATTGACTAAAGTGGCTCACTTTATTCCTGTCAAGACTACTTATAAAGGTTCTCAACTAGCAGAGTTATATATGGCTCGGATTGTGTGTTTACATGGAGTACCAAAGAAGATCGTGTCTGATCGAGGTTCGCAGTTTACCTCAAGATTTTGGAGAAGCTTTCATGAGAACATGAGTACGAAGTTGAATTTTAGTACGGCTTATCACCCTCAGACTGATGGACAGACTGAAAGGACAAATCAAGTTTTGGAGGATATGTTGAGAGCTTGTGCCCTTCAACATGGAGGAAGTTGGGATAAAAGTCTACCGTATGCTGAGTTCTCATATAATAATAGTTACCAGGCCAGTCTGAAGATGTCACCTTTTGAAGCTTTATATGGGAGGAAGTGCAGGACTCCTTTGTATTGGGATCAGACTGGAGAAAGACAGTTCTTTGGGCCTGAACTGATTCAAGAAGCAGAAGAACAAGTTCTTATAATTCGAGAGAATTTGAGAGTGGCTCAAACCAGGCAAAAGAGCTATGCTGATAATAGAAGGAGACCACTGGAATTTGAAGAAGGAGATTATGTGTATCTCAAGGTATCACCCCTTCGTGGAATGAGGAGATTTAAAGTCAAGGGCAAATTGTCCCCTCATTATATTGGACCATTCCTGATCTTTGGAAGAGTTGGGGAGATGGCATACCAACTCGAGTTACCTGCTAGTCTATCGGATGTGCATAATGTGTTTCACGTATCTCAACTAAAGAAGTGTCTCCGTGTCCCTGAGGAACAGTTACCAATGGAAGAGCTTAGTGTTCAGGGTGATTTGACTTACACGGAATACCCAATCAAGATTTTGGATACTTTGACTCGAGTTACAAGGAATAAGGTGATTAAGATGTGTAAAGTGCAATGGAGTCACCACGGTGAAGATGAAGCAACCTGGGAAAGAGAAGAAGAGCTTCGCATAGATTTTCCCCATCTTTTCCCTAGACCTTCCTAAATCTCGAGGACGAGATTATTTTCAAGGGGGTAGGATTTGTAATACTCAAATTGTAAGAAAGTGTAAAAGGAGAAAGAGTCTTCCCTTACATATATGTGTGTTACCTATATTCATCATTTCATGTGAAAATCACAACAAAAGACACTCAAATAATACATGCATCATGCTGGTGTTTATTGGTTTGTGCATTTGTACACAGTGGAAATGATGATAAGGATACATAAAAGAAGAGAATTAGTTCTAACCCTATTTGCACTCTAGAATTTAGAAAAGAGGAAATAAATGAATATTTTATATAATGCAAAATAAAATCATAATTAAATAACTTCACCACACTTGGTATGATCAAATTGATAATTAGTCTGAGAACAAATGTCCCACAAAGTTAAACTTAAATGGAGGTTTTGAATTGGAATTCAAAATAACGCAAAATAGGAAAATGGAAACATAAAACAAAAAGAAAAAAAAGGGAAAACTGTACCTGGGCCCAAACCTCTGCCGTCGGCCCACCTTCCCCTTCTCCTGTGCGGCCTATTACCGCACGCGCGCGGGTGTGCCGACATGTGGACCCAGCCGCGCAGTCACTCATCCCCATCTTCTCCCTGGCGCGTCGGGCCCCCGGGTCAATTTCCCTCCACACGCAGTCACAACAACCTCGCCGAAAGCCCCGCGCGGTGATGTCGCCGGCGAACTAACCCTGCGGATCCCCCGCGTCTCTGCGCTATATGGCCGACTCCCTTCTGACTCGGCCCCCGCATCCAAACCTCGTCGCCAGGACCAGACCTTAGCCACCATTATCGGAAGCGGAGGGCGAGCCGCCGTGCTGGAATCCCGACCACACCGCATACTGCGTTCTTGGCAACCGGGGTGTGGAGGCGGACGCCATCAGTTCGGGGAGGTGGAGTCGTGTTTTGCACCGTCAGTTCAGGACTCGGCGGTGTGTGCCATTCATCCACCGCCGATTCAAACGTCGCAGGGCCACCATCGAACGCCGCTGGGACAACCTGCTTCACCTGGTGCGGTATGTTTGCACCTATCACACTCAGCTCCTTGTCCAGTATCTACCGCACCCACATTTCGCGGAATTATTTCATTAGGGGCCGCGAATTTGTCGCCGGGGCTCCTCCGACACCCCATGGCCGCAAGATGGCGTGGACTGTGGCGAGTGGTGTCTAGCTGTAGAAATTGAGGGTAGGGGCGAATTTGTCGTGCGCTGCCCAAGGTTTTGGAGCCAGGCGGATCGCGATTGGGGCTAGACACCAGATTCTGGCGAGAGCTCGCCGTTGTCGGCAATGGCGCCACCGCGGCTGAGGAGTTTGAGTCGCCGCCAGCCTCACCTGGGATAGGATGGTCGTTGGCCCTTGATCTCGTGAGGGACGGTCTCGATTAGAACACGGATACCAGTTCGGCTTGGGTTCATCCCCACCGTCCGCTGCGAATCAAATGGGTGGCAAGCAATCTAGGTACTTAAAAATATGCACCGTTGATGCGAGATCTAGGGGACTGCATTGCGCAGGGATTTCGGATGGTGTTCGGTCTAATCCGGGCCGTCCAGGATGGATCCAATGGCCCGAGATTCGTGGTACCCCTTCGCGGTGCACTTTTGCATAAGAGCCCCTCGGGAAGTAGGAAATAGAACCCGCCATCCACCTTCACTGCGCTCTGTGTCTATAGATTTTTACCACGTGGCCCCTGAGTTCTCTGTTAATTGTGCGCCCAGTCCAGAGAAATAATAAAGCAGAGAAAATCATTTAGAAAATAGTTTTTAGCACATATTTAAATGCAGAAACTTGTTTAAATTGTAGAAAATTCATATGAACTCCAAATTGGTCCATCCCAGTTCCTAAAATTTTGTAATTTTATTCTCCATCACTTAGTGCCTCTGTTTTGGCATGAAAACAGTAAGAAAATTAATTTCTCATCTAATCCTATTTTAATCACATTCAACCTTAGGAAAATTCATAACTTGAAATCTATAACTCCAAATTTAGTGATTCCAGTTCCTATGATCTTATTTTAATGTCTAGATTATTACTGTGTATTTTATTTACATGTTTGGTGTAATGTTAATTTTTGCTATACTATGTATGTATTGTGTTGATGCGAGTAGACGAGCAAGCCACTGTGGAATCTGAGGTTCAGCAAGTAGAAGTAGCTGAGCAGGAGCTCATTGAAGGCAAGTTGTGCCCTTGACCACTTTTTACCCAATAATGTTCATTAATATCATTTATCCACGCATAGGTTAATTTTGATAGGACCCAATAGGTCACCCTAGATTGTTTATCTCATTACCTTGTTTACCCTTGAATCACTTGGGTAGTTTGCTATTGCTTTACCTGGTTTTGGGATAATCATTTATTACCTCTATGTTCCAATTCTTTTGTTATTCTATTTATGTTCATGTCAAGTTCATTAATGTTAATTGGAACATAGAGCTTAACTTGAGAACCACGTGCCACCACAAGGGTTTAATGGGACGCCCTTGGCTGACTAATTAGGAAAGCTAGTGGAAGACTACCTTACCCGAAAGGGGCAAGGGCAGTAGGGGAGTGGTCAGTGTAGGGAGGTCCCTGGTTGATTTTGCTGCGATGGCGGTCAGCCAGGAACCCTGCATTGGAACTTCCTATAAACTGTAGCGGGTTTTCGGAAGCTAGTGGAACTTTGTAAAGGCCTCGTAGTGTTGCCCTGCCTCGCTTCCTAGGTAGAGGTGTATGGGATTCGCGACCCCTTGGCAGATGGGTAGCATGACTTGTGGGTAAAGGGTACAACCTCTGTAGAGTGTAAAACTGGTATACTAGCCGTGCTCGCGGTCATGAGCAGCTCAGGACTCTCTGATGTTTAAATTATGAAACTTAAATTTAATTTTGTCATTTGCATTGCATGGGTTTATTATTAAATTTGTTCTATTACTTTACCTATGGTTTGGTATTTACTTACACTTAGTAACTGCTAATAAAATTTTGACCAACTACTTAAAAGCAATGCTCAGCTTTAAACCCCTATCATTGATTAGCCTTACACATCACATGAACTCACACCTTTGTGAGTTTATGTCCACTGGTTCCCCATAACTTGTTGAGCTATGATCATGTGTGAGCTCACCCTTGCTGTCTCACACCCCCCCACAGGAGAAGATCAGGTGGTTCAGGAGGAGCCGCCTAACACTGAGGAGTTCGATCTGATCTAGGTGGCGTTTCCCAGTCGACATTGGCGCCGATGATCCTTAGTTCGTTTTATCTTCATTACTTTATTTTGTAATAAGTCTTCCGCTATGTAATAAATACTCTGATGTTTTATGACATTTATCTCTATACACTCTGTTATTATATATGTTGTCTCCTTGGTGCATGTATGAGATGCACCTGGCTTTGTTCCTTAAAGCCGGGTGTGACAATCAGGCTCGGTCCCGCAGATGTCAAAATAGAAACAGCTGCCTGCCTGATGTTCCTTAGGTGGTGGTGGTGAAGTCTTCCTTTCTTCTACTTCAACTTCCTCCTTGTTTTCTAGATATAATCATACATAGTAATGAATGCTTATGTAATGCTCATGATAGTGCAAAGATAATAAAAGTTTATTATCTAAAATCTTGAATACAATTTTCCTTCACGGATCTCCGAGAACTTAGGGTTTCCGGAGTCAACAGTGAAGTTCAAAGAGCAGGGGGTAGGGTTTTGGGTTCTAAGTATCAAACAAGGTCAAAATCATACCAAACTCTACCCAAAGCTTCTAAATAATATATAAGGGTCATCTAAAAAGTTTGGGGATTTTTGGGATTATTATCTATTTTCTAAAAATCCAGAAACAGAGTTTTAGATTGTTTTAAATACTCTATGATTTCTTGTTTGGATTAAAAATCCTAAAACTATTTTTATTAAATTCTATGGAAAATTAGGAATCTAGCAAAATTGGTTTGGTATTTTTACCATTTTTCTACAATTTTCTACAGATTTCCAAAGTTTCATATAAAAAGAAAAGAGGAAAACTTGAACAGTATTGGGCTCATTTCAGCCGAGGCGGCCCAGTAGAGACCGGATTCGCCCGCGCGCGCCCGTGTTGATTTTGCACAAAGGTCCCCGAAGACTTAATAACTGGTTAAGAACCCTAACTACTATTCAAATGGGTCACTAACACATATAGAAAAGTCCCTGGACTTTTATTTCTTTACCGCGCCAATACCACGACGTCGCACGGCAGAGCTTTGACCACCGGTGAGGTTAGACCGGCCAGCTGGCGCAAAGACTGGTGTTAATCTTTGGTTTAAACCTAATTCTAGCTCTGAGGAGTGTTTCCCATCAACTAATTTCTGGATTGGAGCCCTACAGTGCTCTGCCCACGGTGACAGCGGCAACAATGGATATCTAAGCGTGTTCCCGATGATCTATGGCGGTCTAGTCCAATCCGAGGGGTCTAGGAGCTTGAGGAGGACCTAAGAACGCTAGAACAAACAACTAAGAAGCTTGAACTAACGTGGAGTAGACTAGCCGCGGTGAGGGTGTCTGCGGTGGCGGAAACCGAATTGGGGGAAGTTCAAAATTGGAGCTCACTGGCGATCGACTAAGGACAATTCTTGGTGGCTAGGTGCGTGATGATCCAACGGAGCTCACGACGGGGTCAATGTATACTAAGCGAGAGCAGTGGCCGGGAATTTGAGCGACGACGCGTGGCGGCCGGAGGGACCAGGAGTTACTGGCGCGCAATTAGTGTCCGGTTACCGTGGCCATCTCCCCGGCGATGGACAGAGGATTACAGCGGGTCACGGCGATGCGGTGGAGGTGCCAGGGCACGTGGTGCCAAGCCGTGAGGCGGCTGTCGCCGGCGAGCTTATCCAAAGCGACCGTGGCAACTTGGTACGGTGGCCGGAGTTGTTTACTTGCCGGACTTTATCCACGGGATGATATGTACACAACTCCGAGCGCTATCGAGTCGATCCGATCGCGAATCACGGCGGCGAGGGCACGAATCTACGCGCGGCTCGGCGGCGGCGAGCTGACCGAGCGGGCAGTCTAATTCGGGCACTGTATCATGGAATTCATCTTCAGTGCGCCTGACAGCCAAGGTTTAGGGCAGGTTTTTTTTTCAAATTTTCCATGGCAACATCATCATCCTTCTTCACCAAAGTTGTAGTCCTATAGATCAGCTTTATCTTTGTTATAGCAGTCCTAGTCGAATTCCTACTAGATTTAGCTCAAATCTGATCTCAAGTTTGACCAACAACGCTGGTGGCCATATTTCAGTCGGCAACCCGACTGATAGCCCAACTTGGCGCCTATTTTTCTCTTAATTTTGCATAACAACCATGCTTACTCTCTTAAGCAAAGTTATTCCCCTTTCGATGGGTTTACAATATTGATGTGGTGACCTAGGGCAAAAACCTTATAATTGGGCAGATATAGGACTCTAAAGTTGAGCTACTTACGCTGATTTCAGACTTAGCCATATGAGTATTAGTGTGGTTATTTTGCAAATTAGCCCAAAACTCAAGGTTTAACTTGCACATTCACATATTTGTGAACCATAAGACTTAAGACACCTAAACTTCATGGTTTTTGCACTTTAGTCCAAAAGTGCACTAATTTTGCACTTAGCCCCCTAGGGTTTAGGTTTAGGGCTTTCTAGGGTTCCAATTAGGGTTTCTTGCACTCTTAGGGTTTGGATCCCACTTGAGTTCATCTATGGTGACACTTTATGACTTTTTCAATTGGATTTTGAAGTTTTTACTTGTTTAAGCCTTATTTGAGCTATTACACCCAATCTAGGGTTAAGTTCCCCACTCTAGGGTTCTATTTGCAAAAGGTCATACCAATACAACTTGTTTGAAATTTTTGCCTAGTGAATGCACTCTAGGTGTGACAAACATATGAAATGCCAATGCTTATGATGTTATGCTCAAGTTTTCGTGACAGTAACACCAGGGGTGTTACAAAGGCTCACTCGGTCTAAGTGACCGTTTGAGAGAGGGAAAGGGTTGAAATAGACCCGGTCTTTGTGACCTCCTCAACGGGGACTTGGTTCTTTGGAACTGAACCTCGGTAAAACAAATCATCGTGTTCACTGGCTTTGATTATTTTTTGATTTGTTTTCCTCTCTCTTTGGACTTGAATTTAATTCTAACTCTAACCCTCGGCTTTAAATTTTAGGTTTCGTCTATTCACCCCCCTCTAGGCGACTTTCAATTGGTATCAAAGCCAGTGCTTCATTAAGAGCCTAACCAACTCGAAGTGATGTCTAGAGATCATGCCATGAGGGAGATCATGACCGGCGAAAAGGCCGCAAGCTCGGGGAGGACTCTCTCAAGGGAGTCCGGCAACAAACACAAGGAGGAATCCTCTTCCTCCATCAAGTCATATCGGAGAGGTGACAAGAAGAAGATGAAGAAGGTGGTCTACTACGAGACTGACTCTTCGTCACCCTCCACATCAAGCTACGAGTCGTCCACTACTTCTAAGCGCCATGAGCACAAGAAGTATAGTAAGATGCCCCTACGATATCCTCGTATTTCAAAACATGCTCCATTACTTTCTGTACCCCTAGGGAAACCACCATATTTTGATGGTGAAGATTATTGCATGTGGAGTGATAAAATGAGGCACCATCTAACCTCACTCCAAGAAAGCATTTGGGACATTGTTGAATATGGAGCGCAGGTACCAAAGGTGGGGGACAAGGACTATGACTCGGACGAGGCCGCCCAAATTAGGCACTTTAACTCCCAAGCCACATCTATACTCCTTGCCTCCTTGTGTCGAGAGGATATAACAAGGTGCAAGGATTAAAGAGCGCCAAAGAAATTTGGGACGTCCTCAAAACCGCGCACGAAGGGGATGAGGTGACCAAGATCGCCAAGCGTGAAACGATCGAAGGAGAACTCGATCGATTCGTCCTCAACAAAGGGGAAGAGCCACAAGCCATGTACAACAGGCTCAAGGCCAAGTGCGCAACCTCGGGAGCACCAAATGAGATGACCATGAGATGGTTAAGGTTATTCTTAGATCCCTCGTATTTCGCAATCCTACTCAAGTTCAATTAATACGTGGGGATCCTAGATATAAACTAATGTCTCCCGAGGAAGTAATTGGCAAGTTTGTGAGCTTTGAACTAATGATCAAAGACTCCAAACACATTGTCAACTTGGAGCAAGGTGCCACCTCTACACCCAAGGTGTAACCCATCGCATTCAAGGCGATAGAAGAAAAGAAGGAGTCTACATCAAGTAGGCTTCCAATCGACGCCTCCAAGCTCGACAACGAGGAAATGGCGCTCATCATCAAGAGCTTCTGCCAAATCCTCAAGCAAAGGAGGGGGAAAGACTACAAGTCCCACTCCAAGAGGATGTGTTACCATTGTGGTAAGTCTGGTCATTTCATAGCTAAATGTCCAATTTCTAGTGGAAGTGACATGGACGAAGACAAGAAGGGGAAGAAGAAGGAGAAGAAGAGATACTACAAAAAAGGGCGGTGATACACATATATGTCGGGAATGGGACTCCGACGAGAGCTCCACTGACTTCTCCTCCTACGAGGACGCCGCCAACATCGCTGTCAACAAAGGACTCCTCTTCCCCAACGTCGGCCACAAATATCTCATGGCTAAGGACGACAAAAAGAAAAAGGTACACTCTAGAGCCACCCCCAAATATACAACATCTAGTGATGAGGGTAGCTCTAGTGATAATGAAGACGATTTACTTGCTCTTTTTGCCAACCTTAACATGGAACAAAAGAAAAAATTAAATGAACTAATTGAGACCATTAACGAGAAGGATGATCTCTTGGAAAGCCAAGAGGACTTCCTTGTTAAATAAAACAAAAAATTTGTTAAGTTGAAAAATGCTTATGCTCAGGAAATAGAAAAATGTGAAAACTTATCTAAGGAGCTTAGCATTTGTCATGATTCTATTTCAAGTCTTAGAACTAAGAATGCTAGTTTAGTTTCTAAGATTGAAAAATTGAATGTTTGCAATGATTCATTTTCCTGTCTTAGAGATAAGAGTGTTAGATTAAATGCTAAGATAGAAGAATTAAATGCATGCAAACCATCTACATCTACTATTGATCATGTTACTATTTGCACTAGATGTAGAGATGTTAACATTGACGGTATGGATGATCACCTTGCCATGATTAAACAACAAAATGATCATCTAGCTAAATTAACTGCTAAAATTGCCGAGCATTAACTAGAAAATGAAAATTTTAAATTTTCTCGTAGTATGCTCTATAATGGGAGACACCCTGGCATTAAGGATGGCATTGGTTTCCAATAGGGGAGCAATGTCAAGATTAATGCTCCTAACAAACTGTCTAATTTGGTTAAGGGCAAAGCTCCCATGGTTCAGGATAGTGAAGGTTACATTTTATATCCTGCAAACTACCCCGAGCATAAAATTTGGAAAATTCATGCTAGAAAACCTCACAATGTTTCTCATCATGGTTTTATGTATAAAAATGAGGCTTCTAGCTCTAGGCATACCACTCATGTTAAATTGCCTAGAAAGAAAATTCCTACTGCATCAATCGAACATAATGTTTCTTTTAAGACTTTTGATGCTTCATATGTTTTAACTAACAAATCAGGCAAAGTAGTTGCCAAATATGTTGGGGGCAAACACAAGGGCTCCAAACCTTGTGTTTGGGTACCCAAGGTGCTTGTTTCTAACATCAAAGGATCCAAGACTATTTGGGTACCTAAGAACAAGCCTAAAATTGTTTTGTAGGTTTATGCATCCGGTGGTTCAAGTTGGATAATCGATAGCGGGTGCACAAACCACATGACAGGGGAGAAGAGAATGTTCTCCTCCTATAAGAAAAATGAAGATCCCCAAAGAGCTATCACATTTAGGGATGGAAATCAAGGTTTGGTCAAAGGTTTGGGTAAAATTGCTATATCTCCTGACAATTCCATTTCCAATGTTTTTCTCATAGATTTATTAGATTACAATTTGCTTTCTATTTCTTAATTATGAAAAATGGGCTACAACTGTCTATTCACTGATATAAGTGTTACTGTCTTTAGAAGAAGTGATGATTCAATAGCATTTAAAGGGGTGTTAGATGGTCAGTGTCACACTCGGATTTAAGGAACAAAGTCGGGTGCATCTCATATATGCGCCAGAGAAGACAACACATATAATAACAGAGTGCATAGAGATAAATATCATAAATATACTTATTACATAGCAGAAGTCTTACAAAAATAAATGATAAAATAAAGTGAACTAAATATTATTCTCTAGCGCCACAAAGCTGACTAGGAGACGCCACCTAGATTAAGTCGAACTCCTCGTTGGGTGACTCCTCTTGAACCACATGTTCTTCTCCTGTGGGGAGTGTGAGACAGCAAGGGTGAGCTCACATAGGTTCATATCTCAACAAGTTGTGGGGAATAATGTGCATGAACTCACCAAAGGTGAGAGTTCATGTGAAGTCTAAGGCTGATCAACAAAATAAAGGCTAAAGCTGAGCATTGCTTTTATAAGTTGGTCAAAATTTTATTAGCAGTTACTAAGTGTAAGTGAATACCAAACCATAGTAATAATAAATAAATAATCCCAATATGATGCAAATGATAAATTGAGTTTTAATTCCATAGATTAATCATGTGATGGTCCGAGCTGCTCATGACCATGAGCACGGCTAGTATACCAGTTTTACACTCTGCAGATGTTGCACATCTTTACCCACAAGTCATGTTACCCATCTGTCAAGAGACGGCCAATCCCATACACCTCTACCGAGGAGGCGAGGCAGGGTAACACTACGAGGCCTTTACAAAGTTCCACTAGCTTCAGAAAACCCGCTACAGTTTATAGGAAGCTCCAGTGCAGAGATCCTTCACCTGACAGCCATCGCAGCAAAATCAACCCAAAGACCTCCCTACACTAACCACTCCCCTACTGCCCTTTCCCCTATCGGGTAAGGTAGTCATCTACTAGCTTTCCTATTTAATCAGCTAAGGGCATCCCATACTACCCTTGTGGTAGCACTGTTTTCCCGGGTGGTCGCTCCATGTTCCCATTAACATAATGATCTTAACATGAACAGTAATAATAAACAGATAATAAAAGTGTAGTCATGAATAATGTATCTCCATACCCCAAAACCACATAAAGCAATAGCAAGTACTACCCAAAAATATTCAGTGGCAAAACAAGGTATAAAGATAGCCAAAACTGGGGTAACCTATTGGATCACATCAAAATTAACCTATGCAGATCATTATGATTAATAAGAACATGGCTAGGTAAAAATAAGTGATCAAGGGCACAACTTGCCTTCAATGAGCTCTTGCTCAGCAACTTCTATCTGTTGAACACCAGGATCCTCAGTAGCTTGCTCGTCTACTCACATCAATACAATACATACATAGTATAGCAAAAATTAACATCACACCAAACATGTAAATAAAATACACAATAATAATCTACACATTAAAATAAGATCCTAGGAACATGAATTATTAATTTTGGAGTTATAGATTTTAAGTTATGAATTTCTGAAACAGTGGTGCTAAATGATAAACAATAATATTATAAAATTATAGAAACTGGAATGGACCAATTTGGAGTTCATATGAATTTTCTATGATTTATACAAGTTCTAGCAATTATTTTCATATTAAAAATTCATTTTCTAATCCATTTATCCAATTTACATGACCTCTGGACTGCGAGCATATTAAACAGAAACGCAGGGGGCTCGGTGCAAGAAGTCCTAAGGCTCAGTCTAACCCCGCAGTGGACCACGGATTAATTTTACAAAAACATAGGGTCAATTTTAAAAAACACTCGGCTGCCAAGGTCCGGACTAATTTGAGCCGTCCGATCAACCGCTAGCGGTCCAGATTAGACTAGTGGCCCGCTCGAATTGGTACGCGCCCTTAGCCCTCGGATCGAGTATTAACGGCCACGATTTTAAAAATACCGCCAACCGCCCGATGTTAGATCACCGGCACAGATCTAACCTACCCAATTGGTACGCCTCATTTAATCCGGATCGTCCGTTCATAGATCTACGACTCCGCTCCGTTTTCCCTAACCCGAGTTCGAACACGGTGGCGCCGCCGCACTTCTACGGCGGAGAAGTCCGACGAGCCCCCCACTAGGCGCTTACGGTGCTCCGATTCACTATGGACAGGTGTATCACATTCGTATAATCGTGGTGAAGGTAGTCGGGGGTCATACCGAGGGGTTGGAGCGGTGGCGAGGACAAACCGCGAGGTACCGTGGCTACCGCGGCGGAGAAGCACAACGACGTGAAATTGCTCGGCCCCGGAGTAAAGGTTGTCCAAATTGATGAGGGCCGAAGCTTTCCACACCAAGCAGGTCCTCGGGGTTCGGCGCGGAGGTCCAGCCACGGCGTTGGCGAGGGACAGTCGCGGCAGCAGGTTCTCCCGTCCGCAATTCCCCGGTGATGGTGGAGGTCGAGCCTAGGTGTGGGTCGCTGCGCGCTGGCGAAGGAAAAGGAAAGAGAAGGCTTTGGCTCCGACCTATTTATGATCGCCCGAGGTCGGTTCGTGGGGGCCTCAACTGATTTCCGAGGAATGCGCCATGGTTGTGCACCTCCGATAGGCGCGGCGAAGGAAGAGGAGGGATCTGACGACCCAGGCCGTTCGTCAACCACAGAGAGAAGGAAGCGCGGTCTACTCGGCTCAACTAACCGAGGGACTGGCTGACCTGACACGAGGGCCCCAAGCGGCAGTGAGTGCCTGTGGTGGAATTTGGGCTTGCGCGAGGTGGAGCTAGGTAAATGGTCGTGCGTTGGAATGGGCCGAGAACCAAGCTAGTGGCCCAATTAGCTATACCTCCACCGTTTCCTTTTCTTTTTCTAATTTCTTTTCCATTCCATTTTCCTCTTATTTGAATCTCAATTTAAATTTCAATTTAAATTCAAACTTTGTGGCTCATCATTTACAAACTATATTTGTGCAATTAAAAGTACTAAGTTTGAAGATATTTATTTATATATATTATTTATATTTTCATATCCCTTCTCTTTTTCTTATTTTCAAACCCTAATTTCAATTTAGGGTTTAATCCAACTTCTAGTCATTATTATATTATTATTATCCTTATTATTTTTATTTAATGTACAAACATATAAACTCTAACATGATACATATTCTTTTATTTTAGTATCATTTGTTTTAATTAATCGCTCTTAATATGTATGCTCTTGTTGTGATAAATATATGGCACACAAAATAGGGAGATCAACTATATTCTCTTTGTATACATTTTTGGGTATTACAAATCCTACCCGCCTTACAAAGAATCTCGTCCTCGAGATTTAGGAAGGACTAGGAAAGAGGTGGGGAAAGTCTATGCGTAGTTCTTCTCTCTCCCAAGTTGCTTCATCTTCTCCATGATGACTCCATTGCACTTTACACATTTTAATCACTTTACTCCTCGTGACACGAGGCAAAGTATCAAGAATCTTGATAGGATATTCTGCATAAGTCAGATCATCTTGAACACTAAGATCCTCTATTGGTAGCTGCTCTTCAGGTACCCTGAGACATTTCTTCAGCTGAGATACATGGAAGACATCATGTACATCCGCAAGATGACCGGGTAGTTCTAGTGGATATGCCACTTCTCCCACTCGCTTTAAGATCAAGAAGGGTCCAATAAAGCGAGGGGACAACTTTCCTTTAACTTTAAATCTCCTCATACCCCAGAGTGGTGACACCTTCGAATAGACATGATCACCCTCCTTAAACTCTAGCAGTCTTCTCCGGGTATCAGCATAGCTTTTCTGCCTTGACTGTGCAGTTCTCAAATTCTCCCTTATTTGATGGACTTGTTCCTCTGCCTATTGTATAATCTCTAGTCCAAATAACTGCCTTTCACCAGTTTGATCCCTTTCACCACTTTCTGCCATACAAAGCCTCAAACGGGGACATCTTCAAACTAGCCTGGTAGCTATTATTGTAGGAGAACTCTGCATACGGTAAACTCTTATCCCAACTACCACCATGCTTAAGAGCACAAGCTCTTAACATATCCTCTAGTACTTGGTTGGTTCTCTCGGTTTACCCATCAGTTTGGGGATGGTAGGCCGAACTAAAATTCAATCTTGTATCCAAGCACTCGTGCAACTTCTTCTAATACCGAGAAGTAAACTGTGATCCTCGGTCTGACACAATCTTCTTTGGCACACCATGTAAGCATACAATCTGTGCCATGTATAACTCTACTAGCTTGGCTCCTGAATACGTGGTCTTCACTGGAAAAAAGTGGGCTACTTTAGTTAGCCTGTCCACAATCACCCATATAGAGTCATACCCAACAGATGTGCGGGATAATCCCACAATGAAGTCCATGCCAATCTCTTCCCATTTCCACTCAGGTATCTTAAGCGGGTGTAGTAAACCAGTAGGTCTTTGATGTTCTGCTTTCACCCTCTAGCAAACATCACATAGTGCAACATGTGAAGCAACATCCTTCTTTAGTCCATACCACCAATACTTCTACTTCAAGTCCTGGTACATCTTAGTACTACCAGGGTGGATGGAGTAAACTGAGTCATGTGCCTCCTTCAATATGGTTTTACGAAGACTATCGATATCAGGAACACAAATCCGATTCTTGAACCATATCATGCCTTGCTCATCCTTCGTGAAATCTGGGCCTCTACCTTCGGTTATCAGATCCTTGATCTCCTGAATTTTGGCATCACCGATCTGACCCTTTCGTATTTCGTGCTCTAAGGTAGGTTCCACTTTGATGGTAATTCCTTCAGTATGAGCAACTATTCCCAGATTGAGCCTCTCAAAATCTTCTGCTAACTCATCGGGTAACTGGGTGACAATAGCTGCATGGACCTGCCCCTTCTAACTCAAAGCATCCGCAAACAGATTCGCCTTGCCCGGATGACAGTGAATTTCTAGGTCATAATCCATGATGAGCTCTAGCCATCGGCGTTGCCTAAGGTTAAGATCCTTCTGAGTGAAAATGTATTTTAAGCTCTTGTGATCAGTGTAGATTTGGCACTTGGTTCCCATAATATAGTGTCTCCAAATCTTGAGAGCATGCATAACGGCTGCCAGCTCTAAGTCATGAGTGGGGTAATTCAACTCATGTTTCCGCAACTAATGAGACGCATAGGCAATGACGTGTCCTTCCTGCATAAGCACACCTCCCAGACCTTGGCGACTTGCATCACAATATATATCAAAATTCTTCTGTAGGTCTGGCATAATCAGCACTGGAGCAGCCATCAACTTAGATCTCAACTGATTGAAACTCTCTTGGCATTCCTCAGTCCACTTAAACTCCTTGCCCTTCTCTAACAATGAGGTCATAGGCTTAGCAATCTTGGAGAACCCTTCAAGGAATCGTCGGTAATAGTCTGCGAGTCCCAAGAAACTCCAGATCTCCGAGACTGTACTTGGTGTCTTCCAATCCATTATTGATGTTACTTTAGTCGGATCCATAGCAATTCCTCCTTTGGAGATGATATGCCCGAGAAAATGTACTTCATCAAGCCAGAAATCACACTTGGTGAATTTGGCCTAAAGCTGATTATCCCGTAACTTCTGTAGCACCATCCACAAATGCTCCTCATGCTCACTATCATTCTTGGAATAAATAAGAATGTCGTCGATGAATACTACGACAAATTTATCGAGATACTCCATGAACACCTTATTCATCAGATTCATAAAATAAGCTGGTGCATTGGTTAAGCCAAACGACATGACTGTGAATTCATATAGACCATATCGGGTTGAGAAAGTCGTATTGGGAATATCAGATGGCCTAATCTTCCTTTGATGGTAGCCCGACCTGAGGTCAATCTTAGAGAACACCCTAGCACCTCTCATCTGATCAAATAAGTCATCAATACGAGGTAACGGGTACTTGTTCTTGATGGTGACATCATTAAGTGATCTATAGTCCACACACAACCGTTGCGAACCATCTTTCTTCTGTACAAACAGTACCGGTGCTCCCCAAGGTGAGGAACTCGAATGAATGTACCCTGCCTCCTGCAACTCCGTTAACTGCTTCTTAAGTTCTTGTAACTCTTCTACGGACATTCGATAGGGATGTTTAGAAATAGGAGCAGTCCTAGGTAAGAGATCAATGACGAACTCTTCCCTCTCCGGTGGCATCCCTGGTAACTCCTCTGGAAAGACATCTAGAAAATCCCTAACCACACTATAAAGAATGTCGCACGTCTGGTAGAGGTAGTTACTGTAATTTCAACTTGAAATCTTTCTCCTTTAGGGCTGGTGAGTTCTACTGTACCCCTACCACAGTGTATAATGGCCTTTGCCTTTCTTAACCATGACATACCAAGGATCAGATCTATACTGCTTGCCTCTAATATTATAGCGGTAGCCGAGAATTCTCTTCCCATAATTGTTAATGTCAATCTATGTGTCATATGATTTGCCTCAACAGGCCCTTTAGGTGTAATTACTATCGTTGGTGTTTTCATATTTTGCAGTGGTATCCCATTTGTGTTGGCATATCGAGCAGACATAAATGAATGTGTAGCACCAGAATCAAATAATATGGTTGCAGGAATTGCATTAATATAAAACATACCAAGTGTGATGTCAGCACCATCAGGATTAGCATCTGAGCTGACTTGATTAACCCTAGCAATAGAGTATCCCTTGCTAGGGGTCTGTTGCTTGTTCTGAGCTGGTGTACCAGAATTCCCCACCGGACAAGCATTAGCATAGTGCCCAATCTGGCTGCACTTGAAGCATGTAGGGCCAGTCTTCTATCCTGTAGGCCTCGCCAGGGTGCCAGTGGGGGTAGCCTGACGAGTGTGAGGTGTCTGCGGAGTCCCCTGTGGAGCATACTGAGCTAGACGTGGTCCTCCTCCTAAACGAGCTGGGGTACCCTGAGGTGGAATGTAGCGAGGACGAACACTGCTGCTACCCTGCCCCTGGGCAATGACCTTCCTCTTCAGATCTCCCAGTTGAACACGCTTGTGTTCAATAGCAAGAGCCTTATACATCAGCTTCTAGAATGATGGAAATGTGTGAGCAACCAATGCGTACTGTAGTGGCCCATTGAGTCCTTCTATGAAGTGCTCTTGCTTCCTTTCATCATCAGCCACCTCATTAGGATCATATCTTGATAGCTGAATGAAATTGTCATGGTACTCGCTGATAGACATGTTGCCTTGCTTCAATGATAGAAACTCCTTCTTCTTGATCTTCATTAATCCAACAGGAATGTGGTAGTTTCTGAACTAATTTTTGAATTCCGCCCAAGTAATAGTATCAGCAGCATCATGGGCAACAACATAAGAATCCCACCAGTCAGTAGCAGGACCAGTCAGACGACCAAAAGCATATAGAACCTTCTCCCGGTCAGAGCATTGGGCGATGTTGAGCATCTTCTCAATTGACTTCAACCAATCATCAGCATGGAGTGGATCTGGCAAGCTGACGAAGGTAGGCGGCTTGTGACTCATAAATTCCCGGTGCTTGTCCCGGGGTGGAAGTGGAGGTGGTGGTGGTGGTAGTGGTGCTTGCTGCTGTTGCACCCTCGTCTCCTGGCGTATCTCCTCTCGCTCATAGCGCATCTCTTGGCGTATATCCTCTCTCTCCTAGCGCATCTTTTGGCGTTCCTACTGTGGGGGACAGATATCCCCCGGGTCCACTGGAAGGCTAAAAGACCTCGCGAAATGCTGCAGGCCCAATAATTTGCAAGGTCATCCTTTCATGAGCTTGGGGAGGCACGTCTGGTAAAGTGGGTCGACACAAGATTGGATTGACGCAGGCCCAGAAGGTCCGATGAGTTTGAACGGCAACCGCAACAAGGATCCGACCTTCCCGCGCAGGGGCCTCATACATCGGAACTGAGTGGAGATAGGTCGACGGAATTATAGGAAGATAGGCTCAGTCGGTTCACTATTACTTAGGAGCACGTGGTTATCATATCCGCATGTAACGTCCCACGGTCGAATATATAAGGCCTAGGGGGCACCCCTTCAAGATCATCTCACTGCTTAGCCACCCACCCAGTTCTCTAACATCCTCGATACTAGAGAACCTCCTTATAACCCACCACACAAAGTATTCACGCCAGGACGTAGGGTATTACGCATCTTAAAGCGGCCCGAACCTGTACAAAATTGTCCACTGTCTCTCATGCATCTAGCGCGAACCATCGAGCTACAGTCGGTAACACTGTCCTACTCCAAAAAGCACCTCGAGGGGCAACCCCGGGTGCGTGGTCAGACCCAAAACACCGACAGCTGGCACGCCAGGTAGGGGGTGTGTCACTGATCCAAGCTAGCTCAATGGCCATCACTTTCCAGCACAAGATCGTCCTCTGCCCCAGGTCCACATTCTGCTTCGGAACCATCTCATCCATGGCAGATGAAGAAGGAACTCTACATCGCACCGTGGATACACCGGAGGGAGAGCCTTCCTCAACAAACTCCGGAGAAGCCAGAGTGAAGCCAGAAAAAGCGCAACCTCCAGCGCCCCGAACAAGGACTCCCTCCTGCAAACCAGGAACAGGGGGTCCATTTACCCGAAGAACTCCGCTGTCCACCTCTTCCTCAGAGACATGGACATAGATCACTAGGAGAAAGGAGGCGAACAAGGTCAAGGATCGTCAAACTACTCTGCTGGTACCTCCGCCCTCAAAGGAGAACAGGAAGAAGCTCGTCACTACGATGGTTCCATTCTACCCCGACATCCTCTTCATCGGAGGATGAGTGGAATCAACCCCCATCTCCGACGATGAACCAACCGCGCCGGGAGAAGAACCTCTTCAGTGAGAATCTCGCCGACGAAGGAACCGACGCCAAAATGTTCGGCGACATCACGAAGCCGAAGAGCGGGACCCGGTGCAGCCTATGTCACGAGATGAGGTCTCGAAGATGGGAGAAACTCTAGAAGAGCGGGTCTTCAGGGAAAGGAGGAATTCCCGACGACGTGATCGTCGGCAAGCTCAAGAGCAGGCTGAGCAGGAAGCGAGACAACGCCGAGATAATCCTCTTTTTGGACGAAACCTGAACCCCGACTTCGCCCGATCCATGAACACACCGAGTGAGGTCGGTGGAGTATTGGCTCGGATAGCCGATGGCCTCCCCCGGACTCTGGACGCCGAGGGCTATCGGTGGCTGTTCACTTGGGCAGCTAATCACCTTCTACCTCTCGCTCATCCACTGAGTGATCTACGACATGCCATCAACAGTCGACGAGACGCACGGAGCTCCATCAATGCCTCGTGCGAACAACGACACGAGAACGAGATCCGGCGCCGAGAAGAATATGATCGGGATCACGGCATCCCTGCGTGGAGTCAGGCCACCAGAACTGAGTCGACAACGACTTCGACTGCTGGCACGACCCGGGGACGGTCGAGGCACCACGACAACAACTCCCCTCCCTGGTACAGACATCATCAACAATGACAGGAGGACACATGTGGAGTATCGGCGCTCACTCCACGCCTTAGGGCCATTCAATGGCCCCCCTAACTTCAAAGTCTCCAACGTCGACAAGTACGAGCCTAAGCAGGATCCGAGAGGCTGGTTGGCCGTCTACACCACCACCACCCGAGCTGCTAGGGCGACTGAAGATGTGATGACCGCATACTTGCCTATCATCCTCGGGCAGGATGCACTGCAATGGCTGCGACACCTACCCCGACACTGCATTGACAACTGGAGCGACTTCAGTCGACGCTTCACCGCCAACTTTCAATCTCTCTCCGACAAACCGGCACAACCATGGGACCTCAAATCCATCAAGCACTGAGGGGATGAAACTCTCCGGTCATACCTCAAGAGATTTCAGACCATGAGAAATCATATCCCTGAAGTCGCGGAAGTGGCAGTGATCGAGGACTTCTACCGGGGATCTAATGACTCGGCCTTCGTCCGAGCCATACTGCAGAAGGCGCCGACTACCTCCGAGCAGCTGTTCCGGGAAGCCGACCTTTACATCACCACCGACGAACGAGCTCAGGACCTCATCGGAGGAGCAAAGCCTGCACCGGCGGCACCGCGACGCGACACGAACCAACAATCTGACAAACGTTGGGAGAAGAGGCCTCATGAAGAAGTCCACGCCGCCGGACCACCCGCCTCTCGCGCCTGAGGAGGACCTCGCAGAGGCGAACGTACGCTGGATGACATCCTCGACGCCCAGTGCCCGTACCACAAGGACATGCGCCACACCCTCCGGAACTGCAGAGACTTCAAGCACTCCATGGGGAACGGCCGACCCTTCCAACCTCTGCCTCCTCCTCCACCACGAGGAGGACCTGGAGAACCTCGACAACCCCAACAGCAGGAGGGGGGAGTAGGCGAAGCATTCCCGCGCATCGATGGAGAATTCAATGTCATCTTCGGCGGACATGAGTCGCAAGAAAGTAAGAGGCAACAGAAGCTCAACGATCGTCAGATACTGGTGGTGACCACTGGTCCTCCCGCCCCGTATCGATGGTCCAAACACCTAATCACCTTCACTCGGGCGGATCAGTGGCTCAACTTCAACCACCCGGGCAAGTACCCGCTCCTCGTCGATCCGGTGATCCGAGAAAGCAGGGTAAAGAAGGTATTAGTGGACGGGGGAAGCAGCATCAACGTTACCTTCCCCCGGATGCTTCAAGGCTTGGGAGTTCCCCTTAAAGAGCTCCACGAGTCGGACACTCCTTTCTTCGGCATTGTGCCGACTGAAGGAGAATATCCACTGGGACACATCTACATGCCGGTCACCTTCGGAACTCTGGAAAACTACAGAACCGAGTTCCTGGGGTTCGAGGTGGCGAACTTCGACTGTGGATACAACGCCATCATCGGCAGGCCTGGATTGGTGAAGTTCATGGCCATTCCACATTACACGTACATGATATTGAAGATGCCAGGACCACAAGGGATCATAACTGTGCGCGCTGACTTCCAAGGCGCCGCAGAGTGTTTCTGAGTGGCCATTCAGGCAGCCCTCACCACCAAACCATCAGCGACTTCTTCTGCGCAGGCGAACTCAAAGCCAGAGGAAGACCTCGCGATACCCGCGAATGAAGCTCAAGCCGTGAACTCTATGCGACCGACTGAAGAAACCAAAAGAATCAACCTCGGGTTCGCCGATGAATGCAAGACTGCCATCATCAGTTCCAGCCTGGATGACAAATAGGAAGGCGCGCTCGTCCAATTTCTGCAAGATAACCGAGACGTATTCGCATGGCAACCTGCGGATATGTCGGGAGTTCCAAGAGAACTGGCCGAGCACAAACTGAAGGTCTACCCCCAGGCGAGGCCGATCCGACAAAAATTACGTCGTTTCATGCCCGACAAAAGAGAAGCCATCCGAGCAGAACTGGCTCGCTTGGTCACGGCCGGATTCATTAGAGAAGTATTACATCCCGAGTGGTTGGCAAATCCTGTTCTTGTACTCAAAAAGAATAAAGTGGATTGGCGCATGTGCGTCGACTATACGGATCTCAACAAACATTGCCCGAAGGATCCCTTCGGACTTCCTAGAATAGACTAGGTGGTAGACTCAACCGTCGGGTGTTCTATGTTGTCTTTCTTAGATTGCTATTCCGAATATCATCAGATCAGCTTGGCAAAAGAAGACGAGGAAAAAAACAGCATTCATCACCCCGTTCGGAGCCTTCTGCTATACCTCCATGCCATTTGGCCTAAAAAACACTGGAGCGACTTACCAGAAGGCTATTCAGACATGCTTAGCCGACCACTGGGGCAAGCGTGTGGAAGCTTATGTGGATGACGTGGTGATCAAGACAGAAAACTCAGAAAATTTCATTGAAGATTTACAGCTGGTCTTCAACAGTCTGCGACGATATCGATGGTAGCTTAATCCTGAAAAGTGTGTCTTTGAAGTACCAGCAGGGAAATTGCTCGGGTTTATCGTCAGCTACCGGGGAATTGAGGCTAATCCTGAAAAGATCGAGGCTATCATGAGAATGGAGGCACCACGATCACAGAAGAAAGTACAAAGACTTACTGGGTGCATGGCAGCCCTAAGCAGGTTCATATCAAGGCTGGGAGAAAAGGGCCTACCGTTCTACAAGTTGCTCAAGAAGGTAGACAAGTTCCAGTGGACTTCAGAGGCTCAGGAAGCTCTAGACGCACTGAAGAAATTCCTGACAACACCACCGGTGCTAAAACCGCCTCGCCGAGCCACACCGAGTCAACCGGCTGAAGATCTGCTATTGTACATCTCTTGCACGACTCACGTGGTGAGCACCGCATTAGTAGTCGAGCGAGTAGAAGAAGGACACGCATACCCAGTGCAACATCCCGTCTATTTCATCAGTAAAGTCCTGGGTCCCTCGAAAAAGAAATATCCTCAAGTTTAGAAACTATTGTATGCAGTACTTCTAACTGCACGCAAGCTTCGTCACTACTTTGACGATCACAAAGTCATAGTAGTCACCAGATTTCCAATAGGGGATATTCTCCACAACAAAGAAGCCATCAGAAGAATAGCCAAGTGGGCCTGCGAGCTGGGGGCTCACGACATTGAGTTTCGACCTTGTACTGCAATCAAGACCCAAGCACTAGTTGACTTTGTATCAGAATGGACCGAGCAACAAGTGCCAGATAACTCAGAGACCGCAGAAGTATGGAGGATGTATTTCAATGGCTCGTTGAAACTGCAGGGAGCAGGCGCAGGAATCCTTTTCATTGCACCTGGAGGTGAACAACTCAAATATGCTCTTCAGTTACTGTTCTTAGCATCCAATAATGCGGCAGAACATGAAGCTTTGATTCATGGACTGAACATTGCCATATCACTGGGCATCAAGAGGCTAATGGTATATGGGGATTCACTGGTGGTCATAAGTCAGATAAACAAAGAGTGGGATTGCTCGAATGACTCCATGGGGACATACTGCACCGCCGTCCGAAAGCTAGAAGACAAGTTTGAAGGGCTGGAATTTCATCATGTGGAGAGGGATCGCAACGCAGCAGCTGATGCATTGTCAAAGCTAGAATCCAGCTGGACTCAGGTCCTGCCTAGAGTCTTCATCCAAGAAGTACTGCGCCCGAGTACCTCATTAGATCAGATAGAAGAGTGCAATATCCTGAGCCAACCAGAATCAGATTCTGATGACTAGAGGGAGCCAATCATCAGATACATAAAGAACAAGGAGGAGTCGGACAACAAAAATGCAGCAGAGCGCATTGCAAGGCAGTCAGCTCACTACACCCTCATTGGGGAAACACTATACAGAAGGGGCACGACAGGAGTCCTCATGAAATGCATTCTTTCGGCTACTGGGAAGCAACTGCTAGATGAGGTCCACGCTGGACAATGCGGGATACACGCAGCATCCAGAACTCTGGTTGGGAAGGTCTTTAGGTCTGGTTTCTACTGGCCAACAGCAAAGAGTGATGCAGCCAAGTTAGTCCAGAGGTGTGAAGCTTGTCAATACTTATCAAAACAGCAACATCTACCAGCACAGCAACTGCAAACCATACCTGTAACATGGCCGTTCGCGTGCTGGGGACTAGATATGATTGGACCCTTCAAGAAAGCTCAAGGAGGATACACTCATGTACTGGTTGCCATCGACAATTTCACTAAGTGGATAGAGTTCAAGCCCATTGCTTCTCTAACCTCAGCTAAGGCAGTGGAATTCATACAGGACATAATATTCAGATTTGGAATACCAAACAGCATCATAACCGACCTAGGATCCAATTTCACTAGTTCAGAATTTTTTGATTTCTACGAACAAAAGAGCATCTAGATCAAATATGCGTCAGTAGCACACCCAAGAGCCAACGGGCAAGTAGAAAGAGCCAACGGAATGATATTAGAAGCACTCAGAAAGAAGGTCTTCGACAATAATGAAAAGTTCGCAGTAAAGTGGATCAGAGAGTTGCCCTATGTGGTCTGGAGCTTAAGAACTCAACCCAGCCGAGCTTTGCATGGAAACACTCCCTTCTTTATGGTCTATGGTTCAGAGGCAGTGCTACCTGCTGATCTCAAGTTTGGGGCGCCAAGACTGATTTTCAAAAACATAGCTGAAGCTGAAGCTACCAGACTGGAGGATGTTGATATACTAGAAGAAGAACGATTGAATACAGTGATTCAGTTAGCCAGGTACCAACAGACTCTGAGGCGCTATCATGATAAGGCCATACGGCATCGATCCTTCGCAGTGGGAGATCTTGTCCTCCGCCGAATTCTAACGGGGGAAGGGCGACACAAATTGTCACCACTATGGGAAGGACCATTCATAGTAACAGAAGTCACCCGGCCTGGATCATATTGTCTTACTCAAATGGATGGCACAGAAATAGGGAACTCATGGAATATAGAGCATCTCAGGAAGTTTTACCCCTAGCTAGATTTCAAAAGCTATTAGGACGGCATTGTATTCTATAATTGGGAGATGCACCATCAATAAAATGACTTCATTCTCAAAGGCACTCGAATTGTTTTCTGCACGTTTACTTAACCCAGGGTGGCCACTATGCCCTATTAACGGAGCAATCGGCTTAAGTCGGCAATGACTTAAGGAGGTGTGACCTGCTCACGCTTACTTAACTCAAGGTGACCACTATACCCTACTAACGGAGCAATCGACTTAAGTCAGCAAAGGCTTAAGGCAGTGTGACATGCTCACGCTTACTTAACTCAGGGTGACCACTATACCCTACTAACGGAGCAATCGACTTAAGTCAACAAAGGCTTAAGGCGGTGTGACATGCTCACGTTTACTTAACTCAGGGTGACCACTAGACCCTACCAACGGAGCAGTCGGTTTAAGTCGGTAGTGACTTAAATCGGCACGGCATGCTCGCGTCTACTCGATTCAGCATAAGCACGTTTTCGATTGCTCATCTCAGGGCGATCTCTAAGCCCCGCGAAATAGGAAGAAGTTTCAAAACAGTCACACTGCACTTACTTCTGCAATCATAACGACTGTTGAATTCAAACAACAGAAAAATAATAATAGGGTTTAGTACCAAGAACATTTTCTAACAGAACATTCGAGCACATTGACCACATACACAATGCATTCAGTGTTTCTACTTAGTAATGTTTTTCTCAGGAGCAACTGATGAAGAAGGACGACTCAAAGAGTCAGAAGCAGCATATACATCAACAATTATGTCGTTAGGAACAATCACACTTGGCCTTCTCATCAAGATCCGCCACGCGCGAATGGCTTTGTCCATAGCCCTGTCGCGCTGAGCCTTCAAGGTGGTAGAAGTGTCTTCAACAGCCTTAACAGCCAGCCGAGCAGCTTCTAGCTCCTGGACGATTGATCTTTTGGAAGCGCGTAGATCCTTGATGACAGAATCTTTGCTTGACACCAATTGCCTGACACGAATGAGTTCATCTTGAGGCTCGTGCAGCTTGTAATGATGATTATCCAAGTCTACCATGGTAAAGCGATGGCTCCTCTCCAAGATAGTCAAAGAATTGTTGGCGTCGCGATACAACCTATCAAGGTTATCGCGAGAAGCTGCAAGGGCACGTTTTTCTTCCTGCAGACAAGAATCAGCTCTCAAATACCCAGCGGGCAGTAGTGTCACACCCGGTTTTAGAAGGCAAACCGAATGCGAACCATGTACGTGCCAGGATCAGTTATTCACGTACACAGCAGTTACATAACATGGACATCATCACACAGTGCTCAAATAGTATTAAAAAGGGGAAATAATAGTCGATTACATCATACGTCTGAGACGTCCATATAGTTCTTACAATAAATCAAAGTGCAGAAAAGAAACGTAGATAACGCGGCCTTCACAGGCAGCCGACTGGGGGTTGCCGCTAACCCACACCTAGAACTCGTCGTAGTCTTGGAACTCCTGGAAGTCTCCTTCCACAGCTTCATCTTCTCCTGAGCAGTGGTTGCAATGCTGACAACCTGGGGGGGGTTTGGTGTGTAGAGCAAGGGTGAGTACACATCAACATACTCAACAAGTATCCTGTTTGGCTGTAGTGGACTAGCTTTATGTGGGGATAAGTCAAGCAGTTGCTTTTAATTGGTCAGGTTATTACTTACTAGTAGAAAGCCAGGTTTTAACATTAACCCAAGTTATTAGCCCAATGTATCCTTTCCAAACGGAAAGAATACCACTTACCAATACCATAATCACAACCAGAATCATCAATCTCATTGCCACCTGTACCAAAGTATCACTGATCAAGTATCACTAATCTCTGGAGCTCCCTTGGCCGCTCATAACCGTGAGCACGGCTGATATATCAGTTTCATAACACTCTGCAGAGGTTGCGCACTTTACCCATAAGCCGTGATTCCCACTTGCCTCGGGCTGATCAAACCCTTAAACACTACCAAGGTGAATAGGCAGGGTCTCACTACGTAGCCTTTACAAAGATTCCCCGAGGCTGTAGCCGCCCGTTAGGTTTCCTAAATGTACCGCACTCCTCCCCAAGGGACAAATCAACCTTGGCAGAGCGAGCCGCATACACCGAGCCCCATTGACGGCACAACGGCTAAGCGGACTACACCCCGGTTCCTCCAATTATTCAGCTAAGGGCGTCCCATTCCACCCTCATGGTTGCACTGTTTTCCCGGGCGGTCATCCATTGAACAGGTCCTTACGGAGAGGCACTCGAGAAACCGCTCGAGTCCCCTTAAATGCCACAAGTATGATCGTAAACAAGAAGGGGAAAACAGCGTATCATAGATAATCACATCATGTTCATTGATTAGAGTTGAGCAATAGCATCAAACTAAGCAGTAATAATCCGACCCAAATAGGCAAACAAGGACATGGATAACAAAAGCTAGTCAATCCTTAGGTATAAATGTGTAATGCGGGAGGTGAATTAAAGAATGAATAGGACAGCAATAGGTCAAAGGACACTTGCCTCCACCAACCGACTGCTGCTCAGGGGCTTCTCCTGCGAATTCCTCGGGCTCTTCGACCGGATCGTTCTCTATGCGAGCGCAAACATACATACATCCACATATTTTAATACAAAAGAACAATACACCATACAAGGAAACAGGTAAAACGAATATGCATCAAGTATGATATTTGACATCGCATTTGTTATGGTTAGAAAGAAACGGGAAAGATCTCGCAGGGGTTTAAAGTTTATGCACTAATGATTAGTTACAATTGATTCTTAACAAAAGAATTCTGTTGTATATACATACAAATGGAAACCTAATCATTTTTAGTTGATCAACATTGCGCTGGTTAAACAATTAACTACGTGAATCAATAGCATAACGGAATTTTAAATTAAACTTCCTATTTCCATAGCATGAACAATGATCAATCTACCTAAAATAAAGTAATTATGATCACAGAAAGTAAATAAAATAAAATAAAAAAAATAAAAAAAACAGAGGGGGGGGGGGGCGGTTGAACCGGCCCTAGGGGCGGTTGAACCGGCCCTGGGCGGCGGCCGAGCTGGGGCGGTCGGGCGGCTGAGCTGGGGCGGGGGCCGGCCGAGCCGGCCGGTTGAACCGGCGGCCAGGCGGCTGAACCGGCCCCGCGCGGGGGGCGCGGCCAGGGGGGCGGCTGCGGCCGGGCTGGGGGCGGCTGCGGCCGGGCTGGGGCGGCAGCGGGCGGCCGGGGCGCGGCTGCGGCCGGCCGGGGCGGCCAGGGGGCGCGCGGGGGTGGGGAGAGGAGAGGGGAGGGAGGAGAGGGAGGAGGGGGAGGGGGAGGGGGAGGGGGCTCACCGGCGGGATGGCCGACGGCAGGGGCGCGGCCGGGGTTGGGGCGGCGGCGGCGGCTAGGGCAGGGAGGTGGGGCGGCGGCGCTAGAGAGAGGAGGGAGAGAATGAGGGAGAGGGAGAGGGTTTTGGGGGAAAAGAAAAAAAAGGGGTGGGGGGCGGTTGGGCCATCTTTGGGCCCAAGAGGGGGGCGCCAGGGGCGGCTGGGCCGGCCGGGGTCGGCCCAGGGCGCGGGAGAGAGAGAGAAAGAGGAGAGAGAAAGAGAGAGAAAGAGAGAGAAAGATTATTTTCTGTTTTTTCGAAATCCGATCTTTCCACATGAATGCAATTGCACTTTCAAAGCAATCAAAAATGCAAGGTTCGGCATGGTGCATCAAACAACACAAGTATTTTAGAGTTTTTCTTACACGGGAAATCCAAACCGAATCCCGCTAACTTTGGAAAAGGTCAAGGTTTAGCGAGGGAAAAAGAAAAAGAAAAGGTAACGCCCGAATTTTGGCGAGTAAAGAAAAGAAAAAAAAATTCAACTGCAAAAATTCGGGGCGTTACAAACCTATCCCCCTTAAAAGAATCTCGCCCTCGAGATTCAGGGCTGGCTAGCAAAGAGCTCTGGGTACTTGGCCATCAAATCATCTTCACGCTCCCAGGTTGCTTCTTCCTCGGGGTGATGACTCCATCTGACTTTGCACATTCTGATGGTCTTCCTTCGGGTGACTCTGTCTGCAATCTCAAGAATCTGAGCTGGCTTCTCAACATAGGTCAAGTCCTCCTGGACCTCCAGACCTTCCACTGGCAACTGCTCTTCTGGCACACGCAAGCACTTCTTCAACTGAGACACATGAAAGACATCATGCACAGCTGACAAATTCTCTGGCAGACTGAGCTGATAGGCCACTTCTCCACGCTTTGAGAGGATTTGGTACGGACCAATGTAGCGGAGTGCTAGCTTGCCTTTGATTCCGAACCTTCTGACTCCCCTGATCGGTGACACCTTCAGATAGACAAAGTCTCCGACTTCAAAACTCAGCTCTCTTCTTCTTGTGTCTGCATAGCTTCGCTGCCTTGATTGCGCTATCTTCAGATTCTCTCGGACCATCTTGATGTTCTCTTCAGCTTCAAGCAAAATATCTGGCCCAAACACTTGCTTCTCTCCAGGCTGATCCCATTGCAACGGAGTTCTACAACTCCTTCCATAGAGCGCTTGAAACGGTGACATCTTCAAACTGGCCTGGTAACTGTTGTTATAAGAAAACTCTGCATAAGGCAATCGCTTGTCCCATCCGGACTGATCTTGCAACGCACAGGCTCTCAACATGTCTTCAAGAATTTGATTGGTTCTTTCAGTCTGACCATCTGTCTGCGGATGATAAGCTGAGCTGAAATTTAGATGTGTGCCCAAAGCTTCATGCAACTGCTGCCAGAAATGAGAGGTGAACTGCGTTCCTCTGTCTGACACTATCTTCTTTGGCACACCATGAAGGCAAACGATCCGAGACATATACAACTCTGCCAGTACTGCACTGCTGTAGGTGGTCTTGACAGGTATGAAGTGGGCTGACTTGGTCAAACGGTCCACTACTACCCAAATAGAATCGTAGCCGGCTCGAGTGCGAGGCAATCCGACTATGAAATCCATACCGATCTCATCCCATTTCCACTGAGGAATCTGCAACGGTTGCAACAATCCAGCAGGTCTCTGGTGCTCTGCCTTAATTCTTCGACAACTATCACACATAGCCACGTGCTCTGCGATTTCCCTCTTCATTCCATACCACCAGAATTTCTTCTTCAAATCCTGATACATCTTCTCACTGCCAGGGTGAATCGAATAGGCTGTCTCATGAGCTTCCTTGAGAATCAACTCCCGAATGGACTGGACATTGGGAACACACAAGCGGTCTTTGAACCATACCACGCCTTCTGCATCTTCTCGAAAATCTTTGCCTCTGCCATCTAGAATCAGTCGCCGAATCTCACTGATCTTTTCATCGTTCTTCTGCGCTTCTTTGATTTCGCGCTCCAAGGTAGGTTCCAATTCAACTGTGACTCCTCGCGAATTGTTCAGAAATCCGAGACTCAACCTGTCGAACTCCTTGGCCAACTCATAAGGCATCGGACAAGCGACCATCAGATTGACTTGGCTCTTTCTGCTCAAAGCATCTGCCACTACGTTTGCTTTGCCTGGATGGTAATGAATCTCCAACTCATAGTCTTTGATCAACTCTAACCATCTTCGCTGCCTCATGTTCAATTCCGACTGAGTGAATATGTACTTCAGACTCTTGTGGTCTGTGTAAACATCGCATTTCTGTCCATACAGATAGTGCCTCCATGTCTTCAGTGCGTGAACCACTGCTGCCAACTCTAGATCATGGATTGGGTAATTCTTCTCATGAACCTTCAGCTGTCGGGACGAGTAAGCCACAACTCTTCCCTCTTGCATCAACACGCATCCCAACCCTGTGTAACAAGCGTCACAGTACACAGAGAAGGGCTTGTGCACATCAGGCAAGACTAGGACAGGCGCTGTTGTCAACTTCTCTTTCAGCGCTTCAAAGGCCTCTTGACATTTCTGGGTCCACTTGAACTCAACTTTGTTGCCTAGCAACGCTGTCATTGGTTTCGCAATCTTCGAAAACCCTTCAATGAATCGCCGATAATATCCGGCCATTCCAATGAAGCTCTTGATTCCTCGAGCATCCGTTGGCGCTTTCCAGTTCAGAATGTCTGCCACTTTCTTCGGATCCACAGCCAATCCTTCTTTGTTGATTATGTGACCCAAGAACAGGACTTCACTGATCCAGAACTCACACTTGCTCAACTTTGCATACAACTGGTGCTCTCGCAATCTCTGCAATACCATCCTCAAATGATCTGCATGCTCTTCTTCGCTTTGAGAATAAACCAGAATGTCATCAATGAATACCACCACAAACTTATCAAGATAATCCATGAACACACTGTTCATCAAGTTCATAAAGAATGCTGGTGCATTGGTCAAACCAAAAGACATCACTGTGAACTCATACAAACCATACTTGGTAATGAATGCCGTCTTCGGAATGTCCGAAGGCCGGATCCTGAGCTGATGATAACCTGACCTCAGATCGATCTTGGAGAACACACTGGCTCCTCTCAACTGGTCGAACAGATCTTCTATTCTGGGCAAGGGATACTTATTCTTGATCGTGACTTCATTTAGAGCTCGATAATCGATACACATCCTCTTGGTGCCATCTTTCTTCTCCACAAACAAGACAGGGGCGGCCCAAGGCGAGGTGCTTGGCCGGACGTAACCTTTCTCTGACAGCTCATCAATCTGCTTTTTAAGCTCAACCAACTCTGGTCCAGATATCCTGTAAGCTCTCTTAAAAATAGGGGCGGTTCCAGGAAGAAGCTCTATGGCAAACTCAACTTTCCGCTCTGGTGGCATACCCGGTAAGTCCTTTGGAAACACATCTGGGAATTCGGACACAACCTTGATACTCTCAATTGGGTCTGCTTCACTGCTATCGACAGCCATCTGATAACAACTTCCTTTCTTTGGCTCAGGCGGGACTAACTCGGTCGCCACTTCCTCTCCTAGTGGGGACACCAACTTGATTGTCCTTTTATCACAACTGATAACTGCCTGATACTTATCTAGCCAATTCATCCCTAGGATGACATCTATTCCCTGAGTACCCATTACTATAAGGTTAGCGGGAAACGCTATCCCCCTTATTTCCACACTTACATTCAAACATATGCTATCAGCTCGAATTCTACCACCGGCTGAGTCAATTTGAATGGGGGTTGACATGGTAGTAATTGGAAGATTATGTGCTTCTACCCATGATGCAGTAATGAAAGAATGCGTTGCTCCAGTATCAAATAACACTTCTGCAATATGGGAATCGACTGGGAACATACCTACTGTCATGCCGGGGGTCTCCTGAACTGCTTCAGCCTCCAAGTGATTCAATCTTCCGTGATTATAGCGCTGCTGAGGGCGGTTGCCTGCTCCAGACTGAGACGCATTCTGCTTTGCTGGGGCATTGGGGCCTGACTGCTGCTGGGCTGCCTTCTTCGGACATTGCATCACCCAGTGGCCTTGCTCTCCACAGTGGAAACAGGCTCTGTTTCCAACCTGAGCTGGTGCTGCCTGACTGCTCTGCTGAGTTGCGGGGGCAGGAAGACGAGGTGTCTGCTGATTCTGCCTCTGGAACTGACCTCCTGACTGATTGCTCTGACGATTCTGGTACTGATGCTGAGGATACTGCCTTTGGAACTGCTGATACTGCTGACGCTGCTGATGCTGCTGAGGTGGACGCTGGTTCTGCCTGAACTGCTGAGGTTGATTGCCTGAAAAACGAGGACGGCTGCTGCTTCCAGGCTGGGGTCCACTGATCTTACGCTTACGATCTTCCATCTCCTTACGCTTCCTTTCTGTCATGATTGCTCTGTCAATCAGGTGCTGGAATGTCGGGAAGGTATGATTCATCAACTGATACTGCAGAGGGTCAACCAAGCCTCTCAAGAAACGGTATTGTCGCTTGGCGTCGGTGTTGACATCCTCAGGAGCATAGCGAGACAACTGCAGAAACCTGTCTCGATACTCACTGACAGATGATGACCCTTGCTTAAGGGCCAGGAACTCCTCCTTCTTCACTGTCATCAGACCTGCAGGAACATGGTACTGACGAAAGCTACCTCTGAACTCTTCCCAAGTGATGGCATCGGGGTTGGCATGGGTGGCGAGGTAAGACTCCCACCATGATTGGGCTGCTCCTCTCAACAGACGGGGACCATACAAGACTTTCTCCCTGTCATCACACTGAGCGGTATGCAACTCCCGCTCCACAGTGCGCAGCCAATCTTCAGCATCCATGGGGTCAGAAGAGTGAGCGAACGTCGGGGGATGACCTCTCATGAATTTAGCACGCTTGTCTCTAGGCATCTGAGGCATCTGAGGCTGGGGTGGTGCTTGCTGCTGCTGCTGCTGCTGAATGGCGGCCAGGGTCTGACCGATGGCCTGAACTGCCTGAGTCTGCATCAGAAACATCTGCTCGATCGACATCGGGGGCGGGGGCGGCAGGTGCTGCTGCTGAGGCACCTCATCCTGCGGGGCGGCTTGCTCCTGCTGAGCACGCCTTCCTCCTCTGCGCCTGTTCTCTGACATCTGCAGAACGCAACCACACATCAGAACTGATCTGGCAAATCTTGCAGCATAAGAAAAGAGTATAGAATTCTCCAACAGCACTGAACAGATGAGCATCTTCACTGATCTCCAACACAGACCACACAGCTTCTCAGATAAAGAGGAAAGTAGAATAAAGGGTTTCCCAACTATATAACTAACTCCATTAACATAATAGGTAAACCAAAATGCAGGGGATACCCACACTCTGGTGACAGTCATTACAAAGATCCAAACCAAACATAGTTCATCATGACAAACATAGATGCACAGGATATAGCAAACTACCCTGTCTAACTAAGACTAACTAAGACCGAGACTAACGCTAAGACTGAAGCTTCTATGCATATATTTTGTATTAATTACAAGATCCAACTCTAACGAGCTATGGTTCTAGATTTATCTTGGTCTTGCAGTCGGGATTGCCATAAGACTGGAGTCCACGCCGAGGTGAGCGGTACGGGTGCTGAGTCCCGACGGGAGCGGGGGAACCATCATCCAAGTGACGACGCTCCGCGCGCTCAGCCCGCAGCAGGGCGATCTCAGCACGAGCCCTACTCAGCTCGTCTAGTGCATGGTCCAGCTCCGTGTTTAGCACGGCGGCTAGGTTGACTGTGCTGCTCAACCTAGGATTGTCCTCACCAGCAGGTGAAACAATCACGCCTCCTGTGCTGCCAGATGGACGGCGGGGGTAATACTTCAGGTCGAGGCCGTCAGCTACCCCACCGAGAACCGAGCAGTAGTGCGAAAGCGCACGCCGTGCAGCATCCTGCATGGCTGCCTCAGCTGAGTCCCGCTCAGAGATAGAATAGTGCTCTGAGCAAGCCTCCGCGCCCTGGAGACTGTTCTCCGGACGGCGCACCAAGCAGGTCGCCTCCCAGCGGTCCGGGTAGACCCCGCGACTATGCTGGTAGACCACACAGCGATACTCGATGGACCAAGTACGCCGGTCAAGTGCCCGACGTAGCAGGGTGTCGAGCGCGTCGTGGAAGTGACACCCGCGAGCAGCGTCGCGAGTGATGGGTCGAGCAACCCATCCTTCCGGCTCATGGCTAGAGAGGTCGAGGTCGGTGTCGTGGCTCGAGCTGTCGTCGCCACCTCCGTCGTCTGGATCTCCTCCAACAGCTACTCCAGAAGCTGGGACGCCCAGTGGTGGTGCAGGGGGCGCCTCCAGGGGAAGCACAGGAGAGCAGCTCCTCACAGACTCTATCTCCTGCTGGAGCAAGAAGGAAGAGCCCTGCTGCTCCTGTCGTCGACGTTCCTGCTCCTCATGCAGGCGGTGGTGCAGTCTCTCCAAGGGGCTGGACTGTCCGGCCACGGGACGGCGAAGCGGACGCTCAGCAAGGCGGGAGGGTAAGAAGGGGATGACGGACTTTCGTGCAGTGTGTCTAAGACGAGCCATCTACAAAAGACATCGCAAGCAAAAGGGTGAGAACAGAATTAATATGACCAGCAAATAATGAATCATAAATAAATGAAGGATCAGAATAAAACATAATTTTCAGCAAGGTATAATATATAGTAGAACATAGGTTTGGTCAGTAGGACCAACTTTTGAAGGGGTACCAAAGTCAAGGCAGAGACAGAGGTCTATAGTCCTTAAAACGACCATTCTACTCTAGGTTAGCAGTCCTACAGTCAGCACGGCTTTGATACCACTTATGTCACACCCGGTTTTAGAAGGCAAACCGAATGCGAACCATGTACGTGCCAGGATCAGTTATTCACGTACACAGCAGTTACATAACATGGACATCATCACACAGTGCTCAAATAGTATTAAAAAGGGGAAATAATAGTCGATTACATCATACGTCTGAGACGTCCATATAGTTCTTACAATAAATCAAAGTGCAGAAAAGAAACGTAGATAACGCGGCCTTCACAGGCAGCCGACTGGGGGTTGCCGCTAACCCACACCTAGAACTCGTCGTAGTCTTGGAACTCCTGGAAGTCTCCTTCCACAGCTTCATCTTCTCCTGAGCAGTGGTTGCAATGCTGACAACCTGGGGGGGGTTTGGTGTGTAGAGCAAGGGTGAGTACACATCAACATACTCAGCAAGTATCCTGTTTGGCTGTAGTGGACTAGCTTTATGTGGGGATAAGTCAAGCAGTTGCTTTTAATTGGTCAGGTTATTACTTACTAGTAGAAAGCCAGGTTTTAACATTAACCCAAGTTATTAGCCCAATGTATCCTTTCCAAACGGAAAGAATACCACTTACCAATACCATAATCACAACCAGAATCATCAATCTCATTGCCACCTGTACCAAAGTATCACTGATCAAGTATCACTAATCTCTGGAGCTCCCTTGGCCGCTCATAACCGTGAGCACGGCTGATATATCAGTTTCATAACACTCTGCAGAGGTTGCGCACTTTACCCATAAGCCGTGATTCCCACTTGCCTCGGGCTGATCAAACCCTTAAACACTACCAAGGTGAATAGGCAGGGTCTCACTACGTAGCCTTTACAAAGATTCCCCGAGGCTGTAGCCGCCCGTTAGGTTTCCTAAATGTACCGCACTCCTCCCCAAGGGACAAATCAACCTTGGCAGAGCGAGCCGCATACACCGAGCCCCATTGACGGCACAACGGCTAAGCGGACTACACCCCGGTTCCTCCAATTATTCAGCTAAGGGCGTCCCATTCCACCCTCATGGTTGCACTGTTTTCCCGGGCGGTCATCCATTGAACAGGTCCTTACGGAGAGGCACTCGAGAAACCGCTCGAGTCCCCTTAAATGCCACAAGTATGATCGTAAACAAGAAGGGGAAAACAGCGTATCATAGATAATCACATCATGTTCATTGATTAGAGTTGAGCAATAGCATCAAACTAAGCAGTAATAATCCGACCCAAATAGGCAAACAAGGACATGGATAACAAAAGCTAGTCAATCCTTAGGTATAAATGTGTAATGCGGGAGGTGAATTAAAGAATGAATAGGACAGCAATAGGTCAAAGGACACTTGCCTCCACCAACCGACTGCTGCTCAGGGGCTTCTCCTGCGAATTCCTCGGGCTCTTCGACCGGATCGTTCTCTATGCGAGCGCAAACATACATACATCCACATATTTTAATACAAAAGAACAATACACCATACAAGGAAACAGGTAAAACGAATATGCATCAAGTATGATATTTGACATCGCATTTGTTATGGTTAGAAAGAAACGGGAAAGATCTCGCAGGGGTTTAAAGTTTATGCACTAATGATTAGTTACAATTGATTCTTAACAAAAGAATTCTGTTGTATATACATACAAATGGAAACCTAATCATTTTTAGTTGATCAACATTGCGCTGGTTAAACAATTAACTACGTGAATCAATAGCATAACGGAATTTTAAATTAAACTTCCTATTTCCATAGCATGAACAATGATCAATCTACCTAAAATAAAGTAATTATGATCACAGAAAGTAAATAAAATAAAATAAAAAAAAAATAAAAACAACAGAGGGGGGGGGCGGTTGAACCGGCCCTAGGGGCGGTTGAACTGGCCCTGGGCGGCGGCCGAGCTGGGGCGGTCGGGCGGCTGAGCTGGGGCGGGGGCCGGCCGAGCCGGCCGGTTGAACCGGCGGCCAGGCGGCTGAACCGGCCCCGCGCGGGGGGCGCGGCCAGGGGCCAGGACGGGCGGCGGGCGCGGCCAGGGGGGCGGCTGCGGCCGGGCTGGGGGCGGCTGCGGCCGGGCTGGGGCGGCAGCGGGCGGCCGGGGCGCGGCTGCGGCCGGCCGGGGCGGCCAGGGGGCGCGCGGGGGTGGGGAGAGGAGAGGGGAGGGAGGAGAGGGAGGAGGGGGAGGGGGAGGGGGAGGGGGCTCACCGGCGGGATGGCCGACGGCGGGGGCGCGGCCGGGGTTGGGGCGGCGGCGGCGGCTAGGGCAGGGAGGTGGGGCGGCGGCGCTAGAGAGAGGAGGGAGAGAATGAGGGAGAGGGAGAGGGTTTTGGGGGAAAAGAAAAAAAAGGGGTGGGGGGGCGGTTGGGCCATCTTTGGGCCCAAGAGGGGGGCGCCAGGGGCGGCTGGGCCGGCCGGGGTCGGCCCAGGGCGCGGGAGAGAGAGAGAGAAAGAGGAGAGAGAAAGAGAGAGAAAGAGAGAGAAAGATTATTTTCTGTTTTTTCGAAATCCGATCTTTCCACATGAATGCAATTGCACTTTCAAAGCAATCAAAAATGCAAGGTTCGGCATGGTGCATCAAACAACACAAGTATTTTAGAGTTTTTCTTACACGGGAAATCCAAACCGAATCCCGCTAACTTTGGAAAAGGTCAAGGTTTAGCGAGGGAAAAAGAAAAAGAAAAGGTAACGCCCGAATTTTGGCGAGTAAAGAAAAGAAAAAAAAAATTCAACTGCAAAAATTCGGGGCGTTACAAGTAGGAACACAGCAGAGAAAGTCAAAGCAAACTTACCTCGTTAACCACCCTTTCAGAGTCAAGCTGAGCACTGAGGGAGGAATTCAATAAGTTGGCGTCGTCTAAAGAAGCAGAAACTCGAGCCAGGTCCATCTGACCTTGAGAGTACTTCTCCTCGAGCTCAGAATACCACCGGACCATATCTAGCAGGAAATGGTTGAAGAAGGACACTCAGTAAAAAGCAGACTAATCATGTGGCCAAAGAGGAAACAGAGGCACTAACCAGCATTTGTCATCTCAAACTCAGATGCCCGCCGTTAAAGTAGCACTAGATTCCAATGCATCAGAGACAGAGCTCTTTCTGGGACAGAAGCACCCTGTGATCTCAGCTGATCAGCCATCTCGTCAACCAAAGCCTGGTATTGAAAACAAGTGAGTGCAAAGACAGTATTTCGCCCGAAGTATAGCCAGATTAGGAAAAACCAAGTTACCTGAAGATTAGAGAAGAATGAAGGAAGCCCCAAATCATGAGAAACCAGTTGGTGACTCGATGAGGGAATATCAGCCGAGGCAATCCGAAGAGCATCATTGGGGATCAACTCAACATCACCAGCAGGAATCAGAACTCTAGCGTTAGGTATGCTGGTCTCTAAGGCAACTTCCTGATTTGAAACACGTGATGCTGCCATGCAATCAGAATGTGGAGGAGAAGACCTGACGTGGACATCCATGGAGGTATGAGAAGGGGAGCCCGCTCGGACACCCTCGGGGGCTGGGTCACAGCCTGCATTGCCCATCGGAGCCGGATCACCACCGGCAGCACCCTTGGGGGCTGGGTTATAGCTCGCACTACCCACTCGGGCCGGATCATTTTCGGCAACACCCTCAGGGGCTGGGTAATCACTAGCGCCATCCTTGAGGACCGGGTTCTCTGCAACAGCCACCTCTAAGGCTGAAGGATTCTTAGTTACCTCCATGGGAATGAGGCAACCTAGACCAACTTCTTGACTCTGAAGACCGCACTCCAATGTCAATGAGGCTTGAGATGCTGCTTGGGATAACTCTAACCCCACATCCGGAATGTCAGTGCAAACGTCCATCATACCACCATCTGTTGGCTCGGACAGCAGATCTTCAGGAACCATATCCTTGAGAGCCTGATCAAAATTGGCTATGGACATCACTTTCCAGCACTGACATCACTTTCCAGCACAAGATCTGTGCATGCATATCTGCCATAGTATCCGCCATCTGCTGCATTATCTGCATCTAGGCAGTAACTGCGGGATCAGCTCTGGCTGGTGAAGGTTGTGGAGGATCCATCTCAGGTTGTTGATGTGGTTGTCTGAATATCCTCCGAGTGTGTCGATTGGGAGGTAGATCAATTCCACCACCCTTCCTGGTATTGACCATCTGAGTTAGAAACATATGGTAAGAAAGAAAGGATTGTAGACAAGGCATGTAATTACGAAACATGTTACTTTGGGGGATTTATTAGCTAAGTGTGTCGCCTACTAAAGCTAATTCATTACCTTATGGTGGTATATGCTAAGATGCCCGTCTATACTATTTCAATCAATCAAAGAAGCAAATCAGGCATTGATCATCAGAAAATCAACCAACATTTTTAATAGAGAAAATAATTTTAATTTTTGTCTTAGGTCTCCTATCTCTTAAAAAGGTCATAAATGTTGTATTCTAAGGTGTGAAATCCTCCTTGTCTTAGAATAGAAAAGGTAAGAATAATCAAAGTAGAACAGTAGAAGGTGAGACAGGATCAAGATGAGTATAGAAAGAATTAGAGTAAGGTAAGTAGGTAAGGGTTTGTCCATTTCTATCTAGGTATCTAGGTTTCGTCCTACAGTCAACATTTCCTCTTATACCACTTCTGTCACACCCGGATTTAAGGAACAAAGCCAGGTGCATCTGATATATGTGCCAGAGAAGACAACACATATAATAACAGAGTGCATAGAGATAAATATCATAAATATCATAAATGTACTTATTACATAGCAGAAGTCTTACAAAAATAAATGATAAAATAAAGTGAACTAAATATTATTCCCTGGTGCCACAAAGCTGACTAGGAGACGCCACCTAGATTAAGTCGAACTCCTCGTTGGGCGGCTCCTCTTGAACCACCTATTCTTCTCCTGTGGGGGTGTGAGACAGCAAGGGTGACCTCACATACGTTCATAGCTCAACAAGTTATGAGGAATAATGTCCATGAACTCACCAAAGGTGGGAGTTCATGTGAAGTGTAAGGCTGTTCAACAAAATAAAGGCTAAAGCTGAGCATTGCTTTTATAAGTTGGTCAAAATTTCATTAGCAGTTACTAAGTGTAAGTGAATACCAAACCATAGTAATTTTAAATAAAGTAATAAATAAATAATCCCAATGTGATGCAAATAACAAATTGATTTTTAATTCTATAGATTAATCATGTGAGGGTCCAAGCTGCTCATGACCGTGAGCACGGCTAGTATACCAGTTTTACACTCTGCAGAGGTTGCGCATCTTTACCCACAAGTCATGTTACCCATCTGCCAAGAGACGGCCAATCCCATACACCTCTACCGAGTAGGCGAGGCAGGGTAACACTATGAAGCACTTACAAAGTTCCACTAGCTTCAGAAAACCAGCTACAGTTATAGCAAGCTCCAGTGTAGGGATCCCTCGTCTGACAGCCATTGCAGCAAAGTCAACCCAAGGACCTCCCTACACTGACCACTCCCCTACTGCCCTTGCCCATATCGGGTAAGGTAGTCATCCACTAGCTTTCCTAGTTAATCAGCCAAGAGCATCCCATACTACCCTTATGGTAGCACTGTTTTCCCGGGTGGTCGCTACATGTTCCCATTAACATAATAATCTTAACATGAATAGTAATAATAAACAGATAATAAAAGTGTAGTCATGAATAATGTATCTCCATACCCCAAAACCACATAAAGCAATAACAAGTACTACCTAAAATATTCAGTAGCAAAACAAGGTATAAAGATAGCCAAAACTGGTGTAACCTATTGGATCCCATCAAAATTAACCTATGCAGATCATTATGATTAATAAGAACATGGCTGGATAAAAATAAGTGATCAAGGGCACAACTTGCCTTCTATGAGCTCCTGCTCAACAACTTCTATCTGCTGAACACCAGGATCCTAAGTAGCTTGCTCGTTTACTCGCATTAACACAATATATACATAGTATAGCAAAAATTAACATCACACCAAACATGTAAATAAAATACACAATAATAATCTGCACATTAAAATAATATCCTAGGAACAGGAACCATTAATTTTGGAGTTATAGATTTTAAGTTATGAATTTCTAAAGGTATTATGTGTTTTATACAAGATTAAATAGGATACAAATTTTATTGTGATATTCATGTCAAAATAGTGGTGCTAAATGATAAACAATAATATTATAAAATTATAGAAACTAGAATGAACCAATTTGGAGTTCATATGAATTTTCTATGATTTATACAAGTTCTAGCAATTATTTTTATATTAAAAATTCATTTTCTAATCCATTTATCCAATTTACATGACCTCTGGACTGCGAGCATATTAAACAGAAACGCAGGGGGCTCGGTGCAAGAACTCCTAAGGCTTAGTCTAACCCCGCAGTGGACCGCGGGTTAATTTTACAAAAACAGAGGGTCTCTTTTAGAAAACAATTGTCGGCGTTCCGAGACCGGGGGGTCCCTGAGCCGACGAGTGAATGTTGCCTCGTGCCCCAGCCCAGATGGGTCGAGCGCGAGGGCGAGCGCGAAGGGGGGAGAGCGAGGCGGCCGAAGACCGGCGTGAGAGAGGTGGGAATCCCGCGGCCTTCGTGTTCGTCCCGCGCCCAGGTCGGGTGCGCTTGCAGTAGGGGGTTACAAGCGTCCACGCGGGAGAGGGAGCGAGCGGCTCCGAGCGAGCGCGTGTCTCGTCCTCGTCCCCGCGCGGCCAACCCTCTCTAAGAGGGCCCTGGTCCTCCCTTTTATAGGCGCAAGGAGAGGAACCAGGTGTACAATGGGGGGTGTAGCAGAGTGCTACGTGTCTAGCGGTGGAGAGCTAGCGCCCTAAGTACATGCCATTGTGGCAGCCGGAGAGATCTTGGCACCCAGCCGGTGTGATGTCGTGGCCGTCGGAGGAGCTATGGAGCCTGGCGGAGGGACAGCTGTCGGAGCGGTTGAGTCCTTGCTGACGTCCTCTTGCTTCCGTAAGGGGGCTGAGAGCCGCCATCGTCACAGAGTATGCGGGGCGCCATCATTGCCTATCTGGCGGAGCGAGCCAGATGGGACGCCGGTCTTGTTCCCTGCGGCCCGAGTCAGTTCGGCGTAGGGTGATGATGGCGCCTCCTGTTGACGTGGCTGGTCTGCGCCCTAGGTTGGGCGATGTGGAAGCTCCTCCGAAGCCGAGGTCGAGTCTCTCTTCCGTGGCCGAGGTCGAGTCCGAGCCCCCGGGTCGGGCGAGGCGGAGACCGTCGGCTGAGGCTAGGGCGTAGTCCGAGCCCTGGGGTCGGGCGAAGCGGGGTTCGTCGTCTTCCGGGACTTAGCCCGTGTCCGAGCCCTGGGTCGGGCAGAGCGGAGTTCGCCGTCTTCCGGGTCTTAGCCCGTGTCCGAGCCCTGGGTCGGGCGGAGCGGAGTTCGCCGTCTTCCGGGTCTTAGCCCGTGTCCGAGCCCTGGGTTGGGCGGAGCGGAGTTCGCCGTCTTCCGGGACTTGCCCGTGTCCGAGCCCTGGGTCGGGCGGAGCGGAGTTCGCCGTCTTCCGGGTCTTAGCCCGTGTCCGAGCCCTGGGTCGGGCGGAGCGGAGTTCGCCGTCTTCCGGGACTTAGCCCGTGTCCGAGCCCTGGGTCGGGCAGAGCGGAGTTCGCCGTCTTCCTGGACTTAGCCTGAGTCCGAGCCCTGGGTCGGGCGGAGTTCGTCGTCTTCCGGGACTTAGCCCGAGTCCGAGCCCTGGGTCGGGTGGAGTTCGTCGTCTTCCGGGACTTAGCCCAAGTCCGAGCCCTGGGTCGGGCGGAGTTCATCGTCTTCCGGGACTTTGCCCGAGTCCGAGCCCTGGGTCAGGCAGAGCGGAGTTCGTCGCCTTCCGGGACATAGCCCGAGTCCGAGCCCTGGGGTCGGGCGAAGCAGAGCTTCCTATGGTGCCTTCGGCAGGGCCTGACTGCCTGTCAGTCTCACTCTGTCAAGTGGCACCGCAGTCGGAGTGGCGTAGGCGGCGCTGTCCTTCTGTCAGGCCGGTCAGTGGAGCGGCGAAGTGACGGCGGTCACTTCGGCTCTGCCGGCTGGGGGGCGCGCGTCAGGATAAAGGTGTCAGGCCACCTTTGCATTAAATGCTCCTGCAGTTTGGTCGGTCGGTGCGGCGATTTGGTCAGGGTTGCTTCTTGGCGAAGACAGGGCCTCGGGCAAGCCGGAAATATGTTCGCCGCTGGAGGGGGGCCTCGGGCGAGACGGAAATCCCCCGGGGTCGGCTGCCCTTGTCCGAGGCTAGGCTCGGGCGAGGCGTGATCGAGTCCCTCGAATGGACTGATCCCTGACTTAATCGCACCCATCAGGCCTTTGCAGCTTTATGCTGATGGGGGTTACCAGCTGAGAATTAGGAGCCTTGAGGGTACCCCTAATTATGGTCCCCGATAGTAGCCCCCGAGCCTCGAAGGGAGTGTTGGCACTCGCTTGGAGGCTTTCGTCGCACTTTTTTGCAAGGGGACCAGCCTTTCTCGGTTGCGTTTTGTTCCGGTGGGTGCGCGCGAGCGCACCCGCCGGGTGTAGCCCCCGAGGCCTCAGAGGAGTGGTTTCACTCCTTCGAGGTCTTAATGCCTCGCGTAACGCTTCGGCTGGTCTGGTTGTTCCCTCATGCGAGCTGGCCGTAGCCCGGGTGTACGGTCGAGTCCCAAGTTCTCGGGCTGGTATGTTGACGCTGTCAACGGTTCGGCCGGAGCCGGGTTTGCGAGAGCAGCCCCCGAGCCTCTGCACAGGGCGAGAGGGCGATCAGGGACAGACTCGGCTTTTTTATATACGCCCCTACGTCGCCTTTCCGCAAGGAGGAGGGGGGGAAAGCGCCATGTTGCCCTCGATGGGCGCCGAACATGGTGTCTCCGGTGAGCTGCAAGCGGGTGATCCGAGTGGACATCCGTGCCTCGTTCGTTAGGGGTCGGCTAGGGGCCCAGAGGCATGCCCAAAAGTACCTGCGGGTGATCTGCCGGACCCGGTCCCCTGGCGACGGGGTCCGAGGGCTCGATGCCTCCCTCTGATGGGATTCCGTTACAAGATCGTTCCCGCCGGTCTCGGAAATGTCCTAGGGTACCTCGGGAGCGCAGCCTGAGCCTTGGTTATGTATCGAACGTACCCATGGTCATCCCTCGCTCGGCGTCTGAGGCGGCTGTGAACCCTTCGGGGGCCAGCCTTCGAACCCCTGATCAGTAGTGGGCGCGGAGCCCGAGTAGCCTGAGGCGGTCGTTGAACCCTTCCGAGGGGCTGGCCTTCGAACCTCTGACCAGTAGTGGGTGTAGGGCCCACGTGATCTGAGGCGGCTGTCGAACCCTTCCGAGGGGCCAGCCTTCGAACCTCTGATCAGTAGGGAGGCTCGGGGCCTGGTTCCTTCACGGGGAAGGATCCTTTTCGGGGTATCCCCCTTTCCTGGTCCCTGTTGCAAGAGAGAGAAAGAGGAAAAAAGTAAAAGGATACGAAATCGAACGGCGCGGCGTACCTTTTTTGACGCGGTCATTATGGCGAAGGCGAAGCGTCGCCCGCTTCTCCTGCCAGAGGCACCGCGTGTCCCGCCGCGGAGTTAATGCGACGGGGCGAGTGGTTGGAGGAGCGACCGTTGCGCGTGCGCGAGCCGTTCGAGGAACGGATCACGGGCGCGTTGTCTTCACGCCGTGAGAGAGGGTTCTCTCGCTGCCCCCGGACGAGACGTGAGCTTGGTTGATGACGTGACCGCTGCTCCTGCCTGCCTGCCACCGCCATTACTGCCGGCCCATTCTTGGCCGCATTGACCGTCGCGCCAGGCTGGCGCCGCTAGGTCGTGCACTGGTCCGCCTCGAGTCGCGGCATTGGTTCCGCAGTCGAGGAGGCGCGGTGGTGGCGCAAGTGGCGGTGCAGTTGCATGCACGAAGCATTCGGCGCGCCGGTTGCATGACGCGTGGGCCTAGGCCTCCATGCCGGGCATGTTGGGAGTCGGAGAAGTGCACCCACTTGGCGCGGTTGCATGCCGTTTGCATGGCTGCCCACCCTTTCGCCCGCTGGTCTGGGCAAAAGTGGAGGGTCGCTTGTAACCGCTGGGCGGTTGTACGCACCGCGCGCGGCGGTTTGGCTTCTTCTGCTCTGAGTCGGCTTGCATGACGCGTGGGACCCAGCCCCCGCGCCATAGGGGAGGACCTTGGAGTGTGTTGGAGAAGACTCAGCCCATGATGGCTGGGGACGCAAGTAGGGAGAGCCGCCTTTAAAAGGAGGGTGACCCCCTTGGGAGGCGACCATGTCTTCGCGCTCCCTTATGCATCGCGTCTTTCCGCCTTCCAAGCCCCCGGATGGGGGATATCCGCCGTCTTTTCGCCTCGTCGTTGGAGGAATCACAACTCTGCGGGAGTTGGTACCTTTCAGCCATCGTTCGGCTTCAAGGATTTTCATCATGCAGCCCGGGTGCACCCCTCCGCCGGCGGTCACCCAAGACGGTGACCTCCAGCTTGATGGTGGGGGAAAGCGAGCCGGGCTGCAGCCTCTGCCCCGTCCTCAGCCTCAAGGATTTTTGTCATCCCGGCTGAGGTGGAGGATGAGGCGAGTCGGGGGGCTGCCTCCGCGTGGGTCGGTCACCCTTTTCCTCCCCTGGCGTCTGGGGGAGAAAGGCATCCTCCAGCCTCGCGGAGGCTTCCTCCAGCCATGCCGGGAAAGGCGGACCGCCGCCACTCAGCCAGGGCGCAGCAATTACGTCCTCCGTCCGGACGATGGTTGCGCCGCGTACCGCGAGGGCGGCGCCCATGTTCTGGGTGGTTCCGGCGAGGGCGAAGACCTGCCGGCGCGCTTTGAGGCGTCGGCAGCCAGAGAAGGCTTCTCTACCGATGAGATTGCCAACTCCGCCAGTAGCCCTGGGTCTCCGTCTCCCGGCCTGAATGGCTGGCTCTCGTCCTCGGTGGGTGAGAGTCCTTCTGCCGTAGCACCCGCCTCGAAGCCGCTGCTGAAGCTGCTTCATCGCCCGGGACGGGGGTTGTTGTCGCTGTTGCCGGATCGGGCGGCGGCGAGCCACCCGTCGGCCCTCGATCGCTCCGCGGGTTCCCCAATCTTGTGGGGTTGTTCGTACCCGTGGAGACGGAACCGGGGTTTCGTTTGTAATGGCACTTCGAATACCAGTGTTCATTGTGGTTGTCGAGGCCTGAACATGTATGTAATTTTGGCACGAAGCCGTGTTTTTTCCTCCTTTTCGAGCACTAAGACTCGCCTGTTGGTTGTCTGAACCGCTTCACCAAGCGTGAGTCGCCCCGTGTAAAGGTGACGAGTGAGGTATCCGTATCCCGGAGGCGTAGGAGTCCCTCGGCTCGGTCAGCCTTGTTGTCCGAGGCTTCTCTAGCTTAATTAAAGGAACCCCTCGGCCGCTCTTCGATGAGCCGAGGCCAGGGGTAGCGGCGTCAACATGAACAGAGGCAGAGTTGGCTCGAAAAGAAAACCTGGTTGGCCTGAGCCTGGCCGGGTCGTCCGTTAGCGGGACCGACGCCGGAGTTGACCAGCCGAGGCCTCGGGTCGGGCTGACGTCCTTGGAGGGCAGCTGGCCGAGGCCTCGGGGTGACCGGCCGAGCCGCCTGCTCGGGTCGGATTCCCGAAGAAGACCCTGGCGGCGATGGCCCGGGCGTGGCGATGACGTCGTCCTTCAGAGTGGAGATCCTCGGACCATGTCGCCGTCCGAGGCTAGGTCGGACCTCACCAAAGGTGTCGTCGATGTCGAGGGTGCTTCTGCTCCCTTCAGCCGTCAAGATCCAAGCCTGCAGGATCGGATTGTCTTGTAGCGTGTGTTTTTTGCGGCCGCCGAGGCCAAAACACACCCTCGCCGTGTTGTAAAGCTGCGTCTCTTTTCCTCTTGTTTCGAGTATCTGGACTTTTTTGTCGGTAACAGAAATGTTCGTGCGAGCGAGAGTTGCTTCTCGCGGAAGGTGATGAGTGAGGTATCCGTATCCCGGAGGCGTAGGAGTCCCTCGGCTCAGTCGGCCTTACCGCTTACGCGCACTCTTACCCGCCCATGGGGCTCTGTCACCGACGCAGCCGAGAAGGCTCGAAGGATCGCTTCGGCAGAAGAGCTTTCGCACGTGAAGACTTGTTCGGTCCGCAGAATCACTTATCCGAACGCGAGTTACTTATCGCAGAAGGTGATGAGTGAGGTATCCGTATCCCGGAGGCGTAGGAGTCCCTCGGCTCGGTCAGCCTTGGCCGCTTACGTGTACTCCGTCGTTTTCAGGATCCACTTTCGAAGTAGCCAAAAAGCGCGAAAGACATTCTGGCAGAAAAGATCTTTTTTCGAAGAAAATTTCGACGCAGAGGGGGTTCCCCCCCCTTTTAGCCGCCGAGGGAGGGTCGGGCTTTGCCGAGGCGAGGCCGACCCTTCCTTGATGACTAAACTTTGCGTGGGTGCGAGGTATATGATCAACTTGAAAACATCTTAAGGGTAGAAGCGACGTAGCTGTTGGATGTTCCAGGCGTTGCCGTAGACCTCGCCTTGACTGTTGGCCAGCTTGTACGTTCCGGGCTTCAGAACCTTGGCGATGACGAATGGCCCCTCCCAGGGGGGCGTGAGCTTGTGCCGCCCACGGGCGTCTTGTCGCAGCCGAAGCACCAGGTCGCCCACCTGGAGGTCTCGGGACCAGACCCCTCGGGCGTGGTAGCGTCGCAGGGACTGCTGGTACCGCGCCGAGTGTAGCAAGGCCTTGTCCCGAGCCTCCTCCAGCTGGTCCAGCGAGTCTTCTCGGCTAACTTGGTTGCTTTGGTCGGTGTAGGCCCTCGTCCTCGGGGAACCGTATTCTAAGTCTGTGGGCAAGATGGCTTCGGCCCCATAGACTAGAAAGAACGGCGTGAAGCCCATGGCTCGGCTCGGCGTTGTCCTCAGACTCCAGACCACCGAGGGGAGTTCCTTCATCCACCGCTTGCCGAACTTGTTGAGGTCGTTGTAGATCCGAGGCTTGAGCCCTTGTAGAATCATGCCGTTGGCACGCTCTACCTGCCCATTCGTCATGGGATGAGCCACGGCGGCCCAGTCCACCCGGATGTGGTGATCCTCGCAGAAGTCCAGGAACTTTCTGCCGGTGAACTGGGTGCCGTTGTCGGTGATGATGGAGTTCGGGACCCCGAAGCGATGGATGATGTTGGTGAAGAACGCCACCGCCTGCTCGGGCCTGATGCTGTTTAGGGGTCGGGCCTCGATCCACTTGGAGAATTTGTCGATGGCGACCAGGAGGTGCGTGTAGCCCCCGGGCGCCTTCTGCAAGGGGCCGACGAGATCCAGACCCCACACAGCAAAAGGCCAGGTGATGGGTATCGTCTGTAGAGCCTGAGCGGGCAGGTGGGTCTGCCTTGCGTAGAACTGACACCCTTCGCAGGTGCGGACAATTCTAGTGGCGTCGGCCACCGCCGTCGGCCAGTAGAAGCCTTGCCGGAAAGCATTCCTGACAAGGGCTCGAGGCGATGCGTGATGGCCGCAAGCCCCCGAGTGTATCTCTCGCAGGAGTTCCTGACCTTCGGCGATGGAGATGCATCGCTGGAGGATGCCAGAGGGGCTGTGGTGGTAGAGCTCCTTTCCATCTCCCAGCAAGACGAACGACTTGGCGCGCCGCGCCAACCGCCGAGCCTCGGCTCGGTCGAGGGGTAGCTCTCCTCGGTGGAGATATTGCAGGTACGGGATCTGCCAGTTTCGATTAGGCGTGACCCCGCTTCGCTCCTCCTCGATGCACAGTGCCTCACCCTCGGGGGCCGAGGGTACCTCGGACTGAACCGAGGACGCCTCGGGCCGAGCTGAGGGTGCCTCGGGATGAGCCGAGGGTGCCTCGGACTGAGCCGAGGGTGCCTCGAGTTGAGCCGAGGGCGCCTCGAGTTGAGCCGAGGGTGCCTCGGACTGAGCCGAGGGTACCTCGGGCTCAGACGTGTCGTCGATCTTGACGGAGGGTTGATGCAGGTCTCGGGAGAAGACGTCCGGGGGAACCGTTGTTCGCCCCGAGGCTATTTTAGCCAGCTCGTCCGTAGTCTCGTTGTAGCGCCGGGCGATGTGGTTGAGCTCGAGCCCGTAGAACTTTTCTTCCAGGCGCCGAACCTCATTGCAGTAGGCCTCCATCTTCGGGTCGCGGCAATGGGAGTTCTTCATGACTTGGTCGATGACGAGCTGCGAGTCACCGCGAGCGTCGAGGCGTCGGACCCCTAGCTCGATGGCGATCCGCAACCCGTTGACCAGAGCCTCATACTCGGCCACATTGTTGGACGCCGGGAAGTGGAGGCGTAGCACGTAGCGTAGATGCTTTCCGAGGGGTGAGATGAAGAGTAGGCCTGCGCCGGCTCCTGTCTTCATCAGCGACCCGTCGAAGAACATAGTCCAAAGTTCCGGCTGGATCAGAACTGTTGGGAGCTGAGTGTCGACCCATTCAGCCACGAAGTCCGCCAAGACCTGGGACTTGATGGCCTTCCGGGGAGCGAACGAGATTGTTTCGCCCATGATTTCCACCGCCCACTTTGCAATCCTACCCGAGGCCTCACGACACTGGATGATCTCCCCCAGGGGGAAGGATGACACCATAGTTACCGGATGAGACTCGAAGTAGTGTCGCAACTTTCGCCGTGTCAGGATCACCGCATACAGCAGTTTCTGAACTTGTGGGTAGCGGATCTTGGTTTCGGACAGTACCTCACTGACGAAGTAGACTGGCCTCTGAACGGGCAATGCATGCCCCTCTTCTTGCCTCTCGACCACAATCGCGGCGCTGACCACCTGAGTGGTCGCGGCGACATAGACCAAGAGGGCTTCTCCGGCAGCTGGGGGCACCAAGATAGGCACCTTCGTGAGGAGTGCCTTCAGGTTCCCGAGGGCTTCCTCGGCCTCAGGGGTCCAAGTGAAGCACTCGGCCTTCCTCAAGATGCGGTACAGAGGTAGACCTCTTTCGCCGAGGTGTGAGATGAAGAGGCTCAGAGCCGCGATACATCCCATGACCCTCTGTACGCCTTTCAAGTCCTTGATGGGCCCCATGCTGGTGATGGCTGCGATCTTCTCCGGGTTGGCTTCGATGCCCCGCTCGGAGACAATGAACCCCAAGAGCATGCCTCGGGGCACCCCGAAGACACACTTCTCGGGATTTAGCTTGACGCCTTTCGCCTTGAGACATCGGAATGTCACTTCAAGGTCGGAAAGGAGGTCGGAGGCTTTCCTCGTCTTGACTACGATGTCATCGACGTAGGCCTCGACCGTGCGGCCAATGTGTTCGTCGAACACATGGTTCATGCACCACTGGTACGTCGCGCCCGCATTCCTCAAGCCGAACGGCATGGTGACATAGCAGTACATGCCGAAGGGTGTGATGAAAGAAGTCGCGAGCTGGTCGGACTCTTTCATCCTGATTTGATGATACCCTGAGTAGGCATCGAGGAAAGACAGGGTTTCGCACCCAGCAGTGGAATCCACGATTTGGTCGATGCGAGGCAGAGGGTAGGGAACCTTCGGACATGCTTTGTTGAGACCAGTGTAGTCTACACACATCCGCCATTTCCCCCCTTTCTTTCTCACAAGCACAGGGTTGGCAAGCCATTCGGGATGGAATACCTCTTTGATGAACCCTGTCGTGATTAGCTTGTGGATCTCCTCGCCTATGGCTCTACGCTTCTCCTCGTCGAATCGGCACAGAGGCTGCTTGACGGGTCGGGCTCCGGCTCGGATGTCCAGCGAGTGCTCGGCGACATCCCTCGGTATGCCGGGCATGTCCGAGGGACTCCACGCGAAGACGTCGGCGTTCGCGCGGAGAAAGTCGACGAGCACTGCTTCCTATTTGGGATCGAGCCCGGAGCCGATCCGGATCTGCTTGGAGGCGTCGCCGCTGGGGTCGAGGGGGACGGACTTAACCGTCTCCGCTGGCTCAAAGTTGTCGGCGTGACGCTTCACGTCTGGCACCTCCTTAGAGAGGCTCTCTAGGTCGGCGATGAGGGCCTCGGACTCGGCGAGGGCCTCGGCGTACTCCACGCACTCCACGTCGCATTCGAACGCGTGTTTGTACGTGGGGCCGACGGTGATGACCCCGTTGGGGCCCGGCATCTTGAGCTTCAGGTAGGTGTAGTTGGGGACGGCCATGAACTTCGCGTAGCATGGTCTTCCCAGTACCGCGTGGTAGGTTCCTCGGAACCCGACCACCTCGAACGTTAGGGTCTCCCTTCGGAAGTTGGAGGGTGTTCCGAAGCAGACGGGAAGGTCGAGTTGTCCGAGGGGCTGGACACGCTTCCCGGGAATGATCCCATGGAAGGGCGCAGCGCCTGCTCAGACGGAGGACAGATCGACACGCAGGAGTCCGAGGGTCTCGGTGTAGATGATGTTGAGGCTGCTGCCTCCGTCCATGAGGACCTTGGTGAGCCTGACGTCGCCGATGACGGGGTCGACGACGAGTGGGTATTTCCCCGGGCTCGGCACATGGTCGGGGTGATCGTCTCGGTCGAAGGTGATGGGCTTGTCGGACAAGTCTAGATAGACTGGCGCCGCCACCTTCACCGAGCAGACCTCCCGGCGCTCTTGCTTGTGGTGCCGAGCCGAGGCGTTCGCCGCTTGCCCACCATAGATCATGAAGCAGTCGCGGACCTCGGGGAACTCTCCTGCCTGGTGATCTTCCTTCTTGTCGTCGTCGCGGGCCTTGCCACCCTCCGCGGGTGGCCCGGCCCTGTGGAAGTGGCGCCGAAGCATGACGCACTCCTCAAGGGTGTGCTTGACGGGCCCCTGGTGATAGGGGCACGGCTCCTTGAGCATCTTGTCGAAGAGGTTGGCACCTCCGGGGGGCTTCCGAGGGTTCTTGTACTCGGCGGCGGCGACAAGGTCCGTGTCGGCGGCGTCGCGTTTCGCTTGCGACTTCTTCTTGCCCTTCTTCTTGGCGCCGCGCTGAGTTGACGCCTCGGGAGCATCTTCCGATGGGCGGCCCTGGGGCTGCTTGTCCTTTCGGAAGATAGCCTCGACCACCTCCTGGCCGGAGGCGAACTTGGTGGTGATGTCCATCAGCTCGCTCGCCCTGGTGGGGGTCTTGCGACCCATCTTGCTCACCAGGTCGCGGCAGGTGGTGCCAGCGAGGAACGCGCCGATGACATCCGAGTCGGTGATGTTGGGCAGCTCGGTGCGCTGCTTCGAGAATTGCTGGATGTAGTCTCGGAGAGACTCTCCCGGCTGCTGTCGGCAGCTTCGGAGGTCCCAGGAATTCCCGGGGCGCACGTACGTGCCCTGGAAATTGCCGGCGAAAGCTTGGACTAGGTCGTCCCAGTTGGAGATCTGCCCCAGAGGCAGGTGCTCCAACCAGGCGCGAGCGGTGTCGGAGAGGAACAGGGGGAGGTTGCGGATGATGAGGTTGTCATCGTCCGTTCCACCCAGTTGGCAGGCCAGACGGTAGTCCGCGAGCCACAGTTCCGGTCTTGTCTCCCCCGAGTACTTTGTGACAGTAGTCGGGGGTCGGAACCGGGTCGGGAACGGCGCCCGTCGGATGGCTCGGCTGAAGGCTTGCGGACCGGGTGGTTCGGGCGAGGGACTCCGATCCTCCCCGCTGTCGTAGTGTCCCCCACGCCTGGGGTGGTAGCCTCGGCGCACCCTCTCGTTGAGGTGGGCCCGACGGTCGCGGTGATGGTGCTCGTTGCCGAGGCGACCCGGGGCCGCAGGCGCTGTGTTGCGCGTGCGCCCGGTGTAGACCGAGGCTTCCCGCATGAATCGGGAAGTCGCGGCATGAGGTTCCGAAGGGTACCCCTGCCTTCGGGAGGCAGAGCTCTCGGCCCATCGGACCGTGGCGCCTTCCAGGAGATTCTTGAGCTCCCCCTTGATTCACCGCCCCTCGGTGGTTGATGGCTTCGGCATCGCGCGAAGAAGCATTGCTGCTGCCGCCAGGTTCTGGCCGACCCCACTAGATGCGGGTGGTGGCCTGACTCTGACGTCGTCAGTGATGCGGTGCTGGAAGCCCTAGGGTAGATGACGTATTTCTCCGGCCGGAGGTTGGCCCGCCCATGCCTGCCCGACGTCCCGACGGATCGGCTCAAGCGCTCCTGCTCCCCCGTCGAGCCTGGCCTGCACCCCGCGGATTTGCTCGAGCTGTGGGTCGTGGCCCCCCGCCTGAACGGGGACCACAGCTAGCTCCCGTGGGATGTCAACGCGAGGCACCGGCCTAGGGAGGTCACCGTCCTCCGGCATGCCGAGATGGTTGCCTTCGGAGGGACCCCCTAGATCGACGTGGAAGCATTCGCGACTTGGGCCGCAGTCCTCGTCGCCGAGGCTACGGCTACCGTCGGAACAGTCGGAAAGGCAGTAGTCGCATGCGGTCATGAAGTCCCGCATGGCACTGGGGTTGCCAAGTCCAGAGAAATCCCAACAGATGTTGGGTTCGCCGTCTTCCTCGGACCCAGAGGGCCCGTAGGTCGAGACGTCCGTCAGCCGGTCCTAGGGTGACCGCATACGAAACCCCAGAGGGTTTGGACTTGCCTCTACGAGAGCACCCGCCAAAGCGAAGCCGCTAGGCGGGTCGAGGTTGAATCCGAAAGACGTGGGATGGGAATCGGTCAGTACCTTTTGGTCGCCGATTCCGCCGCCGGCGGGCGGGCTGTCGGCCGCCACTGTCGTTGTCGCGCGGCGGTGGAAGGAGTATCATGTCGTAGCTGCCGTCGAGGGACATGAACTCAAGACTCCCGAAACGGAGCACCGTCTCGGGTTGGAGAGGTTGCTGGAGACTGCCCATCTGGAGCTTGACGGCAAGCTGTTCATCAACACGCAGCAGGCCCCTACCTGGCGCGCCAACTGTCGACGTTCCGAGACCGGGGGGTCCCTGAGCCGACGAGTGAATGTCGCCACGTGCCCCAGCCCAGATGGGTCGAGCGCGAGGGCGAGCGCGAAGGGGGGAGAGCGAGGCGGCCGGAGACCAGCGTGAGAGAGGTGGGAATCCCGCGGCCTTCGTGTTCGTCCCGCGCCCAGGTCGGGTGCGCTTGCAGTAGGGGGTTACAAGCGTCCACGCGGGAGAGGGAGCGAACGGCTCCGAGCGAGCGCGTGTCTCGTCCTCGTCCTCGCGCGGCCAACCCTCTCTAAGAGGGCCCTGGTCCTCCCTTTTATAGGCGCAAGGAGAGGAACCAGGTGTACAATGGGGGGTGTAGCAGAGTGCTACGTGTCTAGCGGTGGAGAGCTAGCGCCCTAAGTACATGCCATTGTGGCAGCCGGAGAGATCTTGGCACCCAGCCGGTGTGATGTCGTGGCCGTCGGAGGAGCGATGGAGCCTGGCGGAGGGACAGCTGTCGGAGCGGTTGAGTCCTTGCTGACGTCCTCTTGCTTCCGTAAGGGGGCTGAGAGCCGCCGTCGTCACAGAGTATGCGGGGCGCCATCATTGCCTATCTGGCGGAGCAAGCCAGATGGGACGCCGGTCTTGTTCCCTGCGGCCCGAGTCAGTTCGGGGTAGGATGACGATGGCGCCTCCTGTTGACGTGGCTGGTCTACGCCCTAGGTTGGGCGATGTGGAAGCTCCTCCGAAGCCAAGGTCGAGTCTGTCTTCCGTGGCCGAGGTCGAGTCCGAGCCCCCGGGTCGGGCGAGGCGGAGACCGTCGGCTGAGGCTAGGGCGTAGTCCGAGCCCTGGGGTTGGGCGAAGCGGGGTTCGTCGTCTTCTGGGACTTAGCCCGTGTCCGAGCCCTGGGTCGGGCGGAGCGGAGTTCGCCGTCTTCCGGGTCTTAGCCCGTGTCCGAGCCCGAGGTCGGGAGGAGCGGAGTTCGCCGTCTTCCGGGTCTTAGCCCGTGTCCGAGCCCTGGGTCGGGCGGAGCGGAGTTCGCCGTCTTCCGGGACTTGCCCGTGTCCGAGCCCTGGGTCGGGCGGAGCGGAGTTCGCCGTCTTCCGGGTCTTAGCCCGTGTCCGAGCCCTGGGTCAGGCGGAGCGGAGTTCGCCGTCTTCCGGGACTTAGCCCGTGTCCGAGCCCTGGGTCGGACGGAGCGGAGTTCGCCGTCTTTCGGGACTTAGCCCGAGTCCGAGCCCTGGGTCGGGCGGAGTTCGTCGTCTTCCGGGACTTAGCCCGAGTCCGAGCCCTGGGTCGGGCGGAGTTCGTCGTCTTCCGGGACTTAGCCCGAGTCCGAGCCCTGGGTCGGGCGGAGCGGAGTTCGCCGCCTTCCGGGACTTAGCCCGAGTCCGAGCCCTGGGGTCGGGCGAAGCGGAGCTTCCTATGGTGCCTTCGGCAGGGCCTGACTGCCTGTCAGTCTCACTCTGTCAAGTGGCACCGCAGTCGGAGTGGCGCAGGCGGCGCTGTCCTTCTGTCAGGCCGGTCAGTGGAGCGGCGAAGTGACGGCGGTCACTTCGGCTCTGCCGGCTAGGGGCGCGCGTCAGGATAAAGGTGTCAGGCCACCTTTGCATTAAATGCTCCTGCGGTTTGGTCGGTCGGTGCGGCGATTTGGTCAGGGTTGCTTCTTGGCGAAGACAGGGCCTCGGGCAAGCCGGAAATATGTTCGCCGCTGGAGGGGGGCCTCGGGCGAGACAGAAATCCCCCGGGGTCGGCTGCCCTTGTCCGAGGCTAGGCTTGGGCGAGGCGTGATCGAGTCCCTCGAATGGACTGATCCCTGACTTAATCGCACCCATCAGGCCTTTGCAGCTTTATGCTGATGGGGGTTACCAGCTGAGAATTAGGAGCCTTGAGGGTACCCCTAATTATGGTCCCCGACAACAATCGGCTGCCAAGGTCCGGACTAATTTGAGCCGTCCGATCAACTGCTAGCAGTCCAGATTAGACTAGTGGCCCGCTCGAATCGGTACATGCCCTTAGCCCTCGGATCGAGTATTAACGGACACGATTTTAAAAATACCGCCAACCGCCCGATGTTAGATCACCGGCGCAGATCTAACCTACCCAATTTGTACGCCCCGTTTAATCCAGACCGTCTGTTCATAGATCTACGACTCCGCTCCGTTTTCCCTAACCCGAGTTCGAACACGGCGGCGCCGCCGCACTTCTACGGCGGAGAAGTCCGGCGAGCCCCCCCCCCCACTAGGCGCTTACGGTGCTCCGATTCACTATGGACAGGTGTATCGCGTTCGTATAATCGCGGTGAACGTAGTCGGGGGTCATACCGAGGGGTTGGAGCGGTGGCGAGGACAGACCGCGAGATACCGCGGCTGCCACGACGGAGAAGCACCACGATGTGAAATTGCTCGGCCTCGGAGTAAAGGTTGTCCAAATTGATGAGGGCCGAAGCTTTCCGTGCCAAGCAGGTCCTCGGGGTTCGGTGCAGAGGTCCAGCCACGGTGTTGGCGAGGGACAGTCGCGGCGGCGGGTTCTCCCGTCCGCAATTCCCCGGTGATGATGGAGGTCGAGCCTAGGTGTGGGTCGCTGCGCGCTAGCAAAGGAAAAGGGGAGAGAAGGCTTTGGCTTCGACCTATTTATGGCCGCCCGAGGTCGGTTCGTGGGGGCCTCAACTGATTTCCGAGGAACGTGCCATGGTTGCGCACCTCCAATAGGCGCGGCGAAGGAAGAGGAGGGATCCGACGACCCAGGCCCGTTCGTCAGTCATGGAGAGAAGGAAGCATGGTCTACTCGGCTCAACTAACCTAGGGAATGGCTGACCTGACACGAGGGCCCCAGGCGGCAGTGAGTGCCCGCGGTGGAATTTGGGCCGGCGCGAGGTGGAGCTAGGGAAACGGCCACGCGTTGGAATGGGCCGAGAACCAAGCTACTGGCCCAATTAACTATACCTCTGTTTTTTTCCTTTTCTTTTTCTAATTTCTTTTCTGTTCCATTTTCCTCTTATTTGAATCTTAATTTAAAATTTCAATTTAAATTCAAAATTTGTGGCTCATCATTTACAAACTATATTTGTGCAATTAAAAGTACTAAGTTTGAAGATATTTATTTATATATATTATTTATATTTTCATATCCCTTCTCTTTTTCTTATTTTCAAACCCTAATTTCAATATAGGGTTTAATCCAACTTCTAGTCATCATTATATTATTATTATCCTTATTATTTTTATTTAATGCACAAACATATAAACTCCAACATGATGCATATTGAAAGGGAAATAGGGTTTAACCTTTTCCTACAAATAATTTTGGTGGTTAAATGCCCAACACAAATAATTAGACTAACTGGTTTGCTCTAGATTATATATTCTACAGGTGCATAAAGGTTCAACACAAACCAATAAAAGATCAAAGTTAGGGTTCAAAAGAAAGGAGCAAAAGAAACCGAAGAGTACCCTGGTCTGGCGCACCGGACTGTCCGGTGTGCCACCGGACAGTGTCTGATGCACCAGGTCGTACAACTCCAAACTCTTCAGCTTTGGGTTTCTGAGATGTCGCTCCGCTATAATTCACCGGACTATCTGGTGTGCCAGCGAAGCAATGACTCCCAACGCAACGGTCGACTACAATGGACACCTGCAAAGTGCTACAGTGCGTGGACAGCTCGCGCAAAAGTCGGAGCAGCCGCTAGAGGCGCACCGGACAGTGCATAGTACCTGTCCGGTGCGGCACCGGATTGTCCGGTGCCACAAGAGGACAAAGCTCCAACGGTCGAAACTGCCAGAACCCTAATGGTTGGGTGACGTTGGTTGAGGGCTATAAATACCCCCCAACCACCTCCACTCCAATCATCCAAGCATTCACAACAGTGCATTCAATACAAGAGCAATACACTTCACTCCAAAGACACAATTCAAGTGATCGATCCGCTCAAAGTCCCAAATTCAACTCTAGCGCATTAGGACTTGTGAGAGGATTCTTTGTGTTCCTTGTTGCTCTTGTTTGCTTGGCTTGGCTTTCTTTTCTTTTTCACTTCTTACTCTCAAGTGCTTTGTAAGCGAGGCAAGAGACACCAATTGTGTGGTGATCCTTGCGGGGTCTAAGTGACCCGTGAGATTAAGGAAGAAGCCTCACTCGGTCTAGGTGACCGTTTGAGAGAGGGAAAGGGTTGAAAGAGACCCGGTCTTTGTGACCACCTCAACGGGGACTAGGTTCTTTAGAACCGAACCTTGGTAAAACAAATCACCGTGTCATTCGCTTTATTTTCTTGGTTGATTTGTTTTCCCCTCTCTCCCGAACTCGGATTTTATTCTAACGCTAACCCCGGCTTGTAATGTGTTTAAAGTTGTAAATTTCAGTTTCCACCTATCCACCCCCCTCTAGGCGACTTTCAATTGGTATCAGAGCTCGATACTTCATTAGAGTCTAACCACTCGAAGTGATGTCGGGAGGATCCACCAAGAGGGAGATGGAAACGGGCACAAGCCACGAGAAGGCTCCATCAAGGGAGTCCGGTGCCAAAGGAAGGGAGGAACCACCTCCCCGCGTCAAGTCACATCGGAGTGGCGACAAGAAGAAGAAGATGAAGAAAGTGGTCTACTATGAGATCGACTCTTTGTCGCCCTCCACCTCTAGCTCCATCGCGTCGTCCGTCACTTCTAAGCGTCATGAGCTCAAGAAGTTTAATAAGATCCCCCTATGCTATCCCCGCATTTCCAAACGCACTCCTTTACTTTCCATCCCATTAGGCAAACCACCGGTTTTTTATGGTGAAGATTATTGTATGTGGAGTGATAAAATGAGGTATCAGCTAACCTCACTCCACGCTAGCATATGGGACATTGTTGAGTTTGGAGCGCAGGTACCATCTGTGGGGGACAAGGGCTACGACTCGGACAAGGTCGCCCAAATCCGGCACTTCAACTCACAAGCCACTACTATACTCCTCGCCTCTCTATGTCGAGAGGAGTATAATAAGGTGCAAGGGTTGAAGAGTGCCAAGGAGATTTGGGACGTGCTCAAGACCACACACGAGGGAGATGAGGTGACCAAGATCACCAAACGGGAGACGATCGAGGGGGAGCTCGGTTGTTTCGTCCTCAACCAAGGAGAGGTGCCACAAGCTATGTACAACCGGCTCAAGACCTTAGTGAATCAAGTGCACAACCTCGGGAGCACCAAATGGGATGACCATGAAATGGTCAAGGTTATTCTAAGATCACTTGTTTTTCACAATCCTACGCAAGTTCAATTAATACGTGGTGATCCTAGATATAAGCTAATGTCTCCCGAGGAAGTTATAGGAAAGTTTGTGAGCTTTGAGTTGATGATCAAAGGCTCCAAACAAATCATCAACTTGGAGCAAGGCGACACCTCCACACCCGAGGTGCAACCCGTCACATTCAAAGCGACGGAGGAGAAGAAAGAAGAGTCTACATCAAGTAGGCTCTCCATCAACGCCTCCAAGCTCGACAACGAGGAGATGGCGCTCATCATCAAGAGCTTCCGCCAAATCCTCAAGCAAAGGAGGGGGAAGGACTACAAACCCGCTCCAAAAGGGTGTGCTACAAGTGTGGTAAGCCCGGTCATTTTATCGCTAAATGCCCTATGTCTAGTGATAGTGACAGGGACAACGACAAGAAGGGGAGGAAGAAGAAGAAGAAATACTACAAGAAGGGCGGCGATGCCCACGTGTGTCAGGAATGGGACTCCGACTTGAGCTCCACCGACTCCTCCTCCGACGAGGACGCCGCCAACATCGCCGTCAACAAGGGACTTCTCTTCCCCAACGTCGGCCACAAGTGCCTCATGGCAAAGGACGGCAAGAAAAAGAAGGTACAAGCTAGAACCACCCCCAAGTATACTACATCTAGTGATGAGGGTAGTTCTAGTGATGATGAAGATAACTTGCTTAGTCTTTTTGCCAATATTAACATGCAACAAAAGGAAAAATTAAATGAATTAATATGTGCTATTCATGAGAAGGATGAACTCTTGGATAGCCAAGAGGAATTCCTTATTAAGGAAAATAAAAAGCATGTTAAGGTGAAGAATGCTTATGCTCAAGAGATAGAAAAATGTGAAAACTTGACCAAAGAACTTAGCATTTGCCATGACACTATCTCCAACCTTAGAACTGAGAATGTTAATTTAATTGCTAAGGTTGAAAAATCAAATGTTTGTCATGATTCAATTGTCAATCTTAGAAATGTAAATGCTAGTTTGATTGCTAAGATTGAGAAATTAAAAGAATCAATTGCTAGCCTTAAAACTAAGAATGATAAGTTAATTTCTAAGGCTAAAGATTTAAATGTTTGCAATGAATCTATTTCATATCTTAGAGATGAAAATGCCATGCTAAAATCAAAGATTGATGAATTAAATGTTTGCAAACCTTCTACATCTAGTATTAATCATGTTACTATTTGTACTAAATGTAGAGATATAAATGTTGATGTTATCCATGATCACCTTACCTTAATTAAACAACAAAATGACCACATAGCTCAACTAACTGCCAAAATTAATGAGCATAAGATAGAAAATGAAAATTTTAAATTTGCTAGAAGCATGCTCTATAGTGGGAGACACCCTAGCATTAAGGATGGCATTGGCTTCCAACAGGGAAGCAATGTCAAGCTTAATGCCCCCAAGAAATTGTCTAGCTTTGTTAAGGGCAAGACTCCCATGGCTCAGGATAACGAGGGTTACATTTTATATCCTGCTGGTTATCTTGAGCACAAGATTAGGAGAATTCATGTTAGGAAGTCTCATTCTGTTTCTCACCATGCTTATATGTATAAGAATGAGGCATCTAGCTCTAGGCATTCCACTCATATTAAAATGCCTAAAAGAGAACTACTACTGCATCAAATGAATCTAACATCTCATTTAAGACTTTTGATGCTTCATATGTTTTAACTAACAAATCAGGCAAAGTAGTTGCCAAATATGTTGGGGGCAAACACAAGGGCTCCAAGACTTGTGTTTGGGTACCCAAGGTGCTTGTTTCTAATGTGAAAGGACCTAAGACCGTTTGGGTACCTAAGAATAAGGCCTAAATTGTTTTGCAGGTTTATGCATCCGGGGGCTCAAGTTGGATTATTGATAGCGGATGCACAAACCACATGACAGGGGAGAAAAGGATGTTCTCCTCCTATGAGAAAAATGAATATCCCTAAAGAGCTATCACATTCGGGGATAGAAATCAATGTTTGGTCAAAGGACTTGGTAAAATTGCTATATCACCTGACCATTCCATTTCCAATGTTTTTCTTGTAGATTCTTTATATTACAATTTGCTTTCTATATCTCAATTATGCAAAATGGGTTACAATTGTCTTTTTACAGATATAGGTGTTACTGTCTTTAGAAGAAGTGATGATTCAGTAGCATTTAAGGGAGTATTAGAAGGTCAGCTATACTTAGTTGATTTTAATAGAGCTGAACTCGATACTTGCTTAATTGCTAAGACTAATATGGGTTGGCTCTAGCATCGCCGACTAGCCCATGTTGGAATGAAGAATCTTCATAAGCTTCTAAAGGGAGAACATGTTTTGGGACTAACAAATGTTCATTTTGAGAAAGACAGGGTTTGTAGCGCATGTCAAGCAGGAAAGCAAGTTGGTACCCATCATCCACACAAGAACATCATGACTACGGACAGGCCACTGGAACTACTCCACATGGATCTATTCGGCCCGATAGCTTACATAAGCATCGACGGGAGTAAGTATTGTCTAGTAATTGTAGATGATTATTCTCACTTCACTTGGGTATTCTTTATATAGGAAAAATCTCAGACCCAAGAGACCTTAAATGGATTCTTGAGACGAGCTCAAAATGAGTTTGGATTGAGAATCAAAATGATAAGAAGCGACAACGGGACAGAGTTCAAGGACTCTCAAATTGAAGACTTTCTTGAGGAGGAGGGCATCAAGCATGAGTTCTCTTCTCCCTACACACCTCAACAAAATGGTGTAGTGGAGAGGAAGAATAGAACTCTACTAGACATGGCGAGGACCATGCTTAATGAGTACAAGACTCTGGATCGGTTTTGGGCTGATGCAATTAACACTGCCTGCTACTCCATCAACCGACTATATCTTCACCGAATCCTTAAGAAAACATCGTATGAACTCCTTACTAGTAAAAAGTCCAATGTTTCATATTTTAGATTCTTTGGTAGCAAATGTTTTATTCTTGTTAAAAGAGGTAGAAAATCTAAATTTGTTCCTAAGGTTGTAGAAGGCTTTTTACTTGGTTATGACTCAAACACAAGGGCATATAGAGTCTTCAACAAATCCACTGGATTAGTTGAGGTTTCTTGCGACATTGTGTTTGATGAGACTAATGGCTCCCAAGTGGAGCAAGTTGATCTTGATGAGCTAGATGATGAAGAGGCTCCATGCGTCGCGCTAAGGAACATGTCCATTGGGGATGTGTGTCCTAAGGAATCCGAAGAGCCTACACAAGCACAAGATCAACCGTCATCTTACAATCAAGCATCTCCACCAACCCAAGATGAGGATCAGGCTCAAGACAATGAAGATGAAGATCAAGAGGATGAGCCACCTCAAGAGGACAATGATCAAGGGGGAGATGAAACTGATCAAGACAAGGAAAATGATCAAGAAGTACAGGGTCAAAACCGCCACACCCAGAAGTCCACCAAGCAATTCAACGAGATCACCCAGTGAACTCCATCCTCGGCGATATTCATAAGGGGGTAACCACTAGATCTCGAGTTGCTCATTTATGTGAACATTACTCTTTTGTGTCCTCTATTGAGCCATAGAGGGTGGAGGATGCACTAAGAGACTCGGATTGGGTGTTGGGAATGCAAGAGGAGCTCAATAACTTCACGAGGAATGAGGTATGGCATTTAGTTCCACGTCCTAACCAAAATGTTGTAGGTACCAAATGGGTATTCCACAACAAGAAAGATGAGCATGGTGTGGTGACAAGGAACAAAGCCCAACTTGTGACCAAAGGATATTCACAAGTCAAAGGTTTGGATTTTGGTGAAACCTATGCACCCGTAGCTAGGCTTGAGTCAATTCGTATATTACTTGCCAATGCTACTTACTATGGCTTTAAGCTTTATCAAATGGACGTGAAAAGTGCCTTCCTCAATGGACCAATCAAGGAAGAGGTCTATGTTGAGCAACCTCCCAGCTTTGAAGATAGTGAGTATCCTAACCATGTTTACGAACTCTCAAAGGCGCTTTATGGGCTCAAGCAAGCCCCAAGAGCATGGTATGAATGCCTGCGATATTTCCTTATCACTAATGGCTTCAAAGTCGGAAAAGCCGATCCTACTCTCTTTACTAAAACCATTGCAAAAGATTTGTTTGTATGCCAAATTTATGTTGATGATATCATATTTGGGTCTACTAACAAATCTACTTGTGAAGAGTTTAGTAGGATAATGATTCAAAAATTCGAGATTTCAATGATGGGGGAGTTGAAGTATTTTCTAGGATTTCAAGTCAAGCAACTCCAAGAAGGCACCTTCATCTGCCAAACAAAGTATATTCAAGACATACTCAACAAGTTTGGAATGAAGGATGCCAAGCCCATCAAGACACCCATGGGAACAAATGGGCATCTCGACCTCGACACGGGAGGTAAATCCGTAGATCAAAATGTATACCGGTCGATGATAGGATCTTTACTCTATTTATGTGCATCTCGACCGGATATTATGCTTTCCGTAAGCATGTGTGAAAGGTTCCAAGCCGATCCTAAGGAAGTTCACCTTAGGGCCGTGAAAAGAATCATGAGATATTTAGTTTATACTCCTAAGTTTGGACTTTGGTACCACAAGCGATCCACATTTGATTTAATAGGATATTCAGATGCCGATTGGGCAGGGTGTAAAATTGATAGAAAGAGCACATCAGGGACTTGTCAGTTTCTAGGGAGATCCCTAGTGTCTTGGGCTTCAAAGAAACAAAACTCAGTGGCTCTTTCCACCGCCGAAGCCGAGTATATTGCCGCAGGCCATTGTTGTGCGCAATTGCTTTGGATGAGGCAAACCCTCAGGGACTATGGCTACAAATTGAGCAAAGTCCCTCTCCTATGTGATAATGAGAGTGCAATCCGCATGGCAGATAATCCCGTTGAACACAGCCGCACTAAGCACATAGACGTTTAGTATCACTTTTTGAGGGATCACCAACAAAGGGGGGATATCGAGATTGCTTATGTTAGCACCAAAGAACAATTAGCCGATACCTTTACCAAACCATTAGATGAGAAAACTTTTAGCAAACTTAGAAATGAGCTAAATATACTTGATTCTCAAAATTTTGATTTAAACATTGCACACATAGCTCATTTATATAGCTTTGATCATATCTTATGTCTACGACTAATGTGCTTTCAAGTGTATTTCTATGCTAAGTCGTACATTGAAAGGGAAATGGAGTCTTCGGCGAAGACAAGGCTTCCACTCCACTCTATCGGTATTATTTACCCCTCGTCACTCCACATCACTCTCCAAATTGGTATAATCTTCACTCATATTTTATTCACCAATGGAGGAAAAAATACAAAGGGCTCACAAAGTCTCCGTTTTTGGCGATTAATGCCAAAGGGGGAGAAAGTATTAGCCGAAAGCAAAAGTACCGCACCACCAAACTTCAAAAACTTTTTGAAATGATGATTTATGTTTGTCTTGTCAATTGGTATCTTATGATGAAAATTCTTAGTTAATATATTTCAAATTGGTATGTTGATTTTCAATTGATATATTTTCAAAAGCATCCCAAGTATAAGTTCCAATTGATATCTATTAAAACCCTCTTGAAAGATAAGAGGAGAATTTCATTCAGGGGGAGTTTTGTTTTATTCAAAAGAAAAGCATTTAAAATAGGGAGAGAAAATTTCAAATCTTGGAAATGCTTCTCGAAATCTTATTCACATACCTTTGACTATTTGCAAAAAGACTTTGAAAAGATTTTTCAAAAGAATTTGCAAAAACAAAACAAGTGGTGCAAGCGTGGTCCAAAATGTTAAAATAAAAGAAACCAACCATGCATATCTAGTAGAAGTATAAATTGGTTTAATTCCAAGTAACCTATGCACTTACCTTATGCAAACTAGTTCAATTCTGCACTTATATATTTGCTTTGGTTTGTGTTGGCATCAATCACCAAAAAGGGGAGATTGAAAGGGAAATAGGGTTTAACCTTTTCCTATAAATAATTTTGGTGGTTGAATGCCCAACACAAATAATTGGACTAACTAGTTTGCTCTAGATTATATATTCTACAGGTGCATAAAGGTTCAACACAAACCAATAAAAGATCAAAGTTAGGGTCCAAAACAAAGGAGCAAAAGAAACCGAAGAGTACCCTGGTCTGGTGCACCGGACTGTCCGGTATGCCACCAGACAGTGTCCGGTGCACCAGGCCATACAACTCCAAACTCTTTAGCTTCAAGTTTCTTAGACGCTGCTCTGCTATAATTCACCAGACTGTCTGATGTGCCACCGGACTGTCCGGTGCACCAGCGAAGCAATGGCTCCCAGCGCAACGGTCGACTGCAACGGACACCTGCAAAGTGCTACAGTCCGTGGATAGCTCATGCAGAAGTCAGAGCAGCCGCCAGAGGCGCACCGGACAGTGCATAGTACCTGTCCGGTGTGGCACCGGACTGTCCGGTGCCACAAGAGGACAAAGCTCCAACGGTCGAAACCGCCAGAACCCTAACGGTTGGGTGACATGGCTGGCGCACCGGACAGTTCTGGTGGCGCACCGGATTGTCTGGTGTGCCCATCAATAGCATCCACCCCAACGGTTCAATTGGTGGTTGAGGGCTATAAATACCCCCAACCACCTCCACTCCAACCATCCAAGCATTCACAACAGTGCATTCAATACAAGAGCAATACACTTCACTCCAAAGACACAATTCAAGTGATCGATCCGGTCAAAGTCCCAAATTCAACTCTAGCGCATTAGGACTTGTGAGAGGATTCTTTGTGTTCCTTGTTGCTCTTGTTTGCTTGGCTTGGCTTTCTTTTCTTTCTCACTTCTTACTCTCAAGTGCTTTGTAAGCGAGGCAAGAGACACCAATTGTGTGGTGATCCTTGCGGGGTCTATGTGACCCGTGAGATTAAGGAAGAAGCCTCACTCGGTCTAGGTGACCGTTTGAGAGAGGGAAAGGGTTGAAAGAGACCCGGTCTTTGTGACCACCTCAACGGGGACTAGGTTCTTTAGAACCGAACCTCGGTAAAACAAATCACCGTGTCATCCGCTTTATTTTCTTGGTTGATTTGTTTTCCCCTCTCTCCCGGACTTGGATTTTATTTTAACGCTAACCCCGGCTTGTAGTGTGTTTAAAGTTGTAAATTTCAGTTTCCGCCTATCCACCTCCCTCTAGGTGACATTCACATATTCTTTTATTTTAGTATCATTTGTTTTAATTAATCACTCTTAATATGTATGCTCTTGTTGTGGTAAATATATGGCACACAAAATAGGGAGATCAACTATATTCTCTTTGTATACATTTTTAGGTATTACAGTCAGCTATATTTGGTTGGTTTTAATGATAATAAAGCTGAACTAGACACTTGTTTAATTGCTAAGACTAATATGGGCTGGCTCTGGCATCGCCGACTAGCTCATGTTGGAATGAAGAATCTTCATAAGCTTCTAAAGGGATAACACGTTTTAGGACTAACAAATGTTCTTTTTGAGAAAGACAAGATTTGCAGCGCATGTCAAGCAGGGAAGCAAGTTGGAGTCCATCATCCACATAAGAAAATAATGACGACGGGTAGGCCGCTTGAGCTACTCCACATGGACCTATTTGGCCCGATCGCGTACATAAGCATCGGCGGGAGTAAGTACTGTCTAGTTATTGTGGATGATTATTCTCGCTTCACTTGGGTATTCTTTTTACAGGAAAAATCTCAACCCAAGAAACTTTAAAGAGATTCTTAAGACGGGCTCAAAATGAGTTCGCATTGAGAATCAAAAAGATAAGAAGCGACAATGGGACGGAGTTCAAGAAAATTGAAGGATTTCTTGAAGAGGAGGGCATCAAGCATGAGTTCTCTTCTTCCTACACACCTCAACAAAATGGTGTAGTGGAGAGGAAGAATAGAACTCTACTGGACATGGCAAGGACCATGCTTGATGAGTACAAGACACCGGACCGGTTTTGGGCGGAAGCAATCAACACTGCTTGCTACTCCATCAACCGGCTCTACCTTCACCGAATCCTCAAGAAGACATCATATAAACTCCTCACTAGTAAAAAGCCCAATGTTTCATATTTTAGAGTCTTTGGAAGCAAATGTTTTATTCTTATTAAAAGAGGTAGAAGTTCTAAATTTGCTCCTAAGACTGTAGAAGGCTTTTTACTAGTGTATGACTCAAACACAAAGGCATATAGAGTCTTCAACAAATCCACTGGATTAGTTGAGGTTGAAAGGGAAATGTGTCCTTGGGCCATTTCTAAAGTGTTTTGGTGATTAAGTGCCCAACACATATTCTCTAAGAGTTAAATTGTGCCAAAGATTGAAGAAGTGCAAATCATGTAACAAGGTACGTTTCTAGACTTAGTACATTGATTTGGGTACTAATGTATTGTGTCTAAGTGCTGGAAACAGGAGAAAATAGATTGGAAAAGAGTTGGCTGTGTACAGCCAACTGCTGCTCGGTCTGGGTGCACCGGACTGTCCGGTGGTGCACCGGACAGTGTCCGATGTGCCAGACGAGTCCAAGGTGAACCAGCCGCTCTCGGGACTCGACGGCGGCGTACGGCTATAATTCACCGGACTGTCTGGTGGTACACCCGACTGTCCGGTGAGTCGTCCGTGGCGAAGTCGTCGCTCTCGGGAAAAGTTCAACGGCGTACGGCTAAAATTCACCGGACTGTCCGATGGTGCACCGGACTGTCTGGTGAGCCAATGGTCGACTGCGCAACGGTCGGCAGCGAAATCTGCGGGCGACATGTGGCCCGCACCAACGGTCGGAAGGGGGCACCAGAATGTCCGGTGTGCACCGGACAGTGTCCGGTGCGCCAACCGACGCCGAGGTGCAACGGTCGTCTGCGCCAGAAAAGGAAGGAGATCCGCACCGGACCGTCTACAGTGACTATCCGGTGGCGCACCGGACTGTCCGGTGCGCCACCCGACAGAAGGCAAGAATGGCCTTCCTTGTTGATCTCCAATGGCTTCTAGCTGCCTTGGGGCTATAAAAGGGACCCCTAGGCGCATGGAGGAGTCACCCAAGCTTACAAGAAAGATCCTAAGACTCCAAGACTCCATTCTCATGCATTCGATTCTTTGAGATAGTGACTTGAGCTCCATTTGAGTTGAGAACTCCTTGCGTTGTGTTTTGAGCTTGAGTTGTGACTTGTGTGCGTGATTGTGCTCTCGTTTTGAGTCTTGTGTGTGTTGCTCTCCCCTCCCTTACTTCTGTGCTTCTTTGTGATCATCAATTGTAAGGGCGAGAGGCTCCAAGTTGTGGAGATTCCTCGCAAACGGGAGAAAGTCTAAGAAAGAAGAACACCGTGGTATTCAAGTTGATCATTGGATCACTTGAAAGGGGTTGATTGCAACCCTCGTACATTGGGACGCCACAACGTGGAAGTAGGCAAGTATTGTACTTGGCCGAACCACGGGATAAAACACTGTTTCTCTTGTGATTGCTTTTCTGTGATTACTTGTGTGTTCACAAGAGCTTGCTACTTAGCCGTACTAACACTTAACCAAGTTTTGTGGCTATTTAGTGTTGAATTTTACAGGATCACCTTTCACCCCCCCTCTAGGTGCTCTCAATTGGTATCGAAGCCGTTCTCTTCACGTAAGGGACTAATCGCCCGAAGAGATGGATCCTAAGGGAAAGGGGATGGTGGTCAATGATAAAGAAAAGGAGTCCATCTTCAACGAGCCAAGGGACGACAAGCCCACTGACTCTAGCTCGAGTCACAAGAAGGATGGGAAGAAGAAGAGACATATCAAGAAGATCGTCTACTACGACAGCGACGAATCTTCTTCTTCACCAAGAGACGACGACAACGAGAAAAAGAAACCGGTTAATTCAAATTATTCATTTGATTATTCTCGTATTCCTTTTAATTCCAATGCTCATTTGCTTTCAATTCCTCTTGGTAAACCTCCACACTTTGATGGAGAGGACTACGCTTTTTGGAGTCACAAAATGCGAAGTCACTTATTTTCTCTCCATCCTAGTATATGGGAGATAGTTGAAAATGGAATGCAATTTGATAGTATGGATAACCCTGTATTTATTAATGAGCAAATTCATAAGAATGCACAGGCTACCACTATTTTGCTAGCATCCTTGTGCAGGGACGAGTACAACAAGGTGAGTGGCTTGGACAACGCCAAGCAAATTTGGGACACCCTCAAAATATCACATGAGGGAAACGACGCCACCATGATCACCAAAATGGAGTTGGTGGAAGGCGAGCTGGGAAGGTTCGCGATGATCAGGGGAGAGGAGCCAACACAAATGTACAACAGGCTCAAGACCCTGGTCAACAAGATTAGGAGCTATGGAAGCACAAGATGGACGGACCACGACGTCGTCCGACTAATGCTCAGGTCTTTTACTGTTATTGACCCTCATCTTGTGAACCTCATCCGTGAAAATCCCAGGTACACAAAGATGACGCCCGAGGAGATACTCGGAAAATTTGTTAGCGGGCGCATGATGGTCAAGGAGGCAAGGTATGTTGATGATGCATTAATGAGAGCACCTAAAGGGGGGGTGAATAGGTGATCCTGTAAAAATCAAACACTTATAGCCACAAAAACTTGGTTAAGTGTTAGCTCAATAGAAACAAGTGGCTAAGGACCGAGCTCTTGTGAAATACAATAGTCACGATGAAAACTGGCACAAGAGACACGATGATTTATCCCGTGGTTCGGCCAAGTAACACTTGCCTACTCCACGTTGTGGCATCCCAATGGACGAGGGTTGCACTCAACCCATTTCAAGTGATCCAATGATCAACTTGAATACCACGGTGTTTTCCTTTCTTTTACTCAATCCCGTTTGCGAGGAATCTCCACAACTTGGAGCCTCTCGCCCTTACAAATGATGATCACAAAGAAGCATGGAAGTAAGAGAGGGGAGAGCAACACACACAAGTCTCAAAGCACGAACACAAACACGCACACAAGCCACAACTTGAGCTCACAACACAAGGCGGGGAGTTCTCTACTCAACTAGAGCTCAAGTCACTTATCACAAAGAATCGAATGCGCGGGAATGGAGTCTTGGCGCTTAGAGATGATCAAAGAATGCTTGGGTATCTCCTCCATGCGCCTAGGGGTCCCTTTTATAGCCCCAAGGCAGCTAGGAGCCACTAGAAGCAATCTGGGAAGGCAATTCTTGCCTTCTGTTGGGTGGCGCACCGGACAGTCCGGTGCACCACCAGACAGGCACTGTTCATGGTCCGGTGCAGATCTCCTTCCAAAAATAGCACAGTCAACCATTGCAGAAATGGAGCCGTTGGCGCACTAGACACTGTCCAGTGCACACCGGACAGTCTGGTGCCCCCTGCTGACCGTTGGCGTGCCCACGTGTCACGCGCGGATTGCGCGGCCGACTATTGGTGCAGTCAACCGTTGGCTCACCGGACAGTCCGGTGCCTCACCGGACCATCCGATGAATTATAGCCGTACGCCATTGAACGAGTCCCGAGAGCGTCGACTTTACCGCAGACGGCTCACCGTACAGTCCGGTGAATTATAGTCGTACATCGCCATCAGTTCTCGAGAGTGGCCTGTTCACCGGAGGCTGGCCTGGCGCACCGGACACTGTCCGGTGCACCAGTGGACACTGTCTGGTGCACCACCGGACAGTCTGGTGTGCCAGACTGCGCTGAGTCTTGGCTGTTCCAGCCAAGATCTTTTCTTCTTCTCTTTTCTCTGATTCCAGCACTTAGACAAATATATTAGTACACAAAAACCAATGTACTAAGTCTAGAATCATACATTCTTGTTGATTTGCACTTCATCAATCATTTGGCACAAGATTACTCACTCAATACGTGTTAGGCACTTAATCACCAAAACTATACTAGAAATGGCCCAAGGGCACATTTCCCTTTCAATCTCCCCCTTTTTGGTGATTTATGCCAACACATCAAGAAGTGCAACATCAAAGCAATTGAGAACAAGAATTGTTTTTGATTCAAACTTGGCATATTTGGATCATTCTTCACCACCACTTGGTTTGTTTTTGAAATCAAACTCAATTTCCTATCTCTAAGTCAAACACACTTGTTTAGGCATAAAGAGAGGTATTCCATGAGAAAAAATGATCAAGAGCCAAAAACTCCCCCTTTTTCCCATAATCCTACATTCTCCCCACAAGAAGCCAAATTTTGCACATAAGAGAATTTTGACAAAACAAAAGTTCTAACTCTACTATTTTCAAAATTCTCAAGTGGTAGCTAATCCATTTGCTTTGGCCTTAATTTCTCCCCCTTTGGCATTAAGCACCAAAAACGGGATCATTATTGGCCCTTAAACCCCATTGCCTCACCAAAACAGTCAATTAGGAGTAAAAAGGCAATAAGAGCATGGAGATGAACTTGGAGTAAATTACCCTCTCATCGGAGTGCAGTGGAAGTCTTGCATGGTCCAAGTTCACCTTTTCCCTTTCAATCCACCTTTGAGACTAAATTAAGTAAACTCAAGCACACAGTTAGTCTCAAAGGGTCAAGTTGTAGCATTTCTCCCCCTAAATATGTGCATCATTCACACATGGACTTGTGAGGTCTGGGGGTCCCTTGCACAACTTGAGCACCATAAATAAGCAATAAAATTCATAAAGGAACATGATCAAAGACATAAAACACATATATGCTCTAGATCAATCCAGGTTACGCGAATCTAAGACATTTAGCTCACTACGCAGCCTGCAAAAGGTCTTCTCATCTAAAGGCTTGGTAAAGATATTGGCTAGCTGGTTCTCGGTGCTAACATAAAACACTTCGATATCTCCCTTTTGCTGGTGGTCTCTCAAAAAGTGATGTCGGATGTCTATGTGCTTTGTGTGGTTGTGTTCAACAGGATTGTCCGCCATGCGGATTGCACTCTCATTGTCACATAGGAGTGGGACTTTGCTCAGATTATAGCTAAAGTCCCGGAGGGTTTGCCTCATCCAAAGTAGTTGCATGCAACACTGTCCTGCGGCAACATACTCGGCCTCAGCGGTGGATAGGGCAACGGAAGTTTGTTTCTTAGAACTCCAAGACACCAGGGACCTTCCTAGGAATTGGCACGTCTCTGATGTACTCTTCCTATCAACTTTACATCCAGCATAGTCGGAGTCTGAGTATCCAATCAAGTCAAAGGTAGAACCCTTTGGATACCAGATCCCGAAGCAAGGCGTAGCAACTAAATATCTAAGAATTCGCTTAATGGCCACAAGGTGACACTCCCTTGGGTTGGATTGAAATCTAGCACACATGCATACGCTAAGCATAATATCCGGTCTACTAGCACATCAATAAAGTAAAGACCCTATCATAGACCGGTATGCCTTTTGATCAACGGACTTACCTCCTTTGTTGAGGTCAACATGTCTGTCGGTTCCCATTGGAGTCTTTGCGGGCTTGGCGTCCTTCATCCCAAACCGCTTGAGCAAGTCTTGCGTGTACTTCGTATGAGAGATGAAGGTGCCATCCTTGAGTTGCTTCACTTGGAATCCAAGGAAGTAGTTCAACTCGCCCATCATTGACATCTCGAATTTCTGTGTCATCACCCTACTAAACTCTTCACAAGACTTTTGGTTAGTAGAACCAAATATTATGTCATCGACATAAATTTGACACACAAATAGGTCACCATCACAAGTCTTAGTGAAAAGAGTTGGATCGGCTTTCCCAACCTTGAAAGCATTAGCAATTAGAAAATCTCTAAGGCATTCATACCATGCTCTTGGGGCTTGCTTAAGTCCATAGAGCGCCTTAGAGAGCTTACACACGTGGTCGAGGTACCGTTCATCCTCAAAGCCAAGGGGTTGCTCCACGTACACCTCCTCCTTGATTGGCCCGTTGAGGAAAGCGTTCTTCATGTCCATTTGGAACAACCTGAAAGAATGGTGAGCGGCATAGGCTAACAAAATGCGAATCGACTCTAGCCTAGCCACAGGAGCAAAAGTCTCCTCAAAGTCCAAACCTGCAACTTGGGCATAACCTTTTGCCACAAGTTGAGCCTTGTTCCTTGTCACCACCCCGTGCTCGTCCTGTTTGTTGCGAAACACCCACTTGGTTCCCACAACATTTTGCTTGGGACGTGGCACCAGTGTCCAAACTTCATTTTGCTTGAAGTGGTTGAGCTCTTCCTGCATGGCCAACACCGAGTCCGGATCTAGCAAGGCCTCTTCTACCCTGAAAGGCTCAATAGAAGAGACAAAAGAGTAATGCTCACAAAAATTAGCTAATCTAGAGCGAGTGGTTACTCCCTTGCTTATGTCACCCAAAATCTAGTCGATGGGATGATTCCTTTGAATCGTCGCTCAAACTTGAGTTGGAGGGGCCCGTGGTGCTTCTTCCTCCTCAACTTGGTCTTCTTGTGCTCCCCCTTGATCACACACCTCCTCTTGAGGAACCTGTTCATCATCTTGAGTTGGGGGGTGCACCATTGTTGAGGAAGAAGGTTGATCTTGCACTTGGTGTTCCTGTGGTCGCACATCTCCAATCGGCATGGTACAAATTGCGTCCGTTGGAACATCGTCTTCATCTATATCATCAAGATCAACTTGCTCTCTTGGAGAGCCATTAGTTTCATCAAATACAACGTCGCTAGAGACTTCAACCAAACCCGATGATTTGTTGAAGACCCTATACGCCTTTGTATTTGAGTCATAACCTAGTAAAAACCCTTCTACAGCTTTGGGAGCAAATTTTGAATTCCTACCTTTCTTCACTAGAATATAACATTTACTCCCAAATACACGAAAATAAGACACGTTGGGTTTGTTACCGGTTAGAAGTTCATACGAAGTCTTCTTGAGGAGGCGACGAAGGTAGACCCGGTTTATGGCGTGGCAAGCTGTGTTCACAGCTTCCGACCAAAACCGCTCGGGCGTCTTGAATTCTCCAAGCATCGTCCTCGCCATGTCTATAAGCGTCCTGTTCTTCCTCTCTACCACACCGTTTTGCTGTGGTGTGTAGGGAGCGGAGAACTCGTGCTTGATTCCTTCCTCCTCAAGAAACTCCTCCACTTGAAGGTTCTTGAACTCGGACCCGTTGTCGCTTCTAATCTTTTTCACCTTGAGCTCAAATTCGTTTTGAGCTCGCCTTAGAAAGCGCTTGAGGGTCCCTTGGGTTTCTGATTTATCCTGCAAAAAGAATACCCAAGTGAAGCGGGAAAAATCATCAACAACAACAAGACCATACTTACTTCCCCCGATGCTAAGGTAGGCGACGGGTCCGAAGAGGTCCATATGCAGTAGCTCCAGAGGTCTTGATGTAGTCATCACATTCTTGTTGTGATGAGCGCTTCCCACCTGTTTACCTACTTGACAAGCTGCACAAGGTCTAACTTTTTCAAAAAACACATTTGTTAGACCTAACACATGTTCTCCCTTTAGAAGTTTGTGAAGGTTCTTCGTCCCAACATGTGCTAGACGATGATGCCACAGCCAGCCCATGCTAGTCTTAGCAATTAAGCATGCATCTAGACCGGCCTCCTCTTTCGAAAAATCCACTAAGTAGAGTTTGCCGTCTAGTACACCCTTAAAAGCTAATGAACCATCACTCCTTCTAAAGACAGACACATCTACATTGGTAAATAAGCAATTGTAACCCATATTACATAGTTGACTAACGGATAACAAGTTATACCCGAGCGATTCAACTAGGAACACATTAGATATGGAATGCTCGGATGAAATAGCTATCTTTCCTAGTCCTTTAACCTTGCCTTGATTGTAACACCCCTGGTGTTACTATAACTAAAACTTGAGCATGACATCATAAACATTGACATTGCATATGTTTGTCACACCTAGAGTGCATTTACTAGGTAAAAATTTCAAACAAGTGTATTATTTTTGGTATTTTGCAAATAGGACCCTGGTTAGGGAACTTAACCCTAAATAGAGATTAAAGGGGTAAAACCTAACCCAAATGAGAAAAACCTTAAGGCTTTTGGGAAAAAAGTCATAAAATATCCCCAAAAACCAAGTTGAATCGCATTTATACCCTTGGGATACTAAAAACCCTAATCAGAACCCTGGAAAACCCTAAAACCAAACCCTAGGGACCTAAGTGCAAAATTAGTCCATTTTTGGACTAAAGTGCAAAAATCAAGTTAAATAAGTATCTTGAGTTATTTGGGTCACTTATATGAGAATTTGCAATCCAAAACTTGAAATTTGGACTTAAGTGCAAAAGTGCCCCACTTAACCTTTTTGGGGTTAAGTCTGGATTTCAGTGATATTGGCTCAACTTTGGAGCCTTGTATCTTTCAGAATATAGGGTTTTTGCCCTAGGTCACCACATCAAAGTTGAAGCCCAATTATAGGAGAACAACTTTGTTTAAGGATTCAAGCCATGGTCTTATGAGAAATTTGGAGAAAAACCCAGCCAAGGTTGGACTGTCAGGTCACTGAGTCTGAATTTTTAGAGAAACAGTGTAACCACAGAGACTTTGAGCAAAGATTTCTCTATGATCCAGCATGAATCTGCCCATGGCATCTATGACAAACTTGTAGCTGGTTAGTAGATCTATAACTTTGCTGCAGAGTTTGGTTTGTGTTGCCACAGAAATTTGGAAGAAAAATCGACCCTCAACTCTGGCTGTCAGTCCATCAGAGTGGCCATAGCCATGGTACAGTGCCTGATTAACTGAAGAAGATCTCCCCCGTGCTCGTCGCCGATAGCCGTCGCCGTCGATCGTCGCTCGCCGAGATTCGTGCTCAGTGATCACCAGATAAGTTTGGCAAGGTAAAGGTCCTCGCCGCCGGTGAGCTGGAGGCCACCCGGTCAGCCGCGGTACACCTCCCCCTTACTCATCGGACGATCGGGATAAGTGCTCGCCGCCGTTGGACGATTACCACCGTGCACCGCGTGGCTTAGCTTTTCCACCGTGCCGTCATGACTCCCCTGGGCCATCCCATCGTCGCCGGAGTAACCGCCACGATGGTGGACACGTATTCACCACGCCCGGTGTTTCTTCTCCACCTCCGACCGCCGCGCGTCCTCCTCAAATTCACCGGCCACCGCCCTTGGAGCCTATAAATTGAGGGCGGGGATAGTTGCGCCATATAATCGTGAAGCTGTAGCACCCGCTCCCACCCTCGATCGTCCACCAGCACGCCCGAATTGCGCATTTTCCCCAAATCCATTTTCCGCCGCCGTGAATCAAGCTCGCCGTGGTCAGCCCGTTTCAGGTCCGATCTCACCCTCGGTTCCCTTGTTTCAACGTCCTTGCCTCCTCTTGATGCTTACCGAACCATTGAATCGAGTTAGACCGCCATGAATCGACGGGAACGCACTCATCCGTCCGCCATGCTCACGGCCACCGTGGCCAGAGCTCCTTAGTCAATCATGAACCAAATTAAGTTGGGGGAAACATTCATGGGGACTCGGATTTGGTCTCGGTCGAAGCTTAGCACCTGTCTTAGCCCCAATCGGCCGGCGTAGATGCTCGCCGGAGCGCGGCGGTGCGCGAGCGTCGTCGGGGACTTGAAACACAGAATAGATAGAAACCAGAGGGTCTTTTTGTGAAGTGTCAGTGACTTAGAAAAACAGTAACCGAACCTATCTCCAGTTAGCCAAAACGCCGAGGGCCTCTGTGCAAGCTCGCCTCGCGGGCGCGGGCGCGCGCGATTTCGCGCGGATCTGGGCCGTCTGGGCTGGTTTCAGCCCGTTACTATTGAAGCTTTTCCTTTTTCTTTTTCCACAGAGCTTTAGAAATGTATAGAAAAATGTAGAAAAATGCTAAAATTGTGAAACTAATTTTCCTAGGCTTGTTAATTTCCCTAGAATTTAATAAAAATAGTTTCATGATTTTTAGGATAAATAAGGAATTTTAGGGCATTTAAAATAGCCTAAAGAAGTAATTCAGGATTTTTAAAAGATAAATGGTAATCCCAAAAATGCTCAAAATTTTTATGTGAACTTAAACCAATATTTAGAAGCCTTGGGTAGAATTTGGGTTGATTTGGACCTTGTTTGATCACTAAACCCAAAACCACCCCCCTGCTCCATGAACTCCTTTACTGACTCCGGAAACCCTAGGTTCTCGGAGTACCGTGAAGGAAAGTTGTACTCAAGACTTAGATAATAAGTTTATATTATCTTTGCATCCTCATGAGCATCCCATGACATCCATTCTTATGCATATATATGGTTATGTTAGAACACGAAGAAGAAGAAGAAGTCACTGAAGAAGGGATACCACCATCCTCAGATCCTCAAACAGGCAATTGCTTTTACTTCGATATTTGTGGATCCGAGCAGGACTCACCTGATAACAAAGGCAAGCCCCGGTGCATTTGCCACCTTCCTTGATGTTTTTAAAATCTTTCTCACTTGCTTGCTGCATTAGGTGATAGGAGTTGATTGATTAAACAATTCCTGCATTACCTTCCTTGATCTTGATTACCCTCCTTGAAACCCTGTTTTTACAAAAAGGTTTTACTATGCTTAGTATTGCTTTAGAAAAACAAAAGGATTTGTTTTACAAAAGATGTTTGGCAAAGTGGGAGGGATGTTTTCGAAAATAAAACTTGATGGTGAATCCATCATGGCCGTGATGGATTCAACATCGGAAAAGATGTACCTCTGCCAGGTACCAAGTTTTTGGGTTAAAAAGATTAAGCTGAGACCGGGCGGGTGACTTGCACGAGAAGAGAGTCTCGGTGTAGTGTCTCCGTCTGAGTCGATTAAGGACCTTGTCGATGTAGGCTTGATGATCGAGGACCCTTTAACTGGTCACATGCCTCGTCATGGGTAAGCCTTGCCTCGGGCAGACTAAGGCCGGAATAAGATAACACGAAATGGGAGTGGAGCGGTGGCAAGAGTAGCGTGTACCCTCCGTGGCAAGAGGCTGGACGGTGGTGTATCTGTGCTCTCGGTTTGCGTGAACCTGATCCGGTCTTAAGAACCCCGGTGGCGGGTTGACATATGCAAGGGTTAAGTGCTACATATGTCGTGTGATTGGAGATCCTCAGCTGAGTATAATCGATTCGGATCGCCGTACCTTCGCGGTTATGAAGACTTGGTCACTGCCCTACACGTAGCATTCCACTAAAGATGATGGGCTTTGTTAAAGAAATTGGCTAGTGCAGGACCAGTGATTGAACTAGGGTAGAAAGAACTCTAGTGCAGGTAATTTTACTTAACTTGACAAATAAAATTGGATTTTTAAGGATCCACTTTAGTAAGCATTTCTGCAAAACAGAGTCTTTGATTACTGAAAAGCCTTACCTTGACTCCCATATAACCAGCATACCCTTGAGAGTCTTTTCCTTAGTCGGGTAAGACTTGCTGAGTAATTCCATACTCAGGGTTTATCCCTTTGTTGTTTTTAGGTGGGGAAGTAGCAGACTTTTGCTGCTTCTGTGCCAAGGTGGTTCCCAAAGAAGAAAAACAAGACTGAAGTGCGGGAGGACTCGGTCCTCCACATAGGATCTTTTGTTTATAGCCTTTCGGGAGAAGAGTTTGTGTCTCCCTTGGCTTGTATAATATTACTACTCTGCACTCACTTTTAGTCTGGTCTGTAATAAAATAACTCGAGCTTGCTTTTGGAAATAAATGTAAGTTTATGTAATTCGCTTCCGCATTTCTTTATCTCCGATGTTCGGTAATGTCTGCAAGACGGGTGAAACGTTCCTGGTGAGGTCGGAAAAGATACCGAGCTTGTCAAGTAACTTAGGAACATCTACAGGGTGTCTGATGTCTGTTAGACAAGGACAACTGTAGGTGGGCCTGATTACTTGGGAGGTTCCGTCACAGCTGGTATCGGAGCGTAGCCCTTCTTTGCAGATATTATAAGGCATCTTTAAAAAGATTTTCAAAAGTCTTACCTAAAGATTCTTTTCTCTTCTTACCTAAGTATTCTGAAGAGTTTATCTTAAAGACCAGATAGGAAGAGTGCAATGTATAGAAGGTTGAATCGACCAAGGTTGATTCTGTATTTATTCATGCATCATGCTAAGAATTATGCTAATAAATTTTCCCCCTTAGAAAGATGCCGCCACGCACAAGGCTAACGGCACGTAAGTCAACGGGACCAATTGGAGTACCCCGGCATCAACTAGCCCCTCGACACGAAAGCAGTAGCAGCGGAAGTAATGACCCTATAGGAGACCTGGAAGCCGAAGTGAGTCGACTTCAAGCAACGCTGTGACACAGGACCAATACTTGGATCGCAGACGGAGATAGAATCAATGAACTAAGAAGGGACATCCGTCACCTGCAGGATCAGCTGGCTGATCGGGACTTAGCACTTGACTGGGCAGTACAGTCTCATATGTTGGCATGTGCTAAGGAAGCGAGGGCTCAGGCCCGAATTAAAGAACTTAGCTCAGCTGTCGACAACCTACAGGTCTACTGCAATACGTTGCATGAGGAAGTCCATGTGTTATACTCACAATTACACCCTAGTGAGCCTGTACACTCTGCTGAGTCAGAAGCCGGACCCTCTCACGTTGCGGGACGCGCGCTGGGTGGGGAGTTAGACCTTTTTGAACCCCCTCCTTCTTTGAGGTTGGTTGACGTCTGGACTCCCACACCTGACAATGAAGCCGCCAAAAGTAACGGAAAGCAGGACTAATGGTGTAATAAAAGTAGAGTAGTGTATTGTAGGGTGTACTGCTGTATAATAGGTTGAACTTTTGTAAAATGGGTAATGTATCCTGTTATGTTGTGTCGAGTCTGTATCATTACTCTTTATAGTAATGTAAAATGGAAGGTTTTCTTTGGCACATTATGTTTATTCAAATGTTTTTGCCTCAGATGCCGACCAGGACTCGCGGACAGGACGCAGCCGGAACTTCTGGGGGTCGGGATGTCACCCCGAATCCACCTCCGGTTCCACCCACGCTAGCCGAGGCAATTGCTGCCTTGGTGAATGCCACCGCCGGCAATACCCGCTTCCTTAGGGAAATGGCGGGTCAGCAGCAGTTCCAGCAACAAGCAGGAAGAGGTTTTCAGCAAGGTCAAAGATATTCTGGAATGGAAACCCCCAACAACTGTTCACCAAGTCCGGAGTTTTCTTGGACTAGCGGGGTATTATCGCAGATTCATACCAGATTTTTCTAAGCTTGTGAAGCCAATCACAAGTTTATTGAAGAATGACATTAAGTTCAATTGGTCTTCTAAGTGTAATGAAGCCTTTGAGCAATTGAAGACACTATTGACCACTGCTCCGGTATTGGCTCAACCGGACATCACTAAATCTTTTGATGTATATTGTGATGCCTCTGGCAGTGGACTCGGCTGTGTGCTGATGCAAGAGGGCCGAGTAATTGCGTATGCTTCAAGGCAGTTGCGCCGACATGAGGAGCACTATCCAACTCATGATCTGGAGTTAGCTGCTGTGGTTCATGCCCTGAAAATATGGCGTCACTATCTGCTGGGAAATATCTGTCACATATATACAGATCATAAAAGTTTGAAGTATATATTTACCCAGTCAGAGTTAAATATGAGGCAAAGACGATGGCTTGAGCTCATTAAAGACTATGAACTGGAGATCCATTATCACCCAGGCAAAGCCAATGTGGTGGCAGATGCATTGAGTCGTAAGACTTCCTGCCACTGTCTTATGGCAAAGACCTCCGAAAACACTTTATGTCAAGAAATGGAGAAGTTAAACCTGGGGATAATCCAGCAAGGGACTCTGAATCAGCTAAAGCTTGAGTCAATCATTTTGCAAAGGATAATTGATGCTCAAAAGGATAATCTGGGCATGAAGCACATACGAGAGAAGATAAGGGCTGGAACAGCCAAATGTTTCAAGGAAGACGATCAAGGTGTGTTATGGTTTAACAACCGCATAGTAGTGCCGAAGAGTGAAGAACTCCGCCAGCAAATCTTAGATGAAGCGCATCTTAGTTGCTATTCTATTCATCCGGGAAGCACTAAGATGTACCAAGATTTAAAGCAACACTATTGGTGGACGAAGATGAAGATTGAAATTGCACGCTATGTGGCTAAGTGTGACACTTGCAGACGTGTCAAAGCCATACACATGAAAACTGCTGGTCCATTGCAATCTTTGCCAATCCCAACATGGAAATGGGAAGACATTAGCATGGACTTTATTGTGGGATTGCCCAGAACCGCAAAAGGGTATGACTCTATTTGGGTTATCATTGATCGACTCACAAAGATCGCCCACTTCCTCCCTGTCAAAGTAAAATATCCCGTCATTACCTATGCGGAGTTATACATTGCCCGTATTCTCAGTTTGCATGGTGTTCCAAGGACCATAGTGTCGGATCGTGGACCCCAGTTCGTATCCAAATTTTGGGAAGAACTTCATAAATCCTTGGGTACTAAGTTACTCTACAGTTCGGCCTATCATCCTCAAACCAGTGGACAGACTGAGAGAGTGAATCAGATACTCGAGGATATGCTGCGGGCATGTGTTCTGGACTTCTCGCAAAAATGGGATGAATGTTTGCCCTTAGCGGAGTTTTCATACAATAACAGTTATCAGGAAAGTATCAAGATGGCACCTTTTGAAGCTTTATATGGGCGACGGTGTCGAACTCCGCTAAATTGGTCTGAACCTGGAGAAAGATGCTTCTTTAGGCCTGATATGGTGAAAGAGGCCGAGGATAAGGTTCAGAAAATTATTTATAATATGAAGAAGGCACAAGCTCGTCAGAAGAGTTATGCAGACACACGGCGAATGCCCTTATATTTTCTGGAAGGAGACTATGTTTACCTGAAGGTCTCACCAATGAAAGGCGTATCGCGTTTTGGGGTTAAAGGAAAACTTGCACCCAGGTACATTGGTCCATTCCTGGTACTTGAGCAATGTGGACCAGTGGCATACCGACTTCAGCTCCCCGAAACATTGTCTGCTGTGCATAATGTGTTCCACGTATCACAATTGAAGAAGTGTCTTCGGGTTCCCGATCGAACCGTTGAAGTGACTGATGTTGTCCTGGAACCAGATTTAACGTACTCGGAACATCCCATTCGAGTTCTGGATCAAAAGGACAGGGTTACCCGGAGAAAGACTCTCAAGTTTTATAAGATACAGTGGAACCAGCATTCGGAAGATGAGGCTACATGGGAAACCCAAGACTTCTTAGATAAGAATTTCCCAGGCTTTCTAGCCTCTTGTAAGTTGTAAAGTCTGTATAGCTGTGTAATAAAGGAATGAACCCCCACACCACCCCTGCCTTGTACCAGAAATAAGGAAATAAAAATGTGACACATTTCCTTTTCCATTACTCACCCTAGGACTTTAAATCTCGGGACGAGATTCTTTTATGGGGGGAAGGATGTAACACCCCTGGTGTTACTATAACTAAAACTTGAGCATGACATCATAAACATTGACATTGCATATGTTTGTCACACCTAGAGTGCATTTACTAGGTAAAAATTTCAAACAAGTGTATTATTTTTGGTATTTTGCAAATAGGACCCTGGTTAGGGAACTTAACCCTAAATAGAGATTAAAGGGGTAAAACTTAACCCAAATGAGAAAAACCTTAAGGCTTTTGGGAAAAAGTCATAAAATATCCCCAAAAACCAAGTTGAATCGCATTTATACCCTTGGGATACTAAAAACCCTAATCAGAACCCTAGAAAACCCTAAAACCAAACCCTAGGGACCTAAGTGCAAAATTAGTCCATTTTTGGACTAAAGTGCAAAAATCAAGTTAAATAAGTATCTTGAGTTATTTGGGTCACTTATATGAGAATTTGCAATCCAAAACTTGAAATTTGGACTTAAGTGCAAAAGTGCCCCACTTAACCTTTTTGGGGTTAAGTCTGGATTTCAGTGATATTGGCTCAACTTTGGAGCCTTGTATCTTTCAGAATATAGGGTTTTTGCCCTAGGTCACCACATCAAAGTTGAAGCCCAATTATAGGAGAACAACTTTGTTTAAGGATTCAAGCCATGGTCTTATGAGAAATTTGGAGAAAAACCCAGCCAAGGTTGGACTGTCAGGTCACTGAGTCTGAATTTTTAGAGAAACAGTGTAACCACAGAGACTTTGAGCAAAGATTTCTCTATGATCCAGCATGAATCTGCCCATGGCATCTATGACAAACTTGTAGCTGGTTAGTAGATCTATAACTTTGCTGCAGAGTTTGGTTTGTGTTGCCACAGAAATTTGGAAGAAAAATCGACCCTCAACTCTAGCTGTCAGTCCATCAGAGTGGCCATAGCCATGGTACAGTGCCTGATTAACTGAAGAAGATCTCCCCCGTGCTCGTCGCCGATAGCCGTCGCCGTCGATCGTCGCTCGCCGAGATTCGTGCTCAGTGATCACCAGATAAGTTTGGCAAGGTAAAGGTCCTCGCCGCCGGTGAGCTGGAGGCCACCCGGTCAGCCGCGGTACACCTCCCCCTTACTCATCGGACGATCGGGATAAGTGCTCGCCGCCGTTGGACGATTACCACCGTGCGCCGCGTGGCTTAGCTTTTCCACCGTGCCGTCATGACTCCCCTGGGCCATCCCATCGTCGCCGGAGTAACCGCCACGACGGTGGACACGTATTCACCACGCCCGGTGTTTCTTCTCCACCTCCGACCGCCGCGCGTCCTCCTCAAATTCACCGGCCACCGCCCTTGGAGCCTATAAATTGAGGGCGGGGATAGTTGCGCCATATAATCGTGAAGCTGTAGCACCCGCTCCCACCCTCGATCGTCCACCAGCACGCCCGAATTGCGCATTTTCCCCAAATCCATTTTCCGCCGCCGTGAATCAAGCTCGCCGTGGTCAGCCCGTTTCAGGTCCGATCTCACCCTCGGTTCCCTTGTTTCAACGTCCTTGCCTCCTCTTGATGCTTACCGAACCATTGAATCGAGTTAGACCGCCATGAATCGACGGGAACGCACTCATCCGTCTGCCATGCTCACGGCCACCATGGCCAGAGCTCCTTAGTCAATCATGAACCAAATTAAGTTGGGGGAAACATTCATGGGGACTCGGATTTGGTCTCGGTCGAAGCTTAGCACCTGTCTTAGCCCCAATCGGCCGGCGTAGATGCTCGCCGGAGCGCGGCGGTGCGCGAGCGCCGTCGGGGACTTGAAACACAGAATAGATAGAAACCAGAGGGTCTTTTTGTGAAGTGTCAGTGACTTAGAAAAACAGTAACCGAACCTATCTCCAGTTAGCCAAAACGCCGAGGGCCTCTGCGCAAGCTCGCCTCGCGGGCGCAGGCGCGGGCGCGATTTCGCGCGGATCTGGGCCGTCTGGGCTGGTTTCAGCCCGTTACTATTGAAGCTTTTCCTTTTTCTTTTTCCACAGAGCTTTAGAAATGTATAGAAAAATGTAGAAAAATGCTAAAATTGTGAAACTAATTTTCCTAGGCTTGTTAATTTCCCTAGAATTTAATAAAAATAGTTTCATGATTTTTAGGATAAATAAGGAATTTTAGGGCATTTAAAATAGCCTAAAGAAGTAATTCAGGATTTTTAAAAGATAAATGGTAATCCCAAAAATGCTCAAAATTTTTATGTGAACTTAAACCAATATTTAGAAGCCTTGGGTAGAATTTGGGTTGATTTGGACCTTGTTTGATCACTAAACCCAAAACCACCCCCCTGCTCCATGAACTCCTTTACTGACTCCGGAAACCCTAGGTTCTCGGAGTACCGTGAAGGAAAGTTGTACTCAAGACTTAGATAATAAGTTTATATTATCTTTGCATCCTCATGAGCATCCCATGACATCCATTCTTATGCATATATATGGTTATGTTAGAACACGAAGAAGAAGAAGAAGTCACTGAAGAAGGGATACCACCATCCTCAGATCCTCAAACAGGCAATTGCTTTTACTTCGATATTTGTGGATCCGAGCAGGACTCACCTGATAACAAAGGCAAGCCCCGGTGCATTTGCCACCTTCCTTGATGTTTTTAAAATCTTTCTCACTTGCTTGCTGCATTAGGTGATAGGAGTTGATTGATTAAACAATTCCTGCATTACCTTCCTTGATCTTGATTACCCTCCTTGAAACCCTGTTTTTACAAAAAGGTTTTACTATGCTTAGTATTGCTTTAGAAAAACAAAAGGATTTGTTTTACAAAAGATGTTTGGCAAAGTGGGAGGGATGTTTTCGAAAATAAAACTTGATGGTGAATCCATCATGGCCGTGATGGATTCAACATCGGAAAAGATGTACCTCTGCCAGGTACCAAGTTTTTGGGTTAAAAAGATTAAGCTGAGACCGGGCGGGTGACTTGCACGAGAAGAGAGTCTCGGTGTAGTGTCTCCGTCTGAGTCGATTAAGGACCTTGTCGATGTAGGCTTGATGATCGAGGACCCTTTAACTGGTCACATGCCTCGTCATGGGTAAGCCTTGCCTCGGGCAGACTAAGGCCGGAATAAGATAACACGAAATGGGAGTGGAGCGGTGGCGAGAGTAGCGTGTACCCTCCGTGGCAAGAGGCTGGACGGTGGTGTATTTGTGCTCTCGGTTTGCGTGAACCTGATCCGGTCTTAAGAACCCCAGTGGCGGGTTGACATATGCAAGGGTTAAGTGCTACATATGTCGTGTGATTGGAGATCCTCAGCTGAGTATAATCGATTCGGATCGCCGTACCTTCGCGGTTATGAAGACTTGGTCACTGCCCTACACGTAGCATTCCACTAAAGATGATGGGCTTTGTTAAAGAAATTGGCTAGTGCAGGACCAGTGATTGAACTAGGGTAGAAAGAACTCTAGTGCAGGTAATTTTACTTAACTTGACAAATAAAATTGGATTTTTAAGGATCCACTTTAGTAAGCATTTCTGCAAAACAGAGTCTTTGATTACTGAAAAGCCTTACCTTGACTCCCATATAACCAGCATACCCTTGAGAGTCTTTTCCTTAGTCGGGTAAGACTTGCTGAGTAATTCCATACTCAGGGTTTATCCCTTTGTTGTTTTTAGGTGGGGAAGTAGCAGACTTTTGCTGCTTCTGTGCCAAGGTGGTTCCCAAAGAAGAAAAACAAGACTGAAGTGCGGGAGGACTCGGTCCTCCACATAGGATCTTTTGTTTATAGCCTTTCGGGAGAAGAGTTTGTGTCTCCCTTGGCTTGTATAATATTACTACTCTGCACTCACTTTTAGTCTGGTCTGTAATAAAATAACTCGAGCTTGCTTTTGGAAATAAATGTAAGTTTATGTAATTCGCTTCCGCATTTCTTTATCTCCGATGTTCGGTAATGTCTGCAAGACGGGTGAAACGTTCCTGGTGAGGTCGGAAAAGATACCGAGCTTGTCAAGTAACTTAGGAACATTTACAGGGTGTCTGATGTCTGTTAGACAAGGACAACTGTAGGTGGGCCTGATTACTTGGGAGGTTCCGTCACATTGATTCCCGTCTCCAAAGATGATCGAATCTTGGGAATCTTTGTTCTTGACATAGGAGGTGAACATCTTCTTCTCCCCCGTCATGTGGTTTGTGCATCCGTTGTCGATAATCTAGCTTGAGCCCCCGGATGCATAAACCTGCAAGGCAAATTAGGCTTGGGTTTTAGGGACCCAAATGCAAGTCTTGTCTCCCTTGCATTTGGCCCCCATCTTTTTAGCAACCACCTTTTTATTTTTGCATGAAAGAACAAATGTAGTGTTGCAAGTATGAAAAACAGTGGTAGGTTTATTACAAACTTTCCTAGGAGCATGAGACACAATATTTCTCCTAGGCCTACCATTAAAATTGGAACTCGAAGCAATCATGGCATGTGAGTCAAAAGCATTATAACTCCTATTATAATGAACATCTCTAGAATATTTTCTATCATGGTACATGAAAGCATGGTTCTTTTGACTACTACTAGCCATAGGGACCTTTCCTTTCTCCTTGTTGGGAATGGGAACCCTTTGACTTGTTAAGTTCTTGGCTTCCCTTCGAAAGCCAAACCCATCCTTAATTGAGGGATGTCTACCAACGGTGTAGGCATCCCTAGCAAATTTTAATTTATCAAAGTCATTTTTGCAAGTCTTAAGTTGGGCATTAAGACTTGCTACTTCATCATTAAGTTTTGTAATAGAAGTAAGGTTCTCAACACATGCATCAACATTGAAGTCCTTACACCTATTACAAATCACAACATGCTCTACACAAGGACTAGATTTATTAACTATTTCTAGCTTAGCATTTAAATCATCATTCAAAGTCTTCAAGCTAGAAATAGATTCATTGCAAATTGATAACTCAGAAGATAGTAATTCATTCCTTTTAATCTCTAAGGCAAGAGACTTTTGAACACTAACAAATTTGTCATGTTCCTCATACAAAATGTCCTCTTGCCTTTCTAGCAGTCTATCTTTTTCATTCAAGGCATCAATCAATTCATTAATCTTTTCTACTTTAGTTCTATCTAATCCTTTGAACAAGCTAGTGTAATCTACTTCATCATCACTAGAGTCCTCATCACTAGAAGTAGAGTACTTAGGAGTTTCTTGAGTGTTTACCTTCTTTTCCCTTGCCATTAGGCAAGTATGGCGCTCATTGGGGAAGAGAGACGACTTGTTGAAGGCCGAGGCGGCGAGTCCTTCGTCGTCGGAGTCGGACGAAGAACAATCCGAGTCCCACTCTTTGCCAAGGTGCGCCTCGCCCTTCGCCTTCTTGTAGGCCTTCTTTTTCTCCCTCTACATGTTCCTTTCTTGTTCCTGGTCATTTGTATTATCGGGACATTGAGCAATAAAATGACCTGTCTTACCACATTTGAAGCAGGAGCGCTTTCCCTTTGCTTTGTTCTTGTTAGGGTGCTCCTTTCGTCCTTTTAGCGTCGTCTTGAAGCGCTTGATAATGAGGGCCATTTCATCCTCGTTTAGCACGGCCACCTCAACTTGCGCCACCTTGCTCAGTAGCGTCTCCCTGCTACTTGTTGGTTTGAGGGCAACGGTTTGAGGCTCGTAGATGGGCATGGGACCATTCAATGCCTCATCCACGTATCTCGCTTCCTTGATCATCATCCGCCCGCTTACAAACTTTTCGAGTATTTCCTCGGGCGTCATCTTTGTGTACCTAGGATTTTCACGGATAGAGTTCACAAGATGAGGATCAAGGACAGTGAAGGACCTGAGCATAAGTCGGACGACATCGTGGTCCGTCCATCTCGTGCTTCCGTAGCTCCTGATTTTGTTTACCAGGGTCTTGAGCCTGTTGTACGTTTGGGTTGGCTCCTCCCCCCTAATCATTGCGAACCTTCCCAGTTCGCCTTCCACCAACTCCATCTTGGTGATCATGGTGGCATCGTTCCCCTCATGAGTAATCTTGAGGGTGTCCCAAATTTGCTTGGCGTTATCCAAGCCACTCACCTTATGGTACTCGTCCCTGCACAAGGATGCTAGCAAAACAGTGGTAGCTTGTGCATTTTTGTGTATTTGCTCATTAATGAAATTGGGGTTGTCAGTACTATCAAAAAGCATTCCGTTTTCAACTATCTCCCAAATACTTGGATGGAGAGAGAATTGGTGACTACGCATTTTGTGACTCCAAAAGGCGTAGTCCTCTCCATCAAAGTGAGGAGGTTTCCCAAGTGGAATTGAAAGTAAATGAGCATTTGAGTTAAATGGAATACAAGAATAATCAAAAGAAAAGTTTGAGTTGACCGTTTTCTTTTTCTCGTTGTAGTTGTCGTCTCTTTGGGAAGAAGAAGACTCGTCGCTGTCGTAGTAGACGATCTTCTTGATGCACCTCTTCTTCTTCCCGTCCTTTTTCTTATGACTCGAGCCAGAGTCCGAGGGCTTATCATCTCTTGGCTCATTGACAATGGACTCATTTGTCTTGTCGTTGACCACCATCCCCTTTCCCTTAGGATCCATCTCTTCAGGCGATTAGTCCCTTGTGTGAAGAGAACGGTTCTGATACCAATTGAGAGCACCTAGAGGGGGGGTGAACAGGTGATCCTGTAAAAATCAAACACTTATAGCCACAAAAACTTGGTTAAGTGTTAGCTCAATAGAAACAAGTGGCTAAGGACCGAGCTCTTGTGAAATACAATAGTCACGATGAAAACAGGCACAAGAGACATGATGATTTATCCTGTGGTTCGGCCAAGAAACACTTGCCTACTCCACGTTGTGGCGTCCCAATGGACGAGGGTTGCACTCAACCCCTTTCAAGTGATCCAATGATCAACTTGAATACCATGGTGTTTTCCTTTCTTTTACTCAATCACGTTTGCGAGGAATCTCCACAACTTGGAGCCTCTTGCCCTTACAAATGATGATCACAAAGAAGCACGGAAGTAAGGGAGGGGAGAGCAACACACACAAGTCTCAAAGCACGAACACAAACACGCACACAAGCCACAACTTGAGCTCACAACACAAGGCGGGGAGTTCTCTACTCAACTAGAGCTCAAGTCACTTATCACAAAGAATCGAATGCACAGGAATGGAGTCTTGGTGCTTAGAGAAGATCAAAGAATGCTTGGGTATCTCCTCCATGCGCCTAGGGGTCCCTTTTATAGCCCCAAGGCAGCTAGGAGCCATTGGAAGCAATCTGGGAAGGCAATTCTTGCCTTCTATCAGGTGGCGCACCGGACAGTCCGGTGCACCACCGGACAGGCACTGTTCATGGTCCGGTGCAGATCTCCTTCCAAAAATAGCACAGTCGACCGTTGCAAAAATGGAGCCGTTGGCGCACCGGACACTGTCTGGTGCCCCTGCCAACTGTTGGTGCGCCCACGCGTCACGCGCGGATTGCGTGGCCGACCGTTGGCGCAGTCGACCGTTGGCTCACCGGACAGTCCGGTGCCTCACCGGACTGTCCGGTGAATTATAGTCGTACGTCGTTGAACGATTCCCGAGAGCGTCGACTTCGCCGCAAACGGCTCACCGGACAGTCCGGTGAATTATAGCCGTACACCACCGTCAGTTCCCGAGAGTGGCCTGTTCACCAGAGGCTGGCCTGGCGCACCGGACACTGTCCGGTGCACCACCGGACAGTCCGGTGTGCCAGACTACGCTGAGTCTTGGCTGTTCCAGCCAAGATCTTTTCTTCTTCTCTTTTCTCTGATTCCGGCACTTAGACAAATATATTAGTACACAAAAACCAATGTACTAAGTCTAGAATCATACCTTCTTGTTGATTTGCACTTCATCAATCATTTGGCACAAGATTACTCACTCAATACGTGTTAGGCACTTAATCACCAAAACTATACTAGAAATGGCCCAAGGGCACATTTCCCTTTCAATTAAACGGCCCAATGCCCATCTACGAGCCACAGCCCGTTGCACTCAAGGCAACAAGCAGCAAGGAGGCGCTACCTAGCAAGGTGGCACAAGTAGAGGCTGCCAGGCTCAACGAGGATGAAATGGCGCTCATCATCAAGCGCCTCAAGACCGCTCTTAAAGGACGCAAGGAGTACCCCAACAAGAACAAAACAAGGGGAAAGTGCTCCTGCTTCAAGTGCGGTAAGACTGGTCACTTTATAGCAAATTGTCCCAATAATGCTAATGACCAGGAATAAGAAAAGAGTGGGAAGAGGGAGAAGAAGAAGGCCTACAAGAAGGCGAAGGGCGAGGCGCACCTTGGCAAATAATGGGATTCGGACTGCTCTTCTTCCGAGTCCGACGACGAAGGACTTGCTGCCTCAGCCTTCAACAAGTCCTCTCTCTTCCCCAACGAACACCATACTTGCCTCATGGCAAAGGAGAAAAAGGTAAGCATTCGAGAAACCCCTAAGTATACTACTTCAAGCGATGATGATTCTACTGATGATGAAGTAGATTATACTGAATTATTTAAGGGTTTAGATAGAGCAAAAAGTAGATAAAATTAATGAGTTAATTGATGCCTTAAATGAAAAAGATAGACTTTTAGAAAAGCAAGAGGATATTTTGTATGAAGAGCATGATAAGTTTGTTACTGTGCAAAAATCTCTTGCTTTAGAGATCAAAAGAAATGAAATGTTATCCTCTGAGTTGTCTGCATGCCATGAAACTGTTTCTAGTCTAAAGAGCTTAAATGATGAATTAACTACTAAGCTAGAAGGAGTTAATAAATCTAGTTCTTGTATAGAGCATGTTGTCATTTGTAATAGGTGTAAGGATTTTGATGTTGATACGTGTGTTGAACACCTTACTTCTATTACCAAAATAAATGGTGAAGTGGCAAGTCTTAATGCCCAACTTAAGACTTGCAAAAGTGACTTTGATAAATTAAAATTTGCTAGGGATGCCTACACTGTTGGTAGACACCCCTCAATTAAGGATGGGCTTGGCTTTCGAAAGGAAGCCAAGAACTTAACAAGCCAAAGGGCTCCCATTCCCAACAAGGAGAAAGGGAAGGCCCCTATGGCTAGTAGCATTCAAAGGAATCATCCCGTCGACTAGATTCTGGGTGATATAAGCAAGGGAGTAACTACTCGCTCAAGATTAGCTAACTTTTGTGAGCATTACTTGTTTGTCTCTTCTATTGAGCCTTTCAGGGTAGAAGAGGCCTTGCAAGATCCGGACTGGGTGTTGGCCATGCAGGAAGAGCTCAACAACTTCAAGAGGAATGAAGTTTGGAGCCTGGTGCCACGTCCCAAGCAAAATGTTGTGGGAACCAAGTGGGTGTTCTATAACAAACAGGACGAGCACGGGGTGGTGACAAGGAACAAGGCTCGGCTTGTGGCAAAAGGTTATGCCCAAGTCGCAGGTTTGGATTTCGAGGAGACATTTGCTCTTGTGGCTAGGCTAGAGTCTATTCGCATTCTATTAGCCTATGCCACTCACCACTCTTTCAGGTTGTTCTAAATGGATGTGAAGAGCGCTTTCCTCAACGGGCCAATCAAGGAGGAGGTATACGTGGAACAACCCCCTGGCTTTGAGGATGAAAGGTACCCCGACCATGCGTGTAAGCTCTCTAAGGCGCTCTATGGACTTAAGCAAGCCCCAAGAGCATGGTATGAATGCCTTAGAGATTTCTTAATTGCTAATTCTTTCAAGGTTGGGAAAGTCGATCCCACTCTTTTCACTAAGACTTGTGATGGTGACCTATTTGTGTGCCAAATTTATGTCGATGACATAATATTTGGTTCTACTAACCAAAAGTCTTGTGAGGAGTTTAGTAGGGTGATGACACAGAAATTTGAGATGTCAATGATGGGCGAGTTGAACTACTTCCTTGGGTTCCAAGTGACGCAACTCAAGGACAACACCTTCATCTCCCAAACAAAGTACACTCAAGACCTTCTCAAGCGGTTTGGGATGAAGGACGCCAAGCCCGCGAAGACACCAGTGGGAACCGACGGACATGTCGACCTCAACAAAGGAGGTAAGTCCGTTGATCAAAAGGCATACCGGTCTATGATAGGGTCATTACTTTATTTATGTGCTAGTAGACCGGATATTATGCTTAGCGTATGCATGTGTGCTAGATATCAATCCGACCCAAGGGAATGTCACCTTGTGGCCGTTAAGCGGATTCTTAGATATTTAGTTGCTACGCCTTGCTTCGGGATCTGGTATCCAAAGGGGTCTACCTTTCATTTAATTGGATATTCAGACTCCGATTATGCCGGGTGCAAGGTTGATAGGAAGAGTACATCAGGGACGTGCTAATTCCTAGGAAGGTCCCTGGTGTCTTGGAGTTCAAAGAAACAGACATCTGTTGCCCTATCCACCGCTGAGGCTGAGTATGTTGCCGCAGGACAGTGCTGTGCGCAACTACTTTGGATGAGGCAAACCCTCTGGGACTTTGGCTATAATCTGAGCAAAGTCCCACTCCTATGTGACAATGAGAGTGCAATCCGCATAGCGGATAATCCTGTTGAACACAGCCGCACTAAGCACATAGACATCTGGCATCACTTCCTGAGAGACCACCAGCAAAAGGGGGATATCGAGGTGTACCATATTAACACCGAGAACCAGCTAGCCGATATCTTCACCAAGCCTTTAGATGAGAAAAGGTTTTGCAGGTTGCGTAGTGAGTTAAATGTCTTAGATTTGCGTAACTTGGATTGATCTATAGCATACATGTGTTTTATGCCTTTGATCATGTTAATTTATGCATTTCAATCCGACCTCACAAGTCCATTTGCAAGTGATCCCCGGACCTCACAAGTCAATTTGCAAGTGATGCACTTATTTAGGGGGAGGCATGCTACAACTTGACCCTTTGAGACTAACCTTTGTGTTTGAGTTTACTTGATTTAGTCTCAAAAGTGAATTGAAAGGGAAAGGTGAACTTGGACCATGCAAAGACTTCCACTGCACTCCGGTAGTAACTCCAAGTTCATATCTATACTCTTATTGCCTTTTTTCTCTTAATTGACAATTTTGGTGAGGCAATGGGGTTAAAGGGCCAAGAATGATCCCGTTTTGGTGCTTAATACCAAAGGGGGAGAAATTAAGGCCAAAGCAAATGGATCAGCTACCACTTATGAAATTTTGAAAAGAGTAGAGCTAGAACTTTTTGATTTTTCCAAAACACTCTTATTGCAAAATTTGGTCTGTTGTGGGGAGAATTTATGACTATGGGAAAAAGGGGGAGTTTTTGGCTCTCAATCAATTTTACTCTTGGATTATCTCTCTTTGTGCCCAAGCAAGTGAGTTCGTTGTAGAGATAGGAAAATGAATTTGATTCGCAAAAACAAACCAAGTGGTGGCAAAGTATGATCCAAATATGCCAAATTAGAGTGAAAAACAATTTGGTTCTCTTTTGCATTGATATTGCACTTCTTTTGGTTGTTTTTGGATGTGTTGGCATAAATCACCAAAAAGGGGGAGATTGAAAGGGAAATGTGCCCTTGGGCCATTTCTAAAGTGTTTTGGTGATTAAGTGCCCAACACATATTCTCTAAGAGTTAAATTGTGCCAAAGATTGAAGAAGTGCAAATCATGTAACAAGGTACGTTTCTAGACTTAGTACATTGATTTGGGTACTAATGTATTGTGTCTAAGTGCTAGAAACAGGAGAAAATAGATTGGAAAAGAGTTGGCTGTGTACAGCCAACTGCTGCTCGGTCTAGGTGCACCGGACTGTCCAGTGGTGCACCGAATAGTGTCTGGTGCGCCAGACGAGTCCAAGGTGAACCGGCCGCTCTCAAGACTCGACGGCGGCGTACGGCTATAATTCACCGGACTGTCCGGTGAGTCGTCCACGGCAAAGTCGTCGCTCTCGGGAAAAGTTCAACGGCGTACGACTAAAATTCATCGGACTGTCCGGTGGTGCACCGGACTGTCCGGTGAGCCAACGGTCGACTGCGCAACGGTCGGCAGTGAAATCGGCGGGCGACACATGGCCCGCACCAACGGTCCGAAGGGGGCACCGGACTGTCCGGTGTGCACCAGACAGTGTCCGGTGCGCCAACCGACACCGAGGTGCAACGGTCGTCTGCGCCAGAAAAGGAAGGAGATCCGCACCGGACCGTCTACAGTGACTGTCCGGTGGCGCACCAGACTGCCCAGTGCGCCACCCGACAGAAGGCAAGAATGGCCTTCCTTGTTGATCTCCAACGGCTCCTAGCTGCCTTGGGGCTATAAAAGGGACCCCTAGGCACATGGAGGAGTCACCCAAGCTTACAAGAAAGATCCTAAGACTCCAAGACTCCATTCTCACGCATTCGATTCTTTGAGATAGTGACTTGAGCTCCATTTGAGTTGAGAACTCCTTGCGTTGTGTTTTGAGCTCGAGTTGTGACTTGTGTGCGTGATTGTGCTCTTGTTTTGAGTATTGTGTGTGTTGCTCTCCCCTCCCTTAATTCTGTGCTTCTTTGTGATCATCAATTGTAAGGGCGAGAGGCTCCAAGTTGTGGAGATTCCTCGCAAACGGGAGAAAGTCTAAGAAAGAAGAACACCGTGGTATTCAAGTTGATCATTGGATCACTTGAAAGGGGTTGATTGCAATCCTCGTCCATTGGGACGCCACAACGTGGAAGTAGGCAAGTATTGTACTTGGCCGAACCACGGGATAAAACACCATGTCTCTTGTGATTGCTTTTCTGTGATTACTTGTGTGTTTGCAAGAGCTCGCTACTTAGCCGTACTAACACTTAACCAAGTTTTGTGGCTATTTAGTGTTGAATTTTACAGGATCACCTATTCACCCCCCCCTCTAGGTGCTCTCAGAGGTTTCTTGTGACATTGTGTTTGATGAGACTAATGGCTCCCAAGTGGAGCAAGTTGATCTTGATGAATTAGATGATGAAGAGGCTCCATGCGTCGCGCTAAGGAACATGTCCATTGGGGATGTGTGTCCTAAGGAATCCGAAGAGCCCACACAAGCACAAGATCAACCATCATCTTCCATGCAAGCATCTCCACCAACTCAAGATGGGGATCAGGCTCAAGATGTTGAAGATAAAGATCAAGAGGATGAGCCACCTCAAGAGGAGGACATTGATCAAGGGGGAGATGAAGACCAAGATGACAAGGAAGATGATCAAGAAATAAGGGATCAAAGACAGCCACACCCAAGAGTCCACCAAGCAATTCAAAGAGATCACCACGTCAACTCCATACTTAGTGACATTCATAAGGGGGTAACCACTAGATCTCGAGTTGCACATTTCTGTGAACATTACTCTTTTGTGTCTTCTATTGAGCCATACAAGATAGAGGATGCATTAAGAGATCCAGATTGGGTGATGGCTATGCAAGAGATCAACAATTTCACAAGGAATGAGGTATGGCATTTAGTTCCACGTCCTAATCAAAATGTTGTAGGTACCAAGTGGGTATTCCGCAATAAGCAAGATGAGCATGGTGTGGTGACAAGGAACAAAGCCCGACTTGTGGCCAAAGGTTATTCACAAGTCAAAGGTTTGGACTTTGATGAAACCTATGCACCAGTAGCTAGGCTTGAGTCAAATCGTATATTACTTGCCTATGCTACTTACCATGGCTTTAAGCTTTATCAAATGGACGTGAAGAGCGTCTTCCTCAATGGCCCTATCAAGGAAGAGGTCTATGTTGAGCAACCTCTCGGCTTTGAAGATAGTGAGTACCCTAACCTTGTTTACAAACTCTCAAAGGGGCTTTATGGGCTCAAGCAAGCCCCAAGAGCATGGTATGAATGCATGCGAGATTTCCTTATCACTAATGGCTTCAAAGTCGGTGAAGCCGATCCTACTCTCTTCACTAAAACTGTTGCAAAAGACTTGTTTATATGCTAAATCTATGTTGATGATATTATATTTGGGTCTACTAACAAGTCATCTTGTGAAGAGTTTAGTAAGATCATGATACAGAAATTCGAGATGTCTATGATGGGGGAGTTGAAGTATTTCCTTGGATTTCAAATCAAGCAACTCCAAGAGGGCACCTTCATCAGCCAAACAAAGTACATTCAAGACATACTTAAGAAGTTTTGAATGAAGGATGGCAAACCCATCAAGACACCCATGGGAACCAATGGACATCTCGACCTCAACACGGGAGGTAAATCCGTAGATCAAAAGGTATACCGGTCGATGATAGGATCTTTACTCTACTTATGTGCATCTCGACCGGACATTATGCTTTCTGTATGCATGTGTGCAAGATTTCAGGCAAATCCTAAGGAAGTTCACCTTAGGGCCGTGAAAAGAATCATGATATATTTGGTTTACACTCTTAAGTTTGGGCTTTGGTACCCCAAGGGATCTACCATTGATCTAATTGGGTATTCCGATGCCGATTGGGCAGGGTGCAAAATTGATAGGAAGAGCACATCAGGGACTTGTTAGTTTTTGGGAAGATCCCTGGTGTCATGGGCTTCAAAGAAACAAAATTTAGTAGCTCTTTCCACCACCAAAGCCGAGTACATTGCCGCATACCATTGTTGTGCGCAATTACTTAGGGGCTATGGCTACAAATTGAGCAAAGTCCCTCTCCTATGTGATAATGAGAGTGCAATAATCCCGTTGAACACAGCCGCACTAAGCACATAGACATCATGTATCACTTTCTAAGAGATCACCAACAAAAGGGGGGATATCGAAATTGCTTATGTTAACACCCACAACCAATTAGTCGATATCTTTACCAAGCCACTAGATGAGAAAACCTTTAGCAAACTTAGGAATGAGCTAAATATACTTGATTCTCGGAATTTTGATTGAAACATTGCACACATAGCTATTTTATATACCTTTGATCATATCTCTTTCATTTGGCACAAATGCATATTTCTTACTCTTTGTGTGTCGAGGCTAAGACTAATGTGCATTCAAGTATATTTCTATGATTAGTCGTAGATTGAAAGGGAAATGGAATATTTGGCAAAGACAACGCTTCCACTCAAACTCTAATGGTATAATTTACCCCTTGCCGGTATTCCACAAACTCTCAATGGTATGACTCTTCACTCATATTTACTTTACATTTGAGAAAAAAATGTTAGGCCCCAAAGGGGGAGAAAATTCTAAAAGGGCTCTCAAGTTCTTCGTTTTTGGCGATTAATGTCAAAGGGGGACAAAATATTAAGCCCAAAGCAAAAGGACCGCACCACCACCACCATTTTTTAAAAAATTTGTATATTTTTTCAAATTGGTATCTTTCAAAAATAAGTATTTCAATCAGTACTTAATCAAAATGAATTTAGAATTGGTATTTGAAGAGAATTTCTAAATTGGTATCTTCAAAACTTCAAATTAAGAATGAAAGAATTTCAAATAGAATATTTTCTAATGGTATCAAATTTTCAACTCATATGTGAAAATTTTAATTGATTTCTACTCTAAAACCCTCTTGGAAAGCTAAGGGGAGAATTTCATTCAGGGGGAGCTTTTATGTAGTCAAAGGAAAAGCATTTGAAACAGGGGGAGAAATTTCAAAATCCTAAAAATGCTACTTGCAATCATATTATCATACCTTTGACTACTTACAAAAGTTTTTGAATAGATTTCCAAAAAGATTTGGAGAAACAAAACTTGTGGTGCAAATGTGGTCCAAAATGTTAAATAAAAGAAAGGCAATCCATTCACTCCTATTCTAAGTGATACTTTCAATTGATTTAACTCTAAGTAACCTATGCACATTCATCATAAATGCAAACTAGTTACATTTCTGCACTTTTTATTTGCTTTGGTTTGTGTTGGCATCAATCACCAAAAAGGGGGACATTGAAAGGGAAATAGGGTTAACCATTTCCTATAATCAATTTTGGTGGTAGATGACCAACGCAAACAAGTGGACTAACTAGTTTGTCTAGAATTCATGGATTACAGGTGCATAAGGTTCAACACAAACCAAGAAAGAAATCCGGTTAGGGACACAATAAAAATGGAGCAAAGAACTTGAGTGTGCTGAAAAATGGCGCACCGGACAGTGTCCGGTGCACCAGACCGTACAACTTCGAATCAGCCACTCTCGGGAATTCCAGGGCGCGCTCCGCTATAATTCACAGGACTGTCCGGTGTGCCATTGGACTGTCCGGTGAGCCAGCGGAGCAACGGCTAGCTCACGTCAACGGTCGACTGCAAAAGCGCCTGCCTCGATGAACAGTGCGCGGCAGAGTCAGAGCAGCAAAGTTAGAGGACACCGGACTGTCCGATGTGGCACCGAACTGCCCGGTGCCGCAAGAAGACAAAGGATCCAATGGTCGACCAGCTCACAACCCTAATGGTTAGCTGACGTGGCGAAGCACCGAACAATGAACAGTGGGTGCCGGTGGCGCACCGAACTGTCCGGTGCGCCCGTCGCTAGCAGTCTTGGCCAACGGCTACAAAGTGGTTGGGGGCTATAAATACCCCCCAACCACCACATCCTTTGGCATCCAAGTTTTCTGAAGATCACATTCAATACAAGAGCTCTATCATTCATTCCAAGACACAATTCAAAATATCAAATCCTCTCCAAGTCCCAAATTCATCTCAAACACTTATGGGGTGTTTGGTTTGAGGAATAAGTTAATCCATCATCTTCTCACTCCTCACTTTCTTGTTTGATTTGTGGAATGGAATGAGTTGATCCATCACCATTTCATTCCTCATAAGCTAATAATAGTAATAACATGAGGAATGAGTTCATTCCACTAAATTTATGGAATGAACTCATGATGCACCACCTCATCTAGAATGAATTGATTCTTCAAACCAAACACCACCTTAGTGACTTGTGAGAGAGAGATTTTGTGTTCATTTGCGCTCTTGTCGCTTGGATTGCCTTCTTCCTTTCTCATTTCTTCTCTCAAGTGATTTGTAATCGAAGCAAGAGACACCTAAGTGTGTGGTGGTCCTTGTGGGGTCTAAGTGACCCAAGAGATTAAGAAAAAGGCTCACTCGGTCTAAGTGACCGTTTGAGAGAGGGAAAGGGTTGAAATAGACCCGGTCTTTGTGACCTCCTCAACGGAGACTAGGTTCTTTGGAACCGAACCTCGGTAAAACAAATCATCGTGTTCACTCGATTTGATTCTTGTTTGATTTTTTCCTCTCTCTTTGGACTTGAATTTAATTATAATGCTAACCCCCGGCTTTAGTGTGTGCTTAAGTTTATAAATTTCAGGTTTTGCCTATTCACCCCCCCCCCTCTAGGCGACTTTCACTAGTCTTATCAAAAATTGGATTGACTACGAATTGGAGCCATAGCACATGGTTTCACAAAATTGGTCGGTGCCAAATTTCTGGCCCACAAAGGAATTAAAGTTCCCTTTCCCTAGAAATAGGATCTAGATGTCGTCTAGAGGGGGTGAATAGGCGAATAAAAAATATTACTTCAAAACTAGAAATCTTATTGCACTCGAAGTCTGATCGCAGCATAAAGAATATCACGGCGAGTAGGTTGCAGCAGAAATGAAGTTTCAGTCTCAAAATATCCTGCACTTCAAAGACAGCTTATACCATAGATAAGTATTGAAGTACAAGTAGAAAATTAATAAAGACAAAGCGACAGAACACAGCACAAAGCAGAGCACACAGACACATGGATTTCTCCCGTGGTTTGGCCAAGCCTGAAATGCTTGCCTAGTCCAAGTTAGAGTTAGCCACACCTTGGCTTGGAGTATCTTACTCCGTCCTCCATTTTCTCAGATCTATCAATGCGACAGACAGAGCCTTCCACTATGTCGATGATGGTTACAACGATGCCACAACTGCTTACAATCTTCTCGACAGCACTCTGGTAGAATAATAGTATGCTCAAGACCTTCCTCTATCTCTTAATAGCACTTCTCCTCTCTCTAATGGCTTATAAATTCACCACTACAAAAACTAGTGAGATACACAAGAGGGGATGAGATTTGATCATGCGATGTATACACTTGTTGGTTGCACTTGTGAGAGCACCTAGAGGGGGTGAATAGGTGATCCTGTAAAAACTTGAAACTTAAAGCCACAAACTTGATTAAGTGTTAGAGCAATAAAGCCAAGTGGCTAGAGAGGAGTTCTTGCTAAACACGATAACCACAAAGAAATCAACATAGAGAGGCACAGTGGTTTATCCCGTGGTTCGGCCAAGTCCAATACTTGCCTACTCCACGTTGTGGCGTCCCAACGGACGAGGGTTGCACTCAACCCCTCTCAAGTGATCCAATGATCAACTTGAATACCACGGTGTTTTTGCTTTCGTTTACTATCTCCCTTTCGCGAGGAATCTCCACAACTTGGAGCCTCTCGCCCTTACAAATGATGATCACAAAGAAACACGGAAGGGAGGGAGAGCAACGCACACAAGACACGAAATCAGAGCACAAACACGCACACAAGTCACAACTTGAGCTTGCAACACAACTCAAAGAGTTCTCTACTCAAATGGAGCTCTAGTTGCTATCACAAAGAATCAAATGCGCGAAAATGGAGTCTTGGTGCTTAGGGATGATCAAAGAATGCTTGGTGTGCTCCTCCATGCGCCTAGGGGTCCCTTTTATAGCCCCAAGGCAGCTAGGAGCCGTTGGAAGCAATCCAGGAAGGCAATTCTTGCCTTCTGTCGGGTGGCGCACCGGACAGTCCGGTGCACCACCGGACAGGCACTGTTCACAGTCCGGTGCAGATTGCTTTCCTAAATTGGCGCAGCCGACCATTGAAGATTTGGAGCCGTTGGCGCACCGGACACTGTCCGGTGCCCCAATCCGACCGTTGGCTCGGCCACGCGTCACACGTGGATTGCGCGGTCGACCATTGGTGCGCCGACCATTGGCTCACCGGACGGTCCGGTGCCCCACCGGACAGTCTGGTGATTTTTAGCCGGACGCTGTTGATTGGTTTCCCGAGAGCGGCGACTTCGCCGCAGACGACTCACTGGACAGTCCGGTGCACCACCGGACAGTCCGGTGATTTATAGCCGTACGCCACCGTCGAGACCCGAGAGCAGGCTGTTCACCGGGACTGGTCCTGGCGCACCGGACAGTCCGGTGCACCCAGACCGAGCAGCCTTTTGGCTGAACACAGCCAACTTATCTCCAAAGTGATTTCTCCTGTTTCTAGCACTTAGACACAGTACATTAGTCTTAAAAATAATGTACTAAGTCTAGAAACATACCTTTAATCTTGATTTGCACTTCTTGAGTCTTTGGCACAAATATCACCCAAAGCATTTTTGTGTGGAGCACTTAATCACCAAAATCTTATAGAAATGGCCCAAGGGCACATTTCCCTTTCAATCTCCCCCTTTTTGGTGATTTATGCCAACACAACAAAAAGCAACTAAAGAAGTGCAACATCAATGCAAATGAGAGCAAAAATTTATTTTTGATTCAATTTTGGCATATTTGGATCATTCTTTGCCACCACTTGGTTTGTTTTTGCAAATCAAACTCAATTTCCTATCTCTAAGTCAAAACACTTGTTGAAGCATAGAGAGAGATATTCCAAGAGAAATTGATCAAAGATTCAAAAACTCCCCCTTTTCCCATAATCAACCATTCTCCCCACAAAAGACCAACTTTTGACAATAAGAGACAATAAGAGTTTTTTTGACAAAACAAAAGCTCTAACTCTACTATTTTCAAAATTCTCAAGTGGTAGCTGATCCATTTATTGCTTTGGCCTTAATTTCTCCCCCTTTGGCATCAAGCACCAAAACGGGATCATTTTTTGCCCTTAAACCCCATTGCCTCACCAAAATCTTCAAAGAGTAAAAAGGCAATAAGAACACGGAGATGAACTTGGAGTAAATTACCCTCTCATCGGAGTGCAGTGGAAGTCTTGCATGGTCCAAGTTCACCTTTTTCCCTTTCAATTCTCCTTTGAGACTAAATTAAGAAAACTCAAGCACACGGTTAGTCTCAAGGGGTCAAGTTGTAGCATTTCTCCCCCTAAATATGTGCATCATGGACTTGTGAGGTCCGGGGGATCCCTTACACAACTTGAGCACCATAAATAAGCAATAAAATGCATAATGGAACATGATCAAAGGCATAAAACACATGTATGCTCTATATCAATCCAAGTTACGCGAATTTAAGACATTTAGCTCACTACGCAGCCTGTAAAAGGTCTTTTCATCTAAAGGCTTGGTAAAGATATCGGCTAGCTGGTTCTCGGTGCTAACATAAAACACTTCGATATCTCCCTTTTGCTGGTGGTCTCTCAAAAAGTGATGTCGGATGTCTATGTGCTTTGTGCGGCTGTGTTCAACAGGATTATCCGCCATGTGGATAGCACTCTCATTGTCACATAGGAGTGGGACTTTGCTCAGATTGTAGCCGAAGTCCTGGAGGGTTTGCCTCATCCAAAGTAGTTGCGCGCAACACTGTCCTGTGGCAACGTACTCGGCCTCAGCGGTGGATAGGGCAACGGAGGTTTGTTTCTTAGAACTCCAAGACACCAGGGACCTTCCTAGGAATTGGCACGTCCCTGATGTACTCTTCCTATCGACCTTACATCCAGCATTATCGGAGTCTGAATATCCAATTAAGTCAAAGGTAGACCCTTTTGGATACCAGATCCCGAAGCAAGGCGTAGCAACTAAATATCTAAGAATTCGCTTAACGGCTACAAGGTGACACTCCCTTGGGTCGGATTAAAATTTAGCACACATGCATACGCTAAGCATAATATCCGGTCTACTAGCACATAAATAAAGTAAAGACCCTATCATAGATCGGTATGCCTTTTGATCGACGGACTTACCTCCCTTGTTGAGATCGACATGTCCGTCGGTTCCCATTGGAGTCTTTGCGGGCTTGGCGTCCTTCATCCCAAACCGCTTGAGCAAGTCTTGCGTATACTTCGTTTGAGAGATGAAGGTGTCGTCCTTGAGTTGCTTCACTTGGAACCCAAGGAAGTAGTTCGACTCGCCCATCATCGACATCTCGAATTTCTGAGTCATCACCCTGCTAAACTCTTCACAAGACTTTTGGTTAGTAGAACCAAATATTATGTCATCGACATAAATTTGGCACACAAATAGATCACCGTCACAAGTCTTAGTGAAAAGAGTTGGATCGGCTTTCCCAACCTTGAAAGCATTAGCAATTAAAAAGTCTCTAAGGCATTCATATCATGCTCTTAGGGCTTGCTTCAGTCCATAGAGCGCCTTAGAGAGCTTACACACGTGGTTGGGGTACCGTTCATCCTCAAAGCCAGGGGGTTGCTCCACGTACACCTCCTCCTTGATTGGCCCGTTGAGGAAAGCGCTCTTCACGTCCATTTGGAACAACCTGAAAGAATGGTGAGCGGCATAGGCTAACAAAATACGAATCGACCCTAGCCTAGCCCCAGGAGCGAAAGTCTCCTCAAAGTCCAAACCTGCGACTTGGGCATAACCTTTTGCCACAAGTCGAGTCTTGTTCCTTGTCACCACCCCGTGCTCGTCCTGTTTGTTGCGGAACACCCACTTGGTTCCCACAACGTTTTGCTTGGGACGTGGCACCAGTGTCCAAACTTCATTTCGCTTGAAGTTGTTGAGCTCTTCCTACATGGCCAACACCCAGTCCGGATCTAGCAAGGCCTCTTCTACCCTGAAAGGCTCAATAGAAGAGACAAAAGAGTAATGCTCACAAAAATTAGCTAATCTAGAGCGAGTGGTTACTCCCTTGCTAATGTCACCCAAAATCTGGTCGACAGGATGATTCCTTTGAATCATCGCTCGAACTTGAGTTGGAGGGGCCTGTGGTGCTTCTTCCTCTTCAACTTGGACATCTTGTGCTCCCCCTTGATCACACGCCTCTTCTTGAGGGACCTGTTCGTCATCTTGAGTTGGGGGGTGCACCGTCGTTGAGGAAGAAGGTTGATCTTGCTCCTTGTGTTCCTATGGTCGCACGTCTCCAATAGCCATGGTACGAATTGCGTCCGTTGGAACATCATCCACATCTACATCATCAAGATCAACTTGCTCTCTTGGAGAGCCATTAGTCTCATCAAATACAACGTCGCTAGAGACTTCAACCAAACTTGATGATTTTTTGAAGACTCTATACACCTTTGTATTTGAGTCATAACCTAACAAAAACCCTTCTACAGCTATGGGGGCAAATTTTGAATTTCTACCTTTCTTCACCAGAATGTAGCATTTACTCCCAAAAACTAAAAAATAAGAAACATTGGGTTTGTTACCGGTTAGAAGCTCGTACGACGTCTTCTTGAGGAGGCGATGGAGGTAGACCCGGTTTATGGCGTGGCAAGCTGTGTTCACAGCTTCCGACCAAAACCGCTCGGGCGTCTTGAATTCTCCAAGCATCGTCCTCGCCATGTCTATAAGCGTCCTGTTCTTCCTCTCTACCACACCGTTTTGTTGTGGTGTGTAGGGAGCGGAGAACTCGTGCTTGATTCCTTCCTCCTCAAGAAACTCCTCCACTTGCAGGTTCTTGAACTCGGACCCGTTGTCGCTTCTAATCTTTTTCACCTTGAGCTCAAATTCCTTTTGAGCTCGCCTTAGAAAGCGCTTGAGGGTCCCTTGGGTTTTTGATTTATCCTGCAAAAAGAATACCCAAGTGAAGCGGGAAAAATCATCAACAACAACAAGACCATACTTACTTCCCCCGATGCTAAGGTAGGCGACGGGTCCGAAGAGGTCCATATGCAGTAGCTCTAGAGGTCTTGATGTAGTCATCACATTCTTGTTGTGATGAGCGCTTCTCACCTGTTTACCTGCTTGACAAGCTGCACAAGGTCTATCTTTTTCGAAAGTTACATTTGTTAGACCTAACACATGTTCTCCCTTTAGAAGCTTGTGAAGGTTCTTCATCCCCACATGTGCTAGACGGTGATGCCACAGCCAGCCCATGTTAGTCTTAGCGATTAAGCATGCATCTAGATCGGCCTCCTCCTTCGAAAAATCAACTAAATAGAGTTTACTGTCTAGTACACCCTTAAAAGCTAATGAACCATCACTCCTTCTAAAGACAGACACATCTGCGTTTGTAAATAAGCAGTTGTAACCCATATTACATAATTGACTAACAGACAACAAGTTATATCTGAGCGATTCTACTAAAAACACATTAGAAATGGAATGTTCGGAAGAAATAGCTATTTTTCCTAGTCCTTTAACCTTGCCTTGATTCCCGTCACCGAATATGATTGAGTCTTGGGAATCTTTGTTCTTGACGTAGGAGGTGAACATCTTATTCTCCCCTGTCATGTGGTTTGTGCATCCGCTGTCGATAATCCAGCTTGAGCCCCCGGATGCATAAACCTGCAAGGCAAATTAGGCTTGGGTTTTAGGTACCCAACTCTTGTTGGGTCCTACAAGGTTAGTAACAATAGCCTTAGGGACCCAAATGCAAGTTTTATCTCCCTTGCATTTTGCCCCCAATTTCCTAGCAACCACTTTCTTATTTTTACATGAAAGTACAAAATCAGTGTTGCACGCATGAAAAACAGTAGCAGATTTATTTTGCATTTTCTTAGGTACATGATGAACAACATGGTTCCTAGACATATTTCTACCACGCACAAAGGAAGAACTTGAACCAAACATGGCATGTGAATCATAAGCATTAAAACTCCTATTATGATGAGCATTCCTAGAATATTTCCTATCATGATACAAGAAAGCATGATTTTTATGAACACTATTAGCCATAGGGGCCTTCCCTTTCTCCTTGGCGGAGATGGGAGCCTTATGACTTGTTAACTTCTTAGCTTCCCTTCGAAAGCCAAGCCCATCCTTAATAGAGGGGTGTCTACCACTAGTGTAGGCATCCCTTGCAAATTTTAGTTTATCAAAATCATTTTTGCTAATCTTAAGTTGGGCATTAAGACTAGCTACTTTATCATCTAATTTAGAAATGGAAATTAAATGTTCATTGCAAGCATCAACATAAAAATCCTTACACCTATTGCAAATTACTACATGTTCCACATGAGAACTAGTCTTATTTGCTTCTACTAATTTAGCACTTAAATCATCATTAATGCTCTTTAAACTAGAAATAGTCTCATAACAAGCAGAAATTTCACATGAAAGCATTTCATTTCTTTTAACTTCTAAAGCAAGAGACTTTTGCACACTTACAAATTTACCATGTTCATATAAAAGATCCTCTTGCTTTTCTAAAAGTCTATCCTTTTCGTTTAGAGCATCAATCAATTCATTGATCTTTTCTACTTTTGCTCTATCTAATCCTTTAAACAAGCTAGTGTAATCAATTTCATCATCACTAGAGTCCTCATCACTAGAAGTAGAGTACTTAGGAGTTTCTCTAGTGATTACCTTCTTTTCTTTTGCCATTAGGCACGTGTGGCGCTCGTTGGGGAAGAGCGACGATTTGTTGAAGGCCGAGGCAACGAGTCCTTCGTCGTCGGAGTCGGACGACGAACAATCCAAGTCCCACTCTTTGCCGAGGTGTGCCTCGCCCTTCGCCTTCTTGTAGGTCTTCTTCTTTTCCCTCTTCCCGCCTTTCTCTTGTTCCTGGTCATTAGTGTTGTCGGGACAATTAGCTATAAAATGACCATGCTTACCACACTTGAAGCAGGAGCGCTTCCCCTTCGTCTTGTTCTTGTTGGGATGCTCCTTGCGACCCTTTAGCGCCGTCTTGAAGCGCTTGATGATGAGGGCCATTTCTTCCTCGTTAAGCCCCGCCGCCTCAACTTGCGTCACCTTGCTAGGTAGCGCCTCCCTGCTACTTGTTGCTTTGAGGGCAACGGTTTGAGGCTCGTGGATCGTCATTAAGCCATTTAGCGCCTCATCAACATATCTCGCCTCCTTGATCATCATTCGCCCGCTTACAAACTTCCCAAGTATTTCCTCGGGCGTCATCTTGGTATACCTAGGATTTTCACGAATAGAGTTAACAAGATGAGGATCAAGGACAGTGAAGGACCTTAGCATAAGCCGGATGATGTCGTGGTCCGTCCATCTCGTGCTTCCATAGCTCCTTATTTTGTTGACCAGGGTCTTGAGCCTGTTGTACGTTTGGGTTGGCTCCTCCCCCCTGATCATTTCGAACCTTCCTAGTTCGCCCTCCACCAACTCCATCTTGGTGAGCATGGTGACATCATTTCCCTCATGCGAGATCCTGAGGGTGTCCCAAATTTGCTTGGCGTTATCCAAGCCGCTCACCTTATGGTACTCTTCCCTGCACAAGGATGCTAAAAGAACAGTGGTAGCTTGTGCATTTTTGTGAATTTGTTCGTTAATAAACATGAGATTATTCGTACTATCAAATTGCATTCCATTCTCTACTATCTCCCATATGCTTAGATGAAGAGAGAATAAGTGGCTACGCATTTTGTGACTCCAAAATCCGTAGTCCTCTCCATCAAAGTGTGGAGGTTTACCAAGAGGAATGGAAAGCAAATGTGCATTTGAATTATGCGGAATACGAGAGTAATCAAAAGAAAAGTTTGAGTTGACTGTTTTCTTTTTCTTGTAGTCGTCGTCGTCGTCCTTTTGGGAAGAGGAAGACTCGTCGCTGTCGTAGTAGACTATCTTCTTGATGCGCCTCTTCTTCTTCCCATCTTTCTTTTTGTGACTCGAGCCAGAGTCAGTGGGCTTATCGTCTCTTGGCTCGTTGAAGGTGGACTCCTTCTCCTTATCGTTGACCACCATCCTCTTTCCCTTAGGATCCATCTCTTCGGGCGGTTAGTCCCTTGTGTGAAGAGAACGGCTCTGATACCAATTGAGAGCACCTAGAGGGGGGGTGAATAGGTGATCCTGTAAAAACTTGAAACTTAAAGCCACAAACTTGATTAAGTGTTAGAGCAATAAAGCCAAGTGGCTAGAGAGGAGTTCTTGCTAAACACGATAACCACAAAGAAATCAACACAGAGAGGCACAGTGGTTTATCCCGTGGTTCGGCCAAGTCCAATACTTGCCTACTCCACATTGTGGCGTCCCAACGGACGAGGGTTGCACTCAACCCCTCTCAAGTGATCCAATGATCAATTTGAATACCACGGTGTTTTTGCTTTCATTTACTATCTCCCGTTCACGAGGAATCTCCACAACTTGGAGCCTCTCGCCCTTACAAATGATGATCACAAAGAAACACGGAAGTAAGGGAGGGAGAGCAACACACACAAGACACGAAATCAGAGCATAAACACGCACACAAGTCACAACTTGAGCTCGCAACACAACTCAAAGAGTTCTCTACTCAAATGGAGTTCTAGTTGCTATCACAAAGAATCAAATGCGCGGAAATGGAGTCTTGGTGCTTAGGGATGATCAAAGAATGCTTGGTATGCTCCTCCATGCGCCTAGGGGTCCCTTTTATAGCCCCAAGGTAGCTAGGAGCCGTTGGAAGCAATCCAGGAAGGCAATTCTTGCCTTCTGTCGAGTGGCACACCGGACAGTCCGGTGCACCACCGGATAGGCACTGTTCACAGTCCGGTGCAGATTGCTTTCCGAAATTGGCGCAGCCGACCGTTGAAGATTTGGAGTCGTTGGCGCACCGGACACTGTCCGGTGCACACCGGACAGTCCGGTGCCCCAATCCGACCGTTGGCTCGGCCACGCGTCACGCGCGGATTGCGCGGCCGACCGTTGGCGCGCCGACCGTTGGCTCACCGGACAGTCCGGTGCCCCATAGGACAGTCCGGTGATTTTTAGCCGGACGCTGTTGACTGGTTTCCCGAGAGCGGCGACTTCACCGCAGATGACTCACCGGACAGTCCGGTGATTTATAGCCATACGCCGCCGTCGAGACCCGAGAGCAGGTTGTTCACCGGGACTGGTCCTAGCGCACAGAACACTGTCTGGTGCACCACCGGACAGTCCGGTGCACCCAGACCGAGCAGCCTTTTGGCTGAACACAGCTAACTTATCTCCAAAGTGATTTCTCCTGTTTCTAGCACTTAGACACAATACATTAGTCTTCAAAACAATGTACTAAGTCTAGAAACATACCTTTAATCTTGATTTGCACTTCTTGAGTCTTTGGCACAAATATCACTCAAAGCATTTTTATGTGGAGCACTTAATCACCAAAATCTTATAGAAATGGCCCAAGGGCACATTTCCCTTTCAACTTGTGTCTTGGTTAGAGGCACCTAGGGGTCCCTTTTATAGTCCCAAGTGGATCTGGAGTTGTTGCCCCTTCCATTTGGAACCTACTGCAAAAACTGCACTGCTCATGGGGGCACCGGATCGTCCGAAGCTGGCACCGGACTGTCTGGTGCTCCACTGGAGCCCATAGTCCTGGGATCTAATTGCCTCCTTCCTTTTGCGCTGATGGGCATTGGATTGTCCGGTGCACCACCAAAGTGTCTGGTGCACTAGCTAGCCGTTGTCGTTAGGTAGCCGTTGGAGGTAGCCATTGGAGGGTCCTAGATTGTTCAATGATTGGGCCCAGACTGTCCGGGATTTATAGCAGAAATCCTGAGGCCGAGACTTTCGGCCGTACGCACCACTAGACTCTCCGTGTGCGCACCAGACTGTCTGGCGTACACTGAACTGTCCGGTGAGGGGCGCTGGACTATCTGGTGTAGTCCAGACAGCTACACACTTAAGTGATATTTCCTCCTTTTGTTCTCCATTTGATTTCAATTTTTTGGGAGGACCTTCCTGTGACTTAGAGAAACACATTTAGAGTATAAATCAATTGACTAAGTCTCAGAAGGTTACCTCTTTCCATTCTTCTCCAATTTTTCTGTTTCACCTCAAACAGAGTACCAAATGACACTTTCTCAAACCTGCATACTTAACCTTCTTCATCGTTTTGCTCCTTTTGGCCTATTTGAGGTCGATGTTGAACTCCAAAACTCTAAGTCTCCAAGACTTGATCTAAATTACCATCTATGTGCTCCAACACCCTGCAAAGGTCACATAGAACATATCCAAACACAGGAAAAACCCAAACTAAAGGTCAAAATAAATTTAGCTCTTTTGGGTTGCTTCCGAGTTCTGGCTTTACCACTACTCCTTCTAGTGACCTTGTTCTACATCTTGAGCCCTATGACTTACACCACATAACCATAGATGTTACCTCATTGGTTGTAAGTCTTGTCCTTAGATAGTGATTCTTGATACACCATAGCTCTTCTCGACTTGATCAACCTTGACTTAGCAAGTCTTCTTCTTCACCCCTGGCTTTGGGTTCCATGGCCTCCTTGACCTTCTCTCGTGCACTCGGTACCTCGAAACACTTCTTGCCTCTATCCTTGGCTTGATTAATTGTCTCCAAGATATGCACACCGAGTATCAGATAAGCAATGTTTTCCTTCACTTGTGATGTCTACAAACTTTTGCATTCAACACCTGATCAACACTTAGCACACATGTTAGTCCTTTAATTGGGTTGTCATCCAAAACACCAAAACCCACAAGAGAGCTTTCATGGAATCAACAAGGATATCCCACTCAACATTATCGTATCACTAGGACTGACTTTTGTCATGACACATTTAGGTTTTGATATGAAATTATCTCGATCTCTAGGACCCAACTTAAGTGTTCATCCCCTTTCCATATTTCCTTTGTTTGGTTAAAGGGCTCAAATCAATTAGGTTGTGGTACGTGAGAGCACCTAGAGGGGGGTAAATAGGTGATCCGGCAAAAATAGCTTAAAACAACACAAACTTGGTCTAATAATTAAGTTAGTGCAAACCAAAACCAAGTTCGGGTGAGAAGGAGAGAGAGAGAAGTTTCCTTCACTTGATTGCTCTTCCAACATATGAAAGATTCTAAGAGCAATATTACAAGTGAGTAGAGAAACTTAGGAAGAAGGAAAAATCGCAATAAAGTAAATGAGACAAATGGCACATCGATTTTTATCCCGTGGTTCGGCCAAAGCCTACCTCCACATTGTGGTGTCCTCCTTTGGACAAGGGTTGCAATCAACCCCTCTCAAGTTATCACCTAGTTCAACTTGAGTGCCACAGTTCTTCCTTATATCAAGTATCCATGTTTGAGAGGAATCTTCACAACTTGGAATCTCTCATAGCCTTACAAAATGATCACAATCATAGCTTAGAGTAAGGGAGGGAGACAGAATACAAACATAATAGCAAATCACAGCAACACACACTAGAACACAAAGAAATGAGCGCAAAAACACAATATCACAATAGCAACTCAAAAACTAGTGCTCGGATCTCACTAAAATCACTGGAATGTGTGGTCGAAGAGTTTTGGAGTGTTGGTGTGCTCTTAAGATGATTGGGTACTGGTTGGGGCGCCTAGGGGGTCCTTTTATAGCCCCAAGGGGCCTAGGAGTCATTGTCTCCTCCAACTGGAAGTTGGAAAACTTCCCTGTCTATGGGCGCACCGAACCGTCCGGTGGTGCACTGGACCATCGAGTGGCGCACCAGATCGTCCACAGTAACGATTAGTAGATCCTTTGATTGGTGCCTTTTCTTAGCTGGGTGGCACTAGATCAGTTCGATGCGCCACCTGACCGTCTGATAACATCAGCTAGTCGTTGGCGTAAGAAGCCCGTTGGAGAGGCGGTCCGGTGCACACCGGACATGGTACTGTTCATGGTCCTGTGATTTTGAAAGAAAATCCTAAGACCTAGAGGTACACCCAGGGTCACACGGACCTGGTCTGCTGCACCATCGGATCGTCTGGTGCACCCAGCCCAGACCAACTTTGACTATTTTGAGCCAAAACTTCTCTAGATCTTTCCGATTTTCCTTGGTAGCTTCCCTACAACTTAGACAAACAGGCTATGTGCAACTTATTCAAACACTTAAACATCATGTTTATGTTGATTTGCCAAAGTTGCACTTTTGGCCCTCCATTTTAGCTCATTTGGACTTGATCTCTTCAACTTTCCTTTTATGGACATGTGCTCATACTCATATGAAGATAGTTAGTTCAAGATGGTGTGTTGAGCACTTAATCACCAAAATAGGTACAAATAGCCCTATGGCACATTTCCCTTTCAGTAGGTCATCGTTGCTTGTTGGGGTAAGAGCAAGTATGGTCCTATTTGGCATAAGCTTATTTCACATCTTTTTTACAGATTTAAGTAGAAGTTGTACCAAACAATAGGCTTTTGCAATAGCTTATTAGTTCAACTTCTTCTTAGAATGAACTAAAAGCAGACAATAAGCAAAAGTTGATTTTCACTAGCTTTTCTCATACGCTGTTTTCCAACAAACAGAGGCTATAAGAACATCTCCAGCAGTTTTATATAAAAAAGCTCCCTACATATAGATGTGAGGAGTTGCTAAATGATAATAGGGAGTAAATTTTTTTGTGTTCTTCTCTATTTTTAGTTTCCAAATATTTTAAATTATACCAGCTCGAAACTCCTCTCCCTCTTACGTTCTAAGAAGTTTTATGTTCTTCCCATCAAACATGGTATTTTCTTGCAATGGTTTAGAAATCTGCGTATAGAAAATCTCTGTACAAAACAGACACAAATCCCTATGATTCATCAATCCAAATATGGCCTAGATTGTTTGATTAGATGCTCTATAGGAAAATGTTGCAAACTACAGAAATAAAAAAGACTAACATGTAGCATGATTCTTCTCCACATAGTAGCCCAGAGTTTATTAATAAAAACAATAAGAGAATAAAAATAGAATGCACAAAACACAAATTTCACGTGAAAAGTGCTTTAGGGAGTCCCTCTCGGCTTACCAAATGTGGGGACAAGAAAGAATAAAATAGTAACTTCTTGAATTTAGCAACATCATTTAGAGTACCATTGGAGACTTGTTTTTTCCTAATAACTCCTTAAACTGAGATTTAGTAATCTTTTTACATAACATTTAGAGATGCTCTAAGCTGGCTAAATGTTGAGGTAGATGAGAGAAAAGAGGAGAGAGAGAGGAGAAGCAGGAGCCGACTTAGACACAAGAAACAAAAAATAGTGAGAGGGATAAGTGGGGTCTGTATTAATAGTGTCACGTAACTCTTATACAGATGAGTTTAATGTAGACCGGTTCAAACGTCGGGTCAGATCAAGGTCGGGTCGTGGGCCATTTAGCACGGCCCGTACCCGACCGATGCCTAGTGCCGGGTAGGGTCGGGTCAGCTCATGCCTCTCTGTTTGATGTGTCGGGTCGGGTTTTTGCGGGTTGGGTCATGTTTCTTGGCTTTGGGTCGGGTTTTGGGTCAAAAATCATGGCATGTACCCGACCCATAAATTATTTTGGGTAAAAATTATGGTTCGTATCCGTCCGTTGCATTGGTCGAGCTAGGTTTTTTGGGTGGGGTCGGGTCTGGTTTGTCGGGTGACCCATGATTAGGTCTAGTTTAATTATAGGCTGGAAGGATCCTTACAGCCAGCGGTCGACTATATTTTTAAACTCACTCTAAAGGGTAGGATTTATAGTATGTTGTTTTGAACAAAAAACTGAGCTTGGTTCTAGAATCTAAATATATAAATATAATAAAATATAATAATAGGATCGCTCCACTCTATCTTAGACCAACTGTACTTTAAAACTTTTGGACTTTAGAATTTAAGAGCAGTAAGAAGATACTCCAAAAACTTATACTTTAGCTCTTTAAAACTTTAGATTATATAACTATGAAGTGAGGATGTTTGGACGGCTTTGATTAGACGTTCTTTGAAGTTTTACTATAGAAATAGCGCGGAAAAAAGCTCGACTCGGTTCGGAGCGGCTCGACGCTTAAAACGAACTCGAGTCGAGCCTGTTTTTATGGCTTATGAAAAAACGAGCCAACTCTGCTCGACTCGCTACAGCTCGCAATCTGGCTCGTGGCTCGACCCAACAATAATTTACTACATAAAATTACAATTAGCATATAATGTTAGTACCCAATAGATAATTAGTTTATGTTATTTAATATTATTGTACAAAATTAATGTGTTTTCTATATTATATTAACAATATATCTATTTTACTGATTTAAAATATATTATTTAAATTTTATTGACATTTTATATTATAATTTGGAGGGTAAGTTCGTGCTTATGAACATGCCCGTTAGCTCGACGAACTAGGAGTGAGTCGAGCCGACTTTTAAGGCTCGTCAGATGAGTAAACCGAGCCAAGCTCGACTGGTTACTTGATCGTTTCCATTCTATATAAAAACATGAGCCATACCAAACACACTATAATAATAACATAAAATTCAGAAAAAATTGCTAATTTGTTTTAAAAAAACGATAGGTGGAGCCACGTTGTATATGCGGATCCACCATTCACCAATCGCCCTCCTCGTCGCCCTCCCGCTCGGCTCGGCGAACGCGATCTGTTCCCCAACCTCCGCAGCCGCTCCACCGCCCTCCACTCCGGCTGCCGAATCGACCCGCCCTGATCCAGATCAGGTAACCCCGCGCCGAGATCCCTGCGTTTCTTCTCCCATTCTCGCGGATCGCTCGCCGCGGAGGCGGGATCCCTTCTGTCCGCGCGGATCGCTGGTCCCGTCCCGCGGGGTCGGTTCGCTGACGTGATCTGGATCCCAAATCTTTCTCGGCGGCCTACTGTGATGCGTGCTCTTGTAACACGTCACGGCGGATTCGTTGGTCCCTCTGCCTGCGTGCCGGAATATCTGGATAATGGCATGAAACTACACATCTGGCATAATGTCTTGTAGCGATCTAGGTTTATGTGCGCCATTTGTTTGATCTGAAACAGTTGAGGTCTATCTCTGATTCCGAATTACGGACCTTTTGTTTTGCCCAGGAGCTGAGGGATGGACGCGAACAGGCGCCAGAGTGGGATCCAGCAGTTGCTGGCTGTGGAGCAGGAGGCTCAGCAAATTGTGAATGCCGCTAGAGCTGGTAGTGTTTTCTCATCTTTTTTGTTCCAAGCCATTGCAGATCTAGCGTAGCGTTAGACAGCAACAACCTTGTGAGTGAGTTCGTTCCATTCACTTAGACATCTTTCACTGATCCTCAATTTATGTTTGTAGAGCGAGATTGAAGGTAATGCACTGCTACGTTTCTGAACTGTAGCAAAAAAACGGCATCTCATTAATGCTGTTACTATTGCATTACCAACAAATATATAACACCTGTTCTGGGTGTTAGACCATGACCTCTCACGCCAAAGTTACAATGTATAAATTTGCATTTAGCTACCTGAGTTGAGATCATGAAATATTTAGTGTCCAACTCTGCACAAAGCAATCTTTAGTCTAGAGGGGAAAAAGAAGTTTACTTTTCTTTTTCAAGTATGCAGAAGCATGTTTAGGCCCTGTTTGGAACCTCTAAAACTAACAGTCAGCTACTAAAAATTAGTTGTTGAGTTCCACGCCATCAGCTAATACCACAGCTAATTGTTAGCTACCTCATAGCTAACAATTATTTAATTAGCTAGCTCAATCCAGCTAATAATTTATTAGCTACCAAACTATTAGCTCGAGGGGTTCCAAATAGGGCATTAACTGTGAATGTTTTCTGGTGAAATTTAACAACAAAGCTGATATCTAAAGGACTGTGTTCTCTCTGTAGTATAAACTTGAATTTGTGTGTTCTACAGCAAAGTCGCAATAAAAGAAGGGGTTGAAATCTTGCTTTTATTTGTCCCATTAGCAAAAAAAATTAGTCCATTGCGGACCATGTGCTGTGCTATTAGGAAGCTAAAAAGCTGACCCCTTAACCCCCTCCCCCCTCTCTTCCTCTTAATAGTTAATACTGAACATGAATGTTTCCTGTGTCCAATAGCCAAGTCAGCGAGGCTCAGGCAAGCAAAAGAGGAGGCTGAGCGGGAAATAGCCGAATACCGTGCACAGATGGAGGCTGAGTTTCAGAGGAAGGTTGCAGAGGTATGCACGCCATGTCCCTTTTTTCCCCACAGGACTACAGGACCTCACTTCTGTGTCTTGGTGACTACAGAGCAGCGGCGACTCCGGTGCAAACGTCAAGCGTCTCGAGGAAGAAACGGCGGCGAAGATCGAGCAACTCACCCAGCAGGCCGCAAGCATCTCCCCGGATGTCATTCAGATGCTTCTGCGGCATGTCACCACCGTCAAGAACTGAGGAGTGCTGTTCCCGAACTATGCTCGCAGACTTGTACCGTCGATCTATTTATTTTTGTCAAGAGTGAGAGTGGTGAGGAATAATATGCCCGCTTGTATCCATAATTCCTGTTCGTAACTACGGAATAAGCCGCCGCAGCTTTAGCGGCAAACGTGACTAGTACTGTCAGAACCTACCATTGTTATTTGGTACAATTGGTAAATAATATTGTTTTAAACTGGATTTTTCGAACAAGCTGTTTTGTTGATACCATGCTTGGGGTTTCTGTTTCCGTTCTGTCTCTCTCTTTTGAACTAATCACCAGGGAAAGGAAGAACAGAAAAGGCCTCTTTTAGGTGTGTAACTCTCTTTCCACAGTTTGAGGGGATTTGCTCTGCTGGGTTTGGCTTTGGTGTACACCAAGCCAGAATCCTCAATGAAGAGAATTTTCCATGAGTTGAAGCGCAACTGCAAATCCCATTATCGAAATTCGAAAATGACACTGTTTTTCATCCTCCAAATGATCCAGCAAGCTGTCATCATAATCTCTCTGAAGATCGAACCAAAGTTCTCTCTAGTTGCAATAACCATGTCAAAAGGCTGTACGTGAGTATCCCAATGGATGCTGCTCGACCTGGAAATTGATGGTGTTGCTTTTAAAAAAAAAAACTGCAAATGCCCTCCAAAAACCACCGTGAGTTGTTTTGGAAGAGAAAAGGAGAAAAATGATTATGATATTGAACTAGAAACTACGAAGCATAGGCAGGCGAAGCCACGATTCGTGTTTAGGGGGACATCAGATTAATGCTTAAATGCACTAGAACTAAGAGTTAGCTGCTAAAATTACTTAAAAACATCTAAACAATCTAACTAATAATTCAACTTTTAGAGTATCTCCACTATAGGTGTACATTCGGGCCGTCCGGTCCGGCCTAAGCCTAAAAAGGCCCGGCTCGTTTAAATTTCGGATTGGCCTAACCCGTTTGAATTTTGGGACATGCCAGGCCAGCCCTCGACCCACGGCCTGACACGTAATTGCTTAAACGTGCCGGGCTTATTTCGGACGGCCTGAAATTGTAAAAAACCTGAAATTCAATTTTTGGTTCGGAATTTATTTTTTGACCCAAAATTTACACCGGGGCCCTAAATTCACATGCGAGCCCTAAATTCAAAACAAATTTAATAAAACAAATAAAAGCTAAGATAAATAAATTGGACCAAAAGCAAATTTAATATTTGTATTAAGTTACCAGAGCTATGCAATGACTACCTCGTTTAAAAATCATTTTGTTAGAATGAAAAAGAGTATAATCAACTCTATACAGAGTTCATAAGTTCAGTTTATTATCTAATGTTTATAACAAAAGTAAAATTATATCACATACTCTAATTTGGAACTACAAAAACATCTAACTAGCATCATCTCTAGCTTTGCGTTCTTTATCAAGTACATGAAAGTGTGGGATGAAGTGTGGTTTTAATGAATATATGGGCCTTTTCGTGCCTCTATATGGGTCATTTCGTGCCTGCCTTAAACGGGTCATGCCCGTGCCCGCCTATGGGTCGCGACCCCGGCTCAAACCAGGTCCGATATATTGTGCTGGTCCGGCACTAAAATATTTCGGATCAGGCCTGGGCTGTGATTTTTTCGTGCTTCGGGCCAGCCATCAGACTCGGCCCAAATGTACACCTAAATTATCATTTAAAAAGTCATTTGTATAAAAATTGTTTTCTATTCAATCTCCAATAGTCTTCATATATCTTGTTGTACTCTAAAGAGCTATTCACGTTTTCTATATTTAGCTAGCGAGAAACTCGGAATAGAAGATGATTATATTTGCATAGTCATTTAGATAAGTTGTTGGAGAGTTTTTTTACAAAAGTATCTATTTATATAGATTAGGAAGAATATAGAGAGCCTCTTGTAGTTGCCCTTAGCTGCTTTTAGCAAATTAGCTAGTTAGAATAACTTTAAGAGACTAGGTATATGGTTTTGTAAAGGTAAAGTTAGCTAATATTAGAATAAAAATGTATCTAATAGACTCTGTAAACGACACTTCAAATTTAGTGGCTCTCTATCTCTCTACCTTCGCTCTCCATTTTTGGGTAGCCTGTTTCACTCTACATTCAGTCCGTAGGTTTATCGAGTCTGTTGGATTAGCCTACACTTTTTTTGTAAAATCTATTTTAGAGTAGCTAAATCGGTAAATTTGGCTAGTCTTTTTAGCTAATTCCACTATCAATTTTTTTAGCTAACTAACTGTGCATTCAAACACCTTGCTATGAGATATTTTGCATTATGTACATAGTGATTAAGTAAAAAAAATAATAGCTTCTATGGAATCAGGGGTGCATTTTCGCTGCTGTTGCTCCGAAGAAAGCTTCAGTTTTGCTGATCAACGAGTTAAAGATTAGATAGAGGCATAGAGCTAATCCAGTTGGACATGGATACGAGGATACCAGGTTGCAACCCACCCCAGCGTGAATGCGCGGTTGCAATTATGCATGTAACAAGGGTCAAGGTCAGTACGTACACAGGATCGAATTGTGTAGTGCTAGTTTACACACAATAGGGACTCTGAGTGACTGAACCAGCGGCAGCTCGCCAGCTCCACAGCATGGACGTCAGTATGCCAAAATCTACGACGACACCAGTTTGGCACGCTACACCATTGTGTGCCCTGTAGCACACATCCATCCATTATCACTCAGATTTCAGAACATGGCAGATGACCATTATCCATTCATTTCAGTTAGCACGCTTCAATTCAAACGCCACAAACAAACCATAAGCTACGTGCCACAACCACCACCATACATCATGCATGGTCTAGTAAAATCATACACCATGATTAACTTACTACTCACTCCATTCTTTTTTTATTTGTCATGGTTTAGTTTAAAAACAAACTAGCGGACGATAAATATTCGACAACGGAGGCAGTACTATGCTATGTTATGGTACATATAGACGACGAAGGTGGCATCCCACCAGCTACAAATAGACATAGGCAGTTCTGAAACGTACTGCAAGATAACATATACCCCTGTGGTCCAACAGCATGCTATCCGTTACTCATTACTACATTATTCCAGCCTACACATAACACAACACCATATCCAGATTATATACAGATAGTAAGTACTTCAGTTCCATCGAGCAGGCTCTGCAGGTTCAAAATATCCTCGGGAATCGGGAGCCTCCTGCACTCGCGCTGCAGAAGAAAGCAGCAAGATTCGTAACGTGATTCTGATACCACAAATTGTAACTTGCACCAAATCGACAAGAGTATGGGATTATGTGTAACAGAACATAAGGTCATTTACCTTAGTAGCAATCCTGGCTTATGATTCCCTGAGTCACTGGGCTGATACTTACCGAGCACGATATGAGCCCCTGGATAAGCAGGAGTGTTAAGAGGTTTGATTTTGACCCACACGAGGAATTGCATAAAGAAATGACGTGAAGATATAAATTGAGGTGCTGCGTTAAGAAACCAACACTACCAGTAACAGCTACATGGCAAACATGAATACTCTGAAATGGCAAGAGGCCAGAGCCCTTCATTAGGAAATGTGCCTACTGCATTCTGCTCTGGCATAGATCGTTACTATTTAGGTTTTCATTAAGAAATGAGAAGCGCCAGAGATTGAAATAAAAAGGGTGAGTGAGCAATCTAATGCTCCCTTATCAGGTACAAACATCATCTAACAGTAGCTTCTATGACACAAACTTCAAGAGTAGAGGACATTTAATACTTCACGAGCTATATGCTCACTGTTTTGCATTTTAATGGCTCAATACATTCCAATTCTTTGGAATATGTTCTTTGTGTTATAGCAATTCTCGCAATTTTTTCAAATGGATCTGTTCCAGGTACCTCAAACCTTGCATCAGTTAGTTATCAAATCTGGAATATCTGTTCCCACTTGTACATGTCACCATCAAACGTGACATGAGGTCTGTGCTAACTTTCAGAATTGAAATCTCATGTTCTAGCTACTGTAATAGTGCATGCCTCTATGCTCTAACAAATCTAGAGGCACCTTTTCATGGAGAAGATAGTAAATAACCTACATGGACAAGTACTTTTGCATTATCCTAATCAAATGTTCAGTGAAATATTTAAGTATATATAATGAGAGAAAAAAAGAGACAACTTTCGATGATAAATCTAACAGTATGTTTCCATATGCCATATAGATATTTCATACTTGTGTGTAAGTAATTGAACTGTTGACAACCATTTAGCCTGTTTATTGACCTCAGTGCTTAGCCCCCCCCCCCCCCCCCCCGACCCTTTAATTTATGTTTGCCCCCTAAAACAGGTTACCATCGTTTAGCTGAACACTGGTACCAGCTTGTTCCTTTGATGGTCCACCATCCTTTTTCCTTCACCCATCCACGCCAACAAAATCATGCAATTGATTACTTTATGTTAATTATTCTTCAATTACAATTTGTGGTACTGTTCCTTGCAGTTAACATCTATATAGTTAGTTTTCCATATTTGTATTGTCATTGAAAAAGAACAGTATTTTTTAACAAGCCTGATTGTTAGAACAAGCTTGCCTAAGGCCACAATCATGTAGAGACTAAACCATATTTCAACACGAATACTCTGAGCTATACCTGCACTTCAGGACAAAAACTGTGTTGTTTGTACAAATATATAATGGAGGTAAACAGACTAACAAAGTCATGCAAAAAATCTATAATTTTACAAATGGACTACAAAACCTTTTGGCTCCATATGTGTACTGGTATAAATAACTTTTTTTGACAGTTCCCTTGCATCAGAAAATACATTTATGGGCAAATTAACAGATTCACATCTCATACAGGAACAGCCTAATGACAATAACCCATTATTGGCCATATAAAAATTAGATTCTTCTCACAGATAAAAATTGAAGGTTGATAAGTCCCTTTTATTAACATGGAAATGCCAAGCCAAAGAATCAGCAAATACATTTATGGGCAAATTAACAGATTCACATCTGATACAGGAACAGCCTAATGACAATAACCCATTATTGGCCATATAATAATTAGATTCTTCTCACAGATAAAAATTGAAGAAGGTTGTTAAGTCCCTTTTATTAACATGGAAATGCCAAGCCAAAGAACCAGCAAATACATTTATGGGCAAATTAACAGATTCACATCTGATACAGGAACAGCCTAATGACAATAACCCATTATTGGCCATATAATAATTAGATTCTTCTCACAGATAAAAATTGAAGAAGGTTGTTAAGTCCCTTTTATTAACATGGAAATGCCAAGCCAAAGAACTATGACACCAAGAGATATGATGGTGAACCATATTCCATATTCGCCTACCACCATGTATGATAGTCCTGTCCATATAAATGCTAGGAACATGTTCTATGGAATAAAAAAACTATTTTCCAGCTGTCCATTCCACACCCGAGCTATCACTGTCATCATGTCATGCACTTACGAATGAAGCATCCATACCACTAATTTTGACAATTCTTTTCAATCGAGATTCAATTACAAGTTCACAACTAATATCATCATTCACGAAAACTAGGAACCATTAAAAATGAAGCAATATCACTATTAACATCTTAGGTGAACAAAGAGACGTCCTTATAAACATTCAAAATTGCAAATCCGGTTCAGCAATCCGGACCATTCAAACAATGAAAAGCGTGCATCAGTGTTATTAAAACTACGTTTAAACGTCAAAACTCTAATTAGAGGTTGAAACCACGTTTTAGCGTTTTGGCGTTCTAAACTGTAAAACGCAGTGTTTTATGCATTTTAGACCATTAGCTACTTTTGGGTCCAATCTATTAGTTACTTTTGGGGTTCAATACAGCTCATGGGTGAAGTATTGGTAAGCCACTAACCTCTCTGTTTCGGTACTTAACTTCATATTATTGTCTGAAATTATGATGTATTGGTATTTTTCCTATGTTGTTTAAAACTACGTTTAAACAAAGTTTAAACGTTTAAAAGTCAAAATTTCACTCATGAACGTTCCAACGTTTTATCGTTTTAATAACCTTGGCGTGCATAGCCGCATACGCTAAGCCTAGAAGAGTTGAATCTGGCCCCTGATAACCTAACTCAAATCCTTAGATCTTACAAATTAGTACTTATAAACAAATCCAACAGCTAAAAAAATGTTGAAGTTATAGCATTTCATGTCCTTAAGTGTTAGAAATCTCTAACCCAATTCCAAACTATTGGTAACGGGAGGATAACAAAGTCCGTAACAATCTACCGCGAGAAGCCAAGAATACCCAATTACCTTCACAGGAATGTGGAAACGGAACACCTTGATGGAGCCGACTACCTCAGATACGATCTCAAGCGGCACTGACCCCGCGGCCACGTCCCCGATGAGCTCGATCACGTCATCCAGCACCTTCCCGGCGTCCACCCACACCTCAGCATCCGCATAGACCTCATCCCTGGCCGCAAGCTCACCGGACCCGGGCCACGCTTTGGCGGCCCCGAGCAAGTGTCCGCGATAGGAGACGGCGGCGGAGACCGCGCGGTAGCGGAGCGGGAGGACGAAGCCGGGGTTGCTGACGCGGAGCCGCAGCGCGAGGCCGAGGTCGAGGACGGGCGGATGCGCGCGGAAGCTGTCGACACGGAGGTCGGCGACACGAGCGGCGGGGGCGGACGGGTAGAGGAGGAAGGCGAGCCCCGCGAGGAGCGCGAGGAAGAGGAGGAGCGGGAGCGCGCGCGCGCAGAATCGGCGGAGGCAGGACGCGCGGCGCGGGCGCAGGCGGCGGAGGCGGACGAGCACCGGGGAGCAGGGGGACGGGACGAAGACGAGCGTTGGGGGCGGCGGCGGGGCGGGCTGCACGTAGGCGGCGGCCGGGTAGGCGTAGTAGGGTTGCTGAGGGGGCTGCGGCGGCACGAGGAGCGGCTGCCCTAGGTGCGCGTGCGCCTTCTCGTCGTCGCCGGTCGTCGCCGGCGCGGATGCCATCGCCGACGCGGTTGCGGGAGAAGCGGGGGATCTGGTTGGGGATGGGTAAAATTTCGTAGTGGGCTGGGAAATTGAGGATCCGGCTCCAATAGGAATTTGACACGCGGACGCTGCAAGAGTGATGGGAAAGGATTGTCATTTGTCACTTGTCAGAGACCCACAGCCCAGGGTGACTTGTTGACAACCGGTGGGCTGATTCTTTCCGTTGCTGAAAAACTGCACTGCTGACCTGTTCGGCCGTCGCCGCCCACCCTCTCCAGCTCGGCCCATGTTGGTCAGCTTGGGCCCGTGGGCCGTGGCTGATAAACTGCAGTACTGTCTCAAATAGCAAGACTTTGCTCTTTACTCGTACAATTGCTTGCTCCATCAGGATTTCTCATCCTTAGGCTATGTTACTTATATTATATATATGTTGTAGACTGTGAAGTTTAATAATAAAACGATATGATATCTAAGTTATTAAAACGTCAAGCCTTTTGGGCGCCTCCCCGCGTTCGCCGGGTTCGCGTCGATCCACTGCGCGACGCGTCATCCGTGAGTCCCAGTGTACACCAAATGCTTCCTGTTCCGCTCGCGACGCGTTCCGTGAGTTCCAGCATACACCAAGCGCTTCCTGTTCCGCTCGCGACGCGGTTTCCTGTTCCGCTCCGCTCGCGACGTTGTTTTCTGTTCCGCTCGCAACCCCAACGTCTTCCTCTTCCCAATCGCAGCCACTCCGACGGCTTCCTGTTCTCCGTTAGGTCCTTAGATCCGTTGGAGCCACGCGCGGGGTGGGAACAGGCGGGGTGAGCTGCCGTCGTGGCGCCGCTCTTCCTCTCTGATTCGAGGCGCCGCTCTTCCTCTCTGATTCGCGGCGCCGCTCTTCCTCTCTGATTTGAGGACCCCGTCTCGCTCCACCACTTCATCGTCGCCGGCGGGCAGCGGGCGCAATGCATCGAGGGCAGCCAAAGGAGGTGCGGTGGCGTCCCGTGCCGCCAATTCACCCAGGCGCTCAAGAGCCTCTGAAGGCACGTTCCCTAGATCCCTCCTTCTGTCCCTCCCGCTGCCAGCACCGCCACCAGCGGTGAGGCAAAACACTTGCAAGAGCCGCCGGTACTTGAGAACGCTGCCTTAGAGGAGTATAATACTTAGATAAGGTGTGATGCCCATTTCGATTTTGCATAGCCTCTATCCTATCTATCGCATTGTCTGGCGCGTTTTGGAGTGAAATCAGGATGCAGTCTCTTGGATTACAGCAGTCACGAGTTGGATGACACTACTGGGTGGTCCCTGCCGCCACGCGGGTCCACGTGCAGCCGCTGCAGGGAGAGGAGCAGATGGGCGCGTAGCCGTCGTCCACACGCTGTCATTCGTCTCCATCGTTCCTATGCGTCAGCAGTTCCAGGCATGGCCGGAACAGCGCCACACTCTATGCGGTATGACGGTGAGTACTTTCATCACTTTAATATTTCCTCCCCCTCTCCCTGGCTCCTGGCCATCTTATTTAGCCCTGCACTGAGAGTTTGTCGACTTCGTCTTCCTCGCTGCTCATCACTTCGGTTTTGCCACCCACTGTCGCCATGGGAGCATTTGGTGTGCTGCTGTTGCCCGCCGCGACCTGCGCATTGTCAGCGGCTTCATAAACCTAGGTCTGCAGTACCATCACTTACCTTTGCAGACTCCCCTTAGTTCTCGCCTTTTCCCCCTTCTATGCATGTGGCTGTGTTTACTTCCTCCCCTCCCAACTTTTTGTTATTTCTTTTTCTTTTTGCAGGACCTGGTTTATTCTTTTTGGGTCCTTATGATTAATAATACACTGAATCGTTACATAAATACAACACTTTAGAATTAATATTTAGAAGAAGAAAAAGAGTCCAAATTGCTCCATCCAAAAAAAACCTTGCCGCTCTATATGATGATACCTGTATCATGATGATTTTCTTGAGTGTTTATAATAATGTCTTCTTTATACTTTAAACAGTCTGGTATATATGATTAGGGTTCATATTGTATCCCGCCGCTCTTCCAGTACCGTCACTTACCTGTTGCAGACTCCCCGTAGTTGTCGCCTTTTCCCCCTTCTGTGCATGTGGCTGTGTTGGGATAGGTTCCAGATTTGTGGATTAGAGTGTCGGTGTCCCTTTTATTCCTTTTCTTGATTTCAATTCTTTTGGATCGGCGTTTGGATCTACAGAGATAACAACTTCGCACATAGTTTCGGTGAAAAAAACCTTCAACGGTGCAATATGGATCTCAGGCAGCACTAAACCATTACATCTCCCAGGTGTCTAAACAGCCAACTTATTTTAAACAGCTTCTCGTGCCAGAGAGGTCTCATCTGGAATAGACACATATATGGATCTCAGGCAGCACTAAACCATTACATCTCCCAGGTGTCTAAACAACCAACTTATTTTGAATACCTTTCAGTTATACTTGGTTCGCCATTCTAGTGAGATGAAGAAACATTCCATTACTGTTGGCAAAAAGAAATAATGATGAGTAAAAGGTATTCAAATTCATTGCCAGGTTCATTTTTGTAGTCATGCACAATATGGAATGAAATATGCATCAATACTCGATGGTTTCCAAATCTGTTGGCCCATATGGATTCATGAACTGCACGCTGACCAAAAAGGAAATAAATCTCACTTTGTTGAAAACTGTGAGCAGCTTCTCCAACTCCAAATTCACTGGACCTAATCACCTAATGAACCCAGCGATTAGAACTTTCTTCGCTATCAAAAGGACAGTGAAACCTGCTGATAAGAGTGGCCCTGACTTGAAATTCATCTCTGCATTCCAAATTTGCATTCCAAATTCTCTTAGTAGCAGTTCAGTCATCCAGTGTCACGTACTCACATGTCTCAGGGTTGTACAGACCTAGAAAATGTAATAATAACCAAACCCTTGGTCTTAACTTCCAAGCAGATTATGGTATGCTATTGAGGACTGATGTATTGAGCAATAACTCCTTTCTTTGAATGGAATCTTTGCCTTTTTCTGCAGTTTGGGTTAAATGTTCCTTCTGTTCATGCTATGTCAGCACACTGTATCTGATAACAAAATGTTTGAGATTTTTTTCTTCTTTGAATGGACTATCTTTGCCATTTTTTGAGTTTGTATTAAATATTTTTACTATTCATGCTCTATCAGCAGTTCAGCACACGTAGTCCAATGATAAAGTGTTGAAAAGAAATATCTAATAACAGCCTTCATAAAAATACAGTTTTGTATGCCATCACGATTTTGCTCACTTCATAAAAATACAGTTCTGTGCTATTTAGGTTTCTGTTCCTATATTATAGTCAGCATCTCACTTGAGAATACACTGCAAGGGTGTATTTTTGTGCTAAACAGTGCATTAGCTAGCGCTTCTGAATGATTCGCTGACGGCAAAAAGGGCACTAGCTGGTAGTAGATTGTGATTTTGTTCACACGTTTTATTGTGATTGTGTAACCTATAATGAGGACTCTACATGATGCCTTGCAAAACAGTCCGTAAATGAGCATTAGCAGTAGCTATGAAGTTAGTTGATTGTTGAGGTCCTTAGGACACGCAACACATTTTTGTTTGAAAATCACTAAAATACCCAATGAGATTTGTTTTTCCCTTTCTAATGATCTCTAGTGTTTATCACCGCTAAAGCCATGTTTAGCAGATCTGCAGTACCATATGTGCATGTGACTTCCAATCGTCAGTGAAAAGTTGGCTCCGGTCCTGTTACATATGAACTTGTAGTGTTAACAGGCCCTAGATTTAGGAAGAGATTCCACAAATTCTTGAACAGATCCCAGATGAAACCTGATTTGGTCTGGATACAACCATTATTATTTAAATAATGCCCAAGTTACACATGAACTGGTTAGCTAATTATTTTTCGGCTGTTTTATTCAGTGCTCTCGGTGCTTGCTGCCTAGGTGACTTCTGGCGCAGCGTGGACGAGACCACTCACCAGTTTGCCTTTCCGATCAGCGGTTAGTCTGTGCATCTACGCATGTCATTCTCCTTTTAGCTACACTATATTTTCTTATGGCGAACCAATAGGAAAAAGTTACCCAAAAGATTGCATCAAAATCGCCTAGCCAAGCTTGGAGTTGTTTGATGGTTGCGTCAAAAGCACGTAGCCATTTCTACTATTGTTCAAGAGCACTTTTGTGTTGTGTGGTATTGCTGAAGTTTGGATTAAGGAGAATAGTTCGACCAAAAATCTGCCTGATATGTATCAATCTGAATAGTCATAGTGGTATTATTTGAATGTTCACGTCATGTTAATTTTCTTGTTTTTACAAAGTTGTCTTCTAGGAGATGCGTAAATGTTTTTCTTTGCTTCATTCCATGCATACCAGCCTCAAAAAAGGCACTAGCCTCTACTTATGTGCAGAGATATGTCGTTGCTGGTTCGCTAATTCTTATGGTTTTTTTCCAGTGATTTGGGTGCTTGCGTGCTTGCTGCTTGGGGAATTTTATCACAGCTTGGAGGAGACCCCCCGCCATTTTGCGTTTCCAATCGTCGGTTAGTTTGTGTGCCTATGCGCCTACCCTTTTTTTATGTGTTGTTTGTTACAAACCAATTTCTCACCAGTGTTACGTGACGTTCTTCCATGCTATGTGATATATAGTGCTATGCCTGATTCTCCATGCATGTGTGTTGCGAGATGCCACGAACCGAAGCGCCTGAGGCACGGTGCAATTGCGCAGGGTTAGTGCTCATAGTATCGCTTCTTTGTTTATGCGCGCAATGGCCGGTACCCATCCTAATTTTCGATGCTTCTCTTGCGGGCCAAAAAATATGCAACCTCTTTAGATTGCCCGGTCTTTAAGATAGCTGATGGCCATCGCATTATGGATGGTGAAGACGAAATAGCCCCGTCTAACCTTCCGGGACCTTCTAACCAGCCGATACCTACGCTACAAGGAACACGTGCGTACAACCATGTTTGTGCAGCCGTTACTGTAGCAAAAAATATGGTGTTAGTGATACTTATGTCATCACAGGTAGTAGATCTATAACGTCATTCCCTTCAGCGCTTGCCACATCCAATAGGCTACACCGACGCAATAGAGTACGTCGCATGGTAACTGACCAGCCATTGTCAACCACGCTTCCTTTGGACAAGTCATACATAGATGCTCTAAAAGGTATGTATTATGCCCAACATTTCTGGTAACATTCTTCCTACTTTGTTGATGTGCTACCCTTTCTCTTCTTCCTATGTAGATGCCTACCCTGAGAGGTCATACTACGGTGGACCTGAACACATATGCCCATATTGCCATGCTATTTTCTGGTTCCAAGAGCGTGTCAAAAACGATTCCTTCTCCACCCAGAGGAAAATTGTGTACAACCTTTGCTGCAAAGGAGGGAAGGTGAACCTAAAACCATTTGAACGTCTGCCGCCTTTACTTGCTGATCTTTTGAAATTTGATGGAGGTACTCGCTCGAGGCGTTTCTTGAGGCTTATCCGGTCCTACAATTCATTGTTTGCATTCACCTCTTTCGGTGCAGCTATCGACAAAACGATAAATAATGGCACTGCACCTTATGTTTTCAAAATTAATGGGGTGGTGCACCATAGGATTGGCACCCTACTTCCACAACGTGGGACATAGCCAAAATTTGCCCAACTGTACACATATGACACGGAACATGAGACCCAGAATAGGCTAGGCATTTTTGAGACCGATGATGGTGCTGCTGGCCAGCCAGACCCTGAAATGGTGTCGTCGCTGCACGATATGTTGAAAGAAAACAACTCGCTTGTCAAAACGTTCTGATGCGCGAGAGAACGCCTTGAGCGCGAGGGTGATCAAAAGATAACACTCAGATTGTTAGGCTGTAACACACGCCATGATGTACAATATAGCCTACCCTCAAATGGTGAGATTGCTGCCATTATTGTTGGCGACTACACGACCGGGGAATACACATATAATGTTCTTGTGCATGATAGAGAGTGCGGCCTCAAACGTGTTTCATGCTTGCATCCAGCATACATGCCTTTGCAATACTCATTGTTGTTTCCTTACGGTGAACAAGGCTTCCATCTTGGTATTAGGTACTTTGGTGATGACGATGTTGGTTCATCAAAACGAAAATACGTCATGATGCTTGAGTTTGTAAGGAGACACATGCACTATAGATTGGACGAGCCAAACCCATATACATGTTACGGTAGATTAAGTGATCAAATAGATGTCGATGCGTATTCAACTATCGAGGGAAATAGGCTATAGTTCATAGCAAGCCACCAAAGCGATCTACGGTCAGAAACTGTTCAAGGCATATTTGACGCCATTGATAAGGGCTTCGTTAATGCTGATTCGATTGGCGGTAGGGTAGTTGTCCCTGCCAGCTTCACTGGTGGTAGAAGGTACCATGTCATGAATTACCAGGGCGCGATGGCTATATGTAGGGTATATGTACCACTAGATCTTTTTGTGACTTTTACTTGTAATACCAAGTGGAGAGAAATAGCAGGTGCCTTACGCTTTGAACCTGGCCAACAACCATGCGACTGTTCTAACTTGGTGGTGCGTGTGTTCCATATGAAAGTAAACGAATTCGTAGCGGATATTAGAGAGGGGAAGACGTTCGGTTCGATACTTGCAGTCCTATACACTGTTGAATTCCAGAAGTGTGGCTTACCGCATATACACTGCCTTGTGTGGCTAGCCGATGGGAACAAAGAGTTTAGTGCTTCTATTGTTGACAGATTCATTTGTGTTGAGATTCCTGATATTGCCGCTGACCCTTTAGGGTTTGCTTTGGTCGACGAATTCATGATGCATGGTCCCTATGGTGCTGACAACAGAAGATGCTCATGTATGAAAGACGACAAATGCAGCAAAAATTTCCCAAAGCCCTTCCAAGATGAGACCATCTTAGACGGCTTTGGCTTTACTATCTATAGGCGCAGGCCTGATGGCAGACATGTTCTCAAGAATGGTGTCAGACTTGATAATAGAAACATTGTTCCATATAATATGCACCTCCTGAAAAAGTATAATGCGCACATTAACATTGAATGGTGCAACAAGTCAAACATGATTAAATATCTATTCAAGTATGTTATGAAGGGAATTGATAGAGCAAAGGTGTACTTTGAAATCACCGCAAACACGTCTAACGTGTCGCCTGGTGCACAGGTAGCACCACCAAATGAAATCCAGGAGTACATCGATGCTAGGTATTTGTCTACATGTGAAGCATTGTGGCGCGCATTTGAATATGACATTCACTTTAGAGTGCCCTCTGTTGAGCGACTTGTTGTACATCTTCCTGGGTTAAACCACGTGCCCTATGAACCTGGCGCGGACCTACATGCGTTGCTTGCTAGCTCTGCGGCCAAAAACACAATGCTAACTGAATGGTTTGAGACTAATTTGAGGCATGAACAAGCTAGATGCTTAACATATTGCGACTTCCCAAAGAAATGGACATGGGATGCCTCGGCCCGATGTTGGAAATCGAGGTCTCGTTGCACAAAAATTGGACGCATGTACTATGTACATCCTACTGCTGGCGAACTATACTACTTACGCATGCTATTGATGATAGTTAAGGGTTCGACAAGCTATGTTGATATCAGGACGTTCAATGGTCAAGTGTATGACACATTTCGTGATGCGTGCGAGGCGCGTGGGTTGCTTGAGAGCGATAATGAGTGGAAGCTGTTGTTTGACGAGGCGATCATATCTGCATCGTCGTACCAGCTTAGACAACTTTTTGTGACCGTAGTTATGTTCTGCCCTGTTGGTAATGTGCGTACATTATTTGATACATAATGGCTATCTTCTACAGATGACATTGGTCGACAACTTAGAGATACATTGGGAAATCCTAACTACAACATACCACAGGAACAACTCATGTCCCTCCTGGTACGCAAACTCTCAGATGCCTTTGCTAATAGTGGCGGGATTGCGGGAACATAAATGACTATGGTCTGCCAAAGATAGATGTCCAATGCGCTTTTGTGGATGAGAACAGATTAATTAATGATGAAATTGACCATGAGCCATTAATGTTGTCGATGCATGCTGATTCCTTGGTTACACAATTGAATGTGGACCAGCGAACCGTTTACGATGCCATAGTTGGGCGTGTTTACAGTAACTCACAAGGATTTTTCTTTGTCTGTGGCCATGGTGGCACAGGCAAAACCTTCCTATGGAACACTATAATCGCAAGGTTACATTCCGAAAAGAAAATAGTGCTTGCAGTGGCCTCCTCTGGTGTCGCATCCCTACTTTTGCCCAAAGGGCGCACTGCACATTCAAGATTTAAAATACCATTCGATGTAAATGATGCTAGCACGTGCAATGTCAATAGGGGTACCATGCTTGCTGAACTTATACAGGTGTCCTCCCTCATTATATGGGACGAGGCGCCAATGACCCATCGTTGGTGCTTTGTGGCTTTAGATAAGACAATGCGTGATATTCTTTCAGAACATACTCCTTCAAATGCGCTCCTCCCGTTTGGTGGCAAGCCTATAGTTCTTGGTGGCGATTTCTGGCAAATACTACCTGTTGTTAGAAAGGGATCTCGCTCTTCCATAGTTAACGCCTCTATTACAAACTCTAATCTATGGCGCCATGTTGTCCTCCTTAGGCTGCGCACCAACATGCGCCTTTTTGATCCCTCTTTGCAAGTAGATGCGCGAAACGACCTCGACATGTTTGCCAAATGGGTACTATCTGTTGGTGATGGTACCTTGCCTGCTGAAAGAAGAGCGAGCGAGCGTGAGGCTACGTGGATTACAGTCCCTGAAGATTTGTTGCTCCGGGTTGAGGGTGATAAGGTAGTTGCGCTTGTATCAAAAGTATACCCAGATTTTCTGTTGAATTATCGAGATCCCACGTACCTTTCCTCGCGTGCCATTGTTTGCCCAAATAATGCCACAGTCGATGACGTTAATAACTACGTTCTCTTGCTTGTCCCTGGAGACACCATCCAATACCTAAGTTGTGACGTTATAGCAAAATCATCGGAACACATACCAGACTTCAACGTCCTCTACCCTACTGAATTCTTAAACTCAATTAATGCGAACAATTTCCCTACCCACAAACTCGAGCTAAAAAAGGGTGCCATTGTGATGTTGCGCAACCTGAATCAAAATAAAGGTCTCTGTAATGGCACACGGCTTCTTGTCACTCAACTCGGTCAACACATCTTGCACTGCGTAGCGCTTACAGGATCAAATGTTGGGGAAGAAGTCTTAATACCAAGGATTGCCCTGAACACTACAGATGTGAAGTGGCCCTTCACACTTCAGTGACGCCAATTTCCAGTACGTCTGTGTTATGCAATGACGATAAATAAAAGTCAAGGGCAAACGTTATCAAGAGTTGGCATTTACCTCAAAAGACCTGTCTTTACACATGGCCAGCTTTATGTGGTTGACTCCCGTTCAATGTCTAGAAATGGACTTATAATCCTGATTGAAAATGAAGATGGCTCATGCGGCTCACAGACTCGAAATGTTGTTTACAAGGAAGTCCTTGCTGCCGCTGATGCGGTTGCCACTTAGCCGTTTTTCTGCTTGGTTATTGCAGTGCCCCGTGTGGCGTTTGTAAATAAATAACGTCGTCAAGTACCTACGCATTTGTTTCTTATACTTTTGTTTCTACATTTGCAGCTGCTAATGTGTGCTATGTATAGGTTGGTACGAGAGCCATGTTTTTTTGTCATGCTTTGCACATGCTGTTTCATGCATGGGTTCCGATGTCCTTGCTCTTATGTTTTTTTCTTCCTGTTTTACCTTGTAGATGGGAGACGTGTTGATCCCGGAGCTCCAGCATGGGAACACTTCTGTGACCATATGCGCTCATGTTTCTCGTTTATGGGATTTCTGTGATCCTCAGGATGAAGCAAAGTTGCTCCATTGTGATATGGTGCTGCTTGACGAAGAGGTACAACATCTGCACGCTTATCTATTTGGTAAAGGGAAGGTGGCATTGGTATGAGATTAATTGTTATTATGTTGCTGTTTCCTCCATCGCTGCTTTGTGCAGGGAAACGGTATCCATGCTGCAATATTACCACCAGTCATACAAAAGTTCAAGCCTCTGATAAAAGAAGGAGTCGTCAACAACATCACATACTTCCGGGTCAGAGCCTCGAACAATTTGTACAAGCCTGTTTTCAATGAGAACATGATTACCTTTACAAACTGGACAAAATTGGAGGAGGTTGTTGAGGTTCCACCAGCATTTCCTGTGCTTACCTACTCACTCACACCGATAGACCAGCTGCATTTGTGTGTCGACCACAGGGAGTACTACACAGGTAGACTTTCTTACTTATATACTACAAAGTTTAAGAGACTATAATTTAGTTGTATTCATTAATTGGATCCAATACATATGCCATTGGAATTGTCACTTCCATCTCAACCGTGGCGCCGCACCGATCCAGAGGGCAACATACAACTAGCTCTAAGAGGACTATTTCCCTGTGCAGTGTCGGGTTCGTTATACATAGCTGTTACATTTTTTAGCCGCGTAGGGATTTGTTTCCTCTACCTTCATCTACATATGCTTCATTATATGACTCTTCCTACATACTTGAACTAAAAACAGCAACAACAGTTCGGTTAATGTTGTTCTCTGGGGTGGGCAAGCTAGCTTATTCCCTGGAGAACAGATCTACAACGATGGTCAGTCCTCTCCACAGATCCTGATGTTTGTTGGCACGCTTGTTAAGAAATACGCGGGTATACTAACTTTGAACTTTTGCATTAAGTGCTTTTTGATAGTTGGGACCTAATGCCCTTTGTTTTAGATGGACTTTGCTTGTCTGGAGGCTCACCCTGTAAGTGGTACATTAATCCTGATGTTCCTGAAGCAGGTGCCCTCATGGCTAGGTAATATTCTGATATGCCTGCTGCATGTATAAGACTGTTGTTTGTCTTCGCTCTGTTCTAACTTTAGCTTGACTCATTGTATGTGCAAACCAGTGCGACGAAAGTGCATAGTCCCATTAAGTGGAACGAAGTTCTATCTTCGAATCAGCCTATGTCTCATGTTCCTGAGGAACATAAAATCACTTATATCAGAGATCTGCACCCATTTGAGAATAAGGTATGTTCCATGTTTCATTCACTTAGCCGTTGTTGCCTTACCAACTGCCATGGTCTTCTGTTACTGTTTTCCTGCAGTCATGCCATATTTGGTTGGATCTGCGAATATAGCATGACCGTATATTTACATGTTCATGCAGGATAGGGAATTCTTGGTGACAGTCATTGTCAAAAAGATTAGTGATAGGTGGTGGTACAATGCATGCAAAAAAATGCACCCACACAGCTGTGGCTCATGGGGATTCCTACAAGTGCAGCGATCAAGTTTGCGCTAACATTGGCACGCCCAACCAAAGGTTAGTCGGCATCTCTTCACTTCAATTGCCTCCATTCTACCTTTGCCTCCCAACAGCTCTCGCTGTTTTGACTCCCACTCACATCTAATATGCAACAACTACTTTTCTATGCATCAGCCTGAGTGAACGTTTCCATTTCCTATACACACGGCCTACCCATTTTCATTGTGCTGACTCGGTGTCGCCATGTGTTTTAGGTACAAACTGCTTCTCACTGCAGGGGATGAGACGGGTGACACAGACTTCATCCTCTTTGGTCGGATGGCGCAATGCATCATCAAGAAGTCGTGCGATATGCTCATTGCCAACAATCCGATCGGATTTATTCCTGATCCAATCACAGATCTGCTCGAGAAGACGTATATATGGAATGTGAGTTTCTCTCACCACACAATCAATACTGGAAATATTTGTTTCCAGGTCAACGCAGTCGTGGCAGAGATAGGCACTGCAAAGGACTCCATCCAAGCATCTTCATCGAGGCCAAAATAGTCACAACCTGTGTTGTTGCAAGATGCACCCAGTGGCGTTGAAGACACTCCTAACAAAGCCTCTAACTTGGTCATGCCTTCGACCCCGCTCACACCACAAAGTTCCGCAACCAGTGTGCAAGATAAGGTGTGCATCCCATAAACTTCCAGATTTATGTTGAAAACAGTACGCGCTCGGTTATTGACCCCTTATATGCAGACTTTTTGTATTGGCAGCAGCACTGTGGTTCCAGGTGCTACTCCCGCTATAACAAAGGAACTGACATCCACACCTAGGAAGAGGTAAATTCCGCTTAATCGCACTCCAACACAGTTTTATTACAGGCCTTCATGGTTCGTACAAACAAAAAAAGTAACTGATAATGATTAGTGTGCATATAATCAATTTTAAAGAAAAACGCAAATAGGAAACATTTTGTTGCATCACCGACACAGTCCTCAAGATCATGCCTCTCATGGGATAGAGGTACCTGTTAGCTTTAGTTAGGTTTAGTCTCCATCAGATTTACATAGTGCTCACTGTTGACATAGTTTAAATAGTTCAGACAGCTCATCAGATCTTCTCAGGCACACCAAGGTTACATTTCACATAGAGCTGAGTTTGCTCACTGTTGACACAGTATAATCTCTACCTGGCTTCTCATGAAGTCCAGGGTACAGCTGCAATAGCTCATGGTTCATGCATTCCACCAAGCCTAAGCGTGCACGCTTCTCTTCTAATGCCCTATTGCAATCCACAAGCTCATGTTACAATAGACAACAAAAGTAGAACACTTCAAAACTCAAACTCGTTGTGCAATCACAGACCTAGCAGTGAAGGGCATGATTGGGAACTTCTGGCTGATTTCACTGAAAATAAACCTTGATGCTTTCATCTTCAGGTTATAATTCTTGTCTACAGCCCTTTTGTAGATAGTGGTCTGCTTCTCATCCAATAACTTGGGCTGGCATGAATATTCTACGAAAATGTGGTCAGACATGGAAAAAAGAAGCATCACATGCAAAAAAACAGAATTTCTTACCTTCCCCTCCCTAGTGCTGGTGACAATATCAATTGCATAGACTTCATTTTCTTCAAATTCAGCATCATCAACCTTTGTATCAGCAGTGGGGACACTTAGCACAACTTTGTTACCTTCAATCACAGATTGCTTCAGTTGATGGCTAAGAACACCTTCCACACTTTTGCAATCATAAACAGCAGCTACTTTCCACTCCTGCTGAATACATTTGACCTAGTCTTTTGATGGCTGTTAAAATAGTTTTTTTAGTACTAAACTGAACTAAGACAAAAATGATAGCATAGGGCAGGGCAAAAGACTGGATGATAGTTTTTTTGAGTACTGAACTGAACTAAGACAAAATTGAACATTGGCTTTTGAAATTGTTGCTAACCAAGCTTTTCATTCTAGGACAAGGTCTTCGCCTGCAAAGACAGTTACAAAGAGGTTGTTCACCGACGTAGATGGAGGAATCACTGGCTCCAAGGATGCCGCACATAGCGCTGCTGCCCCTAGGTACCTTTTCCCTTGTACCTCTAGGTTGTCCATGAATGCCTAGGCAAGAAAATATTTTTGTTTTGATTCCTAGCCTAGACTGATATGTCCTAGACTATCTAATTGTAACTCTGTCCCCTTTTCAGCCCTACCAAAGATGCTTAGTCACAGAGGGGCACAGGTCTTTTGGGCTCACAGTTGCAGCTGTTCGCTCTTTTGGATGATCGTTGTCTACTGCTTTTGTATCCAAGCTGCTATGTACATCTGCTTTCGGAAGGATATATGATACATGTTCATGTCCACACGCTCGATATAGGTTGGCCTAGAGCAGACTTAACAAGGTATGCTCGTTTGATCTTATGCTACATACTTTGTCTAGATCTGTACATTTTATGCGCCACACAATCGTAGTTCCACAACTTAGACTTTACATGATGAATCAACTCTGTCTGCACATTTTGTTACATGTAATAAGTGTTAGACATTTCTACTGACGCTGTCGTACACTTCTATTCTCAATTCATCTTGCCTTGTCGTTGTTCTATTGCTACGATTTGTTTGTATTAATGGCTTACTCCAAAAAAATAAGTGTTCTAAATGTTTCTCACAACTGCGTTTCAGGTTACTACTAGATCAGTGTTCGCCATCGATGCTATGCATAGGCCACGCTGGATTTCTATGCTTGTAGACGTGAACGTGCTTCGCTCCCTTCATGTTTAAGCCTAAGCAGCTTGATGTGCTTGTGCCAAAGACTTTTTAAGAACTACGAAACAAACCAACGCTTACAACACGCTTTTGTGTACAATGATCATCTGCTTGTTGCACCGTACATGTATAGTCTATGGAGCTGCTGAAAGGGAAATAGGGTCAAACCTTTTCCATATGAATTTTAGTGGTTGAATTGCCCAACACAAATTATTGGACTAACTAGTTTGCTCTAGATTATGAGTTCTACAGGTGCCAAAGGTTCACAACAAACCAATACAAGTCAAAAGAAAGGGTTCAAAACTAAGGAGCAAATTATACCGAAGACAGCCCTGGTCTGGCGCACCGGACTATCCGGTGTGCCATTGGACAGTGTCCGGTGCACCACCGGACAGTGTCTGGTGCACCAGGGAGATCAACGCTGAACTTGCCAGCTTTGGGAATTTGGGAGGTCGCTCCGCTATAATTCACCGGACTGTCCGGTGTAACACCGGTGTCCGGTGTGCCAGCGGAGCAACGACTACTTCGCGCCAACGGTTGTCTACAGAAGACATTTAATGCGCTATAGTGCGCGCCTGCGCGCGCAGAAGTTAGAGCAGGCGCTAGAAGGCGCACCAGATAGTCTACAGGACCTGTCCGGTGCACCACCGGACTGTCCGGTGGCCCCAACTGTTAGAGCTCCAACGATCAGAACCCAACGGCCTGGTAACATGGCTAACGCACCGGACAGTGTCCGGTGGCACACCGGACTGTCCGGTGCACCATACGACAGAAGCCCTCACCAACGGTTCTTTTGGTGGTTGGGGCTATAAATACCCCCCAACCACCACACTTCAATGCATCCAAGTTTTCAGCCTTCAAACCTCATACAAGAGCTATAGCATTCAATACAAGACACAAACAAAGAGATCAAATCCTCTCCCAAGTCCGGAATCACTCCAAACAAATTAGTGACTAGAGAGAGAGAGACTTTTGTGTTCTTTTGAGCTTTTGCACTTGGATTGCTTTTCTTCTTCCTCATTCTTGTTTCCATAACACTTGTAATCAAAACAAGAGACACCAATTGTGTGGTGGTCCTTGTAGTGGACTTAGTGTCCCATTTGATTGAGAAGAAAAGCTCACTCAGTCTAAGTGACCGTTTGAGAGAGGGAAAGGGTTGAAAGAGACCCGGTCTTTGTGACCACCTCAACGGGGAGTAGGTTTGCAAGAACCGAACCTCGGTAAAACAAATCACCGTGTCATCCATTCTTATTTGCTTGTGATTTGTTTTCACCCTCTCTTTCGAACTCGTTTATATTTCTAACGCTAACCCCGGCTTGTAGTTGTGCTTAAGTTTATAATTTTCAGATTATGCCTATTCACCCCCCTCTAGGCGACTTTCAATTGGTATCAGAGCACGGTGCTTCATTAGAGCCTAACCGCTCGAAGTGATGTCGGGAGATCACGCCAAGAAAGAGATGGTGACCGGCGAGAAGCCCGCTACAAGCCTCGGGAAGGCTCTGTCAAGGGAGTCCGGCTCCAAAGGAAAGGGAGAATCACACTCCCACAACAAGTTGCATCGGAGTGGCGACAAAAAGAAGAAGATGAAGAAGGTGGTCTACTACGAGACCGATTCTTCGTCGCCATCCACCTCCGACTCTGACGCGCCGTCCGTAACTTCTAAGCGCCATGAGCGCAAGAAGTTCAGTAAGATTCCCCTATGCTACCCTCGCATTTCTAAACGTACTCCATTGCTTTCCGTTCCATTAGGCAAACCACCGGTTTTTGATGATGAAGATTATAACATGTGGAGTGATAAAATGAGACATCACCTAACCTCACTCCACACTTGTATTTGGGACGTTGTTGAGTTTGGTGTACAGGTACCATCCGTAGGGGATGAGGACTATGACTCGGATGAAGTTGCCCAAATCCGGCACTTCAACTCACAAGCCACCACAATACTCCTCGCCTCTCTAAGTCGAGAGGAGTATAACAAGGTGCAAGGATTAAAGAGCGCCAAGGAGATTTGGGACGTGCTCAAAACGGCGCACGAAGGAGACGAGGTGACAAAGATCACCAAGAGGGAAACGATCGAGGGGGAGCTCGATCGCTTCATGCTAAACCAAGGAGAAGACCCGCAAGCCATGTACAACCGGCTAAAAACCTTGGTGAATCAAGTGTGCAACCTCGGGAGCACCAAGTGGGATGACCATGAAATGGTCAAGGTTATTCTTAGATCACTCGTATTTCTTAACCCCACTCAAGTTCAATTAATTCGTGGTGATCCAAGATATAAACTAATGTCTCCCGAGGCAGCGATAGGCAAATTTGTGAGCTTTGAATTGATGATCAAAGGCTCCAAGAAGATCATTGAGCAAGGCATCTCCTCCTCCGTACCCGAAGCACAACCCATTGCATTCAAGGCAACGGAGGAGAAGAAAGAAGACTCTACACCGAGTAGGGTCCCCATCGACGCCTCCAAGCTCGACAATGAGGAGATGGCGCTCATCATCAAGAGCTTTCGCCAAATCCTCAAACAAAGGAAGGGGAAAGACTACAAGCCCCGTTCCAAGAAGGTTTGCTACAAATGTGGTAAGCCCGGTCATTTCATTGCTAAATGTCCATTAACTAGTGATAGTGACAGGAGCGACGACAAGAAGGGAAAGAGGAGAGAAAAGAAGAGGTACTACAAGAAGAAGGGCGACGATGCTCATGTTTGCCGGGAGTGGGACTCCGACGAGAGCTCCACTGACTCCTCCTCCGACGAGGACGCCGCCAACATCACTGTCAACAATGGGCTTCTCTTCCCCAACGTCGGCCACAAATGCCTCATGGCAAAGGACGGCAAGAAGAAGAAGGTAAAATCCAAATCCTCCACTAAGTATGCAACATCTAGTGATGAGGCTAATTCTAGTGATGATGAGGATGATTTGTTTACTCTCTTTGCCAACTTAAACATGCAACAAAAGGAAAAATTAAATGAATTGATTAGCGCTATTCATGAGAAGGATGAACTCTTGGATAGCCAAGAGGATTTCCTAATTAAAGAAAACAAAAAGCATGTTAAAGTTAAAAATGCTTATGCTCAGGAGGTAGAGAAAAATGAAAAATTAACTAGTGAGCTAAGCACTTGCCATGACATTGTTTCCAACCTTAGAAATGAAAATGCAAAATTAATTGCTAAGGTTAAAAAGTTTGATGTTTGTGATGATTCAATTGTTAGTCTTAGAAATGATAATGCCAATTTAATTACTAAGATTGACAAATTGAATGCCTCTCTTTCTAGCCTTAAAATTGAAAATGAAAAATTAATTGCTAAGGCTAAGGATTTAGATGTTTGCAATATTTCCATTTCCAATCTTAGAGATGAGAACGACATTTTGCATGCTAAGATTGTTGAGTTAAATACTTGCAAACCCTCTACATCTACCGTTGAGTATGTTACCATTTGTACTAGATGTAGAGTTATTAATGTTGATGCTATTCATGATCACATTGCTATGATTAAACAACAAAATGATCATATAGTAAAATTAGAAGCTAAAATTGCCGAGCATGAGTTAGAAATTGAAAATTTTAAATTTGCTTGTAGTATGCTTTATAGTGGGAGACGCCCTGGCATTAAGGATGGCATTGGCTTGCAAAAGGGAGACAATGTCAAGCTTAATGCTCCTCCTAAAAGATTGTCTAACTTTATTAAGGGCAAAGCTCCCATGGTTCAGGATAACGAGAGTTACATTTTGTACTCTGTCGGCTATCCCGAACACAAAATTAGGAGAATTCATTCTAGGAAGTCTCACTCTGGATCTCATCATGCTTTTATGTATAAGAGTGAGGCATCTAGTTCTAGGCAATCAACCCATGCTAAATTGCCTAAGAAGAAAACTCCTAAAGCATCAAATGATCATAATGTTTCATTCAAAACTTTTGATGCTTCTTATGTGCTTACTAACAAATCAGGCAAGGTAGTTGCCAAATATGTTGGGGGCAAACACAAGGGATCAAAGACTTGTGTTTGGGTACCCAAAGTTCTTGTATCTAATGTCAAAGGACCCAAAACTGTTTGGATGCCTAAAATCAAGAACTAAATTTGTTTTGTAGGTTTATGCATCTGGGGCTCAAGTTGGATCATCGACAGCGGGTGCACAAACCACATGACTGGGGAGAAAAGAATGTTCTCCACCTACGAGAAAAACCAAGATCCCCAACGAGCTATCACATTCGGGGATGGAAATCAAGGTTTGGTCAAAGGATTGGGTAAAATTGCTATATCACCTGACCATTCTATTTCCAATGTTTTTCTTGTAGATTCTTTAGATTACAACTTGCTTTCTATTTCTCAATTATGTAAAATGGGTTACAACTGTCTTTTTACGGATATAGGAGTTACTGTCTTTAGAAGAAGTGATGATTCAGTAGCTTTTAAGGGAGTATTAGAGGGTCAGCTATACTTAGTTGATTTCAATAGAGCTGAACTCGATACTTGCTTAATTGCTAACACTAACATGGGTTGGCTCTGGCACCGCCGACTAGCCCATATTGGGATGAAGAATCTTCATAAGCTTCTAAAGGGAAAGCACATTTTGGGACTAACAAATGTTCATTTTGAGAAAGACAGGATTTGTAGTGCATGCCAAGCAGGGAAGCAAGTTGGTGTTCATCATCCACACAAGAACATCATCACAACTGACAGGCCACTCGAGCTCCTCCACATGGACCTATTCGGCCCGATAGCTTACATAAGCATCGGCGAGAGTAAGTACTGTCTAATTATTGTGGATGATTATTCTCGCTTCACTTGGGTATTCTTTTTACAGGAAAAATCTCAAACCCAAGAGACTTTGAAAGGATTCTTGAGACGGGCTCAAAATGAGTTTGGCTAGAGGATCAAGAAAATTAGAAGCGACAATGGAACGGAGTTCAAGAACTCACAAATTGAAGGCTTCCTTGAGGAGGAGGGCATCAAGCATGAGTTCTCTTCTCCCTACACGCCACAACAAAATGGTGTAGTGGAGAGGAAGAATAGGACTCTATTGGACATGGCAAGGACCATGCTTGATGAATACAAGACTTCGGATCGGTTTTGGGCTGAGGCGGTCAACACCGCTTGCTATGCCATCAACCGATTATATCTACACCGAATCCTCAAGAAGACATCATATGAACTCCTCACCAGTAAAAAGCCCAATGTTTCATATTTTAGAGTCTTTGGTAGCAAATGCTTTATTCTTGTTAAAAGAGGTAGAAAATCTAAACTTGCTCCTAAGGCTGTAGAAGGCTTTTTACTAGGATATGATTCAAACACAAGGGCATATAGAGTCTTTAACAAGTCCACTGGACTAGTTGAAGTTTCTTGTGATATTGTGTTTGATGAGACTAACGGCTCCCAAGTGGAGCAAGTTGATCTTGATGAGCTAGATGATGAAGAGGCTCCGTGCGTCACACTAAGGAACATGGCCATTGGGGATGTATGTCCTAAGGAATTTGAAGAGCCTCCACAAGCACAAGATCAACCATCTTCCTCCATGCAAGCATCTCCACCAACTCAAGATGAGGATGAGGCTCAAGATGATGAAGGAGAAGATCAAGAAGATGAGCCACCTCAAGAGGAGGACAAGGATCAAGGGGGAGATGCCGATGATCAAGATAAGGAAGATGAACAAAATCAAAGGCTGCCACACCCAAGAGTTCACCAAGCAATCCAACGAGATCACCCCGTGAACACCATCCTAGGAGACATTCATAATGGGGTAACTACTCGATCTCGTGTTGCTCATTTTTGTGAACACTACTCTTTTGTTTCCTCTATTGAGCCACACAGGGTAGAGGAAGCACTTCAAGATTCGGATTGTGTGTTGGCGATGCAAGAGGAGCTCAACAATTTCACAAGGAATGAGGTATGGCATTTAGTTCCACGTCCTAACCAAAATGTTGTAGGAACCAAGTGGGTCTTCCGCAACAAACAAGATGAGCATGGTGTGGTGACAAGGAATAAGGCACGACTTGTGGCCAAAGGGAATTCACAAGTCGAAGGTTTGGATTTTGGAGAAACCTATGCACCCGCAGCTAGGCTTGAGTCAATTCGAATATTACTTGCCTATGCTACTTACCATGGCTTCAAGCTTTATCAAATGGACGTGAAGAGTGCCTTCCTTAATGGACCAATCAAGGAAGAGGTCTATGTTGAGCAACCTCCCGGCTTTGAAGATAGTGAGTATCCTAACCACGTGTATAAACTCTCTAAGGCGCTTTATGGGCTCAAGCAAGCCCCAAGAGCATGGTATGAATGCCTAAGAGTTTTTCTTATCGCTAATGGATTCAAAGTCGGTAAAGCCGATCCTACTTTATTCACTAAAATCATTGAAAATGATTTGTTTGTATGCCAAATTTATGTTGATGATATCATATTTGGGTCTACTAACAAATCTATTTGTGAAGAGTTTAGTAGGATCATGATTCAAAAATTCGAGATGTCTATGATGGGGGAGTTGAACTATTTCTTAGGATTTCAAGTCAAGCAACTCCAAGAGGGCACCTTCATCAGCCAAACAAAGTATATTCAAGATATTCTCACCAAGTTTGGAATGAAGGATGCCAAACCCATCAAGACACCCATGGGAACCAATGGGCATCTCGACCTCGACACGGGAGGTAAATCCGTAGATCAAAAGGTATACCGATCGATGATAGGATCTTTACTCTATTTATGTGCATCTCGACCGGACATTATGCTTTCCGTATGCATGTGTGCAAGGTTCCAAGCTGACCCTAAGGAAGTCCACCTTAGGGCTATGAAGCGAATCTTGAGATATTTAGTTCAAACACCTAAGTTTGGTCTTTGTTACCCCAAGGGATCCTCATTTGATTTATTAGGATATTCCGATGCTGATTGGGTAGGGTGGAAGATTGATAGGAAGAGCACATCAGGGACTTGTCAATTTCTGGAGAGATCCCTGGTGTCTTGGGCTTCAAAGAAACAAAACTCAGTAGCTCTTTCTACCGCTGAAGCCGAGTACATTGCCGCAGGCCATTGTTGCACGCAATTGCTTTGGATGAGGCAAACCCTTAGGGACTATGGCTACAAATTTAGCAAAGTTCCTCTCCTATGTGATAATAAGAGTGCAATCCGCATGGCGGATAATCCCGTTGAACACAGCCGCACTAAGCACATAGCCATTCGGTATCACTTTCTGAGAGATCACCAACAAAAGGGGGATATCGAGATAGCCTATATAAACACCAAGGATCAATTGGCCGATATCTTTACCAAGCTACTAGATGAGAAAACCTTTACCAAACTTAGGAATGAGCTAAATATTCTTGATTCTAGGAATTTTGATTGATTCTTTGCACACATAGCTCATTTATCTACCTTTGATCATATCTCTTTTATGTCTATGACTAATATGTTTTTCAAGTGTATTGTTATGCTTAGTCATAGAATTGGAAGGGAAATGGAGTATTCGGCAAAAAAGGCGCTTCCACTCAACTCCAATTGTATTTGCCGGTACTCCGCATCGTTCTCCACTTTGGTATAATCTTCACTCATATTTTTGTTTGCCAAAGGGGGAGAAAGTTTGACTAGGGGCTTATATTTCACTCACAAGTATCCGTTTTTGGTGATTCATGCCAAAGGGGGAGAAAGTATGAGCCCAAAGAAAAAGGACCGCACCACCACCAAATTTTAAAAATGAAGTTTTTCAAATTGATATCTTATTGTGTTCAAAGGGGGAGAAAGTAGTATCTTCAAAACTTGCAAAACCCTCTTGAACACTAAGAGGAGAATTTTATTGAGAGGGTTTTGTTTAAGTCAAAGGAAAAGCATTTGAAATAGGGGGAGAAAATTTCAAATCTTGAAAATGCTTCTTTCAATCTTATTCATGTACCTTTGACTATTTGCAAAATGATTTTGAAAAGAATTTTACAAAGGATTTGCAAAAACAAAACTCGTGGTGCAAATGTGGTCCAAAATTTTGAATTAGAAGAAAACCATCCATGCACATCTATTGAAATAAGTTTATTGGTCTCAATTCCAAGCAATCTTTGCACTTACATTATGCAAACTAGTTCAATTATGCACTTTTATACTTGCTTTGGTTTGTGTTGGCATCAATCACCAAAAAGGGAGAGATTGAAAGGGAAATAGGGTCAAACCTTTTCCATATGAATTTTGGTGGTTGAATTGCCCAACACAAATTATTGGACTAACTTGTTTGCTCTAGATTATGAGTTCTACAGGTGCCAAAGGTTCACAACAAACCAATACAAGTCAAAAGAAAGGGTTCAAAACTAAGTAGCAAATTATACCGAAGGTAGCCCTGGTCTGGCGCACCGGACTGTCCGGTGCACCACCGGACAGTGTCCGGTGCACCAGGGAGATCAACGCTGAACTTGCCAGCTTCAGGAATTTGGGAGGTCGCTCCGTTATAATTCATCGGACTGTCCGGTGTGCCAGCGGAGCAACGGCTACTTCGCGCCAACGGTCGTCTGCAGAAGACATTTAATGCGCTACAGTGCGCGCTTGCGCGCGCAGAAGTCAGAGCAGGCGCTAGAAGGCGCACCGGACAGTCTACAGGACCTGTCCGGTGCACCATCGGACTGTCTGGTGGCCCCAACTGTCAAAGCTCCAACGGTCAGAACCCAACGGCCTAGTGACGTGGCTGACGCACCGGACAGTGTCCGATGGCGCACCGGACTGTCCGGTGCACCATACGAGTATACGACAGAAGCCCTCACCAACGGTTCTTTTGGTGGTTGGGGCTATAAATACCCCCCAACCACCACACTTCAATGCATCCAAGTTTTCAGCCTTCAAACCTCATACAAGAGCTATAGCATTCAATACAAGACACAAACAAAGAGATCAAATCCTCTCCCAAGTCCGGAATCACTCCAAACAAATTAGTGACTAGAGAGAGAGACTTTTGTGTTCTTTTGAGCTCTTGCGCTTGGATTGTTTTTCTTCTTCCTCATTCTTGTTTCCATAACAATTGTAATCAAAACAAGGGATACCAATTGTCTGGTGGTCCTTGTAGTGGACTTAGTGTCCCATTTGATTGAGAAAAAAAGCTCACTCGGTCTAAGTGACCGTTTGAGAGAGAGAAAGGGTTGAAAGAGACCCGGTCTTTGTGACCACCTCAACGGGGAGTAGGTTTGCAAGAACCGAACCTTTGTAAAACAAATCACCGTGTCATCCATTCTTATTTGCTTATGATTTGTTTTCGCCCTCTCTTTCGGACTCGTTTATATTTCTAACGCTAACTCCGGCTTGTAGTTGTGCTTAAGTTTATAATTTTCAGATTCCGCCTATTTACCCCCCCCCTCTAGGCGACTTTTAGCTGCAAACTGTTAGAGTTATGTATTGTTGTACTGATCACCGTTTCGCAACTGCATGTACACTGTCTTTTAGAGACAGTTGTGGAACCTGCGTCTGCGCCATATGTATTATATTGTCGTATTGTATCCTTCAATATGTTTGTGTTTCTACAATGTGTTTGTTTATATATGATGTATTACATACTATGTCTTTGATCACCGTAACATGTACTATATTTCGTACACTCTCATCAGTTATGACCATTTTATGTATTTTCAACTTTTATTCTGGTGAAAGGCATAAAGAACACCAGCGCGGTCTGTACTTTCCCATACGAACTTTACGCAAGTTTGCCATAAGAGGAACATATTTAATTTGAAGATAATTGTGTAGTGCTTGATTTTCTTTTGTGCAGGTCCCTGTCATACTTGGAGACACAGATGACTACATGCTTGATGAGATGACCGATCCTTACATGATGTTCTGTGCGTTGTGAAGAGAACCTAGACGCTACTACTTATGTATATCTATTACTTATGTATATCTATTGCTATTGAATCCAACAAACTCCTAAGTAACCGCTGACCTTAGCCATAGGAAGTTGAGCATTTGGGCGCCACCTATTCTAGTTAAATTAATAAGGCTAGTGCTGCTGTGTGGGCGCCTTCTGTGCTTGCAGTGCTTGCGATTTTTTTTCTTCTAAACGTGCTGTAGGCTGTAGTTTTTATTTGTTTTTTAACAGAAGAAACGAGTGGCAGGGGACGTCATTCATCCGGGTATTGCGACCTGTCATCTAGCCAGTCTCTAGATGCGCAATTTTTTAAGAAAAAAAAATTGAACAGCAGAATGACAGTCTTTTTTTTTCTTCTGTAACAGAAGGTGGTCATCGATCGTCTCCAATTCTCAAATCCAATGCACGAGATTAAAAACAAGAGAAGCTCACGACGCATCACTGTCTCGCGATTATATTAATTGTTGTTTAGTGCGTAGCAGTGACGCCCTAGTGTGCATATGGTGACGTGCCCAATCACGGCCGCCGTAGGTCGCCCTCGCTGCTCCTACTAGAGGAGGCATCTGGTTCCGGAGCTGAGCAAGTGTCGAGGTGACAATCACTCAACAGCGCCATCTGGACGGCCAGAAGCTCCGGTCGCTTTCCTCAGCTATTCCCATCGTCTACAGACTACAGTGCTGCCGAAGGGAGAAGGGCATCTAGCCGCCTCCTAGTCCTAGGTGGTCAATACGTCTCTGACAAGCGGGCCTCCGGACTGTTGTAATGCTAATAAGTTACTACTACTGGAGTATTTAGCAGCGACTGAATTCTCGCTCGCTGCTGAACCTGACCAGTCAACGTTCGAGCTGTACAGTGCTGACATGCCCTAAAGATGGTCAATGTTATCGTTGACGCCTTTTTAGAGCGTCAAACACTCAACAAGAATCGTGGCGGTGCTCTCTCGTCAGGCGCGGACGGTCCACGGCCAGGGACCGGCCGGTCCACGACCTGACGCAGGGGCTAGGGTTTCTTGCCTGACGGCCGGACGGTCCGCGGGTACGCAGGGGCGGCGGAAGACCGGCGGCGGCGCCTGGATCTCGCTCCCGGGAGGGACCCCGTCGGGGAGGAGAGATCCTATGAGTTGTCTAGGCTCGGGCAGGCCGACCTAGACTCCTCTAATCGACGTAGAGTCGAAGAGAAGCGGAGAATTTGGGGATTGAGAGGCTAAACTAGAACTAGACTAGAACTACTCCTAATTATACAGGAAATTAATGCGAGATATAAGTTTTATTGATTCGATTGGTGATTACAAATCGGCTGTATACCTCTCTATTTATAGAGGAGGGGGGCTGGTGATGCGTCACGATGCCCGATCTTCACGATGTAGGATCAATCTTCAGATAACTAGCTTCAAAGAAGCCAAGATAACTTGCTGCAAGCAGCGATAACTAGTGCAACCTGACAAATAAAACTCGAAACCAACCACCGTCTTTAACCGACAGCCTGAATCGAGGATTCGCCCAACCACACTCTCAAAAAACCAACCAACACAGCCTACAATCAATCGAGGAGACCTCGAAGGGAGTAGGAGCACCAATTGGGAGCGGATGAAGCCGCCGCTTCTGCAATCCCGCGAAGGAATTCACAAGAGCAAAGGGGTAGAGATCACTCTCAATATTTGTTAGCACACAGCTGAACAAAATGGGTTCTGTTTTAAATTATCATAAGTTGCCTTACATCATAGACATAGGGGGGTATTTATACTAGTAACAACCAGCCTTAGCGAGGTATAAACACGAAACAAAAGTATTTTCACGTGCTAATGTGAAGGAGCCTCTTCGGGAGATCTGCAGAGCTGATTTTTGTGTGGCTGTTTGACTTCTGCGCGGCCTTCAGTATTTTGACAATAACTTCTTCTAGAAATCTTCAAATGACGTGGGACTGGTTGCATTGGAAAGCTAACTTGATAAGCTTTCTCACCATATATAGCATGCTTAATGAAACTTTGTAGAATGATGCAGTTTAATACGAAAACTTGGTCATCAAGCAGACTGTTGACCTTCTTACCAGTCAGCACTAAAGTAGGTCGGCTGCCTTTCTGGTAGATTTGATTAAGTCGGCTGTAGAAGCATTGGAAACTAGACTTCAAGAGCTTTCCAAAAAATACTTATGGGCCTTCATAGCTTTTGGGAATCAAAAGATATGACTATTTCTTCTGGACGGTTCTGTTGCGCTAGACTGACTCGGACATAGCTCTTCTTGCTGACTCGTCCTTGATATGTTTTGTCCTTCCTCTTTGGTGAACCTAAGTAATATCAACATACACGACTTAGGTAGCATAAAGTTCTCATTAGTGTTTAATTGAAATTCATAAAGTAGCGCGTGCACCTCTTGTTGTAGCTTCTTAGCTCGGCTACGTGTAATTGGTCCATCAAAGGCTTGGGTTGGTGATGATGTTGATTGTACTTGAGTTGATGTAGTATGCCTTGGGGGTTGTAACGTATTGCTTAATGGCATGGTCATATCATCCTCCTCCCCTTGAAAAGGAGTCGTCCTCGACTCTGAAGTGTCTTCACTTGTATATGGTAAGAGGTCAGCAACATTGAACGTGTTGCTCACGCCATAGCTTGGTGGAAGATCTGTCTTGTATGCATTATCATTGATCTTGGTAAGAACACGAAATGGACCATCCCCTCGTGGCATCAATTTGGATTTGCGCTGATCAGGAAAACGCTCCTTGCGCAAGTGAATACAAACCAAGTCACCCGGTTCAAATAACACTTTCTTCCTATGCTTGTTCATGCTTGCTGCCTTGCGCACTGCTTTGAGCTCAATTGCTTCCTTGGTCTTCTCATGTATCTTTTTTATGTATGCAGCACGCTTGGAAGCTTCCATATTAGTTCTTTCATGCAATGGAAGGGGCAACAAATCTATCGGAGCAATAGGTTTGAACCCATATACAATTTCGAAGGGGCATAAATTAGTTGTAGAATGTACTGCCCTGTTATAAGCAAACTCCACGTGTGGCAAACATTCCTCCCAATCCTTCAAGTTCTTCTTTACCATTGTTCGCAGCAGCATTGACAATGTACGATTCACTACTTTAGTTTGGCCATCAGTTTGGGGGTGGCATGTGGTGGAGAACAAAAGTTTAGTCTCAAGCTTTGCCCATAATGTTTTCCAAAAATAGCTCACAAACTTCACATCACGGTCAGATATGATGGTCTTGGGCACTCCATGTAGCCTCAAGATTTCTCTGAAAAATAAATTGGCAACATGTGAAGCATCGTCGCTCTTGTTGCATGGGATAAAATGAGCCATTTTTGAAAATCTATCAACCACAACAAAAATAGAATCTCTCTTTTTTCGAGTCATCGGCAACCCTAAAATAAAATCCATGCTTATGTCTTCCCAAGAAATTTTAGGAGTGAGTAAAGGAGTATATAAACCATGAGGGTTCAATTTTGACTTAGCTTTGTGACAGGTGACACAACGCTCCACAAATCCGATGACGTCTCTCCTCATCTTAGGCCAATAGAAATGATCACTGAGCATTTCATAAGTCTTCTTTTGTCCAAAATGACCTGTTAGACCGCCTCCATGTGACTCCTGCAATAAAAGTAATCTAACCGAAGAATTTGGTACACAAAGTTTGTTAGCTCTAAACAAAAATCCATCATGTATATGATATTTTTCCCAACCTTTTCCATCTTTACAATGATTGTATGGTTCTGAAAATTCAGGATCATCATTATACATTTCTTTCAAATTTTCAAGACCCAAAACTTTTACATCTAGTTGATTCAATAACACATTCCTTCGAGACAAGGCATCAGCGACCACATTGTCCTTACCTTTCTTATATTTCACAATGTATGGAAATGTTTCAATAAACTCAACCCATTTGGCATGACGACGGTTCAGTTTGGCTTGCCCTTTCAAATACTTCAAAGCTTCATGATCGGAATGAATAACAAACTCTTTTGGCCATAAGTAGTGCTGCCATGTTTCAAGCGCTCGGACCAAAGCATACAATTCTTTGTCATACACAGAATAATTTAATTGAGCACCTCCCAATTTTTCACTAAAATATGCTATAGGTTTTCCTTGTTGCATTAAAACTCCTCCTATCCCAATCCCACTAGCATCACATTCTACTTCAAAAGTTTTAGTGAAATCAGGAAGAATAAGTACAGGTGCTTCAGTCAAACGTTTCTTCAATTCTTGAAAAGCATCTTCTTGTGAGTTTCCCCATTTAAATTCAACACCTTTCTTTGTCAATTCATTTAAAGGGGAAGCGATAGTACTGAAATCTCGCACAAATCTTCTATAAAACCCAGCAAGACCATGAAAACTTCTTACTTGACTTACATTCGTTGGAGCTGGCCAATCCTTGATGGCTTTCACCTTGGATTCATCCACCTCTATTCCTTTTGCTGAAACAACAAAGCCAAGAAACACAACATGGTCTGTGCAAAAACTGCACTTCTCAAGATTAGCAAATAATTTCTCCTTTCTTAGCTCATCTAAAACTTGTCGAATGTGTTTCACATGTTCATCAAAAGTCTTGCTGTAAATTAGAATATCATCAAAGTAGACAACAACAAATTTTCCAATGAAAGTTCTTAAGACATGGTTCATTAATCTCATAAAAGTACTAGGAGCATTAGTCAACCCAAAGGGCATCACTAACCATTCATACAACCCAAATTTTGTTTTAAATGCAGTCTTCCATTCATCTCCAGTTTTCATTCTTATTTGATGGTATCCACTTCTCAAATCAATTTTAGTAAAAATTGTTGAACCACTTAATTCATCAAGCATATCATCTAGCCGTGGAATAGGATGGCGATAGCAAACGGTAATATTATTTATAGCTCTACAATCAACACACATCCTCCAAGATCCATCTTTCTTAGGTACTAAAATCACAGGAACAGCACAAGGGCTTAAGCTTTCACGAACAAAACCTTTATCAAGAAGTTCTTGCACTTGCCTTTGTATTTCCTTAGTTTCTTCAGGATTGGTTCGATATGGTGGACGGTTAGGAAGTGCAGCCCCTAGAATAAGATCGATTTGATGCTCAATCTCTCGAATTGGAGGTAGTCCAGCCGGTGTTTCTTGTGGAAACATGTCTTCAAAGTCCTGTAAAAGATCAGCCACAACACTAGGAAGAGATGTTATGTCGTTAGGAGAAATCAAAACATCTTTGTTCACAAGTACAAAGAGCACTTGATATGGGTTGTTCCTCACTTCTCTCAGCTCAGATTTTGTGGCTAGCATAACTAGATGTTCTCCCTCTTCCTTCTTTTTATCTCTTGAATTTGGCTTGTAGCACTCGCTCACCGAATTGTGGATGACACTCAATTTCTTTTGCTCTTCTCCTCCTCTACTTGTTGTACTAATTTCAGTTTTCTTTTGTAAGTGTTCAGCCATGATTTGTTGAGGGGTCATAGGCTCGAGTACATACTTTCTCCCTTTCAGATCTAGTGTGTACTGATTTGTTATTCCATAATGCTGAGAATATCGGTCATATTGCCAAGGTCTTCCTAGCAGCATGTGACACACAGACATGGGTGCAACATCGCACTCCACTGTGTCAACATACTCTCCAATCTTGAACTTCAAACCAAGCTTGTCAACCATCTCACGACTTGCAAGATTATGGCAGCTCCCTCCATCAATGATCACCTTTACTACTTTGTCTTGCACTTTGGCTCGCGTTTGAAAAAAGATTATGTCGTTGTCCAATTTCAGCTTCTTTAATTTGAACACTCAAGATTTGTGTAACCACAAGAGTAGTACCATGCTCAAATTCACATCCTGTATGTTCTTCAGATTTATCAATGTCATCTTCATTTCCTGCTTCAGCTTCCTCTTCACTAGTTGATGTATATTCTCCATCATCAGTCACAAGGATCACACGATTATTTGGACACTCCTTTATGACATGACCACGACCTCCACACTTGAAGCACTGAATACCACTACTCTTGGCTATTGAACCCACTGATGTTGAAGTGGATGCTGCTGGTTTATAATTCGTGTTTGGAGCAGCACCGTTCTTTCCACTAGAATTGCCTTGAATATTGGATCGCAAGCCTCCAGTTGAACCTTTTGTCGCTAAGGATGCAGCAGTAATCCTTGAGATCGATTTTCTTCCTCCAGTCATGGTTCGTGCACCATATGACAAGGGCTTGCTGCTCTTAGCATCTTGTTGCAGCTGACGTTCAGCTTTGGTGGCTTGATGTACCAAATCAATAAGACATTGGTACGGCTGAAACTCAACAATGCGCTGAATGCTGCGGTGTAACCCAGCCATGAAACGTGCAATGGTTTGCTCTTCGTCTTCATACACATTGGCTCTAATCATGGCTTTCTCCATCTCCTTATAATACTCCTCAATAGAGAAACTTCCTTGCCTCAAAATCTGCAATTTATCAAAAAGATCACGTCGATAATGCTTTGGCACAAAACAAATTCTCATTTCTCGTTTCATCTCTTGCCAAGTAACAATAGGGTCCTCTCCATCTTCTTCACAATCACGAAGAAGTTGCTCCCACCAAATCAGAGCATATCCTTCAAACTCAAGAGATGCCATTGCAAGTTTCTTCTCCTCTGAATAATTATGTAGGCGGAAGCTTTTCTCCACCTTCAATTCTCATGTGAAATAATCTTCAGGATCAGATCTACCATCAAATTTTGGCATGGTAAACTTAAGCTTCCCAAATCTCTCTTCTTGGTTGACGCCTCTATGATGACGACGATAGCGACGTTGGGACTGATCATCATCCCCAAAATCAGATTCTTCATTATCATCATTTCTTCGATTCCAGCCTCTTCCTCTACCATGTGCAGCACCTTGATTTCTCCTCCCATGTTCACTTGCTCTTCTAGAATAATTTCCTTCACCTTCTTCCCTGTCTTCATCATGGTTTCTTACACCGTCAGGGAGTCGACGACGACCTCTGATTTCAGCCATAAATGTCTAAAGATCTTGTGCCAACAGATCTTGCTTGGCTTCTATGCTTTGTTTGAGCTCATTGAATTGTATCATGGTGATACATTCTTCAATCTCAATGTTGGGATCCATCTTCCTACGAAATTAGTGGCAACAAGGCAACAAATATAGGTGGAATATGAAGCTATATAGAATCTCACAACCTCACCACTCTTACCAACCAAAGCTCTTATGAGGTCCCTGCGGGTTTGCAAGAAAATATGTGGTGGTAACAAGAAAGTGATGGTTAAGCGAATACAAGACCAGAGTACCGATTACGATGGCTTATAGGTGGAGCTTGGTGGGGGATAATAAACAAGGGATGCAATCTAAATCCTAGTTGTTGTAAAGTTAAATAACAATCCAACTATAAGTTCTATGCCTAGTGCTGACCACAAGATTCGAGTGATGTAAGTAGATCAAACACACGCGCAAAGAAATTTCAGATTTGATGCAAATCAAGGAGCATGATTGGAATGCAAGTGTTGCGATCAGACCCAACCAAAAATTTGCACCAAATGACAATAGCAAACTGGTTGAACAACTTGATGAACTTTCAGCACTTGTGTTCATAAACAAACTGATCGTTTTTTTCTTTCACAATCTTGCTCAACACTTTTTCTTGGTACTTTTCTTTCTTCTCTTTTTTTGATACTCTTTTTTTAGAGAACTAAACACGGAGATCTAATATGATATTGCACACTTTATAATAATTAACAAAGAACTCAACCAGTAATTATAACTTAAATAGGATCAAAGTTAACGCGAAGGAAATGATGAGGGTTTTCAAACTTTTTTTCTTTTTGTGGATATTTTCAGATTATATAAGAGGCTCAAAGGGAACACAAAGGATAGAGTGACCAGCAACTAAACAAAGACTCTAAGGACTGAAACTTAACAAAACTCACTGGAACAACAGATTGAAACAAAGGGCTATGACAAAATATTCTATGGCTTTTTGGTGGATAGGACAAACACAAAATATATGTAGCTAAGGGTAAAGAATCCTACCGTAGCAACTGAGGCTTTGATACCATATGATGCGTCACGATGCCCGATCTTCACAACGTAGGATCAATCTTCAGATAACTAGCTTCAAAGAAGCTAAGATAACTTGCTGCAAGCAGCGATAACTAGTGCAACCTGACAAATAAAACTCGAAGCCAACCACCGTCTTTAACCGGCAGCCTGAATCGAGAATTCGCCCAACCACACTCTCAAAGAACCAACCAACACAGCCTACAATCAATCGAGGAGACCTCGAAGGGAGTAGGAGCACCAATTGGGAGCGGATGAAGCCGCCGCTTCTGCAATCCCGCGAAGGAATTCACAAGAGCAAAGGGGTAGAGATCACTCTCAATATTTGTTAGCACACAGCTGAACAAAAGGGGTTCTGTTTTAGATTATCATAAGCTGCCTTACATCATAGACATAGGAGGGTATTTATACTAGTAACAACCAGCCTTAGTGAGGTATAAACACGAAACAAAAGTATTTTCACGTGCTAATGTGAAGGAGCCTCTTCGGGAGATCTGCAGAGCTGATTTCTGTGTGGCTGTTTGACTTCTGCGCAGCCTTCAGTATTTTGACAATAACTTCTTCTAGGAATCTTCAAATGACATGGGACTGGTTGCATTGGAAAGCTAACTTGATAAGCTTTCTCACCATATATAGCATGCTTAATGAAACTTCGTAGAATGATGCAGTTTAATACGAAAACTTGGTCATCAAGCAGACTGTTGACCTTCTGACCAGTCAACACTAAAGTAGGTCGGCTGCCTTTCTGGTAGATTTGATTAAGTCGGCTATAGAAGCATTGGAAACTAGACTTCAAGAGCTTTCCAAAAAGTACTTATGGGCCTTCATAGCTTTTGGGAATCAAAAGATATGACTATTTCTTCTGGACGGTTCTATTACGCTGGACTGACTCGGACATAGCTCTTCTTGCTGACTCGTCCTTGATATGTTTTGTCCTTCCTCTTTGGTGAACCTAAGTAATATCAACATACACGACTTAGATAGCATAAAGTTCTCATTAGTGTTTAATTGAAATTCATAAAGTAACGCGTGCACCTCTTGCTGTAGCTTCTTAGCTCGGCTACGTGTAATTGGTCCATCAAAGGCTTGGGTTGGTGATGATGTTGATTGTACTTGAGTTGATGTAGTATGCCTTGGGGGTTGTAACGTATTGCTTAATGGCATGGTCATATCAGCTGGACCCTTTACACAACTGATTTCCGAGCTAATTCCGCGAATCTAGCTAACAACCGTAGCACAAAACTCGGAACCCTAATCTGCTCTGTGCACGCGCGGACCGTCCGGCCCACAAGCGCAGACTGTCCGGACCGCGGACTGTCCGGCCTCAGGGCCAGACCATCCGCACGCTCATTTTGGTGCCAAACATATGCCCCCTGCCTTTTGGTGGAGCTGAGCAAACCAAAAGCAACTAACACGATGTGATTACATCAGTTCTCTTAGACATCTTGTCACATACTAGGATGGTACTATTTGAGAAAACGCCCATTCAAAGCCTTAGGTAAATCCTTGCCTTGTAATGTTTGTAGTAAATAGGCATTACCAGACATTACCTGTTTTACTTTATAAGGACCCTCCCAGCTTGGCGACCATTTTCCAAACTTCCGGTCTTTATTCCTTAGAGGCAGGATGGTCTTCCACACCAGGTCCCCTACTTGAAATGACTTTGCTTTGACCTTCTTGTTGTAGGCCCTGGCTACCATGATCTTGTCCTTTTCTATTGCTCCCAAAGCTATCACCCTCTTGTCGGTCACCTCATCAATATTATCCATCATCGAATTATAATAATCAGTGATGGTTAGATCATTTTGTCTGGCAAACTTGACAGCATTCAAACTTATTTCCACAGGCAACACTGCTTCCTGCCCATAGACAAGCTCAAAAGGAGATACTTTAGTAGCACTATGTTTAGATATTCTATGAGCTCATAAAGCTTTGGACAAAATCTTATGCCAATGCTTAGGATTATTAGATATCTTCTTTTTTATCAAGTTAAGCAATATCCTATTACTAGACTCGGCCTGTCCATTGACCTGAGCATAATATGGAGATGAATTAAGCAACTTAATTCTATATAATTCAACAAATTCACGTACCTCCTTTGATATAAAAGAAGTCCCTTGATCTGTAGTCAAGGTCTAGGGAATGCCGAATCTATGAATAATATGCTCAGTTATGAACTCAATTACCTCCTTGTGTGTCATGTTTTTCAGAGCAATGGCTTCAGTCCATTTGGTGAAGTAGTCAATGGCAACTAACACGAACTGATGCCCCTTTGATGATGAAGGATGAATTTCTCCAATAAAGTCTAATCCCCATCCTCTAAAAGGCCAAGGCTTGATAATAGGATGTAATTCGGCTGCAGGGACCAACTATAGGTCGCCGAATTTTTGACACACTTGGCAACCCTTGTAGTACTTGAAACAATCAGCTATCATGTTAGGCCAATAAAAACCAGACCTTCGCAACAACCATTTCATCTTTGGAGCCGATTGATGGGTACCACAAATTCCTTCATGTACTTCGGCCATGGCTAATATAGCATCTTCTGGGCCCAAGAACTTAAGCAGGATGTCGTTGACTGTTCGATGGTAGAGTTCATCACTCATCAAGACATACTTGAAAGTTGTACGCCGAATGTTCTTATCTGTCCTGATATTGGGATTTCGTAAATAATTAGCTATAGGCGTCCTCCAATCACTTGCATCGGCTTCATTATCAGCCGAATCAATTAGGAGAACTTTCCTGGTAACCCCGAACGGTCCGGCGTCTTCACGCGGACGATCCACGACCTGGGGAATTGGCCCTGCACCGGTTATCAGATTTTCAGTGTTGTGAAATCTCCCTCGCTTTATCCGATAACCTAATGCATCTTGTGCCAAATTGTTAGCTCTATGATTCTCAACTCTAGATATATGTCGAATACTGAATTCGTCAAAATAATGAATTATGCCCCAACATTTTTCAAGGTAACTATTTAGAGTACCATCAAAACATTGATATTTTTCTAACACCTGTTGGACGATCAGCTGAGAATCACCAAATGCCTTCACATGTTTTACTCCCATACAACTTAAAAGTTCCAAGCCGAACAAAAGGGCCTCATATTCGGCTTGATTGTTAGTGCAATAAGTTTTCAATCGGCTAGAGAAGTCGAAGGAGACATTGCTTGGTGAAACAAGTACGATACCAATTCCTTGCCCTTCATTGCAAACCGATCCATCAAAATATAAAGTCCAAGGAGTAATGGTGAGGTATGACATGTCTAGTTTATGAGTATCATTAATCCGTTGTTCTACAATAAAATCCGCTACGACCTGGCCTTTCATAGATTTCAATGGTTCATAGGCCAAGTCATATTCTATGAGTGCATAAGCCCATTTACCAATTCTACCACTCATAATTGGGTTATGTAACATGTATTTGATCACATCGACTTGACCAGAAACAGTGCAATGACTAGACAGTAAATAATATCTACACTTGGTGCATGCATAAAATAAGCATAAACATAACTTCTCAATAACAGTGTACCTTGTTTCTGCATCCACCAACCTCCGACTTAAATATGTCACCACATGCTCCTTTCCCTCAGTCTCTTGTGTCAGAATAGCCCCAATAACCTTATCTTCAGCTGCAATGTATAATCGAAATGGTACTCCTACTTGTGGTGCTTTTAATACAGGAGCTGAAGACAAGTATTTTCTGATGAGATCAAATGCTTCCTGCTATTCTACCCCCCAAGTGAATTCGGCATCATTTTTAAGCCGAAGGATAGGGGTGAACGCATCAATCTTCCCGGCTAGGTTAGAAATAAACCTTCGTAAATAATTTATCTTGCCAAGAAACTTTTGCACTTCAACCTTACAGGTCGGAGGTCCCACATTCCGAATAGACTTGATTCGGTCAGGGTTTATCTCTATACCATGTTCATGGATGATAAATCCTAAAAACTTACCAGCCGATACTCCGAAAGCACATTTACGCGGGTTCATTTTCAAACCATACCGACGCATTTTATCAAAGGCTTTACGCAAATCAGCTATATGAGAACTAAACTCAGCCGATTTTACTACAATATCATCAATGTAGACTTCCACAGTATTTCCTAACAGCTTGTGAAAGATCAAATTCATAGCCCTCTGATAAGTAGCACCAACATTTTTCAAACCAAATGTCATGACAACCCACTCAAATAAACCGATGAAGCCTGGACATATAAAGGCCGTCTTAGACACATCTTCTTCGGCCATAAAAATCTGATTATATCCGGCATTACCATCAAGAAAGCTAATAATTCTATTTCCTAACACATTATTGATTAATGTATCGGCTATGGGCATGGGATATTCATCTTTAGGAGTTGCTCTATTTAAATTGCGAAAATCAATGCATACTCTAAGCTTACCTGACTCCTTCTTCTCCACCGGCACAATATTAAAGACCCACTCTGCGTATCTGCAAGGTCTAATAAAATTAGCTTCTAGCAGCCGGTGGATTTCGTCCTTGATTTGTGGGAGAAGATCTGGACGAAATGTTCTAACTCTCTGCTTGAAAGGTCTGAAACCGGATTTAATGGGCAGTCGATGCTCTACGATCTCTCGGCTTAGTCCCGGCATCTCAGTGTGATTCCAAGCAAAGCAATCCGAATATTCCTTCAATAGACCGATCATTTCACTTTTAGAATCGGTCTCCAGGGTCTTGTTTATAAAATTCGCCCTTGGAGTTTTATCATCTCCTATGTCGATCTCCTCCAAAGGATCGGCCGATGTAAACCCCTGTCCTAGTTTATCGAGATCTCTGAATTCCTCTATCATGTCCCCCACAGAGGAATCAGATTTTCTTTGTGTGATGGCGGACTCTCCGATCTCGGGGGTCGGATCATCCGTAATACCGACTTTATGCTGTGGTAGATGTTCGGTCTTAAAGTCCGAACTGTTTGGTGAAAGACTAGACGATTTGGCTTTAGAAACCGAACTGTCCGTGACCAAGGACTCATAAATTTTGTGTGTACTCATCATTTAAACTTTACTTAGGATTTAGCTGATTCTCCATCGACTCTAGCATTACAGAAATGAAACCCTTCTTATCTATACTTATGAACTGGTAATCAGAAAAATCTACTCCTGTGAGACATGTAGCAGTCTCATAAGTCCAGAGTACAGGGGCATCGGCCACAGCGATACAGGCCGATACATCAGCATGTACCTGTTCTACATCATCGCCTACCCATTGTATTAACATTTGATGTAATGTAGAAGGTATACATTGGTTGGCATGAATCCAATCTCTACCCAGGATTAGACTGTAATTTCCTTCTACATCAGCGACGAAGAATGCAGCAACAAGGGTCTTAGTCCCGATGGTTAATTCAACGGACGTGACTCCCCTGGCTTTAATTGAACTATCATTTCCAACACCGCTGAGGGTAATGTTGGTCTTGACAAGTTCGTAATCTTGTTTACCTAATTTTCTGTATAATGAATAAGGCATTAGATTTACAGCCTCCCCTCCATCTACTAACATTTTAGCAATTGGTATCCCATCAATGTGACTGCGCACGAAGAGCGGCTTTAAATGGTTTACCGATTCCTTTGGTTTAGTAAAGGCGGCTTCTTTAGGACCAAAATCAAACTGCGCAACCACAGGTTCATCGTCGCCGATAATAGTACAATCGGCGGAAAATGTAATAACATTTACATCCATACCTGGGCGCTCTGGAGAGGCTTCGTAGTAAACTAGGTCTTCTCCCAGTAGGTCGTCCTCCTCCATTGATGTCGGTACATCATCAGAGGCGTCCTGGTGTGGTGCGGACGGTCCGGACTCAGGGGTCGGATGATCCGCGCTTGGTGCAGATTGTCCAGCCTTGTTAGCCAGGCTGTCTTCCATACCTGTAGGGTGCTGCACAAGTGTTGTTTTATTTTCTATTTCTATAGTTGTTTGTTTTTCCTCAACGGCCTTTGGTCTCCATTTCTTTTACGGTGGCGGGTATTGTGGATGTGTATCATTGAATATCTTTTCTGCCTCCTTTTCCTGATTTTCTTTTGCTCTTAGGCGTTGTAATTTTCGCTTTTGGGACCGTGTCAATCCCGCTAGGCACCATCGAGGCATAGAGTATTTTGGATCAGCTGCTTTGATGGTAGTCGTATCTTCTTTTTTAGTCGTCTTGGTCGATTCCCCAAAAAACATTGGCCCTTCATTATCTTCTTGTACGATGACATCTACAGTACCTATTTTAATGATATTCTTTTTTGTTGTTCTTTTGGTGGCTGCAGGTATATGTCCCCCTGCCGGATTGGTCGGCCTTTGAGGCCGAGTACTCCGGCACTTTTGTTGGGCCTGTGCCTGGTGACCGGATTGAGCGGCGCTCAATCGGTCTTGTACTGGAGGTGTCAACCTGTTGAATACAGATGTTTGGGGTGCCCCCCAAGCGGGGTACTGTGGCATCCCAAATGGATATGGTGGCATGCCCCACATTTGATTTGGGACATATGGTGGAGGTAAATATGTGTATGGATATGGCATAGGCGGATAAGGGGGTGGAGGTGTCCATGTAGGTATGTTAGGTCTCAATTGTACGGTATGACCTTTCATTTCTTCCGATTGGTGGGGTGGTCCAATCGGCCTGACCTGACGTTGCTCATGAATGGGTGAGCGGGGTCACTTTGTTGGCCGGTCACTGGGGCCGGCCTTCTTTTTCACATATTTGGACAACAATTGATCGAAAGTCGGGCCAGATTTGACCATCCGGCCAGCTGCTTTAAATATATTTGTTTTCCATGTACCTATCTCTGGTCGTCGTGGTTTGAACGTACGTGGTTGTTGAGTGTAGCTGGACCGTCCGCCGGAAGCCTTCGGACCATCCGGAGAAGCTTCGGACCGTCCGCGTCTGGATGGCAGACCGTCCGTGATGCGCAACATGGGTTCCCGCGCCTGCCTCCCTGTCTGTGCTTGCCCCCCAGTGCTAGAGGCAGTGATGGTCACCTTCAGGGTCTCCCCTCCATCAGGAGTCTTTTCTGCCACTACTTTCCTGCAAGAAACTTTATTTTCATCGACCTCCCGTGCGTTGCCGATGATGACTTCTTTGTCTTTTCCTTTATCGGCTGTGCTGGGCCGAATTAGGACCTTTTTGCCCTCGAAGTCGACTATGTTCATTGGAAAGGGCTCTGTATCCACCTGCATTTCCTGAAATTTCAATCGTCCCTCGTTAATGGCCGATTGAATCTGTCGACAGAATACATTACAATCATTAGTGGCATGAGAAAATGAGTTATGCCACTTGCAGTATGCCCGACGTTTTAGCTCATCGGCGGATGGAACATTGTGATTTATTTTAATGTTGCCATTCTTGAGTAATTCATCAAATATTTTATCACATTTACCAACATTAAATGTAAACTTAACCTCCTCTTGCCGTTTCTTTTGAACTGGCTGCAAGAAGGAACAAGCCGAAGATTTGGCCTGCTTTGGCCAAACCATTTCAGCAGCATAAATTTCTGTTGATTCGTCGTCCGAGCTACTTTGGTCACACTCTACTATATGGACATTGTGACGAATAGTTTTGGTAGTCTCTTTGCTTCGGCTTTCGCAGGCCAAAGCTCTTTGGTGTAATTGCGCTAGCGTGAAAAATTGAATACCTTCTAATCTTTCCTTTAAATAATATCGCAATCCATTAAAAGCTAGTCCTGCTAACTGTTTTTCTGCCAAATGAATTTGGAAGCATCGGTTTCTGGTATCTCGGAATCTCCAGATATAGTCATTAACCGATTCATCTTTCGCTTGTCGCAAGGCCACTAGGTCTACTAAATCTAACTCATAGTCACCGGAGAAAAAGTGATCATGGAATTTTTGTTCTAAATCCCCCCATGACAAAATAGAATTAGGAGGTAAAGTGGCGTACCATGCGAACGTGGTTCCTGTTAAAGATAATGAAAATAAACGCACGCGGAATGCTTCTGTGTCGGCCAATTCTTCTAATTGTGCTAGGAACTGGCCTATGTGTTCGCGCGTGCTCTTTCCCTGGTCACCCGAAAATTTTGAGAATTCGGGTATCCTGGTTCCCTGTGGGTATGGGTGGTGATCAAATCGGCTGTCATAAGGTTTCCGATATGATTGCCCCCCAGGGATCATGCTTACTTCGAGCTTATCTCGGAACGCCCCAGCTATTTCCTCCCTCACTATATCAATGGCAGCCGGTGTGAGACCACCGGCTCTCTGGTCAAACATAGGTGGGGTTGGCTGGATATTGGCATGTTGTCTTCCCCCCATTGGTTTGAGCTATGTGGTGCATTGCTGTTTGCCCTATATGGCTCGTAGAATTGATCGTTCCTTTCCGGCCTTCTAGGCGGGGCCGGAAAGCTTTCTTGGGCTCTGAATTTTGTATTATTGGGCTGATGCATCGCATAGTGTGATGGGAAGTGTTTATGGGACGGGGTGAGGATTCGGGTAACAATCCTCCTCAAAAAGGTCATGCGCGGACTGTCCGGACATTGGCCCGGACCGTCCGTGATTATATGCGGACCGTCCGTCGTGGTATGCGGACGGTCCGACTGGGTAGTTTGAATTTTGCACAAAACGATGTGGCTCGAGCACATGTGTTGGTAATTCATTAAAAATGGGCCCGGTCGTTGCTGGCCCGGACGGTCCGCGCTCACGTGCGGACGGTCCGGGCATGTGCAAATCGGCTGATTTGCTGCCGATTTGCGGTTGCTCAGGGTATGTTTGAAAGGGAAATGTGCCCTTGGGCCATTTCTAAGTATTTTGGTGATTGAGTGCGAACACAAGTGCTTAAGTGTAAATCTATGCCAATTGATGGATAAAGTGCAAATCAAGTCTAAAAGTATGTTTCTAGACTTAGTACATTGTTTTTAGAACTAATGTATTGTGTCTAAGTGCTGGAAACAGGAGAAATCAAATTGGAAAAGAGATGGCTTTGTTCAGCCAAAGTCTGCTCAGTCTGGGTGCACCGGACTGTCCGGTGGTGCACCGGACAGTGCCCGGTGCGCCAGGCTGGCTCTGGCGAACTTGCTGTTCTCGGGACTTCGACGGCGGTGTACGGCTATAAATCACCGGACTGTCCGGTGGTGCACTGGACTGTCCGGTGAGCCATTCACAGGCGAACTCGTCGCTCTCGGGAGATGATTAATGGCGTACGGCTATAATTCACCGGACTGTCCGGTGAGCCAACGGTCGGCCGCGCGATCCGCGCAGGACACGTGGCCGAGCCAATGGCTAGAAGGGGCACCAGACTGTCCAGTGTGCACCGGACAGTGTCCGGTGCGCCAACGGCTCTGCATCTCCAACGGTCGGCTTTGCCAAAGAAGGAAAGAAATCCGCACCGGACAGTGTCCAGTGGTGCACCGGACTGTCCGGTGCGCCAGGCGACTGAAGGCAAGAATTGCCTTCCTGGAATGCTCTCAACGGCTCCTAGCTGCCTTGGGGCTATAAAAGGGACCCCTAGGCGCATGGAGGAGCACACCAAGAATTCTCTAAGCATTCCTAAGCACCAAGACTTCGATTCTGCGCATTTGATTATTTGTGATAGCATCTAGAGCTCTATTTGAGTTGTGAACTCATCGGGTTGTGTTGTGAGCTCTTGTTGCGACTTGTGTGCGTGTTGTCGCTCTGATTTTGTGTCTTGTGTGCGTTACTCATCCCTCCCTTACTCCGTGCTTCTTTGTGAACATCAAAGTGTAAGGGCGAGAGGCTCCAAGTTATGGAGATTCCTCGCAAGCGGGATATAGTAAAGCAAAGCAAAACACCGTGGTATTCAAGTGGGTCTTTAGACCGCTTGAGAGGGGTTGATTGCAACCCTCGTCCGTTGGGACGCCACAACGTGGAGTAGGCAAGTTTTGTACTTGGCCGAACCACGGGATAAACCACTGTGTCTATCTGTGTTGATCCTCTTGTGGTTGTTGTGTTTTGCAAGAACTCCTCTCTAGCCACTTGGCCTTATTGTGCTAACACTTAATCAAGTTTTTGTGGCTTTAAGTTTAAGTTTTTATAGAATCACCTATTCACCCCCCTCTAGGTGCTCTCAATTGGTATCAGAGCCGTTCTCTTCACAAAGGGACTAATCGGCCAAAGAGATGGATCCTAAGGGCAAGGGGATTGTGATCAATGATAAGGAGAAGGAGTCCTTCGTCAGCGAGCCGAAAGACGACAAGCCTACCGACTCGGGCTTGGGCTACAAACGAAAAGATGGGAAGAAGAAGAAGACGAGGCGCATCAAGGAGATAATCTACTACGACAGTGACGAATCTTCCTCTTCCCAAAAGGACGACGACAACGACTACGAGAGAAGGAAGACAGTTAATTCAAACTTTTCCTTTGATTATTCCCGTATTCCGCAAAGTACCAATGCTCATTTACTCTCCATTCCACTTGGTAAACCTTCTCACTTTGATGGAGAGGACTACGGATTTTGGAGTCACAAAATGCGTAGTCACTTGTTCTCTCTCCATCCAAGCATATGGGAGATAGTCGAGAGTGGAATGAAATTTGATAGTACTGATAGTCCCATGTTTATCAATGAGCAAATTCACAAAAATGCACAAGCCACTACTGTTCTTCTAGCATCCTTGTGCAGGGAAGAGTACAATAAGGTGAGCGGCCTGGACAATGCCAAGCAGATCTAGGACACCCTCAGGATCTCACATGAGGGGAACGACGTCACCATGCTCACCAAAATGGAGTTGGTGGAGGGCGAGCTTGGAAGATTCGCAATGATAAGGGGAGAGGAGCCAACCCAAACATACAACCGGCTCAAGACCCTCATCAACAAAATAAGGAGCTACGAAAGCACGCGATGGACGGACCACAACGTCATTCGCCTAATGCTAAGGTCTTTTACTGTCCTTGATCCACATCTTGTGAACAATATTCGTGAAAATCCTAGGTACACCAAGATGTCGCCTGAAGAAGTTCTTGGGAAGTTCGTAAGCGGGCGAATGATGATCAAGGAGGCGAGATACGTGGATGATGCGCTAAATGGCCCAATCCATGAGCCTCAAACCATCACCCTCAAAGCAACGAGAAGCAAGGAGACGCTACCTAACAAGGTGGCGCAAGTTGAGGCGGCGGGACTAAATGAGGAAGAGATGGCCCTCATCATAAAGCGCTTCAAGACGGCGCTAAAGGGCCGCAAGGAGCATCCCAAGAAGAACAAGACGAAGGGAAAACGCTCCTGCTTCAAGTGCGGTAAGATTGGTCATTTTATCGCTAATTGTCCCGATAATGATAGTGACCAGGAACAAGGGAACAAGAGGGAAAAGAAGAAGTCTTACAAGAAGGCTAAGGGCAAGGCACACCTTGGCAAGGAATGGGACTCAGATTGTTCGTCGTCCGACTCTGACAACGAAGGACTCGCCGCCACCGCCTTCAACAAATCGGCCCTCTTCCCCAACGAGCGTCACACATGCCTCATGGCAAAGGAGAAGAAGGTATGTACTCGGAATACTACTTATGCTTCTTCAAGTGAGGATGAGTCTAGTGATGATGATGAAATAGACTATTCATGTTTATTCAAGGGCCTAGATAGAACCAAGGTTGATAAAATTAATGAATTAATTGATGCCTTGAATGATAAGAATAGGTTATTAGAAAAGCAAGAGGATCTTTTGTATGAAGAACATGATAAATTTGTAGAGGCGCAAAATTCTCTTGCTTTAGAAATTAAAAGGAATGAAATGCTTTCTAGTGAATTGTCTGCATGCCATGACTCAATTTCTAGTTTAAAAATGTTAATGATGATTTAAATGCTAACTTAGAAATAGCTAGTAAATCAACATCTTGTGTAGAAAATGTTGTAATTTGCAATAGGTGTAAAGATTTTAATGTTGATGCTTGTAGTGAACACCTAGTTTCAATTTCTAAATTGAATGATGAAGTGGCTAGTCTTAATGCCCAACTTAAGACTAGCAAGAGTGAATTTGACAAGCTAAAATTTGCAAGGGATGCCTACACAATTGGTAGACACCCCTCAATTAAGGATGGTCTTGGCTTCAAGAGGGAAGTCAAGAACTTAACAAGCCACAAGGCTTCCATCTCCGCAAAGGAGAAAGGGAAGGCCCCTATGACTAGTAGCGCTAAAAAGAACCATGCTTTCATGTATCATGACAGGAGACATTCTAGGAATGTTTATAGAAGTTATGATGTTTTTAACTCTAATGCCATGATTGCTTCTAGTTCTTCTATTATGTATGATAGAAATTTGACTAGGAAAAATGTTCATCATATGCCTAGAAGAAATATTGTTCATGCTCCTAGGAAAGTAATGAATGAACCTTCTACAATTTATCATGCTTGTAATGCTTCCTTTGCAATTTGTAGAAAGGATATAAAGGTGATTGCTAGGAAATTAGGGGCAAAATGCAAGGGAGATAAAACTTGCATTTGGGTCCCTAAGGATATTGTCACTAACCTTGTAGGACCCAACAAGAGTTGGGTACCTAAGACCCAAGCCTAAATTTGCCTTGCAGGTTTATGCATCCGGGGGCTCAAGCTGGATTATCGACAGCGGATGCACAAACCACATGACGAGGGAAAAGAGGATGTTCTCTTCCTACGTCAAGAACAAGGATCCCCAAGATTCAATAATATTCGGTGATGGGAACCAAGGCAAGGTGAAAGGGTTAGGAAAAATTGCTATTTCATCCGAGCACTCTATTTCTAATGTATTCTTAGTTGAGTCGCTTGGATATAACTTGTTATCTATGAGTCAACTCTGTAATATGGGATATAACTGTTTATTCACAAATGTAGATGTGTCTGTCTTTAGAAGAAGTGATGGTTCATTAGCTTTTAAGGGTGTACTAGACGGTAAACTTTATTTAGTTGATTTTGCAAAAGAGGAGGTCGGTCTAGATGCATGCTTAATTGCTAAGACTAGCATGGGTTGGCTGTGGCATCGCCGCTTAGCACATGTGGGGATGAAGAACCTTCACAAGCTTCTAAAGGGAGAACACGTGATAGGTCTAACTAATGTGCATTTCGAAAAAGATAGACCTTGTGCAGCTTGTCAAGCAGGTAAACGGGTGGGAAGCTCTCATCATCCCAAAAATGTGATGACCACATCAAGACCTTTGGAGATGCTTCATATGGACCTCTTCGGACCCGTCGCCTATCTAAGCATAGGAGGAAGTAAGTATGGTCTTGTTATAGTTGATGATTTTTCCCGCTTCACTTGAGTATTCATTTTGCGGGATAAATCTGAAACCCAAGGGACCCTCAAGCGCTTCCTCAGGAGAGCTCAAAATGAGTTTGAGCTCAAGGTGAAGAAGATAAGGAGCGACAACGGGTCTGAGTTCAAGAACCTTCAAGTGGAGGAGTACCTTGAGGAGGAAGGGATCAAGCACGAGTTCTCCGCTCCCTACACACCACAGCAAAATGGTGTGGTAGAGAGGAAGAACAGGACACTCATAGACATGGCGAGGACGATGCTTGGAGAGTTCAAGACCCCCGAGCGGTTTTGGTCGGAAGCCGTGAACACGACTTGCCACGCCATCAACCAGGTCTACCTTCACCGCCTCCTCAAGAAGACTTCGTATGAGCTTCTAACCGGTAACAAACCCAATGTGTCTTACTTTCGTGTATTTGGGAGCAAATGCTATATTCTAGTCAAGAAAGATAGAAATTCTAAGTTTGCTCCCAAAGCTGTAGAAGGGTTTTTGTTAGGTTATGACTTAAATACAAAGGCGTATAGGGTCTTCAACAAATCATCGGGTTTGGTTGAAGTCTCTAGCGACGTTGTATTTGATGAGACTAATGGCTCTCCAAGAGAGCAAGTTGTTGATCTTGATGATGTAGATGAAGAAGACGTTCCAACGGACGCAATTCGTACCATGGCGATTGGAGACGTGCGACCACAGGAACAAAAGGAGCAAGATCAACCCTCTTTCTCAACAATGGTGCATCCCCCAACTCAAGATGATAGACAGGTTCATCAAAAGGAGGTGTGTGATCAAGGGGGAGCACAAGATGATCATGTGATGGAGGAAGAAGCACAACCGGCACCTCCAACCCAAGTTCGAGCGAAGATTCAAAGGAATCATCCCGTTGACCAAATTTTGGGTGACATTAGCAAGGGAGTAACTACTCGTTCAAGATTAGTTAATTTTTGTGAGCATTACTCCTTTGTCTCTTCTATTGAGCCTTTCAGGGTAGAAGAGGCCTTGCTAGATCCGGACTGGGTGTTGGCCATGCAGGAAGAGCTCAACAACTTCAAGCGTAATGAGTTTGGACACTGGTGCCTCGTCCGAAGCAAAATGTTGTGGGAACCAAGTGGGTGTTCCGCAACAAACAGGACGAGCACGGGGTGGTGACGAGGAACAAGGCTCGACTTGTGGCAAAAGGTTATGCCCAAGTCGCAGGTTTGGACTTTGAGGAGACTTTTGCTCCTGTGGCTAGGCTAGAGTCTATTCGTATATTGCTAGCATATGCCACTCACCATTCTTTCAGGTTGTTCCAAATGGATGTGAAGAGCGCTTTCCTCAACGAGCCAATCAAGGAGGAGGTGTACGTGGAGCAACCCCCTGGCTTCGAGGATGAACGGTACCCCGACCACGTATGTAAGCTCTCTAAGGCGCTCTATGGACTTAAGCAAGCCCCAAGAGCATGGTATGAATGCCTTAGAGACTTTTTAATTGCTAATGCTTTCAAGGTAGGGAAAGCCGATCCAACTTTATTCACTAAGACTTGTGATGGTGACTTATTTGTGTGCCAAATTTATGTCGATGACATAATATTTGGTTCTACTAATCAAAAGTCTTGTGAAGAGTTTAGCAGGGTGATGACGCAGAAATTCGAGATGTCGATGATGGGCGAGTTGAACTACTTCCTTGGGTTCCAAGTGAAGCAACTCAAGGACGGCACCTTCATCTTCCAAACGAAGTACACGCAAGACTTGCTAAAGCGGTTTGGGATGAAGGACGCCAAGCCCGCAAAGACTCCAATGGGGACCGACGGACACACCGACCTCAACAAAGGAGGTAAGTCCGTTGATCAAAAGGCATACCGGTCAATGATAGGGTCTTTACTTTATTTATGTGCTAGTAGACCGGATATTATGCTTAGTGTATGCATGTGTGCTAGATTTCAATCCGATCCAAGGGAGTGTCACTTAGTGGCCGTGAAGCGAATTCTTAGATATTTAGTCGCTACGCCTTGCTTCGGGATCTGGTACCCAAAGGGGTCTAACTTTGACTTGATTGGATATTCAGACTCCGACTATGCTGGATGTAAGGTCGATAGGAAGAGTACATCGGGGACGTGCCAATTCTTAGGAAGGTCCCTAGTGTCATGGAATTCTAAGAAACAAACTTCCGTTGCCCTATCCACCGCTGAGGCCGAGTACGTTGCCGCAGGACAGTGTTGCGCGCAACTACTTTGGATGAGGCAAACCCTCTGGGACTTTGGCTACAATCTGAGCAAAGTCCCACTCCTATGTGACAATGAGAGTGCTATCCGCATAGCGGACAATCCTGTCGAGCACAGCCGCACAAAGCACATTGACATCCGGCATCACTTTTTGAGAGACCACCAGCAAAAGGGAGATATCGAAGTGTTCTATATTAGCACCGAGAACCAGCTAGCTGATATATTTACCAAGCCTCTAGATGAGAAGACCTTTTGCAGGCTGCGTAGTGAGCTAAATGTCTTAGATTCGCGGAACTTGGATTGATTTATAGCATACATGTATTTATGCCTTTGATCATGTTCCTTATGCATTTTGTTGTTTACTTGTGGTGCTCAAGTTGTACAAACACTCCCCGGACCTCACAAGTCCTTTTGCGAGTGATGCACACATTTAGGGGGAGATGTGCTACAACTTGACCCTTTGAGACTAACCGTGTGCTTGAGTTTGCTTGATTTAGTCTCAAAGGAGGTTTGAAAGGGAAAGGTGGACTTGGACCATGAAAGACTTCCACTGCACTCCGATGAGAGGGTAACTTATTCCAAGTTCATCTCATGTACTCTTATTGCCTTGGTACTCTTATTTGAAGATTTTGGTGAGGCAATGGGGTTCAAGGGCCAAGATTGATCCCGTTTTGGTGCTTGATGCTAAAGGGGGAGAAAATAAAGGCCAAAGCAATAATTGGATCAGCTACCACTTGAGAATTTTGAAAATAGTAGAATAGAGCTTTTGGTTTGTCAAAACTCTCTTATTGTCTCTCTTGTCAAAAGTTGGCCTCTTGTGGGGAGAATAGTCAATTATGGGAAAAAGGGGGAGTTTTTGAAATCTTTGATCAATTTCTCTTGGAATACCTCTCTTTATGTCTCTACAAGTGAATTTGACTTAGAGATAGGAAATTGAGTTTGATTTGCAAAAACAAACCAAGTGGTGGCAAAGAGTGATCCATATATGCCAAATTTGAATCAAAACAATTTTGAGTTCTCATTTGTATTGATGTTGCACTTCTATTAGTTGCTTTTTGTTGTGTTGGCATAAATCACCAAAAAGGGGGAGATTGAAAGGGAAATGTGCCCTTGGGCCATTTCTAAGTATTTTGGTGATTGAGTGCCAACACAAGTGCTTAAGTGTAAATCTATGCCAATTGATGGACAAAGTGCAAATCAAGTCTAAAGGTATGTTTCTAGACTTAGTACATTGTTTTTAGAACTAATGTATTGTGTCTAAGTGCTGGAAATAGGAGAAATCAAATTGGAAAAGAGATGGCTTTGTTCAGCCAAAGTCTGCTCAGTCTGGGTGCACCGGACAGTGTCCGGTGCGCCAGGCTAGCTCTGGCGAACTTGCTGTTCTCGGGACTTCGACGGCGGTGTACGGCTATAAATCACCGGACTGTCTGGTGGTGCACCGGACTGTCCGGTGAGCCATTCACAGGCGAACTCGTCGCTCTCGGGAGATGATTAACGGCGTACGGCTATAATTCACCGGACTGTCCGGTGGTGCACCGGACTGTCCGGTGAGCCAACGGTCGGCCGGGCCAACGGTCGGCCGTGCGATCCGCGCGGGACACGTGGCCGAGCCAACAGCTAGAAGGGGGCACTGGACTGTCCGGTGTGCACCGGACAGTGTCCGGTGCGCCAACGGCTCTGAATCTCCAACGGTCGGCTTCGCCAAAGAAGGAAAGAAATCCGCACCAGACTGTCCGGTGCGCCAGGCGACTGAAGGCAAGAATTGCCTTCCTGAAATGCTCTCAACGGCTCCTAGCTGCCTTGGGGCTATAAAAGGGACCCCTAGGCGCATGGAGGAGCACACCAAGCATTCTCTAAGCATTCCTAAGCACCAAGACTTCGATTCCGCGCATTTGATTCTTTGTGATAGCATCTAGAGCTCTATTTGAGTTGTGAACTCATCGGGTTGTGTTGTGAGTTCTTGTTGCGACTTGTGTGCGCGTTGTCGCTCTGATTTTGTGTCTTGTGTGCGTTACTCATCCCTCCCTTACTCTGTGCTTCTTTGTGAACATCAAAGTGTAAGGGTGAGAGGCTCCAAGTTGTGGAGATTCCTCGCAAGCGGGATATAGTAAAGCAAAGCAAAACATCATGGTATTCAAGTGGGTCTTTGGACCGCTTGAGAGGGGTTGATTGCAACCCTCGTCCGTTGGGACGCCACAACGTGGAGTAGACAAGTTTTGTACTTGGTCGAACCACGGGATAAACCATTGTGTCTATCTGTGTTGATCCTCTTGTGGTTGTTGTGTTTTGCAAGAACTCATCTCTAGCCACTTGGCCTTATTGTGCTAACACTTAATCAAGTTTTTGTGGCTTTAAGTTTAAGTTTTTACAGGATCACCAATTCACCCCCCCCCCTCTAGGTGCTCTCAATGTTTCCATCAGCATCCCATAAAGGGGTTGTGTAACACCCACTTTGTAAATTGCTAGAAATAATACCAATAGAGAAACAATTTCTCCTTATGCGAGTTTGATCTTTATGCATCATCACATGTGAACACCATATTCAAAAAAAATAATAATTAATAAAAGACTTACCACAAAAAAAATGTGCATCATGTTGGTTCTTTATTTTGTGTGCATTATGTGGCAATATAAAAGTAATGTGACAAGAAATATATTACATTCCCAAGTGGAAATTTAGAATTTAAAAGAAATCCTAGAATTGAGAAAAGAAAAAGAAGAGAAATTAATAGGGGAATAAAAATAAGTATAAAAATATATACATTATTCTTATACATATTGGATTTTGAATATTTGACTCAAAGGTTAAGTCCACAAAAAGGGATTCAAATTCAAACTAGAGATTCAAATGAATATATATATAAAAAAGAGATAAAAGAAAAAGGGAAAAGAAGCCAACTGGGCCTCAGGCTTCATTTCGGCCCAGTAACCAAAACACACCATGCGGCCCGTCCAGCTGCCTGGTGGTGGTGCCGACAGGTGGGCCACCCTTGTCATCCCGCTCTCACGCGCACTTGGCAAGAAACTTGGTCTCGCTGCCAAGCGGGCCCCGTTGATCAGTCGCTGGGTGCCAGGAAAGGGGCGCGCGCGACTCACTGAGTGGTGGACCCGCTTTGTCAGCCTGTGTGCCCAATGCGCGGAGATCTCGCCTAGCCGTTCTCTGTGACTCGCGCGACTTGTTACGCTGTTAGGTGGGCCCCGCATGCCAGGATCGCCTCCTTCCTCGACTGGTCGTTGCACCCACCTCGCGAGAAACCGGGAGCGGACCTAGCGACCGTGGCGTCCTGGGGATAAAAACCTTCTGGGCGCCCGGTCGTGCTACCCTAGCGTCCGCAGGCAATACCGAAAGCCAACGCCACCTCGAATTGCGCGGAGAACCTGCGCCGCCATTGTAGGAGAGAGTGTCGCCGCCAGTGAGGAACCCATAGTTGCCGCCGCACTGGAATCTCGAGCTCAACACGACCGTACTCACGTCGAGTGTCCAATTGGGTTCGCCCGGTCTTGGGAAGGGTGGTCAACTACTTTCCGTGGATGAATCGTGCTCCAGCACCTCGGAATTTCTCACCGGACTTCGTTCGGCGGATACCGTCCGACCCACGCCGTGGCCGGCCCCCTTCGCGACCCAATCAATAGGTAATACCCTTCCCAATTGATTCACCGCATCGTCCCGTAGGTATTTCCATCGTCTGTGCGCGCTTTAGGGCATCGGGTAGGGGACAGGACCCTGTAATTCCGCCGCCGCTGCGGTAGACCGGCCGCGCCGCCGTGCCATATGTGCGGGGGAGGGTGATGATGGTTGTGCCATTGGATTCATGCCCAACGGTGGAGATTAGATAGGGAGATAACTTTTCGGTGGATTGGATCCGGACCATCCATCCAGATCGGACGGGTGAAAAGCAATCGCAGGACTTTAAAATCGGGGGCATCGATTTGTGATCGGACGATCTAGAGCGCTTGCTGGATTGTAATGGTTAAGATCTAATCTGGGCCATCCGTGCCTGATCGGGTGGCCGGGATCAAACCGTACCCCTTCGCGGGTGCATTTTGCTAAAGAGACCCTAGGGTATTTTATAATGAACCCGCCATCCACCTCCACTATACACTGTGTCTTGGGCGATTTACCCTGAGCCCCCTGACTTTTCTGGTAAATGAGGCCCAGTCCTGAGATCGTTTAAATTGAATAAATGAAATAGAAAATAGATTTTTAATAGGAAAATAATTGCTAGAACTTTATAAATTCATAGAAAATTCATACTAACTCCAAATTAATCCATTCCAGTTCCTAAAATTTTGTAATTTTATTCTCTAGCACTTAGTGTCTCTGTTTTATCATGAAAACAGTAAGAAAAGTTATTTCCCATTTAATCCCATTTTAAACACATAAAACCTTTGAAAATTCATAACTTAAAATCTATAACTCCAAAAATTATGTTTTATGTTCCTAGAATTTTATTTTAATGTGTAGATTATTACTGTGTATTTTGTTTATATGTTTGGTGTAATGTTAATTTCTCTATACGTACTGTGCTTGTTTGTATTGTGGCGAGTAGAAGAGCCCGTTGCTGAGGATCCTGGTGAGCAGCAGGTTGAAGTAGCTGAGCAGGAGCTCATTGAAGGCAAGTTGTGCCCTTGACCACTTTTTACCCAATAATGTTCTTTAATATCACTTATTCATGCTTAGGTTAATTTTGATGGGACCCAATAGGTCACCCTAGATTGTTTATCTCATTACCTTGTTTACCCCTGACTCACTTGGGTAGTTTGCTATTGCTTTACCTGGTTTTGGGATAATCATTTATTACCTCTATGTTCCAATTCTTTTGTTATTATATTTATGTTCATGTTGAGATCATTAATGTTAATTGGAACATAGAGCTTAACTTGAGTAACACGTGCCACCACAAGGGTTTAATGGGACGCCCTTGGCTGACTAATTAGGAAAGCTAGTGGAAGACTACCTTACCCGAAAGGGGCAAGGGCAGTAGGGGAGTGGTCAGTGTAGGGAGGTCCTTGGTTGATTTTGCTGCGATGGCAGTCAGTCAAGAACCCTGCATTGGAACTTCCTATAAACTGTAGCGGGTTTTCGAAAGCTAGTGGAACTTTGTAAAGGCCTCGTAGTGTTGCCCTGCCGCGCTTCCTAGGTAGAGGTGTATGGGAAGTCGCGATCCCTTGGCAGATGGGTAACATGACTTGTGGGTAAAGGGTACAACCTCTGCAGAGTGTAAAACTGGTATACTAGCCGAGCTCACGGTCATGAGCAGCTCAGGACTCTCTGATGTTTAAATTATGGAACTTAAATTCAATTTTGTCATTTGCATTGCATGGGTTGTTATTAATTTTGTTCTATTACTTTACTTATGGTTTGGTATTTACTTACACTTAGTAACTGCTAATAAAATTTTGACCAACTACTTAAAAGCAATGCTCAGCTTTTAACCCCTGTCTTTGATTAGCCTTACACATCACATAACTCACACCTTTGTGAGTTTATGTCCACTGGTTCCCCACAACTTGTTGAGCTATGATCATGTGTGAGCTCACCCTTGCTGTCTCACACCCCCCCATAGGAGAAGAATAGGTGGTTCAGGAGAAGCCACAAGGCGAGGAGTATGATCTGATCTAGGTGGCGTTTCTCAGTTGACATTGGCGCCGACGATCCTTAGTTCGTTTTACTTTTATCTTTTATTTTGTAATAAGTCTTTCGCTATGTAATAAATGCTCTGATTATTGTGACATTTATCTCCATACACTCTGTTATTATATATGTTGTCTTCTTGGCGCATGTATGAGATGCACCTGGCTTTGTCCCTTAAAGCCGGGTGTGACAGAAGTGGTATCAGAGGGAATGTTGACTGTAGGACGAAACCTAGATAGAAATGGACAAAACCCTTACCTACTTATCTTATTCTGATTCATTCTACACTTACCTCACTCTGATTCTTTCTACACTTATCTTGATCTTGTCTCACCTTCTACTGTTCTACTCTGATCATTCTTACCTTTTCTACTCTTAGTCAAGATGGATTTCACACCTTGGAATCCCTACCCCTATGACATTTTTAAGAGATAGGAAGCCTAAGACAAAATTAAAACTATTTTCTCTATTAAAAATGTTGGTTGATTGTTCTGATGATCAATGCCTGATTTGCTTCTTTGATTGATTGAAATATTACATGGACATCTTAGCATGTGCCAGCATAAGGTAATAAATTAGCTATGGTAGGTAAAACATTAAACTGCTTAGCTAATAAATCCCCCAAATTAACATGATTTGTAATTACTGCCTTGTCTACTGCTCTTTCTTACCATATGTATCTAACTCAGATGGTCAATACCAGGCGGGGTGGTGGAATTGATTTGCCTCCTAATCGACACACTCGGTGGATATATAGACAACCCCAGCCACAACCTGCAGAGATGAATCCTCCTAATCCTCCACCAGGCGGAGTTGACCCACTGGTTGCTGCTCAGATGGCGGTGATGCAGCAAATGGCGGACACCATGGCAGATATGCGTGCACAGATGCAGCAAGAACGCCAGGAGATGCGTCAAGAAAGAGAAGATATACGACAGGAGTTGCGCCAGGAGCGAGAGGAGATACGCCAGGAAAGGAGGGCGCAACAACAGCAGCTGCAGCAGCAAATGCAACAACAACAACAACAGCAACAGCAACAAGTACCACTGCCTCCACCTCCACCACCAATTCCATCCCGTGATAAGCATAGGGAGTTCATGAGTCATAAGCCACCTACATTCGCTAGCTCACCTGATCCACTGGACGCGGATGATTGGCTGAAGTCCGTTGAGAAGATGCTGAATATTGCACAATGCACTGACCGGGAGAAGGTTTTATATGCTTCTGGACGTCTGACAGGTCCTGCTGCTGACTGGTGGGATTCATATACTGCTGCCCACGATGCTGCTGATACTATTACTTGGGCAGAGTTCAGTACACAGTTCAGGAATTATCACATACCCGCTGGATTGATGAAGATTAAGAATAAGGAATTTCTGTCGCTGAAGCAAGGAAGTATGTCAGTCAGCGAGTACCGCGACAAGTTTATCCAGTTATCCAGATATGCCCCTGATGAAGTTGCTGAAGACGAGAGGAAGCAGGAGCATTTTATTGAAGGACTTAATGGACCACTGCAGTATGCTCTAGTGGCACACACATTTCCATCATTTCAGAGGCTGCTTGATAAGGCCCTGGCTATTGAACACAAGCGTGTTCAGCTGGGAGATTTGAAGAGAAAGTCTATATCTCAAGGACAAGGGAGCAGCAGTGTTCGTCCTCGCTACAGTTCACCTCAGGGTACACCAGTTCGCACTGGCGGAGGCCAGCGCCCAGTTCAGCAATCACCACTGAGGACTCCACCTCCTCGACAGGCTACCCCTACTGGCACCCCGACGAAGTTTTCAGGACAGAGTCCAGGCACTACTTGTTTCAAGTGTGGGAAGACTGGTCATTATGCAAATGTCTGCCCACAGAGGATTGCTGCTACTCCAGTTTAGAACAGGCAGCAAACTCCAGGATCTGGCAAGGGATATTCTATTGCCAAGGTTAATCAAGTCAGCGTTGATGCTACTCCGGATGGTGGGGACCTCGTACTTGGTATGTTTTATGTTAATGCAATTCCTGCAACCATATTATTTGATTCTGGTGCTACACATTCATTCATGTCTGCTAGATATGCCAACACAAATGAAATACCACTGCTAAATATGAGAAAACCCATGATAGTAATTACACCTAAAGGGCCTGTTGAGGCGAATCAAATGACATGTAGATTGACATTGACCATTATGGGTAGAGAATTTGGAGCTACTGCTATAATATTAGAGTCAAGCAGTATAGATCTGATCCTTGGTATGTCATGGTTAAGAAAGGCAAAGGCCGTTATAGCATGTGGTAGAGGTACCGTAGAACTCACTACCACTAAAGGAGAAAGATTTCAAGTTAATATTGCAGTAACCTCCTCACCCATGCGTGCAATGTTCTTTATACCGGAGGAGTTTGTTGGTGACAACATCCGGGTGGTTAGAGATTTTCCAGATGTCTTTCCAGAGGAGTTACCAGTGATGCCACCTGATAGAGAAGTTGAGTTTGTTATCGATCTCTTACCTGGAACCGCCCCTATTTCTAAACGGCCATATAGGATGTCCGTAGAGGAGTTGAAGGAACTTAAGAAGCAGTTAACTAAGTTACAAGATGTTGGGTACATTCGTCCGAGTTCCTCACCGTGGGGAGAACCGGTACTGTTTGTACAGAAGAAGGATGGATCGCAGCGGATGTGTGTGGATTATAGATCTCTTAATGATGTTACGGTGAAGAACAAGTATCCGTTGCCCCGTATTGAGGATTTATTTGACCAGATGAGAGGTGCTAGAGTATTCTCGAAGATTGATCTCCGATCCGGTTACCATCAGATGAGGATTAGACCATCGGATATTCCTAAGATGGCTTTCTCGACTCGATATGGATTATATGAGTTTACTGTTATGTCGTTTGGATTAACCAATGCACCAGCTTATTTTATGAACTTGATGAATAAGGTGTTTATGGAGTATTTGGATAGATTCGTCGTGGTATTCATCGACGATATTCTTATCTATTCCCAGAGCGATAGTGATCATGAGGAACATCTGAGATTGGAGCTACAGAAGCTACGAGATAACCAGCTATATGCCAAATTCAGGAAGTGCGAGTTTTGGATTGGCGAGGTGCCATTTCTTGGTCATATTATTTCTAATGGAGGAATATCAGTGGATCCTGCTAAAGTTAAGGAGATAATGGAGTGGAGAGTACCCACTACAGTTACTGAGATTCGGAGTTTCTTGGGACTTGCTGGATATTATCGGAGATTTATTGAAGGATTTTTCAAGATTGCTAAGCCTATGACTTTGCTTTTGGAGAAAGGAAGAGAATTTAAGTGGGACGAGAAGTGTCAGGATAGTTTTGATCAATTGAAGAAAAGATTGATGTCGCCACCAGTATTGGTTATGCCAGACCTACAGAAAGGATTTGATATTTATTGTGATGCATGTGGCCAAGGCTTAGGATGTGTGCTCATGCAAGAAGGACATGTGATTGCCTATGCTTCTCGTCAGTTACGCAAACATGAATTGAACTACCCCACTCATGACTTGGAATTGGCAGCCGTTGTGCATGCGCTTAAGATTTGGAGACATTATATCATGGGGACCAAGTGCCAAGTATATACGGATCATAAGAGTCTGAAGTATATATTCACTCAGAAGGATCTCAACCTTAGGCAACGCCGTTGGTTGGAGCTTATTAAGGATTATGATTTGGAAATTCACTATCACCCGGGCAAGGCAAATTTGGTTGCAGATGCCTTGAGTCGAAAGGAGCATGTTCATTCAGCTATTGTTGCCCAGCTACCCGATGAGATTGTTGAGGATTTCAGGAGACTTAACCTGGAGATAGTTGCTCATACTGAAGGAGTTACTATTGATGTGGAACCTACTTTGGAGCAAGAAATTCGTAAAGGTCAAATGGGTGATGCTAAAATCAAAGAGATCAAGGATCTGATTACTGAAGGTCGAGTTCCGGAATTTACGGAAGATGAGCAAGGCACTGTATGGTTCAAGGACAGGATGTGTGTTCCTGATATTAAAAGCCTTCGAGAGACTATTTTAAAGGAGGCACATGATTCGGATTATTCTATTCATCCTGGTAGTACTAAGATGTATCAGGATTTGAAGCGGAAGTATTGGTGGTATGGATTGAAGAGAGATGTAGCTGCACATGTGGCTGTGTGCGATGTATGTCAAAGAGTTAAGGCGGAACACCAGAGGCCAGCTGAACTACTGCATCCACTGAAGATACCCGAGTGGAAGTGGGAAGAGATTGGTATGGATTTCATTACGGGATTGCCTCGCACCCAGAAAGGATATGATGCTATATGGGTGATTGTGGATAGATTGACTAAAGTGGCTCATTTTATTCCTGTGAAGACTACTTATAAAGGTTCTCAGCTAGCAGAGTTATATATGGCTCGGATTGTGTGTTTACATGGAGTACCAAAGAAGATCGTGTCTGATCGAGGTTCACAGTTTACCTCAAGATTTTGGAGAAGCTTTCATGAGAATATGAGTACAAAGTTGAATTTTAGTACAGCTTATCACCCTCAGACTGATGGACAGACTGAAAGGACTAATCAAGTATTGGAAGATATGTTGAGAGCTTGTGCACTTCAGCATGGAGGAAGTTGGGATAAAAGTCTACCGTATGCTGAGTTCTCATATAATAATAGTTATCAGGCCAGTCTGAAGATGTCACCTTTTGAAGCTTTATATGGGAGGAAGTGCAGAACTCCTCTATATTGGGATCAGACCAGAGAAAGACAGTTCTTTGGGCCTGAACTGATTCAAGAAGCAGAAGAACAAGTCCGTATAATTCGAGAGAATTTGAGGGTGGCTCAAACCAGGCAAAAGAGTTATGCTGATAATAGAAGGAGGCCACTGGAATTTGAAGAGGGAGATTATGTGTACCTCGAGGTGTCACCACTTCGTGGAATGAGGAGATTCAAAGTTAAGGGCAAATTGTCCCCTCGCTACATTGGACCATTCTTGATCTTTAGGCGAGCTGGGGAGATGGCATATCAACTCGAGTTACCCGCTACTTTATCAGATGTGCATAATGTGTTCCACGTATCTCAACTAAAGAAGTGTCTCCGTGTCCCTGAGGAACAGTTACCAATGGAAGAGCTCAGTGTTCAGGGTGATTTGACTTACACGGAGTACCCTATCAAGATTTTGGATACTTTGACTCGAGTCACGAGGAATAAGGTTATAAAGATGTGCAAAGTTCAATGGAGTCACCACGGTGAAGATGAAGCAACGTGGGAAAGAGAAGAAGAGCTTCGCATAGATTTTCCCCATCTTTTCCCTCGTTCTTCCTAAATCTCGAGGACGAGATTATTTTTAAGGGGGTAGGATTTGTAACACCCACTTTGTAAATTGCTAGAAATAATACCAATAGAGAAATAATTTCTCCTTATGTGAGTTTGATCTTTATGCATCATCACATGTGAACACCATATTCAAAAAAATAATAATTAATAAAAGACTTACCACAAAAAAAATGTGCATCATGTTGGTTCTTTATTTTGTGTGCATTATGTGGCAATATAAAAGTAATGTGACAAGAAATATATTACATTCCCAAGTGGAAATTTAGAATTTAAAAGAAATCCTAGAATTGAGAAAAGAGAAAAGAAGAGAAATTAATAGGGGAATAAAAATAAGTATAAAAATATATACATTATTCTTATACATATTGGATTTTGAATATTTGACTCAAAGGTTAAGTCCACAAAAAGGGATTCAAATTCAAACTAGAGATTCAAATGAATATATATAAAAAAAGAGATAAAAGAAAAAGGGAAAAGAAGCCAACTGGGCCTCATGCTTCATTTTGGCCCAGTAACCAAAACACACCATGCGGCCCGTCTAGCCGCCTGGTGGTGGCGCCGACAGGTGGGCCACCCTTGTCATCCCGCTCTCACGCGCACTAGGCAAGAAACTTGGTCTCGCTGCTAAGCGGGCCCCGTTGATCAGTCGCTGGGTGCCAGGAAAGGGGCGCGCGCGACTCACTGAGTGGTGGACCCGCTTTGTCAGCCTGTGTGCCCAACGCGCGGAGATCTCGCCCAGCCGTTCTCTGTGACTCGCGCGACTTGTTACGCTGTTAGGTGGGCCCCGCATGCCAGGATCGCCTCCTTCCTCGGCTGGTCGTTGCACCCACCTCGCGAGAAACCGGGAGCGGACCTAGCGACCGTGGCGTCCTGGGGATAAAAACCTTCTGGGTGCCCGGTCGTGCTACCCTAGCGTCTGCAGGCAATACCGAAAGCCAACGCCACCTTGAATTGCGCGGAGAACCTGCGCCGCCATTGTAGGAGAGAGTGCCGCCGCCAGTGAGGAACCCATAGTTGCCGCCGCACTGGAATATCGAGCTCAACGCGACCGTACTCACGTCGAGTGTCCAATTGGGTTCGCCCGGTCTTGGGAAGGGTGGTCAACTACTTTCCGTGGACGAATCGTGCTCCAGCACCTCGGAATTTCTCACCGGACTTCGTTCGGCGGCGACCGTCCGCCCCACGCCGTGGCCGGCCCCCTTCGCGACCCAATCAACAGGTAATACCCTTCCCAATTGATTCACCGCATCGTCCCGTAGGTATTTCCATCGTCTGTGCGCGCTTTAGGGCATCGGGTAGGGGACAGGACCCTGTAATTCCGCCGCCGCTGCGGTAGACCGGCCGCGCCGCCGTGCCATATGTGCGGGGGAGGGTGATGATGGTTGTGCCATTGGATTCATGCCCAACGGTGGAGATTAGATAGGGAGATAACTTTTCGGTGGATTGGATCCGGACCATCCATCCAGATCGGACGGGTGAAAAGCAATCGCAGGACTTTAAAATCGGGGGCGTCGATTTGTGATCGGACGATCTAGAGCGCTTGGTGGTTTGTAATGGTTAAGATCTAATCTGGGCCATCCGCGCCTGATCGGGCGGCCGGGATCAAACCGTACCCCTTCGCAGGTGCATTTTGCTAAAGAGACCCTAGGGTATTTTATAATGAACCCGCCATCCACCTCCACTATACACTGTGTCTTGGGTGATTTACCCCGAGCCCCCTGACTCTTCTGGTAAATGAGGCCCAGTCCAGAGATCGTTTAAATTGAATAAATGAAATAGAAAATAGATTTTTAATAGGAAAATAATTGCTAGAACTTTATAAATTCATAGAAAATTCATACTAACTCCAAATTAATCCATTCCAGTTCCTAAAATTTTGTAATTTTATTCTCTAGCACTTAGTATCTCTGTTTTATCATGAAAACAGTAAGAAAAGTTATTTCCCATTTAATCCCATTTTAAACACATAAAACCTTTGAAAATCCATAACTTAAAATCTATAACTCCAAAAATTATGTTTTCTGTTCCTAGTATTTTATTTTAATGTGTAGATTATTACTGTGTATTTTGTTTATATGTTTGGTGTAATGTTAATTTCTCTATACCCACTGTGCTTGTTTGTATTGTGGCGAGTAGAAGAGCCCGTTGCTGAGGATCCTGGTGAGCAGCAGGTTGAAGTAGCTGAGCAGGAGCTCATTGAAGGCAAGTTGTGCCCTTGACCACTTTTTACCCAATAATGTTCTTTAATATCACTTATTCATGCTTAGGTTAATTTTGATGGGACCCAATAGGTCACCCTAGATTGTTTATCTCATTACCTTGTTTACCCCTGACTCACTTGGGTAGTTTGCTATTGCTTTACCTGGTTTTGGGATAATCATTTATTACCTCTATGTTCCAATTCTTTTGTTATTATATTTATGTTCATGTTGAGATCATTAATGTTAATTGGAACATAGAGCTTAACTTGAGTAACACGTGCCACCACAAGGGTTTAATGGGACGCCCTTGCTGACTAATTAGGAAAGCTAGTGGAAGACTACCTTACCCGAAAGGGGCAAGGGCAGTAGGGGAGTGGTCAGTGTAGGGAGGTCCTTGGTTGATTTTGCTGCGATGGCAGTCAGTCAAGAACCCTGCATTGGAACTTCCTATAAACTATAGCGGGTTTTCGGAAGCTAGTGGAACTTTATAAAGGCCTCGTAGTGTTGCCCTGCCGCGCTTCCTAGGTAGAGGTGTATGGGAAGTCGCGATCCCTTGGCAGATGGGTAACATGACTTGTGGGTAAAGGGTACAACCTCTGCAGAGTGTAAAACTGGTATACTAGCCGAGCTCACGGTCATGAGCAGCTCAGGACTCTCTGATGTTTAAATTATGGAACTTAAATTCAATTTTGTCATTTGCATTGCATGGGTTGTTATTAATTTTGTTCTATTACTTTACTTATGGTTTGGTATTTACTTACACTTAGTAACTGCTAATAAAATTCTGACCAACTACTTAAAAGCAATGCTCAGCTTTTAACCCCTGTCTTTGATTAGCCTTACACATCACATAACTCACACCTTTGTGAGTTTATGTCCACTGGTTCCCCACAACTTGTTGAGCTATGATCATGTGTGAGCTCACCCTTGCTGTCTCACACCCCCCACAGGAGAAGAACAGGTGGTTCAGGAGGAGCCACAAGGCGAGGAGTATGATCTGATCTAGTGGCGTTTCTCAGTTGACATTGGCGCCGACGATCCTTAGTTTGTTTTACTTTTATCTTTTATTTTGTAATAAGTCTTCCGCTATGTAATAAATACTCTGATTATTGTGACATTTATCTCCATACACTCTGTTATTATATATATTGTCTTCTTGGCGCATGTATGAGATGCACCTGGCTTTGTCCCTTAAAGCCGGGTGTGACAGGTTGTGACTGGTCGTGACAACCTATAGCCGATGTGTTACGCGTGTTACCCCCTAATTCAACATCGTGCGAAGAAAAATTTGTGATATTAGATTTATCAAATGCATGTACTAGTCTCCTATAATCGTTTTGCATACCCCCTATGATATTTTGCATTTGTTCACGCTGTTCATCTACATAAATCTTAAGAGATTGCAGCTCGTTTGTATTACTTACATTGGGGATATCTGGTGTAGGGTCAGAGCGAAGCCGGATCCGTCGCCCGATGTCGGACGACCTTGTTGTTCCTGTCTACTTTGAAGTTGGCCAAGAATTTTGCTTTTGCCTTCTGGATCATCTGCTCCTTGTGCTCCTCGAACTAGAGCTGATCGTTAGCCGGCAAGGTCTCCCAAGTTGGCTCTATGATGTTGCTTGGGGAAATATCAGAGCTATCCCTTGAACCGACCATTAAGGGCCGATTTGATGAGTCTATATTTGTTTTCCCCAGCGGAGTCGCCAAAAAGTGTGTTGACGCCTTTTTGGAGCGCCAAACACTCAACAAGAACCGTGACGGTGCTCTCTGGTCAGGCGCGGACGGTCCGTGGCCAGGGGTCGGCTGGTCCGTGACCTGGCGCAGGGGCTAGGGTTTCCTGCCTGACGGCCGAACGGTCCGCGCCCTAGGGCCGAACGGTCCGCGCGTACGCAGGGGCGGCGGAAGACCGCCGGCGGCGCCTGGATCTCGCTCCCGGGAGGGACCCCGTCGGGGAGGAGAGATCCTAGGAGTTGTCTAGGCTCGGGCAGGCCGACCTAAACTCCTCTAATCGACATAGAGTCAAAGAGAAGCGAAGAATTTGGGGATTAAGAGACTAAACTAGAACTAGACTAGAACTACTCCTAATTGTACACGAAATAAATGCGAGATAGAAGTTTTATTGATTCGATTGATGATTACAAATCAGCCGTATACCTCTCTATTTATAGAGGAGGGGGGCTAGACCCTTTACATTGATTTCTGAGCTAATTCCACGAATCTAGCTAACAACCGTACCACAAAACTCGGAACCCTAATCTGCTCTGCGCACGCGCGGACTGTCCGGCCCACAGGCGCGGACTGTCCGGACCGCGGACTGTCCGGCTTCAGGGCCGGACCGTCCTCACGTTTATTTTGGTGCCAAACAGTTATGTAGCAGCTTAGGATTAAAAATAAATATGCAAGCATTTTCTGTGCCACAGATATTCTTCTACCAAATAAGAAAATACTATATACATACATGATTAACAGACAGGCACGATTCCTCTTCCTCAGCAGACAGAGGCCATCCCTGCCACGTCGCCATGGGCCAGGCTCTCCTAGAGAGAAGAAATAGCACCCTGGCCAGGCCTCCATTACTGCAAAGGACAACCACCTCCTCAAGCGGACGACATCGGGATAGAATCTCTCTCTTATCTCTCCTTTTTTTCAAAAAAAAATAACAAAAACAAAAACAAATGAAAATAAAAACCTCAATGCAGAACACCGAATTGCTTTGCTAAAGACGCATCCAGACCGAACATCCAGTGATCCATGGCGCATGATCGGGATACTAATTACGGAATATATACAGAGAATCAAACGCTACCGGATGGACTCCACATACTCGAACTCCAACGATGATCAGTTCAGAGTTTCTCGTCTCGACTTCCAAGTTCCAAGCAGCCAACCCCACACATCATTGAGCAGAGGAACCAGACCACTCAGCTGTCCCTGGCCTCCTGCAGCATCTCCACCACCTTCTTCATCCGGGGCCGCTTCGCGGGGGCGCGCTCCGTGCACAGCATGGCGACCCTGAGCACGGCCAGCATCTGCCGGCGCCACGCGAACGACACGGCGCTCAGCCGCGGGTCCATGATCTGCTCCGGCGTCTCGCCCCTCGCCGGCGCCGCGTGCACCCACTTCACGAGGTCCACGCCCTCGCCGAACGCCTCGTCCACGGCGGGCAGCTTCGACGTCAGGATCTCCAGCAGCACCACCCCGAAGCTGTACACGTTGCCCGGCACCGTCACCCGCATCGTGTACGCATACTCTGCAAGTAATAAAGGAACCATGGTCGGTCGGGGTCGGGGAGACGACATCCAAGAACTACCGACCGACTGCCGCTGCCGGACAGAGTCTGTTCAGACCTGGAGGAATGTAGCCGAACGAGCCGGCGACCGCGCTGATGCTGGCCGTGCCCTTCGTCGGGTCCAGCAGCCTGGAGATCTCGACCTCGCCGAGCAGCGCGTTGTAGCGCGAGTCGAGGAACACGTTCCCCGAGCAGACGTCGAGGTGGACGGTGGCCACCTGGTGGAGGAACGCCAGCCCCTGGGCGACGTCGACGGCGATGGACAGCAGCCTGGGCCAGTCAGCCTTCCGCCTCTCGCCGTTGTCGTGCAGCAGCTGCAGCAGGGTGCCGTTCGCTAGGTGCTGGTGCAGCAGCAGCGCGACGTCGTCGTAGAGGACGTACCCGATGGGCCGGACCAGGTTCTCGTGGCCGATGTGGGCGAGCCGCTCCAGCTCGCGGACCACCTTCGTCCGCTGCTGGACGACCGCGCGGTCCACGGACTTGAGCTTCTTCACGCACACCACCGTGCCGGAGGGCATCACGGCTCTGTAGGTGGTGCTGAACGTCCCGTCGCCCACCTCGTTCTCGTCTTTGAACGTCGCCTTCACGCAGCTCTGCAAATCGATGGCCTGCTGCAGGCTCTCGACGAACACGGCCGAGGCCACCACCTGTGGGGCTGCTGCCGCCACCGCCACCTCCTCCGCCTTCTTCTTCGCCTCCTCCTCCTCCTTCTCCTGCCTCTCGCGCCACATGAACAACGCCACCAGCAACGACACCAGTGAGAAGATGAGCACGCAGGAACCGACGACTGCCAAGGCCACCCTGTAAGATATCCCCCTGTGGTCCGTCTCCGTTCCATAGCTGGAGCCATAGATTGACGATCCACAGTCCACGGTCAGTGGGTCGCCGCACAGCTCGGCATTGCCGGAGAAGCTGGAGGCCGCGCTCTTCTGGAACGGCCCGAACACCGGTATGGCGCCCGCGAGCCGGTTGTTCGACAGATTGACCTCGATCAAGCTCAGCATCCCTCTCATGTCGCCTGGGATCTGGCCGGATATCTCGTTGCGCGACAAGTCCAACACGACGAGCTTATCGAGCCGCCCGAGCTCGCGGGGCAGCGGCCCGGCGAAGTGGTTGGAGCTAAGGTTCAGCGCGATCTGCAGGCTCTTCACCTTGCCTATCTCGGCTGGGATTTCGCCACTGAGGTTGTTGCTACCGAGCTGCAGCTCGAGCAGCCGGGTACAGCCCCCGATCCCTGCTGGGATGCCTCCGGAGAACTCGTTGTGGTCGAGCACAAGGAACTGCAGCCGTGACCCGTTGCAGATGTTCTCCGGCAAGTCGCCACGGAAAGCGTTGTAGCTCAGGTCCAGCTTGCTGAGGTTCCGGCACCGCAGGATCGATCTCGGGAACTCGCCGCCGAGGCCGTTGCCGGAAACGATGAGCTCCTGCAGGCTCCTGAGCTCGCCGAGAACATCCGGCACCTCGCCGGCGAGGCGGTTGTACGCCAGGTTGAGCAGGGTCAGGTTGGCGCACCGCGCGAGTTGCGCGGGGATCCCGCCGGACAGGTCGTTCGTGCTGGCCTCGAAGTAGGTGAGGCTGGCGGCGTCCCCGACGGACGCCGGGATGGCGCCGGAGAGGAGGTTGTCGCCGATGCGCACGTTGGAGAGGCCGCGGCACCGGCCGATGGTGTCCGGGATGGTGCCGTTGAGGCGGTTGAGGGTGAGGATGAGGACCTGCAGGTTGCCGCGCTCGAAGAGGCTGCTGGGGATGCTCCCCTCGAGCGAGTTGGAGTGGAGGTTGAGCACCTGGAGCTCCGACGAGAGCCCGAGCCCCGGCGGGATCGGGCCGGACAGCGCGTTCTCGTAGGCGGACAGCACGCGGAGGCCCGGGAGCCCCGCGAGCCAGCCGGGGAGGGCGCCGGTCAGGTTGTTGCCCGATATCTGCAGCTCCTGGAGCCCGCGGAGGCCCCTGAGCTCGTCGGGGATGGCGCCGGACAGCGCGTTGTTGGAGAGGTTCAGGAACCGGAGCCTCGACGCGCCGGCTAGCGCGGGCGGCACGGCGCCGGCGAGCGCGTTCATCGAGAGGTCGAGGAACTCGAGGCGGGTGAGCGCGCCGAGCGCCGGCGGGACGCCGCCGCTGAGCGAGTTGGCGGAGAGGTCGAGGCGTGCCAGCTCGCGGAGCTCGGCGGCGGCGGCGAAGTCCCCCCGGAGCCCCCGGCGCGGCAGGTCGATCGCGGTCACCGCGCCGCCAACGCCGGCGCAGGTGACGCCGCGCCACGCGCAGTGGTCCGCGGCCGGGCCCCAGCCCGGCGGCGCCAGGTCCCGCCGCAGCGCCTGCATTGCCGCGGCATCCCCAATGCTCCCGGCGCCGTCCACCGTCCCCGGCGCCGAGAAGCACGCCGAGAGGAGGGCCAAGAAGAGGAAGCTGCGGCGGTAGCAAGGGGTGGAGGAAGGCATTTGGGGGTGGGGATTCTTGGCCTGGGCCCTGGGGCGAGCCGGGGGGCAAGGGAAGGCAGTGGTGGTGGTGGTGGTGCCCAGGCCTGGCGTGTGCGTGTTCGTGCGCCTGCTTTTCTGTGTGGTTTTGGGTGGTAGCCTGGTATGGTAGGGGAGGAGCGGAGAGAGGGGGGCCCCCGGCCCGGCACACCACACGGCGACAGGGGCGACAGGGGCCGTGGCTGCTGCTGCCGCCGCCGCTCGCTCCCACTCGCACTCCGTCGGGGGGAGAGAGAGGGAATGTGTTTCTGTGACAGAGAGAAAGAAAGTGGACGAGAGGAGAGAGGAAAGCCCGAAGGTGGTCTTCTTGCTCAACATATGGGTTGAAATTCTAGTACTACAGTAGTACTGAGAGAGTGTGCGAAAGGGCAGTGGATACCCCACCATGAGAGGCTAGGTGAACGCCACTGTTGTACACCGATGTCCGATAGCATATTGCTTTGAGGATTAGAGCTAGGAGACAAGTGTTGATACTTGGTAGTATCTTAGTATATTACTATATACGTGCACAGATCTTAATTTGATGACCAATAACAAATGATCAGACGGGGGCAAAGTCTTGGCATGCACTATGCTTTTAGATTCTGCTATGAATATCTAATCCTCGCTTTTTAATTTTGTTTCTTTTTCCTATGGTTACCGCTGTGAATTCAGCAAGTCTGAATAGACACAGAAAAAAGAAGGGACCAAAATGTAGATGATGTTTTGTGATATATTGGTAGTACATGGGTCACCTTCAAAAAGGATATAAAGCAATGAATATTGTCACCCAAAATCGTAACTATGTAGAGGTGTGGATGTGCACAAGCACAAGCACGGAGACGATGTGTGTGCAATAGCAATGACGAGGCGTATGACTTCCTTGTTGACTTTACAGTGAGGCATCAGGCCAGGCATCCCTCGTTACCTTTCTGTGTGCACCTAGCAATTTGCGGTTCAGACATGGTGAATTTTTTGGACGCCGAGCCGTGTGAATCTTTGTCCTCTGTTTCTTTCCCCTCTCCCCTGTTTCGGTCCAAGCACGTCCTCGATAAACTACTCCAATCTACACGTACGGCATGTCTTAAGCTTACTGACACTAAGGGCCCTTTACAATTTAAAAAAAAGGGCTCGATAATTAATTAATTTAATTATAGCAGCACGACTGCACAAAGACGCTGGCTGATGATATCATGCTCGGCTTTCTCCTTTTGCGGCTAGGCTCCGGCATCTCTCTTGGTGCAACTTTAATTCCGCTATAACTACCATTTATACAGTAATTTGTTTTTTATAAATTATAACTGTAGTAGTTTGAATAGTAGTTCGAATAGCTACGGCTACAACTGTAGATACCATCTACTACTACGCCCTCGTAAGCCATAATAATTCCGTTTGGATGCCTCCTTTCCTTTGCTTTCGGCCCCGCCTCCGTCCCCACCCCTTTTTCCTTCTCTAGATGGTCCATTTGCTGCGCCTGAATCTATACCGTTTGTCATGAAGAACTATATAGTTAGTTGGCATGGCATGCATCTCACTAACCATCATTGCCTGCAATAATCTTTGCCCAGCCCAGCAGAATGGGTGGCTAAACATATGATTACCTCTTTTGATGATCTCAGGAAAAAGGAGGAACAATTTTGTGCCTTTTTTTTCCCGGTAGAGTTAGGCAGGTTATAATGATGGCACAAATCTAGTGTGGTAACGCTTTGACCAGTAGATACTGCATATGACCGTGTAAAACACTGTTTTTTATGATATAGACAACATTATTTATAAATAATATAGTTTAAAATGAGAGATACAATAGGAGAGACTACTAGAGATAGGTAGATAGTTGCTGGAGATATCCTACCATATTATTTGAGGCATGATCATGCGTGTTTTGTTTTGATTTGGCACTAGGCTAACGGCTCTCTCCAACAGCTCATGTAACAGTCCTGCACTCTAGATTTAATTTCCGTTATCTACTACACTCTAGATTTAATCTATGTTATCTTAGATCCTCTCTGTATAGAGTTTCTCCCTCTCCTTCTCTATCTAATACTTTTAAAACGGATCTAGCGAAATTATAATATATACAATATATTTGAGAATTTGAGAGTGGGTAAATAGGTATGCGCAAAAGTTAAAACTAAAATATATCTGTAATATATATATATTTATGTATGCCGTATATAAATGGTATATAGAAGAGAGATTTTTTTAGAGAATGCTATAAATAATGGATATAGACAATATATAAAGGATGTTGCTGACAATAGATTATTAAAGAGACCAAGGAAAAGCACAATTATGAACGTCTAACGAACAGGCTCTAATAATAAGGAAAAGAAAGTCATAGAGCACATGTCAGTATTTGACTGAAAAGATTTGGCAGTCGGAATCCAGCGTACTACTCCTAGCACTAGCACGGTACTGTACTAGAACACTTCCGTCGTGCTTTCATCATCGTTTATATAAAAGTTCGGCATGTTCACTCAACGAATCATTGTTTATATAAAACTTTTGCATGTTCAATCAGTGACGTGAATGAAATAAAGCTAGAAAAAAGTATTTTCTATGGAACAGGCTAATAAATACTGGCATCTTCAATATGGCATTTTATTTAATTCTTTGGCCTGGCTAGGGGCACACTCTTAATTTATATAATACGTGCTCACTCAAACGCACATATAATATCAAAGTAGAGTACTTTAATATATAAATATTCCGTCACATTGTTTACACGTAACTTTACTTGCGGGCAATATGTAAGGAAAGCTAAAAGATGAAGTCAAGTCATTCACGACTTTTTTTTTTACTCGTGGGCAGCAAGTAGTAGTCCTATACCCATTCCCATTCATAATATTTATAAAATAAAAGAAATACAAGAATAAATGTCTAAATGTACCATACTTATTAAGTAAACAAAGAAACTTATGAGGCTTAAAGGCTTAACTTTGTTTCACTGCAATTCGCATTTCAGTTGGCCTTATATATTAAACCTAAATTACCACTTTAGTGATGTCACTGTTTCGTACCTCGCTTCGATGAGTAAATCTAATATACGCGTTTCGGACTCCGGAAGTTGTGCGCGAAGGATGCAAGATTTATACTGGTTCGGACAAAACATTTCTACATCTAGTCATCGGTGGCTTGCGCTACCGACACCATTGATGATCAAACTCGTAGTATGGATTCAAGCAGTCGGGAGAGGGAGAAGAGACTCCCAGATCTCTTATCGAAGTGGAAGTGGAGCTTAGAAGGTGAGATATAGAGTCCTAGCTAAGTCTTGGCTTGGCGGGGATCCGACATCCTGGTCCTAGTCACAACATCTCCTCCTATTCGTCCTTGCGGGCTCGTCTCCGTCTGAAGGCGTCCGGTCGTCTCTCACTCCATCCTTTTGTTCCTCGATTGGACCGTTTGTCGATCCGCCCCCCTGTCCTGAGGCGACCCTCTCCCTTTTATAGGCCGAGAGAAGGGTAGACCAGCGGTGGCTTCTCTAGGAAGGAGCCGTAAGGCAGGGGTAAAACCAACGTTTTACCCCGGGTGAGTCCATGCGAACTCGTGGGGCACGGGGCTGCCTGTTAGTCGCGTATTTATTGTAGTGGATGACGCGGTGGCGGTGATGGTCCCAGGCGCCATCATTCCGGCTATGCCGACCCCTAGATTACGTAGCCTGGGTCTCGGTGCAGCCCGTCGTGTAGTGCTCTGCGGGAGGTCTACGTATTTAGGCCTAGTCTAATACGCCATAAGTGTGTCGCAGGGCAAGGAGCGCAGGCCATTAATGCACCGTATTCCGGAGGCTCATAGGTCATGAGTGCTATGTGGCCCGAGGGGTCCTTAGGTCATGAGTGAGAAGCAGACCGGCACCAGGCTTGGTTAATGTGGCCAGTCATTTATGGTGGGACAGTTTGGGGCTAAGTGTGGGATCCGCTCGAGTGTTTCCCTTCCGACACACACATCCACTTGTCAAGCTCCACCACGCCAGGTCCCGAGCTCGATGCCACAGGGTTCAACCAGGAGTGGGTCCTTCCATAGTTGACGCATCTGCCTCTTGATGCTGACTTGTCAAAGCACAGGGAGTACTGCTTATTCATTCCTTAATTGCATGCGCTGTTGCATTTTAATTTGCAGCTCAGTGGCAGGGTCCAAAATTCGTGGTCTCTTGAAACAGGGAATCTTTGTCCTAAAATCAGGAACCAGGAACATTTACTATATAGTACTATAATAAATTCATGAAAAAATTGTACGAACTACTGTGTGCTCGTGTGCTAACACTTGGCTAGTAAAATAAGCCTGCCTAGAGGATGAAACGGGTGTGAATTCTTCGTCCTGTTTGAAAGCAACGTAGTTTTTAAAAAAACTAATTTTTATCTTTTAGTTAGGAGAGGTTAGTTTCTTGTTTTCAAGAAATTGGAAATCCAATTTCTATAAACTGAAGTATAAACTGGATTGTTTAGAACCGTTTTAATTTTTATAAACTAGTTTCTGAAAAACGGAGTGCTTCTAAACATGCCTTAAGTTCGTTTCAAACTTATAAAAAAACATGTCCATGAGTTAGGCCGAATATCCATCAAACACAAGCAACACATTCTGGTGTATCAGGGGCGGGCCCACGTAGAAGTTAGGGTATTCAATCGAATAACCATTATTTTCTAGCGACAAGATTTATGTATACGTATACATATTATGTTTATACACTAACAAATAACACTGTTTTACAGGCTTACAGCTATTTGTCCAAACTTTGTTTTTCGTTGGCCTTTTTCATTTTCCTACCGTGCGACTAGGGATAACAATCGCGCGGTTAGGGTACAAGTATATGGTTTACAAATCCATAACTATGAGATAAAATTAAATTCATACTTGTACCAAAATCCTAAGCCCGCCGCTGTGGTGTATAGATTGATTATTGAATGGTACGATAAAACATTATATAAGCTCAAAGTCTCCTCTTTTTTGTTTGCCAAAGAGGTGGCTTCGACGAAAAAAAGAAAAACGGAGAGGACGGAACAGGACACGGATTGACTAAAGCTTTCTTTTTAGTTCAGTCTCATTTCTTGCATTACGGTTAGTTGCGCATTGCCTTCCATGCCCAGAAACCTTGCCGCGGCACAGCACAGCCATTCAGGTAGCTTTCGTCGTCAGGTCGCCGCCGCGACTTTTTCTAGCAGGCAGGCAGGCAGGCAGGCAGCCCACACCTGACAGTTCCCGAGGACAGCGAAAGCTTTGCATAAACAGGGCAATTCGGTTGCGAGCTTTCCTTGGGTCTCTCTTGTATCAGTCGCATCACTCACATGACACGAAAATAGTGGTGTGATTTGGTCTCATATTGTGCACAAAGGATTTGGCAAAATCCAGTTCAGCCTGCGTTCCCCGTCGTTGCCCTGTTAACTCCTCCTGGGCTCGCCCCACTTCTGGCCCATAATGCGTCCTATAACGGGTCCGCTCCGTCTGATTGGTTGCTCCGATGGGTAGAGCCTGGTCCAGGTCCAGATGCAGGGTTGAGTCCAACGTGTATATGTGGATGAAGTGGGCAGCCTTGTATATACTAGTCCAGAGCGCGTGCAGGGCGCGCGTTTATGAACAATTAAGTATAAATGTATAAACATCTTTTAATCATGAAGTTGCATATTCAATATTTACATTTGTACCAACATAAAGATCATTCATCTGTATCTTCAGTCACCAGTTTTGTTTTGGGCTCTCTGAAGTTGGAAGTTGCTATAGATGTATCAAACAATCTCCACCTTTGATTGTCCTCATATAATGTCTTCGGTCCCCTCCGGTACTTTAGATCAATAGAATTATTTTTCGCATTACAAAGCTTAGATTTTCACGATTGGTATTCATACTTTCAGCAGGAGCACACTTTGTTTCCTGGTATCGAAATCTCAGTACGTTTGTTGTCAACCGTCCAGTTAATAATTGCTAATGGCAATGCTAGTGATTGAATATAAGTTTGTAGCATAAGTCGTAGCTTCCACAAATATGTAGCATGTGACGAAGAGTTCAGGTGGCCCGGCGAGCGGCGTGGGTCCACGCCCATGTCCCTGTGTAAGGTGGCGCCGACCACGATCTGCTGGAAGCAGTGCACCTCTTGGTCATTGTCCACATCGTTGGAACAATAGAGTGGAGCTTGCCCACCCAGCATACCTTCATCCCGCTGAGCAAGAGCTGCACCCGCCCCGGAACTGGTGCGTCCTGACTCCTGATGAACAAATGGCACCAGCACATCTGTGTAGCCATGCTACAGGTTGCTGGAGAAGCCACCGTTGGAGAAGAGGAAGCCAGGGACAGAGTTGTTCCTGGTGCACACGGGCGCCACCGCCAGCTCCGAGAGCGGCTTGAGGGTGTACTCGCGGACGTAGGCCATGGCCACGGGGTCGTGGTAGCACGCATACGGCCTGGTCCTCCACTCCCTTTCTATCCCGCTGATGTAGATGAAAGAGCGGTTCCTGTCCACCTGGATGTCACCGGACACGTCGCAGCTCCGAGCGCTTGCTCCTCATGTAGCACGTCGGCCTACCCTTGCCCTTCTACCCCTTGCTTATCCTGTTGGCCCTGACGGTCGGCGGCCGACGCCCCATTTTCTTCTTCCGCTTCCTGCTCGTCATCCTCCTCCCAGAGAGAGACAGCTGAATACATGATAGCTAGTTTAGAGATAGAGGCTAAAAATACACTAAGTGTAGAATATGAAGTTGTATGTAAACAGTACAGCCAATATAAATTTAAATACATAATAAGTGTGCCAACCTTGTATTCACATACCACATAGTTTTGGATTTATGTCAACATCTTATGTGTTGCAAAAGCAACATGCAGTCGTAAGAGTAATGAAGTCCATAGCACAAACATATGGAGAAAATAGTTAAAAATTCACTGAAACTGCTAGTGCGCCTATAGGATTCTTTACCAACTAAATATGAGGTAGCAAAAATATCGTTTAAGCAGACTGATGTTACCTGGCTATAATGAAGTAATTAAATCATTAGTAGGTAGATGACTTTGTCAAACCTGAATCCTTTGGGAACTGAAGTTCATCTGCAGTTGTGAATGATGCAATTGAAGCTCGCATAGTTCTGTCATCTGCAAACTCCAATCATCCATTCGTCATGATTATTCCATTTCAGCTCAAGAACATCATATTCCTCATTCAAAACGACCAATAGATCAGCAACTTCTCTTGAGAATATTGCATGGCAGTACCCTCCAATTGTTCTTTTGAATAGTGGAACTGTACCAATTACAACAGGAAAGTATGTTCCCAGCCTGTGCATCTTTTGTCGCTTTGATGGTAGTAATCCGACGTTCACCTGTTTAGATTAACAATTTGAATCATACTCGTTGCATTAGAATATGTAAACAATGCATTTATGCCATTGATTGTTGATGCAGAAAAAAAACAGTTGGCCATCAACATTAACGTCCGCAAAAACTGGACTACTTCAAGGCCTTGTTTGTTTTTTCCTCTATTCGTGTATCTTTCCTGTAAAATCGATGTTAAAAGAGCGCTACACAGGTGTTAGGCTGCATATAGCATTTGTGCCTTTTTAGGCTGTTAGAATAATATCATACCAAATAAATGAAATTTAGCATATCATAACAAAAAAACACAAAAATGCTATAAAGTAAACACGTGTGGCTTCATATGTTCCCAAGAAAGGATAGCATCATTGCTGAATCTTGGAAGCTATCAATGATAACAGAAGGAAGCAAATGGACCTTCTTCTTTTTTCATCCACCCATTCAATTCAGTTTGTACACCAACAGACTTCATTTTTTGATGTGCGCGAACTTTCAACGTTTCAGGTTGATAAAACTGTAAAACTGTATTAAGGTTATAGTTCCTTCATAGTAGAATTAGTTCTTACATTGTGTGGGCAAGATTCAGAGGACATGGTGGCAAGGGTGACAGAGCACCAAAAGGTCAACATGACTTCATGCAAAATTTTAGTTCATTAGATCTGCTATTATAAGCGAGCTCGCATGAATAATTTGAGGGCTTAACAAAAAATCACATTAGGTTTTATATATAGTACTTGGTACCATGCAAGTGACGTACATCCAGTTCAGAAATATAGATGAAAAAATTGCCTTGATCAAATACCTTTGCATACAATTCTAAAGATTCAGAGGAAGCATGAACCGTAAATAAAATCTTTATATTTAGATTTATCGAAATATGTTATAAAAATGGAAAAGGTTAAAATGATAAGAATTAAACTAATGTACTTTTGGAGATAGTCAAATCAACGTAACAAAACTTGAACTAACGGATGGCTGAATGCGTTGACCCTGGTTCATATATTTTATATAGTCATTTTGCCAAACACTTGACATGCATACAACATTACAGTTCATGTCTGAAGCAATACAGCATTACAGTTCATGTCTGAAGCAATAGAGCGGTGGGAGAAGTTGGCGCGACGACGCAGCTCCGGCGGTGGTCCTTCTTCGTCCACCGGGACAACGTGGCCCGAGACTCAGCCTAGTCTCCTAGTCCTAGATCAAGCGTAGATAGCGAATGGGAGGGGTGGGCTTGCCTGCGACCGTGGCAATTGGGTATGGCTTTTTCACCGGCGTGGCAACCGCCGAGGTGTAGGTCTTGGCGCTAGCGGAAGTCGAATGGAATGATGTTGCGCCCTCGGATGACCGGATAAAGTCGTTGAGGCAGCGACGGAGCTGGTGACCAGTGGCCGACGCGTGGCGCGGGGACCGGCCGGTGCGAACGCGAAGGCGAGAGGTCGGGATCCAGGTCATTGGGCGGCGTTGAGGCGGATGCGATGCGAGCAGATGCAGAATCGTGAGTCAGGGCTGGAGGACGTCACGGGTCACGACTTAGCTGGATTGAATTGAGATTTCGGGTCCGCAGCGAAGACGTGTAGCTGGATTGCTCACGAGCAGTGTTTGTGACCACGCGTCTACCGTGCAACGGTCGAAGAGCCCTGAATGGCGGAGAGGGCTTGAATCCCGTGTGACTTTTAACTAAAAGAAATGTTCCCGGTTAGATCGCATAGACATGACACCTGTTTGGTTCACTGTTTTTTTTATATGCCACCGACTCAGCTCCTATAATACAACTACTAGGTCAGTGCCCGTGCGTTGCAACGGGGACATATAATATCTCGATAACTTATATATGCTCATATGTGCTATATAATTATGAGACAGAAGATGACATATATGAGCTATCCGGGATGACACCGAAGAGAAACTCGGGCCTGTGACGCATGGGTACTCACCTAGTACTTTAATCTCTTCCTCTATGAATTGTTCCGACATTACTGGGGCCTCAGGACGAGCTAAGTCAACTTGTCCATCGATGCCAAATACTTTTAAAAGTTCCCTAGTCTTAGCATCCCTGTATAAAATGTATAAGAAAAATAAAAGCTAGGGAACTTGAGTCAACTGTTAGATATATCTGTATTTATCAAAATATACCAAAGAGCAAATGTCATGCTAGTTAGACTCCAAACTTTCGCTCGGCAGCTGTCTGCGAGTATGTGTTTCACATCAGCAGCAGGCAAAGAGCACATGTTACCAATTGTAGCATGGTTTCTAAGGTCAATATAAGATTTTTCAACCAGCGAGGCAGCCTTATGACTTATTCCTGATGTAAATGAGAGGGACTTAGCAATGGTGTCCCAAGGCCATGCCTTTATGACACCGCTTTCTGATCCGGACCAAATTTCACTTGTTTCCAAGAGATTAAATGAAACAATAAATTTGAATAGCTTTTCAGATTATAAGTTCTATATTTCTGACATACCAGAACAAGGAAACAAACTTTAGCGAGCCATAAATAAAGGAATGCTATGTTTCATTAGATAAAAGGGGCCAAGTTGTAACAGACAGCAACACGTTTACTACTATATCAGATAAACAAGCATCAACTGTATTCATAATTAATCTGTAGACAACAAGAAAGACTTAGAATAGATAGAACGGGCGGCTGAGATCGTCCAACGACAGAACGCAAGGGAGGCAGGCTACCCTTGCGTTCTTAATAAGTAGTATAGAATTGTAGCATGCAACAACGCCAACAGACGGGACGGGAGACCCAAACATGATATGTGAAATCTGAGATAGTCTTGTGAAATCTGAAGTGGGCCTTTTAGGCGCTGCAGCTTTCTTTTTAGGATTAATTTTGATGCCATGGAGTGACATCTAGTTCATTTTGATGCCATGGAGTGACATGAAAATGAAATAGTTTCCAATTTTTGAAAAATTTCAGTGGCATGTTTCCAATTAACCCTTCTTTTTAACAGTAGTCAAGAGAAATTTTCTTTCTGTCCTTTTGGCACAAACTGACAAAGCTCTACTCTTCAATTCTTTGTCTTATGGGAACGCTCTCGGATATTCCATTCTATACTTCTCTATGATGCAGTCAACTTCTTGCAAATCTCAATGCATAATTTATTTAGTTTAACATTTTTGCTCCAGATCTATACAGAGGATGAATAATCTTGCCTTTGATCTTCAGATTCTTTATGTCTTCTGGGAACACTGTCAGATATTCCATTCTGTACTTTTCTACGATGCAGTCAACTTTTTGCAAATCTCACTGCAGAATTTATTTAAACACATTTGCTCTAGTTCTATACAGAGGACGAACCATCTTGCCTTTGGTCAATGTTACAACTCTTTTTCTACTGTGTTTTTAATAAATCAATAACAATGATTGCATCATTTCAGAACTAACAAACACTGAACTTATAGAAGTTAAAGTAGTTGTATATATATGTGAAATTAACAGTTCATTCCTGTATGACTCCTATATAAGTGAAATGTCAACTATTACTCTGTTCCTGCAGGTACTGACATAATCATGAAGCTTTTCATATTTCGATGATAGGATTGTTGAATCTCATATACGTGAAATATTTTCTGTGTGTGTTGCGGCTAACAGAGGCATCCAACCTACATTATTCTCATCCTCTTCCCATGCAACAGGTGCATCCTTCTCTGAAGGCTGGTCCTCTGTATCCTCATGTGCCTCACAGACACTGTTGGTCTCGCTCATCAAGAGATCTTGATTCTCAATATCCTTCAGAGGAAGTATTCGAGAATTGATATCTCCACCAGCTTCTGACATCTGATCCAATTCTTCCCACTCTGTCATGTTATGGCATGGCATCACATCGAGAACTGCTCAGGCAAGAACACCATAAAGCAATGAATGATCAAACTTAAGAGAACATGGGACAAAATGATGGATCTTACATCAGAAATAATAATGAATAACTCCATGAAAATAAATTATGGGCAATACCTGCTGTGGTTCGACTGAAACTTGATGTTCAAATCCTTATGTGCAGAAAAAGAAATTCACAGGCAGCAGGATGTTACATGCTCCGGAAGCAAGTAACTACAATAAAGGTCCAAAGGAAAATTTAATTTATAACAAGCATATTCGTTGTGTCTAAAGCTGCCATAAATACAGAAAAACTTATTCAATACCATATGCCAACTAAGAACACAGACAACATAGAATCAAAAGAAAAAAACATATTTAGCATCGAGGGACAAAAGGGCTGATTAGTAATGGCTAAAACCTGCATTTCTAAGTTTGGACACCTCTGCTTCAGCATGCTGGATGATATTAACCAACTATCTAGAAGTTTATAGAACAATCCTGCTAAAGGAACATACCTGCATTCTCTTGTAGCTTTCTTGCATCAATCTGCTCATCTTCACCAAAATTATCAAGTGAAGCCATTGATGCCATTGCCAGTTGACCAATATATTCCTCAAAAAGCTCACTACCAAACAGAATTCTCTTGCAGCTTTCTTGCATCAATCTGCTCATCTTCACCAAAATTATCAAGTGAAGCCATTGATGCCATTGCCAGTTGACCAATATATTCCTCAAAAAGCTCACTACCAAACAGAATTGCAAAAATTGTTGCAGGATCAATAATCCCCTCCCTGTCGAACGTTGAAACCATGTGAGTAAGTATTTTGCTCTCTTATAAGATTATTTGCAGCATGATTGAAATCATCAGTTAATCCAACAAAATACCATCTTCAGCAGGGGATATAATTTTCTCTAAAGTTCTAAATACAATATACATGATGGTTAATCATGAATCCTGACTCTCTGAGCTTAACACCCTCCCTTTTGGTATAGCCTCTGTTTCCTACTAATAAGATGCAGCAGAATCATGCCACTTGGTAGCACTTCAAGTTTTATTTTCCTGCTGAGAGCAGCAGCAGTGCCAACAAAAAAGGCACTGGACTGGTTTGAAACAGTTTGATTCACATAGAAATAAGAAACTTTCCCATGTTCCAACAAGCCCTGGTTCCATTGAAAAGCGGCAGCAAGTAATTTATTTGATCCTGAACGTACATTGAGATGCCGTCTTTCCCATGCGAGTCATAAGCTTGGCGCTGTGTAGGGTCACTGAGAACTTGGTTTGCTTCTCCTAGAATGGACAAAACAGGCATTCAACGAAGCATCAAGCAGTCTGCATAAAACAATATCAGTACAATTATCAAAACAATAGTTTTTCATTTTGCATCAAGGGAGGCATCACTCACTCAAACAATAGCTGATAACAGTCCTCGAATAATGACATCCTTCTTGATACAGCAACCTGATTCTCATAAACAGATATCAGTGCATCAAATACAATTTTATAACCTACACAAATGATAAGCAAGTGAGCATAAACCCAACTCACTTCAACAATCTGTGACCAGCCAGTCAACATGTGAAGTTGGGCAGCCTGCTCTTCAAGATTTTTGTTATATCGCCATGCCCATTTGAGGAAATGATGAACTGATTCTTTTAGTCTAGCTTTCTCAGGCTCGGTTAATTGTGAGTTCAATTCTTGTGAAATCTAAGTAACAAAAAGAATTCATTAAACATGAGATCAATTTTGGAAAAAATGAACAGAACAAGGACACATAAGAATGAACACAGAACCTGGAGAAGTTTTTCATGGAAAGCATCAAGATCAATCAGTCGGTCACCTCTCTCTGAATAATAATATACACCACCATTTTCAAAATTGGCAGAGTTCCTTAGGATCTCTTCAATCTGTGTACCAAGATGTAGTGAGAACTAAAAAATCTATGGAACTGGAAGTTTAAAGGTCATACCTTCAATTCGATTCCCAAGCTGGAAAGCAGCTGTGGATACTTCGTTGAAGTATCCGGACATCTAAACTGTAGAACCTCAAGCAAGTCCAAAACCTAAGTGCAACGTTTCAAGTGATATAAGGATCTTGATAATGGCTATGTAGATCAAATATCATACTTGGCTAGCAAATAAATAAGAACCAAAGTAGCTTAAACAATATTTGGAAACTTTGTATCAAAAGGAAAAAAAGTAAACTGCATGAAGAGTAACACTGCTCCTTGTCATGATGGATTTATAGTGAAGTTTTTTAAGTCGTTGTGGTATATGATAGGTGGTGACATAAAGGAAACGTTAGATGAGTTTTTTAACCTGACTGCAGTCCAACACTGATTTAGAGCATCTAACCAAATGAAAATGCTTGCATTGGAGGTTATGATATTTGACTGGTTTTCCCAGCTGACTGCACATATACATTGGCTGAACTTGGGATAGCAGAAAATGGATTGAGTACGTAAGCCTTTTGGCTTCCTGAAATTTTGGATGATGTTGCATACTGTCATGTTGCCAGAGAAACAGATCCACCATGCTCAAATGAATGGGCTAAAGCTGCACTATAATCAAAGCGACATTATCGAACAAACCAGATGCTAAACAAGAACTATCTGCAATTCTTTCTTCCAAAAAAAACTTCTATGTTCATGAATGTTGGAATTTAGCAAGGTTAGGCAATTGTAGCTAGCAATCTTGCTTTAACTATAAAAAAACCTACGGAGGGAGAAAACAGCTTCAGCTGCATTGCACTAAGAAGATACTTCTCACACACAGGCCGTGAAACACCGGAAGGTCGACCACTGAGCACCCAGAAGGGTAGAACACATGTCTGTGACCATGTGCATCTCGCGGAAAGCGCATTAGGTGATTACATGTATAACTCAGATTCACTACTGAAAAAGTGTGCCTTTTAACCCATGCGTTTTTAAATTTGCTCCTAGAGAGAAGCTTGGATCTAAATTTTATCATTTGTGCTGCTTTACATCCCACCAGCCCAACCATCTTACGTAGGTGTCACAATTCACGAACTATGTGAGTAAGGTACCTGCCACACAATTGAGCGATGATGATGTCCAGCAGCTACAACGTACTCTGCATAAGTGAAGTCCCAGCTGCAGAAAATATAGGTGCGTCAAGTGACTTCGACGTCAGGGGATCCGATCCCCAAATTTACATGTTGCCTATAGTAACTACAGGCAGATCGCCCAGACACTTACCTGACGAATCAAAATTAAATATAACAGACTATAGCGTATTCTAGTGTTTATCAGCATTCCTCCATGCTCTTAACAACACGCGGAAACAAAGAAGCAACAGGACCGCCGCTTACCTAAAATTCGTGACGCACACGGATCGAATGCCAGCATCTGTAGCTGCCCTACACACGACGGGTACAACATCTGAAACCTGCCAGCGTTTGCTCAAGTGGGTTCAGTTAAGCTCTACTCGGTGTGCAGAGATGTTCAGACAGAAGAGTGACAACATAAACCGGTAACGATCAGTGATCATAGTATTGGTACCACAAGGTCGGCCTTGATAGAGTTGAGCCACTCCGCCTCGGTCTTGAGGATGGACTCCCGGGGCACCACGGCCGTCTGGTGGTACTGCACTCCGCGCACCATTATTAAGAACTCGGAGAAGCGAAGGGGGGCGATCTAGTTGTGCGTGCAAACTGCAAAGCAGAGCAAAACAATTTTAATCATACAACTACAATGTTCTTAGTATTTCGTAAGTGTGGGTCAACAGACTGGGAGCACTCTGCTACCCAGCTCACATCAGACTCCTCCCGTAAATGTCTGTTGAGCCTCCCTTTCATTCGTAAGACAAAAGCCATTTCACAATCCTTGTATAGTGACTAAGGGAATGAACCACTTGCGCATAGGCAGCCTAATGAACTTATAGAAGGTTGAGCAGAGACATACCGATGTGGCCGCCGAAGTTTGCCGCCGAGGTGACCGGTTGAAGGGGATCTATGCCGACGGCGTGCCCTATGCCCATTGCCGCTGGTCAGACAACAAGGCATGGCAGTCGATTGACCTTATGCACGCCGACGAGCTCGCCGTTCTCCAAGGTGCAACAACCGATTGACCTCGTGCACGCCATCGATCTGGATCCACATGCTCTTCCTCTTCTTCTCTGTATCGGGGGACAGCATGCTTGTGGCTTCGGGAACACCTGGAGCCAAGGAGTAGAGCCATCAGCGCGTAATCGCAGAAGATATATTCTTGCTACCGTGTTCTGTCTATAAATACAGAAAAAAATACATAAGTTATTGAGCAACATGTATGTCATTTAAAATTTGTATTCCTTGTTTGAGCTCAGTTTGCTAATTTGAGTATACATACCTGCAAGCAAAAAAATATGGATCGACTGCAACATTAAAGTAGCTATATGCAACAAGTTAGCTACTTGAAACCATTACTTTGAAAATGAGACTGCCAGTATCAGCAAGCGAGCGACTTGTGTTTTACCTCGCGCATGGAGCAATCCATTTCCATCAACCATGAGCAACTGCAACAGGGCAGAATGGCAAAACCTTAGAAAGGGCATGGGTAAATACATAGAAGATGCTGGTGATTATGCAAGACATCTCATAAACTAAAATGATAAATAGTCAAGAAAAGCAATTGATTGAGCAGTAAAATTCTTCAAATGTGTAGCTCCAGTGGTCATTAAGTGTATTTACATGTTAAGAAATTAGAAATCAGATCTGAACACATAAAGCAGGGCAGAGAATGGGTGCAGGGGCGTACATGGTTGGTGCTCATCGCCGGTGAAGGACCTCGGCCTGGGCACCTCCTGTCGTAGGGAGCGCGGCGGAATCAAGTGGTCTCGATGGAGATGGCCTATCAATCTTCTACATCATCCAGCTCCTCGAAAACAAAATCCTGAACGCATGGAGCAACAGAAGATTATTAGTATATACCAAACAGAGATTAGTATCTCCCAAGTTTTGCTTGCGGCCCAGAATTGGCTGGCAGTGACCACCTCGAGGATGGTGTCAGTTCCGAACTCCTTCCTCCATTTCAGTATCTCCGACCACATCAGCATCACCTTATCGGCTTTGAACTTCCTGACCTTGAGGAACCTGAACCAAACCGCGAGTTTCAAGCACTGGCATAGTGGCATTCAATGAACCGCGTCCAAATGCAGCGCAGTCAAGGAAACAGAGGGGTGGGCTTTAATGTGACCTGAGCATCATGTGGTAGTCACCGTGCTTGTCAGGGAGGAGGCCGTGCGCGGCGAGGCGGTCCCGAAAGGAGGCGACGGTGCGCTCCCCCTGCCACCAGTACAAGATTCATATTCCTCCAATGAATGTGGATTCAGAGGAAGGCATAATTCCTTGTCAACAAAAAGGGGTTCTATCGTCTAGCAACCCTCAAACTTCCTCATAAAGCCATCTCGCCCTTGCCTAAAGTTTACCTGCAGAAGGTATTGCATGGATCAAAATATCAGGCAAAGTATTGCATTTGCTAACCAAAGGATAATGTCAGTGTTTCAGTTTTTTACAGTGTGTTTTTTCTATTCTGATCAACAAAAACATGAACAGAAAAGGTGCCTGACCACCAGAAGAACTTCCAGATTGTTGTCTGCTCCACTTCAATATCAATATTAATATATAAGGAAAAAAAGATGGACTTCCATATAAACTGCCCATATTGAGCATGTATTGTCTTCTCTACTCTTACTTAGGGGGTGTTTGGTTTTAGGGACTAATTTTTAGTCCCTCCATTTTATTCAACTTTAGTCCCTAAATTGTCAAATATGGAAACTAAAATAGAGTTATAGTTTCCGTATTTGACAATTTATAGACTAAAATGGAATAAAATGGAGGGACTAAAAATTAGTCTCTATTAACCAAACACTCCCTTAATAGGATGTACATTTTATGGTTACGGAGTAAAGACGTTGGCAGCTTCCTCGCACATTCTGATTACTGAAACGGAGATAATCCAAAGCATTACAAGTCACATGAGGAAGAATACCAAAACAAGTTTAATGATTCCAAAGGGTAACTCGCTGTTAAACTCATCTCCAGGAAAAAAAAATCTATGTTCAACTTTTCATGTAGTTCAGTTTTACAATGGTGCTTTCCTTCATTATGCTCAAACACTAAAAATCATAAAATTAGCAGATTGAACTAACAGGGTTAGCAATAGGTGAGCTACGGAAAAATATTGGATGCCTTCCATGTGAGTAGGGTCTAGAAAAATATTATATAGAGGGTGTTGCAGTTGATTTTCCATAGCTTGACAGCAGTCACCATTTTTGGCTCAGCAGATGGTAATGCCTCGTCTCTAGCTGCTGCTGACGGGGTGATACTGGGATAGCCGTAGCTTTGTAGGAATCCTTTTTTGGCTCAGCAGATGGTAATCCCTCGGCAGCACCGCGATGGCGGCCTCGTCCAGCCCGCCGTGGCACCCCGCGCCGCCCGCAAACACGTAGCGAGGCCAGGCCCTGTCGCTGCTGATGGTCGGGGTGGCCCCGCGGTACCGCTTCGCGCACAGGAAGAGGTAGAAGCAGATGACGAAGGCGATGAAGATGGCCGCCGCTGCCGCCAGCATCGTCGCCGCCACTGCCACCGAGGTTCCCGTCACCGCCATCGGGGCTCCGGCTCCAGATCCCTTGTCTTACTGCTCCTCGTCCAAGGAAGCAGCCTGTTCCCCAGCTGTCTTACGGGCTTGCCGCGGTGGTGCACCTCGCGGTCCTTGCCCGTGGTCTTCCAGTACCCCCTCGGCGTAGCGCGGTTGGTCATGTTGCCGGGACCGCCCCGGCCCCCAGCGCCAGCGCCGGCGACCTTGCGGTCGAGACGGGCGAAGAAGTACCACTGGGCGTCGCAGCTGCGGATGCGGGAGAGGGAGGGGAGGTCCCAGGGCTCAAGGCGGTAGAGGTCGATCTCGGCGATGGCGTCGACGCGGAGGCGACGGCCGAGGACGCGACGGCGGAGGTAGTAGGAGACGAGCTCCTCGTCGGTGGGCGATGGGCGGTCCACCAGCGGGGGCACAGGGCGGTGGAGGCTGGCAAGCGACGGGGGCCGCAGGGCGGTGGTGGCCGCGGGTGGAGGCGAGCAAGGAGCGGGAGCGCTGCAGGCCGCCGGGGTGCTGGAGATTAGGGTTTTCATTTGTCGTGGGAGATGGGCCTCGTACAAATTGGCAGATGGGCCTCATATGGCGCATGTGTCTTTGTCTTCATGGTTTGCAAGTTAAAATTAGTACCACATTGCCCACCGGTTGCTGTTTAAATCTGCTTATATGCCTACCTGTGCGCGTAGTAGTACTGTTGTGGTCACCGGATGCGTTGTGGGATGTATTTTTTTGGCTGAACCAGGAGCATGCACGAGGAACCTGTCAGAGACCGAGATCATACGCAGAGACGGGTTATGTGGGCCCTACCTGTCAGAGACCGAACCGGCAGAACACAAAAAGGCAGGCTACTATTGCAGCCTTAATAAGTAGTAGAGATAATATTTATCCAAAATCAATAATGGTCAGCATTTGTAATTACACTAGTATGAAAATACGCGAGGCATAAATTACACAAGTCTGTAAATACACAAAACTCGTCAATTGTCGTAAGCGTAGTTGGAATATACCAAACACGCCAATTGTTGCACGATCAAGATCAAGTGTAGCATATCAATTATCAAAACATCAAAAAAGGGTAGCCAAAAAACAAGGGGAGCATATCTGTTCTAAAACATCATTTATGATACACAAAATATAGCAAGTGTAGCGCCAACAAATAGATGACAAAATATTAGCCTTAGCTCAACGAAATTGATCCTATATGTATGCCTATTGTTTTTTCGTGTGGCTCATGAGCTAAACGAGTCAGTTCTAGTTCGTAAATGAGCCGAGCTAGCCATTTACTAAATGAACAAGCTGAAAGGGAATTTCTAGTATAGTTTTGGTGATTAAGTGCCCAACACATATTGAGTGAGTAATTATGTGTCAAATGATGGATGAGGTGCAAATCAACAAGAAGGTATGATTCTAGACTTAGTACATTGGTTTTTGTGTACTAATATATTTGTCTAAGTGCTAGAATCAGATAAAAGAGAAAAAGGAAAAGACTTGGCTGGAGCAGCCAAGACTCAGCGCAGTCTGGCACACCGGACTGTCCGGTGGTGCACCAGACAGTGTCCGGTGCGCCAGGCTGGCTTCTGGCGAACTGGCCACTCTCGGGAATTCATCGACGGCGTACGGCTATAATTCACCGGACGGTCCGGTGGTGCACCAGACTGTTCGGTGAGCCAACGGCCGCCAGCGCAACGGTCGGTCGCCAAATCCGCGGGCGACACGTGGCCCGCTCCAACGGTCGGCAGGAGGCACCAGACTGTCCGGTGCGCCAACAGCTACAATTCTGCAACGGTCGGCTGTACCATTTTAGGAAGGCGATCTACACCGGACCATGAACAGTGCCTGTCCAGTGGTGCACCGGACTGTCCGGTGCGCCACCCGACAGAAGGCAAGAATTGCCTTCCCAGATGGCCTCCAACGGCTACTAGCTGCCTTGGGGCTATAAAAGGGACCCCTAGGCGCATGGAGGAGTCACCCAAGCATTCTTTGATCATCTCTAAGCATCAAGACTCCATTCTCGCGTATTTGATTCTTTGTGATAGTGACTTGAGCTCTATTTGAGTAGAGAACTCCTCGCATTGTGTTGTGAGCTCAAGATGTGGCTTGTGTGCGTGGTTGTGCTCGTGCTTTGAGTCTTGTGTGTGTTGCTCTCCCCTCCCTTACTTCTGTGCTTCTTTGTGATCATCATTTGTAAGGGCAAGAGGCTCCAAGTTGTGGAGATTCCTCGCGAATGGGAGATAGTAAAAGATGGTATTCAAGTTGATCATTGGATCACTTGAAAGGGGTTGAGTGCGACCCTCGTCCAGTGGGACGCCACAACGTGGAGTAGGCAAGTGTTATACTTGGCCGAACCACGGGATAAATCACCGTGTCTCTTGTGCTTGTTTTCTTCGTGACCATTGTGTTTCACAAGAGCTTGGTCCTTAGCCACTTGATTCTATTGAGCTAACACTTAACCAAGTTTTTGTGGCTACAAATATTTGGTTTTTATAGGATCACCTATTCACCCCCCCTCTAGGTGCTCTTAATTAGTATCAGAGTCGTTCTCTTCACGCAAGGGACTAATCGTGCGAAGAGATGGATCCTAAGGGAAAGGGGATGGTGGTCAACGACAAGACAAAGGAGTCCATCGTCAACGAGCCAAGAGATGATAAGCCCTCGGACTCTGGCTCGAGTCATAAGAAAAGAGACAAGAAGAAGAAGAGGCGCATTAAGAAGATCGTCTACTACGACAGCGACGAGTCTTCTTCTTCCCCAAGAGACGACAAATACGACGAGAAAAAGAAACCGATCAATTTGAATTTTTCTTTTGATTATTCTTGTATTCCGTTTAATTCCAATGCTCATTTACTTTCAATTCCACTTGGGAAACCTCCGCACTTTGATGGAGAAGACTACTCATTTTGGAGTCACAAAATGTGTAGTCACCTATTCTCTCTCCATCCAAGTATTTGGGAGATTGTTGAAAACGGAATGCTTTTTGATAGTACTGACAACCCCGTTTTTATTAATGAGCAAATCCATAAAAATGCACAAGCTACCACTGTTTTGCTAGCATCCTTGTGCAGGGACGAGTACAACAAGGTGAGCGGCTTGGATAACGCCAAGCAAATTTGGGACGCCCTCAAGATTTCTCATGAGGGGAACGACGCCACCATAATCACCAAGATGGAGTTGGTGGAAGCGAACTGGGAAGGTTCGCAATGATCAGGGGAGAGGAGCCAACACAAACATACAACAGGCTCAAGACCCTGGTCAACAAGATCAGGAGCTATGGAAGCACGAGATGGACGGACCATGACGTCGTCCGACTTATGCTTAGGTCCTTCACTGTTCTTGATCCTCATCTTATGAACTCAATCCGTGAGAATCCTAGGTACACAAAGGTGACGCCCGAGGAAATACTTGGAAAGTTTGTAAGCGGGCGTATGATGATCAAGGAAGCAAGATATGTTGATGAGGCATTGAATGGCCCAATGCCCATCTACGAGCCTCAAACCGTTGCTCTCAAAGCAACAAGCAGCAGGGAGGCGCTACCTAGCAAGGTGGCGCAAGTTGAGGCGACCGGGCTAAATGAGGATGAAATGGTCCCCATTATCAAGCGCTTCAAGACGGCGCTAAAAGGACGCAAGGAGCATCCCAACAAGAGCAGTACAAAGGGAAAGCGCTCCTCAAGGTTATTAAAACGATAAAACGTTGGAACGCTCATGGGTGAAATTTTGACTTTTAAACGTTTAAACTTAGTTTAAACGTAGTTTTAAACAATATAGGAAAAATACCATTACATCATAATTTCAGACAAAAATATGAAGTTAAATACCAAAACAGAGATGTTAGTGGCTTACCAAACTCCACCCATAGCTGGATTGAATCCCAAAAGTAACTAATAGACTGGGTCCAAAAGTAGCTAATGGTCTAAAATGCATAAAACACTGCGTTTTACAGTTTAGAACGCCAAAACGCTAAAACGTGGTTTCAATCTCTAATTAGAGTTTTGATGTTTAAACGTAGTTTAAACATCGTTTAAACGTAGTTTTAATAACACTGGCGCTCCTGCTTCAAGTGTGGTAAGACTGGTCACTTTATTGCTAGCTGTCCCAATAATGATAGTGACCAGGGACAAGAAAAGAGCGGGAAGAGGGAGAAAAGAAGTCCTACAAGAAGGCAAAGGGCGAGGCGCACCTTGGCAAAGAGTGGGATTCAGATTGCTCTTCGTCCGACTCCGACGACGAAGGACTCGCTGCCTCGGCCTTCAACAAATCGTCTCTCTTCCCCAACGAGCGCCATACTTGCCTAATAGCAAAGGAGAAAAAGGTAAGCGTTCGAGAAACTCCTAAATATACTACTTCTAGCGATGAAGATTCTAGTGATGATGAAGTAGACTATTCTAGCTTATTTAAAGGTTTAGATAGAGCCAAGGTAGAAAAAATCAATGAATTGATTGATGTTTTAAATGAAAAGAATAGACTCTTAGAAAAGCAAGAGGATATATTGTATGAAGAACATGATAAGTTTATTAGTGTACAAAAATCTCTTGCTTTAGAAACTAAAAGGAATGAGATTTTATCTTCTGAAATTTCTGCTTGCCATGAGTCTATTTCTAGTTTGAAGAGCGTTAATGATGAGTTAAATGCTAAGTTAGAAGTAGCTAATAAGTCTAGTTCATGTGTGGAACATGTCGTAATTTGTAATAGGTGCAAGGATTTTGATGTTAATACTTGTAATGAACATCTTGCATCCATTACTAAATTAAATGATGAAGTTGCAAGTCTTAATGCTCAACTTAAGACTTGCAAGGTGGATTTTGATAAACTAAAATTTGCAAGGGATGCCTACACTGTTGGTAGACACCCCTCTATTAAGGATGGGCTTGGCTTTCGAAAGGAAGCCAAGAACTTAACAAGTCAAAGGGCTCCCATTTCTGCCAAGGAGAAAGGGAAGGCCCCTATGGCTAATAGTGCTCAAAGGAATCATGCTTTCATCTATAGTGATAGAAAATTTTCTAGAAATGCTCATAGGAGTTATACTTATGATTCACATGCTATGATTGCTTCAAGTTCTTCTTTTGTGCATGGTAAAAATATGCCTAGGAAAATGTTGCTCATGTGCCTAGGAAAGTATGTAATGAACCTTCTACAATTTACCATGCTTGCAATACTTCTTTTGCAGTTTGTTGTAAGAATAAGAAAGTGATTGCTAGGAAGTTGGGGGCCAAGTGTAAGAGAGACAAAACTTGCATTTGGGTCCCAAAGACTATTATAACTAACCTTGTAGGACCCAACAAGAGTTGGGTACCTAAAACCCAAGCCTAATTTGCCTTGCAGGTTTATGCATCCGGGGGCTCAAGCTGGATTATCGACAGCGGATGCACAAACCACATGACGGGGGAGAAGAAGATGTTCACCTCCTACGTCAAGAACAAGGATTCCCAAGATACAATCATATTTGGAGATGGGAATCAAGGCAAGGTCAAAGGCTTAGGCAAGATAGCCATCACAAATGAGCACTCTATCTCTAATGTATTTCTAGTAGAGTCACTAGACTATAATCTGCTGTCTGTTAGTCAATTGTGCCACATGGGCTACAATTGTTTATTTACAAATATTGATGTGTCTGTCTTTAGAAGGAGTGATGGTTCATTAGCATTTAAGGGTGTACTAGATGGCAAACTATACTTAGTTGATTTTTCGAAAGAGGAGGCCGATCTAGATACATGCTTAATAGCTAAGACTAGCATGGGCTGGCTGTGGCATCGCCGTCTAGCACATGTTGGGATGAAGAACCTCCATAAACTTCTAAAGGGAGAACATGTGTTAGGACTGACAAATGTGTATTTCAAAAAAGATAGACCTTGTGCAGCATGTCAAGCAGGTTAACAGGTGGGAAGCTCTCATCACAACAAGAATGTGATGACCACATCAAGACCTCTGGAGCTACTTCATATGGACCTCTTCGGACCCGTCGCCTACCTCAGCATCGGGGGAAGTAAGTATGGTCTTGTTGTTGATGATGATTTTTCCCGCTTCACTTGGGTATTCTTTTTGCAGGATAAATCAAAAACCCAAGGGACCCTCAAGCGCTTTCTAAGGCGAGCTCAAAACGAATTTGAGCTCAAGCTGAAGAAGATAAGAAGCGACAACAGGTCCGAGTTCAAGAACCTTCAAGTGGAGGAGTTCCTTGAGGAGGAAGGAATCAAGCACGAGTTCTTCGCTCCCTACACACCACAGCAAAACGGTGTGGTAGAGAGGAAGAACAGGACGCTTATAGACATGGCGAGGACGATGCTTGGAGAATTTAAGACGCCCGAGCGGTTTTGGTCGGAAGCTGTGAACACAGCTTGCCACGCCATAAACCGGGTCTACCTTCATCGCCTCCTCAAGAAGACGTCGTATGAACTTCTAACCGGTAACAAACCCAACATGTCTTATTTTCGTGTATTTGGAAGTAAATGTTACATTCTAGTGAAGAAAGGTAGGAATTCCAAATTTGCTCCCAAAGCTATAGAAGGGTTTTTGCTAGGTTATGACTTAAATACAAAGGCGTATAGAGTCTTCAACAAATCATCAGGTTTGGTTGAAGTCTCTAGCGACGTTGTATTTGATGAAACTAATGGCTCTCCTAGAGAGCAAGTTGATCTTGATGATATAGATGAAGACGATGTTCCAACGGATGCAATTCACACCATGGCGATTGGAGATGTGCGACCACAGGAGCACCAAGTGCAAGATCAACCTTCTTCCTCAACAACGGTGCACCCCCCCAACTCAAGATAATGAACAGGTTTCTCAAGAGGAGGCGTGTGATCAAGGGGGAGCACAAGAAGACCAAGTTGTGGAGGAAGAAGCACCACGGGCCCTCCAACTCAAGTTCGAGCGACGGTTCAAAGGAATCATCCCGTCGACCAGATTTTGGGTGATATAAGCAAGGGAGTAACTACTCGCTCACGTCTAGCTAATTTTTGTGAGCATTACTCGTTTGTCTCTTCTATTGAGCCTTTCAGGGTAGAAGAGGCCTTGCTAGATCCGGACTGGGTGTTGGCCATGCAGGAAGAGCTCAACAACTTCAAGCGAAATGAAGTTTGGACACTGGTGCCACGTCCCAAGCAAAACGTTGTGAGAACCAAGTGGGTGTTCCACAACAAGCAAGACGAGCACGGGGTGGTGACACGAAACAAGGCTCGACTTGTGGCAAAAGGTTATGCCCAAGTCGCAGGTTTGGATTTCGAGGAGACTTTTGCTCCTGTGGCTAGGCTAGAGTCTATTCGCATTCTATTAGCCTATGTCGCTCACCACTCTTTCAGGTTGTTCCAAATGGATGTGAAGAGCGCTTTCCTAAATGGGCCAATCAAGGAGGAGGTGTACGTGGAGCAACCCCTGGCTTTGAGGATGAATGGTACCCCGACCATGTGTGTAATCTCTCTAAGGCGCTCTATGGACTTAAGCAAGCCCCAAGAGCATGGTATGAATGCCTTAGAGATTTTTTAATTGCTAATGCTTTCAAGGTTGGGAAAGCCGATCCAACTCTTTTCACTAAGACTTGTAATGGTGACCTATTTGTGTGCCAAATTTATGTCGATGACATAATATTTGGTTCTACTAACCAAAAGTCTTGTGAAGAGTTTAGCAGGGTGATGACACAAAAATTCGAGATGTCTATGATGGGCGAGTTGAACTACTTCCTTGGGTTCCAAGTGAAGCAACTCAAGGATGGCACCTTCATTTCACAAATGAAGTACACGCAAGACTTGCTCAAGCGGTTCATGTCGACCTCAACAAAGGAGGTAAGTCTATTGATCAAAAGGCATACCGGTCTATGATAGGTTCTTTACTTTATTTATGTGCTAGTAGACCGGATATTATGCTTAGTGTATGCATGTGTGCTAGATTTCAATCTGACCCAAGAGAGTGTCACCTTGTGGCCGTTAAGCGAATTCTTAGATATTTAGTTGCTACGCCTTGCTTCGGGATCTGGTATCCAAAGGGGTCTACCTTTGACTTGATTGGATATTCAGACTCCGATTATGCCGGGTGCAAGGTTGATAGGAAGAGTACATCAGGGATGTGCCAATTTCTAGGAAGGTCCCTGGTGTCTTGGAGTTCAAAGAAACAAACTTCTGTTGCCCTATCCACCGATGAGGCCGAGTATGTTACCACAGGACAGTGTTGCGCGCAACTACTTTGGATGAGGCAAACCCTCCGGGACTTTGGCTACAATCTGAGCAAAGTCCCACTCCTATGTGACAATGAGAGTGCAATCCGCATGGCGGACAATCCTGTTGAACACAGCCGCACAAAGCACATAGACATCCAGCATCACTTTTTGAGCCACCAGCAAAAGAGAGATATCGAAGTGTTTTATGTTAGCACCGAGAACCATCTAGCCGATATCTTTACCAAGCCCTTAGATGAGAAGACCTTTTGCAGGCTGCATAGTGTGCTAAATGTCTTAGATTCGCGTAACTTGGATTGATCTATAGCATACATGTGTTTTATGTCCTTGATCATGTTCCTTTATGCATATTATTGCTTATTTATGGTGCTCAAGTTGTGAAGGGATCCCCGGACCTCACAAGTCCATGTGTGAATGATGCACATATTTAGGGGGAGAAATGCTACAATTTGACCCTTTGAGACTAACTGTGTGCTTGAGTTTACTTAATTTAGTCTCAAAGGTGGATTGAAAGAGAAAGGTGAACTTGGACCATGCAAGACTTCCACTGCACTCCGATGAGAGGGTAATTTACTCCAAGTTCATCTCCATGCTCTTATTACCTTTTTACTCTTAATTGACGATTTTGGTGAGGCAATGGGGTTTAAGGGCCAATAATGATCCTGTTTTGGTGCTTAATGCTAAAGGGGGAGAAATTAAGGCCAAAGCAAATGGATCAGCTACCACTTGAGAACTGTGAAAATAGTAGAGTTAGAACTTTTGATTTGTCAAAATACTCTTATTGTCAAAACTTGGTCTTTTATGGGGAGAATTTATGATTATGGGAAAAAGGGGGAGTTTTTGGATCTTGATCATTTTCTCTCTTGGATTATCTCTCTTTATGCCCAAACAAGCGAGTTTGACTTAGAGATAGGAAAATGAATTTGATTTGCAAAAACAAACCAAGTGGTGGCAAAGAACGATCCAAATATGTCAAATCTTGTAAAAGACAATTTTTGTTCTCAATTGCATTGATGTTGCACTTCTATTTGTTGCTTTTTTATGTGTTGGCATAAATCACCAAAAAGGGGGAGATTGAAAGAGTAATGTGCCCTTGGGCCATTTCTAGTATAGTTTTGGTGATTAAGTGCCCAACACATATTGTGTGAGTAATTATGTGTCAAATGATGGATGAGGTGCAAATCAACAAGAAGGTATGATTCTAGACTTAGTACATTGGTTTTTTGTGTACTAATATATTTGTCTAAGTGCTAGAATCAGATAAAAGAGAAAAAGGAAAAGACTTGGCTGGAGTAGCTAAGACTCAACGCAGTCTGGCACACCGGACTGTCCGGTGGTGCACCGGACAGTGTCTGGTGCGCCAGGCTGGCTTCTAGCGAACTGGCCACTCTCAGGAATTCATCGGCGGCGTACGACTATAATTCACCAGACGGTCCAGTGGTGCACCGGACTGTCCGGTGAGCCAACGGCCGCCAGCGCAACGGTCGGCCGCCAAATCCGCGGGCGACGCGTGGCCCGCTCCAACGGTCGGCAGGAGGCACCTGAAGCGTCCCGATCCTTTGGGACTCCAATGTGATACAATTACTAGTCCCAGGAGGCTAGTAAACACATTCCTTACTTCAAATAGTACAAAGTTTAAATAAAGGTTATTACAATACAGGGGTACAAGCTCGAGAGAGACAGAATATAAAGCATAGTAGAAAAATATACTAGCCCAAGCCACATGCAGAACTGGGTGCAGACACAGCCCTCTCAATCAAGCATAACAGAAAAGAAGTCTTTGGCTGCTGAAAAACATACATAAATTTGGGTGAATACACTAGGTATTCCGCAAGCCCACCCCGCTCCCGTAAAGAGAAAGAGACCTATGTCATACATGCTTTGTTTGGTGGAGTTGAGGTCACTCTTCATTTTCTTAGAGAAAGGCAGTTGCTGTAAGGTTTTTCCCAAGGACTTAAAAGTAACAAAATACTCAACCACCACTGAGCTTCCCGCTCCCGTGGCCTTGTTTTCTTTTTCAGTACGCACTCACACACACATTTCCCTGTTCACGGAGGTTATAAAAACACTAATTGTCATACCACACCAGACTCGTCCATACCAGTGGACACGGACTATTCGAATAGGTTTCAACTCTGCGCAGAGGGGTACACTTTACCCACTAGTCCGGTTTCTGCGATCTCACCGTCGCGAGACCCGAATGCCGGATCTCTTTCTTCCCTCGCACGTCCTAACCTTAACGGTTATACCGGAAGGAGTTAGGCCACCGCCATGTCCAAACCGGACAAAACATTCCCCCTCCTTATCCTCCCGGTGCTCCCTAGCCTTCATAACCCTGGGGTTGAACCGTACGAGTTCAGATTGAGTGACTGCTCGCACAGTCTCGAGTGGTTGTACTTATCAAGAGTACAGGTAGTGAAAGATGACAAACCGGTCCTTATATGAGGGGACAATCCTTCTGCTCACGCCTAAACCAGCTGAGCCAACACCTTGGGCCCTCCCCTAAACCAGGGAGTCCTTGATCATCCCACTCCCAAGGTGATGAGGGTGAGTACCCTTCATCGCACATCCCTTTTTTAAAAAGAAACCTTATTTGAAGTAACATATTGCCCTTTCTCCCAACCCACATTTCGTATCCAAAAGATATATGTTAATGCGGGCTATCTCTCTACTCACAATGCAAATATCCCACCCTGAAATCCCGGCCTAGGCAGTGGTAGAAAGAATAGGTAATTTATGCATCAAGGGAAGGATGGACTTGCCTTCGTCGAAGCTTTCTTGGCACAAAAGATCTACTTCCGGGAGATCGGGCTCCGGCCCTTCTTTCGGGGCTACGAGTTCCGGATTGACGGTCCCCGCTTCTTCTAGTAAAACAAGCAATAAAACAATACATCAACAGTGGTTTACTAATTGTAGTGTGTCATTTTCTAACATTATTAGTACATGTGTCTTTAGAAATTATTTTTGATAATTTTTGGTGCATAAAATATTGAGAAGTATTAATTAAAGGAGAAAAGGCTGAAAAAGGAAAAAGAAAAGGAATTTCAGCACTGGTGGGCCGGGGGGGAATTCTGGCCCAGCCAGGCGCAGCGCGCGCGGGCGCGAGGGCGCCGGCCCAGTTGTGGCCCAAGGCGGGTGACGACGCGGGCGCGCGAGGATGACGTCGTCGCCGCGGGGCCCACACGCCAGCGAGAGCGGAAGTGGGGGAGAAACGGCGCCACGGTCGATGGTGGGGCGAACCGGCCGCCCACAGGGGAGAACCCGGGCGCCAGTGGGCTCGGCAGCGATTCGCCGCTGGTGGCCCGGTTCTTGGGCAATGGGTAGGTGCCTTAGCACGGGGAGGGGCTGGCGAACCTAGGGGTGGGCTCAATTTGGCTAGAGGGGGTCGGGAGGGGGCTGTCCGCGGGGAGGTGGCAGAGCTCTATGGTGGGAGTCACCGCCGGTGAGCTTCGGGCGGGGATTGGGGTAGGGGAGTGGCGTCCTGAGTTTACGGCGGTGTGGCGAAGCTGGTAGGCCTAACTAATTGCTCGTTGGACCAATAGAGGGGAAGGGAAAAGAGGGGGAAGGCTTACCGGAGAGGAAGACGACGGTGGCGCTTCCGCGACCGAGCTCGAGTGAGGGGAGGAGAGGGTTGACTGAGGCCGGTGCGGGGCAAGGGAGTGCTCGGGGCGATCCTTTTATAGGCGCCCGAGGGGAGGGGAGCGGCGGACGCCGGTGAGGTGCACAGCGCCGGCATTAATGCCGCACAGCGGCGATGACGAGACCTCACGGCGGGGGGGGGGGGGGGTACCGGGCAAGGACACGGTCAAGCGGCGAGGACGGGGCGGTGCCATACTCTCCTGTGCGACGCGGGGATGGGCGAGGGGACGGGGGCGATAGAGGGGACGACGGTCGGAGGTGACCGCGGCGAGCCATATGCGGGGAGGACGACGAGGCGGCTGACCGATGGGACCGGTCTGCCAGCGGGAGTGAGCGCGCGAGAGAGAGCGGCTGGCGGGTGGGGTCGGCTCGTCAGCGAGAGGGAGAGGGAGCGCGGAGCGGCTGCACGCGCGCGGGAGCAGGCCAGAAATGGGCCGAAAGGGGGGAGCGCGGGCGCGAGGGAGGGGGAGAGCGGCCGTGGCATGGGCTGGATTCAGCCCAGTTAGGGGGGGGAGAGAGAGTTTCTCTTTTTCTTTTTATTTTCTAATTCCTATATCCATTTTTATATCCTTTTCTTTTGAACAATTAATTTAATAGATAATCTAGGTGCTGGAAAACAAAATCTAAGTGAGATGTGCATATTCAAACAAAGTGTATGCATATGATGGGCAGACCTAGGGGAGATTTGGGATAGATAATAAGAAGGGGGGTTAGATTAGGGTTTCAAACCTGGGTTAGAAATTGGGATGTTACAAACCTACCCCACTTAAAGGAATCTCGCCCTCGAGATTTAGACGGGGCTCGAGAAAAGGTAAGGGTATTCCCTCCTCAAAGAGTCCTCACTTTCCCAGGTAGCTTCCTCTTCTCCTTCTCTGCTCCACTGAACCTTACAGAGTCTTACTTCTGAGTTGCGGGGCTTTCGGACTGCTAAGTCGAGAATCTTGATTGGCTTTTCCCGGTACTGGAGATCCTTTTGAATCTGAATTGTCTCCGCTTCGATGTGGTTTTCTGGTACTTGCAGGCATTTACGGAGCTGGGACACATGAAACACATTGTGAATATCTGACATGGATTGTGGTAGCTCAAGGCGGTATGCTGCGTTTCGGTGTTTTGGGTCCGACCGCACACCCGGGGTTGCCCCTCAAGGTGTTTTAGGAGTAGGACGGTGTCGACAACTGTAGCAAAATGGTTCGTGCAGATCGCACGAGAGACAGTGGACGAGGTTTACAGGTTCGGGCCGCTTAGAGATGCGTAACACCCTACGTCCTGGTGAGTATGCTTGGTGAATGTGGTTACAAGAGAGCTCTCTGGATTGAGAGTACAGAGAGTTGATGTGGATGGCTGAGTAAAGTGTCGATCGTTCTGAAGGGGTGCCCCCTAGGCCTTATATACTCGACCGTGGGGCAGTACACGTGGATAAGATAGCAACAAGTAGCTAAAAGATAGTGAACCTCTTGAGATTATCCCTACGTAACCCTCGCCGACTTATCCTCGCGTGGCTTCGTTGCATGGAGGCTCCAGCGCGGGAAAGCCGGATCTCTGTTGCGGTCATTCGCTCGATGCTGTGGGCCGTCCGGGCTTGTACCAATCCGGCCTCATGTCGTTCTGCTTCGCTGGTTGTTTCTCCCTAGGCCCACGAAAGAATGACCTTACGATCCATTGGGCCCTTGGGCCTTTCGTGAGGTCTTTTACTCTTTTAGTGGACCCGGGGGATATCTATCCCCCACAAGCCCCCGATCTTTGGGTTAATTTAGAGGTAATCAACCCGAAGATCCCAGGTCCAGCTTGCAGGTAATTTGAAGAAAGATGGCTTCCTGTTGTCCTCTCCTGCTCCGATCACTCGTTGACCAAAAACTGGTTTCGTGCCTGTGCCTTAGAGGTCGGCATTCCAATTTGTAGGATTCTGAACTTCATTGGGTGCACCGGAGGTGCACCCAATGGGTGTAGCCCCCGAGCTTCGAGTAGATTTTAGAAAATAATCTACTCGAAGGTCTTCAGTAGAGATCATTTCCATTTGTGTTCACTCATTTTGGTTGAGGGTTGGCTTTTTTAATCTTGTCCCGCGCTTTAGAAATCGACACTACCTCGGCTTGGAATGATAATCCATGGGGTGCGCCAGAGGTGCACCCAATGGGTGTAGTCCCCGACCTTCAAGTGGATTTTTGAGGATAATTCACTCGAAGGTCTTCTTTTTATGTCCTTTTGCTGAAGGTTATCCTTTCTGCTTGTAAAAAGTTGGCATGATGTCATCCGCGCTATGTCATCAATATTATGCTTCAGAGGTCAGCATGTATTTTGTCTTTTGCAGCCGAGTTCGCAATCCATCCGTATCTTGCTAGGTAGTGTAATTTATTTGCTCTGTGACTGATTTGACATTTGATGGACGTTCTCTGTCTAGTCTTCAAGTCGTGTCTGTCGACCATATTTTGCACTCTACTGGCTATATTTGGCTTCCCTCTAACTCTTGTTGATATCTCATTTTTGTCCTGAGGCATCCACTGCATGCCCTGCACAAATGTGACCATTTTGAAAAATATACTGATAATTCCTGGGCGTCCCCCCCCCCAATGGGTGTGGGCAAGGGACGGCTTGGTACGCTGAGTGTTTTAGCCGGCTGCTTCTGAGTAGTAATGTGATGGGACGGCGAGTGTAATCATATCCTTTGCGCTGTTGACTGGAGTCCCAATGGGTGTAGTGTTGCATGAAACGGCGTCAGCCGCCTGACGTGTCTCCAGACGGGTGGAAATGCTTATTGAATGCTTTGCGACTGTTCAGTGACCGCGGTTGGAGGTGAGCGGTTGCCTTTCCCTTCTATAAATAACGCCATTGCCCCTCTGGTTTTTTCACATCTCCTCGCTGTTCTTTACTGCTTCCTTCTCTTCTCTCCCGTCTGCTTCCGCCATGGGCAAGAGCAACAAGCGTAAGCGCGAACTGACTCCTCCATCGGAGGATTTCGGTGACTCAGAATACTCGGAGGAGGAGTTCTCCTCCGAGTCCGAGGGAACTCCGGCTCCCGTCTCTCCCCCGGCGTCGTCCGATGACTCGGACGACTCCCAGGGGATAGCCACGGAAGTCTGGTCATACATCCGGGCCGTCGAGCGCTCCGGGCTCGAGGGCTCGGATGAGTCGGAGTACTCCTCGGATGAGGAGGACTCTGACGGCGGCGGCGAGGACGAGGACGACGACGACGGCGACGACGACGACGGTGGCGACGGCGACGGCAGCGGCAGGGGCAGCGGTGACGGCGGCAGGGGCGGTGACGGCGGCGGTAGCAGGGGCAGCACCAAGGGCGGCAGCAGCAAGGGCAGCACCAAGGGCGGCGGCGGCAGCAGGGGCAGGGCCAGTGGCTAGACGCCACTGGTCTTCTTAAATATTAGTATAGTACAGTATAGTTAGAATAATGTAGTGGTAATGTAGAGTAGTATAGCGTAGTGTAGTAGTAGTAATGTAATGTAGTAATAGTAGGGGAGTATCAACTCGCGAAGAGTTGATTTGTAAGTTTATTAACTTCCCTTTGAATGAAAGAATGACGTTTGGCTTCTCTTTTGATGACTTCCCCGTTTACTTGTGAGTGTAATTCCTTTGAAAAAGTAAGCAAAATACTCAAGCATTGAACTGATGTTTTCTGAAATGGTTGCCGAGTAACTTTGTAAGTGGTGTCAACGCTTGTAGAAGTAACTGCCGAGTAACTAAAGATTGTGTCTGCGTTTTTAGAAGCAACGCCGAGTGACTGAATGTGATATCAACGTTTCAGAAGCAACGCCGAGTGACTGGAGGTCGGCTTCGGCATTTTAGAAGTAATACCAAGCAACTGAACTTGAAAACAACGTTTTAGAAGCAACACCAAGTGACGGGAGGTCGACGTCGGCACTTTAGAAGTAATGCCGAGCGACTGAATACGAAATCAGCGTTTTAGAGGCAACGCCAAGTGACTAGAGGTCGACGTCGACATTTTAGAAGTAATGCCGAGCGACTGAGTACGAAATTAGCGTTTTAGAAGCAACGCCAAGTGACTGGAGGTCGGCGTCGGCATTTTAGAAGTAATGCCGAGCGACTGAGTACGAAATCAGCGTTTTAGAAGCAACGTCGAGTGATTGGAGGCTGACGTCGGCATTTTTAGAAGTAATGCTGAGCGACTGAATACGAAATCAGCGTTTTAGAAGCAACGCCGAGTGACGGCAGGCCGCCCGAGCCACTTTGAGGATGGTGGCCGAGTGATGAGGTGGCGCATTGGTGTTCTGGGGATAACTGCCGGGTGACCACGTGGCACGCTGGTTTTGGAAATAACCGCCGGGTGATGACTGGGCACTTTTTAAAACGGTATCTGGCTCAAGAATATTCCATAAGAACTGCGCTTTTAGCCGCCTTTGCTTTCCGTGCCCTAGTTCTTGCATTCCCGCTTCCGAATCCTCTCCGCCACTCGCCTCCATTCTGCTCGCTGGTAGGATCGAGATGGCGCCCAAGAGGAAGACCACGAGCTCGTCCGCTGTGGTGATTCCTCCAATCGATCCCAACAGCCAGTTGCCCTTTGCAGGTAACCACATGTCCATCATTTCCGAAGCTGAACTCCTCCACCTCGTGTTCATCAGGGTTCTTCCTCCGCGGGAACTCTGTTCTTGGCGGATTTGCCACGGGACTACTGTCCCGACAGAGGATACCCACGAGTCTGTAGTTTACGCCCCTTTTCTTCTCCGCGGCCTTGGCCTTCCCATCTCTCCCTTTTTCCGCGGTCTCCTTGATTTCTACCATATTAACCTGACCCATCTGAACCCTAACTCAATTCTGCAAATCTCCATCTTCGTTCACTTATGTGAAGCCTTTCTTGGCGTGCTGCCGCACTTCGGTTTATGGAAATACCTGTATCATTGTCGCCCTGGGATGGCCGGGGGACAACATCAGTTGGTCGGGGTGCCAGTTTGGAGATGCGCCGCGGACGGAAGACTGAGTATCTTGAGATTCCCCTTAAAGATAGTATTAAGGGATGGCGTCTAGAGTGGTTCATAGTTGATAATTATGGAAATTCTCTCCCCTCCCGGTCGGGAAGACAGCCAGACGTCCGCACCCCAAGCTGGACCGAGTCTCCCACAGATGAGGAGGTAGCTGAAGCGGGTGTGTTGCTAGCTGAAGTTGGACTGCTGAAAGAGAGAGGTCTGACTGCTGAAGCTGTGGTCGCTGACTTCGTTTTCAAGAACATTCAGCCACTGAAAGATAGGGTCCACCCAGCTTATCTGTATCGAGGGCTAGCCGACTCAACTCGAGTTACCAACAGGAGAATCCCTTCTGCAGACTTGGTGAGCCGACTGGAAATGATTCTCAGGGGCAAGGTGTCCAATGTTGGTGCTCCGGTGGCATACTCGGCCTGGAACTTGCCTCCTGCCAAAGCCTTCACCCTTTTCGTGTCAAATCCACCTGTGACTGATGGCAATTTGGGTCTTAAAATGCGACCCTCTGCTGAGGAAGTTAGTGCTTTCGTTGCTTCGCTTGGGGAGATTCCTGATGACGAACGGCAAGTTCATTTTGAGGTGCCCCTGAACCCTAGTGATGCAGATATAAATGCCATGCTTGATCTGCTAGCTGAGGATTCTTTCGACGCTGCTCCTGCTGGTACATTGGCAGTGGTGCCCCTCCTAGAAGTTGATACAACTTTGGATGTTCAGAAACCTGTCAGTACTCGCCCGAGGCGCCCTAGCCGAACCAATCAGCCTGAGCCTTCTGCTGATGAGCAAAAGAAGAAAAGAAGACGCCTCCGGCGAGTATCCAGTTTTGATGAGGACGCTGGTACCTCAGTTCCTGCTGCTGAAGAAGTGCCTGCGACTGGACTTACTGATGCTGACCCCAATGGGTGTACCCAAACTGCTACTGATCCCAATGTGGGCGCTCCACCTGTTGCTGATCCCAATGGGGGTGCTGCTTGTGTTGTCGGTGTGGATGACGAGGGGTAAGAGAATGAGGTTCCTTTAACTCAAAAGAACAGTCGGCAGTTCATCGCCAGTGGTGAGAGTAGTGGAGTTCCCTCTCCTGCTTTGTCTGCCCTCATTGGTCTACAAGAACTGTCTCTGGCCAACTTTGATCAAACTCTTGAAGATATGGTTCCAGAGGACTTGTTATCGGAGCCAATGGATGATGGTGCAATGGAGGCTTGTGCTGACGTGCCCGATGCTGGGTTGAGGTCATCCCGTGCCTCGTCGACCTTAGAGCGCGATCTTGAGGGCCGGGAGACTGACTTGAATCGTCCTGGTCCTATGGAGGCAGACGAGGGCCCATCAACCTTAGAAGTGGTTACTGCAGAGAGCTTGGACCTCAAGAGTGGTGCTGTCACATGCCCAGCCCCCGAGGGTGTCGCCGGGGATGACTTAGCTCAGGTGGAGAGTGTAAGCCACAGCCCAGCCCCCGAGGGTGCTACCGGGGATGATCCGGCTCAAATGGGCAGTGCCAACTATGACCCAGCCCCCGAGGATGCCCGAGCAGGGTCTCCTTCCTGTACCTCCATGGACGTTCACGTGGGATCTCCTCCACACTCTGGCTGTATGGTGGTAGCCCAGAGTTTGGATCAGGGAATCGCTTTAGAGGGCAGCGTCCCTGCTGACCGAGTGTTGGGCTCTGTTGAAGGTACTGAGTTGATCTCTGCTGATTCGTTGCAAACTGCTCCGGGTGGTGGCTTTACATCTGCTTATCAACTGATTTCTCCTGATTTGGGGATCCCTTCATTCTTCTCCAACCTCCAGGTAATGTGATGTATTTTAATCTTGACTTTTATATTGCCTGAACTGCTGTCGTCACACTTGTCTGTTTTCCTCATCAGGCTTTGGTGGACGGGATGGCCAGCCAGCTGAGGTTTCAGGGTGCTTCCACCCCGGAGGTAGCTTCATCTCTTGCACGTTGGAACCCAGTGTCACTTCAACGTCGCGTCTCTGAATTGGAGGCAACCAATGCTGGTTAGTGCTTTTTTGCTTCTCTCTGCCTTCGCTGTGGACTGCCTTACCTTCTGATCCCATTTTGTTTGATTATGTCTCGCTAGGAGTGACTCGGCAGATTTCAATTCTTGAGGAAAAACACTCCCGAGATCTGGCTGAATTGGCTCAGCGGTGCACTGACTTTGAGGAGAAGTACTCTCAGGGCCAAATTGAACTGGGTCAAGTTTCTGCTGCTTTAGATGACGCCAATGCCCTGAATTCTTCCCTTCATGCTCAGCTTGGCTCTGAAAAGGTAATATACAAAACTGTGCCTTGCCTTGCTGTGCTCTTATTACTTGCTTGGTTTTTGAAGGAACTGACTTTTGCTTGCAGGAAGAAAAGCGTATCCTTGCTGCTTCTCGTGACAATCTTGACAGGTTGTATCGTGATTCTAGCAATTCGCTGACTATCTTGGAGAGGAGTCATCGCTTTACCATGGAAGAATTAGACCTCCAACGTCGTAAGCTGCAGGAATCCATGGATGAGGTAACCCGGCTCAAGCAGTTGATATCAGCAAAGGATGCTACTATCAAAGAACTCCGAGCTTCCAAAAAATCCGTTGCCCAAGAGTTAGAGACTGCTCGACTGGCTGCTAAAGCCGCTGAAGAAACTTCTGTTACTCTCAAGGCCCAGCGTGACAAAGCCCTGGACAAGGCTATTCGGGCGGGACGAATCTTGATGAGGAGACCCGGCGTGGTTGTTCCTGAAGACATAAGGGCTGACGTGAATGCTACCCCTGATTCCTCGAGTCGCCCTTCTTCGTCGATCGCTCCTGAGAAAGACATTGTAAAATAGAGAAACATTTTGCGTGCTCCGAGCGCGCGGTTAGCTTGATCGAGTATTTGTTAGATGACATCAGTTTATCATTCGAATGACATAATTACTCTCTCATTGTATCAGAATTTATTAGTTCGTGAGTTGGCAGTAATGACGCATGATGATTATGAAATTTGTTTGCGGGATATAGAAGTCATCCCCTGAATTACATAGGCGTGAGCATGTTGCACCGGTCTTAAGTTGTTGCCAACTTAAGTCGATTGCTCCGTTAGCAGGGCATAGTGGTCACCCTGGGTTAAGTAAGCGTGAGCATGTTGCACTGCCTTAAGTCGTTGCCGACTTAAGTCGATTGCTCCGTTAGCAGGGCATAGTGGTCACCCTGAGTTAAGTAAGCGTGAGCATGTTGCACCGCCTTAAGTCGTTGCCGACTTAAGTCGATTGCTCCGTTAGCAGGGCATAGTGGTCACCCTGAGTTAAGTAAGCGTGAGCATGTTGCACCGTCTTAAGTCGTTGCCGACTTAAGTCGATTGCTCCGTTAGCAGGGCATAGTGGTCACCCTGAGTTAAGTAAGAAAGCAAGTCAATCGTAAACGAACTGAGTATCCTTGAAACCTCTTTTTTATTGATGACATATTTCCACTTTACAGAGTACATCATCATCCCAGCAGTTTTGAGATACAGTTAGGGATAAAACTTTCTGAGGTGTTCTATGTTCCAGGAGTTCCCAACTTCTGTGCCATCCATCTGAGTGAGGCGATATGATCCGGGCCGAGTGACTTCTGCTACCACGAAGGGTCCTTCCCATAAAGGTGATAACTTGTGTCGTCCCTCCCCCGTTAGAATTCGGTGGAGGACGAGATCTCCTACTGAGAAGGATCGTTGTCGCACAGCCTTGTCGTGATAGCGCCTTAGAGTCTGCTGGTACCTGGCTGCTTGGATTACTGTGTTTAGCCGTTCTTCCTCAAGTACATCTATGTCCTCCAGCCTGGTGACCTCAGCTTCTGCTATGCTTTCAAAGATCAGCCTTGGCGCCCCAAACTTGAGATCAGCAGGTAGCACTGCCTCCGACCCATAGACCATGAAGAAAGGAGTGTTTCCATGCAAAGCTCGGCTAGGTTGGGTTCTTAGGCTCCAAACGACATAGGGTAATTCCCTTATCCACTTTCCTGCGAATTTTTCATTCTTATCGAAGACCTTTTTCCTGAGTGCATCCAATATCATCCCGTTGGCTCGCTCAACTTGCCCGTTGGCTCTTGGATGGGCTACAGATGCATACTTGATCTGAATGCTCTTTTGCTCGCAGAAGTCAAAGAATTCTGAACTTGTGAAGTTGGATCCTAAATCAGTTATGATGCTGTTTGGTATCCCGAATCTGAATATTATGTCTTGTATGAATTCCACAGCCTTAGCAGAGGTTAAAGAGGCAATGAGCTTGAACTCTATCCATTTAGTGAATTTGTCAATTGCTACCAATACATGAGTGTATCCCCCTTGAGCTTTCTTGAAAGGTCCAATCATATCCAATCCCTAGCATGCGAAAGGCCAAGTTACTGGTATGGTCTGCAGTTGCTGTGCTGGCATGTGTTGTTGCCTTGACAAGTATTGGCAGGCTTCGCACCTCTGAACTAACTCGGCTGCATCGTTCTTTGCTGTTGGCCAATAGAATCCTGACCTGAAGACCTTCCCGACTAGTGTTCTGGAGGCTGCATGTATTCCACATTGCCCAGCATGGACTTCCTCCAGAAGTTGCTTCCCAGTGGACGGGAGAATGCACCTCATGAAGACGCCTGATGCACCCCTTCTGTATAATGTCTCCCCAATAAGTGTATAGTGAGCCGACTGTCTTGCAATGCGCTCTGCCGAATTTCTGTCGTCTGGTTCTTCTTCATTCTTTATATACTTAATGATCGGCCTTCTCCAGTCATCAGGGTCTGACTCGGGTTGATCTATGATGTTGCACTCTTCTGTTTGATCCATTGAGATACTTGGCTGCAGAATTTCTTGCACGAAAACTCCGGGTGGGACCTGAGTTCGACTAGACCCCAGCTTGGACAGTATATCGGCTGCTGTGTTCCGATCTCTTTCTACATGATGAAATTCCAGACCCTCGAATTTATCTTCCAGCTTTCGGACGGCAGCGCAGTATTTTCCCATTGAATCGCTTGAGCAATCCCACTCCTTGTTTATCTGACTGATGACTACCAGAGAGTCTCCGTATACCATTAATCTTTTGACACCCAACGATATGGCAATGTTCAATCCATGGATCAAAGCTTCATACTCGGCTGCATTGTTGGAGGCTGGGAATAGCAACTGAAGGGCGTACTTGAGGTGTTCGCCTCCAGGCGCAGTGAAGAGAATCCCTGCTCCTGCTCCCTGCAGCTTCAGTGAGCCATCAAAATACATTCGCCATACTTCTGCAGTCTCCGGGTTGTCTGGTACTTGCTGTTCAGTCCACTCTGATACGAAATCAACCGGTGCTTGAGTTTTGATGGCAGTGCGAGGTCGGAACTCGATGTCATGAGATCCCAGCTCACAGGCCCACTTGGCTATTCGACCGATGGCTTCCTTGTTGTGAAGAATATCCCCTATTGGAAAACTTGTAACTACTATGACTTTATGGTCGTCAAAGTAGTGACGCAGCTTGCGGGCAGTTAGAAGTACTGCGTATAATAGCTTCTGAACTTGAGGGTACTTTTTCTTCGAGGGGCCTAGGACTTCACTAATGAAGTAGACAGGATGTTGTACTGGATAGGCATGTCCTTCTTCTATTCGCTCGACTACCAACGCGGTGCTTACCACGTGAGTCGTGCAAGAAATATACAGTAGCAAATCTTCAGCTGGTTGAGTTGACGTAGCTCGCCGGGGTGGTTTCAGTACTGGTGGTGTTGTCAAGAATTTTTTCAGAGCATCTAGAGCTTCTTGTGCTTCTGAAGTCCATTGAAACTTATCCACCTTCTTGAGTAACTTGTAAAATGGCAAACCTTTTTCTCCTAGCCTAGATATAAATCTACTTAGAGCTGCCATACATCCAGTAAGTCGCTGAACCTTCTTCTGTGATCGAGGTGCTTCCATCTTCATGATAGCTTCAATCTTATCCGGATTAGCCTCAATTCCCCGGTGGCTGACGATAAACCCGAGCAACTTTCCGGCTGGTACCCCAAAAACACATTTCTCGGGATTAAGCTTCCATCTATACCGCCTCAGACTGTTGAAAACCAGTTGCAAGTCTTCGATGAAGTTTTTTGAGTCCTGCGTTTTGATTACCACATCATCCACGTAGGCTTCCACACGCTTGCCCCAGTGGTCGGCTAAGCATGTTTGAATGGCTCTCTGGTAAGTTGCTCCAGCGTTTTTGAGACCAAACGGCATGGAGGTATAACAAAAAGCACCAAACGGAGTAATGAATGCCGTTTTTTCTTCATCTTCCTTTGCCAGACTAATCTGATGGTATCCAGAATAGCAATCCAGGAAAGACAGCATGGAACATCCAGCGGTGGAGTCCACCACCTGATCTATCCTCGGGAGCCCGAAAGGATCCTTCGGACAGTGTTTGTTGAGATCAGTATAATCAACACACATGCGCCAATCCACTTTATTCTTTTTGAGTACAAGAACAGGATTGGCTAACCACTCGGGATGTAACACTTCTCTAATGAATCCAGCCGCGACCAAGCGAGCTAACTCAGTGCGAATGGCCTCTCTCTTGTCGGACGTGAAGCGACGTAATTTTTGCCGAATCGGCCTTGCTTGGGGATAAACCTTCAGTTTGTGCTCGGCCAGTTCTCTTGGGACTCCCAGGCATATCCGCAGGCTGCCATGCGAATACATCTCGGTTATCTTGCAGAAACCGGACGAGCGCGCTTTCCTATTTGTCATCCAGGCTGGAGCTGATGATAGCCGTCTTGCGCTCATCAGCGAACCCCAGGTTGATTCTCTTGGTTTCTTCAGTCGGCCGCATAGAGGTCGTGGTCTGAGCTTCGCCTGCCGGTATTGCGAGGTCCTCCTCAGGCTTAGAGTTCGCCAGTGTGGAGGGAGCTGTCGATGGCTTGGCGGTGAGGGCTGCTTGAATAGCCACTCGGAAACACTCCGCGGCGCCTTGGAAGTCGGCGCGCACGGTTATGATCCCTTGCGGTCCTGGCATCTTCAGTATCATGTATGTGTAATGCGGAATGGCCATGAACTTGGCCAATCCGGGCCTTCCGATGATGGCGTTGTACCCGCAGTCGAAATTCGCCACTTCAAACCTCAGGAACTCGGTTCTGTAGTTCTCCGGAGTTCCGAAGGTGACCGGCATGTAGATGTGGCCCAGCGGGTATTCCCCTTCCGTCGGCACGATGCCGAAGAAAGGAGTGTCCGACTCGTGGAGCTCTTTGAGGTGAACTCCCAAGCCTTGGAGTGTCCGGGGGAAGGTGACGTTGATGCTGCTCCCCCCGTCCACTAACACCTTCTTCACCCGGCTCTCTCGGATCACCGGATCGACGAGAAGCGGGTATTTGCCCGGATGGTCGAAGTTGAGCCATTGATCTGCCCGAGTGAAGGTGATCGGGTGCTCCGACCACCGGTATGGGGCGGGAGGGCCGGTGGTCGCCACCAGTATCTGGCGATCGTTGAGCTTTTGCTGTCTTCTGTTCTCCTGCGATCCGTGTCCGCCGAAGATGACGTTGACTTCCCTGTCAACGCGTGGGAAAGCTCCTCCTCCTCCCTCCTCCTGTCGATGGGGTTGTCGTGGTTCATCTGGTCCTCCCCTCGGCGGAGGAGGAGGTAGAGGTTGGAAGGGTCGGCCGTGTCCGACGGAATGCTTGAAGTCTCGGCAGTTACGAAGAGTGTGGCGCATGTCCTTGTGGTATGGGCACTGGGCGTCGAGGATGTCGTCCAACGTGTGTTCGCCTCCACGAGGTCCTCCTCGGGCGCGAGAGGCAGGTGGTCCGGCGGCGTGCACTTCTTCGCGAGGCCTCTTCTCCCATCGTTTGTCGGGTTGCTGGTTCGTGTCGCGTCGTGGTGCTGCCGATGCGGGCTTTGCTCCTCCGATGAGGTCCTGGGCTCGCTCGTCGGCGGTGATGTAGAGGTCGGCTTCCCGGAACAGCTCCTCGGAGGTAGTCGGTGCCCTCTGTAATATGGCTCGGACGAAAGCCGAGTCATTGGATCCTCTGTAGAAGTCCTCGATCACGGCCGCCTCCGTGACCTCGGGGATACGATTTCTCATGGTCTGAAACCTTTTGAGGTACGACCGGAGAGTCTCGTCCCCCCGGCGCTTGATGGATTTGAGGTCCCATGGTTGCGCCGGCTTGTCGGAGAGGGACTGGAAGTTGGCGGTGAAGCGTCGACTGAAGTCGCCCCAGACGTCGATGCAGTGTCGAGGTAGATGTCGCAGCCATTGCAGCGCGTCTTGCCCGAGGACAATGGGTAAGTACGCGGTCATCACGTCTTCAGATGCCCCGGCAGCTCGAGCAGCGGTGGTGTAGACGGCTAGCCAACCCCATGGATCCTGCTTAGGTTCATATTTGTCAACATTGGATACCTTGAAGTTGGGAGGCCATTGGATGGCCCTAAGGCGCGGAGTAAGAGTGGACACTCCGCACGTGTCCTCCTGTCGTCGAGGATGATGTCTGTCCTGGGGAGGGGAGTTGTGATTGTGGTTCCTCGACCGTCCCCGGGTGGTTCCGCTAGTTGAGGCCGTTGCCGACTCAGTTCTGGTGGCTTGGCTCTGAGTCGGGATGCCATGATTCCTGTCATACTCCTCCCGACGGCGAATTTCGTTCTCATGCCGCCGCTCGCGCGAAGCATTGATGGAGCTTCGCGCGTCTCGGCGACTGTTGATGGCGTGTCGTAGATCGTTCGGCGGGTGAGCAAGCGGTAGAAGATGATTGGCCGCCTGGGTGAGCAGTCGTCGGTAGCCCTCGGCGTCAGGAGTCCGAGGAAGTCCCTCAGCTATCCGAGCCAGTACCCCTCCGACTTCGCTCGGCGTGTTCATGGCTCGGGCGAAGTCGGGGTTCAGGTTGCGCCCGAAGAATGGATTCTCCCGACGCTGCCTCGCATCTTGCTCGGCCTGTTCCTGAGCTCGTCGGCGATCACGTCGTCGGGAGTTCCTTCGTTCTTTGAAGACGCGCTCTTCCGGGGTTTCTCCTACCTCCGAGACCTCATCTCGCGAGACAGGCTGTTCCGGATTCCGCTCTCCAGCCGCATGATGTCGTCGAACGTTCCTGCGCCGGTTCCTTCGTCGTCGGGACTCTCGTTGAGGCGGTTCTTCCCCTGGTGCAGTCGGCTCGTCGTCGGAGACGATAGGCGACTCCGCTCTCCCGATGAAGAGGATGTCGGGGTAGAATGGTGCTGCTGTCGTGGTGACCTTCTTCCCGTTCCCCTTTGAGGCATGAGGAACGGAAAGAGCAACTTGCTTCTCCCCGGTTACCTTCTTTCTTGCGATCTGTGTCCACTCTTTTGTCGGAGAGGTAGGCAGTGGAGTTCTTCGGGTCAGCGAGCCCTCGGCCCCCGGCTTTCCGGAGACGATCCTCATCCGGAGAGTTGGAGGTTGAGCTTCTCCGGTATTTTCGGAGTTCGTTGGGGGAGACTTCTTTTCCGGAGGATCCGCGATACGGTGCAGAATTCCTTCTTCATCCGCTACAAATGAGATTGTTTCGAAGCAGAACACAGATCCGGGACGCAGGGTGATCTTGCTGTAGAAGATGACGACCATTGAGCTAGCTTGGATTGTCGACACACCCCCTACCTGGCGCGCCAGCTGTCGGTGTTTTGGGTCCGATCGCACACCCGGGGTTGCCCCTCAAGGTGTTTTAGGAGTAGGACGGTGTCGACAACTGTAGCAAAATGGTTCGTGCAGATCGCACGAGAGACAGTGGACGAGGTTTACAGGTTCGGGCCGCTTAGAGATGCGTAACACCCTACGTCCTGGTGAGTATGCTTGGTGAATGTGGTTACAATAGAGCTCTCTGGATTGAGAGTACAGAGAGTTGATGTGGATGGCTGAGTAAAGTGTCGATCGTTCTGAAGGGGTGCCCCCTAGGCCTTATATACTCGACCGTGGGGCAGTACACGTGGATAAGATAGCAACAAGTAGCTAAAAGATAGTGAACCTCTTGAGATTATCCCTACGTAACCCTCGCCGACTTATCCTCGCGTGGCTTCGTTGCATGGAGGCTCCAGCGCGGGAAAGCCGGATCTCTGTTGCGGTCATTCGCTCGATGCTGTGGGCCGTCCGGGCTTGTACCAATCCGGCCTCATGTCGTTCTGCTTCGTTGGTTGTTTCTCCCCAGGCCCACGAAAGAATGACCTTACGATCCATTGGGTCCTTGGGCCTTTCGTGAGGTCTTTTACTCTTTTAGTGGACCCGGGGGATATCTATCCCCCACACTGCGGGTCCCACTCTGCTAATGACGGGATAGGAGCCGACGAAACGCGGTGCTAGCTTTCCCTTCATTTGGAACCTTTTGACCCCACGCATCGGGGAGACCTTGAGGTATACGAAATATCCTTCCTCAAATCTGAGTTCTCTCCGTCTGTTGTCTACATAACTTTTCTGTCGACTCTGAGCTTCAAGTAACTTCTTGCGGATCAGGACAACTTTCTCTTCGGCTTCTTTAACAAAGTTGGGTCCTTCTAGTGTCCTTTCCCCTACATTGGACCACACTAGGGGGTCTAGCACTTTCTTCCATACAATGCTTCGAATGGTGACATTTTGATGCTGGCCTGATGGTTGTTGTTATATGAGAATTCGACATACGGTAAACTGGACTCCCAATCCCCGTCGAACGTCAACACACAGGCTCTCAGTAAATCTTCGAGGACCTTGTTGACCCTCTCCGTTTGACTATCTAACTGAGGGTGATAAGCGGTGCTGAACTCTAACTTGGTACCCAAAGCTTGCTAAAGGCTCTTCCAAAATTTTGAGGTGAACTGCGTCCCTCTATCTGACACAGTCTTCCGTGGAATACCATGGAGCCTGACTATCTCTTTAAGATATATCCAGGCAAGGGTGGCTCCTCCAAAAGTGGTTTTTACTAGAATGAAGTGGGCCACCTTGGTGAGACGGTCGATTATTACCCAGATGGAGTCATTCCCTTTTTGCGTCCGGGGCAGTCCGGTTACAAAATCCATGCCTATTTCCTCCCACTTCCATTCAGGCACTGGGAGGGGTTGCAGTAGGCCTACAGGCTTCTGGTGTTCGGCCTTCGTTCGCTGGCAGGTGTCACACCGGGCCACATACTGTGCTATCTCCTTTTTCATCCCTCTCCACCAGTATCTGGCTTTGAGGTCTAGGTACATCTTGGTGGTTCCTGGGTGGATGGAGTAAGCTGAGTTGTGAGCTTCATTGAGCAGGACTTCCCATGCTTCTCCTATTAGTACACACAGATGGTTCTTGAACCAAAGAACTCCTTATTCATCCGCCCTAAGGTCCGGAAGTTGCTCCTTGCGAGCTCTTTCCATAAGTCTTGCTGTCTCCGCGTCCAGGCGTTGAGCCTTGCATATGAGGTCTTCTAGCATTGGCTTGACTTCCAGGCTACCATTGTCTCCTAGACATGCATTTAGCTGAGCTGATTCCTTCTTCCAATCTTCTAAAAAGTTGGTCCCCTTTATCCCGAAAGGTTTTCGGCTGAGGGCGTCTGCCACCACGTTGGCCTTCCCGGGGTGGTAGTGGATCTCGAGGTCATAATCCTTGATCAGTTCAAGCCATCTTCTCTAACGGAGGTTGAGGTCTGGTTGCGTGAAGATATACTTCAGACTCTTGTGATCGGTGAATATGTGGCATTTGTTCCCAATCAGATAGTGCCTCCATATTTTTAGGGCGTGCACTATGGCTGCCAACTCCAAGTCGTGGGTGGGGTAATTCTGCTCATGCGGCTTGAGTAAGCGGGATGCATAAGCAATCACTTTCTTATTTTGCATCAAGACACACCCTAAGCCTTGCCTTGAAGCATCACAGAAAATGACGAAATCCTGGTGTATATCTTGTAGTGTCAAAACGGGTGCGGTCGTGAGCTTCTCCTTGATGATCTGGAAACTTTCCTCACATTTTGGAGTCCACACAAACTTATTATCCTTTTTGAGAAGTTCGGTCATAGGTCTTGCTATGCTGGAGAATCTTTTGATAAAGCGGCGGTAATACCCTGCCATTCCCAGAAAGCTTCGTACTTCACTGACGTTGGATGGCTGTTTCCATTTTGAAACGGCTTCTACCTTGGATGGGTCTACTTCTATTCCTTCTACAGTCAAGATATGTCCAAGGAAGGCTATCTTTTCTAACCAGAATTCACACTTGCTGAGCTTAGCATAGAGTTGATGTGCCCTGAGTCTTCCGAGGACGGTTCGAAGGTGACGCCCATGGTCCTTGCGATTCTTGGAATAGATAAGGATGTCGTCGATGAAGACTACGACAAACTTATCCAATTCTTCCATGAATACCTTATTCATGAGATTCATGAAAAAGGCGGGGGCGTTTGTTAGCCCAAACGACATCACTGTGAACTCATACTGTCCGTATCTGGTGACGAATGCAGTCTTCTGAATATCTGCTTCCTTGATTCTCAGTTGGTGATATCCTGACCTGAGGTCTATCTTGGAGAAATATTTGGCTCCCTACAGCTGGTTGAAGAGATCGTCGATCCGAGGGAGTGGGTACTTATTCTTGATTGTAACTTCATTCAAGGACCGATAATCAATACACATCCTCATACTTCCATCCTTTTTGGTGACAAAAAGGACGGGTGCTCCCCAGGGAGACGAACTGGGACGGATGTACCCTTTTTGTTGCAGCTCTGCAATCTAGAGTTTTAATTCTGCTAACTCTCTGGGGGCCATGCGGTATGGTCTCTTTGCGATGGGCGCAGTGCCAGGAATGAGATCTATATAGAACTCCACTCCTCTTTTATGGTGGCATTCTAGGCAATTCTTCCAGAAATACATCCATGAATTCTTCTATTATGGATATGTTTTCTGCTGCTAGATTAAACATCATTGGATCATTGGCGGGTGGTTGGGCCTTACAGGAAACTGCTTTTCCTTGGCGGTCGGTGAGAAGGACGGTCTTACTTGCACAACTTATGATGCCCTTGTGCTTAGTTAGCCAATCCATTCCTAGGATCACATCAATCCCTTAGGATGGCAAGACGGTTAAGTCCGCCAGGAACACTACCCCACTTAAAAGAATTCTGACTTGGGAGCACTTGAGCTGGCATAGAAGGTCTGACCCTGGGGTTCGGGTGACCAAAGGAATTTTTAGGGGTGTAGAGGGGATGCCATGCTTTTCCATAAAACTAGTGGAAATAAATGAATGGGATGCTCCTGAATCAAAAGGCACAGTAGCGGGAGTAAATTCAACAAGGAACTCACCGAGCACTACTCTCGGAGCTTGCTGGGCCTCTTGAGTGTCGATGTGGTTGACTCGTGCTCTGCCCTGGTACTGGGTCTTGCTCTGCTGACTGTTGGAGGGAGGTGCCAAGGGAATCTTAGGGCCATTCACCGAGTTGGAGTAGGTAGGTCCGGGTGCCTTCAACTGTGGGCAGTTATTCTTGAAGTGACTGGGGTCTCCACAGTGCCAACAGGCATTTGTTGGCGGTTGGTTGCTTGCAACCGAGGGGGCCTAAAAGGAGCTCTGACTCTGCTGACTGTAACACGACGGAGTGGGTCCAGCTGGTCTATTGAAGCTTGGTCCCTTGGGTGGAAGCCCAAAGGATCGAGCTCTCTGGTGACGGTCTTGCTGCTGAGCTCGGAGAACCTGGAATTTCCTCTTAAGGTGCCCTTTTTCTTCCTCTTTTGCCCTTTCCACTTGGATGGCTTTGTTGGAGAGGTGAGAGAAGTTGAGGAAATCTTGACTGGCGAGGATGGTCTTAAGCTCTGGTCTTAGCCCTTTCAGAAAACAGGCCATCTTCCGAGTCTCGGTGCTGACATCGTTAGGCGCGTAACGAGCCAACTCTGAATTTGTGCACGTATTCACTGACAGACCTTCCTCCTTGAGTTAGTTCCTGGAACTCATCTTCCTTGAGTTGAACTATCCCCTAGGGTACGTGGTGCTCACGGAAGGCAGTTTCGAATTCTTCCCAGGTAGCGTCCCTGACGGCCTCGTTGAAGGTATCCCACCATGCTAGGGCCATCCCAGAAAGTTGATGAGCAGCCAAATGAACACACTGATTTTCGGGGCATCCGATGGCTTCCAGTTTCCTCTTGATCGTGCGCAGCCAGTCGCCTGCATCGAGGGGATTGCTAGACCCCGCGAACGTGGGAGGCTTGAGTCTCAGAAATTCTCCCATCTTGTCCTATGGTCTCCCACCACCTGGGCGCTGGTTTTCCAGACTTCTAGTGAGGACTTCAATGAGTCGGGTCTAATTGGCTAGAACTTGGGCCAAATCTAGTGGTAGTTCCGGAGGTGCGGGGAGGTGGGTCTCACTCCCTTCTCCGCCAGCTTCTCCTTCAGCTCTTAGGGGAAAACCTGCTCCAATCCCGGAGGCGGTAGGCGTGGTTTTATCCGAAGCCATCTGCCAGGGGAAAAGAGTTACTACCATGCACATGCCACATTTTTTTCACTAAGTTACTTTATTCATTACACCAGTTCATTACAGCACACAACTACCACAAGTTCATTACACGCGAGTGCTATCTAGGGTACTTCCGAACTCCTTCTCTAAAGTGTCCCCAAACTCCTTGAGAAGGTCATCAAGGCTGGCTAGGGACATTCCCTTGGTGTCGGACGAGTTCCCTATCCTGGTAGGAGGCAGGGCTGGAGGGGCTTCTTCCTTCTGCTCAGTCTGACATCCTTGGCTTTTGGTCTTCTTGCGGATTTTTCTTGCGGGGGCGAGCTTCTTCAGCTTCTTATTGTAATCCATCTTCAGAGTGCGGTAGGCCTCACGAGTGTTGGTTTCCTCGCCTTCCGCTATCTTGAGGCTCTCTTGAAGGGACGCCTTTTCCCTTGTAAGTCCCCTGACTTGTTGCTCTAGGCTTTCCAGCCGGGAGTTTAGGTGAGTGCAGTGGGAGGCAAGGTCATCATATTGGTTATCGAGGGTGTGGAGGTATCCAGCCATGTAGACGATGGTGGGGTCATCCTCGATAGGGTCTCCTCCTGATAGGGCCTGAAGTCTTTTCCTCCAGGTGGGGGTATCTTTGTTGCTGGGTGGGAAGTAGCGAAGGGGGGTTTCAAAGATTACTCTGCTGTAGCCCTGGCATAGTTGTCGGAGGGCTTCTCGGGTGACATTTTGGCAATTGTCTGGGAAGCGGTATCCGGTGAAAGTGACTTGGAAGGAAGGATGGTTTGGATAGTTTTGGCTTTCTCCTAGGTAAACTGCCATGGAGCACTTCTCCATTCCATTCTCGAGATACTCCTTCCAGACATATTCTGGCTTCTTGCGGATTCCCATGCGAAGCGCACAACTTCGCAACAGATGTGGGAACCCCTCCACCTCTGAGCAGTAGGATGTCCTAATGACCAGAGAGTCTTCCATCTGGAATAGGAAAAGAAGGGTCTATCAATATCGGGGGAAAGAGAGAAGATTTTCTTGGGGTAAGAGGTATTTTCTTTTAAGGAAAGTTTTAAGGTCAGGGCTGCGACCTACAGCCAGTCCTATGGCTCTGATACCACCTGAAGCATCCCGATCCTTTGGGACTCCATTGTGATACAATTACTAGTCCCAGGAGGCTAGTAAACACATTCCTTACTTCAAATAGTACAGAGTTTAAATAAAGGTTATTACAATACCGGGGTACAAGCTCGAGAGAGACAGAATATAAAGCGCAGTAGAAAAATATACTAGCCCAAGCCACAGGCAGAACTGGGTGCAGACACAACCCTCTCAATCAAGCATAGCAGAAATGAAGTCTTTGGCTGCTGAAAAACATAAATAAATCTGGGTGAATACACTAGGAATTCCGCAAGCCCACCCCACTCCCGTAAAGAGAAAGAGACCTATGTCATACATGCTTTATTTGGTGGAGTTGAGGTCACTCTTCATTTTCTTAGAGAAAGGCAGTTGCTGTAAGGTTTTTCCCAAGGACTTAAAAGTAACAAAATACTCAACCACCACTGAGTTTCCCGCTCCCGTGGCCTTGTTTTGTTTTTCAGTACACACTCACACACACATTTCCTTGTTCATGGAGGTTATAAAAACACTAATTGTCATACCACACCAGACTCGTCCATACCAGTGGACACGAACTATTTGAATAGGTTTCAACTCTGCGCAGAGGGGTACACTTTACCCACTAGTCCGGTTTCTATGATCTCACCGTCATGAGACCCGAATGCCGGATCTCTTTCTTCCCTCGCACGTCCTAACCTTAACGGTTATACCAGAAGGAGTCAGGCCACCGCCATGTCCAAACCGGACAAAACATTCCCCCTCCTTATCCTCCCGGTGCTCCCCAGCCTTCATAACCCTGGGGTTGAACCGTACGAGTTCAGATTGAGTGACTGCCCACACAGTCTCGAGTGGTTGTACTTATCAAGAGTATAGGTAGTGAAAGATGACAAACCAGTCCTTATATGAGGGGACAATCCTTCTGCTCACGCCTAAACCAGCTGAGCCAACACCTTGGGCCCTCCCCTAAACCAGGGAGTCCTTGATCATCCCACTCCCAAGGTGATGAGGGTGAGTACCCTTCATCGCACATCCTCGTTTTTTTAAAAGAAACCTTATTTGAAGTAACATATTGCCCTTTCTCCCAACCCACATTTCGTATCCAAAAGATATATGTTAATGCGGGCTATCTCTCTACTCACAATGCAAATATCCCACCCTAAAATCCCAGCCTAGGCAGTGGTAGAAAGAATAGGTAATTTATGCATCAAGGGAAGGATGGACTTGCCTTCGTCGAAGCTTTCTTGGCACAAAAGATCTACTTCCGGGAGATCAGGCTCCGACCCTTCTTCTGGGGCTACGGGTTCTGGATTGACGGTCCCCGCTTCTTCTAGTAAAACAAGCAATAAAACAATACATCAACAGTGGTTTACTAATTGTAGTGTGTCATTTTCTAACATTATTAGTACATGTGTCTTTAGAAATTACTTTTGATAATTTTTGGTGCATAAAATATTGAGAAGTATTAATTAAAGGAGAAAAGGCTAAAAAAGGAAAAAGAAAAGGAATTTCAGCACTGGTGGCCCGGGGGGGGGGGAATTCTGGCACAGCCAGGCACAGCGCGCGCGGGCGCGAGGGCGCCGGCCCAGTTGTGGCCCAAGGCGGGTGACGGCGCGGGCGCGTGAGGATGATGCCGTCGCCGCGGGGCCCACACGCCAGCGAGAGCGGAAGGGGGGAGAAACGGCGCCACGGTCGACGGTGGGGCGAACCGGCTGCCCGCAGGGGAGAACCCGGCCGCCGGTGGGCTCAGCGGCGATTCGCCGCCGGTGGCCCGGTTCTTGGGCAACGGGTAGGTGCCTTAGCACGGGGAGGGGCTGGCGAACCTAGGGGCGGGCTCAATTTGGCTAGAGGGGGCCGGGAGGGGGCTGTCCGCGGGGAGGTGGCGGAGCTCCGCGGCGGGAGTCGCCGCCGGTGAGCTTCGGGCGGGGATTGGGGTAGGGGAGTGGCGTCCTGAGTTTACGATGGTGTGGCGAAGCTGGTAGGCCTAACTAATTGCTCGTTGGACCAACAGAGGGGAAGGGAGAAGAGGGGGAAGGCTTACCGGAGAGGAAGACGACGGCGGCGCTTCCGCGACCGAGCTCGGGTGAGGGGAGGAGAGGGGTGGCTGAGGCTGGTGCGGGGCAAGGGAGTGCTCGGGGCGATCCTTTTATAGGCGCCCGAGGGGAGGGGAGCGGCGGAGCTCGGTGGACGCCGGTGAGGTGCACAACGCCGGCATTAATGCCGCACAGCGGCGACGATGAGACCTCACGGCGGGGGGGGGGGGGGGAGGCGGTACCGGGCAAGGATACAGTCAAGCGGCGAGGACGGGGCGATGCCAAACTCTCCTGTGCGGCGCGGGGATGGGTGAGGGGACGGCGGTCGGAGGTGACCGCGGCGAGCCGTACACGGGGAGGACGACGAGGCGGCTGACCGGTGGGGCCGGTCTGCCAACGGGAGTGAGCGCACGAGAGAGAGCGGCTGGCGGGTGGGGTCAGCTCGTCAGCGAGAGGGAGAGGGAGCGCGGAGCGGCTGTGCGCGCGGGAGCAGGCCGGAAATGGGCCGAAGGGGGGGGGGGAGAGCGGCCGCGGCATGGGATGGATTCAGCCCAGTTAGGGGGGAGAGAGAGTTTCTCTTTTTCTTTTTATTTTCTAATTCCTATATCCATTTTTATATCCTTTTCTTTTGAACAATTAATTTAATAGATAATCTTGGTGCTGGAAAATAAAATCTAAGTGAGATGTGCATATTCAAACAAAGTGTATGCATATGATGGGCAGACCTAGGGGAGATTTAGGATAGATAATAAGAAGGGGGGGGGGTTAGATTAGGGTTTCAAACCTGAGTTAGAAATTGGGATGTTACAGCACCGGACTGTCCGGTGTGCACCGGACAGTGTCCGGTGCGCCAACGGCTACAATTCTGCAATGGTCGGCTGTGCCATTTTAGGAAGGCGATCTGCACCGAACCATGAACAGTGCCTGTCCGGTGGTGCACCGGACTGTCCGGTGCGCCACCCGACAGAAGGCAATAATTGCCTTCCCAGATTGCCTCCAACGGCTACTAGCTGCCTTGGAGCTATAAAAGGGACCCCTAGGCGTATGGAGGAGTCACCCAAGCACTCTTTGATCATCTCTAAGCACCAAGACTCCATTCTCGCGCATTTGATTCTTTGTGATAGTGACTTGAGCTCTATTTGAGTAGAGAACTCCTCGCATTGTGTTGTGAGCTCAAGTTATGGCTTGTGTGCGTGGTTGTGCTCGTGCTTTGAGTCTTGTGTGTGTTGCTCTCCCCTCCCTTACTTTCGTGCTTCTTTGTGATCCTCATTTGTAAGGGCGAGAGGCTCCAAGTTGTGGAGATTCCTCGCGAACGGGAGATAGTAAAAGAAAGAAAAACACCGTGGTATTCAAGTTGATCATTGGATCACTTGAAAGGGGTTGAGTGCGACCCTCGTCCAGTGGGACGCCACAACATGGAGTAGGCAAGTGTTATACTTGGCCGAACCACGGGATAAATCACCGTGTCTCTTGTGCTTGTTTTCTTCGTGACCATTGTGTTTCACCAGAGCTTGGTCCTTAGCCACTTGATTCTATTGAGCTAACACTTAACCAAGTTTTTGTGGCTACAAGTATTTGATTTTTATAGGATCACCTATTCACCCCCCTCTAGGTGCTCTCACAAGCTCAAACTGGGTCGAACCGAGCTGACTTGATATCTATCCCAAGCTCAGCCTTTAAAGACCTTAATGATTGTACAATTTTTTTGAGTGGTGATGAGGAATCACTAGGACTTGAAGTTCCTTACCCTTCGCTATTTGAGCATCTATGTATCTTGCGAACTGCACTATGCTTGATATTGCATTCACATTGAGTTTGGTAGCTAGGCATAGTGTGAACACATCTAGAATACGTTGGACATGTGATAAGACTATACTAAGATACATCAAAGGCACTCAAGGTGCCGTTTGGTTCACATACTGGTAACGCAATGGGAAACCACTAACGTTAAATCATGTTTGTTTAAGTCTAACCGTAATCGATACCACACTACAAATGGATACCACATTATTCAAATTTGTTATCGTCCATATTCGAGTGTGAATCGTTATCATTACCATTTATGTTACATTTCACGAACCAAACGCCACCCAAGATCTTGGACTGTTTTCTCAAGACAAAAGGATCAAAATCCGATGGGATATGTAGATGTTGGATATCTCTTGGATCCCCTAATGTTAGATCCCATCATGGTTTTGTGTTTCTCTTTGGTGCTATTGCTATATACTAGAATCGAAGTAAACACATACTAGTAGCGATGTCTAATAACTACATATATGAAGTCACATGTGAATGTGTTTGGCTACAACAGATAAGTAATCACATCCATGAGTTGTATGGTTTTGACACCTCAAATGCCCCACATTTATCTACAAATAGAAACATGTTATATTAGAATAGTATGGCAAAACATATTTCTCCTATTTTTTCTATCATCACGAACTCTATAATAAGGGTGAAGAAAATTGTGCAAGTTAAGATAATTTTTTCTATCCTAATTTGACTAATTTATTCATCAAATTCTTGCTTGTGATCACATTCAAAAGTTCAGTTTAAGGTATAGAGATGAGCCACTTAAGAAACCTACACGGTTCAGAGGGAGAGCACCCTTAACTATTAGCCTCTGTCATTTGATCTTGAAAATCACTTTATTTTTTCCTTTGCTTTTTTTGGAGTTTTAAGGAGGCATGAGTTAGTAATGTCATTTGTCCAGAGAGTGTTAAGAAACTCTATAAGGCTTTGCTCGTTTATCTTGGAATACACCCAAAATTGTTCCCGCTAATCAAATCTTATATAAATTGGGCAATCAATCCGGGCCACAAATCCGTGGAAAACTGAACGACCCCTAATGAATTATATGGGACAATACCAAACATATCTCTAGAAACATATTTAGTTTCTTATATAATAGATAGGTAGCCCTTTTCAATAGATAATAAAAGAAGAGTTCATCTATTATGTTTTTCTTACCTCTATTTATGCTTGCATTGTCACGGAAAGAGATTCAATAAATAGATCTTCTATATCTTTTTATGTCTCTATTACTAAAGGAAAGGTTTAAAATACTAATATAATATCTGCGACCATATTAGACCGTCTCCAACGGTTCACCCATATAGTCAATCAAAACACTGTTATAATGTAGACTATACTATTTACACAGAGTGAAGTTTGAATATAGAGATAAGATGGGTAGACACTTAGAGATAGCCTCACACTCAACATAACTAATTGAATACCAACAACCCACAATGTGCCTAACCCGATTCTGGCCCACTGTCCATCCATTCAAGGAATCCACTAGACTTCGCACAGCCAATGCACTGGGCGCCCGAGTCCATCTACTCATTCTCCACGGCTCACTACAACCGCACGGCCCAGTCCAACTTCTCGTTCCCCCAAACCCTAATCCCTTTCTCCACTGCCACGTTGTATATAAGCCGCCGCCAGCTTCAACGCAGCTGCCCTCCCAAACCCTCGCGCCGCCGCTCCCCAGCACACCGCTCCCAGCGCGCCAAATCGGCGGCAACCTCGGACTCTTCACTCACCCAGCTATGGCGGAGCGAGGCGGCGAGCGTGGCGGAGAACGCGGCGGCGAGCGTGGCGGTTTTGGCCGCGGGTTCGGTCGCGGCGGGCGCGGCGACCGTGGTGGTCGCCGTGGTGGCCGGCGCGGCGGCCGCCAGCAGGAGGAGGAGAAGTGGGTGCCCGTCACCAAGCTCGGGCGCCTCGTGAAGGAGAACCGGATCAACAAGATTGAGGAGATCTACCTGCACTCGCTGCCGGTCAAGGAGCACCAGATCGTGGAGACCCTCGTCCCGGGGCTCAAGGACGAGGTGATGAAGATCACGCCCGTCCAGAAGCAGACCCGCGCCGGGCAGCGCACGCGCTTCAAGGCCTTCGTCGTCGTCGGCGACGGGGACGGCCACGTCGGGCTCGGCGTCAAGTGCGCCAAGGAGGTCGCCACCGCCATCCGTGGCGCCATCATCCTGGCCAAGCTCTCGGTCGTGCCCGTCAGGAGGGGCTACTGGGGAAACAAGATCGGCCAGCCGCACACTGTGCCCTGCAAGGTCACCGGCAAGTGCGGGTCCGTCACCGTGCGCATGGTGCCGGCGCCCAGGGGGTCCGGGATTGTCGCTGCCCGCGTGCCCAAGAAGGTCCTCCAGTTCGCCGGCATTGAGGATGTCTTTACCTCGTCCCGTGGCTCCACCAAGACACTCGGTAACTTCGTCAAGGTATACCTGTTTAGATCTTTGGCTAATTACGCGTTATTACTTATTATTTGCTTCCTATGGTACTGTACACACTATGCATTGTTTGTTAATGTTATCTGCGCATCTTTCGATAGATTCTGTGTCCATTACTCCATTTATGGTCTAGATTTGTAACTTCAGACTGCATTTAGACTTATACAAATTTAGACAAAAAATGTAGTCTAAAGTTACAAATCTTTTGATATTTGTAACTACGAAGCTACCTAGCGTAGTTGTTTACTTGTATTTGTCTTCTATTAGAACTGAAATTTGAATGGGGCTTGTTATTATTTGGGCTTTGCGTCATGTATAATAGTGTGTTTGGTTTGAGGAATGAAGTGATCCATCTTCTTCTCACTCCTCACTTTTTTATTTGGTTTGTGGAATAGAATGGGTTGATCCATCATCACCTCATTCCTCATAAGCTAATAATTAGTATATAAATGAGGAGTGAGTTGATTCCACCAAAATTGATGGAATGAACCTATGATGCATCACCTCATGAAGCATAGAGTGACTCCACAAACCAAACACATCATAACTTCCTTGGTAGGGTTAGTATATAAATAGAATCGCAATAAGTTGTCATTGCTATTTGGCCACTGCTGCACAGAGGCAGAATCAGCACAAAGTTCCATTGATTGTACCTCTACTACACCATGGTTCACCTTCACATGTGAACATTAATTGGCAACGGAAATCACAGAAAATTATTGCTGTCCGGTGACAGCCCATGGAGCAGGGGCGGCTCTGCCCAGTGCTGCGTTGTCTACCATAACACTACCTGTGGCATATGGTGATGAAACCAGTGTATGACTGATACATAGTTGTTGTTTTTTGTTCTGTCCAATCTGTTATTTATATTAAATTATGCACTGAATCATTCCATGTACGCACAATGCAAATCCTGCCCTGTTTATAGTCTTTCACAAATTTTGTATTTTTGTCCAGCCAATGCGTATATTGTGACTTTCATTCATGTTTTCATGCTTGTTTTTCGGTCAGTGAAGCTAATTTCAGTCTGTAAGCTAAATGTCGCTTTGCATGATTTCCATTCCAATGAACTCTTGTCTGAATACGATTATTTGTTCCGTGATGTTTGTGATTCCATGTTTCTTTTTTACCATCTTTGAGGTGGAATAGCATATCATTTGATGCCTAAATGTACTGGTATAGCTAATCACCTGATCTCTATTTGAGTATAGCTTCAGTACAACGTAGACTGTCTTTCATTTTGTTAGTGTGGGAAACTAAATAGCACATGTCACACCCTTGCGAATTGCAGGCAACCTTTGATTGTCTGATGAAGACCTACGGCTTCCTCACTCCTGAGTTCTGGGCCGAGACCAAGTATGCCAAGACCCCGTTCCAGGAGTTCACCGACCTCTTGGCTAAGCCGACAAAGGGTCTTCTGATCGAGGCTCCCACCGAGACAGTGGAAGCTTGAACGTCTTAGTTTACTGTTCCAAGTGTCGCGAAAAGAGTTTTCTGTACTAGCTACATATTTTAAATGTTATTTTGAATTATGATGAGAAACCAAGGTATGCACCCAAGATAATTGATGTCCTGTTGTTTTCGTATGTGGGTATCGAACCCCAAAGATGTCCTATTGTTTTCTGTACTCCGCATGTGATGAAAATCTGTCCTGCCTGTGTTAGGCCATCTGCACTAGTCTACGCATAGATTATCCAAAAACACTTCTGCAGAGTTTGAATTTGAATATGTATGAGGATGGGTAAGCTGCTGGAGATAGTCTTATAGTGTTCTTCAACACGCGATGAATGCCATTAGGGATGAAAACGGTTTTAGAATTTTTTGGTATTCCGGAAACAGATTTCAAAATTTTTTAATCGGATTCATCGGTAACGGTATTTTCGAAAACGGAATCGGTTTTTGGAATTTTCTATCGGAATCGGTATCGGAATCGGTGTGGTGTTTTACCGACCGTTTTCTTTGGTTACCGGTTTTTATCAGAAATTACCGGATTTGTGTCTCGAAATTTTTCGAAATTATGTCTTGTAATTTTTTTGGAATTTTTCAGCATTTGATTTTTTCGCCTATACGTCTATGGGTAAGTATTACTTATTTTTGTATATTTTGGACGTCTTAAGATTTTTTTTTGGGATAGATGGTGTTGGAAGACGGTTGAGATTAATGATTTGGTCTCTCGAATGAATCAACACTTTTCTATGCACATGTTATGTATTAGTAATATACTAGTCGATTGCCCGTACGTTGCGACATCTTATAACAATACCCACGTAAACTATCCACCAAAAAGATCTCAAGATTTTTTATTGATTGTCTCTACTCTCTGTATAATATTTTTTGATTTGGTTAACTGATGTTATTGTTTAATCCATGCAATATGTCTTGGTACAACACGGCCAATGAAGTGAACGATTAGAAGAGAGTTCACAACGACTGACTGAACGAACAGAGATTATAAAATGATATAATTTCACCATACAGAGACCAAATAAAAGAAAGTTTGTGAGCTCAAGTTTCTAAAATAAGTCACATGAGGTCAAACTGATAAAAAAGATAGATAAAAAATATGGAGTGATTGCTAAAGTTGGGCACCAATAAAAACTGTATGTGCTCCATATAAATTATGCTACTTCGTAGCAATTACTAACGTTTAAAACCAACAAATAACCTTTTATTTTAGTGTTAGTGTGACAAATCATTGTTGCTCCATCCAATTCAGCAACCTGAAACACCATGTAGTCCATTGCGCCAATGTGGTTTCAGAAACGACCTAATGCTTGCGAGAGCCAAGGCCACCCTACCGTGCTTGGTTGTAGCCTCGGCCCGTAGTGCTGGCCCGGTCCGACATGATTATATATTTTTTATTTTACAAAAAACGTATATACATATATACAGTTTATATTCAATATTAAAAATATTTGAACATGATGTTCTACTGGTTAGACAGTTTCACCCAATGTCTCCCGCCCTTCTTCTATCAGGTCATGGGTTTGAAGATCACCTCCTGCACCATTTTTTTTAACATTTTACGCTGATTTAATCAAATGGGCCGACGGGCTAACGGGCTGGCCCGACACAGTCAGTAGGCCGGCATAACGTGCCTGGGCCACAGTTGTGGCCCACGTGCGTTTGGCCCGTGTCGGGCCGCCGTTTGGCTATCTATAGGCGTGCAACGGATTAATTTGAAATAACTGTGAGGGGTTATTTATAAAAAGATAACGCGGGATGACTGTTGAAACTGGTGCTTTAAGTATAGTATAGATTATGATAGAGAGCTGACAATCTGTCTTTTCCACACACTAGATTTTAGGGTTTTCCTGTGAGACTATGAAAAAACTCTTTATGTGAGGAAAAATATTTCATGAGTAAGCATGCCATGTTAGCTAAATCGAGTGGATATTGTGAATTGTGTACTCGTGATCTTTATGAACTTGTTATACTGTGAACTTGTTATATTATGAACTTGTGATCTTTGTAAACTTTTTATATTTTAAATTTGTGATCCTCGTGAACTTGTTATATCATGAATCGTGAACTTGTGGTCTTTGTGATCTTTTGTCAACTTTGTTGTATTGTGAAGTTTGATATGTTTACCGATCGTATTTTAGATTTCGAACGTTACCGATGTATTTTCCGCACCGAACTTTCGTTTCCGATGTTTCCGAAATATCGATATCGTTTCCATTTCCGGAGTTACCATTTTCGATTTTATTTCCGATAAAAAATATGAAAACGATAATGGTTTTAGTGTTTACCGACCGTTTTCATCCCTAAATGCCATGGTGCTGATTGCACATCTTTAAATCATATATACTGAATTTTTTTGAACAATCTTTTGTCAACATCAACATAGCTTTTTAGTCGCAAGCAAGTTAGGGTAGGCTAGAGTTGAAACCCAACAAGATGTCACCAAAAGAGGAAAGAGAGAGTAAGGGGAGGTAAAAGCTTTTAAGAGCACTAAAAGGAAAAATGCCTAATCACGGTTCGAGCATGTGTATAGCTTCTTTTCAAGCACTTCTATACAAACACAACTTTATTGGGATATTCCATTCTTTCAAGCCTCTTTTGATTGTCAACTCCTATGTCAAGTTTGGTCGATCTCTACCTCTCTTCATATTATTGTCCCGTCTTATGATGTCTCTGGGTCTCCGGTGGACATGCCCAAACCATCTCAACCGGTGTTAAATATGCTTTTCTTCAATTGACGCTACTCCTAGCCGATCGCGTATGTCATCGTTTCTCACTCGATCCAATCTTGTGTGCCCACATATCCAACACAACACATGCATCTCTACGACATTTAATTATTGAATATGTCGTCTCTTAGTAGGCCAACACTCAGCCCCATATAACATAGCAGGTCTAATCGCTTTCCCGTAGAACTTGACTTTCAACTTTTGTGACACTCTTGTCGTATAGGACTCCCGATGCTTGATGCCATTTCATCCACCCGCTTTAATTCTATAACTAACATCTTCATCAATAACACCATCTCTCTATAGCATCGATCCCAAATAATGGAAGGTGTCCTTCTTTGGTACTACCTGGCCTCCCAAACTTACATTCCCATCCTCACTAATTGTAGTACCAAAGTCACATCTCATATACTCGGTTTTGGTCTTGCTAATTCTAAATCCTTTTGACTCTAGGGTCTGATGCCATAACTCTAGCTTTCTATTTACTCATTTCCGACTTTCATCTATTAGAACTACATCATCAGCGAAAAGCATACACCAAGGGATACCTCCTTGTATATCCCTCATGACCTCATCTATCACTAAGGCAAATAGATAAGGGCTCAAAGCTGAACCTTGATGTAGTCCTATGTTAATCGGGAAAACATTTGTATCACCATCAGTTGTTCGGACACTAGTCACAACCTTGTCATAAATGTCCTTGATGAGTGTAACATATTTTGTTGGGACTTTATACTTATCCAATGTCCACCACGTGAGATTCCTAGGTATTTTATCATAGGCCTTTTCCATGTCAATAAAAACCATGTGCAAGTCCTTCTGCTCCTTATATCGCTCCATGACCTGCTTTATTAAGAAAATTGCTTCAATGGTTGACCTTCCAAGCATGAATCCAAATTGGTTCATGGTGATATGTGTCATTACTCTCAGGTGATGCTCAATAACTCTTTCCCATAGCTTCATAGTGTGACTCATGAGCTTATGAAAGGGAAATGGACCTAATCATTTCCTATAATCGATTTTGGTGGTTGACGTCCATCACAAACCACGTGGACTAACTAGTTTGTCAAGATGTCATTTATCTCAGGTGCATAAGGTTCAACACAAACCAAGAAAGAAATTCAGTTGGGGACACAAACAAATTTGGAGCAAAGGACTTGAGAGTGTGCTGCCTTTGGCGCACCGGACAGTGTCCGGTGTGCACACCAGGCCCAAGCACAAACGAATAGGCCACTCTCGGGAATTCTCTGGGCGCACTCCGCTATAATTCACCAGACTGTCTGGTGTGCACCAGACATATCCGATGAGCCAGCGGAGCAACGGTTACTGCACGTCAACGGTCGACTGCAAAAGTGAACAATAGTGAACAGTACGTGGCAGAAGTCAGAGCGCAGAAGTCAGAGGTCACCGGACATGTCCGGTGCAGCTATAGGACAAGGGTTCCAACGGTCGTCCGCTCCAAAACCCCAATAGGCTTGCTGACGTGGCGCGCACTGGACAGTGAAGAGTACATGTCCGGTGCGCCACCGGACTATCCGGTGTGTCCATCGTCAACAAACTCAGCCAACAGCTAGGAAGTGGTTGGAGGCTATAAATACCCTCCAACCACTTCATTCATTGGCATCCAAGTTTTCTGAAGTTCCTATTCAATACAAGAGCAAAGCCAACCACTCAAAGACACATTCAAAGCATTCAATCTTCTCCAAGTCACAAAATCAACTCAACCACTTGGTGATTTGAGAGAGAGAGTTTTTGTGTTCATTTGTGCTCTTGTTGCTTGGATTGCCTTTCTCCTTTCCCATTCTTATTCTCTAAGTGCTTTGTAAAGCTAGCAAGAGACACCTAAGTGTGTGGTGGTCCTTGCGGGGTCTTAGTGACCTGATTGATTAAGGAGAAGGCTCATCCGGTCTAAGTGACTGTTTGAGAGAGGGAAAGGGTTGAAATAGACCCGGCCTTTGTGGCCTCCTCAATGGGTACTAGGTTCTTTGGAACCGAACCTCGGTAAAACAAATCATCGTGTTCACTCGTTTGATCTTCGCTTGATTTGTTTGCCCTCTTTCCTCTCTCAAAAGTTTTTCTTGCTAATATTGATTTGAGTTTGCTCCCAAACGTCATCCGCATTAATTGAGCAACTCATAGCAAGGGAAACAATCTTTCACACTCAAGTTTAATTCTAACGCTAACCCCGGCTCTAGTGTGTGTTTAAAGTTATAAATTTCAGGTTTCACCTTGTTGGGGACCTTCGTCCTCCGAAGGTCCTCAAAAACATGATTAACAATGTTTCCCAAGCATAATATATGTACAGGAACCTTCGGACTCGGGATGAAGCTGTACACAATATGGAAAGTAGGATCGAAACGAAGGTTGAACCAGCACCGAAGCTGCGCGCAAGGAAGCTTCGACTTAGTAGCAGAAGGAGGAACCGACTTAAGGAGGAAAAGGCTATCTAGTCCTCGACAGATTGTTATTAAGTCAATAGTGAATATGAAGGGCATGCATGTAATTTTACATAGGCTGCGTCCTGTGCCTATAAATAGATGAACAGTTCTCCCGTACTGTTCACGCTGACTTGTATTAACCGTTGCGTCACGCTTGGATTTGTCACCTTCTGTCAGGCCGAAGGTATAAATGTAATTTAATATTATTTATGTTTATCCATGACAATTGAAGAAAAGATATTAATAGTATTATATGATTACATGATTATTTATGTTGTCTTTTATATTTCATATACTTCTTCTTCCATTAATCTATACTGTGATGATGAAGGTTCATCCTTCATAACCTTCGTCTGAAGATCATTATATCCTAAGGGGAATAATGCTTCGAAGAACAAAGGGCCTTAACCTTTAATGTTTTGTGTTGCCTTGTTCTTAATTTGTAGTATTTGAGAACAAGACTCCAACATTGGTGCCCACCTCCGGTGTACTCACTTCCACAACCTTCGGCAAACCAGCCTTCGTTATGCCGCTGAAGAAGACAACAGCGCCAGGGGCTGCTGCACTGTAGCCATTGGACACAAACCAGGAGACTCTCTCTCTCCGAGAGGCTCGAAGCCAGAAGAGAAAGGTCACTAGTCCAACATTCCAGGAGGAAGAGTTGGACCAGGAGATCAGGGATATGGAAATCATTCATCAACAAGTACAAAGGAAAAAAGAGAAGATGGCTCGACTGGCCGATCTTCAAAGGAAGATCGATGAAGCTACTGAGGAAGTTCGTCATCTTACTCAAGATGACCAAGACCGAAGGCCTCAATACAGGGAGCTTCATCAAGAGGGCTTATTCAACGAAGATGGATGGTATGATGATTTTAATCATACCTTTACTTTTGATGATTCTTCTCCCTTGGCAGCAGAATTGCAGGCTATTCCATGGCCACAATCCTACAAGCCACCCCAGCTACCCATGTACGATGGGCACTCAGACCGAAAGCAATTTTTGATGAGCTATGAGGCAACAATATCCTCATACGGAGGCAACGCGGCTGTCATGGCAAAGTCCTTCGTCATGGCAGTCCAGAACGTAGCCTAAACATGGTATTCTTCTCTTCGGCCAGGAACAATCACGTCGTGGCAGAAGCTCAAGGATATGCTGATTACCAGCTTCCAAGGCTTTCAAACGAAGCCAGTCACAGCTCAGGCCTTGTTCCAGTGCACACACGACCATGAGGAATACCTTCAGGCTTATGTTCGAAGGTTCTTGCGACTAAGGGCACAGGCGCCCATAGTGCCCAATGAAATTGTCATTGAGGCCATGATCAAGGGTCTTCGGCTAGGACCTACGGCTCAATACTTCGCCAGGAAGCCTCCACAAACTTTGGAGAAGCTGCTTCAGAAGATGGATGGATATATCCAGGCGGACAACGACTTCCGCCAAAGAAGGGAGGAAGCTTACAGATTCTCTGAGATGACCAGGGGCTTTGGAGGAAGAATCCATCCCAAACATGTCAGATCGATACACAGGTCCAGTCAGAGTGATGACAAAGCAAGCCAACTTCAAAGGCCACAACATACCTCACAGTATTCGGGGCAGCAGCAAAGTTCTTTTAGGCCTCCAGCTCCAAGGGGCAGAGGTGCCAGGGGCTTCGAAGGAAGATATGGGGATCATCCCAAGAAAATCTATTGCCTATTCTGTGGTGAGGACAAGGGCCATACTACAAGAATGTGCCAAATTACTATTCAGAAGCAAAAGGAGATCGCAGAAGCCAAAGCTCGACAGAATCAGCCAAAGCAGGTCTTGCACACCGCTTCGTGCCATTCTCCCGACAAACCATAGTATGTGGGCAATCATCCTTCAGCCTCTGTTGCTTCAGCTAGCCATTCTCAGGCTTCTTGGCCTCAGCTTCCACCGTCACCACCACTGCAACCTACACATTCCCGAAGCCTGCAGCCAGAAGGGCACCAGCACTCTCAACAGCAACACGAATTCAGGGAGGAATCCGAAGCTTGTACAGTCAACAGCACTGTGCCAGAGGCAAAGCACATTTATTAAGCAATATCCTCCCTCTGAAATATTTTTATGTTTTATGTCATTTTGTTTTTCAGTGATGAATAAATAATGTAAATCTAGTTTTAAATCCTTGTAATACTTTTTGCTTTTATCAAGATGGAATATATCTTCTTTGCAGACTTATGAAAACTGAAAATTGCCAAAGCTATAAAAAGCCGTTCCTAAGGGAACGCAGCATAAGTTCTGCCGGAGCTATAAAAAGCCGTTCCTAAGGGAACACAGTGTAAGTTCTGCCGAAGCTACAAAAAGTCGTTCCTAAGGGAGCGCAGTGTAAGTTTCCTGCTCAAAAGTCGTTCCAAAGGGAATGCAGAGCCAAATACCGCCGAAATATAAAGAAGTTCAAAAGACGTTCCTAAGGGGATGCAGAACTTACACCAAAAAGTCAACGGTGATACCGCCAAAATAGAAAGCGAAGAAGTTCAAAAGACGTTCCTAAGGGGATGCAGAACTTACACCGAAAAATAAGCGGTGAAGCCGAAAAATAAACGACAAAGATATTCCAGACGTCCCTAAGGAGATGCAGAGCTTGTGTGTTTCACTATGGGTGTGTGGGTGTGTCTGCGGCATTAGCATCATTTTTGCATCAATTCATCACATCATTCCGCATAGCATCACATCATACATCATATCACATCAGTAACATGAGAATCGAAAACAGAGTTGATCTTTAGAAAATGCTTCGTAGAAATGAAAATGTGCTAAGGCACAAAACAAGCTGTGAGAAATACATGCTTCTTCATCAGCCCTATCACAAAAGAAGGATTCCTTTTCCAAAGCGTGGATATTTTTCTTCGAAGCATGGGTATTTTTACGAAGTATGGATCTTTTCCTTTCCGAAGCATGAAAAGAAGGGAATGTGTTTTTTCGCCGAAGGCTCAAAAACGGTATGTATGTAAAGTTTCATGCATCGTAAAGAAATGAATTACAATAATTTACATATTCGACTTAAAGCCATACACAACAAATATTAGTCTTGTTACAATAAAGGTACATTGACCACCTCAAAATGTTTTTACAAAAAAGTGCTATTCCTCTTTAAGAACTTTCTCAGCAACTTCATGCAGCAATTTGTCAACAACTTCATCAACAATGGATTCAGCTATGTTTATAATGTCCAATGCTTTCTTCGTTTCTGGATCCGATAGGGGATTGAACGGTTCCGGCGGCGGAGATAATTCAGCTAAAGCAGGAAAAAGTTAATCAGTCTGAAGCCATAAAAACAATAACGAAGCTAATAGCCAATAAACAATACCTATACGTCTTTCACGTTCCGCAGCTTCTTTAGCCTGTCTCGCTTCTATCCGGGCGTCATGGGTGTCTTTTTCACTTTTCTTTATAATCTTATGGGCCATCTCTCGGCTATCATTTACCCAAACATCATTGTAGAATTTTTCGCCCATTAAGGTTGCTTTAGCTGAAGGATCCTTCGTGTCACCAAAGGAGAGGGCAGCTTCGGCTTCGACCATGGCCCTGACGTGATCACATCCTGCTTTCTCCAAGATAGCTGAAATCCCCCGCGCACCGGAAAACACGCAGACATCCCCGCGATCGCTTAAAATCTCTTCAAAAGATTCAGCCTCTCCACTTATCCATTCAATAACACCTTCGGGGTTGCCTCGTATAAAGTTTTCTTCGGTCGAATAGGCACCCACATTGGTGAAGCTATCCTTTATCTTTTTCACGCATTCCAAAGATTTTTCAAAACATCTTTCCTTGGATGAGCGAAGTTCTTCAGTAGTTTTTTCTAAATTATTTTTCCAATATTCGCTGTTATATCGGTCAGCTTCTGCGAGTGCGCATTTTTCTTTAGCTTCTGCCAGCTGTTTTCAAAGGTCTTCAATTTCAGCTTTCTGGATTTCAGCCTGAACTTTGTAATTGGCTTCATCTTCTTTCACTTTGTCAACCAGAGAAATTAAGATTTTGTCTTTTTCAAGACCTTCATTTCTCAATTCAATCACCTCTGTACGAAGGTTGTTCAGAGCCATTGTATAGCCTTCGTCTTCAATATTTTTCTGTGCCCTAAGGGCATTGCTAAGAATCAAGCCCTGCAAGAGGAGGAAAAAATTATGACAAATGAAATACCTCATTTTCAAATCCAAAGTTAATTTTTATACCTTTATACTATTGTATGCTAAGCTGTCAGCAAGTTCATCCTTCGACAGGAGTGAAAGGTCGTTTTCCAGCCTTGGGAATCCCATGCTTGTACCTATCTCCCGGAAAACAGATATTTCTTTGTTGTCCGGGAGACAGTATAAGAAATCGTCTTCATTACTCCCGTGAAAAACCAAGGCTCCTTTTGGATATTTCAAACTTCGAGCATAGTGCTTGGCTTCTAGAATCTCCTCTTCAGACAGCTTCTTCCCCGAAGCATGTCGAATAATGTAGTCAATATTTTCAGTCAAAGCTTTGGCCCTAATTTTCTCAGGAGTAATTTGTTGTGCCGATTTTTCTTCAGACACGACAGACTCTGTTTCAATGGGCACTGAAGGCCTAGCTTCGGCTTCAGCTTGAGATTCAGTAGCTTTGGCTTCAGCTTGAACAATTTTCTTCGCAGGAGAAGGGCTCAGCGCCTTCGTAGTCTCCAGTACAACATCTAGCACATTGGCCATCCTTCTCCTCTTGGGGGTCGCCCTAGAAGATTTTTGCGCCTTCGGCGGACTTGCCCCTGTTGGAGGGCTAAGGATTCTTGGCATTTTTACTTCAACTTTTGACTCTTCAGCCTTTTCAACCTTATCTTTGATTGTTTCAATTGTATGCGTCTTCGGCATTACAGTCGGTTCTACAGTGCTCTGAACAATCGGAACAGTTTGCGTTGCTTCGACCGCTGAAGAAGACCCTGCACCAAAATCAGGGACCACAACCGGTTCAATGTAACGTGGCCGGTGGGTCAGAACCTTCATCTTTTTGCTCTTCAGCGCAGGATCAATTTGGATGTCCGAAACAGCAACCTTCCTCGTTTTCTCCTGTCCCCGCGGTGGGTAGCGGTAGTCGGGGTACATAAAGCCAATAGCGTCAAAGACTCTGTTCAGTCTTTTCTTCCCCCGACCTCCGAAGGTTGCGGACAGGGCATTATCTTCAGCTTTGCTATATATTCCAAGTAGCTCGTCGCTGATAGCCTCGATACTTTTTAGCCAATCATCATTTGGCTCATCAAACCGGTCTCTGAACCTAAAAGTATATTTTAATTGAACTAGCCCACCTTCAGTTGTTTCAGCAGTAGTTTCCTTCGGCATATCCCAGTTTTCCACAAGCGGCCATACCCTGAAGGCTATATGTTCTTGCATTAAATCCCTTGCCCCAATGAAAGAGAAAACAGTGCTAAAGGCCCTTTGACATGCTTCGGCGACATCATCAATTTCGACCTTCGGTCTCCGAAGGCCGAAGCGAGACCAGATTGCGTTGAATGATCCCCTTAATATCTTCCCTTTCAATTAAGTCATTCTTAACATAAAACCATTCTTCCATCCAGGCTCCAGGCCATCTCTTTCGGAATGTGGGAACTGGATGGATGGCATTGGATCAAGCAGCGAATCCATAACATCCAAAGTTGTTGTGATACTGCTCTTTCCAGGTGGCTTTCGTCTCGTACACAAGTTCATGCATGCTGCAGAAACTTTTAGCACTAGGTTCCAACCCTTGGCTCCTCACAGCCCAGACAAACAAACCCATCTTGATTATAGCTTCAGGCATAAGTTGATGAAGAAAATTTTGAAATGTCTTCAGCACTTCAACCAAGAACCTGCTTAATGGAAACCGAAGCCCTGCTTTCAAAAAGCTTCGGTAGATAACCACTTCATTTGCTTCAGGAGCAGGAGCAATGTTGTCCCCTCCAACCCTCACAATAGTCATATCACGGAAGTATCTTCCTCTCATAGCATCAACATGACTCTATTTAATAGACGATTTCCCGAAAATGGTATGGCTGGGCCGCCAGGGCCTATCTTCAGAATCCTCGTCCCCGCTTTCCGCATCATAACTATCACTGTCACCAGTATCTTCGGATAAACCTTCCAGTGTCTCTATAACAATCTTCTCTGTGTTTGTCTTTGCCATCGATTCGATAAAACCAACAATATAAGGATCCATATTCTTCTTCTCTTCAAATAGCTTCGTCTCTTCAGTCACCTTCGTCTCTGCAACAACCTTCTTCTCCTTGGTCATTTTTTCTTCAGACATGGTGAAAACATGACTTTAAACCGAAACTCAAAAAGCTTGAAAATTTGGCAAGAGTTACTAAGCAAAAGCTAAAAGTTTGAGAGAAATAATGCAGACAGCAGAAACAGTGTATCAAATGATGTCGGTATGAGTTCATATTTATACGCCTAGCACGCTACAACTTGGAGGGCCCCACCTGTCATCGATTGTTGCTATTCTAGTAAAGGGAAGGTGTTTTTTCGGACCTTCGGCTTAAGGCCTTCGTCCATGTCGCAGTCTGAATTCGTTAAATTAATACTGCGAGGGGCTACTGTTAGGGACCTTCGTCCTCTGAAGGTCCTCAAAAACATGATTAACAATGTTTCCCAAGCATAATATATGTACAGGAACCTTCAGACTCGGGATGAAGCTGTACACAATATGGAAAGCAGGATCGAAACGAAGGTTGAACCAGCACCGAAGCTGCGCGCAAGGAAGCTTCGGCTCAGTAGTAGGAGGAACCGACTTAAGGAGGAAAAGGCTATCTAGTCCTCGACAGATTATTATTAAGTCAATAGTGAATATGAAGGGCATGAATGTAATTTTACGTAGGCTGTGTCCTGTGCCTATAAATAGATGAACAGTACTCCCGTACTATTCACGCTGACTTGTATTCACCGTTGCGTCACGCTTGGATTTTTCACCTTCTGTCAGGCCGAAGGTATAAATGTAATTTAATATTATTTATGTTTATCCATGACAATTGAAGAAAAGATATTAATAGTATTATATGATTACATGATTATTTATGTTGTCTTTTATATTTCATATACTTCTTCTTCCATTAATCTATACTGTGATGATGAAGGTTCATCCTTCATAACCTTCGTCTGAAAATCATTATATCCTAAGGGGAATAATGCTTCAAAGGACGAAGGGCCTTAACCTTTAACGTTTTGTGTTGCCTTGTTCTTAATTCGTAGTATTTGAGAACAAGACTCCAACACACCTATTCATCCCCCCTCTAGGCAACTTTCAATTAGTATTAGAGCCAGTGCTTCATTAAGAGTCTGACAAACTCAAAGTGATGTCTGGAGATCATGCCAAGAGGGAGATCGTGACCGGCGACAAGCCCACGGGTTCGGGGAAGACTCTCTCAAGGGAGTCCGGCAACAAGTACAAGGAGGAATCCTCTCCCTCCATCAAGTCACATAGGAGGGGTGACAAGAAGAAAAAGAAGATGAAGAAGGTGGTCTACTACGAGACCGACTCTTCAACGCCCTCCACATCCGGCACTGAGTCGTCCAGTACTTCTAAGCGCCATGAGCGCAAGAAGTATAGTAAGATGCCCCCACGCTATCCCCGTATTTCAAGCGCGCTCCTCTACTTTCCGTTCCCTTAGGCAAACCACCATATTTTGATAGTGAAGATTATTGTATGTGGAGTGATAAAATGAGGCATCATCTAACCTCATTCCATATGGGATATTGTTGAATTTGGAGCGCATGCACCACAGGTGGGGGACGAGGACTATGACTCGGACGAGGCCACCCAAATTAGGCACTTTAACTCCCAAGCAACTTGTATACTCCTCGCCTCTTTATGTCGAGAGGAGTATAACAAGGTGCAAGGGTTAAAGAATGCCAAAGAAATTTGGGATGTCTCAAAACGGCGCACGAAGGGGACGAGGTGACCAAGATTACCAAGCAGGAGACGATCGAGAGAGAGCTCGGTCGATTCGTCCTCAACAAAGGAGAAGAGCCGCAAGCCATGTACAACCAGCTCAAGACCATGGTCAATCAAGTGCGCAACCTCGGGAGCACAAAGTGGGATGACCATGAGATGGTCAAGGTTATTCTTAAATCACTTGTTTTTTGTAATCCCACTCAAGTGCAACTAATCCATGGAGACCCCGGATATAAACAGATGTCTCCCGAGGAGGTTATTGGCAAGTTTGTGAGCTTTGAACTTATGATCAAAGACTCTAAACACATTGTCAACTTAGAGCAAGGCGCCACCTCTACACCCGAGGTGCAACCCGTTGCATTCAAAGCACCGGAAGAAAAGAAGGAGAAGTCTACACCAAGTAGGCTTCCAATCGACGCCTCCAAGCTCAAAAATGAAGAGATGTCTCTTATCATTAAGAGCTTTCGTCAAATCCTCAAGCAAAGGAGGGAGAAGGACTACAAGCCCTGCTCCAAAAGGGTGTGCTACCGGTGTGGTAAGTCCGGTCACTTTATAGCTAAATATCCATATTCTAGTGACAGTGACAGGGACAAAGACAAGAAGGGGAAGAAGATGGAGAAGAAGAAGTACTACAAGAAGAAGGGCGGCGAGGCGCACATGGGGCGGGAATGGAACTCTGACGAGAGCTCCACCGACTCCTCCTCCGTCACGGACATCACCAACATCGCCATCAACAAGGGACTCCTCTTCCCCAACGTCGGCCACAAGTGTCTCATGGCTAAGGACGATAAAAAGAAGAAGGTACATTCTAGAGTTACCCCCAAATACACTACATCTGATGATGAGGGTAGCTCTAGTGATAATGAAGATGATTTAGTTTCTCTCTTTGCCAACCTCACCATGGACCAAAATAAAAAATTAAATGAATTAATAGAAACCATTAATGAGAAGGATGATCTCTTGGAATGCCAAGAGGACTTGCTCGTTGAGGAAAACAAAGGTTTGTTAAATTGAAAAATGCTTATGCTCTAGAAGTAGAAAAATGGGAAAACTTGTCTAAGGAGCTTAGCTTTTGCAATGATTCAATTTCCTGTCTTAGAGATGAGAATGCTAGTTTAAATATTGAGATACAAGAATTAAATGTTTGCAAACCCTCTACATCTACTGTTGAACATGTCACTATATGTACTATATGTAGAGATGTTAATATTGAAGCTATTGATGATCACCTTGCCATGATTAAACAACAAAATGATCACATAGCTAAACTAACTGCTAAAATTGCCGAGCATGAGCTAGAAAATAAAAAATTTAAATTTGATAGAAGCATGCTCTATAATGGGAGACGCCCTCGTATTAAGGATGACATTGGGTTCCAACAAGGGAGCCAAAGCAATGTCAAGCTTAATGCCCCTGAGAAATTGTCTAATTTATTTAAGGGTAAGACTCCCATGGTTCAGGATAGAGAGGGTTACATTTTGTATCCTGCAAACTATCCTGAGCATAAAATTAGAAAGATTCATGCTAGAAAACCTCATAATGTTTCTCATCATGCTTTTATGTATAGAAATGAGGCTTCTAGTTCTAGGCATACCACTCATACAAAATGCCTAAGAAGAAAATTCCTAATGCATCAAATGAGCATAATATTTCATTTAAATCTTTTGATGTTTCTTATTTGCTAACTAACAAATCAAGCAAAGTAGTTGCCAAATATATTGGGGGCAAACACAAGAGCCCAAAAACTTGTGTTTGGGTACCCAAGGTGCTTGTTTCTAATGTGAAAGGACCCAAGACCGTTTGGGTACCTAAGAACAAGGCCTAAATTTGTTTTGTAGGTTTATGCATCCAGTGGATCAAGTTGGATAATCGATAGCGGGTGCACAAACCACATGACAGGGGAGAAAAGGATGTTCTCCTCGTATGAGAAAAATGAAGATCCCCAAAGAGCTATCACATTCAGGGATGGAAATCAAGGTTTGGTCAAAGGTTTGGGTAAAATTGCGATATCTCCTGACCATTCCATTTCTAATGTTTTTCTCGTAGATTCTTTAGATTACAATTTGCTTTCTGTTTCTCAATTATGTAGAATGGGCTACAACTGTCTTTTTACTGATATAGGTGTTACTATCTTTAGAAGAAGTGATGATTCAATAGCATTTAAGGGAGTGTTAGATGGTCAGCTATATTTAGTTGATTTTAATGATAACAAAGCTGAACTAGACACTTGTTTAATTGCTAAGACTAATATGGGCTGGCTCTAGCATCGCCGACTTGCCCATATTGGAATGAAGAATCTTCACAAACTTCTAAAGGGAGAACACATTTTAGGACTAACAAATGTTTATTTTGAGAAAGACAAGATTTGTAGCGCATGCCAAGCAGGAAAGCAAGTTGGAGTCTATCATCCACACAAGAACATCATGACGGCTGATAGGCCGCTTGAGCTACTCCACATGGACCTATTCGACCCGGTTGGTTACATAAGCATCAGCGGGAGTAAGTACTGTCTAGTTATTGTGGATGATTATTCTCACTTCACTTGGGTATTCTTTTTGCAGGAAAAATCTCAACCCAAGAGACCCTAAAAAGATTCTTGAGACGAGCTCAAAACGAGTTCGGATTGAGAATTAAAAAGATTAGAAGCGACAATGGAACGTAGTTCAAGAACTCTCAAATCGAAGGATTTCTTGAGGAAGAGGAAATCAAGCATGAGTTCTCTTCTCCCTACACACCTCAACAAAATGGTATAGTGGAGAGGAAGAATAGAACTCTATTGGACATGGCAAGGACCATGCTTGATGAATACAAGACACTGGATCGGTTTTGGGCGGAGGCGATTAACACCACCTGCTACTCCATCAACCGGTTATATCTTCACCGAATCCTCAAGAAAACATCATATGAACTCCACACCGGTAAAAAGCTCAATGTTTCTTATTTTAGAGTTTTTGGGAGCAAATGCTTTATTCTCATTAAAATAGGTAGAAATTCTAAATTTGCTCCTAAAGCAGTAGAAGGCTTTTTACTTGGTTATGACTCAAACACAAGGGCATATAGAGTCTTCAACAAGTCCACTGGATTAGTTGAAGTTTCTTATGACATTGTGTTTGATGAGACTAATGGCTCCCAAGTGGAGCAAGTTGATCTTGATGAATTAGATGATGAATAGGCTCCGTGTGTCGCGCTATAGAACATGTCCATTGGTGATGTGTGTCCAAAAAAATCCGAAGAGCCTCCACAAGCACAAGATCAACCATCATCTTCCATGCAAGTATCTCCACCAACTCAAGATGAGGATCAGGCTCAAGAAGAAGAAGATGAAAATCAAGACAATGAGCCACCTCAAGAGGAGGACATTGATCAAGGGGGATATGAAGAAGATCAAGACAAGGAAGATGAACAAGAGATTTGGGATCAAAGACCGCCACACCCAAGAATCCACCAAGCAATTCAAAGAGATCACCCCGTCAACTCCATACTTGGTGACATCCACAAGGGGGTAACCACTAGATCTTGAGTTGCACATTTTTGTGAACATTACTCTTTTGTGTGCTGTATTGAGCCATACAGGATAGAGGATGCACTAAGAGATCCAGATTGGGTGGTGGCTATGCAAGAGGAGCTCAACAACTTCACAAGGAATGAGGTATGACAATTAGTTCCACGTCCTAACCAAAATGTTGTAGGTACCAAGTGGGTATTCCGTAACAAGCAAGGTGAGCATGGTGTGGTGACAAGGAACAAAGCCCGACTTGTTGCAAAAGGTTATTCACAAGTCGAAGGGTTGGATTTTGATGAAACCTATGCACCCATAGCTAGGCTTGAGTCAATTCGTATATTACTTGCCTATGATACTTACCATGACTTTAAGCTTTATCAAATGGACGTGAAAAGTGCCTTCCTCAATGGCCCTATCAAGGAAGAGGTCTATCTTGAGCAACCTCCCGACTTTGAAGATAGTGAGTATCCTAACTATGTCTATAAGCTCTCAAAGGCGCTTTATGGGCTTAAGCAAGCCCTAAGAGCATGGTATGAATGCTTGCGAGACTTTCTTATCACTAATGGCTTCAAAGTTGGTAAAGCAGATCCTACTCTCTTCACTAAAACTATTGCTAAAGACTTGTTTATATGCCAAATCTATATTGATGATATTATTTTTGGATCTATTAACAAGTCAACTTGTGAAGAGTTTAGTAGGATAATGATACATAAATTCGAGATGTCTATGATGGGCGACTTGAAGTATTTCCTTGGATTCCAAATCAAGCAACTCCAAGAAGGCACCTTCATCGGCCAAACTAAGTACATTCAAGACATACTTAAGAAGTTTGGAATGAAAAATGGCAAACCCATCAAGACACCCATGGGAACAAATGGGCATCTCGACCTCGACATGGGAGGTAAATCCGTAGATCAAAAGGTATATCGGTCGATGATAGGTTCTTTACTCTACTTATGTGCTTCACGACCGGACATTATGCTTTCTGTATGCATGTGTGCAAGGTTCCAGGCAAACCCTAAGGAAGTTCACCTTAGGGCCGTGAAAAGAATCATGAGATATTTAGTTTACACTCCTAAGTTTGGGCTTTGGTACCCCAAGGACTCTACATTTGATTTAATTGGATATTCCGATGCTGATTATGCAGGGTGTAAAATTGATAGGAAGAGCACATCAGGGACTTGTCAGTTTCTGGGAAGATCCCTGGTGTCTTGGGTTTCAAAGAAACAAAATTCAGTAGCTCTTTCTGTCGCCAAAGCTGAGTATATTGCTGCAGGTCATTGCTGTGCACAATTACTTTGGATGAGGTAAACCCTTAGGGACTATGGCTACAAATTGAGCAAAGTCCCTCTCCTATGTGATAATGAGAGTGCAATCCACATGGCGGATAATCTCGTTGAGCACAGTCTCACTAAGCACATAGACATTTGGTATCACTTTCTGAGAGATCACCAACAAAAGGGGATATCGAAATTGCTTATGTTAATACCCACAACCAATTAACCGATATCTTTACCAAGCCACTAGATGAAAAGACCTTTAGCAAACTTAGGAATGAGCTAAATATACTTGATTCTCGGAACTTTGATTGGAACATTGCACACATTGCTAACTTATATATCTTTGATCATGTCCCTTTCATTCGATACAAATGTATATTCTTATTCTTCTTGTGCCAAAGCTAAGACTAATGTGCTTTTAAGTATATTTCTATGCTTAGTCTTAGATTGAAAGGGAAATGGTGTATTCGGCAAAGACAAGGATTCCACTCCAACTCTGACGGTATCATTTACCCTTTGCCATTACTCATGTAACTCTCAATTGGTATAACTCTTCACTTATATTTACTTTACCAATGTGGAAGAAAGTATTATAGGGCTCTCAAGTTCTCCGTTTTTGGCGATTAATGCCAAAGGGGGAGAGAGTATTTAGCCTAAAGCAAAAGGACCGCACCACCAATTAAAAAAATTAATTGTATATTTCAAATTAATATCAAGTTTTTAATAAAGGAAGTGTTTATTTCAAGTGATATCTTATTTGACTTCAATGAGTATGAAAAATTTTCAATTAGTATTTTAGTTAGCCTCAAAATGGATTTACAATTGGTATCTCATTTGGCTTCAAAATTTGAATAAGTGTAAAGATTTCAAATATTATAATTTCATTTGGCATCTATTTCAAAAAGGGAGAATCGTCTCAAAAACCCTCTTGAAAGCTAAGGGGAGAATTTCTTCAGGGGGAGTTTTTATTTAGTCAAAGGGAAAGCATTTGAAACAGGGGGAGGAATTTCAAATCTTGAAATTGCTTCTTGCAATCATATTCTTATACCTTTGACTATTTGCAAAAAGATTTTGAAAAGATTTTTTCAAAAGGAAACAAACAAGTGGTGCAAATATGGTCCAAAATGTTAATAGGAGAAAAGCAATCACATCACTCTTAGACATATGTACAAAAGTCTTTCATTGGTTCAACTCTAAGTAACCTATGCACATCAATCATATTTACAAACTAGTTACAGTTTTACACTCTATATTTGCTTTGGTTTGTGTTGGCATCAATCACCAAAAAGGGGGAGATTGAAAGGGAAATGGACCTAATCATTTCCTATAATCGATTTTGGTGGTTGACGTCCATCACAAACCACGTGGACTAACTAGTTTGTCAAGATGTCATTTATCTCAGGTGCATAAGGTTCAACACAAACCAAGAAAGAAATTCAGTTGGGGACACAAACAAATTTGGAGCAAAGGACTTGAGAGTGTGCTGCCTTTGGCGCACCGGATAGTGTCCGGTGTGCATCAGACACTGTCCAGTGCACCAGGCCCAAGCACAAACGAAGATGCCACTCTCGGGAATTCTCTGGATGCACTCCGCTATAATTCACCGGACTGTCCGGTGTGCACCGGATATGCCCGGTGAGCCAGGGGAGCAATGGATACTACGCGTCAACGGTCGATTGCAAAAGTGAACAATAGTGAATAGTGCGTGGCAGAAGTCAGAGGTCACCGGACATGTCCGGTGTGGCACCGGACTGTCCGATGCAGCTACAGGACAAGGGTTGCAACGGTCATCCGCTCCAAAACCCCAACGGACGTGTTGACGTGGCGCGTACTGGACAATGAATAGTACATGTTCAGTGTGCCACCGGACTGTCCGGTGTGTCCATCGCCAGCAAACTCAGCCAACGGATAGGAAGTGGCTGGAGGCTATAAATACCCCAACCACCTCATTCATTGGCATCCAAGTTTTCTGAAGTTCCTATTCAATACAAGAGCAAAGCCAACCACTCAAAGACCATTTAAAGCATTCAATCTAATCCAAGTCACAAAATCAACTCAACCACTTGGTGATTTGAGAGAGAGTTTTTGTGTTCATTTGTGCTCTTGTTGCTTGGATTGCCTTTCTCCTTCCCCATTCTTATTCTCAAGTGCTTTGTAAAGCTAGCAAGAGACACCTAAGTGTGTGGTGGTCCTTGCAGGGTCTTAGTGACCCGATTGATTAAGGAGAAGGCTCATCCGGTCTAAGTGACCGTTTGAGAGAGGGAAAGGGTTGAAATAGACCCGACCTTTATGGCTCCTCAACGGGGACTAGGTTCTTTAGAACCGAACCTCGGTATAACAAATCACCATGTTCACTCGTTTGATCTTCGCTTGATTTGTTTGCCCTCTTTCCTCTCTCAAAAGTTTTTCTTGCTAATATTGATTTGAGTTTGCTCCCAAACGTCACCCGCATTAATTGCGCAACTCATAGCAAGGGAAACAATCTTCCACACTCAAGTTTAATTCTAACGCTAACCCTGGCTCTAGTGTGTGTTTAAAGTTATAAATTTCAGGTTTCACCTATTCACCCCCTCTAAGCGACTTTCAGCTTAATCCCTCGATAGTTGGTACAACTTTGAATATCTCCCTTGTTCTTGAAGATTGGTACTAATGTACTCCTCCACTCATCGGACATCCAGTTTGATCGAAAAACATGGTTGATCAACTTGGTTAGCCAAACGATAGCAATATCCTCAAGGCATTTCCACATTTCTATTGGGATACCATATGGGCCCATCACCTTGTCCCCTTTCATCTTGATGAGAGCCTTTAGGTGGCCGTAGCTGGGGCTGAGGCCACGCAGAAGATTCAGCACCAAGTTACGGTTGGCAACAGGCTCACCGAGGTCGCGGAGAGAGCCCGCCATGCCCTTCATTTGGCGGTTGTACTCTCCCACGGAGAGATCCCCTTAGGAGAACAGGTGGAACTAGGCGTTGAGATGGAGAGCCCAAGCCTCCAGGTTCCCGAGGAACTGGTCCTCGAGAGAGAGCCACGCCTGGCGAGCGGTGTATGCCTGGTCACGGACGATGTCCTGTAGCTCGACGATGATGGTGCCGTTGAGCCACGAGAGGACCACACTGTCTATCTGAACCCACGATGGAGACATCGAGGCGACGGGTTCATCGAGGACGTGGTCGACGAGGGTGAATCGTTGAAGGGTGAGGACCACCTAAGCGCACCAGCGAGGGTAGTAGGAGGACGTCGGGTCCAACACAACGGACACAAGGGACCGAATGTTGTGAACCTCGTCGACCTGAGCGTGAAGGGTGGCCACGGTGTTGGTGTCGAGCCCAGAAGTGTGGGGAGTCTCAAGGGTCATCGGTGGAGGGGTGGGACTGTGACCGAGGAGAAGGCATTGCGCAAGGGCAATCTAGGTGGTCACGGCGACCCCCATGGCGCGCTCGCGCTCCATGGCTTGGGTCGCAGCACGCTCCCGCTCCTGGGAAGAAGCGATAACCGCCTGGATGGTGGCGATGGGTGCAACCAACACAGGGGAAGCAAGAGGAGGGGCCAACGTGGTCACTACGAGGTTGGTCCACAAGGGGTCGGCAAGGGCGGGGAAGCCTGGCAGGGAGCGACCAGTGTGCTGCACCGTGAGGGCAGCGAGGATAATGCCTAAGAGGGGTTCAAGGTCAGCGATGAAAGGGGCCCCATCCCTAGCGAGTTCGTGGGTACGGGAGAGGAAGAGCTCGCTGTCCATGCCCAGCGGGGGCAATAGTTCGGTGCCCGAAGAGCCCAGTGGGCTGACGCCCGAAGGGGCCAGCAGGCCGGCGGGTGACAATGCGACCGCAGAGGCAACGAGGAGGCTTACGCTCGCGCTTGCAGGGGTGGCGGCGGTGGCTGGGAGCTGCGCGCCCGAGGTGGGGCCCGTGCCTGCGCCAGTCAGGGCGAATGTGGTAGACCCCCACAGCGCCCGGTGCAGGGAGAACCGATGGCGAAGGCTGGCCGGCGGTGAGGGGGAGGAGGCACCGATGGCTGGCAGTGAAGGGAGGCAACTGGGTGGGAGGAGAGTTGAGAGGACAAAAAGAAACTTAGTTCTACATCATGTGAGAAACCCTAACCCTAACTTGGGGTTGGGTGTTGTATTAAGGGCGTGTTTGGTGTGGCGTCTAAGCCGCACACTTGTGGCTGAAAAGTGTGGCGCGGTGTGGTGGCTTAGGCGCCACACCAAACACGCCCTAATAGACATGAGTTAAATGGATCTAACCCATTACAAAGGGGTGAGAGAGTATTTACACGAGGAGAACTCCGAACCCTAAACGAGATTCTAACAGTATATCTCCACTAGGGCTAACTACACCACTGCAAGATCTGAACAAGGACAACAACCAACATTGACAAGGTGGATACATGTTTTGGTGGTAGGGGCGAAGCTACATATATTTTAGGGGGCGCAGATGCAACCTTAAGCCTCCAGCAACGTCCTCTAAATTCTGTCTCCTAAAAGAATATTCTCTGTCTTTTACAACACCTTTTAAAAGGTTTTGTTCTCTATATCTTCTCTATCTCTAGTAGTGTCCTCTAAATTAAGTCCTCTATAACTACACTGATAAGAATTCATTAACTTCATTATTTTTCCTTCATTTTGTATATAATAAAAACAAAGTATTGTATGTATTAAAAAAACTAGATACAATTTTTTTAATGGTAGTGTACGCATCCTCGGTTAATTAGCAAATCAATTTCGGGATGTACAAACGAAAACAATTGAAGTATGATAATGGCGCCGGCGTTTCTTTTGTGCATTAATTGTGTAGAAAAAATACTGAAGCATCTTTGGTTTGTAGGCAACAAACATACTGGACTCCGTACGGAAACGATGATGGAGGACCAGTTCAACACGTGAGGACGGAGCTTGCAGTGCATAGAGAACGATCCTAGAAACTCTATATTTAGACGATGCACTTCACCCTTCATATTTTAGAGGACCTTGTCACACCCGGGTTTCGGGGCACCAAGACCCGGGCGCGAACATAATCACCAGATATGCTGGGACCAAGTCTCACACATATGATGAATCATAGCACATGATCGAATGTCACATCTTTACTATATAACAGGAGCTCTATACAAAATAAATAAATAATTACATTATAAGGAGACAACGGTCCAGCAACCCAAAGTTGACTGGGAGACGACGGCCTAGACCTCTCACGAACACAGCAAACATTCTCCATGCGTCTCATCCTGCGGTACCTATTCTTGACCTGTGGGGGTGTGAGACAGCAAGAGTGAGCTCACATACATTCATAGCTCAACAAGTTGTGGGGAATAATGTGTATGAACTCGCCAAAGATGAGAGCTCACGTGAAGTGTAAGGCTTACCAAAGAGGATGGTTGAAGCTGAGCATTGCTTTTAAAGTTGGTCAAAATTTTATTAGCAATTACCAAGTATAAGTAAATACCAACCCAAGTAAGTAGTAGAACAAAAGTAGTAATAACACCTGCGATGCAATGCATATGACAAATTGAATTTAGTTCCATAAATTAATCATGTGAGTGTCCGAGCTACTCATGACCGTGAGCACGGCTAGTATACCAGTTTTACACTCTACAGAGGTTGCGCATCTTTACCCACAAGTCATGTTACCCATCTGCCAAGAGACGGCTAATCCCATACACCTCTACCGAGGAGGCGAGGCAGGATAACACTACGAGGCTTTTACAAAGTTCCACTAGCTTCAGAAAACCCGCTACAGTTTATAGGAAGCTCCAATGCAGGAATCCCTCGCCTGACCGCCATCGCAGCAAAATCAACCCGAGGACCTCCCTACACTGCCCTTGCCTCTTTCGGGTAAGGTAGTCTTCCACTAGCTTTCCTAGTTAGTTGGCCAAGGGCGTCCCATTAAACCCTTGTGGTAGCACTGTTTTCCCGGGTGGTTCTCCATATTCCAATTAACATAATGATCTTATCATGAACAATAAATAACAACTGATAATAAAAGATAATCATGAATAAAATGTATCTCTATACCCAAATCCACATAAAGCAATAACAGGTACTACACAAAGATTCAGTGGTAAACAAGGTATAAAGATAGTCAAACTAGGGTAACCTATTGGGTCCCATCAAAATTAACCTATGCAGATCATTATGATTAATCAGAACATGACTGGGTAAAAAAAAGTGATCAAGGGCACAACTTGCCTGGGACTTGAGATTCCAGGAACCAACTTGCTCTTCAGGTGACTCATAACCACGCGCTAAACATGGCAATACATACAAACATGTATAGGAAAAATTAACATTGTTGGAACTTGCTCTTAGTTGCAAGGGGATCCAACAAGGGTGAACAATGACGTCAACAGGGTTCTCGCGCGCGATGGCAATAGCTCTGTTAATCTGCCCTCTCACGGGCACTGTGCGGGGGTATTTATAGGTGTCTGAGCGCCCAGCGCCTTGTGTTAAGGACGCATGTGCCCTCAGATACCTAGGTTATCCCCAGAATATTCCCATAAAGCAGGGTTACAGACTGTAATTACAGGAATGCCTTTGCAAATTAGGCCCGTAACACGCAGCGGCCACGCGGGGCCCGTTACAATGGGCCGGATCACACGTGGGCCTCTGAGCTGGACGAGGCCGCTCGGTGGGATGACGACGTCATAGGCCTTCGTCTGGCGCCGTATCGAGCGAAGGCCTGTTTTTGTCTCCGTCGGACCAGCGACTGCAGCGAAGGCCTCGAGCGAAGGGTGGCGTCTTTGCCTTCGCCCCAACATTTGCCCTCCGAGGGACCAGTTCGACAAAGTCACCTGGTGCCGAAGACGTCGCTAGCTGGCGGAGACGCTGCCCTCGCTCGAAGTGGTTCCGCGGGGGTTTTTGACATGACCGTTGATTGACACCGTACTGTTGGATTGCGGGTTTCCCGAAGCGCCGCGCCCTGTTGGATTGCGGGTTTCCCGAAGAGCCGCGCCCTGTCTATAAAAGGGGGCGGGGGTCGGCGCTTTTTGAACTTCACTTTCCGCGCTCCGTGCAAACCCTAGCCGCCTTTTTCCACCGTCTTACTGCTCGTCTGCCCGCCTTGCTTTTGTTCGCCGGAGATCTGGCTCGAGTGAAGCAGACCGCCCGCCGCCGCCGACGGTACGTAGCGATGCCGACCTCCTCTTCTTCCGCTGCCGCTACACCGCCGGCCGACGCCTCGCCGCCAGCCGTCGCTTCGCCGCCGGTCTACGCCTCGTCTGAGGAGACGCTGAATAGTTTGGTGGCGGAGGAGTTGCGCGCCGGCGATTCTGTGAATTTTGGCGTGTCGCGGATGTCGTCGGTCCGCGTGCAGGATATGCAGCGGCTAGGTTACTTTGGCGGCGGAGTTGCTCGTGTCCCAGGGACGGAGGATGTCCCCGAGCCGGAGGGCGAGTTGGTTGTGTTCGAGGCGTTCTTCGCCGCCGGTCTCCGCCTGCCTGCACACCGATTTGTTGGCGAAGTCCTGCGCTGTAACACCCGGCTTTAAGGAACAAAGCCAGGTGCATCTCATACATGCGCCAAGAAGACAACATATATAATAACAGAGTGTATAGAGATAAATGTCATAAAACATCAGAGTACTTATTACATAGCGGAAGTCTTATTACAAAATAAAATAATAAAGATAAAACGAACTAAGGATCGTCGGCGCCAATGTCGACAGAGAAATGCCACCTAGATCAGATCGAACTCCTCAGTGTTAGGCGGCTCCTCTTCGACCACCTGTTCTTCTCCTGTGGGGGGGGTGTGAGACAGCAAGAGTGAGCTCACATACGTTCATAGCTCAACAAGTCGTGGGGAATAATGTGGCATGAACTCACCAAAGGTGGGAGTTCATGAAGTGTAAGGCTGATCAATAAAATAAAGGCTGAGGCTGAGCATTGCTTTTATAAGTTGATCAAAATTTTATTAGCAATTACTAAGTGTAAGTAAATACCAAACCTTAATAATAATAGAGAAAAGTAATAGTAAAATAATCCCAAATGCGATGCAAATGTCAAATTGAATTTAAGTTCCATAATTAATCATGTGAGGGTCCGAGCCGCTCATGACCGTGAGCACGGCTAGTATACTAGTTTTACACTCTGCAGAGGTTGCGCATCTTTACCCACAAGTTGTGTATCCCATGTCGCCAGGGTTTGCAAGGCCCTTAGACACTACCGAGGTGAATGGCTAGGGATCCACTACGAGGCCTTTACAAAGTTCCACTAGCTTCCGAAAACCCGCTACAGTTTATAGGAAGTTCCAATGCAGGGTTCCTGGCTGACCGCCATCGCAGCAAAATCAACCAGGGACCTCCCTACACTGACCACTCCCCTACTGCCCTTGCCCCTTTTGGGTAAGGTAGTCTTCCACTAGCTTTCCTAATTAGTCAGCCAAGGGCGTCCCATTAAACCCTTGTGGTAGCACTGTTTTCCCGGGTGATCGCTCCATGTTCCCATTAATTTAATGATCTTAACATGAACAGCAATAATAACAAGATAATAACAGAATAATCATGAATAGTGTATCTCCATACCCAATCCACATGAAGCAATAGCAAGTACTACCCAAAAATATTTCAGGGGTGAACAAGGTATAGAGGTAATCAAAACTGGGGTAACATAAAGGCTACCATCAAAATTAACCTATGCAGATCATTAAAATTAATAAGAACATGGCTGGGAAAAGTAAGTGATCAAGGGCACAACTTGCCTTCAATGAGCTCCTGCTCAGCTATCTCTACTTGTTGAACCTCAGTTTCCACAGTGGCTTGCTCGTCTACTCGCATCAACACAATACATACATAGTATAGCCAAAATCAACATCACACCAAACAGATGAATAAAATATACAGTAAAAATCTACACATTAAAATGAGATCATAGGAACTGGAATTACTGAATTTGGAGTTATAGAATTTAAGTTATGAATTTCCTAAGATTTAAGGTGATTAAAATAGGATTAGATGAGAAATTAATTTTCTAAATGTTTTCATGTCAAAACAGAGATACTAAATGATAGAGAATAATATTACAAAATTTTAGGAAGTGGAATGAAGTGATTTGGGGTTCACATGAATTTTCTACAATTTAATCAAGTTTCTGCATTTAAATTTGTGCTAAAAACCATTTTCTAAATGATTTTCCCTGTTTTATCATTTCTCTGGACTGGGCGTCATTTTCTGGAAAATGCAGGGGCCCGCGCGTAAGTTTCCAGAGACACAACGAATAGCACCCAGAGGACCGCGGGTTGATTCACTAATATTATAAGGGTTTCTTTGCAAACTACGCAAGCGAAGGGGTATCGGGCCGTTCTGGCCATCCGATCCCAGATCTAGGGTCTGGATTAGAACGACGTGATCTCGAAGCGGTACGCAATGAGATCCGTTGGATGCAAAAGTGACGGGGAGGATTTTATTACTCTAGATTTGTTTCCACCCGTCCGATCCAAATGAACGGTCCGAATCAACTCAACGCGAAAGGGTATCTCCTATCTAATCCGAGCCGCACACGCTAGATCCAACGGTCCGCGGCCGTCTCCCCCAAATCGCTACCGTGCGCGGCGGCGCCGCCCGCAGCACGGCGAAGCTGCCGCCGGCGCGCATCGATTTGCCGGCCTGGTAAACCAACCCTTCTACCGCTAGGTGAAACGTGTAATTAAGAGTATAACGGATCTGGGGAAGTACTCGTACCTATGAATTGTGCGACGTCGAGACTGTACGCTCGATTATGGCGGCCCACGGTGAAGTCCTAGCACCGACGAGCAATCGCCAAGGCGATGAGACCCCAACAGAGGAATTGATGGCCGACGAAGCACTCAGGGACCGCAGCGCAGCACCAGAGTGCCCCGCGGACGCCTGTACGCCCGCGACTCTTGGGTTCGCCGGCGGCGGATCACCACGGCCTCACGAGCACTCGGCGGCCAGTCGGGTGTTGTTTTGCGGCGAAATGAAAGGGTAGAGACGGCTCGGCCTCGATTCCTTTATCTATGAGGGGAAGGATAAGGTGGTTTGGGGGTAGTTCCACCAGAAGCGCCGGCCATCTCGCGCGGGTTGGGTGAGATCCGCCATGCGCGCGGAGGTGGAGCTTGCGCTGATCAACGGGTCCCACCGCGCAGCGTCACGCTTTGGTCGCCCAGGCACGGACGAACGGCTTACCAGTGGGCCCAGCGGACCAGTGAAGGAATAGGGAGGTGCACAAGAGCGGCGGCTGAGAACCGGGTCCCACATGTAAGCGCCAGTGTGGTCGCGTGGGCGCGATGACGGTGTGGCCCACCGGTCGGCGCACGGTGAGAGAAGGGTGTATGGGCCGCGCGGAGGGAAGTGGAAGTGGGCCAGAAGTGAAGCAGCCGGCCCAGGTAAGCTCTTATTCTTTTTCTTTTTCATTTTTCTTTCTATTTTCTTCATTTCTAAGGTTTTTAGTTTGAAATCAAATTTAGTTTCAAACCTTGCACAAATTTGTTATCAAATCATATTATGAAATGAAAAGTACAAATTCTAGAAATATATTTATATTATTTTTATTTTCATATCATTTCCCTTCTTACTTTTAAACCCTAGTTTTCAATGTAGGGCTTAATCCAATTTCTAGTCATTTTATATTATTGTTATTTTTATTTAATGCACAAACATAAAAACTCCAACAAATGCACTTTTTCTTTATTTTAGAATAATTGTTTTATTTAGTCACTCTCAATTACATAGGTGCTCTTTTTATGATGCATATGAGACACACAAAATGAGGAGCTCTCTCCCTATTACCCTTGGTATACAACTTTGAGTATTACAAATCCTACCCCCCTTAAAAATAATCTCGTCCTCGAGATTTAAGGAGATCTAGGGAAAAGGTGGGGAAAATCTATGCGAAGCTCTTCTTCTCTTTCCCAAGTTGCTTCATCTTCACCGTGGTGGCTCCATTGAACTTTGCACATCTTTATAACCTTATTCCTCGTAACTCGAGTCAAAGTATCCAAAATCTTGATGGGGTATTCAGCATAAGTCAAATCATCTTGAACATTAAGGTCTTCCATTGGTAATTGCTCCTCAGGTACCCTGAGACATTTCTTCAGCTGAGATACATGAAATACATCATGAACATCCGCGAGATGATCCGGTAACTCCAATTGATATGCAACCTCTCCCACTCGCTTTAAGATTAAAAAGGGTCCAATAAAGCGAGGGGACAACTTTCCTTTGACTTTGAACCTTCTCATACCCCGGAGTGGTGACACCTTCAAATAGACATAATCACCCTCCTTAAACTCAAGTAGTCTTCTCCGGGTGTCCGCATAACTTTTCTGCCTGGATTGTGCAGTTCTCAAATTCTCCCTTATTTGCTGAACTTGTTCCTCTGCTTCTTGTATGATCTCAGGCCCAAACAACTGCCTTTCACCAGTTTGATTCCAATACAAGGGAGTCCTGCACTTTCTGCCATATAAAGCCTCAAACAGTGACATCTTCAAACTGGCCTGATAGCTATTATTATAAGAGAACTCCGCATACGGTAGACTCTTATCCCAACTACCACCATGCTTAAGAGCACAAGCTCTTAACATATCTTCAAGCACTTGGTTAGTCCTCTCAGTCTGCCCATCAGTCTGTGGATGGTAAGCCGAACTAAAATTCAATCTTGTATCCAATGACTCGTGCAACTTCTTCCAATATCGAGAGGTAAACTGTGATCCTCGATCTGACACAATCTTCTTTGGCACACCATGCAGGCATACAATCCGTGCCATGTACAACTCTGCCAACTTAGCTCCTGAATAAGTGGTCTTCACTGGAATAAAGTGGGCTACCTTGGTTAGCCTGTCCACAATCACCCATATAGAATCATATCCAGCAGACGTGCGGGGTAATCCAACAATGAAGTCCATGCCAATCTCTTCCCATTTCCACTCAGGTATCTTCAGTGGATGCAGTAGTCCGGCTGGCCTCTGGTGTTCAGCCTTAACTCTTTGACACACATCACACATAGCCACATGTGCAGCCACATCTCTCTTTAGTCCATACCACCAATACTTTTGCTTCAAATCCTGATACATCTTAGTGCTCCCAGGGTGGATAGAATAAACTGAATCATGTGCCTCCTTCAATATGGTTTCCCGAAGACTATCAATATCGGGAACACAGATCCGATTCTTGAACCATATCGTGCCTTGCTCATCCTCCGTGAACTCTGGGCCTCTACCCTCTGTTATTAGATCCTTGATCTCCTGGATTTTGGCATCACCAACCTGACCTTTACGAATTTCTTGCTCCAAGGTAGGTTCCAATTCAATAGTCACTCCTTCCGTATGTGTAACAATTCCCAGGTTGAGCCTCTCAAAGTCTTTTGCTAATTCATCAGGTAGCTGGACCACGAAAGCGGAGTGAACATGCTCCTTCCGACTCAAGGCATCTGCAACCAAATTCGCCTTGCCTGGGTGATAGTGAATCTCCAAGTCATAATCCTTAATGAGCTCCAACCAACGACGTTGCCTAAGGTTGAGATCCTTCTGAGTGAATATATACTTCAAACTCTTATGATCCGTATATACTTGGCACTTAGTTCCCATAATGTAGTGTCTCCAAATCTTAAGTGCATGCACAACCGCTGCTAATTCCAAGTCATGAGTGGGGTAGTTCAATTCATGCTTCCGCAACTGACGAGATGCATAGGCAATCACATGACCATCTTGCATAAGCACACATCCAAGTCCTTGGCCACATGCATCACAGTAAATGTCAAATCCCTTCTGCAGATCTGGCATAATCAATACTGGAGGTGACATCAGTCTCTCCTTCAATTGATCAAAACTCTCTTGACACTTCTCATCCCACTTAAACTCTCTTCCTTTTTCCAAAAGCGATGTCATAGGCTTAGCAATTTTAGAGAACCCTTCAATAAATCTCCGATAATATCCTGCGAGTCCCAAGAAACTCCGAATCTCAGTAACTGTAGTGGGCACTCTCCACTCCATAATCTCCTTCACCTTAGCAGGATCCACTGCTATTCCTCCATTAGAAATAATATGACCAAGGAATGGCACCTTGTCAATCCAAAACTCGCACTTGCTGAACTTAGCGTAGAGTTGATTATCTCGTAACTTCTGTAGCACCAACCTTAGATGTTGTTCATGATCACTTTCATTCTTAGAATAGATAAGAATATCGTCGATGAATACCACGACGAATCTGTCCAAATACTCCATAAACACCTTATTCATCAAATTCATGAAGTAAGCTGGTGCATTGGTTAGTCCAAATGACATAACAGTAAACTCATATAATCCATATCGAGTCGAGAAAGCCGTCTTGGGAATATCCGATGGTCTAATCCTCATCTGATGGTAACCGGATCGGAGATCAATCTTCGAGAATACTCTAGCACCTCGCATCTGATCAAATAAATCCTCAATACGGGGCAACGGATACTTGTTCTTCACCGTAACATCATTAAGAGATCTATAATCCACACACATCCGTTGCGATCCATCCTTCTTCTGCACAAATAACACCGGTGCTCCCCAAGGTGAGGAACTCGGACGAATATACCCCGCCTCCTGTAACTCAGTTAACTGCTTCTTAAGTTCCTTCAACTCCTCTACGGACATCCTATATGGCCGTTTAGAAATAGGGGCGGTTCCAGGTAAGAGATCAATAACAAACTCAACTTCTCTATTAGGTGGCATCCCTGGTAACTCCTCTGGAAAGACATCCGGAAAATCTCTGACCACCCGGATGTTGTCGCCAACAAACTCCTCAGGCATAAAGAACATTGCACGCATGGATGAGGAGGTCACTGCAATATTAACTTGAAATCTTTCTCCTTTAGTGGTAGTGAGCTCTATGGTACCTCTACCACATGCTATAACGGCCTTTGCCTTTCTTAGCCATGACATACCAAGGATCACATCTATACTGCTTGACTCTAATATTATAGCAGTAGCTCCAAATTCTCTACCCATAATGGTTAATGTCAATCTACGTGTCATTTGATTCGCCTCAACAGGCCCTTTAGGTGTAATTACTATCATGGGTTTTCTCATATTTAGCAGTGGTATTTCATTTGTGTTGGCATATCGAGCAGACATGAATGAATGTGTAGCACCAGAATCAAATAATATGGTTGCAGGAATTGCATTAACATAAAACATACCAAGTACGAGGTCCCCACCATCAGGAGTATCATCAACGCTGACTTGATTCACCCTGGCTATAGAATATCCCTTGCCAGGGGTCTGTTGCTTGTTCTGAACTGGAGTAGTAGCAATCCTCTGTGGGCAGACATTTGCATAATGACCAGTCTTCCCACACTTGAAACACGTAGTGCCCGGACTCTGTCCTGCAAACTTCGTCGGGGTGCCAGTGGGAGTAGCCTGTCGAGGAGGTGGAGTCCTCAGTGGTGATTGCTGAACTGGGCGCGGTCCTCCCGGTCGAGTCGGTGTACCCTGTGGTGAACTGTATCGAGGACGAACACTGCTGCTACCCTGTCCCTGTGAGATAGCCTTCCTCTTCAAATCGCCCAGTTGAACACGCTTGTGTTCAATAGCAAGAGACTTATCTAGTAGCCTCTGAAATGATGGAAAGGTGTGTGCAACTAGTGCATACTGCAAGGGTCCATTAAGTCCTTCAACAAAGTGCTCCTGCTTCCTTTCATCCTCAGCAACTTCCTCTGGAGCATATCTCGACAGCTGAATAAATTTGTCTCTGTACTCGCTGACCGACATGTTGCCTTGCTTCAATGCCAGAAACTCCTTCTTCTTGATCTTTATCATCCCAGCTGGAATATGGTAGTTCCTGAACTGCGTACTGAACTCTGCCCAGGTAATAGTATCAGCAGCATCATGGGCAGCAGTATAAGAATCCCACCAGTCAGCAGCAGGACCCGTCAGACGTCCAGAAGCATATAAAACCTTCTCCCGGTCAGTGCATTGTGCAATGTTGAGCATCTTCTCAATTGCTTTCAGCCAATCATCTGCATCAAGTGGATCTGGCGAACTGGCGAAGGTCGGTGGCTTATGACTCATAAACTCCCGGTGCTTATCACGAGGTGGAACTGGTGGTGGTGGTGGAGGCAGTGGTACTTGTTGTTGTTGCTGCTGTTGTTGAAGCTGTTGTTGTAGCTGTTGTTGTTGCGCCCTCCTTTCTTGGCGTATCTCATCTCGCTCCTGGCGCAACTCCTGGCGTATGTCTTCTCTTTCCTGACGCATCTCTTGGCGTTCTTGCTGCATCTGGGCACGCATATCAGCCATAGTGTCCGCCATTTGCTGCATCACCGCCATCTGAGCAGCAACTAGTGGGTCAACTCCGCCTGGTGGAGGATTAGGAGGATTCATCTCTGCAGGCTGTGGCTGAGGTTGTCTATAAATTCTTCGAGTGTGTCGGTTAGGAGGCAAATCAATTCCACCACCCCTCCTGGTATTGACCATCTGAGTTAGATACATATGGTAAGAAAGAGCAGTAGACAAGGCAGTAATTACAATCATGTTACTTTGGGGGATTTATTAGCTAAGCAGATTAATATTTCACCTACTATAGCTAATTCAATACCTTATGTTGGTACATGCTAAGATGTCCATCTATAATAATTCAATCAATCAAAGAAGCAAATCAGACATTTAGCATCAGCACAATCAACCAACATTTTTTTAAGAAAATAGTTTTAACTTTTGTTTTGGGTTCCCTAACTCTTAAGAATGTCATAGGGGTAGGGATTCCAAGGTTTGAAATCCATCTTGTCTCAGAGTAGAAAAGGTAAGAATGATCAGAGTAGAACAGTAGAAGGTGAGATAGGATCAAGATAAGGTAAGTATGGAATGAATCAGAGTAAGATAAGTAGATAAGGGTTTTGTCCATTTCTATCTAGGTTTCGTCCTACAGTCAACATTTCCTCTGATACCACTTCTGTAACACCCGGCTTTAAGGAACAAAGCCAGGTGCATCTCATACATGCGCCAAGAAGACAACATATATAATAACAGAGTGTATAGAGATAAATGTCATAAAACATCAGAGTACTTATTACATAGCGGAAGTCTTATTACAAAATAAAATAATAAAGATAAAACGAACTAAGGATCGTCGGCGCCAATGTCGACAGAGAAACGCCACCTAGATCAGATCGAACTCCTCAGTGTTAGGCGGCTCCTCTTCGACCACCTGTTCTTCTCCTGTGGGGGGGTGTGAGACAGCAAGAGTGAGCTCACATACGTTCATAGCTCAACAAGTCGTGGGGAATAATGTGGCATGAACTCACCAAAGGTGGGAGTTCATGAAGTGTAAGGCTGATCAATAAAATAAAGGCTGAGGCTGAGCATTGCTTTTATAAGTTGATCAAAATTTTATTAGCAATTACTAAGTGTAAGTAAATACCAAACCTTAATAATAATAGAGAAAAGTAATAGTAAAATAATCCCAAATGCGATGCAAATGTCAAATTGAATTTAAGTTCCATAATTAATCATGTGAGGGTCCGAGCCGCTCATGACCGTGAGCACGGCTAGTATACTAGTTTTACACTCTGCAGAGGTTGCGCATCTTTACCCACAAGTCGTGTATCCCATGTCGCCAGGGTTTGCAAGGCCCTTAGACACTACCGAGGTGAATGGCTAGGGATCCACTACGAGGCCTTTACAAAGTTCCACTAGCTTCCGAAAACCCGCTACAGTTTATAGGAAGTTCCAATGCAGGGTTCCTGGCTGACCGCCATCGCAGCAAAATCAACCAGGGACCTCCCTACACTGACCACTCCCCTACTGCCCTTGCCCCTTTCGGGTAAGGTAGTCTTCCACTAGCTTTCCTAATTAGTCAGCCAAGGGCGTCCCATTAAACCCTTGTGGTAGCACTGTTTTCCCGGGTGGTCGCTCCATGTTCCCATTAATTTAATGATCTTAACATGAACAGCAATAATAACAAGATAATAACAGAATAATCATGAATAGTGTATCTCCATACCCAATCCACATGAAGCAATAGCAAGTACTACCCAAAAATATTTCAGGGGTGAACAAGGTATAGAGGTAATCAAAACTGGGGTAACATAAAGGCTCCCATCAAAATTAACCTATGCAGATCATTAAAATTAATAAGAATATGGCTGGGAAAAGTAAGTGATCAAGGGCACAACTTGCCTTCAATGAGCTCCTGCTCAGCTATCTCTACTTGTTGAACCTCAGTTTCCACAGTGGCTTGCTCGTCTACTCGCATCAACACAATACATACATAGTATAGCCAAAATCAACATCACACCAAACAGATGAATAAAATATACAGTAAAAATCTACACATTAAAATGAGATCATAGGAACTGGAATTACTGAATTTGGAGTTATAGAATTTAAGTTATGAATTTCCTAAGATTTAAGGTGATTAAAATAGGATTAGATGAGAAATTAATTTTCTAAATGTTTTCATGTCAAAACAGAGATACTAAATGATAGAGAATAATATTACAAAATTTTAGGAAGTGGAATGAAGTGATTTGGGGTTCACATGAATTTTCTACAATTTAATCAAGTTTCTGCATTTAAATTTGTGCTAAAAACCATTTTCTAAATGATTTTCCCTGTTTTATCATTTCTCTGGACTGGGCGTCATTTTCTGGAAAATGCAGGGGCCCGCGCGTAAGTTTCCAGAGACACAACGAATAGCACCCAGAGGACCGCGGGTTGATTCACTAATATTATAAGGGTTTCTTTGCAAACTGCGCAAGCGAAGGGGTATCGGGCCGTTCTGGCCATCCGATCCCAGATCTAGGGTCTGGATTAGAACGACGTGATCTCGAAGCGGTACGCAATGAGATCCGTTGGATGCAAAAGTGACGGGGAGGATTTTATTACTCTAGATTTGTTTCCACCCGTCCGATCCAAATGAACGGTCCGAATCAACTCAACGCGAAAGGGTATCTCCTATCTAATCCGAGCCGCACACGCTAGATCCAACGGTCCACGGCCGTCTCCCCCAAATCGCTACCGTGCGCGGCGGCGCCGCCCGCAGCACGGCGAAGCTGCCGCCGGCGCGCACCGATTTGCCGGCCTGGTAAACCAACCCTTCTACCGCTAGGTGAAACGTGTAATTAAGAGTATAACGGATCTGGGGAAGTACTCGTACCTATGAATTGTGCGACGTCGAGACTGTACGCTCGATTATGGCGGCCCACGGTGAAGTCCTAGCACCGACGAGCAATCGCCAAGGCGATGAGACCCCAACAGAGGAATTGATGGCCGACGAAGCACTCAGGGACCGCAGCGCAGCACCAGAGTGCCCCGCGGACGCCTGTACGCCCGCGACTCTTGGGTTCGCCGGCGGCGGATCACCACGGCCTCACGAGCACTCGGCGGCCAGTCGGGTGTTGTTTTGCGGCGAAATGAAAGGGTAGAGACGGCTCGGCCTCGATTCCTTTATCTATGCGGGGAAGGATAAGGTGGTTTGGGGGTAGTTCCACCAGAAGCGTCGGCCATCTCGCGCGGGTTGGGTGAGATCCGCCATGCGCGCGGAGGTGGAGCTTGCGCTGATCAACGGGTCCCACCGCGCAGCGTCACGCTTTGGTCGCCTAGGCACGGACGAACGGCTTACCAGTGGGCCCAGCGGACCAGTGAAGGAATAGGGAGGTGCACAAGTGAAAGGGAAATGTGCCCTTGGGCCATTTCTAAGTATTTTGGTGATTTAGTGCCCAACACATGTGCTTAATTGTAAAATGGGACAAAGTACAAATCATGGAGAAAAGGTATGTTTCTAATCCTTAGTACATTGGTTTTGTGTACTAATATATTTGTCTAAGTGTTAGAAACAGAAAAGGAGATGAAAAGAAAAGAGGAGAAAGTCTTGGCTGTGTGCAGCCAAGACCCAGCTCGGCCTGGAGCACCGGACTGTCCGGTGTGCACCGGACAGTGTCCGGTGCGCCAGGCTGCCTCGGCTCGAACTGGCCGCTCTCGGGAATTCGCCGACGGCGTACGGCTAAAATTCACCGGACTGTCCGGTGTGCACCGGACTGTCCGGTGAGCCAACGGTCGGCTAGGGCCAACGGTCGGCCGCGCGATCAGCGCGCGACACGTGGCCGGGCCAACGGTCGGGAAGGAACACCGGACTGTCCGGTGTGCACCGGACATGTCCGGTGCGCCAACTGAGCGCAGATCTGGAGCAGCCAGCAACGGTCAGAAGTGCTGTTTTTGGAAACAAATCGGGCACCGGACAGTGTCCGGTGTGCACCGGACTGTCCGGTGCGCCACGAGACAGAAGGCAAAGATGGCCTTCCAGATTTGTTCCCAACGGCTCCTAGCTGCCTTGGGGCTATAAAAGGGACCCCTTGGCGCATGGAGGAAGCACACAAGCATTCCTTGAGCACTCTTGATCACTCACACATCAATCTTGCGCACTTGTTTGAAATTCTAGTGATTTGAGCTCTGTTCTAGTGTGTTAGCCTCTTGAGCTCAAGTCTGGGTTTTGTGTGTGCGTATTCGCTGTGATCTTTGTGTTGTGTGTGAGTTGCTAATCCCTCCCTTACTCCGTGATTCTTTGTGAACATCTTTTGTAAGGGCGAGAGGCTCCAAGTTGTGGAGATTCCTCGCAAACGGGATTGAGATAAGAACAACAAAACACCGTGGTATTCAAGTGGGTCTTTGGACCGCTTGAGAGGGGTTGATTGCAACCCTCGTCCGTTGGGACGCCACAACGTGGAAGTAGGCAAGCATTGGCTTGGCCGAACCACGGGATAAACCACCGTGTCCCTCTGTGCTTGATTCTTGTGGTATTGTGTTTTGTTGAAGACTTCACCTTAGCCACTTGGCATTAACTGTGCTAACGCTTAACAAGTTTTTGTGGCTTAAGTTTGAAGTTTTTACAGGATCACCTATTCACCCCCCCCCCTCTAGGTGCTCTCAATTGGTATCAGAGCCGTTCTATTCACAAAGGGACTAACCGCCCGAATAGATGGATCCTAAGGGGAAGGGTATAGTGATCAACGACAAAGAGAAGGAGACCTTCGTCAACGAGCCGAAGGACGACAAGCCTACCGACTCCGGCTCGGGTCAAAGACGGAAGGAAGGGAAGAAGAAGAAGACCAGGCGCATCAAGGAGATAATCTACTACGACAGCGACGAGTCTACTTCTTCCCAAAAGAATGAGGATCACAACGACTACGAGAGGAGAAAACCGGTTAACTCGAACTTTTCCTTTGATTACTCTCGTATTCCGCAAAGTTCACATTCTCATTTGCTCTCCATTCCACTTGGCAAGCCCCCACACTTTGATGGAGAGGACTACGGATTTTGGAGTCACAAAATGCGTAGTCACCTATTCTCTCTCCATCCTAGTATATGGGAGATTGTAGAGAGTGGAATGCACTTTGATAGTTCGGATAGTCCCATGTTCATTAATGAACAAATTCATAAAAATGCACAAGCTACTACTGTTCTTCTAGCTTCCTTGTGCAGGGATGAATACCATAAGGTGAGCGGCTTGGACAACGCCAAGCAAATCTGGGACACCCTCAAGATTTCTCATGAGGGGAACGACGTCACCTTACTCACCAAGATGGAGTTGGTGGAGGGCGAGCTTGGACGGTTCGCGATGATAAGGGGCGAGGAGCCAACGCAAACGTACAACCGGCTCAAGACCCTTATCAACAAGATAAGAAGCTACGGGAGCACGCGATGGACGGACCACGACGTCGTCCGCCTAATGCTCAGGTCCTTTACCGTACTTGATCCTCATCTCGTGAACAATATTCGTGAGAATCCCAGGTACACGATGATGACGCCCGAGGAAGTGCTTGGAAAATTCGTGAGCGGGCGGATGATGATCAAGGAGGCAAGATACGTCGACGACGCGTTGAACGGACCACTCCACGAGCCTCAACCCATTGCTCTAAAGGCAACGAGGAGCAAGGAGTCGCTACCTAGCAAGGTGGCGCAAGTTGAGGCGGCTGGCCTTAATGATGAAGAGATGGCTCTCATCATTAAGAGATTCAAGACGGTGCTTAAAGGTCACAAGGGACAACCAAGCAAGACCAAAGCCAAGGGGAAGCGCTCATGCTTCAAATGCGGTAAGCTTGGTCATTTCATTGCTAACTGTCCCGATAATGAAAGTGACCAGGAAAAGGGGAACAAAAGAGAGAAGAAGAAGCAATACAAGAAGGCAAAAGGCGAGGCGCATCTAGGAAAGGAGTGGGACTCGGATTGCTCCTCCTCCGACTCCGACAACGAAGGACTCGCCGCCACTGCCTTCAACAAATCGGCTCTCTTCCCCAACGAGCGTCTCACTTGCCTTATGGCAAGGGAGAAGAAGGTGAGTATTCAAGACTCCACTTATGCTTCATCTAGTGATAGTGAGTCTAGTGATGATGACATAGATTATTCCTGCTTGTTCAAGGGCTTAGATAGATCTAAGATAGAGAAAATCAATGAATTAATTAATGCATTGAATGAAAAGGATAGGCTTTTAGAAAAGCAAGAAGATTTATTGTATGATGAACATGATAAATTTGTAGAGGCACAAAAATCATATGCTTTAGAAGTGAAAAGAAATGAAATGCTTTCTAGTGAAATATCTTCCTGTCATGAAACCATTTCTACCTTAAGAAGTGTTAATATTGATTTAAGTGCTAAACTAGAAGTAGCTAGTAAATCAAATTCTTGTGTTGAACATGTTGAAATTTGTACTAGGTGTAAGAATTTTGATGTTAATGCTTGTAGTGAACACCTAGTTCTAATTTCCAAATTAAATGATGAAGTGGCTAGTCTTAATGCCCAACTTAAGACTAGCAAGAATGAAGTTAATAAAATAAAATTTGCAAGGGATGCCTACACAGTTGGTAGACACCCCTCAATTAAGGATGGGCTTGGCTTCAAGAGGGAAGCCAAGAACTTAACAAGCCATAAGGCTCCCGTCTTCGTCAAGGAGAAAGGGAAGGCCCCTATGGCTAATAGTGCTAAAAAGAACCATGCTTTTATGTATTATGATAGGAGACATGCTAGAAGTGCTTATAATCATTTTGATTCACATGTTTATGATTCTCATGCCATGTTTGCCTCTAGTTCCTCTTATAAGCATGATAGGAGGAATGTTGTATATATGCCTAGGAGAAATATTGCTCATGTGCCTAGAAAGAATGTTATTCATGCTCCTAGAAAATTAGTGAATGAACCTTCTACCATTTATTATGCTTGTAATGCTCCCTTTGCTATTTGTAGAAAGGGAAAGAAGGTTGTTGCTAGGAAATTAGGGGCTAGATGTAAGGGAGATAAAACTTGCATCTGGGTCCCTAAGAATATTTGTGCTAACCTTGCAGGACCCAACATGAGTTGGGTACCTAAGACCCAAGCCTAAATTTGCCTTGCAGGTTTATGCATCCGGGGGTTCAAGCTGGATTATCGACAGCGGATGCACAAACCATATGACGGGGGAGAAGAAGATGTTCACCTCCTACGTCAAAAGTAAAGATTCCCAAGATTCAATTATATTCGGTGACGGGAATCAAGGCAAGGTAAAAGGGCTAGGTAAAATTGCAATTTCTAATGAGCATTCTATATCAAATGTATTCTTAGTGGAGAGTCTTGGATATAACTTGCTATCTGTTAGTCAATTATGTCAAATGGGATATAATTGCTTATTTACGAATGTAGATGTGTCTGTCTTTAGAAGATGTGATGGTTCACTAGCTTTTAAGGGTGTACTAGACGGCAAGCTTTATTTAGTTGATTTTGCAAAAGAAGAGGCCGGTCTAGATGCATGCTTAATGGCTAAGACTTGCATGGGCTGGCTGTGGCATCGCCGCTTAGCACATGTGGGGATGAAGAACCTCCACAAGCTTCTAAAGGGGGAACACGTAATAGGTCTAACAAATGTGCATTTCGAAAAGGATAGACCTTGTGCAGCTTGTCAAGCAGGGAAACAGGTGGGAGGAGCACATCACAGCAAGAACGTGATGACCACGTCAAGACCCCTGGAGCTGCTACACATGGATCTCTTCGGACCCGTCGCCTATCTAAGCATAGGAGGGAGTAAGTATGGTTTAGTTGTTGTTGATGACTTTTCCCGCTTCACTTGGGTATTCTTTTTGCAGGATAAGTCTGAAACCCAAGGAACCCTCAAGCGCTTCCTCAGGAGAGCTCAAAATGAGTTTGAGCTCAAGGTGAAGAAGATAAGGAGCGACAACGGGTCCGAGTTCAAGAACCTTCAAGTGGAGGAGTTTCTTGAGGAGGAAGGGATCAAGCACGAGTTCTCTGCTCCCTACACACCACAGCAAAATGGTGTGGTAGAGAGGAAGAACAGGACGCTAATCGATATGGCGAGGACGATGCTTGGAGAGTTCAAGACCCCCGAGTGTTTTTGGTCGGAAGCCGTGAACACGGCTTGCCACGCCATCAACAGGGTCTACCTTCATCGACTCCTCAAGAAGACTTCGTATGAGCTACTAACCGGTAACAAACCCAATGTATCGTACTTTCGTGTATTTGGGAGCAAGTGCTACATTCTAGTGAAGAAGGGTAGAAATTCTAAGTTTGCTCCCAAAGCTGTAGAAGGGTTTTTATTAGGTTATGATTCAAATACAAAGGCGTATAGGGTCTTCAACAAATCATCGGGTTTGGTTGAAGTCTCTAGCGACGTTGTATTTGATGAGACTAATGGCTCTCCAAGAGAGCAAGTTGTTGATTGTGATGATGTAGATGAAGAAGATGTTCCGATGGCCGCTATACGAACCATGGCGATTGGAGACATTCGGCCACAGGAACAGGATGAACGTGATCAACCTTCTTCCTCAACTACGGTGCATCCCCCACCTCAAGACGATGAACAGGTTCATCAAAAGGAGGCGTGTGATCAAGGGGGAGCACAAGACAATCAAGTGATGGAGGAAGAAGCGCAACCGGCACCTCCAACCCAAGTTCGAGCGATGATTCAAAGGGATCATCCCGTCGACCAAATTCTGGGTGACATTAGCAAGGGAGTAACTACTCGATCTCGATTAGTTAATTTTTGTGAGCATTACTCTTTTGTCTCCTCTATTGAGCCTTTCAGGGTAGAGGAGGCCTTGCTAGATCCGGATTGGGTGTTGGCCATGCAGGAGGAACTTAATAACTTCAAGCGCAACGAAGTCTGGACGCTGGTGCCTCGTCCCAAGCAAAATGTTGTGGGAACCAAGTGGGTGTTCCGCAACAAACAGGACGAGCACGGGGTGGTGACAAGGAACAAGGCTCGACTTGTGGCAAAAGGTTATGCCCAAGTCGCAGGTTTGGACTTTGAGGAGACTTTTGCTCCTGTGGCTAGGCTAGAGTCCATTCGTATCTTGCTAGCATATGCCGCTCACCATTCTTTCAGGTTGTACCAAATGGATGTGAAGAGCGCGTTCCTCAACAGGCCAATAAAGGAGGAGGTGTACGTGGAGCAACCCCCTGGCTTCGAGGATGAGCGGTACCCCGACCACGTGTGTAAGCTCTCTAAGGCGCTCTATGGACTTAAACAAGCCCCAAGAGCATGGTATGAATGCCTTAGAGATTTCTTACTTGCTAATGCTTTCAAGGTTGGGAAAGCCGATCCAACTCTCTTTACAAAGACATGTGATGGTGATTTGTTTGTATGCCAAATTTATGTCGATGACATAATATTTGGGTCTACTAATCAAAAGTCTTGTGAAGAGTTTAGCAGGGTGATGACGCAGAAATTCGAGATGTCGATGATGGGCGAGTTGAACTACTTCCTTGGGTTCCAAGTGAAGCAACTCAAGGACGGCACCTTCATCTCCCAAACGAAGTACACGCAAGATCTGCTGAAGCGGTTTGGGATGAAGGACGCCAAGCCCGCAAAGACTCCGATGGGAACCGACGGACACACCGACCTCAACAAAGGAGGTAAGTCCGTTGATCAAAAAGCATACCGGTCAATGATAGGATCTCTACTTTATTTATGTGCTAGTAGACCGGATATTATGCTTAGCGTATGCATGTGTGCTAGATTTCAATCCGATCCTAAGGAGTGTCACTTGGTGGCGGTGAAGCGAATTCTTAGATATTTAGTCGCTACGCCTTGCTTCGGGATCTGGTATCCAAAGGGGTCTAACTTTGACTTAATTGGGTACTCAGATTCCGACTATGCTGGATGTAAGGTCGATAGGAAGAGTACATCGGGGACGTGCCAATTCTTAGGAAGGTCCCTGGTGTCATGGAATTCCAAGAAACAAACCTCCGTTGCCCTATCCACCGCTGAGGCCGAGTACGTTGCCGCAGGACAGTGTTGTGCGCAACTACTTTGGATGAGGCAAACCCTCAGGGACTTTGGCTACAATCTGAGCAAAGTCCCACTCCTATGTGATAATGAGAGTGCTATCCGCATAGCGGAAAATCCTGTTGAGCACAGCCGCACAAAGCACATAGACATCCGGCATCACTTTTTGAGAGACCACCAGCAAAAGGGAGATATCGAAGTGTTTTATGTTAGCACCGAGAACCAGCTAGCCGATATCTTTACCAAGCCTTTAGATGAGAAGACCTTTTGCAGGCTGCGTAGTGAGCTAAATGTCTTAGATTCGCGGAACTTGGATTGAATTGTAGCATACATGTATTTATGCCTTTGATCATGTTCATTCTGCATTTTGTTGCTTATTATGGTGCTCAAGTTGTACAAACACTCCCTGGACCTCACAAGTCCGTTGCAAAGTGATGCACATGTTTAGGGGGAGATGTGTTACAACTTGACCCTTTGAGACTAACCATATGTTGAGTGTGTCTGATTTAGTTTCAAAGGAGAATTGAAAGGGAAAAGGTGGACTTGGACCATGCAAGACTTCCACTGCACTCCGATGAGGGGTAACTCATTCCAAGTTCATCTCATGACCTCTTATTGCCATTTGCTCTTAATTGACGATTTTGGTGAGGCAATGGGGTTAAAGGGGCCACAATTGATCCCGTTTTGGTGCTTGATGCCAAAGGGGGAGAAAATAAAGGCCAAAGCAATAAATGGATCAGCTACCACTTGAGAGATTTTGCTACCACTTGAGAGATTTTGAAAATTGTAGAATAGAGTTTTTGATTAATTTGTCAAAATTCTTAAGTTGTCTCTCTTGTCAAAAGTTGGCTTCTTGTGGGGAGGAGTATTGATTATGGGAAAAAGGGGGAGTTTTTGAAATTTTTGATCAATCTCTTTTTGAATGACTCTCTTTATGCTTAAACATGTGTGTTTAACTTAGAGATAGAGATTTGTGTTTGATTTGCAAAAACAAACCAAGTGGTGGCAAAGGATGATCCATATATGCCAAAATTGAATAACACTTAAATTTATGTTATTTGAATTGAGTTTGCACTTGTTCTAGTGGCTTTATGAAATGTTGGCATAAATCACCAAAAAGGGGGAGATTGAAAGGGAAATGTGCCCTTGGGCCATTTCTAAGTATTTTGGTGATTTAGTGCCCAACACATGTGCTTAATTGTAAAATGGGACAAAGTACAAATCATGGAGAAAAGGTATGTTTCTAATCCTTAGTACATTGGTTTTGTGTACTAATATATTTGTCTAAGTGTTAGAAACAGAAAAGGAGATGAAAAGAAAAGAGGAGAAAGTCTTGGCTGTGTGCAGCCAAGACCCAGCTCGGCCTGGAGCACCGGACTGTCCGGTGTGCACCGGACAGTGTCCGGTGCGCCAGGCTGCCTCGGCTCGAACTGGCCGCTCTCGGGAATTCGCCGACGGCGTACGGCTAAAATTCACCGGACTGTCCGGTGTGCACCGGACTGTCCGGTGAGCCAACGGTCGGCTAGGGCCAACGGTCGGCCGCGCGATCAGCGCGCGACACGTGGCCGGGCCAACGGTCGGGAAGGAACACCGGACTGTCCGGTGTGCACCGGACATGTCCGGTGCGCCAACTGAGCGCAGATCTGGAGCAGCCAGCAACGGTCAGAAGTGCTGTTTTTGGAAACAAATCGGGCACCGGACAGTGTCCGGTGTGCACCGGACTGTCCGGTGCGCCACGAGACAGAAGGCAAAGATGGCCTTCCAGATTTGTTCCCAACGGCTCCTAGCTGCCTTGGGGCTATAAAAGGGACCCCTTGGCGCATGGAGGAAGCACACAAGCATTCCTTGAGCACTCTTGATCACTCACACATCAATCTTGCGCACTTGTTTGAAATTCTAGTGATTTGAGCTCTGTTCTAGTGTGTTAGCCTCTTGAGCTCAAGTCTGGGTTTTGTGTGTGCGTATTCGCTGTGATCTTTGTGTTGTGTGTGAGTTGCTAATCCCTCCCTTACTCCGTGATTCTTTGTGAACATCTTTTGTAAGGGCGAGAGGCTCCAAGTTGTGGAGATTCCTCGCAAACGGGATTGAGATAAGAACAACAAAACACCGTGGTATTCAAGTGGGTCTTTGGACCGCTTGAGAGGGGTTGATTGCAACCCTCGTCCGTTGGGACGCCACAACGTGGAAGTAGGCAAGCATTGGCTTGGCCGAACCACGGGATAAACCACCGTGTCCCTCTGTGCTTGATTCTTGTGGTATTGTGTTTTGTTGAAGACTTCACCTTAGCCACTTGGCATTAACTGTGCTAACGCTTAACAAGTTTTTGTGGCTTAAGTTTGAAGTTTTTACAGGATCACCTATTCACCCCCCCCCCCCTCTAGGTGCTCTCAACAAGAGCGGCGGCTGAGAACCGGGTCCCACATGTAAGCGCCAGTGTGGTCGCGTGGGCGCGATGACGGTGTGGCCCACCGGTCGGCGCACGGTGAGAGAAGGGTGTATGGGCCGCGCGGAGGGAAGTGGAAGTGGGCCAGAAGTGAAGCAGCCGGCCCAGGTAAGCTCTTATTCTTTTTCTTTTTCATTTTTCTTTCTATTTTCTTCATTTCTAAGGTTTTTAGTTTGAAATCAAATTTAGTTTCAAACCTTGCACAAATTTGTTATCAAATCATATTATGAAATGATAAGTACAAATTCTAGAAATATATTTATATTATTTTTATTTTCATATCATTTCCCTTCGTACTTTTAAACCCTAGTTTTCAATGTAGGGCTTAATCCAATTTCTAGTCATTTTATATTATTGTTATTTTTATTTAATGCACAAACATAAAAACTCCAACAAATGCACTTTTTCTTTATTTTAGAATAATTGTTTTATTTAGTCACTCTCAATTACATAGGTGCTCTTTTTATGATGCATATGAGACACACAAAATGAGGAGCTCTCTCCCTATTACCCTTGGTATACAACTTTGAGTATTACATGCGCAGGTTTAACGTTCAGATACATCAGCTGACTCCGAATGCCGTGGTGGCTCTGTCGAAGTATGTCTGGGCGACGACTTCGTACGGCGGATAGCCATCAGTCGAAGTCTTTGCGAAGTACTATTGCCTGCACTGGCAGAAGAGGATGATTGGAGATGAAGTTGCCCAGTTTGGGTCCTGTACGTTTACGCCGAAGACCGGCAAGACCACGATGCAGGTAGTCGAGTTGGTTCCTTGCGCCCGCAACAAGTGGGGCAACTGGAATGAGTTTTGGTTTTACGTCGCTGAGGGTACCGTCGAAGACCATGAGGGGCTCCCTGTGTCCGAGATGTGTTCACATTTTTACTCAGCATACCCGTCCTTTGAGGTGGCAGAGGGGGATGCGGACGAAGGGGCCCTTCGGTGTGCCGTCGGCCTGAGCAGTGGGCGTGATTTGGTTGAAGAATTTGTGGCGTACGGGGTATGGCCCTTGGCGCATGGCTGGGCGTTGGGCGAAGTGTGCCCTCGCCAGATGCCTTCCCATGGTGGGAAGATGGTGCGAAGTCCTGCCTTCGTGCTGAATCTGCAAAACCGCGATCCGGCCGCCTTTGTGCGTGAGGCGGAGGATGGGGCGGTGCGGCTCGTTGGTCGGTACGTGCCGAGGACAGAGGGCCAGCGTAACTGGGATATCCGCCGGTCGAATGACCGTTTGAACAGGGTTTTTGAATTGAATCAACTGCCGTATGGCGGCTACCCCGGCCAAGACGATGTGGACCACCGTGGGAAGAAGCCGGTAGTGGAGACCGGAGACGACCCTGCGCCGGCGGCTGCCCCATCCTCTAAAAAGAAGAAATTAGGTACTGCTATGGGAGGACATGGGGTTTCCGATGGTTTTGCTAGAGAGTTGATGAGGACTTGCGCGGCCCCGGGGGGAAGGATGTCTTCGCCCGAGCTCCGGGAGTCTTCGGCGCGGATGCTGAGGGTTACCGGGGGTTGGTGGCCTAGGAATGTTCCTATCCCCCACGCGGCCGGCGAAGACTTTTTTACATCTCGCATGGTTCGTGAATGGAAAGTGTTTCCTTACGGGCGGAATATTGCTGCTATTGTGTCGGCAGTGATGGACAAGGATCGCCAGGGAGCTGCACAAAAGCGCCAGGCGGTTGTCAGGCTTCATGAAGCCAGGCCGAAGAGGCAGCGGGGGGCTGCGAAGGCTGCGGCCCCTGGCGGAGGCAAGCTGCCGCTGGCGGCGAAGTCGGGCGGCCCTGTACTTAGCAAGGCACCGGAGGCAGCGACAGGCGCCGGTGGTTCCAAATCGACGAAGGCTGTGCCACCGTCCAGCAGGGTGTCAGAGGTCGCGAAGGCGGCCCGAGAGTTACTGTCGTCGGTCCAGCGCGTCACCGACTTCGCCACCGATATTAGTGTGGACGACTATCTTGGTGGTAAGACGTTGGCTCGTTTTTTTAATTCGTTGATACGTCGCAGGGTCGGACGAAGGCCAGCTTGCTATTGTTGCGCCTGCCGCGGCGGCCATGGTGGCTGCCGGAGTGCCGAAGGCGAAGGGCGGTGCTCTTAGTGCCGGAGGCGAGATGTCGGCACTCGCGGCTGTCAGGGATGAAGCGGGCGCTGTGTCCCGCCGGCTGAAGGAGGTGACGGTGGCACTAAGTCAGGTCCGTTGAGCTAGACTCCGTTTTTTTGGGCTGTGGTCTTACATGTGTTCTGCAGGTGGCTGACTTCGCCAACCGCACAGCGTCGGGGGCCCTCACGGCAGTTGTGTCTGCCGAAGTCGAGAGACTTCGGATGCAACATGCGGACGCCGTCCGTGAAAAATCGGCCGCCGACAGTAAGTGCCGCAAGCTGGCGGACAAGGTGGCCGCGCTGGAGGGGGAGAAGACTGACCTCCGGCGCCAATTGGCAGGGGAGAGAAGGGAGACCAACGAGGCCCTCGCCAAGGCGCAGGCTGCACAGGTGGAGGCCAATCTGGCGCGGGCGGAGGGCAATCTTGCTAGGGAGCGCGCCGAGCAGCTGCAGGAGCGGCTCGTCGCCCTGGAGAGCCGCGTGGAGAGGGCCGAGGCCGCGACGCGCGCGGAGGCTGAGCGGACGCGCAAACAGCTTATGGACTCGTACCATAAGCTGGGCGTGCGGACCGGTGACTTCGAAGTGCCGGACCGAGAGTCCGGACTTCGCTGCCTGGAGTGGGTACAGGAGGAGCTGCAGGCGCTCCCTACTATCGTGGAGGGGTTCATGTCGTATGCCTCCCTGGTCACCTGCGAGGGGGCGATGAACGCGCTCTCCCGCGAAGGGTGCCGGCACTTCGAGGTCTTCGACCAAGCTGATGAATACTTTGAGCGAGATATCTACAAGGTTGAAGACCCCGTAGTGAAGGAATCCGCCGGAGCCATCTATGACCGGATGTGGGGTCCGCACGGTTGCGAGGTGGTCAGGGAGCGGGCCGAGACGGCGAGGGCTCAGGTAACTTTTGGCGTTTGTTTGGCGTTTGCTGGATGTGGGCTATGTGTGGGTTCGCTGAATTTGTGTGCTGTGTCTTAGGCGGCGCGTGGCGAGAGGGTGGATGACTTCGGGGCGTTGAACAGCGCGCTGCCTGACCCGGAGCCGATCCCGGCGGAAGCCGTGTCCGGGGCCGCCCTGGAGGCGCCCCCAGAGCCTGCGGAAGGCGCTCCGGATGCCCCCGCATCTGCTGCGGCCGGCGGGGACCTGCCCCCAGAGACCGCCGAAGGCGCGCCTGATGCCCCCGCAGCCGCTGCGCCGAGGGCTGAAGATCCTGCGACGGTGGCGGCGGAGGCGACAGCGGAGGCGACGGCGGAGGCTCCCGCAACGGCTGGGTCTTCGCAGGTGGCGTAGTGGGTGTAGATAGTTAGGGAATTTTGGATATGTTGCTGAATTTTGGTTGCTGCGCAGGTTCAAGATTTTGGGCCTGCGCACGCAACCGCCACTACTAATTTTTTGGCGGCTTCGACCGTGGATGGTGGTAATAAATGTGATGGGTCTGCAACTGAATTTTCTGATTTTGCTGACTCTGGGAGCTCGATTGAGTGGACTGAGGAGTCGACCGAGGAGGACTTGGACTATTTTGCGGCCTTGGATGTGGCAGCGGCGGAAGCTTCGCCGCACGCTGCGGATACAGAAGATGTGCCTGGTCCGAGCACCGGGCGCCGGCGGCGAAGGGCGGTTGCGAAGCGTAGAGTGAGTGGGGCGGAGGGAGATCGGCTTCGTGTGAGTAGGGCTGGCCGACAGGAACTGTTGTCTTTGCCAGCCGTCGTGAGTACAGGTGAGGGGGAATTGCGAAGTCTTTTTGTGGGTGAGGAGCTTAGGATAATGTTATTTAATTATAGGGAGATGGGAATTATTCCTAAGGTTGAGCCGATGTAGAGTGTGGTGCCCTCGCTTGTACATGTGTAAAGGCTTGTGTGATGAGGTTGTGTGCCCCCGCACACTTGGCTATGCTTGCGAAGGCGTTATGTACTTGGTCTGGTGTGTTTCGTTATGCTGTGGGCTGCACCCTTAGGCGACTTATGCACGGATAGTCTTCGCAGTAGGCTGAGGTTTTTCGCACTTGTTGTGCTAGTCCGGCTGCACCCTTAGGCGACTTCTGCACGGATAGTCTTCGCGGTAGACTTAGGTTTTTTCGCACTTGTTGTGCTAGTCCGGCTGCACCCTTAGGCGACTTCTGCACGGATAGTCTTCGCGGTAGACTTAGGTTTTTTCGCACTTGTTGTGCTAGTCCGGCTGCACCCTTAGGTGACTTCTGCACGGATAGTCTTCGCGGTAGACTTAGGTTTTTTTCGCACTTGTTGTGCTAGTCCGGCTGCACCCTTAGGCGACTTCTGCACGGATAGTCTTCGCGGTAGACTTAGGTTTTTTCGCACTTGTTGTGCTAGTCCGGCTGCACCCTTAGGCGACTTCTGCACGGATAGTCTTCGCGATAGACTTAGGTTTTTTCGCACTTGTTGTGCTAGTCCGGCTGCACCCTTAGGCGACTTCTGCGCGGATTTGTCGCACGCGAGGGTGGCTAGCGCTGAGCCTCGCGGTGACCTCGTATTGGTCGAATGTCGAAGACCGTCGTTGCGGTCTTTTTTCGATGCATGTTTTTGCGGGGGATTTTTCAGACATATATTACATGGCTCCGCCTCGTTAAAAACTCACCCCCCGGGAGGAAAAGAGTGCGGACCAGAATAAGATTGTTTTTGTGAATTACAAGGGCGAATCAGCCCTGATGAGTCAAACAAAAAATTTGCGGAGGTTGTCGATGTTCTAGGAGTGCTCCAGGTCTTCGTCGTTTGGCGTTGTGAGCCTGTAAGCGCTGGGGGAAGCTTTCGTCTTGACTATAAAGGGGCCCTCCCACTTGGGCTCTAGCTTGCCCCTGGACTCTGTTCGAACCGTTCGGACGAGTACGAGGTCCCCTTCGCTAAATTCCCTCGGGATGACTGCGTGGTCGCGCCATGCTTTTGTCTGAGCTTGGTATTTGTTTAGGGCCTGTAGAGCGAAGACTCGGTCTCCGTCAATGAGATCCTTTGAAGTTGGCTCGTCCACGTCGGGGACGGCTGACGGAACTGTTCGCGGGGACCCATGTTTTATTTCTTGTGGGGTCATGGCCTCCGATCCGTATAGAAAGCAGAAAGGAGTAAACCCGGTCACCCTGCACTCAGTCGTGTTTAGTGCCCAGACCGCCTCGGGTAACAAATCGGTCCATCTGCCCTTTTTTTCATCGAGGAGCATCTTTTTGACAGCTGTGAAGATTTTTTCATTGGCGCGTTCCACAACTCCGTTGGACTGCGGATGATATACTGAGGCGAAGGCAAGCTTGGTGCCAATGGAGAAGCAAAAATCCTTGAAGTCTTGGCTGTCAAACTGCTTGCCGTTGTCAACTGTTAGTTCGGACGGTACTCCGAAGCGGCAAACAATGTTTTGCCAAAAGAACCTTTGGGCAGTTTTTGATGTTATTGTGGAAACAACCCTTGCCTCGATCCATTTGGTGAAGTACTCGACAGCGACGAAGGCGAACTTAATGTTCCCCTGAGCGGTGGGCAGGGCCCGACAATGTCCAGGCCCCAGCGCTGGAGGGGCCATGTGTGGGCGATCAGCTTTGTATACTGCGAGGGGCTGCCTGATCGAGGAGAAAACTTCTGGCAGGCTTCGCAGGACCTAGTGACCCGATTTGCGGCGCAGATCATTACGGGCCAATAAAAACCTTAGCGGATCACCTTAGCAGCCAGGGCCCTTGGCCCTGCGTGTGAGCCGCACGTGCCACTGTGGACTTCGCGTAGGATCTGGATGCCTTCGGTTTCGGTGACGCACTTAAGCATTGGCTGACTGACCCCTTTTTTGTAGAGTTGGCCTTCAATCAGTGCGAAGTCTCGGCTTCGATGTCTGAGGCGCTTGGCCTCACTGATGTCGGCTGGATGATAGTACCCCTGTAGGAACAGGGTTATTGGTGCCTGCCAGTCTTCGGTCATGATAAGGTTGACTATGCGGTGGCCCTCGCTGTCATTGGTTATTTGGAGCCCTTCGGGGCTCCGGACGGCTGGCGTGCCGATGACATGAAAGAACACGTCGGAGGGCAAAGATTCGCCCCTGGCGGCAGCCTTGGCCAATGCGTCGGCCTCTTCATTCTTGGCCCGATCCACATGCTGCAAGGTGAATCCCTTGAATTGTCTCTCGAGACTTCGGATGGCCGCGAGGTACTGCATGAGCGCGGGGTCCTTTGCTGCATAGTCTTTCTCGACTTGGCCGGCAACTACCTTGGAGTCTGTTTTGATGATGCAGGTGGTGACTCCGAGGGCCCTTAGCTTGCGGAGGCCGAGGATGACTGCTTCGTGTTCTGCTATATTATTTGTGCATCTGTCGGATTCTAGAGCGAAGCTGAGGCGTGCTGCATATCTGTGCTTGACCCCGACTGGTGAGGTGATGACTACAGCGGCGCCTGCCCCCGTATGGCACCATGCGCCGTCGCAATGGATCGTCCAAACCTTCTCTGCGGATGGGTCTGGCTGTGTTGTTGGCCCAGTCCAGTCGACGATGAAGTCTGCCAGGACTTGTGACTTGATGGCTGTCCTGGGCTCGAAGCTGATGTGGTAGCCGGAGAGTTCGGCCGCCCACTTGGCAATCCTCACCGATGCCTGCGGGTTTCTGAACAATTCGCCGAGTCCCCTGTCCGAGGTGACTCGGACCTTGAATGCTTCGAAGTAATGGCGCAATTTGCGCGAAGACATGACGACTGCGTAGGCAATCTTCTCCAGCTCTGTCATGTTGCACTTGGACGGTGTCAGCACTTCGGAGACATAGTAAACGGGGCACTGCCTGACCACACCCTCAACTGTCTGCTCCTGCACTAGTGCCGCGCTGACCGCATGCGGCGAAGCCGCGACGTAGAGCAACAGGGGGAGCGAGGAGTCGGGGCTTGTAAGGATGGCCAACTCTGTCAGGTGCTGTTTTAATGAGGCGAAGGCCGCCGCCTGCTCTGGTCCCCAGGCGAAGCCTTTTGCACCACGGAGTGTTTTGAGGAAGGGGAGACTTCGCTCGGCGGACCTAGAGATGAATCTGCTGAGAGCGGCCAATCTGCTTGTCAGGCGCTGGACGTCTCTGGCGGACTGCGGAGGCGTCATGTCTATGATGGCCTGAATCTTGGTTGGGTTGGCCTCGATACCTCGGTGTGATACCAGGTAGCCCAATATTTTGCCTTGGCGAACGCCGAAAACGCACTTTTCCGGGTTTAGGCGGAGTTGTGCGTCTCGCATGTTCGCGAATGTCTCGGCGAGGTCGGCGAGATGGTCCTCCTTGCTCTTGCTAGCGACGACGATGTCGTCCACATATGTGAATATATTTCTGCCAACTTGCCCTTCGAGCACTGTTTTGGTAAGCCTGGAGAAGGTGGACCCGACGTTCTTGAGTCCCTCCGGCATTCTGATGAAGCAATATGTGCCGAAGGGTGTTATAAAGCTGGTGCTAGCCTTGTCTTCCTCCTTCATGTATATCTGGTGGTAACCGGAGAAGCAGTCGAGGAGGGACATGACTTCGCATCCGGCCGCGCTATCGACTATTTTGTCGATCCGCGGCAACGGGAAATTGTCCTTTGGGCAGGCTTTATTGAGACTGGTGAAGTCAACGCACATTCACCACTTCCCGCTCTTTTTCTGCACCATCACGACATTGGAGAGCCATGTGGGGTAAGCCACCGGCTCGATGAATTTGGCTTCCAGGAGGCGGTGCACTTCTGCCTTGGCGGCCTCTGTCTTCTCGTCGGACATCTTGCGAAGCCGCTATTTTTTCGGCCTTACCGAAGGGTCGATTCCCAAGCTGTGCTCAATTATGGCTGACTCCGACCAGATCGAGGGCTGACCAGGCGAAGACATCTTTGTTCTTGGATAGGCAGCAGAGGAGCTTCTCCTCTTCATGCGAAGTGAGGTCTTCGCTGATAGTGACTGTCTGCTTGGGCGTGGCCTGGTCGAGGGGGACAGTCTTGGTCCCGTCGTTGCTCTGCAGCTGTGCCTTGTCGTGCTGCTTATTGGTTGGGCTGGCGGGCGCGGGGACCTCGCGCTGGGCCGTGAGGCAGTGCACGTTTCTCTGACCGGGCACAAAGTCCCGCTCTATGTTGCGCGCAGTCTGTTGATTGCCGTGGACCGTAATGACACCTAACGGGCCTGGTATCTTCATACATAGGTACAGTCCGTGAATGGCTGCTTCGAACTTATTGATAGAGCCCCGGCCCATGATGGCATTGTATGGATATACCATGTCCATGATATCAAAGGTTACTTGCTCGCTTCGGGCATTGGGTGCTACACCGAAGGAGAGAGGCAGCTCTATTTTGCCGATAGGAAAGGTGCCCTTGCCACCGAAGCCATACAACGGGTTGTCCGAAGGCTTGAGCAGGCTGTGGCTTATGCCCATGCGATCGAAGGCGTGGAGGAAGATGATGTCCGCCTGACTGCCATTGTCAACTAGGACTTTGTGCAGGTCCCAGCCTGCCACGCTGCAATTGATAACCATGGCGTCGCAGTGGGGGGCGCTGCGCAGGTCGACGTCTCGTGCGTCGAAGGTTAGCGGTATGTGGGACCACTTTGTCTGCACGACTGGGCCGGTGACGGCGACGTGGTTGATGCTGCGGTAGTGGTCCTGCTTCTGCCGCTTTGTGTCGAAGTCGGTGCTGGACCCCCCAGTTATCATGTGAATGACTCCGCGATATGGTTAATCGGCGAAGTCTTCCTGCTTTGGAGCATGGGGGATGTTTTGATGTTGCTGGTGTGGTGGTGGGGGTGGGGGAGGTACGATTTGTACTTCCTGATGGTGTTGGTAAGCGTGGTGCGGTGGATGCGGAGCGGGGGCGTGGATATATGGTGGAGGGGGTTGCTGGTAAGTGTGTGCGACAACTCGGGGGTTGTCGGCTGGTTGCGCCCGTGCCATCCTGTCTCTGGTGGCCTTCGTTTCTGGGCAGTCTTTGGTTTGGTGGGCGCAGTCTTCGCCGTGGAAGAGGCAGTAGAATCGGCGCGGCGGCTGCGCACGCCCCCGACCCCTACCGTGAGTACCATTTCCGCGGCCCTGGGGGGATACTCCTGGCGACGAGGGGCGTCAGCAGCGGGATGCTGATTGGCGATGTTATGCACTTGCTGTTGATTGCGGCTGTCTCGACCGGAGTCCGGCTACGGAGTCCTCGTCCACGTGCGGCTGGACTGTGGAGCATCTTTTGGCTTCCTTTGGGACTCAACCTTGCGCTGGTGTAGCTCTTTGGATTTGGCGTACTTTTCAAATAGCTGATATAATTCCTGGAGGTTCTTGGGCGGATCTCTGATGCAGTGGCTGTAAAGGACGCCGACGCGAAGGCCACTGATAGCGTAGTGGATGGCGATCTGGTCATCGACTGAGGGCAGCCGTGACTTGAGTGTTAAAATTTTGCGGTAATACTCTCGCAGAGTCTCCTTTTTCAGCTGCTTGCAGAGCGAGAGTTCGGCCAAGGCGTCGGTGTCTGGGCGGTACCCTTGGAAGTTGAGCAGGAACTTGTCCCGGAGGCTCTCCAGGAATCAATGGACAGCGGAGGCAACCTGGTGAACCAGGTGAGAGCTGGGCCCTCTAGGGCGATGATGAAAGACTTCGCCATTGTGGCGTCGTCCCCTCCGGAAGATGCAACGGCGACCTGATAACTCATGATGTATTGTGCCGGGTCGGTGCTGCCGTTGTACTTGGGATAGGTCCCTGCCCGGAAGTTAGCTGGCCAAGGCGTCACTTGCAGGTGTGGCGCCAGGGGACTTCGCTCGTCGAGATAGTTGACCCCTTGGAATGGCGCGGCGTGCGGGAAGGTGTGGTCGCGCTGGGGGAAACGCAGGTCTTCCGGTTGCGCGCGGTGTTGCAGGGGTGGCCCATGCTGCAGGCCAAGGTGGCCTTCGCGCGTGTCTTCCAGTTGTGTGCGCTGTTGGAGGGGTGGCCTGTGCTGCAGGCCAAGGTGGCCTTCGCGCTGCATCAGCGCGATCTCCCGCTCAAGGTCCTGGGCCTTCTGCTCTTCGTCGCGTATCATTTGCCGCACTTTGGCTAGTGCGGACACGTGCTGGCGCTTGGCCTCCAGTATCTCTTTCTGCCTCTGGAGATTGCGGTTCTTGAGGCATAGGGCGCGCAGCTGTAGCTGTTCTTCCGCTGAGACGCCGAGGGCTTCACCGTCTTCGGTGAGGTCCGCGCCCTCCAGTGGGGCGAAGCCTGAGGGTGGCTGCGATTGTCCTTCAGGGCCGCAGGTGCGGAGAGTGTCGTCTTCGCAGGTGCGGGGAACGTCGTCTTCAGTGGCCTCTTGGTGGGTGGATTGGGTGAGGGTGAGGGCCTTGCCCTTTCTTGCGGCAAGCAGTGCTGCCTTCGCAGCCTCGTCAGCCTTCGGGTTAGCTCTCTTGGGTGCCATCGCGGGTGGTTTTCTCGTAGCACGAACGGTGGGCACCAAATGTTGGAACTTGCTCTCAGTTGCAAGGGGATCCAACAAGGGTGAACAATGACGTCAATAGGGTTCTCGCGCGCGATGGCAATAGCTCTGTTAATCTGCCCTCTCATGGGCACTGTGCGGGGGTATTTATAGGTGTCTGAGCGCCCAGCGCCTTGTGTTAAGGACACATGTGCCCTCGGATACCTAGGTTATCCCCAGAATATTCCCATAAAGCAGGGTTACAGACTGTAATTACAGGAATGCCTTTGCAAATTAGGCCCGTAACACGCAGCGGCCACGCGGGGCCCATTACAATGGGCCGGATCACACGTGGGCCTCTAAGCTGGACGAGGCCGCTCGGTGGGATGACGACGTCGCAGGCCTTCGTCTGGCGCTGTATCGAGCGAAGGCCTGTTTTGTCTCCGTCGGACCAGCGACTGCAGCGAAGGCCTCGAGCGAAGGGTGGCGTCTTTGCCTTCGCCCCAACAAACATCACACCAAACATAAGAATAAACTATATAATAATAATCTACGCGCTGCTACGAGATCGTGGGATCGAGAACTACTAAGATCGGAGCCAGGGTTACCAAGTTATGATTTATGGAAGATCTACATGGTTAAATATGGAATAGACTAAGTGCCACATTTTAGCCTATATTTCATGACAAAGCAAAGTTACCAGATGATAATAAATATTATTGTGAGACTAATGCAACTAGAATGGATCAAAACGGAGTTACGGTTATTGAGTTACGAATTTCTAAAGATTTAATAGTGGTGTATAAAAGAAATTAAGTACAAAATTTCAGTTTAGGTCTCATAACAAAATAAAGTTACTGGATGATAAACAATATTATTACAAGTCTAATGCAACTAGAATGAATTAATTTGGAGCTAAAATGAATTAAATATGAATTTCACAAGTTTCTAGTATTATTTTTGTATTAAAAATCATTTTCTAAAATAAATTCTGAATTTTCTCAGGCTTTCTGGACTAGGCACATTATTTCTTAAGAGATTAGGGGCTTACTTGAAAGATTCCCCAGAGCCAGAAGTATCCCGCGGGGGACGGCGGGTTGATTATGAAGAAATCTAGGGGTTCTTTTGTGAATCTGGTTTGACGAAAGGGTATAGGCAATTCTCCAATGTTGGATTCCCAGCCAAGCGCTCAGATTAGACCGAGAACATTACTTGATCGGTGCAGTTTGTGCCGCTGGATCATAGATCCACGGCCACGAACGAAGCGCTTCAACTGATCCAATCCTGGCCCTTCATTCCAATCCGACGCTCCCAAGGTCACCTTCTTCCCCTGGTCACGAACCGTGGCGGTGTGAGCGCCCAAGGTGGCGGCGCCCGGCGATGCCCAGGCACCGATACGAAAATCTTAGGGCCATGAACGGACGCCACAAGATTCACCCCGCCCCAAGCCGGCCCTGGGCGGCGCTGCCAAGTTTCTACGGCAATCCATCCCGACGAGAAGCACCCGAGTCAGCAAGTGAGACCGCTAGGTTGAGCACGGTCTGGCCGCCCATGGTGGGGAGAAGCGTGTCGGTGCGCTCGGCGTCGAGGATGCGCTCAACGAGCGACAGCTGGGGGTGAGGGCATGGCGAGCGCCGAGCGCCATGGCGGAGGAGGTGAGGGGCCTGAGCCGAGGAGAACACCGGCGTTGGGTAGAGGAGTAGGAGCAGGGCTACCCCGCGCAGGAGCTCCCGTGAGGCTCTCGTTTCCTTTCTCTAACCCTCTGTTCGGTGATGCAGCTCACCAATGGCCCAGGGGATGCCGCGGCCACGGATTTATACCCAGGGGCGAGGACGAGCTCGGTCATACCGCGTGACAGGAGCGGGAGATCCTCCACGGATTCCGCGGCGGTTTGGTGGAGCACCCGCACCGAATTAGCGTAATCCAACGGAGGCAGCAGCGGAGTTCTGTTTCGTTCGCCCGCGAGGAAGATGGTCTTGGCGTTTCGGGCCCACCAGCAATAGATCCAAAAAAACAAGCAGGGATAGGCTGTGCCGTATGAAGTGGGTAGCGGGAAACAGAAATGACTTGGGCCGATGGGGGTGAGAATTGGAGATGGGCCATGAGGTGGGGCGCTAGTGAATAAATTTGGCCTAGGTTAGGTAGTCTTTCCTTCTTTTCTTTATTCTATTTTATATATTTCCTCTTTTGTTTCCTAGTTTTTTAAACTTGGATTTCAAGTTCAGGTTTGGTCTTGAATTTGCACTCACATTTTAACGAACAACAAAATAACTCACTATGAACGCAAATCCAAAATTTTATTTATTTATTTATTTATTTTATCATATCTATAAAAATGATTTTGAATTCACCACTTATGCGCACCTAAGGTGTATTAAGACACTAACTTTTGATCTTTATCATTTATTAAAATATACCTTAGGTTGCATATTTTAGAAGATATTTATAGATGTTTTATTCAATAATTTAACTCATGTAATGATCTTACATATAATCTCCTATTTGAAAACATATTTATTCAAGTCACATAATAAACTTTCTCAAATTACCTAAAGTCCATAATGAATGCAAAGTTTCTTTTATTACTTATTGTAATACATGCATCTTAGTATTTGATGAAAGGAGTATTTACTCAAATAAAATATGCAAACCCCCTATTATTTATTTTTCTAGGTTTCAGTTTAAATTCTAGTTTTACAAGTTTAGGATCTATATTTGTGACAACCATTTAGTATCCCCATCACCCATTAGGAGAAAACAAAAAGAATAAAGTGGGGAACCCATTTTAGAAGACATTTCCCAAAATAGAATTTTAGGTATTACAAATCCTACCCCCTTAACAGGAATCTCGTCCTCGAGATTAGTAAGAAAAGGGATAGAGAAGACTTGGTTTGTAATTTAGCTTTTAGTTTCTAATTAGTTCAAAATCAAGAGCCTGTTTTTTCATTAGTGAGTGATTAGGAGAGCATGGGTATCTATATATATAGCCACCCAATGTGAAGGAATAATAATAATAATGTTTGTAAAGCATGGATAGGCTTGGGTAGGACATAGTAGGGTAAGGAAGGACTCCCTCATGCATAGTGGATCTTGATTCCTTTGGAAGTATGGCTTGACTCTTACTATTCCTCCACAAGTTTGATCTCCTTCTTCTCGAGTTTTGATGTCTTTATCCGGGTTAGGGATAAGAGGTTAGGATAGATTTGTAGACAACAACTTAGTAGGTAGTGTAGTTGGTTTAGTAGGTAGCTATGAGTTGAATGAGCTTAGTCAGAATCTAGTTTGGATGTTTTGCTTCTGAATGGTTTGGATAGGTTATGTAACATACTATGCAGGTCAAGTTATTGGGTATGGCCGAGTTGATCTAAGTCACCAATTTAGGCGTAAGTGAATTAGGATTATGGCCTTATCTTTTGTACCAGCATTAAGTAATTTACTCTAGATTAGATCATAATAGATTAGATAAAATCTAGATTAGGTTGGATATGACTAGATTAGACTAGTTTATATTAGGTAGATCTACAAGGGTAGAATATATATTATTAGGATATGTTAGAATCTTTTGAGATAGATGGATCTATGAGTGTAGGATAGAATCTTTTAAGATGAGATGGATATTGTTAGGCTAGATATTTTAATGGGGAATAATCTAGTTTGTCTAGTTACTTTTATAAGCATTTTTTATATGTATATGCAGATGTAATTGTGGACATTACTTCACAACTCATCACACTCAATCAAAGATCCAAATCAGACAAGTATCATAAGAACAAACATTCAAGTACATAGATATTTATAAAAATAGTTTTGTTTTTGTTCCTAAAATCAGGTCTCCTATTCCTAAAAGCCACTTTAGGCACATGATTTCAAAGTGTGAAATCCACATTTGTCTTTAGAGAGAAAAGGTAAGAATAATCAAAGTAAAGTGGAAATAGATGAGAAGAGGTTAAGAAAAATTTAGAAAAGAATCAGAGTAGCAAAGGTAAGTAAGGGTTGTCCAGTTATATCTAGGTTTCGTCCTACAGTCAACATTGCTCTGATACCACTTCTGTCACACCCGGGTTTCGGGGCACCAAGACCCGAGCGCGAACATAATCACCAGGTGTGATGGGACCAAGTCTCACACATATGATGAATCATAGCACAGGATCGAATATCACATCTTTACTATATAACAGGAGTTCTATACAAAATAAATAAATAATTATATTATAAGGAGACAACGGTCCAGCAACCTAAAGTTAACTGGGAGATGACGGTCTAGACCTCTCACGAACACAGCACAACATTCTCCATGTGCCTCATCCTGCGGTACCTGTTCTTGACCTGTGGGGGTGTGAGACAGCAAGAGTGAGCTCACGTACGTTCATAGCTTAACAAGTTGTGGGGAATAATGTGTATGAACTCGCCAAAGATGGGAGCTCACGTGAAGTGTAAGGCTTACCAAAGAGAATGGTTGAAGCTGAGCATTGCTTTTAAAGTTGGTCAAAATTTTATTAGCAATTACTAAGTATAAGTAAATACCAACCCAAGTAAGTAGTAGAACAAAAGTAGTAACAACACCTGCGATGCAATGCATATGACAAATTGAATTTAGTTCCATAAATTGATCATGTGAGTGTCCGAGCTGCTCATGACCGTGAGCACGGCTAGTATACTAGTTTTACACTCTACAGAGGTTGCGCAACTTTACCCACAAGTCATGTTACCCATCTGCCAAGAGACGGCCAATCCCATACACCTCTACCGAGGAGGCGAGGCAGGGTAACACTACGAGGCCTTTACAAAGTTCCACTAGCTTCAAAAAATCCGCTACAGTTTATAGAAAGCTCCAATGCAGGAATCCCTCGCCTGACCGTCATCGCAGCAAAATCAACCTGAGGACCTCCCTACGCTGACCACTCCCCTACTGCCCTTGCCCCTTTCGGGTAAGGTAGTCTTCCACTAGCTTTCCTAGTTAGTTGGCCAAGGGCGTCCTATTAAACCCTTGTGGTAGCACTGTTTTTCTGGGTGGTTCTCCATGTTCCAATTAACATAATGATCTTATCATGAACAATAAATAACAACTGATAATAAAAGATAATCATGAATAAAATATATCTCTATACCCAAATCCACATAAAGCGATAGCAGGTACTACACAAATATTCAGTGGTAAACAAGGTATAAAGATAGTCAAACTAGAGTAACCTATTGGGTCCCATCAAAATTAACCTATGCAGATCATTATGATTAATCAGAACATGATTGGGTAAAAAGAAGTGATCAAGGGCACAACTTGCCTGGGACTTGAGATTCCAGGAACCAACTTGCTCTTCAGGTGACTCATAACCTCGCGCTAAACGTGGCAATACAGACAAACATGTATAGGCAAAATTAACATCACACCAAACATAAGAATAAACTATATAATAATAATCTACGCGCTGCTACGAGATCGTGGTATCGAAAACTACTAAGATCGGAGTCAGGGTTACGAAGTTATGATTTATGGAAGATCTACATGGTTAAATATGGAATAGACTAAGTGCCACATTTTAGCCTATATTTCATGACAAAACAAAGTTACCAGATGATAATAAATATTATTGTGAGACTAATGCAACTAGAATGGATCAAAACGGAGTTACGGTTATTGAGTTACGAATTTCTAAAGATTTAATAGTGGTGTATAAAAGAAATTAAGTACAAAATTTCAGTTTAGGTCTCATAACAAAATAAAGTGACTGGATGATAAACAATATTATTACAAGTCTAATGCAACTAGAATGAATTAATTTGGAGCTAAAATAAATTAAATATGAATTTCACAAGTTTCTAGTATTGTTTTTGTATTAAAAATCATTTTCTAAAATAATTTCTGAATTTTCTCAGGCTTTCTGGACTGGGCACATTATTTCTTAAGAGATTAGGGGCTGACTTGAAAGATTCCCCAGAGCCAGAAGTATCCCGCGGGGGACGACAGGTTGATTATGAAGAAATCTGGGGGTTCTTTTGTGAATCTGGTTTGACGAAAGGGTATAGGCAATTCTCCAACGTTGGATTCCCAGCCAAGCGCTCAGATTAGACCAAGAACATTACTTGACCGGTGCAGTTTGTGCCGCTGGATCAGAGATCCACGGCCACGGATGAAGCGCTTCAACTGATCCAATCCTGGCCCTTCATTCCAATCCGACGCTCCCAAGGTCACCTTCTTCCCCTGGTCACGAACCGTGGCGGTGTGAGCACTCAAGGTGGCGGCGCCCGGCGATGCCCAGGCACCGGTAAAATCTTAGGGCCACGAACGGACGCTACAAGATTCACCCCGCCCCAAGCCGGCCCTAGGCGGCGCTGCCAAGTTTCTACGGCAATCCATCCCGACGAGTAGCACCCGAGTCAGCAAGCGAGACTGCTAGGTTGAGCGCGGTCTGGCCGCCCATGGTGGGGAGCAGCGCGTCGGTGCGCTCGGCGTCGAGGATGCGCTCGACGAGCGGCGGCTGGGGGTGAGGGCATGGCGAGCGCCGAGCGCCATGGCGGAGGAGGTGAGGGGCCCGAGCCGAGGAGAACACCAGCGTTGGGTAGAGGAGTAGGAGCAGGGCTACCCCGCGCAGGAGCTCCCGCGAGGCTCTCGCTTCCTTTCTCTAACCCTCTGTTCGGTGATGCAGCTCGCCAATGGCCCAGGGGATGTCGCGGCCACGGATTTATACCCAGGGGCGAGGACGAGCTCGGTCATACCGCGCGACAGGTGCGGGAGATCCTCCGTGGATTCCGCGGCGGTTTGGTGGAGCACCCGCGCCGAATTAGCGTAATCCAGCGGAGGCAGCAGCGGAGTTCTGTTGCCCATGAGGAAGATGGTCTTGGCATTTCGGGCCCACCAGCCATAGATCCAAAAAACCTGGCAGGGATAGGCTGTGCCGTGTGAAGTGGGTAGCGGGAAACAGAAATGACTTGGGCCGATGGGGGTGAGAATTGGAGATGGGCCATGAGGTGGGGCGCTAGTGAATAAATTCGGCCTAGGTTAGGTAGTCTTTCCTTCTTTTCTTTATTCTATTTTATATATTTCCTATTTTGTTTCCTAGTTTTTCAAACTTGGATTTCCTAGTTTTTCAAACTTGGATTTCAAGTTCAGGTTTGGTCCTGAATTTGCACTCACATTTTAATGAACAACAAAATAACTCACTATGAACGCAAATCCAAAATTTTATTTATTTATTTTATCATATCTATAAAAGTGATTTTGAATTCACCACTTATGCTCACCTAAGGTGTATTAAGACACTAACTTTTGATCTTTATCATTTATTAAAATATAACTTAGGTTGCATATTTTAGAAGATATTTATAAATGTTTTATTCAATAATTTAACTCATGTAACGATCTTATATATAATCTCCTATTTGAAAACATATTTATTCAAGTCACATAATAAACTTTCTCAATTTACCCAAAGTCCATAATAAATGCAAAGTTTCTTTTATTACTTATTGTAATACATGCATCTAAGTATAGTGGTTGATGAAAGGAGTATTTACTCAAATAAATATGCAAACCCCCTATTATTTATTTTTCTGGGTTTCAGTTTAAATTCTAGTTTTACAAGTTTAGGATCTATATTTGTGACAACCATTTAGTATCCCCATCACCCATTAGGAGAAAACAAAAAGAATAAAGTGGGAAACTCATTTTTAGAAGACATTTCCCAAAATAGAATTTTAGGTATTACAGACCTTTTACAGTCTCTTGTTGAAAAGAGAAAGGAGCTGACCAACCCCTATATTTAACGAGTTCGCTGTTGGAGTCTAAAAAGTGCAGAACTAATTATAAAGAACAAACTTTCATCTTACATACACCACGATCACATGATGTCTATGCACCCACAAAACAATTGTACAACCTTCAAGTTTGCTCTAGCTTCGCCACTGTTTGGTGGTTCGTTTGAAGTAGAACGAGATGTGCAAGCAATCACTGATTCTGGAGCACACAAAAAAACAGAAGGATACCTGCTTAAGGCTAGTCAGGACAGCAAGCTACAACATGTCACCATGGTCATCCTCCTGGCAGTTAAGGTCGTCGCATCTTAACATTCAAGGGCATCTCCTTGTAAGAGACGACCTTTTCAGCAGCTCGTCTTAGAGACCTCCTCCCTAATATCTGATTTTCATTGGATTTCCTTGAGAAACAATCACCATCCTGCTCTTGATTTGTCCGCTGCTCCATAGAGACATTTGAAGTGGAACCGGCCAAAGAAACAATAACATCTTTGTGCTCAGTCTCAACAACGATATCTGTGTGCTCAGAAGATACTGAATTCAGTCTTGCAGATATTTTCCTTCGAGATTTTCTGCAAATATTAAGGCCAAACAAGGTTGTTATGTTCCAGTTGGAGACAGTTGCATTAGCTTAATGCAGACAGTAAGCAGGCAAGACTAACCTCTTTTCTTCATGTCGCAATGGCTCACTGGTAATCGTGTCTAGTTTGGCATTTACATCCTCTATGGATGACCGTTTTTTTGAGCACCTGCACACAAACTTTCTGATTCAGCAGCTGATTTGGGTGAATTGTGTTAAATACAAATGAGATAGTCAGAGTTCTGCATTTTATCAACAAAAGAAAATCAGAGTATGTAATTCTCCTAGGCCTCAATTTAATTTAATGAACCAAAATAAATCATGTACCACAAAAAAGGCCCTTATGGGGTGAAAACCAGACCAGACAGTTAGAGTCAGCCCAGCAATATACCAGTCTTCTCAATTCTGGCTACAATTGCATCTTAAACAACAATGAAAAGGATGACCCTCACCGCTTGACAGTGTTGTCTTCTGGTGGCTCGGGGGTGTCAACGGTATTGAATGACAAAGATGCTGTAAAAGAATTGTAATTGGGTGAAGATTAATTATTTGTCAAAATCTGTGTTCAGAAAAAGCTGCAGCAATTAGCATGTACTTGGGAAGTACCCTTGGGGTTTAAGATTAAATTTCTAGCATACAATATGTGCTTATGGGAATAAATAGACCAGAATGTGTCTATTCAAACTGGATACTGGAATTTGTTTCAACTGGAATGAACTGGATAATTATAAAATAAGTGACACATAAGAATTGTTGGAAAACAGAAAAATGAGGGTCGTTACATTGGCTTCCTGTCAAATGGTTTTGTTTACTGTTGAAGGCCTTATCACCAATTTTATGAGACTGAACTTCAGTTTCACTGGAACATGCTTCTGGTATCTCCTGAATAACATTATAGGAAACAAGTAGATTAAATCTGCAAATGGTTCCATCTTTAATCTTTAACTGGTTATTAAATGTGTCCCATACCTTCAGATCTGTTTTTTGTGGTAGCTCATTTATCTCAGTTTTCTGATAGGATCAAACACCAGTTGTCAAAAGATACGTATTAATACCAATGACTAGAAGCTAAAAAAACTGCAACATAGACATATAGCACCTCGAATTCTGAAGCCATTATTACTTCATGCACAGTTGCACTGCACTCATTTTGCAGTGACTTCTGCAAAATATATCACCAAATATTGCACAGATCAGAACCACCCAATATTAATTAATCCTTTTAGAGAATCAAAACATATGAAAGTCTTACCATATGTTTTCCAGTGGTTTGTCCATACTGTTTCTCAAGACTTAAAGTGGAAGGAGCTACAGGCACTACAGGGTTCTCATGCAGTGTGTTCTGAGATACTCCCCTGATCTCACAGGAACCTTGGTTCAGTCTTGAAGACCTTCTCCGTTGAGGCATTCTGATCATATAAATAAACAGAAGTTTAACAAGTTTCAACCAGGAAGTGTAGCTGCAAAGGACACATTCCATAAAAAAGAACAACCTCATGGACAAATCATGCTATCTAGATTTAGATGCAGTTGCAGCTCGAACATTAGTAAATAGATAAAATACCTCTTTTGCTTTCCATCTTGTGGTGGCTCCTGGCAGACAGTATTTGATGATACGGCAGCTGAGAAGAAATTGAATCAAGTGAAAATTAGAAACCTAACAGTGCCTAACTCAAAGCAAAATAAAGATGTAGAACATGTAATGCTTTGTGTTGGACACAGACGACATGATTTCTAAGTGCATTATGAAAAAATAAAAATCCAAAAAATAGAATAGAGTGAGATTTACATTGAGATTCAACCACATGGTGTTCAACACCACTGGTTACTGAGTCACCAACGTGGTGAGCCTCTACTGCTACTGTGGAAGCTTTGGTTTTCAAGACCTAATTCCATTACAAAAGTAAAAAACAGAATTATAGTAGTTGTATATGACAAAGTGAATTTGTTCCCATATCTAAAAAATTAACAAAGCAAATCATTTTACTCACACATATGTACCTACCTGAGATTTTACTCCCTTCTGCTGTACATTACCAGCGTTTTTCTTTCTCTGCAAACAGCATATGAATATAAAATCATGGAATCTATAATGAAAAGAAGCCGAGTTAAGTCATACTCTTACTTACATCAAGCTCTGAATCCTTTACTTTAAGCAGTGCTGTTGTACAAGAAAGCTCATGCTGCAGCATCTTAATCTGCAGATCATATCCTCAAATTATGAAATCAATAACCACCATACTCAGTACTGATAATCAATGGATGTCAAAACATAGAAAAAACTGACAACTTACTCGATCTTTCCCTGTGTTTATTTCCTGCAATGAAGCACAAAACAGAAATATTAGGCAGTGGCGCAGTGCTCTATTTCGCACCACAAAATAAGCACTGTGTGCAATGTTTTCTTTAATGTAGGTCCATTAGAACATTGACAGTCTCCATCTCTCCGATATGACACTTCAATCAATATAATGTATATAAATATACGATATTTTGAACAGAAAGAGTTATATATTATTCTGATGAATCTAGTACTCAGCCTTATTTTACTTATCTGTATGGTTTTTGGCTATTAACAGTCAAAGCTAAAAATGATTAGTTTAATACAAACCTAAATGAACTTATATTTGGGTTCAGAGATAGGATAAAGTCAAAAGATGGCATACATAATGTACTCAATTTCTCACACTCAACATAATGGAGTTAAACTCAACACATAATTTGGGAAAAAACTGTATCAGAACGGGCAAACTTGCACTTTTCCCTTTGAAAAAATATCGTTATTGTGGTGCACAGGCATAACTTGCAGGATAGCATGCCACATCCAATTGGATTGCCAACAAAGGAATAGCACACGAGCAAAATATCAATGTTAGTGTATCCATGGTGAGACACGGAGTGGATGGAGATGTAGAGTTGTAGACAAACCGCAAGCATCTGCGAATTGGTTTGTGTAAGGTGTAGATTCTGTTGCTTTGATGCTTGCAGGGCAAGACGGAGCTTGTATATCTCAACCCTGCTGAGGTCAATAATCTTTCTGCAGACAAGGAAAGATAAGCTACATCAATTAGGAAACAAATAGCGATCGCCCCAGCCCTCACCTCACACCCACCCACAAACACACCCGCAGAGTCAAGGCAACATACGTCTTCTCGTTGAGCAGAGTCAGCAACTTGGTGTTCTCCTGCAACAATGAGAGCAATTATCGAGCTCAGCGAACCCATTTCCAGTAGAAAACGAACTGAAATTGTTGGAGCAAAAGTGACGAAGTTCACCTTAACGAGGTCGGGGACGGTGATGGATCTGGCGGCGTTGGGCTTCCCAGTGTTAGTGATGTCGGCGAGAGCGACGGGCTTATTCCCTTTCCCCGGCGGCGACCGGATCCTAGGGCCGCCATCGCCGCTAGGGTTCGAATGCGGAGGGTTCAAGCTACCGCTTCCTGCACCTTCTGGTTCAATGGGTCGAAGCTCGAAGCTGAGATAGCGCGTCTTGGACGGGCGGAGAAGCTAGAACGGAGCCGGGGAAGAAGACTTACCTGCAGCGGTGGAGGTCATGGAGGTCGCGCGTGACCGCAGGGATGAGGGGGGCGGTCCGCCAGCGAGAGAGCTCAAGCGACGGTAGAGCGGCGCGGGAGCTGGAATGTTAGGGGGTGTTTGAGATGCTCCAGATTCTCCCTTTAAAAATATTTTTAGTCTAAAATAATTTATCTAAATGTCTTCTAAAGGCTTATAGCTTTAACAACGTGATTTTTTGGAGCACATAATGACCCGTTCCACTAAATCTACCAAATCTATTAAAGCTGAATCTATCCCAAATAGGGCCTTAGTACTGCATGTGGAGCATAGTAGCAGATCGAGGGTTTTGGGCTTTAGCCATAATGGAGGGATTAAGAGGGGGATTATGGGCCTCGGTTCGTGGGCAGTTAATCTCATGTAATCAGTATAAACACTTCAGTTTATATGGGAAAAGACACTGAGAAATCGAATACATAAATCCACCTAAACTTATATGAGTTTTCGTTGAGGTTGCGTCGGAGTCCTTGGCCTCGCGCCCAGGAACTCGTCGGAGTCGTCCGCTCACGCCGGCGGTGGTGCCTGCCTCGGCCACGGGTGTAACAAGTGGTAACGGGCATGATCAACTTTCCTAGTGCTATCACATGTTGTCCTCCAAAGCCATAGAGAGAAAAAGCTGAATCTTGAAGCTTATTTTTGGGCTCTTGCATTTGACTAAAAGCTCTGACAAATATGATATCTGCATCACTGCTTGGTCGACCAGAACATTGTGGACTACAAAACCATTGATTACACAAGAGATAATCATAACATCTATGTGCAGATAATATTTATGACGAAGATCATCATGAGAGAAGATAATAGGAATATAGGACCACTTGGTCCTGATGTAGGGTCCTTGGACACCTACATGCTGCACCCTTCTTTATGCTTCTTTCTTCTGCTTTTTGTTGCTGGGTTCGAAGCTCGAGCCCCCAGTGATGGGGAGAGTAAGTTTCTCCATGGAAGCTGACGAAGCTTGATGGCTTGCCATGCTCTTCGACGTGATGAAGCTCGTCGTGTTCGTGAGATCATCGGAGGTGTGCGCCAATGTTGAATACTTGATTTCAATCTCCTAGAGGAATTGAGAACCAAGGCAACACAATTTAGATATAAGGACCTTCATCCTAAGTTTAGCACTTCTTTTGGAGTGTTAATTCGAAGGGCGGAGGTCTTTGGATAGAAATTGAAAGTCACCTAGAGGGGGTGGATAGGCGGAAACTGAAATTTACAACTTTAAACACATTACAAGTCAGGGTTAGCGTTAGAATAAAATCTGAGTCCGGGAGAGAGGGGGAAAACAAATCAAACAAGAAATAAAGCAGATGACACGGTGATTTGTTTTACCAAGGTTCGGTTCTAAAGAACCTAGTCCCCGTTGAGGTGGTCACAAAGACCGGGTCTCTTTCAACCCTTTCCCTCTCTCAAACGGTCACCTAAACCAAGTGAGGCTTCTTCCTTAATCTCACGGATCACTTAGACCCCGCAAGGACCACCACACAATTGGTGTCTCTTGCCTCACTTACAAAGCACTTGAGAATAAGAAGTGAGAAAGAAAAGAAAGCCAAGCCAAGCAAACAAGAGCAACAAGAAACACAAGTGATCCTCTCACAAGTCCTAATGCACTAGAATTGAATTGGGGACTTTGATTGGATCAGTGGCTTTGATTTGTGTCTTGGAGTGTTGCACTTTGCTCTTGTATTGAATGGAGAGTGTTGAATGCTTGGATGGTTGGAGTGGAGGTGGTTGGGGGGTATTGAAAGGGAAATAGGCTCACACCTTTTCCTAAATGATTTTGGTGGTTGAATTGCCCAAACACAAACAATTGGACTAACTAGTTTGCTCTAGATTATAAGTTCTATAGGTGTGTCGGTGTTTTGGGTCCGACCGCACACCCGGGGTTGCCCCTCAAGGTGTTTTAGGAGTAGGACAGTGTCGCCGACTGTAGCTAAATGGTTCGTGCCAGATGCACGAGGAACGATGGACAGTGTTTACAGGTTCGGACCGCTTTGAGATGCGTAACACCCTACGTCCTAGCGAATATGCGTTATGTAATGGGTTACAAGGGAATTCCCTAAAGCTAGAACGTAGAGAGCTGGGGTGGATGGCTGAGTAGTGGGATCGATCGTCTTGAAGGGGTGCCCCCTAGGCCTTATATATTCGACTGTGAGGCAATATAAGGTGATATGATAACAACGTGCACCTAAAAGATAGTGAACTGTTTGAGCCTATCTTCCTATGATTTTGCCGACTTATCCTCGCCTGGTTCCGTTGTACGGGGCTCCAGCGCGGGAAAGTCGGATCTTCTGTTGTGGTCACTTGCTCGACGTCGTGGAGCCATCCGGGCTTGCACCGACCCGGCCTTACGTCGATCTGCTTTACTGATTGTTCCTCCCTAGGCCCATGAAGGAGTGACCTTACGATCTATCGGGCCCTTGGGCTTTTCGTGAGGTCTTTTATCCTTCTAGTGGACCTGGGGGATATCTGTCCCCCACAAGCCCCCGATCTTTGGGTTGATTTTGAGATAATCGGCCCAAAGATCCTAGGTCCAACTTGTGGGCTTCGTTTACGATAAGAAATGCTTCTCGGGCAGTTTGGTAAAAACGATTTCTTACTGTCTCCTTCTGCTTTGCTTCACTCGAAATCTAGAGTTTTGCCTCATACTCATGCCTTGGAGATCGACATTTCGTATTACAGGACCTTGAATTTCATTGGGTGGGTGTAGCCCCCGAGCTTCGAGTGGATTCTGGATAATAATCCACTCGAAGGTCTTCATCAGAAATCATTTTTATTTCCCACTTGCACTTTGGTTGGAGGTCAGCCTTGTCTTTAATCTTGCCTTATGCCTTAGAAGTCGGCATTATCTTGGCTTGAAATGGTGATCCATGGGGTGCACCGAAGGTGCACCCAATGGGTGTAGCCCCCGAGCTTTGAGTGGATTTTTGAAAACAATCCTCTCGAAGGTCTTTATTTCGTGTCCTTTTGCCAAGAGTCATATTTTCTTTTTTCGAATGCCTTAGAAGTCAGCATTATGTCATCGATATTGTGCTTTAGAGGTCAGCATGTGTTTTGTCTTATGCAGCCGAGCTCGTGATCCGCCCATATCTTGCTAGGTGGTGCAATTTATTTGCTCTGCAACTGATTGGACATTTGATGGACCTTCCCTGGCTAGTCTTCATGTCGCTTTTGTCGATCAGATTTTGTACTTCACCGGCTATATTTGGCTTTCCTTTGATCCTTACTGATATCTCATTTTTGTCTTGAGGTATTCATTGCATGCCCTGCATAGATGTGATAGTTTTGAAAAATATATTGACAATTCCTGGGCGTCCCCCCCAATGGGTGTGAGCAAGGGACGACTTGGTACGCTGAGTGTTTTAGCCGGCTGCTTCTGAGTAGTAATGTGATGTGACGGCGGGTGTAATCATATCGCCCGCGCGGTTGACTGGAGTCCCAATGGGTGTTGCGTTGCGTGAAACGGCGTCAGCTGTCTGACGCATCTTCAGACAGGTTGAAGTGTATATTGAATATTTTGCGACTGTTCAGTGACCGTGGTAGGAGGTGAGCGGTTGCCTTCTTCTTCTATAAATAGTACCTCTGCCTCTCTGGTTTTTTCACATCTCTTGCTGTTCTCCGCTGCTTGCTTTCTTCCTCTCCTTCCATTTCCACCATGGGCAAGAGCAACAAATGCAAGCGTGAGCCGACTCCTCCCTCGGAGGATTTCGGCGACTCGAAATACTCGGAGGAGGAGTTCTCCTCCGAGTCCGAGGGGACACCGGCTCCCGTCTCTCCCCCAGCGTCGTCTGACGACTCAGACGACTCACAGGGGCTTGCCGCGGAGGTCTAGACTTATATCCGGGCCGTCGAGCGCTCTGGGCTCGCGGGCTCGGATGAGTCGGAGTACTCCCTGGACGAGGAGGACTCGTCCGAGGAGGACGGTGGCGGCGAAGACGACGACGACGATGATGATGACGGCGGCGATGACAGTGACGGCGGCGGCAGGGGCAGCAAGGGTGGCGACGGCGGCAGTAGCAGGGGCGGCAACGGCGGCTGCGGCAGGGGCGGCAACGGCGGCGGCAGCAGGGCCAGTGGCTAGATGCCACTGGTTCTTAGATATTAGTATAGATTAGAAGTAGTATAGTGAAATAATGTAGTAGTAGTTAGTAGTAGAATGTAGTATAGTAGTGGTAGAAATGTAGTGTAGTAGTAGAATGTAGTATAGTAGTAGCAATAGGGAAGTATCAACTCATAATAAGTTGATTTGTAATTTCTGAAACTTCCCTTAATGAAGGATGCTGTTCTTCTGTCTGTTATGTCTGTGGCATAACTTAGAGTTCTCGAATCATTCCTCCGCCCGCCTTTTTTTACGAAGTTGATTCCTTTGGAATAGTAATTAAATAACTCGGGCATCGTATCGACACTTTTAGGGGTGATGGCCGAGCTATTATTGTCAATATTTACGCATTTGAAATGACGTCCGAGTGATGACGAAGCCGTGTCTGCGTCGGAATGACTGATGATCGCGTCGGCGCTTTTAGAGGTAACGGCCGAGTGACTTATGACGACGTCAGCGTTTTAGAGATAACCGCCGAGCGATTGAAGACGACGTCGGCGTTTTAGAGGTAACTACCGAGTGACTTGAAGACGACGTCGGAGTTTTGGAGATAACTGCCGAGCGACTGGTGGTAACATCGGTGTTTTAGAAATAACGGCCGAGTTAGAACGAGCTGCGTTGGCCACTTTGAGGACAATAGCCGAGTGATGATGTGACATACTGGTGTTTTAGAAGTAACCGCCGGGTGATGACATGGCACACTGGCGTTTTTAGAAGCAACTGCCGGGTGACTGGGCACTTTCCGGAAACGGTATCTGACTCAGGAATATCCCATAAGTGCTGCGCTTTCAGCCGCCTCTGCTTTCCGCGCCCTAGTTCTTGCTTTCCTGCCTTCAGATCCTTTCTGTCCTTTTGAAATTCGGCTCCCGTTCGGTTCGCCAGTGGAATTGATATGGCGCCTAAGCGAAAAGCCTCGAGTTCATCCGCTGCGGTGATTCCCCCTATCGACCCCAACAGCCAGTTGCCCTTCGCAGGTAACCACATGTCTGTTGTTTCTGAATCCGACCTTCTCCACCTTGTGTCCATCGGGGTTCTTCCTCCGAAGGAGCTCTGTTCTTGGTGGATTTGCCACGGGGTCACTGTCCCAACAGAGGATGCCCACGAATCTGTGATTTACGTTCCTTTTCTTCTCCGCGGTCTCGCTCTTCCTATTTCTCCCTTTTTCCGCGTCCTCCTTGATTTCTATCGTCTTAATTTGACCGATCTGAATCCCAATTCCATTCTGCAAATTTCTATTTACGTTCACTTATGCGAAGCTTTTCTTGGTGTGCTGCCACATTTTGGACTGTGGAAGTACTTGTATCACTGTCGCCCTGGGATGGCCGGGGGGCAGCATCAGGTGGTTGGGGGTGCTAGTTTGGAGATGCGCCGTGGGAGGAAGACTGAATATCTTGAAATCCCTCTCAAGGATAGTATCAAGGGATGGCGCTTGGAATGGTTTATTGTTGAGAACCACAGAAAATCTCTCCCCCCACGGTCAGGGAGACAGTCGGATGTTCACACTCCGAGTTGGACCGAGTCTCCTACAGACCAGGAGGTGGCTGAGGCAGGGGCTTTGCTGGCTGAAGTTGGACTACTGAAGGAGAGGGGTTTGACTGCAGAGGCTGTGGTTGCTGATTTTGTTTTCAAAAACATCCAGCCGTTGAAGGATAGGGCATACCCAGCCTACTTGTACCGAGGTTTAGCTGACTCAACCCGGGTCACCAATATAAGAATTCCCGCTGTAGACTTAGTGAACCGGCTTGAAATGATACTTAGAGGTAAGGTGTCCAATGTTGGTGCCCCTATCGCATACTCGGCCTGGAACCTGCCTCCTTCCAAGGCTTTTACCCATTTTGTGTCGAATCCTCCAGTTACTGACAGCGGTTTGGGCCTTAGAGTACGACCCTCTGCCGAAGAAGTTAGTGCTTTGGTTGCTTCGATTGGAGAGATTCCCGATGATGAACGGCAAGTCCACTTTGAGGTGCCTTTGGATCCTAGTGATGCAGAAATAAATGCTATGCTTGATATGCTGGCTGAAGACTCTTCTGATGCTGCTCCTGCTGGGACATTGGCAGTGGTGCCTCTCCCGGAAGCTGGTACAACCTTGGATGTTCAGAGGCCTGTCAGTGTTCACCCAAGACGTCCTTGCTGAGCCAATCAACTTGATCCTTCTGCTGATGAGCAGAAAAAGAAAAAGAGACATCTTCAGCGAGTATCTAGTTTGGATCGGGACGCTGGTCCTTCGGTTCTTGCTGCTGAGGAAGTTCCCGTGCCTGAGTTTACTGACGCTGACCCTAGTGGGTGTGCTCCATCTGTCGCTGATCCCAATGGGGGTGTTACCTGTGTTGCTGATGAAAACGACAGGGAGGAAGAGAATGAGGTCCCTCTGACTCGGAAGAACAGTTGGCAGTATGTCGCCAGTGGGGAAAGTAGTGGAGTTCCTTCTCCTGCTTTGTCTGCCCTCATTGGTCTACAAGAATTGTCCCTGGCGAACTTTGATCAGACTCTTGAAGATATGGTTCCAGAGGATCTGTTATCAGAGCCAGCGGATGATGGTGTGATGGGGGTTTGTGCTGATGTGCTCGACGCTGGGTTGGGGTCATCTCGGGCAGCGTCCCGCACCTCATCGACTTTAGAGCGCGGTCCTGAGGGTCGGGAGACTGACTTGGATCGTCTTGGTCTTATGGAAGTAACTGAGGGTCCTTCAGCCTTAGAGGTGGCTGCCGCAGAGAACTTGACCCTCAGGGATGGTGTTGATGCTTACCCAGCCCCCGAGGGTATTGCCGGGGATGATTCGGCTCAGGTGGGCAGCGCCAGTCACGACCCAGCCCCCGAGGGTGTTGCCGGGGATAATCTGGCTCAAGTGGGTAGCGCAAGCCATGACCCAGCCCCCGAGGGTGTTCGAGCGGGATCTCCCTCTTGTACTTCCATGGATGTTCACGTCGAATCTCCTTCACATTCTGGTTGCATGGTGGTGGCCCAAGTTTCTGGTCAGGGAGTCACTTTAGAGGCTAGCGTTCCCACTGACCAAGTTTTGAGCTCTGTTGATGGTACTGAGTTGATCCCTGCTGATTCATTGCAAGCTGCTTTGGGTGGCGACCTTGTGCTAGGCCATCAATTGATTTCTCACGATCTGGGAGTCTCCTCGTTCTTCTCCAACCTCCAGGTACTGTGCCATATTCGAGTTTGACCTTTACACCTGACGAATCACTGTCTTTGCACTCATTTGCTATCGTTATCAGGCACTAGTGGACGAGATGGCTAGTTAGCTGAAATCACAGGGTGCTTCTGTTCCGGAAAGAGCTTCGTCGCTGGCCCGCTGGAATCCGGTGCTGCTTCAACAGCGTGTCTCTGACTTAGAGGCGGCGAATGCTGGTTGGTGCCTTTCTGCTTCCCCTTGTCTATCTTGTTAAACTGCTTCTCAATTTGACTCTTTCGTTTGATTGTTTCTTCGCTAGATATGACTCGGCGGTTTTCTGTTCTTGGAGAGAAACATTCTCAAAGTCAAGCTGAGTTGGTCCGGCGATGCTCCGATTTTGAGGAAAGGTATTCCCAGAGCCAGACTGAGTTGGCCCAGGTCTCTGATGCCCTGAATGATGCTAATATGCTGAATTCTACTCTTCGCGCTCAGCTTGATTCTGAAAAGGTGATTTATGAATCTGCATCTTGTGTTGCTGTGCTCTTATTGCCTGCTTGATGTTTAAAAAGGCTGATTCTTGTTTGCAGGAAGAAAAACGCGCCCTTGTTGCCTCCCGTGACAATCTTGACAGGCTATATCGTGACTCTAGCAACTCATTGATCGTCCTGGAAAGAAGTCATCGCTTCACCATGGAGGAGTTAGATAATCTTCGCTGTAGGCTGCAGGAATCCATGGATGACGTGATCCGTCTCAGGCAGTTAATATCGGCTAAGGATGCTGCTATCAAGGAACTGCGCGCTTCTAAGAAGTCCATCGCCCAGGAGCTGGAGGCCGCTCAATTGGCTGCCAAAGTTGCTGAAGAAACTTCCATTACTCTGAGGGCCCAGCGCGACAGAGCCATGGATAAAGCCATCCGCGCGCGGCGAATCTTGATGAGGAGACCCGGCGTGGTTGTCCCTGATGATATAAGGGCTGACGTGAACGCTGCTCCTGATTCCTCAAGTCGCCCTTCTTCGTCGGTTGCTCCTGAGAAAGACATTGCAAAATAGAGAAATATTTGCGTGCTTTGAGCGCGCGGTTATCACGATCGGATATTTTGTTAGAAGACTTCAGTTCGGTATTTGAATGATATTGTTGCTCTCCTGTTGTTTTAGAATTCGGCAGTACGTAAATTTGCTAGAGTAAAATGTTGTGTGATGATTTTGAAACTTGTCTACGGGATATAGAGGTCACCCCTATTTATGAGTAATTGTAAGCATGTGAGATCGCCTTAAGTCGCTGCTGACTTAAATCGATTGCTTCTGTTGATAGGGCATAGTGGTCATCCCGAGGTAAGTAGGTGTGAGCATGTTGCACCGTTTTAAGTCGTTGCCGACTTAAGCCGATTGCTCCGTTGACAGGGCATAGTGGTCACCCCGAGTTAAGTAAGCGTGAGCATGTTGCACCGTTTTAAGTCGTTGCCGACTTAAGCCGATTGCTCCGTTAGCAGGGCATAGTGGTCACCCCGAGTTAAGTAAGCGTGAGCATGTTGCACCGTTTTAAGTCATTGCCAACTTAAGCCGATTGCTCCGTTAGCAGGGCATAGTGGTCACCCCGAGTTAAGTAAGCGTGAGCATGTTGCACCGTTTTAAATCGTTGCCGACTTAAGCCGATTGCTCTGTTAGTAGGGCGTAGTGGTCACCCCGAGTTAAGTAAGCGTGAGCATGTTGCACCGTTTTAAGTCGTTGCCGACTTAAGCCGATTGCTCCGTTGGCAGGGCATAGTGGTCACCCCGAGCTAAATAAGAATGCCAGTCAATCATGAACAAACTGAGTATTCTTGAAACCTTTCTTTATTGATGACATATTTCCCGCTTTACAGAGTACGTTATCGTCCCGATAGCTTTTGAGATACGACTAGGGGTAAAACTTCCTGAGGTGCTCTATATTCCAGGAGTTCCCAATTTCTGTGCTGTCCATTTGAGTGAGGCGATATGATCCCGGTCAAGTGACTTCTGCTACTATGAATGGTCCTTCCCATGAGGGCGACAACTTGTGTCGTCTCTCCCCCGTTAGAATTCGGCGGAGGACGAGATCTCCCACTGAAAAGGCTCGTTGTTGCACGGCTTTGTCGTGATAGCGTCTTAGAGTTTGCTGGTATCGTGCTGATTGAATTACTGTGTTCAGCCATTCTTCTTCGAGTACATCAATGTCCTCTAGCCTAGTAGCTTCGGCTTCCGCTATGCTTTCGAAGATCAACCTCGGCGCCCCAAACTTGAGATCAGCGGGTAGCACTGCCTCTGACCCATAGACCATGAAGAAAGGGGTGTTTCCATGCAGAGCTCGGCTAGGTTGGGTTCTTAGGCTCCAAACGACGTAGGGCAGTTCCCTTATCCATTTTCCTGCGAACTTTTCATTTTTATCGAAAACCTTTTTTCTGAGTGCCTCCAATATCATCCCGTTAGCTTGTTCAACCTGCCCGTTGGCTCTTGGGTGCGCTACTGAAGCATACTTGATCTGAATGCCTTTTTGCTCACAGAAATCGAAGAACTCTGAACTTGTGAAGTTGGATCCTAGGCCAGTTATGATGTTGTTCGGTATTCCGAACCTAAATATTATGTCTTGTATGAATTCCACGGCCTTGGCTGAGGTTAAAGAAGCAATGGGTTTGAACTCTATCCATTTAGTGAATTTGTCGATTGCTACCAGTACATGAGTGTATCCTCCTTGAGCTTTCTTGAAGGGTCCAATCATATCCAGTCCCTAGCATGCGAAGGGCCAAGTTACTGGTATGGTCTGCAGTTGCTGTGCTGGTAGATGTTGTTGCTTTGACAAGTACTAGCAAGCTTCGCACCTTTGAACTAACTCGGCTGCGTCACTTTTCGCTGTTGGCCAATAGAATCCTGACCTGAAGACCTTCCCGACTAGCGTTTTGGATGCTGCGTGTATTCCACATTGTCCGGCGTGAACCTCCTCTAGAAGTCGTTTCCCAGTGGATGGGAGAATGCACTTCATGAGGATGCCTGATGCACCCCTTCTGTATAATGCTTCCCCAATGAGTGTGTAGTGAGCTGACTGTCTAGCGATGCGCTCGGCTGCATTTTTGTCATCTGGTTCCTCTTCATTCTTTATATACCTGGTGATCGGATTTCTCCAGTCATCAGAGTCTGATTCTGGTTGATTTACGATATTACACTCTTCTGCCTGGTCCATTGAGATGCTCGGTTGTGGTATTTCTTGCACAAAGACTCCAGGTGGGACCTGAGTTCGACTGGACCCTAGCTTGGACAGTACATCGGCCGCCGTGTTCCGATCTCTTTCTACATGATGAAATTCCAGACCTTCAAATTTATCTTCTAGTTTTCGGATGGCAGCGCAGTACTTTCCCATTAAATCGCTTGAACAATCCCATTCTTTGTTTATCTGGCTTATGACCACCAACGAATCTCCGTAAACCATTAGTCTCTTGATGCCTAACGATATAGCGATGTTCAGTCCATGGATCAGAGCTTCGTACTCGGCTGCATTGTTAGAGGCTGGAAATAGCAGCTGGAGGGCATATTTGAGGTGCTCGCCTCCAGGTGCGGTGAAGAGAATTCCCGCGCCTGCTCCCTGCAGCCTCAGCGAGCCATCAAAATACATCCGCCATACTTCTGTAGTTTCAGGGTTGTCTGGTACTTGTTGTTCAGTCCATTCTGATACGAAGTCGACCAGCGCTTGAGTTTTGATGGCGGTGCGAGGTCGAAATTCGATGTCATGAGATCCCAGTTCATAGGCCCACTTGGCTATTCGGCCAATGGCTTCCTTGTTGTGAAGGATATCACCTATCGGAAAACCAGTGACTACTATGACTTTGTGGTCGTCAAAGTAGTGACGTAGCTTGCGGGCAGTTAGAAGTACTGCATATAATAGTTTCTGAACTTGAGGATACTTTTTCTTTGAGGGACCCAGAACTTCACTGATGAAATAAATAGGATGTTGCACTGGGTAGGCATGTCCTTCTTCAGCTCGCTCGACTACCAACGCGGTGCTTACCACGTGAGTCGTGCAAGAGATATACAGCAACAGATCTTTAGCGGGTTGAGTCGACGTGGCTCGCCGTGGCGGCTTCAATACTGGCGGCGTTGTCAAGAATTTTTTCTGTGCATCTAGGGCTTCCTGTGCTTCTGAAGTCCACTGAAACTTGTCCACTTTCTTGAGTAGCTTGTAAAATGGTAAACCTTTTTCTCCCAGCCTGGATATAAATCTGCTCAGAGCTGCCATGCATCCGGTAAGTCGCTGAACCTTCTTTTGTGATCGCGGTGCCTCCATTTTCATGATAGCTTCAATCTTATCCGGATTAGCTTCAATTCCCCGGTGGCTGACAATAAATCCGAGTAACTTTCCTGCTGGTACCCCAAAGACACATTTTTCGGGATTAAGCTTCCATCGATATCGCCGCAGACTGTTGAAAACCAATTGTAAGTCTTCGATGACGTTTTCCGAGTTCTCCATTTTGATTACCACATCATCTACGTAGGCTTCCACATGCTTGCCCCAGTGATCGGCTAAGCATGTTTGAATGGCTCTCTGATAAGTCGCTCCAGCGTTTTTGAGGCCAAACGACATGGAGGTATAGCAGAAAGCACCGAATGGAGTGATGAACGCTGTTTTTTCCTCGTCTTCCTTTGCCAAACTAATCTGATGGTATCCGGAATAGCAGTTCAAGAAAGACAGCACAGAACATCCAGCGGTGGAGTCTACCACCTGATCTATCCTAGGGAGCCCGAAGGGATCCTTTGGACAATGTTTGTTGAGATCCGTATAGTCGACGCACATGCGCCAATCCACTCTATTCTTTTTGAGTACAAGAACAGGGTTGGCTAACCACTCGGGATGTAACACTTCTCTAATGAACCCAGCTGCGACCAAGCGGGCTAGCTCAGCGCGAATGGCCTCTCTCTTGTCGGGCGTGAAACGACGTAGTTTTTGCCGGATCGGCCTTGCCTGGGGATAGACCTTCAGTTTGTGCTCGGCCAGTTCTCTCGGGAGTCCCGGCATATCCGCAGGTTGCCACGCGAATACGTCTCGGTTATCTTGCAGAAACTGGACGAGCACGCCTTCCTATTTATTGTCCAGGCTAGAGCTGATGATGACAGTCTTGCGCTCATCAGCGAACCCAAGGTTGATCCTTTTAGTTTCTTCAATCGGCCGCATAGAGGTCGCAGCTTGAGCTTCATTCGCTGGTGCGGCAAGGTCTTCTTCAGGCTTAGAGTTTGCCTGCGTTGAAGAAGTTGTCGACGGTTTGGTGGTGAGGGCCGCCTGGATGGCTACTCGAAAACACTCTGCGGCGCCTTGGAAGTCAGCACGCACAGTTATGATTCCTTGCGGTCCCGGCATCTTCAATATCATGTACGTGTAATGTGGAATGGCCATGAATTTTGCCAATCCCGGCCTCCCGATGATGGCGTTGTACCCGCAGTCGAAGTTCGCTACTTCGAACCTTAGGAACTCGGTTCTGTAGTTCTCCGGAGTTCCGAAGGTGACGGGCATGTAGATGTGGCCCAGCGGGTATTCCCCTTCAGTCGGCACGATGCCGAAGAAAGGAGTGTCTGACTCGTGGAGCTCTTTGAGGCGAACTCCCAAGCCTTGGAGTGTCCGAGGGAAGGTGACGTTGATGCTGCTCCCCCCGTCCACTAACACCTTCTTCACCCTGCTTTCTCGGATCACCGGATCGACGAGGAGCGGGTATTTGCCTGGGTGGTCGAAGTTGAGCCATTGATCTGCCCGAGTGAAGGTGATCGGGTGCTCCGACCATCGGTACGGAGCGGGAGGACCGGTGGTCGCCATCAATATCTGGCGATCGTTGAGCTTTTGTTGTCTTCTGTTCTCCTGCGATCCGTGCCCGCCAAAGATGACGTTGACCTCCCTGTCAACGCGCGGGAAGGCTCCTCCTCCTCCCTCCTCCTGCCGTTGGGGTTGTCATGGTTCTTCTGGTCCTCCCCGCGGCGGAGGAGGAGGTAGAGGTTGGAAGGGTCGGCCGTGTCCGATGGAGTGTTTGAAATCCCTGCAATTCCGAAGAGTGTGGCGCATGTCCTTGTGGTACGGGCACTGGGCGTCGAGGATGTCGTCCAGCGTGCGTTCGCCTCCGCGGGGTCCTCCCCGGGCGCGAGAGGCAGGTGGTCCGGCGGCGTGCACTTCTTCGCGCGGTCTCTTCTCCCAGCGTTTGTCGGGTTGCTGGTTCGCTTCGCGTCGTGGTGCTGCCGGTGTGGGCTTCGCTCCCCCGATGAGGTCTTGAGCTCGCTCGTCGGCGGTGATGTAGAGGTCGGCTTCCCGGAATAGCTGTTCGGAGGTAGTCGACGCCTTCTGCAATATGGCTCGGACGAAGGCCGAGTCATTGGATCCTCTATAGAAGTCCTCGATCACGGCCGCCTCCGTGACCTCGGGGATACGATTTCTCATGGTCTGGAACCTTTTGAGGTATGAACGAAGAGTTTCGTCCCCCGGGCGCTTGATGGATTTGAGGTCCCATGGTTGCGCCGGTTTGTCAGAGAGGGACTGAAAGTTGGTGGTGAAGCGTCGACTGAAGTCGCTCCAGTCGTCGATGCAGTGTTGGGGTAGATGCCGCAGCCATTGTAGTGCGTCTTGCCCGAGGACAATGGGTAAGTACGCAGTCATTACGTCCTCGGACGCTCCGGCGGCTCGAGCGGCGGTGGTGTAGACGGCCAGCCAACCTCCTGGATCCTGCTTAGGTTCATATTTGTCGACATTGGATACCTTGAAGTTAGGGGGCCACTGAATGGCCCTAAGGCGTGGAGTAAGGGCAGACACTCCACACGTGTCCTCCTGTCGTCGGGGATGATGTCTGTCCCGGAGAGGGGAGTAGTTGTTGTGGTTCCTCGACCGTCCCCGGGTAGTACCGCCAGTCGAGGCCGTCGTTGACTCGGTTCTGGTGGCCTGACTCCGAGCTAGGATGCCGTGATCCCTGTCGTACTCCTCCCGGCGGTGGATCTCGTTCTCATGTCGTCGTTCACGCGAAGCATTGATGGAGCTTCGCGCGTCTCGGCGACTGTTGATGGTGTGTCGCAGATCGTTCGGCGGATGAGCGAGAGGTAGAAGATGGTTGGCTGCTTGGGTGAACAATCGTCGATAGCCCTCGGCGTCGGGAGTCCGAGGGAGTCCATCAGCTATCCGAGCTAGTACTCCTCCGACTTCACTCGGCGTGTTCATGGCTCGGGCGAAGTCGGGATTCAGGTTACGCCCGAAAAGTGGATTTTCCCGGCATTGCCTCGCATCCTGCTCGGCTTGTTCCTGAACTCGTCGGTGATCGCGTCGTCTGGAGTTCCTTCGTTCTCTGAAGACGCGTTCCTCCAGAGTTTCTCCTATCTCTGAGACCTCGTCTCGCGAGACAGGCTGCTCTAGATCCCGCTCTCCGGCTTGGTGATGTCGCCGGATGTTTCGGCGCCGATTTCTTCGTCGACGGGACTCCCGCTGAGGTGGTTCCTCTCCGGGCGCGGTCAGCTCGTCGTCGGAGACGGGGGGCGACTCCACTCTCCCGATGAAAAGAACGTCGGGGTAGAATGGCGCGACTGTCATGGCGATCTTCTTTTCGTTTTCCTTTGAGGGCGGAGGCACGGAAAGAACGACTTGCTTCCTCCCGGTCTCTTTCTTCCTTGCGATTCGTGTCCATTCTTTCATCGGGGAAGTAGAATGTGGAGTTCTCCGGGTCAGCGGGCCCTTGGCCCCTGGCTTGCTGAAGGCAATCTTTTTTAGGAGCGTTGGAGGTTGCATTTTTTCTTTCCCTACTCCGATATTCTCGGAGTTCGTTGGAGGAGACTTCTTTTTTGGCGGATCCGCAATGCGATGTAGAGTTCCTTCTTCGTCTGCCACGGATGAGATTGTTCCAAAGCAGAACACAGACCTGGGGCGGAGGGTGATCTTGCTGTGGAAGGTGACGGCCATTGAGCTAGCTTAGATCGTCGACACACCCCCTACCTGGCGCGCCAGCTGTCGGTGTTTTGGGTCCGACCGCACACCCGGGGTTGCCCCTCAAGGTGTTTTAGGAGTAGGACGGTGTCGCCGACTGTAGCTAAATGGTTCGTGCTAGATGCACGAGGAACGATGGACAGTGTTTACAGGTTCGGGCCGCTTTGAGATGCGTAACACCCTACGTCCTGGCGAGTATGCGTTATGTAATGGGTTACAAGGGAATTCCCTAAAGCTAGAACGTAGAGAGCTGGGGTGGATGGCTGAGTAGTGGGATCGATCGTCTTGAAGGGGTGCCCCCTAGGCCTTATATATTCGACCGTGAGGCAATACAAGGTGATATGATAACAACGTGCACCTAAAAGATAGTGAACTGTTTGAGCCTATCTTCCTATGATTTTGCCGACTTATCATCGCCTGGTTTCGTTGTACGGGGCTCCAGCGCGGGAAAGTCGGATCTTCTGTTGTGGTCACTTGCTCGACGTCGTGGAGCCATCCGGGCTTGCACCGACCCGGCCTTACGTCGATCTGCTTTACCGATTGTTCCTCCCCAGGCCCATGAAGGAGTGACCTTACGATCTATCGGGCCCTTGGGCTTTTCGTGAGGTCTTTTATCCTTCTAGTGGACCCGGGCGATATCTGTCCCCCACAAGGTGCCAAAGGTTCAACACAAACCAATAAAAAGTCCAAGAAAGGGTTCAAATAAAAAGAGCAAAAGACAACCTAAGGCTGCCCTGGTCTGGCGCACCGGACAGTGTCCGGTGCACCAGGGTGGATTCCCTCCAACTCACTAGCTTCGAGATTTTGGGGAGCCACTTCGCTATAATTCACCGGACTATCCGGTGTGCCAGCGGAGTAACGGCTAACTGCGCCAACGGTCGTCTGCAAAAGCTACAGGAACAGTGAACAGTGCGTGACTACGCGCGCAGAGTCAGAGCAAGCGCCAGAAGGCGCACCGGACAATGAACAGTGATTGTCCGGTGCACCACCAGACTGTCCGGTGGCCCCACATGTCAGAGCTCCAAAGGTCGGAACCCAATGGCCTGGTGACGTGGCTGGCACACCGGATAGTGTCCGGTGGCGCACCGGACTGTCCGGTGCGCCATACGACAGAAGCCCTCACCAACGGTCATTTTGGTGGTTGGGGCTATAAATACCCTCTAACCACCACACTTCATTGCATCCAAGTTTTCAGCCATCAAACCTCATACAAGAGCTCTAGACTTCATTCCAAGACACAAACAAAGAGATCAAATCCTCTCCCAAGTCCGGAATCACTCCAAACAAATTAGTGACTAGAGAGAGAGACTTTTGTGTTCATTTGAGCATTTGCTCTTGGATCGCTTTTTCTTCTTCCTCTATTCTTGTTTCCAACTCACTTGTAATCAAAGCAAGAGACACCAAGTTGTGGTGGTCCTTGTAGTGGACTAAGTGTCCCATTTGATTGAAGAGAAAGGCTCACTCGGTCTAAGTGACCGTTTGAGAGAGGGAAAGGGTTGAAAGAGACCTGGTCGTTGTGACCACCTCAACGGGGAGTAGGTTTGCAAGAACCAAACCTCGGTAAAACAAATCACTATGTCATCCGCTCTTATTCGCTTGTGATTTGTTTTCGCCCTCTCTTTCGGACTCGATTATATTTCTAACGCTAACCCCAGCTTGTAGTTGTGCTTAAACTTTATAAATTTCAGATTTGCCTATTCACCCCACCCTCTAGGCGACTTTCAATTGGTATCAGAGCCGGTTACTTCATCAGAGGCTAACCGCTCGAAGTGATGTCGGGACCTCACGCCAAGAAGGAGATGGGGATCGGCGAGAAGCCCGCCACAAGCCACGGGAAGGCTCCATCGGGGGAGTCCGCCAACAAGAAAAGGGAGGAATCACCTCCTCGCGTCAAGTCGCACCGGAGTGGCAACAAGAAGAAGAAAATGAAGAAAGTGGTCTACTACGAGACCGATTCTTCATCGCCCTCCGCCTCCGGCTCCGACGCGCTGTCCGTCACTTCTAAGCGCCATGAGCGCAAGAAGTTTAGTAAAATTCCCCTACGCTATCCTCGCATTTCCAAATGCACCCCTTTACTTTCCGTCCCACTAGGCAAACCACCGGTTTTTTACGGTGAAGATTATTGTATGTGGAGTGATAAAATGAGGCACCATCTAACCTCACTCCACGCTAGTATTTGGGACATTGTTGAATTTGGTGCGCAAGAACCATCCGTGGGGGGACGAAGGCTATGACTCGGACGAGATAGCCCAAATCCGGCATTTCAACTCCCAAGCCACAACTATACTCCTCGCCTCTCTAAGTCGAGAGGAGTATAATAAGGTGCAAGGGTTGAAAAGTGCCAAAGAGATTTGGGACGTACCAAAGACCGCGCACGAAGGAGACGAGGTGACCAAGATCACCAAAAGGGAAACGATCGAGGGGGAGCTCGGTCGCTTCATGCTTCATCAAGGGGAGGAGCCACAAGCAATGTACAACCGGCTCAAGACCTTGGTGAACCAAGTGCGCAACCTCGGGAGCACAAAATGGGATGACCATGAAATGGTCAAGGTTATTCTAAGATCACTCATTTTTCTTAATCCTACACAAGTTCAATTAATTCGTGGTGATCCTAGATACAAGCTAATGTCTCCCGAGGAGGTTATAGGAAAATTTGTGAGCTTTGAATTGATGATCAAAGGCTCAAAGAAAATCATCGAGCAAGGCGCCTCCTCCACACCCAAGATGCAACCCGTCGCATTCAAGGCGACGGAGGAGAAGAAAGACGAGTCTACATCAAGTAGACTCCCCATCGACGCCTCCAAGATCGACAATGAGGAGATGGCGCTCATCATCAAGAGCTTCCGCCAAATCCTCAAGCAAAGAAGGGGGAAGGACTATAAGCCCCGCTCCAAGAAAGTTTGCTACAAGTGTGGTAAGCCCGGTCATTTCATTGCTAAATGTCCATTATCAAGTGATAGTGACAGGGGCGACGACAAGAAGGAAAAGAGAAGAGAAAAGGATAGATACTACAAGAATAAGGGCGGCGATGCCCATGTTTGCCGGGAGTGGGACTCCGACGAGAGCTCCACCGACTCCTCCTCCGACGAGGACGCCGCAAACATCGTCGTCAACAAGGGTCTCCTCTTCCCCAACGTCGGCCACAAGTGCCTCATGGCAAGTGACGGCAAAAAGAAGGTAAAATCTAGAGCCTCTACTAAATATGCGTCATCTAGTGATGAGGATAACTCTAGTGATGATGCGGATAATTTGCTAGCTCTTTTTGCCAACCTCAACATGCAACAAAAGGAGAAATTAAATGAATTAATTGGAGCCATTCATGAAAAGGATGAACTCTTGGATAGCTAAGAGGACTTCCTAATTAAAGAAAATAAAAAGCATGTTAAGGTTAAAAATGCTTATGCTCAGGAAGTAGAAAAGTGTGAAAAATTAACTAGTGAGCTAAGCACTTGCCATGATATCATTTCCAACCTTAGAAATGAGAACGCTAAATTTATTGCTAAGGTTGAGAAGTTAGGTAGTTGTGATGATTCAATTGTTAGTCTTAGAAATGATAATGCTAATTTGATTGCTAAGATTGACAAGTTGAATGCATCACTCTCTAGCCTTAAAATTGAAAATGAAAAATTAATTGCTAAGGCTAAAGATCTAAATGTTTGCAATGTTTCTATTTCCAATCTTAAGAATGAAAATGCTATTTTACATGCTAAGATTGATGAATTAAATACATGCAAACCCTCTACATCTACCATTGAGCATATTACTATTTGTACTAGATGTAGAGATATTAATGTTGATGCTATTCATGATCACCTAGCTTTAATTAAACAACAAAATGATCACATAGCTCAACTTAGTGCCAAAATTAATGAGCATGACTTAGAAAATGAAAATTTTAAATTTGCTAGAAGCATGCTCTATAGTGGGAGACGCCCAGGCATTAAGGATGGCATTGGCTTCCAACAGGGAGACAATGTCAAGCTTAATGCCCCTAAAAGATTGTCTAACTTTGTTAAGGGCAAAGCTCTCATGGCTCAGGATAACGAGGGTTACATCTTATACCCTGCCGGTTATCCCGAGCACAAAATTAGGAGAATTCACTCTAGGAAGTCTCACTCTGGTTCTCATCATGCTTTTATGTATAAGAGTGAGGCATCTAGCTCTAGGCAATCAACCCATGTTAAATTGCCTAAAAAGAAATCTCCTATTGCATCAAATGAACATAACATTTCATTTAAGACTTTTGATGCATCATATGTTTTAACTAACAAATCAGGCAAAATATTTGCCAAATATGTTGGGGGCAAACATAAGGGGTCAAAGACTTGTGTTTGGGTACCCAAGGTGCTTGTTTCTAATGTGAAAGGACCCAAGACCGTTTGGGTACCTAAGAACAAGGCCTAAATTTGTTTTGTCGGTTTATGCATCCGGGGGCTCAAGTTGGATCATCTATAGCGGGTGCACAAACCACATGACTAGGGAGAAAAGGATGTTCTCCTCCTATGAGAAAAACCATGATCCACAAAGAGCTATCACATTCGGGGATGGAAATTAAGGTTTGGTCAAAGGACTTGGTAAAATTGCTATATCACCTGACCATTCTATTTCTAATGTTTTTCTTGTAGACTCTTTAGATTATAACTTGCTTTCAGTCTCTCAATTATGTAAAATGGGTTACAACTGTCTTTTTACGGATATAGGTGTCACTGTCTTTAGAAGAAGTGATGATTCAGTAGCATTTAAGGGAGTGTTAAAGGGTCAGCTATACTTGGTTGATTTTAATAGAGCTGAACTCGACACTTGCTTAATTGCTAAGACTAACATGGTTGGCTCTGGCATCGCCGACTAGCCCCACGTTGGGATGAAGAATCTTCATAAGCTTCTAAAGGGAGAGCACATTTTGGGACTAATAAATGTTCATTTTGAGAAAGACAGGGTTTGTAGCGCATGTCAAGCAGGAAAGCAAGTTGGTGTTCATCATCCACACAAGAACATCATGACGACCAACAGGCCACTTGAGCTACTCCATATGGACCTATTCGGCCCGATAGCTTACATAAGCATCGGCGGGAGTAAGTACTGTCTAGTTATTGTGGATGATTATTCTCGCTTCACTTGGGTGTTCTTTTTGCAGGAAAAATCACAAACCCAAGAGACATTAAAGGGATTCTTGAGACGAGCTCAAAATGAGTTCGGCTTAAGGATAAAAAAGATAAGAAGCGACAACAGGACGGAGTTCAACAACTCACAAATAGAAGGCTTTCTTGAGGACGAGGGAATCAATCATGAGTTCTATTCTCCCTACACGCCACAACAAAATGGTGTAGTGGAGAGGAAGAATAGAACTCTACTTTACATGGCGAGGACCATGCTTGATGAGTACAAGACTTCGGACCGGTTTTGGGCGGAAGCAATCAACACCGCTTGCTACGCCATCAACCGTCTCTACCTTCACCGAATCCTCAAGAAGACTTCATACGAACTCCTAACCGGTAAAAAGCCTAATGTTTCATATTTTAGAGTCTTTGGTAGCAAATGTTTTATTCTGGTTAAAAGAGGTAGAAAATCTAAATTTGCTCCTAAGGCTGTAGAAGGCTTTTTGCTTGGTTATGATCCAAACACAAGGGCATATAGAGTCTTTAAAAAGTCCACTGGACTAGTTGACGTTTCTTGTGACATTGTGTTTGATGAGACTAACAGCTCTCAAGTAGAGCAAGTTGATCTTGATGAGCTAGATGATGAAGAGGCTCCATGCGTCGCGCTAAGGAACATGTCCATTGGGGATGTGTGTCCTAAGGAATCCGAAGAGCCTCCACAAGCACAAGATCAACCATCATCTTCAAATCAAGCATCTCCACCAACCCAAAATGAGGATCAAGCTCAAGATGATGAGAATGAAGATCAAGAAGATGAGCCACCTCAAGAGGAGGGCAAGGATCAAGGGGGAGATGCCCATGGTCAAGACAAGGAAGATGATGAGGATCCAAGACCGCCTCACCCAAGAGTCCACCAAGCAATACAACGAGATCACCTCGTGAACACCATCCTCGGCGATATTCAAAAGGGGGTAACCACTCGATCTCATGTTGCTCATTTTTGTGAACATTACTCCTTTGTGTCTTCTATTGAGCCATACAGGGTGGAAGACGCATTAAGGGATTCAAACTAGGTGTTGGCGATGCAAGAGGAACTCAACAACTTCACGAGGAATGAGGTATGGCATCTTGTTCCACGTCCTAATCAAAATGTTGTAGGAACCAAGTGGGTCTTCCGCAAGAAGCAAGATGAGCATGGTGTGGTCACAAGGAACAAAGTCCGACTTGTGTCCAAGGGATATTCACAAGTCGAAGGTTTGGATTTTGGTGAAACCTATGCACCTGTAGCTAGGCTTGAGTCAATTCGTATATTACTTGCCTATGCTACTTACCATGGCTTTAAGCTTTATCAAATGGACGTGAAAAGTGCCTTCCTCAATGGACCAATCAAGGAGGAGGTCTATGTTAAGCAACCTCCCAGCTTTGAAGATAGTGAGTACCCTAACCATGTTTATAAACTCTCTAAGGCGCTTTATGGGCTCAAGCAAGCCCTAAGAGCATGTATGAATGCCTAAGAGATTTTCTTATCGCTAATGGCTTCAAAGTCGGAAAAGCCGATCCTACTCTCTTTACTAAAACTATTGCAAATGATTTGTTTGTATGCCAAATTTATGTTGATGATATCATATTTGGGTCTACTAACAAATCTACTTGTGAAGAGTTTAGTAGGATTATGGTTCAAAAACTCGAGATGTCTATGATGGGGGAGTTGAAGTACTTTCTAGCATTCCAAGTCAAGCAACTCCAAGAAGGCACCTTCATCAGCCAAACAAAGTACATTCAAGACATACTAAACAAGTTTGGGATGAAGGATGCCAAGTGAAAGCAAATGATTTGTTTGTATGCCAAATTTATGTTTATGATATCATATTTGGGTCTACTAACAAATCTACTTGTGAAGAGTTTAGTAGGATTATGGTTCAAAAATTCGAGATGTCTATGATAGGGGAGTTGAAGTACTTTCTAGCATTCCAAGTCAAGCAACTCCAAGAAGGCACCTTCATCAGCCAAACAAAGTACATTCAAGACATACTCAACAAGTTTGGGATGAAGGATGCCAAGTGAAAGGGAAATAGGCTCAGACCTTTTCCTAAATGATTTTGGTGGTTGAATTGCCCAACACAAACAATTGGACTAACTAGTTTGCTCTAGATTATAAGTTTTACAGGTGCCATAGGTTCAACACAAACCAATAAAAAGTCCAAGAAAGGGTTCAAAAAGAAAGGAGCAAAGCAACCGAAGGCTGCCCTGGTCTGGCGCACCGGACTGTCCAGTGTGCCACCGGACAGTGTCCGGTGCACCAGGGAGAATCCCTCTAAACTGTTCAGCTTCGGGAATTCGGGGAGCCCCTCCGCTATAATTCACCGGACTGTCCGGTGTAGCACCAGACTGTCTGGTGTGCCAGCGGAGCAACGTCTATCTGCGCCAACTGTCGTCTGCAAAAGCTACAGGAACAGTGAACAGTGCGTGACTGCGCACGTAGAAATCAGAGCAGGCGCCAGAAGGCACACCGGACAGTGAACAAGACCTGTCCGGTGCACCACCAGACTGTCTGGTGGCCCACCTGTCAGAAGCTCCAACGGTCGAAACCCAATGGCCTGGTGACGTGGCTGGCGCACCGGACTGTCTGGTGTGCCATACGACAGAAGCCCTCACCAACAGCCATATTGGTGGTTGGGGCTATAAATACCCCCCAACCACCACACTTCAATGCATCCAAGTTTTTCAGCCATCAAACCTCATACAAGATCTATAGACTTCATTCCAAGACACAAACAAAGAGATCAAATCCTCTCCCAAGTCCGGAATCACTCCAAACAAATTAGTGACTAGAGAGAGAGACTTTTGTGTTCTTTTGAGCTCTTGCACTTGGATTGCTTTTCTTCTTCCTCCATTCTTGTTTCCAACTCACTTGTAATCAAAGCAAGAGACACCAAGTTGTGGTGGTCCTTGTAGTGGACTAAGTGTCCCATTTGATTGAAGAGAAAGGCTCACTCGGTCTAAGTGACCGTTTGAGAGAGGGAGACCCGGTCTTTGTGACCACCTCAACAGGGAGTAGGTTTGCAAGAACCGAACCTCGGTAAAACAAATCACCGTGTTCATCCGCTTTATTTCTTTATTGATTTGTTTTTCCCTCTCTTTCGGACTCGAATTTAATTCTAACGCTAACCCCGGCTTGTAGTGTGTGCTTAAGTTTGTAAATTTCAGATTCCGCCTATTCACTCCCCTCTAGGCGACTTTCAATTGGTATCAAAGCCGGTTACTTCATTAGAGCCTAACCGCTCAAAGTGATGTCGGGAGCTCACGCCAAGAAGGAGATGGGGACCGGCGAGAAGCCCACCACAAGCCACGGGAAGGCTCCATCGGGGGAGTCCACCAACAAGAAGAGGGAGGAATCACCTCCTCACGTCAAGTCACACCGGAGTGGCGACAAGAAGAAGAAAATGAAGAAAGTGGTCTACTACAAGACCGATTCTTCGTCGCCCTCCACCTCCGGCTCGGACGCGCCGTCCATCACTTCTAAGCGCCATGAGCGCAAGAAGTTTAGTAAGATCCCCCTACGCTATCCTCGCATTTCCAAACGCACCCCTTTACTTTCCGTCCCACTAGGCAACCCACTGGTTTTTTACGATAAAGATTATTGTATGTGGAGTGATAAAATGAGGCACCATCTAACCTCACTCCACGCTAGTATTTGGGACATTGTTGAAGTTGGTGCGCAGGAACCATCCATGGGGGATGAAGGCTATGACTCGGACGAGGTAGTCCAAATCCGGCATTTCAACTCCCAAGCCACAACTATACTCCTCGCCTCTCTAAGTCGAGAGGAGTATAATAAGGTGCAAGGGTTGAAGAGCGCCAAAGAAATTTTGGACGTCCTAAAGACCGCGCACGAAGGAGATGAGGTGACCAAGATCACCAAGAGGGAAACGATCGAGGGGGAGCTCGGTCGCTTCATGCTTCACCAAGGAGAGGAGCCACAAGCCATGTACAACTGGCTCAAGACATTGGTGAACCAAGTGCGCAACCTCGGGAGCACCAAATGGGATGACCATGAAATGGTCAAGGTTATTCTAAGATCACTCGTTTTTCTTAATCATACACAAGTTCAATTAATTCGTGGTGATCCTAGATACAAGCTAATGTCTCCCGAGGAGGTTATACGAAAATTTGTGAGCTTTCTAATTGATGATCAAAGGCTCCAATAAAATCATCGAGTAAGGCGTCTCCTCCACACCCGAGATGCAACCCATCGTATTCAAGGCGACGGAGGAGAAGAAAGAAGAGTCTACATCAAGTAGACTCCCCATCGACGCCTCCAAGCTCGACAATGAGGAGATGGCGCTCATCATCAAGAGCTTCCGCCAAATCCTCAAGCAACGGAAGGGGAAGGATTACAAGCCCCGTTCCAAGAAGGTTTGCTACAAGTGTGGTAAGCCCGGTCACTTTACAGCAAAATGTCCTATTTCTAGTGATAATGACAGGTGCGACGACAAGAGGGGGAAGAAGAAGGAGAAGAAGAGGTACTACAAGAAGAAGGGCGGCGATGCCCATGTTTGCCAGGAGTGGGACTCCGACGAGAGCTCCACCGACTCCTCCTCTGACGAGGACGCCGCAAACATCGCCGCCAACAAAGGTCTCCTCTTCCCCAACGTCGGCCACAAGTGCCTCATGGCAAAAGATGGCAAGAAGAAGAAGGTAAAATCTAGATCCTCCACTAAGTATGCAACTTCTAGTGATGAGGATAATTCTAGTGATGATGAGGATAACTTGCTCACTCTTTTTGCCAACCTAAACATGCAACAAAAAGAAAAACTGAATGAATTGATTAGTGCTATTATGAGAAGGATGAACTCTTGGATAGCCAAGAGGACTTCCTTATTAAGGAAAACAAAAATCATGTTAAGGTTAAAAATGCTTATGCTCAGGAGATAGAAAAATGTGAAAAATTGACTAGTGAGCTAAGCACTTGCCATGACACTATTTCTAACCTTAGAAATGAAAATGCTAAATTAATTGATAAGGTTGAGAAATCAAAATGTATGTGATGATTCAATTGCCAATCTTAGAAATGATAATGCTAGTTTAATTGCTAAGATTGATGAATTGAATGCCTCTCTTGCTAGCCTTAAGATTGAGAATGAAAAATTAATTGCTAAGGCTAAAGATTTAAATGTTTGCAATGTTTCTATTTCCAATCTTAGAAATGAAAATGCCATTCTACATGTTAAGATTGAAGAATTAAATGTTTGCAAACCCTCTACATCCACCGTTGAGCATGTTACTATTTGTACTAGATGTAGAGACATTAATGTTGATGCTATCCATGATCACCTAGCTTTAATTAAACAACAAAATGATCACATAGCTCAACTTAGTGCTAAAATTAATGAGCATGACTTAGAAAATGAAAATTTTAAATTTCCAAGAAGCATGCTCTATAATGGGAGACGCCCTGGGATTAATGATGACATTGGCTTCCAAAAGGGAGACAATGTCAAGCTTAATGCCCCTAAGAAATTGTCTAATTTTGTTAAGGGTAAGGCTCACATGGTTCAGGATAACGAGGGTTACATTTTATACCCTGCCGGTTATCCCGAACACAAAATTAGGAGAATTCACTCTAGGAAGTCTCACTGTGGCTCTAATCATGCTTTTATTATAAGAGTGAGGCATCTAGCTCTAGGCAATCAACCCATGTTAAATTTCCTAAAAAGAAATCTCCAATAGCATCAAATGAACCTAATATTTCATTTAAGACTTTTGATGCTTCTTATATGCTCACTAACAAATCAGGCAAAGTAGTTGCCAAATATGTTGGGGCCAAATACAAGGGATCAAAGACTTGTGTTTGGGTACCCAAGGTTCTTGTTTCTAATGTGAAAGGACCCAAGACCGTTTGGGTACCTAAGAACAAGGCCTAAAATTGTTTTGTAGGTTTATGCATCCGGGGGCTTAAGTTGGATAATTGATAGCGGGTGCACAAACCACATGATTGGGGAGAAAAGAATGTTCTCCTCCTATGAGAAAAACCATGATCTCCAACGAGCTATCACATTCGGGGATGGAAATCAGGGTTTGGTCAAAGGACTTGGTAAAATTGCTATATCACCTGACCATTCTATTTCCAATGTTTTTCTTATAGATTCTTTAGACTATAACTTGCTTTCAGTTTCTCAATTATGTAAAATGGGTTACAACTGTCTTTTTATGGATATAGGTGTTACTGTCTTTAGAAGAAGTGATGATTCAGTAGCATTTAAGGGAGTGTTAGAGGGTCAGCTATACTTAGTTGATTTTAATAGAGCTGAACTCGACACTTGCTTAATTGCTAAGACTAACATGGGTAGGCTCTGGCATCGCCGACTAGCCCACGTTGGGATGAAGAATCTTCATAAGCTTCTAAAGGGAGAGCACATTTTGGGACTAACAAATGTTCATTTTGAGAAAGACAGGGTTTGTAGCGCATGTCAAGCAAGGAAGCAAGTTGGTGTTCATCATCCACACAAGAACATCATGACGACAGACAGGCTGCTCGAGCTACTCCACATGGACCTATTCGGCCCGATCGCTTACATAAGCATCGGCAGGAGTAAGTACTGTCTAGTTATTGTGGATGATTATTCTCGCTTCACTTGGGTGTTCTTTTTGCAGGAAAAATCTCAAACCCAAGAGACCTTAAAGGGATTCTTGAGACGGGCTCAAAATGAGTTCGGCTTGAGGATCAAAAAGATTAGAAGCGACAACGGGACGGAGTTCAAGAACTCACAAATAGAAGGCTTCCTTGAGGATGAGGGTATCAAGCATGAGTTCTCTTCTCCCTACACGCCACAACAAAATGGTGTAGTGGAGAGGAAGAATAGAACTCTACTTGACATGGCGAGGACCCTGCTTGATGAGTACAAGACTTCGGACCGGTTTTGGGCGGAAGCAATCAACACCGCTTGCTACGCCATCAACCGTCTCTACCTTCACCGAATCCTCAAGAAGACATCATATGAACTCCTAACCGGTAAAAAGCCCAATGTTTCATATTTTAGAGTCTTTGGTAGCAAATGCTTTATTCTTGTTAAAAGAGGTAGAAAATCTAAATTTGCTCCTAAGGCTGTAGAAGGCTTTTACTTGGTTATGACTCAAACACAAGGGCACATAGAGTCTTTAACAAGTCCACTGGACTAGTTGAAGTTTCTTGTGACATTGTGTTTGATGAGACTAACGGCTCTCAAGTAGAGCAAGTTGATCTTGATGAGCTAGATGATGAAGAGGCTCCGTGCGTTGCACTAAGGAACATGTTCATTGGGGATGTGTGTCCTAAGGAATTCGAAGAGCCTTCACAAGCACAAGATCAACCATCATCTTCAAATCAAGCATCTCCACCAACCCAAGATGAGGACCAAGCTCAAGATGATGAGGATCAAGAAGATGAGCCACCTCAAGAGGAGGACAATGATCAGGGGGGAGATGCTAATGATCAAGACAAGGAAGATGATGAGGATCCAAGACCACCACACCCAAGAGTCAACCAAGCAACACAACTAGATCACCCCGTGAACACCATCCTCGGCGATATTCAAAAGGGGGTAACCACTCGATCTCGTGTTGCTCATTTTTGTGAACATTACTCCTTTGTGTCTTTATCGAGCCATATAGGGTGGAAGACGCATTAAGGGATTCGGACTGGGTGTTGGCAATGCAAGAGGAACTCAACAACTTCACGAGGAATGAGGTATGACATTTAGTTCCACGTCCTAATCAAAATGTTGTAGGAACCAAGTGAGTCTTCCGCAACAAGCAAGATGAGCATGGTGTGGTGACAAGGAACAAAGCCCGACTTGTAGCCAAGGGATATTCACAAGTCGAAGGTTTGGATTTCGGTGAAACCTATGCACCCGTAGCTAGGCTTGAGTCAATTCGCATATTACTTGCCTATGCTACTTACCATGGCTTTAAGCTTTACCAAATGGACGTGAAGAGTGCCTTCCTTAATGGACCAATCAAGGAGGAGGTCTATGTTGAGCAACCTCCCGGCTTTGAAGATAGTGATTACCCTAACCATGTCTATAAACTCTCTTTACTAATGTCTACAAAGTCGGAAAAGTTGATCCTACTCTCTTTACTAAAACTATTGCAAATGATTTGTTTGTATGCCAAATTTATGTTGATGATATCATATTTGGGTCTACTAACAAATCTACTTGTGAAGAGTTTAGTAGGATTATGGTTCAAAAATTCGAGATGTCTATGATGGGGGAGTTGAAGTATTTCTTAGGATTTCAAGTCAAGCAACTCCAAGAGGGCACCTTCATCAGCCAAATGAAGTACATTCAAGACATTCTTACCAAGTTTGGGATGAAGGATGCCAAGCCCATCAAGACACCCATGGGAACCAATGGGCATCTCGACCTCGACACGGGAGGTAAATCCATAGATCAAAAGGTATACCGGTCGATGATAGGATCTTTACTCTATTTATGTGCATCTCGACCGGACATTATGCTTTTCGTATGCATGAGTGCAAGATTCCAAGCCGATCCTAAGGAAGTTCACCTTAGGGCCGTAAAACGAATCTTGAGATATTTAGTTCATACTCCTAAGTTTGGCCTTTGGTACCCCAGTGGATCCACCTTTGATTTAATAGGTTATTCAGGTGCTGATTGGGCAGGGTGTAAAATTGATAGAAAGAGCACATCAGGGACTTGTCAGTTCTTGGGAAGATCCCTGGTGTCTTGGGCTTCTAAGAAACAAAACTCAGTAGCTCTTTCAACCGACGAAGCCGAGTACATTGCTGCAAGCCATTGTTGCGCGCAATTACTTTCGATGAGGCAAACCCTTAGGGACTATGGTTACAAATTAACCAAAGTTCCTCTCCTATGTGATAATGAGAGTGCAATCCGCATGGCGGATAATCCCGTTGAGCACAGCCGCACTAAGCACATAGCCATTCGGTATCACTTTCTGAGGGATCACCAACAAAGGGGGGATATCGAGATAGCCTATGTGAGCACCAAAGAACAATTAGCCGATATCTTTACCAAGCCATTAGATGAGAAAACCTTTACCAAACTTAGGCATGAGCTAAATATTCTTGATTCTAGGAATTTTGATTGATGTTTTGCACACATAGCTCATTCATACCTTTGATTATATCTCTTTCATGTGCTATGACTAATGTGTTTTTCAAAGTGTATTTCATGCTAAGTCATAGATTGAAAGGGAAATGGAGTCTTCGGCGAAGACAAGGCTTCCACTCCACTCCATCGAATTATTCATCCTTCGCCGTCACTCCGCACCGCTCTCCACTTTGGTATAATCTTCACCCATATATTGTTTGCCAAAGGGGGAGAGAGTTTGAAAAGGGCTTATATTTCACTCACAAGTATCCGTTTTTGGCGATTCATGCCAAAGGGGAGAAAGTATTAGCCCAAAGCAAAATTACCGCACCACCACCAATTTCAAAAATGTAGTCTTTCAATTTGTATTAAAAGGAAGTTTTACAATTGGTATCTTATTTTTGATATAATTTCAAATTAGTATGACCCCTTTCCAAAATTAATATCTAAAACCCTCTTGAACACTAAGAGGAGAATTTCATTGAGGGGGAGTTTTGTTTAGTCAAAGGAAAAGCATTTGAAACAGGGGGAGAAAATTTCAAATCTTGAAAATACTTCTCAAAATCTTATTCATTTACCTTTGACTATTTGCAAAAAGACTTTGAAAAGAATTTCCAAAAGATTTTGCAAAAACAAAACTTGTGGTGCAAGCGTGGTCCAAAATGTTAAAATAGAAGAAAGCATCCATGCATATCTTATAAAATGTAAATTGGTTTAATTCCAAGTAACCTTTGCACTTACCTTATGCAAACTAGTTCAATTTTGCACTTATATATTTGCTTTGGTTTGTGTTGGCATCAATCACCAAAAAGGGGGAGATTGAAAGGGAAATAGGCTTAGACCTTTTCCTAAATGATTTTGGTGGTTGAATTGCCCAAACACAAACAATTGGACTAACTAGTTTGCTCTAGATTACAAGTTCTACAGGTGCCATAGGTTCAACACAAACCAATAAAAAGTCCAAGAAAGGGCTCAAAAAGAAAGGAGCAAAGCAACCGAAGGCTGCCCTGGTCTGGCGCACCGGACTCTCCGGTGTGCCACCGGACAGTGTCCGGTGCACCACTGGACAGTGTCCGGTGCACCAGGGAGAATCCCTCTAAACTGCTCAGCTTCGGGAATTTGGGGAGCCCCTCCGCTATAATTCACCGGACTGTCCGGTGTAGCACCGGACTGTCCGGTGTGCCAGCGGAGCAACGACTATCTGCGCCAACGGTCGTCTGCAAAAGCTACAGGAAAAGTGAACAGTGCGCGACTGCGCGCGCAGAAGTCAGAGCAGGCGCCAGAAGGCGCACCGGACAGTGAACCGGACCTGTCCGGTGGCCCACCTGTCAGAAGCTCCAACGGTCGGAAACCAATGGCCTGGTGACGTGGCTGGCGCACCGGACTGTCCGGTGCGCCATACGATAGAAGCCCTCACCAACGGCCATATTGGTGGTTGGGGCTATAAATACCCCCAACCACCACAATTCAATGCATCCAAGTTTTTCAGCCATCAAACGTCATACAAGAGCAATAGACTTCATTCCAAGGCACAAACAAAGAGATCAAATCCTCTCCCAAGTCCGAAATCATTCCAAACAAATTAGCGACTAGAGAGAGAGAGACTTTTGTGTTCTTTTGAGTTCTTGCGCTTGGATTGCTTTTCTTCTTCATCCATTCTTGTTTCCAACTCACTTGTAATCAAAACAAGAGACACCAAGTTGTGGTGGTCCTTGTAGTGGACTAAGTGTCCCATTTGATTGAAGAGAAAGGCTCACTCGGTCTAAGTGACCGTTTGAGAGAGGGAAAGGGTTGAAAGAGACCCGATCTTTGTGACCACCTCAACGGGGGAGTAGGTTTGCAAGAACCAAACCTCGGTAAAACAAATCACCGTGTTCATCCGCTTTATTTCTTTGTTGATTTGTTTTTCCCTCTCTTTCGGACTCGAATTTAATTCTAACGCTAACCTCGGCTTGTAGTGTGTGCTTAAGTTTGTAAATTTCAGATTCCGCCTATTCACCCCCCTCTAGGCTACTTTCACCAAGCCCATCAAGACACCCATGGGAACCAATGGGAATCTCGACCTCGACACGGGAGGTAAATCCGTAGATCAAAAGGTATACCGGTCGATGATAGGATCTTTACTCTATTTATGTGCATCTCGATTGGATATTATACTTTCCGTATGCATGTGTGCAAGATTCCAAGCCGATCCTAAGGAAGTTCACCTTAGGGCCGTGAAACGAATCTTGAGATATTTAGTTTATACTCCTAAGTTTGGCATTTGGTACCCCAGGGGATCCACTTTTGATTTAATTGGATATTCAGATGCTGATTGGGCAGGGTGTAAAATTGATTGGAAGAGCACATCAGGGACTTGTCAGTCCTTGGGAAGATCCCTGGTGTCTTGGGCTTCAAAGAAACAAAATTCTGTAGCTCTTTCTACCACCGAAGCCAAGTATATTGCCGCAGGCCATTGTTGCGCTCAATTGCTTTGGATGAGGCAAACCCTTAGGGACTATGGTTACAAATTAACCAAAGTTCCTCTCCTATGTGATAATGAGAGTGCAATCCACATGGCAGATAATCCCGTTGAGCACAGCCGCACTAAGCACATAGCCATTCGGTATCACTTTCTGAGGGATTACCAACAAAGGGGGGATATCGAGATAGCCTATGTGAGCACCAAAGAACAATTAGCCGATATCTTTACCAAGCCATTAGATGAGAAAACCTTTACCAAACTTAGGCATGAGCTAAATATTCTTGATTCTAGGAATTTTGATTGATGTTTTGCACACATAGCTCATTCATACCTTTGATCATATCTCTTTCATGTGCTATGACTAATGTATTTTTCAAAGTGTATTTCATGCTAAGTCATAGATTGAAAGGGAAATGAAGTCTTCGGTGAAGACAAGGCTTCCACTCCACTCCATCGAATTATTCATCCTTCGTCGTCACTCCACACCGCTCTCCACTTTGGTATAATCTTCACTCATATATTGTTTGCCAAAGGGGGAGAGAGTTTGAAAAGGGATTATATTTCACTCACAAGTATCCGTTTTTGGCGATTCATGCCAAAGGGGGAGGAAGTATTAGCCCAAAGCAAAAGGACCGCACCACCACCAATTTCAAAAATGTAGTCTTTCAATTTGTATTAAAAGGAAGTTTTACAATTGGTATCTTATTTTTGATATAATTTCAAATTAGTATGACCCCTTTCCAAAATTAATATCTAAAACCCTCTTGAACACTAAGAGGAGAATTTCATTGAGGGGGAGTTTTGTTTAGTCAAAGGAAAAGCATTTGAAACAGGGGGAGAAAATTTCAAATCTTAAAAATGCTTCTCAAAATCTTATTCATTTACCTTTGACTATTTGCAAAAAGACTTTGAAAAGAATTTCCAAAAGATTTTGCAAAAATAAAACATGTGGTGCAAGCGTGGTCCAAAATGTTAAAATAGAAGGAAGCATCCATGCATATCTTATGAAATGTAAATTGGTTTAATTCCAAGTAACCTTTGCACTTACCTTATGCAAACTAGTTCAATTCTGCACTTATATATTTGCTTTGGTTTGTGTTGGCATCAATCACCAAAAAGGGGGAGATTGAAAGGGAAATAGGCTCACACCTTTTCCTAAATGATTTTGGTGGTTGAATTGCCCAAACACAAACAATTGGACTAACTAGTTTGCTCTAGATTACAAGTTCTACAGGTGCCATATGTTCAACATAAACCAATAAAAAGTACAAGAAAGGGTTCAAATAAAAAGAGCAAAAGACAACCAAAGGCTGCCCTGGTCTGGCGCACCGAACTGTCCGGTGCACCACCGGACAGTGTCCGGTGCACCAGGGTGGATTCCCTCCAACTCGCTAGCTTCAGGATTTTGGGGAGCCACTCCGCTATAATTCACCAGACTGTCCGGTGTGCCAGCGGAGTAACGGCTAACTGCGCCAACGGTCGTCTGCAAAAGCTACAGGAACAGTGAACAGTGCGTGACTGCGCGCGTAGAGTCAGAGCAAGCGCCAGAAGGCGCACCAGACAGTGAACAGTGACTGTCCGGTGCACCACCGGACTATCCGGTGGCCCCACATGTCAGAGATCCAACGGTCAGAACCCAACGGCCTGGTGACGTGGCTGGCGCATCGGACAGTGTCTGGTGCGCGCACCAGACTGTCCGGTGCGCCATACAACAGAAGCCCTCACCAACGGTCATTTTGGTGGTTGGGGCTATAAATACCCCCAACCACCACACTTCATTGCATCCAAGTTTTCAGCCATCAAACCTCATACAAGAGCTCTAGACTTCATTCCAAGACACAAATAAAGAGATCAAATCCTCTCCCAAGTCCAGAATCACTCCAAACAAATTAGTGACTAGAGAGAGACTTTTGTGTTCATTTGAGCTTTTGCGCTTGGATCGCTTTTCTTCTTTCTCTATTCTTGTTTCCAACTCACTTGTAATCAAAGCAAGAGACACCAAGTTGTGGTGGTCCTTGTAGTGGACTAAGTGTCCCATTTGATTGAAGAGAAAGGCTCACTCGGTCTAAGTGACCGTTTGAGAGAGGAAAAGGGTTGAAAGAGACCTAGTCTTTGTGACCACCTCAACGGGGAGTAGGTTTGCAAGAACCAAACCTCGGTAAAACAAATCACTGTGTCATCCGCTCTTATTCGCTTGTGATTTGTTTTCGCCCTCTCTTTCGGACTCGATTATATTTCTAACGCTAACCCCGGCTTGTAGTTGTGCATAAATTTTATAAATTTAAAATTTGCCTATTCACCCCCCCCCCCTCTAGGCGACTTTCAATTGGCATCAGAGCTGGTTACTTCATCAGAGCCTAACCACTCGAAGTGATGTCGGGAGCTCACGCCAAGAAGGAGACAGGGACCGACGAGAAGCCCGCCACAAGCCACGGGAAGGCTCCATCAGGGGAGTCCGCCAACAAGAAAAGGGAGGAATCACCTCCTCGCGTCAAGTCACACTGGAGTGGCGACAAGAAGAAGAAAATGAAGAAAGTGGTCTACTACGAGACCGATTCTTCATCGCCCTCCACCTCCGGCTCTCACGCGCCGTCCGTCACTTCTAAGCGCCATGACCGCAAGAAGTTTAGTAAAATTCCCCTACACTATCCTCGCATTTCCAAACGCACCCCTTTACTTTCTGTCCCACTAGGCAAACCACCGGTTTTTGACGGTGAAGATTACTGTATGTGGAGTGATAAAATGAGGCACCATCTAACCTCACTCCACGCTAGTATTTGGGACATTGTTGAATTTGGTGCGCAGGAACCATCCGTTGGGGACGAAGGCTATGACTCGGACGAGATAGCCCAAATCCGGCATTTCAACTCCCAAGCCACAACTATACTCCTCGCCTCTCTAAGTCGAGAGGAGTATAATAAGGTGCAAGGGTTGAAAAGTGCCAAAGAGATTTGGGACGTACTAAAGACCGCGCACGAAGGAGACGAGGTGACTGAGAGCACCTAGAGGGGGGGGGTGAATAGGTGATCCTGTAAAAGCTTAAACTTAAGACCACAAAAACTTGATTAAGCGTTAGCACAATAATGCCAAGTGGCTAGAGAGGAGTCTAAGCAAGACACGATAACCACAAGAAGATCAACACAGATAGACACAGTGGTTTATCCCGTGGTTCGGCCAAGTCCAACGCTTGCCTACTCCACGTTGTGGCGTCCCAACGGACGAGAGTTGCAATCAACCCCTCTCAAGCGGTCCAAAGACCCACTTGAATACCATGGTGTTTTGCTTTGCTTTTCTATATCCCGCTTGCGAGGAATCTCCACAACTTGGAGTCTCTCGCCCTTACAAAAGATGTTCACAAAGAAGCACGGAGTAAGGGAGGGACGAGCAACGCACACAAGACACAAAATCAGAGCGACAACACGCACACAAGTCACAATAAGAGCTCTCAACACAACCTGACGAGTTCACAACTCAAATAGAGCTCTAGTTGCTCTCACAAAGAATCAAATGCGCGGAATCGAAGTCTTGGTGCTTTAGAATGCTTGGAGAATGCTTGGTGAACTCCTCCATGCGCCTAGGGGTCCCTTTTATAGCCCCAAGGCAGCTAGGAGCCGTTGAGAGCATTCCAGGAAGGCAATTCTTGCCTTCAGTCGCCTGGCGCACCGGACAGTCCGGTGCACCACCGGACACTGTCCGGTGCGGATTTCCTTCCTTATTGGGCGAAGCCGACCGTTGCAGATTGAGAGCCGTTGGCGCACCGGACACTGTCCGGTGCACACCGGACAGTCCGGTGCCCCCTTCTAGCCGTTGGCTCGGCCACGTGTCTCGCGCAGATCGCGCGGCCGACCGTTGGCTCACCGGACAGTCCGGTGCCTCACCGGACAGTCCAGTGAATTATAGCCGTACGCTGTTAATCATCTCCCGAGAGCGACGAGTTCGCCGGTGAATGGCTCACCGGACAGTCCGGTGCACCACCGGACAGTCCGGTGATTTATAGCCGTACACCGCCGTCGAAGTCCCGAGAGCAGCAAGTTCGCCAGAGCCAGCCTGGCGCACTGGACACTGTCCGGTGCACCACCGGACACTGTCCGGTGCACCCAGACTGAGCAGACTTTGGCTGAACAAAGCCATCTCTTTTCCAATTTGATTTCTCCTGTTTCCAGCACTTAGACACAATACATTAGTTCTAAAAACAATGTACTAAGTCTAGAAACATACCTTTAGACTTGATTTGCACTTTGTCCATCAATTGGCATAGATTTACACTTAAGCACTTGTGTTGGCACTCAATCACCAAAATACTTAGAAATGGCCCAAGGGCACATTTCCCTTTCAATCTCCCCCTTTTTGGTGATTTATGCCAACACAACAAAAAGCAACTAAAGGAAGTGCAACATCAATACAAATGAAAACTCAAAATTGTTTTGATTCAAATTTGGCATATATGGATCACTCTTTGCCACCACTTGGTTTTGTTTTTGCAAATCAAACTCAATTTCCTATCTCTAAGTCAAATTCACTTGTAGAGACATAAAGAGAGGTATTCCAAGAGAAATTGATCAAAGATTTTAAAAACTCCCCCTTTTTCCCATAATCAACATTTCTCCCCACAAGAGGCCAACTTTTGACAAGAGAGACAATAAGAGAGTTTTGACAAACCAAAAGCTCTATTCTACTATTTTCAAAATTTCTCAAGTGGTAGCTGATCCATTTATTGCTTTGGCCTTATTTTCTCCCCCTTTGGCATCAAGCACCAAAACGGGATCAATTTTGGCCCTAGAACCCCATTGCCTCACCAAAATCTTCAAATAAGAATACAAAGGCAATAAGAGTACATGAGATGAACTTGGAATAAGTTACCCTCTCATCGGAGTGCAGTGGAAGTCTTTCATGGTCCAAGTCCACCTTTTCCCTTTCAAACTTCCTTTGAGACTAAATTAAGAAAACTCAAGCACATGGTTAGTCTCAAAGGGTCAAGTTGTAGCACATCTCCCCCTCAATGTGTGCATCACTTGCAAATGGACTTGTGAGGTCCGGGGAGTGCTTGTACAACTTGAGCACCATAAATAAACAACAAAATGCATAGGGAACATGATCAAGGCATAAACACATGTATGCTATAAATCAATCCAAGTTCCACGAATCTAGGACATTTAGCTCACTACGCAGCCTACAAAAGGTCTTCTCATCTAAAGGCTTAGTGAAGATATCGGCTAGCTGGTTCTCGGTGCTAACATAAAACACTTTGATATCTCCCTTTTGCTGGTGGTCTCTCAAAAAGTGATGCCGGATGTCAATGTGCTTTGTGCGGCTGTGCTCAACAGGATTTTCCGCTATGCGGATGGCACTCTCATTGTCACATAGGAGTGGGACTTTGCTCAGATTGTAGCCAAAGTCCCGGAGGGTTTGCCTCATCCATAGTAGTTGCGCGCAACACTGTCCTGCGGCAACGTACTCGGCTTCAGCGGTGGATAGGGCAACGGAAGTTTGTTTCTTAGAGTTCCATGACACCAGGGACCTTCCTAAGAATTGGCACGTCCCCGATGTACTCTTCCTATCGACCTTACATCCAGCATAGTCGGAGTCTGAATATCCAATCAAGTCAAAGTTAGACCCCTTTGGATACCAAATCCCGAAGCAAGGCGTAGCGACTAAATATCTAAGAATTCGCTTCACGGCCACTAAGTGACATTCCCTTGGATCGGATTGAAATCTAGCACACATGCATACACTAAGCATAATATCCGGTCTACTAGCACATAAATAAAGCAAAGAACCTATCATAGACCGGTATGCTTTTTGATCAACGAACTTACCTCCTTTGTTGAGGTCGGTGTGTCTATCGGTTCCCATCGGAGTCTTTGCGGGCTTGGCGTCCTTCATCCCAAACCGCTTTAGCAAATCTTGCGTGTACTTCGTTTGGGAGATGAAATTGCCGTCCTTGAGTTGCTTCACTTGGAACCCAAGGAAGTAGTTCAACTCGCCCATCATCGACATCTCAAACTTTTGAGTCATTACCCTGCTAAACTCTTCACAAGACTTTTGGTTAGTAGAACCAAATATTATGTCGTCGACATAAATTTGGCACACGAATAAATCTCCATCACAAGTCTTAGTGAATAAAGTTGGATCGGCTTTCCCAACCTTGAAAGCATTAGCAATTAAAAAGTCTCTAAGGCATTCATACCATGCTCTTGGGGCTTGCTTAAGTCCATAGAGCGCCTTAGAGAGCTTACACACGTGGTCGGGGTACCGTTCATCCTCGAAGCCAGGGGGTTGCTCTACGTACACCTCCTCCTTGATTGGCCCGTTGAGGAAGGCGCTCTTCACATCCATTTGGAACAACCTGAAAGAATGGTGAGTGACATATGCTAGCAAAATACGAATGGACTCTAGCCTAGCCACAGGAGCAAAAGTCTCCTCAAAGTCCAAACCTGCGACTTGGGCATAACCTTTTGCCACAAGTCGAGCCTTGTTCCTTGTCACCACCCCGTGCTCGTCCTGTTTGTTGCGGGACACCCACTTGGTTCCCACAACGTTTTGCTTGGGACGAGGCACCAGTGTCCAAACTTCATTCCTCTTGAAATTATTGAGCTCCTCCTGCATGGCCAACACCCAGTCCGGATCTAGCAAGGCCTCTTCTACCCTGAAAGGCTCAATAGAAGAGACAAAGGAGTAATGCTCACAAAAATTAACTAATCTAGAACGAGTAGTTACTCCCTTGCTAATATCACCCAAAATTTGGTCGACGGGATGATTCCTTTGAATCGTCGCTCGAACTTGGGTTGGGGTGCCGGTTGTGCTTCTTCCTCCATCACATGATCATCTTGTACTCCCCCTTGATCACACGCCTCCTTTTGATGAACCTGTTCATCATCTTGAGTTGGGGGATTCACCATCGTTGAGGAAGAAGGTTGATCTTGCTCCTTTTGTTCCTGTGGTCGCACATCTCCAATCGCCATGGTGCGTATTGCGGCCGTCGGAACGTCTTCTTCATCTACATCATCAAGATCAACAACTTACCCTCTTGGAGAGCCATTAGTCTCATCAAATACAACGTCGCTAGAGACTTCAATCAAACCTGATGATTTGTTGAAGACTCTATACGCCTTTGTATTTGAGTCATAACCTAACAAAAACCCTCCTACAGCTTTGGGAGCAAACTTAGAATTTCTACCTTTCTTTACTAGAATATAACATTTGCTCCCAAATACACGAAAGTAAGATACATTGGGTTTGTTACCGGTTAGAAGCTCATACAAAGTCTTCTTGAGGAGGCGGTGAAGGTAGACCCGATTGATGGCGTGGCAAGCCGTGTTCACGGCTTCCGACCAAAAGCGCTCGGGGGACTTGAACTCTCCAAGCATTGTCCTCGCCATGTCTATGAGCGTCCTGTTCTTCCTCTCTACCACACCATTTTGCTGTGGTGTGTAGGGAGCGGAGAACTCGTGCTTGATCCCCTCCTCCTCAAGGAACTCCTCCACTTGAAGGTTCTTGAATTCGGCCCGTTGTCGCTCCTTATCTTCTTCACCTTGAGCTCAAACTCATTTTGAGCTCTCCTGAGGAAGCGCTTGAGGGTCCCTTGGGTTTCAGATTTATCCTGCAAAAAGAATACCCAAGTGAAGCAGGAAAATCATCAACTATAACAAGACCATACTTACTTCCTCCTATGCTTAGATAGGCGACAGGTCCGAAGAGGTCCATATGAAGCATCTCCAAAGGTCTTGATGTGGTCATCACATTTTTGGGATGATGAGAGCTTCCCACCTATTTACCTGCTTGACAAGCTACACAGGGTCTATCTTTTTGGAAATGCACGTTAGTTAGACCTATCACGTGTTCTCCCTTTAGAAGCTTGTGAAGGTTCTTCATCCCCACATGTGCTAAACGGCGATGCCACAGCCAGCCCATGCAAGTCTTAGCAATTAAGCATGCATCTAGACCGACCTCCTCTTTTGCAAAATCAACTAAATAAAGTTTGCCGTCTAGTACACCCTTAAAAGCTAGTGAACCATCACACCTTCTAAAGACAGACACGTCTACATTTGTGAATAAACAATTATATCCCATATTGCATAATTGACTAACGGATAACAAATTATATCCAAGTGACTCAACTAAAAACACATTAGAAATAGAGTGCTCGGATGAAATAGCAATCTTCCCTAACCCTTTCACCTTGCCTTGGTTCCCATCACCGAATATGATTGAATCTTGGGAATCCTTGTTCTTGACGTAGGAGGTGAACATCTTCTTCTCCCCCGTCATGTGGTTTGTGCATCCGCTGTCGATAATCCAGCTTGAACCCCTGGATGCATAAACCTGCAAGGCAAATTTAGGCTTGGGTTTTAGGTACCCAACTCTTGTTGGGTCCTACAAGGTTAGTCACAATGGTCTTAGGGACCCAAATGCAAGTTTTATCTCCCTTGCATCTTGCCCCTAATTTCCTAGCAATTACCTTCTTATCCTTTCTACAAATAGCAAAGGAAGCATTACAAGTATGAAAAATTGTAGAAGGTTCATTAATTACTTTCCTAGGAACATGAACAATATTCTTTCTAGGCACATGATGAATATTTTTCCTAGGCAAATCTCTATCATGCACAACATGGGAACTAGAAGCAGTCATAGCATATGAATCATAAGCACAGGTCCTATATGCATTTCTAGAAAATTTTCTATCACCATAAATGAAAGCATGGTTCTTTTGAACACTACTAGCCATAGGGGCCTTCCCTTTCTCCTTGGTGGAGATGGAAGCCTTATGGCTTGTTAAGTTCTTGACTTCCCTCTTGAAGCCAAGACCATCCTTGATTGAGGGGTGTCTACCAATCGTGTAGGCATCCCTAGCAAATTTTATTTTATCAATTTCACTCTTGCTAGTCTTAAGTTGGGCATTAAGACTAGCCAATTCATCATTCAATTTAGAAATTGAAACTAGGTGATCACTACAAGCATCAACATCAAAATCTTTACACCTATTACAAATTGTAACATGTTCTACACAAGATGTTGATTTATTGGCTATTTCTAACTTAGCATTCAAATCATCATTTATACTCTTTAAGCTATAAATAGAGTCATGGCATGTAGACAATTCACTAGAAAGCATTTCATTCCTTTTAATTTCTAAAGCAAGGGATTTTTGTGCCTCTACAAACTTATCATGTTCTTCATACAAAAGATCCTCTTGCTTTTCTACTAACCTATTCTTATCATTCAAGGCATCAATTAATTCATTAATTTTATCAACCTTGGTTCTATCTAGGCCCTTGAATAAACATGAATAATCTATTTCATCATCATCACTAGACTCATCCTCACTTGAAGAAGCATAGGTAGTATTCCGAGTACATACCTTCTTCTCCTTCGCCATGAGGCATGTGTGACGCTCGTTGGGGAAGAGGATCGATTTGTTGAAGGCGGTGGCGGCGAGTCCTTCGTTGTCGGAGTCGGATGATGAACAATCCGAGTCCCACTCCTTGCCAAGGTGTGCCTCGCCCTTAGCCTTCTTGTAAGCTTTCTTCTTTTCCCTCTTGTTCCCTTGTTCCTGGTCACTATCATTATCGGGACAGTTAGCGATAAAATGACCAACCTTACCACATTTGAAGCATGAGCGCTTCCCCTTCGTCTTGTTTTTGTTAGGCTGCCCCTTGCGTCCCTTTAGCGCCGTCTTGAAGCGCTTGATGATGAGGGCCATCTCTTCATCATTGAGCCCGGCCGCCTCAACTTGCGCCACCTTGCTAGGTAGCGCCTCCTTGCTCCTCGATGCCTTGAGAGCAATGGGTTGAGGCTCATGGATTGGACCGTTCAACGCGTCGTCCACGTATCTCGCCTCCTTGATCATCATTCTCCCGCTCACAAACTTCCCAAGTACTTCTTCGGGTGACATCTTGGTGTACCTAGGATTTTCATGAATATTGTTCACAAGATGTGGATCAAGGACGGTAAACGACCTTAGCATTAGGCGAACGACATCGTGGTCCGTCCATCGCGTGCTTCCGTAGCTCCTTATTTTGTTGATGAGGGTCTTGAGCCGGTTGTATGTTTGGGTTGGCTCCTCTCCCCTTATCATTGCAAATCTACCAAGCTTGCCCTCCACCAACTCCATCTTGGTGAGCATGGTGACGTCGTTCCCCTCATGTGAGATCCTGAGGGTGTCCCAGATCTGCTTGGCATTGTCCAAGCCGCTCACCTTATTGTACTCTTCCCTGCACAAAGATGCTAAAAGGACAGTAGTAGCTTGTGCATTTCTATGGATTTGTTCATTTATGAACATGGGACTATCCGAGCTATCAAATTTCATTCCACTCTCTACAATCTCCCATATGCTTGGATGGAGAGAGAACAAGTGACTACGCATTTTGTGACTCCAAAATCCGTAGTCCTCCCCATCAAAGTGTGGAGGTTTGCCAAGAGGAATGGAAAGCAAATGTGTATTTGAACTATGCGGAATACGAGAATAATCGAAAGAGAAGTTTGAATTAACCGTCTTCCTTTTCTCGTAGTCGTTGTCATCGTCCTTTTGGGAAGAGGAAGATTCGTCGCTGTCGTCGTAGTAGACGATCTCCTTGATGCGCCTTGTCTTCTTCTTCTTCCCATCTTTTCATTTGTGGCCTGAGCCCGACTCGGTAGGCTTGTCGTCCTTCGGCTCGTTGACGAAGGACTCCTTCTCCTTATCATTGATCACAATCCCCTTGCCCTTAAGATCCATCTCTTCGGGCGGTTAGTCCCTTTCTTGAAGAGAACGGCTCCGATACCAATTGAGAGCACCTAGAGGGGGGGTGAATAGGTGATCCTGTAAAAGCTTAAACTTAAGACCACAAAAACTTGATTAAGCGTTAGCACAATAATGCCAAGTGGCTAGAGAGGAGTCTAAGCAAGACACAATAACCACAAGAAGATCAACACAGATAGACACAGTGGTTTATCCCGTGGTTCGGCCAAGTCCAACGCTTGCCTACTCCACGTTGTGGCGTCCCAATGGACGAGGGTTGCAATCAACCCCTCTCAAGCGGTCCAAAGACCCACTTGAATACCATGGTGTTTTGCTTTGCTTTTCTATATCCCTCTTGCGAGGAATCTCCACAACTTGGAGTCTCTCGCCCTTACAAAAGATGTTCACAAAGAAGCACAGAGTAAGGGAGGGACGAGCAACGCACACAAGACACAAAATCAGAGCGACAACACGCACACAAGTCACAATAAGAGCTCTCAACACAACCCGACGAGTTCACAACTCAAATAGAGCTCTAGTTGCTCTCACAAAGAATCAAATGCACGGAATCAAAGTCTTGGTGCTTTAGAATGCTTGGGGAATGCTTGGTGAACTCCTCCATGCGCCTAGGGGTCCCTTTTATAGCCCCAAGGCAGCTAGGAGCCGTTGAGAGCATTCCAGGAAGGCAATTCTTGCCTTCAGTCGCCTGGCGCATCGGACAGTCCGGTGCACCACCGGACACTGTCCGGTGCGGATTTCCTTCCTTATTGGGCGAAGCCGACCGTTGCAGATTGAGAGCCGTTGGCACACCGAATAGTCCGGTGCCCCCTTCTAGCCGTTGGCTCGGCCATGTGTCCCGCGCAGATCGCGCGGCCGACCGTTGGCTCACCGGACAGTCCGGTGCCTCACCGGACAGTCCGGTGAATTATAGCCGTACGCCGTTAATCATCTCCCGAGAGCGACGAGTTCGCCGGTGAATGGCTCACCGGACAGTCCGGTGCACCACCGGACAGTCCGGTGATTTATAGTCGTACACCGCCGTCGAAGTCCCGAGAGCAGCAAGTTCACCAGAGCCAGCCTGGCGCACCGGACACTGTCCGGTGCACCACCGGACACTGTCCGGTGCACCCAGACTGAGCAGACTTTGGCTGAACAAAGCCATCTCTTTTCCAATTTGATTTCTCCTGTTTCCAGCACTTAGACACAATACATTAGTTCTAAAAACAATGTACTAAGTCTAGAAACATACCTTTAGACTTGATTTGCACTTTGTCCATCAATTAGCATAGATTTACACTTAAGCACTTGTGTTGGCACTCAATCACCAAAATACTTAGAAATGGCCCAAGGGCACATTTCCCTTTCAGTGACCAAGATCACCAAAAGGGAAACGATCGAGGGGGAGCTCGGTCGCTTCATGCTTCATCAAGGGGAGGAGCCACAAGCAATGTACAACTGGCTCAAGACCTTGGTGAACCAAGTGCGCAACCTCGGGAGCACAAAATGGGATGACCATGAAATGGTCAAGGTTATTCTAAGATCACTCGTTTTTTCTTAATCCTACACAAGTTCAATTAATTCGTGATGATCCTAGATACAAGCTAATGTCTCCTGAGGAGGTTATAGGAAAATTTGTGAGCTTTGAATTGATGATCAAAGGCTCAAAGAAAATCATCGAGCAAGGCGCCTCCTCCACACCGGACAGTGAATAGTGACTGTCCGGTGCACCACCGGACTGTCCGGTGGCCCCACATGTCAGAGCTCCAACGGTCAGAACCCAACAGCCTGGTGACATGGCTAGCGCATCGGACAGTGTCCAGTGGCGCACCAGACTGTCCGGTGCGCCATACGACAGAAGCCCTCACCAACGATCATTTTGGTGGTTGGGGCTATAAATACCCCCCAACCACCACACTTCATTGCATCCAAGTTTTCAGCCATCAAACCTCATATAAGAGCTCTAGACTTTATTCCAAGACACAAACAAAGATATCAAATCCTCTCCCAAGTCCGAAATCACTCCAAACAAATTAGTGACTAGAGAGAGAGACTTTTGTGTTCATTTGAGCTTTTGCGCTTGGATCGCTTTTCTTCTTCCTCTATTCTTGTTTCCAACTCACTTGTAATCAAAGCAAGAGACACCAAGTTGTGATGGTCCTTGTAGTGGACTAAGTGTCACATTTGATTGAAGAGAAAGGCTCACTCGGTCTAAGTGACCGTTTGAGAAAGGGAAAGGGTTGAAAGAGACCTGGTCTTTGTGACCACCTCAACGGGGAGTAGGTTTGCAAGAACCGAACCTCGGTAAAACAAATCACCGTGTCATCCACTCTTATTCGCTTGTGATTTGTTTTCGCCCTCTCTTTCGGACTCGATTATATTTCTAACGCTAACCTTGGCTTGTAGTTGTGCTTAAACTTTATAAATTTCAGATTTGCCTATTCACCCCCGCTCTAGGTGACTTTCAGGTATTTATAGCCCTCAACCACCAATTCAACCATTGGGGCAGGCTGCTGTCGATGGGTGCACCGGACAGTCCGGTGCGCTAGCCACGTTACCCAACCATTAGGGTTCTGACGGTTTTGCCCGTTGGAGTTTTGTCTTCTTGTGGCACCGGACAGTCCGGTGCCGCACCGGACATGTTCTGTTCACTGTCCGGTGCACCTCTGACGGCTGCGCTGCTCTGCCGCACACTGTTTGCGCACTGTTCATCTGGAATTCAGCTTTTGCAGGTGACCGTTGCACGAAGTAGTCGTTGCTCCGCTGGTGCACCGGACAGTCCGGTGAATTATAGCGGAGCGGCGCTTCTGAAACCTGAAGGTGGCAAGTTCAGAGTCGTACGGCCCTGGTGCACCGAACACTGTCTAGTGGCACACCAGACAGTCCGGTGCGCCAGACCAGGGTGCTCTTCGGTTTCTTTTGTTCCTTTCTTTTTGAACCCTTTCTTTAATCTTTTTATTGGTTTGTGTTGAACTTTTATGCACCTATAGAATATATAATCTAGAGCAAACTAGTTAGTCCAATTATTTGTGTTGAACCACCAAAATTATTTATGGAAAAAGGTTAAGCCCTATTTCCCTTTCAATCTCCCCCTTTTGGTGATTGATGCCAACACAAACCAAAGCAAATATATAAGTGCAGAATTGAATTAGTTTGCATAAGGTAAGTGCATAGGTTGCTTGGAATTAAACCAATTTGTAATTTCACTAGATATGCATGGTTTGCTTTCTTTTATTTTAATATTTTGGACCACATTTGCACCACTTGTTTTGTTTTTGCAAATTCTTTTGGAAAATCTTTTCAAAGTCTTTTTGCAAATAATCAAAGGTATATGAATAAGATTTCGAGAAGCATTTTCAAGATTTGAAATTTTTCTCCCCCTGTTTCAAATGCTTTTCCTTTGACTTAAACAAAACTCCCCCTGAATAAAATTCTCCTCTTAACTTTCAAGAGGGTTCTAATAGATATCAATTGGAACTTATACTTGGGATGCTTTTGGAAATGTATTAATTGAAAATCAACATACCAATTTGAAGTATATCAAATAGGAATTTTCATCATAAGAACCAATTGAAAAGACAAACATAAATCATCATTTCGAAATTTTTTGAAGTTGGTGGTGCAGTCCTTTTGCTTTGAACTAGTACTCTCTCCCCCTTTGGCATTAATCGCAAAAAACGGAGACTTTGTGAGCCCTTTTTACTTTCTCTCCCATTGGTACAAGTGAATATGAGTGGAGATTATACCAATTTGAAGAGTGATGTGGAGTGATGGCGAAGGGTAGATGATACCGGTAGAGTGAAGTGGAAGCCTTGTCTTCGCCTAAGACTCCATTTCCCTTTCAATCTACGAGTTAGTATAGAAATACACTTGAAAAACACATTAGTCATAGACATAAAAGAGATATGATCAAAGGTATATAAATGAGCTATGTGTGCAATGTTTCAATCAAAATTCCGAGAATCAAGTATATTTAGCTCATTCCTAAATTTGCTAAAGGTTTTCTCATCTAATGGTTTGGTAAAGATATCGGCTAATTGTTCTTTGGTGCTAACATAAGCTATCTCGATATCCCCCTTTGTTGGTGATCCCTCAAAAAGTGATACCGAATGTATATGTGCTTAGTGCGGCTGTGTTCAATGGGATTATCCGCCATGCGGATTGCACTCTCATTGTCACATAGGAGAGGGACTTTGCTCAATTTGTAGCCATAGTCCCTGAGGGTTTGCCTCATCCAAAGTAATTCCACACAACAATGGCCTGCGACAATATACTCGGCTTCGGCGGTGGAAAGAGCCACTGAGTTTTTGAAAGGGAAATAGAGTCAAACCTTTTCCTAAATGATTTTGGTGGTTGAATTGCCCAAAACAAATGATTGGACTAACTAGTTTACTTTAGATTATAAGTTCTACAGGTGCCAAAGGTTCAACACAAACCAATAAAAAGTCCAAGATAGGGTTCAAAAAGAAAGGAGCAAAAGAAACCGAAGGCTGCCTTGGTCTGGCGCACGGGACTGTCCGGTGTGCCACCGGAAAGTGTCCGGCGCACCAGGGAGATCAACTCTGAACTGCTCAGCTTTAGGTTTTTGGAGAGCCACTCCGCTATAATTCACCGGACAAATGTCTCCCGAGGAGGTTATAGGAAAGTTTGTGAGCTTTGAATTGATAATCAAAGGCTCCAAACAAATCATCGAGCGAGGTGCCACCTCCACACCCGAGGTGCAACCCGTCGCATTCAAAGCGACGGAGGAGAAGAAAGAAGAGTCTACATCAAGTAGGCTCCCCATCGACGCCTCCAAACTCGACAATGAGGAGATGGCGCTAATCATCAAAAGCTTTCGCCAAATCCTCAAGAAAAGGAGGGGAAGGATTACAGGCCCCGCTCCAAGAAAGTTTGCTACAAGTGTGGTAAGCCCGATTATTTTATTGCAAAATGTCCTATGTCAAGTGATAGTGACAGGGGTGACGACAAGAAGGGAAGGAGGAAGGAAAAGAAGAAGTACTACAAGAAGAAAGGCGGCGATGCCCACGTGTGTCGGGAATGGGACTCCGATGAGAGCTCCACCGACTCCTCCTCCGACGAGGACGCCGCCAACATCGCCATCAATAAGGGCGTCCTCTTCCCCAACATCGGCCACAAGTGCCTCATGGCAAAGGACGGCAAAAAGAAGAAGGTAAAATCTCGAGCTTGTACTAAATACGCAACATCTAGTGATGAGGCTAGCTCTAGTGATGATGAGGATGATTTGCTTACTCTTTTTGCCAACCTAAACATGCAACAAAAGGAAAATTTGAATGAATTAATTAGTGCTATTCATGAGAAGGATGAACTCTTGGATAGCCAAGAGGACTTCCTTATAAAGGAAAACAAGAAGCATGTTAAGGTTAAAAATGCTTATGCTTAGGAAGTAGAAAAATGTGAAAAATTAACTAGTGAGCTTAGCATTTGCCATGATACTATCTCCAACCTTAGAAATGAGAATGCAAAATTAATTCTTAAGGTTGAGAAGTTAAATGTTTGTGATAACTCTCTTATCAACCTCAAAAATGATAATGCTAGTTTGATTTCTAAAATTGACAAGTTGAATGAATCACTTTCTAGCCTTAAGATTGAGAATGATAATTTAATTGCTAAGGCTAAGGATTTAAATGTTTGCAATGATTCTATTTCCAATCTTAGAAATGAGAATGCCATGTTACATGCTAAGATTGATGAATTAAATGCTTGCAAACCCTCTACATCTACTGTTAGCTATGTTTCCATTTGTACTAGATGTAGAGACATTAATGTTGATGCTATCCATGATCACCTAGCTTTAATTAAACAACAAAATGATCACATAGCTCAACTTAGTGCTAAAATTAATGAGCATGACTTAGAAAATGAAAAATTTAAATTTGCTAGAAGTATGCTCTATAGTGGGAGACACCCTGACATTAAGGATGGCATTGGCTTCCAACAGGGAGACAATGTCAAGTTTAATGCTCCTAAGAAATTGTCTAACTTTATTAAGGGCAAAGCTCCCATGGTTCAGGAGAACGAGGGCTATATTTTATATCATGCTGGTTATCCCGAACTTAAAATTAGGAGAATTCATTCTAGGAAGTCTCACTCTGGCTCTCATCATGCTTTTATGTATAAGAGTGAGGCATCTAGTTTGAGGCAATCCACTCATGTTAAATTGCCTAAAAAGAAATCTTCCATTGCATCAAATGAACCTAATGTTTCATTTAAAACTTTTGATGCTTCTTATGTGCTAACTAACAAATCAGGCAAAGTAGTTGCCAAATATGTTGGGGGCAAACACAAGGGCTCCAAGACTTGTGTTTGGGTACCCAAGGTGCTTGTTTCTAATGTCAAAGGACCCAAGACCATTTGGGTACCTAAGAACAAGGCCTAAACTTGTTTTGTAGGTTTATGCATCTGGGGGATCAAGTTGGATCATTGATAGCGGGTGCACAAACCACATGACTGGGGAGAAAAGGATGTTCTCCTCCTATGAGAAAAGCAATGATCCCCAAAGAGCTATCACATTCGGGGATGGAAATTAAGGTTTGGTAAAAGGACTTGGTAAAATTGCTATATCACCTGACCATTCTATTTCTAATGTTTTTCTTGTAGACTCTTTAGATTATAACTTGCTTTCAGTCTCTCAATTATGTAAAATGGGTTACAACTGTCTTTTTACAGATATAGGTGTCACTGTCTTTAGAAGAAGTGATGATTCAGTAGCATTTAAGGGAGTGTTAGAGGGTCAGCTATACTTGGTTGATTTTAATAGAGCTGAACTCAACACTTGCTTAATTGCTAAGACTAACATGGGTTGGCTCTGGCATCGCCGACTAGCCCCACATTGGGATGAAGAATCTTCATAAGCTTCTAAAGGGAGAGCACATTTTGGGACTAACAAATGTTCATTTTGAGAAAGACAGTGTTTGTAGCGCATGTCAAGCAGGAAAGCAAGTTGGTGTTCATCATCCACACAAGAACATCATGACGACCGACAGGCCACTTGAGCTACTCCACATGGACCTATTCGGCCTGATAGCTTACATAAGCATCGACGGGAGTAAGTACTGTCTAGTTATTGTGGATGATTATTCTCGCTTCACTTGGGTGTTCTTTTTGCAGGAAAAATCACAAACCCAAGAGACATTAAAGAGATTCTTGAGATAGGCTCAAAATGAGTTCGGCTTAAGGATAAAAAAGATAAGAAGCGACAACGGGACAGAGTTCAAGAACTCACAAATAGAAGGCTTTCTTGAGGACGAGGGAATCAAGCATGAGTTCTCTTCTCCCTACACGCCACAACAAAATGGTGTAGTGGAGAGGAAGAATAGAACTCTACTTGACATGGCGAGGACCAAGCTTGATGAGTACAAGACTTCGGACCGGTTTTGGGCGGAAGCAATCAACACCGCTTGCTACGCCATCAACCGTCTCTACCTTCACCGAATCCTCAAGAAGACATCCTATGAACTCCTCACCGGTAAAAAGCCCAAGTTTCATATTTCAGAGTCTTTGGTAGCAAATGTTTTATTCTTGTTAAAAGAGGTAGAAAATCTAAATTTGCTTATAAGGCTGTAGAAGGCTTTTTACTTGGTTATGACTCAAACACAAGGGCATATAGAGTCTTCAACAAATCCACTGGATTAGTTGAGGTTTCTTGTGACATTGTGTTTGATGAGACTAATGGCTCTCAAGTAGAGCAAGTTGATCTTGATGAATTAGATGATGAACAGGCTCCATGCGTCGCACTAAGAAACATGTCCATCGGGGATGTGTGTCCTAAGGAATCCGAAGAGCCTCCACAAGCACAAGATCAACCTTCATCTTCCATGCAAGCATCTCCACCAACCCAAGATGAGGATCAAGCTCAAGATGATGAAAATGAAGATCAAGAAGAGTCACCTCAAGAGGAGGACAATGATCAAGGGGGAGATGCCAATGATCAAGACAAGGAAGATGATCAGGGTCCAAGACCGCCACACCCAAGAGTCCACCAAGCGATACAACGAGATCACCCCGTGAACTCCATCCTCGGCGATATTCATAAGGGGGTAACCACTCGATCTTGTGTCGCTCACTTTTGTGAACATTATTCTTTTGTGTCTTCTATTGACCCATATAGGGTGGAAGATGCATTAAGAGATTCGGATTGGGTGTTGGCAATGCAAGAGGAACTCAACAACTTCACGAGGAATGAGGTATGGCATCTTGTTCCACGTCCTAACCAAAATGTTGTAGGAACTAAGTGGGTCTTCCGCAACAAACACGATGATCATGCTGTGGTGACAAGGAACAAAGCCCGACTTGTGGCCAAGGGATATTCACAAGTCGAAGGTTTGGATTTCGGTGAAACCTATGCACCCGTAGCTAGGCTTGAGTCAATTCATATATTACTTGCCTAATCTACTTACCATGGCTTTAAGCTCTATCAAATGGACATGAAAAGTGCCTTCCTCAATGGACCAATCAAGGAAGAGGTCTATGTTGAGCAACCTCCCGGCTTTGAAGATAGTGAGTACCCTAACCATGTGTATAAACTTTCTAAGGCGCATTATGGGCTCAAGCAAGCCCCAAGAGCATGGTATGAATGCCTAAGAGATTTCCTTATCACTAATGGCTTCAAAGTCGGCAAAGAAGATCCTACTCTCTTTACTAAAACTATTGCAAATGATTTGTTTGTATGCCAAATTTATGTTGATGATATCATATTTGGGTCTACTAACAAATCTACTTGTGAAGAGTTTAGTAGGATTATGATTCAAAATCGAGATGTCTATGATGGGGGAGTTGAAGTATTTCTTAGGATTTCAAGTGAAGCAACTCCAAGAGGGCACCATCATCAGCCAAACTAAGTACATTCAAGACATACTCACCAAGTTTGGAATGAAGGATGCCAAGCCCATCAAGACACCCATGGGAACCAATGGGCATCTCGACCTCGACACGGGAGGTAAATCCATAGATCAAAAGGTATATCGGTCGATGATAGGATCTCTACTCTATTTATGTGCATCTCGACCGGATATTATGCTTTCCGTATGCATGTGTGCAAGATTCCAAGCCGATCCTAAGGAAGTTCACCTTAGGGCCGTAAAAAGAATCTTGAGATATTTAGTTCATACACCTAAGTTTGGTCTTTGGTACCCCAAGGGATCCACCTTTGATTTACTAGGTTATTCAGATGCTGATTGGGCAGGGTGTAAAATTGATAGAAAGAGCACATCAGGGACTTGTTAGTTCTTGGGAAGATCCCTGGTGTCTTGGGCTTCAAAGAAACAAAATTCAGTAGCTCTTTCTACCGCCGAAGCCGAGTACATTGCCGCAGGCCATTGTTGCGCGCAATTGCTTTGGATGAGGCAAACCCTTAGGGACTATGGCTACAAATTAACCAAAGTCCCTCTCCTATGTGATAATGAGAGTGCAATCCGCATGGCGAATAATCCCGTTGAGCACAGCCGCACTAAGCACATAGCCATTCAGTATCACTTTTTGAGGGATCACCAACAAAAGGGGGGATATCGAAATTGCTTTTGTTAGCACCAAAGAACAATTAGCTGATATCTTTACCAAACCACTAGATGAGAAAACCTTTACCAAACTTTGGAATGAACTAAACATTCTTAATTCTCGGAATTTTAATTGATACTTTGCACACATAGCTCATTGATGTACCTTTGATCATATATCTTTAATGTGCTATGACTAATGTGTTTTCAAGTCAACTCCTATGCTAAGTCATAGATTGAAAGGGAAATGGAGTCTTTGGCGAAGACAAGGCTTCCACTCCACTCTACCGGTATCATTTAACCTTCGTCGTCACTCCGCACCGCTCTCCACTTTGGTATAATCTTCACTTTTATTACTCATACCATTGGGGAGAAAGTAAAAAGGGCTCTAAAGACTCCGTTTTTGGCGATTAATGCCAAAGGGGGAGAGAGTATTAGCCCAAAGCAAAAGGACCGCACCACCACGCCCATTTTCAAAATTTTACGAAACAAAGTTGTTTTCAATTGGTATCTTTCAAATTAGTATTCCTCTAAGAAATTCCATCTCATTTGGTATCTATATTTTAAGGAGGAGTCTTTCAAAATTAGTATCTAAAATATTTGATCCTCTTTCAAATGGTAAAAACCCTCTTGAACACTAAGAGGAGAATTTCATTAAGGGGGAGTTTTGTTTAGTCAAAGGAAAATCATTTGAAACAGGGGGAGAAAATTTCAAATCTTGAAAATGCTTCTCGAAATATTATTCATATACCTTTGACTATTTGCAAAAAGACTTCGAAAAAGAATTTCCAAAAACATTTGCAAAAACAAAACAAGTGGTGAAAGCATGGTCCAAAATGTTAAAAGGAAGAAAGCAATCCATGCATATCTTATAGAAGTTTAGATTGGTTTAATTCCAAGCAACCTTTGCACTTATCTTATGCAAACTAGTTCAATTATGCACTTATATATTTGCTTTGGTTTGTGTTGGCATCAATCACCAAAAAGGGGAAGATTGAAAGGGAAATAGGGTCAACCCTTTTCCTAAATGATTTTGGTGGTTGAATTTCCCAACACAAATAATTGGACTAACTAGTTTACTCTAGATTGTAAGTTCTACAGGTGCCAAAGGTTCAACACAAACCAATAAAAAGTCCAAGATAGGGTTCAAAAAGAAAGAAGCAAAAGAAACCGAAGGCTGCCTTGGTCTGGCGCACCGGACTGTCCGGTGTACCACCGGACAGTGTCTGGTGCACCACCGGACTGTGTCCGGTGCACCAGAGAGATCAACTCTGAACTGCTCAGCTTCGGGTTTTTGGAGAGCTACTCCGCTATAATTCACCGGACTGTCCGGTGTAGCACCGGACTGTCCGGTGTGCCATGCGAAGCAACGGCTACTGCGCCAACGGTCGTCTGCAAAAGTGAATAGTGAACGTGAACAGTGCGCAGACAGCGCGTGCAGAGTCAGAGCAGCTCCAAAAGGTGCACCGGACAGTGAATAGTGACTGTCTGGTGCACCACCGGACTGTCTAGTGGCCCAGGCTGTCAGAGCTCCAACGGTCGAACCCTAACGGTTGGGTGACGTGGCTGGCGCACTGGACTGTCCGGTGGCGCACCGGACTGTCCGGTGCGCCCGTCGACAGACAGCCTCCCCAACGACCATTTTGGTGGGTGGGGCTATAAATACCCCCAACCACCACACTTCAAGGCATCCAAGTTTTCAGCCATTGCATTCAATACAAGAGCTCTAGACTTCACTCCAAGACACAAAACAAAAGATCAAATCCTCTCCAAGTCCCAAACTCATTCCAAAGACTTAGTGGCTTGTGAGAGAGAGACACTTGTGTTCATTTGAGTTCTTGTCGCTTGGATCGCTTTTCTTCTTCCTCTATTCTTGTTCTCAAGCAACTTGTAATCAAGCAAGAGACACCAAGTTGTGGTGGTCCTTGTAAGGGGTCTAAGTGACCCATTGATTAAGGAGAAAAGCTCACTCGGTCTAGATGACCGTTTGAGAGAGGGAAAGGGTTGAAAGAGACCCGGTCTTTGTGACCACCTCAACGGGGAGTAGGTTTGCAAGAACCGAACCTCGGTAAAACAAATCATCGTGTCATCCGCTTTTATTTGCTTGTGATTTGTTTTCACCCTCTCTAACAGACTTGGTTTTATTTCTAACGCTAACCTGGCTTGTAGTTGTGCTTAAAGTTGATAAATTTCAGATTTGCCTATTCACCCCCTCTAGGCGACTTTCAGTTTTGTTTCTTTGAAGCCCAAGACACCAGGGATCTCCCTAGAAACTGACAAGTCCCTGATGTGGTCTTTCTATCAATTTTACACCCTGCCCAATCAGCATTGGAATATCCTATTAAATCAAAAGTGGATACCTTGGGGTACCAAAGTCCAAACTTAGGAGTATAAACTAAATATCTCATGATTCTTTTCACGGCCCTAAGGTGAACTTTCTTAGGATCGGCTTGGAACCTTGCACACATGCATACGGAAAGCATAATATCCGGTCGAGATGTACATAAATAGAGTAAAGATCCTATCATCGACCGGTATACCTTTTGATCTACGGATTTACCTCCCGTGTCGAGGTCGAGATGCCCATTTGTTCCCATGGGTGTCTTGATAGGCTTGGCATCCTTCATTCCAAACTTGTTGAGTATGTCTTGAATGTACTTCGTTTGGCTGATGAAGGTGCCTTCTTGGAGTTGCTTGACTTGAAATCCTAGGAAATACATCAACTCCCCCATCATAGACATCTCAATTTTTTGAATCATGATCCTACTAAACTCTTCACATGTTGATTTGTTAGTAGACCCAAATATAATAGCATCGACATAAATTTGGCATACAAACAAATCTTTTGCAATAGTTTTAGTAAAGAGAGTAGGATCAGCTTTACCGACTTTGAAGCCATTAGTGATAAGGAAATCTCTCAGGCATTCATACCATGCTCTTGGGGCTTGCTTGAGCCCATAAAGCACCTTTGAGAGTTTGTAAACATGGTTAGGGTACTCACTATCTTCAAAGCCGGGAGGTTGCTCAAGATAGACCTCTTCCTTGATTGGTCCATTAAGGAAGGCACTTTTCACGTCCATTTGATAAAGCTTAAAGCCATGGTAAGTAGCATAGGCAAGTAATATACGAATTGACTCAAACCTAGCTATGGGTGCATATGTTTCATTGTCTTGAGCCTGATCCTCATCTTGGGTTGGTGGAGATGTTTGATTGGAAGATGTCGGTTGATCTTGAACTTGTGTGGGCTCTTCGGATTCCTTAGGACACACATCCCCAATGGACATGTTCCTTAGCGCGACACATGGAGCCTCTTCATCATCTAGCTCATCAAGATCAACTTGCTCCACTTGGGAGCCATTAGTCTCATCAAACACAATGTCACAAGAAACTTCAACTAATCCAGTGGATTTGTTGAAGACTCTATATGCCCTTGTGTTTGAGTCATAACCAAGTAAAAAGCCTTCTATAGCCTTAGGAGCAAATTTAGATTTTCTACCTCTTTTGATAAGAATAAAACATTTGCTACCAAAGACTCTAAAATATGAAACATTGGGCTTTTTATCGGTAAGGAGTTCGTATGATGTTTTCTTGAGGATTCAGTGAAGATATAACCGGTTGATGGAGTAGCAGGCGATGTTAATCACCTCGGCCCAAAACCGGTCCAGAGTCTTGTACTCATCAAGCATGGTCCTTGCCATATCCAATAGAGTTCTATTCTTCCTCTCCACTACACCATTTTGCTGAGGAGTGTAGGGAGAAGGGAACTCATGCTTGATGCCCTCCTCCTCAAGAAAGCCATCAATTTGAGAGTTCTTGAACTCCGTCACATTGTCGCTTCTTATCTTCTTGATTCTCAATCCGAGCTCATTTTGAGTCTGTCTCAAGAATCCTTTTAAAGTCTCTTGGGTTTGTGATTTTTCCTGCAAAAAGAATACCCAAGTGAAGCGAGAATAAGCATCCACAATTACAAGACAATACTTACTCCCACCGATGCTTATGTAAGCTATCGGGCCGAATAAATCCATGTGGAGTAACTCTAGTGGCCTGTCCGTTGTCATGATGTTTTTGTATGGATGATGGGTTCCAATTTGCTTCCCTGCTTGACATGCGCTACTAACCCTGTCTTTCTCAAGATGAACATTGGTTAGTCCCATAATGTGCTCTCCCTTTAGAAGCTTGTGAAGATTCTTCATCCCAACATGGGCTAGTTGGCAATGCCAGAGCCAACCCATACTAGTCTTAGCAATTAAGCAAGTATCGAGTTCAGCTCTATTAAAATCAACTAAGTATAACTGAACCTCTAATACTCCCTTAAATGCTACTGAATCATCACTTCTTCTAAAGACAGTAACAACTATATCTGTAAAAAGACAGTTGTAACCCATTTTGCATAATTAAGAAACTGAAAGCAAATTGTAATCTAAAGAATCTACAAGAAAAACATTGGAAATAGAATGGTCAGGTGATATAGCAATTTTACCAAGTCCTTTGACCAAACCTTGATTTCCATCCTCGAATGTGATAGCTCTTTGGGGATCTTTGTTTTTCTCGTAGGAGGAGAATATCCCTTTCTCCCCTGTCATATGGTTTGTGCATCCGCTGTCTATTATCCAACTTGAGCCCCTGGATGCATAAACCTGCAAAACAGTATTAGGCCTTGTTCTTAGGTACCCAAATAGTCTTGGGTCCTTTCATGTTATAAACAAGCACCTTGGGTACCCAAACACAAGTCTTGGAGCCCTTGTGTTTGCCCCCAACATATTTGGCAACTATTTTGCCTGATTTGTTAGTAAGCACATAAGAAGCATCAAAAGTCTTAAATGAAACATTAGGTTCATTTGATGCAGTAGGAGTTTTCTTTTTAGGCATTTTAACATGTGTAGAATGCCTAGAGCTATATGCCTCATTCTTATACATATAAGCATGGTGAGAAACAGAATGAGACTTCTTAGCATGAATTCTCCTAATTTTGTGTTCGGGATAACCAGCAGGATATAAAATATATCCCTCATTATCCTGAACCATGGGAGCCTTGCCCTTAACAAAATTAGACAATCTTTTAGGGGCATTAAGCTTGACATTGCTTCCCTATTGGAAACCAATGCCATCCTTAATGCTAGGGCGTCTCCCACTATAGAGCATGCTTCTAGCAAATTTAAATTTTCATTTTCTATCTCATGCTCATTAATTTTTTCAGTTAGTTGTCCTATATGATCATTTTGTTGTTTAATTAAAGCAAGGTGATCATGAATAGCATCAATAATAACATCTCTACATCTAGTACAAATGGTAACATGATCAACACTAGATGTAGAAGGTTTGCAAACATTTAATTCATTTATCTTAGATTTTAGCATGACATTTTCATCTTTAAGACAAGAAATAGAATCATTGCAAACATTCAAATCTTTAGCCTTGGAAATTAACTTAGCATTCTCGGTTTTAACGCTAGAAATTGATTCATTCAATTTATCAATCTTAGCAATTAAGCTAGCATTTTCATTTCTAAGATTGGTAATTGAATCATTACAAGCACTTAATTTCTCAACCTTAGTATTTAAACTAGCATTCTCAGTTCTAAGGTTAGAGATAGTGTCATGGCAAATGCTAAGCTCTTTAGTCAATTTTTCACATTTTTCTATTTCCTGAGCATAAGCATTTTTCACTTTAACATGCCTTTTGTTTTTCTTAATAAGGAATTCCTCTTGGCAATCCAAGAGTTCATCCTTCTCATGAATAGCACCTACCAATTCATTCAATTTTTCTTTTTGTTGTATGTTAAGATTGGTAAAGAGTGTAAGCAAATTATCTTCATCTTCACTAGAGCTACCCTCATCACTAGATGTTGTATATTTGGTGGAGGCTCTAGATTTTACCTTCTTCCTTTTTCCATCCTTTGCCATGAGGCACTTGTGGCCGACGTTGGGAAAGAGAAGTCCCTTATTGATGGCGATGTTTGCGGCATCCTCGTCGGAGGAGGAGTCGATGGAGCTCATGTTGGAGTCCCATTCCCGACACACATGGGCATCGCCGCCCTTCTTCTTGTAGTACCTCTTCTTCTCCTTCTTCTTTCCCCTCTTGTCGTCGCCCCTGTCACTATCCCTAGACATAAGACATTTAGCGATAAAATGACCGGGCTTACCACATTTGTAGCACACCCTTTTGGAGCAGGGTTTGTAGTCCTTCCCCCTCCTTTGCTTGAGGATTTGACGGAAGCTCTTGATGATGAGCGCTATCTCCTCGTTGTCGAGCTTGGAGGCGTCGATGGGGAGTCTACTTGATGTAGACTCTTCTTTCTTCTCTTCCGTCGCCTTGAATGCGACGGGTTGCACCTTGGGTGTGGAGGTGGCGCCTTGCTCCAAGTTGACAATTTGTTTGGAGCCTTTGATAATCAATTCAAAGCTCACAAACTTTCTTATCACTTCCTCGGGAGACATTAGCTTATATCTAGGATCACCACGTACTAATTGAACTTGAGTAGGATTACAAAATATGAGTGATCTAAGAATAACCTTGACCATTTCATGGTCATCCCATTTTGTGCTCCCGAGGTTGCGCACTTGATTCACCAAGGTTTTGAGCCGGTTGTACATGGCTTGTGGCTCCTCTCCTTGGTTGAGGACAAATCGACCGAGCTCCCCCTCGATCGTCTCTCGTTTGGTGATCTTGGTCACCTCATCTCCCTCGTGCGTGGTCTTGAGCACGTCCCAAATCTCCTTGGCACTCTTCAACCCTTGCACCTTATTATACTCCTCTCGACATAGAGAGGTGAGGAGTATAGTAGTGGCTTGGGAGTTGAAGTGCAGGATTTGGGCGACCTCGTATGAGTCGTAGCCTTCGTCCCCCACGGATGGTACCTGCGCTCCAAACTTAACAATGTCCCATATGTTTGCATGGAGTAAGGTTAGGTGATGCCTCATTTTATCACTCCACATGCAATAATATTCACCATCAAAACATGGTGGTTTGTCTAATGGAACGGAGAGTAATGGAGTGCGTTTAGAAATGCAGGGATAGCATAGGGGGATCTTACTAAACTTCTTGCGCTCATGGCGCTTAGAAGTGACAGACGCGGCGTCGGAGCTGGAGGTGGAGGGCGACGAAGAGTCGGTCTTGTAGTAGACCACTTTCTTCATCTTTTTCGTCTTGTCGCCACTCCTATGCGACTTGACGCGGGGAGGTGATTCCTCCCTTCCTTGGGCGCCGGACTCCTTTGATGGAGCCTTCCTGTGGCTTGTGCCCGTTTCCATCTCCCTCTTGGCGGATCCTCCCAACATCACTTCGAGTGGTTAGACTCTAATGAAGTACCGACTCTGATACCAATTGAAAGTCGCCTAGAGGGGGGTGGATAGGCGAAAACTGAAATTTACAACTTTAAACACACTACAAGCCGGGGTTAGCGTTAGAATAAAATCCGAGTCCGGGAGAGAGGGGGAAAACAAATCAACCAAGAAATAAAGCGGATGACACGGTGATTTGTTTTACCGAGGTTCAGTTCTAGAGAACCTAGTCCCCGTTGAGGTGGTCACAAAGACCGGGTCTCTTTCAACCCTTTCCCTCCCTCAAATGGTCACCTAGACCGAGTGAAGCTTCTTCCTTAATCTCACGGGTCACTTAGACCCCACAAGGACCACCACACAATTGGTGTCTCTTGCCTCGCTTACAAAGCACTTGAGAATAAGAAGTGAGAAAGAAAAGAAATCCAAGCCAAGCAAACAAGAGCAACAAGAAACACAAGTGATCCTCTCACAAGTCCTAATGCACTAGAATTGAATTGGGGACTTTGATTGGGTCAGTGGCTTTGATTTGTGTCTTGGAGTGTTGCACTTTGCTCTTGTATTGAATGGAGAGTGTTGAATGTTTGGATGGTTGGAGTGGAGGTGGTTGGGGGTATTTATAGCCCTCAACCACCAATTCAACCGTTGGGGGCAGGCTGCTGTCGATGGGCGCACCGGACAGTCCGGTGCGCCACCAGACACTATCCGGTGCGCCAGCCACGTCACCCAACCGTTAGGGTTCTGACGGTTTCGACCGTTGGAGCTTTGTCTTCTTGTGGCACCGGACAGTACTGTTCACTGTCCAGTACGCCTCTGACGGCTGCGCTGCTCTGCCACACACTGTTTGCGCACTGTTCATCTGGAATTCAGCTTTTGCAGGCGGCCGTTGCGCGAAGTAGCCGGTGCTCCGCTGGCACACCGGATAGTCTGGTGGCACACTGGACAGTCTAGTGAATTATAGTGAGCGGCGCTTCTGAAACCCGAAGGTGGCAAGTTCAGAGTCGTACGGCCCTGGTGCACCGGACACTGTCCGGTGGCACACCGGACAGTCCGGTGCGCCAGACCAGGGTGCTCTTCGGTTTATTTTGCTCCTTTCTTTTTGAACCCTTTCTTTAATCTTTTTATTGGTTTGTGTTGAACCTTTATGCACCTGTGGAATATATAATCTAGAGCAAACTAGTTAGTCCAATTATTTGTGTTGGCCATCAACCACCAAAATTATTTATGGAAAAAGGTTAAGCCCTATTTCCCTTTCAAAAATGTAGATATAAAACACACGTAATGGAATGATACAATGTAATGGTGTGTGAAGACTTATCTCCTTTTGCCTTAGCATTTTCACAAGGTATATACTCGTGCGTTGCCACGAGGCGGGGGAGCGGGTGGAGCGGCGCCTAGACTACAAATATAATTATTGTTTATTTCTAAACACTGAGGTACATGTGGTCTGGTGGTTAGCCCCAAAATTCTAGAGCAAAAGGGGCATGGGTTCAAGTGCCCAATCTGCACTATTTTTTTGCGCGTGATGTGCGGGCGCTGGGCATAGGGAGGGTGAAGTCGTGGTAGCACCAGGTGCCCACATTAGGTTCTTAATAGATTATTAGTATAGATATTGATTACGTCTCCCATTACATTATATGAATTTACAAGCATACCTTCGGCTCCTTGATAGAGGGAGTACGAACATATTTTCTTCGTCTTCGGCTTTGCAGGTCTTGGCCTTCGTTGTTTGGTAACCTTCTCATTGGCTCGTGCCCGAAGTTATTGCCTTCGGCCACCATCTTTGCTACTTGTTGTCACACCCGGTTTTAGAAGGCAAACAAAATGCAAAACCATGTACATGCCAAGATCAGAACTCACATACACAACAATTACATAAGTGACTCATCAGAGCACAATGCTTCGAATATTAATAAAGAGTAAGTAATAATATTATAGACTAGAGCCATTTACATCATTTATATCAAAGTACAAAGAATAGAAACGTAGCCAACGTAAACAAACCCACCACAGGTAGCGGACTAGGGGAGGTCGCTAGCCTAATCCTTGAACTCGTCGAAGTCCTAGAACTCCTGGAGATCCGTTTCGATGCCTTCTTCTTCTTCTTTACCTGAGCATAGGTTGTGTGACGGAACCTCCCAAGTAATTAGGCCCACCTACAGTTGACCTTGTCCAACGGACCTCAGACAACCCTGTAGGTGCCCCTGAATCACTTGACAAGTTCGGTATCTGCTTTTCTTACCTTTCCTAAGAGCGTTTCACCCGCCACGCAGACATTACAAGCATCGGAGTTACGAGAATGCGGAAGCAATTACATGAACTTACCTTTATTTAAAAGTAAGATAGAGTTGAATATTTACAGACCAGAATATATCCTATGAGTGCAGAGTAATATTATTACACACCAAGGGAGGCAAAAACTCCTCCCATAAAGTTTTAAACAAAAGTTCTTATGGAGGATCCTTTCCTCCCGCAACTTCATTCCTAGTGTTCTTCCTTTGGTACCACCTTAGAACAGAAGCAACAAAATTTTGTCGCTTCCTCACCTAAAAACAACGGGGAATAAAACCCTGAGTATGGAATTACTCAGCAAGTCTTACCCGACTAAAGAAAAGACTCTCAAGGGTATGCTGGTTTAAGGGAGTCAAGGTAAGGTTTCTCAATGATCAAAGACTCTGTTTTGCAGAAATGCTTACTAAAAGTGGATCCTTAAAAATCCAATTTTATTGTCAGGTTAGGTAAAATTACCTGCATCTAGAGTTCTTTCTACCCTAGTTCAAACACTTGACCTGCACTAGCCAATTTCTCAACAAGCCCTTCATCTTTACTGGAATTCTACGTATAGGGCAGTGACCAAGTCTTCATAACCGCAAAGGTATGGCGATCCGAATCGATTATACTCAGCTGAGGATCTCTGATCACACGACATATGTAGCACTTAACCCTTGCATATGTCAACCCGCCACGGGGTTCTTAAGACCAGATCAGGTTCACGTCAATCGAGAGCACAGATACACCACTGTCCAGCCTCTTGCCACGGAGGGTACACGCTACTCTCGCCACTGCTCCATGCCCATTGCGTGTTATCTTATTCTGGCCTTAGTCTGCCCGAGGCAAGGCTTACCCATGACGAGGCATGTGACCAGTTAAAGGGTCCTCGGTCATCAAGCCTACATCGACACGGTCCTTAATCAACTCAGACGGAGACACTACACCGAGACTCCTTTCTCGTGCAAGTCACCCGCCCGGTCTCAGCTTAATCATTTCAAACCCAAAGTTTGGTACCTGACAGAGGTACATCTTTTCCGATGTTGAACCCATCATGGCCATGATGGATCCACCATCAAGTTTTATTTTCGAAAACATCCCACCCACTTTTGCCTCATCATCTTTTGTAAAACAAAACATTTTGTTTTTCTAAAGCAAGGCTAAGCATCAAAAATCTTTTGTAAAATGGGTGATCAAGGAAGGTAATCAAATTCAAGGAAGGTAATGCATGAATTGTTTTAGCAATCAACTCCTATCACCTAATGCATCAAGTAAGTGAAAAAGATTTTTAAAACACAAGGAGATGGCAAATGCACCGGGGCTTGCCTTCATTTATAGGTGAGTCAGGCTCGGATCCGCAGATGTCAAAGTAAAAACAATTCCCTGCCTGATGTTCCGCAGGTGGTGGTGGTGCAGTCTTCTCTTCTTCTATCTCAACCTCTTCCTCGTTTTCTAAATATAACCATATATATATAAGACTGAATGCCATGTAATGCTCATGAGAGTGCAAAGATAATAATAGTTTATTATCTACAGTCTTGAATACAACTTTCCTTCACGGAACTCTGAGAACATAGGGTTTCCGGAGTCATTAGTGAAGTTCAAAGAGCACGGGGTGGGGGTTTTGGGTTCTAGTATCAAACAAGGTCCAAATCAAACCAAATTCTACCCAAGGCTTCTAAATAATGTTTAGAGTTCAAATAAAAAGTTTAGGCATTTTTGGAATTATGATTTAATTTTTAAAAATCCAGAAACAAGGTTTTAGGCTATTTTAAATACTCTAAAATTCTCTATTTGGATTAAAAATCAAGAAACTATTTTTATTAAATACTATAGGAAATTAGGGATCTAACAAAATTGGTCTTATATTTTTAGGATTTTTTTCTACAATTTCTTACAGATTTCCAAAGCTTGCTAGAAAAAGAAAAGGAAAATTAATGAACAGTCTCGGGCCGAAACCAGCCCGAGCCGGCCCAACTAGGGCAGAAACGCGTCCGCGCGCGCGCCCACGACAACTTTGCGAATAAGGCCCTGCAGTTTTTTGAATAACCCAAAGGGGCCCAAACACTATTTAACACCGTCGCTGACACTTTGCAGAAATGACCTCCACGTTCTATTTCTTTACAGCGCCAGATCCCAGACGGCGCCGAGCGCGGCCGAGCTCCAGCGAGCTCCTGGACCGGCCAAACGGGGCAAGGACTGGTGCTTCCGAGCGGTCTACACCAAATTCAAGTCCTATCAATGGTTTCCCCTCATTTAATTTCGCAAATGGGTGCCTGGTTGGCTCTGGCCACGGTGACCGTGGATGTTGCGGATGGATAAACACGTTCCCGACGACTAGTGGGCTCCTAGTTCAATTGGGCGGGTCGACGAGCATCACAGGCACATGAGCACACTTAAACGAGGGAGCAGAAGGTTTGCACTGACCTGAATCGAGCTGGCCGCGGTGAGGTGTGTTTTACGGTGTTCTTGAGTGGATTTGGGGGAAATCCAAAATTGGAGCTTACGGGTGCAAGATTGGAGGCAATACTGGGTGGTGTGGTGCGTGATGATCTTGCGGAGCTGACGGCAGGCTCAATTTATAGGCCTAGTGAGCGGTGGCCACGAATTTGAAGAAAGACGCGCGGCGGTCGGAGGAAGGGGAGTTCACTGGCGCAGTGGATTCATGTCCCACGCCGTGGCAGTTACTCCGGTGATCAACGGAGAGTGAGAGTAGGTTACGGCGATGCGGTGGAAAGGTAGAGACACCCGGCGGATGACGGTGATGGCTTAACGGCGGTGAGGACCTTATCCAAGGAATCGGTGAGCAAGGGGAGGGGCACGACGACTAGCCGGAGTGGCGTCCATCTCAACGGCGGCGAAGATTTTTCTACCCCACGACGTTATCTATCCACTCCGGGCACAAATCACGACAGGATGAGCGCGAATCTGGGCGCGGCTCGTCGGCGGCGAGCTGAGTTGTTGATCTGACCTATTTCAGTTGCAGTACTGTACCATGGGACTTCCTCATTCGGTTGGACTGACCGAGCAAGTTTGGCGCTAATTTTCTTCCGATTTTTAATGGCAACCAGTGGATCGGCCAGTAACAAAGTTGTTGTCTGATGATCCAACAACAATCTTGCTATAGCGACCATAGCCAAATTCTTATTAGATCAAGGTTGATTTCCAGTTCAAAGTTGACTCAGTACCACTGTTAGTCTGAATTTCATACTTCAGACAACCTGAAAGTTCAACTTTGAGTGCACTTTTCTCCAAATTCTTCACAACAACCATGCTTACTCTCTTAAGCAAAGTTATTCACCTAAGATAGATCTACATAGTTGATGTGGTGACCTAGGGCAAATTCTCAATAATTTGGAAGATATAGAGCTCCAAAGTTGAGCCAATAACGCTGAAAACCAGACTTAATCATTTGAGAAAAAGTGTGGCTTTTTGCATATAAGCCCAAAACTTAGGGTTTAGATTGCAAATCCACCTATTTGTGAACCATAATACTTAAGATGCTTTATTAACATGGTTTTTGCACTTTAGCCCAAAAGTGGACTAATTTTGCACTTAACCCCCTATGGTTTGGTTTTAGGGTTTTTCCAGGGTTTCAATTAGGGTTTCTGGTATTTCAAGGGTGTAAATGTAACTTAAACCCATTCTTAGTAATATTTTATGACTATTTCACTTAATCTTTGGGGTTTTCTCTATTTAGTCCCTGTTTTGCCCTTCTAATCCCCATTTAGGGTTAATTTCCCTACACTAGGGTCTTATTTGCAAAATGCTATAACAATACAACTTGTTTGAAATTTTTACCTAGTGAATGCATCCTAGGTGTATCAAACATATGAAATGCTGATGCTCATGATGTTATGCTCATGTTTTAGTAACAGTAACACCAGGGGTGTTACATCCTTCCCCCCATAAAAGAATCTCCTTCCCGAGATTAAAAGTCCTAGGGTAGGTAATGGAAAAGGAAACACGACATACTTTTATTTCCTTATTTTTGGTACAAGGCAAGGGTGGTTTGGGGCTCACTCCTTTATTACAACCACTTTATACACTTTACAAATTACAGGAGGCTAAAAAGCCTGGGAAATTCTTATCTAAGAAGTCTTGAGTTTCCCATGTAGCCTCATCTTCGGAATGTTGGTTCCACTGTATCTTGTAAAACTTGAGAGTTTTTCTCCGGGTAATCCTGTCCTTTTGATCCAAGACTCGAATGGGATGCTCAGAATATGTCAAGTCTGGTTCAAGGACAACATCTGTCACTTCAATGGTTCGATCTGGAACCCAAAGACACTTCTTCAATTGTGACACATGGAACACATTATGTACGGTGGACAAGGTTTCGGGTAGTTGAAGTCGGTATGCCACTGGTCCACATTGCTCAAGTATAGGGAAAGGACCAATGTACCGGAGTGCAAGCTTCCCTTTAACCCCAAAACGCGATACACCCTTCATTGGGGAGACCTTCAGATAAACATAATCTCCGACCAGAAAATACAAGGGCATTCGTCGTTTGTCTGCATAACTTTTTTGACGAGCTTGAGCTTTCTTCAAATGATGAATGATTCTTTGAACCTTTTCTTCGGTCTCTTTCACCATATCAGGCCTGAAGAAGTACCTTTCACCAGGTTCAGACCAATTTAGCGGAGTACGACATCGTCGCCCATATAAAGCTTCAAAGGGTGCCATCTTAATGCTTTCTTGATAGCTATTATTATATGAGAATTCCGCTAACGGCAAACATTCGTCCCATTTCTGTGGGAATTCTAGAACACATGCCCGCAGCATATCTTCAAGTATTTGGTTCACCCTCTCAGTCTACCCACTTGTTTGAGGATGATAGGCCGAACTGTGGAGCAATTTAGTACCCAGGGATTTATGAAGTTCTTCCCAGAATTTGGATACGAATTGAGGTCCACGATCCGACACTATAGTCTTCGGAACCCCGTGCAAACTGAGAATGCGAGCAATGTACAGCTCCGCATAGGTGATGACGGGATATTTTACTTTGACTGGAAGGAAGTGGGCGATCTTTGTAAGTCGATCAATGATAACCCAAATGGAGTCAAAGCCTTTTGCTGTTCTGGGTAATCCCACAATGAAGTCCATACTAATATCTTCCCATTTCCATGTTGGTAATGGTAAAGATTGTAATGGACCGGCAGCTTTCAGGTGTATGGCCTTGACACGTTTACAAGTGTCACATCTAGCCACATAGCGTGCAATTTCAATTTTCATCTTCGTCCACCAGTAATGCTGCTTTAGATCATGATACATCTTAGTGCTTCCAGGATGAATAGAATAGCGACTAAGATGTGCTTCATCCAAAATTTGCTGGCGGAGCTCTTCATTCTTCGGCACAACTATGCGGTTGTTGAACCATACAACACCTTGATCGTCTTCTTTGAAACATTTGGCTTTTCCAGCCCTTATCTTCTCACGGATGTGTTTCATACCCTCATCATTCTTTTGTGCGTCAATTATCCTTTGTAAAAGGACTGACTCAAGCTTTAGCTGACTTAAGGCTCCTTGTTGGATCATTCCCAGGTTTAACTTCTCCATCTCCTGGCATAGGGTATTGTCAGAGGTCTTCACCGTAAGACAGTGACGGGAAACCTTACGGCTAAGTGCATCTGCCACAACATTGGCCTTGCCTGGGTGATAATGAATTTCCAATTCATAGTCCTTAATAAGCTCAAGCCATCGCTTTTGTCTCATGTTCAACTCTGACTGGGTGAAGATATACTTCAAGCTTTTATGATCTGTATAAATGTGATAGATATTACCCAGCAGATAATGACGCCAGATCTTCAGGGCATGAACCACTGCAGCTAGCTCCAGATCATGAGTGGGATAATGCTCCTCATGCCGGCGCAACTGCCTTGAAGCATATGCGATTATTCGGCCTTCCTGCATTAATACACAGCTGAGACCACTGCCTGATGCGTCACAATACACATCAAAGGGCTTATTAATATCCGGTTGAGCCAATACCAGAGCAGTAGTTAATAATACCTTCAATTGTTCAAAAGCTTCATTACATTTTGAAGACCAATTGAATTTAGTATCATTATTTAATAGACTTGTGATTGGCTTCACAAGCTTGGAAAAATCTGGTATAAATCGGCGGTAATAACCAGCCAGTCCAAGGAAACTTCGAACTTGATGAACAGTGGTTGGGGGTTTCCACTCCAAAATGTCCTTGACTTTGCTGGGATCCACCGCAATCCCCTTGGCAGACAGTACATGTCCCAGAAATTGAATTTCTTCCAGTCAAAACGCGCACTTACTGAACTTGGCATATAACTAATGTTCTCTCAAGCGCGTTAATACGATCCATAAATGTTGAGCATGCTCCTCTTCGTTCTTGGAATATATTAAAATATCATCTATGAAGACCACCACAAACTTGTCCAACTCGGGCATGAATACCGAGTTCATCAGATAAGTGAAGTGGGCAGGAGCATTTGTCAGTCCGAAAGACATTACCAGGTATTCAAATAATCCATACCGCGTAGTGAATGCGGTCTTTGGTATATCCTCGGGCCTGATACGGATCTGATGATAGCCCGATCTGAGATCAATCTTGGAGAATACCCTCGCCCCGGTCAGTTGATCAAATAAAATGTCAATCCGTGGAAGAGGGTACTTGTTCTTGATAGTGACCTCATTCAGGGGTCGATAATCCACGCACATCCGCAATGTTTGATCCTTCTTCTTGACGAATATGGCTGGACAACCCCATGGCGACGAGCTTGGCCGGATGAATCCTTTCTCAAGTAGATCTTGTAATTGAATCTTGAGTTCTGCCAGCTCATTTGGAGGCATTCAGCACGATCTTCTAGAAATGGGAGCCATACCGGGCTTCAACTCAATTACAAATTCTACATCCCTTTCAGGTGGAAATCCAGGCAAATCTTCTGGAAAGACATCTGAGAACTCACACACTACCGGAATATCCTTGATCTCCGGTATAATGGCTTCATATATTCGGCCAGTAGTTTTGGTTGGAATGGGGATAGACAAAAGAATTTCCTCTTGATTATGACTCAACCTGATGGTTCTTTGATCAGTGTTGAGGGTTGCTTTATGTCGGGCCAACCAATTCATGCCCAAAATCACATCTATGTCTTGGCCTTTCAGAACAATCATATTAGTAGGAAAGTCTCGTCCGGCCAATGTTACGGGCACTTGGAAAGCCACTTCCCTAGTAAAGAGTTGTCCCCCAGGTGACTGAATTTTAAACCCTTCTTTTGATTCATGGTATGAAATGCAATGTTGCTCCACAAATTTCTTGCTGATGAATGTATGTGAAGCACCAGAATCAAAGAGAATAATTGCGGGATGATTGGCCACAAGGAACGTACCCATCATTACCGGTTCACCGTGAAAGGGAAATGTGCCCTTGGGCCATTTCTAAGTATTTTGGTGATTGAGTGCCAACACAAGTGCCTTTGTGTTAATTTATGTAAAGTGGTGGACAAAGTACAAATCATGTCAAAAGGTATGTTTCTAGACTTAGTACATTGTTTTATGGACTAATGTATTGTGTCTAAGTGCTCGAAACAGGAAAAGTTGAATTGGAAATGAGATGGCTTTGTTCAGCCAAAGTCTGCTCAGTCTAGGTGCACCGGACAGTGTCTGGTGCGCCAGGCTGGCTCTGGCGAACAGGCTGCTCTCGGGACTTCGACGGCGGTGTACGGCTATAATTCACCGGTCTGTTCGGTGGTGCACCGGACTGTCCAGTGAGCCGTTCACAGGCGAACTCGTCGCTCTCGGGAGATGATCAACGTCGTACGGCTTAAATTCACCGGTCTGTCCGGTGGTGCACCGGACTGTCCGGTGAGTCAACAGTCAGCCGGGGCAACGGTCGGCCGAGGATTCCGCGTGTGACGCGTGGCCGAGCCAACGGTCACATTGGTGCACCGGACTGTCCGGTGTGCACCAGACAGTGTCCGGTGCGCCAACGGCTCTCAGACTCCAACGGTCGGCTTTGCCAAATAAGGAAGGATATCTGCACCGGACAGTGTCCGGTGGTGCACCGGACTGTCCGGTGCGCCAGTCGACAGAAGGCAAGATCTGCCTTCCAGGATTGTTCTCAATGGCTCCTAGCTGCCTTGGGGCTATAAAAGGGACCCCTAGGCGCATGGAGGATGACACCAAGCATTCCTTGAGCACTCTTGATCACTCATACTCCAATCTTGCGCACTTGTTCGACATTCTAGTGATTTGAGCTCCGTTCTAGTGTGCTAGTCTTTTGAGCTCAAGTCTGGGTCTTGTGTGTGCGTATTGCTGTGATCTTTGTGTCTTGTGTGAGTTGCTAAATCCCTCCCTTGGTCCGTGCTTCTTTGTGAACTTCAAGTGTAAGGGCGAGAGGCTCCAAGTTGTGGAGATTCCTCGCAAACGGGATTAAGAAAAGCAAGCAAAACACCGTGGTATTCAAGTGGGTCTTTGGACCGCTTGAGAGGGGTTGATTGCAACCCTCGTCCGTTGGGACGCCACAACGTGGAGTAGGCAAGCGTTGGTCTTGGCCAGACCACGGGATAACCACCGTGCCATCTCTGTGATTGATCTCTTGTGGTTACTGTGTTTTGTTGAGACTCCTCTCTAGCCACTTGGCGATTATTGTGCTAACGATTAACCAAGTTTTTGTGGCTTAAGTTTCAAGTTTTACAGGATCACCTACTCACCCCCCTCTAGGTGCTCTCAATTGGTATCGGAGCCGTTCTCTTCATAAAGGGACTAATCGCCCGAAGAGATGGATCCTAAGGGGAAGGGAATCGTGATCAACGATAAGGAGAAGGAGTCCTTCGTCAACGAGCCGAAGAATGACAAGCCTACCGACTCGGGCTCGGGCCACAAACGCAAAGATGGGAAGAAGAAGAAGACGAGACGCATCAAGGAGATAGTCTACTACGACGACAGCGATGAGTCCAATTCTTCCCAAAAGGATGACTACGACTACGAGAAACAAAAGACGGTTAATTTGAATTTTTCTTTCGATTATTCTCGTATTCCTCAGAGTTCAAATTCACATTTGCTCTCCATTCCTCTCGGCAAGCCTCCACACTTTGATGGGGAGGACTACGGATTTTGGAGCCACAAAATGCGTAGTCACCTGATCTCTCTCCATCCAAGCATATGGGAGATTGTTGAGAATGGAATGAAATTTGATAGCTCGGATAGTCCTATTTTTATTAATGAACAGATTCATAGAAATGCACAAGCTACTACTGTGTTGTTAGCCTCCTTGTGCAGGGACGAGTACCATAAGGTGAGCGGCTTGGACAATGCCAAGCAAATCTGGGACACCCTCAAGATCTCTCATGAGGGGAACGACGTCACCTTGCTCACCAAGATGGAGTTGGTGGAGGGCGAGCTTGGACGATTCGCGATGATAAGGGGCGAGGAGCCAACCCAAACATACAACCGGCTCAAGACCCTTATCAACAAAATAAGGAGCTACGGAAGCACGCGATGGACGGACCACGACGTCGTCCGCCTAATGCTAAGGTCCTTTACCGTTCTTGATCCACATTTGGTGAATAATATTCGTGAGAATCCCAGGTACACCAAAATGTCGCCCGAAGAAGTCCTTGGAAAATTCGTGAGCGGGCAAATGATGATCAAGGAGGCGAGGTACGTGGACGACGCACTGAATGGTCCAATCAATGAGCCTCAATCCGTTGCTCTCAAGGCAACGAGAAGCAAGGAGGCGTTACCTAGCAAGGTGGCGCAAGTTGAGGCGGCAGGGCTCAATGATGAAGAGATGGCCCTCATCATCAAGCGCTTCAAGACGGCGCTTAAGGGTCGCAAGGGACAGCCAAGCAAGACCAAGACAAAGGGGAAGCGCTCATGCTTCAAATGTGGTAAGCTTGGTCATTTTATTGCTAACTGTCCCGATAATGATAGTGACCAGGAAAAAGGAAACAAGAGGGAGAAGAAGAAGAATTACAAGAAGGCCAAGGGCGAGGCACATATCGGAAAGGAGTGGGATTCGGACTGCTCCACCTCCGACTCCGACAATGAAGGACTCGCCGCCACTGCCTTCAACAAGTCATCTCTCTTCCCCAACGAGCATCACACATGCCTCATGGCGAAGGAGAAGAAGGTATGTACTCGGGATACCACTTATGCTTCTTCAAGTGATGATGACTCTAGTGATGACGATGAGATAGATTATTCTAGTTTGTTCAAGGGATTGGATATAACTAAAATAGATAAAATTAATGAATTGATTGATGCCTTGAATGAAAAGGATAGACTTTTAGAGAAACAAGAGGACCTTTTATATGAAGAACATGATAAATTTGTTAGTGCACAAAAATCTCATGCTTTAGAAGTTAAGAGAAATGAAATGCTTTCTTATGAACTATCTACATGTCATGAAACCATTGCTACTTTAAAAGGTGTTAATGATGATTTAAATGCTAAACTAGAAGTAGCTAGTAAATCTAACTCTTGTGTAGAACATGTTTGCACTAGGTGTAAAGATCTTAATGTTGATACTTGTAGTGAACACCTGGAGTGCATTTCCAAACTAAATGATGAAGTAGCTAGTCTTAATGCTCAACTTAAGACTAGCAAGAGTGAATTTGACAAACTAAAATTTGCAAGGGATGCCTACACAATTGGTAGACACACCTCAATTAAGGATGGTCTTGGCTTCAAGAGGGAAGTCAAGAACTTAACAAGCCATAAGGCTCCCATCTCCGCCAAGGAGAAAGGGAAGGCCCCTATGGCTAATAGTGTGCAAAAGAACCATGCTTTTATGTACCATGACAGGAGACAATCTAGAAATGCTTATAGGAGTTATAATGCATATGATGCTTTCGATTCTCATGCCATGTTTGCTTCTAGTTCTTCCTATGTGCATGATAGAAATGTTGGTAGGAGAAATGTTGTTCATAATATGCCTAGGAGAAATGTTGTTAATGTTCCTAGGAAAGTTAATGAATCTTCTACAATATATCATGCTTGCAATGCTTCTTTTGCCATTTATAGAAAGAATAAGAAGGTAATTGCTAGGAAGTTAGGGGCAAGATGCAAGGGAGATAAAACTTGCATTTGGGTCCCTAAGACAATTGTGACTAACCTTGTAGGACCCAACAAGAGTTGGGTACCTAAGACCCAAGCCTAAATTTGCCTTGCAGGTTTATGCATCCGGGGGTTCAAGCTGGATTATCGACAGCGGATGCACAAACCACATGACAGGGGAAAAGAGGATGTTCTCTTCCTACGTCAAGAACAAGGATCCCCAAGATTCAATAATATTCGGTGATGGGAACCAAGGCAAGGTAAAAGGGTTAGGTAAAATTGCTATTTCATCTGAGCACTCTATTTCTAATGTGTTTTTAGTTGAGTCGCTTGGATATAATTTGTTATCTGTTAGTCAATTATGCAAAATGGGATATAATTGTCTATTTACAAATGTAGATGTGTCTGTCTTTAGAAGATGTGATGGTTCACTAGCTTTTAAGGGTGTACTAGACGGTAAACTTTATTTGGTTGATTTTGCAAAAGAAGAAGCCGGTCTAGATGCATGCTTAATTGCTAAGACTTGCATGGGCTGGCTGTGGCATCGCCGCTTAGCACATGTGGGGATGAAGAACCTCCACAAGCTTCTAAAGGGAGAACACGTAATAGGTCTAACTAATGTACATTTCGAAAAAGATAGACCTTGTGCAGCTTGTCAAGAAGGGAAACAGGTGGGAGGCTCTCATCACACCAAAAATGTGATGACCACATCAAGACCCTTGGAGATGCTTCATATGGACCTCTTCGGACCCGTCACCTATCTAAGTATAGGAGGAAGTAAGTATGGTCTTGTTATAGTTGATGATTTTTCCCGCTTCACTTGGGTATTCTTTTTGCAGGATAAATCTGAAACCCAAGGGACCCTCAAGCGCTTCCTCAGGAGAGCTCAAAATGAGTTTGAGCTCAAGGTGAAGAAGATAAGGAGCGACAACGGGTCCGAGTTCAAGAACCTTCAAGTGGAGGAGTTCCTTGAGGAGGAGGGGATCAAGCACGAGTTCTCCACTCCATACACACCTCAGCAAAATGGTGTGGTAGAGAGGAAGAACAGGACGCTCATCGATATGGCGAGGACTATGCTTGGAGAGTTCAAGACCCCCGAGCGTTTTTGGTCGGAAGCCGTGAATACGGCTTGCCACGCCATCAACAGGGTCTATCTTCACCGCCTCCTCAAGAAGACTTCATATGAGCTGTTAACTGGTAACAAACCCAATGTGTCTTATTTTCGTGTATTTGGGAGCAAGTGTTATATTCTTGTGAAGAAAGGTAGAACTTCTAAATTTGCTCCCAAAGTTGTAGAAGGGTTTTTATTAGGTTATGACTCAAATACAAAGGCGTATAGGGTCTTCAACAAATCATCGGGTTTGGTTGAAGTCTCTAACGACGTTGTATTTGATGAGACTAATGGCTCTCCAAGAGGGCAAGTTGTTGATCTTGATGATGTAGATGAAGAAGACGTTCCAACGGCCGCAATGCGCACCATGGCGATTGGAGATGTGAGGCCACTGGAACAAAAAGAGCAAGATCAACCATCTTCCTCAACAATGGTGCATCCCCCAACCCAAGATGACGAACAGGTACATCAAGTGGAGGCGCATGATCAAGGGGGAGCACAGGATGTTCAAAGTGAAGAGGAAGAAGCACCTCAGGCACCTCCAACCCAAGTTTGAGCAATGATTCAAAGGGATCATCCCGTCGACCAAATTTTGGGTGATATTAGCAAGGGAGTAACTACTCGTTCAAGATTAGTTAATTTTTGTGAGCATTACTCCTTTGTCTCTTCTATTGAGCCTTTCAGGGTAGAAGAGGCCTTGCTAGATCCGGACTGGGTGTTGGCCATGCAGGAGGAACTCAACAACTTCAAGCGCAATGAAGTTTGGACACTGGTGCCTCGTCCTAAGCAAAATGTTGTGGGAACCAAGTGGGTGTTCTGCAACAAACAGGACGAGCACGGGGTGGTGACGAGGAACAAGGCTCGACTTGTGGCAAAAGGTTATGCCCAAGTCGCAGGTTTGGACTTTGAGGAGACTTTTGCTCCTGTGGCTAGGCTAGAGTCCATTCGTATCTTGCTAGCATATGCCGCTCACCATTCTTTCAGGTTGTACCAAATGGATGTGAAAAGCGCTTTCCTCAATGGGCCAATCAAGGAGGAGGTGTACGTGGAGCAACCCCCTGGCTTCGAGGATGAACGGTACCCCGACCACGTGTGTAAGCTCTCTAAGGCGCTCTATGGACTTAAGCAAGCCCTAAGAGCATGGTATGAATGCCTTAGAGACTTTCTTATTGCTAATGCTTTCAAGGTTGGGAAAGCCGATCCAACTCTTTTTACTAAGACTTGCGATGGTGATCTTTTTGTGTGCCAAATTTATGTCGATGACATAATATTTGGTTATACTAACCAAAAGTCTTGTGAAGAGTTTAGCAGGGTGATGACGCAGAAATTCGAGATCTCGATGATGGGCGAGTTGAACTACTTCCTTGGGTTCCAAGTGAAGCAACTCAAGGACGGCACCTTCATCTCCCAAATGAAGTACACGCAAGACTTCCTAAAGCGGTTTGGGATGAAGGACGCCAAGCCCACAAAGACGCCGATGGGAACTGACGGACACACCGACCTCAACAAAGGAGGTAAGTCCGTTGATCAAAAAGCATACCGGTCCATGATAGGTTCTTTGCTTTATTTATGTGCTAGTAGACCGGATATTATGCTTAGCGTATGCATGTGTGCTAGATTTCAATCCGATCCTAAGGAGTGTCACTTAGTGGCTGTGAAGCGAATTCTTCGATATTTAGCCGCTACGCCTTGCTTCGGGATCTGGTATCCAAATGGGTCTAACTTTGACTTGATTGGATACTCAGATTCTGACTATGCTGGATGTAAGGTCGATAGGAAGAGTACATCGGGGACGTGCCAATTCTTAGGAAGGTCCCTGGTGTCGTGGAATTCTAAGAAACAGACTTCCGTTGCCCTATCCACCGCTGAGGCCGAGTACGTTGCCGCAGGACAGTGTTGCGCGCAACTACTTTGAATGAGGCAAACCCTCTGGGACTTTGGCTACAATCTGAGCAAAGTCCCACTCCTTTGTGACAATGAGAGTGCTATCCGAATAGCGGAAAATCCTGTTGAGCACAGCCGCACAAAGCACATTGACATCCGGCATCACTTTTTGAGAGACCACCAGCAAAAGGGAGATATCGAAGTGTTTCATGTTAGCACCGAGAACCAGCTAGCCGATATCTTCACTAAGCCTTTAGATGAAAAGACTTTTGCAGGCTGCGTAGTGAGCTAAATGTCCTAGATTCGCGGAACTTGGATTGATTCATAGCATACATGTATTTATGCCTTTGATCATGTTCCTTATGCATTTTGTTGCTTACTTGTGGTGCTCAAGTTGTACAAACACTCCCCGGACCTCACAAGTCCTTGTGCAAGTGATGCACATATTTAGGGGGAGTTGTGCTACAACTTGACCCTTTGAGACTAACTGTTTGCTTGAGTTTGCTTGATTTAGTCTCAAAGGAAGTTTGAAAGGGAAAAGGTGGACTTGGACCATGAAAGACTTCCACTGCACTCCGATGAGAGGGTAACTTATTCCAAGTTCATCTTATGTACTCTTATTGCCTTTGTATTCTTATTGAAGATTTTGGTGAGGCAATGGGGTTCTAGGGCCAAGATTGATCCCGTTTTGGTGCTTGATGCCAAAGGGGGAGAAAATAAAGGCCAAAGCAATAGATGGATCAGCTACCACTTGAGAAATTTTGAAAATAGTATATTAGAGCTTTTGGTTTGTCAAAACTCTTTTATTGTCTCTTTTGTCAAAAGTTGGCCACTTGTGGGGAGAAGTGTTGATTATGGGAGAAAGGGGGAGTTTTTGAAATCCTTGATCAATTTCCTTTGGAATACCTCTCTTTATGTCTCTACAAGTGAATTTGACTTAGAGATAGGAGTTTGAGTTTGATTTGCAAAAACAAACCAAGTGGTGGCAAAGAGTGATCCATATATGCCAAAATTGATTCAAAACAACTTTTGGTTTTCATTTGCATTGATATTGCACTTGTTCTAGTCACTTTATGTTGTGTTGGCATAAATCACCAAAAAGGGGGAGATTGAAAGGGAAATGTGCCCTTGGGCCATTTCTAAGTATTTTGGTGATTGAGTGCCAACACAAGTGCCTTTGTGTTAATTTATGTAAAGTGGTGGACAAAGTACAAATCATGTCAAAAGGTATGTTTCTAGACTTAGTACATTGTTTTATGGACTAATGTATTGTGTCTAAGTGCTGGAAATAGGAAAAGTTGAATTGGAAATGAGATGGATTTGTTCAGCCAAAGTCTGCTCAGTCTGGGTGCACCGGACTGTCCGGTGGTGCACCGGACAGTGTCCGGTGCGCCAGGCTGGCTCTCGCGAACAGGCTGCTCTCGGGACTTCGACGACGGTGTACGGCTATAATTCACCGGTCTGTCCGGTGGTGCACCGGACTGTCCGGTGAGCCGTTCACAGGCGAACTCGTCGCTCTCGGGAGATGATCAACGGCGTACGGCTAAAATTCACCGGTCTGTCCGGTGGTGCACCGGACTGTCCGGTGATTCAACAGTCAGCCGGGGCAACGGTCGGCCGAGGATTCCGCGCGTGACGCATGGCCGAGCCAACGGTCACATTGGTGCACCGGACTGTCCGGTGTGCACCGGACAGTGTCCGGTGCGCCAACGGCTCTCAGACTCCAACGGTCGGCTTCGCCAAATAAGGAAGGATATCTGCACCGGACAGTGTCCGGTGGTGCACCGGACTGTCCGGTGCGCCAGTCGACAAAAGGCAAGATCTGCCTTCCAGGATTGTTCTCAATGGCTCCTAGCTGCCTTGGGGCTATAAAAGGGACCCCTAGGCGCATGGAGGATGACACCAAGCATTCCTTGAGAACTCTTGATCACTCATACTCCAATCTTGCGCACTTGTTCGACATTCTAGTGATTTGAGCTCCGTTCTAGTGTGCTAGTCTTTTGAGCTCAAGTCTAGGTCTTGTGTGTGCGTATTTGCTGTGATCTTTGTGTCTTGTGTGAGTTGCTAAATCCCTCCCTTGGTCCGTGCTTCTTTGTGAACTTCAAGTGTAAGGGCGAGAGGCTCCAAGTTGTGGAGATTCCTCGCAAACGGGATTAAGAAAAGCAAGCAAAACACCGTGGTATTCAAGTGGGTCTTTGGACCGCTTGAGAGGGGTTGATTGCAACCCTCGTTCGTTGGGACGCCACAACGTGGAGTAGGCAAGCGTTGGTCTTAGCCGAACCACGGGATAACCACCGTGCCATCTCTGTGATTGATCTCTTGTGGTTACTGTGTTTTGTTGAGACTCCTCTCTAGCCACTTGGCGATTATTGTGCTAACGATTAACCAAGTTTTTGTGGCTTAAGTTTCAAGTTTTACAGGATCACCTATTCACCCCCCCCCCCTCTAGGTGCTCTCACACCGTCCGGTTTGGTGGCCACTTAGGTGTAATAAATTCGTCCCGTCTTCTTTATGTTCTTGCCCGCATTTCCCTTAGCTTGAGAAGAATTCCCAGTACTTGTTGATCGTTTGAGCGATTCTGCTTCGGGTAGGGGCAATCCTAAATAAAATGCCCAGATTTTCCGCAATTGAAGCATCCCGTTGACGAACTGGGAAGGGCAGGGAATCGAGTGCCTGGGGCACCTGGCTGACTTGTTGTAATGGGGGCAGTATTGGGACGGATGAACACTAGTTGCTTAAAAGGGAAGGAGGGTGGACGAGAGGAAGAGCGATTCTGGTTGAAAGGCCGGATAACAAATCGTTGCCTTTTCACAGGGCCCTGACTAGGCCTGTCACCTCCAAAACCCTTGGATTTTCCGGCGCCTGCATACTTTGCTTCAACTGCCAATGCTGTACGGACAGCTCTTCCATAAGTAAGGTCGATGCAGGTTGCCATCTTTCTTTGCAGTCGATCATTTAAACCTCTCATAAAACAATTCTTCTTCTTCAAATCTATGTTAACTTGATCGATTGCATACTGGGATAAGTGATTAAATTTATTGAGATACTAATTAACAGTATCCCCTCCTTGCTTCAGCTTCATAAATTCCTCCTGTTTCAGGTGGAGGACTCCCTCAGGTACATAATGCTCTCTGAAGGCTATCTTGAATTCATCCCAGGTTACTTGATGACCAGCCGATTGTACGGCAACAAAGTTCCCCCACCAGGTGCTGGCAGGGCCACGCAATTGCTGAGCCGCGAACAGGGGCTTCTGAGTTTCGGAACACCGAAGAAGTCCAAATTTCTGCTCAATAATGCGGATCCATTCGTCTGCCGCTAAAGGGTCTTCCACCTTGACGAACAACGGTGGGCGCGTCTCGGAGAAATCCAAATAAGAGGTCTCATGGGGGCCCTGCTGATAGCCCCGCCCGCCTTGTTGTTGGAGTTGTTGACCCGCCATCTCCCGTAGGAAACGGGTATTATCCGCTGTCGCGTTTACCAAGGCGGCGATAGCCTCGGCAAGTGTGGGAAGGACTGGAGGTGGGTTTGGTGTTGCCTCCCTCCCACGGGAGGTACTAGCCCCGTCCTGAGCACGAGTCCGGGAAGGCATCTGTGGCAACAAACATTTGAAAACAATATGACATGCCAAAGAAAACCATCCATTTTACATTACTAAAAAGAGTAATGTTACAGACTCGAATTTTACAACAGGATTTCACTACCTATTATACAATAACACTACCTATTATAAAATAACACTACTTCTATTTCTACTATTACACTACTACTCCTGCTTCCTGTTGCTCCTGGCAGCCTCATCGTCGGGCGTGGGAGACCACTCATCGACCAACCTCATAGAGGGAGGGGGCCTGAAAAGGTACAACTCGCCACCAAAAGCTTCTCCCGCTACATGAGAAGGTCCGGCTTCCGTCCCGACAGGATCCGCAGGTTCACTGGGGTGCAATTGCGAATACAGTACATGAACTTCTTCATGTACAGTATTGCAATAAGCCTGCAGGTCATCAATGGCCGAGCTGAGCTCTTCTACTCGAGCTTGAGCTTTTGCCTCCTTGGCCCAGGCAAGCGAACGAGATTGAACTACCCAGTCGAGCGCTAAATCTCGGTCCGCGAGCTGATCTCGCAGGCGGCGGACGTCACTTCTCAATTCATTGATTCTGTCGCCATCTGTGACCCATATGTCAGTCCTGCGGCAAAGTTCCGCTAGGAGCCGATTCACTTGCGCTTCAAGGTCCCCGATCGGATCATTACTCCCACTACTGCTATCCTCGTGTCTTGGGGCCAGTTGATGACATGGCACACCAATTGGGCCAGTATGCTTGCGCGCAGTTCTCCTCGTGCGCAGCGGCATTTTTCTAAGGGGGAAAATTTTATTAGTATAGTTCTTAGCATGATGCATGTGTAATTACAGAATCAACCTTAGTTGATTCACACCTTCTATATGTTGCACTCTCACTATCTGGTCTTAAAGATAAACTCTTCAGAAATACTTAGGTAAGAAGGGAAGAGATTTTCTAGATAAGTCTTTAGAAAATCCTTTTGAAGATGCCTCATAATATCTGCAGAGAAGGGCTTCGCTCCGATACCAGTTGTGATGGAACCTCCCAAGTAATTAGGCCCACCTACAGTTGTCCTTGTCCAACGGACCTCAGACAACCCTATAGGTGCCCCTGAATCACTTGACAAGTTCGGTATCTGCTTTTCTTACCTTTCCCAAGAGCGTTTCACCCGTCACGCAGACATTACAAGCATCGGAGTTACGAGAATGCGGAAGCAATTACATGAACTTACCTTTATTTAAAAGTAAGATAGAGTTGAATATTTACAGACCAGAATATATCCTATGAGTGCAAAGTAATATTATTACACACCAAGGGAGGCAAAAACTCATCCCATAAAGTTTTAAACAAAAGTTCTTATGGAGGATCCTTTCCTCCCGCAACTTCATTCCTGGTGTTCTTCCTTTGGTACCACCTTAGAACAGAAGCAACAAAAGTTTGTCGCTTCCTCACCTAAAAACAACGGGGAATAAAACCCTGTGTATGGAATTACTCAGCAAGTCTTACCCGACTAAAGAAAAGACTCTCAAGGGTATGCTGGTTTAAGGGAGTCAAGGTAAGGTTTCTCAATGATCAAAGACTCTGTTTTGCAGAAATGCTTATTAAAAGTGGATCCTTAAAAATCCAATTTTATTGTCAGGTTAGGTAAAATTACCTGCATCTAGAGTTCTTTCTACCCTAGTTCAAACACTTGACCTGCACTAGCCAATTTCTTAACAAGCCCTTCATCTTTACTGGAATTCTACGTATGGGGCAGTGACCAAGTCTTCATAACCGCAAAGGTACGGCGATCCGAATCGATTATACTCAGCTGAGGATCTCTGATCACACGACATATGTAGCACTTAACCCTTGCATATGTCAACCCGCCACGGGGTTCTTAAGACCAGATCAGGTTCACGTCAACCGAGAGCATAGATACACCACTGTCCAGCCTCTTGCCACGGAGGGTACACGCTACTCTCGCCACCGTTCTATGCCCATTGCGTGTTATCTTATTCTGGCCTTAGTCTGCCCGAGGCAAGGCTTACCCATGACGAGGCATGTGACCAGTTAAAGGGTCCTCGGTCATCAAGCCTACATCGACACGGTCCTTAATCGACTCAGACGGAGACACTACACCGAGACTCCTTTCTCGTGCAAGTCAACCGCCCGGTCTCAGCTTAATCATTTCAAACCCAAAGTTTGGTATCTGGCAGAGGTACATCTTTTCCGATGTTGAACCCATCATGGCCATGATGGATCCACCATCAAGTTTTATTTTCGAAAACATCCCACCCACTTTTGCCTCATCATCTTTTGTAAAACAAAACATTTTGTTTTTCTAAAGCAAGGCTAAGCATCAAAAATCTTTTGTAAAATGAGTGATCAAGGAAGGTAATCAAATTCAATGAAGGTAATGCATGAATTATTTTAGCAATCAACTCCTATCACCTAATGCATCAAGTAAGTGAAAAAGATTTTTAAAACACAAGGAGGTGGCAAATGCACCAAGACTTGCCTTCGTTTATAGGTGAGTCAGGCTCGGATCCGCAGATGTCAAAGTAAAAACAATTCCCTGCCTGATGTTCCGCAGGTGGTGGTGGTGCAGTCTTCTCTTCTTCTATCTCAACCTCTTCCTCGTTTTCTAAATATAACCATATATATATAAGACTGAATGTCATGTAATGCTCATGAGAGTGCAAAGATAATAATAGTTTATTATCTACAGTCTTCAATACAACTTTCCTTCACGGAACTCCGAGAACATAGGGTTTCCGGAGTCATTAGTGAAGTTCAAAGAGCAGGGGGTGGGGGTTTTGGGTTCTAGTATCAAACAAGGTCCAAATCAAACCAAATTCTACCCAAGGCTTCTAAATAATGTTTAGAGTTCAAATAAAAAGTTTAGGCATTTTTGGAATTATGATTTAATTTTTAAAAATCCAGAAACAAGGTTTTAGGCTATTTTAAATACTCTAAAATTCCCTATTTGGACTAAAAATCAAGAAACTATTTTTATTAAATACTATACGAAATTAGGGATCTTACAAAATTGGTCTTATATTTTTAGGATTTTTTCTACAATTTCTTACAGATTTCCAAAGCTTGCTAGAAAAAGAAAAGGAAAATTAATGAACAGTCTCGGGCCGAAACCAGCCCGAGCCGGCCCAACCAGGGCAAAAACGCGTCCACGCGCGCGCGCCCGTGACAACTTTGCGAATAAGGCCCTGCAGTTTTTGAATAACCCGAAGGGGCCCAAACACTATTTAACACCGTCACTGACACTTTGCATAAATGACCTCCACGTTCTATTTCTTTACTGCGCCAGATCCCCGACGGCGCCGAGCGCGGCCGAGCTCTGGCGAGCTCCTGGACCGGCCAAACGGGGCAAGGACTGGTGCTTCCGAGCGGTCTACACCAAATTCAAGTCCTATCAATGGTTTCCCCTCATTTAATTTCGCAAATGGGTGCCTGGTTGGCTCTGGCCACGGTGACCGTGGATGTTGCGGATGGATAAACGCGTTCCCGATGACTAGTGGGCTCCTAGTTCAATTGGGCGGGTCGACGAGCATCACAGGCACATGAGCACACTTAAACGAGGGAGCAGAAGGTTTGCACTGACCTGAATCGAGCTGGCCGCTGTGAGGTGCGTTTTACGGTGTTCTTGAGTGGATTTGGGGGAAATCCAAAATTGGAGCTTACGGGTGCAAGATTGGAGGCAATAATGGGTGGTGTGGTGCGTGATGATCTTGCGGAGCTGACGGCGGGCTCAATTTATAGGCCTAGTGAGCGGTGGCCGCTAATTTGAAGAAGGACGCGCGGCGGTCGGAGGAAGGGGAGTTCACTAGCGCAGTGGATTCGTGTCCCACGCCGTGGCAATTACTCCGGTGATCAACGGAGAGTGAGAGTAGGTTACGGCGATGCGGTGGAAAGGTAGAGACACGTGGTGGACGGTGGTGATGGCTTAACGGTGGTGAGGACCTTATCCAAGGAATCGCTGAGCAAGGGGAGGGGCACGGCGACTAGCCGGAGTGGCGTCCAGCTCAACGGCAGCGAAGATTTTTCTTCCCCGCGACGTTATCTATCCACTCCAGGCACGAATCACGGCGAGATGAGCGCGAATCTGGGCGCGACTCGTCGGTGGCGAGCTGAGTTGTTGATCTGATCTATTTCAGTTGCAGTACTGTACCATGGGACTTCCTCATTCAGTTGGACTGACCGAGCAACTTTGGCGCTAATTTTCTTCTGATTTTTAATGGCAACCAGTGGATTGGCCAGTAACAAAGTTGTTGTCTGATGATCCAACAACAATCTTGCTATAGCGACCATAGCCAAATTCTTATTAGATCAAGGTTGATTTCCAGTTCAAAGTTGACTCAGTACCACTGTTAGCCTAAATTTCATACTTCAGACAGCCTGAAAGTTCAACTTCGAGTGCACTTTTCTCCAAATTCTTCACAACAACCATGCTTACTCTCTTAATTAAAGTTATTCACCTAAGATAGATCTACATAGTTGATGTGGTGACCTAGGGCAAATTCTCAATAATTTGGAAGATATAGAGCTCCAAAGTTGAGCCAATAGCGCTGAAAATCAGACTTAATCATTTGAGAAAAAGTGTGGCTTTTTGCATATAAGCCCAAAACTTAGGGTTTAGATTGCAAATCCACCTATTTGTGAACCATAATACTTAAGATGCTTTATTAACATGGTTTTTGCACTTTAGCCCAAAAGTGGACTAATTTTGCACTTAACCCCCTATGGTTTGGTTTTAGGGTTTTCCAGGGTTTCAATTAGGGTTTCTGGTATTTCAAGGGTGTAAATGTAACTTAAACCCATTCTTAGTAATATTTTATGACTATTTCACTTAATCTTTGGGGTTTTCTCTATTTAGTCCCTGTTTTGCCCTTCTAATCCCCATTTAGGGTTAATTTCCCTACACTAGGGTCTTATTTGCAAAATGCTATAACAATACAACTTGTTTGAAATTTTTACCTAGTGAATGCATCCTAGGTGTATCAAACATATGAAATGCTGATGCTCATGATGTTATGCTCAAGTTTTAGTAACAGTAACACCAGGGGTGTTACAGGTTGCATCAAAGACAACCTAGTGTTTTGTGAAAGCAAGGGTGAGTACACATCAACGTACTCAACAAATGTCCCGTTTGGCTGAGCTGGACTAGCTTTATGTGGAGTTAGGCTCAAAGCAGGTTGCGTTTACTTTGTAAAGTTTTATTCATCTATGTAAGCCAAGTTATTATCCCAAAGAGTACCTCCTCATAGAGGAAATACCAAAATCCATAGTCAGAATCATCATTAATAGAACCATCATCATCATTCGTAACCAAATCCATAAATGGAACCATTGTATCTCGAACCATCTATAACGTTAATCAAAGAGGATCCCAAGGCCACTCTTAATTGTGAGCACGACTAATATATCAGTTTCATTCCCTCTGCAGAGGTCGCACACTTTACCCATGATCCGTGATTCCCTTTTCTGCCCGAGGAGCGCTACTCCACATTGATCACTTCATATGTGGTCTGGCAGGGTATCACTATGTAGCCCGTACAAAGATTCTCCTGGTGTGTAGCTACCCGTTAGGTTTCACGAGTCGTACAAACACATTACTCCTCCCTAAGGTGAGTGACTAACAAAACCAAAACGAATGAACCTCGGCACCCACCCTTAGCAGAGCAAGCACTATGCCCCAACCCCCATTGACGGCACAACGGTGAAGCAAACTACACCCAAGGTTCCTCCAATTAATCAGCTAAGGGCATCCCATATCACCCTCCTAGTTGCACTGTTTTCTCGGGTGGTCTCTCAACGAGAGACCCTACTCAGGAAATAGCTTGAGCCCCCTAAAATGCTACAAGTTCATCATTATATCAATAATAAAATCATCGTATCATAAATGTATCTCATCATGTTCATTGATTAAAGTGGAGCACTAGCATAAAGCTAACCAAAATAACCCAAAATGTGATCAAGGACAAGGAAAACAGAAAGCTAGTCAATCTTTAGGTTTCAATTATGTAATGTGGAGAAATGAATTATCATGTGAATAGGACATAAGTAGGTCAAAGGACACTTGCCTTCACCAAACAGATGCTTAGGGTCTTCAACCTTGTAGAACTCACGGAGCTTGTTCACTTGATCGTCGAAGCTTGATCATCGATTCCTCAAAGCTCAGGAACAGATCGCGTTCTATTCGCGACGCGCAGCGAATACGAACAGGCACAAGCAAACAAACATATACATGCACAAGAACACTACGCCATACAAAGAAAAACATTATAAAACGTGTAATATAAAAAAAGAGATAGCTTCTACGGTAACGCGAGAAAAAGAAACGCCAAGATCGAAGCTACGATTGAGAAGTTATCGTGTCTACGTTATACAAGTATGAAATATAATATTTAATTTGACATACTCGCGTTATTCAACATTTATTAAATACAACTAGAGCTATCGCTAGTTTTAGTTAATCGACTATGCTAACAACTTTCAGTTAGATAAGTAATTTAAATAATATTAGTGACTCTAAGCGAGACGAATTTAACGGCGCGAGACAAAATACGCAACGCGCGAAACACCACGGCAGCACGCGTGCGGCGCGGCCAACATGACACGCGAGGACTAATGAATAGATAGCATGTTTAAACTAAACAATTATTAATAAAGAATATTTAAGTTAAGGTTAACCATGTTGATGTTTATTTATAAACGCGCAAATTGAAACCCTAAATTAGATTTAAATTGAAACACTACTTTAATAACCATTGGTCAAACAAACATTTAAATAAATTAAATAAAATATGTAACAATAGAGAACAATGCTTCTAACATGTAGATAATTCACCTTCTTCTTCCTCCCTACTTCTCCTTCCTCTCACCATGGCAGGGGAGGAGAGGGGTAAAGGGGCAGGGGCAACACTGGCCGCGCGAGAGGGGGGGAGCGCCGCCGTGCCGGGGAGCTCAATACAAGAATATTGACCTTCCATGACATTCTGATGGTACCATGAGCACACAGAAGGTGCATAAGTAAAGGTCTTCTGTGACGAAACATCATAACTTATGACGTTTCTAATGAGGAATATTCTTAGGAACGTCATAATTTACCATAAGAATGTCATAGAAGACCTTTAATTACACACCTTCTATGACGCTTATGACACCATCGAAACATCATAGGAGTTCAATATTCTTGTAATGAGAGAGAGAGGGAGGAGAGAAGAGAGAGGGGCTGCAGAGGAAACAAAGAACTCCATGGGCGCAACAATGGAGGAAAGACTCAAAAGAGAAGAAACCCTCGCCGGAGCCGACAAGAAAAATGTCGATTGGGGACTGTTGACACCTTTTTAGGGCGCCAATCACTCAACACGAACCAGCGGTGGTGCTCTCTGCACAGGGGCGGACGGTCCGCGGCCAGGGGCCGGACGGTCTGCGGCCTGGTGCGAGGCTAGGTTTTCCTGCCTGACGGCCAGACGGTCCGCGCCCTAGGGCCAGACGGTCCGCACGTGCGCAGGGGCGGCGGAAGATCGTCGGCGGCGCCTGGATCTCGCTCCCAGGAGGGACCCCGTCGGGGAGGAGAGATCATAGGAGTTGTCTAGGCTCAGGCAGGCCAACCTAGACTCCTCTAATCGACGTAGAGTCGAAGAGAAGCGGAGAATTTGGGGATCGAGAGGCTAAACTAGAACTAGACTAGAACTACTCCTAATTGTACAGGAAATAAATGCGAAATAGAAGTGTTATTGATTCGATTGATGATTACAAATCGGTCGTATACCTCTGTATTTATAGAGGAGGGGGCTGGACCCTTCACAAACTAATCTCCCAAACTAATTCCGCGAATTTAGCTAACAACCATAGCACAAAACTCGGAACCCTAATCTGTTCTGCGCACGCGCGGACCGTCTGGCCCACAGGCGCGGACCGTCCGGAGGCTCAAATTGGTGCTCAACATATGCCCCCTGCTTTTTGGTGGAGCTGAGCAAACCAAAAGCAACTAACTCGATGTGATCACATCGGTTTTCTTAGGCATCTTGACACCTACTAGGATAGTACGCAAGGGTCTTGGTCCTAATGGTTAACTCAACGGACGTGACCTGTTTTGCTTTGATCGGACTATCAGTCCCAATATCGCCGAGTGTCATACTGGTCCTGACCAATTTGTCATCTTGCTTTCCTAACTTTTTGAGTGTTCTAGCGTAGCTCCATAGTCGACCAGGTCTTCTCCTTGCAGGTTGTCTTCCTCCATGGGTGTCGGTACTTCGTTGGAAGTGTCCTAGTGTAGTGCGGACGATCCGGCCTTAGGGGTTGTACGATGAAATCTGTTGTTCCTATTTCAATGACGTCCCCTTTTATCTTACTGTTAGAGGTCGTAGTTATATACCCCCCTACCGGATTAGTCAGCCTTTGGGACCGGGTGGTTCGACAATCTTGCTGGGCTTGTGCTCGTGGACCAGATTGAGGGGCTCTCAATTGGTCTTGTACTGGAGGCGTCAACCTGGCAAAGACAGATGACTGGGGTGCCCCCCAAGCGGAGTATTGTGGTGTCCCAAAAGGATATGGTGGCATACCCCACATCTGATTCGAGATATATTGTGGTGGTGGTATGTATGTATAATGATATGACATAGGTGTGTATGGGAGTGGAGTTGTCCATGTATGTACGTTAGGTCTTAGTTGGACATTATGACCTCCCGTCCTTTCTGATTGATGAGGTGGTCCAATCGGTCTAACCTGCTGTCGCTCCTGGGTGGGTAAGCGAGACCGCTTTGGAGGCCGATCACTGGGGTTGGCCTTCTTTTTCACATATTTAGACAATAATTGATCAAAGGTCGGGCTAGTTTTTACCAACTGACCAGTGGCCTTGAACGTGTTAGTTTTCCACGTACCTATTTCTGGTCGTCGTGGTTTGAAGGTACGTGGTCGCCGTGGCTCCTTGTCGTTGTCGGACCGTCCGCTGGAACGCTCCGAACCATCCGGTGATGTTACGGACCGTCCGCGCCTGGGCATCGGACTATTTGCGATGCGTAGTATGGGTTCTCGTGCATGTCCCCTGGTCTGCGCTTGCCCTCCAGTGCCGGTGGTTGTGATGGTCACCTTCAGTGTCTCCCCTCCATCAGGAGTCTTCTCGGCCACCACTTTCCTACAAGAAATTTTGTTGTTTCCATCGGCCTCCCGTGCGTTCCGATGATGACTTATTTTTCTTTGCCCTTATCGGCTGTGTTGGGCCGAATTAGGATCTTTTTTTATTGAAGTCGATCACATTCATTGGGAAGGGCTCCGTGTCCTCCTGAAATTTCAATCGTCCCTCGTTAATGGCCGATTGGATTTGTCGTCGAAACACATTACAATCATTAGTGGCATGGGAAAATGAGTTGTGCCACTTGCAATATGCGCGACGCCTTAGTTCGTCGGCGGGTGGAATGGTATAATCGATCTTAATGTTACCATTTTTCAGTAATTCATTGAATATCTTATCACATTTGTCGACATTAAATTTAAACTTAACCTCCTCCTGTCGTTTCTTTTGAACTGACTGCAAGGAGGAGCAAGCCGAAGATTTGGCCTGCTCGGGCCAAACTATTTCGGCAGTGTAAACTTCTTTTGGTTCATCATCCAAACTACTTTGATTGTGTTCTACTATATGGACATTATGATGAACCGTTTTGACTAGTTCTTTGCTTTGGCTTTCACAAGCCGAAGCTCTCTGATGTAATTGTGCTAGCGTAAAGAATTGGATGCCTTCTAATTTCTCTTTTAAATAATAGCGCAATCCATTAAAGGCTATTCCCGCCAGTTGTTTATCTATTAAATGAATTTGAAAGCATCGGTTTCTCGTATCCCGGAATATCCGGATGTAATCACTAACCGATTCATCCTTTTCTTGTCGTAGGGCCACTAAGTCTACTAAATCTAGCTCGTAATCACTAGAGAAGAAATGTTCATGAAATTTCTGTTCTAAATCTCCCCATGACAAAATGGAATTAGGAGGGAGCGTGGCATACCATGTGAATGCAGTCCCTGTTAAAGATAATGAAAATAAACGTACACGGAATGCTTCGGTGTCGGCCAATTCTCCTAACTGTGCTAAGAACTTGTCTATGTGCTCACGCGTGCTTTTTCCTCGGTCACCCGAAAACTTTGCGAATTCGGGTATTCTGGTCCCCTGTGGGTATGGGAGACGGTCAAATTGGCTATTATAAGGTCTCCGATATGAATGCCCCCGGGGACTATACTAACTCCAAGCTTATCTCGGAACGCCCCAGCTATTTCCTCTCTTACTATATCGATGGCAGCCGGTGGGAGACCACCGGCTCTTTGGTCTAATATGGGTGAGTTTGTTTGGATGTTGGTATGTTGTTTTCCTCTCCATTGGTTTGGGTTTTGCGGTGTAACACCCCAGGGTCCACAAACACCCTAGAATGCTACTAAACTACACATCTAACATTCGTATATAAAATTTTGACAGCATCTCCTTTGAAAATTGCATAAACGGAGAAGCAACAAAGTATAAATAGATATCATGATAAGAAAACATAATAGACATTAATAGTCTGCTAGCAATGGGAAGACAACCATAACGGCATGAGCTAAATTAACCAGTGCGCACAACTAGTTAGAAACAAACATCCTTTGACAAGAAGCTTCTAATTAAATCATGACTGCGACTAAGCAGCGTTATTATAAGAGTGAAGGTAGATGTGCTGCTACTTCCCACTTCCCTTGATGAGCAACAAGCACCTGCATTGAGTAATGCAAGAGTGAGATGAAACATCTCAGCAAGCGAATTATTTTGACGAGATATTTAAACCACAAATTGAATTCATCAACATTTTAAAAGAGTCACAATTAAAATCAGAAATACTTGTAGATATAGAACTCAGTAGTCCCACTATAATCAATACCATCTCATTTCCTCGACCAACCACAATAGGTTCTATAACACTTCCCTGCGTCAACAATACCTGCAAATATCACTTCAATGTATGCATAGGAATGCAATGTGTAGGTACTCTATCTTCATACCTCTGGGGGTATAAAACCACATCATCTACAAATATCACTTCAATGAATGCATATGAATGCAATGCATAAGTCCTCTGCCTTGATACCTTTAAGGGTATGAAGCCGCATCGTACCCCTCCTCGGGCAACGTACGATGCTAAATTGTACGGGTACGGTCGGACCATAGGTCACGACAAAACTTCAGATGCAAATGAGTCATGCAATGTATATGGCATGCTGCATTTATCAGTAAACTTCACTTCCTTCAGATACAATACAAACCTCAAATAATACTTTATTTACCTTCAGATACAATACCAACCTCAAATAATACTTCATTTACCTTCAGGGGTGTGAATTAATCTCATGAATCATACTCGAATCATAATCATCATCAATATATGATTGAGCATCAGTATAATGCAAGCAAGTAAAGCATCACCATAGTGTCCAACTATGAAAGAATCCAATACTTCTGAATATTAGAGTGTAGGCAATAGAAATAACAGGTCAGAACGGAAGCAACCACCGCTACATTCACTTGCCTTCATCGAAGAAGAAGAAATGTACTATACATGATCTGGAGTGTAGCCACCTGCTAGCGGGCATAAAACTTAGTACAAATATTTCACAAACATTTACCATCAATCAACAAAACACTCCTACACTTGAAACCAAGACCCAGTGAAAAGACTCCCACCCTGAACCACATGCCATACAGCAGCAACGCTGTTTGTTAATTTTGTATCTTTAAAATTAAAACAGCGTGATATCAAACAAATACTCTAGGAGTATCTACACAAAATACTCTACAACTTCAGTATTCAATAGATAATTAAATTCTGCCATCTACATGTTCTAAAACATCTGACAAGATAACTGACTGAATCTGTTTTAGATAGCAGTATGGTTAACTTTAAAATTCGATATCTCCCAAACTACTGAACCAAAAATTATGAAATTCTGCTGGAAGTAAGAACTTTTATCCCTCTACAAAAGTCTCCATAGTTGGAAGAGCCAATTCGGCCATTTACTAGATGAAACCCACCAGTGAACAGACCCACTCATTTTTGTCAGGTAAACAAGAACAGCTACAGTAAAACAAACATAACTAGAGTTTCACAAATCATATGAATGCACTCTTTAACAATATGGAAAGCTTATGAAATTATCTACAACTTCTTTTACCAACTCACAGTTTAATTTTGTTGATAAAATTGCCTAACTCTTAAGAGAACAGATTCTACATAGAATTATGAGACTAAAAAACTGCTATAATCAAACTTCCATAACTTTCTGTTCTGATGTCCGATTGAGGTGTTCTTCACGGCCACGGAAAGATCTACAAATTATCTACGACTCATATATAGACTTTTTATTTTTTTCTGAGGCCACTAAGACCACGGAAAACTAGCATGAACAGAAACTATCGAATCTGCCATTCTGCAGAAAACTAAATTCGAGATCAAAACCTAACCCCACATCAAATCCAACCTCTAATCCTTTAATTCCCATGATCCACAACCTCCAAAAGCATATAATTACAGGGAGGAACAAGGATCTCATCCATACCTAGGGTTTCCCCAAGAAATTCTACAAGAAGAGATGGGGAAGAACGTCTCCTTGATCCTCTCTTCCCCTCCTCCTCTTCTCGATCCTTGCTGCGCGGGGGGAGATCTAGAGGGAGGAGGAAGCCGTGGAGAGGGGCTGCCATGGGAGGAGAGGACGGCCAGCCCAAGGGGAAAGGAGGGAGGGGCGGCCAAGTGTGGGAGGGGGGAAGGGGTGGCGGCCAAGTAGGGGCAAAAGGGGGAAAAGGCCACCACTAGGGTTTTCTTTTCGGGAGAAAAGAAGCGACACCACAGATGACTCCGACTTAGCATCCAACGGCCCAGAACCCTTTTCCCACATCCACGCACCAAAGATCAACCTTTGGCAACTTTTTTTGGGACATTACACTCTACCCCCCTTAAAAAGAATTCGTCCTCGAATTCGTCCACTCCAAACAAAACATCCAAGGTACCCCATATAGCACCACCATTCCAAAACATGGGTCATTATTGGTCTTAATTAACACAATAACTTCTACCTCGGACTAAATGTCTATGGAAACTACACCACCTGACATCAAGCATGAACCAACATGTAATGAAGCTCAAACCAAGTCATAGATGCAATCAACACTACGATTTCACAACATCGAATTTGGATGCAGCCATACATCCGCATCAATGTCTTAAAACGACACTCTTTTATGAAGGGGTAATATGCACTAAGCACAACCTTTACCAACTTCAACAATTCACTTTAATTTAATGGTGAAACATCCACACCAGATGAATGTATAAGAAGATCAAACACCTCACCTCACAGCACCACGAAACTAGTTCTATTGAAACAAAACTCCTAATCTTCCTAAACCTTGTTCTTGCCATAATGAAAAGATAATCATGTAATCTAACATTCTTTGCACCCCATAAAAGGGAGAAAATCTATAGAACTAATGGAGCAATAAAGCCAACAAGAAGCCAATAACATTCTGCGGCACATTTCATCGAAGAAATGCCAAAAGCTCCACAAAGAGCACTGACTGCACAACAACACAATACTTGGTTAACCAATGTCACTATACTCCATCCAACAACTCAACTAGGAAAAAAATATCTAAACTAGTAAGGTTAACCTACACATAACATAAGTCTTCATCTACTGTAGTCAGAAACTTACATTTCATTCTATCATACGATGCACTCAAAGTACCAGACATACAAAGTCAATAATAACACCTAATCCTTCACACATTTGACAAACATATTAAGCTGATGTAAAAACCACATCATCTAGGAGTAGGTGACTAGCCACACCCAACCAACTCTAGGCTAGGCAATGACTTCCTTCAAACCAATAGATAGGTGGTCTAAAAAAAGGCTCCACAAGCATGCATCGAAAAGGGAACCATCAGATCCTCAATGTATCAATACATAATCAATGGATCAAGAGAATCAAAGATTTATTCTACAATTAGTATGACTAACAGGCAACCACTTTAAACCACATCTAGGCTTTGTGGCAACTAAAACACACAATAGGAGAGAGACATGTAAGCCATTCTGGCTATGAAAAGACTTCCCCCAAAAATCCATATAAAGTACCAATATTCATTTCTTTCAGAACTGGTTTCTCAACATAAACAATCATTCTTTGCAATGATAGTTAGAGCTATCCACCAACCGCTCAACAACTTAAATTCAAATTGATGATTACCTTGTACCCCAAAACACGCAATTCACACTCCTCTTAGAAACATCCACAATCAAGCATATATAACAATATTATTGTAATAAAACTCAACCATGAAAAACATGGTGAAAACAACATAGGCATACTTGTATATCACAAGCATAATAACAACTTCATTCTCACAAATGACCAGCGATATCTACCGCATTAATAAAACAATATCAAAATTTCAGAAATAAATTATATCAAGCATTAAGCCATAAACAACTTACCACATCACCGTAAAGGAATAGGGAGGGGTGAGGTTATTGTCATCTGCACTTCAAAGACACTAACATATATTAAAGATATTTAAACCCATACCCTTCCTATATGTGTGAGTGTGTCAAATTTATCTTCAAATTGCCAAGAATCTAAAGCCTATGCTTTGATACCAACTGTAACACCCCAGGGTCCACAAACACCCTAGAATGCTACTAAACTACACATCTAACATTCGTATATAAAATTTCGACAGCATCTCCTTTGAAAATTGCATAAACGGAGAAGCAACAAAGTATAAATAGATATCATGATAAGAAAACATAATAGACATTAATAGTCTGCTAGCAATGGGAAGACAACCATAACGGCATGAGCTAAATTAACCAGTGCGCATAACTAGTTAGAAACAAACATCCTTTGACAAGAAGCTTCTAATTAAATCATGACTGCGACTAAGCAGCGTTATTATAAGAGTGAAGGTGGATGTGCTGCTACTTCCCACTTCCCTTGATGAGCAACAAGCACCTGCATTGAGTAATGCAAGAGTGAGATGAAACATCTCAGCAAGCGAATTATTTTTGACGAGATATTTAAACCACAAATTGAATTCATCAACATTTTAAAAGAGTCACAATTAAAATCAGAAATACTTGTAGATATAGAACTCAGTAGTCCCACTATAACCAATACCATCTCATTTCCTCGACCAACCACAATAGGTTCTATAACACTTCCCTGCGTCAACAATACCTGCAAATATCACTTCAATGTATGCATAGGAATGCAATGTGTAGGTACTCCATCTTCATACCTCTGGGGGTATAAAACCACATCATCTACAAATATCACTTCAATGAATGCAATGCATAAGTCCTCTGCCTTCATACCTTTAAGGGTATGAAGCCGCATCGTACCCCTCCTCAGGCAACGTACGATGCTAAATTGTACCGGTACGGTCGGACCATAGGTCACGACAAAACTTCAGATGCAAATGAGTCATGCAATGTATATGGCATGCTGCATTTATCAGTAAACTTCACTTCCTTCAGATACAATACAAACCTCAAATAATACTTTATTTACCTTCAGATACAATACCAACCTCAAATAATACTTCATTTACCTTCAGGGGTGTGAATTAATCTCATGAATCATACTCGAATCATAATCATCATCAATATATGATTGAGCATCAGTATAATGCAAGCAAGTAAAGCATCACCATAGTGTCCAATTATGAAAGAATCCAATACTTCTGAATATTAGAGTGTAGGCAATAGAAATAACAGGTTAGAACGGAAGCAACCACCGCTACATTCACTTGCCTTCATCGAAGAAGAAGAAATGTACTATACATGATCTGGAGTGTAGCCACCTGCTAGCGGGCATAAAACTTAGTACAAATATTTCACAAACATTTGCCATCAATCAACAAAACACTCCTACACTTGAAACCAAGACCCAGTGGAAAGTCTCCCACCCTGAACCACATGCTATACAGCAGCAACGCTGTTTGTTAATTTTGTATCTTTAAAATTAAAACAGCGTGATATCAAACAAATACTCTAGGAGTATCTACACAAAATACTCTACAACTTCAGTATTCAATAGATAATTAAATTCGGTCATCTACATGTTCTAAAACATCTGACAAGATAACTGACTGAATCTGTTTTAGACAGCAGTATGGTTAACTTTAAAATTCGATATCTCCCAAACTACTGAACCAAAAATTATGAAATTCTGCTGGAAGTAAGAACTTTTATCCCTCTACAAAAGTCTCCATAGTTGGAAGAGCCAATTCGGCCATTTACTAGATGAAACTCACCAGTGAATAGACCCACTCATTTTTGTCAGGTAAACAGGAACAGCCACAGTAAAACAAACATAACTGGAGTTTCACAAATCATATGAATGCACTCTTTAACAATATGGAAAGCTTATGAAATTATCTACAACTTCTTTTACCAACTCACAGTTTAATTCTGTTGATAAAATTGCCTAACTCTTAAGAGAACAGATTCTGCACAGAATTATAAGACTGAAAAACTGCTATAATCAAACTTCCATAACTTTCTGTTTTGATGTCCGATTGAGGTGTTCTTCGCGGCCACGGAAAGATCTACAAATTATCTACGACTCATATATAGACTTTTTATTTTTTTTGAGGCAACTAAGACCACGGAAAACTGGCATGAACAGAAACTATCGAATCTGCCATTCTGCAGAAAACTAAATTCGAGATCAAAACCTAACCCCACATCAAATCCAACCTCTAATCCTTTAATTCCCATGATCTACAACCTCCAAAAGCATATAATTACAGGGAGGAACAAGGATCTCATCCATACCTAGGGTTTCCCCAAGAAATTCTACAAGAAGAGATGGGGAAGAACATCTCCTTGATCCTCTCTTCCCCTTCAATTCAACGTGCTCCTCCTCTTCTCGATCCTTGCTGCGCGGGGGGAGATCTAGAGGGAGGAGGAAGCCGTGGAGAGGGGCTGCCATGGGAGGAGAGGACGACCAGCCCAAGGGGAAAGGAGGGAGGGGCGGCCAAGTGTGGGAGGGGGGGAAGGGGTGGCGGCCAAGTAGGGGGAAAAGGCCACCACTAGGGTTTTCTTTTCGGAAGAAAAGAAGCGACACCACAGATGACTCCGACTTAGCATCCAACGGCCCAGAACCCTTTTCCCACATCCACGCACCAAAGATCAACCTTTGGCAACTTTTTTTTGGGATATTACATGCGGCGTGTTAATACATGCCCTATTAGGCTCATAGGACTGGCCATTCCTTTCTAGCCTTCTGGGGGCCAGAAAGTACTCACTCTCACAGGTTTGGTAGGTTATATTATGGTGCTGGTGTGTCCCATGGTGAGATGGGGAGTTTAGCTGGGACGGATGCAGAGTTGGATATCCATCCTCCTCAAAAAACTCTGTGCTGGACCGTCTGGCGTTATATTCGGACTGTTTGGCGTCGTACGCGGACGGTCCAAATGGGTTATCTAGGGTTTGCATGGTATGTGGCGGCTTGGGTGCGGGCCTCGGTAATTCGCTTCTAAAAATGGGATCGGCCGCCGCTTGCCCGGACGGTCCGCGTTCACGTGCGGACGGTCCGGACATGCGCAGATCGACAAATTTATCGCCGATGTGCGTGGGAGGCTGTTGTTGCCCAGGGTACATGTCTATCGGCCTCCCATAAAGGGGTTGTGATTGGTCGTGACAACCTGTTGCCGATGAATCACGTGTGTATTCCCTCAGTTCAACCTCGTGCGAAGGAAGATTTGCAATAGTAGACTTATCAAGTGCACCCACTAGCCTTTTATGATTGTTTTGTATATCTCATACGATACGTTGCATCTGCTTTTGCTGTTCGTCTATGTAAGCCTTAAGAGATTGGAGCTCATTGGTGCTACTTACATTGGGGGTATTCGTAGTAGGTCGGAGCGAAGCCAGATCCGTCGCCCGTTGCCAAACGACTTTGTTGTTCCTATCCAGGTTGAAGTCAGCCAGGAATTTCTCCCTTGCTTCCTGGATCAGCTGCTCCTGACGCTCCTCGAATAGGAGCTGTTCTTCAACCGGCAAGGTTTCCCATGTCGGCTTGATGATATTGCTGGTGGAAACTTCAGAGCTATCCTTTGAACCGGCCATTGAGGGCCGATCTCGATAGGTCTATATGAAATTGTCCCCAGCGGAGTCACCAAAAAGTATGTTGACACCTTTTTAGGGCGCCAATCACTCAACACGAACCAGCGGCGGTGCTCTCTGCACAGGGGCGGACGGTCCACGGCCAGGGGCCGGACGGTCCGCGGCCTGGCGCGAGGCTAGGTTTTCCTACCTGACGGCCGGACGGTCCGCGCCATAGGGCGGACGGTTCGCGCGTGCGCAGGGGCGACGGAAGATCACCGGCGGCGCCTGGATCTCGCTCCCGGGAGGGACCCCGTCGGGGAGGAGAGATCCTAGGAGTTGTCTAGGCTTGGGCAGGCCGACCTAGACTCCTCTAATCGACGTAGAGTTGAAGAGAAGCGGAGAATTTGGGAATCGAGAGGCTAAACTAGAACTAGACTAGAACTACTCCTAATTGTACATGAAATAAATGCGAAATAGAAGTGTTATTGATTCGATTGATGATTACAAATCAGTCGTATACCTCTGTATTTATAGAGGAGGGGGGCTGGACCCTTTACAAACTAATCTCCCAAACTAATTCCGCGAATTTAGCTAACAACCGTAGCACAAAACTTGGAACCCTAATTTGTTCTGCGCACGCGCGGACCGTCCGGCCCACAGGCGCGGACCGTCCGGCCCCAGGGTCGGACCGTCCGGCGGCTCAAATTGGTGCTCAACAGGGACGAACCGTCGGTTGGATCGACAAATAGAAGACACCGGGACGAAGCTCTTGACAAGACAAACACAACGGTACCCTCGGATTCCACTGACGACGCACGGATCGAAAGTAATTGCTCGCCGGAGTTGGAACCGTCCCGAACTTCGACGAGCAATTCCGAAAGTTTCATATCTAAACTCGGGAAGGGGTTTTGAAATTTGGAAAGGCTCGGCGAGAGGATTCCCGCCATATATATTGCTAGTGTTTTAAGATATTTTATTTTTCGTAATTATCTTATTTTTAAAATTAAAGATAATTCTAGAAAAAAGCTGAAATCGTTTTTAATGTCCGAAAAATATCCGGATGGCTCCACAAATTTTAGGAAAATTCTTAGACATGATTTGGCACTCAATGAACTAAAAACATATTTAGAACTTTTGAAAATGTTTTTAAGTACCTCAAATAAATAGATTTTGAATTTTGAAAAATAAAAAAAATCAGAAAAATATGAAAATTTATCGGAAACTTCTACGAGGCATATTAACTTGTTTCAAACACCTTTTGCACTTAAAAAACTATACAACGGCATTAATGCAACAACCAAAGCACCTCTACGGCTCACTTCACTAGACTTATGTCAATATATAACAAATTAACTCTCCATTATTTAGAAAAAAGAGAAAGAACACAAAGAAAGGAGAGGATAACACCTAAATTTGGTGGATATTAGAAAAAAAAATTTATAGCCCCAAATTCAGGGTGTTACACTTGTGCATAGACGAAGCGTCTTTATACACTACATTAGTCGAAGGTTAGCTTCGTCTGCCCGTAGAAGTGTTTCTGAAATACACTTGGTCATGCCGAAGCAACATGTTAGATAAGTGATCGTTTATTCGTAAACAAGTGATCTTCGGCATAATAGGGCCCCAACAGAGGCTCTCCACAAAACCCATTAACACCCTATCCACGCACCACAACCTTTTGTGACTTAGTGGAACCCTCAAACCTATTACCTGATGGTACGTTAAGAAAAGGAGCGAGTTGAAAGAGACTCTATAGCCTTGGTGGCTTCCTCAACAACATTGATGTAAGCAAGCCTTTTGGTGAGCTAAACCATAGGATAAATTATTATTTCTGGTGTGTTGTTTTTGTTCTTCCATATTACTTATGTTTGAATTTTCCTTTTAGGGTTTGCACTTGATCTACACTCTCTACAAATTCTAGGTGTAACAACAACTTTGAGAAGGTCAACACACTCCCTAGGAAGACTGGTGTTACAATCGATCTAAAGTGTTCATACATTCCATTCCACTGTAGTTCAATATGTGAAACAGGGCTCCATAGGGACACATAAAGGCTCCACAATCTGATAGTCTCATCAAATTTGTAAGTTTCAGAACAATGAACATATTCACCCTAACCCTTCTAGACTTTACAAGATCCTTTCAATTGGTATTAGAGACTAATCCTCATGATTGACACTTAACCATGTGAGGAAAATGACAAGTATTCGATAAAGGGTTCAAGGGGTCATGGAGGGGAAGTTGATGATGCTTTAAGGACGACTCAAGCAGATATGTGTACAACCCCAGGGAGTAGAATCCCACAACGGGTCTCAAAGATCTTCCAAGTCTAAAAGACATGCCAAGGGAAAGAATAAGGAGACTCAAGGAACCTCCAAGGCTAATAAGGAAAGGGACCCGAACAAGAAGAAGAGTGGCAAGAAGAAGGTTCCTTCAAGTACTCAACGAAGTAGTGACTTAGAGTGTGTTTGGTTTGAGGAATGAAGTGATCCATCTTCTTCTCACTCCTTACTTTTTTATTTGGTTTGTGGAATAGAATAGGTTGATCCATAACCATCCCATTCCTTATAAGCTAATAATTAGTATATACATGAGGAGTGGGTTGATTCCACCAAAATTGATGGAATGAACTTATGATACATCACGTCATGAAGCATAGAGTGACTCCACAAACCAAACACACCATTAGAGAATCGAGATAATGAGGATGGGTAATGATGTGAGTCTAACATATAAGTCCTCGAGAATAAGTGCACTCGAAATTGGACACGAAGTGTTGGCAGAGCTCTTCACGAGACCAGATAGAAGCCTCAGACAAGTTCATCCGCCTTGAGCGAACAAAATTGGTCAAAGCCACATGAAAGTAGCTCGTCATCACTTCTCCGCCACCCCTGACGGCGAGGATGGCGGCGGAATAGATCTAAAGAAACTTGATGGGGGTTGATCATGCCATGGTACTTACTCAGAAAATCTACTGCTAGACCACGTAGCGGACTGCGGTGGCGAGGGCCTTGCACCCTACCCCAAACAGATGAACTATAGGCATGATTGGTTGGGGAGTGGCCCAACTCAGCCTAGGTATTTTTTTGAAGCCAGGCTGAGATGGGAAGGTCTCAACAGGGCCATGATGCGCGGCGGTTTGGTTTGGTTTCGTTTGTGAGACCGTTCCGGCTGAGTGAAGAACCTGATTGATTGCTTGAGTGAAAAATATTTTATATAGCAAGTGAGATCTGGTTTTGTTCTTAGAAATAGCAGGAACACAAAAGTGAAATTGATTTTCTTAATTGGATACATTAGTCAAGAAATATATATAACAAGAAAACTAATTGAAATCAGGTTTCAGTGTCCACCATGGCTGAGTACATACAGCCAGAATGATCTTCCCTCCCCAGCTTGGCCCCGAGAATAGCAGACAACCAAAATAGCACAGCGGAGAGATGCAGACAACCAAAGTAGTAGGGTGTGCAGTGGGTGGTTGAGTTGGGCAAGAGCCTGTTTCCTCATGGAGATGCACCAAAGTGAAAGAATGCGAACTAATTTCTTTGTTTTTCGTAGCATACAAAACTCGTCTGTCAGCCACTCTCCACAAAGTATAACTTATATCAACAAAAGAATGCATATCAACACAAGTAAAACTTTGTGGTAAACAATATCCCCTGGTCTGTACGTAGCTGTAAATAACGCCACCTGCTGCTTATATATATAACTTACTTAACAGACAACAGATGGCACGTGGTATTCCTCCGTTTCTACAAAGTACAAACCTTCCACTTCCCTAGCAGTTGATGCCACACGTCTGGGTATCCGGGCCAGTGACGCGGGTGGTGAAGGGGTCGATGCGAACCCACAGCAAGGAGAAGATGGACGCCAGCAGGATGGCCCAGACGACGACGATGGTCGGGGTGCGGTTCTGCCTGCCCATGAGGCCCTTGAGGAACGGGTACAGGTGGACGATGACCCAGAAGGCGAAGAAGAGCTTGCCGAAGAGCGGGCCCCACGACTGGTACCCGCTGTTGATGGCGTAGGAGATGCCGGCGACGACGCCGACCAGGTTGATGATCAGGATGGTGGTGGGCGGGATCAGGAGCGTCGTCCACTTGAACATGTACAGCTCCGCGAAGTCGCCGTCCTCGTCCGAGGCCTTGGAGGTGACGGTGAAGTTGGTGTCGATGCCGGCCAGCACCTTGAGCAGGCCCTGGAACACGGCGAAGAGGTGCGCGGAGATGCCCCCGATCACCCAGAACTGCTCGTTCCTCCACCACTCGTCGATGCCCACCCCGCTCCACCTCATCTCCAGGATGCCCGTGGCGAAGATCGAGATGAAGAGGGAGATGAACCAGATGCTGGCGAAGTTGCTGATCTGCATGCATTCCATTCCAAGGTAGATTCTTTCTCATCAGCACCGCAGCACGTTGTCCAAATGCTCCCCTGCTGTAATAAAGAAAGAACGCTCTTATGCATGCTTTACCTCTGGAATGATGAACTTCCCGGTGAGCAGGCAGATGGCGGGCAGGATGCAGTAGATGAGAAGCGGGATGGACGTGAGCGGGTAGATGGTGGTGTTGATGTACGCGAATCTCTCCAGGAACTTGAGGCGCCCTCCGTAGCCGTACCACAGGGGGCAGTGCCGGCTGAAAAGGATCTCCACGGAGCCCAGAGCCCACCGGAGCACCTGGTTCAGACGGTCCGAAAGATTGATGGGGGCAGACCCCTTGAAAGCTGGCCGCTTGGGCATGCAGTAGATCGACCGCCAGCCTCGCGCGTGCATCTTGAATCCGGTGAGAATGTCTTCTGTCACAGAACCGTAGATCCAACCGATCTGCGCTTTTGAAATGAACTTGTTACTGCTAGCATATGTTTACCAAATGATAACATGCATCCATAGCTAGCTTCTTTCAGAAGAGATTATGTGGGGATTTTGTCACGTTACCTCAGTTCCCCATTCAGTCTTGTCCTCATAGCCACAGCTTATAACATGGATAGCTTCTTTCAGAAGAGACTCGGGAGTTGCGGACTGAGGAACACCACCATACTCCATCAGAGTGGAGGCAACAAAAGCTGCAGACTGGCCAAATCTCTTCTCCAGGCTCATTTGAGACATAAGAAGTGATTTCTCATCGTCAAATCCAGCGCCTGCCATGTAAAAAAAATTGACAGCATGAACACATGTTTCGAAACCCTCAAAATATACAAGAAAAGACAGCGTGAGACAGAAAGATAACACTTTTCAGGAACTAAACATCAGTCTTAACCGTGAACATCTAAAAACGCGAAGGTGTACCTTCAACTCCCTCCTCTATATCTTCAAGGTTGAATACTGGCACAGAACTGTCCACATGCTTCTGCGACTTCTTCTTGTCCGAGCCCTTCTTCTTTGATTTGCTTGCCTTCTTCCTACCTCCACATAGTGATGACAAGAAACCTCCCTTCTTCTGCTTAATTGGGGGCTCATAACCATATAGAGCTGTTCGGTTGAAAACACAGCCAGTTCCGACATAAACTGGTCCTTGGATACCATCAAGACCTCTCAAGTTAATCTGTGGCAGACAGAAACGCCCCCGAAAATTCAATTAGAAACTTATAGAATCCGTGCACGGTGCACCAAATAGTCGTAACATTGATGGAGAATATTAAAACAAAATCTGTGGCTTACATCGAAAAACACGGTGTTCCTGTTGGCATATCGATCATTCCTGTCAATGCCATCGAATCTCTGGGGAAACTGGACGTAGCAGACACTCCTTCCTAGGTTAGGATCCATAAGAAAGCACATAGCTTCCCTGAGAGCCTTACTATTGTTAATGTAGTGATCACAATCAAGATTCAACATGTATTGTCCATTGGTAAGCACAGCTGAGACTCGAACCTGTGAAAAAAGAGAAATCCACCGTCACAACCATCATACTGAAGTGCCATTGACAGTTTTTGCACTGTTTGTAACATATAACTACTTACAAGAGCATTCATGGCACCAGCTTTCTTGTGATGCTGGAATCCAGGACGCTTTTCACGAGAAACATAGACCAAACGGGGTAGCTCATTGCCCTCAGTATCAAGGCCACCACTGTGACCAAGGAAAACCTGAGTATGATCAGAAAGAGCAGTTAACAAAGCAAATTCCTTTCAAGAGAAAAAAGGGGGCGAAAACTATTATCAACCACATTAGCAGACAACTGAGTAACAGAAGTTTCATTCTGTAGATGCTAACCTGAATCATTCCAGGATGGTCCCTGGTATTGTTTCCTGGCCATGGTGTGCCATCTTGCATGATCCATCCTTCCTCAGGAACTTTCTGTGCCTTAGCAACAAGGCCATTTACCCTAACTTTAAATTCTTCATATTCTCTCTGCCATGTTTTTTTGTTAAGACATGTCAGTACTGGATTATAACTAAAAAACCATTATATAGATGTTTGCAAAGACAGACCTTCATGGCCCGGCGGTCTTTAACAAATGAAGGGTGCACTTTGTCCTTCAAGTAATCAATTTTCTGGGAGAAGTACCATTCAGGAGCTCTAGGTTCAATGTTGTACTTCTTAACAAATGGTACCCATTTTCTAGCAAACTCTGAAGTCTCAGCTAGTGCATCAAATGTCAGCATCGCAGCTCCATCATCAGATACATAGCAAGAGACCTTATCCACAGGGTAATCCACAGCAAGAATGGATAGCACGGTATTGGCAGTGACAAGAGGAGGCTCCTTCATTGGGTCGACTGTACTGACGAAAATGTCAACAGCAGCCAACTGAGATGGCTCACCTTCCCGATCATACCTGTTAGAGGAAATGGACCAATAACAAGCATAAGTGCTTGAACAATTTTACTTTGTGTTTGAACAACATACTAGAGAACTGGAAAAGAGATCACCTTAATGCCAGCCTATCAAGGTACGTCTCCCGGTTGATTGGAAACCACTTAGGGAACTGATCCAATATCCACGAAAGAGCAAACCAGATCTCACATATAACAGATAGAAGCCATAATGGGTATGCATTGCGCACAGGATTTGTGATACGGTAGTGCAAGAAGATGCTTAGAACAATCAATCGCAGCACAATGACCATCCTGTATGGATTTATCCTGGAGGAAGGAAGTGGAACTTTCCTAGATAGAGGCTGTCGAGTTTCGTCGTTCCTGGAATTCAGATGGCACAAAATTAATGTTCAAATATGTGTTGAAGAAAACATAGCAATAAAGGGTTGGATTGACACAATTGCCCACCGTTACAGTGATTTGAGCATGACAGGTTTGTGCATTAGTTGAAGTTATGCACATTTAACAATTCTAGGATATAAATATAATGTTCCGCTTTCTAGACTAAAGTACACCCTTCAGTTTGATTTTGTACTCGTCTTAATAACAGAATACAACGTGTGACCTTCCATAAAAGTGTAAACAAGTCATTAATTTGGGAACATAAAGGCAAACTTCCAATTCTTAAATTCATTTGCACAGAAGAAATAACTCAAGTTTTTGTTTTCCTTTTTTGTGAATGTGACCATGCTAATTAAATAAAACATTAGAACTAAACAACATATCATCCTGTAAAACATGAGTGAGCTGAAGGAGGGTGTTGAAACTCACAATAAGGCATCTTCCATGTTGTAATCAGTTGATGCATCAATATCACCAACACCCCGACCCTCAGAGGGAGCAATGCTTGTGCCATTCGTCATGGGAATCGTCCCCTTATCCTGCTTCATTTTCCAGCCATCAACCCTCTCTTTCCACGCAACATTCCCAATGCTACCAGAGAACTCCCTTGACGGATTTGCTGGCAAGGAGCAAGAAACAATCATTTAGATCTTCACATCAAACAGGCGCAATCTCAAACATGAGAGACCATGGCGAGAAATAAACATACGCGAATGGTTCACATAGGGAAATGGAGCACGCTTGCCAATGTTCCCAGTTGGGGACATCATATGATGGTCAGGGGAAGCACCAGGGATTTCTCCTGAGATCTGCAGATCAACTCAGAAAGTAAGCATAATTGTACATCCGAAGAATTTTTTTAGCACAATGCCTCAGTAGTAATGGCACCAACCTGGCTGTTAGTGACTGATGGGATGTATCCCCGAGGGATCTCGCCACTGTCATACTTGGTAAGCCCGATCTCGCCACTGTCATACTTGGGGCGACCAACATCCCCGCTGCCCCCAGCGTTCATGCGCCAGCTGCGCATCCTGTCGGCAATCTTCTGCTTCTGGTCTTCATTGCCAGATGCAGGGTAGTTGAAGTCGCTAGCGTCATCGGCATCAGTATCGTCTCCTTCCTCCCCACGGATCGCCGGGCTCCCTGAAGGATTCAATGATTCATACACAGCTCAGAGAATGCTTAACAAAACCTGTCTATCATCTTTTTGCTATTCTTGAGCAAAGTCCAGGATGTCACATCATATGCAACTCCAGTTATTGTTTTCACCCTAACTACAATTTAAGAATTCATACGAAGACAAGTCTAGGATCCAGTGATAGCGACAGAGCTAATATGCCCTCTCTGACCGAAAAAGCCATGGGATCCACGATCCATCACAAATAGAAACAATACCATTTTTTGCTGCTCCTGATCAAAGATCCGAACTTTCGTAGTCACTCCAGAATTAGGTTCAGAGATAGCTATACCAAACAAATGGAATGTAGAAGGGACTGTAGAATTACCCTTGTGGCGCTTGTACTTGGTCTTGCACTGGGGGCACGCCTGCGTACCGTCCTTGCGCTCGTACTCGTAGCAGGGGCGGCACACCGGAAAGCCGCAGACATCGCAGGCGGCGAAGACGTCCCCCTCCGCCGTGGTGCCCACGCCGTCGCCGCAGATCTGGCACACCTGTCCGCCACCGCGCCTCCCCGACTTCTGCACACACACACGCACACAGCGGATCGCGAGATTCGTCAGTCTTTCTCTCCCAGGATCCACCCGCAACACGGAACGGAATGCAGCTGAGATCTCCCGCCACTCACCACGCCGTCCGCGTCGCTCTCCATGGCAGGCAAGCTCGCCGAGAACCGTCGAGGGAGCTGGCCTGGAGCCTGGGGCCTGGGCAGAGCCGGCACCAGTCCCGAGATCCGAGCGGGGCACGGATCAACACCGCATCTCCCGCTGCGAGAGCGCTGCTGCTGCTAGTAGTAGTAGCGGGGCGGGGCTTAACTATACGGGGGGAGGAGGGACGAGAGAAAAGGACAGGGCACCGCACCGATGGAGGAAGCCGCGGCAACGTGAGTTGGTTCGGCTGTCGCTGTCGACGCGAGGGATTAAGAATTGACAAAAGACTATTGCAGCGGCGAGACGGTTTTGATCCTAGTTAATTCGCGTGCCTCTCTGGTGGGCTGGGTTCGGATTAGTTTAACGCCGAGTTGGCGGGAGGCGGTGTCGGGGAGCATGTGTGCCAGTGAGGCTATCGGCAGCGGTTCCCTCTAAATTTTTCCCCCTATATCACTTTTCTGGGTCACATCATCAATAGTGTATCCCCTACTTTCATCTCCCGCAGCGGTTTCCCCTAAATACTCTCCCTATATCCCACTACAATATAAAATATCATTTTATATACCTACTTTTTATCTACTATCAATTTTTCTTCTACTATTAATTGAAGGCGGGCCCACAGGAACAGTGGTAGGGGGGAGAGCGTGCGCGCGCTGCAGCTGAGGGGAGAGAGAAGAGTCCCGCGCGGTAGAGTGCGCGCTAGCGTGCTGCGCTGCGGGCGATAGCGCGTGCGCTGTAGCCGGCATGCAAGCGAGCGCGCGCCGTAGCGTGCGGCGCTGCGGCCAGTCTGAGGCGGAGGTGGAAGAAGGGTGAGCTGGCGCCGCGAGGGGCCCGCTTGGCAGTGAGAGGTCACTGTCGGTCCTCAGGACCGACGGAGGATATATGCTGGGACCTGGGGATCGGACTAATTGCTAGGTCCACGAGTGTGAAATGTGGCGTGTGTGTTTCCCATAAATTAAGTCCGACGGCTCATCATTACTGATCTATAGTTATTTTAGCTAGAACAATGGTAATGTAGGGAGTAATTAGGGTTTTTATGACAGGTTCTACTGATAACGAAAGCAAAAAGATCATGCAATGCAAGACTCCTAGGGTTATTATTACATGTAACATACACTATAACATCGTACACAACAAGGATTTTTCCATATGTCTCTTGGTGCCAACAGTAGGTACGGTTATTTAGATATTTTCAACGGGTAGAACATTTATTTAGGGTTCCTGGCATATATCGACACACATGGAAAAAAACTGCATATTGCAAAAAGCTATCATATAATTGGACATTTAAGCCTCCTTTGGATCAAAGGATAACTTCCTAAATCCTTCTCTTTTTCCTGTGTTTTTGAACTAATTCCTACGAAATTCATATATCATTCGTGTGAAATTTCTGCGTTCCAAAGAATGCCTTATTAAGGTCCTGCTTATTTACCCTCTAGATTATATAATCCAAGTTAAGAGACAGACAACCATTAGGTGCTTATATAATCCATAAGTTGGATTATATAATCCTAGAAGGAGACAAACAACACCTAATAGTTGGTATGAAACATGTGTATAGTATGGGGATAGATGTAGTAGACCCTAGCTAGTGGGTAAACAGCAAACTAATACGGACTACGTACAACATGGTTATGGATACATTAGTACTTAGATATGTGTGTTAGCTGCAAGAATTGATGGGAAATGTGATCGCAGGTACGGTGCGACACATCATCACCACTACTCTTAACTGAACATGGTCTCGTAAAATAAGTCGCCCTTTACTCCACTTACATATCCACAGTTCCTCTCACCTCGTTCATGCTTGGAAAAAAAAGAGAGGCATAGATCATAGATGCCATGCCATGCCATGTGAGGAGAGCCTCGCAATGGGGAACCTAAATGTATATTTTTTTTATTTTTTGTATTTAACGGTATGAGTGGCTCGGTCATTTTTGCAAGGTGACGGTCTAAGGCCGTAAGCGGAATCAGGGCATGAACAGTAAACATCCAGCATTCCAGCCGACAGGTAGAGAGAGTCCCTCGCTCTGGCTGTGGCCCCTATGGCGACCGACACGAAAAGGTGACGGGCCCACATGGTAGAGACACTCTCCTCCTTTTCTTTGGCTGCTTGTGCCTTGTGCAGTAGGTGGCGTTGGCGTGCGAGGTGTGCATCTCGTTTTCAACTTTGAAGGAGCCGTGTGTCGGCGGTGTGTGTGGGGGCGAGCCCGTGGCGTGTGGCGACTGGCGACAGAGGAAGGAGAGACGAGCTCGAGCTCGAGTCACCGACACACTTCATGGCCTGTTTAATAAGGCATTCTTTGGAACGCAGAAATTGGAGGGCATTCCCGTCACTCTGCCACAACCGTTTACGTGTAGCTCGAGGCTTCTGGCGTGGTGTGGTGTGCGGTGTGCCGTGGCAGCAGGCACGCCGGCGAAGCGACGGCGGGCGCGCACGAGGACCGCCCATGCGGCAATGCCAAAAAGGGCAAAGGTACTTTCTCCGAGAGGCTGGCAGGTGGGTCCTCTCCCGGGTGATAAACAGCTTCTGCGAACTGCTTCTTGTGTGCTGGCTCACTCTCGTCGGCCGTCGGGGCTTGCCGCTTTCTTTAATTATTTTTTTTACCGGAGAGACAACCTACTCCTTCTGAACCTTTTTTTTTTGGGAAACAAGGTCAACCTTATCTTCGTCCGACTTCCGGTTGCGACCGTACTAGTACTTGGCATTTCGGACATCTTCAACGCTTGTTGTTGATGGGTATTATTTAGTTTGAAAAGATAGAATTCATTTAACCGCCAACAAAAAAAGGTATTATAAAGTTCAGTAATTTGATGAGGCTAGTAGGTATTTGTTGCGCCCTCACAAAGCCATAATTCTGATTCCTCCCCCTCCTCCCTCCCCTCTTTTTTTCTTTATACCATGTAGATAATAGGTATTTCAAAAAGTTTCTTCAAAACTCAAGCATGTGCATTCACTACCTACCTTGATATATTCGTTGCGAATGCGGTTTCCGTGTTAGCAGTGGCGGACCTAGGGCCCGTCGACCCTAGGCGCCTTCCCGGACTCTGCTGCCGCTGTGTGCATGCATAGATTTATATTGCAGAACATGATCTAAACTATTAGTAATATTAGTAATATTTATATACCTAAGTGTATGTGCTAGTCCACTTTAAAACTGCGTGCTAGTCAGCTTCCAATGTATGAAAATATTAGTAATATTTATATACCTAAGTGTATCATAAAATTATATTCAATGGTTAATTTAGCGATGTTTATTGACAGAGGCGGATCTCGCATCAGAGCGTGATAGGCTTGATCTTTGCTTCCCACCTTCCACCTAACAACGACATTTGAAAAGGAACGGAGGAGTACGTAAATAGCTGCTACAAAATCAATCTCACAAAGATAGATTTGTAAAACACACAACCTTTATTAGACCACTAAACGCACATGTTCTTAGGTAACGACAAATTCCAGCCTCAGTCCTCTTAGAGAAGATGCAATATATAGGTTAAATAAATAGGTCCACTTTAAAACGCTTGTAGCAGCTCCACATTAGTGGATATGCATGTGTGGTTTGGCTTTGGCTAACCACTCAGCAAAATCCTTTGGAACAAAGAAAAGGTGGAGGAATTTTGGAGGATTAAAATCATATAGGATTTTTTTTCCTATATAGCCATTTCGAACAAAGGATCGAGTTCCCACAAATCCTATAAAATTCATATGGGATGGCTCATTGTACCGAGATTTTGGAGTGTTTGTAACAAGAGGTCCAACCTCTTGAAAACTCTCCTTTGTGTCTATCTCTCTCCTCTAGTATGTTCATGTGTTCTTCCTATGTTGTATCAAAACACTCCATTTGAAATCTTCATGTATTTTTAATTCATGTAGGATTGTAATTGTCATGTAACCCAATTTAGCTTTTCTTTGACCTTGATCTGGCTAGCCGTTGGTCCAATTTAAGAAGAGAGTAGCATATATACTACCCTAAAAAAAGGTAAACATACTTATTAATTTGGCCAGCCGTTGTCCAAATCTATAAAGTTTGGCTTCTCTTTGAGCCTAAACACGCTACATAGAAATGACAAAAGGAGAGAGTACGTCACTACAGTCTCTATGGTGCTATTAAAGCTCTGCTTGCATTTTTAGATGTATATCTACTCTGGCTATTCTTTTTTTTACATGCCATATTAGATTTATTTTAAGCCCAAATTTTAGTTTTAACCATTATTTCAAAAAAAAAATATAGCATACACATTAGCACGCATCATGAGATTTATAGCGAATACTTTTATAGTATACAATTTGAAAGCTTAAGAATGCAACGCAAATCAATCAATGGCCCTGTTTGTTTCGGCTTCTGGCAGCTTCTGGCCACCAAAAGCTGTTGCGGACTGCCAAACGCTCAGCTTTTCAGACAGTTTCTATAAAATTTGTTGGGGCAAAAACCATCCAAAATCAACATAAACACATAATCAATTGAGTCGTTGTAATAATAGGAATCTATCACTTTCTAGGTCCTGAGTCCTATGAACAACTTTATCTTTCTCCACACGTAATCATAATGATACTCAGATTCTTTCCATAGCCAGATTTTCTCCACAGCCAGATTTTCAGAAAAGCTGAACCAAACAGGCTGAATGTAACGCAATCCATACATTCACGAACCATGCATGGGACAGCTCAGAGGGGCGGTAGCAGAGCCCTGTTTGTTTGTTCTCCTCTCAAATAAAAGAAACTAGTAAATTGCTCGCGCCTAGGGCGAGTCATTTGAGCGATGTGGTTACAGTTACACAATTCTAAAAGTACAATTTGGTAATATATTACCAAAAGTATATTCAAATTCGTCTTTTGAGCGGTGTGGCTACTTTTGGTAATACATCATCAAACTAATAATAACCTTTGGTAGCAAAGGAAATAGCTGTCATGGTGATCATGATCGCAGTATAAGTTGAAACCTTATCACCATGCAAAAGTGATTTACAACCAAATAGGTATGATCCGATTAATAAATTTGTAGCATGGAAATTTAAAGATTAGGTACAATATGGCAATACAATTGCGCAACATGCAACATGAATATGTGGAAAAATAAATTAGGTGCATTAAGGTAGAGGCAAACCTCCTCTTTTATATCGAACTTGTCTGAAGTCGACTCTTTAACCAAGGAGCAAATGCATCCAACTGAATTTTCACAAGAAAATATCTGCCAAAGAATTTTCTCATAGCATATTCGTGAACTTCACTGTAAAGAAGGGTTGATTGAAGTCATTATGTAGGAAACTTAGAGTAGGTTGAAAATGTAAGAGTGTGTTTGGTTTGAGGAATGAAGTGATTCATCTTCTTCTCACTCCTCACATTTTTATGTACAAGGTTCCTATTCTTCTTAAGAAGTCCACTGTGGTACCTCTGCAGAACAGAATCAGATGTAAAGAAACAATAAATGCAACAAATTTCTCTACATATGTATAGATAGAACATGAAGAGGAAATGAATATGTAAGCTTTTCGCAGGGTATATATATGGAAATGTTGTAAGGCAATAAGTCAATATAGACATGAATTAATGGGATACAAATTAAATGGGGCGGGATGGATGTGTTATGTAAACGTACTTATTGTCCTCGAAGTTGAATTTGCTAGAAATTAGAGATGTTTTCATTAAGTGTGTGGGGCCATCCTACAGAATCAGTTAGAAAATAGGCTATGAAGGTGTTAGTAATCTCTGTAAACAAATATGGAAATAAAAATGTATATCTTGAAGACATGTACATTTATGGGAACCAAATGTGGATTTTGATTTGTCATTATATAAAGTCAATGTGAGTATTCATCTCAGTAACTTGAATATCCCTTACATATTACGATGAATGTACATGTATGTACGTAGATATAATCATCAGAAACTGCATGTACTATCTATGTATTTGTCAATGTAACATGAATAGAAAATGAATGTATAATGTTACCGTGGAGTATATGTATAGAAATGTAGCAAGGAAATAAGTCAATATAGACATGAATCAATGGGCTACAAATAAAACAGGGGGAAGGGTGGATGTGGTAATTAAACGTACCTGTTGTTGGAGTTGAAGCTGTAGGAAATTAGAGATGGTTTAGTTCAACGCGATGGACCAACCTGGGATCTGGCCGTGTGGCTGCTGGTGTTCGTCGGCAACCATGGCGCCGTGCGATTGCTGCCCGTTGGTGTGGCCTGCGCTGCTGGTGGCCGGTAGCTGGCAGCCGGAGTGCTGGACGCCGGTGGCTGGCGGCCTAGGATCTGCCCGGTGGCCAGCTCCTACCTCGGTGGCTCGGTACCTGTGCTGGTGGCTGGGCGGCGCTTGGACTTGGACGCAGCCACGCAGGACGCTTGATGCCTACTGCCTACTGCCTAGGTTGGGGTGGGGTGGGGCGGTGCCGTAGTGCGGCAGTGGGCAGTTCACATGTGGGATGTGGGCGACGCTTCAGAGAATAAGGACACATCTTGTTTTCTCCCCGTTCCCATGGCCTCTTCGGTTACGATCTGGAAGAATCGAGCATCCGGTCGAGAGTAGGAATCGCAACGTGTTTGTAGCCGCCGTTGGCAACTGATCGGACGGGTGAGAACGAAGATGACATGGACACTATGGCAGGGCATCTTTGCTCCCGTGGTTGAGAAGCCAAAAAAGGCGGACTAAACTGCACCGTTAGATGAGGAACCTGCGGTCAAAATAAAAAGCGCTGTCGTGGACAAACGTAGGAGCAGATTTCCATTCTACTTTAATAATAAGGAAACTAGTAGCTAGTGCGCGCCCAGCGCGCGAGATTAATTTATTTGTTCAAAAGTGTTTGATAGTAAAAAAAGGTAGTGTCGGCGTTTCGAGACCGGGGGGTCCCTAAGCCGACGAGTGAGTGTGCCGCGTGCCCCAGCCCAGATGGGTCGAGCGCGTGGGCGAGCGCGAAGGGGGGAAGAGCGGAGGCGGCCGGAGCCGAGTCGAGAGGGAGGTGGAGATCCCGCGGCCTTCGTGTTCGTCCCGCGCCCAGGTCGGGTGCGCTTGCAGTAGGGGGTTACAAGCGTCCACGCGGGTGAGGGGAGCGAGCGGCCCCAAGAGAGCACCTGCCCCTGCCCTCGTTCCCGCGGGGCCAACCTTCTCTAAGAAGGCCCTGGTCCTTCCTTTTATAGGCGTAAGGAGAGGATCCAGGTGTACAAATGGGGGTGTAGCAAGGTGCTACGTGTCTAGCGGGGGAGAGCTAGTGCCCTAAGTACATGCCAAGGTGGCAGCCGGAGAGATCTTGGCACCCAGCTGGTGTGGCGTCGTGGCTGTCGGAGAAGCAATGGAGCTTGGCGGAGGGACAGCTGTCGGAGTGGTTGGGCCCTTGCTGACGTCCCCTTGCTTCCGTAAGAGAGCTGAGAGCCGCCGTCGTCATGGGTCTAGCGGGGCGCCATCATTGCCTATCTGGCGGAGCTAGCCAGATGGGACGTCGGTCCTGTTCTCTGCGGCCCGAGTCGGCTCGGGGTAGGGTGATGATGGCGCTTCCTGTTGACGTGGCGGACTTGTGCCCTAGGTCGGGCGACGTGGAGGCTCCTCCGAAGCCGAGGTCGAGTCTGTCCTGCATGGCCGAGGCCGAGTCCGAGCTCCTGGCTCGGGCGAGGCGGAGGTCGTTCGGCAGAGGCCAGAGCGGAGTCCGACCCCTGTGGTCGGGTGAGGCGGAGTTCGTCGTCTTCCGGGGCCTTAGCCCGAGTCCGAGCCCTGGGTCGGGCGGAGCGGAGTTCGCCGTCTTCCGGGGCCTTAGCCCGAGTCCGAGCCCTGGGTCGGGCGGAGCGGAGTTCGCCGTCGTCCGAGGCCTTAGCCCGAGTCCGAGCCCTGGGTCGGGCGGAGCGGAGTTCGCCGTCTTCCGGGGCCTTAGCCCGAGTCCGAGCCCTGGGTCGGGCGGAGCGGAGTTCGCCGTCTTCCGGGGCCTTAGCCCGAGTCCGAGCCCTGGGTCGGGCGGAGCGGAGTTCGCCGTCTTCCGGGGCCTTAGCCCGAGTCCGAGCCCTGGGTCGGGCGGAGCTTCCTATGGCGCCTTTGGCAAGTCCTGGCTGCCTGTCAGTCTCACTCTTGTCAAGTGGCACCGCAGTCGGGACGGCGCAGGCGGCGCTGTCCTCTTGTCAGACCGGTCAGTGGAGCGGCGAAGTGACGGCGGTCACTTCGGCTCTGCCAGAGGGCGTGCGTCAGGATAAAGGTGCCAGGCTACCTTTGCGTTAAATGCCCCTGTGACTCAGTCGGTCGGTGCGGCGATTTAGTCAGGGTTGCTTCTTATCGAAGGCAAGGCCTCGGGCGAGCCGGAGATGCGTCTGCCGTAAAAAGGGGGCCTCGGGCGAGACGGAAACACCTCAGGGTCGGCTGCCCTTGCCCGAGGCTAGGCTCAGGCGAGGCGCGATCGAGTCGCTCGTATGGACTGATCCCTGACTTAATCGCACCCATCAGGCCTCTGCAGCTTTATGCTGATGGGGGTTACCAGCTGAGAATTAGGCGTCTTGAGGGTACCCCTAATTATGGTCCCCGACAGTAGCCCCCGAGCCTCGAAGGGAGTGTTAGCACTCGCTTGGAGGCTTTCGTCGCACTTTTTTGCAAGGGGACCAGCCTTTCTCGGTTGCATTTTGTTCTGGTGGGTGCGCGCGAGCGCACCCGCCGGGTGTAGCCCCCGAGGCCTCGGAGGAGTGGTTTCACTCCTTCGAGGTCTTAATGCCTTGCGTAACGCTTCGGCTGGTCTGGTGGTTCCCTCATGCGAACTGGCCGTAGCCCGGGTGCACTGTCGGGGCCCAAGTTCTCGGGCTGGTATGTTGACGGTGTCAACGGTTTGGCCGGAGCCGGGTTTGCGAGAGCAGCCCCCGAGCCTCCGCACAGGGCGAGAGGACGATCAGGGACAGACTCGGCTTTTTTACATACGCCCCTACGTCGCCTTTCCGCAAGGAGGAGGGGGGGAGAGCGCCATGTTACCCTCGATGGGCACCGAACATGGTGTCTCCGGTGAGCTGCAAGCGGGTAATCCGAGTGGACGTCCATGCCCCGTTCGTTGGGGGTCGGCTAGGGGCCCGGAGGCACGCCCAAAAGTACCTGCGGGTGATCTGCCGGACCCGGTCCCCTGGCGACGGGGTCTGAGGGCTCGATGCCTCCCTCCGATGGGATTCCGTTACAGGATCGTTCCCGCTGGTCTCGGAAATGTCCTAGGGTACCTCGGGAGCGCAGCCCGAGCCTCGGTTATGTATCGAACGTACCCCTGGTCATCCCTCGCTCGGTGTCTGAGGCGACTGTGAACCCTTCGGGGGGGCCAGCCTTCGAACCCCTGATCAGTAGCGGGCGCGGAGCCCAAGTAGCCTGAGGCGGCCGTGGAACCTTTCGGGAGGCTGACCTTCGAACCTCTGACCATTAGTGGGTGTCGGGCCCACGCGATCTGAGGCGGCTGTTGAACCCTTCGGGGGGCCAGCCTTCGAACCCCTGATCAGTAAGGAGGCTCGGAGCCTAGTTCCTTCATGGGGAAGGATCCCTTTAGGGGTATCCCCTTTCCCGGTCCCTGTTGCAAGAGATAGAGAAAGAGGAAAAAGGAAAAAGGATACGAAATTGAACGACGTGGCGTACCTTTTTTGGCGCGGTTGTTTTGGCGAAGGCGAAGCGTCGCCAGCTGCTCCTGCCAGAAGCGCCGCCTGTCCAGCCGCGGGGTTAATGCGACGGGGCGAGTAGTTGGCGAGGCTGCCGTTGCGCGTGCGTGAGCCATTCGAGGAACGGGTCACGGGCGCGTCGTCTTCACGCCGTGAGAGGGGGTTCTCTCGCTGCCTCCGGATGGGACGTGAGCTTGGATGATGGCGTGACCGCTGCTCCCGCGTGCCTGCCACCGTCATTACTGCCGGCTCACTTTTGACCGCGTTTGACCGCTGTGCCAGGCTGGCGCTGCTGGGTCACGCGCTGGGTCGCCTCGGGTCGCGGTATCGGTTCCGCAATCGAGGAGGTGCAGCGATGGCGCAAGTGGCACAGTTGCTTGCATGCAGCATCCAGCGCGCCGGTCGCGCGACGCGTGGGCTTGGGCCTCCGTGCTGGCACGTCAGGAGTCGGAGAGGCGCGTCCACTTGGCGCGGTTGCATGCCGCCTGCATGGCCGCCCGCCCCTTTCGCCCGTTGGTCTAGGCAAAAGTGGAGGGTCACTTGTAACCGCTGGGTGGTTGCGTGCGCCGTGCGCGGCGGTTTGGCTTCTTCTGCTCGGAGCCGGTCTGCATGACATGCGGGACCCAGCCCCCGCGCCGCAGGGGAGGGCTTTGGAGGTGTGTTGGAGAAGACTCAGCCCGTGATGGTTGGGGGGCGCAAGCAGGGAGAGTCGCCTTTAAAAGGAGGGCGACCCCTTCCGTAAGGCGACCACGTCTTCTTCCTGCCTTATGCACTGTGTTTTTTCCACCTTCCAAGCCCCCGGATGGGGGAAACCGCCGTCTTTTCGCCTCATCGTTGGAGGAACGCAACTCCATGGGAGTTGGTACCTTTCAGCCATCGTTCGGCTTCAAGGATTTTCATCATGCGGCCCGGCTGTACCCCTCCACCGGCGGTCACCCAAGATGGCGACCTCCGGCTTGATGGTGGGGGAAAGCGAGCCGGGCTGTGGCCTCTGCCCCTCCCTCAGCCTCAAGGATTTTCATCACCAGGGCTGGGGAGGGGAGTGTGCCGAGTTGAGGTCGGCCCCTGCGTGGGCGGTGGCCCCCTCCTTCCCTCAGTGATCGGGGGGAAGGGCGGGAGTCGTCCCTGGCGCTGACAGCTGCACCGTGCCCGGCTCGCTGAGCCGAACGGCTTCGGAGCCGCTCCCGGTGCCGCCTCTCGCCACGGCAGCTGGAAGAGGTTCTTCCGCCGGCGCGACAGCCAAGGCTGGCTACGGACCGACCTCCAACTCTACGGCCTTCTGCCCGTCCTTGCCTCTCGAGTTTGGGCAAGGGCGGGGGCCTCCCAGCAGCAGCATCCGCCCCGAGGTCATCACTGCTGCTGTTTGGCCTCCCGGGACAGAAGTCTTCATCGTCGCCACTGTCGGGGCGGGCGATGACAAGCCGTTCGTCGGTCTTCTGTTGCTCCGCAGGCCTCTCCCCCGTCGAGTGGGGTTGTTCGTACCTGCGGAGCCGGAACCGGAGTTCCGTTTGTAATGGCACTTCGAATGCTAGGGTTTTTTGTTCATTTCGGCTTTCGGGGCCTGAACATGTATGTAACTTCGGCACGGAGCCGTGTTTTTTCCTCATTTCCGAGCACTAAGACTCGTCTGTTGACTATCTGAACCGCTTCACCAAGCATGAGTCACCCCGTGTCAAGGTGACAAGTGAGGTATCCATATCCCGGAGGCGTAGGAGTCCCTCGGCTCGGTCGGCCTTGCTGTCCGAGGTTCCTCTAGCTTAGTTAAAGAGACCCCTCGGCCGCTCTTCGACGAGCCAAGGCCAGGGGTAGCGATATCAGTATGAACAGAGGCGGAGTTGGCTCGAAAATGAAACCTGGTTGGCCGGAGCCTAGCCGGGTTGTCCGTTGGCAGGACCGACGTCGGAGTTGATCAGCCGAGGCTCCGGACCGGGCTGGCGCCCTCGGAAAATGGTTGGCCGAGGCCTCAGGGGTGACCGGCTGAGCCGCCTGCTCGGGTCGGATTCCCGGAGAAGTCCCTGACAGCGATTGCCCGGGCGTGGTGATGACGTCGTCCTTCGGAGCGGAGACCCTCGGACCGCGTCGCCGTCCGAGGCTAGGTCGGGCCTCGCCGAAGGTGCCGTCGATGCCGAGGGTGTTGCTGCCCCCTTCCAGCGTCAAGACCCGAGCCTGCAGGATCAGATTGTCTTGTAGCGTGCGCCTTGTGCGGCCGTCGAGGCCAGAACGCACACCCTCGCTGCGTTGTAAAGCTGCGTCTCTTTTCCTCTTGTTTCGAGTATCTGGACTCTTTGTCGGTAACAGGGATGTTTGTGCGAGCGAGAGTTGCTTCTCGCGGAAGGTGATGAGTGAGGTATCCGTATCCCGGAGGCGTGGGAGTCCCTCGGCTCGGTCGGCCTTGCCGCTTACGCGTACTTTCACCCGTCCATGAGGCCCTGTCACCGACTCGGTCGAGAAGGCTCGAAGGATCGCTTCGGCAGAAAGGCTTCCGAACGTAAAGACTCGTTCGATCCGTGGAGCCACTTTATCCGAGCGCGAGTTACTTATCGCAGAAGGTGATGAGTGAGGTATCCGTATCCCGGAGGCGTAGGATTCCCTCGGCTCGGTCAGCCTTGACTGCTTACGTGTACTCCGTCGTTTCCAGGACCCACTTTTCGAAGTAGTCAAAAAGCACGAAAGATATTCTGGTAAAAGAGATTCTTTTTCGAGGAAAATTTTGACGCAGAGGGGGTTTCCCCCCTTTTAGCCCCCGAGGGAGGGTCGGGCTTTGCCGAGGCGAGGCCGACCCTTCCTTGTTGACTAAACTTTGCGTGGGTGCGAGGTATATGAACAACTTGGGAACATCTTAAGGGTAGAAGCGACGTAGCTGTTGGATGTTCCAAGCGTTGCCGTAGACCTCGCCTTGACTGTTGGCCAGCTTGTACGTTCCGGGCTTCAGAACTTTGGCGATGACGAATGGCCCCTCCCAGGGGGGCGTGAGCTTGTGCCTCCCTCGGGCGTCTTGCCGCAGCCGAAGCACCAGGTCGCCCACCTGGAGGTCTCGGGGTCGGACCCCTCGGGCGTGGTAGCGTCGTAGGGACTGCTGATACCGCGCCGAGTGTAGTAAGGCCTTGTCCCGAGCCTCTTCCAGCTGGTCCAGCGAGTCTTCTCGGCTAGCTTGGTTGCTTTGATCGTCGTAGGCTCTCGTCCTCGGGGAGCCGTATTCCAGGTCCGTGGGCAAGACGGCCTCGGCCCCGTAGACCAGGAAGAACGGCGTGAAACCCGTGGCTCGGCTCGGCGTCGTCCTCAGGCTCCAGACCACCGAGGGGAGTTCCTTCATCCATCGCTTGCCGAACTTGTTGAGGTCGTTGTAGATCCGAGGCTTGAGCCCTTGTAGAATCATGCCATTGGCACGCTCCACTTGCCCATTCGACATGGGATGAGCTACGGCAGCCCAGTCCACCCGGATGTTGTGATCCTCGCAAAAATCCAAGAATTTTTTGCCGGTGAACTGGGTGCCGTTGTCGGTGATGATGGAGTTTGGGACCCCGAAGCGATGGATGATGTTGGTGAAGAACGCCACCGCCTGCTCGGACCTGATGCTGTTCAGGGGTCGGACCTCGATCCACTTGGAGAATTTGTCGACGGCGACCAGCAGGTGCGTGTAGCCCCCGGGCGCCTTCTGCAGAGGGCCGACGAGGTCCAGACCCCACATAGCGAAGGGCCAGGTGATGGGTATCGTCTGCAGAGCCTGAGCGGGCAGGTGGGTCTGTTTCGCATAGAATTGACACCCTTCGCAGGTGCGGACAATTCTAGTGGCGTCAGCCACCGCCGTCGGCCAGTAGAAGCCTTGCCGGAAAGCGTTCCCGACGAGGGCTCGAGGCGCTGCATGATGGCCGCAAGCCCCCGAGTGTATCTCTTGCAGGAGTTCCTGACCTTCGGCGATGGAGATGCACCGCTGGAGGATGCCCGAGGGGCTGCGGTGGTAGAGCTCCTTCTCATCGCCCAGCAAGACGAACGACTTGGCGCGTCGCGTTACCCGCCGTGCTTCGGCCTGGTCGAGGGGTAGCTCTCCTTGGCGGAGATATTGCAGGTACGGGGCCTGCCAATCCTGATCAGGCGTGACCCCGCTCTGCTCCTCTTCGATGCGCAGCGCCTCGCCCTCGGGAGCCGAGGGTTCCTCGGGCCGAACCAAGGACGGCTCGGGCTGGGCCGAGGTTACTTCGGACGGGGCCGAGGGCGCCCCGGGCTCGGGCGTGTCGCTGATCTTGATGGAGGGTTGGTGCAGATCCCGGGAGAAGACGTCCGGGGGAACCGTCGTTCGCCCCGAGGCTATCTTTGCCAGCTCGTCCGCAGTCTCGTTGTAGCGCCGGGCGATGTGGTTAAGCTCGAGCCCGTAGAACTTGTCTTCCAGGCGTCGAACCTCATCACAATAGGCCTCCATCTTCGGGTCGCGGCAGTGGGAGTTCTTCACGACCTGGTCGATGACGAGCTGTGAGTCGCCGCGAGCGTCGAGGCGTCGGACCCTTAGCTCGATGGCGATTCGCAATCCGTTGATCAGAGCTTCGTACTCAGCCACATTGTTGGACGCCGGGAAATGGAGGCGCAGCACGTAGCGCAGGTGTTTCCCGAGGGGCGAGACGAAGAGCAGGCCCGCGCTGGCTCCCGTCTTCATCAGCGACCCGTCGAAAAACATGGTCCAGAGCTCCGGTTGGATCGGAGCCGTCGGCAACTGTGTGTCGATCCATTCGGCTACGAAGTCCGCCAGTGCCTGGGACTTGATGGCCTTCCAAGGGGTGAACGAGATTGTCTCGCCCATGATTTCACACCCGCCGGGCGCCTTCTGCAGAGGGCCGACGAGGTCCAGACCCCACACAGCGAAGGGCCAGGTGATGGGTATCGTCTGCAGAGCCTGAGCGGGCAGGTGGGTCTGCTTCGCATAGAATTGACACCCTTCGCAGGTGCGGACAATTCTAGTGGCGTCAGCCACCGCCGTCGGCCAGTAGAAGCCTTGCCGGAAAGCGTTCCCGACGAGGGCTCGAGGCGCTGCGTGATGGCCGCAAGCCCCCGAGTGTATCTCTTGCAGGAGTTCCTGACCTTCGGCGATGGAGATGCATCGCTGGAGGATGCCCGAGGGGCTGCGGTGGTAGAGCTCCTTCTCATCGCCCAGCAAGACGAACGACTTGGCGCGTCGCGCTACCCGCCGTGCTTCGGCCTGGTCGAGGGGTAGCTCTCCTTGGCGGAGATATTGCAGGTACGGGGCCTGCCAATCCTGATCAGGTGTGACCCCGCTCTGCTCCTCTTCGATGCGCAGCGCCTCGCCCTCGGGAGCCGAGGGTTCCTCGGGCCGAACCGAGGACGGCTCGGGCTGGGCCGAGGTTACTTCAGACGGGGCCGAGGGCGCCCCGGGCTCGGGCGTGTCGCTGATCTTGATGGAGGGTTGGTGCAGATCCCGGGAGAAGACGTCCGGGGGAACCGTCGTTCGCCCCGAGGCTATCTTTGCCAGCTCGTCCGCAGTCTCGTTGTAGCGCCGGGCGATGTGGTTAAGCTCGAGCCCGTAGAACTTGTCTTCCAGGCGTGGAACCTCATCACAATAGGCCTCCATCTTTGGGTCGCGGCAGTGGGAGTTCTTCACGACCTGGTCGATGACGAGCTGCGAGTCGCCGCGAGCGTCGAGGCGTCGGACCCCTAGCTCGATGGCGATTCGCAATCCGTTGATCAGAGCTTCGTACTCAGCCACATTGTTGGACGCCGGGAAATGGAGGCGCAGCACGTAGCGCAGGTGTTTCCCGAGGGGCGAGACGAAGAGCAGGCCCGCGCCGGCTCCCGTCTTCATCAGCGACCCGTCGAAAAACATGGTCCAGAGCTCCGGTTGGATCGGAGCCGTCGGCAACTGTGTGTCGATCCATTCGGCTACGAAGTCCGCCAGTGCCTGGGACTTGATGGCCTTCCGAGGGGCGAACGAGATTGTCTCGCCCATGATTTCCACCGCCCACTTTGCGATCCGTCCCGAGGCCTCTCGGCACTGGATGATCTCCCCCAGGGGGAAGGATGACACCACAGTTACCGGATGAGACTCGAAGTAATGTCGCAACTTTCGCCTCGTCAGGATCACTGCATACAGCAGCTTCTGAACTTGTGGGTAGCGGATCTTGGTTTCGGACAGCACCTCGCTGACGAAGTAAACTGGCCTCTGAATGGGCAATGCATGCCCCTCTTCTTGCCTTTCTACCATGATCGCGGCGCTAACCACCTGAGTGGTAGCGGCGATGTAGACCAAGAGGGCTTCTCCATCAGCTGGGGGTACCAAGACGGGCGCCTGGGTGAGGAGCGCCTTCAGGTTCCCGAGAGCTTCCTCGGCTTCGGGGGTCCAAGTGAAGCACTCGGCCTTCCTTAAGAGACGGTACAGAGGCAGGCCTCTTTCGCCGAGGCGCGAGATGAAACGGCTCAAGGCCGCGAGACATCCCATGACCCTCTGTACGCCTTTTAAGTCCTTGATGGGCCCCATGCTGGTGATGGTTGCGATCTTCTCCGGGTTGGCTTCGATGCCCCGCTCGGAGACGATGAATCCCAGGAGCATGCCTCGGGGCACCCCGAAGACACACTTCTCGGGATTGAGCTTGACGCCCTTTGCCTTGAGACATCGGAATGTCACTTCAAGGTCGGAGAGAAGGTCGGAGGCTTTCCTTGTCTTGACTACGATGTCATCGACGTAGGCCTCAACCGTGCGACCAATGTGTTCGCCAAACACATGGTTCATGCACCGCTGGTACGTTGCACCCGCGTTCCTCAAACCGAACGGCATGGTGACATAGCAGTACATGCCGAAGAGCGTGATGAAAGAAGTCGCGAGCTGGTCGGACTCTTTCATCTTGATTTGATGATACCCTGAGTAGGCATCGAGGAAAGACAGGGTTTCGCACCCAGCAGTGGAATCCACGATTTGATCGATGCGAGGTAGAGGGTAGGGAACCTTCGGACATGCCTTGTTGAGACCAGTGTAGTCTACACACATCCACCATTTCCCCCCTTTCTTCCTCACAAGCACAGGGTTGGCAAGCCATTCGGGATGGAATACCTCCTTGATGAACCCTGCTGCCATTAGCTTGTGGATCTCCTCGCCTATCACCCTGCGCCTTTCCTCGTCGAATCGGCGCAGAGGCTGCCTGACCGGTCGGGCTCCGGCCCGAATATCCAGCGAGTGCTCGGCGACATCCCTCGGTATGCCGGGCATGTCCGAGGGACTCCACGCAAAGACGTCGGCGTTTGCGCGGAGAAAGTCGACGAGCACTGCTTCCTATTTGGGTCGAGCCCGGAACCGATCCGGATCTGCTTGGAGGTGTCGCCACTGGGGTCGAGAGGGACGGCCTTAACCTTCTCCGCTGGTTCGAAGTTGCCGGCGTGTCGCTTCACGTCCGGCACCTCTCGGGAGAGGTTTTCCAGGTCGGCGATGAGGGCCTCGGACTCGGCGAGGGCCTCGGCGTACTCCATGCACTCCACGTCGCATTCGAACGCGTGTTTGTACGTGGGGCCGACGGTGATGACCCCGTTGGGGCCCGGCATCTTGAGCTTCAGGTAGGTGTAGTTGGGGATGGCCATGAACTTCGCGTAGCATGGCCTCCCCAGTACTGCGTGGTAGGTTCCTCGGAACCCGACCACCTCGAACGTCAAAGTCTCCCTTCGGAAGTTGGAGGGTGTTCCGAAGCAGACAGGAAGGTCGAGCCGTCCGAGGGGCTGGACGCGCTTCCCAGGAATGATCCCGTGGAAGGGCGCAGCGCCTGCTCGGACGGAGGACAGATCGACGCGCAGGAGCCTGAGGGTCTCGGCGTAGATGATATTGAGGCAGCTGCCCCCATCCATCAGGACCTTGGTGAGCCTGACGTCGCCGATGATGGGATCGATGACGAGCGGGTACTTCCCCGGGCTCGGCACGTGGTCGGGGTGGTCATCTTGGTCGAAGGTGATGGGCTTGTCGGACCAGTCTAGGTAGACTGGCGCCGCCACCTTTACCGAGCAGACCTCCCGACGCTCTTGCTTACGATGCCGAGCCGAGACATTCGCCGCATGCCCTCTGTAGATCATGAAGCAGTCACGGACCTCGGGGAACTCTCCTGCTTGGCGATCTTCCTTTTTGTCGTCGTCGCGGGCCCTGCCACCCTCTACGGGTGGCCCGGCCTTGTGGAAGTGGCGCCGAAGCATGACGCACTCCTCGAGGGCGTGCTTGACGGGCCCCTGATGGTAAGGGCACGCCTCCTTGAGCATCTTGTCGAAGAGGTTGGCACCTCCGGGGGGCTTCCGAGGGTTCTTGTGCTCGGCGGCGGCGACAAGGTCCGCGTCGGCGGCGTCGCGTTTCGCTTGCGACTTCCTCCTGCCTTTCTTCTTGGCGCCGAGCGGAGTAGACGCCTCGAGAGCATCCTCCAACGGGCGGCCCTGGGGCTGCTTGTCCTTCCGGAAGATGGCCTCGACCGCCTCCTGGCCAGAGGCGAACTTGGTGGCGATGTCCATCAGCTCGCTCGCCCTGGTGGGGGTCTTGCGACCCAACTTGCTCACCAGGTCACGGCAGGTGGTGCCGGCAAGGAACGCGCCGATGACATCGGAGTCGGTGATGTTGGGCAGCTCGGTGCGCTGCTTCGAGAACCGCCGGATGTAGTCCCGAAGAGACTCTCCCGGCTGTTGCCGGCAGCTTCGGAGGTCCCAAGAATTCCCGGGGCGCACGTACGTGCCCTGGAAGTTGCCGGCGAAAGCCTGGACCAAATCCTCCCAGTTGGAAATCTGCCCCGGAGGCAGGTGCTCCAACCAAGCGCGAGCAGTGTCGGAGAGGAACAGGGGGAGGTTGCGGATGATGAGGTTGTCGTCGTCCGTTCCACCCAGTTGACAGGCCAGACGGTAGTCCGCGAGCCACAATTCCGGTCTCGTTTCCCCCGAGTACTTTGTGATAGTAGTCGGGGGCCGGAATCGGGCCGGAAACGGCGCCCGCCGAATGGCTCGGCTGAAGACCTGCGGACCGGGTGGTTCGGGCGAGGGACTCCGATCCTCCCCGCTGTCGTAGCGTCCCCCACGCCTGGGGTGATAGCCTCGGCGCACCCTTTCGTTGGGGCGGGCCCGACGGTCGCGATGAGGGTACTCGTTGCTGAGGTGGCCCGGGGCCGCAGGCGCGGTGTTGCGCGTGCGCCCGGTGTAGGCCAAGGCTTCCCGCATGAGTCGGGAAGTCACGGCACGAGGTTCCGAGGGGTACCCCTGCCTTCGGGAGGCAGAGCTCTCGGCCCGACGGGCCGCAGCGCCTTCCAGGAGATGCTTGAGCTCTCCCTGGATTCGCCGACCCTCGGTGGTTGATGACTCCGGCATCGCGCGGAGGAGCATCGCCGCGACTGCCAGGTCCTGACCGGTCCCGCCGGATGCGGGTGGCGGCCTGTCCCTGGCATCGTTGGCGATGCTGTGCTGGAGACCCTGGGGCAGGTGACGTATTTCTCTGGCCGGGGGCTGGCCCGCCCATACCTGTCCAACGTCCCGGCGGATCAACTCGAGCGCTCCTGCCCCCTCGTCGAGCCCGGCCTGCGCCTCGCGGACTTGCTCGAGCTGTGGGTCAGTGACCCCCCGCCGGAACGGGGACCACAGCTAGCTCCCGCGGGATGTCGGCGCGAGGCACTGGCCTAGGGAGATCACCATCCTCCGGCATGCCGAGACGGTTGCCTCCGGAGGGATCCCCTAGCTCGACGTGGAAACATTCGCGGCTCGGGCCGCAGTCCTTGTCGTCAAGGCTGCGGCTGCCGTCGGAACAGTCGGAGAGGCAGTAGTCACATGCGGTCATGAAGTCCCGCATGGCACTGGGGTTGCCAGATCCAGAGAAATCCCAGCAGATGCTGGGGTCGTCATCTTCCTCGGACCCAGAGGGCCCGTAGGTCGAGACGCCCGTCAACCGGTCCCAAGGCGACCGCACACGAAACCCAAGAGAGGTTGCACTCGCCTCAACGTGAGCGCCCGCCAAAGCGAGGTCGCTAGGCGGGTTGAGGTCGAGTCGAAATGACGAAGGATGGGAATCAGTTGGTACCTTTTGGTTGATGAGGAGCGACGAAGTCACGTCGGGGACTGATCGCGCCGTCGTCCTGGGTACGAGGGCGACGTCCTGCAGGCCCTCCGTGAGCGTGCTGGCGTCGTCCACTTGCTCGGGGTTGGCGTGTTGCGGGGGGACGGCGCTCGCCGCCGCTTCCAACGCGAGGGTGACGCCCGACGCGTCCTCCGTTGGGGCGCTGGGGATGTCGATTCGCTCGACAGCCAACGGAGCGCAGCCTCCCGCTTGGCCTTGGTTGCCCCGCCTCCTCCTCCGATGGCGAGGGAGAGGACGAGGCGAGCTCGAATGTTGTTCTTCCCCCACGCGGGGAAGACGTCGTCGATTCCGCCGCCGGCGGGCGGGCTGTCGGCCACCATTGTCGTCGTCGCGCGGCGGTGAAAGGAGTATCATGTCGTAGCTGCCGTCGAAAGACATGAACTCGAGGCTCCCGAAACGGAGCACCGTCCCGGGTTGGAGAGGTCGTTGGAGACTGCCCATCTGGAGCTTGACGGGAAACTGCTCGTCAACACGCAGCAGGCCCCTACCTGGCGCGCCAACTATCGGCGTTTCGAGACCGGGGGGTCCCTAAGCCGACGAGTGAGCGTGCCGCGTGCCCCAGCCCAGATGGGTCGAGCGCGTGGGCGAGCGCGAAGGGGGGAAGAGCGGAGGCGGCCGGAGCCGAGTCGAGAGGGAGGTGGAGATCCCGCGGCCTTCGTGTTCGTCCCGCGCCCAGGTCGGGTGTGCTTGCAGTAGGGGGTTACAAGCGTCCACGCGGGTGAGGGGAGCGAGCGGCCCCAAGAGAGCGCCTACCCCTGCCCTCGTTCCCGCGGGGCCAACCTTCTCTAAGAAGGCCCTGGTCCTTCCTTTTATAGGCGTAAGGAGAGGATCCAGGTGTACAAATGGGGGTGTAGCAAGGTGCTACGTGTCTAGCGGGGGAGAGCTAGTGCCCTAAGTACATGCCAAGGTGGCAGCCGGAGAGATCTTGGCACCCAGCTGGTGTGGCGTCGTGGCTGTCGGAGAAGCAATGGAGCTTGGCGGAGGGACAGCTGTCGGAGTGGTTGGGCCCTTGCTGACGTCCCCTTGCTTCCGTAAGAGAGCTGAGAGCCGCCGTCGTCATGGGTCTAGCGGGGCGCCATCATTGCCTATCTGGCGGAGCTAGCCAGATGGGACGTCGGTCCTGTTCTCTGCGGCCCGAGTCGGCTCGGGGTAGGGTGATGATGGCGCTTCCTGTTGACGTGGCGGACTTGTGCCCTAGGTCGGGCGACGTGGAGGCTCCTCCGAAGCCGAGGTCGAGTCTGTCCTGCATGGCCGAGGCCGAGTCCGAGCTCCTGGCTCGGGCGAGGCGGAGGTTGTTCGGCAGAGGCCAAAGCGGAGTCCGACCCCTGTGGTCGGGCGAGGCGGAGTTCGTCGTCTTCCGGGGCCTTAGCCCGAGTCCGAGCCCTGGGTCGGGCGGAGCGGAGTTCGCCGTCTTCCGGGGCCTTAGCCCGAGTCCGAGCCCTGGGTCGGGCGGAGCGGAGTTCGCCGTCTTCCGAGGCCTTAGCCCGAGTCCGAGCCCTGGGTCGGGCGGAGCGGAGTTCGCCGTCTTCCGGGGCCTTAGCCCGAGTCCGAGCCCTGGGTCGGGCGGAGCGGAGTTCGCCGTCTTCCGGGGCCTTAGCCCGAGTCCGAGCCCTGGGTCGGGCGGAGCGGAGTTCGCCGTCTTCCGGGGCCTTAGCCCGAGTCCGAGCCCTGGGTCGGGCGGAGCTTCCTATGGCGCCTTTGGCAAGTCCTGGCTGCCTGTCAGTCTCACTCTTGTCAAGTGGCACCGCAGTCGGGACGGCGCAGGCGGCGCTGTCCTCTTGTCAGACCGGTCAGTGGAGCGGCGAAGTGACGGCGGTCACTTCGGCTCTGCCAGAGGGCGCGCGTCAGGATAAAGGTGCCAGGCTACCTTTGCGTTAAATGCCCCTGTGACTCGGTCGGTCGGTGCGGCGATTTAGTCAGGGTTGCTTCTTATCGAAGGCAAGGCCTCGGGCGAGCCGGAGATGCGTCTGCCGTAAAAAGGGGGCCTCGGGCGAGACGGAAACACCTCAGGGTCGGCTGCCCTTGCCCGAGGCTAGGCTCGGGCGAGGCGCAATCGAGTCGCTCGTATGGACTGATCCCTGACTTAATCGCACCCATCAGGCCTCTGCAGCTTTATGCTGATGGGGGTTACCAGCTGAGAATTAGGCGTCTTGAGGGTACCCCTAATTATGGTCCCCGACAGGTAGGTTTTCGTTTTATAAATAATTTTCACGAACATTCGCTCAGAGTTGTAATTAAAAAACAAAATAATAATATTGGAACATTAGAATCTGGACCGTTAACACAAACATAAATATATATGATCCTACTTCTAAGTTTATAGATTTCATAAAATACCAAGACAAATATCGTTCAAACTTATTGTTTTGACAAATACTTTAAGATGTAAGACATCATTATTATAATACTAACAATTAATAATTTAAAATAGGGATATATCTTAAATCAAATTTGGTAGAGATATAACTATTATTTCTGTTGTGACGGGGGAAACATTTGCGATACATACCTTTCAAATATAGCCCCGAAATTTATACTTTTAAACTATACAATAGTACAGATAGATTAAGATAGTGACAAAGAAGAAACTAAATTATTACATTTTCATAAAGGAGCTATCTCACTTGATTTACTCAATCATTTATAGCTGAATTATCTTTTTCTGCCAAATTACCTTTTTCTTAAAAAGCGAAATAAGATGAAATATAAACATGTACGTACATATATCAACAGAAAAAAATTAAAAAAAGGAAATAATAGGAAAATATTCTTTTAATAAAGAACTTACCTGCTTTTTTATTTCCTTTCTGCTAGTTAAGTCACTATCAACCTCTGCTTGAGATGTCAATAATTTAAATAACCACAAGAGAGCTGCTAAGACTATTTTCATAAAATATGTAAGAGGTGAATAATATCCTCAGTTTGGTAGAACTGAGCTGTATGCACGATCTGGTTCGGGTTATATAGCCTTCTATAAACAATGGACATCCATATTCAATATCTTACTGGCGCCTTTTTTAGAAAAAGAAAAAGTAACATAACAGTAAGCACACAATATTGAACCTATTTATGTTGAGATGAAGTCTCATTACTCGCATAGCACATCAATATGTCAGAAGAATACAGGAGGGGAGGCCAAGAACTATTCTCGTCATTAGGCCTGCAAGAACCACTGAGAAGCATTGGGGTTTCGTTTGCTTCTGTTGCTCCCATAGCGGGCTACAGAAGCCTTAGAAAGTTGCCGCCTAGATATTCATCTTTCACTGGCATAAATGAGACCGACATAAATGAAATGAATATCTTTGGTTGTCAAGAGCTCATTTGAAGTATTAAGAGACTGTCAGCAATGCCAGATCGCCAATGCATGCATGCTCATCAAGCCCCAGAAAATCTGCTAAAGAAGGCAGAACCTCGAAGGAGGTCTCGTCCACCTGTTTTACAAAAACTCTCCAAGCAAGAAATCCAATAAAGTTGTCTACCCTAGACGAAGAATTAGATCAAAGCCTTTTTAGGTGAAATGCCACTATGATGAGATCTTGTAGATTACAGGGAACATAATAAGCTTAGCAAAGTAGTTCGATGTCAGCGTTATGGATTGTCCAAAGCCTCCGGGTGGCAACTCAACCTTTGTTCCACCAAGCAAAGCTGCTGCAACAGCAAGTCAGAAGGTACAAATAAAACAGAAAGAAAATCCATACCAATAATCCATCTAATTCTACAATTTTCATGCCTACCCCAATAGTTATTGGGAATAAAACACTCTACGCACGATTCAGTCAAGGAAGCAAAATCCACATAGATCTAGGCACTAAGCGAAATGAATGCACCAACCACCAATTTTTAAGAAAACCAAGATACACCACATTTGTATAATGACTGGAAGAAATTTGCTGGTCCACCTTTGTTAGCTCAACTAATGCCTTGAGCCACCTTGTCTAGATGTGCATCACGGCCGCAGCAACCTGAAGACGCAAATATTCCGGTTCTTATCAGCATCGGTACAAAATTGCACCACAATGGCACAATCTCACATGACAGAGGAAAAAATGACTGGAAAAAGAACACTACCATTTGTCCAACATCTGCATTGTACTTACGATGTTGTGCTCCACCTTCCTTGGCTTAAGCCAACTCGTCGAGATGCCCATCATGGCCGCAACAACCTGAAGACGCAAGCATTCCGGTTTTCATCAGCATGGCACAAAAATTCCAGCACAAACTCACAAGACAGAGGGAAAAAAGGAGTGAAAAAAGAACACCATGGAAAGCGCATCACCAGATCAACGTGGACCGAGAGGTAGAAAACCAAATGAAGAAAATCAGTCGCGTGTGCGTGTGCAGAGAAGGAAGGGAATGGAAAGGGCGTGGTCCGAGACAAGACCTCGATACCTTGGTGTACTCACCTAGAATGGAATCTGTAGCGTGCCACTATACAGCGACAGTACTCGCACAGCTCCGTGCCCTGCGCCTCGTCCAACGCCATCGCCTCATCCTCAGCGGAGTGGTGGGAATACATGTTGCATACCGCGCCGCCGGACGAGCTTGCCATGTCGACGACGGTGATGGCCACCTCCATCCCTGGCACCCTCACTATTGCTCCTGGAGGCCAGGTCCGCTGCTATGCACCTCGCCACGGACCCACGGATATTTACTTCCACCTTGTGTGTGGCCGCACCGCCGCCAGTAGGAGAAGGAAAGGCGAGGCCGCGAGGAGATAGCGTCGTGGCCTGTCCCGACAGCGTGATGTCGTTTGAGGGGAGGGAGGGAGGATGGACCTCCTGGCGGCTGCCCGAGCGGGCTGAGCCGCACCGCGACGATTGTTTGAGGAGGAGGGATGACGCTTCGTCGCTTCCTCCGGCGTGGCATGGGAAGTTTGAGACAGAGGGGATGGAGCTCCTAGCGACAAACTGAGTCGGCACTGCGCCGTTGTGCCGCTGCGTGTGACTTTTTTTTCGGGTGAAAGTAAGGGGGCGGGGGTACGCGATGCTTCTAGTTATAGGACACCAACGACGCCAGGTGTCGGTGGATAGAGGATACCACGCGAAGTCGGACACAAGATGCTTGATATTGAACGTTGATTGGCCATCGAACGGTAGTCATTTTTTAAGGTTACGTGGCTCAACGTAGTGGGAGAGTTGCTCCTGCGGTTAATATAGTAAATGGCTGTAGGAAGGTAGCCAGCTAGCTAGCGCTGGTTCATGGCTGTTTGGGTTCCTGGCCACACCCGATGACCCTATCATGCACATGTGCCTGAAAAAAAGATAAAGAAAATCATAGATTATATATTGTTCTCCGTCAGTTACTACCGGCTTGGCAGTGTCAGAAGATACACACTGGAAAACTAAAGAACTCAGAGGAAGTGTCTAGTAAAATCTACACGCAGGTGACCGACGACGCTGCAACGTCACGTCAGCGTCGCACATCAACGTAGAAGCTGAATAATAGACTAATTATTAAACGGCGAAACACCTTTTTCTTAGAACAAATTAATCTTGGTTCATCACCTGGACTGGCGACGAAGACGACGACACGAGTGGGTGCATGACCATGAGCACGTTATAGCAAAATCGACAGGTTCTTAAAGCCAATGCATGAGCCGAGCGGTTGCTCCCAAGTCCCTGTCCGCTGTGAATTTCAGTTCCAGCACGTCATGGGGGATCCATCCATCCGTTGCTCGACCTGATCACGACAATTTACCAACGATCAAGCCAGGTCCAGATGATCTGGACAAGCTGCCCGACTCGGTTTTGTTCGCGTTCGTAGGCGCATCTATAAGTTTCTGTTTTTTTTTTTTTACATCTGAATGCGAATTACCAGATTTGGGTTTCATTCGGCTGCTAAAGTTTCCAACGCTACCGAATGAATTAGGCCCAAATGCTCTGCTGTAGCACTTGACATTTTGACGAATTGGTGCTAGTCCCGACCGGCACAACGCCGCGATTCGTCGTATGCTGGGGGGGATGCTACATGGCGCGTGGATCATGGAGAGCGTAGGTGGCCCAGATGTTCACGGCCCATATAGCTTGTGGCCCAAGACCCGCCTTCTTCGGGAACAGGCGGCTGTGCTCAGCACGTTGTCAGGTTCTCGTTCTCTTAAGGACTGTTAGGCTAATTATAATGGAGGTTTTATGAGGTGTTTTATGTATTAATTAGCCTGCCACGTCAGTTATTTGGATGACATGTCACATCATTTAAGAAGGAAGAGTTTTATAGAATTTCATGGGGAAGAAACCATGTTAACTCGTTTCCAAAGTCTTAGAAACCGTGTGAAACCTCCACTGAGAGTGTTTTTGTTTCATCTTCATATAATTGAGTAAATCTTATTGGTTATTTATATGCAGCATTTAAGAAGTATGTTGACATATGAAATAGTGAGACGAAACTCTCTATTAAGAGAGGGTGTTTCATTTATCCATAAAGCTGATGTGGCATTTTTTGAAATAGGGACATGAAATCCTTACTGTGATTAGCTTATATAATTTAATACTGAGGCTTTGAGTACCTCATTGATTCGTTCCCAACGTCTTGCTAACCTTGTCTTTCTGTGCTCAAGTAAGCAGAGAAAATGAAGAACCACCCAACGGCGTGCACACCTGCACCTAGCAATCGATTTGTATTCGTATATGTGTTCAATTGATGATCCTGCTTGATTAGTAGTAGTACTTGCAACTTGCAAGCCTAATAATTCACCACAATCACTACGTATGGTGTCCGAAAAGATTATACATACAGTTAGGGCATATCATCACCAGTAATCGTGTACGTAATTTACAAGAAAACGATCGAGAATATCAGGGTCGGTTTTGTTCTCTTGGAACATCGTCGTCAGACTGGAAACTGCAGCGCGGAGAAGATGATGGGCGGCAGCAGAAGCAGGAGGAGCTTGGACGTGGTCGTTGGCCAAGACCGGCGGCTGGCGTCGCTGCAGACCAGCCGGTTGTTGTGGTACGAGCACGCCTGTTGCTTCCTGAAACATTCGTACGTAGAGTTTGGAGGAGGGCCGCGCCGGAGCACAATATATATATTAGTGGCGTACGTCATCGTCTACCGATCGAGCGTACCTGCTGCTGGCGCAGAAGGTGATGATGTAGTCGGCGCCGGAGCACGTGAAGAGGCTGCTGGCGTCGTCGTAGGCGTAGCTGTAGGCGGTGGGGCAGGCGTCCTTGAACCGCTTGGAGTAGGGCGTGGGGGGGCACGTGGGCTGGCTGCCGAACTTGCCGCGGCAGCAGTACTGGTCGGTGTCGAACACGTCGCACGCGCTGCGGCACGCCACCACGTCGTCCCCGGCGCGCACGACCAGCTCCGGCGGGCACGTCTGGCGCAGGTCGCCGTCGCATCCCGCCGCGGAGCAGTTGCCGCCGCGCCCGTTCACGGGGCGCACCGTCACGGGCAGGTTGAACCCGTCCACGAGGCTCACGTCGTAGAAGTCGCGGTCGGAGGCCAGCGTGAACTCGGCCAGGCTCACGGGGGTCGCCCCGGACGCGCCGCACCGCAGCGACGTCCCGCACGACCCCGTGGCGCACGTCCCGTTCCCGGACGCGTCGAAGCTGCACCCCGTCCGCCCCCAGATGCGCCCCGACCAGCCCCCCGCCGGCGCCTTGAACACCGCCGACTGCCCCGGCCGCAGCGCGAACCCGCCGCCGCCGAAGCTGTCGCCCGGCGTCGCCGCCGGCCAGATGGTCGTCTTGCACCGGTTGATGATGGTGAACACTCCCGCCGACTCAGCGCCGGGTGGCGAGAGGAAGCAGAGGAAAGACGACGCCACAGCGAGCGCAGCAAGGCCAGGAGCGCATCTTGGTCTGTTCATGCTGCTGCCGGCGGGCCCTTAGCTTGTCCCAATAATAATCCTCCGCAAGACCAGACGTTAGAGGGCCTTCAATGGCCTGTTAGGGACGGTATGCGGATTTATGAACGATGAATATTTGTGCATGCATGGCGAGAAGGAATACGTGAGCCGGACGGGGAGGTTGGGCATCGCCGCCGTTGCTTGCATTGCACAGCCTGTTCATTCCATCTCCCTCGTACCACCCTTCCTCGGATTCTTGTTACCATACCATACATAACATATGCCTCAGATTCTAGCAGACGAGAACGGACTTACGGACGGCAGGGTGGGCCTTTTTGAACTGCATGCGCGTGTTCTTTCTTCTGGACTGCGCCGGACAGGTGGGTGGGGCCAGTGACAGAGCTCTATAAAATTAACGTCCCGGACCACTCTATAAAATTTGAAGGTTAATTTAAACAACCTTTAATATATTATACGGCTAAATATACCGCTAAAACAAAATATACCATAAACATAGACTAATATAGTATTTACTACAATTCAGCATATAAAAATACAATAAACTTGATAAAAAATATAAAAGTACCTAATTAAAGACGATTTGGTTCTTCCCCGTCTCTAATAACTTCATCAACTTTAGCACATGAATTTGAACCTACACATTGCAAGTTAAATATTTGTATAAAATGAGAGATACAACATGACAATATAACTAATGAATGCAAAAATGTATAAGTGAGCACAAAAATATACCACTTGAACTTTGTGGAGGCAGCCTTTTCATACGACTCTTCAATTCTTGAAAATGATATAAAATATCATCACTTTGAATTCTTGCAAAGATATCTCTTTCTATATAGCATATCATTCTATGATTTAACCAATCATTTCCCATCTTATTTCTCAATTCTGTCTTGATTATTTTCATAGCTGAGAAGGCTCTTTCAACCGTGGCAGTTGCAACAGGCAAAATTAAGGCTAATTCAATGAGACGATAAACCAATGCAAAAACTAGGTGTCTCTCGGTTTGCACCATTTTAATAGCCAGATTACCAAGGTCTTCACAATTTGCAAAATCAGAATTACCCCTCACATCAATAATAAATATATCGAGTTGATCTCTAAGAATCAAGAGGTCATATTGAGAGAAGTCTGCAGAATAAATCTTAGCCAATTCTATCAGCTGAGCTTTGTCATAGCTGGCAAATGAATTTCTTGGATCTAGATAGTAAGTCACTAATTGACCTCCACGCCCCCTTGAGCGACCTCGCACAGTAATTGTATCATCCATCTTTGGTACAATAATGTTATGTTGGTTACAAAAGGTCTTTACCTCCTCAAACAATTCTTCCCATCCACTATCACGTACTTCACTAATATTCCACAATGTGGCTCCAATCAATCCAACAACAAGGACAATATTCTGATCTTTTCTTTGCAAACATTGTGACAAATCATTAGTCTTGCCTAATAACCTCATCATGAGATGCAAAATAAGCACAAATTCAAAGCTCTCCATTTGTTTCAACAAACCAGAAGCCATATATTTCTTATCCTCATCAACAACCATCGACGAAACCCTACAACCGTGAAGGCATCAACACCATAATTTTCAGCTCTTGGTTGTTTAAAAAGGTAGCAATAAAAACAAAAGGCCGCATCCTTAACAATGCTATACTCCAACCATGGATTATTTACATACCATTCATCATGAAAAGACCTATTGCGATTGCCTATCATTCTTTTAGGATACTTATGACCTTTTGGTTTGCATGGACCCTTCACAATATATGCTCTTCTGACAGCATCCCTAATGTTTGCATCAATTTGCTCAATTGGCATGCGAAGACCAAGATCGGCTATAACTTGATCGACACTATTGATATTGCTATCTTTTAAACCCACCGATTCATTTGCATTGCTACCTTCTGTCTCTAATGATGCTTGTCCCTCCTCAACACCTAATGTTTCTGATTCTATAACAGGTTCTTCTTGGGAAGGTTGGTTTGGTGTTGATGAATCAGTTTGTATCAAAGGTGTAGGAGCCGGACAATAAAACGATCTCAATGTTTTTGCCCTCTTCATTCTTTGATTTTGAATTTTGATGTCAATCTACTATCAGTTACAGAAACATTTAACAATCTAGTATTTAGCTAGTCGTTCACTTGTTAAAAAATAACAAAAATCTAAGAAAATGAGATGCACCTGGCAGGCTACGTGCCCTGTCGACTGCCGCCCTGGCCCCTACGCCGGTACGCCCTGCACAGCTGCGCTAGTGCGCTGCACTGCTGCAGCCTGCAGTGCTGGCCGCTCCTCTAGGCTGCTGGCAGCTGGCTAGCCACTGGCGTGCTGCTACTGTACTGCTCGCAGCCTCGCACAGAGCTCGCGTGCGGCGTGCTACTACTGCCTATAGCCTACTGCTAGCCGCTGCCTATAGCCTACTGCTAGCTGCCTAGCCGTGCTACTGCAGTACTGCTCGCTGGCTCGCTGCTCGGTGTCGTCGTGTCGAGTGTTGACGACTCGACGTTGTGCTCGGGTCGCGGCTGGCGGCTGGCGGATAGCGACTTAGCACACGGACGCACTGTTAGGGTTTTTTTTTGCGAAAATCTCTACTATATATATAAAAAAATTTTGGGCCACGACCCGGGTCGCGCCCCAGGTGGCCCAGGCCCAAAATCTGCCCCTGGGTGGGGCATCCCTAAACCGTGTCTGGGACATAACGACATACATGTTCTTGGGTGTCAATGTGTATTTGTGGTCAACAATCATGGTTCAAATACTTTTTTACCACTTAAACTCTGTTGGAGCAAGGGGAGAGGCGAACGAAAGGAAAAGGATGACACACCAAGGAAGAGATGGCACTCAAAGGAAGAGTACACACGAAGGAAAACTTATTTTAGTTAGAAGAGGCCTCGTCCGCCCGTATCTGTCGAAGTCGTAACATTTTTTCGACGCATGGCCATCCTGATCATAGGTGTACACCACTTCGAGCGGCCACTATTGGGTAGCCAAAGAGAGAGCCGCACAAGAAGCATCATGAGACGGCTTACGAGACAGAGCCCGTCCACTCTGAGGCTCAATAACTTGGAAAACTGAAAGTCGCCTAGAGGGGGGGTGAATAGGGCGAAACTGAAATTTACAAAGTTAATCACAACTATAAGCCGGGTTAGCGTTAGAAATATAATCGAGTCCGCGAGAGAGGGTGGAAAACAAATCGCAAGTAAATAAGAAGTGTGACACGCGGATTTGTTTTACCGAGGTTCGGTTCTCGCAAACCTACTCCCCGTTGAGGAGGCCACAAAGGCCGGGTCTTTTTCAACCCCTTCCCTCTCTCAAACGGTCCCTCGGACCGAGTGAGCTTTCTCTTCTCAAATCAACTGGGAACAAAACTTCCCCGCAAGGACCACCACACAATTGGTGTCTCTTGCCTCGGTTACAAGTGAGTATTGATCTCAAGAAAGAATGAGAAAGAAGAAAGCAATCCAAGCGCAAGAGCTCAAAAGAACACAACAAATCTCTCTCACTTAACACTAAAGCTTTTGTGGGATTGGGAGAGGATTTGATCACTTGGGTGTGTCTTGTATTGAATGCCTAGCTCTTGTAAGTGGTTGGAAGCTGGAAAACTTGGATGACTTGAATGTGGGGTGGTTGGGGGTATTTATAACCCCAACCACCAAACTAGCCGTTTGGTGGAGGCTGTCTGTCGCATGGTGCACCGGACAGTCCGGTGCACACCGGACAGTGTCCGGTGCGCCAGCCACGTCACCAGGCCGTTGGGTTCCGACCGTTGGAGCTCTGACTGCTGGGCCCGCCTGGATGTCCGGTGGCACACCAGACATGTACTGTAGAGTGTCCGGTGCGCCACTTCGCGCGTGCCTGACTTCTGCGCGCTCTGGCGTGCTTCTGCAGGTGACCGTTGGCGCGAAGTAGCAGTTGCTCCGCTGGCTCACCAGACAGCCCGGTGTACACCGGACATGTCCGGTGAATTATAGCGGAGCGGATTCCCGAAGCTGGCGAGTTTAGAGTCGCTCTTCCTTGGAGCACCAGACACTGTCCGGTGTACACCGGACAGTCCGGTGAATTATAGCGGAGCGCCTCTGAGTTTTCCCTAAGGTGAAGAGTTTGGCTTGGAGTTCCCTGGTGCACCGGACACTGTCCGGTGGCACACCGGACAGTCCGGTGCGCCAGACCAGGGCAGCCTTCGGTTATCCCTTGCTCTCTTTGTTGAACCCATTTCTTGGTCTTTTTATTGGCTAAGTGTGAACCTTTGGCACCTGTATAACTTATACACTAGAGCAAACTAGTTAGTCCAATTATTTGTGTTGGGCAATTCAACCACCAAAATCAATTAGGAAAATAGGTGTAAGCCTAATTCCCTTTCAATCTCCCCCTTTTTGGTGATTGATGCCAACACAAACCAAAGCTAATATGGAAGTGCATAATTGAACTAGTTTGCATAATGTAAGTGCAAAGGTTGCTTGGAATTGAGCCAATATAACTACTCATAAGATATGCATGGATTGTTTCTTTTATTTTTAACATTTTGGACCACGCTTGCACCACATGTTTTGTTTTTTTTCAATTTCTTTTGTAAATTCTTTTCAAAGTCTTTTGCAAATAGTCAAAGATAAATGAATAAGAATTTTGAGAAGCATTCACTAGATTTGAAATTTTCTCCCCCTGTTTCAAATGCTTTTCCTTTGACTGAACAAAACTCCCCCTTAATGAAATCTTCCTCTTAGTGTTCAAGAGGGTTTTGATATTAATTTTGAAGAGGGTATACCAATTTGAAATTATATTATAAGTAAGATACCAATTTGAAAATACTTTTTGAAAAACTAAAATTTTGAAATTGGTGGTGGTGTGGTCCTTTTGCTTTGGGCTCATACTCTCTCCCCCTTTGGCATAAATCGCCAAAAACGGAATCATTAGAGCCCTTCGTAACTACTTTCTCTCCTTTGGCAAATAAAATGTAAGTGAAGATTATACCAAAGACTGAGAGTTGCTCGGAGCGACGGCGACGGATGAGTTATGGAGTGGAAGCCTTTTTCTTCGCCGAAGACTCCAATTCCCTTTCAATACACCTATGACTTGGTTTGAAATTTACTAGAAAACACATTAGTCATAGCACATGAAAGAGACATGATCAAAGGTATATTTATGAGCTATGTATGCAAATTAGCAAAAGAAATTCCTACAATCAAGAATATTTAGCTCATGCCTAAGTTTGTTAAAGGTTTGTTCATCTAGTGGCTTGGTAAAGATATCGGCTAATTGATCTTTAGTATTAATGTATGCAATCTCGATATCTCCCTTTTGTTGGTGATCCCTAAGAAAATGATACCAAATGGCTATGTGTTTAGTGCGACTATGCTCGACGGGATTATCCGCCATTTTGATTGCACTCTCATTATCACATAGAAGAGGAACTTTGGTTAATTTGTAACCATAGTCCCTAAGGGTTTGCCTCATCCAAAGCAATTGCACGCAACAATGGCCTGCGGCAATATACTCGACTTCGGCGGTTGAAAGAGCTATGGAATTTTGCTTCTTTGAAGCCCAAGACACCAAGGATCTTCCCAAGAACTGGCAAGTCCCCGATGTGCTCTTTCTATTAATTTTACAACCCGCCCAATCGGCATCGGAATAACCAAGTAAATCAAATGTGGATCCCCGAGGGTACCAAAGCCCAAACTTAGGAGTATAAGCCAAATATCTCAAAATTCGTTTTACGGCCGTAAGGTGAGCTTCCTTAGGGTCGGCATGTGTGGGGGACAGATATCCCCCGGGTCCACTGGAAGGATAAAAGACCTCGCGAAAGGCCCAAGGGTCCAATGATTCGTAAGGTCATCCCTTCGTGGGCCTGGGGAAGAACGACCAGTGAAGCAGATCGACACAAGGCTGGATCGGGGCGAGCCCGGATGGCCCAACAACGTTGAGCAAGTGACCACAACAGAGACCCGACTTTCCCGCGCTGGAGCCCCGTACAATGGAACCAAGCGAGGATAAGTCGACAGAACTATAGGAAGATAGACTCAATCAGTTCACTATCTCTTAGGTGCACATTGTTATCATATCCGCATGTATTGCCTCACGGTCGAATATATAAGGCCTAGGGGGCACCCCTTCAGAACAATCGATCTCACTACTCAGTCATCCACCCCAACTCTCTACGTTCTAGCTTTAAAGAGCTCCCTTGTAATCCACCACATAAAGCATTCTCACCAGGACGTAGGGTGTTACACATCTCAAAGTGGCCCGAACCTGTAAACACTGTCCATTGTTCCTCGTGCATCCAGCACGAACCATTTAGCTACAGTCGACGACACCGTTCTACTCCTAAAAAACACCTTGAGGGGCAACCCCGGGTGTGCGGTCGGACCCAAAACACCGACAGCTGGCGCGCCAGGTAGGGGGTGTGTCGCCGATCTAAGCTAGCTCAATGGCCGTCACCTTCCACCGCAAGATCACCCTCCGCCCCGGATCTGTGTTCTGCTTTGGAACTATCTCATCCGTAGCAGATGAAGAAGGAACTCTACATCACATCGCAGATCTGCCAAGGAAGAAGTCTCCTTCAACAACCTCTAAAAATGTCGGAGTAAGGCAGGGAAAAGCGCAACTTCCAGCGCTCCGAAAAAAGATCGCCTTCAGCAAGCCAGGGGCCAAGGGCCCGATGACCCGAAGAACTCCACTGTCTACTTCCCCGACGAAAGAATGGACACAAATCGCAAGGAAGAAAGAAACAAATAAAACCGAGAGGAAGCAAGTTGTTCTTTCCGTTCCTCCGCCCTCAAAGGAGAACGGAAAGAAGATCGCCACGACCGCCGCACCATTCTACCCCGACATCCTCTTCATCGGGAGAGTGGAGTCGCCCCCGTCTCCGACGACGAGCCGACCGCGCCTGGAGAAGAACCTCCTCAGCGGGAATCCCGCCGATGGAGGAACCGACGCCGAAATGTCCGGCGACATCACGAGGCCGGAGAGCGGGACCCAGAGCAGTCTGTCTCGCGAGACGAGGTCTCAGAGATAGGAGAAACTCCGGAGGAACGCGTCTTCAGGGAACGAAGGAACTCCCGACGGCGTGATCGCCGACGAGCTCAGGAACAAGCCGAGCAGGAGGCAAGGCAATGTCGAGAGAATCCACTCTTCGGGCGCAACCTGAACCCTGACTTCGCCCGAGCCATGAACACGCCGAGTGAAGTTGGAGGGGTACTAGCACGGATAGCTGATGGACTCCCTCGGACTCCCGACGCCGAGGGCTATCGACGACTGTTCACCCAAGCAGCCAACCATCTTCTACCTCTAGCTCACCCGCCGAACGACCTATGACACGCCATCAACAGCCGCCGGGACGCGCGAAGCTCCATCAATGCTTCGCATGAACGACGACATGAGAACGAGATCCACCGCCGGGAGGAGTACGACAGGGATCATGGCATCCCAGCTCGGAGTCAGGCCACCAGAACTGAGTCGGTAATGGCCTCGACTGGCGGTACTACCCGGGGACGGTCGAGGAACCACAACAACTACTCCCCTCCCCGGGACAGACATCATCCCCGACGACAAGAAGACACGTGTGGAGTGTCTGCCCTTACTCCACGCCTTAGGGCCATTCAATGGCCCCCTAACTTCAAGGTATCAAATGTCGACAAATATGAACCTAAGCAGGATCCAGGGGGCTGGCTGGTCTTCTACACCACCGCTGCTCGAGCTGCCGGGGCGTCCGAGGAAGTGATGGCCGCATACTTACCCATTGTCCTCGGGCAAGAAGCGCTACAATGGCTGCGACATCTACCCCGACACTGCATCGACGACTGGAGCGACTTCAGTTGATGCTTCACCGCCAACTTCCAGTCCCTCTCCGACAAACCAGCGCAACCATGGGACCTCAAATCCATCAAGCGTCGGGGGGACGAAACTCTCCGGTTGTACCTCAAAAGGTTCCAGACCATGAGAAATCGTATCCCCGAGGTCACGGAGGCGGCCGTGATCGAGGACTTCTACAGAGGATCCAACGACTCGGCCTTCGTCCGAGCCATATTGCAGAAGGCGCCGACTACCTCCGAGCAGCTGTTCCGGGAAGCCGACCTCTACATCACCACCGACGAGCAAGCTCAGGACCTCATTGGGGGAGCGAAGCCCGCACCGGCAGCACCACGACGCGACGCGAACCAGCAACCCGACAAACGCTGGGAGAAGAGGCCTCGCGAAGAAGTGCACGCCGCCGGACCACCTGCCTCTCGCGCCAGAGGAGGACCTCGCGGAGGCGAACGCACACTGGACGACATCCTCGACGCCCAGTGCCCATACCACAAGGACATGCGCCACACCCTTCGGAACTGCAGAGACTTCAAGCACTCCATCGGACACGGCCGGCCCTTCCAACCTCTACCTCCTCCTCCGCCGCGGGGAGGACCAGGAGAACCGCGACAACCCCAGCAGCAGAAGGAGGGAGGAGGTGGAGCTTTCCCGCACGTTGATAGAGAGGTCAACGTCATCTTCGGCGAACACGGATCGCAGGAGAACAGAAGACAACAAAAGCTCAACGATCGCCAGATATTGGTGGCGACCACCAGTCCTCCCGCTCCGTACCGATGGTCAGAGCACCTGATCACCTTCACTCGGGCAGATCAATGGCTCAACTTCGACCACCCAGGCAAATATCCGCTCCTCGTCGATCCGGTGATCCGAGAGAGCAGGGTGAAGAAGGTATTAGTGGACAGGGGGAGCAGCATCAACGTCACCTTCCCCCAGACACTCCAAGGCTTGGGAGTTCACCTCAAAGAGCTCCACGAGTCAGACACTCCTTTCTTCGGCATCGTGCCGACTGAAGGAGAATACCCGCTGGGCCACATCTACATGCCAGTCACCTTTGGAACTCCGGAGAACTACAGAACCGAGTTCCTGAGGTTCGAAGTGGCGAACTTCGATTGCGGATACAACGCCATCATCGGGAGGCCGGGATTGGCGAAATTCATGGCCATTCCGCATTACACATACATGATATTGAAGATGCCAGGGCCGCAAGGAATCATAACTGTGTGCGCTGACTTCCAAGGTGCCGCAGAATGTTTTCGAGTGGCCATCCAGGCGACCCTCACCACCAAACTGTCGGCGGCTTCTTCAACGCAGGCAAACTCTAAGCCTGAGGAAGACCTTGCAGCGCCCGCAAATGAAGCTCAAGGCGCGACCTCTATGCGGCCGACTGAAGAAATCAAAAGGATCAACCTGGGGTTCGCTGATGAACGCAAGACTGCCATCATCAGCTCCAGTCTGGATGACAAATAGGAAGGCGCGCTCGTCCAGTTTCTGCAAGATAACTGAGACGTATTCGCATGGCAACCTGCGGATATGCCGGGAGTCCTGAGAGAACTGGCCGAGCACAAACTGAAGGTCTATCCCCAGGCGAGGCCGATTCGGCAAAAACTACGTCGCTTCACGCCCGACAAGAGAGAGGCCATTCGCGCTGAGCTGGCCCGCTTGGTCGCGGCTGGGTTTATTAGAGAGGTGTTACATCCCGAGTGGTTAGCCAACCCTGTTCTTGTACTCAAAAAGAATAAAGTGGATTGGCGCATGTGCGTCGACTATACGGATCTCAACAAACACTGTCCAAAGGATCCCTTCGGGCTTCCTAGGATAGATCAGGTGGTAGATTCCACCGCTGGATGTTCTGTGCTGTCTTTCCTGGATTGCTACTCCGGATATCATCAGATTAGCTTGGCAAAAGAAGACGAGGAAAAAACAGCGTTCATCACTCCGTTCGGTGCTTTCTGCTATACCTCCATGCCGTTCGGCCTCAAAAATGCTGGAGCGACTTATCAGAGAGCCATTCAAACATGCTTAGCCAATCACTGGGGCAAGCGTGTGGAAGCCTATGTAGATGATGTGGTAATCAAAACAGAGAATTCGGAAAACTTCATCGAAGACTTACAGATGGTTTTCAACAGTCTACGGCGATATCGATGGAAGCTTAATCCCGAAAAATGTGTCTTTGGGGTACCAGCAGGAAAACTACTCGGATTTATTGTCAGCCACCGGGGAGTTGAAGCTAATCCGGATAAGATTGAAGCTATCATGAAAATGGAGGCACCACGATCACAAAAGAAAGTTCAGAGACTTACCGGATGTATGGCAGCCCTGAGCAGATTCATATCCAGGCTGGGAGAAAAAGGCTTACCATTTTATAAGCTACTCAAGAAGCTGGATAAGTTTCAGTGGACTTCAGAAGCACAGGAAGCCCTAGATGCACTGAAAAAATTCTTGACGACACCACCAGTGCTGAAACCGCCACGGCGAGCCACGTCAACTCAACCAGCTGAAGATTTGCTGCTGTATATCTCTTGCACGACTCACGTGGTAAGCACCACGTTGGTAGTCGAGCGAGCAGAAGAAGGACATGCCTACCCAGTGCAACATCCTGTTTATTTCATCAGTGAAGTTCTGGGTCCCTCGAAGAAAAAGTATCCTCAAGTTCAGAAGCTATTATATGCAGTACTTCTAACTGCCCGCAAACTGCGTCACTACTTTGACGACCACAAAGTCATAGTAGTCACTGGTTTTCCGATAGGGGATATTCTTCACAACAAGGAAGCCATTGGCCGAATAGCCAAGTGAGCCTGCGAACTGGGATCTCATGACATCGAATTTCGACCTCGCACTACCATCAAAACTCAAGCATTGGTTGACTTCGTATCAGAATGGACTGAACAACAAGTACCAGATAACCCAGAAACCGCAGAAGTATGGCGAATGTATTTTGACGGCTCGTTAAAACTGCAGGGAGCAGGCGCGGGGATTCTCTTTACCGCACCTGGAGGCGAGCACCTCAAATATGCCCTCCAGTTGTTATTTCCAGCTTCCAATAACGCAGCCGAATATGAAGCTCTGATTCATGGACTGAACATTGCTATATCACTAGGCATCAAGAGACTGATGGTATACGGAGATTCTTTGGTAGTCATAAGCCAGATAAACAAAGAATGGGACTGTTCGAGCGATTCAATGGGAAAGTACTGCACCGCCGTCCGGAAACTAGAAGATAAATTCGAAGGTCTGGAATTTCATCATGTAGAAAGAGATCGAAACACGACAGCTGATGTATTGTCCAAGCTAGGATCCAGTCGAACTCAGGTCCCACCTGGAGTCTTTGTACAAGAAATACCACATCCAAGCATCTCAATGGATCAGGCAGAAGAATGTAATATCGTGAACCAACCAGAGTCAGATTCTGATGACTGGAGAAGGCCGATCATCAGATATATAAAGAATGAAGAGGAACCAGATGACAAAAATGTAGCCGAGCGCATCGCTAGACAGTCAGCTCACTACACACTCATTGGGGAGATACTATACAGAAGGGGCGCATCGGGTGTCCTCATGAAATGCATTCTCTCATCTACGGGGAAGCAACTTCTAGATGCTGGGCAATGTGGAATGCACGCAGCATCCAAGACACTAGTCGGGAAGGTCTTCAGGTCGGGATTCTATTGGCCAACAGCAAAAAGTGATGCAACCGAGTTAGTTCAGAGGTGCGAAGCTTGCCAGTACTTGTCAAAGCAACAACATCTACCAGCACAGCAACTGCAGATCATACCAGTAACTTGGCCGTTCGCATGCTGGGACTGGATATGATTGGACCTTTCAAGAAAGCTCAAGGAGGATACACTCATGTACAGGTAGCAATCGACAAATTCACTAAATGGATAGAGTTCAAACCCATTGCTTCTTTAACCTCAGCTAAGGCCGTGGAATTCATACAAGACATAATATTCAGATTCGGAATACCGAACAGTATCATAACTAACCTAGGATCCAACTTCACAAGTTCAGAGTTCTTCGATTTCTGCGAGCAAAAGAGCATTCAGATCAAGTATGCTTCGGTAGCACACCCAAGAGCCAATGGGCAGGTTGAACGAGCTAACAGGATGATATTGGAGGCACTCAGGAAAAAGGTCTTCGATAAAAATGAAAAGTTCGCAGGAAAATGGATAAGGGAATTGCCCTACGTCGTTTGGAGCCTAAGAACTCAACCTAGCCGAGCTCTGCATGGAAACACTCCTTTCTTCATGGTCTATGGGTCAGAGGCAGTATTACCCGCTGATCTCAAGTTTGGGGCGCCAAGGTTGGTCTTTGAAAGCATAGCAGAAGCCGAAGCTACTAGGCTACAGGATATTGATGTACTCGAAGAAGAACGGCTGAACACAGTAATTCAATCAGCACGATACCAGCAAACTCTGAGGCGCTATCACGACAAGGCCGTGCGACGACGATCCTTTGCAGTGGGAGATCTCGTCCTCCACCGAATTCTAACGGGGGAGGGACGACACAAGCTGTCACCCTTATGGGAAGGACCATTCATAGTAGCAGAAGTCACTCAGCCGAGATCATATCGTCTCACTCAGATGGACGACACAGAAATTGGGAACTCTTGGAATATAGAACACCTCAGGAAGTTTTATCCCTAGCTGTATTTCAAAAGCTATCGGGACGACAATGTACTCTGTAAAATGGGAAATATGTCATCAATAAAAAAAGCTTCAAGAATACTCAGTTTGTTCATGATCGACCTACATTCTTACTTAACTCGGGGTGACCACTATGCCCTGCTAACGGAGCAATCGGCTTAAGTTGGCAACGATTTAAGACGGTGCAACATGCTCGCGCTTACTTAACTCGGGGTGACCACTATGCCCTACTAACGGAGCAATCGACTTAAGTCGGCAACGACTTAAGACGGTGCAACATGCTCGCGCTTGCTTAACTCGGGGTGACCACTATGCCCTGCTAACGGAGCAATCGACTTAAGTCGGCAACGACTTAAGACGGTGCAACATGCTCACGCTTACTTAACTCAGGGTGACCACTATGCCCTGCTAACGGAGCAATCGACTTAAGTCGGCAACGACTTAAGATGGTGCAACATGCTCACGCTTACTTAACTCGGGGTGACCACTATGCCCTGCTAACGGAGCAATCAGCTTAAGTCGGCAACGACTTAAGACGGTGCAACATGCTCGCGCTTACTTAACTCGGGGTGACCACTATGCCCTGCTAACGGAGCAATCGACTTAAGTCGGCAACGACTTAAGACGGTGCAACATGCTCGCGCTTACTTAACTCAGGGTGACCACTATGCCCTGCTAACGGAGCAATCGGTTTAAGTCGGCAACGACTTAAGACGGTGCAACATGTTCGCGCTTACTTAACTCAGGATTACTACTATACCCTATTAACAAAAGCAATCGGTTTAAGTCAGCAACGACTTAAGATGAGTCCACATGCTTACGATTACTCATATAGGGGCAACCTCTATGTCCCGTGAAGAAGTTTCAAAATCATCATACAACATTTTACTCCTGCAAATTAGATACTGCTGAATTCTAAAACGATAGGAGAGTAACAGTAGCATTCAAATGTCAAGCTGGTGTCCTCAAACAAAATATCCGAGCACAATAACCACGCGCTCAAAGCACGCAGTGTTTTTCTATTTTGCAATATTCTTCTCAGGAGCAACCGACGAAGAAGGGCGACTTGAGGAATCAGGAGCAGCGTTCACATTAGCCCTTATATCGTCGGGAACAATCACGCCGGGTCTCCTCATCAAGATCCGCCCCGCGCGAATGGCTTTATCCATGGCTCTGTCGCGCTGGGCCCTCAGAGTAATGGAAGTTTCTTCAGCAACTTTGACAGCCAACTGAGCGGTCTCTAGCTCCTGGGCGATGGACTTCTTGGAAGCACGCAGTTCCTTGGTAGCAGCATCCTTAGCCGATATCAACTGCCTGAGACGGATCACGTCATCCGTGGATTCCTGCAGCTTACAGCGATGATTGTCTAACTCCTCCATGGTGAAGCGATGACTCCTCTCCAGGATGGTCAACGAGTTGCTAGAGTCACGATATAGCCTATCAAGATTGTCACGAGAAGCAACAAGGGCACATTTTTCTTCCTGCAAACAAGAATCAGCTTCTTCAAACATCAAGCAAGCAACAAGAACACGACAACACAAGGCACAGATTCATAAGTCACCTTTTCAGAATCAAGCTGAGCGCGAAGAGTAGAGTTCAACATGTTAGCGTCATTCAAAGCAGCAGAGGCCTGGGCCAACTCAGTCTGGCTTTGGGAATACTTTTCCTCAAAATCAGAGCACCACCGGACCAGTTCAGCCTGACTTTGAGAATGTTTCTCTTCAAGAACAGAAAACTGCCGAGCCATATCTAGCGAGAAACAATCAAGCAAAAGGGTCAAATTGAGAAGCAGTTTAATAAGGTAGACGAAGGGAGGCAGAAAAGCACTAACCAGCATTCGTCGCCTCTAAGTCAGAGACACGCTGTTGAAGCAGCACCAGATTCCAACGTGCCAGAGACGAAGCTCTTTCTGGAACAGAAGCACCTTGCAACTTCAGCTGATTAGCCATTCCGTCCACCAATGCCTGATATTGAGAGCAGATGAGTGCAATGACAGCGGTTCGTCCGGTGTATAAATCAGACTAGAATAGATCATAGTACCTGGAGGTTGGAGAAGAATGAGGGGATTCCAAAATCATGAGAAATCAATTGATGGCTTGGCGTAGGGTCACCATCCGGAGCAGCTTGCAATGAACCAGCAGGAACCAATTCAGTGTCATCAGCAGAGCCCAAAACTTGGTCGTCAGGAACGCTAGCCTCTAAAGCGATTCCCTGACCAAAAGCTTGGGCTACCACCATGCAACCAGAGTGTGGAGGAGATCCTGCGTGAACATCCATGGAAGTACAAGAGGGAGACCTCGCTCGGACACCCTCGGGGGCTGGGTCATAGTTTACGCTACCCACTTGAGCCGGATCGTCTCTGGCAACACCCTCGGGGGCTGGGCCGCGACTTACGCTTCCCACCCGAGCCGAATCATCCCCGGCAACACCCTCGTGTCTGGGTAAATGTCAACACCATCCTTGAGGCCCAAGTTCTCTGTGGTAGCCGCCTCTAAGGCTAAAGGTCCCTCAGTTACTTCCATGGGAGCAAGACGATCCAAGTCAGTTTCCTGACCCTCAAGACCGCGCTCCAAGGTCGATGAGGCGCGGGACACTGCCCAGGATGACCCCAACCCGGCGTCGAACACATCAGCACAAACATCCATCGCGTCACCATCCGCTGGCTCTGATAACAGATCCTCTGGAACCATATCTTCAAGAGTCTGATCAAAGTTCGCCAGAGACAATTCTTGTAGACCAATGAGAGCAGACAGAGCAGGAGAAGGAACTCCACTACTTTCCCCACTGGCTACATATTGCCGACTGTTCTTCTGAGTCAAAGGGACCTCACCTTCTTCCTCCCCTTCATTTTCATCAGCAACACAGACAGCGCACCCATTGGGATCAGCGACAGATGGATCACACCCATTGGGTTCAGCGACAGATGGATCACACCTATTGGGATCGACGACAGATGAATCACACCCATTGGGGTCAGCGTCGGCAAATTCAGGCACAGACACTTCCTCAACAGCAGGAACCGAAGGACCAGCATCCCGATCCAAGCTAGATACTCGCCGAAGACGTTTCTTCTTCTTTTTCGGCTCATCAGCACGAGAATCAAGTTGATTGGCTCGGCAAGGGCGTTTTAGGCAAACACTGATAGGTCTCTGAATATCCAAGGTTGTACCAGCTTCTGGGAGAGGCGCCACCACCAATGTCCCAGCAGGAGCAGCATCAGAAGAGTCCTCGGCCAGCATATCAAGCATAGCGCTTATCTCTGCATCACTAGGATCCAAAGGCACCTCAAAGTGGACCTGCCGTTCATCATCAGGAATTTCTTCGAGTGAAGCAACCAAAGCACTAACTTCTTCGGCAGAGGGTCACACTCTAAGGCCCAAACCGCCATCAGCAGCAGGAGGATTCGACACAAAATGAGTGAAGGCCTTGGAAGGAGGCAGGTTCCAGGCCGAATATGCCACAGGGGCGCCAACATTTGATACCTTGCCTCTAAGTATCATTTCAAGCCGGTTCACTAAGTCTACGGCAGGAATTCTTCTGTTGGTTACCCGGGTTGAGTCAGCTAAACCTCGGTAGAGATAGGCCGGGCATGCCCTGTCCTTCAACGGCTGAATGTTCTTCAAGACAAAATCAGCAACCACAACCTCTGCAGTCAGACCCCTCTCCTTCAGCAGTCCAACTTCAGCCAGCAAAGCCCCTGCCTCAGCCACCTCCTGGTCCGTGGGGGACTTGGTCCAACTCGGAGTACGAACATCCGACTGTCTCCCTGACCGTGGGGGGAGAGATTTTCCGTGGTTCTCAACAATAAACCACTCCAAGCGCCATCCTTTGATACTATCCTTGAGTGGGATTTCAAGGTAGTTAGTTTTCCTTCCACGACGCATCTCCAAACTCGCACCCTCCACCAGCTGATGCTGCCCCCCGGCCATCCCAGGGCAACAGTGATACAAGTACTTCCACAGTCCAAAATGTGGCAGGACGGCAAGAAAAGCTTCGCACAAATGAACGTAAATGAAAATTTGTAGAATGGAATTGGGATTCAGATGGGTCAAATTAAGGCGATAGAAATCAAGGAGACCGCGGAAAAAGGGAGAAATAGGAAGAGCGAGACCGCGAAGAAGAAAAGGAACATAAATCACGAATTCGTGGGTATCCTCTGTTGGAACAGTGACCCCGTGGCAAATCTGCCAAGAACAGAGCTCCTTCGGAGGAAGGACCCCGATGGACACGAGATGGAGAAGGTCAGGCTCAGAAACAACAGACATATGGTTACCTGCGAAAGGCAACTGGCTGTTGGGGTCGATAGGGGGAATCACCGCAGCGGATGAACTTGAGGCCTTTCGCTTGGGCGCCATCTCAACTCCACCGGCGAACAGAGCGGAGCCGAATTGCAAAAGGAAAGAGAGGGTCTGAAGGCAGGAAAGCAAGAACTAGGGCACGGAAAGCAGAGGCGGCCGAAGGCGCAGTACATATGGGGTTTTTCCCGGGTCGGATACCGTTTCCAAAAAGCGCCCAGTCATCACCCAGCGGTTACTTCTAAAACACCGGCGTGCCATGTCATCACCCGACGGTTACTTCTAAAACACCGGCGTGCCATGTCATCACCCGACGGTTACTTCTAAAACACCGGCGTGCCATGCCATCACCCAGCGGTTACTTCTAAAAACGCCGGTGTGCCACATCATCACTCGGCTATTACCTTCAAAGTGGCCGATGCAGCCCGTTCTAACTCGGCTGTTATTTCTAAAACGCCGACGTTACCATCATTCACTCGGCAGTTATCTCTAAAACACCGACGTCGTCTTCAGTTACTCGACATTTATCTCTAAAACGCCGACATCGTCTTCAGTCGCTCGGCAGTTATCTCTAAAACGCCGACGTCGTCACAAGTCACTCGGCTGTTACCTCTAAAAGCGCTGATGTGGTCATCAGTCATTCCAACGTTAATTCTAAAAACGCTGATGTGGCTTCGTCATCATTTGGACACTACTTCAGAAGCGTAAATGTTGACAATAATAACTCGGCCATCACCCCTAAAAGCAACGATATGATGCCCGAGTGACTCAGCTACTACTCCAGAGGAATTGACTTCACAGATAAGGCAAACAGAGGAATGATTCGAGAGCTACAAGTTACGACACAAGCATAACAGACAGAGAGCATCATGTACAATAAATATCACGACAATCATCAACTGACCATGAGGCAAAATAATCAACATAGGAGGAGACAAAATCATTCTTCATTAAGGGAAGTTACAGAACTTACAAATCAACTCGTCATGAGTTGATGCTTCCCTACTACTACTACTACTACTACTACTACTACTACTACTACTACTACTACTACTACTACTACTACACTCTACTACTCTACACTACTAACTATTACTACATTATTTCGTTATACTACTTCTAATCTATACTAACATCTAAAGACTAGTGGCATCTAGCCACTGGCCTTGTTGCTGCCCCTGCTGCTGCCGCCGTCACCGCCACCGCCGCTGTCGTCGCTGTCGTCACCGTCGCCTCCGTCGTCGTCGTCTCCGCCATCACCGCCGCCCTCCTCGGACGAGTCCGAAGAGTCCTCCTCGTCCGAGGAGTACTCTGACTCATCCGAGCCCTCGAGCCCAGAGCGCTCGACGACCCGAATATAAGTCCAGACCTCCGCGGCAATCCCCTGGGAGTCGTCTGAATCATCAGACGACGCCGGGGGAGAGACGGGAGCCGGAGACCCCTCGGACTCGGAGGAGAACTCCTCCTCCGAGTATTCCGAGTCACCGAAGTCCTCCGATGGAGGAGTCGACTCGCGCTTGCGTTTGTTACTCTTGCCCATGATGGAAATGAAGGGAGAAGAAGAAAGCAAGCAGCAAGAGATGTGAAAAAACCAGAGAGGCAAAGGCACTATTTATAGAAGAAGAAGGCAACCGCTCACCTCCTACCACGGTCACTGAACAGTCGCAAAATATTCAATATACGCTTCAAACCGTCTGAAGATACGTCAGGCGGCTGACGCCGTTTCACGCAACGCAACACCCATTGGGACTCCAGTCAACTGCGCGGGCGATATGATTACACCCGTTGTCACATCACATTACTACTCAGAAGCAGTCGACTAAAACACTCAACGTACCAAGCCGTCCCTTGCCCACACCCATTGGGGGGACGCCTAGGAATTATCAATATATTTTTCAAAACTGTCACATCCGTGCAGGGCATGCAATGAATACCTCAAGACAAAAATGAGATATCAGTAAGGATCAAAGGAAAGCCAAATATAGCCAGTGAAGTACAAAGTCTGACCGACATAAGCGACATGAAGACTAGCCAGGGGACGTCCATCGAACGTCCAATCAGTCGCAGATCAAATAAATTGCACCACCTAGCAAGATATGGGCAGATCACGAACTCGGCCTCAAAGACAAAATACATGCTGACCTCTAAAGTATAATATCAATGACATAATGCTGACCTCTAAGGCATTCGAAAAAAGAAAGGATGACTCTCAGCAAAAGGGCACGAAATGAAGACCTTCGAGTGGATTATTTTCAAAAATCCACTCGAAGCTCGGGGGCTACACCCATTGGGTGCACCTCCGGTGCACCCCATGAATCGCCATTTCAAGTCAAGATAATGCTAACTTCTAAAGCATATGGCAAGATCAAAGGCAAGGCTAACCTCCAACAAAGTGCAAGCAGAAAATAAAAATGATTTCTGATGAAGACCTTCGAGTGGATTGTTTTCAAAAATCCGCTCGAAGCTCGGGGGCTACACCCAATGAAGTTCAGGGTCCTACAGTATGAAATGATGATCTCCAAAGCACGAGTTTGAGACAGAACACCAGTTTTCGGGTGATCAAAGCAGAAAGAGACAGTAAGAAATCATTTTTACTGAACTACCCGGAAAGCATTTCTTGTCATAAACGAAGACCACAAGCTGGACCTAGGATCTTTGGGCCGATTATCTCAAAATCGACCCAAAGATCGGGGGCTTGTGGGGGACAGATATCCCCCGGGTCCACTGGAAGGATAAAAGACCTCACGAAAGGCCCAAGGGTCAAATGATTCGTAAGGTCATCCCTTCGTGGGCCTGGGGAAGAACGACCAGTGAAGCAGATCGACACAAGGCCGGATCGGGGCGAGCCCGGATGGCCCAACAACGTTGAGCAAGTGACCACAACAGAGACCCGACTTTCCCGCACTGGAGCCCCGTATAATGGAACCAAGCAAGGATAAGTCGACAGAACTATATGAAGATAGACTCAATCAGTTCACTATCTCTTAGGTGCACATTGTTATCATATCCGCATGTATTGCCTCACGGTCGAATATATAAGGCCTAGGGGGCACCCCTTCAGAACAATCGATCTCACTACTCAGCCATCCACCCCAACTCTCTACGTTCTAGATTTAAAGAGCTCCCTTGTAATCCACCACATAAAGCATTCTCACCAGGACGTAGGGTGTTACGCATCTCAAAGCGGCCTGAACCTGTAAACACTGTCCATTGTTCCTCGTGCATCCGGCACGAACCATTTAGCTACAGTCGACGACACCGTCCTACTCCTAAAAAACACCTTGAGGGGCAACCCCGGGTGTGCGGTCGGACCCAAAACACCGACAGCTTGGAATCTTGCACACATGCATACAGAAAGCATAATGTCCGGTCGAGATGCACAAAGATAGAGTAAAGATCCTATCATCGACCGGTATACCTTTTGATCTACGGATTTACCTCCCGTGTCGAGGTCGAGATGCCCATTGGTTCCCATGGGAGTCTTGATGGGTTTGGCATCCTTCATCCCAAACTTGTTTAGAATGTCTTGAGTATACTTCGTTTGGCTAATGAAGGTGCCCTCTTGGAGTTGCTTCACTTGAAATCCTAAGAAATACTTCAACTCCCCCATCATAGACATCTCGAATTTTTGTGTCATGATCCTACTAAACTCTTCACATGTAGATTCGTTAGTAGACCCAAATATAATATCATCAACATAAATTTGGCATACGAACAAATCATTTTCAAGTGTTTTGGTAAAGAGTGTAGGATCAGCCTTTCCGTCTTTGAAGCCATTTGCAATAAGAAAATCTCTTAGGCATTCATACCATGCTCGTGGGGCTTGCTTAAGCCCATAAAGCGCCTTAGAGAGTTTGTATACATGGTTAGGGTACTCACTATCTTCGAAGCCGGGAGGTTGCTCAACATAGACCTCTTCCTTGATTGGTCCATTGAGGAAGGCACTCTTCATGTCCATTTGGTAAAGCTTGAAGCCATGGTAAGTAGCATAGGCTAATAATATACGAATTGACTCAAGCCTAGCTACGGGTGCATAGGTTTCACCGAAATCCAAACCTTCGACTTGGGAGTATCCCTTTGCCACAAGTCGTGCTTTGTTCCTTGTCACCACACCATGCTCGTCTTGCTTGTTGCGGAACACCCATTTGGTTCCTACAACATTTTGATTAGGACGTGGAACCAAATGCCATACCTCGTTTCTAGTGAAGTTATTGAGCTCCTCTTGCATCGCCACCACCCAATCCAAATCTTGGAGTGCTTCCTCTACCTCGTGTGGCTCAATAGAGGAAACAAAAGAGTAATGCTCACAAAAATGTGCAACACGAGATCTAGTAGTTACCCCCTTATGAATGTCGCCGAGGATGGTGTCGACGGGGTGATCTCGTTGGATTGCTTGATGGACTCTTGGGTGTGGCGGCCTTGGTTCTTCATCCTCCTTGTCTTGATCATTTGCATCTCCCCCTTGATCATCGCTGTCATCTTGAGGTGGCTCATCTTCTTGATCTTGCCCTTCATCTACTTGAGCCTCATTCTCAATTTGAGTTGGTGGAGATGCTTGTGTGGAGGAGGATGGTTGATCTTGTGCATTTGGAGGCTCTTCGGATTCCTTAGGACACACATCCCCAATGGACATGTTCCTTAGCGCGATGCACGGAGCCTCTTCATCACCTATCTCATACAGATCAACTTGCTCTACTTGAGAGCCATTAGTCTCATCAAACACAACGTCACAAGAAACTTCAACTTGTCCAGAGGACTTGTTAAAGACTCTATATGCCCTTGTGTTCGAATCATATCCTAGTAAAAAGCCTTCTACAGTCTTAGGAGCAAATTTAGATTTTCTACCTCTTTTAACAAGAATAAAGCATTTGCTACCAAAGACTCTAAAATATGAAATATTGGGCTTTTTACCGGTTAGGAGTTCGTATGATGTCTTCTTGAGGATTCGGTGTAGATACAACCGTTGATGGCGTAGCAGGCGGTGTTGACCGCCTCGGCCCAAAACCGATCCGAAGTCTTGTACTCATCAAGCATGATTCTTGCCATGTCCAATAGAGTTCTATTCTTCCTCTCCACTACACCATTTTGTTGTGGCGTGTAGGGAGAAGAGAACTCATGCTTGATGCCCTCCTCCTCAAGGAAGCCTTCAATTTGTGAGTTCTTGAACTCCGTCCCGTTGTCGCTTCTAATTTTCTTGATCCTTAAGCCGAACTCGTTTTGAGCCCGTCTCAAGAATCCCTTTAAAGTATCTTGGGTATGAGATTTTTCCTGCAAAAAGAACACCCAAGTGAAGCGAGAATAATCATCCACAATAACTAGACAGTACTTACTCCCGCCGATGCTTATGTAAGCAATCGGGCCGAATAGATACATGTGTAGGAGCTCCAATGGCCTGTCGGTCGTCATGATGTTCTTGTGTGGATGATGGGTTCCAACTTGCTTCCCTGCTTGGCATGCGCTACAAATCCTGTCTTTCTCAAAATGAACATTTGTTAATCCTAAAATGTGCTCTCCCTTTAGAAGCTTATGAAGATTCTTCATCCCAACATGGGCTAGTCGGCGGTGCCAGAGCCAACCCATGTTAGTCTTAGCAATTAAGCAAGTGTCGAGTTCAGCTCTATCAAAATTCACTAAGTATAGCTGACCCTCAAACACTCCCTTAAATGCTATTGAATCATCACTTCTTCTAAAGACAGTGACACCTACATCAGTAAATAGATAGTTGTAGCCCATTTTGCATAATTGAGAAACGGAAAGCAAATTGTAATCTAATGAATCTACAAGAAAAACATTGGAAATAGAATGGTCAGGAGATATAGCAATTTACCCAATCCTTTGACCAAACCTTGATTTCCATCCCCGAATGTGATATCTCTTTGGGGATCTTGGTTTTTCTCGTAGGAGGAGAACATCTTTTTCTCCCCTGTCATGTGATTTGTGCACCCGCTGTCGATTACCCAACTTGAGCCCCCCGGATGCATAAACCTACAAAACATGTTTAGTTCTTGACTTTAGGTACCCAAATGGTTTTGGGTCCTTTGGCATTAGACACAAGAACTTTGGGTACCCAAACACAAGTCTTTGACCCCTTGTGCTTGCCCCCAACATATTTGGCAACTACCTTGCCGGATTTGTTAGTTAACACATATGATGCATCAAAAGTTTTAAATGAAATGTCATGATCATTTGATGCACTAGGAGTTTTCTTCCTAGGCAACTTAGCACGGGTTGGTTGCCTAGAACTAGATGTCTCACCCTTATACATAAATGCATGGTTAGGGCCAGAGTGAGACTTCCTAGAATGAATTCTCCTAATTTTGCTTTCGGGATAACCGGTAGGGTACAAAATGTAACCCTCGTTATCCTGAGGCATGGGAGCCTTGCCCTTAACAAAGTTAGACAATTTCTTAGGAGGGACATTAAGTTTGACATTGCCTCCCTGTTGGAAGCCAATGCCATCCTTAATGCCAGGGTGTCTCCCTCTATAGAGCATGCTTCTAGCAAATTTAAATTTTTCGTTCTCTAAGTCATGCTCGGCAATTTTAGCATCTAATTTTGCTATATGATCATTTTGTTGTTTAATTAGAGCCATGTGATCATGTATAGCATCAATGTTAACATATCTACATCTAGTGCAAATAGTAGTAAGTTCAACGATAGATGTAGAGGGTTTGCAAGATTTTAATTCTACAACCTTAGCATGTAATATATCATTTTTACTTCTAAGGTCGGAAATGGAAGCATTGCAAACATCTAATTCTTTAGCCTTAGCAAGCAATTTTTCATTTTCATTCCTAAGGCTAGCAAGAATAATGTTTAATTCTTCAATCTTAGCAAGCAAATTATCATTATCATTTCTAAGATTGGGAATTGAAACATCACAAACATTTAAATCAACCTTAGCCAACAAATTAGCATTTTCATTTCTAAGGCTGTCTATAGTCTCACGACAAGTGCTTAGCTCACTAGATAGTTTTTCACATTTTTCTACTTCTAGAGCGTAGGCATTTTTAACTTTAACATGCTTCTTGTTTTCTTTAATAAGGAAGTCCTCTTGGGAGTCCAAGAGATCATCCTTCTCATGGATAGCACTAATCAATTCATTTAATTTCTCTTTTTGTTGCATGTTTAAGTTGGCAAAAAGAGTATGCAAATTATCTTCCTCATCACTAGCATTATCATCGCTAGAAGACTCATATCTAGTGGAGGATTTGGATTTAACCTTCTTCTTTTTGCCGTCCTTTGCCATGAGGCACTTGTGGCCGACGTTGGGGAAGAGAAGTCCCTTGGTGACGGCGATGTTTGCGGCGTCCTCATTGGAGGAGGAGTCAGTGGAGCTCTCATCGGAGTCCCACTCCCGGCAAACATGGGCATCACCGCCCTTCTTCTTGTAGTATCTCTTCTTCTCCTTTCTTCTCCCCTTCTTGTCGTTGCCCCTGTCACTATCACTAGATAATGGACATTTTGCGATAAAATGATCGGGCTTACCACATTTGTAGCACACTTTCTTGGAGCGAGATTTGTAGTCCTTTCCCCTCCTTTGTTTGAGGATTTGGCGGAAGCTCTTGATGACGAGCGCCATTTCCTCATTGTCGAGCTTTGAGGCGTCGATTGGTTGTCTACTTGATGTATATCTAGGATTACCATGAATTAATTGAACTTGAGTAGGGTTAAGGAAAATAAGTGATCTAAGAATAACCTTAACCATCTCGTGGTCGTCCCACTTTTTGCTCCCGAGGTTGCGCACTTGGTTTACCAAGGTTTTGAGCCAGTTGTACATGTCTTGTGGCTCTTCCCCTTTGCGAAGCCGGAAGCGACCGAGCTCCCCCTCGATCGTCTCCCGCTTAGTGATCTTGGTTAGCTCATCTCCCTTGTGCGCGGTCTTGAGCACGTCCCAAACTTCCTTGGCGCTCTTTAATCCTTGCACCTTGTTATACTCCTCTCGACTTAGAGAGGCGAGGAGTATAGTTGTTGCTTGGGAGTTGAAGTGCTCGATTTGGGCCACCTCATCCTCATCATAATCCTCATCCCCTACGGATGGTACATGTGCTCCAAACTCAACAACATTCCATATACTTTTGTGGAGCGAGGTTAGGTGAAATTTTATCAAATCACTCCACCTAGCATAATCTTCACCGTCAAAGGTTGGCGGTTTGCCTAATGGAACGGAAAGTAATGGAGTATGTCTAGAAGTGCGAGGATAGTGTAAGGGAATCTTACTAAACTTCTTGCGCTCATGGCGCTTAGAAGTTACGGAGGGCGCGTCGGAGCCGGAGGTGGAAGGTGATGAAGTATCGGTCTCGTAGTAGACCACCTTCCTCATCTTCTTTTTCTTGTCGCCACTCCGATGCGACTTGTGGGAAGAGGCTTTCTTCTTCTTCCCCTTCCCTTTGCTGCGGGACTCTTCCGATGTAGTCTTCCCTTGGCTTGTTGTAACACCCAAATTTTGGATTGGGAATTGGTAGAAGAAATTTGAACAAAATATCATAATGTTTTGGAAATTGGGAAATAAGAAAATGATGGGAAAAGAATTTTTCTTTTAAAAGAAACTATTTATACCTCCCATGAAATAAATAACAAGGAAAATAAAACTTAAATTAGTAATATTAAAATAATATGGATTATATTCACCTTTGGATTTCAATTGATACATTTGAAAATCTGAAAACCAAAATAGAAGTATAAATTTGAATTTGGAATAGAAAATAGAAAATAAGAGAAAGAGAGGGGATATAAAACAAAAATATAAATAATATATATATAAACAAGTATATTCAGAATTAATATCCCTAACTTCACAAAAATAAATTGAAATGATGAGCCATAGAGATTTGAATTTAATTTTGAATTCAAATTGGATTTGAAAATGAAGAAAAGAAATAGAAAATAAAAAGGAAAAAGAGAAAAACCCTAACTGGGCCAACTCTCCTCAATTCGGCCCACTAACTCGCGCGCGCCAGCCCATTCTCAACCCGGCGCCGACACGCGGGACCCACGGGGCAGCCCCTCATCCCCTCACGCGCGCTCTCGTTGTCTCGCTGGCATGCGGGGCCCCCTGCCCAGTCTCTCGTTCCGCGCTCGCCTGCTCTCCCTCTCTCTGGCTCGCGGGGCCCGCTCGTCGGGTCCGTCTTCAACAGCTACGCCGATCGCGCGCGCGAACTCGCCGCCGGGGAATCCGCGCGGAATCTGCTGGCCGTTCCAACAATCCGGCCAAGATCCCATCGCAGCAGGGTATAAAGAGGACCGCACCTTCCCTTTTCCCCCTCATCAGCCATCGCCTGCCGGATTCCGTCGAGGGTCTCCTCCTCCGCCGTGGAACACAGTCCGCCGTGGCCGGGGGGCTTCGCGCCGTGCCTGCCGGTACTACTCCCTCCCCTTGCTTCGCCTCGACACGAGGGTGGTGTCCGCGGCCTTACCCTGCGGATTCGGTGGCCGGGGAGCTGCGAATTCGTCGCCGGAGCATCTCTGTCGCGGCGGATCCGCCCCTCATCGTCGCCCAGCCACTGCGCGGCATAATTCGGGGTGAGTTGCCCATGTCCATGTTCGCCCTTGTTCATACATCGTGTAGCTCAGTTTAATTGGAGATTGGAGCTCGGGAATGGCCGATTGAGTCATCGCCGGCGTGCTTCGCCGAGCGGGCAGGGCGGCGCCGCCGTGTGCTGGTGAAGGTTAGGGGGATTAGCTCCGGGCCGTTAGATCCACCAGCGACGGCTCAGATTAGATCGAGGATACCGTTTCGGCCGAGCACGCTGCGGCCGTAGATCTGTGATCCTACGACTCTGATTCAACCTAGGTCTCATTAAATCGTAGGCGTCGATGTTAGATCCTGTGGCTTAGATCGCGTACCGATTCGGCCTGGGATACATCTAATCCTAGCGGTCGATAGTCGATCGTGCGGCTGTGATTGCAAGATACCTCTTCGGCCGTGCTTTTTGCTAATGAGACCTTCTGTTTTATTAAAATCAACCCGCCATCCATATTCACTATGCACTGTGCCTTAGGAATCTTACTCCGAGCCCCCTGCGCTTCACAGAAATTGAGGCCCAGTCCAGTGCAGTAATAAAATGATTAAAAGAATTAGAAATTAGATTTTTAATACAAAAATAATTGCTAGAACTTAGATAATTCATAGAAAATTCATTTTAGCTCCAAATTGAACCATTCCAGTTTCTAAAATTTTGTAATAACATTCTTCATCATTTAGTGTCTCTGTTTTGACATAAACTCTGTCAGGAAATTTATTTATCATTTAATCATATCTTAATCACATTAAACCTTAAGAAATTCATAACTTAAAATCTACAACTCCAAAATTAATAATTCTTTTTCCTGTGATCTTATTTTAATATGTAGATTATTAATATGTATTTTGCATATATGTTTGGTGTAATGTTAATTCTGCCTATACCATGTATGTTTGTATTGCTACGTTTAGCAGTGAGGACACGTGTCATCTGAAGAATCATCCTGGTATCTGGATTCTCAAGGCCCAGGCAAGTTGTGCCCTTGATCACTTCTTTTTACCCAGCCATGTTCTGATTAATCATAATGATCTGCATAGGTTAATTTTGATGGGACCCAATAGGTTACCCTAGTTTGTCTATCTTTATACCTTGATTACCACTGAACTTTCTGGGTAGTACTTGCTAGTGCTATATGTGGTTTTGGGTATGGAGATACACTATTCATGATTACACTTTTGTTATCAGTTGTTATTTATTGTTCATGATAAGATCATTATGTTAATTGGAACATGGAGCGACCACCCGGGAAAACAGTGCTACCACAAGGGTGGTATGGGACGCCCTTGGCTGATTAATTAGGAAAGCTAGTGGAAGACTACCTTACCCGAAAGGGGCAAGGGCAGTAGGGGAGAGGTCAGTGTAGGGAGGCCCTCGGGAGGATTTTGCTGCGATGGCGGTCCCGCAAGGGATTCCTGCACTGGATCTTCCTATAAACTGTAGCGGGTTTTCGGAAGCTAGTGGAACTTTGTAAAGGCCTCGTAGTGTTACCCTGCCTCGCTTCCTTGGTAGAGGTGTATGGGATTCATGACCCCTTGGCAGATGGGTAACACGGCTTGTGGGTAAAGATGCGCAACCTCTGCAGAGTGTAAAACTGGTATACTAGCCGTGCTCACGGTCATGAGCAGCTCGGACCCTCACATGATTAAATTATGGAACTAAATTCAATTTGTCATATGCATTGCATTGCAGGTGAAGTGATTACTTTTGTTCTACTATTTAATTGGGTTGGTATTTACTTATACTTAGTAATTGCTAATAAAATTTTGACCAACTTTAAAAGCAATGCTCAGCTCTAACCATCTTCTTTGGTAAGCCTTACACTTCACGTGAGCTCCCACCTTTGGCGAGTTCATGCACATTATTCCCCACAACTTGTTGAGCGATGAACGTATGTGAGCTCACTCTTGCTGTCTCACATACACCACAGGTCAAGACCAGGTACTGCAGGATGATGCTCATGGAGGTTGCTGTGATGAGTTCGTGAGAGGTCTAGGCCGTCGTCTCCCAGTCAACTTTGGGTTACTGGACCGTTGTCTCCTTATAATGTAACTATTTATTTGTATAGAACTCCTGTTATATAAAAAGTTGCGACATTCGATCCTGTGCCACTATACATCATATGTATGAGACTTGGTCCCAGCATACCTGGTGTTTATGTTAACCCCGGGTTTTGGACCCCTAAAATCCGGGTGTTACAGAAGTGGTATCAGAGGAATGTTGACTGTAGGACGAAACCTAGATAAAACTGGACAACCATTGTCTACTTACCTTTGCTACTCTGATTCTTTTCTAAACTTATCTTAATCTTTTCTCATCTATTTCCGCTTACTCTGATTATTCTTATCTTTTCTTTCTAAAAGACAAATGTGGATTTTACACTTTGAAATCCCATGCCTAAAGTGACCTTTAGGAATAGGAGACCTATTCTTAGGAACAAAAACAAAACTATTTTTATAGATATCTATGAACTTGAATGTTTGTTCTTATGATACTTGTTTGATTTGGATCTTTGATTGAGTGTGATGGGTTGTGGAGTAATGTCCACAATTACATCTGCATATACATCTAGGTATAAAGGATAGCATTTGTAAGATAACTAGACAAACTAGATTATCCCCATTAGAACATATCTAGCTTAAGAGATTTATCTTATCCTAAAAGATCTCATTCTAACCAATTCATCTTATCTTAAAAGATTCTCCCTTATCTTAATAGATCCATCTCATCTTAAAAGATACTCACCCTATCTTGAAAAGATTGTATTTCATCCTAATAGGTCTAACTGGTCTCAGAAGATTCTATCTTATCTTTATGGATCTGTCTTATCCTAATAAGCATACTTACCCACCCTAGTTTAACAACCATGATCTAATGCAAATCAATTAGATCTTATCTAGTCAAACTAGTCACACCAATCTAACCTGGATCTGATCAAATCTAATGTGACTTATCAAACATGTTAGATAATACTGATGAAATAGTTTAGACTCTACCCCCATAGAACAGGACTTAACTTAGTTCACCCTGCACTAAATTAAGAATGACAGATCAACTTGGCTATATGCAACTACCTTAACCATCTGATAGTTGCATAACCCCTCAATTTTAACCTAGCAAGAGATTCTATCTTATCATAACATATCTAATTAATCTTAAAACATCCTAACATATCTTAATAATACATATTCTACCCTGCTGGACCTATCTAACCTAAACTAGTCTAATCTAGTCATATCCAATTTAATCTAGATCTTATCTTACCTAATGTGACCTGACCCAGTGTGGTCTAATGTTATCTAACTTAATGTGGTTCACTTAAACAGATTAATGACACTAGTAGAAGAGATTAGACCCCACTAGCTATGTATTAACTTATCTTAGCACATTGGATCAATTCAACCATGAGTTAACCCAACCCATAGAACCATGATGAATGATATAACCTTTCTGATCCCACCTAATAACAAACAAACTTTTAACCTACATCCTGTAGTCCATCTCACCCATATATACCTCTCATCTTGACAGATTCTATCCTACCCTTGGATATTCACCTTATATGATTGGTTACCCCAATCTGGACATAAAACAAAGATTAAGCCCTACTAAAAAAAATCTTCAGATTATAACCAGCCTCTAGCTTATTCATTCCGCTTATTGAATAATTTCCCTTGCAAAACTATTACCATATGCTTCTAACTTTCATGGTCAATACCAGGAAAGGGAAGATTATCACGTAACAACAAAACAGAAAATGAGTCCTCCAAATCCTCCACCTGTTGAAATCGATCAAGTGGTTGCTACCCAAAGACTGGTAATACAACAGTTAACAGACCTGGTGACCGAGATGCAGAATCAGATAAGACAACAACGCGAGGAAATACGTCAGGCCCGCCAAGAAATAAGGCAAGCACGGTTGGAGAGACAACAACAACAGCAACCTCCACCACTACCACCAGCTTCACCAAGCTACATAGATATAAATTATGATGATTTGTAAGATGTTACTTTAGTTAGTAGATGATATGATATTATTCTAGAAGGAACAATAAGGTCTATTGACCCTATGTTTTGTTAAAGAATTATACCTCATGCTGAGATTTCTTTGTTTGTGCATATGTTCCGAGAACAATATGAGTATACATCCCTTTTCTTACAAATCTCGAGGACGAGATTATTTTTAAGGGGGGTAGGATTTGTAACACCCAAATTTTGGATTGGGAATTGGTAGAAGAAATTTGAACAAAATATCATAATGTTTTGGAAATTGGGAAATAAGAAAATGATGGGAAAAGAATTTTTCTTTTAAAAGAAACTATTTATACCTCCCATGAAATAAATAACAAGGAAAATAAAACTTAAATTAGTAATATTAAAATAATATGGATTATATTCACCTTTGGATTTCAATTGATACATTTGAAAATCTGAAAACCAAAATAGAAGTATAAATTTGAATTTGGAATAGAAAATAGAAAATAAGAGAAAGAGAGGGGATATAAAACAAAAATATAAATAATATATATATAAACAAGTATATTCAGAATTAATATCCCTAACTTCACAAAAATAAATTGAAATGATGAGCCATAGAGATTTGAATTTAATTTTGAATTCAAATTGGATTTGAAAATGAAGAAAAGAAATAGAAAATAAAAAGGAAAAAGAGAAAAACCCTAACTGGGCCAACTCTCCTCAATTCGGCCCACTAACTCGCGCGCGCCAGCCCATTCTCAACCCGGCGCCGACACGCGGGACCCACGGGGCAGCCCCTCATCCCCTCACGCGCGCTCTCGTTGTCTCGCTGGCATGCGGGGCCCCCTGCCCAGTCTCTCGTTCCGCGCTCGCCTGCTCTCCCTCTCTCTGGCTCGCGGGGCCCGCTCGTCGGGTCCGTCTTCAACAGCTACGCCGATCGCGCGCGCGAACTCGCCGCCGGGGAATCCGCGCGGAATCTGCTGGCCGTTCCAACAATCCGGCCAAGATCCCATCGCAGCAGGGTATAAAGAGGACCGCACCTTCCCTTTTCCCCCTCATCAGCCATCGCCTGCCGGATTCCGTCGAGGGTCTCCTCCTCCGCCGTGGAACACAGTCCGCCGTGGCCGGGGGGCTTCGCGCCGTGCCTGCCGGTACTACTCCCTCCCCTTGCTTCGCCTCGACACGAGGGTGGTGTCCGCGGCCTTACCCTGCGGATTCGGTGGCCGGGGAGCTGCGAATTCGTCGCCGGAGCATCTCTGTCGCGGCGGATCCGCCCCTCATCGTCGCCCAGCCACTGCGCGGCATAATTCGGGGTGAGTTGCCCATGTCCATGTTCGCCCTTGTTCATACATCGTGTAGCTCAGTTTAATTGGAGATTGGAGCTCGGGAATGGCCGATTGAGTCATCGCCGGCGTGCTTCGCCGAGCGGGCAGGGCGGCGCCGCCGTGTGCTGGTGAAGGTTAGGGGGATTAGCTCCGGGCCGTTAGATCCACCAGCGACGGCTCAGATTAGATCGAGGATACCGTTTCGGCCGAGCACGCTGCGGCCGTAGATCTGTGATCCTACGACTCTGATTCAACCTAGGTCTCATTAAATCGTAGGCGTCGATGTTAGATCCTGTGGCTTAGATCGCGTACCGATTCGGCCTGGGATACATCTAATCCTAGCGGTCGATAGTCGATCGTGCGGCTGTGATTGCAAGATACCTCTTCGGCCGTGCTTTTTGCTAATGAGACCTTCTGTTTTATTAAAATCAACCCGCCATCCATATTCACTATGCACTGTGCCTTAGGAATCTTACTCCGAGCCCCCTGCGCTTCACAGAAATTGAGGCCCAGTCCAGTGCAGTAATAAAATGATTAAAAGAATTAGAAATTAGATTTTTAATACAAAAATAATTGCTAGAACTTAGATAATTCATAGAAAATTCATTTTAGCTCCAAATTGAACCATTCCAGTTTCTAAAATTTTGTAATAACATTCTTCATCATTTAGTGTCTCTGTTTTGACATAAACTCTGTCAGGAAATTTATTTATCATTTAATCATATCTTAATCACATTAAACCTTAAGAAATTCATAACTTAAAATCTACAACTCCAAAATTAATAATTCTTTTTCCTGTGATCTTATTTTAATATGTAGATTATTAATATGTATTTTGCATATATGTTTGGTGTAATGTTAATTCTGCCTATACCATGTATGTTTGTATTGCTACGTTTAGCAGTGAGGACACGTGTCATCTGAAGAATCATCCTGGTATCTGGATTCTCAAGGCCCAGGCAAGTTGTGCCCTTGATCACTTCTTTTTACCCAGCCATGTTCTGATTAATCATAATGATCTGCATAGGTTAATTTTGATGGGACCCAATAGGTTACCCTAGTTTGTCTATCTTTATACCTTGATTACCACTGAACTTTCTGGGTAGTACTTGCTAGTGCTATATGTGGTTTTGGGTATGGAGATACACTATTCATGATTACACTTTTGTTATCAGTTGTTATTTATTGTTCATGATAAGATCATTATGTTAATTGGAACATGGAGCGACCACCCGGGAAAACAGTGCTACCACAAGGGTGGTATGGGACGCCCTTGGCTGATTAATTAGGAAAGCTAGTGGAAGACTACCTTACCCGAAAGGGGCAAGGGCAGTAGGGGAGAGGTCAGTGTAGGGAGGCCCTCGGGAGGATTTTGCTGCGATGGCGGTCCCGCAAGGGATTCCTGCACTGGATCTTCCTATAAACTGTAGCGGGTTTTCGGAAGCTAGTGGAACTTTGTAAAGGCCTCGTAGTGTTACCCTGCCTCGCTTCCTTGGTAGAGGTGTATGGGATTCATGACCCCTTGGCAGATGGGTAACACGGCTTGTGGGTAAAGATGCGCAACCTCTGCAGAGTGTAAAACTGGTATACTAGCCGTGCTCACGGTCATGAGCAGCTCGGACCCTCACATGATTAAATTATGGAACTAAATTCAATTTGTCATATGCATTGCATTGCAGGTGAAGTGATTACTTTTGTTCTACTATTTAATTGGGTTGGTATTTACTTATACTTAGTAATTGCTAATAAAATTTTGACCAACTTTAAAAGCAATGCTCAGCTCTAACCATCTTCTTTGGTAAGCCTTACACTTCACGTGAGCTCCCACCTTTGGCGAGTTCATGCACATTATTCCCCACAACTTGTTGAGCGATGAACGTATGTGAGCTCACTCTTGCTGTCTCACATACACCACAGGTCAAGACCAGGTACTGCAGGATGATGCTCATGGAGGTTGCTGTGATGAGTTCGTGAGAGGTCTAGGCCGTCGTCTCCCAGTCAACTTTGGGTTACTGGACCGTTGTCTCCTTATAATGTAACTATTTATTTGTATAGAACTCCTGTTATATAAAAAGTTGCGACATTCGATCCTGTGCCACTATACATCATATGTATGAGACTTGGTCCCAGCATACCTGGTGTTTATGTTAACCCCGGGTTTTGGACCCCTAAAATCCGGGTGTTACACTTGTAGTGGGCTTGTCGCCGGTCTCCATCTCCTTCTTAGAGTGATCTCCCGACATCACTTCGAGCGGTTAGGCTCTAATGAAGCACCGGGCTCCGATACCAATTGAAAGTCGCCTAGAGGGGGGCGAATAGGGCGAAACTGAAATTTACAAAGTTAATCACAACTACAAGCCGGGTTAGCGTTAGAAATATAATCGAGTCCGCGAGAGAGGGTGGAAAACAAATCGCAAGCAAATAAGAAGTGTGACACGCGGATTTGTTTTACCGAGGTTCGGTTCTCGCAAACCTACTCCTCGTTGAGGAGGCCACAAAGGCCGGGTCTTTTTCAACCCCTTCCCTCTCTCAAACGGTCCCTCGTACCGAGTGAGCTTTCTCTTCTCAAATCAACCGGGAACAAAACTTCCCCGCAAGGACCACCACACAATTGGTGTCTCTTGCCTCGGTTACAAGTGAGTATTGATCTCAAGAAAGAATGAGAAAGAAGAAAGCAATCCAAGCGCAAGAGCTCAAAAGAACACAAAAAATCTCTCTCACTTAACACTAAAGCTTTTGTGGGATTGGGAGAGGATTTGATCACTTGGGTGTGTCTTGTATTGAATGCCTAGCTCTTGTAAGTGGTTGGAAGTTGGAAAACTTGGATGACTTGAATGTGGGGTGGTTGGGGGTATTTATAACCCCAACCACCAAACTAGCCGTTTGGTGGAGGCTGTCTGTCGCATGGTGCACCGGACAGTCCGGTGCACACCGGACAGTGTCCAGTGCGCCAGCCACGTCACCAGGCCGTTGGGTTCCGACCGTTGGAGCTCTGACTGCTGGGCCCGCCTGGATGTCCGGTGGCACATCGGACATGTACTGTAGAGTGTCCGGTGCGCCACTTCGCGCGTGCCTGACTTCTGCGCGCTCTGGCGTGCTTCTGCAGGTGACCGTTGGTGCGAAGTAGCTGTTGCTCCGCTGGCTCACCGGACAGTCCGGTGTACACCGAACATGTCCGGTGAATTATAGCGGAGCGAATTCCCGAAGCTGGCGAGTTCAGAGTCGCTCTTCCTTGGAGCACCGGACACTGTCCGTTGTACACCGGACATTCTGGTGAATTATAGCGGAGCGCCTCTGAGTTTTCCCGAAGGTGAAGAGTTTGGCTTGGAGTTCCCTGGTGCACCGGACACTGTCCGGTGGTGCACCGGACAGTCCGGTGCGCCAGACCAGGGCAACCTTCGGTTATCCCTTGCTCTCTTTGTTGAACCCATTTCTTGGTCTTTTTATTGGCTAAGTGTGAACCTTTGGCACCTGTATAACTTATACACTAGAGCAAACTAGTTAGTCCAGTTATTTGTGTTGGGCAATTCAACCACCAAAATCAATTAGGAAAATAGGTGTAAGCCTAATTTCCCTTTCAAAAACACTCGCTGCCGGCCAGGCTGTTGTGCCAAGCTGTGTTAGTCAGTGTAAATGATGAATTTCTTGAGCTGAAGGTAGGAGCGCCATTATTCACTGATGTAAATGATCAATTATGCAAAATAGGCTACAACTGTCTATTCACTGATGTAGGTGTTAGTGTCTTTAGAAGAAGTGATGATTCAATAGCATTTAAGGGAGTGTTAGATGGTCAGCTATATTTAGTTGATTTTAATGATAACAATGCTGAACTAGACACTTGCTTAATTGTTAAGACTAATATGGACTGACTCTGGCTTCGCCGACTTGCTCATGTTGGAATGAAGAATCTTCATAAGCTTCTAAAGGGAGAGCACATTTTAGGACTAACAAATGTTCATTTTGAGAAAGACAGGGTTTGTAGCGCATGTCAAGCAGGGAAGCAAGTTGGAGTTCATCATCCATACAAGAACATCATGACAACCGACAGGCCGATCAAGCTACTCCACATGGATCTATTCGACTCGATAGCTTACATAAGCATCGGCGGGAGTAAGTATTGTCTTGTTATTGTGGATAATTATTCTCGCTTCACTTGGGTATTCTTTTTGCAGGAAAAATCTCAAACCCAAGAGACCCTAAAGAGATTCTTAAGACGGGCTCAAAATGAGTTCGGATTGAGAATCAAAAGATTAGAAGCGATAATAGAACGGAGTTCAAGAACTCTCAAATTGAAGGATTTCTTGAGGAAGAGGGCATCAAGCATGAGTTCTCTTCTCCCTACACACCTCAACAAAATGGTGTAGTGGAGAGGAAGAATAGAACTCTACTGGATATAGCAAGAACCATGCTTGATGAGTACAAGACACTGGACCGGTTTTGGGCGGAGGCGATTAACACCACCTGCTACTCCATCAACCGGTTATATCTTCACCGAATCCTCAAGAAAACATCATATGAACTCCTCACTAGTAAAAAGCCCAATGTTTCTTACTTTAGAGTTTTTGGGAGCAAATGCTTTATTCTTATTAAAAGAGGTAGAAATTCTAAGTTTGCTCCTAAAGCAGTTGAAGGCTTTTTACTTGGTTATGACTCAAACACAAGGGCATATAGAGTCTTCAACAAGTCCACTGGATTAGTTGAAGTTTCTTGTGACATTTTGTTTGATGAGACTAATGGCTCCCAAGTGGAGCAAGTTGATCTTGATGAATTAGATGATGAAGAGGCTCCATGCATCACGCTAAGGAACATGTCCATTGGGGATGTGTGTCCAAAAGAGTCCGAGGAGCCTACACAAGCACAAGATCAACTATCATCTTCCATACAAGCATCTCCACCAACTCAAGATGAGGATGAGGCTCAAGAAGAAGAGGATGAAGATCAAGACGATGAGCCACCTCAAGAGGAGGACATTAATCAAGGGGGAGATGAAGATAATGGTGACAAGGAAGATGATCAAGAGATTCGGGGTCAAAGACCACCACACCCAAGAGTCCACCAAACAATTCAAAGAGATCACCCCGTCAACACAATACTTGGTGACATTCACAAGGGGGTAACCACTAGATCTCGAGTTGCTCATTTCTATGAACATTACTCCTTTGTGTCTTCTATTGAGCCATACAGGATAGAGGATGCACTAAGAGATTCAGACTGGGTGGTGGCAATGCAAGAGGAGCTTAACAATTTCACCAGGAATGAGGTATGGAATTTAGTTCCACGTCCTAACCAAAATGTTGTAGGTACCAAATGGGTATTCCGCAACAAGCAAGATGAGCATGGTGTGGTGACAAGGAACAAAGCCCGACTTGTGGCCAAAGGATATTCACAAGTCAAAGGTTTGAATTTTGACAAAACCTATGCACCCGTAGCTAGGCTTGAGTCAATTCGTATATTACTTGCCTATGCTACTTACCATGACTTTAAGCTATACCAAATGGACGTGAAGAGTGCCTTCCTCAATGGCCCTATCAAAGAAGAGGTATATGTTGAGCAACCTCCTGGCTTTGAAGATAGTGAGTACCCTAACTATGTTTATAAGCTCTCAAAGGCGCTTTATGGGCTCAAGCAAACCCCAAGAGCATGGTATGAATGCCTGAGAGACTTTCTCATCACTAATGGCTTCAAAGTTGGAAAAGCTGATCCTACTCTCTTCACCACAACTATTTCTAAAGACTTATTTATATGCCAAATTTATGTTGATGATATTATATTTGGGTCTACTAACAAGTCCGCTTGTGAAGAGTTTAGTAGGATCATGATACAAAAATTCGAGATGTCTATGATGGGAGAGTTGAAATATTTCCTTGGATATCAAATCAAACAACTCCAAGAGGGCACCTTCATTTGCCAAACTAAGTACATTCAAGATATACTCAAGAAGTTTAGAATGAAGAATGGCAAACCCATCAAGACACCCATGAGAACCAATGGTCATCTCGACCTCGACACGGGAGGTAAGTCTGTAGATCAAAAGGTATACTAGTCAATGATAGGTTCTTTACTCTATTTATGTGCATCACGATCGGATATTATGCTTTCAGTATGCATGTGTGCAAGGTTCCAGGCAAATCCTAAGGAAGTTCACCTTAGGGCCGTGAAAAGAATCATGAGATATTTAATTTACACTCCTAAGTTTGGGCTTTGGTACCCCAAGGGATCTACCTTTGATTTAATTATGTATTCCAATGCTGATTATGCTGGATGTAAAAATGACAGGAAGAGCACATCAGGGACTTGTTAATTTTTGGGAAGATCCCTGGTGTCTTGGGCTTCAAAGAAACAAACCTCAGTAGCTCTTTCTACCGCCAAAGCCGAGTATATTGCCGCAGGTCATTGTTGTGCGCAATTACTTTGGATGAGGCAAACCCTTAGGGACTATAGCTACAAATTGAGCAAAGTCCCTCTCCTATGTGAAAATGAAAGTGCAATCCGCATCACGGAAAATCCCGTTGAACACAGCCGCACTAAGCACATAGACATCCGGTATCACTTTTTGAGAGATCACCAACAAAAGGGGGATATCAAAATTGCTTATGTTAATACCCACAACCAATTAGCCGATATCTTTACCAAGCCACTAGATGAGAAGACTTTTAGCAAACTTAGGAATGAGCTAAATATACATGATTCTCAGAATTTTGAATGAAACATTGCACACATAGCTAATTTATATACCTTTGATCATGTCTTTTTCATTTGGTACAAATGCATATTTCTTATTCTTCTTGTGCCAAGGTTAAGACTAATGTGCTTTCAAGTGTATTTCCATGCTTAGTCTTAAATTGAAAGGGAAATGGAGTATTCGGCAAAGACAAGGCTTCCACTCCAACTCTGACGGTATCACTTATTCTTTGTCGTTACTCCGGAAACTCTCAATTGGTATGACCCTTCACTCATATTTCTTTTACCAATGGGGGAGAAAGTATTTAAGGGCTATCAAGTTCTCCATTTTTGGCGATTAATGCCAAAGGGGGAGAAAGTATTAAGCCCAAAGCAAAAGGACCGCACCATCAATTTTTCAAAAACTAAAGGGAGTGGTTATTTCAATTGGTATTTAAGTTAATCTCAAAGATTTTCAATTAGTATCTTATTCGAGATTTTCAATTGGTATTTTATTTGGTTTCAAAACTTCACGTTAGTATGAAAATTTCAATTGGTATAATTTCATTTGGTATCTATTTCAAAAACCCTCTTGAAAGCTAAAGGGAAAATGTCTCGAGGGGGAGCTTTTATTTAGTCAAAGGAAAAGCATTTGAAACAGGGGGAGGAATTTCAAATCTTGAAAATGCTTCTAGAAATCATATTACTATACCTTTGACTATTTGCAAAAAGAATTTGAAAAGTTTTTCCAAAAGATTTGCAAAAACAAGCAAGTGGTGCAAATTTGGTCCAAAATGTTAAATAGAAGAAAGCAATCTGGTTTATTCTTAGATATATGTATAAAGTCTTTCAATTGGTTTAAATCTAAGTAACCTATGCACATCAATCATAAATGAAAACTAGTTATATTTCTACACTATATATTTGCTTTGGTTTGTGTTGGCATCAATCACCAAAAGGGGGAGATTGAAAGGGAAATGGGCTTAATCATTTCCTATAATCGATTTCGGTGGTTGACGTCCATCACAAACCACGTGGACTAATTAGTTTGCCAAGATGTCATTTATCTCAGGTGCATAAGGTTCAACAAAAACCAAGAAAGAAATCCAGTTGAGGACTCAAACAAATTTGGAGCAAAGGACTTAAGAGTGTGCTGCAGTGGTGCAAATGTCCGGTGCACCAGGCCGAGCTCCACTCGAATAGCTCACTCTCGGGAATTTTCGAGGGGCGCTCCGCTATAATTCACCGGACTGTCCGATGTGCACCGGACATGTCCAATGAGCTAACGGAGCAACAGTAACCTGGCGCAACTGGTCGACTGTAAAAGGTAATAGTGCGCAGCAGAGCTCAGAGCAGAGATGTCAGAGCACACCAGACATGTCCGGTGTGGCACCGCACTGTCCGGTGCAGATACAGGATGAAGGATCCAACAGTCAAGTCGCTCCAAACCCCAACGAGCGTGCTGACGTGGCGCGCACCGGACTGTCCGGTGTGCCCATCGACAGTAGACTCAGCCAACGACTAGAAAGTGGTTGGAGGCTATAAATACCCCCAATCACCTCCTTCAATTGCATCCAAGTTTTCTGAAGTTCCAATTCAATACAAGAGCAATAACATTCACTCCAAGACACATTCCAAGGATCAAATCCTCCCCAAGTCTCAAAATCAACTCAACCACTTAGTGACTTGAGAGAGAGAGTTTTGTGTTCATTTGTTGCTCTTGTTGCTTGGATTGCTTTCCCCTTCCCCATTCTTATTCATCTAAATGCTTTGTAAAGCTAGCAAGAGACACCTAAGTGTGTGGTGGTCCTTGCGAGGTCTTAGTGATCCAATTGATTAAGGAGAAGGCTCATCCGGTCTAAGTGACCGTTTGAGAGAGGGAAAGGGTTGGAATAGACTCGACCTTTGTGGCCTCCTTGAAAGTCGCCTAGAGGGGGGGGGGTGAACAGGCAAATATGAAATTTACAACTTTAAAGCACAACTACAAGCCGGGTTAGCGTTAGAATAAAATCCGAGTCCAAAAGAGAGGGCGAAAACAAATCAACCAAGAAATAAAGCGAGTGACATGGTGATTTGTTTTACCGAGGTTCAGTTCTTGCAAACCTAGTCCCCGTTGAGGTGGTCACAAAGACCGGGTCTCTTTCAACCCTTTCCCTCTCTCAAACGGTCACCTAGACCGAGTGAGCTTTCTCCTTAATCAAACGGGTCACTTAGACCCCTACAAGGACCACCACAACTTGGTGTCTCTTGCTTTGATTACTAGTGTCTTGAGAACAATAATGGAGGAAGAAGAAAAGCGATCCAAGAACAAGAGCTCAAAGAACACGAGCAAAACTCTCTCTCTAGTCACTATTTGGTTGGAGTGGATTTGGGACTTGGAGAGGCTTTGATTCTATTGAATTGTGTCTTGTATTGATTGCACTAGATCTTGTATTGAATGTGAAGTCTGAAAACTTGGATGCCTTGAGTTGTGGTGGTTGGGGGTATTTATAGCCCCAACCACCAAAACAACCGTTGGGGAGGGCTGCTGTCGATGGGCGCACCAGACAGTCCAGTGCGCCACCGGACACTGTCCGGTTCGCCAGCCACGTCACCCAACCGTTAGGGTTCTGACGGTTTCGACCGTTGGAGCTGTGACAGCTTAGGCCACCGGACTGTCCGGTGGTGCACCAGACAGTCACTGTTCACTGTCTGGTGCGCCTTCTAGCTCCGCTCTGACTCTGCTCGCACTATTCACGTTGTCAGTCAGCCGTTGGAGTCGACCGTTGTGCTGGCGACTGTTGCTCCGCTTGGCACACCGGAGAGTCCGGTGCCACACCGGAGAGTCCGGTGTGCCACACCGGAGAGTCCGGTGAATTATAGCAGAGAGCAGCCTTAGAAACCCGAAGGTGAAGAGTTGGAGTGGATCGACCCTGGTGCACTGGACACTGTCCGGTGGCACACCAGACAGTCCGGTGCGCCAGACCAGGGTTCTCTTCAGTTTCTTTTGCTCCTTTCTTTTGAACCCTAACTTGTATCTTTTTATTGGTTTGTGTTGAACCTTTAGCACCTGTAGAACATATAATCTAGAGCAAACTAGTTAGTCCAATTATTTGTGTTGGGCATTTCAACCACCAAAATCATTAAGGAAAAGGTCTGACCCTATTTCCCTTTCAATCTCCCCCTTTTTGGTGATTGATGCCAACACAAACCAAAGCAAATATATAAGTGTAGAATTGAACTAGTTTGCATAATGTAAGTGCAAAGGTTTGCTTGGAATTAAACCAATTTATATTTTATTAGATATACATGGATTGCTTTCTTTTATTTAACATTTTGGACCACGCTTGCACCACTTGTTTTGTTTTTGCAAAATTGTTTTTGGAAAATCTTTTCAAAGCCCTTTTGCAAATAGTCAAAGGTATATGAATAGAATTGTAAGAAGCATTTTCAAGATTTGAAATTTTCTCCCCTTGTTTCAAATGATTTTCCTTTGACTTAAACATAACTCCCCCTCAATAAAATTCTCCTCTTAGTGTTCAAGAGGGTTTTAGATACCAATTTTGAAAGTGGTCATACCAATTTGAAATATATCAAAAATAAGATACCAATTGAAAAACTTATTTCTAAATAATATACCAATTGAAAATATTTTGTACTAATTACAAATCTTCTTTAAAAACTTTTGAAATTGGTGGTGGTGCGGTCCTTTTGTTTTGGGCTAATACTTTCTCCCCCTTTGGCATGAATCGCCAAAAACGGATACTTTGTGAGTGAAATATGAGCCCTTTTACTTTCTCCCCCAATGGTACATATAAAATTGAGTGAAGATTATACCAAAGTGAAGAGAGGTGCAGAGTGACGGCGAAGGGTAAATAATACCGATAGAGTGGAGTGGAAGCCATGTCTTCGCCGAAGACTCCATTTTCCTTTCAATCTATGACTTAGTAGAAATTCTCTTGAAAACACATTAGTCATAGGCATAAAAGAGATATGATCTAAAGTATATAAATGAGCTATGTGTGCAAAGTGTCAATCAAAGTTCCGAGAATCAAGTATATTTAGCTCATGCCTAAGTTTGGTAAAGGTTTTCTCATCTAATGGTTTGGTAAAGATATCAGCTAATTGTTCTTTGGTGCTAACATAAGCTATCTCGATATCCCCCTTTTGTTGGTGATCCCTCAAAAAGTGATACCAAATGGCTATGTGCTTAGTGCGGCTGTGTTCAATGGGATTATCCGCCATGCGGATTGCACTCTCATTGTCACATAGGAGAGAGACTTTGCTCAATTTGTAGCCATAGTCCCGGAGGGTTTGCCTCATCTAAAGCAATTGTGCGCAACAATGACCTACGACAATATAGTCGGCTTTGACGGTAGAAAGAGCTACTGAGTTTTGTTTCTTTGAAGCCCAAGACACCAGGGATTTCCCCAAGAATTGACAAGTCCCTTATGTGCTCTTCCTATCAATTTTACACCCTGCCCAATCAGCATCTAAATAACCTATTAAACCAAAGGTGGATCCCTTGGGGTACCAAAGTCCAAACTTAGGTGTATGAACTAAATATCTCATGATTCTTTTCACGGCCCTAAGGTGAACTTCCTTAGGATCGGCTTGGAACCTTGCACACATGCATATGGAAAGCATAATATCCGGTCGTGATGCACATAAATAGAGTAGAGATCCTATCATCGACCGGTATACCTTTTGATCTACGGATTTACCTCTCGTGTCGAGGTCGAGATGCCCATTGGTTCCCATGGGTGTCTTGATGGGCTTGGCATTCTTCATTCCAAACTTGGTAAGTATGTCTTGAATGTACTTCGTTTGGCTGATGAAGGTGCCCTCTTGGAGTTGCTTCACTTGAAATCCTAGAAAATACTTCAAGTCATCCATCATAGACATCTCAAATTTTTGAATCATAATCCTACTGAACTCTTCACATGTAGATTTGTTAGTAGACCCAAATATGATATCATCAACATAAATTTGGCATACAAACAAATCATTTGCAATGGTTTTAGTAAAGAGAGTAGGATCAGCTTTATCGACTTTGAAGCCATTAGTGATAAGGAAATCTCTTAGGCATTCATACCATTCTCTTGGGGCTTGCTTGAGCCCATAAAGCGCCTTAGAGAGTTTATATACATGGTTAGGGTACTCACTATCTTCAAAGCCAGGAGGTTGCTCAACATAGACCTCTTCCTTGATTGGTCCATTGAGGAAGGCACTTTTCACGTCTATTTGATAGAGCTTAAAGCCATCGTAAGTAGCATAGGCAAGTAATACACGAATTGACTCAAGCCTAACTATGGGTGCATATGTTTCACCGAAATCCAAACCTTCGACTTGTGAATATCCCTTGGCCACAAGTCGGGCTTTGTTCCTTGTCACCACACCATGCTCATCTTATTTGCTGCGGAATACTCATTTGGTTCCTACAACATTTTGATTAGGACGTGGAACAAGATGCCATACCTCATTCCTTGTGAAGTTGTTGAGTTCCTCTTGCATTGCCAACACCTAATCCGAATCTCTTAGTGCATCCTCTACCCTGTACGACTCAATAGAGGAAACAAAAGAGTAGTGTTCACAAAAATGAGCGACTCGAGATCGAGTTGTTACCCCCTTATGAATATCGCCGAGGATAGAGTTCACGGGGTGATCTCTTTGAATCGCTTTGATGGACTCTTGGGTGTGGCGGTCTTTTACCCTGATCATCTTCCTTGTCTTGATCAACTTCATATCCCCCTTGATCGTTGTCCTCCTCTTGAGGTGGCTCATCTTCTTGATCTTCTTCTTCATTGTCTTGAGCCCGATCCTCATTTTGAGTTGGTGGAGATGCTTGATTTGAATATGATGGTTGATCTTGAACTTGTGTGGGCTCTTCGAATTCCTTAGGACATACATCCCCAATGGACATGTTCCTTAGTGCGACGCATGGAGCCTCTTCATCATCTAGCTCATCAAGACCAACTTGCTCCACTTGGGAGCCATTAGTCTCATCAAACACAATGTCACAAGAAACCTCAACTAATCCAGTGGATTTGTTGAAGACTCTATATGCCCTTGTGTTTGAGTCATATTCTAGTAAAAAGCCTTCTACAACCTTAGGAGAAAATTTAGATTTTCTACCTCTTTTAACAAGTATAAAACATTTGCTACCAAAGACTCTAAAATATGAAACATTGGGCTTTTTACCGGTGAGGAGTTCATATGATGTCTTCTTGAGGATTCGGTGAAGGTTGAGCCAGTTGATGGAGTGGCAGGCGGTGTTAATCGCCTCAGCCCAAAACCGGTCCAGAGTCTTGTACTCATCAAGCATGGTCCCTGCCATGTCCAATAGAGTTCTATTCTTCCTCTCCACTACACCATTTTGTTGAGGGGTGTAGGGAGAAGAGAACTCATGCTTGATGCCCTCCTCCTCAAGAAAGCCTTCAATTTGAGAGTTCTTGAACTTCGTCCCGTTGTCGCTTCTTATCTTCTTGATTCTTAATCCGAACTCATTTTGAGTCCGTCTCAAGAATCCCTTTAAAGTCTCTTGGGTTTGTGATTTTTCCTGCAAAAAGAACACCCAAGTGAAGCGAGAATAATCATCTAATATTACAAGAGAATACTTACTCCCGCCGATGCTTATGTAAGCAATCGGGCCAAATAGGTCCATGTGGAGTAGCTCAAGCGGCCTGTCGGTCGTCATGATGTTCTTGTGTGGATGATGGGCACCAACTTGCTTTCCTGCTTGGCATGCGCTACAAATCCTGTCTTTCTCAAAATGAACATTTGTTAGTCCTAAAATGTGCTCTCCCTTTAGAAGCTTGTGAAGATTCTTCATCCCAACATGGGCTAGTCGGCGATGCCATAGCCAACCCATATTAGTCTTAGCAATTAAGCAAGTGTCGAGTTCAGCTCTATTGAAATCAACTAAGTATAGCTGACCCTCTAACACTCCCTTAAATGCTACTGAATCATCACTTTTTCTAAAGACAGTAACACCTATATCAGTAAATAGACAGTTGTAGCCCATATTGCATAATTGAGAAACTGAAAGCAAGTTATAATCTAAAGAATCTACAAGAAAAACATTGGAAATAGAATGGTCAGGAGATATAGCAATTTTACCAAGTCCTTTGACCAAACCTTGATTTCCATCCCTGAATGTGATAGCTCTTTGGGGATCATCATTTTTCTCGTAGGAGGAGAACATCCTTTTCTCCCCAGTCATGTGGTGTGTGCACCCGCTATCAATTATCCAACTTGAGCCCCCGGATGCATAAACCTACAAAACAAGTTTAGGCCTTGTTCTTAGGTACCCAAACGGTCTTGGGTCCTTTCACATTAGAAACAAGCACCTTGGGTACCTAAACACAAGTCTTTGACCCCTTGTGTTTGCCCCAACATATTTGGCAACTACTTTGCCTGATTTGTTAGTAAGCACATATGAAGCATCAAAAGTTTTGAATGAAACATTAGGTTCATTTGATGCAGCAGGAGATTTCTTTTTAGGCATTTTAATATGAGTGGAATGCCTAGAGCTAGATGCCTCATTCTTGTACATAAAAGCATGATGGGAAACAGAATGAGATTTCTTAGCATGAATTCTCCTAATTCTATGCTTAGGATAACCAGCAGGATATAAAATATAATCATCGTTATCCTGTGCCATGGGAGCCTTGCCCTTAACACAATTAGACAATCTTTTGGGGGCATTAAGCTTGACATTGTTTCCCTATTGGAAGCCAATGCCATCCTTAATGCCAGGGCGTCTCCCATTATAAAGCATGCTACGAGCAAATTTAAAATTTTCATTTTCTATGTCATGCTCGTTAATTTTAGCATTAAGTTGAGTTATGTGATCATTTTGTTGTTTAATTAAAGCTAGTTGATCATGGATAGCATCAACATTAACATCTCTACATCTAGTGCAAATAGAAATGTGCTCAACAGTAGAACTAGAGGGTTTGCAAGATTTTAATTCATCAATCTTAGCATGTAGCATGGCATTCTCATTTCTAAGATTGGAAATAGAAACATTGCAAGCATTTAAATCTCTAGCCTTGGAAATTAAACTTGCATTCTCAGTTTAAGGCTAGCAATTGATTCATTTAATTTATCAATCTTAGCAAGTAAAATAGCATTCTCATTTCTAAGATTGTCAATTGAATCATGGCAAACATTTGATTTTTCAACCTTAGCAATTAAACTAACATTCTAAGTTCTAAGGTTGAAAATAGTGTCATAGCAAATGCTAAGCTCACTAGTTAATTTTTCACATTTCTCTATTTCCCGAGCATAGGCATTTTTAACTTTAACATGCTTCTTGTTTTCCTTAATAAGGAATTCCTCTTGGCTATCCAAAAGTTCATCCTTCTCATGAATGGCACTAATCAATTCATTTAGTTTTTCCTTTTGTTGCATGTTAAGGTTGGCAAAAAAGACTAAGCAAGTTATCCTCAACATCACTAGAGCTAACCTCATCACTAGATGTCGCATATTTAGTGGAGGCTCTAGATTTTACCTTCTTCTTTTTGCCGTCTTTTGCCATGAGGCACTTGTGGCCGACATTGGGGAAGAGGAGGCCTTTGGTGACGGCGATGTTGGCGGCGTCCTCGTCGGAGGAGGAGTCGGTGGTGCTCTCGTCGGAGTCCCATTCCCGACACACGTGGGCATCGCCACCCTTCTTCTTGTAATATCTCTTCTTTTCTCTCCTTTTTCCCTTTTTGTTGTCGCCCCTGTCACTATCACTAGATAATGGACATTTAGCAATAAAATGACCGGGCTTACCACACTTGTAGCAAACTTTCTTGGAACGGGGCTTGTAATCTTTCCCCTTCCTTTGCTTGAGGATTTGGCGAAAACTCTTGATGATGAGCGCCATCTCCTCGTTGTCGAGCTTGGAGGCGTCGATGGGGAGCCTACTTGATGTAGACTCTTCTCTCTTCTCCTTCGTTGCTTTGAATGCAACAGGTTGCACCTCGGGTGTGGAGGTGCCGCCTTGCTCGATGATTTGTTTGGAGCCTTTGATCATCAACTCAAAGCTCACAAACTTTCCTATCACTTCCTTAGGAGACATTAACTTGTATCTAGGATCACCACGAATTAATTGAACTTGAGTGGGATTACAAAAAACAAGTGATCTAAGAATAACCTTGACCATTTCATGATCATCCCAATTGGTGCTCCCGAGGTTGCGCACTTGGTTGACCAAGGTCTTGAGCCGGTTGTACATTGCTTGTGGCTCCTCTCCTTGGTTGAGGATGAATCGACCGAGCTCCCCCTTGATCGTCTCCCATTTGGTGATCTTGGTCACCTCGTCCCCTTCATGTGCGGTCTTTAGCACGTCCCAAATCTCCATGGCACTTTTTAGCCCTTACACCTTGTTATACTCCTCTCGACATAGAGAAGTGAGGAGTATAGTGGTGGCTTGGGAGTCAAAATGCTGGATTTGGGCGACCTCGTCCGAGTCGTAGCCTTCATCCCCTACGGATGGTACCTGCGCTCCAAACTCAACAATGTCCCAAATACTAGCGTGGAGTGAGGTTAGATGGTGCCTCATCTTACCACTCCACATACAATAATCTTCACCGTAAAAAAACGATGGTTTGCCTAATGGGCCGGAAAGTAAAGGAGTGCGTTTGGAAATGAGAGGATAACGTAGGGGGATCTTACTAAACTTCTTGCGCTCTTGGCGCTTAGAAGTGACGGACGGTGCGTCGGAGCCGGAAGTGGAGGGCGACGAAGAATCGGTCTCGTAGTAGACCACTTTCTTCATCTTCTTCTTCTTGTCACCACTCCGATGCGACTTGACGCGGGGAGGTGATTCCTCCCTTCCTTTGGCACTGGACTCCTTTGATGGAGCCTTCCCGCAGCTTGTGTCCGTTTCCATCTCCCTCTTGGCGGATGCTCCCGACATCACTTCGAGTGGTTAGACTGTAATGAAGTACCGGGCTCCGATACCAATTGAAAGTCGCCTAGAGGGGGGGTGAATAGGCAAATCTGAAATTTACAACTTTAAAGCACAACTACAAGCCGGGTTAGCGTTAAAATAAAATCCGAGCCCGAAAGAGAGGGTGAAAACAAATCAACCAAGAAATAAAGCGAGTGACACAGTGATTTGTTTTACCGAGGTTCGGTTCTTGCAAACCTAGTCCCCGTTGAGGTGGTCACAAAGACCGGGTCTCTTTCAACCCTTTCCCTCTCTCAAACGGTCACCTAGACCGAGTGAGCTTTCTCCTTAATCAAACGGGTCACTTAGACCCCTACAAGGACCACCACAACTTGGTGTCTCTTGCTTTGATTACAAGTGTCTTGAGAACAAGAATGGAGGAAGAAGAACAGTGATCCAAGAACAAGAGCTCAAAGAACACGAGCAAAACTCTCTCTCTAGTCACTATTTGGTTGGAGTGGATTTGGGACTTGGAGAGGCTTTGATTCTATTGAATTGTGTCTTGTATTGATTGCACTAGCTCTTGTATTGAATGTGAAGTCTGAAAACTTGGATGCCTTGAGTTGTGGTGGTTGGGGGGTATTTATAGCCCCAACCACCAAAACAGCCGTTGGGGAGGGCTGCTGTCGATGGGCGCACCGGACACTGTCCGGTGTGCCAGCCATGTCACCCAATCGTTAGGGTTCTGACTGTTTCGACCGTTGGAGCTCTAACAGCTTGGGCCACCGGACAGTGCGGTGCTGCACCGGACAGTCACTATTCACTGTCTGGTGCGCCTTTTGGCGCTGCTCTGACTCTGCGCGCACTGTTCACGTTGTCAGTCGACTGTTGGAGTCGACTGTTGCGCTCGCGACCGTTGCTCCGCTTAGCACACCGAACAGTCTGGTGCCACACCGGACAGTCCGGTGAATTATAGCGGAGAGCAGCCTCAGAAACCCAAAGGTGAAGAGTTGGAGTTGATCGACCCTGGTGCACCGGACACTGTCCGGTGGCACACCGGATAGTCAGGTGCGCCAGACCTGGGTTCTCTTTGGTTTCTTTTGCTCTTTTCTTTTGAACCATAACTTGTATCTTTTTATTGGTTTGTGTTGAACCTTTAGCACCTATAGAACATATAATCTAGAGCAAACTAGTTAGTTCAATTATTTGTGTTGGGCATTTCAACCACCAAAATCATTTAGGAAAATGTTTGACCCTATTTCCCTTTCACTCCTCAACGAGAACTAGGTTCTTTGGAACTGAACCTCGGTAAAACAAATCACCGTGCTCACTTGTGTTGATTTCCATTTGATTTGTTTTCCCTCTTTCCTCTCTCTAAAGTTCCCTTGCTCATATTGATTCCAGTTTGCTCCCAAACGTTATCCGCATCGATTGAGCAACTCTAAGCAAGGAGAACAATCTTTCTAACTCTGATTTAATTCTAACGCTAACCCTGCTCTAGTGCAAGTTTAAGTTTATAAATTTCAGGTTTCACCTATTCACCCCCCTCTAGGCAACTTTCAGGTGGAAGCGGATGTGGCGGCGCGATGGCAGATTTCGGGGGCATGTGAGCAATGACGGCACCCCTAAGGCGTGCATGATGACAAGGTGGGAGTGACTGATGCGACGGATCTTGGGATGCACACGCGCGAGGGTTGACCCCTGAGCGTGTACGACTGCGATGCCATCCAAGGTGGGAGCGGCGATGGTGGACTTCCCTAGGCGTGAGCGACGACGACAGCCTCCCCTAGGAACGAAGTGGTGGCGCATCCCAGATGCGAGGCGGCGGTTCTGCAGGGCGGTGGTCCTATTATTATGCTATTTTGTATACATATTTATGCTAATGTCAATAGGTTTTTACGACCTATATTTCAGTTCATGGCTCCGCTTCTATCTATTTGTCTGTTTATGATATTTCTATTCACATTTTATGCAAACGGTTTATTGATTTTATGCATTATCTCGTTTACTTAATCCAGTGTGTATTGGGTTCCTACCATTTATATTACATTGATACCTTCAGCTTGCTCGAAGGTGAAGACGCGAGAGAGCGATTACAATCCAGCGTGAACAGTATGGTGCTACTATTCATCCATTTATAGACACGGGACGCAGCCCGGGTAAAATTACATTCATGACCTTCAACATTTATTTATAGGCATAACTTAAATTACTAGGGTCTATCTGGTCTTTTCATCCTCTGCTCGATCTAAACCGAAGCTGATGGTAGCTTCGTCACTTGGCATCGTTGCTTCTAAGCGAGGTCTTTGTCTTGAAAACCTTCGACAGAAGGAGGGAAGACTTCAGTATCACTTTGCCGAAGGTGTTTTTGTCTTGATGACCTTCGGCGGAGAAGAAGACCCCCAACAGTACCGAAGGCTAATGAACTGAAACTTGTTTTGGAGCGCTGAAGGAGACTTCGGAAGCTTCTCTTGTTAATATCTGTAGAAACACTTTTGGAGGTTCTTTGTACAAGAAAGTGTATCATTCGGCAAAAAATTGTAATTGCATGTGAACATTTTTTTGTAAATATTTGTGAATGCTTCGTAATGCTGTTTTACCTTTTATTTTACTGTTGTTTGTTTTGCTATGGACGAAACCGATGCTCGCAGCTTTTTGAGCCGTAGGCGAAAAACACCTTCCCTTCTTTTCGTTCACAACGAAGCACATTTGGGCCAAAATCAAAGGATGGTCCCCTCATATATAATGAAGCATTTTCCTTTCTTTTTCTGAAAAACAACTTCATTTGAAACAAAGCATCTTTGTTCACAATGAAGCATTTTCTCGTTGAAGGCAGAAACCCTCACTTCTTCTCCTGTTAATGCCTTATGTGTTATGTCATGATGTGATGAAGCTACAGATGCCTAATGTATGTTCGTATGAATGCAAAAAATGATGTGATGAAGTATGCAAATGTATGCCGAAGGTAAAAAAACTCACGCGAATACACACCCAGACTCTGCATCCCCTTAGGAACGACTTTGGAGCTAAGCTCTGCATCCCCTTAGGAACGACTTTGGAGCTTCTTCACCTTTGACTTAGGTGGCATTTAAGCTCTGCATCCCCTTAGGAACGACTTTGGAGCTTCTTCACCTTTCACTTAGGTGGTATTTTAGCTCTGCATCCCATTAGGGACGACTTTGGAGCTTTTTCATACTTTTTTACACTCGATGGTGTAATCTTGGATCTTTACATTTTACATGTGGGGGAAGCTGGCCCTTGTATTGCACATGGCTGCGTAAGAAAAAACAAAAATTACAACCTATGGCCCCATTAAAAACCTTTCTCCCCTCTTGAAAGGAAAAGGGTGCCATAGGGAAAAGTAAGAAAATTACATAGTTTACACATAATATCTCTGAAGCTCATCTGCATTCCAATATCTTGGAATGTCATTACCGTCAATGTCTTTCAACCTATATGATCCAGGTCTTGACTAAGACACCACCAAGAAGGGACCTTCCCACTTAAGCTGAAGCTTCCCCAATGTGTCTGGGTTGGCCACTCTTCGAAGCACCAAGTGTTCTGGCTTGATATTCTTTAATCTTACCTTTCTGTCTCACCATTTAACTGTTTCAGCCTGATATTTATTGATGTGATCTATTGCCTGAAGCCTGGTCCCTTCTATAGTGTCTTTTGTTATTTTGAAAGCCTCTTCGTCTTTTGTCGAAGTTAGGGTCCTTATTGAACTAGCTCTTGCTTCTTCTGGTGTTATTGCTTCGTCGTCGAATAAAAGTTTGAACGGAGTAAACCATGTTGATCTTGAGACAACAATGTTGTGAATCCATACCACTTTTACCAACTCATCTGACTACTTTCCTTTTGGCAGAATGAAGATTGACTTCATTATTCCTGTTATAATAATTCTGTTAGCTCGCTCTACCAACCCATTTGATTCTTGATGCCTCACAGATGTAAAATGTAGTTTTGTACCAATTTGGTCACAAAAAGTTTTGAATGTTTCAACATCAAATTGAGTTCTGTTATCAACTGTGATAGCCTTCGGCACATCGAACCAGCAAACAATATTCTGCCAGAAGAACTTCTGGACCGTGGCCGAAGTGATTGTAGCTAGGGGTTTAGCTTTGATCCACTTTGAAAAGTACTCCACTGCTACCACAACATATTTCAAGTTTCCTTGCGCTGGTGGAAGTGGGCCTAGTAAATCTAGGCCCCACCTTTGCAGTGGACTAAATTAGCTGAGTTAGAGACGAAGGTTGTTTTTGATCTCTGGCACACTTCTGGCAGTTTTCACATTTTTGAACTAGGTCTGCTGCATCCGAAGATGCCTTCGGCGAACAAAATCCTTGTCTGAAAACTTTTCCATGCACAAGCCTGGATCCAATATGAGCTCCGCATATCCCTGCGTGTATCTCTTTCATTAGTTCTTGACCTTCGGCTCTGGACAAACATTTCAGCAGTGGAGAACAAACTCCTTGTTTGAATAATTCTCCTTCTATGATCATATAAGGTTTTGTCCTGGCTTGCATTCTTTTTATGTAAACTTCATTGTCCGAAGGATAATTGCCTTGTAGGAAAGATACATTCTCAGTCTTCCAATCTTCGCCGTGTACAGGTGAGATTGTAGCACCGCTCGCTCCATGAGCTCGATTGAAGGTGCTTTTAGAGTTTCAAAGAATACTTTTGAAGGGAGTGGGAGCCCCTATGCCGCTTATTTAGCTAGTAAATCTGCATGCTCATTTTCTCCTCTTGGGATATTCTTCACCGAGAAACCTTCGAAAGAGGCTTCCATTCTTCGAACTGTATCAAGATACTTCTCAAGCTTCGGATCTCTTGCTCTGCTACTTTTATCAATGTGGCCTGTGATGACCTGTGAGTCAGATTTGATGACTACCTTCTTATTCCCATCGCCTTAAGCTTTCGAAGCCCTAAAAGAAGAGCTTCGTACTCTGTAGTGTTATTTGTGCAGTTGAACTCCAATCTGGCCATGTAGCAGGTTTTGATCTTGGATGGTGAAATTAGAATAGCAGTTGCACCTCCGCCGAAGGTCCCCCACGAGCCATCACAGAACACTGTCCAAGCTTCATTGTCTGTTATGCTTCCTTCGTCCTGAGCCCCTGGTGTCCAGTCAGTAATGAAGTCTGCTAACGCCTATGATTGGATCGAAGATCTATGGACAAAATCAATAGTGAACTCATTCAGTTCTGCAGCCCATTTTCCAACTCTTCCCGTGGCTTCTCTGTTTCTTATAATGTCCTTGAGAGGCTGGGATGAAGGTACTATAATGTGGTATGACTGGAAATAATGCTGACGCTTTCTGCATGCCATCAATACGGCATATAGTACCTTCTCTAGCTCTGTGCAATTTCTTTTTGATGGACTAAGTACTTCAGAGACAAAGTATACTGGGACTTGCTTCTTTGCTTGATCATCTTGTCTCTCCTGCACCAGCGCTGCACTGACTACAGCGTGGGAAGCAGCTACATACAGTAGCAATGGGGCTCCTGACAAAGGTGGAGTCAATGTTGTTAGTTGTATCAGATATTGCTTTAGCTCTTCGAAAACCTTTTGTTGAATTGGTCCCCATTTAAAGACTTCGGCTGGTTTTAGTACTTCGAAGAATGGTAAATTCCTTTCTGCTGATCTTGGGATGAACCTTATTAAAGATGCCAACCTTCCTGTTAATCTTTGAGCACCTTTTCTTGTTCTTGGTGGCTCCATCCGAAATATAGCTTCTATTTTATTTGGATTTGGTTCAATTCCTTTTGTTGATACAAGGCACCCAATAAATTTTCCCTTCTTCACCCCAAAGACACATTTCTCTGGATTTAGCTTGAGACCAGCCTACCTAAAATTGGCAAATGTTTCTTGCAGGTCGGCGATGTGATTTTCTTGCTTCGTGCTTTTTACAATGATATCATCGACATATGTCAGGACATTCCTGCCAATCTGAGAGCTAAGGACTTTGGAGGTCATTCTGCTAAAGCTTCCTCTAGCATTCTTGAGCCCGTCGTGCATCTGAAGGTAGCAATAGGTCCCACTAGGGGTTATGAAGCTTGTTTTAGGCTTGTCCTCCTCCTTCATCCAGATTTGATGATAGCCTAACTAGCAGTCCAATAAACTCATAAGCTCCGAAGTGGCTGCTGCATCCACAAGGGAGTCTATTCTTGGCAAGGGGAACTCATCCTTCGGGCATGGCTTGTTGAGATCTGTAAAATCAATACACATTCTCCACTTTTCATTGGCCTTCTTTACCATCACAGTATTGGCTAGCCATTCTGGATATGTCACCTCTCTGATTACTCTGGCACTTAGGAGTCTTTTGACTTTGTTTCTTGCACCTTTGGCTTTGTCATCGGACATCTTCCGAAGCTTCTGCTTCCTTGGTCTAATGGCCGGGGCTACATTGAGTGAGTGTTCAATGACATCTCTGTTGACACCACAAAGATCATTGGCTGACCAAGCAAAAACGTCCTTGTTGTTGAACAGAAACTTTAACATAGTTTTCTCTTGTTCATCAGACAATTGGGACCCCAACAACACCTTCTGCTCGTCTATGTCTTCACACAGAAGCATAGGCTTTGGTTGATCTGCTGAAGCAGCCTTGTCTCTTCTATGTTTATACTGTTGACAAGCTTCGGCTTCATCTATGTTATGGATGACCTTTGAATCTATCAAGTTCCCTTCGACCCTTCTGGCAGCCTCTTGACTTCCATGCATAGCGATAGGACCTTGGTCAGACGGTATCTTCATGCACAGATATGCTGGATGGAGTATTGCTTCGAAGGCATTCAGTGTCCCTTGACCAATGATTGCATTGTAAGTGTTGGGGACTTGTTCTCAAATGCTAAGAGTTAAGAACAAGGCAACATAAAAAGTGTTAAGTGTTAAAGTCCTTCGTCCTCCGAAATATTATGTCCCTTCGGGAAATAATGAATCTCGGACGAAGGTTACGAAAGACATACCTTCGTAAACATGACACTAAATGACGAAGGTTTCATATAAAGCATAAAATATAAAACAAACATGTAAACATTATGACAGAATTATTTCTATTTCATTATCAAGAGAAAATAGAAATGATTTCAAATTACAAATGTACCTTCGGTCTTGAAGGAAGAGAAAAGTACAAGCGTGACGCAATAGCAAATGCCCGGTCAGCGTGAACAGTACGGGAGTACTGTTCATCTATTTATAGACGCGGGACATAGCCCACGTAAAATTACATTCATGTCCATTACATTTGCTAATGCCTTATGGAAATCTGACAAGGCCCAAGTAGTCTTTTCATCTTTAAGTCGGTTCCCTTCTCTGCTGTCGCGACGAAGCTTCCCTACGTACAGCTTCGGCTGTGGACCATCCTTCGTGGAGCTTGGTAATCAGCCCGTCCTCCATTTTAATCCCCCTTCGTCTGGTTCAGGCTTCGTCCTGACCGTACTTCATGTTCATGATTCTGAGTTCGAAGATACCTGCTCACATAATCCACTTTGGAAAACATTGTCAAATCATGTTTTTGAGGACCTTCGGAGGACGAAGGCCCCCAACAGTAGCCCCTCGCAATATTAATTTGTTAATGATAAATTCAAATTGCGATATGGACGAAGGCCTTGAGCCGAAGGTCCGAAAAAACACCTTCCCTTTGCTAGAATAGCAACATTCACTGACAAGCGGGGTCTTTTAATTTTCAACGCCCTGAGGGTATAAATAAGATCATACCGCACACTTATTTGGTACGCACACTTGCCATCTGCTTCGGCCCACTAAATTTTTAGCTCTTGCGCATTAAGATTTGGTGATCTTTTTGATTTTGAAGCTTCGGACTTGAAAACAGTTTTTAGCGTTTTCCGAAGATGTCTGAAGATAAGAAGGCTGGTCCCGAGATGAAGCTGAGTCTCTCTGAAGAGAAGAACCTGGGGTTTCTTATGGCAATGTCAAAGACCAATACAGAGAAGATTACTAAGGAGATTTTAGAAGGTTTATCGGAGGATACTGACGACAGCGACAGTTACGACGTAGAAAGCGGCGAGGAATCCGAAGATCGACCATGGCGGCCAAGTCACTCAGTTTTCGGAAAAACAACTATTAAGCAGAGCCATATTGATAATATGAGGGGGAGGTATTTTCGTGATGTATCTATTGTGAGAGCTGATGCTGGAGAGAAAACTTCTCCTACCCCTGAAGAAAATGAGGTCGTAATCTTCCGAAGCTTCCTCAAGGCTGGGCTTCGGTTCCCCCTAAGCAACTTTGTTGTCGAAGTTCTGAAGACATTCCAAATATACCTCCACCAGATTACACCCGAAGCTATTATAAGGATGGGAATTTTTGTCTGGGCTGCGAGAAGCCAAGGTTTAGAACCAAATGCTAAGAGCTTTTGCAATATTCATGAGTTGATATACGAGACGAAGCCCTGGGGGAAAGAGCAATATCACAACAACTTTGGTTGCTACAGCTTCGGTGCCCGCTCCGGGTCAAGCTGCCCTGTGCCAACCTTTCGGAAGAGGTGGCCCGGAGCCTGGATGACAGAATGGTTTTATGTAAAGAATGACTTGACAGCGCAGGAAGGCGTTAAGAGTATCATTTTGTGCCCCATTTGGCAACGCTTCGGACTACGAAGGCCGAAGGTTGAAATGGATGAAGCAGCCGAAGAATGCCAAAGAGCCTTCGGCGTAGTCTGCTCTTTTATTGGGACAAGGGATCTGGTCCAAGAGCACATTGCCTTCAGGGTATGGCCACTTGCAGGAGAGTGGAAAATGCCGAAGGAGACCATCAAAGAGTCCGACGAAGGCGGACTAGTCAGACTGAAATACACATTCAAATACGGGGATAAATTTGTTGAACCTGATGACGACTGGTTGAAAAGCATTGAAACATTAAGTGACGAACTGCTTGGGGCATATTCGAAGGCCGAGAACACTGCATTGTCAGCAGCCTTCGGAGGCCGAAAGAAGAAAAGGCTCAACCGGGTATTTGACGCAGTCGGGTTTGTTTACCCTGACTATCATTATCCGGTATTGGGTCGCAAAAGAAAAAATGCTTCTCCTGCGATAGAAGCTACCACGAGTGCCACTAGCGATCCATCGCCGCAAAGGAAAAAGATGAAAGTGCTCACCCACCGAGCGCGTTTTATTGAGCCGGCCACAGTGCCAAAATTTATTGGTGGAGTCTCTTTGGCCTCTGAAGCTACAGAACCAGCTCCTGTGCCGAAGATAGAAGAGAAAACTGAAGCACCTTCAGCCGAAGAAGCAGAAAAACCGAAAATTGAAGAGCCAAAAATATCGGAAATCTTAAGTCCTTCAGCAAATGTCGAAATAAAAAATCAAAAGGTCCCATTGGCGACTCCGAAAAGAAAAAGAATGGTGAACGTGTTAGACGTTTTGGAGACAATTAAGTCTTCAGGCACAACTCCAAAGGAGACTATTGAAATTGCCGAAGTGTCTACCGAAGCTGTAGCTGCTGAAGCTTCGAAGCAACAACCTGAAGCCGAAGCTGGGCCTTCAGAGCCCACCAAGGAACAATCCTTGGAAACCGAAAAAATATCAGAACCAGTTTTGGTTGAAGTTGATACTGCCGCCCCCGAAGCTCCTTCCAGCGTATGCGATTACATCATACGACATGCTTCGGGGAAGAAATTATCTGAAGAAGAAACTTATGAAGCCAATCACTATGCTAGAGAGTTAAAGTATCCGAAGGGGGCAGTAGTGTTCAATGGGACAAATGAAGACGACTTCCTATACTGCCTCCCTGATAACAAAGAATTATCTGTCTGCCGGGAGATGGCTAGAAGTATGGGGTTCCCGAAGCTCGAAGCTGGATTATGTGCTATGACAAAGGAAGATCTCGCGGACAGTCTTGTGTACAATAGCCTAAAGGTATGGGAATTAGACGCTTGAAAAATCTTCTTTAATACGTAACTTATTCTTTTATTCTTATATGGATTCTTTTTTCGTATAGGGTTTAATCCTGAGTAACGCATTAAGAGCACAAAAAAGTGCCGAAGATGAAAGCTACGAAATTGCGTTCAACAATTTGCGTTCAGAAGTTATTAAACTGAGAAACGAAGCTCTAGAAAAAGATAAACTTCTGCTTACATTAGTAGATAAGATAAAAAAGGACGAAGCTGCTGCAAAGGTTCAGGCCGAAGCTCACAGACGCGAAATTAAAGATCTTCAGAAGCAATTGGCCCGGGCGAAAGAAGAACGTATAATTGAAGAAACAAGACGAGAATGCAGCGACCAATGGGCTGATCATTTAGAAGCAACCGTGGAAGAGCTTCGGACTTCTAAGAAAAAATGCTACGAAAAATCCATGGAATGCGTGAAAAAGATTAAAACCAGCTTCGCCAGCGTGGGCGCCTTTTCCAGTGAAGAGAATTTCTCAAGAGGCAATCCCGAAGGTCCACTGGAATGGATCAGTCACGAAGCAGAGGCCTTCGAGGAAATCCTGAATAGCCGTGGCGACATCTGCGCTTTTTCGGGCGCCAGGGGAGTTGCTACTGTCTTGGAGAAGAAAGGTTGTGATCATGTAAAATCTTTAGCTCAGTCCGAAGTTGCCTTATCCTCCGAAGACATCAAAGACCCCTCGGCCGAAGCAAGCATGATTGGCGGTAAATTCTTCACTGATATCTGGGACAATGGCGGCCGAGAAATGGCACAAGAAATAATTCAAAGAAGTGAAAAAGGCATCCATGATGCTAGGAGAGTGGCAGAAGTTGCCGAAAGAAGTACAGAGCCCGAAAGGCAATTAGGTATTAATTAGTCGTTCTTATTGTGTTGTAATTTTTATTTCAAACTTTGTTCGCGATTTGTAATAGTAATGGAGAAATGTTCTCTTCCCTCAGAACCTGCTGGATCGACTGCTGACCCTTACACAAAAGGAGATGACGAGATTAAACAAATGGCCGAAGCTATCATGGATAAAGTTGTTGATCAACTTCTAAATGAGGCCGCCGAAGCAGTATTAAGAGAAGACTAAATGTTATTAGAAAAAACATTCGAAATGTGATCTTTGTAACATTTTGTACATTTGTATGTAATATACAAGTCTCTTTTCATTATTCAATTCTTTACGATGCATGAAATTCTACATACATACCATTTTTGAGCCTTCGGCGAAAAAACACCTTCCCTTCTTTTCATGCTTCGTGAAGAAAACATTCTCCATTAAAACTGTTCTGATAAATCACGTCCATGCTTCGTGAAAACATTCTCCGAAGCTATACAATTTTGATATTACTCTGATGAAGCTCATCCATACTTTGTCCGAAGCTGTACTCCGAAGATTATCATTGTATTTCCTCGTGACTTTACACAATTTGCACTTTCTTAAAGCATCCTTTCGAAGGTTGATACTGTGCCCCCTTCTTTTGCCATATGCAACATGATGTATGATGCTTATGCTATGCAAAATGATGTGATGATGTTATGTTATGCAAATGACGTTCGTTCCGAAGGTACACACAAAATATCTTTATAAGCTCTGCATTCCCTTAGGAACGTCTTTGGAGCTTCTTCGCCTTTTACTTAGACGGTATAAGTTCTGCATTCCCTTAGGAACGTCTTTGGAACTTCTTCGCCTTTTACTTAGGCGGTATAAGCTCTGCATTCCCTTAGGAACGTCTTTGGAGCAAAAAACTTACACTGCGCTCCCTTTGGAACGGCTTTTTGTAACTTCGGCGACTTACTCTGCGTTCCTTAGAACGACTTTTTGTTGCTTCGATGGATTAATAATTCGAAGGTTCCCCTTGTTGCCACAAATTCTTAAGCTTCAGCAACTTAAGCCTGTGGAGAAGATAGGTTTTGCTCATAATCAATCACGAAACTATTATATGAAAACTGAAATATTCTTTATTTCACAGAAAATAGAACTTAAACGGAAAAGACTGCTATCAAAGTAGGATATTTGTCAGTAAATGTGCTTCGACTCTGGCACAGTACTATTGACTGTGCGAGCTTCAGATTGCTCTCTGAGATCCCTTTGGTGCGGAATATATTGGCTTCCTTCTGGCTGTTGGCCTTGTTGCAGCGGAGGTGGAGGCGGGGGCTGTTGCCATGAAGCTTGAGGTTGACTTGCCGAAGCTACGGAAACTGCAGGGTGGTTGCCCACATATTCCGGGATGTAAGGCTGATGGTACGAAGCAGTATGCATGACCTGCTTCGGCTGTCCCTGTTGCGCTGCAGCTTCTGCTAGCTCCTTTTGTTTCTGGATGGTGACATGGCACATCCTGGTGGTATGGCCCTTGTTCTCACCGCAGAATAAGCAAAATGTCCTCCTTGGTTGATCTTCAAATCTCCCGCCGAAGCCCCTGGCGCCTCTGCCTCTTGGAGCTGGTGGCCGAAAGAAAGTTTGCTGTTGCCCCGAAGCCTGTGAGGAGCACTGCGGCCTGTTCTGCTGACTCCCCTTATCATCATTTTGAGTGTTGTGGATGGACCTGACATGCCTCGGATAGAATCTTCCCCCGAAGCCCCTGGTCATCTCAGAAAATCTGAAGGCCTCCTCCCTTCTTTGGCGAAAGTCATTATCAGCACGAATGTACTCGTCCATCTTTTGGAGCAGCTTCTCCAGAGTCTGAGGAGGCTTCCTAGCAAAGTATTGGGCTGCAGGTCCAGGACGAAGCCCCTTGATCATGGCTTCGATAACAATTTCATTGGGCACCGTTGGTGCCTGCGCCCTCAAACGCAAGAACCTTCTGACATACGCCTGAAGGTATTCTTCATGATCCTGAGTGCACTGGAACAAGGCTTGAGCAGTGACCGGCTTCGTCTGAAATCCTTGAAAGCTGGTTAACAACATATCCTTCAGCTTCTGCCATGAAGTGATCGTTCCTAGTCGAAGGGAGGAATACCAGGTCTGAGCAACATTCCTGACGGCCATAACGAAAGACTTCGCCATGACTGCAGCATTGCCCCCATACGAAGACACTGTTGCTTCGTAGCTCATCAAGAACTGCTTCGGGTCTGAGTGACCGTCGAACATGGGAAGCTGGGGTGGCTTATAGGATGGAGGCCAAGGTGTAGCCTGCAGCTCAGCGGACAAAGGAGAAGCATCATCGAAAACAAAATTTCCCTGATGGAAATTGTCATACCAGTCATCTTCGTTGACGAAGCCCTCCTGATGAAGGTCTTTCTGCTGAGGCCTTCTGTTTTGCTCATCGTGAGCAAGATGGCGAACTTCCTCAGAGGCTTCGTCTATCTGCCTTTGCAACTCAGCTAGCCGGGCCATCTTCTCCTTCTTCCTCTGCACCTGTTGATGTAGCATCTCCATATCCCTGATTTCTTGGTCTAGCTCTTCCTCCTGAAGCGTCGGGCTGACGGCCTTTCTCTTCTGGCTTCGGGCCTCCCGAAGGGAGAGAGTCTCCTGATTATGGTCCAGCGGTTGCAGAGCTGCAGCCCCAGTCGCTGAAGCTTTCTTCGGCGCCATAGCGAAGGTCTATAGCTTCCGAAGGTGTTCAAAAAACTCGAGGTGGAAGTGAGTTCACCGGAGGTGGGCGCCAATGTTGGGGACTTGTTCTCAAATGCTAAGAGTTAAGAACAAGGCAACATAAAAAGTGTTAAGTGTTAAAGTCCTTCGTCCTCCGAAATATTATGTCCCTTCGGGAAATAATGAATCTCGGACGAAGGTTACGAAAGAAATACCTTCGTAAACATGACACTAAATGACGAAGGTTTCATATAAAGCATAAAATATAAAACAAACATGTAAACATTATGACAGAATTATTTCTATTTCATTATCAAGAGAAAATAGAAATGATTTCAAATTACAAATGTACCTTCGGTCTTGAAGGAAGAGAAAAGTACAAGCGTGACGCAATAGCAAATGCCCGGTCAGCGTGAACAGTACGGGAGTACTGTTCATCTATTTATAGACGCGGGACACAGCCCACGTAAAATTACATTCATGTCCATTACATTTGCTAATGCCTTATGGAAATCTGACAAGGCCCAAGTAGTCTTTTCATCTTTAAGTCGGTTCCCTTCTCTGCTGTCGCGACGAAGCTTCCCTACGTACAGCTTCGGCTGTGGACCATCCTTCGTGGAGCTTGGTAATCAGCCCGTCCTCCATTTTAATCCCCCTTCGTCTGGTTCAGGCTTCGTCCTGACCGTACTTCATGTTCATGATTCTGAGTTCGAAGATACCTGCTCACATAATCCACTTTGGAAAACATTGTCAAATCATGTTTTTGAGGACCTTCGGAGGACGAAGGCCCCCAACAGTAAGGATAGTCCATATCAACAATGTCAAATACAACTTGTTCTGTTCTTGTGTTGTGAACATAACTGAAGGTGATTGGCATTGTTATCTTTCCAAGTGCCACTATCTGCCTTCCTCCAAAGCCACACAAGGGGTGTGTTGCATCATGTATCTTGTCATCCTGCTCTTGCATATGCTTGAAGGCTTTTGCAATGATGATATCTGCTGCACTGCCTGTGTCTACAAGGACATTATGAACCAGAAAACCTTTGATAACACAAGATATGACCATTGCATCATTATAGGGGTAGTCCTTGAGCTAAAGGTCTTCCTGAGAGAATGTGATTGGTACATGAGACCACTTGAATTTGATGAAGGGCCCTTGCACTCCAACATGTTGTACCCTTCTATGTGCTTCCTTCTTCTGCTTCTTATTGGCTGGTTCAGAACTTGGGCCGCCTGTGATTGGAAGCACCAGCTTCGTAGCCGAAGGTGTCGCAACTTGGTCACCTTGCGAAGCCATTGTCGTGGTCGTGGAAGTGAGTTCACTGGAGATGGGCGTCAATGTTGGTCACTTGATCTCAAATGTTGTGAGTTAAGAACAAGACAACACAATTGTTAAAGGTTAAGGACCTTCGTCCTCCGAAGCATTATCTCCTTTTAGATATAATGATCTTCAGATGAAGGTCATGAAGGACACACCTTCATGATTCATGAGAATAAGAAAACATAGAAATAACATATGCAATCCATTCATTCATTCATATATGTATCCCATGTTATATGTATGAACATTAACATAATTTATATTACATTGATACCTTTGGCTTGTCCGAAGGTGTTGACGCGAGAGCAATTACAATCCAGTGTGAACAGTATGGGGGTACTGTTCACCTATTTATAGGAACAGGATGCAACCCAGGTGAAAATACATTTATGACCTTAATTTGTATACATAACCGTAACATAATTCATCAGGGATTAACTGGTCTTTTCCTCTTTGATTCAGCGCCATGCTTGACCTTCGTCATCACCTTGAGCCGAAGCTGTCGTCCTTCGGTAAAAGCTTTGACATTCGTTATTATAGCTCTTAGATTGTATCTTCGTCTTGAGGACCTTCGGCAAAGAGGATCCTCAACATCGCTTTGCCAGTGATACCTTTCTCTTGAGGACCTTCGACGGAGAAGAAGACCCCCAACATCCTCTGAAGCATTATTCCCTCTTAGGTATAATGAATCTTAGACAAAGGTCATAAATAATAAGTCTACATTATGCACAAATATAAAAATATACTCGCAAGACGTAATATCATGCCATGTATTCATTTCATAATGAATATAAAAGTACTTTCAAAGATTATATTACATTGATACCTTCAGCTTGTTTGAAGGTAGTGACGTGAGAGCGATTACAATTCAGCGTGAACTGTACGGGGGTACTGTTCATCTATTTATAGGCAATCGTACAACCTCGTATGTTATTACATTCATGTCCTCAACAATTACATACAGGGTTTACAAATATCACAGGGACATCATTATCATTTGTACTCAACAACTTGAACAACACCTTCTCCCTGCACTGCCTTCCTGCTTCATCGTGATGAAGCTTGTTTATGAAGCTTGCTTCATCGTACTTCTCTTGTGTTATGTCGAACCTTTTCTGGTGACAAAGCTCCTGTAATATTTAGTAGTAAGCTAAAAGTAAATGGGTAGCCATGTTTTTGAGAACCTTCGGAAGACGAAGGGCCCCAACAATATGAATACTTCATTTGACTAAATAAATAGTTGATATATAAAATAAACCATGTATTTCATGTTGAGCTTTCTTTTTGTGCATTTAATGTTGGTGATCAAACTATATTTGAATTTAAATTCGAAAAAGGAAAGAAAATAACAAAATAGAAATAAAGAAAAAAAGAACAGAGAAAATAGCGCCTGGGCCGATTCCCCCTCTCCGCCGGCCTAGCCCACTTCACGCACGCACGCGCTCGTCCGCCGTCTGTCTGCCGGGCCCCGCGTGTCAGCATAATGTACATGGTGCGCGTTTGTGGGAGTCAGTCACTGACATGTGGGCCCCAACCGCAGTCGTCTTCCTCAACAGAACCCCATAAGAACCGCATGGTGATCTCTGGCTTGAGTTCATCGCGCCAGCCGCGGGGATTCTCTACCCGGGATATAAAGCACCGCAACCCCCTCGGTCCTCCTATCGTGAACTAGAGACACCAATGGGGGCTGCCTTGTCGTCACCAATCCTAGAGAAATAGGGGCAGTGGGTCGCCATGGTCCAGCTCGTGCTTCGCCATCGCCAAGGCCGTGGGGTGTAGCCCCAGGGAACCGCCAGGGCTAGTAGATGCTGAGAGTGGAATTTCTCGTCGAAGCAACGGATCCGCCGCGTTGCCGCTATGCTACGTGACCTGGAGCCTCAGCGCCATCCTTCTCGGTGAGAATGCTCCCTTAGTCCTTGCCTTCGTCTCCGCTCCGTGTATTGTCCTTTGGATTAGAGTTTTGCACTCAGGTACATAATTGGGGGAGGCCGGCAATGGTGTCGCCGTGCACACTCTGGGCGCAACCGTGGCCCGGTGTCGGGTGAGGGAGGTAGGGCACCATCCGTCCAATCTGTGTTGGACGTGGGTGATTAGAACATAAGGTACCCCTTCGTGGATGGATTTTGGACCGTGGATCTCAGATCTGATGGCCGGTGTTGCTTACTGGTTTAGAGTTATGAGCGAACTATTCTGGGGCGTTGGTGGACGATCTAACGACCGAAATCGTCTGATACCCCTTCATCGCGGAATATTTGCATAAGAGACCCTAAGCTATTTTTTAATAAACCCGCCATCCCTAACCGTTGTAAAACCATTACACTTAAGTCCAATTTCTTTCGAGATCGACCCTGACCTTTTTATAAATATAGCCGCAGTCCAAAAATTCCTGAAATTTATCAAATAAATATAGAAGATAAACTTTAGGTATAAAAATAATTCCCTAAACTTCGGAAAATCATATCTCCGATGTTTTAGCTCCGAATTGATCCATTCAAGTTGCATTAGCTTCGTATAAATATTTACTATGTAGTAACACACATTAATTAGGCATACCACTTGTTTTATAATTAGATATTTACGTAACCTATGCTTACTAGATTAACTCTTCTAAACAAAGCTAACCTGCCCATAATTATAATTTGATTAAAATGTGATCTCTAATCAAGTTATAAATTAGATTAAAGTGGAATTAGTTAAATTCCTTAAAATATCTTCTCACATGATTAAAATACCATAGTTTTGTTATTTAACCACGATTATCTTTAGAAAACTATATCTTTTCAACTGTAACTCCAAATTTAGTGGTTCTCGAACCTACGAAACTCATTGCGATGCGTAGATCATTATTATTCAATATGTTCCCATGATTGGTGTGATGTTAATTTTGCCTATACCATGTTTGTTTGTATCGCTACGAGTAGCAGCGAGGTTACGAGTCACTTGAAGACCAAGTTGGTAAAGTACTTGGGATCTTAAGTCACAGGCAAGTTGTGCTTTTGATCACTCTTCTTTACCTAATAATGTTCCTGTTAATCACTGTGACATGCTCAGATCAACTTGATGGGACCTAATAGGTTTCCCTAGTTTTGTTTACCCCACCCCTTGCAGACAAATGAACTCTACAATGCATTTGATAGATTAAGTTTAGTTCCATAAGTTAATCATGCGAGAGTCCTAAGTCGCTCTTGACAGTGAGCATGACTGATATACCAGATTTACACTATGCAGAGGTTGCACCCTTTACCCACAAGTCGTGTTACTAAGTGTAAGTGGATACCAACCCAATCAAATAAGAGATCACAATTAATAATAACACTTAGTAATTGTGGGTGTTATTATTAATTATGATCTCTTATTTGATTGGGTTGGTATCCACTTATACTTAGTAACTGCTAATAAAAATTTAACCAACTTTAAAAGCAATGCTCAGCTTTAACCATCTTCTTTGGTAAGCCTTACACTTCACATGAGTCCCCACCGTAAGTGAGCTCATGCACATTATTCCCCACAACTTGTTGAACGATGAACGTATGTGAGCTCACCCTTGCTGTACTCACATCCCCAGGTCAAGGAAAGGTACTACAAGATGCGGAGCAAGAAAGATATCACGATGAGTTCGTGAGAGGTCTAGGTCGTCGTCTCCCAGTCAACTATGGTTGCTGTTGGGGACTTGTTCTCAAATGCTATGAGTTAAGAACAAGGCAACACAAAATGTTAAATGTTAATGTCCTTCATCCTTCGAAGCATTATTTTCCTTAGGATATAATGATCTTCAGACGAAGGTTATGAAAGACTTACCTTCATCAACGCGATATATGTTAATAAAAGAAAAAGCATATGAAATATAAGAGGCAAGATAAGTAATCACATAAAATTATTAATTCATTATCATTATATTATTCTAAAAAGATAGAGATAATATTGAATTACAAATGTACCTTCGACTTGATAGAAGGCAAAAAGTACAAGCGTGACACAAAAGCAAGTACAAGTCAGCGTGAACAGTACAGGGGTACTGTTCATCTATTTATAGGCACAGGACACAGCCTGTGAGAAATTACATACATGCCCTTTACATTTATTATTGACTTATATACAATTCTATGAGGACTAGATAGCCTTTTCCCTTTTAAGTCGGTTCCTTTTTCCGCCATTTAGCCGAAGCTCCCTTGCGCGTAGCTTCGGAGCAACTCCATCCTTCGTCACGATCATGCTTTTTATATCGTACATGCTTTTAGCCTGAGTCCGAAGGTACCTGTTCATATGTCACACTTGGAAGATATTGTTAAATCACGTTTTTGAGGATCTTCGGAGGATGAAGGCCCCCAACAGTAGCCCCTCGCAGTATTAATTTGTTTATGATAGCGAATTCAGACTGCGACATGGACGAAGGCCTTAAGCCGAAGGTCCAAAAAACACCTTCCCTTTGCTAGAATAGCAACAGTCAATGACAGACGGGGCCCCCCAATTTGGAGTGTGCCGAGCGTATAAATAAGAACTCGCACCAACCACATTTGGTACGCTGCTTGTGCCATTTGCTTTGTTTTCTTAATTTTATAGCTCTTGCTCACTAACGCTTGCTAGTTTCTCAAGCTTCCTAAGCTTCGTTAGAAAGACACATTTTCATCATCTCTGGAGGAAAAAATGTCTCAAGATAAGAAGACTGCTGCTGAGACGAAGCTAAATGAAGAGGAGAAGCTTTTTGAGGAGAAGAAGGCTGCGAATCCTTACATTGCTGGATTTATCGAGTCAATGGCAAAATCGAATACAGAAAAGATCACTAAGGAGATACTGGAGGGCCTGTCTGAAGATACTGGTGACAGTGACAGTTATGATGCAGAAAGTGGAGGCGAAGATTCCGAGGATCGACCCTAAGACCAAGTCATGCAATTTTCGGAAAATCGACCATCAAGCAAAGTCACCTCGAAAATATGAGGGGAAGGTACTTTTGGGACATGTCTATTGTGAGGACTGGTGGAGACAACAACGTTCTTGCGCCCGAGGAGAACGAAGTTGTGATTTTTCGAAGCTTCTTCAAAGCTGGGCTTCGATTCCCACTGAGCAGGTTCGTAGTTGAAGTGTTGAAAACGTTCCAAATTTTCCTTCATCAATTGACCCCCGAAGCTATATTGAGGATGGGAGTCTTCGTCTGGGCAGTAAGAAGCCAAGGGATAGAGCCAAGCGTAAAATGCTTCTACAGCATGCACGAACTTCTGTATGAGACGAAGGCCACGGGGAAAGAACAGTATCACAACAACTTCGGTTGTTATGGTTTTATCGCCCGTCCCAACGCAAGCCGCCCAGTGCCAACATTTCAGAAGAGATGGCCGGGAAATTGGATGGAATAATGGTTTTATGTGAAGAATGACTTGATAGCAAGAGAGGACATCAAGGAGGTTATTATGCATCCCATATGGTCCCGCTTCGGCCTCCGAAAGCCGAAGGTTGAAATTGACGAAGCCGCAGAAGCATGTCAGAAGGCATTTGGTACTGTCTGCTTCTTTATTGGTATGATAGATTTAATTCAAGAGCACATAGCATTCAGAGTATGGCTGCTTGTAGAGAGCTGGGAAATGCCGAAGGAGACAATCACCGAATCTAGTGAAGGTGAACTGGTCCGGCTGAAGTACACATTCAGATATGGGGATAAATTCGATGAACCAAACGATGACTGGCTAAAATGCATCGAAGTTACAAGTGATGAACTGCTTGGATCATATTCCAAGGCAGAAGATAATGCACTATCCACAGCCTTCGGAGGCCGGGGAAAAAAGAGATTGAACAGAGTTTTCGATGCCATTGGCTTTGTTTACCCCTACTACCGCTATCCGCTGCGAGGACAGGGAAAGAAGAGAAAAACTGCCACTCCGGCCACTCCAGACGAGCCTGTGCCGAAGGGCAAAAAGTTAAAGGTTCTTACCCACCGGTCGCGCTATATTGAACCTGCCGCGGTGTCTGAGTTTGGCGGAGAGGCTTCTTCAGCTGCTGAACCAAGAGAACCTGTTCCTCCCACGCAGAAGGCTGAAGAGCCGGCTATAATGCCGAAGGCACCTTCGGTTGAGCTAGTTGAAACACAGGTTAACAAAGATAAGACTGAAAAGTCAAAAACTGAAGAAGTAACAAAGATGTCAGGGATTTTAAGTCCTTCAACAGAAGCAACAGCGCTGAAGGCAGAAAAGAGTTATGCCACAACTCCCAAGAGGAGGAGGATGGTGAATGTGTTAGATATTTTAGAAACAATCGACTCCATAAGTCCTGCTCCCACAGGGAAGGTTGCCGAAGCTGACAAAACACAACCGAAAGCTGATATTAAGCAAATAGAAGTGGAGACTACAATAACCAGGCTGAAGCCGAGGCAGAGCCCATGATACCTACTAAGACGAAGCTTGCCGCCACCGAGCAGAAGGCCGAAGAAATAACTCCAGATATTAATATAGCTTTTGAGAAGAGTGCGGCCAAAGAGGCTGAATCCCTTGCCCCTGAAGCACTCTCTGAAGATCTTGATTATATCATTCGACATGCTTTGAGAAAGAGATTATCCGAAGAAGAAAATTTTGAAGCTAAACACTATGCCCGAGAACTGAAGTATCCGAAGGGGGCCTTAGTGTTTAATGGTACATACGAAGATGATTTCCTGTACTGCCTCCCAGACAACAAAGAATTGTCTGTCTGCCGGGAGATGGCCAGAAGTATGGGTTTTCCGAAGCTCGAAGCTGGCGTCTGTGCCATGACGAAGGACGATCTCGCAGATAGTCTTGCATACAATAGTCTGAAGGTACTAAAGTTATGAATTTTAAAGCCCAACTCCGAAATGGAGTCTTTTTGTTCTTATGTTAATCCTTTATTCTGTCTTGCAGGGCTTAATACTTAGCAATGCACTAAGGGCGCAAAAGAATGCTGAAGATGAGAGTTGCACTATAGCTCTCAACAACCTTTGATCAGAGGTTATCAGGCTGAGAAACGAAGCTACGGAAAAAGAAAAGATTCTACTTTCATTGGTGGATAAAGTAAAGGAAGATGAGTCTAGCTTCAAAGCTTAATCGGAGGCCCAAAAAATTGAGATTGAATACCTTCGGAAACAGCTGGCCGAAGCCAAAGAAAAATGTGCTCTCGTAGAAGCTAACCGAGAGGCCAGCGAATATTGGAGAAATTATTTAGAAAAAAACAGTTCCAGAACTTCGCGCATCCAAAGAAAGATGCTTCGAAAAATCCCTGAGCTGCGTGGAGAAAATAAAGGCTAGCTTCGCCAACGTGGGCGCCTATTCCAACGAAGATAACTTTATACGAGGCGACCCTGAAGGCGTTATCGAATGGATAAGCGGAGAAGCTAAAGCTTTCGAAGAAATTTTAAGTGATCGCGGAGATGTCTGCGCATTCTCCGGTGCGAGAGGAATTTCAGCCATCTTGGAGAAGGCGGGTTGCGAACATGTCAAAACCCTGGCCGAGGCCGAAGCTGCCTTCTCCGTGGATGACACAAAGGATCCCTCAGCCGAAGCAAGTTTAATCGGCGGAAAATTTTATACTGACATCTAGGCAAATGGCGGCCGAGAAATGGCCCACGAAATAATGAAGAAAAGTGAAAAGATATTCATGACACTCGAGAAGCAACGAGAAGAGCTGAGGAAGCTACAGAACGCGAGAGACGGATAGGTATCGTTTAATGGTCTTTAGCTTCGTCGTTTGTTTTCGTGACTTCGAACTGATTGATTTTTTCTACCGCAGCTGAATTATCTCCTCCACCGGAGCCGTTCGACCCCCTTGCCGACCTAGAAACGAAGAAAGCAATAGAAATCATCAATATTGCCGAATCTATTGTTGACGAAGTTGTTAACAAGTTGTTGAATGAGATTGCAGAAAAGGTCCTGAAAGAGGACTGATATTGTAAAAACATTTTCAGACGATCAATGTAGATTTGCTGTATGAAGATTGTAATATTCGATGTGTATATTTTTGAATTTAATGTGTAAATTACTTGTAATTCAGTTCTTTGCGATGCATGAAACTTTATATACATACCATTTTTTAGCCTTCGGCGAAAAAACACCTTCCCTTCTTTTCATGCTTCACAAAGAAGAAAATCTGTGCTTCGTGAAAATATCCATGCTTCGTAAAAACCTCCCAGCTTCGTAAACGAAGGATCCCTTCTTTTGCAATAGAGCTGACGAAGCTGTATTTCTCAGCTTACTTTGTGCCTTTGCACATTTTCATTTTTTATAAAGCAGTCTCCGAAGGTCGACTTCGTATTCAATTCGTGTCATCAGTGCAATATGATGTATGATGTGATGCTATGCGGGATGATGTGATGATATGATGTGAATGATGCTAATACCGAAGATACGCACCCACACGCCCACACTGGAACACACCATCTCTGCGTTCCCTTAGGAACGATCGAAGTTTCTTTGCCGTTTATTTTTCGGCTTCACCGCTTATTTTTTGGTGTAAGTTCTGCATCCCCTTAGGAACGTCTTTTGAACTTCTTTGCCTTTTATTTCGGCGGTATTTTTCGCGTTGACTTTTCGCGCTTCGCCTTATATTTCGGCGGTATTTGGCTCTGCATTACCTTAGGAACGACTTTTGAGCAGAAAACTTACACTGTGCTCCCTTGGGAATGACTTTTTTGTAGCTTCGGTAAGACTTATGCTACACTCCCTTAGGAACGACTTTTTGAGCTTCGGCAATTTTCGAGCTTCGTAAATCTGTGAAGAAGATATATTTTATTTTAATAGAAGCGAAACTATTACAAAGAATTAAAACTAGATTTGCATTACTTGTCCCTTATTAAAAAACAAACTGGCATAGAATAAAAAAGTGTTTCAGAAAGTAGGATATCTCTCAATAGATGTGCTTTGACTCCGGCACAGTACTGTTGACTGTGCGAGCTTCAGATCCCTCCCTGAAATCCCGCTGCTGTTGGGTGTGTTGGCGCCCTTCTGACTGCTGACCTCGTGAATAGGTAGGTTGTAGTGGTGGCGGAGGTGGAAGTTGTGGCCAAGAAGCCTGTGGCTGGCTAGCCGAAGCAACAGAAGCTGCAGAATGATTACCCACATATTCTGGTATGTAGGGTGAATGGCACGAAGCAGTGTGCAAGACCTGCTTCGGTTGATTCTGCCGAGCTTCAGCTTCTGCGATCTCCTTCTGCTTTTGGATGGTGATTTGGCACATTCTTGTAGTATGGCCCTTGTCTTCACCACAAAATAAGCAGTAGATCTTCCTGGGCTGATCCCCATATCTTCCTCCGAAGCCCCTGGCGCCTCTGCCTCTTGGAGCTGGCGGCCGGAAAGAGCTTTGTTGCTGCCCCGAAGATTGTGAGGTATAATGTGGCCTCTGCAGCTGACTTCCTTTGTCATCACTCTGAGTGGAGTTATGAATTGACCTGACATGCCTTGGGTGGATTCTTCCTCCGAAGCCCCTGGTCAGCTCAGAGAATTTGTAAGCTTCCTCCCTTCTTTGGCGGAAGTCATTGTCAGCCCGGATGTACTCATCCATCTTTTCAAGTAGCTTCTCTAGAGTTTATGGGGGCTTCCTGGCGAAATATTGGGTGGTAGGTCCTGGGCGAAGACCCTTGATCATGGCCTCAATGACAATCTCATTGGGAACCGTAGGCGCTTGTTCCCTTAATCGCAAGAACCTTCGTACATATGCCTGAAGGTACTCTTCGTGGTCTTGCGTGCATTGGAACAAAGCCTGAGCTGTGACCGGCTTCGTTTCAAAGCCTTGGAAGCTGGTAACCAACATGTCCTTAAGCTTCTGCCATGACGTGATAGTCCCTGGCCGAAGAGAAGAATACCATGTTTGGGCTACATTCCGGACTGCCATGACGAAGGACTTCGCCATAACTGCAGTATTGTCTCCATACGAAGATATAGTTGCTTTGTAGCTCATCAGAAACTGCTTTGGATCTGAATGCCCATCATAAATGGGAAGCTGAGGTGGCTTGTATGATGGGGGCTATGGGGTAGCCTGCAGTTCTGCTGCCAAGGGAGAAGCATCATCAAAAGTAAAGGCATCATGATTAAAATCATCATACCGTCCATCCCCATTGAATATGCCTTCCTGATGAAGCTCCCTGTGCTAGGGCCTTTGGTTTTGTTCATCTTGAGCAAGATGACGCACTTCTTCAGTAGCTTCATCAATCTTCCTTTGAAGATCAGCTAGCCGCGCCATCTTCTCCTTCTTTCTTTGTACTTGCTGATGGATGATCTCCATATCCCTGATCTCTTGGTCCAACTCCTCCTCCTGGAGTGTTGGACTGGTGGCTTTCCTCTTCTGGCTTCGGGCCTCTCGGAGAGAGAGAGTCTCCTGGTTTGGGTCCAGCAGCTGCAATGCAGCAACCCCTGGCGTTGAAGCTTTCTTCGACGGTATGACGAAGGTCAGTACTTGCCGAAGGTGGTCGAAAGGGTTCACCGGAGGTGGGCGCCAATGTTGGGGACTTGTTCTCAAATGCTATGAGTTAAGAACAAGGCAACACAAAATGTTAAATGTTAATGTCCTTCGTCGTTCGAAGCATTATTTCCCTTAGGATATAATGATCTTCAGACGAAGGTTATGAAAGACTTACCTTCATCAACGCGATATATGTTAATAAAAAAAGGCATATGAAATATAAGAGGCAAGATAAGTAATCACATAACATTATTAATTCATTATCATTATATTATTCTAAAAAGAAGAGATAATATTGAATTATAAATGTACCTTCGACTTGATAGAAGGCAAAAAGTACAAGCGTGACGCAAAAGCAAGTACAAGTCAGCGTGAACAGTACGGGGGTACTGTTCATCTATTTATAGACACATGACGCAGCCTGTGAGAAATTACATACATGCCCTTTACATTTATTATTGACTTATATACAATTCTATGAGGACTAGATAGCCTTTTCCCCTTTAAGTCGGTTCCTTTTTCCGCCATTTAGCCGAAGCTCCCTTGCCCGTAGCTTCGGAGCAACTCCATCCTTCGTCACGATCATGCTTTCTACATCGTACATGCTTTTAGCCTGAGTCCGAAGGTACCTGTTCATATGTCACACTTGGAAGATATTGTTAAATCACGTTTTTGAGGACCTTCAGAGGACGAAGGCCCCCAACAGTTGCTGGATCGTTGTCTTCGTATGATGTATTTATTTAACTATTTTGTACAGAACTCCTCTTATATAGTAAAGATGTGACATTCATTTTTGTACCATGAGTCATCATATGTGTGAGACTTGATCCTAGCACACATTTGATTCTCGCCCGGGTTTGGCCCTTAAATCTGGGTGTGACAAAATAAGAAGTTACATTTCCATATTCTAATGTGTTATTGGTTTCCAAGGGTGTTCGATAATTACTTTCTCAAAGATTGGGAGTAGCAAGCTATAAATCATCCTTACAGTGTGATACCCGATTCATTGAGAATTACAAAACACAAACATCACGAGGATGGTATAATCTCCAAAAAGAGTACTTTGTTAGGTTGGACCCTATAGCCATACAGAATGTGCACCTATTAGGCATGCCAACAAAAAGTGTGACACATACGTTTCGTGAACCTATTGATATTTTATGTCTTTTTATAATACTATATTTTATTCAAATACGAATACTTATTACTGGTAAATTATAAAATCTAATTAGCTTGAAAATTAATCTTTAAAGATTCCATCGTAACTAGATTGAGCTTAATAAAATTAAATTTTATGAATGGTCAATGATAACTATACTTGTTTTCCCTGTCAGTTTGCTTGTAAACAAATAGACCAATGCCTCTATGTTCTACATGGCAGACGAGGGCCACGCTGGTACACTGCGCAAGATAGAGACGTCAATATCGACATAGTCTAATTTCCATTGTTCGTTTAATAGCCAATGAAAATAGTCTAACCAAAACCAACAAAAATAAACTAGTGTCCATTGACTATCTAAGGTCGACAAAAATTGACCAATTTTTGTTGTCTTATCTAAAAGCCCACGTAAATTATTTTGGCTCACAAATGTTTCTTTTTCCTATGGTGAGGTATGTGTTATACATATGGAAGCCTTGTTTCACATAAGGAGTTAGGCCATAAAAGCAAAATTTTGACATGGATTGTTATGAAGGACCATAACAACTGTTATTACCATCTCAATGCAACAAACATCTAATCAATCTTTAATTAAACTATTACCATGAAAAAACTTAGACTTAAAGAACAAAGTTTAACTAAGTAAATATTTGTGTTCATAAAGGCGTTATTCCCAATCATTCACATGCATGTTGTAATCATTTTGTACCTAAATACCTAGACATAAGAAGAGCGGCCATCTCACGAGAATCCCTGAATAATTTACTAGAACACCAAATAAATAGTAGTTTTTTCTAGAATCGATAAAACTTGAATACTCATTAGCTAGGAAAAAGTGGTGAATTGCACCTTCCTTCTCTTATGCTCGATGCTCTTTCTGCAAGGGTCACTATCACAACCATTATCCCTTGAGTAGTACCAACTACGTGATTCCATCGTATGTAGCTCCTAGTAGTTACACCTATGGGAATTAAAAACTCGATCCTGCAATTCAACATATGCTCAAGCCTACATGTTTGTTCCTTGTACATGTGCAGAAGACAATCATCATAGTCTTCAAATGATGACCCATTATTACTGATGTCCATTTTGTCAGCATGATTGATCTCCAACTACGATTGAGGAGACGCCATCTTAGGTTGATTGTGTGCACTGCAATTCCTGGTGCAATTATGGGTATATCCCATGTTTTGTGCTCCTTGTTAGAATATATGATCAATAGATATCCGAGGCTGCCAGCCTATTTGTATAGCACTGGTCATATGGCTAGTATCACATTTATTCTTTGCAAAACGGTCACACTTTCATGGTAACATGAGTGGTTGAAAAACAGTAAATGCGTATCACACCTGCGCGGCCCACCATCGCCAAGGTGAGGCGTGACGTGGCATGGTGCACCACCATCATAGTCATGGTCGTATTGTAGGGTAGCGTTTTTTGGTTGGGTACATAAACCACAGATCAGTTTCTAAATGTAACATTAGGAGTTTCAGAACTTAACTTTAGAAGTCATAAGTTTGATGACAAAAAGTTACCTGACCTCTGATTTCTCGTGCTATTTGAGCACTCCCATCCTCTGGTGTCTCCCTGGCTGTTCATCTTTCCTGACTTACCAATCGAAATCTCATCCTAAAATTTGCTCTTGGTTTGCTTCTCTATCATTGCTCAGCTGTCACACGAGCACTACATTCCAACACTTATGTGCACGAGTTCTAGGGGACCAGGCCTCCAAAATTAAAGTCGCCCAAGTGTTTATATACTTAGGTGAAGGACGAAAATCACATTTTGGGGGAATATTAGCGATATGACTGCTTACTTCCTCCACTTCTTTTTGGTGTTTTTATGGTGATTGAGTCAACACAGCAAAAACAACGCACTGCATCGACCTGTATGATTATATTAGCTGACAATTTCTTCGTTAGGTATGTATATTATGAGGGGCTTAAAAATATGTTACTATTTATTTTGTTCATATTTATTATATTCAAATCACATGTGCACCTTTCTAATGACACCAATTATTTAGTATCAATTTTCAAGATTAAATTGTAATTAAATATGCCTAAGTTTCTAACAATGGGGATTGTGTGACTCTTTCAACCAATTATTGCACAATTAACTAAACTGAAATTAACATTGGTGAATAATGTTGGTCACTCATTTTTAATTGTTGTATACAATCAAAAACAAGGCAACACAATATTAAAAAATAGTATCCTTCATACTTGAAGTGTTCATCCTTCGGGACATCCAACTCAGGTACGAAGGTTATTATACAATCCGTAGGATTGTCAGAGGATGAAGACAAAGATTACACAAGGTTATGGTTTTAACGAAGCTAAATAAGATTACTCATCTCAACCAACTCGAGATCTCTTTCTTCATATAAAACAAATTTACAATAGTACCTTTGGCTTTTAACGAGAGGAAAATCCAAAGGTTCCTTAGAAGAAAGAATTACATAGAGTTGTTCCCTGTCTTCTAAAAGGTACTTTATGCAGGGCATTGTTCATCTATTTATAGTGTGGTGGTACAACTTTGTGTAAAGTTACAAATATGTCCATAAAACTTGTACATGTAGTTTACAAATGATGCAAGGACAGTATCGTCATTATGCATTTACTGCTTTGATTATAGAGTCTTGAAAACACCTTCTCCCAGCCTTGTTTCACTTCTACCTTCGTTTTCTTGTGTTGTTATGACGAAGCCAACATCTTCGTCTTCCTCCCTGTCCTGCTCCAAAGGTATTCAACACCGAAGCACCTGCAACATTTAAGGATATGCTAACAACTAATAGTTAAATATGTTTTTGAGGACCTTCGAAAGACGAAGGACCCCAACAAATACTACCATAAATTATTTTTTCTAGTGCAAAATAGCCCAACCAAGCAGCACCTATGTGGCTAATGTTACACATGTGTGAAGGTGAATGGATCATGCCATTCTCACCCATGTATTTGGACAATACCAAGAGGAAAAGACCACTTATTTATTGTATTGTATAGAGATTGTCTTTCTTACATATAAGTTATAACACAACAAATTGGTCACTAAATGTCAAAGCCAACTAGATACCACATCATCTCTAGCTTATCTTACTAATATTCTTTTGGCTAAATCCAAAATCAATCTATATAAGCACAAGGTCTAACATGTGTATAAATACCTCCTAGATTAGTAGGTAATCCATCAACCATATTATTGAGACCAACAAGCAACATAGAAAGTGGAATACAGTAGCAACAATAGAGCAATAATGGCGGCCAAGATATTTTCCATCCTTATGCTCCTTGCTCTTTCTGCATGTGTTGCTAACGCGACCATTTTTCCTCAATACTCACAAGCTCCTATAGCTGCCCTTCTTCCCCCATACCTTCCATCAATGACCGCTTCAGTATGTGAAAACCCAGCCCTTGAACCCTACAGGCTCCAACAAGCAATCACAACAAGCAACTTACCTTTATCACCCCTGTTCTTTCAACAATCGCCAGCCCTATCTTTGCTGCAGTCATTGGTACAAACCATCAGGGCACAACAGCTGCAGCAACTCGTGCTACCAGTGATCAGCCAAGTAGCTCTGGCAAACCTTTCTCCCTACTCTCAGCAACAACAATTTCTTCCATTCAACCAACTGTCTACACTGAACCTTGCTGCTTATTTGCAGCAACAACAACTACTACCATTCAGCCAGCTTGCTACTGCCTACTCTCAGCAGCAACAATTTCTTCCATTTAACCAATTGGCCGCACTGAACCCCTCTGCTTATTTCCAGCAACAAATAGTACTACCATTTGGCCAGCTAGCTACAACAAGCCCCGCTTCCTTTTTGACACAACAACAATTGCTTCCGTTCTACCAGCAGTTTGTGGCTAACCCCGCAACCCTCTTACAACTGCAACAGTTGCTGCCCTTTGTCCAACTTGCTTTGACAAACCCAGCAGCCTTCTACCAACAACACATCATTGGCGATGCCCTCTTTTAGATTGCTTATTAGTTGTAATTCAATAATGAAGTTTTTTGGCTGATGTATGTGGCCTCCTAGAAATAAGAAGTTACATTTCCAAATTCTAATCTGCTATTGGTCTGCAAGGGTGTTCGATAATTATTTTCCCTAAGATGTGGAAGCAAGCTATAAATCATCCTTATAGTGTAATACCTGATTCATTGAGAATTATAAAACACAAACATCACGAGGATGGTATAATCTCCAAAGAGCGTACTTTTTAGGTTGGACCCTACAACCATACAAAATGTGCACCTGTTAGGCATGCCGATCAAAACGTGTGACACATACGTTTCATGAACCTATCGATATTTTATGTGTTTTTATAATATTATATTTTATTCAAATACTAATACTTATTACTAGTAAATCATAAAATCTAATTAGCTTGAAAACTAATCTTTAAAGATTCCATTGTAACTAGATTGAGCTTAATAAATTTAAATTTTATGAATGGTCGATGATAATTATACTTGCTTCCAATGTTAGTTTGCTTGTAAATATGCTAGACCAATGCCTCTTTGCTCTACATGGTAGATAAGGGCCACACTTGTACGCTGCTCAAGATAGAGACGTCAACATCAACATAATCTAATTTCCATTGTTCATCTAATAGCCAATGGAAATAGTCTGACCAAAACTAACAAAAATAAACTAGTGTCCATTGGCTATCGAAGGCCGATAAAAATTGACCAACTTTTGTTGTCTTATCTAAAAGCCCACATAAACTATTTTGGCTCATGAAAGTTTCTTTTTCCTGCGGTGAGGTATGTGCTATACATATGCAGGCCTTGTTTCACATAAGGAGTTAGGCCATAAAAGCAAAATTTTTACATGGATTGTTATGAAGGACCATAACAACTGTGACTACCGTCTCAATGCAAGAAACATCTAAGCAACCTTTAATTAAACTATTACCTTGAAAAAACTTAGACTTAAAGAACAAAGTTTACGTAAGTAAAGGTTTGTGTTCATAAAAGTGTTATTCCAGATCATTCACATGCATGTTGTAATCATTTTGTACCTAAATACCTAGACATAAGAAGAGCGGCCATCTCACGAGAATCCCTGAATAAACTACTAGAACACCAAATAAATAGTAGTTTTTTCTAGAACCGAGAAAACTTGAATACTCATTAGCTAGGAAAAAGTGGTGAATTGCACTTTCCTTCTCTTATGCTCGATGCTCTTTCTGCAAGTGTCACTATCACAACCATTATCCCTTGAGTAGTACCATCTACCTGATTCCATCGTATGTAGCTCCTATGTAACACCCCGTCCAATCCCTGGACCGGCGGTACTTACTCCTGGCAGCTCTCTAGGATCATATATTATCCCCACATACCAACACGAGTATTTTGTGCATACTTTGTCCTCACTCATGCGCACCCGAGAAAACTTCCCGGTCGGTCACCCATCCCAAATTGCTCCAAGCCAAGCACACTTAACTTGGAGGTTCTTTCGAGATAGGCTTTCGAAAAAGAAGATGCACCTTGTTGGTATGGATACTCTATTAATTCTATTAAGCCTTGGGCCATGAAATCACCATCCCAGGGGCCAGGATATCACAATCCACCCCCCTTAGAAGACTGACATCCTTGTCGGTCAACCCCAATCCAGGAACCTCCTCTCTTAGCCACGTCTGTGTGTTTAGTGTCGTCATATGCCATGCCATGTGACCACTCTGGGCCCACATGCGCCATGTGCCATATACCCGAACCCCCAAACCCACACACGCCCGTGAAACCACGAGGGTCAGCTCTGATACCACTTGTAACACCCTGTCCAATCCCTGGACCGGTGGTACTTACTCATGGCAGCTCTCTAGGATCATATATTGTCCCCACAAACCAACACGAGTCTTTTGTGCGCACTTTGTCCTCACTCATGCGCACTCGAGAAAACTTCTCGGTCGGTCACCCATCCCAAATTGCTCCAAGCCAAGCACGCTTAACTTGGAGGTTCTTTCGAGATAGGCTTCCAAAAAAGAAGATGCACCTTGTTGGTATGGATACTCTATTAATTCTTTTAAGCCTTGGGCTAGGAAATCACCATCCCAAGGGCCAGGATATCACATCCTAGTAGTTACACCTATGAGAATTAAAAACTCGATCCTGCAATTCAACATATGTTCAAGCAAACATGTTTGTTCCTTGTACATCTGCAGAAGACAATCATCATAGTCTTCAAATGATGACCCATTATTACTGATGTCCATTTTGTCAGCATATATGATCTCCAACTACGATTGAGGAGACGTCATCTTAGGTTGATTGTGTGCACCGCACTTCCTGGTGCAATTATGGGTATATCCCATGTTTTGTGCTCCTTGTTAGTATATATGATCACTAGCTATCCGAGGTTGCCAGCCTATTTGTATAGCACTGGTCATATGGCTAGTATCACATTTATTCTTTGCAAAATGGTTACACTTTCATGGTAACATGAGTGGTTGAAAACAGTAAATGTGTATCACACCTGCGCGCCCCACCGCCGCCAAGGTGAGGCGTGACGTGGCATGGCGCCACCATCATAGTCATGGTCGTATTGTAGGGTAGCGTTTTTTGGTTGGGTACATAAACTGTGGATCAGTTTCTAAATGTAACACTAGGAGTTTCAAAACTTAACTTTAGAAGTCATATGTTTGATGACAAAGAGTTACCTGACCTCTGATTTCTCGTGCCATTTGAGCACTCCCATACTCTGGTGTCTCCCTGACTATTCAGCTTTCCTGATGTTGGAGACTTGTTCTCAAATGCTTCGAATTAAGAACAAGGCAACATAGAATGTTAAATGTTAATGCCCTTTGTCCATCGAAACATTATCTCCCCAAGGGTATAACGATCTTCGGACGAAGGTCATGAAGGGCATACCTTCATGACCAGAGTTATGAAATAATGAAAGATAAGACATATAAGATATGAACATAAAAGATAATACATTCAAACACATAAATTTATTCATATATTTCATCATACAAACTTAAGTATTAGAACATAATATTTAATTACATTTATACCTTCGGCTCGACAGAAGGCAATAATTCGAGTGTCGCTTGCAAGCGATTATAAGATGGCATGAACAGTACATGGGTACTATTCATCTATTTATAGGCACATGACGCAACCTATGAGAAATTACATTCATGCCCTTTACAAATGCTTACAATCATAATACAAGTTATCACGGGTCGATTGGTCATTTCATCTTTAAGTCGGTTCACTCCTTCGTCTTGAGACATGCCACTATGCCGAAGCTTTATGGATGATAGCTTCGGCACTATTTTTGAGAGGACCTGCCGAAGGTGTTTCTTCTTACAGGATCTTCGGCGATGAAGCATACCCCCAACAGTAGCCCCTTCGCGGTGCTAGATCGTTTTTCGTAACGAGCTTGATCCGTGAAAAAGTCTCCTAGGCTTCGGAATGCCGAAGGTCCGAAAAACACCTTCCCTGAGCTCGTTGCCGAGAAACGATTTAAATATTCCGAGCGTGATGTGGCCCCACCATGCGGCGGGTACATGCATACTGGCGATTCACCTTCTCTGGTTCTGTGGCCCACCGTTCAGTGGGTGCGGGCGACTGTTCGTCCGGTGCGAAAGACTTGGCGATTCACCTTCCCACCTGCGGCACTATATAAACAGACGGGTAGGTGTGAAGTTACCACATCATTCATTGCTATTGCACTGTCTTGCTGCCAAAAATTTGACCATAGCCGAAGCTTGTCCATCGCACTCATCTGAAGCATTGCTGTCGGTTTTGCTTCGTCACAAGAGGAAGAGCTTCGGGAAAATTAAAAATTAACAAAGTCAACAACTTCATCAAAAACTGTGAAAAATTCATCATCAAATGGCAAGGGTACGTTCCACTGCCAGGGTTACACGCGACGGAGAAGAAACCGAAGCTGCTGAAACTGCTCCGATTTCCAAAGTGATGAAACGGTCGGGGCTGGTAGAGTCGGAGGATGTTTCTGACGAAGGTGTACCTGCCGCTGAAGCTGAGCAGGTTGGTGCTGATGAAGGTGAATCTGAAGATGATTATAGTGCCATGCCATCTAAACCCAGCCACCTGGAATTTCGAAGGTCCACTGTTACCGAAGATGACATGCCTAAGTTGATGAAGTTAGGCTATTTCAGCGAAGCAAAAAAGGAACTAATTCAATTTAGCGGAGACGAAATTACTCTGAAGCCAGAAAAGGATGAGGTGGTAGTCTTTAAAAGCTTCTTTAAAGCAGGATTAAGATTTCCTTTGAATGAGATGATTGCAGATGTTTTGGGGAAGTTTGGGATTTATCTCCATCAGCTAACTCCTAACGCCATCGTTAGGCTTAGCGTTTACATCTGGGCTCTCCAAAGCCAAGGGGCAGAACCGCTTGCCGAAGGTTTCTGTCGGGCACATGAGCTTCATTATCAGACAAAAGCTAGAGAAGATGGGTTGCACGAGAACTTCAGATGCTATAATTTTGCTTATCACAAAGATGCGAAGTCTCCAGTTATCAGCTATCGTACCAAATGGCCAGCTGGATGGAAGACTGAATGGTTTTATGTCAAAGTTGATGAGAAAAAGGAGAAGCTGGTTCAAAGTCCATTAGAATTAATCTTCGGAGAGACTAGGCCCCAATGCAACATGGCACCAGAGAGTCCATGCCAGATTGCACTAGGCTAATTTCGAGTTATTGCGGAGCACATTGGTACTAGGGATCTGGTGCAAGAATTCTTAGCTTTTAGAGTATTCCCAATTTTGAAAGAATGGGACATGCCGAAGCTCAAAGGGAAAAAGAAAGAGATGGAACTTGTTCGGTTGCCCTATTATTATAAATTGAAGAAACACTTCAAATAACCTTGCCAAGAATGGTTAGACACGATTGAAGTTATGTGCAATGAGATCCTTGGCAATTATTCCAAAAAAGAAGATCAATTAATGACTGCAGCCTTCGGCACTCGACCGAAGCGAAGGTTGAACCGAGTGATGGATGCCCTGAACTTTGAGTATCCTGACTATGAGCGTTTGGACAGAGTTGCTGAAGGATAAAAAAGAAAAAGAGTTGCTAGCGCCCTGGATAAAGAAGCTGCTAAATTGGTGAAAAAGGATGAAAAATCTTTGAAGAAAAGAAAATTAAGCCCTGAGTCGGAGGTAGCTGATTCGAAGAAAAAGAAAGCTGCGGCTTTGAAGCGAAAAACGACTGATATTGGGGATGAAGCTCCTTCAACACCTCCTGCTACCGATGTGGAAGAAATTTTAAAGGTAATGACTGAATCTTTGCTTGTCAAGCTAAGTCCACATCTGACGAAGCTTTTTCAGAAGGAAAAGTAGCCTTCAGCAGCGAAGAAGCCAGATGAGCCGAAAAAAACGAAGAATTATTCATATAGTTGAAGTTATCGAGCAGACGCCGCCGCTGGCATCGGCGTCAAAGACTCCAGCTATTGAGAGCATCGCTGCTGCCGAAGCTGCACCCACCGAAGCCAAAAGTGCCGAAGCTGAAACTGCTGAAGATGTAGATCTAGATGCCACACTTGCTGAAATTGATACCATGCTTCTGGATGCGGCCGCGGAAGAAGCTGCTGCAGCCTCTGAGGAGATCCCGGGCACAGTGGCTGGAAAAGGAAACGAGAAAGCCGAGGATATTTCGGAAGAAGAAGACTTCAGTTTTCAAGATATACTTGGGCAGGAATTGTCGAAGGCTGAAAAAGAAGAACTAAAAGAGTATGCTATATCTTGCGGGTACAGACCAGGTGCGTTACTCTTCGGGGGAGTCAACGAAGAAAGCTTAGGATGCCTTCAGGACCACACTGGGCGAAGGTTGTCGGCACTATATCAAAGAGTGTTGGCCTCCCGAAGGTTGAGGCAGACCTCAGCAGGTACCGGCGTCGGCATATCGCCGGTAGTCTTTTTTATGCTAACTTTAAGGTAAAATTCTTAACTTTTCATTGTTTCGATTTGAATATTGTTTTCTGATGAAGCTTATGTTATTAGAGCTTACTGCTAAGCAAAGTCCTGAGGATGCAACAAGACCTCGAGGACAAAAAGAACAGAGTTATAATTGAGGGCTTGGAGAAGAAGATTAAAGACCATGAGGCCACTCTAGAAAAGAAAAACTTCGTACTTCAAACCATGGAAGGTTCACTGGCGGAAGCCCATGCCAAAATTGCTAGATTGAATAGTGAACTCTCCATTGAAAAGAAAAATTTTGAAGCCAAACTCGAAGATGAAGCTGAGAAAAATTAAAATTTGTGAAAATCACTGAAAGAACTTCAAGAAAAATGCGTGGACTTCAGCAACCGGTGCCTGCAGCGGCTAAAACAGGTTTTCAACTCGGTCGGAGCCGGTGCTGAGAAATTCAGTCCTTCGGTTGAGAATCTGCCGGAAACCTTCGAACATATTGAGGGCGAAGTTGATGCACTCGACGAAGTTATAGGTGGACACGTCGATTTTTGCGCTCTGCTAGCTTCTCGGGGCGCAGGTGTTGCCTTCATAAAATCTGGCTGTGAACATGGAAAAATTGTCAACAGACCAAATTTTAGCTTATCTCTGACAGATTTAATTGATATCCCTAGCCTAGCTCGGAGTATAGGAAACAAATTCATAACTCAAATTTTGGTAAAATGCGGGCGACAAATGGCTGGCAACGAAGCTCGAAGCCACCTGAAGCCGGTAAAAAATTTACGCCTGTTACTTTACCTTCTCCTTGAAGTCTGCACTTCTCTCATACCATTTTAATATGTACAGGATGATGATACTGAAGAAAAATGAGCCGAAGCTTGACAGGTGATCCTAAGCTCAGATGATCCGAAGCTGACTGATGTCAAAGCTGAAGACCTTGCTGGAAAAATTCTAGAGAAAAATCTTGTAATATCATTGTAAAAAATATTTGTAATTTAAGAATCAGATACTAATTCTATAAATTTGTGCATACTTTGTAATATATCTTTACCTTTTTGTCCATGTATTGAACTGCTTTGCTGTGGACGAAACTAGCATTTTTTGAGCCGAAGGCGAAAAACACCTTCCCTTCTTTTCGTACACAACGAAGCATAAAACTGCTTATTTTTCTCTTTGCCGAAGCCTTATCTATAGAGCCGAAGCATCTGCCTGTGTTATGATGATGATGATCCTATATATGTCTAAATGAATGTTTATGAATGCAAATGTATGATGTAATGTGTCGTGCAAATGAATGTCCAAATACACGCATACAAAGACACAACCATAGCCTTCATTCCCTTGGGAATGACCGAAGTTTCTTTGCCGTTTATTTTTCGGCTTCACCGCTTATTTTTTGGTGTATCAGCGCTGACTTTTCGCTGTAAGTTCCGCATCCCCTTAGGAACGTCTTTTGAACTTCTTCGCCTTCTATTTCGGCGGTATCGCGTTGACTTTTCGCGCTTCGCCTTATATTTCGGCGGTATCAGCATTGACTTTTCGCTGTAAGCTCTGCATTCCCTTGGGAACGACTTTTGAGCAGAAAACTTACGTTGTGCTCCCTTAGGAACGGCTTTCGAGCTTCGCCCTGTTTTTTCCTTTTTCCCTGCACTCGATAGTGCATGCTTAGTTTTTACATTTACATATTTGGGGGATTTTGCTCTCGTAGAGCTGAATAAGAAAAAGAGAAATTGCATGTTATGGCCCCATAAAAAATCTTTCTCCCCCTTTGGAAAGGAAAAGGGTGCCATAGAAAAAACAAAAAGATTACATCAAGCTAGACATAATATTGCCGAAGCTCATCCGCATTCCAAGATCTAGGAATGTCGTTGCCGTCCATATCCTTCAATCTGTAAGAACCAGGTCTTGACGAAGATACTACCAGAAAAGGTCCTTCCCACTTGAGTTGTAACTTGCCTACTGTATCTGGGTTGGCCACTCTCCGAAGTACCAAATGTTCTGGTTTAATGTTCTTTAGCCGAACTTTTCTGTCACACCAGTTTATTGTTTCGGCTTGGTATTTATTGATATTCTCCATGGCCTAAAGCCTGATCCCTTCTATAGCATCTTTTATCACAGAATAATCAGCTTCGTCTTCTGCCGAAGCCACTGTTCTTATTGATCCTGCCTTAGCTTCTTCTGGGGTGATTGCTTCGTCACCAAACAATAGTTTGAATGGTGTAAAAGCTGTTGACCTTGATATTGTTGTGTTGTGGCTCCACACCACTTTGGTCAATTCATCTCGCCACTTTCCTCTGGGCTGATTGAAGATTAACTTCATTATTCTCATCATTATAATGTCATTGGCTCTTTCAACAAGTCCATTTGACTCCGGATGTTTGGCCGATGCAAAATGAATCTTCGTGCCAATTTGTTCAGAAAATTCCTTGAAAGCTTCAGCATCGAACTGTGTTCCATTGTCTACGGTAATAGCCTTCGGTACTCCAAAGCGACAAACAATGTTTTGCCAAAAGAATTTTTGGATGGTGACCGAAGTTATTGTGGCTAAAGGCTTCGCCTCAATCCACTTGGAACAATACTCTACCACCACCACAACATATTTTAGATTTCCTTGTGCTGGTGGAAGTGGGCCTAGCAAATCGAGGCCCCACCTTTGCAACGACCAAGTTGGCTGTATTAACTGAGTGAGAGATGAAGGTTGCTTCTGGTCTCTTGCACATTTTTGACAGCCTTCACATTTTTGGACTAATTCTGCTGCATCCGAAGCTGCCTTCGGCCAATAAAATCCTTGTTGAAAAACTTTTCCCAACAAGGGCCTAGATCCAATATGAGATCCACACAGACCTGCATGTATCTCTTTCATTAATTCCATACCTTCAGTTCTTGATAAACACTTAAGGAGTGGTGAACAAACTCCATGTTTATACAATTCCCCTTCTATTAACACATATGGTCTTGTTCTTGCCTCCATTCTCTTGTTATAAGCTTCGTCACTTGAAAGACAATTGCCTTGGAGGAAAGATATTATTTTAGTTCTCCAGTCTTCACTGTGTACTGGAGAAATAGTAAGCACTGCTCTCTCCATGAGCTCAACTGAAGGTGCTTTTATTGTTTCCAAAAATACTTCGGAGGGTAGGGGGAGCCCCTGAGCCGCTGATTTGGCTAGCAAATCTGCATGCTCATTTTCACCTCTTGGAATATTCTTGACAGAAAACCCTTCGAAGGAAGCTTCCAACCTTCGAACTGCATCTAGATATTTTTCAAGCTTCGGATCTCGTGCCTTGCTGCTTTTATCGACATGGCCAGCAATAACTTGAGAATCAGTCTTTAGGATGGCCCTTCTTATTCCCATTGCCCTTAGTTTCCGAAGCCCCAATAGAAGTGCTTCGTACTCAGCAATATTATTTGTGCAACTGAAATCCAGTTTGACTGCATAACATGTTTTGACTTTTGAAGGTGCCACTACGACCGCAGCTGCTCCTGCACCGAAGGCTCCCCAAGAACCATCGCAAAACACTGTCCAAGCTTCGGCATCTTTGCTTGTCCCCTCTTCGTGAGCCCCTGGCGTCCAATCAGCGATGAAATCTGCTAGCGCTTGAGATTGAATTGAAGATCTGTTCACGTAGTCAATAGTGAATTCATTAAGCTCCACGGCCCATTTTCCAATCCTTCCAGTAGCTTCTCTATTCCTCATGATATCCTTCAGGGGTTGCGATGAAGGAACAATTATGTGATATGCTTGAAAATAATGCTGAAACTTCCTGGACGCCATTAACACAGCATACAACACCTTCTCTAATTCTGTATAGTTTTTCTTTGATAAACTCAAAACTTCGGAGACAAAGTATACTGGGACTTGCTTTTTAGCTTGTCCTTCGAGCTTCTCTTGTACAAGTGCTGCACTCACTGTAGAGTGCGAAGCTACCACATACAATAGCAATGGAGCCCCTAGCACGGGTGGAGTTAATGTTGTTAAATCAATCAGATATTGCTTCAGCTCCTCGAAAGCTTTCTGTTGAGTTGAGCCCCATTGAAAAACTTCAGCTGACTTTAGTACTTCAAAGAATGGTAAATTTCTTTCTACTGATCTAGATATAAATCGATTCAAAGATGATAGTCTTCCTGTCAGCCGTTGAGCCCCCTTCTTTGTGCTTGGCGGCTCCATTCGAAGGATAGCTTCGATCTTGCTTGGGTTGGCTTCGATCCCCTTCGTTGAAACTAGACAGCCAAGGAACTTGCCCTTCTTCACTCCGAAGACACATTTTTCTGGATTTAATTTCAGGCCAGCTTGCCTAAAATTAGCAAATGTTTCCTATAGATCAGTAATGTGGTTTTCTTGCTTCGTGCTCTTCACTATAATGTCATCAACATATGTTAACACATTTCTGCCTATCTGAGAGTGAAGGACCTTGGCTGTCATCCTGCTGAAGCTTCCTCCAGCATTTTTGAGCCCCTCAGGCATCCGAAGATAACAATATGTACCACTAGGGGTTATGAAGCTGGTCTTTGACTCATCTTCCTTCTTCATCTAGATTTGGTGGTAGCCTGAATAACAATCTAGTAGACTCATGAGCTCTGACGAAGCTGCTGCATCTATTAGGGAATCTATTCTTGGTAATGGAAACTCATCCTTTGGACAAGCCTTGTTCAGATCAGTAAAATCAATGCACATTCTCCACTTACCATTGACCTTCTTCACCATAACAGTGTTGGCTAGCCATTCTGGGTATTTCACTTCTCTGATGACACCAGCACTGAGAAGTCTTTTTACTTCGTTCTGAGCACCTTCGGCTTTATCATCAGACATTTTCCGAAGCTTTTGTTTCCTGGGTCGGAAGGATGGATCGACATTGAGTGAATGTTCAATGACGTCTCTATTGACACCACAAAGTTCGTTGGCTGACCATGCAAAAACATCTTTGTTGTTGAATAAAAACCTTATCAAGGTTTTCTCCTGCTCTTCAGATAATTGGGATCCCAGCAATACCTTCTGCTCTGCTATGTCTTCACATAAAAGCATGGGCTTCGGCTGATCAGCCGAAGCAGCCTTCTCTCTTTTGTACTTATACTGTTCACAAGCTTCGCCTCCATCTATATTGTGGATTGCTTTTGAGTCTGTCCAATTTCCTTCAGCCTTTCTGGCAGCTTCCTGACTTCCATGAATAGCAATGGGCCCTTGATCCGAAGGTATCTTCATGCATAGATATGCTGGATGAAGAATTGCTTCGAATGCATTGAGTGTTCCACGACCAATAATTGCATTGTAGGGGTATTCCATGTCAACAATATCAAACACAACCTGTTCAGTTCTTGTATTGTGGACAAATCCGAAGGTCACTGGCATTGTGATCTTGCCAAGTGCTACAATCTGCCTTCCTCCGAAACCACAGAGAGGGTGTATAGCATCATGGATCTTATCCTCTGGCTCTTGCATCTGTCTGAAAGTCTTAGCAAATATGATATCCTCTGCACTGCCTATATCAACCAGAACATTGTGGACTAGAAATCCCTTGATGACACGAGATATGACCATAGCATCATTGTTAGGGTAATCCTTGAGCTGAAGGTCCTCTTGGGAGAAGGTAATTGGGATGTGAGACCATTTTGACTTGATGAAGGGTCCCTGCACCCCAACATGTTGTACCCTTGTCTGGGCCTCATTCTTCTGTTTCTTGTTGGCCGGCTCTGAGCATGAACTGCCTGTTATCGGGAGCACCAGCTTCGTAGCCGAAGCAGCTTCAGCTTTGTTGTTGAACGAAGCCATCAGCTCAAAAAGTGGAAGTGAGTTCACCGGCGGTGGGCGCCAATGTTGGGGACTTGTTCTCAAATGCTTCAAATTAAGAACAAGGCAACATAGAATGTTTAATGTTAATGCCCTTCGTCCATTGAAACATTATCTCCCCAAGGGTATAACGATCTTCGGACGAAGGTCATGAACGAAGGTCATGAAGGGCATACCTTCATGACTAGAGTTATGAAATAATGAAAGATAAGACATATAAGATATGAAACATAAAAGATAATACATTCAAACACATAAACTTATTCATATATTTCATCATACAAACTTAAGTATTAGAACATAATATTTAATTACATTTATACCTTTGGCTTGACAGAAGGCAATAATCCGAGTGTCGCGTGCAAGCGATTACAAGATGGCATGAACAGTACTGAGAGCACCTAGAGGGGGGGGTGAATAGGTGATCCTGTAAATCTTCAAAACTTAAGCCACAAAAACTTGTTAAGGGTTAGTACAGTTGTCACCAAGTGGCTAGAGAGAAGTCCCGACAAAACACAATAACCACAGAAGATCAATCACAGAGATGGCACAGTGGTTTATCCCGTGGTTCGGCCAAGACCAACGCTTGCCTACTCCACGTTGTGGCGTCCCAACGGACGAGGGTTGCAATCAACCCCTCTCAAGCGGTCCAAAGACCCACTTGAATACCACGATGTTTTGTTTTCTTTTCTTTATCCCGTTTGCAAGGAATCTCCACAAATTGGAGTCTCTTGCCCTTACAAGTATATGATCACAAAGAAGCACAGAGTAAGGGAGGGAAGCAACACACACAAATCCACAGCGAAATGCGCACACACACGGCCAAGAATCGAGCTCGAATGACTATCTCAAAGTTCTCACTAGAACGGAGCTCGAATCACTTAGAATCACAAACGAATGCGCAAAGAACGAGTGTGGATGATCAAGAATGCTCAAAGGTTGCTTGGTGTTCTCCTCCATGCGCCTAGGGGTCCCTTTTATAGCCCCAAGGCAGCTAGGAGCCATTGAGAGCAATTCTGGAAGGCCAATCTTGCCTTCTGTCGTCGGGTGCACCGGACAGTCCGGTGCACACCGGACACTGTCCGGTGCCCGATTTCCTTCCTATTCTGGCGCAGCCGACCGTTGACCGCCAGAGAGCCGTTGGCGCACCGGACATGTCCGGTGCACACCGGACAGTCCGGTGCCCCCTTCCGACCGTTGGCTCGGCCACGTGTCTCGCGCAGATCGCGCGGCCGACCGTTGGTCCAGCCGACCGTTGGCTCACCGGACAGTCCGGTGCACACCGGACAGTCCGGTGAATTTTAGCCGTACGCCGTCGGCGAATTCCCGAGAGCGGCTAGTTTGCGCCGAGTCAGCCTGGCGCACCGGACACTGTCCGGTGCACACCGGACAGTCCGGTGTGCCAGACCGAGCAGAGTCTTGGCTGTACACAGCCAAGTCATTTTCTCTTCTTTTCTTTACTTCTTCTTTCTGTTTCTAACACTTAGACAAGTATATTAGTTATACAAAACTAATGTACTAAGGCTTATAAACATACCTTTACTTCATGATTTGCACCTTGTTCATCCATGGACATAAATTCACATTTAAGCACTTGTGTTGGCACCCAATCACCAAAATACTTAGAATTGGCCCAAGGGCACATTTCCCTTTCAATCTCCCCCTTTTTGGTGATTTATGCCAACACAACATAAAGCAACTAGAACAAGTGCAAATTCACTTCAAATAAAATAAATTTGAGTTTTATTCAATTTTGGCATATATGGATCATCCTTTGCCACCACTTGGTTTGTTTTTGCAAATCAAACTCAAATCTCTATCTCTAAGTCAAACACACATGTTGAAGCATAAAGAGAGTCATTCCAAAAGAGATTGATCAAAGATTTCAAAAACTCCCCCTTTTTCCCATAATTACTACTTCTCCCCACAAGAAGCCAACTTTTGACACAAGAGACAATAAAAGAGTTTTGTCAAACCAAAAGCTCTACCCCCCTTTTTCCCATAATTACTACTTCTCCCCACAAGAAGCCAACTTTTGACACAAGAGACAATAAAAGAGTTTTGTCAAACCAAAAGCTCTACTTTACTAATTTTAAATTTCTCAAGTGGTAGCTGATCCATTTATTGCTTTGGCCTTTATTTTCTCCCCCTTTGGCATCAAGCACCAAAACGGGATCAATCTTGGCCCTATAACCCTATTGCCTCACCAAAATCTTCAATTAAGAGCAAATGGCAATAAGAGTTCATGAGATGGACTTGGAATAAGTTACCCTCTCATCGGAGTGCAGTGGAAGTCTTTCATGATCCAAGTCCACCTTTTCCCTTTCAATTCTCCTCCGAGACTAAATCAAGCAAACTCAAGCATATGGTTAGTCTCAAAGGGTCAAGTTGTAACACATCTCCCCCTAAACATGTGCATCACTTTGCAACGGACTTGTGAGGTCCAGGGAGTGTTTGTACAACTTGAGCACCATAATAAGCAACAAAATGCAGAATGAACATGATCAAAGGCATAAGTACATGTATGCTACAATTCAATCCAAGTTCCGCGAATCTAAGACATTTAGCTCACTACGCAGCCTGCAAAAGGTCTTCTCATCTAGAGGCTTGGTAAAGATATCGGCTAGCTGGTTCTCGGAGCTAACATGAAACACTTCGATATCCCCCTTTTGCTGGTGGTCTCTCAAAAAGTGATGCCGGATGTCAATGTGCTTTGTGCGGCTGTGTTCAACAGGATTTTCCGCCATGCGGATAGCACTCTCATTATCACATAGGAGTGGGACTTTGCTCAGATTGTAGCCAAAGTCCCGGAGGGTTTGCCTCATCCAAAGTAGTTGCGCGCAACACTGTCCTGCGGCAACGTACTCGGCCTCAGCGGTGGATAGGGCAACGGATGTTTGTTTCTTAGAGTTCCATGACACCATGGACCTTCCTAAGAATTGGCACGTCCCCGATGTACTCTTCCTATCGACCTTACATCCAGCATAGTCGGAATCTGAATATCCAATTAAGTCAAAGGTAGACCCCTTTGGATACCAGATCCCGAAGCAAGGCGTAGCGACCAAATATCGAAGAATTCGCTTCACCGCCACTAAGTGGCACTCCTTAGGATCGGATTGAAATCTAGCACACATGCATATGCTAAGCATAATATCCGGTCTACTAGCACATAAGTAAAGTAATGACCCTATCATTGACCGATATGCTTTTTGATCAACGGACTTACCTCCTTTGTTGAGGTCGGTGTGTCCGTCAGTTCCCATCGGCGTCTTTGCGGGCTTGGCGTCCTTCATCCCAAACCTCTTTAACAAATCTTGCGTGTACTTCGTTTGGGAGATGAAGGTGCCGTCCTTGAGTTGCTTCACTTGGAACCCAAGGAAGTAGTTCAACTCGCCCATCATCGACATCTCGAATTTCTGCGTCATCACCCTGCTAAACTCTTCACAAGACTTTTGATTAGTAGAACCAAATATTATGTCATCAACATAAATTTGGCACACAAACAAATCACCATCACATGTCTTAGTGAAAAGAGTTGGATCGGCTTTCCCAACCTTGAAAGCATTAGTAATTAAGAAATCTCTAAGGCATTCATACCATGCTCTTGGGGCTTGCTTAAGTCCATAGAGCGCCTTAGAGAGCTTACATACATGGTCGGGGTATCGTTCATCCTCGAAGCCAGGGGGTTGCTCCACGTACACCTCCTCCTTGATTGGCCCATTGAGGAAAGCGCTCTTCACATCCATTTGGTACAACCTGAAAGAATGGTGAGCGGCATATGCTAGCAAGATACGAATTGATTCTAGCCTAGCCACAGGAGCAAACGTCTCCTCAAAGTCCAAACCTGCGACTTGGGCATAACCTTTTGCCACAAGTCGAGCCTTGTTCCTTGTCACCACCCCGTGCTCGTCTTGTTTATTGCGGAACACCCACTTGGTTCCCACAATGTTTTGTTTAGGACGAGGCACCAGCGTCCAAACTTCATTCCTTTTGAAGTTGTTGAGCTCCTCTTGCATGGCTAACACCCAGTCCGGATCTAGCAAGGCTTCTTCTACCCTGAAAGGCTCAATAGAAGAGACGAAGGAGTAATGCTCACAAAAATTAACTAATCGAGATCGAGTAGTTACTCCCTTGCTGATATCACCTAGAATTTGGTCGACGGGATGATCCCTTTGAATCATCGCTCGAACTTGGGTTGGAGGTGCCGGTTGTGCTTCTTCCTCCATCACATGATCATCTTGTGCTCCCCCTTGATCACACGCCTCCTGTTGATGAACCTATTCATCGTCTTGAGTTGGGGGATGCACCAAGGTTGAGGAAGAAGGTTGATCTTGCTCCTTATGTTCCTGTGGTCGTACTTCACCAATCGCCATGGTTCGTATAGCGGCCATCGGAACATCTTCTTCATCTACATCATCAAGATCAACAACTTGCTCTCTTGGAGAGCCATTAGTCTCATCAAATACAACGTCGCTAGAGACTTCAACCAAACCCGATGATTTGTTGAAGACCCTATACGCCTTTGTATTTGAATCATAACCTAGCAAAAACCCTTCTACAGCTTTGGGAGCAAACTTAGAATTTCTACCTTTCTTCACTAGAATGTAGCATTTGCTCCCAAATACACGAAAGTACGATACATTGGGTTTGTTACCGGTTAGCAGCTCATACGACGTCTTCTTGAGGAGGCGATGTAGGTAGACCCGGCTGATGGCGTGGCAAGCCGTGTTCACGGCTTCCGACCAAAAGCACTCGGGGGTCTTGAATTCTCCAAGCATTGTCCTCGCCATGTCGATTAGCGTCCTGTTCTTCCTCTCTACCACACCGTTTTGCTGTGGTGTGTAGGGAGCGGAGAACTCGTGCTTGATCCCTTCCTCCTCAAGGAACTCCTCCACTTGAAGGTTCTTGAACTCGGACCCGTTGTCGCTCCTTATCTTCTTCACCTTGAGCTCAAACTCATTTTGAGCTCTCCTGAGGAAGCGCTTTAGAGTCCCTTGGGTTTCAGTCTTATCCTGCAAAAAGAACACCCAAGTGAAGCGGGAAAAGTCATCAACAATAACGAGACCATACTTACTTCCTCCTATACTCAGATAGGCGACGGGTCCGAAGAGGTCCATATGTAGCAGCTCCAGGGGTCTTGATGTTGTCATCACATTCTTGGTGTGATGAGAGCCTCCCACCTGTTTCCCTGCTTGACAAGCTGCACAAGGTCTATCTTTTTCGAAATGTACATTGGTTAGACCTAACACGTGTTCTCCCTTTAGAAGCTTGTGGAGGTTCTTCATCCCCACATGTGCTAAGCGGCGATGCCACAACCAGCCCATGCAAGTCTTAGCCATTAAGCATGCATCTAGACCGGCCTCTTCTTTTGCAAAATCAACTAAGTAAAGTTTGCCGTCTAGTACACCCTTAAAAGCTAGTGAACCATCACTTCTTCTAAAGACAGACACATCTACATTTGTAAATAAACAGTTGTATCCCATATTACACAGTTGACTAACAGATAGCAAATTGTAACCAAGAGACTCTACTAAAAACACATTTGATATAGAGTGCTCATTAGAAATTGCAATTTTACCTAGCCCTTTTACCTTGCCTTGATTCCCATCACCGAATATGATTGAATCTTGGGAATCCTTGTTCTTGACGTAGGAAGAGAACATCCTCTTTTCCCCCGTCATGTGGTTTGTGCATCCGCTGTCGATAATCCAGCTTGAGCCCCCGGATGCATAAACCTGCAAGGCAAATTTAGGCTTGGGTCTTAGGTACCCAACTCTTGTTGGGTCCTACAAGGTTAGTCAAAATTGTTTTAGGGACCCAAATGCAAGTTTTATCACCCTTGCATTTTGCCCCTAATTTCCTAGCAATCACCTTTCTATCCTTTCTACAAATTGCAAATGAAGCATTTAAAGCACAATAAATTGTGGAAGGTTCATTTACTACTTTCTTAGGAGCATGAATAATGTTCTTTCTAGGCACATGATGAACAGCATTTCTCCTAGACATATTTCTACCATGCATGTAGGAAGAACTAGAAGCAAACATGGCATGAGAGTCAAAATCATCATAAGCATTATAACTCCTATAGGCGTTTCTAGTTTGTCTCCTATCATTATACATAAAGGCATGGTTCTTTTGCACACTACTAGCCATAGGGGCCTTCCCTTTCTCCTTGGCGGAGATGGGAGCCTTATGGCTTGTCAAGTTCTTGGCTTCCTTCTTAAAGCCAAGTCCATCCTTAATTGAGGGGTGCCTACCAATTGTGTAGGCATCCCTTGCAAATTTTAGCTTATCAAAATCACTTTTGCTAGTCTTAAGTTGTGCATTAAGATTAGCTACCTCTTCATTTAATTTAGAAATGCAAGCTAGGTGTTCACTGTAAGCATCAATGTTAATATCCTTACACCTAGTGCACGTTACAACATTTTCTACACACGAAGTAGATTTACTAGCAATTTTTAACTTAGCATTTAAATCATTTTTAGCACCTTTTAAAGTAGCAATGGTTTCATGACAAGTAGATAGTTCATAAGAAAGCATTTCATTTCTTTTAACTTCTAAAGCATGAGCCTTTTGTGCCTCTACAAATTTATCGTGTTCTTCATATAAAAGGTCCTCTTGCTTTTCTAATAGCCTATTCTTTTCATTCAAGGCATCAATCAACTCATTTATCTTATCTATCTTAGATCTATCTAATCCCTTGAATAAGCATGAATAGTCTATGTCATCATCATCACTATCATCACTAGAAGAAGCATAAGTGGAGTCTCGAGTACTCACTTTCTTCTCCCTTGCCATAAGGCATGTGTGACGTTCGTTGGGGAAGAGGGATGACTTGTTGAAGGCGGTGGCGGCGAGTCCTTCATTGTCGGAGTCGGAGGAGGAGCAATCTGAGTCCCACTCCTTTCCTAGATGTGCCTCGCCCTTGGCCTTCTTGTAATTTTTCTTCTTCTCCCTCTTGTTCCCTTGGTCCTGATCACTATCATTATCGGGACAGTTAGCAATAAAATGACCAAGCTTACCGCATTTGAAGCATGAGCGCTTCCCCTTGGCTTTGGTCTTGCTTGGCTGTCCCTTGCGACCCTTAAGTGCTGTCTTGAATCTTTTGATGATGAGGGCCATCTCTTCATCATTAAGTCCAGCCGCTTCAATTTGTGCCACCTTGCTAGGTAGCGCCTCCTTGCTTCTTGTGGCTTTGAGAGCAAGAGGTTGCGGCTCGTTGATTGGTCCATTCAAGGCGTCGTCCACATACCTCGCCTCCTTGATCATCATTCGCCCGCTGACGAATTTTCCTAGGACTTCTTCGGGCGACATTTTGGTGTACCTGGAATTCTCACGAATATTATTCACCAAATGAGGATCAAGAACGGTAAAGGACCTTAGCATTAGTCGGACGACGTCGTGGTCCGTCCATCGCGTGCTTCCATAGCTCCTTATTTTGTTGACAAGGGTCTTGAGCCGGTTGTATGTTTGAGTTGGCTCCTCGCCCCTTATCATCGCGAACCGTCCAAGTTCGCCCTCCACCAACTCCATTTTGGTGAGTAAGGTAGCATCATTTCCCTCATGAGAAATCTTGAGGGTGTCCCAGATTTGCTTGGCGTTATTCAAGCCGCTCACTTTGTTATATTCATCCCTGCACAATGAAGCTAGAAGAACAGTAGTAGCTTGTGCATTCTTATGGATTTGCTCATTAATGAATATAGGACTATCCGAACTATCAAAGTGCATTCCACTATCTACAATCTCCCATATACTAGGATGGAGAGAGAATAGGTGACTACGCATTTTGTGGCTCCAAAATCCGTAGTCCTCCCCATCAAAGTGTGGGGGCTTGCCGAGTGGAATGGAAAGCAAATGTGAATTTGAACTTTGCGGAATACGAGAGTAGTCAAAGGAAAAGTTTGAATTAACCGGTTTCCTTCGCTCGTAGTCGTTGTGGTCGTCGTCCTTTTGGGAAGAAGTAGACTCATCGCTGTCGTCGTAGTAGACGATCTCCTTGATGCGTCTTGTCTTCTTCTTCTTCCCATCTTTGCGTCTGTGGCCCGAGCTTGAGTCGTTGGACTTGTCATCCCTTGGCTCGTTGACGAAGGACTCCTTCTCCTTATCGTTGATCACGATTCCCTTCCCCTTAGGATCCATCTCTTCGGGCGGTTAGTCCCTTTCTTGAAGAGAACGGCTCTGATACCAATTGAGAGCACCTAGAGGGGGGGGGGTGAATAGGTGATCCTGTAAATCTTCAAAACTTAAGCCACAAAAACTTGTTAAGGGTTAGTACAGTTGTCACCAAGTGGCTAGAGAGAAGTCCCGACAAAACACAATAACCACAGAAGATCAATCACAGAGATGGCACAGTGGTTTATCCCGTGGTTCGGCCAAGACCAACGCTTGCCTACTCCACGTTGTGGCGTCCCAACGGACGAGGGTTGCAATCAACCCCTCTCAAGCGGTCCAAAGACCCACTTGAATACCACGGTGTTTTGTTTTCTTTTCTTTATCCCGTTTGCAAGGAATCTCCACAAATTGGAGTCTCTTGCCCTTACAAGTATATGATCACAAAGAAGCACAGAGTAAGGGAGGGAAGCAACACACACAAATCCACAGCGAAATGCGCACACACACGGCCAAGAATCGAGCTCGAATGACTATCTCAAAGTTCTCACTAGAACGGAGCTCGAATCACTTAGAATCACAAACGAATGCGCAAAGAACGAGTGTGGATGATCAAGAATGCTCAAAGGTTGCTTGGTGTTCTCCTCCATGCGCCTAGGGGTCCCTTTTATAGCCCCAAGGCAGCTAGGAGCCGTTGAGAGCAATTCTGGAAGGCCAATCTTGCCTTCTGTCGTCGGGTGCACCGGACAGTCCGGTGCCCGATTTCCTTCCTATTCTGGCGCAGCCGACCGTTGACCGCCAGAGAGCCGTTGGCGCACCGGACATGTCCGGTGCACACCGGACAGTCCGGTGCCCCCTTCCGACCGTTGGCTCGGCCACGTGTCTCGCGCAGATCGCGCGGCCGACCGTTGGTCCAGCCGACCGTTGGCTCACCGGACAGTCCGGTGCACACCGGACAGTCCGGTGAATTTTAGCCTTACGCCGTCGGCGAATTCCCGAGAGCGGCTAGTTTGCGCCGAGTCAGCCTGGCGCACCGGACACTGTCCGGTGCACACCGGACAGTCCGGTGTGCCAGACCGAGCAGAGTCTTGGCTGTACACAGCCAAGTCATTTTCTCTTCTTTTCTTTACTTCTTCTTTCTGTTTCTAACACTTAGACAAGTATATTAGTTATACAAAACTAATGTACTAAGGCTTATAAACATACCTTTACTTCATGATTTGCACCTTGTTCATCCATGGACATAAATTCACATTTAAGCACTTGTGTTGGCACCCAATCACCAAAATACTTAGAATTGGCCCAAGGGCACATTTCCCTTTCAAGTACAGGGGTACTGTTCATCTATTTATAGGCACAGGACGTAACCTGTGAGAAATTACATTCATTCCCTTTACAAATGCTTACAATCATAATACAAGTTATCACGGGTCGATTGGTCATTTCATCTTTAAGTCGGTTCACTCCTTCGTCTTGAGACATGCCACTATGCCGAAGCTTTATGGATGATAGCTTCGATACTGTTTTTGAGAGGACCTATTGAAGGTGTTTCTTCTTACAGGATCTTCGGCGACGAAGCATACCCCCAACACCTGACTTACCTATCGAAATCTCATCCTAAAATTTGCTCTTGGTTTGCTTCTCTATCACTCCTCAGCTGTCACATGAGCACTACATTCCAATACTTATGTGCACGAGTTCTAGGAGACCAGGCCTCCGAAATTAAAGTCATCCAAGTGTTTATATACTCAGGTGAAGGACGACAATCACATTTTGGGGGAATATTAGCGATATGACTGCTTACTTCCTCCACTTCTTTTTGGTGTTTTTATGGTGATTGATACAACACAGCAAAAACAACGCACTGCATCGACCTGTATGATTATATCAGCTACAATTTCTTCATTAGGTATGCATATTATGAGGGGCTTAAAACTATGTTACTGTTTATTTTGTTCATATTCATTATATTCAAATCACATGTGCACCTTTCTAATGACACCAATTATTTAGTGTCAATTTTCAAGATTAAAATGCAATTAAATCTGCCTAAGTTTCTAACAATGGGGATTGGGGATCGTGTGACTCTTTCAACCGATTATTGCACAACTTAACTAAACTAAAATTAACATTGGTGAATAATTTTGGTCACTCATTTTTAATTGTTGTATACAATCAAAAACAAGGCAACACAAAATTAAAAAAGATCCTTCGGGACATCCAACTCGGGTACGAAGGTTATTATAAAATCTATAGGATTGTCAGAGGATGAAGATAAAGATTACACAAGGTTATGGTTTTAACGAAGCTAAATAATATTACTCATCTCAAACAACTTGGGATCTCTTTCTCTGTATAAAACAAATTTACAATAGTACCTTCGGCTTTTAACGAGAGGAAAATCCGAAGGTGCCTTAGAAGAAAGAATTACATAGAGTTGTTCCCCCTGTCTTCTAAAAGGTACTTTATGCATGGCATCGTTCATCTATTTATAGTGTGGTGGTACAACTTTGTGTAAAGTTACAAATATGTCCATAAAACTTGTACATGTAGTTTACAAATGATGCAATGACACTATCGTCATTATGCCTTTACAGCTTTGATTACAGAGTCTTGAAAACACCTTCTCCCAGCCTTGTTTCACTTCTACCTTCGTTTTCTTGTGTTGTTATGACGAAGCCAACATCTTCGTCTTTCTCCTGTCCTGCTCCAAAGGTATTCAGCACCGAAGCACCTGCAACATTTAAAGATATGCTAAAACTAATAGTTAAATATGTTTTTGAGGACCTTCGAAATACGAAGGACCCCAACAAATACTACCATAAATTATTTTTTCTAGTGCAAAATAGCCCAACCAAGCAGCACCTATATGGCTAATGTTACACATGTGTGAAGGTGAATGGATCACGCCATTCTCACCCATGTATTTGGACAATACCAAGAGGAAAAGACCACTTATTTATTGTATTGTATAGAGATTGTCTTTCTTACATATAAGTTATAACACAACAAATTGGTCACTAAATGTCAAAGCCAACTAGATACCACATCATCTCTAGCTTATCTTACTAATATTCTTTTGGCAAAATCCAAAATCAATCTACATAAGCACAAGGTCTAACATGTGTATAAATACCTCCTAGATTAGTAGGTAATCCATCAACCATATTATTGAGACCAACAAGCAACATAGAAAGTGGAATACAGTAGCAACAATAGAGCAACAATGGCGGCCAAGATATTTTCCATCCTTATGCTCCTTGCTCTTTCTGCATGTGTTGCTAACGCGACCATTTTTCCTCAATACTCACAAGCTCCTATAGCTGCCCTTCTTCCCCCATACCTTCCATCAATGACCGCTTCAGTATGTGAAAACCCAGCCCTTCAACCCTACAGGCTCCAACAAGCAATCGCAACAAGCAACTTACCTTTATCACCCCTGTTCTTTCAACAATCGCCAGCCCTATCTTTGGTGCAGTCATTGGTACAAACCATCAGGGCACAACAGCTGCAGCAACTCGTGCTACCAGTGATCAGCCAAGTAGCTCTGGCAAACCTTTCTCCCTACTCTCAGCAACAACAATTTCTTCCATTCAACCAACTGTCTACACTGAACCCTGCTGCTTATTTGCAGCAACAACAACTACTACCATTCAGCCAGCTAGCTACTGCCTACTCTCAGCAGCAACAATTTCTTCCATTTAACCAATTGGCCGCACTGAACCCCTCTGCTTATTTCCATCAGCAAATACTACTACCATTTGGCCAGCTAGCTACAACAAGCCCCGCTTCCTTCTTGACACAACAACAATTGCTTCCGTTCTACCAGCAGTTTGTGGCTAACCCCGCAACCCTTTTACAACTGCAACAGTTGCTGCCCTTTGTCCAACTTGCTTTGACAAACCCAGCAGCCTTCTACCAACAACACATCATTGGTGGTGCCCTCTTTTAGATTGCTTAATAGTTGTCATTCAATAATGAAGTTTTTTGGCTGATGTATGTGGCCTCCTAGAAATAAGAAGTTATATTTCCAAATTCTAATGTGCTATTGGTCTGCAAGGGTGTTCGATAATTATTTTCCCTAAGATTGGGAAGCAAGCTATAAATCATCCTTATAGTGTGATACCCGATTCATTGAGAATTATAAAACACAAACATCAGGAGGATGGTATAATCTCCAAAAAGCGTACTTTTTAGGTTGGACCCTATAGCCATACAAAATGTGCACCTGTTAGGCATGCCGATCAAAACGTGTGACACATACGTTTCGTGAACCTATCGATATTTTATGTGTTTTTATAATATTATATTTTATTCAAATACTAATATTTATTACTAGTAAATCATAAAATCTAATTAGCTTGAAAACTAATCTTTAAAGATTCCATTGTAACTAGATTGAGTTTAATAAATTTAAATTTTATGAATGGTCGATGATAATTATACTTGCTTTCAATGTTAGTTTAATTGTAAATATGCTAGACCAATGCCTCGTTGTTCTACATGGTAGATAAGGGCCACGCTTGTACGCTGCTCAAGATAGAGACGTCAACATCGGCATAATCTAATTTCCATTGTTCATTTAATAGCCAATGAAAATAGTATGACCAAAACTAACAAAAATAAACTAGTGTCCATTGGCTATCGAAGGCCGACAAAAATGACCAACTTTTGTCGTCTTATCTAAAATCCCACATAAACTATTTTGGCTCATGAAAGTTTCTTTTTCCTGTGGTGAGGTATGTGTTATACATATGCAGGCCTTGTTTCACATAAGGAGTTAGGCCATAAAAGCAAAATTTTTACATGGATTGTTATGAAGGACCATAACAACTATGACTACCATCTCAATGCAAGAAACATCTAAGCAACCTTTAATTAAACTATTACCTTGAAAAAACTTAGACTTAAAGAACAAAGTTTGCGTAAGTAAAGGTTTGTGTTCATAAAAGTGTTATTCCCAATCATTCACATGCATGTTGTAATCATTTTGTACCTAAATACCTAGACAAAAGAAGAGCGGCCATCTCACGAGAATCCCTGAATAAACTACTAGAACACCAAATAAATAGTAGTTTTTTCTAGAACCGAGAAAACTTGAATAGTCATTAGCTGGGAAAAAGTGGTGAATTGCACCTTCCTTCTCTAATGCTCGACGCTCTTTTTGCAAGTGTCACTATCACATCCATTATCCCTTGAGTAGTACCAACTACCTGATTCCATCGTATGTAGCTCCTAGTAGTTACACCTATGGGAATTAAAAACTCGATCATGCAATTCAACATATGCTCAAGCCTACATGTTTGTTCCTTGTACATGTGCAGAAGACAATCATCATAGTCTTGAAATGATGACCCATTATTACTAATGTCCATTTTGTCAGCATGATTGATCTCCAACTACGATTGAGGAGATGTCATCTTAGGTTGATTGTGTGCACTGCACTTCCTGGTGCAATTATGGGTATATCCCATGTTTTGTGCTCCTTGTTAATATATATGATCACTAGCTATCCGAGGTTGCCAACCTATTTGTATAGCACTGGTCATATGGCTAGTATCACATTTATTCTTTGCAAAACAGTTACACTTTCATGGTAACATGAGTGGTTGAAAAATAGTAAATGTGTATCACACTTGCGCGCCACACCGCCGCCAAGGTGAGGCGTGACGTGGCATGGCACACCACCATCATAGTCATGGTCGTATTGTAGGGTAGCATTTTTTGGTTGGGTACATAAACTGCGGATCAATTTCTAAATGTAACACTAGGAGTTTCAGAATTTAACTTTAGAAGTCATATGTTTGATGACAAAGAGTTACCTGACCTCTGATTTCTCGTGCCATTTGAGCACTACCATCCTCTGGTGTCTCCCTGACTGTTCAGCTTTCCTGACTTACCTATCGAATTCTCATCCAAAAATTTGCTCTTGGTTTGCTTTTCTATCACTGCTCAGCTGTCACACGAGCACTACATTCCAATACTTATGTGCACGAGTTATAGGAGACCAGGCCTCCGAAATTAAAGTCATCCAAGTGTTTATATACTCAGGTGAAGGACGACAATCACATTTTGGGGGAATATTAGCGATATGACAGCTTACTTCGTCCACTTCTTTTTGGTGTTTTTATGGTGATTGAGTCAACACAACAAAAACAACGCACTGCATCGACCTGTATGATTACATCAGCTGACAATTTCTTCATTAGTTATGTATATTATGAGGAGCTTAAAACTATGTTACTATTTATTTTGTTCATACTCATTATATTCAAATCACATGTGCACCTTTCTAATGACACCAATTATTTAGTATCAATTTTCAAGATTAAAATGCAATTAAATCTGCCTAAGTTTCTAACAATGGGGATCGTGTGACTCTTTCAACCGATTATTGCACAAGTTAACTAAACTGAAATTAACATTGGTGAATAATGTTGGTCACTCATTTTTAATTGTTGTATACAATCAAAAACAAGGCAACACAAAATTAAAAAAGATATTATCCTTCGTACTTGAAGTGTTCATCCTTCGGGACATCCAACTCAGGTACGAAGGTTATTATACAATCTATAGGATTGTGAGAGGATGAAGATAAAGATTACACAAGGTTATGGTTTTAACGAAGCTAAATAATAATACTCATCTCAAATAACTTGGGATCTCTTTCTCTGTATAAAACAAATTTACAATAGTACCTTTGGCTTTTAACGAGTGGAAAATCCGAAGATGCCTTAAAAGAAAGAATTACATAGAGTTGTTCCCCCTGTCTTCTAAAAGGTACTTTATGTAGGGCATCGTTCATCTATTTATAGTGTGGTGGTACAACTTTGTGTAAAGTTACAAATATGTCCATAAAACTTGTACATGTAGTTTACAAATGATGCAAGGACACTATCGTCATTATGCCTTTACTGCTTTGATTACAGAGTCTTGAAAACACCTTCTCTCAGCCTTGTTTCACTTCTACCTTCGTTTTCTTGTGTTGTTATGACGAAGCCAACATCTTCGTCTTCCTCTTGACCTGCTCCAAAGGTATTCAGCACCGAATCACCTGCAACATTTAAGGATATGTTAACAACTAATAGTTAAATATGTTTTTGAGGACCTTCGAAAGACGAAGGACCCCAACAAATACTACCATAAATTATTTTTTCTAGTGCAAAATAGCCCAACCAAGCAGCACCTATGTGGCTAATGTTACACATGTGTGAAGGTGAATGGATCACGCCATTCTCACCCATGTATTTGGACAATACCAAGAGGAAAAGACCACTTATTTATTGTATTGTATAGAGATTGTCTTTCTTACATATAAGTTATAACACAACAAATTGGTCACTAAATGTCAAAGCCAACTAGATACCACATCATCTCTAGCTTATCTTACTAATATTCTTTTGGCAAAATCCAAAATCAATCTACATAAGCACAAGGTCTAACATGTGTATAAATACCTCCTAGATTAGTAGGTAATCCATCAACCATATTATTGAGACCAACAAGCAACATAGAAAGTGGAATACAATAGCAACAATAGAGCAACAATGGCGACCAAGATATTTTCCATCCTTATGCTCCTTGCTCTTTCTGCATGTGTTGCTAACGCGACCATTTTTCCTCAATACTCACAAGCTCCTATAGCTTCCCTTCTTCCCCCATACCTTCCATCAATGACCGCTTCAGTATGTGAAAACCCAGTCCTTCAATCCTACAGGCTCCAACAAGCAATCGCAACAAGCAACTTACCTTTATCACCCCTGTTCTTTCAACAATCGCTAGCCCTATATTTGGTGCAGTCATTGGTACAAACCATCAGGGCACAACAGCTGCAGCAACTCGTGCTACCAGTGATCAGCCAAGTAGCTCTGGCAAACCTTTATCCCTACTCTCAGCAACAACAATTTCTTCCATTCAACCAACTGTCTACACTGAACTCTGCTGCTTATTTGCAGCAACAACAACTACTACCATTTAGCCAGCTAGCTACTGCCTACTCTCAGCAGCAACAATTTCTTCCATATAACCAATTGGCCGCACTGAACCCCTCTGCTTATTTCCAGCAGCAAATACTACTACCATTTGGCCAGCTAGCTACAACAAGCCCCGCTTCCTTCTTGACACAACAACAATTGCTTCCGTTCTACCAGCAGTTTGTGGCTAACCCCGCAACCCTCTTACAACTGCAACAGTTGCTGCCCTTTGTCCAACTTGCTTTGACAAACCCAGCAGCCTTCTACCAACAACACATCATTGGCGGTGCCCTCTTTTAGATTGCTTATTAGTTGTAATTCAATAATGAAGTTTTTTGGCTGATGTATGTGGCCTCCTAGAAATAAGAAGTTACATTTCCAAATTCTAATGTGCTATTGGTCTGCAAGGGTGTTCGATAATTATTTTCCCTAAGATTGGGATTAGCAAGCTATAAATCATCCTTATAGTGTGATACTCGATTCATTGAGAATTACAAAACACAAACATCACGAGGATGGTATAATATCCAAAAAGCGTACTTTTTAGGTTGGACCCTATAGACATACAAAATGTGCACCTGTTAGGCATGCCGGTCAAAACGTGTGACATATACGTTTCGTGAACCTATCGATATTTTATGTGTTTTTATAATATTATATTTTATTCAAATACTAATACTTATTACTAGTAAATCATAAAATCTAATTAGCTTGAAAACTAATCTTTAAAGATTCCATTGTAACTAGATTGAGCTTAATAAATTTAAATTTTATGAATGGTCGATGATAATTATACTTGCTTTCCATGTCTGTTTGCTTGTAAATATGCTAGACCAATGCCTCTTTGTTCTACATGGTAGATAAGGGCCACGCTTGTACGCTGCTCAAGATAGAGACGTCAACATCGACATAATCTAATTTCTATTGTCCGTCTAATAGCCAATGAAAATAGTCGGACCAAAACTAACAAAAATAAACTAGTGTCCATTGGCTATCGAAGGCCGACAAAAATTGACCAACTTTTGTTGACTTATCTAAAAGCCCACATAAAATATTTTGGCTCATGAAAGTTTCTTTTTCCTGTGGTGAGGTATGTGCTATACATATGCAGGCCTTGTTTCACATAAGGAGTTAGGCCATAAAAGCAAAAAATTTACATGGATTGTTATGAAGGACCATAACAACTGTGACTACCATCTCAATGCAAGAAACATCTAAGCAACCTTTAATTAAACTATTACCTTGAAAAAACTTAGACTTAAATAACAAAGTTTAACTAAGTAAAGATTTGTGTTCATAAAGGTGTTATTCCGAATCATTCACATGCATGTTGTAATCATTTGGTATCTAAATACCTAGACATAAGAAGAGTGGCCATCTCACGAGAGTCCCTAAATAAACTACTAGAACACCAAATAAATAGTAGTTTTTTCTAGAACATATTTTTTATACTCATTAGCCAGGAAAAAGTGGTGAATTGCGCCTTCCTTCTCTTATGCTCCATGCTCTTTCTGCAAGTGTCACTATCACAACCATTATCCCTTGAGTAGTACCAACTACCTAATTCCATCGTATGTAGCTCCTAGTAGTTACACCTATGGGAATTAAAAACTCGATCCTGCAATTCAACATATGCTCATGCCTACATGTTTGTTCCTTATACATGTGCAGAAGACAATCATTAGTGCCTGTCATCGCACTACAGTCTACAAATGATGACCCATTATTATTGATGTCCATTTTGTTAGCATGATTAGTCTCCAATTATGATTGAGGAGACATCATCTTAGGTTGATTGTGTGCACTACACTTCCTGGTGCAATTATGGGCTTATCTGTCACGCCCGATTTTAGAAGGTAAACCAGATACGAACCATGTACGTGCCAGGATCAGAACTCACGTACATAACGATTACATAAATGACTCATCATAGCACAATGCTTCGAATAATTATAAAGAGTAAGTAATAATATTACAGACTAGAGTCATTTACATAATATAAATCAAAGTGCACATAATAGAAACATAGACAACGTAAATAAACCCACCGCAGACAGCTGACTGGGGAAGGTTGCTAGTCTAATCCTCGAACATGTCAAAGTCTTGGAACTCCTATATATTCGCCTCGATGCCTTCTTCTTCTTTACCTGAGCATAGGTTGCACCAAAGGCAACCTGGTGTTTTGTGAAAGCAATGGTGAGTACACATCAACGTACTCAGCGAATGTCCTGTTTGGCTGAAGTGGACTAGCTTTATGTGGAGTTAGACTGAAAGCAGGTTGCTTTTACTTTGTCAAGTTTTATTCTTTAATATGAGCCAAGTTTTATCAGTAAACCCAAGTTATCATCCCAAAGAGTACCTCCTTAGAGGAAATACCATAATCCACTATCAGAATCATCATTAATAGAACCATCATCTCATCTATAATCATTGTATCTTAGATCATCTGTAACTCTAATCAAAGAGAATCCCAAGGCCGCTCTTAACCGTGAGCATGACTGATATATCAATTTCATAACACTCTGTAGAGGTTACACACTTTACCTATGAGCCATGATTCCCTTTCTGCCCGAGGATCATAACTCCCCATTGATCACTTCTAAGGTGAACTAGCAGGGTCTCACTACGTGGATGTTCCCTAGGGTCCTCACTATGCTAATGGTAGAAATGACCACTGCATAGAGACCATCTGACGTATCCAAGCCTATACCCTCCGCCCTCAGGAAAAAGCCGTGGGAACGACGCCCGTACCTAGATCCCTGGGCGAGAATATAAGATTCATAACAGATGCCTCCGTCCCTAATGACCAAAACAAGCACCCAACATAAAACTTCTGTAATTACTTGGCCAAGAGCGTCCCATACCATCCTCACGGTTGCACTGTTTTCCCAGGTGGTCTCTCAATGAAGAGGTCCTTATGGAGAGGTACTCGGGAAACAGCCTGAGTCCCCTTCAATGGCACAAATTCATCATCATTTCCAGAATAAAATCATCGTATCATAATTGTATCTCATCATGTTCATTGATTAAAGTAGAGCGCTAGCATAAAGCTAACCACAACAATCCAAAAGGTAATCAAGGACAAGGTGAACAGAAAGCTACTAAATCCTTAGGTTTCAATTATGTAATATGGGGAAATGAATTATCATGTGAATATGACATAAGTAGGTCAGAGGACACTTGTCTTCACCAAACATATGCTCAGGGACTTCAACCTTGTAGAACATGAAGAGCTCGATCTCATTATCACCAAAGCTTGATCGTCGATTCGCAGAAGCTTGGGAACGGATCACGTTCTATTCGCGACATGCAGCGAACACAAACAGGCACAATCAAACAAACATGTACATGCATAAGAATATTACACCATAGAAGGGAAAACATTATAAAACATGTAATACCAAATAGAATTCGCTTCTACAGTCACGCGAGAAAAGAAACACCGAAATCGAAGCTACTATTCAAAAGTTATAACTTCTGGAAGGTCTACGTGATTAAACACGTAAATAATTAATTTAGAATGTACGTGATATGTAGAAGCGCTAATCAACATCACATCAAACATAAATTCAAATGTTTTAATTAGCACAATTACATTAACATATATTTTCAAAACGTTTAACTAAAATTATGATTTTTTTCGATAGAACAACTATTTTATTAGCCATTAGACAAATTAATGATTAATTAATTAAATAAAACATGTGACACATAATATATTGAATAAATAACAATTCGGAGATGTAACACCCAAAATTCTGATTTTTGCGATTAGTAAAAGAAATCAAAGGAAAGTTTCCTAATAAATAATTATACTATGGATTTTTTTAAAAAAATAAATATTAATATTAAAACAATGTCAGTTAAAATAAAATAGAAACATAAATTCAGTTTGTAAGTTATAAGAAGTAAATAATAAAAAGAGTTTCAATTTGTTAGAATGGATTATTTTCCTTCAAGTACTATTTTTTAGTAACTCTTGATAAAGATTTGCTATTGGGTAAATATCTCCTTTACTAAATGTATATCCAGAGGCATTCATTTAAATAAGAAATAAATAAATAAACTTAAATTTCACATTCATGCTAGAGATTTTGATTGTGCATTAAATTTGAATTTTGAAACCTTAACTCAGATTTGAATTTGAAATTTGTAAATCAAATTGGAAATAGGAAAAGAAAAGAAAAAGAAAAGAAAAGAAAAAGAACAAATCCCTGCTTTTGGGCTGAATTCCTTGGCTCGGCCCACTAGCTTTACCCGGCCCATTTCCGCTCTTACGCGCGTGGCCCGCTAGCGAACACACCCACGCGCCTTGCGTCACCGCTGTGTGGACCCCACTAGTCGGCCTCACGCCTGACGCGAACTCTTGGACCGGTGTGTCGAACAGGTGGGGACCATTGTCCAGGTTCTCTCTTCCACGATGCTGCGTTAGCCACTGTGTTGTGGGGCCATCCTATCGGATTGGTCTTCTTCACCCCGCGTGGGCCGCTCAGGGTAATGTGTGTGGCTCGATTCCGTGGCAGAGCCCCAGTCCCGCACACCAGAAATCTATTATTCTGGGGGGATCTCCGACGTGTGGGGCCGGCTCATCAGGTTTTTCTCCATGCTTGTACCCGTTTGCCGTTTGCAAACAGCCGCCGGAGTTCATGGGGTCCCGATCCAGCCTGACACCAATCGGCCTCTCCTCAAATCCGGAATATAAAACCGCCCCTCCATAATCTCCTCGTCCCTTGAATCTAATCGTTGTAGCAACCCAAGCCAAGAACACGCGGGCAGGTGTCAGGACTCCACCCACGGGCTCTCCAGTGGAAGGTGCGGCTGAAGAAGACGCGATGCAGAAGGCGACGCCGGTGGCTGATGAAGGCGCTGTGGAGAAGACGCCGGCTGTGAATGGGCCGCAAGTGGCAAGACGTGTTCGCAAGCCCAATGTGCGTGTATGTGGGCCAGAATGGTTGAGGCAGTAGTGAGAGGTACAAATATGTAATAAGCAGAACACTTGGACGGAGAATGATCAGAAATCACAATACCACTCCCTGCTTCCCCCGCTATCTTTATCTTCTTCTTGCCCACGAAACCTCTCTTCCCTGCTTCTGCTAACATTCTGGTATCAGATTCGTCGGTCCCGGGAGTCGTCGCTCTGGCGCAGTCTGTTGCTCACCATTACAACACTCGCTCGCAGCAACATCGCCAAACAATGGATGCCAACACGAAGCTCATCCTTGATGAGATGACGAAGAAGTTTGCTGCGCTCGAGAATCAGTTCACGGAGGCCGATCGTCGCAAGGAAGGACGATTGGGCGCTCTGGAGTCGGCGACGGCCGATCTCGACCAGTGGCGGCCTAAGGTCGATGCCGCCATGGACGATCTGAAGTTGGAATTGCGCAAGCTCGGCAAACAAGTTGACCGATCCGTCCTCGAGCAGGCGCCGCTGCAACCTGGACTTCTCTCTAAGCCGGATTTCGCGAGCAGCAATCTCGGCTTCACCAAACCAATCGGCCAGATCGGCCACCGCGACGATCACTTCCACCGGGATCAGGGTTTTGGATCGGAACCGATCCTCCTCCCTGGCCCGGTCAAGGGTACGGGACCTTCCCCTTCCTCCCCACCTCGTTTCCATGGTTCCTTATATGATGAGTGTTTAGCCCGTCAGCGTTTTCTGGAAGCTGGTCCGCGTGCAGCCAGCAGAATGCCTCAACTGCCTTTTCACATGTTTGATGGCGATAATCCGCGACTTTGGATTTCGCGTTGTGAAAAATACTTCGACATGTATTCTGTTGAACCTGAGGCATGGGTCAAAATCGCTACTATGCATTTGACACCGTCTGTTGCTTGCTGGTTTCAGTCCTTAGAGCATCAGTATCATCATATTAGTTGGCCGCTGTTTTGCACCCTTCTTCATGGTCGTTACGGTCGTGATCAATACCAGTCGCTCTTGCGTCAGCTGTTTCGTATTAGGCAAACTGGTGTAGTTTCAGAGTATATTGAGAATTTTTCTACTCTGGTGGACCAATTATCAGCATATCAGCACACAGCTGACCCACTGTACTTCACTACACGTTTTGTCGAAGGGCTAAGGCCTGATCTACGTGCTGTTGTTCTTCTGCAACGCCCTGGCGACCTGGATACTGCGTGTTGTTTGGCCCTTTTGCAGGAGGAAGTGACGGATCCGGGGCATCGTCGCGAGTTCCAGAAGCGCGATCCTGGTTTCTGGTCCAAACCGGGATACCGAGGCCCTTCTATGGCTGTTCAGTCTCATTCGGGCCAGACAAGCCAAGAGCCGCAAGGACTAAGCAAACCTTCCAACACACATGTTCCCTCCACTGATGACAAGTTCAAGGCTCTCCGAGCGTATAGGCGTGCTAAAGGGCTGTGTGACCGCTGTGCTGAGAAGTGGTCTAAGGGTCATACCTGTGCTACAACAGTTCAACTTCATGCCATGCAAGAAGTCTTTGAATTATTTCAGGTGGCAGACTCAGATGCACAAGAAATTGCAGCGGACGTGTTGGGTAATGAACAAATATTTTTGGCTCTTTCACCTGCACCCTTGTCTGGACAGACAGCTAAGAGAGCCTTACAATTTATGGGGTCAATGCATCAGTATCCTCTCCATATTTTGGTAGACTCTGGCAGTACCCATTCATTTCTGAGCCAGCACATGGTGGACAAAATTGGTTCTCTTCAGTTGGTGCCTACAAATGTTCAGGTTAAGGTTGCTGATGGTAATGTGTTACAGTGTATGGCTGTCTTACCTCAAGCTGAATGGACAATTCAACAGTGCACTTTTATTCAAGATCTCAAGGTGTTGTCTCTGCCTTCCTATGATTTAATTCTTGGAATGGACTGGCTGGAGAAATTTAGCCCGATGAGAGTGGATTGGAAAGATAAATGGATGATCATTCAGTTCCAGGGGACTCCAGTGCTTTTGCAAGGCAGCGGACAAGGTATACCGGATGATCTGTTCCTTCATGTAGCAGTGGTTAAACCGTCACAGGAAACTGTGGTGCATCCTGCAATTGCCTCCCTGCTCGACACCTACTCGCAATTGTTCTCTGTGCCAGATTCATTGCCTCCTGTGCGGCAGTGTGATCACTCTATTCCCTTGGTTGCTGGAGCCCGACCTGTGTGTGTTCGCCCCTACCGTTATCCTCCTGCTCTAAAAGACGAGATTGAGGCTCAAGTGGCCGACATGTTACAGAAAGGTATAATACAGCCCAGCTCATCTTCATTTTCCTCTCCAGTGTTGTTGGTTCGCAAAAAGGATGGATCATTTCGTTTTTGCGTGGATTATCGCTACTTAAATGCCTTGACAGTCAAAACTAGGTTTCCTATACCTATTTTTGAGCAGCTCATTGATGAATTGTCTGGCGCCAGTTGGTTCTCCACGTTAGACTTGCTATCAGGATATCATCAGGTGCGGCTGAAAGCTGGTGAGGAATATAAAACAGCATTTCAGACTCATCACGGACAGTTTGAATTTCTGGTCATGGCTTTTGGATTATCTGGCGCCCCTGCTACATTTCAGGGTGCTATGAACACCACATTGCGTCCTCTCCTGCGCAAATGTGTTATTGTCTTCTTTGATGACATTTTGGTGTTCAGTTCCACATTCGAGGAGCACCTGACACATTTAGAACAAGTCTTTTCTCTGTTAAAAAAAGACTCATGGTTTGTCAAACGTTCCAAATGTACCTTTGCAGCTCGATCCATATCCTACTTGGGGCATATTATTAGTGAGAAAGGGGTGGCCACTGACCCTTCCAAGGTTGACGCCATTTTGCACTGGCCGAGTCCAACTAATGTTAAGGAATTAAGGAGTTTTCTCGGTCTGGCGGGTTACTATAGGAGATTTGTGCGCCATTTTGCAGTCATTGCCAAGCCCTTGACCGACTTACTCAAAAAAGGGACATTATATATATGGACATCTGATCATGAGCTGGCATTTTCAACACTCAAAAAGCTGCTTAGTTCAGCTCCAGTGTTAAGTTTGCCTGATTTTTCTAAGCCCTTCTGTATTGAAACAGACGCTTGCCAGACAGGTGTAGGGGCTGTGTTACTTCAGGACGGTCACCCATTGGCGTTTATTAGCAAACCTTTGGGAATCAAGACACAGGGTCTCTCAACATATGAAAAGGAATATTTGGCTATTTTGGTAGCCGTGGAACAGTGGAGATCCTATTTGCTACAAGGAGAATTTACTATCTTCACTGATCAAAAAAGTCTGGTGCATCTCAATGAACAGCGTTTGAACACTCCCTGGCAACAAAAAGTCTTCACTAAGCTGATGGGTTTGCAATACCGTATTGTGTACAAGCAGGGTCCTGAAAATGGTGTCGCTGATGCGTTGTCCAGAAGAGCTCACCCACTGGTTTCCTTGTATGCTGTTTCAGTATCAACTCCACAATGGTGTCAAGCGTTACAGGATGGATATTTGAGTGATCCAGAATCCAAGGACATTCTCACCAAGCTGGCTGTTGACAACACTGCTGTTCCTAATTTTTCCCTCTCTGATGGTCTGCTTCGTTTTAAAGGCCGGCTATGGGTTGGCCAGAATGATTCTCTTCAGCGTTCCATTTTGGCTGCTATGCATAGCTCTCCTCTCGGTGGTCATTCTGGTATTCCAGTCACTTACAAGCGCATCAAGCAGTTATTTGCATGGTCAGGTCTCAAGAAGAGTGTACAAGACTTTGTTTCGGCATGCTCTACTTGTTTACAGGCCAAGCCCGACAGGAGCAGGTACCCAGGACTGCTCCAGCCTTTGGCTATACCTGACGGCGCCTGGCGAACAGTGAGCCTTGATTTTGTGGAAGGCCTTCCTCTTTCTCATGGCAAGAATTGTGTCTTAGTGGTGGTGGATAAATTTTCCAAGTTTAGCCACTTTATTCCCTTACGACATCCATTCACAGCAGCTTCAGTTGCTCATGTCTTCATGCAGAACATTTACAAGTTGCATGGTTTGCCTACTGCCATTATATCTGACAGGGATCGTATTTTCACCAGTCAGCTGTGGAAGACACTCTTTTCTTTGGCAGGGGTTTCTCTCAACATGAGTTCTGCGTATCATCCACAATCCGATGGGCAGACTGAACGTGTGAATCAGTGCATGGAAACATATTTGAGGTGCTTTGTGAATGCTTGCCCCAGCAAATGGGTGGATTGGCTCTATTTAGCTGAGTTTTGGTATAATTCCAGTTGGCACTCAGCCTTGGGTTTTTCTCCCTTTGAGGTCTTGTATGGTTATGCTCCTCGTCACTTTGGAGTTGAGTCCTCTGCTGTCTGTCCGATTCCCTCCCTGCAGGAATGGATAGAGGAGAAGAAAGTCATGATGGATTTAGTCAAACAACATTTGGCTCGTGCCCAACTTCGCATGAAGATGCAGGCTGATAAGAAGAGGTCCGAGCGTTCCTTTCAAATTGGTGATATGGTCTATGTCCGCCTTCAACCTTATGTGCAGTCTTCGCTCGCTCATCGCGCTAACCAGAAGTTGGCCTTCCGTTTCTTTGGGCCCTTCAAGGTGTTGTCAACAGTGGGACCTGTGGCCTACAAATTGGACCTGCCGGCGTCATCCACTATTCATCCTGTCTTTCACGTTTCCCAGCTGAAGCGTGCGGTGCCGGATGCTACTTCCATTGCTCAGTTACCTGATTCCTTGGACAGTTTTCAGGTTCCCCAGCGTGTGTTGCGACGTCGCCTGGCATCTGATGGTCAACCTCAAGTGCTGGTTCAGTGGTCCGGTTTGCCGGCATCTCTGGCAACTTGGGAGGATGCTACTGCTCTACGGCAAGCCTTTCCTCGCGCGCCTGCTTGGGGACAAGCAGGTTCTTTACAAGGGGGGAATGTCAGGACTCCACCCACGGGCTCTCCAGTGGAAGGTGCGGCTGAAGAAGACGCGATGCAGAAGGCGACGCCGGTGGCTGATGAAGGCGCTGTGGAGAAGACGCCGGCTGTGAATGGGCCGCAAGTGGCAAGACGTGTTCGCAAGCCCAATGTGCGTGTATGTGGGCCAGAATGGTTGAGGCAGTAGTGAGAGGTACAAATATGTAATAAGCAGAACACTTGGACGGAGAATGATCAGAAATCACAATACCACTCCCTGCTTCCCCCGCTATCTTTATCTTCTTCTTGCCCACGAAACCTCTCTTCCCTGCTTCTGCTAACAGCAGGTGAGAGCGACCGAGAGAGAGAGAGCAGAGAGATGATCCGTCGTCAGGCATTCGCGCATTGGCCCTCGTCTCGTCGGGGACTTGTGGTCGGGTAAGGGATCTTCATCGGTGTATATCGCATGGACCTGGTGCTTCCTCGTGCTGCTGGGGTGGCCGAGTGCAATGGAATCGCTCGCCGGAATTCAAGAACGCGAAGCGGACCTAGACATTTGATATTGGGTATTCAAAAATTCAAAAAATTAAAGAAATTAGTGCTCTAACGCTATTTTGTGTAATACATTATTGGTAAATTACTATAGATCACAAAAATTTTGGGTATTCAATGAATACCCATGAATACCCTCTGGGCCCGCCTCTTTACGCCTCAGGTCCGCATGGCTCCGTGGACAGCGTGTTCCGTTGCTCGATTCCAGGTATGAAGGACTTCCTCGAGTTCACCTATCTCCCTACGTTCGTTTACGCTTAGCCGCGGTCATTAGAGCATGCTAGGGCGCGACCATTAGCTGCTCTTCGACGAGCGCACCGCCGTGTTAGGGCCTCTGCGCCGCTGCTCTGTTCAGCGAGATGGATGCCGACATCTGGACCGTTGATCTTCTGTAGTGCGGCTAGGATTAAATTCTTCCATTACTGGTTGTGGTATGGAATCTGCACCGTCCGATCGGGAGAGACCGGTTGAGATTAGTTTGAGCGTACCCCTTGGACTTATTGAATATGGGTCGTTCGATCTGGATCGGAGGACCCTGACTGCGTACCAGTTCGTGAAGGCTATAATTAATCCGATCCGTAGATTGGTGATCCAACGGCCGAGTAATAACCATACCCCTTCAACCCGGATAATATGCAATTTAGCCCCTGCCCTTTTCTACAATTGAACCCGCCGTCCAAACACATTGAAAAATAAATTGCATATCAGTCCAAAACTTTACGGATTTGACCTTGGGCTTTTAAATAATAGGCACTGCAGTCCATTAAATATGGATTATTAATAAATTAGATCCGAAAATGATTTTTAGTGTTGAAATAATCCAAAAAAGCCTGGAAAAATTTATAACTTCCACGTTTTAACTCCGATTTAATCCCTCCAAATTACGTTACCTTCATAATAAAATTATCTACACATTAGTAACCCTACTTTATCATGTAACACGTTTTTTGAAAGTCGCCTAGAGGGGGGTGGATAGGCGAAACCTGTAAATTAAAACTTTATCCCCCAACTAGATCCCTTGATTAGTGGTTAGAACAAGATTGATAAATATCGGAGTATAAAAACTAAGTCCTTGCTTGTAAAGAGTATTGCTTTCAAATAATGCGGAATTGATAAGTCAATACTACTAATAAGTCTGAGAATAAAGCAAGAAGGCTTAGGCAAGAAGAGCAATAACACAAGTTCTCTCTTGCAATGTGTTGCTTCACTAAATGAGAATTTAACTTGAAGCAACTCCAAATAGAATTAGAAAAGAGTAGTGCAAGAAAAACTTAGAAAGAGAAAGGACAAACAAATCACAAGCAATAAGCACACGAGACACGGGGATTTGTTTTACCGAGGTTCGGCCCTCGAAGGCCTAGTCCCCGTTGAGGAGCTCTCTCCACCGATCACCCAAGGATCGGTGATCTCTTCTTCTTCTCAAGGATCACTCTCGATCCCGCAAGGACCACCACACTCTTTGGTGTCTCTTGCTAGTTTTTACATGCCTCCAAAACTTTGGAGGAAGTTCGATGGGAGTCAAAACTCCATGCGCAAATGAACACAAAGATGTAGCACACACTATCTCTCAATGAATCTCACAAGGCACTAGTGCTAAACGCAAATGAGTAGCTCCTCTTGCTTGCTTTCTCTTTTGTGGCACTTGTGTTGGTTGTAGTGGTCTAGATCTTGTGTATAGGATGGATCAATGAATATAAGTGGTTGGGAGGGCTTGAGTATGTCAACTAGATGACTTGGAATGTTGCTTGGGCTCCCACTCTTTGAAGTGGCCGGTTGAGGTGGTATTTATAGCCACCAAACAAAATATGGCCGTTGGAGAAGTTTGCTGGCGAAGGGCGCACCGGACAGTTCGGTGCGCCACCGGACAGTGTCCGGTGCACCGCCACGTCATCCTGTCGTTAGGGCTTGGAGCTGGTTCGACCGTTGGAGGCTTTGTCCTCTTGTGGCACCGGACAGTCTGGTGCGCCACCGGACAGTCCGGTGCCCCTCTGACTTCTGCTCTGACATTCTGAAATCCACTGTTCACTTTGCAGAGTCGACCGTTGCGCGCAGATAGTCGTTGCTCCGCTGGCACACCGGACAGTCCGGTGCTGCACCGGACAGTCCGGTGAATTATAGCGGAGGTGCGCCTAGGAAACTCGAAGGTGAAGAGTTTGAGCTGGTTCACCCTGGTGCACCGGACACTGTCCGGTGCGCCAGACCAGGGCACACTTTGGTTTCCTTTTTGCTCCTTACTTTTGAACCCCAACTTGTTCTTTTGATTGGTTTGTGTTGAACCTTTGGCACCTGTAGAATGTATGATCTAGAACAAACTAGTTAGTCCAATTATTTGTGTTGGGCAATTCAACCACCAAAATCAATTAGGAAAGAGGTGTAAGCCTAATTCCCTTTCAATCTCCCCCTTTTTGGTGATTGATGCCAACACAAACCAAAGCAAATATAGAAGTGCATAATTGAACTAGTCTGCATAATATATGTGCAAAGGTCGCTTGGAATTAAACCAATCTATATTTCATAAGATATGCATGGATGCTTTCTTTATATTTAATGTTATGGACCACGCTTGCACCACTTGTTTTGTTTTTGCAAACTCTTTTGGAATATCTTTTCAAAGTCTTTTGCAAATAGTCAAAGGTAAATGAATAAGAAATTTGAGAAGCATTTACTAGATTAGAAATTTTCTCCCCCTGTTTCAAATGCTTTTCCTTTGACTAAACAAAACTCCCCCTTAATGAAATCCTCCTCTTAGTGTTCAAGAGGGTTTTGATGTTAATTTTGAAGAGGGTATACCAATTTGAAATTATATCACAAATAAGATACCAATTTGAAAATACTTTGTTAAAACAAAATTGAAAGACTAAAATTTTGAAATTGGTGGTGGTGCGGTCCTTTTGCTTTGGGCTCATGCTCTCTCCCCCTTTGGCATAAATCACCAAAAACAGAATCATTAGAGCCCTCTTACTTTCTCTCCCCTTTGGCAAATAATATATGAGTGAAGATTGTACCAAATTTGGAGAGACGGCGAAATACCGACAAAGAGTGGATAATACCAATGGAGTTGAGTGAAAGCGATGTCTTTGCCGAATACTCCATTTCCCTTTCAATCTAAGACTTAATACATGAGATGCTCATGAAAACATATTAGTCTTAGCCTTGGCATAAATAGAGAGAAGAAATATGCAAATGTACCAAGGGAAAGAGACATGATTAAAAGGATATGTCAATTAAGCTTAAACAATTCTATATAATATAGATTGCTCCCCCTAAATATGTGCTTTGAGAGAAATACAAATTTGTGGTCTTAAATGCCAAGTGCACATAATTAGGTTAATGAGATTGTGTCTATATCATAGAGAATGTGAAGTGCATTGTGTCAAAGTATAAGTGTGATGCTCATGACAGTTTAAGCACTTATGAAAGCATGTTTATAAACATCTCAAGCATTCACCCTTAAGGATTTCAAAGAGGCTTAAGGTCCATCCACCTTTGGAACAAAGGCATCTTATCCTCGTTACAAGGTTAAGCTTTAAGCTCCTTGACAACAAAATTACTTCACCCAGTTTAAACAAAGATGTAAGAATGAATGTTTGAGAAGTTAAACTAGGTATGAAGCAGGGTTAATGCATGAACATACTTTCTCTTCCTTTTAAACATGATATGCAAGTAATGTAGGAAGATTTTAGGTACATGTATGAATGAGATGGAATAGTTTTACCCTTTTATACCTTCACATAGAGATGCTCTCTTCATTGTGCTTTGTCCTTAGTCTTAGTCGCTTAAGTCCTATACTCAAGACAATGTATGAAAATATTTTGCACAAGAGAGAGTTACCTCCTTTCGAGTTGTGTTCTTGTTCTTTTGGGATCTTCTATGAGCCATCACTTCGAGTTGTTAGACTCAATATGAAGTGCCTAGCTCTGATACCAATTGAAAGTCGCCTAGAGGGTGGTGGATAGGCGAAACCTGTAAATTAAAACTTTATCCCCCAACTAGATCCCTTGATTAGTGGTTAGAACAAGATTGATAAATATCGGAGTATAAAAACTAAGTCCTTGCTTGTAAAGAGTATTGCTTTCAAATAATGCGGAATTGATAAGTCAATACTACTAATAAGTCTATGAGAATAAAGCAAGAAGGCTTAGGCAAGAAGAGCAATAACACAAGTTCTCTCTTGCAATGTGTTGCTTCACTAAATGAGAATTTAACTTGAAGCAACTCCAAATAGAATTAGCAAAGAGTAGTGCAAGAAAACTTAGAAAGAGAAAGGACAAACAAATCACAAGCAATAAGCACACGAGACACGGGGATTTGTTTTACCGAGGTTCGGCCCTCGAAGGCCTAGTCATCGTTGAGGAGTCCACTAAGGACGGGTCTTTTTCAACCCTTTCCCTCTCTCCACCGATCACCCAAGGATCGGTGAGCTCTTCTTCTTCTCAAGGATCACTGTCGATCCCGCAAGGACCACCACACTCTTTGGTGTCTCTTGCTAGTTTTTATAAGCCTCCAAAACTTTGGAGGAAGTTCGATGGGAGTCAAAACTCCACGCGCAAATGAACACAAAGATGTAGCACACACTATCTCTCAATGAATCTCACAAGGCACTAGTGCTAAACTCAAATGAGTAGCTCTCTCTTGCTTGCTTTCTCTTTTGTGGCACTTGTGTTGGTTGTAGTGGTCTAGATCTTGTGTATAGGATGGATCAATGAATATAAGTGGTTGAGAGGGCTTGAGTATGTCAACTAGATGACTTGGAATGTTGCTTGGGCTCCCACTCTTTGAAGTGGCCGGTTGAGGTGGTATTTATAGCCACCAAACAAAATATGGCTGTTGGAGAAGTTTGCTGGTGAAGGGCGCGCCGGAGTGTCCGGTGCGCCGCCACTTCATCCTGCCGTTAGGGCTTGGAGCTGGTTCGACCGTTGGAGGCTTTGTCCTCTTGTGGCACCGGACAGTCCGGTGCGCCACCGGACAGTCCGATGCCCCTCTGACTTCTGCTCTGACATTCTGAAATCCACTGTTCACTTTGCAGAGTCGACCGTTGCGCGCAGATAGCCGTTGCTCCGCTGGCACACCGGACAGTCCAGTGCGCCACCGGACACTGTCCGGTGCTGCATCGGACAGTCCGGTGAATTATAGCGGAGGTGCGCCTGGAAAACCCGAAGGTGAAGAGTTTGAGCTGGTTCACCCTGGTGCACCGGACACTGTCCGGTGGCACACCGGACTGTCCGGTGCGCCAGACCAGGGCACACTTTGGTTTCCTTTTTGCTCCTTACTTTTGAACCCCAACTTGTTCTTTTGATTGGTTTGTGTTGAACCTTTGGCACCTGTAGAATGTATGATCTAGAACAAACTAGTTAGTCCAATTATTTGTGTTGGACAATTCAACCACCAAAATCAATTAGGAAAGAGATGTAAGCCTAATTCCCTTTCATTTTTAAATAATTAATTGGTTTACCATAGGTTCATCGGATTAACTTCTCTAATTAGAATTAAAGTAATGTTTTCAGTCCCTAGTTATGATTTAGCTAAACTATGTGTTCTAATCAAGTTATAACTTGGATTAGAATTAAATTAATGGTTTCTTAGGAATATCTTTCTCACATGATTCATTAATCAACATAGACATAGTTTTCATATTCGATCATATAAAACTTATAAAAATCATAACTTTATAACCGTAACTCTGATTTTAGTGTTTCTTGAACCTAGATTTTCATTACGATGCGTAGGATATTATTATGCAGTTTGTTCTCATGTTTAGTGTGATGTTAATTTTTGTCTATACCATGTTTGTGTGTATTGCTACGACTAGCAGCGAGGTTACGAGTCATCTGAAGACTAAGTTGGTACCTAGAATCTCATGTCTAAGGCAAGTTGTGCCCTTGATCACATTTTTTTACCCAATAATGTTCTTGTTAATACTGTGACATGCTCAGGTTAATCTGATGGGACCTAATAAGTTTTCCTAGACTTATTTATCTCACACCTTATTTACCACTGAACTTTTGGATAGTTATGCTATTGCTCTATCTGGTTTTGTGATTAATATTACATTATTATCATGTTCCAATGATACTATTGTTTTAATTATTGTTCAAGTGAGATTATCTCATTATCCAAAAGACATTGTGTACTCCTTATTTTTCCCACAGGGTTTTTAAGGAGATAATATTTTGGAGGATAGATTGCAGATGATCAAATGGACTTGGATTGATCAAGAGGGAGTGTTACAAAATACTATGTACAAAAGTGATCAACTCCTCCCTGACAGTTTTCTCCTAAGGGACACACTTCTTGGGAGACACTGTATCCCTGTATATAAACAGTTATATCTGCAATAAATACAACAGTTACTCTGTCATTTCATTCTCTCTGTCTCCCTCTCCACTGGTTCAAAAACCACTGGGCAACAGTTTACAACAATAATAAAGCCTACACAGTTTGAACGGGGCAAAACGGATGTTTAATGCAAAAGATACGGAGTTTTAATGAATTGAGCAATGTGGCTCAATCTGATTGACCGAAGGCTGACCACACCTAGGGCTAGAGGAAATGGGGCTGCAGACAATCTGATACAGTGGATCAAACGTGGCACAACCTCCTCTCTCCTCCACACAGGCACTCACGCAGTCACGCATAGGGGTGGGCATTTTTTTTTACCGTAAACCGAAAACCGAACCGAACCGAAATTTCGGTTTTTTTGGTAGTTCGGTTCGGTTTCGGTTTTTAGATCTGAGAATTTCGGTATTCAGTATCGTAATCGGTTTTCACCGTATACCGAACCGAAATACCAAAAAAACCGAATACCAAACTTTATGAATTTAAAATTTTGACTATTTGATTATGTAAACTAAATGTGTGATACAATCAAATTGTTATTCACTTATTTGTATGTGATGTATGATATATCTTGACATGTTTATACCTATATAATTTTTGCTTTTTAAAATTATGTATAATGTGTTGTCTTGTGGCCTTCTTAAGTATAAGTTTGGTAATCGGTTTTTACCAAAAAAACCGAAGTAAAAAACCAAAACCGAACTTATCGGTTTTTATTTTCTAGAAAACCGATCAGTTTCTAATATTTAAAAACCGAAGTTTTTTAAAACCAAAAAACCGAACCGAAATTCCAAAAAAAACCGAATGCCCAGCCCTAGTCACGCATGATTCTCTCCCAAACTGCAACTGCACGCACGACAGTTCCTAGGCACGCGTGTGGGGATTGTCTAGGGGGCTGGCGGCTGGCAGCGCCGTCGAGCATAGGCATGCGGAGGCGTTGGCTGCCGCCCTTGGCCGGTGGCGAGGCTGGGGCAAGGGCACGGGGAAGCGCGGCACGCAGGGCGCCATGGCTATGCCGCACCGCTCGGCTAGGAGGCACACGCAGTATGGAACGAGGACCGGCGTGGGGGTAGCGCTCATCCACGCTGGAGCAGGCAGGCACGCGTGGCCTCGCCGGAGCAAGCGGCTGCCGCGGCCAGGAGGCACGTGCGGTGACGCGCAGCCATGGCAGGGCGGTGGCGGCGTATCTCGTAGTGGCGCGGGCCGGTAGGGACACACACAAGAGGGGGCACGAGCGGTTGGGGGCTTGCCGGCCGGGAAGATGAGGCGGCGCGGCCAGATGCATGTGACCAGGCAGCTTGGCGGAGACAGAGAAGGGGCGGGTGACAGCAATTCCATGGCTTAGCACCACGCTCGCAACCGGGAACAAGATAGGGCTGGTTGGGGATCGCCGGCTAGCACATCAGCGATGTGCCGATGTCCATGGCCCATGGGGATATAGAGTGGAAGAGCAGAGCACGAACATTGGTGCGCGCGGGACGTCGTGATCGAGGACGTCGGCAAGGCTCGACGATGCCTGATCAGGCTGCTAGTCCATGGGCGACGGCGGCGCATCGCATGGGAAGAAAGTTGTGCGGCATAGGGGAAGAAAAGGGGTTGAGTGCGTTGGGGTAGGGGAGTCTGTATTAAGGGACATATCTCGTGCTTAAAGGGGTACGTTGTTCAAGTGCACATTTTAAATCTGAGATATCCATCTCACATCCAGCGGCTGCAGTTAATTTGATTAAGAACCCCTCTCACCAAGTAAGGAAGGTGAAAGAGGTTCTTTGTAAAATTGATGCTTCTGTTAGATGTTGGGGATGGACGTTCCAGATTTAAAATGTACACGTGAGCACCGTACCTCTTTGAGTACCGGATACGTTCCCATATATTAAAGAGAGACAACTTTCCTTTTCGCAGGCATCATAGGGGAGAGAGGAGGCAGTTGCCGAATTCGTCGGTGCACAGGACGTTGCGTGACGAGGGGAGGTGAGGCGAGATTGATGAAGGTAGAAAAAGGTAGCTGCAGAGAGGAGAGGAGGGGGTAGATAGGGTAGATATCGGGGGAGATAGGGATAGACACAAAGATAGACAAGATTAGATGTTGAGATTGACGGGGTGTTGCATACACGAGCGGCACACCGTTCACGCGACGGGAAGCGATTTCACGATCTCGAGGAAAGGATACGTGATCTATAACGTAATCATCGAGAGGAATATATATATATATATATATATATATATATATATATATATATATATATATATATATATAAAATATTATTGGGTTCTCGGAATATTTCGTTAAACACTAAATTTTAGAGATTAAAATAATATTAGAAAATTTGTTTCATATTTAATACTAAGAAATGTTCGGAAGGACCCAAAAACTCTTGGAAACATTCTCGAGATATTTTAACATGTTTCGAAAACTTTTTGCACTCATAAACACTTTGCAACGTTATGAATGCAACAATCAAAACACCTCTAGGGCTTACCTCACTAGGCTTACACCAATATATTACAAAATAACTCTCCATTATCTAGAAAAGAAAAAAAAAGAAAAGAAAGTAAAGAGACGGTAACACCTGAATTTGGTGGATAATTTTATACCCCAAATTCAGCGTATTACAATATCCCATAGTTAGTGCTCCTTGTTAGTATATATGATCACTTTCTATCTGAGGCTACCAGCCTATTTGTACTATTTGTATAGCACTGGTCATATGGCAAGTATCGCATTTATTCTTTGCAAAACAGTCACACTTTCATGGTAACATGAGTGGTTCAAGAAATAGTAAATGTGTCACACCTGTGCGCCCCACCGGCGACAAGGTGAGGCATGACGTGGCATGGCGCACCACCATCATACTCATGGTCATATTGTAGGTGTCGGGTACCGTAATTAGGGGTACCCCCATCACTCCTAATTACGGCTGGTAACCACCATCAGCACAAGCGGCAGAGACTGATGGGCACGATTTAGGTCAAGGCTTCGTCTACCCAAGGGGCGCGATCTCGCCTCACCCGAGCCCAGCCTCGGGCGGGAACTGTAGTCCCGGACGAAGTTACGTCTCACCCGAGGCCCTCCTCAGGCAGTGGGCGCACCCTCGGCACGCCCGAGGCCCAACTCGGGCAGGCTTCGTCGAGAAGCAACCTTGGACAAATCGCCTATCCAACCGACCGTATCGCAGGCGCATTCAATGCGAGGATCGCCTGACACCTTATCCTGACACACGTGCCTCAGTCGGCAAGGTCGAAGTGACCGCAGTCACTTCACCCTTTCGCTGACCGACCTGATAGGAAAACAGCGTCGCTCGCCCCGCTCTGATTGTTGTGCCGCCCACCAGGGTGAGGCTGACAACGGCAAGTTCAGCCTCGGGCGCAACAGGAAGCTCCGCCTCGCCCGACCCCAGGGCTCGGCCTCAACCTCGGCCTCGGAAGGTGGTCTCCGCCTCGCCCGACCCCAGGGCTCGGCCTCAACCTCGGCCTCGGAAGGTGGTCTCCGCCTCGCCCGACCCCAGGGCTCGGCCTCAACCTCGGCATCGGGAGGAATCGCGTCCTCGCCCGACCCCGGCCTTGGCCTCAGGAGAAGTCTCCGCCTCGCCCGACCTTGGGCTCGGACCGACCGCGCCACGGGGGATACATCATTACCCTACCCCTAGCTAGCTCAGGCTACAGGAGAACAAGACCGGCGTCCCATCTGGCTCGCCCCGGTAACAAGTAATGATGGCTCCCGCGTGCGTCCATGACGACGGTGGTTCTCAGCCCCCTACGGAAGCAAGGAGACGTTAGCAAGATCCCAGCAGCACCGACAGCTGTGCTTCTACAGGGCTCAAGCACTTCTCCGACGACCATGTTATCGCCTACGCAGGGCTCAAGCACTTCTCCGACAACCACGTTGGCATGTACACAGGGCTCAGGCACTTCCCTACCAGACACGTTAGCGTCTAGCTACATCCCCCACTGTACATCTGGACCCTCTCCTTGCATCTATAAAAGGGAGGTCCAGGGCCTTCATGCGAGGGGGTCGCGCGGGAGAACGAGCTAACGAACAGGTTCACTCTCTCCCTCTCGCGAACGCTTGTAACCCCTACTACGAGCACACACCCCTGGCGCGGGATAACACGAGCCGCGTTTCTCCCTTGTGTTCCGTCTCGCGCCAACCCATCTGGGCTGGGACGCGCAGCGACAAATTTACTCGTCGGTCTAGGGACCCCCCAGGGTTGAAACGCCGACAGTTGGCGCGCCAGGTAGGGGCCTGCTGCGTGTTAACGAACAACTTCCCGTTGAGTTCTAGATGGGTAATCTTCAGCAACCTCTTTAGCCCGGGACGGTGCTCCGCTTCGGGAGTCTCGAGTTCATGTCCCTCGACGACAGCTACGACATGGTAGTCCTCCCCCTCGCAGCGTGGCAGCAACCACGACGGTCGTCAGCTAGCCCGGCGGCGGCGAACTCGACGACGTCTTCCCCCCGTGGTGGAAGAGCAGCATCCGGGTTTGTCCCGCCGCCCTCCTCGCCGTAGGAGGAGGAGACGAGGCAACCGTGGCTAGGCAGGAGGCGGCACCTCGTCGGCTGTCGAGCGAGTCGGCGACGCCGACACCCCAGCGGGGGACATGTCGGGCGTTGTCCTCGCACCTGAGACAACGACGAATGTCGTTTCCCCGCAACGTGCCAACCCCAAGCGGACAGATGACGCCAGCACACTCGCGAAGGGCTTGCTAGGCGTTAGCCTCGTACCTGAGATAACGGTGCAGTCCGTCCCTGACGCGACTTCGTCACCGTCCATCGACCAAGAGGTACCGTCTGTTTTCCACCCTGTGCCTTTTAGATTCAGCTTCGATCCACCAAGCAACCCCGCTTCGGTGAGCGCTTTCGTAAAGGCATACCCTAACCTTCCGGGGTACCATATGTACAGTGGCGTAGCTGCAGGGTGGTCCGGGTGGGCCACGGCATACCCTATGGGCCGGACCACCAATCCAACACGCCCAACACCAAAACAAAAAAGAAACAGGCAACACACATCCACGCATGTCGTTTCGGCTCCTGCTCTCGCTCGCCCGCCGTCCCACAGGCCACAGACCACCGCCTTGTGCCGCGGCACCACCACTGCAGAAGGCAGAAGGTGCGTGTGTGGAGCCGTAGACTTCACCTGACCACCTGCTCCCGCGTCCCACCGTCTCAGTTCTCCAGCCGAGGCGGCCAAGCCCGAGCATCGGCCCACAGGCCGCAACAACGGAGAGGTTAATTTTTTTAGTAAACCCTATTTTTTATCTTTGCAATTTTAATTATGTAAATCTAAAGTTCATTAGTAGTGAAATGATTTTGATATTGTGCTCTATCAATTTACTTATAAAATACAGTGATTGAATCTTTTAATTATGTAAATATGAAGTTCATTAGTATATTTTGTGCTTGATGTTGGACCATTTCATATTAACTTGCATTATAATATATGCATTATAGACTTAAATGTTAAAACTATAGTTTCATATGCTATTTTTATCTTTATATTCAGATTTGTATACTAATTTATTATAGATTATAATAAATTATTTCTGAAAATTTTATTATGGCATACCTCATGAAAAAAATCCTAGCTACGCCAGTGCATATGTAGTCAACCTAGGACCGATTGACGGCCGTCTCAACCTACGGACCCCCGAGTTCCGAGGAAGAGGACGGTCCCGACTCTGGTTGGGATTTCTCCGGGCTCAGTAATCCCAGTGCCATGCGAGACTTCATGACCGCATGTGACTACTGCCTCTCCGATTGCTCCGATGATGGCCACAGCCTTGACGACGAGGGTTGTGGCCCAAGTCACGAATGTTTCCACGTCGATCTAGGGGGTCACAACGAAGGCAACCACCTCGGTATGCTGGAGGATGACGATCCCCCTAGGCATGCGCCTCGCGTTGACATCCTGCGGGAGCTAGCTGTGGTCCCAGTCCCTACGAGGGTCAGGACACACAGCTCGAGCAAATCCGCGAGATGCAGGCCAAGCTCGACGAGGGAGCAGGGCAACTTGTGCAGCTCCAGCAAAACATCGAGCAGGAGTGGGCAGGCCAGGCACTCGCCGGAGAAGCGCGTCATCAGGCCCGGGACGTCCAGCGTCGTATCGTTGACGATGCCAGGGCAAGGCTGCCCCCGGCCTCCAGTGGGGCCGGCCAAAATCTGGCTGCAGCGGCAATACTACTCCGAGCAATACCGGAGCCATCCACCACCGAGGGGCGGCGTATCCAGAGAGAACTCAAGAATCTCCTGGAGGATGCCGCGGTCCAACGGGCCAAAAGCTCCGCCTCCCGAAGGCAAGGGTGCCCCCCCGGAGCATCGCGCAACGACTTCCCGACTCATGCGGGAGGCCTCGGTCCACACCGGGCGCACGCGGGACACGACGCCTGCAGCCCCGGGTTGCCTCGGCAACGAGCACCACCGCCGCGATCGTCGAGCCCGCCTCGACAAGAAGGTGCGCCGAGGCTACCACCCCAGGCGTGGGGGACTCTACGACAGCGAGGAGGATCGAAGCCCCTCGCCTGAACCACCGGGTCCACAAGCCTTCAGTCGGGCCATACGACGGGCGCCGTTCCCAGCCCGGTTCTTGGCCCCGACTACCATCACCAAGTACTCGGGGGAAACAAGGCCAGAGTTGTGGCTTGCGGACTACCGGCTGGCCTGCCAGCTAGGAGGAACGGATGACGACAACCTCATCATCCGCAACCTCCCCCTGTTCCTCTCCGGTGCCGCCCGGGCCTGGCTGGAGCATCTGCCTCCTGCGCAGATCTCCAACTGGGACGACCTAGTCAAGGCTTTCATTGGAAACTTCCAGGGCACGTACGTGCGCCCTGGGAACTCCTGTGATCTCCGAAGCTGCCGCCAGCAGCCAGGGGAATCCCTGCGAGAGTACATCCGGCGGTTTTTCGAAGCAGCGCACCGAGCTGCCCAACATCACTGACTCGGATGTCATCGGGGCATTCCTCGCCGGCACCACTTGCCGCGACCTGGTGAGCAAACTGGGCCACAAGACTCCCACCAAGGCGAGCGAGTTGATGGACATCGCCACCATGTTCGCCTCTAGTCAGGAGGCGGTCGAAGCCATCTTCTGAAAGGACAAGCAGCCTCAGGGACGACAGTAGGAAGACGTCCCCGAGGTGTCCGCCCAGCGGGGCACGAAGAAGGCCAAGAAGAAGGCGCAAGCAAAGCACGATGCCGCTGACACGAATCTCGTCGTTGCTGTCGAGCACAGGAACCCACAGAAACCTCACGGAGGGGCCAACCTGTTCGACAAAATGCTCAAGGAGTCGTGCCCCTATCACCAGGGTCCCATCAAGCACACCCTTGAGGAATGCGTCATGCTTCGGTGCTACTTCCATAAGGCCGGGCCACCGGTAGGAGATGGCAAAGGCCAAGACAACAACAAGAAAGAGGGCGACAAGGAAGAGGAGTTCCCCGAGGTCCACGACTGCTTCATGATCTACGGTGGGCAAGTGGCGAACGCCTCGACTCAGCACCGCAAGCAGGAGCGCCGGGAGGTCTGCTCGGTGAAGGTGGCGACGCCAGTCTACCTAGACTAGTCCGACAAGCCCATCACCTTCGACCAAGGTGACCACCTCGACTGCGTGCCGAGCCCAGGAAGGTACCCGCTCGTTGTCGATCCCATCATCGGCAACGCCAGGCTCACCAAGGTCCTCATGGATGGGGGCAGCAACCTCAACATCATCTACGCCGAGACCCTCAGGCTCTTGGGGATCGATTTGTCCATGATCCGGGCTGGTGCGGCGCCCTTTCACAGGATCGTCCCTGGGAAGCGCGTCCTCCCCCTTGGACAACTCGATCTGCCTGTCTGCTTCGGAACTCCCGCCAACTTCCGAAAGGAAACCCTCACGTTCGAGGTGGTCAGGTTCCGAGGGACCTACCACGCAGTGCTGGGGAGACCATGCTACGCCAAGTTCATGGCCGTCCCCAACTACACGTACCTCAAGCTCAAGATGCCAGGCCCCAACAGGGTCATCACCGTAAGATCCACGTACCGACACGCGTACGAATGCGACGTGGAGTGTGTGGAGTACGCTGAGGCCCTCGCCGAGTCTGAGGCCCTCATCGCCGACCTGGAGTGCCTCTCCAAGGAGGTGCCTAATGCGAAGCGCCACGCCGGCAACTTCGAGCCGGCTGAGGCGGTTAAAGTCCGTCGCCCTCGACCCCAGCAACGACGCCTGCAAGCAAGTCCAGATCGGCTCCAAGCTCGACCCCAAATAGGAAGCAGTGCTCGTCGACTTTCTCCGCACAAACGCCGAAGTTTTTGCGTGGAGTCCCTCGGACATGCCCGGCATACCGAGGGATGTTGCCGAGCACTCACTGGATATCCGAGCCGGTGCCCGACCCGTGAAGCACCCTCTGCGCCGTTTCGACGAAGAAAAGCGCAGAGCCATAGGCGAGGAGATCCACAAGCTCATGGCTGCAGGGTTCATCAAAGAGGTATTCCATCCCAAATGGTTAGCCAACCCTGTGCTTGTGAAAAAGAAAGGTGGGAAATGGAGGATGTGCGTAGACTACACTGGTCTAAACAAAGCATGTCCGAAGGTTCCCTACCCTCTGCCTCGCATCGATCAAATTGTGGACTCCACTGCTGGGTGCGAAACCCTGTCATTCCTCGACGCCTATTCAGGTTATCACCAAATCAAGATGAAAGATTCCGACCAGCTCGCGACTTCTTTCATCACACCTTTTGGCATGTACTGTTATACTACTATGCCATTTGGCTTGAGGAATGCAGGTGCAACATACCAAAGGTGCATGAACCACGTGTTCGGAGAGCACATCGGCCGAACGGTCGAGGCTTACGTCGATGACATCATTGTCAAGACGAGGAAAGCCTCCGACCTCCTCTCCGACCTTGAAACGACATTCAAGTGTCTGAGAGCAAAGGGCGTGAAGCTCAATCCCGAGAAGTGTGTCTTCGGAGTCCCCCGAGGCATGCTCCTGGGGTTCATCGTCTCCGAGCGGGGCATCGAGGCCAACCCGGAGAAAATCGCGGCCATCACCAACATGGGGCCTATCAAAGATTTGAAAGGAGTACAAAGGGTCATGGGATGCCTTGCGGCTCTGAGCCGCTTCATCTCGTGCCTCGGTGAAAAAGGCCTACCCTTGTACCGCCTCTTAAGGAAGGCCGAGCGCTTCACTTGGACCCCCGAGGCCGAGGAAGCCCTCGGAAACTTAAAGGCACTCCTTACAAATGCGCCCATCTTGGTGCCCCCCGCTGCGGGGGAAGCCCTCTTGATCTACGTAGCCGCAACCACTAAGGTGGTCAGCGCCGCGATCGTAGTCGAGAGACGAGAAGAAGGGCATGCACTGCTCGTTCAGAGGCCGGTTTACTTCATTAGTGAAGTGCTATCCGAGACCAAGATCCGCTACCCGCAAATTTAGAAGCTACTGTACGCAGTAATTGTGACGCGGCGAAAGTTGCGACACTACTTCGAGTCTCATTCGGTGACTGTGGTGTCATCCTTCCAACTGGGGGAGATCATCCAGTGCCGAGAGGCGTCGGGTAGGATAGCAAAGCGGGCAGTGGAGCTCATGGGCGAGACAATCTCGTTCGCTCCTCGGAAGGCCATAAAGTCCCAAGTCTTGGCGGACTTCGTGGCTGAATGGGTCGACACCCTATTTCCAACAGCTCCGATCCAACCGGAACTTTGGACCATGTACTTCGATGGGTCGCTGATGAAAACGGGAGCAGGTGCTGGCCTACTCTTCATCTCACCCCTCGGGAAACATCTCCGCTACGTGTTGCGCCTACATTTCCTGGTGTCAAACAACGTGGCCGAGTACGAGGCTCTGGTTAATGGGTTGCACATCGCCATCGAGCTAGGGGTTCGGCGCCTCGACGCTCGTGGCGGCTCGCAGCTTGTCATTGACCAAGTCATGAAGAACTCCCACTGCCGCGACCGGAAGATGGAGGCCTACTAGGACGAAGTTCGACGCCTGGAAGACAAGTTCTACGGGCTGGAGCTCAACCACATCGCTCGATGGTACAACGAGACTGTGGATGAGCTGGCAAAAATAGCCTCGGGGCGGACAACGGTTCCCCCTGACGTCTTCTCCAGAGACATACATGAACCCTCTGTCAAGATCGACGACACGCCCGAGCCCGAGGAGGCCTCGGCCCAGCCCGAGGTATCCCTGGCCACCGAGGGTGAGGCCTTGCGCATCGAGGGAGAGCGGAATGGGGTTGCACCAAACCAAAACTGGCAGGCCCCGTACCTGGAATATCTCCTCCGAGGAGAGCTACCCCTTGACAAGGCAGAAGCTCGGCGACTGGCGCGGCGCGCCAAGTCGTTTGTCTTACTGGGTGATGAAAAGGAGCTCTACCACCGCAGCCCCTCGGGCATTCTCCAACGATGCATATCCGTCGCCGAAGGACAGGAGCTATTGCAAGAAATACACTCGGGGGCTTGCGGTCACCAAGCAGCACCTCGAGCCCTCGTGGGAAATGCCTTCCGACAAGGTTTCTACTGGCCAACCGCGGTGGCCGACGCCACTAGAATTGTACGCTCTTGCCAAGGGTGTCAATTCTACGCAAGACAGACGCACCTGCCCGCTCAGGCCCTGCAGACAATACCCATCACCTGGCCGTTTGCAGTGTGGGGTCTGGACCTCGTCGGTCCCTTGCATAAGGCACCCAGGGGCTTCTCGCACCTACTGGTCGCCATCGACAAATTCTCCAAGTGGATCGAGGTCCGACCCCTAACCAGCATCAGGTCCGAGCAGGCGGTGGCGTTCTTTACAAACATCATCCATCGCTTTGGGGTCCCAAACTCCATCATCACCAACAATGGCACACCGTTCACTAGGAAGAAGTTCCTGGACTTCTGCGAGGACCACCACATCCGTGTGGACTGGCCGCCGTAGCTCACCCCATGACGAATGGGCAGGTGGAGCGTGCCAACGGTATGATTCTGCAGGGACTTAAACCGAGGATCTACAACGACCTCAACAAATTCGGCAAGCGGTGGATGAAAGAGCTACCCTCGGTGGTCTGGAGTATGAGGACGACGCCGAGCCGAGCCACGGGTTTCTCGCTGTTCTTTCTAGTCTATGGGGCCAAGGCTATCTTACCCATAGACTTAGAATACGGTTCCCCGAGGACAAAGGCGTACGACAACTGAAGCAACCAGGCCAGCCGAGAAGATCATTGGACCAGCTGGAAGAGGCTCGGGATGTGGCCTTACTACACTCGGCGTGGTATCAGCAATCTCTACGACGCTACCACGCCCGAGGGGTTCGGCCCCGAGGCTTCTAGGTGGGAGACTTGGTACTTCGGCTGCGGCAGGACGCCCGAGGACGCCACAAGCTTACTCCTCCCTGGGAAGGGCCGTTCATCATCACCAAGATTTTGAAGCCCGGAACATACAAGCTGGCCAACGATCAAGGCGAGGTCTACAACAACGCTTGGAACATCCAACAGCTACGTCGCTTCTACCCTTAAGATGTTTCAAGTCGTTCATATACCTCGTTTTTTCTTTACATACATAAATAAAGTCTAATCGTCAAGGAAGGGTCAGCCTTGCCTCGGCAAAGCCTGACCCGCCCTCGGGGGCTAGAAGGGGGGAACCCCCTCCGCGTCAAAATTTTCCTCGAAAAAGTCTTTTGCCAGAACGTCTTTCGCGCTTTTCGACTGCTTCGATAGCGGGGTCCTAAAAACGACGAGAGTACACGTAAGCGGCAAGGCCGACCAAGCCGAGGGACTCCTATGCCTCTAGGATACAGATACCTCACTCATCACCTTCCGCGAAAAGTAACTCACGCTCGAACGAGGGATTCTGCTGCCGAACAAGTCCTAACGCTTGAAAACTTTTCTGCTAGAACGACTTTCGTGCCATTTCGACTGCTTTGATAGCAGAACCCTAAAAACGACGAGAGTACACGTAAGCGGCAAGGACGACCGAGCCAAGGGACTCCTACGCCTCCGGGATACGGATACCTCACTCATCACCTTCCGCGAAAAGTAACTCACGCTCGGACGAGGGACTCTGCTACCAAACAAGTCCAAACACACGAAACAAGAGGAAAGAAAACACAGCTTTATAATCCGGCGTTAAAATGTTTAGGCCCCAGTGGCCGCAAAAAACATATGCATACTACAGACAAACTGTTCCTACAGGTTTAGACATCGGCAGAGGGAGCAGCAGCACCCTCGGCGTCGTTTCCACCCTCGGCGGAACTTGGCCCAGCCTCGGACAGCGATACGGGCAGAAGGATCTCCACTCCAAGGGAAGACGCCAGCACCGCGCTTGGGCCCTCACGGTCAGGTTCTCCACAAAGGGTTCTGGCCCGAGCGGACGCCTCGGCTAGCCGCTCCGTAGCCTCAGCCAGCTGTCCCCCGAGGACCTCAGCCCGGCTCATGGCCTCGGCAGCATGACTCCGGGGTTGGTCCCGCTAGCGGACGACCTGGCCAAGCTCTAGCCGCCGCTGCCGCACCTCCTCAGCCAAGGAAGCCACGTGCTCTCGGGTCGACGAAGCCTCTTTTTGAGCCGACTCCGCCTCTGTCCACGCTGACGCTGCTGCCTCCGGCTCTAGCTCATCGCAGAGCGGCCGAAGGTTCTAAAACTGAGCAAGAGAAGCTTTGAGCGGCAAGGCCGACCGAGCCGAGGGACTCCTACGCCTCCGGGATACGGATACCTCACTCGTCACCTTTCGCGCAAAGCAACTCACGCTCGGTTAAGTGGTTCAGCTAGCCAACAGGAGAGTCCTAGTGCTCGAAATGAGGAAGAAACACGGTATTACACTCAAATACCCAGATGTTCAGGCCTCGACAGCCACAATGAACAAACACCCATACTCAGGGTGCCATTACAAACGGGACTCCGATTCCACTCCCGCGGGTATGAACAACCTCTACACCAGAGGGCCTGCGGGACAACAAACTCCAGGTGGCTCGCCGGCGACCACTGCACTAGCAACAACAACGACCTCCGCCTCGGGCGGCTAAACAGCAGCAACGATGACCTCAGGGCAAACACTGCTGTGAGAAGGCCCTCGCCCACGTCTCCACTCGAGGGGCGAGGACAAGCCATCAAAGCCAAAGAGCCGGAGGTCTGACCGCAGGTAGCGCCGACGGTCTCGTCGGCAGAGAAACCTTCTCTAGCTGCCACCACCTCGGCACCGACGACAGCGGCCACCTACCCACCAACGCCGCACCAGCGAGCGGCGGCCGCCCCAAAGCGCACCGGTAGGTCCTCACTTCCGTTCTCGCCACAAGAACGAGAACGGGGCCGTCCCAGAACACGAGTACCGCCCTCGCGGCGTACGACGTGTTGTGCAGCCGACGGCGCAGGGAGGACCTGGACGTAGCCGGCCCGCGCGTGGCACGACCGTCGCCCGGGTGGAGGACGGACAGTTGCACCCTGTCCAGGAAGCAGCAGTTCGCCTTCCCCTGCATGGCTAGAGGACGCCTCCTCCGTAGAGCTGGAGGATGCCTTTCTCCCCCGAATGCCGGAGGAAGAAGCGAGTCGCCGGCCCACGCGGAGGCAGGCCCCAACTTGCCCCGCCCTCCTCCCCAGCTCGGATGATGAAGATCCTTGAAGCTGAGGGCGGGGCAGAGGCCGCAGCCCGGCTTGCTTCTCCCCACCACCGAACTGGTGGTCATCATCTTGGATGACCATTGGTGAGGGAATGCAGCCGGGCTGCATGATGAAAATCCTTGAAGCCGAGCGATGGCTGAAGGGTGCCAACCCCCACGAGGTCGCGCTCCTCCAATAGCAGCAAGACGAAGGCAACGCGGGTGCCCCCCATCCGGGGGCTCAGAAGGTGGAAGGGCGCGATGCATGAGGGGAGTGCGAAGGCATGGCTACCACCCGGGGGATCGAACCCTTTTTAAAGGCGGCTCTCCCCACTCGCATCCTCAAGCGTCACGGGCAAAGTCTTCACCGACGTGCTCCGGGGTCCTCCCCCTACGACACGGGGGCTGGGTCCCACACGTCATGCAAGCTGACCAGAAACGGAAGGAGCCAAACCACTACGCGCAAAGCAGGAGGCGTGCAACCGCACCACGGTTGTGCACCCTTTTGGCTTCATCACATCCGGTGGGTCAGCGTGAAGGCCTAGGCCCACACGTCATGTAACCGGCACGCCGGTTACTACGTGCAAGAAACCACACCGCCACTTGTGCCAATGCCGCGCCTTCTCGACTGCGGAACCGGTGCCGCGACTCGAGGCAGCCCTGCGCATGACCCAACAGTGCTAATCGAGCACACCGATCACGGATCAGTCAGCCGCGGGAGGAGGCGCGACAGTCAATATGGCCAAAAGTGAACCGGCAGTAATGGCGGCAGCAGACGAGCGGAAGCAGTGGTCAAATCGCCTGCAGGCTCGCGTCCCCTCCTAAAGCGGCAGGGGAGCCCTCTCCCACGGCGTAAAGACGACGCACCCGTGTGCCATTCCTCGAACGACCCACGCACGCGGCCACCCGCGAATCGCTCGTCCCGTCGCATTAACTCCTCGGCAGGGCGAGCGACACCTTTGGCAGGCGAAGCGGGCGTCGTTTCACCTCCGCCATGATGACCGCGTCAAAAAAGGTGCGCCACACCGTTTAAATTCATATCCTTTTCCTATTCCCCTTTCTCTATCTTGCTACAGGGACCGGGAAAGGGGATATTTCGAAAGGGATCCTTCTTCGCGAAGGAAGCGGGCCCCGAGCCCTCCTACTGATCAGGAGTTCGAAGGCTGGCCCCTCGGAAGGGTTCGACAGTCGCCCCAGAGCACTCGGGCTTCAAGCCCATTACTGATCAGGGGTTCGAAGGCTGGCCCCTCGGAAGGGTTTGACAGCCGCCCCAGAGCACGTGGAGTGAGGGATGACTCTGGGTACGTCCGTTACATGGCCGAGGCTCGGGCTACGCTCCCGAGGTACCCTAGGACATTTCCGAGACCAGCAGGAGCGATTTTGTAACGGAATCCCACCAGAGGGAGGCATCGAGCCCTCGGACCCTATCAAACGGGACCGGGTCCGGCAAATCACCTGCAGGTACTTTTGGAGCGCGCCTCTGGGCCACTAGCCGACCCTTAGCGAACGGGGCACGGGCGTCCACTCGGATCACCCGTTAGCAACTCACTGGAGACACCATGTTCGGCGCCCTCCGAGGGCAACATGGCGCTTTCCCCCCTTCCTCCTTGCGGAAAGGCGATGAAGGGGCGTATAATAAAAGTCAAGACAGTCCTTGATCGTCCTCTCGCTCCGTGCAGAGGCTCAGGGGCTGCTCTCGCAACCCGGCTACGGCCAAACCGTTGACAACGTCAACAAACCAGCCTAAAAACTCGGAACCTAACCATGCACCCGGGCTACAATCAGGTCGCATGAGGGAACAACCAGGCCGACCAGGGCATCACGAAAGGCATTAAGACCTCAGAGGAGTCAAACCACTCCTCCGAGGCCTCGGGGGCTACACCCGGCGGGTGCGCTCGCGCGCACCCACCGGAACAAAGTATAACCGAGAAAGGCCGGTCCCCTCGCAAAAAAGTGCGGCAAAGCCTCCAAGCGAGTACCAACACTCCCTTCGAGGCTCAGGGGCTACTGTCGGGTACCGTAATTAGGGGTACCCCCAACACTCCTAATTACGGCTGGTAACCACCATTAGCACAAGCGACAGAGACTGATGGGCACGATTCAGGTCAAGGCTTCGTCTACCCAAGGGGCGCGATCTCGCCTCGCCCGAGCCCAGCCTCGGGCGGGAACTGTAGTCCCAGACGAAGTTACGTCTCGCCCGAGGCCCTCCTCAGGCAGTGGGCGCACCCTCGGCACGCCCGAGGCCCAACTAGGGCAGGCTTCATCGAGAAGCAACCTTGGCCAAATCGCCTCTCCAACCGACCGTATCGCAGGCGCATTCAATGCGAGGATCGCCTGACACCTTATCCTGACACACGTGCCTCAGTCGGCAAGGTCGAAGTGACCGCAGTCACTTCACCCTTTCGCTGACCGGCCTGATAGGAAAACAGCGCCGCTCGCCCCGCTCCGACTGCTGTGCCGCCCACCAGGGGTGAGGCTGACAACGGCAAGTTCAGCCTCGGGTGCAACAGGAAGCTCCGCCTCGCCCGACCCCAGGGCTTGGCCTCAACCTCGGCCTCGGAAGGTGGTCTCCGCCTCGCCCGACCCTAGGGCTCGGCCTTAACCTCGGCCTCGGAAGGTGGTCTCCGCCTCGCCCGACCCCAGGGCTCGGCCTCAACCTCGGCCTCGGAAGGAATCGCGTCCTCGCCCGACCCTGGCCTCGGCCTCAGGAGAAGTCTCCGCCTCGCCCGACCTTGGGCTCGGACCGACCGTGCCACGGGGGATACATCATTACCCTACCCCTAGCTAGCTCAGGCTACGGGGAAACAAGACTGGCGTCCCATCTGGCTCGCCCCGGTAACAAGTAATGATGGCTCCCCGCGTGCGTCCATGACGACGGTGGTTCTCAGCCCCCTACGGAAGCAAGGAGACGTCAGCAAGATCCCAGCAGCACCGGCAGCTGTGCTTCTACAGGGCTCAAGCACTTCTCCGACGGCCACGTTATCGCCTATGCAGGGCTCAAGCACTTCTCCGACAGCCACGTTGGCATGTACACAGGGCTTCGGCACTTCCCTGCCAGACACGTTAGCGCCTAGCTACACCCCCACTGTACATCTGGACCCTCTCCTTGCATCTATAAAAGGGAGGTCCAGGGCCTTCATGCGAGGGGGTCCCGCGGGAGAACGAGCTAACGAACAGGTTCACTCTCTCTCTCTCTCGCGAACGCTTGTAACCCCTACTATGAGCACACACCCCTGGCGCGAGATAACACGAGCCGCGTTTCTCCCTTGTGTTCCGTCTCGCGCCAACCCATTTGGGCTGGGACGCGCAACGACAAATTTACTCGTCGGTCCAGGGACCCCCCGGGGTCGAAACACCGACAGTAGGGTAGCGTTGTTTTGGTTGGGTACACAAACTATGGATCATTTTCTAAATGTAGCACTTGGAGTTTCAAAACTAAACTTTAGAAGTCATATGTTTGATGACAAATAGTTACCTGACCTCTGATTTCTCGTGCCCTTTGAGGTCTCCCATCCTCTGGTGTCTCCCTGACTGTTCAGCTTTCCTGACTTACCTATCGAAATCCCATCCTAAAATTTGCTCTTGGTTCGCTTTTCTATCACAACCCAGTTGTCACACGAGCACTACATTCCAGCACTTACGTGCACGAGTTCTAGGAGACTAGGCCTCCGAAATAAATGTCACTGAAAGTCACCTAGAGGGGGGTGAATAGGCAAATCTGAAATTTATAAAGTTTAAGCACAACTACAAGCTGAGGTTAGCGTTAGAAATATAATCGAGTCTGAAAGAGAGGGCGAAAAACAAATCACAACCAAATAAGGCGGATGACACAATGATTTCTTTTACCGAGGTTCGGTTCTTGCAAACCTACTCCCCGTTGAGGTGGTCACAAAGACTGGGTCTCTTTCAACCCTTGCCCTCTCTCAAATGGTCACCTAGACCGAGTGAGCTTGTCTTCTCAATCAATTGGGACAGTTAGTCCCCACAAGGACCACCACACAATTGGTGTCTCTTGCTTTGATTACAAGGATCTTAGGAACAAGAAATGGGAAGAAGAAAAGCGATCCAAGCGCAAGAGCTCAAAAGAACACGACAAAATTCTCTCTTCTAGTCACTATTGCTTTGAGTGGAATTGGGACTTGGAGAGATTTTGATTCACTCTAATTGTGTCTTGTATTGAATGCACTAGCTCTTGTATTGAATGTGTTGGCTGAAAACTTGGATGCCTTGAAGTGGTGGTGGTTGGGGGGTATTTATAGCCCCAACCACCAAAGTGGCCGTTGGGGAAGGCTGCTGTCGAAGGGCGCACCGGACAGTCTGGTGCGCCACCGGACACTGTCCGGTGCGCCAGCCACGTCACCCAACCGTTAGGGTTCGACCGTTGGAGCTCTGACAAGTGGGGCCACCGGACAGTCCGGTGGTGCACCGGACAAGTCCTGTTCACTGTCCGGTGCGCCTTCTGGCGCCTGCTCTGACTCTACGCGCGCAGTCGCGCACTGTTCACTGTTGCTTTTGCAGACGACCATTGGCGCAGTAGCCGTTGCTTCGCTTGGCACACTGGACAGTCCGGTGCTACACTGGACAGTCCGGTGCTACATCGGACAGTCCGATGAATTATAGCGGAGAGGCTCCCCGAAAACCCGAAGCTAGCAAGTTGGAGTTGATCCACCCTGGCGCACCGGACAGTCCGGTGCGCCAGACCAGGGCAGCCTTCGGTTTTCATTGCTCCTTTCATTTGAACCCTTTCTTATAACTTTGTCTTGGTTTGTTGTGAACCTTTGGCACCTGTGGAACATATATTATAGAGCAAACTAGTTAGTTCAATAATTTGTGTTGGGCAATTCAACCACCAAAATCATTTAGGAAAAGGTTTGACCCTATTTCCCTTTCAATCTCCCCCTTTTTGGTGATTGATGCCAACACAGAACAAAGCAAAAATATAAGTGCAGAATTGAACTAGTTTGCACAAGGTAAGTGCAAAGGTTACTTGAAATTAAACCAATTTATACATTCATAGGATATGCATGGATTGCTTTATTTATTTTAACATTTTGGACCACGCTTGCACCACTTGTTTTGTTTTTGCAAATGTTTTGGAAATTCTTTTTCAAGGTCTTTTGCAAATAGTCAAAGGTATATGAATAAGATTTTGAGAAGCATTTTCAAGATTTGAAATTTTCTCCCCCTGTTTCAAATGCTTTTCCTTTGACTAAACAAAACTCCCCTTCAATGAGATTCTCCTCTTAGTGTTCAAGAGGGTTTTAAATATTAATTTTGAAAGAGGTCATACCAATTTGAAATTATATCAAAAATAAGATACCAATTGAAAAACTTCTTTAATACAAATTGAAAAGACTACATTTTTTGAAATTGGTGGTGGTGCGGTCCTTTTGCTTTGGGCTAATACTTTCTCCCCCTTTGACATGAATCGCCAAAAACAGATACTTGTGAGTGAAATATAAGCCCTTTTCGAACTCTCTCCCCCTTTGGCAAATAATATATGAGTGAAGGATTATACCAAAGTGGAGAGCGAAGCGGAGTGACGACGAAGGAGAAATAATACGATGGAGTTGGAGTGGAAGCCTTGTCTTCACCGAAGACTCCATTTCCCTTTCAATCTATGACTTAGCATAAGATACACTTGAAAACCACATTAGTCATAGCAAATGAAAGAGAGATGATCAGAGGTACATAAATGAGCTATGTGTTCAAGCTATCAATTAAAATTCCTAGAATCAAGAATGTTTAGCTCATGCCTAAGTTTGGTAAAAGTTTTCTCATCTAATGGCTTGGTAAAGATATCGGCTAATTGTTCTTTGGTGCTAACATAAGCAATCTCGATATCCCCCCTTTGTTGGTGATCCCTCAAAAAGTGACACCGAATGGCTATGTGCTTAGTGCGGCTGTGCTCAACGGGATTATCCGCCATGCAGATTGCACTCTCATTATCACATAGGAGAGGGACTTTGGTTAATTTTTAACCATAGTCCCTGAGGGTTTGCCTCATCCAAAGCAATTGCGCGCAACAATGGCCTGCGGCAATGTACTCGGCTTCAGCGGTTGAAAGAGCTACTGAGTTTTGTTTATTTGAAGCCCAAGACACCAGGGATCTTTCCAAGAACTGACAAGTCCCTGATGTGCTCTTTCTATCAATCTTACACCCTGCCCAATCAGCATCTGCATAGCCAATTAAATCAAAAGTGGATCCCTTGGGGTACCAAAGACCAAACTTAGGAGTATAAACTAAATATCTCAAGATTCATTTTACGGCCCTAAGGTGAACTTCCTTAGGATCGGCTTGGAATCTTGCACACATGCATACGGAAAGCATAATATCCGGTCGAGATGCACATAAATAGAGTAAAGATCCTATCATCGACCGGTATACCTTTTGATCTACGGATTTACCTCCCGTGTCGAGGTCGAGATACCCATTGGTTCCCATGGGTGTCTTGATGGGCTTGGCATCCTTCATCCCAAACTTGGTGAGTATGTCTTGAGTGTACTTCGTTTGGCTGATGAAGGTGCCCTCTTGGAGTTGCTTCACTTGAAATCCTAGGAAGTATTTCAACTCCCCCATCATAGACATCTCGAATTTTTGAATCATGATCCTACTAAACTCTTCACAAGTAGATTTGTTAGTAGACCCAAATATAATATCATCAACATAAATTTGGCATACAAACAAATCATTTGCAATTGTTTTAGTAAAGAGAGTAGGATTGGCTTTTCCAACTTTGAAGCCATTAGCAATAAGAAAATATCTCAGGCATTCATACCATGCTCTTGGGGCTTGCTTGAGCCCATAAAGCGCCTTAGAGAGTTTATAGACATGTTTAGGGTACTCACTATCTTCAAAGCCGGGAGGTTGCTCAACATAGACTTCTTCCTTGATTGGTCCATTGAGGAAGGCACTCTTCACATCCATTTGATAAAGCTTGAAGCCATGGTAAGTAGCATAGGCAAGTAATATGCGAATTGACTCAAGCCTAGCTACGGGTGCATAGGTTTCACTAAAATCCAAACCTTCGACTTGTGAATATCCCTTGGCCACAAGTCGGGCTTTGTTCCTTGTCACCACACCATGCTCATCTTGTTTGTTGTGGAAGACCCACTTGGTTCCTACAACATTTTGGTTAGGACGTGGAACAAGATGCCATACCTCATTCCTTGCGAAGTTGTTGAGTTCCTCTTGCATTGCCAACACCCAATCCGAATCCCTTAATGCGTCTTCCACCCTGTATGGCTCAATAGAAGACACAAAGGAGTAATGTTCACAAAAATGAGCAACACGAGATCGAGTGGTTACCACCTTTTGAATATCGCCGAGGATAGTGTTCACGGGGTGATCTCATTGTATTGCTTGGTGGACTCTTGGGTGTGGCGGCCTTGGATCCTCATCATCTTCCTTGTCTTGATCATTAGCATCTCCCCCTTAATCATTGTCCTCCTCTTGAGGTGGCTCCTCTTGATCTTCATTTTCATCATCTTGAGCTTGATCCTCATCTTGGGTTGGTGGAGATGCTTGCATGGAGGAAGATGGTTGATCTTGTGCATGTGGAGGCTCTTCGGATTCCTTAGGACACACATCCCCAATGGACATGTTCCTTAGCGCGACGCATGGAGCCTCTTCATCATCTAGCTCATCAAGATCAACTTGCTCTACTTGAGAGCCGTTAGTCTCATCAAACATAATGTCACAAGAAACTTCAACTAGTCCAGTGGACTTGTTAAAGACTCTATATGCCCTTGTGTTTGAATCATAACCAAGTAAAAAGCCTTCTACAACCTTAGGAGCAAATTTAGATTTTCTACCTCTTTTAACAAGAATAAAACATTTGCTACCAAAGACTCTAAAATATGAAACATTGAGCTTTTTACCGGTTAGGAGTTCATATGATGTCTTCTTGAGGATTCGGTGAAGGTAGAGACGGTTGATGGCGTAGCAAGCGTTGTTGATTGCTTCCGCCCAAAACTGGTCCGAAGTCTTGTACTCATCAAGCATGGTCCTCGCCATGTCAAGTAGAGTTCTATTCTTCCTCTCCACTACACCATTTTGTTGTGGAGTGTAGGGAGAAGAGAACTCATGCTTGATGCCCTTGTCCTCAAGAAAGCCTTCAATTTGAGAGTTCTTGAACTCCGTCCCGTTGTCGCTTCTAATCTTTTTGATCCTTAAGCCGAACTCATTTTGAGCCCATCTCAAGAAACCTTTTAAGGTCTCTTGGGTTTGATATTTTTCCTGCAAAAAGAACACCCAAGTGAAGCGAGAATAATCATCCACAATAACTAGACAGTACCTACTCCCGCCGATGCTTATGTAAGCTATCGGGCCACATAGGTCCATGTGGAGTAGCTCGAGTGGCCTTTCAGTCATCATGATGTTCTTGTGTGGATGATGAACACCAACTTGCTTCCCTGCTTGACATTCGGTACAAATCCTATTTTTCTCAAAATGAACATTTGTTAGTCCCAAAATGTGTTCTCCCTTTAGAAGCTTATGAAGATTCTTCATCCCAACGTGGGCTAGTCGGCGATGCCAGAGCCAACCCATGTTAGTCTTAGCAATTAAGCAAGTGTCGAGTTCAGCTCTATTAAAATCAACTAAGTATAGCTGACCCTCTAACACTCCCTTAAATGCTACTGATTCATCACTTCTTCTAAAGACAACAACACCTATATCCGTAAAAAGACAGTTGTAGCCCATTTTGCATAATTGAGAAATAGAATGGTTAGGATATATAGCAATTTTACCAAGTCCTTTGACCAAACCTTGATTTCCATCCCCGAATGTGATAGCTCTTTGGGGATCATGGTTTTTCTCATAGGAGGAGAACATCCTTTTCTCCTAGTCATGTGGTTTGTGCACCCGCTATCAATGATCCATCTTGAGCCCCTGGATGCATAAACCAACAAAACAAATTTAGGCCTTGTTCTTAGGTACCCAAATGGTTTTAGGTCCTTTGACATTAGAAACAAGCACCTTGGGTACCCAAACACAAGTCTTTGACCCCTTGTGTTTGCCCCCAACATATTTGGCAACTACTTTGCCTGATTTGTTAGTTAAAACATATGATGCATCAAAAGTCTTAAATGAAATGTTATGATCATTTGATGCAATAGGAGATTTCTTTTTAGGCATTTTAACATGGGTAGAACGCCTAGAGCTAGAAGCCTCATTCTTATAAATAAAAGCATGGTGAGAAACATAATGAGTCTTCTTAGCATGAATTCTCCTAATCTTATCCTCAGGATAACCAGCAGGATATAAAATATAGCCACCGTTATCCTAAGGCATGGGAGCCTTGCCCTTAACAAAATTAGACAATCTTTTAGGGGCATTGAATTTGACATTGCCTCCCTGTTGGAAGCCAATGCCATCCTTAATGCCAGGGCGTCTCCCACTATAAAGCATACTACGAGCAAATTTAAAATTTTCATTCTCTAATTCATGCTCGGCAATTTTAGCATCTAATTTTGCTATATGATCATTTTGTTGTTTAATCATAGCAATGTGATCATGGATAGCATCAACATTAACATCCCTACATCTAGTACAAATAGTAACATGCTCAATGGTAGATGTAGAGGGTTTGCAAACATTTAATTCATCAATCTTAGCATGTAAAATAGCATTCTCATTCTTAAGATTGGAAATAGAAATATTGCAAACATTTAAATCTTTAGCCTTAGCAATTAAATTTTCATTCTCAATTTTAAGACTAGAGAGAGATGCATTCAACTTGTCAATCTTAGTAACCAAACTAGCATTATCATTTCTAAGATTGACAATTGAATCATCACAAACATCTAACTTCTCAACCTTAGCAATTAATTTAGCATTTTCACATCTAAGGTTGGAAATAGTGTCATGGCAAGTGCTTAGCTCACTAGTTAATTTTTCACATTTTTCTACTTCCTGAGCATAAGCATTTTTAACCTTAACATGTTTCTTATTTTCCTTAATTAGGAAGTCCTCTTGGTTATCCAAGAGTTCATCCTTCTCATGAATAGCTCCTATCAATTCATTTAATTTTTCTTTTTGTTGCATGTTTATGTTGGAAAAAAGAGCAAGCAAGTTATCATCAACATCACTAGAGTTATCCTCATCACTAGATGTTGCATATTTAGTGGAGGCTCTAGATTTTACCTTCTTTTTGCCGTCCTTTGCCATGAGGCACTTGTGGCCGACGTTGGGGAAGAGAAGGCCTTTGTTGACGGCGATGTTGGCGGCGTCCTCGTCGGAGGAGGAGTTGGTGGAGCTCTCATTGGAGTCCCATTCCCGACACACGTGGGCATTGCCGCCCTTCTTCTTGTAATATCTTTTCTTTTCCTTCCTCTTTCCCTTCTTGTCGTCGCCCCTGTCACTATCACTAGATAATGGACATTTAGCAATAAAATGATCGGGCTTACCACACTTGTAGCAAACTTTCTTGGAGCGGGACTTGTAATCCTTCCCCCTCCTTTGCTTGAGGATTTGGCGGAAGCTCTTGATGATGAGCGCCATCTCCTCGTTGTCAAGCTTGGAGGCATCGATAGGGAGTCTACTTGGTGTAGACTCTTCCTTCTTCTCCTCCGTCGCTTTGAAGGCGACGGGTTGCACCTCGGGTGTGGAGGTGGCACCTCGCTCGATGATTTGTTTGGAGCCTTTGATCATCAATTCAAAGCTCACAAACTTTCCTATCACTTCTTTGGGAGACATTAATTTATATCTAGGATCACCACGAATTAATTGAACTTGAGTAGGGTTAAGAAAAACGAGTGACCTAAGAATAACCTTGACCATTTCATGGTCATCCCATTTGGTGCTCCCGAGGTTGCGCACTTGGTTCACCATGGTTTTGAGCCGGTTGTACATAGCTTGTGGCTCCTCCCCTTGGTTGAGCATGAATCGACCGAGCTCCCCCTCGATCGTCTCCTGCTTGGTGATCTTGGTCACCTCATCTCCTTCGTGCGCGGTCTTGAGCACGTCCCAAATCTCTTTGGCACTCTTCAACCCTTGCACCTTATTATACTTCTCTCGACTTAGAGAGGCGAGGAGTATAGTAGTGGCTTGGGAGTTGAAGTGCCGGATTTGGGCTACCTTGCCCGAGTCATAGCCTTCATCCCCCACGGATGGTTCCTGCGCACCAAACTCAACAATGTCTCAAATGCTAGCGTGGAGTGAGGTTCGATGGTGCCTCATTTTATCACTCCACATACAATGGTCTTCACCATCAAAAACCAGTGGTTTGCCTAGTGGGACGGAAAGTAAAGAAGTGCGTTTGGAAATGTGTGGATAGCGTAAGGGGATCTTACTGAACTTCTTGCGCTCATGGCGCTTAGAAGTGACGGACGGCGGGTCAGAGCCGGAGGTGAAAGGCGACGAAGAATCGGTCTCGTAGTAGACCACTTTCTTCATTTTCTTCTTCTTGTCGCCACTCCGGTGCGACTTGACGCGGGGAGGTGATTCCTCCCTCTTTTTGTTGCCGGACTCTCCCGATGGAGCTTTCCCGTGGCTTGTGGCGGGCTTCTCGCTGGTCACCATCTCCTTCTTGGCATGAGCTCCCGACATAACTTTGAGCGGTTAGGCTCTAATGAAGTACCGAGCTCTGATACCAATTGAAAGTCGCCTAAAGGTGGGGGGGGTGAATAGGCAAATATGAAATTTATAAAGTTTAAGCACAACTACAAGCCGGGGTTAGCGTTAGAAATATAATCGAGTCTGAAAGAGAGGGCGAAAAACAAATCACAAGCAAATAAGGTGGATGACACGATGATTTGTTTTACCGAGGTTCGGTTCTTGCAAACCTACTCCCCGTTGAGGTCACAAAGACCGGGTCTCTTTCAACCCTTTCCCTCTCTCAAACGGTCACCTACACCGAGTGAGCTTCTCTTCTCAATCAATTGGGACACTTAGTCCCCACAAGGACCACCACACAATTGGTGTCTCTTGCTTTGATTACAAAGATCTTAGGAACAAGAAATGGGAAGAAGAAAAGCGATCCAAGTGCAAGAGCTCAAAAGAACACGACAAAATTCTCTCTTCTAGTCACTATTGCTTTGAGTGGATTTGGGACTTGGAGAGATTTTGATTCACTCTATTTGTGTCTTGTATTGAATGCACTAGCTCTTGTATTGAATGTGTTGGCTGAAAACTTGGATGCCTTGAAGTGGTGGTGGTTGGGGGGGTATTTACAGCCCCAACCACCAAAGTGACCGTTGGCGAAGGCCGCTGTCGAAGGGCGCACTGGACAGTCTGGTGCGCCACCGGACACTGTCCAGTGCGCCAGCCACGTCACCCAACCGTTAGGGTTCGACCGTTGGAGCTCTGACAAGTGGGGCCACCAGACAGTCCGGTGGTGCACCGGACAAGTCCTGTTCACTGTCCGGTGCGCCTTTTGAGAGCACCTAGAGGGGGGGGGGTGAATAGGTGATCCTGTAAAAACTTGAAACTTAATGCCACAAAACTTGATTAGGAGTTAGCACAATAAGGCCAAGTGGCTAGAGAGGAGTTCTTGCAAAACACAATAACCACAAGATGATCAACACAGATAGGCACAGTGGTTTATCCCGTGGTTCGGCCAAGGCCAACACTTGCCTACTCCACGTTGTGGCGTCCCAACGAACGAGGTTTGCACTCAACCCCTCTCAAGCGGTCCAAAGACCCACTTGAATACCACGGTGTTTTGCTTTGTTTCACTATATCCCGCTTGCGAGGAATCTCCACAACTTGGAGCCTCTTGCCCTTACAATTTGATGTTCACAAAGAAGCACGGAAGTAAGGATGGGATGAGCAACGCATACAAGACACAAAATCAGAGCACAAACACGCACACAAGTCACAACTCGAGCTCACAACATAACCCGGAGAGTTCTCTACTCAAATGGAGCTCTAGTTGCTATCACAAAGAATCAAATGCGTGGAATTGGAGTCTTGGTGCTTAGGAATGCTTAGAGAATGCTTGGTGTACACCTCCATGCGCCTAGGGGTCCCTTTTATAGCCCCAAGGCAGCTAGGAGCCGTTGAGAGCATTCCAAGAAGGCAATTCTTGCCTTCTGTCGCCTGGTGCACCGGACAGTCCGGTGCACCACCGGACACTGTCCGGTGCGGATTTCTTTCCTATTTTGTCGCAGCCGACCGTTGGAGATTCAGAGCCGTTGGCGCACCGGACACTGTCCGGTGCCCCCTTCTCACCGTTGGCTCTGCCATGCATCGCGCGCGGATTAGCGGCCGACCGTTGGCCCGGTCGACTGTTGGCTCACCGGACAGTCCGGTGATTTATAGCCGTACGCCGCCGACGAAACCCGAGAGCAGCCAGTTCGCCAGAGCCAGCCTGGCGCACCGGACACTGTCCGGTGCACCACCGGACAGTCCGGTGCACCTAGACTGCGCAGAGTCTTGGCTGCTCAGCCAAGTCTTTTCCGAATTGGTCTTTTCCTGTTTCTAGCACTTAGACACAATACATTAGTCTCCAAAACAATGTACTAAGTCTTAGAAACATACCTTTACTCTTGATTTGCACTTCTTAAGTCTTTGGCACAAATATTACTCAAAGCATCTGTGTGGAGCACTTAATCACCAAAATCTTATAGAAATGTCCCAAGGGTACATTTCCCTTTCAATCTCCCCCTTTTTGGTGATTAATGCCAACACAACAAAAGGCAACTAAAGGAAGTGCAACATCAATTCAAATGAGAACACAAATTTGTTTTGATTCAAATTTGGCATATTTGGATCATTCTTTGCCACCACTTGGTTTGTTTTTGCAAATCAAACTCAATTTCCTATCTCTAAGTCAAGCACACTTGTTGAGACATAAAGAGAGGTATTTCAAGAGAAATTGATCAAAGATTCAAAAACTCCCCCTTTTTCCCATAATCAAACATTCTCCCCACAAGAGACCAACTTTTGACAAGAGAGACAATAAGAGTATTTTGACAAAACAAAACTCTATTCTACTATTTTCAAAATTCTCAAGTGGTAGCTGATCCATTTATTGCTTTGGCCGTAATTTCTCCCCCTTTGGCATCAAGCACCAAAACGGGATCATTGTTGGCCCTTAAACCTCATTGCCTCACCAAAATTGTCAATTAAGAGCAAAAGGCAATAGGAGACACGGAGATGAACTTGGAATAAGTTACCCTCTCATCGGAGTGCAGTGGAAGTCTTGCATGGTCTAAGTTCACCTTTCCCTTTCAATCTACCTTTGAGACTAAATCAAGTAAACTCAAGCACACGGTTAGTCTTAACGGGTCAAGTTGTAGCATGCCTCCCCCTAAATAAGTGCATCACTTGCAATTGGACTTGTGAGGTCCGGGGATCATGAGTACAACTTGAGCACCATAAATAAACAACAAAATGCATAAGGAACATGATCAAAGGCATAAACACATGTATGCTACAAATCAATCCAAGTTCCACGAATCTAAGACATTTAGCTCACTACGCAGCCTGCAAAAGGTCTTCTCATCTAGAGGCTTGGTAAAGATATCGGCTAGCTGGTTCTCGGTGCTAACATGAAACACTTCGATATCTCCCTTTTGCTGGTGATCTCTCAAAAAGTGATGCCGGATGTCTATGTGCTTAGTGCGGCTGTGTTCAACAGGATTATCCGCCATGCGGATAACACTCTCATTATCACATAGGAGTGGGACTTTGCTCAGATTGTAGCCAAAGTCCCTGAGGGTTTGCCTCATCCAAAGTAGTTGCGCGCAACACTATCCTGCGGCAACATACTCGGCCTCAGCGGTGGATAGGGAAACAGAAGTTTGTTTCTTAGAACTCCACGACACCAGTGACCTTCCTAAGAATTGGCACGTCCCAGATGTACTCTTCCTATCGACCTTACATCCAGCATAGTCGGAGTCTGAATATCCAATCAAGTCAAAGGTAGACCCCTTTGGATACCAGATCCCGAAGCAAGGCGTAGCGACTAAATATCTAAGAATTCGCTTCACGACCACTAAGTGACACTCCCTTGGATCGGATTGAAATCTAGCACACATGCATACACTAAGCATAATATCCGGTCTACTAGCACATAAGTAAAGCAAGGAACCTATCATAGACCGGTATGCTTTTTGATCAACGGACTTACCTCCTTTGTTGAGGTCGGTGTGTCCGTCAGTTCCCATTGGAGTCTTTGCGGGCTTGGCGTCCTTCATCCCAAACCGCTTTAGCAGATCTTGTGTGTACTTCGTTTGGGAGATGAAAGTGCCGTCCTTGAGTTGCTTCACTTGGAACCCAAGGAAGTAGTTCAACTCACCCATCATTGACATTTCGAATTTCTAAGTCATCACCCTGCTAAACTCTTCACAAGACTTTTGGTTAGTAGAACCAAATATTATGTCATCGACATAAATTTGGCACACAAAAAGATCACCATCACAAGTCTTAGTGAATAAAGTTGGATCGGCTTTGCCAACCTTGAAAGAATTAGCAATTAGAAAGTCTCTAAGGCATTCATACCATGCTCTTGGGGCTTGCTTAAGTCCATAGAGCGCCTTAGAGAGCTTACATATGTGGTCGGGGTACCGTTCATCCTTAAAGCCAGGGGGTTGCTCCACGTACACCTCCTCCTTGATTGGCCCATTGAGGAAAGCGCTCTTCACGTCCATTTGGAACAACCTGAAAGAATGGTGAGCGGCATAGGCTAACAATATGCGAATTGACTCTAGCCTAGCCACAGGAGCAAAGGTCTCCTCAAAGTCCAAACCTGTGACTTGGGCATAACCTTTTGCCATAAGTCTAGCCTTGTTCCTCGTCACCACTCTGTGCTCGTCTTGTTTGTTGCGGAACACCCACTTGGTTCCCACAACGTTTTGCTTGGGACGAGGCACCAGTGTCCAAACTTCATTTCTCTTGAAGTTGTTGAGCTCTTCCTGCATGGCCAACACCCAGTCCGGATCTAGCAAGGCCTCTTCTACCCTGAAAGGCTCAATAGAAGAGACAAAGGAGTAATGCTCACAAAAATTAGCTAATCTAGAGCGAGTAGTTACTCCCTTGCTAATGTCACCCAAAATCTGGTCGACGGGATGATTCCTTTGAATCGTTGCTCGAACTTGAGTTGGAGGGACTTGTGGTGCTTCTTCCTCCATAACTTGATCATCTTGTGCTCCCCCTTGATCACATGCCTCCTCTTGATGAACCTGTTCATCGTCTTGAGTTGGGGGATGCACCATTGTTGAGGAAGAAGGTTGATCTTTCTCCTTTTGTTCCTGTGGCCTCACATCTCCAATCGCCATGGTGCGTATTGCGGTCGTTGGAACATCTTCTTCATCTACATCATCAAGATCAACAACTTGCTCTCTTGGAGAGCCATTAGTCTCATCAAATACAACGTTGCTAGAGACTTCAACCAAACCCGATGATTTGTTGAAGACCCTATACTCCTTTGTATTTGAGTCATAACCTAACAAAAACCCTTCTACAGCTTTGGGAGCAAACTTAGAATTTCTACCTTTCTTCACTAGAATGTAGCATTTACTCCCAAATACACGAAAGTATGAAACATTGGGTTTGTTACCGGTTAGGAGTTCGTAGGAAGTCTTCTTGAGGAGTCGATGAAGGTAGACCCGGTTTATGGCGTGGCAAGCCGTGTTCACGGCTTCCGACCAAAACCGCTCGGGGGTCTTGAACTCTCCAAGCATCATCCTTGCCATATCGATGAGCGTCCTGTTCTTCCTCTCTACCACACTGTTTTGCTGTGGTATGTAGGGAGCGGAGAACTCGTGCTTGATTCCTTCCTCCTCAAGGAACTCCTCCACTTGAAGATTCTTGAACTCGGACCCGTTGTCGCTCCTTATCTTTTTCACCTTGAGCTCAAACTCATTTTGAGCTCTCCTTAGGAAGCTCTTGAGGGTCCCTTGGGTTTCAGTTTTATCCTGCAAAAAGAATACCCAAGTGAAGCGGGAAAAATCATCAACTATAACAAGACCATACTTACTTCCTTCTATGCTTAGATAGGCGACGGGTCCGAAGAGGTCCATATGAAGCAACTCCAAAGGTCTTGATGTGGTCATCATATTTTTGGTATGATGAGAGCTTCCCACCTGTTTACCTGCTTGACAAGCTGCACAAGGTCTATCTTTTTCGAAGGTTACATTTGTTAGACCTATCACATGTTCTCCCTTTAGAAGTTTGTGAAGGTTCTTCATCCCCACATGTGCTAAACGGTGATGCCACAACCAGCCCATGCTAGTCTTAGCAATTAAGCATGCATCTAGACCGGCCTCCTCTTTTGCAAAATCAACTAAGTAGAGTTTGCCGTCTAATATACCCTTAAAAGCTAATGAACCATCACTCCTTCTAAAGACAGACACATCTACATTTGTGAATAAGCAATTATATCCCATATTGCATAATTGACTAACGGACAACAAATTATATCCGAGCGATTCAACTAAAAACACATTAGAGATAGAATGCTCGGAAGAAATAGAAATCTTTCCTAACCCCTTAACCTTGCCTTGATTCCCGTCACCGAATATGATTGAGTCTTGGGAATCTTTGTTCTTGACGTAGGAGGTGAACATATTCTTCTCCCCCGTCATGTGGTTTGTGCATCCGCTGTCGATAATCCAGCTTGATCCCCCGGATGCATAAACCTGCAAGGCAATTTAGGCTTGGGTCTTAGGTACCCAACTCATGTTGGGTCCTACAAGGTTAGTAACAATGGTCTTAGGGACCCAAATGCAAGTTTTATCTCTCTTGCATTTTGCCCCTAATTTCCTAGCAATCACCTTCTTATCCTTTCTACAAATTGCAAAGGAAGCATTACAAGCATGATAAATTGTAGAAGGTTCATTAATTTTCCTAGGTACATGAACATTTCTCCTAGGCACATGATGAATGATATTTTTCCTAGCCAAACTTCTATCATGCATAATAGAAGAACTTGAAGCAATCATGGCATGTGAAACAACATCATTGTAACTTCTATCATAATGAACATTCCTAGAATATCTCCTATCATGGTACATGAAAGCATGGTTCTTTTGAGCACTATTTGCCATAGGGGCCTTCCCTTTCTCCTTTGCGGAGATGGGAGCCTTATGACTTGTTAAGTTCTTGGCTTCTCTCTTAAAGCCAAGCCCATCCTTAATTGAGGGGTGTCTACCAATAGTATAGGCATCCCTTGCAAATTTTAGTTTATCAAATTCATTTTTGCTAGTCTTAAGTTGGGCATTAAGACTAGCCACTTCATCATTTAACTTTGCAATAGAACCTAGGTGTTCACTACAAGCATCAACATTAAACTCTTTACACCTATTGCAAATCACAACATGTTCTACACAAGAGTTAGATATATTTGCTACTTCTAGTTTAGCATTTAAATCATCATTAACACTTTTTAAACTAGAAATGGTCTCATGGCAAGTAGATAGTTCACAAGAAAGCATTTCATTCCTTTTAACTTCTAAAGCAAGAGATTTTTGTGCCTCTACAAATTTATCATGTTCTTCATACAAAAGATCCTCTTGCTTTTCTAACAATCTATTCTTATCATTCAAGGCATCAATTAATTCATTGATCTTATCAATCTTAGTTCTATCTAAGCCCTTGAACAAAGTAGCATAGTCTATTTCATCATCGCTAGATTCATCATCACTAGAAGAAGAAGCATAAGTAGACTTTCGAGTGTTTACCTTCTTCTCCTTTGCCATGAGGCAGGTGTGATGCTCGTTGGGGAAGAGGGACGATTTGTTGAAGGCCGAGGCGGTGAGTCCTTCGTTGTTGGAGTCGGACGACGAACAATCCGAGTCCCACTCCTTGCCAAGGTGTGCCTCACCTTTAGCCTTCTTGTAAGCCTTCTTCTTTTCCCTCTTGTTCTCTTGTTCCTGGTCACTATCATTATCGGGACAATTAGCGATAAAATGACCAATCTTACCACATTTGAAGCATGAACGCTTCCCCTTCGTCTTGTTCTTGTTGGGATGCTCCTTGCGACCCTTTAGCGCCGTCTTGAAACGCTTGATGATGAGGGCCATTTCTTCCTTATTAAGCCCAGTCGCCTCCACTTGTGCCACCTTGCTAGGTTGCACTTCCTTGCTCCTCGTTTCTTTGAGAGCAATGGTTTGAGGCTCGTGGATTGGGCCATTCAACGCATCATCAACGTATCTTGCCTCCTTGATCATCATTCGCCCGCTTACAAACTTCCCAAGTATTTCCTCGGGCGTCATCTTGGTGTACCTAGGATTCTCACGAATATTGTTTACAAGATGTGGATCAAGGACAGTGAAAGACCTTAACATTAGGCGGACGACGTCGTGGTCCGTCCATCGTGTGCTTCCATAGCTCCTTATTTTGTTGATGAGGGTCTTGAGCCGGTTGTACGGTTGGGTTGGCTCCTCTCCCCTGATCATTGCGAATCTCCCAAGTTCGCCTTCCACCAACTCCATCTTGGTGAGCATGGTGACGTCGTTCCCCTCATGCGAGATCTTGAGGGTGTCCTAGATCTGCTTGGCGTTATCCAAGCCGCTCACCTTATGGTATTCATCCCTGCACAATGATGCTAGAAGAACAGTAGTAGCTTGTGCATTTTTGTGAATTTGCTCATTGATAAATATGGGACTATCAGTACTATCAAATTGCATTCCACTCTCTACTATCTCCCATATGCTTGGATGAAGAGAGAACAAGTGACTACGCATTTTGTGACTCCAAAATCCGTAGTCCTCTCTATCAAAGTGAGGAGGTTTACCAAGTGCAATGGAGAGTAAATGAGCATTGGTACTTTGAGGAATACGGGAGTAATCGAAAGAAAAATTAGAGTTAACTGTCTTCTTTTTCTCGTAGTCGGTGTCCTTTTGGGAAGAAGAGGACTCGTCGCTGTCGTCGTAGTAGACGATCTTCTTGATGCGCCTCTTCTTCTTCCCTTCCTTCTTCTTTTGACTCGAGCCGAAGTCAGTAGCTTTGTCATCCCTTGGCTCGTTGAAGATGGTCTCCTTCTCCTTATCATTGACCACCATCCCCTTTCCCTTAGGATCCATCTCTTCAGGCGATTAGACCTTTTGTGAAGAGAACGACTCCGATACCAATTGAGAGCACCTAGAGGGGGGGGGGTGAATAGGTGATCCTGTAAAAACTTGAAACTTAATGCCACAAAACTTGATTAGGAGTTAGCACAATAAGGCCAAGTGGCTAGAGAGGAGTTCTTGCAAAACACAATAACCACAAGATGGTCAACACAGATAGGCACAGTGGTTTATCCTGTGGTTCGGCCAAGTCCAACACTTGCCTACTCCACGTTGTGGCGTCCCAACGGATGAGGGTTGCACTCAACCCCTCTCAAGCGGTCCAAAGACCAACTTGAATACCACGGTGTTTTGCTTTGTTTCACTATATCCCGCTTGCGAGGAATCTCCACAACTTGGAGCCTCTCGCCCTTACAATTTGATGTTCACAAAGAAGCACAGAATTAAGGATGGGATGAGCAACGCACACAAGACACAAAATCAGAGCACAAACACGCACACAAGTCACAACTCGAGCTCACAACACAACCCGGAGAGTTCTCTACTCAAATGGAGCTCTAGTTGCTATCACAAAGAATCAAATGCGCGGAATTGGAGTCTTGGTGCTTAGGAATGCTTAGAGAATGCTTGGTGTACACCTCCATGCACCTAGGGGTCCCTTTTATAGCCCCAAGGCAGCTAGGAGCCGTTGAGAGCATTCCAGGAAGGCAATTCTTGCCTTCTGTCGCCTGGCGCACCGGACAGTCCGGTGCGGATTTCTTTCCTATTTTGTCGCAGCCGACCGTTGGAGATTCAGAGCCGTTGGTGCACCGGACACTGTTTGGTGCACACCGGACAGTCCGGTGCCCTCTTCTGACCGTTGGCTCTGCCACGCGTCGCGCGCGGATTACGCGGCCGACCGTTGGCCCGGCCGACTGTTGGCTCACCGGACAGTCCGGTGCACCACCGGACAGTCCAGTGATTTATAGTCATACGCCGCCGATGAAACCCGAGAGCAGCCAGTTCGCCAGAGCCAGCCTGGCGCACCGGACACTGTCCGGTGCACCCAGACTGCGCAGAGTCTTGGCTGCTCAGCCAAGTCTTTTCCGAATTGGTCTTTTCCTGTTTCTAGCACTTAGACACAATACATTAGTCTCCAAAACAATGTACTAAGTCTTAGAAACATACCTTTACTCTTGATTTGCACTTCTTAAGTCTTTGGCACAAATATTACTCAAAGCATCTGTGTGGAGCACTTAATCACCAAAATCTTATAGAAATGTCCCAAGGGTACATTTCCCTTTCACCTTCTGGCGCCTGCTCTAACTCTGCGCGTGCAGTCGCGCACTGTTCACTGTTGCTTTTGCAGACGACCGTTGGCGAAGTGGCAGTTGCTTCGCTTGGCACACTGGATAGTCCGGTGAATTATAGCGGAGAGGCTCCCCGAAAACCCAAAGCTAGCAAGTTGGAGTTGATCCACCCTGGTGCATCGGACACTGTCCTGTGGCGCACCGGTCACCGTCCGGTGGCACACCGGACAGTCCGGTGCGACAGACCAGGGCAGCCTTCGGTTTTCATTGCTCCTTTCATTTGAACCCTTTCTTATAACTTTGTCTTGGTTTGTTGTGAACCTTTGGCACCTGTGGAACATATATTCTAGAGCAAACTAGTTAGTTCAATAATTTGTGTTGGGCAATTCAACCACCAAAAACATTTAGGAAAAGGTTTGACCCTATTTCCCTTTCAGTCACCCAAGTGTTTACATACTCCAATGAAGGACGACAATCACATTTTGGGGGAGTATTAGCGATACGACTGCTTCATCCACTTTTAGGTGTTTTTATGGTGATTGAGTCTACACAGCAAAAAATGCACTACATCGAACTATATGATTATATCAGCTGGAATTTCTTCTTTGGGTATGTATCTTATGAGGGGCTTAAAACTATGTTACTATTTATTTTGTTCATATTTATTATATTTAAATGACATGCGCACCTTTCTATTGACACCAATTATTTAATATAATTTTCAAGATTAAAATGCAACTAAATGTGCCTGAATTTCTAACAACGGGGATCGTGTGACTCTTTCAACCGATTACTGCACAAGTTATCTAAACTGAAATTAACATTGGTGAATACTGCCATAAATTATTTTTTCTAGTGCAAAATAGCCCAACCAAGCAGCACCTATGCGGCTAATGTTACACATGTGTGAAGGTGAATGGATCACGCCATTCTCACCCATGTATTTGGAAAATACCAAAAGGAAAAGACCACTTATTTATTGTATTGTATAGAGATTGTCTTTTTTACATATAAGTTATAACACAACAAAGTGGTCACTAAATGTCAAAGCCAACTAGATACCACATCATCTCTAGCTTATCTTACTAATATTCTTTTGGCAAAATCAAAAATCAATCTACATAAGAACAAGGTCTAACATGTGTATAAATACCTCCTAGATTAGTAGGTAATCCATCAACCATATTATTGAGATCAATAAGCAACATATAAAGTAGAATATAGTAGCAACAAAAGAGCAAAAATGGCGGCCAAGATATTTTCCCTCCTTATGTTCCTTGCTCTTTCTGCATGTGTTGCTAACGCGACCATTTTCCCTCAATGCTCACAAGCTCCTATAGCTGCCCTTCTTCCCCCATACTTTCCATCAATGATAGCTTCAGTATGTGAAAACCCAGCTCTTGAACCTACAGGTTCCAACAAGCAATAGCGGCAAACAACTTACCATTATCACCCTTGTTCTTTCAACAATCGACATCCCTATCTTTGGTGCAGTCATTGGTACAAACCATCAAGGTACAATAGCTGCAGAATCTCATGCTACCTGTGATCAGCCAAGTAGCTCTAGCAAACCTTTCTCCCTACTCTCAGCAACAACAGTTTCTTCCATTCAACCAACTGTCTACACTGAACCCTGCTGCTTATTTGCAGCAACAACAACTACTACCATTCAACCAGCTAGCTACCGCCTACTCTCAGCAACAACAATTTATTCCATTTAACCAATTGGCCGCACTGAACCCCGCTACTTATTTGCAGCAGCAAATACTACTACCATTTGGCCAGCTAGCTGCAGCAAGCCCTGCTTCCTTCTTGACACCGCAACAGTTGTTGCCGTTCTACCAACAGTTTGTGGCTAACCCCACAACCCTCTTACAACTGCAACAGTTGCTGCACTTTGTCCAACTTGCTTTGACAAACCCAGCAGCCTCCTACCAACAACACATCATTGGTGGTGCCCTCTTTTAGATTGCTTAATAGTTATAATTCAATAATGAAGTTTTTTTGCTGATGTATGTGTCCTCCCAGAAATAAGAAGTTACATTTCCATATTCTAATGTTCTATTAGTCTCCAAGGGTGTTCGATAATTATTTTCCCGAAGATTGGGAGTAGCAAGCTATAAATCATCCTTAATGTGTGATACCCGATTCATTGAGAATTACAAAACAAAAACATCATGAGGATCATATAATCTCCAAAAAGAGTACTTTGTTAGGTTGGACACTATAGCCATATAGAATGTGCACATTTTAGGCATGCCGATCAAAACGTGTGACACATACATTTCGTGAACCTATTGATATTTTATGTGTTTTTATAATACTATATTTCTACATTTTATTCAAACACCAATACTTATTACTAGTAAATTAGAAAACCTAATTAGCTTGAAAACTAATCTTTAAAGATTCCCTCATAACTAGACTGAGCTTATAAATTTAAATTTTATGAATGGTCGATGATAATTATACTTGTTTTCCAAGTCAGTTTGGTTGTAAATATGCTAGACCAATGCCTCTTTGTTCTACATGGTAGACGAGGGCCACGCTGGTACGCTGCTCAAGATAGAGACATCAACATTGGCATAGTCTAATTTCCATTATTCGTCTAATAGCCAATGAAAATAGTCTGACCAAAGCCAACAAAAATAAATTAGTGTCCATTGGCTATCTAAGGCTGACAAAAATTGACCAAATTTTGTTGTCTTATCTAAAAGTCCACGTAAATTATTTTGGCTCATGAAAGTTTCTTTTTCCTGTGGTGAGGTATGTGCTATACATATACAGGCGTTGTTTCACATAAGGAGTTAGGACATAAATGCAAAATTTTGACATGGATTGTTATGAAGGACCATAACAACTGTGACTACCATCTCAATGCAACAAACATCTAAGCAACATGTAATTAAACTATTACCTTGAAAAAACTTAGACTTAAAGAACAAAGTTTAAGTAAGTAAAGATTTGTGTTCATAAAGGTGTTATTCCCAATCATTCACATGCATGTTGTAATCATTTGGTACCTAAATACCTAGACATATGAAGAGCGGCCATCTCACGAGAATCCCTGAATAAACTACTAGAACACCCAAAAATAGTAGTTTTTTCTAGATCCGAGAAAACTTGAATACTCATTAGCTAGGAAAAATTGGTGAATTGCGCCTTCCTTCTCTTATGCTCCATGCTATTTCTACAAGTGTCACTATCGTAACCATTATCCAGTACCAACTACCCGATTCCATCGTATGTAGCTCCTAGTAGTTAAACCTATGGGAATTAAAAACTTGATCCTGCAATTCAACATATGCTCATGCCTACATGTTTGTTCCTTGTACATGTGCATAAGACAAACATCAATGCCTGTCATCACACTACAGTCTTCATATGATGACCCATTATTACTGATGCCCATTATGTGTGATACCCGGTTTGCAAAGAAGAGAAATTGGAGGTTATCTTTTCTTTGTTTTTTTCTCTTTCAGGTGATGTGCTTTGGGGGTTTAGAATTTTTGGGAAGTATTCACCAGTAAGACAGTAGAATTTTTTTGGTTAGACTCATGCGCTGGGGTCGGGAGCTGTCGTGTGGGCAAGTTGGGTCGTGAATCTCGATCCGACCCACTAGCCTCCCCTTAACCCGAGCCGCCCTCCCCCTAATCCCCCCTTGTGCAGCCGCCCCCCATTTCTCTAACCTTTGGCCACCGCCCCCCTCCCATCTCCTCCTCCCTCAAATCTTTCAGCCACACCACCTAACCCTAGTCGCCCCCATCTCCTCCTCCCCAAGGTGCCATTCCTTGCCCGCTTGGATCTACGTCGCGTGGTGCAAGTCTCCAATTGGTTTTGGTGGAGGGAAGAAGGGAGGAAGTAAAGGGGGGAGAATTCAAGGTGATTTTTGTGTTTATCTCTTGTTTATTTGTGCTGCAATTCAATTGAATAGATGTTGCGTATGCGAATTGGTAGAGGTGCTGTCCAGAAATTTAGTGGGTGGGCGAACAGCAGTAGTTCTAGCAGTTTCTGGAAATTTTTCGTGGGTAATTAATGGGGATCAGTGGAAGAATCATGTAGTTCTTTGTCATACCTTTCTAACGAGTACTTATGCGCTCGATTCGGAGTTATATTTTAGGAGATATCGTTGTTTGAATTCGGGTATGTGGCTGTCCAAACAAACAGATTTCTGCAGGTGGGCGAACAGCAGTAGTTCTAGCAGTTTCTGGGAATTTTTTGTGGGTAATTAATGGGGATCAGTGGGAGAATCATGTAAAGCTTTGTCATACCTTTCCAACGAGTACTTATGCGCTCGATTCGGAGTTATATTTTAGGAGATATCGTTGTTTGAATCCGGGTATGTGGCTGTCCAAAAAAAACAGATTTCTGCAGGTGGGCGTACAACAGTAGTATTACCGGTTTCTGGGGAGTTTTCGTGGGTAATTAGTGATAATCAGTATGAGAATTATGTAGAGCTTTGTCATACCTTTCCAACAAGTACTTATGCGCTTATTTCAGAGTTATAAATTAGGAGATATCGCTGTTTGAATCCGGGTATGTTGCTGTCCAAAAACAGATTGCAGGATGTACCTCGTGGACGGTTTTGGGCTAATTAGATGTTGGGGTTTAAATATAAGTTGTATACAAAACTTGTGGGGAATTTTATGTTGATGCCTCTGGAGTTTTTGGTTGTTACCACTGCTGTCATAATTTTAAAGATATGAAATTGTTAAGCGGCGCCGCTGCAGTTTGGTGGGTGTGGGAAGAGTTGTTACCCGCGGCGGGGTTTGAAATTGGGTGTAGGTGCGGCATCGTTTATGAGCGTTGTTATGTGAAATTTGTGCACTGAGTTGTGTGTCAAAAACAGGTGGTGGACTTCCAGATCGTGCTTAGGGCTTTGTCCAAACTACCCGGTGAAGGCAAGTAAAATAGTGGTGGTTTATACCGTTGATTGATTTATGTGTCCTATGCTTGATAACATCCATGTCAAATGTATTCATACTTGTACTCCATTGTGGGAAATGTGGCTCGAAGTTATTCATGTTCCATTATTTTCTTATGTTGAAGATGTGGTTTGAGCATGTTACACGTGTTGTCTTATCATTTTGAGGAAATGGAAGTTTATGTCTACCACATGTGGGTGGAGGATCTCATGTTGTTGTCATGCATACTGCATACATCATATTTTGCATAGAAGTTTTGTCGTGATCATATGATCCGACCGTACCGGTACACTCAGCATCATACGTTGCTCGAGGAGGGGTATGATGCAGCTTCATACCCTAGAGGTATGAAGGCAGAAGTCATTACTGCATCTGTAGCCATGTGCATTCAAGGGTGAAGTGTGGAACCTGTTGTGGTGATGTGGATAGTGTGGGTCTTTACTTGGTGATTCATTTCTTTGGAACTAAGTAATTGGTTATTTGTTTACTTGCTGCAAATTAATACTCAAGAAGGAAGTTGTGAACTACGTGGTTGTTTAAGCATGGTTTGGTTACATAGTCCCAATTGTTGTTTGACCTTTTTACTTGCTGAGATGTGTCATCTCACTCTTGCATTGTTTGATGCAGACACTTGATCTTGCTCTTGGGAAAGGAGGGATGTAGCAGCACAGACACTTCACTTTTAAATAAATGTACCAATGTTTAGTAATGATGTTAAACAGGGGTTCAAGTCTAGGAGATTAGTATGTTCTAGGCTTCATGGTAGTCGAATTTGTTTTTTTTGGGTTGGCCGGATTCCTTCTCTTTTTATTTGGTCATGAATGTTTATTATTATCTCTCATTCTGTCTATACTTCATGGATTGTCTTTCTTTTACATTATGTCTAAACTTTATGTCCCTCTCGTTATGCTACTTTCAAGGGAGGTGCTGTGACAGAACCTCCTAAGTGATTAGGCCCACCTACAGATGTCCTTGTCCAATGGACCTCAGACAACCCTGCAGGTGCACCTGATCACTTGACAAGTTCGGTATCTGAATTCCTTACCTTCCCAAGAGCGTTTTACCCGTCATGCAGACATTACAATTCATCGGAGATACGGAAATGCGGAAGCAGTTACAATAACTTACTTTTATTGAAAAGTAAGACAGAGTAATATATTTACAGACCAGAACATAATATATGAGTGCTGAGTATTATTATTACAAACCATGGGAGGCAAAAACTCCTCCCGAATAAGTAGTAAAAAGGTTTTAACGGAGGGCCTTCCCTCCCGCAGCTTTAGTCTTGGTTCTCTTCTTTGGGTACCACCTTTGAACAGAAGCAACAAAAGTTTGCTGCTTCCTCACCTAAAACAACATGGGACAAAGCCCTGAGTACGAAGTGTACTTTCGCAAGACTTACCCGACAAAGTAAAAAGACTCTCAAGGATATGCTGGCTTTAAGGGAGTCAAGGTAAGGTTTATCAATAACCAATGACTCTGTTTGCAGAAATGCTTACTAATAGTGGATCCTTAAAAATTCAGTTTTATTTATCAAGTTAAGTAAAATTACCTACCACTAGAGTTCTTGCTACCCTAGTTCAATCACTTGGCCTGCACTAGCCAATTTCTTAATAACCCTTCATCTTTACTGAATTTCTACGTATAGGGCAGTGACCAAGTCTTCATATCCGCGAAGTTACGGCGATCCGAATCGATTATACTCAGCTGAGGATCTCCAATCACACGACATATGTAGCACTTAACCCTTGCATATGTTAACTCGCCACCGGGGTTCTTAAGACCAGATCAGGTTCACACCAACCGAGAGCACAAATACACCACCGTCCAGCCTCTTGCCACGGAGGGTACATGCTACTCTCGCCATCTCTCCACTCCCATTGCGTGTTATCTTATTCTGGTATTAGTCTGCCCGAGGCAAAGCTTACCCATGATGAGGCATGTGACCAGTTAAAGGGTCCTCGGTCAGCAAGCCTACATCGAGACGGTCCTTAATCGACTCAGACAGAGACACTACACCGAGACTCTCTTCTCGTGCAAGTCACCCGCCCGGTCTCAGCTTTATCATTTCAAACCCAAAGTTTGGTACCTGGCAGAGGTACATCTTTTCTGATGTTGAACCCATCATGGCCATGATGGATCCACCATCAAGTTTTATTTTCAAAAACATCCCTCCCACTTTGCAGCATCATCTTTTGTAAAAACAAAACATTTTGTTTTTTCTAGAGCAAAGCTAAGCATAAGAAAAACCTTTTGTAAAACAGGGATTTAAGAGGAAGTATTCAAATCCAAGGAAGGAAATGCAGGAATTGTTTTAGCACCCAACTCCTATAACCTAATGCATCAAGGAAGTGAGAAAGATTTTAAAAAGAACAAGGAGGTGGCAAATGCACCGGGGCTTGCCTTGTGTTACTGGTGAATCAGGCTCAGTTCCGCAGATATCAAAATAAAAACAGTTGCCTGCCTGATGTTCCTCAGGTGGTGGTGGTGATGAAGTCCTTGTCTCTTCAACCTCTACTTCCTCTTCGTTTTCTAAATATAGCCAAGTATACTAATGAATGCTCATGTAGTGCTCATGAAGATGCAAAAACAATAAAAGTTTATTATCTAAGATCTTGAATACAATTTTCCTTCACGGATCTCCGAGAACTTAGGGTTTTCAGAGTCAATAGTGAAGTTCATAGGGCAGGGGGTAGGGTTTTGGGTTCTAAGAATCAAACAAGGTCCAAATCATACCAAACTCTACCCAAGACTTCTAAATATTATTTAGAGATTACCCTAAAAATTTAGTGAATTTTGGATTTATCATTTATTCTCTAAAAATCCAGAAGCATGGTTCTTGGCTATTTTAAATGCTCTATAATTTCCTATAGGAACTAAAAATCATGAAACTATTTTTATTAAATACTACAGGAAATTAGAAACCTAGCAAAATTGGTTTGCTATTTTTATCATTTTTCTAGAATTTTCTAGAATTCCTTTAGCTCTGGCAGAAAAAGAAAAAGAAAAGGTGTGAACAGTATTGGACCGAAACCGGCCCAAGTCAGCAAAACACAGAAGGAAAGCGCTCGCGCGCGCGCCCGCATGCAACTTTGCACCGAAGACCCTGTCCATTTGATTAACCTAAAGTGGGGTCACAACACTATTTCTGTGAGTCGCTGACACTTGCAGTAAGACCCCTGAACTTCTAATTCTTCACAGAGATACGTCCACGACGTCGCACGGCGGAGGTCCGAGCATCGGCGAGCCTAGACTGGCTAGATCACGTAAAGACCGGTGCTCCAGAGCGGCAGACACCAAATTCAAGCCTTAACCGAAGTTTCCCCTAAACTAATTTCACTAATGGCGTACTGAAATGCCCTAACCACGGTGACCGTATGGACAACGGATGAACATGGGCGTTCACGGTGACCCAGGGCGGTCAAGTTCAATTAGAGGGGTCGAGGAGCTTGAGGAGGACTTAAGGATGCTAGAACAAATGACCAGAGCGCTTGAACTAACCTGGAGCAAGCTGGCCACAGCGAGGGCAAACCGAGCGGAGTTCTTGAGCGATTTGGGGGAAGTAAGAAATTAGAGCTCTCTGGTGAACGATTGGAGGCAAGACTTGGTGGCTTGGTGTGTGATTTCCTTACGGACTCGACAGTGTGCTCAATTTATAGCGTTCCCGAGTGGTGGCCGGTGAATTAGACGACGACGCGCGGCGGCCGGAGAAACAAGAAGTTACTAGCGCGCGTGATTGGTGTCCTATTACCATGGCAAGCTCCCCGGCGATGAACGGAGGGTTACTGCGAGTCACGGCGATGCGGTGGAGGTGCCAAGGCACATGGTGCAAGGCCGTGAGGCGGCTGTCACCGGTGAACTCATCTGAATCCACCGTGGCTAACTCGGGTACGGTGGTCGGAGTAAATTAGTGGCCGAAACATATCCACGGTGGGATATTTACTTACCCCAAGCGCTATCCAACCGATCCGAGCGCGAATCACGGCTGCGAAGGCACGAATCCGAGCGTGGCTCGTCGGCGGCGAGGGACTGAGCTGGTGATCTGATCAGCGCACTGTACCATCGCAAAGTGCATTCAGTCGGTCTGACAGAGCAGATTCAAGGCAGCCCTTCTCCACTTTTTATGTGACAACACAACCAATGCTCTGCAGCAAATTTGCAGCCCTCACTACACAACGGTTCACTTACAGCGACCTATGGTTGGTTGCTAAAACGGCCTTCAGCGACCTACGGTTGGTCGCTAAACCATAAGGATGGTCGTTGTAAGTGCCGTCGCTAAAGGCTTTAGCGACCGACATCTTTTTAACGACCGACCGTCCGTTGCTAATATTGTATATTTAGCGACCAACCGTGGGTTGCTGTACTATAGATTTAGCAACCAACAGAAAGTCACCCTTTTTACAGTTGTTATTAATAATAATATACATTTAATTAAGCACCACAAATCACAGATTTTTATACACAAACCATAAAGACATACACAGTTAATCAGTATACCACAGTCATAGATCCATCACATAAACACAAAAGCACCACAATTATATATTCACAAAAGCATCACAATTATAATATCATTCACAACTAGATCATTTACGGATAGCTAGCTAGATCATTCACAAAAGCTCCAGAGATGATCAGTCACAAAAGCACCACAACGACATCACTCCAGCTTGAAGTAGTTCAAAAGCCCAAAACTACATCACTAATGTTTTATATCACTCCATCTATTGTTCAAAAGCCCACAACTACATCACTCTAGCTACTCCAGAGCTGATCAGTCACAAAAGCATCTGTTCACTCTAGTAGCTTTTGATGCCAATGGTTCGATGCATCTGTTCACAATCTGGAGGTCTTCAGCATGGGGGAGTAGGTCATCACATGTTTCCAATGCTGTCAAGGAATCTTTCCAGTTACGGAGAACCACTTGGTTGAGGAACATTTCTTACTGTGCAATCAGGTTTTCCTCAGCTACTTCTTCAGTCATTTCTAGATGCTCTGAGGCACACCGTAGATAGACAACATTTGCAGGTGAAAGCTCTATTTTCACACCATAGCAGAACCTTGCAACTAGCTCAAATGACTTGGCACCCCAAAAATGTCATTTAGTTTGATGATGCATTCTTCTTGGTCAGAATTTTCTTCAATTGACCGTTCAAGAAAGGCACTTTTTGAAAGTAAAGGGAACTGCAATGAAATAGACACTGTTATGGAGGAAATAATCAACATGTAAAAAGGTTAATTAAAGGCATTCAAGGCAAGAAAGTGAAGCAAAAGATTGGAACAGAAATAAAAGGTTATAACCATTTTCATATTCTTTCATAAATGCCAGTAGAAGAAGCTTTACACAGGAAACACCAAGTCAAACAAAGTATGATGAAAGTTTCATTCAAAGCAAGGAACTGTTTATTGTTGCCATAGGATATGGACAGAGAACATTTGCTAGAAGGGAACAAGCAGCAAAAGGGATATAACCATTTTTTGCTTTACTTCTTGCACACACCAGGAAAATACAGGAATCCAGAATATGACAAGAGATTCATTCAAACCAAGGAACTGTTTATTTGTTCTTATAGGATCTGAATGGATAACTTTTGCATGTTAAATAAAGTTTATTCGTCTCTCATGCACTTTGAACAGTTATCCAGTATCTTGACAGTTTTTCGTAGCTACTGACTTAAACAAATAAAACTCTAAAGAGTTTCAATTGTAGGACTCATTAAAAGTAAATGCATACTTAATGGCTTATAGACATCCACAGAAAAAAAAGGACAGTACCTTGTGAAGGTGGAAATACATATCCCCAACCTCAACGGTGACATCGCTAGGAAGTCCTGTTGTGCAGAACCTAAAAGGTTCACAAGCAGAAAAACAATCGAAATTAAGATAAATTTGTATATTCAGTAAGAACTGGAAAATTAGACTCCTTATGGTAAAAAACAATGATGGGTGGCTACCTAGTGGTTAATGTCAATTTCAAATTATTTGTACAACCTATTCCTGCATATAAACAATTCGAGAGATGTCCTATATATTGCAGAGTCAGGTGTAGATATATATATATAGAGAGATTTTTGCAATATATTTCTCACAAAAACACACAATATATACCAAACAGACGTTAAGATAAAAGCACATGTTTTTGTTGTATACTACCACGAGCACAAAATCACGATGATCCCTCTAAGTACAGGCACATCAGTATAGTTACGAGCAATCAGCTGGAAGGAGATTGATGAGGTAAAGGTTTTGACTTGCACAACAAAAACAAATCCAAAATACTCATGTCTAAATAATTACATGACAGTTACATCAGCCTCCATTATTAGGAACAATAACATATCACTGCCAACTAGATGTGATGTGGATCCATGAGGCCCACCCAATAAACTATTGGCTCAAGCAGTCAACTCTAGTTAACTAGAATTTCTGTCGATATAACATGTGATCAACTGCACCCACCACGCTTAAATGCATTTAGTATGCACAATAAGGCGCTCATGCAGGGTACCTAAAACCGCTAGCCACGAAATATATGAACCCGATTTTTATGCTTGTAAAAGGATAATAGCAAATGCTGCCAACAGCCGGTAGACGAATATTTCTCAGTTGGACATGAGACATGTAGATTAAAACAAAAGCATAGTTGCAGGAGCCCACAATGCAGGCAAAACTTTGAGTTCGGAATTCTGACAGACACTTAAAGGGACCGGTTTGACAAGGAGGATGCTCTGGGAATATTTCGCACTCCTATGTGTGTTGATAGTTCAGATTTTGAACCGAATCTCAAGGACTTGGATCCCAGTGCTTCTATCCAGAGAGGCCCACGTGTACGGTGTTGTACCATACTACCAAATGCAACCAGCAATTTGAAAAAAAGGAAATACCCATTGCTCCCAGAGTTCTGGTTCCATGCTTGAGTGCGAGCATAAGAAGAGTGGGAACAGGATAAGCAAGCCCAATAATTTACTAGGAAAACTGAAAGGTAATACGACAGCAGAGAAAACTCGGGATGCACACACACAAAGATATAGAACTACTACTACTACTATAGAAGAACTGAACGGACGGGCAGCAGCCTTGCAAAATTGCAAGGCTCTGAGAATGCCCTCGTCATGGTAGGTTCAGGACGCGCAGCAAATGCATCCCCACGAGGAGCGTGGTGATGGCGTCGTGTGGTACGGTTTCTGAACCGGCTGACCTGTGGCATTTTCGGGACGGGGCCATGCAAAATCCACACGGATTTGGGCAGGAACAGTAAACCCATCCGGACGCCCCGCCACAAAAGCTGATCCCGGAACCTGTTGGACGGGAGATGGTGGAGGAGCGAGTGCGGCTGTGGCTGCGGGCAGGTCGGGGTGTGAGGAGCTCGAGGGGAGAGCGAGTGGTGGTGATGGTGAACTCCCACCAGCTGCTCCATTTCCTCCGACGGGAAGAGGGAGGAGGGGGCCGGCGCCCGATAGCATACCTGGCGTCCTGGCGGCTCTAGACTCTGGCCGGAGTCTGGAGTCTGGGCGACGTCGTAGTGGCTGCCGGCTGAGGACGGCTAGGCGGCTGGCAAGGCTGAGGACGTGTAGAGTTTGATGATGGCCCAAGAAGGCCCATTAATTCTATAGCAACCCACCGCTAGTCCCCGACGACATCTATAGCGACCAACCATAAGTTGTTAAATTTCTAGACTTTTAGCGACCAACCGACCGTTGCTACAAAAGGATTTAGCGACGGACCGTCGGTCCCTAACCTTTAGCAACCAACAGTTGGTATCAAATAAGGGTCGCTAAAGATCAACCGTCGTGTAGTGCCTACAAACCATCTTCACCTTTTTTATAGCATCCCTAGTCAAATTCCCACTGGATCATGATTGAATTCGAGCCCTAAGTTCATGCAGTTCCACTGTCAGTCTGAATTTCAGACTCCAAGGAGTCTGACATTCCAACTTCAGACTCATTTATCTTCAGTTTTCATTCAGCACCAGTGGTTAGTTGCTTAAGTAAACTTGTTCTCCTATGATAGCTCTACAAACTTGATGTGGTGACCTAGGGCAAAATCCTTATAGTTTGAAAGTTACAAGGCCCCAAAGTTGAGCCAATTACACTAAAATTTAGACTTAGCCCATAGAGTTCAAGTGTGGCTCTTTTGCAAATAAGTCCAAAACTTAGGATTTAAGTTGCAAATCCACATATTTGTGAACCATATGAGTTAAGATGCCCTAATCTCATGGTTTTTGCACTTTAGTCCAAAAGTGCACTAGTTTTGCACTTAGCCCCCTAGGGTTTAAGTTTAGGGCTTTCTAGGGTTCTTTTTAGGGTTTTTGACATTTCTAGGGTATGGATGTGACTTAGGTCCAATTCTAGTGGCATTTTATGACTAGTTCAATTGAGTTTTAAAGTTTTCTCTATTTGGACCTTGTTTTACCCTTCTTAAGCCTTGTTTACTCTATTATGCCCAATCTAGGGTTAAACACTATACCCTAGGGTTTCACTTATGAAATGCCACACCAATACAACTTGTTTGAACTTTTGCCTAGTGAATGCATTCTAGGTGTGACAAACACATGATATGCCAATGCTTATGATGTTATGCTCAAGTTTTAGTAACAGTAACACGAGGGGTGTTACAGGTGCTGCCGGATTTTGTTTTATTTTTCGTCTCTGTTACTTTTTTATGTGGTATAAGTTTTGTGGGAAGGGTTTTTGGTAACATTCATTGTGTGGGATCAATGGGATGTTACAGTTGGTATCAGAGGAATAGGCTATAGGTCCTAGCAAGTGGAATAATAATAAATTGACACACTGCACATGTAGGATGGGTTTCCTGCTTTACTATTGATATATTATGTTATTGTCTGTGCTGGTTTGACATTATCTGATGAGGTGCTATGCCAATCTTATTTACTTATTTTCTGACCCCTGTGGCTGCAGCTATGCCGCCTCGTAGGGCTCATGGCAGCCCGCAAGTTCCTAGTGGGGACTCGATGAGTCCGGCGGCAAGGTTAGCCGTGATGCAGGCCATGCAGCAGGAGTTGGCCATTCTGAGGCAGGATATTCCTGTTGCCCCTGTGGGTGCTGCTCAGGGTGCTGGTGATGGAGGAGTGCCCGGGGGCGCTATTCCCGCGGGTGTTGCTCCAGGTGGCGGGCCTGAGGTGCCTCTTCCCGTCAGTGGTCTTTCTCTGATGCAGTGAATGGGCATGATGTTGGACACTTTTGATGGTAGTGGTACTCCGGTCGAGGCGGTGGATTGGCTAACTTACGTGGAGGATAAGATGAATGTCTTTGAGATTGTGTATGGAGATCGTGTTTGCTTCGGCACACAGCTGCTGAAGGGAGAGGCTCAGATTTGGTGGAGAGGTGTGCAGGCAGCTCACTCCTCTTCACCAGGAGTCCTGTCCTGGGATGTTTTCATCAGGCAGTTTGAGAGGAGGTTCTACCCGGTCACCTTCCTGGAGAAAATGAAGATTGATTTGCAATCCTACAAGCAAGAGAAGAAGTCTATCACATAGTATGAAGTGGGCTTTAACAAGATGGTCAGCTTTGTTCCTCATGTGGCTTACAATGAGATGGAGAAGGCGAGCCAGTTCTGTCAGGGCCTGAAACCTTCTATCAGGCATGCCTTGGGAGCCTTTCCGTTGGTGGATTTCTGTACTACAGTGGAGCATGCATTGGGTGTGGAGATTCAACACCAGTATACCATGGAGTCACAGAAGTCTTCGGGTGTTGATCAGCCTCGTGGCCAGGACGCGAGGAGGGGCAACACTGGAGGTCTAGCCCACAAGGGGGGCAAGTCTTTGCACCAGCGCCACACCCCTACCGTGGCAAATCTTCTGAATCGAGTACTTTGGGAGGAAGTACTCAAAGGTATCGGGTTGTTCCTAAGCCTAGGCTGGGGCTGGTGTGTTTTCGTTGTGGTGATGCGCATCGTCGTGCTGAGTGTCAGTGGAGTGGCAGGTGCTCTATCTCCAGCCAAGACCACAACGATGTGGTGTGTAGGAGGAATCCCAATGGGAAGCTCAGATGGGAGCCGGTGACTTCCTCCTCTTCTTAGGGCACTGTCAACATGATGTCAAGCGCTGAGCAACAATTTGCAGTTCCACTCCCTCCGCAGCAGTTCTATGTGCCTGGGACTTCTTAGTTCGTGGTGATGCAGGGTTTTCCTCAGTATCTAGCTGCGCCAACTCCTGCACCGACTACTCCTATGCCATCTCAGTTTGGAGCTCCGTGTCTGCCTCACCCGACGGCTCAGTGGGGTTCTTCTGTTAACTTCACTCCGGGAGCTTCCTCTTCTGCGGGTATTTCCGGAGCTTATGTGCTACCCTCGGCGGATGGCAGGGAGCAAGGAGACGTGGTGACAGGTATGATCTCGGTTGATTCGTTTGTGGCCCATGCTCTTTTTGACTCTGGCGCTAGCTATTCGTTTGTTTCGGAGATTTTTGTGTCGCGGGCTGGTCTTTCAGTGCAGAGGTTGGGTCACCCAATTTTGGTTAGTTCTGCTAATGGCTCCATTAGTAGCTGTTCAGTTTGTCAGGGGTGTTCTGTCATTCTTGCTGATGAGGTCTTTTCGACCAATCTTGTGATTTCCTTGGGGGCATTCAATGTTATCTTGGGTATGGATTGGTTATCTCAGTATTGCGCAGTTATATCCTGTTTTTGGAAGACAGTGTTATTGCAGGCGCCGTCGGGTAGGGAGGTGGTATTCTTGGGAAGTTCCCCAAAGTTCACGTTATCCTTGCTGGCGCAATTGCTTCCGGATCGCCGGTCAAGGAAGTCGGGAATCTTTTTCTCCATGGTGGTGGAGGGTGAAGCTGCCTTGCGGGTGCAGGACATTCGGGTGGTGTGTGGCTATGCCGACGTGTTTCCAGCAGAGCTTCTAGGCATTCCTCCGGAGCGCGATACAGCTTTTGAAATCAAGCTAATTCCGGGTACGCAGCCTATTCACAATGCCCCATATCGGATGGCTCCAAAGGAGCATGTTGAATTGAAGCGGCAATTGGATGATCTGCTGGCTAAGAGTTTCATTAGGCCTAGCAGGTCGCCTTGGCTTCCCCAGTACTGGTTGAGAAGAAGAATAAAAGTAAGAGGTTATGTGTGGATTATCGGGCTTTGAATCAAGTGACAATCAAGAATAAATATCCGCTACCCCGTATTGAGGTTCTCTTTGAATAGTTGAGGGGTGCCCAGGTGTTCTCCAAAACTGATTTGAACTCTGGTTATCATCAATTGAGGATTCGTGAGGAGGATATTGAGAAGACAACCTTTTGCACCAGGTATGGGCATTACGAGTTCATAGTCATGTCTTTTGGCTTAACTAATGCCCCTGCCGCTTTTATGGAAGCAATGAATAGGATGTTACATGAGTTCTTGGATGACTTTGTGGTCGTGTTCCTGGATGATATACTGATTTATTCAAAGACCGAGGAAGAGCATGAGCAGCATCTCTGTCTCGTTCTGAGTGCTCTTAGGAAGAATCAGTTTTATGGAAAATTGAAGAAGTGTGCCTTTTAGCTGTCCAAAGTGGCTTTCCTGGGGCATGTGATTAATCAGCAGGGCATTGCGGTTGATCCCAAGAATGTTGCGGCTGTGGTGGAGTGGAAGAGACCCTCTAGTGTCTCTGAAATCCAAAGTTTCTTGGGGCTCGCCAGATATTATCGTCGCTTCGTACCAAATTTTTCCAGCATTGCTAAGCCTTTGACTAGACTCTTGGAGAAGGGTGTTCTCTTCGTCTGGTCCAGCGATTGCGAGGTCAGCTATCAGACATTGAAGAACAAGTTGGTGGACGCCCCTATCCTAGCTTTGCCTGAGAGCGGTAAGCGTTTCACAGTTTATACGGATGCTTCTCGAATTGGTCTTGGCTGTGTGTTGATGCAGGAAGGCAGAGTGATTGCTTATGGCTCAAGGCAGTTGAGGAAGCATGAGGGGAATTATCCAACTCATGATCTTGAATTGGCCGCGGTGGTTTTTGCTCCAAAGTCGTAGAGGCATTATCTTTATGGCGAGTCTTGTGACATTTACACCGATCATGAAAGTCTCAAGTATATTTTCACTCAGAAGGAGCTGAATTTGAGGCAATGTCGGTGGTTCGAATTGATTAAAGATTATGATTTGTCCATTCATTATCATCCGGGAAAGGCAAATGTGGTGGCTTATGCCCTTAGCAGGTCCGGGGTTCCAAAAGTGGCCTTGCCTTTGATCGCTGATCTGGACCGTTTGGGGATCGCTTTGTGCTACGTCGGCACCGCTAGTGAGGAGACTCGGATGCTTATACAATCCTCCCTCATGGAGAGGGTGCGCGCGGCTCAGCAGCAGGATCGCTTATTGCAGGAAGCTCGAAAGAGGGTTGGTGATGGTAAACCCTAGGAGTTCACCATTGATGAGAATGATTTGGTTCGTTTCAGGGGCCGTCTTTGTGTGCCTCAGAAATCATAGGTGAATATGGATATCTTGAGAGAAGCTCATAAAACGTCTTACACCGTTCACCCTAGCGAAACCAAAATGTACAGAGATTTGAAGCAAAACTTCTGGTGGAAGCAGATGAAGGTTAACGTTTCTAAGTATGTGGCCGCCTATGAAGTATGTCAGCGCGTGAAGGTCGAGCATAAGAGGCCTGCAGGTTTACTGAAGCCATTGGAAATTCCGGAGTGGAAGTGGGAGCATATCACCATGGATTTTGTGGTGGGCTTACCTTGTTCTCCTCGAGGCAGGGATGCTATACACTACAGGAAATGCATAAATTTTCGTGGGCCAAAAACCCACGAAAATAAGCATAAACCGACGAAAAAGGCTATTTTCGTCGGCCCGCCGAAAATAAATTCGACGAAACTGTGTAACTATTTTCGTTGGTACCAACGTAAATAGCTTATTTTCGTCGGCTTTCCCCAAGTTCGACGAAAATAGGTGCTCCGGTGGGATATTTTCGTCGTCACGGTGGCCGATGAAAATAGGGCGCTTTATTTTCGTCGGCTTCCACGTGCCCACGAAAATAGCTGGCGGCTTGCATGTATATTCGTCGGCTTCCGTGCAGGCCGACGAAATTTATTTTCGTCGGCTTCCGCGTGCCCACGAAAATAGCTGGCGGCCTGCATGTATTTTCGTCGGCTTCCGTGCAGGTCGACGAAAATTCATGGTACCCCCCAAAACATATTTTTCTGCGCCTTTTAATTCCCAGCAAAATACACATATACAATAAACAGTTTTAATACAGAATTCACAATCCACAATCACATCCACATCCACATCCACAATCAATACCATAATTGTTTCAAACCACAATCACATCCATAATAAAGTCCATACATAGTCCATAACAAGTGCACATATAAGAAACTCACTCATGGCAAGTCTCACTCCTGCGGGCTGTGGGAGTTTTGGCCACTCCCTCCTCCGCCACCAGGAAGGTGGCCACTCCCTCCGGAACCATAGACGAGGTAGTCTTGGACGTTGACAGCACCCTCCGATCCCTGAGCATGTGACACTGAACCCTGCAATTCATCAATCATTCAAATAAGGATGTGTTTTGCTATCCCTATATCTATACATTGCTATGTTTGGTCACTATTTGCATAAAACTAAACATGGAACGTCAGCTGTGATCCATTATGCTCCTCTGTGAGGTAGATCTCATTGGCCCCTTTTGATTTTCTCATGTTCTGCCCCTTTATCTTCTTGTAGTAGTAGTTGACGGCCGCGATGCGCGCATTGTACATGGCATCTTTGATGACCTTATCAGTGCACTTCCGAAAGTGCCTCTTCACACGTGCCCACTGAGCCTGAACCTCCTCGATCTCATTCTCCAATTGGAACCTCTCCTACATATCAATGGTGATGTTAAGTTAAAGTAAGATTAGGAGAAGCAATAATTCAGTGAATTGCTTATATATGAAAGTAAACTCACCCAGAACTCGTCCCACATAGCCACCTGACAAGTCCTTCGTCTTTGTTCCGAAGTTCCCCCTCCGCTACTGGTTTCCCCTAGCTGGACATAGTCCTTCAGACCCCAGTCGGCTCACTGCATAGCCGTGAACCTCTCGCCATTGAGCTCCACCATGCCAGGGTAGTAGAAGCGTTAGAGGCTACCCAACACCGCGTTCACCTTGGGACGTCTGCCTGTACCGTCCCAAGTCAAGTCTTCCCATGACCTACAAACATTAATAAAACAAGTAAACCAGTGCAATCACGTTCACATTAAAAAATTAACACAACAGAAATAAGCCCCACCATTCTCCATGCGGCCGGATGAGCCTCCTGTCGGCAGGTCTCGGACCAAGCGCATTGCTCTTCTTATACCTAAGTATACAAGTCAATTCAATATGATGAAATGATTAAAAACTAATATGCATAAGTAAGTTGAATCAACATTAATTAATAATACCTGAAGGACGTAGAAAAAGAACCATCCGACGCGTCGCCCGCGCCGCCTGCCCCCATAGGGTCAACCTCCTCATCCTACACATGAGCCTCCTGCTCACCCTCCTCACCCTACACATGAGCATCCTGCTGAGGAGCCTCCTGCTCACCCTCCTCACCCTGCACTTCGTTTAGACAGTCAAGAAGCTGCTGCTGCCTCTGTCGGCTCTGTGAGGTGCCCTGAAAAAGCCCACTGCCTGAGCTGACTTCGCTGGCCGCGCTGCCCCCATTCCTCCTCGATCTCCTATGCTTGAACATGTTCAACTGTAGATAAATTAATGTCAAACCACATTATATGAAACAAATAATATGAAAATTAATAATGTGAAAATTGCAATACATAGCTTAATTGATTAACTAAAAGAAACATACTAATCAAAAGTCATCTGCATCCGATGATGCTTCTTCGGCTCGTTGTTTATTCATACACTCTTGATTTCGTTGGACCCTTACTGATCTTCTAACGGCGATAGGTTGTTTGCGCTTTGAGCTAGGTTCTTCAATTAAGTCGCTTGAATTGCTACAGAGATTTTCAAGGCCTTCTCCATTGGTCACATGGAATCGATGATCTATGTCTTGATTCGACGCTGCTTCTGGTTGAAAAACATCATCATCGTTGTCCCTGCTCGTACTCACGTAGTCAGCACTCTCAGGAGCGAAGACTTGTGGGTTGACTTTGATTGCAACCCACCAAGCCCTAAGTCTTGGGTGAGGATATGGTAGGTAGTACAACTATTTTGCCTGATTTGCAAGGACAACATCGCTCATACTGCTCGGAATCCTAGAGCTATGCTTCACCTCGACATTACCATACTTGTCGACACGAGTCCCACTATAAGCATCAAACCAGTCGCACTCGAAAAACATGACTTTAAGTTCCTTGGGGCCATCGAAAATCAACTCTACAATGTTTTGAAGAACACCGTAATAGTCCACTACTTTGTCATCGTCAACATATGAACTTGCCAACACACCACTATTGGTGGTGGCTGCCAATGGTCGACTCTTCTCCAATTTCGCGGTTCGGAAGCGATATCCATTTACATCATAGCGAGTATAGTTCCTGACGGACACAGAGGTATGTGCCATTTGCTGCAAGTCTGGGTGCACAGAGTTTTTGGAAACCTATACAAGGAATTAGTATATGCATTATATCTTCCAAGTCCAAAATTCAAAGATTAAGTATGGACAATCAGAGAACGACAAATACTAACATAATTACAAAATCACTGCACAAAGTTTGGGCCACCTTTCAACCCATCACGTCGAAGATTTTCTAATTGGATGGCCATAGGTTTACTAGTAGATTTCCAACATTCTTCATCAAACATGCTGGACATATTAGAAACATGGAGATTACACACTATAGAAATTATGAGATGAGAAAATGGACGTAACTATGAGGAAAACTTACTCGAACGCCTCCTGTGTGCTGTCAATATTGCTATACATATATAGCATTAGCGTGTTCAAATCTGATGCTTCAATGTGACGTACACTCCCTTTTCCAACTGCTTTACCCGAATTCGCAAAAATCCGAAGGGTGCTTTGGGGTGATTCATTTTCGGCAAGAAGTCGCACTGAAGGCGCAAACACATTGTTGGCTCGAGCAAAATACCTGGTTGAGAATTGAGATATCTCCTCTTGGGGACTTGTTCTCAAATGCTATGAATTAAGAACAAGGCAACATAAAATGTTAAATATCAAAGCCCTTCATCCGATGAAGCATTATTTCCCTGAGGATTTAACGAGCTTCGGACGAAGGTCATAGATGATAAACTACGAAGATTTTACCTTCGTAGTCAGAAATAAAATAATGCAAAATAAAATATGAATCACGAAACGTTAGAGAATATTAAAAATGAATAATATCATTTATTCATTTTATAATACAAATTCAGATATTAAAACATGATGTTTGATTACATTTATACCTTTGCCTTGACAAGGAACAATAATTCCAGAGTAATGCGTCAGCAGTTAAAGGATTTCGTGAACAGTAAAGGAATACTGTTCACTATTTATAGGCACAGGACACAGCCTGTAAGGAATTACAATCATACCCCTTACAAAAGTTTACAACAATGACTCAGACCCTTATGGACTAAAAGGTCATTCTATCTTTAAGTCGGTTCGATCCTTCATCTTCGGATACGCTATAACGCCGAAGCTTCATGAGTGGTAGCTTCGGCATCACGTATAAGCAGCTTTTGCCGAAGCTGTTTGTTCCTGCAGGACCTTCGGCGACGAAGCATGGTCCCAACAGCAGCCCCTTCGCGGTGCTAGATTGTTTTTCGTAACAAGGTTGATCCGTGAAAAAAGTGTCTTAGGCTTCGGGAAGCCGAAGGTCCGAAAAACACCTTCCCTGAGCTCGTTGCCAAGAAACGATACAGTTTCCGAGCACGGAGCGGTCCCACCATGCAGGTTCACTTTCTTGGCTTTTGCGGCCCACCGTTCAGTGGGTGCGAGCGGATGTTTGCCCGGTGTAAAAATCTTGACGATTCACCTTCTTACCTGCAGCACTATATAAACAGACAGGTAGGTGTGAAGTTACCACAACATTCATTGCTATTGCACTGTTTCGCTGCCAAAAATTTAACCATAGCCGAAGCTTGACTTTTGCATTCAAACGAAGCTCCAGTTTGAATTCTGCTTCGTCACAAGAAGAGCTTCGGAAAAAAGGTTATTAATTTCTAAGGAATTTTCAAGAAATTTAAAATCAAATGGCCAGGGTACGCTCCACTGCTAGGGTTGAGCGTGATGGAGATGAGACCGAAGCCGTTGGAACTGTTCCGATTTCTGAAGCAATGAGGCGCTCTGGGCTGATTTCATCAGAGGACACACCTGCTGCCGAAGCAACACAAGCTGATGTTGAAGAAGCTAGTTCCGAAGATGAGTACAGCTGCAGGATGCCAAGTAAACCTAGTCATTTGGACTTTGGAAAGTCCACTGTCTCTGAAGCTGATCTTCTCAAAATGGTGAAGATGGGCTATTTCAGTGAAACAAAAAAAGGAGCTGGTTCGTTTTGGCGGAGAGGAGACTACTCCGAAGCCGGAAAAGAATGAGGTGGTTGTGTTCAAAAGCTTCTTTAAAGCAGGATTAAGATTTCCTTTGAATGGGATGATTGCTGATGTTTTGAAGAAATTTGGGGTTTACCTTCATCAGCTGACCCCTAATGCTATCGTTAGATTAAGTGTTTACATTTGGGCCCTTCGTAGCCAGGGAGTGGAACCGTTCGGTGAGGGTTTCTGCCGAGTTCTTGAGTTACACTACCAGACTAAGGCCAGAGGAGATGGTCTTCATGAGAATTTTGGCTGTTACAACTTTGCTTATCGCAAGACTACGAAGTTTCCAGTGATAAGCTACCGAAGCAAATGGCCAGCCGAATGGAAGTCTGAATGGTTTTATGTTAAAGTTGATAAAGATGAAGATAAACTGGTCCAGAGTCCGCTAGAGCTAACCTTCGGAGAAACAAGGCCCCGATGCAACATGATAAGGGGGAGCCCGAGTCAGATTGCTCTGGCTGAATTTCGCGTGATTTCAGATCATATTGGAACTAGAGACTTGGTGCAGGAATTTCTGGCTTTTAAAGTGTTCCCAACAATGAGGGGGTGGGAAATGCCGAAGCTGGAGGGAGAAAAGAAAAAGGGAGAACTTGTTCGATTGCCTTATTACTACAAGTTTAAGAAACACTTTAAAAACCCTGCCAGGAATGGTTGGACACAATCGAGGTTATGTACAACGATATCATCAGAAATTATTCTAAGAAAGAAGATCAGTTGATGACTGCGGCCTTCGGCACTCGTCCGAAGCGAAGATTGAATCGTGTGCTAGATGCCTTGAATTTTGATTATCCTGATTATGAGCAACTGAGCGGAGATGTGGAAGGCCCGAAGAGAAAGAGGATTGCCAGCGCCCTGGACAAAGAAAGCATCAAATTGGTTAAAAAGGAAAAAGAAACTTCTGAAAAACTGATCCCCGAGCCGAAGGTAGCTGCTCCAAGGAAAAGAAAAGCTGCATCTCCAAAACCAAAGACATCGGCCCGAGAGGAGGAAGCTCCTGCAACACCTTCTGCTCCCAAAGTGGAAGAGATTCTGAAGGTAATGACTGAACCTTTGCCTGTCAAGCTAAGTCCGCTGGTGCCAGAACTGATGAAGTTTTTTTCAGAAGGACAAAGAAGCTTCGGCAGCAGAAAGTCCCGCAAAGCCAAAAAAATGAAGAATTATCCAAGTGGCAGATGTCATTCATCAGACACCGCCACTGATACCGGCGTCAAAAATTGTCATTGCTGAAACCACTGGAGCCGAAACCGCCGGAGCCGAAGCTACCGAAGCCGAAGCCACCGGAGCCGAAGCCACCGGAGCCGAACCCGGGACTACCGAAGATCCTAACCTGGAAACCACGCTTGATGATATTGACAATATACTTCTGAGAATGGCTGAAGAAGAAGCTGTTGTGGTTGCGGTGAACACGACAACTGAAAAAGGAAAAGAGCAGATTGAAGACATTTTGGAAGAAGGAAATTTTAATTTTCAAGATATACTTGGACAAGAGTTAACAAACGCTGAAAAAGAAGAGCTAAAGAAATATGCTATATCATGTGGATACAAACCAGGGTCTCTGCTATTTGGTGGAGTCAATGAAGGGAAGCTAAGATGCCTTCAGAATCGAACCGAGGCCAAGGTTGTTAGAACCTTCTCCAAAAGTGTTGGCCTGCCGAAGATAGAAGCGGACCTCTGCAGGTATCAACGACGGCATATTGCCGGTAGCTTGCTCTATGCTAATTTCAAGGTACAATCTCGACTTTTTATTTCAAGGTAAAACTAAGATGTTTTCTGACGAAGATTGTTTTGGCAGAGTATACTTCTAAGTAAAGTGCTAAGAATGCAACAAGATCTTGAAGATGAGAAAAACGAAGGTACCATGAAAGATCTAGACAACAAAGTCAGAAATTACAAAGCTGCTCTGAAGGAAAAAGACTCCGTTATTCAAGATCTTGAAATCAAAGTTAAAGATCACGAAGCTGCCTTGGAAAAGAAAGACTTCGTCATTCATTCTCTGGAAGGTTCACTGGCTGAAGCCCAAGTCGAAAACAACAAATTAAGCAATGAATTACTTATAAAATCAGAAAAGTCTGAGCAGGAAAAGAAAAGTCTCGAAACAAATCTCAAGACCGAGATCGAGAAGAATTCAAATTTGCAAAAATCATTGAAGGAGCTTCGGGAGAAATGCTTAAATTTCGGCAGCCGATGCGTGCAGCGGCTGAAGGATGTGTTTCACTCAATTGGAGCCAGCTCTGATAAGTTTACACCTTCAGCTGAAAACCTGCCCAGCACCTTGGAATACATTGAAGGCGAGGTTGATGCACTTGACGAAGTTATTGCTGGGCATGCTGATTTCTGCGCCCTGCTAGCTTCTCAAGGAACGGCTACCGCTTTCCTGAAGGCCGGCTGTACACATGGGAAGATTGTAAATAGGCCAAACTTCAGCTTGTCACCAGCATATTTGGTTGACATCTCAAGCCTAGCCCGAAGCATAGGAAACAGATTTATGACCCAGATTTGGGTAAACGGCGGGCAAAAAATGGCTGGTGATGAAGCTCGGAGCCACCTTAAGCCGGTGAGAAACTTATACTTATTACTTTTACCTTCTCCTTGAAATTTGCACCTTTCTCATTTTGTTTTAATATGTATAGTATGATGAAGCTGAAGGATGACGGGCTGAAGCTTAACAGTTGCTGTAAAAGACTTCTGCAAAAAATTCTGGAGAAATCTTTGTAATATAATTGTAGAAAAAACTTATGTAAATTTGTGCATACCTTGTAATATATCTTTTCTCCTTTATCCATGTACAATCTGCTTTGCTGTGAACGAAATTTCACTTTTGAGCCGAAGGCGAAAAACACCTTCCCTTCTTTCCGTACACAACGAAGCATGAAAATTTCCTCTTTCTCCGAAGTTTTTTCCTCATAGCCGAAGCATTTGCCTTTTTTGTGTGGTATGATGATAATGATCCTATATATGTCTAAATGAATGTTTATGAATGCAAATGTCATGATGTAATGTATCGTGCAAATGAATATCGGAATGTATATTCAAAACCATAATCATAGCCTTCATTCCCTTGGGAATGACTCAAATCTTTTCGCCGTTTACTTTTCGGCTTCACTATTTACTTTTTGGTGTATCAGCGCTGACTTTTCGCTGTAAGCCTCCCTTAGGAGCTTCTTCGCCTTTTACTTTCGGCGGAATCAGCGTTTATTTTTCGCTGTAAGCTCTGCATTCCCTTAGGAACGACTTTTGAGCTTCTCCCTATTTTCTTTTCTTTTTCCTTTGCACTCGATGGTGCGTTCTCAGCTTTTACATTTACATCTTTGTGGGATATCTCTCTTATAGAATTGAAATAAGGGAAAGAAAAATTACATGTTGTGGCCCCATTAAAAACCTTTCTCCCCCTTTGGAAAGGAAAAGGGTGCCACAAGAAAGAATAGAAAAAACTACATCAAGCTAAACATAATATCGCCGAAGCTCGTCCGCATTCAATGATCTAGGAATGTCGTTGTCGTCCATATCATTCAATCTGTAGGAACCGGGTCTTGACGAAGATACTACCAGAAAAGGTCCTTCCCACTTCAGCTGTAATTTGCCTACTGTCTCTGGGTTGGCTACTCTTCGAAGCACCAAATGTCCTGGTTCAATGTTCTTTAGCCTAACCTTTCTATCACGCCATTTTATTGTTTCAACTTGCTATTTGTTGATGTTTTCCACAGCTTGAAGCCTGATCCCCTCTATAGCATCTTTTTCCACAGAGTAATCAGCTTCAGCTTTGTCTTCTACCGAAGCCACTATTCTTATTGATTTTGCTTTGGCTTCTTCCGGGGTTATTGCTTCGTCGCCAAACAATAGTTTGAATGGTGTAAAGCCTGTTGATCTTGATACTGTTGTGTTGTGGCTCCACACCACTTTGATTAATTCGTCTGGCCACTTTCCCCTGGGCTGATTGAAGATTAACTTCATTATTCCTGTCATTATGATGCCATTAGCTCTTTTAACAAGTCCATTTGACTCCAGATGTCGAACTGATGCGAAATGAATCTTCGTGCCAATTTGATCGCAAAATTCTCTGAAAGCTTCGGAATCAAACTGCGTCCCATTATCCATAGTAATAGCCTTCGGCACTCCGAAGCGACAAACAATATTTTGCTAGAAAAACTTTTGAATAGTGACCGAAGTTATTGTGGCTAAAGGCTTTGCCTCAATCCATTTAGAAAAATATTCCACTGCCACTACAACATATCTTAAGTTCCCTTGTGCTGGTGGTAATGGACCTAACAAATCAAGGCCCCACCTTTACAACGGCCAAGTGGGTTGTATTAACTGAGTTAAAGACGAAGGTTGTTTTTGATCTCTTGCACATTTCTGACAACCTTCGCACTTTTGGACTAATTCCGCTGCATCCGAAGCTGCCTTTGGCCAATAAAATCCTTGACGAAAAACTTTTCCAAGTAAAGGCCTAGATCCAATGTGAGATCCACACAGGCCTGCGTGTATTTCCTTCATCAATTCTATACCTTCGGCTCTGGATAAACACTTGAGTAACGGAGAACAGACTCCACGCTTGTATAGTTCCCCTTCTATTATAACATATGGTCGAGCTCTTGCCTCTATCCTCCTGTTATAAGCTTCGTCATCTGAAAGAAAGTTACCCTGAAGGAAAGAGATGATCTCAGTTCTCCAGTCTTCACTATAGACAGGGGATATGTTGAGGACTGCTCTTTCAAGAAGCTCAACCGAAGGTGCTTTTATTGTTTCGAAAAATACTTCCGAAGGTAAGGGCAGCCCCTGTGCTGCTGACTTGGCTAATAAATCAGCATATTCATTTTCTCCACGAGGAATATTTTTAACAGAAAACCCTTCAAAGGAAGCCTCAATCCTTCGGACAGTATCTAAATATTTTTCAAGCTTCGGATCTCTTGCTTTATAACTTTTGTCAATATGACCAGAAATAACCTGGGAATCAGTTTTAAGAACCGCCCTTCTGATTCCCATTGCCTTTAACTTCCGAAGACCCAAGAGCAAAGCTTCGTACTCAGCAATGTTATTTGTGCAACTGAAATCAAGTCTTGTTGCATAACAAGTTTTAACTTTGGAAGGTGCGACCAACACAGCAGCTGCTCCTGCTCCGAAGGTTCCCCAAGATCCATCGCAAAATACTGTCCAAACTTCGGCATCTTTACTCGTTTCTTCTTCCTGAGCCCCTGGCGTCCAGTCAGCAATGAAGTCTGCCAATGCTTGGGACTGAATCGAAGATCTATGCACATAATCAATACAAAATTCATTGAGTTCCGCAACCCATTTTCCAACCCTTCCAGTAGCTTCTCTATTTCGCATAATATCCATCAATGGTTGTGAAGAAGGAAAAACTATATTGTATGCTTGAAAATAGTGCCGAAGCTTCCTGGAGGCCATCAAAACAGCATACAACACCTTCTCCAATTCTGTATAATTTTTCTTTGATAAACTAAGAACTTTGGATACAAAGTATATTGGGGCTTGCTTTTTGACTTGGCCTTCAAGCTTCTCCTGGACAAGTGCTGCACTTACCGCTGAGTGCGAAGCTGCCACATATAACAACAGAGGAGCCCCTGGCATTGATGGAGTTAGTGTTGTTAGGTCTATCAGATATTGCTTCAGCTCTTCGAAGGCTCTCTGCTGGACTGGTCCCCATTGAAAAACTTCGGCTGACTTCAGTACTTCGAAAAATGGTAAATTTCTCTCTGCTGATCTAGATATAAATCTGTTGAGAGATGCCAGTCTTCCTGTCAATCTTTGAGCCCCCTTCTTTGTACTTGGTGGTTCCATTCGAAGGATAGCTTCGATTTTATTTGGATTAGCCTCAATCCCTTTTGTTGAAACTAGGCAGCCAAGAAATTTCCCCTTCTTCACTCCGAAGACACATTTTTCTGGATTTAACTTTAAACCGGCCTGTCTAAAATTAGCGAAGGTCTCCTGCAGATCAGCAATGTGATTATCTTGCTTTGTGCTTTTTACAATGATATCATCAACATAAGTTAGCACATTTCTGCCTATCTGAGAATGAAGAACCTTCGCTGTCATTCTGCTGAAGCTTCCTCTAGCATTCTTGAGCCCCTCAGGCATCCGAAGGTAACAATATGTTCCACTAGGGGTTATGAAGCTAGTTTTCGGCTCATCCTCCTTCTTCATCCAAATTTGATGATAGCCTGAATAACAATCCAGCAGACTCATAAGTTCTGATGAAGCTGCTGCATCAACTAGGGAGTCTATCCTTGGCAATGGAAACTCGTCCTTCGGACAGGCCTTGTTGAGATCAGTAAAATCAATACACATCCTCCATTTACCATTGGCCTTCTTTACCATAACAGTGTTAGCCAGCCATTCTTGGTATTTGACCTCTCTGATAACTCCGCCACTGAGGAGTCTTTTCACTTCATTTCGAGCACCTTCGGCCTTGTCATCAGACATCTTCCGAAGCCTCTGCTTTCTGGGTCTGAAGGATGGATCAACATTGAGCGAGTGTTCAATAACATCCCTGTTGACTCCACAAAGATCATTAGCTGACCATGCAAAAACATCTTTGTTGTTGAACAAAAACCTTATCAAGGTTTTCTCCTGTTCTTCGGACAGTTGGGATCCCATTAGCACCTTCTGCTCTGCTATGCCCTCGCATAAGAGCATGGGCTTCTGCTGATCGGCCGAAGCAGCTTTCTCCCTTCTGAACTTGTATTGCTCACAAGCTTCAGCTCCATCTATGTTATGGATTGCTTTTGAGTCTGTCCAGTTTCCTTCGGCCCTTCTGGCAGCTTCCTGACTTCCATGAATAGCAATGGGTCCTTGGTCCGAAGGTATCTTCATGCAAAGATATGCTGGATGAAGAATTGCTTCGAAGGCATTGAGAGTACCACGACCAATAATTGCATTGTAAGGGTATTCCATGTCAACAATATCGAACACAACTTGTTCAGTCCTTGTGTTGTTGATAAATCCAAAGGTTACTGGCATTGTGATTTTTCCGAGTGCTACAATCTGCCTTCCTCCGAAGCCACAAAGGGGATGTGTGGCATCATGGATCTTGTCTTCGGGCTCTTGCATCTGTCTGAAGGCCTTAGCAAATATGATATCAGCTGCACTGCCTGTATCAACCAAAACATTATGGACTAGAAATCCTTTGATCACACAAGAGATAACCATAGCATCATTGTGTGGGTAATCCTTGAGCTGAAGATCCTCTTGAGAAAAGGTAATTGGGATATGAGACCATCTTGACTTGATGAAGGGTCCTTGTACCCCTACGTGTTGTACTCTTCTCTATGCCTCCTTCTTCTGTTTCTTGTTGGCCGGCTCTAAGCATGAACCGCTTGTTATCAGGAGAATTAGCTTCGGAGCCGAAGCAGTTCTAGCTTGATTCTTGACCGAAGCCATCAGCTCAAAAAGAGGAAGTGAGTTCACCGGAGGTGGGCGCCAATGTTGGGGACTTGTTCTCAAATGCTATGAATTAAGAACAAGGCAACATAAAATATTAAATATCAAAGCCCTTCGGCCGATGAAGCATTATTTCCCTGAGGATTTAACGAGCTTCGGACGAAGGTCATAGATGATAAACTACGAAGATTTTACCTTCGTAGTCAGAAATAAAATAATGCAAAATAAAATATGAATCACGAAACATTAGAGAATATTAAAAATGAATAATATCATTTATTCATTTTATAATACAAATTCAGATATTAAAACACGATGTTTGATTACATTTATACCTTTGCCTTGACAAGGAACAATAATTCCAGAGTAATGCGTCAGCAGTTACAGGATTTCGTGAACAGTAAAGGAATACTGTTCACTATTTATAGGCACAGGACACAGCCTGTAAGGAATTACAATCATACCCCTTATAAAAGTTTACAACAATGACTCAGACCCTTATGGACTAAAAGGTCATTCTATCTTTAAGTCGGTTCGATCCTTCATCTTCGGATACGCTATAACGCCGAAGCTTCATGAGTGGTAGCTTCGGCATCACGTATAAGCAGCTTTTGCCGAAGCTGTTTCTTCCTGCAGGACCTTCGGCGACGAAGCATGGTCCCAACATCTCCTTAAGGGCAAAAGCCTCAGCAATACACCCTTCGACTCTAGCCTTGTTGTGAATAGACGCCTTGAGCTTTTTCAACGCCCTTTCTATAGGATACATCCACTTGAATTGCACTAGTCCGCCTACCAAAGCTTCCCAAGCCAAATGCACAATTAGATGTTGCATCACATTGAAGAATCCTGGCAGGAAAACCTTTTCAAATTTACAAATAAGAATTGGAATTTCTTTCTCAAATTTCTGCATCAACCTCTTTGATATCGTCTTTGCGCATACTTCCCTATAGAAGTAACTGAGCTCTACAAATATGCTCCAAAGCTCATCCTTAAAATAGCCTCGAAACATCACGGGCATCAGCCTCTCCATAATAATATGGTAGTCATGGCTTTTCAAACCGATCAATTTACCGGTCTTCAGATTGACTACCCGTTTCAGATTTGCCGCATATCGATCTGGAAATTTCAGATTCTTCAACCACTTAAATATTTCTTTCCTTTCATCCGGCTTGAGGCAGTAATCAGCTCGTGGCCTACTCTCATGCCCTTTATCGCTTACTTTCAACTCGAGCATCGGCCTCTTACAAATTTCAGCCATGTCTTTTCTTGCCTTCATGTTATCTTTCGTTTTATCAGTCACATTGAAACATGTGCTTATGATGCTTTCAGCAACGTTACGCTCTTGGTGCATCAAGTCTATGTTGTGCGGCATGATCAAGGCTTTTGCATATGGAAGCTCCCATATTGATGAAATATGGGTCCAGTTGTGGTCCTCCCCATAGCCTTGGAACCTATCATTTTCTCCTGGCTTTAGACGAGCATGCCATGCCATTATCTGCGGTGCAGTTTGCCTCTTTGATGGCCCATTTCTGATTTTGGCTCCACTTCTGAATGCAGTAAGCGAACTCCTGAAATCATGCTTGAATGGAGTCCAACGTCGATGAGCATCAAAGAATGACACTTTCCCACCATGCTTCAATCTAAATGCATCTTTATCATTCATACATATGGGACAGCACAACCGACCATGAACACAACATCCAGACCAATCTCCATACGCCAGCAGATCATGCACTGACCACAAATAAGCAGCGCGCATGGTAAACTCCTTTTCAGTATGGCTGTCATAAGCCTTCACACCTCTCCACAATTGTTTCAGCTCTTCAATTAAAGGGCGAACAAACATATATAGCTTTGGCCCTGGATGCTCGGGGCCTGGGATGACTAGTGCAAGGAACATGAACTCTTCTTTATTGACCAACTCAGGAGGAAGATTATATGGCACAATGAAGACAGGCCAACACGAGTAAGGGCTTGCACTGCTATTGAAAGGTGTGAATCTGTCCGTCGATAGACCAAGCCGTACACTCCTAGGGTCATTTGCAAATTCGGGATCAAACTCGTCAAATGCCTTCCACGCATCACCGTCCAACGGATGGACCATTATGTCTGGATCAGTGACGAGACGTACACAATTCTTTGGCCACATCATATGCAGAGCTATTTCCTTGTTGAGGAACAACCTTGAAAGCCGAGGAATGATGGACAACCGACAAAGTTGCTTAGCTGCGACCTTCGTAACTACCAATTCACCCTCATCATTTGTCACTTCGACATATCTAGAAGCTTCGCAATGCTTACTACGGTCCAGCTTGTCATCCTCCTCAAAGAATAGCATGCAACTGTTGGGACACACGTCGATCTTCTCATATGTCATCCCAAGACCAGCCAACATCTTCTTTGCGAAGTACATATTCTTTGGCAACTTATGATTCTCCGGGAGAACCTCGCCCATCAGTTGGACGATGTCGTTGTAAGCACTATTTGAAATGTTGTGCTTCGACTTTATCGCCATTAGTCTTGTGAGAGTCCCAAGAACTGACATCTGAGTGTGCTCGTGCAGTCTCTCTTCTCCCGCGGCGAGTAGCCGGAAGAATTCCTGAGCATCGCGTGGAAGCTGCCCTGGCTCCTCAGCGTTCATTTCAACCTCCCTACCAAGATCATGCAACATGTCGTCCATCCTATCATGATCGTCATCAAGTTCCACCTCCGCGTCAACGTGTCCAATAGACTCTCCATGCCGGTACCATACAAGGTAGTTCGGCATAAACCCACTTTTGCAAAGGTGTTTCTCCATTTCTTCCTTCTTCTGAGGCCACTTGTTCTCGCAGCGATTGCAAGGACACTTCACTAGATGACCAGATGCATCTTTAAAAGCGTGCTCAAGAAAAGCCTTTGTTACAACCATCCATTCATTCGAATGTGCCCCATCCTTTCTCCACCCGTCATACATCACCCTCCGATCACCGTCCATTTCAAAGGCTAAAAAAGACAAAGAACATCAACGATCGTCCGTGGCTTAGGTGAACTCCCTATTAGGTAAAGGCCCTAAACCCACCCAAGAGTGTAGGCCGATGCTTGTGATTTGTGACGTGTAGCCTACGATTGCCGCGAAATTTCGGCAGCATAACCCCGCTGCTCTCCAAGCACACGCCTGAACATGGTGTGTTGGAGAACAACTGGGTTACACAACCGAAATTCCGCGTCAATCGTAAGGCACATGTCACAAATCACAAGCATTGGCCTACACTCTCAGGCTGTCCAAAATACGTGGACAATTCCGGAACGGCAAACCTCACAAGCCAATGTGACGTTTGTCATTCCCGAACGGGTGACGCATACGGTTCGCTATGGTTAACGATTAAAACTAAACTCTAAACATTAAAAAATAACTCGAAGACAAATATGAATTTGAATTAAAGCAATCAACAGTTAAACTCGACAAGTTAACTCAAATCTTAATCACAAGATGACAAGATAACAAGATAACAGTTAATGGTCATTAATCTCTCTAGAAATATTTTATAACATTCAGAGAACAAAATTCACATGGCTGGTAATATTTTAGGCATGTGTAGTTTTGACATAAATGACTAGCCATGAATCAACAACAGGTACCTAGATTGCATTAAGGACTAATTTAGAAATTTAAATCCCCTTCGGAATTCCCGAAGATCAAGAGAAAAATTAGCTTAATTTTCCATTCAATCTCTCTGGGAATCTCCAAACTAGTTCTAACTGGAACAAAACTTATTTAGTCAAAATTTTATAACAATCAGTAGACATATACTATGGTTCTACCTACCGAAGTGCTCCATGAGCTCATAAACAATAGCATTATTTCCAAAATTTAGTATCACGATATGCATTTCCAAAATTCCAAACTAGTTCTAACTAGGTAGAAGGATCCTGACGGCAGCGACCATACCGGAGCGGACGCGGGAGGACGTCGCCGGCGCGTGTCCGGAGCCTGGGCGGGTTCGAATTCGACGGACGCGGGAGGTTGGAAGCATGTCAACGTCAGCGACCTCGGTGTCGGGCGTGTGGGCCGCGGCGCGGCGAGGGGCGGGCGGGGCGCCTCGGACGGCGGGCGTGCGGGCGGCGGCGCGTGCGGTCGGCGGCGTGACGAGGGGCGGCGCGGCGAGGGGCGGCGAGCGGTGGGGGACCGACAAATTGGATTCAAATCGAGTGACCGGGGGATTTAGGGTCGCTTTATTTTTGTGGGCCTGACTGAGGCCAACGAAAATATTGCGGCCCACGAAAATAACCACTATTTTCGTCGGTCAAGAGGCCGACGAAAATAACTGTCGTATTTTTGTGGGCCGGCCGATGAAAATATTACGGCCCACGAAAATTTATGCATTCCCTATAGTGATATGGGTGGTAGTGGATCGCTTGACTAAGTCTGCGCATTTTATTCCCATGAAGACCACAAATTCAGCTTCAGAATTGGTTCCCTTGTATTCGAGGGAAGTAATCAGGCTCCATGGGGTGCCTAAGTCCATTTCTTCTGATCGAGACTCCAAATTTGTATCCAAATTCTGGGAGAGTCTTTATAGTGCATTGGGTACCAAGCTTTCACTTAGTGTCGCTTTCCACCCTCAGACTGATGGTCAGTCGAAGAGAACAATCCAAACCTTGGAAGCTATGTTGCGTGCTTGTGTTCTGTCATGGAAGGGTAGCTGGGAGGATCATCTTGTATTGGCAGAGTTTGCTTATAACAACAGCTACCAGGCTAGCATCAAGATTGCACCATTTGAGGCTTTATATGGCAGGCGGTGTATCTCCCCTCTGTGCTGGGAGAATTTGGGAGGGAGATCCCTAGTTGGTCCTGATTGGGTTCAGCAGACTTCTGAGAAGGTTCGGGAAATTCGTCAGACTATTTTGGCCGCTCAGAGCCGTCAGAAGAGTTACGCTGATGTGAGGAGGCGGGATCTGGAATTTGCAGTGGGTGACCAAGTCCTTCTCAGGGTATCACCTACTAAAGGAGTTGTTCGGTTTGGTGTCTCCAGAAAGCTTAGCCCGAGATACATTGGACCGTTCACTATCTTGGCCCGGGTGAGCAACTTGGCTTATTGCTTGCAATTGCTAGATTCCATGGCAGGGGTACACCTGGTATTTCATGTCTCTATGTTGAGGAAGTTCTTGCGGGATCCGGACCATCAGATCGAGATGGAACCAATTGCTGTGCAGCAGGATCTGACTCTGGAGTATCGTCAGGTGCGTATCTTGGAATCCTCGGAGCGTGTTTTGAGGAAGAGATCAATTAAGTATGTCAAGGTCTTATGGACTAATCAGTCTGAGCGCGAGGCTACGTGGGAACATGAGGAGCTGATGCGACAGAAATATCCCGAACTTTTCGTTGTGGGTAAGTGTTGTTGATTCATTAATCTTTTTTTTGTCGTTCCGATAGAAGCGTCAGAATTCAAGGTCGAATTCTTTTTAAGTGGGTAGAGTGTGATACCCGGTTTGCAAAGAAGAGAAATTGGAGGTTATTCTTTCTTTATTTTTTTTCTCTTTCGGGTGATGCGCTTTGGGGGTTTAGAATTTTTGGGAAGTATTCACCAGCAAGACAGTATGATTTTTTTGGTTAGACTCATGCGCTCGGGTCGGGAGTTGTCGTGTGGCCGAGTTGGGCCGTGAATCTCGATCCGGCCCACTAGCCTCCCCTTAACCCTAGCCACCCTCCCCCTAATCCCCCCCTTGTGCAGCGCCCCCCCATTTCCCTAACCTTTGGCCACCGCCCCCTCCCATCTCCTCCTCCCTCAAACTCTTGTAGCCACACCACCTAACCCTAGCCGCCCCCCATCTCCTACTCCCCAAGGTGCCATTCCTTGCCCGCTTGGATCTATGTCGCGTGGTGCAAGTCTCCAATTGGTTTTGGTGCACAGAAGAAGGGAGGAAGGAAAGGGAGAGAATTCAAGGTGATTTTTGTGTTTATCTCTTGTTTATTTGTGCTGCAATTAAATTGAATAGATGTTGCGTATGCGAATTGGTAGAGGTGCTGTCCAGAAATTTAGTGGGTGGGCGAACAGCAGTATATCTAGCAGTTTCTGGGAATTTTTCGTGGGTAATTAATGGAGATCAGTGGTAGAATCAAGTAGAGCTTTGTTATACCTTTCCAACGAGTACTTATGCGCTCAATTCGGAGTTATATTTTAGGAGATATCGTTGTTTGAATCCGGGTATGTGGCTGTCCAAAAAAACAGATTTCTGCAGGTGAGCGAACAGCAGTAGTTCTAGCAGTTTCTGGGAATTTTTGGTGGATAATTAATGAGGATCAGTGGGAGAATCATGTAGAGCTTTGTCATACCTTTCCAACGAGTACTTATGCGCTTGATTCGGAGTTATATTTTAGGAGATATCGTTGTTTGAATCCGGTTATGTGGCTGTCCAAAAAAACAGATTTCTGCAGGTGGGCGTACAGCAGTAGTATTAGCAGTTTCTGGGGATTTTTCGTGGGTAATTAGTGGTAATCAGTATGAGAATTATGTAGAGCTTTGTCATACCTTTCCAACAAGTACTTATGCGCTCAATTCGGAGTTATAAATTAGGAGATATCTCTGTTTGAATCCGGATATGTTGCTGTCCAAAAACAGATTGCAGGATGTACCTCGTGGACGGTTTTGGGCTAATTAGATGTTGGGGTTTAAATATAAGTTGTATACAAAACTTGTGGGGAATTTTACGTTGATGCCTCTGGAGTTTTTGGTTGTTACCACTGCTGTCATAATTCTAAAGATATGAAATTGTTAAGCAGCGCCGCTGCAGTTTGGTGGGTGTGGGAAGAGTTGTTACCCGTGGCGGGGTTTGAAATTGGGCGTAGGTGCGGCGTCGTTTATGAGCGTTGTTATGTGAAATTTGTGCACTGAGTTGTGTGTCAAAAATAGGTGGTGGACTTCCAGATCGTGCTTAGGGCTTTGTCCAAACTCCCCGGTGAAGGCAAGTAAAATAGTGGTGGTTTATACCGTTGATTGATTTATGTGTCCTATGCTTGATCACATCCATGTCAAATGTATTCATACTTGTACTCCATTGTGGGAAATGTGGCTCGAAGTTATTCATGTTCCATTATTTTCTTATGTTGAAGATGTGGTTTGAGCATGTTACACGTGTTGTCTTATCATTTTGAGGAAATGGAAGTTTATGTCTACCACATGTGGGTGGAGGATCTCATGTTGTTGTCATGCATACTGCATATATCATCTTTTGCATGGAAGTTTTGTCATGATCATATGGTTTGACCATACCGGTACACTCAGCATCATACGTTGCCCGAGGAAGGGTACGATGCAGCTTCATACCCTAGAGGTATGAAGGTAGAAGTCATTACTGCATCTGTAGCCATGTGCATTCAAGGGTGAAGTGTGGAACCTGTTGTGGTGATGTGGATAGTGTGGGTCTTTACTTGGTGATTCATTTCTTTGGAACTAAGTAATTGGTTACTTGTTTACTTGCTGCAAATTAATACTCAAGAAGGAAGTTGTGAACTACGTGGTTGTTTAAGCATGGTTTGGTTACATAGTCCCAATTGTTGTTTGACCTTTTTACTTGCTGAGATGTGTCATCTCACTCTTGTATTGTTTGATGCAGGCACTTGATCTTGCTCTTGGGAAAGGAGGGATGTAGCAGCACGGACACTTCACTTTTAAATAAATGTACCAATGTTTAGTAATGATGTTAAACAGGGGTTCAAGTCTAGGGGATTAATATGTTCTAGGCTTCATGGTAGTCGAATTTGTTTTTTTGGGTTGGCCGGATTCCTTCTCTTTTTATTTGGTCATGAATATTTATTACTATCTCTGCATTCTGTCTATACTTCGTGGATTGTCATTCTTTTACATTATGTTTAAACTTTATGTCCCTCTCGTTATGCTACTTTCAAGGGAGGTGCTGCCAGATTTTGTTTTATTTTCCGTCTCTATTACTTTTTTTATGTGGTATAAGTTTTGTGGGAAGGGTTTTTGGTAACATTCATTGTGTGGGATCAATGGGGTGTTACATTATGTCAGCATGATTGATCTCCAAGTATGATTGTGGAGACGCCATCTTAGGTTTATTGTGTGCACTACACTTCCTGGTGCAATTATGGGCATATCCCATGGTTAGTGCTCCTTGTTATTATATATGATCACTAGCTATCTGAGGCTACCAGTCTATTTATATAGCATTGGTCATATGGCTAGTATTGCATTTATTCTTTGCAAAACAATCACACTTTCATGGTAACATGAGTGGTTGAGAAAACAGTAAATGTGTGTCACACCTGTGTGCCCCACCGCCGCCACCAAGGTGAGGCGTGACGTGGCATGGCGCACCACCATCATAGTCATGGTCATATTTTAGGGTAGCCTTTTTTGGTTGGGTACACAAGCTGTGGATCAATTTCTAAATGTAACACTAGGAGTTTCACAACTTAACTTTAGAAGTCATATGTTTGATGACAAAGAGTTACTTGGCCTCTGATTTCTCATGCCCTTTGAGATCTCCTATCCTCTGGTGTCTCCCTAACTATTCAACTCTCCTGACTTACCTATCGAAATCCCAATTTGCTATTGGTTCGCTTAGCTATCACTGCTCAGCTCTTACACGAGCACTACATTCACTACCGAAATCGAGCGCTTTGCCGAGTGCCTAATGCACTCAGCAAAGCCTAAAAAGCACTCGGCAACATCTTTGCTGAGTGTAGCACTCGACAACGTCTTTGCTGAGTGTAGCACTCGGCAAAGAGAGCTCGGTGAATAGTACATCGGCAATGGCTTCTTTGCCGAGTACTTTTTATCGGGCACTTGGCGAAGACTTTGCCGAGTGTCAGTTGGTACTCGACAAAGAAAAGCGGTCGTCACGGCGCCGAGTAACGGAGACAACACCTTTGCCGAGTGTTCTTGGTGACACTCGGCAAAGAAGTTACCTTTGCCGAGTGTCTCCAGCCTGCACTCGGCAACGAGGTCCACTAGCGGGGCCCGGCGTCAGGTTCTTTGCCGAGTGCTCTTGGAGGCACTCGGCAAAGCTTGCTTCTTTGCCGAGTGCCAGGGCCACAACACTCGGCAAAGAAGCTTTACCGGTGCCCAGGTGTTGCTTCTCTACCAAGTGCTATGGCCCTGACACTCGGCAAAGTGACCAGTATACACCTTTTTTATTTGTTTTTTCTATTCCATCCATCCCAACAAAAGATATCACATAATCATCACAGATATCACATATACATCACATATCTCATAAAGACCATAAATCAAACATAAGTATCCAACACTCAAGAACATAAGTCTCAAGTTCTCACATAAGTATTCACCACAAACAAAAAGTATCCAACACAGCATTACCAACAAGTCTAAAGTCTCAAGTATCTCATAAGTCTCAACACTAAAAACATAAGTCTCATCGAGGTGGGCGGCTGGACTGGTGCGGCGATGGGCTGGGCGATCCATGAGGGTTGTTGGATGCCGCCCTAGATTGTCCCTGCACAGAGAAGAGATTGCATATGCTACATCAGATGCATTACCAACATCTAACTACAATTCTGATACTCACAGTAGTATGGAACAGATCAGGGTCAACTGTTGGGAACAATGGTGTTGGGGCTGTCTCTCGACAGCAAGGAGAACCAACACAGGTGAATGGAGATGGCAACAGGGCACTCGCGCGTGATGGCAAAAGCTCTGTTAATCTGGCCTCTCACGGGCACAGTGCGGGGGTATTTATAGGTATCCGTGTGCACGGCGCCTTGCGTTAAGGACGCATGTGCCCTCAGGTACCTAGTTTATCCCCGGAATATTCCTATAAAGCGGGGTTACAAGTTGTAATTACATGTACGCCTTTACAAATTAGGCCCGTAACACAACCGCGGCCACGCAGGGCCTGTTACAATGGGCCCGACCTCATGTGGGCCTCGGGGCCGACCGAGGCCGTGCCGTAGGGAGGCGTTGCCGCAGGCCTTCGTCTGGTGCCGAATCGAGCGGAGGGTCGCCATGTTGTCCCTGGTGTCGATCAAGCGAAGGGTGTCCCTGCCTGCTTTGCCTGTCAGAGCGGGGGCTGAGCTGTGGAGACTTCGGGCGAAGGGTGGCGTTTCTGCCTTCGCTCCAACATTTGCCCTCCGAGGGACCAGTTCGACAAAGTCACCTGGTGCCGAAGACGTCGCTAGATGGCGGAGACGCTGCCCTCGCTCGAAGTGGTTCCGCGGGGGTTTTTGATGTGACCGTTGATGGACATCGTACTGTTGGACTGCGGGTTTTCCGAAGCGTCGCGCCCTGTGGGATTGCGGGTTTCCCGAGGAGCCGCGCCCTGCCTATAAAAGGGGGCGGGGGACGGCGCTGCTTGCACTTTGCCTTCCGCGCTCCGTGAAAACCCTAGCCGCCCGCCGTTTTTCTGCTCCTCTTCTTGTACTGCTCGCTTTGCTCCTCGGAGATCTGGCTCGAGTGAAGCAGACCGCCCGCCGCCGCCGACGGTACGTAGCAATGCCATCCTCTTCTTCTTCCGCCGACGCCACGGCGCCGGCCGCCGCCTCGTCTGAGGAGACGTTGAGTGGCGTGATGGTGGAGGAGCTGCGCGCTGGCGACTCTGTTGATTTTGGTGTGTCGCGGATGACGTCGGCCCGCGTCGAAGAAATGCAGCGCTTGGGCTACTTTGGCGGCGGAGTCGCTCGTGCTCCGGGGACGGAGGAAGTCCCCGAGCCGGAGGGTGAATTGGTAGTTTTCGAGGCGTTCTTCGTCGCCGGTCTCCGCTTGCCTGCGCACCGGTTTGTTGGCGAAGTCCTGCGTAGATTCAACGTGCAAATTCATCAGCTGACACCGAACGCCGTGGTGGCGCTGGCGAAGTATGTCTGGGCGACGACTTCGTACGGCGGACAGCCGTCGGTTGAAGTTTTTGCGAAGAATTACTGCTTGCATTGGCAGAAGAGGGTGATTGAGGGCGGAGTCGCCCAGTTTGGGTCGTGCACATTCACGCCGAAGACCGGCAAGACCACGATGCCAGTAGTGGAGTTGGTTCCGTGCGCCCGCAACAAGTGGGGCAATTGGAATGAATTTTGGTTTTACGTTGCTGAGGCTACTGTCGAAGGCCATGAAGGACTGCCCGTATCTGAGATGTGCTCTCATTATTACTCTGCGTATCCGCACTTCGAAGTAGCAGAAGAGGATGCAGACGAAGGGGCCCTTCGATGCGCCGCCGGCCAGAGCAGTGGTCGTGATTTAGTTGAAGAGTTTGTGGCGTACGGGGTCTGGCCCTTGGCGCACGGCTGGGCGTTGGGCGAAGTGTGCCCTCGCCAGATGCCCTTTCACGGAGGAAGGGTGGTGCGAAGTCCAGCCTTCGCACTGAATTTGCGAAACCGTGACCCGGCCGCCTTTGTGCGTGATGCTGAGGACTTGGCGGTGCGGCTCGTGGGGCGGTACGTGGCGAGGACGGAAGGCCAGCGCAGCTTCGATATTCGCGGCTCAAATGAACGTTTGAACAGGGTCTTCGAACTGAATCAATTGCCGTACGACGGCTACCCTGGACAAGACGAAGCGGACCGCCGTGGGAAGAAGCCGGCGGTGGAGACTGGAGGCGACCCTGCGCTGACGGCCGCCCCCTCCTCAAAAAAGAGAAAATTAGGTACTGCGATGGGAGGAATCGGGGTGTCTGATAGTTTTGCTAGGGAGTTGATGAGGACGTGCGCGGCCCCGGGGGAGAGGATGTCTTCGCCCGAGCTCCGGGAGTCTTCGGCTCGGATGCTGAGGGTTACCGGGGGCTGCTGGCCTAGAAATGTTCCTGTCCCCTGCGCGGCTGAGGAAGACTGTTTTACATCTCGTACGGTTCGTCAGTGGAGGGTTTTTCCTTACGGGCGAAATATCGGTACTGTTGTGTGGGCAGTGATGGACAAGGATCGCCAAGGGGCCGCGCAAAAACGCCAGGCGACCGTAAGGATTCACGACGCCCGGCCGAAAAGGCAACGGGGAACGGCGAAGGCTGCGGCCTCCAGTGGAGGCAAGCCGCCGCTGGCGGCGAAGGCGGGCGCCGCTGCGCCCAGCAAGGCGCCGGAGACAGCGGCGGGCGCCGGAGTCTCCAAGCCGACGAAGGTGGTGCCGCCGGCCAGCGGAGTGGCGGAGGCTGCGAAGGCGGCCCGAGCGTTGCCGCCGCCGGGCGAGCGCGTCGCCGACTTCGGCACCGACATTAGCGTGGACGATTATCTTGGGGGTAAGTCACCCGGCCGCTTGTTATATATATATATATTTTTTTTTTTTTTTTTTTTTTATATATATATATATTTTTTTTTTTTTTTTTGATTGTTGATGCGCTACAGGGTCGGACGAGGGCCGGCTTGTTATAGCTGTGCCTGCCGGGGCAATCGCGGCGGCGAAGGGCGGGGTCCTTGGCGCCGGAGGCGAGGTGTCGGCCCTCGCGAAGGTCAGGGACGAGGCCGGCGCGGCGACCCGCCGGCTGAAGGGAGTGACGGAGGCGCTGAATCAGGCGACGGAGGCGCTGAGTCAGGTCCGCCGAGTTTTTTTTTTTTTTTTTTTTTTTTTTTTTTTTTTTTTTTTTTTTTTTTTTTTTTTTTTTTTTTTTTTTTTTTTTTTTTTTACGGCCCTGGCCTTGTGTGTTCTCTGCAGGTGGCCGACTTCACCAGCCGCACTGCGTCGGGGGCGCTCACGGCAGCCTTATCTGCCGAAGTCGAGAGACTTCGGACGCAACATGCTGACGCTGTCCGTGAGAAGTCTGCCTCCGACAGCAAGTGTCGTAAACTGGCGGACAAGGTGGCCGCCCTGGAGGAAGAAAAGGCTGATCTCCGGCGCCAGCTGGCGGAGGAGAGGAGGGAGGCCAACGAGGCCGTCGCCAAAGAGCAGGCCGCGCAGGCGGAGGCTAGGCTGGCACGGGCGGAGGCCAATCTTGCCAAGGGGCTCGCCGAGGACCTGCGGGGGCGGCTCACCGCTCTGGAGAGCCGCACGAAGGGGGCCGAAGCCGCGGCACGGACGGAGGCCGAACGGACGCGCACGCAGCTTATGGCCACATACCGCGAGCTGGGTGCGCGGACCAGTGACTTCGTGGTGCCGGAGCGAGAGGCCGGACTTCGCTGCTTGGAATGGGTGCAAGAGGAGCTGCGGGAGCTCCCCACTGTCTTGGCTGGCTTAATGTCGTACGCCTCTTTGGTTACCTGCGAGGGGGCGATGAACGCACTCTCTCGCGAAGGGTGCCGGCACTATGAGGCCTTCGACCAGGCAGATGAAGATTTTGGGCGAGACATCTATAAGGTCGAAAACCCCGTGGTGAAGGAGTCCGCCGGCGCCCTCTATGATCGGATGTGGGGTCTGTATGGTGGAGAAGTGGTCAGGGAGCGGGCCGAGGCTGCGAGGGCTCAGGTAACGTTGTCGTTTGTTTGGCGTTTGCTGGATGTGGTCTGTGCGTGTGTTTGCTGACTTTTTGTAAGTTTTGTTTTAGGCGGAGCGAGGCGAGCGGGTGGACGATTTCGGAGCACTGAACGACGCCCTGCCTGACCCGGAGCCGGCCCCGGAGACTACGGGAGACGCACCAGGCGCCCCCGCATCTGCCGCGACAGTTGAAGACCTGCCCGTGAAGGTGGCCGAAGGCGCTCCCGATGCCCTCGCAGCAGCTGCGCCGACTGTCGAAGAGCCGACGGCGGAGGCGGCTGGAAGAATGGCGGGAGCGGCGGCGGAGACAACGGCGGAGGCGCCCGCCGCGTCAGGGCCCTCGCAGGTGGCATAGCGGTTGTCTAGGGTTAGGAAATTTTGGATGTTTGTACTGAACTTTGGTTGCTGCGCAGGTTCAAGATTTTGGGCCTGCGCACGCAACCACTGCTACTGAGTTTTTGGCGGCCTCGACCGCGGAAGATGGTAATCAAAATAGTGGGTCTGCATCTGAGTTTTTTGACTTTGCTGACTCCGGGAGCTCGGTTGAGTGGACTGAGGAGTCGTCGGAGGAGAATTTGGATTATTTTACGGCCCTGGACGTGGCTGCGGCGGAGGCCGCGCCACACGCCGCGGATGCGTCGGATGCGCCAGGCCCTAGCGCCGGGCGCCGTCGACGAAGGGCGGTTGCAAAACGTAGGGTTAGCGCGGAGGAGCGGGCTTTGCTTCGTGTGAGTGGGGCCGGTCGGCAGGAACTGTTGTCTCTGCCGACCGCCGAGGGTGTAGGTGAGGGGGAACTGCGAAGGCTTTTTGCGGGTGAGGAGCTCAGGATAATGTTATTTAATTATAGGGAGATGGGAATTATTCCTAAAGTTGAACCGATGTAGAGTGTGGTGTCCTCGCTTGTGTATGTAGAGTCTTGTATGGTGGAATTGTGTGCCCTCGCGTGCATGTGTGTGAAGGCATTTTGTACTAACTGATTCGTTCGGCTGCGCTGTGCTTGGTTGATTATAATTGGTCTTGGCGTGAATGGTTCGATGTTGTCGTTTCGGCCGTTGTTGTGCTAGTCCACGTGTACCCTTAAGTGTCTTCTGCACCGATAGTCTTCGGTTTGTTTTTTTTTTTTTTTTTTTTTTTTTTTTTTTTTTTTTTTTTTTTTTTTTTTTTTTTTTTTTTTTTTTTCCGCGCTTGCTGTGTCTTCGGCGCGGATAATCGCGATAGACTTAAATTTTTTCCGCACTTGTTGTGCTAATCCGGCTGCACCCGTAGGCGACTTCGGCACAGATAGTCTTCGCGATAGACCTCGATTTTTCTTCGCACTTGTTGTGCTAATCCGGCTGCACCCGTAGGCGACTTCCGCACGGATAGTCTTCGCGATAGACTTAGATTTTTTCCGCACTTGTTGTGCTAATCCGGCTGCACCCGTAGGCGACTTCCGCACGGATAGTCTTCGCGATAGACTTAGATTTTTTCCGCACTTGTTGTGCTAATCCGGCTGCACCCGTAGGCGACTTCCGCACGGATAGTCTTCGCGATAGACTTAGATTTTTTCCGCACTTGTTGTGCTAATCCGGCTGCACCCGTAGGCGACTTCCGCACGGATAGTCTTCGCGATAGACTTAGATTTTTTCCGCACTTGTTGTGCTAATCCGGCTGCACCCGTAGGCGACTCCCGCACGGATAGTCTTCGCGATAGACTTAGATTTTTTCCGCACTTGTTGTGCTAATCCGGCTGCACCCGTAGGCGACTTCTGCGCGGATTTGTCGCACGCGAGGGTGGCTAGCGCTTAGCCTCGCGGTGACCTCGTGGTGGTCGAATGTCGAAGACCGTCAACACGGTCTTTTTCGACGCATGTCTTTTTGCGGGGGATTTTTTACGCATATATTACATGACTCCGCCTCGTTAAAAACCTCACCCCCCGGGAGGAAAAGAGTGCGGGCCGGTGCAAGATTGTTTTTGCAAATTACAAGGGCGAAGACAGCCCTGAAGAATCAAACAAAAAATTTGCGAAGGTTGTCAATGTTCCAGGAATGCTCCAGGTCCTCGCCGGCTTGTGTTGTGAGCCTGTATGCGCTGGGGGAGGCCTTCGTCTTGACGATGAAAGGGCCCTCCCACCTGGGCTCCAGTTTGCCCCTTGACTCCGTCCGAGCTGTCCGAATGAGCACGAGGTCCCCCTCGCTGAACTCCCTCGGGGTGACTGAGTGGTCGCGCCATGCTTTGGTCTGGGCTTGATACTTGTTCAGAGCTTGTAGGGCGAAGACACGGTCTCCGTCGATGAGATCCTTTGAAGTCGGCTCGTCCACATCTGGGACGGCTGACGGGACCGTTCGCGGGGACCCGTGCCTTATTTCCTGCGGGGTCATGGCCTCCGATCCGTATAACAGACGGAAAGGAGTGAACCCGGTCGCCCTGCACTCAGTCGTGTTTAGTGCCCAGACTGCCTCAGGTAAGAAATCGCTCCATTTACCCTTTTTTTCATCGAGGAGCATTTTTTTGATGGCTGTGAAGATTTTTCCGTTGGCGCGCTCCACGACCCCGTTGGACTGCGGATGATAGACTGAGGCGAAGGCAAGCTTGGTGCCAATGGAGAAACAGAAATCCTTGAAGTCTTGGTTATCAAACTGTTTGCCGTTGTCGACCGTTAACTCGGACGGTACTCCGAAGCGGCAAACGATATTCTGCCAGAAGAATTTCTGGGCAGTCTTCGATGTTATTGTGGAGACAGCCCGTGCCTCGATCCATTTGGTGAAGTACTCGACCGCGACGAAGGCGAACTTGAGGTTCCCCTGAGCGGTGGGCAGGGGTCCAACAATGTCGAGACCCCAGCGCTGGAGAGGCCATGTGTGGGCGATCAGCTTTGTGTACTGCGAAGGGCCGCCTGGTCGAGGAGAGAACTTCTGGCAGGCTTCGCAGGACCGAGTGACCCGATTCGCGGCGCAAATCATTGCTGGCCAGTAGAAACCCTGGCGGATCACCTTAGCAGCTAGGGCCCTTGGGCCCGCGTGCGAGCCGCAAGTGCCACTGTGGACTTCACGTAGGATCTGCATGCCTTCGGCCTCGGTGACGCACTTAAGCATTGGTTGGCTGACTCCTTTTTTGTATAGCTGGCCTTCAATCAGAGCGAAGTCCCGGCTTCGATGTCTGAGGCGCTTAGCCTCACTGATGTCAGCCGGGTGATAATACCCCTGCAGGAACAGGGTAATGGGTGCTCGCCAGTCTTCGGTCATGATGAGGTTGACTGTACGGTGGCCCTCGATGTCGTTGGTTATATGGAGCCCTTCGGGGCTCCGGACTGCTGGCGTGCCGATGACGTGGAAGAACACGTCGGAGGGCAGAGTTTCGCCCCTGGCCGCAGCCTTGGCCAATGCGTCGGCCTCCTCATTCTTGGCCCGGTCCACATGCTGCACGGTGAACCCCTTGAACTGTCTCTCAAGACTTCGGATGGCCGCGAGGTACTGCATGAGCGCGGGGTCCTTGGCTGCATAGTCTTTGTCGACCTGGCCGGCGACTACCTTGGAGTCTGTTTTGATGATGCAAGTGGTGACTCCGAGGGCCCTCAGCTTGCGGAGGCCGAGGATGACTGCTTCGTATTCTGCTATATTATTTGTGCACCTGTCGGATTCCAGATTGAAGCTGAGTCGTGCTGCATATCTGTGCTTGACTCCGACTGGTGATGTTATGATTGCAGCGACGCCTGCCCCCGCATGGCACCATGCGCCATCGCAATGGATCGTCCAGACCTTCTCTGTGGTCGGGTCCGGCTGTGTTGCTGGCCCGGTCCAGTCGACGACGAAGTCTGCCAGGACTTGTGATTTGATGGCTGTCCTGGGCTCGAAACTGATGTGGTAGCCGGAGAGTTCGGCTGCCCACTTGGCGATCCTTACCGATGCCTCCGGGTTTCTAAACAATTCGCCGAGCCCCCTATCTGAGGTGACACGGACCTTGAATGCTTCAAAATAATGGCGCAGCTTGCGCGAGGACATAACGACTGCGTAGGCGATCTTCTCCAGCTCTGTCATGTTGCATTTGGACGGAGTCAGGACCTCGGAGACGTAATAAACAGGGCACTGTCTGACAGCGCCTTCGACTGTCTGCTCCTGCACTAGTGCCGCGCTGACCGCGTGCGGCGAAGCCGCGACATAGAGCAATAAGGGGAGCGAGGAGTCGGGGCTTGTGAGGGTGGCCAGTTCCGTTAAGTACTGCTTTAATGAGGCGAAGGCCGCTGCTTGCTCCGGCCCCCAAGCGAAGTCTTTTGCGCCGCGGAGAGTTTTGAGGAAAGGAAGACTTCGCTCGGCCGACCTGGAAATGAATCTGTTGAGAGCAGCCAATCTGCCTGTCAGACGCTGGACATCCCTGGTGGACTGCGGAGGCGACATGTCGATGATGGCCTGGATCTTGGTTGGGTTGGCCTCGATGCCGCGGTGTGACACCAGGTAGCCCAATATCCTGCCCTGGCGAACACCGAAAACGCACTTTTCCGGGTTTAAGCGGAGTCGTGCGTCTCGCATGTTTGCGAATGTCTCGGCCAGGTCGGCGAGGTGGTCCTCCTTATTTTTGCTGGCGACGACGATGTCGTCGACATATGTAAATATATTTCTGCCGACCTGGCCCTCGAGTACTGTTTTGGTGAGTCTGGAGAATGTGGACCCGGCGTTCTTGAGACCCTCCGGCATTCTGATGAAGCAATAGGTGCCGAAGGGTGTTATGAAACTGGTGCTGGCCTTGTCTTCCTCCTTCATGTATATCTGGTGATAGCCGGAGAAGCAGTCGAGGAGAGACATGACCTCGCAGCCGGCCGCGCTATCGACTATTTTGTCGATCCGCGGCAACGGGAAATTGTCTTTTGGGCAGGCCTTATTGAGACTGGTGAAGTCTATGCACATTCGCCATTTCCCGCTTTTTTTCTGCACCATTACAACATTGGAGAGCCATGTGGGATAAGCCACTGGCTCAATAAATTTAGCCTCTAGGAGGCGGTGCACCTCCGCCTTGGCGGCCTCTGTCTTTTCATCGGACATTTTGCGAAGCTTTTGCTTTCTTGGTCGCACCGAGGGGTCGATCCCCAGACCGTGCTCGATTATGGATCGGCTGACTCCGACCAGGTCGAGGGCGGACCAGGCGAAGACATCTTTATTTTTGGCCAGGCAGCAGAGAAGCTTCTCTTCTTCATGCGGGGTAAGGTCTTCGCTGATGGTGACTGTCTGCTTGGGCGTTGCCTGATCGAGGGGGACAGTCTTGGTCCCATCCTGACTCTGCAACTGAGCCTTGGCGTGCTGCTTGTCAGTGGGGCTGGCGGGCGCAGGGACCTCGCACTGTGTCGTGAGACAGTGCACGTTCCTCTGACCAGGCACGAAGTCCCGCTCTATGTTGCGCGCAGCTTGCTGGTTACCGCGGACCGTAATTACGCCCAGAGGGCCTGGTATCTTCATGCACAAATACAGTCCGTGGATGGCAGCTTCAAACTTATTGATGGAGCCCCGACCCATGATGGCGTTGTATGGATATACCATATCCACGATGTCAAAAGTCACTTGCTCGCTTCGGGCATTGGGTGCTACACCGAAGGAGAGGGGCAATTCTATTTTGCCGACGGGGAAGGTGCCCTTGCCGCCGAAGCCATACAACGGGTTGTCCGACGGCTTGAGCAGGCTGTGGCTGATGCCCATGCGATCGAAGGCATGGAGGAAGATGATGTCCGCCTGGCTGCCGTTGTCGACGAGGACCTTGTGCAGGTCCCAGCCTGCCACGCTGCAATTGATGACCATGGCATCGCAGTGGGGGGCACTGCGCAAGTCGACGTCCCGTGCGTCGAAGGTGAGCGGTATGTGGGACCACTTCGTCTGCACAACTGGGCCCGTGACAGCGACATGGTTTACGCTGCGGTAGTGGTCCCGCTTCTGCCGCTTGGTGTCGAAGTCGGTGCTGGACCCCCCAGTTATCATATGAATGACTCCGCGATACGGTTGATCGGCGAAGTCTTCCTGTTTTGGGGCGTGGGGGATGTTTTGTTGTTGCTGGTGTGGTGGTGGAGGCGGAGGATGTACGATTTGTACTTCCTGATGATGTTGGTAAGCGTGGTGCGGTGGATGCGGGGCGGGAGCGTGGATATATGGTGGAGGGGGTGGCTGGTAATTATGCGCGACAATTCTGGGGTTGTCGGCTGGCTGCGCCCTCGCCATTCTGTCTCTGGTGGCCTTTACTTCGGGGCAGTCTTTAGTTTGGTGGGCGCAGTCTTCGCCATGGAAAAGGCAGTAAAATCGGCGCGGCGGAGGGAGTGGCTGCGCACGCCCTCGGCCCCTGCCGCGAGTTCCACTTCCGCGGCCCTGGGGGGGATATTCTTGGCGACGAAGGGGGTCAGCGGCCGGCTGCTGGTTGGCGATGTTGTGCACTTGCTGCTGACCGCGGCCATCCCGACCGGAGTCTGGCTGCGGAGTCCTTGTCCACGTGCGGCTGGACTGCGGAGCATCTTTTGGCTTCCGCTGGGACTCAATCTTGCGCTGGTGGAGCTCCTCGGACCTGGCGTACTTTTCAAACAGCTGGTATAACTCTTGGAGGTTCTTGGGCGGGTCCCTGATGCAATGGCTGTAAAGGACGCCCGCGCGAAGACCACTGATAGCATAATGGATGGCAATCTGGTCATCGACTGAGGGTAGCTGTGATTTGAGGGTCAGGAATTTGCGGTAATATTCCCTCAGGGTCTCCTTCTCTAGCTGCTTGCAGAGCGAGAGCTCGGCCAGGGCGTCGGTGTCCGGGCGGTACCCCTGGAAGTTGAGGAGGAACTTGTCCCGGAGACTTCTCCAGGAATCGATGGACAACGGGGGCAACCTGGTGAACCAGGTGAGCGCGGGGCCCTCGAGGGCGATGATGAAGGACTTTGCCATTGTGGCGTCGTCCCCTCCGGACGATGCGACGGCGACCTGGTAACTCATTATGTATTGAGCCGGGTCGGTGCTGCCGTTGTACTTGGGGTAGGTCCCAGCCCGGAAGTTAGCTGGCCACGGCGTCACTTGCAGGTGAGGCGCCAGGGGGCTTCGCTCATCGAGATAGTTGACCCCTTGGAATGGCGCGGCGTGCTGGAAAGTGAAGTCGCGCTGGGGGAAACGCGGGTCCTCCGGTTGTGCGCGGTGTTGCAGGGGTGGCCCATGCTGCAGGCCGGGGTGGCCCTCGCGCGTGTCTTCGTTTTGTGCGCGCTGCTGGAGGGATGATTCGTGCCGCGGGCTGAGGTGGCCTTCGCGCTGCATCAGCGCGATCTCCCGCTCGAGTTCCTGGGCCTTGAGTTCTTCGTCGCGGATCATCTGCCGCACTTTGGCGAGTGCAGACACACGCTGGCGCTTGGCCTCCAGTATCTCCTTCTGCCTCTGGAGGTTGCGGTTCTTGAGGCGCAGGGCGCGCAGCTGTAGTTGTTCCTCTGCTGAGATGCCGAGGACCTCACCGTCCTCGGCGAGGTCCGCGCCCTCCGGTGGTGCGAAGCCTGAGGGAGGTGCGAAGCCTGGGGGAGGTGCGAAGCCTGAGGGTTGTCCCTCGGGGTCGCTGGTGCGGAGGGTGTCGTCTTCGGGGGCCTCTTGGTGGGTGGATTGGGTGAGGGCGAGGGCCTTGCCCTTTCTTGCGGCGAGCAGTGCTGCCTTCGCAGCCTCGTCAGCCTTCGGGTTAGCTCTCTTGGGTGCCATCGCGGGTGGTTGTCTCGTAGCACGAACGGTGGGCGCCAAATGTTGGGGCTGTCTTTCGACAGCAAGGAGAACCAACACAGGTGAATGGAGATGGCAACAGGGCACTCGCGCGTGATGGCAAAAGCTCTGTTAATCTGGCCTCTCACGGGCACAGTGCGGGGGTATTTATAGGTATCCGTGTGCACGGCGCCTTGCGTTAAGGACGCATGTGCCCTCAGGTACCTAGTTTATCCCCGGAATATTCCTATAAAGCGGGGTTACAAGTTGTAATTACATGTACGCCTTTACAAATTAGGCCCGTAACACAACCGCGGCCACGCAGGGCCTGTTACAATGGGCCCGACCTCATGTGGGCCTCGGGGCCGACCGAGGCCGTGCCGTAGGGAGGCGTTGCCGCAGGCCTTCGTCTGGTGCCGAATCGAGCGGAGGGTCGCCATGTTGTCCCTGGTGTCGATCAAGCGAAGGGTGTCCCTGCCTGCTTTGCCTGTCAGAGCGGGGGCTGAGCTGTGGAGACTTCGGGCGAAGGGTGGCGTTTCTGCCTTCGCTCCAACAAATGGAGGTGGTGGAGTGAAACCCTGTGCGGCACCAAGGCTCTACTTGTACTGGAACATCCCCGCCATCCTCGCCTCCATCTCCTGATGTTCCCTCCTCTTTGTTTCTAGCTGGGTCTGTAGTATTCCAAGCGAATGTTATAGTAACTCAAAGAGAAGGTATATAACTAAAGGAATGATGATTTACAGAAGCACTAACCTCGAGTTGTTGTATGCGATGATGTGAGCTATCCTGCCGAGGTCTTATGGATGTACTCGAGCCAGTGCTCCTTGCTCGCACCTGAGACAGAGTGGGAGTGGACGACGAGTCGATTGCCCCGTCGGCAATCCAGTACCGCCCATGTCTCTTGCCTCCTTCGACCCTCATGAGGACATTGGGGTCGATCTGCTCGGTCCTAGGATCGTATTCTGGGCCATGGACCTCATGTGCCATGGCGGTGTAGCATTAAGGCGGTTGTAGATGGCGGGGTTGCTTTACGCCTCGGGCTCGTCATCCGGGTTGTAGGTGACGTCGGACGTCGCCTTGCCCTTGTGGGCCATAGCATAGGCCGAGAAGATGGACCAAGGCTGGCCACCATGTGACGCCGACTGCAAGAAAACCAATGAGATATTTAGAAATAATATCTAATCCATTGTTATGTACCTAAATAAAAAAGAGGGCGTACCCATGCTTCTGCATATTGGCCTAGGCTGCGGCTGCCTTGGTGGTGGGAGGGACCTTGCATCATCAGACGTCGTTCCCGGCTAGCGTTGTGCGCCTTGTCCCACTCAGGCTAGCACCACCTATCCACCATCTGCTCCCAGCACAGAGGATCTGCGGCGCACCAATATGGAATCATCTACAAAGTAAACATGTACACTGCATATCAGAAGATAAAATTAAATTCATGCATGGAGTACTGGTACCAAACATGCATGACTTTACCTGTAGGTACTAGTCCCTAGTGAACGACATGGTTCGGGCTTGCTGCTTGGTCATCTTCTCCCAAGGATAGAGCCGTGGTAGCTGATAATGGCCTGGATTCGTGCCTCATAGTGCATGTCCTCGACGAGCTTCTTACAGCTTGTGGTGGCCACCACATCCGCCCTAGCCTCATATCCAGCCTCGCATCTGAAGAAATCCTGCATACAAAAACAATGTATCCATACATTATTTCAAGAATGTGCAACGAATGCGACATATTTTACATTATAGTAAGACTTACGCACAACTCTTTGTTTGGGGCCTTCGTCCTTCGAAGGTCCTCAAAAACGTGATTTAACAATATCTTCCAAGTGTGACATATGAATAGGTACCTTTGGACTCGGGCTAAAAGCATGTAAAAGCATGATCGTGATGAAGGTTGGAGTTGCTCCGAAGCTACGTGCAGGGGAGCTTCGGCTAAATGGCGGAAAAAGGAACCGACTTAAAGGGGAAAAGGCTATCTAGTCCTCATAGAATTATATATAAGTCAATAATAGATGTAAAGGGCATGAATGTAATTTCTCACAGGCTGCGTCCTGTGCCTATAAATAGATGAACAGTACCCCATACTATTCATGCTGACTTGTACTTGCTCGTGCTTCACGCTTGTACTTTTACCTTCTGTCAAGCCAAAGGTAAATTTGTAATTCAATATTGTTTCTATTTTTCCATGATAATATAATATAATGAGGATGAATTGACAATGTTATATAATTATTCATGGTATCTCTTACATTTCATATGCTTCTCCTTTTATTAACACATACCGCGATGATGAAGGTATGTCCTTCATGACCTTCGTCTGAGGATCATTATATCCAAAGGGAAATAATGCTTCGAAGGACGAAGGGCATTAACATTTAACATTTTATGTTGCCTTGTTCTTAATTCATAGCACTTGAGAACTGTTAGAATGTAAACCTACGGCCCATGGGCCTGCCCATAGCGGCTCCCCTAATGGCCTATATGTATCCACTGATTAGCACTATTGATGGTAATCAAAATATTCTCTCATGGTATCACGGAAAGGATGATTTCTACGCTTCCGCTAGTCACGGAGCCACCGCTGTTGTGCCTCTCGCCGGCCTCTAGCGCCGTCGCCGAGGGTCTCTCGCCGGCTCCACTTCCCCCTCCCTCCCTCGCCCCTTCCCATGGCGCCCGCTGGTGATGCCCAGCGAGTTGCCGCAGAGGAGGAGGAGCGCCGCCAGCGCCAGGCTGCCGAGGCTGCTGCCAAGGCCGCGACCGACCGTGAAGCCGCCCTCGACGCCCTAGAAGCCAAGGATGTTGCCGTCCACGCCCAGGCCCTGGCGGTTGTCAACATCAAGGTGTTGATTCCCATCACCCTCGATCGCCTCGCCAACAACTACGATCGCTGGCGAATACTCTTTCTCGTCGTGCTTGGCAAGTACGCCCTCACCGACCACATCCTCTCCGACGACGCGCATCCGACGCGCTCGTCATGGGTGCAGATGGACTACACAGTGCTGACGTGGATCTACGGCACCATCAACTCTGATCTACAACAGCAGGTCATGCTCAAGGACCCCTCCGCTCGCGTCGCCTGGACCGTCCTCGACAACGAGTTCCTAGGGCAGCGAGAGTCACGCGCTCTCCTGCTCTCCGCCGAGTTCCGCCAATTCAAGCAGGGTGCTCTCAACATCACCGACTACTATCGGAGGTTGGAGACGATGGCGAGCGCTCTCGCTGAGTTCGGTGATCCTGTTGGCGACCGAACTCTCGTGTTGATGCTGATCCGCAGTCTCAACAGAACTTTTCGTCACATGATGTCCCACCTGAAGCTTCACCGCCCCTTCCCCACGTTTGATCAGGCGCGCACGCTTCTCCTCCTCGAGGAGATTGACAACAAGGACACTGCCGGCGTTGAACCACCACCACCCGCCCTCTTCGCATCTGGTGGATTCACCGGCGGTGCTCCCCAGCGCCCCCTGGCGGACCTCCTTGCGGGCAGGCTGGGGGCTACAATGGCGGGCAGGCAAGTAGCTACACCGGTGGCAACGGCGGGCAGCGCAACAACCGCCGTCGCGACCGAGGCAAGCACAACGGCGGCACACCCAGTGGTCCTGGCGGCCACGGTGCTGGACAGGGTGGCGGCCCTCAGCCTGGACCTCCACCGTCGCTGGCTTCCATCCTCAACCCGTGGGCTGGCACGATTCAAATGTGGTCGCACCCCTATGGCCCTGGCAGCGTCGTGCCTCCTCTTTCTTCGGTGCCGTTTCAGTAGCCCCCTGCTGCGTTCCACGCGCAACAGCACCCATACTGCATGCAGCAGCAGGGGCCCTACCTGCCACCACAAGGGGCGCTCGGTGCTCCTCCCAGTTTTGGCTACGGGGGTGTGCCATCCTCATCGATGACGTATGCTGCTTCCAACCAGCAGCAGTCCCCCTAGACTCCCATGGCTATCGGGTCCTGGAATCAAGGCTCCTTGATCGACAACTTCAACACTATGTCGCTCAACGTGCCTTCCCCTGCGGCTGAGTGGTACCTCGACTCGGGGGCTGGCTCTCACATGACTCACAACGCTGGTATACTCAACTCCTCCTATCCCCCAACCTCCTATCCTTCATCCATCATTGTCGGTAACGGGGCGTCTCTTCCTGTTACTTCCGTCGGGTCCTCCTCTTTTATCACGCCTTGTCGGTCACTTGTTCTTTCCAATGTTCTGGTTGCTCCTGGCATTATTAAGAATTTGATTTCCATTCGTCGCTTCACCACTGATAATAATTGTTCTATAGAGTTTGACCCGTTCGGTCTTTCTGTGAAGGATCTTCAAACCAGGAGCGTGATCGCCAGGTGCAATAGTTTGGGTGACCTCTACCCGTTCTTTGTTGCACCCGTTACCAGCACCACCGCCCTCACAGCCACTGCTGCCACGTCTACCCTCTGGCATCGCCGTCTTGGTCACCTCGGGTCTGATGCTCTGTCCAAGCTCATTAGCTCCAAAGTCATTTCATGTAATAAGTGCACCACTGAACCTTTATGTCATGCCTATCAATTAGGTCGTCATATACGCCTTCCTTTCAGTGTGTCCACCAGTCGTGCGTCTAAACCTTTTGATCTTATTCATTGTGATCTTTGGACGTCTCCTATTATTAGTGCATCGGGGTATAAATATTATCTTGCGATTTTAGATGATTGCACTCACTATACCTGGACTTTTCCTCTTCGTCTAAAGTCTGAGACGTTTGCTACTCTGTCTAATTTTTTTGCTTATGCACACACACAATTTGGTGCATCCGTTAAGGCGGTCCAGTGCGACAATAGACGTGAGTTTGATCACTCGTCGGCTCGCACGTTCTTTCTCACCCATGGCACCATCCTACGCATGTCGTGCCCTTATACATCCCAACAAAATGGTCGTTCCGAGCGTATTCTTCGAACAATCAATAACATTGTTCGGTCACTTATTTTCTAGGCTAGTCTATCCCCCGCCTACTAGGCTGAACCCTTCACACTGCCACATATCTTCAAAACCGTCATCCTATGAAAACCCTAGCTGGCCGCACCCCCTACCTCGCGCTTTTTGGCACTCCTCCATCCTATGGTCATCTTCGCGTGTTTGGATGTACCTTTTATCCTAACTTGTCATCCACTGCCACCCATAAATTTTCACCCCGCTCCACTCTATGTGTCTTCCTTGTTTATTCCACTGATCACAAAGGTTATAGGTGTCTTGATCTTCACTCCAATAGGATTATTGTGTCCCGACATGTTGTGTTCGATGAATCATCCTTTCCCTTCGCCAACATGTCCACATCACCGGTTGATCCTAATACTCTAACGTTTTTGGGCGATGATGACACCACCACTTTGCCCATTGGGCCTAGTGCTGCTCCTGTAGGTACTTTAGCCATCAATGCGGCTGATCCACCACCTTCGCCGATCGCGGGCGGCTCGACCTCCCTGTCGTCTGGCGCACTGTCCACCGGTGGGCCTGGCGCTTCTGCCCCTGAGGACACGTTATCTCAGGTAGCTGCCAGTAGCGCCCCAAGCCTGCACCATACCGCTGCCCCTGCTCCACAGGTTGCTGCTAGCGGTACTAAGCGCACAGTCTCCACCGGTCCGCTCGCCATCCCGCCGGTGGCCAATGCCCACAGCATGCACACTCGGGGGAAATCTGGCTTCACTCAGCCGGTTGATCGACTCAACCTCAGCGCGACTGCCCTCTCTCCGCTGCCGGCGTTGTTCAGGTCCGCTCTTGCCGACTCGAACTGGCGTGCCGCTATGCAGTCTGAGTTCAACGCTCTCAAGGCCAATGACACCTGGACCTTGGTACCTCGGCCTCCCGGAGTCAACATTATTACTGGTAAATGGGTTTATCGGCACAAATTTCTGCCAGATGGTACTCTTGACCGTTACAAGGCTCGCTGGGTTTTGCGTGGTTTCACCCAACGTCCTGGTATTGATTATGATGAGACTTTCAGCCCGGTTGTGAAGCCAGCCACAGTCCGTGTGGTTCTTACCTTGGCTCTCTCTCGGTCTTGGCCTATGCACTAGCTTGATGTCAAGAATGCTTTTCTTCATGGTCAACTGACAGAGACAGTGTACTCTACTCAGCCTTCTGGTTTCCTTGATTCATCAAGGCCTGATTATGTTTGCCGCCTCAACCGGTCACTTTATGGGCTCAAGCAGGCTCCGCGCGCTTGGCGCACACGGTTTGCTTCCTTCCTCACTTCGATTGGGTTTGTGGAGGCGAAGTCTGATGCCTCCTTATTCACCTATCACCGTGGTAGTGAAGTGGCTTACCTCCTTCTGTATGTTGATGACATTGTGCTCATAGCCTCGTCGCAGAGTTTTCTTCGGCAGGTTATATCAGCTCTTCGCCAATAATTTTCTATGACTGACATGGGTCCACTTCATCACTTCTTGGGTATTTCGGTTGAGCGTCGTGCTGATGGATTGTTTCTTTCACAGCGTCAGTATCTCCTGGATATTCTGGACAGGGCGGGCATGCGTGACTGCAAGCCTTGCAGCACCCCCGTAGAGACTCACTCCAAATTGTCCGCTGATGGTACTCCTGTGACAGATCCCACTCACTATCGCAACATTGTTGGTGCCTTGCAGTACCTTACCTTTACTCGTCCAGATATCACCTTCGCAGTTCAGCAGGTGTGTTTGTTTATGCATGACCCCAGAGAGCCTCACTTAGCTGCTATGAAGCGGATCCTACAATATTTGCAGGGCAGTCATGATCTCGGCCTTCACTTCTATCGAAGTGCACCACTTGACCTTACAGTGTACTCTGATGCTGATTGGGCAGGATGTCCAGACACTCGCCGTTCCACCTCCGGGTATGCTGTGTTCCTTGGGGACAATCTTGTTTCATGGTCTTCCAAGCGTCAGGCAATAGTATCCCGTTCGAGTGCTGAGGCTAAGTATTGTGTCGTGGTCAATGGTGTTGCAGAGGCTTGTTGGCTGCGTCAGCTACTTGGCGAGCTTCGCTGCCCTCTTCATCGAGCTGCCATTATTTAATGTGACAATATAAGTGCTGTTTACCTCTCCACCAACCTAGTTCAGCACCAACGTACTAAACATGTGGAGATTGACCTACACTTCGTTCGTGAGCGCGTCGCCCTTGGAGAAGTTCGTGTTATGCATGTTCCTACTTCTTCACAGTACACTGATATCTTCACCAAGGGGCTTCCGACATTGGTGTTTACAGAGTTTAGGTTCAATCTTAATGTTCGCAGTACTCACAGTTCCGACTGCGGGGGTGTGTTAGAATGTAAACCTATGGCCCATGGGCCTGCCCATAGCGGCTCCTCTAATGGCCTATATGTATCCACTTATTAGCACTATTGATGGTAATCCAAATATTCTCTCAAGAACAAGTCTCCAACATTTGCGCCCACCTCCGGTGAACCCTTATCGACCACATTCGGCAAGCACTGACCTTCGTCATGCCGCCGAAGAAAGCTTCAGCGACAGGGGCTGCTGCACTGTAGCCACTGGACCCAAACCAGGAAACTCTTTCTCTCCGAGAAGCTCAGAGCCAGAAAAGAAAGGCCACCAGTCCAACGCTCCAGGAGGAAGAGTTGGACCAAGAGATCAGGAATATGGAGATCATTCATCAACAAGTACAAAGAAAGAAGGAGAAGATGGCGCGACTGGCTGATCTTCAGAGGAAGATCGACGAAGCCACTGAAGAAGTGCATCATCTTGCTCAAGATGAACAAGAGCGAAGGCCCCAACACAAAGAGCTTCGTCAAGAAGGCTTATTCAACGAGGATGGATGGTATGATGATTTTAATCATGATGCCTTTACTTTTGATGATGCTTCTCCCTTGGCAGCAGAACTGCAGGCTACCCCAAGGCCCTCGTCATACAAGCCATCTTAGCTTCCCATGTATGATGGGCATTCAGATCCAAAGCAGTTTCTGATGAGCTACAAAGCAACTATATCTTCGTATGGAGGCAATACTACAGTTATGGCAAAGTCCTTCGTCATGGCAGTCCGGAATATAGCCCAAACATGGTATTCTTCTCTTCGCCTAGGGACTATCACGTCGTGGCAGAAGCTTAAGGACATGTTGGTTACCAGCTTCCAAGGTTTTCAAATGAAGCTAGTCACAGCTCAGGCTCTGTTCCAATGCACGCAAGACCACGAAGAATACCTTCAGGCATATGTACGAAGGTTCTTGCGATTGAGGACGTAAGCGCCTACGGTGCCCAATGAGATTGTCATTGAGGCCATGATCAAGGGTCTTCGCCCAGGACCTACTGCCCAATATTTCGCCAGGAAGCCCCCACAAACTCTAGAGAAGCTGCTCCAGAAGATGGATGAGTACATCCGAGCTGACAATGATTTTCGCCAAAGAAGGGAGGAAGCTTACAGATTCTCCAAAATGACCAGGGGCTTCGGAGGAACAATCCATCCGAGGCATGTCAGGTCAATCCATAACTCCACTCAAAGTGACGACAAAGGAAGTCGGTCTCAGAGGTCACAATATACCTCACAATCTTCGGGGCAACAGCAAAGCTCTTTCAGGCCACCAGCTCCAAGGGGCAGAGGCGCCAGGGGCTTCGGAGGAAGATTTGGGGATCAGCCTAGAAAGATTTACTGCTTATTCTGTGGTGAGGACAAGGGCCATACTACAAGAATGTGCCATGTCACCATTCAGAAGCAAAAGGAAATAACAGAAGCCGAAGCTCGGCAGAACCAGCCGAAGCAGGTCTTACACACTGCTTCGTGTCACTCTCCTTACATAGCAGAGTATGTGAACAATCATCCTGCAGCTTCTGTCGCTTCGGCTAGCCATTCACAGGCTTCCTGGCCACAACTCCCGCCTCCGCCAGCACTACAACCGACCTATTCCCGAAGCCAGCAGCCAGAAGGGCGCCAGCACTCTCAACAGCAACGAGAATTCAGGGAGGAATCCGAAGCTCGCACAGTCAACAGTACTGTGCCAGAATCAAAGCACATCTATTGAGAGATATCCTACCTCTGAAACATTTTTACGTTCATTGTCGTTTTGTTTTTAACAAGGAACAATCAATGTAAACCTAGTTTTAATTTCTTGTAATAACTTCGCTCCTGTCAGAATTAAATATATCTTCTTCACAGACTTACGAAGCTCAAAAATTGCTGAAGCTCAAAAGACGTTCCTAAGGGAATGCAGAGCTAAAAACCACAGTGCAAGTTTCACCGAAGCTACAAAAAGTCGTTCCTAAGGAGCGCAGCGTAAGTTTGCCGAAGCTACAAAAAGTCATTCCTAAGGGAGCGCAGTGTAAGTTTTCTGCTCAAAAGTCGTTCCAAAGGGAATGCAGAGCCAAATACCGCCGAAATATAAGGCGAAGCGCGAAAAGTCAACGCGAAAAATACAGCCGAAATAGAAGGCGAAGAAGTTCAAAAGACGTTCCTAAGGGGATGCTAAACTTACACCGAAAAATAAGCAGTGAAGCCGAAAAATAAGCGGCAAAGAGATTTTGATCGTTCCTAAGGGGACGCAGAGATTGTGTGTTTCAGCGTGGGTGTGTGTCTTCGGCATTAGCATCATTCTTTGCATCATATCATCACATAATCTCACATAGCATCGCATCATACATCATATCACACCAATGACACGAATTGGAAACGAAGTCGATCTTCGGAGAATGCTTTACAAAAATGAAAAGGTGCTAAGGCACAAAGTAAGCTGAGAATTACAGCTTCATCAGCTCTGATGTGGAAAAAGAGATCTATTGTTTTCGAAGCATTGATGTTTTTATAGAGCTTGGATGTTCTTTATGAAATGTGGATATTCTCACGAAGCATAAATATTCTTCTTTACGAAGCATGAAAAGAAGGGAATGTGTTTTTTCGCCGAAGGCTAAAAACGATATGTATATAAAAGTTTCATGCATCGTAAAGAAGTAAATTGCAAAATAGTTTACATATTAGATTCAAAATTATACACATCAAATACTACAGACTTAGTTCAACAAATGTTACATTAATCGCCTAAGAACGTTTTTACAATAACTACTATTCTTCCTTCAGAACCTTCTCCGCAACTTCGTTAAGCAATTTGTTAACGACTTCGTCAACAATAGATTTGGCTATGTTGATGATTTCTATTGTTTTCTTCGTTTCTGGGTCGGCCAGGGGGTCGAACGGCTCCGGTGGAGGAGATAATTCAGCTGTGGTAGAAAAAATCAATCAGTTCGAAGTCACGAAAACAAACAACAAAGCTAAAGGCCATTAAACGATACCTATCAGTCTCTCGCATTCTGCAGCTTCCTCAGCTTTTTTCGCTGCTTCTCAAGCGTCATAAATATCTTTTTCACTTTTCTTCATTATTTCGTTAGCCATTTCTCGGCCGCCATTTTCCCAGATGTCAGTGTAAAATTTTCCGCCCATTAAACTTGCTTCGGCCGAGGGATCCTTTGTGTCATCCATGGAGAGGGCAGCTTCGGCCTGGGCCAAGGGTTTAACATGATTGCAACCCGCCTTCTCCAAGATGGCTGAAACTCCTCTCGCACCAGAGAACGCACAGACATCCCCGCGATCACTTAAAATTTCCTCAAAAGCTTCGGCTTCTCCGCTTATCCACTCGATAACACGCTCAGGGTCGCCTCGTATGAAATTATCTTCATTTGAATAGGTTCCCACGTTGGTGAAGCTAGCCTTTATCTTCTCCACGCAGCCCAAAGATTTTTCAAAACATCTTTCCTTGGATGCGCGAAGTTCTTCAACTGTTTTTTCTAAATAGTTTTTCCAATATTCACTGGCCTCTCGGTTAGCCTCTGCGACAGCGCATTTTTCTTTTGGCCTCTGCTAATTGTTTCCGAAGGTCTTCGATTTCATTCTTTTGGACCTCAGCTTGAGCTTTGGAACTAGCTTCGTCTTCTTTTACTTTGTTTACCAATGAAATTAATATCTTGTCTTTTTCAAGGCCTTCGTTCCTTAGTTCAATCACCTCTGAACGAAGGTTGTTCAGAGCCATCGTATACCCTTCATCTTCAATGTTTTTCTGTGCTCTAAGGGCATTGCTAAGGATTAAGCCCTGCAAGAGGAGGACAAGATCAAGTATAAACAAATGAAGTAATTTGTTTTCAAATACAAAATTGACTTTTATACCTTTATGCTATTATATGCTAAGCTGTCAGCCAGTTCATCCTTTGATAGTATTGAAAGGCCATCTTCTAGCTTTGGAAATCCGAAGCTTCTACCCATCTCCCGGCAGACGTATATCTCTTTACTATGCAGGAGATAGTACAAAAAATCTTCCTCTCCACTGCCATTAAGCACTAATGCCCCCTTCGGGTATTTTAATTTTTGGGCATAATGTAGTGCTTCTAGTTTTTGTGCTTGAGAAAGTCTCTTCCCCGAAGCATGGCAAATGATGTAATCAGTGCTTTCTTTTGAAGCTTCGGAGGTAGGAGCTTCTGCCCTTTCAGACGCAACTTGTTCTCTCGCCTTTTCTTCAATTACGACAGGCTCTGTCTCAGAAGACTCTAAAGGCCCAGCTTCAGTATCAGCTTGAATTACTACAGCTTCAATTTCGGCCGGCTTTGTTTCAGCTTTGGTTTGCGCTTTCGAAGCCTCGACAATTTTCCTTGAAGGAGTAGAGTTCAAAGTCTTTACTGTTTCTAACACATCTAGTACATTTGCCATCCTTCTCCTCTTGGGAGTTGCGGCAGAACTTTTTTGTGCCTTCGGCGCTGTTACTTCTGATGAAGGGCTTAAAATTTCTAACACTTTTGTTTCTCCAATATTTGACTCTTCAGCCTTATCCTTATCAGTCTTCGACTCAGCTAGCTCAGCTGAGGGTAGCTTCGGCATTGTAGTAGGCTCTTCAGTCCTTTGCGTAGGAGGAGCAGTTTCTCTTGATTCAGCAGCTGAAGAGGCCTCCCCGCCAAACTCAGGCACCACGGCCGGTTCAATATAACGTGGCCAGTGGGTAAGTACCTTCATCTTTTTGCTCGCAGCCTTCGGCACTGGTTCAACCGAGGCGGCTACAGCAGTAGCTTTCCTCTTCTTCCCTTGCCCCCACAGCGGGTAGCGGTAGTCGGGGTAGATGAAGCCAATAGCATCAAAAACTCTGTTCAATCTCTTCTTTCCCCGACTTCCGAAGGCTGTGGATAATGCATTATCTTCTGCCTTGGAATATGATCCAAGCAGTTCATCACTTGTAACTTCGATGCATTTTAGCTAGTCATTGTTTGGTTCATCGAATTTATCTCCATATCTGAATGTATACTTCAGTCGGACCAGTTCACCTTCGCTAGAATTGGTGATGGTCTCCTTCGGCATTTCCTAGCTCTCTACAAGCGGCCATACTCTAAATGCTATGTGCTCTTGAATTAAATCTCTCGTACCAATAAAGAAGCAGACAGTACCAAATGCCTTCTAGCATGCTTCGGCGGCTTCATCGATTTCAACCTTCGGCTTTCGAAGGCCAAAGCGGGACCATATGGGGCGCATAATAACCTCCTTGATATCCTCCCTCACTATCAAGTCATTCTTCACATAGAACCATTCTTCCATCCAATTTCCCGGCCATCTCTTCCAAAACGTTGGCACTGGGTGGCTTGTGTTGGGACGGGCGATAAATCCATAACAACCAAAGTTGTTGTGATACTGTTGTTTCCACGTGGCCTTTGTCTCATACAGAAGTTCGTGCATGCTACAGAAGCATTTTGCGCTTGGCTCTATCCCTTGGCTTCTTACTGCCCAGACGAAGACTCCCATCCTCAATATGGCTTCGGGGGTCAATTGATGAAGGAAAATTTGGAAGGTTTTCAACACTTCAACCACAAACCTGCTCAGTGGGAACCGAAGCCCAGCTTTGAAGAAGCTTCGGAAAATCACAACTTCGTTCTCCTCAGGCGCAGGAACATTGTTTTCTCTGCCAGCCCTCACAATAGACATATCCCGAAAGTACCTTCCCCTCATGTTTTCGAGGTGACTTTGCTTGATGGTCGATTTTCCGAAAATTGCATGACTTGGTCTCGAGGGTCGGTCCTCAGAATCTTTGCCTCCACTTTCTGCATCATAACTATCACTGTCACCAGTATCTTCAGACAGGCCCTCCAGTATCTCCTTAGTAATCTTCTCTGTATTTGATTTTGCCATTGACTCGATAAACCCAGCTATGTAAGGATTCACAGCCTTCTTCTCCTCAAAAAGCTTCTCCTCTTCAGTTAGCTTCGTCTCAGCAGCAACCTTCTTTTCTTGAGACATTTTTTCCTTCAGAAATGACGAAAATTTGTCTTTCTTACCGAAGCTCAGAAAGCTTGAGAAACTAGCAAGCGTTAGTAAGCAAGAGCTATAAAATTGAGAAAATAAAGCAAATGGCACAAGCAGCGTACCAAATGTGGTTGGTGCGAGTTCTTATTTATATGCTCGGCACACTCCAAATCGGGGGGCCCTGTCCGTCATTGACTGTTGCTATTCTAGCAAAGGGAATGTGTTTTTTGGACCTTCGGCTTAAGTCCTTCGTCCATGTCACAGCCTGAATTCGTTATCTTAAACAAATTAATACTGCGAGGGGCTACTGTTGGGGGCCTTCGTCCTCCGAAGGTCCTCAAAAATGTGATTTAACAATATCTTCCAAGTGTGACATATGAACAGGTACCTTTGGACTCGGGCTAAAAGCATGTAAGATGTAAAAAGCATGATCATGACAAAGGTTGGAGTTGCTCCGAAGCTACACGCAGGGGAGCTTCGGCTAAATGGCAGAAAAAGGAACCGACTTAAAGGGGAAAAGGCTATCTAGTCCTCATAGAATTATATATAAGTCAATAATAGATGTAAAGGGCATGAATGTAATTTCTCACAGGCTACGTCATGTGCCTATAAATAGATGAACAGTACCCCCGTGCTGTTCACGCTGACTTGTACTTGCTCGTGCTTCACGCTTGTACTTTTACTTTCTGTCAAGCCGAAGGTAAATTTGTAATTCAATATTGTTTCTATTTTTCCATGATAATATAATATAATGAGGATGAATTGACAATGCTATATAATTATTCATGATATCTCTTACATTTCATATGCTTCTCCTTTTATTAACACATACCGCGATGATGAAGGTATGTCCTTCATGACCTTCGTCTGAGGATCATTATATCCAAAGGGAAATAATGCTTCGAAGGATGAAGGGCATTAACATTTAACATTTTATGTTGCCTTGTTCTTAATTCATAGCACTTGAGAACAAGTCTCCAACACTCTTGCTTCACCCGCTCTGCCTTGTTATTGAATTCCCTGTCGTCCCAGTCTACTGCATTGGAGGTGACAGCGTAGTGGTCGAAGGTGTAGGCTGGGCCCATCACTCCGGCGTACTCAACTAGTCCAGGGAAGTGTTCCCTGCACAGCAGGCCGAGGATGCCATTGGTGTTGCGACAATGACCCCCAACATTCTCCACAACCATCCAAGACCTGTCCAAGTGATAAATAAAAAGTATTAGTTCATATTATGATTTTGAATACATAATATGAACAAGAATGAAGAACATAAAGTTACATGCCTCTCCCCATCCGGCCGAATCAGCGACTGCATGTCCCGAAGTATGGGACGCTAAGGGAGACTTGCGGGGCCTCACAGATAGACATTCCTCGAACCTAAGGCGCCAGAACCTAAGGCGTCCTGCTGAGCGTCGTCGTCATCCTACTGCTAGTCGTCGTTGTCCTGCTGCGTCGCCTACTGCTGGACGTCGTCGTCCTACTGCACCGCCTACTGTTGGGGTCGTCGTCCTGCTATGCCTCCTCCACCGTCCTGCTCCTCCTCCTCCTCCTCAGCCAACCACCCACCATATTTGTCTAACAACCTGCAATTAAGAGTAAACAAATAAGCACATATAAAAAGATGTATTTAGAAACAGGTGCGAAATAAAAAAACTATAGCGTTACATCGATTGAAAATAATCTTCATATGTGTCGGTGTTAGCCAGATCATAACTCTCATCACTATCAACCATTTCATAGTCAACACCATTTAAAGGTGCAAGTTCGTCATTAATGTCATTGCCTTCAAGGATTACTAAGTCATTCTCATTTTGCACCTCATCCTCCTCCTCATCAACAACCATTTCAATATCTACGTCCATTCCGATAGCTTCGATTAAGTCTATCTCAAATCACCCTTCTAGCCCATCGTCTTAGAAGAACTCTCCATCATATATGTTCGGGTCTAAGTTATAATCTTCATCGTTAGGAACAGGTAATCTACCGTGCGGCGATACCTTATACACAACATCCCAACCCTTAAGATGTTCTTTCGTTTGGCACGCATATGGGAGATAATACACTTGTGTGGTCTGTTCGGCCACGATATAGACATCGTCTCCTAGTAAGTCATGCATGGAGTACTGGTACCAAACATGCATTTTTAAGTTTGTCTTCATAGCTCAGTCATACGTCCATACCCCTTCCTCCCAAGCATGTTCCAATTCATCGATCAAAGGCTCCATGTACACGCTCATTTTATTTCCTGGGTGTCCAGGAATTATCAACGACACGAATATATTCTGCCTTTGAAAGCACACATCGGGGGGGGGGGAGATTGATTGGGATAACAAACATGGGCCAACATGTGTACGGGGCAGCGCTCATTCCATAGGGATTGAACCCATCGGTGGTCAATGCAACACGTACATTACGAGCCTCTTCGGCTTTCTCACGGTGAATGGCATTGAAGTGTTTCCATGCTTCACCATCGGATGCGTGCACCATCTTGTCAGGATTGTATTGTTTTCCATTCTTGTGCCATGTCATCTGTTTTGCGGATTCCTCGTTCATGTATAAACGATGGATCCTCGGTATGAACGGAAGGTGTCGTAGGATTGTCAAGGGGATGTCGAGCTGCCTCTTCTGTCCATCACCAGAGTCTACCTCCATAAACCTAGACGATTTACACTTCAGACATTACTTTGCCTCCGTGTATTCTTTCCTAAATAGCATGTAGCCCTTCGGACAAGCATGTATCTGCTCATACGTCATCTTGAGTGCACGAAGGAGTTTCTGTGCCTCGTACATGCTCTTTGGCAGAACGTGATCCGCCGGAAGCAGGCTGCCAATAACCGTCAACAAGCCATCGAATGCGTCTCGACTCATGTTGTACTGCGACTTGAACGCCATTACACGCCCAATGGCATCTAGTTGAGAAACCTTAGTCTAGCCATAAAGGGGCTTCTGTGCCGCGTCAAACATGTCGTAGAAAGCCTTTGCAGTCGGCTTTGGCTCGTCATCCGTACATCCTCCGGCGTACTGTGCCTCGTGATAGTCGTTCAACATATCCGCTAACCCCGCATCAGTATCATAATGCACAACGTGTTGTCTCAGCACCTGCTCTCTCGTACGATGCACTTCACCATGAAAGATCCACCGAGTATAGCCCGACATAAATCCATTCTTCCAAATATGTTCTACCATGGACTTCTTTGATTTTCTTTGCCGGTTGGCACATTTGCTGCACGGGTATGGGACTAGACTCGCTCCTTTAGCAGCTTCGCCATATGCCTATTCCATGAAATCATCGGTCTTTATAATCCATTCAGGGTGACATCATTCCTTCCTACACGGCCCGTTTACATCCACTCACGGTCCTCTATCATCTAACATATATAAAGAAGCCTGTTAACAAAAAAAATTTGGCAGCACCTCCCCTACACGGGGAGGTTTTCAAAGCCTGCAAATATAAGTAACAACACGATGGCTGACACACGCAGATATACATCAACGACACGATGGCCACCAATCACGAATATATATTCAATCCACGAGAGATAGCACAACAAGACTACATAACTACATGCAAACTACATTTTTGTTATATATACTACATGGAAACTATAAACTCATTTATAGTATATATACTACATTTATATAACTACATGTACACCAACTACATACCTAAATGTTTCGATAGCATATACATTACATGGATATTAAATTTTCAATAGCATGTAATTTCATATAGATCAACAATATGCATATACTAAAAATGTATACCTTAGCGGAGATAGCCGGGGCGACGGGTTTGGCGGCCAGGCGGAGATCGGGACGGTCCGGCAGCGGTTGCCGAGGCGATGTGGTTGGCGGGGGAGATGGCCGGGGAGGCGGGCACGGCGACGGCGGGCGAGGGAGCAGGGAGGCGGCGGCGGGCGAGGGAGGCGGGCACAATGGTGACGAGGGAGATGGTCGGGGGAGGCTGGCGCGGCGGCGGTGGTCGAGGGCGAGGGCGAGGGCACGGGGAGGCGGCGGCGACGGGTGAGGGAGGCGGGCGCGGCGGCGGGTGAGTGAGAGAGAGTGAAAGGAGAAGGAGATGGGCCGCAGTCTGTTAAGTTTCTCTTCTTTGCCGAGTGCCCGCGATCTAGCTCTCGACAAAGATTTTTTTAATTAAAAATATACTTTGCCGAGTGCCCTGTACCCAGCACTCGGCAAAGACGTCTTTGCCGAGTGGCAACTGACAAGCACTCGACAAAGTCTGTCTTTAGGGTTTTTGAAAATCCTTTGCCGAGTGCCCCCCGTCTTAAACTCGATAAAGATTACTTTACCGAGTGCCATCCTCTGGGCACCTCGCAAAGTATATTTTTTATTTTTTTATTTTGCCAACCAAACTTTTTGTGGTACGTTCCTACACTATGTAGACTTACATGTACTATTTTGGGACAATTATAAAAGTGTTTTCTATAACTATTAGATTTAGTTCGTTTATTTGAATTTCTTCGGAAAATTCACATTTGAACTGCAGGCCACTCAAAACTTGGAAAACCGTGCATGCAAAAATGATATGCATGCTATTTAGCACAAGTTACGACCGATTTCAGGAACAAACAGAAATCTTCGTGCACCATGCTCACTAAACATGGCCGTGAACTTGCCATCCAGCTGTTTAAAAATTGTATAAAACACAAACAAAGTCAGAAAATCATGAAACTTGTCCACATGTCATGATATCATATATAGAGGCTATGATAAAAAATTTGAGAATTTTTCGAGAAAGTTGAGAGACACTATGTGTAGAAACCTAAGGGAACTACATTGAAACTCTATGATTTCATGTGTAGGTCGCTTAGGTTTCTACACATAGTGCCACACAACTTTCTCGAAACATTCTCAAATTTTTATCACAGCCTCTATATATGATATCATGACATGTGGATAAGTTTCATGATTTTATAACTTTGATTGTGTTTTATACAATTTTTAAAAAGCTGGATGAAAAGTTCACGACCATGTTTAGTGAGAATGGTGCACGAAGATTCATGTCTATTCCTGAAATCGGTCGTAACTTGTGCTAAATAGCATGCATATCATTTTTGCATGCACAATTTTCCAAGTTTCGAGTGACTTGCAGTTCAAATGTGAATTTTCCGAAGAAATTCAAATAAACGAACTAAATCTAATAGTTATAGAAAAAACTTTTATAATTATCCCAAAATGGTACATGTAGGTCTATATAGTGTAGGAACATACCACAAAAAGTTTGGTTGGCAAAATAAAAAAAATAAAAATATACTTTGCCGAGTTCCCAGAGGATGGCACTCGTTAAAGCTTGATCTGCCGAGTGTCAAACAGGGGACACTCGGCAAAGAAGATTCTTTGCTGAGTGCCAGAACTCGGCTCTCGGTAAAGATAGCGGCCGTCAGCTTTGGATGGCGGCTGATGGTCCTTTGCCGAGCGTTGCTGTTCGCCGAGTGTTTAGCACTCGGCAAAGATGTCTTTGCCGACTGTTTTCCTGTGCCGTGAGTCCTGCTCTCAGTAAAAGTGGTCGTTACCGCGCGAGAGCAGGACTTTGCCAAGTGCCCGACAAAAAACACTCGGCAAAGTGCCGAGCACTCGGTAAAGCGCCGAGCACTCGGCAAAGAGCTGGATTCCGATAGTGATTCCAGCACTTATGTGCATGAGTTCTAGGAGACTAGGACTCCGATATAAATGTTGCCCATGTGTTTATATACTTAGGTGAAGGACGACAATCACATTTTGGGGGAGTATTAATGATACGACGACTTACTCCCTCCACTTCTTTTTTTGTGTTTTTATGGTGATTGAGTCAACACAGCAAAAACAATGCACTGCATCGACCTGTATGATTATATCAGCTGATAATTTCTTTGTTGGGTATGTATCTTACGAGGGGCTTAAAACTATGTAAATGTTTATTTTGTTCATATTCATTATATTCAAATCACAAGGGCACCTTTCTATTGACACCAATTATTTAGTGTCAATTTTCAAGATTAATATGCAACTAAATGTGCCTAAATTTCTAACAACGAGGATCATGTGACTCTTTCAACTGATTATTGCACAAGTTAATTAGCTGAAGTTAACATTGGTGATTACTGCCATAAAATATTTTTTCTAGTGCAAAACAGCCCAACAAAGCAACACCTATGTGGCTAATGTTACACATGTGTAAAGGTGAATGGATCACACCATTCTCACCCATGTATTTGGAAAATACCATGAGGAAAAGATCATCTATTTTTTGTATTGTATAGAGACTGTCTTTCTTACATATAAATTATAACACAATAAAGTGGTCACTAAATGTCAAAGCCAACTAGATACCACATCATCTCTAGCATATCTTACTAATATTCTTTTGGCAAAATCCAAACTCAATCTACATAAGCACAAGGTCTAACATGTGTATAAATACCTCCTAGATTAATAGGTAATCAATCAACCATATTATTGAGACCAACAAGCAACATAGAAAGTGGAATCCAGTAGCAACAATAGAGCAACAATGGCGACCAAGATATTTTCCCTCCTTATGCTCCTTGCTCTTTCTGCATGTGTTGCTAACGCGACAATTTTCCCTCAATGCTCACAAGCTCCTATAGCTTCCCTTCTTCCCCCATACCTTCCATCAATGATAGCTTCAGTATGTGAAAACCCAGCTCTTCAACCCTATAGGCTCCAACAAGCAATCGCAACAAGCAACATACCTTTATCACCCTTGTTGTTTCAACAATCGCCAGCCCTATCTTTGGTGCAGTCATTGGTACAAACCATCACGGCACAACAGCTGCAGCAACTCGTGCTACCTGTGATCAACCAAGTAGCTCTGGCAAACCTTTCTCCCTACTCTCAGGAACAACAATTTCTTCCATTCAACCAACTGTCTACATTGAACCCTGCTGCTTATTTGCAGCAACAACTATTACCATTCAACCAGCTAGCTACTGCCTACACTCAGCAACAACAACTTCTTCCATTTAACCAATTGGCCGCACTGAACCCCGCTGCTTATTTGCAGCAGCAAATACTACTACCATTTAGCCAGCTAGCTGCAGCAAGCCGAGCTTCCTTCTTGACACAGCAACAGTTGCTGCCATTCTACCAGCAGTTTGTGGCTAACCCCGCAACCCTCTTACAACTACAACAATTGTTGCCCTTTGTCCAACTTGCTTTGACAAACCCAGCAGCCTCCTACCAACAACACATCATTGGTGGTGCCCTCTTTTAGATTGCTTATTAGTTGTAATTCAATAATAAAGTTTTTTGGATGATATATGTGGCCAACCAGAAATAAGAAGTTACATTTCCAGATTCTAATGTGATATTGTTCTCCAAGGGTGTTCGATAATTACTTTTCCTAAGATTGGGAGTAACAAGCTTTAAATCATCCTTACAGTGTGATAACCGATTCATGATAAGGATGGTATAATCTCCAAAAAGCGTACTTTGTTAGGTTGGACCCTACAGCCATACAGAATGTGCACCTGTTAGGCATGCCGATCAAAACATGTGACACATACGTTTCATGAACCTATCGATATTTTATGTATTTTTATAATACTATATTTTATACAAATACTAATACTTATTAATAGTAAATTATAAAATATAATTAGCTTGATAACTAATCTTTAAAGATTCCATTGTAACTAGATTGAGCTTACTAAATTTAAATTTTATTAATAGCCGATGACAATTATACTTGCTTTCCATGTCGGTTTGCTTCTAAATTTGCTAGACCAATGCCTCTTTGTTCTACATGGTAGATGAGGGCCACACTGGTACGCTGCTCAAGACAGAGACGTCAACATCGGCATAGTCTAATTTCCATTGTTCGTCTAATAGCCAATGAAAATAGTCTGACCAAAACCAACAAAAATAAACTAGTGGCCATTGGCTATCTAAGGCCAACAAAAAATGACCAATTTTTGTTGTCTTATCTAAAAGCCCACGCAAATTATTTTGGCTCACGAAAGTTTCTTTTGCATGTGGTGAGGTATGTGCAATCAAATAGAGACCTTGTTTAACTTAAGGAGTTAGGCCATAAAGGCAAAATTTTGACATGTATTGTTATGAAGCACCATAACAACGGTGGCTACCATCTCAATGCAACAAACATCTAAGCAACCTTTAATTAAACTATTACCTTGAAAAAACTAAGACTTAAAGAACAAAGTTCAAGTAAAGATTTGTGTTCATAAAGGTGTTAGGGCTAAAAACTATGTAACTGTTTATTTTGTTTATATTCATTATATTCAAATCACATGTGCACCTTTCTATTGACACCAATTATTTAGTATCAATTTTCAAGATTAATATGCAACTAAATATGCCTAAATTTCTAACAATGGGGATCATGTGACTCGTTCAACTGATTATTGCACAAGTTAACACATGTGTAAAGGTGAATGGATCACACCATTCTCACCCAAGTATTTGGATAATACCATGAGGAAAAGACCACCTATTTATTGTATTGTATAGAGATTGTCTTTCTCACATATAAGTTATAACACAACAAAGAGGTCACTAAATGTCAAAGCCAACTCGATACCACATCATCTCTAGCTTATCTTACTAATATTATTTTGGCAAAATCCAAACTCAATCTACATGAGCACAAGGTCTAACATGTGTATAAATACCTACTAGATTAGTAGGTAATCCATCAGCCATATTATTGAGACCAACAAGCAAAATAGAATGTGGAATCCAATAGCAACAATAGAGCAACAATGGCGACCAAGACATTTTCCCTCCTTATGCTCTTTGCACTTTCTGCATGTGTTGCTAACGCGACAATTTTCCCTTAATGCTCACAAGCTCCTATAGCTTCCCTTCTTCCCACATACCTTCCATCAATGATAGCTTCGGTATGTGAAAACCCAGCTCTTCAACCCTATAGGCTCCAACATGCAATCGTAGCAAGCAACATACTTTTATCACCCTTGGTGTTTCAACAATCGCCAGCCCTATCTTTGGTGCAGTCATTTGTACAAACCATCAGGGCTTACAGCTGCAGCAACTCATGCTACCTGTGATCAGCCAAGTAGCTCTGCAAACCTTTCTCCCTACTCTCAGCAACAACAGTTTCTTCCATTCAACCAACTGTCTACACTGAACCCTGCTGCATATTTGCAGCAACAACAACTATTACCATTCAGCCAGTTAGCTACTGCCTACTCTCAGCAACAACAACTTCTTCCATTTAAACAATTGGCGCACTGAACCCTGCTGCTTATTTGTAGCAGCAAATACTACTACCATTTAGCCAGCTAGTTGCAGCAAGCCGTGCTTCCTTGACACAGCAACAGTTGCTACCGTTCTACCAGCAGTTTACGGCTAACCCCGCAACCCTCTTACAACTGCAACAGTTGCTGCCCTTTGTCCAACTTGCTTTGACAAACCAAGCAGCCTCCTACCAACAACACATCATTAGTGGTGCCCTCTTTTAGATTGCTTATTTGTTGTAATTCAATAATGAAGTTTTTTGGCTGATGTATGTGTCTGTGTTAGCCAGATCATAACTCTCATCATCACTATCAACCATTTCATAGTCAACACCATTTGAAGGCGCAAGTTCGTCATTAATGTCATTGCCTTCAAGGATTACTAAATCATTCTCATTTTGCACCTCATCCTCCTCCTCATCAACAATCATTTCAATATCTACGTCCATTCCAATAGCTTCAATTAAGTCTATCTCATATCACCCTTCTAGCCCATCTTCTTAGAAGAACTCTCCATCATATGTGTTCGGGTCTAAGTTATAATCTTCATCGTTAGGAACAGGTAATCTACCGTGCGGCGATACCTTATACACAACATCCCAACCCTTAAGATGTTCTTTCGTTTGGCACGCATATGAGAGATAATACACTTGTGTGGCCTGTTGGGCCACGATATAGACATCGTCTCCTAGTAAGTCATGCATGGAGTACTGGTACCAAACATGCATTTTTAAGTTTGTCTTCATAGCTCAGTCATACGTCCATACCCCTTCCTCCCAAGCACGTTCCAATTCATCGATCAAAGGCTCCATGTACACGCCCATTTTATTCCCTAGGTGTCCGGGAATTATCAACGACACGAATATATTCTGCCTTTGAAAGCACACACCGGGGGGGAGAGATTGATTGGGATAACAAACACGGGCCAACATGTGTACGGGGCAGCGCTCATTCCATAGGGATTGAACCCATCTGTGGCCAATGCAACACGTACATTACGAGCCTCTTCGGCTTTCTCACGGTGAATGGCATCAAAGTGTTTCCATGCTTCACATCGGATGCGTGCACCATCTTGTCAGGATTGTATCGTTTTCCATTCTTGTGCCATGTCATCTGTTTTGTGGATTCCTCGGTCATGTATAAACGTTGGATCCTCGGTATGAACGAAAGGTGTCGTAGGATTGTCAAGGGGATGTTGAGCGGCCTGTTCTGTCCATCACCAGAGTCTACCTCCATAAACCTAGACGATTTACACTTCGGACATTACTTTGCCTCCGCGTATTCTTTCCTAAATAGCATGTAGCCCTTCGGACAAGCATGTATCTGCTCATACGTCATCTTGAGTGCACGAAGGAGTTTCTGTGCCTCGTACATGCTCCTTGGCAGAACGTGATCCTCCGGAAGCAGGCTGCCAATAATCGTCAACAAGCCATCGAATGCGTCTCCACTCATGTTGTACTGCGACTTGAACGCCATTACACGCCCAATGGCATCTAGTTGAGAAACCTTAGTCTGGCCGTAAAGGGGCTTCTGTGCCGCGTCAAACATGTCGTAGAACGCCTTTGCAGTCGGCTTTGGCTCGTCATCCGTACATCCTCCGGCGTACTGTGCCTCGTGATAGTCGTTCAACATATCCGCTAACCCCGCATCAGTATCATAATGCTCAACGTATTGTCTCCGCACCTGCTCTCTTGTACGATGCACTTCACCATGAAAGATCCACCGAGTATAGCCCGACATAAACCCATTCTTCCAAATATGTTCTACCATGGACTTCTTTGATTTTCTTTTCCGGTTGGCACATTTGCTGCACGGGCATGGGACTAGACTCGCTCCTTTAGCAGCTTCGCCATATGCCTGTTCCACGATATCATCGGTCTTTCTAATCCATTCAGGGTGACATCATTCATTCCTACACGGCCCGTGTACATCCACTCACGGTCCTCCATCCTCTAACATATATAAAAAAGCCTGTCAACAAAAAAAATTGGCAGCACCTCCCCTGCTCCGGGAGTTTTCAAAGCCTGCAAATATAAGTAACAACACGATGGCTGACACAGGTAGATATACATCAACGACACGATGGCCACCAATCACGAATATATATTCAATCCATGACTACATAACTACATGCAAACTACATTTTTATTATATATACTACATGGAAACTATAAACTCATTTATAGTATATATACTACATTTATATAACTACATGTACACCAACTACATACCTAAATGTTTTGATAACATATACACTACATGGATATTAAATTTTCAATAGCATGTAATTTCGTATAGATCAACCATATGCATATACTAAAAATGTATACCTTAGCGGAGATAGCCGGGGCGACGGGTTTGGTGGCCAGGCGGAGATCGGGATGATCCGGCAGCGGTTGCCGAGGCGATGTGGTTGGCGGGGGAGATGGCCAGGGAGGCGGGCACGGCGGCGGTGGGCGAGGGCGCAGGGAGGCGGCGGCGGGCGAGGGAGGCGGGCGCAATGGCGACGAGGGAGATGGCCGGGGGAGGCTGGCGCGGCGGCGGCGGTCGAGGGCGAGGATGAGGGCGCGGGGAGGCGGTGGCGGGTGAGGGAGGCGGGCGCGGCGGCGGGTGAGTGAGAGAGAGTGAAAGGAGAAGGAGAAGGAGATGGGCCTCGGTCTGTTAAGTTTCTCTTCTTTGCCTAGTGCCCGCGATCTAGATCTCGGCATAGATTTTTTTAATTAAAAAATATACTTTGCCGAGTTCCTTGTACCCAGCACTCGGCAAAGACGTCTTTGTCGAGTGCTAACTGACAAGCACTCGACAAAGTCTGTCTTTAGGGTTTTTGAAAATCCTTTGTCGAGTGCCTCCCGTCTGAAACTCGGTAAAGATTACTTTACTGAGTGCCATCCTCTGGGCACCCGACAAACTATTTTTTTATTTTTTTATTTTGCCAACCAAACTTTTTGTGGTACGGTCCTACACTATGTAGACCTACATGTACCATTTTGGGACAATTATAAAAGTGTTTTCTATAACTATTAGATTTAGTTCGTTTATTTGAATTTCTTCGAAAAATTCATATTTGAACTACAGGCCACTCGAAACTTGGAAAACCGTGCATGCAAAAATGATATGCATGCTATTTAGCACAAGTTACAACCGATTTCAGGAACAGACAGAAATTTCCATGCACCATGCTCACTAAACATGGCCGTGAACTTGACATCCAACTGTTTAAAAATTGTATAAAACACAAACAAAGTAAGAAAATCATAAAACTTGTCCACATGTCATGATATCATATATAGAGGCTGTGATAAAAATTTGAGAATTTTTCGAGAAAGTTGTGAGGCAGTATGTGTAGAAACCTAAGGGAACTACATTGAAACTCTATGATTTCATGTGTAGGTCGCTTAGGTTTCTACACATAGTGCCACACAACTTTCTCGAAACATTCTCAAATTTTTATCACAACCTCTATATATGATATCATGACATGTGGATAAGTTTTATGATTTTATAACTTTGATTGTGTTTTATATAATTTTTAAACAGCTGGATGACAAGTTCACGACCATGTTTAGTGAGAATGGGGCACGAAGATTCATGTCTATTCCTGAAATCGGTCATAACTTGTGCTAAATAGTATGCATGTCATTTTTGCATACACGGTTTTCCAAGTTTCGAGTGACTTGCAGTTCAAATGTGAATTTTCCGAAGAAATTCAAATAAACAAACTAAATCTAATATTTATAGAAAAAACTTTTATAATTGTCCCAAAATGGTATATGTAGGTCTACATAGTGTAGGAACATATCACAAAAAGTTTGGTTGGCAAAATAAAAAAAAAAATATTTTGCCGAGTGCCCAGAGGATGGCACTGGTTAAAGCTTGATCTGCCGAGTGTCAAAAGGGGACACTCGACAAAGAAGATTCTTTGCCAAGTGCCAGAACTCGGCTCTCGGCAAAGATAGCGGCCGCCAGCTTTAGATGGCAGCTGATGGTCCTTTGCCGAGCGTTGCTGTTCGTCGAGTGTTTAGCACTCGGCAAAGATGTCTTTGCCGAGTCTTTCCTGTGCCGAGAGTCCTGCTCTCAGTAAAAGTGGTCGTTACCGCGCGAGAGCAGGACTTTGCCGAGTGCGGCACTCGACAAAGACTTCTTTGCTGAGTGCCCGACAAAAAACACTCGGCAAAGCGCCGAGCACTCGGCAAAGAGCTGGATTCCGGTAGTGATTCCAGCACTTATGTGCACGAGTTCTAGGAGACTAGGACTCCGATATAAATGTTACCCATGTGTTTATATACTCAGGTGAAGGACGACAATCACATTTTGGGGGAGTATTAGTGATACGACGGCTTACTCCCTCCACTTTTTTTTGTGTTTTTATGGTGATTGAGTCAACACAGCAAAAACAATGCACTGCATCGACCTGTTTGATTATATGAGCTGACAATTTCTTCGTTGGGTATGTATCTTACGAGGGGCTTAAAACTATGTAAATGTTTATTTTGTTCATATTCATTATATTCAAATCACATGGGCACCTTTCTATTGACACCAATTATTTAGTATCAATTTTCAAGATTAATATGCAACTAAATGTGCCTAAATTTCTAACAACGAGGATCATGTGACTCTTTCAACTGATTATTGCACAAGTTAATTTACTGAAGTTAACATTGGTGATTACTGCCATAAAATATTTTTTCTAGTGCAAAACAGCCCAACAAAGCAGCACCTATGTGGCTAATATTACACATGTGTAAAGGTGAATGGATCACACCATTCTCACCCATGTATTTGGAAAATACCATGAGGAAAAGATCATCTATTTTTTGTATTGTATAGAGATTGTCTTTCTTACATATAAATTATAACACAATAAAGTGGTCACTAAATGTCAAAGCCAACTAGATACCACATCATCTCTAGCTTATCTTACTAATATTCTTTTGGCAAAATCCAAACTCAATCTACATAAGCACAAGGTCTAACATGTGTATAAATACCTCCTAGATTAGTAGGTAATCCATCAACCATATTATTGAGACCAACAAGCAACATAGAAAGTGGAATCCAGTAGCAACAATAGAGCAACAATGGCGACCAAGATACTTTCCCTTCTTATGCTCCTTGCTCTTTCTGCATGTGTTGCTAACGCGACAATTTTCCCTCAATTCTCACAAGCTCCTATAGCTTCCCTTCTTCCCCCATACCTTCCATCAATGGTAGCTTCAGTATGTGAAAACCCAGCTCTTCAACCCTATAGGCTCCAACAAGCAATCGCAGCAAGCAACATACCTTTATCACCCTTGTTGTTTCAACAATCGCCAGCCCTATCTTTGGTGCAGTCATTGGTACAAACCATCAGGGCACAGCAGCTGCAGCAACTCGTGCTTCCTGTGATCAACCAAGTAGCTCTGGCAAACCTTTCTCCCTACTCTCAGCAACAACCATTTCTTCCATTCAACCAATTGTCTACACTGAACCCTGCTGCTTATTTGCAACAACAACTATTACCATTCAGCCAGCTAGCAACTGCCTACTCTCAGCAACAACAACTTCTTCCATTTAACCAATTGGCCGCACTGAACCCCGCTGCTTATTTGCAGCAGCAAATACTACTACCATTTAGCCAGCTAGCTGCAGCAAGCCGTGCTTCCTTCTTGACACAACAACAGTTGTTGCCGTTCTACCAACAGTTTGCGGCTAACCCCGCAACCCTCTTACAACTACAACAATTGTTGCCCTTTGTCCAACTTGCTTTGACAAACCCAGCAGCCTCCTACCAACAACACATCATTGGTGGTGCCCTCTTTTAGATTGCTTATTAGTTGTAATTCAATAATAAAGTTTTTTGGATGATGTATGTGGCCAACCAGAAATAAGAAGTTACATTTCTAGATTCTAATGTGATATTGGTCTCCAAGGGTGTTCGATAATTACTTTTCCTAAGATTGGGAGTAACAAGCTTTAAATCATCCTTACAGTGTGATAACCGATTCATTAAGGATTACAAAACACAAACATGATGAGGATGGTATAGTCTCCAAAAAACGTACTTTGTTAGGTTGGACCCTATAGCCATACAGAATGTGCACCTGTTAGGCATGTCGATCAAAACATGTGACACATACGTTTCGTGAACCTATCGATATTTTATGTATTTTTATAATACTATATTTTATACAAATACTAAAACTTATTAATAGTAAATTATAAAATATAATTAGCTTGATAACTAATCTTTAAAGATTCCATTGTAACTAGATTGAGCTTACTAAATTTAAATTTTATTAATAGCCGATGACAATTATACTTGCTTTCCATGTCGGTTTTCTTGTAAATTTGCTAGACCAATGCCTCTTTGTTCTACATGGTAGATGAGGGCCACAATGATACGCTGCTCAAGACAGAGACGTCAACATCGGCATAGTCTAATTTCCATTGTTCGTCTAATAGCCAACGAAAATAGTTTGACCAAAACCAACAAAAATAAACTAGTGGCCATTGGCTATCTAAGGCCGACAAAAAATGACCAATTTTTGTTGTCTTATCTAAAAGCCCACGTAAATTATTTTGGCTCACGAAAGTTTCTTTTGCATGTGGTGAGGTATGTGCAATACAAATAGAGACCTTGTTTAACTTAAGGAGTTAGGCCATAAAGGCGAAATTTTGACATGTATTGTTGTGAAGCACCATAACAACGGTGACTACCATCTCAATGCAACAAACATCTAAGCAACCTTTAATAAACTATTACCTTGAAAAAACTAAGACTTAAAGAACAAAGTTCAAGTAAAGATTTGTGTTCATAAAGGTGTTAGGGCTTAAAACTATGTAACTGTTTATTTTGTTTATATTCATTATATTCAAATCACATGTTCACCTTTCTATTGACACCAATTATTTAGTATCAATTTTCAAGATTAATATGCAACTAAATGTGCCTCAATTTCTAACAACGGGGATCATGTGACTCGTTCAACTGATTATTGCACAAGTTAACTAAACTAAAGTTAACATTGGTGAATACTGCCATAAAATAATTTTTCTAGTGCAAAATAACCCAACAAAGCAGCATCTATGTGGCTAATGTTACACATGTGTAAAGGTGAATGGATCACGCCATTCTCACCCATGTATGTGGATAATACCATGAGGAAAAGACCACCTATTTATTGTATTGTATAGAGATTGTCTTTCTCACATATAAGTTAAAACACAATAAAGTGGTCACAAAATGTCAAAGCCAACTCGATACCACATCATCTCTAGCTTATCTTACTAATATTGTTTTCGCAAAATCCAAACTCAATCTACATGAGCACAAGGTCTAACATGTGTATAAATACCTCCTAGATTAGTAGGTAATCCATCAACCATATTATTGAGACCAACAAGCAACATAGAATGTGGAATCCAGTAGCAACAATAGAGCAACAATGGCGACCAAGACATTTTCCCTCCTTATGCTCTTTGCACTTTCTGCATGTGTTGCTAACGCGACAATTTTCCCTTAATGCTCACAAGCTCCTATAGCTTCCCTTCTTCCCACATACCTTCCATCAATGATAGCTTCAGTATGTGAAAACCCAGCTCTTCAACCCTATAGGATCCAACAAGCAATCGCAGCAAGCAACATACCTTTATCACCCTTAGTGTTTCAACAATCGCCAGCCCTATCTTTGGTGCAGTCATTGGTACAAACCATCAGGGCACAACAGCTGCAGCAACTCGTGCTACCTGTGATCAGCCAAGTAGCTCTGCAAACCTTTCTCCCTACTCTCAGCAACAACAGTTTCTTCCATTCAACCAACTGTCTACACTGAACCCTGCTGCTTATTTGCAGCAACAACATCTATTACCATTCAGCCAGCTAGCTACTGCCTACTCTCAGCAGCAACAACTTCTTCCATTTAACCAATTGGCCGCACTGAACCCTGCTGTTTATTTGTAGCAGCAAATACTACTACCATTTAGTCAGCTAGTTGCAGCAAGTCGTGCTTCCTTGACACATCAACAGTTGCTACCATTCTACCAGCAGTTTGCGGCTAACCCCGCAACCCTCTTACAACTGCAACAGTTGCTGCCCTTTGTCCAACTTGCTTTGACAAACCCAGCAGCCTCCTACCAACAACACATCATTAGTGGTGCCCTCTTTTAGATTGCTTATTAGTTGTAATTCAATAATGAAGTTTTTTGGCTCGTGGAAGTTTTTTTTTCTTGTGGTGAGGTATGTGCAATACATATGCAGACCTTGTTTAACTTAAGGAGTTAGGCCATAAAGGCAAAATTTTGACATGTATTGTTATGAAGCACCATAACAACGGTGGCTACCATCTGAATGCAACAAACATCTAAGAACCTTTAATTAAACTATTACCTTGAAAAAACTAAGACTTAAAGAACAAAGTTCAAGTAAAGATTTGTGTTCATAAAGGTGTTAGGGCTTAAAACTATGTTACTATTTATTTTGTTCATATTCATTATATTCAAATCACATGTGCACCTTTCTATTGACACCAATTATTTAGTATCAATTTTCTAGATTAATATGCTACTAAATGTGCCTAAATTTCTAACAACGGGGATCATGTGACTCTTTCAACTGATTATTGCACAACTTAACTAAACTGAAGTTAACATTGGTGAATACTACCATGAAATATTTTTTCCTAGTGCAAAATAGCCCAACCAAGCAGCACCTATGTGGCTAATGTTACACATGTGTGAAGGTAAATGGATCACGCCATTCTCACCCATGTATTTGGAAAATACCCTAAGGAAAATACCACCTATTTATTTTATTTTATAGAGATTGTCTTTCTTACATATAAGTTATAACACAACAAAGTTGTCACTAAATGCCAAAGCCAACTAGATACCACATCATGTCTACCTTATCTTACTAATATTCTTTTGGCAAAATCCAAACTCAATCTACATAAGCACAAGGTCTAACATGTGTATAAATACATCCTAGATTAGTAGGTAATCCATCAACCATATTATTGAGACCAACAAGCAACATAGAAAGTGGAATCCAGTAGCAACAATAGAGCAACAATGACGACCAAGATATTTTTCCCCCTTATGCTCCATGCTCTTTCTGCATGTGTTGCTAATGCGACCATTTTCCCTCAATGCTCACAAGCTTCTATAGCTGCCCTTCTTCACCCATACCTCCCATCAATGATAGATTCAGTATGTGAAAACCCAGCTCTTCAACCCTATAGGCTCCAACAAGCAAACGCAGCAAGCAACTTACTTTTATCACCCTTGTTGTTTCAACAATCGCCATCCCTATCTTTGGTGCAGTCATTGGTACAAACCATCGGGGCACAACAGCTGCAGCAACTCTTGCTACCTATGATCAACCAAGTAACTCTGGCAAACCTTTCTCCCTACTCTCAGCAACAACAGATTCTTCCATTCAACCAACTGTCTACACTGAACCCTTTTGCTTATTTGCAGCATCAACAACTATTACCATTCAGCCAGCTAGCTACTGCCTACTCTCAGCTACAACAACTTCTTCCATTTAACCAATTGGCCGCACTGAACCTCGCTGCTTATTTGCAGCAACAAATACTACTACCTTTTAGCCAGCTAGCTGCAGCAAGCCATGCTTCCTTCTTGACATAGCAACAGTTGCTGCCATTCTACCAGCTATTTGCGGCTAACCCCACAACCCTCTTATAACTTCAACAGTTGCTGCCCTTTGTCCAACTTGCTTTGACAAACCCAACAGCCTCCTACCAACAACACATCATTGGTGGTGCCCTCTTTTAGATTGCTTATTAGTTGTAATTCACTAATGAAGTTTTTTGGTTGATGTATGTGACCTCCTAGAAATAAGAAATTACATTTCGAGATTCTAATGTGATATTGGTCTCCAAGGGTGTTCGATAATTATTTTTCCTAAGATTGGGAGTAACTAATACCCAATTTCTAAATAATGAGAAAAGAGTTTATCTTCTTATATGTTTTGCCCTCTACTTATTAGAACATATGAACAACCATAATTAAAGTGAATAATTAATTAATGGCACATCAATAATCTATGCATCATGTTGGAATTTATTTGTGTCTGCATTTAATAATAATAATATTATTAGTAGAAATACATTAATGTCCAAATTTGGAATTTAGACCTAATTTGCAATTTAGAGTTTGGATAAAAGAAGGAAAAATGCTATACAAAATAAAGAAAATAAATATAATATGTTCATAATGGTATTTGAAATTATGCATTTAACCTAAAGAATGAAGTTCACAACAAATTTGAATTTAAACACTAGACTTTTGAATTTAAAAAGGAAATCCAAATCATAAATTGTAAAAGAAAAAGGAAAATAAAAGGAAACAGTCGCGTGGGCCGAAACCGACTGGACCGGGCCAACTGGCAAGTTCAACCCCACATCCCATTCCCTGTCTGCGTGCTGACGGGTGGACCCTACCTGTCGGCCGCACACCCATGCCCACGACGCGACTGAACTGTCTCACTGTGCGATGGGGCCCTTTTACCGGAGACCGTTCCCACGCGCACGTCTCTGCTCACTGTCGTGTGGGTCCGCTGCGCCATCCTCGTACGCGCCCACTGCAGCGCGGGACCTACGTGTCATCTCCCACCTCCGTGAAGGTTGGAATCACGCCGCCATACCGGCCTCCCCCGCATGCACAGGGACTCCGTTCCCAACTCCAACCCCTTCAGTTTCATCCGCTTCGTGCTCGCCCTACTAATTACGCCCCGTGAGCTCGCCTTTGGGATTGGGAGCGCCGTCGAAAGCCGCCATAGCCGTCTACTGCCGTCGTCCCTGTTTAGCACCCGTGGTGCGCTCCCGGACAGCCCGACGGGGGTGAGGATCGTGATCTAAGAAGGAATCGAGCACGTGGACGCATGGTGTGAAGGGAATTGCTCGCTGGCCCTTGCCTTCCACCGTGAAGCTGCCCGCCCCATGGACAAACTCGTCATCAAGCCAATCGTGAGTACAAATCTCCTTCATAGATCTGCCGTCATCTTAGCTTCAATTAGCACCTAGTATATCGAGTAATCACGCGTCGTGGGTCAGCATGGGGTTTCCTGGCCATGGCGTGCCGCCGCGGCCTCACTCTTGGTCGCCCGGTTCAACCGGGAGGAGGAAGACGTGGCCTGGCCGTCGATCCGCAGATGTGCGGCTAGGATTAGAAGTCACCATACCCCTTTCGTATTTTGATGCTGGGTGGTCGATCCATGGATTAATGACGCAGATCAAAGCAAATGTTACCCATTCGCTGCGTTAAATCAGAACCATCATTATAAAATAGTGCGGTGGTAGTCGCATGACTCGCATGCCAGTTCGTCCTTATGCCGATCTGATCTAGGCCCTCGGAGCAAGATCCCACGACTTAGGTTTCACCATACCCCTTCGCCGTGCACATTTTATATAAGAGACCCTGCGTTTCTTACTTATCAACCCGCAGTACACCATATATAGAAAGAGTTTAAATCCGTGTCCTGAGAACTTACGTAATAGCCCCTGGTGTTCGGTATATTTGTGCGTGCAATACAGAGAGTTAGAAAATCAGAGGAAATCATATAGAAAATGATTTTCTGCGTAAAATCAATTCCAGAATCTTGATTAAATCCTAGAAAATTCATTTTAACTCCTTTTTAACTCGTTCCAGCTACATTAATTTTGTATTAATATAATTTATCACTTGACAACTTTGTTTTAGTATGAAACCTAGATTAAAATTTATCACTTTATTATTTCTATACCAAACACATAGAGACTTCAGAAAATCATAACTTGTAATCCGTAACTTCGAAGTTAGTGATTCTCGAACCTACGATCTCATTATGATGCGTAGATTATTATTATATTTTCTATACTCATGTTTGGTGTGATGTTAAATTCTCCTATACCATGTCCATTTGTATTGCTTCGAGTAGACGAACTAGTGACCGAGGATCTAGGTGTTCAGCACGTAGAAGTTGCTGAGCAGGAGCTCGTTGAAGGCAAGTTGTTCCCTTGACCACTTTTATTTACCCAATAATGTTCTCTATAATCATTTTGGCATGCATAGGCTTAGTTTTGATGGGACCCAATAGGTCACCCTAGTTTGGTTATCTTTACACCTTGTTTACCCCTGAACTTTTGGGCAGTCTTTGCTATTGCTATATGTGGTTTTCGGTGTTGAGATAACTATCACACATGGTCATTCTTTATTATTATTATTCTATTTTGTTCATGATAAGACTATTATGTTAATTGGAACATGGAGCTTAACTTGAGAAACATGTGCCACCACAAGGGTGGAATGGGATGCCCTTGGCTGACTAATTAGGAAAGATAGTGGTGGTCTAGCTTACCCAAAAGGGGCAAGGGCAGTAGGAGAGTTGGTGGTGTAGGGATGTTCTCGGGTTGATTTTGCGGCGATGGCGGTCAGGCGGGGGATTCCTGCATTTGCGGTGTAGGGGGATTTTTGAAGCTAGTGGAACTTTGTAAAGGCCTCATAATGTTACCCTACCTCGTCTCCTCGGTAGAGATGAATGTGACTTCTAGACCCCTTGGCAACTAGGTGACATGACTTGTGGGTAAAGGGTAAAACCTCTGGAGAGTGTAAAACTGGTATACTAGTCGTGCTCGCGGCCATGAGTAGCTGAGGACTCTCGCATGATTAACTTATGAAATTAAACTCAATTTGTCATTTGCATCGCATTGTAATTTTATTATTAATTTAGATCTATTATTACTCTGGTTTGGTATCTACTTACATTTAGTAACTGCTAATAAAATTTGACCAACTTATTAAAAGTAGTGCTCAACTTTAACCATTATTTGTTGATCAGCCTTACACTTCACATGAACTCCCACCTTTGGTGAGTTCATGTACATTATTCCCTACAACTTGTTGAGCTATGATCTTTTGTGAGCTCACTCTTGTGATATATAAACCCCCACCACAGGAGAAGAACAGGTGGTCCAGAAGAAGCCTTACAACGAGGAGTACGAGCTTATCTAGGTGGCGTCTCCCACTCAACTTTATGGCACCAAGGAATAAAATTTAGTTCGCTTCATTGTTATCATTTATTTTTGTAATACTTCTGCTATGTAATAATGTTATTTGTGACATTTATCTCTATACACTTTGTCATTATATGTGATGTTCTTCTTTGGCACACATATGAGACGCACCTGGCTTTACCCCTTAAATCTGGGTGTGACAGAAGTGGTATCAGAGGAAATGTTGACTGTAGGACGAAACCTAGATAGAACTGGACAAGACCCTTACCTACTTACCTTACCCTGATTCTTTCTATACCTTTCTTGATCCTGTCTCACCTTTTGCTGTTCTACTCTGACTATTCTTATATTTTCTACTCTAGAAAGACAAGAAGGATTTGACACCTTGGAATCCTACATTTAGGACCCTCTAAAGAGATATGAGACCTAAGATAAAAAAAATATTTTCTCTATCTAAAGTGTTTGGATGATTGTTCTGATGATAAATGCATGATTTGCTTCTTTGATTGACTGAAATTGTATAGCAGGGCATTCTAGCATGTACCACCATAAAATAATGTATTAGTATTAGTAGGTGACATACTAATCTACTGAGCTAATGAAACCCCCAAAAGATCATGTCTCGTAATTACTCGTCTTATCTGCATTTCTATCTTACAATGTGTTTCTAACCTAGATGGTCAATACTAGGAAGGCAGGCAGAATCGATCTACCAGCCAACCACCATAGCAGGAGGATTGTTAGACAACCGCAACCAGAGATGAGTTCTCCACCGAATCCTCCACCAGCTGGGACAGATCCAATGTTGCCGCTCAGATGCAGATGCTACAGTAGATGGAAAACACGGTGAATGAAATGCAAGCTCAGATGAGACAAGAATGCTAGAAGATGCATCAGGAAAGGCAAGAAATGTGTCAGGAGATGAGGCAAGAGCGATTGGAGCGACAGTAACAACCACCACTACCTCCACCACCACCACCAGCTCCACCCCGGGACAAGCACCGAGAATTCATGAGTCACAAGCCACCCACATTCTCTAGCTCTCCAGATCCTTTACATGTTGATGATTGGTTGAAATTAGTTGAGAAGATGCTTAATATCGCTCAATGCTCTTATCGAGAGAAGGTGCTCTATGCTTTAGGTTGTCTTACTGGCCCTGCTGCTGATTGGTGGGACTCCTACGCTGCTGCACATGATGCTGCCAATAATATCACGTGGGCAGAATTTGCTAGACAATTCAGAAACTACCATATTCCTGCTGGCCTGATGAAAATAAAGAAGGAATTCCTATCACTGAAGCAAGGCAACATGCCAATAAGTGAATATCATGATAAATTTATTCAGCTATCGAGGTATGCTCCAGATGAGGTTGCTGATGATGAAAGGAAGCAGGAGCATTTCATGGAGGGACTTGTTGGGACACTTTAGTATAAACTGGTTGCTCACACCTTTCCATCTTTCCAGAGGCTTCTAGATAAGGCTATAGCTATTGAACACAAACGTGTTCAGCTGGGTGAGATGAAGAGCAAGGCTATCACCCAGGGGCAGGAGAGCAGTAGCATCCGTCCTCGCAATGTTCCACCCTAGGGTACACCAGCTCGTCCTCGAGAAGGACAACGACCAGCTCAGTATGCACCATAGGGGACTCCACAGACTCCACATACTCGTCACGCCACCCCCACTAGCACCCCGGCGAGACCTGCAGGACAGGGTACAGTCATCACTTGCTTCAAGTGTGGCGAGGTTGGGCACTACGCTAATGCTTGTCCGAAGAGGATTCCCAACACACCCGCTCGAAGCAATGTCCAAGGCAAGCAACCAACTCTAGGTTCTTGCAAGGGATTCAGCATTGCCAGAGTCAACCAAGTCAGTGCTGATGCTACTGCTGATGGAGCTGAAATCGCTATCGGTACGTTTTATATTAATTCAGTTCCTGCAGCCATATTATTTGATTCTGGAGCTGCACATTCGTTTATTTCTGCTCGCTATGTCAACACAAATGAGTTATCACTTCAAACTGTGCAAAACCCACTGATAGTAATTACCACTAAAGGGCCTCTTGAAGCAAATTATATGACCAACATATTAACACTGACAATTATGGGAAGGGAATTCTGGTCTATGCCTATAGTATTAGAAGAAAGCAATATAGATCTAATACTTGGTATGTCATGGTTAAGGAAAGCAAAGGCAGTGATACATTGTGCTAGGGGAATCGTAGAACTCACTAGTCCAAAAGGAGAAAGGTTTGATGTCATAATTACCATAACCCCCTCTACCAGACCCGCCATATACCTAGTAGATGGTAAATTTGTGGGCAGAAACATCCGTGTGGTTAGAGAGTTCCCCGATGTCTTTCCAGAGGAGTTACTAAGGATGCCACCAGATAGGGAAGTTGAGTTTGTTATTGATCTCTTACATGGAACCGCTCCTATTTATAAAAGGACATACAGTATGTCCGTAGAAGAACTAAAAGAACTTAAGAAACAGTTAACGGAGTTGCAAGAGGCAGGGTACATTCGTCCGAGTTCCTCACCTTGGGGAGCACTTGTTCTGTTTGTACAGAAGAAAGATGGTTCACAAAGGATGTGTGTAGTTTATAGATCACTTAATGATGTCACAATTAAGAACAAGTATCCTTTACATCGTATTGAAGATTTATTTGATCAAATGAGAGGTGCCAGGGTATTCTCTAAGATTGATCTCCGATCGGGATACCACCGAATGAAGATTAGGTCTTCTGATATTCCCAAGATGGCTTTCTCTACCCGATATGGTTTAATGAGTTCACAGTCATGTCGTTTGGCTTAACTAATGCACCAGCCTACTTCATGAATCTGATGAACAAGGTGTTCATGGAGTACCTTGATAGATTCATCGTGGTATTCATCGACGAAATTCTTATTTATTCTAAGAATGATAGTGATCATGAGGAACATCCGCGGATGGTGCTATAGAAGTTACGGGATAATCAACTCTATGCCAAGTATAGCAACTGTGAGTTCTGGCTTGACGAAGTACCATTCCTTGGACACATCATCTATAATGGAGGGATATCAGTGGATCCAGCTAGAGTAAGAGAGATAGTGGGATGGAAAATTACCTAGCTCAGTTACTGAAATCCGGAGTTTCTTGCGACTCGCGGGTTACTACCGGCGATTTATTGAAGGATTCTCCAAAATTGCTAAGCCTATGACCTCACTATTGGAGAAGGGAAAGGATGGATGTCAAGATAGTTTCAATCAACTGAAGTTAAAATTGATGTCACCCCCGGTGTTGATTATGCCAGATCTACAGAAGGGATTTGATTTCTATTGTGATGTGTGCCGCCAGGGCTTGGGATGTGTTCTTATGCAAGAAGGACATGTCATCGCCTACGAGTCTCGCCAGTTGCGGAAACATGAGTTGAACTACCCCACTCATGACTTAGAACTGGCAGCCGTAGTGCATGTTCTCAAGATTTGGAGGCATTATAAAATGGGAACTAAGGGCCAAGTCTACACTTATCATAAGAGCTTAAAGTATATCTTCACTCAAAAAGATCTCAACCTCAGGCAACGCCTTTGATTGGAGCTCATTAAATATTATGACTTGGAGATTCACTATCATCCGGGCAAGGAAAATCTAGTGGCGGATGCCTTGAGTCGGAAGGAGCATGTTCATGCTGTAATTGTCTCCCAGTTACCCAATGAGTTGGTAGAAGATTTTAAACGACTCAACCTAGGAATAATTGCACATACAGAAGGGATCACTATCGAAGTGGAACCTACCTTGGAGCAAGAAATACACAAAGGTCAGATCGGCGATGATAAAATCCAAGAAATCAAGGATCTGATGGCTGAAGGTATAGGTCTAGACTTCACAGAGGATGAACAAGGCACAATATGGTTCAAGAACCGAATATGTGTTCCTGAGATTGATAGACTCCATGAGACCATACTAAAGGAAGCTCATGACTCTGATCACTCTATTCATCCTGGTAGCACTAAAATGTATCAGGATCTGAAATAGAAATACTGGTGGTATGGGCTAAAAAGAGAAGTAGCTGCACACGTGGCTGTGTGATGTATGTCAAAGAGTTAAAGCTGAACATCAAAGATCGGCTAGACTGCTACACCCATTAAAAGTGCTCGAATAGAAGTTGGAAGAGATTGGTATGGACTTCATTGTCGGGTGCCTCGCACCCGAAAGGGTATGATTCCATATGGGTTATCGTGGACATGCTAACCAAAGTGGCTCACTTCATTCCGGTCAAGACTAATTACAAGGGTTCTAAGTTGGCAGAGTTATACATGGCTCGAATTGTGTGCTTACACGGTGTACTGAAGAAGATTGTTTCTGATAGAGGATCACAACTTACTTCAAGATTTTGGAAGAGCCTTCATGAGAACATGGATACAAAGTTGAACTTCAGCTCGGCCTATCACCTCCAAACTGATGGCCAAACTGAGAGAACTAACCAAGTACTTGAGGATATGTTAACAGCTTGTGCCCTTAAGCATGGAGGAAGTTGGGATAAGAGTATACCTTATGCAGAGTTCTCCTACAATAATAGTTATCAGGCCAGTCTGAAAATGTCACCATTTGAAGCTTTATATGGCAGAAAGTGCACAACTCTTCTGTATTGGGATCAGTCTGGTGAAAGGTAGTTCTTTGGGTCTGAGATTATTCAAGAGGCAGAAGAACAAGTTCGTATGATCTGAGAGAACTTGAGGATAGCACAGACTCAGCAGAAGAGCTATGCTGATAATCGAAGAAGACCACTGGAATTTGAGGAGGGTGACCATGTGTTCCTCAAGGTGTCACCAATTCATGGAATGAGAAGGTTCAAAGTTAAAGGCAAGCTATCCCGTCGCTTTATTGGACCCTTTAGAATCTTTAGGCGAGTTGGGGAGATGGCCTACCAGCTTGAGCTACCAGATCATCTATCTGATGTGCACAATGTATTCCACGAATCCCAACTTAAGAAGTGTCTCCGTGTCCCAGAGGAACAGTTACCAATGGAAGAACTCAGTGTGCAAGGTGATCTTACTTACACGGAGTATCCTATCAAGGTTATTGACACTTTAACCCAGGTTACAAGGAATAAAGTGATCAAAATGTGCAAAGTTCAATGGAGTCACCATGGTGAAGATGTGGCTACCTGGGAGAGAGAAGAAGAGCTACGAATAGAATTTCCTCACCTCTTTCCTAGTTCATCCTAATCTCGAGGTCGAGATTATTTTTAAGGGGGTAGGATTTGTAATATCCTATTTGTAAATAATGAGAAAAGAGTTGATCTCCTTATATGTTTTGCCCTCTACATATTAGAACATATGAACAACCATAATTAAAGTGAATAATTAATTAATGGCACATCAATAATCTATGCATCAGGTTGGAATTTATTTGTGTGTGCATTTAATAATAATAATATTATTAATAGAAACCAAATTTGGAATTTAGACCTAATTTGCAATTTAGAGTTTGGAGAAAAGAAGGAAAAATGCTATACAAAATAAAGAAAATAAATATATAAATAAATATAATCTGTTCATACTGGTATTAGAAATTATGCATTTAACCTAAGAATGAAGTTCACAACAAATTTGAATTTAAACACTATACTTTTGAATTTAAAAAGGAAATCCAAATCATAAATTGTAAAAGAAAAAGGGAAATAAAAGGAAACAGTCGTGTGGGCCGAAACCAACTGGACCAGGCCAACTGGCAAGTTCCACCACGTAGCCCATTCCCTGTCTGCATGCTGACGGGTGGACCCTACATGTCGGCCGCACACCCGCACCCACGACGCGACTGAACCGTCTCACTGCGATGGGGCCCATTTATCGGAGACAGTTCCCACGCAAACGTCTCTGCTCACTGTCGCGTGGTTCCGCTGCACCATCCTCGTACGCGCCCACTACCACGCGGGACCTACGTGTCATCTCCCACCTCCACGAAGGTCGGAACCACACCGCCATACCGGCCTCCCTCGCATGCATAGGGAATCCGTTCCCAACTCCAACCCCTTGAGTCCATGCCCGACCGCCATATTAAACCCTGCGCCAACCTTCAGTTTCATCTGCCCCATCCTCACCCTAGTAGTTACGCCCCGTGAGCTCGCCTTTTGGGATTCGGAGCGCCGCCGCAGCAGCCATCTGTCGTCGCCGTCCCCGTTTAGCACCCGTGGTGTGCTCTCGGACAGTCCGGTGGGGGTGTGGATTGTGAGCCAAGAAGGAATCGGGCGCGTGGACCCACGGTGTGAAGGGAACTACTCGCCGGCCCTTGCCTTCCGCCATGAAGCCGCCCCACCCCGTGAACAAACTCGTCATCAAGCCAATCATGAGTACAAATCTCCTTCCTGGATCCGTCGTCGTCTTAGCTTCAATTAGCACCTAGCGTATTGGGTAATCACGTGTCGTGGGTCAGCATGGGGTTTCCTGGCCATGGCGCGCCGCCGCGGCCTCACTGTTGGTCACCGAGGTTCAACCAGGAGGAGGAAGACGTGGCCTAGTCATCGATCCGCAGATGTGCGGCTAGGATTAGAAGTCACCATACCCTTTCGTATTTTGATGTTGGGTCGTTGATCCATGGATTAACGGCGCAGATCAAAGCAAACATTACCCATTCGTTGCGTTAAATCAGAACCTTCGTTATAAAACCGTGCGGCGGTAGTCGCACGCCAGTTCGGCCTTATGTCGATCTGATCTAGGCCCTCGGAGCAAGATCCAACGACTTAGATTTTGCCATACCCCTTCGCCATGCACATTTTATATAAGAGACCCTGCGTTTCTTGCTTATCAACCCGTAGTACACCGTATATAGAAAAAGTTTTAATCTGTGTCATGAGAACTTACGTAATAGCCCCTGGTCTTCGATATATTTGTGCACACAGTACAGAGAGTTAGAAAATCAGAGGAAATCATATAAAAATGATTTTCTACGTAAAAACAATTCCAGAATCTTGATTAAATCCTAGAAAATTCATTTTAACTCCTTTTTAACCCGTTCCAGATGCATTAATTTTGTATTAATATTGTTTATCACTTGACAACTATGTTTTAGTATGATACCTAGATTAAAATTTATCACTTAATTATTTCTGTACCAAACACATAGAAACTTCGGAAAATCATAACTTGTAATCCGTAACTCCAAAGTTAGTGATTCTTGAACCTACGATCTCGTTATGATGCATAGATTATTATTATATATTCCGTACTCATGTTTGGTGTGATGTTAATTTGTCCTATACCATGTCTGTTTGTATTGCATCGAGTAGACGAACTAGTGACTGAAGATCCAGGTGTTCAGCAGGTAGAACTTGCTGAACAGGAGCTCATTGAAGGCAAGTTGTGCCCTTGACCACTTTTATTTACCCAATAATGTTATCTATAATCATTTTGGCATGCATAGGCTTAATTTTGCTGGGACCCAATAGGTCACCCTAATTTGGTCATCTTTACACCTTGTTTACCCCTGAACTTTTGGGTAGTCTTTGCTATTGCTATATGTGGTTTTGGGTGTTGAGATAACTATTACACATGGTCATTCTTTATTATTATTGTTCTATTCTGTTTATGATAAGACTATTATGTTAATTGGAACATGGAGCTTAACTTGAGAAACACGTGCCACCATAAGGATGGAATGGGACGCCCTTGGCTGACTAATTAGGAAAGCTAGTGGAGGTCTACCTTACCCGAAAGGGGCTAGGGCAGTAGGGGAGTTGGCGGTGTAGGGAGGTTTTCAGGTTGATTTTGCTGCGATGGCGGTCAGACGGAGGATTCCTGCATTTGCGCTGCCTAGAAACTGTAGCGGGGTTTGTGAAGCTAGTGGAACATTGTAAAGGCCTCGTAGTGTTACCCTGCCTCGTCTCCTCGGTAGAGATGAATGGGACTTCTAGACCCCTTGGCAACCGGGTGACATGACTTGTGGGTAAAGGGTACAACCTCTGCAGAGTGTAAAACTGGTATACTAGTCGTGCTCGCGGTCATGAGCAGCTCAGGACTCTCGCATGATTAACTTATGAAATTAAATTCAACTTGTCATTTGCATCACATTGTGGTTTTATTATTAATATTGATATTTTATTACTCTAGTTTGGTATCTACTTACATTTAGTAACTGCTAATAAAATTTGACCAACTTATTAAAAGCAGTGCTCAGCTTTAACAATTAGTTGTTGATCAGCCTTACATTTCACATGAACTTCCACCTGTGGTGAGTTCATGAACATTATTCCCCAAAACTTGTTGAGCTATAATCTTTTGTGAGCTCACTCTTGCGATATATAAACCCCCCCCCACAGGAGAAGAACAGGTGGTCAAGGAGGAGCCTTACAACGAGGAGTACGAGTTTATCTAGGTGACGTCTCCCAGTCAGCTTTATGGCGCCAAGGAATAATATTTAGTTTGCTTCATTTTTATCATTTATTTTTGTAAGACTTCCGCTATGTAATAATGTTATTTGTGACATCTATCTCTATACACTTTGTCATTATATGTGATGTTCTTCTTTGGCACACATATGAGACGCACCCGGCTTTACCCCTTAAATCCGGGTGTGACAGTAACAAGCTTTAAATCATCCTTAGAGTGTGATACCCGATTCATTGAGAATTACAAAACACAAACATAACGAGGATGGTATAATCTCCAAAAAGTGTACTTTGTTAGGTTGGACCCTATAGCCATAAAGAACGTGCACCTGTTAGACATGCCGATCAAAATGTGTGACACATACATTTCGTGAACCTATCGATATTTTATGTGTTTTTTATAATACTATATTTTATTCAAATACTAATACTTATTACTAGTAAATTATAAAATCTAATTAGCTTGATAACTAATCTTTAAAGATTCCATCGTAATTAGATTGTGCTTAATAAATTTAAATTTTATGAATAGTCGATGACAATTATACTTGCTGTTGGGGGCCTTCGTCCTCCGAAGGTCCTCAAAAACAAGATTTGACAATATTTTCCAAGTGAATTATATGAACAGGTATTTTCGGACTCAGATTATGAACATGGAGTACGGACAGGACGAAGCTTAAGCCAGACGAAAGGAGGTTGAGATGAAGGACGGGCTGGTTACCATGCTGTACGAAGGATGGTGCGCAGCCGAAGCTATGTGCAGGAAAGCTTCGTCGCGATAGCAGAACGGGGAACCGACTTAAAGATGAAAAGACTACTTAGGCCTTGACAGACTCCCATAGGTCATTAGCAAATGTAATGGACATGAATGTAATTTTACATGGGCTGCGTCTCACGCCTATAAATAGATGAACAGTATTCCCGTACTGTTCACGCTGACCTGGCATTTGCTTTTGCGTCATCCTTGTACCTTTATCTTCCTGCAATCCGAAGGTACACTTGTAATCTAAAGTCATTTCTATTGTTATGCGATAATAAAATAGAAATGATATTATGAGATTTAAATGTTCATATTACTTTTTATGTCGTGTGTAAGTCCTTCGTCATAGCTTATTGTGCTTGCGAAGATATATTATTTGTAACCTTCGTCCGGAGCACATTATATCCCGAAGGGAAATAATGTTTCAAAGGACGAAGGACCTTATCATTTAACACTTTTTATGTTGCCTTGTTCTTAATCCGAAGCATTTGAGAACAAGTCACCAACATTGGCGCCCACCTCCGGTGAACTCACTTCCACTTTGAGTTTTTTGAACACCTTCGGAAGTCAAAGACCCTCGCTATGGCGCCGAAGAAAGCTTCAGCGACTGGGGCTGCAGCCCTGCAACCGCTGGACCCCAACCAGGAGACTGTCTCTCTTCGGGAGGCCCGAAGCCAGAAGAGGAAGGCCGTCAGCCCGACGCTTCAGGAGGATGAGCTAGACCAAGAGATCAGGGATATGGAGATGCTTCATCAACAGGTGCAGAGGAAGAAGGAAAAGATGGCCAGGCTAGCTGAGCTGCAAAGGCAGATAGACGAAGCTTCTGAAGAAGTTCGCCATCTTACTCACGATGAGCAGAACAGAAGGCCTCAACAAAAAGACCTTCATCAGGAGGGCTTCTTCAACGAAGATGACTGGTATGACAATTTCCATCATGGAAATTTTGTTTTCGATGATGCTTCTCCCCTGTCCGCTGAGCTGCATGCTACACCTTGGCCTCCGTCCTACAAGCCGCCCCAGCTTCCCATGTTCGATGGCCATTCAGACCCGAAGCAGTTTTTGATGAGCTACGAAGCAACAGTATCTTCGTATGGTGGCAATGCTGCAGTCATGGCAAAGTCTTTTGTTATGGCTGTCAGGAGTGTTGCTCAGACCTGGTATTCCTCCCTTCGACCAGGAACGATCACTTCATGGCAGAAGCTGAAGGATATGTTGTTAACCAGCTTTCAAGGGTTTCAGACGAAGCCGGTCACTGCTCAAGCCTTGTTCCAGTGCACTCAGGATCATGAAGAATACCTTCAGGCGTATGTCAGAAGGTTCTTGCGTTTGAGGGCGCAGGCACCAACGGTGCCCAATGAAATTGTCATCGAAGCTATGATCAAGGGGCTTCGTCCTGGACCTTCAGCTCAATACTTTGCTAGGAAGCCTCCTCAGACTTTGGAGAAACTGCTCCAGAAGATGGACGAGTACATTCGTGCCGACAATGATTTTCGCTAAAGAAGGGAGGAGGCTTTCAGATTTTCTGAAATGACCTGGGGCTTCGGAGGAAGATTCTATCCGAAGCATGTCAGGTCCATCCACAACTCTACTCAAAATGATGATAAGGGGAGTCAGCAGAACAGGCCGCAGTGCTCCTCACAGGCTTCGGGGCAACAGCAAAATTTCTTCCGGCCACCAGCTCCAAGAGGCAGAGGCGCCAGGGGCTTCGGAGGAAGATTTGGAGATCAACCAAGGAGAGTATTTTGCTTATTCTGTGGTGAAAACAAGGGCCATACCACCAGGATGTGCCATGTTACCATCCAGAAGCAAAAAGAGATAGCCGAAGCTGCAGCGCAACAAGCCCAGCCGAAGCAGGTCATGCATACTGCTTCGTACCATCAGCCTTACATCCCAGAATACGTGGGCAACCACCCTGCAGTTTCTGTAGCTTCGGCGAGTCAACCTCAAGCTTCATGGCAGCAGCCCCTGCCTCCACCACCGCTGCAACAAGGCCAACAGCCGGAAGGGAGCCAATATGTTCCACACCAAAGGGATCTCAGAGAACAATCTGAAGCTCGCACAGTCAATAGCACTGTGCCAGAGTCGAAGCACATTTATTGACAAATATCCTACCTTGATAGCAGTCTTTTCCATTTAGTTCTATTTTCTGTGTAATAAAGAACATTTCAGTTTTCATGTAATAGTTTCATTGTTGGTCGCAAGGAAAACTTATTTTCTCCACAGGCTTAAGTTGCTGAAGCTTAAAAATTTGCGATAACAAGGAGGACCTTCGAATTATTAAAAATCCTTCGAAGCAACAAAAAGTCGTTCTAAGGAACGCAGAGTAAGTTGCTGAAGTCACAAAAAGCCGTTCCAAAGGGAGCGCAGTGTAAGTTTTCTGCTCCAAAGTCGTTCCTAAGGGAATGCAGAGCATACAGCGAAAAGTCAACGCTGATACCGCCTAAGTAAAAGGCGAAGAAGCTCCAAAGACGTTCCGAAGGGAATGCAGAGCTTACAGCAAAAAGTCAACGCTGATACCGCCTAAGTAAAAGGCGAAGAAGCTCCAAAGACGTTCCTAAGGGAATGCAGAGCTTACAGCGAAAAGTCAGCGCTGATACAGAGATATTTTGTGTTTTACGGGGATATGTGTGTATCTTCGGAACAAATGTCATCTACATAACATAGCATCATCACATCATTTTGCATAGCATAAGCATCATACATCATGTTGCACATAGCAAAAGAAGGGGACACAGTATCAACCTTCGAAAGGACGCTTTGAGAAAGTGAAAATCGTGCAAAGTCACGAGGGAATACAATGCTGATCTTCGGAATACAGTTTCGGAGAATGTCTTCACGAAGCATGGACGTGCTTCATCAGAGTAATATTGAAATTGTACAGCTTCGGAGAATATTTTCACGAAGCGTGGACGTGCTTCATCAGAATAGTATTAAAGGAGAATGTTTTCTTCACGAAGCATGAAAAGAAGGGAAGGTGTTTTTTCGCCGAAGGCTCAAAAACGGTACGTATGTAAAGTTTCATGCATCGTAAAGAGTTGAATAATGAAAAGAAACTTGTATATTACATTCAAATGTACAAAATATTACATAGATCATATTTCAAATGTTTTTTCTAATAACATCTAGTCTTCTCTTAGTACTACTTCGGCAGCCTCATTTAGAAGTTGTTCAACAACTTTATCCATGATAGCTTCGGCCATTTGTTTAATTTCGTCATCCCCTTTCGTGTGAGGGTCTGCAGACGATCCAGCAGGTTCTGAGGGAAGAGAATATGTCTACATTACTATCACAGACCGCGAACAAAGTTTGAAATTAAAAATTACAACACAATAAGAACGACTAATTAATACCTATTTGCCCTTCGGACTATACTTTTTTCGGCAACTTCTGTCACTTTCCTAGCATCATGGATGCCTTTTTCACTCTTTTGAATAATTTCTTGCGCCATTTCTCGGCCGCCGTTGTCCCAGATATCAGTAAAGAATTTTCCGCCAACCATGCTTGCTTCGGCCGAGGGGTCTTTGATGTCTTCAGAGGACAAGGCAGCTTCGGACTGAGCTAAGGATTTTACATGCTCGCAACCTTTCCTCTCCAAAACAGTAGCAACTCCTCTAGCGCCCGAAAAAGCGCAGATGTCACCGCGGCTACTCAGGATTTCCTCGAAGGCCTCTGCTTCGTGGCTGATCCATTCCATTGGACCTTCGGGATTGCCTCTTGAGAAATTCTCTTCACTAGAAAATGCGCCAACGCTGGCGAAGCTGGATTTTATCTTTTTGACGCATTCTATAGATTTAACATAGCATTTCCTCTGGGATGCACGAAGCTCCTTAACACTTAACTCTAAATGATTGACCAACTGATCACTAAGCTCTCGTTTTGTTTCTTCAAGCACACGTTCCTCTTTAGCTCTAGCTAGCTGTTTCTGAAGATCTTTAATCTCATGTTTTTGGGCTTCGGCTTGGACCTTTGAGGCAGCTTCGTCCTTTTTTACCTTGTCTACCAATGTAAGCAGAATTTTATCCTTTTCCAGAGCTTCGTTTCTCAGTTTAATAACTTCTGACCGTAGGTTGTTGAACGCAATTTCATAGCTCTCATCTTCAGCACTCTTTTGTGCTCTTAATGCGTTGCTTAGGATTAAACCCTATATGTAAAAAAGTTGGTATAAGAATAAAAGAATGAGTTACGAATTAAAAAATTTTCAAGCGCCCAATTCCCATACCTTTAGGCTATTGTACGCAAGACTGTCCGCGAGATCCTCTTTTGTCATAGCACATAATCCAGCTTCGAGCTTCGGGAACCCCATACTTCTAGCCATCTCCCGGCAGACAGATAATTCTTTGTTATCAGGAAGGCAGTATAGGAAGTCATCTTCATTTGTCCCATTGAACACTACTGCCCCCTTCGGATATTTTAACTCTCTGGCATAGTGATTGGCTTCATAAGTCTATTCTTCAGATAATTTCTTCCCCGAAGCATGTCGCACGATGTAATCGCTTATGTTGGAAGGAGCTTCGGGGGCGGCAGTGTCAATTACTTCAACCAAAACTGGTTCTGATATTTTTATTTTTTCGGTTTCCAAAGATTGTTCCTTGGTGGGCTCTGAAGGCCCAGCTTCAGCTTCAAGTTGTTGCTTCGAAGCTTCAGTAGACGCTTCAGCAAGATCAACAGTCTTCTTTGGAGTTGTGCTTGAAGACTTAATTGTCTCCAAGACATCTAGCACGTTCACCATTCTTTTTCTTTTTGGGGTCACCGATGGGCCCTTTTGATTTTTTATTGTTTCAACATTTGCTGAAGGACTTAAGATTTCCAATATTTTTTGTCCTTCAATCCTCGGTTTTTCTGCCTTCTCTGCTGAAGGCGCTTCAGTTTTTTCTTCTATCTTCGGCACTGGAGCTGGTTCTGTAGTTTCAGTGGCCAAAGAGACTTCACTAATAAATTCAGGCACTGTGGCTGGCTCAATAAAACGTGCCCGGTGGGTGAGCACCTTCATCTTTTTTCTTTGCGGCGCTGGCTCACTAGAAGCACTTGTGGCAACTTCTGTTGCAGGAGAAGTATTTTTTCTTTTGCGGCCCGGCACCGGATAATGGTAGTCAGGGTAGACAAACCCGATTGCATCAAATACCCGGTTGAGCCTTTTCTTCTTTCGGCCTCCGAAGGCTGCCGATAATGCAGTGTTCTCGGCCTTCGAATACACCCCAAGCAGTTCGTCACTTAATGTTTCAATGCTTTTTAACCAGTCGTCATCAGGTTCAACAAATTTATCCCCGTATTTGAACGTGTATTTCAGTCTGACCAGTCCGCCTTCATCGGACTCTTTGATGGTCTCCTTTGGCATTTCCCACTTTCCTGCAAGTGGCCACACCCTGAAGGCAATATGCTCTTGGACCGAGTCCCTTGTCCCAATAAAAGAGCAGATTACGCCGAAGGCTCTTTGGCATTCTTCGGCTGCTTCATCCATTTCAACCTTCGGCTTTCGGAGTCCGAAGCGTTGCCAGATGGGGCGCATTATGATACTCTTAACATCTTCCTGCGCTGTCAAGTCATTCTTTACATAGAACCACTCTGTCATCCAGGCTCCGGGCCACCTCTTCCGAAAGGTTGGCACAGGGCGGCTTGACCCGGAGCGGGCACCGAAGCTGTAACACCCGAAGTTGTTGTGATATTGTTCTTTCCCCCAGGGCTTCGTCTCATATAACAACTCATGAATGTTGCAAAAGCTTTTGGCATTTGGTTCTAAACCTTGGCTTTTCACAGCCCAGACAAACATCCCCATTCTTATGATAGCTTCGGGAGTAATTTGATGAAGGTAGACTTGAAATGTCTTCAGGACTTCGACAACAAAGCTGCTTAGGGGGAATCGAAGCCCAGCCTTGAGAAAGCTTCGGAAGATTACGACTTCATCTTCTTCAGGGGTGGGAGAAGTTTTTTCTCCAGCATCAGCCCTCACAATAGATATATCTCGAAAATATCTCCCTCTCATATTGTCAATATGACTCTGCTTAATAGTGCTTTTCCCAAAAACTGAGTGACTTGGCCGCCATGGTCGATCTTCGGACTCTCCCCCACCGCTTTCTACATCATAACTGTCGCTGTCACCAGTATCTTCAGACAAACCCTCCAGAATCTCCTTGGTGATTTTTTCCGTATTGGTCTCCGCCATCGCTATAAGGAACCCCAAGTTCTTCTCTTCGTCGAGACTCAGCTTCATCTCAGCAGGGACCTTCTTACCTTTAGACATCTTCGGAAACACTAAAAAACTGTTTTCAAGTCCGAAGCTTCAAAACCAAAAGATCAGCAAATCTTAGTGCGCAAGAGCTAAAAAAATTTAGTGAGCGGAAGCAGATGGCAAGTGAGCGTACCAAATGAGTATGCGGTATGATCTTATTTATACGCCCAGTGCGTTGAAAATTGAAAGACCCCGCTTGTCAGTGAATGTTGCTATTCTAGCAAAGGGAAGGTGTTTTTTCGGACCTTCGGCTTAAGGCCTTCGTCCATATCGCAATCTGAATTTATCACTAACAAATTAATATTGCGAGGGGCTACTGTTGGGGGCCTTCGTCCTCCGAAGGTCCTCAAAAACAAGATTTGACAATATTTTCCAAGTGAATTATATGAACATGTATTTTCGGACTCAGATTATGAACATGGAGTACGGACAGGACGAAGCTTAAGCCAGACGAAAGGAGGTTGAGATGAAGGACGAGCTGGTTACCATGCTGTACGAAGGATGGTGCGCAGCCGAAGCTATGTGCAGGAAAGCTTCGTCGCGATAGCAGAACGGGGAACCGACTTAAAGATGAAAAGACTACTTAGGCCTTGACAGACTCCCATAGGTCATTAGCAAATGTAATGGACATGAATGTAATTTTACATGGGCTGCGTCTCACGCCTATAAATAGATGAACAGTATTCCCGTACTGTTCACGCTGACCTGGCATTTGCTTTTGCGTCATCCTTGTACCTTTTTCTTCCTGCAATCCGAAGGTACACTTGTAATCTAAAGTCATTTCTATTGTTATGCGATAATAAAATAGAAATGATATTATGAGATTTAAATGTTCATATTACTTTTTATGTCGTGTGTAAGTCCTTCGTCATAGCTTATTGTGCTTGCGAAGATATATTATTTGTAACCTTCGTCCGGAGCACATTATATCCCGAAGGGAAATAATGTTTCAAAGGACGAAGGACCTTATCATTTAACACTTTTTATGTTGCCTTGTTCTTAATCCGAAGCATTTGAGAACAAGTCACCAACACTTGCTTTCCATGTCGGTTTGCTTGTAAATATGCTAGACCAATGCATCTTTGTTCTACATGGTAGACGAGGGACATGCTGGTACGCAGCTCAAGAAAGAGACGTCAACATCGGCATAGTCTAATTTCCATTGTTCATCTAATAGCCAATGAAAATAGTCTGACCAAAACCAACAAAAATAAACTAGTGTCCATTGGCTATCTAAGGCCGACAAAAATTGACCAATTTTTGTGGTCTTATCTAAAAGACCATGTTGTTGGGGGCCTTCTTCTTCTCCGAAGGTCCTCTAAGCAAAAACACTTTTGGCAGGACAATATGCAAGCAGACACAAGTATATGCCGAAGGTATATGCCGAAGCTACAATCCAGGGAGCTTCGGCATAATGACACGCCTTGAGACGAAGGGTAGCACCGACTTAAAGAGGAAAATACCGTTTAGTTCATGTTAACTTGTGTCATGTTTATAATTAGTTATCAAGCACATAAATGTAATTTCTACCGGGCAGCGTCCCATGCCTATAAATAGGTGAACAGTAACCCCGTGCTGTTCACGCTGGCTGGAAATCACTGGCACGTCGCTCTTGGGTTCTTAGCTTCTGTCAAGCTGAAGCATTTGAGAACAAGTCCCCAACATTGGCGCCCACCTCCGGTGAACTCACTTCCATTGTTAAGGCGATGGCTTCGTTCAACAACCAAGTTGTAGCACCTTCGGTCACGAAGCTGGTGCTCCCAATCACGGACAGTTCAAGTTTAGAGCCAGCCAACAAGAAGCAGAAGAAGGAAGCGCAGAGAAGAGTGCAACATGTTGGGGTGCAAGGACCCTTCGTCAGATCTAAGTGGTCCCACATCCCAATCACCTTCTCCCAGGAGGATCTTCAGCTCAAAGACTATCCTCACAACGATGCTATGGTTATATCTTGTGTCATCAAGGGATTTCTGGTCCACAATGTTCTGGTTGACACAGGTAGTGCAGCGGACATCATATTTGCAAAGGCTTTCAGACAGATGAAAGAACTAGAGGACAAGATTCATGATGCTACACACCCTCTTTGTGGCTTCGGAGGAAGACAGATTGTGGCACTTGGCAAAATCACAATGTTAGTTACCTTCTGTTACGTCCATAACACAAGAACTGAGCAAGTTTTTTTTGACATTGTCGACATGGAGTACCCATCAACGCAATCATTGGTCGAGGGACGCTTAATGCCTTCGAAGCAATACTTCATCCCGCGTACTTATGCATGAAGATACCTTCGGAGCAAGGGCCCATTGCTTTCCATGGAAGTCAAGAAGCTACCAGAAGGGCTAAAGGAAGTTGGACATATTCAAAGGCGATCCATAACATAGATGGAGCCGAAGCTTGTCAACAATATAAGCACAAAGGAGAGAAGGCTGCATCGGCAGATCAGCCGAAGCATATGCCCTTATGTGAAGATATAGCAGATCAAAGGGTACTATTGGGATCTCAGCTATCTGATGAGCAAGAAAAGACTCTGCTAAGATTTTTGTTCAACAACAAAGATGTCTTCGCTTGGACAGCCAATGATCTTTGTGGTGTCAACAGAGATGTCATTAAACATTCACTTAATGTGGATTCATCTTTCAGGCCAAGGAAGCAAAGGCTTCAAAAGATGTCTGAGGATAAAGCTGAAGGTGCTCGGAACGAAGTAAAGAGACTTCTCAGTGCTGGTGTTATCAGAGAAGTAACATATCCATAATGGCTAGCCAACACTGTTATGGTGAAGAAGGCTAATGGCAAATGGAGAATGTGTATTGATTTTACAGATCTCAACAAAGCATGTCCAAAGGATGAGTTCCCATTACCAAGAATAGACTCCCTTGTAGATGCATCAACTTCTTTGGAGCTCATAAGTTTATTGGACTGGTACTCAGGCTATCATCAGATTTGGATGAAGAAGGAAGATGAGCCAAAGACCAGCTTCATAACTCCCAGTGGTACTTATTGCTACCTTCGGATGCCTGAGGGGCTCAAGAATGCTAGAAGAAGCTTCAGCAGGATGACAGTCAAGGTCCTTCACTCTCAAATGGACAGGAATGTGCTGACTTATGTTGATGACATCATAGTAAAAAGCACAAAGCAAGAGAATCACATTGCTAACTTGCAAGAGACATTTGCCAATTTCAGGCAAGCTGGTCTTAAATTAAATCTAGAGAAGTGTGTGTTTGGAGTAAAGAAGGGCAAGTTCCTTGGCTGTCTAGTATCAACAAATGGATTCGAAGCTAACCCAAATAAGATCAAAGCTATCCTTCGGATGGAGCCGCCAAATTCAAAGAAGGGGGCTCAACGATTGGCAGGAAGGCTGGCATCGTTAAATAGATTTATATCAAGATCAGCAGAAAGGAATCTACCATTCTTCGAAATACTAATGTCAGTCGAAGTTTTCCAATGGGGTCTGGTTCAGCAAAAGGCTTTCGAAGAGTTAAAGCAATACTTGATAGACTTGACAACTCTAACTCCACCTTCGCCAGGGGCTCCGTTACTCCTATATGTAGCAGCCTCCCACTCTGCAGTCAGTGCGACGCTTGTACATGAGAAGCAAGATGGCCAAGTCAAAAGACAAGCACCAGTATATTTTGTCTCCGAAGTTTTAAGCTTATCAAAGAAAAATTATACAGAATTGGAGAAGGTATTATATGTTGTGTTGATGGCCTCCAGGAAGCTTCGGCATTATTTTCAAGCATATCATATAATTGTTCCTTCATCACAACCTCTGAAGGATATAATGAGGAATAGAGAAGCTACTGGAGGATCGGAAAATGGGATGCTGAGCTCAATGAATTCACTATTGATTATGTACATAGATCCTCAATTCAGTCCCAGGCGTTAGCGGATTTCATTGCTGATTGGACGCCAGGCGCTCAGGGAGAAGAAGTAACAAAGGACGCCGAAGCCTGGACAGTCTTCTGTGATGGTTCTTAGAGAACCTTTGGCGCAGGAGCGGCTGCTGTTCTAGTAGCGCCCTCTAAAGTCAGAACATGCTACGCAGCAAGGTTGGACTTCAGTTGTACAAATAATATTGCTAAATATGAAGCTCTTCTGTTGGGGCTTTGGAAGCTAAAGGCAATGGGAATAAGAAGGGCGATCCTTAAAACTAACTCCCAAGTCATTTCTGGTCATATAGACAAAAGTAGCAAGGCAAGAGATCCAAAGCTTGAAAAATATTTGGATACAGTCCCAAGATTGGAGGCTTCCTTCGAAGGATTCTCTGTAAAAAATATTCCAAGAGGGGAAAATGAGCATGCAGATCTGCTAGCTATGTCAGCGGCACAGGGGCTCTCTCTACCTTTGGAAGTATTTTTTGAGACAATAAAAGCACCTTCGGTTGAACTCTTGGAGAGAGCAGTGCTTGCAATATCACCTGTACATAGTGAAGATTGGAGGACTGAAATCATATCTTTCCTCCAAGGTAACTATCTTCCAGATGACGAAGTTTATAATAAAAGAATGGAAGCAAGGACAAGACCATATGTCATAATAGAAGGGGAGCTATACAAACATGGAGTCTGCTCTCCACTTCTCAAGTGTTTATTCAGAACCGAAGGTATAGAGCTGAAGGAGGAAATACATGCAGGTTTGTGTGGATCTCACATTGGGTCTAGACCTTTGCTGGGGAAGGTTTTCAGACAAGGATTTTATTGGCTAAAGGCAGCTTTGGATGCAGTAGATCTGGTTCAAAAGTGCGAAAATTTTCAAAAATGTGCAAGAGACCAGAAACAACCTTCGTCGCTAACCCAGTTAATACAGCCAACCCAGCCATTGCAAAGATGGGGCCTGGATTTGTTAGGTCCACTCCCACCAGCACAAGGCAACTTGAAGTATGTTGTAGTGGAGGTAGAATATTTTTCTAAGTGGATTGAGGCAAAGCCCTTGGCTACAATAACTTCGGTCACAGTCCAAAAATTCTTCTGGCAGAATATTGTTTGTCGCTTCGGTGTGCCGAAGGCAATAACTGTGGACAATGGAACACAATTTGATGCCGAAACATTCAAAGATTTTTGTGACCGGATTGGTACGAAAATTCATTTTGCATCAATCATCCAGAATCAAATGGGCTTGTAGAACGAGCAAATGACATTATAATGACAGGAATAATGAAGCTAATCTTCAACCAGTCCAGAGGAAAGTGGCCAGATGAGTTGATTAAAGTGGTGTAGAGCCACAACACAACTGCATCAAGGTCAACAGGATTCACACCCTTCAAGCTCCTATTTGGTGACGAAGCAATAACTCCAGAAGAAGCAAAGACAGGGTCAATAAGAACAACAGCCTCGGCAGAAGACGAAGCTAATTATCAAATAACAAAAGATACTATAGAAGGGACCAGACTTTAGGCTATAGAGCACATCAATAAATATCAGGCCAAAACAATAAGGTGGTGTGATAGAAAAGTTCGATTGAAAAACATCAAGCCAGGACATCTGGTGTTTCGGAGAGTGGCCAACCCAGATACAGTGGGCAAGTTGCAACTGAAGTGGGAAGGTCCTTTTCTGGTAATATCTTCTTCAAGACCCGGTTCTTATAGATTGAAGGATATGGACGGCAACGACATACCCAGATCTTGGAATGCGGATGAGCTTCGGCGATACTATGTGTAATTTGATGTAATCTTTTTTTATTTTTTCTATGGCACCCTTTCCCTTTGAACAGGGGAGAAAGGTTTTTAATGGGGCCATAGCTTGTAATTTTTCATTCTTATTTAGCCCTACGAGGGCCAAATCCCCCAAAGATGTAATATGTAAAATCTGAGCCTGCACCATCGAGTGCAAAAAGAAAAAATAGGGAGAAGCTCAAAAGATGTCCCCAAGGGGATGCAGAGCATGACGAAGCTACAAAAAAGTCGTTCCTAAGGGAGCGCAGCATAAGTTTTCTGCTAAAAAGTCGTTCCTAAGGGAATGCAGAGCCAAAAATTTGACGAAGATGCAAAAGTCGTTCCTAAGGGAGCACATAGTAAGTTTTCTGCTCAAAAGTCGTTTCAAAGAGAATGCAGAGCCAAATACCACCGAAATATAAGGTGAAGAAGTTCAAAAGTCGTTCCTAAGGGGATGCAGAACTTAGATGCCAGCGAAATAGAAGGTGAAGAAGCTCAAAAGTCGTTCCTAAGGGGATGTAGAGCTTAAAAGACTCAAAAGTCGTTCCTAAGGGGATGCAGAGTCTGGGTGTGGTTTCGTGTGTGTGTTCGGGACATTCATTTGCACATTACATTACATCATTCATTGCATTCATACACATTCATGTAGACATTTATAGGATCATCATCATCATAACATGAAGCACAAACATAAATACTTCAGCTTTGGCAACACTACAGGAATTCTAAAGATTCCCGTCGGCCAAACTAACTCCCGTCGGCTAGAGCAAAAGCCGACGGGCATAGCGTAATTCCCGTCGGCCCACTAGCAGCCGACAGGAGTTATGTTAACTCCCGTCGGCCATATCCCACGCCGACGGAGATTACTTTAACGCCGTCGGCGGCATCCCAGGCTGACGGGGATTACGTTAACTCCCGTCGGCCACGTCACAGGCCGACGGGGATTAACCAGTTATGAGACCGGCCGCGGCCACGCGCGAGCTCATTCACCTTCGTCTTCAAACCGCCGCCGGCTTCTACCTCGCCGCCGCCTCCGCCCCTAACCGCGCCCGCCGAGCACCAGCGCCCGTAGCCGCGCCCGCCCCGAGCGCCGTCGCCCCTAGTCGCGCCCGCCCGAGCCCTCGCCCGCGCGCCTAGCCGCTGCGCCGCCTGCCCGCGCGCCGCCGGCCCCGCTCCTGCCCGAGCTGCGCCGCCGCTGCTACCACCGAGCGCCCCACGCGGCCCTGCCCCCGGCCGAGCGCGTGACGCCGCCCCGACCCGCGCCCCCGCCTCGAGTGCCCCCACACCGCCCACGGCCTGTCCGAGCTGCGCCGCCCCCTAGCTCCCGCCATCCGCCCTCAACAAGTCGCCGCCGTCCACAAGCGTCGCTGTCCCCAGCCCACCATCGTCCGCCGTCCGCCAGTGCCTCGACGCACCGGTCAACCACCGCAACCGAGGTATAATCTTATTTCTAATTAATATGTGATTATTTTCGTCAGTTTTTTGTGGCCGACGGGAGTTAACTTTCTAATCAAGTAGTTTAAAATTGTTAATTGATAGTGTTCTTAGTTTTCATATGATTTTATGCATTATACTTGCTAGTTTTAATATCATGTGTGGCTTGATGTTAAGTAAAAATTAATTCTATTATTATAGTTGATTTAACAAATGGTTTATGTTTTAATTTTCGTCGGTTTTTATGGCCGACGGGAGTTAGCTGTAATGCGATTATAATTTGTTTAATATTGTTATTTGTTAGTATGGTTTGACCTAATATTATTTGATGTATGATATTTGTTATTTGTAACTTGATTTTGTAAATATGATATGATGTATTTGATGTTATTATTTAATGAAATTGATGTTATGCAAGCATTAATCAATTTGATAGATTTGATGTTATAGGTAATGAATTTGATGTTCTGCAATTATAATTTAATTTGATGGATTGGATGTTTGCAAATATTGTTAATTGATGAATATCATGTTAATTTGATGTTATTTATGTGTATACATAGTTATTTATGTATATATATATATAGTTTTACTACTTACCTATAGATGTATGTGTGACGTGTAGAAACATGAATGTCTCACACGCACTCTTTACTCGTACACACAGCCGCAATAATGGGTGATAGACGTGATTGGATGTATGAAGGTTTCAAGAAGGGTGGGTGTCACACAAGTGAATGGTTTGCCAAGACGCAGATGTTTCTGGACCATGCAGCTGCTTTGTCACAAATAGATAATATTAGGTGTCCATGCAATAAATGTAGAAATATGATGAGCCACACCAAGAGGCAGGTCACACTACACCTGTGTTCGCATGGTTTCGTGCCAGGCTATAAGGTCTGGTATCTCCATGGTGAAGATGTTGAACGAGCAGCAGAAGTAGAAGTTGATGATGGTGAAGATGATGTTGATAGGATGGACCAGATGCTTGAGGATCTGCAGCCTGAACTGGCACCAGATCATCATGATTCACCTACACCGGAGGTTCAGAAGTTCTTCGACCTACTCAAAGCGTCAGAAGAGCCTCTTCACGGGCACACTGACGTGACCGTACTGGAATTCGTGACCCGGCTGATGTCAATCAAGTCCAAGTTTGCATTCTCAATTAATTGTTACAAGGAGCTTGTGGATTTGATTAGCGAGGTTCTTCCTACGGGTCACAAGATGCCCAAAGACATGTACCAGTCCAAGAAATTGCTTGAAGGTCTTGGTATGGAGTATGAGAAGATTGATGTTTGCCAAGACAACTGTATGCTTTTTTGGAAGGAACATGGCAGAGAACAGAAATGCTTAAAATGTGGGAAGTCGAGGTACGTGGAGCTTGTAAATGAAGATGGGGAGAAGGTGGTGACAAAGGTTGCACATAAACAGCTTCGGTACATGCCTCTCACTCCTAGAGTGAAACATTTGTTTCTCTCGAGGAAGACCGCTATGCACATGAGGTGGCATAAAGATTGTACGGACAGACAAGATGGGTTAATGGTGCACCCGTCAGATGGTGATGCATGGAAGGCTCTTGACAAATTTGATCCAGATTTTGCCAGCGATGCAAGAAACGTTCGTATCGGCTTGGCAACTGATGGTTTCACGCCGTTCAATATGACCGCTACGTCGTATTCATGTTGGCCTGTCATTGCCATACCGTACAACCTTCCACCTGCTCTTTGCATGAAATATGAGTTTATGTTCCTATGTCTTGTTATACCTGGTCCTGAGCATCCTGGCGTACGCCTCAATGTGATGCTTCAACCACTGATTGAAGAGTTAAAGAAGCTATGGCAAGGTGTGGAAGCCTATGATTGCTTCAAGAAGCAGAAATTCAATCTTCGTGTTGCATATCTGTTCTCGGTTCATGATTTTATGGCGTATGGTATTTTCTCTAGATGGAGCGTGCATGGTAGATTGACGTGTCCTTATTGTGCTAAAGATACATATTGTTTTCGTCTTAGTGCTGGTGGCAAGATATGTTACTTTGATTGCCATAGATGTTTTCTACCCTTCAATCACCCCTTCAGAAGGCAGAGAAAGGAATTTAGGAAGGGCACCATCGTCACGAAGGGACCGCCCAAGCGACGTAGTGGGATAGAAATTACAGAAGAGCATATGAAACTTGTCCTAGACGAGAGTGGGAAAAGGTATCAAGGTTTTGGTGAGGAGCATAACTGGACTCACATATGTGGCTTGTGGGAGCTTCCTTATGCTAAGTCATTGATTTTGATGCACAACATCGACGTCATGCATCAAGAGAGTAACTTTTGCCAAGCCCTCATAAATACATGCATGGATTTCCCTGATAAACGAAAGACAATGACAAGGCACGCATGGACTTAGCAGTGATATGTGATCGTCCAACCCTAGTGCTTAGAGAAAACGGAGGCAAACCAAAAGCTGACTATTGTCTGAAATCTAAGCAACGGAAAGAAGTGATGAAGTGGATGAAGGATATTAAATTCCTCGATGGTTATGCCGCTGGTTTTAGAAGATCTGTGAACTTGAAGACAATGAAGATGAATGGACTGAAGAGCCATGACTTCCACATAATTATGGAGAGGCTCATGCCTGTAATGTTTCGTGGGTACATTTCCGAAGCTGTGTGGAAAACATTAGCTGAAGTTAGCTATTTCTACAGACAGTTGTGTGCTAAAGAAATCAGAAGAGATGTGATGGAACAGCTGGAGAAAGAGGCACCGGTGCTTTTGTGCAAATTGGAAAAAATATTTCCATCGGGTTTCTTCAATCCTATGCAGCATCTCTTTATACATCTTCCATATGAGGCTAAGGTCGGTGGTCCTGTTCAGTATAGGTGGATGTTTCATATAGAAAGAGCATTAAAGAAGCTTAGAGCAATGGTGGGCAATAAGGCAAGAGTTGAAGGATGTATTGCGGAACAATTTAAACTAAAGGAGGTAGCACACTTCACAAGTTGTTACTTTGCAGAAGAACATAATGTATTTGCTCGAAAGAAAAGGTACCATGATGATGAATGAGAGATGCCTCCGTGTAGTGATCTTTCGATTTTTCAGACAAACGGCAAAGCCGTTGGTCCACCCAAGGCATATCACCTCAGTATGGAAGAACGGAAGTCTGCTTTACTGTACATGTTCACAAATATGCCTGAGGTGGAGAAATACTTTGTGTAAGACTTGTTTTCTTAAACTGTTCATATGTGAATTAGTTTATGTTATCAAATATCTCATGTCATACAATAATATTTGACAGCGAGTTTGATGAACAAAACATGAGGTGTCTCGGTAGGCCAACAGCGAGAGACATAGACAAATTGCGACGCGATGGTATGCATGGGCGACCTAATTTCATTATGTGGCTTCGGGACCGTGTAAGTCTTAATTATGTGGCTCCGAGAGCTAATTTCATTATGTTTTACCCTTTATATTGATTGTTGTGATTGATATAATATGTAACATTGTGTGTGCAGGTGATGGTTCCATGGATGGCGCCCGTGTCTGATGCGTACTATGCTTGGTGCCGATATTGGGCTTCCGAAGGCTACCAGAAAGCGTCAGCGCATCACAGACAATGTCGAGGAACCAATCCTGACCACAAGTTTGGCGGTGATGACATGATACGAAAAGCTAAAAGAATGGTAAGTTTGATCTAGCTATGTCGATCAGCAAATAGTACGATTTCTTATGAATGTTTTTTGTTTATACAGGAAGCTACAAGTGGCCAAAAGCCTAGTGACATTGAGGTCTACCAGGAGGGCCACAAAGGACCAGACCCGAACAACCCTGACCAGCTCTGTAGCCAGACAGCCACGCATCGCTTGGTAAGTTTTGGCCCAAAAGTACAAACGTTCAAAGTATAGAAATTCCTGCATTTGTAAGGTTGTGAATGATGTATAGGCGGCATATGGGGAGGAGATGGTTCGTCGCCATGTCCCTGACTTCGACTGGCGTCATGAACCGGTGGATCCCTCGGTGGTGTACGCAAGCGGTGGTGGCAAAGCGCATGGACGGTAAGCTCTAACTTATGAAATTATATGGTTGACACTAAATTGATTATGCAGTAATAACATTTTTTGAATCACTTATAGATACGCACTCTTCGACGGATTCATTGACTCGTCGTCGGTGAGATCTCAGAGGATGGGTTCGTCTTCCCGTAGCTCATGCTCTCGTCGACCGAACGAGCAAGAGTTGGAGATTATGAGGATGCGTGAAGAGATGAGACAACAACGCGAATTTATGGAGGCTTGCAATGCCCATAACCAAGCCATGTATCAAGTGAGTACACATAATCCGAACTCTAAATTATTATATTTCAATACAACATCTTCAGTAGTAACACATATGTTTAACAGTTAATGCAGCAATAGGGCATGGCAACAAATTTTCCACCGCCACCACAATGGAGCCAATTTGCAAACACACCAGTTCCACCACCACAGTTCAACACCCCTCCGCCACATATACCTGCACCTGGAGATAGGGTACGTTTCATAACTCTCGATTAATTTATACACTTGTATACTTTTTGATATTTGTATTTAACGTGTTGATATTTGCTAACTTGCATAGGTTACGCCTGAAGCGGGTGGTAGTGGGTCTGATCCAGCAGGGACTGGATTTGTTGACTCGCTCTTCGCATTCCCTCCTCCTGGTGGTGGTGGCGGCAGCGGCCAAAGCTCTAACCACCCAAGTGGTGGTTATCTCTAAACACTCGTGCTCGTTATGTTTTTAACTCCTGGACGTTATGTTTGTGTAAACACTTGATCTTAACTCGTATCAGAAATGTTTGTGTATGTTATGTGACGGATTTAACCTATAATGCGTTTGTGATGTGTACGTTCATGTGTATGATATATATGTTTTGTGATGTGTATGTTTTGTGATGTGTATGTTCATGTGGATGATATATATATTTTGTCATATGTTTGTCTGTAGAGAAATGTCTAATTTGGTGTTGGTGTTGCAGAAATATACATTAACTCCCGTCGGCCCAGTTAATCCCCATCGGTTTGACCATAGCCGACGGGCATTAACTATTAACTCCCGTCGGCCCAGTTAATCCCCGTCGGCTGACTGGACCGACGGGAGTTATCAGTTAATCCCCGTCGGCTGACAGGGCCGACGGGAGTTAATAGTTAATTCTAGCCATAACTCCCGTCGGTCATTAACTAGCCGACAGGGATTAATTATTCCCGTCAGCCGCCAACGGGAGTAACCGTATCCCCGACATCTGACACCCGTCGGCTAACAACCGACTGGAATAAGCCTTAAACCGACGGGAATAAGTAATTCCCGTCGGTTTAAGGCTTATTCCCGTCGGTTGTTAGCCGACGGGAATTAATTGATTTCCTGTAGTGCAACAATGCTTTGATGAGCACGAATAAGCAAGGACATGCTTTGTTGTGTACGAAAAGAAGGGAAGGTGTTTTTCGCCTTCCGCTCAAAAGATATAAATTTCGTCCATAGCAAAGCAATTTATACATGGATGGAAAGGTAAAAATATATTACAAGGTATGGACAAGTATACAAAGTAATGTTCAATTCTCGATTACAATGCCTTTTACAAAGATAATACAAATGCTTCTAAGCTCTATGCAGGTAGGCCTAAAAAATAGCTTCAGCAGCCTTCGGAACGTGCTTCAGACTATCAATCTTTGGCACCACCATCCTGCACACAAACAAGCAGTATAAGGTAAAAAGTAATCACAAGATATGGCAAGCAACATGTATAAGTTTCATACTGGCTTAAGCAAGCTTCGGGCCTCATCACCAGCCAAATCCCGCCCACCCTTCGCCCAAATCTGAATTATAAATCTATTTCCAATACTCTGGGCTTCGCTGGGGATATCAACCAAGTCTGTTGGAGATAGACAGAAGGTTGGTTTGTTCACTGTTTTTCCGTGTGTGCAACCAGCCTTCATGAATGCTACAGTCGTGCCGCGAGAGGCCAGCAGGGCACAGAAGTCACCGTGCCCGGCTGTCACTTCATCAAGCGCCTCAACTTCGCCTTCAATGTGTTCGAAGGTACTTGGAATATTTTCAGGTGAAGGGGTAAACACTTCAGAGCGGTTGCCGAAGTTCAAACATATGTTCCGAAGCTCTTTCAAAGTTTGTTGCAGCTTTGTATTTTTGTCAGCTTAAGCTTTGTATTTTGTCTGCAAATCTTTTCTCTCTTGTTCAAAGGCCTCTGATTTTTGGAGAAGTTCCTCGTTTAATCTAGCGTTTTCGGCTTGGCCTTCTGCAAGTGAACCCTCCATTGCCTGAAGCAGGAAATCTTTCTTCTCAAGAGAAGCTTCGTAGTCTTTAATTTTGTTTTCCAAACCCTCGATTATAATTTTGTTCTTTTTGTCTTCGAGGTCTTGTTGCATTCTCAGCGCCTTGCTTAGCAACATTCTCTATAGAAATAAACCTTCATCAGAAAACTTTGCTTCATCACAAAAATAAAAATAAAATTTTGCTTCATCTTAAAAGGAATTTTACCTTGAAGTTGGAATAAAACAAACTACCGACGATATGTTGTCGCCGGTAGCCACTAATATCAGCTTCGAGCTTCGGGAAACCGACACTCTTCGATAGAGTGCCAATTATCTTTGCCCCGGTGCGGTCGCGAATGCATCCTAAGGCCCCTTCATCGACCCCACCAAAGAGCATGGCTCCTGGCTGGTAGCCACAGGATATACCATACTCCTGTAGCTCCTTTTCGGCCTCAGATAATTCTTGCCCGACCAGGTTCCAAAGGTCGAAGTCTTGTTCTTTCGAAGCAGCATCGGCAATCTTCTTTCCTTTGTCAGGCACTGTGGCCATGACCTCCTCTGCAGCCACAGCTATCTCTTCCACAGCCATATCCAAGAGCAGTTTATCAATTCCAGAAAGTGTACTCTCAAGGTTTGTAGCTTCGGCAGCAGCTGCAGCTTCGACAGAGGCATTTACTTCGGTAGTGGCCTCGGCGCTTGCAAGAGGTGTTGTTTTAGATGTCGAGGCTAATGGTGGCGTCCATTTAATGGCTTGCATTATGGTAGCGATTCTTCGCTTTTTCTGCCCATCCGCCTTCTTTGTAGCCGAAGGCTCATCCTTCTTCTGTAAAAGCTTTGTTAGTTCCAGTCCCAGAGGACTTAGTAGCTTGATAGGTAGAGATTCAGTCATTACCTTTAAAATTTCTGCCACTTCGGCAGTAGGAGGTGTCGAAGGAGTCTCCTCTTCTACCTCAGTCCCCTTAGGCTCTGGAATTTCAGCCTTTCTTTTCTTCGAAGCTGCCACCTTTGGCTCAGGAGTGGTTTTTCTCTTCTTTAAAACCTTCTCATCCTCCTTCACCATTCTAGCAGCTTGTCTGTTTAGAATGCTGACAATTCTTTTCCTTTTTACCCCTTCGGCACCCTTGTTAAGCCGCTCATAATGAGGGTATTCAAATTTCAGAGCATCCATCACCCAGTTTAACCTTTGTTTTGGCCGGGTGCCGAAGGCTGCTGTCATCAATTGGTCTTCTTTTTTGATATAGTTTCCCAATATTTCATTACACATAGTTTCAATCATTTCTAGCCATTCTTGGCAAGGCTCCTTGAACTATTTTTCAAATTTGAAATGATAATATAATCGAACAAGTTCATGTTTCTTCTTTATTCCCTTCATCTTCGGCATCCCCCAGCCACTTGACGTTCCTCTGTCACAACCAGACTTGATTGTTTCATGACTTCAGAAATTGGTGTTGTCTTAGTGACCTCGGTTTCTTCTCCCTCACGAGACACCCTTGCAGTCGAACGCACTCTGGCCATTTGATGGATTTTTCGCGGTTTTAACGAAGTTAATGGTTGTTTTTGCAGTTTTGACGAAGCTCAATCTTCTGACGAAGTTAACTCTAAATGATGAAGTGCTCGCTTGAGAGCACAGTGAAAAAAGCTTCAGCTATGGTTAATTTTTTTTAACAGCACAATAGTTCAATGGCAATGAATGCTGTGGTAACTCTGCACCAACCCATCTGTTTATATAGTGCTGCAGGTGGGAAGGTGAACCGCCAAATCGCCTGCACCCGCTGAACGGTGGACCACTCGGCGATTGAAAGGTGAACTGCCAGATCACATGTATTCGCTGAACGGTGGACCACCCGACGCCTGGAGTATTTTAATCGTTTCTCGGCAACGAGCTCAGGGAAGGTGTTTTTCGGACCTTAGGCATTTCGAAGCCTTTGAGGTTTTTCGCGGATCGAGCTCGTTACAAAAAAACGATCTAGCACCGCGAAGGGGCTACTGTTGGAGGCCTTCTTCTTCACCGAAGGCCCTCTAAGCAAAAACACCTTCGGCAGGACAATATGCAAGCAGACACAAGTATATGCCGAAGGTATATGCCAAAGCTACAATCCAGGGAGCTTCGACATAATGACACGTCTTGAGACAAAGGGCAGCACCGACTTAAAGAGGAAAAGACCATTTAGTCCATGTTAACTTGTGTCATGTTTATAATTAGTTATCAAGGACACAAATGTAATTTCGATCGGGCTGCGTCCCGTGCCTATAAATAGGTGAACAGTAACCCCGTACTGTTCACGCTGGCTGGTAATCACTGGCACGTCGCTCTTGGATTCTTACCTTCTGTCAAGCCAAAGCATTCGAGAACAAGTCCCCAACACACGTGTGATATCCTGGCCCCTGGGATGGGATATCATAGCCCAAGGCTTAATAGAATTAATAGAGTATTCATACCAACAAGGTGCATCTTCTTTTTCGGAAGTCTATCTCAAAAGAACCTCCAAGTTAAGTGTGCTTGGCTTGGAGCAATTTGGGATGGGTGACCGACCGGGAAGTTGTCTCGGATGCGCATGAATGAGGACAAAGTGCGCACAAAAGACTCGTGTTGGTCTGTGGGGACAATATATGATCCTAGAGAGCTGCCAGGAGTAAGTACCACCGGTCCAGGGATTGGATGGGGTGTTACAAGTGGTATCAGAGCTGACCCTCAAGGTTTCATGGGCGTGTGTGGGCTAGGGGGTTCGGGTATATGGTGCATGGCGTATGTGGGCCCGGAGTGGTCACATGGCATGGCATATGACGACACTAGACACATAGACGTGGCTAAGAGGGGAGGTTCCTGGATTGGGGTTGACCGACGAGGATGTCGGTCTTCTAAGGGGGTGGATTGTGATATCCTGGCCCCTGGGATGGGATATCCTAGCCCAAGGCTTAATAGAATTAATAGAGTATTTATACCAACAAGGTGCATCTTCTTTTTTGGAAGCCTATCTCAAAAGAACCTCCAAGTTAATCGTGCTTGGCTTGGAGCAATTTGGGATGGGTGACCGACCGGGAAGTTGTCTCGGGTGCGCATTAGTGAGGACAAAGTGCGCACAAAAGACTCGTGTTGGTCTGTGGGGACAATATATGATCCTAGAGAGCTGCCAGGAGTAAGTACCACCGGTCCAGGGATTGGACGGGGTGTTACAACACGCAATTTATTTTGGCTCACGAAAGTTTCTTTTTCCTGTGGTGAGGTATATGCAATACATACGCAGACCTTTTTCACTTAAGGAGTTAGGCCATAAAGGAATTTTTTTGACATGTATTGTTATGAAGGACCATACCAATTGTGGCTACCATCTCAATGCAACAAACATCTAAGCAACCTTTAATTAAACTATTACCCTGAAAAAACTTAGACTTAAAGAACAAAGTTTAAGTAAAGATTTGTTTTCAAAAGGTGTTAGGGCTTAAAACTATGTTACTGTTTATTTTGTTCATATTCATTATATTCAAATCACATGTGCACCTTTCTATTGACACCAATTATTTAGTATCAATTTTCAAGACTAATATGCAACTAAATGTGCCTAAATTTCTAACAACGGCGGTCATGTGACTCTTCCAACTGATTATTGCACAACTTTACTAAACTGAAGTTAACATTTGTGAATACTACCATAAAATATTTTTAGTGCAATATAGCCCAACCAAGCAGCACCTATGCGGCTAATGTTACACATGTGAAAAGGTGAATGGATCACGCCATTCTCGCCCATGTATTTGGAAAATACCATGTGGAAAAGACCACCTATTTATTGTATTGTAGAGATTGTCTTTCTTACATATAAGTTATAACACAATAAAGTGGTCACTAAATGTCAAAGCCAGCTAGATACCACATCATCTCTAGCTTATCTTACTAATATTCTTTTGGCAAAATCCAAACTCAATCTACATAAGCACAAGGTCTAACATGTGTAGAAATACCTCCTAGATTAGTAGGTAATCCATCAACCATATTATTGAGACCAACAAGCAACATAGAAAGCGGAATCCAGTAGCAACAATAGAGCCACAATGGCGACCAAGATATTTTCCCTCCTTATGCTCCTTGCTCTTTCTACATGTGTTGCTAACGCGACCATTTTCCCTCAATGCTCAGAAGCTCCTATAGCTTCCCTTCTTCCCCCATTCCTTCCATCAATGATAGATTCAGTATGTGAAAACTCGGCTCTTCAACCCTATAGGCTCCAACAAGCAATCGCAGCAAGCAACTTACCTTTATCACCCTTGTTTCAACAATCGCCAGCCCTATCTTTGGTGCACTCATTGGTGCAAACCATCGGGGCACGACGGCTGCAGCAACTCGTGCTACCTGTGATCAGCCAAGTAGCTCTAGCAAACCTTTCTCCCTACTCTCAGCAACAATAGTTTCTTCCATTCAACCAATTGTCTACACTGAACCCTGCTACTTATTTGCAGCAGCAACAACTATTACCATTCAGCCAGCTAGCTACTGTCTACTCTCAGCAACAACAACTTCTTCCATTTAACCAATTGGCAGCACTGAACCCCACTGCTTATTTGCAGCAGCAAATACTACTACCATTTAGCGAGCTAGCTGCAGCAAGCCGTGCTTCCTTCTTGACACAACAACAGCTGCTGTCGTTCTACTAGCAGTTTGCGGCTAACCCCGCAACCCTCTTACAAATGCAACAGTTGTTGCCCTTTGTCCAACTTGCTTTGACAAACCCAGCAGCCTCTTACCAACAACACATCATTGGTGGTGCCCTCTTTTAGATTGCTTATTAGTTGTAATTCACTAATGAAGTTTTTTGGCTGATGTATGTGGCCTCCCAGAAATAAGAAGTTACATTTCCATATTCTAATGTGATATTGGTCTCCAAGGGTTTTCGATAATTATTTTTCCTAAGATTGGGAGTAACAAGCTTTAAATCTGTCACACCCAGATTTTAGGGGGTCCAAAACCGGGGCGCAAAATAATCACCAAGTGTGCTGGGATCAAGTCTCACACATATGATGACTCATGGTACAGAAACGAATGTCACATTATTAATATATAACAGAGTTCTGTACAAAATAGTTTAATAATTACATCATACGAAGACAACGATCCAGCAACCCAAAGTTGACTGGGAGATGACGGCCTAGACCACCCATGAACTCATCACAGCATCCTTCATGCGCCTCGTCCTGTGGTACCTATTCTTGACCTAGGGGGATGTGAGTACAGCAAGGGTGAGCTCACATATGTTCATCGCTCAACAAGTTGTGGGAATAATGTGCATGAACTCAACAAAGGTGGAAAATCATGTGAAGTGTAAGGCTTACCAAAAGAGATGGTTAAAGCTAAGCATTGCTTTTAGAGTTGGTCAAAATTTTGTTAGCAGTTACTAAGTATAAGTAGATACCAACCCCATTAAGTAAGAGATCAAGATTTATAATAACACCCACAATGCAATGCAAATGACAAATTGAGTTTAATTCCATAAGTTAATCATGTGAGTGTCCAAGCCGCTCATGACCGTGAGCACGGCTGATATATCAGTTTTACACTCTGCAGAGGTTGTGCATCTTTACCCATAAGTCATGTTACCCATTTTCCACGGGGTTGATCGGACCCCATACACCTCTACCGAGGAAGCGAGGCAGGGTAGCACTATGAGGCCTTTCCACAGTTCAACTAGTTCGAGAAAACCCGTTACGGATTCAGGAAGAAGGAAGCATAGGAATCCCTCGTCCGAAAAGCTTTACAAATAGTTCGACCTAAGGACCTCCCTATAATCTAGCAACGACGCCTCCCCACTTGCCCCTTCCAGGTAAGGTAATCTCTCCCTAGCTTTACAGACAATTTTATGTTTTAGCCCCTGGAATTGTGTAAATTTTGTTCAGATATTTTCTAGTTCAGAAACCATTAAAAATAGATCCCTGTTTATTTCTTGCTACTCCCTGATGTACAGGCTTAATTGTGAACCAGCCCCTGCAACAATATTTTGGATATGGGTATTTTTATATTTCGAAAGTAAATAACTTATGTCACGATTCATTAATTTTGTGATTTAGTACTAGAAACGTTTGCGATTAACTTCTCATTTTAGCACATAAAACAATATTATGTTAGTAGTTGTTTAAGTATAGTTTTACTGACATAAGAAATTGAAAGAGTGTAATACCCAAATTATAAGGAAGAATAAAAGAAGAATTTGCTCTCCTCTATATATGTGTATGTATCTCTATTAGTCATCGCATGTGAACACCTCATAAGATAAACAAAGGATTAAAAAAATCGTTAAATTGTGCATCATGCTGAGGTTTCATTGTATGTGCATATTTGTGACAATGTGACAATAATGTAGAAATAAAGATGACAACATCTAAATTAGAATTTAACCCTAAAGAGAATTCTAGAAATGTGGAGAAGAGAAAGAGATAAAGGATATGAATAAATAAATAATATATGTAAATAAATACCTCCAAAATTAGTATCTCTAAATGTTGCAAGTATAAATTGTAATAATGAGTCACAAGAGTTTGAATTAAATTTGAATTTAAAGTGAATTTGAAAATGAAGGAAAGAATGTGGGAAAATAAAAAGAAAAAGGCAAAAACGCTATTTGGGCCAGCTTCTAACCATTTCGGCCCAACTCTCCCCTCGCTGCGCGCCTACCTCTCCTTGGTGACACTGCCGTGTGGGCTCCAGCCGCCAGGTCGGCTGGCAGTTTACTCCCTCCTGCGCGCGCCGCGTTCGTGGCTGTCTCTGAGTCGTGGGCCCGCATCGCCAGTCCGTCTCCCCTGATGCACGCCGTGTTCACTGCCAATAGGACTCCACGATGTCAGGAGCCCATCTCCCTCTTCCTTCGCCGCGCAAATCGTGCGTGCTCGGTCATGGCGGACGTTGCGGACTCCGTTGTAGGCACGCGCGCACCAGCCCTGGTCGTTGCTCCCTTCCAGAATTCCTCGCGCCTCTCGGTGTATAAAGCTAGTGCCCCGTTTCTTCTCCTTCCCTCACCCATCCTCCCTGCGCGGACCCGAGCAAAGAAGCACCTCACCATCGCCGCACACCATTAGCTGGGGTGGAGAAGATCCGCCGTCGCTGCTTGATTCGCACGGACGCTGCGCGGATGGTTCTGCACCTGGGCGGGGAACTTCGCCGCGCCTCCACGGTGTTGTCGGTTACCTTCGCAGAGGGAGATAACCACTAGGTGGCCGACGATTCTTCACCGGACTCGCTGCTCCGCCGCGGACCCGCCGTCCTCCGTGGCCAGCGTCTCCTACCATCTTGAATCCATGGTATGTGCCCCTAATCGATGCGCTATCGTTCAGGCGTCGTGTAGAAGTCTTCGGATTGGGGAATGGCGCCCTAGCGTTCCCTGGGACCGCCTCGCCGGCGTGGCTCCGGCGTTGGATGGGGGCGCCGCCGTCCTGGGGTCTGTGGGAGGAAGAGAGATCGTGGGCCGTTGATCCAGCGCCGTACGGTGGAGATGTGGCCTGGAGCGCGGCTCGGCCAGGAAGTGCGGTGGCCGTTGGTTTCCTGATGATCGCTTAGGATTAGATCGCGGTTTCATTAAATCATGACCGTCTGATCGGGATCGGACGACTGACAACCCAGGATACCCCTTCAGCCGAGCAGATATGCAAAAGAGCCCCTCGCTAACTTTAAAATAAACCCGCCATCCACACGCGGGGTGGGTATGAGTCTTGGAGAAATATACGAAATAGCCCCTGGACTTTCACAGAATTGTGGCCCCAGTCCAATCATTGAATAAAAGGGATAAAACAATTCAGAAAATGGTTTTTAGTTTAGAAATAAATTCAGAAACTTGTATAATTCATATCAAACTCATTTTAACTCAAAATTGATCCATTCCAGTGACATTAATTTTGTTTTAATATTGTCTATCAACTAATAACACTGTTTAGCCATGAAACTTGAATCAAAATTGTTCATTTGAATTAATCTATTCTAGGTGCTAAATAACTTCAGAAATTCGTAACTCAATGACTGTAACTCCGTTTTGATCCATTCTAGTTGCATTAGTCTCATAATAATATTTATTATCATCTGGTAACTTTGTTTTGTCATGAAATATAGGTTAAAATGTTGCACTTAGTCCATTCTATATTTAACCACATGGATCTTCGAAAAATTATAACTCGGTAACCGTAGCTCCGATTTTAGTGGTTCTCGTTCCCACGATCTCGTTGTGACGTGTAGATTATTATTATACAGTTTGTTCTTATGTTTAGTGTAATGTTAATTTTGCATATACCATGTTTGTCTGTATTGCTACGACTAGCAGCGAGGTCACGAGTCACTTGAAGAGCAAGTTGGTACCTGGAATCTCAAGTCCCAGGCAAGTTGTGCCCTTGACCACTTTTTACCCAATAATGTTCTTTAATATCATTTATTCATGCATAGGTTAATTTTGATGGGACCCAATAGGTTACCCTAGATTTTTATCTCATTACCTTGTTTACCCCTGAATCACTTGGGTAGTTTGCTATTGCTTTACATGGATTTGGGATAATTATTTATCATATCTATGTTCCAGTTATTTTGTTATTCTATTTATGTTCATGTCAAGATCATTAAGGTTAATTGGAACATAGAGCTTAACTTGAGAAACACGTGCCACCACAAGGGTTTATGGACGCCCTTGGCTGATTAATTAGGAAAGCTAGTGGAGGACTACCTTACCCGAAAGGAGCAAGGGCAGTAGGGGAGTGGTCAGTGTAGGGAGGTCCTTGGTTGATTTTGCTGCGATGGCGGTCAGGCAAGAACCCTGCATTGGAGCTTCCTATAAATTGTAGCGGGTTTTCTGAAGCTAGTGGAACTTTGTAAAGGCCTCGTAGTGTTACCCTGCCTCGCCTCCTCGGTAGAGGTGTATGGGAAGTCGCGATCCCTTAGCAGATGGGTAACATGACTTGTGGGTAAAGGGTACCACCTCTGCAGAGTGTAAAACTGGTATACTAGCCGAGCTCACGGTCATGAGCAGCTCAGGACTCTCTGATGATTAATTTATGGAACTAAATTCAATTTGTCATATGCATTGCATCGCAGGTGATGTTGTTACTTTTGTTCTACTTCTTAATTGGGTTGGTATTTACTTATACTTAGTAATTGCTAATAAAATTTTGACCAACTTTAAAAGCAATGCTCAGCTTCAACCATCCTCTTTGGTAAGCCTTACACTTCACGTGAGCTCCCACCTTTAGCGAGTTCATGCACATTATTCCCCACAACTTGTTGAGCGATGAACGTATGTGAGCTCACTCTTGCTGTCTCACACCCCCCACAGGTCAAGAACAGGTACCGCAGGATGAGGCGCATGGAGGATGCTGCGATGTGTTCGTGAGAGGTCTAGGTCGTCGTCTCCCAGTCAACTTTGGGTTGCTGGACCGTTGTCTCCTTATAATGTAATTATTTATTTATTTTGTATAGAACTCCTGTTATGTAGTAAAGATGTGACATTCGATCCTGTGCCATGATTCATCATATGTGTGAGACTTGGTCCTAGCACACCTGGTGATTATGTTCGCGCCCGGGTCTTGGTGCCCCTGAAATCCGGGTGTGACAGAAGTGGTATCAGAGGAATGTTGACTGTAGGAAGAAACCTAGATAGAACTGGACACCCATTATCTACTTACCTTTGCTACTCTGATCTTTTCTAAACTTTCCTTAATCTTTTCTCATCCACTGCTGCTTTACTCTGATTAATCTTACCTTTTCTTTCTAAAGACAAATGTGGATTTCACACTTTGAAATCCTGTACCTAAAGTGACTTTTAGGAATAGAAGACCTACTCTTAGGAACAAACAAAAACTATTTTTATAGGTATCTTTACGCTTGAGTGTTTGTTCTTATGATACTTGTCTGATTTGGATCTTTGATTGAGTGTGATGGTTTGTGGAGTAATGTCCACAATTACATCTGCATATACATATAGGCATAAAGGATAATATTTATAAAATAACTAGACAATCTAGAATGTTCCCATTAAAATGTATCTAGTATTCTGTATCTATCTCATCTCAAAAGATCCTAACTTATCCTAATTAAAATATATCTCATCTTAATAGACCCATCTTATCTTAAAAGATTCTTCTTACTTTAATAAATTCATCTTATCTTGAAGAGATTCTACCTTATGATAACATATTTAACTAATCTCAAAAGATTCTACCTTATCCTTATGGATTCATCTTGCCCTAATAAGCATATTTATTCCACACTATTGTAGCAACCATGATCTAATTAATGAGATCTTAACTAGTTTAATCTAGTCATACCAACCTAATCTAGATTCTATCTAATCTATTATAATCTAATCTAGAGTAAGTTACTTAATGCTTGTACAAAAGATAAGGCCATGCCCCTCATGCACTTAAAACTAAACTAGTGCCTTAAACCAACTCAGCCACGTGCATGAGATCTAACCCAACCAATAGAGTCGTGATGGACTACATAATCTACCTAACCCCACTAACATCAAACAAACTTTTGACACACATCATGTAGTCTATCTCATCCAAATCTATATCCCCTAACTCCGTTGATATACACTAACCTCGACTCGATAAGACCAAGACCGAAGAAGAAAATGTCAACATCAACAAGGAAGGATATAACAGTCAAAGCAAATCTTGAGATGAATCAAGACTTAAACATATTAGATAAAGTCTTTTCCTAGCCATAATCTTTCTTGCCCCAACCTGTCCAGCTTATATCCTACATAATAAGTAACTGGATACCTATGCTCTCCTAATCACCCACTATGGACTAAAAAAATGTGAGACTCTAAATTTTTGAATGAATTAGAAAGTAAAGGCTAAAGTCACAAACCAATTCTTTTATATCCCTTTTCTTACAAATCTCGAGGACGAGATTTTTGTTAAGGGGGGTAGGATTTGTAATACCCAAATTATAAGGAAGAATAAAAGAAGAATTTGCTCTCCTCTATATATGTGTATGTATCTCTATTAGTCATCGCATGTGAACACCTCATAAGATAAACAAAGGATTAAAAAAATTGTTAAATTGTGCATCATGCTGAGGTTTCATTGTATGTGCATATTTGTGACAATGTGACAATAATGTAGAAATAAAGATGACAACATCTAAATTAGAATTTAACCCTAAAGAGAATTCTAGAAATGTGGAGAAGAGAAAGAGATAAAGGATATGAATAAATAAATAATATATGTAAATAAATACCTCCAAAATTAGTATCTCTAAATGTTGCAAGTATAAATTGTAATAATGAGTCACAAGAGTTTGAATTAAATTTGAATTTAAAGTGAATTTGAAAATGAAGGAAAGAATGTGGGAAAATAAAAAGAAAAAGGCAAAAACGCTATTTGGGCCAGCTTCTAACCATTTCGGCCCAACTCTCCCCTCGCTGCGCGCCTACCTCTCCTTGGTGACACTGCCGTGTGGGCTCCAGCCGCCAGGTCGGCTGGCCGTTTACTCCCTCCTGCGCGCGCCGCGTTCGTGGCTATCTCTGAGTCGTGGGCCCGCATCGCCAGTCCGTCTCCCCTGATGCACGCCGTGTTCACTGCCAATAGGACCCCACGATGTCAGTAGCCCATCTCCCTCTTCCTTCGCCGCGCAAATCGTGCGTGCTCGGTCATGGCGAACGTTGCGGACTCCGTTGTAGGCACGCGCGCACCAGCCCTGGTCGTTGCTCCCTTCCCGAATTCCTCGCGCCTCTCGGTGTATAAAGCTAGTGCCCCGTTTCTTCTCCTTCCCTCACCCATCCTCCCTGCGCGGACCCGAGCAAAGAAGCACCTGACCATCGCCGCACACCATTAGCTGGGGTGGAGAAGATCCGCCGTCGCTGCTTGATCCGCACGGACGCTGCGCGGATGGTTCTGCACCTGGGCGGGGAACTTCGCCGCACCTCCACGGTGTTGTCGGTTACCTTCGCAGAGGGAGATAACCACTAGGTGGCCTACGATTCTTCACCGGACTCGCTGCTCCGCCACGGACCCGCCGTCCTCCGTGGCCAGCGTCTCCTACCATCTTGAATCCATGGTATGTGCCCCTAATCGATGCGCTATCGTTCAGGCATCGTGTAGAAGTCTTCGGATTGGGGAATGGTGCCCTGGCGTTCCCTGGGACCGCCTCGCCGGCGTGGCTCCGGCGTTGGATGGGGGCGCCACCGTCCTGGGGTCTGTGGGAGGAAGAGAGATCGTGGGCCGTTGATCCAGCGCCGTACCGTGGAGATGTGGCCTGGAGCGCGGCTCGGCCAGGAAGTGCGGTGGTCGTTGGTTTCCTGATGATCGCTTAGGATTAGATCGCGGTTTCATTAAATCATGACCGTCTGATCGGGATCGGACGACTGACAACCCAGGATACCCCTTCAGCCGAGCAAATATGCAAAAGAGCCCCTCGCTAACTTTAAAATAAACCCGCCATCCACGCGCGGGGTGGGTATGAGTCTTGGAGAAATATACGAAATAGCCCCTAGTCTTTCACAGAATTGTGGCCCCAGTCCAATCATTGAATAAAAGGGATAAAACAATTCAGAAAATGGTTTTTAGTTTAGAAATAAATTCAAAAACTTGTATAATTCATATCAAACTCATTTTAACTCAAAATTGATCCATTCCAGTGACATTAATTTTGTTTTAATATTGTCTATCAACTAATAACACTGTTTAGCCATGAAACTTGAATCAAAATTGTTCATTTGAATTAATCTATTCTAGGTGCTAAATAACTTCAGAAATTCGTAACTCAATGACTGTAACTCCGTTTTGATCCATTCTAGTTGCATTAGTCTCATAATAAAATTTATTATCATTTGGTAACTTTGTTTTGTCATGAAATATAGGTTAAAATGTTGCACTTAGTCCATTCTATATTTAACCACATGGATCTTCGAAAAATTATAACTCGGTAACCGTAGCTCCGATTTTAGTGGTTCTCGGTCCCACGATCTCGTTGTGACGTGTAGATTATTATTATACAGTTTGTTCTTATGTTTGGTGTAATGTTAATTTTGTATATACCATGTTTGTCTGTATTGCTACGACTAGCAGTGAGGTCACGAGTCACTTGAAGAGCAAGTTGGTACCTGGAATCTCAAGTCCCAGGCAAGTTGTGCCCTTGACCACTTTTTACCCAATAATGTTCTTTAATATCATTTATTCATGCATAGGTTAATTTTGATGGGACCCAATAGGTTACCCTAGATTTTTATCTCATTACCTTGTTTACCCCTGAATCACTTGGGTAGTTTGCTATTGCTTTACATGGATTTGGGATAATTATTTATCATATCTATGTTCCAGTTATTTTGTTATTCTATTTATGTTCATGTCAAGATCATTAAGGTTAATTGGAACATAGAGCTTAACTTGAGAAACACGTGCCACCACAAGGGTTTATGGACGCCCTTGGCTGATTAATTAGGAAAGCTAGTGGAGGACTACCTTACCCGAAAGGGGCAAGGGCAGTAGGGGAGTGGTCAGTGTAGGGAGGTCCTTGGTTGATTTTGCTGCGATGGCGGTCAGGCAAGAACCCTGCATTGGAGCTTCCTATAAACTGTAGCGTGTTTTCTGAAGCTAGTGGAACTTTGTAAAGGCCTCGTAGTGTTACCCTGCCTCGCCTCCTCGGTAGAGGTGTATGGGAAGTCGCGATCCCTTGGCAGATGGGTAACATGACTTGTGGGTAAAGGGTACCACCTCTGCAGAGTGTAAAACTGGTATACTAGCCGAGCTCACGGTCATGAGCAGCTCAGGACTCTCTGATGATTAATTTATGGAACTAAATTCAATTTGTCATATGCATTGCATCGCAGGTGATGTTGTTACTTTTGTTCTACTACTTAATTGGGTTGGTATTTACTTATACTTAGTAATTGCTAATAAAATTTTGACCAACTTTAAAAGCAATGCTCAGCTTCAACCATCCTCTTTGGTAAGCCTTACACTTCACGTGAGCTTCCACCTTTAGCGAGTTCATGCACATTATTCCCCACAACTTGTTGAGCGATGAACGTATGTGAGCTCACTCTTGCTGTCTCACACCCCCCACAGGTCAAGAACAGGTACCGCAGGATGAGGCGCATGGAGGATGCTGCGATGTGTTCGTGAGAGGTCTAGGTCGTCGTCTCCCAATTAACTTTGGGTTGCTGGACCGTTGTCTCCTTATAATGTAATTATTTATTTATTTTGTATAGAACTCCTGTTATGTAGTAAAGATGTGACATTCGATCCTGTGCCATGATTCATCATATGTGTGAGACTTGGTCCTAGCACACCTGGTGATTATGTTCGCGCCCGGGTCTTGGTGCCCCTGAAATCCGGGTGTGACAAAGAGGTACTAGGCCACATCTTCTTGGTCAAGTTAAAATATAGATGTTTGCTAGTAATGATATATGTATTCATACGCATATCGCTTATTCACTAAAACTTAGTAGAATATCTATTTATGGCGAAATAACCATGAGTATGTTATTAAAATCCAGAATTAGTAATTTACAGTAGTTCTTAGAATATTAATGTTATAATTTCCAATTAGAAAAGAAAGGATAAAACCAAAAGAATATCATTAGTCACAATAATTAATTAGTAATTTATTTATGTAGAATTTGTTAAGTCAGTTCATCTAAGCTATGCTAGGTAAAATACTTTTGTAGTCGCATGTCCATATAACTTTCACCAGTGATAATTCAAGTTGGAGATTTTAGTGGATTAATAAAATAATGAATTAGGCACTATTTATAAGTATAGTTTGTGTAGTATGTGATTGTTCATGTAATGGTGAATGTTAACCATGTAATGGTGTATGTTTATTTATTTTGTGTATGTTTTCTTTTGTATGTACGATATGCGAATCGATATTAGAAGCTGACTGTGTGGTAGACGAACCAAACACGTTTGAAGACGACACGCAGGACACGTTCGAGCAAGGCAAGTGGATTCTCCCTCTGCATTTCTATTTGTACCCAAGTAATGCATATAATAATGTTTATTCTTCGGATATTTGCATAATTTGATGGGATTTGCCTAAATAGGATTTCCTAGAAATACCAACCCTATTCCTCAATTACCCTTGGATAAACACTATGCTTAGCAATTTATGCTACCGCTCAACTTGATAATTATGATGTCACTCGTTAATGATACTATTGTTCTGGAAATGAAATTTGTATTATAATGTTAACCCGATGGTTAAACAAGATCATTTTGTATTAAATGGAACATGGAGTGACAACACAGGATAACAATGCAACCACGAGTGCTATAATGGCTCTGGCTTTGGTAATTAGCTCTATAGACTTAGTGCTTAGCAACCCTACCTAAAAGATGGGCAAGTGGGGACGACAGTGGTTTGGTGGCAGCTCATGTTAATATGGGGTGGTAGTCTTGGCTATATCTCGCCCAGAGGGCCATCAATAGTGACGTGGAAACCTTAGCGGGTGGCTTTGTACTAAGGATATTTTGTGAAAGCCTCATAGTGGATCCCTAACCATTCACCTAGGAAGTGTTTACGGGTCCAATCAAACCCAGGCTAGAAGGGATACACGGCTTGTGTGTAAAGTTGTACCACCTCTGTAGATTGTAAAACTGATATGTCAGCCGTGCTCACGGCTAAGAGCAACCTGGACCCTCACATGATAATTGAACTTAAAGACATAAAATAAATTGTGATATGATGATTCATAAATGGTTTGTTTAAGTGGCTTCACTTATGTGCTTTTGATATAATTCTGTACTTATGTTTAATTGGGAATTTTGGGATACGCTTACAATTAGTAAGTCAGGCGTTGTTAATAAAATATTGACCCACTAAAATGCTTACCACTTATCCTTAGCCTACCTAGTTAACCTTGCATTTATTCCTCCCACTTGCTGAGCCCGACCATAAGTTAGCTCACCCCTTGCTAATATTTTAATCAGAGGGTGATGAAGAAGACTTTGCAGATGTTGTTGACGAGTACTAAGTCTAACGATGCGCCAGTCACCTTCCTGTGGAAGAGTGTCCATGTTTTATCCACTGTACTTTGATGATGATACTTTTAAGACACTATGGTTTGGATGATGTAATAAAGTTACTCTACTCCCTTTTACGCCTTTATTGCATTATCTTTTGATATATTACATTTGTGACATCAACATATGTGTGGAAAATGGATCCTGGCACGCATATGTTATGCATTCGATTTCGCCCCCAAAACCGGTTGTGACAGAAGTGGTATCAGAACTATGTTGACTCTAGATCGTTAGACTAGTTAGAAATGCAAATCCCAGTATGTTCAAAATATGCTTATTTTGCTCTTACAAATGTATTTCATTAATCTTACCTCTTTAAAATTCAACTAAGATGACATTTTCTCTTGTAGATGGTGCGAACTATCCAGACCACCCGTGTGAACACCAACTATATACCTCCATGAAGACAAGCTCCTGTCTACCCAGTGGTAGTAGACGAAGTCCCTGTGGATCTCCATCACCTTCGTGTGGAGAATGGAGTGATTCTGGAGGATAGCTCAGAGGAGATTCTGGCGACACCCACCCCGTTGTCAGAATCACTAGCCTTTGCAGATGGAGCTTCATCTTTAGCCGCCAACACCAGCAGTCCAACCCCCTGCTCCAGGAGGCGACGATCCAGATGATTCTAGTGATGGTGGAGAAGATGATGATGATGATGAAGAGGACAACAATGTTTGAGACGAGGCACATCCCTAACCTGCTGTGGGATGTTCTGCATGCGCTAAGAACCTATGTCTGACCTCTGTATGACACAAGGCAAGTGTCTGAGCCTCCCCGAGCTCGCTACTACATCACTCATGTGCGTATTAGGGTGATGGATGCGGGAGATAGAGGTTTCAGGACTCTATCAGCTCATAAGTCTCTGACGCTGCTATCTACCTACGCTGCTTCGGTCAGCAATGCTAATAGGCGAGCTCTATGATCTCTCAACCACACTTACCAGCAGCAGCTGCATGACACGAGGTACAGACATCTTCCTCTATGTCTTTGTGGAGAAATCCAGACCAGTGTTGTTCCAGGTGAAGCTAGAGAAGATCGCATCAACACCCTTGTAGGTGTGCTGGCAGGTCTTAACACTAACCTGGACAGTGCTACCCTAGATGTTTCGAGGGTACATGGAGAACTGGAAGAAGCTCACGCCAGGATTGCAGCCCTAGAAGCTCAGCTCGAAGGAAGGAATCCACCCGAAGCCCAAGTCCCTACCATGGCTGTGTCCCCGCCCTGCAAGAGGATTTGCTATGGATAGAGATGTCAATGGGGACCCGATACCCGCCAACCCGTGGGGAATTCCCCTATTAGGGTACGGGTATGGGACAAAAATTGTCTCCATGGGTATGGATATGGGACAAAATCTCCACCCATTGGGTAAATGGGTATGGGTTTGGGAAGCAATAATCTGAACCCGATTACCCATGGGTATTTCATATGTGTACACCTGTCGTGTTTGTATGAATGAGTTGAGGCCAAGCCGGCCACCAAGCCCAGCACGACAGCGCACCAGGCTCCAGGTCCTAGCCCAACAAGGCAACTAGCAGACTAGTAAAAAACAAAAACCTAAAATAACCAGCCATATGCTACGCCCTGCCCAGACGACGGTGACGACCATGGATTCTCAGGCGCCAACGAACTCAGATGGTGACCAAGGAAGGTGAGAAAACTCCATTTATCCATTTCTTCTATCGGTCCCGAAGTACTTATGTCTTTTATGATGGATGGATGAATAGATCATGGTTCATGGATGAGTGCTTGTCGATGTAGTGATGTCTGAAATCTAGATTGTTTGTACTACATGTTAGTACCTAGTTATCTCTTAATTGAGGATGGGGACCCATTGGGGACCCGAAACCCGAATGGGGATGGGTATGGGATGAGTTTTGTACCCATGATGGGTATGGGGATGGATCAAACATGATGGGGATGGGTATGAGATGCTATAACCCGATGGGGAATTCCCCATTGACATCTCTAGCTATGGAGAACCAGGATCTATCACCAGGCTACTATAGATTTTTTAGTTATATTGTAATAAGTTCAGTTTTGTGATTAGACGATGAAACTTCTTATGACATTATGATTATAATAATAACCGTGTGATGGTGATGTTTGCATAATGGTTGATTTGGACTTTTGCTTGAGTGCAATGTTCTTATGGAGTGATGGCCATAAGAACATTTAAAATTAACAAATAACCTTAACTTTAGTTATAAGCTATTCCCTTAGAAGTTTTCTCTACTCTTCTTTTGTCTAAAGGATGCACTTTCTAACCAACCAGATGGTGAACGACGCTCAGGTCCTAGAAACACCCGTAATCAGCGTGTTGGGTAGCAGTTGCCACCACCACCACCCAACCCTAACATGGAGACGTTCATTGCTTCTCAAATGCAACTTCTTAAAGGCCTCACTGCTTTAGTGCAGCAAATACAATAGAACCAACAGCAGAATGCACCCCATGCTCGAGACAAGCATAGGGATTTTATGAGTCATCATCCCACTGTTTTCTCTCATTCGGTTGATCCTCTGGATGTCGATGATTGGCTTAAGGTCATTGGAAAGAAGCTAGACATTACACAGTGCAATGACCGAGAGAAGGTCTTGTACACCTCTGGGAGACTCGAAGGCGCTGCATCCGACTAGTGGGATGCCTTCACCGCGGCACACACAAACGCAGACGCCATAACTTGGCAGGAATTTTAGGAGAACTTCCATGCTCACCATATTCCCTCAGGAATAATGAAACTCAAGAAAAAGGAATTATTATCCCTCACTCAAGGAGGTATGTCGGTTAGTGAGTATTGGGATCATTTCACCCAACTTTCTCGCTACGCACCGGAGGAAGTCGATACAGATGAGAAGAGCCAAGAGCGATTTTTGGAAGGTTTGAACGGACCTCTAAATTACCAGTTACAGAACCACAGCTTTCCAAATTTTCAGACTCTACTCAACAAGGCAATTGGCCTAAAAAGCAAGAGAACGGAATTGTCTGATCATAAGAGAAAATTCCAAGGACACACTAGCAAAAATAGCAGACAGAACAACTCGTAAGGTTCTCAGTTTCACTCTGGAAATCAGAGTGGAAATAATAATTATCAAGTGCAATGCTCTAGATAGCAAGGACAAAGAAACAACCAGAACCAGCAGAGGAACAACTCTTAGACTAGTCAAAGGTCTAGTGGGTACCAATAGAATCATCAAGGAAACACCGTGAACACACCGCCCGGAAACAACAATACAACTACTCCAGTCCAACCCAGTGGATGTTTCAAGTGTGGCGAACTTGGTCATTATGCCAACAATTGCCCTAAGCGCAACCCACAGACACCCTAGAGGAACAACAATCAAAGAGTTGATCCGAATACACCTGCTCGTGGAAATGCATAGAACAAGTCTCCGCAGAACCACAGTAAGGGAAGAGTTAATCATGTAACAGAAGAAAAAATTCTTGAGGATGCTGATGTGGTGTATGGTATGTTTCTTATTAACTCCATACCTGCATCAGTTTTATTTGATTTTGGAGCATCTCACTCCTTCATAACAAAGTCATTTGTGGAAAAGCATAATATATCAAACTATCCTTTGAAGAGTAAACTATTAATTAAATCACCAGGAGGTGAACTTAGTGCCACTCACTCATGCCCTCAGACTAAGATTGAAATTAGAGGAATAAACTTTCTAGTAGAGCTGATAATCTTGGAATCGATGTGATACTTGGAAATAGACTACTTAACCAAGTATGATGGAGTAATATCTTGTGCTAAGATGATGGTTACATTAACCAGTCCGTAAAGAGAAAGAATTGAAGTCAATGTTAGTATGCCAGCAACAGCAGAAGCCATGGTAAATCAATTGGAGGAGAAATCTTTGGAACACATCAAAATAGTGTGTGAATACCCAGACGTATTTCTGGAGGAATTACCAGGTATGCCACCAAATCGTGATATAGAGTTTTCTATTGAATTATTACCCGGAACTGCACCGATTTCTAAAAGAGCTTACAGAATGGATGTCAAAAATTTAATTGAACTGAAGAAACAAATAGAATAATTACTAGAAAAGGTTTTATTCGCCTGAGTTTGTCTCCATGGGGAGCCCCAGTTCTATTTGTGAACAAGAAAGATGGTTCGAGAAGAATGTGTGTCGATATAGAAACTTGAATGAAGTAACAATTAAGAACAAATACACGTTACCTCGGATTGAAGATTTGTTTGATCAGATGAGAGGAGCCAAGATATTCTCAAAAATAGATCTAAGATCAGGGTATCATCAGTTAAAGATTCGGACTAAAGACGTACCTAAGACAACCTTCACTACAAGATATGGACTATATGAGTTTTTGGTTATGTCATTTGGATTAACCAATGCACCGGCTTACTTTATGAATTTGATGAATAAAGTATTCATGGAATATCTCGACCAATTTGTGGTTGTGTTCATCGATGACATACTTGTATACTCTTAGAATGAAGAAGCACATGAAGATCATCTGAGACTAGTTCTGCAGTAACTTTGTGACAACCAGTTGAATGCAAAATTTTCAAAGTGTGATTTTTGGCTGAATGAAGTCGCTTTCCTAGATCATATTATCATAGATGGAGGAATCAAGGTAGACCTCGGTAAAATAAGTGAAATATTAAATTGGAAACAACTAACAGATGTGCCCAAGATCAGGAGTTTTCTTGGATTAGCAGGATACTACAGAATATTCATTGAAGGCTTCTCCAAAATAGTGAAACCCCTTACTTCACTGCTAGAGAAAGGTAAAGAGTTTAAGTGGGATGAAGCATGTCAAAAATGTTTTGATGAGTTAAAGGAAAGGCTAACCACTGCACCAGTTTTAATAATGACTAATATTCACAAAGGATTTGACGTGTATTGCGATGCATCACATCTAGGACTTGGATGCGTATTAATGCAAGAAGGAAAAGTAATAGCTTATGCCTCAAGGCTGTTGCGGAAGCATGATAAGAATTATCCTATGCACGATTTGGAATTAGCTGTCGTAGTGCATGCTTTGAAGATTTGGAAGCACTCCATGATTGGAAACAAGTGTAAAATCTTCACAGATCACAAAAGCTTGAAATACATCTTCACACAGAAAGTACTCCACCTAAGACAATGAAGATGGCTTAAGTTAATCAAGGATTATGATCTATAAATACAATATCACCCAAGAAAAGCAAATGTTTTGGCAGATGCTTTGAGCCATAAAGGTCAAGTGAACAGTATTACTACCTACTTGATGCCACAGGAATTATGTTGGGAAATAGACAACGCAATCTTGGTATGCTTAATAATATGGAAGCAACAGTTATGGAAGTTGAATCTACTCTGGAAAAAAGAGATTCGTAAAGGGTAGGAATCTGATGAGAAAATCAAAGAAATTAAAACATAGATTAATTTGGGAAAGACCTCAGATTTTACGGAGGATGAGCAAGACACAGTATGGCTTAAAAAGAGAATCTACGTATCAGAAATCGAGCACCTATGCCAACTTATTTTATGAGAAGCTCACGATTCAGCTTATTCTATTCACCCTAGAAGTACTAAGATGTACCAGGACCTAAAGGAAAAATATTGGTGGTACAGTTTGAAAAGAGATGTTGCTACTTATGTTGCACTATGTGACGTGTGTCAACAAGTTAAGGCCGAACATCAAAGACCAACTGGATTGCTACAACCTCTCAAGGTACTAGAATGGAAATGGGAAGAAATCGGTATGGATTTCATAGTTGGATTACCTCGTACTGGTGACGGCTATGATTCCATATGGGTTATAGTTGATAGGTTGACTAAAATGGCACACTTTATACCTGTGAAGACAACTTACTCGGGAGCCCAGTTAGCAGAATTATACATGTCGAGGATTGTTTGTGTGCATGGTGTACCGAAGAAGATCGTATCAGATCAAGGAACCCAATTTACCTCACGCTTTTGGAAAAGATTACATGAGTCCATGGATACCAAGCTAAACTTCAGCTCAGATTACCGTCCGTAAACAGATGGACAAACAGACAGAAAAAATCAAGTGTTGGAAGATAAGTTAAGAGCTTGTGCTCTAAAGCATGGTAGAACTTGGGATAAAAGTTTGCCCTATGCAGAATTCTCATATAACAATAGTTATCAAGCAAGTCTAAAGATGGCACCGTTTGAAGCACTTTATGGACGAACATGCAGAACCTCGCTATGCTGACAATAGAAGAAGAGAGTTGATCTTTGAAGTTGGAAACTTCGTATATCTTAAGGTTTCACCAATGAGAGGAATGAAAAGATTTAAGGTTAAAGGCAAACTATCTACTCGCTATATCGACCCATTCAAAATTTTGGGAAGAAAAGGTGAAGTAGCGTATCAGTTGGAGCTACCTGATAGTTTATCGGACGTGGATGACGTATTTCATGTGTCACAACTTAAGAAATGCTTAAGAGTACCAGAGGAACAATTACCTATAGAAGAGCTCAATGTTAATAAGGATTTAACTTTTTCAGAGTATCCTATCAAAAACTAGGAAACATCTCGCAGAATTACTCGAAGTAAAGTTATCAACATGTGCAAAGTTCAGTGGAGTCATCATTCGGAAGATGAGTGCACTTGGGAAAGAGAAGATGAACTCAGAGCAGAATTTCCCCAGCTATTCTCAGAAGTTCCTTAATCTCGAGGGCGAGATTCTTTTAGGGGGTAGGTTTGTAACACGTCAAAATCATCAACAAAAAATAATACATTTAGATTTTTAGTGGTAATTATAGTAAAAAATTTTCTTTCAAGTGTTTGATCTTATTTACCTTTAGAATAATTTTTGTTTGCTCATATTTGATTGATGGTTGTTTTGTGGAATTTCTTTTATTTGAGAACCCAATTAATTTAATATGAGAACTTTGGTCCAAAAATAAATACTTTATTGATAAATATTGTTGGTATAATATTATTAATTTTTAGAAATATTTAAAAATATATATATTTATTTTTTTGGGAAATAGGGATAAAAGAAAAAGAAAAAAACAAAACAGCCAAACCCTAACCCAGCCGACCCAACCGGCCCACCGCTCTCCACCCCTCTCTCTCACCGCCACGCGGGCCCCACCCGTCAACACCTTCTTCCACCTCCAGCCGCGTCGCCGTCATGCCCTATGTGCGCGCGCCCGCGCCACGCACCCACCGGCCAAGCCGCCTCAACGTTCCCTCACCTCCCCCATCGCCCATAACCACCGTCCCTTCCCTTTCCTTGCCCCCCCACTTCCATCAATGGATTAACGGTCACCATTATTGGTCGATTTATGGAGGACACCGACGCCCCTTTCTCTCTCTTGGCGCCCCTTCCCATCCCCCTCTTCCTCTATAAAAGGACCGGCCGAGTCGGAGCTCTCTCCCCTCGCCCAAGCCTCTCCCTCACTCTCTCTCTCGTCTGCGCCCCTCCACCGGATCTCGACGATCCGCGCCGAGCCCCTGCTCGCCGGAGTCGTGCCGTGCCACCCCGTCCGTGGCCGAGCCTTGCTGTCCGCCGTGCTGCGCTACCCCGTCCCGACCGAGCCTCGCCGGAGCTGCCGCGCCAAACACCTCGCCGAGCTCTCACCTGCGCGTGGTAAGCCCAAGGTAGAAGACCCATTTTGTGTTTTAGCCCCTAGAATTATGTAAAATTTGTTCATATATTTTCCAGTCCAGAAACCATTAAAAATAGATCCCTATTTATTTCTTGCTACTCCCTGATGTATATGCTTAATTGTGAACCAGTCCCTGCAACAATATTTTGGATATGGGTATTTTTATATTTCGTAAGTAAATAAGTTATGTCACGATTCATTAATTTTGTGAATTAGTACTAGAAACGTTTGCAATTAACTTCTCATTTTAGCACATAATATAAAACAATATTATGTTAGTAGTTTTTTAAGTATAATTTTACTGATATAAGAAATTGAAAGAGGTAATAGGCCACATCTTCTTGGTCAGGTTAAAATATAGATTTTTGCTAGTCATGATATTTGTATTCATGCGCATATCGCTTATTCACTAAAAGTTAGTAGAATATCTATTTATGAGAAATAACCATGAGTATGTTATTAAAATCCAAAATTAGTAGTTTACAGTAGTTCTTAGAATATTAATCTTATGTGATTTATAAATAAACATTTTAACTATACGTATAATTTCCATTTAGAAAAGAAAGGATGAAACCAAAAGAATATCATTAGTCATAATAATTAATTAGTAATTTATTTCTGTAGAATTTGTTAAGTCAGTTCATCTAAGCTATGCTAGGTAAAATACTTTTGTAGTCGCATGTCCATATAACTTTCACCAGTGATAATTCAAGTTGGAGATTTTAGTGGATTAATAAAATAATGAAAGGCACTATTTATAAGTATAGTTTTTGTAGTATGTGATTGTTCATGCAATGGTGAATGTTACCCATGTAATAGTGTATGTTTATTTATTAGGTGTATGTTTTCTCTTGTACGTACAATATGTGAATCGATATTAGAAGTTGAATGTGTGGTAGACGAACCAAACACGTTCGAAGACGACCCGCAGGACACGTTCGAACAAGGTAAGTGGATTCTCCCTATGCATTTCTATTTGTACCCAAGTAATGCATATCAGAATGTTTACTTTTCAGATATTTGCATATTTTGATGGGATTTGCCTAAATAGGATATCTTAGACATACCAACCCTATTCCTTGATTACCCTAGGATAAACACTATGCTTAGCAATTTATGTTACCGCTCAACTTGATAATTATGGTGTCACTCGTTAATGATACTATTGTTCCGGAAATGAAATTTGTATTGTAATGTTAACCCGATGGTTTAAAAAGATCATTTCGTATTAAATGGAACATGGAGTGACCACCCAGGATAACAGTGCAACCACGAGTGCTATAATGGCTCTGGCTTTGGTAATTAGCTCTATAGACTTAGTGCTTAGCAGGACCCTACCTCAAATATGGGCTGGAGGGGACAACAGTGGTTTAGTGGTAGCTCATGTTAACATGGGGTGGTAGTCTTGGCTAAGTTACCTCGCCTAGAGGGCCATCAATACTGACGTGGAAACCTTAGCGGGTGGCTTTGTACTAAGGATATTTTGTGAAAACCTCATAGTGGATCCCTAGCCATTCACCTAGGAAGTGTTTATGGGTCCGATCAACCCAGGCTAGAGGGGATACATGGCTTGTGGGTAAAGTTGTACCACCTCTGCAGAGTGTAAAACTGATATGTCAGCCGTGCTCACGGTTAAGAGCAACTTGGACCCTCACATGATAATTGAACTTAAAGACAGAAAATAAATTGTGATCCGATGATTCATAAATGGTTTGCTTAAGTGGCTTCACTTAAGTGCTTTTGATATAATTTTGTACTTATGATTAATTGAGAATTTTGGGATATACTTACAATTAGTAAGTCAGGCGTTGTTAATAAAATATTGACCAACTAAAATATTTACCGTTTATCCTTTGCCTACCTTGTTAACCTTGCATTTATTCATCCCACTTGCTGAGCCCAGACCATAAGTGAGCTCACCCCTTGCTAATATTTTGATCAGAGGGTGATGAAGAAGACTTTGCAGATGATGTTGATGAGTACTAAGTCTAACGATGCGCCAGTCACCTTCCTCTAGAAGAGTGTCCATGTTTTATCCACTATACTTTGATGGTGATACTTTTTAAGACACTATGATCTGGATGATGTAATAAAGTTACTCTACTCCCTTTTACGCCTTTATTGTATTATATTTTGATATATTACACTTGTGACGTTAACATATGTATGGAAAATGGATCCTGGCACACATGCTATGCACCTGTGGCCTAGGCTACTGTTGAGTAAATAGCCAGCCTGCTGTCGTGATCGATTTTAGCCTCATACTTGTCGACGTTGGAGTCCTTAAAACTGGGAGGCCATTGGACCGCGCGCAACCGTAGGTTAAAGACTGACACCCCGAACATGTCGCAGGCCCTGGCCAGACGCCACGAGCGTCATCGTGGTGTTGGTCCCGTGGTGGCGATGGTTGTCGTGCATTTTGTAGCCGCTCGCGAGCGAGCTGGCACGCGGATGAACGCGTAGCTGAATCGGCGGTTGAGTCATCTCGGCTCTCGATCCCCCTGTCGTGCGGAGCTGTGATCTCGATCGTAGTCCTCCCGACACCTCAACTCTTCTTCGTGTCAGTGGGTGCATAAAGAGGCGATCTCACTCCACGCGTCACATCGGTCATTGAGGTGATTGCATAAGGGGGTGTTTGGTTACCCCAAACTAAACTTTAGCCCCTATCACATCGAATGTTTGAACCTCCGTTCCGGGTATTAAATGTAGTCGGATTATAAAACTAATTTGTCAGCCGAAGATTAAAAGACGAGACGAATCTAGTCCAGTTGGTTGGGTCTATATTTCATACTCCTATTTGAAAGTCAAACGTTTGATGTGACCCGGGCTAAACTTTAGCAGGGGCAACCAAACACCCCCTAAGTCTCCCTTTGGATGTGCCAGCGGGAGAAGATGATTGGTCTCCTATGTTAGGATTTGCTTGTATCACTCTCCTTCAGGCTTCTGTGGTAGTTCATTTATGAATCAGGTCATTGTGGCCCTGACTTGACTCGGGGTCTATATGGCCGAGATCAACTCAAGCTATAGATTGCGAGGAATGGGTGGATTGTCGCGAGGAGATCGGTCATGGTGCCATACCAGCTCACGCCCTGGATCCTAAGCAACTCGGTGCTGTCGTCAACGGGTGTTCCTTTATAGGCGGAACTCTCGCTCCTCGAGGGTTTTGTCACATTCTGACGCCTCGTCCCAGTAAACAAGCTGTGTTAGGTCCTGCTTCCCAGCGGCATGGTGTCGTCGGAGATTGCGTCGGCGGTTCCAATGGTGATGCGCCTCGCACTGCGTGGGATCCTCCCCCAGCTAGGACAGCTCATCGTCAGACATGAGGGCATTGTCTACTCCCACATTAATGCAGAGGAGGTTTGGGTAGTAGAGCAAGGACTCCGACACGGTGTACGCGACTACCACCCTCGGTGGTCAAGTAACCACCGTGGCAGTCAACTGGGCAACGCCGGCTCCGAGAGTAATAGGGCCTCTGGCCCCATCTTTTCTCTGACAGATCTAGGTCCAAACCCAGGTCGGCAAGGTAGACAGCGGAGATCGCTGCGTGAGGGGCACCGAGGGGCCCGATCGAGGCAGAGGTGATAGTGCCATTGCACTCCTACTCGACCTAGCGACGGCTGGACAGGGTGAAAGAGCGTGCTGACACCGTGGAGCCACGAGACGAACAAGTGGGATCATGGTCGTTACCACTTGAAGCCTGGCCACGATGTCCGGTAGGATCACCTTCCTGATCGCGTCAGTGGAGCAGGGTTAATTTTAGAGTTTCATGCCCCGCGCCCAGTACGCGATGGAGAGTTCCTTCCTTGTATGCGATGCACGAGAGGGATCCAAAGTGGAAAACCTCTTTCACGGCGAAAATGTGGACGATGTTAAAGACAACGGCCATGGAGCTATCGAAAATCGATATCATCGTGACCCCTACCTAGCGCGCCAGCTGTCGATTTCTAGTACTGGCAACACGCTACGAGGAGTATCGCGTAACTCTTTTGGGGTGGACGGCAACGTCGATCGATGTGATATCGTGGCTCTAGTGGATGGTGATCATTGTGATATCATGGCCCTAGTGGATGGTGATATCTTTGACCAAGGCTTAATAGAATTAATAAAGTACTCATACTGTCGGGGACCATAATTAGGGGTACCCTCAAGACCCCTAAATCTCATCTGGTAACCCCCATCAGCACAAAGCTGCAAAGGCCTGATGGGTGCGATTAAGTCAAGGATCGGTCCATTCAAGGGACACGATCGTGCCTCGCCCGAGCCTAGCCTCGGGCCAGGGAAGCCGACCCCGGAGAACCTACGTCTCACCCGAGGACCCCCCTCCAACAACGGGCACACTATCGGCTCGCCCGAGGCGCAGTCTTCACCGAGAAGCAACCTTGGCCACACCGCCACGCCGAACGACCAAATCGCAGGGGCATTTAATGCAAAGGTGGCCTGACACCTTTATCCTAACGCACGCCCTCCAGTCGACAGAGCCGAAGTGACCGCAGTCACTTTGCCGCTCTACTGACCGGTCTGATAAGAGGACAGCGCCGCCTGCGCCGCTCCGACTGCTGAGCCACCCGATAGAGTGAGGCTGACAGCAGCCAAGGCTGGCCTCGGGCATCATAGGAAACTCCGCCTCGCCCGACCCAGGGCTCAGACTCGGGCTCAGCCCCGGAAGACGGCGAACTCCGCTCCACCCGACCCAGGGCTCGGACTCGGGCTCAGCCCCGGAAGACGGCGAACTCCGCTCCGCCCGACCCAGGGCTCGGACATGGGCTCAGCCCCGGAAGACGGCGAACTCCGCTCCGCCCGACCCAGGGCTCGAACTCGGGCTCAGCCCCGGAAGACGGCGAACTCCGCCTCGCCCGACCCCAGGGCTCGGACATGGGCTCAACCCCGGAAGACGACGAACTCCGCCTCGCCCGACCCGGGGGCTCGACCTCGACCTCGGAGGAGCCTCCACCTCGCCCAGCCTAGGGCACGGACCGACCACGTCAACAGGAAGCGCCATCATTACCCTACCCCGAGCTGACTCGGGCTACGGGGAACCAGACCGACGTCCCATCTGGCTCGCTCCACCATGCGAGTAATGATGGCGCCCCGCATGCCCTGTGACGACGGCGGCTCTCAGCCCCCTTATGGAAGCAAGAGGACGTCAGCAAGGACTCGACAGCCCCAACAGCTGTCCTCCCGCCAGGCTCCAGCACTCCTCCGACGGCCACGACACCACGCGAACTGGGTGCCAAGACCTCTCCGGCTGCCACGATGGCATGTACTTAGGGCGCTAGCTCTCCACCGCTAGACGCGTTAGCACATTGCTACACTCCCCATTGTACACCTGGATCCTCTCCTTACGCCTATAAAAGGGAGGACCAGGGCCCTCTTACAGAAGGGGGGCCCGCGCGGAGAAGGACGGGACGGCGCTCGCGCAGGGCCGCTCGCTCCCACTCCCGCGTGGATGCTTGTATCCCCCTACTGCAAGCGCACCCGACTCAGGCGCGGGGCTAACACGAAGGCCGCGGGATCCACTCTCTCACGCCTGCCTCCCTCCGGCTGCTTCCTTTCCCCCCTTCGCGTTCCGCCTCGCGTCGACCCATCTGGGCTGGGGCACGCGGCGACAATTCACTCGTCGGTCCAGGGACCCCCTAGGTTTCGAAACACCAACAGTTGGCGCGCCAGGTAGGGGCCTGCTGCGTGTTGACGAACAGCTTCCCGTCAAGCTCCAGATGGGCAGTCTCCAGCAACCTTTCCGGCCCGGAACGGTGCTCCGTTTCAGGAATCTTGAGTTCATGTCCCTCGACGGCAGCTACGACATGATACTCCTTCGCCCGCCGCGCGACAGCGACAATGGCGGTCGACAACCCGCTCGCCGGCGGGGAAATCGACGACGCCCTCCCCACGTGGTGGAAGGACGACATTCGGGCTTGTCCCGTCCCCTCCCCCACCGACGGAGGAGGAGGCGGGGCAACCAAGGCCAAGCGGGAAGCGGCACCTCGTTGGCTGTCGAGCGAGTCGACGGCGCCGGCGCCCCAACGGAGGGCGCATCGGGCATCGATCTTGCGTCTGAGACGAAGACGAGCGCCGCCTCCCCGCAACACGCCAATCTCAAGCGAACGCACGACGCCAGCACGCTCGCGAAGGACTTGCTGGGCGTCACCCTCGTACCTGAGACAACGGTGCAGTCAGTCCCAGACGCGACCTCGTCACTGCCCGTCGACCAAAAGGTACCGACCGATTCCCATCTCGCGTCTTTTGGATTCGGCCTCGACCCACCAAGCGACTCCGCTTCGGTGAGTACTCTCATAGAGGCGAGTCCAAACCCTCTGGGGTATCGTGTGCGGTCACCCTGGGACCGGCTGACGACCGACTTGACCTACGAGCCCTCGGGGTCCGAGGAAGATGGCGAGCCCGACCTCTGTTGGGATTTCTCCGGACTTGGTAACCCCAGTGCCGTGCGGGACTTCATGACCGCATGTGACTACTGCCTTTCTGACTGTTCCGACGGCAGCCGCGGCCTCGACAACGAGGACCGTGGCCCAAGTCGCGAATGTTTCCACGTCGATCTAGGTGGTCCCGATGAAGGCAACCATCTTGGTATGCCGGAAAACGGTGATCCCCCTAGGCCCGTGCCTCGCGTTGACATCCTTCGGGAGCTAGCTGTGGTCCCCGTCCCGGCGGGGGGTCCTGACCCACAACTCGAGCAAATCCGCGAGAGGCAGGCCAGGCTCGACGAGGGAGCAGGAACGCTTGTGCCGATCCGCCGGGACATCGGGCAGGAATGGGCGGCCAACCCCCGGCCGGAGAAGCGCGTCATCTCCCCCAGGACATCCAGCACCGCATCGCCGACGACGTCAGGGTGAGGCCACTGCTGGATTCCAGAGGAGTCGGCCAGAACCTGGCTGTAGCGGCAATACTCCTCCGCGCGATGCCAGAGCCATCAACCACTGAGGGGCGGCGTATCCAGGGAGAGCTCAAGAATCTCCTGGAGGACGCCGCGGTCCGACGGGCCGAAAGCTCTGCCTCCCGAAGGCAGGGGTTCCCCTCGGAACATCGCGCCGCGACTTCCCGATTCATGTGGGAAGCCTTGGTCCACTCCGGGCGCACGCGCAACACAGCTTCTGCGGCCCCAGGTCACCTCGGCAACGAGCGCCATCATCACAGCCGTTGGGCCCACCTCGACGACTAGGGCGCGCCGAGGCTACCACCCCAGGCGTGGGGGACGCAACGACAGAGGGGAGGATCGGAGTCCTTCGCCCGAACCACCCGGTCCGCAGGCTTTCAGCCGCGCCATACGATGGGCACCGTTCCCGACCCGGTTCCGAACCCCGACTACTATCACAAAGTACTCGGGGGAGACGAGACCGGAACTGTGGCTCACAGACTATCGGCTGGCCTGCCAACTGGGTGGAACGGACGATGATAACCTCATCATCCGCAACCTCCCCCTGTTCCTCTCCGACACCGCTCGAGCCTGGCTGGAGCACCTGCCCCCGGGGCAGATCTCCAACTGGGACGACCTGGTCCAAGCCTTCGCCGGCAATTTCCAGGGCACGTACGTGCGCCTTGGGAACTCCTGGGATCTCCGAAGCTGCCGCCAGCAGCCGGGAGAGTCTCTCCGGGACTACATCCAGCGATTCTCGAAGCAGCGCATAGAGCTGCCCAACGTCACCGATTCAGATGTCATCGGCGCGCTTCTCGCCGGCACCACCTGCCGCAACCTAGTGAGCAAGCTGGGTCGCAAGACCCCCACCAGGGCGAGCGAGCTGATGGACATCGCCACCAAGTTCGCCTCTGGCCAGGAGGCGGTTGAGGCCATTTTCCAAAAGGACAAGCAGCCCTAGGGCCGCCCACCGGAAGATGCTCCCGAGGCGTCAACTCAGCGCGGCGCCAAGAAGAAAGGCAAGAAGAAGTCGCAAGCGAAACACGACGCCGCCGACGCGGACCTTGTCGCCGCCGCCGAGTACAAGAACCCTCGGAAACCTCCCGGAGGTGCCAACCTCTTCAACAAGATGCTCAAGGAGCCGTGCCCCTATCATCAGGGGCCCGTCAAGCACACCCTTGAGGAGTGTGCCATGCTTCGACGACACTTCCACAAGGCCGGGCCACCCGCGGAGGGTGGCAAGGCCCTCGACGACGCAAAGGAGGAAGATCACAAGGCAGGAGGGTTCCCCGAGGTCCGCGACTGCTTCATGATCTACGGCGGGCAAGTGGCGAACGCCTCGGCTCGGCACCGCAAGCAAGAGCGTCGGGAGGTCTGCTCGGTAAAGGTGGCGGCTCCAGTCTACCTAGACTGGTCCGACAAGCCCATCACCTTCGACCAGGCCGACCATCCAGACTACGTGCCGAGCCCGGGGAGATACCCACTCGTTGTCGACCCCATCATCGGCAACGTCAGGCTCACCAAGGTCCTCATGGACGGAGGCAGCGGCCTCAACATCATCTACGCCGAGACCCTCGGGCTCCTGCGGATTGATCTATCCTCGGTCCGGACGGGCGCTACGCCTTTCCACGGGATCATCCCTGGGAAGCGCATTCAACCCCTCGGACAACTCGACCTACCCGTCTGCTTCGGGACGCCCTCCAACTTTCGAAAGGAGACCCTCACGTTCGAAGTGGTCGGGTTTCGAGGAACCTACCACGCAGTGCTGGGGAGGCCATGCTACGCCAAGTTCATGGCCGTCCCCAACTACACCTACCTCAAGCTCAAGATGTCGGGCCCCAAAGGGGTCATCACTGTCGGGCCCACGTATCGACACGCGTACGAATGCGATGTGGAGTGCGTGGAGTACGCCGAGGCCCTCGCCGAATCCGAGGCCCTCATCGCTAACCTGGAGAGCCTCTCTAGGGAGGCGCCTGATGTGAAGCGCCACGCCGGCAACTTCGAACCAGCGGAGACGGCCAAGTCCGTCCCTCTCGACCCCTGCAACGACGCCTCCAAGCAGATCCGGATCGGTTCCGAGCTCGACCCCAAATAGGAAGCAGTGCTCGTCGACTTTCTCTGCGCGAACGCCGACGTTTTCGCGTGGAGTCCCTCAGACATGCCCGACATACCGAGGGAAGTCGCCGAGCACTCTCTGGATATTCGAACTGGGGCCCGACCCGTGAAGCAACCTCTGCGCCGATTCAACGAAGAAAAGCGCAGGGCCATAGGCGAGGAGATCCACAAGCTACTGGCGGCAGGGTTCATCAAAGAGGTATTCCATCCCGAATGGCTTGCCAACCCTGTGCTTGTGAGAAAGAAAGGGGGGAAATGGCGGATGTGTGTAGACTACATTGGTCTAAACAAAGCATGTCCGAAAGTTCCCTACCCTCTACCTCGCATCGATCAGATCGTGGATTCCACTGCTGGGTGCGAAACCCTATCTTTCCTCGATGCCTACTTAGGGTATCACCAGATCAGGATGAAAGAGTCAGACCAGCCCGCGACTTCATTCATCACACCCTTCGGCATGTACTGCTATGTTACAATGTCGTTTGGTTTGAGGAATGCGGGGGCAACGTACCAGCGATGCATGAACCATGTGTTTGGCGAACACATCGGCCGAACGGTCGAGGCCTACGTCGATGACATCGTAGTCAAGACGAGGAAGGCCTCCGACCTCCTTTCCGACCTTGAAGCGACATTCCGATGTCTCAAGGCGAAAGGTGTGAAGCTTAATCCCGAAAAGTGTGTCTTCGGGGTCCCCCGAGGCATGCTCTTGGGGTTCATCGTCTCCGAGCGGGGCATCGAAGCCAACCCGGAGAAGATTGCAGGCATCACCAGCATGGGGCCAATCAAGGACTTGAAAGGCGTACAGAGGGTCATGGGATGTCTCGCGGCTCTGAGCCGCATCATCTCACGCCTCGGCGAAAGAGGTCTGCCTCTGTACCACCTCTTAAGGAAGGCCGAGTGCTTCGCTTGGACTCCCGAGGCCGAGGAAGCCCTCGGGAACCTGAAGGCGCTCCTCACGAACGCGCCCATCTTGGTGCCCCCCGCTGCCGGAGAAGCCTTCTTGATCTACGTCGCCGCAACCACCTAGGTGGTTAGCGCCGCGATCGTGGTTGAGAGACGAGAAGAAGGGCATGCATTGCCCGTCCAGAGGCCAGTCTACTTCATCAGTGAGGTACTGTCCGAGACCAAGATCTGCTACCCACAAATCCAGAAGCTGTTGTACGCGGTGATCCTGACACGGCGGAAGTTGCGACACTACTTCGAGTCTCATCCGGTGACTGTGGTGTCATCCTTCCCCCTGGGAGAGAGCATCCAGTCCCGAGAGGCCTCGAGTAGAATTGCGAAGTGGGCGGTGGAGATCATGGGCGAGACGATCTCGTTCGCCCCTCGGAAGGCCATCAAGTCCTAGGTCTTGGCGGACTTCGTGGCTGAATGGGCCAACACCCAGCTCCCGATGGCTCCGATCCAACCGGAGCTCTGGACCATGTTTTTCGATGGGTCGCTGATGAAGACGGGGGCCGACGCAGGCCTCCTCTTCGTCTCGCCCTTCGGGAAGCACCTACGCTACGTGCTACGCCTCCACTTCCCGGCGTCCAACAATGTGGCAGAGTACGAGGCTCTGGTAAACGGGTTGCGAATCGCCATCGAGCTAGGGGTCCGACGCCTCGACGCTCGCGGTGACTCGCAGCTCGTGATCGACCAAGTCATGAAGAACTCCCACTGCCGCGACCCGAAGATGGAAGCCTACTGCGATGAGGTTCGGCGCCTGGAAGACAAGTTCTACGGGCTCGAGCTCAACCACATCGCCCGACGCTACAACGAGACTGAGGACGAGCTGGCTAAAATAGCCTCGGGACGAACAACAGTTCCCCCGGACGTATTCTCCCGAGACCTGCATCAACCCTCCGTCAAGACCGAGGACACGCCCGAGCCCGAGGCACCTTCGACTCCGCCCGAGGCACCTTCGGCTGAGTCCGAGGTATCCTCGGCTCAGTCCGAGGTACCCTCGGCTCAGCCCGAGGTACCCTCGGCCCCCGAGGGTGAGGCACTGCGCGTCGAGGGGGAACAGAGCGAGGTCACGCCTAATCAAAGCTGGCAGACCCCGTACCTGCAATATCTCCACCGAGGAGAGCTGCCCCTTGAACAAGCCGAAGCTCGGCGGTTGGCACGGCGCACCAAGTCTTTCGTCTTGCTGGGAGATGGGAAGGAGCTCTACCACCGCAGCCCCTCAGGCATCCTCCAGTGATGCATTTCCATCGCCGAAGGCCAGGAGCTCTTGCAAGAGATACACTCGGGGGCTTGCGGTCATCACGCAGCACCTCGAACCCTCGTTGGGAACGCCTTCCGACAAGGATTCTACTGGCCGACGGCGGTGGCCGACGCTACTAGAATTGTCCGCACCTGCGAAGGGTGTCAGTTCTACGCGAGGCAGACCCACCTGCCCGCTCAGGCTCTGCAGACCATACCCATCACCTGGCCGTTTGCTGTGTGGGGTCTGGACCTCGTTGGCCCCTTGCAGAAGGTACCCGGGGCTACACGCACCTGTTGGTCGCCATCGACAAATTCTCCAAGTGGATCGAGGTCCGACCCCTAAACAGCATCAGGTCCGAACAGGCGGTGGCGTTCTTCACCAACATCATCCATCGCTTTGGGGTCCCGAACTCCATCATCACCGACAACGGTACCCAGTTCACCGGCAGAAAGTTCCTAGACTTCTGCGAGGATCACCACATCCGGGTGGACTGGGCTGCCGTGGCTCACCCCATGACGAATGGGCAAGTGGAGCGGGCTAACGACATGATCCTGCAAGGACTCAAGCCTCGGATCTACAACGACCTCAACAAGTTCGGCAAGCGATGGATGAAGGAACTCCCCTCGGTGGTCTGGAGTCTGAGGACAACGCCGAGCCGAGCCACGGGCTTCACACCGTTCTTTCTAGTCTATGGGGCCGAGGCCATCTTGCCCACAGACTTAGAATACGGTTCCCTGAGGGCGAGGGCCTACACCGACCAAAGCAATTGACTCAACCGAGAAGACTCACTGGACCAGCTGGAGGAGGCTCGGGACATGGCCTTACTACACTCGGCGCGGTACCAGCAGTCCCTGCGACGCTACCACGCCCGAGGGGTTTGGTCCCGAGACCTCCAGGTGGGCGACCTGGTGCTTCGGCTGCGACAAGACGCCCGAGGGCAGCACAAACTCACGCCTCCCTGGGAAGGGTCGTTCGTCATCGCCAAGGTTCTGAAGCCCGGAACGTACAAGCTGGCCAACAGCCAATGCGAGGTCTACAGCAACGCTTGGAACATCCAACAGCTACGTCACTTCTACCCTTAAGATGCTTTCAAGTTGCTCGTATACCTCGTTCACACACCAAGTCTGGTCGTCAAGGAAGGGTCAGCCTTGCCTCGACAAAGCCCGACCCTCCCTCGGGGGCTAGAAGGGGGCAACCCCCTCTGCGTCAAAATTTTCCTCGAAAAAAGAAAAAATCTTTTCTGCCATAATGCCTTTCGTGCTCTTCGACTACTTCAAAAGTGGATCCTGAAAATGACGGAGTACACGTAAGCAGCCAAGGCTGACCAAGTCGAGGGACTCCTACGCCTTCGGGATACGGATACCTCACTCATCACCTTCTGCAATAAGTAACTCGCGCTCGGATAAGTGACTCCGTGGACCGAACAAGTCTTCATGCTCGAGAGCTCCTCTGCCGGAATGATTTTTCGGGCCTTCTCGACTGCATCGGTAACAGAACCCTATGGACGAGTAAGAGCGTGCGTAAGCGGCAAGGCCGACCGAGCCGAGGGATTCCTACGCCTCCGGGATACGGATACCTCACTCATCACCTTCCATGAAAAGCAACTCTCGCCCGCACAAACAATTCTGTTACCAACAAATGAGTCCGGATACTCGAAACAAGAGGAAAAGAAACGCAGCTTTACAACATGACGACGGTGTGTTTAGGCCTCGGCGCCACAGAAAACATACACACACTACAAGACAACCTAATCCTGTAGGCTCGGACGTCGACAGCCGAAGGGGTCAGCAGCACCCTCGGCATCAACTACACCTTCGGCGCGGTCTGACCTAGCCTCGGACGGCGACGCGGTCGGAGGTCCCCCACTCTGAAGGACGGCATCAGCACCACACCCGGGCCATCGCCGCCAGGGTCTTCTTCGAGAATCCGGCCCGAGCAGGCGGCTCGGCCGGCCACCCCGAGGCCTCCGCCAGCTGTCCCCCAAAGACATCAGCTCGGCTTGTGGCCTCGGCAGCTCAACTCCGGCGTCGGTTCCACCAGTGGATGACCCGGCCAGGCTCTGGCCAACCACACCCCTTTTTCGAAGCTAACTCTGCCTCCGTCTGTGCTGACACCGCTACCTCCGGCTTCGGCTCATCGAAGGGCGGCCGAGGGGTTCCATTAACTAAGCAAGAGGGGCCTCGGACAGCAAGGCCGACCGAGCCGAGGAACTCCTACGCCTCCGGGATACGGATACCTCACACGTCACCTTTGCACGAGGCAACTCACGCTCGGTGAAGCGGTTCAGATAATCGACAAGGCGAGTCTTAGTGCTCGAAACAAAGAAAAAAACACGGCTCCGTGCCGAAAACACATACACGTTCAGGCCTCGACAGCCGCAATGAACAAAACACCGGCACTCAAGGTGCCGTTACAAATGGAACTCCGGTTCCAACCCCACAGCAGCAGCCATGATCCCAGTACGGACGCGACCACCGGAAGGCTTTCATTCGCGTCCCTACTCAAGGGACGCGAAACAGACATCAAAGCCAAAGAGCCGGGGGCCGGCCCGTGGGCGGCGCCGACGGCCTCAATGGGGGGGAAGCTTCCTCCGGCTGCCACCACATCAGCACGGACGGCGGCGTCCGCCTCTCCACCAACGCCGACGATCGGCAAGGCACACCGGCAGGTCCTCACTCCCGTCCTCGCCGCGAAAGTGAGGAGAAGGACGGAATGTTGCATCCTAGCTGGACAGCAACAGTTCGCCTTCCCCGGCATGGCTGGAGGACGCCTCCTCCGCAAGGCTGGAGGATGGTTTCCACCACCAGAAGCTGGAAGAGGAGGTGACCAGCCGGCCCGCGCGGGAGGTAGAGCTCCGGCTCAGCCTGGCCTCCACCCCAGCAAGGATGATGAACATCCTTAGGGCTAAGGGTGGGACCAAGATCGCAGCCCGGCTTGCTCCTCCCCACCGAGAGGCTGGTGGTCACCGTCTTGGGTGACCGCCGGCGAGGGGATGCAGCCGAGCTGCACGATGAAAATCCTTGAAGCCAAACGATGGCCGAAAGGTACCAACTTCCACAAAGTTGCGTTCCTCCGACGACAAGGTGGAAGGATTGCGGGCGTCCCCCATCCGGGGGGCTCGGAAGGTGGAAAGGCACGATGCATGAGGGGAGCGCGAAGACATGGTTGCCCTCCAAGGGGTCGCCCCCCTTTTTAAGGCGACTCTCCCCACTTGCGTCCTCAACCGTTGCGGGTTGAATCTTCTCCAACACGCTCCAAGATTCTCCCCCCCATGGCGTGGGGGCTGGGTCCCACACGTCATGCAAGCCGGTCAGGGGGAGAAGAAGCCAAACCGCCGCGCGCGCGGTGCATGCAACCACCCGGCGGTTACAAGCACTCCTCCACTTTCGCCCAGACCAGCAGGTTAAAGGGCGGACAGCCATGCAGGCGGCATGCAACCATGCCAAGTGGGCGCGCCCCTTCTACTCCAACACGCCCAGCACGGAGGTTCAGGCCCACACGTCATGCAACCGGCATGCCGGTTGCTACGTGCGAGCAACTGCACTGCCACTCGTGCCACTACCGCGCCTCCTCGACTGTGGAGTCAATACCGCGACTCGAGGCAACCCTGCAGTGCCAGCCAAGCGCGACGGTCAAATGTGGTAAAAAATGGGCCGGCAGTAATGGCGGTGACAGGCGGGCAGCAGCAGCGGTCACGTCGTCAGCCAAGCTCACGTCCCATCCAGGGGCAGCGAGGGAGCCCTCTCTCACGGCGTGAAGACGGCGCGCCCGTGATCCGTTCCTCGAACGGCGCGCACACGCGCAACGACCGCCTCGCGAACCACTCGCCCTGTTGCATTAACTCCGCGGCGGGATAGGCGGCGCCTCAGGCGGGAGAAGCAAGCGACGCTTCGCCTTCGCCATAATAACCGCGTCGAAAAAAAGGTACGCCACGTCATTCGACTTCATATCCTTTTCCTCTTTCTCTCTCTTACAACAGGGACCGGGAAAGGGGGATACCCCGAAAAGGACCCTTCTCCGTGAAGGAAACAGGCTCCGAGCCTCCCTACTGATCAGAGGTTCGAAGGCTGGCCCCTCGGAGGGGTTCAACGACCGCCTCAGATCGATTGGGTTCTGCGTCCACTACTGGTCAGAGGTTCGATGGCCGGCCCCTCGAAGGGTTCAACGGCCGCCTCAGGCCACTCGGGCTCCGCGCCCATTACTGATCAGGGGTTCGTAGGCTGGCCCTCGAAGGGTTCACAGTCGCCTCAGACACAGAGCGAGGGATGACCCTGGGTACATTCGATACATAACCAAGGCTCGGGCTACGCTCCCGAGGTACCCTAGGACATTTCCGAGACCAGCGGGAGCGATCTTGTAACGGAATCCCATCAGAGGGAGGCATCGAGCCCTCGGACCCCGTCAAAGGGGACCGGGTCCGGCAGATCACCCGCAGGTACTTTTGGAGCGCGCCTCCGGGCCTCTAGCCGACCCCTAGCAAATGGGGCACGGGCGTCCGCTCGGATTACCCGCCAGCAGCTCACCGGAAACACCATGTTCGGCACCCTCCGAGGGCAACATGGCGCTCTCCCCCCTCCTCATTGCGGAAAGGCGACGCAGGGGCGTATGTAAAAAAGACGAGTCTGTCCTTGACCGTCCTCTCGCCCTGTGCAGAGGCTCGGGGGCTGCTCTCGCAAACTCGGCTCCGGCCAAACCGTTGACAGCGTCAACATACCAGCCTGAGAACTTGGGACCCGACCATGCACTCGGGCTATGGCCAGCTCGCATGAGGGAACAACTAGACCATCCGAAGTGTTGCGAAACGCACTAAGACCTCGAAGGAGTAAAACAACTCCTCCGAGGCCTCGGGGGCTACACCCAGCGGGTGCGCTCGCGCGCACCCACCGGAACAGAATGCAACCAAAAAAGGCTGGTCCCCTTGCAAAAAAGTGCGGCAAAAGCCTCCAAGCGAGTTTTAGTACTCCCTTGGAGGCTCGGGGGCTACTGTCAGGGACCATAATTAGGGGTACCCTCAAGACCCCTAAATCTCATCTAGTAACCCCCATCAGCACAAAGCTGCAAAGGCCTGATGAGTGCGATTAAGTCAAGGATCGGTCCATTCAAGGGACACGATCGTGCCTCGCCCGAGCCTAGCCTCGGGCAAGGGAAGTCGACCCCGGAGAACCTACGTCTGACCCGAGGACCCCCCTCCAGCAACGGGCACACTATCGGCTCGCCTGAGGCGCAGTCTTCACCGAGAAGCAACCTTGGCCACACCGCCACACCGACCGACCAAATCGCAGGGGCATTTAATGCAAAGGTGGCCTAACACCTTTATCCTGACGCACGCCCTCTAGTCGACAGAGCCGAAGTGACTGCAGTCACTTCGCCGCTCTACTGACCGGTCTGACAAGAGGACAGCGCCGCCTGCGCCGCTCCGACTGTTGAGCCACCCGATAGAGTGAGGCTGACAGCAGCCAAGGCCGGCCTCGGGCGTCATAGGAAACTCCGCCTCGCCCGACCCCAGGGCTCGGACTCGGGCTCAGCCCCGGAAGACGGCGAACTCCGCTCCACCCGACCCAGGGCTCGGACTCGGGCTCAGCCCCGGAAGACGGCGAACTCCGCTCCGCCCGACCCAGGGCTCGGATTCGGGCTCAGCCCCAGAAGACGGCGAACTCCGCTCCGCCCGACCCAGGGCTCGGACATGGGCTCAGCCCCGGAAGACGGCGAACTCCGCTCCACCCGACCCAGGGCTCGGACTCGGGCTCAGCCCCGGAAGACGGCGAACTCCGCCTCGCCCGACCCCAGGGCTCGGACATGGGCTCAACCCCGGAAGATGACGAACTCCGCCTTGCCCGACCCGGGGGCTCGACCTCGGAGGAGCCTCCACCTCGCCCAGCCTAGGGCACGGACCGACCACGTCAATAGGAAGCGCCATCATTACCCTACCCCGAGCTGACTCGGGCTACGGGGAACCAGACCGGCGTCCCATCTGGCTCGCTCCACCATGCGAGTAATGATGGCGCCCCACATGCCCTGTGACGACGGCGGCTCTCAGCCCCCTTACGGAAGCAAGAGGACGTCAACAAGGACTCGACAGCCCCAACAGCTGTCCTCCCGCCAGGCTCCAGCACTCCTCCGACGACCACGACACCACGCGAACTAGGTGCCAAGACCTCTCCGGCTGCCACGATGGCATGTACTTAGGGCGCTAGCTCTCCACCGCTAGACGCGTTAGCACATTGCTACACTCCCCATTGTACACCTGGATCCTCTCCTTACGCCTATAAAAGGGAGGACCAGGGCCCTCTTACAGAAGGGGGGCCCGCGCGGAGAAGGACAGGACGGCGCTCGCGCAAGGCCGCTCGCTCCCACTCCCGCGTGGACGCTTGTATCCCCCTACTGCAAGCGCACCCAACTCAGGCGCGGGGCTAACACGAAGGCTGCGGGATCCACTCTCTCACGCCTGCCTCCCTCCGGCTGCTTCCTTTCCCCCCTTCGCGTTCCGCCTCGCGTCGACCCATCTGGGCTGGGGCACGCGGCGACAATTCACTCGTCGGTCCAGGGACCCCCCGGGTTTTGAAACACCGACACATACCAACAGGGTGCATCTTAATTTTCGAAAACCTACCTCAAAAGAACCTCTGGGTTAAGCATGTTGGGTCTAGAGCAATCTTGGGATGGGTGACCGACTGAGAAGTTTTCTTAGGTGTGCATGAGTGATGACAAAGTGCGCACAAAAGACTTATGATGGTCTGCAAGGACAATATATGATCCTAGAGAGCTGCCAAGAGTAAGCACCGCCGGTCTAGGAGTGGACGGGGTGTTACAAATGGTATCAGAGCCAACCCTCGCGATTTCACGGGCGTGTGTGGGCTAGGGGTTCGTGTATATAGCCCATGTGGGCCTAGAGTGGTCACATGGCATGGCATATGATGACACTAGACATACAGACATGGCCAAGAGTGGAGGTTCATGGTTTGGGGTTGACCGATGAGGACGTCGGTCTTCTAAGGGGGGTGTATGGTGATATCCTGGCCTAAGGCTTAATATAATTAATAGAGTACTCATACCAACAAGGTGAATCTTTTTTTCGAAAGCTTACCTCAAAAGAACCTCTGGGTTAAGCATGCTGGGCCTAGACAATCTTAGGATGGGTGACCGACTGGAAAGTTTTCTCGGGTGCGCATGACTGAGGACAAAGTGCGCACAAAAGGCTCATGTTGGTCTATGGGGACAATATGATCCTAGAGAGCTACCAGGAGTAAGCACCGCTAGTCCGGGAGTGGACGGGGTGTTACAACCAGTTGGACGAGAGTTTTGTCCTCAAGGATGTTGCTTTGGTTTCAAATTTGCATTTCAACCTGCTTTCTGTTTCGCAACTCCTTGACGGTGACAATGAAGTGCACTTTAAGATGGGTCGTTCTCGTGTTTTGGATGCAAAGGGAGATCTTGTTTGCCATATTTTTCCATTTGGATGATTTTTCGAGCTGATTTTTCCCATTCAACCGGCCCTTCTCGATGTCTTTTGGCAGGATCTTCCTCTTTGATTTGGATGCGGTATAGGAGGCTAGGTCATTTGATCTTTGATCTTTTGTGTTAATGGAACTCACTTGGCCTCATCCAAGGATTGCCCAAGTTGAAATTTGAGAAACATCTTATCTGTCAGCCTTGTCGTCATGGCAAGATGGTTGCTGCTTCCCATTCCCTGGTCACCAAGGCGATGTCTTTACAACCTGGTGAATTGCTTCATATGGACACTGTTGGTCTAGCTCAGGTTTGCTCTTTGGGGGGTATGTGGTATGTGCTTGTGTTCGTTGATGACTTCTATCGCTATTCTTGGGTGTTCTTTATGAAGGCGAAGGTTGAGGCTTTTACTCATGCTCGAGATTTGATTCTTAGTTGCAAAATGAGTTTCCCAAAAATGCCATGAGAGCGATTCCGGTGACAATTGCACATAATTGAAGAATAGTCATTTTGACCCCTTTTATGCTTTTTGGGACTTCATCAGTTTTTGTCTCTGTATGTGCCCTAGCAGAATGGCATTGTTGAATGCAAGAATCGAACCCTTGTTGAGATGGCCAGGATAATGCTCTGAGCATAGGACTCCTAGGCGTTTTTGGGCCAAAGCGATCAACACTGCTTGCCATGTGTCTAATCACATCTTTCTTCGAGCTTTTCTGAACAAGACTTTTTTACGAGCTGTGATTTGGACAGTCACCCAAGGTTAGCCATTTCAGGATGTTTGGATGTACGTGTTTTGTCTTGAAACAGGGTAATCTGGACAAGTTTGAGTCACAGTCTTTTAATGGTGTTTTTCTCGGTTATACTTTACACTCTCGTGCTTATTGAGTTCTTAACCTTGAGACTAACCGAATCATGGAGGCTTGTAAGGTAGCCTTTGATAAGATTTCTCCTAGTCCATACCCTCACTATAACATATGTGACCTTCTATGACATTCTCATTAAGTCACAAATAAGGGTCTTTTTGTCATAGTCTTTGATGTGGTGATGACTCTATGATGAAAAGGTCATCATCACAGAAGGTGCATGTTAAAGGACCTTTTATGACGAAAGGCAAAAAATGTCATAAATGTTGTGACAAAAAAATCTATTTGTCATAAAATCTATGATGCTCTAAATCATCATAAATGTCGTCCAGATCAGATGGGTGAGGCCATTTTGTGGAGGTACAGCATGACGACGCTAACTGGGGTGATCCTGAACCGACTCCACCGACTGTCTCAATTGAGTCTGCATCGACGATGAACCCGACCTCACTTCTTCTACCACTTGGAGTCCAATGAAGCCGGAGCCTATTGTGCCTTCAGGCGGTTAGACTAATGTTGTGGGGGAGGGAACCTCTTCGAGGGAGGCTCCACAGCATATCTAGCGTGATCACCATCCATAGCTTAATGAGCAAGTCACTCACTCCAGGTATCAGCAGATGTGTCACTTTGCTCACTCAGCTTTTGTTGCATCCTTTGAGCCCCAGGATGTTGGACACGCTTTGTCTGATCCTAACTGGGTAAATGCTATGCATGAGGAGCTTGAAAATTTTAAGAGAAATAAGGTTTGGGTTTTGGTGCCACGTCCTTCGAACTGCCATCCCATCGGTACAAAATGGGTTTTCAAAAACCAACATAGTGAGGATGGGTTGGTAGTGAGAAACAAGGCAAGGTAGGTTTGCCAAGGGTTTTGCCAGAAAGAGGGTATTGATTATGAGGAAATTTTTTTCCCCTGTTGCCCGTGTAGAAGCCAACAGGATCCTTCTTGGTTTTTCTGCTTCGAAGGTTTTTAAACTTTTTCAAATGGATGACAAAAGTGCTTTTCTGAATGGGTATATAGAGGAAGAGGTTTATGTGAGGCAGTCCCTGGTTTTGAGAGTTCCAAGTTTCCAAACCATGTTTTAAACTCCAAAAGGCTTTGTATGGTTTGAAACAAGTCCCCAGAGCTTAGTATGAGCGTTTGAAATCTTTCTTGCTTGCAAAAGGTTTAAAAATGGGTTTCGTGGATAAAAATATTTTTATCCTCAAACATGGAAATGATACTTTGTTAGTCTAGATTTACGTGGATGATATCATCTTTGGTGGTTCTTCTCATGCTCTTGTTTCCAAGTTTTTAGATACTATGAGCAGGGAATTTGAGATAAGCATGATGGGTGAGCTGAACTTCTGTCTTAAGCTACAAATCAAGTAGACCCAAGATGGGACCTTTGTGCATCAAGGCAAGTATACAAAGGACGTCCTAAAGAAGTTTGACATGGCCAAGGTCAAGCCTCTTTCGACATCCGTGTCCACCAAGACGGCATTGGAAGCAACGAGGACAACAAGCCCATGGACAAGGAGTACAGGAGAATGATCGACTACCTCATGTACTTTACGATGATGAAGCCAGGCATACAATTTGCAGTATGTTTGTGCACTCGATTCCAGGCTTTCCCATGCACTTCCCATAGATAGATCGTCAAACAGATTATGAGGTACCTACGCTTCACTCCTGGGTTTGGTTTATGGTACTATTGTTTGTCCATTTTGTCTTTGTGCGGTTATTCATATGTTAATTTTGCGGGTTGACACTTGGAACTCAAGTCCACTTCTGGAACTTGAAAATTTTTGTGTTCCTCCCTGGTTTCTTGGTCTTCTTGCAAACAGACTAGTTTTGCCTAGTCTACCATAGAGGTTTAGTATGTTGCTGCCGCTAGCTGTTGCTCATAGTTGCTTTGGATGATGGCCAATTTGCGGGATTTTGGCTTGAAGTTTTCTCATGTGCCTCTGTTTTGTGATAGCACGAGTGCCATAAATGTTGCCAAGAATCTCATGTTGCATTCCAAGACCAAGCACATCGATGTCCGCTTTCATTTTCTCAGAGATCATTATGAGAAAAGGTACATTGATCTTCACCATGTTGATACCCCCACACATCTTGCAGATATCCTCACAAAAACCCTTGATTAGTCCACTTTTGCACATTTGCAAGAGGACTTGAGTGTGTGTTATCCCTTTTAGTTGAAGATTTTTCTCTTTATTCTTCTTTGCATTTTTTAATATATCTACATTTGCATCTCATCATGTATCATCTGGAGCTTCACTTGTATATCTATTAGCATGTGACTATGTTCTTTGTAGTACGTTCTTTTTGTACATGATGATGTTATGGTAAGCATAAGCTCTTTCTATTCATATTGATGCAATATTGTGAGCTAAGCTTGTTTTCCTAATTGTGAACTCAACTATTACTTGTTGAATCCAAAACTTGTTCACCATTGAGATGTGTACTTAGCATGGGTAGGATGTGTGAGATCTTTTTTGCTATCACTAGTATGCTAGGTGGTTGTGTCTCATGCTTTGAGTCATTCACTATCTTAAGACATTACTTCTGTGCTAAAATCTGAAGAGGACATATCTGGTGCACATAGAAGCTTAGTGCACATGGTGCACATATTAAATCATCACCATCCATCTTAGATCTAACGTCTCTGGTTAATCATTTCAATTTATAAATAACACCTTCCACCACTACATCCCACCATGGCGGAGGGTGTCCTTAGCAAAATATACCAAACAACTAGAGACGTTAGATCTAAAATGAGTGATGCTGATTTAATATGTGCACCATGTGCACTAAACTTTCATGTGCACCAGATATGTTCTCAAATCTGAATCAAGATAAGTGAAAAATCAGAAAAATCGAGATGGGTTTGCATTTGTTACCACATCATTGTATCAAGACTGCTTCCATTAGCACTTTTGGATGAACTTGAGCAGGGTAGTGGATGATCGAAATCGGTGTCTTTAGCTTCTGATCGCTTTTTACATAGGCTACACCCAGTTTAAAAGTTAGGCAATGAGAATGCTTACAACGTCTCACACTCACATGCTTTTTATTGAAATTTGTAATCTGCTACAAAATCCAATAAATCTTGAAAATTTCAGTTGGTATCACTTTCACAAATGTTTCTAAAATGATGAGTGACCGTTGTTTGGTGTAGTTCATCTTGTTTACCTTTGACTAGCACTTGGTTGATTTCCTGCTTACTCTACCTAGTGTTGTTTTTTATAGAAGGCAAGGCTCGATCGTTCAGAGATTGAATTTGTGGCATGACAGCAGATAAAAAAGATAAAATTGAACCAAAACAAATCTAAACGAGCAACAAGACCTTTACCTAGGACACAAACTCAATAGCAATGGCATAGCTAGAATTTATTTATGAGGTATGCCATAAATTTTTCATAAATAATTTAGTACAATCCATAATAATTTGGTATACACTTAAGAATAAAAAGATAAGAATAGCATATGAAACTATAGATTTAGCAATTGAGTCCATAAGAAAATACATTAGAATGCAAATGTAATATGACATTGTCTATATAACAAGCATAAAATATACTACTAGTGTTAGGTTTTTTCCTAGGCCTCGATAGACTGGTGGTCCGGTGGGCTAGCTTAGGTTATGTCGCGGCCCACCCGGACCACCCATTAGATAATCCACTGCTCAATACAACGGAATTTGAGACTAAATTGTGCAAAGGATAAGGCGAAGTCTGTAGGTCACGATACACTAATTGTTTTTGATGTTATGATAGAATGTTTGGTTAGTTTTTTGGCCTTTTTGTGGGTATTGGGACGAACAAAACAAATCTAAAGATAAGATTATACCTCATGGGCATCCTGAATCTTGATACCACTTGATAGAAGGCAAGACCCGATCTTCTGCGAGGTACGATAACTTGATTGGGTGGAGATCTCGACATTGATGATCTAAGGCTCCGAGCGAATGGATCCTCGCAATCACTACACCACTGCTCTGTTGGTTATCACTTGTGCCACATGAGTGACCTCTCCAGGAAGGCTTATCCCTGCAAGCGAAACCAAGAACACAAGAAAGAACAGGAAGAACGCAATCAAATCTGAATTGATCACGAGGTGGGGTCTCAGAAACCGATGAACGACGATATTGTTCCATGACGTATATGATGTAAGAAAACCCCCCTAATGTGGCGGTAGCTACTGATAAAATAGAGGTTAGGGGCATGCACAACCCCTGGAGGTACCCCTAATGGGCTCCAACACGATATACGGCCCAACATCCCAATAGATGATGTCATAGCACCAAACATCCCAACTGGTTCTGGACACCGAGGTGGAGATGAAGTTGAGTCAGTCTTGGCTTTCTCTTGTTGTGAACGTCCTAACTTCTCCTCCTTGACATCTTGGCCTTTCCCAAGTCCTTGCTGGTCCTCTCCAATGTTCCTAATCATCAAAGCATCCATGACACCAAGCGTAAGGTCTAAAACACAATTTACTAGGTAAGAAGGAACCTAGAGATGTAGCTGTTGTGCACGTGCTCATGTTGTCGGTCCATACATTTTTTGTATGGGAGTGATGTCCTCATCATCCTCCTCCACTTGAATTGGAGTCATCCTCGACTTAGGCGGTGCCAAGGGAGTGGTCGAGCAGCCCTAGTATGTACAAGGCCTTTAGGTCAAGAAACAGGTGTCGCTGATTTCTGGCAGATTCTAGACATCATCTTGTTACAACGATTCCCATCAGCTTTAAGCATATTTTGATGTGGGGCTAGTTGAGTTGGAAATCTTATCTTCTTAGCTTTCCAACGATATCTAGAACGTCGAAAATGGAGTCCGTATGTGGTCTGGGCGTCCATTTCCGTGAGACCTACTCCTGTAGTCCGAACCAGATCCGCGAATAAACTTGACTTCGACTCACCTTGAGCTTGGGACTCTACGATTGATTGGGCCTTGACCATATAGTTAATTTTCATGTACTCATCATTCTCCCCTTCTTGGTTTTGAGTCATCCTCAACTTAAAGTAGTTGGTGCCTGCATCAGGTGTTATGGTTCTTAACATCGTTCAACCTTGCTCCCCTTCTTGAAGTTGATCTTGTTGTTACAAAACATACAAAGAAGGATAAGTGAAAATGGACATGATATGGTTTGCTTTAACACAACCTTCTAGTTGATCATATTGTTTCATAACAAAAGAAGAATTCATATTTGAACAAATGTATACTCGATGTACCATATATTCTCCTTTCTAGTTATATCTTCCAATAACATGATATGTATGTTTAGATAATCATGGAAATTCAACACTAAAATAAAGTTTCTCCTCTAAATTCTTTATATTACATAGAACATCAATTTCAATATAGCCCAAAGTATTTAAAGAAGATAACAACTTCAGCTCATCGTGCATACTAGTTATAGGATTGAATGTTCTAATTTTAGCATTATTAATAGGATCAGAAGCAACAACATCAAGTTTGTTCTCTAATTGTGGCATAGAAATAATAGTATTATAATCACACAACTCTTCTTTATCACAAGGAACAACAAGACAATCCTCTTGTAACAAAGGCAACTCAGATTTATCTGAAGGCATGACATCAGTAGAATTACTCAAATTATTTTTAGTTTCATCCATAGAACCAAATTGTTCTCTCATAAGTGCTTTCACATCAGTCTAAGTTTGTGATTTCTCATAGTCATGCAAATTATTCAGCCAAACAAACGCATCATTCATTAAGTACTAGCTACAATTTAATTTTTTGTCTATCATATATACGACATTGTGCAAAAATCTTATCCATTGGTAATTCGGATTCATTATCCTCATTTGCAATATTTTCAACAAAAGAAGAGAAGGATAGATATATTGAACCTGATGGAGACAAATCTGCATCAATGGTGTGGCTCTCAAAAGCTTTAGTAAATACGCGCATCATCTCCTTCAATTTCAACTTGGAGAGGCACTCACCATCAGTAGGCTTAGGGCCCTTATCCTTGTCTGTTTGGGTCTTTGCTCCTATCATTGTTAGTATGAAACAGAAACAAAGGCAACAAACAAACAGTATAAACCCTACAACTAATCTCAAGGGTGGTGGTGGAACACAAATTATGAAGCGCCTTACTCCGCTCTTACAACGTTCTAACCAGCACTGCAGGTGGCAAACTGTAAGACCCTAAATTTGGGGGTATAAAATTTCTTCTCTAATATCTACCAGATTCAACTGTTACTCCTTGTTTCACTCTCTATAAATTTCTTCTCTCTTCCTTTTATTAGAGTTGTGTCTAGTATTTGGGAGATGAATTATTTCTTTACTATATCAAAACCTATGGGAGTCATGAAATGTTGCATCATGCTCAGCCTAGATTATTCTTTTATTTGATGCACATGTTTGGAATACATGAATTTGAATTTGTGGCATGTTTGAATGTGAATCCAAAAGAGAAAACAAAAGGAAAAGGAATTAGGAAATTCATAATAAAAGAAAAAGGCAAAGGAGCCCAGCTGCCCCCTTCCTTGGCCTTTCGGCCCACTCGGCCTAGCCAACTGGCCCGTGCGCACCCGCGTCCGCTCTCTGCCAGGTGGGTCCCACCTGTCAGCGCCACACACCGCTCGCCCGCACGCGCTCGCGCTCTCTCCTTTCCTCTCTGCTCGGTGGGGCCGCCTCAATAGCGTCGGTTTGCCTGCTCGCTCGCACGCCCCGTAGCTGACTCGTGGGCCCCGCTCGTTAGTCTTGTCCCCCTCCTCGCAACCGTCGCGCCCGTGCCCATGGCGTGCGCTTCGTGTGGTCAAACCATGCCCACGCCCCACAACTCGTCCACGCACATCGCCCGAGCGCCTAGATGAAGACCCCAACCCCCCCTCAGCTCGCCCCTGCCCCTCATTCACTCTCTCCCTTCCCTCGCACTCACCAACTCGCAGCGCTACCACTGCCGTTGCCCGTCGTTCCGCCGTCCTCATCGGGCCTTTGACATTGCCTCGGCCACGAAGCTTCACTTGAGCTTAGTGCACTAGGAACCCGCCTTGGTTTCCCCTTTCACCGACCCCTCTTCCTGGTCCGTGCCTAACTTCTCCCCAACGCAGACCGGAGTTCACTACGCCGTGTTCCCTCGTCATCCGACCAACCGAAGTCTCCTAGCGTCGTTCCAAGATGCCCCGAGCGTCGCCTCTAGGTAAGGAACCCTTCCTCGCCCTTCTTTTGCATTGATTTCGTCTCACCATGAGGAATTTTGGCTAGCCAAAGCCACTCCTCGTCGGGCCGTCACATCCTCACGGCGCCCAACCAGTACAACCCTTCCCCGTGCCCAAATCTAGGCATAGAACAACCATACCCCTGACCGAAGCTCATGCCGGCCTCAGTGCACCGGATTGTCCCCCATTGCAGCGGGTATTGCTCGCGTGCTCTTCGGTCCGCCTAAGACCCTTCTCTGTCATCTGCCCGCCTCGGTCCCATTCTCGCGACCCAAGCTTCGCCATAGTGCTCGTCGGGTCCTCACCAACCTCCCTGGCCTGCCCAGACTGCCCCAGCACCCCTATACCCCCAGCCTACCTTGCCTCCGGTGACTACACCGTTGCGGGTGTGAGCGACATCGCCCCTGGCCGGCCAGAGACTGTTAAGTCCCTGGATGCACAATCCTGGCCGTCCACCCCTGATCCAATGGCCCAGATCATTGAATAACGGTTTGCGTGGTTCGTTGAACCAAGACCCTTGATCCAAGATCCAGCGGCCAGAGTGCCCCGCGCCCTCAGTGCGCCGCTGGCCCGTACGCCCCGTTCGTCGGTGTCGCACCCCGCCCTGAGCCCCACCTATCAGGCGCCCGCGCCCGCGCGCTCGCACTCTCGCTCGCCGGTTCTAATCTCAGCCAATGATCTGAGATCTAACAACCAAGGAGACCTGATACCCCTTTGGTTATGTTATTAGAACCCATCGTCCTTACTTCTTTCAGCCGAGCCCCTGAATTTTTTCTGAAAGAGCCCCAGGCTTTAGTTTAATTATTGAAAGGTGTCTAATTTAGGGTTTTAAATTCCAAAACTTGCATATTTCATATCTTTTGCATATGAACTCCAAATTGGATGGTTCAAATTGCAAAATGTTCATAACATTATTCTCTATCTGTTTAAATTAAGTTCGTTCACTATTTCCATGTCCCAATTTTATTATTAGTCTCTAGGCTATTGTAAGGAATTTCATTAGCAATAAAATAAAAGGGTAAAACACTATTGAATAGTAAAGTGCTTAATCTTGTAAACCTAATATCAATTAATGTATAATCCCATCCATGGAATAACTTTATTTAAGTAAGTAATTTACTGAGATACAATTAGTTAGAGGACAATAGATCCCTTAAGCATAGTGATCTACCATAGAACCTAGAGTTCACTTTTGTATCTGTACCTTTTCTAGTGAACCTGTGTTTGATCTGTTGCATATGTTTGGTGTAATGTTCTTTTGTTATACCCCAAGTGTGTTGAATGAATGATTACTTTGCGTAGACAACGAGCAGTCCGTGGTTCCCGAGTGTGTTGCAGGAGACTTCCCTGAGCAACAACCTGGTGAAGGCAAGTGTCCTCTGACCCATTTTGTCTGACTTACTTTATAATTCATTGTCACGCATACCATGATCAACCTAAGGATTGACTAGTGTTCTGTTTTTCCTATCATTGGTTATCCTTTGGGAATTGGTTACTATGATTAGTATCATGCTATTGCTTTACTTTAATCAATGAACATGATGAGAATATTTATGATACGATGATGTTATCTTTATTATGTTGACGGACTTGTGATACTTTAGGGGACTCAGGCTGTTTCCCGAGTACCTCTCCATAAGGACGTGTTCGTTGGATGACAACCAGGAAAAATAGTACAACCATGAGGGTGGTATGGGATGCCCTTAGCTGATTAATTAGAGGAACTTGAGGTGTAGTCGGCTTTAGGTCCGGGCACAGTACTTTCTCTACCGAGGCTGGGTGCCAAGGTGCTTTTGTGTTGCTTTTGTTAGTCACCCTTCCTATGGGGAGAGGTACTGTGTTCATCAAACTGGAGAAACCTAACGAGCGGCTATGACCTATAGGGAATCATCGTAAAGGCTATGTAGAGAATGACTGGCCATTCACCTCAGTAGTGAAGATCGATTTTGTACAACCTAGGCTAGGAAGGGATCACGACTCGTGGGTAAAGTGATGTGACCATACCAGCATCGTCAACCTTACCAAACATTCCTACTGGACCTATGACTCGAAACCGAGCGAAACAGATACAACAAGAGGTGCACGCACTACTTTACGAATTTAAATTAAACACTAATGATAACTTTACGCTACCTAAGTCGTGTATGTTGAATTTGCTTAGGTTCAACCAATAGGAAGAACAAAACATATCAAGGGTGAATCAGAGAGAAGAACTATGTTTGAGTCAGTCCAGCGTGACAGAAGCGTTCAGAAGAAACAGTCATATCTTTTGATTCCCAAAAGCTATGAAGGCACATAAGTACATTTTGGAAAGCTATGGAAGTCTAGTTTCCAATGCTTCTAAGGCCGTCTTAATCGGATCTCCCAGCAAGACAACCGACCTACTTTAGTGCTGACTGGTCAGAAGGTCAACAGACTGCTTGATGACCAAGTTTAAGTATTAAAATGCATCATTCTACGAAGTTTCATTAGGCATGCTATACATGGTGAGAAAGCTTATCAAGTTAGTTTTCCCACGCATCCAGCCCCACGCCATTTGGAGATTCCTAGGAGAAGTTATTATCAAAATACTGAAGGATGCGCAGAAGTCAAACAGCTACGCGGAATCCAGCTCTGGACATCTCCCGAAGAGACCCCTTTACATTAGCACGTTAAAATACTTTATTTTCGTGTTTATACCTATCTAAGGCTGGTTGTAGCTAGTATAAATACGCCCCTATGTCTATGATGTAAGACAACTTTTATAACCTTTGATAATTTGATAATCCAAGTGATTACCGCAGCCGAGCTGCTGCGTGTTTACTCTACCCCCTGTTCTTCCTTGTTCTCCTAGACTTGTGAAGAGATTCCTCTGGGATCCACTAGTTTGTGCCTTGTGAGTTCTAGTACAACTGCCTCGAATTGTGTGGATTAGCTTCGGTTCTGGTTCTGCGGTCGTTCGAAGATCGAGTCGAAGTCTACACGATTTCGGTGTCTCTCTCCCCGTCACTTGGTCACCTCTGACCTTGATCAGGTATAAAGTCAATTACTCGCTGTTGTTCAGCAAATTTACCTTGTTATTCCATTACTTTTATACCCAACCATCCTATTTATCAACCTGCTGTCGTGAAGATCGAGCCACCCTAGTACCGAATATAACTCGGTGCATATCATCTGGTATCAAAGCTTTCATTGTCATGGTAGGTCTTACTATCATCCATTTATTTATCACAGTCTTCATCCATCTTATATTTTTTTGTCCTATAGTCCAAAGCCACAAAAAAACCTATAACCCTTATGCGGTACTGTTACCTTGTGTTGTTTAAAGTTCCTCAAGTTGCTAGTTACCACCATCGTATTCATATTATGTCATTGCATTTGATCTCGGCACCCCATTAGTGTTATAAAAAAAGAAAAAAAGAAGAAGAGAAAGAAGTCAAAAAAAGAAGTGAAAAAATTTGTGAAAGGGGATTGTGTTGCATTGTGTTGCTGAAAATTTCAGTTTACATTGATTTGGTGAAAATCTTTCCAGCAACAATTTCATATCTTTTAGCACGTCAACACACTTGGTTGACAGTACCATAGCCCACCTTGATTAGCCTCCTATAGCTCCACTAAAAACCTGAACCGGGACGTTTGACTTGTGATCCTTTCGACCGCTCTACCACCTCTGTAGAAGCTGTCACACTAGCACCATCACGGTCCTAGAGATCAGGAAAGAGCTTGGGTAAGTAAGAGGTGAGATCGAGTGTTCCATAAATACTTTATATTCTACTTTCTCTTGCTTCCCTATAACATGGTAGGACCCAATTCAAGTCTTCACGGTGGAAACCATGGAGACGGAGAGCCCCCTGTCTCTTGGGCTGAATTGCATCAAATAGCCGACTCACTCGTGGGGGCCATGGAAAGGATGTTAAATGAATGTCTGTCCGCAATAGGAGGTCGAAGGCTACATCATCGTGATCCAAAAGAATTTAACAACGAAGAATCCAGAGATGAGAATTCTGGTTTCGACCATGAATTCGATCCTTCAGCGATGGTCGTAGAGGTTATGGTGATGGTCGCAACACTAATTTCGATAATTTGCATGGAAGGCATCATGCACACGGACGCCGAGTAAGGTTTGAAGACGAGGAGTCTGAAGACCATGATCGTGAGGAAGGATCTGATGAAAATCCTTTTGCAAATGATGGAATATTTGGTCGGCGTCATCATCACCGACATGCTGATTTTGAAAATAGAGACCATTATCATGGGCGTCGTCATAGAAATGACCCAGACCATATTGCCCGAGTCAAGTTGGATATTCCTAAATTTACTGGGAAAGAAAGTGCAGATGAATATCTTAATTGGGCTGAGCAATGTGATCAAATTTTCAGAGTTCACAATTTTTCAGATCAACACCGAGTGAACTTGGCCTCAGTCGAGTTTTCTGGTTATGTTCTTACTTGGTGGAATCAACTACAAGAACATCAACTTAGATTGGGACTAAGACATATTAATACATGGGAAGAGATGAAGTGAGTGATGAAGAGGCGATTTGTTCCTTCCAGCTATCAACGTGATCTTCGAAATCGATTGCAATTATTGAAGCAAGGAAAGAAATCCGTTGATGAATATTTTAAGGAGATGGAGTTGATGTTAGTGCGGACTGGAATCAGAGAAGATCCCGAGTCAACCATGGCAAGATTTTTAGGCGAACTCAATGAAGAGATTTCTAAATTTGTCGAGATGTTCCCATACCGTACCTTGCAAGATCTAGTTGATCAAGCAATGCGTACAGAGAGAAAAATTCAACAAGAGACACGTGGAAAATCTTATGCAAGTCATTATAATGTTGTCCCATGGCGTAAACAGCAATCCAGTGATTCTTTTGGTGGAGGACGATCCCAAGGAAATGCAGCTAGGTCTTCTCCATCCAATGGTACATCAAAGATGGCTGCTTCTATAGGTTCATTCCCTGCAAATAAGCAGCGGCCTACTGCTAGTACATCAGGCCCAACTGAAGCTTTAGTCGCTACTTATTCTACCCGTTCAAGAGAAATTGTATGCCATAAGTGCCATGGTCGTGGGCACATTGCTACTCAATGCCCAAGTAGAAGAACAATGTTGTTGAATTAAAAGGGTGAATGGGAATCAGACAGTGATCCAGAAGACGATGAACCAAAGTTTGATGAAGAAATTCAACAGGAAGAGAATGAGATCCAGTCAGAAGGAGATCATAACTATTTTATCTCTCTTCGAGTGCTAAGTGTGACTGCTGAAAGAGAAGAAAATGGACAGCGCCACAATCTTTTCCATACCCGAGGTATGATCAAAGATAAGCTATGTCGCATCATTGTTGATAATGGTAGCTGCAACAACATTGGTAGTCAAGAATTGGTGGATAGGTTGGAATTAAAACCAAGGCATCATCCTAGTCCATATAAGATGCAGTGGCTTAATGATTGTGGAGCGTTGCATGTTAGCCATGTGGTGAATGTTCCTTTTTCTGTGGGGAAGTACAATGATCATGTGGAATGTGATGTGGTCCCTATGCAAGCATGTCAATTGCTGCTAGGTCGACCTTGGTTATATGATTGTCATGTCTAGGTTTTTGTAAGAACCAACAAGTTGTCTTTCTTGTACAAAGGAGAGCGAATCTCTTTGCTTCCTTTGACACCGGAGGAAATTATGAAGGATGATCTAAAGAAGAAACAACGAGAGAGCAAGAAGCACTTGAGAGTGATCCACAAAAATAGTAAGGAAGAGTTTCCAAAGCCAAATAAAACTCCACAGACTCTAATAACCAAGACACCGAGAAAAGAGGGATTAGTCATGATAATTAGGAAGGGGGATCTAAAAGAATTGAGTGAACCTAATGCCATATTCTTTGTGCTCCTGTACAAGGACAACCTTCTTTCTACTAACGACTTACCCTCTACTTTGCCAAGTATTGTCTTTAACGCATTACAGGAATATGAGGATGTGTTTCCTGATGAAGTACCACCAGGGCTACCACCTAAGAGAGGGATTGAACATCAAATAGACCTTGTGTCTAGCGCTTCCCTCCCAAATCGTGCTGCCTACCGCACCAACCCAGAAGAAACAAAGGAGATTCAACAACAAGTGGAAGAACTTATTAAAAAAGGGTATGTAAAAGAAAGTCTTTCCCCTTGTGTTGTCCCTGTCTTTCTAGTTCCCAAGAAAAATGGATCTTGGAGAATGTGTGTGGATTATCGAGCTTTCAATAACATCACCGTAAGGTATAGACATCCAATTCCTAGATTAGATGATATGCTTGATGAACTTAGTGGTGCTTTTATTTTCACTAAAATTGACTTAAGAAGTGGCTATCATCATATTCGTATGAAAGAGGGAGATGAATGGAAAACAACCTTTAAAACAAAATTTGGGTTGTATGAATGGTTGGTGATGCCCTTCGGGTTAACAAATGCACCTAGTACATTTATGATATTAATGAATCATGTTCTTAGAACTTTCATTGGCAAATTTTTTGTTGTCTATTTTGATGACATACTAATTTATAGTAAATCCCTTGATGAACATGTTGAACATATCCGATACGTACTTGTTGTCCTTCGAGAACAAAAATTGTATGCTAAACTTGAGAAGTGCACCTTTTGCACCGACAAGGTAGTGTTTCTTGGATTTGTTGTATGAGGACAAGGTGTGGAGGTAGATGAAGAAAAGATCAAAGCTATACGCGACTGAATGCCTCCACAAAATGTGAGCCAAGTGAGAAGCTTCCTTGGGCTCGCTGGGTTCTACCGGCGGTTTGTAAAAGACTTTGGTACTGTTGCTGCTCCCATCAACGAATTGACCAAAAAAGAAGTACCATTCAAATGGGGAGAAGCACAACAAAAGGCATTTGAAGAATTGAAAACGAAGTTAACAATAGCCCCAGTTCTTGCACTCCTAGACTTCGGTAAGACATTTGAAATTGAATGTGATGCCAGTGGAATTGGGATCGGAGGCGTGCTCATGCAAGAACGAAGACCAATTGCCTACTTCAGTGAAAAGCTAAGCGATTCGACTCTAAATTATTTAGTTTACGATAAAGAATTATATGCTCTTGTTCAGAGTTTGGAAACTTGGCAACACTATCTTTCCCTAAGGAATTTGTGATACATTCAGACCATGAATCATTAAAACATCTTAAAGGACAACTAAAACTAAATAGAAGGCATGCAAAATGGTGACAATTTATTGAAACATTTCTTTATATTGTCAAATACAAGAAAGGAAAAGATAATGTTGTAGCAGATGCTTTGTCTCGACGACATGCTTTGTTGACGCAACTTGATGCTAAAATTCTTGGATTAGAAAGTATAAAGGAATTATATCCAACTGACTTATACTTTGCTAAACCATATTCTAAGTGTTGTGATGGCAGAGGATGGGTACAATTTCATGTAAATGATGGTTTTTTGTTCCGAGCTAACAAACTCTGCATTCCAGAGTGTTCTGTTCGAATTTTACTTTTGCAGGAAGCTCATGCAGGAGGACTTATGGGTCATTTTAGAGCCAAGAAGGCGGAGCAAGTACTTGCCAATCATTTCTTTTGGCCTAAAATGAGAAGGGATGTGGAGCGACATGTCCTTCGATGTGAATCATGTCATAAAGCCAAGTCTTATTTAAACCCTCATGGCTTATACACTCCACTACCTATTCCTAGTGTGCCCTGGGAAGACATATCCATGGATTTTGTTCTTGGTTTACCACGAACAAAGAAGGGAAGGGATTCCATTTTTGTTGTGGTTGATCGATTTAGCAAAATGGCACATTTTATTCCATGCCACAAGAGTGATGACGCTTCACATATTGCTAAATTGTTTTTCAAAGAAGTTGTTCGTTTACATGGGATTCCACAACCCATTGTTTCTGATTATGACACTAAATTTTTGAGTTACTTTTGGAAAAAATTTTGGGGAGAACTTGGAACACGACTTCTGTTCTCTACAACATGTCATCCACGAACAGATGGACAGACTGAAGTTGTAAACCAAGCATTATCAATGCTGCTGCGAGCTATCCTCAAGAAAAATTTAAAATTTTGGGAAGAAAGTCTACCACATGTCGAGTTTGCATACAATAGAGTTGTACACTCGACTACTAAATTTTGTCCATTTGAAATTGTATATGGCTTCAAACCCACTGCTCCCATAGATATTTCGTCATTACCTGTGCAGGAACGGGTCAACTTTGACGCTAGCAAACGAGCCAAATTAATCAAGAACCTCCATGAAAAAGCTCGAGCAAATATTGAGAAAATGACCAAGAAATATGAAAAGCGTGCCAACAAGGGTCGAAGAAAGATGTTGTTCGAACCAGGGGACTTGGTTTGGGTACATCTACGCAAAGAACGATTTCCTAAACAACGCAAAAGCAAATTACAACCATGAGTTGATGGTCCATTCAAAGTGTTTCACAAGATCAATGTCAATGCTTATGAAATTGATCTGCCAGACACTTATGGTGTGAGTTCCAGTTTTAATGTGGCCGACCTCTCTCCTTTCTTTGGATTGTAAGAGTCGAGGACGATTCTTTTTCAAGGGGGGAGGATGATGTGACCATACTAGCATCGTCAACCTTGCCGAACATTCCTACTGGACCTATCACTCGAAGCCGAGCGAAACAGATACAACAAGAGGTGCACGCGCTACTTTATGAATTTAAATTAAACACTAATGATAACTTTATGCTACATAAGTCATGTATGTTGATTTTGCTTAGGTTCAACCAAGAGGAAGGACAGAACATATCAAGGGCGAATTAGAGAGAAGAACTATGTTCGAGTCAGTCTAGCGTGCTAGAAGCGTTCAAAAGAAACAGTCATATCTTTTCATTCCTAAAAGCTATGAACGCCCATAAGTACATTTTGGAAAGCTATGGAAGTTTAGTTTCCAATGCTTTTAAGGCCGACTTAATCGGATCTCCCAGCAAGGCAACCGACCTACTTTAGTGCTGACTAGTCAGGAGGTCAACAGACTGCTTGATGACCAAGTTTCAGTATTAAACTCCATCATTCTACGAAGTTTGATTAGGCATGCTATACATGGTGAGAAAGCTTACCAAGTTAGCTTTACAACGCATCTAGCCCCACGCCATTTGGAGATTCCTAGGAGAAGTTATTATCAAAATACTGAAGGCTGCGCAGAAGTCAAACAGCCACACGGAATCTGTAATACCAAAAAAATGTATACAATGAGAATATAATTGATGTCCCTATTTTGTGTGCCAAACACTCAGCATAACAATAGCATACCTATAATTAAGAGTGATTAATTAAAACAAATAATACTCAAACGAAATATGCATCATGCTAGGATTTTATTTTGTGTGCATTTTGTGACAATATAAAAATAATTTGAAAATAAATATATCAAAGTCCAAAGTAGAATTTAAAGATCTAAAGAAAATTCAAGAATTTAGAAAAGAGAAGGAAGAAATATTATAGATTACAAAATAAATCCATAACCAAATTCATTCCACTAAAATGTTCATGTTGAATATTTGAATTTAGTACAAATTTTGAGGTGAAATTAGAATTCAAATTCTAGGTTTGAAAATAAAAAGAAAACAAAAAGGAATTAAAACAGAAAATAAAATTAAAAGGGAACTTGAAATCTAAGCCTAACTTGGGCTGAGATCTGACTCGTGCGGCCCACTACCGTTTTCCTCCGCACGGCCCAGGCTCCATCTCACGCGTGCGCTAGCTCTTTGGCTACCGCGTGGGGCCCACTCCCCAGAAAACCGATCACACGCTTGCGCATGTTTCACGAGTGACCAGTGGGGCCCACTAGTCATCATGTGAGTTCTGTGTGGAACTCGTCTTCCTCCTTCCGAGATTACCACGGACTCGTGCCCCCGCTGAGAACAGTCCCCACTCACCCACCTCTGCTCCGAACACCGTGTTGGCCGCATCTAACCACCACGCAAACTCCTGCGCCGGGAGCTAGCCAACCACCTCGACGCGTAGGCTATAAGCTCGGGCGTCACCATCTTGCCCTGGTTCACAGAAGCTTGCCTCACCGGCGTGGGCCTCGGGTGGTGCGCAACGGCGGAGCCGTACGCCAAGGACGCAAGCGTGCCGGAGGTAGAAGACAAACTAGGGCGGTTCGATCTTTGTTGAGCGGCTGGGATTCGATCTCAGTAGGTTATGATCCGAAGCGTCGATTGAGATCATGTGGTCACGATTAGCCGCCCTGTATTCCTCGTTATATTTGATCGCAACCATAGATATCACGATGTACGGTAGAAGTCTGATCGCGGGTTCATTAAACCGAGACCCTTGGATTCGGATACGATGGCCTAGATCGGATACTAGTTCGATGTAATATAGATCTAATCTTTGCCCTTCAATTCTAATCGGGCGGCCACGATCGACCCATACCTCTTCGACCGATGGCTTTACACAATAGACCCTGAATTATTTATAAATCAACCCGCTGTCCTGGCGGGGAAGTTCTGAGTCTTAGGAAAACTTACGAGCTAGCTCCTGCTGTTCTCTGGTTTTGTGCGCCCAGTCCAGAGAGTTGGAAAATCAGAGAAAATTAATTAGGAAAGGATTTTTAATGTAAAAATAAATCCCTAGAACTTGTTTAATTCATATAAAATTCATATGAAGTCCAAATTCATCCATTCCAGTTTCTATAATTTTGTAATATTATTGTTTATCACCTAGTGTCTCTGTTTTGACATGAAAGCCACATTAAAGTTTATATCCTAATTAATCTTGTATCAAATACATAGAACCTTTGGAAATTCATAACTTAAAATCTATAATTCTAAAATTAATGATTCCTGTTCCTAGGATCTTATTTTAATGTCTAGATTATTACTATGTACTTTGTTTACATGTTTGGTGTGATGTTAATGTCCTCTTTATACTATGCTTGTTTGTATTGTGGCGAGTAGAAGAGCCAGTGGTTGAGGATCCCGGTGTTCAGCAGATAGAAGTTGCTGAGCAGGAGCTCATTGAAGGCAAGTTGTGCCCTTGACCACTTTTTACCTAATAATGTCTTTTATCACTTATTCATGCATAAGTTTAATTTTGATGGGACCCAATAGGTTACCCTAGTTTGTTTATCCTTTTTACCTTGTTACTCCTGAATCATTTGGGTAGTTTGCTATTGCTTTATTGGTTTTGGGTTAATATTTCATTATATCCATGTTCCAATTATTTTGTTATTTTATTTATGTTCATGTCAGGATCATTATTATCTTTAATTGGAACATGGATCTTAACTTGAGAAACACGTGCCACCACAAGGGTGGAAAGGGATGCCCTTGGCTGACTAATTAGGAAAGCTAGTGGAAGACTACCTTACCCGAAAGGGGCAAGGGCAGTAGGGGAGTTGCATGCAGGGAGGTTCTCAGGTTGATTTTGCTGCGATGGCGGTCAGACGACGGATTCTTGCAAGTGCTCTTCCCATAAACTGTAGCGGGTTTTTGGAAGTTAGTGGAACTTTGTAAAGGCCTCGTAGTGGATCCCTAGCCATTCACCTCGGTAGTGTCTAAGGGCCTTGCAAACCCTAGCGACATGGGATACACGACTTGTGGGTACAGGGTACAACCTCTATAGAGTGTAAAACTGGTATACTAGCCAAGCTCACGGTCAAGAGCAGCTCAGGACTCTCACATGATTAATTTATGGAACTAAATTTAATTTATCATTTGCATTGCATGGGATTATTTATTAATTTGTTCTATTATTCTTATTATGGTTTGGTATTCACTTACATTTAGTAACTGCTAATAAAATTTGACCAACTTATTAAAATCAATGCTCAGCTTTTATCCCTATTGTTGATCAGCTTTACACATCACATGAAATCCCACTTTTGGTGAGTTCATACCACATTATTCCCCGCAACTTGTTGAGCGATGAACATGTGTGAGCTCACCCTTGCTGTCTCACACCCCCCACAGGAGAAGAACAGGTGGTTCAAGAGGAGCCACACAACGAGGAGTTTGATCTGATCTAGGTGGCGACTCCCAGTTGACTTTATGGCGCCAATGATGGACCTTAGTTTGTTTTATATTTATCTTTTATTTTATAAGACTTCCACGATGTAATAAGTACTCTGATGTTATTGTGACATTTATCTCTATACACTCTATTATTATATGTGTTGTGTTCTTTAGCGCATATATGAGATGCACCCGACTTTGTTCCTTAAATCCGGGTGTGACAGAATCCAGCTCTGGACATCTCCCAAAGAGACCCCTTCACATTAGCACGTTAAAATACTTTCTTTTTGTGTTTATACCTATATAAGGCTGGTTGTAGCTAGTATAAATACCCCCCTATGTCTATGATGTAAGACAACTTTAATAACCTTTGATAATTTGATAATCCAAGTGATTACCGCAGCCGAGCTGTTGAGTGTTTACTCTACCCCCTGTTATTCCTTGTTCTCCTGGACTTGTGAAGAGATTCCTCTGGGATCCACTAGTTCGTGTCTTGTGAGTTTCAGTATGGCTACCTCGCATTGTGTGGATTAGCTCCAGTTGTGGTTCTGCGGTCGTTCAGAGATCGAGTCGAAGTCTACACAGTTTCGTTGTCTCTCTCCCGTCGCTTGGTCACCTCTGACCTTGATCAGGTATAAAGTCAGTTACCCACTGTTGTTCAGCAAATTTACCTTGTTATTCCGTTACTTTTATACCCAACCATCCTAATTATCAACCTACTGTCATGAAGATCGGGCCACCCTAGTACCGAATACAACTCAGTGCATATCATAAAGTGTGCAACCTCTCACTACCGGAAACGGGCGCTTTGCCGAGTGTCCAAAGAACTCGGCAAAGCCTTAAAAACACTCGGCAAAGGCTTTGCCGAGTGTGACACTCGGCAAAGAAGGCTCGGCAAACAGTGCATCGGCAAAGCCTTCTTTGCCGAGTACTTTTTCTCGGGCACTCGGCAAAGAAAAGCGGCCGTTACAGAGACGGGGTGACGGAGACGGCTTCTTTGCCGAGTGTCAAGGACGACACTCAACAAAGGAGTTAACTTTGCCGAGTGTCTGCCTAGTAGCACTCGGCAAAGATTCAACCTTTGTCGAGTGCCCCCTAGGACACTCGGCAAAGAGCCCGCCAGGGAGGGTCCCCATGTCAGGTTCTTTGCCGAGTGCTCTGTGCGGCACTCGGCAAAGCGTGCCTCTTTGCCGAGTGCCAGCGACATAACACTCGGCAAAGTCCCTAAACCGGTGCCCTGGTCTTTGCTCTTTGCTGAGTGTTATGACCCTGACACTCGGCAAAGCACCTCTTTGCCGAGTGTTACACTCGGCAAAGTGACCAGTATATACCTTTTTTATTTGTTCTTTGTATTCCATCCACACAAACAAAAGATATCACATATATATCACATATATACATCATAGATATCATCACAAACATAAATAGCCAACACAAACATAAAACCCTCACCACAAACATAAATATCCATCACAAACATAAGTGTTCAACACAAGTATCAAACACAAACATAAGTCTCAAACGTCGCAAGCTCTCACATAAGTATCAAACACAGACATATGTATTATACACAAGTTCTAAAGTCTAAAACAATGAAAACACAACACTCATGGAGGTGGGCGGCTTGACCGGGGCTGCGTTGGGCTGAACCCTTCCGGAGGGTTGTTGGATGCCGCCCCAGATTGGTCCTGCACAAAGAATAGATTGCATGTGTTATACCAGATGCATTACAAACATCTAACTACAATTTTGATACTCACAGGAGTGTGGAAGAGAGCAGGGTCAACTGGAGGGAACAATGGAGGTGGCGGAGCGATGCCCTGTGCGGTGCCAAGGCTCTACATGTACTGGAACATCTCTGCCATCCTTTGATGATCTGCCCGGCGCTCCGCCTCCCGCTCCGCCATCATCCTCGCCTCCATCTCGTGACGTTCCCTCCTCTCTTCTTCTAGTTGGGTCTGTAATATTACAAGCCAACGTTATAGTAACTCAAAGAGTAGGTATATAACTCAAGGAAGGACGAGTTATAGAAGCACTAACCTCGAGTTGCTGTATGCGATGCTGTGAGCTGTCGTGCCGAGGTCGTATGGCTGGACTCGAGCCCGTGCTCCTTGCTCTCACCTGAGACAGAGTGGGAGTGGAGGACGAGTCGATTGCCCCGTCGGCAATCCAGTACCACCCATGTCTCTTGCCTCCTCCGACCCTCATGAGCACATCAGGGTCGATCGGCTCGGTGCTCAGATCATAGTCTGGGCCATGGACCTCCTGCGCCATGGCGGTGTAGTCATGGAGGTTGGTGTAGGCCTCGGGCCCGTCATCCGGGTTGTAGGTGACATTAGACGTCGCCTTACCCTTATGGGCCATAGCATAGGCCGAGAAGGTGGAGCAAGGCCGGCCACCATGTGACGCCGACTGCAAAGAAAACCAACGAGATAGTTAGAAATAATATCTAACTCAGTGCTATATATCTAAATAAAAAAGATGGCGTACCCATGCTTCGGCATATTGGCCCAGGCTCCGGCAAGGGTGGGAGGGGCCTTGCATCATCAAACGTCATTCCCGGCTAGCGTTGTGCGCCTCATCCCACTCAGCCAAACACCACCTATCCACCATCTGCTCCTAGCACAGAGGATGTGCGGCGCACCAATGTGGAATCATCTACAAAGTAAACACGTAAAGTGCATATCAGAAGATAAAATAAAATTCATGCATGGAGTACTGGTACCAAACATGCATGACTTTACCTGCAGGTACTGCTCCCTGGTCAACGACATGGTTTGGGCTTGAGTTTTGGTCACCCTCTCCCCAAGGACAGAGCCATGGTAGGTGATGATGGCCTGGATTCGGGCCTCATAGTGCATGTCCACGACGAGCTTCTTACAGCTCGTGGTGGCCACCACATCCGCCCTATCCTCGTATCCAGCATCGCATCTAAAGAAATCCTGCATACAAAAACGATGTATCCATACATTATTTCAAGAATTTGCAACGAATGCGGCATATTTTACATTATACTAAGACTTACCCACAGCTCTTGCTTCACCCGCTCCGCCTTGTTATTGAATTCTCGGTCGTCCCGGTCTACTGCATTGGGGGCGACGGCGTAGTGGTCGAAGGTGAAGGCTGGGCCCATCACTCCGACGTACTCCACAAGTCCAGGGAAGTGTTCCCTGCACAGCAGGCCGAGGATGCCATTGTGGGGGGGGGGGCAACGATGACCCCCAGCATAATCCAAAACCGTCCAAGACCTGTCCAAGTGATAAATAAAAAGTATTAGTTTATATATTGATTTTGAACACATAATATGAACAAGAATGAAGAACATAAAGTTACATACCTCTCCCCTTTCGGCCTAATCAGCGGCCGCCTGTCCCAAAGTATGGGACGCTGAGGGAGACTCGCGGGGCCTCGCAAGTAGATGCTCCTCGAACTTGAGCCGCCTGAACCTGAGGCGTCCTGCTACTGGTCGTCGTCGTCCTGCTGCTAGTCGTCGTCCTGAGGCGCCGCCTGCTGCTGCGTTGCCTGCTCTGCCTCGTCCTGCTGCGCTGCCTGCTCTGCCTCGTCCGCCGTCCTACTCCTCCTCCCCCTCCTCCTCCTCAGCCAACCGCCCACCATATTTGTCCAACAACCTGCAATTAAGAGTAAACAATTAAGCACATATAAAAAGATGTATTTAAAAATAGGTGCGAAATAAAAAGTCATATAGCATTACATCGATTAAAAATAATCTTCATATGTGTCGGGGTTAGCCAGATCATAACTCTCATCATCACTATCAAGCATTTCATTCTCAACACCATCGGAAGACGCAAGTTCGTCATTAATGTCATTGCCTTCAAGGATTACTGATACCAAACATGCATTCTGAAGTTTGTCTTCGTAGCTCGGTCATACGTCCATACCCCTTCCTCCCAGGCACGTACCAATTCATCGATCAAAGGCTCCATGTACACGCCCATTTTATTCCCCAGGTGTCCGAGAATTATCAACGACACGAATATATTCTGCCTTTGAAAGCACACACCAGGGGGGAGATTGATTGGGATAACAAACACGGGCCAACATGTGTACGGGGCAGCGCTCATTCCATAGGGATTGAACCCATCTGTGGCCAACGCAACACGTACATTACGAGCCTCTTCGACTTTCTCACGGTGAATGGCATCAAAGTGTTTACATGCTTCACCATCGGATGCGTGCACCATCTTGTCAGGATTGTATCGTTTTCCATTTTTGTGCCATGTCATCTGTTTCGCGGATTCCTCTGTCATGTACAGATGTTGGATCCTCGGTATGAACGGAAGGTGCCGTAGGATTGTCAAGAGGATGTCGAGGTGCCTCTTCTGTCCATCACCAGAGTCTACCTCCATGAACCTAGACGATGTACACTTGGGACAGTACTTTGCCTCCGCGTATTCTTTCCTAAATAGCACGCAGCCCTTCGGACAAGCATGAATCTGCTCATACGTCATCTTGAGTGCACGAAGGAGTTTCTGTGCCTCGTACATGCTCTTTGGCAGAACGTGATCATCCGGAAGCAGGCTACCAATAACCGTCAACAAGCCATCGAATGCGTCTCTACTCATGTTGTACTGCGACTTGAACGCCATTACACGCCCAATGTCATCCAGTTGAGAAACCTTTGTCTGGCCATGAAGGGGCTTATGTGCCGCGTCGAACATGTCATAGAACGCCTTTGCAGTCTGCTCTGGCTCGTCATCCATACATCCTCCTGTGTACTGTGCCTCCTGATAGTTGTTCAACATATCCGCTACCCCCGCATCCGCGTCATAATCCTCGACACGTTGTCTCAGCACCTCCTCTCTCGTACGATGCGCTTCACCATGAAAGATCCACCAAGTATAGCCTGGCGTAAATCCATTCTTCCAAATATGTTCTACCATGGCCCTCTTTGGTTTTCTTTTCCGGTTGGCACATTTGCTGCACGGGCATGGGACTAGACTCGCTCCTTTAGCAGCTTCGCCATATGCCCGTTCCACGAAATCATCGGTCTTTCTAATCCATTTAGTGGTGACATCGTTCCTTCCTCTACGGCCCGTGTACATCCACTCACGGTCCTCCATCCTATAACATATATAACCAAAGCCTATCAACAAAAAAATCCGGCAGCACCTCCCCTACACGGGGAGGTTTTCAAAGCCTGTAAATATAAGTAGCAGCATGATGGCTGACATCCACACATATACATTAATGCCTCAATAACCACATAAACATCTTTTGTGCAATTAGAAGACTTAGCTAATGCATGCAAAGTGACCACTAAAAATAATTATTTTCCCTCTATTTCACAATACACAATCACACACAAAAAAACCTAACTCTATTTCACAACAAGCAAACATTTATGTCACAATATTTAGCAACTAAAATCTCAAAATGAGTTTGTACCTAGTTGCTCGGCGTGGATGGTGCACGACGGCGAAGGGGCACGACGGTGTGGAGGGCGCGACGGCGGGCGGGCGAGGGCGTGGAGGGCGTGGAGGGCGGGCGGGCGGGCGTGGAGGGCGACGGCGGGTGCGGCAGACAGCGAGGAGCGGCGGCGCGGTGATGGCGGCCGGGCGGGCGCGGCGAGGGGCGCGGGCACGGCGGGGGGCGCCGGCGTGGCGAGGAGCGGCGGCGCGGTGATGGCGGCCGGGCGGGGCGCGTCGAGGGGCGAGGGGCGCGGCGGCGGCGCGACCGGACGGCGAGGGGCGAGGTGGCGGCGAGGGTGAGTGTGAATGAGAGTGAGAGAGTGAGGAAGAAAGGGTTAACTATCGGTAAGTAAACGGTCTTTGCCGAGTGCCCGTGATCTGGCACTCGGCAAAGATTTTTTTTAAATTTTAAAATACACTTTGCCGAGTGCCCTCGATCCAGCACTCAACAAAGGCCTCTTTGCCGAGTGTCCTCCGGGGGACACTTGGCAAAGATTATGTCACTACACTTTGCCGAGTGTCAAACATTTGACCCTCGGCAAAGGTTTCTTTGCCGAGTGTCATCTATGGACACTCGGCAAAGTACATTTTTTTTATTTTTTTCAACCAAACTTTTTGTGATATGTTCCTACACTATGTAGACCTACATGTACCATTTTGGGACAATTATAACAGAGTTTTCAATAGGTAGTAGATTTAGTTCGTTTATTTGAATTTCTTCGGAAAATTCAGATTTGAACTGCAGGTCACTCGAAACTTGAAAACCGTGCATGCAAAAATAATATCCATGCTACTTAGCATAAGTTACGACCGATTCCAGGAGCGGACCGGAAACTTCGAGCAACATGCTCACTAAACATGGCCGTGAACTTGCCATCCACATGTTTAAAAATTGTATAAAACACAAACAAAGTCAGAAAATCATGAAACTTTTCAACATGTCATGATATCATATATAGAGGCTGTGATAACAATTTTAGAATGTTTGAAGAAAGTTGTGAGACACTATATGTAGAAACCTAAGAGAACTACACATGAAATCATAGAGTTTCAATGTGGATCTCTTAGGTTTGTACACATAGCGCGTCATAGTTTTCTCGAAAACTTTTTCAATTTTTTATCATAGCCTGTACATATGATATCATGACACGTGGACAAGTTTCATGATTTTTTTGACTTTGTTTGTGTTTTATACAATTTCTAAACATGTGGATGGCAAGTTCACGGCCATGTTTAGTGAGCATGTTGCTCGAAGTTTCCGGTCCGCTTCTGGAATCGGTTGTAACTTATGCTAAGTAGCATGGATATCATTTTTGCATGCACGATTTTTCAAGTTTCGAGTGACCTGCAGTTCAAATCTGAATTTTTCGAAGAAATTCAAATAAACGAACTAAATCTACTAACGATTGAAAACTCTGTTATAATTGTCCACAAATGATACATGTAGGTCTACATAGTGTAGGAACATACCACAAAAAGTTTGGGAGACAAAATAAAAAAAATAAAAATATACTTTGCCGAGTGTCTAGAGAAGACACTCGGCAAAGAGTACTTTGCCGAGTGCCTACTATTTGGCACTCGGCAAAGAAGACTCTTTGTTGAGTGCCAACCCTCGGCTGTCTGCAAAGACTGACGGCCGTCAGCTCTAGGACGGCCGCTGACGGCCCTTTGCCGAGCGCCACCTTTGCCGAGTGTTTCACGCTCGGCAAACGTGTCGTTGCCGAGTGGGGTCCTGTGCCGAGTGTCCAGCACTCGGTAAAGAGGCTCGTTGCCGAGAGCCTAACTTTACTGAGTGCGGCTCTTGGCAAAGCCTTCTTTGCCGAGTGCCCGACAAAAGGCACTCGGCAAAGAGGCCGACACTCAGCAAAGCCTCGGATTCCGGTAGTGTCTGTAGAGGGTTAGAAACTAGTATATCAGCCGTGCTCGCGGTTATGAGCAGCCTTGGTAGCTCCTTTGATTAGAGTAACTCTGGATACTTTTATGATGATGATTAATGTTGATGATTATAGTTATGGTTCCTGGTATTTTCCTCTTAGAGGGAGTGCCATTCGGGTAATAACTTGGGATTATTGATAAAACTTGGCTTTCTACTAGTAATAAATACCTGACCAACTAAAAGCAACTGCTTTAAGCTTAACCCCACATACAACTAGTTCACTTTAGCCAAACGGGACATTTGCTTAGTACGTCGATGTGTACTCACCCTTGCTTTAAAAACCACCCAACCCCAGGTTGTCCCCATTGCAACCAGTGCTCAGGAGAAGATGAAGGCAACATGGAGGACTTTTAGGAGTTTCGGGACTTCGATGAGTTTTAGATTAGTTTAGTGGCAAACCTCCAGTCAGCTACTTGTGAAGGCCTTATCGTACTACGTTTCATGACTCTATGGATGTCTTGGACATCGTGATGTAATAAAGCACCTATTTCCACTAATATTTTGAGCAATGTGTGATGATGTCCAACTATGTAATCGTTCTGTACGTGAGTTTCTAATCCTGGCACGTACATGGTTCACATTTGGTTTGCCTTCCAAAACCGGGTGTGACACAAACGGTGGCCGATGTGACAACACTTATATCATGGGTGTGATTGCAAAGGAGTACCTATTCTGCTCGAGAGAAAGGTGGAGCTTTGGGAAAGTTCACTAAATATATATATCTATGGCACACAAGTCATTAACAGATAGCAATGTTGAATAAGTGTCCAAAGTACACGTCCTAGTTGCTAGCCTAGAGAATGTATTAGCACAGTTGGACCAAGGCACAAAGTAGGTGACAAGGATCTAGGAACACCAAGGAAACAAGTTGGAATGTAAAACAATCATAGAGGTGCACAGATCAATGGAGTTCCTGCTTATGCGCACTTTTTCCTCTTTTTCTCTCTGATTTTTTCTTCTTCTTTTCTTTGTTTTGTGTGAATTTTCTTTATTGCACTTGCATTGTTTATATTCTGTTTTTTCAAAAGAGTGTCGCAAAAACAAGATATAGCACAAGAGTATAAAAAATATTCGCGTATGTGTGTCACAGTTTTTATGCTCTAACTTCAATAGACTGTTTGATAAACTTAAAGACCTCAAACGCAAACACTCACGACATAAACGTTGTAGGTATCATTTTTCTCTTTCTTTTAGATATATGGATCACCTATTTTGGATAAAGAAAGTGGGGAATATTGACCCCGAAATAAATACTGTCTAGAATTTTAGGATCACAAATAGATTGACTTACAATACCAAGAACTCCTTGATACTGACGTTTTCTAGAAATCTCGTAAATAAGAAAGTTGTAGATAATGTTCTAAGCTTTCCAGAAAGTAACACAAAATTTCAAGTTTGTATGTGAGATTTATGCTCCAAATACCAAACTGGATAGAAACTAATCTGACAATGATGAGATGATGAGATAAAATAGGATGAGATCTGTTTCGGAAATTGAATTTATGGAATGACAGCGGATAAAAAAGATCAAACTGAACCAAAACAAATCTAAACCAGCAACAAGACCTTTACCTAGGACACAAACTCAATAGCAGTGGTGTAGCTAGAATTTCTTTATGGGGTATGCCATAATTTTTTCATAAATAATTTAGTATAATCCATAATAACTTGTTATATACTTTATAATATAAAGATAAGAATAGCATATGAAACTATAGATTTAGCACTTAAGTCTATAAGCAAATACATTAGAATGCAAATGTAATATGAAATTGTCTGAACAACAAACATAAAATACACTACTAGTGTCAGGTTTTTTCCTAGGCCTCGATAGACTGGTGGTTCGGTGGGCTAGCTTAGGGTATATTGCGGCCCACCCGGACCACCTATTAAATACGCCACTGGTAGTGATGTTGTTAAAGTCATCTCTTTTTGCCTAGAGTTTTAGCTCTTGTAGTTTTTATTCCCAAGAACTGCTCTAGTTTTATAGCCAGAGATCCACAACGATTTGTATCCTTTGACTGGGTTTTTGTAATCTGCACCATGTAATCTAAGGAAGGGTGGCCGATACCACCCACATGTTCGTTAGCTCTCAATCTCAGTTTTTGTCTTGGCTGAAGTTTTTGAGTCATTATGCTCTTGTGTTCTTCCCTTTGCACTATTTATGGATTTGTGCAGAACCATTTAGTGCTTGTGTTGTGGGTACTTTTGAGGATTAATTTGTGGTGGGATATATGTTGGGGGTATGCTTCGTCGTCTAAGATCCTGTAAGAAGAAGCACCTTCGGCAGATCCTCTCAAAAAGCAGTGTTGAAGCTATCATTTATAAAGCTTCGACATAGTCATATGTCCCAAGACGAAGGGGTGAACCGACTTAAAGATGAAATGACTAATCGACCCGTAATAGCTTGTATTGTGATTGTAAGCATTTGTAAAGGGCATGAATGTAATTTCTTACAGGCTGTGCCCAGTGCCTATAAATAGATGAACAGTACCCCTGTACTGTTTAGGCTGACTTGTATTTGCTTGCGCGTCAAGCTTGGACTTTTTGCCTTCTGTTGAGCCGAAGGTATACATGTAATTCAATATTGTTCATGTTCATTCTTAATAATATAATGAAAAAGTATTAATAATATCATATGATCATTTGTGTTATTTCTCATGTTTCATATGCTTCTCCTTTCGTCAATATATATACTATGATGATGAAGGTACGTCCTTCATGACCTTCGTCTGAAGATCATTATATCCTGAGGGAAATAATGCTTCGAAGGACGAAGGGAATTAACCATTAACCTTTTCTGTGTTGCCTTGATCTTAATTCATAGCATTTGAGAACAAGTCCCCAACATTGGCGCCCACCTCCGATGAACTCACTTCCACTTTTTGAGTTGATGGCTTCGTTCAACAACCAAGCTAAAGCTGCTTCGGCTACGAAGCTAGTGCTCCCGATAACAGGCGGTTCATGCTCAGAGCCGGCCATCAAGAGGTAGAAGAAGGAGGCCTAGAGAAGGGTACAACATGTTGGGGTGCAGGGACCCTTCATCAAGTCAAAATGGTTTCACATCCCAATTACCTTCTCCCAAGAGGACCTTCAGCTCAAGGATTACCCTCACAATGATGCTATGGTCATATCTTGTGTCATCAAGGGATTTCTAGTCCATAATGTTTTGGTCGACACAGGCAGTGCAGCGGATATCATATTTTCTAAGGCCTTCAGACAGATGCAAGAGCCAGAGGATACGATTCATGATGCCACACACCCTCTCTATGGTTTTGGAGGAAGGCAGATTGTAGCACTTGGCAAGATCACAATGCCAGTGACCTTCGGATTTGTCCATAATACAAGAACTGAGCAGGTTGTGTTTGATATTGTTGACATGGAATATCCCTACAATGCAATCATTGGTCGTGGAACACTCAATGCATTCGAAGCAATTCTTCATCCAGCATATTTATGCATGAAGATACCCTCGGATCAAGGGCCTATTGCTATTCATGGAAGTCAGGAAGCTGCCAGAAAGGCTGAAGGAAATTGGACACACTCAAAAGCAATCCACAATATAGATGAAGCCGAAGCTTGTGAACAGTATAAGTATAGAAGAGAGAAGGCTGCTTCGGCTGATTAGCCAAAGCCCATGCTTCTATGTGAAGACATAGCAGAGCAGAAGGTATTGCTGGGATCCCAATTATCTGAAGAGCAGGAGAAAACCTTGATAAGGTTTTTATTCAACAACAAAGATGTTTTTGCATGGTCAGCCAACGATCTCTGTGGTGTCAACAGGGACGTCATTGAACATTCACTCAATGTTGATCCATCCTTCCGACCCAGGAAACAAAAGCTTCGGAAAATGTCTGACGATAAAACCGAAGGTGCTTGGAACGAAGTAAAAAAGACTTCTCAGTGCTGGTGTCATCAGAGAAGTGAAATACCCAGAATGGCTAGCCAACACTGTTATGGTAAAAAAGGCCAATGGCAAATGGAGAATGTGCATTGATTTTACTGATCTGAATAAGGCTTTTCCAAAGGATGAGTTCCCATTACCAAGAATAGACTCTCTAATAGATGTAGCAGCTTCGTCAGAGCTCATGAGTCTGCTAGATTGTTATTCAGGCTATCACCAAATCTGGATGAAGAGGGAAGATGAGCCAAAGACCAACTTCATAACCCCCAATGGTACATATTGTTATCTTCGGATGCCTAAGGGGCTCAAGAATGCTGGAGGAAGTTTCAGCAGGATGACAGCCAAGGTTCTTCATTCTCAGATAGGCAGAAATGTGCTAACATATGTTGATGACATTATAGTGAAGAGAACGAAGCAAGAAAACCACATCACTGATCTGCAGGAAACATTTGCTAATTTTAGGCAAGCTGGCCTGAAATTAAATCCAGAAAAATGTGTCTTCGGAGTAAAGAAGGGCAAGTTCCTTGGATGTTTAGTTTCAACGAAGGGGATCGAAGCCAACCCAAGCAAGGTCGAAGCTATCCTTCAAATGGAGCCACCAAGCACAAAGAAGGGCGCCCAACGGTTGATAGGAAGGCTAGCATCTTTGAATCGATTTGTATCTAGATCAGCAGAAAGAAATTTACCATTCTTTTAAGTACTAAAGTCAGCTGAAGTTTTTCAATGGGGCCCAATTCAACAAAAAGCTTTCGAAGAGCTGAAGCAATATCTGATCAATTTAACAACATTAACTCCACCCATGCCAGGGGCTCCATTGTTATTGTATGTGGCAGCTTCACACTCTGCAGTGAGTGCGGCACTTGTACAAGAGAAGCTCGAAGGACAAGTTAAAAAGCAAGTCCCAGTATACTTTGTCTCTAAAGTTTTGAGTTTATCAAAGAAAAACTATACAGAATTGGAAAAGGTGTTGTATGCTGTGTTAATGGCGTCCAGGAAGCTTCGGCATTATTTTCAAGCATATCACATAATTGTTCCTTCATCACAACCCCTGAAGGATATCATGAGGAATAGAGAAGCTACTGGAAGAATTGGCAAATGGGTTGCGGAGCTTAATGAATTCACTATTGATTACATGCACAGATCTACAATTCAATCTCAAGCGCTAGCAGATTTTATCGCTGATTGGACGCCAGGGGCTCACGAAGAAGGGAAAAGTAAAGATGCCGAAGCTTGGACAGTTTTTTGTGATGGTTCTTGGGGAGCCTTCGGTGCAGGAGCAGCTGCGGTCCTAGTTGCACCTTCGAAGGTCAAAACATGTTATGCAGTAAAACTGGATTTTAGTTGCACAAATAATATTGCTGAGTACAAAGCACTTTTATTAGGGCTTCGGAAACTAAGGGCAATGGGAATAAGAAGGGCCATCCTAAAAACTGATTCTCAAGTTATTACTGGCCATGTGGATAAAAGTAGCAAGGCACGAGATCCGAAGCTTGAAAAATATCTGGATGCAGTTCGAAGGCTGGAAGCTTCCTTCGAAGGGTTTTCCGTCAAGAATATTCCAAGAGGTCAAAATGAGCATGCAAATTTGCTAGCCAAATCAGCGGCTCAGGGGCTCCCACTGCCCTCCGAAGTATTTTTTGAAACAATAAAAGCACCTTCAGTTGAGCTCATGGAGAGAGCAGTGCTTACTATTTCTCCAGTACACAGTGAAGACTGGAGAACTGAAATAATATCTTTCCTCCAAGGCAATTGTCTTTCAAGTGACGAAGCTTATAACAAGAGAATGGAGGCAAGAACAAGACCATATGTGTTAATAGAAGGGGAATTGTATAAACATGGGGTTTGTTCACCACTCCTTAAGTGTTTATCAAGAACTGAAGGTGTAGAATTAATGAAAGACATACATGCAGGTCTGTGTGGATCTCATATTGAATCTAGGCCCTTGTTGGGAAAAGTTTTTCGACAAGGATTTTATTGGCCGAAGGCAGCTTCGAATGCAGCAGAATTAGTCCAAAAATGTGAAGGCTGTCAATAATGTGCAAGAGACCAGAAGCAACCTTCATCCCTCACTCAATTAATACAGCCCACTTGGTCGTTGCAAAGGTGGGGCCTCGATTTGCTAGGCCCACATCCACCAGCACAAGGAAATCTAAAATATGTTGTGGTGGCGTTAGAGTATTTTTCAAAGTGGATTGAGGCGAAGCCCTTGGCAACAATAACTTCGGTCACTGTCCAGAAATTCTTTTGGCAAAACATTGTTTGTCGCTTCGGAGTACCAAAGGCTATTACTGTAGACAATGGAACGCAGTTCGATGCTGAAGCTTTCAAGGAATTCTGTGAACAAATTGGCACGAAGATTCATTTCGCATCGGTCAGACATCCGGAGTCAAATGGACTTGTTGAAAGAGCCAATAACATTATAATGACAGGAATAATGAAGTTAATCATCAATCAGCCCAGAGGAAAGTGGCCAGATGAATTGATCAAAGTGGCGTGGAGCCACAACACAACAATATCAAGGTCAACAGGTTTTACACCATTCAAACTATTGTTTGGTGACGAAGCAATCACCCAAGAAGAAGCTAAGGCAGGATCAATAAGAACAGTGGCTTTGGCAGAACACGAAGCTGATTATTCTGTGGCAAAAGATGCTATAGAAGGGATTAGGCTTCAGGCCGTGGAAAATATCAATAAATACCAAGCTGAAACAATAAAATGGCGTGACAGAAAAGTTCGGCTAAAGAGTATTAAACCAGGACATTTGGTACTTCGGAGAGTGGCCAACCCAGATACAGTGGGCAAGTTACAGCTCAAGTGGGAAGGACCTTTTCTGGTAATATCTTTGTCAAGACCCGGTTCTTACAGATTGAAGGATATGGACGGCAACGACATTCCTAAATCTTGGAATGCGGATGAGCTTCAGCGATATTATGTCTAGCTTGATGTAATCTTTTTTTATGGTACCCTTTTCCTTTCCAAAGGGGGAGAAAGGTTTTTAATGGGGCCATAGCATGTAATTTCTCTTTTTCTTATTCAACCCTACGAGAGCAAAATCCCCCAAATATGTAAATGTAAAAACTAAGCATGCACCATCGAGTGCAGGGAGAAAGGAAAAAAACAGGTAGAAGCTCGAAAGTCGTCCCTAAGGGGATGCAGAGCACGACGAAGCTACAAAAAGCCGTTCCTAAGGGAGCGCAGCGTAAGTTTTCTGCTCAAAAGTCGTTCCCAAGGGAATGCAGAGCTTACAGCGAAAAGTCAACGCTGATACCACCGAAATATAAGGTGAAGCGCGAAAAGTCAACGTGATGCCACCGAAATAGAAGGCGAAGAAGTTCAAAAGACGTTTCTAAGGGGATGCAGAACTTACAGCGAGAAGTCAGCGCTGATACACCGAAAAATAAGCGGTGAAGCCAAAAAATAAACGGCAAAGAGACTTCGGTCATTCCCAAGGGAATGAAGGATATGGTTGTGGCTTTGTATGCGTGTATTTGGACATTCATTTGCACGACACATTACATCATACATTTGCATTCATAAACATTCATCTAGACATACATAGGATCATCATCATCATAACACAGGCGAGTGCTTCGGCTCTAAAGACAAGACTTAAAAAACAGAAAAAGAAGCAGTTTTATGCTTCGTTGTGTACGAAAAGAAGGGAAGGTGTTTTTCGCCCTCGGCTCAAAAAATGCTAGTTTCGTCCACAGCAAAGCAGTTTCACACATGCACAAAAAGGTAAAGATATATTACAAAGTATGTTGATTCTTAATTTACAAAGATTTTTTACAATGATATTACAAGATTTTCCTCTAGAGTTTTTCTAGCAGCGACTTCAGCTTTGGCATCATCTAAGCTTCGAACCATCTGAGCTTCGGACCACCGATCAAGCTTCGGCTCATGTTTCTTCAGCATCATCATCCTGTACATATTAAAACGGTATGAGGGAAGTGCAAACTTCAAAGAAAAGGTAAAATAACGGGCATAAATTTTACCGGCTTAAGGTGGCTTCGAGCTTCGTCGCCAGCCATTTTTCGCCCGCCTTTTACCCAAATTTGAGTTATGAATCTGTTCCCTATACTCCGAGCTAGGCTAGGGATATCAATTAAATCTGTCGGAGATAAGCTAAAATTTGGTCTGTTGACAATTTTTCCATGTTCATAGCCAGATTTCATGAAGGCAACAGCGGTGCCCCGAGAAGCTACCAGAGCGCAGAAATCGGCATGTCCACCTATGACTTCGTCAAGTGTGTCAACTTCGCCCTCAATATGTTCGAAGGTCTCCAGCACGTTATCAACTAAAGGGCTAAATTTCTCAGCACCGGCTCCAACCGAGTTGAAAACTTGTTTTAGCCGCTGCAGGCACCGGTTGCTGAAGTCCACGCATTTTTCTTGAAGTTCTTTCAGCGATTTCCGCAAATTTGAGTTTTTCTCAGCTTCAGCGTCGAGTTTGGCTTCGAAATTTTTCTTTTCCGTGGAAGGGTTCATTATTCAATCTAGCAATTTCGGCCTGGGCTTCTGCCAATGAATCTTCCATGGTTCAAAGTACGAAGTCTTTCTTTTCTAGTGTAGCCTCATGGTCTTTTATCTTCTTCTCCAAGCCCTCAATTATAATTTCATTCTTTTTGTCCTCAAGGTCTTGTTGCATCCTCAGGACTTTGCTCAGCAGTAAGCTCTGACAAAATAATCTTCATTAGATAACATCTTCTTAACAAAACAATAAAAAGTTAAGAATTTTACCTTAAAGTTGGCATAGAATAGACTACCAGCGATATGCTGCCGCCGGTACCTACTGAGGTCTGCATCAACCTTCAGAAGGCCAATACTCTTCGATAGAGTGTCGACAACTTTTGCCCCAGTGTGGTCCCGAAGGCATCCTAGATTCTCCTCGTTAACCCCCCCCCCCCCCGAAGAGCAGCGCCCCGGGTCTGTACCCGCAAGATATGGCATATTCCTTCAACTCTTCTTTCTCAGCCTTTGACAATTCTTGCCCAAATATATCCTGAAAATTGAAGTCTTCTTCTTCCAATATATCTTCGGCTTTCTCTTTTCCTTTCCCAGGCGCTATGGCCAGAGTTTCTTCAGCAACTCTAGTAGCTTCTTCCGCGGGCTCATTCAGAAGCATGTTATCAATATCAGCAAGTGTGGTTTCTAGATTTGTATCTTCGGCGGCCTCAGCTTCGGCAGTGTCAGCTTCAATGGCTATGGCTTCGGTAGCAGCAGTGCTCTCCGCGGCCGGTGTCTTTGATGTCGAGGCCACTGGCGGTGTCTGTTCGATAACTTCAACCACATGAATGATTCTTCGTTTCTTTGGCTCAGCAGGCTTCTTCGCTGCCGAAGGCTCCTTTTCCTTCTGAAAAAGCTTCGTCAAATGTGGCTCTTGTGGACTTAGCTTGACAGGCAAAGATTCAGTCATTACCTTTAAAATTTCTTCAACAACAGCAGCAGAAGGCATTGAAGGAGCCTCTTCCTCTACATCAGTCGTTTTTGGTTTCGGAGCAGCAGCCTTTCTTTTCTTCGAAGCAGCCATCTTTGGCTCAGGGCTCAACTTTCTTTTCTTCAAAATTTATTCATCTTTCTTCACCAATTTAGCAGCTTCTCTATTCAGAACACTAACAACTCTTTTTCTTTTTTGCCCTTCGGCCCCTCTGTCCAATCGTTCATAGTCAGGATACTCAAAATTCAGCGCATCTAAGACCCGATTCAACCTTCGCTTCGGTCGAGTCTCGAAGGTTGCAGTCATTAGTTGATCTTCTTTTTTAGAATAGTTGCCAAGGATCTCGTTGCACATAACTTCAATCGTATCTAACCATTCTTGGCAAGGTTCTTTGAAGTGTTTCTTGAATTTATAATAATAAGGCAGCCGAACAAGTTCCTTCTTTTTCTTTTCCCCTTTGAGCTTCGGCATATCCCATTCTTTCAAAGTCGGGAATACTCTAAAAGCTAAGAATTCTTGCACCAAATCCCTGGTGCCAATGTGCTCTGAAACAACTCTAAATTCGCCCAAGGCAATTTGGCATGGTGATTCCAGCAACATGTTGCATTGAGGCCTAGTTTCTCCAAAGATTAACTCCAATGTGTTCTGAACCAGCTTCTCCTTCTTGTCAACCTTAACATAAAACCACTCGGTCATCCAGCCAGTGGGGCCATTTGGTACGATAGCTAATAACTGGAGATTTCGCATCTTTGCGATAAGCAAAATTGTAGCAGCCGAAATTCTCGTGTAGCCCATCCTCTCTAGCCTTTGTCTGATAATGAAGTTCATGTGCCCGGCAGAAACCTTCGGCAAGCGGTTCCGCCCCTGGCTTTGGAGAGCCCAAATGTAAACACTAAGCCTAACAATGGCGTTAGGAGTTAGCTGATGAAGATAAATCCCAAACTTCTCCAACACATCCGCAATCATCTCATGCAAAGGAAATCTCAATCCTGCTTTAAAGAAGCTTTTAAAGACTACCACTTCATCCTTTTCTGGCTTCGGAGTAATTTCCCCTCCACCAAAACGAACTAACTTCCTCTTGGCTTCACTGATATAACCGAGCTTCATCAACTTAGGCATATCACCTTCGGTAATAGTAGACTTTCCAAACTCCAGGTGGCTAGGTTTAGATGGCATGGCGTTGTACTCATCTTCAGTTTCACCTTCTTCAACATCAATCTTCTCAGCTTCAGCAGCAGGGGTACCTTCAGAAGCTTCTTCCGGCACTGCCAACCCTGGCCGTTTCATCACTTCGGAAATCGGAGCGGTTTCAGTAGCTTCGGCTTCCTCTCCGTCACGTATAACCCTAGTTGTGGAACGAACTCTTGCCATGTGATGATGAGTTTTCCACAATTTTTGATGAAATTGCTGACTTTTTTAATTTTTCCGAAGCTCTTTCTCTTATGACGAAGCAAAGTCAACAGTGGTGCTTCGGTTGAATGCGATGAACAAGCTTTGGCTATGATCAAATTTTTGGTAGCAAAACAGGGCAATAGCAATGAATGTTGTGGTAACTTCACACCTACCCATCTGTTTATATAGTGCCGCAGGTAAGGAGGTGAATAGTCAAGTCTTCTGCACCGGACGAACAGTCGCCCGCGCTCACTGAGTGGTGGGCCACAGAACCTGAGGTGAATCGCCAGGACGCGTTTACCCGCTGCATGGTGGGACCATCTCATGCTCGAAATTTTGTGATCGTTTTTCGGCAACGAGCTCAGGGAAGGTGTTTTTCGGATCTTCGGCTCCCCGAAGCCTAGGAGACTTTTTCATGGATCAAGCTCGTTACGACAAACGATCTAGCACCACGAAGGGGCTACTGTTGGGGGTATGCTTCGTCACCGAAGATCCTGTAAGAAGAAGCACCTTCGGTAGATCCTCTGAAAAAGCAGTGCCGAAGCTATCATTTATAAAGCTTCGGCATAGTCATATGTCCCAAGAAGAAGGGGTGAACCGACTTAAAGATGAAATGACTAATTGACCCGTAATAGCTTGTATTGTGATTGTAAGCATTTGTAAAGGGCATGAATGTCATTTCTTATAGGTTGTGCCCTGTGCCTATAAATAGATGAACAGTACCCCTGTACTGTTTAGGCTGACTTGTATTTGCTTGCGCGTCACGCTTGAACTTTTTGCCTTCTGTTGAGCCGAAGGTATACATGTAATTCAATATTGTTCATGTTCATTCATAATAATATAATGAAAAGTATTAATAATATCATATGATCATTTCTGTTATTCCTCATGTTTCATATGCTTCTCCTTTCGTCAATATATATACTATGATGATGAAGGTACGTCCTTCATGACCTTCGTTTGAAGATCATTATATCCTGAGGGAAATAATGCTTCGAAGGACGAAGGGCATTAACCATTAACCTTTTCTGTGTTGCCTTGTTCTTAATTCATAGCATTTGAGAACAAGTCCCCAACAATATACTCTTTCAATCACTACATACTCCTGTTGGTGTAGTTCTTGGTCGTGATCCGAGTCAATCCCCATTTGAGTTTGTTTGAGAAAACCCCAACAAAACCCTATCACTCTCAGGAAATCTAATCTACACTCTGAGTTTTGATTTGGTCTAGTTTAAACTTTAGGATTCATCTTCCTTCCCTCTATGCAAACTTCCTATGTACTTTGAGATTTTTCTGAGGATTTTTTAGTGCCCACCACTGTCGCCCGTGTACGTGGCACTGCCACTCGGCCTTTTGTGCCAATTTGACTCTGAGATTTTACAGAAAGTTGGACAGTTCCCTATGTAGCAGTTTGGTATATTCAGTCAACACTGGACTGAGTATTATTGTGTTACACAGTTTCTTTCCTCTCTTGAGGTTTATGTGAAATTTGGGATTGCAGTCATGGTGTTGTTCTCATAAGAGAATTTTTAGTGGCTCCCATTCACCCCCATCCTCAGGTCGCCTCACTGGTCCTTCAGTTATCACGGCCTTGATTTAACTACAAACCACATCATCATCTCTCATCATGTTGTCTTTGATGAAACCTCATTTCCCTTCTGTTATGGCTGGAGTACAGAGGCCATAAGCCTAGTCTATAGTACTCCAGATCATATAACTATTTCATATTAGAGTGGATTAGTATTTCATATTAGATTGAATCTATAGATAAGATCTTTAGATTAATTAGATAAGATAAGAGATAGCTATCGTTATTAGAATAGAGGAGAGTGAGTTACTGTCATTGCATAAGGACAAGATTAGATGAGATCTCTAGTTGGATAAGGCTTAGAGTCCTTTCTATTTCAGGACTAGCTCTCTTAGGACTATAAATACCCGTAATGGGTTTTCCCTAGAAATTAAGCAGAAGCAACTTATTTGTTGTCAGCTTTCCTCAGGGAGCTAGGAGCTCTTGCTGCCACCCCTCTTCCTCCTCTGCTTGCAACCCTAACTTAGTGAATAGTACTCGCAGCACTATATCGCAGGTATTGTAGCACCTTCTTCCTCTCTCACACGCGATGACCACAGCGTCCTCCTGCTACCTCATTCCTTGTGACCATGCTCAACCATCGCTCACCCCTATCTATGCCAACCATGCAGGTGACATTGGTAGCTACCCTTCTTCCTCCACAGCAACAGCCACTATCGTCGACATCTTATGGCATGTTGCATACCAGCGCCCCAGTGGCACCAAGCCTGCCCTTTCATCTGTTTCCCATGTTGACATCGCCTTCCCATATTCTGTCATATGCCATGGCCATGGGGGGACCCTAGTACACCATGTCTTTGCTGCCAACACAAATTGTTGCATCAGGTGCAGTCATCCCTCAAGGAGGTCTACCGTGGTCACACCTTCCCAATCAAGGGGCCCTCCCAGGGGGGTCGATGGGCCCCAACTCTATGGCAGCAGTGCCTATGATCCTCATGTGCCATCGACCGACAACACCCCAGCACCACCAGGGCCTTGGGCGAACGCCAGCCTGCTGACCGCGCACTTCTACAAGCTCGAGTTCCCCATCTTTAACTTTGTCAGGGATCCTCTCAACTGGCTCAACCAATGCAAACAATTCTTTTGAGAGCAACCCACCTTTGCTTCAGATAGCAAGTGGCTCACCTCATACCATCTACTAGCGTCGCAAGGACTTGGTACTACATGCTCGAGCAAGACGAAGGGATGCCCTTGTGGGAGCAATTTCAAGAATTATGCTCCCTGTGTTTTGTGATGGCACTTTATGGCACTAGGCTGGCTGAGCTCACACCCCTTCCATTCACGTCTATAGACCAAGACTACACCTGAAAGTTGCCTATAGGGGGGTGAATAGGCAGAATCTGAAATTTACAACTTTAAACACACTACAAGCCGGGGTTAGCGTTAGAAATGAATCCGAGTCCGAAAGAGAGAGGAAAACAAATCAACCAAGAAATAAAGCGGATGAACACGGTGGTTTGTTTTACCGAGGTTTGGTTCTAAAGAACCTAGTCCTCGTTGAGGTAGTCACAAAGACCGGGTCTCTTTCAACCCTTTCCCTCTCTCAAACGGTCACTTAGACCGAGTGAGCTTTCTCCTTAATCAAACGGGTCACTTAGACCCCACAAGGACCACCACACTTGGTGTCTCTTGCTTTGATTACAATTAACTTGGGAACAAGAATGAGGAAGGAAGAAAGCGATCCAAGCACAAGAGCGTAAAAGAACATGAACAAACACTCTCTCAAGTCACTAGGTTGTTGGAGTGAATTTGGAACTTGGAGAGGCTTTGATCTTTTGGTTTGTGTCTAGGAGTGAATGCACTAGCTCTTGTATTGAATGAGAAACTCAGAAAACTTGGATGCTTGGAGTGGTGGTGGTTGGGGGGTATTTATAGCCCTCAACCACCAAACAACCGTTGGGGCAGGCTGCTGTCGATGGGCGCACCATACAGTCCGATGCGCCACCGGACACTGTCCGGTGCGCCAGCCACGTCACCCAACTGTTAGGGTTCTGGAGCTTTTGGCCATTGGAGGCTTTGTCCTCTAGTGGCACCGAACAGTCCGGTGCCGCACCGGACATGCACTATTCATTGTCCGGTGCGCCTCTGACCTCTGTTCTGACTTCTGCCGCTACTGTAGCGCTGTCAGGGGCACTGTTGCAGTCGACCATTGCGCTGGTAGCCGTTACTCCGCTGGGGCACCGGACAGTCCGGTGATTTTTAGCGGAGTGCGCCTAGAGAAACCCGAGAGTGGCCAGTTGATTCTTGTACGGTCCTGGTGCACCGGACAGCCCGATGCGCCAGACCAGGGCACACTCGGTTTCTTGCTCCTTTGTATTTGAACCCTATCTTCAATCTTTTATTGGTTTGTGTTGAACCTTTATGCACCTGTAGATCATATACTCTAGAGCAAACTAGTTAGTCCAATAATTGTGTTAGGCATTCAACCACCAAAATTAATACTGGGAAAAGGTTAACCCTATTTCCCTTTCAATCTCCCCCTTTTTGGTGATTGATGCCAACACAAACCAAAGCAAATATATAAGTGCAGAATTGAACTAGTTTGCATAAGGTAAGTGCATAGGTTACTTGGAATTAAACCAATTAATAATTTCACTAGATATGCATGGATTGCTTTCTTCTATTTAATATTTTGGACCACGCTTGCACCACTTGTTTTGTTTTTGCAAATTCTTTTTTGGAAAGTCTTTCAAAAATCCTTTTGCAATTAGTCAAAGATATATGAATAAGATTGCAAGAAGCATTTTCAAGATTTAAAATTTCTCCCCCTGTTTCAAATGCTTGTCCTTTGACTTAACAAAGCTCCCCCTGAATGAAATATTCCTCTTAGTTTTCAAGAGGGTTTTGATAGATATTAATTTTGAAAATTTATCTTTAAATATACCAATTGAAAATAACCATCTCAATAGAAGAGATTGTCATAACAAGATACCAATTGAAAAACAAACATTTGTGAAAACCAAATAGATCTTCATTTCGAAATTTTTTGAAATTGGTGGTGCTGGTCCTTCTGCTTTGGGCTTAATATTTTCTCCCCCTTTGGCATTAATCGCCAAAAGCGGAGACTTTAAGAGCTCTTTTTACTTTCTCCCCCATTGGTACAAGTAAATATGAGTGAAAAGATTATACCAATCGAAGAGTGCTGTGGAGTGACGACGAAGGATAAAAGATACCGGTAGTGTGGAGTGGAAGCCTTGTCTTCATCGCGTACTCCATTTCCCTTTCAACCTACGACTTAGTGTAGAAATATACTTGGAAACACATTAGTCGTAGTCTTGGTACAAGAATAATAAGAAATATGCATTTGTACCAAAGTGAAAGAGATATGATCAATGGTATATAAATGAGCTATGTGTGCAATGTTTCAATCAAAATCTGAGAATCAAGAATATTTAGCTCATTCCTAAGTTTGCTAAAGGTTTTCTCATCTAAAGGCTTGGTAAAGATATCGGCTAATTGTTCTTTGGTGCTTACATAAGCAATTTGGATATCCCCCCTTTGTTGGTGATCCCTCAGAAAGTGACACTGAATGTCTATGTGCTTAGTGCGGCTGTGTTCAACAGGATTACCGGCCATGCGGATTGCACTCTCATTGTCACATAGGAGAGGGATTTTACTCAATTTGTAGCCATAGTCCCTGAGGGTTTGCCTCATCCAAAGTAATTGTGCACAGCAATGATCTATGGCAATATACTCGGCTTCGGCGGTGGAAAGAGCTACTGAGTTTTGTTTCTTTGAAGGCCAAGACACCAGGGATCTCCCTATAAACTTACAATTCCCTGATGTGCTCTTCCTATCAATTTTACACCCTGCCCAATCGGCATCGGAATATCCTATTAAATCAAAGGTGGATCTCTTGGGGTACCGAAGTCCAAAGTTAGGAGTATAAACTAAATATCTCATGATTCTTTTCACGGCTCTAAGGTGAACTTCCTTAGGATCGGCTTGGAACCTTGCACACATGCATACGGAAAGCATAATATTCGGTCGAGATGCACATAAATAGAGTAAAGATCCTATCATCGACCGGTATAGCTTTTGATCTACTGATTTACCTCCCATGTCGAGGTCGAGACGCCCATTTGTTCCCATGGGTGTCTTGATGGGCTTGGCATCCTTCATTCCAAACTTGTTAAGTATGTCTTGAATGTACTTTGTCTGGCTGATGAAGGTGTCACCTTGGAGTTGCTTGACTTGAAATCCTAGAAAATACTTCAACTCCCCCATCATAGACATCTCGAATTTTTGTATCATGATCCTACTAAATTCTTCACAAGTAGATTTGTTAGTAGACCCAAATATGATATCATCAACATAAATTTGGCATACAAACAAATCTTTTGCAATAGTTTTAGTAAAGAGTGTAGGATCGGCTTTTCCGACTTTGAAGCCATTAGTGATAAGAAAATCTCTTAGGCATTCATACCATGCTCTTGGGGCTTGCTTGAGTCCATAAAGCGCCTTTGAGAGTTTATAAACATGGTTAGGGTACTTACTATCTTCAAAGCGGGGAGGTTGCTCAACATAGACCTCTTCCTTGATTGGTCAATTGAGGAAGGCACTTTTTACGTCTATTTGATAAAGCTTAAAGCCATGGTAAGTAGCATAGGCAAGTAATATACGAATTGACTCAAGCCTAGCTACGGGTGCATAAGTTTCACCAAAGTCCAAACCTTCGACTTGTGAGTAACCTTTGGCCACAAGTCGGGCTTTGTTCCTTGTCACCACACCATGCTCATCTTGCTTGTTGCGGAATACCCATTTGGTACTTACAACATTTTGGTTAGGACGTGGAACTAAATGCCATACCTCATTCCTCGTGAAGTTGTTGAGTTCCTCTTGCATAGCCAGCACCCAATCTGAATCTCTTAGTGCATCCTCCACCCTGTATGGCTCAATAGAGGACACAAAAGAGTAATGTTCATAGAAATGTGCAACTCGAGATCTAGTGGTTACCCCCTTATGAATGTCACCGAGGATGGAGTTGACGGGGTGATCTCGTTGAATTGCTTGGTGGACTCTTGGGTGTGGCGGTCTTTGACCCTGTATTTCTTGATCATCTTCCTTTTCTTGATTAACTTCGTCTCCCCCTTGATCCTTGTCCTCCTCTTGAGGTGGCTCATCTTCTTGATCTTCATTTTCATCATTTTGAGCATGTTCCTCATCTTGAGTTGGTGGAGATGCTTGATTGGAAGATCACGGTTGATCTTGTGCTTGAGTGGACTCTTCGAATTCCTTAGGACACACATCCCCAATGGACATGTTCCTTATTGCGACGCACAGAGCCTCTTCATCGTCTAGTTCATCAAGATCAACTTGCTCCACTTGGGAGCCATTAGTCTCATCAAACACAATGTCACAAGAAACATCAACTAATTCATTGGATTTGTTGAAGACTCTATATGCCCTTGTGTTTGAGTCATAACCAAGTAAAAAGCCTTCTACAACCTTAGGAGCAAATTTAGATTTTCTACCTATTTTAATAAGAATAAAGGATTTGCTACCAAAGACTCTAAAATATGAAACATTGGGCTTTTTACCAGTAAGAATTTCATAAGATGTCTTCTTGAGGATTCGATGAAGATATAACCGATTGATGGAGTAGCAAGCAGTGTTGATTGCTTCCGCCCAAAACCGGTCCGGAGTCTTGTACTCATCAAGCATGGCCCTCGTCATGTCCACTAGAGTTCTATTCTTCCTTTCTACTACACCATTTTGTTGAGGTGTGTAGGGAGAAGAGAACTCATGCTTGATACCCTTATCCTCAAGGAAGCCTTCGATTTGTGAGTTCTTGAACTCCGTCCCATTATCGCTTCTTATTTTCTTGATCCTTAATCCGAACTCATTTTGAGCCCTTCTTAAGAATCCCTTTAAAGTCTCTAGGGTTTGTGATTTTTCCTGCTGTTGGGGACTTGTTCTCAAATGCTATGAATTAAGAACAAGGCAACATAAAATGTTAAATGTTAATGTCCTTCGTCCGTCGAAGCATTATTTCCTCAAGGATTTAATGAACTTCGGACGAAGGTTAAAATGATACAATTACGAAGGTTGAATTTTCATAATTAAATTCTCAAAGATTATATGAAACAATGTGAGATATAAAGCATTAAAAACAAGTAAACTATAAGCAAACAACATCATTTACATATCATATAAACCTGATGTATCCAAATATAATATTAGAGACATTTATACCTCTGCCTCGACAAGGAATAATTTCCGAGTGATGCGATTGTAATTACTGGAATGCGTGAACAGTAAAGGAATAGTGTTCACTATTTATAGACACAAGACACAGCCTGTGAGGAATTACAATCATGCCCCTCATAAAAGTTTACAACAATGACTCAAACACTTGTGGACTAAAAGGTCATTCTACTTTTAAGTCGGTTTACAATTCCGAAGCTTCATGAACAGCAACCTTCGGTCATCACGTGCCGACAGCTTCAGCCGAAGTTGTTTCTTCCTGCAGGACCTTCGGCGACGAAGCATGGTCCCAACACCTGCAAAAAGAATACCCAAGTGAAGCGAGAATAGTCATCCACAATTACTAGACAGTACTTACTCCCATTGATGCTTATGTAGGCTATTGGGCCAAATAGATCCATGTGGAGTAGTTCCAGTGGCCTGTCCGCTGTCATTATGTTCTTGTGTGGATGATGGGCGCCAACTTGATTTCCTGCTTGACATGCGCTACAAACTCTGTCTTTCTCAAAATGAACATTTGTTAGTCCCAAAATGTGTTCTCCCTTTAGAAGCTTGTGAAGATTCTTCATCCCAACATGGGCTAGTCGGCGATGCCAGAGCCAACCCATGTTAGTGTTAGCAATTAAGCAAGTATCGAGTTCAACATTGTTAAAATCAACTAAGTATAGTTGACCCTCTAATACTCCCTTAAATTCTACTGAATCATCACTTCTTCTAAAGACAGTAACACCTACATCTGTAAATAGACAGTTGTAGCCCATTTTTCATAATTGAGATACAAAAAGCAAGTTATAATCTAAAGAATCTACAAGAAAAACATTGGAAATAGAATGGTCAGGTGATATAGCAATTTTACCAAGTCCTTTGACCAAACCTTGATTTCCATCCCCTAATGTGATAGCTCTTTGGGGATCTTCGTTTTTCACGTATGAGGAGAACATTCTTTTCTCCCCTGCCATGTAGTTTGTGCATCCACTATTAATTATCCAACTTGAGCCCCCGGATGCATAAACCTGCAAAACAATTTAGGCCTTGTTCTTAGGTACCCAAACAGTCTTGGGTCCTTTCACGTTAGAAACAAGCACCTTGGGTACCCAAACACAAGTCTTTGACCCCTTGTGTTTGCCCACAATGTATTTGGCAACTATTTTGCCTGATTTGTTAGTGAGCACATAAGAAGCATCAAAAGTTTTGAATGAAACATTATGATCATTTGATGCAGTAGGAGTTTTCTTTTTAGGAAATTTAACATGGGTTGACTGCCTAGAGCTAGAAGCCTCATTCTTATACATAAAAGCATGATGTGAGACAGTATGAGGTTTCCTAGCATGAATTCTCCTAATTTTGTGCTCAGGATAATTAGTAGGATATAAAATATAGCCCTCATTATCCTGAACCATGGGAGCTTTGCCCTTAACAAAGTTAGACAATTTTTAGGGGCATTAAGCTTGACAGTGCTTCCCTGTTGGAAACCAGTGTCATCCTTAATGCCAGGGCGTCTCCCATTATAGAGCATAATTCTAGCAAATTTTGTTTTTTAATTAAAGCAAGGTGATCATTTATAGCATCAACATTAACATCTCTACATATAGTACAAATAGAAATATGTTCGACAGTAGATGTAGAGGGTTTGCAAACATTTAATTCGTCTATCTTAGATTTTAGCATGGCATTTTCATCTCTAAGATAGGAAACAGAATCATTGCAAACATTTAAATCTTTAACCTTAGAAATTAAACTAGCATTTTCATTTCTAAGGCTAGAAATTGATTCATTCAATTTATCAATCTTAGCATTTAAACTAGCATTTTCATTTATAAGATTGGTAATTGAATCATGGCAAATGCTAAGCTCTTTAGTCAAGTTTTCATTTTTCTCTACTTCCTGAGCTCTCATCGGAGTCCCATTCCCGACACACATGGGCATTGCCACCCTTCTTCTTGTAGTATCTCTTCTTCTCCTTCTTCTTCCCCCTCTTGTCGTCGCCCCTATCACTATCACTAGACATTGGACATTTAGCAATAAAATTACCGGGCTTACCACACTTGTAGCATACCCTCTTGGAGCGGGGTTTGTAGTCTTTCCCCCTCCTTTGCTTGAGGATTTGACGGAAGCTCTTGATGATGAGCGCCATCTCCTCATTGTTGAGCTTGGAGGTGTCGATGGAGAGCCTACTTGATGTAGACTCTTCTTTCTTCTCTTCTGTCGCTTTGAATGTGACGGGTTGCACCTCAGGTGTTGAGGTGGCGCCTTGCTCCAAGTTGACGATGTGTTTGGAGTCTTTGATCATTAGCTCAAAGCTCACAAACTTTCCTATCACTTCCTCGAGAGACATTAGCTTATATCTAGGATCACCACGTATTAATTGAACTTGAGTGGGATTACGAAATACGAGGGATCTAAGAATAACCTTGACCATTTCATGGTCATCCCATTTTATGCTCCCGAGGTTGCTCACTTGATTGACCAAGGTCTTGAGCCGGTTGTACATCGCTTGTGGCTCCTCTCCTTGGTTGAGAACGAATCAACTGAGCTCCCCCTCGATCGTCTCCTGCTTGGTGATCTTGGTCACCTCATCTCCTTCGTGCGCGGTCTTTAGGACGTCCCAAATCTCTGTGGCACTTTTTAACCCTTGCACCTTATTATACTCCTCTCGACATAGAGAGGCGAGGAGTATAGTAGTTGCTTGGCAGTTAAAGTGTCGTATTTGGGCAATCTCGTCCGAGTCGTAGCCCTCGTCCCCCACCATAGGTACCTGCGCTCCAAATTCAACAATGTCCCAAATACTTGCGTGGAGTGAGGTTAGGTGATGCCTCATTTTATCCCTCCACATACAATAATCCTCACCATCAAAATATGGTGGTTTGCCTAATGGAACGGAGAGTAGAGGAGCGCGCTTAGAAATATAGGGATATCGAAGTGGCATCTTACTATACTTCTTGTGCTCATGGCGCTTAGAAGTGACGGATGCCGCGTCGGAGCCGGATGTGGAGGGCGACGAAGAGTCGGTCTCGTAGTAGACCACTTTCTTCATCTTCTTCTTCTTGTCGCCACTCTAATGTGACTTGACGCGGGGAGGGGATGCCTCCTTGCCTTTGGTGCCGGGCTCCCTTGATGGAGCCTTCCCGTGGCTTGTGGCCTTCTCGCCAGTTTCCATCTCCCTCTTGGCGGAACCTCCTGACATCACTTTGAGTTGTTAGACTCTAATGAAGCACCAGGCTTTGATACCAATTGAAAGTTGCCTAGAGGGGGGGTGAATAGGCGAAATCTGAAATTTATAGCTTTAAACACACTACAAGCCAGGGTTAGCGTTAGAAATGAATCCGAGTCCGAAAGAGAGGGGAAAACAAATCACCAAGAAATAAAGCGGATGAACACAGTGATTTGTTTTATCGAGGTTCGGTTCTAAAGAACCTAGTCCCCGTTGAGGTAGTCACAAAGACCAGGTCTCTTTCAACTCTTTCCCTCTCTCAAACAGTCACTTAGACCGAGTGAGCTTTCTCCTTAATCAAACGGGTCACTTAGACCCCATAAGGACCACCACACTTGGTGTCTCTTGCTTTGATTACAATTCACTTGGGAACAAGAATGAAGAAGGAAGAAAGCAATCCAAGCACAAGAGCGCAAAAGAACACGAACAAACACTCTCTCAAGTCACTAGGTTGTTGGAGTGAATTTGGAACTTGGAGAGGCTTTGATCTTTTGGTTTGTGTCTAGGAGTGAATGCACTAGCTCTTGTATTGAATGAGAAACTCAGAAAACTTGGATGCTTGGAGTGGTGGTGGTTGGGGGTATTTATAGCCCTCAACCACCAAACAACCGTTGGGGCAGGCTGCTGTCGATGGGCGCACCGGATAGTCCGGTGCGCCACCGGACATTTTCTGGTGCGCCAGCCACGTCACCCAACCATTAGGGTTCTAGAGCATTTGACAGTTGGAGGCTTTGTCCTCTAGTGGCACCGAACAGTCCGGTGCCGCCCCAAACATGCACTATTCACTATCCGGTGCGCCTATGACCTCTGTTCTGACTTCTGCTGCGCACTGTAGCGCTGTTAGGTGCACTGTTGCAGTCAACCATTGCGCTGGTAGCCGTTACTCCGCTGGGGCACCGGACAGTCCGGTGGCACACCGAAGAGTCCAGTGATTTTTAGCGGCGTGCGCCTGAAGAAACCCGAGAGTGGCCAGTTGATTCTTGTATAGTCCTGGTGCACCGGACACTGTCCGGTGCGCCAGACCAGGGCACACTCGGTTTCTTTCTCCTTTGTATTTGAACCCTATCTTCAATCTTTTATTGGTTTGTGTTGAACCTTTATGCACCTGTAGATCATATACTCTAGAGCAAACTAGTTAGTCCAATAATTGTGTTGGGCATTCAACCACCAAAATTAATACTGGGAAAAGGTTAACCCTATTTCCCTTTCAAAGCCAACCGCTTCAACATCGTGTTATGGCATGCCCGTAACCTCTCCACCACTCAGGAAGCTGACTTGTTTGTAAGCGGTCTGCTAAAACATATCAAGGTCGACGAAAAACTCTATGATCCTCAAGACTTTTACACAACCACGTATCTTGCTCGGGCATTCGAACGTCGCTCGACTGCTACAATGCTAGGGGCACACCACTGACCAGATTAGCAACTTTAGATGAGTCCTCAGCACAGTCGTGGCCCTTTCGCCGGTAACCCCTGTTGAAAGACAAGAAAGTAGGCGCCAAGGACTCTACTACCACTGCGATGAACCATACGTCCGTGACCAAGTCTGTCAACGCCTCTTCTACTTCGAGGCGGTCGACTTCATTGGCAACGACATCCAGGCCAACGTCTGTGCTGCAATAGGTCCTCATGACCATGACATTGTGGTAGGGACTGATTTGGGTGGATTAATTTTCAACGCCTCTACCCCAACTTTTAGCTCCAGGACAAGCTATTTTCATAGGCAGGGAGAGATGTTATGGAGTACAGACATGAAGGCCATAATCCTAGTATATACTACTTCGGATCATATTACTATTTCATATTAGATTAGATTAGTATTTCACATTAGATTGATCTATAGATAAGATCTTCATATTAGTTAGATAAGGTAAGAGATAGGTACTGTTACTAGATAAGAGGAGAGTTAGTGACTGTCATTGGATAAGGACAAGATTAGATAGATCTCTAGTTGGATAAGGCTTAGAGTCCTTTTCGTTTCAAGATTAGATCTCTTAGGACTATAAATTCTTATAAGGGGTTTCTCCTAGAAATTAAACATAAGAAACTTATTTGTTGTCAGCTTCCCTCAGGGAGCTAGGAGCACTAGCCACCACCCCTTCTTCATCCTCTACTTGCACGGGTACTGTAGCACCTTCTTCCTCTCTCACATGTGGTGGCCTTGATGTCCAGCTGCTGCCCTTGTTCCTTGCGACCACGCCTAACCATCACTCACTCCTATTACTTGCGTGACATTTCCGGTAGGATCTGCAATCCTGTCACCTTCACTAATGCACCAATTCTAGTCAAGTGCTCCTCCCTTGACTTTCTCGCTAATAAGGACTATGGAGCTGCCTATTATCCCCCACATTAGGTATGTCGACTCTGTCGGCTCTATTTGCTGCCATAGTTGGATCCATTTTGTGGGTTGCCACCGCTAGTAGGTCCCCTCACATAGCTCATCGCCCTTGTGTTAGCCCCTCACTGGTTGAGCAAAGCCCATCTTCCTTTGTCCCCTGTAGGATACTAGCCCACCAGCCGACCATGCCTCTAAAATAATTATCGTCCAAGTGTTCATTTGCTTAGTGAAGGATGACAATCACATTTTAGGGGAGTATTTGTGACACGACTGCTTACTTCCTCCTCTTCTTTTAGGTGTTTTTATGGTGATTGAGTCGACAGAGCAACAACAATGCACTTCATTAACCAGTATGACTATATCAACTAGCAATTTCTCCATTGGGTATGTATCTTATGAGGGGTGTAAAAGTGTGTTACTATTTATTTTGTTCATATTCATTATGTTCAAATCACATGTGCACCTTTATATTGACTCCAAATGTTTAATATCTATTTTCTAGATTAAAATGCAACTAAAAGTGCTTAAACTTCTAACAATGGGATCGAGTGACTCTTTCAACCGATTATAACACAAGTTAACGAAACTGAAATTAACTTTGGTGAAACCTGCCATAAATTATCCTATGTGGCTAAGGTTACACATGTGTAAAGGTGAATATTTCACACCATTGTCACGCATGTATTTGGAAAATACCAAGAGGATAAAACCACTTGTTTATTGTATTGTATAGAGATTGTCTTGCTTACGTATAAATTATAACCCAACAAAGTGGTCACTAAATGTCAAAACCAACTAGATTCCAGGTCATCTTTAGCTTATCTTACTAATATCTTTTGACAAAATCCAAAATTAATCTTGCATAAGCACAAGGACTAACATGTATATAAATATACCCTAGAGTAGTAGGTAATCCATCGCCCATATTATTGAGAGCAACTAGCAATATAGAAAGTGGAATATAGTAGCAACAATAGAGCAGCAATGGCGGCTAAGATATTTTCCCTCCTTATGTTCTTTACTCTTTCTGCATGTGCTACTACCGCAACCATTTTCCCGCAATGCTCACAAGCTCCTATAGCTTCCCTTTTCCCCCATACCTCCCACCAGTGTCAGCTTCAGTATGTGAAAATCCAATTCTTCAACCCTACAGGCTCCAACAGGCAATTGCATCCAGCATCTTACCTTTATCACCCTTGTTTCAACAACCGTCGGCCTTATTGCATGAGCTATCTTTGGTGCAGTCCTTGGTACAAAGCATTAGGGCACAACAACTGGAGCAACTTGTGCTACATGTGATCAACCAAGTAGCTCTGGCAAACCTTGCTCCCTACTCTCAGCAACAGCATTTTCTTCCATTCAACCAACTGGCTGCATTGAACCCTGTTGCTTATTTGCAGCAGCAACAACTACTGCCATTCAGCCAGCTAGTTGCTGCCTACACTCAACAACATCAAGTTCTTCCATTCAACCAACTGGCTGCACTGAACCCTGCTGCTTATTTGCAACAACAACTACTACCTCCATTCGGTCAGCTAGCTGCTGCAAGTCCTGCTACCTTCTTGACACAGCAACAATTGCTACCATTCTACCCACAGGTTGTGGCTAATGTTGCCACCCTCTTACAACTACAACACTTGTTGCCATTGATCCAACTTGCTCTAACAAACCCAGCAACCTCCTACCAACAACACATCATTGGTGGTGCCCTCTTTTAGATTGCTTATGAGTTGTAATTCAATAGTGAAGCTTTTTTGTTGATGTATGTGGCCTCCTAGAAATAAGAAATTACATCTCTAGATTCCTATGTGCAACTGGTCTCCAAGGGTGTTCGATAATTATTTTTTCCTAAGATCAGGAGTAGCGAGCTATAAATCATCCTTATAGTACTCGGTTCACTAAGAATTACAACACAAAACATCATGAGGATGGTATAATCTCCAAAAAAACGTAGTTTGTTAGGTGGGTCCCTATAGCCATACAAAATGTGCACCTATTAGGCATGTCGATCGAAACGTCTGATACATAGGTTTTGTGACCCTATCGATATTTTATGTGCTTCTTATAATACTATATTTTATTCAAATACTAATACTTATTACTAGTAAAATATAAAATTTAATTAGCTTGAAAACTAATCATTAAAAATTCTATCATAACTAGATTGAGCTTAATAAATATAAATTTTATGAATGGTCAATGACAATTATACTCGCTTTCATTGTAGGTTTGATTGTAAATATGCTCAAACCAATGCCTCTTAGTATGACCAAAACAAACAAAAATTAACTAGTGTCCATTATCTATCTAAGGTCGACAAAAATGACCAATTTCCGTGGTCTTATCTAAAAGCCCGCAGAAATTATTTTGGTTCACAAAAGTTTCTTTTCCCTGCTGTGAGGTGCTATACATATGCAGGTCTTGTTTCACATAAGGAGTTAGCCCATAAAAGAAACGTTTTGATATGGATTGTTATGGAGGGCCATACCAACTGTGTCTGCCATCTCAATGCAACCAACATCTAAGCAGTCTTTAATTAAACTATTACGGTGACAAAACTTAGACTTAAAGAACAAAGTTTAAGTCATAAAAGCGCTATTTCCAATCATTCGCATACATGTTGTATTCATTTGGTACCTAAAAACCTAAACATAAGAAGAGCGGTCATCTCATAAGAATCCCTGAATAAATTACTAGAACACCAAATAAATAGTAGTTTTAATTTTGTCTAGAACCGAGAAAACTTGAATATGCCTTAGCTGGGAAAAATAGTGAATTGTAGCTTCCTTCACTACAGCAACCATTATCCCTTGAGTAGTGTCAACTGCCTTATTCCATCGTATATAGCTCATAGTAGTTGCTTGTGGGAATTGAAAACTTGATCCTACAATTCAACATCGGCTCTTGCCTGCATGGTTGTTGTTTATACATGTGCAGAAGAAAATCATCAGCACTCGTCATCACACTTCGGTCTTCAAAGGATGACCCACTATTACTAATGTCCATTTTGTCAGCAGGATTAATCTCCAACTACGATTGAGGATACGCCATCTAAGGTAGATTGTGTGCACTACACTTCATGGTGCAATTATGGGCATATCTAATGATTAGTTCTCCTTGTTAGTATACATGATCACTTGCTATCTTGAGCTACTAGTCTATTTGTATAGCACTAGTCATATGGCTAGCATCACATTTATTCTTCCCAAAATTGTCATACTTTCATGGTATCATGAGTCTCTCTCTCTCTCTCTCTCTCTCTCTCTCTCTCTCTCTCTCTCTGCGACCCTCGCTTCCGCTCCCTAGCCATTGTCGTTCCTCACCCACTACCACTAGTACACAGAAGCTCTATAGTGGCGGTCCAAGAGCTATTTACACTGGCGTTTTTCAGTGCCGCCAGTACTAGGGGCCAGTAGAAATCGGTCTTTTTTACAGACGGTTGTTTGCCAACCACAAGTGTAAATATCATTACCACTAGCGGTTTTCTTTAGCAGCCCGCCAGTGTAAATATCATTAGCACTGGCGGTTTGTTTAAGAAACCGCATGTAGAAATATTATTATCACTGGCGGTGTCTTAAGCAGCCCGCCTATGAAAATGTTGTCTCCACATGCGGTTTCTTAAGAAAACCGCCAGTGCTAATATTATTAGCACTGGCGGTTTTCTTTAGCAGCCCGCTAGTGTAAATGTTGTCTTCACATGCGGTTTCTTAAGAAAACCGCCAGTGCTGGTAATATTAGCACTGGCGGTTTTCTTAAGTAGCCCGCCAGTGTAAATATATTTAGCATTGGCGGTTTGATTAAGAAACCGCATGTGGAAACATCATTTTCACAGGCGGGTTGCTTAAGACACCGGCAGTGGAAAGATTATTATCACTGGCGGGTTTATTAGCTTCCCGCCAGTATAAGTTTCCTGCCTTTTTCAAATTTTCAAACTAAACTGAATTTTCACTGCGGGCTGCTTAAGAAAACGTCTGTGGAAACATTATTATCACTGGCGGTTTTCTTTAGCAGCTCGCCAGTGGAAATAATATTAGCACTGGCGGTCTGCTTACCATTTCAAACAAAACTGAATTTTATACACAGATCTGTTTACAATATATTCTTTACAACACATATTTTTCTGTTTACACTATACATTTTCAATCAATCAAAACTTAATTAAATTCGATACATTCTATACATCAAAACTGAACATATAAGTTTTCACCTATGCTCTAGCTAGTAACTATCTCGTTTAAGAGATAGTCTACTAACTTTTGTTAATATTCTAAACTCTGGCATAGCTAATGTACTGGAAGCGTCGTGATATTTCTCTTCAGCTGGAATGACCTCTTTTAATATGAATGTGCATAGGTTTTCAACTATACCATACAATGCAGCTTCGGTCAAGTTCTCCGGATTTCCTTTTTGAAATTCCTGTAAAGGAAGCTTATAAACATCATCTATTCACATTTGCATCGTTAATTTACAAATACAAACATGACTATTACTAATAATACCTTGCTAGGGTTTGTGATGTATCGTCCGTTCATTCTCATAAACTCGCACGCATAGAACCCACATAGGACCGATCCTTATGGTTGCTTGTGGCACTACATACATAACAGGAGAGATTGGTCATTTAGTTGCAGCATTGTGTATGATATGTATTCATAAATTCACATACTTACCGGCCAGTGATGATGGATGTCTAATGGAACACATTTTTTGGTCTTGTCGTACTTTCCACCTTTAAACTTATAGAACCTAAATGCTCTGTGATCTCAAGTAGAATCTCCATGTTATTTCAAAATTTTCTCAACGATATAAGTATGCATGCATGCATAGAAAAGACTTACTGCTCTAAGATACTAAGGAATTTTGCATAGGTTGAAGGGTCATAGTTCAAGGAGTCGAGCACCAGCACCTTTCCAACCTTAGGATAAATAAGGAAGCATATCCAGTGGTCCCTGTACGAACCAAATTAATTTGTGATGCATGTGTATTGAAATTATTATTTTTTTATGCAAAATCACACTTACTTAAAGTTGTAGGGGGCCATTATAGCTTCCCTGTCTTGAAATTTAAGCATTGCATTTGCTATGTAGGTGACGTATCTTGCTTCAAAATTATTCTTCATAATATTTATGCAATGCTAAACTTCTTCGTCCGTCTTTCCCTTTAACTCTTCATTGTCTTAGCCGATTCTGAAAGTGTGGCTTTCCTCACATATCAGTATTGGGTTCGGATACCCAATCCTTTTACCAGCATTAGCATCGGGCTTGGTACCGTACAGGATCTCTTGTTGGTCATGTTGCATTCTACAAGTCATACATGCTTGTGTCAGATATTGAAAATTAATAACACATAGATGTGGAAATATGAGCGACACTTACAGTGCAAACAGAGTCACAAGTTGCACGTCGAGTTTCTAAAGGTTCATCATTAACCACATATCCTCGAATGCAAGAAAGGCCTTTTGGTCCGAACAATAAAAGCATGGTCTGGTATATGCACACTAATGGCGTCCATGCAAACTGATGATGCACACATGTACCAGTCATGCAACCTTTTAATACAAGCAGGGACCTTCCTCAGTTTCTCAAGAGTTAGTAGAGGTCTGGCCGGCACATAATGTTTAGGCACATTTTTATAATCTGCCTTAGTTGGGATCTTTATCTTTGCGGCCATTTCCTTAGCTTTTTCTGCAGACTCCTCGTGCTCAGCCAAATCAATAGTACGTGACATGAGGTCCCGTCCAATCCCTTTCAAAAATCGAGCTATGCCAGCAGTAGTAGCTTTACTCTTCTTTTTCTCGAATGTGGACACCAATTTTGGTAGAGGGAATTTAGCTTTCTTTGATTGTCGTGAATCCCTTGATGGCTGTGGAGAAGGTGGTGGTGTCCTAAATGTTGATGCCTATGGCGGAGACGGTGGATTAGAAAGAGGATGAGGAGCAGCATGGGAAGATTGTGGAGCTGATGATGGATGTAAAGGTACTAAAGTTTGAGGAGGCGGAGATGGTTGGGGATGAGATGACGACGGCGTTGGTGGATCAACCAATTCGACATCCCTTCGAGGCCAAAGGATGAAATTTTTGATGGCTTGTCCAAGTGTCTCGATTCCTTCGGGCCCAGGGATGTCTAGCATGTTGTCCTCAGATCCTTGGACGACCATCGTCACTTCTACCCTGCAATAATCATCTGGTATGTCACTTCCATAAACTTACGTCCTAGCATCGCAATGCCTATTCCCACTTTCTTTGTGCGATTATTGTTAATACCATATCTTATAACCAGTGTGCACGTCACTGGCCTTGTTATGTCATCAACTGGATAACAGACCTTATTTCCCATTGACGCGACAGAGCTTGGGACGGTTGTACAATAGGTGCAAGCCGGCGGTTGAGCTGCTGGAATTATTTTCAGTTGTGGAGTGGTCATCTATTGAACAGACATCACACTTGCCAACTGCTGCATCAATTCTGGTGGAGGATTTGATAGCATTTGAGACTCAAGTCTTTGAACTCTTTCTTTGCCTCCTGCTTAAAATAATCCGACAACTCTTGTTTCTATCGATCACGTTTCTTGTATAAATCTTCCCACTGTGGTCCGAATCCTTCCTTCCATCCTTCCTTAGACGAGATTCCTCGTACATGGCCTAGATGCTCAGGGTTACCGAGACCAGCCATTAGGATGTCTCTCTCTCTTCGTGGCTTAAATGATCCTTGGCTCTGCTTAGCTGCCATTGCATATATGTTTTTCGCAACTTCTTCGACATTTGGATCATCAAAAGATACACCAGACTCAGTTTGCCTGGGTTTTCTAGCACGGATCCAATTTGCTGTTCTTTCACCAAGTTGCTCGGAAAGCGTCGGCAACCCTGCGGTCTTCTTGTCTCCATTTAGAAAATTGAAGCTTGTAACCACCTGTGCCTAAGTGGTGGTGGTACTTGTTCTTCTTAGATAGTTCTGAATTTGCCTCGCTTAGAGATATGAATTCAGGACTGCTCCTCTGCTCTAGAAATACTGCCCACTGACCTTCTGAGATTTTATATTTTTTGTCGGGTTTAGGCCTTTCTTTGCAAATTTTGTATTTGTCGGGGACCATAATTAGGGGTACCCTCAAGGCCCCTAAATCTCAGCTGGTAACCCCCATCAGCACGAAGCTGCAAAGGCCTGATGGGTGCGATTAAGTCAAGGATCGGTCCATCCAAGGGACATGATCATGCCTCGCCCGAGCCTAGCCTCGGGCAAGGGAAGCCGACCCCGGAGAACCTACGTCTCGCCCGAGGACCCCCCTCCAGCAACGGGCACACTATCGGCTCGCCCGAGGCCCAGTCTTCACCGAGAAGCAACCTTGGCCACATCGCCACGCCGACCGACCAAATCGCAGAAGCATTTAATGCAAAGGTGGTCTGATACCTTTATCCTGACGCACGCCCTCCAATCGACAGAGCCGAAGTGACCGCAGTCACTTCGCCGCTCTACTGACCGGTCTGACAAGAGGACAGCACCGCCTGCGCCGTTCCAGCTGCTGAGCCATCCGACAGAGTGAAGCTGACAGCAGCCCAGGCCGGCCTCGGGCGTCATAGGAAACTCTGCCTCGCCCGACCCCAGGGCTCGGACTCGGGCTCAGCCCCGGAAGACGGCGAACTCCGCTCCGCCCGACCCAGGGCTCGGACTCGGGCTCAGCCCCGGAAGACGGCGAACTCCGCTCCGCCCGACCCAAGGCTCGGACTCGGGCTCAGTCCCGGAAGACGGCGAACTCCGCTCCGCCCGACCCAGGGCTCGGACTCGGGCTCAGCCCCGGAAGACGGCGAACTCCGCTCCGCCCGACCCAGGGCTCGGACTCGGGCTCAGCCCCGGAAGACGACGAACTCTGCCTCGCCCGACCCCAGGGCTCAAACTCAGCCCTGGCCTCAGCCGACGGTCTCCGCCTCGCCCAACCTAGGGGCTCGGACTCGACCACGGCCACGGAAGACAGACTCAACCTCGACCTCGGAGGAGCCTCCACATCGCCCAACCTAGGGCGCGGACCGACCATGTCGACAAGAGGCACCATCATTACCCTACCCCGAGCTGACTCAGGCTACGGGGAACAAGACCGGCGTCCCATCTGGCTCGCTCCGCCAGATAGGCAATGATGGCGCCCCTCACGCCCTGTGACGACGGCGGCTCTCGGCCCCCTTACGAAAGCAAGAGGACGTCAGAAAGGACTCGACAGCCCCAACAGCTGTCCTCTCGCCAGGCTCTAGCACTCCTCCGACGGCCACGACACCACACGAACCGGGTGCCAAAACCTCTCCGGCTGCCACGACGGCATGTACTTAGGGCGCTAGCTCTCCTCCGCTAGACACGTAGCGCTCTGCTACGCTCCCCATTGTACACCTGGATCCTCTCCTTACGCCTATAAAAGGAAGGACCAGGGCCCTCTTACAGAGGGTTGGCCCGCGCGGGGAAGGACGGGACGGCGCTCGCGCAAGGCCGCTCGCTCCCACTCCCGCGTGGACGCTTGTATCCCCCTACTGCAAGCGCACCTGACTCAGGCGTGGGGCTAACACGAAGGCCGCGGGATCCACTCTGTCACGCCTGCCTCCCTCCAGTTACCTCCTTTCCCCCCTTCGCGTTCCGCCTTGCGTCGACCCATCTGGGCTGGGGCACACGGCGACAATTTACTCGTCGGTCCAGGGACCCCCCGGGTTTCGAAACACCGACAGTTGGCGTGCCAGGTAGGGGTCTGCTGCGTGTTGACGAACAGCTTCCCGTCAAGCTCCAGATGGGCAGTCTCCAGCAACCTTTCCAGCCTGGGACGGTGCTCCGTTTCGGGAATCTTGAGTTCATGTCCCTCGACGGCAGCTACGACATGATACTCCTTCCCCCACCGTGCGACAGCGACAACGGCGGTCGACAACCCGCTCGCCGGCGGGGAAATCGACGTCGCCTTCCCCACGTGGTGGAAGGACGACATTCGGGCTTGTCCCGTCCCCTCCCCCGCCGACGGAGGAGGAGGCGGGGCAACCAAGGCCAAGCGGGAAGCGGCACCTCGTTGGCTGTCGAGCGAGTCGACGGCGCCAGCGCCCCAACAGAGGGCACGTCGGGCATCAATCTCGCGTCTGAGACGAAGACGGGCGCCGCCTCCCTGCAACACGCCAATCTCAAGCAAACGCACGATGCCAGCACGCTCGCAAAGGACTTGTTTGGCGTCACCCTCGTACCTGAGACAACGGTGCAGTCAGTCCCAGACGCGACCTCGTCACCGACCGTCGACCGAAAGGTACCGACCGATTCCCGTCTCGTGTCTTTTGGATTCGGCCTCGACCCACCAAGCGACTCTGCTTCGGTGAGCACTCTCTTAGAGGCGAGTCCAAACCATCTGGGGTATCGTGTGCGGTCACCCTGGGACCGACTGACGGCCGACTCGACCTACGAGCCCTCGGGGTCCGAGGAAGATGGCGAGCCCGACCTCTGTTGGGATTTCTCTAGACTTGGTAACCCCAGTGCCGTGCGGGACTTCATGACCGCATGTGACTACTGCCTTTCCGACTGTTCCGACGGCAGCCGCGGCCTCGACAATGAGGACCGCGGCCCAAGTCGTGAATGTTTCCACGTCGATCTAGGGGGTCCCGGCGAAGGCAACCATCTCGGTATGCCGGAAAACGGCGATCCCCCTAGGCCCGCGCCTCGCGATGACATCCTTCGAGAGCTAGCTGTGGTCCCCGTCCCGGCGGGGGATCCTGACCCACAGCTTGAGCATATCCACGAGAGGCAGGCCAGGCTCGACGAGGGAGCAGGAACGCTTGTGTCGATCCGCCGGGACATCGGGCAGGAATGGGCGGTCCAACCCCCGGCCGGAGAAGCGCGTCATCTCCCCCAGGACATCCAGCACCGCATCGCTGACGACGTCAGGGTGAGGCCGCCACCGGATTCCAGCGGAGTCGGCCGGAACCTGGCTGCAGCGGCAATACTCCTCCGCGTGATGCCGGAGCCATCAACCACCGAAGGGCGACGTATCTAGGGAGAGCTCAAGAATCTCCTGGAGGACGCCGCGGTCCGATGGGCCGAGAGCTCTGCCTCCCGAAGGCAGGGGTTCCCCTCGGAACATCGCGCCACGACTTCTCGATTCATGCGGGAAGCCTCGGTCCACTCCGGGCGCACGCGCAACACAGCGCCTGCAGTCCCGGGTCGCCTCGGCAACGAGCGTCATCATCACAGCCGTCGGGCCCACCTCGACGATAGGGCGCGCCGAGGCTACCACCCCAGGCGTGGGGGATGCTACGACAGCGGGGAGGATCGGAGTCCTTCGCCCGAACCACCCGGTCCGCAGGCTTTCAGTCGCGCCATACGACGGGCACCGTTCCCGACTCGGTTCCGAACCCCGACTACTATCACAAAGTACTCGAGGGAGACGAGACCGGAACTGTGGCTCGCGGACTATCGGCTAGCCTACCAACTGGGTGGAACGGACGATGACAACCTCATCATCCACAACCTCCCCCTGTTCCTCTCCGACATCGCTCGAGCCTGGCTGGAGCACCTGCCCCCGGGGCAGATCTCCAACTGGGACGACCTGGTCCAAGCCTTCGCCGGCAATTTCCAGGGCACATACGTGCGCCCTGGGATCTCCGAAGCTGCCGCCAGCAGCCGGGAGAGTCTCTCCGGGACTACATCCGGCGATCCTCGAAGCAGCGCACAGAGCTGCCCAACGTCACCGATTCAGATGTCATTGGTGTGTTCCTCGCCGGCACCACCTGTCGCGACCTGGTGAGCAAGCTGGGTCGCAAGACCCCCACCAGGGCCAGCGAGCTGATGGACATCGCCACCAAGTTCGCCTCTGGCCAGGAGGCGGTTGAGGCCATCTTTCGGAAGGACAAGCAGCCCCAGGGCCGCCCACCGGAAGATGCTCCCGAGGCATCAACTCAGCGCGGCGCCAAGAAGAAGGGCAAGAAGAAGTCGCAAGCGAAACGCGACGCCGCCGACGCGGACCTTGTCGCCGCCGCCGAGCACAAGAACCCTCGGAAACCTCCCGGAGGTGCCAACCTCTTCGACAAGATGCTCAAGGAGCCGTGCCCCTATCATCAGGGGCCCGTCAAGCACACCCTTGAGGAGTGTGCCATGCTTCGACGACACTTCCACAAGGCCGGGCCACCCACGGTGGGTGGCAAGGCCCTCGACAACGCGAAGGAGGAAGATCACAAGGCAGGAGGTTTCCCCGAGGTCCGCGACAGCTTCATGATCTATGGCGGGCAAGTGGCGAACGCCTCGGCTCGGCACCGCAAGCAAGAGCGTCGGGAGGTCTGCTCGGTAAAGGTGGCGGCGCCACTCTACCTAGACTGGTCCGACAAGCCCATCACCTTCGACCAGGCCGACCATCCAGACTACGTGCCGAGCCCGGGGAGATACCCACTCGTTGTCGACCCCATCATCGGCAACGTCAGGCTCACCAAGGTCCTCATGGACGGAGGCAGCAGCCTCAACATCATCTACGCCGAGACCCTTGGGCTCCTGCGGATCGATCTATCCTCGGTCCGGACGAGCGCTGCGCCTTTCCACGGGATCGTCCCCGGGAAGCGCGTTCGACCCCTCGGACAACTCGACCTACCCGTCTGCTTCGGGACGCCCTCCAACTTTCAAAAGGAGACCCTCACGTTCGAAGTGGTCGGGTTTCGAGGAACCTACCACGTAGTGCTGGGGAGGCCATGCTACGCCAAGTTCATGGCCATCCCCAACTACACCTACCTCAAGCTCAAGATGCCAGGCCCCAACGGGGTCATCACCGTCGGGCCCACGTACCGGCATGCATACGAATGCGATGTGGAGTGCGTGGAGTACGCCGAGGCCCTCGCCGAATCCGAGGCCCTCATCGCTGACCTGGAGAGCCTCTCTAGGGAGGCGCCCAACGTGAAGCGCCACACCGGCAACTTTGAACCAGCGGAGACGGTCAAGTCCGTCCCTCTCGACCCCTGCAACGACGCCTCCAAGCAGATCCGGATCGGCTCCGAGCTCGACCCCAAATAGGAAGCAGTGCTCGTCGACTTTCTCTGTGCAAACGCTGACGTTTTCGCGTGGAGTCCCTTGGACATGCCCGGCATACCGAGGGAAGTCGCCGAGCACTCTCTGGATATTCGAGCTGGGGCCCGACCCGTGAAGCAGCCTCTGCGCCGATTCGACGAAGAAAAGCGCAGAGCCATAGGCGAGGAGATCCACAAGCTACTAGCGGCAGGGTTCATCAAAGAGGTATTCCATCCCGAGTGGCTTGCCAACCCTGTGCTTGTGAGAAAGAAAGGGGGGAAATGGCGGATGTGTGTAGACTACACTGGTCTAAACAAAGCATGTCCGAAGGTTCCCTACCCTCTTCCTCGCATCGATCAGATCGTGGATTCCACTGCTGGGTGTGAAACCCTATCTTTCCTCGATGCCTACTCAGGGTATCATTAGATCAGGATGAAGGAGTCCGACCAGCTCGCGACTTCATTCATCACACCCTTCGGCATGTACTGCTATGTTACAATGCCGTTTGGTTTGAGGAATGCGGGGGCAACGTACCAGCAATGCATGAACCATGTGTTTGGTGAACACATCGGCCGAACGGTTGAGGCCTACGTCGATGACATCGTAGTCAAGACGAGGAAGGCCTCCGACCTCCTTTCCGACCTTGAAGTGACATTCCAATGTCTCAAGGCGAAAGGCGTGAAGCTTAATCCCGAAAAGCGTGTCTTAGGGGTCCCCCGAGGCATGCTCTTGGGGTTCATAGTCTCCGAGCGGGGCATCGAAGCCAACCCGGAGAAGATTGCAGCCATCACCAGCATGGGGCCAATCAAGGACTTGAAAGGCGTACAGAGGGTCATGGGATGTCTCACGGCTCTGAGCCGCTTCATCTCCCGCCTCGGCGAAAGAGGTCTGCCTCTGTACCGCCTCTTAAGGAAAGCTGAGTGCTTCACTTGGACTCCCGAGGCCGAGGAAGCCCTCGGGAACCTGAAGGCGCTCCTCACGAACGCGCCCATCTTGGTGCCCCCCGCTGCCGGAGAAGCTCTCTTGATCTACGTCGCCGCAACCACCCAGGTGGTTAGCGCCGCGATCGTGGTTGAGAGACGAGAAGAAGGGCATGCATTGCCCGTCCAGAGGCCAGTCTACTTCATCAGTGAGGTACTGTCCGAGACCAAGATCCGCTACCCACAAATCTAGAAGCTGCTGTACGCGGTGATCCTGACACGGTGGAAGTTGCGACACTACTTCGAGTCTCATCCGGTGACTGTGGTGTCATCCTTCCCCCTGGGAGAGATCATCCAGTCCCGAGAGGCCTCGGGTAGGATTGCGAAGTGGGCGGTGGAGATCATGGGCGAGACGATCTCGTTCGCCCCCCGGAAGGCCATCAAGTCCCAGGTCCTGGCGGACTTCATGGCTGAATGGGCCGACACCCAGCTCCCGACGGCTCCGATCCAACCGGAGCTCTGGACCATGTTTTTCGATGGGTCGCTGATGAAGACGGGGGCCGGCGCAGGCCTCCTCTTCGTCTCGCCCCTCGGGAAGCACCTACGCTACGTGCTACGCCTCCACTTCCCGGCGTCCAACAACGTGGCAGAGTACGAGGCTCTGGTAAACGGGTTGCGAATCGCCATCGAGCTAGGGGTCCGACGCCTCGACGCTCGCGGTGACTCACAGCTCGTCATCGACCAAGTCATGAAGAACTCCCACTGCCGCGACCCGAAGATGGAAGCCTACTGCGATGAGGTTCGGCGCCTGGAAGACAAGTTCTACGGGCTCGAGCTCAACCACATCGCCCGACGCTACAACGAGACTGCGAACGAGCTGGCTAAAATAGCCTCAGGACGAACAACAGTTCCCCCGGACGTATTCTCCCGAGACCTGCATCAACCCTCCGTCAAGACCGAGGACACGCCCGAGCCCGAGGCACCTTTGGCTCCGCCCGAGGCACCTTCGGCTCCGCCCGAGGCACCCTCGGCTCAGTCCGAGGTACCCTCGGCCCAGTCCAAGGTACCCTCGGCACGGTCCGAGGTACCCTCGGCCCCCAAGGGTGAGGCACTGTGCGTCGAGGGGGAACCAAGCGAGATCACGCCTAATCAAAGCTGGCAGACCCCGTACCTGCAATATCTCCACCGAGGGGAGCTGCCCCTCGACCGAGCCAAAGCTCGACAGTTGGCGCGGCGCGCCAAGTCTTTCGTCTTGCTGGGAGACGGGAAGGAGCTCTACCACCGCAGCCCCTCAGGCATCCTCCAGCGATGCATTTCCATCGCCAAAGGCCAGCAGCTCTTGCAAGAGATACACTCGGGGGCTTGCGGCCATCATGCAGCACCTCGAACCCTCGTTGGAAACGCCTTCCGACAAGGATTCTACTGGCCGACGGCGGTGGCCGACGCTACTAGAATCGTCCGCACCTGCGAAGGGTGTCAGTTCTACGCGAGGCAGACCCACCTGCCCGCTTAGGCTCTGCAGACCATACACATCACCTGGCCGTTTGCTGTGTGGGGTCTGGACCTCGTTGGCCCCTTGCAGAAGGCACCCGGGGGCTACACGCACCTGTTGGTCGCCATCAACAAATTCTCCAAGTGGATCGAGGTCCGACCCCCTAAACAGCATCAGGTCCGAACAGGCGGTGGCGTTCTTCACCAACATCATCCATCGCTTTAGGGTCCCGAACTCCATCATCACTGACAACGGTACCCAGTTCACCGGCAGAAAGTTCCTGGACTTCTGCGAGGATCACCACATCCAGGTGGACTGGGCTGTCGTGGCTCACCCCATGACGAATGGGCAAGTGGAGCGGGCCAACGGCATGATCCTACAAGGACTCAAGCCTCGGATCTACAACGACCTCAACAAGTTCGGCAAGCGATGGATGAAGGAACTCCCCTCGGTGGTCTGGAGTCTGAGGACAACGCCAAGCCGAGCCATGGGCTTCACACCGTTCTTTCTAGTCTATGGGGCCGAGGCCAACTTGCCCACAGACCTAGAATACGGTTCCTCGAGGGCGAGGGCCTACACCGACCAAAGCAACCGAGCCAACCGAGAAGACTCACTGGACCAACTGGAGGAGGCTCGGGACATGGCCTTACTACACTCGATGCGGTACCAGCAGTCCCTGTTACGCTACCACGCCCGAGGGGTTAGGTCCCGAGACCTCCAGGTGGGTGACCTGGTGCTTCGGCTGCGACAAGACACCCGAGGGCGGCACAAACTCACGCCTCCCTGGGAAGGGCCGTTCGTCATCGCCAAGATCCTGAAGCCCGGAACATACAAGCTGGCCAACAGCCAAGGCGAGGTCTACAGCAACGCTTGGAACATCCAACAGCTACGTCGCTTCTACCCTTAAGATGCTTTCAAGTTGCTCGTATACCTCATTCACACACCAAGTCTGGTCATCAAGGAAGGGTCAGCCTTGCCTCGGCAAAGCCCGACCCTCCCTCGGGGGCTAGAAGGGGGCAACCCCCTCTGCGTTGAAATTTTCCTCGAAAAAAAAAACTTTTCTGCCAGAATGCCTTTCATGCTCTTCGACTACTTCAAAAGTGGATCCTGAAAACGACGGAGTACACGTAAGCAGCCAAGGCTGACCGAGCCGAGGGACTCCTACGCCTCCGGGATTCGGATACCTCACTCATCACCTTCTGCGATAAGTAACTCGCGCTCGGATAAGTGACTCCGCGGACCGAACAAGTCTTCATGCTCGAGAGCTCCTCTGCCGAAATGAATTTTCGGGCCTTCTCGACTGTGTCGGTAACAGAACCCTATGGATGAGTAAGAGCGCGCGTAAGCGGCAAGGCCGACCGAGCCGAGGGATTCCTACGCCTCCGGGATACGGATTCCTCACTCATCGCCTTCCGTGAAAAGCAACTCTCGCCCGCATAAACAATTCTGTTACCGACAAATGAGTCCGGATACTCGAAACAAGAGGAAAAGGAACGCAGCTTTACAACACGACGACGGTGTGTTTAGGCCTCAGCGGCCGCAGAAAACATACACACACTACAAGACAACCTGATCCTGCAGGCTCGGACGTCGACAGCCGAAGGGGGCAACAGCACCCTCGGCACCAACTACACCTTTGGCGGGGTCTGATCTAGCCTCGGACGGTGACGCGGTCGGAGGGCCCCCACTCTGAAGGACGACATCAGCACCACACCCGGGCCATCGCCGCCAGGGTCTTCTTCGAGAATCCAGCCCGAGCAGGCGGCTCGGCCGGTCACCCCGAGGCCTCGGCCAGCTGACCCCCAAAGACATCAGCTCGGCTTGTGGCCTCGGCAACTCAACTCCGGCGTCGGCTCCGCCAGTGGGCGACCCGGCCAGGCTCTGGCCAACTACACCTCCTTTTCGAAGCCAACTCTGCCTCCGTCCGTGCTGACACCGCTACCTCCGGCTTCGGCTCATCGAAGGGCGGCCGAGGGTTTCCTTTAGCTAAGCAAGAGAAGCCTCGGACAGCAAGGCCGACCGAGCCGAGGGACTCCTACTCCTCCGGGATACGGATACCTCACTCGTCACCTTTGCACAAGGCAACTCACACCCGGTGAAGCGGTTCAGATAATCGACAAGGCGAGTCTTAGTGCTCGAATCGAAGAAAAAACACGGCTCCATGCCGAAAATACATACATGTTCAGGCCTCGACAGCCGCAATGAACAAAGCACCGGCACTCAAGGTGCCATTACAAACGGAGCTCCGATTCCGTCTCCGTGGGAACAAACAACCCCCCAAGATTGGGGGACCCGCGGAGCAATTGAGGGCCGACGGGTGGCTCGCCGCCTCCCGATCCGGCAACAGCGACAACGACCCCCGCCCCGGGCGATGAAGCAGCTTCAGCAACGGCTTCGGGGCGGGTGCTACGGTAGGAGGGCTCTCGTTCACCGAGGACGAGAATCAGCCATTCAAGCCGGGAGACGGAGGCCCAGGGGTGCGGGCGGAGTTGGCAATCTCGTCGATAGAGAAGCCTTCTCCGGCTGCCACCGCCTCAACACCGCGCCAGCGGGCGCCGGACGCCTCAAAGCGCACCGGTAGGTCCTCGCCCTCGCCGGAGCCGCCCAGAACATGAGCGCCGCCCTCGCGGCACACGACGCGCTGGGCGACCCACCGACGCGGCTGTCGGCGCGAGGAAGGCCTGGACGTGGCCGGCCCGCACGCGGCGCGACCATCATCCGGACGGAGGACGGAATGCTGCACCCTGGCTGAGCAGCGGCGGTCCGCCTACCCCGGCATGGCTGAGGGAGGCCTCCGCGGAGCTGGAAGATGCCTTTCTCCCCCAGACGCCGGGGGAAGAAAAGGGTTACCGACCCATGCGGAGGCGGCCCCCCGACTCGCCTCACCCTCCGCCCCAGCAAGGATGATGAAGATCCTTGAAGCCGAGGGCGGGGCGGAGGCCGCAGCCTAGTTTGCTCCTCCCCACCCAGAGGCTGGTGGTCACCATCTTGGGTGACCACCGGCGAGGGGGTGCAGCCGGGCTGCATGATGAAAAGCCTTGAAGCCGAACGATGGCTAAAAGGTACCAACTTCCGCGAAGTTGCGTCCCTCCGACGACAAGATGGAAGGATTTTGGGCGTCCCCCGCCCGGGGGCTCGGGAGGTGGAAAGACACGATGCATGAGGGGAGCGCAAAGACATGGTTGCCCTCCAAGGGGGTCACCCCCCTTTTAAAGGCGACTCTCTCCACTTGCGTCCTCAACCGTTGCAGGTTGAGTCTTCTCCAACACGCTCCAAGATTCTCCCCCCCCCCCACGGCGCGGGGGCTAGGTCCCACACGTCATGCAAGCCGGTCCAGGGGAGAAGAAGCCAAACCGTCACGCGCGCGCGGTGCATGCAACCACCCGGCGGTTACAAGCACTCCTCCACTTTCGCCCAGACCAGCGGGTGAAAGGGCGGACAGCCATGCAGGCGGCATGCAACCGTGCCAAGTGAGCGCACCCCTTCGACTCCAACGAGCCCAGCATGGAGGTCCAGGCCCACGCGTCACGCAACCGGCGCGCCGGTTGCTACGTGTGAGCAACTGCACCGCCACTCACGCCACTACCGCGCCTCCTCGACTGCGGAGTCAATATCGCGACTCGAGGCAACCCTGCGGTGCCAGCCAAGCGCGACGGTCAAACGCGGTCAAAATTGGGCCGGCAGTAATGGCGGTGACAGGCGGGCAGAAGCAGCGGTCACGTCGTCAGCCAAGCTCACGTCCCATCCAGGGGCAGCAGGGGAGCCCTCTCTCACGGCGTGAAGACGGTGCGCCCGTGATCCGTTCCTCGAACGGCTCGCGCACGCGCAACGGCCGCCCCGCGAACCGCTCGCCCCGTCGCATTAACTCCGCGGCGGGACAAGCGGCGTCTCTGGCAGGGGAAGCAAGCGACGCTTCGCCTTTGCCATAATGACCGCGTCGAAAAAGGTACGCCACGTCATTCGATTTCGTGTCCTTTTCCTTTTCCTCTTTCTCTCTCTTACAACAGGGACCGGGAAAGGGGGATACCCCGAAAAGGACCCTTCTCCGTGAAGGGAACAGGCTCCGAACCTCCCTACTGATCAGAGGTTCGAAGGCTGGCCCCTCAGAGGGGTTCAACAGCCGCCTCAGAGCACGTGGGCTCCACACCCACTACTGGTCAGAGGTTCGATGGCCGGCCCCTCGAAGGGTTCAACGGCCGCCTCAGGCCACTCGGGCTCCGTGCCCACTACTGATCAGGGGTTCGTAGGCTGGCCCTCGAAGGGTTCACAGTCGCCTCAGACACAGAGCGAGGGATGACCATGGGTACGTTCGATACATAACCAAGGCTCGGGCTACGCTCCCGAGGTACCCTAGGACATTTCCGAGACCAGCGGGAACGATCTTGTAACGGAATCCCATCAGAGGGAGGCATCGAGCCCTCAGACCCCGTCGACAGGGGACCGGGTCTGGCAGATCACCCGTAGGTACTTTTGGGCGCGCCTCTGGGCCTCTAGCCGACCCCTATCAAATGGGGCACGGACGTCCGCTCGGATTACCCGCCAGCAGCTCACCGGAAACACCATGTTCGGCGCCCTCCGAGGACAACATGGCGCTTCCCCCCCCCCCCCTCCTCCTTGCGGAAAGGCGACGCAGGGGCGTATGTAAAAAAGACGAGTTTGTCCTTGACCGTCCTCTCGCCCTGTGCAGAGGCTCGGGGGCTGCTCTCGCAAACCCGGCTCCGACCAAACCGTTGACAGCGTCAACGTACCAGCCCGAGAACTTGGGACCCGACCGTGCACTCGGGCTACGGCCAGCTCGCATGAGGGAACAACTAGACCAGCCGAAGTGTTGCGAAGCGCACTAAGACCTCGAAGGAGTAAAATTACTCCTCCGAGGCCTCGGGGGCTACACCCGGCGGGTGCGCTCGCGCGCACCCACCGGAACAGAATGCAACCCAAAAAAGGCTGGTCCCCTTGCAAAAAAGTGCGACAAAAGCCTCCAAGCGAGTATTAGTACTCCCTTGGAGGCTCGGGGGCTACTGTCGGGGACCATAATTAGGGGTACCCTCAAGGCCCCTAAATCTCAGCTGGTAACCCCCATCAGCACGAAGCTGCAAAGGCCTGATGGGTGCGATTAAGTCAAGGATCGGTCCATCCAAGGGACATGATCGTGCCTCGCCCGAGCCTAGCCTCGGGCAAGGGAAGCCGACCCCGGAGAACCTACGTCTCGCCCGAGGACCCCCCCCCCTCCAGCAACGGGCACACTATCGGCTCGCCCGAGGCCCAGTCTTCACCGAGAAGCAACCTTGGCCACATCGCCACACCGACCGACCAAATCGCAGGAGCATTTAATGCAAAGGTGGCCTGACACCTTTATCCTGACGCACGCCCTCCAGTTGACAGAGCTGAAGTGACCGCAGTCACTTCGCCGCTCTACTGACCGGTCTGACAAGAGGACAGCGCCGCCTGTGCCGTTCCGGCTGCTGAGCCATCCGACAGAGTGAAGCTGACAGCAGTCCAGGCCGGCCTCGGGCGTCATAGGAAACTCCGCCTCGCCCGACCTCAGGGCTCGGACTCGGGCTCAGCCCCAGAAGACGGCGAACTCCGCTCCGCCCGACCCAGGGCTCGGACTCAGGCTCAGCCCCGGAAGACGGCGAACTCCGCTCCGCCCGACCCAGGGCTCGGACTCGGGCTCAGCCCCGGAAGACGGCGAACTCCGCTCCGCCCGACCCAGGGCTCGGACTCGGGCTCAGCCTCGGAAGACGACGAACTCCGCCTCGCCCGACCCCAGGGCTCGGACTCAGCCCTAGCCTCAGCCGACGGTCTCCGCCTCGCCTGACCCAGGGGCTCGGACTCGACCACGGCCACAGAAGACAGACTCAACCTCGACCTCGGAGGAGCCTCAACATCGCCCAACCTAGGGCGCGGACCGACCACGTCGACAAGAGGCACCATCATTACCCTACCCCGAGCTGACTCAGGCTACGGGGAACAAGACCGGCGTCCCATCTAGCTCGCTCCGCTAGATAGGCAATGATGGCGCCCCTCACGCCCTGTGACGACGATGGCCCTCGGCCCCCTTACGAAAGCAAGAGGACGTCAGCAAGGACTCGACAGCCCCAACAGCTGTCCTCTCGCCAGGCTCCAGCACTCCTCCGACGGCCACGACACCACACGAATCGGGTGCCAAAACCTCTTCGGCTGCCACGATGGTGTGTACTTAGGGCGCTAGCTCTCCTCCGCTAGACACGTAGCGCTCTGCTACGCTCCCCATTGTACACCTGGATCCTCTCCTTACGCCTATAAAAGGAAGGACCAGGGCCCTCTTACAGAGGGTTGGCTCGCGCGGGGAAGGACGGGACGGCGCTCGCGCAAGGCCGCTCGCTCCCACTCCCTCGTGGACGCTTGTATCCCCCTACTGCAAGCGCACCCGACTCAGGCGCGGGGCTAACATGAAGGCCGCGGGATCCACTCTCTCACGCCTGCCTCCCTCCGGTTACCTACTTCCCCCCCCCCCCTTCGCGTTCCGCTTTGCGTCGACCCATCTGGGCTGGGGCACGCGGCGACAATTTACTCGTCGGTCCAGGGACCCCCCGGGTTTCGAAACACCGACAGTATTCATCTCAGACCTCCAGTTTCGAAAATTGATTGCAAGCTGCTTCATCGTGTATTCCTTCACGAGTTCTTCTGAACCTCGAGGTAGAACAAACCTCGTTAATAGCTTATTCCATATTTGATTCTTGACATCATCTGACACATCTTTCCAATGTCGGATTGTGATGTCAAGATTATCCCTAACTAAGAACCCAAGTGCATTCCAGAACTTAGGAAGTGCCTCTTCTGGAGCTAGGGGCTGACCTTTCGGGCTCACATCTGAGATTTTATATGTTTTGTCAGGAAACTTGTTCAGTCCACTATCACCTCTTTTTCGGTCGCTCTGTGTCCTTTTCCTTGACCTCTCGGTGGTTGTATCGGCCGGTACCGGTGCGTCTTCGTCTTGGTTCAGCCCCGGTGCGTCTTGGTAATGTGCCACGGCTTCATCAAGTATCGTACGATATTGAGACAAGACCTCCTATTCATGTGTAATAGACATTGTGAAATCAACTAATTAGGTATACACATACGAAACTAAAGATGTGTACTTTACCTCACTCTTGTGGATGATAATCCGGGTCACGATGCAATTGACGCCGAGCGGCCCGATCTATGCTAGGACAAGGGTCGGTAGGAGTTTCATATCCTTCATCACTTGAATGTTCTTGACAAACACCCTTATTCATGTGGTCGGGCATTAACCCTTGGTCCTTGTTTACAGAACTCATTGAGCTATATATAAAAAAGATTGCAACAAAGATTCAAAAAAATGAACACACAGTTTGGAACATAATATTAGAACACAATATATATATAATCACACTAGGTTCTTACATAATACGCAGTACATCATACTAAGGGGCTGTTGGCTAAATGTGCCACACTTTGCCTAAGGTTAGTCGTTCGAATTGAAGAACTAACCTTAGGCAGAAAAGTTAGGCAAAGTGTGGCAAGTTATGCATCAAACCAGTTCTTAGATATATAGTACGTCCATCATACTAAGATTAGGAGCATATATCGTAATTTCTACTCATCGTCGTCGTCCATTAGTGTCGTCCAATCGATCTCATCTTTATCGTCGGAGAAAATGATGCCTGGCGCTACAGGCTCTAGATGCACGGGCGTGGAGACAACCTCACGTGCATTCATCGAAGCCGAGGAGCCCACAATGGTGCGTTGACGGCGGCGGCGACGCTTCGAGAGAACTCTTGAGGCGCACACGAAAATACGGCGTACGACGTCTTAATGATTGAGCCTCGACTGGCGATGGAGCTCGAGGTGGCAGCGATGCATGAGCTGCGCCGTAGCTAGCCGCTCCGCTAGTGTACATGCCTTGAGTCGCGCTGCGATGGCATTCGCTGGGTCCATTTTGAGGCTGCGAAAGCAAGTACGCCCTAGGGTTTACTAACCGGCGCGGCGATGCTTAGGGTTTACGACCACGACCAGCGCGGCAGATGACGGCGGCGGCGGTGGCAGAGGCGAAAGGGAAAGAGCAAATAAAAGGGAAAGAGGAAAACTTGAAGGTGGCGCGGGGGCGCAGGGACGGCGCGGAGGATCGCCGGTGAAGAAACCCTCGGGGACTAAATCGAACAGCGTAACGGCGTGATGAGATGAACTGGCTCCAGGGGACTTGTAAATTTTTCGAGCTCCCGCTCGCCACTAGTTATAAAGGCTCATTTTGTACTGGCGGTTGTCTTAGAGAACCGCCAGTATAGATTGTTTTCCACTGGCGGTTGTCTTAGAGAACCGCTAGTATAGATGTTTTCCACTAGCGGTTGTCTTAGAGAACCGCTAGTATAATTAGTTTCCCACTGGCGGTTTTGTTAGAGAACCGCCAGTATAAAGTATTTATGCCGCCAGTGGAAATATCATATACACTGGCGGCTGTATAAAGTGCACCGTCAGTGTAAAGGATGTTTTCCACTGTAGGTGCTGGGTTGCCTGGTTCTTGCCATGACATGGCAGTGCTCAGGAGTTGTATGGGAGAAGCGAACTATCCACACCCACCAGCAGGTATGGTGGCATGCATGTTTTGTTGGCGCCATTGCATACATGCATTACGATGTAGTAAATCTTTTTCTGGGTTTATTTTTTTGTACAGGGAGGTATTATCTAGTGGATGCGGGTTACTCAATTCGCGAAGGTTACTTGCCACCATATTGGAATCAGAGACATCACTTAGAAGATTTTATTCAAACAGGAGTAGAGAGTGTGCAGGAAAAGTTTAATTTCCACCACTCGAGTCTACGTAATGTAGTTGAACGGGCTTTTGGACTACTCAAATCAAGGTGGCATGTGCTACGAGGACTCCCATTTTACGAAAGAAGCATGCAAGTGAAGATTATAATTGCTTGTTTTGCTTTGCATAACTATTTGTTGGACCGAGGCCACATAGGAGGATCAGGGGGTAGTTCGCATGGCCAAGCTGATTACGTTGTAAATGCAAGTCTAGAAATGACATATTTGAGAGATTGGATCGCTGCTGGAATATCAATGATGTAGTGATGTAATCAAGTAGTTAGATGTAACGAAGTAGTTAGTGATATATTGTTTATCTCAGATGTATTGATCACCTCTCTGGTATTGATGCAATGCATTGGGGTACCGATCACTGAGTAATCACGCAATGTATTGGGGTACAGAATCCTCTCTGGTGCCGATTATTCATGCAATGTATTGACGGTTTCAATAATAGGGTGTTTGGTTTGAGGGATTAGCTAATCCATCATCTTCTCACTCCTCACTATTTTTGTTTGGTTTGTAGAATGGAATGAGTTGATCCATCACCACCTCATTCCTCATAGTTAGTTAGTTAGAGTGTGTTTGGTTTGAGGAATGAAGTGATACATCTTATTCTCACTCCTCACTTTTTTATTTGGTTTGTGGAATAGAATGGGTTGATCCATCACCACCACATTCCTCATAAGCTAATAAATTAGTATATACATGAGGAGTGGGTTGATTCTACCAAAATTGATGGAATGAACTTATGATGCATCACCTCATGAAGCATAGAGTGACTCCACAAACCAAACACACCATTAGTACTAATATGAGGAATAGGGTCATCCCACCAAATTTGAGGAATGAACCCATGATGCACCACCTCAATTTGAATGTAGTGATTCCTTAAACCAAACACCCCCGAATGCCAGTGTATATACATCCTTCACACTGACGGTGTACTTTATACAGCCGCCAGTGTATATACATCCTTTACACTGACGGTGCACTTTATACAGCCGCCAGTGTATATGATATTTCCACTGGCGGCGTACTTTATACAGCCGCCAGTGTATATACATCCTTTACACTGATGGTGCGCTTTATACAGCCGCCAGTGTATATGATTCCACTGGCGGCATACTTTATACAGCCGCCAGTGTATATACTTCCTTTACACTGACGGTGCACTTTATCCAGCCGCCAGTGTATATGATATTTCCACTGGCGGCGTACTTTATACAGCCGCCAGTGTATATATATCCTTTACACTGACGATGCACTTTATACAGCCGCCAGTGTATATGATATTTCCACTGACGGTTTACTTAATATAGCCGCCAGTGTAAATGCATCCTTTACACTGACGGTTCTGTTAAGTGAACTGACAGTGTATATATATTTACACTGCCGGTTCGTTAAGGCGGGCCCGCCTGTTTTTTCACTGGCGTGCTGTAACTGAAACCGCCAGTATAAATTTCTGTGTGCCACCACCTTAGAGCTCTTTTCTACTAGTGTACTTCTCACACCATTGGCACTTTGCCCATCACGCCTACCTCTCCTTCCATGGATAATGACGCAACATAATCCATGGACGATTGTCTCGCCATCCAAGGCCAGCTCCTCGACGCTGAGCGCGCTCGCCTCGACACGGATCACAACCGTCTTAAGGAGGCCCAATATGCCTTGAAAGACTAGCAACACGTGCTAGAGACCACCACTTCCATGCTCAGATGGTGGTCATCGTCAACATTCATACTCTCATCCTTGTCGTGCTCGATTCGAATGCATTGAAAACACCAAGTGGTGCGACCATTTTCTCCTCAACATCAGAAAGTATTCATGCTCCAATCACGTCCCCACCAACAATGCCTTCCCTCATGATATGACTTGGCTTTGCATGGAGTGCGCAGTCCTCTCGTGGATCTGTGGGACTATTTTCTTTAGTGTCATCTGGTTTACCATGTCACCAATTGTGTCCACTTGCCACATCTGGCTTGACCTTGAGGAGCATCTCCTCAACAATAGGGAGACTCATGTGATGTACCTCAATGCCAAGTTCTACAATTTTTGTCAAGGTGATCTTAGTATCTCTGACTTCTATCGCAAGATGAAGAAAATATCTAATGCTCTTGGTGACCTCAATGAACATGTCTCTGCTTGTGTGCTGGTGTTGGGCATACTGTGGCCTTAAGGAGCCCTATGCCAACATGGTTGATCTTTTCTATTAGACCAAGCCATTATTGTCCTTTGTTGAGGTGCACAGTGACCTCATGCTCAAGGAGCTCAGCTTGTAGAAGATAGAACGCCATGATGATGCTCCCTTAAAGCTAGTCCAACAGGAGAAAATCCTCCCATTTAGGTGGAAACACAAAAAAATGGAACAAACATTATGGCGATTAAAAAAACGCCATGTCCATGTCCATCCAGCAGTAGGCAACCTACGCTACTCCTCCTTCCTGGGACAACCTACCCTAGAATCCAATATCTAGCACCATGCAAGTGTGGTCACACACCAACCCCTCCATTCTTGACCCACATCCAACCTCGATGACTCAAGTAGCCCACTTTGTCACCTCCTCACCATCAGTGCCCGGTGGTGTGTTCCCCACTTCTATGCTTGGTGGGCTAAATGCGCTAGCTCCCCAGTGTACTTTCTTCTATCCAACCAAGCAGTGGGACACACCAGCATGCCGTTCATTGGGACCCACAACTATGATGCATGCATTCAACACCATGCAACTCAACATCCCTTCTACTGGTGAATGGTACATGGACTCCATCGCCATGACTCATATGACCTTAGAGGCTAGTAACATCACTATCTCCCACCCCCATCTCCATCCCACTCCTCTATAATTGTTGGAAAGGGCTTCACTCTTCATGTAACCTCCATTGGCTCCACAACTCTTCCCAGTACACTTTCTTGACACACATTCTTGTTACTACTCACATCATCAAAATTTTAATTTATGTTCATTTCACACTTGATAATAAGTATTACATTGAATTTGACCCTAATGGTTTTTCTATGAACACATAGAACGTGATCGCCAGGTGCAATAGCATCAGCAATCTATATCACATGCTCTCATAACAACTCACGACCTTCATCACTACCTCCTCGTCCATGCTTTTTCATTGTCGCCTCAAAAACCATAGTACCTAGGTGTTGACGCCTTTTCGGAGCGCCAAACACTCAACAAGAACCGTGGCGGTGCCCTCTGCACAGGGGCGGACGGTCCGCGCGTAGGAGCCGGACGGTCCGCGGCCTGATGCGAGGCGCGGTGGTGCTCTCTGCGCAAGGGCGGACTGTCCGCGGCCTAGGGCCGGACGGTCCGCGGCCTGGTGCGCGGCTAGGGCTCCTGCCTGACGGCCGGACGGTCCGCGCCCTGGGGCCGGACGGTCCGCACGTACGCAGGGACGGCGGAAGATCGCAGACGGCGCCTGGATCTCGCTCCCGGGAGGGACCCCGTCGGGGAGTAGAGATCCTAGGTGGTGTCTAGGCTCGGGCAGGCCGACCTAGACTCCTCTAATCGACGTAGAGTCGAGGAGAGGCGGAGAATTTGGGGATTGGAAGACTAAACCTAAACTAGACTAGAACTACTCCTAGGATAAAATGCGAAATAGAAGTTGTATTGATTCGATTGTTCATTACAAATCGGCCGTATACCTCTCTATTTATAGAGGAGGGGGGCTGGACCCTTTACAAACTAATTTCCGAGCTTATCCCATGATTTTAGCTAACAACCGTAGCACAAAACTCGGAACCCTAATCTGTTCTGCGCACGCGCGGACCGTCCGGCCCACAGGCGCGGACCGTCCGGACCGCGGACCGTCCGGCCTCAGGACCGGACAGTCCGCCGGCTCATTTTTGGTTCGAACATATGCCCCCCTGCCTTTTGGTGGAGCTGAGCGAACCAAAAGCAACTAACTCGATGTTATCACATCGGTTTTCTTAGGCATCTTGCCACTTACTAGGATGGTACGCAGTGGCCTTGGTCTCGATGGTTGACTCAACGGACGTGATCCCTTTAGATTTGATCGAACTGTCAGTCCCAACATCGCCGAGCGTCATACTGGTCCTGACCAATTCGTCACATTGCCTTCCTAATTCTCTAAGTGTTCTGGTGTAGCTCCGTAGTCGACCAGGTCTTCTCCTTGCAGGTCGTCTTCCTCCATGGGCGTTGGTACGTCGTCGGAGGTGTCATGGTTTATTGCAGATGAGTCGGCCTCAGGGGTCGGACGGTCCGCGCCCCGTACGGTTGGTCCGGTCTTTATAGTCGGACTGTCTGCTATACCTGCAAAGAGCTGCACAGTTGCTGTTTTATTTTCTGTCTTTATGGCCGTTTGATTTTCCTCAACGGCCTTTGGTCTCCATCTCTTTTGTGGTGGCGGATATTGCGGATGTGTGTCATTGAATATTTTTTCCGCCTCCTTCTCCCGATTCTCCTTTGCCCTAAGGCGCTGTAATTTTCGCTTTTGCGATCGTGTCAATCCCGATGGGCACCATCGGGGCATGGAGTATTTTGGATCGGCTATTTTATTGACAGTCGTACTTTCTTTTTTGTTTGTGTTGGCCGATTCACCAAAAATCATCGGCCCTTCGTTATTTTGTTTTACGACGACATCTGTCGTTCCTATTTTAATGACATCTTCCTTTTTCGTATTGTTGAAGGTTGTAGCTGTATGCCCCCCTGCCGGATTAGTCAGCCTTTGGGGCCGAGTTGTTCGGCAATCTTGCTGGGCATGTGCTCGTGGACCGGATTGAGGGGCTCTCAATCGGTCTTGTACTGGAGGTGTCAACCTATTGAATACAGATGTTTGGGGTGCCCCCCAAGCGGGGTACTGTGGCATCCCAAATGAGTATGGTGGCATGCCCCACATTTGATTTGGGACAATGGTGGAGGTATGTATGTGTATGGATATGGCATAGGTGGATATGGTGGTGGAGGTGTCCATGCAGGTACGTTAGGTCTTAATTGAACATTATGACCTCCCGTCCTTTCCGATTGGTGTGGTGGTCCAATCGGCCTAACCTGCCGTCGCACCTGGGTGGGTAAGCGAGGTCCCTTTGGTGGCCGGTCGCTGGGGCCAGCCTTCTTTTTCACATATTTAGACAATAATTGATCAAAGGTCGGGCTAGATTTTACCAACCGACCAGTTGCCTTGAACGTGTTAGTTTTCCACGTACCTATTTCTGGTCGTCGTGGTTTGAAGGTACGTGGTCGCCGCGGCTCTTCGACGTTGCCGGACCGTCCGTCGGAATGCTTCGGACCGTCCGGTGATGTTACGGACCGTCCGCGCCTAGACACCGGACCGTCCGCGATGCGTAGTATGGGTTCTCGCGCATATCCCTTTGTCTGTGCTTGCCCCCCAGCGCTGGAGTTTGTGATGGTTACCTTCAGTGTCTCCCCTCCGTCAGGAGTCTTCTCGGCCATCACTTTCCTGCAAGAAATTTTGTTGTTTCCATCGGCCTCCCGTGCGTTGCCGATGATGACTTCTTTGTCTTTGCCCTTATCGGCTGTGTTGGGCCGAATTAGGACCTTTTTGCCATTAAAGTCGATCACATTCATTGGGAAGGGCTCCGTGTCCTCCTGAAATTTCAATCGTCCCTCATTAATGGCTGATTGAATTTGTCGTCGGAACACATTACAATCATTAGTGGCATGGGAAAATGAGTTGTGCCACTTGCAGTATGCGCGACGCTTTAGTTCGTCGGCAGGTGGAACGATATAATCAATTTTAATGTTACCATTTTTAGTAATTCATCGAATATCTTATCACATTTGCCGACATTAAATGTAAACTTAACCTCCTCCTGTCGTTCCTTTTGAACTGACTGCAAGGAGTAGCAAGCCGAAGATTTGGCCTGCTCGGGCCAAACTATTTCGGCAGTGTAAACTTTCTTTGGTTCATCGTCCGAACTACTTTGATTGTGTTCTACTATAGGGACATTATGATGAACCGTTCTGACTAGTTCTTTGCTTTGGCTTTCACAAGCCGAAGTTTTCTGATGTAATTGTGCTAGAGTAAAGAACTGGATGCCTTCTAATCTCTCTTTTAAATAATAGCGCAATCCATCAAAGGCTATTCCCGCCAGTTGTTTATCTGTTAAATGAATTTGAAAGCATCGGTTTCTCGTATCCTGGAATCTCCGGATATAATCACTAACCGATTCATCCTTTTCTTGTCGTAGGGTCACTAAGTCTACTAAATCTAGCTCATAATCACCAAAGAAGAAATGTTCATGAAATTTTTGCTCTAAGTCTCCCCATGACAAAATGGAATTAGGAGGGAGCGTGGCATACCATGTGAATGCAGTCCCTGTTAAGGATAATGAAAATAAACGCACACGGAATGCTTCGGTGTCGGCCAATTCTCCTAATTGTGCTAGGAACTGGCCTATGTGCTCACGCGTGCTCTTTCCTTGGTCACCCGAGAACTTTGCAAACTCGGGTATCCTGGTTCCCTGTGGGTATGGGTGGCGATCAAATCGGCTGTCATAAGGCTTCCGATATGATTGCCCCCCAGGGATCATGCTTACTCCGAGCTTATCTCGGAACGCCCCGGCTATTTCTTCCCTCACTATACCAATGGCAGCCGGTGCAAGACCATCGGCTCTCTGGTCAAACATAGGTGGGGTTGGTTGCATGTTAGTATGTTGTCGTTCCCCCCATTGGTTTGAGCTATGTGGTGCATTTCCATTTGCCCTATATGGCTCATATGTTTGATCGTTTCTTTCCGGCCTTCTAGGTGGGGCCGGAAATCTTTCCTGGGCTCTGGATCCTGAATTAATGGGCTGGTGCATTGCATAATGTGATGGGAAGTGTTGTTGGGACGGGCGAGGATTCAGGTAATAATCCCCCTCAAAAGACTCATGCGCGGACTGCCCGGATACGTACCCGGACCGTCCGTGATTATATGCGGACCGTCCGTCGTTGTATGCGGACCGTCCGACTGGATAGTTTAAATTCGGTGCCCTATGTGGTGGCTCGGGTGCGTGTCTAGGTAACTCATTAAAAATGGGCCCGGCTGTGGTTGACCCGGACGGTCCGCGCTCACGAGCGGACGGTCCGGACATGTGTAGATCGGCTGGTTTACTGCCGATTTGCGTTTGCTCAGGGTATGTGTCCATCGGCATCCCATAAGGGGGTTGTGACTGGTCGTGACAACCTTTAACCGATGTATTACGTGTATTATCTCCTAATTCAACCTCGTGTGAAGGAAAATTTGCTATACTAGATTTATCAAATGCACGTACTAGTCTCCTACAATCGTTTTGCATAACCCCTATGATATTTTGCATCTGTTCTCGCTGTTCGTCTATGTAAGCTTTAAGAGATTGGAGTTCGTTGGTGCTACTTACATTTGGGGTAATCGTAGTAGGTCGGAGCGAAGCCAGATCTGTCGCCCATTGTCGAACGACTTTGTTGTTCCTATCCACTTTGAAGTCAGCCAGAAACTTCGCCTTTGCTTCTTGGATCAGCTGCTCCTGGCGCTCCTCGAACAGGAGCTGTTCTTCAGCCGGCAAGGCTTCCCATGTCGGTGTGATGATATTGCTGGTGGAAACCTCAGAGCTATCTTTTGAACCGGCCATTGAGGGCCGATTTGATAGGTCTATATGCATTGTCCCCAGCGGAGTCGCCAAAAAGTATGTTGACGCCTTTTCGGAGCGCCAAACACTCAACAAGAACCGTGGCGGTGCCCTCTGCACAGGGGCGGACGGTCCGCGCGTAGGAGCCGGACGGTCCGCGGCCTGATGCGAGGCGCGGTGGTGCTCTCTGCGCAAGGGCGGACTGTCCGCGGCCTGGGGCCGGACGGTCCGCGGCCTGGTGCGCGGCTAGGGCTCCTGCCTGACGGCCGGACAGTCCGCGCCCTAGGGCCGGACGGTCCGCGCGTACGCAGGGACGGCGGAAGATCGTCGACGGCGCCTGGATCTCGCTCCCGGGAGGGACCCCGTCGGGGAGTAGAGATCCTAGGTGGTGTCTAGGCTCGGGCAGGCCGACCTAGACTCCTCTAATCGACGTAGAGTCGAGGAGAGGCGGAGAATTTGGGGATTGGAAGACTAAACCTAAACTAGACTAGAACTACTCCTAGGATAAAATGCGAAATAGAAGTTGTATTGATTCGATTGTTCATTACAAATCGGCCGTATACCTCTCTATTTATAGAGGAGGGGGGCTGGACCCTTTACAAACTAATTTCCGAGCTTATCCCATGATTTTAGCTAACAACCGTCGCACAAAACTCGGAACCCTAATCTGTTCTGCGCACGCGCGGACCGTCCGGCCCACAGGCGCGGACCGTCCGGACCGCGGACCGTCCGGCCTCAGGGCCGGACAGTCCGCCGGCTCATTTTTGGTTCGAACACTAGGCTCTCTCCAAGTTGGCTAGTGTCTCTACAATTTCCTTCAATAAAGCTACTGAGTCTATTTGTCTGCATGTCAACTTGGTTGACATTCTCGTTTACCTTTCCCTAGCTTTAGCTATCATGCTACTACTAACTTTGTTTTAATTCATTGTGAATTGTGGACACCTCTAGTAGCTAATATTTTTAGTTTTAAATACTATCACATTGTTCTTGATGATTGCTCTCATTACTCATCGACATTTCCCTTGTGCCTCAAGTTAGACACTTTCAAAAGTTAGACACTTTCAACTCTCTATCTCTCTATTTTTAGCTCACGTTCGCATGCAATTTAGAGCCAACATCAATTGCATACAAAGTGACAATAGTCATGAGTTCGATAACTCTACCACCGGCTAGTTCTTCATCACACAAAGTGCTACACTCTGCATGTCATGTCCACACACCTCTCAATAAAAAGGCAAAGTAGAACACACCATTCGCTCCACCAAAAATATCATGTGTTCCCTTATGTTCTAAGCTAGCCCCCCTCTCATATTGGGTTGAAGCTCTTTATGCTGCCACATATCTCATAAACATCCACTCCACCAAAACACTCTAGTTTCTTACCCCCAAACTTCTATCTTCATGACAATCATCCTTCTTACTCTCACCTCCACGTTTTTGTGTGTCGCTATAGTTGGGGGTCTCGTTCTCTACCGAAGGTCCTCAGAATGGAGGAAACCATTTTTGATTCATCTTAATATGTATGTCGAAGGACTAAATGCCGAAGCTATGGCAGATACGCAAAGGATACAACAGAGCTTCGACAAGAATCAGAGCTTCGGCTTAAGGTGATCCTGAAGGTTATACAAGAAACCAAATCAACAGTGAAGAGACCCATTTACCCTTGATATATGTATTATGACAATGTATAGGCATTATGGTCATAATTGTACTTCTACTTGGGCTGCGTCACATGCCTATATTTAGATGAACAGTACTCCTGTACTGTTCACGCTTTCATTGAAAGTCGTTCCTGCATTATTTCCTTCGAGTAAGCCGAAGGTATTAATGTAAAGTAATATTTGTAATGTTTATTTGGTATGTGATTCAGATTATGACATTATTCTAACATGTCAAATGGAATAAATATCTAATATAATATTACATTGTAATATTACCTTTATGAAAGATGAAGACCCCTTCTTCATCTCCTTCGTCCGAGAAACATTATCTTCGAAAGAAGATAATGCTTCGAAGGATGAAGGTCCTTAATATTTAATATGTGTTGTCTTGTTTTTGATTCACAGCAATTGAGAACAAGTAAACAACAACTATTACCCAAATATATCTCCATAGCGCCAAATAAGCTCTTTCCCCATTTGAATCTATGTGCTTTTCTTAGCTACACATCTGAACACAAAGGTTATTTATTGCTACCTTGATTTAACTACAAACCACACCATCATCTCTCATCATGTTGTCTTTGATGAAACCTCGTTTCCCTTCATGGATGTACCAACTCCAGTCGAGTCCTCATTCCTTGATTTCCTCGCTAATGAGGACTCTGTCTAGCTGCTTGTTATCCTCCTCTATTTAGGTATTCGACTCCTTTGGCTCGACCGGCTACCATCGTTGGATCCATTATGTGGGTTGCTTCTAATAGGTCATCTCACATAGCTCATTGTCTTTGTGTTATCCCATCACTGGCAGACCGAAACCCCTCTGCCTCTCGCCCCCTTCTGTAGGATGCCAACCCACTAGCTGACCATGCCTCCGAAATAACTATCGTCCAAGTGTTCATCACCTCAGGTGAAGGATGGCAATCACATTTTGGGGGAGTATTAGCAACATGGTTGTTATGGTGATTGAGTCGACATAGCAACAACAATGCACTGCATCGACCAGTATCAACTAGCAATTTCTCCATTGGGTATGTATCTTATGAGGGGAATAAAATAAAATTGTTTATTTTGTTCATATTCATTATGTTCAAATAACATGTGCATCTTTCTATTGACTCCAAATATTTAATATCAATTTTCAAGATTAAAATACAACTAAAAGTGCCTAAATTTCTAACAGCGGGGATCGAGTGACTATTTCAATCGATTATAACACAAGTTAACAAAACTGAAATCAATATTGGTGAAACTGCCCATGATTTTTTTCTAGTGCAAAGCTCAACCAAACATTATGTATGTGGCTAAGGTTACACATGTGTAATGGTGAATGAATCACGCCATTGTCACCCGGGTATTTAGAGAATACCAAGAGGAGAAAACCACTTGTTTATTGTATTGTATAGAGATTTTCTTACTTACGTATATGTTATAACCCAACAAAGTGGTCACTAAATGTCAAAACCAACTAGATGTCAGGTCATCTCTAGCTTCTCTTACTAATATTCTTTTGACAAAATCCAAAATTAATCTTGCATAAGCACAAGGACTAACATGTATATAAATATCTCCTAGAGTAGTAGGTAATCCATCGCCCATATTGTTGGTCACTTGTTCTCAAATGCTGTGAATCAAGAACAAGGCAACACAATTATCAAACATTAATGACCTTTGTCCTCTGAAGCATTATCTCCTCTCAGATATAATGATCTTCAGACAAAGGTCATGAAGGACACGTCTTCATGATTCATAAGAGATAAGAGTTTACATACACGAGATGTGTTATTCATTCTTATATTTATTCTATGATAAACATATAAACTTTATTAAAATTTATATTACATTGATACCTTCGGCTTGTTTGAAGGTAATGACGCGAGAGCAATTACAATCCAGCGTGAACAGTATGGGGGTACTGTTCATCTATTTATAGGCAACCATAAGAGTTTGTACGCTATTACATTTATGCCCTCAACAATTACATACAGAGTTTACAAGATGTCACAAGGCCAATATCGCCATTTGTATTTAATAACTTGAGCTACACCTTCTCCTTGCATCGTCTCATTGTTTTGTCGTGATGAAGCCTGCTTGATGAATCGTGCTTCGTTGTACTTCCTTTGCATTATGCCGAAGCCACATTGTCTACCCGTTTCACCATGATGAAGCCTGTTGGACAAAGCTTGCTTCCCTCCTCTTGTATTATATATATCGAAGCTTTTCTAGTGACGAAGCTCCTGTAATACTCAGTAGTATGTTGAAAGCAAATGATTTTTTTAGCTTCGTAATTAACGAAAACTTATACTTTGTTGCAGCCAAACTTTCTCCTCCAGAGTCGTACAACCCTGAGGCCGATCCAGCCCTGAAGGGCGCTTTTGATATGATCAGGATAGCAAATGAGGTTGTTGACGAAGCTATGAATAGACTCTTGAACGAAGCTGCTGAAAAAATTCTGAAGGAGGATGAATAGACTTTATATATGAAAACACTTGTAGTATTTTTGTGTACTGCTTTGTTATGTAAAAAACAATTGTCAACTTTATATCTCATAGTGTAATATATTTCTTTGTGGAGCGTGAAATCTTCGTACGTGCCGTTTTTGAGCCATAGGCGAGAAAACACCTTCCCTTCTTTTCACGCTTCATAAAGAAAAATCTCCTTTTTGGCTGAAGCGACGTTATTAGACTCAAAAGTCTTGCCGTAGATCTTGCATAAGAAATACCTGTTGCCAAAGGCATGGATCTTGCATAAGAAATACCGTTGCTGAAGTCGTAGATCTTTGCATAAGAATATCGTTATTGAAGGCATAAATCTTGCATTGTTGAAACATCCTTTCATAATTCTTTGTCAAAGATAGACTTAACCTCATGAGTTAGCCAACATGTTTGGAAGAGCAAATTCCCTTCTTTTCCACAGTTTCGGATGATGCGAGATGATGAATGATGCGATGCTATGTAGCATGATGCGATGATATGATGCAACAAATGTTAATGCATAAACGCTTCGTAAAAGTAAGACTCTACATCCCCTTAGAAATGACTTTGGAGTCTCTTAACCTTTTACTTAGGTGGTATTTTAGCTCTGCATCCCCGTAGGATCGACTTTGGAGCTAAGCTCTGCATTCCCTTAGGAACGACTTTAGAGCTGCTTCACCTACTACTACCATTCAGCCAGCTAGCTATTGCAAGCCCTTCTGCCTTCTTGACACAGCAACAGTTGTTTCCATTCTACCTGCAGGTTGTGGCTAACACTGCTACCCTCTTACAACTACAACAGTTGTTGTCATTCATCCAACTTGCTATGATAAACCCAGCAGCCTCCTACCAACAACACATCATTAGTGGAGCCATCTTTTAGATTGCTTATGAGTTGTAATTCAATAATGAAGTTTTTTGGCTGATGTATATGGCCTCCCAAAAATATGAAATATCATTGATAGACTATAATGTGCTACTGGTCTCTATGGGTGTTCGATAATTTTTTTCTAAGATCGGGAGTAGTGAGATATAAATCGTTCTTACAATGTGATATCCAATTCATTGAGAATTATAACAGATAAACATCATAAGGATGGTCCAAATTAAAAGACATACTTTGTTTGGTGAGACCCTATAGCCATACAGAATGTGCGCATGTTAGGTATGTCGATCGAAACGTGTGACACATCCATTTTATGAACATATCAGTATTTTTCTTGCTTTTATAGTACTATATTTTATTCAAAAACTAATACTTATTACTAGTAAAAATAAAATCTAATTAGCTTAAAAATTAATTGTTAAATATTTCATCGTAACTAGATTTACCAAACTAATATACTAAAAATGCACAATAATTACTAATTTATCGCAATAATCAACATTTATGAGCTTAACAAATTTAAATTTTATATGAGCTTAACAAATTTAAATTTTATAAATGATTGATGACAATTATACTCATTTTCTTTGTTGGTTTGCTTGTAAATATCCGTAGACCAATCTCTAAGGGTGCGTTAGATTGCAATGACAGGACGGGACGGGACGGGATGAGACGATCCCTCAAATAAGGTTGTTTGGTTCAGAGTCAATGGTTGGGACAGGACTATCCCAGTGTTGTACTGTTGTCCCCAGTTATTTCTCAAAATTGGAGGGACGAGAGAGAACGCCAGGGGACGTCCCTGTCCTGGCTGTCCCGCAACCAAACGCATACATGACGGACAGGAACCACGCCGGGACACTGCTTGAGACAAAGACGTCAACGTCGTTATATACTAATTTCCAAAGATCGTCTGACCAGAACCAACAAAAAAAACTAGTGTCCATTGGCTATGTAAGGTCAATGAAAATTCAATAATTTCTATTGTCGTATCTAAAAGCTCATGGAAATTAATTTAGCTCACGAAAGTTTCTTTTTCCTGTTGTGAGGTGCTATAAATATGTAGCCATGTTTCACGTGAGGAGTTAGGCCATAAAAGCAATATTTAGATGTGAATTGTTACGAAGGACCATCTCAATCCATTGAACATCTAAGCGTCCTTTAATTAAACTATTACAGTGGCAAAACATAGACTTAAAGAATCCTTGAATAAATATTTGTGTTCATCAAGGTGCTATTCCCAATCATCTACATGCATGTTGTAAAATTGGTGGATTTCACCTCACGAGAAAACCTGAATACTCCTTACCTAGAATAAAATTGGTGGATTTCACCATCCTTATATTATGCTCCATGCTCTTTCTACGAGTGTCACTACCTAGAGTAGTGCCTACATGTTTGTTGCTCGCAGAAGAAAATCACCAGCACTTGTCATCAGAATTCAGTCTACAAAGGATGACCCATTGTTACTTATGTCCATGGTATCAGCAGGATTGATCTCCAACTGCGATTGATCATGCGCCATCTAAGGATGACCGCGTACACTCCACGATGCAACTATAGACATATCTAGGAAAAATCGTTCTATGCCATTCCTTAACTTGACAATTTAGAAAACCGTCGGGTATCATAATTAGGTGTACTCGAATTGTGCCCCTAAATATATCTAACCTAACACCTGAGAACCGAAAATTCAGAAAATGCGCTCCCCAAGATCAAGTAGGGTTGAATCACAATTCGTCCAAGGCCCCGCTCGACGATCGCCCAAAACTACGCCTCGCCCAAGCCCTTCCTCGGGCGAAGGCGGCACCCGTGAGAAATCCTCGACTCACCCGAGAGCCCCCTTCACGGAAAGGCAATTTCTGTCTCGCCCGAGCTCATCTCGGACAGAGGACAGCCTCGAGCCCAGCCTCAGCCAAAGATCTCGGGAAACATGAAAATGTGTGCATTAAATGCAAATGACACGGGTAACTGCTTCACGTGACACCGCTATCAACAGAGGACGATGGGACCACGGTCCCATCTACTTTCACAAACTACGATGATGCACACCCGTAAATACCGAACACTGCTCCCCCACCCCAGTCACTGTTCTCGAACAACTCCGGATGGGACATGCACACATCTAGGCACAGCCTCACCCTCGGGAGAAAACTTCGCCTCGCCCGAAGAATGGCTTTAGCCTCGGGAGAAGACTCTGCCTTGCCCGAGCTCAGCCTCGACCCACTGCCCTGGCAGCAGCCACCAACTCCCCGTGATAGGCCACTCCAGCAACTGTTATAACCACTCCCTACACGACTACATGCCCCGGCGCAGATCCGACCATGGTCTCAGGAGGAACCTTTGCCTCACCCGAGCATGGCCTCGGCCTAGATAACATCGACAAAAGGACGCCCGACGTCACCAACCCCTCCGTAGAGACAGCTGACAACGAGATGGCTACAGAAACTGCAGGGTTGATGTCAACTCTGCTTTACGCCATACGGGACGAATTACCATGTGCTTTTTACCATACTTATCACTATTTCAATCGCTGCGACTCGGACAACATATCCACGAGATAGGCTCGGGTATGAGATAGGCTCGGGTACGCGTCCGAGCCCCCGATCCTGGCCTCGGCTCTCTGCTCGGTCAAGATGCGGGATACAGGGGCCGGACGTTCTTCCCCTGATCCAAGACAATCGCAAGGACAAAGGCCATTCTGGTGGCCATGCTGCTACAGGGGCTCGGGCTCGCCTCCTCTCCCTATCACGTCAAACCTTGGCGCTCCCGGGATCCCTCTTTGAGGCTATGAAAGGAGGAGTCCAGGGCTTCCATAGGGGAGGACAACACGTTAGAGGTTTTCGCCCTCCACAGCCGATATTGGCATTTGCCTCAATCATCTTTAGAGATTTAGGATCCACTCCCTCTCTCGACTAGCTTGTACCCCTACTATAAGCACTTATGTGCAAGATAATATAAGTCTCATCCCCTCTGCTGAAAGTAGGGCCTTCTATTGCCCGAACTAGGATAGATCTTGTGTCTTCTTACATCACCTCTTGCATCACCCATCTGGATCACGACACGCATCACTAATTCACTAGTTGGTTAGGACCCTCGGGTCAAAACACCTACAGAAACGTCGCTCGCTAATACAATTATTTTTGTATTGTAGAACCTTGTCTAGTTGGTCCCGTTTCTTTTTTTTATTTTAACCTCAAATTAACCTAAAAAAGACATGGACGCCTTTTCCTTTTCCGTAACCAAACACCAAGATTGCTCTAAACAAAGACCAAAAATAAGACTTTTCTACATAAAATAAAATCTATTTTTTCAATCCTGCGGACAAGCACATCTTGCAGTTTTTTTTATAACGACTAAACATATTTTCTTGCCGATTGCACCTTACGGATCAGTCTTCCGGGAACAAACTGCTTTTTTCTTTCATTGATAGATTTGAATATCATGATTCTGAATGAAGTTCAAAAATAATTAAAATATGATAGGCACTAAATTTAACATCATCATCACCACCAAAACGATTCAAATTTGGCTGGCACTATGAGCAACTGAGTCTTGTTTTAAGTTAATTTCAGATCGATTGTATTAGCAAGAGGTGTTTCCTAGATGTCGTACTAGTGAGGGGCATCTTTTAAGTTAAGAAGTGGTATTGAACCAATTTTCCTCCACCAGCCAACGACGTAGCAAAATAAAAAATAAACGAGACACTACAGTAAACGACAAAATTTCCGACGGCTAAAACCGTCGGACATAAGAGCTAAACCGTCGGAGATAAGCTATGTCCGACGGCAGTATCTTATCTCCGACGGTTTTAAGCGGTCGGCGTTAACGCGTCGGAAATAGCATTATGTCCGACGGCTGCCGTCGGACATAAACTATGTCCGACGGCCCTATCCAACCGTCGGAGATAAGGCGGAGTAACCGTTTTAACCGCTGTCTGGGCCCACAACTGCTATGTCCGACGGTTAAAGCCGTCGGACATAACATACAGCATATGTCCGACGGCTTAAAGCCGTCGGACATAACATATAGCATATGTCCGACGGTTTAAAGCCGTCGGACATAACATACAGCATATGTCCGACGGCTTACACTAAAACCTGGTGGAAATAGTTTTTCAAGTTTGCATACCAAAATCGGTATTTGTTGCTCAAGCTTCTCCATCATCTCTTTCTTTATTTCTTTGGCACAAAGATGTCTATAAAAGTAGCTTAGCTCCGCTAATGCTTTCCATACATCATTTTTTACAAAACCACGAAACATAACAGGAAGGAGTCTTTCCATTATTATGTGGTAGTCATGACTCTTCAACCCAGAAAACTTGCCCGTCTTCAAATTCACAGACCTTCTAAAGCCCGCGGCGTAACCATCTGGGAACTTTAAGTTTTTCAACCATTTCATCAATTGTTTCTTCCTTCTAGGTTTAATACTGAAAGGAGCACGTGGCTTCTTCTGATTCTCTCCTATCTCCATAGTTGGTCTTCTACAGATTAAGGCCAAGTCTTTCCTTGCCTTAGGGTTGTCTTTTGTTTTGTCAGTGATATTCATGCAAGTGCTGATAATGCTTTCACCCATATTTCGTTCCTGGTGCATGACATCAATGTTATGCATTAGAATCAAGGCTTTCATATAAGGGAGTTCCCATAGACCACATTTGTGAGTCCAATTATGCTCGGTTCCATAACCTTCAAAACGATTTCCATGTTCGTTTAGTTTCAAATCATTAAGTCTCGCGAGAATCTCTGGACCACTTAGACGCTTGGGTGGTCCCCTCGTCACAATCGTGTCCTTTCTAAAAGCGTTCCTATCGAACCTGAACGGGTGATCCTCTGGCAAAAAACATCTATGGCAATCGAAGTAACATATCTTTCCACCAAACTTTAGTCGAAAGCATGAAGTGTCTTCAACGCATATCGGACATGTCAAAATCCCATGACAACTCCATCCAGCAAAGATACCATAAGCCATAAAATCATGAATAGACCATAAAAACGCGGCTCTCAGGTTGAACTTCTGTTTCTTGTAACAATCGTACGCCTCGACTCCTGCCCACAAAATTTTCAATTCTTCAATCAGGGGCCTCATCATCACATCGATCTTTGTTCCAGGATGATCCGGACCAGGTATTACAAGACACAAGAAAATAAATTCATATTTCATGCAAAGAGCTGGTGGAAGGTTGTATGGAACAGCAAAGACGGGCCAACATGAGTACGACGTTGCAGTTAGATTGAATGGCGAGAAACCATCTGTTGCCAAACCGAAGCGAACATTCCTCACTTCATCAGCAAAGCTGGAATCAAAAGCATCTAGTGCCTTCCATGCATCTGTATCAGCTGGGTGCACCATGACATTTCGATTCTCACGTACCCCTTCTTTGTGCCACCTCATGTGTCTGGCTGTATTCTTGGAGATGAACAAACGTTTCAACCGAGGTATAAGAGGCATGTAACGAAGCTGCTTACGTGCAATCTTCGTAGTCACGGTCAAACCATCGTCGTTTTCAACCTCAACGAATCTACGCTCACCACATACAGTACACTCCTTCTCACCTGCGGTCTCCTTCCAGAAAAGCATACAATTATTTTCACAGACATCGATTTTTTCGTAGTCCATACCGAGGCCAGATAACAGCTTTTTAGACTGATACATGTCCTTTGGCATCTTGTGATTCTCCGGAAGTACATCACTGATCAAGTTCAAAAGTTCCTTGTAACAGTTGTTTGAGAATGCAAACTTAGACTTAATAGCCATAAGTCGAGTCACAAATACAAGGACGGTCACTTTTGTGTGCTCATGCAATGGCTCTTCGGCAGCTTTAAGGAGCTCGAAGAACTTCTGAACCTCAGGTGTAGCTGGATCCTCAAACTCGGTGGGTTGACCGGGGTTCTCCGAATCGACGATTAGAAGCTCATGGCGTACATCGTCAAGCATCTCTTCCATCCTATCGTAGTCCTCCTCTTCATGTGACTGAACTTCCGACACAGTACGAGGAGGTGGGTCCTCACCGTGGTGCACCCACACCTCATAGCCTGGCATATAACCGTTCTTGCAAATATGTATAGACATAGTCCTCCTGTCAAGGAAATTAATGTTCCGACACTTGCTACAAGGGCACCTAACATCGGTTCCAGTCTCTGACCGAGCAAAAGCATGGTCGAGAAAAGCATCAGTCTTGGCAACCCACTCACTTGATAGAGCACCTCTTTTCTTCCAACCTTCATACATCCATCGACGATTCTCCTCCATACTAGATACGAGACGTTAACTTAATTAGATAAGTAATGCACGGACCATCCGTTTTTACGAAGAAATCACGCCCCTACATCTGTAGGAAAGGATAGGTCCTAAACCCACCCAGGAGTGACCGACGAGGCCGTGTTTATGACAAGACATGTGGTCGTGCGAAATTTCGGCAGCATAACCCCGCTGTTCTCCAATCGCACGCCTAAAAATGGTGCAATTGGAGAACAGAGAGGTTATGCTGCCGAAACTAAGCAGGAGCACATGCTTTTGTCATAAACACGGACTCTGTCGGTCACCCCGAGGCTGTCCAATAAAGGGACAATTCCGGCCCAACATACCTCACATGCGTCGCTTGTAAGGTGTGTTGGGCCGAAACGGGTGACGCCTAGGTTTCGTTTGTTCACACTACGATACACTATGATTAACTATAATCATCGTGCATTATTAAATAATTAAACTAATAAACCACAATACAATATTACATACGAAATAACATTGTTATAAATGACAAATCATATAAAATGACCTTATTTCCGAGGGCATAATAATTACCCTCGGAAATTAAAAATTTAAATTATCTAAAGTACCACTAAATAAACTAAAACAGGCTACTTTAATTACGTAATCAAATTTTGGCCGTCGGACATAACAAACTAAACAATCAAATGCATTCATACATACATTTCTAATCAAATACATTAATACAAACATACAATTCTAATCAAATACATTAATACAAGCATACAATTTTAATAAACAAAATTGCTAATTAAGTATACTCACTTAGCGGGTGTGGAGAGCCGGCCGGCGATGGGCGCACGGGCGGGCGGCGGGCGCAGGGGCCGTTGGCCGGAGCACGGGGCGGCGGCGGTGGCACGAGCGTGGCGGCCGGAGCACGAGCGTGGCGGTGGCCGGAGCACGAGCTCGGGGCGGTGGCGGCCGGACCAAGGGGCGGCGGCGGCCGGAGCTCGTGGCGGCGGGCGGGATGGCGACCGGGCGGGACGGCGACGAGCGTGGCGGCGACGAGCGTGGCGGCGGCGGCGTGCACTCGGACGGCGGCGGCGGCAGATAGAGAGAAATGGCCGGGTGAAACTGAAGGCGCGCGGGTCGGATCCGCGCGTTAAAAAGCCTTATGTCCGACGGCTCGGTACGAGGCCGTCGGACGTAAGCTTATGTCCGACGGCCAGGGGGCGGGCCGTCGGACATAAGGTTATGTCCGACGGCCAGACTGACAGCCGTCGGCTGTTTTCTGTTATTTGCGACGGCCACTGTTGGCCGTCGGACATACCCTTATGTCCGACGGTTGTCTATGGGGCCGTCGGACATAATACGACCGTCGGAATTTTGTAGTTTTACTGTAGTGAGATGGCGATTTTTGCGGCTTGAAAAACGTTTCCCTCTCTCAGCCAAGAATTCCAGCCTCTGATGAACCCACAATCCCAGTAAGATCTTGTTTGAATACTTTCGTACTCAGCTCAATCCACATGTATTGAAGTAGATTGAGGTGTAACTTAAACTAATTTACACTCCAATCCACCTCGATACACGTGAATTGAGGTGAATGCTAGAGTATCCAAACAAGGCCGCCTAATGGAAATCATGCAAGCGACCGAGGCGTATGTACGTAACTTCGGCATTTTTACGAAGAAACGATTTGAACTGGAGGCCTCCACCGCTATAAAATATTATGTTGTATACACTAGCTAGTTTAACTTTAAAAGAATCAAGTTAATAGAAAGATACATACAATTCGCTTATATTTCAACCTCTAAAATATGACAAGGCGCTAAATTTAACATCATCGTCACCACCAAAATGATTCAAATTTGGCTGGCACTAAGCGCATCCGAGTCTTGTTTTAAATTAATTTCAGATCGATTGTATTAGCAAGAGGTGTTTCCTAGATGTCTTACTAGCTAGCTAGGGACATCTTCTAGATGGTTAAGTTAAGAAGTGGTATTGAACGAGTTTTCCGCTACCTCGCCAACGACGTAGCAAAATAAAAAATAAACGGGATGACGATTTTTGCAGCTTGAAAAACGTTTCCCTCTCTCTCAGCCAATAATTCTAGCCGCTGGTGTACCCACAATTCCAGTAAGGTCTTATTTGAATACTCTCGTACTCAGCTCAATCCACGTGTATTGAATGAATTGAGATATAAATTAAACTAATTTACAATTACACCTCAATCCACCTCGACACACGTGAATAGAGGTGAATACTAGAGTATCCAAGGAAAACATGTAAGCGACACCGAGGTGTACGTACGTAACTTCGACACTTTTATGAAGAAACGATTTGAACTTGAGACGTCCACCGCTATATATAAAGTATTAAGTTGTATACACGGGCTAGTTTAACTTTAAAAGAATCAAGTTAATAGGAAGATACATACAGTTCACTTATATATATTTCAACCTCTATAATCATTAACTCTATAAAAAAGATCTTAAAAGAACTAGATCGACAAATCATCAAAACTGAAGAAATTAAATCACCCTAGAAACATCGATGTCAGCGGAAACGCCGTCAGTCACCAAAAAGCACGTCATCATCGAACCACAGAACATTCGCGCTAGTAGCCGTATGTAAAACTCGCATCAATCATGCATGCTGCACTGATGGATGCACTCACTCACTCACTCATGCGTGATGTTAAGTTCGGGGCAGGTCCCCGCTCCAATAATTGGGAGGCAGCAGGGCTATGTGTGCCCCGTTTGCCTGTCCTCACAGCACATGCATTCGGAGACGTGGCATGCATCAGAGTCCTGGCCGCTCGCTTGTGACGCTAGGCTTGCGGCGGTCGTCGTTTGAAGTTCAGACGCTGGCTCTTTTGCTCCTGACGTGTTCGGCTTCGATTCCGCTTGATCAGTTTCCACGCGCGCGCATTCATGCATCGGGGAAGCAAGGTGTTGTATTGAATCTGTTTTTTTTTAGTTTAAGTAAAATATCTAAAATAGTATTTGTATCTCTCTACAAGTATGATTTAAAAGTGAAGCAATATTTATTATATTATATATCAGGGGCGAAGATGCACATGCATCCCCAAAATTCAAAATTCAGTTACAATAATAAAAAATTTCACCATATAAGCATCCACATATATCGTCCTTATGGACCACGAGACAGTTGCATCCCTTTATATTTACTGTAGCTTCGCCACTGTTGTATATCATAGATATAAATACCTTCTTTCTTCTTATAGTACGTAGTTAATCAAAACTTTAAAAATTGATTTTTTTTTTTTTATTCCAAGCAGTGAGACGTGTTCTCACAGTAGTGTTTCAGAGCGGAGAGGGCGAGGTGCATAATATCACACATTTTGTGTACGAGGCGTGGGTGGAGAGATAAACTCGACTTGGTGATGATAAGAGGAGGGCATGAGAGACATGATTGAGTGCAGCGTCAGCCTGCGTTATCGGATGTGTGATATTTATGCATTCTGGCTGAGACTGAGGGGGTGTTTGGTTGCTCCTGCTAAAGTTTAGCCCGGGTCACATCAAGCGTTTGACTTTTAAATAGGAGTATGAAATATAGACCCAACCAACTGGACTAGATTCGTCTCGTCTTTTAATCTTCGGCTGACAAATTAGTTTTATAATCCGACTACATTTAATACCCGAAACGGATGTTCAAACATTCGATGGGACGGAGGCTAAATTTTAGCGGGGTGTAACCAAACACCCCCTGATACTCTTTCCGTGAGGTGTCAAGTCTGATCCAGTGATCTACAACAAAGTTGCAATAATGATTATTAGTTTTCTGTTCTAAAGAGAATGATTGCTCCAGTTTCATGCTGTCAATCCAGCGACCTGCATATAAGGGGAGAAGGAGGGAGTCAACGGCCATCTGTATATCCTGGCTGTCTCTGAACATGTTTACTTGACGTTGAGGTGTTTTTTTTTTTTTTTTTTGGTTCTAAGGGTGCGAGAGGAAGTAAAGCAACCGCCTGTGGAGTACAGTTCCCGTTACGGTATCTCTTCATGGTTCGGTATTTTTAGCCTCCTTCGCAGGCAAGCAACACTAGTACAGATAAGATCTATAGTGGCGGTTGCAAACCTATTTACAGTGGCGTTTTTCGTAACCGCCAGTGCTAGGGGCCAGTAGAAATCATCATTTTTACAGGCGGGTAACTGAGAACCGCCAGTGAAAATCGATTTTCACTGGCGGTCGACGTAATAAAACCGCCAGTGAAAATCGATTTTCACTGGCGGTCTATGTAATAAAACCGCCAGTGCAAATCGTTTCCAGGAAACATAAAACAGATTTTAAAAATATTAAAAACATTTATTTGTATTAGGACCACCCCACCCGCCCGTCGAAGTCGCAACGCGGTTGTTAGTAATCGAACCGTAGACCTCACCCTCGCGCGTACCCTCCACTACCACTCCGCCTATGACATGCCTTGTGTCTAGTTTGTAGTTGTTTTCTCCACATATTACAACCATTTGAGTATAAATTGCTTATTTGAGACCCTAAACGAATTCAAATAAAAAAGTTGTCAACTACAAAGATAAATAATTTTTGAAGTTCTACGACTTTTATTTTGACACTTTTTTCATCCGAGGTAGTTTGCAAAATTTGAATTTTAAATTTGACATACTTAGATTCAATTTTTGAGAACCGAAATGAGTTCAAATAAAAAAGTTGTCAACTACAAAGTTTCATAACTTTTAGAGATCTACAACTTTTATTTTGGTGGTTTTGTCATACGAGGTCGTTTGACAAACTCGAAAAATTAAGGATAAAAATGATTTCTAGTGGCGGTTCCTTAAGAAAACCGCCACTAGAAATCGTATTTCTACTGGCGGTTCCTTAAGAAAACCGCCACTACAAATCATGGATTTCTACTGGCGGTTTTCTTAAGGAACCGCCAGTAGAAATACGATTTCTAGTGACGGTTTTCTTAAGGAACCGCCACTAGAAATAGCACAGTCGGTGGATAACTGGATCCGTCTGTAAAAATATATGGGTGCCGCAGGCTTTGAGCTCTTTTGTACTAGTGCAATAATTAACCTGCGTACCCGCGTATTTCCAGCACATAGCTAGCAGCTAGCTAGCTGTTATTTCCGTAATCTTACGAAAGCGATTAGTAGCCTAATTACTACTCCTATACATTTGTAATCGATGTAGATTATGATGATTACTCCTAAAACTACTACTGTTAGCTCTAAGAGCTGATTTGGTGACCCGAGATCACGGGAGGATTGGAGAGGATTGAGCGGAAAATTAGTTTATTTCTCTCTCAATCGCCTCCAATTCTTCCGTGATCCCCTTGTCATCAAATCAACTCTAAAGGATCCTCTCACGGGAACAGACGGGAAAACGAGCCCTTCGTTTTCTATCAAAGTTGAATCGAAGCTTTCGCGTCCCAATTCTCTATATACGTGCACCACAGAGGATTAGGAGAGTAGGCATCTCCGCATCTAGAACCGTTATCTGCGTCTACAATATTGCTCGGGTGTGTGGGTGATTCGATTTTGGCGGAGCGTCATTGCGATTGCTGATTGTACTATCATCTTATTACTCTTCCTTCTAGTGGACGCCCAAGGGGTGATAGAACTAAGGACATCGGTCACATCAATTATGGTAGTTACTTTGAGCAATACACGATATCAACGCGTGTAAATAGAGCCATAGGTGCCTTGACTATGGGTCCCTCCTGAAAGATCATGATGCCTAAGATGAGTAAATTGAGCTTCTCTAAAATTCCTTACAATAATTACATTCTAATTGAAAGCCTAAGTTTACTTGAGTGCCTAATGTGTATAAAAAAGGTTTGCGTCCTAATTCCAACCCTACGCTATCATAGCAATTCTAAGAACATAAAATTTTAAAATAAATTGGACAAAAGTAATTAGAGAAAGTATTGCAATGGTTTAGAAGACTATTTAAGTTTCTATTGAGAAGATCTTAGAGAGTACATACTCTCCACTAATCCTTATTGGAGCACTCATGCAAGGGTGTCACTCCCACTTGCTTCATGCAAGGACCAAGTGCTCTCTACAAGCTTGTTCTTCGTTGCTTCGGCATGATGAACTGCTCACAACTGTGTACACATTCTGAGTCAGGTCATCCACAACCACTCGAGGTGAGCAACAGACTCTGATCACCACCAAAGCATCTAGGTGATGCCGATTACGAAGAGTAATATTGGTCACCTATTTTGATTCCTAATGAGGACCAAAGCAGGGCAACACAATTACAAACAAAGTGCTCCTTTCCTTCATTCTACCTATGAGAAAAGAATGAAGGAAGAGGATTGTTAATAAAAACCTTTGGATAATGAAATAATTGTACATTGGAGAAGGGGATCTTAGCTATAAATGTTTTATTATCTTTTTCTTGATCACAACTAAATACGAGTATGCCTTCGTGAATCGAGACAACAGTACGAAGGTAGGTGTCGGGGATAAGATCCCTAGGCCTCGGGGCCCATGAGTCAGAAGGAGGACGAGGGAAGACTCTACCCCAGAAGGACCTACCGCCGGATAGTCCCGAGGCACCGAGCTGGGGGTCGAGCGAGGCGGGGCCAGAAGGGGGATCAGGCGAACCAAGAGGAAGCCACTCGAGTGGATTACACACCCATCCTAGGACTGACCTGCCATAAATGACTGGTCGCATTAACTGCGCCTAGCACCAAGCCATGATAGGAAAGTCAGACCTCCTTCCACTCATGACCTATGAAGCCTGAGACCCACTCATTACCTACCAAGCTTAGGCCTGAGTACCCTGGCAATCTATAGGGCCTGCAGCACGACGAGTCGCGCTGAGACTCAAGCTACGGAGGCCAGGGTCGACGCGACATAGAGAGAGTAATGATGATGCCAAAGCTCCTCGCCTCCCACGCGCAACCGGACTTAAAGAGCTTGGCCAGAGAGCTTAGACGACCAAGGCGCATAACGGCAAGCACGTTCCTACCGAGGTAGAACGCTTCGTTCTACTAGGCGCAGTGACACCTTCCACGAGAAGCTACCTGTAACCGATCCCCTCCTTGGTCTATAAAATGGGGGGGTATATCAAGATGAACAGAGGGACAATAGAGGCAAAGCCGAGCAGAAGAGCACACTGTCACGATGCCCAAGGCTTAGCTAGGTTCTGAATGCCAGATTCATAGTACTTATATCCTACCACGCATAAGAGTCTTGGGAGCTCCTCCCTCTCTCGCTCACTTGTAACCCCTACTACGTGTGTTGAGTGTTGATAGCACAAGCCATCAAAGACTGGATGCAGGGACGTTCTGCCCGAACTAGTATAAATCATGCTCCCACTGAGCACACCATCCAAATCAGAACGCGTACAAAAAATTTACTTGTTGGAGCTGGTTCAAAACACTGATTGTAGGAGAAATCATAGCTTCATAGGTAGAGCAATCCATCTTTTCCTCCAGTTGCCCCCTATGCATGGCAATGTACCTTTATTTATAATGACACACTAGAGTACAACTTCATATAAAATTACAATTATGCCCTCAACACTTATACATGTAAGCTACAAGATCTTCTAAGGGCACTACTATCTTTTTCTTCATTAGACGTGTTGTCCAAGCTTTGAAGGTTTCATCGCTTGTCTCTGCTGGTTCTTTGTCATGCATTCAAACCATGGATCTGAAGCTTGTTAGCTTCGTGTGTGTAATGCTCGATCGTTATTTTCGAAGGCGGACTTTGCCAATCCTTTGATATGCCTGAAACTGACTTAGAAGAAATTGACAAATCAATATTTTGAGGACCTTTGATGGAAGAGGACCTGAACAAGTAATAAGCACAAACTCTCACTTAACTCTAACAAGACTAATCAGATCAATAAATGTACACTAAACACTCTTGTTTGCCCTAATGAGGCTACTAATGTTGCAAAATCTGACTCTCAAGTCCCTCACTATGCAATGGCTCCTTATCACACTTTATATAGTTTGATTAGGCTATTAAAGGGGGGCAAGGGTGAGTATTGGTTGGTTGGTGGGGTATTTATAGCTCCAAACCGACCAACTAGCCATTATAGTGAAGTTAGGTCATCTCCCACAGCCCGATGAGACACAACAATAACTATTGTATTACTGTATCAAAACTAGAAGTTTGAACTTTTCCTTATATGTATCTTATATGTATGGTGTGACGCCTATCGTTGGACCAATCTGGCACCCACCAGAACCTCTCTGGTCACTACACAAAAGTTGTCGAAACCCATCCACTTTAGTCCAGTGAAACAACTATTCACAGGGTCTAAGAGCCGTGTAGTTAAAACCCTAACGAGAATAATGTCGTCATATGGTCTGACATTTGTCATCGGACCAGTCTGACATACCCCTAAAACTCTCGGGTCTAATCACTGAGATCGTGGGACCCAACATATTGGTTCAATAAGGTATTGTTCATAGTGTCCAACGATCGGGCTCTCAGGCTATCTATGTTGAGCAGGGATGATCCTAAAAATCCGAATTATATAAAAATTTAAATATTTTAACATATATATGTATAGAATTTAGTGCTAATATTTAGCCGCTAAGCATATTATAAAAGACAAGAATAAAATCACGTATAATTTTAATGCATTATTTTCTTCTACAACAAAAAAATGAAAAATATCCGAATTACATAAGTCTACTATAATATTATAAATTAAATTAAATATCAAAATATTTTAAAATATCTAATAGATGTAAAGCAGCCGTCAATCAGCCAGCTACTATATAGAAACTTTGTAGACTACTAGTACACCTATCAGCCTGGCCCCTAGCCTCTAGGGAATGCAACAGCAACGTGTTCTCATTTTCCCTTGTCTGCGAGTAGCTGTTAAGTTTTCTTAAATATAATTATAATTTAAAATAATAGTAATATTATCTAAATGTTTTTATATAGTAGACTCAACGAATTTGATAGTATAAATTATGTACTTAAAATATTAATATTATATAATTGGTCGAAGTTAAATGTATTTAATTTATAAAAACGAGAACAATACTTATTTATTTTGGGTCGTTGTGAGTACGCACAAGAAAACAATATATCGGTTATGGAGTATTCTAGCCGGCAGAGAATAAGGAAATGATGTGCTTGGCACCGTGCAGACATCGATACGAAAGAAAAACTAAAGCGTAATTTCGCCTTGTTCGTTTAAATAGTCAGCATCTATTCAATCATCTATTGTAGTCCCTCAATCCACGAGAAATATAAATATCGATTCTTGAAACATAAAATAGTTTAAAATCTAACTAAGTTTACTAAAAAACAGTACCAACTCCTATATACGTACATATATTTATTTTAAAAATGCCCATAAATAATCTAGTGATATACCTTTTATGTATTGTAAATATTAATAGTTTTTCTATATACTTAATAAGATTTAGGATTATTTGATCACTCACGAAGTGAGAATTCCGTTCTTTTTTTTGAACGACTGTTTAGCCGTTTAAATGAACGCTGGAAGGAATAATTTTTAAATACGGTAGTTGATTGATGTTTAGTGTCTGGATATACATTGAATTTTGTCAAAACGTTATTTGATTTAAAATGTGTATGTTTGGATGAACTGATACAAATAATGCTATATGGAGGATTCAACTTTATACCACCCGTGATGGCACTTTCTGAAGTATATGTTGTGATGAATGAGGTCAGGACGAATGGATATTTACTTTAGAGGATAATAAATAAAATTTTATCTTATATATATTTTTATCACCTGATATCCACTACCGGAATCCAACATTTTGTTGGTGCCTGAATCTTTGCTGAGGGCAACTTATCGGGCACTCGGCAAAATAATTAGGTTTGTCGAGTGCCACTCTCGACGGACTACAACACTCGACACAGACAGTCTTTGCCGAGTGTAAAACACTTGGCATATAACAACGCTCGGCAAAGGCTAGTTTGTCGAGCGTCAAACTCTCGACGAAACAAGACGTTCGGCAAAGGACCGTCAGCAACCATCTATAGTTGACGATAGTTAACTATGCCGAGTGTCAGGCGTTGACACTCGGCAAAAAAGTCATCGTTGATGTACCGTTTACCAAATCCTCTTTGTCGAGAGTAACACTCGGTAAAGAGTTTGCCGAGTGTTTTCTAGGAAGTAACTGTGTCGGGTAGTGATCTATACATCTCTGTGACAATCATATCTTCTTAAGTTCTCTTCGGCATTTAAGATATGTTTTGTTCAGCTTTCTGAACTTGATTCGCTGTAAAAAAATTAGAATGTCAACCAAACATATACAACAGTAGAATAGATTTCTCCAATTAAATTCAGAGTTATCTCATGCTACAGATTTTTCATATTCGTGTTATTCATGTTACACGTTGTCATTGTGAAAGTCGACTAGAGGGGGGTGAATAGGCGGAATCTGAAAATTATAAACTTAAGCAGAACTACAAGCCGGGGTTAGCGTTAGAAATATAATCGAGTCCAAAAGAGAGGGCGATAACAAATCACAAGCAAATGAAGAGTGGATGGCACGGTGATTTGTTTTACCGAGGTTCGGTTCTTGCGAACCTACTCCCCGTTGAGGTGGTCACAAAGACCGGGTCTCTTTCAACCCTTTCCCTCTCTCAAACGGTCACCTAGACCGAGTGAGCTTCTCTTCTCAATCAAATGGGACACTAAGTCCACTACAAGGACCACCACACAATTGGTGTCTCTTGTTTTGATTACAAGCGTTGTGGAAACAAGAATGAGGAAGAAGAAAAGCAATCCAAGCGCAAGAGCTCAAAATAACACAAAAGTTTCTCTCTCTAATCACTAATTTGTTTTGGAGTGATTCCGGACTTGGGGGAGGATTTGATCTCTTTGTTTGTGTCTTGTATTGAATGCTATAGCTCTTGTATGAGGTTTTAAGGCTGAATACTTGGATGCAATGAAGTGTGGTGGTTGGGAGGTATTTATAGCCCCAACCACCAAAAGAACCGTTAGTGAGGGCTTCTGTCGAATGGCGCACCGGACAGTTCGGTGCGCCACCGGACATTGTCCGGTGCGCCAGCCACGTCACCAGGCCGTTGGGTTCCGACCGTTGGAGCTCTGACAATTGGGGCCACCGGACAGTCCGGTGGTGCACCGGACAGGTCCTGTAGACTGTCCGGTGTGCCTTCTGGCGCCTGCTCTGACTTCTGCGCGCGCAGACGTACACTGTAGCGCATTTAATGTCTTCTGCAGACGACCGTTGGGGCGAAGTAGCCGTTGCTCCGCTGGCACACCGGACAGTCCGATGCTACACCGGACAGTCCGGTGAATTATAGCGGAGCGGCCTCCCAAATTTCCGAAGCTGGCAAGTTCGGAATCGTTCCTCCTTGGTGCACCGGACACTGTCCGGTGGCACACCGGACAGTCCGGTGCGCCAGACCACGGCTGCCTTCGGTATACTTTGTTCCTTTGTTTTGAACCCTTTCTTTTATCTTTGTGAACCTTTGGCACCTGTAGAACATATTTTCTAGAGCAAACTAGTTAGTCCAATAATTTGTGTTGGGCAATTCAACCACCAAAATTCATATTGGAAAAGGTTTGACCCTATTTACCTTTCAATCTCCCCTTTTTGGTGATTGATGCCAACACAAACCAAAGCAAATATAAAAGTGCAAAATTAAACTAGCTTGCATAATGTAAGTGCAAAGGTTACTTGGAATTTAAACCAATATAATTATTTCAATAGATGTGCATGGATGGTTTTCTTCTTATTTAAAATTTTGGACCACATTTGCACCACGAGTTTTATTTTTGCAAATCCTTTGTAAAATTCTTTTCAAAATCATTTTGCAAATAGTCAAAGGTATATGAATAAGATTGAAGAAAGCATTTTCAAGACTTGAAATTTTCTCCCCCTGTCTCAAATGCTTTTCCTTTGACTAAAACAAAACTCCCCATAAATAAAATTCTCCTCTTAGTGTTCAAGGGGGTTTTGCAAGTTTTGAAGATACTACTTTCTCCCCCTTTTGAACACAATAAGATATCAATTTGAAAAACTTCATTTTAAAATTCGGTGGTGGTGCGGTCCTTTTGCTTTGGGCTCATACTTTCTCCCCCTTTGGCATGAATCGCCAAAAACGGATACTTGTGAGTGAAATACAAGCCCTTTGTACTTTCTCTCCAATGGCAAACAAATAGATATAAGTGAAGATTATACCAAATTGGAGAGTGATGCGGAGTACCGGGAAATGCCAATGGAGTGGAGTGGAAGCGCCTTCTTTGCTGAATTCTCCATTTCCCTTTCAATATCTATGACTAAGCATAATAATATACTTGAAAACACATTAGTCATAGACATAAAAGAGATATGATCAAAGGTATATAAAATGAGCTATGTGTGCAAAGAATCAATCAAAATTCCTAGAATCAAGAATATTTAGCTCATTTCTAAGTTTGGTAAATGTTTTCTCATCTAGTGGCTTGGTAAAGATATCGACCAATTGATCTTTGGTGTTTATATAGGCTATCTCGATATCCCCCTTTTGTTGGTGATCTCTCAAAAAGTGATACCTAATGGCTATGTGCTTAGTGCGGCTGTGTTCAACGGGATTATCCGCCATACGGATTGCACTCTCATTGTCACATAGGAGAGGGACTTTGCTAAACTTGTAGCCATAGTCCCTAAGGGTTTGCCTCATCCAAAGCAATTGCGTGCAACAATGGCCTGCGGCAATGTACTCGGCTTCGGCGGTAGAAAGAGCTACTGAGTTTTGTTTCTTTGAAGCCCAAGACACTAGGGATCTCCCCAGAAACTGACAAGTCCCTGATGTGCTCTTCCTATCAATCTTACACCCTGCCCAATCAGCATCGGAATATCCTAATAAATCAAATGAGGATCCCTTGGGGTACCAAAGGCCAAACTTAGGTATATAAACTAAATATCTCATGATTCGCTTCACGGCCCTAAGGTGAACTTCCTTAGGGTCGGCTTGGAACCTTGCACACATGCATACAGAAAGCATAATGTCCGGTCGAGATGCACATAAATAGAGTAAAGAACCTATTATCGACCGGTATACCTTTTGATCTACGGATTTACCTCCCGTGTCGAGGTCGAGATGCCCATTGGTTCCCATGGGTGTCTTGATGGTTTGGCATCCTTCATTCCAAACTTGGTGAGAATATCTTAAATATACTTTGTTTGGCTGATGAAGGTGCCCTCTTGGAGTTGCTTGACTTGAAATCCTAAGAAATACTTCAACTCCCCCATCATAGACATCTCGAATTTTTGAATCATGATCCTACTAAATTCTTCACAAATAGATTTGTTAGTAGACCCAAATATGATATCATCAACATAAATTTGGCATACAAACAAATCATTTTCAATGGTTTTAGTGAATAAAGTAGGATCGACTTTACCGACTTTGAATCCATTAGTGATAAGAAAATCTCTTAGGCATTCATACCATGCTCTTGGGGCTTGCTTAAGCCCATAAAGCGCCTTAGAGAGTTTATAAACATGGTTAGGATACTCACTATCTTCAAAGCCGGGAGGTTGCTCAACATAGACCTCTTCCTTGATTGGTCCATTGAGGAAGGCACTCTTCACGTCCATTTGATATAACTTAAAGCCATGGTAAGTAGCATAGGCAAGTAATATACGAATTGATTCAAGCCTAGCTACGGGTGCATAGGTTTCCCCAAAATCCAAACCTTCGACTTGTGAATACCCTTTGGCCACAAGTCGTGCCTTGTTCCTAGTCACCACACCATGCTCATCTTGTTTGTTGCAGAAGACCCACTTGGTTCCTACAACATTTTGGTTAGGACGTGGAACTAAATGCCATACCTTATTCCTTGTGAAATTGTTGAGCTCCTCTTGCATCGTCAACACCCAATCCGAATCTTCAAGTGCTTTCTCTACCCTGTGTGGCTCAATAGAGGAAACAAAAGAGTAGTGTTCACAAAAATGAGCAACACGAGATCGAGTTGTTACCCCCTTATGAATGTCTCCTAAGATGGTGTTCACAGGGTGATCTCGTTGGATTGCTTGGTGGACTCTTGGGTGTGGCGGCCTTTGATTTTGTTCATCTTCCTTGTCTTGATCATTTGTATCTCCCCCTTGATCATTGTCGTCCTCTTGAGGTGGCTCATCTTCTTGATCTTCTCCTTCATCATCTTGAGCCTCGTCCTCATCTTGAGTTGGTGGAGATACTTGCATGGAGGAAGATGGTTGATCTTGTGCTTGTGGAGGCTCTTTGGATTCCTTAGGGCACACATCCCCAATGGACATGTTCCTTAGCGCGATGCACGGAGCCTCTTCATCATCTAATTCATCAAGATCAACTTGCTCTACTTGAGAGCCGTTAGTCTCATCAAACACAATGTCACAAGAAACTTCAACTAGTCCAGTGGACTTGTTAAAGACTTTATATACCCTTGTGTTTGAATCATATCCTAGTAAAAAGCCTTCTACAGCCTTAGGAGCAAATTTAGATTTTCTACCTCTTTTAACAAGAATAAAGCATTTGCTACCAAAGACTCTAAAATATGAAACATTGGGCTTTTTACCGGTGAGGAGTTCGTATGATGTCTTCTTGAGGATTCGGTGTAGATATAATCGGTTGATGGCGTAGCAAGCGGTGTTGACCGCCTCGGCCCAAAACCGATCCGAAGTCTTGTATTCATCAAGCATAGTCCTTGCCATGTCCAATAGAGTCCTATTCTTCCTCTCAGCTACACCATTTTGTTGTGGCGTGTAGGGAGAAGAGAACTCATGTTTGATGCCCTCCTCCTCAAGGAAGCCTTCAATTTGTGAGTTCTTGAACTATGTCCCGTTGTCGCTTCTTATTTTCTTGATCCTCAAGCTAAACTCATTTTGAGCCCGTCTCAAGAATCCCTTCAAAGTTTCATGGGTTTGAGATTTATCCTATAAAAAGAATACCCAAGTGAAGCGAGAATAATCATCCATAATAACTAGACAGTATTTACTCCCGCCGATGCTTATGTAAGCTATCGGGCTAAATAAGTCCATGTGGAGGAGCTCGAGTGGCCTATCAGTTGTCATGATGTTCTTGTGTGGATGATGAACACCAACTTGCTTTCCTGCTTGACATGCACTACAAACCCTGTCTTTCTTAAAATGAACATTTGTTAGTCCCAAAATATGCTCTCCCTTTAGAAGCTTGTGAAGATTCTTCATCCCAACATGGGCTAGTCGGCGGTGCCAGAGCCAACCCATGTTAGTCTTAGCAATTAAGCAAGTATCGAGTTCAGCTCTATTGAAATCAACTAAGTATAGCTGACCCTCTAATACTCCCTTAAAAGCTACTGAATCATTACTTCTTCTAAAGACAGTAACACCTGTATCCGTAAAAAGACAGTTGTAACCCATTTTGCATAATTGAGAAACAGAAAGCAAGTTGTAATCTAAAGAATCTACAAGAAAAACATTGGAAATAGAATGGTCAGATGATATAGCAATTTTACCCAATCCTTTGACCAAACCTTGATTTCCATCCCTGAATGTGATAGCTCGTTGGGGATCTTGGTTTTTCTTGTAGGCGGAGAACATTCTTTTCTCCCCAGTCATGTGGTTTGTGCACCCGCTGTCGATGATCCAACTTGAGCCCCCGGATGCATAAACCTACAAAACAAATTTAGTTCTTGATTTTAGGTACCCAAACAGTTTTTGGTCCTTTGACATTAGATACAAAAACTTTGGGTACGCAAACACAAGTCTTGGAGCCCTTGTGTTTGCCCCCAACATATTTGGCAATTATTTTGCCTGATTTGTTAGTTAGCACATAAGAAGCATCAAAAGTTTTGAAAGAAACATTATGATCATTTGATGCTTTAGGAGTTTTCTTCTTAGGCAATTTAGCATGGGTTGATTGCCTAGAACTAGATGCCTCACTCTTATACATAAAAGCATGATTAGGGCTAGAGTGAGACTTCCTAGAGTGAATTCTCCTAATTTTGTGTTCGGGATAACCGGTAGGGTATAAAATGTAACCCTCATTATCCTGAACCATGGGAGCCTTGCCCTTAACAAAATTAGACAATCTTTTAGGTGGGGCATTAATCTTGACATTGTCTCCCTGTTGGAAGCCAATGCCATCCTTAATGCCAGTGCGTCTCCCACTATAAAGCATGCTTCTAGCAAATTTAAAATTTTCATTTTCCAAGTCATGCTCATTGATTTTAGCAGTTAATGTAGCTATGTGATCATTTGGTTGTTCAATTAAAGCAAGGTGATCATGAATAGCATCTACATTAACATCTCTACATCTAGTGCAAATAGAAACATGCTCGATGGTAGATGTAGAGGGTTTGCAAATATTTAACTCAACAATCTTAGCATGCAAAATATCATTCTCATCTCTAAGATTGGAAATAGAAGCATTGCAAACATCTAAATCCTTAGCATTAGCAATTAATTTTTCATTTTCAATTTTAAGGCTAGAAAGAGAAGCATTCAATTTGTCAGTCTTAGCAATTAAATTGGCATTATCATTTCTGAGACTAACAATTGAATCATCACAAACATCAAACTTTTCAACCTTAGCAATTAATTTTGCATTCTCATTTCTAAGGTTGGAAACAATGTCATGGCAAGTGCTTAGCTCACTAGTTAATTTTTCATTTTTCTCTACCTCCTAAGCATAAGCATTTTTAACTTTAACATGCTTTTTGTTTTCTTTAATTAGGAAATCCTCTTGGCTATCCAAGAGTTCATCCTTCTCATGAATAGCGCTAATCAATTCATTTAATTTTTCCTTTTGTTGCATGTTTAAGTTGGCAAAGAGAGTAAACAAATCATCCTCATCATCACTAGAATTAGCCTCATCACTAGATGTTGCATACTTAGTGGAGGATTTGGATTTTACCTTCTTCTTCTTGCCGTCCTTCGCCATAAGACACTTGTGGCCGACGTTGGGGAAGAGGAGCCCTTTGTTGACGGCGATGTTGGCGGCGTCCTCGTCGGAGGAGGAGTCGGTGGAGCTCTTGTCGGAGTCCCACTCCCGGCAAACATGGGCATCGCCGCCCCTCTTCTTTTCTCTCCTCTTTCCCTTCTTGTCATCGCCCCTGTCACTATCACTAGATAATGGACATTTTGCAATAAAATGACCGGGCTTACCACACTTGTAGCACACTTTCTTGGAGCGGGGCTTGTAATCTTTCCCCCTCCTTTGCTTGAGGATTTGGCAGAAGCTCTTGATGATGAGCGCCATTTCCTCATTGTCGAGCTTGGAGGCGTCGATGGGGATTCTGCTTGGAGTAGAATCTTCTTTCTTCTCCTCCGTTGCTTTGAATGCAACAGGTTGTGTTTCTAGTACCAAAAAGGAGGCGCCTTGCTCGATGATCTTCTTGGAGCCTTTGATCATCAACTCAAAGCTCACAAATTTTCCTATTACTTCCTCGAGAGACATTAGTTTATATCTTGGATCACCACGAATTAATTGAACTTGAGTGGGGTTAAGAAATATGAGTGATCTAAGAATAACCTTGACCATTTCATGGTCATCCCACTTGGTGCTCCCGAGGTTGCGCACTTGGTTCACCAAGGTTTTTAGCCGGTTGTACATGGCTTGCGGGTCTTCTCCTTGGTTTAGCATGAAGCGACCGAGCTCCCCCTCGATCGTCTCCCTCTTGGTGATCTTGGTCACCTCGTCTCCTTCGTACGTCGTTTTGAGCATGTCCCAAATCTCCTTGGCGCTCTTCAATCCTTGCACCTTGTTATACTCCTCTCGACTTAGAGAGACGAGGAGTATTATGGTGGCTTGTGAGTTTAAGTGCCGGATTTGGGCAACTTCGTCCGAATCATAGTCCTCATCCCCTATGGATGATACCTGTACACCAAACTCAACAACGTTCCAAATACTAGTGTGGAGTGAGGTTAGGTGATGTCTCATTTTATCACTCCACGTGTTATAATCTTCACCGTCAAAAACCGGTGGTTTGTCTAATGGAACGGAAAGTAATGGAGTACATTTAGAAATGCGAGGGTAGTGTAGGGGAATCTTACTAAACTTCTTGCGCTCATGGCGCTTAGAAGTTACGGACGGCGCATCAGAGCCGGAGGTAGATGGCGACGAAGAGTCGGTCTCGTAGTAGACCACCTTCCTCATCTTCTTTTTCTTTTCGCCACTCCGATGCGACTTGTGTGAAGGGGATTCCTTCTCCTTCCCCTTGTTGCGGGATTCTCCCGATGGAGCCTTCCCGTGGCTTGTAACGGGCTTCTCGCCGGTCACCATCTCCTTCTTGGTGTGATCTCCCGACATCACTTCGAGCGGTTAGGCTCTAATGAAGCACCGTGCTCTGATACCAATTGAAAGTCGCCTAGAGGGGGGTGAATAGGTAGAATTTGAAAATTATAAACTTAAGCACAACTACAAGCCGGGGTTAGCGTTAGAAATATAATCGAGTCCGAAAGAGAGGGCGAGAACAAATCACAAGCAAATGAAGAGTGGATGGCACGGTGATTTGTTTTACCGAGGTTCGGTTCTTGCGAACCTACTCCCCGTTGAGGTGGTCACAAAGATCGGGTCTCTTTCAACCCTTTCCCTCCCTCAAACGGTCACCTAGACCGAGTGAGCTTCTCTTCTCAATCAAATGGGACACTAAGTCCACTACAAGGACCACCACACAATTGGTGTCTCTTGTTTTGATTACAAGCGTTGTGGAAACAAGAATGAGGAAGAAGAAAAGCAATCTAAGCGCAAGAGCTCAAAAGAACACAAAAGTCTCTCTCTAATCACTAATTTGTTTGGAGTGATTCCGGACTTGGGAGAGGATTTGATCTCTTTGTTTGTGTCTTGTATTGAATGCTATAGCTCTTGTATGAGGTTTTAAGGCTAAATACTTGGATGCATTCAAGTGTGGTGGTTGGGGGGTATTTATAGCCCCAACCACCAAAAGAACCGTTGGTAAGGGCTTCTGTCGAATGGCGCACCGGACAGTCCGGTGCGCCAATGGACACTGTCCGGTGCGCCAGCCACGTCACCAGGCCGTTGGGTTCCGACCGTTGGAGCTCTGACAATTGGAGCCACCGGACAGTCCAGTGGTGCACCGGACAGGTCCTGTAGACTGTCTGGTGCGCCTTCTGGCGCCTGCTCTGACTTCTGCGCGCGCAGGCGCGCACTGTAGCGCATTTAATGTCTTCTGCAGACGACAGTTGGCGCGAAGTAGCCGTTGCTCCGCTGGCACACTGAACAGTCCGGTGAATTATAGCGGAGCGGCCTCCCAAATTCCCGAAGCTGGCAAGTTCAGAATCGTTCCTCCCTAGTGCACCGGACACAGTCCGGTGGCACACCGGACAGTCCGGTGCGCCAGACCACGGCTGCCTTCGGTATACTTTGCTCCTTTGTTTTGAACCCTTTCTTTTATCTTTGTGAACCTTTAGCACCTGTAAAACATATTTTCTAGAGCAAACTAGTTAGTCCAATAATTTATGTTGTACAATTCAACCACCAAAATTCATAATGGAAAAGGTTTTACCTTATTTCCCTTTCACATTGTCTTATAGAATCTATAGTTGAGAGTTGTTTTAACCAAACAAATTATAGTTTTTTATAATTATTAGCTTACAGGTAGAATCAGATTTTCAGGAATCTACGACTAAACTAAACAAACTGAAATGACTCTATCATCATTTGATAAACAGAGAAATGCTTTTTTTCTCTATTTCAAGTAGAAATATAAATGAAAAAATTTGAAGGGTATTCAGAAAAACAGAAATCTCGTCAACCCTACTTCGTCTACCCACTTCTCTTTCAGGAATATATACCTGTGAGACGTTTATTTATTCGAATGTAAGCTTACTAGTATAAGCGACACATTCAGAAAGCAAAACCCATTGCCGTTGCCGTGATGCTCGTCTACTCTACATATGTCTAAAAACTTTTGTTTTGTCCATGCCAAGGAATGCACATGCACTGAACTTGGACTAGCATAGGGACTTTGGAGAATGGCAGTCACATACTCACATGCACCATCTACCAATCAAAATTCTTCTCCGCACAAGACAAAGAACTCTAGATTCTTCTTCTCCGGGCGAGCTGTACAAGGGTGTTTCACCGCGATGGCGTCACCGGCAGTAAATCCACGCGCGACGTGTCCCGCCACGTCACCCCACCCCGCCCCGCCCCTGCGGGTATATAAACCCCTCGCCGCCCGGCTACCTCCTCCCGCCAGCATCTCCCTCCGAGTCCAGGGGGCAGGGGCACCATTACCGAGTAGTTTAATTAGTGCTAGTTGTATTACCATTGTTAGTGACTTAATTACCCTCACGCGAATTACCTTACCTCTGCTAGTCCTCCTACGTCTCTTCTCTTCGCTTAATCTTGGTCGGTGATTTGATTCTGCACTTCTTGCGCGCATTGCAGAGTGTGCTCGGTCTGCAGCTATCTTAGGTTAACCAGTCGTGTGTGGTCTATCGGTTTCGATATAGTACTACTGCTCTGTTATAATCAGCGGGGAGGAGGAAGATGACGGTGACGCCACGGATCACGGTGAGCGACGGGCGGCTGACGGTGCGCGGCCGTACGGTGCTCACCGGCGTGCCGGACAACGTGTCGGCGGCGCACGCGGCCGGGGCGGGGCTCGTCGACGGGGCCTTCGTCGGTGCCCACGCCGGCGAGGCCAAGAGCCACCACGTCTTCACCTTCGGCACGCTCCGGTGAGTAATCCTAATCAATCAACCTCTCTTCTCTTCGAGTGTTTCCTTCTGCGATAAGAAATCAAGGGTAGATTTATGAAATAAATAAATAAAATCGTGGCGCCGTGCAGGGACTGCCGGTTCCTGTGCCTGTTCCGGTTCAAGCTGTGGTGGATGACGCAGCGGATGGGCGTATCCGGCCGCGACGTCCCTCTGGAGACCCAGTTCATGCTCCTCGAGGTTCCTGCCAGTGACGGCGACGGCGACGACGCCCCCGCGTACGTGGTGATGCTTCCGCTGCTGGAGGGGCAGTTTCGGGCGGCGCTGCAGGGGAACGACCGCGACGAGCTGCAGATCTGCATCGAGAGCGGTAATCCATTCCTTCTTCCCTTCGTTCCTTCCATGATCACCGGATGATAGCAGCTCAGCTCGACTCGACCGATGACGATCACCGGATGGTCATCCCTGCAGGGGACAAGGCGGTGCAGACGGACCAGGCCGCGCACATGGTGTACCTCCACGCCGGCGACAACCCCTTCGACACCGTCACCGCCGCCGTCAAGGCGGTGGAGAAGCACCTGCAGACGTTCCACCACCGCGACAAGAAGAAGCTGCCGTCGTTCCTCGACTGGTTCGGCTGGTGCACCTGGGACGCCTTCTACACCGACGTCACCGCCGACGGCGTCAAGCACGGCCTTCAGAGGTATGCGCGCTCTGTGCGCTCTTGCGTGTCAGTGACTCCTCCTTGCCAACGTGCCGTCCTGACGCGGCAACTCTCCTCTGCTTTTGCAGCCTGTCCAAGGGCGGCGCGCCGCCGCGGTTCCTCATCATCGACGACGGCTGGCAGCAGATCGCCTCCGAGAACAAGCCCGACCCCAACGTCGCCGTCCAGGAGGGCGCGCAGTACGTGCATTGCACGCATCGCATTTCTCTGATCAATCATGGCTAGCTGCCAGCCCGCCGCAGTTTCAAGACGCTCACCAAAACTGGTTGATCGCTTCCAGATTCGCCAGCCGGCTGACCGGGATCAAGGAGAACACCAAGTTCCAGACCAAGCCCGACGGAGACGGCGACGGCGACAGCGAGCAGGCGGCGGGCGGGCTGAAGCGACTGGTGGCCGAGACCAAGGACGCGCACGGCGTGAAGCAGGTGTACGTGTGGCACGCCATGGCCGGGTACTGGGGCGGCGTGACGCCGACGGCGGGGACGGCGATGGAGCGCTACGAGCCGGCGCTGGCGTACCCCGTGCAGTCCCCGGGCGTGACGGGCAACCAGCCGGACATCGTCATGGACTCGCTGTCCGTCCTGGGGCTGGGCCTGGTGCACCCGCGCCGGGTGCGGGACTTCTACGGCGAGCTCCACGCGTACCTCGCCTCCTGCGGCGTCGACGGCGTCAAGGTGGACGTGCAGAACATCATCGAGACGCTGGGCGCCGGCCACGGCGGCCGAGTCGCCATCACCCGCGCCTACCACCGCGCGCTCGAGGCCTCCGTGGCGCGCAGCTTCCCGGACAACGGCTGCATCTCCTGCATGTGCCACAACTCCGACATGCTCTACAGCGCCAGGCAGACCGCCGTCGTGCGCGCCTCCGACGACTTCTACCCGCGCGACCCGGCATCGCACACCGTCCACGTCGCCTCCGTCGCGTACAACACCGTCTTCCTCGGCGAGTTCATGCAGCCCGATTGGGACATGTTCCATGTGAGTAGACACTCTTGTCGTTTGCGTTGTGTCCCCTGTTTCTTCTCGTTTCACCGTCGTGTCGAGGCATCCATTGATCGATATATGTCATCGCCAGAGCTTGCATCCGGCGGCGGAGTACCACGGCGCGGCGAGGGCCATCGGTGGCTGCCCGATATACGTCAGCGACAAGCCGGGGAACCACAACTTCGAGCTGCTCAGGAAGCTCGTGCTCCCCGACGGCTCCGTGCTACGCGCGCAGCTTCCCGGCCGGCCCACACGTGACTGCCTCTTCTCCGACCCGGCGCGCGACGGCGAGAGGTGACCAGCGGCCAAGCGCTCCCTTCGATCAAAAAACTAATTCCAAAAGATTCCTCGATCGATCTCGGCCGGCGGCGGCGGCGCTGATTCTGTTTTTCTTTGGTTTCTCTGCTCTGCAGTTTGCTCAAGATCTGGAACCTGAACAAGTGCGGTGGCGTGGTGGGTGTGTTCAACTGCCAGGGAGCCGGGTGGTGCCGCGTGACCAAGCGGACGCGCGTGCACGACGCGTCGCCGGGCACGCTGACCGGCACCGTGCGTGCCGACGACGTCGACGCCATAGCGCGCATCGCTGATGACGGCGGCGGGTGGGACGGCGAGACCGTGGTGTATGCGCACCGCACGCGGGAGCTAGTGCGACTGCCGCGGGGCGTCGCGCTGCCCGTGACGCTAGGCCCGCTCCAGTATGAGGTGTTCCATGTGTGCCCGCTCCGCGCCGTCGTGCCGGGGGTCTCGTTCGCGCCCGTCGGGCTGCTCGACATGTTCAACGCCGGGGGCGCCGTTGAGGAGTGCGACGTGATTGGCGATGATGGCGGCAAGGCCATGGCTCTCAGGGTTCGCGGGTGCGGTCGGTTCGGCGCTTACTGCTCGCGGGAGCCGGCGAGGTGCCTATTGGACTCGGCGGAAGTGGAGTTCAGCTACGATGCCGACACCGGCCTCGTGTCCGTCGACTTGCCCGTGCCGGAGCAGGAGCTATACCGGTGGACGCTGGAGATTATGGTCTAGACCGTGACGCTGTGCGCCGACGCCAACGCTTGCCTTCGCGTCTGAGCCGGACGACATTGTCATTTGCGCTATGTGCACGAGAGAGATGTATTGTGGTGTTGTTGTATAATTGGTATGGAGAGAGTATGCTTTTGTTATGTCTGTATCTGTATATTCGGCATGCTTTGAATGTTATATAATACTTGATAATAAAGGATGGTGCTCCTGAATGTTATATAATACTTGATAATAAAGGGTGGTGCTCCTTTAATACGAATATCTCTCATATTTCTTAGTTAAACATACATACTACCATGTCACCATTTTTTTCATTTTTGCATGGATGATTCGAAATCGTAGTATTCTGGGCATACTCACTCCGTCTCATAAAAAATTGTCATTTTCATCTATTAAGAAGGTTAAAAGGTTTAACTTTAACCATATACATAATGCATAATTAGTATTTGGAATTTTTACCATAATACATACTTAGTATTTGGAATTTCCACTTACTAAGGGCCTCTAGAACTAAATTAGAGTTTGAAAAAAATTGACAAATAGCTTAAGTTCAGAGTTAACTCTATGTAGTTTTTGGAGCTGTAATGCAAATTTTTAGAGTACCTCTTTTGCTGACGCAATAAGTAAATTAATTGGGTTCGTTTTGTGGTCTTGTGGGTTGATTCCACCGGCTGGTTGGCTAGTTAGGTCCACATGATGCATCGGTTGGCTTATCACTTAGGTGACTAATAGTGTGTGTATACACTAATTAGGTGTTCGTACGTTACTAGGATTTCTATATATCACATAGGTAGATCTGGTTTAAATGAGATAGTTGTTCAAACATGTTCTAAACCTTTACGATGAGCAATCCAAGATCCCGAGCGGCTTGCAAAGATGGTGGCGGTAGGGTCCTTGCTTCCTTGTGACTTCATGCCTCACAAGCTTGGCGAGCGGGCGGCACCACAACGGGTGCTCGTGTCTGCGCCCCTTCCCTCAAACAAACAACTACAAACTCAAATCAAACCTAACTAATCCTAAATTTACCGAATCAATATATTATGTACCTCAATCGATGACCTAACAACTATGCTGCGTCCACACCTAGTAACCCCACCTACAATCGTTTAATTGTATACGTGTATACATGTTTAGATAGGTCAAGCATGTCGGACGGCTTGGTCTGACACGGTTTAGCTCGACCTAGCCTGTTATCCATAGGGCCCGGCTGGTCCAGCCCAATCACCATGCTATTTAGCCCGACCTAACCCGTTGTCCACTAGGCTCGAGTCAATCCAACCCAATCACCATGCGTGGGCCTTAGTTACGACATTGATAGGCTATGTCTAACATAGTCTATTTTATTTTTTTTCAAAAAAAATATCAATATCGTACTTGAATATAGAGTATAAAACACAAAAATATGTTATATTCCCTAGATAGTGTATATGTTCTGTTGGCTAGAAAAGTGTGAATGTAAAGCCAATAACTATAAATAAAACATCCACATGTCCACAATTTAGGATGTATTTGATTTACTACTTTTGTCCCTATAACAATCCACAGCGCAACCGTGTCACGTTGCTTCGTGTTTGGTTGGGTTGTACCGGAGCTGTTAACAGGGGATCTGATTTAGACCCGTGCAACTTAGTTTCCGCCCGCCTCCCTATGCTACCTGATGCCGCTTCCGCAGCTTCTCTCCACTAGCTACCGCCAAACAAAAAACATTAATCGTTACGATGTAACAACTACTAGGGGCAGTCGATCACATTGTTGTTACGGTGTTACCTCTGGTTTGGATGAACCAAACAGCACCTTACTATCATAGGTCGTCAGGCCATAGGCCGATCTGCAAAAAAAGGGAAGGGGAGCAGGGAGATATAGATCTTCCAATCTTCTATCCAGATTTGTTGCTAGTTAAAGGGGGAGAACGAAATTGGCTCTATAGGCTACGCACAAAATATAAACATGCTATTAAACGATAAAAATGTGTACGATAACTTTTATCCAAATGACAATTTACAATGTGAGTTTAGCATCAGATACATTAAAGCATTCGGTACGCTAATTATAAAATGTTTCTCGTTGTTCGCAAAGCTTCCATCAATAACTTATAAAAGGTTCGGTAAAATAGAGATTGTTATTCTCGTCCTCTAAACCTAACACACTTCTGACCGTTCCCTACGACTGCATGCAACGGCTCCCGCCGGCCACTCTCTCCCCTTTAGGGGACTTTTTTTTGCTGCAATGATAGCCGTCAAATCATCCTCTACGCGCTACAGTGGTGACGGAAACCACGTGACACTGCCAGAAGCAGGGGAGCAGCAGCACGCCCCTAGCGTGGATCTGCGTGCATATCAGGAGTTGTTAGTTGGAGAAAAATAGATAAATGATGATAGATAGGTATAAAAAATGATATTTTATGGTTGAAGTGAGGTATAATGAGAGAATTTAGGAGAAACAGCTGCGGAAGTAAGAAAAGTAAGAGATAAAATGTTGACGATGTGATGCAAAAAAAATAATACAGTGAAACAGCTGCAAATAGCCTAAGGCTCTGTTCGGTTTTTAGGGATTGGAGCTTCGGATTGATTTCTACTGAAATTACTTCTTTAATTTATATAGATTTTGATGAGCTGAAACGAATCCTGTTTTATTACTGTACAACCGAACGGCCCCAAAGCTTCTCTCCCTATTCCCTCCCGCCGCTCGTTGTACGTGTCTCTGGTTACAGCAAAAGCAGCCGGTCCACACGTTCAGGTTCACGTGAACACAAAAAAAATCTCCACCACGTCAAAATGTAGTTGTAAAACATATTTAATAGTTTTAATATAAATAATATTTTACATTCTACGTACTCATACAGTTTTCGCATTGCGTTCTCATGCGATTATCAAAAAATGTCAAATTTCAAAAAAAAAGTTTACTTAATTTTTCCATACTAGGTTAAATTTGTTTTTAAATGTATATTACAAAACAATCAATATAGTATATAGTTTCTGTCATCACTGTAGATATAGAGAACCGGATTTAGTAAACTTTGCTGGAGATGAGGAAATATAGAGGAAGAAATCTTTTAGAGTATGGTGTATAGGACAGTGAATATATTTTTAGAAGATGAAATTTAGAGAACGTTGTTGAAGACCAATAGATATTAAGATGTTGTTTGGTTTACTAAAATGTAACATAATAATGATTCACAATCAAGTACTAGCAATAATAAGTTTGAATAGAATGCTATCAATTTTATTCTATCAATTTCTAGTGTGATATCTAATTACAGTTAAACTTAAATAAACATGGTTTAACATTATCAATTACCCATTACATGACAAATGTACATGACAAATGTGAACCAAACGGCACCTAAAATGCATCCACTGCCCGAGAAAATGCTCATATAACATTACAAATTTCGAATTCTGTACATGAAGCGGCATGTTTAGTGCACTCTTCGAGCATTCATGTTCAACAAGCCCGTGAAAAAAAAATACGTGCATGGCATGTTTAGTGCACTCTTCGAGCATCATGTTCAATAAGCCCGTGAAAAAAAATACGTGCGTCCAGGTTATAAACACGAACAATTGCGGAAGTATAATAGGCAGACTTTGAAGTCCACACCCAGGATCAGAAATCAGAACTGGGCACGAGTGCAAAATTACTGGGGGTGTAGTACTTCCAAAATCACGTTTCAGTGCTATAGACTGTAAACGTTCTGACAAGTGCTGATCAGAAAGGGTCCAAGAAAGAAAAAAAAGAAGTGGGGGCAGATCGAACATCCTAGCACGAGTAAATTTCCCATGAGTGCGGTCACGGTCGTCAAATGTTATCTAAGTTGGCAGTACAAAAACATGGTTCCATAAAATTGGCGCCGGGTAACTCTTGGCTTATAGCACAACATTCAGTGCCCACAGATCTTGGTCACGTCAGCCTCCAGAGACTTGTGCGCTCCCATGAGTCCTTTATTTGTGGTACAGGTACACAAACGAGAATACGAAGAAAGCACCCATCTGCAACGAGGAAGAAATGAGAGAGGTGATACATAGAGCTAATCCAGAGCTTACATGCCCTCTCAATACATGTGGATTGAAGTGGGGAATGGACTTGTTTCCCTGTCAATAGCTACCAATGCATATGGACTGGAGAGGATTTATCATCTATTCAAACTAGGCCGTAAGAAAAAAAACAAGGCTAGGTAGTTATACAGGATGCAACATATGATACGGTCTACGCAAGTGAATTTTAATGATAAAGCTCATAGAGGTGAAGCTGTAAAAGGTGCAAAAAAACAATTTCATCGTGTCTACTGAATAGAATACGGAAGATCTTACTGTTGAAAATGAGGCAGTGTAGTATGGGTACGCTGATGTTATGAATCTCTCATACTCATTATGTCTGTAAGGACGTACTGGAATCTGCAGCAGACAGAAACAGATTATCGAATGAGAAGAAGTCGCAGAAAACGACTATACAAGTGGATGCAGCTTGAGTAAAGTAATTGTGTCATGGGACTAACCTGCTTTGTAAAAGACAGACCAGTATATCCTAGTCTTTGGTACTCAACTTTGAACTGGAAAACTCCATAAACATCTGGAACTTTGAAGGTTGTTGAATACAAACCCTACATTGGGAGAACATGATAGTTTAGCCACAGCAATCTGTCAGTCTCACAATATATTTTAATACAAAACAGATTTATTAAGTCCGCACCTTGTTGTCAGTCGACATAGTTTTCAGAACGTAAGGGCTCATCATGAAAAATTGAAGCTGCACATCATCAGCAACATACGGCTTCCAGCTTGTTCCAGACCATTCATAGATCTCAACAGAGTATTCCTGGATGGGGAGTTTTATATTAGCACATTTAACTTGTCATAGCTCAACAGCAAGTACACATCAAGCCAAAAGAATTACCAGGTCATCATTAATGCGGTACATGCCTGGTTCATTCGTCTCCCCAACCTTGTGATGCCTAACATTAACAGCCTGTGAATATGAACATGACAAAGGTTACACCATCCCTTTTATTTGAAAAACATCAATTCACTAAACAAAACTATAATGGAATAATAAGGCAATATAACCTTTAGATGTCCCCTCTCATGGAAAACCCATTTGCTTATCTCTGCCACAAATTGCTCGTTTCCAGCTCTCTCATATCTGTACAATAGCATATAATAAATGAACTCCAGAAATATGCAATAATAATAATGATAGGTTCGTTCTGTTCCAGGATATGTGGTACTATAATTTGTAAATATCCAACAACCAGCAATATGAAACTTGCAATCTATGCTACAGCACAAAGAGTATAACATGCTCAAACATCCTTTTTAATACGACATCACCCAGTATCTCATGTTAGGGTGTGTCCTCGATTTCAAGATTCGACACCCAATTCACGTGCCTTTCAGGATTTGACACTCTGGCCCGCATGTCAATAACTCATAGTGACCCCACATGTCATTGTGATAGTGGTGTCAAATCATGAAAGGCATGTGATTTGGGTGTCAAATATCAAAATATCTCGATTCTGTTAGAGTGTAGCGAAAGGGCCTCTTGCATATGGTTAAGGCTTCCGAGTAGCACCTCCAGGTCCTGGGTTCGATCCACCTCGGAGGCGAATTTTTGACTTGGTTGTCCCAATGGGCACGGGATCGGGATCCGAGCCTCCACCTACAGGCGCCATTGGAGGATGAGATTGTCAAGGGCCTTAGTGTCTAGAGTAGGAGGCCCTCGGCTACGCAGGTTGTAGCCTCGGTCCGTCTTCTCCGGTGAGGTTTTACCCCTCTTCCGAAGGCTTGGGAATTGGTAGGGAGGAGGAAGAAGATAGCTGTGTTATTTCTTAATATTCTGATCAGCGCCCAGTACAAGGCTTTAATAGCCTGCCGCATGCAACAAACCTCCTAATTTTGTGGATCCTCAACTAATTCTAGTGCCTATCTTATCCACTAGAATTCCCTCCTAATTTTGTGGATCCTCAACTAATTCTATTGCCTATCTTATCCACTAGAATTCCGGCCTTCCTGTAGCAGGGCCGGTGGGCGCGCTGCAGCCCTCTCGGCCGCACGCCTAACATCCCTGGTGCGCCTCCTGCGCGTATAGGAGAGACCCCACATGACATCTCTCCCCCCCTCGACTCGCAGCTCGTCCTCGAGCTGAAACGACGGGTGCCTGGCGATGAAGTCGTCCCAGTCTTCCCAAGTAGCAGCAGAAGCCGGCTGTCCCTTCCAGCGCACCAACACCTCCTTGATGCCTCGAGCTATGCGGGAACGCACCACTCGTTCGGGTTCGGGCACCACCGCCCCATGCAGCAACTCGGGCAGCTCCGGCGTCGAGGCAGGCGGCGCGCCCACCCATTTCTTCAAGAGTCCCACGTGAAACACATCATGAATCTTGGCCTGCGGCGGGAGGGCGAGGCGTACTGCAGCGTCGTTGATGATCTCGGTGACGCGGTAGGGCCCGAAGAAGCGAGGCTGCAGCTTCCCTTTCAGTGCCAGGGATAGGGAGGCCACCGGCCGGTTGCGAAGGCGCAGCAGAACCCAGTCCCCAACGGTATAGGACACCGCTCTGTGCTTGTTGTCGTAAAACTTCTTCTGCACAGCCTGAGCCTGCTCGAGGCGGAGGCGCACATCCTCCAGGAACGCCTCCCGCTCGGCCATCGTCTTGGCCACAGCGGCCACGCGGGTGTCACCCACCTCATAGGAGCGGATGGAGGGGGGATGCTGGCCGTACACCACATGGAACGGTGTGTCGCGGAGCGAAGACTGGTACGCCGTGTTGTACGTGTACTCCGCCCAGGGCAGCCACCTGAGCCACTCGCGCGGCCGGTCTCCTGTGAAGCAGCGGAGGTACATGGCGATGACCTTGTTGGCCGCCTCCGACTGACCATCAGACTGTGGGTGAAATGCCGACGTCATGTGAAGCTTGGCGCCCATGAGCCTCATCAGTTCTTGCCAGAACGTGGAGGTGAAAACAGCATCACGATCGGATACGATCGACTGAGGCACGCCATGGAGGCGTACAATGTCGGAGAAGAACACCTGTGCGACCGTCTCAGCTGAATACGGATGAGCCAGTGGAATGAAATGCGCGTACTTGCTGAAGCGATCCACCACCGTCAATATGACCGACTTGCCGCGCACACGCGGTAGAGCTTCCATGAAGTCGAGGCCGATGTCCGTCCACACGCCTGACGGGACCGGCAGGGGCAGCAGCAACCCAGCCGGCAGGAGATGCTCCGACTTGTTGCGCTGGCAAGTCGAGCATGCGCGGACGAACTCCTGCACCACGCGGCGCATGTCGGGAAAGTGGAAGTCTCGGCGAAGGCGATGGAGGGTGCGCTGCACGCCCTCGTGGCCGTCCTCATGGACAGCAGCCAGGATCTCCTGTAGGAGCGGTGACGCCGGCGGAACGAAGATACGGCTGTCGTAGGTGAGCAGCCCGTCGACAATGCCCCAGGGTGCGCCGCGCGATCCTGCTGACAACTCGTCCTTGAGGGCGACCACAGCCGGATGGCCGGCCTGTTCCAGCCGCAGCCTGGCAATGTAGTCGAAGCGAGGCGCCGATATGGCGAGCACCGCTCCATCCGGCGTGTCTCGACGTGACAGGGCGTCCGCCACCGCGTTCTGGGCGCCCGGCTTGTACTCGACCCCGAAATCAAACCCCAGCAGCTTTCCCACCCAATGATGTTGAGGGATGGTAGCTAGCCGCTGGTCGAGGAGGAACTTCAAGCTATAGTGGTCGGTGCGGACGATGAACCGACGCCCCCATAGATACGGTCGCCAGTGACGGACAGCGTGGACAAGTCCGATGAGCTCCCGCTCGTATGCAGCGAGTGAGCGGTGCCTGGGCGCCACGGGCCGGCTGAAGAAAGCGATAGGGTGGCTGTCCTGGATCAGCACCGCCCCAAAGCCATGGGTCGACGCGTCGCACTCGACGATGAACGGCTTGGTGAAGTCCGGCAGCGCGAGGACCGGCGCCGATGTAACCGCTGCCTTTAGCGCTGCAAACGCTGCAGTTGCCTCCTCCGTCCAAGAGAAGCCTTCTTTCTTGAGGAGCGCCGTCAGGGGAGCCGCGATGACGCCGTAGTTGTGGACGAACTTGCGGTAGTACCCCGCAAGGCCCAAGAATCCCCTGACCGCCCGCGCCGAACGGGGCTGTGGCCAGCCCTGGACGGCCTCCACCTTGGCTGGATCCATGGCCACGCCGGACGCCGAGATGACATGGCCCAAGTATGCCACCGATGGCACGGCAAATGCGCATTTGGACTGCTTGACGAAGAGTTGGTGCTGCTGCAGCACCGTCAGCACCGCACGAATGTGGCGCAGGTGGTCGGCCCATGAAGAACTGTATATCAGGATGTCGTCAAAAAATACTAGAACAAACCGACGGAGGAAGGGCCGGAGGACGTCGTTCATGAGGGCCTGGAACGTCGCCGGCGCGTTGCAAAGGCCGAACGGCATGACGAGGAACTCGTAGAGGCCGTCGTGGGTTCGAAAGGCCGTCTTGTGAATATCTGCCGTCTTCATGCGCACCTGATGGTACCCTGATCGCAGGTCCAATTTAGTGAAGAAACGGGCGCCGTTGAGCTCGTCCAGCAGCTCGTCGACGACGGGAATTGGAAAGGCGTCCTTGACGGTGAGCGCGTTCAGCGCCCTGTAGTCGACGCAGAACCTCCAGGAGCCGTCTTGCTTCTTGATGAGGATGACTGGCGACGAGAACGCCGAGTCGCTCCGGCGAACGATGCCTTGACCCATCATCTCGGCGCACTGCCGCTCCAGCTCGTCCTTGTGTGCCGCCGGGTATCGGTAGGGACGGACAGCCACCGGCGCTGCACCCGGCTTGAGGACGATGGCGTGGTCGCGACCACGCACCGGTGGTAGCCCCGTCGGAGCGGCGAAGACGTCGGTAAACGTACCGAGCAGCCCGTCGAGGAGGGAGTCGCTGGCCGCAGTCACTGCGAGGCGTGGAGCCCGGACGGTGGCCACGTCGGTCCAGCAGACCGCCCGGCCCTGTCGTGTGAACGACATGGTGCGCGCCGTGAAGTCCCACACCACCCGGCCCAGGGTGACGAGCCACTGCGTCCCCAGGACCAGATCATAGCCGGCGAGAGGCATGACGAAGAGATCGACGAGAAACTTCTCACCGGCGATGATGATCGGCGCCTGCCGAATGACCCCGGGGCATAGGATGCGCTCCCCGTTGGCCACTGTGGCTGTCAGGCGCGGACGAGGCTGGACGATCAGACCCGAGCGGCGCGCGGCTTCCTCCCCAATGAAATTGTGGGTGGACCCCGTGTCCAGGAGAGCCACCAGCGTCGCGGCACCCAGGTCCACCTTGACTTGCATGGTGTCGCAGATGGGGACGCCTGCCACTGCCTGCAAAGAGAAAACCGGAGCTGCAGCATCTGGGTCTGCCCCGGCCGCGACAGCCGCCTCTTCGTCGTCGGAGATGGTGATGCCGTCAACGAAGAAGATGCGGCGACACACCCGGTTGTGACCCCGGGAATACTTCTCATTGCAATTATAGCAAAGCCCCAGACGACGTCGTTCCGCCTGCTCCTCGGTGGACAGCCGCTTGATTGGCTGGCCCTCGAGACGTGCTGGAGCCGCTCCGATGGGAGGGGCTGGGAAGACAGACCGCCCGACCTGGGACGGTGGCGGCGGCGGTCCTGGAGCAGGAAGGGTACGAGGCACGCCCCTGGTTGGTGCAGCCGCAGGTGTAGACAGCAGGCGCTCCTTCTCCATGACCTCCACCTCCCGCGCTAAACTCATGGCCACCGCGAGGGTTTGAGGATTGTGGAGGCGGACTTGGTTGCTGATCGGCGGCAGCAGCCCTCCGGTGAAGAGTTGAACGCGCTGGGCCTCTTCCAACGGACCGGCGCGGGGCAGGAGCGCCTGAAAACGGTCTTGGTATTCCTCGACCGTGCCCGTGCGCCGACATTCAGCGAGCTCAAACAGCGGGGCTGATCGCAGCGGCGGCCCATAGCGGAGGTTGATGAGCTCTTTGAAACGCCTCCACGTCGGAACGCCCTCGTCTCCCTGGACCTGCATGTACCAGAGTTGGGCGTTGTCCTCCAAATTGTAGGATGCCATCCACACCTTTTCCTCCTCCATGATCCGCTGTTGGTGGAAGAACGACTCGCATCGATTGATGAACACGAGCGGGTCGGACTTGCCATCGTAGCGGGGGAAATCCATCTTCTGGAATCGAGGAGGTCGATCGGTGTGGTGTTGCCCATCAGAGCCACCCACCGGCGCTGAGGCGTGTGAGGACGGCGCCTTGTTCTTCTTCATCGTGTCCATATCGGACTGCAGGGTGTTGATCTTGCCGGTGAGGCCTTCAATCAGTTTGGCCAGGTCGGCAATTGTTGGCTCGGCCATGGCGCTGGTTTGGGACGAGGCAGAGGTGGGGGATGAGGTAGGGCTGGCGGCTGTGGTGGGTGCGGCAGATGGAAAAGCAGCAGTGGATGCAGCGGATGAACTGGAAGAGTTGGATCGACGTGACCGTGATACCAGGTTGTCAAGGGCCTTAGTGTCTAGAGTAGGAGGCCCTCGGCTACGCAGGTTGTAGCCTCGGTCCGTCTTCTCCGGTGAGGTTTTACCCCTCTTCCGAAGGCTTGGGAATTGGTAGGGAGGAGGAAGAAGATAGCTGTGTTATTTCTTAATATTCTGATCAGCGCCCAGTACAAGGCTTTAATAGCCTGCCGCATGCAACAAACCTCCTAATTTTGTGGATCCTCAACTAATTCTAGTGCCTATCTTATCCACTAGAATTCCCTCCTAATTTTGTGGATCCTCAACTAATTCTATTGCCTATCTTATCCACTAGAATTCCGGCCTTCCTGTAGCAGGGCCGGTGGGCGCGCTGCAGCCCTCTCGGCCGCACGCCTAACATCCCTGGTGCGCCTCCTGCGCGTATAGGAGAGACCCCACATGACAGAGATCCACCACAGACCGACGATGAGGATCCCCAACCTCTACCTCGATAGAACACACAGCGAGGAAGAGGCTACGAAGGAGGCAGGTCTGCGAGGCAAGACACCTCCGCCATCGCAGCCACGGCCATGAACAACAACGACGATGGTATGTTTAACTAAACCTCTTGGTAGATTAGATCTACTCGTCATCGAGGTTTCCCTAATATGGATTGGTATTCTAGAGGCTTAGGAATCGATCCTAGGCACCATAGAATCTAACAGATTCGACTCAGGTCCTAGGTTCAACTCCTCGTGGTAGCGAAGGCTAGGAGATAAAAAAAATCGCTTGCATGTCTCACGCCAAAGCACAGGTCTAAGGATTGACCTAAGTTCACACATGGACAATGGTGCCACTGTGTATGGGCGGGGCAAAGGTTTGGGGGTTTTCTCGACCTATGTGGAGGTTACCTTCTATCTTAAGCAGAATACTCGGGGGTGCCAATGTGTATGGGCGGGGCAAAGGTTTGGGGGTTTTTCTCAACCTATGTGGAGGTTACCTTCTATCTTAAGCAGAATACTCGGGGGTGCCACTGTGTATGGGCGGGGCAAAGGTTTGGGGGGTTTTCTCGACCTATGTGAAGGTTACCTTCTATCTTAAGCAGAATACTCGGGGGCTGTCTTGCCCCCACGGATCGAGTTTATTACTTACCCTTTATCAAGTAGTGTTCTGTTGCGTTGCAAAGACTTAATTACAAGATAAAAACTTCAAATCTGGCAGTAGGGTACATCTTATAGAACTAGGAAAGGCAGACATTTAACTACAAAAGGATTGAAGGCATTAGGCAACAGAAATAGCAGCCAAAAGATCTTGATACTTTCTAGCTGAAATCTATAATCTATTAATGTCAATAAAAGCTCCAAAAGTAAGCTAACCTTGTTTTGCTATCAGCCTTTTGAACACCAGACTTCAGGAACCTAAATAAAAGGAACAACATATGCACTTTATGGAAAACCAGGGGAACTTAATTCAGTGTATATATGACAGCATACCGGTTGCTAAACAGATCGAGTGATCCAGATAGCAGCACCCGAGCATTATTTCTTGCCTTCAAGAAGACATAAAATTTATCAGAGAGAATGAATGGCAACATACATGGATTCTGGCAGGTCAACCATACATTTAATGGATGCAGAACAATGAGCAATGGAATGACTAGCCCACTAATAATAATAAGCAAATAAAACAAATTTTATTACCTGCATAACCGAAACCAATGATATAGCTGACCCAGTGAGCGATGGAGGAGACGCTAACTTAGTCTTTGGATTAGCTGAATATGCTGATGGAGAGGCTGATAGAACCTTCAGAACCTAGGAATATCCAAAGACAGAGAATAGGCGATTATAGGGGAAAAACATAAAAGTACATGTTTTACAGAAATAAAACAGAGTTATGCAACTAATAGTTGGACATGCAAATATCACTGTGCAGAATCCAAAGTACATACCAAACTGTTTGATGGATTAGCCATGTGTCCAATTCCTCGAAACAATACAGGAGCCTAGAAATATGGAGAAAAATATTTAAAAGAAGACAAATTTACATTTAAGCACTGCCCAAAATGCAAAAGAAAACGCTAAGCAGAAGCACTTGGCAAGTTTACACCACATCTTCGTAAAAGTGTATTGTTAAGAAATCATATTATAGCTAAGCCTACTCTAGTCAGTAATGAACTCCAGATATATATGGCAAGTTTACACCACATCTTCATAAAAGTGGAATGTTAAGAAATAATATTATAGCTAAGCCTACTCTAGTCAGCAATGAACTCTAGATATATATAAGTAGCTAAGTTTAATTGGAACAGACATATTTTTAGACATAAGTATCTAAGCTAATACTATCAATTGGTTAACCATGGAAAAACTCAGTACAGTAACCCAGACTGAATATATAAGTAGGCACAGATGTACAGAACAGCATATTAAGACATAATATATGGGCACACTTTAACTGAAAATTTAGGTAGTATGGCCAACAAGATCAGGTCAAGATTATCACTGTTGTAGTGTTGTGATAGAAGAGATGAACAGAAAGCCTGCTAATTGTGAATGCTTAGTATACACATGCTATTCTACACCCTAGGTGTAGATTATATTCTCAACCAAACTGTTATAATGAACAAAAAATCAGTAGTAATCAGTAGTCATTGTGTCAATAGTATTCAGTATTTCATAGTCAGTTTTAGCTACTAGGTGTAGAATAGTGCTCTAATGCTGAGTGCCTAAGTATATGAAATTATGGATCCACAACAAAACAGAAATGTGTATTGATAAGTTCGGAATAAGAGTGCACACAATTCAACTTCAACCTCAATTTGGTTTAATCCAATGAACATGAAAATGTGTAAAAGGTTAGAAAGGTTATGAAGATTCTTAGCATCGCTACTAACCTCAATCTTTTCAGACCCCAGTATCACATCCGAATGGATAAGATCATCACCAGCAATCAAGGTGTGATCACCTTCAACATCCGTGATGGCATAGTTCATATGGTCAATAACCATGGCCTCTGGATCCTGAAATCATCAAAACACAATGTTGGCTCATTGAGGTCAACGAAAATGTTGAAGATAGGAAGGTGCCAGGCCACAGAAACTACTTGCCTCATCAAAATCAACCCCACACTCTGTTGCAATGCCACGAATGAGATCAGAGGCAGAGGAATCTGCCGCCAGGATCATGTCATGCCCAGCATCAATAAATTCCAGGACTGCGTTCTGGTCCACTGATCCACCAAAACCTGACGTGAAATAAAGATTGGCTTTAAAAACAAATCGGGTTGAATCAAGTATTACATCATGGGCAGAGATCAAGGCCCGTTCAGTAGTTTAGTCGAGCAAAGAGCTGCAGTAATCTAGTCAATAGCGACAGGCAACAATTAATACCCTTAGGTCCGCTTCTTTCAACTGGAACTAACTGACTACCGTCAACTTTCAGGTGAACCTGATTGCATAAATCCTCCGGTCACGGGAAATTCTACCCCGAAATCCCGAATTCGCCATTTACCCGCAGCAGATCACAGAACTCCACGAGTACGGGCCGGATCAGAAAAGCAGTCAGACTCCGCACGCAAACCATCCCTATTCCCGTCGAATCTATCACCAGAACACACCAACAACACAGATCGGGATCCCCGAGAGGCGAGGCAGGAAAGGAGCAATTACGTGGTGTGGAGGGGGCGAAGAGCACGAGGCCGTCGTAGAGGTACTGGCCGTACCGGTGGAGCGAGAGCTTGGGATCGTCAGCGAGGCGGAAGTCGAGATCGAACCCGCGCGCCTGGAGCGAGCCGAAGAAGGCCGAGTGCGACGACCGCACGGCCAGGTCGTCCAGGAGGACGAGCAGCCGGCGCCCGCGGGGCCCCTCTTCGCCCCCTTCCGCGGCCGCGAGCGCGAGGAGGGACGCGAAGGCGGCAGCGAGGAGGAGCAGGACGTGGCGCCGCGTCGCCATTGCTGCGCAGATCTCGTGTGGGGGTTTTGGGTTGGGTTTGGAGTGGCGCAGCAAGCAGCAGGCAGCGACGGAGACGACGACTCGGAGAGGAGCTATAGCGTGCAAAGGTGGAGAGGAAGTGAGCCGTCTGGGCCGTCCGATCGGAGATCGAATGGCCCGGAGACCCGGATCGAGTTCGAGCTTTGCTGCGGCTCCGAAGCGTGCAAAGGGGTCTGTACAGGAGGTCCCACGTGAGGCAGCTAGCATTTTCCATTTTCTTCCTTTGCTTCTTTGCGGAATTTGCTTCCGCATATAGTTTTAATGGATGAAATCAAACTGCTAGCACTGCTTTCATAATCAACAGAAGCAAAATTTCCTGTGTTTTTCCCCCAAAAAAAACACAGAAAATTTTCCTGCGAAAAAAAACCAGAAAGATAACTGAAAACGAGCTGATCCCAGTGATCAGAACATTATTAGTGATCTGTTCCAACTACATGTAACATCAGCAATTCAGCATGGTTCAGATCATATCATATGCTTCTCCTTGGGGTTCTCTTGTAAGACTAAGAATTACCAAAAAAGCAAATCATCCCTTAACAACACAAATCAGTCGTCAGGAGAAGCCATGCAAAAAAGCAAATCATCCCTTAACAACACAAATCAGTCGTCGGGAGAAGCCATGGCTTTCTGGATAGGTGATCAGCACAAAAAAAAAGGTCGCCTTATAACAATCTTCAAAATCTGCCAGAACAAACGTTGATCCACACCACTCCGTGGCACAATTGCCATAATCTCAACAAGAAACTCAGAATGACCCAGGACGGTATGACCAGATGTTCTGAATGCCGATCAAGGCAGTTATCTTCATAATCATCACGCAAAGCTCCAGCCCGGGATGACTGAGAGGTTATGAATGCGGACCAAGGCAGCACATTCGTATGATCATTGATCATACTAGCTCCTGCTCCTTGAAGCTGGCAAATTTAGCGTTCTCTCTGTCGTGCTTGAACACAAGGTACAGGGGGCTGTAGAACAGGACACATACACCGAAAGGCACGATCATCATGGTCAGCAGCCCCCTTGAGAGCGCGTACGCCCCTTCCGCTGACCCGTTCGCAAGGTTCACGGTCTTGGTATCATAGCCATAGATCTTCTCGGTGATTAGGCCCACGGCAGGGGCGGCCAACGAGGCGAATGAGCCCTCGAACGCGCGGTCGAAGGCGTAGATCATGGTGCGGTGCTTGGGAGGGACCACCTCGGCGAACATGGGGTTGTTTGCCGAGGTGGCGCACCAGCTTATCGTGATGCCCATGAAGAAAAGTGTGACGGCGAAGGCATACCAGTAGTCAACTGACTGGGGGATGACTGTGAGGAGGATCCAAGAAAACGGGATGCCCATGAAGGCACTAAACTGGGCACACATGACCCGTGCCGAATCTGGGAAGTACTTTGACAGGTGATCTGCTATCACCCCGCCAATAAATGCTCCGCTGGCACACCCGATGGCGAAGAGGCTGTTCAGTGCTGCTGAGCTGTTGTTGTCAAAACCTAAGAGTGTTCAACGATGTTAGAATTCAAATTTTAAGAGCATTGTTATCAGACTTTTTATTAAAAGTATATATATGGTTGCTATTGTACCAATGAGTTCGAACCACATTGTGAAGAAAACTATAGCAGTCCACGGCAATGAGCCAATGATCCCTTGCAGGACAATGATCTGAAACGTCTTCACTTTCATGACAGATCTTGTTGCCACCCAAGAATCCCTCCAGATAGAAGGCGGAGGAAGAACATCTTTGCTTGATAGATGCAACCTGGGAGACAAGGATAAAGTTCATATTCAGTTATAGCACCATTCCAGATCCCATGTTGGTGTAACTTGGCTACAATACAGAAACCTACTAGAAGGCTCTCAAATAACATTAGAGTTCCTAAATGTGGTTTTGCTACACAACGAATGCAAAATAGTTCAGACTGAAAAGAAAAGGTAATGAAACATACACAAAACATCCGACCCTGGTTTAATTCCTACAAGAAAATGAAGAATGTTTAATGGAATAACACACTTTCAAGGAAAAATGGAACATCATGATGAGATTCTATCCGGCAGAATCAGAATCCTTTTTATATACATCAAAACATGATCTAATATGTCACAAAATTACAAGCTACGTGAGTTCTATTTCGCTACCATAGTAGTATTGATTAATGAACCCCTCCAGCTAGGTGAGATGAAAAGAATAGCACACCTCTCATACTCGTCTTCGTCAAGAAGGCGATTGCCAGGTATTCTTCTTGGATCAGTTGCATATAAGTACACAAGAATTCCAATTATCAAGCTGACAAGTGCGACCATCATAAATGCAACACGCCATCCTGGGAATCCCCAATAGTCCTTTCCAGCCATGATTGTTGCCAAAATACTACCACCTATACCACCTACAGCGCCAATGAGGCTTAACAAACCGAACCCTGCACCACGCGTACCATCTTTATAGCTATCAGCAATGAACGACTGAAGCGCTGGTATTACAATGGCAAGCCCTAGGCCATTTACGGCTCTCCAGAATGCAACCTGCCCAAAACGCTGGCTAACACCGACAGCCCCTGTTGATAAGGCCCAGAAAACAGTCCCTATTGCAAGCACTATTGGCCGATCATAGTGCAGAGCAAGGATACCTGCCAAGGGAGATGCTATTGACTTCAGAAAGTTCATTACAAAGGTGAGGTATCCCAGATCTGCAGGACCAGCATTGAAGGCTGCACTGACTTCCTTGTAAACTGCTGGAAGGAGATTCTCATCAGCACGCTCCATAATTGAAGCCAGATTGATGAGGATAAGAGATACAGAGACACCAAGTATCTTGTTTGTTCTGCAAGAAAAGAAAAAATACTAGGGTCATGATATGTAACAGTAAATTCTGTAGATAATGTTAGAGGCTTTGCTGCTGTTGTATGCTAGATAATGTAACTGTAAATTCTCTAAATGAAATATTCTTGCTAGGATGCAAAATAGAAGATGAAGGTACATACTAAGCATCACTAACTTATCCCAGAATCCTTTGAGTTTGCGTAAACATAAAAAAAATTGTTTGAAGATGACAACATGTCTCAATTTTTTTTAAAAAAAACTTGACCTGCAGGGATAAGACAACCTCTGGACATTGAATTAAGAAAAAGACCTTCTCACGCAGATCGAGGAAACCCCCAACCCTCTGCCACACCCAGACCGTGCTTTGGCGTGCGACAAATGCGGGGAATTTTTTAGCCTTAGCCTGAAATTTGCTTCCATGGGAAGTCGAATTCAGAACCTAAGGAGTGATATTCAGGCCACCTAACCAACTCCACTAAAAGGCCTTTCGCATGTCTCAAATTTCTCAGCAGTCCTCAACATAAACATCTTATTTCCAACTGAACAATCATATAATTAGAATAGAGCACCAGTATCTGACGTGTGAACTGTCTGCCAGAAAGTTATGTTCCTTGATATGAACTGATACCATACACAAATTGGAGGGCTCCAATTACGGGGGTGAGGGGGGTTATTTATTATTACTGCATCTTGTAAGTTGTAATTAGCAAGATACAATTGAAACAGTTAATCAAAAATCTCCCTCATGATTCTGATTGTTACAGTGACACTAAAAAGCTCTGTTGTACAGAAATGCCCAGTTGATTAGATTTACTGGGCCCAACAGAAAGTTTTTTTTTGTTTGTGCGTATCAAGTCATTTAGATGAGTTATGAGTGGTTAGGATTGTACACTTATTAACAACTGGTAGTTATCAGTTATATCGTACTTTTCTTTGGGACAGGGTTGGTTATCAATTATTAACACATTTATAGTGGTACTGTCTTAGTGTTAAGACATGTACCTTACAAAATGAATGTTAGAGGAGTGTAATTGGATAGATCTATTGATTAGAGAAGTGCTACAATGTATAGGCTAACCATCCTAGGGTTACAATTCACTAGCAGGCCACATGGGCCGGGCACTAGGCCCATACACACAAACAGCACACAACAGTCTAACAATGCAAATCAGGCTCATTATTCGTCACCAAATTTAACCGCAAATTCATGACAGAGGACACATAGATGGTGCTAACGTGTGGATATTAATATTAGGCTGAACAATCTCAGCTGGCTCAGTTTCCTTCACATTAAAACCTTCACAACACTCACTGTCCAAATCAGTGGGTAATATGAGTGATTGGACATGCTAAAAATCTAGCTAAAAGGGTAGCCTTTTGATGCTAACCGTGCAACCTCGAATGGCGATGTTGGTCCTTACTACTATTTGGGATCAGAAAAAGAAACTCCGATCTTGAATCGCCATGGTTATACATAGTGCAAAACATAGATTTTGTCCTCATTCCTCAAATTGGTGACTGGCTCAAATCCCCCCTTTTTTTAATCGTTTGCCTTTCGCCCTGTAAATAACATCTAAATCTTTGTGCCATTATCTATAATAAATCAACTACTACTATTACTACAAGTAGGGATTCCCTACTACCCCTTCCGGAGAGAAGGAAAAAGATAGCACAAAGATCATTCGAGGAATGAAGAAGCTTGATTGCTTGAGCATCGAGATCCTTGACATTCCCAAACCAACCAAAGATAAATGTCCCCTGTTCCCCGTGGAAAAAAAAGAGCAGCGGGAATAAAAGACCCCACTCGCCTCTCATTCAGAAGAAAGTGGCCAAGTGGGTGTCCACAAACCACAATCCACTCAACAAAAACAACAGCGTGCTAGAAAACGAATTCTAAAAGGTACAACGTAATCTCAAATCCTGCCTGAGTGCAGCTCACACATCCTAAAAAGAAATCGCGCCAGCAGCTTCTGCTACCTCGCTTTCCTTGCTCCCCCTGCCCAGTGCCCACCGAGAAAGTGGGGGCGCGGCAACGTCAACGCCGGTTGCACGAGCAACAAGCGCTTGGTGACGAGATCACCATCTTCCATGGCCCATGGGGGCCACGGCGGTCAATGGACGCAGAGAGCGTCGGGATCTCGGTGACGGTTATCCTGAACGAAAAGCTAAGTGGAAGTTCACGCTTCACACGCATGACGCATCCCTGCCGTCCTTATCTCGTACAGCTTCTCGGTTTCTAGTTCGAGACCAGCACCAAGTTCCTTATCCCGTACAGCTTTTCGGTTTCTAATCGAATCGAGAATCTGGAGGAATACAGCAGGCGCGCCAATCTTTTTTTTCCCAGTTACGCAAGCGTTCTCCTGCGCTCACTAATCTTGCGCTGTTGAGTGTACGACCAAAGGGCCTGAGGAAGCATAGCAGCTGCGCGCAAATGCAGGGCCAAATGAGCTTTTCTTCCTTTTATTTTAAAAAAACTTTAATAAACAAAAATCTAAACGCCGGGAAGCTCGGCTCCTGTAAACTGACAGCGTATCTAAAGCAGCATCAAGAACAAAATCAGAACAAGCCAGAGCGCCCAAAAGACTCCTTCCTTTGCGCCGAAGGAATCAGCCAGGAACCAGGCGCGAAATTCCGGCACCCTAGCTAGCACCTAGCAGCGAGCAGCCGTACCAACAAATCCACAGGAAGGAGAACTGGCGGTAGAGACGAAACCCAAGGGGACCCGCAAGGCCGCAAGGCCGCGAATCTCGGAAGCCAGTACCACCAGGTAGAGAGGGAGACAAGGCAATGAGGCGGCGGGGTTACCTTGCGCTGGAGGACGGGGTGAGCGGGGAGGTGGGGGAGGACCGCGCCCTGTGCCTCATGGCGGTGTGTGTGTGTGTCCGGCGGCGGGATGAGCTCGAGCGGCGGCGCGCTTCTCTTCTCGCCTCTCGCTGCTCTTTTTCTTCCTTCTGCTTGTTGCTGTGCTGCTTTGAGCGAAGCTGCGACTTGGAGCTGGGCGGAGTGGAGAAGCGGTCCAGAAGACGACGCGGCAGGGGCAGCGTTGCACGAACACTCAAGGCAGGATATGACCGGATGACCCCGTCCCCCTCAAATATTTTATATACATATTTTTATTTTATTTTATTTACTGTCAATATTTTATTTATTATTTTCCGCGAACTCTCTGTCAGCTTGTAATAAATAATCACCCTTGTCGACTTGTCGTGCAGGAAAGGCGTACTCTTCAATTTAATTTTTGAGTATCAGGCCATAATGGGAAATTTGGATCCATACCATTAAAAGATCACCACTTTGGATCCATACCATTACTATCTCACTTACATGTGGGTCCACATGAGTCAATGACATGTGGGGTCCATGGTATATATCTAAAGTTTGGATCTTTTAATGGTATAGATCCAATTGTTCCGGCCATAATAGTTTATCCGGTTCCTTGAACTCGTTCTGATCCTTTCCCACACTGAAGTCATGAGCCTATTCATGTAGTCTGTTCTGATATTGTTGGTTATTTGTTTTGCTGTGAATGAAAAACAAGAAAACATAAATATTAAACGTTAAGGACTTTCGTCTTTCGAAGCATTATTCTCTTTCAGAGATTCTTCATTTTTTATACGAATAATATTACAATGTAATATTATAACAAGCATTCATTTCATATTTTATGTCAAAATAATGTAAGATTTGTATTGTATGTTAATAAAGTAATACAAGTCATATATTACATTTGTACATTCGGTTTGCTCAAAGGAGAGAATGCGAGTACAGTCTTCCAAAAAAGCGTAAACAGTACGGAGGTACTGTTCATCTATTTGTAGACATAGGACGCAACCTAAGCAAAAGTACAATTATAACTCTGATATCTATACATTGCTCTAATACAAATATCAAGGATAAACAAGTCTTTTCATTGCTAGCTTAATTTCATGTATGACATTCGTGATCATCTTTAAACTGAAACTTAATTATTGACGAAGCTTCGTTGTATTTCCTGTGTGTCTGTCACGGCTTCGGCACTCAGTTCCTTTGACGTATCTTTGTCAAAATGAATTACAAATGGTTTCTTCATCCTGAGGACCTCCGGCAGAGAAGGAGACCCCCAACAGTAGCTCCTTCGCGGTGCTAGGTCGTTTTTTTCATAACGAGCTCGATCCGCGAAACACACGAATGCTTCTGAATGCCGAATGTCCAAAAAAACATCTTCTGAGCTTGTTATAAAAAACTAATGAAATAGTTACGGCCTATGTTGGTCCACCGATCAGTCAGTATGAGTGGCGCGGCGGTACGCCTTCTTCACCTGCAGGGCTATATAAACAGATTGGTTGGTAAGAAGTCATTACAGCATTCATTGCCATTGCATTGTTGTGCCGCTGAAAATTTTTACTGAAGCCGAAGTTGTCTGTGCTCTGTGAATTCGTTAATTGGTCTTCAAACAAGCATCAACACAATCGAATGTTATCTTCGTCTTAAGAAGTCAAATGGCTAGTATTAGGTCTACTGCTAGACTGACAAATGAGGGTGGAGAGACCAAAACCACTGAGACATCTCCAATTTCGGAGGTTATGAGGCGTTCTGGATTGGTTGTTCAAGAGGGAGAAGGATCTTTTCCAGAGAAAGATAGTGTTAGTGTTGAAGCTAAAAATGTTGATGCCGAAGCTGGTAGTGATGATGAGGAAAACGATGATATCTTGAGTTCAAACAAGCCTAGTCATGTTGAATTTGAAAAATCTACTATAAAGTAGAAGACCTAGTTTTAATGAAGAAGCTTGGGTATTTTGGGAAGAATGACGATGGACTGATAAGATTTGCTGGGGACAAAGTAATTCTAGAGTCGAAGGATGATGAAGTTATAGTTTTCAAAAGCTTCTTTCGGACAGGGCTTCGGTTCCCTCTGTACGAGATGATCGGTGAAGTTTTAAAGAAATTTGAAATTTATCTTCATCAACTCACTCCAAATGCCATAGTTAGACTCAGTGTATACATTTGGGCTTTACGGAATCAAGGAATGAGTGATAATGCTGAAGTGTTCTGCAGAGTGCACGAACTCCACTATCAGACCAAAGCCAGAGCAGACGCCCTCCACAAGAACTTCGGATGCTACAACTTCACCTTTCGAAAGAACACGAAGGCTCCAGTGATTGGATATCGTACTAAATGGCCTACTGGTTGGACCAACGAGTGGTTCTATGTGAAGGCTGATGAGAAGAAGAGGAAAAAACTCATGAGTATGGTGATGAGTTCGTTAAGGCTGAGCTTCGGCATGACAAGACCATTGTGCAATATGTAACTCGGCTCCCCATGCCAGTTAGCTGAAGTTCAATTCAGAGTTGTGGTCGAGCACATTAGTACTCGGGATTTAGTGCAAGAATATCTGGCGAATATAACCTTCCTGACATCAGGTAGATGGGGAATGATGAAGAGGAAAGATGAAGGAAATAAGCTTGAACTTGTAAGGCTACCATACCGCTTCAAATTCCGAAAAATCTTCAGCGGCCCTTGTGCCGAATGGCTAGAAGTGATCGAAACGATGTGCAATGAAATCCTTGGGAACTACACTAAGAAATAAGACCGGTTGATGACAGTTGCCTTCGTCACTCAGGAGAAATGAAGATTAAATCGAGTGATGGACGCCCTCGGCTGCGAATATCTTGATTATGACAGACTTGACAAAGAAGCCGGGGGAGTAAAGAAGAAGAGGATTGTAAGCATTCTGAAAAGACAAGCAATGATATTCATCAAGAAGGATAAAAAGAAGAAGCTGCCAAAAAGACCAAAGGTTTCTTGAGAAACTGAAATTCCTAAGATGATACTGAAACCTTCGGTATCCAAGAAACGAAAAACTGCGGAATCAAACCGCTCTGAGGAAGAGAAGTCTTCTCCGCCGAAGCATACTGTCGGAACCCCTTCGACATCTTCTATTGGCGTGACAGAAATCCTAGAGATAATGACTGAACCTTTGCCTTTCACCATGCTAAGCCCTCTAGGATCGGAGCTAACCAGCTTATTACAGCCAAAAGAAAAGGATGCTAGGGAAGTCGCCGAAACAAAATCCAAGAGAGATCCTTCGATGCCCGGGGGAGGAAATACCCAGAAGAAATGACGCATGATGATTTTGATGAGAGCCGTCCTCGATACTCCCCCCCCCCCCCCCCGATAATACAAAAGAGAATTGCCCCCTCTGCTGCTGACGATGCTGCTGAAGCGCCTCAAGAGGCTGAAAGTAGTGGTGGTCCTCTCGGGACCACCTTACCAGAAATTGATAGAATTATTGTTGGTGTGGAGCCTGAGAGGAATATTGAGGGGGTGATTGCACCTGAAACTTTAGCATCAAAAGGAAAGAACACTGAAGAAGCCTCTTCGTAAAGCAAAAGCTTCGACTTACGGCGCCTGGGCGACCAACAGCTTTCCGAAGAGGACATTTCGGAGTTGAGAGAATTTACTGTATCTGGTGGTTATTAGCCTAGATTCATTCTCTTTGGCGGTGTGGATGAAAAAATTTTGGGATGCATCCCCGATCGCGCTGGAGCAAAAATTGTGAACACCCTGTCAAGGAGTATCAGATTCCCGAAGCTTGAGAGAGATATTAGCAATTATAGAAAGCAACACATCACTGGTAACTTGTTTTATTCAAATTTTAAGGTATGATTTTATATTGTTTTTCCTTCATTCTGTTAGCTCTAAGGTTTTAAGAATGGGAACCTTATGTAGCTTCGTCTTTGCAACAGAGTTTGCTACTGAGCAAAGCTTTAAAATTGCAACAAGAAAATGAAGATAAGAGAAACGAGTTCATTATCAATGATTTGGAGAAGCAGATTGAAACTCTTGAGAACTCTCTGAAGGATAAAGATTCCCTGCTCAATATTGTCGAAGGATCTCTCGATGAAGCTCGTCTCCAAAGTGAGAAACAAAGCGTTCAAATTTCATATCAAAACGTAAGAATTGGAGAGTTGAAAAAGGAGGTGGAAAAAAACAAAATCAACCTTGCAAGACAACACAAGTCGGTTCAATCGTGAAGCCGAAGTATTAAACCTGAAAGTTAAAGCTAAAGCCAAAAAGAATTATGAACTCTGCGAAGCACTGAAAACACTTCGGGACAAATGCTTCGGCTTTGCAACCCAATGCTCTTCTCGGTTAAGAAGCATTTTTAACTCTATTGGGGCCACATCTGAAAGTGCTCGAATGGATTGATAGGGAAATTGATGATCTTGATGAAGTCATAGCTGGCCATCGTGACTTCTGTGCACTAGAGGCTGCCCGTGGGACGAACGCTATTTTTGCCAAGGCTGGATGCAATCACTTAAAGACTGTTAACAAACCAACCTTCGGCCTCTCACCATCGGATCTGCACAACATCCCAGCCGAGGCTAGAAGCGTAGGCAATAGATTTTATCACTTAAATTTGGATGAAGGGTGGCCAGGAGGCTGCTGGAGGCGAAGCTCGAGCACTAATTGATAAGGTATAAACATTCTCTTGCTTAACTGCTTAATGCTTCTTCGTGTGTATCACAATATATTTCTGATACAACGTTGCTTCCAGAGCGATGCTGATGAAGATTGATGATCCGAAGCTATCCCGATAGTTATGAAGGATGCTCCGAAGCTGTTCTATAGTTGTTTCGATAGTTCTGAAAGATGCTCCTGGAGCTCTTCATTGTAAAGAAAAACATTATATTTGGCAAAAAATTTGTCGAAGGATGTAACATCTTCTCTGTAAATATTTATAACTACCTTGTAATATTACCTTTCTTCTTCTATTGCTTGCTTTGTTGTGGACGAAACCACACTTACCATTTTTTCAGCCGAAGGCGAAAAACACCTTCCCTTCTTTTCGTTCACAATGAAGCATCTTAGACTTCACGTTAGTTTCTCATGCGAAGTTCCATGATGCGATGAAGCTATAAATGTATAATGAATGCTTGGATGAATGCGAAGTATGATGTGATGTAATATGCAAATGCATGCCGAAGATAGCAAAATTCACACATAAACACGCACACAAACTCTGCATCCCCTTAGAAACGACTTTGGAGTTTCTTCACCTTTACTAGGTGGTATTTTATCTTTGCATCCCCTTAGGAACGACTTTAGAGCTTCTTCACTTTTATTAGGTGGTATTTGAGAGCACCTAGAGGAGGGGTGAATAGGTGATCCTGAATAAAACTTAAAACTTAAAGCCACAAAACTTGATTAAGAGTTAGCACAATGAAATCAAGTGGCTAAGGAGAGCTCTTGTGAATCACAATAGACACAGTGAGAACAAGCACAAGAGACACGAGGATTTATCCTGTGGTTCGGCCAAGTATAACACTTGCCTATTCCACGTTGTGGCGTCTCAATGGACGAGAGTTGCACTCAACTCCTCTCAAGTGATCCAATGATCAAGTTGAATGCCACGATGTTCTTCTTTCTTTACTCTTTTCCCGTTTACGAGGAATCTCCACAACTTGGAGTCTCTCGCCCTTACAATAAGAATCAAAGTGAAAACACTAGAGTAAGGGAGGGAAGCAACACACACAAATCCACAGCAATACGCGCACACACAGCCAAGACTTGAGCTCAAATGAATAACATAAGGTTCACCACTAGAACAGAGCTCAAATCACTAAGAATGCCAATCGAGTGCGCAAAGACGGAGTGTGAATGATCAAGAATGCTTAGAGTGTGCTTGGTGGTCTCCTCCATGCGCCTAGAGGTCCCTTTTATAGCCCCAAGGCAGCTAGGAGCCGTTGAGAGCAATCCAGGAAGGCTATCCTTGCCTTCTGTCAGGTGGTGCACCGGGCAGTCCGGTGCAGATTGCTTTCCTATTCTGGCGCAGCCGACCGTTGGAGATTTGGAGCCGTTGGCGCACTGGACAGTCCGGTGCCCCCATCTGACCGTTGGCTCGGCCACGCGTCACGCGCGGATTGCGCGGCCGACCGTTGGCTCGGCCGATCGTTGGCTCACCGGACAGTCCGGTGCACCACCGGATAGTCCGGTGATTTTTAGCCGTACACCACCGACGAAATCCTGAGAGCGGCCTTTTCACCAGAGCCAGCCTGGCGCACCAGACACTGTCTGGTGCACCACCGGACAGTCCGGTGCACCCAGACTGAGCAGAGTCTTGGCTGTACAACCAAGACTATTTCCTTTTGTCTTCTCTCTGATTTTGGCACTTTAGACAGATATGTTAGTACACAAAAACAATGTACTAAGTCTAGAATCATACCTTTGTGTTGATTTGGACTTCATTCACCATTTGGCACAGTTTAACACTAAGACCATTTGTGTTAGCACTTGATCACCAAAATACTTAGAAATGGCTCAAGGGCACATTTCCCTTTCAATCTCCCCCTTTTTGGTGATTTATGCCAACACAACAAAAAGCAACACATAGAAGTGCAACATCAATGCGAATGAGTACACAAATTTGTTTTGATTCAAATTTGGCATATTTGGATCATTCTTTGCCACCACTTGGTTTGTTTTTGTAAATCAAAGTCAATTTCCTATCTCAAAGTCAAACACACTTGTTGAGGCATAAAGAGAGGTATTCCAAGAAAAATTGATCACAGATTCAAAAACTCCCCCTTTTCCCATAATCAAACATTCTCCCCACAAGAGACCAATTTTTGACAATAAGAGACCATACGAGTATTTTGTCATAACACAATCTCTAACTCTACTATTTTTCAAAATTCTCAAGTGGTAGCTGATCTATTTCTTGCTTTGGCCTTAATTTCTCCCCCTTTGGCATCAAGCACCAAAACGGGATCATTTTTTGCCCTTAAACCTCATTGCCTTACCAACATCTTCAAATAAGAATAAAAGGCAATAAGAGTATGGAGATGAACTTGGAGTAAGTTACCCTCTCATTGGAGTGCAGTGGAAGTCTTTCATGGTCCAAGTTCACCTTTCCCTTTCAATCCACCTTTGAGACTAAATCAAGTAAACTCAAGCACACGGTTAGTCTCAAAGGGTCAAGTTGTAGCACATCTCCCCCTAAATATGTGCATCACTCACACATGGACTTTTGAGGTCCGGGGAGTGCTTGTACAACTTGAGCACCATTAATGAACAACAAAATGTATAAGGAACATGATCAAGGCATAGAACACATGCATGCTATAAATCAATCCAAGTTCCGCGAATCTAAGACATTTAGCTCACTACGCAGCCTGCAAAAGGTCGTCTCATCCAGAGGCTTGGTAAAGATATCGGCTAGCTGGTTCTCGGTGCTAACATAAAACACTTCGATATCTCCCTTTTGCTGGTGATCTCTCAAAAAGTGATGCCGGATGTCTATGTGCTTTGTGCGGCTGTGTTCAACAGGATTATCCGCCATGCGGATTGCACTCTCATTGTCACATAGGAGTGGGACTTTGCTCAGATTGTAGCCAAAGTCCCTGAGGGTTTGCCTCATCCAAAGTAGTTGCGCGCAACACTGTCATGCGGCAACATACTCGGCCTCAGCGGTGGATAGGGCAACGGAAGTTTGTTTCTTAGAACTCCAAGACACCAGGGACCTTCCTAAGAATTGGCACGTCCCTGATGTACTCTTCCTATCAACCTTGCATCCAGCATAATCGGAGTCTGAATATCCAATTAAGTCAAAGGTTGACCCCTTTGGATACCAGATCCCGAAGCAAGGCATAGAAACTAAATATCTAAGAATTCGCTTAACGGCCACAAGGTGACACTCCCTTTGATCGGATTGAAATCTAGCACACATGCATACGCTTAGCATAATATCCGGCCTACTGGCACATAAATAAAGTAAAGACCCTATCATGGACCGATATGCTTTTTGATCAACGGACTTACCTCCTTTGTTGAGGTCGACATGTCCGTCGGTTCCCATTGGAGTCTTTGCGGGCTTGGCGTCCTTCATCCCAAACCGCTTGATCAAATCTTGCATGTACTTCGTTTGGGAGATGAAAGTCCCGTCCTTGAGTTGCTTCACTTGGAACCCAAGGAAGTAGTTCAACTCGCCCATCATTGACATCTCAAACTTTTGAGTCATCACCCTGCTAAACTCTTCACAAGACTTTTGATTAGTAGAACCAAATATTATGTCATCGACATAAATTCGGCACACGAATAAGTCACCATCACTAGTCTTAGTGAATAAGGTTGGATCGACTTTCCCAACCTTGAAAGCATTAGCAATTAAAAAGTCTCTAAGGCATTCATACCATGCTCTTGGGGCTTGCTTAAGTCCATAGAGCGCCTTAGAGAGCTTACACATGTGGTCAGGGTATTGTTCATCCTCAAAGCCAGGGGGTTGCTCTACGTACACCTCCTCCTTGATTGGCCCGTTGAGGAAAGCACTCTTCACATCCATTTGGAACAACCTGAAAGAATGGTGAGCGACATAGGCTAACAATATACGAATAGACTCTAGCCTAGCCACAGGAGCAAAAGTCTCCTCAAAGTCCAAACCTGCGACTTGGGCATAACCTTTTGCCACAAGTCTAGCCTTGTTCCTTGTCACCACTCCGTGCTCATCTTGTTTGTTGCGGAACACCCACTTGGTTCCCACAACATTTTGCTTGGGACGAGGCACCAGTGTCCAAACTTCATTTCGCTTGAAGTTGTTGAGCTCTTCCTGCATGGCCAACACCCAGTCCAGATCTAGCAAGGCCTCTTCTACCCTGAAAGGCTCAATAGAAGAGACAAAAGAGTAATGCTCACAAAAATTAACTAATCTAGAGCGAGTAGTTACTCCCTTGCTTATATCACCAAGAATTTGGTCGACGGGATGATTCCTTTGAATCGTCGCTCGGACTTGAGTTGGAGGGGCTTGAGGTGCTTCTTCCTCCATAACATGATCATCTTGTGCTCCCCCTTGATCGCACGCCTCTTGATGAACCTGTTCATAAGTTTGAGTTGGGGGTGCACCATTGTTGAGGAAGAAGGTTGATCTTGCTCCTTTTGTTCCTGTGGTCGCACATCTCCAATCGCCATGGTGCGTATGGCGGCCGTTGGAACATCTTCTTCATCTACATCATCAAGATCAACTTGCTCTCTCGGAGAGCCATTAGTCTCATCAAATACAACGTCGCTAGAGACTTCAACCAAACCCGATGATTTGTTAAAGACTCTATACGCCTTTGTATTTGAGTCATAACCTAACAAAAACCCTTCTACAGCTTTGGGAGCAAATTTAGAATTCCTACCTTTCTTCACTAGAATGTAACATTTGCTCCCAAATACACGAAAATATGAAACGTTGGGTTTGTTACCGGTTAGAAGCTCATACGAAGTCTTCTTGAGGAGGCGATGAAGGTAGACCCGGTTTATGGCATGGCAAGTCGTGTTCACGGCTTCCGACCAAAACCGCTCGAGCGTCTTGAACTCTCCAAGCATCGTCCTCGCCATTTCTAAAAGCGTCCTTTCTTCCTTTCTACCACACCGTTTTGCTGTGGTGTGTAGGGAGCGGAGAACTCGTGTTTGATTCCTTCCTCCTCAAGGTACTCCTCCACTTGAAGGTTCTTGAACTCGGACCCATTGTCACTCCTTATCTTCTTCACCTTGAGCTCAAATTCATTTTGAGCTCTCTTTAGGAAGCGCTTGAGGGTCCCTTGGGTTTCAGATTTATCCTGCAAAAAGAATACCCAAGTGAAGCGGGAAAAATCATCAACTATAACAAGACCATACTTACTTCCCCCGATGCTGAGGTAGGCGATAGGTCCGAAGAGATCCATACGAAGTAGCTCCAGGGGTCTTGACGTGGTCATCACGTTCTTGCTGTGATGAGCATTTCCCACTTGTTTTTCTGCTTGACAAGCTGCACAAGGTCTATCTTTTTCGAACGTTACATTTGTTAGACCTAACACATGTCCCCCCTTTAGAAGTTTGTGAAGGTTCTTCATCCCTACATGTGCTAAACGGCGATGCCACAGCCAGCCCATGCTAGTCTTAGCAATTAAGCATGCATCTAGATCGGCCTCTTCCTTTGCAAAATCAACTAAATAGAGTTTGCCGTCTAGTACACCCTTAAAAGCTAATGAACCATCACTTCTTCTAAAGACAGACACATCTACATTTGTGAATAAGCAATTATAACCCATATTACAAAGTTGACTAACGGACAACAAGTTATACCCGAGCGACTCAACTAAAAACACATTAGAAATGGAGTGCTCGGATGAAATAGCAATCTTCCCTAGTCCTTTAACCTTGCCTTGATTCCCGTCACCGAATATGATTGAATCTTGGGAATCTTTGTTCTTGACGTAGGAGGTGAACATCTTCTTCTCCCTCGTCATGTGGTTTGTGCATCCGCTGTCGATAATCCAGCTTGAGCCCCCGGATGCATAAACCTGCAAGGCAATTTAGGCTTGGGTCTTAGGTACCCAACTCTTGTTGGGTCCTACAAGGTTAGTGACAATAGTCTTAGGGACCCAAATGCAATTTTTATCTCCCTTGCATTTTGCCCCTAATTTCCTAGCAATCACTTTCTTATTCTTTCTACAAATTTCAAAGGAAACATTGCAAGCATGGTAAATTGTAGAAGGTTCATTAATTACTTTCCTAGGAACATGAGCAACATTTCTCCTAGGCATATGATGAATGACATTTTTCTTAGGCATATCTCTATCATTCATATAGGAAGAACTTGAAGCAAACATGGCATTTGAATCATAAGCATTACAACTCCTATCATGATGAACATTTCTAGAAAATTTCCTATCATAAATAAATGCATGATTCTTTTGAGCACTAATAGCCATAGGGGCCTTCCCTTTCTCATTTGTGAAAGTGGGAGTCCTTTGACTTGTTAAGTTCTTGGCTTCCCTTTTAAAACCAAACCCATCCTTAATTGAGGGGTGTCTGCCAATAGTGTAGGCATCCCTTGCAAATTTTAGTTTGTCAAATTCATTCTTGCTAGTCTTAAGTTGGGCATTAAGACTAGCCACTTCATCATTTAATTTTGAAATGGAAATTAAGTGTTCACTACAGGCATCTACATTAAAATCCTTACACCTATTGCAAATCACAACATGTTCTATACAAGAGCTTGATTTATTAGCTATCTCTAACTTAGTATTTAAATCAACATTAATACTCTTCAGGCTAGAAATAGATTCATGGCATGTAGATAATTCACATGAAAGTATTTCATTTCTTTTAACTTCTAAAGCAAGAGAATTTTGTGCACTAACAAATTTATCATGCTCTTCATATAAAAGATCCTCTTGCTTCTCTAACAATCTATTCTTCTCATTCAAAGCATCAATTAATTCATTGATCTTGTCAATTTTAGTTCTATCTAAACCTTTGAATAAACTAGCGATAGTCTACTTCATCATCACTAGACTCATCATCACATGAAGAAGCATACGTAATGGTACTTCGAGTACTTACCTTCTTCTCCTTTGCCATGAGGCATGTGTGATGCTCGTTGGGGAAGAGAGCCGACTTGTTGAAGGCTGAGGCGGCGAGCCCTTCATTGCCGGAGTCGGACGAGGAGCAATCCGAATCCCACTCCTTTCCAAGGTGTGCCTCGCCCTTCGTCTTTTTGTAGGTCTTCTTCTTTTCCCACTTTCCGCTCTTTCCTTGTTCCTGGTCACTATCATTATCGGGACAGTTAGCAATAAAGTGACCAATCTTACCACACTTGAAGCAGGAGCGCTTTCCCTTCGTCTTGTTCTTGTTGGGATGCTCCTTGCGACCTTTGAGCGCCGTCTTGAAGCGCTTGATGATGAGGGCCATTTCGTCCTCATTTAGCCCGGCCGCCTCAACTTGTGCCACCTTGCTGGGTAGTGCCTCCCTGCTACTTGTTGCTTTGAGAGCAACAGTTTGAGGCTCGTAGATCGGCATTGGGCCATTCAATGCATCATCAACATATCTTGCCTCCTTGATCATCATTCGCCCGCTTACGAACTTTCCGAGTATTTCCTCGGGCGTCATCTTGATGTACCGAGGATTCTCATGAATAGAGTTTACAAGATGAGGATCAAGGACAGTGAAGGACCTTAGCATAAGTCGGACGACGTCGTGGTCCGTCCATCTCGTGCTTCCATAGCTCCTTATCTTGTTGACCAGGGTCTTGAGCCTATTGTACGTTTGAGTTGGCTCCTCTCCCCTGATCATCGCGAACCTTCCTAGTTCGCCTTCCACCAACTCCATCTTGGTGAGCATGGTGGCGTCGTTCCCCTCATGTGAGATCTTGAGGGTGTCCCAGATCTGCTTGGCATTATCCAAGCCGCTCACCTTATTGTATTCTTCCCTGCATAAGGATGCTAAAAGGACAGTAGTAGCTTGTGCATTCTTATGGATTTGTTCATTGATAACCATAGAATTATCCGAACTATCAAATTGCATTCCGTTTTCTACTATCTCCCATATACTTGGATGAAGAGAGAACAAATGACTACGCATTTTGTGACTCCAAAATCCGTAGTCCTCTCCATCAAAGTGTGGAGGTTTACTAGGTGGAATGAAAAGCAACTGAGCATTGGAATTATGCGGAATACGAGAATAATCGAAAGAAAAGTTTGATTTAACCGTTTTCTTTTTCTCCTCGTATTCGTCGTCCTTTTGAGAAGAGGAAGATTCATCGCTGTCGTAGTAGACAATCTTCTTGATGCACCTCTTCTTCTTTCCATCCTTCTTCTTTTGACTTGAGCCTGAGTCAGTGGGCTTGTCGTCTTTTGGCTCATTGATGAAGGATTCCTTCTCCTTGTCGTTGATCACCATCCCCTTTCCCTTAGGATCCATCTCTTCGGGCAATTAGTCCCTTTCGTGAAGAGAACGGCTCTGATACCAATTGAGAGCACCTAGAGGGGGGGTGAATATGTGATCCTGAATAAAACTTAAAACTTAAAGCCACAAAACTTGATTAAGAGTTAGCACAATGAAATCAAGTGGCTAAGGAGAGCTCTTGTGAATCACAATAGACACAGTGAGAACAACCACAAGAGACACGAGGATTTATCCCATGGTTCGGCCAAGTATAACACTTGCCTATTCCACGTTGTGGCGTCCCAATGGACGAGAGTTGTACTCAACTCCTCTCAAGTGATCCAATGATCAACTTGAATGCCACGGTGTTCTTCTTTCTTTACTCTTTTCCCGTTTGCGAGGAATCTCCACAACTTGGAGTCTCTCGCCCTTACAATAAGAATCAAAGTGAAAACACTAGAGTAAGGGAGGGAAGCAACACACACAAATCCACAGCAATACGCACACACACAGCCAAGACTTGAGCTCAAATGAATAACACAAGGTTCACCACTAGAACAGAGCTCAAATCACTAAGAATGCCAATCGAGTGCGCAAAGACGGAGTGTGAATGATCAAGAATGCTTAGAGTATGCTTGGTGGTCTCCTCCATGCGCCTAGGGGTCTCTTTTATAGCCCCAAGGAAGCTAGGAGCCGTTGAGAGCAATCCAGGAAGGCTATCCTTGCCTTCTGTCGGGTGGTGCACCGGACACTGTCCGGTGCAGATTGCTTTCCTATTCTGGCGCAGCCGACCGTTGGAAATTTAGAGCCGTTGGCGCACCGGACAGTCCGGTGCCCCCATCTGACCGTTGGCTCGGCCACGCGTCACGCGCGGATTGCGCGGCCGACCGTTGGCTCACCGGACAGTCCGGTGCACCACCAGATAGTCCGGTGATTTTTAGCCGTACGCCGCCGACGAAATCCCGAGAGCGACCTTTTCACCAGAGCCAGCCTGGCGCACCGGACACTGTCCGGTGCACCACCGGACACTGTCCGGTGCACCACCGGACAGTCCGGTGCACCCAGACTGAGCAAAGTCTTTGTTGTATAGCCAAGACTATTTCCTTTTGTCTTCTTTCTGATTTTGGCACTTTAGACAGATATGTTAGTACACAAAAACAATGTATTAAGTCTAGAATCATACCTTTGTGTTGATTTGCACTTCATTCACCATTTGGCACAGTTTAACACTAAGACCATTTGTGTTAGCACTTGATCACCAAAATACTTAGAAATGGCTCAAGGGCACATTTCCCTTTCAGTATTTTAGCTTTGCATCCCCTTAGGAATGACTTTAGAGTTTCTTCACCTTTACTAGGTGGTATCTTAGCTCGGCATCCCCTTAGGGACGACTTTGGAGCTTCTTCATATCTTAGACTCGATGGTGTAATCCCAGTTTTTTAAATTTTACATGTGGGGAAATTTGCCCTTGTATTGAATAACGTCGCGAAAAGAAAATAAAAATTACATGCTATGGCCCCATTAAAAACATTTCTCCCCTTTAGAAAGGAAAAAAGGGAACCATAGGAAAAAAGGAAATTACATGGTTATTATACATAGTATCTTTGAAGCTCATCTGCATTCCAGGATCTTGGAATATCATTGCCTTCCATGTCTCTTAGTCTATACGATCCTGGCCTTGATGAAGATACTACAAGAAGGGACCCTCCCACTTGAGCTGTAGCTTTCCTATAGTTTCTGGGTTAGCTATTCTTTGAATCACCAAATGCCCTGACTTAATGTTTTTTAGTCTAACTTTTCAGTCTGGCCATTTTGTTGTTTCGACTTGATATTTATTAATATGATCAATTGCCTGAACCCTAACCCCTTCTATTGAGTCTTTTGATACTTTGTAAGTATCTTCATCTTCTACCGAAGCTAGAGCCCTTATTGATCCTGTCTTCGCTTCTTCCAGAGTTTAAACAGAGTAAAACCCATTGATCTTGAAACTACAGTGTTATAATTCCACACCACCTTTACTAATTCATCTGGTCACTTTCCCTTTGGGAGATTAAAGATTGACCTCATTATCCCTGTGATGATTATTCCATTTACGCGCTCCACTAAGCCGTTGGATTCTGGGTGCCTCACTGATGCAAAATGTATTTTCATTCCAATCTGACCACAGAAGGTTTTAAATGCTTCGGAGTCAAACTGTGCTCCATTATCAACTGTAATGGCCTTCGGCACCCCAAAACCGGCAGATGATATTTTGCTAGAAAATTTTTTGGATTGTGGTTGATGTTATTGTAGCTAGTGGTTTAGCTTCGATCCATTTTGAGAAATACTCCACTGCTACTACAACATATCTTACATTTCCTTGGGCTGGTGGTAGTGGTCCCAATAAATCTAATCTCCATTTCTGCAATGGATAAGTGGGCTGAATTAGTTGTGTTAGAGATGAAAGTTACTTTTGGTCCCTGGCACACTTCTGGCAATTCTCACATTTCTACATTAAGTCTGTTGCGTCCAAAGCAGCTTTCGGTCAGTAAAAACCTTGTCTAAAGACCTTGCCTAGGAGTGGCCTGGACCCAATATGAGCTCCACATATCCCTGAGTGGATTTCTTTCATCAACTCTTGATCTTCGGCTCTAGATAAACATTTCAGTAGTGGGGAGCAAACCCTTTGTTTAAATAATTCACCTTCTATGATTATATATGGCCTTGTTCTACCATGCATCCTTTTTATGTAAACTTCATCATCCGAAGGGTAGTTGCCCTAGAGGAAGGATACAATTTCTGTTCTTCAATCTTTGCTATGCACATGTGATATTGTGAGTACAGTCCTTTCCATGAGCTCAACCAAAGGTGCTTTGAGAGTTTCGAAGAACACCTCTAGGGGGAGCAGAAGCCCCTGTGCTGCTGATTTAGCTAACAAGTCAGCTTGCTCATTATCCCCTCTTGGGATATTTTTTACCAAAAATCCTTCGAAGGAGGCTTCCATCCTTCAGACCGTATCAAGATATTTTCTGAGTTTTGGGTCTTTTGCCTTGCTGCTTTTGTCGACATGGCCTGTAATTACTTGAGAATCAGACTTAAGTACCGCCCTTCTTATTCCCATGGCTTTAAGCTTTCAAAGTCCTAACAACACTGCTTCATATTCTGCTATGTTGTTTGTACACTTGAATTCCAGGCGGGCCGCATAGCAGTTTCTTATTTTTTTGGTGAAATCAAAATAGTTGTTGCGCCTGCGTCAAAGGTTCCCCATGAGCCATCACAGAATATTGTCTCATCTATCGAGTGTCCTTCTTCGTGAGCCCCAAGCATCCAATCAGCAATGAAGTCTGCTAGTGCTTGAGATTGGATTGTAGATCGATGGACAAAGTCAATAGTGAATTCATTCGGCTCTGTGGCCCATTTGCCAACCCTTTCTGTGGCTTCTCTATTTCTTATGATGTCTTTCAAGGGTTGGGACAAAGGTACTATTATATGATAAGATTGCAAATAATGCTAAAGCTTTCTAGAGGCCATCAATATGGAATATAGTACCTTATCCAACTCTGTGTAATTTCTTTTTGACGGACTCAAGACTTCAGAGATGAAGTAGACTGGTACTTGTCTCTTCGTCTGCCCATCCTGCTTTTCTTGGACCAGCACTACACTGACTACAGAATGAGAGGCCGCTACATACAATAACAGTGGGGCTCCTGATGAAGGTGGAGTTAGGGTTGTTAACTGTATAAGGTACTGCTTCAAGTCTTCGAAGGCTTTTTGTTGAATTGGTTCCCATTGAAAGACTTCGGTTGATTTTAGCACTTCAAAGAACGGTAGATTTCTCTCTGTCGATCTTGAGATAAATCTATTCAATGATGCCAATCTTCCTGTCAATATCTGAGCACCCTTTCTTGACTTCGACGACTTCATTTGAAGTATGGCTTCTATCTTGCTCGGGTTAGCTTCGATCCCTTTTGTTGATACCAGGCAGCCTTCCCTTCTTCCGAAGACACTTTTTTTCTGGGTTCAGCTTGAGGCTAGCTTTCCTGAAGTTGGCAAATGTTTCTTGCAAATCAGCAATGTGATTTTCTTGCTTCGTACTCTTGACTATGATGTCAACATATGTCAAGACATTTCTGCCAATTTGGGTACTCAGCACCTTGGACGTCATTCTGCTGAAGCTTCCTCCAGCATTCTTGAGCCCCTCAGGCATCCAAATATAGCAATATGTTCCACTGGGGGTTATGAAGCTTGTATTGGGCTCATCTTCCTTCTTCATCCAAATCTGATGATAACCTGAATAACAGTCTAGGAGACTCATGAGCTCTGAAGTAATTGTCGCATCTACAAGGGAGTCTATTCTAGGTAGAGGAAATTCATCCTTCGGGCACGCCTTGTTGAGATCTGTGAAATCAATACACATTCTCCACTTCCCGTTGGCCTTTTTTACCATTACAGTATTGGCTAACCAATCTGGATATATCACTTTTCTGATTACTCCAGCACTTAGAAGTCGTTTGACTTCATTTCTTGCTCCTTCGGCTTTATCATCCGACATCTTTTGAAGCTTCTGCTTCTTTGGTCTGATGGTAGGATCTACATTGAGAGAATGTTCAATGACGTCTCTGTTGACACCACATAGATCATTGGCTGACCAGGCAAAAACATCTCTGTTGTTGACTAAGAACTTTGATAGAGTTTTTTTCTTGCTCCTCAGATAACTGGGATCCAAAGAACATTTTTTGTTCGGCTATGTCTTCACACAGAAGCATGGACTTTGGCTAGTCTGTCGAAGCTACTTTATCTCTTATGTATTTGTGCTACTGGTTTGCTTCAGCTTTGTCTATGTTGTGAATAGCCCTGGAATCTGTCCAATTTCCTTCGGCTCTTCTAGCAGCCTCTTGACTTCCATGTATGGCAATTGGGCCCTGATCTGATGGTATTTTCATGCACAAGTACGTTGGGTGTAGTATTGCTTCGAAAGCATTCAATGTTCCTCTTCCAATGATTGCATTGTAGGGATAGTCCATGTCTACAATGTCAAACACAACTTATTTAGTTCTGGTGTTGTGCACGTAACTGAAGGTGATTGGCATTGTTATCTTTCCAAGTGATGCTATCTATTTTCCTCTTAAGCCATAGAGGATGTGTTGCATCATGTATTTTGTCCTCTTGCTCTTGCATTTGTCTGAAAGCCTTTGCAAAGATAATATCTTCTACACTGCCTGCATCCACTAGGACATCGTGGACCAAAAATCCTTTTATGACATAGGATATAACCATGGTATCATTGTGGGGATAATCCTTGAGCTGAAGGTCCTCTTGAGAGAATGTGATTGGCACATAAGACCATTTGGACTTGATGTAGGGTCCTTGCACTCAAACATGTTGTACCCTTTTTGGGCTTCCTTCTTATGCTTCTTGTTGGCTGGTTTGAATATTGAACCGCTTGTGATCGGAAGGACAAGCTTCGTCGTCGAAGGTGGCGCAGCTTGATGACTATGTGAAGCCATTGTTGTAATCGTGGAAGTAAGTTCACCGGAGGTGGGCGCCAATGTTGGTTACTTGTTTTCAATTGTTGTGAATTAAAACAAGGCAACACAAATGTTAAACGATAATGACCTTCGTCCTTCGAAGCATTATCTTCTTTCAGAGATAATGGAGCTTGGACGAAGGTCATGAAGAACAAGTCTTCATTTTTCATACGAATAATATTACAATGTAATATTATAACAAGTATTAATTTCATATTGCATGTCAAAATAATGTCAAGATCTATATTGTATGTTAATAAAGTGATACAAGCTATATATTACATTTGTACCTTCGGCTTGCTCGAAGGAGAGAACGTGAGTACAGCCTTCCAAAAAAGCTTGAACAGTACGGGGGTACTATTCATCTATTTATAGGCATGGGATGTAGCCTAAGAAAAAGTACAATTATGACCCTGATATCTATAAACAATACGTGAAATGAAATGCTTACAACTCAATGCTCAAGCTATAAATGTCTTATTTAGTGCTTTGGGTGAAGATGTCTTTAATAATGTAATATTTGGAGATGATGAACCGCTTGAGGATGCACATCTCATTTGGACCACTCTCAAAGAAAGATATGATAAGTCCAATTGAGATGAGAAGTTTCTCTCATTAGAAGCACCACTTGAGGAATGCTCAACCTCACCAACAAATGAAGACATTCAAGTGGTTCTCCTAAAAGTCTAAGTGATCCTGCCACATCTACTCCCTCACTAACATATGGCTTAATCAAAGGTAATGGAATGGTTGGTGAGAACAATACTTTTACATATGGCACATCTACTCCTCTAGTTCTTGTGGGACTAACCTTTTGAAGGAAGAAGAAGATTGTGATCGATGGAGGCCAAACGATGAATCCACCTCTCCAAAAGGTTCGTCTTTCCATTCCACTTCTCATGTGTGCTTTGTTGCTAATGAGAGTGATAGTGAAAGAGAAAGTGATGATGAGGAGGAAAGGGAAAGTGAAAGTGAAAGCTATGTTGAAAGTGATGATGAGTTCAGCAAACGCTTTGCACATCTAAACAAGAAAGACAAGTTGAGCATGCTCAAAGTCATAGACAAAATCAAAGAGCAAGAAGAATGCCTTCACAAGGAAGACAAATTTATCATCAAAACAATTAAATGCTTGGAGAAGCTGACCAAAGAGCATTAAACACATAAGTGCTCTCATGCTACTTTGTTTGAAGGGTATGAAAACTTGTTAATTGAGCAAACTAATGCTATTAACTATCTATCTTGTGCTGCTTAATTAGAAGATGAAAATTATATGCTCAAGTATAAAGTGGAAAAGCTCACTAGCAAGAACGAGAAATTGCAAGAAAATCATGATGAGCTCTTATGCTCTCATGAGAAACTTATGGATTCTCATCTCATGCTATAAATTGCTCGTGAGGTTGTGGTAAGAGCAGTAAGTTCATGCCAACCTCACACTCACAAGTGTACATGTACACAATTTCAATCTATTATATCGTGTGCTAACATTTGTTGCTCTCAAGTAAGCCAATCTTCCATTGAGCATGTACTTGTAGGAACTTGTGATGGATCTATTATAAAAGAAAATCAAGAGTTCAAGGAAGAGGTTGAGAGGATAAGAAGGGACTTGATTAAATGGAAGGGAAAGTTCAATGCTCAACCTTCTCAAGATAACCATGAAAACATGGTGAAGAAGCTTGAGAAGGGAACAATCGTAACTAGCACAAAGCTCTATCAAAATAGGAAACAAGTTCCTAGAGCAAACAATAAACAAGAGAAGGTCATGAGCAAGATCTAAGGTAATAAATTTATGGCTCATGATAAATGCTCTAGCAATGCCTCTATGCGTTCAACAAAGAAAAATCAAATTGAAGCAATAGGAGGAGCTATGGATGCAAAGAGAAGGGTCATGATATTGGATCATGCCCCCACATGAAGATCAAGAGCTTTGCACCATCAATAAAGATGTCCCTTAATAAGGAAGAAGTCAAAAAGGAAAATGCCTTGCAGGTCAGAGAACTACATTTGCTACAATTACCATGAAAAGGGTCATCTATTCAAGGTTTGCCCAAAGGGTGACACTCTTAAACCAAACTTTTCAATTAATTCAGATTTGCTTAGGAAACCAAAAAATGACACTTGTGCTAGAGAGGTGATTAGTTCACCACATGCTAGCACAAAAGCCATTTGGGTACCTAAGTCTTTTGTGACTAACCTTGAAGGACCCATCATGAGATGGGTACCAAAGTATGTTTGATAAGTTTTATAGGTACTTAGAGATGATATGAAGCCTTGGGGTGCTGAGAAAGTTAATTGAAAAATATCATCTCAAGCTATTATTCTTGTTCATATTGAATATTCTTTTATGATTGACCCAAGGATGACTTAATGAATATATCTCTAACTTCATATTCATCTCAAGCAAGATCTTTGTAATGTTGTAGGTAATGAGGAACCACATTGTGAGGCAATCAAGCAAAAGGCTATTGAAGAAGAGGCTCCTCAAATGGCATCCACTCTGCAACCAGCTGCCACAATCACCAGCGACAGTGTCGCACAGAGGAGCGGCAGTGCCGCGCCTCTGCAAAGAGCAGCAGTCGATGACACTCCAATTCGTGGATGAGACCTACAACATGATGATTCATAAAGTGTAGTAACAACTTAATCTCAAGTGCATACTGGTTTCAAATTTTACTCGTTTTGTGTCTTGTGTAGCCACTTAGGAAGAGGAAGCACTTGAGGGTATACAACAGTCATTGATTATAAATGAACAGTCTGATTGGAATCAAATTAATCATCCACAACAATCAAAATGATGAATTGACTTTCCTTGTGGATTTCAAAACTAATAATTTCAAGGTGGAGTAAGTTTATGTTCATTCATGCATTTTATGAGTTGGTTTGAAGGAATTGAAAGTTTAGCTCACGTTAGAAGATAAATGTGAGATTTAAAGAAAGCCAAAAATGAAGAATCAAGCTCAAGTTATGAAGAGGCACTTGTCACTCACAATTTTAAAAGCCTCTAGTCAAATAAATCTTGCCGTATGGTAGATTGTCAAATTATCATTCTCATATTATGGTCATCTACAAACTCAAATGATTGTAATTACTTCTTGGCATATTTCAAATTGAGTAACTTAATCTTGCCATGACCTAAACATAGAGTGATATCCCAAGTTCTTGTCACACCTGGTTTTAGGGGCAAAAATGAATACATAGCATATGTGTGCCAGGATCCATTTTTCACACATATGTTGACGTCACAAGTGTAATATATCAAAAGACAATGAAATAAAGGCATAAAAGAGAGTATAATAACTTTATTACATCATCCAGACATAAAAGTCTTTAATAGTATCATCATCAAAGTACAATAGAAATAATATGGGCAATCTCCCACAGAAAGATGACCGGCGTGTCGCTAGACTCAAGACTCAGTACTCGTCAACATCTTCGTCAAAGTCTTCCTCATCACCTTCTGATCAAAATATTAGCAAGGGGTGAGCTCACTTATGGTGGGGGCTCAGCAAATGGGAGGAGTAATGCAAGGTTAACAAGGTAGGCTATGGTTAAGCAGTAAGCATTTTAGTTGGTCAATATTTTATTAACAACGCCTAACTTACTAATTGTAAGTGTATCCCAAAATATCCCAATTAATCATAAGCATATGATTATATCAAAAGCACTTATGTGAAACCACTTAAGCAAACCATTTATAAATCATCAGGTCATGATTTATTTTCCATCTTTGAGTTTAATTATCCACTATGAGGCTTTCACAAAACACACTTAATACGAAACAACCTGCTAAGGTTTCCAGATCAGTGTGGAGGCCCTCTAGGCGAGGCAGCTTAGCCAAGTCTACGTCCCCATGTTAATGTGAGCTGCCACCACAGTCGACCCCCCTATTGCCCATATTTTAGGAAAGGTTGCTAGGTACTAAGCGCATTAAGCTAATTACCAAAGCCAGAGCCATGATAGCACTCGTGGTTGCACTCTTATCCTGGGTGGTCACTCCATGTTCCATTTAATATAAAATGATCTTGTTTAACCATCACGTTAACATCATAATACAAACTTCATTTCCGGAACAATAGTAACATTAAAGAGTGACATCATAAATATCAAATTGAGCGGTAGCACAAAATGCTAAGCATGGTATTTATCCCAGGGTAATCAAGGAATAGAGTTGGTATTTCTAGGAAAACCTATTTAGGCAAATCCCATCAAATTATGCAAATATCCAAAAGTAAACATTATTATATGCATTATTTGGGTACAAATAGAAATGGAGAGGGAGAATCCACTTGCCTTGCTCAAAAGTATCCTGCGGTCGTCTTCGAACGTATTTAGTTATTCTACCACACAGTCAGCTTCTAATATAGATTCGCATATCGTACATACAAAAGAAAACATTCACCAAATAAGTATACAAAGACCATTACATGAATATCATACACCATTACATGAACAAACATATACCATTACATGTATAGACATATGCCAAACAAACCATACTTCTAAAAGTGCCTAGAATAAAACATAATTCATATTAGTTTTATTAGTTCACAATATTGACAATCTATAAACTATAACTCTACTTTGGATTGTCACTAGTGAAAGTTATATGAACATTCGACTATGAAACTATTTTACCTAACATAGCTTAGATGTAATGGTTTAACCAATTCTACAGAAATAAATTAATTATTAATTAATTATTTATATTATGAACAATGATCTCCTTTTAGTTTTATCTTTTCTTTCTAAATGAAAATGTCATTATAATAATTAGAGGTCAAAATATTTTAATAATAAATTAAACCACTGATTAGACTACAATATTTGAATTATTATGAACCCTATACCACTTATCACTTCCTAGTTAAGAAAGTTTCTATTATTTATTTAGTGGGCCTACATGAGCTTATAAATTTCCAATTAATTCTAAAATTCACCATAAACTAAGTTAACTGTGAAATTACTTATCTAATGTTTTTATCACTAACATATGGCCCACCAATTTCTCTCATTCTTCTTTCTAATTCCAAATTCTAAAGTAGTCGTAAACTAATATCATGACTAATAACAATTCACTAATTCATCGCATATATACCCAAAATTAATAGTTCACATACATGAATCACAATATTTCCAAATTACAACAACAATTACAAAATTCATGAAATAATTCAAAACACGATTTTGAAAATTAATAAAAATCAGGGTTGTCTTCAACCATGGATGAACGGAGGGGCTTGGTAACGGCAGGCGATCGACGGCGAGGTGGGCACGGTCGGGACGGGCAGCGCGGCTGGAATGGCAAGGCGCGAGCGCGGCTGGGACGGTCGGCGCGAGCGTGGTCCGGGACAGCGAGCTCCGGCGAGGGGCGTGGCGTAGCCGGTGAAGCGAGTGAGAGAGGGAGAGGTGAGGGAGAGAGTGAGCTCGGCAGGGGAGGGAGAGAGAGAGGCTCGGTCAGCTTTTATATAGGGGAGTCGAGAGGTGAGAGGGCACCAGGGGAGAGGAAAGGAAGGGGTGGCGGCTCCATTGATGGCGGGAGTTTCTCCATTGATGGACAAGAGTGAGTGGGGAGAGGAAGAGGAAGGGGCGGCCGTTACAAGTGCAGGGGAAGGCGAGGGGGCACGACGGGCAGCTTGGCCAGTGTTGGGACTATGCTTCGTCGCCGAAGGTCTTGTAGGAATAAGCGGTTTTCAGCTGAAGCTGTTTGTATGAGTTGGCCGAAGGTTCCTCTTCATGAAGCTTCGGTATTACAAACCGACTTAAAGATAGAATGACCTTTTAGTCCATAAAGGTCTGAGTCAATGTTGTAAACTTTTATGAGGGGCATAATTGTAATTCTTCACAGGCTGTGTCCTGTGTCTATAAATAGTGAACAGTATTCCTTTACTGTTCACGGATTCCGGTAATTGTAATCGTATCATTCGGGAACCAATCTTTGTCAAGGCAGAGGTATAGCTGTATTCAATGATTTAATATATTATAATATGATTCGATTATGATTCATTTACCTTTGATACCCTTTATTTTATATTATCTTGTACAATCTATTAAAATTTGATTACGAAGACTTAACCTTCGTAATCATATTCTCATTAACCTTCGTCCAAGGTTCATTATCCTCAAGGGAATAATGCTTCGTGGACGAAGGACGTTAACATTTAACATTTTATGTTGCCTTGTTCTTAATTCATAGCATTTGAGAACAAGTCTCCAACAGCCAGGGAGCGGGGCGGCTCGGCCAAGCGCTAGGCACGGCGGCTGGAGGTAGAGGAAGGGTCCGCGGGTGGGGCTCGCGTGGAAGTGAGAGGGAGAGAGGGAAATGAGGTGGCGGCGGCTAGGTCGGTTGGGCCACCTAGCTGGGCCGGATCAGCCGATCCAGCTAGGGTTTGTTTTTTTTTCTTTTTCTTTTTCTTTTATACTTATTTCCCATAAAAATATATTTTTAAATATTTCTAAAAATTCATAATAATTATATAAAAATATTTACCATTAAAGTTTTTATTTTTGGACCAAGGTTCCCATATAAATTAATTGGGTTTTCTTATAAAAGAAATTTTATGAAAGCAATCATCAATCAATTATGAGCAAACAAAAATCATTCTAAGGATAAATAAGATCAAACACTTGATTTAAAAGTTTTTACTTTACTCTCCACTATATTTTAAATGCATTAATTTAATTGATGGATTTGAGGGGTTACATTAAATGAATAAAGTGCTATATAAAAATTCAAATTCTTAGAGCACTTATCAAAAAAGAATTCTCTATATGACTAGTGTTGTGAGGCTAATATTTCTAAGTGATTTATGTGGTTTCACTATATGAGAATGTGTTTCTTACATGGAGTATGCTATTCAACATATAGAGGTCATCAATCCAAAGTCATGTGATATATTATCTCTCTAGCTCTTTGGATTTGATTCCTCTATGTTAGACACTCACCATAATATGGCTTAAATCTGCCCTTTGGATTTAATTTATAAATCATGCATGGTCAATTCATTTCCATCAAAACTTATGCGTGATAATTCAAAGGGCAATTTAGTCTATATTGCAAAGTTTCTTATTTTTAGTAACCTAATTGCGTTCCACACATAAAAGGGTTGCTAAATGAGAAACTAGTGCTTGTGTTACTAATGCCCTCTTGTGTTTGAGCTTGTTCGTAGAAAACAATAAGAGGGTGTGCTTGTTCAATTGAATAAATCACAAGCCAAAGAAATCAATAATTTTGAGTTTTAATCAAATCAAGTTTGAGGGTGAGTTGAATAAGCTACATTGGAAGAATTCACAAGAATTACAAGCATTGATAAGAAGACTAGATGGTAATAACATATTGTGAGTATTCTTTACCAGATTCACCTCAGATCGGACAAGAACAAATAAGAATTGCGAATTATCAAATCTGTCTAGAAACTTGCAAATCTAAGGCGACTGCCTTCAAGCATGGATGTGGAGATTCAGACAGTGATAAATTGACATGAAACTTTGTGAGAATGCAACACACATGTATTACTTGTTGATGCATAGTTAGCATGAAAATTGGTTTAGCAAGGCATCTGTTTTGAGTTGCATTATGTCGAATTCAGCATTGCAGTTTCAGACCTGAGCAGTTTTGGTAGAAAAATGATTTAATTGATTAAATGAACTCCAGATGAGTTAAAATTTTGACAGCAGTTATAGGATTGTAACACCATAAAATCCTGATTTCAAGGATCAGTAAGAATTCTCCCAAGTTTTGGATAACCATGTTTCCTAATAATAGATTAAAAGCCAAATTCTCCTATAATAGTTATCTTTGGTTGAATTTTATATTCTCTAAAGATTTAACCTAAAGTAAAGATTATACAGATGTGTTTTTACATAAATAAATAATGAAACAATATATTTGGTTAAAATTTATTTCAAAAGAAATGAGGACACTAATAATTTTGGTCAACTTTAGGTTTAAATTTTGACATTAGAATTGGCACTTGAAACTCAGAAAAAGAAACAAAAAGAAAGGCTTTTGAACTTGATTGATAATGTGATTATTTCTTTTATATGCATACAATCATTTATCTAAATAAATAGAACAGTAAAATAATTAATTTACACTTATATATTTGCATTCGTGTTGGATTTTGGTTTTGCATTTAATTTGAAATGAAATCCAAAATCAGATTTGAATATAGCAATTCAAATTTTGAAATAGAAAAGGAGAAATGGAGAGAGATGAAGACCTAGGCCAAGTCCCCGCTCCCGACCCAGCCTCTTTCATTCCTTCCGCGCGGGTTGTTCTTCCCCGCTGGCCCAGACGCACCGCCAACCGAACTCCCACACAAGAGGCGAGCGTCAACAGTAACTAGTAAGATTTGGTGGTCCTATGTCATTCTGTGCCATCGATTTAAATCTGTGCCATCGATCTCTAGTTTTGTGGTCATGGAATCGTTCCGGTTCGGGGACTATTTGTGGCCGTAGTAACTAGTAAGATTTGGTGGTCCTATGTCATTCTGGGCATGGTCAGACATGCTCTTTTGATAAAGAGCCTCTATCTTCTTGCATAATCGATTAGTCGTCCATGCCAAGTCAATAGTAATCACAAATAGATCCTATAATTTTACACCGAACACCCTATCGTTTCCAAAAAACAACTCGCAGTCCAACCAAACTCTAGTTTATATAAATTAAATTAGTAAGTTGCTCGTGCTTTGTTATGATTTTTATATATCATATAATTAGGTATTGAGATATTTATTCAAATTTAATTATTGTTTATTTTTAAACACTAAGGTATGTGTGGTCTGATGGTTAGCTCCAAAAATTTTGGAGTAGAGACGTGTGGGTTCAAGTGCTCGCTTTGCACTATTTTAGCTGCACGGATGGTAGGCGCAGTAGCTAGCTGTGTGGGCGCTTGGCTCCACAAGGCAATAGCTTAGAGAGCGTTGCGCAGGCGTTAGGCGTGGGTCCCTGCACTATTTTTTTGCGCGTTGTGGTAGCTGCGCAGATGAGGCCGAGTGTTGGGTAGGCGTAGTAGCTGGCTGCGCGGACGCTGGGGGTCCACAGGGCAGTTGCTGAGAGAGCATTGCGCGAGCGCTGGCCATGGGGCCCATAGGGCATGGCACCGAGGCAGGGAGCGTGGGGCGGGAGAACCAGTCGGGGAGCGTGGGACGGGCCCAGAGTGTTAGCATGGAGGATGAAGTTGTGGTAGCACCAAGCGCCCACATTAGGTTCTTAATAGAGTAGTATAGATACAAAGAATGATTTTTTTTACAAAAATTAATACAATAACTTAGATAATTCATAACTCCTTCATTTTAGCTTCGAATTTAGTGGTTCTTGAACCTACAGTCTCGCAGCGATGTGTAAAATATTTTATTCATTGTTTGCATATATGTGTATTTTGCTGCGAATAGAAGCAAGGCCACGACGTAGAATTTGGAGCCCAACTTTGAGAAGTACCTGGAATCACAAGTAAAAGGCAAGTTGTGTCCTTGATCACATTCTTTGACCTAATAACATTAACTTTTATGTTCTCACGCTGCTTACACTGTCAGGTTAACTTTATGGGACCTAATAGGTTACCTAGTATGGTTTACCCTGCACCTTGCATACTGAAAGGATCATGATGCACAAGAGGGGGGGAATTGGGCTTTTCTAAAATTCTAACAAAAGATTAAACCCTAAGCATGCGCCCAACTTCACCCAATCTACTAGCAAGAAGTAAAAACTATGAAATAGAGAACAACCCTAAGTTATTATTGCAAATACTAGCTAAGCAAATACACAAAGTAAATGCGAAAAGTCAAGTAGGTACAAGAAGACTCCTCCAATTTTTTCTGAGGTATCAAAGAGTCGGCACTCTCCATTAGTCCTAGTTGGAGCACCCACACATATGGTTGAAAACGGTCGGAAACGATCGGAAAACACTAAAATCGTTACCATTTTCATATTTTTATCGGAAACGAAATCGGAAACGATAACTCCGGAAACGGAAACGACATCGGTATTTCGGAATCATCGGAAACGAAAGTTTGGTACAAAAAATACATCGGTACAGGTCAGAATCTAAAATACAATCGGTAACCGTATCAATATGAAAATATCTCAATATAACAATTTCACAATACAACAAAGTTTACAAATATCACAAAAACACAAGTTCACAATTTTCAATATCACAAGTTCACAATTCACAATATCACAAGTTCACAATATAATAAGTTGATCACGCAGATCATAAGTTCACAATATAATAAGTGGATCACACAGATCACAAGTTCACAATATAACAAGTTAATCACACAGATCACAAGTTCACAAAATAACAAGCTAATCACAAGTTCACAATATAACAAGTTGATCACACAGATCACAAAGTTCACAAATCCACAAGTCCCAAGTTCGCAAGGTCACAAAGCATTACACAACAAGTACAATAAAAACATTCGGAGCATTCATGTTGCATTATCATCATCTAGGTCTTCGTCAACAAGCTTACAACGATGCCTCAGGTTCATCATCATGATCATCATCTAGGTCTTCATCCTACATTTTGTTAAAGGAATATATAGTTAAATCATAGCTAATGGTTTATGCACAATAGAATAGAACATGAAGGTAAATTAACCTCAAGTGAAAGATTTCTAGCAAGAGCCTCAAGTTCCTCCATTTCACAAACCATATTAGGAATAACAACACTCTTAGCCTTGGAACCTAGGAATATAAAGATCAATTAGTGCATTAGTAAAAAGGTAATGACTAATTAAATTGTAAATAAATATAAGTAACTCCTATGCAACCTTTTCTTGCTCCAGCTATCCAATCTTTGGTGCAGACAAGCGCTTCTACCATGGTAGGGTCAAGGCAAGTACGAAATGGATCAAGTACCCGACCACCCGCACTAAAAGCAGATTCTGAAGCTACTGTTGACACTTGCATAACTAAGACATCACAAGCAAGCTGGCCCAAGATAGGATATTCTTCTTTGTGTGCTTTCCACCATGCTAATATGTCAAAAATATGTTGGTTATTTTTACCAACCTTTAATATTGGACCTGACAAATATTTTTCTAAGTCACTTGTGTCAATAGAATCATCATGACCTTGTCCATCAAATATGTAGCTATCAAGCTCTTCATTGATACTTGACTTAATCATGTCAACTGCTGAAGTTGAGTAAGGTGCAACAGATGATGTTGAGGGTGTAGTAGAGGCATAGCAGTGATACATCTTTTTCATGACACCATTAAATTTATCCAGTTTAGTTTGATACGTATATGGGTACACCTTATTCAAGTAAAATTCTACAATTTTCCCCTTGTATTTAGGATAAAGGACACTAGCCACAACAAGAGCAATATTTGACTTATTCTAGTACTTGTAAAACTTGACCATCATAGTGTTTGCCATGTTACTAATAGTGGGATGAATGCTATCACACCAATCAACAAGTAAAAACTTAATCTCACAAAACCCTTTAAAAAACAAGTTGGCAGTGGGATATAATGTACCAGAAAATAACTCAGTCAAGTCAATGAACTTTCTCAAACATGGTAAAAGTCTTTGCCAAATCCTATTCTTTAAAGGAAGTTGCAATTTTCTCATACCTGCGACGTTCATATGACTCAAGCCATTCAAAAGCAGCCCTATAATGTAGTGCATCCCTCAACATGCAATATGTTGAATTCCACCTAGTAGCAACATCAAGAGAGAGCCCAACCTTTGTCTCCACACCACATTTAGTAGCACATTTCTGAAACTCCTCCCATTGCAATGGACACCCCTTAACAGCTAGCATAAATGCTCTAATATTCTTAATAGATGATGCCATCACACTCTGTGACACTATAAAAATCATTAAATAAAAATAATACATTTAGTTATTAATGATATTTATGGTAACTAATTTTCTCTTAAGTGTTCGTTATTTATTTGCCTTTGGAATGATTTTTTTAATGCGCATGATTGATTTTCGGATATTTAATAGCATTTCTTGTTAAATGAAAATCCTAGTAAAATAATAATATAATTATTGGTCCAAAAATAAATATTTTAGTTATAAATAATTTTGTCTGAATTATTATGATTTTTTTTGAATTATTTAAAAGTATAGTTATTTATATTTTAAATAGAAAAGAAAAGAAAAAAAAGCGAAACCCTAGCCGTCGCGGCCGAATTTGGCCCATTTGGCCCAACAGCGCCGCCGCCACCTATTCCCTCCCCTTCCTCTCACTGACGGGCGGGCCCCACCCGGGCCCCCCCTCTCTTCTCCCTTTCTTTCTTCTCCCAGCCGCTGCCAGGAGGACAGGCGCCGAGCACCACGACACCAAGCGCCCGAGCAGCCGCCCTGTAGCGCCCAGCTGCTCGCCAGAGCCGCTCGCGTCCCCGCTGCTCAGCCGTCACGCACCCGAGCCGACCCGGCCGACCGCGCGCAAGACCGCGCCCTGCCCCTGTTCAAGACCCAGCCGGACCCCAACGTCGCCAGAGCCCGAGCGCGCCCCTACCCCAAGTCGTCCACGCCGAGGACAGCACCCCGTGTCGAGCCCCGTCCGTTTCTTCTTCGCGAGTAATGGAGTTTACTGTCGTTCGTTTTCTCTCCCTCCCCCATTACTCCCTCTCCCCATTGATGGACGCCATTGATGGCTTTGAAGACCGCCGTTCCTTCTCGGCGACTCCCCCTCTTCCCTCCTCTGCCCCTCCTCTATAAAAACCGGGCAGCCGAGCTCTTCTCTCTCCCTACCCAAACTCGCTCCCTCCTCTCGATTCTCTCTCCCTCGCCGTTCACCACCGTTCGTCGTTCACCGGAGCTTCCCCGGACAGACCATCCGCTTGGCCACATCCGACCCCAGCCACCACCGTGCTCGCTCATAGGACCACGACGCACCGTGCCTCACCGTCTGGTCGCGTCTCGCCGTCCAAACGCCATCGCCGGAGTCCGTGTTCCCTGCCAGAGCTCCGTCCGCGCAGCACCTCGTCAGAGCCCTGTCCGACGTCAAGAACCCCTCCCCGCGCGTGCAGCAGCACCACCGTTCGCCGTCGTCCGTTCACCCAAGGTTGAAGACAACCCATTGATTTATTTTCTAAATTATGTTTTGAATCTTACGATTTATCGTGTAATATTATGATGATACGATTTGGCGATTCGTGTACGATCTTAGAGATTTGATGTATACGTGTAGCCAAAATTGAACCCCGCGGTAATATTTTAAATATGTGTATGATTTTATAGTTCTAAAAATGAACACGGTCACTAGTCACTACCCGACGATTTTCATACTAGAAAACGTTTTCACATTTAAATTCGTTTTAGTGTGTGGAGCAATAATCGATTAGTAATGATATAGGTATTGAGCCACGTATTTCCGGTCGAACGAAAAATGTATAGATTTTACTATTCACTATTCATAATAGATGTATTCATAAGTATAACACTTAATTACTTAGAATAGTAAAACGTTCATTTATGTCATAATAACCATGATTAGGTTATTTAAACTCCCATTTAGTAATTTATAATTAATTCTTAGTATATTAATGTTAGAAAAATTATAAATAAACAATTCTTAGTTACACGTATAAACTCTATTTAGAAAAGAAAGGAAGAAAACCGAAAGGATAGAATTTATAATAATTTAATTAGGCGCTCATATTTTTCTAATAAAGAAATTGATAGTATGTTGATATAAGGTTTCTTACTAATGAGATAGATAATTTGTTCTAATTTAAAAATGACCTTTTTAATAGATATCATATTTAACAAGGTTCGTTATAGATATTTAAGAATAGACGTATTAAATAGAAACTTAAAAGTAATATGTCATATGACTTTTCTAATTATTATATAATGGCTTAATTAAGTGCTCACGTCGTTATAACTAAAACAATAGTTAATAACATACCAATGAATATAATATTCATTTTAAATATTTAGGTCATATGTTTCTAAACTAAATGTAAAGATAAATAATAGAGTAATTATGTCCTCTCATAACCTAGTTAATTAGATTTATATTGGTTTACAACTGGTTATATAGGCTTAAGTAATCATTTAATTAAAATTAGTTCATATTATTTATATATGTGTCACTTAGTTTTTCCTAAAGAATAAACTAAGGAAATTAGTGTTCATGTTCTTTAATAATGTTAGTTTGTATATTGTTTTGTATATAGCTTTCTTAATAAAATATAGGACACACACTTTCTAATAAAAATAAAATATAATTGTTGTTCATTGTCTTTTACATAAAAGTTTATTAAAGCATATATCATAACTTTCCATAAATAGGTGTTTAATAATAATGATCTTTTCACATAAAACCAATTTAGACTTATATCTTAATTTGTCTTAAGGGAAGGTTTAACAATGAATTATAATACATTCCATAATGTTTCTAAAATTAATAACATGTTTCGTAGCCCATTAACCTTAGATATAACTTATATGTGTTCTAAAAGGTTAAAAAGGTTTAATATCGTTATTACATGTTTTATCATCTTATAAACCTTTTATCTTAGACGTATCACGTGTGATGTTTTATAAAATATTAAAATTGATGAACCCAATATTTGTATATTTTAATTAAGATATTTTTAAGCTCATGTCTTGTTTTATAAATTATAGATCACACATTTTTGAAAGGAATACCTTCTTGTTATAACCCTTACTTATGACGTTTTTGAAAAGCGAACGCTCTTTTCGTTAGGCTTTCTTTTAGCTTTACGTATGGTGAATGTGGTATGTTATTGAGTGGTGTTTGTTCTTCTTGTTTGTTTGTGTGATATTCAGTGGTTGATCTAGTAGTTAAGAATCAAGATCTATTCCGATCCGTGGAAGAAACTCAAGTTTTCAATAAGCAAGGCAAGTGGACTTCTCCCTCTGCATACTCTGTTTGATCCCAAACAATACATCTAATAAAGTTTATTTTTGGATATATATGCATAATTTGATGGGTTACCTATTTAGATACATCTAACCTTTCCAACCTTATTCCTTGTTTAAACCTGAGATTATGATCTAATCAAGTAGCTATGCTATTGCTACAACTTAACTTTATGCAGTCACTCCTGTTTATGATATTAATGTTCCAAATGGTAAGATTACTTTATTGTTGTTAACCCGATGGTTAAACAAGATTATTGCATATTAATTGGAACATGGAGTGACCACCCGGGAAAACAGTGCTACCATGAGAACTATCATGGCTCTGGTCTTGGCTAAATAACTAGGGAAGTCTTATGTTGGGTGCTGGTCGTGGTCGACAGGAACGGGGGCATCTGGCAAGCTCTTATAGTTCCGGCTCAAGCAGATTGGATACGGGCATAGTTCCTAAAGCTTTACCCTATGGTCCGGACTATAAGTTGGTTACGGTAGGTGTACCTTATGCAGTTGACCATTTCCAGCATTAGTGTAATGAGGACTCTAGGGAGAAGCCTCGTAATGAGACCCTGGCCATTCACCTCGGAAGTGAATACAGGTCTAGCTAACCCAGGCTAAAAGGGAATCGCAACTCATGGGTAAAGATGCGCCACCTCTGCAGAGTGTAAAACTGATATATCAGCCGTGCTCACGGTTATGAGCAGCCTGGACTCCTCACATGATAATTGAACTTGAAGATGGAAATAAATCGAGATCTGATGATCTGCCAATGGTTTGATTAAGTGGTTTCACTTAAGTGTTTTTGATATACTCTTATACCTTTGCTTAATGGGAATACTTGGGATTCACACTTATTAGTAAGACAGGTGTTGTTAATAAAATGTTGACCAACTAAAATGCTTACTGCTCAACCTTAGCCTCACCTTGTTAAACCTGCATTAGTTTTTCCCCCACTTGCTGAGCCCCGACCATAAGTGAGCTCACCCTTGCTTAATTTTGATCAGAAGTTGCAGATGAAGTTATGATGCTGAACTCCATGGATGCTAGTCTAGTGATACCACCGGTCATCTTCCTGTGGATGGATGTCCTTGTTTCACTGTACTTTGATGAATAAAGGTTAAGACATTATGTCTGTTCGAAGTGTAATATGTTAATATAATTGTTATCTACGCTTTTATGCATTGTTCTTTTGATATATTACACTTGTGACGTCAACATATGTGTGGAAATAGATCCTGGCACACATATGCTATGCACCCGGCTCTGCCCTTGGGAAACGGGTGTGACAGAAGTGGTATCAGAGCAATGTGACCATAGGTCGCTAGATTAGTTAGAAATGGAAAGCCCAGTCAGTATTTCAAAACATGGTCTAATTTCTTCCATTAAAACTTACTTTATATCCAAACTCGTCTCTTTTATCTTCAACCCTTCTTGTCTGATTTTTGGTCTATCCGAAGGTTCTAATGAGAAGCATTGCAAGATTATCAAGCTAGGATTGCGGAACTTGAAGCGAAGTTTGCCAGAAGAAACCTTTTCGAAGCTATCAACGATGCCCTATTCTCTGTCTTATCCTCACTCCGGAAGAAGTTTTGTTAAGAATCCTTTGGATCTATTACCAGACTTCTTGGTTAGGTTGATAGGATTGTTCTTTAGTATTAAGATTTTTGACTAGATCGGTAATGGCGATATTATTATATTATAAGTGTTTTCTAATCCCTAATATTGCTATATAACCCTTGACTTCTTATACTTTTGTTTTCTTACCATTGTATTGTCATCCTTGGACAATATCTACCTTGATATATTAAACTTTTGCCTCTCTACTTTTCTCCTTGATAATGCTTTCTCCCTATTGAATTCTTATACTTTTGCTTTCGTGGCATTGTATTGCCACCCTTGCGCAATATCTACCTTGATGTATGAAACCTTTGGCTCTCTACTCCTTGATAATGCTTTCTCCCTAACTCACTTCATATCCTTGGTTGTATCATTTATCCTCACTTTAATAGTTCACGGTTATCTTATTTCTCTCTTGGCCACCAACAAATATGTCTTGTCTAACTCCTTGATAATTCTTACCCAACTCTTTGATATTGTAATATCTTTCTTATTCCAAACCTTGTCTCACCGTTTGATTTGGTTGAATGAGTAGAATTGGATTGTGTTGTGCTGGTATGCTTGAGTTCATTGTCCTTTGTGTTCATGTTTGATTTGCTTCTTTGAAATGATTGTTGGTGTATTGTGTGACTTTTGTCCACAATAACATCAATTAGCTAGGAAAAACCTTAGATAAATGGGTTTTCTCTGCTCCCTACAATCTGTCTTTACTCAACCCTTTCGTCCCTTCCATTATTCCATATCCATACATATGTCAAACCTTGGAATGTCAACTACAAGTGATATCACTAAGTGCAAAGAATGTGGTGTGTTGACAAGTCAAAACAACACTATAAATAAAACAGCTGATGAACAAACATTCAAGACACAAAAGGATGCACACCAACAGACAAATGATCTTGGAACATGTTGTTGTTGTGAGTACTATGGAATTCCTTGTCGCCAGATCAGTACAAATGAAAGTGAAACTACAAAACAGAAGAACCGGATTTTATTTTCTGGTATAAAAAGTCAATGGTCTCCCCAAGAACAACTAATAGTAGATGCACTATCAGACGATGAATTGCCAGGTTTTCCAAAAATGAAACATCACAAGGATGCTCAGCTCCAAAAAGAAGCAAATGAGTGTTACATTGATGGATGGACTATCACCTGCACACAGTTTCAGCCTCGTTGTCGCATCAGTTTCAAGAAACAAAAATGGAAACATGGGAAAAGTCAAGAAATAACTTCAAGAAACGCTTGCTATCAATGTGGAAGTGAAGGTCATTTCTTTTGTAACTGTCCTCAGAAAAGTTCACTACAGATCACCTCTGAGATGAAGCTATCTCAGTCTTCAGACATGGAATATGAACAGAAATGCACAGAAACCTCTACCAACAACGTAAAGACAACTCCACCATGTTACTTATCAAGTCGTGCTTGCTTTGGCTATGGTAATACCGGCCATCTTGTTAATGGTTGTCCTAAGAAAGATGTGGAGATCAATAAGGTCCAAAAGAAAAGACAACACTCTCAAACCCATGCATCAACAAAGAATAAACAACGGAAAGAGACCACAGGAAAGATAAGTTATGCAGTGACAGGAACCATTCCTTATGATAATGCAGTGATTTTTGGAACACTAGTCATTCACACAACCATCGCCACCGTGTTGTATGATACTCGTACAACACATTCTTTTATCAGTGCCCAGTTTGCAACAAAGTATGGTATCTTCAAGTGTCCCTTGAGATCAAGGAAGACCATCAGTGCACCCGAAGGAAAAATGTTAGTAAACTACATATGTCCAAATGTAAGTGTTAAAATCAATGGGATAGATTTTCCAGCTGATCTTATAGTGATAGAAACAACGGGAAAGGATGTGATTCTTGGAAAGAATTGGTTACAAAGAACTAAGGCGGTAATCCAACATACTGAGAAAACCATGTGCTTGGAAACTCCATCTGGAGAAACAATAGTAGTTGAAGACAACCGACCTCCAGCTCAGATTGGTACATCTGACAAGGAAGAATAATATACCATTTAGCTAGAAGGAGTGTGTCTCACGAAAAAAAATGTCAAGTTGTTGCCCCTTTCAAGATTTGTAATCGTTCCAAGTGATATATGAATAAATTTGGAGAATATCTCGCACCTATTGTGTTTTGCCTCTTTATAAAGAAAATAAAGTATGGTGTCATCTACTATATGCAAACAATGTGATGCTCTACTCCAGTTGCCCTAAAGTCCCGCTCAAGTTTTTCTCTCAAATTGTGCTCAAAGAAATACTCTTGAATCAGAAAGATTATTTGGATATCATGCTCTGTAATTTATAAGGTTCAAAAGGATCTATGCTAAGGATTATAACACTTGTACGCTCTTGTAGTATGATGAAGCTAGGAGAAATATGAAACCACCCTTGTTCCTTGACCAATCTTGGAAATCAAAAAGTTGTGTTCGCCCTTTATCTTCATATCGTACAAGCCGCTTATGTAATCTTGTCTCACTATCTCTTTTACTCTCTAACCAGATGATGAACCCCAATGGAAATGAAGTAAATGATGCCAACGACAATATTCCTACCTTAACAACTATGAACGAGAAAAATGAGTCACCGAGATATTCGATGAATGGAATGAAGAACAACAAAAGGAATAGAAAATGTTTGGATACATGATTAGTCCACCTCAACCACAAGCAAAAGCCACGAAACACATGGATACCCAAACAGAAGAATCAAGTCAGGCTCAGCTACATGAGATACAGACACCCAATCAACCCTCACCACCTATTGGTCAAGCAAAGTTGACTCGCAAAGAACTTAAAGCAAGGGGTGCTTGCTACTACTGCAAAAACGAAGGACATCTTATTCGTGAATGCCTCAAGAAGCGTCTAGACCGAATAAAGAAGAAAGCTGCCAAGCATGACCTAAGCAATACTTAAGAAGACCCACCATTTTATAAGTATGATGATGAAGGTCGCTTGATTAGTATACATTTTGGAGCAAAGAAGTAAGAAAGTTCCTTAAGTTTAGAAGAGTTCAATGTGAACCAAGAATCTACGAGTAACCATATATCACCGTTGTTTTCTTGCTAGCCTTTCTTAATCTTGAGGACGAGATTCTTTTTAAGAGGGGTAGATTTGTGACACTATAAAAATCATTAAATAAAAATAATACATTTAGTTATTAATGGTATTTATGGTAAATAATTTTCTCTTAAGTGTTCGTTATTTATTTGCCTTTGGAATGATTTTTTAATGCGCATGATTGATTTTCGAATATTTAATAGCATTTCTTGTTAAATGAAAATCCTAGTAAAATAATAATATAATTATTGGTCCAAAAATAAATATTTTAGTTATAAATAATTTTGTCTGCATTATTATGATTTTTTTGAATTTTTTAAAAGTATAGTTATTTATATTTTAAATAGAAAAGAAAAGAAAAAAAGAGAAACCCTAGCCGTCGCGGCCGAATTCGGCCCATTTGGCCCAACAGCGCCGCCGCCACCTATTCCCTCCCCTTCCTCTCACTGACGGGCGGGCCCCACCCGGGCCCCCTCTCTCTTCTCCCTTTCTTTCTTCTCCCAGCCGCCGCCAGGAGGACAGGCGCCGAGCACCACGACACCAAGCGCCCGAGCAGCCGCCCTGTAGCGCCCAGCTGCTCGCCAGAGCCGCTCGCGTCCCCGCTGCTCAGCCGTCACGCACCCGAGCCGACCCGGCCGACCGCGCGCAAGACCGCGCCCTGCCCCTGTTCAAGACCCAGCCGGACCCCAACGTCGCCAGAGCCCGAGCGCGCCCCTACCCCAAGTCGTCCACGCCGAGGACAGCACCCCGTGTCGAGCCCCGTCCGTTTCTTCTTCGCGAGTAATGGAGTTTACTGTCGTTCGTTTTCTCTCCCTCCCCCATTACTCCCTCTCCCCATTGATGGACGCCATTGATGGCTTTGAAGACCGCCGTTCCTTCTCGGCGACTCCCCCTCTTCCCTCCTCTGCCCCTCCTCTATAAAAACCGGGCAGCCGAGCTCTTCTCTCTCCCTACCCAAACTCGCTCCCTCCTCTCGGTTCTCTCTCCCTCGCCGTTCACCACCGTTCGTCGTTCACCGGAGCTTCCCCGGACAGACCATCCGCTTGGCCACATCCGACCCCAGCCACCACCGTGCTCGCTCATAGGACCACGACGCACCGTGCCTCACCGTCTGGTCGCGTCTCGCCGTCCAAACGCCATCGCCGGAGTCCGTGTTCCCTGCCAGAGCTCCGTCCGCGCAGCACCTCGTCAGAGCCCTGTCCGACGTCAAGAACCCCTCCCCGCGCGTGCAGCAGCACCACCGTTCGTCGTCGTCCGTTCACCCAAGGTTGAAGACAACCCATTGATTTATTTTCTAAATTATGTTTTGAATCTTACGATTTATCGTGTAATATTATGATGATACGATTTGGCGATTCGTGTACGATCTTAGAGATTTGATGTATACGTGTAGCCAAAATTGAACCCCGCGGTAATATTTTAAATATGTGTATGATTTTATAGTTCTAAAAATGAACACGGTCACTAGTCACTACCCGACGATTTTCATACTAGAAAACGTTTTCACATTTAAATTCGTTTTAGTGTGTGGAGCAATAATCGATTAGTAATGATATAGGTATTGAGCCACGTATTTCCGGTCGAACGAAAAATGTATAGATTTTACTATTCACTATTCATAATAGATGTATTCATAAGTATAACACTTAATTACTTAGAATAGTAAAACGTTCATTTATGTCATAATAACCATGATTAGGTTATTTAAACTCCCATTTAGTAATTTATAATTAATTCTTAGTATATTAATGTTAGAAGAATTATAAATAAACAATTCTTAGTTACACGTATAAACTCTATTTAGAAAAGAAAGGAAGAAAACCGAAAGGATAGAATTTATAATAATTTAATTAGACGCTCATATTTTTCTAATAAAGAAATTGATAGTATGTTGATATAAGGTTCTTACTAATGAGATAGATAATTTGTTCTAATTTAAAAATGACCTTTTTAATAGATATCATATTTAATAAGGTTCGTTATAGATATTTAAGAATAGACGTATTAAATAGAAACTTAAAAGTAATATGTCATATGACTTTTCTAATTATTATATAATGGCTTAATTAAGTGCTCACGTCGTTATAACTAAAACAATAGTTAATAACATACCAATGAATATAATATTCATTTTAAATATTTAGGTCATATGTTTCTAAACTAAATGTAAAGATAAATAATAGAGTAATTATGTCCTCTCATAACCTAGTTAATTAGATTTATATTGGTTTACAACTGGTTATATAGGCTTAAGTAATCATTTAATTAAAATTAATTCATATTATTTATATATGTGTCACTTAGTTTTTCCTAAAGAATAAACTAAGGAAATTAGTGTTCATGTTCTTTAATAATGTTAGTTTGTATATTGTTTTGTATATAGCTTTCTTAATAAAATATAGGACACGCACTTTGTAATAAAAATAAAATATAATTGTTGTTCATTGTCTTTTACATAAAAGTTTATTAAAGCATATATCATAACTTTCCATAAATAGGTGTTTAATAATAATGATCTTTTCACATAAAACCTATTTAGACTTATATCTTAATTTGTCTTAAGGGAAGGTTTAACAATGAATTATAATACGTTCCATAATGTTTCTAAAATTAATAACATGTTTCGTAGCCCATTAACCTTAGAAATAACTTATATGTGTTCTAAAAGGTTAAAAAGGTTTAATATCGTTATTACGTGTTTTATCATCTTATAAACCTTTTATCTTAGACGTATCACGTGTGATGTTTTATAAAATATTAAAATTGATGAACCCAATATTTGTATATTTTAATTAAGATATTTTAAGCTCATGTCTTGTTTTATAAATTATAGATCACACATTTTTGAAAGGAATACCTTCTTGTTATAACCCTTACTTATGACGTTTTTGAAAAGCGAACGCTCTTTTCGTTAGGCTTTCTTTTAGCTTTACGTATGGTGAATGTGGTATGTTATTGAGTGGTGTTTGTTCTTCTTGTTTGTTTGTGTGATATTCAGTGGTTGATCTAGTAGTTAAGAATCAAGATCTATTCCGATCCGTGGAAGAAACTCAAGTTTTCAATAAGCAAGGCAAGTGGACTTCTCCCTCTGCATACTCTGTTTGATCCCAAACAATACATCTAATAAAGTTTATTTTTGGATATATATATGCATAATTTGATGGGTTACCTATTTAGATACATCTAACCTTTCTAACCTTATTCCTTGTTTAAACCTGGGATTATGATCTAATCAAGTAGCTATGCTATTGGTACAACTTAACTTTATGCAATCACTCCTGTTTATGATATTAATGTTCCAAATGGTAAGATTACTTTATTGTTGTTAACCCGATGGTTAAACAAGATTATTGCATATTAATTGGAACATGGAGTGACCACCTGGGAAAACAGTGCTACCATGAGAACTATCATGGCTCTGGTCTTGGCAAAATAACTAGGGAAGTCTTATGTTGGGTGCTGGTCGTGGTCGACAGGAACGGGGGCATCTGGCAAGCTCTTATAGTTCCGGCTCAGGCAGATTGGATACGGGCATAGTTCCTAAAGCTTTACCCTATGGTCCGGACTATAAGTTGGTTACGGTAGGTGTACCTTATGCAGTTGACCATTTCCAGCATTTGCGTAATGAGGACTCTAGGGAGAAGCCTCGTAGTGAGATCCTGGCCATTCACCTCGGAAGTGAATACGGGTCTAGCTAACCCGGGCTAAAAGGGAATCGCGACTCATGGGTAAAGATGCGCCACCTCTGCAGAGTGTAAAACAGATATATCAGCCGTGCTCACGGTTATGAGCAGCCTGGACTCCTCACATGATAATTGAACTTGAAGATGGAAATAAATCGAGATCCGATGATCTGCCAATGGTTTGATTAAGTGTTTTAACTTAAGTGCTTTTGATATACTCTTATACCTTTGCTTAATGGGAATACTTGGGATTCACACTTATTAGTAAGACAGGTGTTGTTAATAAAATGTTGACCAACTAAAATGCTTACTGCTCAACCTTAGCCTCACCTTGTTAAACCTGCATTAGTTTTTCCCCCACTTGCTGAGCCCCGACCATAAGTGAGCTCACCCTTGCTTAATTTTGATCAGAAGTTGCAGATGAAGTTATGATGCTGAACTCCATGGATGCTAGTCTAGTGATACCCCCGGTCATCTTCCTGTGGATGGATGTCCTTGTTTCGCTGTACTTTGATGAATAAAGGTTAAGATATTATGTATGTTCGAAGTGTAATATGTTAATTTAATTGTTATCTATGCTTTTATGCATTGTTCTTTTGATATATTACACTTGTGACGTCAACATATGTGTGGAAATAGATCCTGGCACACATATGCTATGCACCCGGCTCTGCCCTTGGGAAACGGGTGTGACACACTCATACCATCTTTTGCAACCAAGTTCAAAATATGATTGGCGCATCTAATGAAAGAACAATCCATCACAGATTAAAGGACTGTGCTTATTGAGCTCTAGAAGAATCTCTTTCATAGCAACTTCATTTGCAGAAGCATTGTCCAAGGTTAAAGAAAACATTTTATTCTCTATAAACCATTTCAATAGGCATGAACTGAGGATAAGAGACATAGCCCATGTTTGGTTCAGCTTCTCGGGGGCTTCTGGCCACCAGAAGCTAGAAGCTGAACCAAACGCTAAAATTCTGGGGGGGCTTCTCCCGCAAGTGCTTCGGGCTGACGCGAATCTCCCTACGGCCGCCAGGAAGTGGCAAACAAGTCGCTTCGCCCCAACGCGCGTTGTAAACCCCCCTCTCGCACGCACCGCAAACGCAAACGCTCTATGCTCTAGGGTTTCGCCGTCGCCATCTCCCGCCGCCAGGATCCCGGCGACCCGCGCGACCGACTGACGGACTTGCACCATCTGACCTCCGGCCATCACTGCGGAATTGTTCTTCTCCATGTGCACCTCGCTCTCGTTTGAATCTCTCGAGTTGTTCGTCCCATGTACCATCTCCTACATCCCAACCCTCTCTTCTCGTCCGCCGCCCCGCCCGTTTCGATCCGGCCATTATGCTTAGAGTTTCGTAACTCCCCCACTCTCATCCACTGACTCGCTCGTATTGATCCGTCGCAATGTGCTGTTAGGGTTTTAGGGTCTCCCCCCAACTCTCCTCCGCCGCCGCTTCCGTAAAGATCAGTCGTTGTGCTGTTACGGTTCCGTACATCCCCCATGTATTGTTTAGGGTTCATCCACCCTCTGTGTTTAGGGTTTATCCCCCCTCTATTGACTATGAATTAGATTTGGTTTAGGGTTTGTACTAACGATTTACGTTTAAAATGTGCCTTTCAGATATCGGAGACAAATCCAATGTTCGTCTTCGGTCCAAACATCCACTTCAAGAAAGGTGATGTAAACCTGAACTTGTTGGTTATTTCAATGTGTTTGCAGATGCGGTTTTAGGGCCATTAAACTGTTTAGGGTTGTAGGGTTATTTTACTGCTTATTACTATCATGGTTTATGGTTCCTTTGCGAGTTCAACCAAAGTTCTGTTTGTTACCAGCCGAGGGAATTAATACCTAGTTGTTAGTAGATTGTCCCCATGTCATACTAATGACCTAAACCCTAATCAGATGGATTCAGCAAACTCCATAGCCGATAAGGCAATTGGAAGGATGCAAAAGATTGCGGACAAGATATTTTCCGTAGCGAGGGAAACAATCTGTCCTGGATGAGGGTTGACCTCATGTGATGCTACCAAACTCCGTGTAGCATTGAAGGACATTGCTTGCATGATGGAGCAAGACTCTCTAGTGTTGCAAGAGTCTTTGGACAAGGTCAACAACAGTTAACAACCATGTTCACGCCGACTACAAACCCTCAGACTTGTCCTCACCAACCCCTGCTGACGAAGACCTTGGTCAAGACTGGGACCTTGCCGAGCACTTTGAAAACTTTTGGGGTCTTGAATATGACTCAGATCAGATGCCTTCCTTTAGTGACAATGAGGTTTAAGTTAGTACATGGTTTACTTGTTAGTAAGGGTTTAGGGCAACGTGAATAGGAACAGACTTTTGCTTAGTGCGCAGGTGTCATCTGTTCCATATGTTTTGTGTCCATGAACAGTTGGATTCAGTTCAAGTATGGCAGTGTATGTAATAAGTCGAACCTAAATCTTAGTAGTTCTGCTAGTACCTTATGGTATTATGGTACCATCAGTGTGTTATTTTTTTGCTTCTTATTTCGAGTACACTTCGTAGTTCTTTAACTTTATACTTGTTTTTCATTAGATGGAGAAGTCTGGCAAAGTTATTGCAAAGTGGGACACAAGAGCAACTAAAATTTACACAGAAATTTGTGTAGAAGAGGTCAATGCACGCAACAGGCCACAACATTTTCTAAATGCAGAAGGGTATGCTAACCTCATTAGGAAGTTTAAGGAACTAGCCGCACGTACACCAGGGATCAAATGAAGAATAGGTGGGACTCTTTAAAGAGAATGTACACGCAATGGAAAACACTTAATGAAAGGGCTACAGGTCTTGGTCGAGACCCTCATACTAGTTCAATCAGTGCACCAGATGAGTGGTGGGCTAAGCAAAATAAAGTAAGTAGAATTTATTTTTATTTTGTAGATTAGGAATCATGATCGGCATCTGAAAGTAGGAAATTCTATGTTACTGCAGGCAATGCCAGGGTGTATTATGTTCAAAACAACCCCGCTTGAGAATGAGGACGACCTTAAAATAATGTTTGGACCCATTGTGTGCACCAATGAGACAACCCTTGTTCCTGGAGTTGAGGATGCTAATTCATCGTCTGATGGTCATGAAGAAGACATTTTAGGTGCTGGTGAAAACATCACACCGGACCCTAGCTCAACTGGGAAAGGCAAGCGTAAGGTGTTGCATGATTCTCCTAAACCTAAGAAGAAAAAGGATATGAAGGAGGAATACATGAAACGCCTTGTCGATGCTATCGAGTCGAGGACCTTGAGCTCTAACAAGTCCATAACCTCATTTGAGACGACCCCGTTCGTAAAGAGGTTGCTACTCAATTACAACAAGTCATTGCAGATGGTGCAGCGGAAGGAAGCGACTTACATTTCTTTGCGACTCATCTGTTGATGGAAAAACGTATAGAGATGTATTTGCAACCCAAAAGACCAAAGAAGGAAGGAACGCTTGGCTGCGCTGTGCTTACGAGAAGAATGAGAAGTCCAGTTAGGTGGCCATGAAGGAAGCCTACATCGTTTCCTAGTTGCTGGTGGTCCGAAAAATGTTGTTGGTCCTGTTATTATTTGAAACTATCTTTCGTATGAGTTTTTTTTCGCCGTGCAGTGCTGTTACAAACTTTATGTCATCTGAGTATTTTTCCCATCGAAGAAGTATTTCAATTATTCGGGTTGAACTCGTATTTCCAATAATAACAGTTGTATGTCTAAGAACAATGTAATTGTGTGAACCATGTTGGAGTTATGATAAAGAGAACTGTGAGTTTGTTTGTATGGTAAAGTGCCGATTCAAGGAATCTGGTGATTGTTTGTATGTTTGCAGATGTTTGAGCCTGATACACACTCATCTGATGATGAGAGGGATGGCAAAATCGTAGTTGCAGTATTTGCTTTGGACATATGGGGGAGCTCGTCAAGTGGGGTTTCGAGAAGAACCATGGTTGAAACAGGTATCCAATGGGTTGAGCGAACATTGGAGAGTAGTGATGATTGCTTTGACATGTTTCGCATGCGTCGAACTGTGTTTCGACGTTTGCATGATACGTTGGTGCGTAATTATGGTATGCTACCAAGTCGTGGTGTTAGTACAACGGAAGCAACTGCCATTTTCTTGTGGGCATACGTGGTCCACAATCATTTAGACAGATAAGGAATAAGTTTGGTCACTCATTGGAAACTATAAGCCACAAATTTAGTGACGTCCTTAATGCAATATATAGGATGTCTTCTGACGTAATCAAGCCTAAGGACACATATTTGACAGAGATTCACCCTAGATTACAAGAGACTAGATTCTGGACGCATTTCAAGGATTGCATAGGAGCCATTGATGGAAGCCACTTTCCCGCGTCTGTCCCGGCCACGGAGCAAGCAAAGTATATTGGTCGTCACGGTTACGCATCACAGAATGTCATGGCCGTTTGTGACTTCGATATGAGGTTCACATTTGTTGTCACGGGTTGGCCAGGTTCAGTGCATGATACTAGAGTCTTACAAGATACTTTGATCATGTATGGGGATAGTTTCCCGCATCCACCTAAAGGTATAACTATCTTTTACTTTTTTATCATTCGTTATTAATGTGTTTCATATGTATTGAAGTACAAATTTATGTTTTTGCAGGTAAATACTATCTTGTAGATTCTGGTTATCCGAATAGGAAGGGATACCTTGCACCTTATAAGGGTCAGAAATACCACATTTCAGAATGGCAAAATGCGAGGCAACCAGTTGGTAGCAAAGAAGTTTTCAACTTTGCACACTCTTCCCTACGTAATGTTATAGAGCGATCGTTTGGGGTGCTAAAAATGGCGTGGAGAATTCTTCTCAATCTACCTTCATTTTCGCTTAGGAAACAATCGAAGATACTTATTGCTTGCATGGCATTGCATAACTTCATTCGAGACAGTGCTATACACGATCGAGACTTTGACCAACATGTACCTACTAGCCTTATTCATGATGTACCCGTAGGTGACAGTAGTAGTAGCACATCTGATGAGTTAGACATGAGTGCATTTCGAGATGCAATTGCTAATACGTTAGTGTCGTAGGTTATTAAATGAATGTATCGATAATTATATTATAATGAACTGTACTTGTTTTAATGTAATCTTCTTGTTGGTTCGGTCTATTTATCTGTTTCCTTTTTTCAATAAAAGTCTACACTCTCAGAATCTGTGTATCCAAGCACCCAGATTCTAACCACCATCTTCTCTCCACAGCAGGCGAACCAAACACTCAGATTCTAACCACCAGCTTCTCTCCACAGCAGGCGAACCAAACACCTAGATTCTAACCATCAACTTCTCCCCACAGCCTGCTTTTCCCCACAGCCAGCTTTTCAGAAAAGCTATTCAGAAAAAAGCCGAACCAAACAGGCCCATATTCTCACCACTATGCCGACTCGGAACATGGAGGAAATTGATAATTCTCTTCTGTATTTCCCAATCATCATCTACCCAATGTACTGTGACACACATGTAGCCTTTATTCTGGTTTGATGTCCACACATCCATAGTAGCACTCATGCGACAATTGAGGGTTTTGAAATACTTATACAACACATCCTTTTCATGCAAGTAGAGTTCCATTATTTCTTTTCTAATAGTGACACGTGACTTCATAGGAAAGGTAGGCTTCAATGATTTAATGAATTCCACAAGTATTCATGCTCAGCAATGTTAAATGGATACTCATGCATGTTAATAGTTGTATAAAACTTTCTCAAACTGGTTTCTTCATCATATTTATATGGCTGGACAATGCATATACCTGTGCCATGATCCGTTTCTGCCTTGAGCTCTTGTTGCCCCTTCACAATCTTATGATAATTTTTCAAATGAGACCAAAATGCAGTTGTTCCTCTACTACTTTCAGCCCTAGCTTTGCTAGTCTTGTTTTTGCATCCCGAATACTTGCATTTGGCCCAAACTTGCTTCACAGATTTGCCATTCTCCTCTACGACAACCTCATACTTCTCAAAATACTACCAAACATTTGAAGTGGACTTCTTTGCTTGCTTCAACTTTGAAGGATCATCCTCATCCAAATTAATTCCTTCTTCTGGATTTGCACCTTGTTCATGAGATGTTGCAGCAGGTGTTGACAATGATGCGGACGCACCAAAAGGTTGACCTGTATTTGCATGAGGTGAGGATGTTAAGTTCTGACTTTGATGTTCACTAGGCAACTCCAACAACATACACTTTCGTGGAGGTGAAGCTTCACCTTCACTAGCCATTAGAGCAGATCACAGTTTCTACCTGCAAATAAAAATTGTGACATTGAATAAAAATTGCGACATTAGAGTAGATCACACCTTCACAGTTTCTACTGTGCGTGGAGGCCGAGGCGGAGCTACTAAGGGGAGGGAGTGTTGTGCGTGGAGGCCGAGTTGTGGAGGCCGTGCATGGAGGTTGTGCGACTGAGCTGTGGATGTGGATGCCGTGCGTGGAGGCCAACTATTTGAAGATGGGATTACTTACCGTCCGATCTGTGGATGTGGATGCAGTGCGTGGTGCTGGTGTGTGCGTCCGTGCATTGGGTGCCGCAACCCAGCAGTGCGTGTGTGCGTCCGTCCGTCCGGTAGTGGGTGTCGTAGCCTTGTCTAGCTAGGATTACATATTACATACTGGATTGGGTAGCATTGGGTAGCTAGGAATACATATGTAGCATTGGGTAGCTAGGATTACATATTACATACTGGATTGGGGCAATGCGTTCGTCTGTGGTCTGGTGGATCTCCACTCCACATGCAGCCCGGCAGAGAGGAGGAAGATGAGTCACAGACTCACGGCCTCGCGGGGTTGGGGACAGAGGCGCTGCTGCCACAGGATTTGGGAATTTGGGGGCACGACATGGAGCGTTGAGTAGTGGCGGTTGTGTGCCTGTTCTTGGGCAAGGGCGATGACTGTTGTTGTTGGTGGGATGTGCGACGGCCGATGGGTTGTCTGTGGTGGGCTGCTGCCTGCTGGACCATGAGCCCATGAGTTGTGAATTTGGAACTTGGGCTGGGCTAGTTAATAGTTTCGGTAAATTCTAAATTTTAAATTCGGTAAATTTCAACCCAAAACGGTAACCAAAGAAAACGATCGGTAAAGGACTGTATCGATTTCGATACCGATTCCGATCCAAAATTTTGATGACCGATTCTGATTCTAAGAAATACCGATACCAACGATTTCGATCGGAAAAAAATCGGAAACGGTTTCCGGAATTCCGAAAAATTCCGAAACCGTTTTCATCCCTACCCGCGCAAGGGTATCGCTCCCCCTTGGTCCTCACAAGAACCAAGTGCTCACTATGAGATGATCATTTGCCTCTCCGGTATCGTGGATCCCTCATGACCTCATACAACCTTCCAGTCGGGTCACCAACAAATCCTCCAGGAGGATCACCAAACTCCAATCGCCACTGAGCCATCTAGGTGATGCCGATCACCAAGAGTAATAAGCCATAGCACTTCACTTGACCAAGAGAAGCCTAATGCATGTGGTGTGTGCTCTAGGTGGCTCTTATGCTCACTAATGAGGTCTTAACATGGGATTATGATTTTGCTAATCACCTCACTATGCTTTGTGGACTTGCAATTCTCTAGTAATGAATACAAGGTGGTTGCGGCAGCAAGACACTTATTATGGCTGGTGGAGGGGGTATAAATGCACCCACCCACCAAAACTAGTCGTTACAACAGCTACTGCGCATGGGCGCACCGGACAGCCCGGTCAACCACCGGTGCACCTCCAGCGGCTAGTTCTGACAACTAGTTGTTGCTCTAATGTCGCACCAGACAGTGAACAATGTCTATCCGGTGTGCACCGGACAGTCCGGTCCCGGGCTAAAAATCAACTACAGGGAACTGTTTGCTCTCGGGTGTCCTGGGTGCTGGGGCTTGCTCTCAGGCGCTCTTGGACCCGCTGCCAGGGTGACCACCGGACAGTCCGGTGCACATCGGACTGTCCGGTGCCCCTAGGTCAGCAACCCCTTTTTTATTTTCTTAGGTTTTTCTAAATCGTTTTTGATTCTAACTTGTGAGTTCTAGAGTGACACCTAGCACTAGTTGTGAGTGTGAACATGCACGGCACTACACTAGATATCTCTTGGTCAAACTACTCATCCACAATCCCTCTTTATAGTATGGCTAAAACAAAAATAGAAGTCCTAACTATATATCAAGTGTCCCACAACTCTATTGACACTTAGCATATGAAGTCCTTCATCTTTTGATTTGCCTTTTTCAGTCGTTGCTTCAAGTTCTCATCTGAGGGATTGTTTTCACCGTTGTAGCGCAACTCCCTGCAATGTGACCTAACTTACCATTTGCTCTGCAAAACACACGTTAGTCACATGTAATCTTTTGTTGTCATTAGTCACTAAAACCAACAAGGGGCCTAGATGCTTTCACATACAAATAAATTATTGGGTTGTCTTGCTATTGCTCTACCTTGTTTTGGGATTAATGCTACATATGAATCATGATCATGTTTTATTGTCAATGGATTATTTATTGTTCATGATAAGATCATTTTGTTTAATTGGAATATAGAGAACCACTTGGGAAAACGGTGCTACAACAAGGGTGGAATGGGACACCCTTGGCTAATTAATTAGGAAAGCTAGTGAGGGATGACCTTACCTGAAAGGGCAAGCAGGAAGTGAATTGCTGCAAAGTATAGGGAGGTTCTCGAGTCGATCTGTCTATGATAGCTTTTTGGATGAGGGGTTGCTATACTTTCATTTGCCTGAAACTGTAGCGAGTCTTCTCAAGCTAGTGGAACTTTGGAAAGGCCTCAGTGCTACCCTACCTCGTCTCCTTAGTAGAGATGAATGGGAAGTCACGATCCCTTAGGAAATGGGTAACACGACTTGTGGGTAAAGATGTGCAATCTCTTAGAGTGTAAAATTGGTATATCGTTCGTGCTCACGTTCATAAGTAGCTCAGACACTCATATGATTAAATAATGTATCTAAATTTAAATTGTCATGCATTGCATTGTGGGAATACCATTTATGATCTATTATTTAATTGGGATGATATTTATTTATACTTAGTAATTGCTAATAAAATTTTGACCAACAAAGTTATAAGCAATGCTCAGCCTTAACGATTATCCTTGGTAAGCTTTACACTACACTTTTCCCCACGCCTGATGAGCGATAATCGTATGGGAGCTCACCCTTGCTATAATCACACTAGGTCAAGATCAGGTACCGCCAAAAGGAGGATCACCATGAAGATGAGTTCAGAGAGAAATAGTCATTTGTCTCCTAGTCAACTATGGTTGTGGAGGATCATCGTTGTCATATGGTGTAATTTATTTAGTTATTTTGTACAAAAATTGTATTAAGTAATAAAGATGTGACATCATTTTTTGTGCACTGAGTCACCATATGTGTGAAATTTGATCCTGACACACATGTGAGATGCATCTGAATTTGTCCTTAAATCTTGGTGTGACATGGACTCATAGTACCAGAATTCATGCATATTAGGTAGTATTCTAGGAGATATGAAGTTTTCTCCAAGGAGGACAGAATCTGAAACTAATTGGAACTATAAGCAGCTTGAAGGAGTCTGAATCAATTGAAATATAGTGTACACCTCTCCCTTGGCCTCACATTAGGAATAAGCATAAGTGTACTCTATGTTCTCTTGTATGAACAAATTGAGGGGGAGTTTAGCCTATGTCTTGTGGGATTAATGTTTTATTTCAAGTTAATGTTGTGCAGTCTCATACATTTGAGGAATAAGAATATCAAATAAGGATGATTGGTTCCACTAGTATCCTTAGGCGCTCTAAAAGATCCCATTATGGGAACATGGATCTATTGCCATGGGTCATCAAGTGAGAACTAAGGCGAATCAAAATCTTTGAAAGTCTTACTTATGATGATCATGATGATGAAATTGTTTTGTGATATTTGTACCTTAGTGGTGGTATGTGTTCCTTGGCACTATTTCAATTATTGCAAATTTCTTATGCCTTGACCAAGATATATGATAAACTCCTCTAAGACTCTTAATTGAATCAAGTGCATTCCACAAGTCATTCAAGTACTTGATGCATATATTAAGGGGAGCTCATTATATGCCTTATGTCATTAAGACTAACCTTTTCTTCTAGTGAATTTGTGTAGTCTCTTGAAGAGAATATGTTTTTCTTGGGTATGCTACATTTACCCAATCCAAGTCGGTAAAACTATATCTCATTTTCATTTGAATTGCAATTTTATCTCTTAACTAGCTACTGTCACACCCGGTTTTAGAAGGCAAACCGAATGCGAACCATGTACGTGCTAGGATTTGCAATTCACGTACACAACAATTTACATAACCGAACATCATCACACATTGCTCAAATAATAATATAAAAAGAGGTAATAATCTGGTTACATCATGATGCCCGAGACATCCACAAAGTCATTAACATCGATCAAAGTGCGAAAACGAAACGTAGCTAAACAAGGCCTTCACATGCAGCCGTCTAGGGGTTTGCCGCTAACCCACGCCTAGAACTCATCATATTCTTGGAACTCCTAGAAATCCTCCACCACGACTTCATCTTCTCCTAAGCAGGGGTTGCATTGTGGACAACCTGGGGGTTTGGTGTGTAAAGCAAGGGTGAGTACACATCAACATACTCAGCAATGTCTCGTTTGGATGTGGTGGACTAGCTTTATGTGGGGTTAAGGTCAAGCAGTTGCTTTTAGTTGGTGATGTAACTATTTCTAGTAGAGAGCCAGGTTTTAGCATTAAATCCAAGTTATTAGCCCAAAAGTACTCCTTCCAAACAGAAAGAATACCAGAAACCATAATCGTAAACATCAAAACCATAATTATCCTCATCATCATCTATAATCATAGTATCTCTAATCAAAGTAGCTCCCAAGGCAGCTCATAACCGTGAGCACGACTGATATATCAGTTTCATAACACTCTTCAGAGGTTGCACACTTTACCCACGAGTTCTGATCCCTTTTTGCCTCGGGCCGATCAAACCCTTAAACACTACCAAGGTGAATAGGCAATGTTTTACTACGTATCCTTTACAAAGATTCCCTGAGGCTGTAGCCGCCCGTTAGGTTTTCTAAATGTACCACACTCCTCCCCAAGGGGCAAACCACCCTCGGCAGAGCGAGCCGCATACACCGAGTCCCATTGACGGTACAACGGCGAAGCAAACTACACCTCAATTCGTCTAATTAATTAGCTAAGGGTGTCTCATACCACCCTCATGGCTGTACTATTTTTCCAGGTGGTCATCCAATGAATCAGTCCTTACGGAGAGACACTCGAGAAACCGCTCGACCCTCTTAAATGTCACAATGCCATCATCATAATCAAAAGTAAACTTCATATCATAAATAATCTCATCATGTCCATTGATTAGAGTAAAGCGCTAGCATAGAGCTAAACTAAAAATGATCTAACCCAAATAGGTGAACAAGGATAGTATAAACAAGACTAGTCAATCCTTAGGTATAAATTATGTAAATGAGGTGAGGTAAATTATAAAATGTATATGACATTGATTGGTCTGAGGACTTCGCCAACGGACCGTTATCTATACGAGTTCAAACATACATTCAACAATCTTAATATAGAAAGAAACAATACTCCACACAATAAAATATTACAACTAAACAGATGCGTGGCGCATGACTCACATCTACGACTATGCGAGAAAGAAATTACACGATCGAGGCTACGGTCGAGAGACAATTACGTTAAGCGGCTATGGACTAAAATATTTGTCTAAACGTAATCATATTAATTAACAATCGCGCTATGCAAAAATAAAATCAGCACTCGATCCTAATTAGCTCGGTATTTGCTTAGTCATCGTTACACTACACACCTTAATTATTATACACAACTCTAGGTAAATTTAAAAGAACGTCGCGCGACGAAGTGCGCGACATAACACACTATTCGAACGGAAAATAAAAAGGATTGTCACGTAGCGAAGCGCGCGACACAACGTGTAATGTTAACGGAATTGAAACGGATTGTCGCGCGAGGAAACGCGACAACACACACGATCTAAACTGAAATTAAAACGAATCGTCGCGCGATGAAGCGCGCGACAACACAAGTGAATTAAACTGAATTGAAAACGAATTGTCGCGCGACGAAGCGCGCGACAACACGCGCAAATTAAACTGAATTTAAAATGAATTGTCACGCGACGAAGCGCGTGACAACACACGTGAATTAAACTGAATTTATAATGAATTGCCGCGCGATGAAGCACACGACACAACACATAAATTAAACTGAATTTAAAACCAAGTTTAAACTGAATTTAAACGTTACTACGCGCTAGGGCTACGCGCACGGGGCCGTGCCGGGGGGGAACAACCGCGTAGGGGCGGGCCGCGCAGGGGCAGGGGCTCACCGGGGAGCTGCGCGCACACGGGGAAGGGGATCGGTTAGGGGAGGGAGAGAGAGAGGGGGGGAGGGAGGAGAGGGGAGCTCACCACGGGCTCGACGGACGGCAGCTACCGCTCACCGGGGTCCAACCTAGGGCAAGGAGAGAGGTGGAAGGGAGAGGGAGGGAGGTTACTGCGTGGGAAAGAGAGATTGAGGGGGAGGGGCACGCATAGGGGAGGGGTTGGGCATAGGCGCGCGCGCCAAGGCCAGGCTGGGCCGACTACTCGCTCTCGCTTGCTTCTAATTGAGATTAATCTGCGAATCGAACCAAAACTAGACGAACGCACTACTAGGCACAATATTAGACAAAATTAATATGCTTGGGCATGATGCAACAACAATATCAACTTAGGTTTTTGCTACCCGCTATATGGACACCAGTCTCTATATTGTTTTGAAAATAGGAGGAAGGAGCGAAACAGGAAGAGAAAAAGAGAGTAACGCCTGAATTTGGTGAATATCAGAGACGAAAATTTATACCCCCAAATTCTGGGTGTTACAAACCTATCCCCTTAAAAGAATCTCGTCCTCGAGATTCAAGGTTGGCCAGCAAAGAGTTCAGGATACTTGGCCATCTGATCATCTTCATGCTCCCAAGTTGCTTCCTCCTCAGAGTGGTGACTCCATCTGACTTTGCACATCATGATAGTGTTCCTCCGGGTGACCCTGTCAGCAGTCTCCAAAATCTGTGTTGGCTTCTCTATGTAGGTCAAGGCTTCTTGTACTTCCTGACCTTCCACTGGCAACTGCTCCTCTGGCACACACAGACACTTCTTCAACTGAGACACATGAAAGACATCATGAGTGGGGAAATGCAATAAATCTAGTTACCTTAGTCATGAGTGAGAAATTTGGGTCCAAAATTTTCACTAACCCACTTGGCAATAAACTCGATCCGATGTGATGCATCCCATGATATACATCCCAATTTTGACATGTCTCCAAATTCCGCAAAGTCCTTCGGACTTCTCACTTCCCTCTTGGGATCCAAACCTTCTTGGTGCTTTTCATGGTTGAGATAATTTCCTTTGGCACCCAGATGTGTTTGACCCTCTTTCCTTTGTTGGCTTGCTTGTAGCCTTGATTACTATCACCTTTCCATTTTTTTTCTTCTTGATCAAATATGGTGTAGCGACCTTTTTGTCTATCTTGTTGATGTAGGTGTTGGAGATTTTGTTTGTTGGCTTGAGCTCTTGCTTTTGCTTATCCCCGGTCTTTGCCTTGCATTGGTAAGACTTGTGGCCTTCCTTGTGGCATAGCCTACAAATCACAGCTTCTCCCTCCACAGGCTTTCTCACACCCGCAGTGGTGTTATCCTAAGGAGGTTGGATTTGTTTGGCTTTGCCTTTCTTATCATACAAGGCCTTGCCAAGGTGAGCCACCTCTTGCTTTAATTGCTCATTCTCCATTGCAATCTTATCCGAACATGTTTCTATAACAACTTTCTTAACAAGAACTTGATTGCAGGGATTAAAATTATCAATTAAATCAAAGCAAGAAGTAGAAGCATTTTTCTTAATGATTTCAGGAATTTCAATTTAAGATGCTCTTGGGGTGCTACCGATGTTTTCTAGCTTAGTAGTTAGCTCATTATTGTGTATGCTAAGAATTTCCATTTTTTCTAGCGAGTTTTCAATAGCTTCTTGAGAGCTAGCTAACTTAGCCTTAAGTTTTCCATTCTTTTTGACAAGGCTATCATCAGTAGTTGAGGATGGAGCATTAGACTCTAATTGCTCAATTTAAGTTGTTAGCTCACAATTCAAATTTGCAAATGTTTCAATTTTTTCTAGCAAACATTTATAATCATTTTGAGAGCTAATCAACTTATTTTTCAAAGTTTTAAGTTGAGTCTTTTGTTTAGTGTAGACATCCTAAAAAATTTAACGACATGCGCAAGTTCATCTAAGGAGGGTTTCCCCTCATCATCCCTAGAGGATTGGATACTTATTTTACCTCTTGTCATAAGGCATTTGTGTGATGACCGTGAAGAGCGTGATGAAGAGCGTTGGCTGCGTGTCCTTGGAGGTTCATCTTCGCTTGAAGAGTCATCCCAAGTTTTGACACTTGTAAGCGCCTTGTCTTTGCTCCTCCTCTTTATGGGTTCAGCCATATTTGGACAATTGTCCCTGAAGTGGACCTTCTCCACGCATGTGAAGCATCCTCTCTTTCTTTGCCTTTTTCTGTCAATGTTAAAGAGAAGATCCTTGACCTGTAGGGGCACACCCATTAATTAGATTAATCTCGCGAATCATCCCCATTACCTTTCTGATGCGTCGGATTGTTTCTTCATCCTCAGAGGATGATGTTTAGGGTTGATCATCTTCATCATCATCACATTCTTCTTCTTCTTCACTTGAGGAGCTTAGAGTGGGAGCCTTCTTCTTGCCTTTCTTTTCATCACATGTAAAAGCATATGACCTTGAAGAAGTTGGCTCCTCTTGACCCATCTTTCACAATATTTCAAATATCACAATCTTTCCGATCACAATTGTTGGGGTCATTATACTCAAGTCCTCTATGTTATGAAGAATGGTGATGATGTTCCCATATCTTTGTTATGGCAGTAGGGAGATAATCTTCCTCACAATGTCTGCATCACATAGCTTATTAATTCCAATAGAATTGAGGTCATTGATGATTAGATTCAAACGAGAATACATGTCTCTAACAAGATCATTATCTTTCATAGAAAAAGAATTGTAATCATTTAATACTAGGCAATGTTTTTGCTCACAGACATTGGATGTGCCATCATGGAGCTCAAGCAATTTTAGACAAATATCATTAGCAGCTTTTAATGTAAAAACTTGATTGAAAATTTCCATGCTAAGAGATTCATACAAGCAATTTTTGGCTCTAGCATTCAAATGAATTTCTTTTTCCTCACTCGTGGTGAGCTTCTCAGGGTTTTTAGGTGGTTTCATCCTGTCATGATTGACTCTCCAAACACTTAGATCAACAACCTCTAGGTAACAAGCCATTCTAGCACTATAATATGGGAACTTAGTACCGTCGAAGTGTGGAGGCCTATGGGTATCCATCCCCTTCCTCTAAAAACATCGGTTCGATTAGCGATGAAGCTAAAACATTTCAAAGGAGCCAAACCAGGCTCTGATACCACTTGTAGAAAACGGTGACACTTAAGAGAGGAGGATGAACTAGGACTTCTAAAAACTATCTCTAAACTAGGCCACAATTAAATCCCTAGAGAAAAACCTATGCAAATAAACAATCTAGAATGTACAAACTAGGTTTTGTCTAAGTGTTGCTATCTCTACTGCAAAGCCTAAGTTTCTATCTCAAATAATCTAACTAGAAAGGCGAGATTGAAACTTAAGTACTTAATATAAATGCGGAAGGTAAAGAGCAAGATAGAGATACAAACTCTTGTGGATGACGCCGGTATTTTTACCGAGGTATCTGGAACCACGCAAGGTTCCGACTAATCCTCGTTGGTGCCCCTACGCAACGGGGTAGCCCATGCGAGGGCCAAGCACCTCGGTCGAGTAACTCCATAGAGAGTCACAGGCCTTCTACACACACAAGTGGTGCTCTGCTTTTGGCTCCTCTTGGACACTCCCCGTCGTCTCCACTATAGAGCTTCCAACCGAAATGCTACGGGCCTCGTTCCCTCCGGTACACGGTGGCGGGCGTGACACAAACTCGGTTGTCACGGTCTCGCAAGACTCTCACCCCATTTGGTACAATTACATCAACTCGTGCAAGAGTAGAGGGGTTGTGTGTTTTTTCTAAACTCACTCAACTAATTAGGATTCACCTAGAGCAAGCGCATAAGCGGTCTAACTAACCTAAGCACTTCGCAAAGCACCTACGCTAATCACCGAGTGATTCTATTAAGCACTTGGGTGTATGAGCACTTGGAAATGTCTACAATATGTCTTGGTGTGTTGGTTGAGCTCCGACAATTTCAAATGGTCGGTTGGTGGGGTATTTATAACCTCCACCACAATTCTAGTCGTTGGACAGAAAGTTGAATGCTTTATCGTCGGGCGCATCGGACAACCCAATGTACACCAGATATGTCTGGTGCCTTGGCCACGTCAACCGATCGTTGAGGTCTGTAGCAGTCGACCATTGGATCTGACCATTTCTCTGACTGTCTGGTGCACACCGGACAGTCCGGTGCTATAGCCTCGAGAGCCTCTAGTTGCGGGCTCTCTGCGCAGACTGCCCGGTCACACATCGAACAGTCTAGTGCACACCAGACATGTATTGTTCACTGTTCGGTGCGCCACTAGAGTGTTGGCTAACTGCTCACTTCTTGGATTTCTTCATTGTTTTCTTGGGCTTCTTTCAGTCTTGAGTCTTGGACTTCTATGGATCTTTTAGGTCTTCTTTTGAGGAGTTGCATCCTTAGAGTCTCAGTCCAATCCTCTTCGCATCCTGTGAACTACAAACACAAACACTAGAAAACACATTAGTGCACAATGTTATGTTGATCATCAAACACCAAATTCACTTAGCCAAATGGCCTAGGGTCCATTTTCCTTACAGGGTGAATAGCAGAAACCTGAAAATTATAAACTTTGAACACAAACTTCACCCGTGGTTAGCATTAGAACAAGAATAAATGTAATCAGTGTGCAAAAGATAGTTCTTCTTGCCAAGACTTGCTCAATCAATGCAGATAGCTTTGGGAGCTAACTTAAAATGATCGAAAGTAAGAGAACTACTGAGAGAGGGGGAGAGGAAGAACCAAATCACAAATGAAGATCAACACAAAGACGTGGCATTTTTGTTTCTCGAGGTTTGGTTCCAAGGAACCTACTCCACATAGGACGGGCCTCTTTCAACCCTTTCTCTCTCTCAAATGGTCACGAGTACCGATCGATTTTTCTTTTCTTCACCATGAACACTGAGTCCCGCAAGGACCTCCACACAAAGAAACATAGTTTCTTGCTTAGCTTCACAACTTGTGAGAATGGGGGTGAGAATGAGAATGAAAAACCAAATCAAGAGCATAAGAGTTTGCAACACTCAAGAACATAAACACTAAGTCTCTCTTCACTCAAATCGATCGGATGCACGCTTGTGTGGCTTTCAATGCATATGAGTAGTTGCAATGATGTATGGTTGGTTGGAGTAGCTCTTATGTCTTCAATGTGTTGGTTGGAGAGTATTTATAGCCCCCAACCACCCAAATAGCCGTTAGAAGAAGTGGGCAAAAACTGCACAGATTATGGGCGCACCAGACCATGAATAGTGATGGTCAGGTGGTGAACCAGACCTCTGTCAGATTGCCCAACCAATAGTGTCGGCGTTTCGAGACCGGGGGGTCCCTGGGCCGACGAGTGAGTGTCGCCGCGTGCCCCAGCCCAGATGGGTCGAGCGCGAGGGCGAGCGCGAAGGGGGGAGAGCGAGGCGGCCGGAGACCGGCGTGAGAGAGGTGGGAATCCCGCGGCCTTCGTGTTCGTCCCGCGCCCAGGTCGGGTGCGCTTGCAGTAGGGGGTTACAAGCGTCCACGCGGGAGAGGGAGCGAGCGGCCCCAAGCGAGCGCCAGTCTCGTCCTCGTCCCCGCGCGGCCAACCTTCTCTAAGAGGGCCCTGGTCCTTCCTTTTATAGGCGTAAGGAGAGGATCCAGGTGTACAATGGGGGGTGTAGCAGAGTGCTACATGTCTAGCGGGGGAGAGCTAGCGCCCTAAGTACATGCCGTCGTGGCAGCCGGAGAGATTTTGGCACCCAGCTGGTGTGATGTCGTGGCCGTCGGAGGAGCGATGGAGCCTGGCGGAGGGACAGCTGTCGGAGCGGTTGGGTCCTTGCTGACGTCTTCTTGCTTCCGTAAGGGGGCTGAGAGCCGCCGTCGTCACAGAGCATGCGGGGCGCCATCATTGCCTATCTGGCGGAGCTAGCCAGATGGGACGCCGGTCTGGTTCCCCGTGGCCTGAGTCAGCTCGGGGTAGGGTGATGATGGCGCCTCCTGTTGACGTGGCTGGCCTGCGCCCTAGGTTGGGCGACGCGGAGGCTCCTTCGAAGCCGAGGTCGAGTCTGTCTTCCATGGCCGAGGCCGAGTCCGAGCCCCTGGGTCGGGCGAGGCGGAGGTCATCGGCTGAGGCCAGGGCGGAGTCCGAGCCCTAGGGTCGGGCGAAGCGGAGTTCGTCGTCTTCCGGGACTTAGCCCGAGTCCGAGCCCTGGGTCGGGCGGAGCGGAGTTCACCGTCTTCCGGGACTTAGCCCGAGTCCGAGCCCTGGGTCGGGCGGAGTGGAGTTCGTCGTCTTCCGGGACTTAGCCCGAGTCCGAGCCCTGGGTCGGGCGGAGCGGAGTTCGCCGTCTTCCGGGACTTAGCCCGAGTCCGAGCCCTGGGTCGGGCGGAGCGGAGTTCGCCGTCTTCCGGGACTTAGCCCGAGTCCGAGCCCTGGGTCGGGCGGAGCGGAGTTTCCTATGGTGCCTCCGGCGGGGCCTGACTGCCTGTCAGCCTCACTCTGTCAAATGGCACCGCAGTCGGAGTGGCGCAGGCGGCGCTGTCCTTCTGTCAGGCCGGTCAGTGGAGCGGCGAAGTGACGACGGTCACTTCGGCTCTGCCGGGGGGCGCGCGTCAGGATAAAGGTGTCAGGCCACCTTTGCATTAAATGTTCCTGCGACTTGGTCGGTCGGTGCGGCGATTTAGTCAGGGTTGCTTCTTAGCGAAGGCAGGGCCTCAGGCGAGCCGGAAATATGTTCGCCGTTGGAGGGGGGCCTCGGGCGAGACGGAAATCCTCCGGGGTCGGCTGCCCTTGTCCGAGGCTAGGCTCGGGCGAGGCGTGATCGAGTCGCTGAATGGACTGATCCCTGACTTAGTCGCACCCATCAGGCCTTTGCAGCTTTATGCTGATGGGGGTTACCAGCTGAGAATTAGGAGTCTTGAGGGTACCCCTAATTATGGTCCCCGACAAATAGCCGTTCTGATCTGTCAAAAAATAGTCGTTGGGTCTGATAGGTTCGGCGTGCCACTGGTGCGCCAAGCCTTCGAAAACATGAAAACAAAATCTCCGTGTAAGAGGTCCCGTGTGCCACCGGTGCGCCATGGCCTAAATACTTGAGAATAGCCTTTCTACGTAAGTGGTCCTGTGTGCCACCGGTGCGCCAAAAGAGAGCAGACAAGGAAGCAATTGGGAATTTCTTCTTTGATTTAATTTGGCTCTTTTCTTGGAAACTTCTATGACTTAGACAAACATCTTTAGAGACAATCCAACTAGTCTAAGTCACGGAATTTGAACATTTTGATTTCTCCAACTCATATTCCTATTTTTGCTTAAACTAGATCCAAAAGTGTGTTTCATTGAAGCTAAGCTATCCAACCTCTTTGTATGAGTCAATAAAGTTCCTAGGGGTGTTTACAACTTATCCAAAATATAGAAGTAGGCAAAGTTCTTCTATTCGTAGTTTTACCCCTTTTTGGTTGGTTTTGAGCTGTTTCTGACTTAGAATCTAATGTGTTGAACTTATGGACATGTGAATCAAAGACTAGGCAAACTAGTTAGTCCACAAGGTTGTGATGGTCATCAAGCACCAAAATCAATTAGAGAAAATGGCTAAATCCATTTCCCTTTTAGTGGACTTGTCACAAGACTTCAACAAGTCGATATCTAAGTACTGCTTGCAGGCACAACTGTTGTTGAGAAAAGTGGCAGACCCAGAAATTAGCCAAGGCCTGGGTCGAAGCGACAATAAACTCTAATAGTAGCATATAAAAAAATTGTATGGCGAAACAACGTTGTCATAGATGTTAAAGATGACATACAAGTTATGATGTAGTTCCTTCCAAATGTATCATGTCAACATCAACATCAGTGCTTCTTGCTCCAGAACCTTGAAGGAAATCATATTAAGAACGCGACTTGAAAGGTAATGTTGAATAAATTTAATAATATTAGTAATTGGTACATACCACTAGTACGAGGTAGATTCATCCTGCGGGTTCTCATGCCTTGAAAATAATCCAATATCTTTGCATCCTCAATGCTTGTAAATATATCCCTCTCAATATAACACACCATACGATGGTTAAGCCATTCGTCTCCTGTCTTATTCCGCAACTCAATTTTAATGATATTCTCATAGATGAGAAAGCTCTCTCCACAGATGCTGTTGCCACTGGTAAAATCAAAGCTAATTCAATGAGACGATATACAAATGGAAAGACAACATGCCTGTCACTCTGAACCATTCTCACAGCAAGATCACCTAGGTCATTGATGAAAGGGAAATGTGCCCTTGGGCCATTTCTATAAGTGTTTTGGTGATTAAGTGTCCAACACAAATGTTTTGAACTCTTTATGTGTTAAACAAGCAAAAGGTGCAAATCAAAGACAAGGTATGATTCTAGACTTAGTACATTTGTTTTTGAATACTAATGAGGTTATCTAAGTGCTAGAAATAGCAAGAAAGGAAAAGGGAAAAGCTTGGCTCTATGCAGCAAATCCTCAACTCGGTTTGGCACACCGGACTGTCCGATGGTGCACTGGACAGTGTCCGGTGCGCCAGGCTGGTCCGCGTGAAAAGGCCGCTCTTGGGACTCGACGACGGCGTATGGTTATAATTCACCGGACTATCCGGTGAGTCATCCGCGGCGAACTTGTCGCCCTCGGAAAAAGCAAAGGGGCGACGTGGCTATAATTCACCGAACTGTCCGGTGGTGCACCGGACTGTCCGGTGAGCCAACGGTCGCCAGCGCAACGGTCGGTCGTGCAATCCGCGGGCGACGCGTGGCCCGCAGCAACGGTCGGTTGGGCACACCGGACTGTCCGGTGCGCCAACCGATCCCGAGGACCAACGGTCGGATGCGCAAGAAAAGGAAGGAGATCGCACACCGGACAGCTACAGTGACTGTCCGGTGGTGCACCGGACTGTCCGGTGCACCACCCGATAGAAGGCAAGTTTGGCCTTCCAAGTTGGCCTCCAACGGCTCCTAGCTGCCTTGGGGCTATAAAAGGGACCCCTAGGTGCATGGAGGAGTAACCCAAGGATTCTTTGAGTATTCTAAAGGATCCAGACTCCGCTCCCACGCATTTGATTCTCTGTGTTAGCGATTTGAGCTCCATTTGAGTTGCGAACTCCGTGTGTTGTACTTCGAGCTCAAGTTGTGACTTGTGTGCGTGGTTGTGCTGTGGATTTGAGTCTTATGTGTGTTTCTCTCCCCTCCCTTACTTCTGTGCTTCTTTTGTGATCATCATTGTAAGGGCGAGAGGCTCCAAGTTGTGGAGATTCCTCGCAAACGGGAGAAAGTCTAAGGAAGAAAGTCGTGGTATTCAAGTTGATCATTGAATCGCTTGAAAGGGGTTGAGTGCAACCCTCATCCATTGGGACGCCACAACATGGAAGTAGGCAAGTGTTACTTGGCCGAACCACGGGATAAAAATCACGTGTCTCGTGTGCTGCTTATTGTGATTGCTTTGTTCACACGAGAACGTTTCTTAGCCACTTGACTACACTAACACCTTAATAATAAAGGTTGCGGCTATTTAGTGTTTGAATTTTACAGGATCACCTATTCACCCCCCCTCTAGGTGCTCTCAATTGGTATCAGAGCCGTACTCTTCGTAAGGGACTAATCGCCCGAAGAGATGGATCCCAAGGGAAAGGGGATGGTGGTCAACGACAAGGAGAAGGAGTCCATCTTCAACGAGCCAAGAGATGACAAGCCCACTGACTCTGGATCGAGTCACAAGAAGAAGGACAGAAAGAAGAAGAGGCGCATCAAGAAGATCATCTACTACGACAGCGATGCATCTTCTTCTTCACCAAGAGACGACGACGATGATGATTCTTCGTCAAAGAAAAAGACGGTTAATCAAAACTATTCCTTTGATTATTCCCGTATTCCGTACAATTCAAATGCCCATTTACTTTCTATTCCTCTTGGAAAACCCCCACACTTTGATGGAGAGGATTACTCATTTTGGAGTCATAAAATGTGTAGTCATCTATTTTCTCTCCATCCTAGCATTTGGGAAATTGTGGAAAATGGAATGCATTTCGATAGTACGAATAATCCTGTGATGATAAATGAACAAATTCATAAGAATGCACAAGCTACCACTCTTTTGCTAGCATCTTTGTGCATGGATGAATACAACAAGGTTAGCGGCTTGGACAACGCCAAGCAAATCTGGGACACCCTTAAGATCTCACATGAGGGAAATGATGCCACCATGATCACCAAGATGGAACAAGTGGAAGGAGAGCTGGGGAGATTTGCCATGATCAGGGGAGAGGAGCCAACTCAGACTTACAACAGGCTCAAGACCCTGCTCAACAAGATCCGAAGCTACGGAAGCACAAGATGGACGGATCATGATGTCGTCTGACTCATGCTAAGGTCATTTACTGTAATTGACCCCCATCTTGTGAATCTTATTCATGAAAACCCCAGGTACACAAAGATGATACCCGAGGAGATCCTTGGAAAGTTTGTAAGCGGGCGTATGATGGTGAAGGAGGCTCGATATGTGGACGATGCTCTAAACGGTCCACTACCCGTCTATGAGCCTCAACCTGTTGCTCTAAAGGCAACTAGTAGCAGGGATGCACTTCCAAGCAAGGTGGCACAAGTGGAGGCTGCTGGCCTCAACGAGGATGAGATGGCGCTTATCATCAAGCGCTTCAAGACCGCACTTAAAGGACGCAAGGAGTACCCCAACAAGAACAAAGCAAAGGGAAAGCGCTCCTGCTTCAAATGTGGTAAGACTGGTCACTTTATTGCTCAATGTCCCGATAAAGAGAATGACCAGGCACAAGAAAGACACGATAAGAAGGAGAAGAAAAAGAACTACAAGAAGGCGAAGGGCGAGGCGCACCTTGGAAAGGAGTGGGACTCTGACTGCTCCTCATCCGACTCCGACGATGAGGGACTGGCCGCCTCAGCCTTCGATAAGTCTTCACTCTTCCCCAACGAACGCCATACATGTCTCATGGCCAAGGAGAAGAAAGTAAGTATTCGAGATACACCTAAGTACTGCTCTTCTAGTGATGAGGAATCTTCTGATAATGAAGTAGATTACTCTAGTTTATTTAAGGGTTTAGATAGAGCTAAGTTAGAAAAAAAATAATGAATTAATTGATGCTCTAAATGAAAAGGATAGACTTTTAGAAAAGCAAGAGGATATTTTGTATGAAGAACATGATAAATTTGTTAGTGTTCAAAAATCTCTTGCTCTAGAAATTAAAAGAAATGAAATGCTATCCTCTGAGTTGTCTGCATGCCATGAATCTATCTCTAGTTTAAAGAATTTAAATGATGAATTAATGCTAAGCTAGAGGAGGCAAATGCAACTCGATCTTGTGTAGAACATGTAGTTATTTGCAATAGATGCAAGGACTTTGATGTTAATGCTTGTGATGAACATCTTATTGCTATTACTGAATTGAATGATGAAGTGGCAAGTCTTAATGCTCAACTTAAGACTTGCAAAAGTGATTTTGATAAATTAAAATTTGCAAGGGATGCCTACACTATTGGTAGACACCCCTCCATTAAGGATGGACTTGGTTTTCAAAAGGAAACCAAGAACTTAACAAGCCAAAAGGCTCCCGCTCTCAACAAGGAGAAATGGAAGGCTCCTATGGCTAGTAGTTCTAAAAAATGTCATGCCTACATTTATGATAGAAAATTTTCTAGGCGCTCTCAATTTTCTAGGAATGTTCATTATAATAGAAGTTATGATCACGATGCTTTTAATTCACATGCTATGTTTGCTTCTAGTTCTACTTTTGTTCATGGTAGAAGTAGGCCTAGGAGAAATCATGTTGTGCATCATGTGCCTAGTAAAATATGCAATGAATCTGCTATTGTTTTCCATGCGTGCAACACTTCTTTTGTTCTTTCATGTAAGAATGCAAAATTAGTTGCTAGGAAGTTGGGATCTAAATGCAAGGGAGATAAAACTTGCATTTGGGTTCCAAAAGTTATTGTGACTAACCTTGTAGGACCCAACAAGAGTTGGGTACCTAAAACCCAAGCTTAAATTGCCTTGCAGGTTTATGCATCCGAGGATCTAGCTGGATAATCGACAACGGATGCACAAACCACGTGACGGGGGAGAAGAAGATGTTCACCTACTACGTCAAGAACAAGGATTCCCAGGATACGATTATTTTTGGAGATGGGAACCAAGGCAAGGTCAAAGGTTTGGGAAAGATAGCCATCACAAGCGAGCACTCTATTTCAAATGTATTTTTAGTAGAGTCATTAGGGTACAACCTCCTGCCTATAAGTCAATTGTGCCACATGGGCTACAATTGTTTGTTTACAAATGTTGATGTTTCTGTCTTTAGAAGGAGTGATGGTTCATTAGCGTTTAAGGGTGTATTAGACGACAAACTCTACTTAGTTGATTTTTCGAAAGAGGAGGCCGATCTAGATGCATGCTTAATAGCTAAGACTAGTATGGGCTGGCTGTGGCATCGTCGTCTAGCACATGTTGGGATGAAGAACCTTCATAAACTTCTAAAGGGAGAACATGTGTTAGGACTAACCAATGTATGTTTTGAGAAAGATAGACCTTGTGCAGCTTGTCAGGCAGGGAAACAGGTGGGAAGCACTCATCACAGCAAGAATGTGATGACAACATCAAGACCACTGGAGCTTCTTCACATGGACCTCTTCGGATCCGTCGCCTACCTTAGCATTGGGGGAAGTAAGTATGGTCTTGTAATTGTTTATGATTTTTCCCGCTTCACTTGGGTGTTCTTTTTGCAGGATAAATCAGAAACCCAAGGGACCATGAAGCGCTTTCTAAGAAGGGCTCAAAACGAATTTGAGCTCAAGGTGAAAAAGATAAGAAGCGACAACAAGTCCGAGTTCAAGAATCTGCAAGTGGAGGAGTATCTTGAGGAAGAAGGCGTCAAGCACGAGTTCTCCGCTCCCTACACACCACAGCAAAACGGTGTGGTAGAGAGGAAGAACAGGACGCTCATCGACATGGCAAGAACGATGCTTGGAGAGTTCAAGACGCCCGAGCGGTTTTGGTCGGAAGCTGTGAACACAACTTGCCACGCCATAAACCGGCTCTACCTACATCGCCTTCTTAAGAAGACCTCGTATGAACTCCTTACCGGTAACAAACCCAACATTTCTTACTTTCGTGTATTTGGGAGCAAATGTTACATTCCGATGAAGAAAGGTAGACATTCTAAATTTGCTCCCAAAGCAGTAGAAGGGTTTTTGCTAGGGTATGACTCAAATACAAAGGCGTATAGAGTCTTCAACAAATCATTGGGTTTGGTTGAAGTCTCTAGCGATGTTGTATTTGATGAGACTAATGGCTCTCCAAGAGAGCAAGTTGATCTTGATGACATAGATGAAGATGATGTTCCGACGGCCGCAATGCGCACGATGGCGATAGGTGATGTGGCGACCACAGGAACAACAAGAGCAAGATCAGCCATCTTCCTCTACAATGGTGCATCCCCCAACTCAAGATGATGGACAGGTTCCTCAAGAAGAGGCGCGTGATCAAGGGGAGCAAAAGAAGAACAAGTTATGGAGGAAGAAGCACCACGGGACCCTCCAACTCAAGTCCGAGCGACAATCCAAAGAAATCACCCCGTCAAGCAGATTCTGGGTGATATCAGCAAGGGAGTAACAACTCGCTCACGTTTAGCTAATTTTTGTGAGCATTACTCGTTTGTCTCTTCTATTGAGCCTTTCAGGGTAGAAGAGGCCTTGCAGGATCCGGACTGGGTGTTGGCCATGCAGGAAGAGCTCAACAACTTTAAGAGGAATGAAGTTTGGAGCCTGGTGCCACGTCCAAAGCAAAATGTTGTGGGAACCAAGTGGGTGTACCGCAACAAGCAAGACGAGCACGGGGTGGTGACAAGAAACAAGGCTCGACTTGTGGCAAAAGGTTATGCCCAAGTCGCAGGTTTGGATTTCGAGGAGACTTTTGCTCCTGTGGCTAGGCTAGAGTCTATTCGAATATTATTAGCCTATGTCGCTCACCACTCTTTCAGGTTGTTTCAAATGGATGTGAAGAGCGCTTTCCTCAACGGGCCAATCAAGGAGGAGGTATACGTGGAACAACTCCCTGGCTTTGAGGATGACAGGTACCCCGACTATGTGTTCAAACTCTCTAAGGCGCTCTATGGACTTAAGCAAGCCCTAAGAGCATGGTATGAATGCCTTAGAGATTTCTTAATTGCTAATGCTTTCAAGGTTGGGAAAGCCGATCCCACTCTTTTCACTAAGACTTGTGATGGTGACCTTTTTGTGTGCCAAATTTATGTCGATGACATAATATTTGGTTCTACTAATCAAAAGTCTTGTGAGGAGTTTAGCAGGGTGATGACACAAAAGTTTGAGATGTCGATGATGGGCGAGTTGACCTACTTCCTTGGGTTCCAAGTGAAGCAACTCAAGGACGGCACCTTCCTCTCCCAAATGAAGTACACACAAGATCTTCTCAAGAGGTTTGGGATGAAGGATGCCAAGCCCGCGAAGACACCGATGGGAACCGACGGGCATGTCGACCTCAACAAAGGAGGTAAGTCCGTTGATCAAAAGGAATACCGGTCTATGATAGGTTCCTTGCTGTATTTATGTGCTAGTAGACCGGACATTATGCTTAGTGTATGCATGTGTGCTAGATTTCAATTCGACCCCAAGGAATGTCACCTTATGGCCGTTAAGCGAATTCTTAGGTATTTAGTTGCTACGCCTTGCTTCAGGATCTAGTATCCAAAGGGGTCTACCTTTGACTTGATTGGATATTCAGACTCTGATTATGCCGGGTGCAAGGTCGATAGGAAGAGCACATCGGGGACGTGCCAACCCCCTGGCTTTGAGGATGACAGGTACCCCGACCATGTGTTCAAACTCTCTAAGGCGCTCTAAGGACTTAAGCAAGCCCCAAGAGCATGGTCTGAATGCCTTAGAGATTTCTTAATTGCTAATGCTTTCAAGGTTGGGAAAGCCGATCCCACTCTTTTCACTAAGACTTGTGATGGTGACCTTTTTGTGTGCCAAATTTATGTCGATGACATAATATTTGGTTCTACTAATCAAAAGTCTTGTGAGGAGTTTAGCAGGGTGATGACACAAAAGTTCGAGATGTCGATGATGGGCGAGTTGACCTCCTTCCTTGGGTTCCAAGTGAAGCAACTCAAGGACGGCACCTTCCTCTCCCAAACGAAGTACACACAAGATCTTCTCAAGAGGTTTGGGATGAAGGATGCCAAACCCGCGAAGACACCGATGGGAACCGACGGGCATGTCGACCTCAACAAAGGAGGTAAGTCCGTTGATCAAAAGGCATACCAGTCTATGATAGGTTCCTTGTTGTATTTATGTGCTAGTAGACCGGACATTATGCTTAGTGTATGCATGTGTGCTAGATTTCAATTCGACCCCAAGGAATGTCACCTTGTGGCCGTTAAGCGAATTCTTAGGTATTTAGTTGCTACGCCTTGCTTCAGGATCTAGTATCCAAAGGGGTCTACCTTAGACTTGATTGGATATTCAGACTCTGATTATGTCGGGTGCAAGGTCGATAGGAAGAGCACATCGGGGACGTGCCAATTTCTAGGAAGGTACCTGGTGTCATGGAGTTCCAAGAAACAAATATCTGTTGCCCTATCCACCGCTGAGGCCGAGTACGTTGCTGCAGGACAGTGTTGCGCGCAACTACTTTAGTTGAGGCAAACCCTCCGGGACTTTGTCTACAATCTGAGAAAAGTCCCACTCCTATGTGACAATGAGAGTGCAATCCGCATGGCGGATAATCCTGTTGAACACAGCTGCACTAAGCACATAGACATCCAACATCACTTTCTGAGGGACCACCAGCAAAAGGGAGATATCGAGGTGTACCATATTAACACCAAGAACCAGCTAGCCGATATCTTTACCAAGCCGTTAGATGAAAAAAAAACCTTTTGCAGGTTGCGTAGTGAGTTAAATGTCTTAGATTCGCGTAACTTGGATTGATTTATAGCATACATGTGGTCTATGCCTTTGATCGTGTTACTTTATGCATTTATGTGATTTGTTGCTTATTTATGGTGCTCAAGTTGTGCAAGGGATCCCCGGACCTCACAAGTCCATGTGTGAATGATGCACATATTTAGGGGGAGATGTGCTACAACTTGACCCTTTGAGACTAATCTGTTTGTTTGAGTATACTTGATGTAGTCTCAAAGGTGCATTGAAAGGGAAAGGTGAACTTGGATGATGCAAAGACTTCCACTGCACTCCGGTATTAGTGTACTCACTTCCATGTTCATACTTACGCTCTATTTGCCTTTTTGCTCTTAATTGACATTTTTGGTAAGGCAATGGGGTTAACAGGCCAAAAATGATCCTGTTTTGGTGCTTAATGCCAAAGGGGGATAAATTAAGGCCAAAGCAACCAGATCAGCCAACCACTTGAGAATTTTGAAAAGAGTAGAGTTAGAATTTGATTTTTGTCAAAATACTCTAATTGCAAAATTTGGTCTCTTATGGGGGAGAATTTTTTATTATGGGAAAAGGGGGAGTTTTTGGCACTGATCAATTTCGCTCTTGGATTATCTCTCTATGTGCCCAAACAAGTGTGTTTGACTTTAAGATAGGAAAATGAATTTGATTTGCAAAATCAAACCAAGTGGTGGCAAAGAGTGATCCAAATATGCCAAATTATGGTCAAAAACAATTTGGTCTTCAATTGCATTGATGTTGCACTTCTTTTTGTTGCTTTTTGATGTGTAGGCATAAATCACCAAAAAGGGGGAGATTGAAAGGGAAATGTGCCCTTGGGCCATTTCTATAAGTGTTTTGGTGATTAAGTGTCCAACACAAATGTTTTGAACTCTTTATGTGTTAAACAAGCAAAAGGTGCAAATCAAAGACAAGGTATGATTCTAGACTTAGTACATTTGTTTTTGAATACTAATGAGGTTATCTAAGTGCTAGAAACAGCAAGAAAGGAAAAGGGAAAAGCTTGGCTCTATGCAGCCAATCCTTAGCTCGGTCTGGCACAACGGACTGTCCGGTGGTGCAACGGACCAGGCTGGTCCGCGTGAAAAGGTCGCTCTCAGGACTCGACGGCGGCGTACAGCTATAATTCACCGGACCGTCCGGTGGTGCGCCGGACTGTTCGGTGAGTCATCTGCGGCGAACTTGTCGCCCTCAGGAAAAGCAAAGGGGCGACGTGGCTATAATTCACTGGACTGTCCGGTGAGCCAACGATCGCTAGTGCAACGGTCGGCCGCGCAATCCGCGGGCGACGCGTGGCCCGTAGCAACGTTCGGTTGGGCACACCGGACTGTCCAGTGTGCACCGAACAGTGTCCGGTGCGCCAACCGATCCCGAGGACCAACGGTCAGATGCGCCAAAAAAGGAAGGAGATCGCGCACCGGATAGCTACAGTGACTGTCCGGTGGTGCACCGGATTGTCCGGTGCACCACCCGACAGAAGGCAAGTTTGGCCTTCCAAGTTGGCCTCCAACGGCTCCTAGCTGCCTTGGGGCTATAAAAGGGACCCCTAGGCGCATGGAGGAGTAACCCAAGGATTCTTTGAGTATTCTAAAGCATCCAGACTCCGCTCCCACACATTTGATTCTCTGTGTTAGCGATTTGAGATCCATTTGAGTTGCGAACTCCGTGTGTTGTACTTCGAGCTCAAGTTGTGACTTGTGTGCGTGGTTGTGCTGTGGATTTGAGTCTTATGTGTGTTGCTCTCCCCTCCCTTACTTCTGTGCTTCTTTTGTGATCATCATTGTAAGGACGAGAGGCTCCAAGTTATGGAGATTCCTCGCAAACGGGAGAAAGTCTAAGGAAGAAAGCCATGGTATTCAAGTTGATCATTGGATCACTTGAAAGGGGTTGAGTGCAACCCTCATCCATTGGGACGCCACAACGTGGAAGTAGGCAAGTGTTACTTGGCCGAACCATGGGATAAAAATCACGTGTCTCGTGTGCTGTTTATTGTGATTGCTTTGTTCGCACGAGAACATTTCTTAGCCACTTGACTACACTAACACCTTAATAATAAAGGTTGTGGCTATTTAGTGTTTGAATTTTACATGATCACCTATTCACCCCCCTCTAGGTGCTCTCAATTGCAACTTAGAATATCTAGATCTGCTCTCGTATCAATAATGAATATCTCAAGTTGGTCTTTCAAAACTATTGAATCATATGTAGAGAAGTCCGCATCATACAATTTAGCAAGCTCAATTAACTTATCTCCATCAAAATTGACAAAAGAATTTCTTAAATCAAGGCAGGAAATGCATCTCAATAATTGGGTATATCTTTCACCAAAATGGTTGTTCAGCTCCATAATAAGTTGGTCAAGCACCACATTAAATATTTCATGTTTCAAGTGATGATGGTAAGTTATCAACTGACCTCCACGACCTCTTGAGCGACCTCTAGCAGTGGTTGTATCCAACATGTTTGGCACAATGATATTATATTGAATACAAAATGATTTTGTATCCTCAAAGAGATCTTCCCATCCATGTTGTCTAATTTCATCAATTTGTTGCAATGTGGCACCAATCAGTCCTATGGCACGAACAATATTTTGATCTTTCTTTTGCAAGCATTGGGATAAATCATTAGTCTTACCCAATAATTTGATAACAAAATGCATAATAAGCACAAACTCAAAAGTCTCCATTTATTTTAGCAAACCAGATGCAGTAGTTCTTTGAGAACTAGGACCATCTTGACATATATTCTCTAATACCTCCAAGACTGCTTACCACGTATAATGAAGACGACACAATGTTTTGTGGTGTGATCCCCACCGAGTGTCCCTAGTCCTTGCAAGATTAGTTGCTTGGTTTTCCCTCTTCCAGAAAAAATTTCACCCATTTCTAAACTATGCACAAGGTTGTCATGATGTTCTTGGGCCAACTGATCATGTCTCTTACAAGATGCATTGATAGTGTTAACAATTGATGTGGTGTAGGTAAAGAAATCCGTGACAGAAGGGCAACATTTGGCAACAGCAACAACCACTAATTGCAATTGGTGGGCAAAACAATGTATATAAAATGCATAGGGATTTTCATCCAATACCCATCGTTGTAGCCCATGGAATTCACCTCTCATGTTTGATGCCCCATAATAGCCTTGCCCTCGTATTTTATGTATGGATAAACCATGACTGAGAAGCATAGAGTCCAAAGCTTCCTTTAGAGCTATTGAAGAAGTGTCCGGAACATGCTGAATTCCCAAAAATCTTTTGATCACATAGCCTTTGTTGTTCACATACCTATATCACAACACATAGAAGTCAATTAAATCACAAAACATGTACACTTGTTGCTTAACATAAAAATGCTAACCTCACAATAATAGCCATTTGCTCTTTTATAGAGGCATCCCGAGACTCATCAATAAGAATGGAGAAATTTTTATTCCCAATATCATATAAGATAGCTTTAGAGGTCTCTTTTGCACAAGCCTCACACAGTTGCTTTTGTATTTTTGGTGAAGTCAATGAATGGTTAGCATGAGAATCACCAAGAAGGTTTTGAACAACTTTACTCCTCTTTCTAAACCAATCAACAAATTCAAGAAAGTTTCCCTTATTGCAAGAGGTAGAAGACTCATCATGACCACGAAAGGCAAGAGCTTGCAACAAAAGAAATCTCACGATACTCAACACTAAAGTGATTCGATTCAAATATTCTTCTTCGTGCTTCTTAGAACCACTTGCCATTGTGTGTCCAACACTTTGCCTTTGATTTCTAAAATCCTCACAATGTTTCCTAGCTTTATTATGCAAGCTATCCACCTTCCCAACATGATCAACAAAAGATTTTGTTGCATTCTTCCAATTACAAAAACCCTTGCTTGTGAATGCATCAATACCAAAATTTTCATGTCTTTGTTGTTTGAATAGATAACGGTAAAAACAAAAGGCAGCATCTTTGGTAACACTATACTTGTCGGGGACCATAATTAGGGGTACCCTCAAGACGCCTAATTCTCAGCTGGTAACCCCCATCAGCATAAAGCTGCAGAGGCCTGATGGGTGCGATTAAGTCAGGGATCGGTCCATACGAGCGACTCGATCACGCCTCGCCCGAGCCTAGCCTCGGGCAAGGGCAGCCGACCCTGAGGTGTTTCCGTCTCGCCCGAGGCCCCCTTTTTTACGGCAGACGCATCTCCGGCTCGCCCGAGGCCTTGCCTTCGTTAAGAAGCAACCCTGACTAAATCGCCGCGCCGACCGACCAAGTCACAGGGGCATTTAACGCAAAGGTAGCCTGGCACCTTTATCCTGACGCGCGCCCCCTGACAGAGCCGAAGTGACCGCCGTCACTTCGCCGCTCCACTGACCGGTCTGACAAAAGGACAGCGCCGCCTGCGCCGTCCCGACTGCGGTGCCACTTGACAGAGTGAGACTGACAGGCAGCCAGGCCTTGCCAAAGGCGCCATAGGAAGCTCCGCCCGACCCAGGGCTCGGACTCGGGCTAAGGCCCCAGAAGACGGCGAACTCCGCTCCGCCCGACCCAGGGCTCGGACTCGGGCTAAGGCCCCGGAAGACGGCGAACTCCGCTCCGCCCGACCCAGGGCTCAGACTCGGGCTAAGGCCCCGGAAGACGGCGAACTCCGCTCCGCCCGACCCAGGGCTCGGACTCGGGCTAAGGCCCCGGAAGACGGCGAACTCCGCTCCGCCCGACCCAGGGCTCGGACTCGGGCTAAGGCCCCGGAAGACGGCGAACTCCGCTCCGCCCGACCTAGGGCTCGGACTCGGGCTAAGGCCCCGGAGGACGGCGAACTCCGCTCCGCCCGACCCAGGGCTCGGACTCGGGCTAAGGCCCCGGAAGACGGTGAACTCCGCTCCGCCCGACCCAGGGCTCGGACTCCGCCCTGGCCTCTGCCGAACGACCTCCGCCTCGCCCGACCCAGGAGCTCGGGCTCGGCCTCAGCCATGGAAGACAGACTCGACCTCGGCCTCGGAGGAGCCTCCACGTCGCCCGACCTAGGGCACAAGTCCGCCACGTCAACAGGAAGCGCCATCATCACCCTACCCCGAGCCGACTTGGGCCGCAGAGAACAAGACCGACGTCCCATCTGGCTAGCTCCGCCAGATAGGCAATGATGGCGCCCCGCTAGACCCATGACGACGGCGGCTCTCAGCTCCCTTACGGAAGCAGGGGGACGTCAGCAAGAGCCCAACTGTTCCGACAGCTGTCCCTCCACCAGGCTCCGTTACTCCTCCGACAGCCACGACACCACACCAGCTGGGTGCCAAGTTCTCTCCGGCTGCCACATTGGCATGTACCTAGGGCGCCAGCTCTCCCCCGCTAGACACGTAGCACTCTGCTGCACCCCCATTGTACACCTGGATCCTCTCCTTACGCCTATAAAAGGAAGGACCAGGGCCTTCTTAGAGAAGGTTGGCCCCGCGGGAACGAGGGCAGGGGCAGGCGCTCTCTTGGGGCCGCTCGCTTCCCTCACCCGCGTGGACGCTTGTAACCCCCTACTGCAAGCGCACCCGACCTGGGCGTGGGACGAACACGAAGGCCGCGGGATCTCCACGTCCCTCACGACTCGGCTCCGGCCACCTCGCTCTCCCCCCTTCGCGCTCACCCACGCGCTCGACCCATCTGGGCTGGGGCACGCGGCACACTCACTCGTCGGCTTATGGACCCCCCGGTCTCGAAACGCCGACAGTTGGCGCGCCAGGTAGGGGCCTGCTGCGTGTTGACGAGCAGTTTCCCGTCAAGCTCCAGATGGGCAGTCTCCAACGACCTCTCCAACCCGGGACGGTGCTCCGTTTCGGGAGCCTCGAGTTCATGTCTTTCGACGGCAGCTACGACATGATACTCCTTCCACCGCCGCGCGACGGCGACAATGGTGGCCGACAGCCCGCCCGCCGGCGGCGGAATCGACGACGCCTTCCCCGCGTGGGGGAAGAACAACATTCGAGCTCGCCCCATCCTCTCCCTCGCCATCGGAGGAGGAGGCGGGGCAACCAGGGCCGAGCGGGAGGCTGCGCTCCGTCGGCTGTCGAGCGAATCGACATCCCCTGCGCCCCAACGGAGGACGCGTCGGGCGTCACCCTCGCGTTTGAGGCGAAGGCGAGCGCCGTCCCCCCGCAACACGCCAACCCCGAGCAAGTGGACGACGCCAGCACGCTCACGGAGGGCCTGCAGGACGTCGCCCTCGTACCCAAGATGACGGCGCGATCAGTCCCCGATGTGACTTCGTCGCTCCTCGTCGACCAAAAGGTACCGACTGATTCCCATCCTTCGTCATTTCGACTCGACCTCAACCCGCCTAGCGACCTCGCTCTGGCGGGCGCTCACGTTGAGGCGAGTGCAACCTCTCTTGGGTTTCGTGTGCGGTCGCCTTGGGACCGATTGACGGGCGTCTCGACCTACGGGCCCTCTGGGTCCGAGGAAGATGACGACCCCAGCATCTGCTGGGATTTCTCTGGATCTGGCAACCCCAGTGCCATGCGGGACTTCATGACCGCATGCAACTACTGCCTCTCCGACTGTTCCGATGGCAGCCGCAGCCTTGACGATAAGGACTGCGGCCCGAGCCGCGAATGTTTCCACGTCGAGCTAGGGGATCCCTCCGGAGGCAACCGTCTCGGCATGCCGGAGGATGGTGATCTCCCTAGGCCAGTGCCTCGCGCCGACATCCCGCGGGAGCTAGCTGTGGTCTCCCGTTCCGGCGGGGGGTCACGACCCACAGCTCGAGCAAGTCCACGGGGCGCAGGCCGGGCTCGACGAGGGGGCAGGAGCGCTCGAGTCGATCCGCCGAGACGTCGGGCAGGTATGGGCGGGCCAGCCCCCGGCCGGAGAAATACGTCACCTGCCCCAGGGTCTCCAGCACCGCATCGCCAACGATGCCAGGGACAGGCCGCCACCCGCATCCAGCGGGACCGGTCAGGACCTGGCAGCCGCGGCGATGCTCCTCCGCGCGATGCCGGAGTCATCAACCACCGAGGGCCGGCGAATCCAGGGAGAGCTCAAGCATCTCCTGGAAGGCGCTGCGGCCCGTCGGGCCGAGAGCTCTGCCTCCCGAAGGCAGGGGTACCCCTCGGAACCTCGTGCCGTGACTTCTCGACTCATGCGGGAAGCCTCGGCCTACACCGGGCGCACGCGCAACACCGCGCCTGCGGCCCCGGGCCACCTTGGCGACGAGCACCCTCATCGCGACCGTCGGGCCCGCCTCAACGAAAGGGTGCGCCGAGGCTATCACCCCAGGCGTGGGGGACGCTACGACAGCGGGGAGGATCGGAGTCCCTCGTCCGAACCACCCGGTCCGTAGGTCTTCAGCCGGGCCATTCGGCGGGCGCCGTTTCCGGCCCGATTCCGTCCCCCGACTACTATCACAAAGTACTCGGGGGAAACGAGACCGGAATTGTGGCTCGCGGACTACCGCTTGGCCTGTCAACTGGGTGGAACGGACGACGACAACCTCATCATCCGCAACCTCCCCCTGTTCCTCTCCGACACTGCTCGCGCTTGGTTGGAGCACCTGCCTCCGGGGCAGATTTCCAACTGGGAGGATTTGGTCCAAGCTTTCGCTGGCAACTTCCAGGGCACGTACGTGCGCCCTGGGAATTCCTGGGACCTCCGAAGCTGCCGGCAACAGCCGGGAGAGTCTCTTCGGGACTACATCCGGCGGTTCTCAAAGCAGCGCACCGAGCTGCCCAACATCACCGACTCAGATGTCATCGGCGCGTTCCTTGCCGGCACCACTTGCCATGACCTGGTGAGTAAGTTGGGTCGCAAGACCCCCACCAGGGCGAGCGAGCTGATGGACATCGCCACCAAGTTTGCCTCTGGCCAGGAGGCGGTCGAGGCCATCTTCCGAAAGGACAAGCAGCCCTAGGGCCGCCCGTCGGAGGATGCTCCCGAGGCGTCTACTCCGCTCGGCGCCAAGAAGAAAGGCAGGAGGAAGTCGCAAGCGAAACGCGACGCCGCCGACGCAGACCTTGTCGCCGCCGCCGAGTACAAGAACCCTCGGAAGCCCCCCGGAGGTGCTAACCTCTTCAACAAGATGCTCAAGGAGACGTGCCCTTACCATCAGGGGCCCGTCAAGCACACCCTCGAGGAGTGCGTCATGCTTCGGCGCCACTTCCACAAGGCCGGGCCACCCGCAGAGGGTGGCAGGGCCCGCGACGACGACAAAAAGGAAGATCACCAAGCAGGAGAGTTCCCCGAGGTCCGCGACTGCTTCATGATCTGCGGAGGGCATGCGGCGAATGCCTCGGCTCGGTATCGTAAGCGAGAGCGTCGGGAGGTCTGCTCGGGGAAGGTGGCGGCGCCAGTCTACCTAGACTGGTCCGACAAGCCCAACACCTTCGACCAAGATGACCACCCCGACCACGTGCCGAGCCCGGGGAAGTACCCGCTCGTCGTCGACCCCATCATCGGCGACGTTAGGCTCACCAAGGTCCTGATGGATGGGGGCAGCTGCCTCAATATCATCTACGCCGAGACCCTCAGGCTCCTGCGCGTCGATCTGTCCTCCGTCCGAGCAGGCGCTGCGCCCTTCCACGGGATCATTCCTGGGAAGCGCGTCCAGCCCCTCGGACGGCTCGACCTTCCTGTCTGCTTCGGAACACCCTCCAACTTCCGAAGGGAGACTTTGACGTTCGAGGTGGTCGGGTTCCGAGGAACCTACCACGCGGTATTGGGGAGGCCATGCTACGCGAAGTTCATGGCCATCCCCAACTACACCTACCTGAAGCTCAAGATGCCGGGCCCCAACGGGGTCATCACCGTCGGCCCCACGTACAAACACGCGTTCGAATGCGATGTGGAGTGCGTGGAGTACGCCGAGGCCCTCGCCGAGTCCGAGGCCCTCATCGCCGACCCGGAAAACCTCTCCCGAGAGGTGCCGGACGTGAAGCGACACGCCGGCAACTTCGAGCCAGCGGAGACGGTTAAGGCCGTCCCTCTCGACCCCAGTGGCGACACCTCCAAGCAGATCCGGATCGGTTCCGGGCTCGACCCCAAATAGGAAGCAGTGCTCGTCGACTTTCTCCGCGCAAACGCCGACGTCTTTGCGTGGAGTCCCTCGGACATGCCCGGCATATCGAGGGATGTCGCCGAGCACTCGCTAGATATTCGGGCCGGAGCCTGACCGGTCAGGCAGCCTCTGCGCCGATTCGACGAGGAAAGGCGCAGGGTGATAGGCGAGGAGATCCACAAGCTAATGGCAGCAGGGTTCATCAAAGAGGTATTCCATCCCGAATGGCTTGCCAACCCTGTGCTTGTGAGGAAGAAAGGGGGAAATGGCGGATGTGTGTAGACTACATTGGTCTCAACCAAGCATGTCCGAAGGTTCCCTACCCTCTACCTCGCATCGATCAAATCGTGGATTCCACTGCTGGGTGCGAAACCCTGTCTTTCCTCGATGCCTACTCAGGGTATCATCAAATCAAGATGAAAGAGTCCGACCAGCTCGCGACTTCTTTCATCACGCCCTTCGGCATGTACTGCTATGTCACCATGCCGTTCGGCTTGAGGAACGCGGGTGCAACGTACCAGCGGTGCATGAACCATGTGTTCGGCGAACACGTCGGTCGCACGGTCGAGGCCTACGTCGATGACATCGTAGTCAAGACAAGGAAAGCCTTCGACCTTCTCTCCGACCTTGAAGTGACATTCCGGTGTCTCAAGGCAAAGGACGTCAAGCTCAATCCCGAGAAGTGTGTCTTCGGGGTGCCCCGAGGCATGCTCCTGGGATTCATCTTCTCCGAGCGGGGCATCGAAGCCAACCCGGAGAAGATCGCAGCCATCACCAGCATGGGGCCCATCAAGGACTTAAAAGGCGTACAAAGGGTCATGGGATGTCTCGTGGCCATGAGCCGTTTCATCTCGCGCCTCGGCGAAAGAGGCCTGCCTCTGTACCGTCTCTTAAGGAAGGCCGAGTGCTTCACTTGGACCCCCGAGGCCGAGGAAGCTCTCGGGAACCTGAAGGCGCTCCTCACCCAGGCGCCCGTCTTGGTACCCCCAGCTGATGGAGAAGCCCTCTTGGTCTACGTCGCTGCTACCACTCAGGTGGTTAGCGCCGCGATCATGGTCGAAAGGCAAGAAGAGGGGCATGCATTGCCCATTCAGAGGCCAGTTTACTTCGTCAGCGAGGTGCTGACCGAAACCAAGATCCGCTACCCACAAGTTCAGAAGCTGCTGTATGCAGTGATCCTGACGAGGCGAAAGTTGCGACATTACTTCGAGTCTCATCCGGTAACTGTGGTGTCATCCTTCCCCCTGGGGGAGATCATCCAGTGCCGAGAGGCCTCGGGACGGATCGCAAAGTGGGCGGTGGAAATCATGGGCGAGACAATCTCGTTCGCCCCTCGGAAGGCCATCAAGTCCCAGGTACTGGCGGACTTCGTAGCCGAATGGGTCGACACACAGTTGCCGACGGCTCCGATCCAACCGGAGCTCTGGACCATGTTTTTCGACGGGTCGCTGATGAAGACGGGAGCCGGCGCGGGCCTGCTCTTCGTCTCGCCCCTCGGGAAACACCTGCGCTATGTGCTGCGCCTCCATTTCCCGGCGTCCAACAATGTGGCTGAGTACGAAGCTCTAATCAACGGATTGCGAATCGCCATCGAGCTAGGGGTCCGACGCCTCGACGCTCGCGGCGACTCGCAGCTCGTCATCGACCAGGTCATGAAGAACTCCCACTGCCGCGACCCGAAGATGGAGGCCTACTGTGATGAGGTTCGACGCCTGGAAGATGGGCTCGAGCTTAACCACATCGCCCGGCGCTACAACGAGACTGCGGACGAGCTGGCAAAGATAGCCTCGGGGCGAACGACGGTTCCCCCGGACGTCTTCTCCCGGGATCTGCACCAACCCTCCGTCAAGATCAGCGACACGCCCGAGCCCGAGGCGCCCTCGGCCCCGTCCGAGGTAACCTCGGCCCAGCCCGAGCCGTCCTCGGTTCAGCCCGAGGAACCCTCGGCTCCCGAGGGCGAGGCGCTGCGCATCGAGGAGGAGCGGAGCGGGGTCACGCCTGATCAAGATTGGCAGGCCCCGTACCTGCAATATCTCCGCCAAGGAGAGCTACCCCTCGACCAGGCCGAGGCACGGCGGGTAGCGCGACGCGCCAAGTCGTTCGTCTTGCTGGGCGATGAGAAGGAGCTCTACCACCGCAGCCCCTCGAGCATCCTCCAGCGGTGCATCTCCATCGCCGAAGGTCAGGAACTCCTGCAAGAGATACACTCGGGGGCTTGCGGCCATCACGCAGCGCCTCGAGCCCTTGTCGGGAACGCTTTCCGGCAAGGCTTCTACTGGCCGACGGCGGTGGCTGACGCCACTAGAATTGTCCGCACCTGCGAAGGGTGTCAATTCTATGCGAAGCAGACCCACCTGCCCACTCAGGCTCTGCAGACGATACCCATCACCTGGCCCTTCGCTGTGTGGGGTCTAGACCTTGTTGGCCCTCTGCAGAAGGCGCCCGGGGGCTACACGCACCTGCTGGTCGCCGTCGACAAATTCTCCAAGTGGATCGAGGTCCGACCCCTGAACAGCATCAGGTCCGAGCAGGCGGTGGCGTTCTTCACCAACATCATCCATCGCTTCGGGGTCCCAAACTCCATCATCACCGACAACGGCACCCAGTTCACCGGCAGAAAATTCTTGGATTTTTGCGAGGATCACCACATCCGGGTGGACTGGGCTGCCGTAGCTCATCCCATGTCGAATGGGCAAGTAGAGCGTGCCAACGGCATGATTCTACAAGGGCTCAAGCCTCGGATTTACAACGACCTCAACAAGTTCGGCAAGCGATGGATGAAGGAACTCCCCCCGGTGGTCTGGAGCCTGAGGACGACGCCAAGCCGAGCCACGGGTTTCACGCCGTTCTTCCTGGTCTACGGGGCCGAGGCCGTCTTGCCCACGGACCTGGAATACGGCTCCCCGAGGACGAGAGCCTACAACGATCAAAGCAACCAAGCTAGCCGAGAAGACTCGCTGGACCAGCTGGAAGAGGCTCGGGACAGGGCCTTACTACACTCGGCGCGGTATCAGCAGTCCCTGCGACGCTACCACGCCCGAGGGGTCCGACCCCGAGACCTCCAGGTGGGCGACCTGGTGCTTCGGCTACGGCAAGACGCCCGAGGGAGGCACAAGCTCACGCCCCCCTGGGAGGGGCCATTCGTCATCGCCAAAGTTCTGAAGCCCGGAACGTACAAGCTGGCCAACAGTCAAGGCGAGGTCTACAGCAACGCTTGGAACATCCAACAGCTACGTCGCTTCTACCCTTAAGATGTTTTCAAGTTGTTCATATACCTCGCACCCACGCAAAGTTTAGTTAACAAGGAAGGGTCGGCCTCGCCTCGGCAAAGCCCGACCCTCCCTCGGGGGCTAAAAGGGGGGAAACCCCCTCTGCGTCAAAATTTTCCTCGAAAAAAAATCTCTTTTACCAGAATATCTTTCGTGCTTTTTGACTACTTCGAAAAGTGGGTCCTGGAAACGACGGAGTACACGTAAGCAGCCAAGGCTGACCGGGCCGAGGGACTCCTACGCCTCTGGGATACGGATACCTCACTCGTCACCTTCTGCGATAAGTAACTCGCGTTCGGATAAAGTGACTCCGCGGATCGAACAAGTCTTTACGTTCGGAAGCCCTTCTGCCGAAGCAATTCTTTGAGCCTTCTCGACCGAGTCGGTGATAGGGCCTCATGGACGAGTAAAAGTGCGCGTAAGCGGCAAGGCCGACCGAGCCGAGGGACTCCCACGCCTCTGGGATACGGATACCTCACTCATCACCTTCCGCGAGAAGCAACTCTCGCTCGCACAAACATCCCTGTTACCGACAAAAAGTCCAGATACTCGAAACAAGAGGAAAAGAGACGCAGCTTTACAACGCAGCGAGGGTGTGTGTTCTGGCCTCGACGGCCACACAAGGCACACGCTACAAGACAATCTGGTCCTGCAGGCTCGGGTCTTGACGCTGGAAGGGGGCAGCAACACCCTCGGCATCGACGGCACCTTCGGCGAGGCCCGACCTAGCCTCGGACGGCGACGCGGTCCGAGGGTCTCCGCTCCGAAGGACGACGTCATCACCACGCCCGAACAATCGCCGCCAGGGACTTCTCCGGGAATCCGGCCCGAGCAGGCGGCTCGGCCGGCCACCTCCGGGGCCTCGGCCAACCATCTTCCAAGGGCGCCGGGCGCCGGCCCGGTCCGAAGCCTCGGCTGATCAACTCCGGCGTCGATCCTGCCAACGGACAACCCGGCTAGGCTCCGGCCAACCAGGTTTCATTTCCGAGCCAACTCCACCTCTGTTCATGCTGATATCGCTACCCCTAGCCTCGGCTCGACGAAGAGCGGCCGAGGGGTCTCTTTAACTAAGCTAGAGGAACCTCGGACAGCAAGGCCGACCGAGCCGAGGGACTCCTACGCCTCCGGGATACGGATACCTCACTCGTCACCTTGACACGGGGTGACTCATGCTTGGTGAAGCGGTTCAGATAGTCAACAGGCGAGTCTTAGTGCTCAAAAATGAGGAAAAAACACGGCTCCGTGCCGAAGTTACATACATGTTCAGGCCCCAAAAGCCGAAATAAACAAAAAACCCTGGCATTCGAAGTGCCATTACAAACGGAACTCCGGTTCCGTTTCCACGGATATAGACAACCTCCACGCCGGGGAATCCCGTGGAGCGACAAGCTCTGGGCGAATCACCAGCAAAACGCAGGCCGCCTCAAGCGTCCCGGCAGATCCTCGCAGCCGTCCCCGCCGCAAGTGCGAGGAAGGGGACGGAATGTTGCATCCTAGCTGGGCAACAACAGTTCGCCTTCCCCGACATGGCTGGAGGACGTCTACACCGTAGGGCCAAGGGGCGATTGCCACCACCAGAAGCTGGAAGAAGAGGTGGTCCGCCGACCTGCGCAGGAGGCAGAGCCCCGGCTCGCCTCACTCCCCGCCCCAGCGAGGATGACGAACACCCTTAACACCGAGGGTGGGGCCGAGACCACAGCCCGGTTCGCCTCTCCCCATCTAGGAGCTGGAGGTCACCACCTTGGGTGACCACCAGCGGAGGGAAGCAGCCGGGCTGCATGATGAAAATCCTTGAAGCCGAACGATGGCTGAAAGGTACCAACTCCCACGGAGTTGCGTTCCTCCAACGATGAGGCAAAGAGACGGCGGTTTCCCCCATCCGGGGGCTCGGAAGGTGGAGAGACACGGTGCATAAGGGAGAAAGAAGACGTGGTCGCCTTACGGAAGGGGTCGCCCTCCTTTTAAAGGCGACTCTCCCTGCTTGCGCCCCCAACCGTCATGGGCTGAGTCTTCTCCAACACGCCTCCAAAGCCCTCCCCTGCGGCGCGGGGGCTGGGTCCCGCATGTCATGCAGACCGGCTCTGAGCAGAAGAAGCCAAACCGCCGCGCACGGCGCACGCAACCACCCAGCGGTTACAAGTGACCCTCCACTTTTGCCCAGGCCAACGGGCGAAAGGGGCAGGCAGCCATGCAGGCGGCATGCAACCGCGCCAAGTGGACGCGCCTCTCTGACTCCTGACATGCCAGCACGGAGGCCCAAGCCCACGCGTCGCGCGACCGGCGCGTCGGATGCTGCATGCAAGCAACTGTACCACTTGCGCCACCACCGCACCTCCTCGATTGCGGAACCGATACCGCGACCCGAGGCGACCCAGCGCGCGACCCAGCAGCGCCAGCCTGACGCAGCGGTCAAACGCGGTCAAAAGTGGGCCGGCAGTAATGACGGTGGCAGGCACGCGGGAGCAGCGGTCACGCCGTCAGCCAAGCTCACGTCCCATCCGGAGGCAGCGAGAGAACCCCCTCTCACGGCGTGAAGACGACGCGCCCGTGACCCGTTCCTCGAACAGCTCGCACACGCGCAACGACAGCCTCGCCAACTACTCGCCCCGTCGCATTAACTCCGCGGCTGGACAGGCGGCGCTTCTGGCAGGAGCAGCTGGCGACGCTTCGCCTTCGCCAAAACAACCGCGCCAAAAAAGGTACGCCGCGTCGTTCAATTTCGTATCCTTTTTCCTTTTTCCTCTTTCTCTATCTCTTGCAACAGGGACCGGGAAAGGGGATACCCCTAAAGGAACCCTTCCCCGTGAAGGAACTAGGCTCCGAGCCTCCTTACTGATCAGGGGTTCGAAGGCTGGCCCCCCGAAGGGTTCAACAGCCGCCTCAGATCGCGTGGGCCCGAAACCCACTACTGGTCAGAGGTTCGAAGGTCGGCCCCCCGAAAGGTTCCACGGTCGCCTCAGGCTACTCGGGCTCCGCGCCCATTACTGATCAGGGGTTCGAAGGCTGGCCCCCCGAAGGGTTCACAGTCGCCTCAGACACCGAGCGAGGGATGACCAGGGGTACGTTCGATACATAACCGAGGCTCGGGCTGCGCTCCCGAGGTACCCTAGGACATTTCCGAGACCAGCGGGAACGATCCTATAACGGAATCCCATCGGAGGGAGGCATCGAGCCCTCGGACCCCGTCGCCAGGGGACCAGGTCCGGCAGATCACCCGCAGGTACTTTTGGGCGTGCCTCCGGGCCCCTAGCCGACCCCCAACGAACGGGGCACGGACGTCCACTCGGATTACCCGCTTGCAGCTCACCGGAGACACCATGTTCGGTGCCCATCGAGGGTAACATGGCGCTCTCCCCCACTCCTCCTTGCGGAAAGGCGACGTAGGGGCGTATGTAAAAAAGCCGAGTCTATCCCAGATCGCCCTCTCACCCTGTGCGGAGGCTCGGGGGCTGCTCTCGCAAACCCGGCTCCGGCCAAACCGTTGACAGCGTCAACATACCAGCCCGAGAACTTGGGCCCCGACAGTGCACCCGGGCTACGGCCAGTTCGCATGAGGGAACCGCCAGACCAGCCGAAGCGTTACGCAAGGCATTAAGACCTCGAAGGAGTGAAACCACTCCTCCGAGGCCTCGGGGGCTACACCCGGCGGGTGCGCTCGCGCGCACCCACCGGAACAAAATGCAACCGAGAAAGGCTGGTCCCCTTGCAAAAAAGTGCGACGAAAGCCTCCAAGCGAGTGCTAACACTCCCTTCGAGGCTCGGGGGCTACTGTCGGGGACCATAATTAGGGGTACCCTCAAGACGCCTAATTCTCAGCTGGTAACCCCCATCAGCATAAAGCTGCAGAGGCCTGATGGGTGCGATTAAGTCAGGGATCGGTCCATACGAGCGACTCGATCACGCCTCGCCCGAGCCTAGCCTCGGGCAAGGGCAGCCGACCCTGAGGTGTTTCCGTCTCGCCCGAGGCCCCCTTTTTTACGGCAAACGCATCTCCGGCTCGCCCGAGGCCTTGCCTTCGTTAAGAAGCAACCCTGACTAAATCGCCGCGCCGACCGACCAAGTCACAGGGGCATTTAACGCAAAGGTAGCCTGGCACCTTTATCCTGACACGCGCCCCCTGGCAGAGCCGAAGTGACCGCCGTCACTTCGCCGCTCCACTGATCGGTCTGACAAAAGGACAGCGCCGCCTGCGCCGTCCCGACTGCGGTGCCACTTGACAGAGTGAGACTGACAGGCAGTCAGGCCTTGCCAAAGGCGCCATAGGAAGCTCCGCCCGACCCAGGGCTCGGACTCGGGCTAAGGCCCCGGAAGACGGCAAACTCCGCTCCGCCCGACCCAGGGCTCGGACTCGGGCTAAGGCCCCGGAAGACGGCGAACTCCGCTCCGCCCGACCCAGGGCTCGGACTCGGGCTAAGGCCCCGGAAGACGGCGAACTCCGCTCCGCCCGACCCAGGGCTCGGACTCGGGCTAAGGCCCCGGAAGACGGCGAACTCCGCTCCGCCCGACCCAGGGCTCGGACTCGGGCTAAGGCCCCGGAAGACGGTGAACTCCGCTCCGCCCGACCCAGGGCTCGGACTCCGCCCTGGCCTCTGCCGAACGACCTCCGCCTCGCCCGACCCAGGAGCTCGGGCTCGGCCTCGGCCATGGAAGACAGACTCGACCTCGGCCTCGGAGGAGCCTCCACGTCGCCCGACCTAGGGCACAAGTCCGCCACGTCAACAGGAAGCGCCATCATCACCCTACCCCGAGCCGACTTGGGCCGCAGAGAACAAGACCGACGTCCCATCTGGCTAGCTCCGCCAGATAGGCAATGATGGCGCCCCGCTAGACCCATGACGACGGCGGCTCTCAGCTCCCTTACGGAAGCAGGGGGACGTCAGCAAGAGCCCAACTGTTCCGACAGCTGTCCCTCCACCAGGCTCCGTTACTCCTCCGACAGCCACGACACCACACCAGCTGGGTGCCAAGTTCTCTCCGGCTGCCACATTGGCATGTACCTAGGGCGCCAGCTCTCCCCCGCTAGACACGTAGCACTCTGCTGCACCCCCATTGTACACCTGGATCCTCTCCTTACGCCTATAAAAGGAAGGACCAGGGCCTTCTTAGAGAAGGTTGGCCCCGCGGGAACGAGGGCAGGGGCAGGCGCTCTCTTGGGGCCGCTCGCTTCCCTCACCCGCGTGGACGCTTGTAACCCCCTACTGCAAGCGCACCCGACCTGGGCGCGGGACGAACACGAAGGCCGCGGGATCTCCACCTCCCTCACGACTCGGCTCCGGCCACCTCGCTCTCCCCCCTTCGCGCTCGCCCACGCGCTCGACCCATCTGGGCTGGGGCACGCGGCACACTCACTCGTCGGCTTAGGGACCCCCCGGTCTCGAAACGCCGACAGTTGGCGCGCCAGGTAGGGTCCTGCTGCGTGTTGACGAGCAGTTTCCCGTCAAGCTCCAGATGGGCAGTCTCCAACGACCTCTCCAACCCGGGATGGTGCTCCGTTTCGGGAGCCTCGAGTTCATGTCTTTCGACGGCAGCTACGACATGATACTCCTTCCACCGCCGCGCGACGGCGACAATGGTGGCCGACAGCCCGCCCGCCGGCGGCGGAATCGACGACGCCTTCCCCGCGTGGGGGAAGAACAACATTCGAGCTCGCCCCATCCTCTCCCTCGCCATCGGAGGAGGAGGCGGGGCAACCAGGGCCGAGCGGGAGGCTGCGCTCCGTCGGCTGTCGAGCGAATCGACATCCCCTGCGCCCCAACGGAGGACGCGTCGGGCGTCACCCTCGCGTTTGAGGCGAAGGCGAGCGCCGTCCCCCCGCAACACGCCAACCCCGAGCAAGTGGACGACGCCAGCATGCTCACGGAGGGCCTGCAGGACGTCGCCCTCGTACCCAAGATGACGGCACGATCAGTCCCCGATGTGACTTCGTCGCTCCTCGTCGACCAAAAGGTACCGACTGATTCCCATCCTTCGTCATTTCGACTCGACCTCAACCCGCCTAGCGACCTCGCTCTGGCGGGCGCTCACGTTGAGGCGAGTGCAACCTCTCTTGGGTTTCGTGTGCGGTCGCCTTGGGACCGATTGACGGGCGTCTCGACCTACGGGCCCTCTGGGTCCGAGGAAGATGACGACCCCAGCATCTGCTGGGATTTCTCTGGATCTGGCAACCCCAGTGCCATGCGGGACTTCATGACCGCATGCAACTACTGCCTCTCTGACTGTTCCGACGGCAGCCGCAGCCTTGACGATAAGGACTGCGGCCCGAGCCGCGAATGTTTCCACGTCGAGCTAGGGGATCCCTCCGGAGGCAACCGTCTCGACATGCCGGAGGATGGTGATCTCCCTAGGCCAGTGCCTCGCGCCGACATCCCGCGGGAGCTAGTTGTGGTCCCCGTTCCGGCGGGGGGTCACGACCCACAGCTCGAGCAAGTCCGCGGGGCGCAGGCCGGGCTCGACGAGGGGGCAGGAGCGCTCGAGTCGATCCGCCGGGACGTCGGGCAGGTATGGGCGGGCCAGCCGCCGGCCGGAGAAATACGTCACCTGCCCTAGGGTCTCCAGCACCGCATCGCCAACGATGCCAAGGACAGGCCGCCACCCGCATCCAGCGGGACCGGTCAGGACCTGGCAGCCACGGCGATGCTCCTCCGCGCGATGCCGGAGTCATCAACCACCGAGGGCCGGCGAATCCAGGGAGAGCTCAAGCATCTCCTGGAAGGCGCTGCGGCCTGTCGGGCCGAGAGCTCTGCCTCCCGAAGGCAGGGGTACCCCTCGGAACCTCGTGCCGCGACTTCCCGACTCATGCGGGAAGCCTCGGCCTACACCGGGCGCACGCGCAACACCGCGCCTGCGGCCCCGGGCCACCTCGGCGACGAGCACCCTCATCGCGACCGTCGGGCCCGCCTCGACGAAAGGGTGCGCCGAGGCTATCACCCCAGGCGTGGGGGACGCTACGACAGCGGGGAGGATCGGAGTCCCTCGCCCGAACCACCCGGTCCGCAGGTCTTCAGCCGGGCCATTCGGCGGGCGCCGTTTCCGGCCCGATTCCGTCCCCCGACTACTATCACAAAGTACTCGGGGGAAACGAGACCGGAATTGTGGCTCGCGGACTACCGCTTGGCCTGTCAACTGGGTGGAACGGACGACGACAACCTCATCATCCGCAACCTCCCCCTGTTCCTCTCCGACACTGCTCGCGCTTGGTTGGAGCACCTGCCTCCGGGGCAGATTTCCAACTGGGAGGATTTGGTCCAAGCTTTCGCCGGCAACTTCCAGGGCACGTACGTGCGCCCCGGGAATTCCTGGGACCTCCGAAGCTGCCGGCAACAGCCGGGAGAGTCTCTTCGGGACTACATCCGGCGGTTCTCAAAGCAGCGCACCGAGCTGCCCAACATCACCGACTCAGATGTCATCGGCGCGTTCCTTGCCGGCACCACTTGCCGTGACCTGGTGAGCAAGTTGGGTCGCAAGACCCCCACCAGGGCGAGCGAGCTGATGGACATCGCCACCAAGTTCGCCTCTGGCCAGGAGGCGGTCGAGGCCATCTTCCGAAAGGACAAGCAGCCCTAGGGCCGCCCGTCGGAGGATGCTCCCGAGGCGTCTACTCCGCTCGGCGCCAAGAAGAAAGGCAGGAGGAAGTCGCAAGCGAAACGCGACGCCGCCGACGCAGACCTTGTCGCCGCCGCCGAGTACAAGAACCCTCGGAAGCCCCCCGGAGGTGCTAACCTCTTCGAAAAGATGCTCAAGGAAACGTGCCCTTACCATCAGGGGCCTGTCAAGCACACCCTCGAGGAGTGCGTCATGCTTCGGCGCCACTTCCACAAGGCCGGGCCACCCGCAGAGGGTGGCAGGGCCCGCGACGACGATAAAAAGGAAGATCACCAAGCAGGAGAGTTCCCCGAGGTCCGCGACTGCTTCATGATCTGCGGAGGGCATGCGGCGAATGCCTCGGCTCGGTATCGTAAGCGAGAGCATCGGGAGGTCTGCTCGGTGAAGGTGGCGGCGCCAGTCTACCTAGACTGGTCCGACAAGCCCAACACCTTCGACCAAGATGACCACCCCGACCACGTGCCGAGCCCGGGGAAGTACCCGCTCGTCGTCGACCCCATCATCGGCGACGTTAGGCTCACCAAGGTCCTGATGGATGGGGGCAGCTGCCTCAATATCATCTACGCCGAGACCCTCAGGCTCCTGCGCGTCGATCTGTCCTCCGTCCGAGCAGGCGCTGCGCCCTTCCACGGGATCATTCCTGGGAAGCGCGTCCAGCCCCTCGGACGGCTCGACCTTCCTGTCTGCTTCGGAACACCCTCCAACTTCCGAAGGGAGACTTTGACGTTCGAGGTGGTCGGGTTCCGAGGAACCTACCACGCGGTATTGGGGAGGCCATGCTACGCGAAGTTCATGGCCATCCCCAACTACACCTACCTGAAGCTCAAGATGCCGGGCCCCAACGGGGTCATCACCGTCGGCCCCACGTACAAACACGCGTTCGAATGCGATGTGTAGTGCGTGGAGTACGCCGAGGCCCTCGCCGAGTCTGAGGCCCTCATCGCCGACCCGGAAAACCTCTCCCGAGAGGTGCCGGACGTGAAGCGACACGCCGGCAACTTCGAGCCAGCGGAGACGGTTAAGGCCGTCCCTCTCGACCCCAGTGGCGACACCTCCAAGCAGATCCGGATCGGTTCCGGGCTCGACCCCAAATAGGAAGCAGTGCTCGTCGACTTTCTCCGCGCAAACGCCGACGTCTTTGCGTGGAGTCCCTCGGACATGCCCGGCATATCGAGCAGACCGGTCAGGCAGCCTCTGCGCCGATTCGACGAGGAAAGGCGCAGGGTGATAGGCGAGGAGATCCACAAGCTAATGGCAGCAGGGTTCATCAAAGAGGTATTCCATCCCGAATGGCTTGCCAACCCTGTTGTAACGCCCCGAATTTTGCAGTTGATTTTTTTCTTTTCTTTACTCGCCAAAATTCGGGCGTTACCTTTTCTTTTTCTTTTTCCCTCGCTAAACCTTGACCTTTTCCAAAGTTCTAGCGGGACTCGGTTTGGATTTCCCGTGTAAGAAAAACTCTAAAGATACTTTGTGTTGTTTGATGCACCATGCCGAACCTTGCATTTCTTTTGATTGCTTTGAAAGTGCAAATGCATTCATCTAAAAGATCGGATTTCGGAAACAGGGAAATAATCTTTTCTTTTCTCTTTCTCTCTCTTTCTCTCTCCTCTTTTTCTCTCTCTCCCGCGCCGTGGGCCGACCCCGGCCGGCCCAGGCCCCTGCGCGCCCCCTCTTGGGCCCCAAGAGGCCCAGCCGCCCCCCCACCTCCCCTTTTCCCCTAACCCTCTCCCTCTCCCTCTCATTTTCTCTCTCTCTCCCTAAGTCGCCGCCGCCCTACCTCCTTGCCCTAGGCCACCGCCGCCGCCCCTTGCCCGGCCGCGCCCCCTCGCCGTCGGCCACCCCCGCTGGTGAGCCCCCCTCCCCCCTCCTCCCTCCTCCCTCCTTCCCCCTCCCCTCCTCTCTCCCCCATTCAGCCATGGCTCAGCCGCCCGCCCCTGGCCGCCCGTCCCTGGCCGCGCCGCCCGGCCGCCCCCGGCCGCCCCCTGGCCGGCCACGGCCCCTCCCCGGCCAGCCCCCCCCCCCCCGGCCGCGCCCCCCTCGCCCGCCTGGCCCCTGGCCGCCAGCTCGGCCGGCCTTGGCCCCAGCTCAGCCGCCCCGGCCCCCAGTTCGGCCGCCCTCCCCGCGCGCCCGCCCCAGCTCGGCCGCCCAGCCCAGGGCCGGTTCAACCGCCCCTAGGGCCGGTTCAACCGCCCCCCCCTCTGTTTTTTTATTTTTTTTATTTTATTTTATTTACTTTCTGTGATCATAATTACTTTGTTTTAGGTAGGCTGATCATTGTTCATGCTATGGAAAATAGGAAGTTTAATTTAAAATTCCGTTATGCTATTAATTCACGTAGTTAATTGTTTATCTCGTGCAATGTTGATCAACTAAAAATGATTGGGTTCCCATTAATATATATATATAACAGAATTCTTTTGTTAAGAATCAATGGTAACTAATCATTAGTGCATAACCTTTAAACCCCTGCGAGATCTTTCCCGTTTCTTTCTAACCATAACAAATGCGATATCGAATGTCATACTTGATGCATATTCGCTTCACTTGTTCCCTTGTATGGTGTACTGTTCTTCTGTATTAAATATGTGGATGTATGTATGTTTGCGCTCGCATAGAGAACGATCCGGTCGAAGAGCCCGAGGAATTCGCAGGAGAAGCCCCTGAGCAGCAGTCGGTTGGTGGAGGCAAGTGTCCTTTGACCTATTTCTGTCCTATTCATTCTTTAATTCACCTCCCGCATTACACATTTATACCTAAGGATTGACTAGCTTTTGTTATCCATGTCCTTGTTTACCTATTTGGGTCGGATTATTACTGCTTAGTCTGATGCTATTGCTCAACTCTAATCAATGAACATGATGTGATTATTTATGATACGCTGTTTTCCCTTCTTATTTATGATCATACTTGTGGCATTTAAGGGGACTCGAGCGGTTTCTCGAGTGCCTCTCCGTAAGGACCTGTTCAATGGATGACCGCCCGGGAAAACAGTGCAACCATGAGGGTGGAATGGGACGCCCTTAGCTGAATAATTAGAGGAACCGGGGTGTAGTTCGCTTAGCCGTTGTGCCGTCAATGGGGCTCGGTGTATGCGGCTCGCTCTGCCAAGGTTGATTTGTCCCTTGGGGAGGAGTGCGGTACATTTAGGAAACCTAACGGGCGGCTACAGCCTCGGGGAATCTTTGTAAAGGCTTCGTAGTGAATCCCTAGCCATTCACCTTGGGAGTGAATAAGGGTCTTGCAAGCCCGGGCTAGAGAGGGAATCACGGCTTGTGGGTAAAGTGCGCAACCTCTGCAGAGTGTTATGAAACTGATATATCAGCCGTGCTCGCGGTTATGAGCGGCCAAGGGAGCTCCAGAGATTAGTGATACTTGATCAGAGATATTTTGGTACAGGTGGCAATGAGGTTGATGATTCTGATTCTGATTATGGTAATGGTAAGTGGTATTCTTTCCGTTTGGAAAGGATACATTGGGTTAATAACTTGGGTTAATGTTAAAACCTGGCTCTCTACTAGTAAGTAATAACCTGACCAACTAAAAGCAACTGCTTGACTTATCCCCACATAAAGCTAGTCCACTACAGCCAAACGGGATACTTGCTGAGTATGTTGATGTGTACTCACCCTTGCTCTACACACCAAACCCCTCCCAGGTTGTCAGCATTGCAACCACTGCTCAGGAGAAGATGAAGCTGTGGAAGGAGACTTCCAGGAGTTCCAAGACTACGACGAGTTCTAGGTGTGGGTTAGCGGCAACCCCCAGTCGGCTGCCTGTGAAGGCCGCGTTATCTACGTTTCTTTTCCGCACTTTGATTTATTGTAAGGACTATATGGACGTCTCAGACGTATGATGTAATCGACTATTATTTCCCCTTTTAATACTATTTGAGCACTGTGTGATGATGTCCATATTATGTAACTGTTGTGTACGTGAATAACTGATCCTGGCACGTACATGGTTCGCATTCGGTTTGCCTTCTAAAAACCGGGTGTGACATAAGTGGTATCAAAGCCGTGCTGACTGTAGGACCGCTAACCTAGAGTAGAATGGTCGTTCTAAGGATTATAGACCCCTGTCCCTGCCTTGACTTTGGTATCCCTTCAAAAGTTGGTCCTACTGACCAAACCTATGTTCTACTATATATTACACCTTGCTGAAAATTTTGTTTATCCTGATCCTTCATTTATTTATAATTCATTATTATTCTGATCCTTCATTTATTTATGATTCATTATTTGCTGGTCATATTAATTCTGTTCTCACCCTTTTGCTTGCGATGTCTTTTGTAGATGGCTCGACTTAGACACACTGCACGAAAGTCCGTCATCCCCTTCTTACCCTCCCGCCTTGCTGAGCGTCCGCTTCGCCGTCCCGTGGCCGGACAGTCCAGCCACTTGGAGAGACTGCACCACCGCCTGCATGAGGAGCAGGAACGTCGACGACAGGAGCAGCAGGGCTCTTTCTTCTCGCTCCAACAGGAGATAGAGTCTGTGAGGAGCTGCTCTCCTGTGCTTCCCCTGGAGGCGCCCCCTGCACCACCACTGGGCGTCCCAGCTTCTGGAGTAGCTGTTGGAGGAGACCCAGACGACGGAGGTGGCGACGACAGCCCGAGCCACGACCTCGACCTCTCTAACCATGAGCCGGAAGGATGGGTTGCTCGACCCATCACTCGCGACGCTGCTCGCGGGTGTCACTTCCACGACGCGCTCGACACCCTGCTGCGTCGGGCACTTGACCGACGTACTTGGTCCATCGAGTATCGCTGTGTGGTCTACCAGCATAGTCGCGGGGTCTACCCGGACCGCTGGGAGGCGACCTGCTTGGTGCGCCGTCCGGAGAACAGTCTCCAGGGCGCGGAGGCTTGCTCAGAGCACTATTCTATCTCTGAGCGGGACTCAGCTGAGGCAGCCATGCAGGATGCTGCACGGCGTGCGCTTTCGCACTACTGCTCGGTTCTCGGTGGGGTAGCTGACGGTCTCGACCTGAAGTATTACCCCCGCCGTCCATCTGGCAGCACAGGAGGCGTGATTGTTTCACCTGCTGGTGAGGACAATCCTAGGTTGAGCAGCACAGTCAACCTAGCCGCCGTGCTAAACACGGAGCTGGACCATGCATTAGACGAGCTGAGTAGGGCTCGTGCTGAGATCGCCCTGCTGCGGGCTGAGCGCGCGGAGCGTCGTCACTTGGATGATGGTTCCCCCGCTCCCGTTGGGACTCAGCACCCGTACCGCTCACCTCGGCGTGGACTCCAGTCTTATGGCAATCCCGACTGCAAGACCAAGATAAATCTAGGACCATAGATCGTTAGAGTTGGATCTTGTAATTAATACAAAATATATACATAGAAGCTTCAGTCTTAGCGTTAGTCTCGGTCTTAGTTAGTCTTAGTTAGACAGGGTAGTTTGCTATATCCTGTGCATTTATGTTTGTCATGATGAACTATATTTGGTTTGGATCTTTGTAATGATTGTCACCAGAGTGTGGGTTTCCCCTGCATTTTGGTTTACCTATTATGTTAATGGAGTTAGTTATATAGTTGGGAAAACCTTTATTCTACTTTCCTCTTTATCTGAGAAGCTGTGTGGTCTGTGTTGGAGATCAGTGAAGATGCTCATCTGTTCAGTGCTGTTGGAGAATTCTACACTCTTTTCTTATGCTGCAAGATTTGCCAGATCAGTTCTGATGTGTGGTTGCGTTCTGCAGATGTCAGAGAACAGGCGCAGAGGAGGAAGGCGTGCTCAGCAGGAGCAAGCCGCCCCGCAGGATGAGGTGCCCCAGCAGCAGCACCTGCCGCCCCCGCCCCCGATGTCGATCGAGCAGATGTTTCTGATGCAGACTCAGGCAGTTCAGGCCATCGGTCAGACTCTGGCCGCCATTCAGCAGCAGCAGCAGCAAGCACCACCCCAGCCCCAGATGCCTCAGATGCCCAGAGACAAGCGTGCTGAATTCATGAGAGGTCATCCACCAACGTTCGCTCACTCTTCTGACCCCATGGATGCTGAGGATTGGCTGCGCACTGTGGAGCGGGAGTTGCATACCGCTCAGTGTGATGACAGGGAGAAAGTCTTGTATGGTCCCCGTCTGTTGAGAGGAGCAGCCCAATCATGGTGGGAGTCTTACCTCGCCACCCATGCCAACCCCGATGCCATCACCTGGGAAGAGTTCAGAGGTAGCTTTCGTCAGTACCATGTGCCTGCAGGTCTGATGACAGTGAAGAAGGAGGAGTTCCTGGCCCTTAAGCAAGGGTCATCGTCTGTCAGTGAGTATCGAGACAGGTTTCTGCAGTTGTCTCGCTATGCTCCTGAAGATGTCAACACCGACGCCAGGCGACAGTACCGTTTTCTGAGAGGCTTGGTTGACCCTCTGCAGTATCAGCTGATGAACCATACCTTCCCGACATTCCAGCACCTGATTGACAGAGCAATCATGACAGAAAGGAAGCGTAAGGAGATGGAAGATCGTAAGCGCAAGATCAGTGGACCCCAGCCTGGAAGCAGCAGTCGTCCTCATTTTTCAGGCAATCAACCTCAGCAGTTCAGGCAGAATCAGCGTCCACCTCAGCAGCATCAGCAGCGTCAGCAGTATCAGCAGTTCCAAAGGCAGTATCCTCAGCATCAGTATCAGAATCGTCAGAACCATCAGTCAGGAGGAGGTCAGTTTCAGAGGCAGAATCAGCAGACACCTCGTCTTCCTGCCCCCGCAACTCAGCAGAGCAATCAGGCAGCACCAGCTCAGGTTGGAAACAGAGCATGTTTCCACTGTGGAGAGCAAGGCCACTGGGTGATGCAATGTCCGAAGAAGGCAGCCCAGCAGCAGTCAGGCCCCAATGCCCCAGCAAAGCAGAATGTGTCCCAGCCTGGATCAGGCAACCGCCCTCAGCAGCGCTATAATCATGGAAGATTGAATCACTTGGAGGCTGAAGCAGCTCAGGAGACTCCCGGCATGACAGTAGGTATGTTCCCAGTCGATTCCCATATTGCAGAAGTGTTATTTGATACTGGAGCAACGCATTCTTTTATTACTGCATCATGGGTAGAAGCACATAATCTTCCAATTACTACCATGTCAACCCCCATTCAAATTGACTCAGCTGGTGGTAGAATTCGAGCTGATAGCATTTGTTTGAATGTAAGTGTGGAAATAAGGGGGATAGTGTTTCCCGCTAACCTTATAGTAATGGGTACTCAGGGAATAGATGTCATCCTAGGGATGAATTGGCTAGATAAGTATCAGGCAGTTATCAGTTGTGATAAAAGGACGATCAAGTTGGTGTCCCCACTAGGAGAGGAAGTGGTGACCGAGTTAGTCCCGCCTGAGCCGAAGAAAGGAAGTTGTTATCAGATGGCTGTCGATAGCAGTGAAGCAGACCCAATTGAGAGTATCAAGGTTGTGTCTGAATTCCCCGATGTGTTTCCAAAGGATTTACCGGGTATGCCACCAGAGCGGAAAGTTGAGTTCGCCATAGAGCTTCTTCCTGGAACCGCCCCCATCTTTAAGAGAGCTTACAGAATATCTGGACCAGAGTTGGTTGAGCTTAAGAAGCAGATTGATGAGCTGTCAGAGAAAGGTTACATCCGGCCAAGCACCTCGCCTTGGGCCGCCCCTGTTTTGTTTGTGGAGAAGAAAGATGGCACCAAGAGGATGTGTATCGATTATCGAGCTCTGAATGAAGTCACGATCAAGAACAAGTATCCCTTGCCCAGAATAGAAGATCTGTTCGACCAGTTGAGAGGAGCCAGTGTGTTCTCCAAGATTGACCTGAGGTCAGGTTATCATCAGCTCAGGATCCAACCTTCGGACATTCCGAAGACGGCATTCATTACCAAGTATGGGTTATATGAGTTCACGGTGATGTCTTTTGGTTTGACCAATGCACCAGCGTTCTTTATGAACTTGATGAACAGTGTATTCATGGATTATCTCGATAAGTTTGTGGTGGTATTCATTGATGACATTCTGGTTTATTCTCAAAGCGAAGAAGAGCATGCAGATCATTTGAGGATGGTATTGCAGAGATTGCGAGAGCACCAGTTGTATGCAAAGTTGAGCAAGTGTGAGTTCTGGATCAGTGAAGTCCTGTTCTTGGGTCACATAATCAACAAAGAAGGATTGGCTGTGGATCCGAAGAAAGTGGCAGACATTCTGAACTGGAAAGCGCCAACGGATGCTCGAGGAATCAAGAGCTTCATTGGAATGGCCGGATATTATCGGCGATTCATTGAAGGGTTTTCGAAGATTGCGAAACCAATGACAGCGTTGCTAGGCAACAAGGTTGAGTTCAAGTGGACCCAGAAATGCCAAGAAGCCTTCGAAGCGCTGAAAGAGAAGTTGACAACAGCGCCTGTCCTAGTCTTGCCTGATGTGCACAAGCCCTTCTCTGTGTATTGTGATGCTTGTTACACAGGTTTGGGATGCGTGTTGATGCAAGAGGGAAGAGTTGTGGCTTACTCGTCCCGACAGTTGAAGGTTCATGAGAAGAATTACCCAATCCATGATCTAGAGTTGGCAGCAGTGGTTCACGCACTGAAGACATGGAGGCACTATCTGTATGGACAGAAATGCGATGTTTACACAGATCACAAGAGTCTGAAGTACATATTCACTCAGTCAGAATTGAACATGAGGCAGCGAAGATGGTTAGAGTTGATCAAAGACTATGAGTTGGAGATCCATTACCATCCAGGCAAAGCAAACGTAGTGGCAGATGCTTTGAGCAGAAAGAGTCAAGTCAATCTGATGGTCGCTCGTCCGATGCCTTATGAGTTGGCCAAGGAGTTCGACAGGTTGAGTCTCGGATTTCTGAACAATTCGCGAGGAGTCGCAGTTGAATTGGAACCTACCTTCGAGCGCGAAATCAAAGAAGTGCAGAAGAATGATGAGAAGATCAGTGAGATCCGGCGACTGATTCTAGATGGCAGAGGCAAAGATTTTCGAGAAGATGCAGAAGGTGTGGTATGGTTCAAAGACCGCCTGTGTGTTCCCAATGTCCAGTCCATTCGGGAGTTGATTCTTAAGGAAGCTCATGAGACAGCTTATTCGATTCACCCTGGCAGTGAGAAGATGTATCAGGATCTGAAGAAGAAATTCTGGTGGTATGGAATGAAGAGGGAAATCGCAGAGCACGTGGCTATGTGCGATAGTTGTCGAAGAATCAAGGCCGAACACCAGAGACCAGCTGGATTGTTGCAACCGTTGCAGATCCCTCAGTGGAAATGGGATGAAATCGGTATGGATTTCATAGTCGAATTGCCTCGCACTCGAGCCGGCTACGATTCCATTTGGGTAGTAGTGGACCGTTTAACCAAGTCAGCCCACTTCATACCTGTCAAGACCACCTACAGCAGTGCCGTATTGGCAGAGCTGTATATGTCTCGGATCGTTTGTCTTCATGGTGTGCCAAAGAAGATAGTGTCAGACAGAGGAACGCAGTTCACCTCTCATTTCTGGCAGCAGTTGCATGAAGCTTTGGGCACACATCTGAATTTCAGTTCAGCTTATCATCCGCAGACAGATGGCCAGACCGAAAGAACCAATCAAATTCTTGAAGATATGTTGAGAGCCTGTGCGTTGCAAGATCAGTCTGGATGGGACAAAAGATTGCCTTATGCAGAGTTTTCCTATAACAACAGTTACCAGGCCAGTTTGAAGATGTCACCATTTCAAGCGCTTTATGGAAGGAGTTGTAGAACTCCGTTGCAATGGGATCAGCCTGGAGAGAAGCAAGTGTTTGGGCCAGACATTTTGCTTGAAGCCGAAGAGAACATCAAGATGGTCCGAGAGAATCTGAAGGTAGCGCAATCGAGGCAGCGAAGCTATGCAGACACAAGAAGAAGAGAGCTGAGTTTTGAAGTCGGAGACTTTGTCTATCTGAAAGTGTCACCGATCAGAGGAGTCAGAAGGTTCGGAATCAAAGGCAAGCTAGCACCCCGCTACATTGGTCCGTACCAGATTCTCTCAAAGCGTGGAGACGTGGCTTATCAGCTCAGCCTGCCAGAGAATTTGTCAGTTGTGCATGATGTCTTTCATGTGTCTCAGTTGAAGAAGTGCTTGCGTGTGCCAGAAGAGCAGTTGCCAGTGGAAGGTCTGGAAGTCCAGGAGGACTTGACCTACGTTGAGAAGCCAGCTCAGATCCTTGAGGTTGCAGATAGAGTCACCCGAAGGAAGACCATCAGAATGTGCAAGGTCAGATGGAGTCACCACTCTGAGGAAGAAGCAACCTGGGAGCGTGAAGATGATTTGATGGCCAAGTACCCAGAGCTCTTTGCTAGCCAGCCCTGAATCTCGAGGGCGAGATTCTTTTAAGGGGGATAGGTTTGTAACGCCCCGAATTTTGCAGTTGATTTTTTTCTTTTCTTTACTCGCCAAAATTCGGGCGTTACCTTTTCTTTTTCTTTTTCCCTCGCTAAACCTTGACCTTTTCCAAAGTTCTAGCGGGACTCGGTTTGGATTTCCCGTGTAAGAAAAACTCTAAAGATACTTTGTGTTGTTTGATGCACCATGCCGAACCTTGCATTTCTTTTGATTGCTTTGAAAGTGCAAATGCATTCATCTAAAAGATCGGATTTCGGAAACAGGGAAATAATCTTTTCTTTTCTCTTTCTCTCTCTTTCTCTCTCCTCTTTTTCTCTCTCTCCCGCGCCGTGGGCCGACCCCGGCCGGCCCAGGCCCCTGTGCGCCCCCTCTTGGGCCCCAAGAGGCCCAGCCGCCCCCCCACCTCCCCTTTTCCCCTAACCCTCTCCCTCTCATTTTCTCTCTCTCCCTAAGCCGCCGCCGCCCTACCTCCTTGCCCTAGGCCGCCGCCGCCGCCCCTTGCCCGGCCGCGCCCCCTCGCCGTCGGCCACCCCCGCTGGTGAGCCCCCCTCCCCCCTCCTCCCTCCTCCCTCCTTCCCCCTCCCCTCCTCTCTCCCCCATTCGGCCATGGCTCAGCCGCCCGCCCCTGGCCGCCCGTCCCTGGCCGCGCCGGCCCTGGCCGCGCCGCCCGGCCGCCCCCGGCCGCCCCCTGGCCGGCCACGGCCCCTCCCCGGCCAGCCCCCCTCGGCCGCGCCCCCCTCGCCCGCCTGGCCCCTGGCCGCCAGCTCGGCCGGCCTTGGCCCCAGCTCAGCCGCCCCGGCCCCCAGTTCGGCCGCCCTCCCCACGCGCCCGCCCCAGCTCGGCCGCCCAGCCCAGGGCCGGTTCAACCGCCCCTAGGGCCGGTTCAACCGCCCCCCCCTCTGTTTTTTTTATTTTTTTTATTTTATTTTATTTACTTTCTGTGATCATAATTACTTTGTTTTAGGTAGGCTGATCATTGTTCATGCTATGGAAAATAGGAAGTTTAATTTAAAATTCCGTTATGCTATTAATTCACGTAGTTAATTGTTTATCTCGTGCAATGTTGATCAACTAAAAATGATTGGGTTCCCATTAGTATATATATATAACAGAATTCTTTTGTTAAGAATCAATGGTAACTAATCATTAGTGCATAACCTTTAAACCCCTGCGAGATCTTTCCCGTTTCTTTCTAACCATAACAAATGCGATATCGAATGTCATACTTGATGCATATTCGCTTCACTTGTTCCCTTGTATGGTGTACTGTTCTTCTGTATTAAATATGTGGATGTATGTATGTTTGCGCTCGCATAGAGAACGATCCGGTCGAAGAGCCCGAGGAATTCGCAGGAGAAGCCCCTGAGCAGCAGTCGGTTGGTGGAGGCAAGTGTCCTTTGACCTATTTCTGTCCTATTCATTCTTTAATTCACCTCCCGCATTACACATTTATACCTAAGGATTGACTAGCTTTTGTTATCCATGTCCTTGTTTACCTATTTGGGTCAGATTATTACTGCTTAGTCTGATGCTATTGCTCAACTCTAATCAATGAACATGATGTGATTATTTATGATACGCTGTTTTCCCTTCTTATTTATGATCATACTTGTGGCATTTAAGGGGACTCGAGCGGTTTCTCGAGTGCCTCTCCGTAAGGACCTGTTCAATGGATGACCGCCCGGGAAAACAGTGCAACCATGAGGGTGGAATGGGACGCCCTTAGCTGAATAATTAGAGGAACCGGGGTGTAGTTCGCTTAGCCGTTGTGCCGTCAATGGGGCTCGGTGTATGCGGCTCGCTCTGCCAAGGTTGATTTGTCCCTTGGGGAGGAGTGCGGTACATTTAGGAAACCTAACGGGCGGCTACAGCCTCGGGGAATCTTTGTAAAGGCTTCATAGTGAATCCCTAGCCATTCACCTTGGGAGTGAATAAGGGTCTTGCAAGCCCGGGCTAGAGAGGGAATCACGGCTTGTGGGTAAAGTGCGCAACCTCTGCAGAGTGTTATGAAACTGATATATCAGCCGTGCTCGCGGTTATGAGCGGCCAAGGGAGCTCCAGAGATTAGTGATACTTGATCAGAGATATTTTGGTACAGGTGGCAATGAGGTTGATGATTCTGATTCTGATTATGGTAATGGTAAGTGGTATTCTTTCCGTTTGGAAAGGATACATTGGGTTAATAACTTGGGTTAATGTTAAAACCTGGCTCTCTACTAGTAAGTAATAACCTGACCAACTAAAAGCAACTGCTTGACTTATCCCCACATAAAGCTAGTCCACTACAGCCAAACGGGATACTTGCTGAGTATGTTGATGTGTACTCACCCTTGCTCTACACACCAAACCCCTCCCAGGTTGTCAGCATTGCAACCACTGCTCAGGAGAAGATGAAGCTGTGGAAGGAGACTTCCAGGAGTTCCAAGACTACGACGAGTTCTAGGTGTGGGTTAGCGGCAACCCCCAGTCGGCTGCCTGTGAAGGCCGCGTTATCTACGTTTCTTTTCCGCACTTTGATTTATTGTAAGGACTATATGGACGTCTCAGACGTATGATGTAATCGACTATTATTTCCCCTTTTAATACTATTTGAGCACTGTGTGATGATGTCCATATTATGTAACTGTTGTGTACGTGAATAACTGATCCTGGCACGTACATGGTTCGCATTCGGTTTGCCTTCTAAAAACCGGGTGTGACACCTGTGCTTGTGAGGAAGAAAGGGGGGAAATGGCGGATGTGTGTAGACTACACTGGTCTCAACCAAGCATGTCCGAAGGTTCCCTACCCTCTACCTCGCATCGATCAAATCGTGGATTCCACTGCTGGGTGCGAAACCCTGTCTTTCCTCGATGCCTACTCAGGGTATCATCAAATCAAGATGAAAGAGTCCGACCAGCTCGCGACTTCTTTCATCACGCCCTTCGGCATGTACTGCTATGTCACCATGCCGTTCGGCTTGAGGAACGCGGGTGCAACGTACCAGCGGTGCATGAACCATGTGTTCGGCGAACACGTCGGTCGCACGGTCGAGGCCTACGACGATGACATCATAGTCAAGACAAGGAAAGCCTCCGACCTTCTCTCCGACCTTGAAGTGACATTCCGGTGTCTCAAGGCAAAGGACGTCAAGCTCAATCCCGAGAAGTGTGTCTTCGGGGTGCCCCGAGGCATGCTCCTGGGATTCATCTTCTCCGAGCGGGGCATCGAAGCCAACCCGGAGAAGATCGCAGCCATCACCAGCATGGGGCCCATCAAGGACTTAAAAGGCGTACAGAGGGTCATGGGATGTCTCGCGGCCTTGAGCCGTTTCATCTCGCGCCTCGGCGAAAGAGGCCTGCCTCTGTACCGTCTCTTAAGGAAGGCCGAGTGCTTCACTTGGACCCCCGAGGCCGAGGAAGCTCTCGGGAACCTGAAGGCGCTCCTCACCCAGGCGCCCGTCTTGGTACCCCCAGCTGATGGAGAAGCCCTCTTGGTCTACGTCGTCGCTACCACTCAGGTGGTTAGCGCCGCGATCGTGGTCAAAAGGCAAGAAGAGGGGCATGCATTGCCCATTCAGAGGCCAGTTTACTTCGTCAGCGAGGTGCTGACCGAAACCAAGATCCGCTACCCACAAGTTCAGAAGCTGCTGTATGCAGTGATCCTGACGAGGCGAAAGTTGCGACATTACTTCGAGTCTCATCCGGTAACTGTGGTGTCATCCTTCCCCCTGGGGGAGATCATCCAGTGCCGAGAGGCCTCGGGACGGATCGCAAAGTGGGCGGTGGAAATCATGGGCGAGACAATCTCGTTCGCCCCTCGGAAGGCCATCAAGTCCCAGGTACTGGCGGACTTCGTAGCCGAATGGGTCGACACACAGTTGCCGACGGCTCCGATCCAACTGGAGCTCTGGACCATGTTTTTCGACGGGTCACTGATGAAGACGGGAGCCGGCGCGGGCCTGCTCTTCGTCTCGCCCCTCGGGAAACACCTGCGCTACGTGCTGCGCCTCCATTTCTCGGCGTCCAACAATGTGGCTGAGTACGAAGCTCTGATCAACGGATTGCGAATCGCCATCAAGCTAGGGGTCTGACGCCTCGACGCTCGCGGCGACTCGCAGCTCGTCATCGACCAGGTCATGAAGAACTCCCACTGCCGCGACCCGAAGATGGAGGCCTACTGTGATGAGGTTCGACGCCTGGAAGACAAGTTCTACGGGCTCGAGCTTAACCACATCGCCCGGCGCTACAACGAGACTGCGGACGAGCTAGCAAAGATAGCCTCGGGGCGAACGACGGTTCCCCCGGACGTCTTCTCCCGGGATCTGCACCAACCCTCCGTCAAGATCAGCGACACGCCCGAGCCCGAGGCGCCCTCGGCCCTGTCCGAGGTAACCTCGGCCCAGCCCGAGCCGTCCTCGGTTCAGCCCGAGGAACCCTCGGCTCCCGAGGGCGAGGCGCTGCGCATCGAGGAGGAGCGGAGCGGGGTCACGCCTGATCAAGATTGGCAGGCCCCGTACCTGCAATATCTCCGCCAAGGAGAGCTACCCCTCGACCAGGCCGAGGCACGGCGGGTAGCGCGACGCGCCAAGTCGTTCGTCTTGCTGGGCGATGAGAAGGAGCTCTACCACCGCAGCCCCTCGGGCATCCTCCAGCGGTGAATCTCCATCGCCGAAGGTCAGGAACTCCTGCAAGAGATACACTCGGGGGCTTGCGGCCATCACGCAGCGCCTCGAGCCCTTGTCGGGAACGCTTTCCGGCAAGGCTTCTATTGGCCGACGGCGGTGGCTGACGCCACTAGAATTTCATATAGAAGAAAAAGAATGCCATAATCATAATATCAGGTTCGAAATGAAGGTAACATGGTGACAAGGATCCCACAGATTCCAAAAGTTCACAGGATTACATTAATCAGGGGAAAGTACCCACAAGCCTAGTCCAAAATATGATATTACTAAGCTCACATAGGTTTCTATCCACCTAAAATGTCGAAGTGACTGCTTAACCCTGAGCGGTGGAAGCGACACTGGATGCGGGTGAAGGGGGCATCGCGGAGGTAGTCCCATTGGCACCAGGGGCTGGTCCTAGCTCCTCGGGAGCCTCTTCTCCCTCGCTTCCTGCTTCATTGGCCTCCATCTCCAGGTGGTGCATGTCCAAGTGGTCGTTTGCTTCCTCGAGTTCCCTCTGCACATCGTGAAGCTGGTTCTCCAAGACATCAATGGTGTTGTCTCGGATCTCCACTTGCTGCTCCAGGGTAGCGATACGCTGGTTCAGCCTCTCCACCTGCAGATCCTTTTCCACCAACTCTGTGGATAGGTCGACCACAAAATCTTCCCGACTGTCGAGAGTGAGCTTGGCAGTCCGAGCGGTGTTAGCAAGAAGTGTCATAGCATCGCTCTGAAAGGCCTGAAGGCGGTACAGCGCACTCATGCACTGAACAGTGACCCTCCCAACCAAGTCAGGATACATGGCCCACACGTCCTTCACATGGCTCACGCGGTTACACCACATGGGATCATCCTTCTTCTCAGCAGGGAAGAGTCCCAAGGGGTGCATCACCATCTCCAGGGGATGATAGCCACAGAAAGTCGTCAGAGCCTTCATGGCTGCTGCCTCAACGGTGTCGTCCGTCCTGAGTCCGATCGTCTCAGAGTCAAGAGAACGCCAACCCGGCTGAAGGGGATGAGCCTCCAAAGTCAGCCAGACCCGACAACGAGGTACCCGATGCTCCTCATACAACTGCACCGTGTACAAAGGGGGCGTAGGGTAACCGGCGGAGTTAAGCACTTCCCACAAGATGGAGGGAAAGCCATCGCGAGAAAGGAAGTCGGAACTGAAACGAGAGTCTCCTCCACTAGCGGGGGTGGGTGAATTCATCTGCGGAAGGGAATCAAAGATAAAGATTATGGTGGAAGGAAAAAGAAAAAGAGAGCCCAAATGGTTTTAAGAAAAAAAAAGGGGTTAGCTCCAATTTTAATTCCTCCTTATGTTTTATAATGCATGCATGCTGGAAGAAACGTTGCCTCTCAAAAAGAAAATAGGGTGCCTTTTTAGGGCATCCTAAAATATAGGTATTGGCCCACGGGGCCTAATTAATTAGCCACCTATTTCCCTCTATGCCTAAGGCCTTTCGTCCTAGGTCTAGCGGTCCAGTCCTGACGATCTATAGCAGTTTCTAGGCAAGTTTTAGATTTTGAAAATTGGTATTCATGGTTTATTGTTCTTCTCTGTGGTGGAATTTGCTCCGATACCAGCTGTGGCAGAACCACCCGAATTATTCCAGCTTAAGTGCCTAGGTCATGCCTCAAGGGCCGTGACACACTTAAATCGGAATAACCCGTTAGTCCTTCAGATCTAGTCTGATAGAGCCACTTAACCAGGATCAAATTCCACGATCTAACTCGAAGGTGAGTCACAGAAGAAATACAATAAAACAGGAATCCTCAAATTAAGTACTGAATTATTACATAAATCGGAGTTCTGGAGTAGCAAATAAAGTTTGTTAAGTAAAGTGCAGCGGATAATCGATGTCGTCGGTAATGAGGAAATGGGCAAGGCCTAGCCCACTACTCCTCATGCTCCTCTCCTGCCGGAGCAGCATCCCACTCGACCGTCCAACCCGGTGGCAGGGTGGTTGGCCAAGTCACACCATCAACCAAATCCTGCATGGTACCTGCAAAAATGGTGCCACAAGCAAGGCTGAGTATACTAATACTCAGCTAGACTTACCCGGTGTGAGGAGTCTACTCCTCTACCTCTAGACTATGCAGCTGTTTGGCTGAGGGGTTTGGTTTGCCAAAAGCACTAGCCGAGTCTAAAAACAAGTTTTAGCTTTTCCAATTCTAGTATCATTAATTCAGCTAAGTTTGCTCTTTCTAAGCATACATGGTAACAATCATTTAGTTCAATCAACAAGTTATCTCATGTAACCACATTTCACTTCTTACTCGATGCAGTACAAGGAATCAAGCAGTCTCATTAGCTGCGAGAAGCAGACGATTCGAATCGAGTTTTTAAACCTTGCAAGGTAAACCTAAACACACGGCATGGCAGGGTATTCCGACCCTACACATGACAACCGTCCCCATCGATTCCCCGTTCGCGTCCAGGCCTCACCGCCTTGGCATACAATGCTCCACTGACCCCGGCTGCCGCCGTGCAGTGACCGCACTTGTACCCACCATAGCTAGCATGGGAGAACCAGTCTCAGGTCGCATGAGGGATAAAGTCCGCGCCCGGCTTCACTCAGGTACTAGGTTTACCGGTTACCATTTTTCCCGGCATGTGTTTAGTACGTTCAAAAGCTTGACTCAGGTATCCACACATTAATCCTTAATTCATTTCCCATCTCATGGACAAGGCATCCTCCCTGGATCCAAGTCCATAGACCAACATATAACCCATTATTAAGATGAATACAATCAATTCCTGACCTCGCGCGAGTGCTAAAAAAATCACTCGACTTCTACCGAGATCCTGATTAGCAAGCAGCTACTCGACCTATCATACTAGTATTCATCTCAAAAAGGAGTCCTAAATTCATGCATCTAGAGGTTTCAAGCAACTCCTACACTTAAGTGCACATTACAAACCTACAAGCATTAAGTGTAGTAAAGTAGCATATAATAATAGGTTATGCATAAAACCGGGGCTTGCCTTCAATTGCTGGGGCTACGGGGAGATCCTCAATAGCAGCCTCTGAAGCCTGCTCCTGGTCCTCTTCTTGGACAGGTCCTGGCTCGGGGATGAGCACGTACTCTCCGTCGGCAATATTACAATCTAATGAATGTAATGCGTAAGATATATGCATGATATGATATGTGCTTTTAGAAATCACAACTTAAAAGGTGTATGATCTTTCTTGAGTTAAACAAGTTAACTTTACTTATGCAAGACCCTTGGGTGGTATACTTGGTAAATTAAGTTAAACTTTAGCTAAGGCAAGTGGTAGGTTTTACTTTTAGGGGTTCCACTGAATTCTTTTTAAGTCTTAGGGATAATGATAAGTACTCAAGTTAGACTTATTGAGGCGGGGTTTATTTCCTCTTTCCTTTTTCTTTATTCTCTTTAATGTTTTGGAGTAGGTTTGAACTACAAGTTGCTTTTATAAAATTCTAAAAATTCTGCAAAAATTACAGTGGCTTGCTACTGGTGCATGTTTCTTTTTCTTAAAATTTGGGGATCAGAAAGTGAATAGTTTTCTCTGCACAAAATTATTAAACTCTAGGGTAGAAGAGGTACTTTGAACTACAACTACTATTTAACAGTGGGTAATTCTTCAGAACTTATTTTTGCTGGCTTTTAGGTGTTATAACATGACTTGATACAAATTTCTAGCCATTAATACCTTTTAATTATTTTTCTATGGTTTTCTCAAGTTTCTAGCCAAATGGGTGCTTTCTACTACCACTATACTTGAAAAATATCAAACAACAAAGTTCTTATTTTTCTTAGTTATTGTTTTGTGCAAGAGCAATCATTCTGAAGTTTGGCATCTTTTTGCTTAAGGGAAGGGGTGGGGTGCATTATTTGAATTAAATGGCCTTTCCCTTAAATCATTAGCAATTGGTAAGAGTTTGCCTCCTTTTCATGGGTTTGCATTTTTCTTTGGTGGTCTACCTCATCATAGACTTAGCTAATTTTTGGTTGCCCATTATCACATTATTTGAGGTTGTTCATGATTTAGTTGGAAAATGTCTTATTATCACTTTACATTTATTTTCCTTACTTAGAAAGTTGGACTGAGGTGCTCTGTATTTTTGTAGTGGGGCTCTGGTGGTTATAGGTTCACTGGATTTTTGTTAAGCATTTTGGTTATGGTTTTGCCTCTTTAATAATTGATTTCCAGTCTTATTTAGGCTAAATAATTCATTGTAATTTAACACTTGTCCAGATTAATAGTCTCTGTATTTTTCCTAGGTTCTTTGTTTCATAAGTAAACTAGGAAAAATAATATTAGTCACTGTTCATCAATTTCTAATACCCTTCTGATTTTCTCTAAGTTTTGGACAAAACATCTTTAAATGAGAAAATACATCATAATTTCTAATGCTGGGGTTCCTACTATTTTTAAACAGTGTCTAACAGAGGTTTGAATACCCACAAATTTTCTTAAGTCTAGTACAGAAGAAAAACTAATTTTCCTTGATTAAATAAGGTTTAGGGGGTTTCTGTTTTTAATTTTAAACTCTAAAATTTTGAACAGAAAGCATAGGGTTTACTATTTTTAAATGATAGATTGTAATATTCAGAGGCTAGCAAAATTGGTTTGACAATTTTTGAGTAAGAATTCATCAAGTTATGAATTTTACAAGTTCTCTGGTTATTTTAAAAGAATTTCAGAATCGATTTAAATGAAAAACTACTTTGCACTGGGGTCCCTGGCGGTTTTCTAAGTTTTCCTCGCGAATCAGTCCTCAGGCTACTATTCACCAGAGTCTCTGACATTGCAGAAAACCCCTCGGGTTCTTCACCTCCTAACCCGAGGTCCTTAGCTTAACTTAAACAGTAGCCGCGGCGGGGAAAAGGGCGGAGGGGCTTACCGGCGGCGAGACTGTTCCGGTGAAGTGGTCGAGGATGAAGGGGTGGTCCTGGGGATCACAACGGTGTGCAGAACGCCGTCGGAGATGGCCGGAGTCGGTCGGTCCACGCGCGCAGGCGGGAATGCTCGTCGGCGGCGAGGAGACCGGCCTGGTCACGGCGAGGTAGTTCAATCAAACGGGTCAGGGAGGTCCACGGGATGCCAGAGAAGACATGAGCGAGAGGAATTGGGCGGAGACTCACCGGATAACTCGGTCCACGCGCGGCGGCGGATGACCGAAGTCCGGCGAAGTCGATCTCGGGCCTCCGGTGAAGTCCGGCTAGGTCCGAGGGCTTGGCGAGCTTCACGGGCTACTGGTGGAGCTGGCCGAAGCACTGGCTTGGCTTGAGGACGGCTGGGGGGAGCTGGCCACGGTGGCCGAAGCTCGGGCGGCAATGGCGGGCGGAAAACAAGCTCGCCGGAGCTAAGGGAAGTGGCTGGCCGGTGCGGGTGAGTGCGGGGCGAAGTGAGGCGCGCCTGGGGAGGCTTTATAGGCGCGGGCGGGCACGGCCGAGGGCGAGGATGCGCGGCGGACGCGACTGGTCGCCGGGGAGCGCGCGTGCGCGGGTTGGGCGAGCTCTGGCACGCCGGCCAGGGTCGAACACGTGGGAGCACGCGTTCTGCCCAAGTTCTGGCGCGTGTAGTCGCTCATCCGAGCCTGCTCTCGCCTTGGTCAATGCACAAAACCTCTTCCCCTCCCTACAAGCTACCATTCTTGTGTGGAGGTCATAGGATTTTGCCTACTGGTTGCAGAGATATGGAGCCAGGAAATCTGGTCTGTCTCCCTGCGCAAATCCGAGGCAAATCCAAGGTTTAGTCGTGTCTAGGGCTCGCGTCCCAATGCCATCTTCTGGCACACGACAGAGGGGTTAGTTAGGCACATTTTTGTCAATGGGGCCATTAGGATTCGAGTTAGGGATCAAGGTGAACATCCCTGATCTTTGGATCAAGGTCTGATTTTCAGAAATCTGAAATTCAGAATTTTCATTAAGTCCACACATGGAAAGCTTGATTTGGGGTTTTATTTGAGCTATTTTGGCTAAGCTTTCTCAACCTTTCTTGTTGCCCATTAAATATACTTCAATTTTTATAATTGGCTCAACTCAAAATTTTAAACTTTTCACTCCCTTTTCCTTACTTTTTGAATTTTTGCTCATGAGGCTCATTTAGGATTTTTAAACTAGGGTTGCATAATCTGATCTTTTAAGGGACTTATTTGCTTTGATCATGACACTTTTAAGTATATACTTGGTGACTTCATTATTTCTTAAGTTATTTTGATGCTCATGCTTACTTTGGTTCACATAAAATAATGGCTCTTGGTTTGGCTTTTGAAAGAAAAACCCTGAGTGACACTGGGGTGTCACAGCCTTCCCCCCTTAAAGGAATCTCGTCCCGAGATTTGGGCCAGAGTCCTCCCGGGGTAAAGCGAAGGGTGAGACTTATAGGAAATGGGTGATTATTGTCATTACTAGGATAAACTGTTCTTCGAATGTCATTCTCTTTGCAACTTCAGAAGGAAGTCCTTTTAAGTTTTTCCTTATAGTTACTTCATTCTGATTTAAGATCATATTTTTGGAAATTAGATTCGAAAGGCAGGAGGAGGGGTTGGGGGTGATTACATACCAGCTTCCTTAGGTAGGCAATCGGGAAAGTTGGATCTCAGGAATTCCTCGGTTTCCCAAGTAGCTTCCTCCTCTGAGTGATTACTCCACTGGACCTTGAACATCTTGATCGATTTAGCCCGAGTTGATCTTTCCTTGCAATCCAGAATCTTGGAGGGGTACTCTTGGTACGAGAGATCTGGCTCTATCTCCAATTCTGGCTCTGCTAAGATTTCAGTCGGCAATCGAACACATTTCTTCAGCTGAGACACATGGAAAACATTGTGAATGGCAGACATCTTTGAAGGTAACTTCAGCTTGTATGCCACGGGTCCACATGCTTCTATGATCTCATAAGGTCCAATGTAACGAGGGGCTAGCTTGCCTTTGATCCCAAACCTCTGCATTCCCTTGGTGGGTGATACCTTGAGGTATACAAAACTTCCCACCTCGAACTGGAGAGGTTTCCTTCTTTTATCATGATAACTCTTCTGCCTGGCCTGAGCAGCTTCTAGATTCTTCCTGATTAGCTTGACTTTTCTTTCGACTTCAGTCACTAAATCAGGTCCAAAAACTTCTCTTTCACCAGACTGAGACCAATTGAGTGGTGTCCTGCACCTTCTTCCATAGAGAGCTTCAAAAGGTGCCATCTTTAGGCTGGATTGATAACTATTGTTATAAGCAAACTCTGCCAAGGAGAGGTGCTTATCCCAGTTCTTGCCACAATCGATCGCACAAGCTCTCAGCATATCTTCTAGGATTTGGTTTACCCTTTCCGTCTGACCGTCAGTCTGTGGGTGGTAAGCTGAATTCCTGATTAGCTTGGTTCCCAAAGACTTTTGCAATTGTTCCCAAAATCTGGCAACAAATTGGGCTCCTCGGTCAGAAACAATGGTCCGAGGTAATCCGTGCAAACACACGATCCGGTCAATATACAATTCTGCATACTTCTGAGCCTCATCAGTGGTGTGCACAGGAAGAAAATGTGCCACTTTTGTCAATCGGTCCACAATAACCCAAATTGAATCATGACGACGAGAGGTGTTGGGCAGACCCACAATGAAATCCATGCTGATGTCGTCCCACTTCCACGAAGGTACGGATAGTGGTTGCAAAGCTCCAGCTGACTTCAAGTGGCTTGCCTTTACCCTCTGACAGGTGTCACATTCTGATACATACTGGGCTATCTCCCTCTTCATTCTGGTCCACCAGTACAAAGGCTTCAAATCATGGTACATCTTGGTGCTTCCCGGATGCATAGAGAATTTGGAGAGATGAGCTTCATCCAAAATTTTCCTCTTGAGATCCTGGTCTTTAGGAATCACCAATCTGCTTTTGAACCATAACACACCCTTCTCATCCTGGCGGAAACAATTATACTTTTCAACCTTCTGATGGAGATTCTTCTTGATAAACTGCACTCCCTTGTCACTGAGCTGGGCCGTGATGATCTGGTCTTGCAAAGCTGGCTCAACAGAAACGTGAGACAAAGAACCGGAAGAAATCACTTCAATTTGCATCTTGCTCAACTCATCACACAAGGTGTTAATGCGAGAATCCATCAGAACACAGTTGCACTGCAACTTCCGACTCAAGGCATCAGCTACCACATTAGCCTTTCCTGGGTGATAATGTACCTACAGGTCATAATCCTTGATCAGCTCTAGCCATCTTCACTGTCTCATGTTAAGATCAGCCTGAGTAAAAATGTACTTAAGGCTCTTATGATCAGTGAAGATGTTGCAGTGGGTCCCGATTAGATAGTGCCTCCACATCTTCAATGCATGAACCACTGCTGCTAACTCAAGGTCATGAGTGGGATAATTTTGCTCATGAGGCCTGAGTGCTCTCGAAGCATAAGCAATGACTCGGTTGTCTTGCATTAAGACACAACCTAGCCCGGTGCCCGAGGCATCACAATATACATCAAAAGGTTTGCTGCTATCGGGTTGCGCCAATACTGGTGCTGTGGTCAGACGTTGCCTTAATGCATGGAAGGCATCTTCGCACTTCTGACTCCACACAAATTTTACTTCTTTCTTCAGCAACTCAGTAATAGGCTTCGCAATTCGAGAGAAGTCCGGAATAAATCTTCGGTAATAACCGGCTAATCCCAGAAAACTCCGAATCTGGCGAACAGTCGTTGGTGGCTTCCAGTTCATCACCTCTTGCACTTTATCAGGATCAACAGCTATTCCAGCTTGAGAGATAGTGTGACCCAAGAATTTGATTTCCTTTAGCCAAAAATCACACTTGGATAACTTGGCATAAAGGTGGTGCTCTCGCAGACGTTGAAGTACTACATGCAAATGCCCGGCATGCTCTTCTTCGTTCTTTGAGTACACCAGAATATCATCGATGAAAACCACCACGAACTTATCCAATTCCGGCATAAAAACAGAATTCATCAGATACATGAAATATGCTGGTGCATTAGTCAGCCCGAATGACATCACCAAGAATTCATATAGCCCATATCTGGTTGAGAATGCCGTCTTCGGAATATCACTCGCTCGTATTTTAATCTGATGGTAGCCAGAGCGAAGGTCTATCTTGGAAAACACCTTGGCTTCGACCAACTGGTCAAAGAGAACATCAATACGAGGCAAAGGATACTTGTTCTTGATAGTTACCGCATTAAGAGGGCGGTAATCTATGCACAGCCTCAAGCTTTCATCCTTCTTCTTCACAAACAGTGCTGGACATCCCCAAGGCGAAGTGCTTGGGCGAATGAAACCCTTATCCAGCAACTCTTGCAATTGCTTCTTCAATTCTGCCAACTCAGCGGGTGGCATTCGGTAGGGCCTCTTGGAAATTGGGGCCGTTCCCGGTTGCAATTCGATGGCGAATTCAATATCCCGGTCCGGTGGCATTCCTGGCAATTCATCAGGAAAGACATCTGCATACTCACAGACCACTGGGATCTTCTTCAGAGGTAGCTCCGTCATAGAGAAAGCACATGACTGAGAAGAACCCTGACTAGGCAAAATCAAGGTGAAATTCCCGCAGAAAGGAGAATTAACTTCCACGGTACGGTTGGCTACATCAAGCACAACTTGGTGCAAGGTCATCCAATTTGCCCCTAGAATAATATCCACATTCTCCAATCCCAACACAAGAAGAGTGGTTTTGATAATGTGGCTTCCCAGTTGAATAGGCACACTTTGGTTTAATTGATTAGTTGCAATTTTACCCCCAGGTGTGACTATCATGAATGACCCTTTTGAGTGAGAGAATGGCAGTTTACAATTAGCACTGAACTTTTGGCTAATGAAACTATGAGATGCACCAGAATCAAACAGAATTAAAGCAGGTTGATTATAAACTAAAAAGATACCAGTCATGATAGGAGCTCCTTCTGGCACTTCCTCTAGAGCAGTGAAGTTGAGCTTCCCTTGCCTGACTTGCACCTTCTGCTTTCTTCCCTTGTCTTGATTTGGTGCTGGCAGCTGCCTCTGCTGGTTCCTGGGACAATTCTTGGCATAGTGGCCCACATTGCCACAAGTGAAACACTTGTTCCCATTGCCCTGGCGGAACTGCTGCTGCTGCGGAGGCTGATTGTTCCTTGGGGCGGGAGCTGGGTAGCGGTTGGGTGTCGGCTGCTGCTGCTGCTGAGGTGGCCTGATCACCCATCTGCCTGCCTGCTGCTGAAAACCCCTGCTCTGATTGTGAGAAACAATCCGGAACCTCTGAGCTTGAGCGGATGGTGCTGCCATCGGTGCCTTTCTCTTCTTCTCTGCCCGGTGAGCAACAATGCAATCCTCCTGGGAGATGGCCATGTTGACCAACTCATTGAAGCTATCAGCCCGGACAGTGTTGAGTCGTTCCCGCAGCTTGGTATTGAGACCCCTGCGGAAGCGATCCCTCTTTTTCTCATCAGAATCAGCATGATACCCTGCATACTGGCATAAGTCGTTGAAGGCTTGCGCATACTGCAGTACCGTGCGGGTTCCTTGATTGAGGGCCAGAAACTCATTCAACTTCCGATCAAGAATGCCAGCTGGAATGTGGTGTCCTCTGAAGGCAGTCTTGAATTCCTCCCAAGATACCTCACGATCATCAGGGAGCATAGCACGGAAGTGATCCCACCAAGTCCGAGCAGATCCGCGAAGCTGCTGCGCGGCGAAGCGGGTCTTGGTAGCATCAGGGCAGTCTCCCGTGAGGAGGGGAAACTTGGACTCGACGACGCGAAGCCATACGTCGGCGTCCAACGGATCCTCTGCCTTGGTGAACAAGGGCGGCTGCGCGCTCAGAAACTCCTGGTATGTTGCCATAGCCGGAGGTCGCTGAGGCTGGCCTCCACCATGCTGCTGGGGGTGGGGCTGCCGCTGCAAGAGCTGTCGCAGAATCTCATTCTGCTGGGCCATCAGCTCCTGCACTGTGGGAGCTGGAGGGGGTGGCGGGGGAACCTGCTCGTTCTGCCCGCGACGCTGCCTAGCTGCCATCTGAAAACAGAGATTGTCGCCATTGTTATCCCAACTCACAATTTCGAACAGCAAGATATCATTTCATATAGAAGAAAAAGAATGCCATAATCATAATATCAGGTTCGAAATGAAGGTAACATGGTGACAAGGATCCCACAGATTCCAAAAGTTCACAGGATTACATTAATCAGGGGAAAGTACCCACAAGCCTAGTCCAAAATATGATATTACTAAGCTCACATAGGTTTCTATCCACCTAAAATGTCGAAGTGACTGCTTAACCCTGAGCGGTGGAAGCGACACTGGATGCGGGTGAAGGGGGCATCGCGGAGGTAGTCCCATTGGCACCAGGGGCTGGTCCTAGCTCCTCGGGAGCCTCTTCTCCCTCGCTTCCTGCTTCATTGGCCTCCATCTCCAGGTGGTGCATGTCCAAGTGGTCGTTTGCTTCCTCGAGTTCCCTCTGCACATCGTGAAGCTGGTTCTCCAAGACATCAATGGTGTTGTCTCGGATCTCCACTTGCTGCTCCAGGGTAGCGATACGCTGGTTCAGCCTCTCCACCTGCAGATCCTTTTCCACCAACTCTGTGGATAGGTCGACCACAAAATCTTCCCGACTGTCGAGAGTGAGCTTGGCAGTCCGAGCGGTGTTAGCAAGAAGTGTCATAGCATCGCTCTGAAGGGCCTGAAGGCGGTACAGCGCACTCATGCACTGAACAGTGACCCTCCCAACCAAGTCAGGATACATGGCCCACACGTCCTTCACATGGCTCACGCGGTTACACCACATGGGATCATCCTTCTTCTCAGCAGGGAAGAGTCCCAAGGGGTGCATCACCATCTCCAAGGGATGATAGCCACAGAAAGTCGTCAGAGCCTTCATGGCTGCTGCCTCAACGGTGTCGTCCGTCCTGAGTCCGATCGTCTCAGAGTCAAGAGAACGCCAACCCGGCTGAAGGGGATGAGCCTCCAAAGTCAGCCAGACCCGACAACGAGGTACCCGGTGCTCCTCATACAACTGCACCGTGTACAAAGGGGGCGTAGGGTAACCGGCGGAGTTAAGCACTTCCCACAAGATGGAGGGAAAGCCATCGCGAGAAAGGAAGTCGGAACTGAAACGAGAGTCTCCTCCACTAGCGGGGGTGGGTGAATTCATCTGCGGAAGGGAATCAAAGATAAAGATTATGGTGGAAGGAAAAAGAAAAAGAGAGCCCAAATGGTTTTAAGAAAAAAAAAGGGGTTAGCTCCAATTTTAATTCCTCCTTATGTTTTATAATGCATGCATGCTGGAAGAAACGTTGCCTCTCAAAAAGAAAATAGGGTGCCTTTTTAGGGCATCCTAAAATATAGGTATTGGCCCACGGGGCCTAATTAATTAGCCACCTATTTCCCTCTATGCCTAAGGCCTTTCGTCCTAGGTCTAGCGGTCCAGTCCTGACGATCTATAGCAGTTTCTAGGCAAGTTTTAGATTTTGAAAATTGGTATTCATGGTTTATTGTTCTTCTCTGTGGTGGAATTTGCTCCGATACCAGCTGTGGCAGAACCACCCGAATTATTCCAGCTTAAGTGCCTAGGTCATGCCTCAAGGGCCGTGACACACTTAAATCGGAATAACCCGTTAGTCCTTCAGATCTAGTCTGATAGAGCCACTTAACCAGGATCAAATTCCACGATCTCACTCGAAGGTGAGTCACAGAAGAAATACAATAAAACAGGAATCCTCAAATTAAGTACTGAATTATTACATAAATCGGAGTTCTGGAGTAGCAAATAAAGTTTGTTAAGTAAAGTGCAGCGGATAATCGATGTCGTCGGTAATGAGGAAATGGGCAAGGCCTAGCCCACTACTCCTCATGCTCCTCTCCTGCCGGAGCAGCATCCCACTCGACCGTCCAACCCGGTGGCAGGGTGGTTGGCCAAGTCACACCATCAACCAAATCCTGCATGGTACCTGCAAAAATGGTGCCACAAGCAAGGCTGAGTATACTAATACTCAGCTAGACTTACCCGGTGTGAGGAGTCTACTCCTCTACCTCTAGACTATGCAGCTGTTTGGCTGAGGGGTTTGGTTTGCCAAAAGCACTAGCCGAGTCTAAAAACAAGTTTTAGCTTTTCCAATTCTAGTATCATTAATTCAGCTAAGTTTGCTCTTTCTAAGCATACATGGTAACAATCATTTAGTTCAATCAACAAGTTATCTCATGTAACCACATTTCACTTCTTACTCGATGCAGTACAAGGAATCAAGCAGTCTCATTAGCTGCGAGAAGCAGACGATTCGAATCGAGTTTTTAAACCTTGCAAGGTAAACCTAAACACACGGCATGGCAGGGTATTCCGACCCTACACATGACAACCGTCCCCATCGATTCCCCGTTCGCGTCCAGGCCTCACCGCCTTGGCATACAATGCTCCACTGACCCCGGCTGCCGCCGTGCAGTGACCGCACTTGTACCCACCATAGCTAGCATGGGAGAACCAGTCTCAGGTCGCATGAGGGATAAAGTCCGCGCCCGGCTTCACTCAGGTACTAGGTTTACCGGTTACCATTTTTCCCGGCATGTGTTTAGTACGTTCAAAAGCTTGACTCAGGTATCCACACATTAATCCTTAATTCATTTCCCGTCTCATGGACAAGGCATCCTCCCTGGATCCAAGTCCATAGACCAACATATAACCCATTATTAAGATGAATACAATCAATTCCTGACCTCGCGCGAGTGCTAAAAAAATCACTCGACTTCTACCGAGATCCTGATTAGCAAGCAGCTACTCGACCTATCATACTAGTATTCATCTCAAAAAGGAGTCCTAAATTCATGCATCTAGAGGTTTCAAGCAACTCCTACACTTAAGTGCACATTACAAACCTACAAGCATTAAGTGTAGTAAAGTAGCATATAATAATAGGTTATGCATAAAACCGGGGCTTGCCTTCAATTGCTGGGGCTGCGGGGAGATCCTCAATAGCAGCCTCTGAAGCCTGCTCCTGGTCCTCTTCTTGGACAGGTCCTGGCTCGGGGATGAGCACGTACTCTCCGTCGGCAATATTACAATCTAATGAATGCAATGCGTAAGATATATGCATGATATGATATGTGCTTTTAGAAATCACAACTTAAAAGGTGTATGATCTTTCTTGAGTTAAACAAGTTAACTTTACTTATGCAAGACCCTTGGGTGGTATACTTGGTAAATTAAGTTAAACTTTAGCTAAGGCAAGTGGTAGGTTTTACTTTTAGGGGTTCCACTGAATTCTTTTTAAGTCTTAGGGATAATGATAAGTACTCAAGTTAGACTTATTGAGGCGGGGTTTATTTCCTCTTTCCTTTTTCTTTATTCTCTTTAATGTTTTGGAGTAGGTTTGAACTACAAGTTGCTTTTATAAAATTCTAAAAATTCTGCAAACATTACAGTGGCTTGCTACTGGTGCATGTTTCTTTTTCTTAAAATTTGGGGATCAGAAAGTGAATAGTTTTCTCTGCACAAAATTATTAAACTCTAGGGTAGAAGAGGTACTTTGAACTACAACTACTATTTAACAGTGGGTAATTCTTTAGAACTTATTTTTGCTGGCTTTTAGGTGTTATAACATGACTTGATACAAATTTCTAGCCATTAATACCTTTTAATTATTTTTCTATGGTTTTCTCAAGTTTCTAGCCAAATGGGTGCTTTCTACTACCACTATACTTGAAAAATATCAAACAACAGAGTTCTTATTTTTCTTAGTTATTGTTTTGTGCAAGAGCAATCATTCTGAAGTTTGGCATCTTTTTGCTTAAGGGAAGGGGTGGGGTGCATTATTTGAATTAAATGGCCTTTCCCTTAAATCATTAGCAATTGGTAAGAGTTTGCCTCCTTTTCATGGGTTTGCATTTTTCTTTGGTGGTCTACCTCATCATAGACTTAGCTAATTTTTGGTTGCCCATTATCACATTATTTGAGGTTGTTCATGATTTAGTTGGAAAATGTCTTATTATCACTTTACATTTATTTTCCTTACTTAGAAAGTTGGACTGAGGTGCTCTGTATTTTTGTAGTGGGGCTCTGGTGGTTATAGGTTCACTGGATTTTTGTTAAGCATTTTGGTTATGGTTTTGCCTCTTTAATAATTGATTTCCAGTCTTATTAAGGCTAAATAATTCATTGTAATTTAACACTTGTCCAGATTAATAGTCTCTGTATTTTTCCTAGGTTCTTTGTTTCATAAGTAAACTAGGAAAAATAATATTAGTCACTGTTCATCAATTTCTAATACCCTTCTGATTTTCTCTAAGTTTTGGACAAAACATCTTTAAATGAGAAAATACATCATAATTTCTAATGCTGGGGTTCCTACTATTTTTAAACAGTGTCTAACAGAGGTTTGAATACCCACAAATTTTCTTAAGTCTAGTACAGAAGAAAAACTAATTTTCCTTGATTAAATAAGGTTTAGGGGGTTTCTGTTTTTAATTTTAAACTCTAAAATTTTGAACAGAAATCATAGGGTTTACTATTTTTAAATGATAGATTGTAATATACAGAGGCTAGCAAAATTGGTTTGACAATTTTTGAGTAAGAATTCATCAAGTTATGAATTTTACAAGTTCTCTGGTTATTTTAAAAGAATTTCAGAATCGATTTAAATGAAAAACTACTTTGCACTGGGGTCCCTGGCGGTTTTCTAAGTTTTCCTCGCGAATCAGTCCTCAGGCTACTATTCACCAGAGTCTCTGACATTGCAGAAAACCCCTCGGGTTCTTCACCTCCTAACCCGAGGTCCTTAGCTTAACTTAAACAGTAGCCGCGGCGGGGAAAAGGGCGGAGGGGCTTACCGGCGGCGAGACTGTTCCGGTGAAGTGGTCGAGGATGAAGGGGAGGTCCTGGGGATCACAACGGTGTGCGGAACGCCGTCGGAGATGGCCGGAGTCGGTCGGTCCACGCGCGCAGGCGGGAATGCTCGTCGGCGGCGAGGAGACCGGCCTGGTCACGGCGAGGTAGTTCAATCAAACGGGTCAGGGAGGTCCACGGGATGCCAGAGAAGACATGAGCGAGAGGAATTGGGCGGAGACTCACCGGATAACTCGGTCCACGCGCGGCGGCGGATGACCGAAGTCCGGCGAAGTCGATCTCGGGCCTCCGGTGAAGTCCGGCTAGGTCCGAGGGCTTGGCGAGCTTCACGGGCTACTGGTGGAGCTGGCCGAAGCACTGGCTTGGCTTGAGGATGGCTGGGGGGAGCTGGCCACGGTGGCCGAAGCTCGGGCGGCAATGGCGGGCGGAAAACAAGCTCGCCGGAGCTAAGGGAAGTGGCTGGCCGGTGCGGGTGAGTGCGGGGCGAAGTGAGGCGCGCCTGGGGAGGCTTTATAGGCGCGGGCGGGCACGGCCGAGGGCGAGGATGCGCGGCGGACGCGACTGGTCGCCGGGGAGCGCGCGTGCGCGGGTTGGGCGAGCTCTGGCACGCCGGCCAGGGTCGAACACGTGGGAGCACGCGTTCTGCCCAAGTTCTGGCGCGTGTAGTCGCTCATCCGAGCCTGCTCTCGCCTTGGTCAATGCACAAAACCTCTTCCCCTCCCTACAAGCTACCATTCTTGTGTGGAGGTCATAGGATTTTGCCTACTGGTTGCAGAGATATGGAGCCAGGAAATCTGGTCTGTCTCCCTGCGCAAATCCGAGGCAAATCCAAGGTTTAGTCGTGTCTAGGGCTCGCGTCCCAATGCCATCTTCTGGCACACGACAGAGGGGTTAGTTAGGCACATTTTTGTCAATGGGGCCATTAGGATTCGAGTTAGGGATCAAGGTGAACATCCCTGATCTTTGGATCAAGGTCTGATTTTCAGAAATCTGAAATTCAGAATTTTCATTAAGTCCACACATGGAAAGCTTGATTTGGGGTTTTATTTGAGCTATTTTGGCTAAGCTTTCTCAACCTTTCTTGTTGCCCATTAAATATACTTCAATTTTTATAATTGGCTCAACTCAAAATTTTAAACTTTTCACTCCCTTTTCCTTACTTTTTGAATTTTTGCTCATGAGGCTCATTTAGGATTTTTAAACTAGGGTTGCATAATCTGATCTTTTAAGGGACTTATTTGCTTTGATCATGACACTTTTAAGTATATACTTGGTGACTTCATTATTTCTTAAGTTATTTTGATGCTCATGCTTACTTTGGTTCACATAAAATAATGGCTCTTGGTTTGGCTTTTGAAAGAAAAACCCTGAGTGACACTGGGGTGTCACATTTCACGCCGTTCTTCCTGGTCTACGGGACCGAGGCCGTCTTGCCCACGGACCTGGAATACGGCTCCCCGAGGACGAGAGCCTACGACGATCAAAGCAACCAAGCTAGCCGAGAAGACTCGCTGGACCAGCTGGAAGAGGCTCGGGACAGGGCCTTACTACACTCGGCGCGGTATCAGCAGTCCCTGCGACACTACCACGCCCGAGGGGTCCGACCCCGAGACCTCCAGGTGGGCGACCTGGTGCTTCGGCTACGGCAAGACGCCCGAGGGAGGCACAAGCTCACGCCCCCCTGGGAGGGGCCATTCGTCATCGCCAAAGTTCTGAAGCCCGGAACGTACAAGCTGGCCAACAGTCAAGGCGAGGTCTACAGCAACGCTTGGAACATCCAACAGCTACGTCGCTTCTACCCTTAAGATGTTTTCAAGTTGTTCATATACCTCGCACCCACGCAAAGTTTAGTTAACAAGGAAGGGTCGGCCTCGCCTCGGCAAAGCCCGACCCTCCCTCGGGGGCTAAAAGGGGGGAAACCCCCTCTGCGTCAAAATTTTCCTCGAAAAAAAATCTCTTTTACCAGAATATCTTTCGTGCTTTTTGACTACTTCGAAAAGTGGGTCCTGGAAACGACGGAGTACACGTAAGCAGCCAAGGCTGACCGGGCCGAGGGACTCCTACGCCTCTGGGATACGGATACCTCACTCGTCACCTTCTGCGATAAGTAACTCGTGTTCGGATAAAGTGACTCCGCGGATCAAACAAGTCTTTACGTTCGGAAGCCCTTCTGCCGAAGCAATTCTTCGAGCCTTCTCGACCGAGTCGGTGATAGGGCCTCATGGACGAGTAAAAGTGCGCGTAAGCGGCAAGGCCGACCGAGCCGAGGGACTCCCACGCCTCCGGGATACGGATACCTCACTCATCACCTTCCGCGAGAAGCAACTCTCGCTCGCACAAACATCCCTGTTACCGACAAAAAGTCCAGATACTCGAAACAAGAGGAAAAGAGACGCAGCTTTACAACGCAGCGAGGGTGTGTGTTCTGGCCTCGACGGCCACACAAGGCACACGCTACAAGACAATCTGGTCCTGCAGGCTCGGGTCTTGACGCTGGAAGGGGGCAGCAACACCCTCGGCATCGACGGCACCTTCGGCGAGGCCCGACCTAGCCTCGGACGGCGACACGGTCCGAGGGTCTCCGCTCCGAAGGACGACGTCATCACCACGCCCGAACAATCGCCGCCAGGGACTTCTTCGGGAATCCGGCCCGAGCAGGCGGCTCGGCCGGCCACCTCCGGGGCCTCGGCCAACCATCTTCCAAGGGCGCCGGCCCGGTCCGAAGCCTCGGCTGATCAACTCCGGCGTCGATCCTGCCAACGGACAACCCGGCTAGGCTCCGGCCAACCAGGTTTCATTTCCGAGCCAACTCCGCCTCTGTTCATGCTGATATCGCTACCCCTGGCCTCGGCTCGACGAAGAGCGGCCGAGGGGTCTCTTTAACTAAGCTAGAGGAACCTCGGACAGCAAGGCCGACCGAGCCGAGGGACTCCTACGCCTCTGGGATACGGATACCTCACTCGTCACCTTGACACGGGGTGACTCATGCTTGGTGAAGCGGTTCAGATAGTCAACAGGCGAGTCTTAGTGCTCAAAAATGAGGAAAAAACACGGCTCCGTGCCGAAGTTACATACATGTTCAGGCCCCAAAAGCCGAAATGAACAAAAAACTCTGGCATTCGAAGTGCCATTACAAACGGAACTCCGGTTCCGTTTCCACGGATATAGACAACCTCCACGCCGGGGAAGCCCGTGGAGCGACAAGCTCTGGGCGAATCACCAGCAAAACGCAGGCCGCCTCAAGCGTCCCGACAGATCCTCGCAGCCGTCCCCGCCGCAAGTGCGAGGAAGGGGACGGAATGTTGCATCCTAGCTGGGCAACAACAGTTCGCCTTCCCCGACATGGCTGGAGGACGTCTCCGCCGTAGGGCCAAGGGGCGATTGCCACCACCAGAAGCTGGAAGAAGAGGTGGTCCGCCGACCTGCGCAGGAGGCAGAGCCCCGGCTCGCCTCACTCCCCGCCCCGGCGAGGATGACGAACACCCTTAACACCGAGGGTGGGGCCGAGACCACAGCCCGGTTCGCCTCTCCCCATCTAGGAGCTGGAGGTCACCACCTTGGGTGACCACCAGCGGAGGGAAGCAGCCGGGCTGCGTGATGAAAATCCTTGAAGCCGAACGATGGCTGAAAGGTACCAACTCCCACGGAGTTGCGTTCCTCCAACGATGAGGCAAAGAGACGGCGGTTTCCCCCATCCGGGGGCTCGGAAGGTGGAGAGACACGGTGCATAAGGGAGAAAGAAGACGTGGTCGCCTTACGGAAGGGGTCGCCCTCCTTTTAAAGGCGACTCTCCCTGCTTGCGCCCCCAACCGTCATAGGCTGAGTCTTCTCCAACACGCCTCCAAAGCCCTCCCCTGCGGCGCGGGGGCTGGGTCCCGCATGTCATGCAGACCGGCTCCGAGCAGAAGAAGCCAAACCGCCGCGCACGGCGCACGCAACCACCCAGCGGTTACAAGTGACCCTCCACTTTTGCCCAGGCCAACGGGCGAAAGGGGCAGGCAGCCATGCAGGCGGCATGCAACCGCGCCAAGTGGACGCGCCTCTCCGACTCCTGACATGCCAGCACGGAGGCCCAAGCCCACGCGTCGCGCGACCGGCGCGCCGGATGCTGCATGCAAGCAACTGTACCACTTGCGCCACCACCGCACCTCCTCGATTGCGGAACCGATACCGCGACCCGAGGCGACCCAGCGCGCGACCCAGCAGCGCCAGCCTGACATAGCGGTCAAACGCGGTCAAAAGTGGGCCGGCAGTAATGACGGTGGCAGGCACGCGGGAGCAGCGGTCACGCCGTCAGCCAAGCTCACGTCCCATCCGGAGGCAGCGAGAGAACCCCCTCTCACGGTGTGAAGACGACGCGCCCGTGACCCGTTCCTCGAACGGCTCGCACACGCGCAACGGCAGCCTCGCCAACTACTCGCCCCGTCGCATTAACTCCGCGGCTGGACAGGCGGCGCTTCTGGCAGGAGCAGCTGGCGACGCTTCGCCTTCGCCAAAACAACCGCGCCAAAAAAGGTACGCCGCGTCGTTCAATTTCGTATCCTTTTTCCTTTTTCCTCTTTCTCTATCTCTTGCAACAGGGACCGGGAAAGGGGATACCCCTAAAGGAACCCTTCCCCGTGAAGGAACTAGGCTCCGAGCCTCCTTACTGATCAGGGGTTCGAAGGCTGGCCCCCCGAAGGGTTCAACAGCCGCCTCAGATCGCGTGGGCCCGACACCCACTACTGGTCAGAGGTTCGAAGGTCGGCCCCCCGAAAGGTTCCACGGCCGCCTCAGGCTACTCGGGCTCCGCGCCCATTACTGATCAGGGGTTCGAAGGCTGGCCCCCCGAAGGGTTCACAGTCGCCTCAGACACCGAGCGAGGGATGACCAGGGGTACGTTCGATACATAACCGAGGCTCGGGCTGCGCTCCCGAGGTACCCTAGGACATTTCCGAGACCAGCGGGAACGATCCTGTAACGGAATCCCATCGGAGGGAGGCATCGAGCCCTCGGACCCCGTCGCCAGGGGACCGGGTCCGGCAGATCACCCGCAGGTACTTTTGGGCGTGCCTCCGGGCCCCTAGCCGACCCCCAACGAACGGGGCACGGACGTCCACTCGGATTACCCGCTTGCAGCTCACCGGAGACACCATGTTCGGTGCCCATCGAGGGTAACATGGCGCTCTCCCCCCTCCTCCTTGCGGAAAGGCGACGTAGGGGCGTATGTAAAAAAGCCGAGTCTGTCCCTGATCGCCCTCTCGCCCTGTGCGGAGGCTCGGGGGCTGCTCTCGCAAACCCGGCTCCGGCCAAACCGTTGACAGCATCAACATACCAGCCCGAGAACTTGGGCCCCGACAGTGCACCCGGGCTACGGCCAGTTCACATGAGGGAACCGCCAGACCAGCCGAAGCGTTACGCAAGGCATTAAGACCTCGAAGGAGTGAAACCACTCCTCCGAGGCCTCGGGGGCTACACCCGGCGGGTGCGCTCGCGCGCACCCACCGGAACAAAATGCAACCGAGAAAGGCTGGCCCCCTTGCAAAAAAGTGCGACGAAAGCCTCCAAGCGAGTGCTAACACTCCCTTCGAGGCTCGGGGGCTACTGTCGGGGACCATAATTAGGGGTACCCTCAAGACGCCTAATTCTCAGCTGGTAACCCCCATTAGCATAAAGCTGCAGAGGCCTGATGGGTGCGATTAAGTCAGGGATCGGTCCATACGAGCGACTCGATCACGCCTCGCCCGAGCCTAGCCTCGGGCAAGGGCAGCCGACCCTGAGGTGTTTCCGTCTCGCCCGAGGCCCCCTTTTTTACGGCAGACGCATCTCCGGCTCGCCCGAGGCCTTGCCTTCGTTAAGAAGCAACCCTGACTAAATCGCCGCGCCGACCGACCAAGTCACAGGGGCATTTAACGCAAAGGTAGCCTGGCACCTTTATCCTGACACGCGCCCCCTGGCAGAGCCGAAGTGACCGCCGTCACTTCGCCGCTCCACTGACCGGTCTGACAAAAGGACAGCGCCGCCTGCGCCGTCCCGACTGCGGTGCCACTTGACAGAGTGAGACTGACAGGCAGTCAGGCCTTGCCAAAGGTGCCATAGGAAGCTCCGCCCGACCCAGGGCTCGGACTTGGGCTAAGGCCCCGGAAGACGGCGAACTCCGCTCCGCCCGACCCAGGGCTCGGACTCGGGCTAAGGCCCCGGAAGACGGCGAACTCCGCTCCGCCCGACCCAGGGCTCGGACTCGGGCTAAGGCCCCGGAAGACGGCGAACTCCGCTCCGCCCGACCCAGGGCTCGGACTCGGGCTAAGGCCCCGGAAGACGGCGAACTCCGCTCCGCCCGACCCAGGGCTCGGACTCGGGCTAAGGCCCCGGAAGACGGTGAACTCCGCTCCGCCCGACCCAGGGCTCGGACTCCGCCCTGGCCTCTGCCGAACGACCTCCGCCTCGCCCGACCCAGGAGCTCGGGCTCGGCCTCGGCCATGGAAGACAGACTCGACCTCGGCCTCGGAGGAGCCTCCACGTCGCCCGACCTAGGGCACAAGTCCGCCACGTCAACAGGAAGCGCCATCATCACCCTACCCCGAGCCGACTTGGGCCGCAGAGAACAAGACCGACGTCCCATCTGGCTAGCTCCGCCAGATAGGCAATGATGGCGCCCCGCTAGACCCATGACGACGGCGGCTCTCAGCTCCCTTACGGAAGCAGGGGGACGTCAGCAAGAGCCCAACTGTTCCGACAGCTGTCCCTCCACCAGGCTCTGTTACTCCTCCGACAGCCATGACACCACACCAGCTGGGTGCCAAGTTCTCTCCGGCTGCCACATTGGCATGTACCTAGGGCGCCAGCTCTCCCCCGCTAGACACGTAGCACTCTGCTGCACCCCCATTGTACACCTGGATCCTCTCCTTACGCCTATAAAAGGAAGGACCAGGGCCTTCTTAGAGAAGGTTGGCCCCGCGGGAACGAGGGCAGGGGCAGGCGCTCTCTTGGGGCCGCTCGCTTCCCTCACCCGCGTGGACGCTTGTAACCCCCTACTGCAAGCGCACCCGACCTGGGCGCGGGACGAACACGAAGGCCGCGGGATCTCCACCTCCCTCACGACTCGGCTCCGGCCACCTCGCTCTCCCCCCTTCGCGCTCGCCCACGCGCTCGACCCATCTGGGCTGGGGCACGCGGCACACTCACTCGTCGGCTTAGGGACCCCCCGGTCTCGAAACGCCGACAGTACTCTAACCAATTATGGTTCTTGAACCATGAACCATGAAAACTTCTTTGTCGGTCTCCCATCTTTTTTAGGATATATATGGCCAATTGGTTGACATGGACCCTGTAACAAATACTCTCTTCTAACAGCATACCTAATGTTAACATCGTATTCATCAATTGGTTTTCTAAGCCCAGGATCAACAACTATATCGAATACCTGCTCAGAAGGTGGAATATCTTGCTCTTGTTCATGTGAAGTTGGATTTACTACTGTCTCAACAGTAGCCTCCTCAGTTGCAATTTCTTGGGCTTGATTGTTACTGGTTCCGGTTTTCACTGTTGGTTGAGAATTGTGGTTTGATCTTGGCTGCACATTAGGCACGACGGGTGTTAGAGCTGGAGAGAAAAATGATTGTAGTGTTCTATGCCTCATCTTCATTTTGATTGACTGGCTCCTTGTATTGTATCTAAAACATTTTACAAACACAATAAATCCCTATAAAACATCTTATTAAAGCCTTAAAAGTTAAAAGGGATTGAAGTCACGATTAACCATGAACAATGACTGACCACTTTTGGAAGAAAATCTAAATCTGAAGTGAGGCATAGAACAATGACGAGCGGACGCGCGTGGCCGGGCGGGGCGAGCCGGCGAGGTGACTGGTGAGCGGTCAGCCACAGCCGCAGCCGTGACAGCGCACGACGCGTGGCCTGGCGGGCGTCGGGCGGGCGAGGCGAGCCGCAGGCGGCAGGCCCGCAGCCGCACGACGCGTCACACGTGGCCGGACAGACGAGGCCGCATCACCACAGGGCGCGACCACGCGAGTGCGCGACGGCGCTTGGCCAGGCGCCTGGGCGGGCGGGCAAGGACAGGAGAGTACGGGACGCGGGGACGGCGCGTGCCATGTGGCCGGTCGACTCGGCGAGGGCAGCGGCGGGCGGCGGCCCCGTGGCGGACTGACGGCTAGGGTTAGTCTTTAGTGTCTTATATGGGTTGCGACGCTAGAAGTTCTATTTTTTAGGCCTGCGCGCCCCGGGCCGTGGCCCAGGTGGCCATGGGCCTGGGTCCGCCCCTGGTCGAGCATTCTGCATCGAGCGGCTGCACCGGGAAGTGGCAGTGTCGTGCATCTAAGCGACATTGTCGGGCAAGTTCTTGACAATAGGTTTGAGTTTCACTTAAACACACATATTCCATTGCATCCCTGTTGTTTAGTGTACTTTGCTCAGTTCAGTTCATACCATCTAGGGTTTGGTATTCATATGCATACTTTGTTATCCTAGATTGTTGTCACTTTTTCTGTTCAAGTTCTAGACTGAGCATCATATTTGAATAAAACTAGTACTTACCTATTATAGTTGTTACTCAGTAAGTTTCAAGTAAATTGGACCAATTTAGTCTGCGCGACAGAGTCGTGCATTGTCCACCACTGCTGTAGCGCGACAGTGCCAGGTGTCAGACAACACTGCCACTTGTAATTCTGATAGATTTTGAAGCTCAATTTTTATAGGTAGCCTGTTCACCCCTCTAGGGGACTTCAGATCCTTACAGACATGGGTGATTTGTTTTACCGAGGTTCAATTTATCAAGAACCTAATCCCCGTTGAGGAGTCCACAAAGGATGGGTCTTTTCAACCCTTTCCCTCTCTCCAACGGTCACCAAGACCGGCGAGTGTTCTTTCTTCTTTGTCAATAAAAGATCGAAGTCTTTGCAAGGCCAACCACAAAGATAAGGGCTCTTGCTAGATTTACAATCAATGGGAGTCAAAACTTCACACTCAAAAGATCACAAGAGGTAGCACACACTTTCTTCTCAAGGATTTTCACAAGGCATTATTGCTTAATGCACACGAGTAGCTTTTCTTGCTTGACCTTCTATTTTGTGGCACTTGTAAGGCTTTGATGTGTATATAAGTGTTGCTCTAGAAGATAGGAGTGAATACCAAACTCTTGTGTATGATATGGATCAATGAATGATGTGAATGGGATGGTTGGGGTGACTTTATAGTCCTCAACAACCCATATAGTGGTTATGGCACATCTACCAAAGCTGCGCACCGGCGAACAGTCTGTGACTTGGGTTCGGATGGTCCGTGACCCTCCAATAGTCTGATCTGATAGCCCAATGGTTTTGTCTAACAATCCAACGACTAGATCAATGGTTGTCTTCCCTTGGTCATGATACGTGGGCGGTCTTCCCTTGGTCCTAGACAGTCCACGCTAGCTCTAAAAATTCTTTTGCTCACCTTGTCACCTTCAGGCTGAACCAGTATACAACAGTCGGACGATCCTTGATTTATAGCCAGACAGTCCACGATTTATAGTTGGACGGTCCGTAGTACATGTGGTATTTTCAAAAAGCTCATGTCCAAGATAATCTACATTATCCCGGATTGCCCGCACTATAGCCTCAGACGGTCCGCGTTTGTCAATTTCAGAACTTGAGTTTCTGACTTGTCGTTATCTTTGAACTATTTTTTTGAGTTGCTTTGGTTGAACTTTGAGAGAGATCATATCCTTAGACAAATATATTTAGTGGCTTTTCAACTAGTCTAAGTCATGGATCTTGCACATTTTAATTCTCTAACTCATATTCTTTCTTTTGCTCAAACTAGCTCCAAATGGTGAAATCTCGTTGATTCCGAGCTTTCAACCTCTCTTCTATGGCTGAAATCCATGCGACCCTCGGTGTGGCAAGTTTTCGGCCCAATAGAAATGTGCCACATCCCATTAATTTCACGAGTCGCGAACTCATTTCAACTCGATTTAGTTGCACCAACTTTATAAAAATGTCGACTAGACTATGTGTTAAAACATTATTTTGTTGCAACACATGTTTTATCTAATTAATTAATTATTTGTTTATCCATTGTTTATCAAAATAACTTTCTAACTAAAACTAAGTTATAGTTTTACTTCACACTTTGTAAATGCGATAGTGGTTAGTGATTCTCGCATGTTGTGTCTTTTCTAAATTATTTATTTAGATGTTACAAATTCTACATAAAAATTATAAATACAATTTGTCTAGTTTTGAAATGTGATTTCGAATCAAATTATAATTAAGATTAAATCTAAATTAGATGTTTCACAAAAATATTTTTTTAAATGGTTTATATTAATTAAAATCAACTTAGAAATATAATTTTACGCGTTTAGTCACATGAATCTTTAGAAAGTTACACCTTTTCAACCATACCTCTAATTTCGGTATTTCTTTTTCTCGCGTGACCGTAGAAGCAAGCTTTATCATGTGTTGCATGTTTTAATGATCTTTTCCCATATATGGTGTATTGTTCTTTTCTATTTCTAGTATGTTGAGTGTATGTTTGCAATCATATAGATAACAATCCATTTATAGAGCCCGAAGGAGCTACCTGTGAAGACCCTGAGCACTCGTTTGGTGAAAGCAAGTGTCCTCCGACCTACTTATGTCCTATGTCACATGAGAACTTACATTCCTATACAACATGATTCAACCTAAGGATTGACTATATTTCTATTTACTCATCCTTGTTTACCTTTTTGGTTGGGCCATGCTGATTGGTTTTAATGATAACACTTAAGTTAATTAATGAATATGATGAGATACATTTATGATACGATGTTTCCAACATTCTGTATACGAATTTGTGATATCAAGGGGACTCGGGCTATAACTCGAGTACTTTTCCATAAGGACCGGTTCGTTGGGTGACCACCCGGAAAAAAATGTAGCCATGGGAGTGGTATGTGACACCCTTAGCTAACTAATTAATGGAATCTGAGGTGTAGTTTACTTTGCCTATTTGATGACAAAGGAGTACGAAGCATAGTGCTTGCTCTGCTAAGGCTGTTTGCATGGTTCTTTTCGTTTGTTTTTGTTAGTCACCCCTTAGAGAGAGGTATTATGTTTAATCAACTAGAGAAACCTAATGGGCAGCTATACCTTTGGGAAATCTTTGTAAAGGCAACATAGTGAGATCTTGCCAGTTCACCTTGGAAGTGATCAATATGGAGTCACGCTCCTCAGGTAGAAAGGGAATCATGACTCATGGGTAGGGTAAAGTGTGCAAACTCTGTAGAGGGTTAAGAAACTGGTATATCGGTCGTACTCACGATTAAGAGTGGTCTTGGGAGATCCATTGATTAGAGATACAATGATTATGATTATGGTTTTATTTACGGAGATCATGAATACATGTACTGATGCTTCCTCTACAAGGAGATATCCTACATGTTGATAAATTTAGGATTAATATTAAAACCTGACTTATATTAAAGATAAATACTTGACAAAGTAAAAGCAACCCGCTAACAGCCTAATCCCACATAAAGTTAGTTCACCTCAGTCAAACAGAACATTTGTTGAGTATGTTGTTGTGTACTCACCCTTGTTTTCACATAAACACCAGGTTTTTCTCAGTGCAACCACTGTTCAGGCGAAAAAGAAGGCATTGAAGCAGATCTCCAATAGTTTATGGACATTGACGGATTCGAAGATTGGGCAGGTGACCTCCTCGGGTCAGCTGCTTGTGGAGGGTTTATTTATGTTGGCTACATTATATTATATGCATTTTGATATAAATGATGTTTATCACTCTACTCTTTATGATTCTTCGAAGCATTGTATGATGATGAGTACGTGAGTTCTGATCCTAACACGTATATGGTTCGGATTCGATTTGCCTTATGAAACCGGGTGTGACACCAGCCACCGCCGCCGTACCCAGGCACGACGCCGCTTTTACCTTCCCTGTCGTCAATTGTCTTGAATCGCTGCCGCAACTCTTCGCCACCATGCACCTCTGTAGGCAGCGGGGCAAGAACAGGCGAGGGAGAGGAAGCGCAACCGCTGACGATGAGTGGCTGAACAGCCGAGGGGAGGGAGCGAGGCACTTTGGATTCCGAGTTTAGTTTTGTATTGGTTGTTGGCAAATAATTTGTTATATTAAGGTCGATGATAATATTTATGTAATCATTATACGCTAATATTTTATCAAATATTTATACGATGTGTCAACATATGGGCATTATATTTAATTTCTCCAGGTTTGTCGTCGTATCGTGCCAAACGAAAATTATGTAGAAATTTTATACTTAGGGCTAGTTTTGCAACCTAATTTTCAAGGGATTTTCCATTTTTTTAACGTCTCGTTTGGATCATTGGAATTGAATTCCATTCTAATGACAATAATTTAGGCATATATCAATTAAGCTAATTCAATTTTATGCAAAATATATTTATATACTATTATTTATAAGAAGTTAGAGATATTTATGTGCTACATTTTTACTATAAATGAATGAGCCGAATAGCGTCCTATATGTTATAGAGTAGAAACAAATTATATTATTACATAAAATCATTTCTCATCCTTAGTTTATTGAGTGAATTCCAATTTCTCTAAAATAAAGGGATCCAAATGTCCCGTAAGGAAAATTAGTTTATTTTATCTTGGAAAAATATGAATTCTTCCAGAAAATATAGTTGTCAAACTACCCTTATTGTTTTTTTACTTGAAAAACACAAATCAGGAAATTTCTCTGCGTTTGTAAAAGGCATATGCCGAAGGAACCACCACCAAGCGGCCTTCCGTGGCCCGCGCACCACAGCGTAAGGCCCATGGCCCAGTAGTACTCGGGCGGTGCTCTGGGCGCTTCCACTCGGTGCGTGCCGCGCTGTCCTCCCCGACCAAGACCCCAGGGCGGGGGCACGGATCCCGTCGCGTCCGACTCAGCCCACACGTCCCCACGAGCTTCCACCCACTGACGCGCGGGCCCGGAGGCCCACCCCCACCCACCGAGCACCACCTGTACGGCGTAAACCAGCCCTCTCTCCACTTACCGCTCTTCGTCCACCGAATGACTACTTGTCCTTTACACTGGCACCACCGCCGTCTCCTGTAAACGCATACTCCTACGCGCCCCCCGCCCCACGCACCCACTCATGCCTCTCGGAGCCCGACGCGTGGACCCGGTTCCAAAAGCGCTGTCCGCGTGTCGATCCCGCTGGACGATACTATGGGCCCGGCAGAGGTCCAAGCCAAGCGCGGGCCGCCACGTCGGAGCCGAGGTGCTGCGCGCACATGGGGAAGCGTACACGGGGACGGGAGCACAGCACGCTGAACCCTAGCAAAGCAGGCGCCTTTTTGCTCCTCCCTCCCTTCCACGCAAGCGACTGCTGCTGCTTCCCCACACCGCCCCCCGGTAGGCTCACCGCCGGCGACGCGCACGCGTCCCACCACACCCAAACCCACCGCCACCGGTGCTCGCTCCGCCCAGGACCAGCGGGGGAGCCTCCAGATCTCGGCGCGCCGCGCAGGCCAGCATGGCGTCGTCCTCCGACGAGCAGTCCAAGCCGCCGGAGCCGCCCGCCGCCGCCGCCGTGGTCGCCGCCGCAGCACCGCCACAGACGCACGCCGAGTGGGTCGCTTCGCTCCAGGCCTACTACGCTGCCGCGGGGCACCCCTACGCCTGGCCGGCGCAGGTGAGGTTCTGCCCCTTTGCGCGCGCTCGCTCGCTCGCCCGGGGAGGGAAAGTGGTGACCTTGTTCTGACTAGGGTTTCCTTGCTTGCTTGCTTCTCCTCTGACTTCAGCACCTCATGGCGGCGGCTGCGGCGGGGGCGCACTTCGGCACGCCGGTGCCGTTCCCCGTCTACCACCCAGGCGCCGCCGCGGCGTACTACGCGCACGCGTCCATGGCCGCGGCAAGTACCTGTGCTCTCCCTTCCGAATTGGGCTTCGATTTGGAAGCGTTTTTGGTGTGAACTTGCTCCTTTGCTGCTATGCAGGGCGTCCCTTACCCGACGTGCGAAGCTGTCCCCGCGGTGGCGCTGCCCACTGTGCCGGAAGGGAAAGGGAAGGGTAAGGGCGGAGGCGCGTCGCCTGAGAAAGGCAGCTCCGGGGCGCCCTCCGGCGAGGACGCTTCTAGGAGGTACGGGCTTTCACTATTGCCTTGTCAGCGCAGTTTTAAATTTCTTTTCTCCCCCTTCCTTTCTCTGGTTAAATCCAGTTCGAATTCTGTTGCATGTGTAGCGATGACAGCGGCAGCGATGAGTCATCGGAGACTAGAGATGATGACACTGACCATAAGGTACCAAACAACTTGCTGTGCCACAAGGGACCATTTTTAAATTGCATGTTTTTCCTGTAATTAGCTGGCTTTCTGTGGTTCATGTTTGTTCTCCTCAGGATTCATCTGTGCCCAAGAAGAGGAAATCTGGTAACACATCGGCTGAAGGTTAGTATTTAGTATTCAGCTTTTTGGTCAGAAAGAAGTGAACAATTAAAGATGGGTGTTTTCCAGGTGAGCCGTCTCAAGCTGCTGTTGTGCGATATGCTGCGGTTGAGTCACCATATCCCGCAAAAGGAAGGTCTGCCTCAAAGCTTCCAGTGTCTGCACCTGGGCGTGCAGCGCTTCCTAGTGCCACCCCGAATCTAAACATTGGGATGGACATTTGGAATGCTTCTCCTGCCTTGGCTGTGCCTGCAGTGCAGGGGGAAGTGAGTCCTGGGTTGGCACTTGCCCGACGTGATGGCGTTACTCAACTGGTAGGGATGGCCTTTGCTGAATCTTAGCCTCATCTTGAAATTAATTCATTATGTGCATAATTGCTATAGGATATCTGTTGATTCATGAGTTTTTATCTTATGCAAAGTTACAGACCATAATTGTGCCTTATTCAGACCTATTTCTTTTATCAAAGTTCCTTATTTCTTCAGGACGAACGTGAAATAAAGAGGGAGAGGCGAAAACAATCTAACAGGGAGTCTGCAAGGAGATCTAGGTTACGCAAGCAGGTAGACTGGAATCAGTGCATCCTCATTTCCTGCAGAGCGACATGGAGAGAATTATTTCATTATAATTGTTTTTGTTTTCTTTGTGTACATTCTGCACAACTCACTAGCTCCTGTGACCTGTCAACCTGGTGAACATCTGTTTTCATGGTAATCACAACAAGAAGACTAGATGATAATATTACAATTTGGAGCCAAATTTTCCCAGAATTAGTTGTGTCCTAGTTGTCCTACCAAGATTTAATTAGAAACAAGAAAGATCATCAAAATTTACTGATTTTGGCTTAACTGATACTAGTCCATTCCAAACAAAATAATGTCCTTGCTTGGCCTCTGATCCGTGAATTGTCTTTGACAAGGAAATGGTACCAAAACCTACATGTTACATCATGATTCATAACCCAGAAAACATTTTGTGGTTCTCTGACAGAGCTACCTCCTGTCATTTATTCATTGCCAATTTTACAAAAGCGCAGATGCTGATTAACTAATTGAGGTAGAAAAGATTAATGAGAAGTCCTGAAATGATAGAAGTTGCCTAGCCTTGTCTTTCAGTAATGATGGGTGCGTGACTTACTAACTTCATATTTTTCAGTTTATTCTCTGTACGAAGTGCTTCATACTAGCTTCATAGGCTTCAAACATACTGGCTAAAATTTGTTTTTGTGTACCAATCGTCTTTTCGATTTAAAACTAGTATGATGAACCAAATTTATGAAGATTTTTCAGTTCATTATTCACTTTAACAGAGAGCATACGTGAATTACGGAACAAATAGGAAAATATATTATGTGTTATTCCTTTCAAATCACAGGCTGCTCATGAAAGCAGGAATCTATGTTAATCAAAGGATGATGATCTAAGAGGAGGGACAGAACTAATCATATGAATGTGAGGGTCTGAGGGATGTCACAACTAAGAGGCTACAGTCGCCAAAAAACATTTATTCATGCAACTGGGAAAGAAGTACACTAACAAATGCTAGAGTTTGATGAACTGAAATAGAAGTTTTCACCTTGGAAATTGAAATGTTGTTTCTGGCCCAGGGCATGCCTTTTCTTTTAACGTGTTATGAATTCTTATCAGTGTAAATTTGTTTAGGCAACCAACAGCATGGAAATATGTTGACACACACAGTAAAACTAATGATAAGAGCACTAGAGCATTGTATTAATTGAAAACTAAAGAATATGGATGTTTGGAGCCCCTAATCTTAGCTGTTTTCTTCGATGTTCATTATGTAAGTGATATGTTCTCAATAGCAATATGCATGCAAAAAGGCATATAGATATTCATCTGACTACATCATTTTTGGTCCTTTTTATACCTTGTTCGTTATGTATTTTCCACTCTCTAATTCAGTTGGTTGCTATGATGCCCCAAAACCTTGAAAAACAAAACCAAAGATTGTGAATGGTGCTTTCCTGTGAGTATCGATTGAAAACAAGGAAAAGCTAGCAGTGGTTATTAGGTTGTATTTGCTGATTCCATTTCGAACCTCAACTGTCATCGATAGACGATCTTGTTTTCCTCTTCGTTTCATGCTGTCGACCAAGTTCTTGGTGACACATTTTAACTGAACTATTGTGTTGATCCACAACTGGACGACTTGAGTGTTCCAATGTCTGGCCATTGGTCTGAAGTTCACTGCACTCATCTGTTAAATAGTATTGAAAGCACAAATAGCTCTTAGCTTCAAGATATCAATACGAGTTAAAGATTCTAGTTGAGCCGGCCGTACTGTGACCTTCATGCAAAATTTCCAATTACATGGTTTGGATTGCCAAGGCGGGGCTAGAGCCTAGAATATATAATGTCAAATTAGGTATGTAATCTAAGGTGCCTACTCTCCCCCAGATACAGCATATAACAGTATATGTAAGTCAATTGTGGAGCAAAGCTCTCAGTACAGGAAATATGGAAGTGTTGATTCCTTGTTGCATGCATACCTTGTAGTAAAACTCCTATCCTTCATTCTTATGATTACGAAATAATGTTCACACTTACCATGTCTCATATGCCAGCAAGAGTGCGAGGAGTTAGCCCGGAAGGTAGCTGACCTAACGACCGAGAACAGCGCTCTCAGAGCAGAACTTGACAACCTCAAGAAGGCTTGCCAAGACATGGAAGCAGAAAATTCACGTCTGTTGGTGAGCACAACGAGCTTCGCTACCCTTTTTTTTTCATCATCACATGGTGATGCTACTTCTTTCATACAGTTTCTTGTCATGCCAACATTATCTAACCTTAACATACTTGCAAAAGGGTGGGGTGGCTGACGCCCAGGTACCAAGCGTCACGACCACACTGGGAATGAGCATCGAGCCGCCGAAGGTGCAGCTGCAGCTGCAGCAGCATCATGATGAGGAGGGCCAGCTCCACAAGAAATCTATTAATAACAGCAACGGGAACTGTGCTGGAGGCAGCCACAAACCGGAGGCTAACACTACTAGGTGAGATACAGAGGTGGATGAGGAAGTGACAAAGATGAGATGAGATGAGGTGTTTCTTATCTAACCACAACACCCATCATCGATCAGTATGTGTTTTTTTCTTAGCGAAGCTGTCGTTTTAGTCCTCGCAGCCCGCTGGGGCCATGTAGAGTCGCCCCCACTGCAGCCATGTATTATTTATGGCTCGTCGCGGTGTGCTTTGTGTTTTTTTTGTGTGTTGTGTAAAAACTATTGATGTAACAAAACCTAGAGAGCCTAGAGGTTTTTTTCATGTCTTCTAACTCCTGACGAGGGATGTAATGTAACCGGCCAATTTGGTGCCTGATCGTTCGTTAGATGAAATGGTAGCAAATGTCACTCGATAGCCTTGCCTGCCTCGCTTTGCTGTTTATACGGGTTATTGAAAGTCTGGTGGTGCTTTTATGGTGTTTTTCATGTTGTGGCTTGTAGTAAGGAGAAATCTCTACTGCTATGAAGAACACAAGGGGTAGGCTGCCTCCTTGGTTCTACCATCTGCATGTTTTGCCTTCCGTCAATCTGGATATCTGGATCGTTCATCCCGTTGGCTCCAACCTTCCTCTGTCCCACGCCTGTCTTGCCCTTGCTGATCCGGTTAGGCCTTGTCTCCCAGACTACCACCTTGCCCTGTCTTCGCACGAGTCGGGGATGAGCAACTGTCTGCCTACCTCGGCCTCCTCCCTTGTCCTCCCCTCCTCCGTCGCCCTAGCCCCCACACGCGCGCGCTCGGTAGGGCACGCGCCGCAACCTCTCCCCACCTCCTCTCTTAACGCTCCCTCCTCTCTTGAGCATGACTTCTCCGATGCTAGACTCCCTCGCGCGGGCACGCACCGGTAGGGGGCAAGACGACCGCCGCCAGCCACCGATGTCCGGTCTGAAGCGGAAGCCCGAGTTGCCATCGCCATCCAGCCATCGTCTTCGCGCTGCTTCCGGGGGCCGGATCTAGGAGCGTCGCGCTGACAAGTGACTAGATCTGGACATCTCCATCTTCCCTTTCTTTGTTTCCCTTTCAGTCGATCTAGCGCCCTGCGCCGCCTTGTCGTCGTCGCCCGATGTGTTCGCGATGTGCCAGTGCGCCTTCTCACTAGGCGTTGGGACCTCGACGGTCTGGGCCTCGATGCCGACGCGCTCTGCCTGCCTGCCACCTATTTGGCGTCTTCTATGGCCACACCGTCGTCGTCTGATGTGTTCACCTTCGTGCCAGTGTGCCTACTCACCAGTCGTTGGGACCTTGACGGCCTAGGCCTCGATGCCGATGTTATCCTCCTATCGGCGCACCAGTTTAGTGTATTCTACGGCTACGGCGGTGCCGAAGGACGCCCATCGACAAGGGGAACCCTCAAAAGCCACCACTGCCTCTTTACAGGATCATGCGTCGACCATTCCGTGACCCCGCTGCCTCCTTAACTGCTCCTCCACCATCTTAGTCACGCCTGTGTCGGCCAAGCCTTCCTCCAGCCCTCAAGGGGAAAGAGCAGCGTGTCCAAGACATCGACCATCTCCAAGTCTATGTGAGGTGCCTGCAGAGGTTCAATCAGGGAGGAGGGTGAAATGGACGTGCTGCCTTGGTCTTGTTATATTTATAAGTTCTTTGTCTGGTGCCTCTTAAATTTATTCTCTTCATGATGTTAGAAATAGGTTTTCAAAGAGAAGACAAAACTGAATGGGGCACTAAGGCGATTGTAGGAATCACATGGACTGGCTTGCACACAAGCTATGGAGATTAAGGAGTTGAAGGCTGTTTTAGAGGTATTTGTATGTAGATGAACGTGATACATGTACTTTACATCCTAGACAAGTACTCTTCACGGTATTCTGTACTTTGAGGTTGGTCACTTCATCATGGTACTAATGCGTCCCATTTATTTCACTATAGAGATTTAATTCGGTGACGAGCCTGGTACAGTTTGCAATATATATATATATATATATATATATATATATATATATATATATATATATATATATATATATATATATCACTGTATTAAATGAGAGCAATTGAGATTGAAGTTAGTTTTTCTAAGAGTATATTGAATCACTCCATAGCTTTCCAAAGGCTAGGATTCAAGACTTATTTCTGAGCAAAAATATATATAGTCATTGTAAGTAATCATTTGGTCATTAAATTTAGAATTTGATCATGTGGAATATTTTAGAATATTTGCCAAGCATATAACTACTTAAACAGAAAGGTCTACACATTTGTACAACTGGTAACCAACTGTTTTCTGCAATAATGTGTATCGCCAGAGCTGATCATTCAGTATAAGCTCATCTGTAATTTTCTTTGCTTATTTTCCTAGAACATGCCGGAGAGCCGCACCTCATTGTATTAGAGGAGAATATGCTTCACTTGTTGTTTTGTTTTATTTTGTAATGCATGTTCTTGCTAACAGATACTGACTTGTATATTGTTTTGCTAGACCTGCTTTGTGCCAAGACAAAGGTTGCCAAAGTTTGACTTGCATCTCCATGTCGCAGCGACAAAGAAAGGTGGGCGATGCGGCGGCGACACGGGAGCACAACCACCAGGTCAGCTATTCCGCCTACTACTCTTCATTCCTACAGAACACAACCTTTAGGTGTAGCGGTTCAGACTACTACTAAATAGTAATACATTTTACCAATCGTTTACAATTTTGAATGATGAGCTCCCTAATTTTCTAAATGTTTACTGATAAATAGTAATATACCAGGTATGTATGGTATTGATTTGGGGACAATAGTGGGGCTGGAGCTTGACGTCGACACCGTGGCGGCGAACGCAACGACAAAGAAGGTGGATGCTGCATCTGTCTCGTTTTGTAGGACATTGAGTTGTCCAAAGAAATAAAAGATTCATTCAGGCAATCATCTCGTGCTAGGACAAGGCTTCCCTCCAGCATTGAAATAAGTGGCCATGTGCTTACAATAGGGTAAATATTTTTTGCCACATTGCTTTGAAACTAGATTTTGTTACAACATGTTCATAGCTTTGGAGACTTGATCTCATTCATGTGCTCTAGAGTCCTTGCATGACAAGCTGGCTTTTTGATGTTGTTGGTCATGTTTGTGTAGTTCTGATAAAATATATTTGCTTTACAGCTATTGGCCTACATATCCACCAATGGACGTGTATCAAGTTAGTGTATAGCCTTGGAGGTGGTAGTAAATATTTTACTATCAGTCCGAGTATTTAAATCAATGGCTTTAACATTTGTTCATGCCATGCAACTTAGCTTAAAAATGGTTCGGCTTTTCTAGCTCCTTATACTCAGTGTTCAAATCTTGTGTCATGCAGAGTGACTTCTACTTTCTTTTTATCACATCAAATTAATTACTGCATTATGGAGCTACTGGATGGTACCAATAGGCATCTTTCATCATGTTAGGTATAGGCATCTTTCACCATGTTAGGTACAGAGGAAACAATTACTGCTTCCCTTTGCCCTAGAATGCTAGCACTGTAGTTTTTGATGCTTTGAAAAAACCAGCCATCAGACTACTAAATACTTTTCGGCGTTTCAACCCCGGGGGGTCCCTGGACCGACGAGTAAATTGTCGCCGTGTGTCCCAGCCCAGATGGGTCGGCGCGAGACGGAGCACGAAGGGGGGAGAAGAGAGGAGGGAGGTAGGCAAAAAAGGGGAAACCCGCGGCCTTCGTGTTGTCCTGCGCCCAGGTCGGGTGCGCTTGCAGTAGGGGGTTACAAGCGTCCGCGTGGGGGGAGAGCGAGGGACTCTACGCGTCGTCCCGTCCTCCCGCGCGGCCAACCTCCTCGTAAGAGAGCCCTGGTCCTTCCTTTTATAGGCGTAAGGAGAGGGCCCAGGTGTACAGTGGGGGGTGTAGCAATGTGCTAACGTGTCTAGCAGAGAGGAGCTAGCGCCCTAAGTACATGCCGTCGTGGCAGCCGGAGAGGTCTTGACACCCTGTTCATGTGATGTCGTGGCCGTCGGAGGAGCGCTGGAGCCTTGAGGAAGGACAGCTGTCGGGGTTGTCGAGTCCTTGCTGACGTCTCCTTGCTTCCGTAAGGGGCTGAGAGCCACCGTCGTCACGGAGCATGCGGGGCGCCATCATTATTATTTGTTTACCGGGGCGAGCCTGATGGGACGCCGGTCTTGTTCTCCGTAGCCTGAGCTAGCTAGGGGTAGGGTAATGATGGCCCCTCTTGCGACGTGGTCGGTCCGAGCCCTAGGTCGGGCGAGGTGGATGCTCCTCCGAGGTCGAGGTCGAGTCCGAGCCCCAGGTCGACCGAGGCGGAGACTGTCGTCTGAGGCCAAGGCCGAGTTCGAGCCCTGGGGTCGGGCGAGGCGGAGTTCATCGTCTTCCGGAGCCGAGGCTGAGTCCGAGCCCTGGGGTCGGGCGAGGTGGAGTTCGTCGTCTTCTGGGGCCGAGCCTGAGTCCGAGCCTTGGGGTCGGGCGAGGTGGAGTTCGTCGTCTTCTGGGGCCGAGCCCGAGTCTGAGCCCTGGGGTCGGGCGAGGCGGAGTTTCCTATGGCGCCTGAGGCCGGACTTGGCTGCTGTCAGCCTCACTCTGTCGAGTGACACAGCAGTCGGAGCGACGCAGGCGGCGCTGTCTTCTTGTCAGGCCGGTCAGTGGAGCGGCGAAGTGACTGCGGTCACTTCGGCTCTATCGACTGAAGGGCGCGTGTCAGGATAAGGTGTCAGGCCATCCTTGCATTAAATGCTCCTGCGATACGGTCGGTCGGTGTGGCGATCTGGCCAAGGTTGCTTCTTGGCGAAGACTGGGCCTCGGGCGAGCCGAAGGTGTGTCCGTCGCTTGAGGGGGTCCTCGGGCGAGACGTGAATCCTCCGGGGTCGGCTGCCCTTGCCCGAGGCTGGGCTCGGGAGAGGCAAGATCGTGTCCCTTGAGTGGACCGAGCCTTGACTTAATCGCACCCATCAGGCCTTTGCAGCTTTGTGCTGATGGGGGTTACCAGCTGAGATTAGGAGTCTTGGGGGTACCCCTAATTATGGTCCCCGATAGTAGCCCTCGAGCCTTGAAGGGAGTGTTGATACTCGCTTGGAGGCTTTTGTCGCACTTTTTTGCAAGGGGACCGGCCTTCCTCGGTTGCGTTTTATTCCGGTGGGTGCGCGCGAGCGCACCCGCCGGGTGTAGCCCCCGAGGCCTCGGAGGAGTAGTTTGACTCCTTCGAGATCTTAGTACATTTCGTAATGCTTCGGCCGGTCTGGTTGTTCCCTCATGCGAACTGGCCGTAGCCCGGGTGCACAGTCGCCCAAGTTCTCGGGCTGGTATGTTGACGCTGTCAACGGTTTGGCCGGAGCTGGGTTTGCGAGAGCAGCCCCCGAGCCTCCGCACACAGCGAGAGGACGGTCAGGGACAGACTCGGCTTTTTACATATGCCCCTGCGTCGCCTTTCCGCAAGGAGGAGGGGGGAAAGCGCCATGTTGCCCTCGGAGGGCGCCGAACATGGTGTCTCCAGTGAGTTGCTAACGGGTAATCCGAGTGGACGCCCGTGCCCCATTTGTTAGGGGTCGGCTAGTGGCCCGGAGGCGTGCTCCAAAAGTACCTGTGGGTGATTTGCCGAACCCAGTCCCCTTTTGACGGGGTCCGAGGCTCGATGCCTCCCTCTGGTGGGATTCCGTTACAAAATTGTTCCCGTTGGTCTCGGAAATGTCCTAGGGTACCTCGGGAGCGCAGCCCGAGCCTCGGTTATGTATCGAACGTACCCAGGGTCATCCCTCGCTCTGCGTCTGAGGCGACTGTCAAACCCTTCGGGGGCCAGCCTACGAACCCCTGATCAGTAGTGGGCGCGGAGCCCGAGTGGCCTGAGGCGGCCGTTGAACCCTTCTGAGGGGCCGGCCTTCGAACCTCTGACCAGTAGTGGGTGCGGAGCTCGAGTGCTCTAAGGCGGCTGTTGAACCCTTCCGAGGGGCCATCCTTCGAACCTCTGATCAGTAGGGGGGCTCGGGGCCCGCTTCCTTCGCGGAGAAGGATCCCTTTCGGAATATCCCTTTTCCCGATCCCTGAGGCAAGAGAGAGAAAGAGGAAGTGGAAAAGGATACGAAATCGAATGACGTGGCGCACCTTTTTTGACGCGGTCATTATGGCGGAGGTGAAGCGTCGCCTGCTTCGCCTGCCAAAGGTGCCGCCTGTCCTGCCGCAGAGTTAATGCGACGGGACGAGTGGTTCACGGGGCGGCCGTTGTGCGTGCGCGAGTCGTTCGAGGAACGGAACGCGGACGCGTCGTCTTCACGCCGTGGGAGAAGGTCCTCTCGCTATCCCAGGAGGGGACGTGAGCTTGCTGACGACTTGACTGACGCTTCCGCCCGCCTGCCACCGCCATTACTGCCGGCCCATTTCTGGTCATATCGACCGTCGCGCCCCCTCCCGCGGCTGACTGACCCGTGACCGATGTGCTCGGTTGGCACTGTCGGGTCATGCGCAGGGTCGCCTCGAGTCGCGGCACTGGTTCCGCAGTCGAGAAGGCGCGGTACTGGCGCGAGTGGCGGTGCAGTTTCTTGCACGTAGTAACCGGCGCGCCGATTACATGACGTGTGGGCCTGGGCCTCCATGCTGGACGCGTCAAAGTCGAAAGGGTGCGCCCCCTGGGTGCGGTTGCATGCCGCCTGCATGGCGGTCCGCCCTTTCACCCGCTGGCCTGGGCGAAAGTGGAGGAATGCTCGTAACCGCTGGGCAGTTGCGCGCACCGTGCGCGACGGTTTGGCTTTGTCTGCCCTGGGCCAGCTTGCATGACGCGTGGGACCCAGCCCCCGTGTCATAGGGGGAGGACCTTGGAGCGTGTTGGAGATGACTCAGCCCGCGACGGCTGAGGACACAAGTGGGGAGAGTTGCCTTTAAAAGGAGGGTGACCCCCTTGAAAGGCAATCATGTCTTCGCGTTCCCCTCATGCATCGCATCTTTCCACCTTCCGAGCCCCTAGATGGGGGGCGCCCGTGGTTCTTCCGCCTTGTCGTCGTTGGGGGAACGCAACTTCGCGGAAGTTGGTACCTTTCAGCCATCGTTCGGCTTCAAGGATTTTCATCAGGCAGCCCGGCTGCATCCCCTCGCCGGTGGTCACCCAAGACAGTGACCACCAGTTCGATGGTGGGGAGAAGCAAACCGGGCTGCGGCCTCTGCCCCTCCCTCAGCTTCAAGGATCTTCATCATCCTTGCTGGGGCAGAGAGCGAGGCGAGCCGGGGCTCTACCTCCTACACGGGTCGGCCGACCACCTCTTCTTCCAGCTTCTAGTGGTGGAAACCATCCTCCAGCTCTGCGGAGGAGGCGTCCTACAGCCATGCCGGGGAAGGCGAACTGTTGCTGCCCAGCTAGGATGCAACATTCCGTCCTCTGTCCTCGCTTTCGTGGCGAGGACGAGAGTGAGGACCTGCCGGTGCGCTTTGGAGCGGCCTGCGCTTGCTGGTGCGGCGTTGGTGGACAGGCGGACGCCGCCGTCGGTGCTGACGTGGTGGCAGCTCGAGAAAGTGTAAGAAAAATGGACCCCGGGCCATTTGGCTAATTGAGTTTTGGTGTTTGATGAACAACACAATCCGTGAACTAATAAGTTTTCTAGTGTTTATGTTTGTAGTTCACAGGATGCGAAGAGAATTGGACCAAGGCAAATGAGGATGCAACACCTCAAAAGAAGACATAAAGAGATGCATAGGAGTCCAATACTCAAGAACAAAGAAGCCCGAAGAAATTAGCGAAGAAATCCAATATGAGGGCTGTCAGCCAGTGCCTGGTGGCGCACCGGACTGTCCGGTGAGGCACCGGACAGTCTGCGCAGAGAGGCCACAGACAGACGCTCTCTGGCTGTAGCACCGGACTGTCCGGTGTGCACCGGACTGTCCGGTGTGCCAACGGGCAGATGGCAACGGTCGGATCCAACGGTCGACTGCTACAGGCGCCAACGGTCGGCTGACGTGGCGTGCACCGGACATCTACTGTGCAGTGTCCGGTGGTGCACCGGACTGTCCGGTGCACCCAACGACAGAAAGCTGCTGCTTTCTGTCCAACGGCTAGTTGGGGGTGTGGAGGCTATAAATACCACCCCAACCGGCCATTCTCAAGTGTGAGAGCCCAAGCAACATACCAATACACATAGTGCATATTTCCAAGAGCTCAAACACCCAAGTGCTTAATAGAATCACTCGGTGATTAGCGTAGGTGCTTTGCGAAGTGCTTAGGTTAGTTAGACCGCTTTAGCGCTTGCTCTAGATGAATCCTAGATTGTTGAGTGAGTTTAGATAAACCTCACAACCCCTCGACTCTTGCGTGAGTCGTTGTAATTGTACCGAGTGGGGCGAGAGTCTTGCGAGACCGTGACAACCGCGTTTGTGTCACGGCCGCCACCGTGTACCGGAGGGAACGAGGCCCGCGGCGTTTCGGCCGGAAGCTCGATAGTGGAGACGACGGGGAGCGTCCGAGAGGAGCCAGAAGCGGAGCACCACTTGCGCGTGGAGAAGGCCCGCGGCTCTCTACGGAGTTACTCGACTGTGGTGCTTGGCCCTCGCGTGGGCTTCCTTTTGCGTAGGGGCACTAACGAGGATTAGTCGGGACCTTGCGTGGTTCCGGATACCTCGGTAAAAATACCGGCGTCATCCACAAGAGTTTGCTTCTCTACTTAGCTCTTTACATTCCGCATTTATATTAAACATTTAAGTTTCAATCTTGTAGTCATACTTATTTAGTGTAGATTGAAACTTAGCCTTTGCGGTAGAGATAGCAACACTTAGACAAAACCTAGTTTGCACATTCTAGTTTTGATTATTTGCATAGGTTTTGCTCTAGGGATTTATTTGTGGCCTAGTTTAGTAAAAGTTTTAGAAGTCCTAATTCACCCCCCCTCTTAGGTGTCACCCGTTTCCTACAAGTGGTATCAAAGCCCGGTTTGGCTCATTTGCAACGCCTTAGCTTCACCGCTAAAAGAGCCGACGCTTTTTAGAGGAAGGGATGGATACCCATAGGCCACCACACTTCGACGGCACTAACTTCCCATATTACAGTGCTAGAATTGCTTGTTACCTAGAGGCCGTTGATCTAGGTGTTTGGAGAGTCACTCGTGACGGGATGAAACCCCTCAAGAATCCCGAGAAACCCACCACGAGTGAGGAAAAAGAAATTCATTTAAATGCTAGAGCCAAAAATTGCTTGTATGAATCTCTTAGCATGGATATTTTTAATCAAGTATTTACCTTGAAAACTGCTAATGAGATTTGGCTAAAATTGCATGAGCTCCATGACGGCACATCCAATGTCCGTGAGCAAAAACATTGCCTAGTCTTAAATGAGTATAATTCTTTTGCTATGAAAGATGATGAGCTTGTTAGAGACATGTATTCTCGTTTGAATCTAATAATCAATGAGCTCAATTCTATTGGCATTAATAAGCTAGGTGACGCGGACATTGTGAGGAAGATTATCTCCCTGCTACCACAACAAAGATATGGGAGCATCATCACCATTCTTCACAACATGGAGGATTTGAGCAACATGACCCCGACCATTGTGATTGGGAAAATCGCGGCCTTTGAGATGTCGCGAAAAATGAGTCGGGGAGAGGAGCCAACTTCCTCAAGACCATATGCTTTTGCATGTGATGAAAGGAAGGGCAAAAAGAAGGCTCCCACTCCAAGTTCCTCAAGTGAAGAAGAGGAAGAAGAAGAAAGTGATGATGATGAAGATAATCAACCATGCACATCATCCTCCAAGGACGAAGAAACAATCCGACGCGTCGGAAAGGTAATGAGGATGATTCGCAAGATTAATCTAATGTGTGTGCCCCTGCAGGTCGAGGATCTTCTCTTTAACATTGACAGGAAAAAGCAAAGAAAGAGAGGATGCTTCACATGTGGGGAGAAGGGCCACTTCAGGGACAACTGTCCAAATATGGCCAAACCCAAAAAGGAGAGGAGCAAAGGCAAGGCGCTTACAAGTGTTAGAACTTGGGATGATTCTTCAAGTGAAGATGAACCTCCAAGGACGCGCAGCCACCGATCCTCGTCACGATCATCACAGTCATCACACAAATGCCTTATGGCAAGAGGTAACAAAAGCATTCCATCCTCTAGTGATGAAAGTAGTAGTGATGATGAAGGTGAGGGTAAGGCCTCTCTAGATGAGCTTGCGGAAGCCGTAGAATTTTTCCAGGATGTTTGCACTAAGCAAAAAGCTCAACTTAAAACTTTGAAAAATAAGTTGGTTAGCTCTCAAAATGATTACAAAGGTTTGCTAGAAAAATTTGAAACTTTTGCAAACTTAAATAGTGAGCTATCAACTAAAATTGAGCTATTAGAATCTAGTGCTCCATCCATTGCTACCGATGATTGCCTTATTAAAAAGAATGAAAAACTTAAGGCTAAGTTAGCTAACTCCCAAGAAGCTATTGAAAATTTGCTAGAGAAAATGGAAATTCTTAGCATACACAATAATGAGCTAACTACTAAGCTAGAAAACATTGGTAGAACCCCAGCAGCATCTTTAATTGAAATGCCTGAAATAATTAAGAAAGATGCTTCTACTTCCTGCTTTGATTTAATTGATGATTCTAACCCCTGCAACCAAGTCGTTGTTGAGAATATTGTTGTAGAGACATGTTCGGATGAGGTTGCAAAGGAAAATGAACAATTAAAGCAAGAAGTGGCTCGCCTTGGCAAGACTTTGTATGACAAGAAAGGCAAAGCCAAACAAATCTGACCTCCACAGGATAACACCACTGCGGGAGTGAACAAGCCTGTAGAGGGAGAAACTGTGATTTGTAGGCTATGCCACATGGAAGGCCACAAGTCTTTCCAATGCAAGGCGATGACCGGGGATAAACAAAGGCAAAAGCTCAAGCAAAAGACATCAAGCAAAATCTCCAACACCTACATCAAAAAGGTGAAAAAAAAGGATGCTACACCATATTTGATCAAGAAGAAAAAGAACGGAAAGGTGATAGCAATCAAGGCCAACAAGCAAGCCAACAAAGGAAAGGGGGCCAAACGCATTTGGGTGCCAAAGGAGATAATTTCAACCATGAAAAGCACCAAGAAGGTTTGGATCCCGAAAGGGAAGTGAGTGGACCGAAGGTCTTCGGGAAATTTGGAGACTTGGCTAAATTGGGATGTATATCATGGGATACATCATATTGGATCAAGTTTATTGCCAAGTGGATTAGTGAAAATTTTGGACCCAAATTTCCCACCCATGACTAAGGTATTTAGTTTTATTGTATTTCTCGTTTTTAGATATGCGTATCTATTTATCTTTTATCTAGTTTACCTTTCTTGCCTAGTATTACATTTGTTATGTACTTTTGTTCAAAATCATGCATACTAGGTAAATCATATGGTAGGATTGCTAGTTTTTAAAATTCATATACTTAAGCAAACCTACATGGCTTAAAATGTTTAGTTAAAGCAAGGCACATAGCTTTTATATCACTTCATAGTAAATGATGCATCAATTGAAAATTTTGATTTCTACAAAGTGTATCATTTAACTTATATGTGCCAAAGTTAGGATTATGGATAATTTGCCCCTCTTGATATCAAATCAAAGTGCATGTCTCCTACAAGTATTCAAAACTTGTATGCACACCTTTAGGGGGAGGTTACTCTATAATCTAACACTTTGAGACTAACACCTTTTCAAGTCTATTTCATGTGATAGTCTCATTGTAAGAAAAATGAAGTCCCTGGAGAAAGACAACAATCTTCCACTGCAAAATCTCCAAGAACTCTCATGTCTCTCAAGCTGATCTTCAATTGGTATCTTTTGAGACTACATTCAGTATCATTTACATGTCTTCTCCAAACATTTGATTAGACTATATTTCATATCATATGCTTCCATGTTGCTAAAAATGCATAAGTAGTTAACTCATATTCTGTTACCTATGCATAAGGGAAGCTAGTCTTTTCAAATCATGTCTTGCACCTCTAATTTTCACATGCTCTTTTCCTAAGTAGAGGATCTCTGTCAGGGGGAGTATTTCTTCATCTCTAAAGGGGGAGAAAAACTCTTTCTAAAGGAGAATACTCATTTAGGGGGAGTAATCTTTTAAGGATTCCTACATGTGGTATCATTCATGGCTTAACTTAATATCCTTCTAGCGATATCATTTGATTCAATTCTTGTTGAGGGCAAGCTTTTATTTACTTCCTACATGCTTTTAATGTCTTCCTTTTCGGTGGTTGATGCCAAAGGGGGAGAAGTTTAGGGACCAAAGCAATGAAAACTATATCAAACACCAAACACCACCTATTTAAAATTTTATATCTACAAATGGCTTTTCAAGTGGTTTTGGTTATTTGGTCCAAAAATAGGAAGTAAGTGAATTATGGAGTTAGGGGGAGGCTTAAGTCCATAATATCACATTGTGGGGACATCCATGCATCTTAGCAAGTAAAATGCATATTTTCATTCAAATACTTGTATTATTTGCTTGCTTTGGTTGTGTTGTCATCAATCACCAAAAAGGGGGAGATTGTAAGGAAAATGGACCCCGGGCCATTTGGCTAATTGAGTTTTGGTGTTTGATGAACAACACAATCCATGAACTAATAAGTTTTCTAGTGTTTATGTTTGTAGTTCACAGGATGCGAAGAGAATTGGACCAAGGCAAATGAGGATACAACACCTCAAAAGAAGACATAAAGAGATGCATAGGAGTCCAATACTCAAGAACAAAGAAGCCCGAAGAAATCAGCGAAGAAATCTAAGATGAGGGCTGTCAGCCAGCACCTGGTGGCGCACCGGACATTGGTGTCCGGTGTGCACCGGACTGTCCGGTGAGGCACCGGACAGTCTGCGCAGAGAGGCCGCAGACAGGCGCTCTCTGGCTGTAGCACCGGACTGTCCGGTGTGCACCGGACTGTCCGGTGTGCCAATGGGCAGACGACAACGGTCGGATCCAACGGTCGACTGCTACAGGCGCCAACGGTCGGCTGACGTGGCGTGCACCGGACATCTACTGTGCAGTGTCCGGTGGTGCACCGGACTGTCCGGTGCACCCGACGACAGAAAGCTGCTGCCTTCTGTCCAACGGCTAGTTGGGGGTGTGGAGGCTATAAATACCACCCCAACCGGCCATTCTCAAGTGTGAGAGCCTAAGCAACATACCAATACACATAGTGCATATTTCCAAGAGCTCAAACACCCAAGTGCTTAATAGAATCACTCGGTGATTAGCGTAGGTGCTTTGCGAAGTGCTTAGGTTAGTTAGACCGCTTTAGCGCTTGCTCTAGGTGAATCCTAGATTGTTGAGTGAGTTTAGATAAACCTCACAACCCCTCGGCTCTTGCGTGAGTTGTTGTAATTGTATCGAGTGGGGCGAGAGTCTTGCGAGACCGTGACAACCGCGTTTGTGTCACGGCCGCCACCGTGTACCAGAGGGAATGAGGCCCGCGGCGTTTCGGCCGGAAGCTCGATAGTGGAGACGGCGGGGAGCGTCCGAGAGGAGCCGGAAGCGGAGCACCACTTGCGCGTGGAGAAGGCCCGCGGCTCTCTACGGAGTTACTCGACCGTGGTGCTTGGCCCTCGCGTGGGCTTCCCTTTGCGTAGGGGCACCAACGAGGATTAGTCGGGACCTTGCGTGGTTCCGGATACCTCGGTAAAAATACCGGCGTCATCCACAAGAGTTTGCTTCTCTACTTAGCTCTTTACATTCCACATTTATATTAAACATTTAAGTTTCAATCTTGTAGTCATACTTATTTAGTGTAGATTGAAACTTAGCCTTTGCGGTAGAGATAGCAACACTTAGACAAAACCTAGTTTGCACATTCTAGTTTTGATTATTTGCATAGGTTTTGCTCTAGGGATTTATTTGTGGCCTAGTTTAGTAAAAGTTTTAGAAGTCCTAATTCACCCCCCTCTTAGGCGTCACCTGTTTCCTACAGAAAGCTTCTCCACCGTCGAGGCCATCAGCGTCGCCCACGGACCGACCTCCGGATCTTTGGCTTTAACGTCTGGTTCGCTCCCCTCGAGTGGGGACGCGGACGAGAGCCTTCCGGTGGCTGTGTCCGTCCTGGGACCATGGCTGCTGCTGCAGAGGTCGCTGGCGAGTCGCCCGGGGCTTGTCGCCCCGGCAAGCTCTCCGGTGTGGAGGTTGTTCATACCCGCGGGGGCGGAACCGGAGTTCCGTTTGTAATGGCACCTTGAGTGCCAATGTTTGTTTATTGTGGCTGTCGGGGCCTGAACATGTATGTATTTTTGGCGTGAAGCCGTGTTTTTTGCTCATTTCGAGCACTAGGACTCGCCTGTCAGCTAATTGAACCGCTTCACCAAGTGTGAGTTGCCTCGTGCGAAGGTGACGAGTGAGGTATCCGTATCCCGGAGGCATAGGAGTCCCTCGGCTCGGTCGGCCTTGCCGCCCGAGGCTTCTCTTGCTTAGTTAAAGGAAACCCTCGGCCGCTCTTCGATGAGCCGGAGCCGGAGGCAGCGGTATCAGCGTGGACAGAGGCAGAGTTGGCTCGAAAAGAAGACTTCGTCGGCCAGAGCCTGACCGGGCCGTCCACTGATGGGACCGGCGCCGGAGTCAAGTTGCCGAGGCCATGAGCCGGGCTGGTGTCCTTGGGGGACAGCTGGCTGAGGCTTCAGGGCGACTGACCGAGCCGTCTGCTCGAGCCGGACTCCTGGAGGAGACCCTGGCGGCGATGGCCCGGGCGTGGTGCTGACGTCGTCCTTCGGAGCGGAGATCCTCCGACTGTGTTGCTGTTCGAGGCTCGGTCGGACTTCGCCGAAGGTGGTGTTGACGCCGAGGGTGCTGCTGCTCCCCTCCATCGAGGTCTGAACCTGCAGGATCGGTTTATCTTGTAGTGTGCGTATGTTTTCTGCGGCCACCGAGGCCCAAACATACTGTCATTGTGTTGTAAAGCTGCGTTTCTTTTTCCCTTTGTTTCGAGTATCAAGACTTATTTGTTGGTAGCAGAATTGTTTGTCCGAGCGAGAGTTACTTTTCACGGAAGGTGATGAGTGAGGTATCTGTATCCCGGAGGCGTAGGAGTCCCTCGGCTCGATCGGCCTTGCCGCTTACGTGTACTCTTACTCGTCCGTAGGATTCTGCTAACGATGTAGTCGAGAAGGCCCGAAAAATCGTTTCGGCAGAAAGGTCTCCGAGCATTAAGACTTGTTTGGTCAGCGGAATTGCTTATCCGAGCGTGAGTTACTTATCGCAGAAGGTGATGAGTGAGGTATCCGTATCCCGGAGGCGTAGGAGTCCCTCGGCTCGGTCGGCCTTGGCTGCTTACGTGTACTCCGTCATTTTCAGGATCCCACTTTTGAAGTAGTCAAAAAGCACGAAAGACGTTCTGGCAGAAAGACTTTTTCTGAGGAAAATTTTGACACAGAGGGGGTTCCCCCCTTCTAGCCCCCGAGGGAGGGTCGGGCTTTGCCGAGGCAAGGCTGACCCTTCCTTGATGGTTAGACTTTGTACGTGAACGAGGTGCACGAACAACTTGAAAACATCTTAAGGGTAGAAGCAACGTAGCTGTCGGATGTTCCAAGCGTTGCTGTAGACCTCGCCTTGGCTGTTGGCCAGCTTGTATGTCCCGGGCTTCAGAACCTTGGCGATGATGAACGGCCCTTCCTAGGGAGGCGTGAGCTTGTGCCGCCCTCGGGCGTCTTGTCGCAGCCGAAGCACCAAGTCGCCCACTTGGAGGTCTCGGGACCGAACCCCTCGGGCGTGGTAGCATCGCAGGGACTGCTGGTACCGCGTCGAGTGTAGTAAGGCCATGTCCTGAGCCTCTTCGAGCTGGTCCAGTGAGTCTTCTCGGTCGGTCTGGTTGCTTCGGTCGTCGTACGCCCTTGTCCTCGGGGAACCATATTCTAAGTCCGTGGGCAAGATGGCCTCGGCCCCATAGACTAGAAAGAACGGTGTGAAGCCCGTGGCTCGGCTCGGCGTTGTCCTCAGACTCTAGACCACCGAGGGGAGTTCCTTCATCCATCGTCTGCCGAACTTGTGGAGGTCGTTGTAGATCCTCGGCTTGAGTCCTTGCAGAATCATGCCGTTGGCACGTTCCACCTGCCCATTCGTCATGGGGTGAGCCACGGCGGCCCAGTCCACCCGGAGGTGGTGACCCTCGCAGAAGTCCAGGAACTTTCTGTCGGTGAACTGGGTGTCGTTGTCGGTGATGATGGAGTTCGGGACCCCAAAGCGATGGATGATGTTGGTGAAGAATGCCACCGCCTGTTCGGACCTGATGTTGTTCAGGGGTCGGACCTCGATCCACTTGGAGAATTTGTCGATGGCGACCAGCAGGTGCGTGTAGCCCCCGGGTGCCTTCTGCAAGGGACCGACGAGGTCCAGTCCCCACACAGCAAACGACCAGGTGATGGGTATTGTCTGCAGAGCCTGAGCGGGCAGGTGGGTCTGCCTTGCATAGAATTGACACCCTTGGCAGGCACGGACAATTCTAGTGGCGTCGGCCACCACGGTCGGCCAGTAGAAACCTTGTCGGAAGGCGTTTCCAACAAGGGCTCGGGGCGCTGCGTGATGACCGCAAGCCCCCGAGTGTATTTCTTGTAAGAGCTCCTGGCCTTCAGCGATGGATATGCACCGCTGGAGGATGCCGAAGGGGCTGCGGTGGTAGAGCTCCTTCCCGTCACCCAGTAAGACGAACGACTTGGCGCGCCGTGCCAGTCACCGAGCCTCGGCTCGGTCGAGGGGCAGCTCTCCTTGGTGGAGATATTGCAGGTACGGGGTCTGCCAGTATCGATTAGGCTGGACCCCGTTCCGCTCTTCCTCGACGCGCAGTGCCTCACCCTCGGGGGCTGAGGGTGCCTCGGGCCGAGCCGAGGGCGCCTTGGGCTGTGCCGAGGGTGCCTCAGGCTGGGCCGAGGCCTTCTCGGGCTCGGGCGTGTCGTCGGTCTTGACTGAGGGTTGCTGTAGGTCTCGGGAGAAGACGTCCGGGGGAACCGTTGTCCGCCCCGAGGCTATCTTAGCTAGCTCGTCTGCAGTCTCGTTGTATCGTCGGGCGATGTGGTTGAGCTCAAGCTCGTAGAACTTGTCCTCCAGGCGCCGAACCTCATCGCAGTAGGCTTCCATCTTCGGGTCGCGGCAGTGGGAGTTCTTCATAACTTGGTTGATGACGAGCTGCGAGTCGCCGCGAGCGTCGAGGCGTCGGACCCCTAGCTCGATGGCGATGCGCAACCCGTTGACCAGAGCTTCGTACTCAGCCACGTTGTTGGACGCCGGGAAATGGAAGCGCAGTACGTAGCGTAGGTGCTTCCCGAGGGGCGAGATGAAGAGCAGGCCCGCGCCTGCCCCTGTTTTCATCAGCGACCCATCGAAAAACATGGTCCAGAGTTCCGATTGGATCGGAGCCGCCGGGAGCTAGGTGTCGACCCATTCAGCTACAAAGTCCGCCAAGACTTGGGACTTGATGGCCTTCCGTGGGGCGAACGAGATCGTCTCGCCCATGATTTCCACCGCCCACTTTGCAATCCTACCCGAGGCCTCTCGGCACTGGACGATCTCCCCCAGGGGGAAGGATGACACCACAGTCACCGGATGAGACTCGAAGTAGTGTCGCAACTTCCGCCGCGTCAGGATCACTGCGTACAGCAGCTTCTGAATTTGCGGGTAGCGGATTTTGGTCTCGGACAGTACCTCACTGATGAATTAAACCGGCCTCTGGACGGGCAATGCATGCCCTTCTTCTTGTCTCTCAACCACGATCGTGGCGCTGACCACCTGAGTGGTAGCGGCGACGTAGATCAAGAGGGCTTCTCCGGCGGCGGGGGGCACCAAGATGGGCGCGTTCGTAAGGAGCGCCTTCAGGTTCCCGAGGGCTTCCTCGGCCTCAGAGGTCCAAGTGAAGCACTCGGTCTTTCTTAAGAGGCGGTACAGAGGTAGGCCTCTTTCGCCGAGGCGCGAGATGAAACGGCTCAGAGCCGCAAGGCATCCCATGACCCTCTGTACGCCTTTCAAGTCCTTGATGGGCCCCATGTTGGTGATGGCCACGATTTTCTCCGGGTTGGCCTCGATGCCCCGCTCGGAGACGATGAACCCCAAGAGCATGCCTCGGGGGACTCCGAAGACACACTTCTCGGGATTGAGTTTTACGCCTTTCGCCTTGAGACATCGGAATGTCGTTTCAAGGTCGGAAAGGAGGTCGGAGGCTTTCCTTGTCTTGACTACGATGTCATCGACATAAGCCTCGACCGTTTGACCAATGTGTTCGCCGAACACGTGGTTCATGCACCTTTGGTACGTCGCACCCGCATTCCTCAAACCAAATGGCATAGTAACATAGCAGTACATGCCAAAAGGTGTGATGAAAGAAGTCGCGAGCTGGTCGGACTCTTTCATCCTGATTTGGTGATACCCTGAGTAGGCATCGAGGAAAGACAGGGTTTCGCATCCAGCAGTGGAATCCACGATTTGATCGATGCGAGGCAGAGGATAGGGAACTTTTGGACATGCTTTGTTTAGACCAGTGTAGTCTACACACATCCGCCATTTCCCTCCTTTCTTTCTCACAAGCACGGGGTTGGCAAGCCATTCGGGATGGAATACCTCTTTGATGAACCCTGCAGCCATCAGCTTGTGTATCTCCTCGCCTATGGTTCTGCGCTTTTCTTCGTCGAATCGGCGCAGAGGTTGCTTCACGGGTCGGGCTCCAGCTCGGATATCCAGTGAGTGCTCGGCGACATCCCTCGGTATGCCAGGCATGTCCGAGGGACTCCACGCGAAAACTTCGGCGTTTGCGCGGAGAAAGTCGATGAGCACTGCTTCCTATTTGGGGTCGAGCTCGGAGCCGATCCGGATCTGCTTGGAGGCGTCGTTGCTGGGGTCGAGAGGGATGGACTTAACCGTCTTCGCTGGCCTGAAGTTGCCGGCATGGCGCTTCAGTCTGACGCCTCCTTGGAGAGGGTCTCCTGGTCGGCGATGAGGGCCTCGGATTCGGCGAGGGCCTCGGCGTACTCCACGCACTCCACGTCGCATTCGTACGCGTGTCGGTACGTGGGGCTGATGGTGATGACCCCGTTGGGGCCCGGCATCTTGAGCTTGAGGTAGGTGTAGTTGGGGACGACCATGAACTTGGTGTAGCATGGCCTCCCCAGCACTGCGTGGTAGGTTCCTCGGAACCCGACCACCTCGAACGTGAGGGTTTCCCTTCTGAAGTTGGAGGGAGTCCCGAAGCAGACGGGCAGATCGAGTTGTCCGAGGGGTTGGACGTGTTTCCTGGGGATGATCCCGTGAAAAGGCGCCGCACCGGCCCGGACCGAGGATAGATCGATCTGCAGGAGCTCAAGGGTCTCGGCGTAGATGATGTTGAGGCTGCTGCCTCCGTCCATGAGGACCTTGGTGAGCCTGACGTTGCCGATGACGGGGTCGACAACGAGCGAATATTTCCCCGGGCTCGGCACGCGGTCGAGGTGATCGCCCTGGTCGAAGGTGATGGGCTTATCGGACCAGTCTAGGTAGACTGGCGCCGCCACCTTTACCGAGCAGACCTCCCGACGCTCTTGCTTGCGGTGCCGAGCCGAGGCGTTCGCCACTTGCCCACCGTAGATCATGAAGCAGTCGCGGACCTCGGGGAACTCCTCTACCTTGTGATCCTCCTTCTTGTCGTCGTGGTGGGGCCCTATGTAACACCCAAATTCTGAATTTGGGATTGGTAGAAGAAATCTGAGCAAAGTATCATAATACTTTGGAAATTAGGAAATAAGAAAAAGATGAGAAAAGGATTTTTATTTTAAAGGAAACCATTTATACATCCCATGAAATAAATAACAAGGAGAATAAAACTTAAATTAGTAATATTAAAATAAGTATGGTTTATATTCACCTTTGGGTTTCAATGGATACATTTGAAAAATCTGAAAACTAAAATAGAAGTATACATTTGAATTGGGAATAGAAAATAGAAAAAATAAAAGAGAAGGGAAGAACTAAGAAAAATACTACATAAAATAAAATAAAAATCAGAATAAACATCCTTCACACTTAAATTATTAAATTATACCTTTCAAACTGAGGACAAGTTATTCACAAAGTTTGAATTTAAACTTGAGTTCAAATTGGATTTGAAAATGGAGAAAAGAAAATAGAAAATAAAAAGAAAAAGATTAAAAACCTTACTTGGGCCAACAACCTCACTTTCGGCCCATCTAGGCATTTCCTCACCCGCGCGCAGCCCACTCCACTCACGTGCTGACACGCGGGTCCCACCGGTCAGCCCCACTCGCGCTCCCCCGCGACCTGGCGCCGACAACCCGGGCCCACTTGTCAGCCGCCTATACACACCGCGCGCCAACTCTCGCTGCTCTGCGGGCCACCCTCGTCAGCGTTTCCTTTACCGCGCCATCTCCCACTGGCGCATGGGGCCCTGGTGTCAGACCCGTCTCCTCCGCGTCGCGTGCCCAGGAAACGGAATTCGCCGCCGGGGAAATCGGGGCTCCTTCAACCACCTCGCCCACGGACATTGCGCGTGCTCGCCGTGTGCTATCTCTGGCACATGGGCCCAACCTGTCGGGCTCGTCCCCTCCACACGGACTCCGCCCCAATCTCAACTGGGCGCCGATCTCCGCGCCGCCATGGATGTCCGCCAAGCTCGGCTGCGGCCGTTTCCTTGCCGGTGGAGCCGCCGGGAATCGCGGGTACGGACTTCACTGTCAGGGCGCTATAAAAACGTGAGCCGCGACCCCCCTCCTTTACATCTCGCTCCCCAGGACCGAGCTCCCTCCCCGCGTCTCCGCCGCCGTCGACGATTCAGGCCTTGGCGTGTGTTCCTGTCCCAGTGCGTTGCGTCCGGGGCTTCGGCGGGGTCCCTGGAAAAGCGACGTGGCCGATTGGGTGAAACCGGCCTCTGCGTTGGCCGGAATTCTTCGCCGTAGTTGGTGCTCCGCCGCGGAGCCGCATCGTCTCGTGGGCAGAGCATTCACCGCCCCGATTTGAGGTAAAACCACCCCCATCCTCTTTGTCTCACTCACCGCTGCGCATAGCACCTTTCGGAGGTAGATTTAGGGGGCTCAATCGCAATCACCACGCCCGGCCGGGACTGCTCCGCCGTGGAGCTCAGCCTCGCCGTCGGCGTTGGGGGGGGGGTGTAGAAGAAAGGCCGGTGCCGTCCGATCTCACTGAACGGCACAGATTAAATGTCAAATACCCTTTCACTCGAATTAGATCGGGACCGTTAGACGATGATCGAACGGCTGGCGGTCTATAGGTGTTATTTTGAATCTGGCCCCTCGATTTTGAATCCAACGGTCATGGGAGCGTACCGGTTCGCAGGGCTTTGATCTAATCTGGATCATCGATTGTGGATCGGACGGTTAGGAATAACGGGTACCCCTTCGTGATGGTCATTTTTCTAAAGAGCCCTCGGGGTTTTGTGAAATCAACCCGCCGTCCACCGCGGGTGTAGTCTGAGTCTGGGAATTCTTGCGCCGAGCCCCCTGTGCTTCTGTTTAATTGAGGCCCAGTCCAGAGAGTTATAAAATCAGGAAAATGAATTAGAAAATGAGTTTTTAATATAAAAATAATTCCTAGAATTTATATAATTCATAGAAAATGCATATGAACTCCAAATTAATCCATTCCACTTCCTATAATTTTGTAATATTATTGTTTATCAATTAGTGCCACTGGTTTTACATAAAAGTCACATTAAAATTGTTATCTTGATTAATCTTGTACTAAGCACATAGAATCTTTGGAAATCCATAACTTAAAATCTATAACTCCAAAATTAATAATTCTTTTTCCTATGAACTTATTTTAATATGTATATTATTAATGTGCATTTTGTCCTTATGTTTGGTGTAATGTTAATTTTGCCTATACCATGTTTGTTTGAATTGCTACGACTAGCAGTGAGGATACGTATCACCTGAAGATCATCCTGGTACCTGGAATCTCAAGACCCAGGCAAGTTGTGCCCTTGATCACTTCTTCTTACCCACTCATGTTCTAATTAATCATAATGATCTGCATAGGTTAATTTTGATGGGACCCAATAGGTTACCCTAGTTTGTCTATCTTTATACCTTGTTTACCACTGAACCTTCTGGGTAGTACTTGCTAGTGCTTTATGTGGTTTTGGGTATGAAGATTACACTATTCATGATTATACTTTTGTTATCAGTTGTTATTTATGGTTCATGTTAAGATCATTATGTTAATTGGAACATGGAGCGACCACCCGGGAAAACAGTGCTACCACAAGGGTGGAATGGGACGCCCTTGGCTGATTAATTAGGAAAGCTAGTGGAAGACTACCTTACCCGAAAGGGGCAAGGGCAGTAGGGGAGTGGTCAGTGTAGGGAGGCCCTCGGGAGGATTTTGCTGCGATGGCGGTCCTGCAAGGGATTCCTGCATTGGAACTTCCTATAAACTGTAGCGGGTTTTCTGAAGCTAGTGGAACTTTGTAAAGGCCTCGTAGTGTTACCCTGCCTCGCCTCCTCGGTAGAGGTGTATGGGAAGTCGCGATCCCTTGGCAGATGGGTAACATGACTTGTGGGTAAAGATGCGCAACCTCTGCAGAGTGTAAAACTGGTATACTAGCCGTGCTCACGGTCATGAGCAGCTCGGACCCTCACATGATTAATTTATGGAACTAAACTCAATTTGTCATATGCATTGCATTGCAGGTGATGTGGTTACTTTTGTTCTACTATTTAATTGGGTTGGTATTTACTTATACTTAGTAACTGCTAATAAAATTTTGACCAACTTTAAAAGCAATGCTCAGCTCTAACCATCTTCTTTGGTAAGCCTTACACTTCACGTGAGCTCCCACCTTTGGCGGGTTCATGCACATTATTCCCCACAACTTGTTGAGCGATGAACGTATGTGAGCTCACTCTTGCTGTCTCACATACACCACAGGTCAAGACCAGGTACTGCAGGATGATGCTCATGGAGGATGCTGTGATGAGTTCGTGAGAGGTCTAGGTCGTCGTCTCCCAGTCAACTTTGGGTTGCTGGACCGTTGTCTCCTTATAATGTAATTATTTATTTTGTATAGAACTCCTGTTATATATAAAGATGTGACATTCGATCCTGTGCCATGATACATCATATGTGTGAGACTTGGTCCCATCACACCTGGTGTTTATGTTAGCGCCCGGGTTTTGGACCCCTAAAATCCGGGTGTTACAGAAGTGGTATCAGAGGAATGTTGACTGTAGGACGAAACCTAGATAGAACTGGACAACCATTATCTACTTACCTTTGTTACTCTGATTCTTTTCTAAACTCACCTTAATCCTTTCTCATTTAATTCTGCTTTACTCTGATTATTCTCACCTTTTCTCTCTATAGACAAAAATGGATTTCACACTTTGAAATCCTGTGCCTAAAGTGACCTTTAGGAATAGGAGACCTAATCTTAGGAACAGAAACAAAACTATTTTTTTTTGGTTATCTATGCACTTGAATGTTTGTTCTTATGATACTTGTCTGATTTGAATCTTTGTTTGAGTGTGATGGGTTGTGGAGTAATGTCCACAATTACATCTGCATATACGGATAGGCATAAATAGAATTCATAAGATAACTAAACAACTTAGATTATCCTCCACTAAAAGGTATCTATCTCGTAGAAATTCTTCTTATCTTAAAAGACACTCTCTTATCTTGATAGATCCATCTTATCTTACAAGATACTTTCTTGCCTTAATAAATTCATCTTATCTTGAAAAGATTTTGTTATCCTAATAGATCTAATTTACCTCAAAAGATTATACCTTATCCTTATGAATTCATCCTACCCTAATTAGCATATTTATCCTAGTCTAAAATATCAACCATGATCTAATTCAAAGTAATTAGATATTGTCTAGACTAATCCGATGATACCAATCTAGATCCCATCTAATCTAATATGATCCAATCTAAAGTGAGTTATTTAATAAATTAGTTAGTACTAGTGAAATGGATTAGACCTCACTCCTATAAAAATGATTTAAGCTAAATTGATGCCCTAGATTAACTTGACCATATACATATGCAACTACCTTACCCATCCGATAGTTGCATAATCCCTCTGTGTTAACACTAAAAGAGATTCTAACCTACCTATATCATATAATCCAACCTATCTTAAAAGATGCTACCATATCCTAATAATATTTATTCTACCCTGGTAGATCTAGATAATCTTAACTAGTTTAACCTAGTCATACCAACCTAATCTGGATTCTATCTAATCCAATATGATCTAAGCTAGATTGAGTTACTTAATGCAGATACAAAAGATAAGGCCATACTCCTAAATCCCTTAAGCCTAATTTGGAGACTTATATCAACTTGGCCATACACAACAACTCGATCTATATAACAAGTTACATAACTTACCCAATCAATAGAGTCTTAAAGGATTGCATAATCTATAAACCATCACCTGACATCAAACCAGATTTTAACCTACATCTTGTAGTCTATCTCACTCATACATATCTCTCATCTTGACAGATTCTATCTTACCCTTGGATATTCACCTTATACGATTGGTTACCCCAATCTGGACATAAAACAAAGATTAAAGCCCTACCAAAGAATCTTTAGAGTATAACCAGCTACTAGCTTATTCATTTCGCTTATTGAATAATTTCCATTGCAAAACTATTACCATATGCTTCTAACTTTCATGGTCAATACCAGGAAAGGAAGGGTTATCACGTAACAACAAACAAAAAAATGAATCCTCCAAATCCTCCACCTGTTGAAATCAATCAAGTGGTTGCTACCCAAAGACTGGTAATACAACAGTTAACAGACCTGGTGACCGAGATGCAAAATCAGATAAGACAACAACGCGAGGAAATACGTCAGGCCCGCCAAGAAATAAGGCAAGCACGATTAGAGAGACAACAACAACAACCTCCACCACCACCACCAGCTTCACCAAGCTACATAGATATAAATTATGATGATTTGTAAGATCTAGATGTTACTTTAGTTAGTAGATGATATGATATTATTTTAGAAGGAACAATAAGGTCTATTGACCCTATGTTTTGTTAAAGAATTATACCTCATGCTGAGATTTCTTTGTTTGTGCATATGTTCCAAGAACAATATGAGTATACATCCCTTTTCTTACAAATCTCGAGGACGAGATTATTTTTAAGGGGGGTAGGATTTGTAACACCCAAATTCTGAATTTGGGATTGGTAGAAGAAATCTGAGCAAAGTATCATAATACTTTGGAAATTAGGAAATAAGAAAAAGATGAGAAAAGGATTTTTATTTTAAAGGAAACCATTTATACGTCCCATGAAATAAATAACAAGGAGAATAAAACTTAAATTAGTAATATTAAAATAAGTATGGTTTATATTCACCTTTGGGTTTCAATGGATACATTTGAAAAATCTGAAAACTAAAATAGAAGTATACATTTGAATTGGGAATAGAAAATAGAAAAAATAAAAGAGAAGGGAAGAACTAAGAAAAATACTACATAAAATAAAATAAAAATCAGAATAAACATCGTTCACACTTAAATTATTAAATTATACCTTTCAAACTGAGGACAAGTTATTCACAAAGTTTGAATTTAAACTTGAGTTCAAATTGGATTTGAAAATGGAGAAAAGAAAATAGAAAATAAAAAGAAAAAGATTAAAAACCTTACTTGGGCCAACAACCTCACTTTCGGCCCATCTAGGCATTTCCTCGCCCGCGCGCAGCCCACTCCACTCACGTGCTGACACGCGGGTCCCACCGGTCAGCCCCACTCGCGCTCGCCCGCGACCTGGCGCCGACAACCCGGGCCCACTTGTCAGCCGCCTATACACCGCGCGCGCCAACTCTCGCTGCTCTGCGGGCCACCCTCGTCAGCGTTTCCTTTACCGCGCCATCTCCCACTGGCGCATGGGGCCCTGGTGTCAGACCCGTCTCCTCCGCGTCGCGTGCCCAGGAAACGGAATTCGCCGCCGGGGAAATCGGGGCTCCTTCAACCACCTCGCCCACGGACATTGCGCGTGCTCGCCGTGTGCTATCTCTGGCACATGGGCCCAACCTGTCGGGCTCGTCCCCTCCACACGGACTCCGCCCCAATCTCAACTGGGCGCCGATCTCCGCGCCGCCATGGATGTCCGCCAAGCTCGGCTGCGGCCGTTTCCTTGCCGGTGGAGCCGCCGGGAATCGCGGGTACGGACTTCACTGTCAGGGCGCTATAAAAACGTGAGCCGCGACCCCCCTCCTTTACATCTCGCTCCCCAGGACCGAGCTCCCTCCCCGCGTCTCCGCCGCCGTCGACGATTCAGGCCTTGGCGTGTGTTCCTGTCCCAGTGCGTTGCGTCCGGGGCTTCGGCGGGGTCCCTGGAAAAGCGACGTGGCCGATTGGGTGAAACCGGCCTCTGCGTTGGCCGGAATTCTTCGCCGTAGTTGGTGCTCCGCCGCGGAGCCGCATCGTCTCGTGGGCAGAGCATTCACCGCCCCGATTTGAGGTAAAACCACCCCCATCCTCTTTGTCTCACTCACCGCTGCGCATAGCACCTTTCGGAGGTAGATTTAGGGGGCTCAATCGCAATCACCACGCCCGGCCGGGACTGCTCCGCCGTGGAGCTCAGCCTCGCCGTCGGCGTTGGGGGGGGGGGGGTGTAGAAGAAAGGCCGGTGCCGTCCGATCTCACTGAACGGCACAGATTAAATGTCAAATACCCTTTCACTCGAATTAGATCGGGACCGTTAGACGATGATCGAACGGCTGGCGGTCTATAGGTGTTATTTTGAATCTGGCCCCTCGATTTTGAATCCAACGGTCATGGGAGCGTACCGGTTCGCAGGGCTTTGATCTAATCTGGATCATCGATTGTGGATCGGACGGTTAGGAATAACGGGTACCCCTTCGCGATGGTCATTTTTCTAAAGAGCCCTCGGGGTTTTGTGAAATCAACCCGCCGTCCACCGCGGGTGTAGTCTGAGTCTGGGAATTCTTGCGCCGAGCCCCCTGTGCTTCTGTTTAATTGAGGCCCAGTCCAGAGAGTTATAAAATCAGGAAAATGAATTAGAAAATGAGTTTTTAATATAAAAATAATTCCTAGAATTTATATAATTCATAGAAAATGCATATGAACTCCAAATTAATCCATTCCACTTCCTATAATTTTGTAATATTATTGTTTATCAATTAGTGCCACTGGTTTTACATAAAAGTCACATTAAAATTGTTATCTTGATTAATCTTGTACTAAGCACATAGAATCTTTGGAAATCCATAACTTAAAATCTATAACTCCAAAATTAATAATTCTTTTTCCTATGAACTTATTTTAATATGTATATTATTAATGTGCATTTTGTCCTTATGTTTGGTGTAATGTTAATTTTGCCTATACCATGTTTGTTTGAATTGCTACGACTAGCAGTGAGGATACGTATCACCTGAAGATCATCCTGGTACCTGGAATCTCAAGACCCAGGCAAGTTGTGCCCTTGATCACTTCTTCTTACCCACTCATGTTCTAATTAATCATAATGATCTGCATAGGTTAATTTTGATGGGACCCAATAGGTTACCCTAGTTTGTCTATCTTTATACCTTGTTTACCACTGAACCTTCTGGGTAGTACTTGCTAGTGCTTTATGTGGTTTTGGGTATGAAGATTACACTATTCATGATTATACTTTTGTTATCAGTTGTTATTTATGGTTCATGTTAAGATCATTATGTTAATTGGAACATGGAGCGACCACCCGGGAAAACAGTGCTACCACAAGGGTGGAATGGGACGCCCTTGGCTGATTAATTAGGAAAGCTAGTGGAAGACTACCTTACCCGAAAGGGGCAAGGGCAGTAGGGGAGTGGTCAGTGTAGGGAGGCCCTCGGGAGGATTTTGCTGCGATGGCGGTCCTGCAAGGGATTCCTGCATTGGAACTTCCTATAAACTGTAGCGGGTTTTCTGAAGCTAGTGGAACTTTGTAAAGGCCTCGTAGTGTTACCCTGCCTCGCCTCCTCGGTAGAGGTGTATGGGAAGTCGCGATCCCTTGGCAGATGGGTAACATGACTTGTGGGTAAAGATGCGCAACCTCTGCAGAGTGTAAAACTGGTATACTAGCCGTGCTCACGGTCATGAGCAGCTCGGACCCTCACATGATTAATTTATGGAACTAAACTCAATTTGTCATATGCATTGCATTGCAGGTGATGTGGTTACTTTTGTTCTACTATTTAATTGGGTTGGTATTTACTTATACTTAGTAACTGCTAATAAAATTTTGACCAACTTTAAAAGCAATGCTCAGCTCTAACCATCTTCTTTGGTAAGCCTTACACTTCACGTGAGCTCCCACCTTTGGCGGGTTCATGCACATTATTCCCCACAACTTGTTGAGCGATGAACGTATGTGAGCTCACTCTTGCTGTCTCACATACACCACAGGTCAAGACCAGGTACTGCAGGATGATGCTCATGGAGGATGCTGTGATGAGTTCGTGAGAGGTCTAGGTCGTCGTCTCCCAGTCAACTTTGGGTTGCTGGACCGTTGTCTCCTTATAATGTAATTATTTATTTTGTATAGAACTCCTGTTATATATAAAGATGTGACATTCGATCCTGTGCCATGATACATCATATGTGTGAGACTTGGTCCCAGCACACCTGGTGTTTATGTTAGCGCCCGGGTTTTGGACCCCTAAAATCCGGGTGTTACACCCTGCCACCCTCCGCAGGTGGCCCGGCCCTGTGAAAGTGGCGCCGAAGCATGGCGCACTCCTCAAGGGTGTGCTTGACGGGTCCCTGATGATAGGGGCACGACTCCTTGAGCATCTTGTCGAAGAGATTGGCGCCTCCGGGAGGTTTCCGAGGGTTCTTGTACTCAGCGGTGGCGACAAGGTCCGCGTCGGCGGCGTCGTGTTTCGCTTGCGACTTCTTCTTGCCTTTCTTCTTGGTGCCGCACTGAGTGGACGCCTCGGGAACATCTTCCGGCTGGCGGCCCTGGGGCTGCTTGTCCTTCCGGAAGATGGCCTCAACCGCCTCCTGGCCAGAGGCGAACTTGGTGGCAATGTCCATCAGCTCGCTCGCCCTGGTGGGGGTCTTGCGACCCAGCTTGCTCACCAGGTCGCGGCAGGTGGTGCCGGCGAGGAACGCGCCGATGACATCCGAATCGGTGACGTTGGGTAGCTCGGTGCGTTGCTTGGAGAATCGCCGGATGTAGTCCTAGAGAGACTCTCCCGGCTGCTGGCGGCAGCTTCGGAGGTCCCAGGAGTTCCCAGGGCGCACGTACGTGCCCTGGAAGTTACCGGCGAAGGCTTGGACCAGGTCGTTCCAGTTGGAGATCTGCCCCGGAGGCAGATGCTCCAGCCAGGCTCGAGCGGTGTCGGAGAGGAACAGGGGGAGGTTGCGGATGACGAGGTTGTCATCGTCCATTCCACCCAGTTGGCAGGCCAGCCGGTAGTCCACGAGCCACAGTTCCGACCTTGTCTCCCCTGAGTACTTTGTGATGGTAGTCGGGGTTCGGAACCGGGTCGGGAACGGCGCCCGTCGTATGGCTCGGTTGAAAGCCTGCGGACCGGGTGGTTCGGGCGAGGGACTCCGATCCTCCCCGCTGTCGTAGCGTCCCCCACGCCTGGGGTGGTAGCCTCGATGCACCCTCTCGTCGAGGTGGGCTCGATGGTTGCGGTGGTGGTGCTCGTTGCCGAGGCGACCCGGGGCCGCAGGCGCTGTGTTGCGCGTGCGCCCGGTGTGGACCGAGGCTTCCCGCATGAATCGGGAAGTCGCGGCGCGATGCTCCGAGGGGTATCCCTGCCTTCGAGAGGCAGAGCTTTTGGCCCGTCGGACCGCGGCATCCTCCAGGAGATTCTTGAGCTCTCCCTGGATACGCCGCCCTTCGGTGGTTGATGGTTCCGGCATTGCGCGGAGAAGTATTGCTGCTGCAGCCAGGTTCTGGCCGACCCCACTGGAAGCCGGTGGTGGCCTTGCCCTGACGTCGTCGGCGATGCGGAGCTGGATGCCCTAGGGTAGCCCGGCTAGAGCTTGGTCTGCCCATTCCTGCCCGATGTTCCGGCGGAGCGGCTCAAGTGTTCCTGCTCCCTCGTCGAGCCTGGCCTGCATCTCGAGGATTTGCTCGAGCTGTGCGTCCTGACCCTCCGTAGGGACTGGGACCACAGCTAGCTCCCGAAGGATGTCAACGCGAGGCGCAGGCCTAGGGGGATCAGTGTTTTCCGGTATACCAAGATGGTTGCCTTCGTCGGGACCCCCTAGATCGACGTGGAAACATTCACGACTTGGGCCACAGTCTTCGTCGCCGAAGCTGCGGCTACCGTCGGAACAATCGGAAAGGCAGTAGTCGCATGCGGTCATGAAGTCCCGCATGGCACTGGGCTTACCGAGCCCGGAGAAATCCCAACCAAAGTCGGGCTCGTCATCTTCCTCGGAACCCGAGGGTCCGTAGGTCGAGACGGCCGCAGCCGGTCCCAGGGTGACCGCATATGATACCTCGGAGGGTTGGTGCACGCCTCTATGAAGGCTTCCACCAAAGCGGGGTTGCTTGGTGGGTCGAGGCTGAATCCAAAAGGCACGAGATGGGAATCGGTCAGTACCTCTTGGTCGACAGGCGGTGACAAAGTCACGTCAGGGCGGACTGCACCATCGTCTCAGGTACGAGGGCGACGCCCAGCAAGTCCTTCGCGAGCGTGTTGGCGTCGTCCGCCCGCTTGGAGTTGGCGTGTTGCGGGGAAACGGTGCTCGTCTTCGTCTCAGACGCGAGGTCAACGCCCGACGTGTCCCTCGTCGGGGTGCCAGCGCCATCGACTCGCTCGACAGCCGACGAGGTGCCGCCTCCTGCTTGGCCACGGTTGCCTCTCCTCCTCCTCCGTTGGCGGGGGAGGTGACGGGACAAACTCGGATGTTGTTCTTTCGCCACGTGGGGAAGACGTCGTTGATTCCGCCGCCGGCGGGCGGGTTGTCGGCTGCCATTGTCGCTGTCGCGCGATGGAGGAAGGAGTATCATGTCGTAGCTACCATCGAGGGACATGAACTCAAGACTCCCGAAACGGAGCACCATCCCGGTTTGGAAAGGTTGCTGGAGACTACCCATCTGGAGCTTGACGGGAAGCTGTTCGTCAACACGCAGCAGGCCCCTACCTGGCGCGCCAACTGTCGGCGTTTTGACCCCGGGGGGTCCCTGGACCGACGAGTAAATTGTCGCCGCGTGTCCCAGCCTAGATGGGTCGGCGCGAGACGGAGCATGAAGGGGGGAGAAGAGAGGGGGGAGGCAGGCAAAAAAGGGAAACCTGCGGCCTTCGTGTTGTCCTACGCCCAGGTCGGGTGCGCTTGCAGTAGGGGATTACAAGCATCCGCGTGGGGGGAGAGCGAGGGACTCTACGCGTCGTCCCGTCCTCCTGCGCGGCCAACCTCCTCGTAAGAGAGCCCTGGTCCTTCCTTTTATAGGAGCGCTAGAGCCTTGAGGAAGGACAGCTGTCGGGGTTGTTGAGTCCTTGCTGATGTCTCCTTGCTTCCATAAGGGGCTGAGAGCCACCATCGTCACGGAGCACGCGGGGCGCCATCATTATTATTTGTTTACTAGGGCGAGCCTGATGGGACGCCGGTCTTGTTCCCTGTAGCCTGAGCTAGCTAGGGGTAGGGTAATGATGACCCCTCTTGCGACGTGGTCGATCCGAGCCCTAGGTCGGGTGAGGTGGATGCTCCTCCGAGGTCGAGTCCGAGCCCCGGGTCGGGCGAGGCGGAGACTGTCGTCCGAGGCCAAGGCCGAGTCCGAGCCATGGGGTCGGGCGAGGCGGAGTTCGTCGTCTTCTGGAGCCGAGGTCGAGTCCGAGCCCTGGGGTCGGGCGAGGTGGAGTTCGTCGTCTTCCGGGGCCGAGCCCGAGTCTGAGCCCTGGGGTCGGGCGAGGCGGAGTTCGTCGTCTTCCGGGGCCGAGCCCGAGTCTGAGCCCTGGGGTCGAGCGAGGCGGAGTTCGTCGTCTTCCGGGGCCGAGCCCAAGTCCGAGCCCTGGGGTCGGGTGAGGCGGAGTTCGTCGTCTTCCGGGGCCGAGCCCGTGTCCGAGCCCTGGGGTCGGGCGAGGCGGTGTTCGTCGTCTTCCGGGGCCGAGCCCGAGTCCGAGCCCTGGGGTCGAACGAGGCGGAGTTTCCTATGGCGCCCGAGGCCGGACTTGGCTGCTGTCAGCCTCACTCTATCGAGTGGCACAACAGTCGGAGCGACGCAGGCGACGCTGTCTTCTTGTCAGGCCGGTCAGTGGAGCGGCGAGGTGACTGCGATCACTTCGGCTCTGTTGACTGAAGGGCGCGTGTCAGGATAAGGTGTCAGGCCATCCTTGCATTAAATGCTCCTGCGATACGGTCGGTCGGTGTGGCAATCTGGCCAAGGTTGCTTCTTGGCGAAGACTGGGCCTCGGGCGAGCCGAAGGTGTGTCCGTCGCTTGAGGGGGTCCTCGGGCGAGACGTGAATCCTCCAGGGTCGGCTGCCCTTGCCCGAGGCTGGGCTCGGGCGAGGCAAGATTGTGTCCCTTGAGTGGACCGAGCCTTGACTTAATCGCACCCATCAGGCCTTTGCAGCTTTGTTCTGATGGGGGTTACCAGCTGAGATTAGGAGTCTTGGGGGTACCCCTAATTATGGTCCCCGACAATACTAATAATCATAGTTGCTTACTAGTAAATTTAGAAATTTATAATCTGAGGCGTAGTGATAAGTTTGTTAGACAGAATGACCATCTCTTTTGTTTTTATGTAGAAATGCTCAAATGCATTATAAAAGCAAAGTAATGTACTCTTGGTTTTCTAGATATGACATGTTGTTTGACTAATAGATGTCTTGTTTCCTGCTCTGTTATTTTCGTTTGTTATAGCCTATAATAATAGTTGGAAAACTTTAACAATTTCAAGGTTCCAGTTAATTTGCATGTTGGTTATTTCATTGACCAAACAAACCTTTTCCTTGCAGGAAGACAGTCCTGACTTATTTACTAATAAAAAAAATCAATGAAGTAGAATCAATGGATATAGGATTGCTACCGACTCGTCTTCTAAGCATGGTGAAGTTGACATATCACATTAGCAATGAACTATCAGGGCAGTGATCATGATTTTGTACACTACTTTGGTGTATCATTGCCTAATAAAGTATCCACAAACTCATGAGCCTTTTTTCTGGTTCTAGCCGCAGATCCCAAAGCAGAACCTGTAGTTCTAGCTAATAAGTCTAAATGGTCACCAGAGCAAGGGCAACACAGGATCTGACGCCCATTCTATGTTGCTGAAGTAGAAGCACATGTGCTCACAATCAAAAAGCATGGAACGAGAAGGTACAATTTCTTATCCCCCCATTCGGCCTAACAGAATTCCTTGGCTTTTGTATTCTCACTAAAGCAAAAATATATGTCTTTGCATGTACTCGTCAAAGTTGATAATTAGTTTCCTTGTTGTCTTATTGATTGATCCTATTGATTTCCTTCTTTTGTCGAACCTTTTTAATTGTTGTGGAAGGAGTTTTTTTGCACAGGATTGTATACTTATGCTTTATGCAAAATCTTTAGTGGGGTTAGATTACTTGGCCAATTTAACCAATAGTTTGGCACTTGTGGGTTTTAGTACTAGAATGGTTCACCAAAAACAAAGGAGACAAATTCTTGCACGTTAACTAACCCGATCCGATACACAGAGCGAGCATCTCGCTGCAACAGCGACTTGGTGAGCCGGTGCTTTAGTGAAAGGGAAATGTGCCCTTAGGCTATTTCAATAAATGTTTCGGTGATTAGATGCCCAACACAAAATACGTTGGTTCATAAGTGCTAAGATGCAAATCAAAGAACAAGGTATGCTCCGGCCTTAGTAAATTGCTTTTGAGTACTAACATATTTATCTAAGTGCCAGGAATATAGCCAAGAAAACTAGAATCAAACAAGAAAAGTTTTGGCTAAGTTCAGCCAAAAAGCACCAGCCTGTGGTGCACCGGACTGTCCGGTGGTGCACCGGACAGTGTCCAGTGCCCACGCTGGCCTGGCGACGAACTTGTCGCTCTCGGGAAAAAGTAAAGGCGCCGCGGCTAAAAATCACCGGACTATCCGGTGCGCCAACGGCGCCCGCGGCCAACGGTCGGCTGCGCGATCAGCGGGTGACGCGTGGCCCGAGCCAACGGTTGGTTTGTCCGGTGCGCCAACGGGACCCAAGGTCCAACAGTTGGCTGCACCCGATAAGGAAGGAGATCGGGCACCGGACTGGTACTATTCATGTCTGGTGCGCCACCCGACAGAAGGCAAGAATTGCCTTCCAATTAGATCTCCAACAGCTCCTAGCTGCCTTGGGGCTATAAAAGGGACCCCTAGGCGCATAGAGCAGTACACCAAGCATTCTCTAAACATCCTAAGACACCTAGACTCCGCCACCACACATTTGGATCGTTGTGTTAGAGATTTGAGCACCGTTTGAGTTGTGAACTCCCTGCGCCGTGTTTTGTGCTCAAGTCTTGGCTTGTGAGCGTGTGTGTGTGCTGCAAATTGAGTCTTGCGTGTGTTGCTTTCCCTCCCTTACTCTTGTGCTTCTCTTGTGATCAACTTTGTAAGGGCGAGAGGTTCCAATTTGTGGAGATTCCTCACAAACGGGAAAAGTCTACTAAGAAAGAAAACCGTGGTACTCAAAGTAGATCATTGGATCACTTGAGAGGGATTGAGTGCAATCCTTGACCGAAGGAGGTCACCACAACATGGAGTAGGCATTGGCTGAACCACGGGATAAAACACCGTGTCTCTTGTGTTGCTTTTTCACTGTGATTGATTTCTTCTCAAGAGCTTACTCTATAGAAACTTGGTTTAATCTAACTAACATTTTATAAACCAAGTTTGTGCTATTAGTGTTGAATTTTGCAGGATCACCTATTCACCCCCCTCTAGGTGCTCTCAATTGGTATCAGAGTTGTACTCTTCATATAAGGGACTAACCACCCGAAGAGATGGATCCTAAGGGCAAGAGGATGGTGATCAACGACAAGGATGAGGAGTCCCTCTTCAACGAGCCAAGAGACGACAAGCCCACTGACTCAGGCTCAAGTCACAAGAAGAGGGACGGGAAGAAGAGGCGCATCAAGAAGATTATCTACTACGACAGCGATGCCTCCTCTTCTTCACCAAGGGATGACGACGACGATGACTCCTCGTCTAAAAGGAAAACGGTTAATCAAAACTACTCCTTTGATTATTCCTGCATTCCATACAATTCAAATGCCCATTTACTTTCTATTCCACTTGTAAAACCCCCACACTTCGATGGAGAGGATTACTCATTTTGGAGCCATAATATGTGTAGTCACCTATTTTCTCTCCATCCTAGCATTTGGGAAATTGTAGAAAATGGAATGCACTTTGATAGTACTGATAACTCTGTGCTTATCAATGAACAAATTCATAAAAATGCCCAAGCCACTACTGTTTTCCTAGCATCTCTATACAGGGTTTAATATAACAAAGTCAGCGGCTTGAACAAGGCCAAACAGATCTAGGACACCCTCAAAATATCTCACGGGGGTAATGACGCCACCATGATTACCAAGATGGAACTGGTGGAAGGCGAGCTAGAGAGGTTCGCGATGATCAGGGGAGAGGAGCCAACGCAGACCTACAATAGGCTCAAGACCCTAGTCAATAAAATCCGAAGCTACGGGAGTACAAGATGGACGGATCATGACGTCGCCCGACTCATGCTCAGGTCATTTACGGTTATTGACCCCCATCTTGTAAATCTTATTCGTGAAAACCCCAGGTACACCAAGATGACGCCCGAGGAAATCCTTGGAAAATTCGTAAGCGGGTGCATGATGGTAAAGGATGCAAGATATGTGGATGACGCCTTGAACGATCCACTTCCCGTCTACGAGCCACAGCCCGTTGCTCTCAAAGCAACCAGCAACAGGGAGGCGCTACCTAGCAAGGTAGCACAAGTGGAGACTGCCGGGCTCAATGAGGATGAGATGTCGCTCATCATTAAGCGTTTCAAGACTGCACTAAAAGGACACAAGGAGTACCCCAACAAGAACAAGTCAAGGGGAAAACGCTCCTGCTTCAAATGCGGTAAGACTGGTCATTTTATAGCTCAATGCCCGATAACGATAATGACCAGGCACAAGAGAAGCATGGGAAGAGGGAAAAGAAGAAAAACTACAGGAAGGCCAAGGGCGAAGCACACATCGGGAAGGAATGGGACTCCGACTGTTCCTCATCCGACTTCAAAGATGAAGGACTAGCTGCCTCGACCTTCAACAAATCTTCACTCTTCCCCAACGAACGACACACGTGCCTTATGGAAAAGGAGAAGAAGGTAACTATTCGAGATACTCCTAAGTATTCTTCTTCTAGCGATGAGGAATCTTCCGATGATGAGATAGATTATAGTGATTTATTTAAAGGACTAGATATATCTAAGGTAGATAAGATAAATGAACTAATTGATGCTCTTAATGAAAAAGATAGACTTTAAGAAAAGCAAGAATATATACTCTATGAGGAACATGATAAGTTTGTTAGTATTCAAAAATCTCTTGCTATAAAAATTAAGAAGAATGAACTGCTGTCTTCCGAATTGTCTACCTGTCATGAATATATTTCTATCTTAAAGAATTTAAATAATGATTTGAATGCTAAGCTAGAGAAAGTAACTAGTTCATGTGTAGAGCATGTTGTTATTTGCAATAGATGTAAAGACTTTGATGTTGATGCTTGTAATGAACATGTCTCTACTATTGCTAAGTTAAACAATGATGTTGCAAGTCTTAATGCTCAACTTAAGACTTGCATGGATAATTATGAGAAACTTAAATTTGCTAGGGATTCCTACACTATTGGTAGACACCCCTCAATTAAGGATGGACTTGGTTTTCGAAAGGAAACCAAGAACTTAACAAGCCAAAGGACTTCCGATCTCAACAAGGAGAAAGGGAAGGCTCCTATGGCTAGTAGTTCTTCACATGATCAAAAGAACCATGCTTATCTTTATGCTCATGTCAAGAAAGTTTCTCATCATAATAAATGTTATAATCATGCTGCTTTACCTACTTATCATGATTCACATGCTATGTTTGCTTCTAGTTCTACATATGTTCATGATAAGAGTAGGCCTAGGTGCAATCATTCTATTTCTCGTGCGCCTAGGAAAGTTTACACTGGTCCAACTACTATGTATCAAACATGCAATGCTTCTTTTGTATTGTTATGCAAAAATACCAAAGTAGTTAGAAAATTGGGATCTAAATGCAAGGGAGACAAAACTTGCATTTGGGTTCCAAAAGTTGTTGTAACTAACCTTGTAGGACCCAACAAGAGTTGAGTACCTAAAACCCAAGCTTAATTGCCTTGTAGGTTTATGCATCCGGGGGCTCAAGCTGGATTATCGACAGCGGATGCACAAACCACATGACGGGGGAGAAGAAAATGTTCACCTCCTATGTCAAGAACAGGGATTCCCAATACACCATCATTTTTAGAGATGGGAATCAGGGCAAGGTTAAAGGATTGGGCAAGATAGCCATCACGACCGAGCACTCAATATCGAATGTGTTTTTAGTAGAGTCGCTTGGGTATAATTTATTGTTTGTAAGACAATTGTGTCATATGGGATACAATTGTTTATTTACAAATATTGATGTATCTATATTTAGGAGTGATGGTTCATTAGCTTTTAAGGGTGTATTAGACAATAAGATCTATTTAGTTGATTTCTCAAAGGAGAATGCCGATCTAGATGCATGCTTAATCGCTAAGACTAATATGGGCTGGCTTTGGTATCGCTGTCTAGCACATGTTGGGATGAAGAACCTTCATAAACTTCTAAAGGGAGATCATGTGTTAGGACTAACCGATGTCTATTTTAAGAAATACAGACCTTGTGCAGCATGCCAGGCACGAAAGCAAGTGGGAAGCACTCATCACAGCGAGAATGTGATGACGACATCAAGACCACTAGAACTCCTACACATGGATCTCTTCAGCCCCATTGCCTATCTCAGCATTAGGGGAAGTAAGTATGGTCTTGTTATAGTTGATGATTTTTCCCGCTTCACTTGGGTATTCTTTTTGCACGACAAATCCGAAACCCAAGGAACCCTAAAACGCTTCCTAAGGAGAGCTCAAAATGAGTTTGAGCTAAAGGTAAAGAAGATAAGAAGCGATAATGGGTCAGAGTTCAAGAATCTCCAGGTTGAAGAATACCTTGAGGAGGAAGGAATCAAGCACGAGTTCTCCGCTCCTTACAGACCACAACAGAATGGAGTGATAGAGAGAAAGAACAGGACGCTAATCGACATGGCGAGAATGATGCTTGGAGAGTACAAGACACCTAAGCGGTTTTGGTCGAAAGCTATGAACACAGCCTGCCATGCCATAAACTGGCTCTATCTACACCGTCTCCTCAAAAAGACTTCCTACGAACTCCTTATTGGTAACAAACCCAATGTTTCTTATTTTCGTGTATTTGGGAGCAAATGCTACATTCTGGTGAAGAAAGGTAGACATTCGAAATTTGCTCCCAAGGCCGTAGAAGGGTTTTTACTAGGATATGACTCAAATACAAAGGCGTATAGGGTCTTCAACAAATCACCAGGATTAGTTGAAGTCCCTGGCAACATTGTATTTGATGAGACTAATGGCTCTCTAAGAGAGCAAGTTGATCTTGATGATGTAGATGAAGATGAGGATCCGATGGTCGCAATGCGAACTATGGCAATAGGTGATGTGTGACCACAGGAACTACAGGAACAAGATCAACCATCTTCCTCTATGATGGTGCATCCCCCAACTCAAGACGATGAACAGGTACCTTAAGAAGAGGGGCATGATCAAGGGGGAGCATAGGAAGAATAGGCTATGGAGGAAGAAGCATCACAGGCCCCTCCAACTCAAGTCCGAACGACAATCCAAAGAAATCACCCCGTGGATCAGATTCTGGGTGACATCAGCAAGGGAGTAACAACTCGCTCACGATTAGCTAATTTTTGTGAGCATTACTCGTTTGTTTCTTCTATTGAGCCTTTCAGGGTAGAAGAAGCCTTGCAGGATCCGGACTGGGTGTTGGCCATGCAGGAAGAGCTCAACAACTTCAAAAGAAATGAAGTCTGGAGCCTGGTGCCACGTCCAAAGCAAAATGTTGTGGAAACCAAGTGGGTGTTCCGCAACAAGCAAGACGAACACAGAGTGGTGACAAGAAACAAGGCTTGACTTGTGACAAAAGGTTATGCCCAAGTCGCGAGTTTGGACTTTGAGGAGACTTTCGCTCCTATGGCTAGATTAGAATTAATTCAAATTTTATTATCCAAATGGACGTAAAGATTGCCTTCCTAAATGGACCAATCAAGGAGGAGGTATACGTGGAACAACCCCCTGGCTTTGAGGATGACAGGTATCCCGACCACGTGTATAAATTCTCTAAGGCGCTCTATGGACTTAAGCAAGCCCTAAGAGCATGGTATGAATGCCTTAGAGATTTTCTAATTGCCAATGCTTTCAAGGTTGGGAAAGTTGATCCCACTCTTTTCACAAAGACTTGCGATGGAGATCTTTTTGTTTGCCAAATATATGTCGATGACATTGTATTTTGTTCTACTAACCAAAAGTCTTGTGAGGAGTTTAGCAGGGTAATGATGCAGAAATTTGAGATGTCAATGATAGGTGAGTTGAACTACTTCCTTGGATTTCAAGTGAAGCAACTCAAGGAAGGCACTTTCATCTCCCAAATGAAGTACACTCAAGATCTCCGCGCGGCGACATGGCCATCCAAGTTTCGGCTACACCTGTCGGAGAAGTACGACGGTACGTCAAACCCGTCGGAATTCCTACAGGTATATGTCACCGCCATTACGGCAGCAGGTGGAGACACTGCTGTGATGGCGACATACTTCCATGTAGCCTTGTCTGGGCCAGCCCGGACCTGGCTCATGAACCTTGCCCCAGGATCGATCTACTCCTGGGAAGAGCTCTACGCGCGGTTCACCGCAAACTTCGCCAGCACATACCAATAACATAGCGTGGAGGCACACCTCCATACAGTGAGGCAGGAACCCGGGGAAACTCTCCGGGCATTCATCTCCCGCTTCACCAAGGTACAGGGAACTATTCCTCGTATCTCAGATGCTTCCATCATCACCGCTTTCCACCAGGGGGTGCGTGATGAAAAGATGTTAGAGAAGTTGGCCACGCACGACGTGGAAACTGTCACCACACTCTTCGCTCTGGCTGACAAGTGTGCTAGGGCCACCGAGGGCCATGCATGGCACTCGGCACCACAGATCGGGGTTGCCCAGACAGGTGGCTCCGGTGCCGTCACCCAGGACGACAAGAAGAAGAAGAAGAACCGCGACCGCGAGAGGTCACGGACTGCTGCTCCAGTCATCGTGGCTGCGGCTGGGGGCTAGAGCGAGCGCAACAAGCGCCTACGGCCACAAGGGGGTAACAGCGGCTCATGCCCTATGCACCCCAATAGCTGCCACAGCGCCGCGAGATTATCAAGCTCGCGAAGCGCGTCAGCGAAAGGCACGAATAGTCCTCCAAGGACGGTTCCCCACCTCGTCGCTGGCCCGGCAAGGAGAGGGCCGATGACGGTGTCATGGCTGCCGGAGAACGGGACCTCGGGTACTAGTCACCCGAGGGGGTCCTGAAGGACGTCTTCACCGGGGACTCTAACTCCGGTGGCGAGAGCGACCGCCGCAAGAAATTGTACGTCATGTACGACGGGAGGTCCTGAAGAACGTCAAGTCCCTACGCCGCGAGGTCCTGTCGGCGACCCCAGGGGTCCCGAAGGCTGCTCCACACCAACGGTGGAAGAGTACCACCATATCCTTCGGGGCATCCGACTGCCCCGACAACATGGCAGGGGCCGGTATACTACCGCTCATTACTGCCCCTGTCATCGCCAACATGCGGCTGCACCATGTGCCGATTGACGGTGGAGCAGGCCTCAACGTCATCAGCCATGCTGCATTCAAGCAGCTGCAGATCCCGGGGTCCCATCTGGGACCCTCTTGCCCATTCTCTGGAGTGGGCCCACAGCCGGTGTATCCCCTTAGGAGCATCACCCTCCCGGTCACATTCGGGACCGAGGAAAACTTCTGCACGGAGAACATACAGTTCAACGTTGTGGAGGTTAACCTCCCATTCAATGCCATCATTGGCAGGCCGGCCCTGTACCGGTTCATGGCCATTGCCCACTACGGGTATTTGGTCCTCAAGATGTCGTCCCCTGCCGGGGTCCTCACCGTACGGGGCGACCGCACCGTGGCAGTGACGGCGGTCGAGAAGCTGCATGCCCTTGCGGCGGAAGCTGCTCGCCCGGACGACGGGGGAAGACCCCTCGACCTCCGGAACCAAGGCGCCTGCTAAGGTGCCAAAGGTGCAGCCGTCTGGGGCAGACGGCGGACCCATGAAGACCATCCAAGTCGGCGCGGACTCCTCCCAGACCACCTGCATTGCGGGCAATCTAGGAGAGAAATAGGAACTCGCGCTTGTCACCTTCCTCCAGGCAAATGTCGACGTTTTCGCTTGGGAACCGTCACAGATGCCTGGGATCCCCAGGGAGGTGATTGAGCACCATCTGAAGATTCACCCCGACGCTAGGCCAGTGAGCCAGAAGCCTCGGAGACAGTCCATTGAGCGGCAGGACTTCATCCGTGCGGAGGTCTGGAAGCTGCTTGACGCCGGCTTTATCGAAGAGGTTGATCACCCTGTGTGGCTGGCCAACCCGGTCATTGTCCCGAAGGCGAACGGGAAGCTTCGGATGTGCATCGACTACACCAGCCTAAACAAGGCATGTCCCAAGGACCCATATCCATTTCCATGCATAGATCAAATCGTGGACTCTACCTCCGGGTGTGACCTATTGTCTTTTCTAGCCGCCTACTCGGGTTTCCATCAGATCCGGATGGCTAGGGAGGATAGGAAGCATACCGTTTTTGTAATAGTGGATGGGCTCTACTGCTATGTTGTAATGCCCTATGGTCTGAAGAACGCCTTGCCAACATTTGTACGGGCGATGAGTAAGACCTTCGGGGACTTGATCAGGGACAAGGTTGAGATATATGTCGATGACATCGTGGTCAAGACTAGGAGGGGGTCGACTCTAATAGAAGACCTGACCCTGGTCTTTGACAAGCTGCCGGCGACGCGCACAAAGCTGAACCTGGACAAATGCGTCTTTGGTGTCTCCGCTGGGAAGCTGCTGGGATTCCTGGTTTCGCACCGGGGGATTGAAACAAACCCAGAGAAGAATAGGGTAATTGAGGCGATGAGGCCTCCGGCCCATATCAAGGACGTCCAGAAGCTTAAAGGGTCGTTAGCCGCCCTCAGCCGCTTCATCTCATGGCTGGCTGAGAGGGCGCTACCCTTCTTCAAACTCCTGCAAAAATCTGGTCCATTCTCTTGGACCGAAGAGGCAGAACGTGCCTTTCAAGAGTTGAAGCAGCACCTGGTGTCCCTACCAGTACTGGTAGCTCCAGACCCTAGGAGCCGTTGTATCTATACATCGCGGCGGCCGTAGAAGTGGTGAGCATGGTGCTGGTAGTGGAAAGGGCAGCGCAAGAAGGCCAAGAACCTGAAGGCCCGGGACCAGCTACAGACTGTTCAGAGGCCAGTCTACTACGTCAGCGAGGTCCTCCATGAGACAAAGACCAGGTACCTTGAGACACACAAGATCCTCTATGCTGTACTTGTTGCATCCAAGAGGTTGCGCGGCCCCTGCATTTATTGCGGATAAGGCACGCCGCCTGACAAGCGATGTGCTGCCTCAGCATTTAATGAGACCTGTCTGCTCTGCTGTCAGGTGGCGACCAGTCCATTCTACTGGCAAACAGTGTGCCGCCTCAGCATTTAATGAGACCTGTCCATTCCACTGGCAGGCGGCAAGCCTATCCATTCCATTGGCAGGCGGCACACCCATGCTGCCGCATGCACTATACTCATCATCATTCGTACATACCAAGGAAGCTACCGTTGTGTATCAACACTGCGCGGGCTGCGGACATCTAGGCGCTAGAAGATCTCTCAGGCGTCACCTGCATTAGTTGCTCCATGTATTTCTTGCATTATGTCCCTGGGCCCACATGTCGGGGCTTAGCAACCTTGTATGTGCCTCCCTTGGGCTATAAAAGGGAAGGCGCACAATGTTACAAGGCACACTCACTTAGACCGAACTCAAGCTCTCAAGCTCATAGACTCTCATACTCAATACAACTCACAGTGGAGTAGGGTATTACACTCCGGCGGCTCAAACCACTCTAAATCCTTGTGTTCTCGTGTGCTCTTACACCCCCCATCAGATAGGCAAAACGCTTAGGCCCCCTCCTCATCTTAGGATTTAGGGCGGGTGCATTCCGCCACCCGGCCGGAGATTTCCTCTCCGACAGATGCCAAGCCCGCAAAGACACCAATGGGAACTGACGGACATCTAGACCTCAACAAAGGAGGAAGTCCATTGATCAAAAGGCATACTGGTCAATGATAGGTTCATTACTTTATCTTTGTGCTAGTAGACCGGTCATTATGCTTAGTGTATGCATGTGTGCTAGATTTCAATCCGACCCCAAGGAATGTCACCTTGTGGTCGTTAAGCGAATCCTTAGATATTTACTTTCTACGCCTTGCTTGGGATCTGGTATCCAAAGGGTCTACCTTTGACTTAATTGGATACTCATATTCCGACTATGCCGGGTGCAAGGTTGATAGGAAGAGCACATTAGGGACGTGCTAGTTTCTAGGAAGGTCCCTGGTGTCTTGGAGCTCTAAGAAACAAACATCCATTGCCCTATCCACCGCTGAGGCCGAGTACGTTGCCACAGAACAGTGTTGTGCGCAACTACTTTGGATGAGGCAAACCCTCCGGGACTTTGGTTACAATCTGAGCAAAGTCCCACTCCTATGTGAAAGGGAAATGTGCCCTTGGGCCATTTCTAAGTATTTTGGTGATCAAGTGCCAACACAAATGTTTTAGTATGAAACTATGCCAAATGGTGGAAGAAGTGCAAAGTCAACACAAAGGTATGATTCTAGACTTAGTACATTGGTTTTTGTGTACTAACATATTTGTCTAAGTGCTAGAATCAGAGAAAACACAATTGGAAAACACTTGGCTCGAGCAGCCAAGACTCTGCTCAGTCTGGGTGCACCGGACAGTGTCCGGTGCACCAGGCTGGCGTCTGATCAACTGGCTGCTCTCGGGTCTCGATGGCGGCGTACGGCTATAAATCATCGGACTGTCCAGTGGTGCACCGGACTGTGTCCGGTGAGTCGGCTGCGGCGAAGTCGCCGCTCTCGGGAACCAAGTCAACAGCATACGGCTATAATTCACCGGACTGTCCGGTGAGTCACCGGACTGTCCGGTGAACCAACGGTCGGGCGCGCCAACGGTCGGCCGCGCAATCCACGCGTGACGCGTGGCCGAGCCAACGGTCGGATGAGGGCACCGGACTGTCCGGTGTGCACCGGACTGTCCGGTGTGCACCGGACAGTGTCCGGTGCACCAACGGCTCCAAGTCTCCAATGGTCGGCTGTGCCAGAATAGGAAAGAAATCCGCACCGGACAGTGTCCGGTGCGCCAGTCGACAGAAGGCAAGAATTGCCTTCCTGGATTGCTCTCAACGGCTCCTAGCTGCCTTGGGGCTATAAAAGGGACCCCTAGGCGCATGGAGGAGTACACCAAGCATCCTTTGAGCATTCCTAAGCACCAAGACTTCACCTTCGCGCATTTGATTCTTTGTGATAGCAACTAGAGCTCCATTTGAGTAGAGAACTCTTCGAGTTGTGTTGAGAGCTCGAGTTGTGACTTGTGTGCGTATTGTTGCTCTGATTTTGTGTCTTGTGTGTGTTGCTCATCCCATCCTTACTTCCGTGATTCTTTGTGATAATCAAATTGTAAGGGCGAGAGGCTCTAAGTTGTGGAGATTCCTCGCAAGCGGGATATAGTGAAACGAAAGCAAAACACCGTGTTATTCAAGTGGGTCTTTGGACCGCTTGAAAGGGGTTGAGTGCAACCCTCGTCCGTTGGGACGCCACAACGTGGAGTAGGCAAGTGTTGGACTTGGTCGAACCATAGGATAAACCACTGTGCCTCTCTGTGTTGATCTCTTTGTGGTTATTGTGTTTTGCAAGAACTCATCTCTAGCCACTTGGCTTCATTGCGCTAACACTTAATCAAGTTTATGGCTTTAAGTTTAAGTTTTTACAGGATCACCTATTCACCCCCCTCTAGGTGCTCTCAATTAGTATCGGAGCTATTCTCTTCAAGAAAGGGACTAATCGCCCGAAGGGATGGATCCTAAGGGAAAGGGAATAGTGATCAACGACAAGGAGAAGGAGTCCTTCATCAATGAGCCGAAAGACGACAAGCCCACTGACTCGGGCTCAAGTCAAAGGAAGAAGGACGAGAAGAAGAAGAGGCGTATCAAGAAGACCGTCTACTACGACGACAGCGACGAGTCTTCTTCTTCCCAAAAGGACGACGACAACAACGACTACGAGAAAAAAGAAGACGGTTAACTCGAACTTCTCTTTTGATTACTCTCGTATTCCGCAAAGTTCAAATGCTCATTTGCTTTCCATTCCCCTCGGTAAACCTCCCCACTTTGATGGAGAGGACTACGGATTTTGGAGTCACAAAATGCGTAGCCACTTGTTCTCTCTTCATCCAAGTATATGGGAGATAGTAGAAAATGGAATGCAATTTGATAGTACAGATAGTCCCATGTTCATCAATGAACAAATTCATAAAAATGCACAAGCTACTACTGTTGTTTTAGCGTCATTGTGCAGGGATGAATACCATAAGGTGAGCGGCTTGGATAACGCCAAGCAGATTTGGGACACCCTCAGGATCTCTCATGAGGGAAATGACGTCACCATGCTCACTAAGATGGAGTTGGTGGAGGGCGAACTTGGGAGATTCGCAATGATCAGGGGAGAGGAGCCAACCCAAACATACAACAGGCTCAAGACCCTCGTCAAGAAAATAAGGAGCTATGGAAGCACGCGATGGACGGACCACGACGTCGTCCGCCTAATGCTAAGGTCTTTCACTGTCCTCGGTCCACATCTTGTAAACAATATTCGTGAAAATCCTAGGTACACCAAGATGTCGCCCGAAGAAATACTTGGAAAGTTCGTAAGCGGGCGAATGATGATCAAGGAGGCAAGATACATCGATGAGGCGTTGAATGGTCCAATTCATGAGCCTCAAGCCATTGCTCTCAAGGCAACGAGTAGCAAGGAGGCGCTACCTAACAAGGTGGCGCAAGTTGAGGTGGCGGGGCTCAATGAGGAAGAAATGACCCTCATAATCAAGCGCTTCAAGACGGCGCTAAAGGGTCGCAAGGAGCATCCCAAAAAGAACAAGACAAAGGGAAAGCGCTCCTGCTTCAAGTGCGGTAAGGTTGGTCACTTTATTGCTAATTGTTCCGATAATGATAGTGACCAGGATCAAGAAAAGAAGAGGGAAAAGAAGAAGACTTACAAGAAGGCTAAGGGCGAGGCACACCTTAGCAAGGAATGGGACTCGGATTGTTCATCGTCCGACTCCGACGACGAAGGACTCGTTGCCTTGGCCTTCAACAAATCATCCCTCTTCCCAACGAGCATCACACATGCCTCATGGCAAGGGAAAAGAAGGTAAGCACTTGTAATACTAGTACTTACGCTTCTTCAAGTGATGATGAATCTAGTGATGATGAAATAGACTATGCATGTTTATTCAAAGGTTTAGATAGAACCAAAATTGATAAAATCAATGAATTAATTGATGCTTTGAATGAGAAGAATAGATTGTTAGAAAAGCAAGAGGACCTTTTGTATGAAGAGCATGATAAATTTGTTAGTGCGCAAAATTCTCTTGCTCTAGAAGTTAAAAGAAATGAAGAGCTTTCATGTGAATTGTCTACATGCCATGAATATATCTCTAGCTTGAAAAGTATAAATGATGACTTGAGTGCTAAGTTAGAAATAGCTAATAAATCAACCTCTTGTGTAGAACATGTTGTGATTTGCAATAGGTGTAAAGATTTTAATGTTGATGCTTGTAGTGAACACCTAGTTTCCATTTCCAAATTAAATGACGAAGTGGCTAGTCTTAATGCTCAACTTAAGACTAGCAAAGATGAATTTGATAAACTAAAATTTGCAAGGGATGCCTACACTATTGGTAGACACCCCTCAATTAAGGATGGGCTAGGCTTTAAGAGAGAAGCCAAGAACTTAACAAGTCATAAGGCTTCCATCCCCGCTAAGGAGAAAGGGAAGGCTCCTATGACTAGTAGCAATCAAAAGAATCATGCCTTCATTTATAGCGATAAAAAATTCCCTAGAAATGGTTGTAGGAATTATTCTTATGATTCACATGCTATGACTGCTTCTAGTTCCTATATGCATGGTAGAAATATGGCTATGAAAGATTCTAGAAATGTTCATTATGATAGGAGTTGTAATGCATTCGACTCTCATGCCATGATTGTTTCGAGTTCAAACTTTAATGGTAGATCTAGGAAGAATGTTATGTGTCATGCTCCTAGAAAAGTATATAATGGATATACCACTGTCTTTCATGCTTGCAATCCTAAGTTTATTCTTTCATGTAAAAATAAAAAGGTGATTGCTAAAAAGGTGGGAGCCAAATGTAAGGGAGATAAAACTTGCATTTGGGTTCCTAAGACTATTGTCACTAACCTTATAGGACCCAACAAGAGTTGGGTACCTAAGACCCAAGCCTAATTTGCCTTGCAGGTTTTTGCATCCGGGGGATCAAGCTGGATTATCGACAGCGGATGCACAAACCACATGACGGGGGAGAAGAAGATGTTCACCTCCTACGTCAAGAATAAAGATTCCCAAGATTCAATCATATTCGGTGACGAGAATCAAGGCAAGGTTAAAGGCTTAGGCAAGATTGCAATCTCAAATAAGCACTCTATCTCCAATGTATTTTTAGTAGAGTCGCTAGGTTATAATCTTTTGTCGGTTAGTCAATTATGTAATATGGGATATAATTGCTTATTCACAAATGTAGATGTGTCTGTTTTTAGAAGGAGTGATGGTTCATTAGCTTTTAAGGGTGTACTAGACGACAAACTCTATTTAGTTGATTTTGCAAAGGAGGAGGCCGGTCTAGATGCATGCTTAATTGCTAAGACTAGCATGGGCTAGCTGTAGCATCGCCGTCTAGCACATGTGGGGATGAAGAACCTTCACAAACTTCTAAAGGGAGAACATGTGTTAGGTCTAACAAATGTGCATTTCGAAAAAGATAGACCTTGTGCAGCTTGTCAAGCAGGTAAACAAGTGGGAAGTGCTCATCACATCAAGAACGTGATGACTACATCAAGACCCCTGGAGTTGCTGCATATGGACCTCTTCGAACCCGTCGCCTACCTCAGCATCGGGGGAAGTAAGTATGGTTTAGTAATTGTTGATGATTTTTCCTGCTTCACTTGGGTATTCTTTTTGCAGGATAAATCTGAAACCCAAGGGACCCTCAAGCGCTTTCTAAGGAGAGCTCAAAATGAGTTTGAGCTCAAGGTGAAGAAGATAAGGAGCGACAACGGATCCGAGTTCAAAAACCTTGAAGTGGAGGAATACTGAAAGGGAATTAGGCTTACACCTAGTCCCTAAATAATTTTGGTGGTTGAATTGCCCAACACAAATATTGGACTAACTAGTTTGCTCTAGTGTATAAGTTATACAGGTGCAAAAGGTTCACACTTAGCCAATAAAATGACCATGTGTTGGGTTCAACAAAAGGGCAAAGGAACAACCAAAGGCTCCTCTGGTCTGGCGCACCGGACTGTCCGGTGTGCCACCGGACAGTGTCCGGTGCACCAGAGGACTTCAGCTCAAACTCGTCGCCCTCGGGAAATTTCCAGAGCCAGCGCTCTAAAATTCACCGGACTGTCCGGTGTACACCGGACAGTGTCCGGTGCTCATTTGAGACGCGGCTCAGGAACTCGCCAGTCTCGGGAATTCGCAAAGGCTGCTCCGCTATAATTCACCGGACATGTCCGGTGTACACCGGACTGTCCGGTGCAACCTCGGGGCAACGGCTACTTCGCGCCAACGGTCACCTACAGGCGCATTTAATGCGCGCCAGAAGCGCGCAGTCGTCAGGCACGCGGGAGCAGGCGCACCGGACACTCTACAGTGCATGTCCGGTGCGCCACCGGACATCAAGGTGGGCCCAGAGACAGAGCTCCAACGGTTGACCCAACGGCTATTTGGTGACGTGGCTGTCGCACCGGACATGTCCGGTGTGCACCGGACTATCCGGTGCACCATACGACAGACAGCCTCCACCAACGGTCAAGTTTGGTGGTTGGGGCTATAAATACCCCAACCACCCCACCATTCATTGCATCCAAGTTTTCCAACTTCCAACCACTATACAAGAGCTAGCATTCATTGCAAAGCACACCAAAAGAGATCAAATCCTCTCCCAACTCCACACAAAGCCCTAGTGACTAGAGAGAGTGATTTGTAGTGTTCATTTGAGCTCTTGTGCTTGGATCGCTTCTTTTTCTTTGGCATTCTTTCTTGTGATCAAACACTCACTTGTAATTGAGGCAAGAGACACCAATTGTGTGGTGGTCCTTGTGGGAAGTTTGATTCCCAAGTGATTTGAGAAAGAGAAGCTCACTCGGTCCGAGGGACCGTTTGAGAGAGGGAAGGGTTGAAAGAGACCCGGCCTTTGTGGCCTCCTCAACGGGGAGTAGGTTTGAGAGAACCGAACCTCGGTAAAACAAATCCGTGTGTCTCACTTCATTATTCGCTTGCGATTTGTTTTGCGCCCTCTCTCGCGGACTCTATTATATTTCTAACGCTAACCCGGCTTGTAGTTGTGATTATTTTTGAGATTTTCAGTTTTGCCCTATTCACCCCCCCTCTAGGCGACTTTCAAATACCTTGAGGAGGAAGGAATCAAGCACGCGTTCTCCGCTCCCTACACACCACAGCAAAGTGGTGTGGTAGAGAGGAAGAACAGGATGCTCATAGACATGGCGAGGATGATGCTTGGAGAATTCAAGACGCCCGAGAGGTTTTGGTCGGAAGTGGTGAACACGGCTTGCCACGCCATAAACTGAGTCTACCTTCATCGCCTCCTCAAGAAGACGTCATACAAGCTTCTAACCGGTAACAAACCCAACGTTTCGTATTTTTGAGTTTTTGGGAGTAAATGCTACATTCTGGTGAAGAAAGGTAGAAATTCAAAATTTGCTCCCAAAGCTGTAGAAGGGTTTTTGTTAGGTTATGACTCAAATACAAAGGCGTATAGGGTCTTCAACAAATCATCGAGTTTGGTTGAAGTCTCTAGCGATGTTGTATTTGATGAGACTAATGGCTCTCCAAGAGAGCAAGTTGAGCTTGATGATGTAGATGAGGATGAGGTTCCATCAGACGCGATTCGTACCATGGCAATTGGAGACGTGCGACCGCAGGAACACAAGGAACAAGATCAGCCTTCTTCCTCAACGATGGTGCAACCCCCAACCCAAGATGATGAACAGGTACCTCAAGAAGAGGCGTGTGATCAAGGGGGAGCACAAGATGTCCAAGTTGAAGAGGAAGAAGCACCTCAGGCCCCTCCAACTCAACTTCGAGCGATGATTCAAAGGAACCATCCCATCAACCAAATTTTGGGTGACATTAGCAAGGGAGTAACTACTCGCTCTAGATTAGTTAATTTTTGTGAGCATTACTCTTTTGTCTCTTCTATTGAGCCTTTCAGGGTAGAAGAAGCCTTGCTAGATCCGGACTGGGTGTTGGCCATGCAGGAAGAGCTCAACAACTTCAAGCGCAATGAAGTTTGGACACTAGTGCCGCATCCCACGCAAAACGTTGTGGGAACCAAGTGGGTGTTCCGCAACAAACAGGATGAGCATGGGGTGGTGACGAGGAACAAGGCTCGACTTGTGGCAAAAGGTTATGCCCAAGTCGCAGGTTTGGACTTTGAGGAGACTTTTGCTCCTGTGGCTAGGCTAGAATCGATTCGTATTTTGTTAGCCTATGCCGCTCACCATTCTTTCAGGTTGTACCAAATGGATGTGAAGAGCGCTTTCCTCAACGGGCCAATCAAGGAGGAGGTGTACGTGGAGCAACCCCTGGCTTTGAGGATGAACGGTACCCCGACCACGTATGTAAGCTCTCTAAGGCGCTCTATGGACTTAAGCAAGCCCCAAGAGCATGGTATGAATGCCTTAGAGACTTCTTAATTGCTAATGCTTTCAAGGTTGGGAAAGCCGATCCAACTCTTTTCACTAAGACATGTGATGGTGACTTATTTGTGTGCCAAATTTATGTCGATGACATAATATTTGGTTCTACTAACCAACAGTCTTGTGAAGAGTTTAGCAGGGTGATGACTCAAAAGTTTGAGATGTCGATGATGGGCGAGTTGAACTACTTTCTTGGGTTCCAAGTGAAGCAACTCAAGGACGACACTTTTCCCAAACGAAGTATACGCAAGACTTGCTCAAGCGTTTTGGGATGAAGGACGCCAAGCCCGCGAAGACTCCAATGGGAACTGACGGACACGTCGACCTCAACAAAGGAGGTAAGTCCGTTGATCAAAAAGCATACCGGTCCATGATAGGTTCTTTGCTTTACTTATGTGCTAGTAGACCGGATATTATGCTTAGTGTATGCATGTGTGCTAGATTTCAATCCGATCCAAGGGAGTGTCACTTAGTGGCCGTGAAGTGAATTCTTAGATATTTAGTCGCTACGCCTTGCTTCGGGATCTGGTATCCAAAGGGGTCTACCTTTGACTTGATTGGATATTCAGACTCTGATTATGCTGGATGTAAGGTCGATAGGAAGAGTACATCAGGGACGTGCCAATTTCTAGGAAGGTCCCTGGTGTCATGGAGTTATAAGAAACAAACCTCTGTTGCTCTATCCACCGCTGAGGCCGAGTATGTTGCCACAGGACAGTGTTGCGCGCAACTACTTTGGATGAGGCAAACCCTCCGGGACTTTGGCTACAATCTGAGCAAAGTCCCACTCCTATGTGACAATGAGAGTGCTATCCGCATGGCGGACAATCCTGTTGAGCATAGCCGCACAAAGCACATAGACATCCGGTATCACTTTTTGAGAGACCACCAGCAAAAGGGAGATATCGAAGTGTTTTATGTTAGCACCGAGAACCAGCTAGCCGATATCTTTACCAAGCCTTTAGATGAGAAGACCTTTTGCGGGCTGCGTAGTGAGCTAAATGTCCTAGATTCGCGGAACCTAGATTGATTTAGCATACATGTGTTTATGCCTTTGATCATGTTCCTTTATGCATATTGTTGATTTATTTATGGTGCTCAAGTTGTACAAACTCTCCCCGGACCTCAAAAGTCCAATTGCAAGTGATGCACATATTTAGGGGGAGATGTGCTACAACTTGACCCTTTGAGACTAACCATGTGTTTGAGCTTGCTTGATTTAGCCTCAAAGGAGGATTGAAAGGGAAAAGGTGAACTTGGACCATGCAAGACTTCCACTGCACTCCGATGAGAGGGTAACTCACTCCAAGTTCATCTCAATACCCTTATTGCCTTTTTACTCTTATTTGAAGATTTTGGTGAGGCAATGGGGTTAAGGGTCGAGATTGATCCCGTTTTGGTGCTTGATGCCAGAGGGGGAGAAAATAAGGCCAAAGCAAGAAATGGATCAGCTACCACTTGAGAATTTTGAAAATAGTAGAGTAGAGCTTTCTGATTTGTCAAAATACTCTTATTGTCTCTTATTGACAAAAGTTGGTCTCTTGTTAGGATAATGATTGATTATGGGAAAAGGGGGAGTTTTTGAATTCTTGATCAATTTCTCTTGAAATACCTCTCTCTATGCCTCAACAAGGTTGTTTGACTTAGAGATAGGAAATTGAGTTTGATTTGCAAAAACAAACCAAGTGGTGGCAAAGAATGATCCAAATATGCCAAATTTGAATCAAAACAAATTTGTGTTCTCATTTGCATTGATGTTACACTTCTTTTAGTTGCTTTTTGTTGTGTTGGCATAAATCACCAAAAAGGGGAGATTGAAAGGGAAATATGCCCTTGGGCCATTTCTAAGTATTTTGGTGATCAAGTGCCAACACAAATGTTTTAGTATGAAACTATGCCAAATGGTGGAAGAAGTGCAAAGTCACCACAAAGGTATGATTCTAGACTTAGTACATTGGTTTTTGTGTACTAACATATTTGTCTAAGTGCTAGAATCAGAGAAAACGCAATTGGAAAACACTTGGCTCGAGCAGCCAAAACTCTGCTCAGCCTGGGTGCACCGGACTGTCCGGTGGTGCACCGGACAGTGTCCGGTGCGCCGGGCTGGCGTCTGATCAACTGGCTGCTCTCGGATCTCGACGGCGGCGTACGGCTATAAATCACTGGACTGTCTGGTGGTGCACCGGACAGTGTCCGGTGAGTCGGCTGTGGCGAAGTCGCCGCTCTCGAGAACCAAGTCAACAGCGTACGGCTATAATTCATCGGACTGTCCAGTGAGTCACCGGACTATCCGGTGAACCAACGGTCGGGCGCGCCAATGGTCGGTCACGCAATCTGCGCGTGACGCGTGGCCGAGCCAACGGTCGGATGGGGGCACCGGACTGTCCGGTGTGCACCAAACAGTGTCTGGTGCACCAACGGCTCCAAGTCTCCAACGGTCAGCTGCGCCAGAATAGGAAAGAAATCCGCACCGGACAGTGTCCGGTGGCGCACCGGACTGTCTGATGCGCCAGTCGACAGAAGGCAAGAATTTCCTTCCTGGATTGCTCTCAACGGCTCCTAGCTGCCTTGGGGCTATAAAAGGGACCCCTAGGCGCATGGAGGAGTACACCAAGCATCCTTTGAGCATTCCTAAGCACCAAGACTTCACCTTCGCACATTCGATTCTTTGTGATAGCAACTAGAGCTCTATTTGAGTAGAGAACTCTTCGAGTTGTGTTGAGAGCTCGAGTTGTGACTTGTGTGCGTATTGTTGCTCTGATTTTGTGTCTTGTGTGTGTTGCTCATCCCATCCTTACTTCCGTGATTCTTTGTGATAATCAAATTGTAAGGGCGAGAGGCTCCAAGTTGTGGAGATTCCTCGCAAGCGGGATATAGTGAAACGAAAGCAAAACACCATGGTATTCAAGTGGGTCTTTGGACCGCTTGAAAGGGGTTGAGTGCAACCCTCGTCCGTTGGGACGCCACAACGTGGAGTAGGCAAGTGTTGGACTTGGCCAAACCACGGGATAAACCACTGTGCCTCTCTGTGTTGATCTCTTTGTGGTTATTGTGTTTTGCAAGAACTCATCTCTAGCCACTTGGCTTCATTGCGCTAACACTTAATCAAGTTTGTGGCTTTAAGTTTAAGTTTTTACAGGAACACCTATTCACCCCCCCTCTAGGTGCTCTCACTATGTGACAATGAGAGTGCAATCCGCTTGATGGATAATCCTGTTGAACACAGCCACACTAAGCACATAGACATCCGGCATCACTTCCTGAGAGTCCACCAGCAAAGGGGAGATATCGACATTTACCGTATTAGCACCGAGAACCAGCTAGCCGATATCTTCACTAAGCCTTTAGATGAGAAAAGGTTTTGTAGGTTGCGTAGTGAGCTAAATGTCTTAGATTCGCATAAATTGGATTGATCTATAGCATACATGTGTTCTATGCCTCTGATCGTGTTACTTTAAGCATTCATGCCTTTTTATTGCTTATTTCTGGTGCTCAAGTTGTACAAGTCATCCTCGGACCTCACAAGTCCATATGCAAATGATGCACATGTTTAGGGGGAAGAAGTGCTACAACTTGACTCCTTAGCGACTAACTCGTTTGTTTAAGTGCTCTTGTAATAGTCACAAAGGAATATTGAAAGGAAAATGTGAACTTGGACAAAGCAAAGGGCTCCCACTACACTCCAGTATACATATATTTTATTCCAAGTTCATACTTATGCTCTCATTGACTTTTTGCTCTTATTTGACATTTTGGTGAGGCGGTGAGGTTAAGGGGCCAAGAGTTTTTCCTGTTTTGGTGCTTAATGCCAAAGGGGGAGAAATTAAGGCCAAAGCAAATGTATCAGCCAACCACTTGTGAATTTTGAAACTAGTAGAGTTAGAATTTGTATTTTGTTCAAAATCCTCTTGTTGCAAAATTTGGTCTCTTATGGGGGAGAATATTGATTATGGGAAAAAGGGGGAGTTTTTGGCACTTGATCAAATTTACTCTTGAAATATCTCTCTATTTGCTCAATCAAGCGTGTTTGACTTAGAAATAGGAAAAAGAATTTGTTTTGTGAAAATAAACCAAGTGGTGGCAAAAGTGATCCAAATATGCCAAATACCGAGTATGAAAATTTGGTCTTCAAATGTGCACTTTTAAGAATAATGTTGCACTTTTGGTTGCTTTTTAATGTGTTGGCATAAATCACCAAAAAGGGGGGGATTGAAAGGGAAATGTGCGCTTGGGCCATTTCAATAAATGTTTTGGTGATTAGATGCCCAACACAAAATACGTTGGTTCATAAGTGCTAAGATGCAAATCAAAGAACAAGGTATGTCTCTGGCCTTAGTAAATTGCTTTTGAGTACTAACATATTTATCTAAGTGCCAGGAATATAGCCAAGAAAACTGGAATCAAACAAGAAAAGTTTTGGCTAAGTTCAGCCAAAACAGCACCAGCCTGTGGTGCACCGGACAGTGTCCAGTGCCCAGGCTGGCCCGGCGATGAACTGTCACTCTCGGGAAAAGTAAAGGCATCGCGGCTAAAAATCACTGGACTGTCCGGTGCACCAACGGCGCCTGTGCCCAGCGGCCAGCTGCGCGATCAGCGAGTGACGCGTGGCCCGAGCCAACGATCGGTTGGGCACACCGGACTGTCCGGTGTGCACCGGACAGTGTCCAGTGCGCCAATGGGACACGAGGTCCAACGGTCGGCTGCGCCCGATAAGGAAGGAGATTGGGCACCGGACTGGTACTGTTCATGTCCGGTGGTGCACCGGACTGTCCGGTGCGCCACCCGATAGAAGACAAGAATTGCCTTCCAATTAGATCTCCAATGGCTCCTAGCTGCCTTGGGGCTATAAAAGGGACCCCTAGGCGCATGGAGTAGTACACCAAGCATTCTCTAAACATCCTAAGACACCTAGACTCTGCCACCACGCATTTGGATCGTTGTGTTAGATATTTGAGCACCGTTTGAGTTGTGAACTCCCTGCGCCTTGTTTTGTGCTCAAGTCTTGGCTTGTGAGCATGTGTGTGCAGCGAATTGAGTCTTGCATGTGTTGCTTTCCCTCCCTTACTCTTGTGCTTCTCTTGTGATCAACTTTGTAAGGGCGAGAGGCTCCAATTTATGGAGATTCCTCGCAAACGGGAAAAGTCTACTAAGAAAGAAAACTATGGTACTCAAAGTAGATCATTGGATCACTTGAGAGAGATTGAGTGCAATCCTTGACTGAAGGAGATCACCACAACATGGAGTAGGCATTGGCCAAACCACGGGATGAAACACCCATGTCTCTCTTTTTCACTGTGATTGATTTCTTCTCAAGAGCTCATTCTATAGCAACTTGCTTTAATCTAACTAACATTTTATAAACCAAGTTTGTGCTATTAGTGTTGAATTTTGTAGGATCACCTATTCACCCCCCCTCTAGGTGCTCTCATTTAGGAGCTGCTCGATTGGGTCCTGGCGACCTAGGTCTACTGGTTCCAACAACAAGCCAAGCTTGCCTAAGAAACCCTCTTTGCTGAGGCTCACTTGCTCACTTAATAACTTGACGATGATCCTGGCTGATGGCCTTCTCTAAGGCCGTTGCAGCCTTTGTATAAAGTTAGTAAGTCAGCCAATCTCTTCATAGGAGGTTTAAGAAAGATACATTATAAAAAAAGAATGCATATATAAGGTACATGAGGCATTGAATGATTTGTTGTAATATCTACTCACCACCTGATATTCTTTAAGCCAGATTTTTCTCTTGTGAATTTAACAAAAGGAAACAATATTTCTTTGGCAACTATACATGTTGATGATGGAAGAAGAAGAAGGTCCATGAACTAAGATATGAGATATGCAGTATTTACTTACAAATTGCTCGTTTGTTTTTGCAATTGTGATTAAGAAATTGAAGGTAGCTCGGCTCCGGCTTCAGCTTTTGAATTCTCTTGTGAAGAAGTTGTTTCCTTACAAAAGCTGAGAGCAGAATAGTGTATTTAAAATTCATGTAAGGAAAGAATAGGATAGTGTTCTTTCAGTAAAAAAAGGCAAACTCCTTTCATGATTCAGTCATCGGGCTAAGTTTGGAGTATCTATTGACATGCTTTTCAGTTGTATAGATGTATAATTGTGTAACATGGGCAGCATAAAGATTAAAGGATCTTCTAATCTTTTTTCTTTCTGTAGAACTAAAGAATATATATATTTATTACTGACAAAGTGTCTCAATGTCCTACTAACATCACCATGTTAGATTCGCACACACGAAAGTCAACAGCCAAGGCGACTTCAGCGCATTGTCAGGGGCCCAGTTGAAACAACACGCTGAAGCTCCAGCTCGGCTAGCACGAAGACTTGTGGCCTCGATGGACATCAGCCCGACGGCTCTCGTGGCGTCACAGTTGCCATCCCCGCTTGCTTTGGGATAGGAACCGTGAGAAAAGGGTACAATAAGCGCAATCCTATCCAAATTGTTCGTTTTACAGTTCCAAATTGTCATGTCAAGATCTTGTTGTTTCGTTTATGAACTTGTGGACGTGATCATGTAAATACCTAAGTATTGTATTCTTTGAGGACTGGAATCAGAAGGTGGGGACGTTGACTCGGTAGTGTCATCGCCGGGCGAGACCGCAATGATCTTGGTGTGGACGTGGATGCTGGTTTGGGTGTGCAATAGGTCGTGCACTGGTGGGTTGTAGGTGTGGGTGTGTGGGTGGTGCTTCGTGTCCTTGAGGATCTCATCGAAGTAGTTGTCCATGGAGCAGGTGCTGGGTGGGTCGGTGCCAAACGCTAGGCAACGACAACAACGCAACCTCTAATGAAGTGTCCCTCGGTGAACCACACCACTATTAGGAAGTATCAAGAGAAGAAGGCCCACACTATGTCGCTGAAGGAGGATGTGGTACATCTCAGGACGCTCAACCAACATCTCATGAAGAAGCTCCATAGCCACACAATGCTTGAGGCAGAGGTGGTCAGGCTCTACTGCCTGCTCGTCGACATTAGGGGCAGATCGAGTGGGAGATTGGCATGTTCCTGTACTAGAGCCCAAAGGCCACCACCTTGTGCAATCAAGCTTGATAAGGAGAGGATAACAAATCCTCACATCAATGTTATTGAGTTCTTTACCAATTCATCTATTATCTAGATATTGTTATGTGCCCATGCATATATCTCTACTATGAAGAACCTAAGGGGCAAGCTTCCTCCCCTGATTTATGGCACTCCTGGTTCTGCCTCCTATTTGAATTGTAAGATTTTGATATTTTATAAAGTTTTGTATAAGTTTGTAATTTATTGTGATAGTCTTAGCATTGAAATGGTGCAATTGACATGAAATTATTAAAATCATATATAGAAATCTATGTGATACTAATGGTTGTGGTGAAATAACTAGATTAAAATAACAAAATTTATGTATGACTAGAGCAATAAATAGATTATGAAACATTTTCTCACAACAGTATAACACATATTTGTACATAAGTCATTATGGTATTATATGTTCCCGTTGCAACGCACGGGCACTCACCTAGTATATATATAATTTTATATTAGTTAGTCATAACAGTAATCATATGTATGTGTTAAGTACATAATAAAACTAACTTTTTACAAATTAACTAGATATGTACTTGCAGGAAGAGTGGTTACGTTGTCTTATCGATCATTTGACACAAGATGCAAATTAAATTACAAATATTTTGCTTATCCAAGGCGGCCCAAGGCCAAGTATCCACAAACACTGAACCAGTGTATACTTTGTATTACAAAGTATTAGAAGATATTTTTAGTGATATCAGAGAACAAGCAAGTATTTTTGGCTATATTTTACATATGTTATCTTATAAATTCAAAACAGTACATAATAATTTTATACGTTAAATATTCGATAATATATGTACAATTATATATGTTTGTGTGTGGATAAGGCCTCTATATCAGATTTCGCACTGGGCTCCTAAAAAGTCACGAACAATCCTGCTTCTCGGAGCACGTGGACCTCAGTTGTGCAAGAGAAAGAAGACCAAGAAAGACAAACAAAAGAGGAAGGAAATCCGACACCAGCATTGTGATGTGATCATCTATTTTACGATTCCAACAAGGGAGTGCAGAATTGAGTCACTGGAGACATATCATAGAAGCATGAACGACGGTTACCAATGATGCACAGAGAAATAGAGAAGGCCGAGGAAGTTTCTCATTGAGGGGAAAGGAAGATGGCCGGAGATCCGTGATGCTCCTGTAGAGGATGACGAGGAAGACAATGCTCTGCAGAGACGCATCGCCTATGGATGCCGTGAGGGCGTGCAAGTGAGAGGAAACTGTCGTGCATAGGAAGGGGAGGGATGAAATATATGAAGCGATCAAGGAAACCATCGCTCAACATGTGGGGTGGATAGAGTATTGTGCACAACTATTGGCACGGAAAATTGTGAACCAAACACTCAAAAGCTAGGAAACAATAGGCAGGACAAAATAGTGGGTCAGGAGTGCAAATGCTTTGATAAGCGTATCCTGAATGACTACAGGATCAAGTATTTATAGGGGTAGCTGGGGGTTGGTGAGCCTAACTACTATTATGCCCCTAGCCACCAACTATATTTTCGATATGCACTGTACAACGGAGTAAGCAAGAGTTCTCATATTAAACCTGAATTTAGACCCTGCCCGGTCGCTGACAGGTGGTCCCGAGGCAGTCGGGCACCGTTCCACTGTAGTAGGACGGTGCAAGGTATCGGCGCCTGTCTCCTTTCCTTACCGATAGGGTGGATGGACCCTCCGTAGATACTATCGGCATGTCGGGGTCAACCGCCTTCGCCTCTACTGGGCTGAGGTTGGTGCTTGAAGGCCTCACTGACCGCGTGAGAGTAGACCCAACTGACTTCATTGTCAGGACAAGAGAGCGGAGAATGTAGTCCTCACATCCAGTCACATAAGTCTTCACACCTTCCTTGTTTGCCTGTCTCTGCACCAAACTCTTGCGAAGTGGGTTAATGCCGGTGTGGGGGGGAACAAGGATCGAAGGGGCGTTCGGCCTTCGCACCAACAACAACGAAGGGGAGGTTTTGCAGTGCGAATGAGAAACTGCCGCTCAACGTAGTAGAGCAAGGGCCCATATTTTAAGGATTAATTAATTATAATTAATATCAAAAAATATTTTTAATGCATGACAAATGTTTTAAAGAGTCCAAAAATTTTAGGAAAGCTAACATACATCTCTTGGAGTTTAATAAACTAAAATAAAATATTTGGAGATTATGAAAATATTTTTATGTGCCACAAACAAATATATTTTGATTTTCCGAAAAAGGAAAATACTCAGAAAAATGTGAAAAATTATCGGAGACTTCTATGTTGTATATAAACATTATTCAAACACCCTTTACACTTAGAAACACTATGCAATGTCTTGAATGTAACAATCAAAGGTTCTCTAGAGTTTTTATTTTGCTAACCTTAACACATATATAATCACAACATAACTCTCCATTATTTAGGAAAAAGAGAAAAGAAAATAATAAAGAGAGTGTAACACCTGAATTTTGAGAGTAAATAAAATAAAAATTTATACACCAAAATTTAGGGTGTTACAGTGCACCATTTGATTGATTCTTGAGGCACCCAGGTTGTGGTGTAGCTTGCCACACTAGTTAGTGCTTGAATCTTCACTTGGGGGACTCACCACAATAAGTCATAGATTGCTAGCAAGCAATTGAACCTTGGGGATAAATTATGTGTCATCACTTCCCCTTGTTGATTTGCATCCTATACATTTGTTCATTACTTTGCAATTACTTGATTTTATGTGTAGTCTTTTGCATGGAGCTAGAAGAGCTTAGTTTTAGTAAGTAGTTTTAGTTGCTTTCTTTTAGTAGCTCTTGCTAGTGTAGCTTGTGTAGTGTGTGTGCTCTAGGCTAGAATTCAAGCTACAAGAACTATGTAAGGGCGTGTTTTGGTTGAATTAGAGCTAGTGGAAAGTAGTTGCTAGTAGGGTTCATATATTATTAATCAACCTTTGATTTATTGTTGTGTCTTTGTAGATTTTTTTATAAGCTATTCATTCCCTCTAGTCATATAGATCCTTTCAATTACATATGTTTTAGAGGCATTAGTTTAAGTTAACTAAGTCATCCCCCTCTTTGATGACATGGTCTCTTCAAGACCCAACACAATGTGTTGATTGGGTGGTGCTCAAAATAAAGAGAGGATTAAAGCATATCTACCAACACTATGACCACTTATGCCCATGCTATAAAAGAGAAGTAGTGCAAGAGTTGTGTCTTCTATCACTAGTGCTATATTTATGTAAAATGTTTTTCTTTCTTGGCATACCAGCTACTACCCATGCAATGGCACAAAGAGTGCTCAAAGACTCTGAGCCCAACATGGAAGGGTCTAAGTCAAGGTGGAGGTGGTCAAAAGTAGACTTGATCAAATGTTGAGCTAAGTCAGGTTTGAGTCGAGCCAAAAACAATTATCAAGTGAAAATCCTTAGGTTGAGCCTAAATCGACGCACTTGTGGATCAAGTTAGGTGGAGCTATTTCTTAGTTTTTTTATTAATTTTCCAACCTTATGTTGGGGGTTTTCGGCTTGTTTGGTTGTAGGTTCAAAATCATGACTCAAATTCTAACTAACACACTATTGAGTCAGATAGATTGAGTTTTTAAGTTGGTTAGATCAGGTGGCCCATGGTTATGTGTATTTAGAAGAGTCAATAGTTTGACAACAATGTGAGAGGGGACTGATAGTTGTCTAGATGGGGGTGAATAGGCAACACCTAAAATTTTAACACTTAACACAAACTAAATCCCAAGTTAGAGGTTACATCAAAAGTATCAATACGAAGAGGAGAAGAGTAGGGAAGTTCTCTTGGGCTTGTTGTGCTTATGAATATGAAATTTACTATGAGAGCAACTCAAGTGATATAAGTCAAAGTCCAATCAAGAGAACTTAGAGAGAGACGGAGACAAGTGTTGGAACTTGCCCTCCTGAGCAAGTTGGTCCAACGGGGAAGCGGAAAGAGTAAAAGCAAAGTGTAATACGAGATGGCCAAAGCTCTGTTAATCTGGGCACGAGAGGGCACTGTACGGGGGTATTTATAGGCACCCGAGTGCCCACCATCCCCTGACAAGGACGTTTATGCCCTCGGGTACCCGGACTATCCTCAGAATATTCCCACAAGGGGAGGTTACAGACCGTCATTACAGAAAAGGCTATTACAGATGAGGCCTGTAACATTCTTATCTGTGCGGGGCCCATTACAGTGGGCCGAATCCCACATGGGCCTTCAGGCGCGATGAGGACGTGGGATTGACAGACTTCGATGGAGCCCTACCTTCGTCTCACATTGGCGGGGACGAAGGCCGACCGCGCCGGTCTTCATCCGGTGGGTGCCCTCGGGTCGTTCAGGCGCGCGGTCTTCGATGGTGTAGCGAATCGACAAAGGCGTCGAGCGAAGGTTAGCGTCTTCGCCTTCGCCCCAACATTTGCCCTCCGAGGGACTAGTTCGACTAAGTCATCTGGTGCCAAAGACGTCGCTAGATGGTGGAGACGCTGCCCTCGCTCGAAGTGGTCCCGTGGGGGTTTTTGAGGTGACCGTTGATGGACGTGGCACTATTGGACTGAGTGTTTCCCAAAGCGCCACGCCCTTTCTATAAAAGGCAGCGCGGCCGGGGCTATTTCTTACCCTTGCGTGCGCTAGAAAAACCCTAACTTTTTTTCAAACCACTCACCCGCTCGCCTGCCCTCCTTGTTCTTCTGCTTCTGAGATTTGGCCCGCGTCAAGCAGACCGTGCGCCGCCGCCGATGGTACGTAGTAATGTCTTCTTCCTCATCTGCTGAGAGCGCGTCATCGGCCGATCTATCACTCGAGGACACCCAGAGCAATTTGGCGGCGATGGAGTTGCAGCCGGGCCACACGGTGGAGTTCGGCACCTCGAGGATTTCCTCGGTTCGTGTGCAGGAGATGTAGTAGCTGGGGTACTTTGGGGACGGTGTTGGGCGTGTCCCGGGCGCTGAGGAGATTCCTGAGCCTGAGGGCGAATTAGTTGTGTTCGAGGCATTCTTTATCGCCAGCCTTCGTCTATCGACGCATCGTTTCATGGTAGAGGTCCTGTGGAGGTTTGACGTCCAGGTCCACCAGTTGACACCGAACGCCATGATTGCCTTGGCGAAGTATGTCTGGGCAGTGTCTTCGTATGGCGGTCAGCCGTCCGTGGAGGTCTTCGCTAAAAACTATTGTCTGCACTGGCAAAAGAGGAAAATTGGAGATGAGATTGCATAATTTGGATCATGCACCTTCACGCCGAGAACCGGAAAGACCTCGGCAAAAGTCGTGGAAATAGTCCCTTACGCTCGGAACAAGTGGGGCAACTAGTGGGACTATTGGTTCTATGTCTCGGGAGGGGAAGTCAAAGACCTCCCAGGGCTCCCTGTGGCCGTCATGTGCTCCCACTGTTATGTGGCATTCCCATCGCTTGAGGTGGCGGAGGACGATGAGGACGAAGGGGCCCTCCGGTATGCTGCCCGCATGAGTAGCGGGGATGATCTGGTTGAGGAGTTCATCGGTTATGGAGTGTGTCCCTTGGCGCACGGCTGGGTGATTGGCGATGTGTGCCCTCGCCAGATGCCTACCTTGGGCGGGCAGTTCGTGCGAAGTCCTGCCTTCACTTTGGATTTGCGCGGCCGGAACCCAGCCACGTTTGTGCGTGAAGTAGAGGATGGGGCGGTGAGGATTGTGGGGCGGTATGTGCCGAGGATGGAGGCTTTGTGGAGTTGGGATATTCGTGGATCCAATGTTCGTCTGAACCGTGTCTTCAAGTTGAACTGTCTGCCATATGGCAGTTACTCGGGAGACGACGTTGTTACTACTGTCGATCGCCAAGGAAAAAAGGCAGCGGCTGCGGTTGAGGAAGGCCCATCACGGGGAGCTGTGCTGGTCATTAAAAAGAGAAAACTAGGTACTACAGTTGAGGGGTTGGGGGTCTCCAATCGCTTTGTTGTGGATTTAATGGGAACTTGTGCGGCCCCCGGGGGAAGGATGTCTTTGCCCGAGCTCCAAGAATCTTCGGCGCGAATGCTGGAGGTTACCGGGGGTTGCTGGCCGAGGAATGTTTCGATCCCCTAGGCGGCTAGCGAGGACATGTTTACGTCTTGCTTAGCTCGTAAGATGAAGATTTTTCCTTATGGACGAAATATTGCTGGTGTTGTATCGGCAGTGATGGATAAGGATCGCCAAGATGCGACGCGGAAGCGACGGGCGTTCACTAGGGTCGGGGACCCTAGTCGCGAGGTGAAGAAGGCGCGGGGGATCGTGAAGTCCGCTGCCCCCGGCAGCAGCAAGCCATCGCTGCCTGTGAAGCCTGCTGCCCCCGGCCCCAGCAAACCTTCATCGGGTGTGAGGGCCATCGCTCCCGGCTCGAGAAAACCTTATGCTGAGCCCACATAGGAGCGAGGGCCACCGTCTCCGCTGCGTGCTGCCAAGGTGGAGGCGGGTGGGGCCGACCTCTCCATGGACATCTGTGTGGATGACTACCGCGTGAGTGGCATCATGATGTTCGATGCCCACATAGGGCAGGGACTTGCCGGTGAGTTTTTTACGGAGTCTAGGTTGTGGACAAGATTTGTGGTGTAGGGTCGGATGCTGGGTGATTGGCTGTTGCCCCGGCTCCGGTGATGGCCGTGTCGGCCGCGACGGCGGCCGAGGTGAAGGGTGCTTCACAGGACCCATGGTCCAGGTTTTGCGCCAGCGGCGAGATTACTTCGGCCACCGCCGCTAAAGATGTGGCGGGCTCTGTTGCTCAGCAGCTGAAGCATGCAGCGCGGTAGCTGAAGCATGTAAGTTGTCTTGGACTTCGTCAGTTTGTTGTGTTTATATGATCGTGAATTTGATGGACTTGTTATGGCAGGCGGTTGCCTTCGCTGATCATGTCACGTCGGGCGCTCTGACCTCGAAGTTCGCTGCCGAGAGGCAACGACTCGAGGGCAGGATTGAGCGCCTCTGGACGCAGCATACGGAAGCTGTGCGAGACAAATCAGCTGTGGAAAACAAGAGTCGTAGGCTGGCGAAGAAGCTAGCGGCTGCGGAGGCCGAGAAGGAGGACCTCAGCCGTCAACTGGCGGCGGAGAAGAAGGATGCAAACAGGGCCTGTGATGAGGCGCAGGCTACACATGCCGAGGCCAAACTTGCGCGTGCGGAGGCCAACCTTGCCCGCCAGCGCACTGAGGAGGCAGAAACAAGCCACAGCAGCCTGCATGGCTGCCTGGACAAAGCGGAGGCCTCTACCCGCGCAGAGGTCGATCGAACGCATGCACTGCTCGCGGACGCGTACCGACAGCTTAGTGCGCGGACCGCTCCCTTTGACGCGTTCGGTAAGGAGGTGGGCCTCTGCTTCCTCGGATGGTTGTAGGAGCAGTTGGAGGTGCTCCCAACGATTGTGACGGGCCCCATGTCCTTTGCCTCGCTGATCACCTGTGAAGGGGCCATGAATGCCTTGTCCCATGAGGGGTGCAGGCACTTCGAAGTATTTGACCGGTCGGTCGAAGACTTCGAATGTGGGATCTTCCAGGTTGAGGACCCAGTGCTGAAGCGGTCAGCCAGGGCACTCTATGATAGGATGTGGGGCCCTCACGGCCATGATACCGTCCACGAGCGGTCCGACCGAGCGATGGAGCAGGTATGTGGTTGTTTTTGTGATTGTATGTATGGGTATATCTGTATATGTGTGTTTGTATGCGGTTTTTGTTGAATGAGTATACTATTTCTGTAGATGGCGCATGATGAGGAGGTCGAAGACTTTGGGGACCTAGAGAGCGCACTGCCTGAAGCGTCGGGTGCGAAGGAGGGGGCTGAGGGGCAGCTGGCGCCGCCGACCGATGTTGACGAAGGCCCCGTGCTGACCCCTGCGCCGACCTGTGTCGGTGAAGACCCTGCGCCGGCCGCTACGACGACTAGTGATGACACTTCGGTGGTGGCGAGCAAACCATCTGCCAAAGACCCTGCAGCGTCGGCCGGCCCTTCGCAGGTGGCAGGGTAAAGGCTAGGGCTATAGGATGTAGAATTTTGTTTTTGTGATACTGAAAACTCGGTTGCTGCGCAGGTTCCGACGTATGGGCCTGCGCAAGTAACCGCTGCCGACGATACTAATTTTGTGGCGGCTGCAACCTCAGTGCCTGCAAATGACAATTTGTCTGGTTCTAGGTCTGGGTCCTTTTCGTCTGATGGTGAGTTTGAGAGTCAGTTTTCTTGGACTGAAGAGTCTTCGGATGAAGACTTGGATTATTTTGCTGCGTTAGATGTGGCCGCGGCGGAGTCCTCGCCGCGGGTGGAGTTTGGTGAAGTGACTGATCTCCCTAGTGCGAGGACCAAGTGCTGGCGACGAAGAGTGGTGTCGAAGCGTAGTGTGGGCGAGGTTTCGCGAAGTGGTAGACGATGTCGTATGGGGGTGGAGCGGGACCGGCTGCGAATAGATCGGTTTGGTAGATGGGAGTTATTGTCTTCGCCGATTGGGACGAGCATTTGTGAGGTGGATCTGTGGAATCTTTTTGAGGGTGAGGAATTGAAAAAAATGTTGTTCAATTATAGGGAGGTGGGCATCATCCCGAAGGTTGAGCCGATATAGAATGTGGTGCCCTCGCTGAGTGTATGTAACTGCAACTTGTATTGTAATGTGTGTGTGGCCTACTGGCCATCTTTGAGTGAGACTGGTTGTCGCGCACTTGTGCTTATCCGGCTGCGCCCTTAGGTGACTTTTGCGCGGAGTGTCTTTTTCATAAGAGATTTCGAGTGACGTGCCTATGTTATTCCGGCTGCACCCTTAGGCGACTTTTGCACGGAGTGCCTTTTTTGATAAAAAGACTTCGATTGTCGCACTTGTTGTGCTATTCCGGCTGCACCCTTAGGCGACTTTTGTACGGAGTGTCTTTTTGATAAAAAGACTTCGATTGACGCACTTGTTGTGCTGATCCAGCTACACCCTTAGGCGACTTCTGCACGGATTGTCTTTTCAATAAAAGACTTTGATTGACGCACTTGTTGTGCTTATCCGGCTGCACCCTTAGGCGACATTTGCATGGATTTGTCTTTTTAATAAAAGACTTCGATCGACGCACTTGTTGTGCTTAACCGGTTGCACCCTTAGGCAACTTTTGTGTGGAGAGTGTCGCACGCGAAGGTAGTCTACGCTACTTGTCGCGGTGACTTCGAATTGATCAAATGCCGAAGACCGTCGGAACGGTCCTTTTCGACATGTTGCACCTGAGTTTTTGTTTTTGCGGGGGCTTTTGCTGGTGTATTACATGGCTCCGCCTCGTTAAAAACCTCACCCCCGGGAGGAAAAGAGTGCGGGCCGGAATAACATTGTTTGCTGAATTACAAGGGCGCATGGGCCCTGAGGGTTAAACGAAATATTTCCGGAGGTTCTCAATGTTCCAGGAGTGCTCTAAGTCTTCGCCGGAAGGCATTACTAGCTTGTACGCGCTGGGGGATGCCTTCGACTTGACGATGAATGGACCCTCCCATTTTGGCTCCAGCTTACCTTGTGATTCTGTCCGGGTGGTTCGGATGAGTACGAGGTCTCCTTCGTTGAACTCTCTTGGGACAACCATGTTTGATAGTACCTAGAGGGGGGGTGAATAGGTGATCCTGTAATACTTCAAAACTTAAACCACAAAACTTGGTTACTTGTTAGCACAGTAATTTGCCAAGTGGCTAGAGAAGGATCTCAACACAACACAATAACCAAGAGATATCAATCACAGAGATGGCACAGTGGTTATCCCGTGGTTCGGCCAAGACCAACGCTTGCCTACTCCACGTTGTGGCGTCCCAACGGACGAGGGTTGCAATCAACCCCTCTCAAGCGGTCCAAAGACCAACTTGAATACCACGGTGTTGCTTTGCTTCTCTTAATCCCGTTTGCGAGGAATCTCCACAGCTTGGAGCCTCTCGCCCTTACACAAGATGTTCACGAAGAATCACAGAGCAAGGAAGGGATTAGCAACTCACACACGACTCAAAGATCACAGCGAATACGCACACGCAAAACCCAGACTTGAGCTCAAGAGACTAGCACACTAGAACGGAGCTCAAATCACTAAAATGTCGAACACGTGCGCAAGAATGAAGTGTGAGTGATCAATGATGCTCAAAGGATGCTTGGTGTACTCCTTCATGCGCCTAGGGGTCCCTTTTATAGCCCCAAGGCAGCTAGGAGCCGTTGAGCACAATCTTGGAAAGCCATTCTTGCCTTCTGTCATCGGGGGCACCGGACAGTCCGGTGCACACCGGACACTGTCCGGTGCCCGATTTCCTTCCTTAAATAGCGAAGCCGACCGTTGGCAGCCTGAGAGCCGTTGGCGCACCGGACATGTCCGGTGCACACCGGACAGTCCGGTGCTGTCTTCTAGCCGTTGGCTCGGCCACGTGTCCCGCACAGATTGCGCGGCCGACCGTTGGCCCGGCCGACCGTTGGCTCACCGGACAGTCCGGTGCACACCGGACAATCCGGTGAATTTTAGCCGTACGTCGCCGATGAATTCCCGAGAGCAGCCACTTCGCTCGAGCCAGCCTGGCGCACCGGACACTGTCCGGTGCACCACCGGACAGTCCGGTGCTTGCAGACTCAGCAGATTCTTGGCTGCTCGAGCCAAGACATTTCCAATTGGATTTTTCCTGTTTCCAGCACTTAGACACAATACATTAGTCCATAAAACAATGTACTAAGTCTGAGAAACATACCTTAATTCTTGATTTGTACTTTGTCCACCTTTTTACACTTAGGCACTTGTGTTGGACACTAAATCACCAAAATACTTAGAAATGGCCCAAGGGCACATTTCCCTTTTAATCTCCCCCTTTTTGGTGATTTATGCCAACACAACATAAAGCAAGTAGAACAAGTACAAAATCAAATCAAATAAGAACTCAAAATTGTTTTGATTCAATTTTGACATATATGGATCACTCTATGCCACCACTTGGTTAAATCAAACTCAAATTTCTATCTCTAAGTCAAACACACATGTTAAGACATAAAGAGAGTCATTCTAAGAGAAATTGATTTAAGATTTCAAAAACTCCCCCTTTTTCCCATAATCAATACTTCTCCCCACAAGAAGCCAACTTTTGACAAGAGAGACAACAAAAGAGTTTTGACACACCAAAAGCTCTATTCTACTATTTTCAAAATCTCTCAAGTGGTAGCTGATCCATTTATCGCTTTGGCCTTTATTTTCTCCCCCTTTGGCATCAAGCACCAAAACGGGATCAATCTTGGTCCTTTAACCCCATTGCCTCACCAAAATCTCCAACTAAGAGCAAATAGGCAATAAGAGTATAACGATGAACTTGGAAGAGTTACTCTTTTCATCGAAGTGCAGTGGAAGTCTCGCATGGTCCAAGTCCACCTTTTCCCTTTCAATTTTCCTTGGAGACTAAAATAGCCAAACTCAAGTACATGGTTAGCCACAAAGGGTCAAGTTGTAGCACAGCTCCCCCTAAATATGTGCATCACTTGCAAACAGGACTTGTGAGGTCCAGGGAGTGTTTGTACAACTTGAGCACCACAATAAGCAACAAAATGCAGAATGAACATAATCAAAAGCATAAACACATGTATGCTACATTTCAATCCAAGTTCCACGAATCTAAGATATTGAGCTCACTACGCAGCCTGCAAAAGGTCTTCTCATCTAAAGGCTTGGTAAAGATATCGGCTAGCTGGTTCTCGGTACTAACATGAAACACTTCGATATCTCCCTTTTGCTGGTGGTCTCTCAAAAAGTGATGCCGGATGTTAATGTGCTTTGTGCGGCTGTGCTCAACAGGATTTTCCGCTATTCGGATAGCACTCTCATTATCACATAGGAGTGGAACTTTGCTCAGATTGTAGCCAAAGTCCCTGAGGGTTTGCCTCATCCAAAGTAGTTGCACACAACACTGTCCTGCGGCAACGTACTCGGCCTCAGCGGTGGATAGGGCAACGGAGGTTTGTTTCTTAGAGTTCTATGACACCAGGGACCTTCCTAAGAATTGGCACGTCCCCGATGTACTCTTCCTATCGACCTTACATCCAGCATAGTCGGAATCTGAGTACCCAATCAAGTCAAAGTTAGACCCCTTTGGATACCAGATCCCGAAGCAAGGCGTAGCGACTAAATATCGAAGAATTCGCTTCACAGCCACTAAGTGACACTCCTTCGGATCGGATTGAAATCTAGCACACATGCATACGCTAAGCACAATATCCGGTCTACTAGCACATAAATAAAGCAAAGAACCTATCATGGACCGGTATGCTTTTTGATCAACGGACTTACCTCCTTTGTTGAGGTCGGTGTGTCCGTTGGTTCCCATCGGCGTCTTTGCGGGCTTGGCGTCCTTCATCCCAAACCTCTTTAGCAAATCTTGTGTGTACTTCGTTTGGGAGATGAAGGTGCCGTCCTTGAGTTGCTTCACTTGGAACCCAAGGAAGTAGGTCAACTCGCCCATCATCGACATCTCGAATTTCTGCGTCATTACCCTGCTAAACTCTTCACAAGACTTTTGGTTAGTAGAACCAAATATTATGTCGTCGACATAAATTTGGCACACAAAAAGATCACCATCGCAAGTCTTAGTCAAAAGAGTTGGATCGGCTTTCCCAACCTTGAAAGCATTAGCAATTAAAAAGTCTCTAAGGCATTCATACCATGCTCTTGGGGCTTGCTTAAGTCCATAGAGCGCCTTAGAGAGCTTACACACGTGGTCGGGGTACCGTTCATCCTCGAAGCCAGGGGGCTGCTCCACGTACACCTCCTCCTTGATCGGCCCGTTGAGGAAGGCGCTCTTCACATCCATTTGGTACAACCAGAAAGAATGGTGAGCGACATATGCTAGCAAGATACGAATTGATTCTAGCCTAGCCACAGGAGCAAAAGTCTCCTCAAAGTCCAAACCTGCGACTTGGGCATAACCTTTTGCCACAAGTCGAGCCTTGTTTCTCGTCACCACCCCGTGCTCGTCCTGTTTGTTGCGGAACACCCATTTGGTTCCCACAACATTTTGCTTGGGACGAGGCACCAGTGTCCAAACTTCGTTGCGCGTGAAGTTGTTGAGTTCCTCCTGCATGGCCAACACCCAGTCCGGATCTAGCAAGGCCTCTTCTACCCTGAAAGGCTCAATAGAAGAGACAAAAGAGTAATGCTCACAAAAATTAACTAATCTTGAGCGAGTAGTTACTCCCTTGCTAATATCACCCAATATCTGGTCGACGGGATGATCCCTTTGAATTGTCGCTCGAACTTGGGTTGGAGGTGCCTGAGGTGCTTCTTCCTCTTGAACATCCTGTGCTCCCCTTTGATCATGTGCCTCCACTTGAGGTACCTGTTCGTCATCTTGGGTTGGGGAATGCACCATAGTTGAGGAAGACGGTTGATCTTGCTCCAAATGTACCTGAGGCCGTACATCTCCAATCGCCATGGTGCGTATCGCGACCGTTGGAACGTCTTCTTCATCTACATCATCAAGATCAACAACTTGCTCTCTTGGAGAGCCATTAGTCTCATCAAATACAACGTCGCTAGAGACTTCAACCAAACCCGATGATTTGTTGAAGACCCTATACGCCTTTGTATTTGAATCATAACCTAATAAAAACCCTTCTACGGCTTTGGGAGCAAATTTGGAATTCCTACCTTTCTTCACTAGAATGTAGCATTTACTCCCAAAAACACGAAAATACGATACATTAGGTTTGTTACCGGTTAGCAGCTCATACGACGTCTTCTTGAGGAGGCGGTGAAGGTAGACCCTGTTGATGGCGTGGCAAGCTGTGTTCACGGCTTCCGACCAAAAGCACTCGGGGGTCTTGAATTCTCCAAGCATAGTCCTCGCCATATCTATGAGCGTTCTGTTCTTCCTCTCTACCACACCATTTTGCTGAGGTGTGTAGGGAGCGGAGAACTCGTGCTTGATCCCCTCCTCCTCAAGAAACTCCTCCACTTGAAGGTTCTTGAATTCAGACCCGTTGTCGCTCCTTATCTTCTTTACCTTGAGCTCAAACTCATTTTGAGCTCTCCTTAGGAAGCACTTGAGGGTCCCTTGGGTTTCAGACTTATCCTGCAAAAAGAACACCCAAGTGAAGCGGGAAAAGTCATCAACGATAACTAGACCATACTTACTTCCTCCTATGCTCAGATAGGCGACGGGTCCGAAGAGGTCCATATGTAGCAGCTCCAGGGGTCTTGATGTTGTCATCACATTTTTGGTGTGATGAGAGCCTCCCACTTGTTTCCCTGCTTGACAAGCTGCACAAGGTCTATCTTTTTCGAAATGAACATTGGTTAGACCTATCACGTGTTCTCCCTTTAGAAGCTTGTGGAGGTTCTTCATCCCCACATGTGCTAAACGACGATGCCACAGCCAGCCCATGCAAGTCTTAGCCATTAAGCATGCATCTAGACCGGCCTCTTCTTTTGCAAAATCAACTAAGTAAAGCTTGTCGTCTAGTACACCCTTAAAAGCTAGTGAACCATCACATCTTCTAAAGACAGACACATCTACATTTGTAAACAAACAGTTATATCCCATATTGCATAATTGACTAACAGATAGCAAATTATATCTAAGAGACTCTACTAAAAACACATTAGAGATAGAGTGCTCATTTGAGATTGCAATTTTACCTAACCCTTTTACCTTGCCTTGATTCCCATCACCGAATATTATTGAATCTTGGGAATCTTTATTCTTGACGTAGGAGGTGAACATCTTCTTCTCCCCCGTCATATGGTTTGTGCATCCGCTGTCAATAATCCAGCTTGAACCCCCGGATGCATAAACCTGCAAGGCAAATTTAGGCTTGGGTCTTAGGTACCCAACTCATGTTGGGTCCTGCAAGGTTAGCACAAATATCCTTAGGGACCCAAATGCAAGTTTTGTCTCCCTTGCATCTTGCCCCTAATTTTCTAGCAACTATCTTCCTATCCTTTCTACAAATAGCAAAAGAAGCATTTAAAACATGATATATTGTAGAAGGTTCATTAACTTTCCTAGGAGCATTTACGACATTTCTCTTAGGCATATTATGAATAACATTTCTCCTACCAACATTTCTATCATGCACATAAGAAGAACTAGAAGCAACCATGGCATGAGAATCAAAGGCATTATATACATTACAACTCCTATAAGCATTTCTAGGTTGTCTTCTATCATAGTACATAAAGGCATGGTTCTTTTGCACACTACTAGCCATAGGGGCCTTCCCTTTCTCCTTGGCGGAGATGGGAGCCTTATGGCTTGTCAAGTTCTTGGCTTCCCTCTTGTAGCCAAGTCCATCCTTAATTGAGGGGTGTCTACCAATCGTGTAGGCATCCCTTGCAAATTTTAGCTTGTCAAATTCATTCTTGCTAGTCTTAAGTTGGGCATTAAGACTAGCTAATTCATCATTTAATTTGGAAATTGAAACTAAATGATCACTACAGGCATCAATGTCAAAATCTTTACACCTATTACAAGTTTCAACAATTTCTACACAAGAATTAGATTTACTAGCTACTTCTAATTTAGCATTTAAATCATCATTAAAACTTTTTAACTTAGCAATAGTTTCATGACAAGAAGATAATTCACTAGAGAGCATTTCATTCCTCTTAATTTCTAGAGCAAGAGATTTCTGTGCTTCTACAAATTTATCATGTTCTTCATACAACAAATCCTCTTGTTTTTCTAAAAGCATATTCTTGTCATTTAAGGCATCAATTAATTCATTAATTTTGTCTACCTTGGTTCTATCTAATCCCTTGAATAAGCATGAGTAATCTATCTCATCATCATCACTAGATTCATCTTCACTCGAAGAAGCATAAGTACTAGTATGAGTGCTTACTTTCTTCTCTCTTGCCATGAGGCAAGTGTGACGCTCGTTGGGGAAGAGGGATGACTTGTTGAAGGCGGTGGCGGCGAGTCCTTCATTGTCAGAGTCGGAGGAGGAACAATCCGAATCCCACTCCTTTCCGATATGTGCCTCGCCCTTGGCCTTCTTGTAATGCTTCTTTTTCTCCCTCTTGTTCCCTTGGTCCTGATCACTATCATTGTCGGGACAGTTAGCAATAAAATGACCAAGCTTACCGCATTTGAAGCATGAGCGCTTCCCCTTAGCTTTGGTCTTGCTTGGCTGCCCCTTGCGACCTTTAAGCGCCGTCTTGAAGCGCTTAATGATGAGGGCCATCTCCTCATCATTGAGTCCGGCCGCCTCAACTTGCGCCACCTTGCTTGGTAGCGCCTCCTTGCTCCTTGTTGCCTTGAGAGCAATGGGTTGAGGCTCATGACTAGGACCGTTCAACGCGTCGTCCACATATCTTGCCTCCTTGATCATCATTCGCCCGCTTACGAACTTCCCAAGAACTTCTTCGGGCGACATCTTGGTGTACCTGGGATTTTCACGTATATTGTTCACCAAATGAGGATCAAGAACGGTAAATGACCTTAGCATTAGGCGGACGACGTCGTGGTCCGTCCATCGCGTGCTCCCGTAGCTCCTTATTTTGTTGATAAGGGTCTTGAGCCGGTTGTATGTTTGTGTCGGCTCCTCGCCCCTTATCATCGCGAACCGTCCAAGCTCGCCCTCCACCAACTCCATTTTGGTGAGCAAGGTGACGTTGTTTCCCTCATGAGAGATCTTGAGGGTGTCCCAGATCTGCTTGGCATTGTCCAAGCCGCTCACCTTGTGATACTCGTCCCTGCACAAAGAGGCTACCAACACAGTAGTAGCTTGTGCATTTTTATGAATCTGTTCATTAATAAACACAGGGCTATCCGAGCTATCAAATTTCATTCCACTTTCCACAATCTCCCAAATGCTTGGATGGAGAGAAAACAGGTGAGTACGCATTTTGTGGCTCCAAAATCCGTAATCCTCTCCATCAAAGTGAGGGGGCTTGCCAAGTGGAATGGGGAGCAATTGAGCATTTGAACTATGCGGGATGCGCGAATAATCGAAAGAAAAGTTTGAGTTAACCGTCTTTCGTCTATCGTAGTCGTCGTCATCCTTTTGGGAGGAGGAAGATTCGTCGCTGTCGTAGTAGACAATTTCCTTGATGCGCCTTGTCTTCTTCTTCCTCCCGTCTTTTCTTTTGTGGCCCGAGCCTGAGTCGGTGGGCCTGTCATCATTGGGCTCATTGACGAAGGACTCCTTCTCCTTATCGTTGATCACCATCCCCTTGCCTTTAGGATCCATCTCTTCAGGCGGTTAGTCCCTTTCTTGAAGAGAACGGCTCTGATACCAATTGATAATACCTAGAGGGGGGTGAATAGGTGATCCTGTAATACTTCAAAACTTAAACCACAAAACTTGGTTACTTGTTAGCACAGTAATTTGCCAAGTGGCTAGAGAAGGATCTCAACACAACACAATAACCAAGAGATATCAATCACAGAGATGGCACAGTGGTTATCCCGTGGTTCGGCCAAGACCAACGCTTGCCTACTCCACGTTGTGGCGTCCCAACGGACGAGGGTTGCAATCAACCCCTCTCAAGCGGTCCAAAGACCAACTTGAATACCACGGTGTTGCTTTGCTTCTCTTAATCCAATTTGCGAGGAATCTCCACAGCTTGGAGCCTCTCGCCCTTACACAAGATGTTCACGAAGAATCACAGAGCAAGGAAGGGATTAGCAACTCACACACGACTCAAAGATCACAGCGAATACGCACACGCAAAACCCAGACTTGAGCTCAAGAGACTAGCACACTAGAACGGAGCTCAAATCACTAAAATGTCGAACACGTGCGCAAGAATGAAGTGTGAGTGATCAATGATGCTCAAAGGATGCTTGGTGTACTCCTTCATGCGCCTAGGGGTCCCTTTTATAGCCCCAAGGCAGCTAGGAGCCGTTGAGCACAATCTTGGAAAGCCATTCTTGCCTTCTGTCATCGGGGGGCACCGGACAGTCCGGTGCACACCGGACACTGTCCGGTGCCCGATTTCCTTCCTTAAATAGCGAAGCCGACCGTTGGCAGCCTGAGAGCCGTTGGCGCACCGGACATGTCCGGTGCACACCGGACAGTCCGGTGCTGTCTTCTAGCCGTTGGCTCGGCCACGTGTCCCGCGCAGATTGCGCGGCCGACCGTTGGCCCGGCCGACCGTTGGCTCACCGGACAGTCCGGTGCACACCGGACAATCCGGTGAATTTTAGCCGTACGTCGCCGGTGAATTCCCGAGAGCAGCCACTTTGCTTGAGCCAGCCTGGCGCACCGGACACTGTCCGGTGCACCACCGGACAGTCCGGTGCTTGCAGACTCAGCAGATTCTTGGCTGCTCGAGCCAAGACATTTCCAATTGGATTTTTCCTGTTTCCAGCACTTAGACACAATACATTAGTCCATAAAACAATGTACTAAGTCTGAGAAACATACCTTAATTCTTGATTTGTACTTTGTCCACCTTTTTACACTTAGGCACTTGTGTTGGACACTAAATCACCAAAATACTTAGAAATGGCCCAAGGGCACATTTCCCTTTCAATGTTGTCGCGCCAGGCCTTGGTTTGAGCCTGATATTTGTTGAGGGCCTGTAGGGCAAGGACGCGGTCTCCGACGATGAGATCTTTAGACGTTCGTTTGTCGACATCGGGGACTACTGATGTGCTTGTTCGGGGCGACCCATGCTTTATCTCTTACAGCGTCATGACCTCGGATCCATACAATAGGGGAAATGGTGTGAATCCGGTTGCCCAGCATTCTGTCGTGTTTAGGGCCCATACCACTTCAGGTAGTTGGTCGACCCATTTGCCCTTTTTGTCATCGAGGAGTCTTTTCTTGATGGCGGTGAAAATCTTGCCGTTGGCGCGCTCAACAACGCCGTTGGATTGCGGGTGATATACCGCGGCGAAGACAGGCTTGGTGCCGATGGAGAAACAGAAATCCCTGAAGTCTTGGCTATCAAACTATTTGTCGTTGTCGACTGTGAGTTCGGACGGGACTCCGAAGCGGCAGACAATGTTCTGCCAGAAGAACTTTTGGGCGGTTTTCGACGTTATTGTGGATACTGCTCTGGCCTCAATCCACTTGGTGAAGTATTCAATGGCAACGAAGGTGAACTTGAGGTTCCCTTAAGCCGTAGGCAGAGGTATGACAATATCCAGCCACCAGCGTTGAAGTGGCCAGGTATGGGCGATTAGCTTGGTGAATTGCGAAGGGTTGCTCGAGCGAGGGGAAAACTTTTGGCATGCTTCGCAAGACCTCGTGACTCGATTCGCAGTGCAGATGATTGCGGGCCAGTAAAATCCTTGACATATCACCTTGGCAGCGAGGGCCCTGGGTCCTGAGTGAGAGCCGCAAGTTCCGTTGTGGACTTCGCGAAGGATTTGAATGCCTTCGCTTTCAGTCACGCATTTTAGCATGAGCTGACTGATCCCCTTCTTGTACAGCTAGCCCCCGAGTAATGCAAAGTCCTGGCTTTGTTGCTTCAGACGTTTGGCCTCATTGAGGTCACTTGGATGGTAATGACGTTGCAGATACAAAGTTATTGGGGCCCGCCAATCTTCACCCATGATGAGGTTGACAATGCGATGGCCTTCGGCGTCATTGGTTATTTGTAAGCCTTCTGGGCTGCGGACAGTTGGTGTGCAGATGACGTGGTAGAACACGTCGGAGGGCAAGGCCTCGCCTTTGTCCACTGCCTTAGCCAACGCGTCGGCCTCTTCGTTCCTGGCGTGGTCCACATGCTGTAGGGTGAAGCCCTTGAACTGTTTCTCGAGACTATGGACAGCTATGAGATATTGCATGAGCGCGGGGTCTTTTGCTGAGTATTCTTTTTCGACCTGGCCAGCAACTACTTTGGAATCTGTCCTGACTATGCATGTGGTGACACCGAGTGCTCGCAGTTTGCGGAGGCCCAGGATGACGACTTCATATTCTGCTATATTGTTGGTGCATCTGTCAAACTCCTAGGCGAAGCTAAGGCGTACCGCGTATCTGTACTTGACGCCTGTGGGTGACGTGATAATTGCCGCTGCGCCTGCCCCCGCATGGCACCATGCGCCGTCGTAATGGATGGTCCACACCTTCTCTGGAGACTCTTCTTGGTGCCATGTTGGCCCTGTCCAGTCAACGATGAAGTCTGCCAGGACCTGCGACTTGATCGCTGTCCTGGGCTCAAAGGTGATGTGGTACCTAGAGAGTTCGGCTGAGTAAGTAAAGAACACAAGAGACACATGATTTGTTTTACCGAGATTCGGTTCCAAAGAACCTATGTCCTCGTTGAGATATCCCAAAGGACAAGGTCTCTCTTGACCTTCTCAAGTGATCCATAGATCAAACTTGAGCCCTTAGATCCATTAGAAAGAGATAGAGTCCCTACAAGGCACTCCATAAGGTCTAGAGCCTCTTGCTTGCATTTACAACAGAGTATCACAAAAACAAGAGCAAAAAACATGACAATGACACTAAGGAAGCAGATCGCTCAAGCACACTCTCTAAAATGACTATCACATCTTAGAATGGGTGCTTTGATCTCTCAAAATGGCGTGGATGTGTTGCACATGATTATGTGAATGTTGATCAACTTTAGAGGTGATTGGTGACTTGAGTAGGCTAGTTGGGGGTATTTATATCCTTAAAACCCTGAATAGTCGTGCTAGAAATCTACAAAATATGCTCTTTCCTTAGGTGCACCGGACTGGTGTACCACTAGACCTCCAATGGTAACCTCAATCAAAGGGATTATCTCTAACATTGCATTCTATGGTCTCACCAAACTGGTCTAGTGCATCACTGGACCCGGCCACATGTCATGCCACAACAGCTAGCCATTGAAGTCGATCATTGTATGTTGAAGTTTCTCATTGGACCTGACTGGTCCGGTGCGCATCGGACTGGTCCGGTGCGCCACGATACTTCTAGCTTCATCTGAGACCTCTTTGGTTAAGAGGTTCCACTTGCCACTGGTGCGCTAGGCCTCAACTATGTTTCTTTAGTCCTTTCTGTTAAAGTGGTCAGGTGCACCACCATACTGGTCCGGTGCACCAGGCCACTCAAGCCACCCGCAGACATATCTAAGAAGAAGGTCTGGCGTGCCATCCGATAGGTCCAATGCATCCCAGAACAACCACACTTTAACTCTTTTCTTCATATCTTCTTCCAATTGATTTGTCTGATCTTAAGAACCTTCCTATGCCTTATACAAACTTATTTTGAGTATGTCCAACTGATCTAAGTCATAGATTCCCACCTTTTCTATATCTCCAACTTAGAATCTTGTTCTAGGCTCAAAACTCGGCTCGAAATGCACCTTTTCTAAAATCTCTTATTCCAAAGCCTTTAAGGTGCTAAAAATGTTTGTAAGGGCAGTTAGAACTTATCCAAACTTGTGAACTAGTCATAGCTCACCTCATCCAAGTTTTGCCCTAAATTGTCTCTGTTTGAGCTATAAGTTAAGTTGATTTCCACAATCTGGCACTTATGAACCTCCATGTACACTCTTAGCAAACTAGCTAGCACTCATGGTTGTGTTGGTCATCAATCACCAAAACCAAGCTAAAATGACATATAACACATTTCCCTTTCAACCTCCCCCTTTTTGGTGATTGATGACAACACAACCGAAGCAAATATGAACAAATAAATTTGGTAACTTGTTTGCTATTCAACATAGGTTCATAAGATGCAAATTATACTTTAGCACTAAGTTGGATGAATGATTTAAGTAGGTTTAGCATATTGGACCATATTAGCCACCACTTATGTTTATTTTTGCAAATCAACTCTTTTTCATTGTTTTGAAGATTTCTCCCCTATAGCAAAAAATCTTTTGTTTTGTAAATATAAAGCTCTCCTTTTGGCATAAAGAGTTTTATAAGAGGGACTCCTCTTAGGTTTCAAGAGAGTTTTCACAAACCAATTGATAGGTTCACAAAAACTCAAAATATTTTAAAAACTAAAGTGGTGGGTTGGTCCATTTGCATTGGCCTATAATCCCCCTTTGGCAATAAGTGCCAAAAACTTAAAAATTCAAATGGCCTTTACCATTACTCCCCAAAAGATAAGTAAAGCATAAGGGTGTGTTTTGTTGGGCTATGGCTGTGAAAAAATTGCCATGGATTGTGAGCTGTGAAAAAGCTGTTGTGGGTTGTGAAATCTAAAAAAGCTAAAACTATTTGGTGGAAGCCACTAAAAGCCGCTAAAAATACTTCTATATCTATTTGCATAATTCCATCTAATAGCTACTAAAAGCAGGCCTAGAGGTGCTTTCAATTTTGCACTGCAAGAAAACCAACTTTTAAAAACGTCGCCTTTTGGATTGGGTCCTTTAGTTTGGCTTTTAGGGGCAAAATCTAAAGCCAAAAGTCAAACCAAACACACCATATAGGAGCAATGAGACAAAAATGAATCAAGGCAAAGAGTCTTTGATACCGAAATGCAGTGGAAACACTTTCCTTTGGCCAAATTCACCATTTCCCTTTCAATTTGAGACTATGCACATAATAAGCCTAAAAACATGATTAGTTTCAAAAGTTCAATTTGTAGACCATCGTCCCTCAAAATGTGGCACACAAGTGTCGAATACTTGTTTAACTTATGTACTTGGACTTTTAAGGCCCAAGGATAATTTTCTACAATTTGGACCTAGGTACACCAAAAATATGAACAATTATAAAATTGTACCAATTGAAATAAATATGAACAAGTATGCAATGCGTGTAATATTTCAATCCACATTGCGAGAATCAAGAATATTTTGCTCTCTCCTAAGATCACCAAATCTTTTCTCATCTAAAGGCTTGATGAAGATATCAACTAACTGTTTATGGGTGCTTACATGGTCTATAACGATATCTCAACTATGTGAGTGGTCTCTCAAAAAGTGATATCGGATGTCTATGTGCTTGGTGCAAACGTGATCAACAGGATTATCCGCCATTCAAATCAACTCTCTGTCACATAGGAGGGGGGACTTTGCTCAGATTGTAGCCAAAGTCCTTAAGAGTATGCCTCATCTAGAGTAATTGTGCACAACAATGTCATACAACAATATACTCGGCCTCAACAGTTGATAGGGCAACACATTTTTGTTTCTTTGAAGCCCAAGACACAAAGGATCTTCCTAAAAATTGGCAAGTCCCAGATGTGTTGTTCTTATCTACCTTACATCTGACATAATCAGCATCAGAATATCCAATGAGATCAAGGTTTGAACCCTTAGGATACCAAAGCCCAAAATTAGGAGTATGAGTTAAATATATTAAGATTCTTTTAACGGCCCTAATGTGACATTCCATAGGATAGGCTAGAATCTTGCACACATGCATACAGAAAGCATAATATCTGGTCTAGATACATATAAATAAAGTAAAGAGCCAATCATTGACCAATATACGTTTTGATCAATAGATTTACCTCCTATGTCAAGGTCAAGATGTCCATTGGTTCTCATGGGCGTCTTGATGGGTTTGGCATCCCATCCCAAACTTCTTCAAAATGTCTTGAGTGTACTTTGTTTGGGAGATGAAGGTGTCATCCTTGAGTTGATTGACTTGAAATCCTAAAAAGAACATCAACTCCCACATCATCGATATCTCAAACTTCTTGATCACAATCCTACTAAATTCCTCACAAGACTGTTGGTTAGTAGAACCAAAGAGTATGTCATCAACATAAATTTGGTATATAAATAGACCATTATCAACGATCTTAGTGAACAAAGTAGGATAGACTTTTCCAACCTTGAAAGAATTTGCAATTAAGAAATCTCTAAGGTATCCATACCATTCTCTAGGTGCTTGCTTAAGCCCATAGAGCACTTTATTGAGCTCAAAGACATGGTTAGGATACTTACCGTCCTCGAAGCTAGGAGGTTGCTCAACATATAGCTCCTCTTTGATGGGTCCATTGAGGAATGCATTTTTCACGTCCATTTGCAAGAGCTTGAAATCGTGGTAAGTAGTATAGGCCAATAATATACAAATTGACTCAAGCCTAGCAACGGGTGTAAAGGTTTCATCAAAATTCAAACCTTCCACTTGTGAATAACCTTTGGCCATAAGTCACGTCTTGTTTCTTATCACCACACCATGTTAATCTTGCTTATTGCGGAAGACCCACTTGGTTCCTACAACATTTTGATTGGGACATGATATTAAATTATAGACCTCATTCCTCTTGAAATGGTTGAGCTCTTCTTGCATGGCCACCACCCAATCAAGATCCTTCAAAGCATCTTCTACCTTGAAAGGCTCAAGAGAAGACACAAAAGAGTAATTCTCACAAAAATTAGCAACTCTAGGACGAGTAGTTTCTCCCTTATGTGTCTCTCCAAGAATCATGTCCACTGAATGCTCTCTTTGTATGGTTTGGTGGACTCTTGGGTATGGTGTTTGACTTCTTTCAGGTTGTACTTCATCTTCATCCTCCTTGTCTTATTTATATTCATATCTTGATTGATCATTGACATCTTTTTATTCTTAATTTTGGGTTGGGGATTGAGCTTGAAAGAAGGATAGTTGATCTTGTTCTTATGGATCCTCCTGTGGTCACACATCCCTTATAGACATGTTCTTCAACACGTGTTTGGGTCTTCCTCATCATCTATTCATCAAGATCAACTTGCTCTACTTGAGAGCAATTAGTCTCATCAAACACAATGTTAGAAGAAACTTCAACACATCCTAATGATTATTGATGACTCTATATGCCCTTATGTTCGAATCATAACAAAGTAAAAACCCTTCTATAGATTTAAGAGCAAAAATTGAATTTCTACCTCTTTTATCAAAATGTAGCATTTGCTCCCAAATGCCCTAAAATATGAAACATTAGGTTTGTTACTGGTAAGGTGTTCATATGAAGTTTTCTTGAGGAGTCGGTGAAGATACAACCGGTTAATAGTGTGGCAAGCCTTGTTGACTGCTTACACCTAAAACTTGTTTGACGTCTTGTATTCTTCAAGCATGGTCCGCGCCATATCGATCATGATTATATTCTTCCTCTCCACCACTCCATTTTGTTGTGGTGAATAGGGAGATGGCAACTCATGCTTGGTCCCATCCTCCTTAATAAATTCTTCTACTTGAGTGTTCTTGAACTCCGTTCCATTATCGCTCCTAATCTTCTTGATTCTTAAATCAAACTTGTTTTGAGCTCTTCTTACGAATATCTTCAAGCATGGTCCGCGCCATATCGATCATGGTTTCACTTTTGTCCTACATAAATAATACCAAGTGAAGTGTGTGTAGTCATCAACAATAACAAGACCATACTCCCTTCGATGCTTATATAAGCAACAATGTCGAATAGATCCAATGGTCTTGTGGTCGCCATGATGTTCTTTGCGTGATGACTTGCTCCAACTTGCTTTCCTGCTTGACATGCTCCACATGGCCTATCTTTATCAAAGCAAACATTGGTTAGTCCTAAAATGTGTTTGCCCTTTATAAGCTTATGAAGATTCTTCATCCCAACATGGACAAGTCGGTGATGCCATAACCAACCCATATTGGTCTTTGCAATTAAGTACACGTCAAGTTCTGTTTTATCATTCGAAAAATCTACTAGATAAAGCTTTCCCTTTAACACAGCCATACAAGAAACTGAATCCTCACTTCTAAAGATCATAACACCAACATCAGTAAATAAACAATTATAACCAATTTGACATATTGAGAAACAAAAAACAAGTTATAGTCTAGGGATTCGACCAAAAACACATTTGAAATAGAATGCTTGTTGGTGATAGCAATTTTACCTAAACCATTTACCTTACTTGACTCTCATCTCCAAATGTGATTGCATCTTGAGAGTCCTTGTTCTTCTCATAGGATCAAAACATCTTCTTCTCACCCATCATGTGGTTTGTGCATCCACTATCGATTACCCAGCTTGTGCCTCTGGATGCATAAACCTACAAAACAAGTTTAGGACTTGTTTTTAGGTACCCAACTTACCATGGGTCCTTTCACATTAGTCACAAACGCCTTTTGTATCCAAACACAAGATTTTGTGTTCTTGTGCTTTGGTCCAATATATTGGACAATAACCATTCTAGATTTGCGAGTAAGCACATAAGTAGCATCAAAAGTATGATAAGATAAATATGGACCATTTGATGCACTTTTATTCTTAATTTTAGGCACATTAGCGATCTTGGAATGAGAATCATTGCGCCTAACATAAGATGCTTTAACATGAGAACATGAGCATAATGAAATCATGAACTTTCTTAGTATGAACATGAGAGGCATTAGTATGAGCATTGATAGGAGAAATATGAGCATTATAAATAATGGGGGCTTTCCCCTCTCTTTCACAAATTTAGGGAAAACATGCCCACTAACATTTGATTTGGTGTTCTCTTTGCCTCCCTTTTGTAAGCCAATGGCATTCTTAATTCCTGAGCACCTCCCACTCATAAGAATACTTCTAGCAAATTTATATTTCTCATATTCAAGTTCATGTTCGGCAATTTTGGCTTCTAATTTTGTAACATGATCATTTTAAACTCTTAACCATAACAATATTCTCAACAACAACATCGACATCAATATCCTTGCATCTAGTACAAATTGTAACATGCTCAAGAGTAGAAGCAGATGCATGGCAACCGTTCAATTTATCGATCTCAGAAAAAGATCATCATTAGCACATTTAAGAATAGAAATTTAGTCATTGCTATCTTTTAGCTCATTGGTCAAAATTTTATTCTTTTCTTTTTCATGAATAAGAGCCTTTTATAGTTTCTCATTTGTTTAAAGTTTCATCAATGAGTAGATCCTCTTGCTTCCCTAAGAGTTCATCCTTCTCATTGATGACCTTAATCAATTAAATAACTTCAGTAATTTGGTCTCTACTCAGGCCCTTAAAAATGAATTTGTATCTTTCTCATCACTAGAATCATCATCACTAGAGGAAATATATTTAGGGGAGCTTCTAGTGTATACCTTCTTTTTGCTCTGCTTGGCCATGAGACACTTATGGTCGACCTTTGAGAAGAGAGAGGACTTGATGGCGAGGGTGGTTATGCCTTCATCATCGGAGTTAGAGGAGCTTTCATTGGAATCCCACTCCTTGATGATGTGAACTTTGCCTCCCTTTTTATGGAATTTCTTCTTCTCCCTTTTATTTTCCCCTTTCTTGTCCTCTTCCCTATCTTCATAATTATATGGATAATTTGAAATAAAATAAATGGTCTTACCATATTTGAGGCATGCCCTCGTGCTACGTGGCTTGTGATCCTTGCTAATCCGATTCCTAAGGATTTGTTGAAAGCTTTTGACGATTAGCGCCATTTCTTCGTCATCAAGGTAAAAAATGTCGTTGGTTTCCTCCTTGCTTGGAATCTCCTCCTTATCATTTGTTGCTTTGAAGCTAGTGACTTGTGGTTTGGTGGAGGAGACATTCCCTTGTGCCAAATCTTCAATATACTTGGAGTCTCTCACCATCATCTCATGGCTTAGGAACTTTCCAAGCACTTCCTAAGGATACATCCTTCTGTACCTATGATTCTCATGAATTAACGATACAAGTGTAGGATTACGAGTAGTAAAAGACCTTACCATGAGCTTGACAACTTCATGGCCCATCCACTTATTGCTCCCAAGGTTGCAGGTCTGATTCACCAATGCCTTGAGTCAGTTATACATCTCTTGCGTTCCTTCTCCTTTGAGCAAGGTGAATCTCCCAAGCTCCCCTTATATAAGCTCCATCTCTATGAACTTGGTGATCTTGTCACCTTCATGCACTGTCTTCATTCTATCACATATTTCCTTGGCATTCTCCAAGCCATTCTCTCCATCGAGGATCTATATTCCTATTTCTACAACATCCCAAATACTTGGGTGGAGAGAGTATAAATGACTCTTTATCTTATGACTCCACCAAGAATAATTCACTCCATCAAAATTTGGTGGTTTACCAAGAGGAACAGAAAGTAATTGTGTATTTGAATAGCGAGGAATGCGAGAATAACTAAAAGAAGTGCGAATATAACTATATTTAATCGATTTTTGTTGATGATGACGCTTGGAGGTGGATTCATCGCTACTTGATATCAATGGTGATGCGGATTAGTTTGTCTCGTAGTAGACCACATTATTCAACTTTTTCTTCTTGCTATCCTTCTTCTTGTGGGATTTGGAGCTTGACTTGGCAAGATCTCCATCATTGTTTTTTGGCTTCTCCACTTCTTTCTCCAACTCCTTCCCCTTGAGATTTTGAGATTCTTCCACCAACATCCCTTTGGGTTATTATACCCTTGAAATGACGCACTAGGCTCTAATACCAATTGATGGTTTCCTACGGGGTGAATAGGCAACACCAGAAATTTGAACACTTAACACAAACAAAATCACAACTTAGAGGTTAGATCAATAATAATCAAAACGAAGAGAAGAATAAGTGGGAAGTTCTCTTGGACTTGTTGCTCTTATGAATATGAAGTTTACTTTGAGAGCAACTCAAGTGATACAGATCAAAGTCCAATCAAGAGAACTTAGAGAGGGAGAGAGATAAGAACAAATCATAAAAGAAAGTAAAGAACACAAGAGACATGATTTGTTTTACCGAGGTTCGGTTCTAAAGAACCTATGTCCCATTGAGATGTCCTAAAGGACAAAGTCTCTCTCTCAACCTTCTCATGTGATCCACAGATCAAACTTGAGCCCTTAGATACACTAGAAAGAGACAGAGTCTCCGCTAGGCACTCCAGAAGATTTGGATCTCTTGCTAGCTTTTACAACAGAGTATCACAAAAACAAGAGCAAAATAAACACAACAACAACACCAAGAAAGCAGATCGCTCGAGCACACTCTCTCTAAAATGACTATCACAGCTCATAATGGGTGCTTCGATCTCTCGGAATGGCATGGATGTGTTGCACAAATGTATGGGAATGTTGCTCAACTCTAGAGGTGATTAGTGACTAGAGTAGGCTGGTTGAGGGGCCTATTTATTGTGGCGGAACTGCCCGAATTATTCCAACTTAAGTGCCTAAGTCCCGCCTCAAAGGCTAGACCACACTTATATGGGAATAACCCGTCAATCCCTCGGATCTAGTTCGACGAGGCCACTGACAGGATCAAGTACCACAATCTCACTCGATGGTGAGTCACAGAGCAAATACAATAAAGCATAAAACCATACATTAAGGAGTATTAACTTACTACATCATCATCGGAGTTTTAGCAAAAGTAGTCATCATTGTTCGAAGTGCAGCAGAATAAAACTAACGATAAATAAACAGAGAGATGGGGAAGCCTGTCCCATCACTCCTCATGCTCCTCCTCTGCCGAGGCAGGGTCCCACTCGACTGTCCAACCCGGTGGCAAGGTGGACGGCCAAGTCACTCCAGCAACCATGTCCTCCAGAGAACCTGTAAAAATTATGCCACAAGCAAGGCTGAGTATACTAATACTCAGCTAGACTTACCCGGTGTGAGGAGTCTACTCCTCTACCTCTAGACATGCAGCTGTTTGGCTGTGGGGTTTGGTTGCCAAAAGCACTAGCTAAGTTTATAAATCAAGTTTTAGCTTTGTCAAGTTTAAGTGTGACTCTCTTAAGGCTAAATGTGTACTATCTACTCATACAAGGTGTCAAGCATATTTAGCAATCAACATCTTGTGTCAACTCATCACATTTCCACTTGTTACTCAATGCAGTATAATAGATCAAGCAGTCTCATTAGCTGCGAGAAGCAGACGATTCGAATCGAGTTTTTTATCCTTGCAAGGTAAACCTAAACACACGACATGTAGGGGCACTCCGTCCCCACACATATCAACCATCCCCATCGATTCCCCGTCAGCAGATCAGGGCTCACCGCCTTGGCGTACAATGCCTCACTGACCCCGACTGCCGTCATGCAGTGACCGCACTTGTACCCACCATAACTAGAATGGGAGACCACGTCTCAGGTCGCGTGAGGGGTAAAGTCCACTGCCAGGTTCAATTAGGTACTAGGCTTACCGATTTACCATATTTCTCGGCATGTGCTTAGTACGTTCAAACGCTTGACACAGGTATCCACACGTTAATCCTTATTCCAATTTTCCATCTCGTAGACAACCAATCCCCATGGATCGTTGTCCACAGACCAGCATCATTATGATAGGAAAGTGGGTACAACCAATTCCTAACCTCGCGCGAGTGCTAGAAAAATCACTCGACTTCTACCGAGATCCCTAATTAGTAAAGCAGCTACTCGACCTAGCATACTAGTATCCATTTCAACAAGGGTTCCTGAGTTCATGCAACTAGGGTTTCAACTAACTCCTACACTTAAGTGCACAATACAAGCCTACAAACATTTAAGTGTAGTAAAATATCATATAGAACAGGTTATGCATAAAACCGGGGCTTGCCTTCCAAAGCTGGGGCAGGCAGATCCTCTGGTGCAGGCTCTGGTGTTGGATCCGGGGCTACCTCCTGAGCAGCTCCTTGCTCCGGCACGAGGACGTACTCTCCGTCGGCGAGGTTGCAATGTACCGAATGCAATGAATAAGAGTATGTATGCCATGATTATGCAGGATTTAATCATCATTATGCTAAGTGAAGAAAACTAAGTTAGTTAGTAATTTAGGGTTTCCCGGTTATACATGGCTCTTTAGTGGTTTATGCTTATCTATTTTAGGTTTAGGTTTTGCCCAGGGATAAGCATAGTGAATTGAACTTGGATTTCCCTTAGATGTTTTTAATAGACAATGAGGGATTTTGCTGGTTGGTTAAAATGACATTACTCTCCATTATTAATTTCCCTTTTTCATTTTCTATTTATGAATTCTAGGGTGGGTTTGAACTACAACAGTGGTTTAACTCTTTCCAAAAATTCTCTAAAAATTACAGTGGGTTACTATTGGTCATTGTAGTTTGTCCTATAAAATTGAGGTGAAAATTAATTCAGATATTACTTGTGCAAAATTAACAAAAGTAAGTTTAAAAGGGCATTTTACACTATAGCTGTGATTTAATTGGGATTTCTGTACCAAGTTGTATTTTTGTCCAAACACATAGGTGATATTAGGCCTTTGTGTTAAAAATCACAGAAAAAGGCATAATGGATATTTAGTTGTGAATTTCTAAAGTTTTATGCAAACAAGGTGCTTATAACTAACTTGTTATTTGAAAAATATCAAACAACAGATTTCATATTTTTCCTATGTTCATAATAACAAAACATTAGTTATCCCAAGGTTTGGGGTGTTTTCTCCTTGGAATTATTTTTCTAGGGTTTTTCTAAGTTTTCCTTGTTTTCTTAAAATAAAAGGTATCTCATTTATTCTGTACTAAACAAGGGTATAATAAATTTTTCTAGTGAACTATACTGAATAAGTGAATTAACGAAAATGGGGGTGTTCCCTGGTTCTTTATTAAAACCACTTTTAATATTTTCTCTAACCTTAGGCTAAAAATGATTTAAATGGTAAACTCTACCTTAACTTGGTGTACAGAGAGGTTTATTATTTTTGTACATGTTAGGAAGTGATTAAGCACTTCTCTGATTTTTCTTAACCTTAGTCTAACAGTGTAACTATTTTTCCTTTTATTATTTAGCTTTTGGCCAAATCAATATTTAAATCTAAACTTTAAATTCTTTTGCAATACTAAGGGGGTTTTGTATTTTTCCTAAGTAGTTCACATTATTTGGAATCAGGCAAAATTGGTTTGACCAAATTTGGTTGTATAAAACTGAAGTTACGAATTTTGCAAGCTCTGTTTGCATTTAAATTAGGAATATTAAAAAGGTTTCCTGGAAAACCAGTTTACACCGAGGACCCTGGGTTCATTCTAAATCAAACCACTCATTTCTACCCCTGCGCCATTATTCCCCTGAGTCACTGACAGTTCAAAATCCCCCCCGACCTTTCCTTCCTCTTCCGCGAGGTCCTTCCCCTAATGTAAACAGTACCCGTGGGAAAGAAAAGGGCGGCGTGGCTTCCGATGGTGAGAGAGGTCCGGCGAGGGGCGAGGTTGGCTTCGGGAGGTTCTGGCGGTCACAGCGAGGTACGGCTCGACGGCGGTGGTGGCCGGAATCGGCCGGTCCACGTGCGCAGGCGGGTGATCTCGTCGGCGACGGGTGTTCTGGCTGAACCACGGCGATCTAGTTCAATTAAATGGCATGATGAGCTCCATGGGATGACGTAGAGGCTATGTGCACAAGGAATCGAAGAATGGGGCAGAGATTTACCCGGTCTACGTTCACCGGCGGTCGGGTGAAGTCCGACGACCGTGGACTAGCTTCTCCGGCGAAGCAAAGTCCGATTCCTTGCTCGGGGAGCTTCACCGAGGCGTGCACAGTCACTTCCAAGGGTCGGGCGTAGCTGGGAAGGGCTCTGTTGGCCGGTCTATGGTGGCGGTGGATCGGGCGGGCGCGGGGACGCCGTTGCAGGGCAACGCCGGTGGTTTTCTAGCTCCGGTGAGGTCGAGCGTGCGCGGATGAGTACGGTCGACGCCTGAGGAGGCTTTATAGGCGTGGGCGTGAGCAGGGGACACGGGCACGGCTCAGCACGGCGCGGGGCGCGCGGGGGCGCGCGTCGGGCGTGCTCTAGCGAGCTCAGAGCGCGTCGAACACGTGTGCGTTTGCTTCTGTCCATGTTCAACGGCCGGTTGGAGCATTTTAGCGTGAAGATCATGGCAAAACCACTGTACACGATCTCTTCCCTGCACCATATCCTACCTTTTTTATGTGTGCCCCAAGTCAATATACGGTCGGGGTAGGGAGAGATAGGGGTGAGAAGTGGCCTATGTCTTAGTTGTCCAAACCGAGACAAAATTGGTGCCAAGTCGTGTCAAACGACTTAGGGCTGGGTTCAAACTTTTCTAGGGTGTTCTAGGGGTGTTTTGGCGCCACTTTGTCAATTGGGTCAAATGGTTTTGAAGTTTGAATGAGGGTGAACATGTTTGATCTTTGGCCAAAGGTTGGTTTTGGACTTAGACAAATTCTGATTTTTCTTTTGTGCTCAACCCTTGTGTGAACCTTTTGGGGTTTTTCTGAAATCTTTTTGGGGTTACTTTCTTGCTATTATTTGTAGGATATTAAGTGTACTACAACTTTTATAATTGGCCCAAGTCATGATCATGTGGTCTTCATAACCTTTTGATCATACTTACTTTTAGTGCTCCACTTGCTCAAAGGGGTTTGGATTAGGGTTTGAGAAATTCTCCTCCTCATATGTGCATGACAAACCAAGGTATATCTTTTAAGATGGGTTACACTTATTTAGGATCTTGATTTCTAAGTTTGAAGTTCTTCACTCAAGTTAAGTCACATGTGATGATGATCTTTCCTTGTGTAGTCATTAGTGGAACTTCCAAGTAACACCTGGGGTGTTACAGCCCTCCCCCCTTAAAGGAATCTCGTCCCGAGATTTTAGGTATAGTCCTTTGGAGGGGTGCCATGAAGGTGTGCTGGTGTGTGGTTCCTTCCTTTATCCGAGTTCCTCTAGTTAACTGCTCTTCGAATGTCATTCTCTTTGCAACTTCAGAAGGAAGTCCTTTTTGAGTCATTTTTAGAGTTTACATTACCTTTAACATCTAAGTTTTTCTTATATTTAGATTCAAAAGGGCAGGTGGGGGTGGGGTTTTGGGTTACGTACCGACTCCTTTGGGCAGAAAGTCGGGGAAGCGAGAACGTAGAAAATCCTCAGTCTCCCACGTAGCTTCTTCTACTGAATGGTGGCTCCACTGCACCTTATACATTCTGATCGATTTGGCCCGCGTTGATCTCTCCTTTTGATCCAGCACTTTGACGGGGTGTTCCTGATAAGACAAGTCTGGTTCTATCTCAATTTCTGGTTCAGGTAATACTTTAGTGGGTAAGCGGACACACTTCCGTACCTGAGATACATGGAACACACTGTGAACTGCTGACATGCGGGGTGGCAAGTCCAACTGATAGGCTACGGGTCCGCAAGTGGCTTTGATCTCATAGGGTCCAATGTAGCGAGGAGCTAACTTGCCCTTGATTCCAAATCTCTGGACACCTTTGGTGGGTGATACCTTAAGATAAACATGATCTCCCACTTCAAACTGTAGAGGCTTCCTTCTCTTGTCATGATACCTCTTTTGCCTGGCCTGAGCAGCTTCTAGGTTCTTCGTAATAACTCTGACCTTTTCCTCTGCTTCAAGCACCAAGTCCGGTCCAAATATTTCCCTCTCTCCCGCTTGAGACCAATCGAGCGGTGTCCTGCACCTTCTCCCATACAAGGTTTCAAAAGGTGCCATTTTTAGACTGGACTGGTAGCTGTTATTGTAGGAGAACTCCGCCAAAGAAAGACACTTGTCCCAGTTTTTACCATAGTGTAGCACACAGGCTCGCAACATGTCTTCGAGGATTTGATTTACTCTTTCTGTCTGGCCATCTGTCTGCGGATGATATGTGGAGCTTCTTATTGCATGGGTCCCAAGTGATTCTTGGAGCTGCTCCCAAAAGTGTGCCACAAACAGTGCTCCTCTGTCAGATACAATGGTCTTCGGAATACCATGCAAATGCACTATTTGATCAACATAGATTTCTGCATATTTCTCGGTCTTGTGGGTGGTGTGCACCGGCAAGAAGTGAGCTGTCTTGGTCAATCTGTCCACAATGACCCAAATGGAATCATGGTGTCGGGAGGTATTGGGCAATCCTACGATAAAATCCATACAAATGTCCTCCCATTTCCAAGATGGTATGGGAAGGGGTTGCAAAGGGCCTGCTGCCTTCAAATGACTGGCTTTGATTCTCTGGCAGGTGTCACATTCGGATATGTACTTAGCAATTTCCCTCTTCATTCTGGTCCACCAGTATAAGGATCTGAGATCATGATACATCTTGTTGCTGCCGGGGTGCATGGAGAATTTTGAAAGGTGAGCTTCATCCAATACTTCTTTCTGAGCTCGGGGTCCTTGGGAACAACTAATCGATCTCCAAACCATAGAATTCCCTTGCTGTCCTGATGGAAGCATTTGTATTTTTCTGCTTTCTGCTTGATCATTTCCTTAATAACCTGAACACCCTTGTCTTCAATCTGCGCCCTGACTATTTGCTCTCGTAATGTGGGCTCTACCGAGATATAATTCAAGGTACCGGAAGAAACAACTTCTAGGTTCAACTTGCACAACTCATCACACAGGGTGGTAACTCTTGCATCCATGCTCATACAATTGCACTGGGCCTTCCTGCTCAAAGCATCTGCCACAACATTGGCTTTGCCAGGATGGTAATGCACCTCCAAATCATAGTCCTTGATTAGCTCTAACCATCTCCTCTGCCTCATGTTAAGATCTGCCTGAGTGAAAATGTATTTGAGACTCTTATGATCAGTGTAAATGTTACAGTGAGCTCCCATCAAGTAATGTCTCCATATCTTGAGAGCATGAACCACGGCTGCTAACTCCAGATCATGTGTAGGGTAGTTCTGCTCATGGGGTCTGAGTGCTCGGGAGGCATAAGCAATCACTCTGTTATCTTGCTTTAAGACGCATCCCAATCCAGTACCGGAAGCATCGCAATATACTTCAAAGGGCTTGGTGTTATCAGGTTGAGCTAGCACTGGGGCTGTTGCCAAGTGCTGCCTTAGCGTATGAAAGGCATCTTCACACTTCTGGCTCCAATTATATTTGACTCCCTTCTTCAACAGTTCAGTCATTGGCTTGGCAATTCTGGAGAAATCCGGAATAAATCGGCGATAATACCCTGCCAATCCCAGAAAACTCCGAATCTGCCTCACTGTAGTCGGGGGTTTCCAATCCATTACCTCTTGTACCTTCTCAGGATCAACTGATATCCCATCCTGAGAAATTGTGTGACCCAAAAATTTAATTTCCCTTAGCCAGAATTCACATTTAGACAACTTAGCATAAAGACGATGGTCGCGCAGTCGCTGAAGCACGATGTGCAGATGCTCAGTATGCTCGTCTTCATTCTTGGAATAGACCAGGATATCATCAATGAAAACCACTACAAATTTGTCCAGCTCTGGCATGAATACTGAGTTCATCAGATACATGAAATAAGCCAGGGCATTGGTCAGCCCAAAAGACATCACCAAAAACTCATAGAGCCCATATCTGGTAGAGAAGGTCGTCTTGGGAATATCACTGGCACGGATCTTGATCTGATGGTAACCCGAGCGAAGATCTATCTTGGAGAACACCTTGGCTCCCACCAACTGATCAAACAAAACATCAATGCGGGGCAGTGGGTATTTGTTCTTGATGGTCACCGCATTGAGAGGGCGGTAATCAACACACATTCTCAAACTCTCATCCTTTTTCTTCACAAATAAGGCCGGACATCCCCATGGTGAAGTACTTGGGCGAATGAACCCCTTGTCCAACAACTCTTGCAGTTGCTTCTTCAACTCTGCCAATTCCGCTGGAGGCATCCTATAGGGTCTCTTGGATATAGGAGCAGTTCCGGGTTGCAATTCAATTGCGAACTCAATGTCTCTATCAGGTGGCATCCCTGGCAATTCATCCAGAAAAACATCTGGGTAGTCACAGACTACTGGGATCCTCTCCACTGGGGACTCTATCATAACGAAGGCACAAGAACGGGTACAGCCTTGGTCGAGCAAATATAGTGTGGTTTCACCACAAGTCGGTGAGTGCACCTCAATGGCCCTAGCTGCAATATCAATAACTGCCTGATGCCTTGTTAGCCAGTCAGTTCCCAATATGATATCCATGTTATCCAAACCCAATATGAGAAGGGTGGTTTTAATTATTAGACTACCAAACTTTATGGGCACATGTCTATTGACTTGATAGGTGGCAACCCTGCCTCCTGGTGTCGAAATTGTAATACCCCCATTGGTGTGGTGAAAAGGCAATTGACACTTGGCACTAAATCTGGAATTGATAAAACTATGTGATGCACCAGAATCAAAAAGAATAATTGCAGGATAATTCAAAACTGTAAAGATACCAGTCATGACGGGTGCTCCCTCGGGAATGTCAGCCATGGTGGTGAAGTTCAGCTTGCCCAGCCTCACTTGCACCTTCTGCCTCTTGCCTTGGTTCTGGTTGGCATTCTGCCCCTGCCGCTGCTGGTTTCTGGGGCAATTCTTGGCATAATGTCTGGTGTTACCACAAGTGAAACACCTGTTGTCATTGGCCTAGCGGTATTGCTGCTACTGTTGATTGTTCCTCTGAACTGGAAACTGGGTGCGGTTGGGTGCCTGTTGCTGCTGCTGCTGTGGCTGGATCACCCAACGCTCTTGCTACTGCTGAGGTCCTCTACTCTGAGTGTCAGACACAATCCTGAAGCGTTGTGGCTGAGCTGAAGGTCTTGCCACAGTGGTCTTCCTCTTCTTCTCTGCCTGACGAGCTGTGATACAATCCTCCTAGGAAATGGCCATGTTGACTAACTCATTATAGCTGTTGGCCCTGACTGTGTTGAGACGGTCATGGAGCTTAGTGCTGAGCCCCCTCCTCAACCTGTCCCTCTTCTTCTCGTCGGTGTCTGTATGATACCCGACATACTGGCACAGGTCATTGAAGGCCTGAGCATACTGTAACACTGTCCGGTTTCCCTGGGTGAGTGCCAGAAATTCGTTGAGCTTTCGGTCCATAATGCCTGCTGGTATATGGTGCCCCCTGAAAGCTGCCTTGAACTCTCTCCATTCCACTTCATGGTCAACTGGTTGCATAGCAAGGTAGTGGTCCCACCATGTCCACGCGGGTCCGTGAAGCTGCTGGGTGGCGAACCTGACCTTAGTCACTTCTGAACAAACTCCATTGAGTAGTGGGAATTTGGATTCCACTACCCTCAGCCATACATCAGCATCAAGTGGGTCCTCTGCCCTAGTGAACAACGATGGCTGAGTACTAAGGAACTCCTGGTAAGTAGCTGCGGCCGGGTGACGCTGATGGTCACCACCACCATAGTGTTGTGGTGGCGGCTGACGCTGAGCTAGCTGTCTCAAGATATTGTTCTGCTGAGCCATCAACTCCTGCAGAGTAGGCGGTGGTGGAGGAATGCGCTCGTTCTATCCATGACGCGCTCTTCCCGCCATCTGAAAAATCATATATATATTCTCAATATCACGTTTTTGAGGTTCAAGGGTCAATCGTGGTGAAAAAGTCAAAAGGGCGAAACCAGTATGTATTGCATAATCATAAAAGATTTTCACATTGCCCCTACTTTCCCCTTAAATTAAGACTAACAGCATTCACCAACCATGCTTCCAAAAGAGTTTATCACCATTACATCAATAGCTCAAAAGACTCGACTCTATCTAGCCTAGTACCCCAAGGGTGCAAAAGCTAAGCTAGCTTCGAGGAGTCCTACCATCACAGGCTTCTAACTCTATTCCTGCGACCTAGTGAGCAAACGAGGCAACACTCGACTCGGGGGAAGGTGGTCTCCCTGAGCCAGCAGTGTCCAAGCTGGAGGCAGGCTCCTCTTCTCCCTCGATGTCGACATCCTCGTTGGCCTCCATGTCCTGGATCTCCTGGTGGTGCATATCCAGGTGCTGATTAGCCTCTGCAAGCTGCTGCTGGGTGTTGATCAACTGATCCTCGAGGACCTCGATGGTGTTCTCCCTCGTCCCCACTAGTTCCTCGAGTTCATGAATTTCATCTGACAACTGCTCCACTTGTAGATCTTTTTCTACCATCTCAGTGGACAAGTCAACCACAAGCTCCTCCCTGTTATCCAAAGTGATTTTGGTTGCCTCCAACAATGCCATCAGATGGGACATTGCCTCACCACGCATCACCTGCAGACGATACAGGGCATTCATGCACCGCACCGTCAAGTGAGCAGTCTGGCCTAGGTAGATAGCCCAGATATCCTTGGCATGCTCTACTCGATCCTTCCACATTGGGTCGTCCTCCTTCTCAGCGGGAAACAAGCCAATGGGGTGAGTGGACAGCTCCAAGGGGTGGAATCCACAGAAAGTGGTCAATCTGTGAAGAGCAATCGCCTCGATCGTATCCTCAGCCCGGTATCCAAAGGACTCAGAGTCCAGCGAACGCCAGCCGGGCTGCAGGGGATGAGGCTCCAGGGTCATCCTCACCCTACAGCGGGGCACTCGGTGCTTCTCGAACTGCTGCACCACGTACTGGGGAGGCGTCGTGTAACCAGCTCCCTGAAGTACCTCCCACAAAATACGGGGAAAACCCTCTCGTGCAAGCCCGTCAGTGTGGGACAGTACATTCCCTTCGTCCGAGGATCCGTGAGAAGCCATCTGTGTATGGTTAAGCGTAAGTAAAAGAAAAAGAGTTATAAAAAGAAAAAGGAATCACAACTCAGCCTCTCTATAGCCATGGCAGCGGTACTGGGGGTACTTATTTGGTCATCATTTGTATCAAAGTTTTTTACCCAATTATCCATTTGTTTAATTAATGATGCATGCATGCTCGTCCTGAACGACCTCACATCAGTCTTAGAGGGAATAGGGAAGAACTCCCATCCCTTATAGTAGCCTGTAGGGCTGACTCAATTAGCCACCTAGCTACCCCTCTATCTTCCTAAGGCTTCACGTCCTAGGTCTATCCTGATCATCCTACGGTCTATCCAACATTTGTTTCTATCAAGTTTTACTTTGGAAAAGGATGGTATTTATAGTCTATTGAATCCTCTGTGGTGGTACAAGCTCCGATACCAGCTGTGGCGGAACTGCTCGAATTATTCCAACTTAAGTGTCTAAGTCACGCCTCAAAGGCTAGACCACACTTAAATGGGAATAACCCGTCAATCCATCGGATCTAGTTCGACGAGGCCACTGACAGGATCAAGTACCACAATCTCACTCGATGGTGAGTCACAGAGCAAATACAATAAAGCATAAAACCATACATTAAGGAGTATTAACTTATTACATCATCATCGGAGTTTTAGCAAAAGTAGTCATCATTGTTCGAAGTGCAGCGGAATAAAACTAACGATAAATAAACAGAGAGATGGGGAAGCTTGTACCATCACTCCTCATGCTCCTCCTCTGCCGAGGCAGGGTCCCACTCGACTGTCCAACCCGGTGGCAAGGTGGACGGCCAAGTCACTCCAGCAACCATGTCCTCCAGAGAACCTGTAAAAATTATGCCACAAGCAAGGCTGAGTATACTAATACTCAGCTAGACTTACCCGGTGTGAGGAGTCTACTCCTCTACCTCTAGACATGCAGCTGTTTGGCTGTGGGGTTTGGTTGCCAAAAGCACTAGCTGAGTTTATAAATCAAGTTTTAGCTTTGTCAAGTTTAAGTGTGACTCTCTTAAGGCTAAATGTGTACTATCTAGTCATACAAGGTGTCAAACATATTTAGCAATCAACATCTTGTGTCAACTCATCACATTTCCACTTGTTACTCAATGCAGTACAATGGATCAAGCAATCTCATTAGCTGCGAGAAGCAGACGATTCGAATCGAGTTTTTTATCCTTGCAAGGTAAACCTAAACACACGACATGTAGGGGCACTCCGTCCCCACACATATCAACCGTCCCCATTGATTCCCCGTCAGCAGATCAGGGCTCACCGCCTTGGCGTACAATGCCTCACTGACCCCGACTGCCGTCGTGCAGTGACCGCACTTGTACCCACCATAACCGGAATGGGAGACCAAGTCTCAGGCCGCGTGAGGGGTAAAGTCCACTGCTAGGTTCAATTAGGTATTAGGCTTACCAATTTACCATATTTCTCGGCATGTGCTTAGTACGTTCAAACGCTTGACACAGGTATCCGCACGTTAATCCTTATTCCAATTTTCCATCTCGTAGACAACCAATCCCCATGGATCGTTGTCCACAGACCAGCATCATTATGATAGGAAAGTGGGTACAACCAATTCCTGACCTCGCGTGAGTGCTAGAAAAATCACTTGACTTCTACCGAGATCCCTAATTAGTAAAGCAGCTACTCGACCTAGCATACTAGTATCCATTTCAACAAGGGTTCCTGAGTTCATGCAACTAGGGTTTCAACCAACTCCTACACTTAAGTGCACAATACAAGCCTACAAACATTTAAGTGTAGTAAAATATCATATAGAACAGGTTATGCATAAAACCGGGGCTTGCCTTCCAAAGCTGGGGCAGGCAGATCCTCTGGTGCAGGCTCTGGTGTTGGATCCGGGGCTACCTCCTGAGCAGCTCCTTGCTCCGGCACGAGGACGTACTCTCCGTCGGCGAGGTTGCAATCTACCGAATGCAATGAATAAGAGTATGTATGCCATGATTATGCAGGATTTAATCATCATTATGCTAAGTGAAGAAAACTAAGTTAGTTAGTAATTTAGGGTTTCCCGGTTATACGTGGCTCTTTAGTAGTTTATGCTTATCTATTTTAGGTTTGGATTTTGCCCAGGGATAAGCATAGTGAATTGAAATTGGATTTCCCTTAGATGTTTTTTAGTAGACAATGATACTCTCCATTATTAATTTCCCTTTTTCATTTTCTATTTATGAATTCTAGGGTGGGTTTGAACTACAACAGTGGTTTAACCCTTTCCAAAAATTCTCTAAAAATTACAGTGGGTTACTATTAGTCATTGTAGTTTGTCCTATAAAATTGAGGTGAAAATTAATTCAGATATTACTTGTGCAAAATTAACAAAAGTAAGTTTAAAAGGGCATTTTACACTATAACTGTGATTTAATTGGGGTTTCTGTACCAAATTGTATTTTTGTCCAAACACATAGGTGATATTAGGCCTTTGTGTTAAAAATCACAGAAAAAGGCATACTGGATATTTAGTTGTGAATTTCTAAAGTTTTATGCAAACAAGGTGCTTATAACTAACTTGTTATTTGAAAAATATCAAACAATAGATTTCATATTTTTCCTATGTTCATAATAACAAAACATTAGTTACCCCAAGGTTTGGGGTGTTTTCTCCTTGGGGTTATTTTTCTAGGGTTTTTCAAAGTTTTCCTTGTTTTCTTAAAATAAAAGGTATCTCATTTATTCTGTACTAAACAAGGGTATAATAAATTTTTCTAGTGAACTATACTAAATAAGTGAATTAACAAAAATGGGGGTGTTCCCTGGTTCTTTATTTAAACCACTTTTAATATTTTCTCTAACCTTAGGCTAAAAATGATTTAAATGGTAAACTCTACCTTAACTTGGTGTCCAGAGGGGTTTATTATTTTTGTACATGTTAGGAAGTGATTAAGCACTTCTCTGATTTTTCTTAACCTTAGTCTAACAGTGTAACTATTTTTCCTTTTATTATTTAGCTTTTGGCCAAATCAATATTTAAATCTAAACTTTAAATTCTTTTGCAATACTAAGGGGGTTTTGTATTTTTCCTAAGTAGTTCACATTATTTGGAATCAGGCAAAATTGGTTTGACCAAATTTGGTTGTATAAACTGAAGTTATGAATTTTGCAAGCTCTGTTTGCATTTAAATTAGGAATATTAAAAAGGTTTTCTGGAAAACCAGTTTACACCGAGGACCCTGGGTTTATTCTAAATCAAACCACTCATTTCTACCCCTGCGCCACTATTCCCCTGAGTCACTGACAGTTCAAAATCCCCCCGACCTTTCCTTCCTCTTCCCCGAGGTCCTTCCCCTAATGTAAACAGTACCCGCGGGAAAGAAAAGGGCGGCGCGGCTTACCGGCGGTGAGAGAGGTCCGGCGAGGGGCGGGGTTGGCTTCGGGAGGTTCTGGCGGTCACAGCGAGGTACGGCTTGACGGCGGTGGTGGCCGGAATCGGCCGGTCCACGTGCGCAGGCGGGTGATCTCGTCGGCGACGGGTGTTCTGGCTGAACCACAGCGATCTAGTTCAATTAAATGGCACGATGAGCTCCACGGGATGACGTAGAGGCTATGTGCACAAGGAATCGAAGAATGGGGCAGAGATTTACCCGGTCTACGTTCACCGGCGGTCGGGTGAAGTCCGACGACCGTGGACTAGCTTCTCCGGCGAAGCAAAGTCCGATTCCTTGCTCGGGGAGCTTTACCGAGGCGTGCACAGTCACTTCCAAGGGTCAGGCGTGGCTGGGAAGGGCTCTGTTGGCCGGTCTACGGTGGCGGTGGATCGGGCGGCCGTGGGGACGCCATTGCAGGGCAACGCCGGTGGTTTTCTAGCTCCGGTGAGGTCGAGCATGCGCGAATGAGTACGGTCGACGCCTGAGGAGGCTTTATAGGCGCGGGCGTGAGCAGGGGACATGGGCACGGCTCAGCGTGGCGCGGGGCGCGCGTCGGGTGTGCTCTGGCGAGCTCAGAGCGCGTCGAACACGTGTGCGTTTGCTTCTACCCATGTTCAACGGCCGGTTGGAGCATTTTAGCGTGAAGATCATGGCAAAACCACTGTACCCGATCTCTTCCCTGCACCATATCCTACCTTTTTTATGTGTGCCCCAAGTCAAGATACGGTCGGGGTAGGGAGAGATAGGGGTGAGAAGTGGCCTATGTCTTAGCTGTCCAAACCGAGACAAAATTGGTGCCAAGTCGTGTCAAACAACTTAGGGCTGGGTTCAAACTTTTCCAGGGTGTTCTAGGGGTGTTTTGGCGCCACTTTGTCAATTGGGTCAAATGGTTTTGAAGTTTGAATGAGGGTGAACATGTTTGATCTTTGGCCAAAGGTTGGTTTTGGACTTAGACAAATTCTGATTTTTCTTTTGTGCTCAACCCTTGTGTGAACCTTTTGGGGTTTTTCTGAAATCTTTTTGGGGTTACTTTCTTGCTATTATTTGTAGGATATTAAGTGTACTACAACTTTTATAATTGGCCCAAGTCATGATCATGTGGTCTTCATAACCTTTTGATCATACTTACTTCTAGTGCTCCACTTGCTCAAAGGGGTTTGGATTAGGGTTTGGGAAATTCTCCTCCTCATATGTGCATGACAAACCAAGGTATATCTTTTAAGATGGGTTACACTTATTTAGGATCTTGATTTCTAAGTTTGAAGTTCTTCACTCAAGTTAAGTCACATGTGATGATGAGCTTTCCTTGTGTAGTCCTTAGTGGAACTTCCAAGTAACACCTGGGGTGTTACATTTATAACCCCCAAACCCCCAAATAGCCCTTGCTAGAAATCTGCAAAATCTGCTCTTTTCAAAAGTAACCTCAATATATGGGATTGCCTCTGACATTGCCTTCTATGGTCTCACTGGACCGGTCCGGTGCACTACTGAACCCCGCCACATGTCCTGCCGCGCCAGCTAGCCGTTGAAGTCGACCATCGCATGCTGAAATTTCTCATTGGACCTAACTAGTTCAGTGCACCTCGGACTGGTGTAGTGTGGCAAGGTGCTTTGGGCTTCATTTGTAGACCTCTCTGGTAAAGAGGTCTAGCATGCCACCAATGCGCCTGGCCTCAACTATGCTTCTGTAGTCCTCTCTGGTAAAGTGGTCTAGTGCACCAGGCCACTCAAGCCTCTTGCATATGCCTCTGGGAAGGTCCAGTGCGCCCTAGAATACATGTACTTCAACTCTTTTTCTTCATATCTTCTTCTAATCGATTTGTCTAATCTTGAGAACCTTCCTATGACTTAGACAAACTTATTTTGAGTATGTCCAACTAATCTAACTCATAGATTCCCACATTTTCTCTATCTCTAACTCAAAATCTTATTCTAGGCTCAAACTCGGCTCCACATGCACCATTTCTAAAATCTCTTATTCCAAAGCCTTAAGGTGCTAAAAAATGTTTGTAAGGACAGTTAGAACTCATCCAAACTTGTGAACTAGTCATAGCTCACCTCATCCAAGTTTTGCCCTATATTGCTTTTGTTTGAGCCATAAGTTGAGTTGGTTTCCACAATATGGCACTTATAAACTTGCAAATACACTTAGCAAACTAGTTAGTACTCAAGGTTGTGTTGGAGATTAATCACCAAAACCAAGTTATAAATGACATATATCACATTTCCCTTTTAAGGACCAACAACAAGCTAAAGGAACTAGATCACTGACCTCCCATTGCATTGAAGAGGGCTTGGCGAAGGGTGCTCATGCGCATCACATGAATGTTTCAATCAAATGAAAAAGTATGGAGAGTAATATGATGGTAAGGAGTACGTAGTTATCATACCCGCATGTAACGCCCCATGGTCGAGTATACAAGGCCTAGGGGGCACCCCATCAAAAAAGGTCATTCATTAGTCATCTACCCAATTCTCTAGTATCCTTCATACTAGAGAGCTCCCCTGTAATCCACCACATAAAGAGTCACACCAAGAAGTAGGGTACTACGCCTCTCCAAGCGGCCCGAACCTGTATAAAATTGTCTACCATCTCTCGTGCGCCCTGCACGAACCATCAAGCTACAGTCGGTAACACCATCCTACCCAAAAGCACCTCGAGGGGTAACCCCGAGTGCACGGTCGGGTCCCAATCACCGACAGCTAGCGCGCCAAGTAGGGGGTGTGTCGCTGATCCAAGCTAGCTCCATGGCCATCACTTTTTAGCACAAGATCGCTCTCTGCCCTAGATCCATGTTCTGCTTTGGAACTATCTCGTCCGTGGCAGACGAAGAAGGAATTCTGCATCGTATAGCGGATCCACCGGAGAAGAAGCCTTCCTTGAAAATCTCCGAAAAAGCCAGAACGAAGCAGGAAATGGCGCAACCTCCAGCGCTCCGGGCAAAGATTACCTCCTACAAGCCAGGAGCAGAGAATTCATTTACCCGGAGAACCCCGTTGTCCACCTCATCACAGAAAGATGGACACAGATTACAAGGAAAAGAGAAACAAATGAGAAAAAGGCCCATCAAGTTGCTCTTCTGGCACCTCCGCCCTCAAAGGAGAACAGAAAGAAGCTTGTTGTCACAGCAACTCCATTCTACCCCGACGTCCTCTTCATCAGGGGGAGAGTGGAATCGTCCCACATCTCCGACGATGAACCAATCGTGCTTGAGGAAGAACCTCCTCAGTGAGAAGCTCGCCGATGAAGGAACCGACGCCGGAATGCTCGGTGACACCATGAAGCCGGAGAACGAGACCCGACGCAGCCTGTGTCACGAGATGAGATCTTAGAGGTGGGAGAAACTCCTGATGAACGAGTCTTTAGGGAAAGGAGGAATTCCTGCCGAAGTGATCGTCGACAAGCTCAAGAGCAAGCCGAGCAAGAGGCAAGACAACGCCGAGAGAACCCTCTCTTCGGATGAAACCTGAACCCTGACTTCGCCCGAGCCATGAACACACCGAGCGAGGTCGGAGGAGTGTAGGCCCGAATAGCCGATGGCCTCCCCCTAACTCCAGATGCTGAGGGTTATCGGCGACTGCTCACTCGGGCAGCCAATCATCTTTTGCCTCTCGCTCATCATCCGAGCGATCTATGGCATGCCATCAACAGTCGGCGAGATGCGAGGAGCTCCATCAATGCTTCGCGCGAACGACGACATGAGAATGAGATCCGGCATCGAGAAGAGTATGATTGGGATCACGACATCCCTGCACGAAGTCAGGCCACTAGGGTTGAGTCGGTGAAAGTCACCTAGAGGGGGGTGGATAGGCGAAACCTGAAAATTAAAACTTTATCCCCCAACTAGATCCCTTGATTAGTGGTTAGAACAAGATATACAAATATAGTAGTATACAAACTAAGTTCTTGCTTGAAAAGAGTATTGCTAAATAATATGGGAGTGATAAATCAATACAACTAATAAGTTATAAAATAACAAAGCAAGAAGCCTTAGATGAGAAGAGCACTAGGTCAAGTTCTTTCTTGCAACGTGTTGCTTCACAAAATGGGAATTTAACTTGAAGCAACACCAAATGATATTAGCAAATAATGGTGCAAGAAAACTTAGATCTAGGGAAAACAAACAAATCACAAGCAATAAACACAATGGACGCGGGTGATTTGTTTTACCAAGGTTCGGCCCTCGAAGGCCTAGTCCCCATTAAGGAGTCCACTTAAGGACGGGTCTTTTTCAACCCTTTCCCTCTCTCCCCCGATCACACAAAGATCGGCGAGCTCTTCTTCTTCTCAAGGATCACTCTCGATCCCACAAGGACCACCACACTCTTTGGTGTCTCTTGCTAGCTTTTACAAGCCTCCAAAACTTTGGAGGAAGTTCGATGGAAGTCAATACTCCACGCACAAATGAACACAAAGATGTAGCACACACTATCTCTCAATGAATCTCACAAGGCGCTAGAGCTAAATCACACAAGAGGCTTTCTTTTGCTTGCTCTTGCTTTTGTGGCACTTGTGTAGGTTGTAGTGGTCTAAATCTTGTGTATAGGATGGATCAATGAATATATGTGGTTGGGAGGGCTTGAGTATGTCAACTAGATGACTTGGAATGTTGCTTGGGCTCCCACACCTTGAAGTGGCCGGTTGGGGTGGTATTTATAGCCACCATCCAAAAACTAGCCGTTGGGGTGGAGGCTATCTGTCGCATGGTGCACCGGACAGTCCGGTGCACACCGGACATGTCCGGTGCGCCAGCCACGACACCCGACCGTTAGGGTTCTGACCGTTGGAGCTCTGACTGCTGGGCCCGCCTGGATGTCCGGTGGCGCACCGGACATGAACTGTAGAGTGTCCGGTGCGCCTGCTCGTGCGTGCCTGACTTCTACGCGCTCTGGCGCGCATTTAATGCGCCTGCAGGTGACCGTTGGCACCGAAGTAGCCGTTGCCCCGCTGTCACACCGGACAGTCCGGTGTACACCGGACATGTCCGGTGAATTATAGCGGACTAGCCGTTGCGAATTCCCGAAGCTGGCGAGTTCAGAGTCGCGTCCCCTTGGAGCACCGGACATTGTCCGGTGTACACCAGACAGTCCGGTGAATTATAGCGCGGTGGCTCTGAGTTTTCCCGAAGGTGAGGAGTTCAGCGCGTGGAGAACCCTGGTGCACCGGACATGTCCGGTGGTGCACCGGACAGTCCGGTGCGCCAGACCAGGGTGCCTTCGGTTGTCCCTTGCTCCTTTTGTTGAACCCTTTACTTGGTCTTTTTATTGGCCTTTTGTGAAACTTTGGCACCTGTATAACTTATAGACTAGAGCAAACTAGTTAGTCCAATTTATTTGTGTTGGGCAATTCAACCACCAAAATCATTTAGGAAATAGGTGTAAGCCTAATTCCCTTTCAATCTCCCCCTTTTGGTGATTGATGCCAACACAAACCAAAGCAAATATAGAAGTGCAGAATTTGAACTAGTTTGCATATGCAAGTGCAAAGGTTACTTAGAATTGAGCCAATAAATTTTAACGTAGGATATGCATGGATTGTTCGTTTTATTTCTTAATATTTTGGACCACGCTTGCACCACATGTTTGTTTTTGCAAATTCTTTTGTAAATTCTTTTCAAAGTGCTTTTGCAAATAGTCAAAGGTAAATGAATAAGATTTTGCGAAGCATTTTCAAGATTTGAAATATTCTCCCCCTGTTTCAAATGTTTTTCCTTTGACAAAACAAAACTCCCCCTGAATGAAATCTCCTCTTAGTGTTCAAGAGGGTTTTAAGATATCAATTTTGAAAATACTACTTTCTCCTCCTTTTGAACACAATAAGATGCCAATTTGAAATTTACCAATTGGAAATCATTAGTTTTTAAAATTAGGGTGGTGGTGCGATCCTTTTGCTTTGGGCTAATACTTTCTCCCCCTTTGGCATGAATCACCAAAAACGGATACTTTGAGTGAAATATAAGCCCTTTTCTTTCTCTCCCCCCTTTGGCAAACAATTGAAATATTCAATTGAAATAGGGATATGAGTGAAGATTATACCAAAGTGGAGAACTATGCGGAATACCGGCAAAGAGTGGATAATACCGATGGAGTTGAGTGGAAGCGTCGTCTTTGCCGAATAATCCATTCCCCTTTCAATTCTATGGCTAAGCATGAGAATATACTTGAAAACATATTAGTCATAGACATAAAGGATATATGATCAAAAAGATATATCAATTTAAGCATGATCATAGTGCTATATAACATAGATTGCTCCCCCTAAATATGTGCATGGAGATGAAAACATATTTTTGGCCTCAAATGCCAATTGCACATAATTAGGTTAATGAGAACATATCTACATTATACGAAATGTGAAGTGCATTGTGTCATAGTATAAGTGTGATGCTCATGACAGTTTATGCACTTACGAAAGCATGTTGTAAACATTTCAAGCATTTTCCCTTAAGGATTTCAAAGAGGCTTAAGGACCATCCACCTTTGGAATAAAGGCAGCTTATCCTCGTTACAAGGTTAAGCTTTAAGCTCTTTGACAATTAAATCACTTCATCTAGTTTCAACAAAGATGCATTAAAGCATGAGTGAAATTTTAAGAGGTTAAACTAGGTATGAAGCAGGGATATGCATGGACATGCTTTCTCTTCCTTTTATACAAGATATGTAAAGTAAGTATAGAAAAAGGAAGATTTAGGTACAAGTTTAAATGAAATGAAGCAGTTTTACCCTTTTGTACCTTCACATAGAGATGCTCCCTTCATTGTGCTTGTCCTTAGTCTTAGACGCTTAAGACCTATACTCAAGACAATGTATGAAAATATTTTGCACAAGAGAGAGTTCTACAACTAGTGATCCTTTTCTAAGTCATTGTTATTATATATCAAGTAGATCACAAATTGCATAAATGAATCATGAATTCTCCTTTTTCCTTAGTGCATATCAAGATAGATGACGATTGAAATTACCAATTGAAATCAAATTGAAATTACATGAGGCACTAAGAAGCATAAGTGATAATTGAAGTTGTTCAATGATCAAACAATCGATGCGATCAAAAGAACAACATAGGCATTAGATTTTCAATCAAGCTCAAAAATAGGAGAATCTAATAAATATGCTACTTTAGCAATGAAAACTACAATCCTTGATAAAGATGACATCACTTTAACAAGATGGATTAATTTGAAGTAGCATACTTTATGAGAAACTTAATCTCATGCAAGAGACTCTATGAAATTACTAAGATAAAGTGACAGTCTCATCGCAATCAAGATGTAGATAGAGGCTCCCCTAGAGATATGCATCAAGTATTTTGAATTGAATGGATGCATTTACTTTAAAGACAAATATGGAGAAGCATTACACATCTTGATCAAGACTCATAAGATTTGCAATAAACAACTTAAGCCTAGCATTCTCATTATGAAAGGATTTAGAATACTTACAACCACACCATTAATTGTTTTGTAGATCTTACTATCCAAGTAGGTGGTGTTGTTCCTGATGTCCTCCTCTTTCATTTGAGTGTTCTCCCTTTGTAGTTGTTTCTTTTTCCTTTCAAACTTATTGAAAATACTCAAGAAAGATGTTAATAGCACAAGGGAGCATATGATGGAAGATGATTCTTTTAGATAGGAGGTAAAAGCAATTCATCATCCATAAGTCACATACATATGAAGTAAAATCCTTAATGTTAGAGCACATTTATTAGAAAAGAGGAATGAGCACCTTTTTAAACATTTTTGATCAATTATAGGAATTTTACTTCTTCATATTGAATTTATTATCATGACTTAGAAGCGCATCAATATGAGAATGAATATAGCAAAGGCATGAATTAGATTCTAATGGACATGAGCATTTAAAAGAATGAGATTGAATGCACACCTAGCAAAGATTAGGTCCAAAAGAATCTATTCTTTTTATAGGTAGAATAAGATAATTTAGAGTAAATGACCATTTATGGGAATTATATTTGATTAAGAAGATGAGTTCACATACCTTTGCTTTTACCTTTCTTCCTTTGGGTGAAGAGCAACCCTTTTGGCTTGTGGCTTTAAACATGCACTTACTCTCTTGTAGATTTCCATAAGTAAACTCAAGAGATATGTTATTAGTAGCACAAGCACTAGTTTCCCTTATCGTAATCAATTTGATAATGAATGAAAACATAGATTACTAAAACATGGAAACTTCATAGCATGAACTAGATTATCCATAGATGATGTTATGCTTAATTTTAACTCATAAAACAAGCATAAATAATCCTTTAAGATTATGGGAATAAATCTAATTCATGATATGGAAAGCGATAGGTGTGAAAGAATCATATCCAATTTAAGCAAGTAGAAATACATCATAAATCATTGGATTGATTTTTCTTTTCATGTTAGATTACACATTTCCAAAGAGAAACTTGTTCTCTACAAGTGAGACTACTTGGGTTACTTAAATAAAATCATTAGTCTCACTATTCTAGTTATAGAGAGAGTTTTCTTTTTATAAGTGTCCTAAGGATTTGAATTCCTTACATGACACCTTATTCCTTTAAGAACTTGAAATATCTCTCTATATCTAGAATCATGGCAATTATAGAATAACTTAGCGAAAAACATGCCATGAGATACTTTCAACAATTTAAAACATGTAGATTGCCATAGGATGGATTTGATGAGAGTGCAATCTACCATATGAGAGGAAATTCTTCAAAGAATGGTAATATAAATTTAAAGGTATTTGAAGTGCTTCAATTTTTCTATGTGACTACACACGACACATAAGAAATGATATTCTAAAATACTTGCACTTAAAAGATAAGTGTTACCATCCTTTGGCTTTCCTCCATGTTGTAGGCCTTGATTTTTCGTACATGATATCTCTTCACTTCCTACAACATATAATATCTTCCTCGAGATGATATGAGTTTAAGACATAGCAATTTGAAAAATAACCTTGGGTCAATCACGGATATAGATCATTGAAGATTGATAGCTTGAGTTGATAAAAATTGAATGGACTCTCTCAAGCACCCCAAGGCTTCATATCATCTCCTTCTCCTGCAAAGCTTGTCAATCATATTTTGGTACCCATCGCTTGATGGGTCCATCTTGGTTAGTCAACAAAAATCTAGGAACCCAAGAGTCCTTTGTGTTAGCACTTGGTAAATTCATTACCTTTCTAACACAAGTTGCAATTTTGGGTTGCCTAGTTACATGAGAATCAATTGACAAGTTAGGAGTGGAATTGTTACCAATGGGACAATCCTTGCATTGATGTCCATTCTTTCGGCATGTGTAGCATAGGCGTTTTTCAAGTTTTGAAACTTTCTTCTTTCCTTGTTTGTTGCTTGCTACATGGTTAGTAAAAACTTTCTTTTCTAACCCTATGCCTCTTTGTTTTAAATGGGGACAAGATCTAAGTAAGTGTCCCTTCTTGGAGCATTTAAAACAAAGTCTATCATCCTTGTTAATAATCAAGACACTTTTAATGTAGGGACATGATCTAATCAAGTGCCCCTTTTCAAAGCATTCACTACACTTCTTATTTTCATTTGTATGAAGTGTAACTTGATTATTACCTTGGATGTTACCTTTTATGGAGGCATGGTTAAGGCTTTTGGAGGAGGTATTGAATTTCATCTTTTGTTTCCTCCTTATGGCAATCCTCAAATCCTTGACATTTTCTTCAAGGGATGTAGTGCATGCCACGGTTGTTCCCGTCTCAAGCTTCTTCACCATGTGATCACGGTTATCTTGAGAAGGTTGGGCAATGCATTTCCCTTTTAGTTGTGTCAAGCTCATCTTTAGCCTCTCATTCTCTTCTTTGAGCTTTTGATATGTATCATCTTTTGTTCCTGCAAATTCTAGCTCAAAAGAAGATATGCTCGTCGACGGACAACAAGCATTAGCACATGGTAATATAGTATCAATTTGAATACATGTGCATGAGTGAGGTTGTTGGGATTTTAAGTTTTCTATCACAACCTCATGAGCAATATCTAATATGATATGATCATCCATAAGATTTTCATGAGAACATAGAAGCATATCATATTTTTCTTGAAAAGCTAGATTTTCATCTTTTAGCTTTTCTACTTGGTCCTTAAGCAAGGCATTTTTATTTACTAATTGAGCGATACAATGTAAAGCGTTATCTTGCTCAATTGAAATAGTTTCATACCTTTGGACCAAATCAACATGAGAGCACTTTAGCTCCTCATGTTCTCTAGTCAACTCGTCAAAGTGTAGCATTTTCATGGAGAGAATATCTTCTAGCCTTTGACGAGCTTCGCCTTGCTCTCTCGCTCTTTCTAGAAGTTTGAGCATGACCGCCTTATCTTCTTGGCTTAGGCGAGCGTAGAGTTGCATGAAGCTTCTTTCTTCCTCCTCATCCTCATTTGTCCTTCCGCTGTCATTTTCATTAGCCACACAACATATGTGGGAATCGAAATGGGAAGACAAACCTCTTGGAGAGGTGGATTCATCGTTTGGTCTCCACCGTTCATTTTCTTCTTCTTCCTTGCAAGGGTTAGTATAACAAAGACTAAAAGAAGTAGAAGCACACAATGAACTATCATGTTTGGACTCATCAAATTTGATTCTAATCCAAATATCATGCGCATCACGAATAGATTCATTATAATTCATTATAAAGGCATGATAGTCTTCTTTGCTAAGAGAATTACTTAAGATGTCATAAGCTAGATAGTTTAAGCGTATACATCTTTAATCTTCCTCGGAAGCATTTTTCCTATCATAACTAGGAGGAATAATACTCTTGTCTAAAATTTGTTCTAATTGTGGGTCTACCGCTCTAAAAGCATTTATCACTCTAGTAGACCATGAATCATAATTAGAACAATCGGAAAGTAATATCTCAAGAGTTACCTCCTTGTTCTCCTGGGTCTTCTTGTTCTTTTGGGATCTTCTACGAGCCATCACTTCGAGTTGTTAGACTCAAGATGAAGTGCCTAGCTCTGATACCAATTGAAAGTCGCCTAGAGGGGGGGTGGATAGGCGAAACCTGAAAATTAAAACTTTATCCCCCAACTAGATCCCTTGATTAGTGGTTAGAACAAGATATACAAATATAGGAGTATACAAACTAAGTTCTTGCTTGAAAAAAGTATTGCTAAATAATACGGGAGTGATAAATCAATACAACTAATAAGTTATAAAATAACAAAGCAAGAAGCCTTAGATGAGAAGAGCACTAGGTCAAGTTCTTTCTTGCAACGTGTTGCTTCACAAAATGGGAATTTAACTTGAAGCAACACCAAATGATATTAGCAAATAATGGTGCAAGAAAACTTAGATCCAGGGAAAACAAACAAATCACAAGCAATAAACACAATGGACGCGAGTGATTTGTTTTACCGAGGTTCGGCCCTCGAAGGCCTAGTCCCCGTTGAGGAGTCCACTTAAGGACGAGTCTTTTTCAACCCTTTCCCTCTCTCCCCCGATCACACAAAGATTAGCGAGCTCTTCTTCTTCTCAAGGATCACTCTTGATCCCACAAGAACCACCACACTCTTTGGTGTCTCTTGCTAGCTTTTACAAGGCTCCAAAACTTTGGAGGAAGTTCGATGGGAGTCAATACTCCACGCACAAATGAACACAAAGATGTAGCACACACTATCTCTCAATGAATCTCACAAGGCGCTAGAGCTAAATCACACAAGAGGCTTTCTTTTGCTTGCTCTTGCTTTTGTGGCACTTGTGTAGGTTGTAGTGGTCTAAATCTTGTGTATAGGATGGATCAATGAATATATGTGGTTGGGAGGGCTTGAGTATGTCAACTAGATGACTTAGAATGTTGCTTGGGCTCCCACACCTTGAAGTGGCCGGTTGGGGTGGTATTTATAGCCACCATCCAAAAACTAGCCGTTAGGGTGGAGGCTATCTGTCGCATGGTGCACCGGACAGTCCGGTGCACACCGGACATGTCCGGTGCGCTAGCCACGACACCCGACCGTTAGGGTTCTCACCGTTGGAGCTCTGACTGCTGGGCCCACCTAGATGTCCGGTGGCGCACCGGACATGAACTGTAGAGTGTCCGGTGCGCCTGCTCGCGCGTGCCTGACTTCTGCGCGCTCTGGCGCGCATTTAATGCGCCTGCAGGTGACCGTTGGCGCCGAAGTAGTCGTTGCCCCGCTGTCACACCGGACAGTCTGGTGTACACCGGACATGCCCGGTGAATTATAGCGGACTAGCCGTTGTGAATTCCCGAAGCTGGCGAGTTCAGAGTCTCGTCCCCTTGGAGCACCGGACACTGTCCGGTGTACACCGGACAGTCCGGTGAATTATAGCGTGGCAGCTCTGAGTTTTCCCGAAGGTGAGGAGTTCAGCGCGTGGAGAACCCTCGTGCACCGGACATGTCCGGTGGTGCACCGGACAGTCCGGTGTGCCAGACCAGGGTGCCTTCGGTTGTCCCTTGCTCCTTTTGTTGAACCCTTTACTTGGTCTTTTTATTAGCCTTTTGTGAACCTTTGGCACCTGTATAACTTATAGACTAGAGCAAACTAGTTAGTCCAATTTATTTATGTTGGGCAATTCAACCACCAAAATCATTTAGGAAATAGGTGTAAGCCTAATTCCCTTTCAGTCGGCAACGGCTTCAACTGGCGGCATGACCTGGGGGCGGTTGAGGCAGCACATCGGCAACTCCCCTCCCCGAGACCGACACCACAATTGTCGACAGGAGGACACGTGTGGAGTATCTGCTCTCACTCTACGCCTCAGGGCCATTCAGTGGCCCCCAAACTTCAAAGTCTCCAACGTCGACAAGTACGAGCTTAAGCAGGACCCAGGAGTCTGGTTGGATGTCTATACCACTGTTGCCTGGGCCGCTAGGGCAACTGAAGATGTGATGACTGCTTACTTGCCCATCGTCCTCGGGCAAGACGCAGTGCAATGGCTACGACACTTACCCCGACACTGCATCGACGATTGGAGCGACTTCAGTCGGCGTTTTATCTCCAACTTCCAATCCCTCTCTGACAAGCCGGCATAGCCTTGGGACCTCAAATCCATCAGGCACCAAGGGGATGAAACTCTTCGGTCGTACCTCAAAAGGTTTTAGACCATGAGAAATCGTATTCCCGAGGTTGTGGAAGTAGCAGTGATCGAGGACTTCTATCGAGGATCTAATGACTCGGCCTTCGTCCGAGCCATACTACAAAAAGCACCGACCACTTCTGAACAGTTGTTCAGGGAGGCAGACCTATACATCATCGCTGATGAACGTGCCCATGACCTCATCGGAGGAACGAAGCCCGCTCCGTCCGCACCATGGCGCGACACGAACCAGCAAACCGACAAGCGTTGGGAGAAGAGGCCTCGCGAAGAAGTCCATGCCGCTAGACCACCCGTCTCTCATGCCCGAGGGGCACCCCGCGGAGGCGAACGAACATTGGCCGACATCCTCGACGCCCAGTGCCCATACCACAAAGATATGTGTCATACCCTCCAGAACTGCAGAGACTTCAAGCACTCCGTCGGGAATGGCCGACCTTTCCAACCTCTGCCACCTCCCTCACCACGAGGAGGACCCGGAGAACCTCGACAACCTCAGCAGCAGGAAGGGGGAGGAGGCGGAGCGTTCCCGCGCGTCGATGGAGAAGTCAATGTCATCTTTGGCGGACACGGGTCACAAGAAAACAAAAGGCAGCAAAATCTCAACGATCGTCAAATACTGGTGGCGGTCACCAGTGCTCCCGCCCTGTATCGATGGTCCGAACACCCGATCACCTTCACTCGGGTGGATAAATGGCTTAACTTCGATCATCCGGGCAAGTACCTGCTCCTCGTCGATCCGGTGATCCGAGAAAGCAGGGTGAAGAAGGTGTTGGTGGACGGGGGAAGCAGCAACAACGTCACTTTCCCCCGAACACTCCTAGGCTTGGGAGTTGCACTCAAAGAGCTCCACGAGTCAGACACTCCTTTCTTCGGCATTGTGCCGACTAAAGGAGAATACCCACTCGGACACATCTACATGTCGGTCACCTTTGGAACTCCGGAAAACTACAGAACCGAGTTCCTGAGGTTTGAGGTAGCGAGTTTTGACTGCGGATACAACGCCATCATCGGTAGGCCAGGATTGGCAAAATTCATGGCCATTCCGCACTATTCATACATGATATTGAAGATGCCAGGACCATAAGGAATCATCACTGTACGCGCTGACTTCCAAGGCGCCGTTGAATGCTTCCAAGTGGCCATTCAGGCAGCCCTCACCACCAAACCACCGATGATTTCCTCCGCGCAGGCAAACTCAAAGCCTGAGGAAGACCTCGCGATACCTGCAAATGAAGCTCAAGCCGTGACCTCTATGCGGTCGACTAAGGAAATGAAGAGAATCAACCTCGGGTTCGCTGACGAACGCAAGGTTGCCATCATTAGCTCCAGCCTGGATGATAAATAGGAAAGCATGCTCGTCCAGTTTCTGCAAGATAACTGAGACGTATTCGCATGGCAGCCTGTGGATATGCTGGGAGTCCTGAGAGAACTAGCCGAGCACAAACTGAAGGTCTATCCCCAAGCGAGGCCGATCCGACAAAAGTTGCATCGTTTCACGCCAGACAAGAGAGAAGCTATTCGCGCCGAGCTAGCTCGCTTAGTTGCAGCAGGGTTCATTAGAGAAGTACTGCATCCTGAATGGCTGGCAAATCCTGTTCTTGTACTCAAAAAGAATAAAGTGGATTGGCGCATGTGCGTCGACTATACAGATCTCAACAAACATTGTCCGAAGGATCCCTTCGGACTCCCCAGAATAGATCAGGTGGTAGGTTCAACCGCCAGGTGTTCTATGTTATTCTTCCTGGATTGCTACTCTAGATACCATCAAGTTAGCCTGGCAAAAGAAGACGAGGAAAAGACTGCATTCATTACCCCGTTTGGAGCTTTCTGCTATACCTCCATGCCGTTTGACCTCAAGAACACTAGAGCGACTTACCAGAGAGCTATTCAAACATGCTTAGCCGATCACTGGGGCAAGCGGGTAGAAGCTTATGTTAATGATGTGGTGATTAAGACAGAAAACTCAGAAAACTTCATTGAGGATCTGCAGCTGGTCTAGCCTGAGGCGGTACCGGTGGAAGCTTAATCCAGAAAAATATGTCTTTGGTGTACCAGCAGGGAAGTTGCTCGGATTCATTGTCAGCCACCGATGAACTAAAGCTAACCCAGAAAAAATCGAGGCTATCATGAGAATGGAAGCACCATGATCACAGAAGAAAGTGCAAAGGCTTACTGGATGCATGGTAGCCTTGAGCAGGTTCATATCAAGGCTAGGAGAAAAAGGCTTACCATTCTACAAATTGCTCAAGAAGGTGGACGAGTTCCAGTGGACCGTAGAAGCATAGGAAGCTCTCGATGCACTAAAGAAGTTCTTGACCACGCCACCAGTACTAAAGCCACCACGCCGAGCCATGCCAGATCGGTCGGCGAAAGTTCTGCTATTATACATCTCCTGCTCGACTCACGTGGTAAGCACCACGTTAGTAGTCGAGCGGGCAGAGGAAGGGCCCGCATATCTAGTGTCGCATCCGGTCTACTTCTTCAGTGAAGTTCTGGGACCCTCTAAAAAGAAATATCCTCAAGTTCAAAAACTATTGTACGCAGTACTTCTAACTGCTCGTAAGCTCCGTCACTACTTTGACGACCACAAAGTCATAGTAGTCACCGGGTTTCCAATAGGGGATATTCTTCACAACAAAGAAGCCATCGGGAGAATAGCCAAGTGGGCCTGCGAGCTGGGAGCTCACGACATTGAGTTTTGGCCTCACACTGCAATAAAGACTCAAGCACTAGTTGGCTTCGTATCAGAATGGACCGAGCAACAAGTACCAGACAACCCGGAGGCTACGGAAGTATGGCGAATGTATTTCGATGGCTCACTGAAACTACAGGGAGCAGGCACAGGGATCTTCTTCATTGCCCCTAGAGGTGAACAACTCAAATATGCTCTTCAGTTGTTATTCTCAGCATCAAATAATGCAGCAGAATATGAAGCTCTGATCCACGGATTGAACATTGCCATATCACTGGGCATTAAGAGGCTGATGGTATACAGAGACTCACTGGTAGTCATAAGTCAGATAAATAAAGAATGGGATTGCTCGACTGATTCTATGGGCAAGTATTGTACAACTGCCTAGAAATTAGAAGACAAATTTAAAGGGCTAGAATTTCATCATGTGGAAAGAGATCGCAACACAGCAGCAGACGCGTTGTCAAAACTAGGATCCAGTTGAGCTCAGATCCCACTCAGAGTTTTCGTCCAGGAAGTGTCACACCCAAGCATTTCCTCGGATCAGGCAGAAGAGTGCAATGCTTTGAGCCAGCCAGAGTCAGACTCTAATGACTAGAGAGAGCCTATCATTAGATATATAAAGAATGAAGAAGAACCGGATGATAAGGCCACAACAGAATGCATCGCAAGACAATCGGCCCACTACACCCTCATAGGGGACACACTATACAGAAGGGGTGCAACAGGAGTCCTCATGAAGTGCATTTCCTCAGTAACTGGGAGACAACTACTAGATGAGATTCACGTCGGACAGTGTGGAATACACGTAGCATCCAGAACTCTGGTTGGGAAAGTCTTCAGGTCTGGTTTCTACTGGCCAACAACAAAGAGTGATGCTGCCGAGTTAGTCCATAGATGTGAAGCTTTTCAATATTTGTCAAAGAAACAACATTTACCAGCACAGCAACTGCAAACCATACCTGTAACATGGCCATTTGCGTGCTGGGGACTAGACATGATTGGACCCTTCAAGAAAGCTCAGGGAGGCTATACTCACGTGTTGGTCGCCATTGATAAATTTACCAAATGGATAGAATACAAACCCATTGCTTCTCTAACTTCAGCCAAGGCAGTGGAATTCATACACGATATAATATTCAGGTTTAGGATACCAAATAGCATCATAACCGACCTAGGATCCAACTTCACTAGCTCTGAATTCTTTGATTTCTGCGAACAACGGAGTATCCAGATCAAATACGCATCAGTAGCACACCCAAGAGCCAACGGTTAGGTAGAAAGGGCTAATGGAATGATACTAGAAGCACTCAGGAAGAAAGTCTTCGACAAGAATGAAAAGTTCGCAGGGAAGTGGATCAGAGAATAACCTTATGTGGTTTGGAGCCTAAGAACTCAACCCAGTCGAGCTCTGCATGGAAACACCCCCTTCTTCATGGTCCATGGTTCACAGGCAGTGCTACCTGCCGACCTTAGGTTTGGGGCACCAAGGCTGGTCTTTGAAAGCATAGCTGAAGTAGAGGCTACCAGGCTAGAAGATATTGACGTACTGGAAGAAGAGTGATTGAATACAGTAATTCAGTCAGCTAGATACCAACAGACCCTGAGGCGCTATCACGATAAGGCTATACGACATCGATTCTTCGTAGTGGGAGACTTGGTCCTTCGTCGAATTCTAACGGGAGAGGGACAACACAAATTGTCGCCGCTATGGGAAGGACCATTCATGGTGTCGGAAATCACTCGGCCAGGATCATACCAGCTTACTCAGATGGATGGCATGGAAGTGGGGAACTCATGGAATATAGAGCACCTAAGGAAGTTTTATCCTTAGCAAGGCTCAAAAAGCTATAAGAGCAATGTCGTACTCTGTAATTGGAAAATACGTCATTAATAAAAAAATTCTTCTTAAAGGCATCCACACTATTGGTTATCAAGTGACTTCGACTAGACTTGGAATCAACATACTTACTCGACTTAGGGTGACCACTATACCCTACTAACGGAGCAATCGGCTTAAGTCGGCAATGACTTAAGACGGCGCAACATGCTCACGCTTACCCGACTTAGGGTGACCACTATACCCTACTAACGGAGCAATCGACTTAAGTCAACAATGACTTAAGATGGTGCAACATGCTCACTCTTACTCGACTTAGGGTGACCACTATACCCTACTAACGGAGCAATCGACTTAAGTCGGCAATGACTTAAGACGGTGCAACATGCTCACGCTTACTCGACATAGGGTAACCACTATACCCCTACTAACGGAGCTATCGGCTTAAGTCGACAATGACATTAGACGGTGCAACATGCTCACGCTTACTCGACTTAGGGTGACCACTATACCCTACTAACGGAGCAATCGCCTTAGGTCGGCAATGACTTAAGACGGTGCAACATGCTCACGCTTACTCGACTTAGGGTGACCACTATACCCTACTAATGGAGCAATCGGCTTAAGTCGACAACGACTTAAGGTGGTGCAACATGCTCACGTCTACTCATCTTAGGGCAACCACCACGCCTTACTAGCCAAGCGATTGACATAAGTCAGGAAAAAACTCAAAAACCAACACGCCACATTCACTTCCGCAATCGTTCAAAACAATTGTTACATCTTGACAACGGAAATAGATGTTATTGTTGTCAGCGCCAGGAGCACATTTTAGTGCTCTATTCACCAAATATTCGAGCATAATGATTACACACACACATGCATTCAGTATCTTCTAAACACGTCGCAGCGGCGAAACATATCTATTTAGCAATGTCTTTCGCAGGGGCGATTGAGGAAGAAGGGCGACTCGAAGCATCAGGTGCAGCTTTGACGTCGGCAACAATGTCATCAGGAACAACTACACTGGGCCTTCCCATCAAGATCCGCCCCGCATGAATGGCTTTGTCCATAGCCTTGTCGCGCTGAGCTTTCAGAATGGCGCAGTTGTCCTCTGCAACTTTGGTAGCCAGTCGAGCGGCCTCTAGCTCCTAGGCGACTGACTTCTTGGAGGCACGCAGATCTTTGACAATGGAGTCCTTGCTTGACACCAATTGTCTAAACCACAGGACCTCATCTTGGGAACTTGCAGTTCGCGACGATGATGATCCAGATCTGACATAGTAAAGCGATGGCTTCTCTCCAAGATGGTTAAGGAATTGCTGGCATCACGATACAACCTATCCAGATTGTCACGAGAGCTGCAAGTGCTCGTCTCTCCTCCTACAAACAAGAATCAACTCTCAAGCATCCAGTAAATAGCAAGCACAGCAGAGACAATTAAGTAAGTTTACCTCATGAGCTGCCCTTTCAGAGTCAAGCTGAACATTGAGAGAAGAATTCAAAGAATGCGCATCGTCCAAAGAAGCAGAAACCCGAGCCAAGTCGATCTGACCTTGAGAATACTTCTCTTCAAGATCAGAGTACCGTCGGGTTGAGTCGGCTTGATGTTGAAGACATTTTTCCTCAAGCTCGGAGCACCGCCGGGCCATATCTGACAAAGCAGTCAAGGAAGGATATAGGGTCAAAAACAAAAGTTGTTCAATCAGCCAAGGAAGAAACAAATTTACCAACCAGCATTTGACGCCTTCAAATCAGTTATATGTTTCTGAAGCAGCAATAGGTTCCACTCCGTCAGAGACAGAGCCCCTTCTGGGATAGGGGCACCATGTGATCTTAACTGAGTAGACATTCCGTTGACCAAAGCCTGTGATCAAAGGCAAATGAGTATAGGGAAGATAATTTACCAAGAGGAACAGTAAAACAAAAAGAGCTAAGTTACCTGAAGATTGAAAAAGAATGAGTGCAATCCCAAGTCAAGAGAAACTGCATTGTAGCTCGACCAAGGAAGATCAACCGGAACAATTGGAAGAGCATCGTTGGGGGTTGACTCAGCCCCACTAGCAGATATCAGAATCCTTACATCTGGCTCGCCAACCTCCAAGGCGACTTGCTTGCTCGAAGTCAAAGAAGTATGCATCGCCATTACCCCATCAGATTGTGGTGGAGACGACCCGACATGGACATCCATGGAGGTGTGGGAAGGAGAGCTCACTTGGACACTCTTGGGGGCTGGGTTGTAGCCCGCGCCACCCACCAGAGCTGGATCATTATCGACAATACCCTCGGGGGCTAGGTTGCAGCTCGTGCTACCCACCAGAGCCGGATCACTACCGACGACACCCTCGAAGGTTGGGTAGCTGCCATCACCACCCTCGGGGGCTGGGTTTTCTGCAATAGCCACCTCTAAGGCTGAAGGATCCTCAATCACCTCCATGGGAGTTGAGCAATCTTGACCATTTTCTTGACATCGAAGACTGCCCTCCAAAGTTGACGATGCGCGAGATGCTGCTTGGGATACCTCTAATCCCGCGTCTGGAATTTCAGAGCAAACATCCATCATATCGCCAGCAGTCGGCTCCGACAGCATATCTTTAGGAACGACATCCTCAAGGGCCCGATCAAAATCTGTTATGGACAATTCTTGAAGGCTGACAAGAGCAGACAGAGCTGGAGAAGGAATATCACTATCTCCCCTACTACCTCTGTAACACCGGCTATTTTTACGAATTAGCGGAATTTCTTCTTCTTCTTCGTCCTCATCAAAAATACGGACAGCAGCCGCTGCACGGTCACACCCATTGGGATTAGCTTCTGCATGGTTACACCCATTGGGTTCAGCTTCTGCGCAATCACACCCATTGGGATCAGCTTTTGCGCGGTCACACCCATTGGGGTCAGTTTCAACAGGTACACCACCAACGGGATCAACCTCAGTAAAGACCTCTGCTGGTACTTCTTCACAAACAGGAGCAGAAGGGTCAGCATCCTGGTCCAAGCATGACAGTCGCTGAAGCCGTCTCTTTTTCTTCTTCTTCTCCTCAACAGGCGTAGTTGGGCGGCTAACTTGGCGAAGATGCTTTGGGCGAGTACCCTCAGGCTTTCGGGAATCCACTGTTTTGTCAAGCTCTTATATAACCGTAACAGCCATTGATTCAGCATGGGCTGAGTCAGAAGATTCTCCAGCCAACATGTTGAGCACACCATCTATTTCTGCATCATCTGGACTCGACGACATCTCAAAATGAACTTGCCTCTCATCATCGGGAAGATCACAAAGAGGAGCAACCAGAGCCTCAATGTCTTCAGGAGAGGGTCGCACTCTAAGACCCAGACCACTATCGCCAGCATGAGGGTTGGACATGAAATTAAAAAAGGACTTAGGAGGTGGCAAGTTCCAAGCAGAGTAGACAACAGGAGCACCAACATTTGATACTTAAAGCAGAGTAGGCAACAGGAGCACCAACAGAGCCCGATCAAATTAATTTCAAACCTAACAGGACATGGGCGGATCATGCTGTTATTCTCTAAAACAGGAAATGAAGACAACATGCTAATCTCTAAAGCATAAGCTGATGATATAATGCTGAGTTCTAAGGCATGAGACGAAGATAAGATAATAACTTCTGAAAGCATGAGATGAAGACCTTTGAGTGGATTATTTTCAGTAATCCACTCAAAGCTTGGGGGCTACACCCATTGGGTGCACCTCTGGTGCACCCAATGAATCCTCAACCTCTACGGGCAAAATGTTGATCTCTAAAGCATAAGCTAGTAACCGAGCACTAATTTTTGAAATATAAAGTGAAGACCGTTGGAAGAGCTGAAGAAGGATAATAGAAGCTGTTTTACTAGGTTGATTAGAGTTCAGAAGCAACAATTCAGAAGGTGAACTTTCAGAGCACTAATTACTTAAAATCAAAACCGCAAGCTGGACATGGAATCTTTGGGCCGATTATTTCAAAATCAACTCAAAGATTGGGGGCTTGTGGGGGACAGATATCCCCCGGGTCCACTAGAAGGCTAGAAGGCCTCGCCAAAGGCTTTAGGCCCATTACCTCGCGAGACCATCCCTTCGTGGGCCAGGGGAGGAATCACCGGCAGAACGGATCGACGAGAAATTGGATAGACTCAAGCCCAGATGGCTCATTGGGTTTAAGCATTATCTACAGTATTGATTTGATTCTCCCGCGCAGCGCCCTCAGATGTCGGAACTAAACCAGGATAAGTCAACATGATTATAGGAAGATAAGTTCAGTCGGTTCACTATTACTTAGGAGCACGTAGTTATCATACCCGCATGTAAAGCCCCACGGTCGAGTATATAAGGCCTAGGGGGCACCCCATCAAAAAAAGGTCATTCATTAGCCATCTACCCAATTCTCTAGCATCCTTCATACTAGAGAGCTCCCTTGTAATCCACCACATAAAGAGTCACACCAGGAAGTAGGGTATTACGCCTCTCCAAGCGGCCCGAACCTGTATAAAATTGTCTACCATCTCTCGTGCGCCCTGCATGAACCATCGAGCTACAGTCGATAACACCGTCCTACCCAAAAGCACCTCGAGGGGTAACCCCAGGTGCGTGGTTGGGTCCCAATCACCGACATAGAGAGAGATAGCTATGCTTATGATAAAGAAGATTTGTGTTATTGTTTGTATATGGTAATTTTTATTTACCATGTGGGTCTTGATAGTGATGCCTACATGATGAATCGTTTTGAGGAGCAATGCTTGTTTTCATTATTGGCCCCATTTTTTCCAAGATTGGACATTATGGAAGGCCTTGACCTCCCACCAGTTTATTAGGTAGGTCTCCTTTATCTTGCACTAAGACTTCTCATGTTCATATCCTTAGGCATTGGACATATGGACCATACAAAGGTGAAAGGACCATCAAGATCCTATTTAGGTCCATTAAATATATATGTAGTTAGAAGTAGAAGTGGTAAGTCAAGAGGACTGGTATGTCATACATCACATGGGTGCATGTCACATAGGAGTGAGCTAGCGCTATCAAGAAGAAAATAAAGGTAAATATAGCAATGGGTATATTAGTCTAGTACTTGTACATGTGATCCTGAAAGAGAGATTAATATGTTGGCCTAGATTGGACTTCGTTCTTATAGGACATGATAAGTAATAACTGAAACTACTTTCCCGTTCCGTTTCTCCTATTTTTCTTCTTCGCTTATTCCATCTCTATCCATATCCCTATCCCTCTCTCTCTCTCTTTTAAGTTCTTCCCCAAATATACATATATATCCCTATTACATCCCTGGATCGAAAGGGACATGACAATTCGTATGAGATCTAGGCTCTTCATGTAGGTAATTCCTTTATTACCCTCTTGGTCTTGAGTGACAATCATCATCAACCAGTGTTTTCATCGGATTTGCACTGCCATTCTAGGTCTGTAATCTAGTCATTTTGGACTAGAGCAATTCACCATCACTCGTAATTGGTAAGCAACTTATTCTTTTTAATCTACACTATCATGGAGGATGTGGAAGCGTGATTGTGCAAATTATTTGGGGACGAGATAAAAGCACTCACAAAGAATTTTGGCGGAGTTGATATGCTCGAGTAACAAATCATCAACATCGACACCAATTGTATCGACTAGGCCATTTGGATCAACCAAGTGCAAGCAAAGGCGAACTTGTCGATGTCTTTTCTAGGAAATTCTCAGCAAGAACAACTTCATGTCCTGCATGATCTTAAGGAGTCCCTTGGTCCAAGGGTAGGACCTATGGATAACCATGGTCCACAATTGATGGGACCACCTCCTCAATTTCAACCTCTACCACCTCATTCTCATATCGTGCAGGTGAATTTACTTGCCCCTTCTTAAACAAGTGATTTGGGTTTTTTATTATGCGGCTGATGTATGCATTGTGATGCTTGTTGGGTTTACTAATGCAAGCTACGGTGGGCTTGTCTTGTTTTTGTTGGATTCTGAAAATAATAGTCATAAAATTTGTTTCCAAAATAGATTTCTTGAAATTTGGTGGGGTAGATGTGCATATCTAGTCATAAAGTGTCATGCATATTTTATAGTTTATCAATTTTCTAAAGCATTTCACATCACATCTACCTTAATGAATTTGTTAGATAGGGGTGTCGAATGGTACTAGTCTTACAAGTTTGTCTCAAGGGTCTAGATTTAGAAGTAATTTCAAAAGGTGGTATTGTTTGGATTTGAAGTAACCACCCATAGGGGCAAGATGTTCAGATTATTGATAAAGGAAGTGGATTACCCAAGATGGAGGGGTGAATTGGGTCACTAAAACATAACTTATGGTTCTATTTAAATTTTTGCTAGATAAACCAAAATAACTAACTAGAAATATGTGCACTTAGGTTTATATAATGTTCTCTAGTTACTTAAATCATGAGTTTGGTAACAAAGAGCTAATCCTATAAAAACCTAAACTAATAGGAAAGGTAAATCCACACAATAAAGCACATGCAAAAACATAAATTTGGTAAGTAAGGAGCTCAAGTAAGGAGGTCTAAACTCTTAGGTCAGGCAACACATACTATATGTTGATCGACAAAATGGAACCCCTAGTCCATGCTAGAGCTCAAATGAGGTAACCTTCTAGTCAATGATGTTTTTCCTAGCCATGGCATTGGGCTTGCAATAGAGGCTTCTACAAAACAAGGCAAGTGTCATAAGCCACTTAGGGGCTATTTGGCATGGCTCATTGGAAAATTATCCATGAGAATCACTCCTTCTCATCAAAATAATCTGAATATCACATAGATTCAGGTGTAGAGCAAGTAAGAATCACTTCATTTCTACTCGGAGATTAGAGTAAATAAAACTTGCACTGCAGTTCTCTGTGTTCAACTAGGAGATTAAAGCTAATACAAGATGGAAGAAGGCTTGATCTTGTCGTGTTGCTTCTTGTTGGAAGAGGCTTCTACTAACACTTCCTCTCTCTCGTCGTGTCATCGTGGTTATACGTGCATGCTGGTAAGTCATGTCTTGTCATGTGGTATGTCCTATGGGTCGTGGGGTGGTCATGGCATGGTCAGCCTATACTTAGTCGACATGCCTTTCCTGAACGGTCAATGAACATGGCTTTGGTGTCAGAACCCATGCGCCGAGTTTTCGTATGTCTCATGTTGTCATTTGGGTTACCCCCGTGTCAGAACCTTATAAATTCTTACGTCCCTGGGAGTGTCTACCAGTACGACCTCATTGAATCTAGGGTAGTCGAGTGCACCCCTGACCCTTAAGTCAGGCGAATCAAACGTCGCAAGACATCACACAATATCCTGACCCCAAGGGGCTGGGGTTAGACAAGACAGTGTCGCGGGGCCGGTTTCATCCTTCAAGAGTTTTTAGTCCTTGTCCATTTATTTAGGGCTCATGCTTGACCTGAGTCACTCGCCCACAACAGTAGCCCTCAAGCCTTGGAAGGAGCGTGGTGCTCCTTTGGAGGTTTTGTTCCATTTTTTGCTATGGACACATGAGAGGACTCGATGAGTCGAGCTCTAGAGCCTCCAAAGGAACAATGGGTTCGTTCGAAGGATCTTTCATACGAAGTATGTGCTCAGCATCAGGCTGTTTATTCTGCAATCTCGTTTTATCTGGTTTTGTGATGTCGGCTCCTTAGCCCCCATTTCATTACGGTGAGCTGATCAGGGGACTAATTCGACTTTATATCATCATCCCTTCCCCGTCTCGTTCGCTTAGAGATGGATGGGTTTGGATTGTTCTTCCTCTTTGCCTCGATGGAATGAAATGGGAAGTTTGGTGAGCTTCAAACGAGTTCGTTCAAGTCGTGGATCGGTCCCTTTCAGAGGGATACAATGGATCAACTAGTTATCGGCCTTTAGAATTCCCGAGTTTCACTCCCATATAGTTCCTAGGGTCGTTCAACTGACCTTGAGGGCACTAGTACCATTCTATTGAGGAAACAACCATGGGTTGGAAGTTAGGACTCGAACATGGGTTGGGATGCCAATTTGCCATTCTTAGCACCTAGGTGTAGACCTTTGGTGCCCATCTGTTCCGTCCTCACACTAGCGATGCTTGGGGTGGCTGTTGGAACCCTATTGTTGGGCCAGCCTTCGAACCTCTAGGATATTATTGGGTCATAGAGATACACATGATCTTGTATCCCTTCATGCCTTGGCGGTGCACGAACCTTAAGGACCTTACCATTTGCTTGGTTTGATTTTGGAGGAACGACCAATCGAGTCGTGTGGGGCATGTTTTAAAGTACATGTAACATTTTCACAGGAGGCATGTGCTTCTACCAAAGTGGTCGATTTGTGTGTAAAGATTTGATGGGAGCAGTTTCTTGGATTACCGAGATTACTAGTCTCATCATTACACACCGCCTTCCTTGCTCATTCCATTTTATAACCCGTTGTGTTTTGTTCCTTCGCACACTTCCTCCTGTGGTTGCATTCCTTTTTGCCATTTGCTTCCTCAGAGCCAAGCTAGTGATCTTAGGGACTATTTGTCCGAGTTATAGCTCTGGGAACTTTTCTGAAAAGCTACTATTTGGCTTTTAATCCTGAGAAGCCAGTGATAAATTTTCAATGATGTCATTAGCTTCCTAAACTAAGAAAGCTACAGAAAGCCCACAAAATCAGCTTTTTTAGCCTCCCATATAAAGGGTGTGTTTGGTTTGGCTGTGGTTGTGGTCGTGGCATTTACCCCTTAAAAGCCAAAAGCAAAACCAAAAAATATGCTCCAACAAACACCTTTTTCCAAAAGCTGGTTTTCTTGGGGTGAAAATTTGAAAGCATCTTGTTCTTTTTATTGCAAATCTCACATCCACGACTAATTTCACCAAACTACTTTTAGTTTTTTCACGGCTCACAACCCGTAACATTTTTTTTACAGTCACAACCTAACCAAACACACCCTCACCTTTTAGCTTTCCACTTTTTAGAAGGTAAAATAACTAAGATGTGTTTGGTTTGAGGTCAAAGCCGGATGAGTCGGGGGTGACATCGCCCCCTCGATTTTTTTGATCACGCCGCCACAAAAAACTACTCCGGTGTTTACCTCGCACTCATGTGACTGTCATCCAAACACTATAAAAACTATGGTCGTCCTCTTCTATCCCTGTATGTACATTCAACCAAACATATCCTAAACATACCCTCGACTTATATCTTTTAGCTTTCCACTTTTTAGAAGGTAAAATAAAAGGATAGCTATTTATATCAGCTTCTACCTTATAATACCGAAAAGCTCAAACAAACATGACAGTACTTCTACCTTGTCATTTTGGCTGTCCATCTGAAACGTTGATCTACAATTCCATATCGTTCCCCAAAGATTCGATGGGCAAGCGCTTGAGCTGGCCGGTTCAAATTAAAAATCAAATCCAAAGCGACGGACGAAGCTGATCATTGTACTGGCGTGCAGTAGCAGAACACCCACGCCGTGATCGGCCGGCCAATCGGCGGCGACAATCAATCAGGTCAGGGTGGTTATGAGTGAGGTCATTTCTTTGACGTGTTGGCCAGGCTCCTCCAATGCCTGCTCGCCGCCTCTACACCTGATCTGTACTATGTAGTGTACTAGGATGTAATCCCTCTGTCGATTTGTCTTAAGTCAAACAATTTTAATTTTGATCAACAATATATATAAGATTAAATTATTTTAAACCAAAAAAATTATATATTATAGTAGTTCAAATATAATAAATGTAATAACTTTACTTTTATCTTATAAAATCTTATTGAACATCCGATATAACCGGTCAAAGTTAATTGTGATTGACTTAGGACAACACAAAACGACTAAATCATGTGGATGGAGGGAGTAGCATGTAACCACCAGTACTGCGTAGTAATTCTTTTCAACGCTTACCATAGTCGGGCCCCTTCACACATGTAGAGGCTACGGTATCACACTAAGATAGTTCATCGGTACCCCCTACAACCTCCACTACTTACGATAGTGTTAACTGCTAGCACAGTATACCACCAAATGTGTGGGTGCGGCAGCAACCCCCTAGCGTCGATGTGTGTGCCAGAAACTGTTTGCTAGTGGAGTAAAAATTGGTAATAAATAAGAAATACGTATGGAAAATGATATTTTATAGAGGTAGTGGAAATAGTGGGAAACTTAGAGTGAATCACTGTAGAGGGTAGAGATATAGGAGGAGAGAGTGTGCTGATGTGGCAACTAGTGGGATATAGGGAGAGAAATTTAGAGGGAACCACTCAAAATAGTCTAAACCATTTAGGCTAGTTTGAGAAAATTCCAAAGGGATTTCTATTTCCTAAGGGAAAATGAACTATTTTTTCTTGAGAAATAGAATTCCCTTGGAAAAGTGGAGTTTCCAAACTAGTCCTTAGAAGGTGTTAATATTTCCCTTCTCTTATACCTCAACTAGGCATGGTGAAGTAAATGCAATATTTAGTGGCAAATCTTGGGTAGAAATAAAAAAGAGTTATATGAAGAAGATTGTATAACTAAAAGGTGTTTGGTATAGCTTCATAGCAAAATTCCAAGCAGAAGCTAGTCTGAGCTAGCCAAATATCCCAACTCCAAAGTTATAAACTCTATAGAGTTTTGGTAGTTATACACATTTTTAGGAAGTACCTCATATACTGCTTCTTGAAATTTTAGAGTAGAGCTGTTTTTGGTGGAACATGGTAATGACAAACACCCCTACCCTAATATAACCACTCTTTCTATAAATCAACCCTGTTGTTTATGGTTTATGAATCTCTAAACATGGTATTTGGTGTCTTAATTCATCAAATTATCCACCTCACTACAAAAAATATATGTATGTCGTCTTATTAATTATTGAAGAATTTTTAAAGAGATCCTAAGTGAGAATGCTATATAAACAAATAGATAAATAAATCAATGGATCAATTATATGCTACATGGAGGACTCTAACCCAACGCATATATTTTTTCAAAGATGATGCAGTCATCCAAAAAGCAATGCATATACATCATAACGGATCCAAAAGCAAAGAAAAATCACATTTCTCAGTATATGGACCATTATTCCTTTAATTTAAAAACTTAGACTAAATATAACAAGCAATTATATGCTACTTGCTGTACAATATATAAAACATTAACCGGTTCTGAAAATAAGAACAATCAATAAAACAAAACCAGAAACTGAAAAGTAAAACTCGCAAGGAAAGTGTGGGCGGAAGCTCAAGGTTCATGTGTGTTGCCTTGCCCCCAACAAAAAAAAAGTGCTTTGGCTCCCAAAAATAGGCCCAACAAACCCACGGACTAACACACGCGCACGCGTACAGCGAAGAAATGGCGATGGCGATGCAGCCATCTTAGCCCCCCCTCCCCTCTCCCTACCCTCCATGGCCGTCCCTCCTCTGCTGCTCGTCGCCGTTGCCGTAGCCGCGCTCTCCATCCTCGTCCTCGTCGTCTTCGCCTTCCGGCGATGCAGGCGGCGGCGGCAACGCCACCCGCTGCAGGCCGCGGCGGTGGCCCCGACCCCGGTCGCTGTCCAGGTGAAGGCCCAAGCTTTCTTGTCCTCTTCTTGTTGCTTCTAATCTCCAGGATGCGAAACCTCTATGATTTTTTACGCGAATCTCTGGTCTCGGTGTTTCTTGGAAGAATATACACGAGGATCGCCGGTCGATTGGGGATTCGGGGTCCTTGCTGCCGCACCATTAGTGGAGAATTCTTGGGCATGTCCTGCGGCGCATTTTCTCTACTCTGTGCTATTTCTTCAAACGTTGGTGATTCTGATTAGGGTGTTGAGGTCCATCTCTAGTTGGCTTGTTTCTTGTAGTATTGTAGATAAATAACATTGCATTGATGGTTTGAGGCTGTTTGATTTGTTGTGCCACTGTAGTAGTTGAGGCATGGTTAAGGTTGATTAGGTTGTCGATGCTGTTTATGTTGCTATCAATCGATATGAATTGGCCATCAGTGAGAGGAAAGTATTGTTGTTACATTTTGGTGTCCAGTGATCATGATACCAAATGATTGCCTTTTAATTTCTTAGTTGATGGATCATGATGAGTAAGGAGTATCTAGCTCCCAAGCAGTCAAGAAACTCCTTAATAAGAAGTTCTTTTTTAATCTCTCGGAGCTATTATGCACCAGAACATGCTGGATGCTGTGAGCCAGGCAGTGACATTTAGTTCTACAATGGTGTGTTTGGTTACCAGGCTAAGGGCCTAACCAGGCATCCCTAATGCAACTCTCTAGTATTTGGTAGCTGTATAAGGCATTAAGCCTGGCACAAAGTATGCAAAGGAGGGGGGCTGGCCTGTCTTCCTGGGAATGCTCGATCCCGCCATTTCCAGCAAGCCTGGCTTGTCCAATGCTGATGCGGCTTTTGGCGTGTGCCCGCTTGGCCTTGATTGGCTTCGTGTTCGGGACTAAGGCCTATTCATTAACCCAAAAAGACACAGCTAGCACAGTAAACCTACCAAACAGACCCACATTGCATGTCCAAGCCCACTGAGGCTACCTCTAGCTATCTAAGGCAACCAAGTACACCCTAAGGAATCTGAAAGAAGGATTAAATTTGGACTTTTTTCATATGAGCGCAGGAGAACTGTGCATCTTTATATATTATATATAGAGAGGAAAAAAGAGCACAAAGAAAAGAAACACACACACACACACACAACACTCTTAACCCAAAAAGAAGTCTAGGTTATAGACCAACCACCCCTTAACCCAATAGGATGTCAAGGGCAAGTTGCAATTTGGACTTCCTTCATTCCATTGTTTTTGTGCAGGAGCTTTGGTTATCGTGAAGAACTCATTTGTTCACACAAGCAGGTCAGTCATAAAAGTAAAAGAAAAAAAGGAATAAAAAGTTGTGTCGAAAGTCATGACATAAGGTTAGTCAAAACTAATTCAACGATCCATGGTCTTAACGATAGACATGTCACTTAATAATTTCTGTGGAGTGATAGTCACATCTATTGACCTTTGCTTTTCATGTAATGCTTATGATAACTAGGTATACAAAATGTAATTGTGTACTGAGGCATTCCCGCTACACGATCTGCATCAATATTTTCTTTTCTTTAATTGCAATGTCAATGTACTTGTATTAGTGTGTCAATGATTTACACTCTCTACTTGCAGGATGAGGACATAGATAGGCCTCTTCTTTCTGAAAATCGGAGCGATCACTCTAGACAGAGTATTAGTTTTCTTGGAAGTTCTGTAGGAGAACCTTCGAAGATTCAAACAAATAGGAGTAACACTTCGCCTAGAAGTCATGCAATTGCTGATACAGGGAGGATTTATCCTGCTGAATGTTGTGCTACACAAGGTATGCATAATCATACCAAATCATTTAGTAGCCTTGTTGGAATATCAGCTATCTTATCGTCTTTGTTGGATTGCTCCAATTATGGATCTACAAAAACAATTTTCCTTTTACTGAGAATCACTACTGATTTTGTAGGAGAAACTCATGTAATCAATGTTGAAAATGATACTTCTGAAGAGTTCCAATTAGGAAGCACACTAAGACGTACACCGCCACCAAAATGGCCAACACCTGACCAGAAGCACAGAAGAAGGGTTTCTGGAGATGACAATCATAATGGACGTGTTCCTTTGAAGGATAATACATATCGTAAGCTATCCTTCAAACTTGACTTGGATGTTCTAAACTTCTAATAGTCCATTGCTTGCAAAGGCTGGCATTTGTATGCCCATTTCATCCAATCTTTTGTTAGAAGTGCAGATAGCCGCCTGGATTTAGAGGTCATAGCTGGTCCATCTCATGGAATAAGCTGTTCTCGGCAGTCAAGTAGACCTTCTATGCTCCCAATAACTCTTGGAAGGGTTCCCCCAAGTGATTTAGTGTTGAAGGACTCTGAAGTATCAGGGAAACATGCTCAGATAAACTGGAATGGAAAGGTAAGTTGTTCAGGAACTATTTACGTTTCAATTGTACTTTCAATTTAATGTGATTTGAAATGTTTGCTTCTCTGTACTATTAGCTTTGGAAACTGAATAAGTGATGCTATCGATCAACTTTAGCAGTACCATCATGTATGTTTGTGATCATCAAAGGTGTATGTATTGTCCAAATTATTACTCAGAAACTCAATATTGTGAATGTGGATGTTATGGCTACATGTTTCAAACCTAATAATCTAAAATGCCATGGCAGAAACTGTTCCTGCGAGGTTAGCCATGCTTGCCTTTGTCAGCACCATCATATCATTAGTTTCTTATTTGCGAGCAGAAACAATGTTGCTGGTGATGGGCCCTAGCCCTCCCTCCTCTCTTCCATGTTTTCTGTCTTTAGATTTATTTTGATCTGTTTTATTTTTCTGTTTTTTTAGGCTGCGCGCCTTGTATTCGGTCTATTTCGGACATTTTCTTCTTAATATAATGATACACAATTCTCCTGCGTGTTCGAGAAAAAAAAACAATACTAGATAAGGCTTAATAACTGGCTCACTAGGAAACTGTGTAGGGTAGAGCCTTCAATTGTTATCTGGTTGTCTACTGTATTGCCCAAATCTGTAGTTTATGTTTGAAATTCTTCGTTACCTCCGAAACAGTGATAATTGGTATATTGCAGACATTAAAATGGGAACTTGTGGACATGGGCAGCTTGAATGGAACTTTCTTGAACTCCCAGGCGGTTCACCATCCAAATGCTGGGTCTAGGCATTGGGGTGAACCTGCTGAACTTGCACATGGTGATATTATAACTCTAGGGACTTCGTCTAAACTGTCTGTAAGTTCATACTATTCTTCCAACATCTCTAGTTTCTTCCAAATCTGGCAAAATATTTTATGAACCTTTTAGTAGTTCAACTATACAGTCTACTAATCTTACATTGTATGTCTCATAGAAGTTTGAATCCCTTGGAATTGATCATAGTTGAAGTTGATATGTTTCTATAATTGTTTGCATTTGCTCATATCAAATCCTATATCTTGATCCTTATGCTTGATATCTTCACAAGTCCTAATCTGAAACACTTCATCTTTTGTAGGCTTAGATGGCCATTATAATCCCATACATTTAGTCCAAACTGAATATAAAAAATTACAGTGTCCTACTCATTTTTGGGGATCCTGATTGATAAGAGCCTCAAGGATGGAGTGGTGGATGTCAAAAGGTAGGGAGATAGGATTATCCTAGTCAAACTAGTTTTGGGGATGTACTTTTGAACATTATAAGTGCATGACCCTCAGGTTGGTCTCAGTGAGAGCGAGAAGAGGAAGTTCTGGGAAGACTTAGATAGCATGGTTAGAGTAGTACCCACCAATGAGAAGCTTTTCATAGGAGATCTCAATGGTCATATAGGTTCAACACATGCAGGTTATGAGATGGCTCATAGAGATTTCGAGTATGGTAGTAGAAATCAATGAGAGGATATTTTGGACTTTGCTGTAGCATACAACCTAGTGATAGCCAACACCTTCAGAAAGAGAGTCTCATTTGGTGACTTTTAGCAATGCCCATCGTTTGAGCCATAGTTGTTAAAGCGGTAAGACGAGGTAAGGCGACTGACCTCCTTTTACCTTTTAAGTGGTAAAACGTAAGGCGAGGCGACACATTAAATATTTAAAAATAGATTAAATAATGATATTTGAGAAAATGTTTAGGACAAAAATACTAATAAAAAAGAGAAAAATGATAAAGAAAAAAAAACAACCCAGCTAGCCCAACTCAGCCCATATGGCCCATTAAACTTAGGTCAAGCCCATTTATTCCCTCTCTCTCCCAGCCCTTCCTCTCTCCCAGCCGCACAAGCCCTCTCCAGCCGCCACCCCTCTCTTTCCTTGCTTATCCCTCTCCTAGCCACACCAACGCCTCCCTCCTCTCTAGCCACACCAGCGCCACCAGTGCCTCCCTCTCTCCCCTCTCCCAGTCCTCTCTCTCTTCGCCGCAGGGAGATCTCTGCCGCCAGAGTAGAAGTGCTGGAGATCCAATGTCTTGGGCGTCGGGTTCAAAAGCGGCTACCTACAGCAGATCAAGGCGTCCACGGAGCTACGCCTTAACTAGAATCAAGGTGCCAAGGCGATGCCTTAGGCGCTGAAGCGGACGCCTTAGTCTACACAGTAAGGCGACTCGGACGCCTTATAGGTTAGCGTCACCTTAACACTTAAGCGACGCCTTAATAGCTATGGTTTGAGCTAAATCGACTTCGTTCTCACAAGGAGAGAAGATAAACAAGCATGTTTGGATTGTAAGGTGATACCTGGAGAGAGTGTTGTGCCCTAACATAAACTTGTGGTGGCTGACTTCCGTTTTCGAATCCGTACCCATAGGGATAAATAAGCCAAATTTGCGAGGACGAAGTGGTGGAAACTCAAAGGGGAGACATCTAAAGTTTTTAAGGAAAGAGTTATTGTGGAGGGCGTTTGGTCCGAAGAAGAAGATGCAAACAACATGTGGGTGAAGATGACAACTTGTATTAGGAAGGTGGTGTTAGAGGTGTTTGGAGTGACCAAAGAGAGCAGAGGTGAACCTAAAGATATTTGGTGGTGGACCGAGGACCTTCAAAAGGCAATAAAGGAGAAGAAAGAATGTTACAGGAGCTTGTTCCATAACAGGAGCATGATCAACATAGAGAGGTATAAGGTGGTAAAGAAGACTACAAAGCGAGCTGAGTGAGGCAAAGGGTCGAGCCTATGATGATCTTTACCGAAGATTAAGTACAAAAGAAGGGGAGAAGGATGTCTATAAGATGGCTAGGATTCGAGAAAGGAAGACGAGGAACCTCAACCAAGTAAAATGCATTAAGGATGAGATGGATCAACTCTTGGTGAAAGGATAAGACATCAAATAGAGGTGGTAGAGGTATTTTGACAATATTTTCAATAGTGAGAATGAGACTATGGATACCCAGTTGGATGACTCCTTTGATGATTTAAATAGATGCTTTGTACGCAGGATGTCAACGAAGCTTTAAAGAGGATGAAAGGGGGCAAGGCGATGGGCCCGGATGGTATCCCAATAGAGGTGTGGAAATGCCCTGGGTATATTGCTACAATTTGGCTAACCAAGTTGTTCAACCGTATTTTTTGATCAAACAAGATGTCCGATGAGTGGAGGAGTACATTAGTACCAATCTTCCAGAACAAGGGAGATATTCGAAGTTTTACCAACTATCGAGGGATTAAGCCCATGAGCCACACTATGAAGCTATGGGAGAGAGTTATTGAGCATCGTCTGAGAGGAATGTCACATATCACCATGAACCAATTTGGATTCATGCTCGGAAGGTCAACCATGGAAGTAATTTTCTTAATAGGACAAGTTATGGAGCGGTATAAGGAGCAGAAGAAGGACTTACACATGGTTTTTATCGACTTGGAAAAGGCCTATGATAAAATACCTAGGAATCTCATGTGGTGGGCATTGGATAAGCATAAAGTCCCAACAAAGTATGTTACACTCATCAAGGACATGCGTGACAAGGTTGTGACTAGCGTTCGAACATATGGTAATACAAATGTTTTCCGATTAACATACGACTACATCAAGGTTCATCTTTGAGCCCTTATCTATTTGCCTTAGTAGATGAGGTCACAAGTGATATACAAGGAGATATCCCTTGGTGTATGCTTTTCATTGACGATGTAGTTCTAGTAGATGAAAGTTGGGAATGTTTAAATAGAAAGCTAGAGTTATGGCGTCAGACCCTAGAGTCAAAAGGTTTTAGAATTAGCAGGACCAAGCTGATAGACATGTGTGGCTGCATACCTTCTCTGGCCATTTCACCTCCAAGTCATGTTACAAGGCTTTTTTCATGGGATCCATTACCTTTGAGCCATGGAGGAGGCTGTGGAAGTCTTGGGCTCCTCCAAAATGCAAATATTTCCTTTGGCTGGCCATACAGAATAAATGTTGGACATATGATAGACTAGAAAGAAGAGGTTTGGATCACCCGGTGTCTTGTCCCTTATGTGATCAGACACAGGAAACCGTTTAACATCTCCTGTGCACGTGCATCTTTGCAAGACAATTTTGGCATACTATCCTTTCGCTTTTGGGGTTTGGTAATCTCTCTCCATTTGGAGATGAGATCTCCTTTGCAGATTGGTGGAGAAAGGTAGGTAAGAAGGTGCACAAAAGTAAGATAAAGGGTAACAACGTCATCATTCTGGGGGCCTAGTGCCTATGGATTCACCGTAACAAGGCAGTCTTCAATGGAAAGAACCCTTCTTTAAGCACAGTTCGATGTGTTTTCTTAGATGAGTTGGTGTGTTGGAATAAGGCTGGAGCTAAACATCTCGAGAATTTAGGCCAAGAGGTCGCCCTTAATGCGGTCAGGGCATAGTATTAGTGGAGTGTGGAGTCTCCCTACAGTTTTTCTCGCTGTGGCCTTCCTGTTGTGGCCTTCCTCTGATTTCTCAGCTCTAGTGGAGGTTGTAGTATTACTACAGAGCAGATTGTGTGTGGGTGTGTTTGCCTTCTTAGGCTTTGTACCTTGGTCCATTTTGGACCTTTTTCTTCTCTAATTAAATGATGCGCAGCTCTTCTGCGCGTTCAGAGAAAAAAAGAGTTAGCAGGACCAAAACCGAGTATATGAGATGTGACTTTGGTACTACAATTAGTGAGGATGGAGATGTAAGCTTGGGAGGCCAGATAGTACCCAAGAAGGACACCTTCCATTATTTGGGATCGATGCTACAGAGAGATGGTGATATTGATGAAGATGTTAGCCATATGATCAAAGCGGGGTGGATGAAATGATGTCAAGCATCGGGAGTCCTATGTGACGAGAGTGCCACAGAGCTGAAAGGCAAGTTGTACAGGACGACGATTATGCCTGCTATGTTATATGAGGCTTAGTGTTGGCCTACTAAGAGACGACATATCCAACAACTAAGTGTCGCAGAGATGCGTATGTTGCGTTGGATATGTGGGGACACAAGATTGGACCGAATGGGAAACGATGAGTCGATGACATACGAAATCGTCTAGGAGCACAAATTGAAGAAAAGCTTATTCAACACCGGTTGAGATGGTTTGGGCATGTCCACTGGAGATCTCCAGAGGTACCGATGCACAGAGGCATCATAAGATGGGACAATAATGTGAAGAGAGGTAGAGAGCGTCCAAACTTGACATGGGAGGCAATCAAAAGGGACGTGAAGGAATGGAATATCCCAAAGGAGTTGTTTTTGGATAGAAGTGCTTGGAAAGAAGCTATCCACGTGCCCGAACCGTGATTAGGCCTTTTCCATTTTAGTTCTCTCAAAAGCTTTTCCCCCTCGGCCCCTCCCTTTCTCTCTCTTTCTCTTTTTGGTGACTTCTTGTTGGGTTTCAACTCTAGCCTACCCCAACTTGCTTGGGATTAAAAGGCTATGTTGATGTTAATAGTGTCCTACTCATTATAAACTACTGAACTCCATTCAATAGCTGTTATTGTATGGAACATAGAACAACAACAATCACAAGAGCAAAACCTTTTGATTTTCAAGCAACTTGGGATAGGCTAGAGATGAAATCCAACATGACTCACCAACAAGAAGGGGAAATGAAGAGAAGAGATTATAAAATAAAAACATCATCAAAATAGTGATATCATGAGGGATCTAAAGCCTATTCATTAAAGCACATGAATAGCTGATGAATGTATAGATTATGGAATATAGCTTTTGCATTTTATTTTCATGCTTCTGGGTGTGCTTTTCCACTTTCATTCCATATGATGTGCCGTATATCACTTATTGCTAGTTTTGATATATAACCTTCACCTATGCATGTGAGTTCATTTTTGCTAAGAAGGGTTTGATCCTCAAAATCATGATTCTGGTGTTCCTTCTTTTGCAAGCCCATATGTAGATTCATAGATCACTTATTGTCATATGTTTCCCATTGAATTTCCACACATCTGACCTAGTTCAAATCAAAAAAGTATTCGCTCCTCAACATAAGTGGGGGAAAAGTTCGTCTAATGTGTTGTTATTGGAGAAATCATAATGAATGGTTTATTTCTAGTGTCAACAATATTGTCTACAAATTGAATAGTTGTTAAAGCTAGTGTTCTAAAAAGCTCTATGCAGGAGGCATGGTGCCACTTAAGCTGTCACGTGGTACTAGGATGGGTGGCTTGTGTAGTCCAGCACCTGTGTGGGAGCTAGGCTAGAGGCTACTGTTTTAGAACATTGAATGAATGCTAGCTGCTGGCTTACTGGACTTGCTAAGTGACGCTTGATCATTATTGTTTGTATGGATGCGTGCTTCATTCAGCTACTTCATTGAGTGCTGGTTGAAACACTGCAACCACCACAATGTCCAATGATTTCTGTTCATCTGGTCCAAATTCATGATTTGAAGTTTCTGGTGCTTATCATTCAGCTTACGTTGAGCATCATAGCAATATTTCAATAGTTAATCCTTTTTTTATAAAAGAAATCAATTGTGTTTCTACCTCTGAAGGTTCAAATTTTACTGCAAAATCAACGAGTTCCTGCTGGTGTTGGTATGGCATCCGATCCAATGGTGGCACGTAGAAGTGGAAAGAAACTTCCAATGGAAGACATAAGCTTTTGCCAGTGTCCTCTGCAGGGTGTTGAACATGTCAGTAATCAGATAGTTTTTCCAAATTCTTTAATCTATTTTCTTATGCCTGATTGTGTTGCAGTTTGGGCTCTTTGGAATTTTTGATGGACACGGTGGGGATGGAGCTGCTAAAGCTGTCAGCAAGTTAGTCATTGTGCTTCTTTGATGCATACATATATATTTTTTTTATCATTGTGATATTTTAATCTCACCTGATGTTTTCCCTTTCAATTTGTAGGATTCTTCCAGAAAATCTGGGATACATTTTATCTCATCCTGAAACAAAAGATCGAGTGCAATCATGTTCTGATGCTTCTGATGTTCTTAGATATGCTTTTACTTTGACAGAAGACACAATTGATCATCAGTACGAGGTTCACACCTTCTCTAGATGCCATTTAAGTTTTAATTCAGACTTATCTTCCTATTACCTTAGTGAATTTTATATTTTGTGAAAGGTTTGTTTATATGTTCGCAACTTGCAAGGTGTGATATTTAGTATTAAGAAATCTTACTGTTGTAGTGCTGTCAACAATTGTTTTTCTGTTGGGGGTCACAATTCATGACACAGTCTATGTGATTGCTGATCCCATGTCTTGAGTACACATTATCAGGTTGTTTTGGTCCTAATTTAAATGGTTTATCTGGTTTCCAACCTTTTTACCGAATTCTTCTTTAGGATACAGATTTGTAGGTTGCGTTGCTCCCAGATTTGAGATCTCGTTATGGAAGCATGTACCCTACGATCATAAATTGTACAAATCCTCCCTTGTTCTAAATGCTTACCTAGCAACAGCTATGATTGTTTGCTTCTGAAAATCCGTAGTCTCAACAGGCTCCTCTTATATGCCTTTGGTCATTTGCGTTACTTTGCTGGAGTAGTAGCTGCATACACTTCCCTTGAATTACCTTGACACAAACTGTTAAGGCTTATGTTTTTTTTACTTGTCCCTTCTCAGGGATGTACAGGCACAGCACTTCTTATTTGGTTTGACCAGAATAAAGATTGTTTTGCCCAGTGCGCTAATCTTGGTGACTCTGCATGCGTCATGAGGTAAGAGGTTTGCCTCCCCTCCCGCCCCCTTGAAGACATGCAGAGTTCTGTTATTAAATACAAGCAAGGCCAGCTGATGTGTTGGCTTTTCCTGCTAACATCCTGTATGGTGTAGTAGAATTGCAGCATTGTCTGTCGTTAACATCCATAGAATGAAAACATTGTTAGTAGCACGTTTCTGAGCTCCATACCAACCTAATTTCTTTTTTGTTTTCAGTGTCAATGGGAAGACGATCGATATGACTGAAGATCACCGGGTAACTAGCGCGACCGAAAGAGCTAGGATAGCAAGAACTGGGCAGCCCCTTAGAGACGGTGAAGCTCGTCTTAGCGGTATCGATATTGTGCTCCGTTTCCATTAATTTTTTTCCCCATTTACAGTGAAGGCGTAGTCAGTGCTCACTGCTGTTTGGACACAGGACTAAATCTTGCTAGGATGTTTGGAGACAAGTTTCTCAAGGAGCAGGACCCGCGCTTCAGCTCAGAACCATACGTGAGCCAAGCTGTTCGCATCACCAAAGCGTGCACAGCCTTCGCCGTCATTGCTAGGTAACCTGTGCTAGTTCTCCTAATGCTAGCGAGGTAATGGTAATGCTACCGATATACGTAACCATCATCTCCTGACCATCGAGGATTTTTGTATGTATGTACGCAGCGACGGGCTATGGGACGTCATCAGCACGAAAAGGGCGGTACAGCTTGTCGTGGAGGTAAAAGATCTTGACGACCGTTTCGTCCGCCATTGTTCTGGCATGCAGTGGCCTTCACTGTCGTCCCTTGCCTTCCCCTCCACAATATAATCTGCAGGGAAAAGAGAGGAGGAGCTCTAGCGACGCCGCTGAGGCGGCCAGAGTAGCCAGCCGTGTGCTGGACGAAGCTCGGAGTCTGCGAACCAAGGACAACACATCCGTAATATTCGTAGATTTTGACGTCCTGAGAAGGGATCCCTGTATCTCGCCGGTTGATTGACATGGCAGATTCTGGAGGCAGCTTCCCATGGATCGTCGTCTTCCTGGCTGCTCTATTAATTATAGCTCCCAAGTTTTGTTGTGTTTTCAGTGAGATGATGTGGTGTAGGAGGCAGAGTGCGTGCATACCGTGTAATCTGGTGCATGCCTTTTAGAGTCTCCTCTCTCTCTCTCTCTCTCTCTCTCTCTCTCTCTCTCTCTCTCTCTCTCACCCTAGTTGATGAACCGATGATCACCCATCATCCAGGAATGGCTTAACAAATCTCCATTAACTGTGAAGTCATTCGCGATTTTTGTTAGACCGTTTGCGCGTCCAATTTGCAGTCCAAGGGACGAGATGGAGGCAAGAGAAAGTTGCTTGGTGGTTTCAGTTTGTGCACAGATCTGGGATCAGAAGGCACAGGCTGCCTGCCTGACGGAAATGGGATGCTGTGGAGACTGGCAATGTATCCCAGGATGGAAGGATGAGGGTGGAAGCCGTGCAGCCCCAGAATTCAGGAAAAACAGCAAGTGGTTGGAGCTAGCTAGCTACTACTGTTGTAGTAGGTGCCTGCAAGATCGTTACGCAAATACACAGGTAAAAAGAAAACAGTACGTGCAAAAAGGTGATAACAACTAGCTAGGCTTTATACATCACCACAAGTCCACAACACAGCGTACTGTTGCAGAGAGAAACATCACTGCCAACGAGCGCCTGTCAATGAGTGTTCACCAGGACGATGTCAAGGTCCTCTCTTTGCATTGCCCGTACATCTAGTTGGAGTGTTTGGTTCCTACTTCGACTAAAATAAGTATTCCAAATAGGATTTCTAGGGACTACATTTTAGTCATGTTTAGGAGAGCGACTAAAGGAACCATTTAATAATATGCCACATTAAATATTTTTGATGACATGACATAGTATTTAAGGGCATGTACAACCTAGACACTGCTGTACGATACTCCAAATATAAGATACAATTAAAACACAACATAATACAATGGTCATGTCTAAAACATGTGTCTTACCATATTCATTGTACCAATCAGAGCATTCAATAAATTAAAGTGATCAATCAGCTAGTCTCCTGTCTCGAACATAGAGCTAAGACACTGTGTCTTCGTCAAGATACATGTCTTGAGTTTTTTCACATTCACCCTCTAGACACACTTTAAGATACATCTTAAGATACCTATTGTACATGCCCTAAGAGGATTGAGTTTTATTGGGACGAAACCACGTCGGCTGGTTTCCAAGGTCTTGAAAACTGTATGAACCCTTTTATTGATAGTGATCTGTTTCACTTCACATATTTTTTACTAACTTCTATTGGTTATTGAGCTGCGGTATTTAATTGATATGTTAGTCTATAAAGGCATGTACAACCTATTTAATATGGAGTCTCTTGAGTGGTCTCTAATGGGCTAAGTGAAAAAAAATACAAGAGACAAGCACTTCGCGAAGAGTCCGTCTCTTCACAACTTTCCATACAATGTGTCTTTTATCTGTACTAGCTGAATACCCGTGCGTTGCAACGGGAATATATAATACGAGTATACTACAATAACTTATATACAAAAAATTTAAGTTGAAAATATTATTCAAACAAAAGAAATTGCATGAAAGGCTCTTCTTTAAATACTACTCCCTCCATCCAAAAATATAATTCAAGAATTTCGGTGATACTTATCTACTATTACGCATTGTGCAAGGGTAGCAGGTGGGTTTGGCGAGAGATGTAGTAGATGTGTTTTTGATATTATAGATGTAGATATAAACACACATGTGGTGTAGTGGTAGCTACCACTGGCATTTGCTTGAGAGGTCGTGGGTTCGAATCCCCTTGGGGCCATGTGTATTTTTTTAATTTTAGCTAGGCGTTGGCTACACAGAGAACATAGGAATGGACTGTGCGTGGGGAGGAGGGAATCGGAATGGGCAGGAGGGAATCGGAAAGGCAGAATATAGAGAACATGGGAATGGACTGTGCGTGGGGAGGAGGGAATCGGAAAGGCAGAACACGGAATGGGCAGAACACGGAATGGCAGACTACTATTGCAGTCTTAATAGTAGTAGAGATTTAAGATGTAGGTCTTAGGATTATATCATGCTGTCTCTTAGCCATCTCTTATACTTAAAAAACTAAACTGGTGTCTCAGGTTTGTACATGCTCTAAGAAAGTGCTGGAAAGAGTGCGACGAGATTCCCATTTAGAATAAACTTGAGCTTAAAAAACAAGTTTGGGTTCCTATAAAACGACACTGTATGGAGTACTAAACAGACGGATCCAACCAACAAATTCCTTTCACATGCACCTACTTGCGCTACCTCGACCGACCTCCTCCTTCCCCTACCCACCCCACCCCACCCCACGTGCCCTCGCGATTTGGTACGGTGCATGAGTTGGCGGCGCGCGCTAGCTCCTTCCCCTCCCCCTCCCCTCCCCTCCTCAAAGCCCAGCCACCAGTCAGTCAACGCGTTGTACACTGCCATCCTTTCCCTCCTCAAAGCCTCAGACGACCCTCACCAACTCGCTCACGCTCGATCACTGAAGCAGCACACAGCACAGCAGCAGCAGCAGCAGCAGCAGCAGGTAGCCATCCCAGCCATGGCGGCCGGCGGAGGCGGAGGCGGAGGCGAGGCCGCGCAGAAGGCGCTGCAGTCGGTGGCGCAGAGCACGGGGTGGACGTACAGCCTCCTCTGGCGCCTCTGCCCGCGCCAAGGGTACGCCTTCTTCCTGCCTGCTGCTCCATCGCCGTCCCAACTCTCGTCCGTGCTAATAAAGCGCTGTCTGACTAATCGATCTCATCAGCGCGCTGGTCTGGGCGGAGGGCTACTACAACGGCGCCATCAGGACGCGCAAGACGACGATGACGACAGTGCGTCAGCCGGCGGGCGCGGAGGACGCCGGGGACGAGGAGACGGCGCTGCGCCGCAGCCGGCAGCTCAAGGAGCTCTACGACTCGCTGGCGGCGGGGGAGGCCGCTTACGACGGTGGTGGAGGAGTCGGCGGCCCACAGCAGCAGCACCAGCAGCAGGTGGCGGTGGTGCCGCCGCCTCGCCGGCCCGCCGCCGCGCTGGCGCCCGAGGACCTGACGGAGACGGAGTGGTTCTACCTCATGTGCACCTCCTACTGCTTCCCTCCTGCCGTCGGGTAAACCGGCTATATAGCCTATATACATGCTTTGCTTTGCATTGCATGCTACCCTCACGAATCTACAGAATGAAGCACAGCACAGGGAACGAACGATCGAGCTCAAGATCTCCAGATATGCAAATAAATAGACCGGCTCTATGCTGTTCTGTATTTACTAATACTTTTTTTTTTCTCTCATCCATGTTGTTTCACAGGTGATGATGAACCAAAATACCAAATGTTCGTTCCTTCTAATTAAGCACCACATGTACCAACGACCCTCTGAACACTGCGCTGTTTGTTTGGGCTTTTTTCAGTTTCTGGCCAAAAAAAGCTGCTATGAACTGCCAAACGTCCCAACTTTTCAGTCCGTTTCTATAAATATTGTTTTAGTAAAAACCATTCAAAATCAACATGAACATATAATCGGTCAAGTCGTCACGATAGTATGATTCCATCGCTATCTAGATCTTGAACCACTTTATCTTCTTCTGCACGTAATCCCACGATACTTAGGCTGTCTCCAACAACGTCCTCTATATCCATTCTCTATATCCGTCATTTACAGTCTCCTCTAAAAGATTCCATTCTCTATATCTCCTTCCTCTCCAACAACGTCCTTTAAATCACGTCCTTTATACGCAAATACCTATATTAGAGATATTTTTTATTTTTTTACATACGTATTTGTCATACTCTAAAATGTTTTATACATATTTTAGTTTTGCTAAACCAATTATTTAAAGTATTCAAATGGATAAAGGATCGTTTAGAGAAACTCTATATATAGAGAATCCAGCAACGTCCTCTAAATTTAGAGGACCGTTTAGAGGACACTGCTGGAGAGCGTAGAGGACCGTTCGATCCTCTAAATTTAGAGTACAAGAGGCTTTAGGGGCTCTTGTTGGAGTCAGCCTTAGATTCTTTCTATAGCCAGATTCTCTTCACAAGCAAATTCTCAAAAAAAAACTGGTCAGAAAAAAACTGAATCAAACAAGCCCATTATTGTCCCTGCTGGCGAGCTAAATCTTACCAGCAAACTAGTATACAAAAAGGCCATCATAGAAAATTACCGGAACACATGTTTTTTGTGACATTATTGTTTTTTCTTACCAGCATGCATCAATGAATTATAGAATGTCAAAGCACAAACATTTAATATCATATAACAAACAGATAATGTTCTTTTTTTTGTTGTAACAAGAGAAGCTTCCATGTATAAGTCATATACATGTGTAGTGCTTCCACGTTTCAGGTTGCCCGGGGAGGCGTTTGTAAGGAGAGCTCATGTGTGGCTATGTGGGGCAAACAAAGCTGACAGCAAGGTGTTCTCAAGAGCAATTCTCGCTAGGGTACGCATACCGTCTCCATTCTCTTCTATATCTTTTTTTTAAAAAAATGTTTGGTACTCTTCTAATCGCAAATATACTTGCCACATTCAATAACATCATATTGTGGCCCATGTGTTGTGAATTGTGATGCAGCAAAATTAGTTTTACTATTGTTTTTTTTAAACATAGCACCTGTAGATTATTAACCCTCTCTTACATAAAATGTGAAAGAATATATAATAAAGACAGTGACGGATCCAGAGGGGGCTAGGTGGGCTCCAGCCCCCGCCTGCGGCTTACAAGTAGAAGGGAGTAAGAGAGAGGAAGAAAGAAGATGAGAAAGAAGGAGGAAGGGAGAAAGGAGAAGGGAGAGGAAGGAAGAAAAGGGGAAAGGGAGAGAAAGGAATAAGAAGGTGAAGAGAAAAAGAGGAAGAATATGAGGAAAAAAAGATAGTTAGCTTCTACCCCTTTGTCATGGATTCTGGATCCGCCACTGAATAGAGATGCTATGTATATGCAGGCTCATTCCTCGTTCGAACAGATTTTGGACGGGGTGGAACATCTATATTTCAATAGAAAAAATAAATATATTTGTTGAAATTGCACCCACAAGAATATGCAAAAAAAGAACAAAGTCAAGGCACTTTTTGACCCTAGTGAGTAGTTTGCTGTGTGTGAAAATTATAGTGAGTTTAGAAAAAGGATAAATTTGAAAAAAATAACCTTAATGAACATATACCTATTCTATTTCAAATTATAAGTCGTTCTGTCTTTTCTAGATATATAACCTTATTATGTATTTAGATATAGTCTATATCTAGATATACAATAAAAGTATTATATCTAAAAAAACTTAAAACATCCTATAGTTTAGAACGAAGGGAGTAGTTAGCTACGCACGACAAAATATAAGCTTATGATTGTAGTAGAACTTAAAAAACATTGTTTTCCTTTCAAGATATGAGTATGAAGCTCAAATAATTGTTTATCGATATCCAAAAGTAGTATTCCCTTCTTTGCCCCATGATAGAGAATTGAAGGTACTAACTAATTCTCCATTTATTACGCTTTTCATGTGGAACATCAAAAATGTTGGTGGCAACAAATATCAGAGTGCAGGTATCCAGGTATTAAAATTCACCTCTAAAACTACTTCTTATATGGTTTTTATTGTATAAGCCTTAAGAAGTATTGTTTTGCCATTCAATGCTAGCTAAAGTAAAATCACTTCTAGCATCACAACAACGTTTTAGCAAATAAGTAAGTCTTCATTTGCATTGAACTTATACTATTTTCAATATTCAGCAATTGCATGACGTACTTCTACTAAATATTGAGTCTCGCTCAGGCATACGATGCATGTGCGTATCACTACCGGAATTTGGCTCTTTGCCGAGTGCCATATTCTTTGCCGAGTGTTTTATTTTGGGCACTCGGCAAAGAGCTCTTTGCCGAGTGCCACGCAAAAAACCCTCGGTAAAAGAAAACACTCGGCGAAGAAGGTCTTTGCCGAATGTTTTATTTTTGACACTCAACAAAGAGTTTCTTTGCCGAGTGTCTTTTTTTGACACTCGGCAAAGGGCTCTTTGCCGAGTGTCACAAATACAACACTCGGCAAAGAGCTCTTTGCCGAGTGTTTTTTCTCCAACACTAGGCAAAGACAATTTAAAAATCACATTTTAAAGTAGTAAATTAATTCAAATGAAAAAGTTTTCAACTACAAATTTGTATAACTCATCATGATGTACAATTTATATATTGAACATTTCTTCATATGACAAAATAAAAATAAATTTGTTCATAAAACCTATATCTCTCTCGTAGTTTCATGTATAGAATTTGTGCATATTGTTAGAACCATCATCTGAGATAAACAAATTACCAAACAACCAAAATAAACTTTGTAGATCTTGAGAAGTTATAGAAGTTTATAGTTGACAACTTTTTCATTTGAAGTCATATTGTCAACGAAAACTACGTCTGAATTTAAAAAATTTAAAATGTGAATTTTAAAAACGACTTCGAAAGGAAAAACCACCAACATGAAAGTTGTAGGTATTGAAGAGTTATGAAACTTTGTAGTTGACAATGTTTTAGTTTGAAATCATCTTGTTATGCAAAACTATGTTTGAATTTTGAAATTTGAATTTTTCAAACTGTCTCGGATGGAAAAACCACCAAAATAAAAGTTGTAGGTCTTGAAATATAATGAAACTTTGTAGTTGACAATTTTTTGATTTGAAATCATCTTATCATTGAAAATTTCGTGTGAAGTTTTTAAATTTAAAATTCAAATTTTATAAACGGTCTCGGATGTAGAAACTATTAAAATAAAACTTTTAGATCTCAAAAAGTTATGCAACTTTATAGTTGGTCACATTTTCAAATGAACTCATTTAGTGCCTTAAATAATCAAATTACTCTCGATTTGTTATAGTACATGGGGAATGGAAACGTAATATAAACATAATTGGTGTAGTAGTGTAGTGGTATAGGAGGATATGCGCGAGAGAGAGGTTGCGAGTTCGAATCTCACCATTTACAAAACATATAAGTTTGATTCAAAATAATAGTGAAAAATGATATGGCAAGTTTGATTCAAAATAATAGTGAAAAATGATAGGGCAACGGGTAAGGTAATAGGGTAGGGTTGGAGAGTTGTTCCTAGAATTTAAAAAAATATTTTGCTGTTTTTTTTTAATTTTTTCGATTCTTAATTTGCCGAGTGTTTTTCTTTGCCGAGTGCTTTTTGACACTCGACAAAGTCTTTGCCGAGTGTCCGAAAAAAAGCACTCGGCAAAGAACCCTTTACCGATGAAATTTTTGCCGAGTGTTCTTTGCCGAGTGTAAAATAGCCTTTGCCGAGTGTCTTAGACACTCGGCAAAGAACACGATTTTGGTATTGGTAGTGTATGTGTTGACTTTGATCTTAATAATGCAGACAGTAGCATGCATTCCAGTCGACGATGGTGTCCTGGAAATTGGAACTACAGAAAAGGTCAGTAGTGAGTTAATTATGCATTTTAGATATTACAGTCGTCAATCCCTCATCTGTTAATGTTCTACAAACTGATCAATAATACTTACATAAATTCAATTAGTATTTTCGATAATAAAATTAATAAATCAAACATATATATGGAGATGTCGGAAAACAATAGGGATCTAACAAATCTATTAATAAGTTTCAGGTAGAAGAAGACATTTTCTTAATTCAACATGTAAGGAACATCTTCGTGGATCAACATGGCGCCCACATAATGCCTACCACCCTTTCAGGGTATTCAACTAATTCCACCCCAACCACACAGCTTAATCATCAGCCATTCCAGACAAAAACAGGAATCAGTCTCAATCTAGGAGACGAGCATAATCGTGAGATGGAAGATGATGACGACGGCAGGATTGATTTAGAGAACAATACTGAAAATGATTCAACAAGGCGGCATTTGCCACAGGACGCTAGTGTAGGCAATGAGCTGGAAACGCTCAATGCAGAGAGCAGTGGGCCGATGCTGATTGCTAATCTGACAGCGCAGGATGAATATGGTCCGTTGCATCGTTTTCACAGTGAAGACCTAAGCAGTAAATACCTACAGTCACCAGGTAACATGGACCTGTGTACATATTATTAATTAGCCTTGCAGTAAATAATTTCAAACTCCCTGTTCGCTTCCTTCTAACATTATATAATCCAGCTTATATATTATATATCTGTTTACAGATTATCATAATCTATACATCTAGATTATATAACTCATCTAATAATCTGTGTTGTTTGTTTGTCTCTTAACTTATTTAAGCTAGATTATATAATCTAGAGGGTAAACAAGCATGGCCTAAAATTAAAGTAGATACCTTAAATTGAACTAGTGCATATCAATCTCATTTCCCATTTTATTTACCAGTCTTGGGTGGTTTTGCTTACGTGGTGGCCGGGCCCACATATCAGATGGTATCTCCTACGTAGACATGTCCAAACGGGCCGCCCGGCCCGGTCCGGCCCGAGCCCGGTGAAGCCCGGCCCGTTTTGGGCCCGGCCCGTCAGGCACGATTAAAAAACCGGGCCGGGCCGGCTAAGCACGCGGGCTCAATTTCTTGTCCGAGCCCGGCCCGCAACGGGCCTAAACGGGTCGGGCCGGCCCGTTTAGCACGAAAAAAGCGGGCCGAAAAGCGGGCTATACGGGCCGAAAAGTACGTTTTAGTGTAAAAAAAGCGGGCTTAACGGGCTTAGAGCTAAACGGGCCGTGCCGGGCTAGCCCACCGTGCCTAATTTCCTGTCCGAGCCCGGCCCGCTTATTCGTGCCGGGCCGGCCCGGGCCCGCATATAACCGGGCCGTGCCGGGTTCGGACCGGGCCCAAAAAGCGGGCTTCGTGCCGGGCTCGCGGGCCTCGTGCTTATTGGACATCTATACTCCTACGTACCCTCTTATATAAAAATTCATGTTTTTTCATAAAAAGACGGTGAATATGGATATTATATCAAAATTAGCTCTATACGATCTACAACTTCTTCGTTGTCAACACATTATTTATTTGGGATCTTTTAGAGGCTCGAAACGACCCTAGGATGTTGCCATGGTCTATAATAAAGTTATAGTTCTCAATACGATTTGTAGATTTATTTTTGATATTTTTTTATCTAAAAAATCTAGAGGCCTAAAATATTCATTTTAAGTCGTTAGCTTTTGACAACCAATTTTATTTTTTTTCAAACGAACTTATATATTGACATGTTCTATTATTTACAACTTGAAAACACTTAAGATGAGGCAGTTAACAAAAGTTAAGAGACAAATATCTCAGCTGAGAAACTGGAAATAATACTAGCTTCTAAATTTTTGTAGAGCGAACACTGTGCAACTGGAGTTTTTTTTTGAAGCTTCACCATGCAATGCAACTGGTGACCTTAACGAGACTAGCAATAAAGCCATGGCTAACACCGAACCCGGAGAGGGAAGGGGTCGATGGCGACGGTGCGAGTGAAGGGAGGGAGCGACGACGGTGCGAGTGAAGGGAGGGAGCGGCGGGGTCGTAGGAAGGAACGATGGATTATCTAAATAATATTGTCTATTGGATTTAAGTGAGTAAAAAATAATGAGTTATCTAACAATCTGAATCGTTGGTTTTGATGATGTGTTAAGTCTAGAAGTAATTTATTTGGTGCATTTAGTAATTGTTATGGACGTGAGATGATTTGGTTAGGTAGGTTTTGCAAAGTTTAAACTGGTAGATTATATAGATGTACAAATGAAAAAAAGGAAATTCTAAAAGTTGTACGAACTTAGATATTGTGTGATAATCCATCATGATACTAATACTATAATCTGAAAAATAAACAACTTAGATATTGTGTGATAGTCGAATACAGATATCTTCAATAGTTCTATCAGATTTTTTTTATTCAAAACGAACATTACATTTTTTTCACCCTCTATTTACTCTCTATGAATCCATTTGCTCTTCCTTCCAGGGGCAGAAGATCAAGCAGCAGTAGCGGAAAACACACACTACATCGAAACGGTCCTTAGAATCCTACGGTTCAACGCGTGCCGGCAAACGCGAGCAGCCTCCTCAAACATCGCCAAAACCTACCTGGCACTCTCCAAGAACTCGCCATTCTCAAGATGGAACTGGAAGCGCAAAGGAATAAGCAGCATGATGATCGCTGAGGGCACCCCGCAGAGGATGCTCAAGAGCGTCCTGCTCGGTGCTCCTAGCAGCAGCAGTCACCGGAGTCACAGAGTAGAGGTCCAGTCGTCATCACCTGAGCCGAGGGGTGACGATGGCGAAGGCACGAGCCGGTCTCGGAGAGGTCCGGTGCCGTCCCAGACAGAGCTGAGCGCCAGCCATGTCCTCAAGGAGCGGCGGCGGAGGGAGAAGCTCAACGAAGGGTTCGCCATGCTCCGGTCCTTGGTGCCGTTCGTCACAAAGGTGCGTGTGCGTGCGTGCGTCGTATCTAAATGCAAGACAAACTCGTGTTACAGTTACAGCCTACATGCTACAGCTAGCAAGCAACTCTTTTGTTTTGTCTCTCCTATTCGCACCGCAGATGGACAGGGCGTCGATCCTGGGCGACACGATCGAGTACGTGAAGCAGCTACGGAGGCGTATCCAGGAGCTGGAGTCACGAGATCGGCTGGTTGGCAGCAACCAGAAGACGACGATGGCGCAGCCGCCGCCGCCTGCAGCCTCAACGGAGGAGAGAGGTCGTCGTCAAACCAGCGGCGGTTACCTCGCTCGCGCAGCCGGTACAGGCAGCAGAGCAGCGGAGGCGAGCGGCAACAGCAACCTCGGGGAGGAGCCTCCGGCGGCGGCTGCGGGCGACACCGACACGGAGGTGCAGGTGTCCATCATCGGGAGCGACGCGCTGCTGGAGCTCCGGTGCCCGCACAGGGAAGGGCTCCTCGTCCGGGTCATGCAGGCGCTGCACCAGGAGCTCCGGCTGGAGATCACCTCCGTCCAGGCCTCCTCAGCTGGCGACGTGCTACTTGCAAAGCTGCGTGCAAAGGTTAGCGCCATGGAATGGAAGTATCATGGAAAATGCTGTTTCGATCTGCGATTCTTTTTCTATTCTCTTGTTGGGCGACAGAAGACAGATTGATTTCAGGTGTGCTTCTGAATGCTCAAGTGTTCTTGGATTGTCTGCTCCTGCTGCAGGTGAAGGAGGTGCATGGCAGGAGAAGCAGCACCACTGAAGTGAAGAGAGCAATTCACCTCATCGTTTCATCAGACTGGATATGCGAGAAGAATCCATGTGTAGCATAGTATTAAATACATATACAGACTATATGGGCCGGCCCAAATTTGCACACATACATCTTAACATTTTGCTAAAAAAAACATATAGCCCAACACTCCCCATCATATATCTATCGTTCTCATATTGCTGCATGCTATATTACACTATTTACTGCTGAATCCTTGGCAAAATAATCCGCTATTTGATATCTTTTGAGTTAACGTGACTCTACTGAAGAGTGAAGACCATCATTTATCTTAACAAAGGAGCGATCAATCTCCACGTATTATGTTGATAGCCTATTTGTTATAACGCAAAAACTTAAATGGTACTTTTCTTAGCATATTACTACCTCCATTCTCAAATACTTGATAGCGTATAGTTCATTTGTGAACTAAAAACGACAAATAAAAAAAACGGAGGGAGTAACTCTTAACAGAAGTATCCTAACCCAAAACATGACACTTAGTGTAAATAGCACTATTCTACTTTACATTATATGTCAAAGGAGATAATTTTTTTTGCCTTTTGCTCCTCCAAGATATCAAGTTTCCCCCAGCAAAAACACAATATTATGAATTCATCGATCTTATATACTCAAGACAACTTGCTAATCAACATCGCAATAATCTTCTATATATGTTTAGATGATCATGACTCTTGCACATGATGAGGCCCTTTCTAGGGCTACTCTTCATATATTATAGTATCCGAAACAAACATTGAAATGCCCACTTCTTGGACAATGCATGTACCAACTCACAACAGTCACTGCTTGTGAAATGCCATGTCTTGTATGGCATAAGTAGATAAGCTTCCTGCAAGACTACTTTGGTATGTCTCTTTATTCACTGGATCACCTGATTTAGCATATAACTTGTGGTTTGGATCAATAGACATTGATACAATATCACACCCGATTTTAAGAAGACAACTGAATGCAAACCATGTATGTACCAAAATTAATTTCACATATACAACGACATCATCAGTGAAAGTATCATCACAAATTACTTTAAATAAATTATAAAAATATATTATTATAGACCACAGTCATAGAGGAAGCGAATTAAACTTAACGAATAGCATGTATAGCTAATAAACCCTAGCTCCAAACGTATAGAATAAAGCAATGCATATAAAGGCTCTTTATAGTGGACTAGTTGAGCATTGGCATTTTAGTTGATCTAGTCATCATCATTATTGTTGCTAAGGTGAAAGCACAACCTTCCAAATTTCCATGAACATAGAGTAAATGTATTTGAGAACCAACCTAAATCATAGTATGAGAAACTAATCTATGAGAAAACTCCAAGTGGTTCTTAACTATGAGCCTGACCGATATACCACTTTTAATACTTAGCAGAGATTGTACACTTTACCCATAAGATATGATTTCCCCTTTGTGTGGGTTTATCTGACCCTTACTTCTGAGGTGAGTGATAGGTACTTCACTATAAGGTCATTCCTTACATAGTCATATGGATGTTTTCAGGGTAGTATCCAAAGGGTGACTATCCAACCTTTCACGGCACTTGGCACCTGACGGTCTATACCCTGGACCCCCTGCACCACGTCGGGTAAGCATCCACTCATCCAAGATCTTAAGTCTACTTTGGCCAAGCACAGAGCACACTAAAATCTTGGTGTTTACTCGACGAGCCATTCCTTATGGTGAGGTACTTTGCATATGGTAACCCTATGCACAAGCCTCCATTGCCATGTTGCTAACAAGAAAGCTTTAATTATCATTGTTGCATATGAGAGATAATCAAGATTAATCATAACCATCATCAATATATTATTAAAGGTAGAGTACTAACAAAATACTAACATATCAATCTAAGGTTTTGTATAAATGTAAAACTTGGCTAGTCATCCTTAGTAGGAGCGACCAAAATTAATGCACTACAATAAATGAATTCAATTTATGGGTCTGCTCAAATACTAATTGCCTTGCTCCTCAAAAGCAGGGTCTTGTCCTTCCCAAGATTGCTCTTCGTTTGACACGTTCTACTCATCGCCTATACGTTACACACATCAAGCAATAAGAACAAGAGAGGACAAAACAATACAGTACACCAAACATAAATGACAAAGATTCAAAAGAAATTTAAAAACAATCTAGGATTTGCGACGTGGTTACAACAAGATTGCCGATAATAGAATTAAAACAAAACATACATACTGATTTGAAGAAGACCACACAGTGCACACACATATTAAATTAATCTATAGAACTAAGATTGAGGGCAGATAGAGATCTAAACAATATAAAGCAGTTGAGTGGTGGTCACTACCGGAATCCGGCTCTTTGCCGAGTGCTTTCTATCAGGCACTCGACAAAGACGTCTTTGTCGAGTGACGTACCCGGCAAAGTACTGCTCTCGGTAACGACAGCGTTTACCGAGAGCAGGACTCTTAGCACAGAAATACACTCGGCAAAGAAATCTTTGCGGAGTGCCGAACACTCGACGAATGACAGCGCTCGGCAAAGGGCCATCAGCAGACGTCCATAGCTAACGGCCGTTATCTTTGCCGAGCGCCAAGCTTCGGCACTCGGCAAAGAAGCTTCTTTGCGGAGTGTTTTTAGTCTAACACTCGGCACAGTACGCTTTGCCGAGTGCCATTCCTAGATACTCGGCAAATTATATTTTTATTTTCCCAACCAAACTTTTTGTGGTATGTTCCTACACTATGTACACCTACATATACCATTTTGGCACAATTACAAAAGTGTTTTCTATAACTATTAGATTTAGTTTGGTTAATTGATTTTTTTCGGAAAATTCACATTTGAACTGCAAGTCACTCGAAACATGGAAAATTGTGCATGCAAAAATGATATGCATGTTATTTAGCACAAGTTACGACGGATTTTAGGAATAGACCGAAATCCTCGAGCACCATGCTCATTAAACATGACTGTGAACTTGCTATCCAGTTGTTTAAAAATTGTATAAAACACAAACAAAGTCAGAAAATCATGAAACTTGTCCACATTTCATGATACCATATGTAGAGGCTGTGATAGAAATTTGAGAATGTTTCGAGAAAGTTGTGATGCACTATATATGTGTAGAAACCTAAGTGACCTACACATGAAATTATAGAGTTTCAATGTTGTTCATACCAGTCCAGCCGCCCACCTCGATGAACTTGTTAGGGGCAATCTCTTCTCTGTGCAATCTCTTTCTTAGTGTTGTTCATACTTTGTGAGATAACCCGGTCTGAACTTGTTAGATGTTGGTATTGCTTTGTGAGATACTTGAGACTTATGTTTTTCAGTGTTGGATACTATGTTTGTGTTCGAACATGTTGGTAATGCTGTGAGAACTTGTTGATTTATGGTGTTTGTGAGATATGTGATGTATATGTTATATCTGTGATGATTATGTGATATCTGTGCTGTATATGTGATATCTTTTGTTTTTTGGATGAAATAGCAAAAACAAATTAAAAAGGTGAATACTTGTCACTTTGCCGAGTGTAACACTCGGCAAAGAGGTGCTTTGTCGAGTGTCAGGGCCATAGCACTCGACAGAGAAGGAACACCTGTGCACCGGTAAAGCTTCTTTGTCGAGTGCTGTGACCCCTGACACTCGACAAATAAGGAAGCTTTGCCGAGTGCCTCCTAGAGCACTCGGCAAAGAAGCTGACAAAAGGCCTCGTTGGTAGACCCTTTGCTGAGTGCGGGCTAGTAGTGTATTAGGTGACACTCAGCAAAGCTAATTTCTTTGCCGAGTGTCAGGCGCTGTGATAGTCGCTTTTCTTTGTTGAGTACCGAGTGGCACTCGGCAAAGACTTTGTCGAGTGCCCGATAAAAAGTACTCGACAAAGAAGCCGTTGCCGATGTACTGTTCGCCGAGATTTCTTTACCGAGTGTCACACTCGGCAAGCGCTCGATCCCGGTAGTGTCATGAGCAGATTATATTAATCCATAGAACTATGCATGCTATGTTTCGAATATATTTATGATCTAAGGTCTTTGGATTGTACTATCGTGTAGTTTATTAACTGTCTCTTATACTTTGAAAACCGATCCAAAGTCTCTATTGTATATGCCCTTGCGCGCAATCTAGTACTAGGAGATAGATTGATGAGTACTAGAGGCAGAGCTAATAATGGTGGTCCTTCATTCGTTGTATTTACTTCTTGAAGCATTAGGCCCCGTTTCAATCTTATGGGATAAACTTTATCTTGCTGCTAAACTTTAGCTATATGAATTGAAGTGCTAAAGTTTAGTTTCAATTACCACCATTAGCTCTCATGTTTAGATTATAAATGGCTAAAAGTAGCTAAAAAAACTGCTAAAGTTTATCTCGCGAGATTGGAACATGGCCTTAATTCATATACTTTGTGCCACATTATGCTTGAATATTTCTAGCAATCAGCTGGGCTGCATGCAGCAACATGGCACGAACACAAGGAGACAAAAAACATATCCATGCACGCGCACGTCCCGATGCTTCTAGCTAGTACTACAGGCACTTTACCTATGCCACAGCACTCTGCATATTTTAGCTGTGTATATATGTCTGTTGGCGCCAGTATATTAAAGAAAACAAATATATGTAATATATATCATGGTCAGTGCCTTGTGGGCCGAAGGTACACAACACAATGCAACTTTCTCCTGGTGCGGCTAACCTACGCCTCTCGTTGCCACAACTGTTTCCCACGACCGCAGTTACCAGCTTGCCCACACAATTAATAATTAGAGCAAGTATAATAAATGACTAAACGCTGAGGTGGAGGAGAGAGAAAAAATGGGCTATAAACTTACAACCAACATAGTCAAAAAAACCAAGAAGCTTTGATAAGTAGAGTCATACATTAATAGTGAAGAGCTGACTACTATATGGATATGTGAAAGGAAAATGTGTCCTTGTGCCATTTCTATATTGTTTTGGTGATTATATACATAACACACTATGTGATAACTAACAAAAATGTTGAGCAAAGGTATATCTAGATGGATCAAGTATGAAGGTAATGTTGGTCACTTGTTCTCAAATGCTATGAGTTAAGAACAAGGCAACACAAATATTAATGGTTAAAGACCTTCGCCCTTCGAAGCATTATCTCCCTTAAGATATAATGATCTTTAGACGAAGGTCATGTAGGACATGCCTTCTTCATTTTAATATGAAAGAATACAAACAGGGACATATGAAACATAGAAAAAGCATGAATAACTATAATAAATGACTAGACGCTGAGGTGGAGAGAGAAAAAGTGGGCTATAAACTTACAACCAACTTAGTCAAAAAACCAAGAAGATTTGATAAGTAGAGTCATACATTAATAGTGAAGAACTAACTACTATATGGATATGTGAAATAAAAATGTGCCCTTGTACCATTTGTATATTGTTTTGGTGATTATATGCACAACACACTATGTGAGAACTAACAAAAATGTTGAGCAAAGGTATATCTAGATGGATCAAGTATCAAGGTAAGTTCTGGACACTTAGTCATTTGTTTTATGTGCTAAACATGCTTGTCTAAGTGCCAGAAACTTAATTGAGTGAAGTCCAAAGGGAGCAAAAGGACAATGTTCGGTGCACAGGCTGGCGCGTCGACGAACTCGCTGCTCTCGGGAATCGCTGGGGACGCTGCGGCTAAAATTTACCGGAGTGTCCAGTGAGCCAACAGCGTCCGCGCCAACGGTCGGCAGCACGATCAGCACGCAATCAACAGGTGACGCGTGGCCAGAGCCAACGATCACTAGGCCGCACCGGACACTGTCAGGTGTGCCAAGGGGACCACGACTGCAACGATCAGCTTTGCCAAACAAGGAAAGAAATTGTGCAGTGTTCATGTCCGGTGCGCCCACGGATAGAAGGCAAGAATTGCCTACAAATGGAGCTCCAATGGCTCCTAAATGTCTTGGGGCTATAAAAGGGACCTATAGGCACATGGAGCAGTAAATCAAGCCTCCATTGAACATCCTAAGACGCCTAGACTCCGCAAGCACACATCCGATTCGTTGTGTTTGAGATTTGAGCACTTGTTGAGCTGTGAACTCGCTGCACTGTGTTTGTTTGCTCGTTTTTTGACTTGTGTGCGTGGTGTTGCTGCGACTCTACTACTTATGTGTGTTTCTATTCCCTCCCTTACTTTTGTGGTTTTATTATGATCAATATTGTAAGGGTGAGAGGCTCCAACTTGTGAAGATTTCTCACAAAGGGAAACATCTGCTATAAGGAAGAAAACCGTGGTACTCAAGGTTGATCATTGGATCACTTGAGAGGGATTGAGTGCAATTGTTGATCGAAGGAGGTCACCACAACGTGGAGTATGCATTGGCCGGACCACGGGATAAAAACACCATGTCTCTTGTGTCACTTTTTGTTGTGACTAGTTTCTTTCTTAGAGTTCTCACTTAATCACTTGTGCTATTGTTCCTAAGTTCACTACTCATTCTAAAGGAACAATCAACTGAAGAGTTCTTTCTATAGCACCTTGGTTTTGACCTCACTAACATCTCATAAACCAAGTTTGTGTTTTTAAGTGTTGAATTTACAGGGTCACCTATTCACCCCCCCTCTAGGTGCTCTCAATATGCTAACAAGTATACTATAAGGTTGTCTTACCTACCATATCTCTCACCTCATCTCAATACACGATGGTTCACTTGTAGCGACTTACCGTTGTTTGCTAAAGACACCTTTATTGACATACAGTTGGTCGCTAAAGACAATTAGCAACCTATGAAGATGATCGCTATAACTATAAGTGTCGTTGCTAATATAAAAGTTTTAGCGACTGGCTTCTTTTTACCGACCAACCAATTATTGTACATTTAGCGACCAATGGTGGGTTGTACATTTAGCAACCAACAGTGAGTTGGTATACGGTACATTTAGCAACCAACATAAAGTTTCCTCTATTGATAGTTATTATTATCAATAATATACAGTTAATTAGCTTTTGACAATGACTGATCCACTAAATAGATATAAACACAAAAACACCACAAATCAGAGATTTTTACACACATAATCACATAAACATACACACTGAATAGACAAAGGATCGCATATGACAAAAGCATACATAGGTCTGCCCCTTTTATTCATCATTCGAACTTCATACGATAAAAGCATATAAGTACAATGCATATATAAGATGATACATGGACAAATGAAAGCTCAGATTATAGATATATACATCCTACCAGCTCCATTATGCCTGATGACGACACTGAGCGTCGGACCCCTAGCCTCGTGTCACACCCGGTTTTGAAGGTAAACCGAATGCGAACCATGTACGTGCCAGGATCAGAAATTCACGTACACAGCGATTACATAAATGACTCATCATAGCACAATGCTTCGAATAACAATAAAGATAAGTAATAATATGAAAGACTAGAGTCTTTTACATAATATAATCAAAGTACACAGAACAGAAACGTAGCCAACGTAAATAAACCCACCACAGGCAGCTGACTGGGGGAGGTCGCTAGCCTAATCCTCGAACTCGTCAAAGTCCTGGAACTCCTGGAGATTCGCCTCGACGCCTTCTTCTTTACCTGAGCATAGATTGCACCAAAGGCAACCTGGTGTTTTGTGAAAGCAAGAGTGAGTACACATCAACGTACTCAGCAAATGTCCTGTTTGGCTGTAGTGGACTAGCTTTATTTGGGGTTAAGGTCAAGCAGTTGCTTTTAGTTGGTCAGGTTATTATTACTCATTGAGAACCAGGTTTTAACATTAACCCAAGTTATTAACCCAAAGTACCCTTTCCAAACGGAAAGAATACCACTTACCATTACCATAGTCATAACCATCATCCTTGTCACCACCTGTAAACCAACCATCTCTAATCAAGTATCTCTAATCAAAGAGGATCCCAAGGCTGCTCATAACCGTGAGCACGGCTGATATATCAGTTTCTAACACTCTACAGAGGTCGCACACTTTACCCACGAGTCATGATTCCATTTCTGCCTGGGGAGAGCTAATCCCCATTGATCACTTCCTAGGTGGTCCGGCAGGGTATCATTACGTAGCCTTTACAAAGATTTCCCAGAGGTCATAGCCGCCCGTTAGGTTTCTCCAGTTTGATAAACACAGTACATCTCCCCAAAGGAAGGGTGACTAACAAAACCAAATCAAGAACCTCTGCAACCAGCCTCGGCAGAGCAAGTACTGTGCCCGGACCCCATTGACGGCCCTACGGCGAAGCCAACTACTCCTCTGGTTCCTCTAATTAATCAGCTAAGGGCGTCCCATTCCACCCTCATGGTTGCACTGTTATCCCGGGTTGTCACTCCCCAAACAGGTCCTTACGGAGAGGCACTCAGGAAACAGCCTGAGCCCCCTAAAGTATCACAAGAACATCATCGGGATAACATCATAGTATCATAAGTATTCACATCATGTTCATTGATTCAAGTAAAGCAATAGCATAATGCTAACCATGATAACCCAAAAGGTAAACAAGGATAAGGTAAATGGAAAGCTAGTCAATCCTTAGGTTTCAATTAAGTAATGCGGGACAGTGCATTAAAAGTGAATGGGACATAATGGGTCAGAGGACACTTGCCTTCACCAAATAGATGCTCAGGGTCTTCAGCCTCGTAGAACTCGAAGAGTTCGATCACTTGGTCGCCAAAGCTTGATCGTCGATTCCTCGAAGCTCGAAAATGGATCGCAGTCTATTCGCGACGCGAAGCGAAGACGAACAAGCACCAGCAAACAAACATATACATATGCATAAGAACATTACACCATACAAAGGAAAACATAATCAAAACATGCAATACGAAATAGAGCGCGTTACTACAGTCACGCGAGGAAAAAGAAACGCGACGGTCGAGGCTACGGTCGAGAAGTTATCGTGTCCATACTAAGCGAGTATTAATCATAACATTTAGTTTGATCTAATTATATTAATCAATATTTATTAAAATAAAACTAGAGCTGTTGCACAATTTTAATTAGCTGACCACACTAACGATTCTTAGTTAAATAAGTAATTTAAATAACAACAGCGACTCTAAGCAGAACGAATTAGCAGAGCGAGACGAAACACGTAACGCGTGAAACATCACGACAGCGTGCAAACGACGCACGGACACGCGCGACGTAGCACGCCGACGATACACGAACAGCACGCGCTACGAGCGTGAACGAAGCGTGAACCAGCACGCCGCCATATGCTGAACAACACGCGCGATAGGCGAGAAAGCTAAATCGGTGACGTGTTTATACTAAACAAGTCTTAATTAGAATATTAGTTCGACATAACTATAATTACATGAATTGACATTATCATATCAAATATAAATTAAAACTAATATTTAGCTTTGACTAACTTACTATTTTAATAGTGGACGATTAAACAAATAGTTAATTAATTGACATTAGAGATTATAATCGAACGGTTTAATATCACGCCCGGACAGCGAGCGACACGCGAAACAGCATGCGACAACACGTGATTCATACGCGTGGCGCAAACACGCGAAGGAACGACGTACAAGCAGCACGCGGATGACACGCGAAACAGCATGCCACCGCGTGCGAAATAGCCCGCGCGACAGGCAGAGAAAAACTAATTAGATATCGTGTTTAAACTAAACAAGTATCAAACAAATAAAAAGTATTTAAGTTAATATTAACCAGGTTATTGTTTATTTATAAAAGCGCAAGTTGACAACTATATATTTAATTTAATTGAAATATTAATCTAATAAACATTAGTCGACCAAATATTAAATAAATTATTTAAAATATGTGACCTGATGAATTAATGTTATTAACATGTGGATAATGTCGTTACAAATCTAACGCAATTTAAATGATGCGAAACAGACTTAAAATACAAAAGATATCACATTTTTATTAACTCTCGGATTTAAATGGTGTGGCGCAATTCTATCGGTTGAACCATTTGCCACACAATGGGCCACACGAAGCGCAGCCATAAAAGATCAAAGGGGTGGGATCAAAATGTGGCTATTGTCTTCCTCCTCACGATCAAGAAACAAATCTTCCTTTTCTCTCACCTTTCTCCATGAAATACCAGCAGCAAGCAAAGGGGTCGGCCATGGGAGGGAGGTGCTCGGCCACACCTGTGCGCGCAGGGGCCAGGGAGGCGTGGCCCACTGCAGAGCGCAGGGCCCGAGCAGGGGCTCGGTCGGCTCAGCCGACACCGCCAACGAGGCTTTGGCCATGACGCTGCTCGGCCATGGATGGCAAGCACGTAGGGCGAAGGAGGATGTACTCACCTCGAGATGATGACGAACGGTGAGGTGAGCACCAACGACACGAACGCGGCAGCGCTCGGCGAGCTTGGGACCGTGCAGCAGGGCCCTCGGCCGAGGTTCAGCGCTAGTGGCCATAGAGCAGGCATGACGGTGCTTCGGCCGTCCGGCGCGCAGCAGCAGCTACGTACGCGACAGCAAGCGTGGTGAGGGCGCTGGGCGGCCAACGTGGAGACGGCGAGAGGAGAGGAGGCAGGCGGGGAGGAATGGAACGAGCGTTCAGAGGGGAGGTTACGCGCTGCCCACGATCGTGGTCAGGAATCAGGATGAACGAGAAGAGAGGAGTGGGGAGAAAGAGATGACGAGTGGGCCCCGCAGCAATTTTTTTTGTGTGGGAGCGAGGCGCGCAGCAACCAGGTGATCGGACGAGTGGAAAATGATTGTTTTTCCTTTTTAATTTATTTTTTTCCTTCTACTCTCTCTCTCTCCTTTTCTTACTATTTCAATTTGAGTTCCTATTTAAATGTACATTTCACAAGATCGCTCATTAATACAGAAATAAATATATACTCTAGCATGATGCAACCATCAAACTTCTCTAGGATTTTATTTTATTATGCTAAAAACTTATATATATATATAATAAAATAATTATCCATAATTTAGAAAAAAGAGAAAAACAGGTAAAGGAGAGGGTAACACCTGAATTTGGTGAATATTTAAAAAGAAGTTTTATACCTCTAAAATCAGGGTGTTACAAATCTAACCCCCTTAACAGAATCTCGCCCTCGAGATTCAAGAAGAGGCTAGCAAGAACAACAAAGCTGGTTCATCGATTGTCCAAGGCTTTCTTGAGTTAACTTTGACTCGGTAAGCTTAACTTGCGAATTGGTTACTTTGACCTTCCGATGCTCGAGACCAATCGATACAATTCTTGAGGATCCCTTGGACCTGTGGGTTAGGACCCACACACGCTTTCGCTATGCCACTCTGATTTTGTTGGTTGATGTTGATCACATTGTCTTCATTGGGGTTAGCGGCTAACCCCCTTAACAGAAGCGTTGATATGCACTTGGTGAAGATGTTGTCGACTTTGATCTTAACTGATTAAGAGAGGGCTGAGAATGCCAACCGGACAGGCACAAGAGGAGAGGGTATAGATAGAAAAGGTAAGCATAGATGGATTAAAGAGAGAAAAGGGAGAGCACCCAGCTACTTAACTCTATGGCACTCACCTAGTAAACTGATGTCATTGCGCACCAAGGGCCACAACACATCAACACTCATCACAAAGAAGCAAATCGGTCATAACACAAGGACGATCAGCACAAGCATACAACCACAAACATCTCGTTGCTATACGTTCCTTTTAGTTATATGGTGGTCCTTAAAAAGGGAATAACTGCTCTCTAAGGTTGTTGAAGGACAAGGAGAAGAACAAGACATGTAGGATAGGGACACGAGTACAATAAGGGATGGAGTTAAAGCAAGGACTGTAATCTACAAGGGAGAAAATGCAACCAAGGGTAGGGTAGGTAAAACACCATTCTCAAATCGAGATGGGAAAAATGGTACTTCAAAAGATAGGCATAGGATAAGCATCATGGAAAGATCTAGATATTAAGAAGGTAAGGGTGACACCAAGCAAAAGATAAGACTTGCAATGCGACAAAGGAAAAGGGAATGAACAAGAGCAGGATGGGTAAGACATCACTCTTGAAATGAAATGGGAGAGACAACTTTAAAATGCAGGTACAGGATAAGCATCAAGGTAAAGATCGAGGGATGACAAGGGTTAAGGTGATAACGGATAGACACACAATAAAGGATGTATTTTAGGCAAAGCTTGCAAGGCGTTAAAGAAGAGGAAGCAACCAATGGTGAAGTTGGGGATGCTTTATCCCCGAACAAGGATGGAAAAGAGGAGGCTTTAAAGGGTAGGTTCAAAGTAAGCATGAGGGCAAGGGCATAGATATCATGAGGGTTTAAAGGTGATAACTGACAAGGATATAAGAGGGGAGGTAAATGGGCATAAGAACCAAGGATATAAATACCATAAAGGATGGAGTTAAGACAGGACCTGCAAGTGGAAAAGAAGAGGATATGTCCAAGGGCTAGATAGGTAAATTGCCACTCTCCAATTGAGGTGGAAGAGAGGAGATTTTTAAAGAGCCAAAATAAAGATGAGTATCAAGGCATGATCGATGGATGACAAGGAGATGGTGATAGCAAACAAAACACACAACAAAGGATGGAATTAAGACAAAACCTGTAAGGCAACAATGAGTGAAAATAAATCAAAGGAGAGATAGGTAACTCATAGCCTCAAACTGGGTTGAAGGAAAGGGGAGGCTTTTAAAGGATAAATTTAAGGTGAGCATTTAGGTAGAAAACCTCAATATCGTAAGGGTCAAAGGCGATAACAGACAAGGGGTATGCGAGAAAAGATGAAGGCATTGAAGAGCCAGTGGTATGAGTACAACAAAGAATGGGGTCACGCCCAGGCTTACACGCGGTAAAGAAGAGGATATAGCCAAGGGTGAGGTAAGTAAAACACCGCTCTCACATTGAGATAGGAGATTGGAGATTTTAGAGAACGAACATAATGTAATCACCAAGGTAAGATCGAGGGATGAGAAAGGTAAAGGTAATAGCAAACAAAAGTGGGCAAAGGATGGAGTTAAAAACTCGCAAGGGACAAAGAAGATGATACGCCCAAAAGAAAAATAGGTAAAACATACAACTCTCAGATTGAGATGGGAGAGGGGAGACTTTAAAGGGTAGGTATAAGATGAACATCAATGCAAGATATAGAAGTGTCAAGGGTAAAGGTGATAATAACAAAGAGCATAGGAAAGGATGGAGTTAAGGCAAGACTCACAAAATGGCGAAATGGAGAAAACAATCACGGGTAAGGTAGGTAAGGTTCCAACAGAATGGTTGAAGTAAAATAAATTATTACCAAGGGAAGTTTTATGGAAACGATGAGATCGTTAAGGATGTGTGGAATAGAATGATTGCTCATGGATCATGAAGAAACAAAGGTGGTCAAGAGTATGTAAACTAAAATGTTTTGAACAGACATTGGGGTGCAAAGGTAAGCATTTATATACAAAGTAAAAGTATGCAAGATTACGAAGGTGCGAGCATACCAAGACCAAGGGAGTATGAATTGCCGAAAGATAGCGACTTAATAACAGAATAAGAAAGGGTCTCAAAAGATAGGATGATCATGGACAGATAAACTGAAATGTTTAAGTAGGCAGTAGAAATTCAGAGGTAAGTATTTGAAACAAGAGTATTAAAGGGATACAAGCATGTCAATACCAAAGGACTAGAGTTCGCCAAATGGTAGCAATTTAATGACGAAAGAGGAAAGAATCCCAAAAGGACAAGAAGGTTATGGGCAGGGGCATCTACAAAGATGTTGCAAGCACAAGAGTGAGATCAGATCTAATAGATTGAGAGAAGTATAGACCATACTAGAATAAAATACTTTTTGGCAAGGGGGTATATAGGAGCACAACATAAAATTAGTCGAGGTGACTAATATTTTGAAGCAGAATCAAGGATGAGGTGAAGTAATAATCAATAAGTCCTTAAAACGGCCACTGCTACTCTAGGATAGCGGTCCTACAGTCAGCAAGGCTTTGATACCACTTATGTCACACCCGGTTTTGAAGGTAAACCGAATGCGAACCATGTACGTGCCAGGATCAGAAATTCACGTACACAGCGATTACATAAATGACTCATCATAGCACAATGCTTCGAATAACAATAAAGATAAGTAATAATATGAAAGACTAGAGTCTTTTACATAATATAATCAAAGTACACAGAACAGAAACGTAGCCAACGTAAATAAACCCACCACAGGCAGCTGACTGGGGGAGGTCGCTAGCCTAATCCTCGAACTCGTCAAAGTCCTGGAACTCCTGGAGATTCGCCTCGACGCCTTCTTCTTTACCTGAGCATAGATTGCACCAAAGGCAACCTGGTGTTTTGTGAAAGCAAGAGTGAGTACACATCAACGTACTCAGCAAATGTCCTGTTTGGCTGTAGTGGACTAGCTTTATTTGGGGTTAAGGTCAAGCAGTTGCTTTTAGTTGGTCAGGTTATTATTACTCATTGAGAGCCAGGTTTTAACATTAACCCAAGTTATTAACCCAAAGTACCCTTTCCAAACGGAAAGAATACCACTTACCATTACCATAGTCATAACCATCATCCTTGTCACCACCTGTAAACCAACCATCTCTAATCAAGTATCTCTAATCAAAGAGGATCCCAAGGCTGCTCATAACCGTGAGCACGGCTGATATATCAGTTTCTAACACTCTACAGAGGTCGCACACTTTACCCACGAGTCATGATTCCATTTCTGCCTGGGGAGAGCTAATCCCCATTGATCACTTCCTAGGTGGTCCGGCAGGGTATCATTACGTAGCCTTTACAAAGATTTCCCAGAGGTCATAGCCGCCCGTTAGGTTTCTCCAGTTTGATAAACACAGTACATCTCCCCAAAGGAAGGGTGACTAACAAAACCAAATCAAGAACCTCTGCAACCAGCCTCGGCAGAGCAAGTACTGTGCCCGGACCCCATTGACGGCCCTACGGCGAAGCCAACTACTCCTCTGGTTCCTCTAATTAATCAGCTAAGGGCGTCCCATTCCACCCTCATGGTTGCACTGTTATCCCGGGTTGTCACTCCCCAAACAGGTCCTTACGGAGAGGCACTCAGGAAACAGCCTGAGCCCCCTAAAGTATCACAAGAACATCATCGGGATAACATCATAGTATCATAAGTATTCACATCATGTTCATTGATTCAAGTAAAGCAATAGCATAATGCTAACCATGATAACCCAAAAGGTAAACAAGGATAAGGTAAATGGAAAGCTAGTCAATCCTTAGGTTTCAATTAAGTAATGCGGGACAGTGCATTAAAAGTGAATGGGACATAATGGGTCAGAGGACACTTGCCTTCACCAAATAGATGCTCAGGGTCTTCAGTCTCGTAGAACTCGAAGAGTTCGATCACTTGGTCGCCAAAGCTTGATCGTCGATTCCTCGAAGCTCGAAAATGGATCGCAGTCTATTCGCGACGCGAAGCGAAGATGAACAAGCACCAGCAAACAAACATATACATATGCATAAGAACATTACACCATACAAAGGAAAACATAATCAAAACATGCAATACGAAATAGAGCGCGTTACTACAGTCACGCGAGAAAAAAGAAACGCGACGGTCGAGGCTACGGTCGAGAAGTTATCGTGTCCATACTAAGCGAGTATTAATCATAACATTTAGTTTGATCTAATTATATTAATCAATATTTATTAAAATAAAACTAGAGCTGTTGCACAATTTTAATTAGCTGACCACACTAACGATTCTTAGTTAAATAAGTAATTTAAATAACAACAGCGACTCTAAGCAGAACGAATTAGCAGAGCGAGACGAAACACGTAACGCGTGAAACATCACGACAGCGTGCAAACGACGCGCGGACACGCGCGACGTAGCACGCCGACGATACACGAACAGCACGCGCTACGAGCGTGAACGAAGCGTGAACCAGCACGCCGCCATATGCTGAACAACACGCGCGATAGGCGAGAAAGCTAAATCGGTGACGTGTTTATACTAAACAAGTCTTAATTAGAATATTAGTTCGACATAACTATAATTACATGAATTGATATTATCATATCAAATATAAATTAAAACTAATATTTAGCTTTGACTAACTTACTATTTTAATAGTGGACGATTAAACAAATAGTTAATTAATTGACATTAGAGATTATAATCGAACGGTTTAATATCACGCCCGGACAGCGAGCGACACGCGAAACAACATGCGACAACACGTGATTCATACGCGTGGCGCAAACACGCGAAGGAACGACGTACAAGCAGCACGCGGATGACACGCGAAACAGCATGCCACCGCGTGCGAAATAGCCCGCGCGACAGGCAGAGAAAAACTAATTAGATGTCGTGTTTAAACTAAACAAGTATCAAACAAATAAAAAGTATTTAAGTTAATATTAACCAGGTTATTGTTTATTTATAAAAGCGCAAGTTGACAACTATATATTTAATTTAATTGAAATATTAATCTAATAAACATTAGTCGACCAAATATTAAATAAATTATTTAAAATATGTGACTTGATGAATTAATGTTATTAACATGTGGATAATGTCGTTACAAATCTAACGCAATTTAAATGATGCGAAACAGACTTAAAATACAAAAGATATCACATTTTTATTAACTCTCGGATTTAAATGGTGTGGCGCAATTCTATCGGTTGAACCATTTGCCACACAATGGGCCACACGAAGCGCAGCCATAAAAGATCAAAGGGGTGGGATCAAAATGTGGCTATTGTCTTCCTCCTCACGATCAAGAAACAAATCTTCCTTTTCTCTCACCTTTCTCCATGAAATACCAGCAGCAAGCAAAGGGGTCGGCCATGGGAGGGAGGTGCTCGGCCACACCTGTGCGCGCAGGGGCCAGGGAGGCGTGGCCCACTGCAGAGCGCAGGGCCCGAGCAGGGGCTCGGTCGGCTCAGCCGACACCGCCAACGAGGCTTTGGCCATGACGCTGCTCGGCCATGGATGGCAAGCACGTAGGGCGAAGGAGGATGTACTCACCTCGAGATGATGATGAACGGTGAGGTGAGCACCAACGACACGAACGCGGCAGCGCTCGGCGAGCTTGGGACCGTGCAGCAGGGCCCTCGGCCGAGGTTCAGCGCTAGTGGCCATAGAGCAGGCATGACGGTGCTTCGGCCGTCCGGCGCGCAGCAGCAGCTACGTACGCGACAGCAAGCGTGGTGAGGGCGCTGGGCGGCCAACGTGGAGACGGCGAGAGGAGAGGAGGCAGGCGGGGAGGAATGGAACGAGCGTTCAGAGGGGAGGTTACGCGCTGCCCACGATCGTGGTCAGGAATCAGGATGAACGAGAAGAGAGGAGTGGGGAGAAAGAGATGACGAGTGGGCCCCGCAACAATTTTTTTTTGTGTGGGAGCGAGGCGCGCAGCAACCAGGTGATCGGACGAGTGGAAAATGATTGTTTTTCCTTTTTAATTTATTTTTTTCCTTCTACTCTCTCTCTCTCCTTTTCTTACTATTTCAATTTGAGTTCCTATTTAAATGTACATTTCACAAGATCGCTCATTAATACAGAAATAAATATATAGATCTAGCATGATGCAACCATCAAACTTCTCTAGGATTTTATTTTATTATGCTAAAAACTTATATATATATATATATAATAAAATAATTATTCATAATTTAGAAAAAAGAGAAAAACAGGTAAAGGAGAGGGTAACACCTGAATTTGGTGAATATTTAAAAAGAAGTTTTATACCTCTAAAATCAGGGTGTTACACCTCGCCATCCGCAATGCCTACCCGGTAGCGTCTTGCGACATTAGGGTTCCGGAGGGTGAGATCTGTGTGTCGCGGGTGAGGGGACCATGGAGTGAGCGAGTGAGGGGGCTATAGTGGGAGCGAGCGAGGGCTATGCTAATGGAAGGTGGAAGCCCACATACCTAGCTAAGTTTTGAGGTAGCAATCGTACGCACGACGTGTTGACACATCGGCTGCCAAGTGTGGAGAGAAGCTTTGCGGTAGCAACCGTATACGCATGACATGTCGACACACCGGCTGCCAAGTGCTGAGAGAAGCTGAAAGGCCAGCGTGTTTTAATAAGAAAAGACTAGAAGAGATGGGACCAATTTTTTAGAAACCAACAGTCGAATGCCCACCCATCTCTATAGCGACCAACCGTAGGTCATTAAAGTTATATAGTTTTAGCAACTAATGGACCATAACTACAAACGTCTTTAGCGACCAACCACCAGTCCCCAACATTTAGCAACTAACAACTCGTACCTAATAAGGGTCACTAAAACTCGATTGTGGTATAGTGTTTAGAATGGAGGTAGCACATCTCAAAATAAAACTTAAGTAGAAATTCATAAGAAAGAAATATTCTAATCAAATTTAGGAGTATAATATATCCTCTTGAACTACTTTAGAACTAGCATGTGCTTTAGCTAGCTATCTACTAAGGTATTCACTAGCATAGCTCTAACCATTTTAGAAAATCAAGAGAAGGCAAAAGAATAGGTGAATGGGAATACCCTTGGCAACTGCGAGTGATGTAGATCCAACCAACGACAAATGGGAAGAAAGATACATAGGGTTGATGTCAGTGTAACAACATCATACCACCCTATCTCATTGCTAATTGTTGACGCTTAGTAATTGGTAGAGGCAGGTCAATTCAACCTCACTGACTTTCAAGTCAGTCGTTGCCTACTAGTGTGTTCACAAATGGACACTTCATCCTTGTGCCTCCAACGAAGATGAGCATGATACACAAGTTACAAGATACATCGCTAGAGAAGTCTTATCAAAAGTGTAACATGTCAATGATGTCTCTTAAAACCATAAACCTACAAATCCAGGGGACCTGTAGCGCCCCAGATCCTCTGGGACTCAAATGTGATACAATTACTAGTCCCAGGAGGCTAGTAAACACATTTATACATCAGATGATTCTAGATCTGCTTAAACGAGACAAACATATAAAGGTGGTGATCAACTTTAAGAGTTGGTCCACAACTCGGGACATATCATCAGAGTGGGGCTGAAGCAGCCCGATATACGCAGCGGAGCAATTCAGCGGTCCAACAGCCATAAGCAAGGTTGGGAACAGTCATAACTCTTACCCGATCTCCATTTTCTGAAAAACAACAAATAAGCAAGGGTGAGTACAAACGTACTCAGCAGCCCACCTTCACCCGCGGAATGAGGAAATCAGATATAATGCATGGAATATGTGGAGCTCAGGATATTTTGCAGAAACAACAATATTTTATGCAAGGTTGTTTTGAAAAACATTTTATATTTTGCAAAGCGCATCCTCTCCAAAAGGAGCAGGAAGTTTTTCAATATAGAATAAAATCCCCTGGACTAAACCATCCAGGTATCTCAGCAGTTTCCCACTGGTTTTCATTTTCAAAAACAGCTACTGGACTTCCCGTCCACCATAGCTCACGGCTCAACCACCGGACCTTTTAAAAACCACTTTTCTCAAACGCACCTTTTTTTTGAAAACAAAACACTAATTGTCATACCACACCAGACTCGTCCATACCAGTGGACACGGACTATTCGAATAGGTTTTCAAACTCTACGCAGAGGGGTACACTTTACCCACTAGTCCAGCTCTGCGATCTCATGGACAATGAGATCTGAATCCGAATCTCTTTCTTTCCTCGCACGTCCTAACCTTAATGGTTATACCGGAAGGAGTCAGGCCACCGCCATGCCCAAACCGGACAAAACATTCCCCCTCCTTATCCTCCCGGTGCTCCCCAGCCTTCATAACCCTGGGGTTGGACCGTATGAGTTCAGATTGAGTGACTGCCCATACAGTCTCGAGTGGTTGTACTTATCATGAGTACAGGTAGTGAAGGATGACAAACCGGTCCTTATATGAGGGGACAATCCTTCTGCTCACACCTAAACCAGTTGAGCCATCACCTTAGACCCTCCCCTAAACCAGGGAGTCCCTGATCATCCCTAATCAAAGGTGATAAGGGTGAAAACCCTTCATCATACACAGTTTGAAAAGCATTTTCTTTTGAAAACTCACACCTTTTCTCAAATCATTTGTAACAAATATATCAAGGATTGATTGCGGCAAGCGACTGGGTGGCCATAATAACTTGTCTCAAAATCATATCATGCGTAAAATAACAGGCTGAGGGTTGTGGTTGAAAAATCATAGGTAATTTATGCATCAAAGGGATCCAGTGAGCTTGTCGTGCTTATCCATCGAAGGGGGAAGAGGAGCTCGTGGAACTGGCTTCTAGCTCCACTGCCTGGCGTAGACTTGCAGATCTGGCCTCCACAAGACGGCACGAACGCTCTGATAACTATGCAACATGAACAAGCAAACATACAAACCAACAAGTATACCAACAAATATTTAGTATAGTGGTCAGAATAGCGATATATGGATGGGTAGAGTCTTGAGTAGAACCTGTGTCATGTGGTGTTGAGATACTGCTGGTGGTGGAGCGAAGGTGCTTACCAGGAGGGTGGACTGGAGACAAAGCGACACTATGCGTGTAGCCGGCAGAGCGGAGTAACTGAGTGGGTGGGTTGTTTGCCTTGGCTGAGGGTGTTGAGTGTGTGTGGAGAGGGAGAGGGTAGCTGGGTGTATTTATAGCTGGGTGTATGTGGTGTAGCACAGTGAAGTTCACTATTGGTGAGAATAGTGACGAATGAATCGTCTGACTTAATATGAACAGGAGAGTTATAGGCAGAATATGGGACAAGAGTATTTTGGGAGTTTTCTGGAATATGAACCATGCTTAAGGGATGACATGGTTGGATAGGGAATAGTTTGATAAGAATTTAGAAACAAGAATTATTGGAATCGGAGTTTGGAAGCCTGGTTCGAAGGAATCTCAAAGTTAAGCATGCTCAACTTGGAGAAACCTAGGATGGGTGATCAGATGGGGAGTTCCCACTGGAAGGAAAATCACAGTCACCGGAGTTCGTATGACTGGAATATGGGTCTGGCTGGTCTTAGGTGGACTAGACAGCATGATGGATGAGTAGTTGAAATTTGGGGCGATCGGATGATCGATGAATAGTAACGATGAATAGTGTCGACGGAAAAAGTTACCATAGATATCATCGATGAATAGTAACGATGGTGAATAGTGTCGATGAATAGCAACGATGATGAGTAGTAGCGGTGAATGGTAACGATGAATAGTAATGGTGAATAGTGATGGTGAATAGTTCGTATGGACGAACGATGAACGATGAATAGTGACGATGAACGAACGATGAACGATGAATAGGAACTATGAACGAATGGACGAACGATCGAATGATCGGACGAACGAACGATCAGAATTTCGGTAGCATAACGGCAGGACAAAGATTATCTGGAAGAACGATGAATAGGGACTATGAACAAACGATGAACGATGAATAGGAACTATGAACGAACGATGAACGATCGAATGATCGAACAAACGAACGATCGTAATTTCGGCAGCATAACGGCAGGAAAAATATTATTTGGACGAACGAGCGGACGAACGATCGAACGATCGGACGAACGAACCATGAACGATCGGACGAACGAACGAACAAACTAAGAACAGGGGGACGAACAATCGAAGAATGACCGAACGATCCTTGTGCTAGTGGGTGCTTGTGTGGGAGGTGGAGTGGGCGTGTGGGGGGGAGTGGAAAGAGTTGCCATGAAATGGCTTGGGGTGGGATGAGAGGAGGCCCTTGCCCCTCTATTTATAGCCATGGTGGGGGGATTAGGGGGAGGGATGAGAGGATTAGTGGGAGGATGAGAGGATTAGTGGGAGATTAGCATGAATTTGTCTTATATGAGTGTAATTAGCTTGTAGAGCTCACCGTATGACACCGAAGGCATACATATACGTATGAGCATGAAGAAAGTTATGAAGAAAATATTTGTAGGGACTTCAAAAATGATTCTGAAGGTATTTCTGAGGAGGAAAATATTTAGAGATATATTGGTGGAATATTTGGGCAGTATTTCTAGAAAGAACTTGAGGGGGATTACTGGGGAAATATCTGGGCAATATTTCTGGAAAGAATTTGAGGGGGATCACTGGAGAAATATTTGTAGGATATTTTGAGGAGGATTTTGGAGAGAATATAGACCACTATATTTTATTTGTTGATATCAACTCGCAAACAAACATTTTGAAACGAAATTTAAAATTCATTTTGAATTTAGAGCAAGTTTGAGGAAATTTCAGGATTTGAATTTTTGGGATGCTACAGGACCCAACCATGGTCTATGACAATTATGTGTCAGGTTGATCTCACGTCAATCTCGATTAGAGGACTGAGCCCAACTCCACCTCGTGCATTAATCGAAGGCACAATAACTTTTTGGTTACGTATTCCCGTCATGTTGTGTATAACTAAAAAGGGATGAGGCAAACACACAGACCAACATTCATAGGTACGTCCTCATCTATAACACCTCGAACACTCTCGAACCGATGATACTTACTCATAGCAGCCCCCTAGAACCATATATCATACCCACAGACCAACACAGGTCTTTTGTGCACACTTTGTCCTCACTCATACGTACCCAAGAAGACTTCCTGATCTATCACACATCCCATGATTGCTCTGAGCCAAGCACGCTTAACCCAAAGGTTCTTTCAAGATAGGATGCCAAAAAAGAAGGTGCACCTTGTTGGTATGAATATTCTATCAATTCTATTGAGCCTTGGGCTAGGATATCACAATCCACCCCCTTAGAAGACTGACGTCCTCGTCGGTCAACCACAAGCCAAGAACCTCCCTCTTAGCCATGTCTGTGTGTCCAATGTTGTCATATGCCATGCCATGTGGCCACTCTGGGCCCACATGCGCCATATGCCCAAACCCCTAGCCCACACATGTCCGTGAAACTGCGAGGGTTAGCTCTGATATCATTTGTAACACCGTGGCCACTTCCGGACCTATGGTACTTACTCTTGGCAGCACCCTAGAACCATATGTCATCCCCATAGACCAATATGGTCTTTTTGTGTGCACTTTGTCCTCACTCATACGCACCTGAGAAGACTTTCCTATTGGTCACCCATCCTAAGATTGCTCTAGACTAAGCATGCTTAACCCAAAAGTTCTTTCGAGACATATTTCCAAAAAAGAAGATGCACCTTATTGGTACGAATATTTGAAAGTTCCTTATGCCTGGGAACATGATCTGGATGTCGCCTAGAGGGGGGGGGTGAATAGTCGAATAATAATTACCACTTTATAACTGGAAATTCTTACTCTACTCGAAGGCTAGATTGCAGTGGAATGAAAGACCCTTCGAGTAGGTTGCAACAGAATTGAAGTTCCTGTCTTAAAATACCCTACACTTTGAAGATAGCTTGTACCACATATAAATATTGAAGTGCAAGTATAAACAACAAATAAGACAGAGAAACAGCACACAACACAGAGCAGAGCACACAGACACAGGGATTTATCCCGAGGTTCGGCCAAGCCTGAAATGCTTGCCTAGTCCTCGTTGGAGTTAGCCACACCTTGGCTTGGAGTCTATTTCAACTCCTTCCTCTGTTTGCTTAGATCTGTCAGTGTGACAGATAGAGCCTTCCACTATGTTGATATCAGTTACAACGATGCTGTGGATGCTTACAATCTTCTCGACAGCACTCCGGCAGAGTAACAATGCGCTCAAGATATTGCTCTAGCTCTCAGCAGCACTTCCCCTCTCTCTAAAGGCTTATAACTTCGCCTCTACACAAACTAGAGAGATACACAAGAGAGGGAGAGAGAGAATTGATCCAAATGATGTATGCACTTGTTGGCTGCACTTGTGTACTTGTTTGAGGCGCCTAGGGGTCTCTTTTATAGCCCCAAAGGGCCTAGGAGCCGTTGGAGCTTCATTTGGAAGCTCCCAGCCTTCCCTGGATGCGGGTGCACCAGACTGTCCGGTGGCGCACCGAACAGTGAACAGTAACGGATCTGATTGACAGTTTCCTTCTCTGGAACAGCTAGCCGTCGGTGCACCGGACAGGTTACTATTCACTATCCTATGCACCGGACACAACTACTATTCACTGTCCTGTGCACCGGACACAGCTACTATTCACTGTCCAGTGCACCAGACAGGTCACTATTCACTGTCTTGTGCACCCGACAGAGTTACTATTCACTATCCTGTGCACCAGCCAACAACACACTAAGTGATTTTTCCTCCGTTCTTTCTCCGTTTGACTTCAACTTTTGGGAGGATTTTCTTGAGACTTAAACAAACACATTTAGAGTATAATCCAATTGATTTAGTTCTAGAAACTTACATCTTTGTTGTTCTTCTCCTAGCTTTTTTGTTTCTCCTCCAGCAGAGCTCAGAATGGTACTTTCTCTACAGAAAGAGTTAGCGAGCAAACCAAAGCACCAAACTTGTAGTAAGAGGTGTATGCAACATGGTTGAACACTCAAACCTTACATACTTAACCTTTTTCATCGTTTTACCCAATTTGGCATGTTTGAGGTCGATGTTGGACTCTAAACCATTAAGTCAACTTGACTTGATCTAGATTGACATATCTGAGCTCCAACTCCCTTGTTCATTTCTCGAGCTTGATCTTGAGCCTTATGACTTACACCACATAATTGTAGATGTTACCTCATTGGTTGTAAGTCATGTCCTTATGTAGTGATCCTTGATGCACCATAACTCTTAACTCGATCAACCTTGACTTTGCAAGTCTTCTTCTTCACCCCTGGCTTTGGGTTCCGGGTCTCCTTGACCTTCTCCCGTGCACTCGGTACCTCGAAGCTCTTCTTGCCTCCATCCTTGGCTTGATTGGTTGTCTCTGAGTTACGCACACCGAGTCTCACTTAAGCAGTGTTCATTATCTATAGATAATTCAGTCTTTGGACCATCACACTTGTTCACTTGTGTTGAACCCTATTAGCTTTGCATTAAGCACCTATTCAACACTTAGCACACTTGTTAGTCCTTTAATTGGGTTGTCATCCAAACACCAAAACCCACAAGAGAGCTTTTAATATTCTATCAATTCTATTAAGCCTTGGGCCAGGATACCACATCGTCCCTACACATGCGATGTGATCTATTACTATGCAGTTAGTAAGGAAAAGTGTCACCACGATCGGCACACTAACTCTGATGTCGATCATCAGTCTCCCTACCCATGGTGACCTCCTCCTCCAATCTTGAAGGTGATTTCTTTCCCCACTCTCTTGGTTCTAGGTTTTAGGTAAAGGAATATCTTACGTTACTTGACAATGGTATTAAAGACGAGGTTTGCACCTAAACCCTACCCTAGAACCCAAACTCATCTGGTATTGAAGATGAGGTTTGCACCTAAATACATTTATTGGCTCATTTCTGGTTGATTTTTTAGATCTATAACAAGTAGAAAGAGGAGAGGGGGACAAAATTTTGGCTCAATCCCTAAGCCTAAGTTGGAATCCCCAAATAGTAGCCTAGTATTTAATGTTGGGTTGCCCTCCGAGAATGGAGTGGCTGAAAGGCACAATCATACCTTGATGTATATGGTAAGAAGCATGATAAATTACTTGGTTTTTATTATCTAATAGACGAAGGCTCTAAAATCTATTGGTCATATCATTATTCTAATTCCCAATAAGTCGGTGCCTAAAACACCATATGAGTTATGGACTGGGTGGAATCGCTCACTAAATTATCATGTGTGGGGCTATCCAACTACATATAAAATATTTAACCCAATTATCTAAAAGTTAGAAACTAAGTTAGTAAGTTTCCATTTCATTAGCTATCATGAAAGACCAAAATAATATTGTTTCTATTGTGCTGACAGACATACTAAGTTTATAAAAATGAGACATGTTGTAGTTTTAGAGGATGAGATAATAAGGGGGAGCAAGGTACACCAAGAAGTTAGTTTTGATGAAAAGCAAGTTTGTGCCCCAAATCCTATGATTCTAGAGCATTTCTTTGTAGTACTTATTATACTTGCAGCAGCTATTATTGCAACATCTATTGTTGGTGCCTCAGATGCAAGCATCTATGCGTCTAAGGCTCCAATCATGATGCTCTAGGTCACTTCCCCTTTAGATGAGAAGCCAAAGCAGCCTCATGTAGAAAGTAGCGATCTTATTAACAAGACCACAAAGAAATATGAAATCAGCGATGCTCGATGATTATGAGGTTTACATAAGTGAAGATATGATTTATATAAGTGAGGATATGGACATCGAGGGTGATCCTATGTCTCTTGATGAAGCCATGAGAAGTCCTAACTCATCCAAGTGGCTTATGGCCATAGAGGATGAAATAAGATCAGTGAGTATTAACTAGGTTTAGGACTTAGAAGCCTAAAATAAGGCCCACTAAAATATATTTCACTCACAGTCTACAAGTTTTCAACAAGATTGAAAGGATTTCCAACTAAGAACATAAAAAATTATCATCGGGCTACCAAAACTAACTCATATAGATTTCAAAATTAGTCTTGGTCGATTTTAATTAATAATAGTTGTAGGATTCTCAGTGTAAATCGACCTATACGCTGGTTTTTACTTGTAACTGCTGGGTGAAGGCCCCAAATGACCAATCTATGTTGCTTTTCTTCGATTTATGCCAATTCATCCCAAATCCGTCTTTCTAATGTTGTATTCGATTGTCTGGTTTCATCTTTAATTCTGTCGGTCATATTTTTATGGTCAATACTAATAGCCCCCATAAAGAGATGGTGCAGGTTGACTAGAGGTCTTACTTAAACCAAGTATAATGTGTTAATAGAAAACTTAAGGAATAATTGCATGGTTGCTATGCTCACGACTCTAACTCCATTTTTAGTTTTTTACCCCCATTTTTAAACTTTTCACTGTTGTCCCTCTTTTTAAAAAGTGAAACCTTCGTTTGCCCCTATTCCGTTATAAGCACATAACTGTGTTAACCCAGCCTACAAAGAGACGTCCATACCCTTACACTATTGCCCCCTATTATTATCAATTGTTTGCATATTTGCCGCCGCTTTGAGATAAACGTTTAGACCATAAATTTAAAAATCAAATATTTCAGATTCAAAATACCAAATACTTCGTTAAACACTTATTATCATCAGTTTGCAAATTTGCCTCCACGTTGATATAAAGTCTAGAGCATAAGTATGACACAAATCCGACCATAAATTTGAAAACCAATTATTGCAAATTCAAAATTTAAAATACTTCAAATTTAAAGAAAAAAATAAATTTAGTGTTACATTTTAACGATATTTTAGCAGCATTTTAATTATAATGTTGTGATTAAATAGGACTGTACATGCCCTTATCAAAGTGTGTGTATATATAGGGATTGGTGTGAACATAGAACGAGTCATGATTCGTCCAAGCTAAACATCCGCGTATATGTTTGGGGGGATCCCAAAGAAACTAGTATGTGGATTGCTCGTCGCCGCGCTGCACATGCTTCGTGCTCGTGCGCTGCAAAATCTGTCCACGCGCGCGGGCGCACACACATTATTTTTCGTTCATTTGTATCTGTGAAAGATACGTACAAAATCTGCGTGTATCTTCCATGATTTGACAAGAATTTCAGACACCAAGGCAACATTTTTGTAAAGGCAAATTTTGTTGGTACATACAGCTCAGCAGCGGTCCTTTCTGTTGACCTGCTGCCCCCTTTTGCTTCCGTTCTCGATCCAAATCTATGGTTGAATCTTTCTTCTGATCACCAGGATTGTTGTTGTTTAGACTTTAGATCATCCTGATCCTGCGTGTCCGGATCAAATCTGCAAATCCAACGCCAAAAAAAAATGGTTCACGCGCTAGGTACAGTTTCTCAAACACCACATATTTGGTTTATGGTCTAATGCCAGTTTCAAAATGGGAGATTTCGTTTTCCTCAAATCGTACAAGAATGAAGCTGCCATATAGTATGAAATTCCGACGACCCCATCAATATAATGGGCATGGGGGGGCATCTGAACCTTTATCTAAAATACATTTGTTTTCATTTCAATCTAATCTAAGCCCAAAGGAACGCATTTGCACATTTTTGTATTGCAACGAGGAGGATCCATTTGCCCACTTGTTTTCGCCAGCACAAGATAAATAGCAGCCACACCCAGCACATCGACCTGCAGCCAACTCACAAACTAACTACCAGAAGATCTCAAAGGCTTCGATTCTTGACCCCAAGCAACTGGTTAAGCATAAGCAACTTAAACGACAGCGACAGAAAACCATGTCACTCTACTTGGCGCCCACGGCCGCCGCTGCCACCACCACCACCACCCTCCCAAGGCAGATGCTACCAGCGCCGTCCATCGACCTAAGGCGGCTGGAACGACGTGGCATGGCGCTGCCCCCGCCACCGGCGCCGGCGCCGCCGCCACCGCTGGTCAGTGCCAACAACAGGCACGCCGGAGCGAAGCACAAGGCCGTGGTGGTGATGGGCGCCACGGGGACCGGCAAGTCGCGCCTGGCGGTGGACCTGGCGCTCCGATTCGGCGGCGAGGTCATCAACTCGGACAAGATCCAGCTGCACGCCGGCCTGGACGTGACCACGAACAAGGTGACCGAGCAGGAGCGCGCCGGCGTTCCGCACCACCTGCTCGGGGTGGCGCGGCCCGACGAGGAGTTCACGGCCGCGGACTTCCGGCGCGAGGCGACCCGCGCCGCGCGCGCCATCACCGCGCGCGGCCGCCTGCCCATCGTCGCGGGCGGGTCCAACTCGTACGTGGAGGAGCTGGTGGACGGCGACCGCGCCGCGTTCCGCGACCGCTACGACTGCTGCTTCCTCTGGGTGGACGTGCAGCGCGCCGTGCTGCACGGCTGCGTGGCCCGGCGCGTCGACGAGATGCGCGCCCGCGGCCTGGTGGACGAGGTCGCGGCGGCCTTCGACCCGCGCCGCACCGACTACTCGCGCGGCCTCTGGCGCGCCATTGGCGCGCCCGAGCTCGACGCGTACCTGCGGTGGCCGGGACCGGGAGGAGACGGAGACGGCGACGCGGAAAGCGAGGGCGAGCGGGACCGGCTGCTGGCCGCCGCCATCGAGGACATCAAGTCCAACACCCGCCGCCTGTCGTGCCGGCAGCGCGCCAAGATCCAGCGCCTGGCCAAGATGTGGGGTGTCCGGCGCGTCGACGCCACCGAGGTCTTCCGGAGGCGCGGCGACGAGGCCGACGAGGCCTGGCAGCGGCTCGTCGCCGCGCCGTGCATCGACGCCGTGCGCTCCTTCCTACGAACCGACGACGCCAGTGACCTGGCGGTGGACGGAGTCGTGCCCGTGTTCGCTCCCGCGCCGGCTGCGGCCGTCGCAGGATAACGGACGACGAAGCTCCTCCATCAGCGCGTTGACAGCTGCACTGCATTCACGAATAGCCATTATGTATAAGCAGGACACCATTACTTGGTGCGATGGCTGCGATCGTCGTCAAGAAGGAAAAAGGGAGTGGTCGAGAAGCGAGGGGAATGGCGAGCATGATTATAGTAGTATCTACGTCGGAACTTGCATGGGAGTCGCACAAAGAGATTGGCGTGATTGCTTCGAGAATCGTGCGTTTGAAATCCTAGGAGAGGAGGAGAGAAGCTAACGGAGAAAGTGGATTTACTATCATATATATGGCCACATATATAGCACTTGATACAGATAAATGGGTTACATGTATGTTCGAGCGAGGAGCATGCATTATTTGCACGAGTTGGCATCTGCTGTGTTTGACTTATCACTTGTGTCCTTTTCACCCGGTTTCTGTTTTATTTGTTATATGAAAGTGATGCTTATTCCTGTTTTCCTTTTCATTTGGTTGCTACAACGTGCATACATGGTTGTGTTGTGCGCGCAATCGAGTTTGTACAATCGAGGTTGTGCATTTATATTTACAAGGAAATATTAGTTGCAAACTAGCAATATTAATGACACCTTTTTAATATAATTATCATATACTTCCTCCTTCCTAAAATATAAGGCACTCCTTTCATCCAACACAAATACATGACACGGTTGACTTTTTTCGAAACTTTAATAACTCGCCTTATTCAAAAAAAAATTGTGAATCATCATTTATTTTATTGTGATTTGTTTTATCACTTAAGCTCATTTAAGCGTAACATAAAATTTTGTGGCAATTGTGATTATACCCTTCTACGACATTGTTGCAATTTTACTCATCGTTTTTTAACTTTCTGATTTTACCCCTCTACTTTGAAAATGAAGCTGTCGTTTGCCTCTACCTCTTAATACCATTAGTGAAAAATTGGAATTAGTGTAAAATCACAATTGCAAAGTGAAAGAATGATATAATCACAATTAACCCTAGAAATAATGAAATTTTTAGGGTTAATTATGATTATACCCTTCTCTCACCTTGTAATTGTGATTTTATCCCTAATTTTTTTATTTTTTAATCACTATTTTTGTTAAGAGGTAGGAGCAAATGACAACTTCGTTTTCAAAATAGATGGGTAAAATCACAAAATTGAAAAAAGATGGATAAAATCATAATTGCAAAGCCAGAGAAAGGTATAATCACAATTGCCCCTAAAATTTTACATTTTAAAATAAATATTTTTGATAAGATAATTGATTACACTTTTTTTTGAAAAAAGTCAATCGTGTCATATATTTATAAATATATTTATAAATGGGGAGTATATTATAGGAAGTTCACGACAAAGTATGGAGTAATACAAATAATGAGGTAGTTCTCCCTTAACAATATAGATAGACTTTCTACTTACGAGATGACTAGCAAATATAATGGGTGCAACTGAACCCAATACATGTTAGAATCGAACTCATTATTATCGCTACACACAGAGTTGTTCCGTATGAACACAATGTTTGGGCACCGGCGCGGGTGGACCCAAGCACTCAGAAAATCAGGTGAGATCTGAGCTGCACGATAAGACAAATGGTGGGAGAACATGGGTATTTATAGACTCGTCCGGGGTAGGTGGTCCAAAGTACGACCCAACCTCCGGCCACCAACAATATCCAAGGGATATTCTATGTAACGTTGTAATTACAACGATGTTCGTACAACAGACAACGCACACTAGATTACACACATGCATGCTACGCTGACAGGTGGGCATCCGGGCGCGTCTCCTGGTGGACCGATGTCGGACTGATCAGTGTGTAGCCTTTGCCGACATCCTTGAAGCCTTTGCGCCAACTACCCTTCGTTCGACTTGGCCGAGCGAGGTGATGAGGACATCCTCCACCATTACCCGTTGGCAAAGACGCAATTGACCCAATTAGCCCAATTGTAGTCGGACGGCGACCGTGTGAGCCTCAGAATTGTCCCACCTCGCTTAACTTGGGAGGAGGAAGTAACTTTAATAGGGAGAGCCACCCTTCCCCCATTGGACTAATCTTTTGGGGCGATTGGGCCTTTCCCTGAGTTGGGTGTGCATAATGGACTGTTGGGCTCCGGGCAACCCTAATTTGTTGGGCCTTGGCCAACCCCACCTGGGCTGGGTGTATCATCTGGTATCAGAACTAGGGCCCATTTTAAGAAGGTGGGAATGATGAGGACATCCTCCACCATTACCCGTTGGCAAAGACGCAATTGGCCCAATTGTAGTCGGACGGCGACCGTGTGAGCCTCAGAATTGTCCCACCTCGCTTAACTTGGGAGGAGGAAGCCACTTTAAAAGGGAGAGCCACCCTTCCCCCATTGGACTAGTCTTTTGGGGCGATTGGGCCTTTCCCTGAGTTGGGTGTGCATAATGAACTGTTGGGCTCCGGGCAACCCTAATTTGTTGGGCCTCGGCCAACCCCACCCGGGCTGGGTGTATCATCTGGTATCAGAACTAGGACCTATTTTAAGAAGGTAGGAATGATGAGGACATCCTCCACCATTACCTGTTGGCAAAGACGCAATTGGCCCAATTGGCTCAATTGTAGTCGGACGACGACCATGTGAGCCTCAGAATTGTCCCACCTCGCTTAACTTGGGAGGAGGAAGCCACTTTAAAAGAGAGAGCCACCCTTCCCCCATTGGACTAGTCTTTTGGGGCGATTGGGCCTTTCCCTGAGTTGGGTGTGCATAATGAACTGTTGGGCTCTGGGCAACCCTAATTTGTTGGGCCTCGGCCAACCCCACCTGGGCTGGGTGTATCACGAGGGCTTCATGTCCGAGGCGCAACGAAGGGTGACAAGGGCTTCGCGTCCGGGGCATACGAAGTCTTGGTCATTCGGCCGTTGCATTGCGCGTGCCCTCAATGTGTTGGGCCCGTCGGACTGGAGGCCTCCTTCGTCTGAGTCCCTCCATTTGTGGACCTATGAAGACAATTAGTAGGAAAATAGGATCTCTGTATGGTTAAGCAAGGGCGTGTTCGGCTTTCGCCCAGTAGTAGCCCCCCGAGGAAGTGATTCATCCTAATGGGCCATTCCCGAAGACACTTTAAGTAAAGGGGGACAAACTCTGCCCTCTCCAATGAACCGCCTCGAGGGATCGCTTGACATGACCGTTGGGTTACCGAGGCAACACCGTTGCACGAGGCGGTGTGTATAAATTCCCGCCGACCGCACCACCGCTCGGGCGCTTGCCGTTTTGAATCCCACGACTGTTTCCATGCACTGGCTAGTTTTTGCCACCGTGCTTTGGTGCTGGTGCTGTTGCCAGCGACGAGATCGGTGGCGAGCTTGTTCGTGCTAGCGCGTTTGAAGACCGATGCCCGTCGTCAACCCCGGTACGTCATCATGTCTCCTTCCCCTCGCAGTGGTAGAGCTCCATCGTCGTCGTCGCCGCCACTGCCGTCATGCGGTGGTCAGTCGGTTTCTAGGAAGGGCGATGTTCCGTCCTTCGCTAGGGTTCTGCGCTCCGACGGGTTGCGCTGATTAAATTACGAGCTGGACTGGTCAAAAATTATGACGCAGAGGGTTAAGGATATGGAAAGCTTGGGTTACTTTTTGGCTGGCTACGGGCGTGCAGTAGGTGCGGAGACTACACCAAGGTTAGGAAGCGAAGTCATGGTTTTTGAAGGGTTGTTTGTTGCTGGCCTTCATCTCCCGTGTCATGATTTTTTGGTCGAAGTCCTAGAGAAGTTCAAGGTTTAGATTCATCAGTTAACACCAAATGTCGTGGGAGCGCTGAGCAAGTTTGTGTTGGCGACGACAATGTTTGGTGGAGGCCCAAGTGCTGAGATCTTTGCAAAACACTACTGTCTTCATTAGCAAAAAAGGTCGTCAGGTGGTACTATTGATTAGTTTGGCCGTTGTACATTTATCCCAAAGACTAGGAAGACAAAGGATAAAGTTGTGGAGTTAGCCCCCTATGCAAAAAATAAGTGGGGGAATGGACGAAGAATTTGTTCTACGTCTGTTGTCCTAGAGTCGAAGGCTGGCCACGGGCGAGCACCCTGAGTCTGTTTTAGTTTGAAGCTTTTTCGCATTTCATGGTCGAGGAGAGGGATCACTGTGACCGCTCCTTTAAGTCTAATGTTGTTGCCTATAGTGGCCGAGATTTGGTTGAGGAGTACTTGGCGTGCGTGATCTAGCCCCTCAGTCGAGGCTGGACTATGGATCCGGTTGGTTGTAGGGACTTTGATGGTTTTGAGAGGCTAATTCTGTGTCCTGCCTTCACTGTTGACCTCGGGGACCGTTCCCGGGACACATTTGTGGTGGAGACAGAGAAGGGGGTGGAGGAGCTCGTTGGTTCTGTTACTGAGTAGGAGATTGAGAAGGGGGCCGAACTTCGTGGAGGCTTTGTATGTCTGAACAATGTGTTTAGCCAGATGGGGCTCCCTTAGGAGGAGCATGCGACGTGCCCAAAGAAGTAGCAAAAAACACCAGCGGGGTCTACGCCCACTCATAGACGTCAACAGAGACGCCTTCGACCTACTCGTTGGGGGCCGAAGGGGTGGATTGCTCCAAAGCGTTCGCTGTTGAGCTCATGGAGACCTGTGGGCCCCTCAACTCGATGCTTGACGCGGATGCTAAGTCCGTGAAGGACTTTTTTGAGCTCGTTACTAGGGGTAAGTTGGGGAAGGATTTGATTCCAATGCGAGTTGGTTTGGGGAGTGAGAGCACCTAGAGGGGGGGTGAATAGGTGATCATGTAAAAAACAGCTCAACAAAACAAACTTGGTCTAAAATGAATTAGTGAAACCAAAAGCCAAGTTTGAATGAAGAGTGAGAGAGGAGAGAACTTCTTCACTTAATTGCTCTTACAAGATGAGTATTAAACTTAGAGCAATATGAAAGTGAAGTAAAGTGCTAGAAGAAATAGAATCACAATAAAGTAGAGAGACAAGTGACACGGGTGATTTTTATCCCGTGGTTCGGTCAAGCGTAAAATGCTTGCCTAATCCACATTGTGGTGTCCCAATGGACGAGGGTTGCACTCAACCCCTCTCAAGTGATCCAAAGACCAAACTTGAGTACCACAGTTCTCTTCCTTATAGCAAATTCCCGAAGTGAGGAATCTCCACAATTTAGAGTCTCTCACGCCTTACACAATCGATCTCAATTTAAACACAAGAGTAAGGGGAAGTCGAGATACACACAAGAGACAAACTTGCAGCAACACATGCACACAAGTAGAGAGAGAGTAGCACAAAAACAACACAGCGGGATTACAACTCAAAACAAGTGCTCAAATCCTCCATTAGGAAGGCTCTGATTGCCTTTTGTCCACAGGTGCACTGGACTGTCCGATGCACACCAGACAGTGAACACTGCACGATTCCTTTCCTTGTTTGGTGAGGCCGACCGTTGCCAACTTCTGGCTCCATGGCACATCATACAGTTCGGTGGCGCACCGGACAGTCCGGTGCAACCTGGTGACCGTTGGTCGGGCACACGTAGCGCCCGCTAATTGCGCTGTCGATCGTTGGCCAGGCGCGCGGTTGGCACACAGGACAGTCCGGTGGATTTTAGCCGCGACGCCCTCGCACTTTCCCGAGAGTGGCCTGTTCATCGGACACTATCCAGTGCACACTGGACAGTCCGGTGCATCGAGGCTGGTGCAAGTTTGGCCAGCCTTAGCCAAACTTCTCCATTTGAATTTCTCTCAATTTGAGAAGTTTCCTAGCACTTAATAGAACATAGTTAGTACCAAAAACGATTTACTAAGTGCTAGAATTATACCTTTGTTTCTCTAATATTATAGAGTTTGCAATTTATTCTTACAACCCTCAATTTGCTTCTCTTTGACTCTGAGCTCACAACTAAATGTTAGTTCAAGGTGATGTGTTGGGTACTTAATCTCCAAAACACTTAGAAATGGCTCAAGGGCACATTTCCCTTTCAGAGAGCACTAAGTGATGCGTTGTAAGGGAGATGACTGCGACGTGCGGCTACGAGGACGTTGTGTTGGCTCGCATAAAATCCCTTATTCGCATAAAATCCCGGATGTTGTTGCTATAGCTATGGACCCGAAAGGGAAGGAGCCCACTCCAATTTACAGAGTGGTGAATATGGCGGACCGGTCGAGGAAGCGGAGGGCTCCTACCGTTGAGCCCACGGATTCTGAGTGATCCTCAAAGGAGGTGAAGACCGAGGTGACAAACGAGGAAAAAAAGAGGTCCAAGCATTGAGAGTACCGTGTCTCCTTTGAGCGTAGGGAACTTCGACCTCTTCGACATGGAGTTGGCGATGAGGTCGCTGCTGAAGAAAGCGTCGCCAACATGTTTGTCCTTTTCCTTTATATATATATATATATATATATATATATATATATATATATATATATATATATATATATATATATATATATAGAGAGAGAGAGAGAGAGTTTTTTGTGTTATACAGGGGCAGTGGCGTAGCTAGGATATTTTTCATGGGCCATGCTATTAGAATTTTTCATAAATAATTTAGCATAATCTATAATGGTTTGGTATACAATTCAAAATATAAAGACAAGAATAGCATACAAAACTATAGAGTTAATATTTAAGTCTATAAGTACATATATTAGAGTTAATATTTACTGTGGATTGGTGGTCCAGTGGGCTTGCCCATAGGGTATGCCATGACCCACCCGAACCATCCTGTAGCTACGCCACTGTACAGGGGACAAGATGGGTGCTTAGGAGACATCATACTAGGTTGGGCTAAGAGATGGTCCGTGAGACACCATGCACTCCAGTATCGAAGCGAGGGGGGAAGTGAATGCCTCCACAATTATTGGGGTGGTGTTAAAAGATGTTGTGTCACATATTTGCTTGATGAGAGTTTTTATGTGTAATTTGCTGCGCTCACCACGCTAGGGGCTGACATTTGTATTTTGCAGCTTGCTGCTATTGCCGACGCCCTGCCCCCTTTGTGAAGGCCTAGAAGGAGGCAACTACGGCCAATGCGGAGTGCTCGACCGTTCGCGAGAAGCTGAAGGAAAAGGAAAAAATAGGCAACCAAGTTTGAGCAACGTGCGAAGTCTGTCGAGTCAGAGGTGACCTTCTTGAGGAAACAGTTGGATGTTGCAATGACTGATCTATCTATTGAGCGCCTTCCCTCTACTGGCTTCGGCCATAGTGTGTGGGTGCATTCATGAGATGTGTTTAACGACCTCAGCCAAGCGCACGAGGATCTAGGAGCGGCTGTTCACTGGTTGGATCTAGAGGGTGAAGGACTCTTTGACCGCTAGGCGGCATGGCTATGGACTGAGACCACAGGGCTACCCACCGTGATTCAAGGATTGATGACCTTTTCTGCTCTCGTTACTTATGAGATCAGGTTTGAGTCGTTGATTTGTGGAGGTTGCGACCACGTGACACGTCTTAGCTCGGCTGACTTTGAAGCCAACGAAGGCTTGTACACTAATTTTGGTGAAATGGCTGGCACAGTGGTGGACGACATGCTTGAATGCATGTGGAGTCCCTTCGGTACAGAAGTTGCCCACAAACTGAGAGCACCTAGTGGGGTGAATAGGTGATCCTACAAAATTCAATACTAAATAGCACAAACTAGGTTTATAAAATGTTAGTTAGATTAAACCAAGTTGCTATAGCGAGAGCTCTTGAGAAGAAATCAATCACAGAGAAAAGCGACATAAGAGACACGGTGTTTTTATCCCGTGGTTCGGCCAAGTATAACACTTGCCTACTTCCACGTTGTGGCGTCCCAATGGACGAGGGTTGCACTCAACCCCTTTCAAGTGATCCAATGATCAACTTGAATACCACGGTTTTCTTCCTTATCGTTGTTTTCCCGTTTATGAGGAATCTCCATAAGTTGGAGCCTCTCACCCTTACAAAGTTGATCACAACAAAAGCACAAGAGTAAGGGAGGGAAAGAAACACACGCAAGAATCATAGCAATCACACGCACACAAGTCAAGACGTGAGGACACAAACATGGCGCAGGGAGTTTACAACTCAAAAAGTGCTCAAATCTCAAACACGATGATCCGAGTGCGTGGTGGCGAAGTCTAGACGTCTTAGAATGTTCAATGGATGCTTGGTGTTGGACACCAAAATGAGCGGACGGTCCGGCCCTTGGGCCCGGACGGTCCGCGTGTCCTGAGATTAGATTAACTCGGATGTTTATCCTTATCTCGTGCGTGGTTATCCATCTAATCACATGGGAGTTTGTTGGCTATCTCTTAGGAAAAGGTCCAGACCTCCTCCCCTATAAATATAAAGGGGTACGACCGATTGAGAACCCCCGAACACATTCCAATCGAACCAATTACCTTATTTACTTTTCCTGCCCTAGGAGTAGATGTAGCATAGTTCTAGTTGTAGTCTTCCACATATCCACCTCCACCCCTATTCGACTCTACGTCGTCTAGATCCGTCTTGGGTGGCCTGCCGATCCCAAGACGACCTTAGGATCTCACCCCTCCCGGGGGGCAAGATCTAGTTGTCCATCCAAGACCTCTTCCTCGAATTGATCTCTTAATTCCTAGGCGACTCCACGTCGTCTGGGGACGCCCCAGGTGACCTGTCGACCTAGAGCACCTTAAGATCTTTTCCCCCCAGGGGACGAGATCTAGATTCCAGCAAGGAGGAGGAAGACGACTCTGTCGCCAGGTCACGGACCGTCCGGCCCTAGGGCGCAGACCATCCGGCCGTCAGGCAGGGAACCCTAGCCTCGCGCCAGGTCGTGGACCGTCCGGCCCTGTGCCGCGGACCGTCCGCGCCTGGCCAGAGAGCACCGCCGCCGGTTCTTGTTGAGTGATTGGCGCCCCAAAAAGGCACCAATATACTTTTTGGCGACTCCGCTGGGGAAGAAGTTGCAGATCTATAAAATCAGGCTTACATGGCCGATTCTAAAGATCTCAACAGTGCTTCTCCAAACAACAACACAAGGCTGACTAATTTATCGGCCGCTGAGCATAAAAGATTAGAAGGTGACATGAAGAAAATAGACGAGGAGGCCCACCGACAAAAGGATCAGGTGCTCAAGGTGGCGGATAAGTGGTACCTCTCGCACTTCAGGGTAGACTGCCACCAGAAGACCGTCCAAGAGAGGGAGATAAACACCGAGTATATGTTAGCCGTGCTGCAACAGCTCCCCACGATAGGTGATGCCAGGTCAGCCGATGATATTCCATCTATTAAAATTTCTTTTGATAATCGGATTAAAAGTATCACGGAGGATATAGAGAGGATGGCACATGCATTAGGAAAAACTCACATGCCTAATTTTTTATTACATAAATTAGGCGCTGAAACAATTGCGCCAAACACATCGGCGACAAATGGGTTTCCCCAGCCATATTCTGGTATGCCGATGGACTCATATCCAGGACGACCGTCACCACCATCTTCGCTAAATGGTGAGTCAACCCTGAGCACAACCGGACCGTCCGCACACAATCGCGGACGGTCTGGCCCTCCGTCAGACCGTCCGGCACCCTACGCCAGACAGTCCGGAGTTACACAGAGCCCACCACAAGGGTCACAGGTGTTGCCTGACGTGACCGGACAGTTCGAGGATAGTACCGGACCGTCCGATTGACCCGCAGACCGTCCGACTGTGCAGGTCGGACCGTCCGGAGCACCAGAAGTCACATGTGATCCGCCTAGTGTGGAAGGCCGGCATAAATATAACCGGCCACCCAAGCCCCAAGAACCAAAAAAGTCACATGTCCCTGAGCTTGTTTGGCCCACTAAGGCCAAACCTTCTGTTCGCTCTCACCCGCACTCGACACGGAAGGAAAAGGTTAAGTTCACATTTAATATTACTAAGTGTGATAAAATATTTGATGAGTTGCTTAAACATGGTAATATTAAATTATCACATATAATTCCTCCGGTTGAAGAATTAAAAGGGTGTATTGTAAATGGCATGGCTCCTTTCTTCATAACACTAATGATTGTGCTGTCTTTCATCGGCAAATACAATCGGCTATAAACGAAGGCTGGTTGAGGTTTCAAAAGGAGGTGAGGTTTGACAGGCCACCTGTCCCTGCCACCACATTAGAGCTGACAAGCAAAAAAGTCATAGTTCGGCCCTGCGTGGCCGATAAAAGCAAAGATAAAAATATCGTCATTGGTGATCCCCACACACCAAATATGTCATGCAGAATGGCTACTCGGAAGACTCCGGACAAATGAAAGACCGGAGGCACCGGGGGGCAAGCACGATCGGACACCCGATCACGGTCACATGTCCTGCGTACGCCAAACGATCCGGGTACTAAGGCCGAACAGTCCGAGACAGGAGCGAACGGTCCGGCTATAATGGTCGGACGGTCCGCAGACAGTCAGAAGCAGCAACCTCAGACCACCGGACCACAAGGTTCCAAAACAAGTGTTAGGAAACAAAATACTACTAAGACGTCTGGACGACTCAGTAGAATCGATCCTACTTTTGGTCAGTTGCTTGCCAAATATACGAAGAAGGCCGTTCCACACAACCGGCCAATAAAGCAGACAAAGTCAAAAGGGCGATCTGTGCGAAAGCAAAAGCCGATTAAATGGACCCAAAAGGTAGCACAACCAAGATCGCCTTGTCATCCTCCTCCGGGGATAGCATGATGCGTCCCATTCTATCCATCGCCGATGTGTTGTCCTGCTCATGTGTTGGGTGGTACGACGATGAATTCGTATTACTGGCCCAATCCGTTTGCTTATTTGGGCTGGGGGCACCACAAGTTTTTGCCTATTGACAGGTTGATCAGGTAGACATGGCTGAAGAGGATGCGATCCGAAACGGCCTCTGTGCATTAAAGTTCCATCAAGTATTTGTATTATCTGATCGCAAGAGCCGATGACTTGCATCGAGCTGACTCCTTACTTCGGGAACAACAACTCATAAGGTCAATTGTTTCCGAAGTTTTCGCTGATGCTTTTGGTTCGCCAAGCTCCACCAAAAGGCAGGGGGCATATGTTGGACACCAAAATGAGCGGACGGTCCGACCCTTGGGCCCGGACGGTCCGCGTGTCCCAAGATTAGATTAACTCGGATGTTTATCCTTATCTCGTGCGTGGTTATCCATCTAATCACGTGGGAGTTTGTTGGCTATCTCTTAGGAAAAGGTCCAGACCTCCTCCCCTATAAATATAAAGGGGTACGACCGATTGAGAACCCCCGAACACATTCCAATCGAACCAATTACCTTATTACTTTTCCTGCCCTAGGAGTAGATGTAACATAGTTCTAGTTGTAGTCTTCCACATATCCACCTCCACCCCTATTCGACTCTACGTCGTCTAGATCCGCCTTAGGTGGCCTGCCGATCCCAAGACGACCTTAGGATCTCACCCCTCCCGGGGGGCAAGATCTAGTTGTCCATCCAAGACCTTTTCCTCGAATTGATTTCTTAATTCCTAGGCGACTCCACATCGTCTGGGGACGCCCCGGGTGACCTGTCGACCCAGAGCACCTTAAGATCTTTTCCCCAGGGGACGAGATCTAGATTCCAGCAAGGAGGAGGAAGACGACTCTGTCGCCAGGTCGCAGACCGTTTGGCCTTAGGGCGTGGACCGTCCGGCCGTCAGGCAGGGAACCCTAGCCTCGCGCCAGGTCGCGGACCGTCCGGCCCTGTGCCGCGGACCGTCCGCGCCTGGCCAGAGAGCACCGCCGCCGGTTCTTATTGAGTGATTGGTGCCCCAAAAAGGCACCAACACTTGGTGTAGTGCTCCATACGCTTAGGGGTCCCTTTTATATCCCCAAGGCAGCTAGGAGCCATTGGAGTTCCATTTGGAAGGCAATTCTTGCTTTTGTCTGGTGGCGCACCAGACAGTCCGGTGCACCACTAGACATGAACAGTCCTTGTCCGGTGCCCGATCTCCTTCCTTTTCTGGCGAAGCCGACCATTGCGCCCTCGGTCCCCTTAGCGCACCGGACACTGTCCGGTGCACACCGGATAGTCCGGTGCGACCAAGTGACCATTGGCTTGGGTCACGTGTCATCTGTTGATCGCGCTGCCGACCGTTGGCTCACTGGACAGTCCGGTGCACACCGGACAGTCCGGTGCACACCGGACAGTCCGGTGAATTTTAACTGCGGTGCCCTCGGTGAATTCCCGAGAGCGACGAGTTCGTCGTCGAGCATTGAGCGCGGGCGCTGATGGCTCACTAGACAGTCCGGTGCACCAACGGATAGTCTGGTGATTTTTAGCCACGGCGCCCTCGCTGATTCCTGAGAGCAGCGACTTCGCTACTAAACCAGCGTGTGCACCGAACACTGTCTGGTGCACACCGGACAGTCCGGTGCACCACAGGCTGATGCAAGTCTTGGCTAGACTTAGCCAAACTTCTTCAATCCATTTCCACTTTTCTTGACAAGGTTCCTAGCACTTAGAGAAATATATTAGTACCAAAGACAATTCACTAAGGCTAGAGACATACCTTGATTCTTGATTTGCACTTCTTTAACACTTAGCACATATTAACTAAAACAATATGTGTTGGGCATCTAATCACCAAAACATTTATAGAAATGGCCCGAGGGCACATTTCCCTTTCAATCTCCCCCTTTTTGGTGATTTATGCCAACACATTTAAAAGCAACTTGAAGTGCAATTCATTCTCAAAAAGTGCAAATTGAAGACCAAATTTTCTCACTTGGGATTTGGCATATTTAGATCACTTTTGCCACCACTTGGTTTATTTTCACAAAACAAATTCTTTTTCCTATCTCTAAGTCAAACACACTTGTTTGGGCAAATAGAAAGATATTTCATGAGTAAATTTGATCAAATGCAACAAACTCCCCCTTTTCCCATGATAAAACTTCTCCCCCATAAGAAAATGATTTTGCAATAAAAGGGTTTTGATCAAATACAAAGTTTCTAACTCTACATTTTTGAAATTTCACAAGTGGTTGGCTGATCCATTTGCTTTGGCCTTAATTTCTCCCCCTTTGGCATTAAGCACCAAAATGGTATAACTTTTGGCGCTTTAACCCCATTGCCTCACCAAAATGTCAAATAAGAGCAAAAAGACAATGAGAGCATAACAAAGAACTTAGGACAAGATACATTTACCGGAATGCAGTGGAAGCTCTTTCTATGTCCAAGTTCACTTTTCCCTTTCAATATCCCTTTGAGACTATTTCAAGAATACTCAAACAAACAAGTTAGTCTCAAGGGAATCAAGTTGTAGCACATCTCCCCCTAAATATATGCATCATTTGCATAGGGACTTGTGAGGTCCAGGGATGACTTGTACAACTTGAGCACCACATATAAGCAATTAAAGACAATAAAGCTTAAAGTAACATGATCAAAGGCATAGAACACATGTACGCTATAGATCAATCCAAGTTACGCGAATCTAAGACATTTAGCTCACTACACAACCTGCAAAACCTTTTCTTATCTAAAGGCTTGGTGAAGATATCGACTAACTGGTTCTCGGTGCTAATGTGATAAATATCAATATCTCCCCTTTGCTGGTGGTCTCTCAGGAAGTGATGCCGGATGTCTATGTGCTTAGTGTGGCTGTGTTCAACAGGATTATCCGCCAGGCAGATTGCACTCTCATTATCACATAGGAGTGGGACTTTGCTCAGATTGTAGCCAAAGTCCCGGAGGGTTTGCCTCATCCAAAGTAGTTGCGTGCAACACTGTCCTGCGGCAACATACTCAGCCTCAGCGGTGGAAAGGGCAACAGATGTTTGTTTCTTAGAGCTCCAAGACACCAGGGACCTTCCCAGAAATTGACAAGTCCTTGATGTGCTTTTCCTATCAACCTTGCACCCGACATAGTCGAAATCAGAGTATCCGATTAAGTCAAAGGTAGACCATTTTGGATACCAGATCCCGAAGCAAGACGTAGAGACTAAATATCTAAGAATTTGCTTAACGACCACAAGGTGACACTCCTTGGGGTCGGATTGTAATCTAGCACACATGCATACGCTTAGCATTATATCCGGTCTACTAGCACAAATATAAAGTAACGATCCTATCATTGACTGGTATGCCTTTTGATCAACGGACTTACTGAAAGTCGCCTAGAGGGGGGGGGGTGAATAGGGCGAAACTGAAATTTACAAAGTTAATCACAACTACAAGCTGGGTTAGCGTTAGAAATATAAGCGAGTCCGAGAGAGAGGGTGAAAAACAAATCGCAAGCAAATAAAGAGTGAGACACAAGGATTTGTTTTACCGAGGTTTGGTTCTTGCAAACCTACTCCCCGTTGAGGTGGTCACAAAGACCGGGTCTCTTTCAACCCTTTCCCTCTCTCAAATGGTCACTTAGACCGAGTGAGCTTCTCTTCTCAATCACACGGGACACTAAGTCCCCGCAAGGACCACCACACAATTGGTGTCTCTTGCCTCGGTTACAATTGAGTGAATCACAAGAAAGAATGAGAAAGAAAAGAAGCAATCCAAGCGCAAGAGCTCAAATGAACACAAATGTCGCTCTCTCTAGTCACTATTTAATTTGGAGTGATTCCAGACTTGGGAGAGGATTTGATCTCTTTGGTTGTGTCTAGAATTGAATGCTATAGCTCTTGTAATGCGTAGAAGTTTGAAAACTTGGATGATATTGAATCTGGGGTGGTTGGGGTATTTATAGCCCCAACCACCAAACTAGCCGTTTGGTGGAGGCTGCTGTCGACGGGCGCACCGGACAGTCCAGTGCGCCACCGGACACTGTCCGGTGCGACAGCCACGTCACCCGGCCGTTAGGGTTCGACCGTTGGAGCTCTAACTGGTGGGGCCTCTGGGCTGTCCGGTGGTGCACCGGACAGGTCTTGTAGACTGTCCGGTGCGCCAACTGCGCGTGCTCTGACCTCTGCGCGTGCAGGCGCGCATTAAATGCGTTGCAATCGACCGTTGGCGTTTGATGTAGCCGTTGCTCCGCTGGCACACCGGACAGTTCGGTGTGTCACCGGACACTGTCCGGTGCCTCACCAGACAGTCCGGTGAATTATAGCGGAGCGCCCTCTGATTTTCCCGAAGGTGACGAGTTTGGAGCTGACTTCCCTGGTACACCGGACACTGTCCGGTGGTGCACCGGACACTGTCCGGTGGTACACCGGACCAGAGCACACTTCGGTTGTCTTTGGCTCTCTTTGTTTGAACCCTTTCTTGGTCATTTTATTGGTCTATTGTGAACCTTTGGCACCTGTAAAACTTATAATCTAGAGCAAACTAGTTAGTCCAAATATTTGTGTTGGGCAATTCAACCACCAAAATCAATTAGGAAAAGGTGTAAGCCTATTTCCCTTTCAATCTCCCCCTTCTTGGTGATTGATGCCAACACAAACCAAAGCAAATATAGAAGTGCAGAATTGAACTAGTTTGCATAATGTAAGTGCAAAGGTTGCTTGGAATGAAACCAATAAATATTACTTACTAGATGCGCATGGATGTCTTTTCTTCTTATTAACATTTTGGACCACGCTTGCACCACATGTTTTGTTTTGCAAAATGTTTTGGAAATTCTTTTCAAAGTTCTTTTGCAAATAGTCAAAGGTATATGAATAAGATTGAAGAAAGTATTTTCAAGATTTGAAATTTTCTCCCCCTGACCCAAATGCTTTTCCTTTGACTAGAACAAAAACTCCCCCTTAATGAAATCCTCCTCTTAGTGATCAAGAGGTTTTAGATATTAATTTTGAAGAGGGTATACCAATTTGAAATTATATCAAAATAATATACCAATTGAAAAACTTCTTTTAGTACCAAATAAAAAACTACATTTTTAAAATTGGTGGTGGTGCGGTCCTTTTTCTTTGGGCTAATACTCTCTCCCCCTTTGGCATGAATCGCCAAAAACGGATATTTGTGTGAAATATAAGCCCTTTTAAACTACTCTCTCTCCCTTTGGACGGAAGTAAAGGAGTGAAGATTATACCAAAGTTGGAGAGTTAGTGCGGAGCGACGGCGAAGGATGAATGATTCGATGGAGCGGAGTGGATGCCTTGTCTTCGCCGAAGACTCCTTTTCCCTTTCAATCTATGACTTAGCATGAAATAGACTTGAAAGAACACATTAGTCATAGCATATGAAAGAGATGATCAAAGGTATATATATGAGCTATGTGTGCAAAACATCAATAAAAATTCCTAGAATCAAGAATATTTAGCTCATGCCTAAGTTTGGTAAAAGTTTGTTCATCCAATGGCTTGGTAAAGATATCGGCTAATTGTTCTTTGGTGCTAACATATGCAATCTCGATATCCCCCTTTTGTTGGTGATCCCTTAGAAAATGATATCGAATGGCTATGTGTTTAGTGCGGCTATGCTCAACGGGATTATCCGCCATGCGGATTGCACTGTCATTATCACATAGAAGAGGAACTTTAGTTAATTTGTGACCATAGTCCGTAAGGGTTTGCCTCATCTAAAGCAATTGCGCGCAACAATGGCCTGCGGCAATATACTCGGCTTCGGCGGTTGAAAGAGCCACAGAATTTTGCTTCTTTGAAGCCCAAGACACCAGAGATCTTCCCAAGAACTGGCAAGTCCCCGATGTGCTCTTTCTATTGATTTTGCACCCTACCTGTTGGGGTCGTGCTTCGGTGCGCCGAAGGTCTCACACGAAGAAGCAGCTTCGGCTGGAGTCGTCTCCAAGAGATGGCCGAAGGTTCCTTTTCATGGAGCTTCGGCGTTTTAAACCGACATAGAGATAGAATGACCTTTTTATTCATATAGGTCTGAGTCAATGTTGTAAACATTTGTAAGGGGCATAATTGTAATTTGTCACAGGCTGCGACCTGTGCCTATAAATAGATGAACAGTACTTCTGTACTGTTCACGCGAACCTGCTATTTTGCCTTCACATCAGACTTGTACTCTTGCCTTCCTCAAGACCGAAGGTACATCTGCTATTTATATTTGTATTAATAGAGATGAAAATGATTCTATGTTAACATTTGAATGTCCATTTTATACCTCATGATTTATGTGAATGCTTCACCCTACGTTATTATGTTTACGAAGGTGCGTCCTTCGTAACCTTCGTCCTAAGTTCCTTATATCCTGAGGGGATATAACGAAGTGGAGGACGAAGGACCTTAATATCTAACATTTTCTGTGTTGCCTTGTTCTTAACTCTTAGCATTTGAGAACAAGCCCCCAACATTGGCGCCCACCGCCGGTGAACTCACTTCCACTTTTCTGAGCTGATGGCTTCGTTCAACAACCAAGCTGGAGCTGCTTCGGCTTCGAAGCTGGTGCTCCCGATAACAGGCGGTTCTTGCTCAGAGCCGGCTAACAAGAAGCAGAAGAAGGAGGCTCAGAGAAGGGTGCAGCATGTTGGAGTGCAGGGACCTTTCATCAAGTCAAAATGGTCTCATATTCCAATTACCTTCTCTCAGGAAGACCTTCAGCTTAAGGATTATCCTCACAATGATGCTATGGTTATCTCTTGCGTGATCAAAGGATTTCTGGTCCACAATGTCCTAGTTGATACAGGCAGTGCAGCTGACATTATATTTGCTAAAGCCTTCAGACAAATGCAAGAGCCCGAAGACAAGATTCATGATGCTACGCACCCTCTTTGTGGCTTCGGAGGGCGGCAAATTGTGGCACTTGGGAAGATTACCATGCCGGTAACCTTCGGATTTATCAACAACACAAGAACTGAGCAAATTGTGTTTGATATTGTTGACATGGAGTATCCTTACAATGCTATCATCGGCCGTGGCACTCTTAATGCCTTCGAAGCAATTCTTCACCCAGCTTATCTCTGCATGAAGATACCTTCGGACCAAGGACCTATTGCTATTCATGGAAGTCAGGAAGCTGCTAGAAGGGCCGAAGGAAGCTGGACTGATTCTAAGGCAATCCATAACATAGATGGGGCTGAAGCTTGTGAGCAGTACAAATTCAGGAGGGAGAAGGCAGCTTCAGCAGACCAACCGAAGCCCATGTTATTGTGTGAAGACATAGCAGAGCAGAAGGTGCTGTTGGGCTCGCAATTATCTGAAGACCAAGAGAAAACCTTGATAAGGTTTTTATTCAACAACAAAGATGTTTTTGCATGGTCAGCCAACGATCTTTGTGGAGTGAATCGGGATGTCATTGAACATTCGCTCAATGTTGACCCATCCTTCAGACCCCGAAAGCAGAGGCTTCGGAAAATGTCTGATGACAAGGCCGAAGGGGCTCGCAATGAAGTAAAAAGACTCCTCAGTGCAGGAGTTATCAGAGAAGTGAAGTATCCAGAGTGGTTAGCTAACACCGTTATGGTGAAGAAGGCCAATGGCAAGTGGAGAATGTGTATTGATTTCACAGATCTCAACAAGGCTTGTCCGAAGGATGAATTCCCACTGCCAAGAATAGATTCTTTAGTTGACGCAGCAGCTTCTTCGGAGCTCATGAGTCTCCTGGACTGCTACTCAGGCTATCATCAAATCTGGATGAAGAAGGAAGATGAGCCGAGGACTAGCTTCATAACCCCAAGTGGTACATATTGCTATCTTCGGATGCCTGAGGGGCTCAAGAATGCTGGAGGGAGTTTCAGCAGAATGACTGCGAAGGTTCTCCAATCTCAGATAGGCAGGAATGTGTTGACCTATGTTGATGACATTATCGTAAAGAGCACGAAGCAAGAAAATCATATTGCTGATCTGCAGGAGACCTTCGCCAGCTTCAGACAGGCTGGTCTGAAGCTGAATCCAGAAAAATGTGTCTTCGGAGTGAAGAAGGGCAAATTTCTTGGGTGTTTGGTTTCAACGAAGGGAATCGAAGCTAACCCAAATAAAATCGAAGCTATACTTCGAATGGAGCCACCAACCACAAGAAAGGGGGCCCAAAGGTTGACAGGAAGGCTGGCATCTCTCAACAGATTTATATCTAGATCAGCAGAAAGAAACTTACCATTCTTCGAGGTGCTGAAGTCAGCTGAAGTCTTTCAATGGGGCCCAAGTCAGCAAAAAGCCTTCGAAGAGCTGAAGCAATACTTAATAGATCTCACAACATTAACTCCACCAACGCCAGGGGCTCCTCTGTTGTTGTATGTGGCAGCTTCGCACTCAGCAGTAAGTGCGGCGCTTGTCCAGGAGAAGTTTGATGGACAAGCCAAGAAGCAGGTCCCAGTATATTTTGTGTCTGAGGTCCTCAGTGTCTCAAAGAAAAATTATACAGAGCTGGAGAAGGTGTTGTATACCGTTTTAATGGCATCCAGGAAGCTTCGACATTACTTTCAGGCATTCAACATTATTGTTCCCTCTTCGCAACCGTTGAAGGACATCATGAGGAATAGAGAAGCTACTGGGCGTATTGGAAAATGGGTTGCGGAACTCAATGAATTTTACATTGATTATGTGCATAGATCCTCAATTCAGTCTCAAGCATTGGCAGATTTCATTGCCGACTGGACGCCAGGGGCTCAGGACGAGGAAGCGAATAAAGATGCCGAAGCATGGACAGTGTTTTGTGATGGCTCTTGGGGAACCTTCGGAGCAGGCGCAGCTGCTATGTTGGTCTCTCCGTCCAAGGTTAAAACTTGCTATGCAGCAAGACTTGACTTCAGCTGCACAAATAATATCGCTGAGTACGAAGCCTTGCTCCTGGGTCTTCGGAAACTAAAGGCAATGGGGGTCAGAAGGGCGATCCTTAAAACTGATTCTCAGGTTGTTTCGGGTCATATTGACAAAAGTTGCAAGGCTAAAGACCCGAAGCTTGAAAAATACCTAGACACGGTCCGAAGGATCGAAGCTTCCTTCGAAGGATTTTCTGTTAAGAATATCCCTCGAGGACAGAATGAGCATGCTGATTTGTTGGCCAAGTCTGCAGCACAGAGGCTGCCGTTACCTTCGGATGTGTTCTTCGAAACAATAAAGGCACCTTCAGTGGAGCTACTTGAAAGAGCAGTCCTTAACATTTCTCCTGTGTACAGTGAAGATTGGAGAACTGAAATAATCTCTTACCTTCAGGGTAACTTCTTATCAGATGACGAAGCTTATAATAAAAGGATAGAAGCAAGAGCTCGTCCTTATGTCATGATACAAGGGGAGTTATACAAGCGTGGAGTTTGTGCCCCGCTGCTTAAGTGCTTGTCTAGAGCCGAAGGTATAGAGTTGATGAAGGAGATACATGCAGGCCTGTGCGGATCCCACATCGGATCCAGGCCGTTACTTGGAAAAGTATTCCGCCAAGGATTTTATTGGCCGAAGGCAGCTTCGGATGCAGCGGAGCTAGTTCAAAAGTGCGAAGGTTGTCAAAAATGTGCAAGAGATCAAAAGCAACCTTCGTCTTTAACACAGCTAATACAACCCATCTGGCCATTGCAAAGGTGGGGCCTCGACCTGCTGGGTCCACTACCACCGGCTCAAGGCAATCTGAAATATGTTATAGTGGCTGTGGAGTATTTTTCCAAGTGGATTGAGGCGAAGCCATTAGCCACAATAACATCAGCCACTGTCCAAAAATTTTTCTGGCAGAACATTGTCTGTCGCTTCGGAGTGCCGAAGGCCATCACTGTAGATAATGGAACACAGTTCGACTCCGAAGATTTCAGAAATTTCTGTGATCAGATTGGCACGAAGATCCATTTTGCATCAGTTAGGCATCCGGAGTCGAATGGGCTTGTTGAAAGGGCCAACGGCATCATAATGACAGGAATAATGAAGCTAATCTTTAATCAACCAAGGGGAAAATGGCCAGATCAGTTGACCAAAGTGGTGTGGAGCCATAACACAACAACATCAAGGTCTACAGGCTTTACCCCATTTAAGCTGTTATTTGGTGACGAAGCAATAACTCCAGAAGAAGCTAAAGCTGGATCAATAAGAGTGGTAGCTTCGGCAGAACCAGGTGCCGAAGATACTTGTCTCGTGGAAAAAGATGCCTTAGAAGGGATCAGGCTCCAAGCCGTGGAGAATATCAATAAATACCAGGCCGAAACAGTAAAATGGCGAGATAGAAAGGTCCGGCTAAAAAATATTGAGCCAGGACACTTGGTGCTTCGGAGAGTGGCCAACCCGGATACAGTGGGCAAGTTGCAACTGAAATGGGAAGGGCCTTTCTTAGTAGTATCTTCGTCAAGGCCTGGTTCGTACAGACTAAAGGACATGGATGGCTATGAAATTCCAAGATCTTGGAATGCGGATGAGCTTCGGCGGTTTTATGTATAACTCGATGTAATTTTCTCTTTTCTTTTCTTTTTTATGGCACCCTTTTCCTTTCTAAAGGGGGAGAAAGGTTTTTAATGGGGCCATCATATGTAATTTTCCTTTTAGTTTTATAAGAGCAAAATCCCCCAAAGAATGTAAATGTAAAAGCTGAGAGCGCACCATCGAGTGCCGAAACTGAAAAAGAAAAAAAAAAGCTCCGAAGACGTCCCCAAGGGGATGCAGAGCTTACAGCGAAAAGTCAACGCTGATTCCGTCTAAGTAAAAGGCGAAGAAGCTCCAAAGTCGTTCCCAAGGGAATGCAGAGCTTATACCGTCTAAGTAAAAGGCGAAGAAGCTCCAAAGACGTCCCTAAGGGGATGCAGAGCTTACAGCGAAAAGTCAACGCTGATATTGCCTAAGTAAAAGGCGAAGAGGCTCCGAAGACGTTCCTAAGGGAATGCAGAGCTAATGTGTGGTTGTTTCTAAGGAAGTAACGGCTGACAATGTGACTTCGGACATATGCTTCGGGCATTCATTCGCACATTACATTACATCATAGCATTTGCATGCATAAGCATTCATTCATAGCATTTGTGTTCCCAAGTGGTTGCTTCGGCAAAAAGAAAAGCTTCGCTGAAGTGGTTTTTTATTTGTTACGCTATGTTGTGTACAAAAGAGAAAAGCTTCGTTGCTCGGCAAAAAGAAGAATTGTTTTTATGCTTCGTTGTGTACGAAAAGAAGGGAAGGTGTTTTTTCGCCTTCGGCTCAAAATACTGATTTCGTCCACATCTAAGCACCTCAGTCGAAGGGTAAGAATATATTACAAGGTATGTACAAAGTTCCTTGAAGAACAGTTTAATTCTATTTACAAGAGTTGTTACAAAATTATCCTGAGTTTCTCTATAGTACACTTCTACTAATCTTCATTAAGCTTCAGCTTCGGCGACAGCTTCGGCGACATATCTTAGGCATCATCTTCACCTTCCTCATCCTACATGAATCAAGGAATAGTGAGTAAAAATCAAGTCCAAAGGAAAAGGTAAGTACAAAATATCATTTCTTACCGGTTCAAGATGACTTCGGGCTTCATCCCCAGCCTTCTCCCGCCCGCCTTTTGTCCATATCATTTTTATAAATCTATTGGAGATACTTCGGGCGAGGTCAGGCATATCATCCAGGATTGATGGAGATAAGGTGAAGTTGGGCCTATTAACAATTTTTCCATGTTCGCAGCCGGCCTTCAGAAATGCAGCAGCGGTACCCCGAGAAGCTACCCAGGCACAGAAGTCGCCGTGCCCGGCTATAACTTCGTCAAGCTCTTCGATTTCAGCTTCAATATGATCGAAGGTCTGGGGTAAATTTTCTGCTGAAGGGTTAAATTTCCCGCTGCTGGCTCCAACAGAGTGAAATATCTTCTTTAATCGTCCAATGCAATTATTGCCAAAGTTCAAGCATTTGTCTTGAAGGCTTGTTAATGTTTTCTTTAATTCTGAGCTGGTCTGGACTTCGGCTTGAAGCTTCGAATTCAGTTCTAGCTTCTCCTGATCGAATTGTTTTGATTGATTGATAAGCTTCGAATTCAACTCTAATAATTTAGCCTCAGTCTCAGCCAGTAAGCCTTCGGCCGATTGGAGCTCGAAGTCCTTCTTTTCAATGATGGCAGATTGCTCTTTTATTTTGCTTTCTAAGTTTTCAATTATAGCTTCGTGCTTTTTGTCCTCCAAGTCTTGTTGCATCTTCAGAGCTTTGCTCAGTAGCATGCTCTGTACAGAAACAACTTATGTTAGTAATATTTTCATTGTTAACAGCAATAAAAACCAGAGAAAAGGTTGTTTACCCTGAAGTTAGAATAAAATAAGCTGCCGACGATATGTTGTCGTCGGTAGCGGCTGATGTCTGACTCTAGCTTCGGAAAACCGATACTCTTTGATAGAGTACTGATTACCTTAGCTCCAGTCTGGTCTCGAATGCAGCCTAGTTTTTCATCGTCTACACCTCCAAATAGGAGGGCGCCTGACTTGTAGCCGCAAGATTTGGCATAATCTTTAAGTTCCTCTATTTCGTCCTTCGTCAGTTTTTGCCCAATTAAATTCTGAAAGGTGTAGGCTTCGTCATCCGAAGTATCTTCGGCTATTTCTTTTCCTTTTTCAGGCACTGTGGCCATGGATTTTTCAGTAGCAACACCAGCTTCTTCTGCATCTATGTCTTCCAAAATTTTGTTAATATCCTCAATGGTTGATTCTAAATTAACATCTTCGGCTGTAGCGGCTTCGGTAGCCGCGACCTCCGAAGGTGCGACTTCGACGTTTTTGGTGCCTTCGGCAGCTGCTGTTTTTTGAACTGACGCTCTTGGCGGTGTCTTATCGATAACTTCAGTTACCGCAATGATTCTTTGCCGTTTGGGTTTGCTTATCTTCGTCTGATCCGGCTCGTCCACCTTTTGAAAAAGCTTCGTCAGTTGGAGCCCTAATGGACTTAGCTTCGTGGGCATAGGTTCAGTCATTACCTTTAAAATTTCTTCCACGTCGCTGGTAGAAGGCGGTGTGGGGGTCCTCTCTTCTTCGGATATTTTCCGTTTCGGACTTGATATTTTCCTTTTCTTCGGGATTTTCTTCTCTGCTGCTGGTTGCTCTTCACCCTTTGTCAGAATTTCAGTTACTCTTTTTCTTTTGTGGCCCTCGGCACCCTTGTTCAACTGCTCATAGTCTGGGTACTCGAAGCCCAGGGCATCGAATACTCGGTTCAGCCTTCGCTTCGGTCGGGCGCCGAAGGCCGCTGTCATTAATTGATCCTCTTTTTTGGAGTAATTTCCCAAGATTTCATTGCACATTGTCTCAACTGTATCTAACCACTCTTTGCAGGGTTTCTTAAAGTACTTCTTGAATTTAAAGTGATAGGGCAGACGGACCAGCTCCCCCTTCTTCTTTTCTCCCTTCAGCTTCGGCATTTCCCACTCTTTTAGAGTAGGGAAGACTCTGAATGCCAAAAATTCCTGAACTAGATCCCTGGTGCCAATATGTTTTGAAATGATTTCAAATTCACCCAGAGCAGCCCAGGTGGGACCTTTTAGATCGCCGATGCGGCATCGTGGCCTCGTCTCTCCGAAGATTAACTCCAAAGGGCTTTGTACCAATTTTTCTCTGTCTTCGTCAACTTTCACATAAAACCACTCGGATTTCCAGCCTGTTGGCCATTTGCTTCGGTAGCTGATGACAGGACATTTTGTTGTCTTTCGGTAGGCAAAATTATAGCAACCGAAATTATCATGTAGCCCATCCTTTCTGGCCTTTGTTTGGTAGTGTAATTCGTGTACTCGGCAGAAGCTGTCAGCAAACGGTTCCACGGCTTGGCTCCGAAGGGCCCAGATATAAACATTGAGCCTAACGATGGCGTTAGGAGTCAATTGATGAAAGTAGATACCAAACCTCCTTAATATCTCTGCAATAATATTGTGCAGAGGAAATCTCAGCCCAGCCTTTAAAAAGCTTTTGAAGATAACAATCTCATCCTTCCCTGGCTTCGGGGTGGTTTCTTCTCCCCCGAAGCGGAGTAGCTTCTTCTGATCTTCATTGAAATAACCTGCTTTCACCATCTTCGAAAGATCAGCTTTTGAAACAGTTGATTTCCCAAAATCCAGGTGACTGGGCTTGCTGGGCGTAGCAATGTGGTAGTCATCTTCGGAGTCAGTCCCATCAATGTTTTCTTCTTCTTCGGCTGTTGTCGGGTTTGCTTCGGCAGCAGGCCCTTCTTCCGCAGTCACTAGACCGGAACGCTGCATCGCTTCGGAAATGGGCACAGTGTCCGAACCTTCGGCTTCGTCTCCCTCACGTGCAACTTTGGCAGTAGATCGCACTCGTGCCATGTGATTCTGAGTTTGGGGAAGTCAAAAACTTTTTTCTTTTTTCTTTTCTCCGAAGCTCTCCTTTCTGATGAAGCAAGCGTCGAGAAGGACCTTCGTTCGATTTTGAGAGTCAAGCTTCGGCTATGGTGGAAAATTTTGGCAGCAAAACAGTGCAAATAGCAATGAATGCTGTGGTAACTTCACACCTACCCGCTTGTTTATATAGTACTGCAGGTAAGAAGGCGAAGCGGCAAGATTTTTACACCAGACGGGCGGTCACTTGTACTCGCTGTGCAGTGGACCGCAAAGATCAAACAGTAACTCTGCAAGGTGGGCCTGGCACGTACTCGGAAGCCGGATCGTTTCTCCGCAACGAGCTCAGGGAAGGTGTTTTTTGGACCTTCGGCTTCCCGAAGCTGAAGAAGTTTTTTTCACGGGTCAAGCTCGTTACGAAAAACGATCTAGCACCGCGAAAGGGGCTACTGTTGGGGTCGTGCTTCGGTGCGCCGAAGGTCTCACACGAAGAAGCAGCTTCGGCTGGAGTCGTCTCCAAGAGATGGCCGAAGGTTCCTTTTCATGGAGCTTCGGCGTTTTAAACCGACATAGAGATAGAATGACCTTTTTATTCATATAGGTCTGAGTCAATGTTGTAAACATTTGTAAGGGGCATAATTGTAATTTGTCACAGGCTGCGACCTGTGCCTATAAATAGATGAACAGTACTTCTGTACTGTTCACGCGAACCTGCTATTTTGCCTTCACATCAGACTTGTACTCTTGCCTTCCTCAAGACCGAAGGTACATCTGCTATTTATATTTGTATTAATAGAGATGAAAATGATTCTATGTTAACATTTGAATGTCCATTTTATACCTCATGATTTATGTGAATGCTTCACCCTACGTTATTATGTTTACGAAGGTGCGTCCTTCGTAACCTTCGTCCGAAGTTCCTTATATCCTGAGGGGATATAACGAAGTGGAGGACGAAGGACCTTAATATCTAACATTTTCTGTGTTGCCTTGTTCTTAACTCTTAGCATTTGAGAACAAGCCCCCAACACTACCCAATCAGCATCAGAATAACCAATTAAATCAAATGTGGATCCCCTGGGGTACCAAAGGCCAAACTTAGGAGTATAAACTAAATATCTCAAGATTCGTTTTTCGACCCTAAGGTGAGCTTCCTTAGGATCGGCTTGGAATCTTGCATACATGCATACGGAAAGCATAATATCCGGTCGTGAAGCACATAAATAGAGTAAAGAACCTATCATCGACCGGTATATCTTTTGATCTACGGATTTACCTCCCGTGTCAAGGTCGAGATGCCCATTAATTCCCATGGGTGTCTTGATGGGCTTGGTGTCCTTCATCCCAAACTTGGTTAGAATGTCTTGAATGTACTTGGTTTGGCTAATGAAGGTGCCCTCTTGGAGTTGCTTGACTTGGAATCCTAGAAAATACTTCAACTCCCCCATCATAGACATCTCGAATTTTTGTGTCATGATCCTACTACATTCCTCACATGTAGATTCGTTAGTAGACCCAAATATAATATCATCAACATAAATTTGGCATACAAACAAATCATTTGCAAGAGTTTTAGTAAATAAAGTAGGATTGGCTTTTCCGACTTTGAAGCCATTAGCAATAAGAAAGTCTCTTAGGCATTCATACCATGCTCTTGGGGCTTGCTTGAGCCCATAAAGCGCCTTAGAGAGTCTATAAACATGGTTAGGATACTCACTGTCTTCAAAGCCGGGAGGTTGCTCAACATAGACCTCTTCCTTGATAGGTCCATTGAGGAAGGCACTTTTCACGTCCATTTGATAAAGCTTCAAGCCATGGTAAGTAGCATAGGCAAGTAAAATGCGAATTGACTCAAGCCTAGCTACGGGTGCATAGGTTTCACCGAAATCCAAACCTTTGACTTGTGAATATCCCTTGGCCACAAGTTGGGCTTTGTTCCTTGTCACCACACCATGCTCATCTTGTTTGTTGCGGAAGACCCACTTGGTTCCTACAACATTTTGGTTAGGAAGTGGAACTAAATGCCATACCTCATTCCTCGTGAAGTTGTTGAGCTCCTCTTGCATCGCCATCACCCAATCTGAATCTTCAAGTGCTTCCTCTACCCTGTGTGGCTCAATAGAGGAAATAAAAGAGTAATGCTCACAAAAATGTGCAACACGAGATCTAGTGGTTACCCCCTTATGAATGTTGCCGAGGATAGTGTTCACGGGGTGATCTCGTTGGATTGCTTGGTGGACTCTTGGGTGTGGCGGCCTTGGAACTTGCTCATCCTCCTTTTCTTGATCAATTGCATCTCCCCCTTGATTATTGCCGTCATCTTGAGGTGGCTCATCTTCTTGATCTTCCTATTCATCATCTTGAGCCTCATCCTCATCTTGAGTTGGTGGAGATGCTTGCATGGAGGAGGATGGTTGATCTTGTGCTTGAATGGGCTCTTCGGATTCCTTAGGACACACATCCCCAATGGACATGTTCCTTAGCACGACGCACAGAGCCTCTTCATCATCTAATTCATCAAGATCAACTTGCTCTACTTGAGAGCCGTTAGTCTCATCAAACACAATGTCACAAGAAACTTCAACTAGTCTAGTGGACTTGTTAAAGACACTATATGCCCTTGTGTTTGAATCATATCCTAGTAAAAAGCCTTCTACAGCCTTAGGAGCAAATTTGGATTTTCTACCTCTTTTAACAAGAATAAAACATTTGCTACCAAAGACTCTAAAATATGAAACATTTGGCTTTTTACCAGTTAGGAGTTCGTAAGATGTCTTCTTGAGGATTCGGTGTAGATATAACCGGTTGATGGCGTAGCAAGCGGTGTTGACCGCCTCGGCCCAAAACCGATCCGAAGTCTTGTACTCATCAAGCATGGTTCTTGCCATGTCCAATAGAGTTCTATTCTTCCTCTCCACTACACCATTTTGTTGTGGCGTGTAGGGAGAAGAGAACTCATGCTTGATGCCCTCCTCCTCAAGGAAGCCTTCAATTTGTGAATTCTTGAACTCCGTCCCATTATCGCTTCTAATTTTCTTGATCCTCAAGCCGAACTCATTTTGAGCCCGTCTCAAGAATCCCTTTAAGGTCTCTTGGGTTTGAGATTTTTCCTGTAAAAAGAATACCCAAGTGAAGCGAGAATAGTCATCCACAATAACAAGACAATACTTACTCCCGCCGATGCTTATGTAAGCGATCGGGCCAAATAGGTCCATGTGGAGGAGCTCGAGTGGCCTGACAGTCGTCAAGATGTTCTTATGTGGATGATGAATGCCAACTTGCTTCCCAGCTTGGCATGCGCTACAAATCCTGTCTTTCTCAAAATGAACATTGGTTAGTCCTAAAATGTGTTCTCCCTTTAGAAGCTTATGAAGATTCTTCATCCCAACATGTGCTAGTCGGTGATGCCAGAGCCAGCCCATGTTAGTCTTAGCAATTAAGCAAGTGTCGAGTTCACCTCTATTGAAATCAACTAAGTATAGCTGACCCTCTAACACTCCCTTAAATGCTACTGAATCATCACTTCTTCTAAAGACAGTGACACCTACATCAGTAAATAGACAGTTATAGCCCATTTTGCATAGTTGAGAAACGGAAAGCAAATTGTAATCTAATGAATCAACAAGGAAAACATTGGAAATAGAATGGTCAGGAGATATAGCAATTTTACCCAATCCTTTGACCAAACCTTGATTTCCATCCCCGAATGTGATAGCTCGTTGGGGATCTTGGTTTTTCTCGTAGAGGAGAACATCTTCTTCTCCCCTGTCATGTGGTTTGTGCACCCGCTATCGATGATCCAACTTGAGCCCCCAAATGCATAAGCCTACAAAACAAATTTAGTTCTTGATTTTAGGTACCCAAACAGTTTTGGGTCCTTTGACATTAGATACAAGAACTTTGGGTACCCAAACACAAGTCTTTGATCCCTTGTGTTTGTCCTCAACATACATGGCAACTACTTTGCTGGATTTGTTAGTCAAAACATATGATGCATCAAAAGTTTTAAATGAAATGCTAGGTTCATTTGATGCACTAGGAGTTTTCTTCTTAGGCAATTTAGCACGTGTTGATTGCCTAGAACTAGATGTCTCACCCTTATACATAAAAGCATGATTAGGGACAGAGTGAGACTTCCTAGAGTGAATTCTCCTAATCTTATGCTCAGGATAACCGGCAGGGTACAAAATGTAACCCTCGTTATCCTGAGGCATGGGAGCCTTGCCCTTAATAAAGTTAGATAATTTTTTAGGAGGGGCATTGAGTTTGACATTGTCTCCCCTTTGGAAGCCAATGCCATCCTTGATGCCAGAGCGTCTCCCACTATAAAGCATACTACGAGCAAATTTAAAATTTTCATTATCTAGCTCATGCTCGACAATTTTAGCATCTAATTTTGCTATATGATCATTTTGTTGTTTAATTAAAGCCATATGATCATGAATAGCATCAATGTCAACATCTCTACATCTAGTGCAAATAGAAACATGCTCAACGGTAGATGTAGAGGGTTTGCAAGTTTTTAGTTCAACAATCTTAGCATGTAAAATGTCATTTTCACTTCTAAGATCGGAAATGGAAGCATTGCAAACATATAAATCTTTAGCCTTAGCAATCAATTTTTCATTTTCAATCCTAAGGCTAGCTAGAGAGGCATTCAATTTTTCAATCTTAGCAATAGAAATAGCATGATCATTTCTAAGATTGGCATATGAATCATCACAAACATTTGAATCAACCTTAGCAATTAATCTAGCATTTTCATTTCTAAGGTTGGTAATAACATCATGGCAAGTGCTTAGCTCACTAGTTAATTTTTCACATTTTTCCATCTCTAGAGCATAAGCATTCTTAACCTTAACATGCTTCTTATTTTCCTTAATTAGGAAGTCCTCTTGGCTATCCAAGAGATCATCCTTATCATGAATAGTGCTAATCAATTCATTTAACTTCTCCTTTTGATGCATGTTAAGGTTGGCAAAAAGAGTAAATAAGTCATCCTCATTATCACTAGAATTAGCCTCATCACTAGAGGTGGCATATTTAGTGGAGGATTTAGATTTAACCTTTTTCTTTTTGCCGTCCTTTGCCATGAGGCACTTGTGGCCGACGTTGGGGAAGAGAAGTCCCTTGTTGACGGCGATGTTGGCGGCATCTTCGTCGGAGGAGGAGTCGGTGGAGCTCTCGTCGGAGTCCCACTCGCGGCACACATGGGCATCACCGCCCTTCTTCTTATGGTACCTCTTCTTTTCCTTTCTTCTCCCCTTCTTGTCGTCGCCCCTGTCACTGTCACTAGAAATAGGACATTTTGCTATAAAGTGACCGGGCTTACCACACTTGTAGCAAACCTTCTTGGAGCGGGGCTTGTAGTCCTTCCCCCTCCTTTGCTTGAGGATTTGTCAAAAGCTTTTGATGATTAAAGCCATCTCATCATTGTCGAGCTTTGAGGCATCGATAGGGAGCCTACTTGATGTAGACTCTTCCTTCTTCTCCTTCGTTGCCTTGAATGCGATGGGTTGTGCCTCGGGCATGGAGGAGGTGCCTTGCTCGATGATTTTCTTTGAGCCTTTAATCATTAGCTCAAAGCTCACAAATTTTCCTATAACTTCCTTGGGAGACATTAGCTTGTATCTAGGATCACCTCGAATTAATTGAACTTGCGTAGGGTTAAGAAAAACGAGGGATCTTAGAATAACCTTGACCATCTCATGGTCATCCCATTTGGTGCTTGAAAGTCGCCTAGAGGGGGGGTGAATAGGGCGAAACTGAAATTCTCAAAAATAATCACAACTACAAGCCGGGTTAGCGTTAGAAATATAATAGAGTCCGCGAGAGAGGGCGCAAAACAAATCGCAAGAGAATAATGAAGTGAGACACGCGGATTTGTTTTACCGAGGTTCGGTTCTCTCAAACCTACTCCCCGTTGAGGAGGCCACAAAGGCCGGGTCTCTTTCAACCCTTACCCTCTCTCAAACGGTCCCTTAGACCGAGTGAGCTTTCTCTTCTCAAATGCTTGGAACACAAAGTTCCCACAAGGACCACCACAAGATTGGTGTCTCTTGCCTCAATTACAAGTGAGTTTGATCGCAATGAAGATTGAAAGAAAGCACGATTGCAAAAACCAAGCGACAAGAGCGACAAATAACACACGGATCACTTTCTCTCTCAAGACACTAATCACTAATGATCTCTTTTCTCAATTGTGAAACTTGGAGAGATGGAGGCTTTGAATGTGTCTTGGAATGGATTGCTAGCTCTTGTATTGAATGTTGAAGGTTGGAATGCTTGGATGTTGTGAATGGAGGTGGTTGGGGTTGTATTTATAGCCACCAACCACTTCCTAGCCGTTACTCCATTCTGCTGAGCGCGGACGGTCCGCCCGCCAGGTCCGGACGGTCCGCCCCTGTAGATCAACGGTTGAAAATGCAACGGTCAGCAGTAACGGCTATATCAACGGCTATATTGCATTTAATGCATCGTCAGATGTCAGACAGACCCAGTCGCGGACGGTCCGGTCGTGCACCCCGGACGGTCCGCGAGGCCGCTATAATTCATTCTTCCGAACCCGTCACCTTCGGGTTTTTCGGATCCTTGCCTACCGGACGGTCCGCGCCTGAGGCCAGACGGTCCGAGCGAGGGTTCAGACGGTCCGCTCTTATCCTCCGGACGGTCCATAGTGCAGACTCGGATTTTTGCATTGGTTTTGTCCGAGGGTCATCCTTGTGTCGCAGATGGTCCCGCGCAAGGGCCCGGACGGTCCGCGCTTGGCCTGTTTTTCAAAAAGCTTCTCCTGTCCGGAATAATCTACAGTATTCTGGACAGTCGATTTAGTATAGTTGTAGATGAACCTTTGACACCTGTAGAACATATAATCTAGAGCAAACTAGTTAGTCCAATTATTTGTGTTGGGCAATTCAACCACCAAAAACAATTAGGAAGTAGGTGTAAGCCTAATTCCCTTTCAATCTCCCCCTTTTTGGTGATTGATGCCAACACAAACCAAAGCAAATATAAAAGTGCATAATTGAACCAATTTGCATAATGTAAGTGCAAAGGTTGCTTGGAATTGAGCCAATAAATGTTACTTACTAGATGTGCATGGATTGTTTCTTTATTTTTAACATTTTGGACCACGCTTGCACCACATGTTTTTGTTTTTGCAAATTCTTTTTGTAAATCCTTTTCAAAGTCCTTTTGCAACATAGTCAAAGGTAGATGAATAAGATTTTTGCAAAGCATTTTCAAGTTTAAAATTTTTCTCCCCTTGTTTCAAATGCTTTTCCTTTGACTAAACAAAACTCCCCCTAAATGAGATCCTCCTCTTAGTGTTCAAGAGGGTTTTGATTTATCATTTTTGAAATACTACTTCCTCCCCCTTTAGAACACAAAGAGATACCAATTGAAATTTTCCAATTGAAAACCATGAATTTTAAAATTTAGGGTGGTGGTGCGGTCCTTTTGCTTTGGCCAATACTTTCTCCCCCTTTGGCATGAATCGCCAAAAACGGATACTTGGAATGATATATAGGCCCTTAGAAGTACTTTCTCCCCCTTTGGTCATAAATAAAACATATGAGTAAAGATTATACCAAAGATGGAGAGTGATGCGGAGAGACGGCGAAGGATGAGTAGTAGAGTGGAGTGGAAGCCTTTGTCTTCGCCGAAGACTCCAATTCCCTTTCAATATACCTATGACTTGGTTTGAAATACACTTGAAAACACATTAGTCATAGCATATATAAAAGAGACATGATCAAAGGTATATTTATGAGCTATGTGTGCAAATTAGCAAAAGAAGTTCCTAGAATCAAGAATATTGAGCTCATGCCTAAGTTTGGTAAAAGTTTGTTCATCAAGTGGCTTGGTAAAGATATCGGCTAATTGATCTTTAGTGTTAATGTATGAAATCTCGATATCCCCCTTTTGTTGGTGATCCCTAAGAAAATGATACCGAATGGCTATGTGTTTAGTGCGGCTATGCTCGACGGGATTATCCGCCATGCGGATTGCACTCTCATTATCACATAGAAGAGGAACTTTGGTTAATTTGTAACCATAGTCCCGCAGGGTTTGCCTCATCCAAAGCAATTGCGCGCAACAATGGCCTGCGGCAATATACTCGGCTTCGGCGGTAGAAAGAGCGACCGAATTTTGCTTCTTTGAAGCCCAAGACACCAAGGATCTTCCCAAGAACTGGCAAGTCCCCGATGTGCTCTTCCTATTAATCTTACACCCCGCCCAATCGGCATCCGAATAACCAATCAAATCAAATGTGGATCCCCGAGGGTACCAAAGCCCAAACTTAGGAGTATAAGCCAAATATCTCAAGATTCGTTTTACGGCCGTAAGGTGTGATTCCTTAGGGTCGGCTTGGAATCTTGCACACATGCATACGGAAAGCATAATGTCCGGTCGAGATGCACATAAATAAAGCAATGAACCAATCATCGACCGGTATACCTTTTGATCCACGGACTTACCTCCCGTGTCGAGGTCGAGATGCCCATTTGTTCCCATGGGTGTCTTGATGGGCTTGGCATCCTTCATTCCAAACTTGCTTAGAATGTCTTGAGTATACTTCGTTTGGCTAATGAAGGTGCCCTCTTGGAGTTGCTTGACTTGGAATCGTAGAAAATACTTCAACTCCCCCATCATCGACATCTCGAATTTTTGTGTCATGATCCTACTAAATTCTTCACATGTAGATTCGTTAGTAGACCCAAATATGATATCATCAACAAAAATTTGGCATACAAACAAATCATTGTCAAGAGTCTTAGTGAAAAGAGTAGGATCGGCCTTGCCGACTTTGAAACCATTTGCAATAAGGAAATCTCTAAGGCATTCATACCATGCTCTTGGGGCTTGCTTGAGCCCATAAAGCGCCTTAGAGAGCCTATAAACATGGTTAGGGTACTCACTGTCTTCAAAGCCGGGAGGTTGCTCAACATAGACCTCTTCCTTGATTGGTCCGTTGAGGAAGGCACTCTTCACGTCCATTTGGTAAAGCTTGAAGCCATGGTAAGTAGCATAGGCTAATAATATGCGAATTGACTCAAGCCTAGCTACAGGTGCATAGGTTTCACCGAAATCCAAACCTTCGACTTGTGAATACCCCTTGGCCACGAGTCGAGCTTTGTTCCTAGTCACCACACCATGCTCATCTTGCTTGTTGCGGAAGACCCACTTGGTTCCTACAACATTTTGGTTAGGACGTGGAACTAAGTGCCATACCTCGTTCCTTGTGAAATTGTTGAGCTCCTCTTGCATCGCCATCACCCAATCCGTATCTTGTAGTGCTTCCTCTACCCTGTGTGGCTCAATAGAGGAAACAAAAGAGTAATGCTCACAAAAATGTGCAATACGAGATCGAGTGGTTACCCCCTTATGAATGTCGCCGAGGATGGTGTCGACGGGGTGATCTCGTTGTATTGCTTGGTGGACTCTTGGGTGTGGTGGCCTTGGTTGTTCATCCTCCTTGTCTTCATCATTTGCGTCTCCCCCTTGATCATTGCCGTCGTCTTGAGGTGGCTCATCATTGTCTTCTTCATCTTTATCAACTTGAGCCTCGTCCTCATTTTGGATTGGTGGAGATGCTTGCGTGGAGGAGGATGGTTGATCTTGTGCATGTGGAGGCTCTTCGGATTCCTTAGGACACACATCCCCAATGGACATGTTCCTTAGCGCTATGCATGGAGCCTGTTCTTCACCTATCTCATCAAGATCAACTTGCTCTACTTGAGAGCCGTTAGTCTCATCAAACACAACGTCACAAGAAACTTCAACAAGTCCTGAGGACTTGTTAAAGACTCTATATGCCCTTGTGTTTGAGTCATATCCTAGTAAAAAGCCTTCTACAGTTTTAGGAGCAAATTTAGACTTTCGACCTCTCTTAACAAGAATAAAGCATTTGCTACCAAAAACTCTAAAATATGAAATATTGGGCTTTTTACCGGTTAGGAGTTCATAGGATGTCTTCTTGAGGATTCGGTGTAGATATAACCGGTTGATGGCGTAGCAGGCGGTGTTGACCGCCTCGGCCCAAAACCGATCCGGTGTCTTGTACTCATCAAGCATGGTTCTTGCCATGTCCAATAGAGTTCGAATTCTTCCTCTCCACTACACCATTTTGTTGTGGAGTGTAGGGAGAAGAGAACTCATGCTTGATGCCCTCCTCCTCAAGGAAGCCTTCTATTTGTGAGTTCTTGAACTCCGTCCCGTTGTCGCTTCTAATTTTCTTGATCCTTAAGCCGAACTCATTTTGAGCTCGTCTCAAGAATCCCTTTAAGGTCTCTTGGGTATGAGATTTTTCCTGCAAAAAGAACACCCAAGTGAAGCGAGAATAATCATCCACAATAACTAGACAGTACTTACTCCCGCCGATGCTTATGTAAGCGATCGGGCCGAATAGGTCCATGTGTAGGAGCTCCAGTGGCCTGTCACTAGTCATGATGTTCTTGTGTGGATGATGAGTGCCAACTTGCTTCCCGGCTTGGCATGCGCTACAAATCCTGTCTTTCTCAAAATGAACATTTGTTAGTCCTAAAATGTGCTCTCCCTTTAGAAGCTTATGAAGATTCTTCATTCCAACATGGGCTAGTCGGCGGTGCCAGAGCCAACCCAAGTTAGTCTTAGCAACCAAGCAAGTGTCGAGTTCAGCTCTATTAAAATCTACCAAGTATAGCTGACCCTCTAACACTCCCTTAAATGCTATTGAATCATCACTCCTTCTAAAGACAGTGACACCTACATCAGTAAATAGACAGTTGTAGCCCATTTGACATAATTGGGATACGGAAAGCAAATTGTAATCTAAAGAATCTACAAGAAAAACATTGGAAATAGTATGGTCAGGTGATATAGCAATTTTACCCAATCCTTTGACCAAACCTTGATTTCCATCCCCGAATGTGATAGCTCGTTGGGGATCTTGGTTTTTCTCATATGAGGAGAACATCTTTTTCTCCCCTGTCATATGGTTTGTGCACCCGCTGTCGAGTATCCAGCTTGAGCCCCCAGATGCATAAACCTACAAAACAATTTTAGTTCTTGACTTTAGGTACCTAAACGGTTTTGGGTCCTTTGGCATTAGAAACAAGAACTTTGGGTACCCAAACACAAGTCTTGGAGCCCTTGTGTTTGCCCCCAACAAACTTGGCAACTACCTTGCCGGATTTGTTAGTCAAAACATAAGATGCATCAAAAGTTTTAAATGAAATATCATGATCATTTGATGCATTAGGAGTTTTCTTTCTAGGCAACTTGGCACGGGTTGGTTGCCTAGAGCTAGATGTCTCACCCTTATACATGAAAGCATAGTTAGGGCCAGAGTGAGACTTCCTAGAATGAGTTCTCCTAATTTTGCTCTCGGGATAACCGGCAGGATACAAAACGTAACCCTCGTTATCCTGAGGCATGGGAGCCTTGCCCTTAACAAAGTTAGACAAGTTCTTAGGAGGGGCATTAAGTTTGACATTGTCTCCCCTTTGGAAGCCAATGCCATCCTTGATGCCAGGGCGTCTCCCATTATAGAGCATACTTCTAGCAAATTTAAACTTTTCATTTTCTAAGTTATGCTCGGCAATTTTAGCATCTAATATTGCTATATGATCATTTTGTTGTTTAATTAAAGCCATGTGATCATGAATAGCATTGATATCAACATCTCTACATCTAGTACAAATAGAAGTGTGCTCAACAGTAGATGTAGAGGGTTTGCAAGATTTTAGTTCTACAACCTTAGCATGCAACATATCATTCTTAGTTCTAAGGTCGGAAATAGTAGTATTGCAAACATCAAAGTCTTTAGCCTTAGCAATCAAATTTTCATTTTCTACTCTAAGGCTAGCAAGAGAATCATTCAATTCCTTAATCTTAGCAAGCAAATCATCATTATCATTTCTAAGATTGGGAATTGAAGCATCACAAACATGAGAATCAACCTTAGCAATTAAACTAGCATTTTCATTTCTAAGGTTATCAATGGTCTCATGGCAAGTGCTTAGCTCACTAGACAATTTTTCATATTTTTCAACTTGTAGAGCATAAGCATTTTTAACCTTAACATGCTTTTTATTTTCCTTGATTAGGAAGTCCTCTTAGGAGTCCAAGAGATCATCCTTTTCATGGATGACACTAATTAATTCATTTAATTTCTCCTTTTGTTGCATGTTTAGGTCGGCAAAAAGGGTACGCAAATTATTCTCCTCATCACTAGCATTATCATCACTAGAGGATTCATATTTAGTGGAGGATTTTGATTTAACCTTCTTCCTTTTGCCGTCCTTTTGCCATGAGGCACTTGTGGCCGATGTTGGGGAAGAGGAGTCCCTTGGTGACGGCGATGTTTGCGGCTTCTTCGTCGGAGGAGGAGTCGGTGGAGCTCTCGTCCGAGTCCCACTCCCGGCAAACATGGGCATCGCCGCCCTTCTTCTTGTAGTATCTCTTTTTTTCTCTCCTCTTTCCCTTCTTGTCGTCGCCCCTGTCACTGTCACTAGATATAGGACATTTTGCAATGAAATGACCGGGCTTACCACACTTGTAGCAAACTTTCTTGGAACGGGATTTGTAATCCTTCCCCTTCCGTTGCTTGAGAATTTGGCGAAAGCTTTTGATGATTAAAGCCATTTCCTCATTGTCGAGCTTGGAGGCGTCAATTGGTTGTCTACTCGGTGTAGACTCCTCCTCCTTCTCCTCCGTCGCCTTAAATGCCACCGGTTGCGCTTCGAACGTGGAGGGTTCGTCAAGCTCGTTGATCTTCTTTGAGCCTTTAATCATACATTCAAAGCTCACAAAATTCCCGATTACTTCCTCGGGAGTCATTAGTGTATATCTTGGGTTACCACGAATTAATTGAACTTGAGTAGGGTTAAGGAAAATAAGTGATCTCAAAATAACCTTTACCACCTCATGGTCATCCCATTTCTTGCTCCCGAGGTTGCGCACTTGGTTCACCAAGGTTTTGAGCCGGTTGTACATATCTTGTGGCTCCTCCCCTTGGCGAAGACGAAAACGACCGAGCTCCCCCTCAATCGTTTCTCGCTTGGTAATCTTGGTGAGTTCATCACCCTCGTGCGCGGTCTTGAGTAGGTCCCAAATCTCCTTGGCATTCTTCAACCCTTGCACTTTGTTGTATTCCTCCTTGCTTAGAGAGGCGAGGAGTATGGTTGTGGCTTGGGAGTTGAAGTGCTCGATTTGGGCCACTTCGTCCGTATCATAGTCTTCATCCCCTACGGATGGTACCTGTGCTCCAAACTCAACAACATTCCATATACTTTTGTGGAGTGAGGTTAGATGAAATTTCATTAAATCACTCCACCTAGCATAATCTTCGCCATCAAAGGTTGGCGGTTTGCCTAATGGAACGGAAAGTAATGGAGTATGTTTAGATGTACAAGAGTAGTGTAAGGGGATCTTACTAAACTTCTTGCGCTCTTGGCGCTTAGAAGTTACGGACGGCGCATCGGAGTCGGAGGTAGATGTTGATGAAGTGTCGGTCTCGTAGTAGACCACCTTCCTCATCCTCTTGTGCTTGTCGCCTTTCCGATGCGACTTGTGGGAAGAAGATTTTTCCTTCTTCTCCTTGTGGTGTGAGGAAGAAGATCTTTTCTCCTTCCGTTTGGAGGAGTCCTTCTTATTCTCCTTCCTCTTGGTGCGGGACTCTTCCGATGAAGAGCTCCCTTGGCTCGTAGTGGGCTTGTCGCCGGTCTCCATCTCCCTCTTGGTGTGATCTCCCGACATCACTTCGAGCGGTTAGGCTCTAATGAAGCACCGGGTTCTGATACCAATTGAAAGTCGCCTAGAGGGGGGTGAATAGGGCGAAACTGAAATTCTCAAAAATAATCACAACTACAAGCCGGGTTAGCGTTAGAAATATAATAGAGTCCGCGAGAGAGGGCGCAAAACAAATCGCAAGAGAATAATGAAGTGAGACACGCGGATTTGTTTTACCGAGGTTCGGTTCTCTCAAACCTACTCCCCGTTGAGGAGGCCGCAAAGGCCGGGTCTCTTTCAACCCTTACCCTCTCTCAAACGGTCCCTTAGACCGAGTGAGCTTTCTCTTCTCAAATGCTTGGAACACAAAGTTCCCACAAGGACCACCACAAGATTGGTGTCTCTTGCCTCAATTACAAGTGAGTTTGATCGCAATGAAGATTGAAAGAAAGCACGATTGCAAAAACCAAGCGACAAGAGCGACAAATAACACACGGATCACTTTCTCTCTCAAGACACTAATCACTAATGATCTCTTTTCTCAATTGTGAAACTTGGAGAGATGGAGGCTTTGAATGTGTCTTGGAATGGATTGCTAGCTCTTGTATTGAATGTTGAAGGTTGGAATGCTTGGATGTTGTGAATGGAGGTGGTTGGGGTTGTATTTATAGCCACCAACCACTTCCTAGCCGTTACTCCATTCTGCTGAGCGCGGACGGTCCGCCCGCCAGGTCCGGACGGTCCGCCCCTGTAGATCAACGGCTGAAAATGCAACGGTCAGCAGTAACGGCTATATCAACGGCTATATTGCATTTAATGCATCGTCAGATGTCAGACAGACCCAGTCGCGGACGGTCCGGTCGTGCACCCCGGACGGTCCGCGAGGCCGCTATAATTCATTCTTCCGAACCCGTCACCTTCGGGTTTTTCGGATCCTTGCCTACCGGACGGTCCGCGCCTGAGGCCGGACGGTCCGAGCGAGGGTTCATACGGTCCGCGCTTATCCTCCGGACGGTCCATAGTGCAGACTCGGATTTTTGCATTGGTTCTGTCCGAGGGTCATCCTTATGTCGCGGACGGTCCGCCGCAAGGGCCCGGACGGTCCGCGCTTGGCCTGTTTTTCAAAAAGCTTCTCCTGTCCGGAATAATCTACAGTATTCTGGACAGTCGATTTAGTATAGTTGTAGATGAACCTTTGACACCTGTAGAACATATAATCTAGAGCAAACTAGTTAGTCCAATTATTTGTGTTGGGCAATTCAACCACCAAAAACAATTAGGAAGTAGGTGTAAGCCTAATTCCCTTTCAGTGCTCCCGAGGTTGCGCACTTGGTTCACCAAGGTCTTCAAGCGGTTGTACATGGCTTGCGGATCCTCTCCTTGGTGAAGCATGAAGCGACCGAGCTCCCCCTCGATCGTCTCCCGCTTGGTGATCTTGGTCACCTCGTCTCCTTCGTGCGCGGTCTTGAGCACGTCCCAAATTTCATTTGCACTCTTCAACCCTTGCACCTTATTATACTCCTCTCGACTTAGAGAGGCGAGGAGTATAGTAGTTGTGGCGGAACTGCCCGAATTATTCCAACTTAAGTGCCTAAGCCCTGCCTTAGAGGCTAGACCACACTTAAATGGGAATAACCCGTCAATCCCTCGGATCTAGTCCGACACGGCCACGGACAGGATCAAGTACCACAATCTCACCCGATGGTGAGTCACAGAGCAAATACAATAAAGCATAAAACCTTGCATGTGAGAGTATTAAATTATTACATCATCATCATCATCGGAGTTTTTGCAAAAGTAACCGTCATTGTTCGAAGTGCAGCAGAATAACTAACGGTAAATAAACAGAGAGATGGGGAAGCCTGTCCCATCACTCCTCATGCTCCTCCTCAGCCGAGGCGGGGTCCCTCTCGACAGTCCATCCCGGTGGCAAGATGGACGGCCAAGTCACTCCAGCAACCATGTCCTCCAGAGAACCAGTAAAATTATGCCACAAGCAAGGCTGAGTATACTAATACTCAGCTAGACTTACCCGGTGTGAGGAGTCTACTCCTCTACCTCTAGACATGCAGCTGTTTGGCTGTGGGGTTTGGTTGCCAAAAGCACTAGCTGAGTTTCTAAATTCCAGTTTTAACTTTGTCAAATTTAAGTGTGACTCTCTTAAGGCTAAATGTGTACTATCTACTCACACATAGTAGCAAACACTTTTAGCAATCAACATCTTGTATCATCTCATCATATTTCCACTTGTTACTCAATGTAGCAGCATGGATCAAGCAGTCTCATTAGCTGCGAGAAGCAGACGATTCAAATCGAGTTTTTAAACCTTGCAAGGTAAACCTAAACACACGACGCGGCGAGGCACTCCGTCCCCACACACATCAACCGTCCCCATCGATTCCCCGTCAGCAGAGAGGGGCTCACCGTCTTGGCGTACAATGCCTCACTGACCCCGACTGCCGTCGTGCAGTGACCGCACTTGTACCCACCATAACCGGAATGGGAGACCTCGTCTCAGGTCGCGTGAGGAGGGCAAACTGCTGCCAGGTTCACTCAGGTACTAGGCTTACCGATTTACCATATTTCTCGGTATATGTTTAGTACATTCAAACGCTTGACTCACGGTACCACACCATAATCCTTATTCAACTTTTATCCCGTAGACAACCAATCCCCATGGATTGTTGTCCACATACCAACATCATTATGATATAAAAATGGATACAGCCAATTCCTGACCTCGCACGAGTGCTAAAAAAAATCACTCGACTTCTACCGAGATCCCTGATTAGCAAAGCAGCTACTCGACCTAGCATACTAGTATCCATTTCAAAAGGATTCCTGAGATCATGCAACTAGGGTTTCAGACAACTCCTACACTTAAGTGCACAAACAATCCTACAATCATTAAGTATAGTAAAATAGCATAAATAACAGGTTATGCATAAAACCGGGGCTTGCCTTCCAAGGCTGTGGCAGGCAGATCCTCTGATGCAGACTCGGGTGCTGGGTCTGGGGCTACCTCCTGAGCAGCTCCTTGCTCCGGCACGAGGACGTACTCTCCGTCAGCAAGGTTACAGTCTATCGAAATGTAATGAACATGTATGTCATGATTATGCAGGATTTAAAAACATTATGCTAAGAGAAGAACACTAAATTAATGAGTAACTTAGGGTTTCCGGGTCATACGTGGCTTTTGGTGGTTTATGTTTATCACCTTTAGGTTTAAGTTTTTTTATTGAAGATAAGTATAGGGAATTGGTATTGCCTTTATATACTTCAGTGGACAAGTTATAAAGAGTTTTTAGGATGACACCAATTTCCTGTTACTCACTTTTCCCCTTCCTTCATTTTCTACTTATGGTTTCTAGTGTAGGTTTGAACTACGACAGTGGTTTAACATTTTCCAAAAATTCTGTAAAAATTACAGTGGGTTGCCATTGGTCATTATAGCCTGTTCTAGGAATTTGGGGCTTAAAATAAAAAGGCTATGCTTTAGACAAAAAAGACAAAGTTGGGTCAAATGGGCCACTAAGCACCACATCTCTTCATTAGAGGTGAGTTCCTTCCTAAGGGTTATTTTTGTTGGTATCTAACAGTAATAATAAACCTCTATGCCAAAAATCACAAAAAGTTAATTGGTGGTTATTTAGTTGTGATTTCCTAAAGTTTTATGCCAAAAAGGTGCTTATAACTAACTTGTCATTTGAAAAATATCAAACAACAGATTTTGTATTTTTCTTATGTTCATAATAACAAAACATTAGTTATCCCAAGGGTTGGGGTGTTTTCATATTAGGGTTATTTTTGTAGGGTTTTTCTAAGCTTTCCTTGTTTTCTTAAAATAAAAGGCATCCTACTTATTTTATACTTCACCAGGGTATGATAGATTTTTCTAGTAAACTACATGGAATAAGTACTCTAACAAAAATAGGGGTGCCCTCTGGTTCATTATTTAAATCATCTTTTCTATTTTTCTTAATCTTAAGCATATTGTAAAATGAATGGTAAAAACTAATTTAATGGGGTGGACAGAGAGGTTTAACATTTTTAAACAGGTCAGGGAGTGGATAAAAACTCCTCCAATTTTTTCTAACCCTAGTCAAAAAGTGCAACTATTTTTATCCCCATTATTTAGCTTTTGGCCAAAACAACAATTAATTTAGAACCCTAAAGTTTTCTGTAGTACATAGGGGGTTTTATATTTTCTTAAGTAGGTTATATTATTTAGAGTCTGACAAAATTGGTTTGACCAAATTTGGATGAACTAAACAGAAGTTATGAATTATTAAAGTTTCTGTTCAAATTTAAATTCAGATTTAATAAAGGTTTTCTGAAAAAGCAGTTTACACCGAGGACCCTGGGGTATTTCCAAACTAACTCTCTCAGTCATACCCCCGCGCTACTATTCATTTGAGTCACTGACATTTCACAAAACCCCCCAGACTTCTTTCCTTCTCCCCCGCGGTCCTTCCCTAGGTTTAAACAGTGCCCGCAAGAAAGAAAAGGGTGGCGCGGCTTACCAGCGGCGAGATAGGTCCGGCGAGGGGCAGGGTTGGCTCGGGGAGGCTCTGGCGGTCACAACGATGTACGGCTCGACGGCTGGGATGGCCGGAATCGCCCGGTCCACGTGCGCAGGCGGGTGTCCTCGTCGGCGGTGGGTGTGCCGGCCAAACCACGGCGATCCAAAGCAATCCAGTGGCACGGTGAGCTTCACGGGGTGATGTAGAGACTATGTGCACAAAGAATTGGAAAATGGCTCAGTGGATTACCCGGTCCACGCACACCGGCGGGGTTGCGAACTCCGGCGACCCTCAACTGGCCTCTCCGACGAAGTAGGTTTCGATTCCTTGCTCGGGGAGCTTCACAGGGGTGTACTTAGTCGTCTCCGAGGGTTGGACGGGGCTGGGAAGGGCTGGGCTGACCGGTCCACGACGGCAGGGGCTCGGGTGGCCGCGGACACGCCGTGCACGGACAAACGACGGTGAGTTGAGCTCCGGTGAGGTTTGAGCGTGCGCGGAGAAGTGTGGCCGATGCCTCAGTGGGTTTTATAGGCACGGGCGCACACAGGGGACACGGGCGTGGCTCAGCGCGGCGCGGGGTCGGGCGCGGGCGTGCTCTGGCGCGGCAGAGCGCGTCGAACACGTGGAGCTTTTCTTCTGCCCTCGTTCCACAGCTCACCCAAGTCGCAAACTTGCGAATCTTGGCAAAAATCCGGCGCGAGTCTTTTCCTGGCACCTAGGGCTATCACTCATCTGTGAGACACCATGGCAGATATGGCCTAGGGAGGGAGATCTTGGGTCGCCAAATCGGGTGTGTCACTCTGCCCACCTTGCGACAAAAACCATGCCAAGGCATGTCAAACGTCCAAGTCTCGGGCTCAGCTTCTTCCAGTGGGTGCCCTAGGTGGTATGCCACATTTTTGGTATAGAACACAGGTGGATTTGGTGCCAGCTTCGAGGTGAACACGACTGATCTTTGGTGTAGGTGTAGTTTTTAACTTAGAGAGAAATAGAGAGCTCTAGCTCTCTCTCCACTTGGAGATTTGATTTGGGGTTTCTCCAGGGGTATTTTTGCAATATTACCTCCCTATAATTGTAGTTTAATAAGTTACTTAACTTTGTGTCAAAATTTTTAATCCATGGTTTGCACAAATGCTCTTCTTCTTCCCCTTTCAACCATGACTTTGGAAGATGGGGTTCAAGAGGGGTCTAGGGTTTATTCTCCCCTTGTCTAAGGTGGTATGTGCACAAAGCTTGAGTGATGCTCTTAGGTCATTAACATTCTTGATTAACCCATGGCTTCCAAGGTTCTTAGGTTCTTCTCAAGTTCTACCACATGTGATCACAGTTACGAGTGCATAGATGTGCTCTAGCAATGGTAACACCTAAGGTGTTACAGCCCTCCCCCCTTAAAGGAATCTCGTCCCAAGATTTCAGGCAGAGTCCTCTAGAGGGGGTGCTATAAAGGTGTGCTGGTGTGTGGTTTCTGCTTTCCTTTAAGTTTTCTTTGGTTAACTGTTCTTCGAATGTCATCCTCTTTGCAACTTCAGAAGGAAGTCCTTTTTAAGTTAAGTCCACAACTTAGACTATCCTTGTTATCTAAGTTTTTCTTATGATTATTTTCAAAGTGCAGGTGGGGGTGGGGTTTTGTGGTTATGTACCGACTCCTTTAGGCAGAAAGTCGGGGAAGCGAGAGCGTATAAAATCCTCAGTCTCCCATGTAGCTTCCTCTGCTGAATGGTGACTCCACTGAACTTTATACATTCGGATTGACCTTGCCCGTGTTGATCTCTCCTTCTGATCCAATACCTTGATGGGGTACTCCTGATAGGACAAGTCTGGTTCTATCTCAACCTCTGGTTCCGGTAGCACTTCGGTGGGTAGGCTAACACATTTCCGCAGCTGAGATACATGGAATACATCATGAATAGCTGACATGCTAGGTGGCAACTTCAATTGATATGCTACAGGTCCACAAGCCTCCTTGATCACGTAGGGTCCAATGTAACGCGGAGCTAACTTGCCCTTGATCCCGAATCTCTGGACACCCTTGGTGGGTGATACCTTAAGATAAACATGATCTCCCACCTCGAACTGTAGAGGCTTCCGCCTCTTATCATGATAGCTCTTTTGCCTGGCTTGAGCAGCTTCTAAGTTCTTCTTGATGACTCTGACCTTTTCCTCTGCTTCAAGTACCAAATCTGGCCCAAATATTTCCCTTTCTCCTGCTTGAGACCAATTCAGCGGGGTTCTACATCTCCTCCCATATAAGGCCTCAAAAGGTGCCATCTTGAGACTGGACTAGTAGCTGTTATTATAAGAAAACTCTGCCAAGGACAGACACTTATCCCAATCCCTTCCATAGTGTAGTGCACAGGCTCGCAACATGTCTTCCAAAATTTGATTCACCCTTTCTGTCTGACCATCTATTTGGGGATGGTATGCTGAGCTTCGTATGACATGGGTCCTAAGTGATTCTTGCAATTGTTCCCAAAATCATGCCAAAAATTGTGCTCCTCTGTCTGACACTATAGTCCTGGGTATCCCATGCAAACGAACTATCTAGTCAATGTAGATTTCCGCATACTTCTCCGTCCTATGGGTGGTATGCACTGGCAAAAAATGAGCGGTCTTGGTCAATCTGTCCACAATAACCCAAATTGAATCATGGTGCCTGGAAGTATTGGGCAATCCCACGATAAAGTCCATGCAAATGTCCTCCCATTTCCAAGATGGTACGAGGAGGGGTTGTAGAGGACCTGCTGCCTTCAAATGACTGGCTTTGATCCTTTGGCAGGTGTCACACTCGGATATATACTTGGCAATTTCCCTCTTCATTCTGGTCCACCAGTACAAAGATCTGAGATCATGGTACATCTTGTCGCTACCAGGGTGCATGGAGAATTTTGAAAGGTGAGCTTCATCCAGTATCTTCTTTCCGAGCTCAGGGTCATTGGGAACAACCAGTCGATCTCCAAACCACAGAATTCCCTTACTGTCCTGACGGAAGCACTTGTATTTTTCTGCCTTCTGCTTGAGCATGTCTTTGATAACCTGAACACCTTTATCCCCAATCTGTGCTTGGACTATTTGCTCTTGCAATGTGGGCTCCACCGAGATATAACTTAATTCACCGGAGGGAACAACTTCCAGGTTCAGCTTACACAACTCATCACATAGGGTGGTAACTCTTGCATCCATGCTCATACAGTTACACTGGGCCTTTCTGCTCAAGGCATCTGCCACAACATTGGCCTTGCCAGGATGGTAATGCACCTCCAAATCGTAATCCTTGATTAATTCTAACCATCTCCTCTGCCTCATGTTTAGATCTGCCTGAGTGAAGATGTATTTGAGACTCTTGTGATCAGTGTACATGTTACAGTGAGCTCCCATCAAGTAATGCCTCCAAATCTTGAGAGCATGAACCACAGCTGCCAACTCCAGATCATGTGTAGGGTAGTTCTGCTCATGGGGTCTGAGTGCTCGGGAAGCATAAGCAATCACTCTGTTCTCTTGCATCAAGACACATCCCAATCCTGTACCAGAAGCATCACAATAAACTTCAAAAGGCTTGGTGTTATCAGGTTGAGCCAGCACTGGGGCTGTTGTCAAATGCTGCTTTAGTGCATGAAAAGCATCCTTGCACTTCTGGCTCCAATCATATTTGGCTCCCTTCTTCAATAGCTCTGTCATTGGCTTGGCAATTCTGGAGAAATCCGGAATAAATCGTCGATAATACCCTGCCAATCCTAGAAAACTCTGAATCTGCCTCACTGTAGTTGGGGGTTTCCAGTCCATCACCTCTTGTACCTTCTCAGGATCAACTGATATCCCTTCCTGAGAGATTGTGTGTCCCAAGAATTTAATTTCCTTTAGCCAGAATTCACATTTAGACAATTTAGCATAAAGACGATGATCGCGCAGTCGTTGAAGCACGATGTGCAGATGTTCAGTATGCTCGTCTTCATTCTTGGATTAGACCAGAATATCATCAATGAAAACAACCACAAACTTGTCCAACTCTGGCATGAATACCGAGTTCATCAAGTACATAAAATAAGCCGGGGCATTGGTCAGCCCAAAAGACATCACCAAAAATTCATAAAGCCCATATCTGGTTGAGAAGGCCATCTTGGGAATATCACTGGCACAGATCTTGATCTGATGGTAACCCGAGCGAAGATCTATCTTGGAAAATACCTTGACTCCTACCAATTGATCAAACAGAACATCAATGCGGGGCAGTGGGTATTTGTTCTTGACGGTCACCGCATTGAGAGGGCGGTAGTCAACACACATTCTCAGACTCTCATCCTTTTTCTTCACAAATAATGCAGGACATCCCCAAGGTGAAGTACTTGGGCGAATGAACCCCTTGTCCAACAATTCTTGCAGTTATTTCTTCAGTTCTGCCAGTTCCACGGGAGGCATCCTTTAGGGTCTCTTAGAGATAGGAGCAGTCCCGGGTTGCAATTCAATGGCGAACTCAATGTCTCGGTCAGGTGGCATTCTTGGCAATTCATCCGGAAAAACATCTGGGTAGTCACAGACTACTGGGATCTTTCCCACTGGGGATTCTATCATAACGAAGGCACAAGAACGGGTGCATCCCTGGTCAGGCAGATATAGTGTAGTTTCACCATAAGCAGGGGAATGAATTTCAATTGCCCTGGCTGCAATATCCAATACTGCCTGGTGCCTGGTCAACCAGTCAGCTCCCAATATAATATCCACGCTATCCAATCCTAAGATGAGAAGTGTGGTTCTAACCACAAGGCTACCAAATTTTATAGGCACTTGCCTGCTGATTTGGTTGGTGGCAATCCTGCCTCCTGGTGTTGAAATTGTAATACCCCCATTGGTGTGGTGAAAAGGTAACTGGCACTTGGCACTAAATTTGGCACTGATAAAACTATGCGATGCACCAGAATCAAAAAGAATAACAGCAGGATAATTCAAAACTGTAAAGATACCAGTCATGACGGGTGCTCCCTCTGGAATGTCAGCCATGGTGGTAAAGTTTAGCTTGCCCTGCCTCACTTGCACCTTCTGCCTCTTGCCTTGATTCTGATTGACATTCTGCCCCTGCCTCTGCTGGTTCCTGGGGCAATTCTTGGCATAATGCCCGGTGTTGCCACATGTAAAACACCTGTTGTCATTTGCCTGGCGATACTGCTGCTGTTGCTGATTGTTCCCTTGAGCTGGAAGCTGGGTGCGATTGGGTGCCTGTTGCTGCTGCTGAGGTCGGATCACCCATCTCCCTTGCTGCTGTTGGGGTCCCCTGTTCTGAGTGTCAGACACAATCCTGAAGCGCTGTGGCTGAGCTGAGGGTCCTGCCACAGGGGTCTTCCTCTTCTTTTCTGCCTGTCGAGCTGTAATGCAGTCCTCCTAGGAGATAGCCATGTTGACTAACTCATTATAGCTGTTGGCCCTGACAGTGTTGAGACGGTCACGGAGCTTAGTGCTGAGCCCCCGTCTGAACCTGTCCCGCTTCTTCTCGTCCGTATCTGCATGGTATCCAGCATACTGGCACAGGTCATTAAAAGCCTGAGCATACTGCAACACTGTCCTGTTGCCCTGAGTGAGTGCCAGAAACTCATTGAGTTTACGGTCCATGATGCCAGCTGGGATATGGTGTCCTCTGAAAGCTGCCCTGAACTCTCTCCAATCCACTTCATGGTCAGCCGGTTGCATAGCAAGATAGTGGTCCCACCATGTCCGCGCGGGTCCGCGAAGCTGCTGAGTGGCGAACCGGACCTTTCTCACCTCAGAACAAACTCCATTGAGTAGTGGGAATTTAGATTCCACTACCCTCAGCCATACATCAGCATCAAGTGGATCCTCCGCCCTGGTGAACAACGGTGGCTGGGTACTGAGGAACTCCTGGTAAGTGGCTACTGCGGGGTGATGCTGATGATCTCCACCACCATAGTGCTGAGGTGGTGGCTGACGCTGAGCTAGCTGCCTCAAGATCTCATTCTGCTGAGCCATTAGCTCCTGCAGAGTGGGAGGCGGTGGCGGCGGTGGAGGAATGCGCTCATTCTGGCCACGGCGCGCTCTCCCAGCCATCTGAAAAACCACATATATTCTCAATAACACATCCTCAAGTTTAAGGTTTAATCGCGGCGAAAGAGTCAAGGGCGAATTGATAGATTCCGACATAAATAAAAAGGATTCTGAAAAGACATAAATTTTTCTTCCAAGTTAAGAACTAAAAGCATCCATCAATCATGCTTCCAAAAGAGTTTATCACGGTTACATTAGTGTCCCCAAAAGACTCAACTCTATCTAGCCTAGTACCCCAAGGGTGCAAAAGCTAAGCTAGCTGTGAGGAGTCCTACATTACCAACCTCTATTTCTACTCCGACACCTAATGAGCGAACGAGGCAACACTCGACTCGGGGGAAGGTGGCCTCCCTGAGCCAGCAGTGTCTACGCTGGAAGCAGGCTCCTCCCCTCCCTCAATGTCGACGTCCTCGTCAACCTCCCCATCATGGATCTCCTGATGATGCATATCCAGGTGCTCATTAGCCTCTGCTAGCTGCTGCTGAGTGTTGAGGAGCTGATCTTCGAGAACCTCGATGGTGTTCTCCCTCGTCCCCACCAATTCCTCCAGCTCATGGATCTCATCAGACAATTGCTCCACTTGTAAATCTTTTTCCACCAGCTCCTGGGTCAAGTCAACCACGAGCTCTTACCTGTTGTCCAGGGTGATCTTGGTTGCCTCCAATAATGCCATCAGATGAGACATTGCCTCTCCACGCATCACTTGCAGACGATACAGAGCGTTCATGCATCGTACCGATAAGTGAGCAGTGTGGCCTGGGTAGAGAGCCCAGATGTCCTTGGCATGCTCCACCCGATCCTTCCACATCGGGTCGTCCTCCTTTTCCGCGGGGAACAAGCCAATGGGGTGGGTAGAGAGGTCCAAGGGATGGAATCCACAAAAAGTAGTCAACCCATGCAGAGCGATCGCCTCGATCGTGTCCTCCGCCCGGTATCCGAAAGACTCGGAGTCCAGTGAATGCCAGCCTGGCTGCAGGGGATGAGGCTCCAAGGTCATCCTCACCCTACAGTGGGGCACCCGGTGCTTCTCGAACTGCTGCACAGCATACTGAGGGGGTGTCAGGTACCCGGCCCCCTGAAGTACCTCCCACAAAATACGGGGGAAGCCCTCTCGTGCAAGCCCGTCAGTGTGGGTTAGTGCATTCCCGTCGTCTGAGGATCCGTGGGAAGTCATCTGTGTACGGGGAAGCGTAAGTAAAAGAAAAAGAATTATAAAAAGAGTCAAGAAAAAGAATAAGACTCAGCTTCTCTCCATTTATAAAATAGTACTGAGGCACTTAGTTGGTCATCATTTTGTATTTAAGTCCTTGCCAAATTTTCCTCTGGTTTAATTTAATGTAAGAATGCATGCATGCTCGTCCTGAACGACCTCACATCAGTATCAAGGGAAAATAGGGAAGAACTCCCATCCCCTAAAGTGGCCTGTGGGGCCTAATTATTTAGCCACCTAGCTACCCTTCTATCATCCTAAGGCTTCACGTCCTAGGTCTATCCTGCTCGTCCTATGATCTATCCATCATTGTTTCTATCAAGTTTTATTTTGAAAAGGGATGGTATTCATATCTTATCGATTCCTCTGTGGTGGTACAAGCTCCGATACCAGCTGTGGCGGAACTGCCCGAATTATTCCAATTTAAGTGCCTAAGCCCTGCCTTAGAGGCTAGACCACACTTAAATGGGAATAACCCGTCAATCCCTCGGATCTAGTCCGACACGGCCACAGACAGGATCAAGTACCACAATCTCACCCGATGGTGAGTCACAGAGCAAATACAATAAAGCATAAAACCATGCATGTGAGAGTATTAAATTATTACATCATCATCATCATCGGAGTTTTTGCAAAAGTAACTGTCATTGTTCGAAGTGCAGCGGAATAACTAACGGTAAATAAACAGAGAGATGGGGAAGCCTGTCCCATCACTCCTCATGCTCCTCCTCAGCCGAGGCGGGGTCCCACTCGATAGTCCATCCCGGTGGCAAGATGGACGGCCAAGTCACTCCAGCAACCATGTCCTCCAGAGAACCAGTAAAATTATGCCACAAGGAAGGCTGAGTATACTAATACTCAGCTAGACTTACCTGGTGTGAGGAGTCTACTCCTCTACCTCTAGACATGCAGCTATTTGGGTGTGGGGTTTGGTTGCCAAAAGCACTAGCTGATTTCTAAATTCCAGTTTTAACTTTGTCAAATTTAAGTGTGACTCTCTTAAGGCTAAATGTGTACTATCTACTCACACATAGTAGCAAACACTTTTAGCAATCAACATCTTGTATCATCTCATCATATTTCCACTTGTTACTCAATGTAGCAGCATGGATCAAGCAGTCTCATTAGCTGCGAGAAGCAGACGATTCGAATCGAGTTTTTAAACCTTGCAAGGTAAACCTAAACACACGACGCGGCGAGGCACTCCGTCCCCACACACATCAACCGTCCCCATCGATTCCCTGTCAGCAGAGAGGGGCTCACCGCCTTGGCGTACAATGCCTCACTGACCCCGACTGCCGTCGTGCAGTGACCGCACTTGTACCCACCATAACCGGAATGGGAGACCTCGTCTCAGGTCGCGTGAGGAGGGCAAACTGCTGCCCGGTTCACTCAGGTACTAGGCTTACCGATTTACCATATTTCTCGGTATATGTTTAGTACATTCAAACGCTTGACTCACGGTACCACACCATAATCCTTATTCAACTTTTATCCCGTAGACAACCAATCCCCATGGATTGTTGTCCACATACCAACATCATTATGATATAAAAATGGATACAACCAATTCCTGACCTCGCGCGAGTGCTAAAAAAATCACTCGACTTCTACCGAGATCCCTGATTAGCAAAGCAGCTACTCGACCTAGCATACTAGTATCCATTTCAAAAGGATTCCTGAGATCATGCAACTAGGGTTTCAGACAACTCCTACACTTAAGTGCACAAACAATCCTACAATCATTAAGTATAGTAAAATAGCATAAATAACAGGTTATGCGTAAAACCGGGGCTTGCCTTCCAAGGCTGTGGCAGGCAGATCCTCTGATGCAGACTCGGGTGCTGGGTCTGGGGCTACCTCCTGAGCAGCTCCTTGCTCCGGCACGAGGACGTACTCTCCGTCAGCAAGGTTACAGTCTATCGAAATGCAATGAACATGTATGTCATGATTATGCAGGATTTAAAAACATTATGCTAAGAGAAGAACACTAAATTAATGAGTAACTTAGGGTTTCCGGGTCATACGTGGCTTTTGGTGGTTTATGTTTATCACCTTTAGGTTTAAGTTTTTTTTATTGAGGATAAGTATAGGGAATTGGTATTGCCTTTATATACTTCAGTGGACAAGTTATAAAGAGTTTTTAGGATGACACCAATTTTCTGTTATTCACTTTTCCCCTTCTTTCATTTTCTACTTATGGTTTCTAGTGTAGGTTTGAACTACGACAGTGGTTTAACATTTTCCAAAAATTTTGTAAAAATTACAGTGGGTTGCCATTGGTCATTATAGCCTGTTCTAGGAATTTGGGGCTTAAAATAAAAAGGCTATGCTTTAGACAAAAAAGACAAAGTTTGGTCAAATGGGCCACTTTGCACCACATCTCTTCATTAGAGGTGAGTTCCTTCCTAAGGGTTATTTTTGTTGGTATCTAACAGTAATAATAAACCTCTGTGCCAAAAATCACAAAAAGTTAATTGGTGGTTATTTAGTTGTGATTTCCTAAAGTTTTACGCCAAAAAGGTGCTTATAACTAACTTGTCATTTGAAAAATATCAAACAACAGATTTTGTATTTTTCTTATGTTCATAATAACAAAACATTAGTTATCCCAAGGGTTGGGGTGTTTTCATCTTAGGGTTATTTTTGTAGGGTTTTTCTAAGCTTTCCTTGTTTTCTTAAAATAAAAGGGATCCTACTTATTTTATACTTCACCAGGGTATGATAGATTTTTCTAGTAAACTACATGGAATAAGTACTCTAACAAAAATAGGGGTGCCCTCTGGTTCATTATTTAAATCATCTTTTCTATTTTTCTTAATCTTAAGCATATTGTAAAATGAATGGCAAAAACTAATTTAATGGGGTGGACAGAGAGGTTTAACATTTTTAAACAGGTCAGGGAGTGGATAAAAACTCCTCCAAATTTTTCTAACCCTAGTCAAAAAGTGCAACTATTTTTATCCCCATTATTTAGCTTTTGGCCAAAACAATAATTAATTTAGAACCCTAAAGTTTTCTGTAATACATAGGGGGTTTTATATTTTCTTAAGTAGGTTATATTATTTAGAGTCTGACAAAATTGGTTTGACCAAATTTGGATGAACTAAACAGAAGTTATGAATTATTAAAGTTTCTGTTCAAATTTAAATTCAGATTTAATAAAGGTTTTCTGAAAAAGCAGTTTACACCGAGGACCCTGGGGTATTTCCAAACTAACTCTCTCAGTTATACCCTTGCGCTACTATTCATTTGAGTCACTGACATTTCACAAAACCCCCCAGACTTCTTTCCTTCTCCCCTGCGGCCCTTCCCTAGGTTTAAACAGTGCCCGCAAGAAAGAAAAGGGTGGCGCGGCTTACCGGCGGCGAGATAGGTCCGGCGAGGGGCAGGGTTGGCTCGGGGAGGCTCTGGCGGTCACAGCGATGTACGGCTCGACGGCTGGGATGGCCGGAATCGCCCGGTCCACATGCGCAGGCGGGTGTCCTCGTCGGCGGTGGGTGTGCCGGCCAAACCACGGCGATCTAAAGCAATCCAGTGGCACGTTGAGCTTCATGGGGTGATGTAGAGACTGTGTGCACAAAGAATTGGAAAATGGCTCAGTGGATTACCCGATCCACGCACACCGGCGGGGTTGCGAACTCCGGCGACCCTCAACTGGCCTCTCCAGCGAAGTAGGTTTCGATTCCTTGCTCAGGGAGCTTCACGGGGGTGTAATTAGTCGTCTCCGAGGGTTGGACGAGGCTGGGAAGGGCTGGGCTGGCCGGTCCACGACGGCAGGGGCTCGGGTGGCCGCGGACACGCCGTGCACGGGCAAACGACGGTGAGTTGAGCTCCGGTGAGGTTTGAGCGTGCGCGGAGAAGTGTGGCCGATGCCTCAGTGGGTTTTATAGGCGCGGGCGCACACAGGGGACACGGGCGCGGCTCGGCGCGACGCGGGGTCGGGCGCGGGCGTGCTCTGGCGCGGCAGAGCGCGTCGAACACGTGGAGCTTTTCTTCTGCCCTCGTTCCACAGCTCACCCAAGTCGCAAACATGCGAATCTTGGCAAAAATCTGGCGCGAGTCTTTTCCTGGCACCTAGGGCTATCACTCATCTGTGAGACGCCATGGCAGATATGGCCTAGGGAGGGAGATCTTGGGTCGCCAAATCGGGTGTGTCACTCTGCCCACCTCGCGACAAAAACCATGCCAAGGCATGTAAAACGTCCAAGTCTCGGGCTCAACTTTTTCCAGTGGGTGCCCTAGGTGGTATGCCACATTTTTGGTATAGAACACAGGTGGATTTGGTGCCAGCTTCGAGGTGAACACGACTGATCTTTGGTGTAGGTGTAGTTTTTAACTTAGAGAGAAATAGAGAGCTCTAGCTCTCTCTCCACTTGGATATTTGATTTGGGGTTTCTCCAGGGGTCTTTTTGCAATATTACCTCCCTATAATTGTAGTTTAATAAGTTACTTAACTTTGTGTCAAAATTTTTAATCCATGGTTTGCACAAATGCTCTTCTTCTTCCTCTTTCAACCATGACTTTGGAAGATGGGGTTCAAGAGGGGTCTAGGGTTTATTCTCCCCTTGTCCAAGGTGGTATGTGCACAAAGCTTGAGTGATGCTCTTAGGTCATTAACATTCTTGATTAACCCATGGCTTCCAAGGTTCTTAGGTTCTTCTCAAGTTCTACCACATGTGATCACAGTTACCAGTGCATGGATGTGCTCTAGCAATGGTAACACCTAAGGTGTTACAGTAGTGGCTTGGGAGTTGAAGTGATGAATTTGGGCCACTTCATCCGAATCATAGTCTTCATCCCCTACGGATGGTACCTGTACACCAAACTCAACAACGTTCCAAATGCTTGTGTGGAGTGAGGTTAGATGATGCCTCATTTTGTCACTCCACATATTGTAATCTTCATCGTCAAAAACCGGTGGTTTGCCTAGTTGAACGGAAAGTAAAGGAGTACGCTTTGAAATACAAGGGTAGCGTAGGGGAATCTTACTATACTTCTTGCGCTCATGACGCTTAGAAGTTATGGATGGCGCGTCGGAGCCAGAGGTGGATGGCGATGAAGAATCGGTCTCGTAGTAGACCACTTTCCTCATCTTCTTTTTCTTGTCACCACTCTGATGCGACTTGTGGGAAGATGATTCCTTCTCCTTCCCTTTGTTGCGGGACTCTCCCGATGGAGCCTTCCCGTGGCTTGTAGCGGGCTTGTCGCCGGCCACCATTTCCTTCTTGGCGTGATCTCCTGACATCACTTCGAGCCGTTAGGCTCTAATGAAGCACCGGGTTCCGATACCAATTGAAAGTCGCCTAGAGGGGGGTGAATAGGGCAAAACTGAAATTTACAAAGTTAATCACAACTACAAGCCGGGTTAGTGTTAGAAATATAAGCGAGTCCGAGAGAGAGGGTGAAAAACAAATCGCAAGCAAATAAAGAGTGAGACACAAGGATTTGTTTTACTGAGGTTCGGTTCTTGCAAACCTACTCCCCGTTGAGGTGGTCACAAAGACCGGGTCTCTTTCAACCCTTTCCCTCTCTCAAACGGTCACTTAGACCGAGTGAGCTTCTCTTCTCAATCACACGGGACACTAAGTCCCCGCAAGGACCACCACACAATTGGTGTCTCTTGCCTCGGTTACAATTGAGTGAATCACAAGAAAGAATGAGAAAGAAAAGAAGCAATCCAAGCGCAGGAGCTCAAATGAACACAAATGTCGCTCTTTCTAGTCACTATTTAATTTGGAGTGATTCCGGACTTGGGAGAGGATTTGATCTCTTTGGTTGTGTCTAGAATTGAATGCTATAGCTCTTGTAATGTGTAGAAGTTTGAAAACTTGGATGATATTGAATGTGGGGTGGTTGGGGTATTTATAGCCCCAACCACCAAACTAGCCGTTTGGTGGAGGCTACTGTCGACGGGCGCACCGAACAGTCCGGTGCGCCACCGGACACTGTCCGGTGCGCTAGCCACGTCACCCGGCCGTTAGGGTTCGACCGTTGGAGCTCTGACTGGTGGGGCCTCTGGGCTGTCCGGTGGTGCATCGGACAGGTCCTATAGACTGTCCGGTGCGCCAACTGTGCGTGCTCTGACCTCTGCACGCGCAGGTGCACATTAAATGCGTTGCAGTCGACCGTTGGTGCTTGAAGTAGCCGTTACTCCGCTGGCACACCGGACAGTCCGGTGTGTCACCGGATACTGTCCGGTGAATTATAGCGGAGCGCCCTCTGATTTTCCCGAAGGTGATGAGTTTGGAGCTGACTTCCCTGGTACACCGGACACTGTCCGGTGGTGCACTGGACAGTGTCCGGTGGCACACCGGACAGTACGGTGCGCCAGACCAGGGCACACTTCGGTTGTCTTTGGCTCTCTTTGTTTGAACCCTTTCTTGGTCATTTTATTGGTCTATTGTGAACCTTTGGCACCTGTAAAACTTATAATCTAGAGCAAACTAGTTAGTCCAAATATTTGTGTTGGGCAATTCAACCACCAAAATCAATTAGGAAAAGGTGTAAGCCTATTTCCCTTTCACTTACCTCTTTTATTGAGGTCCAAATGTCCGTCCGTTCCCATCCGTGTCTTCGCGGGCTTTGCATCCTTCATCCCAAACCTCTTGAGCAAGTCTTGAGTATACTTCGTTTGGGAGATGAAGGTGCCTTCCTTGAGTTGCTTCACTTGAAATCTGAGGAAGTAGTTCAACTCGCCCATCATCGACATCTCGAACTTTTGCATCATTACCCTGCTAAACTCCTCACAAGACTTTTGATTAATAGAACCAAATATAATGTCATCGACATATATTTGGCATACAAAAAGATCACTATTACAAGTCTTTGTGAATAGAGTAGGATCAGCTTTCCCAACCTTGAAAGCATTAGCAATAAGAAAATCTCTAAGACATTCATACCATGCTCTTGGGGCTTGCTTAAGTCTATAGAGCACCATAGAGAGCTTGTAGACGTGGTCAGGATACCTATCATCCTCAAAGCCAGTGGGTTGTTCCACGTATACCTCCTCCTTGATTGGTCCATTGAGGAAGGTGCTCTTCACATCCATTTGGAATAGCTTAAAGGAATGGTGAGCAGCATAGGCCAATAAAATCCGAATTGATTCTAACCTAGCCACAGGAGCAAAAGTCTCCTCAAAATCCAAACCTGCGACTTGGGCATAACCTTTTGCCACAAGTCGAGCCTTGTTTCTTGTCACCACTCCGTGTTCGTCTTGCTTGTTACGAAACACCCACTTGGTTCCTACAACATTTTGCTTTGGACACGGCACCAGTCTCCAAACTTCATTTATTTTGAAGTTGTTGAGCTCTTCCTGCATGGCCAACACCCAGTCCGGATCCTGCAAGGCTTCTTCTACCCTGAAAGGCTCAATAGAAGAAACAAACGAGTAGTGCTCACAGAAATTTGCTTAGCGTGAGCGAGTTGTTACTCCCTTACTAATATCACCCAGAATTTGATCTACTGGATGATTTCTTTGGATCGTCGTTCGAACTTGAGTTGAAGGGGCCCGTGATGCTTCTTCCTCCTTATCTTGATCTTCATGTGCTCCCCCTTGATCCTGCCCTTCTTCTTGAGGTACCAGTGTATCATCTTGAGTTGGGGGATGCACCACCGTAGAGGAAGAAGGTTGATCTTATTCTTGTAGTTCCTGTGGTCGCACATCACCTATCGCCATTGTTCACACTACGGCCGTCGGAACCTCATCTTCATCTACATCATCAAGATCAACTTGCTCTCTTGGAGAGCCATTAGTCTCATCAAATACAACGTTGCTAGAGACTTCAACCAATCCTGATGATTTGTTGAAGACCTATACGCCTTTGTATTTGAGTCATATCCTAGTAAAAAACCTTCTACCACTTTGGGAAGAAACTTTGAATGCCTACCTTTCTTTACCAAGATGTAACATTTGCTCCCAAATACACGAAAATAGGAAACATTAGGTTTGTTACCAGTTAAGAGTTCATATGAAGTCTTCTTGAGGAGGCGGTGCAGATAGAGTCGGTTTATGGCATGGCAGGCTGTATTCACAACTTTCGACCAAAACCGCTCAGGCGTCTTGTATTCTCCATGCATCGTCCTTGCCATATCAATTAGCGTCCTGTTCTTCCTCTCTACCACACCATTTTGCTATGGTGTGTAGGGAACAGAGAACTCGTGCTTGATGCCTTCCTCCTCAAGATATTCTTTGATTTGAAGATTCTTGAACTCAAATCCGTTATCGCTTCTTATCTTTTTCACCTTCTGCTCAAATTCGTTTTGAGATCTCCTTAAGAAGCGCTTTAAGGTTCCTTGGATTTCAGAGTTATCCTGCAAAAAGAACGCCCAAGTGAAGCGGGAAAAATCATCAACTATAACAAGACCATACTTCCCCCGATGGTGAGATAGGCAACGGGGCCGAAGAGATCCATGTGGAGGAGTTCTAGTGGTCTTGTTGTTGTTATCACGTTTTTGCTTTGATAAGTGCTTCGCACCTATTTCCCTGCTTGGCACGCTGCATAAGGTATGTCTTTCTCAAAACAGACATCGGTTAGTCCTAACACATGATCTCCCTTTAGAAGTTTATGAAGGTTCTTCATCCCAACATGTGCTAGACGGCGGTGCCAAAGCCAGCCAATATTAGTCTTAGCGATTAAGCATGAATCTAGATCAGCATTCTCTTTTGAGAAATCAACTAAATAGAGCTTGTCGTCTAATACACCCTTAAAGGCTAATGAACCATCACTCCTTCTAAAGATAAATACATCAATATTTGTAAATAAACAATTATAGCCCATATGACACAATTGACTTATAGACAATAAATTATACCCGAGCGATTCTACTAAAAACACATTTGATATTGAATGCTCGGTCATGATGGCTATTTTGCCTAAGCCCTTAACCTTGCCTTAGTTCACATCTCCAAAGACGATGGTGTCTTGGGAATCCCTGTTTTTGACGTAGGAGGTGAACATTTTCTTCTCCCCTGTCATGTGGTTTGTGCATCCACTATCAATAATCCAGCTTGAGCCCCGGATGCATAAATCTGCAAGGTAATTAAGCTTGGGTTTTAGGTACCCAACTCTTGTTGGGTCCTACAAGGTTAGTTACAACAGATTTTGGAACCCAAAATGCAAGTTTTGTCTCTCTTGCATTTTGATCCTAACTTTCTAGCAATTACTTTGGCATTCTTACATGATAGTACAAATGAAGCATCACATGTCTGATAAATAGTAGTTGGACTAGTGCAAACTTTCCTAGGCACATGAGAAACAACATGATTATGCCTAGGCCTATTTCTACCATGAGTAAAAGAGGAACTAGATGCAAACATAGCATGAGAATTAAATGCGACATCATGATATACATGAGAAACAATCTTATTATAACACCTATCATTATGAGCACGACTAGTAAATTTCTTATCATAAAGATAGGCATGGTTCTTTTGAGAACTACTAGCCATAGGAGCCTTCCCTTTCTCCTTGTCGAGATTGGAAGTCCTTTGGCTTGTCAAGTTCTTGGTCTCCTTTTGGAAACCAAGTCCATCTTTAATAGAGGGGTGTCTACCAACGGTGTAGGCATCCTTAGCAAACTTTAGTTTCTCATAACTATCTTTGCAAGTCTTAATTTGAGCATTAAGACTTGCAACATCATTGTTTAATTTCTGAATGGTAGAGACATGTTCTTTACAAGCATCAATGTTAAAATCTTTGCACCTATTGCAAATAATAACATGTTCTATGGATGAACTAGCAGAATTTGCTTCTTCTAACTTAGCATTTAAATCATCATTTAAATTCTTTAGGCTAGAGATAGATTCATGACAGGTAGATAATTCGGAAGACAACAATTCATTCTTCTTAATTTCTAGAGCAAGAGATTTTTGAACACTAATAAACTTATCATGTTCCTCATAGAGTATATCTTCTTGCTTTTCTAGAAGTCTATCTTTTTCATTAAGAGCATCAATTAATTCATTTATCTTATCTACCTTAGATCTATCTAATCCTTTAAATAAATCACTATAGTTTATCTCATCATCAGAAGATTCCTCATCGCTAGAAGAAGAATACTTAGGAGTATCTCGAATATGTACCTTTTTCTCCTTAGCCATGAGGCACGTGTGTCATTCGTTGGGGAAGCGTGAAGACTTGTTGAAGGCCGAGGCAGCTAGTCCTTCATCATCGGAGTCGGATGAAGAACAGTTAGAGTCCCACTCTTTTCCAATGTGTGTCTTGCCCTTCGCCTTCCTGTAGTTCTTCTTCCTTTCCTTCTTCCCATGCTTTTCTTGTGCCTGGTCATTGTTATTATCGGGACATTATGCAATAAAATGACTAGACTTACCGCACTTTGAAAGTTGCCTAGAGGGGGGGGGTGAATAGGCAAGTTAAAACTTTTTCAACAAAAAACTAGAAGCAAACTGGGTAAAACTAAATTGATCTCGAAATTCACCCATTTAACTTTAGAAATGTGATGTTCTAAATGATCCACAGGGTTCAAAGTAATAGATCTGAGAAGGGCACTTCTCAAAATCCACACACCAAAAAGATATAAACAAATCTTTCACGGAATGGTGAGAGAACGAAGAACATGAATAAGCACAATGAACAAGAACACAAGAGACACAAGATTTATCCCGAGGTTCGGTCACACCACAAAAGGTGCCCTACTTCCTCGTTGAGGCGCCCACAAAGAGCCGGGTCTCTTTCAACCCTAATCCTCCCTTTGCCGACCACAAAGGTCAAGCCCACATACTAATCTTTGCTCAAACGAGCGAGTAATACAAACTTTCTTGTGGTCTTCCACAAGATTTGGAGACTCACAAGAGACACCTAGTCGTCTAGGAGCTAGAAGCTCCAAGAGTAATGAATCCACAAAGAACTCGATGTAGTATCAAAGCAGGAATGAAGAAGAGCAAGAGAGATTTGGAGATGAAGCACAAAAACCGCAGCTCTCAAACTCACTCAAAGATTTCTCTCCAAAGATTTGAAATGGGAGAGGCAAGAGATGTGTGAGAGAGAGTGGGAGGTGTTTCTGAAAGGGAAATGTGCCCTTGGGCCATTTCTAAGTATTTTGGTGATTACATGTCCAACACAATTGCTTAAGTGTGAAACTATGCCAAATGGTGGACAAAGTGCAAATCAGTACAAAAGTATGATCCTAGACTTAGTACATTGTTTTTTGTGTACTAACATATTTGTCTAAGTGCTAGAATCAAAGAAAATCCAATTGAAAAAGACTTGGCTCGAGCAACCAAGACTCTGCTCAGTCTGGGTGCACCGGACTGTCCGGTGGTGCACCGGACTGTCCGGTGCGCCAGGCTGGCTCTGGTGAAAAGGCTGCTCTCGGGTCTCGACGGCGGTGTACGGCTATAAATCACCGGACTGTCCGGTGGTGCACCGGACAGTGTCCGGTGAGTCGGCTGCGGCGAAGTCGCCGCTCTCGGGAACCAAGTCAACAGCGTACGGCTATAATTCACCGGACTGTCCGGTGGTGCACCGGACTGTCCGATGAGCCAACAGTCGGGCGCGCCAACGGTCGGCCGCGCAATCCGCGCGTGACGCGTGGCCAAGCCAACGGTCGGATGGGAGCACCGGACTGTCCGGTGTGCACCGGACAGTGTTCGGTGCGCCAACGGCTCCAAGTCTCCAACGGTTGGCTGCGCCAGAATAGGAAAGAAATCCACACCGGACAGTGTCCGATGGTGCACCGGACTGTCCGGTGCGCCAGTCGACAGAAGGCAAGAATTGCCTTCCTGGATTGCTCTCAACGGCTCCTAGCTGCCTTGGGGCTATAAAAGGGACCCCTAGGCGCATGGAGGAGTACACAAAAGCATTCTTTAAGCATTCCTAAGCACCAAGGCTCCAATTCCGTGCATTCGATTCTTTGTGATAGCAACTAGAGCTCCATTTGAGTAGATAACTTGTCGAGTTGTGTTGAGAGCTCAAGTTGTGACTTGTGTGCATGTTGTTGCTCTGATTTTGTGTCTTGTGTGCGTTGCTCATCCCATCCTTACTTCTGTGCTTCTTTGTGATAATCAAATTGTAAGGGCGAGAGGCTCCAAAGTGTGGAGATTCCTCGCAAGCTGGATATAGTAAAGTGAAAGCAAAACACCGTGGTATTCAAGTGGGTCTTTGGACCGCTTGAAAGGGGTTGAGTGCAACCCTCGTCCGTTGGGACACCACAACGTGGAGTAGGCAAGTGTTGGACTTGGCCGAACCACGGGATAAACCACTGTGCCATCTCTGTGTTGATCTCTTTGTGGTTATTGTGTTTTGCAAGAACTCCTCTCTAGCCACTTGGCTTTATTGTGCTAACGCCTAATCAAGTTTTGTGGGATTAAGTTTCAAGTTTATACAGGACCACCTATTCACCCCCCCTCTAGGTGCTCTCAATTGGTATTGGAGCCATTCTCTTCACGTAAGGGTCTAATCGCCTGAAGAGATGGATCCTAAGGGCAAGGGGATGGTGGTCAATGATAAGGAGAAGGAGTCCTTCGTCAACGAGCCGAAAGATGACAAGCCTACTGACTTGGGCTCGGGCCACAAAAGAAAAGATGGGAAGAAGAAGAAAACAAGGCGCATCAAGGAGATAGTCTACTACGACAGCGACGAATCTTCCTCTTCCCAAAAGGACGACAACGACTATGAGAAAAAGAAGATGGTTAATTCAAACTTCTCTTTTGATTATTCTCGTATTCCGCATAGTTCAAATGCACATTTGCTTTCCATTCCTCTTGGCAAACCTCCACACTTTGATGGGGAGGACTACGGATTTTGGAGTCACAAAATGCGTAGTCACTTGTTCTCTCTCCATCCAAGTATATGGGAGATAGTAGAAAATGGAATGCAATTTGATAGCACGGATAGTCCTTTGTTTATCAATGAACAGATTCATAAAAATGCACAAGCTACTACTGTGTTGTTAGCCTCATTGTGCAGGGATGAGTACCATAAGGTGAGCGGCTTGGATAACGCCAAGCAGATATGGGACACCCTCAGGATCTCTCATGAGGGAAATGACGTCACCATGCTCACCAAGATGGAGTTGGTGGAAGGCGAACTTGGGAGATTCGCAATGATCAGGGGGAGGAGCCAACCCAAACATACAACAGGTTCAAGACCCTCGTCAACAAAATAAGGAGCTATGGAAGCACACGATGGACGGACCACGACGTCGTCCGCCTAATGCTAAGGTCTTTCACTGTCCTTGATCCACATCTTGTAAACAATATTCGTGAGAATCCTAGGTACACCAAAATGTCGCCCGAAGAAATACTTAGAAAGTTCGTAAGCGGGCGAATGATGATCAAGGAGGCAAGATACGTCGATGAGGCGTTGAATGGTCCAATTCATGAGCCTCAAGCCATTGCTCTCAAGGCAACGAGTAGCAAGGAGACGCTACCTAGCAAGGTGGCGCAAGTTGAGGCGGTGGGGCTAAATGAGGAAGAGATGGCCCTCATCATCAAGCGCTTCAAGACGGCGCTAAAGGGCCGCAAGGAGCATCCCAAAAAGAACAAGACAAAGGGAAAGCGCTCCTGCTTCAAGTGCGGTAAGATTGGTCATTTTATCACTAATTGTCCCGATAATGATAGTGATCAGGAACAAGATAAGAAGAGGGAAAAGAAGAAGGCTTACAAGAAGGCTAAGGGCGAGGCACACCTTGGCAAGGAGTGGGACTCGGATTGCTCGTCGTCCGAATCCGACAACGAAGGACTCGCCGCATCAGCCTTCAACAAATCATCCCTCTTCCCCAACGAGCATCACACATGCCTCATGGCGAAGGAGAAGAAGGTATGTACTCGAAAGTCTACTTATGCTTCTTCTAGTGATGATGAATCTAGCGATGATGAAATAGATTACTCTAGTTTGTTCAAGGGCTTAGATAGAAATAAAATTGATAAGATTAATGAATTGATTGATGCTTTGAATGATAAGAATAGATTGTTAGAAAAGCAAGAGGATCTTTTGTATGAAGAACATGATAAATTTGTAGAGGCACAAAAATCTCTTGCTTTAGAAGTTAAAAGGAATGAAATGCTTTCTTGTGAACTATCTACTTGCCATGAGACAATTTCTAGTTTAAAAAGTGTTAATGATGATTTAAATGCTAAACTAGAAGTAGCAAATAGATCTAACTCTTGTGTAGAACATGTTGTGATTTGCAATAGGTGTAAAGATTTTAATGTTGATGCTTGTAGTGAACACCTAGTTTCTATTGCAAAGTTAAATGATGAAGTGGCTAGTCTTAACGCCCAACTTAAGACTAGCAAGAGTGAATTTGACAAACTAAAATTTGCAAGGGATGCCTACACTATTGGTAGACACCCCTCAATTAAGGATGGGCTTGGCTTTAAGAAGGAAGCCAAGAACTTAACAAGTCATAAGACTCCCATCTCCACCAAGGAGAAAGGGAAGGCCCCTATGGCTAATAGTGCTCAAAAGAATCATGCATTCATTTATGATAGGAAATTTTCTAGAAATGTTCATCATGATAGGAGTTGTAATACTTATGATTCAAATGCAATGTTTGCTTCAAGTTCTTCCTATGTGCATGGTAGAGATATGCCTAGGAGAAATGTCATTCATCACATGCCTAGGAGAAATGTTGCTCATATTCCTAGGAAAATTAATGAACCTTCTATAATTTATCATGCTTGCAATGCTTCTTTTGAAATTTGTAGAAAGGATAAGAAGGTGATTGCTAGGAAATTAGGGACAAAATGCAAGGGAGACAAAACTTGCATTTGGGTCCCTAAGACCATTGTTACTAACCTTGTAGGACCCAACAAGAGTTGGGTACCTAAGACCCAAGCCTAATTTGCCTTGCAGGTTTATGCATCCGGGGGATCAAGCTGGATTATCGACAGCGGATGCACAAACCACATGACGGGGGAGAAGAAGATGTTCACCTCCTACGTCAAGAACAAAGATTCCCAAGGCTCAATCATATTCGGTGACGGGAATCAAGGCAAGGTCAAAGGACTAGGGAAGATTGCTATTTCATCCGAGCACTCTATTTCTAATGTGTTCTTAGTCGCTTTGATATAACTTGTTGTCTGTGAGTCAGCTTTGTAATATGGGATATAATTGCTTATTCACAAATGTAGATGTGTCTGTCTTTAGAAGAAGTGATGGTTCATTAGCTTTTAAGGGTGTACTAGACGGCAAACTTTATTTAGTTGATTTTGCAAAGGAGGAGGCCGGTCTAGATGCATGTTTAATTGCTAAGACTTGCATGGGCTGGCTATGGCATCGCCGTCTAGCACATGTGGGGATGAAGAACCTTCACAAACTTCTAAAGGGAGAACACGTGTTAGGTCTAACAAATGTTACTTTCGAAAAAGATAGACCTTGTGCAGCATGTCAAGCAGGTAAACAGGTGGGAAGCTCTCATCATATCAAGAATGTGATGACCATGACAAGACCTTTGGAGTTACTTCACATGGACCTCTTCGGACCCGTCGCCTATCTAAGCATAGGAGGAAGTAAGTATGGTCTGGTTATTGTTGATGATTTTTCCTGCTTCACTTGGGTATTCTTTTTGCGGGATAAATCTGAAACCCAAGGGACCCTCAAGCGCTTCCTAAGGAGAGCCTAAAATGAGTTTGAGCTCAAGGTGAAGAAGATAAGGAGCGACAACGGGTCCGAGTTCAAGAACCTTCAAGTGGAGGAGTACCTTGAGGAGGAAGGAATTAAGCACGAGTTCTCCGCTCCCTACACACCACAGCAAAATGGTGTGGTAGAGAGGAAGAACAGGACGCTCATCGATATGGCGAGGACGATGCTTGGAGAATTCAAGACGCCCGAGCGGATTTGGTCGGAAGCTGTGAACACGGCTTGCCACGCCATAAACCGAGTCTACCTTCATCGCCTCCTCAAGAAGACGTCGTATGAACTCCTAACCGGTAACAAACCCAATGTGTCATACTTTCGTGTATTTGGGAGCAAATGTTATATTCTAGTGAAGAAAGGTAGAAGTTCTAAGTTTGCTCCCAAAGTTGTAGAAGGGTTTTTGTTAGGTTATGACTCAAATACAAAGGTGTATAGGGTCTTCAACAAATCATCGGGTTTGGTTGAAGTCTCTAGCGACGTTGTATTTGATGAGACTAATGGCTCTCCAAGAGAGCAAGTTGTTGATCTTGTTGATGTAGATGAAGAAGACGTTCCAACGGCCGCAATACGCACCGTGGCGATTGGGGAAGTAAGGCCACAAGAACAAAAGGAGCAAGATCAACCTTCTTCCTCAACGATGGTGCACCCCCAACTCAAAATGATGAACAGGTTCCTCAAGAAGAGGCGTGTGATCAAGGGGAAGCACAGGATGTCCAAGTTGAAGAGGAAGAAACACCACATGCCCCTCCAACTCAAGTTCGAGCGACGATTCAAAGGAATCATCCCGTCGACCAAATTTTGGGTGACATTAGCAAGGGAGTAACTACTCGCTCTAGATTAGTTAATTTTTGTGAGCATTACTCTTTGTCTCTTCTATTGAGCCTTTCAGGGTAGAAGAGGTGTTGGAGACTTGTTCTCAAATGCTAAGAGTTAAGAACAAGGCAACATAAAAAGTGTTTAAATGTCAAATTCCTTCGTCCTTATAAACATTATGCCCCTTCGGATATAATGAATTTTGGACGAAGGTTACGAAGGAAAAGACCTTCGTAAGATTGATAAATGGTAAAAAAGAGCACATATATGAAACACGAGTAATGATATGAATATTATCATCAACTTATTTTTATTACCAAATTCATAAAAACAAATTACAAATGTACCTTCAGATTGATGAAAAGTAAAGGTACAGACGTGATGCGAAAAAGCGTATGCCAAGTCAGCGTGAACAATACGGGAGTACTGTTCATCTATTTATAGGCACGGGACGCAGCCCGTGTAAAATTACATTGATGCCCTTTACATTTATCAATAACTTTATAGCAATTCTTCGAGGTTTAATTTGACTTTTCATCTTTAAGTCGGTTCCTCTTTTCTACCGTCATGCCGAAGCTTTTCTGCACATATCTTCGTGATCGTCTTATCCTTCGTCGTGGTCGCTTTCCATCCCAGTCAAGCTTCGTCTTAACCCTGCTCTTGTACACCCGCAACCTGACTCCGAAGATACCTGTTCACATGTTTCACTCGGAAAATATTGTCAAATCATGTTTTTGAGGACCTTCGGAAGCCGAAGGCCCCCAACAGTAGCCCCTCGCAATATTAATTTACTGTAATGATAAATTCATATTGCGACATGGACAAAGGCTTTAAGCCGAAGGTCCGAAAAAACACCTTCCTTCTGCTAGAATAGCAATCAGTCATTGACAAATGGGGCCCTCCAGCACTACAGGAAACTGGTTTAAGAACGTGGGTGAAAAACCGTCGAACTTAATGTAATAAGCCGTCGAACTTACCGTAAGAACGTGGGTTTACCGACGAATATAGCCGACGGCAATTTTTGGACGAACTTAGAGAAGTAAGTTCGACGGCCCCGTCAAACTTAACCTTAAGAACGTGGGTACCGTCGAACTTAATATTAAGAACGTGGGTACCGTCGAACTTAATATTAAGAACGTGCGTTTTTAAGTTCGATGGGGACCGTCGAATTTTTTCCCATAAGTTCGACGGCACCCACGTTCTTAAGGTTAAGTTCGACGGGGTCACGTGGCCGTCGAACTTATGTGTCCTGCGGAGGTCTGCGCGGACTGCACAATAAGTTCGACGGTACCCACGTTCTTAACCTTAAGAACGTGGGTACCCACGTTCTTAACCCTTTTCCAGAAAAAAAATAAAAATTACAGAAATGAAAAATTAGACAAACATAATATCACATACAATACATATTTCAAACACATGGATATATGTTCATATCACAAATTCACACAAGTCCAAACACATAAGTTCACAAGAATTGAAGATTGTACCAGTAGTAATACAACACACAGGAATTCAAGATGCATGCGTCCATCAATCCCTCAGGACTCTGTTCCTAGCTAGACAGTATCCACCTATCACTAAGAGAAACATGTCAAGAATGGACACCCTAGCTCTAGGTGATGTCTGACTTCCAAACACGAGCAGCACTGAACAACCCCTTTCCATCATAAACTACTATCACGTCTTTGTTGTAGATGCCAAGAGCAGATACAGCAGCTGAAATGCCTTTTTAGATGGCAGCATGTGTGGTAACTGAACAAGGAAAAAATATATAACCAATGGATATCAAATTTAATTGCAGATTCTTACCAAAGAGAGAAAAGGCAACTAGTTATATCAGACAATATTAGTATCATCAACAAGCAACAAAAAGAATGCAGGTACTAAGTAGATATGCCCTGTTTCACAAATTAAACTACAGTGAACTGGCATAATTATGATAACCTTCATGAGGAATGATAAATCTATGTACATACAATATAAGGTGACAAGTCTATGTACATACAATATAAGGTAACTGAACCCAGGGAATGTTCAGAAGAATTAGCAAGTGAGCGATTGGATGCTGATTATATGCTGAATGAATAATGTCATGTACTTACATATTATCTCAAATTCATCCAGCTGAAATTCATTAGGTAGGACACCCCTCCATTTCCCTGATTTTCCAAGAGAAAAAAGCGTTTAGTTCTGCACTTTAAACGATAGCCATAAGTCCAGCATTTTTGCAAATACTAAAACAGCTTCTGCAGTCTAAATTCTAGGTTTTACGATCACAAGAAAAACATGAAAGACAAATTACCCATGTGATAGACGTCAACCGAGTGAATTCATCAGTAGAGCCTGTCCTCCGAACGAGTATTTCAGCCATACGACCATAATCTACATTCTTTCCATTTAAGGTATGATAATCAGCATTGAAAGCATAAAAGTGAAGACAACCTTTAAGAGTTCATACAAAAATAAAAGGGTAATTGAAGGAATAGGCACCCCACAATGTATTTTACGTCTAAGCTGATAAAAGACTGAGCGATATAGAGTAGCCTTACTGGTGAGATCTTTATCTCCTGCAAAACTCAGAAAGTGTTGCATCAGCTTGCTGCCTTATCTCATGGCTGGAATCACTCAGCATATTGAATAAACCTGCAGTGGTGGTGATAGAAAGGTTGTTGAGCGATCAATAGAAGCATAAAATTAATGCACTTGGAAAAAGGGAGGGATTACCATCGAGAAAATCAGGAAGGAAACCAAGCATGTCAATATCAGGAACACTGTCTAACACTGTTATCCACCCCACCAAAAATTGTCTTACATAAGGATTCAGCACATTCATGCGCTCTCTCAAAAGCGATATGAATTCTTCTATGCTAAAGAGAAAAAGCAAGATATGGGTCCAATCAGAAATCAACATTGACATTGAAACAATTAAACAAGCAAGCCACTAATAAGGAAAAGGCAAATCATACACGACATACCTGAACTGGTCACTCTCGGTTACGATATCCTGGTTGATATAGTTATATTATCAGGGATAATTAAGAAGAGAAACAAGGACAAGTTGTAGACATATGAGTACAGTCCAGGTGAATATACCTTGACAAGCCTGTCAAGAAGGTGAGCTGCACTTTGAACATTACCATCGGAATCTGCATAAAGCATCAAATTTTTTGTTGAAGTAAATGATGAAATCCCCTCTTACAACCTAAAGATAGAAATTCAATTAGTGTAAAGCAAACATACAATTTATGTTATATCACTGAACTAAATGATCACCTTTGCTATGTTGTATAGCGCTTCACAAGCATAGTAACGCACTCTGCTGTCTTGGTCTAGGAAAGAATTAAGGACAGGAGGCACAATTTGCTGGAAGCACAAAGCGACAGAGTTTATTGTACAGTCAAATTGGCAAAACAGAATATAGTTCCATGCTAGAACTCATGGTACAAACTGCAGTGTGGGCGGACTCATGCTAGAATATAGCCCCTGTTATCCTGTATCTCGTGTTGTCCAGCAAGCAAAATTGTTTGCCAGTTCCCAAACCCTTCGGGAGGGGATTTGAAATTTGGCAAGAATGTCGATGAGCATTCATAAATGATCTTCAGCAGAAACTGCATTTCCGTAGCAAGTGTCGTCATAAGGTTAAATATGAAAAGGAATGCATAGTCATTGATATTAGTAAATAGAAATAATATAATTGAAAAATGGGTTTGGAATGAAATCAATACCTTCAGTAACCAAAGTTGGAAGACGTATCAGATAACTTCACAAGATACAACAGCTATTATTGTCCCTGAAAAATGTACATTTTTTACCGGTATGATTAAAAATGTGCAGATCAATGTTTCTTTATGCAATTGCTAATATGGTCATCATATGATTGTCGGATGAGATGAAATATTAGACAATTTATATGTCTACGTTACTCCTTAGCACCCTCTTGGCTAGCTACTACTCAGCTACACAAGTTTGATGAGTCACAAATTTCATTACAAATAATAAAAGATTCGTTAAAAAAGTTAAACAAACTGTCAAACAAAAAGCACAAGCATACTTCTTTGGATCTTGATGTTGTGTTAATGACTCCAGGAATTGGTTCCAAAACGGTACAGTCTCCTGAAGACTAACATTCTCTGGTCCCCCAAGGTAAGCTTGGACAATGAATTCGTAGCTTTGCTCCCTGAAAAAGAATGTGTCGACTCGTAGTAAATTTCAGATATGTACCAAGGTGAATCTAGATTTTCAGAAGATTCAGTCATACAGCTAACCTCCCTTCGTACTGAGACAACCATGCCAAGTACGATGCACCAAAGTACATTGATGCAAAAGGATTGTAGACAGAGTCTATGATTTTGTGATCAGCAACAATGAAAGGGTACAAACTGCTGTAGTATTAATTTTCATAAGTAGCAGACACAACATAAAGATGAATATGTTGTAACATATCTTTTATTTACTCAAAGTTTACAGTCTTATTCAAATCTTTATATCACAAGTGCATTAAAAGGGTAGAGAAAAATTGCAAGGTACCTGTAGAGTATGCAGGAGGTTGCCTCAGGAAAATCAGGACTCAGCCGGAGAGCCTGCTTGTAGCTAATTATAGCCGTTTCTACATGCCCACTGCAAAAAGATTACATTTACCAATATTATAAACAGAAATAAAAAATACTGCTAGAAATTAAATGCATTATATTAACACTGCATAGGCTTAAGATTCATAGAATACATGTCCTTGTATGCTGAGGCCAAGTTGGCATGGGCTTCTAGCATGTTTGGCCTGATTGTTGCTGCCTGAACATAATCCTGAATTGCTTCATTAACTCTGTCAATCTCTTTGAATGTGTTCCCTCTATTAACTAGTGCATCAGCTGCTGTAGGATCTATACGGTGTACTTCAGTGTAACATGTGATAGCATCAGGATAGTTTCCCTTGTGCATACAACAAAATAGAGAAATCAGAGAGAGAAAGAACAGGTATTAGGTGTACAAACCGTCGAACTATCTGGTTGATAGCATCAGCATAGTTTCCCGGGTGCATACAACAAAATGTGGAATTATCTGGTTGCAGAGTGTAAGTATGAAATGACAACTAACTGGGTCAATCAAACAGACAGCAATAAACAGTTTATAGCTAGGGACTCTCTCCATAGAGAACTTCATTAAGGAAAGAAACCAATGAGTGCAAACCTTGTAAGATGTTTAGAGACCACTTCATCAGAGAGAAGAGCTGAGCTACCAACAGAGCCCAGGTGCTTGCTGGACCGAGTGTTCCCTGATTGAAGAAGCAAGCAGTTGAAGATACCAGAACTTTGTAATGCACAACCAAAGATCGGCAACAACCAGCGATTTCCACAACAGAAACACAAGGCATGTATTAAATTGCAAATTTGCTGTCATTTTCCCAAGATGACAGGATCCGCACACAATTATCGATCCTACTACTTAACTCACAACAGGAGGTAACTGCACTGCACGCGTACCAGTCGTCATTCCATTGGACTCTAGCAGGTCCCACGTGTACCTCTCTCTCCGCTTGGATCTGCAACATGGAAACGAAGCAAAGCGTCAGTAGAACGCTCTGTGGCATCCAGGTTCAGGCCCAGTTTGGGGGACGGGGCAGAAAGAAGTTGGGCCGATTACCTCGAGAGAAGATCCATGACAGCGGCGGCAGAGAGCGCGCCGACGGCGGTAGAGAGCGCGCCGACGGCGGCGCCGGCGCCTGCTGCGAGGAGCCATTTCTTCGCCTGCTGCGAGGAGCCATTCCTTCGCTCGACGGCGGCGCGGTGGCTGGCGGGGCAGCGGGGCGCGCGCGGGGTGGCGGAGGGGCGCGCGCGACCGGTTTCTAGCGGCGGCGGCGGGACCGCGGGGTGGCGAGGGCGGGCTGCGCTGGTGGCGGCGCGCGAGCCGGCGCGCGGTGGGGCGGCGGGGCACGCGCGGCTGGTTTCTGGCGGCGGCGGCGGGACCGCGGGGTGGCGAGGGCGGGCTGCGCTGGTGGCGGCGTGCGAGCCGGCGCGCGGTGGGGCGGCGGGGCGGGCGCGGGGCGCGCGCGGCGAGGCGCTGGCGGCGAGGCGGGTAGCTGCGGGCGCGCGCGTGGTGACAGAGGGAAAAGAAGACAGACGCGCGGGGTGAGAGAGATTTAGGTTTTTGGGTTAAGTTCGACGGTGTCCACGTGGCCCACGAATTTAAGTTAAGAACGTGGGTACCCACGTTCCTAATACTATAAGTTCGACGGGTTTCCCACGGTCCCACGAATTTAATATAAGAACGTGGGTACCCACGTTCTTAAATTAACCCACGAACATAACTCAATTAAGAACGTGGGTACCCACATTCTTAAATTAACTCACGAACATTTATTAGTTTCTTGTAGTGCAGTTTTCGACACACTGGGTGTATAAATAAGAGCTCACCGCAAGTTTACGCTCTTTTGCCATCTGCTTTTACTCACCCAACTTTTTAGCCTGCGCGCAACAACACTTGCTCGGTTTTAAATTTTTAAGCTTCGGTTTCGAGTGTGTTTTGTCAGCATTTGCGAAGATGTCTGAGGATAAGAAAGTTGTTGGTGCTTCGAAGCTAAGCCTTTCTGAGGAGATGCACCTGGGCTTTCTTGAATCAATGTCAAAGACTAATACAGAGAAGATTACCAAGGAGATTTTGGAGGGTTTATCTGAAGATACTGGCGACAGTGAAAGTTACGATGTGGATAGTGGTGGTGAAGATTCCGAAGATCGACCCTGGCGATCAAGCCATGCAGTTTTTGGTAAGTCCAGTATTAAGGAAAATCATCTTGTCAATATGAGAGGGAGATACTTTCAGGACTTGTCTATTGTGAGGGCTGACGAAGGAGAGAAGACTTGTCCGACTCCCAAGGAAAATGAGGTCGTGATATTCCGAAGCTTCTTAAAAGCTGGATTACGATTTCCCTTGAGCAGTTTTGTCGTGGAAGTACTGAAGACATTTGAAATCTACCTTCACCAACTTACCCTCGAAGCAATCATAAGGATGAACATCTTTGTGTGGGCCGTGAGAAGCCAAGGTTTGGAACCTAACGCAAAAAGCTTATGTAACGTACACGAGCTATTGTATGAGACAAAACCCTGGGGCAAAGAGCAGTATCACAACAACTTTGGCTGCTACAGCTTCGGCGCTCGGTCTGGGTCAAGCTGCCCTGTGCCAACCTTTCGAAAGAGGTGGCCCGGCGACTGGATGACAGAATGGTTTTACGTGAAAAATGACTTGAAATCACGTGAAGATATCAAGGGTATCATTATGCGCCTTATTTGGCAACGCTTCGGCCTCCGGAAGCCGAAGGTGGAAATGGATGAAGCAGTCAAAGAATGCCAGAGAGCCTTCGGCGTGGTTTGCTCTTTTATTGGGACAAGGGATTTGGTCCAAGAGCATATTGCCTTCAGAATATGGCCACTTGTAGAAAAGTGGGAAATGTCGAAGGAGACCATCAAGGAACCTGACGAAGGTGGACTAGTTAGGCTAAAATACACATTCAAATACGGAGATAAGTTTGTTGAGCCAGATGATGACTGGTTAAAAAGTATTGAGGCCATAAGTGACGAATTGCTTGGGGTATACTCGAAGGCCAAAGATACTGCATTATCAGCGGCCTTCGGAGGCCGAAAGAAGAAGAGACTTAACCGAGTATTCGATGTAATTGGGTTTGTCTACCCCGACTACCATTACCCAGTGCGAGGCCAAAAAAGAAAGAATACTTCTCCTGCAAAGGAAATTGCTTCAGCTGCTCCTAGCGAGCCAGCGCCAAAGAGAAAAAAGGTAAAGGTTCTCACACACCGGCCACGTTATATTGAACCAGCCACAGTGCCTGAGTTTATTAGTGAGACCTCTTCGGCCACCAAAGCTAGAGAACCAACTCCAATGCCAAAAATCGAAGAAATGGCCGAAGTACCAGCAATAGAGAAAAGAGAAGAACCGAGGACTGAAGAAACAAAAACATTAGAAATTTTAAGTCCTTCAACAAAAATTAAGGCAACAAAAAGCCAAAAGGGTCCAGCAGCGACCCCGAAAAGAAAAAGGATGGTTAATGTGCTGGATGTTTTGGAGACAATAAAATCTTCAAGCATAACTCCGAAGAAAACTGTTGAAACTTCTGAAGTGTCTACTGAAGCCTTTGTTGCTGAAGCTTCGAAGCAACAATTTGAAACTGAAGCTTGGCCTTCAGAGCCCACCAAGGTAAAACCTTTGGAAGCTGAACAAACAAAATTGACAGAGGCAACTTTGGAAACCGAAAAAACAAAAATGACAGAGCCGATTTTGGTTGAAGAAATTGACACTGCCGCCCCCGAAGCATCTTCCAAAATACGTGATTATATTGTGCGACATGCTTCGGGGAAGAAATTATCCGAAGAAGAGAATGTTGAAGCTAATCACTATGCCCGAGAACTGAAGTATCCGAAGGGGGCCCTAGTGTTCAATGGGACAGACGAAGATGACTTCCTATACTGTCTCCCAGACAGTAAAGAATTATCCGTCTGCCGGGAGATGGCTAGAAGCATGGGGTTCCCGAAGCTTGAAGCTGGCCTTTGCGCCATGACGAAGGACGATCTTGCGGATAGCCTTGCATACAATAGTCTGAAGGTACAAAAATTGTGAATTTTGAAGTTTATGAATTTTGAATTAGTCTTTTGTTCTTATGTTAATCCATTCATTCTTTTGAATAGGGCTTAATACTCAGCAATGCCTTAAGGGCACAAAAGAATGCTGAAGATGAGAGCTGCACTATTGCTCTCAATAACCTTCGAACAGAGGTTATCAAGCTAAGAAACGAAGCCTTAGAAAAGGACAAAATTCTGCTTACATTGATGGAGAAGATAAAGGAAGACGAAGCTAGTTCTAAAGCTCAAACCGAAGCTCAGAAGCACGAAATCGAAGATCTTCAGAAACAATTAGCCCGAGCTAAAGAAGAACGCATACTTGAAGAAACAAAACGAGAACTTAGTGATCAATGGGCAAATCATTTGGAAATAAATGTTGAAGAGCTTCGTGCTTCCAAGAAAAGTTGCTATGATAAATCCATAGAGTGTGTTAAGAAGATAAAATCCAGCTTCGCCAGCGTTGGTGCATTCTCTAGCGAAGAAAATTTCACAAGGGGGAATCCAGAAGGCCCGATTGAATGGATCAGTCACGAAGCTAAGGCCTTCGAGGAAATCTTGAATAGTCATGGGGACATTTGTGCTTTTTCGGGCGCCAGGGGAATTGTTACTATTTTGGAGAGGAAAGGGTGCGAGCATGTGAAATCTTTAGCACAATTCGAAGCTTCTTTATCCTCTGAAGATATTAAAGACCCTTCAGCCGAAGCAAGCCTGGTTGGTGGAAAATTTTTCACCGACATTTGGGACAATGGCGGCCGAGAAATGGCTCAAGAAATCATTCAAAGAAGCGAAAAAGGCATCCATGATGCTAGGAAGGTAGCGGAGGCTGCTGAGAAAAACGCAGAGCCCGAAGGGCAAATAGGTATTAACTAGTGGTTTTTATTCTGTTGTAATTTTTTATTTCAAACTTTTGTTCGCGGTTTGTAATAGTAATATAGCCGTATCCTCTCCTCCCTCAGAACCTGCTGAGGCATCTCCGGGCCCCCACCCAAAGGGGGACAACGAAATTAGAAAAATGGCCGAAGCCATCATGGACAAAGTTGTCGATCAACTACTAAACGAAGCTGCAGAAGTAGTTCTTAGGGAAGATTAAATGCTATTGTAAAAATATTTGGAATGTGACATGTGTAATACTTTGTAACTTTGAATATAATATATAATCTATTTATGGTTCAATTCTTTACGATGCATGAAATTTTGCATACATACCGTTTTTGAGCCTTCGGCGAAAAAAACACCTTCCCTTCTTTTCATGCTTCGTGAAGAAAATCTTTTATATATCACAAGAATTTCCATACTTCTCTGATGAAGAATATCCAAGCTTTGTGAAAACATTCTTCGAAGCTATAAAAAAGTTTTATGTTGTCTCTCTAATGAAGCTACACTTCTTCTCAATTTATCTTGTGCCTTAGCACGATTTTCTCTTTTTCAAAACATTCTCCGAAGATCAATACTGTGTCCCCTTCTTGTTCTACATGCAATATGATGTATGACGCTTATGTTATGCAAAATGATGTGATGATGTTATGTTATGCAAAATGATATTTGTGCCGAAGATACACACATCCCTGCAATAGAGCACACAATCTTTTCAGCGCTGACTTTTCGCTGTAAGCCTCTCTTAGGAGCTTCTTCACCTTTTACTTCAGCGGAATCAGCGTTTATTTTTCGTTGTAAGCCTCTCTTAGGAGCTTCTTCGCCTTTTACTTTCAGCGGAATCAGCGTTTATTTTTCGCTGTAAGCCTCCCTTAGGAGCTTCTTCGCCTTTTACTTTTAGTGGAATCAGCGTTTATTTTTCACTGTAAGCTCTGCATTCCCTTCGGAACGACTTTTGAGCAGAAAACATACACTGCGCTCCCTTAGGAACGACTTTTTACTACTTCGAAGAAGTTACACTGCGTTCCTTAGAACAAGTTTTTGATAATTCGAAGGTTCTCCGTACCACCATAAATTCTTGTGCTTCGGCAACTCAAGCCTATGGAGAAGATATATTTTCATTATGATAATAAGGTAAACTGTTACAAGAAATTGAAAAAACGATAAAAGACACTTAAACTTCCCATAATTGTTCCTTACTACAAAGAAAGTAAAACTGAATGCGAAAATGCAAAAAGCTGCTGTCGAGGTAGGATATTTTGTCAGTAAATGTGCTTCGACTCTGGCACAGTGCTATTGACTGTGCGAGCTTCGGACTCCTCTCTGAAGTCCCGCTGGGGGTGAGAGTGCTGACTCCCTTCTAGCTGCGGACCTCGTTGTATTGGTGGTGGCGGTGGAAGTTGTTGCCAAGATGCTTGGGGTTGACTTGCCGAAGCAACAGAGGCTGCAGGGTGATTGCCTACATATTCTGGAATGTAAGGCGAATGGTATGAAGCAGTATGCATGACCTGCTTCGGCTGGCTCTGTTGCGCTGCAGCTTCTGCTAGCTCCTTTTGCTTCTGGATGGTAACATGGCACATCCTGGTGGTATGTCCCTTGCCTTCACCACAGAATAGGCAGTAAATTTTTCTAGGTTGATCTCCAAATCTTCCCCCGAAGCCCCTGGCGCCTCTGCCCCTTAGCGCTGGCGGCCGGAAAGAGCTTTGCTGTTGCCCCGAAGCTTGTGAGGAGCACTGTGGCCTTTGCTGTTGACTCCCTTTGTCATCACTTTGAGTAGAATTGTGAATTGACCTGATGTGCCTTGGATGGAATCTTCCTCTGAAGCCCCTGGTCATTTCAGAGAACCTGAATGCTTCCTCCCTTCTTTAGCGAAAATCGTTGTCAGCTCGAATATACTCGTCCATCTTCTGGAGCAACTTCTCCAAAGTTTGAGGAGGCTTCCTGGCGAAGTACTGAGCTAAAGGTCCTGGCCGAAGCCCCTTGATCATGGCCTCAATGACAATTTCATTGGGCACTGTTGGTGCTTGTGCCCTCAGACGCAGGAACCTTCGGACATATGCCTGAAGGTATTCTTCGTGATCCTGGGTGCACTGGAATAAAGCTTGAGCAGTGACTGGCTTCGTCTGAAACCCTTGGAAGCTGGTTATCAACATATCCTTCAGCTTTTGCCATGAGGTGATTGTCCCTGGCCTAAGAGAGGAGTACCAGGTTTGTGCAACACTCCTGACAGCCATGACGAAAGACTTTGCCATGACCGCTGTGTTGCCACCATACGAAGATATGGTTGCCTCATAGCTCATCAAGAATTGTTTCGGGTCTGAATGACCATCGTACATGGGGAGCTGGGGTGGCTTGTAAGACTGTGTCCAAGGAGTAGCCTGCAGTTCTATTAACAGAGGAGAAGTATCATCAAAAGCAAAATTTCCGTGATGGAAATCTTCATACCAGTCGCCCTCGTTGTAGAAGCCCTCTTAATGAAGCTCTCTGCGCGGGGGCCTTTGGTTCTGGTCATCTTGAGCAAGATGTCGAAGCTCTTCAGAGGCTTCGTCTATCTGCCTTTGAAGATCAGCTAGACGAGCCATCTTCTCCTTCTTCCGTTGGACCTGTTGATTGATCATCTCCAAATTTTGGATTTCTTGATCCAAGTCGTCCTCCGGAGGCGTTGGACTGGTGGCCTTCCTCTTCTGGCTTCGGGCCTCCCTAAGATAAACGACATCTTGATTGGGGTCCAGCGGCTGCAGAGTGGCAGCCCCTGTCGCTGAAGCTTTTTTCGGCGGCATGACGAAGGTGATGCTTGCCGAAGGTGTTCAAAACTCAAAAAATGGACGTGAGTTCACCGGAGGTGGGCGCCAATGTTGGAGACTTGTTCTCAAATGCTAAGAGTTAAGAACAAGGCAACATAAAAAGTGTTTAAATGTCAAATTCCTTCGTCCTTATAAACATTATGCCCCTTCGGATATAATGAATTTTGGACGAAGGTTACGAAGGAAAAGACCTTCGTAAGATTGATAAATGGTAAAAAAGAGCACATATATGAAACACGAGTAATGATATGAATATTATCATCAACTTATTTTTATTACCAAATTCATAAAAACAAATTACAAATGTACCTTCAGATTGATGAAAAGTAAAGGTACAGACGTGATGCGAAAAAGCATATGCCAAGTCAGCGTGAACAGTACGAGGGTACTGTTCATCTATTTATAGGCACGGGACGCAGCCCGTGTAAAATTACATTGATGCCCTTTACATTTATCAATAACTTTATAGCAATTCTTCGAGGTTTAATTTGACTTTTCATCTTTAAGTCGGTTCCTTTTTTCTGCCGTCATGCCGAAGCTTTTCTGCACATAGCTTCGTGATCGTCTTATCCTTCGTCGTGGTCGCTTTCCATCCCAGTCAAGCTTCGTCTTAACCATGCTCTTGTACACCCGCAACCTGACTCCAAAGATACCTGTTCACATGTTTCACTTGGAAAATATTGTCAAATCATGTTTTTGAGGACCTTCGTAAGCCGAAGGCCCCCAACAAGAGGCTTTGCTAGATTTGCACTGGGTGTTGGCCATGCAGGAAGAGCTCAATAACTTCAAGAGAAATGAAGTTTGGACACTGGTGCCTCGTCCCAAGCAAAATGTTGTGGGAACCAAGTGGGTGTTTCGCAACAAACAAGACGTGCACGGAGTGGTGACAAGGAACAAGGCTCGACTTGTGGCAAAAGGTTATGCCCAAGTCGCAGGTTTGGACTTTGAGGAGACTTTCGCTCCTGTGGCTAGGCTAGAGTCTATTCGTATTTTGCTAGCATATGCCGCTCACCATTCTTTCAGGTTGTTCCAAATGGATGTGAAGAGCGCTTTCCTCAATGGGCCAATCAAGGAGGAGGTGTACGTGGAGCAACCCCTGGCTTTGAGGATGAACAGTACCCCGACCACGTGTGTAAGCTCTCTAAGGCGCTCTATGGACTTAAGCAAGCCCCAAGAGCCTGGTATGAATGCCTTAGAGACTTTTTAATAGCTAATGCTTTCAAGGTTGGGAAAGCCGATCCAACTCTTTTCACTAAGACATGTGATGGTGACTTATTTGTGTGCCAAATTTATGTCGATGACATAATATTTGGTTCTACTAACCAAAAGTCTTGTGAAGAGTTTAGCAGGGTGATGACACAGAAATTCGAGATGTCAATGATGGGCGAGTTGAACTACTTCCTTGGGTTCCAAGTGAAGCAACTCAAGGACGGCACTTTCATCTCCCAAACGTAGTATACGCAAGACTTGCTCAAGCGATTTGGGATGAAGGACGCCAAGCCCGCAAAGACTCCAATGGGAACCGACGGACACGTCGACCTCAACAAAGGAGGTAAGTCCGTTGATCAAAAAGCATACCGGTCCATGATAGGTTCCTTGCTTTATTTATGTGCTAGTAGACCAGATATTATGCTTAATGTATGTATGTGTGCCAGATTTCAATCCGATCCAAGGGAGTGTCACTTAGTGGCTGTGAAGCGAATTCTTAGATATTTAGTCGCTACGCCTTGCTTCGGGATCTGGTATCCAAAGGGATCTACCTTTGACTTAATAGGATACTCAGACTCTGATTATGCTGGATGTAAGGTCGATAGGAAGAGTACATCAGGGACGTGCCAATTTCTAGGAAGGTCCCTAGTGTCGTGGAGTTCTAAGAAACAAACCTCCGTTGCCCTATCCACTGCCGCGGCCGAGTATGTTGCCGCAGGACAGTGTTGCGCGCAACTACTTTGGATGAGGCAAACCCTCCGGGACTTTGGCTACAATCTAAGCAAAGTCCCACTCCTATGTGACAATGAGAGTGTTATCCGCATGGCAGACAATGCTGTTGAGCACAGCCGTACAAAGCACATTGACATCCGGCATCACTTTTTGAGAGACCACCAACAAAAGGGAGATATCGAAGTGTTCTATATTAGCACCGAGAACCAGCTAGTCGGTATCTTTACCAAGCCTTTAGATGAAAAGACCTTTTGCAGGCTGCGTAGTGAGCTAAATGTCTTAGATTCGCGGAACTTGGATTGATTTATAGCATACATGTGTTCATGCCTTTGATCATGTTCCTTATGCATTTTGTTGTTTATTTATGGTGCTCAAGTTGTACAAACACTCCCCGGACCTCAAAAGTCCATGTGTGAGTGATGCACATATTTAGGGGGAGATGTGCTACAACTTGACCTTTTGAGACTAACCGTGCGCTTGAGTTTGCTTGATTTAGTCTCAAAGGTGGATTAAAAGGGAAAAGTGGACTTGGACCATGCAAGACTTCCACTGCACTCCGATGAGAAGGTAACTTACTCCAAGTTCATCTCAATATCCTTATTGCCTTTGTACTCTTATTTGAAGATTTTGGTGAGGCAATGGGGTTTAGGGGCCAAGATTGATCCCGTTTTGGTGCTTGATGCCAAAGGGGGAGAAAATAAGGTCAAAGCAAGAAATGGATCAGCTACCACTTGAGAATTTTGAAATAGTAGAGTTAGAGCCTTTGTTTTGTCAAAATACTCTTGTTATCTCTTATTGTCAAAAGTTGGTAGAGTTAGAGCCTTTGTTTTGTCAAAATACTCTTGTTATCTCTTATTGTCAAAAGTTGGTCTCTTGTGGGGAGAATGTATGATTATGGGAAAAAGGGGGAGTTTTTGAATCTTTGATCAATTTCTCTTGGAATACCTCTCTTTATGTCTCTACAAGTGAATTTGACTTAGAGATAGGAATTTGAGTTTGATTTGCAAAAACAAACCAAGTGGTGGCAAAGAATGATCCAAATATGCCAAATTTGAATCGAAATCATTTCTTGTTCGAAATTGCATTGATGTTGCACTTCCTTTTAGTTGCATTATGTTGTGTTGGCCTAAATCACCAAAAAGGGGGAGATTGAAAGGGAAATGTGCCCTTGGGCCATTTCTAAGTATTTTGGTGATTACATGTCCAACACAATTGCTTAAGTGTGAAACTATGCCAAATGGTGGACAAAGTGCAAATCAGTACAAAGGTATGATTCTAGACTTAGTACATTGTTTTTTGTGTACTAACATATTTGTCTAAGTGCTAGAATCAGAGAAAATCCAATTGCAAAAGACTTGGCTCGAGCAGCCAAGACTCTGCTCAGTCTGGGTGCACCGGACTGTCCGGTGGTGCACCGGACAGTGTCCGGTGCGCTAGGCTGCCTCTGGTGAAAAGGCTGCTCTCGGGTCTCGACGGCGGCGTACGGCTATAAATCACCGGACTGTCCGGTGGTGCACCGGACAGTGTCCGGTGAGTCGGCTGCGGCGAAGTCGCCGCTCTCGGGAACCAAGTCAACAGCGTACGGCTATAATTCACCGGACTGTCCGGTGGTGCACCGGACTGTCCGGTGAGCCAACAGTCGAGCGCGCCAACAGTCGGCCGCGCAATCCGCGCGTGAGGCGTGGCCAAGCCAATGGTCGGATGGGAGCACCGGACTGTCCGGTGTGCACCGGACAGTGTCCGGTGCGCCAACGACTCCAAGTCTCCAACGGTCGGCTGCGCCAGAATAGGAAAGAAATCCGCACCGGACAGTGTCCGGTGGTGCACCGGACTGTCCGGTGCGCCAGTCGACAGAAGGCAAGAATTGCCTTCCTGGATTGCTCTCAACGGCTCCTAGCTGCCTTGGGGCTATAAAAGGGACCCCTAGGCGCATGGAGGAGTACACAAAAGCATTCTTTAAGCATTCCTAAGCACCAAGACTCCAATTCCGCGCATTCGATTCTTTGTGATAGCAACTAGAGCTCCATTTGAGTAGATAACTTGTCGAGTTGTGTTGAGAGCTCAAGTTGTGACTTGTGTGCGTGTTGTTGCTCTGATTTTGTGTCTTGTGTGCGTTGCTCATCCCATCCTTACTTCTGTGCTTCTTTGTGATAATCAAATTGTAAGGGCGAGAGGCTCCAAAGTGTGGAGATTCCTCGCAAGCGGGATATAGTAAAGTGAAAGCAAAACACCGTGGTATTCAAGTGGGTCTTTGGACCGCTTGAAAGGGGTTGAGTGCAACCCTCGTCCGTTGGGACGCCACAACGTGGAGTAGGCAAGTGTTGGACTTCGCCGAACCACGAGATAAACCACTGTGCCATCTCTGTGTTGATCTCTTTGTGGTTATTGTGTTTTGCAAGAACTTCTCTCTAGCCACTTAGCTTTATTGTGCTAACGCCTAATCAAGTTTTGTGGGATTAAGTTTCAAGTTTATACAGGACCACCTATTCACCCCCCTCTAGGTGCTCTTAGTTTCTCAAGTTGAAAATGGAGTTTGGGTCATGCTCTTGTGTGGGGAGAGAGGTAGGAGTGAGTATATATAGGTGGGGCTTCAAAACTAGCCGTTGGACTAATTTTGGCTGTGGAGGACCGGTTGAACCGCCCTAGGACCGGTTCAACCGCCTGGGGCAGGCTGACAGTCAGTCTGCCAGTCAGACTGGCAGACTGCAGGTCAGACTGCAAAAACAGGTCCTGACACCGGTTAAACTGCCCCTAGGGCCGGTTCAACCGCCTAGGGGTCATACTGACAGTTAGTCTGCCAGTCAGGAGGTCAGACCGGTCAGGTGACCCTGACACCGTTTGAACCTCCCCTAGTACCGGTTCAACCGGTTTTGACCAGTGAGGTCCGGGGAAAAAACCCCGGCTGAACATTCCCTGGACACCGGTTGAACCTCTCTGGACACCGGTTGAACTTGCCCTGGACCCCGATTGAACTTGAAGTTCAGCTGGAGTTGAGAAAGCTCAACTCAGCTGAAGTTCAGATCAGCTGTAGCTGAAGAAGCTCAACTCAGCTGAAGTTCAGCTCAGCTGAAAAGCTCAGCTGCAGTTGAAGAAGTTCAGCTGCTTTTCAACAAGAACACTCTAGGTTTCTCAAACCTAACCACGGTCAACCAAAGAATGTTCAAGAGATTTTTGGTTTTCAAAAATAGCTTTTGAATATAGAGGTTTGAGCTTTGGCAAACACCAACCTTCTTTTTGGATCCCTCTTTATAGTACGATGATTCCTATACTCAAATTAAAATTAATTAAGTAAACTCCTTGAGTCATTGGTGTCTCATGTGTGATTTCTCCATGGCGTTGCTTCATAAGGATCACAAACATCTTTGTCTCACCTTTTGAAGCAAACACAAATCAAACCCTGTGACTTGTACCATCTCACCATATATGAGTTCAAATCATGGTTTCAAGTCACCTTACTGATGCATCAACATGTTATAACTCTTCATAGCTGATTAGTTCATCGACTTAGTGCAAGTACTCTCTTCTTCACCTTAGCCATGGTACCTCGGTCTACAAGCCGTCGCTTGGCCTTCACCTTCGCTTAGTTCCTCGAATCCCTTTCCTTGCTATCTTCACCCTATCAAGCCATTCTTGAGTCACATCCTATTGAGCATCCATTAAGAAAATCATTTCTTCAATATTGTGAACCTTGCTTGAATGTCTTCTAGATATAACTGTTAAGATTAATCAAGCTTTAGTTTGATTCTCATAGAAGCATATATGGACTGATAGTAATATGATCAAGCCAATTCACGGTTCCTCATATCTTATTCACTTTGGCTTGACCAATCCTCTTAATCACTTCAACCTCTATTATGATCATATTTATGCATAGTGATTTCTCAGGTCTTGTCCATATATTCAAACCAATATAGAGATCATATTATATCCATTTGCATTGTCTCACTGGTTATTTAACCTTGTGTTGAACCTTTGTTCACTGTCATTATACACTATTCAAGTATGTTCATCATACTGAATTTCCTGTTCAACACTTAGCAAACTTGTTAGTCCTTTAAATGTGTTGTTATCCAAATCACCAAAACTCACAAAAGGACGAATGCACTTTCACACTTGAAGCAGGAGCGCTTGCCCCTTGATTTGTTCTTGTTGGGAAACTCCTTGTGTCCCTTCAAGGCAGTCTTGAAGCGCTTGATGATGAGCGCCATTTCATCCTCGTTGAGTTCTGCAGCCTCCACTTGTGCTACCTTGCTAGGTAGCGCCTCCTTGCTCCTAGTTGCTTTGAGAGCAACGAGTTGCGGCTTATAGAGAGGAAGCGGTCAGTTTAACGCGTCGTCTATGTACCTTGCTTCCTTCACCATCATACGCCCGCTCACGAATTTTCCAAGGATTTACTCGGGCGTCATCTTGGTGTACTTAGGGTTCTCACGAATAAGGTTTACAAGATGAGGATCAATAATAGTAAATGACCTGAGCATGAGTCGGACGACGTCATGATCCGTCCGTCTTGTACTCCTGTAGCTTCAGATTTTGTTGACAAGGGTCTTGAGCCTGTTGTACGTTTGTGTTGGCTCTTCTCCCCTTATCATAGCGAATCTCCCCAGCTCGCCTTCCACCAGTTCCATTTTGGTGATCATTGTGGCGTCATTCCTCTCATGAGAGATCTTGAGGGTATCCTAGATTTGCTTGGCATTGTCCAAGCCGCTCACTTTGTTGTATTCATCTCTGCATAGAGATGCTAGCAAGACATTAGTGGCTTGGGCATTTTTATGTATTTGCTCATTTATGAATACGGGGTTGTCAGTACTATCAAAATGCATTCCATTTCAACAATCTCCCAGATACTAGGATGGAGGGAAAATAAATGACTACACATTTTATGACTCCAAAAAGAATAATCCTCTCCATCAAAGTGTGGGGGTTTTCCAAGTAAAATTGATAGTAAATGAGCATTTGAGTTATAAGGGATGCGAGAATAATCAAAGGAATAGTTTTCATTAACCGTTTTTTTTTTCGACGAGGAGTCTTCGTCGTCGTCATCCCTTGGTGAAGAAGCGGAGCCATCGCTATCGTAGTAGATAATCTTCTTAATGCGTCTCTTCTTCTTTCCATCCCTCTTCTTGTGACTCGAGCCTGAGTCAATGGGCTTGTCATCTCTTGGCTCATTGAAGAGGGACTCCTTCTTCTTATTGTTGATCACCATCCCCTTACCCTTATGATCCATCTCTTCGGGCGGTTAGTCCCTTAAATGAAGAGTACGACTTTGATACCAATTGAGAGCACCTAGAGGGGGGGGGGGTGAATAGGTGATCCTGCAAAATTCAACACTAAATAGCACAAACTTGGTTTATAAAATGTTAGTTAGATTAAACCAAGTTGCTATAGCGAGAGCTCTTGAGAAGAAATCAATCACAGAGAAAAGCGAAACAAGAGACAGGGTGTTTTTATCCTATGGTTCAGCCAAGTATAACACTTGCCTACTTCCACGTTGTGGCGTCCTAATGGACAAGGGTTGCACTCAACCCCTTTCGAGTGATCCAATGATTAACTTGAATACCACAGTTTTCTTCCTTATCGTTGTTTTCCCGTTTGTGAGGAATCTCCACAAGTTGGAGCCTCTCACCCTTACAAAGTTGATCACAACAAAAGCACAAGAGTAAGGGAGGGAAAGAAACACATGCAAGAATCGCAGCAATCACACGCACACAAATCAAGACGTGAGCACACAAACACGGCGTAGAGAGTTTACAACTCAAAAGGCGCTCAAATCTCAAACACGATGATCCGAGTGTGTGGTGGCGAAGTCTTGGTGTCTAAGAATGTTCAATGGATGCTTGGTGTAGTGCTCCATGCGCCTAGGGGTCCCTTTTATAGCCCCAAAGCAGCTAGGAGCCGTTGGAGTTCCATTTGGAAGGCAATTCTTGCCTTCTGTCGGGTGGCGCACCGGACAGTCCGGTGCACCACCGGACATGAACAGTCCTTGTCCAGTGCCCGATCTCCTTCCTTTTCTGGCGAAGCTGACCGTTGCGCCCTCGCTCCCCTTGGCGCACCGGACACTGTCCGATGCACACCGGACACTGTCCGATGCGACAAGTGACCGTTGGCTCGAGCCACGTGTCATCCATTGATCGCGCTGCCGACCATTGGTCACGAGCGACGTTGGCTCACTGGACAGTCCGGTGAATTTTAGCCGCAGCACCCTTGGTGAATTCTCGAGAGCGACGAGTTCGTTGCCGAGCATTGAGCGTGGGCGCTGATGGCTCACCGGACAGTCCGGTGATTTTTAGCCAAGGCATATATGAAATATATGACATACTAAGGATGTGACCCGATATATCTTGGAACCGCTCTTTATGTCAATCATCATTAAATACAAGTTGTTCTAAAATTATATAAGCATGGGTCGAATAAGCCCAACTTATGAGACATGTTTAGGACTAGTTTGGGAACTATATTTTCCAAGGGATTTTTCATTTTCCTAAGAGAAAATGAACTAATTAATTTCTCTTATGAAAATAGAAATCCCTTAGAAGAATGAGGTTTCCAAACTAGCCCTTGGGTGTGAGTTGAGTTAGGGACGTAAATTAATGGAACGAAGGAAAATAAGGCCATGGACAAAAAATGAGAATGAAGTTTTAACCCTTTAGGGCTAGTTTGGGAACTCTATTTTTCTAAAGGATTTATGTTTTTCGAAGGAAAATGAACTAAATTCTTTTGGAAAAATGAAAATCCCATGAAAAAATGAGGTTCCCAAACTAGCCCTTATTATTATTACATAGATAATTCAATCCCTCAATGTTTACTCCATTTCACCTCAAAAAAATGTTCACTCCAGTAGGCCGTAGTGCTAGTGAACTGCACACGAGCACAAATTAAAACAGCTATATATAGTAGCTGGTTTATACACATATATTAGGTGATTTATTTGTAATATATAAAATAAAATCACAGTGATTTATGTGTAGCACACTAGAATAATATCAAAAGCAAGTATCGAACATTAATCTATATTTGAATGTAATAATAAATATATGAAGAAATAATAGGGAATAAATACCACTTATGGGTTGAAGTCCTTTTTTAAACGACGACCAGAGCAGAGAGTTGCCGATTATATTAATAAAGATGAAGGTCCAAAATAGTCAAACAACAACCTCTCGAGGAGGACTACAAAAAAACGACTGCTACAACAAAAACTACGTCAACCCTACCAACAACATCAACACCCTAGCAACAAGAGCACACAAACCAAGCACAACAAAGACAAAATCTAATTGTTGGTGTTTCGAACCTCGCTACGATAAGTAAATTTATTTTATGCGTTCCGAACTTCGGAGGGTGTGTATGATGGGTGCAAGATTTATACTAGTGAAGGACAAAACGTCCCTACTTCCAGTCATCGGCGGCTTGCGCTACCGACACTACTAATGATCAAAACTCGTAGTAGGGGTTACAAGCAGGCGAGAGAGGGAGGAGAGGCTCCCAAGTCTCTTATCGAGGTGGAAATGGAGCTAAGAGCTACATAGCTAACTAAGTCATGGCTTAGTGGCGAGGCTCTGGCCTCTGGGTCCTCATTGGTGCTCCTTGTCCTGTTCGCCGGTTTGTATGGGGTCCATCCTTCTGGGCGCATGTCTGAAGAGAACTCAACTCAACCCAAACCCCTTGCATGGGGGTCAATGTTAGAAATATGCCCTAGAGATAATCATAGAGATGAGCATATTTCTTTGTATCCATGATATATATATTGCTTAATTGAATATCCATGGAAGGCACCTTGTATTGATTAGCAATTATGTGAATTGTTTGTGAGATTCTTTACTTATATGGTTATTCTAAATGATGTCCCTAGTCAGAGTCGATGACTAGCACATGTATTAGTTGATGACTACATTTCACAAGTCATGAACATGGAGATGTTAAATTAATAATGTGGGCGCATGCATGACATGAGGCTGGACCGACCCAACGTGAGATATTGTAATATAGTTCTCTTCTTGCAACATGAATACTGTATCCTTAGACCTGAGATTGTCGCATGTTCTCAAGATGTGAATTGACTTACTTAGGGACTATCAAACGCTATCCCGTAACTGGGTAGTTATAAAGGTAGTTTTGGGTTTGTCAGGAAGCATGCTATGAGGCATGGTCAGTCAAGATGGAATTTGTCCCTCTCTTTGTGAGAGATATCTCTGGGCCCCTCGAGTGATTGGATCAAGAAATGCATGGCCGTGCTAGGGTTAAGAGTTAACCATTGAAAGGATTCCAATTCACAGTATCGAGAAAGAGAGGTCAGCTTAGAGCCAGACCAAGTATCGTGAGACAAAGGGAACAACATGTACTTAATGTCGCAATGGTTCGTCTGATATGATCTTTACGTACACATAGGAGTTGACATGTCTTGCTAGAGGCCGCTGTCAATTATTGGGCCAAGTAAGAGTACTCGGGCTATGTCTATTTGTACGTGAACCTATAGGGTCACACACTTAAGGGGAAGGAAGCCTAATTCGGATTAGATCCGAAATTAGACTGGGCTTTAGGGTTAATGATGGGCCTCGGCGTCAGAAGCCCACCATAACGCCTATATAATGAGGGGCGGGGGCGCGGTTAAGAGATAACCTAATTCGCCACCTGCAAACCAGCAGCCGCCGCTCGCCTCTCGCCCTCGCCAAGCCGCCGTCGCGAACCTAGCAGTTCGGTACGCGGCGCTTCCTCCCTGTACGTGTGGATACCTCGGAGGTGCTGCATCTGGAGCACTTGGATGAACCGTGCGAGGACGTGAAGAACGCCGGCGACTACACGGCACTGCTCGACGCGTTTGTCTACATCGAGACGTCTTCCGCTGCTCTGCGCGTCTAGTGGTAATTCCATGACCTATAACCGCAGTAGTTCTTGGTATTATGGGGATGAAAATTTTGTTTTGCGCTAGCGTAGCCTCCCCGTAATCCTACAGTGGTATCAGAGCCAGGTTCTACGTAGTTTTAGGTCTGGATCTAGGTTCATGAGATGGATCTACTTGATGCACGGTTTGATTAGATCAATTGGTAATAAAGGGTTGAAGTAGATTACATCGGATATGACTGGAGAGATCAGTTCGTCCTTCTCTGTTGTACGCGCGACTTGCCCCTACCGGCTGGAATCACCATCGGGGCTAACTGCGTACATAAACAGCAGATTGACGTAACAGATCAACGTCATGAGTGTAATCTTCTGAAGTGGCGAACGTATAGAAACGTGTTTGTCTAACCTGTTTTTGCAGGACATCTTGTGATCGGTATGGCTATTGTGTATATGATGCATGTTAATAAATTATTCATGACCTGCGTGTCGTGACTAGGGCAATACGGCTGGAGCCACATGTATTGTCCAGATTTAATGTAATGACCTGCGTGTCAACATGTGATGATCCAAAGCGTATATGTAATTTGTTTACCAGCATACGTTAGATAGGTCTTGAAGGACTCATCACCTGGAGGATGGCATACCTATATCATGGAGATGGAGATCATCGTGATGGACAGATTATTGGAGATGGGGATCACCATGTGACAGCAAGCCATACCGAATCACAACTGTTGTGTGAATGCCATTCTTATTGTTCTACTTGTTTATATTGCATATATGTCCTTGCGTGCGATGTTATAAGTAGGACGATCCCTCATAAATGTTTAAGCTTTAATGCCTCTCCAAACCTTGCACTATCATAAGTCTTGTACAATTGGTGGTGGGTCTATGAAATTAGGTGTCACACCCGGTTTTTAGAAGGTAAACCGAATGCGAACCATGTACGTGCCAGGATCAGTTATTCATGTACACAGCAGTTACATAACATGGACATCATCACACAGTGCTCAAATAGTATTAAAAAGGGAAATAATAGTCGATTACATCATACGTCTGAGACGTCCATATAGTTCTTACAATAAATCAAAGTGCGGAAAAGAAACGTAGATAACGCGGCCTTCACAGGCAGCCGACTGGGGGTTGCCGCTAACCCACGCCTAGAACTCGTCGTAGTCTTGGAACTCCTGGAAGTCTCCTTCCACAGCTTCATCTTCTCCTGAGCAGTGGTTGCAATGCTGACAACCTGGAGGGGGGGTTTGGTGTGTAGAGCAAGGGTGAGTACACATCAACATACTCAGCAAGTATCCTGTTTGGCTGTAGTGGACTAGCTTTATGTGGGGATAAGTCAAGCAGTTGCTTTTAGTTGGTCAGGTTATTACTTACTAGTAGAAAGCCAGGTTTTAACATTAACCCAAGTTATTAGCCCAAAGTATCCTTTCCAAACGGAAAGAATACCACTTACCAATACCATAATCATAATCAGAACCATCAATCTCATTGCCACCTGTACCAAAATATCTCTGATCAAGTATCACTAATCTCTGGAGCTCCCTTGGCCGCTCATAACCGTGAGCACGGCTGATATATCAGTTTCATAACACTCTGCAGAGGTTGCGCACTTTACCCACAAGCCGTGATTCCCTCTTGCCTCGGGCTGATCAAACCCTTAAACACTACCAAGGTGAATAGGCAGGGTCTCACTACGTAGCCTTTACAAAGATTCCCCGGAGCTGTAGCCACCCGTTAGGTTTCCTAAATGTACCGCACTCCTCCCCAAGGGACAAATCAACCTTGGCAGAGCGAGCCGCATACACCGAGCCCCATTGACGGCACAACGGCTAAGCGAACTACACCCCGGTTCCTCTAATTATTCAGCTAAGGGCGTCCCATTCCACCCTCATGGTTGCACTGTTTTCCCGGGCGGTCATCCATTGAACAGGTCCTTACGGAGAGGCACTCGAGAAACCGCTCGAGTCCCCTTAAATGCCACAAGTATGATCATAAATAAGAAGGGGAAAACAGCGTATCATAGATAATCACATCATGTTCATTGATTAGAGTTGAGCAATAGCATCAAACTAAGCAGTAATAATCTGACCCAAATAGGTAAACAAGGACATAGATAACAAAAGCTAGTCAATCCTTAGGTATAAATGTGTAATGCGGGAGGTGAATTAAAGAATGAATAGGACAGAGATAGGTCAAAGGACACTTGCCTCCACCAACCGACTGCTGCTCAGGGGCTTCTCCTGCGAATTCCTCGGGCTCTTCGACCGGATCGTTCTCTATGCGAGCGCAAACATACATACATCCATCCACATATTTAATACAAAAGAACAGTACACCATACAGGGGAACAAATAAAGTGAATATGCATCAAGTATGACATTCGACATCGCATTTGTTATGGTTAGAAAGAAACGGGAAAGATCTCGCAGGGGTTTAAAGTTTATGCACTAATGATTAGTTACAATTGATTCCTAACAAAAGAATTCTGTTATATATATACTAATGGAAACCTAATCATTTTAAGTTGATCAACATTGCACGAGATAAACAATTAACTACGTGAATCAATAGCATAACGGAATTTTAAATTAAACTTCCTATTTTCCATAGCATGAACAATGATTAGCCTACCTAAAATAAGGTAATCATGATCACAGAAGGTAAATAAAATAAAATAAAAAAAAATAATAAAAAAAAAACAGAGGGGGGGGGGGCGGTTGAACCGGCCCTAGGGCGGTTGAACCGGCCCTGGGCGGGGCGGCCGAGCTGGGGCGGGCGCGCGGGGGAGGGCGGCCGAGCTGGGGCCGGGCGGCTGAGCCGGCCGGTTGAACCGGCGGCCAGGCGGCTGAACCGGCCCGGGGCAGGGGGCGCGGCCAGGGGGCCAGGCGGCCGAGGGCGCGGGCTGGGGGCGGCCAGCGGCCGGGCTGGGGGCGGCAACGGCCGGGCTGGGGGCGGCAGCGGCCGGCCGGGGCCGAGCAGGGGGCGGCCGGGGCGCGGCTGGGCGCGGCCGGGCGGCCGGGCGGCGCGGCCAGGGGCCAGCGGCCAAGGGCGGCCAAGGGCGGCCAAGGGGAGAGGAGGGGAGGGGGAAGGAGAGAGGAGGGAGAAGGGGGAGGGGGAGGGGGCTCACCGGCGGGGGGGGGGGGGGGGGGTGGCCGACGGCGAGGGCGGCCAAGGGCGGCGGCGGCCTAGGGCGGCGCGGCTTAGGGCAGGGGCGGGTAGGGGTAGGGCGGCGGTGGAGAGCGAGGGAGAGAATGAGGGAGAGGGAGAGGGGGTTTTGGGAAAAAAAGGGGGGGTGGGGGCGGCTGGGCCTTCCCAAGGCCCAAGAGGGGGGGCGCCAGGGGCGGCTGGGCCGGCCGGGGTCGGCCCAGGGCGCGGGAGAGAGAGAGAAAGAGGAGAGAGAAAGAGAGAGAAAGAAAGAGAAAAGATTTTCCGCTTATTCTCGAAATCCGATCTTTTAGATGAATGCGTTTGCACGTTCAAACAATCAAAAGAAATGCAAGGTTCGGCATGGTGCATCAAACAACACAAAGTATTTTAGAGTTTTTCTTACACGGGAAATCCAAACCGAGTCCCGCTAAAACTTTGGAAAAGGTCAAGGTTTAGCGAGGGAAAAAGAAAAGGAAAAGGTAACGCCCGAATTTTGGCGAGTAAAGAGAAGAAAAAATTCAACTGCAAAATTCGGGGCGTTACTTTAGGGTGCCACCAGTTTTCCTTGACTAGATAGGTTTGTATCGGATACGAACTGCAGAAAGGGTTGGTTAACTTAAACAAAGTCAGCTTAATGGTTAAGGACTTTGAGGCATAAGGTTGGGAGCCGAGACATAGAGATGTCACCCAACAATAGGAGTCATATATATGATATGATTAGCAAGGAGTTGCTTACCGATCTACCTTGTCTTCTAGCGGTGATGCTAAAGCTCACTAGTAGACTTGTTAGTTGTGGGTTCTGAATCACTAAGTATCAATCGAGGGATATTGATTTTAGTGGGAGTAGACTATTAAATGTTTAATATGATTTACTCTGTCATGGATATTTTTGTCTTAGTATTTTGCATTATTTTGTTGTAGATAAATGGCACCTAGCACACCAACATTTACTTTGCGATCAATTCTTGAAAAGGATAAGTTAAATGGAACAAACTATACGGATTGGATCCGTAACCTGAGAATTGTTCTCAGGGCTGAAAAAAAGGAAGACGTTCTAGACACCCCACTACCAGAGGATCCTGGTGAAAATGCAACTGCTGCAGCTAAAACCGCTTACAAGAAAGCAATGGATACTAATCTTGAAGTGAGTTGCCTAATGCTTGCTTGCATGGAGCCTGAGCTGCAGATGCAGTTTGAGACAAACCATGAGGTACACGATATGATCGTGGCGCTCAAGGATATGTTCCAGACTCAGGCTAGGACTGAAAGGTTCAATGTGTCCAAAGCCTTTCTGGAATGCAAGCTAGTAGAAGGCGCAGCAGTTGGGCCACACGTAATCAAAATGGTTGGTTACAGTCAGAGGTTGGAGAAGCTAGGCTTCCCAATAAGCCAAGAGTTGGCCACTGACTTCATTTTGGCATCTCTTCCGCCCAGCTATGGAAACTTCATCACGAACTACCATATGCATGGGGCGGAGAGGGGCCTCAATGAACTATGTGGCATGCTAAAAACTGCAGAAGGGGACATAAAGAAAAGCGCTGGCAGCAGCGGCCATGTGATGGCGGTCCAAAACAAACCCAACTTTAAGAAGAAGGGTAAAACTCAAAAGAAGAAGGGCAAGGCAAAGGATACAGTATCCAAGCCAAATCAAAAGCCCAAGGCTGGACCAGCTGCAGATGCAGAGTGCTTTTATTGCAAAGAACTTGGTCACTGGAAAAGGAATTGCAAGCAGTACTTGGCCTCTATTAAGGATCGCGGCGGTAAGGGTACAGCCGCAGCAGGTACACTTGCTATTCACATTACAGAAATTTTTCTTGCTGATTCTTATATTAATTCTTGGGTATTTGATACCGGATCGGTTGCCCATATTTGCAATTCGATGCAGGGAATGATAAGAAGTAGAAGCGTGAAAAGAGGAGAAGTTGATTTCCGGGTAGGCAATAATGCAAGAGTTGCTGCGTTGACCGTCGGGACGATGCAACTCCACCTCCCATCAGGATTTATTTTGGAGTTAAATAATTGTTATCTAGTTCCTAGTATGAGTCGAAACATTATATCTCCTTCATGTTTGATGAAGGATGGTTATTCATTTGCGAGTGAAAACAATGGTTGTGTGATCTCTAAGAATGGCATGTTTGTGGCTTTTGCATCCATTATGAATGGGTTATTCATTTTAAATCTTGATGATGCACCTATCTGTAATATTAGTGCTAAAAGGCCTCGGTCTAATGATTTAAGTCCTACCTACATGTGGCACTGTCGTTTGGGTCATATAAGTGAGAATCGCATGAAGAAGCTTCATTCTGATGGGCTTTTAACTTCGTTTGATTTTGAATCATACGAGACATGTGAAGCTTGCTTACTTGGTAAGATGACCAAGGCGCCCTTCACGGGTTTACCGGAGAGGACGTTAGATTTATTGGAACTCATACATACTGATGTGTGCGGACCAATGAGTACGACAGCTAGGGGAGGATTCCAATACTTCATAACCTTCACTGATGATTTTAGTAGATATGGGTATGTCTACTTAATGAAACACAAGTCTGAATCCTTAGAAAAGTTCAAAGAGTTTCAGAATGAAGTAGAAAATCAGCGTGGCAAGAAAATTAAAGCACTGCGATCAGATCGTGGTGGTGAATATTTGAGTCATGAGTTTAGCAATCATCTAAAGAGTTGTGGAATTGTTCCACAGCTTACGCCGCCTGGAACGCCTCAGAGGAATGGCGTGTCTGAGCGACGTAATCGGACTTTATTGGATATGGTTCGATCAATGATGAGCCAGTCGGACCTACCTTTGTCGTTTTGGGGATACGCTGTAGAAACAGCAGCTTTCACACTAAATAGGGTACCATCTAAGTCCGTAGTTAAGACACCATATGAGATGTGGACTGGGAAGACTCCCAGCTTGTCTTTTCTGAAGATTTGGGGTTGTGAGGTTTACGTCAAGCGACTACAGTCGGATAAACTCACTCCAAAATCGGACAAGTGCATGTTCGTGGGATATCCAAAGGAAACTTTAGGATATTACTTTTACCACCGGTCAGAGGGCAAAGTGTTTGTCGCCCGGAACGGTGTGTTCTTAGAGAAAGAGTTTCTCAAAAGAGAGAAAAGTAAACAAAAGGTGTATCTTGAAGAAGTTCAGGATGAGCCAGTGGGACAAGATTCAACAAGTGATGCTAATGTAGCAGAACAAGTTGAGACGTCTATGGCAAGAGAATCACCACCACAACCACGAAGGTCAGCAAGGCTTCGCGAGGCACGAGGAGAAGTGCTATTGTTGGGCAATGGGGAAGTGTTGTTGTTAGACAACGATGAACCTGCAACATATTCAGAAGCGATGATGGACCCAGATTCCGAGAAATGGCATGTCGCCATGAGATCCGAGATAGATTCCATGGGAGAAAATCAAGTTTGGAACTTGGTTGACCCGCCTGATGGTGTTAGACCTATAGAATGCAAATGGATCTATAAGAAGAAGAAAGACATGGATGGAAATGTTCACATCTATAAGGCTCGACTTGTTGCAAAGGGTTTTCGACAAGTTCAAGGAGTTGACTATGACGAGACATTCTCGCCAGTAGCGATGCTTAAATCTATTCGGATCATTCTAGCTATTGCCGCATATTTCGATTATGAGATTTGGCAGATGGATGTCAAAACAGCTTTCCTTAATGGAAACCTAGATGAGGACGTGTATATGATACAGCCCGAGGGTTTTGTCGATCCGATCAATGCTGGAAAGATATGCAAACTTCAGAAATCCATTTATGGGTTGAAGCAAGCATCTCGGAGTTGGAACATTCGTTTTGATGAAGTGATCAAAGGGCTTGGTTTTCATCAGAATGAAGAAGAAGCTTGTGTTTACAAGAAGGAAAGTGGGAGCGCTGTTGTATTTCTAATCTTGTATGTGGATGACATATTATTGATTGGGAATGACATTCCTATGCTGGAGTCCGTCAAGGCTTCATTGAAAAAGAGTTTTTCTATGAAGGACTTAGGGGAAGCAGCATATATTTTGGGCATAAGGATCTATAGAGATAGGTCGAAGAGGCTTATAGGATTAAGTCAAGATACGTACATTGACAAGGTTTTGAAACGGTTCAACATGGAACAGTCCAAGAAAGGGTTCATACCTATGTCACATGGTAAACACCTTAGCCAGATGCAATGTCCTGCAACGGCTAATGAGCGGGAGCGCATGAGTAAGGTACCATACGCCTCAACAATTGGTTCAATCATGTATGCCATGATAAGTACACGCCCAGATGTTTCATATGCTATAAGTGCTACGAGTAGATACCAGGCTGATCCAGTTGAGGATCACTGGACAGCGGTAAAAGGCATTCTTAAGTACTTAAGAAGGACTAAAGATATGTTCCTGGTATATGGGGGTAAGGAGGAGCTCGTTGTAACTGGTTACACCGATGCTAGCTTCCAAACTGACCCAGACGAGTTAAAATCGCAATCAGGTTTTGTGTTCACAATAAATGGTGGTGCTGTTAGTTGGAAGAGTTCCAAACAGGAGACTGTGACTGATTCTACAGCAGAAGCCGAGTACATTGCAGCTTCTGAATCTGCGAAGGAAGGTGTTTGGATAAGAAAGTTCCTCATCGAGCTTGGTGTGTTTCCTAATGCATCTAGCCCATTGAACCTCTACTGTGACAACAATGGGGCTATTGCGCAAGCTAAGGAGCCAAGGAACCACCAGAAAAACAAACACGTACTGCGGAAGTTTCACCTCATACGAGAATTCATTAGGCGGGGTGAGATAAAGATATGCAAAATACATACGGATTTGAATGTTGCTGATCCTTTGACAAAACCTCTTCCACAATCTAAGCATGAGGCACACGTGAGATCTATGGGTATTAGATATCTTCTAGATTAACTCTAGTGCAAGTGGGAGACTGTTAGAAATATGCCCTAGAGATAATCATAGAGATGAGCATATTTCTTTGTATCCATGATATATATATTGCTTAATTGAATATCCATGGAAGGCACCTTGTATTGATTAGCAATTATGTGAATTGTTTGTGAGATTCTTTACTTATATGGTTATTCTAAATGATGTCCCTAGTCAAAGTCGATGACTAGCACATGTATTAGTTGATGACTACATTTCACAAGTCATGAACATGGAGATGTTAAATTAATAATGTGGGCGCATGTATGACATGAGGCTGGACCGACCCAACGTGAGATATTGTAATATAGTTCTCTTCTTGCAACATGAATACTGTATCCTTAGACCTGAGATTGTCGCATGTTCTCAAGATGTGAATTGACTTACTTAGGGACTATCAAACGCTATCCCGTAACTGGGTAGTTATAAAGGTAGTTTTGGGTTTGTCAGGAAGCATGCTATGAGGCATGGTCAGTCAAGATGGAATTTGTCCCTCTCTTTGTGAGAGAGATATCTCTGGGCCCCTCGAGTGATTGGATCAAGAAATGCATGGCCGTGCTAGGGTTAAGAGTTAACCATTGAAAGGATTCCAATTCACAGTATCGAGAAAGAGAGGTCAGCTTAGAGCCAGACCAAGTATCGTGAGACAAAGGGAACAACATGTACTTAATGTCGCAATGGTTCGTCTGATATGATCTTTACGTACACATAGGAGTTGACATGTCTTGCTAGAGGCCGCTGTCAATTATTGGGCCAAGTAAGAGTACTCGGGCTATGTCTATTTGTACGTGAACCTATAGGGTCACACACTTAAGGGGAAGGAAGCCTAATTCGGATTAGATCCGAAATTAGACTGGGCTTTAGGGTTAATGATGGGCCTCGGCGTCAGAAGCCCACCATAATGCCTATATAATGAGGGGCGGGGGCGCGGTTAAGAGATAACCTAATTCGCCACCTGCAAACCAGCAGCCGCCGCTCGCCTCTCGCCCTCGCCAAGCCGCCGTCGCGAACCTAGCAGTTCGGTACGCGGCACTTCCTCCCTGTACGTGTGGATACCTCGGAGGTGCTGCATCTGGAGCACTTGGACGAACCGTGCGAGGACGTGAAGAACGCCGGCGACTACACGGCACTGCTCGACGCGTTCGTCTACATCGAGACGTCTTCCGCTGCTCTGCGCGTCTAGTGGTAATTCCATGACCTATAACCGCAGTAGTTCTTGGTATTATGGGGATGAAAATTTTGTTTTGCGCTAGCGTAGCCTCCCCGTAATCCTACAGTCAATCCATCCCTTTTATAGGCCGGGAGAGGGGTTGGCTAGTGGTGGCTTCCCCAGGAAGGAGCCATAAGGCAAGGGTAAAACCAAACGTTCTACCTAGGGTAAAGCCACACGTATTCGTGGGCCCCAGGGTTGCCTGGCTATCTTGTATTTATTATGGCGGACGAAGCGAGCAGTGTGGATCCCAGGTGTCATCATTCAGGCTATGTTTGCCCTTAGCCTTCGTAGCCTAGGGCTCAGTGCGGCTCGACGTGTTGTGCCCTACCAGCGGTGTGTGCACTCAGGCCTAGTCCCAATAGGCCATGAGTGCACCATAGACCGAGGGCGCGGGGGCCATAAATTCACCGCTGTCCGAGGGGTTCGTAAGCCATTAGTGCTCTGTGGCCCAAGGGGTTTATAGGTCATGAGTGGGAAACGGATCTGCATCTCTACTACGCCTCATCGCCAGACGTAGTTAATGTGGCTGGTCATTTATGATGGGTCAGTCTCAGGCTGGGTGTGGGATCCACTCGAGTGGTTTCCGTCCGACACTCCCCCCAGTCAGGTTCTGCCACGCCCGACCGTGGCCTCGGTGCCACGAGGTTCGATCGAGGGTTGGTTCTTCTAGGGCAGACGACATCCGTCTCTTCGAGCTGACCGATAGGCCCCAAGGACCGAGGATCATATCCCTGACACTAATGAAAAGGTAAATAAACCTTTGCCACAAAGTCCCAAAAAGCACAACTTTTAAACTCGAAAGCTTCTTGAGGAGGTTTGGTGGCAACAACTAGATGTTCTGTACATGCTTGAATTAAACTCTCATTGGGCTTCCTGTTAATCCCAATAATACTCAGATCTTTAAACACACCACATTGTGCAAGAGGGGCACTTCGACAAAGAGATGAGCTATTATAGGACTTACACCAATGCCTAACTATCGTAGTCAATGGTGAGGGGGATCTAAAGGAGGGCATGCAAGGTCCTCATCCTATCTAGCTCTGGTGGATGAATAAAACCTTGTCTCTATCAGAGGATCCTCTACCAATCGAGGTTATGTATTGAGCTCAACCATAGAAAGAGAAGAACCATGCACAACCAAGGTAGCTTCCTCATCATTTGGTGCGTCCTCCACTAGAACAGGCTCTGTATTGTCCTCAACCATAGAATGACATGGACCGTCTTCGATGGTGGTAAGAAAGATAGGATCCTCAAAAGTAGTTTATGCAACCAAGGTAGCTTCCTCATCATCTGATGCATCCTCCACTATAAAAACATCCTCAATAGAGGTGACAACCTAATGCAACGTGGACGTCTCTGAAGGTACCTCATTGGTCTGCTCGATGGACATCATTTGGCGTTGAAGCCACTGAACCGGAGTGAGTAGAATATATTGATTGTCGAGTGTAGGTCTAACTTAGGGGTGACACTCACTAAATCATTGTAAAATGTAGTATTGATCTGGCACTAAGCCACTGACACACTAAAACCCCTATTCTTATGCATACTGGTTCCTTCATCTGTTACTAGTGGTTAATGAGTATACTAGGGCGCTTGACTCGCCAAAAGGTGTGAGCTCTTCCCTGGTTCCTTTATTGCTCCTCCTTCGAGTCCAACCCTCCATTGTTGTTGCTTACCCGTGGCCTCCCTCTATTAGTGTAAGGCCTACAATGATACAAGGATCACACTAGAAAGACATACTCCCTATCCCACTTCTCATCTCACCTCCTATTTCAAACTCCATTCTATAAACAGTGCAATCTACTGTGCAAAGCATTACTTTGCATGCCCATATACACGGTCTGCTGGAGATAGTGGTGCGCTGCCATTACCTCAAATCTCACCCACACAACATTAGGCTACTACTAAGAAATCAGAGTGATTGGTCAAGAAAGTTCCTATATCTATGGATTCATAATTTCAGCTTTTGTGTTTAGGCATTTTAGGGCTTACACAATATTTTTATATAAATTTGTTTGTACCTGATAGGATGCTAATAAGGACGCATTTTATAATAGTAGAAAGTTAAATAATTTAAAGTTTGACTAATACAGAAAAACCTAACAATATTTATTATTATGACATATTATAGTGCAATCGTCGTGTAATCAAAATATCAAAAGTTATAAAAAAACTTAAAGCATTTATAGATGCACTTTATTATTTTGTGTACCAGTATATCATATTTCAATTTCTAATTCATTCTATAGTAAGAGGTATAAAAAAGAAAATCACATCCAATACGAAATATTAAAAAATGATAGATTTTTTCTCTTCTTATATCTCTCGGTGTAGGATGAATTATAACTTTGTTGGAACTTGCCGACACGTGGTCTAGCTAATCCAAACAGTGAGAGTACAGGGATGATTTGATGCTTGCCAACACAGTGTATTAGGGCAACAATGTTTTTCAACCTCTCGTAGTAGGGTATAGTGTGGGGGTATTTATAGGTAACCAGGGGACGGTTTCACCCTGTCAAATACAGTTATGCCCCTGATTACCTACGTTATCCCCAGAATATTCCCCTCTCAAGGGTTATTATAGGTCTTTACAGCGTGATTAGGTATTTCACGGACGGACACACCATTAACTCTACCCACAAAGTGGCTTACAAGTGGGACCAGGCGACCCAGGGTGGTTTTTCATAGGCCCACCATCTTAACAATGCGCGGGTGGTGACATGAAGCCTTCGTGCTCCATGCGCCAGGACTTTCTCAATTGAAGAGGCCTTCGCCGTTTCTGGCTGAGACAAGGACCGACAAGGCCTTCGCCTGCTTCGTACATGTTGGAACTTGCTCTCAGTTGCAAGGGGATCCAACAAGGGTGACAGTGACGTCAACAGGGCACTCGCGCTAGATGGCAAAAGCTCTGTTAATCTGGCCTCTCACGGGCACTGTGCAGGGGTATTTATAGGTACCTGAGTGCGCAGCGCCTTGAGCTAAGGACGCATGTGCCCTCAGCTACCTAGGTTATCCCTAGAATATTCCCATAAAGCGGGGTTACAGACCGTAATTACAGGAATGCTTTACAAATTAGGCCCGTAACGCACGGCGGCCACGCGGGGACCGTTACAATGGGCCGGATCGCACGTGGGCCTCTGAGCTGGACGAGGCCGCACTGTGGGATGCCCTTCGTCGCCAGTCTTCGTCTGGTGCGGAAGAAGCGAAGGGTGTCCCTGCCTGTTTTGTTTCTGTTAGCTCAGCTGCTGCAGCGAAGGCTTCGAGCGAAGGGTGGCGCCTTTGCCTTCGCGCCAACATTTGCCCTCCGAGGGACCAGTTCGACAAAGTCACCTGGTGCCGAAGACGTCGTTAGATGGCGGAGACGCTGCCCTCACTCGAAGTGGTTCCGCGGGGGTTTTTGATATGATCGTTGATTGACGGCGTACTGTTGGATTGCGGGTTTCCCGAAGCGCCGCGCCCTGTTGGATTGCGGGTTTCCCGAAGAGCCACGCCCTGCCTATAAAAGGGGGCGGGGGTCGGCGCTTTTTGAACTTCACCTTCCGCGCTCCGCGAAAACCCTAGCCGCCCTTTCCGCCGTCTTGCTGCTCGTCTGCCCGCCGTGCTCTTGTTCGCCGGAGATCTGGCTCGAGTGAAGCAGACCGTCCGCTGCCGCCGACGGTACGTAGCGATGTCGTCCTCGTCTTCTTCCGCTGCCGCTACACCGCCGGCCGTTCCCTCGCCGCCGGCCGCCGCCTCGTCTGAGGAGACGCTGAGTAGTTTAATGGCGGAGGAGTTGCGCGCCGGCGATTCTGTTGATTTCGGCGTATCGCGGATGTCGTCGGTCCGCGTGCAAGATATGCAGCGGTTGGGTTACTTTGGCGACGGAGTTGCTTGAGTCCCGGGGACGGAGGAAGTCCCCGAGCCAAAGGGCGAGTTGGTCGTTTTCGAGGCGTTCTTCGCCGCCGGACTCCGCTTGCCTGCGCACCGATTTGTTAGCGAAGTCCTGCGCAGGTTCAACGTTCAAATACATCAGCTGACGCCGAATGCCATAGTGGCTCTGTCGAAGTATGTCTGGGCGACGACTTCGTACGGCGGACAGCCATCGGTGGAAGTTTTTGTGAAGTATTATTGTTTGCACTGGCAGAAGAGGATGATTGGAGGCGAAGTTGCTCAGTTTGGATCCTGCACATTCACGCCGAAGACCGGCAAAACCACGATGCAGGTAGTCGAGTTGGTTCCTTGCGCCCGCAACAAGTGGGGCAACTGGAATGAATTTTGGTTTTACGTTGCTGAGGGTACCGTCGAAGGCCATGAGGGACTCCCCGTGTCCGCGATGCGTTCTCATTTTTACTCAGCATACCCGCCCTTTGATGTGGCGGAGGAGGATGTGGACGAAGGGGCTCTTTGGTGCGCCGCCGGCCTGAGCAGTGGGCGCGACTTGGTTGAAGAATTTGTGGCATACGGGGTGTGGCCCTTGGCGCATGGCTGGGCGTTGGGCGAAGTATGCCCTCGCCAGATGCCTTTTCATGGCAGAAGGGTGGTGCGGAGTCTCGCCTTCGCTCTGAATCTGCAAAACCGCGATCCGGGCGCTTTTGTGCGTGAGGCGGAGGATGGGGCGGTGCGGCTCGTTGGACGCTACGTGCCGAGGACAGAGGGCCAACGCAGCTGGGATATCCGCGGGTCGAATGACCGTTTGAACAGGGTTTTTGAATTAAATCAATTGCCATATGATGGCTACCCTGGTCAAGACGATGTGGACCGCCGTGGGAAGAAACCGGCGGTGGAGACTGGAGACGATCCTGCGCCGGCGGCCGCCCCACCCTCTAAAAAGAGAAAATTAGGTACTGCTATGGGAGGACTTGGGGTTTCTGATGGTTTTGCTAGAGAGTTGATGAGGACGTGCGCGGCCCCGGGGGAAAGGATGTCTTCGCCCGAGCTCCGGGAGTCTTCGGCTCGGATGCTGAGGGTTACCGGGGGTTGTTGGCCTAGGAATGTTCCTGTCCCCCGCGCGGCTGGCGAGGACTTTTTTACATCTCGCATGGTTCGTGAATGGAGGGTTTTTCCTTACGGGCGGAATATTGCTGCTGTTGTGTCAGCAGTGATGGACAAGGATCGCCAGGGAGCTGCACAGAAGCGTCAGGCGGCTGTCAGGCTCGTTGAAGCCAGGCCGAAGAGGCAGCGGGGGGCTACGAAGGCTGCGGCCCCCGGCGGAGGCCGGCCGCCGCTGGCGGCGAAGTCGGGCGTCCCTGCATCTAGCAAGGCGCCAGAGGCAACGGGAGGCGCCAGAGGCTCGAAATCGGCGAAGGCGGTGCCGCCGTCCAGCGGAGTGGCGGAGGTCGCGAAGGCGGCCCGAGCGTTGCCGTTGGCGGGCAAACGTGTCGCCGACTTCGTCACCGATATTAGTGTGGACGACTATCTCGGTGGTAAGTCGTTGGCTTTATTATTATATTTTTTTTTGATTGGTTCGTTGGTACGTTGCAGGGTCGGGCGAAGGCCAACTTGCTATGGTTGCGCCTGCCGCGGCGACCACGATGGCTGCCGCAGTGCCGAAGGCGAAGGGCGGGGCTCTTAGCGCCGGAGGCGAGGCGTCGGCCCTCGCGGTTGTCATGGATGAGGCGGGCGCTGCGTCCCGCCGGCTGACGGAGGTGACGGAGGCGCTACGTCAGGTCCGCTGAGTTGGACTTTTTTTTCGGCTTGCTGGGGCCGCGGTCTTACGATTGCTCTGCAGGTGGCTGACTTCGCCAGCCGTACTGCGTCGGGGGCCCTCACGGCGGCTGTGGCTGCCGAAGTCGAGAGACTTCGGGCACAACATGCTGACGCCGTCCGTGAAAAATCGGCCGCCGACAGCAAGTGTCGCAAGCTGGCGGACAAGGTGGCCACACTGGAAGAAGAGAAGGCCGCCCTCCGGCGCCAGCTGGCGGGGGAAAGGAGGGAGACCAATGAGGCCCTTGTCAAGGCGCAAGCTGCGCAGGCGGAGGCCAACCTGGCACGGGCGGAGGGCAATCTTGCCAGGGAGCACGCCGAGCAGCTGCAGGAGCGGCTCACCGCCCTGGAGAGCCGCGTGGAGAGGGCCGAGGCCGCGTCGCGCGCGGAGGCAGAGCGGACGCGTCAACTGCTTGTAGATACATATCGTGGGCTGGGCGCGGGGACCGGTGATTTCGAAGTGCCGGACCGAGAGCCCGGGCTTCGCTGCCTGGAGTGGGTGCAGGAGGAGTTGCAGGCACTCCCCACTGTCGTGGAGGGGTTTATGGCGTATGCCTCCCTGGTCACCTGCGAGGGGGCGATGAACGCGCTCTCTCGTGAAGGGTGCCGGCACTTCGAGGTCTTCGACCAAGTCGATGAAGATTTTGAGCAAGATATCTTTAAGGTTGAGGACCCCGTAGTGAAGGAATCCGCCGGAGCTATCTACGACCGGATGTGGGGTCCGCACGGTCGCGAGGTGGTCAGGGAGCGGGCCGAAACGGCGAGGGCTCAGGTAACGTTTTCGTTTGTTTGGTGTTTGTTGGATGTAGGCTGTGTGTGTGTTTGCTGTGTGTGTGTTTGATGGATTTTGTGTGTTTTGTCTTAGGCGGCGCGCGGCGAGAGGGTCGACGACTTCGGGGCGTTGAACAGCATGCTGTCTGACCCGGAGCCGACCCCGGCGGAGGCCGTGTCTGGGGTCGCCCTGGAGCCGACCCCGGAGACTGCGGGAGACGCGTCGGGTGCTCCCGCATCCGCTGCGGCCGGCGAGGACCTGCCCCCAGAGGTCGCCGAAGGCGCGCCTGATGCCTCCGCAGCTGCTGCGCCGAGTGCTGAAGATCCCGCAGCGGTCGCGGCGGAGACAACAGCGGAAGCAACGGCGGAGCCAACGGCGGAGGCTCCCGCAACGTCAGGGCCGTCGCAGGTGGCGTAGTGGGTGTAGAGGGTTGGGGAAATTTGTATATGTTGCTGAATTTTGGTTGCTACGCAGGTTCAAGATTTTGGGCCTGCGCACACAACCGCTACTACTAAATTTTTGGCGGCTTCGACCGCGGAGGGTGGTAATGAATGTGGTGGATCTGCATCTGAATTTTTTGATTGTGCTGACTCTGGGAACTCGGTTGAGTGGACTGAGGAGTCGTCGGAGGAGGACTTGGACTACTTTGCGGCCTTGGATGTGGCTGCGGTGGAGGCTTCGCCACATGTCGCGGACGCAGGAGATGTGCCAGGTCCTAGCACCGGGCGACGACGGCGAAGGGCGGTTGCAAAACGTAAAGTTAGTGGGGCGGAGGGGGCTCGGCTTCGTGTGAGTGGGGCTGGCCGGCAGGAACTGTTGTCTTTGCCGGCCGCCGTAAATACAGGTGAAGGGGAACTGCGAAGTCTTTTTGTGGGTGAGGAGCTTAGGATAATGTTATTTAATTATAGGGAGATGGGAATTATTCCTAAGGTTGAGCCGATGTAGAGTGCGGTGCCCTCGCTTGTATATGTAGAGGCTTGTATGATGAAGTTGTGTGCCCTCGCTTGTATATTTGTGCGAAGTCGTTGTGTACTTTGTCTGGTTTGTTTTGTTGTGCTGTGCTGGTGTGATTATAGTTGGTCTTGGCGTGGACGGTTTGATGTTGTCGTTTCTGCCTTTGTTGTGCTAGTCCGGTTGCACCCTTAGGTGTCTTCTGCACGGACAGTCTGTGCGGTAGACTTTGGTTTTTTCGCACTTGTTGTGCTAGTCCGGCTGCACCCTTGGGCGACTTCTGCACGGATAGTCTGTGCGGTAGACTTTGGTTTTTTCGCACTTGTTGTGCTAGTCCGGCTGCACCCTTGGGCGACTTCTGCACGGATAGTCTTCGCGGTAGACTTTGGTTTTTTCGCACTTGTTGTGCTAGTCCGACTGCACCCTTAGGCGACTTCTGCGCGGATAGTCTTCGCGATAGACTTCGATTTTTTCGCACTTGTTGTGCTAGTCCGGCTGCACCCTTAGGCGACTTCTGCGTGGATAGTCTTCGCGATAGACTTCGATTTTTTCGCACTTGTTGTGTTAATCCGGCTGCACCCTTAGGCGACTTCTGCGCGGATAGTCTTCGCGATAGACTTCGATTTTTTCGCACTTGTTGTGCTAGTCCGGCTGCACCCTTAGGCGACTTCTGCGCGGATAGTCTTCGCGATAGACTTCGATTTTTTCGCACTTGTTGTGCTAATCCGGCTGCACCCTTAGGCGACTTCTGCGCGGATAGTCTTCGCGATAGACTTCGATTTTTTCGCACTTGTTGTGCTAATCCGGCTGCACCCTTAGGCGACTTCTGCGCGGATTTGTCGCACACGAGGGTGGCTAGCGCTTAGCCTCGCGGTGACCTCGTGTTGGTCGAATGTCGAAGACCGTCGTCGCGGTCTTTTTTCGACGCATGTCTTTGCGGGGGATTTTTCACACATATATTACATGGCTCCGCCTCGTTAAAAACCTCACCCCCCGGGAGGAAAAGAGTGCGGGCCGGTACAAGATTGTTTTTGCGAATTACAAGGGCGAAGACAGCCCTGAGGAATCAAACAAAAAATTTGCGGAGGTTGTCGATGTTCCAGGAGTGCTCCAGGTCCTCGCCGTTTGGCGTTGTGAGCCTGTAAGCGCTGGGGGAAGCTTTTGTCTTGACTATAAAGGGGCCCTCCCACCTGGGCTCCAGCTTGCCCTTGGACTCCGTCCGAGCTGTTCGAACGAGTACGAGGTCCCCCTCGCTGAACTCCCTCGGGATGACTGAGTGGTCGCGCCATGCTTTGGTCTGGGCTTGGTATTTGTTCAGGGCCTGTAGGGCAAAGACTCGGTCTCCGTCGATGAGATCCTTTGAAGTTGGCTCGTCCACGTCGGGGACGGCTGACGGAACTGTTCGCGGGGACCCGTGCTTTATTTCTTGCGGGGTCATGGCCTCCGATCCGTATAGAAGGCGGAATGGGGTAAACCCGGTCGCCCTGCACTCAGTCGTGTTTAGTGCCCAGACTGCCTCAGGTAACAAATTGGTCCATCTGCCCTTTTTTTCATCAAGGAGCATTTTCTTGATAGCTGTGAAGATTTTCCCGTTGGCGCGCTCCATGACCCCGTTGGACTGCGGATGATAGACTGAGGCGAAGGCAAGCTTGGTGCCAATGGAGAAACAAAAATCCTTGAAGTCTTGGTTGTCAAACTGCTTGCCGTTGTCAACTGTTAGTTCGGACGGTACTTCGAAGCGGCAAACGATGTTCTGCCAGAAGAATTTTTGGGCAGTCTTTGATGTTATTGTAGAAACAGCCCGCGCCTCGATCCATTTGGTGAAGTACTCGACCGCGACAAAGGCGAACTTAAGGTTCCCCTGAGCGGTGGGCAGGGGCCCGACAATGTCGAGGCCCCAGCGCTGGAGAGGCCATGTATGGGCGATCAGCTTTGTATACTGCGAGGGGCCGCCTGACCGAGGAGAAAACTTCTGGCAGGCTTCGCAGGACCGTGTGACCCGATTTGCGGCGCAGATCATTGCGGGCCAGTAAAAGCCCTGGCGGATCACCTTAGCAGCTAGGGCCCTTGGCCCTGCGTGTGAGCCGCACGTGCCACTGTGGACTTCACGTAGGATCTGCATGCCTTCGGCTTCAGTGACGCACTTAAGCATTGGCTGACTGACCCCTTTTTTGTAGAGTTGGCCTCAATCAGTGCGAAGTCTCGGCTTCGATGTCTGAGACGCTTGGCCTCACTGATGTCGGCTGGATGATAATACCCCTGCAGGAACAGGGTTATGGGTGCCCGCCAGTCTTCGGTCATGATAAGGTTGACTGTGCGGTGGCCCTCGCTGTCATTGGTTATTTGGAGCCCTTCAGGGCTCCGGACTGCTGGCGTGCCGATGACATGAAAGAACACGTCGGAGGGCAGAGTTTCGCCCCTGGCGGCAGCCTTGGCCAATGCGTCGGCCTCTTCATTCTTGGCCCGATCCACATGCTGCAAGGTGAACCCCTTGAACTGCCTCTCGAGACTTCGGATGGCCGCGAGGTACTGCATGAGCGCGGGGTCCTTGGCTGCATAGTCTTTCTCGACTTGGCCGGCAACTACCTTGGAGTCTGTTTTGATGATGCAGGTGGTGACTCCGAGGGCCCTTAGCTTGCGGAGGCCGAGGATGACTGCTTCATATTCTGCTATATTATTTGTGCATCTGTCGGATTCCAGATTGAAGCTGAGTCGTGCTGCATATCTGTGCTTGACCCCGACTGGTGAGGTGATGACTGCAGCGACGCCTGCCCCCGCATGGCACCATGCGCCGTCGCAATGGATCGTCCAAATCTTCTCTACGGACGGATCTGGCTGTGTTGTTGGCCCAGTCCAGTCGACGATGAAGTCTGCCAGGACTTGAGACTTGATAGCTATCCTGGGCTCGAAGCAGATGTGGTAGCCGGAGAGTTCGGCCGCCCACTTGGCAATCCTCACCGATGCCTCCGGGTTTCTGAATAATTCGCCGAGTCCCCTGTTTGAGGTGACTCGGACCTTGAATGCTTCGAAGTAATGGCGCAGTTTGCGCGACGACATGACAACTGCGTAGGCAATCTTCTCCAGCTCTGTCATGTTGCACTTGGACGGTGTCAGTACTTCGGAGACATAGTACACAGGGCACTGCCGGACCACGCCCTCGACAGTCTGCTCCTGCACTAGTGCCGCGCTGACCGCATGTGGCGAAGCCGCGACGTAGAGCAGCAGGGGGAGCGAGGGGTCGGGGCTGGTAAGGACGGCCAACTCTGTCAGGTACTGTTTTAATGAGGCGAAGGCCGCCGCCTGCTCTGGTCCCCAGGCGAAGTCTTTTGCACCACGGAGTGTCTTGAGGAAGGGGAGACTTCGCTCGGCGGACCTGGAGATGAATCTGTTGAGAGCGGCCAATCTGCCTGTCAGGCGCTGGACGTCCCTGACGGACTGCGGAGGCGTCATGTCCAAGATGGCCTGAATCTTGGTTGGGTTGGCCTCGATGCCACGGTGTGATACCAGGTAGCCCAATATTTTGCCTTGGCGAACGCCGAAGACGCACTTTTCCGGGTTTAGGCGGAGTTGTGCGTCTCGCATGTTCACGAATGTTTCGGCGAGGTCGGCGAGGTGGTCCTCCTTGCTCTTGCTGGCAACGACAATGTCGTCTACATATGTGAATATGTTTCTGCCAACCTGCCCTTCGAGCACTGTTTTGGTAAGCCTGGAGAAGGTGGACCCGGCGTTCTTGAGTCCCTCCGGCATTCTGATGAAGCAATATGTGCCGAAGGGTGTTATAAAGCTGGTGCTAGCCTTGTCTTCTTCCTTCATGTATATCTGGTGGTAACCGGAGAAGCAATCGAGGAGGGACATGACCTCGCATCCGGCCGCGCTATTGACTATTTTGTTGATCCGCGGCAACGGGAAATTGTCCTTTGGGCAGGCTTTATTGAGACTGGTGAAGTCGATGCACATTCACCACTTCCCGCTCTTTTTCTGCACCATCACGACATTGGAGAGCCATGTGGGGTAAGCCACCGGCTCGATGAATTTGGCCTCCAGGAGGCGGTGCACCTCTGCCTTGGCGGCCTCCGTCTTTTCGTCGGACATCTTGCGAAGCCGCTGCTTTTTCGGCCGTACCGAAGGGTCGATTCCCAGATTGTGCTCAATTATTGAACGGCTGACCCCGACCAGATCGAGGGCCGACCAGGCGAAGACATCTTTGTTCTTGGACAGGCAGCAGAGGAGCTTTTCTTCTTCATGCGAAGTAAGGTCTTCGCTGATAATGACTGTCTGCCTGGGCGTAGCCTGGTCGAGGGGGACAGTCTTGGTCCCGTCGTTGCTCTGCAGCTGTGCCTTGTCGTGTTGCTTATTGGTTAGGCTGGCAGGCGCGGGGACCTCGCGTTGGGCCATGAGGCAGTGCACGTTTCTTTGACCGGGCACGAAGTCCCGCTCTATGTTACGCGCAGTCTGTTGATTGCCGAAGACTGTGATGACGCCTAACGGACCTGGTATCTTCATACATAGGTACAGTCCGTGAATGGCTGCTTCGAACTTATTGATGGAGCCCCGGCCCATGATGGCATTGTAAGGATATACCATGTCCACAATGTCAAAGGTTATTTGCTCGCTTCGGGCATTGGGTGCTACACCGAAGGAGAGAGGCAGCTCTATTTTGCCGACGGGGAAGGTGCCCTTGCCGCCGAAGCCATACAACGGGTTGTCCGAAGGCTTAAGCAGGCTATGGCTTATGCCCATGCGATCGAAGGCGTGGAGGAAGATGATGTCCGCCTGACTGCCGTTGTCAACGAGGACTTTGTGCAGGTCCCAGCCTGCCACGCTGCAGTTGATAACCATGGCGTCGCAGTGGGGGGCGCTGCGCAAGTCGACGTCCCGTGCGTCGAAGGTTAGCGGTATGTGGGACCACTTTGTCTGCACGACTGGGCCCGTGACGGCGACATGGTTGATGCTGCGGTAGTGGTCCCGCTTCTGTCGCTTAGTGTCGAAGTCAGTGCTGGACCCCCCAGTTATCATGTGGATGACTCCGCGATATGGTTGATCGGCGAAGTCTTCCTGCTTTGGGGCATGGGGGATGTTTTGATGTTGCTGGTGTGGTGGTGGGGGTGGAGGAGGTACGATTTGTACTTCCTAATGGTGTTGGTAAGCGTGGTGCGGTGGATGCGGGGCGGGAGCGTGGATATATGGTGGAGGGGGTTGCTGGTAATTGTGCGCGACAATTCTGGGGTTGTCGGCTGGCTGCGCCCGTGCCATTCTGTCTCTGGTAGCCTTTGTTTCGGGGCAATCTTTGGTTTGGTGGGCGCAGTCTTCGCCATGGAAGAGGCAGTAGAATCGGCGCGGCGGCTGCGCACGCCCTCGGCCCCTGCCACGAGTGCCGTTTCCGCGGCCCTGTGGGGGATATTCCTGGCGACGAGGGGGGTCAGCAGCGGGATGCTGGTTGGCGATGTTGTGCACTTGCTGCTGATTGCGGCCGTCTCGACCGGAGTCTGGCTGCGGAGTCCTTGTCCACGTGCGGCTGGACTGTGGAGCATCTTTTGGCTTCCTTTGGGACTCAATCTTGCGCTAGTGGAGCTCTTCGGATCTGGCGTACTTTTCAAACAGCTGATATAACTCTTGGAGGTTCTTTGGCGGATCTCTGATGCAGTGGCTGTAAAGGACACAGGCGCGAAGGCCACTGATAGCATAGTGGATGGCAATCTGGTCATCGACTGAGGGCAGCTGTGATTTGAGTGTTAAAAATTTGCGGTAGTACTCCCTCAGAGTCTCCTTTTCTAGCTGCTTGCAGAGCGAGAGTTCGGCCAGGGCGTCGGTGTCTGGGCGGTACCCTTGGAAGTTGAGCAGGAACTTGTCCCGGAGACTTCTCCAGGAATCAATGGACAGCGGAGGCAACCTGGTGAACCAGGTGAGTGCTGGGCCCTCGAGGGCGATGATGAAAGACTTCACCATTGTGGCGTCGTCCCCTCCGGAAGATGCAACGGCGACCTGATAACTCATTATGTATTGAGCCGGGTCGGTGCTGTCGTTGTACTTGGGATAGGTCCCTGCCCGGAAGTTAGCTGGCCAAGGCGTCACTTGCAGGTGTGGCGCCAGGGGACTTCGCTCATCGAGATAGTTGACCCCTTGGAATGGCGTGGCGTGCGGGAAGGTGTGGTCGCGTTGGGGGAAACGCGGGTCCTCCGGTTGCGCGCGGTGTTGCGGGGGTGGCCCATGCTGCAGGCCGAGGTGGCCTTCGCGCGTGTCTTCGAGTTGTGCGCGCTGCTAGAGGGGTGACTCGTGCTGCAGGCCGAGGTGGCCTTCGCGCTGCATCAGCGCAATCTCCCGCTCGAGTTCCTGGGCCTTCTGCTCTTCGTCGTGTATCATTTGCCGCACTTTGGCTAGTGCGGACACACGCTGGCGCTTGGCCTCCAGTATCTCCTTCTGCCTCTAGAGATTGCGGTTCTTGAGGCGCAGGGCGCGCAGCTGTAGCTGTTCTTCTGCTGAGACGCCGATGACTTCACCGTCCTCGGTGAGGTCCGCGCCCTCCGGTGGTGCGAAGCCTGAGGGTGGCTGCAGTTGTCCCTCAGGGTCGCAGGTGCGGAGGGTGTCGTCTTCGCAGGCGCGAGGAACATCGTCTTCAGTGGCCTCTTGGTGGGTGGATTGGGTGAGGGCGAGGGCCTTGCCTTTTCTTGCGGCGAGCAGTGCTGCCTTCGCAGCCTCGTCAGCCTTCGGGTTAGCTCTCTTGGGTGCCATCGCGGGTGGTTTTCTCGTAGCACGAACGGTGGGCGCCAAATGTTGGAACTTGCTCTCAGTTGCAAGGGGATCCAACAAGAGTGAACAGTGACGTCAACAGGGCACTCGCGCTAGATGGCAAAAGCTCTGTTAATCTGGCCTCTCACGGGCACTGTGCAGGGGTATTTATAGGTACCTGAGTGCGCAGCGCCTTGAGCTAAGGACGCATGTGCCCTCAGCTACCTAGGTTATCCCTAGAATATTCCCATAAAGCGGGGTTACAGACCGTAATTACAGGAATGCTTTTACAAATTAGGCCCGTAACGCACGGCGGCCACGCGGGGACCGTTACAATGGGCCGGATCGCATGTGGGCCTCTGAGCTGGACGAGGCCGCACTGTGGGATGCCCTTCGTCGCCAGTCTTCGTCTGGTGCGGAAGAAGCGAAGGGTGTCCCTGCCTGTTTTGTTTCTGTTAGCTCAGCTGCTGCAGCGAAGGATTCGAGCGAAGGGTGGCGCCTTTGCCTTCGCCCCAACAGTACACTCCCTCCATCATGGGGGCTTTGCTCCATCAGTCTTCTTCTAGCTTCGCTTTTCCTTCGTCATGATTTATCCTTGTCATGAAAAGACCAAGCGAGGGTGTATGCCTTCTCCCAACAAACTTGAATTTTGATGTCTTGTGCCCATGTGGTCGGGTTGTCAATGCATGGCGCCTTAGGGTGCGTCAATTGGACTAACCGAGGTGTGAGTTTGTATGTGCAGACATGTCTCTTGGCTTGTGGTGTGCATGTGTGCAGTCATGAGATGGTGGTCAACAGCGAAGGTGAAGGTCATGCGGGTTCGTGCCGATGGACCGGGTGCGCGCGAAGGACGAGCGCTGAGCCTTGACCGAGGGAATAGAGAAGCTGGGTGACAAGCCATGGTGGCTGACACCTGAGGACACTAACAGGTGCAAGGATGTGAAAGTGCGGATCGTGTTGCTAACACGGTCAAGGACTAGAGGGGCACACGTCCAGGACGTGGGGGACGTGTACGTGGTACGTACATGCGGAGGTTTCAGTGCTTGAGCCCCAAAACCACTCAACGCTACAGTTCGCCAGTTTCACCGGGTTTTGGCCTCAAAACCTGATGGTACGATTTCGACTAGAATCAGAGGCGACACGTGGAAGGGTGCGTTGAGGCAAAGCTACTTCGTGAAGAGCATGTCGTCGTTAGATCGAAAATCCAGGAGTTGGTCCATTTTAAACTTGGCTGAATGGATAAGCTCTATGTTTCTAGGGATAGTTTAGGGAAGTTGAATAACCCTCTATAAATAAAGGAGGCTAGTTGTGTAGGTATCTCTTTGGGCATTTTCATTTGAATATCTCTTAGTTCCCCTCTAGCACTTAGTTTTTGTCATAGCTCTCTAGTTTCTCGCCCGGAGATCCATAGGTGCCTTTGAACCATGGCGTCTATGTGTTTGAGTTTTTTAGGAAGTTTGGTTGTAACCACACGCGAGCCCTCGTGCCTTTCCCTCTGTCTTAGATCTGATTGGTGTTTGTGTTTGAATCAGTTTCTTCTTCTCAACCCCTATACTTGAGATTCGAGTTGACTCTTGCCTTCACTTGATTGGGAGAGGTTTTGAGGATAATATCTAGATTGAAAACTATCCCAGAATCATTGCAAACTTCTTGTATAAGCTTATCCATCTTATGGACAAGTTTCTATCAGATTTGGTCTAGTTCAGGTTTTCTGATTTGTGATTGAATTATAAATCTGCTTGAGTTAAAATTTTGTGTACACCTTAGAAACTCACTTGTCAAGGTGTGTGCAAAATTCTAGCTCAATCGGAGTTCGTCTGTATCGGTTTTGCTTTCAAAAACTAAAATTTGAAATGCTGAAAACGAGTTGAGTTAGCGACTAAGTTTTAGGTTGTTTCGAACTTTTTGGTGTCTATTTTTGATCCGTTGTTTTGTTATCTCATGTATGTCCCAGAAATTTTTCAACGTCTATTGTGAGCTATTTGGAGTTTTGGAGGTTAGGGTGTGACTTTGGGATTCAAGACAGTTATTTGAGCGCAAAAAATTCTACAGGCCCCCATTCACCCCCATCTGGTTGCCTATTCGATATTTCATCTTGGTAGAGTAAATAATGAAGTACATCTATAAATATTTTGAGAATCTTTTATAACTTTTGGTAGTTTAATTGCATGGTGATTGCACAAAAACTTGATTCCACAACAGTTTTTCTCTATTTATTATGTCGTGAAAAAACGTTGACGACATTTTGTGGCGGAACCACCCGAATTATTCCAGCTTAAGTGCCTTAGTCACGCCTCAGGGGTTGTAACACACTTAAATCGGAATAACCCGTCGGTCCCTCAGATCTAGTCTCATGGAGCCACTTAACCAGGATCAAATTCCACAATCTCACACGAAGGTGAGTCACAGAAGCAATACAATAAAAAACAGGAATCCATAAATTAAGTACTGAGTTATTACATAAGTCGGAGTTTTTGAGTAGCAATTAAGAGTTCACAAAGTAAAGTGCAGCGGATAATCGATGTCGTCGGTATCGAGGAATTGGGCAAGGCCTAGCCCACTACTCCTCGTGCTCCTCTCCTGCCGGAGCAGCATCCCACTCGACCGTCCAACCCGGTGGCAGGGTGGTAGGCCAAGTCACACCATCAACCATTTCCTGAATGGTACCTGCAAAAATTGTGCCACAAGCAAGGCTGAGTATACTAATACTCAGCTAGACTTACCCGGTGTGAGGAATCTACTCCTCTACCTCTAGACTATGCAGCTGTTTGGCTGAGGGGTTTGGTTTGCCAAAAGCACTAGCTGTTTCTAAAATCAACTTTTAGCTTTTAAAATTCTACCATCATTACTTAGCTAGATTTACTTCTTCTAAGCATACATGGTAACAAGCATTTAGATCAATCAACAAGTTATCTCATGTAACCTCATTTCACTTCTTACTCGATGCAGTACAAGGAATCAAGCAGTCTCATTAGCTGCGAGAAGCAGACGATTCGAATCGAGTTTTTTAACCTTGCAAGGTAAACCTAAACACACGGCATGTCAGGGAACTCCGACCCAGCACATGACAACCGTCCCCATCGATTCCCCGTTCGCGTCCAGGCCTCACCGCCTTGGCATACAATGCTCCACTGACCCCGGCTGCCGCCGTGCAGTGACCGCACTTGTACCCACCATAGCTAGCATGGGAGACCCAGTCTTAGGTCGCATGAGGGATAAAGTCCGCGCCCGGCTTCACTCAGGTACTAGGTTTACCGGTTACCATATTTCCCGGCATGTGCTTAGTACGTTCAAAAGCTTGACTCTGGTATCCACACATTAATCCTTAATTCTTTTTCCCGTCTCATGGACAAGACATCCTCCCTGGATCCAAGTCCATAGACCAACATATACCCCGTTATCAAGATGAATACAATCAATTCCTGACCTCGCGAGAGTGCTGGAAAAATCACTCGACTTCTACCGAGATCCTGATTAGCAAAGAAGCTACTCGACCTAGCATACTAGTATTCATCTCAAAAAGGAATCCTAAGTTCATGCAACTAGAGGTTTCAAGCAACTCCTACACTTAAGTGCACATTACAAACCTACAAACATTAAGTGTAGTAAAGTAGCATATATAAACGGTTATGCATAAAACCGGGGCTTGCCTTCAATTGCTGGGATGCGGGGAGATCCTCGATAGCAGCCTCTGAAGCCTGCTCCTGGTCCTCCTCTTGGACAGGTCCTTGCTCGGGGATGAGCACATACTCTCCGTCGGCAAGATTACAATCTAATGAATGCAATGCGTAAGATATACGTATAATATGATATGTGCTTTTAGAAATTACAACTTTTGACGGTGTATGACCTATTTGAGTTAAACAAGGTTAACTTTACCTATGTAAGACCCTTGCGTGGTATACTTGGTATTTTAAGTTAAACTTAGCTAAGGCAAGTGGTAGGTTTTGTTTTCTGGGGGTTCCACTGAATTCTTTTTAAGTCTCAGGGAGAATTGATAAGTATTCAGGATAGGCTTATTGGGGTGAGGTTTATGTTTTCTTTCCCTTTTCTTTTATTCTCTTAAATGTTTTGGGAGTAGGTTTGAACTACGAGTTGCTTTAATAAAATTCCAAAAATTCTGCAAAAATTACAGTGGCTTGGCACTGGGGTATGTTTCTTTGTTTCAAAATTTGGGGATCAGAAAGTGAATAGTTTTCTCTGAACAAAATTATTAAATTCTAGGGCAGAAGGGGTGCTTTGAACTACAACTATTATTTAACAGTGGGTAATTCTCTAAAACTTATTTTTGCTGGCTTTTAGGTGTTATAACATGACTTGATACAAATTTCTAGCCATTAATACCTTTTAGTTATTTTACTGTGGTTTTCTCGAGTTTCTAGCCAATTAGGTGCTTTCTACTACCACTATATTTAAAAAATATTAAACAACAGAGTTCTTATTTTTCTTGGTTATTATTTTGTGCAAGAGCAATCATTCTGAAGTTTGGTATCTTTTTGCTTAAGGGAAGGGGTGGCATGCATTATTTGGATCAAGTGGCCTTTCTCATAAAATACTAGCAATAGGTATGAGTTTGCTTCTTTTTCATGGGTTTGCATTTTTCTATGGTAGTTCATCCCACTATGGACTTAGCAAAATTTTGGTTGCCCATTATTGTATCATTAGGGGTTATTCAAGAATTATTTGGAAAATACCTTATTATCACTTTATATTTATTTTCCTTACTTAAAAAGTTGGGCTGAGGTGTTCTTTATTTTTGTAGTGGGGCTCTAGTGGTTGTAAGTCCACTGGATTTTTACTACTCATTTTAGTTATAGTTTTGCTACTCTAATAATTGATTTTCAGTCCATATAAGGCTAAATAAAACATTTTAATTTAAAACTGGTCCAAATTAATGGTCTCTGTATTTTTCCTAGGTTCTCTGTTACATAAGTAAACTAGGAAAAATAATCCTAACCACTGTTCATTAATTTCTAATGCCTTTCTGATTTTTCCTAAGTTTTGGGCAAAATAGCTTTAAATGAATAAGCACATCATAATTTCTAATGCTGGGGTTCCTACTATTTTTAGACAATGTCTAAATGAGGTTTGAATACCTACAAATTTTCTTAAGTTCAGCACAGAAGAAAAACTAATTTTCCTTAATTAAACAAGGTTTGGTGGGTTTCTGTTTTTAATTTTAAACTCTAAAATTTAGAACAGAAAGTATAGAGTTTATCATTTTTAAATGATAGTTCATAATATTCAGGAGCTAGCAAAATTAGTTTGACAACTTTTTATGAAAAATTCATCAAGTTATGAATTTTCTAAGTTCTCTGGTCAATTAAAAAGAATAACAGAATTGGTTTAATGGAAATCCACTTTGCACTGGGGTCCCTGGCGGGTTTTTAAGTTTTTCTCACGAATCAGTCCTTAAGCTACTATTCACATGAGTCACTGACGTTACAGAAAACCCCTCGGGTTCTACAAATCCTAACCCGAGGTCCTTCTTCTAAGTTAAACAGTAACTGCGGCGGAAGAAAGGGCGGAGGGGCTTACCGGCGGCGAGATTGCTCCGGTGAAGTGGTCGAGGACGAAGGGGAGGTCTCGGGGATCACAACGAGGTGCGGGTCGCCGTCGGGGATGGCCGGAGTCGGTCGGTCCACGCGCGCAGGCGGGGATGCTCGTCGGCGGCGAGGGGTCCGACCTGGTCACAGAGAGATAGACCAATTGGATGGGTCAGAGGGGTGCACATGATGCCAGAGAAGATATGGGTGCAAGGAATCTGTCGGAGACTCACTGGATAGCTCGGTCCACGCGCGGCGGCGGAAGACCGAAGTCCGGTGAGGTCGATCTTGGTCCTCCGGTGAAGTCTGGCCGGGTCCGAGGGCTTGGCAAGCTTCACGGGCTACTGGCGGAGCTAGCCGAAGCACTGGCTCGACTTGAGGATGGCTGGAGTGGGCTGGCCACGGTGGCCGAAGCTCTGGCGGCAATGGCGGGCGGAATTGAGCTCGCCGGAGCTAAGGAGAGGGGACTGGCCGGTGAGGGTGAGTGCGGGGCGAAGTGAGGTGCGCCCGGGGAGGCTTTATAGGCGCGGGCGGGCAAGGCCGAGGGCGTGGGCGCGCGGCGGACTTGACCGGACGCCGGGGCGAGCGCGCGAGCGGGTTGGGCGAGCTCTGGCGTGCCGACCAGGGTCGAACACGTGTGCCCGTGCGTTCTGCCCATGTTCTGGCGCGTGTGGTCGCTCATCCGAGCCTGCTCTCGCCTTGGTCAGTGCACAAAACCTCTTCTCCTCCCTACAAGCTACCATTCTTGTGTGGGGGTCATAGGATTTTGCCTACTGGTTGCAGAGATATGGAGCCAGGAAATCCGGTCTGTCTCCCTGCCCAAACCCGAGGCAAATCCAAGGTTTTGTCGTGTCTAGGGCTCGCGTCCCAATGCCATCTTCTGGCACACGACAGAGGGGTTAGTTAGACACAATTTTGTCAATGGGGCCATTAGGATTCGAGTTAGGGATCAAGGTGAACATCCCTGATCCTTGGCTCAAGGTCTGAATTTCAGAATTCTGAAATTCAGAATTCCCATTAAGTCCCCACATGAGAAGCTTGATTTGGGGTTTTATTTGAGTTATTTTGGCTAAGCTCTCTCAACCTTTCTTGTTGCTCATTAAATATAGTTCAATTTTTATAATTGGCTCAAGTCATAATTTTAAACTTTTCATCCCCTTTTTCTTATTTTCTTGAATTTTGCTCATGGGGCTCACTTAGGGTTTTCATAAGGGTTGTACATTCTTATCTTTTTAAAAGACTCAATTGCTTTGATCATGATACTTTTAAGTATATACTTGGTGAATCCTTTAGTACTTAAGTTGTTTTGATGCTCGTGCTTACTTTGGTTCACATAAAATAATGGTTCTTGGGTTGGTATTTGAGAGAAACCCTAGGTGACACTGGGGTGTCACAGCCTTCCCCCCTTAAAGGAATCTCGTCCCGAGATTCGGGCCAGAGTCCTCCCAGGGTGAAGCGAAGGGTGAGACTTATAGGAAATGGGTGATTATTGTTATTATTAGGGTAGAACTGCTCTTCGAATGTCATTCTCTTTGCAACTTCAGAAGGAAGTCCTTTTAAGTTTTACTTCATAGTTGCTTCATTCTGAATTAAGATCATATTTTTGAGGATTAGATTCGAAGGGCAGGGGGATGGGTTGGGTGTGATTACATACCAGCTTCCTTGGGTAGGCAATCGGGGAAGTTGAATCTCAGGAATTCCTCGGTTTCCCAAGTAGCTTCCTCCTCTGAGTGATTACTCTACTGGACCTTGTACATCTTGATTGATTTAGCCCGAGTTGATCTCTCCTTGCAATCCAGAATCTTGGAGGGGTACTCTTGGTACGATAGATCTGACTCTATCTCCAATTCTGGCTCTGCTAAGATCTCAATCGGCAATCGAACACACTTCTTCAGCTGAGATACATGGAAAACACTGTGAATGGCAGACATCTTTGAAGGTAACTTCAGCTTGTATGCCACGGGTCCACATGCTTCTATGATCTCATAAGGTCTAATGTAACGAGGGGCTAGCTTGCCTTTGATCCCAAACCTCTGCACTCCCTTGGTGGGTGATACCTTGAGGTATACAAAACTTCCCACCTCGAACTGGAGAGGTTTCTTTCTTTTATCATGGTAACTCTTCTGCCTGGCCTGAGCAGCTTCTAGATTCTTCCTGATTAGTTTGACCCTCCTTTCGGCTTCAGTCACTAAATCAGGTCCAAAAACATCTCTTTCTCCAGGTTGAGACCAATTGAGTGGTGTTCTACACCTTCTTCCATAGAGAGCTTCAAAAGGTGCCATCTTTAGGCTGGATTGATAACTATTGTTATAAGCAAACTCTGCTAAGGAGAGGTGCTTATCCCAGTTCTTGCCACTATCGATCGCACAAGCTCTCAGCATATCCTCCAGAATTTGGTTTATTCTTTCCGTCTGACCATCAGTCTGTGGGTGGTAAGCTGAACTTCTAATTAGCTTAGTTCCCAGAGACTCTTGCAATTGTTCCCAAAATCTGGCAACAAATTGGGCTCCTTGGTCGGAAACAATGGTCCGAGGCAGTCCGTGCAAACACACGATCCGGTCAATATACAATTCTGCATACTTCCGAGCCTTATCAGTGGTGTGCACAGGAAGAAAATGTGCCACTTTCGTCAATCGGTCCACAATAACCCAAATTGAATCATGATGACGAGAGGTGTTGGGCAGAACCACAATGAAATCCATGCTGATGTCATCCCACTTCCATGAAGGTATGGACAGGGGTTGCAAAGCTCCAGCTGACTTCAAGTGGCTTGCCTTTACCCTCTGACAGGTGTCACATTCTGATACATACTGGGCTATCTCCCTCTTCATTCTGGTCCACCAGTACAAAGGCTTCAGATCATGGTACATCTTGGTGCTTCTCGGATGCATAGAGAATTTGGAGAGATGAGCCTCGTCCAAGATTTTCCTCTTGAGATCCTGGTCCTTAGGAATCACCAATCTGCTTTTAAACCATAACACACCCTTTTCATCCTGGTGGAAACAATTATACTTCTCGACCTTCTGATGGAGATTCTTCTTGATAATCTGCACTCCCTTGTCACTGAGTTGGGCCATGACAATCTGGTCTTGCAAAGCTGGCTCAACAGAAATGTGAGACAAAGAACCAGAAGGAATCACTTCAATTTGCATCTTGCTCAACTCATCACACAAGGTGTTAATGCGAGAATCCATCAGAATACAATTGCACTGCATCTTCCGGCTCAAGGCATCTGCTACCACATTAGCTTTTCCTGGGTGGTAATGTACCTCCAGGTCATAATCCTTGATCAGCTCTAGCCATCTTCTCTGCCTCATGTTGAGATCAGCCTGAGTGAAAATGTACTTAAGGCTCTTATGATCAGTGAAGATGTTGCAGTGGGTCCCCATTAGGTAATGCCTCCACATCTTCAATGCATGAACCACTGCTGCTAGCTCAAGGTCATGAGTGGGATAGTTCTGCTCATGAGGCCTGAGTGCTCTTGAGGCATAAGCAATGACTCGGTTGTCTTGCATCAAGACACAACCTAGCCCTGTGCCAGAGGCATCGCAATATACATCAAAAGGCTTGCTGTTGTCAGGCTGTACCAACACTGGTGCGGTGGTCAGATGCTGCCTTAATGCATGGAAGGCATCTTCGCACTTCTGACTCTAGACAAATTTGACTTCTTTCTTCAGCAACTCAGTTATAGGCTTCGCAATTCGAGAGAAGTCCGGAATAAATCTTCGGTAATAACCAGCTAATCCCAGAAAACTCCGAATCTGATGAATAGTTGTTGGTGGCTTCCAGTTCATCACCTCTTGCACTTTATCAGGATCAACAGCTATTCCAGCCTGAGAGATAGTGTGACCCAAGAATTTGATTTCCTTTAGCCAAAAATCACACTTGGATAACTTGGAATAAAGGTTGTGCTCTCGCAGACGTTGAAGAACTACATGCAAATGCCTGGCATGTTCTTCTTTGCTCTTTGAGTACACCAAGATGTCATCGATGAAAACCACCACGAACTTGTCCAATTCAGGCATGAAAACAGAATTCATCAGATACATGAAATATGCTGGTGCATTTGTTAGCCCGAATGACATTACCAAGAATTCATATAGCCCGTATCTGGTTGAGAATGTCGTCTTCGGAATATCACTTGCTCGTATCTTGATCTGATGGTAGCCAGAGCGAAGGTCTATCTTGGAAAATACCTTGGCCCCGACCAATTGGTCAAAAAGAACATCAATACGAGGCAAAGGATACTTGTTCTTGATAGTTACCGCATTAAGAGGGCGGTAATCTATACACAGCCTCAAGCTTTCATCCTTCTTCTTCACAAATAGTGTTGGACATCCCCAAGGCGAAGTGCTTGGGCGAATAAATCCTTTATCCAGCAACTCTTGCAATTGCTTCTTCGACTCTGCCAACTCAGCGGGTGGCATTCGGTAGGGCCTCTTGGAAATTGGGGCCGTTCCCGGTTGCAACTCGATGGCGAATTCAATATCTCGGTCCGGTGGCATTCCTGGCAATTCATCAGGGAAGACATCTGCATACTCACAGACCACTGGGATCTTCTTCAAAGGTAACTCCGTCATAGAGAAAGCACATGACTGAGTAGGACCTTGACGGGGCAGAATTAAAGTGAAGTTCCCACAGAACGGAGAATTAACTTCCACGGTACGACTGGCTATATCAAGCACAACTTGGTGCAAGGTCATCCAATTAGCTCCTAGAATAATGTCCACATTTTCCAATCCCAACACAAGAAGAGTGGTTTTGACAATGTGGCTTCCCAGTTGAATAGGCACACTTTGGTTTAATTGATTAGTTGCAATTTTATCCCCAGGTGTGACTATCATGAATGACCCTCTAGAGTGAGAGAATGGCAGTTTGCATCTAGCACTGAACTTTTGGCTAATGAAACTATGAGATGCACCAGAATCAAACAGAATTAAAGCAGGTTGATTATAAACTGAAAAGATACTGGTCATGATAGGAGCTCCTTCAGGTATTTCCTCCAGAGTGGTGAAGTTGAGCTTCCCCTGCCTGACTTGCACCTTCTGCTTTCTTCCCTTGTCTTGATTTGGTGCTGGCATCTGCCTCTGCTAGTTCCTGGGACAATTCTTGGCATAGTGGCCCACATTGCCACAAGTGAAACACTTGTTCCCATTGCCCTGGAGGAACTGCTGCTGCTGCAGCTGGTTGTTTCTTGGAGCGGGAGCTAGAAAGCGATTGGGTGCTGGCTGCTGCTACTGAGATGGCCTGATCACCCATCTGCCTGCCTGCTGCTGAAAACCCCTGCTCTGATTGTGAGAAACAATCCGGAACCTCTGAGCCTGAGCGGATGGTGCTGCCATTGGTGCCTTTCTCTTCTTCTCTGTCCGGTGAGCAACAATGCAATCCTCCTGGGAGATGGCCATGTTGACCAACTCATTGAAGCTATCAGCCCGGACAGTGTTGAGTCGTTCCCGCAGCTTGGTATTGAGACCCCTGCGGAAGCGATCCCTCTTCTTCTCATCAGAATCAGCATGGTACCCTGCATACTGGCATAAGTCGTTGAAAGCTTGCGCATACTGTAGTACCGTGCGGGTTCCTTGATTAAGGGCCAGAAATTCATTCAACTTCCGATCAAGAATGCCAGCTGGGATGTGGTGTCCTCTGAAGGCAGTCTTGAATTCCTCCCAAGACACTTCACGATCAGCGGGGAGCATAGCACGGAAGTGATCCCACCAAGTCCGAGCAAATCTACGAAGCTGCTGCGCGGCGAAGCGGGTCTTGGTAGCATCAGGGCAGTCTCCCGTGAGGAGGGGAAACTTGGACTCGACGACGCGAAGCTATACGTCGACGTCCAACGGATCCTCTGCCTTGGTGAACAAGGGCGGCTGCGTGCTCAGAAACTCCTGGTATGTTGCCATTGCCGGAGGTCGCTGAGGCTGGCCTCCACCATGCTGCTGAGGGTGGGGCTGGCGCTGCAAGAGCTGTCGCAGAATCTCATTCTGCTGGGCCATCAGCTCCTGCACTGTGGGAGCTGGAGGAGGTGGCGGGGGAACCTGCTCGTTATGCCCGCGACGCTGCCTAGCTGCCATTTGAAAACAGAGATTGCCGCCATTGTTATCCCAACTCACAGTTTCGAACGACAAGATATCATCTCATATGGAAGGAAAAATGCCATAATCATAATATTAGGTTCGAAATGAAGATAACATGGTGACAAATATCCCACAGATTTCAAAAGTTCACAGGGTTACATCAATTAGGAGGAAAGTACCCATAAGCCTAGTCCAAAATGTGATATTACTAAGCTCGCATAGGTTTCTATCCGCCTAAAAGTGTCGAAGCGACTGCTTAACCCTGAGCGGTGGAAGCGACACTAGATACGGGTGAAGGAGGCATCGCGGAGGTAGTCCCATTGGCACCAGGGGCTGGTCCTAGCTCCTCGGGAGCCTCTTCTCCCTCGCTTCCTGCTTCATTGGCCTCCATCTCCAGGTGGTGCATGTCCAAGTGGTCATTCGCTTCTTCGAGTTCCCTCTGCACATCGTGGAGCTGGTTCTCCAAGACATCAATAGTGTTGTCTCGGATCTCCACCTGATGCTCCAAGGTGGCAATGCGCTGGCTCAGCCTCTCCACTTGTAGATCCTTCTCTACCAACTCGGTGGATAGGTCAACCACAAAATCTTCTCGACTATCGAGAGTGAGCTTAGTGGTTTGAGCGATGTTGGCAAGGTGTGCCATAGCGTCGCTCTGAAAGGCCTGAAGGCGGTACAGCGCACTCATGCACTGAACAGTGACCCTCCCAACCAAGTCAGGATACATTGCCCACACATCCTTCACATGGCTCATGCGGTTACACCACATGGGATCATCCTTCCTCTCAGCAGGGAAGAGTCCCAAGGGGTGCATCACCATCTCCAGGGGATGGTAGCCACAGAAAGTCATCAAAGTCTTCATGGCTGCTGCTTCGACGGTGTCGTCTGTCCTGAGTCCAATCGTCTCAGAATCAAGAGAACGCCAACCCGGCTGAAGGGGATGAGCCTCCAAAGTCAGCCAGACCCGACAACGAGGTACCCGATGCTCCTCATACAACTACACCGTGTACAAAGGGGGCGTAGGGTAACCGGTGGAGCTAAGCACTTCCCACAAGATGGAAGGAAAACCATCGCGAGAAAGGAAGTCAGAACTGAAACGAGAGTCTCCTCCACTGGCGGGGGTGGGTGAATTCATCTGCGGAAGGGAATCAAAGGTAAAGATTATGGTGGAAGGAAAAAGAAAAAGAGAGCCCGGATGGTTCTAAAGAAAGTGGGTTAGCTCAAATTTTAATTCCTCTTTGTGTTTTATGATGCATGCATGCTGGGAGAAACGTTGCCTCTCGAAAGAAAATAGGGCGCCTTTCAGGGCATCCTTGAAAATATAAGTACTGGCCCACGGGGCCTAAGTGATTAGCCACCCATTTTTCCCTCTATGCCTAAGGCCTTTCGTCCTAGGTCTAACGGTCTAGTCCTGACGATCCTTAGCAGTTTCTAGGCAAGTTTTAGATTTTGAAAATTGGTATTCGTGGTTTATTGTCCTGCTCTGTGGTGGAATTTGCTCCGATACCAGCTGTGGCGGAACCACCCGAATTATTCCAGCTTAAGTGCCTTAGTCACGCCTCAGAGGTCGTAACACACTTAAATCGGAATAACCCGTCGGTCCCTCAGATCTAGTCTGATGGAGCCACTTAACCAGGATCAAATTCCACAATCTCACACGAAGGTGAGTCACAGAAGCAATATAATAAAAAACAGGAATCCATAAATTAAGTACTGAGTTATTACATAACTCGGAGTTTTTGAGTAGCAATTAAGAGTTCACAAAGTAAAGTGTAGCGGATAATCGATGTCGTCGGTATCGAGGAATTGGGCAAGGCCTAGCCCACTACTCCTCGTGCTCCTCTCCTGCCGGAGCAGCATCCCACTCGACCGTCCAACCCGGTGGCAGGGTGGTAGGCCAAGTCACACCATCAACCATTTCCTGAATGGTACCTGCAAAAATTGTGCCACAAGCAAGGCTGAGTATACTAATACTCAGCTAGACTTACCCGGTGTGAGGAATCTACTCCTCTACCTCTAGACTATGCAGCTGTTTGGCTGAGGGGTTTGGTTTGCCAAAAGCACTAGCTGTTTCTAAAATCAACTTTTAGCTTTTCAAATTCTACCATCATTACTTAGCTAGATTTACTTCTTCTAAGCATACATGGTAACAAGCATTTAGATCAATCAACAAGTTATCTCATGTAACCTCATTTCACTTCTTACTCGATGCAGTACAAGGAATCAAGCAGTCTCATTAGCTGCGAGAAGTAGACGATTCGAATCGAGTTTTTTAACCTTACAAGGTAAACCTAAACACACGGCATGTCAGGGTACTCCGACCCTGCACATTACAACCGTCCCCATCGATTCCCCGTTCGCGTCCAGGCCTCACCGCCTTGGCATACAATGCTCCACTGACCCCGGCTGCCGCCGTGCAGTGACCGCACTTGTACCCACCATAGCTAGCATGGGAGACCCAGTCTCAGGTCGCATGAGGGATAAAGTCCGCGCCCGGCTTCACTCAGGTACTAGGTTTACCGGTTACCATATTTCCCGGCATGTGCTTAGTACGTTCAAAAGCTTGACTCAGGTATCCACACATTAATCCTTAATTCTTTTTCCCGTCTCATGGACAAGACATCCTCCCTGGATCTAAGTCCATAGACCAACATATACCCCGTTATCAAGATGAATACAATCAATTCCTGACCTCGCGCGAGTGCTAGAAAAATCACTCGACTTCTACCGAGATCCTGATTAGCAAAGCAGCTACTCGACCTAGCATACTAGTATTCATCTCAAAAAGGAATCCTAAGTTCATGCAACTAGAGGTTTCAAGCAACTCCTACACTTAAGTGCACATTACAAACCTACAAACATTAAGTGTAGTAAAGTAGCATATATAAACGGTTATGCATAAAACCGGGGCTTGCCTTCAATTGCTGGGGCTGCGCGGAGATCCTCGATAGCAGCCTCTGAAGCCTGCTCCTGGTCCTCCTCTTGGACAGGTCCTTGCTCGGGGATGAGCACGTACTCTCCGTCGGTAAGATTACAATCTAATGAATGCAATGCGTAAGATATACGTATAATATGATATGTGCTTTTAGAAATTACAACTTTTGACGGTGTATGACCTATTTGAGTTAAACAAGGTTAACTTTACCTTTGTAAGACCCTTGGGTGGTATACTTGGTATTTTAAGTTAAACTTAGCTAAGGCAAGTGGTAGGTTTTGTTTTCTGGGGGTTCCACTGAATTCTTTTTAAGTCTCAGGGAGAATTGATAAGTATTCAAGATAGGCTTATTGGGGTGAGGTTTATGTTTTCTTTCCCTTTTCTTTTATTCTCTTAAATGTTTTGGGAGTAGGTTTGAACTACGAGTTGCTTTAATAAAATTCCAAAAATTCTGCAAAAATTACAGTGGCTTGGCACTGGGGTATGTTTCTTTGTTTCAAAATTTGGGGATCAGAAAGTGAATAGTTTTCTCTGGACAAAATTATTAAATTCTAGGGCAGAAGGGGTGCTTTGAACTACAACTATTATTTAACAGTGGCTAATTCTCTAAAACTTATTTTTGCTGGCTTTTAGGTGTTATAACATGACTTGATACAAATTTCTAGCCATTAATACCTTTTAGTTATTTTACTGTGGTTTTCTCAAGTTTCTAGCCAATTAGGTGCTTTCTACTACCACTATATTTGAAAAATATCAAACAACAGAGTTCTTATTTTTCTTGGTTATCATTTTGTGCAAGAGCAATCATTCTGAAGTTTGGCATCTTTTTGCTTAAGGGAAGGGGTGGCATGCATTATTTGAATCAAGTGGCCTTTCTCATAAAATACTAGCAACAGGTATGAGTTTGCTTCTTTTTCATGGGTTTGCATTTTTCTATGGTAGTTCATCCCACTATGGACTTAGCAAAATTTTGGTTGCCCATTATTGCATCATTAGGGGTTATTCAAGAATTATTTGGAAAATGCCTTATTATCACTTTATATTTATTTTCCTTACTTAAAAAGTTGGGCTGAGGTGTTCTTTATTTTTGTAGTGGGGCTCTGGTGGTTGTAAGTCCACTGGATTTTTACTACTCATTTTAGTTATAGTTTTGCTACTCTAATAATTGATTTTCAGTCCATATAAGGCTAAATAAAACATTTTAATTTAAAACTGGTCCAAATTAATGGTCTCTGTATTTTTCCTAGGTTCTCTGTTACATAAGTAAACTAGGAAAAATAATCCTAATCACTGTTCATTAATTTCTAATGCCTTTCTGATTTTTCCTAAGTTTTGGGCAAAATAGCTTTAAATGAATAAGCACATCATAATTTCTAATGCTGGGGTTCTTACTATTTTTAGACAATGTCTAAATGAGGTTTGAATACCTACAAATTTTCTTAAGTTCAGCAGAGAGGAAAAACTAATTTTCCTTAATTAAACAAGGTTTGGTGGGTTTCTGTTTTTAATTTTAAACTCTAAAATTTAGAACAGAAAGTATAGAGTTTATCATTTTTAAATGATAGTTCATAATATTCAGAAGCTAGCAAAATTAGTTTGACAACTTTTTATGAAAAATTCATCAAGTTATGGATTTTCTAAATTCTCTGGTCAATTAAAAAGAATAACAGAATTGGTTTAATGGAAATCCACTTTGCACTGGGGTCTTTAAGTTTTCCTCGCGAATCAGTCCTTAAGCTACTATTCACATGAGTCACTGACGTTACAGAAAACCCCTCGGGTTCTACAAATCCTAACCCGAGGTCCTTCTTCTAAGTTAAACAGTAACCGCGGCGGAAGAAAGGGCGGAGGGGCTTACCGGCGGCGAGATTGCTCCGGTGAAGTGGTCGAGGACGAAGGGGAGGTCTCGGGGATCACAACGAGGTGCGGGTCGCCGTCGGGGATGGCCGGAGTCGGTCGGTCCACGCGCGCAGGCGGGGATGCTCGTCGGTGGCGAGGGGTCCGGCCTGGTCACAGCGAGATAGACCAATTGGATGGGTCAGAGGGGTTCACATGATGCCAGAGAAGATATGGGTGCAAGGAATCGGTCGGAGACTCACTGGATAGCTCGGTCCACGTGCGGCGGCGGAAGACCGAAGTCCGGTGAGGTCGATCTCGGGCCTCCAGTGAAGTCTGGCCGGGTCCGAGGGCTTGGCAAGCTTCACGGGCTACTGGCGGAGCTAGCCGAAGCACTGGCTCGACTTGAGGATGGCTGGAGTGGGCTGGCCACGGTGGCCGAATCTCTGGCGGCAATGGCGGGTGGAATTGAGCTCGCCGGAGCTAAGGAGAGGGGGCTGGCCGGTGAGGGTGAGTGCGGGGCGAAGTGAGGTGCGCCCGGGGAGGCTTTATAGGCGCGGGCGGGCACGGCCGAGGGCGTGGGCGCGCGGCGGACTTGACCGGACGCCGGGGCGAGCGCGCGCGCGGGTTGGGCGAGCTTTGGCGTGCCGACCAGGGTCGAACACGTGTGCCCGTGCGTTCTGCCCAAGTTCTGGCGCGTGTGGTCGCTCATCCGAGCCTGCTCTCGCCTTGGTCAGTGCACAAAACCTCTTCTCCGCCCTACAAGCTACCATTCTTGTGTGGGGGTCATAGGATTTTGCCTACTGGTTGCAGAGATATGGAGCCAGGAAATCCGGTCTGTCTCCCTGCCCAAACCCGAGGCAAATCCAAGGTTTTGTCGTGTCTAGGGCTCGCGTCCCAATGCCATCTTCTGGCACACGACAGAGGGGTTAGTTAGACACAATTTTGTCAATGGGGCCATTAGGATTCGAGTTAGGGATCAAGGTGAACATCCCTGATCCTTGGCTCAAGGTCTGAATTTCAGAATTCTGAAATTCTGAATTCCCATTAAGTCCCCACATGAGAAGCTTGATTTGGGGTTTTATTTGAGTTATTTTGGCTAAGCTCTCTCAACCTTTCTTGTTGCTCATTAAATATACTTCAATTTTTATAATTGGCTCAAGTCATAATTTTAAACTTTTCATCCCCTTTTTCTTATTTTCTTGAATTTTGCTCATGGGGCTCACTTAGGGTTTTCATTAGGGTTGTACATTCTTATCTTTTTAAAAGACTCAATTGCTTTGATCATGATACTTTTAAGTAATACTTGGTGAATCCTTTAGTACTTAAGTTGTTTTGATGCTCATGCTTACTTTGGTTCACATAAAATAATGGTTCTTGGGTTGGTATTTGAGAGAAACCTTAGGTGACACTGGGGTGTCACACATTTTATATAAACTTAATTAAATTCTAAATAGTTTGACATTGTAATTTTATAGTAGTACCTATATTTATCGTACCACTGACTTTGAACCTGGTAATCTGCCTATCAGACAGACTCTTTGTTTAAAAAGTGATGCGATCTTTAAAAAATGGAATAGAAATAGTTAGTCGTGGCCTCTACTCGTGTATCTACCACCCTAGGTTACTCGTATCTACCATCACTAGTCTCCTCCTCCAGCATGCCAAGTTCGGGGACTGCGTGTAACAGGTGGCATACAATACATGTGGGGAGGCTTCAACATGGCATGCTACGTCGCCACCAGGTTTTGGATGATTTTGAATGGGCAAGTTAAGTCTAAGACTCGTTTTCTGGTTTTCTGAGTTCGGGACCCAAATAACATAATATGCTAAGTTCGAGAAGCGCCGATGCATTTTACTCCCTGTCTAATATAGTATTCTTCGGGTTTTTTTTTCCGGCTTTATGCAATTGTGGGAATGTTCATGTTCCTCATTTGCTGTGTTACAGGCTCATTGGATTCATGTCTCACAATGGCCGGAGATCATTTAGGCTTCCAGTTTTAGTGGTGATGCTAGGTTAATGGATTCTTGGTCATCTTTTGCAGCAATTAGGCGGTGCTCTTTCAACGAGTCAGATACATGCATGCAAGAAGTTCCCGTGGTGTTTGATCATGAAGTGTTTCCAAGATTTGATGCATGTATTGTGGATGATTGATGGGGTGATGTTCCTTGATATAGTCGTTTAGCACCTAACAGAGATAGTAGCATAGGTATAGTAAACAAACAACAGTAATTAAGCAGCAATTTTATTGAAAAAATAACAAGATGCTACATTATCACCACTTGAAGCAGATAGGAGCGCGCGTATAGATTAATAGATATAGTCCAAATTAATCAAACGTTTTTATCTCAAAAAGAAAAATATTTTGGTCAAGTCACCTAGAATTTTTCTAGCTTCTTAACTTGACCGCACTAGGAAGAACATCTCTGTTGCACAATAACAGAAAGTGAGAATTAGCATCAGGGCCGGATCGGGTATATAATAATAACGCATTGACATTTTAGTGGCAAAGTTGCTTTGAAATGGAAGTCAACATAGGATTTCCAATTCACTTGTCCCACATTCTTCCAAATCTTTCTATGCTTTTCAGGACTGGTGTCCTAATAATTTATTTGCAGCAGCACTGAAGCACTAAATTTTGTACGGAAGCTAACTCACTTATTTGTGGCATGGTACACTTGCTTTTCTTGTGCTCAACTACTTTCCCAATATATGTGTTTAATAGTTAGGTATCTTTATAGTCATTTAACTTTGTGTAAAGTTAGAGGTTATTTGTTTGGGATTATAATTTTAAATAAGTTGGATTATATAGTCCGGCCAGATTATAATCTCAAATCAACAGGCCCTTGCTATACCACACTACTGCAATTATTAGATTTCAGAAAACAAGGCTCTACTCTATTTACAGAGACAGCAAAAAGGGAGGGCGTGTCAACTAAAATATCCAGTGATTCTCAGAGACGGTCAATGCCCTTGTGGAGACACCCCGCCTTTCAAAATAACTAACAGAGACGGGCCACTTAAGAAGCCTGCCTCTAAAACTATTATATTATTAGAGGCGTGCTTGATAAACACTAGTAGAAAAAAGTTTTAAATCTGCGGTGAGGTCTAACTTTTACAGCTGAATTCGGTTATCAACCGTCAGTGCTATTTTTACGTATGATTCCTTAAAAAAAAATACCACTATAAATCATATTTCTACATACGGTTCATTAAGAAATAACCTGTAGAATTCCATGAAATCATTTTTATCTTTAGTTTTTTGAGTTTTTCAACCGACCTCGGATTATAAAACTACTAAAATAAAAGTTGTAGATGTCGAAAAGTTATAAAACTTTATAGTTGATAACTTTTTTATTTAAAATCATCTCAGCTCTCAAAAATTATATTCGAATTTGTCAAATTCAAAATGCAAATTTTGCAAACGGCCTCGAAAGGAAAATATATCAAAACAAAAGTTGTAGAACTTCAAAAGTTATTCAACTTTATAGTTAACAAGTTTTTTGTTTGAATTTATTTACGGTCTTAAATAGTCAATTTACGATCAGTTAGATATAATATGTCAGTAACGAACCTATAATCTAAACACAAGACATATCATAAGTGGAGTGGTAGTGGAGGATTTGCGCGAAGGTGGGGTTTGTGGATTCGATTCCCAACCACAGTGTAGCTGCGAATTTTGCGCGTTCATGACTTGCAACTTCTGCTTTAAAAACTTATTAATGTTTTTTGGAAGTAGTACTAGTGGTTTTATTACGTCGATCGTCAGTGAAAATCAATTTTCACTGGTGGTTCTCAATTAACCGCCGCCTCTAGCACTGGCGGTTATAAAAACATCAATATAAATAAGTTCACAACCATCTTTATAGAGCTTCTCTGTACTAATAAAAGAGGCTCAACCCCATTTCGACCTGAAGTTGTCCACCGTTAAAAAAATCAAGTCAATTTCTTTGGCCAGAAGGTACTTTGAACCTAGAATGGGCATGAAGAGATTAACTAGACTCATTTCTCTTTTAGGTTTTTATGTTGGACCGGTCGTGCAAGACCTTTGGGTCACTTCTCATGGACTCACTCTTCTCTATCTATAGTTCATAGCCTATGACAAGCCTATTACAAGTAGAAAGCGCACAAGCAAGTGCAATCCTTATCGATTGAAAAAAGGATTATAATTGGGTTAATATAATCAGCTATTACTTCATCAGTAAAAACCGAGGAAATGTTTCATCACAATGGAGACCATATCAATGTCCTAAATTATTTACATTTCCAATGAGGGGGTAGAATTTACTAGCCATCACACTAGTCTAACAATATTGTGCTCCCTAATTTATAGTCTATAGTGGTGAGCTAGCTGTTAGTTACATAATATTATAATTAATAGGGACAAAAGATATTGAAGAGCAGGAAAAAAAATGCCCATGTTTGAACTACTTCGTGCTTTCCACGTAATTTCATTTAGGAAATACAACTGACTGATATCAGTTGTAACTGTTCTAGTTAGGCCATTCACAGGGATAGGTTTCATATTTATGTTTCCAAGATGCCACATAATCAAGAAAGAAATGAAATCTTTGTTGAAACAGCCTCTCACAGTGGAGAGTTTCATTCAACACGGTTTCATAGGTAACATGTAAGAGACAATATGTCTATGTAATAGTGTAAACATGGTTTCATCCCCATAAAACTGATTTCATCTCTTTAATTACTTGCCACAACATCCAAATTGCTAATATGTCACACCGTTTAATGAGAATGAAACTCCTACAGAACTATCATTGACAATGGCCATATACTACCAGAACATAGTTCAAATTTGAACTGCAACTCACTCAAGTAATAGAAAACAATTAATGAAAAATTGGTATTCATGTTGTTGAGCACATGTTGCGGCCTTATTTAGAAATAGACCAGAAATTCCGAACATCATGTTACGAAACATGACCATGAACTGGATGTGGATGTTAACGAAACATGACGGCGGTACACTCGGCAAAGGTTTCTTTGCCGAGTGGCAAGGTTTGCCGAGAATTGGACACTCAGCAAAGCGTTTGCCGAGTGTTTTCTAGGTTTTGCCGAGTGCCTAAGGCACTCGGCAAAGGAGCTGTGTCCAGTAGTGATGTGCCAAGAGTGTTTGTATGCCAAGTGTTCTGCACTCGGCAAAGAGGGTCTGTATCGAGTGTCATTTTTCGCACGAGCGGTACACTCTGCAAGAATTTCTTTGCCGAGTGCCCGAGAATTAGCCCTCGGCGAACTTCTGATCACTCGGCAAAGAACTCGTTCCCGGTAGTGTTAGTTATGATCCTCTGTCTTTTTTGTCATAATTTGGTTTCAATCCATCGGCGAAACCCACTTAATGTGAAAGCTATGTCCCATGCAAGCATAACCTTCCCTCAATGCAAGGGTGGGATCAAGGGATTTCATTACTAATCATCGTCCAATATTTATTATTGAATGTGACACTATCGTTTGTCCCTTCCTTTACATTTGTTTATGTCGCATGCATAGCTAAGATGTGCTTAGTGATGATCATCATATTAGCTACTACTACCTCCCTTTTGAGATATGATTTTATACAGGTTTTATATGGGCATCTATGTGGGTTCAAGCTAACAGTCTAGCTGCCAGTCCTAAAGGCAAATAGGGTAGTTAGTTAGTCAAGCGTGCACTTGCCAAATCATATATTTCTCCAAGTTGGTAAGCGTTCTTTTCATCATGAGCGAGAGATGCATCATTATTGTTCTTGTACTTGTTGATGGGTGACTGCAAGAGGAAAGGCGGTCGTGAAAGGGATGTGCATGGGAGGAGAGAGGAGGTGTATCGCCCCTCACATGCACTAAACCAAATCTATCTCCAGAGTAGTGCCAACACCTCTCTTGTCTCTAGAGCATCTCCTCTTGTTTCTTTCTCGTCACCTTTATAGCATCATTGCTAACAGAACACAAAGCAAAACTGGGAGCTTCAACTAGCTAGCTATGCTAATACGAGCATGAAACCGTTTGTTTGGACAGTTAAGCATTTAGGTGCATGACATTTAGTGGTGTGGATATATGCATCCGGTGATGTGATGTAATGTTTGAAGTCTTGAACTGGCTCGTTGTTCATAATCTAAATTTTGGTTTGATTTATTTGCAGGTGCTTCATTAAAATAAAAAAGTTCTATTTCTAAGATAAAAAACTCCTAATGGGGTAAGACCACCCTCACAGTATTATATTAAAAAAAGACATTCTCACGCAGGTCGAGAAAATCATTAAATCTCCGCCCCACCCATAAACGTCCATGTTAGAATGACCGTTTTAGATCTGTGTTTTGGTGTGGGATTTTTTAACCATAGCCTGAATATTCGCTCCAACCGGGAGTTGAACCTAGAAGCTGAGGAGTTCTATTTAAACCACCTAACCAACTCGCCTAGAGGCCCTTCCACAATTTCTTAAGATAAGATGACATAAAAAGGTAAAATTGTTACAAAATGATCAACTTGAATACTGTATAAGGGGATGATGATCGCATGCTCATGATCTATAGGTAGCCTTTCGTGTGTAACTGCCATTATCCTTGGTGACCACTTGTTCAATATCATCGGCCAATAGCGTAGTAGATGCATAAAATGGTGGCATGCTGTTGTGCTTGTGCACGCGTGACTATGTCATTAATCCATGAAGCTGAGGTTATCAAATATCCTTCTACCACTTTAAGCTCACACGCATGCGTGAAGAACTTTATTATGACGATATACACCTTAATTAAGAGATCTCCATTTTCACAAGAGAAATTATTAGTTTATTTTCTCTTGGGAAATAAGAATTCTTTGAGAAAAAAGAGTTGTCAAACTAGCCCTAATTAGTTATTAGTTACGGATTCATGTCATCTATCTCAAGTTTTATAATTAACTAAGATCTGGCCTGGCGGCTGTTTGGTGAGTATGATAGACTAATTCCTTGTTTCTTAGCTTGTTATGAAAATTTCTGTAAATTCTTAATTATATTTTGGAGCCAAGGAGAGTAGATAGTGTGTGTTATTAATTACACTACGATTAATGCTATATATATATATATATATATATATATTGTATATTAGGAGCCCTGGGCTTCCAATAACTAGAGGAAGCCCAGGCCAGACAGTGCAATCTGGTCGAGCCAGACCAGGTCCAGACGTCTATAAAAGAAAATTCGTAGTGCTAGAGATCAGTTTTTCACGCCCCATCTCGATTCATTAGCGACGGCGGTTGCCCGATAGCGCGCGCGACGGTGGACTCCCGGCTAGTGGCTGCGGTGGCCGCGGCTCCCCGACCTCGACATGCGGTGGCTCCCGATCCAGAGGGCGAGCGACGGCAGTGCTCTTGTGCGGTGGCGGCGGTTCCCAGGCCGGTTGCCGCAACTCCATTACCTCGACGCGCGGTGGCGGAGGTTCCTTGATCCGGAGTAGTGGTGGCGGTTCCTAGGTCGGTGGCGGCAGCTCCCCGATCCAGAGGGCGAGCGACGGCGGGGCACTTGTGCGGGCAAGTGGCGGCGTCCCCAAAGCCCCGAGGAGGCGGCACTTCCAAGGCCGGCGAGCAAGCGACGCCCGTCGACGTGCGAGTAGCGACGGCGACGCATGAGGCGCGATGTTCGAGCGAGCGGCGTCACGGAAGGCGCGAGATGCGCGCAGCGATGATCGCGCGTGACATCCTCCGATCCGGCGCAGTTTTCTTTTCGATTATTGTGTTTTATGCCTACCACATGTATTATTTACGCTAAAAACTGTACGATTTTATGCTTAAACTCGGAGTTCGTATATCGGTTTACTGCATGCATATTGGAAAGGCAATTCCTTGATTTATGTTGTTCGTAATTTGCGCGCATGCAATGGAAACTCCCACAATTTTACCATATTTTTTGGATCTGTCATAAAAATAGGATCGTAATAACAACCTAATAGAGCCATCAACCTCACATTTGACTCGGTATTTACGCTTATAATTGAGAGATTTTATGCTCAAAACTTAAGGTTTTTACGCTCCACCCGGAGATGCGTCCACCAGTGAACAACATGCCAGATTTTTTATGCAGTGTAAGGAATTGCATAAATACCTACACCGTGTAGTATAATTTGTTTCAGTATACATCATAAACTAGTTCTAATGCATTTAGCTGCATGGCTCTTGGAGGAATCCTATATTTATGAAGAAAATAAAACATTAAATGTGATTTTTTGTTTCTATGCATGCAATTCATTTCCTTTCATTGCATATTCTTTACAGCATAAATTCGTGTGCATGCAGCTGGTAACAGATTTTTATGCAATGTACCGAATTGCATAATTATCTAAACAGTGTACCATATTTAGTATCAGTATATATCATAAAATGGTCATTACGAGTCTAGCTGCATGCTGTTGCAGCGATCCTAAATTTATGGAGGAAATAAATCATTTAAAATAAAAACTGTCACACATATCTTTCCTAAATTTATGCGCATGCAAAGGAACGTGTTTGACTCATGGATGCATTTTGCCATAATTTTTGGATCTGTATAACCGCATGCATGCGACTGCCATGTTTTTCAGACCTGCCATAAAAATAGGATCGTAATAACAACCTACTAGAGCTATCAACCTCTTACATTGGCTCGGTATATACGCTTATAATTGGGGGATTTTATGCTCAAAATTTAAGGTTATTACGCTCCAACCCGGAGATGCGTCCACCAGTGAACAACATGCCAGATTTTTTACGCAGTGTAACGAATTGCATAAATACCTACACCATGTAGTATAATTTGTATCAGTATATATCACAAACTAGATCTAATATGTTTAGCTGCATGGCTATTGGAGGGATCTTATATTTATGAAGGAAAAATATAACATTAAATACGATTTTTTGTTTTTATGCGTGCAATTCATTTCCTTTCATTGCACATTATTTTTATCATAAATTCGTGTGCATGCAGCTGTTAACAGATTTTTACGCAGTATACCGAATTGTATAATTATCTACACAGGGTACCATATTTAGTAGCAGCATATATCATAAAATGGTCCTTACGAGTCTAGCTGCATGGCTGTTGCAGCGATCCTAAATTTATGGAGAAAATAAAGCATTTAAAAATAGAAACTACCACACATATCTTTCTTAAATTTACGCGCATGCAAGAGAACGTGTTTGACTCATGCATGCATTTCCTTTTTTGCGCGCACAGACGTGGGCACGGGTGGTGCAACCGACAGCTTGGTCCAGTCGGTGCGCTGGGTTGAACCAGGTTGCAGAGGTGATCGGCCTGAGCTTCCTTTAACTATATATATATATAACGTGGTCGTCTGATAACACCATGTCTAAGCCCCGCGTCCCCCTTGACCGTACGATCGTCTTCCCTGCTCTAGGTCTGTACGATCATCTATCATGCCTCTACCTCCCCTTCGCGCTCGACTGCGCACGTGCCCCCCACCCCATGACCTCTACCTCTGCGTCGTCATTCCCCCTCCCAGAACCCCGCAACCTCTGCCTCTGCGTCGTCTCCCCCCAACCCCACCCTCGGGAACCCTGCTCCGCGCCCCCTAGCCTAGCAACCTCGCTCCCCCGCCACGGCTGCTGCCTGGGTCAGGTCGGATCCACGTTAGGTGGCATGTTGTCCCAGTGCACGGCAAGAGAAGATGTACATGATGACTAGCAGGAGTCCAAGTAGTATACCTCCCAGAACCTGGATGCCTCCGCCTCCCCTTCGCGCTCGACTGTGCACACGCCCCCTCCCCATCACCTCTGCCTCCGCGTCGTCATTCCCCCCGAGAACCTCGCTTCCCCCCCCAACAACATCACTCCCCTCCTGCGACCTCCACCTCTGCATCGTCTCGCCCAACCCCGCCCCCGAGAACCACGCTCCCCCTGCCTCGGCAACCTCGCTCCCCCACCACCGTCGCCGCCTCGGTCAGGTCGAATCCACGTTTGGTGGCCCGTTGTCCCGGTGCATGGCAGGAGAAGAGGTATGTAATGATCCAGTAGGTTTCCTAGTAGTATACCTCCCGAACCTGAATCCCAACACAAAGAACCTGTCGGGCAACGACAACAGCGTGTGCTGGTCCGGCCGTGCCATGATGTCGGGCACGATGTCGCCGTCTGGATTCGCCTGAGCCCGACCCCGAGTGGGAGACGTAGTCACGACTAGCCTAAGGCCCACCTCGGGTGAGAGACGCAGTCATGGATCGCCCGAGGCCCACCCTAGGTGGGAGACGCAGTTACGCCTCGCCCGAGGCTAACCTCGAGCAGGAGACGCTATCACGGCTCGCCCGAGGCCCACCTCGGGCGGGAGACGCAATCACGGCGAGCCCGAGGCCCACCCCGGGTGGGAGACGCAGTCACAACTCGCCCGAGGCCCACCTCGGGTGGGAGACACAATCACGGCTCGCCTGAGGCCATCCTTGTGTAGGAGACACAGTCACACCTTGATCGAGGTCCACCCTGGGTGGGAGACACAGTCATGCCTCATCCGAGGCTGACCCCAGGCGGGAGACGCAGTCACGCCTCGCCCGAGGCCAACCCTGGGCGGGAAACACAGTCACGGCTCATCTGAGGCCAACCTCGGGCGGGAGAAGCAATCATGCCTCGCCCGAGGCCATCCTTGGGTGAGATACGCATTCACGCCTCGCTCGGGGCTGACCCCGAGCGGAAGACGCAGTCACGCCTTGTCCCGAGGCCAACCTTAGGGGGAGACGCAGTCACGACTCATCCAAGGGCATCTCGGGCGATGCTTCGGAAGGTGCCCAATTTTGTCGACCAACTCTGCAAGGCAAACCGCTGACCAACTCTTCGGTCAAAGGCAGCAGCATGTGCCGGTCCGGCCGCTCCACGATGTCGGGCGCGATGTCGCTATTGCGACCGGCCGAGGCTGACCCCAGGCGGGATACATAGTCACGACTCGCCAGATGCCCACCTCGGACGGGAGACGCAGCCACGGCTCGCTCGATGCCCACCTCGGGCAGAGGGTGGTTGTGCTAGCTCCGGTGTTGTAGACCTGGACGTTAGGGACTCCAGCCTCACCTTCTTGTGTCCGTCCTCGAGCCTCCACGGGATACTGGGGAAGAGATCAGAGCCGGCCCTAGGTGCGCATGCTGCTGCCCAGATTCATCGCTCGGCCGCTCCACGCTCGTATCAGCCGCCAGCGCCCTGATCCTCCCTCTCCCTGACTCCCTCCTCACGTTCTCCACACGGCTAGATCTGCACCTGTTCATTCCTCTCCAGTCCCTAGCGAGAGATTCAGGTAAGGAGTATTTACTTATTTTAGTACCATATTGGTTTTGGTCGAGATTAGAGACTAATAGACACTGGTTTTGAAACTATTGTATTATTATTTTTTATTACTTCAGATTCAATTTTTGATTGTTTTTATGGGGCCCTCATTTAATCTCAGTCTCATTACTAATTTGTGCCTGCATAGCAATAATACATCAACCGAGTCCCTAATGTCTAACATAATATGATATTCAATCGGCCTTTCTCAATCCTCATAGTTCATACCCTCATGTTCCAGACTCCAGTTCCTAGCTTCAAAAAGTGAAGCAAATGTAGTGCCTATATGGTCTATAGTATCAGTGTTTCTGTAAAATAAAGGAGAAATTTTGGGATATTTGTTTATAAAGGACTGCATCTAAAATAGATGCATGTTTCTATGTGGTATGGTTTGTGAAACATTTCCTGAGATGCACATATAGTTATGGGTTATTGTATTGTTCTGATTCTGTAAAGTGTCCAATGGTCCACTGTATTTGTGTGAACAGGTGAAACGTGAAGAGCAGCTTGAGTATGCCCAAAGTATCATTTCAGGGCTGAAGAGAAATGCTAAAATTGTGAGGTGATAGAATAGAATCTGCTAATTACCTATGAATATATTATAATGATAGAATAGAACCTTGAGGTACTACTACTTCTGTTACATCTAGTGCTTCCTGTTTTGGACATATATGTGGCCGGACTTTCTAAAATTTTGCTACTAATATATTTCTGGAAATTAGTTGGAAACTATGAAAATTGCATGTACATTTTTTATTTGAAGTAATATTATACAATTGCAAGTTATTAAATTTAAACCTTCATTTGTAATAGTGCATACATATGCTACACCCACTTACTGTCTAGTATCTGAATTGGTGATTAAACATTAAAGTGTTCAATAATCTGATATATTTTTGATGTTCTAGTCATATTTATTATTTATTAAGGTCTAAAAGGAGATGATTATAGTCCCTATATTCTTCAGGTCTTCAAAGAAGCACTTAGTGAACTCTGCTCATGCTCTAGAGTTGAACTTCTGCTGAAGAAGAAATCAATCACTCTTGGTGACTCCCAAGAGATTCATTCTCAGAAGGCATATTTATGTTTTTATATTTAGATGTTTCTGTTATGTATGGCCAAGCCTATGTTAGGCGCAATAGGGCCAAGGCTACCCAGGTGGGGCCCAAGGCCCAATAGCTAATAGATAAGCTCTATCTAGTTAGTTATACTTATCCAAAGATAGTAGATAAAGATCAGCTCTATCTAGATAGTTATACTTATCCAAGTTAGTAGATAGACTTGAGATAGCTCTATATATAGATCTGTAAACTCTGGAATAAAGACAAGCAGAATTCCAATCTATTCTGGCTTCCCAGAGGGAGCCAGAGTCTCCTGTGATCTTCTCCCTGCGCATAACCCAGCCAGGATCACGACGGCGCCCCAGCGCCGCCACCCTGGTCCCACCAAATCCCCTCCCTACAATCTTCGCAATCTACCCGGTAGAATCCGTAGTTCTACCAATCTGGTATCAGAGGTCTCGACGATCATGAGTTCCTCCAAGTCGCCGTCACCGGGACAGCAGCCGCCGCCGGCCTCAAGCCCGCCCGCAGCGCCGGTCGTCTCCCTGGCCGCGGTCCCTGCGTCGTCCGAGGCCATGGCGCTCGGCCCTCCCGGCGCGGCCATCAACCAGCAGGCCGCCCCCGCGCTCACACCGGCCCAGATCGCGGCGTCCTTGGCGGATCTCAGCCACGCCGTGCGCGATATGCAGATCACCATGAACGCCATGCTGACAGGCCACCTCCCCTTCCCCAATCCACAAGCCGCCAACCCACCCCAGCCGCCGCACCCGTCCCTGACAGCGCAGCCACCGCCGGCCGCACTGCCCCCACCCACGCAGCCACCTGCGCCACTCCCTCCACTCGCCCGGCAACCAATTTCTTACCAGTACGGCATGCCGATCGACCCCGGGCCTTCATCCACCGCATCACCGACCATAGCCCCCATCCATATGATCCGCTTCCCACCATCCCCATCCCCCATCCCATCTTGGGCGCAGGGCGCGCCTACGGTTTCACCACTAGTGTACTCTGAGGCACTCCCGCGACCGGCGCTCACGACTTCCTTACCCAGCAGCACCGTCGGTGGGCCTCCCGGGATGCTGTTAGGAGGCGGCGACGGCCCCCCTGTTCCCGGGTCGGGGGCCCTTGCGCCCCCACGTACCCGCAGCGACAGCAGCGTGGTCACCGTACCACGGGCTACCTCAGGACGACGACGTGGAGACCGCAGCCTACGGGGGCGCTGAGGCGCGCGCGCCTCCACGCTACTACAAACTGGATTTTGCCACATACGATGGCTCCGAGGATCCGCTGAACTGGCTAAATCATTGTGAGCAGTTCTTCTGGGGGCAGCGCACACCAGCCTCGGATCGCACGTGGCTGGCCTCGTACCATCTTAAGGGGCCGGCACAGACGTGGTACTATGCCCTGGAACAGGACGAGGGCATGCCGTCTTGGGATCGCTTCGCCGAGCTGTGTCGCCTTCGCTTCGGTCCAGCAGTGCGCGGTTCTCGCCTTGCGGAACTGGGACGCCTCCCCTTCCTGTCCACGGTCCAGGAGTACTCGGACCGCTTCCAGGCGTTGCTGTGTCGAGCTCGGGACGTCTCCCCCATGCAGAAGACGGAGCTATTCGTGGGCTGCCTTCCCGAGTACTTGCGGGTGGACGTTGAGCTGCGCGACCCGCAGGATCTACAAACTGCCATGTACCTGGCACGGGCGTTCGAACGGCGCGCGGCGGCTTGGCCCCCATTCCAGCAGCGCGGGTCGCGACCACCGCAACGGGCGCAGGGCTCGGGTCGCGTGACACCAGCACCGCCCGGGGCTCTACCGACCGGTACGACGACGCCAGGCGATAGTATGACTCCGACACGCCCGTTTCGCCTATTGTCCCCGGGCGAGCAGCAGGAGCGGCGCCGGCAGGGGCTCTGCTTCAACTGCGATGAACCCTACGTTTGGGGACACGTCTGCCAGCGGCTGTTCTACTTGGAGGTCGACGACTTCCTCGACGAGGCGTCCGGTGAGGGTGGGGTCGACCCCCTTGAGGAGTCGGCCGCCCCAGACGTCACGGGAGCCAACGCGTTGGTGGTCTCGTTACACGCGCTGGCGGGCATCCGGACGGACAAGACGCTGCTGCTACCAGTCACTATCAACGGCGAGCGACTACTCGCGCTCATGGACACAGGGTCAACCCACAACTTCCTCAACGCTGACACAATGAGCCGCCTCGGGTTAGCCATGGCGGGTGGCGAGCACCTTCGGGTCACGGTGGCCAACGGTGACCGCCTACCCTGCGCCGGCATCGCCCGCGACGTCCCCGTCATCATCAACGACGAGTCCTTCTCCATCACGTGCGTTGGGATGCGCCTGGGCTGCTTCGACTTCATCCTCGGCGTGGACTTCCTGGAGACGCTGGGCACCATCCAGTGGAACTTCCGAGCACTGACCCTGTCGTTCCAGCGCCAGGGCCGGCGCATCCACTAGCAGGGTGTGCGGGCCACGCAACAGCCTGCCCCGCAGCAGCTGGCTGTGGCAGTCGTCGACACTGCCCAACAGCCCCTCATGGACGTCCTTCTGCAGCAACATGGCGCCATCTTCGACGAGCCCACGGGACTGCCCCCGGCCCGCCCCTATGACCATCGCATCCACCTGCTGCCCGGTACAGCTCCGGTGGCCGTACGACCGTACCGGTACGCACAGCTGCAGAAGGACGAGCTAGAGCGACAGTGTGAGGCCATGCTCACACAAGGCATCATACGACCCAGCACGTCGCCGTTCTCCGCTCTGGTGCTCTTGGTTCGCAAGGCGGACCGCTCGTGGCGTTTCTGCATTGACTACCGCGCCCTCAACGCCAAGACGTCCAAGGACAAGTTCCCGATCCCGGTGGTGGACGAGCTCCTCGACGAGCTCCATGGAGCCCGTTTCTTCTCCAAGCTGGACCTACGCTCAGGCTACCACCAGGTGCGGATGCACACCGATGACATCGCCAAGACGGCGTTCCACACCCATCATGGCCACTATGAGTTCCTGGTCATGCCGTTCGGCCTCTCGAACGCGCCTGCTACGTTCCAGGCCCTGATGAACGACGTACTCCGCCCATATCTTCGGAAGTTTGTGCTTGTCTTCTTCGACGATATCCTGATCTACAGTGCATCATGGGCGGAGCACCTCCAGCATGTGGGCATCGTCCTCGAGACATTGCAGGCAAACCACCTCCACCTGAAGCGCTCCAAGTGTTCCTTCGACACCACATCAGTGGCCTATCTGGGCCATGTCATCTCCGAGGGCGGGGTCACCATGGACGCCGACAAGGTCGCGGCAGTGGCCTCCTGGCCACCCCTGCGGTCTGCACGAGGCCTCCGGGGCTTCTTGGGACTAGCAGGGTACTACCGAAAGTTCATCAAAGACTTCAGCCTCATCGCAGCCCCGCTGACACGTCTCTTGCGACGAGACGCATTTGCCTGGGACGATGACGCGACAACAGCCTTCCACGCCCTAAAGCACGCCTTAACGACGGGTCCAGTGCTCCAGATGCCAGACTTCGCCAAGCTCTTCGTCGTCGACTGTGACGCGTCAGGTGCAGGGTTCGGTGCTGTCCTTCATCAGGGCGCGGGACCTCTCGCCTACTTCAGCAAGCCATTTGCAGCCCGCCACCTTAAGTTGGCGGCCTACGAGAGGGAGCTCATCGGCCTCGTGCAGGCCGTCCGTCACTGGCGCCCGTACTTGTGGGGGCGCCACTTTTCTGTTCGGACTGACCACTACAGTCTCAAATTCTTGCTGGATCAGCGCTTGTCCACAGTTCCTCAGCATCAGTGGACCAGCAAGTTGTTCGGTTTCGATTTCTCGGTGGAATACAGGCCGGGGCGCCTGAACACCGTGGCCGACGCCCTGTCCCGCCGCGACTTGGAGGCTGCCGTGGAGGACACGGCTATGGCAGCACTGGCCATCTCGGGCCCGACATTCTCCCTGCTGGACGACATCAGGCGGGCGCTGGCAGCTGCACCTGACGGGCAGCACCTCCTCCAGCAGCTGCGGGACGGCGTATTGGCTGCGCCATGGCGCCTCGTCGACGGGCTGCTCCTGCACGGCACACGCATCTTCGTGTCAAACTACGATGACCTGCGCCACCAGGTGCTGACACTGGCGCACTCGGCAGGTCATGAGGGCATCCAGAAAACCCTCCATCGACTACGGGCAGACTTCTACATGCCACATGATCGCGCGCTCGTCCAGGACTGGGTGCGCACCTGCACCACGTGCCAGCAAAACAAGACACTGGCGCAGCAGCCGGGCGGCCTCCTGCAACCCCTTGAGGTGCCGTCCCAGATGTGGGCCGACATCTCCATGGACTTCATCGAAGGGCTGCCCAAGGTGGCAGGCAAGTCTGTCATCCTCACGGTGGTGGATCGCTTCTCCAAATACGCCCACTTCATCGCCCTTGGCCACCCCTACACCGCATCGTCCGTAGCACGGGCATTCTTCGACGGCATCGTACGACTGCACGGGTTCCCATTGTCTATTGTCAGTGACCGGGACCCCGTCTTCACCGGGCACGTGTGGCGCGACCTCTTCAGGATGGCGGGGGTGACACTAAAGATGAGCACCGCCTTCCACCCACAGACGGATGGACAATCGGAGGTGGTCAACAAAATTATTGCGATGTATCTTCGGTGTGTCACCGGCGATCGACCGCGGGCATGGGTGGATTGGCTGTCCTGGACGGAGTATTGCTATAATACCTCCTACCACACAGCATTGCGTGCCACTCCCTTCGAGGTGGTCTATGGCAGATCCCCACCGTCCATGCTACCTTACACGCCAGGGACGGCACGTACTGAGGCCGCAGACGACATGCTACGCTCCAGAGATGAGATGCTGGCCGAGGTGCGCCAGCGCCTTTTGCAGGCCCAGCAGCTCGCCAAGAAGTATTACGATGCCGGGCATCTTGAGGTCCAGTTCCAGGTGGGCGACTGGGTGTGGCTACGCCTGCTACACCGCACCTTTCAGTCCCTCCATCCGCGCGCGAAGGGAATGCTGGGACCTCGCTACGCAGGCCCTTTCCGTGTCCAGGAAAGGATTGGGTCGGTAGCCTACCGCCTGCAGTTGCCAGATGGTGCTCGCATCCATGATGTCTTCCATGTCAGCCTGCTGAAGCCGCATCGTGGGGATCCTCCTGCAACTCCGGGGACGCTTGACCCAGTGATGGATGGTCGGCTGCTTCCTGTGCCGGCCAAGGTGCTTCGCGCTCAACTTAGGCGGGGCGTGTGGCAGGTTCTCATACAGTGGCGTGGACTGGCTGAAGATGACGCCACATGGGAAAAGCTTGAAGAGTTCTGTGCTGCTTACCCCAACTTACAGCTCGAGGACGAGCTGTTTGAGAAGGCGGGGAGAGATGTTATGTATGGCCAAGCCTATGTTAGGCGCAATAGGGCCAAGGCTGCCCAGGTGGGGCCCAAGGCCCAATAGCTAATAGATAAGCTCTATCTAGTTAGTTATACTTATCCAAAGATAGTAGATAAAGATCAGCTCTATCTAGATAGTTATACTTATCCAAGTTAGTAGATAGACTTGAGATAGCTCTATATATAGATCTGTAAACTCTGGAATAAAGACAAGCAGAATTCCAATCTATTCTGGCTTCCCAGAGGGAGCCAGAGTCTCCTATGATCTTCTCCCTGCGCACAACCCAGCCAGGATCACGACGGCGCCCCAGCGCCGCCACCCTGGTCCCACCAAATCCCCTCCCTACAATCTTCGCAATCTGCCCGGTAGAATCCGTACTTCTACCAGTTTCAGTTTTTACTTGAGGTTCTTAAAATTTGCCGTATCCATGTCCTAGTGGCATGTCTCTGCTTGTAGCGCATGGACAAGTAGCCGTGGGATCTAGAGAAGATGAACATGGAATATGCTACTTGGTGGACGGACCATTTATTTTGACTGGCAACATTTTTTTAATGCACCATTATTTGTGGTTTCGGTCTAGCTAATATTTGTCATCCGAAAATAACATATCTACAAATAAACCACTAATATATTATTAAATCATTGTACAAATAAGTGATTGATACATTTATGAACCACTAAATGGAATTGTCGACCATGTATTCTATTAAAATACCAATACCTCTATCCAAATCAGGCTCCTATGCTTCAATTCATAAATTTGTATCAATCTAATATAATTTGATAGTCATTTATGTAGTCTTTCAATACAAATTATGCAGATCGAAATTCAATGAATATTTGATGAATTCATTATATGAGAATGCGGCAATGGGGCGCTCTATATATGCTTATTTTTTTCTTATTTCTTTTGTTTTTTCTCTGTTTTTACAGACCTATATGTGTTTGAGTCCAATAATATTATTATGGAGATGAATATGTCCTGCAGCTCTTGGATCTAGTTATCCAGTGACATGGTCATCATGATGGTCTCGCCTTGCAAGTGCATGGTTATTTGACGTCTAGATAGGTGCAGGCCTCTCTTTTTGCTTGCAGCTCTATTGTTGGATGAAATGCTTATTAGATCCAAGGGTAAACAAATGATTGCATACCTTATTCTCATATTGCTCCTACAACATGCATTTGCATCTGGTTTGTCATTGCCACCGTTAGTTACACTCAGAACAACATGTAATTGAATTTGTATAATAGACCTATCATATGTGTGGTTGCGCCAATAATGGGTTTGGTATGCTACTGGAAATAACTTGATTTGCTTGTCTTAATAAATTTTAATCAATTTTTGTTGAGGCTAGGTGGTCAGGATCGCTCCTTCCCTTAGTTGTTTGTTTTACATGTGCAACATGTTTTTAAAATAATTTGGTTCAAATTTGATATTTTGAAAAGTATTAATATTTCTATGATAGCTTCAGTTAGTTGACCGTAGGTTTGTGCGTCCAATTGCAATGAGTGAGCAAAGAACAACAGAATACACAGATCCACCTACTGGCTGTGAGGACAGATAAAATATTTGTAGTCCTCAATTATGTAGTACAATATATTTTGTGGCTGATGTTGACATTTTTTTCCTTCTACTGTAGGGGGGAGTGGTCATGTACTCCTGTTCGGAGCACTGGTCTGAGCATTTTTACTCAAGGCCTCAAGTTGTTGCGGTTCCCATTTCGGCTGTAGCTATGATATGTGCCACCTGATACATTCAGTAAATTCTATAGATTTTAAGGCATTTCCTATAATTGTGTTCATCTGTGTACTGTTATGTTGCCGTGCTTGCTAGTATAATTACCTTGGCGCCATGTGAATATTTGTGCTCTTCATAGGATACATCTGTGAATTTAAGAGTCCTGGAGACGAATATGCATCTCATTCGTTTGATTCACTTGAGCTCCCTTAAGTTGTATTGTATTATTTAATCACAAATGTCATCCTTCCTCTTATAGTTATATAATCAAATATTAGTTTTAATCCTATCTGCATGGTTTACAATGTATTGGGTTGTGTCATTGTGTGAAGAATGTCTGGTGGTTAGTCTGACCACATGTGTTAGCTGAATATGAGTGCCGAGCAGTAGCATGCATATAAGTTCCACTGCATTCAATATTTACATTTTTTTCTTATTTCCAGGTAACTCAAGAGGTCCACTCATTGACTCTTATGACCATGTAATTGGTGTTAATACAACTACATTAACACGTAAAGGTGAGTCAAGATTCTCTCATTAAAATATTTGTAGTCAAGATTCTTTTTTGTGATGTTCCAAACTGAAAGAGTGCATCCGTGCTGTTGCTGTGAAAGAAAGTGAAAGATGATGAGGCCAAAAAATGTCTTTACTTGGCAAATATACTTGAAACATATTTTGTTATATTGTATCTAAAATTGAGAAACAAAGGGTGGTGAGAAAACATTGCTCTCGCATGATTGAATATTTTTGATCTTCTAATGCTGAAAGAATGCAACATAATATTCTGATACTTGGAATTTATTTGAGTAATTTTAACTAAACCTATACGTGCTAATGAGACATGCATAGAATTACTGCTATATAGTTTGGTAGACCTGACTTTGTGATCATTGTTTCCTGAGTATGCTTCTGATTTTTCTGCAATTTATCTGTGCTATTCTAGACTTAATCAGTAGTTCCACTGATTTTTAGTCGTTATATTAATAATCTGAATGCTCATGACCAAAGGCCGTTAGTTCGCAGATGAACACAATTTTCGATGTTAGAAGTGGATTGTTGTTTGACTCTAGTTCTTACATTTTGTCTTTCCTTTTGCGGATCTTTTTACATGGAGAATAGATATCCAGGATATCAATGTTGTAATCACTTTTGATTTGATTTTGATGTTCAAATTGTAAATCTTTGTTGCAATATGCATTTTGTTATCATAGAAACAATATAGAGAAAATAGTATAGAGAATAAATGTCATCTGGTACAACTGTATTAGTCTTATCCCTGTTATCATAGCTTTTCCTTTTCCTTAGCCATAATGAATGAGCAAATTAGCATGGGTACCTTATGCTGATTTGCTTCTGTCTTCATGGTTTATTCTCTCATAGGTTGGTAGATCTGGAAGGTCTTGATGGTCTAATACATGTCTATGAGTACGGAAGAAAAGGCGGGAGAAGCCGGTCTCTGCAGCATCGCGCGTGAAAAAAAAATCAGCCAATTCCACGAGCATTGATGTTGTCATGACTTCAAAAGAGGAGAGACCATGCTAAGAATAATGCATTATGACATTTGATTGTCAGGCTTACATATCGACTGTTTGATATGGATAGATGTATAGGTTTATGACCAATCTAGTTCAAAGCAATTGGAGTACAGAAGAAATAAGGAGAAACAGGAAAGCTCTATACATCTTGTATTTTGCTGTTTTTTGTCGAAGTTTCAATGTCTGTCGTGTGACAAAATATAGTTGTAATTTATATTTTGGCATGCACGAAACAGGTGTATTTATTCATTTTTAAACGAAATTTTACGTCAAAATCCTCTATTGCGTTATATACGAAATTTTAACGCGTCATGCACGGAAACTAACACTAAACATGCATGATTTAAACGTCGTAATTCGTTACGAAACATATCAACGATTTATGCTAAAATTCACACCCATTTATGCTGTTTTGGATCACATTTTACGCAAAAATCCGCCCGAGCCATAACCCACGCACGATCGGACGCGGGCGATTTTTACGGCGTAATTTTTGGGCCACATTCGTCGTTATGAAACAAATTTACGATTACGCTAAAATTTGTACACATTTACGTTGTTTTGGTTCACGTTTTACACAAAAAATCGTCCGAGCAAGAACTCGCGCACGATCGGACGCACGCGATTTTTACGCCGTAATTTTTGGGTCTCATTCGTCGTAGATCTATGATTTACGCTAAAATTCATACCCATTTACGCTGTTTTGGTTCACGTTTTACGCAAAAATTCGCCCGATCCAGAACCCGCGCACGATCGAAAGCGCGCGATTTTTACGCCGTAATATTTGGGCTCATTCGTCGTTATGAAACGGATCTACGATTTACGCTAAAATTCGTACTAATTTACGCTGGTTTGGTTCACGATTTACGCTAAAATCTGCCTGAGCCAGAACCATGCACGATCGGATGCACGCCTACCTGCGCGTAGGTATACCTGGCTGGGGCTTCCCGTACTAATGGAAGCCCTGGGCTTCCATTAGTTCGTCCCTATATATGTATTGTATATTAGGAGCCCTGGGCTTCAATAACTAGAGGAAGCCCAGGCCAGACAGTGCAATCTGGTCGAGCCAGACCAGGTCCAGACGTCTATAAAAGAAAATTCGTAGTGCTAGGGATCAGTTTTTCATGCCCCATCTCGATTCATTAGTGACGGCGGTTGCCCGATAGCGCGCGCGACGGTGGACTCCCGGCTAGTGGCTGCGGTGGCCGCGGCTCCCCGACCTCGACATGCGGTGGCTCCCGATCTAGAGGGCGAGCGACGGCAGTGCTCTTGTGCGGTGGCGGCGGTTCCCAGGCCGGTGGCCGCAAATCCATTACCTCGACACGCGGTGGCGGAGGTTCCTTGATCCGGAGTAGTGGTGGCGGTTCCTAGGTCGGTGGCGGCAGCTCCCCGATCCAGAGGGCGAGCGACGGCGGGGCACTTGTGTGGGCAAGCGGCGGCGTCCCCAAAGCCCCGAGGAGGCGGCACTTCCAAGGGCGACGAGCAAGCGACGCCCGTCGACGTGCGAGTAGCGACGGCGACGCATGAGGCGCGATGTTTGAGCGAGCGGCGTCACGGAAGGCGCGAGATGCGCGCAGCGATGATCGCGCGTGACATCCTCCGATCCGGAGCAGTTTTCTTTTCGATTATTGTGTTTTATGCCTACCACATGTATTATTTACGCTAAAAACTGTACGATTTTATGCTTGAACACGGAGTTCGTATATCGGTTTACTGCATGCATATTGGAAAGGCAATTCCTTGATTTATGCTGTTCGTAATTTGCGCGCATGCAATAGAAACTCCCACGATTTTGCCTTAATTTTTGGATCTATATAAAAATAGAAACAGCATGCATGCGGCTGCCATATTTTTTGGATCTGTCATAAAAATAGGATCGTAATAACAACCTACTAGAGCTATCAACCTCTCATTGACTCGGTATTTACACTTATAATTGAAGATTTTATGCTCAAAACTTAAGGTTTTTACGCTCCACCCGGAGATGCGTCCACCAGTGAACAACATGCCAGATTTTTTATGCAGTGTCAGAAATTGCATAAATACCTACACCATGTAGTATAATTTGTTTCAGTATACATCATAAACTAGTTCTAATGCATTTAGCTGCATGGTCTTGGAGGGATCCTATATTTATGAAGAAAATAAAACATTAAATGCGATTTTTTGTTTCTATGCATGCAATTCATTTCCTTTCATTACATATTCTTTCCAGCATAAATTCGTGTGCATGCAGCTGGTAACAGATTTTTATGCAGTGTACCGAATTGCATAATTATCTAAACAGTGTAGCATATTTAGTATCAGTATATATCATAAAATGGTCATTACGAGTCTAGCTGCATGCTGTTGCAGCGATCCTAAATTTATGGAGGAAATAAATCATTTAAAATAAAAACTGTCACACATATCTTTCCTAAATTTATGCGCATGTAAAGGAACGTGTTTGACTCATGCATGCATTTTGCCATAATTTTTGGATCTATATAACCGCATGCATGCGGCTGCCATGTTTTTCGGATCTGCCATAAAAATAGGATCGTAATAACAACCTACTAGAGCTATCAACCTCTTACATTGGCTCGGTATATACGCTTATAATTGGGGGATTTTATCCTCAAAATTTAAGGTTATTACACTCCAACCCGGAGATGCGTCCACCAGTGAACAACATGCCAGATTTTTTACGCAGTGTAACGAATTGCATAAATACCTACACCATGTAGTATAATTAGTATCAGTATATATCACAAACTAGATCTAATATGTTTAGCTGCATGGCTATTTGAGGGATCTTATAGTTATGAAGGAAAAATATAACATTAAATACGATTTTTTTGTTTCTATGCGTGCAATTCATTTCCTTTCATTGCACATTATTTTCATCATAAATTCGTGTGCATGCAGCTGGTAACAGATTTTTACGCAGTATACCGAATTGCATAATTATCTACACAGGGTAACATATTTAGTAGCAGCATATATCATAAAATGGTCCTTACGAGTCTAGCTGCATGGCTGTTGCAGCGATCCTAAATTTATGGAGAAAATAAAGCATTTAAAAATAGAAACTACCATACATATCTTTCTTAAATTTACGCGCATGCAAGAGAACGTGTTTGACTCATGCATGCATTTCCTTTTTTGCGCGCACAGACGTGGGCACGAGTGGTGCAACCGACAGCTTGGTCCAATCGGTGCGCTGGGTTGAACCAGGTTGCAGAGGTGATCGGCCTGGGCTTCCTTTAACTACTGAAAGCTATATATATATATATATATATATATATATATATATATATATATATAACGTGGTCGTCTGATAACACCATGTCTAAGCCCCGCGTCCCCCTTGACCGTACGATCGTCTCCCCTGCTCTAGGTCTGTACGATCATCTATCATGCCTCTACCTCCCCTTCGCGCTCGACTGCGCACGTGCCCCCCACCCCATGACCTCTACCTCTGCGTCGTCATTCCCCCTCCCCCTCCCAGAACCCCGCAACCTCTGCCTCTGCGTCGTCTCCCCCCAACCCCACCCTCGGGAACCCTGCTCCGCGCCCCCTAGCCTAGCAACCTCCCTCCCCCACCACGGCTGCTGCCTGGGTCAGGTCGGATCCACGTTAGGTGGCATGTTGTCCCGGTGCACGGCAAGAGAAGATGTACATGATGACTAGCAGGAGTCCAAGTAGTATACCTCCCAGAACCTAGATGCCTCCGCCTCCCCTTCGCGCTCGACTGTGCACACGCCCCCTCCCCATCACCTCTGCCTCCGCGTCGTCATTCCCCCCAAGAACCTCGCTTCCCCCCCAACAACATCACTCCCCTCCTGCGACCACCTCTGTGTCGTCTCGCCCCAACCCCGCCCCCGAGAACCACGCTCCCCCTGCCTCGGCAACCTCGCTCCCCCACCACCGTCGCCGCCTCGGTCAGGTCGAATCCACGTTTGGTGGCCCGTTGTCCCGGTGCATGGCAGGAGAAGAGGTATGTAATGATCCAGTAGGTTTCCCAATAGTATATCTCCCGAACCTGAATCCCAACACAACGAACCTGTCGGGCAACGACAACAGCGTGTGCTGGTCCGGCCGCGCCATGATGTCGGGCACGATGTCGCCGTCTGGATTCGCCTGAGCCCGACCCCGAGTGGGAGACGTAGTCACGACTAGCCTAAGGCCCACCTCGGGTGAGAGACGTAGTCATGGATCGCCCAAGGCCCACCCTAGGTGGGAGACGCAGTTACGCCTCGCCCGAGGCTAACCTCGAGCAGGAGACGCTATCACGGCTCGCCCGAGGCCCACCTCGGGCGGGAGACGCAATCACGGCGAGCCCGAGGCCCACCCCGGGTGGGAGACGCAGTCACAACTCGCCCGAGGCCCACCTCGGGTGGGAGACACAGTCACGGCTCGCCCGAGGCCATCCTTGGGTAGGAGACACAGTCACACCTTGATCGAGGTCCACCCTAGGTGGGAGACACAGTCATGCCTCATCCGAGGCTGACCCCAGGCAGGAGACACAGTCACGCCTCGCCCGAGGCCAACCCTGGGCAGGAAACACAGTCACGGCTCATTTGAGGCCAACCTCGGGCGGGAGACGCAATCATGCCTCGCCCGAGGCCATCCCTAGGTGGGATACGCATTCACGCCTCGCTCGGGGCTGACCCCGGGCGGAAGACGCAGTCACGCCTTGTCCCGAGGCCAACCTTAGGGGGAGACGCAGTCACGACTCATCCAAGGGCATCTCGGGCGATGCTTCGGAAGGTGCCCAATTTTGTCGACCAACTCTGCAAGGCGAACCGGCTGACCAACTGTTCGGTCAAAGGCAGCAGCATGTGCTAGTCCGGCCGCTCCACGATGTCAGGCGCGATGTCGCTATTCCGACCGACCGAGGCTGACCCTAGGCGGGATACACAGTCACGACTCGCTAGATGCCCACCTCGGACGGGAGACGCAGCCACGGCTCGCTCGATGCCCACCTCGGGCAGAGACGCAGTCATGCCTCGCCCGAGGCCCAGCTCGGACGACAGACGTAGTCATGGCTCGCGCGAGGCCAACCTAGGGTGGGAAACAGAGTCACGCCTTGTCCAAGGCCATCCTCAAGCGGGAGACACAGTCACGCCTCGCTCGAGGCCAACCCCAAGCTGGAGACGCGGTCACGGCTCATCCGAGGCCATCCTCGGGCAGGAGACACAGTCACGCCTCGCATGAGGCCCACCCCGGGCGGGAGACACAGTCACGGCTCGCCTGAGGCCGACCCTGGGTGGGAGATGCAATAATGGCTCGCTCGAGGCCAACCTCGGGCGAGAGACGCAGTCACGGTGCGCCCGAGGACAACCTTGGGTGGGAGACGCAACGCAGTCTAGGGAAGGGAATATCCCAGCGTCCGACATGGCTCGGTCTTCTCTAGTAGAAGGTGTGCTCCTAGTCAAGGTGCCAAAGTTGTTCAACTTAGCTCCCTGAGGAGGATCTTGATTCGCTCATCTCCATCTCATACCAAAGGACTACAACAACATGATGGAGCAGTACGCAAAGTTGACCGTCGCCGCACCATTTTCTTTTTTGTGATGAGTATTGGGCATCATCATATGATTCATATAGTTCACATGCAACTAGAACACATTATGTGTACGGTTATGATTTATCTCTTTTCGTCAAATAATGTGAGATATGAGGTGTATGATAAGTTATGCGTTGTTCATCTCCATGTAATAATTATGCACTAACATTTTAATAATGAGAGCATATAACGATAAATAGTTCTTTTACATCTGTGTGTATATATGTGTGTGTGTAATGTGTATATAATATATATATATAATATCTATGTGTGTGTATATATATGTGTGCATAGGGCATATCTATTCATCATATAGACCACTTTGGCGTGCCCATTTGCTCGCCCAACACGCGCGCCCGCGCGCGGCTTACCTTCGCCTGCCCAGCAAGCCGACCGAGCCGCCCCCTAACCCGCCCAACCAGTCGACCGAGTTGTCCCCTGCGCAAAGAGTCGAGCCGAGCCACTATGAGCCAAACCTCCTCGACTAAATAACTTAATGTAGTATAAAATGACTTAAATGTTACTTAGACTTTGCCATGATTTAAAGTTATCTCAAACGACTTAAATGCTGTCTAGACGCTAGAATGACTTAATAATTTTTGGAATGACTGAACCAATAACATAAGAAATGTCAGAGAAAACCAGAAAAAATGCCTGAAACAACAATAACTTAGTGTTTAATGAAAATGGCTTAATATTTATGTTACATGGACTTTGGAATGACTTAAATTTACCTATGGTGACTTAAATGTTGTCTGGACACTAAAATGACTTAATATTTTTTAGAATGACTGAACCAATAACATAAGAAACGTCTGAGAAAAACAGGAAAAATGGCTGAAAACAATAATCACTTAATGTTTTCTAGAAAAATGACTTAATATTTATTAGAATGACTTAATGTTGATTGGAATGGGTTCATATGGCTTGGGAACGAGTCGCACGGGGGCGGAGCCGTGCGGGGCGCGGAGCCATGCGGGGCGCAGGACTGAGCCACGTGGAGCCGGAGCCACACGGGGTGGAGCCACGTGGGAGGGGCATGCGGTCGGGCACCAGGATGGTCCAGGTGATGGACTGTTGGCTGCTTCACCCTAGGTGATGAATAGAGTATATATAAATAGAGCTCTGAGCTTCCAAATAATCATGGGAAGCCCTGGTCTAATGTTTCCATCTGGTTCAGCCGCATAGAGTCTTGAGTGTCTATAAAAGGAGCACCAGGCCGCTTGGGTTCTTTTTTAGCGGCGCCAACGATGACCCCCCTCGAGGCATGCGCGCAGTGGCCATACCTCGAGGCAAGCGCGCGGCGGTGGATCCTGGGGGGAACGCGCGCGGCAGTGGCCCCTGACGTGCGCCCGATGGCAGATCATGAGGAGCACGCGCACGGCGGTGGCCCCTAGAGGCACAGCGACGGCGGGTTCTAGGGGCACGCGTGTGATGGCATCCCCATAGGCGCGTACGATGACGATGTGTGAGCGGTTGCGGCGGATCCCGAGAGCGAGCGTGCGGTGCAGCCCCCTGAGGCGTGCACGACGACGGGGCGGTGGGAGTGACTGCAGCGTCAGATCATGGGGGCACGCGTGCACGACGGCGACGCCATCCGAGGTGGGGGCGGCAATGGATTTCTCTAGATGCGAGCGACGACAGCGGGCTCCCCTAGGCGCGAGCGATGGCAGATCACAGAGGCGAGGCGGTGGTTTTGCGAGCGGAGGCCCTGTTTTATGCTACTTTATAAACATATTTATGCCAACGTCAATATTTCATGACATATTTTTTAGTTCATAGCTCCCCTTTCATCTATTTGTTTATGATATTGTTATTGTTATTCACATTTTACACAAATGTTTATTGATTTTATGCATTATCTCGTTACATAATCCAGTGTGTATATTGGGTTCCTACCATTTACGTCATATGTACAAGATATTTATGACACACATTCACGCAATGAAACAAAAATCATAAAAAGGTAACCGCTCCAAAAAAATAAGGCCATTTGTCACGATTCTATAAAATCTTGCGCATGCAATCCCTTGATTTATGGTATCCGTTACTGCCATAAAAAATTTAAATTCCCTAGTCAACCCACCTTATTAAATCCCCTAATCAACTCCTCTAACCAAATACATTGATTTATGGTGGATGCATGGACGTGGGGGTTTGGCTCTGTACTTATGCTCATAACTATGGGTTTTTACGATGATACGATGAAAACTGAAGGTTTTTATGCTCGGGTCTGGAGATGCGCCACCAGTGTATTGGAAGCCAGATTTTTATGCTTTGCGTGATACCTGTCATCCATTTTTTGTGCGTGTGGAGTGTAAATAAAAATATCATCCAAAATTTACGCGCATGCAATGTAAACTCTCACGACCTGCCATAATTTTGGGATCTGCATAAAAATAGAAACTGCATGCATACGCTCCATAAAAATAGGAACTGATTTTAAGGAGTCTAACCATAGTGCAAAAATACATTCACCATGTAGCATATTTAATATCAGTATATATCATAAATTGGTTTTAACGAGACTAATTGTATGATTGTTGGAGAGATCATATATTTATGGAGAAAATAAGCATTTAAATTAGATTTTTTTATTTCCATGAATGTCAATCCATTTCCTTTCAACTCACATTCTTCCATTCTAAAATTGTGTGCATGCAACAAGAAACAGATTTTTTGCACGGTGTACCACACTGCATAAATATCAACACCGTGTACCATAATTAGTATCATTATTGTCGGCGTTTCGACCCAGGGGGGGTCCCTGGACCGACGAGTAAATTGTCGCCGCGTGCCCCAGCCTAGATGGGTCGGCGCGAGGCGGAACACCAAGGGGGGAAAGCAGCCGGAGGGAGACAGGCGTGGGAGGTGGAACCCGCGGCCTTCGTGTTAGCCCCGCGCCCAGGTCGGGTGCGCTTGCAGTAGGGGGTTACAAGCGTCCACGTGGGAGGGAGCGAGCGGCCTTGCGCGAGCGCCGTCCCGTCCTTCCCCGCGCGGCCAACCCTCTGTAAGAGGGCCCTGGACCTCCCTTTTATAGGCGTAAGGAGAGGATCCAGGTGTACAATGGGGGGTGTACCAGTGTGCTAACGTGTCTAGCGGAGGAGAGCTAGCGCCCTAAGTACATGCCATCGTGGCAGCCGGAGAGGTTTTGGCACCCAGTTCGTGTGGTGTCATGGCCGTCGGAGGAGCGCTAGAGCCTGGCGGAAGGACAGCTGTCGGGGCTGTCGAGTCCTTGCTGAAGTTCTCTTGCTTCCGTAAGGGGGCTGAGAGTCGCCGTCGTCATAGAGCATGCGGGCCGCCATCATGACTTGTTTAGCGGAGCGAGCCGGATGGGACGCCGGTCTTGTCCCCTGTAGCCTGAGTCAGCTTGGGGTAGGGTAATGATGGCGCCTCCTGTGACGTGGCTGGTCCGAGCCCTGAGTTGGGCGAGGTGGAGGCTCCTCCGAGGTCGAGGTCGAGTCTGTCTTCCAAGGTCGAGGTCGAATCCGAGCCCCTGGGTCTAGCGAGGCGGAGACCGTCGGCTGAGGCCAGGGCTGAGTCCGAGCCCTGGGGTCGGGCGAAGTGGAGTTCGTCGTCTTCTGGGGCTGAGCCCGAGTCCGAGCCCTGGGGTCGGGCGAAGCGGAGTTCGTCGTCTTCCGGGGCTGAGCCCGTGTCCGAGCCCTGGGGTCGGGCGAAGCGGAGTTCGTCGTCTTCCGGGGCTGAGCCCGAGTCCGAGCCCTAGGGTCGGGCGAAGCGGAGTTCGTCGTCTTCCGGGGCTGAGCCCGAGTCCGAGCCCTGGGGTCGGGCGAAGCGGAGTTCGTCGTCTTCCGGGGCTGAGCCCGAGTCCGAGCCCAGGGGTCGGGCGAAGCGGAGTTTCCTATGGCACCTGAGGCCGGACTTGGTTGCTGACAGCCTCACTCTGTCGAGTGGCACAGCAGTCGGGGCGGCGCAGGCGACGCTGTCCCTTTGTCAGGCCGGTCAGTGGAGCGGCGAAGTGACTACGGTCACTTTGGCTCTATCGACTGGAGGGCGCGCGTCAGGATAAAGGTGTCAGGCCACCTTTGCATTAAATGCCCCTGTGATTCGGTCGGTTGGCATGGCGACTTGGCCAAGGTTGCTTCTTGGTGAAGACTGGGCCTCGGGCGAGCCGAAGGTGTGTCCGTTGCTGGAGGGGGTCCTCGGGCGAGACGTGAATCCTCTGGGGTCGGCTGCCCTTGCTCGAGGCTGGGCTTGGGCGAGGCGTGATCGCGTCCCTTGAATGGACCGATCCTGGACTTAATCGCACCCATCAGGCCTTTGCAGCTTTGTGCTGATGGGGGTTACCAGCTGAGATTTAGGAGTCTTGAGGGTACCCATAATTATGGTCCCCGACAGTAGCCCCCGAGCCTCGAAGGGAGTGTTAATACTCGCTTGGAGGCTTTTGTCGCACTTTTTTGCAAGGGGACCAGCCTTTCTCGGTTGCGTTTTGTTCCGGTGGGTGCACGCGAGCGCACCCGCCGGGTGTAGCCCCCGAGACCTCGGAGGAGTGGGTTGACTCCTTCGAGGTCTTAATGTATTTTTCTATGCTTCGGCCGGTCTGGTTGTTCCCTCATGCGAGCTGGCCGTAGCCCGGGTGCACGGTCGGGTCCCAAGTTCTCGGACTGGTATGTTGACGCTGTCAACGGATTGGCCGGAGCCGAGTTTGCGAGAGCAGCCCCCGAGCCTCCGCACAGGGCGAGAGGACGGTCAAGGACAGACTCGTCTTTTTTATATACGCCCCTGCGTCGCCTTTCCGCAAGGAGGAGGGGGGAAAGCGCCATGTTGCCCTTGGAGGGTGCCGAACATGGTGTCTCTAGTGAGCTGCTGACGGGTAATCCGAGTGGAAGCCCATGCCCCATTTGTTAGGGGTCGGCTAGAGGCCCGGAGGCGCGCTCCAAAAGTACCTGCGGTGATCTGCCGGACCCGGTCCCCTTTTGACAGGGTCCGAGGGCTCGATGCCTCCCTCTGATGGGATTCCGTTACAATATCATTCCCGCTGGTCTCAGAAATGTCCTAGGGTACCTCGGGAGCGTAGCCTGAGCCTTGGTTATGTATCGAACGTACCCGGGGTCATCCCTCGCTCTATGTCTGAGGTGGCTGTGAACCCTTCGTGGGCCAGCCTACGAACCCCTGATCAGTAGTGGGCACGGAGCCCGAGTGGCCTGAGGCGGCCGTTGAACCCTTCCGAGGGGCCGGCCCTCGAACCTCTGACTAGTAGTGGGCGTGGAGCCCGAGCGCTCTGAGGCGGCTGTTGAACCCTTCCAAGGGGCCAGCCTTTGAACCTCTGATCAGTAGGGGGGCTCGGGGCCCGTTTCCTTCGCGGAGAAGGATCCCTTTCGGGGTATCCCCCTTTCCCGGTCCCTGTTGTAAGAGAGAGAAAGAGGAAAAGGAAAAGGACACGAAATCAAAATGACGTGGCGTACCTTTTCTGACGCGGTCATTATGGCGAAGGCGAAGCGTCGCTTGCTTCTCCTGCCAAAGGTGCCGCCTGTCCCGCTGCGGAGTTAATGCGACGGGACGAGTGGTTCACGGAGCAGCCGTTGCGTGTGCGCGAGCCGTTCGAGGAACGGAACACGGGTGCGCCGTCTTCACGCCATGGGAGAGGGTTCTCTCGCTGTCCCACGAGGGGACGTGAGCTTGGCTGATGACGTGACCGCTGCTTCTGCCCGCCTGCTACCACCATTACTGCCGGCCCATTTGTGGCTGCATCGACCGTCGCGCCTCTTCCCGCGGCTGACCGGCCCATGACCGATGCGCCAGGCTGGCACTGTTGGGTCATACGCAGGGTTGCCTCGAGTCGCGGTACTGGTTCCGCAGTCGAGGAGGCGAGGTAGTGGCGCGAGGGGCGGTGCAGTTGCTCGCACGTAGCAACCGGTGCGCCGGTTGCATGACGTGTGGGCCTGGGCCTCCATGCTGGGCGCATTGGAGTCGAAGGGGCGCGCCCACTTGGCGCGGTTGCATGCCGACTGCATGGCTGTCCACCCTTTCACCTGCTGGTCTGCGCGAAAGTGGAGGAATGCTTGTAACCGCTGGGCAGTTGCATGCCCTGCGCGCGGCGGTCTGGCTCCTTCTGCCCTGGACCAGCTTGCATGATGCGCGGCGCCCAGCCCCCATGTCGCAGGGGGAGGACCTTGGAGCGTGTTGGAGAAGACTCAGCCCGCGATGGCTGAGGACGCAAGCGGGGAGAGTCGCCTTTAAAAGGAGGGTGACCCCCTTGAAAGGTGACCATGTCTTCGCGTTCCCTTATACGTCGTGTCTTTCCACCTTCCGAGCCCCTGGATGGGGAACGCCCACAACCCTTCTGTCTTGTCGTTGGAGGGACACAACTTCGAGGAAGTTGGTACCTTTCAGCCATCGTTCGGCTTCAAGGATTTTCATCAGGCAGCCCGGCCGCATCCCCTCACCGGTGGTCACCCAAGACGGTGACCTCCAGTTCGATGGTGGGGAGAAGCGAACCGGGCTACGATCTTGGTCCCGCCCTCAGCTTCAAGGATGCTCATCATCCTGGCTGGGGCAGGGGCCGGACTGAGCCGGAGCTCTACCTCCCGCGCGGGTCGGCTGGTCACCTCCTCTTCCAGCTTCTGGTGGTGGAAACCATCCTCCGGCTCTGCGGAGGAGGCGTCCTCCAGCCATGCCGGGGAAGGTGAACTGTTGCTGCTTAGCTAGGATGCAACATTCCGTCCTCCTCCTCGCTTTCGTGGCGAGGACGGGAGTGAGGACCTGCCGGTGCGCCTCGCCAACTGTCGGCGTTGGTGGAGAGGCGGACGCCGCCGTCTGTGCTGACGTGGTGGCAGCTGGAGGAAGCTTCCCCACCGTCGAGGCCGTCGGCGCCGCCTACGGACCGGCCCCCAGCTCTTTGGCTTTAATGTCTAGTTCGCGTCCCTTGAGCGGGGACGCGAACGAGAGCCTTCCGGTGACCGCGTCCGTTCTGGGGCCACAGCTGCCGCTGTGGGGACGGAACCGGAGTTCCGTTTGCAATGGCACCTTGAATGCCGGTGTCTTGTTCATTGCAGGCTGTCGGGGCCTGAACATGTATGTATCTTCGGCACGGAGCCGTGTTTTTCCTTCATTTTGAGCACTAAGACTCGCCTGTCGATTATCTGAACCGCTTCACCGAGCGTGAGTCGCCTCGTGCAAAGGTGACGAGTGAGGTATCCGTATCCTGGAGGCGTAGGAGTCCCTCGGCTCGGTCGGCCTTGCTGTCCGAGGCTTCTCTTGCTCAGTTAAAGGAACCCTCGGCCGCTCTTTGATGAGCCGAAGCCGGAGGTAGCGGTGTCAGCATGGACAGAGGCAGAGTTGGCTCGGAAAGAAGATTTGGTCAGCCGGAGCCTGGCCAGGTCGTCCACTGGCGGGATCGACGCCGGAGTTGAGCTGCCGAGACCACAAGCCGGGCTGATGTCCTCGGGGAACGGCTGGCTGAAGCTTCGGGGTGGCCGACCGAGCCGTCTGCTTGGGCCGGATTCCTGAAGAAGACCCCGCCGGCGCTGGTCCGGGCATGGTGCTGCTGTCGTCCTTCAGGGTGAAGATCCTCCAACCGCGTCGCCGTCCGAGGCTAGGTCAGACCCCACCGAAGGTGTAGTTGACACCAAGGGTGCTGCTTCCCCCTTCAACTGTCGAAGTCCGAGCCTGTAGGATCGGGTTGTCTTGTAGTGTGTGTATGTTTTCTACAGCCGCCGAGGCCCAAACACACTGTCGTCGTGTTGTAAAGTTGCGTTCCTTTTCCTCTTGTTTCGAGTATCTGGACTTACTTGTCGGTAACAAACTTGTTTGTCCGAGCGAGAGTTACTCTTCACGGAAGGTGATGGGTGAGGTATCCGTATCCCGGAGGCGTAGGAGTCCCTCGGCTCGGTCGACCTTGCCGTTTACGTGTACTCTTACTCGCCCATAGGGTTTTGTCACCGTCGTAGTCGAGAAGGCCCGAAAAATCGTTTCGGCAGAGGAGCTTTCGAGCGTGAAGACTTGTTCGGTCCGAGGAGTCACCTATCCGAGTGTGAGTTACTTATCGCAGAAGGTGATGAGTGAGGTATCCGTATCCCGGAGGCGTAGGAGTCCCTCGGCTCGGTCAGCCTTGGCTGCTTACGTGTACTCTGTCGTTTTCAGGATCCACTTTCGAAGTAGTCGAAAAGCACGAAAGGCATTCTGGTAGAAAAGATTTTTTTTCTTTTTTCGAGGAAAATTTCGACGCAGAGGGGTTCCCCCCTTCTAGCCCCCGAGGGAGGGTCGGGCTTTGCCGAGGCAAGGCTGACCCTTCCTTGACGACTAGACTTTATGTGTGAATGAGGTGTACGAATAACTTGGAAGCATCTTAAGGGTAGAAGCGACGTAGCTGTTGGATGTTCCAAGCGTTGTTGTAGACCTTGCCTTGACTGTTGGCCAGCTTGTAAGTTCCGGGCTTCAGAACCTTGGCGACGACGAACGTCCCTTCCCAGGGAGGCGTGAGCTTGTGCCGCCCTCGGGCGTCTTGTCACAGCCGAAGCACCAGGTCGCCCACCTGGAGGTCTCGGGACCGAACCCCTCGGGCGTGGTAGCGTCGCAGGGACTGCTGGTACCGCGCCGAGTGTAGTAAGGCCATGTCCCGAGCCTCCTCCAGCTGGTCCAGTGAGTCTTCTCGATTAGCTCGATTGCTTTGGTCGGCGTAGGCCCTCGTCCTCGGGGAACCGTATTCTAAGTCTGTGGGCAAGATGGCCTCGGCCCCATAGACTAGAAAGAACGGTGTGAAGCCCGTGGCTCGGATCGGCGTTGTCCTCAGACTCCAGACCACCGAGGGGAGCTCCTTCATCCATCGCTTGCCGAACTTGTTGAGGTCGTTGTAGATCCGCGGCTTGAGCCCTTGCAGGATCATGCCGTTAGCACACTCTACTTGCCCATTCGTCATGGGGTGAGCCACGGCGGCCCAGTCCACCCGGATGTGGTGATCCTCGCAGAAGTCTAGGAACTTTCTGCCGGTGAACTGGGTGCCGTTGTCGGTGATGATGGAGTTCGGGACCCCAAAGCGATGGATGATGTTGGTGAAGAACGCCACCGCCTATTCGGACCTAATGCTGTTTAGGGGTCGGACCTCGACCCACTTGGAGAATTTGTCGATGGCGACCAATAGGTGCGTGTAGCCCCCGGGTGCCTTCTGCAAAGGGCCGACGAGGTCCAGACCCCACACAGCGAACGGCCAGGTGATGGGTATGGTCTGCAAAGCCTGAGCGGGCAGGTGGGTCTGCCTCGCGTAGAACTGACACCCTTCGCAGGTGCGGACAATTCTAGTGGCGTCGGCCAGTAGAAACCTTGTTGGAAGGCGTTTCCAACAAGGGCTCGAGGTGCTGCGTGATGGCCGCAAGCCCCCGAGTGTATCTCTTGTAAGAGCTCCTGGCCTTCAGCGATGTAAATGCATCGCTGGAGGATGCCCGAGGGGCTGCGGTGGTAGAGCTCCTTCTCGTCTCCCAGCAAGACGAACGACTTGGTGCGCCGTGCCAACCGCCGAGCTTCGGCATCGGTCGGGGGGTAGCTCTCCTTGGTGGAGATATTGCAGGTACGGGGTTTGCCAGTTTCGATTAGGCGTGACCTCGCTCCGCTCCTCCTCGACGCGCAGTGCCTCACCCTCGGGGGCCGAGGGTACCTTGGGCTGAGCCGAGGGTGCCTCGGGCTGAGCCGAGGTCGCCTCAGGCTGGGCCGAGGGTGCCTCGGTCTGGGCCGAGGCCTTCTCGGGCTCGGGCGTGTCGTCGGTCTTGATGGAGGGTTGATGCAGGTCTCGGGAGAATACGTCCGGGGGAACCGTTGTTCGCCCCGAGGCTATCTTAGCCAGCTCGTCCGCAGTCTCGTTGTAGCGTCGGGCGATGTGGTTGAGCTCGAGCCCATAGAACTTGTCTTCCAGGCGCTGAACCTCATCGCAGTAGGCTTCCATCTTCGGGTCGCGACAATGGGAGTTCTTCATGACTTGGTCGATGACGAGCTGCGAGTCACCACGAGCGTCGAGGCATCGGACCCCTAGCTCGATGGTGATTCGCAACCCGTTTACCAGAGCCTCGTACTCAACCACGTTGTTGGACGCCGGGAAGTGGAGGCGTAGCACGTAGCATAGGTGCTTCCCGAGGGGCGAGATGAAGAGCAGGCCCGCGCCTGCTCCCCGTCTTCATCAGCGACCCGTCGAAAAACATGGTCCAGAGTTCCGGTTGGATCGGAGCTGTTGAGAGCTGGGTGTCGACCCATTCGGCCACAAAGTCCGCCAAGACCTGGCACTTGATGGCTTTCCGGGGGGCGAACGAGATCGTCTCGCCCATGATCTCCACCGCCCACTTTGCAATTCTACCCGAGGCCTCTCGGGACTGGATGATCTCCCCCAGGGGGAAGGATGACACCATAGTTACCGGATGAGACTCGAAGTAGTGTCACAACTTCCGCCGCGTCAGGATCACCGTGTACAGCAGCTTCTAAATTTGTGGGTAGCGGATCTTGGTCTCGGACAGTACCTCACTGATGAAGTAGACTGGCCTCTGGACGGGCAATGCATGCCCCTCTTCTCGTCTCTCAACCACAATCGCGGCGCTAACCACCTGAGTGGTAGCGGCGACGTAGATCAAGAGGGCTTCTCTGGCAGCGGGGGGCACCAAGATGGGCGCATTCGTGAGGAGCGCCTTCAGGTTCCCGAGGGCTTCCTCAGCCTCAGGGGTCCAAGCGAAGCACTCGGCCTTCCTTAAGAGGCGGTACAGAGGCAGGCCTCTTTCGCCGAGGCGCAAGATGAAACGGCTCAGAGCCGCGAGGCATCCCATGACCCTCTGTATGCCTTTCAAGTCCTTGATGGGCCCCATGCTGGTGATGGTCGCGATCTTCTCCGGGTTGGCCTCGATGCCCCACTTGGAGACGATGAACCCCAAGAGCATGCCTCGGGGGACTCCGAAGACACACTTCTCGGGATTGAGTTTTACACCTTTCGCCTTGAGGCATCGGAATGTCGCTTCAAGGTCGGAAATGAGGTCGGAGGCTTTCCTCGTCTTGACTACGATGTCATCGACGTAGGCCTTGACCGTTCGGCCAATGTGTTCGCCAAACACATGGTTCACGCACCGCTGGTACGATGCACCCGCATTCCTCAAACCAAACGGCATGGTAACATAGCAGTACATGCCGAAAGGGTGTGATGAAAGAAGTCGCGAGCTGGTCGGACTCTTTCATCCTGATCTGGTGATACCCTGAGTAGGCATCGAGGAAAGACAGGGTTTCGCACCCAGCAGTGGAATCCACGATTTGATCGATGCGAGGCAGAGGGTAGGGAACTTTCGGACATGCTTTGTTTAGACCAGTGTAGTCTACACACATCCGCCATTTCCCCCCTTTCTTTCTCACAGGCACAGGATTGGCAAGCCATTCGGGATGGAATACCTCTTTGATGAACCCTGCCGCCATTAGCTTGTGGATCTCCTGAGAGCACCTAGAGGGGGGGTGAATAGGTGATCCTGTGAAACTTGAAAACTTAAGCCACAAAACTTGGTTAATCGTTAGCACAATAATTGCCAAGTGGCTAGAGAGGAATCTTCAACAAAACACAATAACCAACAAGAAATCAATCACAGAGATGGCACGATGGTTATCCCGTGGTTCGGCCAAGACCAACGCTTGCCTACTCCACGTTGTGGCATCCCAATGGACGAGGGTTGCAATTAACCCCTCTCAAGCGGTCCAAAGACCCACTTGAATACCACGGTGTTTTGCTTGCTTTACTCAATCCCGTTTGCGAGGAATCTCCACAACTTGGAGCCTCTCGCCCTTACACTTAAAGTTCACAAAGAAGCATGGAGCAAGAGAGGGATTAGCAACACACTCAAGACAAGAAATCACAGCGACACCACGCACACAAGTCGCAACGAGAGCTCACAACACAACTCAATGAGTTCACCACTCAACTAGAGCTCTAATTGCTATTGCAAAGAATCAAAGGCGTGGAATCGATGTCTTGGTGCTTAGGAATGTTGTAGGAATGCTTGGTGTGCTCCTCCATGCGCCTAGGGGTCCCTTTTATAGCCCCAAGGCAGCTAGGAGCCGTTGAGAGCAATCTAGGAAGGCTGATCTTGCCTTCTGTCGACTGGGGCACCGGGCAGTCCGGTGCACACCGGACACTGTCCGGTGCCTGAATTCTTTCCATAAATGGCGCAGTCGACCGTTGGCAGCCAGAGAGCCGTTGGCGCACCGGACATATCCGGTGCACACCGGACAGTCCGGTGCCTCCTACTAGCCGTTGGCTTGGCCACGTGTCCCGCGCAGATCGCGCGGCCGACCGTTGGCCCGGCCGACCGTTGGCTCACCGGACAGTCCGGTGCGCACCGGACAGTCCGGTGAATTATAGCCGTACGTCGCCGATGAATTCCCGAGAGCGACGAGTTTGCCTGTGAATGGCCCACCGGACAGTCCGGTGCACCACCGGACAGTCCGGTGAATTATAGCCGTACACCGTCGTCGAAGTCCCGAGAGCAGCCACTTTGCTCGAGCCAGCCTGGCGCACCGGACACTGTCCGGTGCACCACCGGACAGTCCGGTGCTCCAGACAGAGCAAAGTCTTGGCTGCTCTAGCCAAGGCATTTCCAATTGGATTTTTCCTGTTTCCAGCACTTAGACACAATACATTAGTCTCTAAAACAATGTACTAAGTCTGAGAAACATACCTTTATCCTTGGTTTGTACTTTGTCCACCATTTTACACTTAGGCACTTGTGTTGGACACTAAACCACCAAAATACTTAGAAATGGCCCAAGGGCACATTTCCCTTTCAATCTCCCCCTTTTTGGTGATTTATGCCAACACAACATAAAGCAAGTAGAACAAGTACAAAATCACTTCAAATAAGAACTCAAATTGTTTTGATTCAAATTTGACATATATGGATCACTCTATGCCACCACTTGGTTTGTTTTTGCAAATCAAACTCAAATTTCTATCTCTAAGTCAAACACACATGTTAAGACATAAAGAGAGTCATAACAAGAGAAATTGATTCAAGATTTCAAAAACTCCCCTTTTCCCCGTAACCAACACTTCTCCCCACAAGAAGCCAACTTTTGACAAGAGAGACAATAAAAGAGTTTTGACAAACCAAAAACTCTATTCTACTATTTTCAAAATCTCTCAAGTGGTAGCTGATCCATTTATCGTTTTGGCCTTTATTTTCTCCCCCTTTGGCATCAAGCACCAAAACGGGATCAATCTTGGCCCACTAACCTCATTGCCTCACCAAAATCTTCAAATGAGAACACAAAGGCAATAAGAGTATAAAGATGAACTTGGAAAAGTTACTCTTTTCATCGAAGTGCAGTGGAAGTCTTGCATGGTCCAAGTCCACCTTTTCCCTTTCAATCCTCCTTTGAGGCTAAAACAACCAACTCAAGTACATGGTTAGTCTCGAAGGGTCAAGTTGTAGCACAGCTCCCCCTAAATATGTGCATCACTTGCAAAACGGACTTGTGAGGTCCAGGGAGTGTTTGTACAACTTGAGCACCACAATAAGCAACAAAATGCAGAATGAACATGATCAAAGGCATAAACACATGTATGCTACAATTCAATCCAAGTTCCGCGAATCTAGGATATTTAGCTCACTTCGCAGTCTACAAAAGGTCTTTTCATCTAAAGGCTTAGTGAAGATATCGGCTAGCTGGTTCTCGGTGCTAACATGAAACACTTCGATATCTCCCTTTTGCTGGTGGTCTCTCAAAAAGTGATGCCGGATGTCAATGTGCTTTGTGCGGCTGTGCTCAACAGGATTTTCCGCTATTCGGATAGCACTCTCATTATCACATAGGAGTGGGACTTTGCTCAGATTGTAGCCAAAGTCCTGGAGGGTTTGCCTCATCCAAAGTAGTTGCGCACAACACTGTCCTGCGGCAACGTACTCGGCCTCAGCGGTGGATAGGGCAACAGAAGTTTGTTTCTTAGAATTCCACGACACCAGGGACCTTCCTAAGAATTGGCACGTCCCCGATGTACTCTTCCTATCGACCTTACATCCAGCATAGTCGGAATCTGAATATCCAATCAAGTCAAAGTTAGACCCCTTTGGATACCAGATCCCGAAGCAAGGCGTAGCGACTAAATATCGAAGAATTCGCTTCACAACCACTAAGTGACACTCCTTAGGATCGGATTGAAATCTAGCACACATGCATATGCTAAGCATAATATCCGGTCTACTAGCACATAAATAAAGCAAAGAACCTATCATGGACCGGTATGCTTTTTGATCAACGGACTTACCACCTTTGTTGAGGTCGGTGTGTCCGTCAGTTCCCATCGGCGTCTTTGCGGGCTTGGCGTCCTTCATCCCAAACCGCTTTAGCAAATCTTGTGTGTACTTCGTTTGGGAGATGAAAGTGTCGTCCTTGAGTTGCTTCACTTGGAACCCAAGGAAGTAGTTCAACTCGCCCGTCATCGACATCTCGAATTTCTGCGTCATCACCCTGCTAAACTCTTCACAAGACTTTTGATTAGTAGAACCAAATATTATGTCATCGACATAAATTTGGCACACAAAAAGATCACCATCGCAAGTCTTAGTAAAAAGAGTTGGATCGGCTTTCCCGACCTTGAAAGCATTAGCAATTAAAAAGTCTCTAAGGCATTCATACCATGCTCTTAGGGCTTGCTTAAGTCCATAGAGCGCCTTAGAGAGCTTACACACGTGGTCGGGGCACCGTTCATCCTCGAAGCCAGGGGGTTGCTCCACGTACACCTCCTCCTTGATTGGCCCGTTGAGGAAAGCGCTCTTCACATCCATTTGGTACAACCTGAAAGAATGGTGAGCGGCATATGCTAGCAGGATACGAATTGATTCTAGTCTAGCCATAGGAGCAAAAGTCTCCTCAAAGTCCAAACCTGCGACTTGGGCATAACCTTTTGCCACAAGTCGAGCCTTGTTCCTTGTCACCACTCCATGCTCGTCCTATTTGTTGCGGAACACCCACTTGGTTCCCACAACATTTTGCTTGGGGCGAGGCACCAGTGTCCAAACTTCATTGCGCTTGAAGTTGTTGAGTTCCTCCTGCATGGCCAGCACCCAGTACGGATCCAGCAAGGCCTCTTCTACCCTGAAAGGCTCAATAGAAGAGACAAAAGAGTAATGCTCACAAAAATTAACTAATCTTGAACGAGTAGTTACTCCCTTGCTAATATCACCCAAAATTTGGTCGACGGGATGATCCCTTTGGACCGTCGCTCGAACTTGGGTTGGAGGTGCCTGAGGTGCATCTTCCTCCTCAACTTGAACATCCTGTGCTCCCCCTTGATCATGCGCCTCCACTTGAGGTACCTGTTCGTCATCTTGGGTTGGGGGATGCACCTTTGATGAGGAAGACGGTTGATCTTGCTCCAATTGTTCCTGAGGCCGTACATCTCCAATCGCCATGGTGCGTATCGCGGCCGTTGGAACATCTTCTTCATCTACATCATCAAGATCAACAACTTGCTCTCTTGGAGAGCCATTAGTCTCATCAAATACAACGTCGCTAGAGACTTCAACCAAACCCGATGATTTGTTGAAGACCCTATATGCCTTTGTATTTGAATCATAACCTAATAAAAACCCTTCTACAGCTTTGGGAGCAAATTTGAAATTCCTACCCTTCTTCACTAGAATGTAGCATTTACTCCCAAATACACGAAAGTACGATACATTGGGTTTGTTACCAGTTAGCAGCTCGTATGAAGTCTTCTTGAGGAGGCGGTGAAGGTAGACCCTGTTGATGGCGTGGCAAGCCGTGTTCACGGCTTCCGACCAAAAACACTTGGGGGTCTTGAACTCTCCAAGCATAGTCCTCGCCATATCAATGAGCGTCCTGTTCTTCCTCTCTACCACACCATTTTGCTGAGGTGTGTAGGGAGCGGAGAACTCGTGCTTGATCCCCTCCTCCTCAAGGAACTCCTCCACTTGAAGATTCTTGAATTCGGACCCGTTGTCGCTTCTTATCTTCTTCACCTTGAGCTCAAACTCATTTTGAGCTCTCCTTAGGAAGCGCTTGAGGGTCCCTTGGGTTTCAGACTTATCCTGCAAAAAGAACACCCAAGTGAAGCGGGAAAAGTCATCAACAATAACTAGACCATACTTACTTCCTCCTATGCTCAGATAGGCGACGGGTCCGAAGAGGTCCATATGCAGCAGCTCCAGAGGTCTTGAAGTGGTCATCACATTCTTGCTGTGATGTGCTCCTCCCACCTGTTTACCTGCTTGACAAGCTGCACAAGGTCTATCTTTTTCGAAATGTACATTGGTTAGACCTATCACGTGTTCTCCCTTTAGAAGCTTGTGGAGGTTCTTCATCCCCACATGTGCTAAGTGGCGATGCCACAACCAGCCCATGCAAGTCTTAGCCATTAAGCATGCATCTAGACCGGCCTCTTCTTTTGCAAAATCAACTAAATAAAGTTTGCCGTCTAGTACACCCTTAAAAGCTAGTGAACCATCACATCTTCTAAAGACAGACACGTCTACATTTGTAAATAGACAATTATATCCCATATTACATAATTGACTGACAGATAGTAAATTATATCCAAGAGACTCAACTAAAAACACATTAGAGATAGAGTGCTCATTGGATATTGCAATCTTGCCTAAACCTTTCACCTTGCCTTGGTTCCCATCACCGAATATGATTGAATCTTGGGAATCCTTATTCTTGACGTAGGAGGTGAACATCTTCTTCTCCCCCGTCATATGGTTTGTGCATCCGCTGTCGATAATCCAGCTTGAGCCCCCGGATGCATAAACCTGCAAGGCAAATTTAGGCTTGGGTCTTAGGTACCCAACTCTTGTTGGGTCCTACAAGGTTAGTCACAATTTCCTTAGGGACCCAAATGCAAGTTTTATCACCCTTGCATTTTGCCCCTAATTTCCTAGCAACTATCTTCCTATCCTTTCTACAAATAGCAAAGGAAGCATTTAAAGCATGATAAATTGTAGAGGGTTCATTCATAACTTTCCTAGGAACATGAACACTATTCTTTCTAGGCACATGATGAATATTCTTCCTAGGCATATCTCTACCATGCATATAGGAAGAACTGGGGGCAAACATAGCATAAGAATCATAGGCATGTGAATCAAAAACATTACAACTCCTATGAGATTGTCTTCTATCATTGTACATAAAAGCATGGTTCTTTTTAGTACTACATGCCATAGGGGCCTTCCCTTTCTCCTTGGCGGAGATGGGAGCCTTATGGCTTGTTAAGTTCTTGGCTTCCCTCTTGAAGCCAAGCCCATCCTTAATTGAGGGGTGTCTACCAATCGTGTAGGCATCCCTAGCAAATTTTAGTTTATCAAAATCACTTTTGCTAGCCTTAAGTTGGGCATTAAGACTAGCCAGTTCATCATTTAACTTTGCAATCGAAGCTATGTGTTCACTACAAGCATCAATATCGAAATCTTTACATATATTGCAAATAACAACATTTTCTACACAAGTTGTTGATTTACTAGCTATTTCTACTTTAGCATTCAAATTATCATTAATGCTCCTTAAGCTAGAAATCGTCTCATGGCAAGAAGATAATTCACTAGAAAGCATTTCATTTCTCTTAACTTCTAAGGCATGAGATTTTTGTGCTTCTACAAATTTATCATGTTCTTCATACAACAAGTCCTCTTGTTTTTCTAGAAGCCTATTCTTATCATTCAAGGCATCAATTAATTCATTAATTTTATCTACCTTGGTTCTATCTAGGCCCTTAAATAAACATGAATAATCTATTTCATCCTCATCACTAGATTCGTCCTCACTTGAAGAAGCATAGGTAGAGTTTCGAGCACATACCTTCTTCTCCCTTGCCATAAGGCATGTGTGACGCTCGTGGGGGAAGAGGGATGACTTGTTGAAGGCGGTGGCGGCGAGTCCTTCATTGTCGGAGTCGGACGAGGAGCAATCCGAATCCCACTCCTTGCCAAGATGTGCCTCGCCCTTTGCCTTCTTATAGTTTTTCTTCTTCTCCCTCTTGTTCCCTTGATCCTGATCACTATCATTGTCGGGACAGTTAGCAATAAAATGACCAATCTTACCGCATTTGAAGCATGAGCGCTTCCCCTTGGCTTTGGTCTTACTTGGCTGTCCCTTGCGACTCTTAAGCGTCGTCTTGAATCTCTTGATGATGAGGGCCATCTCTTCATCATTAAGTCCAGCCGCCTCAATTTGTGCTACCTTGCTGGGTAACGCCTCCTTGCTCCTTGTTGCCTTGAGAGCAACGGGTTGAGGCTCATTGATTGGACCATTTAGAGCATCGTCCACGTACCTCGCCTCCTTGATCATCATTCGCCCGCTTACGAATTTTCCAAGGACTTCTTCGGGCGACATTTTGGTGTACCTGGGATTCTCACGAATATTATTCACCAAATGAGGATCAAGAACGGTAAAGGACCTTAGCATCAGTCGAACGACGTCGTGGTCCGTCCATCGCGTGCTTCCGTAGCTCCTTATTTTGTTGATAAGGGTCTTGAGCCGGTTGTATGTTTGTGTCGGCTCCTCGCCCCTTATCATCGCGAATCGTCCAAGCTCGCCTTCCACCAACTCCATCTTGGTGAGCAAGGTGACGTCGTTCCCCTCATGAGAAATCTTGAGGGTGTCCCATATTTGTTTGGCGTTATCCAAGCCGCTCACTTTGTGGTATTCATCCCTGCACAATGAAGCTAGAAGAACAGTAGTAGCTTGTGCATTCTTATGAATTTGCTCATTAATGAACATGGGACTATCCGTACTATCAAAGTGCATTCCACTCTCTACAATCTCCCATATACTAGGATAGAGAGAGAACAAGTGACTACGCATTTTGTGACTCCAAAATCCGTAGTCCTCTCCATCAAAATGAGGAGGTTTACCAAGTGGAATAGATAATAAATGAGCATTTGTACTTTGAGGAATACGAGAGTAATCAAAAGAAAAGTTCGAATTGACCGGTTTCCTTCTCTCATAGTCGTTGTGGACGTCGTCCTTTTGGGAAGAAGTAGACTCATCGTTGTCGTCGTAGTAGACGATCTCCTTGATGTGTCTCGTCTTCTTCTTCTTCCCTTCTTTCCGTCTATGGCCCGAGCCGGAGTCGATAGGCTTGTCGTCCTTCGACTCGTTGACGAAGGATTCCTTCTCCTTATCGTTGATCACGATACCCTTCCCCTTAGGATCCATCTCTTCGGGCGGTTAGTCCCTTTGTGAAGAGAACGGCTCTGATACCAATTGAGAGCACCTAGAGGGGGGGTGAATAGGTGATCCTGTGAAACTTGAAAACTTAAGCCACAAAACTTGGTTAATCGTTAGCACAATAATTGCCAAGTGGCTAGAGAGGAATCTTCAACAAAACACAATAACCAACAAGAAATCAATCACAGAGATGGCACGGTGGTTATCCCATGGTTCGGCCAAGACCAACGCTTGCCTACTCCATGTTGTGGCGTCCCAATGGACGAGGGTTGCAATCAACCCCTCTCAAGCGGTCCAAAGACCCACTTGAATACCACGGTGTTTTGCTTGCTTTACTCAATCCCGTTTGCGAGGAATCTCCACAACTTGGAGCCTCTCGCCCTTACACTTAAAGTTCACAAAGAAGCACGGAGCAAGGGAGGGATTAGCAACGCACTCAAGGCAAGAAATCACAGCGACACCACGCACACAAGTCGCAACGAGAGCTCACAACACAACTCAATGAGTTCACCACTCAACTAGAGCTCTAATTGCTATCGCAAAGAATCAAAGGCGTGGAATCGATGTCTTGGTGCTTAGGAATGTTGTAGGAATGCTTGGTGTGCTCCTCCATGTGCCTAGGGGTCCCTTTTATAGCCCCAAGGTAGCTAGGAGCCGTTGAGAGCAATCTAGGAAGGCTGATCTTGCCTTCTGTCGACTGGGGCACCGGACAGTCCGGTGCACACCGGACACTGTCCGGTGCCTGAATTCTTTCCATAAATGGCGCAGTCGACCGTTGGCAGCCAGAGAGCCGTTGGCGCACCGGACAGTCCGGTGCCTCCTACTAGCCGTTGGCTCGGCCACGTGTCCCGCGCAGATCGCGCGGCCGACTGTTGGCCCGGCCGACCGTTGGCTCACCGGACAGTCCGGTGCGCACCGGACAGTCCGGTGAATTATAGCCGTACGTCGCCGATGAATTCCCAAGAGCGACGAGTTCGCCTGTGAACGGCCCACCGGACAGTCCGGTGCACCACCGGACAGTCCGGTGAATTATAGCCGTACACCACCGTCGAAGTCCCGAGAGCAGCCACTTTGCTCGAGCCAGCCTGGCGCACCGGACACTGTCCGGTGCACCACCAGACAGTCCGGTGCTCCAGACAGAGCAAAGTCTTGGCTGCTCTAGCCAAGGCATTTCCAATTGGATTTTTCCTGTTTCCAGCACTTAGACACAATACATTAGTCTCTAAAACAATGTACTAAGTCTGAGAAACATACCTTTATCCTTGGTTTGTACTTTGTCCACCATTTTACACTTAGGCACTTGTGTTGGACACTAAACCACCAAAATACTTAGAAATGGCACAAGGGCACATTTCCCTTTCATCTCCTCGCCTATGGCTCTGCGCTTTTCTTCGTCGAATCGGCGCAGAGGCTGCTTCACGGGTTGGGCTCCAGCTCGGATATCCAGCGAGTGCTCGGCGACTTCCCTCGGTATGCCAGGCGTGTCCGAGGGACTCCACGCAAAAACGTCGGCGTTTGCGCGGAGAAAGTCGACGAGCACTGCTTCCTATTTGGGGTCGAGCTCGCAGCCGATCTGGATCTGCTTGGAGGCGTCGTTGCAGGGGTCGAGAGGGACGGACTTAACCGTCTCCACTGGCTCGAAGTTGCCGGCGTGGCGCTTCACGTCTGGCGCCTCCCTAGAGAAGTTCTCCAGGTCGGCGATGAGGGCCTCGAATTCGGCGAGGGCCTCGGCGTACTCCACGCACTCCACGTCGCATTCGTATGCGTGTCGGTACGTGGGCCCGACGGTGATGACCCCGTTGGGGCCCGGCATCTTGAGCTTGAGGTAGGTGTAGTTGGGGACGGCCATGAACTTGGCGTAGCATGGCCTCCCTAGCACTGCGTGGTAGGTTCCTCGAAACCGACCACTTCGAACGTGAGGGTCTCCCTTCGAAAGTTGGAGGGTGTCCCAAAGCAGACGGGTAGATCGAGTTGTCCGAGGGGTTGGACGCGCTTCCCGGGGATGATCCCATGGAAAAGCGCAGCGCCCGCCCGGACCGAGGATAGATCGATCCGCAGGAGCCTGAGGGTCTCGGCGTAGATGATGTTGAGGCTGCTGCCTCCGTCCATGAGGACCTTGGTGAGCCTGACATTGCTGATGATGGGGTCGACAACGAGCGGGTATTTCCCCGGGCTCGGCACATGGTCGGGATGGTTGCCCTGGTCGAAGGTGATGGGCTTGTCGGACCAGTCTAGGTAGACTGGCGCCGCCACCTTTACCGAGTAGACCTCCCGACGCTCTTGCTTGCAATGCCGAGGCGTTTGCCACTTGCCCACCGTAGATCATGAAGCAGTCGTGGACCTCGGGGAACTCTCCTGCCTTGTGATCTTCCTTCTTAGCGTCGTCGAGAGCCTTGCCACCCTCCGTGGGTGGCCCGGCCTTGTGAAAGTGGCGTCGAAGCATGGCGCACTCCTCAAGGGTGTGCTTGACGGGCCCCTGATGATAGGGGCATGGCTCCTTGAGCATCTTGTCGAAAAGGTTGGCACCTCCAGGAGGTTTCCGAGGGTTTTTGTACTCGGCAGCGGCGACAAGGTCCGCGTCGGCGGCGTCGCGTTTCGCTTACGACTTCTTCTTGCCTTTCTTCTTGGTGCCGCGCTGAGTTGACGCCTCGGGAACATCTTCCAGTGGGCGGCCCTGGGGTGCTTGTCCTTCCGGAAGATGGCCTCAACCGCCTCCTGGCCAGAGGCGAACTTGGTGGCGATGTCCATCAGCTCGCTCGCCCTGGTGGGGGTCTTGTGACCCAGCTTGCTCACCAGGTCGCGGCAAGTGGTGCCGGCGAGGAACGCGCCGAGGACATCCGAATCGGTGATGTTGGGCAGCTCGGTGCGCTGCTTCGAGAATCGCCAGATGTAGTCCCGGAGAGACTCTCCCGGCTGCTGGCGGCAGCTTCGGAGATCCCAGGAGTTTCCAGGGCGCACGTACTTGCCTTGGAAATTGCCGGCGAAGGCTTGGACCAGGTCGTCCCAGTTGGAGATCTGCCCCGGAGGCAGGTGCTCCAGCCAGGCTCGAGCGGTGTCGGAGAGGAACAGGGGGAGGTTGCGGATGATGAGATTATCATCGTCCGTTCCACCCAGTTGGCAGGCCAACCGATAGTCCGCGAGCCACAGTTTCGGTCTCGTCTCCCCCGAGTACTTTGTGATAGTAGTCGGGGTTCGGAACCGGGTCGGGAACGGCGCCCGTCGTACGGCGCGGCTGAAAGCCTGCGGACCGGGTGGTTCGGGCGAAGGACTCCGATCCTCCCCGCTGTCGTAGCGTCCCCCACGCCTGAGGTGGTAGCCTCGGCGCACCCTCTCATCGAGGTGGGCCCGACGGCTGCGGTGATGGTGCTCGTTGCCGAGGCGACCCGGGGCCGCAGGCGCTGTGTTGCGCGTGCGCCCGGTGTGGACCGAGGCTTCCCGCATGAATCGGGAAGTCGCGGCGCGAGGTTCCGAGGGGTACCCCTGCCTTCGGGAGGCGGAGCTCTCGGCCCGTCGGACCGCGGCATCCTCCAGGAGGTTCTTGAGCTCTCCCTGGATACGCCGCCCCTCAGTGGTTGATGGCTCCGTCATCGCGCGGAGAAGTATTGCCGCTGCGGCCAGGTTTTGGCCGACTCCACTGGAAACCGGTGGCGGCCTCACCCTGACGTCGTCGGCGATGCGGTGCTGGAGGCCCTGGGGAGATGACGCACTTCTCCGGCTGGAGGTTGGCCCGCCCATTCCTGCCCGATGTCCCGGCGGATCGGCTCAAGTGTTCCTGCTCCCTCGTCGAGCCTAGCCTGCATCTCGCGGATTTGCTCGAGCTGTGGTCCCCGTCCCCCCTACCTGGCGCGCCAACTGTCGGCGTTTCGACCCCGGGGGGGCCCTGGACCGACGAGTAAATTGTTGTCGCATGCCCCAGCCCAGATGGGTCGGCGCGAGGCGGAACGCGAAGGGGGGAAAAGCAGCCGGAGGGAGACAGGCGTGGGAGGTGGAACCCGTGGCCTTCGTGTTAGCCCCGCGCCCAGGTCGGGTGCGCTTGCAGTAGGGGGTTACAAGCGTCCACGCGGGAGGGAGCGAGCGACCTTGCGCGAGCGTCGTCCCATCCTTCCCCGCGCGGCCAACCCTCTGTAAGAGGGCCCTGGACCTCCCTTTTATAGGCGTAAGGAGAGGATCCAGGTGTACAATGGGGGGTGTACCAGTGTGCTAACGTGTCTAGCGGAGGAGAGCTAGCGCCCTAAGTACATGCCATCGTGGCAGCCGGAGAGGTTTTGGCACCCAGTTCATGTGGTGTCGTGGCCGTCGGAGGAGCGCTGGAGCCTGGCGGAAGGACAGCTGTCGGGGCTGTCGAGTCCTTGCTGACATCCTCTTGCTTCCGTAAGGGGGCTGAGAGCCGCCGTCGTCATAGAGCATGCGGGGCGCCATCATGACTTGTTTAGCGGAGCGAGCCAGATGGGACGTCGGTCTTGTCCCCCGTAGCCTGAGTCAGCTTGGGGTAGGGTAATGATGGCGCCTCCTGTGACGTGGCCGGTCCGAGCCCTGAGTTGGGCGAGGTGGAGGCTCCTCCGAGGTCGAGGTCGAGTCTGTCTTCCAAGGCCGAGGTCGAATCCGAGCCCCTGGGTCGGGCGAGGCGGAGACCGTCGGCTGAGGCCAGGGCTGAGTCCGAGCCCTGGGGTCGGGCGAAGCGGAGTTCGTCGTCTTCCGGGGCTAAGCCCGAGTCCGAGCCCTGGGGTCGGGCGAAGCGGAGTTCGTCATCTTCCGGGGCTGAGCCCGTGTCCGAGCCCTGGGGTCGGGCGAAGCGGAGTTCGTCGTCTTCCGGGGCTGAGCCCGAGTCCGAGCCCTGGGGTCGGGCGAAGCGGAGTTTGTCGTCTTCCGGTGCTGAGCCCGAGTCCGAGCCCAGGGGTCGGGCGAAGCGGAGTTTCCTATGGCGCCTGAGGCCGGACTTGGTTGCTGACAGCCTCACTCTGTCGAGTGGCACAGCAGTCGGGGCGGCGTAGGCGGCGCTGTCCCTTTGTCAGGCCGGTCAGTGGAGCGGCGAAGTGACTACGGTCACTTTGGCTCTGTCGACTGGAGGGCGCGCATCAGGATAAAGGTGTCAGGCCACCTTTGCATTAAATGCCCCTGTGATTCGGTCAGTTGGCGTGGCGACTTGGCCAAGGTTGCTTCTTGGTGAAGACTGGGCCTCGGGCGAGCCGAAGGTGTGTCCGTTGCTGGAGGGGGTCCTCGGGCGAGACGTGAATCCTCCGGGGTCGGCTGCCCTTGCCCGAGGCTGGGCTCGGGCGAGGCGTGATCGCGTCCCTCGAATGGACCGATCCTGGACTTAATCGCACCCATCAGGCCTTTTGTCACACCCGGTTTTGAAGGTAAACCGAATGCGAACCATGTACGTGCCAGGATCAGAAATTCACGTACATAGCGATTACATAAATGACTCATCATAGCACAATGCTTCGAATTACAATAAAGAGTAAGTAATAATATTACAGACTAGAGTCATTTACATAATATAAAATCAAAGTACGCAAAATCGAAACGTAGCCAACGTAAACAACCCACCACAGGCAGCTGACTGGGGGAGGTCGCTAGCCTAATCCTCGAAATCATCAACGTCCTGGAACTCCTGGAGGTCCGCCTCGATGCCTTCTTCTTTACCTGAGCATAGATTGCACCAAAGGCAACCTGGTGTTTTGTGAAAGCAAGGGTGAGTACACATCAACGTACTCAGCAAATGTCCCGTTTGGCTGAGGTGGACTAGCTTTATGTGGAGTTAAGCTCAAGCAGTTGCTTTTAGTTGGTCAGGTATTTATTATTAGTGGAAGCCAAGTTTTAGTAATAGCCAACCCGTGAACAGCTTCCTCCTCGAGGAACATCATGATCATCATCGAACCAAAAACATTAATAAAACCATTGAGTCTCGAACCAGCTGTATCTCTAATCAAAGAGGATCCCAAGGCTGCTCTTAACCGTGAGCACGGCTGATATATCAGTTTCACTACCCTCTGCAGAGGTCGCACACTTTACCCATGAGTCATGATTCCCTTTCTGCCCGGGGAGAGCTAATCCCCATTGACCACTACCTAGGTGGTCCGGCAGGGTATCACTACGTAGCTGTTACAAAGATTCCCTAGAGATCATAGCTGCCCGTTAGGTTTCTCCAGTTTGATAAACACAGTACCCCTCCCCGCAGGAGAGTGACTAACAAAAAGCAAAACGAAAGAACCTCGGCACTCAGCCTCGGCAGAGCAAGCACTGTGCCTGGACCCCATTGACGGCACGACGGCGAAGCAACTACACCTCTAGTTCCTCTAATTATTTAGCTAAGGGTGCCCCATTTCACCCTCATGGTTGCACTGTTATCCCGGGTGGTCTCTCAACGAACAGGTCCTTACGGAGAGGTACTCAGGAAACAGCCTAAGCCCCCTAGAGTATCACAAGATCATCAACATAATCAGGATAACAGTATCGTATCATAAATAGTCACATCATGTTCATTGATTAGGTTAAGGCAATAGCAAAATGCTAATCATAATAATAACCCAAAAGGTCATCAAGGATAAGGTAAAGTATAAAGCTAGTCAATCCTTAGGTTTCAATTAAGTAATGCAGGAAAGTGAATTATAAGTGAATAGGACATAATGGGTCAGAGGACACTTGCCTTCACCAAACTGCTGATCAGAGACCTCCTCTGCAACTTCCTCGGGAAACACAGACTGCTCGTTGTCTACGTAAAGTAATCATTCACACTATGCACTTGGGAAATAACAAACAAAAACAATATACCAAACATATGCAGCAGAGAGATCACAAGTTCATCATAGAAAAGGGATAGGCACTCTGGTATTCCCTAGGTCTGGGGTAGAGGACTATACAAAGTGAGTCATTATCCACTAATCAGGTTTAAGTCAGTGGTGGGATTAAATCATTATCTGGTTTTAAGTTCCTAAACTTAGGTATTTAAGTCCATAAACTTAAGTGCTCCAACTTCTATTAAAGTCTACTATCTTTTATTTACCTCAAATAAGGTTCCAATAACCTTAATCCTATCCTAATGATTAACCATTAATTGGGACATGGAAACAGCAGGGAAACATTGCATAAACAGATAGATAATAATATTATGAACATTTTGCAATTTGAAGCACCTAATTTGGAGTTCATATGGCAAAGTTATGAATTTTACAAGTTTAGGGGTTAAAAATATACCCTAAGGACCTATTTTGAATTAAATAAAAGGCCCGAGGACCTAACTGCGAGAAACCAGGGACGGCGGGTTCAATTTCCAGAAAACAGAGGGGTTCTTTAAGAAAATGCGCGGGCGAAGGGGTATCGGGCTCCTACAGCCGTTAGATCTCGGGCGAACGGCCAGGATTAGATCCTGCGGGCGGGCGCGCGGGCGCGCGACAGCCTGAGTGGCTGACAGGCGGGGCCGGCGGGCAGCGCGAGCGCGGGGCGGGCTGACAGGCGGGGCCCAATTAGCAGGGAGGCGGGGCGCGGGGGAAACGGCTCTGGGCCGTTGGATCTCAGGCGAACGGCTGAGGTTGGGTTCGGGCTATTTGAAACAGAACCGTCCGATCTAAGATGGACGGCGGAGATGGGGCGGCTGGCTTATGTCTCCTTCCCCAGCTAGCTGAGGCGGCGGCGCCCGTCCCCGCGGCGGAGAACTCGCCGGAGACGAGGGGCGCGGGCGCCCTGCGGGTCCCCGAGGCGACCCGAGTGGCCGGGAAGGTTGGGAAGGGCACGGGGAATCCTTTGGTGGGGTCTGGGTCGGGGCAGGGGCACCGGAGGGGGGCGGTCTACGGCAAAGCGACTCGGCGGCGGCGTTGAACAACTCCGGCGAGGAATTAAGCGCGACAGAGTGCAATAGAGGGGAAGGGAGAGGGCCTGGGAGGTTCCTTACCTCAAGGCGAACTCCGGGGACTCCTCGGTGACGGCGATGACGCGACGGTGGCCCAGGGCGACGGTGGCGGACCCCCGCGACTGCACGGCGAGCGGCGGGTGAGCGCGGGCAGAGAGAATTAGGGAGGGGAAGGGGAAATTGGAGCGCGTTCCGGGTTGCGGACGTCGGGGCGAAGCTCACCGTGGCAATGGACACGGCGGAGCTCCAACGGCGGCCGGGAAACGAGCTCGGAACGGCGGGGTTTACGGTGGCGGCGCTCTGGCGTGCGCGCAGCGAGGGAGAGGTGGAAGAGAGAGGCCTGCGGGTGCGCAAATGAGGGAGGGGGAGATGGCGAGCGAGGTTCGGGGCTCAAGTGGCCAAGGGCGAGGTGGGGCGAGCCCCACGCGCGACGTGGGCGCGGAGAAGGCGGGCGCGCGCAGCTCGGGCGGCGGTTACGCGAGGACGAGAGAGCTGACAGCTCGGGCTCGCGGCGCAGAGAGAGAGAGAGGAGAAAGCGAGCGCGGGCGCGAGGAAAGCGGGGCTGACGGGCCGGGCCCGCGGACAGAGAGAGATAGAGGCGGGCGCGGGGAACGGTTGCCTGACGGGCGGGACCCGCGGCGCAGAGAGAGAGGAAGGCGGGCGCGGAGACGGCGGCCGCGCCGACAGGCCGGGCCCGCGGCGCAGAGAGAGAAGAGGGGAGGAGGGCGCGCGCGCGGGATGGGCCTGATGGGCCGAAAGGCCGAGGGGGGCGGGGGTGTGGGCCTTTTTCCCTTTTCTTTTTATTCTGGAATTTGCTTTCTCTTTTCTTTTTATTTTCTCCATTTGATTCAAATTCAAATAAGCCACAAATTCAAATTAGACCTTTTGAGAATTATGCACCAAACAAAAGTGAAATCCAGGGTTCAACATGATGCAACAATTCACCCCCCCCCCTTAGGGTTTAACCTATCACACTATTATTACAAATAAAATAAGCACTTTTCTCCTATAGAAATGAGAAAGAAAAGATTGGGGAAGGATGAGAAAAAGGAAGTAACACCTGAATTTGTGAATATGAGCAAAGAAATTTTATACCCCCAAATTCAGGGTGTTACACCTTTGCAGCTTTGTGCTGATGGGGGTTACCAGCTGGGATTTAGGGGTCTTGAGGGTACCCCTAATTATGGTCCCCGACAAGTATATGTCATAAACTGGTTCTAACGAGCCTATCTGAATGGCTGTTGTAGAGATACTATACTTATGGACGAAATAAAGTATTTAAATCAGTTTTTTATTTCCATACATGCAACAGGAAACAAATACGTCTTTTAAATTTTGCGCATGTAAATAGAAACAAACTTTACCAATGCAGGTGATGGAAACCGTACGAGGGGTCTAGCAACCAGGCTAGTCCTAGTCAGATGGTGCAGCCTGGAGCTTCCGGTATATGTTCAGAAGCCCATGGCTTCTAATATACATTGTCATATGTCAAGTACAAAAGAATGCTTAATAAGATCTTCGGGCACAAGTTTATATTTCAATATATCTCATCAATATTTGTTCACATAACTACCTATATTAATTTATATTTTCTTGCAAAATTTAGCGAGATTTAGCGAGCACAGGTGTGCACCAAAACGATACAGAATTTCTATCTGACATTATATAAGCTGACAGTGAAATGTGAACCGTTACTTTTAGAAACTTTACTTATATGCTTCAGCTATTTGTGTTCGTGGTACAAAGAAGTCAAAGGTACTGACAAAGGGGTCCGCTGGTGACTTCTTTGCCGAGTGCTAGTCTGGTGGACGCTCGGTAAAGAGGAAAACTCTTTGCCGAGTGTTGCCTAATACGCTCGGGAAAGAGACACTCTTTGCCATGTGTCACCTAATATATTCGGCAAAGGCTCCATCGTCGTTACCAAGCGCCGTGATGGCAACTTTTTTTGTCGAGTATCTGTTGACACTCGGCAAAGTACTCGACAAAGAAGTCGTTGCCGATGTACAATTTGTCAAGCTTTCTTTGCCAAGTGTCATGCTCGACAAAGTCTTCACCGAGTGTTTTCCAGGTTTGGCAAGTATTTCAGACACTCGGCAAAGAAGCCATTTTCGGTAGTCAGCCCAGGACTACCAATATATATACATTGTGATATGCCACGTACAAAGGAATGCTTAATTAAGATCTTCGGGCACAAGTTTATATTTCAGTATATCTCATCAATATTTGTTCATATAACTACCTATATGAATTTATATATTTCTTGCAAAATTTAGCGAGCACAGATGCGCACCAAAACGATACAGAATTTCTATCTGACATTATATAAGCTGACAGTGAAATGTGAGCCGTTACTTTTAAGAAACTTTACTTATATATGCTTGAGCTATTTGTGTTCGTCGTACAAACGTAGTCGTAGCTGCTAAGTAAGATAATAACTGTGGTAGTAGACAGCATAATCTTGTGCTCTTAGTAGTAGGATTAGATATTTGATGCTGCATAAAGCTAGATAGATAGATAGATAGATAGTACATAGATAGATAATTATTATTCAATCGCTTAGATCCTAAAATTTTAGTCGTCCCTTTCAGGCATTCTAACCCTTTGAGATATGATTCTTAATGGCAACTTGGACGAAAGGCTGCCCCTACATGTATATATGTGTATTATCAGGGCATTGCTTCGTGAGGGAAAAATATATATTGCTTTAAAGTGGTCACAATGGGTGGGTGCACATCGATCATGCGTGATAAAAAAAAGGAATTCATATATACTGATTAGGTATGGAAGTTGATTAAAGCAGCTAAAACTCCTTTCAGCTAGTGTAAAGGAAGGAAAGAAATCATGAGCGGTGGATAGATACACCCTAGTACAATGTCTGTGTGTTGCGGCGGCACACCGCACACCAATCATATTTGATTGTATACTGTTGAATGTGGGCCTAACCAATATTAATATTCAATAATAGTCAATGCTACAGGGCCACTTTAATGCTATAGTGTACTATTACTTTAGTATCATACTGGAAGTTTAAGGGACAATTCACTCAACTTAAATAGGTGGACCGTTGGTGCATCTATAGAGAAGCTGAGAAAAGGATGAAGGACTACCACGAGCGCGCGTCGCCGGTCGGGCCGTGGCCGTGGTAGATCGGACCTTGGTCCGAATATTCCTTCCTAACGGTTACGTATTTTGCCTAGAGTAATGGCTGTCAGCTAGTAACATACGACATTCTGGGTTGACAGAACAATACACACGTATGACATTCTCAGATGTGTTGCGTGCAGCCCATCCATGTCCCACCTTCTGCGAGCACAAAGATTGTGGGAGAACAGGCCCTCTAGAATCGTCGTCCGCAGAGAGACACTTGCACGGGTGTTCCTCGTCGTCGACGCCATTCGTGGGACTGCACTGCGTACATCTGTCTGCGTCGACTGTGTACGACTACATCGAACATACACACGAGATGTCTCGTGTGAATGGAGCCACTGATGCCTTGAGCATCGGTCCCTCCGCAGGGTACACTATGTTCTTAGTATTTATGCATATTTTACTATTGTTTACTGTTTATGTGAGTAGTGATACACGTATGCACATATATGCCGTCACATACATAACTGTGGTTTTCTGGATTAAATTAAAACTGAAAATGTCTATTTGTCCAACAATCCAAAAACCTGATATTAGGCATTTTCCTGTAAGATGATATTGCTGCTGCGTTAAAACCAAGTGAACCTTTTGATGGGACATTCTACAAGAGGATGTGTAGTAAGATGATATTGTGGTTGACTGCAATGAACTGTTATCATGACGCATAGGGGAAACCCGAACAGTTGACACCTTAGGGGAGAGAATGTTCGACGTTGCCGATAATCTATTTCGAGCCGCCGTGATTGGGGCTCTTGCCAACAAGTATGTTGATTCTTATCTAACGTGCACATCTGCAAAAGAGTTATGGGATGCATTTGATGAAAAGTTCAGTGTTTCTGATGCTTGTTAGCGAGTTGTACATCATGGAGCAGCTGTTTGACTACAAGATGGTTGAGAATCGTCCTGTAGTTGAACAGGCTCATGAAATACAAGCACTGGCTAAGGAACTCGAACAGTTCCCATGTGTCTTGCCTGACAAGTTCGTGGCTGGAGGTATTATCGCTAAGCTGTCACCTTCTTGGATGAATTTTGCTACCACTGTAAAACATAAGAGACAAGAGTTTAGCGTGGCTGAGCCTATTGGATCTTTTGATGTTGAGGAGAGGGCGAGAGCAAAAGACACTCGTGGAAAAGGAGTTGAGACTTCTAGTGCCAATATGGTACAAAGGAAGAACTCCAATGCGTTACATAATAATAAAAGGAAGAATAAGCAACAAAATGTCACGAAGCCCAAGTAGGCAGCCTCATTTATAAAGAAGAACAAAGGAGCTGGTTTCTTTGTTTGCGGGAGTATCGATCACTGGGCAAGCGCGTGTCCAGACCGCAAATTTAAGCAAGAGAAAAAACCAGCTCAAGAGAAGAAAACAACAAACATGGTTGTTAGCGAGACCGCAGAAGGAACATCGGGGTATGGTAATCTTTTACCTATTGTTCTTTCAATGTGTCAATCCCCTGAGTAGTGGGCTGACACTGGTGCTAACATTCATGTGTGTGCTGATATTTCTTTGTTTTCTTCTTATCAGTGCAAAGGGGTTGGAGCCTTGCTGATGGGGAACAGATCACATTCGCGTTTTCTTGATGTGGGTACAGTCATTCTGAAGTTTACTTCGGGAAAGACGGTGCTATTGAAGAACGTGCAGCATATCCCCTCCATCAAAAATAATCTTGTTAGTGGCTCGTTGCTATGTCGAGATGGCTATAAACTTGTGTTTGAGTCCAATAAATGTATACTATCAAAGTATGGGACATTTGTTGGGAAAGGCTATGACAGTGGAGGCTTGTTCCGCTTATTTTTGCATGATGTGTGTAATAAGTCTGTGAACAATGTGATTTCGAATGAGTCGTATATTTGGCATTCACAACTTTGTCACATCAATTTTGGTTGTGTCGCAAATTTAAATTTAATCCCGAAATTTGATTTAGTCAAAGGTTCTAAGTGCCAAGTGTGCGTGCAATCTAAGCTACCTTGCAAGCCTCATAAGGCTGCGGAGGTGTCACACCCGGTTTTAGAAGGCAAACCGAATGCGAACCATGTACGTGCCAGGATCAGCAATTCACGTACACAACGGTTACATAACCGAACATCATCACACAGTGATCAAATAATAACATAAAAGGGTAATAATAGTCGATTACAACATATGTCTGAGACGTCCACATAGTCTTTACAATAATCAAAGTGCGGAAATGAAACGTAGATACACGCGGCCTTCACAGGCAACCGACTGGGGGTTGCCACTAACCCACGCCTAGAACTCATCGTAATCTTGGAACTCCTGGAAGTCTCCTTCCACGGCTTCATCTTCTCCTGAGTAGTGGTTGCAATGCGGACAACCTGGGGATGGGGAGGGGTTTGGTGTGTAGAGCAAGGGTGAGTACACATCAACATACTCCGCAAGTATCCTGTTTGGCTGTAGTGGACTAGCTTTATGTGGGGGTAAGTCAAGCAGTTGCTTTTAGTTGGTCAGATTATTATTACTAGTAGAGAAAGCCAAGTTTTAGAATTAACCCACATTATTAACCCAAACATACTCCTTTCCAAACGGAAAGAGTACCACTTACCATTACCAGAGTCAATACCAAGGACCATCCATCTCATTGCCACCTGCAATCCGAACATCTCTGATCAAGTACCACTAATCACTGAAGCGCCCTTGGCTGCTCATAACCACGAGCACGGCTGATATATCAGTTTTCATACACTCTGCAGAGGTTGCGCACTTTACCCACAAGCTGCGATTCCCTTTCTGCCCGGAGATCATGACTCTCCATTGATCACTACCAAGGTGACCCAGCAGGGTATCACTACGTAGCCTTTACAAAGATTCCCCGGGGCTGTAGCCACCCGTTAGGTTTCCTAAATACACCGCACTCCTCCCCAAGGGGCGAACCAATTTGGCAGAGCGAGCCGCATACACCGAGCCCCATTAACGGCACGACGGCTAAGCGAACTACATCCCAGTTCCTCTAATTATTCAGCTAAGGGCATCCCATTCCACCCTCATGGTTGCACTGTTTTCCCGGGCGGTCATCCAACGAATAGGTCCTCACGGAGAGGCACTCGAGAAACCGCTCGAGCCCCCTTGAATGACACAAGTATAACATCATAATAAAGAAGGGAAACAGCGTATCATTGATAAATCTCATCATGTTCATTGATTAGAGTTGAGCAATAGCATAAAGCTAAACAATAATAATCCAACCCAGATAGGTAAACAAGGACATGGATAACAAAAGCTAGTCAATCCTTAGGTATAACTGTGAAATGCGGGAGGTGAATTAAAGAATGTATAGGACAAAGATAGGTCAAGGGACACTTGCCTCCACCAACCGACTGCTGCTCAGGGGCTTCTCCTGCGAGTTCTTTGGGCTCCTCAACCAGATCGTTCTCTATGCAAGCGCAAACATACATTCATCCATCCATTCGAATTAGGAAATAAACAATACACCATACAAGAGAGTAGATAAGTCAAATATGCATAAGATATGACATACGATATTGCATTCGCCATGGCTAGAAAAAGAAGAAAGAAGGTCTCGCAGTGGTTAAAGCTATACTCGAGGTGTATTACGAGTAGATGCGTAACTAATCATTACATTATCTAGTTCCATCGAGTTACACTAACAAGTATTAGTCACATGCACTAATAGAATTATGACTATTTTCAATTGATCAACCTTACACGAGGTCCAAGATTAGCTACATGAAATAACTAACGTAACCAATTTCTAAATTGAGTTTCTATTTCATTAATATGAACAACATGATTAGCGCGCATAAAATACACGGAGGGGGGGGGGGGTAGACGGGCACGTCTAGGGGAAGACGAGCGCGCCAGGGGCACGGCGAACCATGCCAAAGCACCGCGCGCACCACACGAGCACGCGTGCGCAAGGCCGTGCTGACGCGTTGCGAACGGGTCACGCACACGCCGGGGCCGAGCTGCGCACGCGCCGCGCTACGCAGGGGCACCACGTCCGCGCGAGCCGAAGCCGCGCCGGGCCGGGGCCACGCTGCGCAGGGGTGGGGCGAGACGTCGGGGCCAGGCTGAGGCCGAGGGCGCACGCAGGGCACCGTGCCACGCGGGGCAGGCACGCCGCGGCCGGAACGAGGCGAGGCCGGGGCGGGGCGGGCGCGCCGCGGGGGCCGCCGAGGCCGGGGCGCCGGGGTCGGGGCAGGGGAGCTCGTCGGGGTGGGGAAGAAAACCGGGACGAGGCAGGGTGCCGGGATCACGGGCCGCACCGGGGAGGGCGGGCGCGAGCGCCATGGCCAGCGAGCCGAGCCGCGCCACGGCCGGGGCAGGGGGCCGCGGGGGCGCGTCGCGCAGAGAGGGGCCGCCAAGCCGGGGCGAGCGCGCGGAGGAGGGATCCGCGCCGCGGGGGAAGGGGCTAGGCTCGCGCCGAGGAGGGTGCGCCGCGCCGGGCGGGGCCGAGGCTGGGCCGCGTGCCACGGCCGCGCCATGGGAGAGGGAGGGGGAAGCCGAGGGACACCGGGGCCGGGCCGCGCCGAAGCCGGGACGGGGCCGAGGCCGAGGGGGGCGGGGCGGAACGCCGGGCGGGCGCGCCACCGCGCCGAGGGGCGCCGGGGCGGGTCGGGCGGCGCTAAGGGTGAGCCACCACGGCCGGGCCGCGCCCAAGCCGGGGAGGGGAAGGGGAAGGCGAGAAGAGAGACGGGGAGAGGGCTTACCGCGCGGGGAGGGGCGAGGGCGGCACCGAACGGGGCAAGGGGCTGTGCGGGCGGGGGTGGGGGTCGTGCGCGAGGGAGAGAGGGAGTGGTTTTTTGGGGAGGGGAGAGGGATGACAGGTGGGGCCCATGGGGGAAGGCGGCGGCGGTTCCAACCGCCGCGCGTTCCACGTGCGTGGGGAGCGGGGGGGAAGCTGGGCCGCGCAGGGGGGGAAGGGGAGGGGCGGCTGGGCCGCGCGAGAGGATGGGGCGGCTGGGCCGCCGAGCCAGCCGGCCCACGGGGGAAGAGGGGAGGAGGGGGGCGGCTGGGCCGCGCTAGGAAGTCGGCCCAAGAGAGAAGGGGGGTTCCTTTCTATTTATTTCCCTATTTTCCATTATCTATTTCCCTCTAACCTTCTACTAAGTGCATTCTTTATGGAAACCAAGCAAACACTCACAAGGAAAAGATGTGTGGTTCGGCATGATGCAACGACCAAAGAAAATATTTTAAGGGTTTACTTACACCAGCTATCGAGCTAATTCTCGCTATAACTTTGGAAAAGATCAAGATTTAGCGAGGAGAAAAGGAAAAAGGAAAGGGTAACACCCGAATTTGGCGAGTGAAGAAAAGAAAAAATTCAACTCCAAAATTCGGGGCGTTACAAACCTATCCCCCTTAAAAGAATCTCGCCCTCGAGATTCAAGGTTAGCAAGCAAAGAGCTCAGGGTACTTGGCCATCAGATCATCTTCACGCTCCCAGGTTGCTTCTTCCTCAGAGTGGTGATTCCATCTGACTTTGCACATTCTGATAGTCTTCCTTCGGGTGACTCTGTCTGCAATCTCAAGAATTTGCGTTGGCTTCACAATATAGGTCAAGTCCTCCTGGACTTCAAGACCTTCCACTGGCAACTGCTCTTCTGGCACATGCAGGCATTTCTTCAACTGAGACACATGAAAGACATTATGCACAGCAGACAAATTTTCTGGCAAACTGAGCTGATAAGCCACTTCTCCACGCCTTGCGAGAATCTGATACGGACCAATGTAGCGGGGTGCTAGCTTGCCCTTGACTCCGAATCTTCTGACTCCTCTGATCGGTGACACTTTCAGATAGACAAAATCTCCAACCTCGAAACTCAGATCTCTTCTTCTTGTGTCTGCATAACTTCGCTGCCTTGATTGCACTATCTTCAGATTCTCCCGAACCATCTTGATGTTCTCTTCAGCTTCAAGCAGAATGTCTGGCCCGAACACTTGCTTTTCTCCAGGCTGATCCCATTGCAACAAAGTTCTACAACTCCTCCCATAAAGCGCCTGAAATGGTGACATCTTCAAGCTGGCCTGGTAACTGTTGTTATAGGAGAACTCTGCATAAGGCAACCTCTTGTCCCATCCGGACTGATCTTGCAACGCACATGCTCTCAACATGTCTTCGAGGATTTGATTGGTTCTTTGGGTCTGACCATCTGTCTGTGGATGATAGGCTGAGCTGAAATTCAGATGTGTACCCAAGGCTTCATGCAACTACTGCCAGAACTGTCTGCGGAGAACTCTGCATAAGCCAATCCTTCTTTGTTGATTATGTGACCCAAGAATAGGACTTGCTCAATCCAGAACTCGCACTTGCTCAACTTTGCATACAGCTGGTGCTCTCGCAATCTCTACAATACCATCCTCAAATGATCTGCATGCTCTGCTTCGCTTTGAGAATATATCAGAATGTCATCAATAAATACCACCACAAACTTGTCAAGATAATCCATGAATACACTGTTCATCAGATTCATAAAGAAGGCCGGTGCATTGGTTAGACCGAAAGACATCACAGTGAACTCATACAACCCATACTTGGTAATGAATGTCGTCTTCAGAATGTATGAAGGTTGAATCCTAAGCTGGTGATAACCTGACCTCAGATCTATCTTTGAAAACACGCTGGCTCCTCTCAATTGGTCAAACAGATCTTCTATTCTAGGCAAGGGGTACTTGTTCTTGATTGTGACCTCATCAGAGCTTGATAATCGATACACATCCTTCTGGTGCCATCTTTCTTCTCCACGAATAGGACGGGGGCGGCCCAAGGCGAGGTGCTTGGCTGGATGTAACCTTTCTCTGACAGCTCGTTGATCTGCTTCTTAAGCTCAACCAACTCTGGTCCAGATACTCTGTAAGCTCTCTTAAAGATGGGGGCGGTGCTAGGAAGAAGCTCTATAGCAAACTCAACTTTTCGCTCTGGTGGCATACCTGGTAAGTCCTTTGGGAACACATCTGGGAACTTGGACACAACCTTGATAATCTCAAGTGGATCTGCTTCACTGCTATTAACAGCCATCTGATAACAACTTCCTTTCTTCGGCTCAGGCGGGACTAACTCGGTCACCACTTCCTCTCCTAATGGGGACACCAACTTGATTGTCCTCTTATCACAACTGATAACTGCCTGATACTTATCTAGCCAATTCATCCCTAGGATGATATATATTCCCTGAGTACCCATTACTATGAGGTTAGCGAGAAACGCTATCCCCCTTATTTCCACACATACATTCAAACAAATGCTATTGGCTCGAATTCTACCACCGGCTGAGTCAATTTGAATGGGGGTTAACATGGTAGTTATTGGAAGATTATGTGCTTCTACCCATGATGTCGTAATGAATGAATGCGTTGCTCCAGTATCAAATAACACTTCTGCAATATGGGAGTCGACTGGAAACATACCTACTATCATGCCGGGGGTCTCCTGAACTACTTCAGCCTCCAAATTGTTCAGTCTCCCATGGTTATAGCGTGGCTGAGAGCGGTTGCCTGCTCCAGGCTGAGACACATTCTGCTTTGCTGGGGCATTGGGGCCTGACTGCTGTTGGGTTGCCTTCTTTGGGCATTGCATCACCCAATGGCCTTGCTCTCCACAGTGGAAACATGCTCTGTTTTCGCCTTGAGCTGGGGCTGCTTGACTGTTCTACTGGTTCGCTGGGGTAGGAAGGCGAGGTGCCTGCTGATTCTGCCTCTAGAACTGACCTCCTCCTAACTGATTGTTCTGGCGATTCTGATGCTGATACTAAGGATACTGCCTTTGAAACTGCTGTTGCTGAGGTGGACGCTGGTTCTGCCTGAACTGCTGAGGTGGATTGCCTGAGAAACGAGGACGATTGCTGCTTACGCTTCCTCTCTATCATGATTGCTCTGTTAATCAGGTGCTAGAATGTCGGGAAGGTATGATTCATCAGCTGATACTGAAGAGGGTCAACCAAGCCTCTCAGGAAACGAAACTGTCTCTTAGCGTCGGTGTTGACATCTTCAGGAGCATAGCAAGACAGTTGCAGAAACCTATCCCGATACTCACTAACAGACGATGACCCTTGCTTGAGTGCCAGGAACTCCTCTTTCTTCACTGTCATCAGACCTGCAGGAACATGGTACTGACGAAAGCTACCTCTAAACTCTTCCCAGGTGATGGTGTCGGGGTTGGCATGGGTGGCAAGATAAGACTCCCACCAAGACTGAGCTGCTCCTCTCAACAGACGGGGACCATACAGAACTTTCTCCCTGTCATCACACTGAGCAGTATGCAACTCTCGCTCCACAGTGCGTAGCCAGTCTTCAGCATCCATGGTGTCAGAAGAATGAGTGAATGTTGGGGGATGACCTCTCATAAATTCAGCACGCTTGTCCCTAGGCATCTGAGGCTAAGGTGGTGGTTGTTGCTGCTGCTGCTGCTGAATTGCGGCCAAAGTCTGACCGATGGGTTGAACTGCCTAAGTCTGCATCATGAACATCTGCTCGATGGACATCGTGGGCGGGGGTGGCAGCTGCTGCTGCTGGGGTGCCTCATCCTGCTGAGCTGCCTGCTCCTGCTGAGCACGCCTTCCTCTTCTGCGCTTGTTTTCTGACATCTGCAGAATGCAACCACACATCAGAACTGAACTTGCAAATGTTGCAGCATAGAAAATAGTATAGAATTCTCCACAACACTGAACAGATGAGCATCTTCACTGATCTCCAACACAGACCAACACAGCCTCTCAGATAAAGAGGAAAGTGGAATGAAAGGCTTCCCAACTAGATAACTAACTTCATTAACATATAAACCAAAATGCAGGGGGGTACCCACACTTTGGTGACAGTCATTACAAAGATCCAAATCAAACATAGTTCATCATGACAAACATAAAAGCACAGGATAAGCAAACTACCCTATCTAACTAAGACTAACTAAGAGCGAGACTAACGCTAGGACTGAGACTGAGACTAAGACCAAAACTTCTATATTAAGCATTTATTACAAGACTCAACATTGACGATCTATGGTTCTAAGTCTATCTTGGTCTTGCAGTTGGGGTTGCCATAAGACTGGTGTCCACGCCGAGGTGAGCGATACGGGTGCTGAGTCCCGACGGGAGCGGGGGAACCATCATCCAGGTGATGACGCTCCGCGCGCTCAGCCCGCAGCTGGGCAATCTCAGCACGAGCCCTACTCAGCTCGTCTAGCGCATGGTCCAGCTCCGTGTTTAGCACGGCAGCTAGGTTGACTGTGCTGCTCAACCTAGGATTGTCCTCACCAACAGGTGAGACGATCATGCCTCCTATGCTGCCAGATGGACAGCGGGGGTAGTACTTCAGGTTGAGACCGTCGGCTACCCCGTCGAGAACCGAGCAGTAGTGCAAAAGCGCACGCCGTGCGGCATCTTGCATGGCCGCCTCAGCTGAGCCCCGTTCAGAGATGGAATAGTGCTCTGAGCAGACCTCAGCACCCTAGAGACTGTTCTCCGGATGGCGCACCAAGCAGGTCGCCTCCCAGCGGTCCGGGTAGACCCCGCGACTATGCTGGAAGACCACACAGCGATACTCGATAGACCAAGTATGCCGATCAAGTGCCCGACGTAGCAGGGTGTCGAGCACATCGTGGAAGTGACACCCGCGAGCAGCGTCGCGAATGATGGGTTGAGCAACCCATCCTTCCGGCTCCTGGTCAGCAGAAAAGTCGGTGTCGTGGCTCGAGCTGTTGTCGCCACCTCCGTCGTCTGGGTCTCCTCCAGCAGCTACTCCAGGGGCTGGGGCGCTCAGTGGTGGTGCAGGGGGCGCCTCCAGCGGAAGCACAGGGGAGCAGCTCCTCGCAGACTCTATCTCTTGCTGGAGCGAGAAAGAAGAGCTCTACTGCTCCTGCTCCTGTCGTCGACGCTCCTGCTCCTCATGCAGGCGGTGGTGCAGCCTCTCCAAGTGGTTGGACTGACCGGTCACGGGACGGCGAAGAGGACGCTCCACGAGACGGGAGGGTAAGAAGGGGATGATAGACTTCCGTGCAGTGTGTCTAAGACAAGCCATCTACAAAAGACACCACAAGCATAAGAGTGAGAACAGAACTAGTATGACCAGCAAGTAAACTATCAATAAATAAGGAATGAGAATAAACAAAAAATTTAGCACGGTGTAATATATAGTAGAACATAGTTTTGGTCGATATGACCAACTTTTGAAGGGATACCAAAGTCAAGGTAGGAATAGGGGTCTATAATCCTTAGAACGACCATTCTATTCTAGGTTAGCGGTCCTACAGTCAGCATGGCTTTGATACCGCCTATGTCATACCCGGTTTTACAAGGCAAACCGAATGCGAACCATGTACGGGTCAGGATCAGCAATTCACGTACACAGCGGTTACATAACCGGACATCATCACACAGTGCTCAAATAATAACATAAAGGGTAATAATAGTTGATTACATCATATGTCTGAGACGTCCACATAGTCTTTACAATAATCAAAGTGCGGAAACGAAACGTAGATACACGCGGCCTTCACAGATAGCCGACTGGGGGTTGCCGCTAGCCCACGCCTAGAACTCATCGTAATCTTGGAACTTCTGGAAGTCTCCTTCCATGGCTTCATCTTCTCCTGAGCAGTGGTTGCAATGCGGACAACCTGGGATGGGGAGGGGTTTGGTGTGTAGAGCAAGGGTGAGTACACATCAACATACTTCACAAGTATCCTGTTTGGCTGTAGTGGACTAGCTTTATGTGGGGGTAAGTCAAGCAGTTGCTTTTAGTTGGTCAGATTATTATTACTAGTAGAGAAAGCCAAGTTTTAGAATTAACCCACGTTATTAACCCAAACGTACTCCTTTCCAAACGGAAAGAGTACCACTTATCATTACCAGAGTCAATACCAAGGACCATCCATCTCATTGCCACCTGCAATCTGAACATCTCTGATCAAGTACCACTAATCACTAGAGCTCTCTTGGCTGCTCATAACCGCGAGCACGGCTGATATATCAGTTTTCATACACTCTGCAGAGGTTGCGCACTTTACCCACAAGCCGTGATTCCCTTTCTGCCCGGAGATCATGACTCTCCATTGATCACTACCAAGGTGACCCAGTAGGGTATCACTACGTAGCCTTTACAAAGATTCCCCGGGGCTATAGTCGCCCGTTAGGTTTCCTAAATGCACCACACTCCTCCCCAAGGGGCGAACCAACTTGGCAGAGCGAGCCGCATACACTGAGCCCCATTAACGGCACGATGGCTAAGCGAACTACATCTCGATTCCTCTAATTATTCAGCTAAGGGCATCCCATTCCACCCTCATGGTTGCACTGTTTTCCCGGGTAGTCATCCAATGAACAGGTCCTTATGGAGAGGCACTCGAGAAATCGCTCGAGCCCCCTTGAATGACACAAGTATAACATCATAATAAAGAAGGGAAACAGTGTATCATTGATAAATCTCATCATGTTCATTGATTAGAGTTAAGCAATAGCATAAAGCTAAACAATAATAATCCAACCCAGATAGGTAAACAAGGACATGGATACCAAAAGCTAGTCGATCCTTAGGTATAACTGTGAAATGCGGGAGGTGAATTAAAGAATGTATAGGACAAAGATAGGTCAAGGGACACTTGCCTCCACCAACCGACTGCTCCTCAGGGGCTTCTCCTGCGAGTTCTTCGGGCTCCTCAACCAGATCGTTCTCTATGCGAGCGTAAACATACATTCATCCATCCATTCGAACTAGGAAATAAACAATACACCATACAAGAGAGCAGATAAGTCAAATATGCATAAGATATGACATACGATATTGCATTCGCCATGGCTAGAAAAAGAAGAAAGAAGGTCTCGCAGTGGTTAAAGCTATACTCGAGGTGTATTACGGGTAGATGCGTAACTAATCATTACATGAGCTAGTTCCATCGAGTTACACTAACAAGTATTAGTCACATGCACTAATAGAATTATGACTATTTTCAATTGATCAACCTTACACGAGGTCCAAGATTAGCTACATGAAATAACTAACGTAACCAATTTCTAAATCGAGTTTCTATTTCATTAATATGAACAACGTGATTAGCACGCATAAAATACACGGGGGGGAGACGGCCACGTCTAGGGGTAGACGAGTGCGCTAGGGGCACGGCGAACCGTGCCAAAGCACCGCGCGCACCACGCGAGCACGCGCGCGCAAGGCCGCGCTGACGCGTCGCGAACGGGTCGCGCACATGCCGGGGCCGAGCTGCGCACGCGCCGCGCTACGCAGGGGCACCACGGCCGTGCGAGCCGAAGCCGCGCCGGGCCGGGGCCACGCTGCGCAGGGCGGGGCGAGACGCCGGGGCTGGGCCGAGGCCAAGGGCGCGCGCAGGGCGCCACGCCGCGTGGGGCGGGCACGCCGCGGCTGGAACGGGGCGAGGCCTGGGTAGGGCAGGCGCGCTGCGGGGGCCGCTGAGGCTAGGGTGCCGGGGTCGGGGCAGGGGAGCTCGTCGGGGCGGGGAATGAAGCCGGGACGGGGCGGGGTGCCGGGGTCACGGGCCACGCCGAGGAGGGCGGACGTGAGCGCCATGGCCGGCGAGCCAGGCCGCGCCACGGCCGGGGCAGGGGACCGCGCGGGCGCGTCGCGCAGGGAGGGGCTGTCGAGCCAGGGCGGGCGCGTGGAGGAGGGAGCCGCGCCGCGAGGGAAGGGGCTGGGGTCGCGCCGGGGAGGGCGCGCCACGCCAGGCGGGGTTGAGGCCGGGCCGCGCGCCACGGGGGAGGGAGGGGGAAGCCGAGGGACACCGGGGCCGGGCCGCGCCGAAGCCGGGACGGGGCCGAGGCCGAGGGGGCGGGGCAGAACGCCTGGCGGGCGTGCCACCGCGCCGAGGGGCACCGGGGCCGGGTCGGGCAGCGCCAAGGGCGAGCCACCACGGCCGGGCCGCGCCCAAGCCGGGGAGGGGAAGGGGAAGGCGAGAAGAGAGGGGGGAGAGGACTTATTGCGTGGGGAGGGGCGAGGGCGGCGCCAGACGGGGCAAGGGGCTGCGCGGGCAGGGGTGGGGATCGTGCGTGAGGGAGAGAGGGAGAGGTTTTTTGGGGAGGGGAGAGGGATGACAGGCGGGGCCTACGGAGGAAGGCGGCGGCGGTTCCAACCGTCGCGCGTTCCATGCGCGTGGGGAGCGGGGGGAAGCTGGGCCGTGTGGGGGGGAAAGAGGAGGGGCGGCTGGGCCGCTGGCTGGGCCGCGCGAGAGGAGGGGGCGGCTGGGCCGCCGAGCCAGCCGACCCAAGGGGGAAGAGGGGAGGAGGGGGGCTGGGCCGCGCCAGGAAGCCGGCCCAAGAGAGAAGGGGGGTTCCTTTCTATTTATTTCCCTATTTTCCATTATCTATTTCCCTCTAACCTTCTACTAAGTGCATTCTGTATGGAAACCAAGCAAACACTCACAAGGAAAAGATGCGTGGTTCAGCATGATGCAACGACCAAAGAAAATATTTCTATGGTTTACTTACACCAGCTGTCGAGCTAATTCTCGCTATAACTTTGGAAAAGATCAAGATTTAGTGAGGAGAAAAGGAAAAAGGAAAGGGTAACGCCCGAATTTGGTGAGTGAAGAAAAGAAAAAATTCAACTCCAAAATTTGGGGCGTTACAGGAGGCGAGGAACTTGGCACCACTAGACTTAATACATTCCGATTTATGTGAGATGAACGGAATATTGACTAAGGGAGGCAAACGATATTTTATTACTTTTATCGATGATTCTACTATATTTTGTTATGTGTATCTTTTAAAGTCAAAAGATGAAGCTTTGCATTATTTTAAGACCTACAAAGCTAAAGTGGAAAATCAACTCGAGAGGAAAATTAAACGGTTAAGGTCTGATCATGGTGGAGAATATTTTTAGGTGATTTTTCTGATTTTTGTGTGGAACATAGTATTATTCATGAGAGGACACCACCATATTCACCACAATTCAATGGGGTTGCTGAGAGAAAGAACTCTACTCTAACTGATTTGGTTAACGCCATGTTAGAGACTTCGGGACTATCTAAGGAATGGTAGGGTGAGATGATCTTGGCAGCGTGTCATGTCCTAAATAAAGTTCCCACAAAGAACAAAAAATCACACCATTCGAGGAATGGGAAAAGAGGAAATTAAATATCTCATATTTGCGCACCTAGGGTTGTTTAGCCAAAGTGAATGTGCCAATTAACAAGAAGCGCAAATTAGGACCGAAAACTATTGATTGTGTTTTCCTTAGGTATGCTTTTCACAGCATTGGATATAGGTTCTTAATTATAAACTCTGGAGTACCGGACATGTTGGTTGGTACTATTATGGAGTCCAGAGATGCTACGTTCTTTGAGGACGAATTTCCCATGAAAGCTACACATGATACATCTAGTGATGAACCACGATACCCCATGAGAATTTTATTCCAGTAGAATACACTAAGGAATCCCATATACATAATCATGTGGAAGATGACAATGTATCAACTCGAAAGAGTAAGAGACCAAGGATTGCAAAGTTCTTTGGTGATGATTACATTGTATATCTTATGGATGACACCCCAAGTACCATTGAAGAGGCATATTCCTCTCCTGATGCTGACTTTTGGAAGGAAGCAATAAGGAGTGAAATGAATTCTATTATGTCTAATGCAACTTGGGAGGTCGTGGAGCGTCCTTATGGGTGTAAGCCCATTGGGAGTAAATCGGTGTTCAAGAAAAAGCTTAGGTCTGATGGTACTATTGAAAGGTAAAAGGCGAGGCTTGTTATTAAAGGCTATTCACAGAAGGAAGGTGAAGATTTCTTTGATACTTATTCACCTGTGGCTCGATTGACCACAATTCGTGTGTTACTTTCTCTGGCTGCCTCTCATGGTCTTCTCGTCCATCAAATGGATGTTAATACAACATTCCTAAATGGAGAGCTTGATGAGGAAATCTACATGGAGCAGCCAGCTGGGTTTGTAGCAAATGGTCAAGAAGGCATGGTGTGTAAATTATTGAAATCTTTATATGGCCTAAAACAAGCACCTAAGCAATGGCATGAAAAGTTCAATAGAACTTTGACATCTACCGGCTTTGTTGTGAACGAAGCAAACAAATGTGTATATTACCGGTATGGTGGGGGCGAGGGAGTAATTTTATGCGTGTATGTTGATGACATTCTAATCTTGGGGACGAGTCTTGGTGTGATTAAAGAGACAAAAGACTTTATGTCCAATAATTTTGAAATGAAAGATTTTGGAGAAGCTGATGTTATTCTTAACATTTAGCTATTGAGAGAAGGCAATGGTGGGGTCACACTTGTGCAACCCACTATGTGGAAAAGGTTTTGAGACGCTTTGGTTATAGCGAATGTGAACCTGCTCCAACACCTTATGATCCTAGTAAGCTATTGAAGAAAAATTGAAGGATAGCTAGGGATCAATTGAGATATTCCCAAATAATTGGTTCACTCATGTACTTAGCTAACGCTACGAGGCCTGACATCTCATTTGCTATGAGCAAACTTAGCCGATTTGTTTCAAATCCGGTAGATGGTCACTTGCGTGCTCTTGATAGAGTTATGCGCTATCTAAAAGGTACTATGAGTTTAGGCATCCATTATACCGGGTACCCAACAGTACTGGAGGGTTATTGTGATGCAAATTGGATATCTGATGCTAATGAGATATATGCCACAAGTGGATATGTGTTTTCACTTGGAGGTGACGCTGTTTCATGGAAGTCCTGCAAGTAGACCATCTTAACGAGGTCGACTATGGAAGCAGAACTCACATCATTAGATATCGCTTCAGTTGAGCCTGAGTGGCTTCGAGAACTCCTTATGGATTTACCGATGGTTGAAAAACATGTGACGGCTATTTCTATGAACTGTGATAATCAAGATAAACAGTTCTAAGGATAATATGAAGTCGACAAGGCACATAAAGAGGCATTTAAAATCTATCAGGAAATTGAGAAACTCTGGAATAATAGCGTTGGACTATGCCCATACGTCTAAAAATCGGGCAGATCAATTTACTAAGGGGCTATCATGTAGTGTGATAGATAGTGCATTGAGTGAGATGGGCCTGAGACCCACCTAAAGTTTATCGTAGTGGTAACATGTTCTATGTGATCGGAGATCCCGTGAATTAGAATGGTGAAACAAGCTAGTGGTAGACTGAGAGGAAAGACCCTTAATAAGGTTCATTTCAGATGCACATCTTTCCTTACTGTAAGGTAGGTTGGTGTTTACACCTTAATATGTTTAAAGTGGCTTTGTGAAGCAACGATGTTGTCCTACAGAACATCTTTAGAGGAACATACCTATATGGGTTAACTGCTAGTCATAGTTTATGAGATCTGGGTGGTCTCTAGCTATGGAGTTTGACTTATATGCTCCAACCAGAGGGGATTCACTCGGCAACCTAGTACGTGTAAAGAGTTTAGGTGAAAGTTATTCCACGCAAAACTACCAATTCATGGCCTAGTCCATTGTGTAGTTGTGGTCAAGTGTAGTCTAGATTCTAGGTGGATGTTCAACTTAACAGTCTCCATCGAAACACTAGTATATCAAACATTTGAGATGATGAGAGCATTTTAGTGTGACTTAGCATTTGGTGGGGATTGTTGAATTAATGTGGACCTGACCCATATTAATATTCAATAATAGTCAATGCGACATGACCACTTTAATGCTACGGTGTACTAGTACTTTAGTACCATACCGGAAGTTGAAGGGACAATTCACTCAACTTAAATAAGTGGATTTAGGGTTTAGGGTGTACTTTAGAGCTACCGTTACTGCCACTTTAATACTAGTACTTTAGTACTGCCACACGCGCGCACGCCGCTGGCCGGGCCGTGCTGTGGCCGTGACCATGGTAGATCGGACCTTGGTCCGAATATTCCTTCCTAACGGTTGCGCATTTTGCCTAGAGTGATGACCGTCCATTCGTTACTGGCAGTTTCTTTTGTTATGGCTAGTAACGGACGAGCTGTAATGACTGTCATCTAGTAACGGACGTCACTGATGGCGTCAGTTTCTGGCTGGCTATAACGGTAGCTCTGATGGCGACCATTACTGTCAGTTGGCCTCCCTCTACGCGTGTATATATACGAGGAGGGGAGGCTGCTTCTGGGTTGACAGAACAGTACACACGTACGACATTCTCAGACACGTTGCATACAGCCCACCCCCGTCCTACCTTCTGCGGGCATAGAGAGTGTGGGAGAGCATGCCTCCGAAATCGCCGTCCGCAGAGAGACACTTGCACAGGTGTGCGGGCGATCAGGTTTTTGGGGAGCGTACTCGCGACTGCTCGCTTCGTCCGCTCCACCAGCGCTGATCAAGTTCCTCGTCACCGGCGCCGTTCGTGGGACTGCACTGCGTACATCTCCATGCGTCGACTGCATACTACTACATCAAACATACACACAAGATATCTCGTGTGAATGGAGTCACTGATGCCTTGAGCATCGGTCCCTCCACAAGGTACACTCTGTTCTTAGTATATGTGCATATTTTACTGTTGTTTACTGCTCATGTGAGTAGTGATACACGTATGCACATATATGTCGTCACATACATCACTGTGATTTTCTGGATTAAATTAAAACTGAAAATGTCTATTTGTCCAACATATAGTTCAACGACTATACGACGACACGTGAGAGTCTAGTGGCAAGCGAGTGCGATGGACCCTTCTCGTAAAAAATAAATATAAAATTAAAGTGGACTCTCCCTATAAAAAATAATTTTAAAATTAAAGTAGGGCATATGACCCATATACTAGATATTAAATTGCTGATATTGTAGTTTATATTAGCCAAAAGACTAAGAAAGGTATGAGTTGAAAAGGAGACTTGTCGCTTTTTATAGCCAACTCGTTCGTTGTCCTCCTTCAACTAGCGAGTTGTATATCCAGGAGCTTTGCGTTGCGTTTGGTTTCGTGTTGTATTGAGCTTGGGTGTTTTCAAAAGGTCTGTCTAGGAGGTAACAGCCCACATCATTTGACGACGCACGACGACGGTAGACCGCAAGTTAGATTAGAAAGAAATATAAGGATTTTTTTCCAAAATGGACGACGGTACAAACCAATAAGATTTGTGCTTTATAGGAGTACAAAAGAGATAGCATGATGTGCCTTGTTCTCTCTGATCATGAAACCCTTTCGCTACCTTAAAAAACAGGCTTCATCTACATTATCGATAGCTCATCACACTTGACCACACCATTCATCTGTCCAGGCCTCCAAAAGAACTCCAATCATATAACAACTAGGTTTTTGGTAAGGCTGTTGTTTACCTGTTGATTGTTTGTAAAAGTCATCCACTTCTACCATAGTTCACCATATGGGTATTAGAAATGTCATCGATCTAGTTGATATGTATAATTCTATCCAAATGTCATCATCAACTGGTGGTGTATATTATTAAGTGTGGAATTGCAATATTGATGAAAAACATCTTATACAAATATAAGGATATCATATAAATAATAAATAATCACATGTCTAATAAATCCCTAATAACACAAGACCAGGAGATTCTCATTTCCGAAACAGTTGTATAAAGGCAAAGGATGATTTTATAGCAAGCGGTTCTTTCAAAGTCCAAATTGATGAGCAAATTAATAAATTTTGGGAAGATATCAGGTTAAGAAACTAGCCTTTTAGAGAGGTATATCCTAACCCGTATCATATAGTGAGGAGGAAAGACGCGCAAATGTCCTACGGACTGTATCACTTAATATGTCATTTAGGAGACGGTCTCAATAAAAATCAGATCTTTTGGATTGATTTAGAGGGTGTTTGAATGCACTAGAACTAATAGTTAGTTAGCTAGAAAATTGCTAGTAGAATTAGCTAGCTAACTATTAGTTAAGTTGCTAAAGTAGTTAATAGCTGAACTATTAACTAGGTTGTTTTGATGTCTTTAGCTAATTTTAGTAGCTAACTATTAGTTCTAGTGCATTCAAACATCCCCTTAGTATCAAAATTTGTGTCAGTTCACCTCATAGATGTAAAAGATATATTTCGGTGGAATCTTAATAAGAGTGACTTGTTCACAGTCCGATCAGGCCATATGTAGAACATTGATTAGATAGGGAGTTTTCCCCCAAAAAAAACTCTCTAGAAATTAATAGTTCCACTAAAAAATAAAACTTTCCTTTTACCTACAACAGGGGAGTCATTTTCACTAAAGATAATTTAGCAAAATAAAATTGGCAAGGAAGTGTTAGCTGTTGCTTTTATAGTTCCATTAAAACTATCCAACATTTGTTTTTTAACAGTCACTTTGTGAGTTTTGTTTGGAATGCAGTGCATATCACTTTTAGGATTTAACCACCTACCTACTAGCTTCTCTAATCTGTTTGGTTCTTGTCTAAATGGCTTAAATCTTAAGCTTAGAAACCAAATCAAGCTAGGGGTTACTGCAGTTTGTTGGGCGTTATGGTTGAATAGAATAATATGGTATTTAACAAGGCTAAATCTAATACTTGTATTCATGTAATTTTTAGGGTGACTTTATCTGACAGTGGTGCCTGCTGTACATGGAGGAGTGATCACTGTTCAAGAATGTGTTGCTGAAACTGGGAGATTTGTATTATAAGATTCTCTGTGAGGTTTGGTTGGAGACTTGGAACTTCGGTAATCCAATTTAAGTTTATGGCATGTTTGGCAGCTTTATTAGTGAATTTGAAATCTATCATACACAAATGAAGTGTTTAGTTACACAACAATTCCAGATCTTTTGATTGAAATAGTATGGTTTGTCCTTCGAAAGAAACCACGGATGCACGGTTTGGAACAAAGTATCAGACCAACGAGCTCGTGGTCGGGCTCACTGCCCAAACTCATTGGCCAGGGCTCCCTGTCCAGGCTCCGATCCTCCATTTTATAAAAATCAATCAAAAATCTAAGAATCGAATTCAAAAAATGACTAGCTATAGATGCTGAGGGGGAGTTGACATCCTCAGATCCATCTCATTTGTACAAAAGCTTGAAAAAATCATTGATAGAAATCCATCACATGGATCTAAATATCTAATAATATAACATCCATTATTCAGAGTTCCTTAAGCGAAGAGCTCCTCCACCGTTCGTGGGGTCTTGTTACTGCTCCTTGTATCTGTCTAGTCTAATTTTTTTACATATAATTGGTAGCTCAAAAAAGTATAGAAACATAATGCAATATTCAAAATATAAAATTGACCGTTCTTTATATTGCAATGTGCCAATGGCAATGTTGTACAATTGTTTGTTTGTCTGTTTGGCCTAGTTAATGTCTTGGACAACTCGTAAACTCTGTAAAATTGTATATATCGTTGAAGCAATAGTGTTGTAGTATTCACATTTATCTGATTGTGTATTTAAAAAAGTACTGATAATTATTAAGTAGTCAGATTACATGCACATTTTATGTTTTCTTATTGGAAGTTGTTGGCGCTGATCTGGGTGCCAAACACTAAAATGAACCACCTAGCGGTGCTCTTTGCGGCAGCGCGGACGATCCACGACCTGTGCGCAGAAGCGGATCCTCCTCTGCACGCTTTCGGACGGTCCACGCCTAGGACCAAACTGTCCGTGATGGCGCAGAGTCTTCTTATCTGTGAAGAACCCTAGAACTCGCCTCATGGTAGATCCTGACGCGGAGGAGAGTTCCAGGTGTTGCTCCGGGGTCGGCAGGCCACCTAGGGCGTCCCTAATCGGCGTAGAGTCGAATAAGGATGGTTGTGGAAGACTAAACTAAATATAAAATAGGGCTAGATTACTCCTACTCCTAAGGAATGGAAAGAACAATGCAAATAAGATAAATTTGATAAGAAGATTTGATTGGATTGATTGTGAGGGTTCAATCGGTCGTATCCCATCATCTATATAATGGGGGGTCTGGATCCGTTACAAGCAAGTTCTCGAGCTAATCCTGTGGCATATATACTGTCAGCACCCTTCGAGAAACAATAAATCTCACGGGTCATTTTGTTTCCGAAGTAAGAACTAAGCCTGATGCAAGTCACCGACTTTTTAATCCAATAGGGTGATCATTCAATAGAGCTCTAATGTATAAAGGTCGTTTTGGATTACATCTTTCTCGACCATGACCATCCGATCAATGGTTCAAAAGGTATAGAATAGATGTGCCCCCCAACCTGAGTAGGCAAAGGAACTATGCATATAATATTAGTTCCATGTTTGAACAGGAAAACATGTCGGCAGTGAATAGGCCGGTGGAAAGTACCATGGAATCATTGGACAAACAAGCGATATTTGTTGTGTCGCCTTTTGGGCCATTTTATTTGGACTTGTTTCCTTTGCGGGTGATCGGAGTTGCTTCGTTGGCCGGTTGCAAGGTACGGCCTTTTCAAAAGTAGGGACGGCTTTAACTAGCTGATCAGAAGTTTTAGATGATTTTTTTCTTCGACATACATGTCTCTGGTTATCGATGCTTGAAGACGCGTGGATGATGTGGCCTCTGGTTGCTAACCATCCGGTTGAGTAAGCCGTACTGTCCGCGTTGGCTCCGGATTGTCCAGGCATAGACGTCGGGCTGTCCGCGATGCACGAGACATGGAGCTTTGATCGGCTGCTCGATCGCCCTTGCCCCCTGATGCCTCCATCTTATTAGTCTTCTTGCCCGGAGCCTTTTGAGTGACCACTCCTCGTGACATATTTGTCGTGCAAGGATCACCAATGATGATGCCATTGCCTTTGTCCTTATCTGCCACTTCAGGCTAAACCAAGACTTTTTATTTGTTAGTTCTATTATATTGATAGGAAATGGTTTTGTCTCCACTTGCATCTACTAAAAACTCATTCGGCCCTCACTTATGGTTGATTGTATCTGTCGACAAAAAACATTATAATCATTGGTGGCATGGAAAAAAATTATGTCACTTGCAGTAAGCATGTCTCTTTAATTCATCTAGAGGAGGAAGAGTATGAGTTACTTTAATGTTGCCATTTTTTACTAGTTCGTCAAATATTTTATCACACTTAGCAACATTACAAGTAAATTTAATTTTTTATCAATTCTTTTGAACCAGTTGTAAAGAAGAACAAGGTGAAGATTTGGCCAATTCTTTTAAACAAGTTCAGCGGTACATATATCTGCAGATTCATCATCCGAATTATCATGCTCTACTAGACGTATAGTATGGCCGGTCGATTTTGATGTCTCTTTACATCGGCTTTCACAAGCCAAAGCCCACTAATGTAGCTACGCTATCGAAAAGAACTGGGTGTCATCTATTTTTTTCTCTTAAGATAGCAACCCATTAAAAGTCAGGCTTGCTAGTTGTTTGTCCGTGACATGGATTTGGAAGCATCGGTTTCTAGTGTCCTAGAACCTTTGGGTATAGTCATTAACCAATTTTATGTTCCCCTGTCGGACTAAAGCCAAATCAACTAAGTCGAACTCAGGCTCTCCTGAGAAAAAAGTGTTCATGGAATGCAGTACCAGTAAAGGACAACGAGAATAAACAGACATGCTAGGCTTCCCTAACAGCCAATTCCTCTAGGTGCGCTAAAAATTGGCTGCGTGTGCGTGTTTTTCCCGTTTTCACCAAAAAAATTAGAGAAATCTGGTATCATAGTCCCTTGTGGATATGGCACGGTGTCAAATCGATGATTTTATGGTTTCCGATATGACTGACCCTATATGGCTACACTTAGGCCCTGTTCCAATCTCTCGAGATAAACTTTAGCAGCTTTTTTTAGCTACTTTTAGCCATTTGTAATCTAAACAGGAGAGCTAATGGTGGTAATTGAAGCTAAACTTTAGCACTTCAATTCATATAGCTAAAGTTTAGCAGGAAGCTAAAGTTTATCCCGTGAGATTGAAACGGGGCCTTACGCCGAGCCTTCCTCGGAGTAGTTTAGCCATTTCTTCCCTAATTTTATCACTACAAGAATATTGACCTTCTATGACGTTCTGATGGTATTATAAGCGTCATAGAAGGTGCGTAATTAAAGGTCTTCTGTGACGAAACATAAAAAATTATGACATTTCTAAGGAGGAATAATATTAGGAACGTCATTATTTATTATGTTTCATCATAGAAGAACTTTAATTACGCACCTTCTATGACGCTTATGATACCATCAGAACGTCATAGAAGGTCAATATTCTTGTAGTGTATCCATAGCACCTAGTGGCAAGCCACCGGTCCTTTGGAGAGGCTCATTTGGTCGGGCATTGCTATGCTGGCCTTCCTGTCATGGCTGATCAAGAATGACGCTCAGCCTATGATTGCATGATGCGATATTGCTCTGATATATAGGGGGAGGAACATATTGTTGTTGTGGTATACAATAATTTGGTGTGTTTTGCGCCGCAACTGGTTTTGCATATCTGTATCCTTACGGTCCGATCAAGGTAACCGGACGGTTCGGCGCAATGACGGACGGTCCGTCGATATACCCGGATGGTCTGGTCGTGTTTGCTACCACCGGGGGACACATGGTGGTCTTGGCGTGGGTCCGGACAATCTGTTAGGGAGAGCCGAACCGTCCGCATTAAGGTCGAACGGTCCACGATTAGATGCGGATGGTTTGGTCATATCTAGAGTCGCTAATCTATTAAGCAGGGACGGCGGTGGTGGAATTTGCCCTAGATATGAATTTATCTGCATACCATACAATGGCTGGGGCTGTGAATCCCCATTTGTTGTCGATGTATTAGACATAGATATCCTATTGCTAGTTTCGTATGACAGAAACTATGAGCAAAAGGTTTCTTAAATATGCGTGTTAATTTTCTAATTGTTTCTTCCACCCCCCCCCCCCAATATGCTACTTCATTTCATCTCGTTGTTTCTTAACAGATTGGATGTCGTCAAATTTACTTACATTTGAGATTTGAATCAAAGGTAGGAAGGATGCAATTTCGATCTCTCAATGTTTGGTAACCTTCTGGTGGTGATCCACCGTGAAGTATGAAAATAATTTCTCTGTCATCTCCTCCTCAGCCTTGGTGCTATGGCGACGTGCGTCCTCCCTCACTTGACTCATCAAGTTTTATATAGTTGTTGTTCATCGGTCGACAGGCTTTCGACAGCCGACCTAAGTATATTTTCTGGGGAGATATCGATGTGATATTTAGAACCGACCATTTGAGGGCCTGATTTTTAGTAGATCGAGACACCTGGTCCCCAGCGGAGTCACCAAAAAGTATCTTGGTGCCGATCTAGGTGCCAAACACTGGAATGAACCACCTAGTGGTGCTCTCTATGGCAGCACAGACGGTCCATAGCCCTGAGCCGGATGGTCCGCGACCTAGGCACAGGAGCAAATCCTCTCTGAACGCTTCCGGACGGTCCGCTCCTAGGACCGGACTGTCCACGATAGCGCGGGTCTTTTTCTCCGTGAAGAACCGTAGAACTCGCCTCCGGGTAGATCTCGTCGATGAGGAGAGTTCTAGGGGTTGCTCCGGGTTCGGCAAGCCACCCAGGGCGTCCCTAACCACCGTAGAGTCAAAGAGGGATGGTTGTGGGAGTCTAAACTAAATCTAAACTAGGGCTAGATTATTCCTATTCCTAAAGAATGGAAAGAACACTGCAAATAAGATAAATTTGATAAGTAGATTTGATTTGATCGATTGTGGGGGTTCAATCGGTCGTATCCCTTCATCTATATAATGGGGGAGGTCTGAACTAGTTACAAGCCGGTTCTCGAGATAATCCCGTGACTTTTGCTAACAAATCCCGCAAGAAACTTGGTACTCTAACTGATTCTACGCACGCGAGGACCGCCCGCGCTGCCACCACGGACTATCCAGACCACGGACCATCCAGCCTCAGGGCCGGACCGTCCTCAGGCACATTTGGTGCTCAACAGAAGTGTACCTTTCACTAGTAGAAAAAGGGTCAAAGCCTATGGGACGATATATTTTTACATACGGATTCGATTATCAACCGCCTGTGCTATTTTTTGTGGCGGTTCCTTAAGAAAACCGCCACTAAAAATCATATTTCTACAGGCAGTTCCTTAAGAAAACCGCCTGTAAAAATCCATGATTTCTAGTTACGGTTTTCTTAAGGAACCGCCTGTAGAAATAGTTTTCTAGTAGCGATTTTCTTAAGGAGCCGCAACTAGAAATCATTTTTATCCTTAATTTTTTGAGTTTTTCAAACGACCTCGTATGATAAAACTACCAAAATAAAAGTTGTAGATCTCTAAAAGTTATGAAACTTTGTAGTTGACAACTTTTTTATTTGAACTCATTTCGGTTCTCAAAAATTGAATCTAAGTATTTCAAATTTTGCAAACTACCTCGGATGAAAAAAGTGTCAAAATGAAAGTTGTAGAACTTCAAAAGTTATTCAACTTTGTAGTTGACAACTTTTTTATTTGAATTCATTTATGGTCTCAAACAAGCAATTTACACTCAAATGATTGTAATATGTGGACAAACAAACTATAAACTAGACACAAAGTATGTTATAGGCGGAGTGGTAGTGGAGGGTACACGCGAGGGTGAGGTCGACGGTTTAATTCTTAACAACCGCCGTAGCGCGCGAATTTTGCGCGAAAAATGCCGCGACTTGTTACGTTTAGTTTTTTTGTTGTTTTGCGCGAAAACGGGTGGGATGAGTCCTCTCCTAAAATAATTTTTTTGTTGTTTTAAAACCCGTTTAATGTTTCTAAAAATATTTTTTACTAGCGGTTTGCTTAACTCAACCGTCACTGGAAATCGATTTACACTGGCAGTCCTCAGTTACCCGCCTGTAAAAATAATGATTTTTACTGGGCCCCTAACACCGATGGTTCTAAGAAACGTCAATAAAAATAGGTTTACAACTGTTACTATAGAGCTACTTTGTACTAGTGTTTATGAAAGACAGTTCAATCATACATGGCACATAGGTGAAAACAAAAGACTGATAGTGATAATAAGAATTGAAGGATTCATGGTCCTGCTTCATCCATCCCTATCAATCACTCCACATAACTCAATGACTTTTCGATCGAGGGAGAGATGAGAAAGAAGACGAGTGCTAGTGCAGGTCAATCCATTCATGATCAAAAAGTAGGAGCACTCAACGACACTGAAACTAGAGCTAGAGAGTAAAAAAACGTCAGCTTTTTTTCTGTTGTCTCTAGCTAGTCCCGCAAAACTTCTTTCCAATTATGACCATCTCATCAGTGTCAAATCATCTTATATTCATCAGTACTGAGGAAAGGCACAAAACTCTTCTTTTGCATATTTTAGCTCATAACCTCAGTTCTACTGCACAAAGATGGTGGGTGGGATGAAAGGCGCAACTTTTGGCAGTGATCTAGTGGCCACAGGAATTAGCTTCCTCACTATGTTATCTTGTCAGCTTCATGTGCAACCAAGCTTTCACAGAATAAACAGCCGGCCAAGTAGCTTATCGTATTACCAAACTGACCACACAGATAGATAGATAGTTGATGCCGTTGAAATCGACAGGAACTTGTAGTTAACTTCTTCGACTGTTTGGCATCGCTAAGGAACAGGTTTACTTTACGTTTTCTATGCTTCGGATACATACATTGTTGAATCAGTCAGACCTTAGACCCCAACGAACACTGCAAATAAAGGAGGATTCAATCAACAACACTATATGATCCAAACAGTGGCTCACCATTTGCCTAGAAAGGCTCACCTCCTCAAACCAATGTATGTTCCCCCTTTCCACTATGCAGAACATTCATTTGGTTACAAACACCTAAAACAAAGCGCTAGCTCACCAAGCACAATCGGTTCTATCAACCAGTACATGCATGATAAAAGGGTCGATAGTCATGGTCGATAACCATCAATAGTAATTTGCATAATTGGTCATGTAGTCTGTTTATACACCTTTGAAATTCTGAAAATGAATTTGAATTTCTCTCATCACATGTAACTATTTTCTACACTTAAGGAGAGGGACGAAGTTATTTTTTATGCATTAATCATTTACAAAAAAAAAAGTATGTGTTCAAACTTTGCCAAGATGTTTCTCTAGTTGTATATAGTTTTTTTTACCAAGATTCAAATTTAAAATTTGAAGTCATTTGCATTTTAATTTGAATTTTAAACTCAAAATCTTATTGTTGAAAATAATAGAGATAAAATTGTGCCCCGAGCCGGCCTAGTAGCTTTCGGCTCTAGAAAGCACAACGTGCCCGCAAGCCCGCACCCTTCGGTCGCTGACAAGCGGGGCCACCCCATCAGGCGCAGCCACATGCCCCCGCTCGGTAGATGATAGGTGTGCCAACTGCCAACCTTGCCAGCGCCTTCTCTCTCCAACACGCTCAGGAGCTGTTTGGTTTATGGCTAACTGCGCCACACTCTGCCTAAGGTTAGTCGTTCGAATTGAATAACTAACCTTAGGCAGAAAAGTTAGGCAAAGTGTGGCAAGTTAGTCAGTGAACCAAACCAGTCTTTGACTAGTGCGGTTACCTTTTCATCTCGAACCCCCGTCCTTTCCTCCGTTGTTCACCGGTGGACACGCGGTTGCTAAACTCACTCCCGCGAAGCTCGATCGGTTTCCCCGTGCCGTTAGTCGACAGTGAAGGTTCCGCTCGACATCCCAGGCACCTTTCCCTGCTTGTTCCTTTTTCGATTGATGCCCACTAAAGCTGAGGGCATCTCGGCGACTATCAATGTCGCCCCGCCAGCATCGCCCTCGCCATCGCCCTTCCTCCACATCCCCTTCTCACCTCACCAAAACTCTCAGCCACCAAACCAACCCACACTCACCACCAATGCCAACGTCGTCGTTCCTGAGCTCCCGAGGAGTGATCCATTGTCACACCTGGATTTAAGGGCAAACCCAGGTGCGAATCAAATGTGTGCTAGAATCAAGTCTCACACATATGATGACTCATGGTACAGAAACGAATATCACATCTTTACTATATAATAGGATGTAGGAAACGGGTGACGCCTAAGAGGGGGGGGGTGAATTAGGACTTCTAAAACTTTTACTAAACTAGGCCACAATTAAATCCCTAGAGCAAAACCTATGCAAATAATCAAAACTAGAATGTGCAAACTAGGTTTTGTCTAAGTGTTGCTATCTCTACCGCAAAAGGCTAAGTTTCAATCTATACTAAATAAGTATGACTACAAGATTGAAACTTAAATGCTTAATATAAATGCGGAATGTAAAGAGCTAAGTAGAGAAGCAAACTCTCGTGGATGACGCCGGTATTTTTACCGAGGTATCCGGAACCACGCAAGGTCCCGACTAATCCTCGTTGGTGCCCCTACGCAAAGGGAAGCCCACGCGAGGGCCAAGCACCACGGTCGAGTAACTCCGTAGAGAGCCGCGGGCCTTCTCCACGCGCAAGTGGTGCTCCGCTTCCGGCTCCTCTCGGACGCTCCCCGCCGTCTCCACTATCGAGCTTCCGGCCGAAAACGCCGCGGGCCTCGTTCCCTCCGGTACACGGTGGCGGCCGTGACACAAACGCGGTTGTCACGGTCTCGCAAGACTCTCGCCCCACTCGGTACAATTACAACGACTCACGCAAGAGCCGAGGGGTTGTGTGGTTTTACAAAACTCACTCAACTAACTAGGATTCACCTAGAGCAAGCGCTAAAGCGGTCTAACTAACCTAAGCACTTCGCACAGCACCTACGCTAATCACCGAGTGATTCTATTAAGCACTTGGGTGTTTGAGCTCTTGGAAATATGCACTATGTGTCTTGGTATGTTGCTTGGGCTCTCACACTTGAGAATGGCCGGTTGGGGTGGTATTTATAGCCTCCAAGCCCCCAACTAGCCGTTGGACAGAAAGCAGCAGCTTTCTGTCGTCGGGTGCACCGGACAGTCCGGTGCACACCGGACACTGCACTGTAGCATGTCCGGTGCCGCCACGTCAGCCGACCGTTGGCGCCTGTAGCAGTCGACCGTTGGATCCGACCGTTGGATTCGACCGTTGCCGTCTGCCCGTTGGCACACCGGACAGTCCGGTGCACACCGGACAGTCCGGTGCTACAGCCAGAGAGCGCCTGCCTGCGACCTCTCTGCGCAGACTGCCCGGGACTTCACCGGACAGTCCGGTGCACACCGGACACTGCGCTGTAGCATGTCCGGTGCGCCACCAGGCGCTGGCTGACAGCCCTTTTCCTTGGAATTCTTCGCTGATTTCTTTGGGCTTCTTTGTTCTTGAGTATTGGACTCCTACGCATCTTTTTATGTCTTCTTTTGAGGTGTTGCATCCTCATTGCCTTGGTCCAATTCTCTTCGCATCCTGTGAACTACAAACACAAACACTAGAAGACTTATTAGTTCACTGATTGTGTTGTTCATCAAACACCAAAACTCAATTAGCCAAAAGGCCCGGGGTCCATTTTCCTTACAATCTCCCCCTTTTTGGTGATTGATGACAACACAACCAAAGCAAGCAAATAATACAAGTATTTGAATGAAAATATGCAATCTACTTGCTAAGATGCATGATTGTCCCCACAAAGTGATATTATGGACTTAAGCCTCCCCCTAACTCCATAATTCACTTACTTCCTATTTTTGGACCAAATAACCAAAACCACTTGAAAAGCCATTTGAAGATATAAAATTTTAAATTGGTGGTGTTTGGTGTTTGATATAGTTTTCATTGCTTTGGTCCCTAAACTTCTCCCCCTTTGGCATCAACCACCGAAAAGGAAGACATTAAAAGCATGTAGGAAGTAAATAAAGGCTTGCCCTCATCAAGAATTGTATCAAATGATATCACTAGAAGGATATTAAATTAAACTATGTGAATGATACCACTTGAAGGAGTCCTCAAAAGATTACTCCCCCTAAATGAGTACTCTCCTTTAGAAAGAAGTTTCTCCCCCTTTTTAGAGATGAAGAAATACTCCCCCTGACAGAGATCCTCTACTTAGGAAAAAGCATGTGAAAAATAGAGGTGCAAGACATGATTTGAAAAGACTAACTTCCCTTATGCATAGGTAACAGAATATGAGTTAACTACTTATGCATTTTTGCAACATGGAAGCATATGATATGAAATATAGTCTAATCAAATAATGGAGAAGACATGTAAATGATACTAAATGTAGTCTCAAAAGATACCAATTGAAGATCAATGGCGAGCTTGAGAGACATAAGAGTTCTTGGAGATTTTGCAGTGGAAGATTGTTGTCTTTCTCCGGGGACTTCATTTTCATTACAATGAGACTATCACATGAAATAGACTTGAAAAGGTGTTAGTCTCAAAGTGTTAGATTATAGAGTAACCTCCCCCTAAAGGTGTGCATACAAGTTTTGAATACTTGTAGGAGACATGCACTTTGATTTGATATCAAGAGGGGTAAATTATCCATAATCCAAACTTTGGCACATATAAGTTAAATGATACAACTTGTAGAAATCCAAATTGTCAATTGATGCATCATTTACTATGGAGTGGTATAAAAGCTATGTGCCGTGCTTTAACTAAACATTTTAAGCCATGTAGGTTTGCTTAAGTATATGAATTTAAAAACTAGCAATCCTACCATATGATTTACCTAGTATGCATGATTTTGAACAAAAGTACATAACAAATGTAATACTAGGCAAGAAAGGTAAACTAGATAAAAGATAAATAGATACGCATATCTAAAAACGAGAAATACAATAAAACTAGTTACCTTAGTCATGGGTGGGAAATTTGGGTCCAAGATTTTCAGTAACCCACTTGGCAATAAACTCGATCCAATATGATGTACCCCATGATATACATCCCAATTTTGCCAAGTCTCCAAATTTCCCGATGACCTTCGGTCTACTCACTTCCCTTTCGGGATCCAAACCTTCTTGGTGCTTTTCATGGTTGAAATTATCTCCTTCGGCACCCAGATGCGTTTGGTCCCTTTTCCTTTGTTGGCTTGCTTGTTGGCCTTGATTGCTATCACCTTTCCATTCTTTTTCTTCTTGATCAAATATGGTGTAGCATCCTTTTTGTTCACCTTTTTGATGTAGGTGTTGGAGATTTTGCTTGATGGCTTTTGCTTGAGCTTTTGCCTTTGTTTATCCCCGGTCATCGCCTTGCATTGGAAAGACTTGTGGCCTTCCTTGTGGCATAGCCTACAAATCACAGTTTCTCCCTCTACAGGCTTGTTCACTCCCGCAGTGGTGTTATCCTGTGGAGGTCGGATTTGTTTGGCTTTGCCTTTCTTGTCATACAAAGCCTTGCCAAGGCGAGCCACTTCTTGCTTTAATTGTTCATTTTCCTTTGCAACCTCATCCGAACATGTCTCTACAACAATATTCTCAACAACGACTTGGTTGCAGGGGTTAGAATCGTCAATTAAATCAAAGCAGGAAGTAGAAGCATCTTTCTTAATTATTTCAGGTATTTCAACTAAAGATGCTGCTGGGGTGCTACCAATGTTTTCTAGCTTAGTAGTTAGCTCATTATTGTGTATGCTAAGAATTTCCATTTTCTCTAGCAAATTTTCAATAGCTTCTTGGGAGCTAGCTAACTTAGCCTTAAGTTTTTCATTCTTTTTAATAAGGCTATCATCGGTAGCAGTGGATGGAGCACTAGATTCTAATAGCTCAATTTTAGTTGATAGCTCACTATTTAAGTTTGCAAAAGTTTCAAATTTTTCTAGCAAACCTTTGTAATCATTTTGAGAGCTAACCAACTTATTTTTCAACGTTTTAAGTTGAGCCTTTTGCTTAGTGCAAACATCCTGAAAAAAATTAACGGCTTCCGCAAGTTCTTCTAGAGAGGCCTTTCCCTCACCTTCATCATCACTACTACTTTCATCACTAGAGGATGGAATGCTTTTGTTACCTCTTGCCATAAGGCATTTGTGTGATGACCGTGATGATCGTGACGAGGACCGGTGGCTGCGCATCCTTGGAGGTTCATCTTCACTTGAAGAATCATCCCAAGTTCTAACACTTGTGAGCGCCTTGCCTTTTCTCCTCTCCTTTTTGGGTTTGGCCATATTTGGACAGTTGTCCCTGAAGTGGCCCTTCTCCCCACATGCGAAGCATCCTCTCTTCCTTTGCTTTTTCCTGTCAATGTTAAAGAGAAGATCCTCGACCTGCAGGGGCACACCCATTAGATTAATCTTGCGGATCATCCCCATTACCTTTCCGACGCGTCGGATTGTCTCTTCGTCCTCGGAGGATGATGTGCATGGTTGATTATCTTCATCATCATCACTTTCTTCTTCTTCTTCCTCTTCTTCGCTTGAGGAACTTGGAGTGGGAGCCTTCTTTTTGCCCTTCCTTTCATCACATGCAAAAGCATATGGTCTTGAGGAAGTTGGCTCCTCTCCCCGACTCATTTTTCGCGACATCTCAAAGGCCACGATTTTCCCAATCACAATGGTCGGGGTCATGTTGCTCAAGTCCTCCATGTTGTGAAGGATGGTGATGATGCTCCCATATCTTTGTTGTGGTAGCAGGGAGATAATCTTCCTCACAATGTCCGCATCACCTAGCTTATTAATGCCAATAGAATTGAGCTCATTGATTATTAGATTCAAACGTGAATACATGTCTCTAACAAGCTCATCATCTTTCATGGCAAAAGAATTATACTCATTTAAGACTAGGCAATGTTTTTGCTCACGGACATTGGATGTGCCGTCATGGAGCTCATGCAATTTTAGCCAAATCTCATTAGCAGTTTTCAAGGTAAATACTTGATTAAAAATATCCATGCTAAGAGATTCATACAAGCAATTTTTGGCTCTAGCATTTAAATGAATTTCTTTTTCCTCACTCGTGGTGGGTTTCTCGGGATTCTTGAGGGGTTTCATTCCGTCACGAGTGACTCTCCAAAGACCTAGATCAACGGCCTCTAGGTAACAAGCCATTCTAGCACTATAATATGGGAAATTAGTGCCGTCGAAGTGTGGTGGCCTATGGGTATCCATCCCTTCCTCTAAAAAGCGTCGGCTCTTTTAGCGGTGAAGCTAAAGCGTTTCAAATGAGCCAAACCGGCTCTGATACCAATTGTAGGAAACGGGTGACGCCTAAGAGGGGGGGGGTGAATTAGGACTTCTAAAACTTTTACTAAACTAGGCCACAATTAAATCCCTAGAGCAAAACCTATGCAAATAATCAAAACTAGAATGTGCAAACTAGGTTTTGTCTAAGTGTTGCTATCTCTACCGCAAAAGGCTAAGTTTCAATCTATACTAAATAAGTATGACTACAAGATTGAAACTTAAATGCTTAATATAAATGCGGAATGTAAAGAGCTAAGTAGAGAAGCAAACTCTCGTGGATGACGCCGGTATTTTTACCGAGGTATCCGGAACCACGCAAGGTCCCGACTAATCCTCGTTGGTGCCCCTACGCAAAGGGAAGCCCACGCGAGGGCCAAGCACCACGGTCGAGTAACTCCGTAGAGAGCCGCGGGCCTTCTCCACGCGCAAGTGGTGCTCCGCTTCCGGCTCCTCTCGGACGCTCCCCGCCGTCTCCACTATCGAGCTTCCGGCCGAAAACGCCGCGGGCCTCGTTCCCTCCGGTACACGGTGGCGGCCGTGACACAAACGCGGTTGTCACGGTCTCGCAAGACTCTCGCCCCACTCGGTACAATTACAACGACTCACGCAAGAGCCGAGGGGTTGTGTGGTTTTACAAAACTCACTCAACTAACTAGGATTCACCTAGAGCAAGCGCTAAAGCGGTCTAACTAACCTAAGCACTTCGCACAGCACCTACGCTAATCACCGAGTGATTCTATTAAGCACTTGGGTGTTTGAGCTCTTGGAAATATGCACTATGTGTCTTGGTATGTTGCTTGGGCTCTCACACTTGAGAATGGCCGGTTGGGGTGGTATTTATAGCCTCCAAGCCCCCAACTAGCCGTTGGACAGAAAGCAGCAGCTTTCTGTCGTCGGGTGCACCGGACAGTCCGGTGCACACCGGACACTGCACTGTAGCATGTCCGGTGCCGCCACGTCAGCCGACCGTTGGCGCCTGTAGCAGTCGACTGTTGGATCCGACCGTTGGATTCGACCGTTGCCGTCTGCCCGTTGGCACACCGGACAGTCCGGTGCACACCGGACAGTCCGGTGCTACAGCCAGAGAGCGCCTGCCTGCGACCTCTCTGCGCAGACTGTCCGGGACTTCACCGGACAGTCCGGTGCACACCGGACACTGCGCTGTAGCATGTCCGGTGCGCCACCAGGCGCTGGCTGACAGCCCTTTTCCTTGGAATTCTTCGCTGATTTCTTTGGGCTTCTTTGTTCTTGAGTATTGGACTCCTACGCATCTTTTTATGTCTTCTTTTGAGGTGTTGCATCCTCATTGCCTTGGTCCAATTCTCTTCGCATCCTGTGAACTACAAACACAAACACTAGAAGACTTATTAGTTCACTGATTGTGTTGTTCATCAAACACCAAAACTCAATTAGCCAAAAGGCCCGGGGTCCATTTTCCTTACATAGGAGTTCTGTACAAAATAGCTAAATAATTACATCATATGAAGACAACGATCCTCTGCAACCATAGCTGGCTGGGAGACAACGACCTAGACCTCTCACGAACTCATCGTGACATCCTTCATGCTCCTTATCTTGGCGGTACCTGGCCTTGACCTGGGGGTATGAGTACAGCAAGGGTGAGCCCACATATGTTTATCGCTCAACAAGTTGTGGGGAATAATGTGCATGAGCTCACTTATGGTGGGGCTCATGTAAAGTGTAAGGCTTACCAAGAGGAATGATTATAGCTGAGCATTGCTTTTAAAGTTGGTCAAAAATTTATTTACAATTACTAAGTATAAGTAGATACCAACCCAATAAAATAAGAGATTAAAAGTAATATTAAATCCCACAATGCAATGCAAATGACAGATTAAATTTAATTTCATAAATTAATCATGCGAGAGTCTTGTGTCGCTTTTGACCGTGAGCACGACTGATATATCATTTTTACCCTCTACAGAGGTTGCGCCCTTTACCCACAAGTCGTGTATCCCATCTAGCCAAGGTTTGCAAGGCCCTTAGAAACTTCCGAGGTGAATGGCTACGGATCCACGATGAGGCCTTTGCAAAGTTACACTAGCTTTAGAAAACCCACTACGATTTCGTGAGAAAAGCGATATAGAAATCCCTCGTCTGAAAAGCCATTGCAGCATGATCAGCCCAAGAACCTCCCTACACCGGCAACTCCTCTATCACCCTTGCCCCTTTTAGGTAAGGTAGTCCTCCACTAGCTTTCCTAATTAGTCAGCAAAGGGCATCTCATTCCACCCTTGTGGTAGCACGTTTATCTCAAGTTAAGCTCCATGTTCCAATTAACACAATAATATTATCATGAACAATAATTAAACCAACAGTATCAATGGAATATGATCATAATTCAGATATAACATTAATTCTAAAACCAGGTAGAGCATAGCCAATCTATCCAATAGTTCATTTGTTTGCAAAGTGTGGGGTAATCAAAGCTAGGGTAACCTATTAGGTCCCATCAAATTAATCTGAGCATGTCACAGTGATTAACAAGAACATTATTAGGTAAAAAAAGTGATCAAAGGCACAACTTGCCTTATACTTGCGATAGCCTATTGTTCAGATGCTGACCCAAAAGTTGGGCTTCTGATTCCTCATCACCTCGCCTCTACTTGTAGCAATATATACAATCAAGCAAATAATGGATATGTTAACATTACACCAAAGCATATGAACAAACAGCTTAAGAATATCCTAACAGAACTTGAACAGATTAAAACAAATTATTTGACCTAAAAGATATCACATTTTTAATAAATTAATAGGGCTACACAGAAATAGGTGACATGATGGTGGGAAAGGTTTGTTTACAAATGCATGACCTAGCTGTTGCCAACTTATCATGATTGTACCAACTGTTAAATGCATGTTGCATGATAGTCTTGATGTAAAAGGGCATATGGTGGTGGTTATCTATTAGGCGGGAAGTGTCAAACCTATTTTATGGGAAAGAACTCTAACCTATCACTAACTTACCTTACAATCAAGCCATCCAACCTCGTGTTACTGTTTGTCATCTTGGTTTTTGATGATGAACCGGAGATTCGATCGACGAACCGGAAGCGCGGTGACGAAGCTCTCGCTGAGCTGGTCACTGCGATGTTCTGGGTTGCCCCGGAGGATGAACGGGCGGAGAGAAATTTCTCTCCAGAGTTGTCGCTAGAGTTGGGGAGGAACTCGAACTTTGACGAGCTGGTCATAGCGGCTTATGGACGCGAGCTTAGCTGGCGACGGACTGCTGTGGCTTGGATGGCGGTGGTGCTGCCGCGAGGCTATAGAGGAGATGAGTCTATGATTGATGACATGAGGTTTTATGGTGACATGTATTTATATAGGTTGGGAGGTGGTGGTTACATGATAGATCTAATCTGGTACTTATTTATTACAATTCTATCCTATCTATTAGGAACTCTAACAAACTCGAAACTCAATCTGTTACATGACAGATCTAATCTGATACTTATCTGTTACAATCCTATCATATCTGTTAGGAACTCTAACAAACTCAAAATCAAATCTGTTACATGACAGATCTAATCTGGTACTTATCTGTTACAATCCTATCCTATCTATTAGAAACTCTAACAAACTCGAAACAAAATCTGTTGTGCAGGTGAGAAGTTTGGTCGGGCGATTACAACAACTACGATGGTTAGTTTGTTACGAACGGCAAGGGATGGTTGATGTCATGGATGATGTAACAGTGATGCAAGATCCATCAAGTGGAATAAAAAATAGGAGGAAAAACTCACGTGGGATGTGTTCCTTAAGTGGCCGAATAGGTAAGCCTTTTATTAGCTATTTTCCCTATTTTTTTATTTCCAGATTTAGTTATCTCAATTCAAATCTGATTTTAAATTTTGAAACCATATTTATATGCACAACCAAAACAGCAACATGAATGCAAATAGTTTACATTTATTTACTTTGCTCAAATAAGTATTTGTATGCACGAAATTTAATAAGCATAGAATTCACATAGTTATATAACCCAATAGGAGTAATTGATATAGAATAACTCACTGTCCTATTTATTATAGTTTAAGTATATAGCCAACATTTTATATTTACTATTTATTAAATTTTAGAGAAGATAGTCTCAATTCATAACTTTGTTATAATACGCTTGAAATTTTAAATCTTTAGGGAATTTTCTTAATTCACCAAGATACGATTTTGGAGTGTTACATCCATCCTCACTTAATCCTATCCATTCTCGTCTTCAACGCCATCACCTTCGTCTGCGTTCGGGACACATGCAATAAGCATTGGCATCAATTTTGTCGTCGTCTTCTACCTGGTCCACGGTCCCTCGACCATTGTCGTGCTACCTCACCATCGATTACCCATATCTGACTATTCCCCGACCTCTGCTTAGTACCAGGAGGTGCACCAGCAGGTACTGAACCCATCACACCTCTCCCTTAGCTAGATTATGTCTTGAGTAGTAGTGAATTTCTCATCAGAGTTCCCTAAGCTATTGCAAACACCCTCGCCGATGTCCGAGCATGCCTAGTCCTCCCCTCGCATTGATTTTGTGTCCAATAAGTTTGTCATGGATGTTAATAGTTTGGCGATGAGCCACAACAACAACCAAACCCCATACCACCTGGTCTAGCCCTACTGATGAGTTTGCCATGGTAGAGGATGAACATCACCATGTTCGAGCCACACACACACGCCCTCTATTCTAATATGCACTGCCCATGTAAGTTCCAACTACCAAAGATCCCCGTGTACCGGTCAGCCCTCACTAATAGCATGAAAAACAACCCATGGTCCATTACAGTTGTTTCTAGGGACCGGAAGTGTACTTTTTAGATCTTGAGCTTTATGAATAATTAGTGAAATAACCCTGATTGCTTAAAATGAATTAAAATAGAAAACAAATTAATTTTTAACTCAAATTAAATGATTTTAGCCTCAAATAAAATTTATTCTTGTTCAAAATAATCTAAAACTATTTTATGCCATGTTTTCATGTATGGTGTATTGTTTCTTATTTTTGCCCATGTTTATTGTGTGAATGCGAGTAGACTCGGGGATTGGTAACTGCATCGAGGGCCCCACTTTTAAGGGCCCTGAGAACCCTGAAGAAGGCAAGTATTGAATGATTCTATATTCTATTATATTAAATATTAATTATTGTTTTTGGGCCGAGATATTGCTCCTAGTAGGACTTGCCTAGCTATTGATTACCATGTCCTTGTTAAACTAGGAAATTGGGAAATCTTTTTAGCGGACAATTGCTAATGCTCTATTATACCAAACAAAAAGTGACTTCCATTCTTATGAAACAAGATTTATGTAAGGGGGTTTTAGCAACACAGGAAATGGGGGCTTGAGCATGGTTCTAGAATTGCTCAAGTGCCTTACCCTAAGGATTGGTTCATCGTGCGACCACCCGAGAAAACAATACAACCACAAGGACTCTATGGGCTATGGTCTTGACTAAGTAATTTGGGGAACCTGTGTGGATATTAGTTATGGCAGATGAGGATGGGAGAAGGCTCTTTAGCCACACATACACTTGGCTAGTTATAGTGGTTGATGCCCATGGATTGCTCAGTGAAAGATAGGGGGTGGAGAGGTCATGGGCTGAGTGGCTGACGGGCTCAAAGCAAGAGAAAGTAGGCGGCCTCGGGCCCTTGGCTGTAGTAGGCTTAGGACTAGAGAAATTGGGAGCCATATATCATATGTCCATTGGGTTACGGATATGGATACCATATATCCATACCCATGAAATATTTACCCGTGGATACCTTATAGTATCCATACCCATACCCGTGGATACGAAAATCCACCATATCTGTATCCAATGGGTAAATAACCTACCTGTACCCACTGCCATCCCTACAAATGGGTAACATGACTTGTGGGTAAAGTTGTACAACCTCTGCAAAGTGTAAAACTAATTAACAATGGCCTTGAGCTCCTCATAGATTAGTGTTTTCAAAGAGAAAATGTTGTGAATGGATTGTCAAAATGGTTTTAAAAATGGTTCACCATGAGATGTGGACGGTTCATTAGGAGATATAGTGGATGTTTTTCTAGCTAATGGTTTGCAACTACTATTCATGATGATAAATGTTTTATCAAAAAGGGGATTAGTATTTTTTATCAGCAAAGTAAAACTTGATCAACTAAAAGCAACCTCATGAGCTAAACCATTATATAGCCATTCCACTTACCCCAAATAGTGATACTTGTTGAGTGAGAAAGTATTCATGCTTACCTTTTTCCACCCAATCCATGTGTAATCACTGCTTAGAAGGAGAAGAACATGTGTCCTAGACCTAGAAGTTCCAGGACTACGACGAGTTGTAGGCCCATGATCAGCTAGTTGACTGCAAGGGATGTCTACTGGTGGATTTATTATAAGCTTAGTTATGTAATAATATTATTATTCATTATTAGTGAAGTAATGTGTCTTTGATATAATGATGAGGCCATACATGTGATTTCAATCATTTCACATGTATAGTGATCATATAGTGATCATTCAGTTTTGTCTTTAAACTAGGTGTGACATTGGAAAATGACACCATTAAGACAATGATTCTACACTCAGATGTGGTAAGTAGGCAGTGGTGGGTTATGTGGGAAAGAGGAGGAAATGGCAATCGTTGGATCCCGTACCAATTCTCTTCCAAGTATTTATGTCCACAGTGTGAAAGGGGGTGTGGCCAAGAGGTTATTGCACCCTCAATTAGGGCATGTTTGGATAAACTCTGACTCGGTCCCATGGTCGAGTTGGTTGAGATCAACCCTAATATTTTCTCCCTTAATCTCACACCTATACTTACGGCTTATACTTAGAACTTAATTTCTTAATTCCTTAAATGGCTGAACAACAATGATGTAACTTTATCCTTATTGTTCCTGTTTAGCCATTTGAGGATCTGTACATAGTCCTTCATGTGATGCTCTGTCTAGTGGCAACATCTATAGGTGTCATCATCCATGTCTCCTAGTTGAGCCATAGAGAATGGCCTTTGTCCACTAGAACTAGCTTATTTATTATGTGGCTTTGGAAAAGACTTTTTCCCCTTGAACTTGAGCCTCCCTAATGAGGCATGAACTTCTTGCCCTAATTCTCCTCGAAGAGATCATCATATCATAATACAATCACTAGCAGCAAATATGACGTAGGTATTATCTCATCTCAAGAGTCTGAACTTGTATAAATCTTCATGTCTCCAGTTCCCTTACCTTCAGCTTTCAATTAGATGACCTACCATATAAATTTACTATAAAATAATCACAGCAGGAAACTCGTCAAGGACCAATGGGAGTTAAGTAATGCGCACCAGCAATATTCTAGTCGACGAGAATTAAATTAACTCACATCGGCCTACCTGGTAGTTGACGAGAGCTAATTAATTCCTATCGACTATGCCTATATGCCGATGGGAATCAATTAACTCCCGTCGGTTGGCAGCTAGACTGATGGGAATTGACCTTAACATGACTATTGGGAAACCTACTCCCACACATGTCTTGTTCTGTGCCTCTTCAGCAGACACCTTCTCATCTTTAGCCAAGGCATTCGCCCCCGCCGTCGACCACTAACACATGCGCTCCCAAGCCACCCTCGCTCGTAGCCAAAGTCGTGTGCGACGCCCCCATGCCCCTGGCTTGTCGTGGTCCTAACCATCGTCAGTGCGCTTGCTCGCTGGCACGCGGCTAGGCTAAGGTCGCTTTCCTCAGCTCTTGCGATTGTCCTGGTAAAATGTGGCTTCCTGGTCGCTAGTCGACTGTCCTTGGCTCCCCCAGGCATCCCAACCCGTCCTACTCGTCCCCGAGCGTACCTACACCTCTCGCTAATTATCGATGGCCTCGATGTCTCCTCGGCCATGGCGTAGCTGCACTGGCCCCGCCCTGACACTAGCTGATGCCTTCAATGCTCCCTACCAACACATAGGTGAACAAGGTTGATTACAATGATGATTATAGTTAGTTTAATTGGCACTATTGATTATTATCAATGATATTAGTATGGTCGGCATGAGTTAAATGTTGTTACAATTAGTTTATTATTGTGAAGTGGTATTAGTGATAGTGCAATTTGTATTAATATGAATTTATGAATGTTATAGTTACTTTATCTCATTATTTTAATATTGTATTACTTGGTTAGGAAATCTTTACTTATAATGAATACGCTCACCTCCCCAACCACTCCATCTCCCCTTGTGTAGATTTATCTTGTTATGTTTGAATATATGCACACAATCACCATCAAAGTGTTTAACTAGCCCACCCACCTCCTACCCTTGAAAGGGAAATGTGCCCTTGGGCCATTTCTAAAGTATTTTGGTGATTAAGTGTCCAACACAATTGCCTTAAGTATTAATAAGAGCCAAATGGTGGATGAAGTGCAAATCAACACAAAGGTATGATTCTAGACTTAGTACATTGATTTTTGTGCACTAACATATTTGTCTAAGTGCTAGAATCAGAGAAAATACAAAAGGAAAAAGACTTGGCTGGAGCAGCCAAGACTCTACGCAGTCTGGGTGCACCGGACAGTGTCCGGTGCGCCAGGCTGGCGTCTGGTCAACTGGCTGCTCTCGGGAATTCATCGGCGGCGTACGGCTAAAATTCAACGGACTGTCCGGTGAGCCAACGGTCGGCCGCGCAATCCGCGCGTGACGCGTGGCCGAGCCAACGGTGTGATGGGGGCACCGGACTGTCCGGTGTGCACCGAACAGTGTCTGGTGCGCCAACGGCTCCAAATCTTCAACGGTCGGCTGCGCCAATTTAGGAAAGCAATCTGCACCGAACACTGAACAGTGTCTGTCCGGTGGTGCACCGGACTGTCCGGTGCGCCACCCGACAGAAGGCAAGAATTGCCTTCCTGGAATGCCTCCAACGGCTTCTAGCTGCCTTGGGGCTATAAAAGGGACCCCTAGGCGCATGGAGGAGCACACCAAGCATTCTTTGATCATCTCTAAGCACCAAGACTTCATTCTAGCGTATTTGATTCTTTGTGATAGTGACTTGAGCTCTATTTGAGTAGAAAACTCCTCGCATTGTGTTGTGAGCTCAAGTTGTGGCTAGTGTGCGTGTTTGTGCTCTTGCTTTGAGTCTTGTGTGTGTTGCTCTTCCCTTCCTTACATCCGTGCTTCTTTGTGATCATCAATTGTAAGGGCGAGAGGCTCCAAGTTGTGGAGATTCCTCGCAAACGGGATATAGTGAAAGAAAGAAAAACACCATGGTATTCAAGTTGATCATTGGATCACTTGAAATGGGTTGAGTGCAACCCTCGTCCATTGGGACGCCACAACGTGGAGGTAGACAAGTGTTGTACTTGTCGAACCACGGGATAACTCGTGTGTCTCTTGTGATTGCTTTTTGTGTGATTGTTGTGATTCGCAAGAGCTCGCTTTATAGTCACTTGGCATTATCTCTCTAACACTTAACCAAGTTTTGTGGCTATAAGTTTTAAGCTTTTACAGGATCACCTATTCACCCCCCCCCCCTCTAGGTGCTCTCAATTGGTATCAGAGCCATTCTCTTCACGAAAGGGACTAATCGCCCAAAGAGATGGATCCTAAGGGAAAGAGGATGGTGGTCAACGATAAGGAGAAGGAATCCGTCTTCAACGAGCCAAGAGATGATAAGCCCACCGACTCTGGCTCGAGTCACAAGAAGAAGGACGGGAAGAAGAAGAGGCGCATCAAGAAGATAGTCTACTACGAGAGCGACGAGTCTTCCTCTTCCCATAAAGACGACGACGACGAGAAAAAGCAAACGGTTAACTCAAACTTTTTTCTTTTGATTATTCTCGTATTCTGTCTAACTCCAATGCTCATTTACTTTCAATTCCACTTGGGAAACCTCCGCACTTTGATGGAGAGGACTACGGATTTTGGAGTCACAAAATGCGTAGCCATTTGTTCTCTCTTCATCCAAGTATATGGGAGATAGTAGAAAATGGAATGCAATTTGATAGTACGGATAATCCCATGTTTATCAATGAACAAATTCACAAAAATGCACAAGCTACCACTGTTCTATTAGCATCCTTGTGCAGGGAAGAATACCATAAGGTGAGCGGCTTGGATAATGCCAAGCAGATTTGGGACACCCTCAAGATCTCGCATGAGGGGAACGACGCCACCATGATCACCAAGATGGAGTTGGTGGAGGGCGAACTGGGAAGGTTCGCAATGATTAGGGGGGAGGAGCCAACCCAAACGTACAACAGGCTCAAGACCCTGGTCAACAAAATCAGGAGCTATGGAAGCACGAGATGGACAGACCACGACATCGTCCGGCTTATGCTAAGGTCCTTCATTGTCCTTGATCCTCATCTTGTAAACTCTATTCGTGAAAATCCTAGGTACACCAAGATGACGCCCGAGGAAATACTCGGAAAGTTTGTAAGCGGGCGAATGATGATCAAGGAGGCAAGATATGTTGATGAGGCGTTGAATGGCCGAATGCTGATCCACGAGCCTCAAATCGTTGCTCTCAAAGCAACAAGTAGCAGGGAGGCGCTACCTAGCAAGGTGGCGCAAGTTGAGGCGGCCGGGCTTAACGAGGAAGAAATGGCCCTCATCATCAAGCGCTTCAAGACGGCGCTAAAGGGTCGCAAGGAGCATCCCAACAAGAGCAAGATGAAGGGAAAGCGCTCCTGCTTCAAGTGTGGTAAGACAGGTCATTTTATTGCTCAATGTCCCGATAATGAAAATGACCAGGGAGACAAAAGACATGGGAAGAGAGAGAACAAGAAGGTTTACAAGAAGGCTAAGGGCGAGGCACACCTTGGCAAAGAGTGGGACTCGGATTGTTCTTCGTCCGACTCCGACGACGAAGGACTCGCTGCCATGGCCTTCAACAAATCGTCGCTCTTCCCCAACGAGCGCCACACTTGCCTAATGGCAAAGGAGAAGAAGGTAAACGCTCGAGAAACTCCCAAGTACTCTACTTCTAGTGATGAGGACTCTAGTGATGATGAAGTAGACTACACTAGCTTGTTCAAAGGATTAGATAGAGCTAAGGTAGAAAAGATTAATGAGCTGATTGATACATTGAATGAAAAAGATAGACTGCTAGAGAGGCAAGAGGACATCTTGTATGACGAACATGACAAATTTGTTAGTGTTCAAAAGTCTCTTGCCTTAGATATTAAAAGGAATGAATTACTATCTTCTGAATTATCTATTTGCAATGAATCTATTTCTAGCTTGAAGATTTTGAATGATGATTTAAATGCTAAGCTAGAGGTAGTTAATAAATCTAGTCCTTGTGTAGATCATGTTGTAATTTGCAATAGATGCAAGGATTTTAATGTTGATGCTTGTGATGAACATTTAATTTCTATTTCTAAATTAAATGATGAAGTAGCAAGTCTTAATGCTCAACTTAAGACTTGCAAAAGTGATTTTGATAAACTAAAATTTGCTAGGGATGCCTACACTGTTGGTAGACACCCCTCAATTAAGGATGGGCTTGGCTTTAAGAGGGAAGCCAAGAACTTAACAAGCCAAAGGGCTCCCATTTTCAACAAGGAAAAAGGGAAGGCTCCTATGGCTAGTAGTAGTCAAAAGAATCATGCATTTATTTATGATAGAAAATTTTCTAGGAATGCTCATCATAATAGGAGTTATAATGCTTATGATTCACATGCCATGATTGGTTCAAGTTCTTCCTTTGTGCATAGTATGCCTAGAAACAATGTTGTTCATCATGTACCTAAGAAAATGCAAAATAAATCTGCTATTGTTTTTCATGCCTGCAACGCTGATTTTGTACTTTCATGTAAAAATAAGAAAGTGGTTGCTAGGAAATTGGGGGCAAAATGCAAGGGAGATAAAACTTGCATTTGGGTCCCTAAGGCTATTGTAACTAACCTTGTAGGACCCAACAAGAGTTGGGTACCTAAAACCCAAGCCTAATTTGCCTTGAAGGTATATGCATCCAAGGGCTCAAGCTGGATTATCGACAGCGGATGCACAAACCACATGACGGGGGAGAAGAAGATGTTCACCTCCTACATTAAGAACAAAGATTCCCAAGATTCAATCATATTCGGTGACGGGAATCAAGGCAAGGTTAAAGGACTAGGAAAGATAGCTATTTCATCCGAGCATTCCATATCTAATGTGTTTTTAGTTGAATCACTCGGGTATAACTTGTTGTCCGTTAGTCAGTTATGTAATATGGGTTACAATTGCTTATTTACAAATGTAGATGTGTCTGTCTTTAGAAGGAGTGATGGTTCATTAGCTTTTAAGGGTGTACTAGACGGCAAACTCTATTTAGTTGATTTTTCAAAGGAGGAGGCCGATCTAGATGCATGCTTAATCGCTAAGACTAGCATGGGCTGGCTGTGGCATCGCCGTCTAGCACATGTGGGGATGAAGAACCTTCACAAACTTCTAAAGGGAGAACATGTGTTAGGTCTAACAAATGTAAATTTCGAAAAAGATAAACCTTGTGCAGCTTGTCAAGCAGGTAAACAGGTGGGAAGCTCTCATCATAGCAAGAATGTGATGACCACATCAAGACCTTTGGAGCTACTTCACATGGACCTCTTAGGACCCGCCGCCTACCTCAGCATCGGGGGAATTAAGTATGGTCTTATTATTGTTGATGATTTTTCTCGCTTCACTTGGGTATTCTTTTTGCAGTATAAATCAGAAACCCAAGGGACCCTCAAGCGCTTTCTAAGGCGAGCTCAAAACGAATTTGAGCTCAAGGTGAAAAAGATTAGAAGCGACAATGGGTCTGAGTTCAAGAACCTTCAAGTGGAGGAGTACCTTGAGGAGGAAGGAATCAAGCACGAGTTCTCCGCTCCCTACACACCACAGCAAAATGGTGTGGTAGAGAGGAAGAACAGGACGCTCATAGACATGGCAAGGATGATGCTTGGAGAATTCAAGACGCCCGAGCGGTTTTGGTCGGAAGCTGTGAACACAGCTTGCCACTCCATAAACCGGGTCTACCTTCATCGCCTCCTCAAGAAGACGTCGTATGAACTCCTAACCGGTAACAAACCCAACGTCTCATATTTTCGAGTTTTTGGGAGTAAATGCTACATTCTAGTGAAGAAAGGTAGGAATTCAAAATTTGCTCCCAAAGCTGTAGAAGGGTTTTTGTTAGGTTATGACTCAAATACAAAGGCATATAGAGTCTTCAACAAATCATCGGGTTTGGTTGAAGTCTCTAGTGACATTGTATTTGATGACACTAATGGCTCTCCGAGAGATCAAGTTGATCTTGATGATGTAGATGAGGATGATGTTCCAACGGACGCAATACGCACCATGGCTATTGGAGATGTGCGACCACAGGAACACAAGGAGCAAGATCAACCTTCTTCCTCAATGATGGTGCATTCCCCAATTCAAGATGACGAATAGGTCCCTCAAGAAGAGGTGTGTGATCAAGGGGGAGCACAGGATGTCCGAGATGAGGAGGAAGAAGTACCATAGGCCCCTCCAACTCAAGTTCGAGCGACGATTCAAAGGAATCATCCCGTCGACCAGATTTTGGGTGACATAAGCAAGGGAGTAACCACTCGCTCTAGATTAGCTAATTTCTGTGAGCATTACTCTTTTGTCTCTTCTATTGAGCCTTTCAGGGCAGAAGAGGCCTTGCTAGATCCGGACTGGCTGTTGGCCATGCAGGAAGAGCTCAACAACTTCAAGCGAAATGAAGTTTGGACACTGATGCCATGTCCCAAGCAAAACGTTGTGGGAACCAAGTGGGTGTTCCGCAACAAACAGGACGAGCACGGGGTGGTGACAAGGAACAAGGCTCGACTTGTGGCAAAAGGTTATGCCCAAGTCGCAGGTTTGGACTTTGAGGAGACTTTTGCTCTTGTGGCTAGGCTAGAGTCGATTCGTATTTTGTTAGCCTATGCTGCTCACCATTCTTTCAGGTTGTTCCAAATGGACGTGAAGAGCACTTTCCTCAACGGGCCAATCAAGGAGGAGGTGTACATGGAGCAACCCCCTGGCTTTGAGGATGAACGGTACCCCGACCATGTGTGTAAGCTCTCTAAGGCGCTCTATGGACTTAAGCAAGCCCCAAGAGCATGGTATGAATGCCTTAGAGACTTTTTAATTGCTAATGCTTTCAAGGTTGGGAAAGCCGATCCAACTCTTTTTACTAAGACTTGTGATGGTGATCTATTTGTGTGCCAAATTTATGTCGATGACATAATATTTGGTTCTACTAACCAAAAGTCTTGTGAAGAGTTTAGCAGGGCGATGACTCAGAAATTCGAGATGTCGATGATGGGCGAGTTGAACTACTTCCTTGGATTCCAAGTGAAGCAACTCAGGGATGGCACCTTCATCTCTCAAACAAAGTACACGCAAGACTTGCTCAAGCGATTCGGGATGAAGGACGCCAAGCCCGCAAAGACTCCAATGGGAACCGACGGACATGTCGACCTCAACAAAGGAGGTAAGTCCGTTGATCAAAAAGCATACTGGTCTATGATAGGGTCTTTACTTTATCTATGTGCTAGTAGACCAGATATTATGCTTAGCGTATGCATGTGTGCTAGATTTCAATCCGACCCAAGGGAGTGTCACCTTGTGGCCGTTAAGCGAATTCTTAGATATTTAGTTGCTACGCCTTGCTTCGGGATCTGGTATCCAAAGGGGTCTACCTTTGACTTAATTGGATATTCAGACTCCGATTATGCTGGATGTAAGGTCGATAGGAAGAGTACATCAGGGACGTGCCAATTCCTAGGAAGGTCCCTGGTGTCTTGGAGTTCTAAGAAACAAACTTCCGTTGCCCTATCCACCGCTGAGGTCGAGTATGTTGCTGCAGGACAGTGTTGCGCACAACTACTTTGGATGAGGCAAACCCTCCGGGACTTTGGCTACAATCTGAGCAAAGTCCCACTCCTATGTGACAATGAGAGTGCAATCCGCATGGCAGACAATCCTGTTGAACATAGCCGCACAAAGCACATAGACATCCGACATCACTTTTTGAGAGACCACCAGCAAAAGGGAGATATCGAAGTGTTTTATGTTAGCACCGAGAACCAGCTAGCCGATATCTTTACCAAGCCTCTAGATGAGAAGACCTTTTGCAGGCTGCGCAGTGAGCTAAAAGTCTTAGATTCGCGTAACTTGGATTGATCTAGAGCATACATGTGTTTTATGCATTTGATCATGTTCCTTTATGCATTTTATTGCTTATTTATGGTGCTCAAGTTGTGCAAGGAATCCCCGGACCTCACAAGTCCATGTGTGAATGGCGCACATATTTAGGGGGAGAAATGCTACAACTTGACCCTTTGAGACTAATCGTGTGCTTGAGTTCTCTTAATTTAGTCTCAAAGGTGATTGAAAGGGAAAAGATGAACTTGGACCATGCAAGACTTCCGCTGCACTCCGATGAGAGGGTAATTTACTCCAAGTTCATCTCCGTGCTCTTATTGCCTTTTTACTCTTAATTGAAGATTTTGGTGAGGCAATTGGGTTTAAGGGCCAATAATGATCCCGTTTTGGTGCTTAATGCCAAAGGGGGAGAAATTAAGGCCAAAGCAAATGGATCAGCTACCACTTGAGAATTTTGAAAATAGTAGAGTTAGAACTTTTGTTTTGTCAAAATACTCTTATGTGCAAAATTTGGCCTCTTGTGGGGAGAATATAGGATTATGGGAAAAAGGGGGAGTTTTTGGCTCTTGATCAAATTTTCTCATGAAGTACCTCTTTTTATACCTAAACAAGTGTGTTTGACTTAGAGATAGGAAATTGAGTTTGATTTTGAAAACAAACCAAGTGGTGGCAAAGAATGATCCAAATATGCCAAATTTGAATCAAAAACAATTCTTGTTCTTAATTGCATTGATGTTGCACTTCTATTTGTTGCTTTTTTATGTGTTGGCATAAATCACCAAAAAGGGGGAGATTGAAAGGGAAATGTGCCCTTGGGCTATTTCTAAAGTATTTTGGTGATTAAGTGTCCAACACAATTGCCTTAAGTATTAATAAGTGCCAAATGGTGGATGAAGTGCAAATCAACACAAAGGTATGATTCTAGATGTCACAACCCAACCAAGTTATCGGGCCCACGTACACCAATCCTTGCCCTCAAGGCCTCGGATAGATATGTAAGTGGATCAGATAACTTACTCGAGGTGCCGAGTTTCGATGAACTCGTTTATTTCCAAGGACCATTCACGCAAAGTTGCAAATATTACAATAACCAGTCAAGAACATAAACTTTAAAATAGGAGTGGAGCGGAAGTCTTTACAATAAGATAATATACATTAACAAGCTAACAAGTTTACAAACCACGAAATATTTTTATTACATGCCCGAGGTAGAGTTAAAGTGCTAACCTGTAAAGCCCTAAAATAGGTGTAAGATAAAAATGATAAAAATAAATAAATACATGTAATTATATAAAAGTGTCTTGGGAAATTGGTAAAATTTTCCAAAGAGTTTGAGTAAATCCTCTAGAAAATAAGTTTCTTACCCTTGAAGTTATATTCTCTAAAATAAATAATATTTTGGAATAGAAGGTTTAATAACACAATCCATGATGAATTATAAGTTGGAACATATTCTTTAAAAGAATTAAGTTAAAAGACCTCTTGATGAAGGATTTTAATAAAAGTTATTTCCTTTTAATAAATGATAAAATATGGAAGGTTTAAATGGACTCTTAATTTGACTACACATCTAAAATAAAATTCTCTTAAAATAAATGATGTGTGTGTGCATTTCGTATTGAGAATATGGTCTAGATAAATAAATAAGAGTAATTAGAAATAAATATCACTTGCATCTCATGCTGGGATTTATTTTTTGTGTATTTATAATTCAGTTTGAGATTTGAATTTGGGTTGAATACTTCAAATTGGAGATAGAAAAGAAAACAAAAGAAAAAGATAAGGCAGACCTGCTATTGGGCCGATTCATCTGCCCCGCGGCCCAGTTCCATATTCGTGGCAGCGCCCTACAGCCCACGCGGCCATCCGAAGCAGCGCCCACGTACTCGCCCTCGTCGGTCTCTGGCAATAGGACCCACATACCAGTCTCGCCTCTACCTTCAAACACCGCCAGGTGGGCTCCGCTTGTCGGGTTCGTCCCTTTCCTCACAGTGGGGCGAAGCGCACACCTGAAGCCGCCGGCCTTGGACTGCTTCTCAGCCTCGGGTGGTCGCCTTACCGCGAGAGTCCAGGCGCCTGCTATCTTTCCCCCCTTTACTCGAAAATGTCTTACCGTGACCGAATGGGTTGCATCGAACCTTCCTCGATTTCTCCGGTAACAGAAAGATTGTCGGTCGGAGCTAACCATGGCCGCCAGTACCGGGAATCTCGCGGGTGGTTCGTACTCGGACTTCGGGGTATAAATATCAGCGCGCCTCGCTCAAGCACAAGAGCCAATCCCATACCGTGTGCACCTCGTCGGAGGTGGAGAGAGAGAGGACCAGTGAGAGAAAGGAAGTTGTCGCCATGGAACTGTGTCCCTATTGCCGTTCGGTGCGCAAGCTCGGCCTTGGGAGCATTGCCGTGATCTCCAGGACTCGGATATGGCGGCATCTGGCCCGGAGAGACCCTGGTGGTCGGCGGATTGCTCGCCGTCGTCACGCCCGTTAGAAAAACCGCGCCTCACCGTGGGCTGAGATCTCCACTACACCATAACCGGTGAGAAATACTCCTCTAGGTTCGCCTAGACCTCCTTTATGCGTAGCTTCATATAATCTAAGTTTGGACATCGGAATCGTCTCTCGGCTCGCTCTGGCCATGGCGCCGCCACGGTGGGGCTGGGGCGCCGTTGCGTCGGGCCGGCGCTGGGGAGGAGATGGTGCCATCACCGTTGATCCTTGAATCAAGGGCTGGGATTAGATCCCGAGTAACGTTTCGGAATGGATGGCGGGGACCGTTGGATCCCAGATGGAGAGCAGGGATTTAATCGCAGCCATATTAAATCTGGTGCGTCGATCTTAGATCCGAGGGCTTGCGTTCCGTACCGATTCATTTAAAGACAGATTCAATCTGCACCGTGCGCCTCTGATCGTGCGGCTGTAATCGCTCCATACCCCTTCGGTTGTGCAAATATTCAAAAGAACCCCTGATCTCTATTGATATAAACCCGCGGCCCACTGCTGTGTATAAGTAATTCCACATAGGCCTTGGATTTTGTAGATTTGACCCTAGGAAACTCCAGAATTGTGGCAGCAGCCCATATAGTAAATAAAATAAGATAAAATAATATAGAAAAATGATTTTAGTATGAAAATAATTCCATAAACTTATATAATTCATAGTTAATTCATTTTAGCTCCAAATTGAGTCATTCCAATTGCAATAATTTTGTATTAATATTGTCTATCAACTAGTAACATTGTTTAGCCATGAAACTTGAACTAAAATTATTCACATGAGCTATGCTATTCTAAGCACTTAATAACTCCAGAAAATCATAACTTGGTAACCGTAGCTCCGAATTTAGTAATTCTTGTTCCCACGATCTCGTAGCGACGCGTAGATTATTATTACGCAGTTTATACTTATGTTTGGTGTGATGTTAATTTTGCATATACTATGTTTGTTTGTATTGCTATGAATAGCAGTGAGGTTACGAGTCATCTGAAGAACAAGTTGGTACCTGGAATTTCAAGTCCCAGGCAAGTTGTGCCCTTGATCACTTCTTTTTACCCACTCATGTTCTAATTAATCATAATGATCTGCATAGGTTAATTTTGATGGGACCCAATAGGATACCCTAGTTTGACTATCTTTATACCTTGTTCACCACTGAATTTTTGGGTAGTACCTGCTATTGCTTTATGTGGTTATGGGTATGGAGATACATTTTATTCATGATTATACTTTTATTATCAGTTGTTATTTACTGTTCATGATAAGATCATTATGTTAATTGGAACATGGAGAACCACCCGGGAAAACAGGCTACCACAAGGGTTTAATGGGACGCCATTGGCTGATTAATTAGGAAAGCTAGTGGATGACTACCTTACCCGAAAGAGGCAAGGGCAGTAGGGGAGTGGTCAGTGTAGGGAGGCCCTTAGGATGATTTTGCTATGATGGCGGTCATGCGAGGGATTCCTGCATTGGAGCTTCCTATAAACTATAGCGGGTTTTCTGAAGCTAGTGGAACTTTGTAAAGGCCTCGTAGTGTTACCCTGCCTCGCCTCCTCGGTAGAGGTGTATGGGATTGGCCGTCTCTTGGCAGATGGGTAAAACGACTTGTGGGTAAAGATGCGCAACCTCTGCAGAGTGTAAAACTGGTATACTAGCCGTGCTCACGGTCATGAGCAGCTCGGACACTCACATGATTATTTTATGGAACTAAATTCAATTTGTCATATGCATTGCATCGCAGGTGATGTTGTTACTTTTGTTCTTCTACTTAATTGGGTTGGTATTTACTTATACTTAGTAACTGCTAATAAAATTTTGACCAACTTTAAAAGCAATGCTCAGCTTCAACCATCCTCTTTGGTAAGCCTTACACTTCACGTGAGCTCCCACCTTTGGCGAGTTCATGCACATTATTCCCCACAACTTGTTGAGCTATGAACGTATGTGAGCTCACCCTTGCTGTCTCACATCCCCCCACAGGTCAAGAACAGGTACCACAGGATGAGGCGCTTAGAGGATGCTGTGACGAGTTCATGAGAGGTCTAGGCCGTCGTCTCCCAGTCAACTTTGGGTTGCTGGACCGTTGTCTCCTTATAATGTAATTATTTATTTATTTTGTATAGAACTCCTGTTATATAATAAAGATGTGACATTCGATCCTGTGCCATGATTCATCATATGTGTGAGACTTGGTCCCAGCACACCTGGTGATTATCTTCGCGCCCGGGTCTTGGTGCCCTAAAATCCGGGTGTGACAGAAGTGGTATCAGAGGAATGTTGACTGTAGGACGAAACCTAGATAGAACTGGACAACCATTGTCTACTTACCTTTGCTACTCTGATTCTTATCTAAACTTTTCTTAATCTTTTCTCATCTATTTCCGCTTTACTCTGATTATTCTTACCTTTCTTTCTAAAGACAAATGTGGATTTCACATTTTGAAATCCCGTGCCTAAAGTGACCATTATGTATAGGAGACCTAATCTTAAGGAACAAAAAAACAAAACTATTTTTATACATATTTATGTGCTTTAATGATTGTTCTTATGATACTTGTTTGATTTGGATCTTTGATTGAGTGTGACGGGTTGTGGAGTAGTGTCCACAATTGCATCTACATATACTTAGGCATAAAAAAATATATATAAGATAATTAATCGAACTTAGATTGTCTGTCATTAAAAAGTGTATCTAGCTTAATAGATCCACGCTATCTTAAAAGACTCTCTTAACTTAATAGATCCATCTCATTTTAACAGATTCTCTCTTATCTTAATAGATTCATCTTATCTTAAAAAGATTTTATGTCATCCTAATAGACCTAACTGACCTCAAAAGATTCTACCTTATCCTTATGGATTCATCTTGCCCTAATAAGCACATTTATCCCACTCTAGAATAACAACCATGAGCTAATCCAAAATTTATTTAGATCTTAACTAGTCTAATCTAGTCATATCCAATCTAATCTAGATTTTATCTAATCTATTATGATCTAATCTAGAGTAAGTTACTTAATGCTGGTACAAAAGATAAGGCCATAACCCCCATGCACTTGTAACTAAACTAGTACCTTAGACCAACTCAGTCACATGTATGAGATCTGACCTAACCAATAGAGACATGATGGATTGCATAATCTATCAACTTCGACCTAACATCAAACAAACTTTTGACCTACATCATGTAATCTATCTCATTCATATCTATGTTGATCATATTCCTCAACCCCGATGATATACACTAACCTCGAACCAATGAGACCAAGACCGGCGAAGAAAAGATCAACATCGACAAGGAGGGATATAACACTCAAAGCGAATCTCGAGGTGAATCAAAAAAACTAAACATTTCAAATGGAGTCTTTCCTTACCCTACTATGTCCTACCCATGCCTTCCTAATCACCTACTCATTTGTATCAAAGACTAAAAAAATCTCTTGATTTTGGTACCAATTAGAAACTAAAAGCTAAATTGCAAACCACTCTTCCTATATCCTCTTTCTCACTAATCTTGAGGACGAGATTTCTGTTAAGGGGGGTAGGATTTGTAAAGCCCTAAAATAGGTGTAAGATAAAAATGATAAAAATAAATAAATACATGTAATTATATAAAAGTGTCTTGGGAAATTGGTAAAATTTTCCAAAGAGTTTGAGTAAATCCTCTAGAAAATAAGTTTCTTACCCTTGAAGTTATATTCTCTAAAATAAATAATATTTTGGAATAGAAGGTTTAATAACACAATCCATGATGAATTATAAGTTGGAACATATTCTTTAAAAGAATTAAGTTAAAAGACCTCTTGATGAAGGATTTTAATAAAAGTTATTTCCTTTTAATAAATGATAAAATATGGAAGGTTTAAATGGACTCTTAATTTGACTACACATCTAAAATAAAATTCTCTTAAAATAAATGATGTGTGTGTGCATTTCGTATTGAGAATATGGTCTAGATAAATAAATAAGAGTAATTAGAAATAAATATCACTTGCATCTCATGCTGGGATTTATTTTTTGTGTATTTATAATTCAGTTTGAGATTTGAATTTGGGTTGAATACTTCAAATTGGAGATAGAAAAGAAAACAAAAGAAAAAGATAAGGCAGACCTGCTATTGGGCCGATTCATCTGCCCCGCGGCCCAGTTCCATATTCGTGTCAGCGCCCTACAGCCCACGCGGCCATCTGAAGCAGCGCCCACGTACTCGCCCTCGGCGGTCTCTGGCAATAGGACCCACATACCAGTCTCGCCTCTACCTTCAAACACTGCCAGGTGGGCTCCGCTTGTCGGGTTCGTCCCTTTCCTCACAGCGGGGCGAAGCGCACACCTGAAGCCGCCGGCCTTGGACTGCTTCTCAGCCTCGGGTGGTCGCCTTACCGCGAGAGTCCAGGCGCCTGCTATCTTTCCCCCCTTTACTCGGAAATGTCTTACCGTGACCGAATGGGTTGCATCGAACCTTCCTCGATTTCTCCGGTAACAGAACGCTTGTCGGTCGGAGCTAACCATGGCCGCCAGTACCAGGAATCTCGCGGGTGGTTCGTACTCGGACTTCGGGGTATAAATATCAGCGCGCCTCGCTCAAGCACAAGAGCCAATCCCATACCATGTGCACCTCGTCGGAGGTGGAGAGAGAGAGAGGACCAGTGAGAGAAAGGAAGCTATCGCCATGGGACTGTGTCCCTATTGCCGTTCGGTGCGCAAGCTCGGCCTTGGGAGCATTGCCGTGATCTCCGGGACTCGGATATGGCGGCATCTGGACTGGAGAGACCCTGGTGGTCGGCGGATTGCTCGCCGTCGTCACGCCCGTTAGAAAAACCGCGCCTCACCGTGGGCTGAGATCTCCACTACACCATAACCGGTGAGAAATACTCCTCTAGGTTCGCCTTGAACTCCTTTACGCGTAGCGTTCATATAATCTAAGTTTGGACATCGGAATCGTCTCTCGGCTCGCTCTGGCCATGGCGCCGCCACGGTGGGGCTGGGGCGCCGTTGCGTCGGGCCGGCGCTGGGGAGGAGATGGTGCCATCACCGTTGATCCTTGAATCAAGGGCTGGGATTAGATCCCGAGTAACGTTTCGGAATGGATGGCGGGGACCGTTGGATCCCAGATGGAGAGCAGGGATTTAATCGCAGCCATATTAAATCTTGTGCGTCGATCTTAGATCCGAGGGCTTGCGTTCCATACCGATTCATTTAAAGACAGATTTAATCTGCACCGTGCGCCTCTGATCGTGCGGCTGTAATCGCTCCATACCCCTTCGGCTGTGCAAATATTCAAAAGTACCCCTGATCTCTATTGATATAAACCCGCGGCCCACTGCTGTGTATAAGTAATTCCACATAGGCCCTGGATTTTGTAGATTTGACCCTAGGAAACTCCAGAATTGTGGCAGTAGCTCATATAGTAAATAAAATAAGATAAAATAATATAGAAAATGATATTAGTATGAAAATAATTCCATAAACTTGTATAATTCATAGTTAATTCATTTTAGCTCCAAATTAAGTCATTCCAATTGCAATAATTTTGTATTAATATTGTCTATCAACTAGTAACACTGTTTAGCCATGAAACTTGAACTAAAATTATTCACATGAGCTATGCTATTCTAAGCACTTAATAACTCCAGAAAATCATAACTTGGTAACCGTAGCTCCGAATTTAGTAATTCTTGTTCCCACGATCTCGTAGCGATGCGTAGATTATTATTACACAGTTTATACTTATGTTTGGTGTGATGTTAATTTTGCATATACTATGTTTGTTTGTATTGCTACGAATAGCAGTGAGGTTACGAGTCATCTGAAGAACAAGTTGGTACCTGGAATTTCAAGTCCCAGGCAAGTTGTGCCCTTGATCACTTCTTTTTACCCACTCATGTTCTAATTAATCATAATGATCTGCATAGGCTAATTTTGATGGGACCCAATAGGATACCCTAGTTTGACTATCTTTATACCTTGTTCACCACTGAATTTTTGGGTAGTACCTGCTATTGCTTTATGTGGTTATGGGTATGGAGATACATTTTATTCATGATTATACTTTTATTATCAGTTGTTATTTAATGTTCATGATAAGATCATTATGTTAATTGGAACATGGAGAACCACCCGGGAAAACAGTGCTACCACAAGGGTTTAATGGGACGCCCTTGGCTGATTAATGGAAAGCTAGTGGATGACTACTTTACCCGAAAGGGGCAAGGGCAGTAGGGGAGTGGTCAGTGTAGGGAGGCCCTTGGGATGATTTTGCTGCGATGACGGTCATGCGAGGGATTCCTGCATTGGAGCTTCCTATAAACTATAGCGGGTTTTCTGAAGCTAGTGGAACTTTGTAAAGGCCTCGTAGTGTTACCCTGCCTCGCCTCCTCGGTAGAGGTGTATGGGATTGGCCGTCTCTTGGCAGATGGGTAACACGACTTGTGGGTAAAGATGCGCAACCTCTACAGAGTGTAAAACTGGTATACTAGCCATGCTCACGGTCATGAGCAGCTCGGACACTCACATGATTAATTTATGGAACTAAATTCAATTTGTCATATGCATTGCATCGCAGGTGATGTTGTTACTTTTGTTCTTCTACTTAATTGGGTTGGTATTTACTTATACTTAGTAACTGCTAATAAAATTTTGACCAACTTTAAAAGCAATGCTCAGCTTCAACCATCCTCTTTGGTAAGCCTTACACTTCACGTGAGCTCCCACCTTTGGCGAGTTCATGCACATTATTCCCCACAACTTGTTGAGCTATGAACGTATGTGAGCTCACTCTTGCTGTCTCACATCCCCCCCACAAGTCAAGAACAGGTACCATAGGACGAGGCGCTTAGAGGATGCTGTGACGAGTTCGTGAGAGGTCTAGGTTGTCGTCTCCCAGTCAACTTTGGGTTGCTGGACCGTTGTCTCCTTATAATGTAATTATTTATTTATTTTGTATAGAACTCCTGTTATATAGTAAAGATGTGACATTCGATCATGTGCCATGATTCATCATATGTGTGAGACTTGGTCCCAGCACACCTGGTGATTATGTTCGCGCCCGGGTCTTGGTGCCCTAAAATCCGGGTGTGACATAACCTATTACATCAACTGGGAAGAAACCATCTTCCCGCAGCACCCACATAATGCACACAAGTAAAAGTCACCATTATGAGTTTAGCAAAACTCATACGTGTTGATAGTTTCTCCTGCAGCAACAATGGGATAAACCCTGAGTATGGAAATACTCAGCAAGACTGACCTGACTAAAGAAAAAGACTCTCAAGGATATGCTAGTTGTTGGGAATCAAGGTAAGGCTTACCAAACTTCAAAGACTCCATTTTGCAGAAAAGCTTACTAGTAGTGGATCCTTAAGCCAAACTTTTACTTCACAAGTTAAGTACTTTTCCTGAGTCTAGATTTGCCTAATCTAGAGCATTCACTTGTCCTACACTAGCTTCATTTTAACAGCTTTAGTTTCACTTGTTATCTACGCTGAAGGTCGAAGATCTAGTCTTCATATCCGAGAAGTTCGGCGATCCGAATCGATTAATACCCAGCTGGGGATCTCCAACCACACAACATATGTAGCACTTAACCCTTGCATATGTCAACTCGCCACCGGGTTTCTCAAGACCAGAACGGGTCCCCACCAACCGAGAGCTCAGTACCCCACCATCCAGCCTCTTGCCAGGTGGATACACGATACTCTCGCCATCTCTCCACTCCCATTGCGGGCCGGCCTTTCTGGTATTGGTCCAACCGAGGCTAAGCTTACCCATGACGAGGCATGTGGCCAGTTAAAGGGTCCTAGATCAGCAGGCCAACAATCGGAACGGTCCTTAATCGACACAGACGGGCGACATTTCCTGCTCAACGTCTGGTCTCATATTAAATTATTTCTGAAAACCTGGTACCTGTCAGAGGTACCATACTGAAATGATGAAGTCATCAAGGCCTTTGATACCTTCATCACGCCAGCCTCTTTTTCTTTGTAAAAACATGATTCATAGATCGAAACATTTTGTTCTTAGTCTATGAGCATACTAAGCACATCTAGCCTTTTTAAAACAGGTATCAAGGATGGTAATCAATTGTTCAAGGAAGTTATGCAACAAAGGTTTAACCATTCAACTCCTACTACCTAATGCAGCATATAAGTGATAAAAACTTTAAAACAACAAGGAGGTGGCAAATGCACCGGTTTGCCTTGGTGAGGAGGAGAGTCGGGCTCTTCTACCAGGATATTGTAGTTAGCAGCAAATCCAAATGGGACACCTTCTGGAGGACCTTCAGTGACAACCTCAGTTGGAGAAGGTTCCGATGGAGGAACAGGCTCCCCTTCCACTTCCACTTCAAATTCTTCTTCAAGGTGTTCTACAAGTCAATTCGAAGTATATGAATGCTTATGTAATGATATGCTATGCAAACTCTCGCTTGGGGAGAGGCAGAAAAGTTTAAATACTTTTAACTAAGCATACTGTGATTATACACATGGTTCTAGATTTCTTAATAGTAGCCCAAAATTATCAAATTAAACTTCAAACAATTAGAGAACTAAATAGATTAAAGTTTACTAAGCTAGTTTCTGGTTCTCCAAGTAAATCAAACCTAAACATACTCAAATTTCTACCGGGAGCTATTCTAAGGGTATATAACTTTTCTGCAAATTTTCACAATTTTTGGTGCGCTGGTTTTATTTCTAAAATTCATTTATACATTCCAGAGGCACTTTAATTACCCAAAATTTTAATTATTGCTGCAAAAATCCTAAAACTATTCCCAGCAGAAACTATAGGATTTTGCGGATTCAACAAAATTGGTTTCACTGACCTTAGCACTGAGATCCCTGTCTTTTTGCTTATTCACAAACTCAAGTCCACGATAGTGACTCCGGCGACCCTAAGCCAGGCACGAGGTTGCGCGCTCACGACAAGCCCACGACAGTCATCTCCGGTAAGGATTTACATTCTTAAACGTCACCAGAGCTTGGCCCGACCTAACCCATAAGCGATTCGGATTCAAATAGTCTAGGCTGCCTAGATCACGGCGACGGTGGACATACCAAACTCTGGCGTGCACGAACCAGGGTCTAGGACCTCGAAGTGTTCTATTCACGGTTATGGTGAGTCTCAGGGATTGGTCTAGCACACTATGCCCACATAGATTTATCTAGGGAGAGTACGGTTTAATCAGCCCACGCAAAGCTGGTCCGCGATGGCGTGCTAGACAGTCCCGACGGTGTTCTGGCCGGGGTACTACGGTAACGTTCAAAAGGGCAACGCTATGAGAACCATTGTAACCTATCAACAACGAAACATGAACTAATGGTGTAGTATTCACCTCAGAAATTGCTGGTCACGGCGAACTGAGAGGAACAAGGGTGTGGTCACCAGTTTCAGGGTCTTCAAAAATACTGGGAGTCTGCTGGTGGGAGGGATGGTTTCAGCTGACCATTTTTGTGTACAAGGGTGCTAGCAACGTATGCACTATCAGATGGTGGTCGAGGAGCACAGAGGTATTTAGAACACTCTTCAAAGGGGATTGAGGGCGGTAGTGCAGAGAACAGAGGGTAAACCCAGTTTTGCTTTCACATGTTCACGGGAGGGGTGAATCCTTGGGTCCAACTAGTGCATGAACCTATGCACGTGGACACCCTCACCATATCCCGCCCAGCCCCAAGCACAGGAAAAACTCCAGTCTCCTTTGCTACATGCTGGACAGCAAACCAAACAGGGAAGCAGCTGAGTCACTATGGCTAGGATTCACCGCTTGGGACTCTGATCCATGCAGTGATAAAGCTGGGATGAATTACTCCCTCCACAGGACATGAATTTCCTTTTTGACAGACACTAGAAATCTCTAGAGCACAGGTGGAGATGGATATGTTTCTCTGATTTTCTTCTTTTTATCTTTTGCACAATTCTGATCTACTTCAGTCGACAACAGCAGCCACCTTGTCCCCTCTGTTTCTCCAATTTATTTATAATGACAGAGCTACCTTTCCACATCAAACTTATTCCTTGAACATTGGTCTTTTAGTTTGTTGTAGACTTCCAGAGTCAATACCTTACAGGTTTCGAGTTATAGATCTCCAAAGTGAGGCAAGTCACACATAAACCATATTTCAGTTTTCTGAAACTGAACCCAGAAATTGCAGACTGTCAAGGCAACTTTAAGGGTACTTAACTACTTACTTTATATGGTACCAAGTTAATCAATGTGAAGTAAACTTGTACACCAATATGTACTCTTCAACTTTTCTATAAAGATCCCAATTCAAAACTGTCCAGAACCGACACCATATAATTCCCAAATTGAGTCACTCACAGAATTTTAGCCCAGAGCACTATTCATTATCTGAAACTGTGAGGCATCTGACAGTCCAACTTCGGGCGCCTTTTTCTGTAGTTTTTGTGTAGCGCCAAGTCCTACTCTCTTAAACAAGATTGTACCCTGATAGACCCTCTACAACTTTAATATTATGGTCCAGAACCAAAGCCCCATGGTCCGGACGATAAGAAGCTCCAAAATTAATCCAAGCATAAAATTTCAGAACCAGAATTGGCACTAAGTCTGAAATTTTGGATTTGAGGATAGGACCTTTGGGCTAAGTTTTTCCACCAGTTTTATACAGCATTAGTGGCATGACCCTTAATCAAATCTGCACACCAAAGTATGGGCTTCCACTTTGGTACAGCACTCATAGCCCAGAATTACATGGATCAGCCCTTAAGGAGTATCCCAAATCTACTTCAGACTGAAAAATCAGCAGGACTGAATTCTTATCTAAGTCTGATTCTCCAAACTGAACACTGCATATAGATTTAGAGCTACTTTTTCTACCAGTTCCATATAGATTTAGAGCTTCAATACTTAATAAAAGTTGTTCTCCTATAGTTAATCTACAAGTTTACTATAGCAACCTTTTGCCAAAAGCCCCCAGATTAAAACATACAGGGGTCCAGAAATAGGTAAAGCAAACTGTTTTTAACTGAACCAAACTGTATCGAATTTGAAATCTGCAAATTACTTCAAATGTCTCTTCAAAACTTGAAAATCTCAACACATGAAAATTGTTTGGTTTTGGAAACTCTACAACTTTGGTATTTTGATTTTTGGCAAATCATGGCCAGATCTCATATTTCGATTATTAGCTCAAAACTAGAGTTTTTCAAACTAGGTTTTCCACTCTATCCATCACCACATCCACTTAGAATTTTATTTGGTCCTTATGAAAGCATTCTAAGTGTATTACAACACACAGATGCCAATGCATATGATGTCATGCCAAGTTTTAGTTTCCAGTAACACCCGGGGTGTTACACTAGACTTAGTACATTGGTTTTTGTGCACTAACATATTTGTCTAAGTGCTAGAATCAGAGAAAATACAAAAGGAAAAAGACTTGGCTAGAGCAGCCAAGACTCTGCGCAGTCTGGGTGCACCGGACTGTCCGGTGCGCCAGGCTGGCGTCTGGTCAACTGGCTGCTCTCGGGAATTCGTCGGCGGCGTACGGCTAAAATTCACCGGACTGTCCGGTGATGCACTGGACTGTCCAGTGAGCCAACGGTCGGCCGCGCAATCCGAGCGTGACGCGTGGCCGAGCCAACGGTCTGATGGGGGCACCGGACTGTCCGGTGTGCACCGGACAGTGTCCGGTGCGCCAACGGCTCCAAATCTTCAACGGTCGACTACGCCAATTTAGGAAAGCAATCTGCACCGGACACTGAACAGTGTCTGTCTGGTGGTGCACCGGACTGTCCGGTGCGCCACCCGACAGAAGGCAAGAATTGCCTTCCTGGAATGCCTCCAACGGCTCCTAGCTGCCTTGGGGCTATAAAAGGGACCCCTAGGCGCATGGAGGAGCACACCAAGCATTCTTTGATCATCTCTAAGCACCAAGACTTCATTCTAGCATATTTGATTCTTTGTGATAGTGACTTGAGCTCTATTTGAGTAGAAAACTCCTCGCATTGTGTTGTGAGCTCAAGTTGTGGCTAGTGTGCGTGTTTGTGCTCTTGCTTTGAGTCTTGTGTGTGTTGCTCTTCCCTTCCTTACATCCGTGCTTCTTTGTGATCATCAATTGTAAGGGCGAGAGGCTCCAAGTTGTGGAGATTCCTCACAAACGGGATATAGTGAAAGAAAGAAAAACACCGTGGTATTTGAAAGGGAAATGTGCCCTTGGGCCATTTCTAAGTATTTTGGTGATTGAGTGCCAACACAAGTGCTTTTATGCTAATCTATGCAAAATGGTAGACAAGATGCAAATCATGTCAAAAGGTATGTTTCTAGACTTAGTACATTGTTTTTATGGACTAATGTATTATGTCTAAGTGCTGGAAACAGGAAAAATTGAATGGGAAATGAGATGGCCTTGTTCAGCCAAAGTCTGCTCAGTCTGGGTTCACCGGACTATCCGGTGGTGCACTGGACAATGTCCGGTGCGCCAGGCTAGCTCTGGCGAACAGGCTGCTCTCGGGACTTCGACGGCGGTGTACGGCTAAAATTCACCGGTCTGTCCGGTGGTGCACCGGACTGTCCGGTGAGCCATTCACAGGCGAACTCGTCGCTCTCGGGAAACCATCAACGGTGTACGGCTAAAATTCACTGGTCTGTCCGGTGGTGCACCGGACTGTCCGGTGAGTCAACGGTCAGCCGGGGCAACGGTCGGCCAAGGATTCCGCGTGTGACGCGTGGCCGAGCCAACGGTCACATTGGTGCACCGGACAGTGTCCGGTGCGCCAACGGCTCTCAGACTCCAACGGTCGGCTTCGCCAAATAAGGAAGGATATCTGCGCCGGACAGTGTCCGGTGCGCCAGTCGACAGAAGGCAAGATCTGCCTTCCAGGATTGTTCTCAACGGCTCCTAGCTGCCTTGGGGCTATAAAAGGGACCCCTATGCGCATGGAGGAGGACACCAAGCATTCCTACAACATTCCTAAGCACCAAGACCTCGATTCCGCGCATTTGTTTCTTTGTGATAGCATATAGAGCTCTAGTGGAGTTGTGAACTCATTGGGTTGTGTTGCGAGCTCTTGTTGCGACTTGTGTGCGTGTTGACACTCTGATTCTTGTGTCTTGTGTGCGTTGCTAATCCCTCCCTTGCTCCGTGCTTCTTTGTGAACTTCAAGTGTAAGGGCGAGAGGCTCCAAGTTGTGGAGATTCCTCGCGAATGGGATTAAGAAAAGCAAGCAAAACACCGTGGTATTCAAGTGGGTCTTTGGACCGCTTGAGAGGGGTTGATTGCAACCCTCGTCCGTTGGGACGCCACAATGTGGAGTAGGCAAGCGTTGGTCTTGGCCGAACCACGGGATAACCACCATGCCATCTCTGTGATTGATCTCTTGTGGTTATTGTGTTTTGACTCCTCTCTAGCCACTTGGCGATTATTGTGCTAACACTTAACCAAGTTTTTGTGGCTTAAGTTTCAAGTTTTACAGGATCACCTATTCACCCCCCCCCCTCTAGGTGCTCTCAATTGGTATCAGAGCCGTTCTCTTCACAAAGGGACTAATCGCCCGAAGAGATGGATCCTAAGGGGAAGGGAATCGTGATCAACGACAAAGAGAAGGAGTCCTTCATCAACGAGCCTAAGCATGATAAGCCTACCGACTCGGGCTCGGGCCATAGACGCAAAGATGGAAGGAAGAAGAAGACGAGACGCATCAAGGAGATCGTCTACTACGACGACAGTGATGAGTCCACTTCTTCTCATAAGGACAACGACGACCACGACTACGACAAACAAAAGACGGTTAACTCAAACTTTTCTTTCGATTATTCGCGTATTCCTCAAAGTTCAAATTCACATTTACTTTCCATTCCTCTCGACAAGCCTCCACACTTTGATGGGGAGGACTACGGATTTTGGAGTCACAAAATGCGTAGTCATTTGTTTTCTCTCCATCCAAGCATATGGGAGATTGTTGAGAATGGAATGAAGTTTGATAGCTCGAATAGTCCTATTTTTATTAATGAAAAGATTCATAGAAATGCACAAGCCACTACTGTGTTGTTAGCCTCCTTGTGCAGGGACGAGTACCATAAGGTGAGCGGCTTGGACAATGCCAAGCAAATCTGGGACACCCTCAAGATCTCTCATGAGGGGAATGACGTCACCTTGCTCACCAAGATGGAGTTGGTAGAAGGCGAGCTCGGAAGATTTGCGATGATAAGGGGCGAGGAGCCAAACCAAACATACAATCGGCTCAAGACCCTTATCAACAAAATAAGGAGCTACGGAAGCACGCGATGGACGGACCACGACGTCGTCCGACTATTGCTAAGGTCCTTTACCGTTCTTGATCCTCATTTGGTGAATAATATTCGTGAGAATCCCAGGTACACCAAAATGTCGCCCGAAGAAGTCCTTGGAAAATTCGTAAGCGGGCGAATGATGATCAAGGAGGCGAGGTACGTGGATGATGCACTGAATGGTCCAATCAATGAGCCTCAACCCGTTGCTCTCAAGGCAACGATAAGCAGGGAGGTGTTACCTAGCAAGGTGGCGCAAGTTGAGGCGGCAGGGCTCAATGATGAAGAGATGGCCCTCATCATCAAGCGCTTCAAGACGGCGCTTAAGGGTTGCAAGGGACAGCCAAGCAAGACCAAAGCCAAGGGGAAGCGCTCATGCTTCAAATGCGGTAAGATTGGTCATTTCATTGCTAACTGTCCCGATAATGAAAGTGACCAGGAAAAAGGGAACAAGAGAGAGAAGAAGAAGAATTACAAGAAGGCCAAGGGCGAGGCACATATCAGAAAGGAGTGGGATTCGGATTGCTCCTCCTCCGACTCCGACAATGAAGGACTCGCCGCCACTGCCTTCAACAAGTCATCCCTCTTCCCCAACGAGCATCACACATGCCTCATGGCGAAGGAGAAGAAGGTATGTACTCGGGATATCACTTATGCTTCTTCAAGTAATGATTCTAGTGATGACGATGAGATAGACTATTCTAGTTTATTTAAAGGTTTGGATAGAATTAAAATTGGCAAAATTAATGAGTTAATTGATGCCTTGAATGAAAAGGATAGACTTTTAGAAAAGCAAGAGGATTTGTTGTATGACGAACATGATAAATTTGTAGAGGCACAAAAAGCTCATGCCTTAGAAGTTAAAAGAAATGAAATGCTTTCTTATGAACTATCCACTTGTCATGAAACCATTGCTACTTTAAGAGGTGTTAATGATGATTTAAATGCTAAACTAGAAGTAGCTTGTAAATCTAACTCGTGTGTGGAACATGTCATGATTTGCACTAGGTGTAAAGATTTTGATATTGATGCTTGTAGTGAACACCTAGTCTCAATTTCTGTCACACCCGGTTTCAGAAGGCAAACCGAATGCGAACTGTGTACGTGCCAGGATCAGAACTCACGTACACAGCGATTACATAAATGAACATCATCGCACAATGCTCGAATAATAACATAAAAGAGTAAAAACTTATTACATCACAGAGTCATAGACATCCACATAGTCATCGACTTAACAGTTAGATCAAAGTGCTAAGCGAAACGCAGTAAAGATAAGGCCTTCACAGGCAGCTGACTGGGGGTTGCCGCCAACCCACACCTAGAATTCATCGTAGTCTTGGAACTCCTGGAAGTCTCCTTCCACGGCTTCACCTTCTCCTGAGCAGTGGTTACAATGCGGACAACCTGGTGTTTTGTGGTAAAGCAAGGATGAGTACACATCAACGTACTCAGCAAATGTCCCGTTTGGCTGAAGTGGACTAGCTTTATGTGGGGTTAGGCTCAAGCAGTTGCTTTTAGTTGGTCAGGTATTTATCATTAGTAGAAGCCAGATTTTATCATTAACCAGCCCATGAACCCTTTCCTCATCGAGGAACAACATCATCATACTCGAACCAAAATCATAACATAATCCTTGTATCTCGAACCATTTGTATCTCTAATCAAAGAGGATCCCAAGGCTGCTCTTAACCGTGAGCACGGCTGATATATCAGTTTCACTACCCTCTGCAGAGGTCGCACACTTTACCCATGAGTCATGATTCCCTTTCTGCCCGGGGAGAGCTAATCCCCATTGACCACTACCTAGGTGGTCCGGCAGGGTATCACTACGTAGCTGTTACAAAGATTCCCTAGAGATCATAGCTGCCCGTTAGGTTTCTCCAGTTTGATAAACACAGTACTCCTCCCCGCAGGAGAGTGACTAACAAAAGCAAAGCGAAAGAACCCCGGCACTCAGCCTCGGCAGAGCAAGCACTGTGCCTGGACCCCATTGACGGCACGACGGCGAAGCAACTACACCTCTAGTTCCTCTAATTATTTAGCTAAGGGCGCCCCATTTCACCCTCATGGTTGCACTGTTATCCCGGGTGGTCTCTCCACGAACAGGTCCTTACGGAGAGGTACTCAGGAAACAGCCTGAGCCCCCTAGAGTATCACAAGATCATCAACATAACCAGGATAACAGTATCATAAATATTCACATCATGTTCATTGATTAAGTTAGGGCAATAGCAGAATGCTAACCATAATAGCCCAAAGGTAAACAAGGGTAAGATAAATAGAAAGCTAGTCAATCCTTAGGTTTCAATTGAGTAATGCGGGACAATAAATTATAAGTGAATGGGACATAATAGGTCAGAGGACACTTGCCTTCACCAAGCTGCTGATCAGGGACTTCCTCTGCAACTGCCTCGGGAAACACAGACTGCTCGTTGTCTACGTAAAGCAATCATTCACACTATGCACTTGGGAAAATAACAAACAAAAACAATATGCCAAACATATGCAGCAGAGAGTGGTCACAAGCTCATAACAGAAAAGGGATAGGCACTTTGGTGTTCCCTAGGTCTGGGGTAGAGGACTATACAAAAGATTCATTATTCACTAATCAAGTTTAAGTCAGTGGTGGAATTAAATAATTATCTGGTTTAAGTTCCTAAACTTAAGGGTTTGAGTCTATAAACTTAAGTGCTCCAACTTTTATTAAAGTCTACTACCTTTTATTTATCCCAAAATAGAGTTCCAATAACCTTAATCCTATCCTAAAGATTAACCATCAATTGGAACATGGAAACAGCAGGAAAACAGTGCATAATCAGATAGATAATAATTTTATGAACATTTTGCAATTTGAAGCACCTAATTTGGAGTTCATATGGCAAAGTTATGAATTTTACAAGTTTAGGGGTTAAAAATATACCCTAAGGACCTATTTTGAATTAAATAAAAGGGCTGAGGACTTAACTGCGAAAAACCAGGGACGGCGGGCGCAAAATCCAGAAAACCGAGGGGTTCTTTAAGAAAATGCGCGGGCGAAGGGGTATCGGGCGCTTACAGCCGTTAGATCTCAGATCAACGGCCAGGATTAGATCCTGCGGCGGGCGCGCGGGCGCGCGGCGGCTCGGGGTGGCTGACAGGCGGGGCCGGGCGGACAGCGCGAGCGCGCGGGCAACTGGCAGGCGGGACCGGGCGGGCAGAGCGCGCGGGCGGACTGACAGGCGGGGTCGGGTGGACAGCGCGAGCGCGCGGGCGACTGGCAGGCGGGGTCGGGTGGCAGAGAGGCGGGGCTAATTAAATCAGGGCCGCCCGATCTCGGGTGAACGGCGGGGATTGGGTGGCCAGGCTGAGCCTCTCCTACGGCTAGCTGGGGCGGCGGCGCTCGCGCCAGTGGCGGAGGAGCTCGCCGGAGACGAGGGGAGCGGGGGCCTGGCGGGCTCCCGGGGCGACCTGAGTGGCTGGGGAGGTCGGGGTGGGCACGGGAAACCTAATGGTGGGGTCTGGGTCGGGGTAGGGGCACCGGAGGGGGGCGGTCCACGGCGGAATGGCTCGGCGGCGGCGCTGAGCGACTCCGGCGAGAAATCAAGCGCGCTAGAATGTAAGACAAGGCGCAATAGGGGCGGGGGAGGTTCCTTACCTCACGGCGAACTCCGAGGACTCCTCGGCGACGACGGAGACGCGACGGTGGCCCGGGTCGACAGCGGCGGCTGCACGGCGGACGACGGGTGAGCGCGGGCAGAGAGAAATAGGGAGGGGGAGAGGGAATTGGGGCGCGTCCCGGGTCGTGGACGTCGGGGCGGAGCTCACCGTGGCAAGGGACGCGGCGGAGCTCCAACGACGGCCGGGAAACGAGCTCGGGCGGCGGCGGTTCACGGCGATGGCGCCTGGGCGTGCGCGCAGCGAGGGAGAGGGCGAGAGAGGGGGCCGGTTGGTGCGCAAATGAGGGAGGGGGCGAGGGCGAGTGGGACTCGGGGCTCAAGTGGCCGAGGGCGAGGTGGGGCGAGCTCCCCACGCGCGACGTGGGCGCGGAGACCGCGGGCGCGCGCGACTCGGCGGCGGTTACGCGAGAACGGCGAAGCTGACAGCCGGGACCCGCGACGCAGAGAGAGAGAAGAGGTCGGGCGCGGGCGCGAGGAAAGCGGGGCTGACCGGGAGGGCCCACGGGCAGAGAGAGCGAGGGAGATGGCGCACGCGCGGGCGGGGGCGCCGACAGGTGGGGCTGGCCGAGCAGAGAGAGGGAGAGCGGGCGCACGGGAGGCCGCTGCGCCGACAGGCGGGGCCCGCTGCGCAGAGAGAGAGAAGGAGCGGGAGGGCGCGCGCGCGAGCTGGGCCTGATGGGCCGAAAGGCTGAGGGGGCGGCGGGTTTGGGCTGCTTTCCTCTTTCTTTTATTTTGTAATTTCCTTTCTCTTTTCTTTTTATTTTCTCCATTTGATTCAAATTCAAACAAGCCACAAATTCAAACCAAACCTTCCAAGAATTATGCACCAAGCAAAAGTGAAATCTAGGGTTCAACATGATGCAACAATTCATACTCCCTTAGGGTTTAACATAATAAACTATAATTGCAAGTAAAATAAGCACTTAGCTCCTATAGAATTGAGAGAGAAAAGAAAGAGGAAGGATGAGAAAAGGAAGTAACACCTGAATTTGTGAATATGAGCAAAGAAATTTTATACCCCCAAATTCAGGGTGTTACAATTTCCAAACTAAATGATGAATTGGCTAGTCTTAATGCCCAACTTAAGACTAGCAAAAGTGAATTTGACAAACTAAAATTTGCAAGGGATGCCTACACAATTGGTAGACACCCCTCAATTAAGGATGGTCTTGGCTTCAAAAGGGAAACCAAGAACTTGACAAGCCATAAGGCTCCCATCTCCGCCAAGGAGAAAGGGAAGGCCCCTATGGCTAATAGTGTGCAAAAGAACCATGCTTTTATGTATCATGACAGGAGACAATCTAGAAATGCTTATAGGAGTTATAATGCATATGATTCTCATGCCATGTTTGCCTCTAGTTCTTCCTATGCGCATGAAAGAAATGTTGTTCATAATATGCCTAGGAGAAATGTTGTTAATGTTCCTAGGAAAGTTAATGAACCATCTACAATATATCATGCTTGCAATGCTTCTTTTGCCATTTATAGGAAAAATAAGAAAGTGATTGCTAGGAAGTTAGAGGCAAGATGCAAGGGAGATAAAACTTGCATTTGGGTCCCTAAGACAATTGTGACTAACCTTGTAGGACCCAACAAGAGTTGGGTACCTAAGACCCAAGCCTAAATTTGCCTTGCAGGTTTATGCATCCGGGGGTTCAAGCTGGATTATCGACAGCGGATGCACAAACCACATGACGGGGGAAAAGAGGATGTTCTCTTCCTACGTCAAGAATAAGGATCCCCAAGATTCAATAATATTCGGTGATGGGAACCAAGGCAAGGTAAAAGGGTTAGGTAAAATTGCTATTTCATCCGAGCACTCTATTTCTAATGTGTTTTTAGTTGAGTCGCTTGGATATAATTTGTTATCTGTTAGTCAATTATGCAATATGGGATATAATTGTCTATTCACAAATGTAGATGTGTCTGTCTTTAGAAGATGTGATGGTTCACTAGCTTTTAAGGGTGTACTAGACGACAAACTTTATTTGGTTGATTTTGCAAAAGAAGAAGCCGGTCTAGATGCATGCTTAATGGCTAAGACTTGCATGGGCTGGTTGTGGCATCGCCGCTTAGCACATGTGGGGATGAAGAACCTCCACAAGCTTCTAAAGGGAGAACACGTGATAGGTCTAACCAATGTACATTTCGAAAAAGATAGACCTTGTGCAGCTTGTCAAGCAGGGAAACAGGTGGGAGGCTCTCATCACACCAAAAATGTGATGACCACATCAAGACCCTTGGAGATGCTTCATATGGACCTCTTCGGACTCGTCGCCTATCTAAGCATAGGAGGAAGTAAGTATGGTCTTGTTATAGTTGATGATTTTTCCCGCTTCACTTGGGTATTCTTTTTGCAGGATAAATCTGAAACCCAAGGGATCCTCAAGCGCTTCCTCAGGAGAGCTCAAAATGAGTTTGAGCTCAAGGTGAAGAAGATAAGAAGCGACAACGGGTCCGAATTCAAGAATCTTCAAGTGGAGGAGTTCCTTGAGGAGGAGGGGATCAAGCACGAGTCCTCTGCTCCCTACACACCTCAGCAAAATGGTGTGGTAGAGAGGAAGAACATGACGCTCATCGATATGGCGAGGACTATGCTTGGAGAGTTCAAGACCCCCGAGCGCTTTTGGTCGGAAGCCGTGAACACGGCTTGCCACGCCATCAACCGGGTCTACCTTCACCGCCTCCTCAAGAAGACTTCATATGAGCTGCTAACTGGTAACAAACCCAATGTGTCTTATTTTCGTGTATTTGGGAGCAAGTGTTATATTCTTGTGAAGAAAGGTAGAACTTCTAAGTTTGCTCCCAAAGCTGTAGAAGGGTTTTTATTAGGTTATGACTCAAATACAAAGGTGTATAGGGTCTTCAACAAATCATCGGGTTTGGTTGAAGTCTCTAGCGACGTTGTATTTGATGAGACTAATGGCTCTCCAAGAGAGCAAGTTGTTGATCTTGATGATGTAGATGGAGAAGATGTTCCAACGACCGCAATGCGCACCATGGCGATTGGCGATGTGCGACCACAGGAACAATTGGAGAAAGATCAACCATCTTCCTCAACTACGGTGCATCCCCCAACTCAAGACGATGAACAGGTTCATCATGAGGAGGAGCGTGATCAAGGGGGAGCACAGGATGTTCAAGTTGAAGAGGAAGAAGCACCTCAGGCACCTCCAACCCAAGTTCGAGCGACGATTCAAAGGGATCATCCCGTCGACCAAATATTGGGTGATATTAGCAAGGGATTAACTACTCGTTCAAGATTAGTTAACTTTTGTGAGCATTACTCCTTTGTCTCTTCTATTGAGCTTTTCAGGGTAGAAGAGGCCTTGCTAGATCCGGACTGGGTGTTGGCCATGCAGGAGGAACTCAACAACTTCAAGCGCAATGAAGTTTGGACACTGGTGCCTCGTCCCAAGCAAAATGTTGTGGGAACCAAGTGGGTGTTTCGGAACAAACAGGACGAGCACGGGGTGGTGACGAGGAACAAGGCTCGACTTGTGGCAAAAGGTTATGCCCAAGTCGCAGGTTTGGACTTTGAGGAGACGTTTTCTCCTATGGCTAGGCTAGAGTCCATTCGTATCTTGCTAGCATATGCCGCTCACCATTCTTTCAGGTTGTACCAAATGGATGTGAAAAGCGCTTTCCTCAACGGGCCAATCAAGGAGGAGGTGTACGTAGAGCAATCCCCTGGCTTCGAGGATGAACGGTACCCCGACCACGTGTGTAAGCTCTCTAAGGCGCTCTATGGACTTAAGCAAGCCCCAAGAGCATGGTATGAATGCCTTAGAGACTTTTTAATTGCTAATGCTTTCAAGGTTGGGAAAGCTGATCCAACTCTGTTTACTAAGACTTGCGATGGTGATCTTTTTGTGTGCCAAATTTATGTCGATGACATAATATTTGGTTCTACTAACCAAAAGTCTTGTGAAGAGTTTAGCAGGGTGATGACGCAGAAATTCGAGATGTCGATGATGGGCGAGTTGAACTACTTCCTTGGGTTCCAAGTGAAGCAACTCAAGGATGGCACCTTCATCTCCCAAACGAAGTACACACAAGACTTGCTAAAGCGGTTTGGGATGAAGGACGCCAAGCCCGCAAAGACTCCGATGGGAACCGACGGCCACACCGACCTCAACAAAGGAGTCTCAAAGGAGGTCTGAAAGGGAAAAGGTGGACTTGGACCATGAAAGACTTCCACTGCACTCCGATGAGAGGGTAACTTATTCCAAGTTCATCCTATGTACTCTTATTGCCTTTACATTCTTATTGAAGATTTTTGGTGAGGCAATGGGGTTCTAGGGCCATGATTGATTCCGTTTTGGTGCTTGATGCCAAAGGGGGAGAAAATAAAGGCCAAATCAATAGATGGATCAGCTACCACTTGAGAAATTTTTGAAAATAGTAGATTAGAGCTTTTGGTTTGTCAAAACTCTTTTATTGTCTTTTTTGTCAAAAGTTGGCCTCTTGTGGGGAGAAGTGTTGATTATGGGAAAAAGGGGGAGTTTTTGAGATTCTTGATCAATCTCTTTGGATTACCTCTCTTTATGTCTCTACAAGTGGATTTGACTTATAGATAGGAATTTGAGTTTGATTTGCAAAAACAAACCAAGTGGTGGCAAAGAGTGATCCATATATCTCAAAATTGAATCAAAACAATTTTGAGTGTTCATTTGCATTGTTATTGCACTTGTTCTAGTTGCTTTATGTTGTGTTGGCATAAATCACCAAAAAGGGGGAGATTGAAAGGGAAATGTGCCCTTGGGCCATTTCTAAGTATTTTGGTGATTGAGTGCCAACACAAGTGCTTTTATGCTAATCTATGCAAAATGGTAGACAAGATGCAAATCATGTCAAAAGGTATGTTTCTAGACTTAGTACATTGTTTTTATGGACTATTGTATTATGTCTAAGTGCTGGAAACAGGAAAAATTGAATGGGAAATGAGATGGCCTTGTTCAGCCAAAGTCTGCTCAGTCTGGGTTCACCGGACTGTCCGGTGGTGCACCGGACAGTGTCCGGTGCGCCAGGCTAGCTCTGGCGAACAGGCTGCTCTCGGGACTTCGACGGCGGTGTACGGCTAAAATTCACCGGTCTGTCCGGTGGTGCACCGGACTGTCCGGTGAGCCGTTCACAGGCGAACTCGTCGCTCTCGGGAAACCATCAACGGCGTACGGCTAAAATTCACCGGTCTGTCCGGTGGTGCACCGGACTGTCCGGTGAGTCAACGGTCAGCCGGGGCAACGGTCGGCCGAGGATTCCGCGCGTGACGCGTGGCCGAGCCAACGGTCACATTGGTGCACCGGACAGTGTCCGGTGCGCCAACGGCTCTCAGACTCCAACGGTCGGCTTCGCTAAATAAGGAAGGATATCTGCACCGGACAGTGTCCGGTGGTGCACCGGACAGTGTCCGGTGGTGCACCGGACTGTCCGGTGCGCCAGTCGACAGAAGGCAAGATCTGCCTTCCAGGATTGTTCTCAACGGCTCCTAGTTGCCTTGGGGCTATAAAAGGGACCCCTAGGTGCATGGAGGAGGACACCAAGCATTCCTACAACATTCCTAAGCACCAAGACCTCGATTCCACGCATTTGTTTCTTTGTGATAGCATATAGAGCTCTAGTGGAGTTGTGAACTCATTGGGTTGTGTTGCGAGCTCTTGTTGCGACTTGTGTGCGTGTTGACACTCTGATTCTTGTGTCTTGTGTGCGTTGCTAATCCCTCCCTTGCTCCGTGCTTCTTTGTGAACTTCAAGTATAAGGGCGAGAGGCTCCAAGTTGTGGAGATTCCTCGCGAACGGGATTAAGAAAAGCAAGCAAAACACCGTGGTATTCAAGTGGGTCTTTGGACCGCTTGAGAGGGGTTGATTGCAACCCTCGTCCGTTGGGACGCCACAACGTGGAGTAGGCAAGCGTTGGTCTTGGCCGAACCACGGGATAACCACCGTGCCATCTCTGTGATTGATCTCTTGTGGTTATTGTGTTTTGACTCCTCTCTAGCCACTTGGCGATTATTGTGCTAACACTTAACCAAGTTTTTGTGGCTTAAGTTTCAAGTTTTACAGGATCACCTATTCACCCCCCCTCTAGGTGCTCTCAGTATTCAAGTTGATCATTGGATCACTTGAAAGGGGTTGAGTGCAACCCTCGTCCATTGGGACACCACAACGTGGAGGTAGACAAGTGTTGTACTTGTCGAACCACGGGATAACTCGTGTGTCTCTTGTGATTGTTTTTTGTGTGATTGTTGTGATTCGCAAGAGCTCGCTTTATAGTCACTTGGTATTATCTCTCTAACACTTAACCAAGTTTTGTGGCTATAAGTTTTAAGCTTTTACAGGATCACCTATTCACCCCCCCTCTAGGTGCTCTCAACCCTCCCTCCTTGTGATGTTTGTAGGGATATTCACTAAGACAACGTGAATATCCTAGAAACTCCACATGGATTGAGGGTAGGAAAGACGATGGGCTAGTAATAATCTTTTGATGGTGATTGTGTGCATATATCCAAACATAACAACATAAAATCTACAGAAGGCGAGGTGTAGTAGTTAGGCGATCTTACTCATTGTTGTGGCAAAGTTTTGTGGAAAGTCTCCTTGTATCTTCTCATGTTTTCATAGAATATGAGAAGATAGGGATATCCGGTCACCTCCCCAACCACTCCATCTCCCCTTATGTAGATTTATCTTGTTATGTTTGTATATATGCATGCAATCATGATCGAAGCGTTTGATTAGCCCATACACCTCCTACCCTCCCTCCTTGTGATGTTTGTAGGAATATTTACGGTATCAAGGTGAATGTGGTCTTAACAAGAACCATGGTCTTTTTTTATAGCTTATCTATATCATCCTTAGTATATGTTGATGGACAAACCTTGTTATCCACTTGTTTTGCTTATGATCAACGAAAACAGGAGGATAACAAGGTTTGTCAATCATGGTACTAAGGAGGATTTAAAGAAGTTATAGGAAACCTTGGGTCCTGTTAATGCCATATTCACCAAGACACTATGAATATCCTAGAAACTTTACATGAATCGAGAGTAGGGAAGAGGATGGGCTAGTCGAACTCTTTTGATGGTGATTGTGTCCATATATCCAAACATAACAACACAAATCTACACAAGGCGAGGTGGAGTAGTTGGGGAGGTGAGCTTGCCCATTATTATGGCAAAGATTTCCATATAAAACATAGGTTTGGATATTCACATTTAACTTTCACATGTTTGACTTTTATTCCTTAAATCTCCTCCTTTGATCAATCGAGGTCACAGCTCCATGCTTATGATTGTACAAGTTTTTTAATGGGTGGCATGAACCGTTCCATGGTGTAGCAACCGGCAATGATTCAAGTAAGTATAATTGATGCTCACCCTTCATTCATAGATTTGAAAATATAACCTCTGCAATACTAACCCATTTGTTTAATAGGCGCCACCGCCACAATATGGATTGTGACTTGTGAACATTTGACCATTGTATGCGTCTTTGTATTTGAATGTATGCTTTGTTTCAGTTATGTGTGATGCACAATATTTATAGAACTGGATTTCTATGGTTTGGTGAATGAATGAATTTACATTCTAACATGGGATTGTAATTTTGAACGGCTATGAGATCAATGATGGTGAATTTGAAATGTTATATGAATGATACATGTGAATTGTGATATATAATGTATGTGAATTTGGATATATAATGCATGAATTTTAATATATATTATCTATAATTTGTTGTGTTGAAATGGGACGAGAAATGGAACAAACGGGTTATGTGAAGCATATAGGCCCCTAAGTAGTGTTTTGGTAATTAATGACGATTATATGTGGACTAATGGTTTCTTAGAGAAAATAAGAATGCAGGATTGGTCTACTGGCATGTGAGCTACATAAATCATGGAGGACTTTGGTACGGATTGTTGGATAGCTCAAGGCAAAGGTAAATGGTAGGTTTTTACGTTTGCCGATCAAGAAGTGATTAGTGAAGCAAATTGACCGGTTAGTAGGCTAGATAGACATACTATCAAGAGAGGTCAATGTGTTTACTTGACAAGGTACTTAGTGCCTCATAGAGCATATAGTTGATGCATGTGCATGAGGGTCAATAGTGCTTCCGATTTGCGATAGAAGATCTTTACAAAAGTGATTTTTGGAAAAGGGCTGATTTTGTATACTACATAATGTCTAGGCCAGGAAGCCAGACCGTCCATAGGGCTAACATAGAAATGGGGCAGTGGTGTTTGTCGGTTGCACTTCGGACCGTTCGGGCCTAGTGGTCGGACTGTTTCGCAGTATTGGCCAGGAAGGGCCACGATTTGGTTAAGTCCATGGTGTGATGAGCGGATAGTTTGGCCTAGGGGCACAAACTGTCCACAACTGACATTTATGTTTCTGGTGGTTGTATTGTGGATTGTTTGTGCATAGGTAACGGACAATACAACTTTCTAGGTCATGGACCATCTGTGCCTAGGTGTCGGACCATCCGCGGGTATAAAAGTCAAGTTTGCTAGAGCTCAGGATGTTCCTGTGTGGGTCAACAGACCATTCGATCGGGGCCAGCGAACCATCCGTGCCTCACTTTTCTAACAGCTCTGACACGCTTTTCAAATGAAAAGTAGTTGTTAAAGTTAAGTGTGGACCGTCCGCGAGTGCGCAGAAAGGGGGCAGTTTGCCCATAACAGTTAGTTTTGGAGGGGTGTTATAAATAAATGGTGTCTAGTTAGTTTTGTAGATGGTGTTATAAATAAAAGTTCTGTTGAGTTTGAGAGCGCTCTAGTGCATTGCGTTGAGTTGTTGATGCTTGAGGCACTAGGTGATCCATCAAGCAAGCATCGGTGACTTGTTACTCTTGGAGGTTGTCGCCTCCTAGACGGCTTGGTGAAGGATTCTCCAACAAGCTCTCTGACGTAGGTTGTGGAGAAACCGCGGAACCGATTGTGTGAGGTTCGCATTTGCCTCACCGAAACGGTAAAAACTGGCAATAGTAAAATCAAGGTTCAAGTGGTTCTTTGACCACCCAGCTAAAGAGATCAAGTGGAGTCTTGATAGAGGAGCGGGTGAGTCCATTGAATCTACCTCAACATGGATTAGGGGTGATTGGCAAATCACCGAGAATGTAGTAAAAATCCAGTGTCTCCATTGTTCATTGTTTTACTTCATCACTACTACTTGTATTACTTTGTGTTCCACCTTTCATTACTAGATTTATTGATCACTTGCTCAACTTAGGTTGCAAATTGAGGTTAGCTCAACACAGGCTAGAGGATTTAATTCTCTTGTTATTCTAATTAAATTTGCAAGTACCTTTTATTTTAGTTGAAACCGTCTATTCACCCCCCCCCCCCTCTAGTTGGTATCCTTGATCCTACTAGTTGTTTTTGCAGCAACACAGAATAACCCATTTCGACCTAACCGTAGTCGACGTGAGTTATTGCCTGAACGCATTAATTATCATAGGTATCCTATACCTGACGGGAATTAATTAATTCCCAACGACGGGCTACGGGAATTAACTAGTTCCGACAAAAAACAGACATCCAATTACCAACTTGAATTAACTTATTGCTAACGAGAACTAAGGTATTCCTGTCGGTAATAGGCTATAGGCTTATTCCCGTGGGCTTCTAGCTAGCCCATAGGGATCTTCTGCATTCCTGTTGTGGATCTTCAACAAAATGTTTTTTGGTCTTTGCATTCAATTTTTCATAGTGTATTTCTTCACCAATTAAATTGTTGAGGTCCTTATAGTAAAATGCATCAGGGGTCCTCGAACTTGACATGTTGTGTCACTTAGGTCTCCAAACTCAGAAAACCAGCAAAATGGGTCCACTAACTTAGTCGGCTCACACAAACTGTCCAAAACCGAATTTTCTCAAACCAGATGTCGACGTGGTATGCCACATTGAAGTCACTTAGGTTCCTGAACTTGACATGTTGTGTCACTTGGGTCCCCTAACTAGGCATGATGTGTCACTTTGGGTCCCGGAACTTTGATTAGTTTGCTCCAACATGGCACGTCACATCGGCATCCGATTTGAACAAAAATGGGTTTGCACGGTTTTGCATGGGCTAACTAAGTTAGAGGACCCGTTTTGTTGGTTTTCTAACTTCATTGATCTAAGTGACATAGTGTGCCAAGTTCGAGGACCTCTACTGCATTTTACTCTAGATTTTGATAGACCTTGAGTGGCAGCTTTGAAAACTCCTATATCAATAGTCTCAATGTATGCTTCCATAAATATTTTCCATTATGGAAAATTATCTCCCTCAAATATGGCAGGAGGTTTATCCCCACCGAACATTGTAACTCTAGTCGATAAAGCCTAATTAATGAGCCCGAGACTTTGATACTAATTGAAAGGATCAAGATGCCCAAGAGGAGGGTTAATTGGGCTTCTCTATATTTTTCTTGCATAAATTGAAACCTATAATTAAACATAACTTCACCCTTTATGTTAATGATGTAATAAAGAGTTTTGCACATCAATTTCTAATGTTATATAAGCATGGAAATTCTAATAATGTAAATGCTTGAAAAGAATTGCTCAAAAAATATGTAAAGTAAGGAAAGATTAGGAACTCCTTGATGTTTAGTCGAGGTACTAAAGAGTAGGCACTCCCCATTAGTCCTTGTTGGAGCATTCATGTAAAGGTGTGGCTCCCATTTAGTTTGCACAAGGACTAAATGATCTATACAAGTTGGTTCTATGCCGCTTTGGCACGGTGAACATCTCACAACCATGTTTAATCTTAAGTTGTGTCACTCATAAGCTCTCTGGGTGATCAACATACTTCTAATCGCCACCTAGCTATCTAGGTGATGTCGATCATCAAAAGTTACAAGCATTAACTCTCACTTGACTTGACCTGACCCAAACTAATAAGGATAATGAATGCACACAAGCAACTTTTAATGCATTATTGAGTCCACCAATCATACAATTATTAACTCACATTTCTCACTAGACAAAGGCTCTTCCTCACTCTCAAATGGTTCTTTCAGTAGTTGAAATGGACAAGAGGCCTCATTTCGCCAATTTGGGGGTTTAATTAGGCCCAATTAAAGAAACTAGTTGTTAAAATTCAACTTAGCATAGTCAGGGGGCACCGGATATGTCAGGTACGCACCAAATCCCTACACCGAACATGTATGATGCTTTTCGAGTGGCTAGTTTCTAAAACTAGCTATTACTGTAATGATATCAAGTGCTCACACTAATGCCACATCAGACACATCTAGTGATTACAACCTTGAACGCCCAGTTACACACCTCTCTAAGTATCATGTCTGGTGTCTTGTGCGATGGTACACTAGACACGTCCGTTGAATACTCGACCTCCCATACACAATTTACATCATCTCCGAGTACCATGTTTGGTGTCATGTCTGGTGGTACACCGGACACGTCTAAATGTCATGTCCAATGCACCATACCCGTTGCACAATGGACACATGCCGATGTTACGTTTAAACATAGCATGCACACTCTTGTACAGTGGCTCATATCTAGTGCCCATCGAACACGTCTGATGCTACTGCAGCGCTGCTAACTGGCTTAATTCGATCATTTTGTAGTTGGGTTTTGTTTCAAACTTATAAGCTCTCTTGGGTTTTTCTAACATTAGTGTTCACAAGTGTGCACCACCACACTTAACTAGATTTGTCTAGGTCAAACTATCTGATTGGCTGATTCAGAACATTTGCCACTATGACGCAGTTGGCTATATTATACAGGTTATGCAGTTGCACACCATGTATCTTTCTCAATATATTACTACATCTCTGTTCAAGAAGAAAAAAATGAGTGTGTTCAGAGACTATTTGAATAGCGGCGCATGTCTTTCCGCTTACTCTAAACAACTATAGCCTTCGCAGTAGTATTCTCATCATGTGCTCGTCCCTTTCTTTCCCATGGCCTCTCTTTTCAGTTATTCGCTACCCATTCCGCCACCTGGTGTGCTCCATGGACCATGGTCAACCAACTTGCGCAAAACGCACTGCTTTTTTGGTTGGTTTCGAGAGCCGTAGCATTTCGAAGGTACCTCATGATAAATTCTCTAAGACAGATAATGGAACCATATTCGCATTGCCAATTGGTTCTCAAATCTCGACTTTTTCGAGATTAGCCTCTGTTGAGAGTACATTGTACAGCCTGAAGCTGTCGTCTCCGGCAGTTATCTTTTATTTCAAATTTTATTGTGTCAGTGTAGTTTATAGCGTTTTGCATGACCATATCACGGTCTGCAGCTTGAGAGTGAGGGCTAAAATTTTGGCCTCATAGATTGACCTTTAGCATTTTCGGCCCTTGGTATTCATCTAGATGTATGTTAATGTGTGCTTTCGACATGCTAGATTAGAGGGAAACTAAGCCTGTTTGGTGCAAGGTACATAGTTAAAGCAGAAGTGAACCATTTCCTGCTAGATTCCAAACAATGTGCAAATGGGGCCGTATATGTATATATATTATATAATCAGTATTCGTGATCTAGCGCAAGTGCCCTTTTTATGCTTAACCGTAATCACCACTAGAGAATTTTATGAAAGAACATGGCTTTCGGCGCACCTTGATTAAAAGGAAGCAAGTTCATCATTATAATTAGTGGGGGAAAACATATTATGCCCAATCGGACAAAAAAGCCTTTCCGTAGCACCAAAAGACCATCGGCAAAGAACGAAATCATGGTACTTTTTGGCTTTTTGGGATAGAACATAATGGTGGACAGTCAAGTGAAACAAACAATATTGCACAGATCACAAAAGTTGTATGGAGATACGAGAAAGAACATAGAACAATCATATTATTTTGTTTGGGGGAAAAGGACGGTTCATGCTGTCTGGCAAGCATCAAGCGAATGTGCTAACACGAGGGGTGGTAAATTGGCAATAGATCGCAGTATAAATGTTTCTTAATGATTTGTTTGAACACTTAATTAATTTTAGTTTAAAAATAGAAATAGAGCATGATCATGCAATTTTATAGTGTATGATCACATCTGGCCATTCTCTAAATTGACTTTTGAATATAAGGTCATGTTAATGCGATAGAGCTAATAGTTAGCTACTAAAATTAGCTACAAATATTTAAACATCGCAGCTAATAGTTAGCCAACTGTTTGTTAGTTAAGTAATTATACTAGTAAATTCATAATCAACTAACTATTAGTTCTAGTGCATTTAAATAGGATCTAAGTACGAGTGTTATAAATAACAATAATGCAAACATAAACGGCGAAGACAAGTCCTTTCAGTTACCCAGTTAGGTAATAGGTGAAACGTAATTCGATGAAGCGGGGCAGCGGGCAGTCGGTCAAAAAGCGTTCAATTGGGAGGGAGAGGCACATTATTCCAAAACTGAAGTTTGCACGAAGTTGATCTGATTGCCGTCTCCAACAGCTCCCTATCACATCCCCTATATCATCCTCTGTTGCAAACTATCACAACCCCTATTTTACATGATCCACCAAAGACAGCCTGATAATCAAAATTCTGAACGCAATTTACATATGTGATACACCATACCAGAATGAGAACGCGATGCATGTTTGGGGGAGGGGGTTATAAGAAAAATAGCATATCACTATTGAAAAATGGACCAATAATAATGCAAAAGAAAGATGTTACAATTGGAGAAAAAAGAGAGGAGGAAAAGCACAAACTAGTTACAAATGAGATTATAACTGCTGTATCTAGCTCCATGGGTCATCCCAGCCTTTGGGCCCCTCCCTCTTGACAAAATCTACAATGGCCACAACTGCTTCTTGCACTCTGTTGGACAGAGCATGGTTTCCCCATTCTATCTCGACTTTCTCTGCACCTCCCAGCGCCCTACATAGCCTGCAAATGAAGTGATGACATGAGTTCCATGTCATATGATACCACACATTAGTACTCGTCAAATTTAGGTTCTGTCGTTTACCTGTCTACTAGAGCCCTCTTATCAACATATTCAGGTACATATTCATCCCCCATTGAAAAAATAACCTGCACATCACTTGAGGCTATTAAATGCAAGAACCAAGACATGACTCCAAATCGAATTGATATTGCCATATCACACTGTACAAGGGAAATAAACCAAACTTGAGATGTGAGAACATGAAACTTCTCTTTTTTCCCTCTTGCCAACAAGATGTAATTTGATCATAAAATTTTGCATGGATCTAGAACATAATGCCACCTTAGCTGAGTTTTTTTATATAATTTATATAAATTCTACATGCCTTTTGTTATCGATTGCCCATTTGCACCAGAATTGCACCCCGTGAGAATACTAGTTATCTAACAAATTCGAACTATCCTGGACACCACAGCCAAAAAATAGGAGTACAACCACTGGCGGAGCCTCATGGAGGCGATACTTGCAGTTCTCACATAGTGACAGTAATGGCTCAAACGGCAGAAGACTGCAGCTAGTGTTCTTGTCCATCCTCATTTATGATCCAACTTCCCATCTTGGAGATGAAAGTAGTAGTTATAATGGACCACAGCTGGAGTAGTTTGAGATGTCCTACTTTCATATTTTGTTAATATCTAAATTGAGTAGGCTTTGCTAAATAGTTCTTTTCTAACGATAACTACTACGATAATAGCTGGCACCCCTGAGCTTGCACGTTGCCCCTACTGCGTGTTTCTCACAGAACCTTCACGATCCCCCACCCCCACCCCAACCCCCCCCCCCCAAAAAAAAGGGGTTCACAATCCGCCACTGTGTACGGCAACATTACATACCTGGCACTGTGTGGTTGACATATGACCAAGTCTCTGCCTCAGCTGATCTTCACTTAGATCTGAACTGAACATGTCATCATCACCCATATATGAACAAAGGGAGTGGTACCTACACATTTACTTGTATGTATTAGAACACCACAGATGAGCAAACATTTTTAGTCCTTTCTAATTTTGTCATCCTAAGTTCCTAACTTCTTCAAACAACAATTAGAGCTGGACATATTGGTCGTAGTTCAAAAAAAGGGGGGTTGACAAATAAGTTTTTCTTAAACATGTTCAAAGGCATTGCTATTAAACAACAGGCCTAGCTCATAAGCAATTCCTTCCAATAAATACTCCCTCCGTTACAAAATGTAGATTGTTTTAGTTTGACCTAAGTTAAACAGACAGAAAACTAATAAATACCTAAACATAATCCTAGGCACTACTTGACCATCCAAACTAACATTTCATATATTTTGTTTAGTTCTAGAGTCTAAAACTTTTGGATTCTACAGTCACCCGCCACAACTCTAGTCTCCTATTTACTCCTGCCTAACTTCCATCAACTAGCACTACATCCAAAAAAAAGTATACACCAAAAGATTCCCTTGTATGTCCATTGTGACCTTATATCCATCACCAAGGCAAAAAGATAAAGGCTCAAAGCTAATCCTTGATGTAATCTTATTCTAATCGGGAAGTCACCTATGTTTCCATCACTTATTTGAACACTAGTGACAACATTGTTGTACATGTCCTTAATAAGTCCAATATACTTTGTTGGGACTTTATGTTTGTCCAAACCCCACCACATAACATTCCTTGGAGTTTTGTAATAAGCCTTCTCCAAGTTAATGAAAATCATGTGTAGATCCTTCTTTTGTTCCCTATACTGCTCCATCACTAACTTATTAAGAAAATGGCTTTCATGATTGACCTTCTAGGCATGAAAACCAAATTGGTTCAAAGAGATCCTTATTATTCCTCTTAGACGATGCTCGATAACTCTCCCATAGCTTCATAATATGGCTCATCAACTTAATTCCCCGGTAATTAGTACAACTTTGAATACCTCCCTTATTCTTGTAGATTGGTACCAATATACTTCTCCACTCGACAAGCATCTTGTTCGACCAGAAGATATGGTCGAACAACTTGGTTAACCATACTAAAGCTATGTCCCCAAGGCATCTCCATACCTCAAATGAGATACCATCAGAGCCCATCGCCTTACCCCCTTTCATCCTTTATAATGCCTCCATAACCTAAGATTCTTGGATCCTACGCACAAAGTGCCTCTTGGTGTTACCAAAAGAGTTATCCAACTAAAAGATTGTGTCTCCATTCTCCCCATTGAACAATTTGTCATAATACTCTCGCTATCTATGCCTAATCTCATCCTCCTTCACCAAGAGGTGCTCTGTTTCATCCTCAATACACTTAACTTGGTTGAAGTCCCTTGTCTTCCTCTCACGAACCCTAGCCATCCTACATATGTCCTCTCCTTCCTGGGTACTCAAACATTGGTAAAGGTCCTCGTACACCCTACCCTTTGCCACACTTACAGCTCGCTTTGTCATCTTCTTTGCTACACTGTACTTCTCTATGTCCACACTCCTATTATGGTACATATGCCTGTAGCATCCTTTCTTCTCCTTAATAGCCCTTTACTTACTCCACATACCTCTGAGGCCACCTTCTGAATGTAGGTTGCCATCTTCTCCCACATGTTGTTTGTCATCTTCTTCCTTCCAAGTGCCCCTCTTTGATGGTCCTTTCCTTGAAGACTTTTGCCTTCTCCCCTTTCAATTTCCACCACTTTGTTCTTGCAATCTTAGCTTGTTTATCCTACACACACCTGAAAACGAAAGACTACTACCACAAGAAAATGTTGAGACAACATACTCCATCGGTATCACCTTACAATTCAAGCATCACTGTTTATCATCTCTTCTTGTAAGGACAAACGGATAGGATATAGGGGGGTCGGAGCTATCACATCGTGCGACCACGGCAAGGGTGGTAAGATCCCGTATGGTGAGCCCCTAGGGATCGAACTCCATGGAACAATGGTTGTCAACGGTGAAGGGACGAACCGAGAGAAGATTTTATATGACGTTGGGGGCAACAAGGATGTTGTTGAGGTACAAAGGATCAAGAAGAACCATGTCGCCTACTAAGGTGGCAGGTAGAGTCGGTCCATTACCGACAATGATGAAAGAAGGAAAGGTGGGGTCGTGAGGATGGGGTAAGAGATAATACTGAGGTTAGGAGTGGTGTGGTACGAGGCGCTAGAGTCGGCAACCCAGTCGGTAATAATAGTAGTGGTGGGCCGCGATGACATGGGGTACGAGGAGATAGACAGGGGAGGCACCCCCATAGTCTATAGGGTGGCCACTGGGGCCACTAGTGGGGAGCAAGTTGACGACGAGCATGAGCAGGGGACCAGGGGTCACGACAAGGCCTATATCGTCATGGAGATAATCTCATTGCTGCAAAACAGAAGTGGCCCTAGAGCGTGGCGCCCCTCCTGAGGGAGGGTGGACAGGGGCCGAAGGGTGGCAGAGCTCGACGCAATAACGGAGAACCGGGTTCATTTCCCAGTCAAAGGCCACGAACGTGTCTTGGAGAAATTGCTCGTTGTGAAGGAATACATGCACACGGTAGGGAGACACGTGGACCGCGACAGAGCGAAGGACGGACGTCGAGGGAGCGGTCACGAGGAGGGAGGAGCGCACGCCAGAACCGGGCTCACGTGGAATGAGGGCTGACAGGGGCCCAAGCAGCTGGGATGGTGCACGCGGAGGCGGGGGCAAAGCTAGGTTGAACGCAGTGGATGCAAATGCACCCCCACAAAATGTAAATCCTATAGATTTAGTTAAAATTTCACCATATAGGCACCCCTAGAAAAAAATTCTTATGCACTCACAAGGCTAAATGCACCCTCAATTTTGCTCTAGCTTCGCCAGTGCACGGAGGTGATGGGACACGACGGAGGCAAGGATGAGCATGCCAGCCAGGAGAGCAGAGCGAAAGAGGAGCACTACAAGGAGCGACAGGAGAGAGGCTGGGAAGGTACTGGCGGCTAGGGGAGGAAAGGAGAGAAAATGGCTTGATACCATGATGGAGATAAAACCCTAACCCTAATTGGGCAGGGGATATATTATATCCAAGCACATGGGCCAAGGCCCAAGGCCCATTACAGAGACACAATACATAATATGCTAACAATAACTAGTATGTTATGAAGAGGAGGGGCAGCTGCAACTCCAATCGCATCAGCCACTTTTCTTTCTACCACAGGCTCATTTTTTTTGTCCTCCCTGTGCCAGATTTTCCTCCCCGGTGTCTGGTCAGTATCTGCCCACCCCTTCCCAGTCAGTTCCTCCTGCGACCTGCCTTCACCTGTCTCCACCTGGTCCCCAACCGACGCCTGTAGCCTAGACCTGGAGTCAAGGAGCAATGTCTGTCCTAAAGTTGCAGCATGCGTGAATACAACTCAAACCATGGACCGTTTGCCTCTACTATTTGCCAATTTATGATCATGTTTACATATATTTACACCATATATACATAGCCGATCAGCCCATCTAGGCACATGGATGACTAAATGTCCAACTAGCCGACTAGGACTAACTCATTGACCCTGATTGACGACTAATCGTGATTACTCGTCTGATTGGTGGTCTTACGACTAGCCTTGACCACGATCTGATAACATTGATCGATAACACAGTGACATGTATGGCCAATGATGCCACTAATGGACACAGTTGACAAGTAAGCAGTATCTCTTTTGCAAAAAGGGATAAATGAATTGCTTATAACATTAGAGTCAATCTGTGGTTGATGCATCTGGTTAATTAGGGGAACCTTTGCTAGTTGAAGTAGGATTTTGGCATACAAATGTGGTGTGCGTGTTAAACAAACAACTGTATCAACCTTTATTGAACCAGGCATGCCCAATTTCAATTAAAGCAACAGAAACAACTGTCTTAAAGAAGCGGGAAAATGACACAAAAAGCATAATATCTAAATTAGAAACAGTTAACTCATTTTGAGAAGCTACCAACAATGCCAACAAAACCTCAGTACAATATATATATTCTGTAACTCAATCATAAACATTATATACCTGTAGGCAGTAATAGGAGCATCTGAGTTTGCTTTTCTAGGCATCAAATCCATTCCACGGCCCTCGCTAATCAATTTGGCTGCCAGGTCTATCATTTCAGCTGTTTCCGGAAGAGTTGCTCTATACTCCCTGTCACTTACTGGGGCCTGAGGAATAGAAAATGATAGAAGTTACAACAAAGATATCATTAAATTATAAAGTTAATACCAATAAATATAATCAAGTCTTCTTAACATGTTCCAAAGTTGATCAGTAAGAATTACATTCAGAGAGAGATTTAGCACACATAAAATTTAAATAACTTTTATTCCTCTACCTGGGCATTCAGAGCAAGAGCATGAGCAGGGAAAATACCTGCAAGATGACCCCAGAAACCGCTTTCGAACAGGCAAAGTTTGTGCGCATATAATGCACAATATCCTGGCACCCATGGAAGAGTTTGTGTTATATTATTTCACGGTTGTAAAGTAGTACTTGTAGCAGTTATTAGAAATAGTATACCTGGCATCCAGTACTATGACCAAGCAATATTACTCCTTCAGAATTTTCCTTATTTATTAGGTAACTGATGAGTTGCTCTAGTTCTAACGCATCCTTCAACAAGACAATACATATGAGAAATACAGAGACCAAGAATATGGAAGAAGTTAAAAGCAAAAACTAATGAAACTGGAAATTTAATAAAACAATGGGAAACAAAATCAGTGATATAATTATTGGCATACTACTATATCCAAAAGCACAGCATAAAGCAAAAGGTAAATCTAATGGTTACATGAAAAAAACACATTATCACTGACACTAACTAGCCTCACATGGTTAAAGAAAGCTTCCATATTACAGAAGGGGAATGTCAATATAATGGGAGCAATCTTAGAATCCTAGGATTTATCTAATCAAAAGAAGAAGAAAAAAGGTTGCCAAAGAAAATCCAGTCTAGATCTACAAAATAAAGGTTTCCAATAGAACAATGTTAGTCTGGTAAGAAAACTAAGAATAGTAGAATACAGAAGCAACATACTTGCAGGATTTAGATTTTGTACTGTCCTAAAGAAGTACTTATGAATATGTTCTTATCACCTAGCATTTCAAAACTAATGATTGTCTGAACTAATTGAACTCTAAGAAACCTATCGACCTCAAGCTCTATGCTGTAGCCAGTTATTTAAATAATCGTGCATTCTATTTCTTTTAAGGACAGTGTTTTTAACATTCAGCTTTAATATCTAAAATATCCCACGCAGCATTGAAGGGACCTTAAGGCTAAAATGTTTAGGTAACTGGAAGACAAGGAAATTCATAGAGCTTTCCATAGCTAAGAAACAATCACTCAGAATATTAAAAATATGGAATCATGTAGAATATCAATGAAATTGATATCAGTTCTTAAGCATGATAAATCCTCTTTCATCATGCCATTATAACATAAGCACACCAAAGATATTGATATATAGCATGTTATATTGAGAAGCCATCTCCTTATCAGTACAAGAATAAAAGGTGATTTTATTTCCAAACTAAGGATCATACTTGCTGTAAGCTGGAAATTCCATATCCAGTGTATGATGAAGAAAGCAATGGCTGTACCAAGGACCATTTCTCAACCTCCAATGCAAGTGACAATGGTTCCAAGTAACTGTAAGTTCTCAAAAATCAGTTAATCGTAGTGAAAAGGAATTAAATAGTAATTAATAATATAAAAATAGATAAGGCATGTGTCAAAAGTATATTAAACAGAAGTGGAGTAAGATGTATTGGCTTTGAGGTTATTTCACATCTAAAGATTTTGTTTTATTTTTTCCATTAATATTTTTATCAATTTTTTAGCAAGTATCATTATGAGCTTAAGGAAACATGCCTTGAGTGATTCAAAAGTTACAATTACTTCTCAACAAATCTTTGTTACAAGCATTATTTAAGTTCTCACAGTGATGGATAGCACTTAGCCAAAATATCATATACTTATCATATTAATCATACCATTTCATGGCAGGTGGAGATGGTAGAACACAAGAAAATTAAACACTACAAGAATCACATGTCAACTATAAGATTGTGGCATCACCTAGATGAACAAAGCTGTTACTAGTGTGCGCGCATGGCACCAACGCTACTAGCCTAAATTCCATAGATTTTGAAGTCAATTTGGTAGTTACAGTAAGATCCAAGAAACAGCAAAGGATGCAAGAATACCTGAATATGTTTGCATGATAAATAAATTCTTCAGTTCCCATTCAAGAAAAAAATTTATTGCCCATTTCAAGTTTACTGTAACCTTATTTATCGATATAAACCATGGTGCAACATAGTTACATCATGTCTTTGTTTCCAAATTCAGTATTCCCTCTGTACCGAATTATAAGATGGTTTAGCATTTCTAAATACATAGTTTTTATTATGTATCTAGACATAATGTATATCTAGATGCGTAGTAAAAATTATGAATCTAGAAAAGTCAAAGCATCTTATGATTTGGAAGAGTAGATGTTAAATTGAAATATTATGATTAAATTTATGCAATCTCAAGTATCAGGGGGGTGCAGAAAAGACTATTTCGACTTACTCAGTAGCTAAAAGCCCATCTGTGAGGCCACCAATGAAGATCACCTGATGGTTAAAATCCCCAGTCCTGAATGCTACCTGAAAGAAGAAAAGTGAAGTTATAGCACAAAGCCATTGATTAATGCAGCACTAGCAAAATGTATCCAAAAAGAGTTAGCTTAGGTTTACTCCAGATTTTTTTTTAAAAAAAAAAAAAGAAGATATTGAAGAAACCACACAGCACTCAAAAGAACTGAACATAGAGGCATCTGTACCATAACTTTCAAGGGTTGCAAATCTATCCAGACCAAAAAATAACGAAATACAAGGTATTTCCTGCAGAATAAGATTCCCAAGAATACTAGTCTGGCAAGTGGGTATGATTGTCATTCTTATGTTCTAAAAGCTAAGAAACAATTGATCTTATTGGAGCTGCAAATGCAATTACAGGTGTCCCAAGTCCAAAAGTAGTAAAAATTGCCACAAGCATGTGCGAAGTCACCTTAGTACAGACCTGATTGTAACGATAAATAAAGAACTAAAATACAGTCTTCTACCAGACAATAGAAACTCAGCATGATTAAAAAATCTCATGGTGAAAAGCAAGAGCGCTAAAGATAGGAAGCAACCAAACCAAAAGAATAACCAAGGTGCATAAGGACGACCACTGCCTTCAGCCGGAAATGTCACAGAAACTAAGAGGCAAGCAGAAAAAGGGACATAGCCGTGTAACATTACCCAAAGAGAATTAAACCCTAGATCCAAACAGCAAATTACCAAAACGGATCGCTAAATGTACCACCTTTTTCAGAGGTTTTTTTAGCATCATAGAATCTTCCATATCGTATAGGAATCTAAACATGCACAAGGCACGCTTTAGGCATGCGCGAGAAAACGTTGGAGCCCCACTTGCTACAAAAGCAGAACTCCGAAACTAAAAAGTGAGATCTCGCATCTGGAATGTCGCAAAAGATCCCCTCCTTCCAGAGGCCGTGGCAGCACGCCGCGACCTTCTGGAAACTTACGGAACAGCCGAGCCACGGATTCCACCGTCTAGAAGCTTCTGGAGTACTCGACGAACGCAACCGCGAAATGCTGTGACTGGTTCCATTTCCATCTCGTCATCTCGGGTTCCAGAACTTTCCTAGGGAAAGCGGCGCGACGCGGGGAGGTGGGAGACGCCCGGCCCGTACCTGCGCAGATTTGGGGCCGTACTTGAACAGCGCCCCGCAGAGATGATTCCGCTTGCCTCCTCCGGAGCCGGCGCCGATTACGGACTTGGGCGCGTCGGGGAGGAACGCGGAGGCGGGGCCGGAGGCGGGGCCGGAGGCGGAGGCGGAGGCGGGGGCGGGGGCCGAGGCGACGCCGCCGGCCATGGTGGAGGAGGAGCGCGAGAGGCCGGAGAACCAGGAGGTGGGGGCCGGCGAGGTCATAGTAACGGCTGCGGCGCGCCTCACGGGCTCACGGCGTGGGCGTCGCGGATGTGGCCATGTGGGGTTGGCGGCTGCGAATTTTCTGGGCTGGTTGGATCGAGCTGTTGTCAATCAAGACCAGCGGGAATGGAAACGGGTTCATTTTTTTACTAGACTAGCGTGAGTGTTTACTCAGTATGGCTAACTGGGATGTTAAGAGGATTACTTAGCTGTTAAGCTTCCTTGTATATATATAGCTAAATACCCGTGCGTTGCAACGGGAATATATAGTAGATGTGTTTTATATTATAGATGTAGATATAAACACACATGTGGTGTAGTGGTAGCTACCACTGGCATTTGCTTGAGAGGTCGTGGGTTCAAATCCCCTTGGGGCCATGTGTATTTTTTTAATTTTAGCTAGGCGTTGGCTATACAGAGAACATGGGAATGGACTGTGCGTGGGGAGGAGGGAATCGGAATGGGTAGGAGGGAGTCAGAATGGGCAGAACACAGAGAACATGGGAATGGACTGTGCGTGGGGAGGGGGAATCGGAATGGGCAGGAGGGAATCGGAAAGGCAGAACACGGAATGGGCAGAACACGGAATGGCAGACTACTATTGCAGTCTTAATAGTAATAGAGATAGAAATAAATTCGATAAAAAAATATATAGGGGTGACGTCTACTCGACTGTATGATTGGCACTGATTGTCCTTATCCTGTGCGGTTGGTAAGTTTGCCGGACATATTTGTTTCTTTCAAGCTGGGCTGAAGCCAAAAGAAATTCAGATTACACGATAACATGAGCTAGAGCTAGCACGGCTGTAATGTACAGTATGATCTTTGGGGTTGTTTAGTTGGCCTGACTAAAGTTTAGACCGTGTCAAATCGAATGTTTCAATGTCAATTATGAATACTAAATAAAATCTAGTTAAAAAATCAATTACACAGATAAGAACTAAACGGGACTAAACGGTAAGACAAATCTAGCCTAATTAGTTCATAATTTGCCGAAGTGATGCTATAGTAAATATATGCTAATGATGGATTGATTAGACTCAATAAATTTATCTTGTCGTTTAGCATTTATCTATATAGTTAGTTTCTAATTAGACTATACTTAATACTCGTAATTGGCATTAAACATCTATTGTGATACGGACTAAACTTTAGTAAAGAGAACTAAACACATTAACAGAATAATGAACATAATTGTTCGGCTGCTGGTTTTCAAAGAGCCGCAAGTGCAGATGTACATTGTTGCTACAGTATTTCCTTTCCATATAACTAGGCAGCATGGGTTATTGATGCAGTCGAACAGCTTCAATGAATCGATGAAATTGATATATAGAGCAATTAAACCGATACTGATTCTATTTTCTGTCGATGGACTCTACGAATAGCTGTCAAAGTGGAATGTGTGGAGGTTGTCCTAAAATCAACAATGTCGCCTAAAACACCGTTAAATCACGTGTGAAGTCATGATGAACAGCAAGATAGAAAGGAAAAAAGATAATATATTTGTTTTTGATCGATTGGATGAATCGTTCATGATTGTCTTATACTAGTGTATGGCGCGCGCCCATGCGCGCGTGCCCATCCATGGTGTAAACTCTTATTATAAGAATGTATAACTTTATGTTGTGTGATGAACATGTATATATTTAGAGTACTCATTATTAAGGACATAAGAATATCAGTATCAGATCAAATTTACCAAACTATGTTTTTTTGGCAGCGGTTGCCAACGGAATTGTAGCGTTTATGTCAACTAGAGATTGAACTGAGATTATAATACATATTAAGTAGCATTAAAGTAGCGTGCTCCAAGAGCTTAAGCACTGGTGCTAGACTTAACACATTTCTTAAGATCTCAAAGAGTGGAATGAACTTAACTTAAGTTCATCCTAACAAACATGTCCCAATCGTTCCTTCTTTAGTTCCTCGCCTACTCATTTAAAGGCATAAAATACTCAGGTGCACTTTGATCAGTAGTGATTACATCAAGATTTGCTCTCAACATATGGATATTTTGATTTCTCAATTCTTTTCAAATGCCCAGCATCTAGGGCAGGGTAGCAAAGTTGTAGATCCAATTTTGCACCATAATAACAGAATATAAAGAAAAAAATACCTATCTCGATTAAAGCCTTATTTGGTAGTATATAAACACTAACTGGTACTCTCATCTTCCTGATGAGCTATATGATCTCTCCTCTCATGTTGAACCTAAAATTATGGGGAGAACAAAATATTTAAGATAAGAAACTGGATACAATACGATGTCTGAACATGACTTTACAAAGGTCAAAATATCCAAAAGTTACGAAGTCTACCGGTGATTAAAAAACATATATGTGAATAAATAGTAGCAAGGTTTGGTATCTAAAAGCCAAGAAAATGCCTCATTAGGTTGTAGATATATTGAATGCAGAATAATCATGAGAGTACATAAAGTATGTTCTTACAGCAGCCAACCGTTTTGAATCTAGATATGTTCCATCAACCTGTAATAATATACCTGTAATAATATAGTTCTATAATATTTGAGATAAGAAACTGAAAACAATAATATGTCTTAATATGACTTTACAAAGGTCAAAATGCACAACAGTTATGAAGTCTACCAGTGATTCGAATATATATGAACAGTTAATAGCAAGATTTGGTATCTAAAAGCCAATAAAATGCCACATTGGATTCTAGACATATTGAATATAGAATTATCATGGGAACATATCTGGTGCAAAACAACCCCTCCGTACAACCGTGTAAACTTCTAATCTAGACCACATAATGTTGATCCAAGGGACGTAGGGGCGCGAATAATTTTACACTTAACCGCCCGCTGCTAATCATACTTTTTCAAATCCCCTCCCACTTCGCACGTCCCCTTGGATCAACATCATGTGGTTTAGATTAGAAGTTTGTACGGTTGCACGAAGGGGTTGGTTTGCACCAGATATGTTCCCAATTATCATTAGAGTACACAAAGTATGTTTTTACAGCTACAACAGGCAGCTGTTTTGCATCCAGTTCATGTTCCTGCAACCTGTAATAATATAGCTTAGTACTTTAGTATGCACATAAAACTTAAAATGTAAAGTGCATACTTTAAGGTACAGAAATACTATTTTTTTACTATAGAACCTAGTGAAGGGACCAATGGTAGCATCATACAAATCCGTGTACATGAAGATAGAATATATCTGTCAGAAGCTCATTCTCGTAGAACTGTAGGCAAATTTCATTACAATGCTTATGGAGCTGCAGCAATCAAAACTCCACATACATCAGGACATGCATTTTGATACATATGACTGTCCAAATAACAGTTGATACAATTCAACAACCACAAGCAACAAAGAAATAACACACTTCTTTAGTGGATTAACATGAGACTAACATTTACATTGTCATGCACTCGAAAACTCAATGTCTAGGAAAAGAATTAAAAAATATGTGGTCCTAGATTTAGGATTTCATTAAAAGAGACCGCAATATCAAACTATATATTCTCTTATCACCTAGTACATAAGATGTAAATTAGTACAAATTTTTTTTTGCACCTCTATAAGATCATTTTCAAATGATGACTCCCTCTGTAGTCTATGTCTCATTAAGTCATATATGTACAGCTGACAGTGTACATCATGTCTAGCATACCTGATGGCAAGTAAGCAATAAATAAAAGGGGCAAACAAAAAATAAAAAATTATCAAATACAAAACACAATGGAAAAAATTCAAAATTGGGGTTTATATGCGCAATAGCTAATCATTTCATCAGTAAGTGGCCTCGACTTCCAATCTGCACAATAAAGAAAAGGAGCGAAAAAAATCATATGTAAAAACAAACATAACATAAAATAAATTTAATATGGTTTATGTGCGCAATATTTGATCATTTCATCAGGAAGTAGCATGGACCTCCAGTCTACATTTTGATATATTCTCTCCATCTGTCGAACCTTGAAGCCTGGTATTATTGACCCTAATTAAAAAAACTTGTCCTATGTCAAAAAAGATAAAGTGCGTAGATGTGCAAACGAAAGATAAAAAAACAATATTTCATTTAAAACATTTTCTAAGCTTCGAGAAAGATGAAGGAAGGAAAGGCACACAGTTTCAGAAATATTACACAAAGGGCAAGAATGTTATTTTAGGACATTGAAATAAACATCTACTTTATTGCTAAAATTTTTTCTCCTAGAGTGAATATGGTGCCAAAGCATCAGGGACGTTCAGATGGATGAAGATTTATAAACTTTCTTACCCCTTGAAAGCATAAGGTAGTTTGTTTGGCCCCTGTTGCATTGTAGCTTGGCAACAGTTCAGTATGAACCCATAGTGCGCATCTTATTCATTTTATTATTTAATCTACCTCCTTATTGCTACATTAGTATATCGATGAATGTGCGATGTTATTTTCAACACTGGACAACATCCAGCAGGCATGTAATTTTAGAACTGGACATGAATTTCAATATACAATATATGCACCTATGTGTGTTTTGGATTCTTCATAGATTTGTATGAGCTCTAAATCTAACGGAAACATTAATCAATTTCCTAGATTAGAGAAGGAAATGTTGAGATTCAATGGCTTACCTCAGTATATTATGAAATTAAGGCCAATGTTCTTCCAGAACCTATTTTCTTCACTTATCAGGTTTGTTCCTCTTGGTCGCCTTCTTGGAACTGATGTTCGAATCAGAACACAAGCCTTATATCAGATTATTTTTTTAAAATAAATTGAAGCTTATCGAAAAAATAGTGCTAGAATACTACTAGGCAAACACTTTAGATTGTTTTGACAAAGCTTCTTGCGCCTGCAAAGGCAACAAAGAAAAGATGTTTAGCGATGTCAAGAACCAAATTTAGATTATACACCAAAAACAACATAAGCAGTTTGAAAAAAATACATTCAGATAGGTTTTATTGGCCATACACTCTAAATTAATTTAGCACTGAATTATTTCAATAGTGGATTAAGCATACTAAAATTACTTTAGGCAATATAGTGCAACCCAATTTAAAATGGTTGCGACTACTCATACCTTTCTCCAAAAGAGGAACCTTCAACGTGGACTCTCGGTTTTAACGTGTAAACATGGTAGTTATAAGTGTAAAACATCCTAAAGTACATGCCATGGTCTGACATCTTTTTAATAATTTTAGCTTCATTTGTGTTCTCATTAATTTGATTTTTTAAGTTCATGATGAACTCATAACTGATAGAGGTGGTCAAACACACATGTAATAAGCGCCAAAGGACATTTGACATACGCCACTTCACAAAAATTCAGAATATCACTTCTTATGACCTGAAAGACAGTGATGAAAGTAAGTATACCTTATGGACAGTAATTATTACAGAACAGTAAATATGTACATGAATAAGTTAGAAATTGACTACGCCTTCTGAATAAATGTCAGATGGTGATAGTAGTGGAAACTGAAGGAGTCTTATCTCTTATATATTCCTATTCTTTAAAGCCGGTTCGAAATGGCTTTTGTCCGGCGTTAAGTATTGCTACCACATATATCACAAATACTTTCAACACCGGACATAAATAGTGTATTATGCGCGTCTTGCGCGCGTGAGAATCATATTTTGTAATGTAAGTGACTAAAATATTATATCTTGTTGTCGATGTACTCTTTCTTTTCAGCAGTGTCCCAAGGGAATAGAATAAACTTTAGATTACACATTGAAACGAAAAAGGACATTTGAGTACTAAATTTAAATATTTCAATCCAAAGGTCGTATTTTGTAGACGTGGGAAACACATCATAGTGAAGGAGTACTGACACTGATTGTAAAACATGGGATAATACTATAATAGGCACCTTGAGGGATGACTCTTGGGAAATGAAACAGGACAAAGTTGATAGTAGTCAAAAAGAGAATTGCAGTTGTTGTGTATTAAGGCTACATGGTCCATTCTTTAGCTTCTTGAGTACTGATAAAATAGTGATATCAGTTCACAACCTATACTTGATAGATTGACATATTGGTTTAGGATGAAATTTGAACATATCAGCATGTAATATGAGAATTCATTCCCTTCGTTTACAAAACCTACACATGTTTTAAAAAATAAAAATAAAGCATCAGAAAATAAATGATATGAGCTAGATTTAGATGAAGAATTTTATTATAGTACATGTACGTAGAGAAGATATCTCAAGAGACAATCTCCCAAGCCCACCACTTGAACAGGGAGAAGACATGAAGGAGGCCTATGAAGTTTGAGAAACATAAGTATCAATAATGCAATAGCAAAAGTGAATACCAAAGTACATTGAGTTGCTTGCAATAATATAATTGGCAGCTAGCAGCAGGTATAGGGATAAGTGATATACTATATAATAAGATGCCTATGACGATAACAAAAACTTGTGAGAAGTGGTTTCCTCCAAAAAAATATTAAACTTAGATTTAAGTAATAAGCATATAGTTCTTGTCCTGATTAGAGATAGACACAACTTGTCCATCAATGCTAATAACAAACAACCCATGATGCATACCCACATACACACCTTAACCTGTAACGTTTATGTAGATACCATAGGTGCATTAACAGCTCGAAACTCAAAAATCAAGCACGTATGCTTGAATTGATTTAAGCAGTCTGTAGTCAACATGTGTATTATTCGGACCTCTTGTTCTCAACATAGAACAATAAATTAAATCAACTGTGAATGACACTTCCAAAATGTAGACTAAATCATTCATACACAGTTTGACAGTAACAGACATCTTATCGTTGGATTCCACCGAATCACACAAAAGGAACATGATTTTTCTATGTTTAATTGTGCATGGTTCACCATACAAAAGCTATTATTTCCAAGAGTAAATATGAAATATCATGTTATCTGACAAGATACTCAGGAACAACAACACCTCCCAGGCAACCAAAAATTGCAAAAAAAATGAAGGTAGAGAGTGAGATGGTTGTGTCAATAGGATCTGCAACAGCTCATATTTGTGTTAGATTATTAATAACAGTGATCGAGGATCCAATCCCAATAAAGCATATTGCAAAGAGAAGCCAAAAAATAGTCTTCACTATTGCTTCCGAAAACCTGAATTCTTCACCCTTCTTCGTCTTCTTGGCTTTATAGCCCTTTCACCCTTGGCTAAGGGAGTATCGATATCTTGAATCAATTCAGAAATAAGTGAAAGTCGCCTAGAGGGGGGTGAATAGGGCGAATATGAAATTTACAAAGTTTAAGCATAACCATAAGTCGGGGTTAGCGTTAGAATTCAAATCGAGTCCAAGAGAGAGGGCGAAAACAAATCACAAACAAATAAGGAGTGTGACACGATGATTTGTTTTACCGAGGTTCGGTTCTTGCAAACCTACTCCCCGTTGAGGTGGTCACAAAGACCGGGTCTCTTTCAACCCTTTCCCTCTCTCAAATGGTCACTTAGACCGAGTGAGCTTCTCTTCTCAATCACACGGGACACTAAGTCCCCACAAGGATCACCACACAATTGGTGTCTCTTGCCTTGGTTACAATTGAGTTGATCACAAGAAGAATGAGAAAGAAAAGAAGCAATCCAAGCGCAAGAGCTCAAATGAACACAAATGTCACTCTCTCTAGTCACTATTTGATTTGGAGTGATTCCGGTCTTGGGAGAGGATTTGATCTCTTTGGTTGTGTCTAGAATTGAATGCTATAGCTCTTGTAAGGTGTTAGAAGGTGGAAAACTTGGATGCAATGAATGGTGGGGTGGTTGGGGTATTTATAGCCCCAACCACCAAACTAGTCGTTTGGTGGAGGCTGCTGTCGACGGGTGCACCGGACAGTCCGGTGTGCCACCGGACACTGTCCGGTGCGCCAGCCACGTCAACCAACCGTTAGGGTTCGACCGTTGGAGCTTCTGTCTTCTGGGCCACCGGACTGTCCGGTGGTGCACCGGACAGGTCCTGTAGACTGTCTGGTGCGCCTTCTGGCGTTGCTCTGACTCTGGCGCGCACTGTAGCGCATTGAATGCGGTTGCAGTCGACCATTGGCGCTGAAGTAGCCGTTGCTCCGCTGGCACACCGGATAGTCCGGTGTAGCACCGGACAGTCCGGTGAATTTTAGCGGAGCGGCCTCCAGAATTCCCGAGACTGGCAAGTTTGGAGTTGGAGTTCTCTGGTGCACCGGACACTGTCCGGTGGCACATCAGACAGTCCGGTGCGCCAGACCAGGGTTGCCTTCGGTTATCTTTTGCTCCCTTTGTTTGAACCCTTTCTTTTGACTTGTATTGGTTTATTGTGAACCTTTGGCACCTGTAAAACTTATAATCTAGAGCAAACTAGTTAGTCCAATTATTTATGTTGGGCAATTCAACCACCAAAATCAATTAGGAAAAAGGTGTAAGCCTATTTCCCTTTCAATCTCCCCCTTTTTGGTGATTGATGCCAACACAAACCAAAGCAAATATAGAAGTGCAGAATTGAACTAGTTTGCATAATGTAAGTGCAAAGGTTGCTTGGAATGAAACCAATAACTATTTCTACTAGATATGCATGGATGGCTTTCTTTTCATATTTAACATTTTGGACCACATTTGCACCACAGATTTTGTTTTGCAAATTCTTTTCAAAGTTCTTTTGCAAATAGTCAAAGATAAATGAATAAGAGTTTGAGAAGCATTTTCAAGACTTGAAATTTTCTCCCCCTGTTTCAAATGTTTTTCCTTTGACTAAACAAAACTCCCCCTTAATGAAATCCTCCTCTTAGTGTTCAAGAGGGTTTTAGATTTTAATTTTGAAGAGGGTATATCAATATGAAATTATATCAAAAATAAGATACCAATTGAAGAATTCTTTTCATAATTCAAATTTGAAAGACTATATTTTTGAAATTGGTGGTGGTGCGGTGGTGCGGTCCTTTTGCTTTGGGCTAATACTCTCTCCCCCTTTGGCATGAATCGCCAAAAAAGGTACTTAAGTGAAAGATAAGCCCTTTGTTCAAACTTTCTCCCCCTTTGGCATACAAAAAATATGAGTGAAGATTATACCAAAGTTGGAGAGATGTGCGGAGCGACGGCAAAGGATGAATGATTCGATGGAGTAGAGTGAAAGCCTTGTCTTCGCCGAAAACTCCTTTTCCCTTTCAATCTATGACTTAGCATGAAATGGACTTGAAAGAACACATTAGTCATAGCACATGAAAGAGATGATCAAAGGTATATATATATATGAGCTATGTGTGCAAAACATCAATCAAAATTCCTAGAATCAAGAATATTTAGCTCATGCCTAAGTTTGGTAAAAGTTTGTTCATCCAATGGCTTGGTAAAGATATCGGCTAATTGTTCTTTGGTGCTAACATATGCAATCTCGATATCCCCCTTTTGTTGGTGATCCCTTAGAAAATGATACCGAATGGCTATGTGTTTAGTGCGGCTATGCTCAACGGGATTATCCGCCATGCGGATTGCACTCTCATTATCACATAGAGGAGGAACTTTGGTTAATTTGTAACCATAGTCCCTAAGGGTTTGCCTCATCCAAAGCAATTACGCGCAACAATGGCATGCGACAATATACTCGGCTTCGGCGGTTGAAAGAGCCACAGAATTTTGCTTCTTTGAAGCCCAAGACACCAGAGATCTTCCCAAGAACTGGCAAGTTCCCGATGTGCTCTTTCTATTAATTTTGCACCCTGCCCAATCAGCATCAGAATAACCAATTAAATCAAATGTGGATCCCCTGGGGTACCAAAGGCCAAACTTAGGAGTATAAACTAAATATATCAAGATTCGTTTTATGGCACTAAGGTGAACTTCCTTAGGATCGGCTTGGAATCTTGCACACATGCATACTGAAAGCATAATATCCGATCGTGAAGCACATAAATAGAGTAAGGAACCTATCATCGACCGGTATACCTTTTGATCGACGGATTTACCTCCCGTGTCGAGGTCGAGATGCCCATTAGTTCCCATGGGTGTCTTGATGGGCTTGGCGTCCTTCATCCCAAACTTGGTTAGAATGTCTTGAATGTACTTCGTTTGGCTAATGAAGGTGCCCTCTTGGAGTTGCTTCACTTGAAATCCTAAGAAATACTTCAACTCCCCATCATAGACATCTCGAATTTTTGAGTCATGATCCTACTAAACTCTTCACATGTAGATTCGTTAGTAGACCCAAATATGATATCATCAACATAAATTTGGCATACAAACAAATCATTTGCAAGTGTTTTAGTAAAGGGTGTAGGAACGACTTTTCCGACTTTGAAGCCGTTAGCAATAAGAAAATCTCTTAGGCATTCATACCATGCTCTTGGGGCTTGCTTGAGCCCATAAAGCGCCCTAGAGAGTCTATAAACATGGTTAGGATACTCACTGTCTTCAAAGTCGGGAGGTTGCTCAACATAGACCTCTTCCTTGATAGGTCCGTTGAGGAAGGCACTTTTCACGTCCATTTGGTAAAGCTTAAAGCCATGGTAAGTAGCATAGGCAAGTAATATACGAATTGATTCAAGCCTAGCTACGGGTGCATAGGTTTCACCGAAATCCAAACCTTCGACTTGTGAATATCCCTTGGCCACAAGTCGGGCTTTGTTCCTTGTCACCACACCATGCTCGTCTTGTTTGTTGCGGAAGACCCACTTGGTTCCTACAACATTTTGGTTAGGACGTGGAACTAAATGCCATACCTCATTTCTCGTGAAGTTGTTGAGCTCCTCTTGCATTGCCATCACCCAATCCGAATCTTGAAGTGCTTCCTCTACCCTGTGTGGCTCAATAGAGGAAACAAAAGAGTAATGCTCACAAAAATGTACAACACGAGATCTAGTGGTTACCCCCTTATGAATGTCGCCGAGGATGGTGTTCACGGGGTGATCTCGTTGGATTGCTTGATGGACTCTTGGGTGTGGCGGTCTTGGAACTTGCTCATCCTCCTTGTCTTGATCATTTGCATCTCCCCCTTGATCATTGCCATCTTCTTGAGGTGGCTCATCTTCTTGATCTTCTTCTTCATCATCTTGAGCCTCATCCTCATCCTGAGTTGGTGAAGATGCTTGCATGGAGGAGGATGGTTGATCTTGTGCTTGAATGGGCTCTTCGGATTCCTTAGGACACACATCCCCAATGGACAAGTTCCTTAGCGCGACGCATGGAGCCTCTTCATCATCTAGTTCATCAAGATCAACTTGCTCTACTTGAGAGCCGTTAGTCTCATCAAACACAATGTCACAAGAAACTTCAACTAGTCCAGTGGACTTGTTAAAGACTGTATATGCCCTTGTGTTTGAATCATATCCTAGTAAAAAGCCTTCTACAGCCTTGGGAGCAAATTTGGATTTTCTACCTCTTTTAACAAGAATAAAGCATTTGCTACCAAAGACTCTAAAATATGAAACATTTGGCTTTTTACCGGTGAGGAGTTCGTAAGATGTCTTCTTGAGGATTCGGTGTAGATACAATCGGTTGATGGCGTAGCATGCGGTGTTGACCGCCTCGGCCCAAAACCGATCCGAAGTCTTGTACTCATCAAGCATGGTTCTTGCCATGTCCAAAAGAGTTCTATTCTTCCTCTCCACTACACCATTTTGTTGTGGCGTGTAGGGAGAAGAGAACTCATGCTTGATGCCCTCCTCCTCAAGGAAGCCTCAATTTGTGAATTCTTGAACTCCGTCCCATTATCGCTTCTAATTTTCTTGATCCTTAAGCCGAACTCATTTTGAGCCCGTCTCAAGAATCCCTTTAAGGTCTCTTGGGTTTGAGATTTTTCCTGTAAAAAGAATACCCAAGTGAAGCGAGAATAGTCATCCACAATAACTAGACAGTACTTACTCCCGCCGATGCTTATGTAAGCGATCGGGGCGAATAGGTCCATGTGGAGGAGCTCGAGTGGCCTGTCAGTCGTCAAGATGTTCTTATGTGGATGATGAACACCAACTTGCTTCCCTGCTTGGCATGCGCTACAGATTCTGTCTTTCTCAAAATGCACATTTGTTAGTCCCAAAATGTGCTCTCCCTTTAGAAGCTTGTGAAGATTCTTCATCCCAACATGGGCTAGTCGGCGATTCCAGAGCCAACCCATGTTAGTCTTAGCAATTAAGCAAGTATCGAGTTCAGCTCTATTGAAATCAACTAAGTATAACTGACCCTCTAATACTCCCTTAAAAGCTACTGAATCATCACTTCTTCTAAAGACAGTAACACCTGTATCCGTGAAAAGACAGTTGTAACACATTTTACATAATTGGGAAACATAAAGCAAGTTGTAGTCTAAAGAATCTACAAGAAAAACATTGGAAATAGAATGGTCAGGTGATATAGCAATTTTACCCAATCCTTTGACCAAACCTTGATTTCCATCCCCGAATGTGATAGCTCGTTGGGGATCTTGGTTTTTCTCATAGGAGGAGAACATCTTTTTCTCCCCTGTCATGTGGTTTGTGCACCCGCTATCGATGATCCAACTTGAGCCTCCGGATGCATAAACCTACAAAACAAATTTAGTTCTTGATTTTAGGTACCCAAACAGTTTTGGGTCCTTTGACATTAGATACAAGAACTTTGGGTACCCAAACACAAGTCTTTGATCCCTTGTGTTTGTCCCCAACATACTTGGCAACTACTTTGTCGGATTTGTTAGTCAAAACATAAGATGCATCAAGAGTTTTAAATGAGATGCAAGGTTCATTTGATGCACTAGGAGTTTTCTTCTTAGGCAATTTAGCACGAGTTGATTGCCTAGAACTAGATGTCTGACTCTTATACATAAAAGCATGATTAGGGCCAGAGTGAGACTTCCTAGAATGAATTCTCCTAATCTTATGCTCGGGATAACCGGCAGGATACAAAATGTAACCCTCGTTATCCTGAGGCATGGGAGCCTTGCCCTTAACAAAGCTAGATAATCTTTTAGGAGGGGCATTAAGTTTGACATTGTCTCTCTTTTGGAAGCCAATGCCATCCTTGATGCCAGGGCGTCTCCCACTATAAAGCATACTATGAGCAAATTTAAATTTTTCATTGTCTAGCTCATGCTCGGCAATTTTAGCATCTAATTTTGCTATATGATCATTTTGTTGTTTAATTAAAGCCATGTGATCATGAATAGCATCAATGTTAACATCTCTAAATCTAGTGCAAATAGTAACATGCTCAACGATAGATGTAGAGGGTTTGCAAGTTTTTAGTTCAACAATCTTAGCATGTAAAATGTCATTTTCACTTCTAAGATCAGAAATGGAAGCATTGCAAACATCTAAGTCTTTAGCCTTAGCAATCAATTTTTCATTTTCAATCCTAAGGCTAGCAAGAGAGTCATTTAACTTTTCAATCTTAGCAATAGAAATAGCATGATCATTTCTAAGATTGGCATATGAATCATCACAAACATTTGAATCAACCTTAGCATTTAATCTAGCATTCTCATCTCTAAGGTTGGCAATAACATCATGGCAAGTGCTTAGCTCACTAGATAATTTTTCACATTTTTCTACTTCTAGAGCATAAGCATTTTTAACCTTAACATGCTTCTTGTTTTCCTTAATTAGGAAGTCCTCTTGGGTGTCCAAGAGTTCATCCTTCTCATGAATAGCACTAATTAATTCATTCAATTTTTTCTTTTGTTGCATGTTAAGATCGGCAAAAAGAGTAAGCAAATTGTCCTCATCATCACTAGAATTATTCTCATCATTAGAGGTTGCATATTTAGTGGAGGATTTAACCTTCTTCTTTTTGCCGTCCTTTGCCATGAGGCATTGTGGCTGACGTTAGGGAAGAGAAGTCCCTTGGTGACGGCAATGTTTGTGGCGTCCTCGTCGGAGGAGGAGTCGGTGGAGCTCTCGTCGGAGTCCCATTCCCGGCAAACATGGGCATCGCCGCCCTTCTTCTTGTAGTATCTCTTCTTCTCCTTTCTTCTCCCCTTCTTGTCGTCGCCCCTGTCACTGTCACTAGAAATAGGACATTTTGCTATAAAGTGGTCGGGCTTATGAGAGCACCTAGAGAGGGGGGTGAATAGGTGATCCTGTGAAACTTGAAAACTTAATGCCACAAAAACTTGATTAGGAGTTAGCACCAATAATGCCAAGTGGCTAGAGAGGAGTCTTAGCAAAACACAACAACCACAAAGAGATCAACACAGAGATGACACAGTGGTTTATCCCGTGGTTCGGCCAAGTCCAACGCTTGCCTACTCCACGTTGTGGCGTCCCAATGGACGAGGGTTGCAATCAACCCCTCTCAAGCGGTCCAAAGACCCACTTGAATACCACGGTGTTTTGCTTTGCTTTACTATATCCCGCTTGCGAGGAATCTCTACAACTTTGAGTCTCTCACCCTTACAAAGATGTTCACCAAGAAGCACGGAAGTAAGGATGGGATGAGCAACGCACACAAGACACAAAAATCACAGCAAATACGCACACACAAGACCCAGACTTGAGCTCAAAAGAATATCACGAGGTTCTCACTAGAACGGAGCTCAAATCACTAAGAATGACGAACAAGTGTGCAAGAATTAAGTGTGAGAGATCAACAATGCTCAAAGGATGCTTGGTTTGCTCCTCCATACGCCTAAAGGTCCCTTTTATAGCCCCAAGGCAGCTAGGAGCCGTTGAGAGCATTCCAGGAAGGCAATTCTTGCCTTCAGTCGCCTAGCGCACCGGACAGTCCGGTGCACCACCGGACACTGTCCGGTGCGGATCTCTTTCCTTATTTGGCGAAGCCGACCGTTGGAGATTCAGAGCCGTTGGCGCACCGGACACTGTCCGGTGCACACCGGACAGTCCGGTGCCCCCTTGTGACCGTTGGCTCGGCCACGCGTCACGCGCGGAATCCTCGACCGACCGTTGGCCCGGCTGACTGTTGGCTCACCGGATAGTCCGGTGCCTCACCGGACAGTCCGGTGAATTATAGCCGTACGCCGTTAATCACTTCCCGAGAGCGATGACTTCGCCTGTGAATGGCTCACCGGACAGTCCGGTGCACCACCAGACAGTCCGGTGATTTATAGCCGTACACCACCGTCGAAGTCCCGAGAACAGCAAGTTCGCCAGAGGCAGCCTGGCGCACCAGACACTGTCCGGTGCACCACCGGACAGTCCGGTGCACCCAGACTGAGCAGACTTTGGCTGAACAAGCCAAGTCATCTCCAAATTGATTTCTCCTGTTTCTAGCACTTAGACACAATACATTAGCTCTCAAAACAATGTACTAAGTCTAGAAACATACCTTTAGACTTGATTTGCACTTTGTCCATCAATTGGCATAGATTTATACTTAAGCACTTGTGTTGGCACTCAATCACCAAAATACTTAGAAATAGCCCAAGGGCACATTTCCCTTTCAATCTCCCCCTTTTTGGTGATTTATGCCAACACAACAAAAAGCAACTAAAAAAAGTGCAACATCAATACAAATGAGAACTCAAAATTGTTTTGATTCAAATTTGGCATATATGGATCACTCTTTGCCATCAGTTGGTTTTGTTTTTGCAAATCAACCTCAATTTCCTATCTCTAAGTCAAACAAACTTGTAGAGACATAAAGAGAGTTGTTCCAAGAGAAATTGATCAAAGATTTCAAAAACTCCCCCTTTTTCCCATAATCTACCATTCTCCCCATACGAGGCCAACTTTTGACAAGAGAGACAATAAGAGAGTTGACAAACCAAAAGCTCTATTCTACTACATTTTCAAAATTTCTCAAGTGGTAGCTGATCCATTTATTTCTTTTGGCCTTATTTTCTCCCCCTTTGGCATCAAGCACCAAAACGGGATCAATTTTGGCCCTCGAACCCCATTGCCTCACCAAAATCTTCAAATAAGAGTACTAAGGCAATAAGAGTACATCAGATGAACTTGGAATAAGTTACCCTCTCATCGGAGTGCAGTGGAAGTCTTTCATGGTCCAAGTCCACCTTTTCCCTTTCAAACCTCCTTTGAGACTAAATCAAGCAAACTCAAGCACACGGTTAGTTTCAAAGGGTCAAGTTGTAGCACATCTCCCCCTAAATATGTGCATCACTTGCAAAAGGACTTGTGAGGTCCGGGGAGTGTTTGTACAACTTGAGCACCACAAGTAAACAACAAAATGCATAAGGAACATGATCAAGGCATAAACACATGTATGTTATAAATCAATCCAAGTTCCGTGAATCTAAGACATTTAGCTCACTACGCAGCCTGCAAAAGGTCTTCTCATCTAGAGGCTTGGTAAAGATATCGGCTAGCTGGTTCTCGGTGCTAATATAAAACACTTCGATATCTCCCTTTTGCTGGTGGTCTCTCAAAAAGTGATGCCGTATGTCAATGTGCTTTGTGCGACTGTGCTCGACAGGATTGTCCGCTATGCGGATAGCATTATCACATAGGAGTGAGACTTTGCTCAGATTGTAGCCAAAGTCCCGGAGGGTTTGCCTCATCCAAAGTAGTTGCGTGCAACACTGTCCTGCGGCAACGTACTTGGCCTCAACGGTGGATAGGACAACGGAGGTTTGTTTCTTAGAGCTCCATGACACCAGGGACCTTCCTAAGAATTGGCACGTCCCTGATGTACTCTTCCTATCGACCTTACATCCAGCATAATCGAAGTCTGAATATCCAATTAAGTCAAAGGTAGACCCTTTTGGATACCAGATCCCGAAGCAAGGCGTAGCGACTAAATATCTAAGAATTCGCTTCACAGCCACTAAGTGACACTCCCTTGGATCGGATTGAAATCTAGCACACATGCATACGCTAAGCATAATATCCGGTCTACTAGCACATAAATAAAGCAAGGAACCTATCATGGACCGGTATGCTTTTTGATCAACAGACTTACCTCCTTTGTTGAGGTCGACGTGTCCGTCAGTTCCCATCGGAGTCTTTGCGGGTTTGGCGTCCTTCATCCCAAACCGCTTTAGCAAGTCTTGCGTGTACTTCATTTGGGAGATGAAGGTGCCGTCCTTGATTTGCTTCACTTGGAACCCAAGGAAGTAGTTCAACTCGCCCATCATCGACATCTCGAATTTCTGCGTCATCACCCTGCTAAATTCTTCACAAGACTTTTGGTTAGTAGAACCAAATATTATGTCATCGACATAAATTTGGCACACAAATAAGTCACCATTACAAGTCTTAGTGAATAAAGTTGGATCGACTTTCCCAACCTTGAAAGCATTAGCAATTAAAAAGTCTCTAAGGCATTCATACCATGCTCTTGGGGCTTGCTTAAGTCCATAGAGCGCCTTAGAGAGCTTACATACGTAGTCGGGGTACCGTTCATCCTCGAAGCCAGGGGGTTGCTCTACGTACACCTCTTCCTTGATTGGCCCGTTGAGGAAAGCGCTCTTCACATCCATTTGGAACAACCTGAAAGAATGGTGAGCGGCATATGCTAGCAAAATACGAATGGACTCTAGCCTAGCCACAGGAGCAAAGGTCTCCTCAAAGTCCAAACCTGCGACTTGGGCATAACCTTTTGCCACAAGTCGAGCCTTGTTCCTTGTCACCACCCCGTGCTTGTCTTGTTGGTTGTGGAACACCCACTTGGTTCCCACAACATTTTGCTTGGGACCAGGCACCAGTGTCCAAACTTCATTACGCTTGAAGTTGTTGAGCTCTTCCTGCATGGCCAACACCCAGTCCGGATCTAGCAAGGCCTCTTCTACCCTAAAAGGCTCAATAGAAGAGACAAAGGAGTAATGCTCACAAAAATTAACTAATCTAGAACGAGTAGTTACTCCCTTGCTAATGTCACCCAAAATTTGGTCGACGGGATGATTCCTTTGAATCGTCGCTCGAACTTGGGTTGGAGGTGCCTGAGGTGCTTCTTCCTCTTCGACTTGGACATCCTGTGCTCCCCCTTGATCACACGCCTCTTCTTGATGAACCTGTTCATCGTCTTGAGTTGGGGGATGCACCATTGTTGAGGAAGAAGGTTGATCTTGCTCCTTGAGTTCCTGCGGTCGCACATCGCCAATCGCCATGGTGCGTATTGCGGCCGTTGGAACGTCTCCTTCATCTACATCATCAAGATCAACAACTTGCTCTCTTGGAGAGCCATTAGTCTCATCAAATACAACATCGCTAGAGACTTCAACCAAACCCGATGATTTGTTGGAGACTCTATACGCCTTTGTATTTGAGTCATAACCTAACAAAAACCCTTCTATAGCTTTGAAAGGGAAATGTGCCCTTGGGCCATTTCTAAGTATTTTGGTGATTGAGTGCCAACACAAGTACTTAAGTATTAAAGTATGCCAAGTAACGAGCAAAGTGCAAATCAAAAGTAAAGGTATGTTTCTAGACTTAGTACATTGTTTTATGGACTAATGTATTGTGTCTAAGTGCAGGAAACAGGAGAAATCGAATTGGAAAAGAGATGGCTCTGTTCAGCCAAAGTAAGCTCGGTCTAGGTGCACCGGACTGTCCGGTGCGCCATGCTGGCTCTGGCGAACTTGCTGTTCTCGGGACTTCGACGGCGGTGTACGGCTATAAATCACCGGACTGTCCGGTGGTGCACCGGACTATCCGGTGAGCCAACGGTCAGCCAGGCCAACGGTCACAATGGGGCACCGGACTGTCCGGTGTGCACCGGACAGTGTCCGATGCGCCAACGGCTCTGAATCTGCAACGGTCGGCTTCGCCAAATAAGGAAAGAAATCTGCACCGGACAGTGTCCGGTGGTGCACCAGACTGTCCGGTGCACCAGGCGACTGAAGGCAAGAATTGCCTTCCTAGAATGCTCTCAACGGCTCCTAGCTGCCTTGGGGCTATAAAAGGGACCCCTAGGCGCATGGAGGCCAACAATAAGCATTCTCTAAGCATTCCAAAGCACCAAGACTTCGATTCCGCGCATTTGATTCTTTGTGAGAGCAACTAGAGCTCTATTTGAGTTGTGAACTCGTCGGGTTGTGTTGTGAGCTCTTGTTGCGACTTGTGTGCGTGTTGTCGCTCTGATTTTGTGTCTTGTGTGCGTTGCTTATCCCTTCCTTACTCCATGCTTCTTTGTGAACATCAAAGTGTAAGGGCGAGAGGCTCCAAGTTGTGGAGATTCCTCGCAATCGGGATATAGTAAAGCAAAGCAAAACACCGTGGTATTCAAGTGGGTCTTTGGACCGCTTGAGAGGGGTTGATTGCAACCCTCGTCTGTTGGGACGCCACAACGTGGAAGTAGGCAAGTTTTGTACTTGGCCGAACCACGGGATAAACCACTGTGTCTATCTGTGTTGGTTCTCTTGTGGTTATCGTGTCTTGCAAGAACTCCTCTTTTGCCACTTGGTCTTATTGTGCTAACGCTTAACAAAATTTTTGTGGCTTTAAGTTTAAGTTTTTACAGGATCACCTATTCACCCCCCTCTAGGTGCTCTCAATTGGTATCGGAGCCGTTCTCTTCAAAGAAAGGGACTAACCGCCCGAAGAGATGGATCCTAAGGGCAAGGGGATTGTGATCAATGATAAGGAGAAGAAGTCCTTCGTCAACGAGCCAAAGGATGACAAGCCTACCGACTCGGGCTCGGGCCACAAACGAAAAGATGGGAAGAAGAAGAAGACAAGGCACATCAAGGAGATCGTCTACTACGACGACAGCGACGAATCTTCCTCTTCCCAAAAGGACGACGACAATGACTACGAGAAAAAGAAGATAGTTAACTCAAACTTCTCTTTCGATTATTCTCGTATTCCGCATAGTTCAAATGCACATTTGCTTTCCATCCCTCTTTGCAAACCTCCACACTTTGATGGGGAGGACTACGGATTTTGGAGTCACAAAATGCGCAGTCACTTGTTCTCTCTCCATCCAAGCATATGGGAGATTGTTGAGAGTGGAATGAAATTTGATAGTACTGATAGTCCTATGTTTATAAATGAACAAATCCATAAAAATGCACAAGCTACTACTGTCCTTTTAGCATCTTTATGCAGGGAAGAGTACAATAAGGTGAGCAGCTTGGACAATGCCAAGCAGATCTAGGACACCCTCAGGATCTCACATGAGGGGAACGACGTCACCATGCTCACCAAGATGGAGTTGGTGGAGGGCGAGCTTGGGAGATTTGCAATGATAAGGGGAGAGGAGCCAACCCAAACATACAACCGGCTCAAGACCCTCATCAACAAAATAAGGAGCTACGGAAGCACGCGATGGACGGACCACGACGTCGTTCGTCTAATGCTAAGGTATTTTACTGTCCTTGATCCACATCTTGTGAACAATATTCGTGAAAATCCTAGGTACACCAAGATGTCACCCGAAGAAGTACTTGGGAAGTTTGTGAGCGGGAGAATGATGATCAAGGAGGCGAGATACGTGGACGACGCGTTGAACAGTCCAATCCATGAGCCTCAACCCATTGCTCTTAAGGCAACGAGGAGCAAGGAGGCGCTACCTAGCAAGGTGGCGCAAGTTGAGGCGGCCGGGCTCAATGATGAAGAGATGGTCCTCATCATCAAGCGCTTCAAGACGGCGCCAAAGGGACGCAAGGGGCAGCCTAACAAGAACAAGACGAAGGGGAAGCGCTCATGCTTCAAATGTGGTAAGGTTGGTCATTTTATCGCTAACTGTCCCGATAATGATAGTAACCAGGAACAAGGGAACAAGAGGGAAAAGAAGAAAACTTACAAGAAGGCTAAGGGCGAGGCACACCTTGGCAAGGAGTGGGACTCGGATTGTTCGTCGTCCGACTCCGACAACGAAGGACTCGCCGCCACCGCCTTCAACAAATCGGCCCTCTTCCCCAACGAGCGTCACACATGCCTCATGGCGAAGGAGAAGAAGGTATGTGCTCGGAATACTACTTATGCTTCTTCAAGTGAGGATGAGTCTAGTGATGATGATGAAATAGATTATTCATGTTTATTCAAGGGCCTAGATAGAACCAAAGTTGATAAAATTAATGAATTAATTGATGCCTTGAATGATAAGAATAAGTTATTAGAAAAGCAAGAGGATCTTTTGTATGAAGAACATGATAAGTTTGTAGAGGCACAAAAATCCCTTGCTTTAGACATTAAAAGGAATGAAATGCTTTCTAGTGAATTGTCTACATGCCATGACTCTATTTCTAGCTTAAAGAGCATAAATGATGATTTGAATGCTAAGTTAGAAATAGCAAATAAATCAACATCTTGTGTAGAACATGTTACAATTTGTAATAGGTGTAAAGATTTTGATGTTGATACTTGTAGTGATCACCTAGTTTCAATTTCTAAATTGAATGATGAATCGGCTAGTCTTAATGCCCAACTTAAGACTAGCAAGAGTGAAATTGATAAAATAAAATTTGCAAGGGATGCCTACACGATTGGTAGACACCCCTCAATTAAGGATGGTCTTGGCTTCAAGAGAGAGGTCAAGAACTTAACAAGCCATAAGGTTTCCATCTCCGCCAAGGAGAAAGGGAAGGCCCCTATGGCTAGTAGTGCTCATAAGAACCATGCTTTCATGTATCATGATAGGAGACATTCTAGGAATGCTTTTAGAAGTTATGATGCTTTTGATTCTCATGCCATGGTTGCTTCTAGTTCTTCTATTATGCATGATAGAAATGTTGCTAGGAAAAATGCTATGCCTAGAAAAAATGTTGTTCATGTTCCTAGGAAAGCAATGAATGAACCTTCTACAATTTATTATGCTTGCAATGCTTCCTTTGCTATTTGTAGAAAGGGTAAGAAGGTAATTGCTAAGAAGTTAGGGGCCAAATGTAAGGGAGACAAAACTTGCATTTGGGTCCCTAAGTCTATTGTAACTAACCTTGTAGGACCCAACATGAGTTGGGTACCTAAGACCCAAGCCTAAATTTGCCTTGCAGGTTTATGCATCCGGGGGCTCAAGCTGGATTATCGACAGCGGATGCACAAACCACATGACAGGGGAAAAGAGGATGTTCTCTTCCTACGTCAAGAACAAGGATCCCCAAGATTCAATAATATTCGGTGATGGGAACCAAGGCAAGGTAAAAGGGTTAGGAAAGATTGCTATTTCATCCGAGCACTCTATTTCTAATGTGTTTTTAGTTGAGTCGCTTGGATATAACTTGTTGTCTGTGAGTCAACTTTGCAATATGGGATATAATTGTTTATTCACAAATGTAGATGTGTCTGTCTTTAGAAGAAGTGATGGTTCATTAGCTTTTAAGGGTGTACTAGACGACAAACTTTATTTAGTTGACTTTGCAAAAGAGGAGGCCAGTCTAGATGCATGCCTAATTGCTAAGACTAGCATGCGCTGGCTGTGGCATCGCCGCTTAGCACATGTGGGGATGAAGAACCTTCACAAGCTTCTAAAGGAAGAACACGTGATAGGTCTAACTAATGTGTATTTCGAAAAAGATAGACCTTGTGCAGCTTGTCAAGCAGGCAAACAGGTGGGAAGCTCTCATCACACCAAAAATGTGATGACCACATCAAGACCTTTGGAGATGCTTCATATGGACCTCTTCGGACCTGTCGCCTATCTAAGTATAGGAGGAAGTAAGTATGGTCTTGTTATAGTTGATGATTTTCCCCGCTTCACTTGGGTATTCTTTTTGCAGGATAAATCTGAAACCCAAGGGACCCTCAAGCGCTTCCTAAGGAGAGCTCAAAATGAGTTTGAGCTCAAGGTGAAGAAGATAAGGAGCGACAACGGGTCCGAATTCAAGAACCTTCAAGTGGAGGAGTACCTTGAGGAGGAAGGGATCAAGCACGAGTTCTCCGCTCCCTACACACCACAACAAAATGGTGTGGTAGAGAGGAAGAACAGGACGCTCATCGATATGGCGAGGACGATGCTTGGAGAGTTCAAGACTCCCGAGTGCTTTTGGTCGGAAGCCATGAACACAGCTTGCCACGCCATCAACCGGGTGTATCTTCATCGCCTCCTCAAGAAGACTTCGTATGAGCTTCTAACCGGTAACAAACCCAATGTATCTTACTTTCGTGTATTTGGGAGCAAATGTTACATTCTAGTGAAGAAAGGTAGAAATTCTAAGTTTGCTCCCAAAGCTGTAGAAGGGTTTTTGTTAGGATATGACTCAAATACAAAGGCGTATAGAGTCTTCAACAAATCATCGGGTTTGGTTGAAGTCTCTAGCGACGTTGTATTTGATGAGACTAATGGCTCTCCAAGAGAGCAAGTTGTTGATCTTGATGATATAGATGAAGAAGACGTTCCAACGGTCGCAATACGCACCATGGCGATTGGCGATGTGCGACCACAGGAACAATTGGAGCAAGATCAACCTTCTTCCTCAACAATGGTGCATCCCCCAACTCAAGTCGATGAACAGGTTCATCAAGAGGAGGCGTGTGATCAAGGGGGAGCACAAGATGATCATGTGATGGAGGAAGAAGCACAACCGGCGCCTCCAACCCAAGTTTGAGCGACGATTCAAAGGAATCATCCCGTCGACCAAATATTGGGTGATATTAGCAAGGGAGTAACTACTCGTTCTAGATTAGTTAATTTTTGTGAGCATTACTCCTTTGTCTCTTCTATTGAGCCTTTCAAGGTAGAAGAGGCCTTGCTAGATCCGGACTGGGTGTTGGCCATGCAGGAGGAGCTCAACAACTTCAAGCATAATGAAGTTTGGACACTGGTGCCTCGTCCCAAGCAAAATGTTGTGGGAACCAAGTGGGTGTTCCGCAACAAACAGGATGAGCACGGGGTGGTGACAAGGAACAAGGTTCGACTTGTGGCAAAAGGTTATGCCCAAGTCACAGGTTTGGACTTTGAGGAGACTTTTGCTCCTGTGGCTAGGCTATAGTCCATTCGTATTTTGCTAGCATATGCCGCTCACCATTCTTTCAGGTTGTTTCAAATGGATGTGAAGAGCGCTTTCCTCAACGGGCCAATCAAGGAGGAGGTGTACGTGGAGCAACCCCTTGGCTTCGAGGATGAACGGTACCCCGACCACGTATGTAAGCTCTCTAAGGCGCTCTATGGACTTAAGCAAGCCCCAAGAGCATGGTATGAATGCCTTAGAGACTTTTTAATTACTAATACTTTCAAGGTTGGGAAAGTCGATCCTACTTTATTCACTAAGACTTGCGATGGTGATCTTTTTGTGTGCCAAATTTATGTCGATGATATAATATTTGGTTCTACTAATCAAAAGTCTTGTGAAGAGTTTAGCAGGGTGATGACGCAGAAATTCGAGATGTCGATGATGGGCGAGTTGAACTACTTCCTTGGGTTCCAAGTGAAGCAACTCAAGGACGGCACCTTCATCTCCCAAACGAAGTACACGCAAGACTTGCTAAAGCGGTTTGGGATGAAGGACGCCAAGCCCGCAAAGACTCCGATGGGAACTGACGGACACACCGACCACAACAAAGGAGGTAAGTCCGTTGATCAAAAGGCATACCGGTCAATGATAGGTTCTTTGCTTTATTTATGTGCTAGTAGACCGGATATTATGCTTAGTGTATGCATGTGTGCTAGATTTCAATCCGATCCAAGGGAGTGACACTTGGTGGACGTGAAGTGAATTCTTAGATATTTAGTCGCTACGCCTTGCTTCGGGATCTGGTATCCAAAGGGGTCTAACTTTGACTTGATTGGATATTCAGACTCCGACTATGCTGGATGTAAGGTCGATAGGAAGAGTACATCGGGGACGTGCCAATTCTTAGGAAGGTCCCTAGTGTCATGGAATTCTAAGAAACAAACTTCCATTCCCCTATCCACCGCTGAGGCCGAGTATGTTGCCGCAGGACAGTGTTGCGCGCAACTACTCTGGATGAGGCAAACCCTCCGGGACTTTGGCTACAATCTGAGTAAAGTCCCACTCCTATGTGACAATGAGAGTGCTATCCGCATAGCGGAAAATCCTGTTGAGCACAGCCGCACAAAGCACATTGACATCCGGCATCACTTTTTGAGAGACCACCAGCAAAAGGGAGATATCGAAGTGTTTTATGTTAGCACTGAGAACTAGCTAGCCGATATCTTTACTAAGCCTCTAGATGAGAAGACCTTTTGCAGGCTGCGTAGTGAGCTAAATGTCTTAGATTCGTGGAACTTGGATTGATATATAGCATACATGTGTTTATGCCTTTGATCATGTTCATTATGCATTTTGTTGTTTACTTATGGTGCTCAAGTTGTACCAACTCTCCCCAGACCTCACAAGTCCATTTGCAAGTGATGCACACATTAAGGGGGAGAAGTGCTACAACTTGACCCTTTGAGACTAACCGTGTGCTTGAGTTTGCTTAATTTAGTCTTAAAGGTGGATTGAAAGGGAAAGGTGGACTTGGACCATGAAAGACTTCCACTGCACTCCGATAAGAGGGTAACTTATTCCAAGTTCATCTCATGTACTCTTATTGCCTTTGTACTCTTATTTGAAGATTTTGGTGAGGCAATGGGGTTAAAGGGCCAAGATTGATCCCGTTTTGGTGCTTGATGCCAAAGGGGGAGAAAATAAGGCCAAAGCAATAAATGGATCAAGTACCACTTGAGAAATTTTGAAAATAGTAGAATAGAGCTTTTGGTTTGTCCACTTGAGAAATTTTGAAAATAGTAGAATAGAGCTTTTGGTTTGTCAAAACTCTCTTGTTGTCTCTCTTGTCAGAAGTTGGCCTCTTGGTGGGAGAATGGTTGATTATGGGAAAAAGGGGGAGTTTTTAAAATCTTTGATCAATTTCTCTTGGAACAACTCTCTTTATGTCTCTACAATTGTGTTTGAATTAGAGATAGGAATTTGAGGTTGATTTGCAAAAACAAAACCAAGTGGTGGTAAAGGGTGATCCATATATGCCAAATTTGAATCAAAACAATTTTGAGTTCTCATTTGTATTGATGTTGCACCTCTTTTAGTTGCTTTTTGTTGTGTTGGCATAAATCACCAAAAAGGGGGAGATTGAAAGGGAAATGTGCCCTTGGGCCATTTCTAAGTATTTTGGTGATTGAGTGCCAACACAAGTACTTAAGTATTAAAGTATGCCAAGTAACGGACAAAGTGCAAATCAAAAGTAAAGGTATGTTTCTAGACTTAGTACATTGTTTTATGGACTAATGTATTGTGTCTAAGTGCTGGAAACAGGAGAAATCGAATTGGAAAAGATATGGCTTTGTTCAGCCAAAGTAAGCTCGGTCTGGGTGCACCGGACAGTGTCCGGTGCGCCATGCTGGCTCTGGCGAACGTGCTATTCTCGGGACTTCGACGGCGGTGTACGGCTATAAATCACTGAACTGTCCGGTGGTGCACCGGACTGTCCGGTGAGCCGTTCACAGGCGAAGTCGTCGCTCTCGGGAAGTGATTAACGGCGTACGACTAAAAATCACCGGACTGTCCGGTGGTGCACCGGACTGTCCGGTGAGCCAACGGTCAGCCAGGCCAACGGTCGGCCGAGGATTCCGCGCGTGACGCGTGGCCGGGCCAACGGTCACAATGGAGCACCGGACTGTCCGGTGTGCACTGGACAGTGTCCAAGTGCGCCAACGACTCCAAATCTTCAACGGTCGGCTTCGCCAAATAAGGAAAGAAATCCGCACCGGACAGTGTCCGATGGTGCACCGGACTGTCCGGTGCACCAGGCGACTGAAGGCAAGAATTGCCTTCCTGGAATGCTCTCAATAGCTCCTAGCTGCCTTGGGGTTATAAAAGGGACCCCTAGGCGCATGGAGGACAACAATAAGCATTCTCTAAGCATTCCAAAGCACCAAGACTTCGATTCCGCGCATTTGATTCTTTGTGAGAGCAACTAGAGCTCTATTTGAGTTGTGAACTCGTCGGGTTGTGTTGTGAGCTCTTGTTGCGACTTGTGTTCGTGTTGTCGCTCTGATTTTGTGTCTTGTGTGCGTTGCTCATCCCTTCCTTACTCCGCGCTTCTTTGTGAACATCAAAGTGTAAGGGCGAGAGGCTCCAAGTTGTGGAGATTCCTCACAATCGGGATATAGTAAAGCAAAGCAAAACATCGTGGTATTCAAGTGGGTCTTTGGACCGCTTGAGAGGGGTTGATTGCAACCCTCGTCCATTGGGACGCCACAACGTGGAAGTAGGCAAGTTTTGTACTTGGCCGAACCACGGGATAAACCACTGTGTCTATCTGTGTTGATTCTCTTGTGGTTATCATGTCTTGCAAGAACTCCTCTTTAGCCACTTGGTCTTATTGTGCTAACGCTTAACCAAGTTTTTGTGGCTTTAAGTTTAAGTTTTACAGGATCACCTATTCCCCCCCCTCTAGGTGCTCTCAAGCTTTGGGAGCAAACTTAGAATTTCTACCTTTCTTCAATAGAATATAGCATTTGCTCCCAAATACACGAAAGTAAGACACATTGGGTTTGTTACCGGTTAGAAGCTCATACGAAGTCTTCTTGAGGAGGCGGTGAAGGTAGACCCGGTTGATGGCGTGGCAAGCCGTGTTCACGGCTTCCGACCAAAACCGCTCGGGGGTCTTGAACTCTCCAAGCATCGTCCTCGCCATGTCTATGAGCGTCCTGTTCTTCCTCTCTACTACACCATTTTGCTGTGGTGTGTAGGGATCGGAGAACTCGTGCTTGATCCCTTCCTCCTCAAGGTACTCCTCCACTTGAAGGTTCTAGAACTCGGACCCGTTGTTGCTCCTTATCTTCTTCACCTTGAGCTCAAACTCATTTTTAGCTCTCCTTAGGAAGCGCTTGAGGGTCCCTTGGGTTTCAGACTTATCCGGCAAAAAGAATACCCAAGTGAAGCGGGAAAAATCATCAACTATAACAAGACCATACTTACTTCCTCCTATGCTTAGATAGGCGACGGGTCCGAAGAGGTCCATATGAAGCATCTCCAAAGGTCTTGATGTGGTCATCACATTTTTGGTATGATGAGAGCTTCCCACCTGTTTACCTGCTTGACATGCTACACAAGGTCTATCTTTTTTGAAAGTAACATTAGTTAGACCTATCACGTGTTCTCCCTTTAGAAGCTTGTGAAGGTTCTTCATCCCCACATGTGCTAAGCGGCGATGCCACAGCCAGCCCATGCTAGTCTTAGCAATTAAGCATGCATCTAGACCGGCCTCCTCTTTTGCAAAATCAACTAAATAAAGTTTGTCGTCTAGTACACCCTTAAAAGCTAATGAACCATCACTTCTTCTAAAGACAGTCACATCTACATTTATGAATAAACAGTTATATCCCATATTACAGAGTTGACTCACTGAAAGTTCCCTTTGGCCCGGGAACAGGATCTGGATGTCGCCTAGAGGGGGGGGGTGAATAGGCGAATAAAAATTATCACCTTAAAACTTAAATCTTACTCTACTCGAAGATAGGATCGCAGTGGAGAGAAGAACCCTTTGAGTACGTTGCAGTGGAAATGAAGTTCCTGTCTTAAGATTATCCTGCACTTCAAGGAAAGCTAGTACCACAAATAAGTAGTGAAGTGCAGATATAAAAATGAGTAAGACAGAGAGTCAGAATACAATACGGAACAGAGCACACAGACGCAAGGATTTATCCCGAGGTTCGGCCAAGCCTGAAATGCTTGCCTAGTCCTCGTTGGAGTTAGCCACACCTGGGCTTGGAGTCTGTTTCAACTCCTTCCTCCGTTTGCTCAGATCTGTCAGTATGACAGATAGAGCCTTTCACTATGTAGAGTTGGGTTACAACAAAACCGCGGCTGCTTACAAACTTCTTGACAGCACCCCGGCAGAGTAACACTATGCTCAAGACCTTGCTCTAGCTCTTAGCAGCACTTCTCTCTCTAAAGGCTTATAGCTGTGCCTTCTACACAAACTATAGAGTTACACACAAGAGGGAGAGTGAGAATTGATTCGAGTGATGTCTACACTTGTTGACTGCTCCTTATCTATTGCTTGAGGCGCCTAGGGGTCCCTTTTATAGGCACAATGGGCCTAGGAGCCGTTGGAAGCAATACAGGAAGGCAAATCTTGCCTTCTGTCGGGTGGCGCACCGGACACCGTCCGGTGCCTGATTTCCTTCCATAAATGGAGCAGTCGACCGTTGCAGTCCTGGAGCCGTTGGCGCACCGGACATTATCCGGTGCACACCGAACAGTCCGGTGCCCCCACTTGACCGTTGGCTCGTCCACGCGTCACGCGCGGATTGCGCGGCCGACCGTTGGCCCAGCCGACCGTTGGCTCACCGGACAGTCCGGTGCACCACCGGACAGTCCAGTGAATTATAGCCGTACGCCGCCGGCTTCTCCCGAGAGTGGCCTGTTCACCAGAGTTCAGCCTGGCGCACCGGACACTGTCTGGTGCACCATCAGACACTGTCCGGTGTGCCAGACTGAGCTGAGTCTTGGCTGTACACAGCCAACCATTTTGCATCTCTTTTCTTTTCTTCTTTTCTCTGTTTCTAACACTTAGACAAATATGTTAGTACACAAAAACCAATGTACTAAGTCTAGAAACATACCTTCTCTTAATTATTACATCTATAGCATTTCACATGCTTGAGCTTTGATGTTGGACTCATAAATCATCAAGTTGGCTTGACTTGATCTAGATTGACATTTCTTAGCTCCAACATCCTGCAAAGGTCACATAGAACATCTCCAAACATAGGAACAACCCAAACTAAAGATCAAGATGAACTTAGCTCTTTTGGGCTGCTTCCAGTTCTGGTTTTGACACTTGTTCTCCTTCTAGTGACCTTGATCTCCTTCTTAGAGCTTGATCTTGAGCCTTATGACTTACACCACATAACTGTAGTTGTTACCTCATTGGTTGTATGTCACGTCCTTATGTAGTGATCCTTGATGTGCCGTAGCTGTTCTCAACTCGATCACCCTTGACTTTGCAAGCCTTCTTCTTCACCCTTGGCTTTGGGTTCCTCAGCCTCCTTGACCTTCTCCCGTGCACTTGGTACCTCGAAGCTCTTCTTGCCTCCGTCCTTGGCTTGATCAGTTGTCTCCGAGCTACGCACCCGAGTATCACTTTTGCAATGTCCATCTTACTTGTGATGCCCATTATCTATCATCATCTAGTCCTTGGATCATCACACTTGTTCACTTGTGTTGAACCCTGTTAGCTTTACCTTAAGCACCTGTTCAACACCTAGTACACTTGTTAGTCCTTTAATTGAGTTGTCATCCAAACACCAAAACTCACAAGAGAGCTTTCAATCTCCCCCTTTTTGGTGATTGATGGCAACACAATTAAAGCTTACATAAGAGTGAAATTTAAAGCACAAATTTTGAGTTCTAAGATTATAGAATGCTCCCCCTAAATATGTGCTTACATTAAAATCTTAGTTTTGGCCTTAAATGCCAAAATGCACATACTTAGCTAAATCGAAGCATTGCTACACCTTAGCACATGTGGGATGCATTGTGTCAAGGATCAAACCATGATGCGTATAACACACAAATGCACAGAATCAGAGTTAAACACCATTCACTTAAGTGGATATATCACAGGAATATCATCCTACCACTATTCACCATTAAGATACCAATTTAAACTAAGACACCAATTTAAAGCAATCTTAAAGCACCATTAACCATTAACCACATGCACCAATATACACAAGACTATCTAATTCAGAATGAACACAATAGATGCCAATCAATTCATAGCAGCGCAAGCACTAGTCCATATGATGCAACACATATAATACTGCAAGAAGCATATGAATGACACACTAGCAAAGCTCAAACTAACACATCACCCCTTAGGATAAGCTTTCCTCTCAGGTTGAGATAAGCTTTAATGCACAACTTCTCCCCCTTTGACATCAAACACCAAAAAACCATACTCAAGCAAGAACATAGGATGATGTCAAGAGACAACAGAGTGTTTTAGGAGGAAAAACACACTATCAAAACTCCCCCTTACTTATTGAACATATGCACCATCAACATTTAAGTAAGATACATATACGCAAAAAGATTAATACTTCCTTTTGTACCTTTACCCTGTTGTAGTGCACTTCCCATCTTGAAAGTATTTAATCTCTCTTCTCCACACTTGTGCCTGATTCTTTATCCTAACCTTTTCTTGTTGCTAAGACACCAAACTTAGAACAAGTTATAGTATTGGGCACAAGAAGAAACTTCTATTCTAATGATTATCAAAAGATGTCAATTTAAGTAAACTATCACGGCTACCAATTGAAAGATACCAACTGCAAGATCATTTATTATCATAGCCTCATTATATTTAAGGATGTAGTATCACCAAAATTTTATAGAGCATGAGCAATCTAAAAATATGCAATTACTCATGACTTAAGATGCCAATTCCTTGACTTACAGAGGTACTCCAGTCCTGATTGCTCCATTTCTTGCTCATCTTCTCTTTTCCACCTTGAGACTACACAAGATCGCTCAAGATACCATTAGTCTTAAAATACGCAAGTTATGTGTGCTCCCCCTACACTTGTGCATCAAGTATTTGAATGACTTGCACTTTGCACATTCTAGCTTCCTCAGAATTAGAGGGGATCACAACATACCTTGGTCAAGGCATACTCTATCACTTTCATCATACAAAGATACCAATTTGAATATCAAATGAAAGATTGACTTAATCCAACAATGCATGCCTTAAGAGTTATAACATTTTACGAGCAATCTAGACATGCTTCATACTTGACAATCATTGCACCACATATACCAATTGAAAAACAACATGATCATGCATATAAAGCGTAAAGTCTAAGCACATCATAATTAAGAAGGTTCCTTAGATACACCAAAAGAAACAACATTTTAAGGCATAAGTCTCCTAAGCCACGATACTACCAATGAAATGCAAGAACACAGCTATGATCAATGGAACTTCAAGATATTCAATAAAATTGCACAGTTCCATTTTCCATACCTTTGTCTTTTACCAGTATGGCCATGAGAGCACCAGTTATTACCACAAACCAACTGAAAGTTCCCTATTATTTATGCACTTCATAGCTCGAGAGAATGCATTAGAGGCATAACACATAGTGCCAAAATAGGGTCATCATATAAACTAAGCAATATGTCATATTTGCACACAGGCTAATCATTAAAACCATATAGCATAACTCACAACGGGATGCAGGTTTATTCACGAACACAAAAAGAGTTAATTGTGGTGAATATATCTAATGAAAAGCTACCCATTAAATGATTCAAAAGACATAACCTCTAAAGCACACAATCATGATTAAGCAAGCATGATTATGATCTTGGAAATTATTAATCAATTATTAACAAGAATCCAACACAAGCAATCTTCAAAGCATAACTACTCCAAGGACAGATAGCACGACACTTAACTTTAAGAGCACTATTGATAATGCACTTAAGAAACACAGGTACCGTCCTTTGAAGAGACAGATGCGCAATCGAGGTCATTTGCTTGATTCACCAATAATGATTAAGGACCTATTCAACTTTTCACTTGAGATGAACATGGGATTAGTGTCTCACAATAATTCAACCTTGGGTCAATGAATAAACACCAAAACAATTAAAAGCTTAAGCATAGAGTTTGAGATAACAGTCTTAAGCTCTCCCATGGTTTCCAATTCATCTCAAGGCACCTGCATGGTCTAGTTAGCACAGTTTGGTACCCATCTCGGGATGGGTCCATAATGATCATCTAAATGTGCCTTTGGTACCCATATTGCCTTTGTGCTAGTTCTAGGTGATCTCGTTATAGATCTAGCACAAGTGTATGATTTGGGTCTCCTAAGCGAATGAGATTGAGACAAATTCACTTGCTTAGGAATCTTACCTTTATAACATACCTTGGATAGATGACCCTGCTCACCACACTTGTAGCAGAAGCGTCGCTCACCCTGACATGACGCTTGCTGTTTGTTATTTTTCTTGGTGAGAGTCATCTTGGAGACTGCACATGCTTGATCCGTCAATAGAGGACAAGAAGTGATCGTGTGGTTCTTGTCATTGCATCCGAAGCATCTCCTTATCCCTTCACCCTTGTTGGTGTATGGACACGACGCAATGAGGTGTCCTGACTTGTTGCACTTAAAGCACCTCCTTTTCCCTTTTCTCTTTTTGTTCTTGGATGACATAGAGAAAAGGTCAGTGCAAACAACATGATTAATTGAATCTTTACCTTTTTCCAAGCTCATGTTGATTTGTTCATCTTTAGGAACATTCTTCTTATTGAGCTTAACACTTGCTGCAGTTTTTCCTTTCTCAAGCTTCTTCACCACGCGCCCGTGGATATCTTGAGAGAGTTGAGCAATGTGTCTTCTCCTTAGTTGTCTTTGCTTCTTGTTCCCACACAATTTCTTTTGTAACCCTGCAGCTTGATGCTTATTCAAAAATTGGCTTTCTTTTGAACAACAGGGGTTAGCACATGGTGATGAATTATCCAAATGCGTACTTGTGCAAGAATGAGGTTCACGTGAGTTAAAACTAGTAATTACTACTTCATGAGCAATATCAAGTATGATATGGTCATCAACTAGTTTATTATGAGAATATGACAACATATCATACTCTTCACCTAGAGCAAGCTTTTCTAAATTTAGAATTTCTACTTGTCTCTCAAGCATGGCGTTTTCCATTTTAAGTTGAGCAACACAAGATAAAGCATCATCATTATTTCTTTGCTCAAATAAAACAGATTCATACCGTTGGACCAAATCATCATGAGAGCACTTTAGCTCCTCATGTTCTTTGGTCATCTTCTCCAGGCTGTTGTTGGTTTTGATGAGGGACTCCTCTAGCCTGAGAAGCGTCTCGCCTTGTTCCTTGTTCCTTCTCAACAGCTTAACCAAGAGTGCTTTTTCCTCTTTGTTGAGATGGATGTAGAAACGGCGAATCTCCTCTTCTTCCACATCATCGGTCTCATTTGCCCTGTCATTAACGTCAGTGGAAGCAATATAGGAAAATGTACCTTGTGGTGATGAGGATTCATCCTCGCTATCATCCTCATATTCCTCCTCATCCTGGCTTTTGTCTCCACCGTCATTGTTAGCAATAAAACACTTATTATTAGTGGAGAACAAACCTGTCGACGAGGTGGATTCATCGTTTGGTGCCCAACACTTTTCCTCTCCCTTTGAATGGTTAGTATCACAAGAAATATAGGGAGCAGAGGAAGTGCATATGGACTTAAGGAATTTCAACTTAAGTTTAGTCCATAGATCATGAGCATCAACAAATAAGTCACTATCACTACTCAAGATGGCAAAATAGGCACCTCTAGATAGAGAATCAACTAAGATGTTGCAAGCATGGTGATTTAGAGTTAGACATCTTAGTTCTTCATTAGAAGGATTTTTACTAACATTAGAAGGAAAAATACTTCTACTAAAGACCTGTCTCAAATCAGGATCAACACTCATGAAAGCATTATAAATAGAGACAGACCAAGACTTGTAATTAGAACCATCACCTAAAAGAAGTTCTACAGTTACCTCTTGTGACGACATCGTTATCTCCGGACGGCTAAGCCCACATTGGAGAGGCCTAGCTCCGATACCAATTGAAAGTTCCCTTTGGCCCGGGAACAGGATCTGGATGTCGCCTAGAGGGGGGTGAATAGGCAAATAAAAATTATCATCTTAAAACTTAAATCTTACTCTACTCGAAGATAGGATCGCAGTGGAGAGAAGAACCCTTCGAGTACGTTGCAGTGGAAATGAAGTTCCTGTCTTAAGATTATCCTGCACTTCAAGGAAAGCTAGTACCACAAGTAAGTAGTGAAGTGCAGATATAAAAATGAGTAAGACAGAGAGTCATAATACAATACAGAACAGAGCACACAGACGTAAGGATTTATCACGAGGTTCGGCCAAGCCTGAAATGCTTGCCTAGTCCTCGTTGGAGTTAGCCACACCTGGGCTTGGAGTCTGTTTCAACTCCTTCCTCCGTTTGCTCAGATCTGTCAGTATGACAGATAGAGCCTTTCACTATGTAGAGTTGGGTTACAACAAAACCGCGGCTGCTTACAAACTTCTTGACAGCACCCCGGCAGAGTAACACTACGCTCAAGACCTTGCTCTAGCTCTTACCAGCACTTCTCTCTCTAAAGGCTTATAGCTGTGCCTTCTACACAAACTATAGAGTTACACACAAGAGGGAGAGTGAGAATTGATTCGAGTGATGTCTACACTTGTTGGCTGCTCCTTATCTATTGCTTGAGGCGCCTAGGGGTCCCTTTTATAGGCACAAGGGGCCTAGGAGCCGTTGGAAGCAATCCAGGAAGGCAAATCTTGCCTTCTGTCGGGTGGCGCACCGGACAGTCCGGTGAACCACCGGACACCGTCCGGTGCCTGATTTCCTTCCATAAATGGAGCAGTCGACCGTTGCAGTCCTGGAGCCGTTGGCGCACCGGACATTGTCCGGTGCACACCGGACAGTCCGGTGCCCCCACTTGACTGTTGGCTCGTCCACGCGTCACGCGCGGATTGCGCGGCCGACCGTTGGCCCAGCCGACCGTTGGCTCACCGGACAGTCCGGTGCACCACCGGACAGTCCGGTGAATTATAGCCGTATGCCGCCGGCTTCTCCCGAGAGTGGCCTGTTCACCAGAGTTCAGCCTGGCGCACCGGACACTGTTCGGTGCACCATCGGACACTGTCCGGTGCACCACCGGACAGTCCGGTGTGCCAGACTGAGTGAGTCTTGGTAGTACACAGCCAACCATTTTGCATCTCTTTTCTTTTCTTCTTTTCTCTGTTTCTAACACTTAGACAAATACGTTAGTACACAAAAACCAATGTACTAAGTCTAGAAACATACCTTCTCTTAATTATTACATCTATAGCATTTCACATGCTTGAGCTTTGATGTTGGACTCATAAATCATCAAGTTGGCTTAACTTGATCTAGATTGACATTTCTTAGCTCCAACATCCTGCAAAGGTCACATAGAACATCTCCAAACATAGGAACAACCCAAACTAAAGATCAAGATGAACTTAGCTCTTTTGGGCTGCTTCCAGTTCTGGTTTTGACACTTGTTCTCCTTCTAGTGACCTTGATCTCCTTCTTAGAGCTTGATCTTGAGCCTTATGACTTACACCACATAACTGTAGCTGTTACCTCATTGGTTGTAAGTCACGTCCTTATGTAGTGATCCTTGATGTGCCGTAGCTGTTCTCAACTCGATCACCCTTGACTTTGCAAGCCTTCTTCTTCACCCTTGGCTTTGGGTTCCTCAGCCTCCTTGACCTTCTCCCGTGCACTTGGTACCTCGAAGCTCTTCTTGCCTCCGTCCTTGGCTTGATCAGTTTTGCAATGTCCATCTTATTTGTGATGCCCATTATCTATCATCATCTAGTCCTTGGATCATCACACTTGTTCACTTGTGTTGAACCCTGTTAGCTTTACCTTAAGCACCTGTTCAACACCTAGTACACTTGTTAGTCCTTTAATTGAGTTGTCATCCAAACACCAAAACTCACAAGAGAGCTTTCACTCACAGACAACAAGTTATATCCAAGCGACTCAACTAAGAACACATTAGAAATAGAGTGCTCAGATGAAATAGCAATTTTTCCTAACCCTTTCACCTTGCCTTGGTTCCCATCACCGAATATTATTGAATCTTGGGGATCCTTGTTTTTGACGTAGGAAGAGAACATCCTCTTTTCCCCCGTCATGTGGTTTGTGCATCCGCTGTCGATAATCCAGCTTGTACCCCTGGATGCATAAACCTGCAAGGCAAATTTAGGCTTGGGTCTTAGGTACCCAACTCTTGTTGGGTCCTACAAGGTTAGTGACAATATCCTTAGGGACCCAAATGCAAGTTTTATCTCCCTTGCATTTTGCCCCTAATTTCCTAGCAATCACCTTTCTATCCTTTCTACAAATTGCAAAGGAAGCATTGCAAGTATGATAAATTGTAGAAGGTTCATTAATCTTCCTAGGAACATGAGCAACATTTCTCCTAGGCATATGATGAATGACATTTCTCCTAGGCATATCTCTACCATGCATATAGGAAGAACATGAAGCAAACATTGCATTTGAATCATAATCATTACAACTCCTATCATGATGAATATTTCTAGAAAATTTCCTATAAATAAATGCATGATTCTTTTGAGCACTATTAGCCATAGGGGCCTTCCCTTTCTCCTTGGTGGAGATGGAAGCCTTATGGCTTGTTAATTTCTTGACTTCCCTCTTGAAGCCAAGACCATCCTTAATTGAGGGGTGTCTACCAATCGTGTAGGCATCCCTTGCAAATTTTAGCTTATCAAATTCACTTTTGCTAGTCTTAAGTTGGGCATTAAGACTAGCCACTTCATCATTCAATTTAGAAATTGAAGCTAGGTGTTCGCTACAAGCATCAATATTGAAATCTTTACACCTATTGCAAATTGTAACATGTTCTACACAAGATGTTGATTTATTAGCTATTTCTAACTTAGCATACAAATCATCATTTATGCTCTTTAAGCTAGAAATAGAGTCATGGCATGTAGACAATTCACAAGAAAGCATTTCATTCCTTTTAATTTCTAAAGTAAGGGATTTTTGTGCCTCAACAAACTTATCATGTTCTTCATACAAAAGATCCTCTTGCTTTTCTAATAACCTATTCTTATCATTTAAAGCATCAATCAATTCATTGATCTTATCAATTTTATTTCTATCTAAACCTTTAAATAAACTAGAATGGTCTATTTCATCATCATCACTAGACTCATCATCACTTGAAGAAGCATAAGTAGTATCCCGAGTACATACCTTCTTCTCCTTCGCCATGAGGCATGTGTGACGCTCGTTGGGGAAGAGGGCCGATTTGTTGAAGGCGGTGGCGGCGAGTCCTTCGTTGTCGGAGTCGGATGACGAACAATCCGAGTCCCACTCCTTGCCAAGGTGTGCCTCGCCCTTAGCCTTCTTGTAAGTTTTCTTCTTTTCCCTCTTGTTCTCTTGTTCTTGGTCACTATCATTTTCGGGACAATTAGCGATAAAATGACCAGTCTTACCACATTTGAAGCATGAGCGCTTCCCCTTTGTCTTGTTCTTCTTGGGATGCTCCTTGCGGCCCTTTAGCGCCGTCTTGAAGCGCTTGATGATGAGGGTCATTTCTTCATCATTAAGCTCGGCCGCCTCAACTTGCGCCACCTTGCTAGGTAGCGCCTCCTTGCTCCTCGTTGCTTTGAGAGCAATGGTTTGAGGCTCTTAGATTGGGCCATTCAACGCATCATCAACGTATCTAGCCTCCTTGATCATCATCCGCCCGCTTACAAACTTTCCAAGTACCTCCTCGGGTGTCATCTTGGTGTACCTCGGATTCTCACGAATATTGTTCACAAGATGTGGATCAAGGACAGTAAACGACCTTAGCATAAGGTGGACGACGTCGTGGTCCGTCCATCGCGTGCTTCCATAGCTCCTTATTTTGTTGACGAGGGTCTTGAGCCGATTGTACGTTTGGGTTGGCTCCTCGCCCCTGATCATTGCAAATCTCCCAAGTTCGCCCTCCACCAACTCCATCTTGGTGAGCATGGTGACGTTGTTCCCCTCATGTGAGATCTTGAGGGTGTCTCAAATCTGCTTGGCGTTGTCCAAGCCGCTCACCTTATGGTATTCGTCCCTGCACAATGAGGCTAGAAGAACAGTAGTAGCTTGTGTATTTTTGTGAATTTGCTCATTTATAAACATGGGACTATCAGTACTATCAAATTTCATTCCAATCTTGACTATCTACCATATGCTTGGATGGAGAGAGAACAAGTGACTACGCATTTTGTGGCTCCAAAATCCATAGTCCTCTCCATCAAAGTGAGGAGGTTTACCAAGTGGAATGGAGAGTAAATGAGCATTGGTACTTTGCGGAATACGAGAGTAACCAAAAGAAAAGTTCGAATTGACTGTTTTCTTTTTCTCGTAGTCGTTGTCGTCGTTGTCCTTTTAGGAAGAAGAGGACTCGTCGCTGTCGTCGTAGTAAACGATCTCCTTGATGCGCCTTGTCTTCTTCTTCTTCCCATCTTTTCGTTTGTAGCCCGAGCCCGAGTCGGTAGGCTTGTCATCTTTCGGCTCGTTGACGAAGGACTCCTTCTCCTTATCATTGATCACAATCCCCTTGCCCTTAGGATCCATCTCTTCGGGCGATTAGTCCCTTTCTTGAAGAGAACGGCTCTGATACCAATTGAGAGCACCTAGAGGGGGGGTGAATAGGTGATCCTGTGAAACTTGAAAACTTAATGCCATAAAAACTTGATTAGGAGTTAGCACCAATAATGCCAAGTGGCTAGAGAGGAGTCTTAGCAAAACACAACAACCACAAAGAGATCAACACAGAGATGACAGAGTGGTTTATCCCGTGGTTCGGCCAAGTCCAACGCTTGCCTACTCCATATTGTGGCGTCCCAACGGACGAGGGTTGCAATCAACCCCTCTCAAGCGGTCCAAAGACCCACTTGAATACCATGGTGTTTTGCTTTGCTTTACTATATCCCGCTTGCGAGGAATCTCCACAACTTGGAGTCTCTTGCCCTTACAAAGATGTTCACCAAGAAGCACGGAAGTAAGGATGGGATGAGCAACGCACACAAGACACAAAAATCACAGCAAATACGCACACACAAGACCCAGACTTGAGCTCAAAAGAATATCACGAGGTTCTCACTAGAACGGAGCTCAAATCACTAAGAATGTCGAACAAGTGCGCAAGAATGAAGTGTGAGAGATCAACAATGCTCAAAGGATGCTTGGTTTGCTCCTCCATGCGCCTAGGGGTCCCTTTTATAGCCCCAAGGCAGCTAGGAACCGTTGAGAGCATTCCAGAAAGGCAATTCTTGCCTTCAGTCGCCTGGCGCACCGGACAGTCCGGTGCACCACCGGACACTGTCCGGTGCGGATCTCTTTCCTTATTTGGCGAAGCCGATCGTTGGAGATTCAGAGCCGTTGGCGCACCGGACACTGTTCGGTGCACACCGGACAGTCCGGTGCCCCCTTATGACCGTTGGCTCGGCCACAAGTCACGCGCGGAATCCTCGGCCGACCGTTGGCCCGGCTGACTGTTGGCTCACCGGACAGTCCGGTGCCTCACCGGACAGTCCGGTGAATTATAGCCGTACGCCGTTAATCACTTCCCGAGAGCGACGACTTCGCCTGTGAATGGCTCACCGGACAGTCCGGTGATTTATAGCCGTACACCGCCATCGAAGTCCCGAGAACAGCAAGTTCGCCAGAGGAAGCCTGGCGCACCGGACACTGTCCGGTGCACCACCGGACAGTCCGGTGCACCCACACTGAGCAGACTTTGGCTGAACAAGCCAAGTCATCTCCAAATTGATTTCTCCTATTTCCAGCACTTAGACACAATACATTAGCTCTCAAAACAATCTACTAAGACTAGAAACATACCTTTAGACTTGATTTGCACTTTGTCCATCAATTGGCATAGATTTATACTTAAGCACTTGTGTTGGCACTCAATCACCAAAATACTTAGAAATGGCCCAAGGGCACATTTCCCTTTCAGCTTACCACACTTGTAGCAAACCTTCTTGGAGCGGGGCTTGTAGTCCTTCCCCTCCTTTGCTTGAGGATTTGTCGAAAGATTTTGATGATTAAAGCCATCTCCTCATTGTCGAGCTTTGAGGCATCGATGGGGAGCCTACTTGATGTAGACTCTTCCTTCTTCTCCTCCGTTGCCTTCAATGCGACGGGTTGTGCCTCGGGCATGGAGGAGGCGCCTTGCTCGATGATTTTCTTTGAGCCTTTGATCATTAGCTCAAAGCTAACAAATTTCCCTGTAACCTCCTCAGGAGACATTAGTGTGTATTTAAGATCACCTCGAATTAATTGAACTTGCGTAGGGTTAAGAAAAACGAGGAATCTTAGAATAACCTTGACCATCTCATGGTCATCCCATTTGGTGCTCCCGAGGTTGCGCACTTGGCTCACCAAGGTCTTCAAGCGATTGTACATGGCTTGCGGATCCTCTCCTTGGTGAAGCATGAAGCGACCGAGCTCCCCCTCGATCATCTCCCGCTTGGTGATCTTGGTCACCTCATCTCCTTCGTGCGCGGTCTTGAGCACGTCCCAAATTTCCTTTGCGCTCTTCAACCCTTGCACCTTATTATACTCCTCTCGACTTAGAGAGGCGAGGAGTATAGTAGTGGCTTGGGAGTTGAAGTGTTGGATTTGGGCCACTTCGTCTGAATCATAGTCTTCATCCCCTACGGATGGTACCTGTACACCAAACTCAACAACGTTCCAAATGCTAGTGTGGAGTGAGGTTAGATGATGCCTCATTTTGTCACTCCACATATTATAATCTTCACCGTCAAAAACTGGTGGTTTGCCTAATGGAACGGAAAGTAAAGGAGTACGCTTTGAAATACGAGGGTAGCGTAGGTGAATCTTACTAAACTTCTTGCGCTCATGGCGCTTAGAAGTTATGGACGGCGCGTTGGAGCCGGAGGTGGATGGCGATGAAGAATCGGTCTCGTAGTAGACCACCTTCCTCATCTTCTTTTTCTTGTCGCCACTCCGATGCGACTTTTATGAGGAGGATGCCTTATCCTTCCCCTTATTGTGGGACTCTCCCGATGGAGCCTTCCCGTGGCTTGTAACAGGCTTGTCGCCGGTCACCATCTCCTTCTTGGCGTGATCTCCCGACATCACTTCGAGCGATTAGGCTCTAATGAAGCACCGGGCTTTGATACCAATTGAAAGTCGCCTAGAGGGGGGTGAATAGGGCGAATCTGAAATTTACAAAGTTTAAGCACAACTACAAGTCGGGGTTAGCGTTAGAATTTAAATTGAGTCCAAGAGAGGGGGCAAAAACAAATCACAAACAAATAAGGAGTGTGACACGATGATTTGTTTTACCGAGGTTCGGTTCTTGCAAACCTACTTCCCGTTGAGGTGGTCACAAAGACCGGGTCTCTTTCAACCCTTTCCCTCTCTCAAACGGTCATTTAGACCGAGTGAGCTTCTCTTCTCAATCACACGGGACACTAAGTCCCCGCAAGGATCACCAAACAATTGGTGTCTCTTGCTTTGGTTACAATTAAGATGATCACAAGAAGAATGAGAAATAAAAGAAGCAATCCAAGCGCAAGAGCTCAAATGAACACAAATGTCACTCTCTCTAGTCACTATTTGATTTGGAGTGATTCCGGTCTTGGGAGAGGATTTGATCTCTTTGGTTGTGTTTAGAATTGAATGCTATAGCTCTTGTAAGGTGTTGGAAGGTGGAAAACTTGGATGCAATGAATGGTGGGGTGGTTGGGGTATTTATAGCCCCAACCACCAAACTAGTCGTTTGGTGGAGGCTGCTGTCGACGGGCGCACCAGACAGTCCGGTGTGCCACCGGACACTGTCCGGTGCGCCAGCCACGTCACCCGACCGTTAGGGTTTGACCGTTGGAGCTTCTGTCTTCTGGGCCACCGGACTGTCCGGTGGTGCACCGGACAGGTCCTATAGACTGTCCGGTGCGCCTTCTGGCGCTGCTCTGACTCTGGCACGCACTGTAGCGCATTGAATGCGGTTGCAGTCGACCGTTGGCACTGAAGTAGCCGTTGCTCCGCTGGCACACCGGACAGTCCGGTGAATTTTAGCGGAGTGGCCTCCAGAATTCCTGAGATTGGCAAGTTTGGAGTTGGAGTTCCCTGGTGCACCGGACACTGTCTGGTGGTGCACCGGACAGTCCGGTGCGCCAGACCAGGGTTGCCTTCGGTTATCTTTTGCTCCCTTTGTTTGAACCCTTTCTTTTGACTTGTATTGGTTTATTGTGAACCTTTGGCACCTGTAAAACTTATAATCTAGAGCAAACTAGTTAGTCCAATTATTTGTGTTAGGCAATTCAACCATCAAAATCAATTAGGAAAAAGGTGTAAGCCTATTTCCCTTTCAATAAGAACACCTCCCCCAGCCAGCCAAAAAAGTTCCAGATATTGAAGACAAAGAGCAAGATGGTGGTGTTGGCAGCAGTTCATATTTGTGCTAGATTATTAAGAACAGTGATTCTAGATTCAATCCCAACAAAGCATATTGCAAAGAGAAGCCAGAAATTGGCCTTTATTATTGAATACAAAAAAATGGACAGGAGTGCTGGTCTAAATTAGTGAAAGTAAAATGTTAATCCCCTTGTTGTTTTGTTCTCTAAATCATTGTGAATCAGATATGTTCATTGTTCAATAGTAAAGCATGGAAACACAGGAGGCACAAGGTTCCTTTTGACTTAGTGAACTGTATAACATGAAGAACAAAGTGAAGTACTGTGTATGATTTTGAATGGATATTTAGATGTTAAAAAAATAAAAGAAGCAACTCGTTCGTGAAAGAGGACTTGCAAGACAACACACATATTCTTGCTCCCTGTTTTCGGAGCCTGATCCCTTTCACTGCCATCAAAGTTCAAAATCTCAGAGAATTGAAAGTTTGGATGTCCAGTCACCCAGCGTGCGGATATGCACAGTCAAGTAGTTATCTCCTGGTGCCAGAGTTATAGAGAAGGGGTGCCTGTATATATGGGAAAACTGTAAGCAAGAACCACAGATAAATTACTTCTTGGATATGTGTGCAATAATTAATAAAATGATACCAGTCGAAAGGCAAGACTTGGTATTTTACAAAAAAAAGATGCATTCCACTTTAGTACTTGAAACCCCGAGGCTTCTTCATGTGAATAGAGAGCACATCTCCCACATAAATTGCTGCTTGCATGTAAATAATAGCATTTGATTAATAACTGACAATTTGAAACTCCGAATGAGCCAAATCAATACAGTTCAATAGCTTACCTCACAATACCTGAATGGTAGTCGTTCTCATGAAATTTCCTGATGACTCTTTCACAGGCATAGAAGAGGGCAGGGAAAATCGGGTGCATCCATGTCTGAAATGAAGAAAATTTTTTTGCAAAAATTAAACATAAATATCTAGAGTACACAGTAAGTATCATAATTCATGTTGAACCAAATTTGAGCTCCATGACCAGACCATCAACTAAACATATTCTTGTGTTCAATTACAGGAGGAGTATTTGGGCTGTCTGTGTTCAATTACAGGACAGGAATATTTGGGATGCGCCATATGAACACTAACAGTCTAACACACAAGATCAAGCAAAAGTTGAGAACTTAAGAGATCTTTTTTCTTGTATTTTTCTAACACAAATGCTACTCGTACTTGCTAACAAGCTTGTTTGAATTGGTACAAATTCATTTATGTGGAAATGTAAACAACTTAAACGTGTGAGGACATGGTTTTACATGGTTAATTAATTATTCACTTCCGTTTAGGTGCTTCTTGTCTTCTTGTGCTGTTCTCCTTAAATGTATGTTGGGTGTGCTTGGTGAGTGATGAAACAGACAGTCTCTGTCCACCTTTTTTTTGGGTTGAGCAAACAAGGTTGTAAAGCCGATGATTGTATACAAATGAGCAAACTATAAATACCACACAGTTAGGTGAGACCAAAAGTATCTGTAACAATTCAAATGCTTCTCCTGAGACTTAGTTCAAATTTGAAGTCTTCAGCAGATGCAAAAAAATTAAAACATACTAAAAAATTAGACTGAAACAAACATTGAGCTTACCTCTTTCTCAAAGAATCCGGATAAAATAAGGCAGGAGGACATTCCAATGAGCTAGAAGTATTGATTTGGTTTATTGCTATCTTGTCTTGAATGTTAGTATGCTTTAAAAAAACTTAGACAAATTTCAGTCTTCATCAGTTTGATAGAAGCCTAAAACCATGGTGTTATATGGAAAATGTAAGTACAACTGACATAGGTTACCTGGGTTATGTTTAGGCTGTTTTCATCGATGTTGATATCTTATTCGTTAGCATTAAAATGTCACAGCAGGAGCATGGCCTTGATTGAACCAGTCATATGCCCCTATTCCATCCACATTTATGCATGTTATCAGATTAGGATACAAGATTTTTGCTTAGTATATCTTGGGCACCTTGAGAGATGCGCTTGGAATGTGAGTGTTCCCCTTTGAGAATATGAGAAGAATAAACATCACGTCGTTAAGATTAGATAGTCAAATATGGATAGACGTTAATAATGGATAGACGTTGATAATGTTGCAAAGAAAAGTGGCATCACTTGGTGACCTATTCTCCATCTCCATATGGCAGAACATGTCAACAACAATTAGTGTGGTCCAATTCAGACATTATTCTTCATATCTTCAAATACCTCCACACCCAGACCCAAAAGACAGCAATCCCAAGCAGGCTTGTAGTTGCTACATGTCGTACCGCAAAAAATATGTCGTATGCCTCAGAATCATTGATACCTCGAGGATGAAACGTAGGAGAACCAACCCTAAACCCTAAATGGCAGCATGAGGAATTTCTGTGTCTAGTCAAACCCCAGCAAGGAAAATTGGATGAGGGGGGAAGGGGAAGAGCCACCGTCGCCACCGTGTCTACTCCAACCCCAGCACGACGAACCCTAGCAATGGGGAGAGAGCTCGTCGGGAAGGGAATGAGGAGGGGACGACAAACCCTAGCAAGGAAAACGAATGGGGGAGAAGGGGAAGAGTCGCCTCCGCTTACCTGGACCTTTGGGGCGCTGGCGCTGGGATCTGGAGCCCGAAGCGATGGCGGCTATCACCGGAGCTACGAACGGGCGGGGGAGGGAGGAGGGGGAGGGAGCGCGCTTACCTGGACCTTTGGAGTGGCGGTGGAGGGAACCGGAGTGCAAAGCGGCTGTCGCCGGAGCCGCGGGCAAGCAGGGGAGGGTGGGGTTTGGGAGGAGGAGGGAGCGCGAGATGTGCAGGACGGAGACGCAGAGAGGATGCGAGGAGAGAAGCACCTGGAAGCATCTACACACGGCTGCACGGAAAAGATCAGGAACCGATGATCTACGATCAAATGGCCAAGGAAATTTTGCCAACGTGGACGCATATGGAAGCAGATTTCCTTTCTGCTTTAATAATAAGGAAATATGTGAAGGTGGTCTTATTCTAGTATAAAACAACTCAAATATGTGATTTGCAAGTTTCTCAGATCAAAAAAATTGGAAACTAATCGGTTTGGAATTCATCAAAAGTTAGCCAAACTGGTTTTGAAAACCGGCTAAGTTAGCTTGGCAATAGGAATTCGACTTAGCCGACTCAGAACATCCGACTTGGACGGGTTTAGGGGTCGATCTGACCGGCTTTAGTAGAGTCAATAATTTTGCATATTATGTCCCTATTTTAGGTGAATACTCACGTGAACCTAAAACATAAAAGCACTGAATAGTGATGGTGTCCAACTCACTATATATCTAACATATAAGGACATGCATACATTTGGTTATATATGCATGTATCGACTAGAAAAAATAGTCCTCTTGCCAACATTTAGAAAATATTTCTTCAAATATCTTTCATTGATTGCTCTCGGACTTGGATGAAGGCAATGAGGTGATCAAGGAGATCAACACCTCAAAGAAAGAAATTAGAATAGTCGTTCAAGATTTATCAAAATCATATAAAAGTCCAACACACAAGATTAAAGAAGTCTAAACCAAGAAACACGAAGAAACAAAAAAATAAGTTGTAGAGTGCACTAGACGTGTTTGGTGGCACATACGATATTGCACCAGACAAGTGCGGTACATGTACTGATGGATGGGCTAAAGACTGATTGCATTAAATCAGCACCGAAGATAGGACAAGTGCAATACATGTGCTGATGAATGGGCTAAAGACTAATTGCATTAAATATGTAGGTGTGTACCAAACATCAGCATCGGAGATAGGGCACCCGGTAAGGGCTACAACTCATACGATGGAGTTTACAACACACCTGATGTGTTAAGTGACACACCGAACCCTGTGAAAGGAACACAGACGCCTAAGAGTGGGATAAATTAGGACAACCAATTTTTGCACTAATCTAGGCCTCTAATTATATCTCTTAAACAAAACCTATGTGGATAACCAAGCAAACTAGTACAACTAAGGTTTTATCTAAGTGTTATTATATCTACCGTAAAATGGTACTAATTAGCCTGTAACTAAGCTAGAAAAGGAAAAGCACATAACCAAATTAAGGTAGCAATATAAATACAGAAATTTAAATGAGACATAGCTTATATTGAATGGCTAATATTTTTATTGAGATATCAAGAAGCATACAAGCTTCTAACTAATTTTGGTTGGAGACCCTATGGAAACGGTAGCCATGCAAGGGTCAAGCTTCTAGTTAGATAACTCCGTAGATAGGCATGGATCTTTTCCACGTGCAAGTGGTGCTCACTGCTTGACATGTTGCTAATAGGTTTAATTTTGATAGTCTTCCTCTTTTTCTTCAACGGAGTCACTAAAAATGTGTTAACGCTATAAGAGATCTAGATAACATACCATCAAGGCTAGCAAGTCTATGATCGACATCAATCTTGAACACAACAAGAAAAGTAGCAAACCCACAAAACTAATCCAGAGACCGGTTAAGCCAAAGTTGATCCTTTCTTTGCTGGTTGACTACCGAACACATTCTAATGACCTGTTTGGCATACCTCTGGAGCAAAACTCTAGGCTGGAGTAAAATTTTTTTAACCAAACACCTTAACTCTAAAGCAAAAAAAACTCGGTGGAGTCTAGACGTGGAGTTTACAAGTATTTACACATAACTGCCACTCTTACAAAAATAATTGTTCTTTCTTTGTCCCGCATCCTTTCTATTCTCCTCCCTGCACGGTCTATGGACACTCGGTTCCTCCGGCACGCCTTATCTTCCCGCGAGCTCTCTCCTCCCTCTGTCGACCAACGTGCTAGGGACAGGGTGGAGGGCAACATCGAGGAGGTCGTCGGCTCAGGCATGGAGGGCGTCGTTCCCTATCTCGAACCAAAAGGACATAGGTGAGCTCTCACACGTTCCCTACTCGTCCATAGAGATAGTGATCAAGCTGGTGGGCACGAGGTGGGGGCATGAGGCTTTGCATGTTCCGTATTTGTATGTAGTAGCCTTTTGTAATGTTGTTATCAATATACTACATGAATTTGTATAGTTTGTAGTTCTATTGCATATGGCCTAGCACTAGTATTATGTTGTGGTTGCGAGATTAACCAACCGTCCTAAATATTTGGGTCCATAGGTATGGAACCTATTCCCCTAAGAAAAGTTGAATCGTTTTCACTCATCTATTAGAAATGTCATAGAGAGATCATTTGGGTTATGGGAAATGAAATGACAAGTTTTTTACATATGACCCATTATTGACGGTAAACATATAAACACCCAAACAAAGGGTAAACATATCTTTTCACACGAAAACACTATTTTTTGTAGCTAATTGCAATCTCCTTGCTAAACACCTCATAAACTCTGGAGTGGACCTGCTGTTTCCTGGAGTTTTAGAGCAGAGTTGTTCTAGAATGGAGTGGAGAGCAGAGTTGTTCTAGAATGGAGTGGAGCCATACCAAACACATCATAAACGAGCATATGGAACTTATACTAGCACCGGTAAGGCCACCTAAAACACTGTAAAATCTTGCATGGATACAAGACAAATAGCAAGATAGAGATTAGAGAGAGGAATATTAGAGATACATGTATTTAGGCCTCCATTTGATTCTAGACCAGTGTCTTGCAAGCTCCAACTGAGTGCATGATTTAGTTGGAAAAATTACTGGAGTGGATACAAACTTGTCAGCTAATAGAGCTGCTAACTATTAATTAGATTCCAACTAATGTTAACTCATTGGCTAACCAAGCACAGTAATATTATCAATATGGACAAATCAGGTTCTCGGTAAATTACTAGTCTAATAATCATCGCCATGTTTAAACGCTGAATTAAAACAATGATAGTAAGAAAAGGAGCCGAATTTCTTGTACTGCTGCAAAGATATCAGGATTTGAACCTATGCAAGCTCGTGAAATTTGAAACAAAATCGTGATTCTCTTTCCCAACATTATACACACCTTATATATACCCTACATTTTGCATTTACAACAGCCATAGCTCTAGCAGAACAAGGGGCATCCATCTTCTGATCTTTTGCACAACCACAACTCAAAACCGGCATACTAAATAAACAAACGCGTCGAGCTACCAACATTCGACATGTACAAACAAAAGTCACCACAACAAAAACATAGGAATGCACCAAGAACTCAATCATCCAGCTGGTCATTGGTTTGCGCGATCGACCACAAGCCCTTGAAATAACCCGCAGACTGGAGGGAGAATTCCGACACAGCACGGAACAGCTCCGGCAGGTTTGACCGCAGAAGATTGAGGGATTTATCCCTGACTACCTTGCATTGGGTCCTATAATTATCTTCCAGGTCCTTCAGTGCATTCTCCACCCTATCCACGACGGCTTTCCGCTCAGCTGCAGGATCAACACGCCCGGGATTGTCGCCATCAGGAATACTTGCTCCTCTGTCCCAATTTTTCTGAGCCCAACTATCGAACTGCTTCCTCTTCTTCTCAAGGTCCCTCCTAGTATCATCAATCTTTAACCTCAACTTCAGTTCATCATCCTGGTGAACTAGGATTGTGTTCACCACTTCTGCAAATGTGTGTATGGCCTTCTTCGTTTCATTATCAGGGAGCTTCTCAAGGATATCATGCCAAGCATGCAGCAACCTCTTGATTGGAGGTGTGGCCTCATGTGGCTGTGACGAATTAGGCTTAATGTTGGTATCAATAGGGATCACATTTAGCTTGATCCAGCTGTAGAGGCTTCCTATGTACTCCTTCTGATATGTCATGAACCTGTCAAACTGTACATGCCACTCCTGAACAACGTTCCACAGCTGCAAAGTTCGCTCATGGTGTTGCTCACTTGTTTCCCGTGTAGCAACCGAGATATCGGACGCTTTAAGCTCTGTAATGATCTTGAGCTGCGCTTTGTGACGAGCGTACATGACATCCCACATGTGTGCGAATCTATCAGTGTGAAACAAAATAATTCGTTACTTGCAATGTGCAGAAATGTATCATTTGGTAATCCCAAAAATGCCAGAGGGACAGGCATAGTTGGGCATGGTTTCCATAGTACATTATAGAGTGTTAGACTGATGTTGGGTGGCCCTAGTCCTACTTTCCAGTGTCACAACTAGCAGAATATTTCCATTTTCCAGAATTAAAATCACGCTGAGAAAATATGTGGAAGGTACATTGCGAAGGATGTATAGCTAGGGGCCATAATGGGCTCTAAATTTTAGTATTTTACACTATAAAATTTAAAAATCAAATCGGATTATAATCGGACTCTATTCCTATTCATTTTTAAACTAAAATTTATTAAAGACACTAACTTATTGTGAAGAAACATTTGGATCGTGATCCATTACCACCCCTATGTATAACACTTCTTCAGACACTCCCTCCATTTAAAGTTACAAGTCTTAATTTGCTTTGTTGGGGCAAGCCTTTCACCAACAATATTCAATTATTCATACACTTTTTTGAGACACAAAATTGATGTTCTTAGATTCGTAGTAAAAAAATTTATGACTAATTTTTGTGTCACATGAATGAAGTACTAATATAGTAATTGTCAATCAAAGCCTTGTCCTAACAAAATATAATACGCCTTGTGAAAAAAATGGAGGAGATAATGATTTATGTAAAAAACACATCTTTCTATAATAGAAAAACTTAAAAAAAATGTCATTTGATGATATAGATCAAGCTAGCAGGGTATCACTTGTTGGAATCGACTAAACAATGAAAAAAGAAACAAAGGCCCTACATGGAAATAACTAAAACAATGAGATGATAGCTACAAGGAAACCATATAATAAATGGAACAATACAAGTTGGTGGTTGGTACTAAAAAGTTAAAGACCTTACCCCTTCACCAGTTCAAGGAGTTTTGGGTAAAGCTGTTGATCTCTTAGACGATCAATTTCTGCAATTGTTGACTCCATTGTCTGTAAATCAACTATATATTTTGTGTGCAAGTGACTAACAATGGACTTTGTTTTCTCAACTGATGAAGAACTAGCACCACTTTGCTTTTTTTTGTTAAGAACAGCTAGCTTTCGTTGATATGTCACTTTGATAACCTCGAATTCCTGTGTCAACAGTAAATATGTACCATCAAATGTATGAACAGACCAGGTTAAAGCAATTATGTACAATGATGAGGCCCATCACATGGGTAGGAAATGATTATGGACTAGTACAAGGGTCCCTGATAACAATAAAATGACTACAAATGCCTCTGGACCACTTGAGGAGTATAATAATGAGAATGTGGCAAACAATTATCACAGGTAAAATAACTGAGACATTAGTGACACCATCATTTTTTGCGAAAATGAAATGACATGTATGCATGGTTCTTGATATCAACGCAAATAAAACAGAAGAGAAAATGTATGAGAAAACAATAAACAACAACATAAATCATTTTTTCTTTGTGGTGAGAGAGAACATATTGAAAAATGTGCGCCTCTAAGGGAGAACGACTGAAACAGTTTATGTTCTAAACTATTGAATAAGATTTACATATTTTACCTTCACTTCATGGCATAGTTTTTTCTCCCATGCAAGCAACTTATCGAGTACAGTAGCATGTGTTTCCCATTCATCATCAGCCAACTCATTCTTCACATTTTCTGGTGGAGGGATCCCTTTAAATGAGCGATTCCAAGTGATGGCTTGCATCACTCTTGCAGAATGATCCACAAATCCTGATAAGACAGAAGACATATGCCATTAACTGAAGTAATGTAAATAGATTGATACACCAATCGTATAGACTACTCCACATGTGTACACCGATTTTAGCTGTATCCCTGAAATAGAAGCAAGATATAGACTGTTCAACTGAAGTTTAAAAGAAATCATAGAGTGAAGATAATCACCGCCTCAGTGTAGCCCCAACCCCGCCTCTGTCCCAAAGAAAACTCTACTTAATAAACATTCCCCTGTGCCTCACTGAACCACATTCCATAAAAAACACAGCATCCACCTCAACAAAGACATAATAGAGAAACATAATAAAGCCAAAATACTATCCCTTTTAATCAATAGCTAACAATGCAATCAAGGCACTCAAAAAGTCAAAATATTGAATTACCATGCGGAACAGTTGAAGTCCTCCAATATGCATCAAGCAAATCATATACTATCTATCTTGCACTTCTCCTAAGAATCTTGTGTACTGTGTTTTGAAGTTTACTATGTGCCTATAATGTTTGTACGAGTGCTATGAACAATGTTTGTTGAGCATCAAGATTTTTTAATTAAAGAAAGTTAAAAATGATTAGTCTTTCCTGTAACCCAATCGAACTCTAGCACACAGGCTGGGAGCAGAGCATGCAAGGAAGGTACCTCGCGTCTCGGCGAAATTGGAGTGATAATGCATCCTTGCTGCCTCCAACATCTTGGACACCTCGTGCGCGCCCTGGGATGCCTTGAGGAATTCATCGTCGAGCCTGCGCAGGATGTCGCCCAGCCTCGCCGGCTGGGGCGTCACCATGACGACCCTGCCCTTCTTGCCCTCCGGCTTCCTAGCCCGGCGCGTGACGAGCTCAGCCGCGGGCTTCTTTCCCTCGGCGATCTCCTCGGCGGAAGGCACTGGCTGCGGCTGCTTCGTAGGCTGTTGGTCGGATTCGGGCGGCGGAGGCGGAGGCGCGGGCATCCTCCGCTCGGCCGCCCACGACGACTCGGCGGCGGCGCTGGCGCTAGGGTCCAGCGTGGGCGGCGGGCCGGGCATGGCGTCGGGGGAGCCGAACAGGTAGTCCTTCCACGAATTCCCCTCTGCCGTCGCCCGCTCGAGGTTGGCCTTCGCAGCCGGGACAGGCGGCGGGGAGCGCGAGGGCGGGGGATTGTTCGCCGGCGGCGGTGGGGGAGGAGGAGGCTGGAGCTGCGGGTCGTCGTCCTCCCGTCGCCGCCCCGCGTCGTCCCCGGGGGCGTCGCCCTCGCCGTCCTCCTCCATGATGGGCGCCTCCCCGGAGCGGCCCTTCCGGATGGGCGGCTGGAGCTGGATGTCGGGCGCGCTCATGGACCTGTGCAGCGTCGTGTGCCCGCCGTCGTCGCCGTCGCCGTCGCCGGCGCCCGGGGGCGGCGGCGGCGGGAGCAAGGCGTCGAGCGGGGACGGCAGCGCCTTGACCACCGTGGCCGCCGAGCCCTGCCCGGCGGTGAGCGCGGCCGCGGCGGAGACGGAGCGCGGCACCACGACGGCGTCGTGGCGGTCGGTCTCGCCCGCGGCGTAGTCGGAGAGCGCGGCTCCGACGTTCTTGAGCGCGGCGGTGTGGCCGGCGTGCGCGCCCGCGAGCGCGTGGCGCGCGTGCACGGCGGCGCTCAGCAGGTGCTTCCGCTCCCGGCAGCGCGACTCGGCGCCGCCCTCCGCGTCCTCCTTGGATGGCCCGCACCCCATCGGTGGCGGCGTCTGCTCCTCCTATCGCTAGCTCGCTCGCGCTCTCTCTCTCTCCAGTGGCCCAGTGGCGCGTGGTGGGCTGTGAGGTTTGATCGTCGCCCGGGGTTCCTTCGCGCGGAAGGGGGTGCGAGCCCAGCTAGGTCGTTGGTGCGTTCGTGCGGTGGGTGATGGATGGGCGAATATGGTTTTGATTTGATTTCGACGGGAACCGACTTTCTTTTGGGGTGGGAGCTTGGATGCTTTTGCGCTTTGGAATAAAGCAGGGGGCGCCAAAAGGAAAAAGACCCGACCCCCCCCCCCCCCCCCCCCCCCCCATCCGTCCACAACAGTCGTCAGACTGTATTGCTCACCCTCTGTGAGGTCGAGCACTTGGGCTGGCTCCAAGTATGAAAGTGTTTGTGTGGCGTGGCCTACACCATTCGGTTCAGCCTCAACACGGATAGGTACCATCCAACGGTCACCATCTAAAAACTAGATCGAGTAAATTTTAAATCCTACTACGAAAGAATAAAGTCTAATGCAACAACAGTAAGTACACTGTATAGCTCAAAATTATAGATCAAGACCAAACCCTAATTAGCCCACATGCACAATTAAATAATGAAATAGGTAAAGAACATAAAGATATAAAAGATATTTATCCCGTGGTCCAGCTTGCAACAAAGGCTTGCTTATATCCACGTTGTTGAGATTCTCCAGGCAAGAGGCAAAGCTCTTAAAATGAGTGGTTCTTACTTAGGAGTGAAAATAGGCATGGGTTATCCTGTATCCTACCATAATGTATTTTAATCGGATTCGGGACCACATACAAATAGTTAGAAATGAGAAAGTTATGGATACAGAAACCAGATATTTATTTGGGTGGATAAGTGATGGGTATAGATATTGTTTGGTCGGATACATATAGATACTAGATACATGTAGGGGTAATACATGGATTGCTTATCATTCACTACAATTCACCTTGCACAATAAAATGGTCACACATGACCATTGCATAGACCATAGATCAACATGACAATACGTCAACAAGTTTAGATCATACGATAGTTTGTCACAATATTTCTATAATGATAAGATTTGAAGCACACAATGGCCTATTACGCCAACACAAGATGGTTTTCAAATGGTATACTAATACAACACAAGATAGTTCGCGTGTGTTACCATCATAAATCATAGTGTATGGAGTATTGGAGTTGGCATCTCTTCGAGCTCTATGATTTTTATATAAACTTCTAAGTTCATATGTAAAAATTATGAATTTATAAAAAATATTGTGCAGAAAAAGGAAGCGTATACCTGAAACCTGGGTACCTGTATTTGACCTGAATATCTGAGTATTTATTAGGCAGTCCTCGCTCTGTATCCGATCCGAATCTGAAGCTGCATTATTTGGATACTACCCATATCCATCTCGAGTATAAAATAATCTAGACCCATATCTAAAAAATGGGTATCTAAACTATCTGTATCTGGTATCCGATGGGTATACCCGACCTATTTTTATTCTTATTCATACTTGATTGTAGGGGTTGATTATAAACTTCTCGATCATAGTGTAGCTCATCAAATGACCACTAGCTAGCTAGAAGCAAGGCTCCAAGAGTAAAAGATCCAAACACTAGCATAAATGGGAACCATATGCTCTTGAGCTTAGGGAACTGTATCATGAGCTCTTTTTTACTGATTTGAAGGCTCAGTCTCTCATGAATCACAGAGACATGTTGGAGAAGCTTGAGGAACTCCAAGGGAGTGAGAGTGGGAGAGCTGTATTTTTTAAGCACCGGTGGGTTCTGGTAGAGATGTAGCCATTGTGGGAGCAATAAAGGGTTTAAATATCCTGTCATCAACCCCAAAGGCCATTTTAAGGTGTGGCACTGTTAGGTTGGGAGCGGTAGTGCCGCTTAGGCATAGAAAGTCCAATTGAAACGAATTTCATGGCAATGTCTCTAGGACCTTTTAGGTATGTGTGGTGGAGTTTGAGCATATGATTTTGCATTCAAGCTTGTCAATTGTATCTCCCTTGACAGCCTGGCTTTCTTATACTCAAATATAAAATATAAAAAGGAATATAAACTCTTTAGCCAATTGGGGATACCACCAGAGTGAATATAAGCTTCCCTTTTTCATTTGACCCACCATGATGCTCAACAAATCATATTAGTTCTCTAATTGCATGTTCATTATCATCAAAACCAATAATTAGGGCTTGGTTGCACTTATAATGTCTTATGTTTATGAGTGTTCAATAAAGTGTTATTCAATCCCTTGAGTTACCATTATTACATTGATTGGCGAGCACACAATTTCTTCGTAAAACTCTATATTCTATATTGTTATTCGAAATATCCTTAGTTTTATGTCATCGTGTGGGACAATAATGATTTTAAAGACTAGCACATGTATTAATTGATGATCATGTTTCATGGATGATTGATACAGAGATATCAAATCAATAATGTGAACACATGATAAAGTTTATGGTGTTGAATTTACTTACTTTGAGACATTCCTAGAATCGTTATATTAAAATGTGTTATCAATCATTCAGAGTAGTATACATACTAGGTCCTTAGACCCAATGTCGCCATTATTTTTCAATTTTCACTATGTGTATCGGTGCATTTTGGGGCTATCAAATGCTATTCCATAACAAAATATTGTAAAAAGCAAATTTCAGATGTGTCATGAAACATAGGATGAGATACGAGCGGATTAAGATAGAATTTGTTTCTCCTACATAAGGGGAGATATATCTCTAGGCCCCTCAATGTGGACAGATAAGAAAGTGCATGACCATACCAATGTGATTAAAGAGTTCATCATGATGTGACTAAAGAGTTAGCTACAAGATGTAATCCACTACAAGGTTGAGTGAACTGTTGAGCTACTACAAGGGTGGCACAAATCTTGCCTTAAGTTCGATGAATATCGCATGGAAAAAGGATCAAGACATATTGAAAGCTCTCTTGTGAGTTTTGGTGTTTGGATGACAACTCAATTAAAGGACTAACAAGTGTGTTGAGTGTTGAACAGGTGCTTAGTGTAAAGCTGACAGGGTTCAACACAAGTGAACAAGTGTGATGGCCCAAGGACTAGATAATGGGCATCACAAGTTAGATGGACATTGCAAAAGTGATACTCGGGTGCGTAGCTCGGAGACAACTGATCAAGCCAAGGACGGAGGCAAGAAGAGCTTCGAGGTACCAAGTGCACGGGAGAAGGTCAAGGAGACTGAGGAACCCAAGGCCAAGGGTGAAGAAGAAAGCTTGCAAAGTCAAGGGTGATCGAGTTGAGAACAGCTACGGCACATCAAGGATCACTATATAAGGACGTGACTTACAACCAATGAGGTAACAGCTACAGTTATGTGGTGTAAGTCATAAGGCTCAAGATCAAGCTCTAAGAAGGAGATCAAGGTCACTAGAAGGAGAACAAGTGTCAAAACCAGAACTGGAAGCAGCCCAAAGGAGCTAAGTTCACCTTGATCTTTAGTTTGGTTTGTTCCTAGGTTTGGAGATGTTCTATGTGATCTTTGCAGGATGTTGGAGCCAAGAAATGTCAATCTAGATCAAGTCAAGCAGACTTGATGATTTATGAGTCCAACATCGAAACTCATGCATGTGAAATGCTGGATGTAATAATTAAGAGAAGGTATGTTTCTGGACTTAGTACATTGGTTTGTGTACTAATATATTTGTCTAAGTGTTAGAAACAGAAAGAAGAAGAAGAAAGAAGAGGAGAAAATGACTTGGCGGTGTGCTGCCGAGACCCAGCTCGGTCTGGAGCACCGGACTGTCCGGTGTGCACCGGACAGTGTCCGGTGCGCCAGGCCGACTCGGCGCGAACTGGCCGCTCTCAGGAAATTGGCCGACGGCGTACGGCTAAAATTCACCGGACTGTCCGGTGTGCACCGGACTGTCCGGTGAGCCAACGGTCGGCCAGGGCCAACGGTCGGCCGCGTAATCCGCGCGAGACACATGGCCGAGCCAACGGTCGGAAGACGGCACCGGACTGTCCGGTGTGCACCGGACTGTCCGGTGCGCCAACGGCTCGCAGATCTCCAACGGGCTGCAACGGTCGGCAGCGCCGGATAAGGAAACAAATCGGGCACCGGACAGTGTCCGGTGTGCACCGGACAGTCCGGTGCCCCCGACGACAGAAGGCAAGATTGGCCTTCCAGAATTGCCTCCAACGGCTCCTAGGCCCCTTGTGCCTATAAAAGGGACCCCTAGGCGCCTCAAGCAAGTAACAAGTGCAGCCAACAAGTGTAGACATCACTCGGATCAATTCTCGCTCTCTCTCTTGTGTGTAACTCTATAGTTTGTGTAGAAGGCACAGCTATAAGCCTTTAGAGAGAGGAGCAGTGCTGCTAAGAGCTAGAGCAAGGTCTTGAGCGTATCGTTACTCTGCCGGGGTGCTGCCAAGAAGTTTGTAAGCAGCCGCGGTTCTGTTGTAACCCCACTCAATAGTGAAAGGCTCTATCTGTCATTCTGACAGATCTGAGCAAACGGAGGAAGGAGTTGAAATAAACTCCAAGCCCAGGTGTGGCTAACTCCAACGAGGACTAGGCAAGCATTTCAGGCTTGGCCGAACCTCGGGATAAATCCTTGCGTCTGTGTGCTCTGTTCTATATTGTATCCTGACTCTCTGTCTTACTCGTCTTTATATCTGCACTTCAATACTTATCTGTGGTATAAGCTTTATTTGAAGTGCAGGACACTTTTGAGACAGGATCTCTGATTCCGCTGCAACCTACTCGAAGAGTCTTCTCACTCCACTGCGTACTAAGTCTTCGAGTAGAGTAAGAATTTAAGTTTTAAAAGTAATAAGTTTTATTCGCCTATTCACCCCCCCCTCTAGGCGACATCCAGATCCTGTTCCCGGGTCAAAGGGAACTTTCAATTGGTATCAGAGCTAGGCCTCTCCAGTGTGGGCTTAGCCGTCCGGAGATGACGATGTCGTCACAAGAGGTAACCGTTGAACGTCTTCTAGGCGATGGTTCTAATTATAAATCCTGGTCTGTCTCTATTTATAATGCTTTCATGAATGTTGACCCTGATTTGAGACAGATCTTTAGTAGAAGTATTTTTCCCTCTGATTTTAGTAAAAATCTTTCTAATGAAGAACTAAGATGTTTATCTCTAAATCACCATGCTTGCAACATCTTAGTTGACTCTCTTTCAAGAGGTGCTTATTTTTCCATCATGAGTAGTGATACTGATTTATTTGCTGATGCTCATGATTTATGGAATAGAATTAAAGTAAAATATTTTGTGGCAAATTGTGTTGCTTCTACTCCCTATATTGCCTGTGATACTAACTCATCAAAGGGAGATGAAAAGCGTTGGACACCAAACGATGAATCCACCTCATCAACAGGTTTGTCTTCCACTAGTAATAAATGTCTTATTGCTAACAATGATGGTGGAGACGAAAGCGATGATGAGGAAGAATATGAGGATGAGGAATCCACATCATCACAAGGTACATTTTCCTGTTTTGCTTCCACTGATAATAATGACAGGGAAAATGAGACCGACGATGTGGAAGAAGAGGAGATTCGCCAGTTCTATATCCATCTCAACAAAGAGGACAAAGCAATCTTGGTTAAGTTATTGAGAAGGAACAAGGAACAAGGCGAGACGCTTCTCAGGCTAGAAGAGACTCTCATCAAAACAAACAACAGCCTGGAGAAGATGACCAAAGAACATGAGGAGCTAAAATGCTCTCATGATGTCCTGGTCCAACGGTATGATTCAATATTGATTAAGCAAAGTAGTAATGATGATGCTTTATCTTGTGTGACTCAACTTAGAATGAAAAATGCCATGCTTGAGAGGCAAGTAGAATTGCTAAGTCATGATAAATTAGCTCTCACCAAAAAATATGATTCATTATCTTATTCTCATGATAATCTCTTGGATAGACATATCATGCTTAATGTTGCTCATGAGGTTATAATTGCAAACTTAAATTCATGTGAACCTCATTCTCGCACGTGTGCACATTTGAATTGTATATCACCATGTGCTAACCCCTGTTGCTCGAAAGAAAGCCAATCATTGATTGAGCAACAAGTTTTAGGGTCACAAAAGAAATTGAGTGGGAACAAGAAGCAAATACAACTAAGGAGAAGACGCATTGCTCAACTCTCTCAAGATATCCACGGGCGCGTGGTGAAGAAGCTTGAGAAAGGAAGAACTGCAGCAAGCATCGAACTCCATAAGAAGGATGTTCCTAAAGCTATAAATGAAGAAATCGACATGAACAAGGAAAAAGGTAAAAATTCAATTAGTCATGTTGTTTGCACTGATCATCTCTCCATGTCATTAAAGCACAAAAAGGGAAGAGGAAAAAGGAGGTGCTTCAAGTGCAAGAAGTTAGGTCACCTCATCACGTCTTGTCCGTACAAAGACAAGAATGAAGGGACAAGGAGTTGTTTTGGATGCAACAATAAGGACCACATGATCACTTCATGTCCGGTCATGAAGAATCAAGAATGGGCATCCTCCAAGGTGACCCTCACCAAGGAAAATGACAAACAGCAAGCGTCATGTCAGGTTGAGCGACGCTTCTGCTACAAGTGTGGTGAGCAGGGTCATCTATCCAAGGTATGTAATAAAGGTGAGGCTCCTAAACAAGTAAAGTTGTCTCAATCTCATTTGCTTAGGAGACCCAATTCATATACTTGTGCTAGATATGTAGCAAGATCACCTAGAACTAGCACAAAGACTATTTGGGTGCCAAAGGCACTTTTAGTTGATCGTTATGGACCCATTCCGAGGTGGGTACCAAATTGTGCTAACTAGACCATGCAGGTGCCATGAGATGGACTGGAGACCATGGGAGAGCTTAAGACGGTTATCTAAAAACTCTATGCTTAAGCTGTCAATTGTTTTGGTGTTTATTGACCCAAGGTTGAATTATTATGAGACACTAATCCCATGTTCATCTCAAGTAAAAAGTGGAATAGGTCCTTGATCATTATTGGTGAATCAAGCAAAGGACCTCGATTGCGCATCTGTCTCTTCAAAGGACGGTACCTGTGTTTCTTAAGTGCATTATCATTATTGCTCTTAAATTTAAGTGTCGTGCTTAGAGTAGTTATGCTTTATGATTGCCTGTGTTAAATGGATCATAATAATGTTTGCCTAATCATGACTAGTGCACTATAGGATCATTCATGGGTAGCTCTTTCATTTGTTATATCCACAACGATTAACCCTCTTGGTGTATATGGATAAACATGTAACTTTGTGTAAGTCATGCTATGTGCAAATATGACATATTGTTTAGTCCATGTTCACATGATTACCCTAGTTTGGTATTGTGTGAATTTCAAATCCATGTCGTGCCCTTTTGAGCTGTGAGATGAGTAAGCAAAAGGAGCTCTGAATTGGTGATAACAAGTGCTCTCATAAAGGCAAAGGTATGGAAAATGGAACTGTGCAATTATATTGAATATCTTGAAGTTCCTTTAATTGCGATCATAACTATGTTCTTGTCTTTCAATCGGTAATATCTTGGTTTAGGTGATTTATGCTTTTAAAATGTTGTTTCTTTTGGTGCATCTAAGAAATCTTCTTAATTATGGCATGCTTAGACATTACGCTTTATATGCATGATTGTGTTGTTCTTCAATTGGTACATGTGGTACAATGTTTGTCATGCATGTAGCATGTTTAGATTGCCATGTATGTGGTACAATAATTGGCATGCATTGCTGTATTAAGTCAATCTTTCATGTGGTACTCAATTGGTATCTTTTTGTGATAAAATTAAGAGTATGCCTTGACCAAGATATGGTGTAATCCCCTCTAGTTCTGAGGAAGCTAGAATGTGCAAAGTGCAAGTTATTCAAATACTTGATACACAAGTTTAGGGGGAGCACACATAACTTGTGTCTTTTGAGACTAATTGTTTCTTGAGTGATCTTGTGTAGTCTCAAGGTGGAAAAGAGAAGATGAGCAAGAAATGGAGCAATCAGGACTTGGGTACCTCCGTAAGTCAAGCGATTGGTATCTTAAGTCGTGAGTAAATGCGTATTTTTAAGATTGCTCATGCTCTACAATATTTGGTGATATTAGATGCTTATCTTTGAATATCATGGAGCTACGATAATAAATGATCTTGAAATTGGTATTCTCAATTAGTAGCCATGGTAGTTTGCTTTAATTGACATCTTGTGATTAGAATAGAAGTTTCTTCTTGTGCCCAATACTATAACTTGTTCTAAGTTTGGTGTCTTAGCAACAAGAAAAGGTCAGGATCAAGAATCTGGCACAAGTGTGAAGAAGCTCTCAAGAGATTAAATACTTTCAAGATGGGAAGTACACTACAACATGGTAAAGGTACAAAAGGAAGTAGTAATCTTTTTGCATATTTGTATCTTTCTTAAATGTTGGTAGTGCATATGCTCAATAAGTAAGGGGGAGTATTGATCATGTGTCTCTCTTCCTTACCACCCTGTTGTCCCGTGACATCATCCTATGTTCTTGCTTGAATATGGTTTTGGTGGTTGATGTCAAAGGGGGAGAATTTGTGCATTAAAGCTTATCTCAACATTAGAGGAAAGCTTATCCTAAGGGGTGATGTGTTAGTTTGAGCTTTGCTAGTGTGTTATTCATATGCTTCCTGCAGTATTATATGTGTTGCATCATATGGACTAGTGCTTCCGTCACTATGAATTAATTGGCATCTATTGTGTTCATTCTGAAATAGATAGTCATGTGGACAATGATGCATGTGGTTAATGGTGCTAAGATTGCTTTAAATTAGTATCTAAATTGGTATCTTAATGGAGAAAAGTGGTAGGTTGATATTCCTGTGATATAGCTACTCAATGATGGGTGTTTAACTCTGGTTCTGTGCATTTGTGCGTTATAGTATCATGGGTTGATCTTTGACAATGCATTCCAAAAGGTGCTAAGGTGTAGAAATGCTTCGAATTGCCTAAGTATGTGCAAATTGGCATATAAGGCCAAAATTATGATTCTAAAGTAAGCACATATTTAGGGGGAGCAATTCTATAAACTTAGTTTTCAAAATTTGTGCTTCAAATCTTATTCTTATGTAAGCTTTAATTGTGTTGCCATCAATCACCAAAAAGGGGGAGATTGAAAGCTCTCTTGTGAGTTTTGGTGTTTGGATGACAACTCAATTAAAGGACTAACAAGTGTGTTGAGTGTTGAACAGGTGCTTAGTGTAAAGCTGACAGGGTTCAACACAAGTGAACAAGTGTGATGGCCCAAGGACTAGATAATGGGCATCACAAGTTAGATGGACATTGCAAAAGTGATACTCGGGTGCGTAGCTCGGAGACAACTGATCAAGCCAAGGACGGAGGCAAGAAGAGCTTCGAGGTACCAAGTGCACGGGAGAAGGTCAAGGAGACTGAGGAACCCAAGGCCAAGGGTGAAGAAGAAAGCTTGCAAAGTCAAGGGTGATCGAGTTGAGAACAGCTACGGCACATCAAGGATCACTATATAAGGACGTGACTTACAACCAATGAGGTAACAGCTACAGTTATGTGGTGTAAGTCATAAGGCTCAAGATCAAGCTCTAAGAAGGAGATCAAGGTCACTAGAAGGAGAACAAGTGTCAAAACCAGAACTGGAAGCAGCCCAAAGGAGCTAAGTTCACCTTGATCTTTAGTTTGGTTTGTTCCTAGGTTTGGAGATGTTCTATGTGATCTTTGCAGGATGTTGGAGCCAAGAAATGTCAATCTAGATCAAGTCAAGCAGACTTGATGATTTATGAGTCCAACATCGAAACTCATGCATGTGAAATGCTGGATGTAATAATTAAGAGAAGGTATGTTTCTGGACTTAGTACATTGGTTTGTGTACTAATATATTTGTCTAAGTGTTAGAAACAGAAAGAAGAAGAAGAAAGAAGAGGAGAAAATGACTTGGCGGTGTGCTGCCGAGACCCAGCTCGGTCTGGAGCACCGGACTGTCCGGTGTGCACCGGACAGTGTCCGGTGCGCCAGGCCGACTCGGCGCGAACTGGCCGCTCTCAGGAAATTGGCCGACGGCGTACGGCTAAAATTCACCGGACTGTCCGGTGTGCACCGGACTGTCCGGTGAGCCAACGGTCGGCCAGGGCCAACGGTCGGCCGCGCAATCCGCGCGAGACACGTGGCCGAGCCAACGGTCGGAAGACGGCACCGGACTGTCCGGTGTGCACCGGACTGTCCGGTGCGCCAACGGCTCGCAGATCTCCAACGGGCTGCAACGGTCGGCAGCGCCGGATAAGGAAACAAATCGGGCACCGGACAGTGTCCGGTGTGCACCGGACAGTCCGGTGCCCCCGACGACAGAAGGCAAGATTGGCCTTCCAGAATTGCCTCCAACGGCTCCTAGGCCCCTTGTGCCTATAAAAGGGACCCCTAGGCGCCTCAAGCAAGTAACAAGTGCAGCCAACAAGTGTAGACATCACTCGGATCAATTCTCGCTCTCTCTCTTGTGTGTAACTCTATAGTTTGTGTAGAAGGCACAGCTATAAGCCTTTAGAGAGAGGAGCAGTGCTGCTAAGAGCTAGAGCAAGGTCTTGAGCGTATCGTTACTCTGCCGGGGTGCTGCCAAGAAGTTTGTAAGCAGCCGCGGTTCTGTTGTAACCCCACTCAATAGTGAAAGGCTCTATCTGTCATTCTGACAGATCTGAGCAAACGGAGGAAGGAGTTGAAATAAACTCCAAGCCCAGGTGTGGCTAACTCCAACGAGGACTAGGCAAGCATTTCAGGCTTGGCCGAACCTCGGGATAAATCCTTGCGTCTGTGTGCTCTGTTCTGTATTGTATCCTGACTCTCTGTCTTACTCGTCTTTATATCTGCACTTCAATACTTATCTGTGGTATAAGCTTTATTTGAAGTGCAGGACACTTTTGAGACAGGATCTCTGATTCCGCTGCAACCTACTCGAAGAGTCTTCTCACTCCACTGCGTACTAAGTCTTCGAGTAGAGTAAGAATTTAAGTTTTAAAAGTAATAAGTTTTATTCGCCTATTCACCCCCCCCTCTAGGCGACATCCAGATCCTGTTCCCGGGTCAAAGGGAACTTTCACATATGTAAATCAAGGTTCAATTGATATAATCATTTATGTGTACATGAGATTTATCATGTGCTGCTAGATGCCACTATGGACTAATGGGTCAAAAATGATTTTTTGATCAGGGATTTCTACACATGAACCTAATAGGTCACATATTTAATGGGTTGGAACAATTGCATAGATGATTGACTCTAGTGCAAGTAAAAGTTTGGGGAATATATGTCTAAGAGGTAATCATAATCTATGAGAATGCTAATGAGCATTTAGATTAAAAGCATGTTAGCAAGAGTCGATATATACAAAAGGGCTTACGTGCTTGAGAGGATCATCTTGTTGGATTAATGTGGGCTTGGCCCAAATTAATATTCAATAATAGTCAATATCAATGGCCCACTTTAATGCCATGGTGTACTAATAATTTAGTACCATATTGAAAGTTCAAGGGACAAATCAATCAACTTAAATAGGTGGACCATTGGTGCATCTATTGAGAAGTTGAGAAAAGGATGAAGGACTGCAACACGCGCACATGCGAGCTGCCACCGCCGGCGGCAGGCAGGTCGTGGCCATGGTTCGTGGTTTGTGGTAGATCGGACCTTGGTCCGAATATTCCTTTCTAACGATTGTGCATTTTGCCTAGAGTGATGACCATCATGATGACCGTAATGGACGTCGGTTTCAGACTCTAATGGCGTCGGTTTCTGGCTGTAATGGCTCGTCAGTTTCTGGCTCTAATGGTGTGACCGTTACTATCTGTTGCCCTTCTTCCCTTTCTCCACGCGTGTATAAATACGGAGGAGGTGGACACTCTTCCAGTTATGCAAACAGTCTCTCAGACGTGTTGCACTCAGCCATTCCCGTCCCACCTTCTGCGAGCACAGAGAGAGTGGGAGAGCAGGCCTCCGAATCGGCATACGCAGAGGTACACTTGCACGGGTGTGCGGGCGATCATGTTTTTAGGGAGCGTACTCGCGACTGTTCGCTTCGTTCGCTCGACCAGCGCTGATCGGGTTCATCGTCGTCGGGGTCGTTCGAGGGACTGCATTGCGTATACCTGCCTACATTGACTTTGTACGACTACATCGAACATACACATGAGATGTCTCGTGTGAATGGAGCCACTGATGCCTTGAGCATCGGTCCCTTCGTAGGGTACATTCTGTTCTTCGTATTTGTGCATGTTTTACTACTGTTTACTGCTTATGCGAGTAGTGATACATACATACACATACATGTCATCACATACATCATACTGGTTTTCTGGATTAAATTAAAACTGATAATGCATAATGTTCTAACAATCCAAAAACCTGATATTAGGCAGTTTTATGTTAGTGGTTTTGCTATTGCGTTAAAATCAAGTGAACCTTTTGATGGGACGTTTTACAAGATATGGCGTAGTAAGATGATATTGTGGTTGACTGCAATGAACTGCTATCATGCCGCACAGGAGAAACCCGAATAGTTCACTCCTGAAGAGGAGAGAATGTTCGACGTTGTCGATAACCTGTTTGAGGCGCCGTGATTGGTGCTCTTGCTAACAAGTATGTTGATTCTTATCTAACATGCACATCTGCAAAAGAGTTATGGGAAGATGAGAAGTTCGGTGTTTTTGATGCTGGTAGCGAGTTGTACATCATGGAGCAGCTATTTGACTATAAGACGGTGGAAAACCATCCTGTAGTTGAACAGGCTCATGAAATACAAGCACTGGCTAAGGAACTAGAACAATTCCCATGTGTCTTATCTAGCAAGTTCGTGGCCGGCAGTATTATCGCTAAGCTGCCACCTTCTTGGACGGACTTTGCTACCACTCTAAAATATAAGAGACAAGAGTTTAGCGTGGCTGAGCTTATTAGTTCTCTTAATGTTGAGGAGAGGGCGAGAGCAAAAGACACTCGTGGAAAAGGAGTTGAGACTTCTAGTGCCAATATGGTACAAAAGAAGAACTCCAATGTGTCACATAATAATAAAAAGAAGAACAAGCAATAGAATGCCACGAAGCCCAAGCATGCAGCCTCGTTCAAAAAGAAGAACAAAGGAGTCGGTTGCTTTGTTTGCGGGAGTACTGATCATTGGGCAAGCGCTTGTCCAGATCGCAAATTTAAGCAAGAGAAAAAATTAGCTCAAGAGAAGAAAACAATAAACATGGTTGTGTCTCGCGGTTAGCAAATTTAAATTTAATCCCAAAATTTGATTTAGTCAAAGGTTTTAAGTGCTAGGCATGTGTGCAATCTAAGCAACCTCGCAAGCCTCATAAGGCCGTAGAGGCGAGGAATTTGGTAATTGGCACCACTAGACTTAATACATTCTAATTTATGTGAGATGAACGGAATATTGACTAAAGGAGGCAAGCGACATTTTATTACTTTTATCGATGATTCTACTAGATTTTGTTACCTGTATCTCTTAAAATCAAAATATGAAGCTTTGCATTATTTTAAAACCTACAAAGTTAAAGTTGAAAATCAACTCGAGAGAAAAATTAAATGGTTAAGGTCTGATCGTGGTGGAGAATATTTTTTGGGAGATTTTTCTAATTTTTGTGTGGAACATAGTATTATTCGTGAGAGAACAGTGCCATACTCACCACAATCCAATAGGTTTTTTTAAAAAAGAATCGTACTCTAACTGATTTGGTTAACACCATGTTAGAAACTTCGGGACAATCTAATGAATGGTGGGGTGATGCGATCTTGATGGCGTGTCATGTCCTGAATAAAGATCCCACAAAGAACAAAGAAATCACGCCATTCGAGGAATAGGAAAAGAAGAAATTAAATATCTTCTATTTGCGCACCTGGGGTTGTTTGGCTAAAGTGAATGTGCTAATTAACAAGAAGCTCAAATTAGGACCGAAAATTGTTATTTGTGTTTTCCTTGGGTATGCTTTTCACAATATTAGATATAGGTTCTTACTTATAAACTCTGGAGTACCGGACATGTTGGTTGGTGAGAGCACCTAGAGGGGGAGTGAATAGGTGATCTTGTAAAAATCAAATACTTGTAGCCACAAAAACTTAGTCAAGTGTTAGCTCAATAGAGTCAAGTGGCTAAGAACCAAGCTCTTGTGAAACACAGTGATCACGAAGAAAACAAGCACAAGAGACACAGTGATTTATCCCGTGGTTCGGCCAAGTATCACACTTGCCTACTCCACGTTGTGGCGTCCCAATGGACGAGGGTTGCACTCAACCCCTTTCAAGTGATCCAATGATCAACTTGAATACCACGGTGTTTTCCTTTCTTTTACTCTATCCCGTTTGCGAGGAATCTACACAACTTGGAGCCTCTCGCCCTTACAAATGATGATCACAAAGAAGCACAGAGGTAAGGGAGGGGAGAGCAACACACACAAGACTCAAAGCACGAGCACAAACACGCACACAAGCCACAACTTGAGCTCACAACACAATGCGGGGAGTTCACTACTCAAATGCGCGAGAATGGAGTCTTGGTGCTTAGAGATGATCAAAGAATGCTTGGGTGACTCCTCCATGCGCCTAGGGGTCCCTTTTATAGCCCCAAGGCAGCTAGGAGCCGTTGGAAGCAACCTAGGAAGGCAATTCTTGCTTTCTGTCGGGTGGCGCACCGGACAGTCCGGTGCACCACCGGACAGGTACTGTTCACAGTCCGGTGCAGATCTCCTTCAAAAAATAGCACAGTCGACCGTTGCAGAATTGTAGTCGTTGGCGCACCGGACACTGTCCGGTGCGCACCGGACAGTCCGGTGCCCCCTGCCGACCGTTGGTGCGCCCACGCGTCGCGCGTGGATTGCGCGGTCGACCGTTGGCGCAGTCGACCGTTGGCTCACCGGACAGTCCAGTGCCTCACCGGACCGTCCGGTGAATTTTAGCCGTATGCCGTTGAACGATTCCTGAGAGCGACGACTTCGCCGCAGACGGCTCACCGGACAGTCCGGTGCACCACCGGACAGTCCGATGAATTATAGCCGTACACCGCCGTCAGTTCCCGAGAGTGGCCTATTCACCGGAGGCTAGCGCACCACCGGACACTGTCCGGTGCACCACCGAACAGTCTGGTGTGCCAGACTGCGCTGAGTCTTGGCTGCTTCGAGCCAAGTTCTTTTCTTCTTCTCTTTTCTCTGATTCCAGCACTTAGACAAATATATTAGTACACAAAAACCAATGTACTAAGTCTAGAATCATACCTTTTCTTTGATTATAACTTTTCTCTTGATTTAGCACAAGAGGGCTCATTTAAATGTGTTGGGCACTTAATCACCAAAACATAATGGAAATTGCCCAAAGGCACATTTCCCTTTCAATCTCCCCCTTTTAGCGCCGTCTTGAAACGCTTGATGATGAGGGCCATTTCATCCTTGTTTAGCCCGGCCGCCTCAACTTGCGCCACCTTGCTAGGTAGCGCCTCCCTGCTGCTTGTTGCTTTGAGAGCGACGGTTTGAGGCTCGTAGATAGGCATTGGACCATTCAATGCCTCATCAACATATCTTGCCTCCTTGATCATCATATGCCCGCTTACAAACTTTCCGAATATTTCCTCGGGCGTCATCTTTGTGTACCTAGGATTCTCACGGATTGAATTCACAAGATGAGGATCAAGAACAGTGAAGAACCTGAGCATAAGCCGGACGACGTCGTGATCGGTCCATCTCGTGCTTCCATAGCTCCTGATTTTGTTGACCAGGGTCTTGAGCCGGTTGTATGTTTGCGTTGGCTCCTCTCCCCTGATCATTGCGAACCTTCCCAGTTCGCCTTCCACCAACTCTATCTTGGTGATCATGGTGCCATCATTCCCCTCATGAGAGATCTTGAGGGTGTCCCAGATTTGCTTGGCGTTGTCCAAGCCGCTCACCTTATTGTACTCGTCCCTGCACAAGGATGCTAACAAAACAGTGGTAGCTTGTGCATTTTTATGGATTTGCTCATTAATGAAAACGGAGTTGTGAGTACTATCGAAAAGCATTCCGTTTTCAACAATCTCCCAAATGCTTGGATGGAGAGAGAATAGGTGACTACGCATTTTGTCACTCCAAAATGGGTAGTCTTCTCCATCAAAGTGCGGAGGTTTCCCGAGTGGAATTGAAAGTAAATGAGCATTGGAATTAAATGGAATACGAGAATAATCAAAAGAAAAATTCGAATTAACCGGTTTCTTTTTCTCTTCGTATTCGTCATCTCTTGGGGAAGAAGAAGACTCGTCGCTGTCATAGTAGACAATCTTCTTGATGCGCCTCTTCTTCTTCCTGTCCTTCTTCTTATGACTCGAGCCAGAGTCCGAGGGCTTATCATCTCTTGGCTCGTTGACGATGGACTCCTTTGTCTTGTCGTTGACCACCATCCCCTTTCCCTTAGGATCCATCTCTTCGGGCGATTAGTCCCTTGTGTGAAGAGAACGGCTCTGATACCAATTGAGAGCACCTAGAGGGGGGTGAATAGGTGATCCTGTAAAAATCAAATACTTGTAGCCACAAAAACTTAGTCAAGTGTTAGCTCAATAGAGTCAAGTGGCTAAGAACCAAGCTCTTGTGAAACACAGTGATCACGAAGAAAACAAGCACAAGAGACACGGTGATTTATCCTGTGGTTCGGCCAAGTATCACACTTCCTACTCCACGTTGTGGCGTCCCAATGGACAAGGGTTGCACTCAACCCCTTTCAAGTGATCCAATGATCAACTTGAATACCACGGTGTTTCCTTTCTTTTACTCTATCCCGTTCGTGAGGAATCTCCACAACTTGGAGCCTCTCACCCTTATAAATGATGATCACAAAGAAGCACGGAAGTAAGGGAGGGGAGAGCAACACACATAAGACTCAAAGCACGAGCACAAACACGCACGCAAGCCACAACTTGAGCTCACAACACAATGTAGGGAGTTCACTACTCAACTAGAGCTCAAGTCACTTATCACAAAGAATCAAATGCGCGAGAATGGAGTCTTGGTGCTTAGAGATGATCAAAGAATGCTTGGGTGACTCCTCCATGCGCCTAGGGGTCCCTTTTATAGCCCCAAGGCAGCTAGGAGCCGTTGGAAGCAATCTGGGAAGGCAATTCTTGCCTTCTGTCGGGTGGCGCACCGGACAGTCCGGTGCACACCGGACAGGTACTGTTCACAGTCCGGTGCAGATCTCCTTCCAAAAATAACACAGTCGACTGTTGCAGAATTGTAGCCATTGGCGCATCGGACACTGTCCGGTGCACACCGGACAGTCCGGTGCCCTCTGCCGACCGTTGGCGCGCCCACGCGTCGCGCGCGGATTGCGCGGTCGACCGTTGGCGCAGTCGACCGTTGGCTCACCGGACAGTCCGGTGCCTCACCGGACCGTCCGGTGAATTTTAGCCGTACGCCATTGAACGATTCTCGAGAGCGACGACTTTGTCGCAGACGGCTCACCGGACAGTCCGGTGCACCACCGGACAGTCCGGTGAATTATAGCCGTACACCGCCGTCAGTTCTCGAGAGTGGCCTGTTCACCGGAGGCTGGCCTGGTGCACCGGACACTATCCGGTGCACCACCGGACAGTCCGGTGTGCGAGACTGCGCTGAGTCTTGGCTGCTTCGAGGCAAGTTCTTTTCTTCTTCTCTTTTCTCTGTTTCCAGCACTTAGACAAATATATTAGTACACAAAAACCAATATACTAAGTCTAGAATTATACCTTTGCTTTGATTATCACTTTTCTCTTGATTTAGCACAAGAGGGCTCATTTAAATGTGTTGGGCACTTAATCACCAAAACATAATGGAAATTGCCCAAAGGCACATTTCCCTTTCAGTTGATAGTATTATGGAGTCCAGAGATGCTACGTTTTTTAGGACGAATTTCCTATGAAAGCTACACATGATACGTCTAATGATGAACCAACAATACCCCATAAAACCTCTCATATGTTGCTCTACTATACATATGTTCTTTTAACCGCTAGTTAGTTGCTCGTGCATTGCCACGATTTCTATATATTATATGAGTAGACTTTTTTAATAAAACACGAAAATATATGTTCTATTGGTTACTATGGTGTAAATGTGGAGCCAACAATCAAGGTTCAAAGTCTCATTTGTGCATATACTTTATTTTGTATTAAGAAGGAAGAGTCACGTGGGACGACCATTGAAACTGGGGCTTTATATAGTAGATCTATTGGTTACGAGGGTGTAAATGTGGAGCCAACAATCAAGGTTCAAAGTCTTATTTGTGCATATTTTTTACTTTATTTTGTATTAAGAAGGAAGGGTCACGTGGGACGACCATTGAAATCGGTGCTTTATGATGTAGATAGATAAAATAATACATAGAAGAGAAGAGAAACAACATATTGGTTGGCGAGAAGCGGAGATTTCTTAGAAAGCTTTTCTATATAAGTATTTCCTTGAGACAAATGATTAGATCCTATAATTTTTTTAAATATGGGGCTCCAGTTCTACGAAAATTATGCAGCTGCAGTTGTGAACCGAAAGTCAGATAAGTTATTTTATCTATTATTTAGATTAAAAATATTTTTCTTAGATATTTAAGTTTACATTATTATTTACATCTTCCCGCTGGAGCTAGAACCTAAACACCTCTAAAACTATACTTTTTAGAGAAAAAATAGCATGAGGCTGAACCTCGTCGAAAGTTTGATTTGTATCTATCTCTTGAAATTTCTTTTTTCATTGTTATAATCAAAACTTTTATTTCACTTCCAACTTATGTAATATTCGTGTTCTTTTGTTTCTATTCTCGTATTTTAATAATTAAGTATTTTAAATAACCTTTAAAACATCTTCAAGAGTCGTTGTAAATTTTACACTCTAAATTATCATTTTTAGAGTTATTTGCATAAATCCGTCTTTTATTTCTTTTCAATCTCCAACACCCTTTCTATATACTGTTTTTACTCACGTTTTTTATATTTAGCTAGTGAGAAACCCGGAATAGAAGATTACTATATTTAGATAACCATTTAGATAAACTGTTGGAGGGTAACTTTTGAAATGGAAATATGCCTTTGGGCAGTTTCCATTATGTTTTGGTGATTAAGTGCCCAACACATTTAAATGAGCCCTCTTGTGCAAAATCAAGAGAAAAGTGATAATTAAAGCAAACGTATGATTCTAGACTTAGTACATTGGTTTTTGTGTACTAATATATTTGTCTAAGTGCTGGAATCAGAGAAAAGAGAAGAAGAAAAGAACTTGGCTCGAAGCAGCCAAGACTCAGCGTAGTCTGGCACACCGGACTGTCCGTTGGTGCACCAGACAGTGTCCGGTTGAAGGCAACTACTGTGATGCAAGCAACTCCTGTTTGCAAGCGTGCAAGCGACAATCCCTGAGCCTTGGATTCATGACGTACGGTAGTTTATATTTTAACACATAAACCCCCCACCAGATATTATTGTTTCCTAAATAACCCCCTAAAAATCCTTTGCCGTTGGAAGACTTCTCAGATCGGATTGACCTGACGTCCAACGAGGCCCATAAAAACCCTTCGCTCGTTCCCAGATCGTTTCAAAGAATATTAATTTCTGCGGCATATAGCATCGTCGGGTGAAGATCAATTCCATGCGCCCTCTTCATGCCTGATCTACCCGAGGCGACGCAAGGCTCCGGTGAGCAGCAAGATCCCACCGTCCAGTCTGTGCATAATTTGTTTTTGTCTTTGCCCACCGGCGCCGCCATGCAAGAATTCAATGCACAGGCCCTACTCGAGGCCACGCAAGACTCCAGCGAGAAGCTCCTACCTGATGCAATGCAACACGGCCGTTACCAGCCCTTGCACGACGACAGCGTTAAACATGTAGATCAGACGCACGACGACAGCGTTAAACATGTAGATCAGACGACTATGGCAGGACCACCGCAGTGGCATTGCATCACCGCTCATAGGGCCATACCAGGGCAATCAGAGACTGCAGACGAATTCACGGATCAGCCTGACGTTGATGACATGTTCCCTCTGCCTTTTTTGCCGCACGACGTCATCTCTATAGAAGAAGTAGACGTTCGTGGGTTTTTGAATTACAGTTTAGAGGATCGATCTTCACCAGATCGCCAACCAGACGACATAGAGCAAGGTAACTGTTAAGACCTTTAATTTATCGTCCAGCGCAATCGCACGGATGTGTGCAATGATATGATTTGATGTGTATGATTTAGTAGGTAAAAATGCAACCCCTGACATGAGTCATGCATTTACGACACCGAAGAAGAAGAAAGTTGTTCTTAAGGTGACATAATTTTGTATCCCGATTTCATACATTTAGAAATTGGTCTCGTTGTGTCATCCTAATATTATCCAATTTTTTAGAGAGGGATGTTATTTGATGATGTGGATATTGCACAAGACTTTTACAAGGAATACGCACATAATATTGGTTTTTCTGTTCGTATCGGGCAACAAAGATATAATGAGAAAGGAGTGGTTCTGTGGAAGCGGTTCTTGTGCGCAAGAGAAGGATATTATGTTAAGAAAACTAAACCCAATGATCCTTCTGATGAGATGCGCAGAACTAGAGAGACTAGATGTGGATGTCAAGCTTATATTTATGTCAAACGTACTAGGGAAGGCAAGTACGAAATTGCAGCACTACACGAGGGACATAACCATGCCTTTGTCACACCCAGCAAACGACATTTGTTGCGTTCGAACCGTCGTGTCAGTCAGAAGGCAAAAACAACACTCTTTAACTGTCATAAGGCAAGCATTGGAACATCACAGGCATACAGACTACTTCAGGTAGGAGCGGGGGGTTTTGAATATGTAGGTTGCACAAAAAAAGATCTGCAGAACTACTACAGTGATTTTAGGAACAAAATAAAAGACGCAGATGCTCAGATGTTTATTGACAACTTGCAAGCCCTAAAGCAATTGGACCCCTGTTTTTTCTTTGAATATGAAGTGAATGATGGTCGACTGTCTCGAGTGTTTTGGGCCGATACAACCAGTCGGAAGAATTATGTTCATTTTGGTGATGTGTTGTCTTTTGATACCACTTACAGCACAAACCAGTATGACATGAAGTTTGCACCTTTTACTGGGGTCAATCATCACATGCGTTCCATTTTCTTGGGTGCTGCATTCTTAGCCGATGAAAAGATTGAGAGCTATGTTTGGTTGTTTCAAACCTTTCTACAAGCTATGGGAGGAAAGGCTCCAGCATTTATTGTGACAGATGAGGATGCTAGTATGAGGGCTGCCATCACCATTGTTTTTCCAGACACCATACATAGGTTGTGCATGTGGCACATTATGAAAAAATTGCCTGAGAAAATTGATGCACGTCTTCTAAAGGATAACGAGTTTAGGAAAATGGTAAACTCATGTGTATGGGGATCAGAAAACCAAATGGAGTTTGAGAGCAGATGGCAAGCTTGGGTAACAAAATATCAGTTGGAGAAAAACGAATGGTTGGTTGGGAGGTATCAAATCCGTGAGGCATGGATACCGGCATATTTTAGAGAAATTTGGCTTGGGGGCATTCTGCGAACGACGTCAAGGTCAGAGAGTGCAAATTCATTTTTCAACCGTTTCATCGGTCGTAAGCTTGCACTTGTTGAGTTCTGGATACGGTTTGACACTGCATTGAAATGCCAACGGCAGGAGGAACTAATAGATGATAACACTTCCATGCATACGGACCCTAAACTATTTACATCATGGGAAATAGAGAGGCATGGTGGTTCTGTATTCACACATGAGGTATTTAGAAGATTTCAAGAGGAGGTGCTTGCAGCAAGGGAGCACTGTGATGTACAAACCACCGATGAAATGGAGGATTGTAGAATTGTTACAGTTGCAGACAACTCACATAGAGTTAGAGAAGTGATTTGCTTCAATATCGAGCAGGTATATAAGTGTTCATGCATGCTATTTCAGGCAATAGGAATACCATGTCGTCATATCATACGTATGTTAAGAGGTGAAAGGATAACTGAACTTCCAATGCAGTACATCACGAAAAGATGGACGAATAATTGTAAAAGGTAAATTTTATTCTTATATGATCTATGTTCTGAGGCTGAGTACTTTTTGTAATTACCATTAGTTTTTATATTTTTCAGAGAGCCAACATTTGATAGTGAAGGCAATTTATTATTGGACATGTCCACTGTGCCCATAAACGATGTTATGAGAATGAAGATGTCAAGCGCCCAAAACAAATTTGAAGATATTTTTCAAATGGCCAAGACTTCAGAAGATGGCATTGACCTTTTAATAAAAAAATTGGAATCTCTGTCATTGTTGTTTGAACCTACATGTTGCACTAGACAGGAGGAGCAAGAAAGTTTTATTGGGATGTCCATTCCGAAGAATGTACATGTCCATCCACCTAGTAATATTCGTTCAAAGGGGAAGTGCAAGAGAATACTAGGCCATGCTGACAAATACAGAAAGAAGCATAGTTCAGGTCCACGCAAATGCACGGCGTGCAAAAATCTTGGGCATGATCGTCGAAATTGTCCAGTTGTTTGGGAACTCTGAGAATCGGAACCCAATATCTGAGAAACAGCACTAAGAGGCAAGACAATTACTGTCAGTATACTTGTATTAATAAGGTGCTCAATAATGGGATGTGGTATGGAAAAAGCTAGACAGTCTTAATATGCGCAAAAAACTGTACAGCCGGCCGCATAATTACTACCTCTTATTAAAGACACATGAGCTTTATGCATTTAATTACAGGCAATAATCTCATGTACAACAGTGATGTATAACTGGCTAACTGAATTGTTTTCACTGACTTTTATGTCTGCATACCAACGTTGAAGCAAGCAGCCTTAATATGTCACACATTCTTTAATCAACAATTCTTCACACGTTCTTTGATCAGCAATTCTTTAAACAGACGAGGGGCGTTGGAACTGCTGGACGATGGTGTGGGACACAGTCCGCTCTAGCGTCTCGCGCTCAGTCTCCCCGTCGTGGGGCACTCCATGAAGAATGGGAGCAACCAAGGGTCACTGCTTGCGAAGCTACAGCGACGAGCACCGCATGGTGTTTCTGATGCTGCCAGACTAGTGCGTTGTTCTGTTTGCCTAGATAAAAGGAATCCCAAGGGGTTAACAGAGAAAGAACCTACGGTGGTGGAGGGATTTATCTGTGAAAGTGCAAACTACTGTACATCGTGAATCCAAGGCCTGAGGATTGCCGCTTGCACGCTTGCAAACAAGAGTTGCTTGCACCACAGTAGTTGCCCCGGTTGAAAGGGAAATGTGCCCTTGGGCCATTTCTAAGTGTTTTGGTGATTTAGTGTCCAACACAAATGCCTGAGTGTAAAATGGTGGACAAAGTGCAAATCAAGGTTAAAGGTATGTTTCTCAGACTTAGTACATTGTTTTAGTGACTAATGTATTGTGTCTAAGTGCTGGAAACAGGAAAAATTTGATTGGAAAGGTCTTGGCTCGAGCAGCCAAGAATCTGCTCAGTCTGGGAGCACCGGACTGTCCGGTGTGCACCGGACAGTGTCCGGTGCGCCAGGCTGGCTTGAGCAAAGTGGCTGCTCTCGAGACTTCGACGGCGGTGTACGGCTATAATTCACCGGACTGTCCGGTGTGCACCGGACTGTCCGGTGGGCCGTTCACAGGCGAACTCGTCGCTCTCGGGAATTCATCGGCGACGTACGGCTATAATTCACCGGACTGTCCGGTGTGCACCGGACTGTCCGGTGAGCCAACGGTCGGCCGGGCCAATGGTCGGCCGCGCAATCTGCGCGGGACACGTGTGTTGGGGCGAAGGCAAAGGTGCCACCCTTCGCTCGAAGCCTTCGCTGCAGCAGCTGAACTAACAGAAACAAAACAGGCAGGGACACCCTTCGCTTCTTCCGCACCAGACGAAGACTGGCGACGAAGAGCATCCCACGGTGCGGCCTCGTCCAGCTCGGAGGCCCACGTGCAATCCGGCCCGTTGTAACGGGCCCCGCTTGGCCGCCGTGCGTTACGGGCCTAATTTGTAAAAGCATTCCTGTAATTACGGTCTGTAACCCCGCTTTATGGGAATATTCTAGGGATAACCTAGGTAGCTGAGGGCACATGCGTCCTTAGCTCGAGGTGCTGCGCACTCAGGTACCTATAAATACCCCTGCACAGTGCCCGTGAGAGGCCAGATTAATAGAGCTTTTGCCATCTAGCGCGAGTGCCCTGTTGACATCACTGTTCACCCTTGTTGGATCCCCTTGCAACTGAGAGCAAGTTCCAACATTTGGCGCCCACCGTTCGTGCTACGAGAAAACCACCCACGATGGCACCCAAGAGAGCTAACCCGAAGGCTGACGAGGCTGCGAAGGCAGCACTGCTCGCCGCAAGAAAGGGCAAGGCCCTCGCCCTCACCCAATCCACCCACCAAGAGGCCACTGAAGACGATGTCCCTCGCGCATGCGAAGACGACACCCTCCGCACCTGCGACCCCGAGGGACAACCGCAGCCACCCTCAGGCTTCGCACCACCGGAGGGCGCGGACCTCGCCGAGGACGGTGAAATCCTCGGCGTCTCAGCAGAAGAACAGCTACAGCTGCGCGCCCTGCGCCTCAAGAACCGCAATCTCCAGAGGTAGAAGGAGATACTGGAGGCCAAGCGCCAGCGTGTGTCCGCACTAACCAAAGTGCGGCAAATGATACGCGACGAAGAGCACAAGGCCCAGGAACTCGAGCGGGAGATTGCGCTGATGCAGCGCGAAGGCCACCTCGGCCTGCAGCACGAGTCACCCCTCCAGCAGCGCGCACAACTCGAAGACACGCGCGAAGGCCACCCCGGCCTGCACCATGGACCACCCCTGCAACACCGCGCGCAACCGGAGGACCCGCGTTTCCCCCAACGCGACCACACCTTCCCGCACGCCGCGCCATTCCAAGGGGTCAACTATCTCGATGAGCGAAGTCCCCTGGCGCCACACCTGCAAGTGACGCCGTGGCTGGCTAACTTCTGGGCAGGGACCTATCCCAAGTACAACGGCAGCACCGACCCGGCTCAATACATAATGAGTTATCAGGTCGCCGTTGCATCGTCCGGGGGGGACGACGCCACAATGGCGAAGTCTTTCATCATCGCCCTCGAGGGCCCCGCACTCACCTAGTTCACCAGGTTGCCTCCGCTGTCCATTGATTCCTGGAGAAGTCTCCGGGACAAGTTCCTGCTCAACTTCCAAGGGTACCGCCCAGATACCGACGCCCTGGCCGAACTTTCGCTCTGCAAGCAGCTAGAAAAGGAGACCCTGAGGGAGTATTACCGCAAATTTCTAACACTCAAGTCACAGCTGCCCTCAGTCGATGACCAGATTGCCATCCACTATGCTATCAGTGGCCTTCGCGCCGGCGTCCTTTACAGCCACTGCATCAGAGATCCGCCAAAGAACCTCCAAGAGTTATATCAGCTGTTTGAAAAGTACGCCAGATCCGAAGAGCTCCACCAGCGCAAGATTGAGTCCCAAAGGAAGCCAAAAGATGCTCCACAGCCCAGCCGCACGTGGACAAGGACTCCGCAGCCAGACTCCGGTCGAGACGGCCGCAATCAGCAGTAAGTGCACAACATCGCCAACCAGCATCCCGCTGCTGACCCCCCTCGTCGCCAGGAATATCCCCCCCAGGGCCGCGGAAACGGCACTCGTGGCAGGGGCCGAGGGCGTGCGCAGCCGCCGTGCCGATTCTACTGCCTCTTCCATGGCGAAGACTGCGCCCACCAAACCAAAGACTGCCCCGAAATGAAGGCTACCAGAGACAGAATGGCACGGGCGCAGCCAGCCGACAACCCCAGAATTGTCGCGCACAATTACCAGCAACCCCCTCCACCATATATCCACGCCCCCGCCCCACATCCACCGCACCACGCTTACCAACACCATCAGGAAGTACAAATCGTACCTCCTCCACCCCCACCACCACACCAGCAACATCAAAACATCCCCCATGCCCCAAAGCAGGAAGACTTCGCCGATCAACCATATCGCGGAGTCATCCACATGATAACTGGGGGGTCCAGCACCGACTTCGACACCAAGCGGCAGAAGCGGGACCACTACCGCAGCATCAACCATGTCGCCGTCATGGGCCCAGTCGTGCAGACAAAGTGGTCCCACATACCGCTAACCTTCGACGCACGGGACGTCGACTTGCGCAGCGCCCCCCACTGCGACGCCATGGTTATCAATTGCAGCGTGGCAGGCTGGGACCTGCACAAGGTCCTCGTTGACAACGGCAGTCAGGCGGACATCATCTTCCTCCACGCCTTCGATCGCATGGGCATAAGCCACAACCTGCTTAAGCCTTCGGACAACCCGTTGTATGGCTTCGGCGGCAAGGGCACCTTCCCCGTCGGCAAAATAGAACTGCCTCTCTCCTTCGGTGTAGCACCCAATGCCCGAAGCGAGCAAATAACCTTTGACATTGTGGACATGGTATATCCTTACAATGCCATCATGGGCCGGGGCTCCATCAATAAGTTCGAAGCAGCCATTCACGGACTGTACCTATGTATGAAGATACCAGGTCCGTTAGGCGTCATCACAGTCTTCGGCAATCAACAGACTGCGCGTAACATTGAGCGGGACTTCGTGCCCGGTCAAAGAAACGTGCACTGCCTCACGGCCCAACGCGAGGACCCCGCGCCTGCCAGCCCAACGAATAAGCAACACGACAAGGCGCAGCTGCAGAGCAGCGACGGGACCAAGACTGTCCCCCTCGACCAGGCCACGCCCAGGCAGACAGTCATTATCGGCGAAGACCTTACTTCGCATGAAGAAGAAAAGCTCCTCTGCTGCCTGTCCAAGAACAAAGATGTCTTCGCCTGGTCGGCCCTCGATCTAGTCGGGGTCAGCCGTTCAATAATTGAGCACAGTCTAGGAATCGACCCTTCGGTACGGCCGAAAAAGCAGCGGCTTCGCAAGATGTCCGACGAAAAGACGGAGGCCGCCAAGGCAGAGGTGCACCGCCTCCTGGAGGCCAAATTCATCGAGCCGGTGGATTACCCCACATGGCTCTCCAATGTCATGATGGTGCAGAAAAAGAGCGGGAAGTGGCGAATATGCATCGACTTCACGAGTCTCAATAAAGCCTGCCCAAAGGACAATTTCCCGTTGCCGCGGATCGACAAAATAGTCGATAGCGCGGCCGGATGCGAGGTCATGTCCCTCCTCGATTGCTTCTCCGGTTACCACCAGATATACATGAAGGAAGAAGACAAGGCCAGCACCAGCTTTATAACACCCTTCGGCACATATTGCTTCATCAGAATGCCGGAGGGACTCAAGAACGCCGGGTCCACCTTCTCCAGGCTTACCAAAACAGTGCTCGAAGGGCAGGTTGGCAGAAACATATTCACATATGTAGACGACATTGTCGTCGCCAGCAAGAGCAAGGAGGACCACCTCGCCGACCTCGCCGAAACATTCGCGAACATGCGAGACGCACAACTCCGCCTAAACCCGGAAAAGTGCGTCTTCGGCGTTCGCCAAGGCAAAATATTGGGCTACCTGGTATCACACCGCGGCATTGAGGCCAACCCAACCAAGATTCAGGCCATCTTGGACATGACGCCTCCGCAGTCCGTCAGGGACGTCCAGCGCCTGACAGGCAGATTGGCCGCTCTCAACAGATTCATCTCCAGGTCCGCCGAGCGAAGTCTCCCCTTCCTCAAGACACTCCATGGTGCAAAAGACTTCGCCTGGGGACCAGAGCAGGCGGCGGCCTTCGCCTCATTAAAACAGTACCTGACAGAGTTAGCCGTCCTTACCAGCCCCGACCCCTCGCTCCCCCTGCTGCTCTACGTCGCGGCTTCGCCACATGCGGTCAGTGCGGCACTAGTGCAGGAGCAGACTGTCGAGGGCGTGGTCCGGCAGTGCCCCATGTATTATGTCTCCGAAGTGCTGACACCGTCCAAGTGCAACATGACAGAGCTGGAGAAGATTGCCTACGCAGTCGTCATGTCGTCGCGCAAACTGCGCCATTACTTCGAAGCATTCAAGGTCCGAGTCACCTCAAACAGGGGGCTCGGCGAATTATTCAGAAACCCGGAGGCGTCGGTGAGGATTGCCAAGTGGGCGGCCGAACTCTCCGGCTACCACATCTGCTTCGAGCCTAGAACAGCTATCAAGTCTCAAGTCCTGGCAGACTTCGTCGTCGACTGGACTGGGCCAACAACACAGCCAGATCCATCCGCAGAGAAGACTTGGATGATCCATTGCGACGGTGCTTGGTGCCATGCGGGGGCAGGCGTCGCTGCAGTCATCACCTCACCAGTCGGGGTCAAGCACAGATATGCAGCACGACTCAGCTTCAATCTGGAATCCGACAGATGCACAAATAATATAGCAGAATACGAAGCAGTCATCCTCGGCCTCCGCAAGCTAAGGGCCCTCGGAGTCACCACCTGCATCATCAAAACAGACTCCAAGGTAGTTGCCGGCCAAGTCGAGAAAGACTATGCAGCCAAGAACCCCGCGCTCATGCAATACCTCGCGGCCATCCGAAGTCTCGAGAGGCAGTTCAAGGGGTTCACCTTGCAGCATGTGGATCGGGCCAAGAATGAGGAGGCCGACGCATTGGCCAAGGCCGCCGCCAGGGGCGAAACTCTGCCCTCCGACGTATTCTTTCATGTCATCGGCACGCCAGCAGTCCGGAGCCCTGAAGGGCTCCAAATAACCAATGACAGCAAGGGCCACCGCACAGTCAACCTTATCATGACCGAAGACTGGCGGGCACCCATAACCCTGTTCCTGCAGGGGTATTATCATCCAGCCGACATCAGTGAGGCCAAGCGTCTCAGACATCGAAGCCGAGACTTCGCACTGATTGAAGGCCAACTCTACAAAAAAGGGGTCAGTCAGCCAATGCTTAAGTGCGTCACCGAAGCCGAAGGCATGCAGATTCTACGTGAAGTCCACAGTGGCACGTGCGGCTCACACGCAGGGCCGAGGGCCCTAGCTGCTAAGGTGATCCGCCAGGGCTTTTACTGGCCCACAATGATCTGCGCCGCAAATCGGGTCACACGGTCCTGCGAAGCCTGCCAGAAGTTTTCTCCTCGGTCAGGCGGCCCCTCGCAGTATACAAAGCTGATCGCCCATACATGGCCTCTCCAGCGCTGGGGCCTCGACATTGTCGGACCCCTGCCCACCGCTCAGGGGAACCTTAAGTTCGCCTTCGTCGCGGTTGAGTACTTCACCAAATGGATCGAGGCGCGGGCTGTTTCTACAATAACATCAAAGACTGCCCAAAAATTCTTCTGGCAGAACATCGTTTGCCGCTTCGGAGTACCGTCCGAACTAACAGTCAACAACGGCAAGCAGTTTGACAACCAAGACTTCAAGGATTTTTGTTTCTCCATTGGCACCAAGCTCGCCTTCGCCTCAGTCTATCATCCGCAGTCCAACGGGGTCGTGGAGCGCGCCAACGGGAAAATCTTCACAGCTATCAAGAAAATGCTCCTTGATGAAAAAAAGGGCAGATGGACCGATTTGTTACCTGAGGCAGTCTGGGCACTAAACACGATTGAGTGCAGGGCGACCGGGTTTACTTAGAGATGGCAATGGGTACCCGAAACCCGATGGGTTTTTACCCTATTAGGGTACGGGTTTGGGTCAATTTTCATACCCATGGGTTTGTTAATGGGCATAAATCTATACCCGGCGGGTTTATGGGTACGGGTTTGTTCCTATAGTACCCAAACCCGTGAACCCGTGGGTTTTTTAAACCCGACCAAACCTAGTGCATATTGTCATTTTATTTTATAAACAAACAACAAACTTGTTATTCCTTATTTACTTCATAAATTTTATCAATTGGTGAATGTATCAGTAGCCGGTGAGAGTGTTGCTTGCTTGCTATTATAGTTTTTACTAGCGTTATATATGCGGTGGATGGATAACTTAGTGCAAGGTCACTTAATTATACAACTTATTATTTGTATTTCATTCTCTCTACTAATAATTTATATACCAAATCATGAACTCGTTGTTCATTACATAGATTTTGGATCATGATATCATTAATCATTATGATACTTATCGATTATGAGAAGAACAAGTATATTGGAGATGAAACCTGCGGGTAACCCATGGGTACCCGCTAACCCGATGGGTACGGGTTTGGGCAAAATCTCAAACCCGTTATGGGTACGGGTTTTTTAATGGGCATAGATATTTTTCACGGGTACGGGTTGGGACGGCAAAACCCAGCGGGTTTGTACCCGTTGCCATCTCTAGGTTTACTCCCTTCCGCCTTCTATACGGATCGGAGGCCATGACCCCGCAAGAAATAAAGCACGGGTCCCCGCGAACAGTTCCGTCAGCTGTCCCTGATGTGGACGAGCCAACTTCAAAGGATCTCATCGACGGAGACCGAGTCTTCGCCCTACAGGCCCTGAACAAATACCAAGCCCAGACCAAAGCATGGCGCGACCACTCAGTCATCCCGAGGGAGTTCAGCGAGGGGGACCTCGTACTCATTCGAACAGCTCGGACGGAGTCCAAGGGCAAGCTGGAGCCCAGGTGGGAGGGCCCCTTCATAGTCAAGACAAAAGCTTCCCCCAACGCTTACAGGCTCACAACGCCAAACGGCGAGGACCTGGAGCACTCCTGGAACATCGACAACCTCCGCAAATTTTTTGTTTGATTCCTCAGGGCTGTCTTCGCCCTTGTAATTCGCAAAAACAATCTTGTACCGGCCCGCACTCTTTTCCTCCCGGGGGGTGAGGTTTTTAACGAGGCGGAGCCATGTAATATATGTGTGAAAAATCCCCCGCAAAGACATGCGTCAAAAAAGACCGCGACGACGGTCTTCGACATTCGACCAACACGAGGTCACCGCGAGGCTAAGCGCTAGCCACCCTCGCGTGCGACAAATCCGCGCCGAAGTCGCCTAAGGGTGCAGCCGGATTAGCACAACAAGTGCGAAAATATCGAAGTCTATCGCAAAGACTATCCGCGCAGAAGTCGCCTAAGGGTGCAGCCGGATTAGCACAACAAGTGCGAAAAAACCGAAGTCTATCGCGAAGACTATCCGCGCAGAAGTCGCCCAAGGGTGCAGCCGGATTAGCACAACAAGTGCGAAAAAACCGAAGTCTATCGCGAAGACTATCCGCGCAGAAGTCGCCCAAGGGTGCAGCCGGATTAGCACAACAAGTGCGAAAATATCGAAGTCTATCGCAAAGACTATCCGCGCAGAAGTCGCCTAAGGGTGCAGCCGGATTAGCACAACAAGTGCGAAAAAATCAAAGTCTATCGCGAAGACTATCCGCGCAGAAGTCGCCTAAGGGTGCAGCCGGATTAGCACAACAAGTGCGAAAAAATCGAAGTCTATCGCGAAGACTATCCGCGCAGAAGTCGCCTAAGGGTGCAGCCGGATTAGCACAACAAGTGCGAAAAAATTGAAGTCTATCGCAAAGACTATCCGCGCAGAAGTCGCCCAATGGTGCAGCCGGACTAGCACAACAAGTGCGAAAAAACCGAAGCCTACCGCACAGACTGTCCGTGCAGAAGACACCTAAGGGTGCAACCGGACTAGCACAACAAAGGCAGAAACGACAACATCAAACCGTCCACGCCAAGACCAACTTTAATCACACCAACACAGCACAACAAAACAAACCAGACAAAGTACACAACGCCTTCGCACACATATGCAAGCGAGGGCACACAATTTCATCATACAAGCCTCTACGTATACAAGCGAGGGCACCACACTCTACATCGGCTCAACCTTAGGAATAATTCCCATCTCCATATAATTAAATAACATTATCCTAAGCTCCTCACCCGCAAAAAGACTTTGCAGTTCCCCTTCACCTGTATTCTCGGCGGCCGGCAAAGACAACAGTTCCTGCCGGCCAGCCCCACTCACACGAAGCCGAGCCCCCTCCGCCCCACTAACTCTACGTTTCGCAACTGCCCTTCGTCGCCGTCGCCCGGTGCTAGGACCTGGCACATCTCCTGCGTCTGCGGCGTGCGGCGAAGCCTCCGCCGCAGCCACATCCAAGGCCGCGAAGTAGTCCAAGTCCTCCGACGACTCCTCAGTCCACTCAATCGAGCTCCCAGAGTCAGCACAATCAAAAAACTCAGATGCAGACCCACCACATTCATTACCATCTTCCGCGGTCGAAGCCGCCAAAAATTTAGTAGTAGCGGTTGTGTGCGCAGGCCCAAAATCTTGAACCTGCGCAGCAACCAAAATTCAGTAACATGTACAAATTTCCCCAACCCTCTACACCCACTACGCCACCTGCGACGGCCCTGACGTTGCGGGAGCCTCCGCCGTTGGCTCCGCCGTTGCTTCCGCTGTTATCTCCGCCGCTACCACTACGGAATCTTCAGCACTCGGCGCTGCAGGTGCAGAAGCATCAGGCGCGCCTTCGGCGACCTCTGGGGGCAGGTCTTCGCCGGCCGCAGCGGATGCGTCCGGGGTCGGCTCCAGGGCGACCCCAGACACGGCCTCCGCCGGGGTCGACTCCGGGTCAGTCAGCATGCTGTTCAGCGCCCCGAAGTCGTCGACCCTCTCGCCACGCACCGCCTAAGCCAAAACACACAAAATTCATCAAACACACACACAGCCCACGTCCAACAAATACCAAACAAGCGAAAACGTTACCTGAGCCCTCGCCGTCTCGGCGCGCTCCCTGACCACCTCGCGACCGTGTGGACCCCACAGCCGGTCGAAGATAGCTCCGGCGGATTCCTTCACTACGGGGTCCTCAACCTTGAAGATATCTTGCTCAAAATCTTCTTTGACTTGGTCGAAGACCTCGAAGTGCCGGCACCCTTCGCGGGAGAGCGCGTTCATCGCCCCCTCGCAGGTGACCAAGGAGGCATACGCCATAAACCCCTCCACGACGGTGGGGAGCGCCTGCAACTCCTCCTGTACCCACTCCAGGCACCGAAGTCCAGGCTCTCGGTCCGGCACTTCGATTTCACCGGTCCCCGTGCCCAGGCCACGGTATGTATCTACAAGCAGTTGGCGCGTCCGCTCTGCCTTCGCTCGTGCCGCGGCCTCGGCCCCCTTCACGCGGCTCTCCAGGGCGGTGAGCCGCTCCTGCAGCTGCTCGGCGCGCTCCCTGGCAAGATTGCCCTCCGCCCGTGCCAGGTTGGCCTCCGCCTGCGCAGCCTGCGCCTTGACAAGGGCCTCGTTGGTCTCCCTCCTTTCCCCCGCCAGCTGGCGCCGGAGGGCGGCCTTCTCGTCCTCCAGTGTGGCCACCTTGTCCGCCAGCTTGCGACACTTGCTGTCGACGACCGATTTTTCACGGACGACGTCAGCATGTTGTGTCCGAAGTCTTTCGACTTCGGCAGCCACAGCTGCCGTGAGGGCCCCCGACGTAGTGCGGCTGGCGAAGTCAGCCACCTGCAGAGCAATCGTAAGACCGCGGCCCCAGCAAGCCGAAAAAAAGGGATGAAGTCCAACTCAGCGGACCTGACGTAGCGCCTCCGTCACCTCCGTCAGCCGGCGGGACGCTGCGCCCGCCTCATCCATGACAACCGCGAGGGCCGACGCCTCGCCTCCGGCGCTAAGAGCCCCGCCCTTCGCCTTCGGCATTGCGACAGCCGTCGTGGTCGCCGCGCCAGGCGCAACCATAGCAAGTTGACCTTCGCCCAACCCTGCAACGTACCAACGAACCAATTAAAAAAAAATAAATAAAGCCAACGACTTACCACCGAGATAGTCGTCCACACTAATATCGGTGACGAAGTCGGCGACACGTTTGCCCGCCAACGGCAACGCTCGGGCCGCCTTCGCGACCTCCGCCACTCCGCTGGACGGCGGCACCGCCTTCGCCGACTTCGGGCCTCCGGCGCCTGCCGTTGCCTCCGGCGCCTTGCTAGATGCAGGGACGCCCGACTTCGCCGCCAGCGGCGGTCGGCCTCCGCCGGGGGCCGCAGCCTTCGCAGCCCCCGCTGCCTCTTCGGCCTGGCTTCAACGAGCCTGACAGCCGCCTGGCGCTTTTGTGCAGCTCCCTGGCGATCCTTGTCCATCACTGCTGACACAACAGCAGCAATATTCCGCCCGTAAGGAAATACCCTCCATTCACGAACCATGCGAGATGTAAAAAAATCCTCGGCAGCCGCGCGGGGGACAGGAACATTCCTAGGCCAACAACCCCCGGTAACCCTCAGCATCCGAGCCGAAGACTCCCGGAGCTCGGGCGAAGACATCCTTTCCCCCGGGGCCGCGCACGTCCTCATCAAATCTCTAGCAAAACGATCAGAAGCCCCAAGTCCTCCCATAGCAGTACCTAATTTCCTCCCATAACATGAAAAATCCGATTAGAAAGGTCTTGGCTCGAGCAGCCAAGAATCTGCTCAGTCTGGGAGCACCGGACTGTCCGGTGTGCACCGGACAGTGTCCGGTGCGCCAGGCTGGCTTGAGCAAAGTGGCTGCTCTCGGGACTTCGACGGCGGTGTACGGCTATAATTCACCGGACTGTCCGGTGTGCACCGGACTGTCCGGTGGGCCGTTCACAGGCGAACTCGTCGCTCTCGGGAATTCATCGGCGATGTACGGCTATAATTCACCGGAGTGTCCGGTGTGCACCGGACTGTCCGGTGAGCCAACGGTCGGCCGGGCCAACGGTCGGCCGCGCAATCTGCGCGGGACGCGTGGCCGAGCCAACGGCTAGAAGAAGGCACCGGACTGTCCGGTGTGCACCGGACATGTCGGGTGCGCCAACGGTTCTCAGGTTGCCAACGGTCGACTGCGCTGTTTATAGAAAGAAATCGGGCACCGGACATGTCCGGTGTGCACCGGACTGTCCGGTGCGCCAGTCGACAGAAGGCAAGATCAGCCTTCCAAGATTGCTCTCAACGGCTCCTAGCTGCCTTGGGGCTATAAAAGGGACCCCTAGGTGCATGGAGGAGGACACCAAGCATCTCCTAAGCATTCCTAAGCACCAAGACATCGATTCCGCGCTTTTGATTCTTTGCGATAGCAATTAGAGCTCTAGTTGAGTGGTGAACTCATTGAGTTGTGTTGTGAGCTCTCGTTGCGACTTGTGTGCGTGGTGTCGCTGTGATTTCTTGTCTTGAGTGTGTTGCTAATCCCTCCCTTGCTCCGTGTTCTTTGTGAATTTCAAGTGTAAAGGCGAGAGGCTCCAAGTTGTGGAGATTCCTCGCAAATGGGATTGAGAAAAAGCAAACAAAACACTGTGGTATTCAAGTAGGTCTTTGGACCGCTTGAGAGGGGTTGACTGCAACCCTCGTCCGTTGGGACGCCACAACGTGGAGTAGGCAAGCGTTGGTCTTGGCCGAACCACGGGATAACCACCGTGCCATCTCTGTGATTGATCCTTGTTGGTTATTGTGTTTTGTTGAGGATTCCTCTATAGCCACTTGGCAATTATTGTGCTAACGATTAACCAAGTTTTGTGGCTTAAGTTTTGAAGTGTTACAGGATCACCTATTCACCCCCCTCTAGGTGCTCTCAATTGGTATCAGAGCCGTTCTCTTCAAGAAAGGGACTAACCGCCCGAAGAGATGGATCCTAAGGGCAAGGGGATGGTGATCAACGACAAGGAGAAGGAGTCCTTCGTCAACGAGCCCAATGATGACAGGCCCACCGATTCAGGCTCGGGCCACAAAAGAAAAGACGGGAGGAAGAAGAAGACAAGGCGCATCAAGGAAATTGTCTACTACGACAGCGACGAATCTTCCTCCTCCCAAAAGGACAACGACGACTACGACAGACGAAAGACGGTTAACTCAAACTTTTCTTTCGATTATTCGCGCATTCCGCATAGCTCAAATGCTCAATTGCTCCCCATTCCACTTGGCAAGCCCCCTCACTTTGATGGAGAGGACTACGGATTTTGGAGCCACAAAATGCGTACTAACTTGTTTTCTCTCCATCCAAGCATTTGGGAGATTGTGGAAAGTGGAATGAAATTTGATAGCTCAGATAGCCCTGTGTTTATTAACGAACAGATTCATAAAAATGCACAAGCTACTACTGTGTTGCTAGCCTCTTTGTGCAGGGACGAGTATCACAAGGTGAGCGGCTTGGACAATGCCAAGCAGATCTGAGACACCCTCAAAATCTCTCATGAGGGGAACGACGTCACCTTGCTCACCAAAATGGAGTTGGTGGAGGGCGAGCTTGGAAGGTTCGCGATGATAAGGGGCGAGGAGCCAACTCAAACATACAACCGGCTCAAGACCCTTATCAACAAAATAAGGAGCTACGGAAGCACGCGATGGACGGACCACGACGTCGTCCGACTGATGCTAAGGTCCTTTACCGTTCTTGATCCTCATTTGGTGAATAATATTCGTGAGAATCCCAGGTGCACCAAAATGTCGCCCAAAGAAGTCCTCGGAAAATTCATTAGCGGGCGAATGATGATCAAGGAGGCGAGGTACGTGGACGACGCCTTGAATGGTCCGATCAACGAGCCGCAACCCCTTGCTCTCAAGGCAACAAGAAGCAAGGAGGCGCTACCTAGCAAGGTGGCACAGATTGAGGCAGCCGGACTTAATGATGAGGAGATGGCCCTCATCATTAAGCGCTTCAAGACGGCGCTTAAAGGTCGCAAGGGACAGCCAAGCAAGACCAAAGCCAAGGGGAAGCGCTCATGCTTCAAATGCGGTAAGCTTGGTCATTTTATTGCTAACTGTCCCGACAATGATAGTGATCAGGAACAAGGGAACAAGAGGGAGAAAAAGAAGAACTATAAGAAGGCAAAGGGCGAGGCTCATCTTGGCAAGGAGTGGGATTCGAACTGCTCCTCGTCCGACTCCGACAATGAAGGACTCGCCGCCACCGCCTTCAACAAGTCATCCCTCTTCCCCAACGAGCGTCACACTTGCCTCATGGCAAGAGAGAAGAAAGTAAGCACTCATGACACTAGTACTTATGCTTCTTCAAGTGAGGATGAGTCTAGTGATGATGATGAGATAGATTACTCATGCTTATTCAAGGGATTGGATAGATCTAAAATTGATAAGATTAATGAGTTGATTGATGCTTTGAATGACAAGAATAGATTACTAGAAAAACAAGAGGATCTTTTATATGAGGAGCATGATAAATTTGTTAGTGCACAAAAATCTCTTGCTCTTGAAATTAAAAGGAATGAAATGCTCTCTAGTGAATTATCTTCTTGTCATGAAACCATTGCTACTTTAAAAAGTGTTAATGATGATTTAAATGCTAAACTAGAACTAGCTAGCAAATCTAATTCTTGTGTAGAAATTGTTGAAACTTGTAATAGGTGCAAAGATTTTGACATTGATGCTTGTAGTGATCATTTAGTTTCAATTTCCAAATTAAATGAGGAATTAGCTAGTCTTAATGCCCAACTTAAGACTAGCAAGAATGAATTTGACAAGCTAAAATTTGCAAGGGATGCCTACACGATTGGTAGACACCCCTCAATTAAGGATGGACTTGGCTACAAGAGGGAAGCCAAGAACTTGACAAGCCATAAGGCTCCCATCTCCGCCAAGGAGAAAGGAAAGGCCCCTATGGCTAGTAGTGTGCAAAAGAACCATGCCTTTATGTACCATGATAGGAGACACTCTAGAAATGCTTATAGGAATTGTAATGCATATAATGCCTTTGATTCTCATGCCATATTTGCTTCTAGTTCTTCTTATGTGCATGATAGAAATGTTGGTAGGAGAAATGTTGTTCATAATATGCCTAGGAGAAATGTTGTTAATGTTCCTAGGAAAGTAAATGAACCTTCTACAATATATCATGCTTTAAATGCTTCTTTTGCTATTTGTAGAAAGGATAGGAAGATAATTGCTAGAAAATTAGGGGCAAGATGCAAGGGAGACAAAACTTGCATTTGGGTCCCTAAGGATATTTGTGCTAACCTTGCAGGACCCAACATGAGTTGGGTACCTAAGACCCAAGCCTAAATTTGCCTTGCAGGTTTATGCATCCGGGGGTTCAAGCTGGATTATTGACAGCGGATGCACAAACCATATGACGGGGGAGAAGAAGATGTTCACCTCCTACGTCAAGAATAAAGATTCCCAAGATTCAATAATATTCGGTGATGGGAATCAAGGCAAGGTAAAAGGGTTAGGTAAAATTGCAATCTCAAATGAGCACTCTATCTCTAATGTGTTTTTAGTAGAGTCTCTTGGATATAATTTGCTATCTGTTAGTCAACTATGCAATATGGGATATAACTGTCTATTTACAAATGTAGATGTGTTTGTCTTTAGAAGATGTGATGGTTCACTAGCTTTTAAGGGTGTACTAGACGACAAACTTTACTTAGTTGATTTTGCAAAGGAAGAGGCCGGTCTAGATGCATGCTTAATGGCTAAGACTTGCATGGGGTGGTTGTGGCATCGCCGCTTAGCACATGTGGGAATGAAGAACCTCCACAAGCTTCTAAAGGGAGAACACGTGATAGGTCTAACCAATGTTCATTTCGAAAAAGATAGACCTTGTGCAGCTTGTCAAGCAGGTAAACAAGTGGGAGGAGCACATCACAACAAGAATGTGATGACCATGTCAAGACCTCTGGAGCTGCTGCATATGGACCTCTTCGGACCCGTCGCCTATCTGAGCATAGGAGGAAGTAAGTATGGTCTAGTTATTGTTGATGATTTTTCCCGCTTCACTTGGGTGTTCTTTTTGCAGGATAAGTCTGAAACCCAAGGGACCCTCAAGCGCTTCCTAAGGAGAGCTCAAAATGAGTTTGAGCTCAAGGTGAAGAAAATAAGGAGCGACAACGGGTCCGAATTCAAGAATCTTCAAGTGGAGGAGTTCCTTGAGGAGGAGGGGATCAAGCATGAGTTCTCCGCTCCCTACACACCTCAGCAAAATGGTGTGGTAGAGAGGAAGAACAGGACGCTCATAGATATGGCGAGGACTATGCTTGGAGAGTTCAAGACCCCCGAGTGCTTTTGGTCGGAAGCCGTGAACACGGCTTGCCACGCCATCAACAGGGTCTACCTTCACCGCCTCCTCAAGAAGACTTCATATGAGCTGCTGACTGGTAACAAACCCAATGTATCGTACTTTCGTGTATTTGGGAGTAAATGCTACATTCTAGTGAAGAAGGGTAGGAATTCCAAATTTGCTCCCAAAGCCGTAGAAGGGTTTTTATTAGGTTATGATTCAAATACAAAGGCGTATAGGGTCTTCAACAAATCATCGGGTTTGGTTGAAGTCTCTAGCGACGTTGTATTTGATGAGACTAATGGCTCTCCAAGAGAGCAAGTTGTTGATCTTGATGATGTAGATGAAGAAGACGTTCCAACGGCCGCGATACGCACCATGGCGATTGGAGATGTACGGCCTCAAGAACATTTGGAGCAAGATCAACCGTCTTCCTCAACTATGGTGCATCCCCCAACCCAGGATGACGAACAGGTACCTCAAGTGGAGGCGCATGATCAAGGGGGAGCACAGGATGTTCAAATTGAAGAGGAAGAAGCACCTCAGGCACCTCCAACCCAAGTTCGAGCGACGATCCAAAGGGATCATCCCGTCGACCAGATATTGGGTGATATTAGCAAGGGAGTAACTACTCGTTCAAGATTAGTTAATTTTTGTGAGCATTACTCTTTTGTCTCTTCTATTGAGCCTTTCAGGGTAGAGGAGGCCTTGCTAGATCCGGACTGGGTGTTGGCCATGCAGGAGGAACTCAACAACTTCAAGCGCAATGAAGTTTGGACACTGGTGCCTCGCCCCAAGCAAAATGTTGTGGGAACCAAGTGGGTGTTCCGCAACAAACAGGACGAGCACGGGGTGGTGACGAGGAACAAGGCTCGACTTGTGGCAAAAGGTTATGCCCAAGTCGCAGGTTTGGACTTTGAGGAGACGTTTGCTCCTATGGCTAGGCTAGAATCAATTCGTATTTTGCTAGCATATGCCGCTCACCATTCTTTCAGGTTGTACCAAATGGATGTGAAGAGCGCTTTCCTCAACGGGCCGATCAAGGAGGAGGTGTACGTGGAGCAACCCCCTGGCTTCGAGGATGAACGGTACCCCGACCACGTGTGTAAGCTCTCTAAGGCGCTCTATGGACTTAAGTGTTAGAAATATGCCCTAGAGATAATCATAGAGATGAGCATATTTCTTTGTATCCATGATATATATATTGCTTAATTGAATATCCATGGAAGGCACCTTGTATTGATTAGCAATTATGTGAATTGTTTGTGAGATTCTTTACTTATATGGTTATTCTAAATGATGTCCCTAGTCAGAGTCGATGACTAGCACATGTATTAGTTGATGACTACATTTCACAAGTCATGAACATGGAGATGTTAAATTAATAATGTGGGCGCATGTATGACATGAGGCTGGACCGACCCAACGTGAGATATTGTAATATAGTTCTCTTCTTGCAACATGAATACTGTATCCTTAGACCTGAGATTGTCGCATGTTCTCAAGATGTGAATTGACTTACTTAGGGACTATCAAACGCTATCCCGTAACTGGGTAGTTATAAAGGTAGTTTTGGGTTTGTCAGGAAGCATGCTATGAGGCATGGTCAGTCAAGATGGAATTTGTCCCTCTCTTTGTGAGAGAGATATCTCTGGGCCCCTCGAGTGATTGGATCAAGAAATGCATGGCCGTGCTAGGGTTAAGAGTTAACCATTGAAAGGATTCCAATTCACAGTATCGAGAAAGAGAGGTCAGCTTAGAGCCAGACCAAATATCGTGAGACAAAGGGAACAGCATGTACTTAATGTCGCAATGGTTCGTCTGATATGATCTTTACGTACACATAGGAGTTGACATGTCTTGCTAGAGGCCGCTGTCAATTATTGGGCCAAGTAAGAGTACTCGGGCTATGTCTATTTGTACGTGAACCTATAGGGTCACACACTTAAGGGGAAGGAAGCCTAATTCGGATTAGATCCGAAATTAGACTGGGCTTTAGGGTTAATGATGGGCCTCGGCGTCAGAAGCCCACCATAACGCCTATATAATGAGGGGCGGGGGCGCGGTTAAGACATAACCTAATTCGCCACCTGCAAACCAGCAGCCGCCGCTCGCCTCTCGCCCTCGCCAAGCCGCCGTCGCGAACCTAGCAGTTCGGTACGCGGCGCTTCCTCCCTGTACGTGTGGATACCTCGGAGGTGCTGCATCTGGAGCACTTGGACGAACCGTGCGAGGACGAGAAGAACGCCGGCGACTACACGGCACTGCTCGACGCGTTCGTCTACATCGAGACGTCTTCCGCTGCTCTGCGCGTCTAGTGGTAATTCCATGACCTATAACCGCAGTATTTCTTGGTATTATGGGGATGAAAATTTTGTTTTGCGCTAGCGTAGCCTCCCCGTAATCCTACAGTGGTATCAAAGCCAGGTTCTGCGTAGTTTTAGGTCTGGATCTAGGTTCATGAGATGGATCTACTTGATGCACGGTTTGATTAGATCAATTGGTAATAAAGGGTTGAAGTAGATTACATCGGATATGACTGGAGAGATCAGTTCGTCCTTCTCTGTTGTATGCGCGACTTGCCCCTACCGGCTGGAATCACCATCGGGGCTAACTGCGTACACAACCAGCAGATTGATGTAACAGATCAACGTCATGAGTGTAATCTTCTTCGGGTCGAAAGTGGCTATCTGCTGAAGTGGCGAACGTATAGAAACGTGTTTGTCTAACCTGTTTTTGCAGGACATCTTGTGATCGGTATGGCTATTGTGTATATGATGCATGTTAATAAATTATTCATGACCTGCGTGTCGTGACCAGGGCAATACGGCTGGAGCCACATGTATTGTCCAAATTTAATGTAATGACCTGCGTGTCAACATGTGATGATCCAAAGCGTATATGTAATTTGTTTACCAGCATACGTTAGATAGGTCTTGAAGGACTCATCACCTGGAGGATGGCATACCTATATCATGGAGATGGAGATCATCGTGATGGACAGATTATTGGAGATGGGGATCACCATGTGACAGCAAGCCATACCGAATCACAACTGTTGTGTGAATGCCATTCTTATTGTTCTACTTGTTTATATTGCATATATGTCCTTGCGTGCGATGTTATAAGTAGGACGATCCCTCATAAATGTTTAAGCTTTAATGCCTCTCCAAACCTTGCACTATCATAAGTCTTGTACAATTGGTGGTGGGTCTATGAAATTAGGGTGCCACCAGTTTTCCTTGACTAGATAGGTTTGTATCGGATACGAACTGCAGAAAGGGTTGGTTAACTTAAACAAAGTCAGCTTAATGGTTAAGGACTTTGAGGCATAAGGTTGGGAGCCGAGACATAGAGATGTCACCCAACAACAGGAGTCATATATATGATATGATTAGCAAGGAGTTGCTTACCGATCTACCTTGTCTTCTAGCGGTGATGCTAAAGCTCACTAGTAGACCTGTTAGTTGTGGGTTCTGAATCACTAAGTATCAATCGAGGGATATTGATTTTAGTGGGAGTAGACTATTAAATGTTTAATATGATTTACTCTGTCATGGATATTTTTGTCTTAGTATTTTGCATTATTTTGTTGTAGATAAATGGCACCTAGCACACCAACATTTACTTTGCGATCAATTCTTGAAAAGGATAAGTTAAATGGAACAAACTATACGGATTGGATCCGTAACCTGAGAATTGTTCTCAGGGCTGAAAAAAAGGAAGACGTTCTAGACACCCCACTACCAGAGGATCCTGATGAAAATGCAACTGCTGCAGCTAAAACCGCTTACAAGAAAGCAATGGATACTAATCTTGAAGTGAGTTGCCTAATGCTTGCTTGCATGGAGCCTGAGCTGCAGATGCAGTTTGAGACAAACCATGAGGTACACGATATGATCGTGGCGCTCAAGGATATGTTCCAGACTCAGGCTAGGACTGAAAGGTTCAATGTGTCCAAAGCCTTTCTGGAATGCAAGCTAGCAGAAGGTGCAGCAGTTGGGTCACACGTAATCAAAATGGTTGGTTACAGTCAGAGGTTGGAGAAGCTAGGCTTCCCAATAAGCCAAGAGTTGGCCACTGACTTCATTTTGGCATCTCTTCCGCCCAGCTATGGAAACTTCATCACGAACTACCATATGCATGGGGCGGAGAGGGGCCTCAATGAACTATGTGGCATGCTGAAAACTGCAGAAGGGGACATAAAGAAAAGCGCTGGCAGCAGCGGCCATGTGATGGCGGTCCAAAACAAACCCAACTTTAAGAAGAAGGGTAAAACTCAAAAGAAGAAGGGCAAGGCAAAGGATACAGTATCCAAGCCAAATCAAAAGCCCAAGGCTGGACCAGCTGCAGATGCAGAGTGCTTTTATTGCAAAGAACTTGGTCACTGGAAAAGGAATTGCAAGCAGTACTTGGCCTCTATTAAGGATCGCGGCGGTAAGGGTACAGCCGCAGCAGGTACACTTGCTATTCACATTACAGAAATTTTTCTTGCTGATTCTTATATTAATTCTTGGGTATTTGATACCGGATCGGTTGCCCATATTTGCAATTCGATGCAGGGAATGATAAGAAGTAGAAGCGTGAAAAGAGGAGAAGTTGATTTCCGGGTAGGCAATAATGCAAGAGTTGCTGCGTTGACCGTCGGGACGATGCAACTCCACCTCCCATCAGGATTTATTTTGGAGTTAAATAATTGTTATCTAGTTCCTAGTATGAGTCGAAACATTATGTCTCCTTCATGTTTGATGAAGGATGGTTATTCATTTGCGAGTGAAAACAATGGTTGTGTGATCTCTAAGAATGGCATGTTTGTGGCTTTTGCATCCATTATGAATGGGTTATTCATTTTAAATCTTGATGATGCACCTATCTGTAATATTAGTGCTAAAAGGCCTCGGCCTAATGATTTAAGTCCTACCTACATGTGGCACTGTCGTTTGGGTCATATAAGTGAGAATCGCATGAAGAAGCTTCATTCTGATGGGCTTTTAACTTCGTTTGATTTTGAATCATACGAGACATGTGAAGCTTGCTTACTTGGTAAGATGACCAAGGCGCCCTTCACGGGTTTACCGGAGAGGACGTTAGATTTATTGGAACTCATACATACTGATGTGTGCGGACCAATGAGTACGACAGCTAGGGGAGGATTCCAATACTTCATAACCTTCACTGATGATTTTAGTAGATATGGGTATGTCTACTTAATGAAACACAAGTCTGAATCCTTAGAAAAGTTCAAAGAGTTTCAGAATGAAGTAGAAAATCAGCGTGGCAAGAAAATTAAAGCACTGCGATCAGATCGTGGTGGTGAATATTTGAGTCATGAGTTTAGCAATCATCTAAAGAGTTGTGGAATTGTTCCATAGCTTACGCCGCCTGGAACGCCTTAGAGGAATGGCGTGTCTGAGCGACGTAATCGGACTTTATTGGATATGGTTCGATCAATGATGAGCCAGTCAGACCTACCTTTGTCGTTTTGGGGATACGCTCTAGAAACAGCAGCTTTCACACTAAATAGGGTACCGTCTAAGTCCGTAGTTAAGACACCATATGAGATGTGGACTGGGAAGACTCCCAGCTTGTCTTTTCTGAAGATTTGGGGTTGTGAGGTTTACGTCAAGCGACTACAGTCGGATAAACTCACTCCAAAATCGGACAAGTGCATGTTCGTGGGATATCCAAAGGAAACTTTAGGATATTACTTTTACCACCGGTCAGAGGGCAAAGTGTTTGTCGCCCGGAACGGTGTGTTCTTAGAGAAAGAGTTTCTCAAAAGAGAGAAAAGTAAACAAAAGGTGTATCTTGAAGAAGTTCAGGATGAGCCAGTGGGACAAGATTCAACAAGTGATGCTAATGTAGCAGAACAAGTTGAGACGTCTATGGCAAGAGAATCACCACCACAACCACGAAGGTCAGCAAGGCTTCGCGAGGCACGAGGAGAAGTGCTATTGTTGGGCAATGGGGAAGTGTTGTTGTTAGACAACGACGAACCTGCAACATATTCAGAAGCGATGATGGACCCAGATTCCGAGAAATGGCATGTCGCCATGAGATCCGAGATAGATTCCATGGGAGAAAATCAAGTTTGGAACTTGGTTGACCCGCCTGATGGTGTTAGACCTATAGAATGCAAATGGATCTATAAGAAGAAGAAAGACATGGATGGAAATGTTCACATCTATAAGGCTCGACTTGTTGCAAAGGGTTTTCGACAAGTTCAAGGAGTTGACTATGACGAGACATTCTCGCCAGTAGCGATGCTTAAATCTATTCGGATCATTCTAGCTATTGCCGCATATTTCGATTATGAGATTTGGCAGATGGATGTCAAAACAGCTTTCCTTAATGGAAACCTAGATGAGGACGTGTATATGATACAGCCCGAGGGTTTTGTCGATCCGATCAATGCTGGAAAGATATGCAAACTTCAGAAATCCATTTATGGGTTGAAGCAAGCATCTCGGAGTTGGAACATTCGTTTTGATGAAGTGATCAAAGGGCTTGGTTTTCATCAGAATGAAGAAGAAGCTTGTGTTTACAAGAAGGAAAGTGGGAGCGCTGTTGTATTTCTAATCTTGTATGTGGATGACATATTATTGATTGGGAATGACATTCCTATGCTGGAGTCCGTCAAGGCTTCACTGAAAAAGAGTTTTTCTATGAAGGATTTAGGGGAAGCAGCATATATTTTGGGCATAAGGATCTATAGAGATAGGTCGAAGAGGCTTATAGGATTAAGTCAAGATACGTACATTGACAAGGTTTTGAAACGGTTCAACATGGAACAGTCCAAGAAAGGGTTCATACCTATGTCACATGGTAAACACCTTAGCCAGATGCAATGTCCTGCAATGGCTAATGAGCAGGAGCGCATGAGTAAGGTACCATACGCCTCAGCAATTGGTTCAATCATGTATGCCATGATAAGTACACGCCCAGATGTTTCATACGCTATAAGTGCTACGAGTAGATACCAGGCTGATCCAGGTGAGGATCACTGGACAGCGGTAAAAGGCATTCTTAAGTACTTAAGAAGGACTAAAGATATGTTCCTGGTATATGGGGGTAAGGAGGAGCTCGTTGTAACTGGTTACACCGATGCTAGCTTCCAAACTGACCCAGACGAGTTAAAATCGCAATCAGGTTTTGTGTTCACAATAAATGGTGGTGCTGTTAGTTGGAAGAGTTCCAAACAGGAGACTGTGACTGATTCTACAGCAGAAGCCGAGTACATTGCAGCTTCTGAATCTGCGAAGGAAGGTGTTTGGATAAGAAAGTTCCTCATCGAGCTTGGTGTGTTTCCTAATGCATCTAGCCCATTGAACCTCTACTGTGACAACAATGGGGCTATTGCGCAAGCTAAGGAGCCAAGGAACCACCAGAAAAACAAACACGTACTGCGGAAGTTTCACCTCATACGGGAATTCATTAGGCGGGGTGAGATAAAGATATGCAAAATACATACGGATTTGAATGTTGCTGATCCTTTGACAAAACCTCTTCCACAACCTAAGCATGAGGCACACGTGAGATCTATGGGTATTAGATATCTTCTAGATTAACTCTAGTGCAAGTGGGAGACTGTTAGAAATATGCCCTAGAGATAATCATAGAGATGAGCATATTTCTTTGTATCCATGATATATATATTGCTTAATTGAATATCCATGGAAGGCACCTTGTATTGATTAGCAATTATGTGAATTGTTTGTGAGATTCTTTACTTATATGGTTATTCTAAATGATGTCCCTAGTCAGAGTCGATGACTAGCACATGTATTAGTTGATGACTACATTTCACAAGTCATGAACATGGAGATGTTAAATTAATAATGTGGGCGCATGTATGACATGAGGCTGGACCGACCCAACGTGAGATATTGTAATATAGTTCTCTTCTTGCAACATGAATACTGTATCCTTAGACCTGAGATTGTCGCATGTTCTCAAGATGTGAATTGACTTACTTAGGGACTATCAAACGCTATCCCGTAACTGGGTAGTTATAAAGGTAGTTTTGGGTTTGTCAGGAAGCATGCTATGAGGCATGGTCAGTCAAGATGGAATTTGTCCCTCTCTTTGTGAGAGAGATATCTCTAGGCCCCTCGAGTGATTGGATCAAGAAATGCATGGCCGTGCTAGGGTTAAGAGTTAACCATTGAAAGGATTCCAATTCACAGTATCGAGAAAGAGAGGTCAGCTTAGAGCCAGACCAAATATCGTGAGACAAAGGGAACAGCATGTACTTAATGTCGCAATGGTTCGTCTGATATGATCTTTACGTACACATAGGAGTTGACATGTCTTGCTAGAGGCCGCTGTCAATTATTGGGCCAAGTAAGAGTACTCGGGCTATGTCTATTTGTACGTGAACCTATAGGGTCACACACTTAAGGGGAAGGAAGCCTAATTCGGATTAGATCCGAAATTAGACTGGGCTTTAGGGTTAATGATGGGCCTCGGCGTCAGAAGCCCACCATAACGCCTATATAATGAGGGGCGGGGGCGCGGTTAAGACATAACCTAATTCGCCACCTGCAAACCAGCAGCCGCCGCTCGCCTCTCGCCCTCGCCAAGCCGCCGTCGCGAACCTAGCAGTTCGGTACGCGGCGCTTCCTCCCTGTACGTGTGGATACCTCGGAGGTGCTGCATCTGGAGCACTTGGACGAACCGTGCGAGGACGAGAAGAACGCCGGCGACTACACGGCACTGCTCGACGCGTTCGTCTACATCGAGACGTCTTCCGCTGCTCTGCGCGTCTAGTGGTAATTCCATGACCTATAACCGCAGTATTTCTTGGTATTATGGGGATGAAAATTTTGTTTTGCGCTAGCGTAGCCTCCCCATAATCCTACATTAAGCAAGCCCCAAGAGCATGGTATGAATGCCTTAGAGACTTTTTAATTGCTAATGCTTTCAAGGTTGGGAAAGCCGATCCAACTCTTTTCACGAAGACTTGTGATGGTGATCCTTTTGTGTGCCAAATTTATGTTGATGACATAATATTTGGTTCTACTAACCAAAAGTCTTGTGAAGAGTTTAGCAGGGTGATGACGCAGAAATTCGAGATGTCGATGATGGGCGAGTTGAACTACTTCCTTGGGTTACAAGTGAAGCAACTCAAGGACGGCACTTTCATCTCCCAAACGAAGTACACGCAAGATTTGCTAAAGAGGTTTGGGATGAAGGACGCCAAGCCCGCAAAGACGCCGATGGGTACCGACGGACACACCGACCTCAACAAAGGTGGTAAGTCCGTTGATCAAAAAGCATACCGGTCCATGATAGGTTCTTTGCTTTATTTATGTGCTAGTAGACCGGATATTATGCTTAGCGTATGCATGTGTGCTAGATTTCAATCCGATCCTAAGGAGTGTCACTTAGTGGCTGTGAAGCAAATTCTTCGATATTTAGTTGCTACGCCTTGCTTCGGGATCTGGTATCCAAAGGGGTCTAACTTTGACTTGATTGGGTACTCAGATTCCGACTATGCTGGATGTAAGGTCGATAGGAAGAGTACATCGGGGACGTGCCAATTCTTAGGAAGGTCCCTGGTGTCATGGAACTCTAAGAAACAAACCTCCGTTGCCCTATCCACCGCTGAGGCCGAGTACGTTGCCGCAGGACAGTGTTGTGCGCAACTACTTTGGATGAGGCAAACCCTCAGGGACTTTGGCTACAATCTGAGCAAAGTCCCACTCCTATGTGATAATGAGAGTGCTATCCGAATAGCGGAAAATCCTGTTGAGCACAGCCGCACAAAGCACATTGACATCCGGCATCACTTTTTGAGAGACCACCAGCAAAAGGGAGATATCGAAGTGTTTCATGTTAGCACCGAGAACCAGCTAGCCGATATCTTCACTAAGCCTTTAGATGAAAAGACCTTTTGCAGGCTGCGTAGTGAGCTAAATGTCCTAGATTCGCGGAACTTGGATTGAATTGTAGCATATATGTGTTTATGCCTTTGATCATGTTCATTCTGCATATTGTTGCTTATTGTGGTGCTCAAGTTGTACAAACACTCCCTGGAGATGCACATATTTAGGGGGAGCTGTGCTACAACTTGACCCTTTGAGACTAACCATGTACTTGAGTTTGGTTGTTTTAGTCTCCAAGAAGAATTGAAAGGGAAAAGGTGGACTTGGACCGTGCAAGACTTCCACTGCACTCCGATGAAAAGAGTAACTTTTCCAAGTTCATCTTTATACTCTTATTGCCTTTGTGTTCTCTTTTGATGATTTTGGTGAGGCAATGGGGTTCAAGGGCCAAGATTGATCCCGTTTTGGTGCTTGATGCCAAAGGGGAGAAAATAAAGGCCAAAGCAATAGATGGATCAGCTACCACTTGAGAAATTTTGAAAATAGTAGATTAGAGCTTTTGGTTTGTCAAAACTCTTTTATTGTCTCTTATGTCAAAAGTTGGTCTCTTGTGGGGAAAAGTGTTGATTATGGGAAAAAGGGGGAGTTTTTTTTGAAATCCTTGATCAAATTTCTTTGGAAAACCTCTCTTTATGTCTCTACAAGTGGTTTTGACTTAGAGATAGGAATTTGAGTTTGATTTGCAAAAACAAACCAAGTGGTGGCATAGAGTGATCCATATATGTCAAATTGAATCAAAACAATATTGAGTTCTAATTTGAATTGTTTGTGTACTTGTTCTACTTGCTTTATGTTGTGTTGGCATAAATCACCAAAAAGGGGGAGATTGAAAGGGAAATGTGCCCTTGGGCCATTTCTAAGTGTTTTGGTGATTTAGTGTCCAACACAAATGCCTGAGTGTAAAATGGTGGACAAAGTGCAAATCAAGGTTAAAGGTATGTTTCTCAGACTTAGTACATTGTTTTAGTGACTAATGTATTGTGTCTAAGTGCTGGAAACAGGAAAAATCCGATTGGAAAGGTCTTGGCTCGAGCAGCCAAGAATCTGCTCAGTCTGGGAGCACCGGACTGTCCGGTGTGCACCGGACAGTGTCCGGTGCGCCAGGCTGGCTTGAGCAAAGTGGCTGCTCTCGGGACTTCGACGGCGGTGTACGGCTATAATTCACCGGACTGTTCGGTGTGCACCGGACTGTCCGGTGGGCCGTTCACAGGCGAACTCGTCGCTCTCGGGAATTCATCGGCGACGTACGGCTATAATTCACCGGAGTGTCCGGTGTGTACCGGACTGTCCGGTGAGCCAACGGTCGGCCGCGCAATCTGCGCGGGACACGTGGCCGAGCCAACGGCTAGAAGAAGGCACCGGACTGTCCGGTGTGCACCGGACATGTCGGGTGCGCCAACGGTTCTCAGGTTGCCAACGGTCGACTGCGCTGTTTATGGAAAGAAATCGGGCACCGAACATGTCCGGTGTGCACCGGACTGTCCGGTGCGCCAGTCGACAGAAGGCAAGATCAGCCTTCCAAGATTGCTCTCAACGGCTCCTAGCTGCCTTGGGGCTATAAAAGGGACCCCTAGGCGCATGGAGGAGGACACCAAGCATCTCCTAAGCATTCCTAAGCACCAAGACATCGATTCCGCGCTTTTGATTCTTTGCGATAGCAATTAGAGCTCTAGTTGAGTGGTGAACTCATTGAGTTGTGTTGTGAGCTCTCGTTGCGACTTGTGTGCGTGGTGTCGCTGTGATTTCTTGTCTTGGGTGTGTTGCTAATCCCTCCCTTGCTCCGTGTTCTTTGTGAATTTCAAGTGTAAAGGCGAGAGGCTCCAAGTTGTGGAGATTCCTCGCAAACGGGATTGAGAAAAAGCAAACAAAACACTGTGGTATTCAAGTAGGTCTTTGGACCGCTTGAGAGGGGTTGATTGCAACCCTCGTCCGTTGGGACGCCACAACGTGGAGTAGGCAAGCGTTGGTCTTGGCCGAACCACGGGATAACCACCGTGCCATCTCTGTGATTGATCCTTGTTGGTTATTGTGTTTTGTTGAGGATTCCTCTATAGCCACTTGGCAATTATTGTGCTAACGATTAACCAAGTTTTGTGGCTTAAGTTTTGAAGTGTTACAGGATCACCTATTCACCCCCCCTCTAGGTGCTCTCACCGGTGCGCCAGGCCAGCCTCCGGTGAACATGCCACTCTCGGGAACTGACGGCGGTGTACGACTATAATTCACCGCACTGTCCGGAGGTGCACCGGACTGTCCGGTGAGCCGTCTGCGGCGAAGTCGTCGCTCTCGGGAATCGTTCAACGGCGTACGGCTAAAATTCACCGGACGGTCCGGTGAGCCAGCGGTCGACTGTGCCAACGGTCGACTGTGCCAACGGTCGGCCGCGTAATCCGCGCGCGACGCGTGGGCGTGCCAACGGTCGGCAGAGGGCACCGGACTATCCGGTGTGCACCGGACAGTGTCCGGTGCGCTAACGACTACAATTCTGCAACGGTCGACTGTGCTATTTTTGGAAGGAGATCTGCACCGGACTATGAACAGTACCTGTCCAGTGGTGCACCGGACTGTCCAGTGCGCCACCCGACAGAAGGCAAGAATTGCCTTCCCAGATTGCTTCCAACGGCTCCTAGCTGCCTTGGGGCTATAAAAGGGACACCTAAGCGCATGGAGGAGTCACCCCAAGCATTCTTTGATCATCTCTAAGCACCAAGACTCCATTCTCACGTATTCGATTCTTTGTGATAAGTGACTTGAGCTCTAGTTGAGTAGTGAACTCCCCGCATTGTGTTGTGAGCTCAAGTTGTGGCTTGTGTGTGTGTTTGTGTTCGTGCTTTGAGTCTTGTGTGTGTTGCTCTCGCATCCCTTACTTCCGTGCTTCTTTGTGATCATCAATTGTAAGGGCGAGAGGCTCCAAAGTGTGGAGAATCCTTGCGAATGGGAGATAGTAAAAGAAAGCAAAACACCGTGGTATTTAAGTTGATCATTGGATCACTTGAAAGGGGTTGAGAGCGACCCTCGTCCATTGGGACGCCACAACGTGGAGTAGGCAAGTGTGATACTTGGCCGAACCACGGGATAAATCACCGTGTCTCTTGTGCTTGTTTTATTCGTGATCATTGTGTTTCACAAGAGCTTGGTTCTTAGCCACTTGACTCTATTGAGCTAACACTTGACTAAGTTTTTGTGGCTACAAGTATTTGATTTTTACAGGATCACCTATTCACCCCCCTCTAGGTGCTCTCAATTGGTATCAGAGTCGTTCTCTTCACAAAAGGGACTAATCGCCTGAAGAGATGGATCCTAAGGGAAAGGGATGGTGGTCAACGACAAGACAAAGGAGTCCATCGTCAACGAGCCAAGAGATGATAAGCCCTCGGACTCTGGCTCGAGTCATAAGAAAAAGGATGGGAAGAAGAAGAGGCGCATCAAGAAGATCGTCTACTACGATAGCGACGAGTCTTCTTCTTCCCAAAGAGACGATGACTACGACGAGAAAAAGAAAACGGTCAACTCAAACTTTTCTTTTGATTATTCTCGTATTCCATTTAACTCTAATGCCCATTTACTTTCAATTCCACTTAGGAAACCTCCACACTTTGATGGAGAAGACTACCCATTTTGGAGTGACAAAATGCGTAGTCACCTATTCTCTCTCCATCCAAGCATTTAGGAGATTGTTGAAAACAGAATGCTTTTTGATAGTACTGACAACCCCGTTTTCATTAATGAGCAAATCCATAAAAATGCACAAGCTACCACTGTTTTGTTAGCATCCTTGTGCAGGGACGAGTACAATAAGGTGAGCGGCTTGGACAACGCCAAGCAAATCTGGGACACCCTCAAGATCTCTCATGAGGGGAACGACGCCACCATGATCACCAAGATGGAGTTGGTGGAAGGCGAACTAGGGAGGTTCGCAATTATCAGGGGAGAGGAGCCAACACAAACGTACAACCGGCTCAAGACCCTGGTCAACAAAATCAGGAGCTATGGAAGCACGAGATGGACCGATCACGACGTAGTCCGGCTTATGCTCAGGTCCTTCACTGTTCTTGATGCTCATCTTGTGAATTCAATCCGTGAGAATCCTAGGTACACAAGGATGACGCCCGAGGAAATACTCGGAAAGTTCGTAAGCGGGTGTATAATGATCAAGGAGGCAAGATATGTTGATGAGGCATTGAATGGCCCAATGCCTATCTACGAGCCTCAAACTGTTGCTCTCAAAGCAACAAGCAGCAGGGAGGCGCTACCTAGCAAGGTGGCGCAAGTTGAGGCGGCCGGGCTAAACAAGGATGAAATGGCCCTCATCATCAAGCGCTTCAAGATGGCGCTAAAAGGACGCAAGGAGCATCCCAACAAAAGCAAGATAAAGGGAAAGCGCTCCCGCTTCAAGTGTGGTAAGACTGGGCACTTTATCGCTAACTGTTCCGATAATAATAGTGACCAGGGACAAGAAAAGAACGGGAAGAGGGAGAAAAAGAAGTCCTACAAGAAGGCGAAGAGCGAGGCGCACCTTGGCAAGGAGTGGGATTCGGATTGCTCTTCGTCTGACTCCAACGGCGAAGGACTCGTCGCTTCGGCCTTTCAACAAGTCGTCTCTCTTCTCCAACGAGTGCCACACCTGTCTCATGGCAAAGGAGAAAAAGGTAAACGCTCGAGATACCCCTACGTATGCTTCTTCAAGTGATGATGAATCTAGTGATGATGAAGTAGACTATACAAGTTTATTCAAAGGTTTAGATAGAACTAAAATTGATAAGATCAATGAATTGATTGATGCTTTAAATGAGAAGAATAGATTATTAGAGAAGCAAGAAGATATTTTATATGAAGAGCATGACAAATTCATTAGTGTACAAAAATCTCTTGCTTTAGAAGTAAAAAGGAATGAGATGCTTTCCTCCGAATTATCTACCTGTCATGAAACTGTGTCTAGCTTAAGAAGTATTAATGATGATTTAAATGCTAAGCTAGAAGTTGTTAATAAATCTAGTTCTTGTGTAGAGCATGTCGTTATCTGTAATAGATGTAAGGATTTTGATGTTGATGCATGTGTTGAGCACCTTACTTCTATTACAAAGTTAAATGGTGAAGTGGCTAGTCTTAATGCCCAACTTAAGACTAGCAAAAATGATTTTGATAAACTAAAATTTGCAAGGGATGCCTACACTGTTGGTAGACACCCCTCTATTAAGGATGGGCTTGGCTTTCGAAAGGAAGCCAAGAACTTAACAAGTCAAAGGGCTTCCATTTTCTCCAAGGAGAAAGGGAAGGCCCCTATGGCTAATAGTGCTCAAAGAAATCATGCTTTCATCTATAGTGATAGGAAGTTTTCTAGAAATGCTCATAGGAGTTATGCTTATGATTCACATGCTATGATTGCATCAAGTTCTTCTTTTGTGCATGGTAGAAATATGCCTAGGAAAAATGTTGCTCATGTGCCTAGGAAAGTTTGTAATGAACCTTCTACAATTTACCATGCTTGCAATACTTCTTTTGCAATTTGTCATAAGAATAAGAAAGTGATTGCTAGGAAGTTGGGGGCCAAATGCAAAGGAGACAAGACTTGCATTTAGGTCCCAAAGACTATTATTACTAACCTTGTAGGACCCAACAAGAGTTGGGTACCTAAAACCCAAGCCTAATTTGCCTTGCAGGTTTATGCATCCGGGGGGCTCAAGCTGGATTATCGACAACGGATGCACAAACCACATGATGGGGGAGAAGAAGATGTTCACCTTCTACGTTAAGAGCAAGGATTCCCAAGATACAATCGTATTTGGAGATGGGAATCAAGGCAAGGTCAAAGGCTTAGGCAAGATAGCCATCACTAATGAGCACTCTATCTCTAATGTATTTCTTGTAGAGTCGCTAGGCTATAATCTGTTGTCAGTTAGTCAATTGTGCCACATGGGTTATAATTGTTTATTTACAAATGTAGATGTGTCTGTCTTTAGAAGGAGTGATGGTTCACTAGCTTTTAAGGGTGTACTAGATGGCAAACTCTATTTAGTGGATTTTTCGAAAGAGGAGGCTGATCTAGATGCATGCTTAATTGCTAAGACTAGCATGGGCTGGCTGTGGCATCGCCGTCTAGCACATGTTGGGATGAAGAACCTTCACAAACTTCTAAAGGGAGAACATGTGTTAGGTCTAACAAATGTGTTTTTCGAAAAAGATAGACCTTGTGCAGCTTGTCAAGCAGGCAAACAGGTGAGAAGCGCTCATCACAGCAAGAACGTGATGACCACATCAAGACCTTTGGAGCTACTTCACATGGACCTCTTTGGACCCGTCGCCTACCTCAACATAGGGGGAAGTAAGTATGGTCTGGTTGTTGTTGATGATTTTTCTCGCTTCACTTGGATATTCTTTTTGCAGGATAAATCAAAAACCCAAGGGACCCTCAAGCGCTTTCTAAGGCAAGCTCAAAACGAGTTTGAACTCAAAGTGAAAAAGATTAGAAGCGACAACGGGTCCGAGTTCAAGAACCTTCAAGTGGAGGAGTTTCTTGAGGAGGAAGGAATCAAGCACGAGTTCTCCGCTCCCTACACACCACAGCAAAACGGTGTGGTAGAGAGGAAGAACAGGACGCTTATAGACATGGCGAGGACGATGCTTGGAGAATTCAAGACGCCCGAGCAGTTTTGGTCGGAAGCTGTGAACCCAGCTTGCCACGCCATAAACCGGGTCTACCTTCATCGCCTCCTCAAGAAGCCGTCGTACGAACTTCTAACCGGTAACAAACCCAACGTTTCATATTTTTGTGTTTTTGGGAGTAAATGCTACATTCTAGTGAAGAAAGGTAGGAATTCCAAATTTGCTCCCAAAGCTGTAGAAGGGTTTTTGCTAGGTTATGACTCAAATACAAAGGCGTATAGAGTCTTCAACAAATCATCGGGTTTGGTTGAAGTCTCTAGCGACGTTGTATTTGATGAAACTAATGGCTCTTTAAGAGAGCAAGTTGATCTTGATGATATAGATGAAGATGATGTTCCAACGGACGCAATTCGCACCATGGTGAATGGAGATGTGCGACCACAGGAACACCAAGAGCAAGATCAACCTTCTTCCTCAACCATGGTGCATCCCCCAACTCAAGATGATGAACAGGTACCTCAAGAAGAGGCGTGTGATAAAGGGGGAGCACATGATGTCCAAGTTGTGGAGGAAGAAGCACCACGTGCCCCTCCTACTCAAGTTCGAGCGACGATTCAAAGGAATCATCCCGTCGACCAGATCTTGGGTGACATAAGCAAGGGAGTAACTACTCGCTCACGTCTAGCTAATTTTTGTGAGAATTACTCTTTTGTCTCTTCTATTGAGCCTTTTAGGGTAGAAGAGGCCTTGCTAGATCCGGACTGGGTGATGGCCATGCAGGAAGAGCTCAACAACTTCAAGCGAAATGAAGTTTGGACACTGGTGCCACGTCCCAAGCAAAATGTTGTGGGAACCAAGTGGGTGTTCCGCAACAAGCAGGACGAGCACGGGGTGGTGACTAGGAACAAGGCTCGACTTGTGGCAAAAGGTTATGCCCAAGTCGTAGGTTTGGACTTTGAGGAGACATTTGCTCCTGTAGCTAGGCTAGAGTCGATTCGCATTTTGTTAGCCTATGCCGCTCACCATTCTTTCAGGTTGTTCCAAATGGACGTGAAGAGCGCTTTCCTCAACGGGCCAATCAAGGAGGAGGTGTACGTGGAGCAACCCCCTGGCTTTGAGGATGAACGGTACCCCGACCACGTGTGTAAGCTCTCTATGGCGCTCTATGGACTTAAGGAAGCCCCAAGAGCATGGTATGAATGCCTTAGAGATTTTTTAATTGCTAATGCTTTCAAGGTTGGGAAAGCCGATCCAACTCTTTTCACTAAGACTTGTGATGGTGACCTATTTGTGTGCCAAATTTATGTCGATGACATAATATTTGGTTCTACTAACCAAAAGTCTTGTGAAGAGTTTAGCAGGGTGATGACACAGAAATTCGAAATGTCGGGTGGTGTATGGTTATAATTCACCGGACTGTCCGGTGGTGCACCGGACTGTCCGGTGAGCCGTATGCGGCGAAGTCGTCGCTCTCGGGAATCGTTCAATGGCGTACGGCTAAAATTCACCGGACGGTCTGGTGAGGCACCGGACTGTCCGGTGAGCCAACGGTCGACTGTGCCAACGGTCGGCCGCGCAATCCGCGCGCGACGCGTGGGCGTGCCAACGGTCGGTAGAGGGCACCAGACTGTCCGATGTGCACCGGACAGTGTCCGGTGCGCCAACGGCTACAATTCTGCAACGGTCGACTGTGCTATTTTTGGAAGGAGATCTGCACCGGACTATGAACAGTACCTGTCCGGTGCGCCACCCGACAGAAGGCAAGAATTGCCTTCCCAGATTGCTTTCAACGGCTCCTAGCTGCCTTGGGGCTATAAAAGGGACCCCTAGGCGCATGGAGGAGTCACCCCAAGCATTCTTTGATCATCCCTAAGCACCAAGACTCCATTCTCGCGTATTCGATTCTTTGTGATAAGTGACTTGAGCTCTAGTTGAGTAGTGAACTCCCCGCATTGTGTTGTGAGCTCAAGTTGTGGCTTGTGTGCGTGTTTGTGTTCGTGCTTTGAGTTGTGTGTGTGTTGCTCTCCCGTCCCTTACTTCCGTGCTTCTTTGTGATCATCAATTGTAAGGGCGAGAGGCTCCAAAGTGTGGAGATTCCTCGCGAATGGGAGATAGTAAAAGAAAGCAAAACACCGTGGTATTCAAGTTGATCATTGGATCACTTGAAAGGGGTTGAGAGCGACCCTCGTCCATTGGGACGCCACAACGTGGAGTAGGCAAGTGTGATACTTGGCCGAACCACGGGATAAATCACCGTGTCTCTTGTGCTTGTTTTCTTCGTGATCATTGTGTTTCACAAGAGCTTGGTTCTTAGCCACTTGACTCTATTGAGCTAACGCTTGACTAAGTTTTTGTGGCTACAAGTATTTGATTTTTACAGGATCACCTATTCACCCCCCTCTAAGTGCTCTCAACTTTTTATAAAAATCTCTATTTATATAGATTAGGAAGAATATAGAGAACCTCTTGGAGTTGCTCTTAGAGATCCAACACTTTTTCCTAAGGGCATATCCAAAAGACTAGACAAAATGACTCGTCAAGCCAAATTTGGCTATTTACCAACAAAATTACTCTCTAATAGATTAGTCATCCAACTCGTCAAGCCATACTGCTCTCTAAATTGGCCCACTCTCTAGCTAAACTTGGCTAGCCACTTTAGTTAGCCAAACTAACTTGCGTGCTAGATAGTCTGTTGGTATATATATATATATATATATATATATATATATATATATATATATATATATATATATATATATATATATATATATATATATATATATATATATATATATATATATATATATATATATATATATATATATATATGTAACGCCCCGAATTTCGAGTTGATTTTTTTTTCTTTTCTCTATCGCTCGCTAAATTCGGGCGTTACCCCTCTTTCCCATTTCTTTTCGCTAAAACCTCACCCGTCTTCAAAAACTTTAAGTCATGTGATAATAGTAAACCCTAGAGTTATTTTCTTTGATTTGCTGCACCATGCCGAACCATGCATTTTTTTTGATTGTTTGAAAGTGTGAAAGCATTCATATAGAAAATAGATATTAGAAAAAAAAGAAAAATCTTTTCTTTTCTCTCCCCTCCCTCTCCTCCCCCTTTTGGCCCAGCCGTCCCCCCCTGGCGCGCGGCCCAGCCAGCCGGCCGGCCCAGCCGCGCCCCCTCCCCTTCCCCCCTCGTGTCGTGGGCCGGCGTGGCCGCGGCCCACCTCGCCCCCCCGCGTCCCCTGCTTTAGGCCCAAGAGCGGCCCAGCCACGCTCCCCTCCCCTCCCCCCAAATTTCTCTCCCCTCCCCCACGGGCCCCGCCCGTCATTCCCCCCCCAAATCCCTCTCTCTCCCCTGCCCCGCCGCCCCGATCCCCCTGCTCGCCCGAACCGCCGCCGCCGCCGACCTCGCCCGCGGTGAGGCCCTCCCTCCCCCTCCCCTCTTCTCCCTCCCCTCCCTCCTCCTTCCCCAGCCCGCCCGGCCCCGGCCGTCCCGGCCGCGTCCGCCCTCGGCTCGCCGGCCATGGCGCCCGGCCACCGGCGCCCTCCCGCGGCGCAGCGAGTCCCGCCCCGCCCGCGCGCGCTCGCCCCGCCCGCCCCCGTGCTCGCCGTCCCCGGCCGCGCCCGGCCCCGACCGCCCCGCCCCCCGTGCTCGCCGTCCTCGGCCACGCCCGGCTGTCCCGGCCGCCCCGCCCTTGGCTCGCCACCCCCGGCCACGCCCGGCCCCGCCCCGGCCGCGTCCGCGCCGTCCGCGCGCGCCCGGCCCCGCCCCCGCTGCGTCCGCCCCGGCCGTGGCCTCGCCGGCCATGGCGCCCGCGCGGCGAGTCCCATCCCACCCCGGCGCGCTCCCTCACCTGGCCTCGGCCCCGTCGTGGCCATGGCGCGTGGCCATGGCGCGCCCGCCCTTGCTCGCCTGCTCGTGCTCGCCCGCCCGCCCCGGCATGTCCTGCTCGCGTCGTGACGGCCCCGGCGCGGCCTCGAGCTCGGCATAGCGTGCCTATGGTGCACGGCCTTGAGCTCGGCCAGCGCGCGGCCCCGACGTGTGCACGGCTAGTTCGCGGCGCGTGCGTGCGGCCTTGCGCGCTGCTCGCGTAGTGCGCGGTGCTTTGGCATGGCTCGCCGTGCCCTTGTCTACCCCTAGACGTGCCCGTCTACCCCCCCCCCCCCCGTATATTTTATGCACGCTAATCACGTTGTTCATGTTAATGAAATAGGAAACTCAATTTGAAAATTGGTTACGTTAGTTAACTCATATAGTTAATCGTCTGTCTCATTTAATGATGACCAACTGAAAGTGGTTAAGTTTCTATTAGTGCATGTAGCTAATCCTTTTGTTAGAACTAAGTGGAACTAGAGCACGTAACATCTAGTTATTCGTCCACCCGTAATGCGCCTCGAGCATAAGCCTTAACCCCTGCGAGACCTTTCCCCCCGTCTCTTTCTAGCCATGGCAAATGCAATATCGTATGTCATATTCTATGCGTGTTAATCTACTTGTTCTCTCGTATGGTGTACTGCTTGTTTCCTAATTTGAATGGATGGATGTATGTATGTTTGCACTCGCGTAGAGCACGATTTGGTCGAGGAACCCGAAGAACTCGCAGGAGAAGCCCCTGAGCAGCAGTCGGTTGGTGGAGGCAAGTGTCCCTTGACCTATCTCTGTCCTATTCATTCTTTAATTCACCTCCCGCATTACACATTTATACCTAAGGATTTACTAGCTTTTGTTATCCATGTCCTTGTTTACCTATTTGGGTTGGATTATTATTGCTTAGTCTTATGCTATTGCTCAACCCTAATCAATGAACATGATGAGAATTATCAATGATACGCTGTTTTCCCCTCTTTTATTATGATGTTATACTTGTGACCTCCAAGGGGGCTCGAGCGGTTTCTCGAGTGCCTCTCCGTAAGGACCTGCTCGCTGGATGACCGTCCGGGAAAACAGTGCAACCATGAGGGTGGAATGGGACGCCCTTAGCTGAATAATTAGAGGAACCGGGGTGTAGTTCGCTTAGCCGTCGTGCCGTCAATGGGGCTCGGTGTATGCGGCTCGCTCTGCCAAGGTTGATTTGTCCCTTGGGGAGGAGTGCGGTACATTTAGGAAACCTAACGGGCGGCTACAGCCTCGGGGAATCTTTGTAAAGGCTACGTAGTGAGACCCTGCCTACTCACCTTGGGAGTGTTCAAGGGTCCATACAACCCGAGGCAAAAAGGGAATCACGGCTCATGGGTAAAGTGCACAACCTCTGCAGAGTGTTATGAAACTGATATATCAGCCGTGCTCGCGGTTATGAGTGGCCAAGGGAGCTCCAGTGATTAGTGGTACCTGATCAGAGATGTTCGGATTACAGGTGACAATGAGACTGATGGTTCCTGGTTTTGACTCTAGTAATGGTAAGTGGTACTCTTTCCGTTTGGAAAGGAGTACATTTGGGTTAATAACGTGGGTTAACTCTAAAACTTGGCTTTTTTCTACTAGTAATAATAATCTGACCAACTAAAAGCAACTGCTTGACTTACCCCCACATAAAGCTAGTCCACTATAGCCAAACAGGACACTTGCTGAGTATGTTGATGTGTACTCACCCTTGCTCTACACGCCAAACCCCCCCTTCCCCAGGTTGTCCGCATTGCAACCACTGCTCAGGAGAAGATGAAGCCGTGGAAGGAGACTTCCAGGAGTTCCAAGATTACGACGAGTTCTAGGCGTGGGTTAGCGGTAACCCCCAGTCGGCTGCCTGTGAAGGCCGCGTTTATCTACGTTTCTTTTCCGCACTTTGATTTATTATAAAGACTATGTGGATGTCTCAGACATATGATGTAATTGACTACTATTTCCCTTTTTAATACTATTTGAGCACTGTGTGATGATGTCCATGTTATGTAACTGCTGTGTACGTGAATTGCTGATCCTGGCACGTACATGGTTCGCATTCGGTTTGCCTTCTAAAACCGAGTGTGACATAGGTGGTATCAAAGCCATGCTGACTGTAGGACCGCTAACCTAGAGTAGAATGGTCGTTCTAAGGATTATAGACCTCGGTCCCTGTCTTGACTTTGGTATCCCTTCAAAAGTTGGTCATATCGACCAAAACTATGTTCTACTATATATTATACCTTGCTGAAAATTGTGTTTTATTCTAATCCTTCATTTATTTATGGTTCATTACTTGCTGGTCATACTAGTTCTGTTCTCACTTTTTTGCTTACGGTGTCTTTTGTAGATGGCTCGTCTTAGACACACCGCACGGAAGTCTGTCATCCCCTTCTTACCCTCTCGTCTCGCGGAGCGTTCGCTTCACCGTCCCGTGGCCGGACAGTCCAGTCATTTGGAGAGGCTGCACCACCGCCTGCATGAGGAGCAGGAGCGTCGACGACAGGAGCAGGAGCAGCAGAGCTCTTCTTTCTCGCTCCAGCAGGAGATACTGTGAGGAGCTGCTCCCCTGTGCTTCCCCTGGAGGCGCCCCCTGCACCACCACTGAGCGCCCCAGCCCCTGGAGTAGCTGCTGGAGGAGACCTAGATGATGGAGGTGGCGACAGCAGCTCAAGTCACGACACCGACTTTTCTGCTGACCAGGAGCCGGAAGGATGGGTTGCTCGACCCATCACTCACGACGCTGCTCGCGGGTGTCAATTCCATGATGCGCTCGACACCCTGCTACGTCGGGCACTTGACCGGCGTACTTGGTCCATCGAGTATCGCTGAGTGGTCTACCAGCATAGTCGCGGGGTCTACCCGGACCGCTGGGAGGTGACCTGCTTGGTGCGTCGTCCGGAGAACAGTCTCCGGGGTGCGGAGGTCTGCTCAGAGCACAATTCCATCTCCGAGCGGGACTCAGCTGAGGCGGCCATGCAAGATGCCGCACGGCGTGCGCTTTCGCACTACTGCTCAGTGCTCGGTGGGGTAGCTGATGGTCTCAACCTGAAGTACTACCCCCGCCGTCCATTTGGCAGCACAGGAGGCGTGATTGTCTCACCTGTTGGTGAGGACAATCCTAGGTTGAGCAGCACAGTCAACCTAGCCGCCGTGCTAACACGGAGCTGGACCATGCATTAGACGAGCTGAGTAGGGCTCGTGCTAAGATCGCCCAGCTGCGGGCTGAGCGCGCGGAGCGTCGTCACCTGGATGATGGTTCCCCCGCTCCCGTCGGGACTCAGCACCCGTACCGCTCACCTCGGCGTGGGCACCAGTCTTATGGCAACCCCGACTGCAAGACCAAGATAAATTTAGGGTCATAGATCGTCAGAGTCGGATCTTGTAATTAATATGAAATATATAAATAGAAGCTATAGTCTTAGCGTTAGTCTCACTCTTAGTTAGTCTTAGTTAGACAGGGTAGTTTGCTATATCCTGTGCATTTATGTTTGTCATGATGAACTATGTTTGATTTGGATCTTTGTAATGACTGTCACCAGGATGTGGGTATCCCCTACATTTTGGTTTATCTGTTATATGTTAATGGAGTTAGCTATTCAGTTGGGAAACCTTTTATTCCACTTTCCTCTTTATCTGAGAAGCTGTGTTGGTCTATGTTGGAGATCAGTGAAGATGTTCATCTGTTCAGTGTTGTGGAGAATTCTATGCTCTTTTCCTATGCTGCAAGGTTTGCAAGATCAGTTTTGATATGTGGTTGCATTATGCAGATGTCAGAAAACAGGCGCAGAGGAGGAAGTCGTGCTCAGCAGGAGCAGGCAGCTCAGCAGGATGAGGTACCCCAGCAGCAGCATCTGCCACCCCGCCCCCGATGTCCATCGAGCAGATGTTTCTGATGCAGACCCAGGCAGTCCAAGCCATTGGTCAGACTCTGGCCGCCATTCAGCAGCAGCAGCAGCAACAGGCACCACCTTAGCCTCAGATGCCTCAGATGCCCAGGGACAAGCGTGTTGAATTCATGAGAGGTCATCCCCCAACGTTTGCTCATTCTTCTGACCCCATGGATGCGGAAGACTGGCTGCGCACTATGGAGCGGGAGTTGCATACCGCTCAGTGTGATGACAGGGAGAAAGTCTTGTATGGTCCCCGTCTGTTGAGAGGAGCAGCTCAGTCATGGTGGGAGTCCTATCTCGCCACCCATGCCCACCCCGACACCATCACCTGGGAAGAGTTTAGAGGAAGCTTTCGTCAGTACCATGTTCCTGCAGGTCTGATGACAGTGAAGAAGGAGGAGTTCCTGGCCCTCAAGCAAGGGTCATCGTCTGTCAGTGAGTACCGGGACAGGTTTCTGCAGTTGTCTCGCTATGCTCCTGAAGATGTCAACACCAACGCCAAGAGACAGTATCGTTTCCTGAGAGGCTTGGTTGACCCTCTGTAGTATCAGCTGATGAATCATACTTTCCCGACATTCCAGCACCTGATTGACAGAGCAATCATGACAGAGAGGAAGCGTAAGGAGATGGAGGATCGTAAGCGCAAGATCAGTGGACCCCAGCCTGGAAGCAGCAGTCGTCCTCGTTTCTCAAGCAATCAACCTCAGCAGTTCAGGCAGAACCAGCGTCCACCTCAGCAGCAGCAGTTCCAAAGGCAGTATCCTCAGTACCAGTATCAGAATCGTCAGAACAATCAGTCAGGAGGAGGTCAGTTTTAGAGGCAGAATCAGCAGGCACCTCATCTTCCTGCCCCAACAAACCAGCAGAACAATCAGGCAGCACCAGCTCAAGTGGGAAACAGGGCATGTTTCCACTGTGGAGAGCAGGGCCATTGGGTGATGCAATGTCTAAAGAAGGCAGCCCAGCAGCAATCAGGCCCTAATGCCCTAGCAAAGCAGAATGTGTCTCAGCCTGGAGCAGGCAACCGCTCTCAGCCGCGCTATAATCATGGGAGACTGAATCATTTGGAGGCTGAAGGAGTTCAGGAGACCCCCGGCATGATAGTAGGTTTGTTTCCAGTCAACTCCCGTATTGCAGAAGTGCTATTTGATACTGGGGCAACGCATTCTTTCATTACTGCATCATAGGTAGAAGCACATAATCTTCCAATTACTACCATGTCAACCCCCATTCAAATTGACTCAGCCGGTGGTAGAATTCGAGCCGATAGCATTTGTTTGAATGTATGTGTGGAAATAAGGGGGATAGCGTTTCCCGCTAACCTTATAGTAATGGGTACTCAGGGGATAGATGTCATCCTAGGGATGAATTGGATAGATAAGTATCAGGCAGTTATCAGTTGTGATAAGAGGACTGTCGGGGACCATAATTAGGGGTACCCTCAAGACCCCTAAATCTCAGCTGGTAACCCCCATCAGCACAAAGCTACAAAGGCCTGATGGGTGCGATTAAGTCAAGGATCGGTCCATTCAAGGGACACGATCGTGCCTCGCCCGAGCCTAGCCTCGGGCAAGGGAAGCCGACCCCGAAGAACCTACGTCTCGCCCGAGGACCCCCCTCCCGCAACGGGCATACTATTGGCTCGCCCGAGGCCCAGTCTTCACCGAGAAGCAAACTTGGCCACATCGCCACGCCGACCGACCAAATCATAGGGGCATTTAATGCAAAGGTGGCCTGACACCTTTATCCTGACGCACACCCTCCAGTCGACAGGGCCGAAGTGACCGCAGTCACTTCGCCGCTCTACTGACCGGTCTGACAAGAGGACAGCGCCGCCTGCGCCGCTCCGACTGCTAAGCCACCCGACAGAGTGAGGCTGACAGCAGCCAAGGCCGGCCTCGGGCGTCATAGGAAACTCCGCCTCGCCCGACCCTAGGGCTCAGACTCGGGCTCAACCCCCGAAGACGGCGAACTCCGCTCCGCCTGACCCAGGGCTCGAACATGGGCTCAACCCCGGAAGACGGCAAACTCCGCTCCGCCCGACCCAAGGCTCGGACTCGGGCTCAGCCCCGGAAGACGGCGAACTCCGCCTCGCCCGACCCCAGGGCTCAGACATGGGCTCAACCCCGGAAGACGACGAACTCCGCCTCGCCCGACCCGGGGGCTCGACCTCGACCTCGACCTCGGAGGAGCCTCCACCTCGCCCAGCCTAGGGCACGGACCGACCACGTCAATAGGAAGCGCCATCATTACCCTACCCCGAGCTGACTTGGGCTACGGGGAACCAGACCGGCGTCCCATCTGGCTCGCTCCACCATGCGAGTAATGATGGCGCCCCGCATGCCCTGTGACGACGGCGGCTCTCAGCCCCCTTACGGAAGCAAGAGGACATCAGCAAGGACTCGACAGCCCCAACAGCTGTCCTCCCGCCAGGCTCCAGCACTCCTCCGACGGCCACGACACCACGCGAACTGGGCGCCAAGACCTCTCCGGCTGCCACGATGGCATGTACTTAGGGCGCTAGCTCTCCACCGCTAGACATGTTAGCACATTGCTACACTCCCCATTGTACACCTGGATCCTCTCCTTATGCCTATAAAAGGGAGGACCAGGGCCCTCTTACAGAAGGTTGGCCCGTGCGGAGAAGGACGGGACGGCGCTCACGCAAGGCCGCTCGCTCCCACTCCCGCGTGGACGCTTGTATCCCCCTACTGCAAGCGCACCCGACTCAGGCGCAGGGCTAACACGAAGGCCGCGGGATCCACTCTCTCACGCCTGCCTCCCTCCGGCTGCTTCCTTTCCCCCCTTCGCGTTCCGCCTCGCGTCGACCCATCTGGGCTGGGGCACGCGGCGACAATTCACTCGTCGGTCCAGGGACCCCCCGGGTTTCGAAACACCGACAGTTGGCGCGCCAGGTAGGGGCCTGCTGCGTGTTGACGAACAGCTTCCCGTCAAGCTCCAGATGGGCAGTCTCTAGCAACCTTTCCGGCCCGGGACGGTGCTCCATTTTGGGAATCTTGAGTTCATGTCCCTCAACGGCAGCTACGACATGATACCCCTTCCCCCGCCGCGCGACAACGATAATGGCGGTTGACAACCCGCTCGCCGGCGGGGAAATCGACGACGCCTTCCCCATGTGGTGGAAGGACGACATTCGGGCTTGTCTCGTCCCCTCCCCCGCCGACGGAGGAGGAGGCGGGGCAACCAAGGCCAAGCGGGAAGCGGCACCTTGTTGGCTGTCGAGCGAGTCGACGGCGCCGACGCCCCAACGGAGGGCGCGTCGGGCATCGATCTCGCGTCTAAGACGAAGACGAGCGCCGCCTCCCCGCAACACGCCAATCTCAAGCAAACGCACGACGCCAGCACGCTCGCGAAGGACTTGCTGGGTGTCACCCTCGTACCTGAGACAACGGTGCAGTCAGTCCCAGACGCGACCTCGTCACCGCCCGTCGACCGAAAGGTACCGACCGATTCCCATCTCGCGTCTTTTGGATTCGGCCTCGACCCACCAAGTGACTCCACTTCGGTGAGCACTGTCATAGAGGCGAGTCCAAACCCTCTGGGGTATCGTGTGCGGTCACCCTTGGACCGACTGACGGCCGACTCGACCTACGAGCCCTCGGGGTCCGAGGAAGATGGCGAGCCCAACCTCTGTTGGGATTTCTCCGGACTTGGTAACCCCAGTGCCGTGCGGGACTTCATGACCGCATGGGACTACTGCCTTTCCGACTGTTCCGACGGTAGCCGCGGCCTCGACAACGAGGACCGCGACCCAAGTCGTGAATGTTTCCACGTCGATCTAGGGGGTCCCGGCGAAGGCAACCATCTTGGTATGCCGAAAAAACGGTGATCCCCCTAGGCCCGTGCCTCGCGTTGACATCCTTCGGGAGCTAGCTGTGGTCCCCGTCCTGGTGGGGGGTCCTGACCCACAGCTCGAGCAAATCCGCGAGAGGCAGGCCAGGCTCGACGAGGGAGCAGGAACGCTTGTGCCGATCCGCTGGGACATCGGGCAGGAATGGGCGGTCCAACCCCCGGCCGGAGAAGCGCGTCATCTCCCCCAGGACATCCAGCACCGCATCGCCGACGACGTCAGGGTGAGGCCGCCGCTGGATTCCAGCGGAGTCGGCCAGAACCTCGCTGCAGCGGCAATACTCCTCCGCGTGATGCCGGAGCCATCAACCACCGAGGGGCGGCGTATCTAGGGAGAGCTCAAGAATCTCCTGGAGGACGCCGCGGTCCGACGGGCCGAAAGCTCTGCCTCCCGAAGGCAGGGGTTCCCCTCGGAACATCGCGCCGTGACTTCCTGATTCATGCGGGAAGCCTCGGTCCACTCCGGGCGCACGCGCAACACAGCACCTGCGGCCCCGGGTCGCCTCGGCAACGAGCGCCACCATCACAGCCGTCGGGCCCACCTCGACGACAGGGCGCGCTGAGGCTACCACCCTAGGTGTGGGGGACGCTACGACAGCGGGGAGGATCGGAGTCCTTCACCCGAACCACCCGGTCCGCAGGCTTTCAGCCGCGCCATACGACGGGCACCGTTCCCGACCCGGTTCCGAACCCCGACTACTATCACAAAGTACTCGGGGGAGACGAGGCCGGAACTGTGGCTCACAGACTATCGGCTGGCTTGCCAACTGGGTGGAACGGACGATGATAACCTCATCATCCGCAACCTCCCCCTGTTCCTCTCCGACACCGCTCGAGCCTAGCTGGAGCACCTGCCCCCGGGGCAGATCTCCAACTGGGACGACCTGGTCCAAGCCTTCGCCGGCAATTTCCAGGGCACGTACGTGCACCCTGGGAACTCCTGGGATCTCCGAAGCTGCCGCCAGCAGCCGGGAGAGTCTCTCCGGGACTACATCCGGCGATTCTCGAAGCAGCACACAGAGCTGCCCAACGTCACCGATTCAGATGTCATCGGCGCGTTCCTCGCCGGCACCACCTGCCGCGACCTGGTGAGCAAGCTGGGTCGCAAGACCCCCACCAGGGCGAGCGAGCTAATGGACATCGTCACCAAGTTCACCTCTGGCCAGGAGGCGGTTGAGGCCATTTTCCGGAAGAACAAGCAGCCCCAGGGCCGCCCACCGGAAGATGCTCCCGAGGCGTCAACTCAGCGCGGCGCCAAGAAGAAAGGCAAGAAGAAGTCGCAAGCAAAACGCGACGCCGCCGACGCGGACCTTGTCGCCGCCGCCGAGTACAAGAACCCTCGGAAACCTCTCGGAGGTGCCAACCTCTTCGACAAGATGCTCAAGGAGCCATGCCCCTATCATCAGGGGCCCGTCAAGCACACCCTTGAGGAGTGTGCCATGCTTCGACGACACTTCCACAAGGCCGGGCCACCCACGGAGGGTGGCAAGGCCCTCGACGACACAAAGGAGGAAGATCACAAGGCAGGAGGGTTCCCCGAGGTCCGCGACTGCTTCATGATCTATGGCGGGCAAGTGGCGAACGCCTCGGCTCGGCACCGCAAGCAAGAGCGTCGGGAGGTCTGCTCGGTAAAGGTGGCGGCGCTAGTCTACCTAGACTGGTCTGACAAGCCCATCACCTTCGACCAGGCCGACCGTCCAGACTACGTGCCGAGCCCGAGGAGATACCCACTCATTGTCGACCCCATCATCGGCAACGTCAGGCTCACCAAGGTCCTCATGGATGGAGGCAGCGGCCTCAACATCATCTACGCCGAGACCCTCGGGCTTCTGCGGATCGATCTATCCTCGGTCCGGACGGGCGCTGCGCCTTTCCACGGGATCGTCCCCGGGAAGCGCATTCAACCCCTCGGACAACTCGACCTACCCGTCTGCTTCGGGACGCCCTCCAACTTTCGAAAGGAGACCCTCACGTTCGAAGTGGTCGGTTTTCGAGGAACCTACCACGCAGTGCTGGGAAGGCCATGCTACGCCAAGTTCATGGCCGTCCCCAACTACACCTACCTCAAGCTCAAGATGCCGGGCCCCAACGGGGTCATCACCATTGGGCCCACGTACTGACACACATACGAATGCGATGTGGAGTGCGTGGAGTACGCCGAGGCCCTCGCCGAATCTGAGGCCCTCATCGCCGACCTGGAGAGCCTCTCTAGGGAGGCGCCCGACGTGAAGCGCCACGCCGGCAACTTCGAACCAGCGGAGACGGCCAAGTCCATCCCTCTCGAACCCCGCAACAACGCCTCCAAGCAGATCCGGATCGGTTCCGAGCTCGACCCCAAATAGGAAGCAGTGCTCATCGACTTTCTCCATGCGAACGCCGACGTTTTCGCGTGGAGTCCCTCGGACATGCCTGACATACCAAGGGAAGTCGCCGAGCACTCTGGATATTCGAGCTGGGGCCCGACCCGTGAAGCAACCTCTGCGCCGATTCGACGAAGAAAAGCGCAGGGCCATAGGCGAGGAGATCCACAAGCTACTGGCGGCAGGGTTCATCAAAGAGGTATTCCATCCCGAATGGCTTGCCAACCCTATGCTTGTGAGAAAGAAAGGGGGGGGAATGGCGGATGTGTGTAGACTACACTGGTCTAAACAAAGCATGTCCAAAAGTTCCCTACCCTCTGCCTCGCATCGATCAGATCGTGGATTCCACTGCTGGGTGCGAAACCCTGTCTTTCCTCGATGCCTACACAGGGTATCACCAGATCAGGATGAAAGAGTCCGACCAGCTCGCGACTTCATTCATCACACCCTTCGGCATGTACTGCTATGTTACAATGCCGTTTGGTTTGAGGAATGCGGGGGCAACGTACCAGCGATGCATGAACCATGTGTTTGGCGAACACATCGGCCGAACGGTCGAGGCCTACGTTGATGACATCGTAGTCAAGACGAGGAAGGCCTCCGACCTCCTTTCCGACCTTGAAGCGACATTCCGATGTCTCAAGGCGAAAGGCGTGAAGCTTAATCCCGAAAAGTGTGTCTTCGGGGTCCCCCGAGGCATGCTCTTGGGGTTCATCGTCTCCGAGCGGGGCATCGAAGCCAACCCAGAGAAGATTGCAGCCATCACCAGCATGGGGCCAATCAAGGACTTGAAAGGCGTACAGAGGGTCATGGGATGTCTCGTGGCTCTGAGCCGCTTCATCTCGCGCCTCGGCGAAAGAGGCCTGCCTCTGTACCGCCTCTTAAGGAAGGCCGAGTGCTTCGCTTGGACTCCCGAGGCCGAGGAAGCCCTCGGGAACCTGAAGGCGCTCCTCACGAACGCGCCCATCTTGGTGCCCCCCGCTGCCGGAGAAGCCCTCTTGATCTACGTCGCCGCAACCACCCAGGTGGTTAGCGCCGCGATCGTGGTTGAGAGACGAGAAGAAGGGCATGCATTGCCCGTCCAGAGGCCAGTCTACTTCATCAGTGAGGTACTGTCCGAGACCAAGATCCGCTACCCACAAATCCAGAAGCTGCTGTACGCGGTGATCCTGACACGACGGAAGTTGCGACACTACTTCGAGTCTCATCCGGTGACTGTGGTGTCATCCTTCCCCCTGGGAGAGATCATCCAATCCCGAGATGCCTCGGGTAGAATTGCGAAGTGGGCGGTGGAGATCATGGGCGAGACGATCTCGTTCGCCCCTCGGAAGGCCATCAAGTCCCAGGTCTTGGCGGACTTCGTAGCTGAATGGGCCGACACCCAGCTCCCAATGGCTCCGATCCAACCAGAGCTCTGGACCATGTTTTTCGACGGGTCGCTGATGAAGACGGGGGCCGGCGCAGGCCTCCTCTTCGTCTCGCCCCTCGGGAAGCACCTACGCTACGTGCTACGCCTCCACTTCCCGACGTCCAACAATGTGGCAGAGTACGAGGCTCTGGTAAACGGGTTGCGAATCGCCATCGAGCTAGGGGTCCAATGCCTCGACGCTCGCGGTGACTCGCAGCTCGTCATCGACCAAGTCATGAAGAACTCCCACTGCCGCGACCCGAAGATGGAAGCCTACTGCAATGAGGTTCGGTGCCTGGAAGACAAGTTCTACGGGCTCGAGCTCAACCACATCGCCCGACGCTACAACGAGACTGCGGACAAGCTGGCTAAAATAGCCTCGGGACGAACAACAGTTCCCCCGGACGTATTCTCCCGAGACCTGCATCAACCCTCCGTCAAGACTGAGGACACGCCCGAGCCCGAGGCACCTTCGGCTCCGCCCGAGGCACCGTCGGCTGAGTCTGAGGTATCCTCGGCTCAGTCCGAGGTACCCTCGGCCCAGTCCAAGGTACCCTCGGCACGGTCCGAGGTACCCTCGGCTCAGCCCGAGGTACCCTCGGCCCCCGAGGGTGAGGTACTGCGCGTCGAGGGGGAACAGAGCGAGGTCACGCCTAATCAAAGCTGGCAGACCCCGTACCTGCAATATCTCCACCGAGGAGAGCTGCCCCTCGACCAAGCCGAAGCTCGGCGGTTGGTGCAGCGCGCCAAGTCTTTCGCCTTGCTGGGAGATGGGAAGGAGCTCTACCACCGCAGCCCCTCAGGCATCCTCCAGCGATGCATTTCCATCGCCGAAGGCCAGGAGCTCTTGCAAGAGATACACTCGGGGGCTTGCGGCCATCACACAGCACCTAGAACCCTCGTTGGAAATGCCTTCCGACAAGGATTCTACTGGCCGACGGTGGTGGCCGACGCTACTAGAATTGTCCGCACCTGCGAAGGGTGTCAGTTCTACGCGAGGCAGACCCACCTGCCCGCTCAGGCTCTGCAGACCATACCCATCACCTGGTCGTTTGCTGTGTGGGGTCTGGACCTCGTTGGCCCCTTGCAGAAGGCACCCGGGGGCTACACGCACCTGTTGGTCGCCATCGACAAATTCTCCAAGTGGATCGAGGTCCGACCCCTAAACAGCATCAGGTCCGAACAGGCGGTGGCGTTCTTCACCAACATCATCCATCGCTTTGGGGTCCCGAACTCCATCATCACCGACAACGGTACCCAGTTCACCGGCAGAAAGTTTCTGGACTTCTGCGAGGATCACCACATCCAGGTGGACTGGGCTGTCGTGGCTCACCCCATGACGAATGGGCAAGTGGAGCGGGCTAACGACATGATCCTGCAAGGACTCAAGCCTCGGATCTACAACGACCTCAACAAGTTCGGCAAGCGGTGGATGAAGGAACTCCCCTCGGTGGTCTGGAGTCTGAGAACAACGCCGAGCCGAGCCATGGGCTTCACACCGTTCTTTCTAGTCTATGGGGCCGAGGCCATCTTGCCCACAGACTTGGAATACGGTTCCCCGAGGGTGAGGGCCTACACCGACCAAAGCAACTGAGCCAACCGAGAAGACTCACTGGACCAACTGGAGGAGGCTCGGGACATGGCCTTACTACACTCGGCGCGGTACCAGCAGTCCCTGCGACGCTACCACGCCCGAGGGGTTCGGTCCCGAGACCTCCAGGTGGGCGACCTGGTGCTTCGGCTACGACAAGACGCCTGAGGGCGGCACAAACTCATGCCTCCCTGGGAAGGGCCGTTCGTCATCGCCAAGGTTCTGAAGCCCGGAACGTACAAGCTAGCCAACAGCCAAGGCGAGGTCTACAACAACGCTTGGAACATCCAACAGCTACGTCGCTTCTACCCTTAAGATGCTTTCAAGTTGCTCATATACCTCGTTCACACACCAAGTCTGGTCGTCAAGGAAGGGTCAGCCTTGCCTCGGCAAAGCCCGACCCTCCCTCGGGGGCTAGAAGGGGGCAACCCCCTCTGCGTCAAAATTTTCCTCGAAAAAAGAAAAAAAATCTTTTCTGCCAGAATGCCTTTCGTGCTCTTCGACTACTTCAAAAGTGGATCTTGAAAACGATGGAGTACACGTAAGCAGCCAAGGCTGACCGAGCCGAGGGACTCCTACGCCTCCGGGATACGAATACCTCACTCATCACCTTCTGCGATAAGTAACTCACGCTCGGATAAGTGACTCCGCGGACCGAACAAGTCTTCATGCTCGAGAGCTCCTCTGCCGAAATGATTTTTCGGGCCTTCTCGACTGCGTCGGTAACAGAACCCTATGGACGAGTAAGAGCGCGCGTAAGCGGCAAGGTCGACCGAGCCGAGGGATTCCTACGCCTCCGGGATACGGATACCTCACTCATCACCTTCCGTGAAAAGCAACTCTCGCCCGCACAAACAATTCTGTTGCCAACAAATGAGTCCGGATACTCGAAACAAGAGGAAAAGAAACGCAGCTTTACAACACGACGATGGTGTGTTTAGGCCTCGGCGGCCGCAGAAAACATACACACACTACAAGACAACCTGATCCTGCAGGCTCGGACGTCGACAGCCGAAGGGGGCAGCAGCACCCTCGGCGTCAACTACACCTTCAGCGGGGTCTGACCTAGCCTCAGACGGCGACGCGGTCGGAGGGCCCCCACTCTGAAGGACGACATCAGCACCACACCCGGGCCATCGTCGCCAGGGTCCTCTTCAAGAATCCGGCCCGAGCAGGCGGCTCGGCCGGCCACCCTGAGGCCTCGGCCAGCTGTCCCCCAAAGACATCAGCACGGATTGTGGCCTCAGCAGCTCAACTCCGGTGGCGGTTTCGCCAGTGGATGACCCGGCCAGGCTCTGGCCAACCACACCTCCTTTTCGAAGCCAACTCTGCCTTCGTCCGTGCTGACACCGCTACCTCCGGCTTCGGCTCATCGAAGGGCGGCCGAGGGGTTCCTTTAACTAAGCAAGAGGGGCCTTGGACAGCAAGGCCGATCGAGCCGAGGAACTCCTACGCCTCCGGGATATAGATACCTCACTCGTCACCTTTGCACGAGGCAACTCACGCTCGGTGAAGCGGTTCAGATAATCGACAAGGCGAGTCTTAGTGCTCGAAACAAAGAAAAAACACGGCTCCGTGCCGAAAATACATACACGTTCAGGCCTCGACAGCCGCAATGAACAAAACACCGGCACTCAAGGTGCCATTACAAACAGAACTCCAGTTCCAACCCCACAGCAGCAACCATGATCCCAGTACGGACACGGCCACCGGAAGGCTTTCGTTCGCGTCCCTACTCAAGGGACGCGAAACAGACATCAAAGCCAAAGAGCCGGGGGCCGGCCCGTGGGCGGCGCCGATGGCCTCAATGGGGGGGGGGAGCTTCCTCCGGCTGCCACCACATCAGCACGGACGGCGGCGTCCGCCTCTCCACCAACGCCGACGGTCGGCAAGGCGCACCGGCAGGTCCTCACTCCCGTCCTCACCGCGAAAGCGAGGAGAAGGACGGAATGTTGCATCCTAGCTGGACAGCAATAGTTCGCCTTCCCCGGCATGGCTGGAGGATGCCTCCTCCGCAAGGCTGGAGGATGGTTTCCACCACCAGAAGCTGGAAGAGGAGGTGACCAGCCGGCCCGCGCGGGAGGTAGAGCTCCGGCTCAGCCTGGCCTCTGCCCCAGCAAGGATGATGAACATCCTTGGGGCTGAGGGTGGGACCAAGATCGCAGCCCGGCTTGCTCCTCCCCATCGAGAGGCTGGTGGTCACCGTTTTGGGTGACCGCCGGCGAGGGGATGCAGCCGGGCTGCACGATGAAAATCCTTGAAGCCGAACGATGGCCGAAAGGTACCAACTTCCACGAAGTTGCGTTCCTCCGACGACAAGGCGGAAGGATTGCGGGCGTCCCCCATCCGGGGGGCTCGGAAGGTGGAAAGGCACGATGCATGAGGGGAGCGCGAAAGACATGGTTGCCCTCCAAGGGGGTCGCCCCCCTTTTTAAGGCGACTCTCCCCACTTGCGTCCTCAACCGTTGCGGGTTGAGTCTTCTCCAACACGCTCCAAGATTCTCCCCCCCCCACGGCGCGGGGGCTGGGTCCCACACGTCATGCAAGCCGGTTAGGGGGAGAAGAAGCCAAACCGCCGTGCACGCGGTGCATGCAACCACCCGGCGGTTACAAGCACTCCTCCGCTTTCGCCCAGACCAGCGGGTGAAAGGGCGGACAGCCATGCAGGCGGCATGCAACTGTGCCAAGTGGGCGCGCCCCTTCAACTCCAACACGCCCAACACGGCGGTCCAGGCCCACGCGTCATGCAACCGGCATGCCGGTTGCTACGTGCGAGCAACTGCACCGCCACTCGCGCCACTACTGCGCCTCCTCGACTGCGGAGTCAATACCGCGACTCGAGGCAACCCTGCAGTGCCAGCCAAGCGCGACGGTCAAATGCGGTCGAAAATGGGCCGGCAGTAATGGCGGTGACAGGCGGGCAGGAGCAGCGGTCACGTCGTCAGCCAAGCTTACGTCCCATCCAGGGGCAGCGAGAGAGCCCTCTCTCACGGCGTGAAGACGGTGCGCCCGTGATCCGTTCCTCGAACGGCTCGCACACGCGCAACGACCGCCTTGCGGACCGCTCGCCCCATCGCATTAACTCCGCGGCAGGACAGGCGGCGCCTCAGGCGGGAGAAGCAAGCGACGCTTCGCCTTCGCCATAATAACCGTGTCAAAAAAAAGGTACGCCACGTCATTCGACTTCGTATCCTTTTCATTTTCCTCTTTCTCTCTCTTACAACATGGACCGGGAAAGGGGGATACCCCGAAAAGGACCCTTCTCCGTGAAGGAAACAGGCTCCGAGCCTCCCTACTGATCAGAGGTTCGAAGGCTGGCCCCTCGGAGGGGTTCAACGGCTGCCTCAGATCGATTGGGTTCTGCGCCCACTACTGGTCAGAGGTTCGATGGCTGGCCCCTCAAAGGGTTCAATGGCCGCCTCAGGCCACTCGGGCTCCACGCCCATTACTGATCAGGGGTTTGTAGGCTGGCCCTCGAAGGGTTCACAGTCACCTCAGACACGGAGCGAGGGATGACCCTGGGTACGTTCGATACATAACCAAGGCTAGGGCTGCGCTCCCGAGGTACCCTAGTACATTTTCGAGACCAGCGGGAGCGATCTTGTAACGGAATCCCATCAGAGGGAGGCATCAAGCCCTCGGACCCCGTCAAAGGGGACCGGGTCCGGCAGATCACCCGCAGGTACTTTTGGAGCGTGCCTCCGGGCCTCTAGCCGACCCCTAGCAAATGGGGCACGGGCGTCCGCTCCGATTACCCGCCAGCAGCTCACCGGAAACACCATGTTCGGCGCCCTCCGAGGGCAACATGGTGCTTTCTTCCCTCCTTGCGGAAAGGCGACGCATGGGCGTATGTAAAAAAGACGAGTCTGTCCTTGACCGTCCTCTCGCCCTGTGCAGAGGCTCGGGGGCTGCTCTCGCAAACCCGGGTCCGGCCAAACCATTGACAGCGTCAACATACCAGCCCGAGAACTTGGGACCCGACCGTGCACTCGGGCTACGGCCAGCTCGCATGAGGGAACAACTAGACTAGCCGAAGTGTTGTGAAACGCACTAAGACCTCGAAGGAGTAAAACTACTCCTCTGAGGCCTCGGGGGCTACACCCGGCAGGTGCACTCGCGCGCACCCACCGGAACAGAATGCAACCGAAAAAGGCTGGTCCCCTTGCAAAAAAGTGCGGCAAAAGCCTCCAAGCGAGTATTAGTACTCCCTTGGAGGCTCGGGGGCTACTGTCGGGGACCATAATTAGGGGTACCCTCAAGACCCCTAAATCTCAGCTGGTAACCCCCATCAGCACAAAGCTGCAAAGGCCTGATGGGTGCGATTAAGTCAAGGATCGGTCCATTCAAGGGACACGATCGTGCCTCGCCCGGCCTAGCCTCAGGCAAGGGAAGCCGACCCCGGAGAACCTACGTCTCGCCCGAGGACCCCCCCTCCAGCAACGGGCACACTATCGGCTCGCCCGAGGCCCAGTCTTCACCGAGAAGCAACCTTGGCCACATCGCCACGCCGACCGACCAAATCGCAGGGGCATTTAATGCAAAGGTGGCCTGACACCTTTATCCTGACGCACGCCCTCCAGTCGACAGAGCCGAAGTGACCGCAGTCACTTCGCCGCTCTACTGACCGGTCTGACAAGAGGACAGCGCCGCCTGCGCCGCTCCGACTGCTGAGCCAACCGACAGAGTGAGGCTGACAGCAGCCAAGGCCGGCCTCGGGCGTCATAGGAAACTCCGCCTCACCTGACCCTAGGGCTCGGACTCGGGCTCAGCCCCGGAAGACGGCGAACTCCGCTCCGCCCGACCTAGGGCTCGGACATGGGCTCAACCCCGGAAGACGGCAAACTCTGCTCCGCCCGACCCAGGGCTCGGACTCGGGCTCAGCCCCGGAAGACGGCGAACTCCGCCTCGCCCGACCCCAGGGCTCGGACATGGGCTCAACCCCGGAAGACGACGAACCCCGCCTCGCCCGACCGGGGGCTCGACCTCGACCTCGACCTCGGAGGAGCCTCCACCTCGCCCAGCCTAGGGCACAGACCGACCACGTCAACAGGAAGCGCCATCATTACCCTACCCCGAGCTGACTCGGGCTACGGGGAACCAGACCGGCGTCCCATCTGGCTCGCTCCACCATGCGAGTAATGATGGCGCCCCGCATGCCCTATGACGACGGCGGATCTCAGCCCCCTTACGGAAGCAAGAGGACGTCAGCAAGGACTCGACAGCCCCAACAGCTGTCCTCCCGCCAGGCTCCAGCACTCCTCCGACGGCCACGACACCACGCGAACTGGGCGCCAAGACCTCTCCGGCTGCCACGATGGCATGTACTTAGGGCGCTAGCTCTCCACCGCTAGACACGTTAGCACATTGCTACACTCCCCATTGTACACCTGGATCCTCTCCTTACGCCTATAAAAGGGAGGACCAGGGCCCTCTTACAGAAGGTTGGCCCGCGCGGAGAAGGACGGGACGGCGCTCGCGCAAGGCCGCTCGCTCCCACTCCCGCGTGGACGCTTGTATCCCCCTACTGCAAGCGCACCCGACTCAGGCGCGGGGCTAACACGAAGGCTGCAGGATCCACTCTCTCACGCCTGCCTCCCTCCAGCTGCTTCCTTTCCCCCCTTCGCGTTCCGCCTCGCGTCGACCCATCTGGGCTGGGGCACGCGACGACAATCCACTCGTCGGTCCAGGGACCCCCCCGGGTTTCGAAACATCGACAAGGACAATCAAGTTGGTGTCCCCACTAGGAGAGGAAGTGGTGACCGAGTTAGTCCCACCTGAGCCGAAGAAAGGAAGTTGTTATCAGATGGCTGTTGATAGCAGTGAAGCAGACCCAATTGAGATTATCAAGGTTGTGTCCAAGTTCCCAGATGTGTTTCCAAAGGACCTACCAGGTATGCCACCAGAGCGGAAAGTTGAGTTTGCTATAGAGCTACTTCCTGGCACTGCCCCCATCTTTAAGAGAGATTACAGAATATCTGGACCAGAGTTGGTGGAGCTTAAGAAGCAGATCGATGAGTTGTCAGAGAAAGGCTACATCCGGCCAAGCACCTCGCCTTGGGCCGCCCCTGTCCTATTTGTGGAGAAGAAAGATGGCACCAAAAGGATGTGTATCGACTATCGAGCTCTGAATGAGGTCACCATCAAGAACAAGTACCCCTTGCCCAGAATAGAAGATCTGTTCGACCAATTGAGAGGAGCCAGCGTGTTCTCCAAGATAGATCTGAGGTCAGGTTATCATCAGCTCCGGATCCGACCTTCAGACATTCCGAAGACGGCATTCATTACCAAGTATGGGTTGTATGAGTTCACTGTGATGTCTTTCGGTCTAACCAATGTACCGGCCTTCTTCATGAACTTGATGAACAGTGTATTCATGGACTATCTTGACCAGTTTGTGGTGGTATTTATTGACGACATTCTGATTTATTCTCAAAGCGAAGAAGAGCATGCAGATCATTTGAGGATGGTATTGCAGAGATTGCGAGAGCACCAGTTGTATGCAAAGTTGAGCAAGTGTGAGTTCTGGATCAGTGAAGTCCTGTTCTTGGGTCATATAATCAACAAAGAAGGATTGATTGTGGATCCGAAGAAAGTGGTAGACATTCTGAACTGGAAAGCGCCAATAGATGCCCGAGGAATCAAGAGCTTCATTGGAATGGCCGGATATTATCGGCGATTCATTGAAGGGTTTTCGAAGATTGCGAAACCAATGACAGCTTTGCTAGGCAGCAAGGTTGAGTTCAAGTGGACCCAGAAATGCCAAGAGGCCTTCGAAGCGCTGAAAGAGAAGTTGACTACAGCGCCTGTCTTAGTCTTGCCTGATGTGCACAAGACCTTCTCGGTGTATTGCGATACTTGTTACACTGGTTTGGGATGTGTGTTGATGCAGGAGGGAAGAGTTGTGGCTTACTCGTCTCGACAACTGAAGGTTCATGAGAAGAATTACCCAATCCATGACCTAGAGTTGGCAGCGGTGGTTCACGCATTGAAGACATGGAGGCACTATCTGTATGGACAGAAATGTGATGTTTACACAGACCACAAGAGTCTGAAGTACATATTCACTCAGTCAGAGCTAAATATGAGGCAACGAAGATGGTTGGAGCTGATCAAAGACTACGAGTTGGAGATTCATTACCATCCAGGCAAAGCGAACGTAGTGGCAGATGCTTTGAGCAGGAAGAGTCAGGTCAATCTGATGGTCGCTCGTCCGATGCCTTATGAGTTGGCCAAAGAGTTTGACAGGTTGAGTCTCGGATTTCTGAACAACACGCGAGGAGTCACAATTGAGTTGGAACCTACCTTGGAGCGGGAAATCAAAAAAGCACAGAAGAATGATGAGAAGATCAGTGAGATCCGACGACTGATTCTAGACGGCAGAGGCAAAGATTTTCGGGAAGATGCAGAAGGTGTGATATGGTTCAAAGACCGCTTGTGTGTTCCCAATGTCCAGTCTATTCGGGAATTGATTCTCAAGGAAGCTCATGAGACAACTTATTCGATTCACCCTGGTAGTGAGAAGATGTATCAGGATCTGAAGAAGAAATTCTGGTGGTACGGAATGAAGAGGGAAATTGTGGAGCATGTGGCTTGTTGGGACCATGCTTCGTCGCCGAAGGTCCTACAGGAAGAAACAGTTTCGGTTGAAGCTGTCTGTACGCAATGCCGAAGGGTGCCGTCCATGAAGCTTCGGAGTTACAAACCGACTTAAAGATAGAATGACCTTTTAGTCCATAAGAGTTTGAGTCGATGTTGTAAACTTTTATGAGGGGTATGATTGTAATTGTTCACAGGCTGTGTCCTGTGCCTATAAATAGTGAACAATATTCCTTTACTGTTCACGGATTCCTGTAATTGCAATCGCATCACCTAGAAATTATCACTTGTCAAGGCAGAGGTATAAATGTATTTAAATATTATGTTTAAACATTTAAGATTTATATAGCGTAATAAATGATGTCATTTATTTCCAATTTAACTATCTTTAATGCTTTATGTTCTGCGTTATTCTGCATTACCTTCGAGAATTAAATTACGAAGATGATACTTTCGTAATTTTGTTATTATAACCTTCGTCCGAGATTCATCGAATCCTTGGGAAAATAATGTTTCAGCGGACGAAGGACATCGATATTTAATGTTTTATGTTGCCTTGTTCTTAATTCATAGTATTTGAGAACAAGTCCCCAACATTGGCGCCCACCTCCGGTCAACTCACTTCCACTTTTTTGAGCTGATGGCTTCGTTCAACGGTCAAGCTGGAGCTGCTTCGGCCCCGAAGCTAGTACTCCCGATAACAGGTGGTTCATGCTCAGAGCCAGCCAACAAAAAGCAGAAGAAGGAAGCACAGAGAAGGGTACAGCATGTTGGGGTGCAAGGACCCTTCATCAAGTCAAGATGGTCTCACATTCCAATTACCTTCTCCCAAGAGGATCCTCAACTCAAGGATTACCCACACAATGATGCTATGGTTATCTCTTATGTGATCAAAGGATTTCTGGTCCATAATGTTTTGGTTGACACAGGCAGCGCAACTGATATCATATTTGCTAAAGCTTTCAGACAAATGCAAGAGCCCGAAGACAAGATCCATGATGCTACGCACCCTCTTTGTGGCTTCGGAGGACGGCAAATTGTAGCACTTAGGAAGATTACCATGCCAGTAACCTTCGGATTTGTCAACAACACAAGGACTGAGCAAATTGTGTTTGATATTGTTGACATGGAGTATCCTTACAATGCTATCATTGGTCGCGGTACTCTCAATGCCTTCGAAGCAATTCTTCACCCAGCTTACCTCTACATGAAGATACCTTCGGACCAAGGGTCTATTGCTATTCATGGAAGTCAGGAAGCTGCCAGAAGGGCCGAAGGAAATTGGACAGATTCAAAAGCAATCCATAACATAGATGGAGCTGAGGCCTGTGAGCAATACAAGTTCAGAAGGGAAAAAGCTGCTTCAGCTGACCAGCCGAAGCCCATGCTCTTATGTGAGGATATAGCAGATCAGAAGGTGCTATTGGGATCTCAATTGTCTGAAGAGCAGGAAAAAACCTTGATAAGGTTTCTGTTTAACAATAAAGATGTTTTTGCTTGGTCAGCTAATGATCTTTGTGGAGTTAACAGGGATGTTATTGAGCATTCGCTCAATGTCGATCCATCCTTCAGACCCAGAAAGCAGAGGCTTCGGAAGATGTCTGATGACAAAGCCGAAGGTGCTCGGAATGAAGTGAAAAGACTTCTCAGTGCCGGAGTTATTAGAGAGGTAAAATACCCAGAATGGTTGGCTAACACTGTTATGGTAAAGAAGGCCAATGGTAAATGGAGAATGTGTATTGATTTTACTGACCTCAATAAGGCTTGTCCGAAGGACGAGTTTCCATTGCCAAGGATAGATTCCTTAGTTGATGCAGCAGCTTCATCAGAGCTTATGAGTTTGCTGGATTGCTATTCAGGCTATCATCAAATCTGGATGAAGAAGGAGGATGAACCGAAAACCAGCTTCATAACCCCTAGTGGGACATATTGCTACCTTCGGATGTCTGAGGGGCTTAAAAATGCTGGAGGAAGTTTCAGCAGAATGACAGTGAAGGTTCTCCATTATCAGATAGGCAGGAATGTACTAACTTATGTTGATGACATCATTGTAAAAAGCACGAAGCAAGATAACCACATTGCTGATTTACAGGAGACCTTCGCTAATTTTAGACAGGCTGGTTTAAAGCTGAATCCAGAAAAATGTGTCTTCGGAGTAAAGAAGGGGAAATTTCTTGGTTGCCTAGTTTCAACAAAGGGAATTGAGGCTAATCTAAGTAAAATCGAAGCTATACTTCGAATGGAACCACCAAGTACAAAAAAGGGGGCTCAAAGATTGACAGGAAGGCTGGCATCTCTCAACAGATTCATATCCAGATCAGCAGAGAGAAACTTACCATTCTTCGAAGTGCTGAAGTCAGCCGAAGTCTTTCAATGGGGACCAATCCAGCAGAAAGCCTTTGAAGAGTTGAAGCAATATTTGATAGATCTAACAACATTAACTCCACCAACGCCAGGGGCTCCTTTGTTATTATAAGTGGCAGCTTCGCACTCAGCGGTAAGTGCAGCACTTGTCCAGGAGAAGCTCGAAGGCCAAGTGAAGAGGCAGACCCCAATATATTTCATATCCGAGGTTCTTAGTTTATCGAAGAAAAATTATACAGAATTGGAGAAGGTACTGTATGCTGTTTTGATGGCCTCCAGGAAGCTTCGGCATTATTTTCAAGCTTACAACATAATTGTTCCTTCTTCGCAACCTCTGAAGGATATTATGAGAAACCGAGAAGCTACTGGAAGGATTGGAAAATGGGCTGCAGAGCTCAATGAATTTTGTATTGATTATGTTCATAGATCCTCGATTTAGTCCCAGGCGTTAGCAGACTTCATTGCTGACTGGACGCCAGGGGCTCAGGAGGAAGAAACAAATAAAGATGCCGAAGCATGGACAGTGTTTTGCGATGGGTCTTGGGGAACCTTCGGAGCAGGAGCGACTGCTGTGTTGGTTTCACCTTCCAAAGTTAAAACTTGTTATGCGGCAAGACATGATTTTAGTTGCACAAATAATATCGCTGAACATGAAGCTCTGCTCTTGGGTCTTCGGAAGTTAAAGGCAATGGGAATCAGAAGGGCCATTCTTAAAACTGATTCTCAAGTTATTTCTGGTCATGTTGACAAGAGCTATAAAGCAAGAGACCCGAAGCTTGAAAAGTATCTAGATACAGTCCGAAGGATTGAGGATTCCTTCGAAGGTTTCTCTGTCAAAAATATTCCTCGTAGAGAAAATGAATACGCTGATCTATTGGCCAAGTCAGCAGCCCAGGGGCTGCCTATACCTTCGGAAGTATTTTTCGAAACAATAAAAGCACCTTCGGTCGAGCTTCTTGAAAGAGCAATCCTTAATATATCCCTTGTTTATAGCGAGGATTGGAGAACTGAGATCGTCTCTTTCCTTCAGGGTAATTTTCTTTCAGACGGCGAAGCTTATAACAGGAGAATAGAAGCAAGAGCTCGACCATATGTCCTAATAGAAGGGGAGTTATACAAGCATGGGGTCTGTTCCCCATTGCTCAAGTGTTTATCCAGATCCGAAGGTATAGAATTAATGAAGGAAATACATGCAGGCCTGTGTGGATCTCACATTGGATCTAGGCCCTTGCTCGGGAAGGTTTTTCGCCAAGGATTTTATTGGCCAAAGGCAGCTTCGGATGCAGCGGATATAGTCCAAAAGTGCGAAGGTTGTCAGAAATGTGCAAGAGATCAAAAACAACCTTCGTCTTTAACTCAATTAATACAACCCACGTGGCCATTGCAGAGGTGGGGCCTTGATTTGCTAGGCCCATTACCACCAGCACAGGGGAACTTAAGATATGTGGTAGTGGTAGTGGAGTATTTTTCCAAATGGATTGAGGCAAAGCCCTTAGCCACAATAACTTCATTTACTATTCAAAAGTTTTTCTGGCAGAACATTGTTTGTCGCTTCGGAGTGCCGAAGGCCATTACTGTGGACAATGGGACACAGTTTGATTCTGAAGCCTTCAGAGAATTTTGTGATCAAATTGGCACGAAGATCCATTTTGCATCAGTTCGACACCCAGAGTCAAATGGACTTGTCAAAAGAGCTAATGGGATCATAATGACAGGAATAATGAAGTCAATCTTCAACCAGCCCAGGGGAAAATGGCCTGACGAGCTAATCAAAGTGGTATGGAGCCATAATACAACCATGTCAAGGTCAACAGGTTTTACGCCCTTTAAACTATTATTCGGTGACGAAGCAATAACCCCAGAAGAGGCCAAAGCAGGATCAATAAGGATAGTAGCTTCGGCAGAAGGCAAAGACGAAGCTGATTGCTCTGTAGAAAAAGATGCTATTGAAGGGATCAGACTTCAAGCTGTGGAAAACATCAATAAATATCAAGCTGAAACAATAAAATGGCGTGACAGAAAAGTCAAGCTGAAGAACATTGAACCAGGACACTTGGTACTTCGAAGAGTAGCCAACCCTGAGACAGCAGGCAAATTACAGCTGAAGTGGGAAGGCCCCTTTTTGGTAGTATCTTCGTCAAGACCCGGCTCCTACAATTGAAGGATATGGACGGCAACGACATTCCTAGATCATGGAATGCGGATGAGCTTCGACGATATTATGTTTAGCTTGATATAATTTTTTATATTCCTTTTTCGTGGCACCCTTTTCCTTTCCAAAGGGGGAGAAAGGTTTTTAATGGGGCCACAACATGTAATTTTCCTTATTTCAATTTTATGAAAGTGATATCCCCCAGAAAATGTAAATGTAAATGCAAAAGGAAAAAGAAAAGGAAACAGGGAGAAGCTCAAAAGTCGTTCCTAAGGGAATGCAGGGCTTACAGCGAAAAATAAGCGCTGATTCCGCTGAAAGTAAAAGGCGAAGAAGCTCCTAAGGGAGGCTTACAGCGAAAAATAAGCGCTGATTCCGCTGAAAGTAAAAGGCGAAGAAGCTCCTAAGGGAGGCTTACAGCGAAAAATAAGCGCTGATTCCGATGAAAGTAAAAGGCGAAGAAGCTCCTAAGGGAGGCTTACAGCGAAAAGTCAACGCTGAAGGGCCATGATTCTGTATTTTGATATTCATTTGCACAATACATCTCATCATGTCATTTGCATTCATAAACATGCATTTAGACATATATAGAATCATCATTATACCGCACAAAAACACAGATGCTTCGGCGATGAGGAAAAACTCGAAGAAAATTTTTTTTTACGCTTCGTTGTGTACGAAAAGAAGGGAAGGTGTTTTTCGCCTTCGGCTCAAAAGAGAAGTTTCGTCCACAACAAAGCAACTTGTACGCAGATAGCAGAAATAAAATATATTACAAGGTATGTACAAATTTACATGAGTTGTTCCATAATTATATTACAAAAGTTTCTCCAGAATTTTTGCAGGAAAGTATATTGTAAACAACTATCAAGCTTCAGGCTAAGCTTCGTCAAACTTCAACTTCGTCATTCTCCAGCTTCGTCATCCTGCGTATATCGAACAGCAAAATAAGAAAGGTGCAGATTTCAAGGAGAAGGTAAAAGTAACAAAAATAAGTTTCTTACCGGCTTAAGATGACTTCGAGCTTCGTCACCCGCCATTTTTCTCCCGCCATCTACCCAGATCTGGGTCATGAATCTATTTCCAATGCTTCGGGCTAGGCTTGGGATATCTATCAGATCTGATGCTGACAAGCTAAAGTTTGGTCTGTTCACAATATTTCCATGCGTGCAGCCAGCCTTCAGAAAAGCGGTGGCCGTGCCCCGAGAAGCTACCAGGGCGCAGAAGTCGGCATGCCCACCAATAACTTCGTCAAGGGCATCAACCTCGCCTTCAATATATTCTAACGTGCTGGGCAGGTTATCAGCTGAAGGTGTAAATTTTGCAGAGCTGGCTCCGACAGAATGAAACACATCCTTCAGCCGTTGCACGCATCGGCTGCCGAAGCTTAGGCATTTCTCTTGAAGTTCTTTAAAGGATTTCTACAAATTTGAATTTTTATCCACCTCAGTTTTCAGGCTTGCTTCGAGATATTTCTTTTCTTGCTCAAATTTTTCTGACTGTTGGAGCAATTCATTCTTTAAGCTATTATTCTCAGTTTGGACTTCAGCCAAAGAACCCTCCATAGTCTGAATAACAAAATCTTTCTTTTCTAATGCACCTTCGTGCTCTTTGACCATCATTTCAAGATCTTGGATGGTGAAATCCTTCTTTTTCAAATCAGCTTCGTAGTTTTCAACTTTTTCAGCCAAATTTTGGATGACGGCTTTGTTCTTCTCTTCTTCGAGATCTTGTTGCATTTTTAAAACCTTACTTAACAGTATGCTCTGTCGAAAAGATCTTCGTTAGAAAACGACCTAAAAGATAATAATAATAATAAAATAACAAAAATATTTGTTACCTTGAAGTTAGCATAAAGCAAACTTCCGGCGATATGGTGCCGTTGGTAACGACAGAGGTCCACTTCCAGCTTCGGCAAGCCAATGTTTTTGCAGAGAGTTCTAACAATTTTAGCTTCGCTGCGGTTTCGAAGGCACCTCAGTTTTCCTTCGTTAAGCCCACCAAACAGTGTAGCCCCTGGCTTATATCTGCAGTCTATGGCACATCTTTTAAGCTCTACTTTTTCAGCGTCTGTCAGCTCTTGCCCAAGTAAATCTTGAAATTCAAAATCTTCCCCCTCCAAAATGTCTTCAGCTTGTTTTTTCCCCTTTTCAGTGCCTGTGCTAGCCGCGGCCACAGCAGATTCTTCCTCAGTCATTTTTAAGAGTATGTTATCAATAACTTCAAGTGTCTCGTCCAGGTTCAGATCTTCTGTGGCCCCAGTTTCAACTCTGGCAGCTTCGGCTGTGCCAGTTTCAGCTTCGAAGGTTTCCGCTCTGGTGGTTTCGGCTGTGGCGCCTTTAGCTTCGGCAGTTTCGGCAGTCTGGTCAATAGCAATTCTTGATGCCGGTGTCGGTAACGGTGTCCCATGAATTACATCTGCTATTTGAATAATCCTTCGTTTTTTCGGTAGTACAGGACCTTCTTCTGCCGAAGCTGCCTTGTCCTTCTAAAAAAACTTCGTCAGTTCCAACGTCAGTGGACTTAGCTTGACAGGCAAGGGTTCAGTCATTACCTTCATAATCTCTTCTACTTCAACAGCAGAAGGCGTTGCAGGAGTATCTTCTTCTTGAACCAACATTCTTGGTTCTGGAGATGCAGTTTTCCTCTTTCCTGCAGTGGCCACCTTCGGCTCAGGATTCAACTCTTCAGGGCTAAGTTCTGCAGTGGCCCTTTTCTTTTTGGTCACCTTGGCGACCTCTTCATCAGCAGCGCTAGAAATTCTTTTTCGCTTTGGGCCTCCAGCATCTCTGCCCAGGCGATCATAATCAGCATATTCAAAACCTATGGCATCAAGCACCCTGTTCAGCCTTCGCTTCGGCCGAGTGCCGAAGGCTGCTGTCATCAGCTGGTCCTCTTTTTTGGAGTAATTTCCAAGGATTTCATTACTCATTACTTCAATTGTATCAAGCCATTCTTGACAGGGTGCTTTAAAATATTTCTTAAACTTATAATAATAGGGCAGTCGGACAAGCTCCCCTTCTTTCTTTTCTCCTTTAAGCTTCGGCATAGTCCACTCCTTCATAGTCGGAAATACTCTGAAGGCCAGAAATTCCTGCACTAAATCTCTAGTGCCAACGTGTTCTGCAATGATTTTGAATTCAGCCAGTGCGGCCCAAGTTGGACCTTCAGTTGTCATTCTACAACGGGGTATTGTTTCTCCGAAGATCAGTTCAAGAGGGCTCTGTACTAGCTTCTCTCTGTCTTCGTTAACTTTAACATAAAACCATTCTGACTTCCAGCCTGCTGGCCATTTGCTTCGGTAGCTAATCACAGGAAATTTTGTGGTCTTCCGATAGGCAAAATTGTAACAACCAAAATTTTCGTGCAACCCATCCTTTCTGGCCTTAGTCTGGTAATGCAGCTCATGTACTCGACAGAAGCTGTCGACAAACGGCTCCACCGCCTGGCTTCGGAGAGCCCAGATATAAACGCTAAGCCTGACAATGGCGTTAGGGGTCAGTTGGTGGAAAAAGATCCCAAACCTTTGCAGCACATCAGAAATCATTCTATTCAAAGGAAATCTCAACCCAGCTTTTAAAAAACTCTTAAAAATAACTATTTCATCCTTTTCTGGCTTCGGGGTAGTCTCCTCTCCCCCGAAGCGAAGTAGCTTCTTCTCATCTTCTCTGAAATAGCCCGCCTTTACCATTTTGGAGAAATCCGCCTTGGAGATAGTCGACTTCCCGAAGTCCAAATGGCTAGGCTTGCTCGGTACTGCGATATGGTAATCATCGCCAGAATCAGCTTCCTCAATATCTCCTCGTTCTGCTTCGGCAGCAGCTTGTTCTGTTTCGGCAGCAGCCGGTTCTGTTTCGGCAGTAGGGATTCTTTCCGAAGTCACCAATCCAGATCGCTGCATTGCTTCAGAGATAGGAACAGTCTCTGCACCTTCGACTTCGTCTCCCTCGCGCTCAACTCTAGCAGTAGAGCGCAATCTGGCCATTCAATTTTGAATTTCTTGAAAGATTTCTCGGGAACTAAATAACCTCTTCTCCCGAAGCTTCTCTTCTGACGAAGTAGACACCAAATTAGAGCTTCGTCTGAATCCGAGAATCGAGCTTCGGCTATGGTTAAAATTTTTGGCAGCAAAACGGCGCAATAGCAATGAATGCTGTGGTAACTTCACACCTACCTGACTGTTTATATAGCGCTGCAGGTAAGAAGGTGAATCGTCAGGATTTTTACACCAGGCAAACAGCTGCTCGCACCCGCTGCGCGGTGGGCCGCAAAGACCAAAATAGTGAACCTGCATGGTGGGACCGCTACGCGCTCGGAAACTGTATCGTTTCTCGACAACGAGCTCCGGGAAGGTGTTTTTCGGACCTTCGGCTTCCTGAAGCATAGGAGACTTTTTTCACGGATCAAGCTCGTTACGAAAAACGATCTAGCACCGCGAAGGGGCTACTGTTGGGACCATGCTTCGTCGCCGAAGGTCCTGCAGGAAGAAACAGTTTCGGTTGAAGCTGTCTGTACGCAATGCCGAAGGGTGCCGTCCATGAAGCTTCGGAGTTACAAACCGACTTAAAGATAGAATGACCTTTTAGTCCATAAGAGTTTGAGGCGATGTTGTAAACTTTTATGAGGGGTATGATTGTAATTGTTCACAGGCTGTGTCCTGTGCCTATAAATAGTGAACAGTATTCCTTTACTGTTCACGGATTCCTGTAATTGCAATCGCATCACCTGGAAATTATCACTTGTCAAGGCAGAGGTATAAATGTATTTAAATATTATGTTTAAACATTTAAGATTTATATAGCGTAATAAATGATGTCATTTATTTCCAATTTAACTATCTTTAATGCTTTATGTTCTGCGTTATTCCGCATTACCTTCGAGAATTAAATTACGAAGGTGATACTTTCGTAATTTTGTTATTATAACCTTCGTTCGAGATTCATCGAATCCTTGGGAAAATAATGTTTCAGCGGACGAAGGACATCGATATTGAACGTTTTATGTTGCCTTGTTCTTAATTCATAGTATTTGAGAACAAGTCCCCAACATGGCTATGTGTGATAGTTATCGGCGGATCAAGGCAGAGCACCAGAGACCAGCTGGATTGTTGCAACCGTTGCAAATTCCTCAGTGGAAATGGGATGAAATCGGTATGGATTTCATAGTCGGATTGCCTCGCACTCGAGCCGGCTACGATTCCATTTGGGTAGTGGTGGACCGCTTAACCAAGTCAGCCCACTTCATACCTGTCAAGACCAACTACAGCAGTGCAGTATTGGCAGAGTTGTACATGTCTCGAATCGTTTGTCTTCATGGTGTGCCAAAGAAGATAGTGTGAGACAGAGGAACACAGTTCACCTCTCATTTCTGGCAGCAGTTGCATGAAGCCTTGGGTACACATCTAAATTTCAGTTCAGCCTACCATCCGCAGACAGATGGTCAGACCAAAAGGACCAATCAAATCCTTGAAGACATGTTGAGAGCCTGTGCGTTGCAAGATCAGTCCGGATGGGACAAGAGATTGCCTTATGCAGAGTTCTCCTATAACAACAGTTACCAGGCCAGCTTGAAGATGTCACCATTTCAGGCGCTTTATGGGAGGAGTTGTAGAACTCCGTTGCAATGGGATCAGCCTGGAGAAAAGCAAGTGTTTGGGCCAGACATTCTACTTTGAAGCTGAAGAGAACATCAAGATGGTCCGAGAGAATCTGAAGATAGCGCAATCAAGGCAGCGAAGCTATGCAGATACAAGAAGAAGAGAGCTGAGTTTCGAAGTCAGAGACTTTGTCTATCTGAAAGTGTCACCGATCAGAGGAGTCAGAAGGTTCGGAGTCAAAGGCAAGCTAGCACCCCGCTACATCGGTCCGTACCAGATTCTCGCAAGGCGTGGAGAAGTGGCCTATCAGCTCAGCCTACCAGAAAATTTATCTGCTGTGCATGACGTCTTTCACGTGTCTCAGTTGAAGAAGTGCTTGCGGGTGCCAGAGGAGCAATTACCAGTTGAAGGTCTTGAAGTCCAGGAGGACTTGACCTACGTTGAGAATCCAACGCAAATCCTTGAGACCGCGGACAAAGTTACCCGAAGGAAGACCATCAGAATGTGCAAAGTCAGATGGAATCATCATTCAGAGGAAGAGGCAACCTGGGAGCGTGAAGATGATCTGATGGCCAAATACCCTGAGCTCTTTGCTAGCCAACCCTGAATCTCGAGGGCGAGATTCTTTTAAGGGGGATAGGTTTGTAACGCCCCGAATTTCGAGTTGAATTTTTTTCTTTTCTCTATCGCTCGCTAAATTCGGGCGTTACCCCTCTTTCCCATTTCTTTTCGCTAAAACCTCACCCGTCTTCAAAAACTTTAAGTCATGTGATAATAGTAAACCCTAGAGTTATTTTCTTTGATTTGCTGCACCATGCCGAACCATGCATTTTTTTGATTGTTTGAAAGTGTGAAAGCATTCATATAGAAAATAGATATTAGAAAAAAAGAAAAATCTTTTCTTTTCTCTCCCCTCCCTCTCCTCCCCCTATTGGCCCAGCCGTCCCCCCTGGCGCGCGGCCCAGCCGCGCTCCCCTCCCATCCCCCCAAATTTCTCTCCCCTCCCCCGCGGGCCCCGCCCGTCATCCCCCCCCCAAATCCCTCTCTCTCTCCTGCCCTGCCGCCCCGATCCCCCTGCTCGCCCGAACCGCCGCCGCCGCCGACCTCGCCCGCGGTGAGGCCCTCCCTCCCCCTCCCCTCTTCTCCCTCCCCTCCCTCCTCCTTCCCTCGCCCGCCGACGCTCTCCCTCGTCGTGGTCGCGCCCGGCCGCGTCCGCCCTCGGCTCGCCGGCCATGGCGCCCGGCCCTCGGCGCCCTCCCGCGGCGCGGCGAGTCCCGCCCCGCCCGCCCCCGTGCTCGCCGTCCCCGGCCGCGCTCGGCTCCGACCGCCCCGCCCCCCATGCTCGCCGTTCTCGGCCGCGCCCGGCTGTCCCGGCCGCCCCGCCCTCGGCTCGCCGCCCCCGGCCGCGCCCGGCCCGCCCCGGCTGCGTCCGCCCCGGCCGTGGCCTCGCCGGCCATGGCGCCCGCGCGGCGAGTCTTGTCCCGGCGCGCTCCCCCGCCCGGCCTCGGCCCCGTCGTGGCCATGGCGCGTGGCCATGGCGCGCCCGCCCTTGCTCGCCTGCTCGTGCTCGCCCGCCTACCCCGGGTGTCCTGCTCGCGTCGTGACGGCCCCGACGCGGCCTCGAGCTCGGCATAGCGTGCCTATGGTGCGCGGCCTTGAGCTCGGCCAGCGCGCGGCCCCGACGTGTGCACGACTAGTTCGCGGCGCGTGCGTGCGGCCTTGCGCGCTGCTCGCGTAGTGCGCGGTGCTTTGGCACGGCTCGCCGTGCCCTTGTCTACCCCTAGACGTGCCCGTCTACCCCCCCCCCCCCCCCCGGTATATTTTTTGCACGCTAATCACATTGTTCATGTTAATGAAATAGGAAACTCAATTTGGAAATTAGTTACGTTAGTTAATTCATATAGTTAATCGTCTGTCTCATTTAATGATGACCAACTAAAAGTGGTTAAGTTTCTATTAGTGCATGTAGCTAATCCTTTTGTTAGAACTAAGTGGAACTAGAGCACGTAACGTCTAGTTATTCGTCCACCCATAATGCGCCTCGAGCATAAGCCTTAACCCCTGCGAGACCTTTCCCCCCGTCTCTTTCTAGCCATGGCAAATGCAATATCGTATGTCATATTCTATGCGTGTTAATCTACTTGTTCTCTCGTATGGTGTACTGCTTGTTTCCTAATTTGAATGGATGGATGTATGTATGTTTGCACTCGCGTAGAGCACGATTTGGTCGAGGAACCCGAAGAACTCATAGGAGAAGCCCCTGAGCAGCAGTCGGTTGGTGGAGGCAAGTGTCCCTTGACCTATCTCTGTCCTATTCATTCTTTAATTCACTTCCCGCATTACACATTTATATCTAAGGATTTACTAGCTTTTGTTATACATGTCCTTGTTTACCTATTTGGGTTGGATTATTATTGCTTAGTCTTATGCTATTGCTCAACCCTAATCAATGAACATGATGAGAATTATCAATGATACGTTGTTTTCCCCTCTTTTATTATGATGTTATACTTGTGACCTCCAAGGGGGCTCGAGCGGTTTCTCGAGTGCCTCTCCGTAAGGACCTGTTCGTTGGATGACCGCCCGGGAAAACAGTGCAACCATGAGGGTGGAATGGGACGCCCTTAGCTGATTAATTAGAGGAACCAGGGTGTAGTTCGCTTAGCCGCCGTGCCGTCAATGGGGCTCGGTGTATGCGGCTCGCTCTGCCAAGGTTGATTTGTCCCTTGGGGAGGAGTGCGGTATATTTAGGAAACCTAACGGGCGGCTACAGCCTCGGGGAATCTTTGTAAAGGCTACGTAGTGAGACCCTGCCTACTCACCTTGCGAGTGTTCAAGGGTCCGTACAACCCGAGGCAAAAAGGGAATCACATCTCATGGGTAAAGTGCACAACCTCTGCAGAGTGTTATGAAACTGATATATCAGCCGTGCTCGCGGTTATGAGCGGCCAAGGGAGCTCCAGTGATTAGTGGTACCTGATCAGAGATGTTCGGATTACAGGTGACAATGAGACTGATGGTTCCTGGTTTTGACTCTGGTAATGGTAAGTGGTACTCTTTCTGTTTGGAAAGGAGTACATTTGGGTTAATAACGTGGGTTAACTCTAAAACTTGGCCTTTTCTACTAGTAATAATAATCTGACCAACTAAAAGCAACTGCTTGACTTGACTTACCCCCACATAAAGCTAGCCCACTACAGCCAAACAGGACACTTGCTGAGTATGTTGATGTGTACTCACCCTTGCTCTACACGCCAAACCCGCCCCCTTCCTCAGGTTGTCCACATTGCAACCACTGCTCAGGAGAAGACGAAGCCGTGGAAGGAGACTTCCAGGAGTTCCAAGATTACGACGAGTTCTAGGCGTGGGTTAGCGGTAACCCCCAGTCGGCTGCCTGTGAAGGCCGCATTTATCTACATTTCTTTTCCGCACTTTGATTTATTGTAAAGACTATGTGGATGTCTCAGACATATGATGTAATCGACTACTATTTCCCTTTTTAATACTATTTGAGCACTGTGTGATGATGTCCATGTTATGTAACTGCTGTGTACGTGAATTGCCCTAAACCTATCTTCAGTGGTGTAAAATAGTGGATGCGAAATTGTAGATAACACTGTTTGCTGAGTGAAGTTGGAAATAGAAAATGAGATAAGATAGAGGATTTGTGGGAGATAGCCTAAGACTGTCTCCAGCCGATAGTGTACAATAGGGAATACGAAACTTTAGATGATACTGTTTACAGAGTGAAGTTTGAAATAGGGAATACGATAGAGAATGAAATAGAGGATCAGCTGGAGATAGCCTAAGTATCTACTTCAATCGTTATTAGAGCATCTCTAAAATACTAGCCAAATGACTCGTCAAGCTAAAATTTAGATATTTAACAGCAAAATAACTTTTTAACAGACTAGCCATCTAACTAGCCAAGCCATCCGGCTCTCCAAATTGCCCCCATCGCTAGCCAAACTTAGCTAGCCACTCCAACTAGCTAAACTAAGGCCCTGTTTGGGACAGTTTCAGCTCTAGGAAATTTGGTGGAGTTGGTGGAGCAGGTCATTAGATGCTCTAGAAAATAGTGGAGCCAGAGTTGTAAGCCTTTAAAAAACATTTAGATAAATCATTTTGTTTATTATTTAGATTAAAAATATTTTTATAACTATTAAAATTAATATTATAAACAATAACTCCACATTAGAGCCGGAATCTAGAGTCATTTGAAACACCTCCTAAATTATATGTTAGAGAGTCCTACATATATAGTTTAATGTTTATAAAGAAATAAATAAAAAGTCAAAAAGAGAATCTTCATATACTCTTAGAGTACGTAGCATAATACTCTCAATCCTATATGGCTAAAGCAGATTATTCTCAGCTTGGAGCCACTCGGCATAGGCAGACAAGCAGAAGATGGTGGAACCTACAAGAAGACAAAAGAAGTTTGCCGAGTTGCATGTAGCCACGTCCATAGAAGCTTTCCTCTCTCTCTCTCTCTTTTGTTCGTTTCTTAAGGCCTAAGTAACATGTGTGACATGTCCCACTGCCTACCAAGCTGCAGAGGTGAAACGTGTTTCGCTGGCCTTTGTGGGGGGTCCAGTGCTGTCTGCGCTCTCGCTCGGATTATGCTAACCGCGTCTAGATCGCATCGCATCAATGGTGTACTAGCTATTTCAACCTAAGCTCATGAGTATTCTTTAATTTTCCATCCGCGACGTGTAGGTCATACTCCTATAACAATCAAAAATTGAAATTTTAATTTGCACGCTATTTATTGCATTATCTAGGTGCGTTCCTAACTATTTTTTATCTAGCTAGGTGCCGGTAATAACTGCCCTTCATCATAACTATTGAAATTAGTAGTGGGTCGTTATCTTAGCCAGAGACAAAGTAGATTTTTTGGCATAGGATTTTAGGAGCACCGATCCAATAATAGCTAAAGAGCAACTCTAAGGAGTCCTAATTTAAGCCCCTAAATTCCGTTTTTTAACGATTAATTTGGTATGCCTAGGTCCTGAACAAATTGTTGCTTTATAACAAACGGAAACCCGATGTTTAGCGACTAATTCTGTTTTTCGGTGTTCCAAGATTTCCTCTGATTCCACAAACTAACCCCACGGACGTCCTCGTCAGGGCATGTTTGGTTCACGGGTTTTCATTCCATATGGGGATTTAATCCATGGAGGGATTAAGTGAATCTTCTTATTATCACTTAATGAAATAGAAATAGAGTCAAATCTTTTCCTATAAATGATTTTGGTGGTTAAATACCCAACACAAATATTGGACTAACTAGTTTGCTCTAAAATATGTATTCTACAGGTACATAAATGTTCAACACAAACCAATAAAAAGATCAAGTTAGGGTTTAAAAGAAAGGAGCAAAAGAAACCGAAGAGAATCCTGGTCTGGCGCACTTAGAGATGGCAATGGGTACCCGAAACCCAAAACCCGATGGGTTTTTACCTCATTAGGGTACGGGTTTGGGTCAATTTTCATACCCATGGGTTTGTTAATGGGCATAAATCTGTACCCAGCGGGTTTATGGGTACGGGTTTGTTCCTATAGTACCCAAACCCGTGAACCCGTGGGTTTTTTAAACCCGACCAAACCTAGTGCATATTGTCATTTTATTTTATAAACGAACAACAAACTTGTTATTCCTTATTTACTTCATAATTTTTATCAATTGGTGAATGTATCATTAGTCGGTGAGAGTGTTGCTTGCTTGCTATTATAGTTTTTAATAGCGTTATATATGTGGTGGATGGATAACTTAGTGCAAGGTCACTTAATTATACAACTTGTTGGGGACTTGTTCTCAAATGCTTCGGATTAAGAACAAGGCAACATAAAAAGTGTTAAATGGTAAAGTCCTTCGTCCTCTGAAACATTATTTCCCTTCGGGATATAATGTATTTCGGACGAAGGTGACAAACAACATACCTTCGTAAGCACAATAAACGATGATGAAGAACTTATATGTAACATAAGAAGTAATATAAACATTTAAATATTATCACAACGTCATTTCTATTTTATTATCATAGAAAAATAGAAATGATTTCAGATTACAAGTGTACCTTCGGATTGCAGGAAGGCAAAAGTATAAGGATGACGCAAAAGCAAATGCCAAGTCAGCGTGAACAGTACGGGAGTACTGTTCATCTATTTATAGGCGTGGGACGCAGCCCATGTAAAATTACATTCATGCCCATTACATTTGCTAATGACTTATGGGAATCTATTAAGGCCTAAGTAGTCTTTTCATCTTTAAGTCGGTTCCCCTTTCTGCTATCGCGACGAAGCTTTCCTGCGCATAGCTTCGGCTATGCACCATCCTTCGTACAGCTTGGTAATCAGTCCGTCCTTCATCTCAATCCCCCTTCGTCTGGCTTAGGCTTCGTCCTAACCATACTCCATGTTCATAATCTGAGTCCGAAGATACCTGTTCATATAATTCACTTGGAAAACATTGTCAAATCATGTTTTTGAGGACCTTCGGAGGATGAAGGCCCCCAACAGTAGCCCCTCGCAATATTAATTTGTTAGTGATAAATTCAGATTGCGATATGGACGAAGGCCTTAAGCCGAAGGTCCGAAAAAACACCTTCCCTTTGCTAGAATAGCAAAAGTCACTGACACGCGGGACCACACAGTTTCCGTCATATCGAGTGTATAAATAGGAGCCCGCCACAATTTATTTGGCACGCTCTCTTTGCCATCTGTTTTGCCTGCTTATAAAGCTTTCTGCCCAAAAATATTTGTTTTATTTCCTAGTTTTAAGCTTCGGAAGCGAAAAGTAAGATTTCCGAAGGGATGTCTGAGGAGAAGAAGGCTGCTGTCGAAATGAAGCTAAGTCTCTCTGAAGAGAAAAACCTGGGCTTTCTTGAAGCAATGTCGAAGACCAATACAGAAAAGATCACCAAAGAGATTTTAGAAGGTTTATCTGAAGATACTGGTGACAGCGACAGTTATGATGTAGAAAGCGGCGGGGGAGAGTCCGAAGATCGACCATGGCGGCCAAGTCACTCGGTTTTCGGGAAAACCACTATTAAGCAGAGTCATATTGACAATATGAGGGGGAGATATTTTCGAGATGTATCTATTGTGAGGGCTGATGTTGGAGAAAAAACCTCTCCTACCCCCGAAGAAAATGAGGTCGTGATCTTCCGAAGCTTTCTCAAGGCTGGGCTTCGGTTCCCCCTAAGCAGCTTTGTTGTTGAAGTCCTGAAGACATTTCAAATCTACCTCCACCAAATTACTCCCGAAGCTATCATAAGAATGGGAATCTTTGTCTAGGCTGTGAGAAGCCAAGGTTTAGAACCAAATGCTAAAAGCTTTTGCAAAATTCATGAGTTGGTATATGAGACGAAGCCCTGGGGGAAAGAACAATATCACAACAACTTTGGTTGTTACAGCTTCGGTGCCCGCTCCGGGTCAAGCTGCCCCGTGCCAACCTTTCGGAAGAGGTAGCCCGGTGCCTGGATGACAGAATGGTTCTATGTAAAGAATGACTTGACAGCGCAGGAAGATGTTAAGGGTATCATTATGCGCCCTATCTGGCAACGCTTCAGACTCCGAAAGCCGAAGGTTGAAATGGATGAAGCGGCCGAAGAATGCCAAAGAGCCTTCGGCGTAATCTGCTCTTTTATTGGGACAAGGGATTTGGTCCAAGAGCATATTGCCTTCTGAGTTTGGCCACTTGCAGGAAAGTGGGAAATGCCGAAGGAGACCATCAAAGAGTCTGACGAAGGTGGACTGGTCAGACTAAAATACACATTCAAATACGGAGATAAGTTTGTTGAACCGGATGATGACTGGTTAAAAAGTATTGAAACCGTAAGTGACGAACTGCTTGGGGTATACTCGAAGGCCGAGAATACTGCATTATCAGCAACCTTCGGAGGCCGAAAGAAAAAGAGGCTCAACCGGGTATTTGATGCAATCGGGTTTGTCTACCCTGACTATCATTATTCGGTGCCAGGCCACAAAAGAAAAAATACTTCTCCTGCAAAAGAAGTTGCCTCAGGTGCTTCTAGTGAGCCAGCGCCGCAAAGAAAAAAGATAAAGGTGCTCACCCACCGGGCACGTTTTATTGAATCGGCCACAGTGCCTGAGTTTATTGGTGAAGTCTCTTCGGCCACTGAAACTACAGAACCAGCTCCAGTGCCGAAGATCGAAGAAAAAACTGAAGCACCTTCAGCAGAGAAGGCAGAAAAACCGAGAATTGAAGGACCAAAAATATTGGAAATCTTAAGTCCTTCAGCAAGTGTTGAGACAATAAAAAATCAAAAGGGCCCATCGGTGACCCCGAAAAGAAAAAGAATGGTGAACGTGCTAGATGTTTTGGAGACAATTAAGTCTTCAAGCACAACTCCGAAGAAGACTGTTGAAACTTCCAAAACGGAAACTGAAATCTTTGCTGCTGAAGCTCCAAGGCAACAATCTGAAACTGAAGCTGGACCTTCAGAGCCCACGAAGGTAAAACCCTTGGAAACCGAGGAAGAAAAAATGATGGAGCCAATTTTAATTGAAGAGATCAGTACTGCTGCCCCCGAAGCATCCCCCAAAGTCCTTGATTATATTGTTCGACATGCTTCGGGGAAGAAGTTAACAGAAGAAGAAATTTTTGAAGCTAATCACTATGCAAAAGAATTGAAATATCCAAATGGGGCCTTAGTATTCAATGGGACAAATGAAGAAGATTTCCTATACTGCCTCCCAGATGACAAGGAATTATCCGTCTGCCGGGAAATGGCCCGAAGCATGGGGTTTCCGAAGCTGGAGGCTGGCCTCTGCGCGATGACAAAGGACGATCTTGCAGATAGCCTTGCATACAATAGCCTGAAGGTACGAGAACTGCGCGTTTGGAGACTTTATGATTTGAAATCTATTCTTTTATTCTTATACCAACTCTTATACATATAGGGTTTAATACTAAGCAACGCGCTGAGAGCGCAAAAGAATGCCGAAGACGAGAGCTATGAAATTGCCTTCAACAACCTTCGAACAGAAGTTATCAAACTGAGAAACGAGGTCTTAGAAAAGGACAAAATTCTAGTTACATTGGTGGATAAAATAAAGGAGGACGAAGCTGCCTCTAAAGCACAAGCTGCAGCTCAAAAACACGAGATTGCCGATCTTCGGAAGCAATTAGCCCGAGCTAAAGAAGAACGCATACTTGAAGAAACGAGGCGGGAATGTAGCGACCAATGGGCCAATCATTTGGAAGGAACCGTTGAAGAGCTTCGGTCTTCTAAGAAAAGGTGCTACGAAAAATCCATGGAATGTGTAAAGAAGATAAAAACCAGCTTCGCCAGTGTTGGCGCATTTTCGAGTGAAGAAGACTTTGTGAGAGGTAACCCAGAAGGACCGATCGAATGGATCAGCCACGAAGCTGAAGCCTTCGAAGAAATTCTAAACAGTCGTGGAGACATTTGTGCCTTCTCGGGTGCCAGGGGGATTGCTACTATGCTGGAGAAAAAAGGCTGCGATCATGTTAAGGTTCTTGCACAATCCGAAGCCAGCTTATCCCCTGAAGATATTAAAGACCCCTCGGCCGAAGCTAGCCAGGCTGGTGGAAAATTTTTCACCGACGTCTGGGACAATGGTGGCCGAGAAATGGCCCGAGAAATTATTCAGAGAAGTGAAAAAGGCATCCATGATGCTAGAAAAGTAGCAGAGGCTGCTGAGAAAAGCGCAGAGCCCGAAGGGCAAATAGGTATTAACTAGTGGTTTTTATTGTGTTGTAATTTTTAAATTTCAAACTTTGTTCGTGATTTGTAATAGCAATGTAGTCGTATCCTGTTCTCCCTCAGATTCTGCTAAAGCGTCTCCGGGCCCTCACCCGAAGGAAGACGATGAAATCAAAAAGATAGCCGAAGCTATCATGGATCAAGTTGTCAATCAACTTCTGAACGAAGCTGCTGAAGTAGTACTTAGGGAAGACTAGGTGTTATTGTAAAAATATTTGAAATATAATATGTGTGGTATCTTGTAACCCTGAATGTAATATATTTGCTTTTAATGATTCGATTCTTTACGATGCATGAAACTTTACATACGTACCGTTTTTGAGCCTTCGGCGAAAAAACACCTTCCCTTCTTTTCATGCTTCGTGAAGATAGAAAAACTTTTATGCATCACAACAATGTCCATAGTGCTCTGATGAAGAATATCCAAGCTTCGTGAAAACATTCTCCGAAGCTATATTCCGAAGATCAATATTGTATTCCCTTGTGACTTAGCACGATTTTCACTTTCTCAAAGCATTCTTCCGAAGGTCGATACTGTGTCCCCTTCTTTTGCCATATGCAACATGATGTATGATGCTTATGCTATGCAAAATGATGTGATGATGTTATGTTATGTAGATGACATTTGTTCCGAAGATACACACACATCCCCGTAAAACACACAATCTTTTTGTATCAGCGCTGACTTTTCGCTGTAAGCCTCCCTTAGGAGCTTCTTCGCCTTTTACTTCAGCGGTATCAGCGTTTATTTTTCACTGTAAGCCTCCCTTAGGAGCTTCTTCGCCTTTTACTTTCAGCGGTATTCGCGTTGACTTTTCGCGCTTCACCTTTTACTTAGGCGGTATCAGCGTTGACTTTTCGCTGTAAGCTCTGCATTCCCTTTGGAACGACTTTGGAGCAGAAAACTTACACTGCGCTCCCTTTGGAACGGCTTTTTGTGACTTCAGCAAACTTACTCTGCGTTCCTAAGAACGACTTTTTGTTGCTTCGAAGGATTTTTGATAATTCGAAGGTCCTCCTTGTTATCGCAAATCTTTAAGCTTCAGCAACTTAAGCCTGTGGAGAAAATACATTTTCCTTGTGGCAAACAACGAAACTATTACATGAAAACTAAAAAATGTCCTTTATTACACAGAAAATAAAACTGAATGAAAAAGACTGCTATCAAGGTAGGATACTTGTCAATAGATGTGCTTCGACTCTGGCACAGTGCTGTTGACTGTGCGAGCTTCGGACTGTTCTCTGAAGTCCCTTTGGCGTGGAGCATATTGGCTCCCTTCTGGCTGTTGGCCTTGTTGCAGCGGTGGTGGAGGCGGAGGCTGTTGCCAGGAAGCTTGAGGTTGACTCGCCGAAGCAACAGAAACTGCAGGGTGGTTGCCTACATATTCTGGGATGTAAGGTGAATGATACGAAGCAGTGTGCATGACCTGCTTCGGCTGAGCCTGTTGTGCTGCAGCTTCGGCTATTTCCTTTTGCTTCTGGATGGTAACATGGCACATCCTGGTGGTATGGCCTTTGCTCTCACCACAAAACAAGCAAAAAATTCTTCTTGGTTGATCTCCAAATCTTCCGCCGAAGCCCCTGGCGCCTCTGCCTCTTGGAGCTGGTGGTCGGAAGGAGCCTTGCTGTTGCCCCGAAGCCTGTGAGGAGCACTGTGGCCTTTGCTGCTGGCTCCCCCTATCATCATTTTGAGTAGGATTGTGAATTGACCTAACGTGCCTCGGATAGAACCTCCCTCCGAAGCCCCTGGTCATTTCAGAAAACCTGAAAGCCTCCTCCCTTCTTTGACGAAAATCATTATCGGCCCGAATATACTCGTCCATCTTCTGGAGCAGCTTCTCCAAAGTTTGAGGAGGCTTCCTAGCAAAGTACTGAGCTGAAGGTCCTGGCCGAAGCCCCTTGATCATGGCCTCAATGACAATTTCGTTGGGCACTGTTGGTGCCTCTGCCCTCAAACGCAAGAACCTTCGGACATACGCCTGAAGGTATTCTTCGTGATCCTGGGTGCACTGGAATAGAGCTTGAGCAGTGACTGGCTTCGTCTGAAACCCTTGGAAGCTGGTTAACAACAAGTCCTTCAGCTTTTGCCATGAAGTGATCGTTCCTGGTCGAAGGGAGGAATACCAGGTTTGAGCAACACTCCTGACAGCCATAACAAAAGATTTGGCCATGACTGCAGCATTGCCACCATACGAAGATACTGTTGCTTCATAGCTCATCAAAAACTGCTTCGGGTCTGAGTGGCCGTCGAATATGGGAAGCTGAGGCGGCTTGTAGGACGGAGGCCAAGGTGTAGCCTGCAGCTCAACGGACAGAGGAGAAGCATCATCAAAAGCAAAATTTCCATGGTGGAAATTCTCATACCAGTCATCTTCGTTGAAGAAGCCCTCCTGATGAAGGTCTTTGTGCTGCGGCCTTCGGTTCTGCTCATCCTGAGTAAAATGACGAACTTCTTCAGAGGCTTCGTCTATCTGCCTTTGCAGTTCAGCTAGCCTGGCCATCTTTTCCTTCTTCCTCTGCACCTGCTGATGAAGCATCTCCATATCTCTGATTTCTTGATCTAGCTCATCCTCTTGAGGCGTCGGGCTGGCAGCCTTCGTCTTCTGGCTTCGAGCCTCCCGAAGAGAGAGAGTCTCCTGATTGGGGTCCAGCGGTTGCAGAGCTGCAACCCCTGTTGCTGAAGCTTTCTTCAGTGCCATAGCGAAGGTTTATGGTTGCCGAAGGTGTTCAAAAACTCAAAGAGTGGAAGTGAGTTCACCGGAGGTGGGCGCCAATGTTGGGGACTTGTTCTCAAATGCTTCGGATTAAGAACAAGGCAACATAAAAAGTGTTAAATGGTAAAGTCCTTCGTCCTCTGAAACATTATTTCCCTTCGGGATATAATGTATTTCGGACGAAGGTCACAAACAACATACCTTCGTAAGCACAATAAACGATGATGAAGAACTTATATGTAACATAAGAAGTAATATAAACATTTAAATATTATCACAACGTCATTTCTATTTTATTATCATAGAAAAATAGAAATGATTTCAGATTACAAGTGTACCTTCGGATTGCAGGAAGGCAAAAGTATAAGGATGACGCAAAAGCAAATGCCAAGTCAGCGTGAACAGTACGGGAGTACTGTTCATCTATTTATAGGCGTGGGACGCAGCCCATGTAAAATTACGTTCATGCCCATTACATTTGCTAATGACTTATGGGAATCTATTAAGGCCTAAGTAGTCTTTTCATCTTTAAGTCGGTTCCCCTTTCTGCTATCGCGACGAAGCTTTCCTGCGCATAGCTTCGGCTATGCACCATCCTTCGTACAGCTTGGTAATCAGCCCGTCCTTCATCTCAATCCCCCTTCGTCTGGCTTAGGCTTCGTCCTGACCGTACTCCATGTTCATAATCTGAGTCCGAAGATACCTGTTCATATAATTCACTTGGAAAACATTGTCAAATCATGTTTTTGAGGACCTTCGGAGGACGAAGGCCCCCAACACAACTTATTATTTGTATTTCATTCTCTCTACTAATAATTTTTATACCAAATCATGAACTCGTTGTTCATTACATAGATTTTGGATCATGATATCATTAATCATTACGATACTTATTGATTATGAGAAGAACAAGTATATTGGAGATGAAACCCGCGGGTAACCCATGGGTACCCGTTAACCCGATGGGTACGGGTTTGGGCAAAATCTCAAACCCGTCATGGGTACGAGTTTGGGACGGCAAAACCCAGCGGGTTTGTACCCGTTGCCATCTCTAGGCGCACTGGACTGTCCGGTGTGCCGCCGGACAGTGTCCGGTGCACCAGGGCCGATCGACCTCAAACTCTTCACCTTCAAGTTTCTGTGGCCGCGCTCCGCTATAATTCACCAGACTGTCCGGTACGCCATCGGACTGTCCGGTGCATTAGCGGAGCAACGGCTATCCAGCGCAACGGTCGTCTGCAAAAGCGTGAGCAGTGCATGAACAGTGCGCGCAGAAGTCAGAGCAGGCGTCAGAGGCACACCGAACAGTGAACAGTACCTGTCCGGTGCAGCACTAGACTGTCCGGTGCGACATGAAGTCAGCGCTCCATCGGTCAGAATCTTCAGAACCCTAATGGTTAGGTGACATGGCTTAGAGATGGCAATGGGTAAATACCCACTGGGTATCACTATTCCATACACATACCCACGATAAAAAAATCCCGTCGGGTTACCCATATCCACTGATGGTTATAGATTTACCCTCATACCCATACCCATGTGGGTACGGGTTATCCGTCGGGTAACCCATACCCACAAAGATTCAAGCATCGTTGGTGGGTGCCTGTGAATCTACGATCTGTGAAGTCATGCGTCGTGCCTGTGAGCGGCGGCCGCCAGCCGACTGTGCAGCCTGTGTTGTGTGTGCTACGCTACGGTAGAAACTAGAAAGTAAAAATCATATATGGTTCTTAGGGTTTCATTTGTTTTGGACTTTTGGGCTAGCGGCTGACCCAAGTACCCAACAAGCAAGTAGGCAACAACCCAAACTCATGTTTTGATAAAGATTATACTAGGTATTTTATACCCGCGGGTTAATGGGTATGGGTGACGACAAAACGTTCTAATACCCGTTTACCCATTGGGTGAAGGTTTTTCCCCAATAAGATACCCATGGGTAGAATATTTAGTCCATATACATACCCTAATAGAGTAAATACCCATCGGGTATCGGGTCATGGGTACCCATTGCCATCTCTACGTGGCTGGCGCACCGGACAGTGTCCGATGGCGCACCGGACTGTCCGATGCGCCCTTCGACAGACAGCCTCCCCAACAGCTATGTGGTGGAGCTAGTGCAATCAATACAAAACACAATTCAAAAGAATCAAAGCCTCTCCAAGTCCCAAATTCACTCCAAACTCCTAGTGACTAGAGAGAGAGAGTTTTGCTCGTGTTCTTTGAGCTCTTGTTCTTGGATCGCTTTCTTCTTCCTCATTCTTGTTCTCTAAGTGACTTGTAATCAAAGCAAGATACACTAAGCTTGTAGTGGTCCTTGCAGGGTCTAAGTGACCCATTTGATTAAGGAGAAAGCTCACTCGGTCTAGGTGACCGTTTGAGAGAGGGAAAGGGTTGAAAGAGACCCGGTCTTTGTGACCACCTCAACGGGGACTAGGTTCTCAAGAACCGAACATCGGTAAAACAAATCACTGTGTCATCCGCCTTATTTCTTGGTTGATTTGTTTTTGCCCTCTCATTCGGACTCGGTTTTAATTCTAACGCTAACCCCAGCTTGTAGTTTGTCTTTTAAGTTATAAATTTCAGATTCTGCCTATTCACCCCCTCTAGGCAACTTTCAATTGGTATCAGAGCCTGGTACTTCATTAGAGTCTAACCACTCGAAGTGATGTCAGGAGATCATGCCAAGAGGGAGATCATGACCGACGAGAAGTCCACAAGCCACGGGAAGGCTCCATCAAGGGAGTCCGGCAACAAGCTCAAGGAGGGATCGCCTCCTCACAAGTCGCATCCGAGTAGCGACAAGAAAAAGAAGATGAAGAAGGTGGTCTACTATGAGACTGACTCTTCATCGCCATCCACCTCCAGCTCCGACGCGTCGTCCGTCACTTCTAAGCGCCATGAGCACAAGAAGTATAGTAAGATGCCACTTCGTTATCCCTGTATTTCTAGACGCACTCCTTTACTTTCCGTCCCACTAGGCAAACCACCGGTTTTTGATGGTGAAGATTATTGTATGTGGAGTGATAAAATGAGGCATCACCTAACCTCACTCCACGCTAGCATATGGGACATTGTTGAGTTTGGAGCGCAGGTACCATCGGTGGGGGATGAAGGCTATGATTCGGACGAGTCGCGCAAATCAAGCACTTTGACTCCCAAGCAACTACTATACTCCTCGCCTCCTTGTGTTGAGAGAAGTATAATAAAGTGCAAGGGTTGAAAAGCGCCAAGGAGATTTGGGACATGGTCAAGACCGTGCACGAAGGAGACGAGGTGACCAAGATCACCAAGCGGGAGACGATCGAGGGGGAGCTCGGTCGATTCGTCCTCAACCAAGGAGAGGAGCCACAAGCCATGTACAACCGGCTCAAGACCTTGGTGAACCAAGTGCGCAACCTCGGGAGCACCAAGTGGGATGACCATGAAATGGTCAAGGTTATTCTTAGATCACTTATTTTTCGTAATCCCACTCAAGTTCAATTAATTCGTGGTGATCCTCGATACAAGTTAATGTCTCCCGAGGAAGTGATAGGAAAGTTTGTGAGCTTTGAATTGATGATCAAAGGCTCCAAACAAATCATCAACTTGGAGCAAGGCGGCACCTCCACACCCGAGGTGCAACCCGTCGCATTCAAAGCGACGGAGGAGAAGAAAGAAGAGTCTACACCAAGTAGGCTCCCCATCGACGCCTCTAAGCTTGACAATGAGGAAATGGTGCTTATCATCAAAAGCTTTCGCCAAATCCTCAAGCAAAGGAAGGGGAAAGATTACAAGCCCCATTCTAAAAGGGTGTGCTACAAATGTGGTAAGCCCAGTCATTTTATCGCTAAATGTCCTATGTCTAGTGATAGTGGCAGGGGCGACGATAAAAGGGGAAAGAAGGAGAAGAAGAGATACTACAAGAAGAAGGGTGGCGATGCCCACGTGTGTCAGGAATGGGACTCCAACGAGAGCTCCACCGACTCCTCCTCCGATGAGGATACCGCCAACATCACCGTCAACAAGGGCCTCCTCTTCCCCAACGTCGGCCACAAGTGCCTCATGGCAAAAGACGGCAAAAAGAAGAAGGTAAAATCTAGAGCCTCCACTAAATATACAATATCTAGTGATGAGGGTAGCTCTAGTGAAGATGAGGATGATTTGCTTAACCTTTTTGCCAACCTTAACATGCAACAAAAAGAAAAATTGAATAAACTGATAGGTGCTATTCATGAGAAGGATGAATTTTTGGATAGCCAAGAGGAATTCCTTATTAAGGAAAACAAAAAGCATGTTAAAGTAAAAAATGCTTATGCTCAGGAAGTAGAGAAAAATGAAAATTTGACTAAGGAGCTTAGCATTTGCCATGACACTATTTTCAACCTTAGAACTGAGAATGCTAATATTATTGCTAAGAATGAAAAATTGCTAATATTAAATGCTTGCAATGATTCTAACAGTCTTAGAAATGAAAATGATAGTTTAATTGCTAAGATTGATAAATTGAATGCATCACTTTCTAGCCTCAAAATTGAGAATGATAAATTAATTTCTAAGGCTAAAGATTTAAATGTTTGCAATGATGCCATTTCCAATCTTAGAAATGAGAATGTTACTTTTGAAAGTGCATTCATCCCTTTTGTGAGTTTTGGTGATTTGGATAACAACACATTTAAAGGTCTAACAAGTTTGCTAAGTGTTGAACAGGGAATTCAGTATGATGAACATACTTGAATAGTGTATAATGATCAGTGAACAAGGTTCAACACAAGGTCAAATAACCAGTGAGACAATGCAAATGGATATAATATGGTCTCTATATTGGTTTGAATATATGGACAAGTCATGAGAAATCACTATGCATAAATATGATCATAATAGAGGTTGAAGTGATTAAGAGGATTGGTTAAGCCAAAGTGAATAAGATATGAGGAATCATGAATTGGCTTGACCATATTACTATTAGTCCGTATATGAATATATGAGAATCAAATTAGAGCTTGATTGATCTTAGCAGTTATATCTAGATGACATTCAAGCAAGGTTCACAATATTGAAGAAATGATTCTCTCAATGGATGCTCAATAGGATGTGACTCAAGAATGGCTTGATAGGGTGAAGATAGCAAGGAAAGGGCTTCGAGGAACTAAGCGAAGGTGAAGGCCAAGCGACGGCTTGTAGACCGAGGTACTATGGCTAAGGTGAAGAAGAGAGTACTTGCACTAAGTCGATGAACTAATCAGCTATAAAGAGTTACAACATGTTGATGCATCAGTAAGGTGACTTGAAGCCATGATTTTAACTCATATATGGTGAAATGGTACAAGTCACAGGGTTTGTTTTGTGTTTGCTTCAAAAGGTGAGACAAAGATGTTTGTGATCCTTATGAAGCAACGCCATGGAGAAATCACACTTGAGACACTAATGACTCAAGGAGTTTACTTAATTATATTTTATTTAACTTGAGTATAGGAATCGTCGTACTATCAAGGGGGATCCAAAAAGAAGGTTGGTGTTGGTACTAAAGCTCAAAATCCTTGATCCAAAACTTCCATTTTACCCTTGTTAATCCTTAGTGAAGGTATGTAGTACAACCTTTTTAAGTCTATCTTGGCCAAAATTGCTCTCTGGAAAATACTGGTTCAGCTGGACACTCAACCGGTTTTTGTCTGGTGGAAACAGGTTCAACCGGTTTTAAAACAGGTTCAACCAGTTTTTGCACTGTTCACTTTTTCTGCCAATCTGCTGTGTCAGCTTTTTGAAAACCGGTTCCACCGGTTTTGGGACCGGTTCAATCGGTTTTTGGGCAAAAAGTCAAAAACGGCTAGTTTTGGAGCCCCACCTATATATACTCACTCCTACCTCTCTCCCCACAACAGAGCACGACTTGGACTCCATTCCTAACCTGAGAAACACCTCCCACTCTCTCTCACACACCTCTTGCCTCTCACATTTCAAATCTTTGAAGAGAAATCTTTGAGTGGGTTTGAGAGCTACGGTTTTTGTGCTTCATCTCCAAATCTCTCTTGCTCTTCTTGATTCGAGCTTTGGTACTTGTCGGCGTTTCGAGACAGGGGGGTCCCTGAGCCGACGAGTGAAGTGTCGCCGCGTGCCCCAGCCCAGATGGGTCGACGCGAGGTCGAGCGCGAAGGGGGGAGAGCGAGGAGGCCGGAGATAGGAGAGAGAGAGAGAGGTGGAAATCTCGCCGCCTTCGTGTTTGTCCCGTGCCCAGGTCAGGTGCGCTTGCAGTAGGGGGTTACAAGCGTCCACCCGGGGGAAGGAGCGAGCGGCCTTATGCGAGCGCCCGTCTCGTCCTCGTCCCCGAGCGGCCAACCCTCTCTAAGAGGGCCCTGGCCCTTCCTTTTATAGGCATAAGGAGAGGGTCCAGGTGTACAATGGGAGGCGCAGCAGAGTGCTACGTGTCTAGCGGAGGAGAGCTAGCGCCCTAAGTACACGCCATCGTGGCGGCCGGAGAGATCTTGGCACCCGGTTTGTGTGATGTCGTGGCCGTCGGAGGAGTGCTGGAGCCTGGTGGAGGGACAGCTGTCGGGGCCGTCGAGTCCTTGCTAACGTCCTCTTGCTTTCGTAAGGGGGCCGAGAGCCGCCATCGTCAGGGAACGCGCGGGGCGCCATCATCGCCTATCTGGCGGAGCGAGCCAGATGGGACGCCGGTCTTGTTCCCCATAGCCTGAGTCAGCTTGGAGTAGGGTAATGATGGCGCCTCCTATTGATGTGGCCGGTCCGTGCCCTAGGTTGGGTGATGTGGAGGCTTCTCCGAGGTCGAGGTCGAGTCCGTCTTCCGTGGCCGAGGCCAAGTCCGAGCCTCTGGGTCGAGCGAGGCGGAGGCCGTTGGCTGAGGCCAGGGCGGAATTTGAGTCCCGGGGTCGAGCGAAGCGGAGTTCGCCGTCTTCCGGGGCTTTGCCCGAGTCCGAGCCCTGGGTCGGGCGGTGCGGAGTTCGCCGTCTTCCGGGGCTTTGCCCGAGTCCGAGCCCTGGGTTGGGCGATGCGGAGTTCGCCGTCTTCCGGGGCTTTGCCCGAGTCCGAGCCCTGGGTCAGGCGGTGCGGAGTTCGCCGTCTTCCGGGGCTTTGCCCGAGTCCGAGCCCTAGGTCGGGCGGAGCGGAGTTTCCTATGGTGTGCGGCCGGGCCTGACTGCCTGTCAGCCTCACTCTGTCAAGTGGCACCGTAGTCGGAGCGGCGCAGGCGGCGCTGTCTTTCTGCCAGACCGGTTAGTGGAGCGGCGAAGTGACGGCGGTCACTCCGGCTCTGTCAGCTGAGGGGCGCGTGTCAGGATAAAGGTGTTAGGCCACCTTTGCATTAAATGCTCCTGCGATTTGGTCGGGGTTGCCTCTTGGCGAAGACAGGGCCTCGGGCGAGCCGGGAACGTGTTCGCCGCTGGAGGGGGGCTTCGGGCGAGGCGGAGATCCTCCGGGGTCGGCTGCCCTTGTCCGAGGCTAGGTTCGGGCGAGGCGTGATCGAGTCCCTCGAATGGACTGATCCCTGACTTGATTGCACCCATCAGGCCTTTGCAGCTTTGTGCTGATGGGGGTTACCAGCTGAGAATTAGGAGCCTTGAGGGTACCCCTAATTATGGTCCCCGACAGTAGCCCCGAGCCTCGAAGGGAGTGTTAGCACTCGCTTGGAGGCTTTCGTCGCACTTTTTTGCAAGGGGACCAGCCTTTCTCGGTTGCGTTTTGTTCCGGTGGGTGCGCGCAAGCGCACCCGCCAGGTGTAGCCCCCGAGGCCTCGGAGGAGTGGTTTGACTCCTCCGAGGTCTTAACGCCTCGCGCAATGCTTCGGCTGGTCTGGTCGTTCCCTCATGCGAGCTGGCCGTAGCCCGGGTGTACGGTCGGGTCCCAAGTTCTCGGGCTGGTATGTTGACGCTGTCAACGGTTTGGCCGGAGCCGGGTTTGCGAGAGCAGCCCCCGAGCCTCTGCACAGGGCAAGAGGGCGTTCAGGGACAGACTTGGCTTTTTTCACGTACGCCCCTGCGTCGCCTTTCCGCAAGGAGGAGGGGGGAGAGAGCACCATGTTGCCCTCGGTGGGCGCCGAACATGGTGTCTCCGGTGAGCTGCAGGCGGGTGATCCGAGCGGACGTCCGTGCCCCATTTGTTAGGGGTTGGCTAGGGGCCCAGAGGCGCGCCCAAAAGTACCTACGGGTGATCTGCCGGACCTGGTCCCCTGGTGGCGGGGTCCGAGGGCTCGATGCCTCCCTCTGATGGGATTCCGTTACAAGATCGTTCTCGCTGGTCTCGGAAATGTCCTAGGGTACCTCGGGAGCGCAGCCTGAGCCTTGGTTATGTATCGAACGTACCCATGGTCATCCCTCGCTCTGTGTCTGAGGCGGCTGTGAACCCTTCGGGGGCCAGCCTTCGAACCCCTGATCAGTAGTGGGCGCGGAGCCCGAGTAGCCTGAGGCGGCCGTTGAACCCTTCCGAGGGGCCGGCCTTTGAACCTCTGACCAGTAGTGGGTGTGGAGCCCACGTGCTCTGAGGCGGCTGTTGAACCCTTCTGAGGGGCCAGCCTTCGAACCTCTGATCAGTAGGGAGGCTCGGAGCCTGGTTCCTTCACGGGGAAGGATCCTTTCCGAGGTATCCCCCTTTCCCGGTCCCTGTTGCAAGAGAGAGAAAGAGGAAAAAAGGAAAAGGATACGAAATCGAACGACGCGGCGTACCTTTTTTGACGCGGTCATTATGGCGAAGGCGAAGCGTCGCTCGTTTCTCCTGCCAGAGGCGCCGCCTGTCCTGCCGCGGAGTTAATGCGACGGGGCGAGTGGTTCGCGGGGCAGCCGTTGCGCGTGCGCGAGCCGTTCGAGGAATGGGACACGGGCGCGTTGTCTTCACGCCGTGAGAGAGGGTTCTCTCGCTGCCCCCGGATGGGACGTAAGCTTGGCTGACGACGTGACCGCTGCTCCCGCCCGCCTGCCACCGCCATTACTGCCGACCTGTCTTCGGCCGCATTGACCGTCGCGCCAGGCTGGAGCCGCTGGGTCGTGCGCTGGGTCGCCTCGAGTCACGGTATTGGTTCCGCAGTCGAGGAGGCATGGTGGTGGCGCAGGTGGCGGTGCAGTTGCGGGCACGTAGCAACCGGCGCACCGGTTGCATGACGCGTGGGCCTGGTCCTCCAAGCTAGGCGCGTTGGAAGTCGGAGAGGTGCGCCCACTTGGCACGGTTGCATGCCGCCTGCATGGCTGCCCGCCCTTTCGCCCGCTGGTCTGGGCAAAAGTGGTGAAGTGCTTGTAACCGCTGGGCGGTTGCACGCACCACGCGCGGCGGTTTGGCTTCTTCTGCTCTGGACCGGCTTGCATGACGCGTGGGACCCAGCCCCCGTGCCGTGGGGGGGGAGGATCTTGGAGCGTGTTGGAGAAGACTCAGTCCACAACGGTTGAGGGCGCAAGTGGGGGGAGCCGCCTTTAAAAAGGGGGGCGACCCCTTTGGAGGGCAACCATGCCTTCGCGCTCCCCTAATGCATCGTGTCTTTCCACCTTCCAAGCCCCCGGATGGGGGATATCCGCCGCCTTTCCGCTTCGTCATTGGAGGAATGCAACTCTGCGGGAGTTGGTACCTTTCAGCCGTCGTTCGGCTTCAAGGATTTTCATCATGCAGCCCGGCTGCACCCCTCCGCCGGCGGTCACCCAAGACGGTGACCTCCAGCCCCTGGAGGGGGAGAGGCAGGCCGGGCTGCGATCTTGGTCCCACCCTCAGCAGCAAGGATGTTCATCATCCTTGCAGGGGCGGAGAGCGAGGCGAGCCGGGGCTCTACCTCCTGCGCGGGTCGGCTGGCCACCTCCTCTTCCAGCTTCTGGTGGTGGAGACCATCCTCCAGCTCTGCGGAGGAGGCGTCCTCCAGCCATGCCGGGGAAGGCGAACTGTTGCTGCCCAGCTAGGATGCAACATTACGCCCTCTTCCTCGCTTTCGTGGCGAGGATGGGAGTGAGGACCTGCCGGTGCACCTTGCAGACCGTCGGCGTTGGTGGAGAGGCGGACGCCGCCGTCCGTGCTGCTGTGGTGGCAGCCGGAGGAAGCTCCCCCTCGTCGAGTCCGTCAGCGCCGCCCACGGGCCGGCCCCCGGCTCTTTGGCTTTGATGTCTGTTTCGCGTCCCTTGAGTAGGGACGCGAACGAAAGCCTTCCGGTGGCCACGTCCGTACTGGGATCATGGCTGCTGCTGTGGGGTCGGAACCGGAGTTCCGTTTGTAATGGCATCATGAGTGCCGGTGTTTTTGTTCATTGTGGCTGTCGAGGCCTGAACATGTATGTAAATTTGGCACGGAGCCGTGTTTTTTCCCCATTTTCGAGCACTAAGACTCGCCTGTTGGTTGTCTGAACCGCTTCACCAAGCGTGAGTCGTCCCGTGTAAAGGTGACGAGTGAGGTATCCGTATCCTAGAGGCGTAGGAGTCCCTCGGCTCGGTCAGCCTTGGCTGCTCACGTGTACTCCGTCGTTTTCAGGATCCACTTTCGAAGTAGTCGAAAAGCACGAAAGATATTCCGGCAGAAAAGATCTTTTTTCGAGGAAAATTTCGACGCAGAGGGGGTTCCCCCCTTTTAGCCCCCGAGGGAGGGTCGGGCTTTGCCGAGGCAAGGCTGACCCTTCCTTGATGACTAAACTTTGCGTGAGAGCGAGGTATATGAACAACTTGAAAACATCTTAAGGGTAGAAGCGACGTAGCTGTTGGATGTTCCAAGCGTTGCTGTAGACCTCGCCTTGACTGTTGGCCAGCTTGTATGTTCCGGGTTTTAGAACTTTGGCGATGACGAATGGCCCCTCCCAGGGGGGGCGTGAGCTTGTGTCGACCTCGGGCGTCTTGTCGTAGCCGAAGCACCAGGTCGCCCACCTGGAGGTCTCGGGACCGGACCCCTCGGGCGTGGTAGCGCCGCATGGACTGCTGGTACCGCGCCGAGTGTAGTAAGGCCTTGTCCCGAGCCTCTTCCAGCTGGTCCAGCGAGTCTTCTCGACTAGCTTGGTTGCTTTGGTCGTCATAGGCCCTCGTCCTCGGGGAACCGTATTCCAGGTCTGTGGGCAAGATGGCCTCGACCCCATAGACTAGAAAGAACGGCGTGAAGCCCGTGGCTCGGCTCGGTGTCATTCTCAGGCTCCAGACCACCGAGGGGAGTTCCTTCATCCATCGCTTGCTGAACTTGTTGAGGTCGTTGTAAATCCGAGGCTTGAGTCCTTGTAGAATCATGCCATTGGCACGCTCTACTTGCCCATTCGTCATGGGATGAGCCACGGCGGCCCAGTCCACCCGGATGTGGTGATCCTCGCAGAAGTCCAGGAACTTTCTGCCGGTGAACTGGGTGCCGTTGTCGGTGATGATGGAGTTCGGGACCCCGAAACGATGGATGATGTTGGTGAAGAACGCCACCGCCTGCTCGGACCTGATGCTGTTCAGGGGTCGGACCTCGATCCACTTGGAAAATTTGTCGATGGCGACCAACAGGTGCGTGTAGCCCCCGGGTGCCTTCTGCAAGGGGCCGACGAGGTCCAGACCCCACACAGCAAAAGGCCATGTGATGGGTATCGTCTGTAGAGCCTGAGCGGGCAGGTGGGTCTGCCTTGCATAGAACTGACACCCTTCACAGGCGTGGACAATTCTAGTGGCGTCGACCACCGCCGTCGGCCAGTAGAAACCTTGTCGGAAAGCATTTACGACAAGGGCTCGAGGTGCTGCGTGGTGGCCGCAAGCCCCCGAGTGTATTTCTCGGAGGAGTTCCTGACCTTCGGTGGTGGAGATGCATCACTGGAGGATGCCTGAAGGGCTGCGGTGGTAGAGCTCCTTCCCTTCTCCCAGCAAGACGAACGACTTGGCGCGCCGCGCCAACCGCCGAGCTTCGGCTCGGTCAAGGGGTAGCTCTCCTTGGTGGAGATATTGCAGGTACGGGGTCTGCCAGTTTTGATCAGGCGTGACCCCGCTTTGCTCCCCCTCGACGCGCAGTGTTTCGCCCTCAGGGGCCGAGGGTGCCTCGGGCCGAACCGAGGGTGCCCCGGGCCGAGCCGAGGGTGTCTCGGACGGTGCCGAGGGTACCTCGGGCTGGGCCGAGGGTGCCTCGGGCTCGGGCGCGTCGTTGATCTTGACGGAGGGTTGATGCAGATCCCGGGAGAAGACGTCCGGGGGAACCGTTGTTCATCCCGAGGCTATTTTAGCCAGCTCGTCCGCAGTCTCGTTGTAGCGCCGAGCGATGTGGTTGAGCTCGAGCCCGTAGAACTTGTCTTCCAGGCGCCGAACCTCATCGCAGTAGGCCTCCATCTTCGGGTCGCGGCAGTGGGAGTTCTTCATGACTTGGTCGATGACGAGTTGCGAGTCACCGCGAGCGTCGAGGCGTCGGACCCCTAGCTCGACGGCGATCCGCAACCCGTTGACTAGAGCCTCGTACTCAGCTACATTGTTGGACGCCGGGAAGTGGAGGCGTAGCACGTAGCGTAGGTGCTTCCCGAGGGGCGAGATGAAGAGTAGGCCTGCGCCGGCTCCTGTCTTCATCAGTGACCCATCGAAGAACATGGTCCAGATCTCCGGTTGGATCGGAGCTGTTGGTAGCTGGGTGTCGACCCATTCAGCCACGAAGTCCGCCAAGACCTGGGATTTGATGGCCTTCCGAGGGGCGAACGAGATTGTTTCGCCCATGATTTCCACCGCCCACTTTGCAATCCTACCCGAGGCCTCTCGGCAATGGATGATCTCCCCCAGGGGGAAGGATGACACCACAGTCACCGGATGAGACTCGAAGTAGTGTCGCAACTTCCGCCGTGTCAGGATCACCGCGTACAGCAGCTTCTGAACTTGTGGGTAGCGGATTTTGGTTTCGGACAGTACCTCGCTGATGAAGTAGACTGGCCTCTGAACGGGCAATGCATGCCCCTCTTCTTGCCTCTCGACCACAATCGCGGCGCTAACCACCTGAGTGGTTGCGGCGACGTAGACCAAGAGGGCTTCTCCGGCAGCTGGGGGCACCAAAATAGGCGCCTTCGTGAGGAGCGCCTTCAGGTTCCCGAGGGCTTCCTCGGCCTCAGGGGTCCAAGTGAAGCGCTTGGCCTATCTTAAGAGGTGGTACAGGGGTAGTCCTCTTTCGCTGAGGCGTGAGATGAAGCGGCTCAGAGCCGCGAGACATCCCATGACCCTCTGTACGCCTTTCAAGTCCTGGATGGGCCCCATGCTGGTGATGGCTGCGATCTTCTCTGGGTTGGCTTCGATGCCCCGCTCGGAGACGATGAACCCCAAGAGCATGCCTCGGGGCACCCCGAAGACACACTTTTCGGGATTGAGCTTGACACCTTTCGCCTTGAGACATCGGAATGTCACTTCAAGGTCGGAAAGGAGGTCGTAGGCTTTCCTCGTCTTGACTATGATGTCATCGACGTAGGCCTCGACCGTGCGGCCGATGTGCTCGTCGAACACATGGTTCATGCACCGCTGGTATGTCGCGCCCGCATTCCTCAAGCCGAACGGCATGGTGACATAGCAGTACATGCCGAAGGGCGTGATGAAAGAAGTCGCGAGCTGGTCGGACTCTTTCATCCTGATTTGGTGATACCCTGAGTTGGCATCGAGCAAAGACAGGGTTTCGCACCCAGCAGTGGAATCCATGATCTGATCGATGCAAGGCAGAGGGTAGGGAACCTTCGGACATGCTTTGTTCAGACCAATGTAGTCCACACACATCCGCCATTTCCCCCCTTTCTTTTTCACGAGTACAGGGTTGGCAAGCCATTCGGGATGGAATACCTCGTTGATGAACCCTGCCGCCATTAGCTTGTGGATCTCCTCGCCTATGGCTCTGTGCTTCTCCTCGTCGAATCGGCGCAGAGGCTGCTTGACGGGTCGGGCTCCGGCTCGGATGTCCAGCGAGTGCTCGGCGACATCCCTCGGTATGCCGGGCATGTCCGAGGGACTCCACGCGAAGACGTCGGCATTCGCACGGAGGAAGTCGATGAGCACTGCTTCCTGTTTGGGATCGAGCCCGGAGCCGATCCGGACTTGCTTGGAGGCGTCGCTGCTGGGGTCGAGGGGGACGGACTTAACCGTCTCCGCTGGCTCGAAGTTGCCGGCATGATGCTTCACGTCTGGCACCTCCTTAGAGAGGCTCTCCAGGTCGGCGATGAGGGCCTCGGACTCGGCGAGGGCCTCGGCGTACTCCACGCACTCCACGTCACATTCGAACGCGTGTTTGTACGTGGGGCCGATGGTGACGACCCCGTTGGGGCCCGACATCTTGAGCTTGAGGTAGGTGTAGTTGGGGACGGCCATGAACTTTGCGTAGCAGGGCCTCCCCAATACCGCGTGGTAGGTTCCTCGGAACCCGACCACCTCGAACGTCAGGGTCTCCCTTCGGAAGTTGGAGGGTGTTCTGAAGCAGACGGGAAGATCGAGTTGTCCGAGGGGCTGGACGCGCTTCCCAGGGATGATCCCATGGAAAGGCGCAGCGCCCGCCTGGACCGAGGACAGATCGATACGCAGAAGCCCGAGGGTCTCGGCGTAGATGATGTTGAGGCTGCCGCCTCCGTCCATGAGGACCTTGGTGAGCCTGACGTCGCCGATGACGGGGTCGACGACGAGCGGGTATTTCCCGGGGCTCGGCACATGGTCGGGGTGGTCGGCCTGGTCGAAGGTGATGGGCTGGTCGGACCAGTCTAGGTAGACTGGCGCCGCCACCTTCACCGAACAGACCTCTCGACGCTCTTGCTTGCGGTGCCGAGCCGAGGCGTTCGCCGCTTGCCCGCCGTAGATCATGAAGCAGTCGTGGCCTCGAGGAACTCTCCTGCCTGGTGATCTTCCTTCTTGTCGTCGTCGCGGGCCCTGCCACCCTCCGCGGGTGGCCCGGCCCTGTGGAAGTGGCGCCGAAGCATGACTCAATCTCCTCAAGGGTGTGCTTGACGGGCCACTGATGATAGGGGCACGGCTCCTTGAGCATCTTGTCGAAGAGGTTGGGACCTCCTGGGGGTTTCCGAGGGTTCTTGTACTCGGCGGCGGCGACAAGGTCCACGTCGGCGGCGTCGCGTTTCGCTTGCGACTTCTTCTTGCCCTTCTTCTTGGGGCCGCGCTGAGTTGACGCCTCGGGAGCATCTTCCGGTGGGCGGCCTTGGGGCTGCTTGTCTTTCCGGAAGATAGCCTCGACCGCTTCCTGGCCGGAGGCAAACTTGGTGGCGATGTCCATCAGCTCGCTCGCCCTGGTGGGGGTCTTGCGGCCCAGCTTGCTCACCAGGTCGCGGCAGGTGGTGCCGGCGAGGAACGCGCCGATGACGTCCGAGTCGGTGATGTTGGGCAGCTCGGTGCGCCGCTTCGAGAATCGCCGGATGTAGTCCCGGAGAGACTCTCCCGGCTGCTGTTGGCAGCTTCGGAGGTCCCAGGAATTCCCGGGGCGCACGTACGTGCCCTGGAAATTGCCGGTGAAAGCTTGGACTAGGTCGTCCCAGTTGGAGATATGCCCCGGAGGCAGGTGCTCCAACCAGGCGCGAGCGGTGTCGGAGAGGAACAGGGGGAGGTTGCGGATGGTGAGGTTGTCATCGTCCGTTCCACCCAGTTGGCAGGCCAGACGGTAGTTCGCGAGCCACAGTTCCGGTCTTGTCTCCCCCGAGTACTTTGTGGTAGTAGTCGGGGGTCGGAACCGGGTCGGGAACGGCGCCCGTCGTATGGCCCGGCTGAAGGCCTGTGGACCAGGTGGTTCAGGCGAGGGACTCCGATCCTCCCCGCTGTCGTAGCGTCCCCCACACCTGGGGTGGTAGCCTCGGCGCGCCCTCTCGTCGAGGTGGGCCCGACGATCGCGGTGATGGTGCTCGTTGCCGAGGCGACCCGGGGCCGCAGGCGCTGTGTTGCGCGTGCACCCGGTGCAGACCGAGGCTTCCCGCATGAATCAGGAAGTCGCGGCATGATGTTCCGAGGGGTACCCCTGCCTTCGGGAGGCGGAGCTCTCGGCCCGCCGCACCGCGGCGCCTTCCAGGAGATCCTTGAGCTCTCCCTGGATTCGCCGCCCCTCGGTGGTTGATGGCTCCGGCATCGCGCGGAGGAGCATTGCTGCTGCAGCCAGGTTCTGGCCGACCCCACTGGATGTGGGTGGTGGCCTGACCCTGACATTGTCGGTGATGCGGTGCTGGAAGCCCTGGGGTAGATGACGCATTTCTCCGGCCGGAGGTTGGCCCGCCCATGCCTGCCCGACGTCCCGGCAGATTGGCTCAAGCGCTCCTGCTCCCTCGTCGAGCCTGGCCTGCACCCCGCGGATTTGCTCGAGTTGTGGGTCGTGACCCCCCACTGGAACGGGGACCACGGCTAGCTCCCGCAGGATGTCAACGCGAGGCACCGGCCTAGGGAGATCACCGTCCTCCGGCATGCCGAGATGGTTGCCTTCGGAGGGACCCCCTAGATCGACGTGGAAACATTCGCGGCTCGAGCCGTAGTCCTCGTCGCCGAGGCTACGGCTACCGTCGGAGCAGTCAGAAAGGCAGTAGTCGCATGCGGTCATGAGGTCCCGCATGGCACCGGGGTTGCCAAGTCCGGAGAAATCCCAATGGAAGCTGGGCTCGTCGTCTCCCTCGGACCCGGAGGGCCCATAGGTCGAGACGTCCGTCAGCCGGTCCCAAGGTGACCGCATGCGAAACCCCAGAGGGTTCGGATTCGCCTCTACGAGAGCGTCCGCCAAAGCGGAGCCGCTAGGCGGGTCGAGGCTAAATCTGAAAGGCATGGGATGGGAATCGGTCGGTACCTCTTGGTCGACGGGCGGTGATGAGGTCACGTCGGGGGCTGACTGCACCGTCGTCTCAGGTACGAGGGCGACACCCAGCAAGCCTTTCGCGAGCGTGCTGGCGTCGTCCGTTTGCTCGGGATTGACGTGTCGCGGGGAGACAGCGCTCGTCTTCGTCTCAAGCGCAAGGCCGATGCCCGGCGCGCCCCCGTTGGAGTGCTGGCGTTGTCGACTCGCTTGTCGGCCGACGAGGCGCCGCCTCCTGCTTGGCCTTGGTTGCCCCACCTCCTCCTCCTCCATCGACGGGGAAGAGGACGGGGCGAGCTCGAAGGTTGTTCTTCCACCACGCAGGGAAGGCGTCGTCGATCCCGCCGCCGGCGGGTGGACTGTCAGCCGCCATTGTCGCTGTCGCCTGGCGGTGGGTAGAGTATCATGTCGTAGCTGCCGTCGAGGGACATGAACTCAAGGCTACCGAAACGGAGCACCGTCCCGGGCCGGAGAGGTTGCTGGAGACTACCCATCTGGAGTTTGACGGGAAGCTATTCGTCAACACGCAGCAGGCTCCTACCTGGCGCGCCAACTGTCGGCGTTTCAAGACAGGGGGGTCCCTGAGCCGACGAGTGAAGTGTCGCCGCATGCCCCAGCCCAGATGGGTCGACGCGAGGCCGAGCGCGAAGGGGGGAGAGCGAGGAGGCCGGAGATGGGAGAGAGAGAGGTGGAAATCCCGCCGCCTTCGTGTTCGTCCCGCGCCTAGGTCGGGTGCGCTTGCAATAGGGGGTTACAAGCGTCCACCCGGGGGAAGGAGCGAGCGGCCTTATGCGAGCGCCCGTCTCGTCCTCGTCCCCGAGCGGCCCACCCTCTCTAAGAGGGCCCTGGCCCTTCCTTTTATAGGCGTAAGGAGAGGGTCCAAGTGTACAATGGGGGGTGCAGCAGAGTGCTACATGTCTAGCGGAGGAGAGCTAGCGCCCTAAGTACACGCCATCGTGGCGGCCGGAGAGATCTTGGCACCCGGTTTGTGTGATGTCGTGGCCGTCGGAGGAGTGCTGGAGCCTGGTGGAGGGACAGCTGTCGGGGCCGTCGAGTCCTTGCTGACATCCTCTTGCTTTCGTAAGGGGGCCGAGAGCCGCCATCGTCAGGGAACGCGCGGGGCGCCATCATCGCCTATCTGGCGGAGCGAGCCAGATGGGACGCCGGTCTTGTTCCCCGTAGCCTGAGTCAGCTTGGAGTAGGGTAATGATGGCGCCTCCTGTTGACGTGGCCGGTCCGCGCCCTAGGTTGGGCGATGTGGAGGCTTCTCCGAGGTCGAGGTCGAGTCCGTCTTCCGTGGCCGAGGCCGAGTCCGAGCCTCTGGGTCGAGCGAGGCGGAGGCCGTTGGCTGAGGCCAGGGCGGAATTTGAGTCCCAGGGTCGAGCGAAGCGGAGTTCGCCGTCTTCCAGGGCTTTGCTCGAGTCCGAGCCCTGGGTCGGGCGGTGCGGAGTTCGCCGTCTTCCGGGGCTTTGCCCGAGTCCGAGCCCTGGGTCGGGCGGTGCAGAGTTCGTCGTCTTCCAGGGCTTTGCCCGAGTCCGAGCCCTGGGTCAGGCGGTGCGGAGTTCGCCGTCTTCCGGGGCTTTGCCCGAGTCCGAGCCCTGGGTCGGGCGGAGCGGAGTTTCCTATGGTGTGCGGCCGGGCCTGACTGCCTGTCAGCCTCACTCTGTCAAGTGGCACCGTAGTCAGAGTGGCGCAGACGGCGGTCACTTCGGCTCTGTCAGCTGAGGGGCGCGCGTCAGGATAAAGGTGTCTGGCCACCTTTGCATTAAATGCTCCTGCGATTTGGTCGGGTTTGCCTCTTGGCGAAGACATGGCCTCGGGCGAGCCGGGAACGTGTTCGCCGCTGGAGGGGGGCTTCGGGCAAGGCGGAGATCCTCCGGGGTCGGCTGCCCTTGTCCGAGGCTAGGCTCGGGCGAGGCATGATCGAGTCCCTCGAATGGACTGATCCCTGACTTGATTGCACCCATCAGGCCTTTGCAGCTTTGTGCTGATGGGGGTTACCAGCTGAGAATTAGGAGCCTTGAGGGTACCCCTAATTATGGTCCCCGACAGTACTACATCGACTTCTTTGTGGATTCATTACTCTTGGAGCTTCTAGATCCTAGACGACTAGGTGTCTCTTGTGAGTCTCCAAATCTTGTGGAAGACCACAAGAAAGTTTGTATTACCCGCTCGTTTGAGCAAAGATTATTGTGTGGGCTTGACCTTTGCGGTCGGCAAAGGGAGGATTAGGGTTGAAAGAGACCCGGCTCTTTGTGGGCGCCTTAACGAGGAAGTAGGGCACCTTGGTGGTGTGACCGAACCTCGGGATAAATCTTGTGTCTCTTGTGTTCTTGCTCATTGTGTGTTTGTGTTCTTTGTTCTCTCACCATTCCGTGGAAGATTTGTTTATATCTTTTTGGTGTGTGGATTTTGAGAAGTGCCCTTCTCAGATCTACTATTTTGAACCCTGTGGATCAACTTGTAAGGCCCAAAATGTGTATAAGAAAAAAAATAAAATAAACATAGGAAGAAATGAAATGGTAAATTCAGAAATCCCAAATTATACTTGAGCTTTGAATTTTGAGGACTGAATTTAGAAACCAAGAATTATTAAAGAAAAGAAGTAATAGAAATATTTTCAATTCAACTAAACGACTATTTCTTTCATTAAATGATGCACTTTATACTTATGAATATGTGTTGAAATATTTTAAAGAGTCATAATTTAAAATTGAGACCTCAAAGTATAAATGAAAGTAAAATAGAAAATAAGAAAGAGAATTTTTAATGAAACCATTTATTTCCTCCCATAAATAGGCGACAAGGAAAATATTATTAATAAAAATAGTAGAGGTTATATTTTCATTAGGGAGAGGATGAATATTTGGAAATTGGAATTTTGAATCTGATTATAATTTATCATAGGGTTTGAATTTGAAACTTGAATTCAAAATGAGAAAAAAAAGAAAGAATAGTACCTTGCATGCGCTTGGGCCATTTCCTGTCCCGGCCCATTTACCTCCGTCATCCGCGCAGCCCAACTGTAGGATTCACGCGCCGACACGGGGTCCCCACGAATAAACCGCTCAGCCTCCCACTCCTGCATCCTATGACATGTGGGACCGGCTTCCCTGGGTCATCTCCTACCTCGCGCTCGGACTCGCTACTCGCAACAAGAGCCGTGGAAATCGCACGCGCGGTTGGCCTGGGATCGATCTGGCCGACTCAACCTCGTCTCTGGACTATAAAAGCGGACCCTTGGGTCCTTCTCGCCCAACAAACCAAGAACCGAACCCTAGTGTCATCACCGCGGGGAAAGAAGCCGAGGGCCGCCGTGAACTGGGCTGGTGTGGTCGCCGTAAGTGATTAGTGCCTGCGCCAACACGGGAACCTCGGTGCTGGTCTCGGGAGCTCCGCTGGACTAGAAGGAAGGTGGTCGTGGCCGGGGCACTCGGAATCTGTCGCCAAGATTGCCGAAATCGCTCACCGTACCTCGGGCTCCGCCGCGCGCCGCGGGCGGGGATCTTCAGCCTGTTAATCAAGGTATTAATGCCGCCCGCGTTTTCGCGCTCCCATTCGATAGGTATATATGTAGCGAATTAGGGTTTGAACCGTCGTGGTGCGCGGGATTTACTCGCCGGCGATGGCTGCGCCGGGCGGTGCTGCGCCACCGTGTGAGCAGATTGGAGTTAAGGAAGGGCTGCGGTAGCCGTTGATCGGGCGAAGGACGGGCCCGATTAAATCTGGTGGTTCTGATTCGAGAAGAAGATCTGGGCCGTTGATCGGCTCACGGACGGAGACAAATAGGGTGTGGCTGTTTTAAATCTGTGGCCGTAGGATCGTGATCTGGCGGGCAGCGTCTCGTACCGGTTCATTTTGAGTAGGATCTAATCCGCACCATCCGCGCGTAATCGGACGGCCTAAATCTCATCGTACCCCTTTCGGTCGAGAGTTTTACAAAAGAGCCCCTGCTCTTTGCCACAATTAACCCGCCGTCCGGGGCTATAGGAAGAGTCTTGCGGTTTAGCCCCGAATTTTATAAGAAACACCCTGCGCTCTCTGGTATTAGTGGCCGCGGTCCAAATGTTAATATAATTGGTAAAACTAATAAAGAAAATGATTTTTAATATAAAAATAATTCTAAGATCTTGTTTAATTCATAGAAAATTTATTTTAACTCCTTTTTGATTCATTCAAGTTGTATTAATTTTGTTTTAATATTGTTTATCACCTAGTGACTCTATTTAGACATGAAACATAAATTAAAATTGTTTACTTAATTTATTTCGTGCCAAGTACTTAATAACTTCGGAAATTCATAACTCAATAATTGTAACTCCGTTTTGATCCATTCTAGTTGCATTAGTCTCACAATAGTATTTATTATCATCTAGTGACTTTGTTTTGTCATGAAATGTAGGTTAAAATGTTGCACTTAGTCTATTCTATACTTAACCACGTGGATCTTCGGAAAACCATAACTCCATAACCGTAACTCCGATTTTAGTGGTTCTCGTTCCCACGATCTCGTAGCAAAGTGTAGATTATTATTACGCAAGTTGTTCTTATGTTTGGTGTGATGTTAATTTTGCATATACTATGTTTGTTTGTATTGCTACGAATAGCAGTGAGGTCACGAGGATCTGAAGAATCATCCTGGTACCTGGAATCTCAAGTGCCAGGCAAGTTGTGCCCTTGATCACTTCTTTTTACCCACGCATGTTCTAATTAATCATAATGATCTGCATAGGTTAATTTTGATGGGACCCAATAGGATACCCTAGTTTGTCTATCTTTATACCTTGTTTACCACTGAACTTTCTGGGTAGTACTTGCTAGTGCTATATGTGGTTTTGGGTATGGAGATACATTATTCATGATTACACTTTTGTTATCAGTTGTTATTTACTGTTCATGATAAGATCATTATGTTAATTGGAACATGGAGAACCACCCGGGAAAACAGTGCTACCACAAGGGTTTAATGGGACGCCCTTGGCCAACTAACTAGGAAAGCTAGTGGAAGACTACCTTACCCGAAAGGGGCAAGGGCAGTAGGGGAGTGGTCAGTGTAGGGAGGCCCTTGGGATGATTTTGCTGCGATGGCGGTCATGCGAGGGATTCCTGCATTGGAGCTTCCTATAAACTGTAGCGGGTTTTCTGAAGCTAGTGGAACTTTGTAAAGGCCTCGTAGTGTTACCCTGCCTCGCCTCCTCGGTAGAGGTGTATTGGATTGGCCGTCTCTTGGCAGATGGGTAACATGACTTGTGGGTAAAGATGCGCAACCTCTGCAGAGTGTAAAACTGGTATACTAGCCGTGCTCACGGTCATGAGCAGCTCGGACACTCACATGATTAAATTATGGAACTAAATTCAATTTGTCATATGCATTGCATCGTAGGTGATGTTGTTACTTTTGTTCTACTATTTAATTGGGTTGGTATTTACTTATACTTAGTAATTGCTAATAAAATTTTGACCAACTTTAAAAGCAATGCTCAGCTTCAACCATCTCCTTTGGTAAGCCTTACACTTCACGTGAGCTCCCACCTTTGGCGAGTTCATGCACATTATTCCCCACAACTTGTTGAGCTATGAACGTATGTGAGCTCACTCTTGCTGTCTCACACCCCCCACAGGTCAAGAGCAGGTACCGCAGGATGAGGCGCTTGGAGGATGTTGTGATGTGTTCGTGAGAGGTCTAGGCCGTCGTCTCCCAGTCAACTTTGGGTTGCTGGACCGTTGTCTCCTTATAATGTATTTATTTATTTATTTTGTATAGAACTCCTGTTATGTAGTAAAGATGTGACATTCGATCCTGTGCCATGATTCATCATATGTGTGAGACTTGGTCCCAGCATACCTGGTGATTATGTTCACGCCCGGGTTTTGGTGCCCTAAAACCCGGGTGTGACACAACTAGAACATCTCATTTCCAAAGTTAACTGGGTGGATTTCAAGATCAATTCAGTTTTATATCTCATTCTTTAGTTGAGCTCATGCAAATAGGTTGAACCGGTTTTGACACCGGTTGAACCGGTTTTACCCAGTTCGTTTCTAATTTTGTTGAAAAAGTTTTAACTTGCCTATTCACCCCCCCCCCTCTAGGCAACTTTCAATTGGTATCGGAGCCTAATCCTGGTTCTAACGCTTAACCGCGTGAGGAAAAGATCATGTCAGGGGGACTAAGAAACGAAAGTGCTTCTAAGCTTGAAAAAGTTGAGGTTGCCTCGACTTTCTCTTTTGGTGCAGATGTTGATCCTAGGGCAATAGACCTTACCATGAGAATCACCGAAAGGATGTTCCTCAAAATGAAGGAAGATGAGGCGAAGAACAAAATTGAAGAAGAAGAAAATGATCGATGGAGACCAAACGACGAATCCACCTCTTCACAAGGTTCGTCTTTCAAATCCACTTCTCATATGTGCTTTGTCGCTAATGGGAGTGACAGTGAAAGCGAAAGTGAGGATGAGGAGGAGCAAGAAAGTGATAGTGAAGATGAGAATGATCTTCAACAATTCTTCACTCAACTAAGCAAGAAAAATTGGATGAGCTTGCTCAAACTCATGAAAAGAGCGGAAGAACAAAAAGAAATGCTTCATAAGCAAGAAGATTTCCTCATCAGAAAAATTGAAGACTTAGAGAAGTTGACCAAAGAGCATGAGAAGCTAAAGTGCTCTCATGGTGATTTGGTCCAAAGGTATGAAGACATTTCAATTGAGCAAATTAAAGCTATTAATCATTCATCATATATTGCTCAATTAGAAAATAAAAATGCTATGCTCAAGAACACGATAGAAAAGCTAAATATTGAAAATCTAGCTTTGCAAGAAAAACATGATATGCTTGTGTACTCTCATAATAAATTTATGGATTCACATATCGTGTTAGAAATGGCTCATGAGGTTGTGTTAACTAATTTAAAATCATACCAACCTCACATATGCACATGTACTCAAATAGAAACTATGTTATCATGTGCTAACAAATGTTGCTCTCAAGAAAGCCAATCTTCCATTGAGCTAAAACTTTCAGGAACAAGTAATGTTTCCTATGCAAAAGAAAACAATGAGCTCAAGGAAGAAAATGAGAGGCTAAAAAGGAGCTTGATTCAATTGAAGGGAAAGTGTCATGCTCAACCTTCTCAAGATAACCGTGATAATATGGTGAAAAAGCTTAAGAAGGGGACAATAGTAGCATGCACAAAACCCCTTCAAAAGAATATCAAGCTTTCTAAGAAGGACATGAGCAAACATCAAGAGAAGAAAGCCAAAGCTCATGACAAGTGCCTCAACCATGCCTCCACATGCTCCACACAAGGTAACAAACAAGTCACTCTTCCAAATAAGAGAAGATGCGCTAGAAAGTGTTATCAATGTCATGAGAAGGGACATGAGATTAAGTCATGTCCCTACACAAAGGATAGTGGCTTAACTTTAGAAAGAAAGAGGCTCACTAACCATGTAGCAAACAAGAAGCAAGGCAAGAAGGAGTCTTGCAAAATTAAAAATCAGATTTGCTACACTTGCCGAAGAAAGGGACACCTATGCAAGGATTGTCCCATGAGTGAGTATCCTAAGCCTACCATGTCAATTCATTCATATTCACTTAGGAGACCCAAAAATGACACTTGTGCTAGAAAGGTAAGTAGTTCACCTAAAACTAGCACAAAGGCCATTTGGGTGCCTAAGTATTTATTAGCTAACCTTGGTAGACCCATCCAAAAATGGATACCAAAATGTACTTAATAAGTTTTGCAGGTACCCAGAGATGATATGAAGCTTTGGGGTGCTTGAGCGGTTTAACTCAACTCTTATCTCAAGCTATCAATCTTACATTGTCTATCCTTTAAGATTGACCCAAAGATGAATTGAGCTGTTATATAACTAACTTCATATTCATCTCTAGCAAGAACTTGTGTTGTAGGGAATAAGGATTAACCTTTGTGGGAATCAAGCAAAAGGCCTACAACCAAGTGATATCCAAAGGATGGTAACAATTAATTCTTAAGTGCACATTGCTTTTAATTGGTATATTCCTTTGTGTCTTTTGTAGCCACATAGGAAAAATGAAGCACTTGAGAATGAACTTAAAAGGTTTTACCTTGCTTTGGAAAGGATCTAATTATATGGTAGATTGCAAGTTCATATTTTTATATTGTGACAATCTACATGCTTTAAATTGATTGTATGTATCTTGTGGCATATTTCAAGTTAATCATCATATTATTGCCATGACCTAGACATAAAGAGTATTATCCCATGTTCTTAAATGAATAGAGTGCTAAGTAAGAAATTCAAATTCTTAAAGCACTTACCAAAAGGGAATTCTCTATATGACTAGAGTTGTGAGACTAATGTTTCTATCCATGTGTTTATGTAGTCTCACAACATGAGAATGTGTTTCCCAAATGGAGTGTGCCATTCAACATTCAAAGAAGATCAAACCAATACTATGTGAAGTATACATTCTTGTTTAAATTGGTTTTGAGTCTTCTACATTAATCGCCCACCATGCTATGAATTAAACTTGCCATGTAAACTTAATTAAATAATCATGCTACTTTCATCTTTTTTACAATTGATGTTATGCATGACGCTTGTAAGGGTAATTTAGTTCATATCATGAGGTTTCCTTGTTTTAGTAATCTTCTTGTCATTCATATACTAGAGGTTGCTAAATAGGAAACTATTGCTTGTGTTACTAATACAATCTCTTTTAAGATATTTCATGGAAATTCATAAGTAGAGATTGTGCTCTTTCAATTGGTAAAATCACAAGCTTTAAAGGTTAATCTTCACCTAAAAGAAAGATTAGGAATGCTCAAGGCAAAGGTATTGAACTAATTGCTTCAATTGGTTGTTGATCAATGGTAGTTCCTTTCAAGTGACATTATTTCAATTGCTAATAATATATTCTATGGAAAGAAATGTCAATATAAAGGTTAAATTCCTTTTGGCTTAAATTTGTAAATTAGTGCATATTGTTAATTCACTCCTCCACGTGCATTAACTTAAAAGGAATTTAATTTATGCCTTTATGCCTCATAAATGATGATTTGTTTGCAATTCATATCTAAAGATCACCATTCATTAAATACTTCCTTGTACTACTAATATCTCTTTTAAAAGTTTTTTTAAATAGTATTAAAAGAAAAAATAACAAGCTAAAGAAGGAAGTCTCCACAAATGATGAAAAGAATAATACTACGATGACACCACCACCGATAGTAAGATCTTTCAAATTGGTACACAAATGGTACGCTCTACTTGGTGGTAAGTACTCTTAAGGATAAGTCAATTCATTGCAAATTATTCATGCCTTGACCATGATATGTAATGTACTCCTCATGAGACTCTTAACTGAATTGAAAGTGCATGTGGCAAGTCATTCAAATACTTGATGCACATATCTAGTGGGAGAACATTAGGTATCTTGTGTCTTAGAGAATAAGTTTCTCTTGAGTAAGCTATACTAACTCAATCCATAATGGTAAAAATTGTATCTCATTCTTATGGATTGTAATCTTTATTTTCAAAATAGCTACTTTTGATGCATTTTAAATTTCCTTATCGTTAAATCTAAAAGTGCATAAGAATCTTTTTTTGTTGATATTCATCACATACATATGCACTAACATGGATATGATTTTTAAACGGTAAAAGGTACAATTAGTGATCCACACTCTAAATTTTTGGAAACCCATATTTTGATATCTTAGAAATCTACTTCAATCGGTATCCAAATGCTTCACATTGAATTGGATCACTAAGTTGTAAATTCCATGCATAACTTGTCTTTATGATATGAATGCTTGTGCGACTAACCTTGATAAGCTAGGTTCATCATCAAGAAGGCAACACAATGATGTATCAAGAAAAGGAGAAAAGGCTCCTATTCTTAACTCTAACTCTTATCTATGAGTTTACATATTAACTTGGAACCACAGTAAGATGGTCGTCAAGTATATGTGGATGCCTACACAAAGAGAAAGGCCACAATAAGGATTGTGTGGGTACTCAAGGCTCTTACTACTAATCTCAAAGGACCCAATTCAATTTGGGTACCAAAATATGAAGCTTAAACTTGTTTTGCAGGATCACTCCTTCTATGGATCAAGTTGGGTGCTTGATAATGGATGTATAAATCATATTTGGAGATAGTAGCAAGGGTGGTAACAACTGAATCTCAAGTGCATATTATTTTCAAATCTTATCTCTTTTGTGACTTGTGTAGCCACTAAGGAAGAAGAAGCACTTGAGGATACACATCAGTTGTTGATTATGAAATAAAGGTCCAATTGGAAGATTAATGAATATTATCATATGGTCAACAATCCAAAATTATGTGACATATTTTCTATCTAGTTAATTTGGATTTTATTCTTCTATATTAGACACTCACCATAATATGGATTAAGTCAGCCCTTTAGACTTCATTGAACAACCATGCATATTATCCATGTCATTCAAAATATATTGTGCATAAGGGCTCAAGGTAAATTTAGTCCATATTATGAGGTTTCTCTATTTTAGCAACACGCTTGCCTTCCACATATAAAGGGTTGCTAAATAAGAAACTAGTGCTTGTGCTACTAATGCCATCTCTTGTGTTGAGTTTATCCATAGAAAATCTATGTTAAGAGATGGTGCTTGTTTTAAATTGGATAAATCACAAGCTTAAAGGATACTATTCAACTAAAGTAAGATGAAGTTGATAAGAGGCCAAGGTATGAAAACTTACTCTCATTCAGTTGCTTTAGTATTCTATCCTTAGTGGGATGTACCATAGTATAGGTTAATTTTCTTGCAATATAAAATGTTCAATAGTGCATATAACTTTGACATCAACTATATGTGTGCACTAATTTAAAGGAATTTAGTCTATCCTTTTGGGTTTCAATATTGATGATTCATTTGTCATCCACATAAATGGATAATCATTTGTGAAACCCTCCCTTGTGTTTTTAATGCTCTCTTTTCTAAGTGTTTCAACAAGGTCCTTCCAAGTGCTTTCCAGATGGATTGAAAATCTACGGATATAAGAGTCTTGGTTCTTTCAATCATTGAGTTTCAATGGGTCTCATATCAAGTATGATCGAACCAAGCAAAGATGAATAAAGTTCAAGATCACTTGGTTGGATGAAATCATAAAAGAAAAGAAAGCACAGTCATTCAAGAAGGGAGTTACACTTTTTGTCAACCAAATAATGAAGATGTAGTGACATATTTATATGATATCTTTCATTATGAGGTTTGAGGTTCATATTAGCATGCTTTACCCTTTAGGATTTCAATTGATATACTTTCAGTTCTTAAACTTTCAATTGGTTTGATTTTCATCATCTATGTAAAGCATGTTATGTTAAACCAAGATATAGCGCAAACTTCACCTTTAACCTCGTATTGTTGATGTGCATAAGTGTACTTTGTGTACTCTTGCATGCACAAATTGAGGGAGAGTTTAGCCTATATCTTGTGAGACTAATGATTTCTTTCAAGTTCATGTTGTTTAGTCTCACACCTTGGTGAAAAGAGAACATCAAATGAGGATAAGTGGTTCCAAGGAAATGATCAAATATTTACCACATGTCACCACATGGATTAGTTCTATTGGGGAAACGATATGTGTTCTCTAGCATAAGTTCAATTGTTTCAAATATATTATGCCTTGACCAAGATATATGATGAACTCTAAGAGTCTTAATTGAATCAAATGCATGTTACAAGTAATTTGAGTACTTGATGCATATATTTAGGGGGAGCTCATTCTATATCTTGTGTCCTTAAAAGACTAACATTTTCTTTTAGTGAATTTGTGTAGTTCTTTGAAGAGAATGAGTTTCTGTTGATTTTTGAAGAGGATAAGTTTCTCTTTGGCATGCTAAATTGACTCAATCCAAGTCATGATGAAGACTGATGGACATCAATGAAAACTATCTTGCTTTGTAAAAAAATGTCAAGCCTATCAAAAGCTAAGATGGAAATTCATGATTATATTGGAGACCATGTGGCGTAGAACAAATGTGTGTCACTCCATGAACTATTGTATTGCATTTTTGTATCTAGGCAACTTTCAATTATGCTAGTGTATGCATGTATATGCAGTATCTTAAGTCACATCATAAGGTTGCACTTGTGGTGACGATTAAAGAATCTCTAGATATTTGATTAATGCCTCTTGTGGTGATGTCATAAGTTAGTCTTAAGTCATCTTAGTGAGGTATGAGTCAAACATGCTAACTTCTCAAGAATCTTGGCTTAAATATTGCATATCATGTCTATTAGTATACCTTTTGATTATGAGTAATTCCTTCAATTGGTGCAATTTCACATTTCATACTTTATTTGTACCAAGGTTCAAATTGTAGAACTTAATCCCTGGGCCTCACAAGTCCAAGTGCATAAGCTAAACAAGTATTCATCACTTGTATGCATACATTTAGGGAGAGAATGGTCTATAATTTGAATCTTTGAGACTAACTTCATTTTCAAGTCTATTATATGTGTAGTCTCAAATTAGAAAGGAATCTTCAAGCAAATACAATCGCTTCCACTGCAAAATTTGATGGGTATCAAAGATTCTTTGCTCCAATAAATGTATCTTCTATACATTTCATAAGAGAATGAGTTTCTCTTATATATGCTACTCCAACGTCATCTAAAATTGGTAAATATGTATCACATCCTTTTGGATTGCAAATGTTTGAAGTAGCATAGCTTATAAATTCTCTTGTCTAGAACTTAATTGATTAAATAGTGCACATGTTCCTTATGTTGCATGATTATGTTCAATTGATACTCCTTGTATGCCAATGGTACTTTAAGTTGCAAATAAGTACTCTCAACAGGTATCAATTGAATTCATATATATGTGTGCACTAAAACTTGAGGAGAACTTAGTGTAATATGCAATTAGTGATCTGTTTATCTATCAAATTGTTTCCATTGGTGTTTTTCAATTGGTACTTTTCTTACATGATCACTAGTTGTATAATCCATACTTGTGCAATTTTCATGCTGCCTCTTGTTATGATAAGAAAATGCTAGGTGACATCTAGACTCCAGGTATCAAGATTTATCTTTCAATTAGTATGACAATATTCAGTTGATATCTTGGACCTATGTCACAATTATGCCAACAAGAGATTGCAAAATGAACTCTAAATACAACACAAGTGTGGAACACCCCTTTGAAAAGGTAAAACACAAAGGTACATCACTTATGACACTTCTCCATTACCTTTGTGCCATCTATGGATCATTTAGAACATCTCATTTCCAAAGTTAATTGGGTGAATTTTGAGATCAATTTAGTTTTACCCAGTTTGCTTCTAGTTTTTGTTGAAAAAAAATTTAACTTGCCTATTCACCCCCCTCTAGGCAACTTTCAATTGGTATCAGAGGATCCTCTTCATGATAGTGTGTTCACATCATGCTTACTCATAATTTCTACCCTTTATATTCTTTTTGGATATTTATGACAAAGGGGGAGAAATTTTGCATTAAAGCTTACCTTTAGTCTTATGTAACTAAGTGTTAGAAGACTTTTGAAAAGGGGAGAAATAATTAACAAAAAGGGGGAATCATAAGAAAAACATAAGATGTAGAAAGTTGATGAGTGCAAACTATGTCATGAGCATCACGTTTATTTTATGACACACTGCGCCCTATGAATAGTATGATATAAGTTGTCTCCATACTTTGACCCAAATATGTGCTTTTGGCATTTGAGTACAAAATTGGTATTTTCTGAAATGCACATATTTAGGGGGAGGAAACTATATCATAGGATTCAAAATCTTATTTATCAAATCTTATGTAAGCTTTAAATGTGTTGTCATCAATCACCAAAAAGGGGGAGATTGAAAGTGCATTCATCCCTTTTGTGAGTTTTGGTGATTTGGATAACAACACATTTAAAGGTCTAACAAGTTTGCTAAGTGTTGAATAGGGAATTCAGTATGATGAACATACTTGAATAATGTATAATGATCAGTGAACAAGGTTCAACACAAGGTCAAATAACCAGTGAGACAATGCAAATGGATATAATATGGTCTCTATATTGGTTTGAATATATGGACAAGTCGTGAGAAATCACTATGCATAAATATGATCATAATAGAGGTTGAAGTGATTAAGAGGATTGGTCAAGCCAAAGTGAATAAGATATGAGGAATCGTGAATTGGCTTGACCATATTACTATTAGTCCATATATGAATATATGAGAATCAAATTAGAGCTTGATTGATCTTAGCAGTTATATCTAGATGACATTCAAGCAAGGTTCACAATATTGAAGAAATGATTCTCTCAATGGATGCTCAATAGGATGTGACTCAAGAATGGCTTGATAGGGTGAAGATAGCAAGGAAAGGGCTTCAAGGAACTAAGCGAAGGTGAAGGCCAAGCGACGGCTTGTAGACCGAGGTACCATGGCTAAGGTGAAGAAGAGAGTACTTACACTAAGTCGATGAACTAATCAGCTATAAAGAGTTACAACATGTTGATGCATCAGTAAGGTGACTTGAAGCCATGATTTTAACTCATATATGGTGAAATGGTACAAGTCACAGGGTTTGTTTTGTGTTTGCTTCAAAAGGTGAGACAAGGATGTTTGTGATCCTTATGAAGCAACGCCATGGAGAAATCACACTTGAGACACCAATGACTCAAGGAGTTTACTTAATTATATTTTATTTAACTTGAGTATAGGAATCGTCGTACTATCAAGGGGGATCCATAAAGAAGGTTGGTGTTGGTACTAAAGCTCAAAATCCTTGATCCAAAACTTCCATTTTACCCTTGTTAATCCTTAGTGAAAGTATGTAGTACAACCTTTTTAAGTCTATCTTAGCCAAAATTGCTCTCTGGAAAATACTGGTTCAGCCGGACACTCAACCGGTTTTTGTATGGTGGAAAGTGGAAACAGGTTCAACCGGTTTTAAAATAGGTTCAATCGGTTTTTGCACTGTTCACTTTTTCTGCCAGTCTGCTGTGTCAGCCAAAAAGCTGTGCGCAGCTTTTTGAAAACCGGTTCAACCGGTTTTGGGACCGGTTCAACCGGTTTTTGGGCAAAAAAAGTCAAAAACGGCTAGTTTTGGCGCCCCACATATATATACTCATTCCTACCTCTCTCCCCACAGCAGAGCACGACTTGGACTCCATTCCTAACCTGAGAAACACCTCCCACTCTATCGCACCCGGTTTTAGAAGGCAAACCGAATGCGAACCATGTACGTGCCAGGATCAGCAATTCACGTACACAGCAGTTACATAACATGGACATCATCACACAGTGCTTAAATAGTATTAGAAGGGGAAAATAATAGTCGATTACATCATATGTCTGAGACATAGTCTTTACAATAAATCAAAGTGCGGAAAAGAAACGTAGATAAACGCGACCATCACAGGCAGCCGACTGGGGGGTTTGCCGCTTACCCACACCTAGAACTCGTCATAGTCTTGGAACTCTTGGAAGTCTCCTTCCACGGCTTCATCTTCTCCTAAGTAGTGGTAGCAATGCGGACAACCTGGGGAAGGGGGGGGGGTTGGTGTGTAGAGCAAGGGTGAGTACACATCAACATACTCAGCAAGTGTACTGTTTGGCTGTAGTGGACTAGCTTTATGTGGGGGTAAGTCAAGCAGTTGCTTTTACTTGGTCAGATTATTATTACTAGTAGAGAAAGCCAAGTTTTAGGATTAACCCACGTTATTAACCCAAACGTACTCTTTCCAAACGGAAAGAATACCACTTACCATTACCAGAGTCAAGACCAAGAACCATCAATCTCATTGCCACCTGCAAATCCGAACATCTCTGATCAAGTACCACTAATCACTGGAGCTCCCTTGGCCGCTCATAACCACGAGCACGGCTGATATATCAGTTTTCAAACACTCTGCAGAGGTTGTGCACTTTACCCACAAGCCATGATTTCCCTTTCTGCCCGGAGATCATGACTCTCCATTGATCACTACCAAGGTGACCCAGCAGGGTATCACTACGTAGCCTTTACAAAGATTCCCTGGGGCTGTAGCCACCCGTTAGGTTTCCTAAATGTACCGCACTCCTCCCCAAGGGACAAATCAACCTTGGCAGAGTGAGCCGCATACACCGAGCCCCATTGATGGCACAACGGCTAAGCGAACTACACCCCGGTTCCTCTAATTACTCAGCTAAGGGCGTCCCACTCCACCCTCATGGTTGCACTATTTTCCTGGGCAGTCATCCAACGAACAGGTCCTTACGGAGAGGCACTCGAGAAACCGCTCGAGCCCCCTTGAAGACCACAAGTATAACATCATAATAAACGAAGGGAAAACAGCGTATCATTGATAATTCTCATCATGTTCATTGATTAGAGTTGAGCAATAGCATAAGACTAAGCAATAATAATCCAACCCAAATAGGTAAACAAGGACACGGATAACAAAAGCTAGTAAATCCTTAGGTATAAATGTGTAATGCGGGAGGTGAATTAAAGAATGTATAGGACAGAGATAGTGTAGCATCCCAAAAATTCAAATCTTGGAATTTTCTCAAACTCGCTCTAAATTCAAAATGAATTTCAAATTTCATTTCAAAATGTTTGTTTGCGAGTTGATATCAACAAATAAAATCATAGTGGTCTATATTCTCTCTAAAATCTCCTCAAAATATCCTACAAATATTTCCCCAGTGATCACCCTCAAACTCTTTCAGAAATACTGCCCAAATATTCCATCGATATATGTCCAAGTATTTTCTTCCTGAGAAATACCTTCAGAATCATTTTTCAAGTCCCTACAAATATTTTCTCCATAACTTTCCTCATGCTCATACGTATACGTATGCCTCCGGTGTCATACGGTGAGCTCTACAAGCTAATTACACTCATATAAGACAAATCCATGCTAATCTCCCACTAATCCTCTCATCCTCCCACTAATCCTCTCATCCCTCCCCCGAATCCCCCCACCATGGCTATAAATAGAGGGGCAAGGGCCTCCTCTCATCCCACCCCAAGCCATTTCATGGCAACTCTCTCCCCCCCCCCCCACACACCCACTCCATGTTCCACACAAGCACACACTAGCACAAGGATCGTTCGATCGTTCTTCGATTGTTCGTCCCCTGTTCTTAGTTTGTTCGTTCGTTCGTCCGATCATTCGATCGTTCGTCCGATCATTCATGGTTCGTTCGTCCGTTCGTCCGATCGTTCGATCGTTCGTCCGTTCGTTCGTCCAAATAATCTTTTTCCTGCCGTTATGTTGCCGAAATTCCGATCGTTCGTTCGTCCGATCGTTTGATCGTTCGTCCGATCGTTCATGGTTCATTCGTCCGTTCGTCCGATCGTTCGATCGTTCGTCCGTTCGTTCGTCCAAATAATCCTTTTTCCTGCCGTTATGCTGCCAAAATTCCAATCGTTCGTTCGTTCGATCATTCGATCGTTCATCGTTCGTTCATAGTTCCCTATTCATCGTTCATCGTTCGTTCATAGTCCCTATTCATCATTCTTCCAGATAATCTTTGTCCTGCCGTTATGCTGCCGAAATTCCAATCGTTCGTTCGTCCGATCATTCGATCGTTCGTCCGTTCGTTCATAGTTCCTATTCATCGTTCATCGTTCGTTCATACGAACTATAAACCATCACTATTCACCATTAGTATTCATCGTTACTATTCACCGTTACTATTCATCATTACTATTCACATATATTATTCATCATCTTTAGTATTCATCGATGATATCTATAATTACTTTTCCGTCACCACTATTCATCGTTACTAATCATCGTTACTATTCATCGATCATCCGATCGCCCCAAATTTCAACTACTCATCCATCATGCTGTCCAGTCCACTTAAGACCAGCCAGACCCATATTCCAGTCATACGGACTCCGGTGACTGTGATTTTCCTTCCAGTAGGGAACTTCCCATCTGGTTACCCATCCTAGGTTTCTCCAAGTTGAGCATGCTTAACTTTGAGATTCCTTTGAACCAGGCTTCCAAACTCAGATTCCAATAATTCTTGTTTCTAAATCTTATCAAATTATTCCCTATCCAACCATGCCATCCCTTAAGCATGGTTCATGTTCCAGAAGACTCCCAAAATACTCTCATCCCATATTCTGCCTATAACTCTCATGTTCATACTAAGTCAGACGATTCATTTGTCACTATTCTCACCTACAGTGAACTTCACTGTGCTACACCACATACACCCAGCTATAAATACACCTAGCTACTCTCTCCCTCTTCACACACTCAACACCCTCAGCCAAGGCAAACACCCCACCCACTCAGTTACTCCGCTTGCCGGCTACACGCATAGTGTCGCTTCTCCTCCAGTCCACCCTCCTGGTAAGCACCTCCGCTCCACCACCAGTAATATCACAACACCACATGACACAGATTCTACTCAAGACTCTACCCATCCATATATCGCTATTCTGACCACTATACTAAATATTTGTTGGTATACTTGCTTGTTTGTATGTTTGCTTATTCATGTTGCATAGTTATCGGAGCGTTCGTGCCGTCTCGTGGAGGCCAGATCTGCAAGTCTACGCCAGGCAGTGGAGCTAGAAGCCAGTTCCGCGAGCTCCCCTTCCCCCTTCGCCGAATAAGCACGACAAGCTCACTGGATCCCTTTGATGCATAAATTACCTATGTTTTACAACCACAGCCCTCAGCCTGTTATTTTATGCATGATATGATTTTGAGACAAGTTATTATGGCCACCTAAGCCGCTTGCCGCAATCAATCCTTGATATATTTGTTACAAATGATTTGAGGAAGGGTGTGAGTTTTCAAAAGAAAATGCTTTTCAAAATGTGTATGATGAAGGGTTTTCACCCTTATCACCTTTGAGTAGGGATGATCAGGGACTCCCTGGTTTAGGGGAGGGCCTAAGGTGATGGCTCAGCTGGTTTAGGCGTGAGCAGAAGGATTGTCCTCTCTTATAAGGACCGGTTTGTCATCTTTCACTACCTGTACTCATGATAAGTACAACCACTCGAGACTGTGTGGGCAGTCACTCAATCTGAATTCGTACGGTCCAACCCCAGGGTTATGAAGGCTGGGGAGCACTGGGAGGATAAGGAGGGGGAATGTTTTGTCCGGTTTGGACATGGCGGTGGCCTGACTCCTTCCAGTATAACCATTAAGGTTAGGACGTGCGAGGAAAGAAAGAGATTCGGATTCAGATCTCATCGGCCATGAGATCGCAGAGTCGGACTAGTGGGTAAAGTGTACCCCTCACGGGAATGGACGAGTCTGGTATGGTATGGCAATTAATGTTTTGTTTTCCAAAAAAAGATATGGTTTTGAGAAAAGTGGTTTTTAAAAGGTCCAGCGGTTGAGCCGTGAGCTATGGTGGACGGGAAGTCCAGTGGCTGTTGTTGAAAATGAAAACTAGTGGGAAACTGCTGAGATACCTGGATGGTTTAGTCCAGGGGATTTTTGTTCTAATATTGAAAAACTTCCTGCTCCTTTGGGATAGGATGCGCTTTGCAAAATACAAAATGTTTTACAAAACAACCTGCATAAAATATTGCTGTTTCTGCAAAATATCTTGAGCTCCACATATTCCATGCATTATATCTGATTTCCCCATTCCGTGGGTGAAGGTGGGCTGCTGAGTATGTTTGTACTCACCCTTGCTTATTTATTTTTTTCAGAAAAAGGAGATCGGGTAAGAGTTACGCCTGTTCCCAACCTTGCATGTGGCTGTTGGACCGCTGATTTGCTTCGCTGCGTATATCGGGCTGCTTCAGCCCCACTCTGATGATATGTCCCGAGTTGTGGACCAACTCTTAAAGTTGTTCGTCACCTTTGTAGGTTTGTCTTATTTGAGCAGATTTGGTATCATCTGATGTATAAATGTGTTTACTAGCCTCCTAGGACTTGTAATTGTATCACATTTGAGTTCCAGAGGATTGGGGACGCTTCAGATAGGTCAAGGGGCACTTGCCTCCACCAACCGACTGCTGCTCAAGGGCTTCTCCTGCGAGTTCTTCGGGCTCTTCAACCGGATCGTTCTCTATGCGAGCGCAAACATACATACATTCACACATTTAATACAAACGAACAGTACACCATACAATAAAATGCAGTAAATAAACAGACATTCCACGCGGGCTCGCAATTAAGGCTAAGAGAGAAAGAGAAAAAAGACAGTCGAGAAATGATCACGTTACATGATTATGAATTAAATTACTCGCTCAATGGAAGGGAATTAATTTGGACACTACGTTTTAGCATAAAGTAAAGTCAAGTTCCACATTTAATTATTATAAACAATTGAAGATGACTGAAAGGGAGTGGTCGCACGTCGAGACGTACGGCACGACATTTAGATTGAATTAAGAAGTAAAATGACTCGCCGCGCGACAGAACGCACAACGAGACACTTGCACTAATTATAAAGAGACGTTAAGCATCGCGCGACGAAGCGCACGACGACATACGCCAACAGAGCTGAGTTTAAAGTGGAACGTCGCGCGTCTGGACGCGTGACATCGCACCTTAAACAACCTGAAATTAAAATAGATCGTCGCGCGACGAAGTGCGCGACACAACACTTTAATGAATATAAACTAAAAGAATCGTCGCGCGACAAAGCGCGCGACGCAGCACATTAATAAACACAAATTTAAATTGAATCGTCGCGCGACGAAGCGCGCGACGCAACACATTGATAAATACGAACTTGAATTGAATCGTCGCGCGACGAAGCGCGCGACGCATCGCACTCATTAAACTAATTTTGAAACTAACTAATCCGAGGGTCAGACGCCGCGCAACGGGGCTAGAACGGCCGCGCGCAGGGGGGGTCGAGGCCGCGTGCAGGGACCGGAGCCGCGTCGCCGGGGGCCGAGGCCGCGCCCGCGCCGAGCCACGCCCGCGCAGGGGCCGCGCCCGCGCTGAGCCGTGCCTGCGCCGGGACGCGCTCGCGCCGGGGCCGCGCCCGCGCCGAGCCACGCCGAGCCGCGTCGGGGAAGGGGCCGCGCCGGGCGGGGAAGGGGAGGGGCGGGGCCGAGCGCCGCCGGGGAGGGGAGGGGCCGCGCCGGACGGGGAAGGGGAGGGGCGGGGCGAGGTGCCGCGCCGCTGAGTAGGGACACGCGCGCGCAGGGGAGAGAAGAGGGGGCGCGCGCAGGGGGAGAGAGGAGGGAGAGGGAGAGAGAGAGGAGAAGGGAGGGGAGGGGAGCTCACCTCGGGGTCCAAATTCCGGTGATCGCCGTCTCCAAGCCCTAGGGCACCACGGGGAGAGAGAGATGGGAGAGGGAGAGAGAGGGTGCTGCGTAGGAAATCCAAATGAGAGAGGGAGAGGAGGAGGGGCACATGGGGGGTGTGGGGCGCCAGGGGCACGCGAGCCGGGCTGGGCCGGGCCGAGCCGGGCTGGGTCACATCGCGGATCAAAACCCACGACACGCACGACCATTAAACGGAATTAAATCGCGAACTGAAATTGGAAGCGGAACGAGACGAACACACGGCATTAGACAAAGAAACGTGTTTCGGCATGATGCAACACCCATGACACTTAGGTTTTGTTCATACACGACACGGACACCTGTCACTATACTGGTTTGAAAATGGGAAGAAGGAGCGGAACGGGAAGAGAAAAGAGAGTAACGCCCGAATTTGGTGAGAGAAAAGAAGAAAAAATTCTACCCCCAAATTCAGGGCGTTACACACTCTCTCTCACACACCTCTTGCCTCTCCCATTTCAAATCTTTGGAGAGAAATCTTTGAGTGAGTTTGAGAGCTACGATTTTTGTGCTTCATCTCCAAATCTCTCTTGCTCTTCTTGATTCGAGCTTTGGTACTACATCGAGTTCTTTGTGGATTCATTACTCTTGGAGCTTCTAGCTCCTAGACGACTAGGTGTCTCTTGTGAGTCTCCAAATCTTGTGGAAGACCACAAGAAAGTTTGTATTACCCGCTCGTTTGAGCAAAGATTATTGTGTGGGCTTGACCTTTGTGGTCGGCAAAGGGAGGATTAGGGTTGAAAGAGACCCGGCTCTTTGTGGGCGCCTTAACGAGGAAGTAGGGCACCTTGGTGGTGTGACCGAACCTCGGGATAAATCTTGTGTCTCTTGTGTTCTTGCTCATTGTGTGTTTGTGTTCTTCGTTCTCTCACCATTCCGTGGAAGATTTGTTTATATCTTTTTGGTGTGTGGATTTTGAGAAGTGCCTTTCTCAGATCTACTACTTTGAACCCTGTGGATCAACTAGAACATCTCATTTCCAAAGTTAACTGGGTGGATTTCGAGATCAATTCAGTTTTATATCTCATTCTTTAGTTGAGCTCGTGCAAATCGGTTGAACCGGTTTTGACACCGGTTGAACCGGTTTTACCCAGTTCGTTTCTAGTTTTGTTGAAAAAGTTTTAACTTGCCTATTCACCCCCCTCTAGGCAACTTTCAACTTTACATGCTAAGATTGATGAATTAAATGCTTGCAAACCCTCTACATCTACAGTTGATCATGTCACTTTTGTACTAGATGTAGAGATGTTAATGTTGATGCTATTCATGATCACCTTGCTTTAATTAAACAACAAAATGATCATATAGCTCAATTAACTGCAAAAATTAATGAGCATGAGATTGAAAATGAAAAATTTAAATTTGCTAGAAGCATGCTCTATAGTGGGAGACGCCCTGGCATTAAAAATGGCATTGGTTTCCAACAGGGAAGCAATGTCAAACTTAATGCCCCTAAAAGATTGACTAATTTTGTTAAGGGCAAGGCTCCCATGGCTCAGGATAATGAGAGTTACATTTTATATCCTGCTGGTTATCCTGAGCACAAAATTAGTAGAATTCATGCTAGGAAACCTCATAATGTTTCACACCATGTTTTTATGTATAAGAATGAGGCTTCTAGCTCTAGGCAATCAACCCATGTTAAATTGCGTAAAAAGAAAACTCCTACTGCATCAAATGAGCCAATCATTTCATTCAAGACTTTTGATGCATCTTATGTTTTAACTAACAAATCAGGCAAAATAGTTGCCAAATATGTTGGGGCCAAACACAAGGGATCAAAGACTTGTGTTTGGGTGCCCAAGGTGCTTGTTTCTAACATCAAAGGACCCAAGACTGTTTGGGTACCTAAGAACAAGGCCTAAATTGTTTTGCATGTTTATGCATCCGGCGGCTCATGTTGGATTATTGATAGCGGATGCACAAACCACATGACAGGGGAGAAAAGGATGTTCTCCTCCTACGAGAAAAACAAGATCCCCAAAGAGCTATCACATTCAGGGATGGAAATCAAGGTTTGGTCAAAGGACTTGGTAAAATTGCTATATCTCCTGACCATTCTATTTCCAATGTTTTTCTTGTAGATTCTTTAGATTACAACTTGCTTTATGTTTCTCAATTATGCAATATGGGCTACAACTGTCTATTTACAGATGTAGGTGTTACTGTCTTTAGAAGAAGTGATGATTCAGTAGCATTTAAGGGAGTATTAGAGGGTCAACTATACTTAGTTGATTTCAATAGAGCTGAACTCGATACTTGCTTAATTGCTAAGACTAATATGGGTTGGCTCTGGCATCGCCGACTAGCCCATGTTGGGATGAAGAATCTTCACAAACTTCTAAAGGGAGAGCATATTTTAGGACTAACCAATGTTCATTTTGAGAAAGACAGGGTTTGTAGCGCATGTCAAGCAGGGAAGCAAGTTGATGTCTGTTGGTGACTTGTTCTCAAATGCTATGAGATAAGAACAAGGCAACATAAAGAATGTTAAATATTAAAGTCCTTCGTCCTTCGAAGCATTATTTCCCTTAGGATATAACGACTCTCGGACGAAGGTTATAGAAAGCATACCTTCGTAAGTACGATGTATATAAAGATGAAGAAGAGTTTACACAAAACATGAACAATGTGAACAGTCAAATATATCATCATTATTGTATTATTTTTATGCTATTATCATGAACAAGTAAAGGTAATGATTTATTACAAGTGTCCCTTCGGCTTGAAGGAGGTAAAAATACAAGCGTGACACAAAAGCAAATGTCCAGTCAGCGTGAACAGTATGGGAATACTGTTCACCTATTTATAGGCATGGGTCGCAACCCATGTAAAATTACATTCAGGCCCTTTACATTTGATAATAACTCTATAGTAATTCACCAGGGTCTAGACAGCCTTTTCCTCTTTAAGTCAGTTTCCTTTTTCCTGTCATCATGCCGAAGCTCCCTTTCATACAGCTTCGGCTCTGTTCCATCCTTCGTTCCCCCTTGTGCTTCTTCATGCAGTGATTTTGACTTAAGTCCGAAAGGTCCATGCCCGAAGGTACCTGCTCATGTATTATACTCCAGAAACATTGTTAACTTACGTTTTTGAGGACCTTCGGAAGCCGAAGGCCCCCAACAGTAGCCCCTCGCAATATTAATTTGTTAGAATGATAAATTTAGATTGCGACAAGGACGAAGGCTCTGAGCCGAAGGTCCAAAAAAACACCTTCCCTTTGCTAGAATAGCAACAACCACTGACAAGCGGGCCCTCCAGCACGCAATGCACCAGGCGTATAAATAAGAGCGCACCACTAGCTCATTTGGCACACTTTCTTGCCATCTGTCTTGCCTGCTCAAACAGCTCTTTGCTTACAAACACTTGACCAGATTTTTAAATTTTTAAGCTTCGACTTTGAGAGCACTTTTCTCAGCACTTTCGAAGATGTCTGAGGATAAGAAAGCTACCGCTGAAACGAAGCTGAGCCTTTCTGAGGAGATGAATCTTGGCTTTATTGAATCGATAGCAAGGAAAAATGCGGAGAAGATTGCTAGGGAAACTTTGGAGGGTTTGTCTGAAGATACCAGTGACAGTCACAGCTATGATGTGGAGAGCAGCGGGGAAGACTCCGAAGATCGACCCTAGCGACCAAGCCATGCAGTTTTTGGAAAATCAACTATTAAACAAAGCCATCTTGACAACATGAGGGGGAAATACTTTCGGGATATGTCTGTTGTGAGGGCTGACGATGGAGAAAAAACTTGTCCTACTCCAGAGGAGAATGAAGTCATGATCTTTCGGAGCTTTTTGAAGGCTGGGCTTCGGCTTCCTCTTAGCAGCTTCGTAGTCGAGGTTTTGAAGATATTTCAGATTTACCTTCACCAGATTACCCCCGAAGCTATTATAAGAATGGGAATCTTCGTGTGGGCTTTAAGGAGTCAAGGCTTGGAACCAAATGCAAAAAGTTTCTGCAGCATGCATGAATTGTTATATGAGACGAAGCCCTGGGGTAAGGAACAGTATCATAATAATTTCGGCTGCTATAGTTTCATTGCTCGTTCCGGTTCAAGCTCACCAGTACCGACTTTTCGGAAGAGATGGCCCGGAGACTAGACAAAAGAATGGTTTTATGTAAAGAATGATTTAAAGGCACGAGAAGACATTAAAGATATAATCATGCGCCCTATCTGGCAACGCTTCGGGCTCCGTAAACCGAAGGTAGAAATTGATGAAGCGGTCGAAGAGTGCCGCAAGGCTTTCGGCTTAGTCTGCTCTTTCATTGGGACAAGGGACTTAGTTCAAGAGCACGTGGCCTACAGGATATGGCCGTTGCTAGCCAACTGGGAGGTGCCAAAAGAATCCATCAGCAATCCCCACGAAGGTGGTCTGGTTCGGCTAAAATATACCTTCAGATTCAGAGACCAGTTTATCGAGCCAGACGACGACTGGCTGAAAAGCGTCGAAGCTACAAGCGATGATCTGCTTGGGCTGTATTCCAGAGCAAAAGATAACGCATTATCTGCGGCCTTCGGGAACCGTAAAAAGAAGAGACTAAACAGAGTTTTTGATGCCATTGGATTCATGTATCCTGACTACCGTTACCCGCCCCGGGGACAAAAAAGAAAAAGTGGAGATTCCGAGAGAGATGATGCTTCAGCTGCTCCGAGCGAGTCTGCGCCGAAGAGGAAAAGAGTGAAAGTCCTTACTCATCGACCACGCTATATTGGACCGGTCGTAGTGCCTGACTTTGGTGGTGAGACCTCTTCGGTGTCCGAAGGAAAAAAACCTGCGATTTCGCAAAAAAGTGAACCGGCTGTAGCGCCGAAGACATCATTAGCCAAATCGGATGAGCCGAAGGCTATTAACATTGAAGAGATGAAAGTTGGGAAAACGAGAATATTGGAAGCAATAAGTCCTTCGGTGGAGGTGGCAATGTCGAAGGCACAAAAGGATATCTCGACAACCCCAAGAGAAAGAGAATGGTCAATGTATTAGATGTGCTAGAAATAATAAAAACTTCAAGCTCTACTCCGAAGAAAGCTGTCGAAGCTTCGGAAACACATATTGAGGCCGAAGCTTCCAAGGTCCAAGTCGATACCGAAGCTGGGCCCTCCGAGCCCGCCAAGGAGAAATCCTTGGAAATCAGAGGCAAGATTGAGAAAGAAACTGCAGAAGCAAGCAAAACTGAAAAAACTGCCATTCCTATTCCCGAAACATTATCTGAAGCTACTGATTATATTATACGACATGCTTCGGGAAAATGATTATCTGAAAAGGAGAAGCAAGAAGCTCAGTTTTATGCTCAAAGATTGAAATATCCAAAGGGGGCCCTGGTATTCAACGACAGCGGGGAAGAAGACTTCTTGTATTTCCTCCCAGACAGCAAAGAAATTTCTGTCTGCCGAGAGATGAGCAAGAGCTTCGGTTTCCCTACACTAGAGGATGGGCTCTCAGTGTTATCAAAAGATGAGTTGGCCGACAGCTTAGCATACAATAGCTTAAAAGTGAGAAAATTAGATTTTTGCATTTAAAAACGAAATCTTCCATTTACTTACACTTAATACCGCATTTTTTGCAGGGCCTTATTCTTAGCAACACCCTCAGGGCGCAAAAAAGTGTCGAAGATGAAGGATACACCATAGCCTTGAACAACCTTCGTTCCGAAGTGAATGAACTAAGGAACAAAGGTCTTGAAAAAGACAAAATATTACACTCTTTGTTGAACAAAATAAGGGAAGACGAAGCTGCTTCCAAAGCCCAAGCTGAAGCTCAAAAATGCGAAATCGAAGATCTTCGAAAACAGCTACTCGAAGCTAAAGAAAAATGCGGTGTTGCAGAGGCTGAACGAGACATCAGTATATATTGGAGGAACCATCTACAAAGAACGGTTGATGAACTTCGTGCATCCAAGGAGAGGTGCTATGAAAAATCTATAGAGTGTGTTAAGAGAATAAAAACTAGCTTCGCCAATGTTGGCGCATACTCAAGCGAGGAGAATTTCATAAGGGGCGATCCCGAAGGCCCAATTGAATGGATCAGCCACGAAGCTGAAGCCTTTGAGGAAGTTTTGAATGGCCGTGGGGACATATGCGCCTTCTCGGGTGCTAGGGGGATTGCTGCTATCTTGGAGAAGATAGGTTGCGAACATGTAAAATCTTTGGCGCAAACCGAAGGTGCCTTATCTATTGAAGATACAAAAGACCCGTCGGCTGAAACAAGCTTAGTTGGTGGAAAGTTTTTCACCGACATCTGGGAAAATGGCGGCCGGGAGATGGCCCAAGAAATCATAAGGAAAAGTGAAAAAGATACTCACGATGCTAGAGAAGCAACAACAGCCGCTGAGAAAGCTGTGGATCTCGAGAGGCGGATAGGTATTGCTTACCAGCTTTTAACTTTATGTTCTACTTTTGTGACTTCAAACTTATTTACGTTTTGCATCACAGCCGCGCTATCTCCTCCCCTAGAGCCTGTCGAGCCATTGGCGGACCCCGAAGCGAAGAAAGAAGATGAAATTATTAAAATGGCCGAAGCTATTATGGATGAAGTTGTTGATCAACTACTACACGAAGCTGCAGAAGTAGTTTTAAAAGAAGAATAGCTGTTATTGTAAAGACATTTGGAGTGTAATATTTGCTGAACAAAGTGTGTAATATTTTGTGATTTTGAATATAATGTATAAGCTGTTTGTAATTCAATTCTTTACGATGCATGAAACTTTACGTACATACCGTTTTTGAGCCTTCGGCGAAAAAACACCTTCCCTTCTTTTCATGCTTCGTGAAGAATATCCATATTCCGTAAAAATATTATGCTTCGTGAGCAACAGATCTCCTTTTCATATTAAAGTTGATGAAGCCATACTTTTTTTCAAAACTATTTTGTGCCTTGTCACTTCTTCGAAACAATCTCCGAAGATCAACATTGTAGGTCAACATCGTATACCCTTTCGAAGGTCAACATTGCATCCCCTTCTTGTGCCATTGATGCAATATGATGTATGATGTTTTGCTATGCAAATGATGTAATGATGTTATGACGTGCAAAATGATATTTGTGCCGAAGATACTCACACATTCCCTCAGTAAAGCACACAATCTTTTTGTCGTTTATTTTTCGGCTTCACCGTTTATTTTTCGGTGTATCAGCATTGACTTTTCGCTGTAAGCCTCCCTTAGGAGCTTCTTTGCCTTTTACTTCGGCGGTATCAGCGTTTATTTTTTGCTGTAAGCCTCCCTTAGGAGCTTCTTCGCCTTTTACTTCGACGGTATCAGCGTTTATTTTTCGCTGTAAGCTCTGCATTCCCTTTGGAACAACTTTTGAGCAGAAAACTTACGCTGCGTTCCTTAGGAACGACTTTTTGTTGCTTCGGAAAACTTACGATGCGTCCCTTAGAACGACTTTTCTAATGCTTCGACAAAACTTGTAATGTGATTGTGAACTCCGCGCTCTCTTGAGAGCAACTTTCGTGCTTTACCAACTTTTTGGACTTCGTGAGTCTGTAAAAGAGATACATTTCCATTATGGCCAAAACGAAGCTATTACAAGGAATTGAAAATGACAAGAAAAACTTAGGCTTTTAACGATTGTTATCTATTGAAAAAGAAAAAATGATAACAAATGCCAGAACTATTTCAGAAGTAGGATATCCTCTTAGTAGATGTGCTTCGATTCTGGCACAGTACTATTGACTGTGCAAGCTTCGGACTCCTCTCTGAAGTCTCGTTGCTGATGAGTGTGGTGGCTCCCTTCTGGCTGCTGGGCTCGTTGCAATGGTGGTGGAGGTGGAGGCTGTTGCCAAGATGCCTGAGGTTGGCTTGCCGAAGCAACAGAGGCTGCAGGATGGTTACCCACGTACTCTGGAATGTACGGTGAGTGATACGAAGCAGTATGCATGACTTGCTTTGGCTGATTCTGTTGGGCCGCAGCTTCTGCTATCTCGTTTTGTTTCTGGATGGTGACGTGGCACATCCTGGTAGTGTGGCCCTTGTCCTCACTGCAGAATAAACAATAAATATTCCTGGGTTGGTCCCCATATCTTCCTCCGAAGCCCCTGGCGCCTCTGCCTCTTAGTGCTGGCGGCCGAAAAGAGCTTTGTTGCTGCCCCGAAGATTGTGAAGAATGCTGGGGCCTCTGTAGCTGACTTCCTCTATCATCATTCTGAGTGTTGTGAATTGACCTGACATGCCTCAGGTGTATTCTTCCTCCGAAGCCTCTGGCCATTTCGGAGAACCTGTAAGCTTCCTCCCTTCTCTGTCGAAAATCATTGTCAACGCGGATGTATTCATCCATCTTCTGAAGCAGTTTCTCCAGGGTTTGAGGGGGTTTCCTGGCGAAGTATTGGGCTGAAGGTCCTGGCCGAAGCCCCTTAATCATGGCCTTAATGACAATTTCATTGGGCACTGTCGGCGCTTGTGCCCTCAGACGCAAGAACCTTCGGACATACGCCTGGAGATATTCCTCTTGATCTTGCGTGCACTGGAACAAGGCCTGAGCAGTAACCGGCTTCGTCTGAAACCCTTGAAAACTGGTGACCAGCATGTCCTTCAGCTTCTACCATGATGTGATTGTTCCTGGCCGAAGAGAAGAGTACCAAGTTTGTGCAACATTTCTGACTGCCATGACGAAGGATTTCGCCATGACTGCAGTGTTGCCACCATACGAAGATATAGTTGCTTCGTAGCTCATGAGAAACTGCTTCGGATCTGAGTGTCCGTCATACATGGGGAGCTGTGGTGGCTTGTAAGACGGGGGCCAGGGCGTAGCCTGCAGTTCTGCTGACAGAGGACAAGCATCATCAAAAGCAAAATTTCCATGATGAAAATCCTCATACCAGTCATCTTTGTTGAAGAAGCCCTCCTGGTGCAACTCTCTGTGGTGGGGCCTTCGGTGCTGCTCATCTTGAGCAAGATGACGCACTTCTTCGGTGGCTTCGTCAATCTACCTTTGCAGGTCAGCTAACCGAGCCATCTTCTCCTTCTTCCTCTGTACCTGCTGATGAAGCATCTCCATATTCCTAATTTCTTGGTCCAACTCATCCTCTTGTGGTGTTGGACTAGTGGCCTTCCTCTTCTGGCTTCGGGCCTCCCGAAGAGAAAGGGTCTCCTGGTTTGGGTCCAGTGGCTGCAGAACGGCAGCCCCTGTTGCCGAAGCTTTCTTTGGCGGCTTGATGAAGGTCGATGGTTGTCGAAGGTGGTCGAAAAAGGGGTTCACCGGAGGTGGGCGCCAATGTTGGTGACTTGTTCTCAAATGCTATGAGATAAGAACAAGGCAACATAAAGAATGTTAAATATTAAAGTCCTTCGTCCTTCGAAGCATTATTTCCCTTAGGATATAACGACTCTCGGACGAAGGTTACAGAAAGCATACCTTCGTAAGTACGATGTATATAAAGATGAAGAAGAGTTTACACAAAACATGAACAATGTGAACAGTCAAATATATTATCATTATTGTATTATTTTTATGCTATTATCACGAACAAGTAAAGATAATGATTTATTACAAGTGTACCTTCGGCTTGAAGGAGGTAAAAATACAAGCGTGACACAAAAGCAAATGTCCAGTCAGCGTGAACAGTACGGGAATAATGTTCACCTATTTATCGGCACGGGTCACAGCCCATGTAAAATTACATTCAGGCCCTTTACATTTGATAATAACTCTATAGCAATTCACCGGGGTCTAGACAGCCTTTTCCTCTTTATGTCGGTTTCCTTTTTCCTGTCATCATGCCGAAGCTCCCTTTCGTACAGCTTCGGCTCTGTTCCATCCTTCGTTCCCCTTGTGCTTCTTCATGCAGTGATTTTGACTTAAGTCCGAAAGGTCCATGCCCGAAGGTACCTGCTCATGTATTATACTCCAGAAACATTGTTAACTTACGTTTTTGAGGACCTTCGGAAGCCGAAGGCCCCTAACAATGCCCATCATCCACACAAGAATATCATGACAACGGACAGGCCGCTCGAGCTATTCTACATGGATCTATTCGGCCCGATAACTTACATAAGCATCGGTGGGAGTAAGTACTGTCTAGTAATTATGGATGATTATTCTCGCTTCACTTGGGTGTTCTTTTTGCAAGATAAATCACAAACCCAAGAGACCTTAAAAGGATTCTTGAGATGGGCTCAAAATGAGTTCAGATTGAGGATCAAGAAAATAAGAAGCGATAATGGGACGGAGTTCAAGAATTCACAAATAGAAGGCTTTCTTGAGGAGGAGGGCATCAAGCATGAGTTCTCTTCTACCTACACACCTCAACAAAATGGTGTAGTGGAGAGGAAGAATAGAACTCTACTTGACATGGCGAGGACCATGCTTGATGAGTACAAGACACCGGACCGGTTTTGGGTCGAGGCGATTAACACCGCCTGCTACTCCATTAACCGGCTCTACGTTCATCGAATCCTCAAGACGTCTTATGAACTCCTAACCGGTAAAAAGCCCAATGTTTCATATTTTAGAGTCTTTGATAGCAAATGTTTTATTCTTGTTAAAAGAGGTAGAAAATCCAAATTTGCTCCTAAGGCTGTAGAAGGCTTTTTACTAGGATATGATTCAAACACAAGGGCATATAGAGTCTTTAACAAGTCCACTGGATTAGTTGAAGTTTCTTGTGACATTGTGTTTGATGAGACTAATGGCTCCCAAGTGGAGTAAGTTGACCTTGATGAGCTAGATGATGAAGAGGCTTCGTGTGTTGCGCTAAGGAACATGTCCATTGGGGATGTGTGTCCTAAGGAATCCGAAGAGCCTTCACAAGCACAAGATCAACCGTCATCTTCTATTCAGGCATCTCCACCAACTCAAGATGAGGAACAGGCTCAAGATGATGAAGAAGAAGGTCAAGAAGATGAGCCACCTCAAGAGGAGATGGTTTTAATCAAGAGAAGGAATATGATCAAGAAATTCAGGATCAAAGACCGCCACACCCAAGAGTCCACCAGACGATTCAAAGAGATCACCCCGTGAACTCCATCCTCGATGACATTCATAAGGGGGTAACTACTCAATCTCGAGTCGCACATTTTTGTGAACATTACACTTTTGTGTCCTCTATTGAGCCATATAGGGTGGAGGATGCACTAAGAGATTCGGATTGGGTGCTGGCAATGCAAGAGGAGCTCAACAACTTCACAAGAAATGAGGTATGGCATTTGGTTCCACGTCTTAATCAAAATGTTGTAGGTACCAAATGGATATTCCGCAACAATCAAGATGAGCATGGTGTGGTGATAAGAAACAAAGCCCGACTTGTGGCCAAGGGGTATTCACAAGTCGAAGGTTTGGATTTTGATGAAACTTATGCACCCGTAGCTAGGCTTGAGTCAATTCGTATATTACTTGCCTATGCTACTTACCATGGCTTCAAGCTTTATCAAATGGACGTGAAAAGTGCCTTCCTCAATGGACCAATCAAGGAAGAGGTCTATGTTGAGCAACCTCCAGGCTTTGAAGATAGTGAGTATCATAACTATGTTTATAAGCTCTCAAAGGCGCTTTATGGGCTCAAGCAAGCCCCAAGAGCATGGTATGAATGCCTACGAGACTTCCTTATCACTAATGGCTTCAAAGTCGGCAAAGCTGATCCTACTCTCTTTACTAAAAATGTTGCAAATTATTTGTTTGTATGCCAAATTTATGTTGATGATATTATATTTGGGTCTACTAACAAATCTACTTGGGAAGAGTTTAGTAGGATCATGGTATAGAAATTCGAGATGTCAATGATGGGGGAGTTGAGATATTTCTTAGGATTTCAAATCAAGCAACTCCAGGATGGGACCTTCATCAGCCAAACCAAGTATATTGAAGACATTCTTAAGAAGTTTGGAATGAAGGATGCCAAACCCATCAAGACACCCATGGGAACAAATGGGCATCTCGACCTCGACACGGGAGGTAAATCCGTAGATCAAAAGGTATACCGGTGGATGATAGGATCTTTATTCTATTTATGTGCATCTCGACCAGATATTATGTTTTCTGTATGCATGTGTGCAAGGGTCCAAGCTGATCCTAAGGAAGTTCACCTTAGGGCCGTGAAGAGAATCATGAGGTATTTAGTTTACACTCCTAAGTTTGGGCTTTGGTACCCCAAGGGATCCACATTTGATTTAATAGGATATTCCGATGCCGATTGGGCAGGGTGTAAAATTGATAGGAAGAGCACATCAGGGACTTGTCAGTTTCTGGGGAGATCCCTGGTGTCTTGGGCTTCAAAGAAACAAAACTCAGTAGCTCTTTCTACCGCCGAAGCCGAGTATATTGCCGCAGGCAATTGTTGTGCACAATTACTTTGGATGAGGCAAACCCTTAGGGACTATGGCTACAAATTGAGCAAAGTCCCTCTCCTATGTGACAATGAGAGTGCTATCCGCATGGCGGAGAATCCCGTTGAACACAGTCGCACTAAGCACGTAGACATTCGGTATCACTTTTTGAGGGATCACCAACAAAGGGGGGATATCAAGATAGCCTATATAAACACCAAATTTCAATTAGCCGATATCTTCACCAAGCCTTTACATGAGAAAACCTTTAGCAAACTTAGGAATGAGCTAAATATACTTGATTCTCAGAATTTTGATTGAAACATTGCACACATTGCTCATTTATATACCTTTGATCTTATCTCTTTCATTTGCTACGACTAATGTGTTTCAAAGTGTATTTTCATGCTAAGTCGTAGATTGAAAGGGAAATGGAGTACTCGACGAAGACAAGGTTTCCACTCCACTCTACCGGTATCATTTACTCTTCGTCGTCACTCCCCAACACTCCTAAATTGGTATAATCTTTTCACTCATATTTACTTGTACCAATGGGGGAGAAAATGTAAAGGGCTCACAAATTCTCCGTTTTTGGCGATTAATGCCAAAGGGGGAGAGAGTATTAGCCCAAAGCAAAAGGATCGCACCACCACCACCAATTTCAAAATTTTCAAGAACTTTTCAAATTGATATATATCTCAAAATCCTCTTGAACACTAAGAGGAGAATTTCATTCAGGGGGAGTTTTGTTGTAGTCAAAGGAAAAGCATTTGAAATAGGGAGAGAAATTTCAAAATCTTGAAAATGCTTCTTGCAAACTTATTCATATACCTTTGACTATTTGCAAATGACTTTGAAAAGAATTTCCAAAAGAATTTGCAAAAACAAAACTAGTGGTGCAAACGTGGTCCAAAATGTTAAATAAAAAGAAAGCAATCCGTGCATATCTAGTGAAATTATAAATTGGTTTAATTCTAAGGAATCTATGCACTTACCTTATGCAAACTAGTTCAATTCTGCACTTATACATTTTCTTTGGTTTGTGTTGGCATCAATCACCAAAAAGGGGAGATTGAGAGGGAAATAGGGTCAAACCTTTTCCTATAAATGATTTTGGTGGTTGAATGCCCAACACAAATATTGGACTAACTAGTTTGCTCTAGAATATGTATTATACATGTGCATAAAGGTTCAACACAAACCAATAAAAATATCAAGTTAGGGTTCAAAAGAAAGGAGCAAAAGAAACCGAAGAGAACCCTAGTCTGGCGCACCGGACTGTCCGGTGTGCCACCGAATAGTGTCCGGTGCACTAGGGCCGATCGACTTCAAACTCTTCACCTTTGGGTTTCTGTGGCCGCGCTCCGCTATAATTTACCGGACTGTCCGGTGCGCCACCGGACTGTTGAGAGCACCTAGAGGGGGGGGTGAATAGGTGATCCTGTAAAATTCAAGAACTAATAGCCACAAAACTTGGTTAAGTGTTAGTATGGCTAAGTAGCGAGCTCTTGCGAACACACAAGTATCACAGAGAAACAATCACAAAAGACACGCGAGTTTATCCCGTGGTTCGGTCAAGTATAACACTTGACTACCTCCACGTTGTAGCGTCCCAATGGACGAGGGTTGCACTCAACCCCTTTCAAGTGATCCAATGATCAACTTGAATACCACGGTGTTCTTCTTTGCTTTTCTATTTTTCCCGTTTGCGAGGAATCTCCACAAGTTAGAGTCTCTCGCCCTTACAACAAAGATCCCAGTGAAACACAAGAGTAAGGGTGGGAAGCAACACACACAAATCTGCAGCAATACACACGCACACAAGCCAAGACTTGAGCTCAAAATGAAGCGCAACGAGTTCACAACTAGAACGGACTAGAACGGAGCTCAAATCACTAACACAGTTGATCAAGTGCGCGGAGACGGAGTGTGGAAGACTTAGAATGCTTAAAGTATGCTTGGGTAACTCCTCCATGCGCCTAGGGGTCCCTTTTATAGCCCCAAGGCAGCTAGGAGCCGTTTGAGGCAATCTTGGAAGGCTAATCTTGCCTTCTGTCGTCCGGTGCGCCACCAGACAGTCACTGTAGCTGTCCAGTGCACGATCTCCTTCCTTTTCTGGCGCATCCGACCATTGCAGATTCATGGCAGTTGGCGCACCGGACACTGTCCGGTGCACACCGGACAGTCCGGTGCCCCCTACTGACCGTTGGCGCGCCCACGCGTCGCGCGAAGATTGCACGGCCGACCGTTGGCGCAGTCGACCGTTGGCTCACCGTACAGTCCGGTGCCCCACCGGACAGTCAGGTGAATTTTAGCCGCATGTCGTTGAACTCTTCCCGAGAGCGACGACTTCGCCGCAGACGACTCACCGGACAGTCCGGTGCACCACAGGACAGTCCGGTGAATTATAGTCGTACGCCACTGTCGAGTCCCGAGAGTGGCCTGTTCACCGGAGGCTGGTCTGGCACACTGGACATGGTCCGGTACACCACCGGACACTGTCCGGTGCACCACCGGACACTGTCCGGTGCACCCAAACCGAGTTGCAGTTGGCTGTACACAGCCAACTCTTTTCCAAACCAATTTCTCCTGTCTCTAGCACTTAGACCCAATACATTAGTACCCAAATCAATATACTAAGTCTAGAAATGTACCTTGTAATATGATTTGCACTTCTTCACTCTTTAGCACAAATTAGCACTTAGAGAAAATGTGTTGGGCACTTAATCACCAAAACACTTTTAGAAATGGCCCAAGGGCACATTTCCCTTTCAATCTCCCCCTTTTTGGTGATTTATGCCAACACATCAAAAAGCAACTAAAAGAAGTGCAACATCAATGCAATTGAGAACAAGAATTGTTTTTGATTCAAATTTGGCATATTTGGATCATTCTTTGCCACCACTTGGTTTGTTTTTGCAAATCAAATTCAATTTCCTATCTCTAAGTCAAACACACTTGTTTAGGCATAAAGAGAGGTATTCCAAGAGAAATTGATCAAAGATCCAAAAACTCCCCCCTTTTTCCCATAATCATAAATTCTCCCCACAAGAGGCCAAATTTTGACAATAAGAGTATTTTGACATATCAAAAGTTCTAACTCTACTCTTTTCAAAATTTCACAAGTGGTAGCTGATCCATTTGCTTTGGCCTTAATTTCTCCCTCTTTGGCATTAAGCACCAAAACGGAATCATTCTTGGCCCTTTAACCCCATTGCCTCACCAAAATTGTCAATTAAGAGCAAAAAGGCAATAAGAGCATAGAAATGAACTTGGAGTTAATACCGGAGTGTAGTGGAAGTCTTTGCATGGTCCAAGTTCACCTTTCCCTTTTAATTCACTTTTGAGACTAAAACAAGTAAACTCAAACACAAGGTTAGTCTCAAAGGGTCAAGTTGTAGCATGCCTCCCCCTAAATAAGTGCATCACTTGCAAATGGACTTGTGAGGTCCGGGGATCATGTGTACAACTTGAGCACCACAAATGAACAAAATAGATTTAAATGCATAAATGAACATGATCAAAGGCATAAAACACATGTATGCTACATATCAATCCAAGTTACGCGAATCTAAGACATTTAGCTCACTACGCAACCTGCAAAACCTTTTCTCATCTAAAGGCTTGGTGAAGATATCGGCTAGCTGGTTCTCGATGTTAATATGGTACACCTCGATATCCCCCTTTTGCTGGTGGTCTCTCAGGAAGTGATGCCGGATGTCTATGTGCTTAGTGCAGCTGTGTTCAACAGGATTATCCGCCATGCGGATAGCACTCTCAAAGTAGTTGTGCGCAACACTGTCCTACGGCAACATACTCGGCCTCAGCGGTGGATAGGGCAACGGAAGTTTGTTTCTTTGAGCTCCAAGACACCAGGGACCTTCCTAGGAATTGTCACGTCCCTGATGTACTCTTCCTATCAACCTTGCACCCGGCATAATCGGAGTTTAAATATCCAATCAAGTCAAAGGTAGACCCCTTTGGATACCAGATCCCGAAGCAAGGCGTAGCAACTAAATATCTAAGAATCCACTTAACGGCCACAAGGTGACATTTCCTTGGGTCGGATTGATATCTAGCACACATGCATACGCTAAGCATAATATCCGGTCTACTAGCACATAAATAAAGCAAAGAACCTATCATAGACCGGTATGCCTTTTGATCAACGGACTTACCTCCTTTGTTGATGTCGACATGTCCATCGGTTCCCATTGGTGTCTTTGCGGGCTTGGCGTCCTTCATCCCGAACCGCTTGAGCAAGTCTTGCATGTACTTCATTTGGGAGAAGAAGGTGCCGTCCTTGAGTTGCTTCACTTGGAACCCAAGGAAGTAGTTCAACTCGCCCATCATCGACATCTCAAATTTCTGTGTCATCACCCTGCTAAACTCCTCACAAGAGTTTTGGTTAGTAGAACCAAATATTATGTCATCGACATAAATTTGGCACACAAATAGGTCACCATCACAAGTCCTAGTGAAAAGAGTTGGATCGACTTTCCCAACCTTGAAAGCATTAGCAATTAGGAAATCTCTAAGGCATTCATACCATGCTCTTGGGGCTTGCTTAAGTCCATAGAGTGCCTTAGAGAGCTTACACACATGGTCGGGGTACCGTTCATCCTCAAAGCCAGGGGGTTGCTCCACGTACACCTCCTCCTTGATTGGCCCATTGAGGAAAGCGCTCTTCACATCCATTTGGAACAACCTGAAAGAGTGGTGAGCGACATAGGCTAATAGAATGCGAATAGACTCTAGCCTAGCCACAGGAGCAAAAGTCTCCTCGAAATCCAAACCTGCGACTTGGGCATAACCTTTTGCCACAAGTCGAGCCTTGTTTCGTGTCACCATCCATGCTCGTCTTGCTTGTTGTGGAACACCCACTTGGTTCCCACAACGTTTTGCTTGGGACGTGGCACTAGGCTCCAAACTTCATTCCTTTTAAAGTTGTTGAGCTCTTCCTGCATGGCCAACACCGAGTCTGGATCTTGCAAGGCCTCTTCTACCCTGAAAGGCTCAATAGAAGAGACAAACGAGTAATGCTCACAAAAGTTAGCTAGTCTTGAGCGAGTAGTTACTCCCTTGCTTATATCACCCAAAATCTAGTCGACGGGATGATTCCTTTGAATCGTCGCTCGGACTTGAGTTGGAGGGGCCCGTGGTGCCTCTTCCTCCATAGCTGGGTCTTCTTGTGCTCCCCCTTGATCACACGCCTCCTCTTGAGGAACCTGTTCATCATCTTGGGTTGGGGGTTGCACCATTGTTGAGGAAGAGGGTTGATCTTGCCTTGTTGTTCTTGTGGTCGCACATCTCCAATCGCCATGGTGCGAATTGCGGCCGATGGAACGTCATCTTCATCTACATCATCAAGATCAACTTGCTCTCTTGGAGAGCCATTAGTTTCATCAAATACAACGTCACTAGAGACTTCAACCAAACCCGATGATTTGTTGAAGACTCTATACGCCTTTGTATTTGAGTCATAACCTAGCAAAAATCCTTCTACAGCTTTGGGAGCAAATTTGGAATTTCTACCTTTCTTTACTAGAATATAACATTTACTCCCAAATACACGAAAGTATGAAACGTTGGGTTTGTTACTGGTTAGAAGTTCATACGAGGTCTTCTTGAGGAGGCGATGAAGGTAGACCCGGTTTATGGTGTGACAAGCTGTGTTCACATCTTCCGACCAAAACCGCTCGGGCGTCTTGAATTCTCCAAGCATTGTCCTCGCCATGTCTATAAGTGTCCTGTTCTTCCTCTCTACCACACCATTTTACTGTGGTGTGTAGGGAGCGGAGAACTCGTGCTTGATTCCTTCCTCCTCAAGGTACTCCTCCACTTGTAAGTTCTTGAACTCGGACCCGTTGTCGCTTCTTATCTTTTTCACCTTGAGCTCAAATTCGTTTTGAGCTCTCCTTAGAAAGCGCTTTAGGGTCCCTTGGGTTTCTAATTTATCCTACAAAAAGAATACCCAAGTGAAGCCGGAAAAATCATCAACAATAACAAGACCATACTTACTTCCCCCGATGCTGAGGTAGGCGACGGGTCCGAAGAGGTCCATATGAAGTAGCTCCAGAGGTCTTGATGTGGTCATCACATTCTTGCTGTGATGAGTGCTTCCCACCTGTTTGCCTGCTTTACAAGCTGCACAAGGTCTATCTTTTTCGAAAAATACATTGGTTAGACCTACCACATGTTCTCCCTTTAGAAGTTTATGAAGGTTCTTCATTCCAACATGTGCTAGACGGCGGTGCCACAGCCAGCCCATGCTAGTCTTAGCAATTAAGCATGCATCTAGATCGGCCTCCTCTTTCGAAAAATCAACTAAGTAGAGTTTGTCGTCTAGTACACCCTTAATAGCTAATGAACCATCACTCCTTCTAAAGACAGACACATCTACATTGGTAAATAGACAATTATAACCCATATTACATAGTTGACTAACAGATAATAAATTGTACCCGAGCGATTCAACTAAGAACACATTAGATATGGAATGCTCGGATGAAATGGCTATCTTTCCTAGTCCTTTAACCTTGCCTTGGTTCCCATCTCCAAAGATGATCGAATCTTGGGAATCTTTGTTCTTGACGTAGGAAGTGAACATCTTCTTCTCCCCTGTCATGTGGTTTGTGCATCTGCTGTCGATAATCCAGCTTGAGCCCCCGAATGCATAAACCTGCAAGGCAAATTAGGCTTGGGTTTTAGGTACCCAACTCTTGTTGGGTCCTACAAGGTTAGTTACAATAGCCTTTGGGACCCAAATGCAAGTCTTGTCTCCCTTGCATTTGGACCCCATCTTTCTAGCAACCACTTTTTCATTTATACATGAAAGTACATACTTAGTGTTGCAAGCATGAAAGACAGTAGTAGGTTTATTATACACTTTCCTAGGAGCATGAGACACAAAATTTCTCCTAGGCCTATCATTAAAATTAGAACTTGAAGCAATCATAGCATGTGAGTCAAAAGCATTATAACTCCTACTATAATGAGAATTTCTAGAAAATTTTCTATCATGGTACATGAAAGCATGATTCTTTTGACTACTACTAGCCATAGGGGCCTTCCCTTTCTCCTTGTTGGAAATGGGAGCCCTTTGACTTGTTAAGTTCTTGGCTTCCTTTCGAAAGCCAAGTCCATCCTTGATTGAGGGATGTCTACCAACGGTGTAGGCATCCCTAGCAAATTTTAACTTATCAAATTCATTTTTGCAAGTCTTAAGTTGGGCATTAAGACTTAACACTTCACCATTTAATTTTGTAATAGAAGTAAGGTGCTCAACACATGCATCAAAGTCAAAATCCTTACACCTATTACAAATGACAACATGCTCTACACAAGAACTAGATTTATTAACTACTTCTAGCTTAGCACTTAAATCATCATTAATACTCTTTAAGCTAGACACAGTTTCATGACAAGCAGATAATTCAGAAGAAAGCATTTCATTCCTTTTAACCTCTAAAGCAAGAGATTTTTGCACACTAATAAACTTGTCATGCTCTTCATATAAAATATCTTCTTGCTTCTCTAACAATCTATTCTTTTCATTTAAAGCATCAATCAATTCATTGATTTTATCTACTTTAGTTCTATCTAAACCTTTGAATAAGCTTGTGTAATCTACTTCATCATCACTAGAGTCATCATCACTTGAAGTAGTATACTTAGGGGTATCTTGAGCGCTTACCTATTTCTCCTTTGCCATGAGGCAAGTATGGCGCTCGTTGGGGAAGAGAGACGACTTGTCGAAGGCTGAGGCAGCGAGTCCTTCGTCGTCGGAGTCGGAAGAAGAGCAATCCGAATCCCATTCTTTTCCAAGGTGCGCCTCGCCCTTCGCCTTCTTGTAGGCCTTCTTCTTCTCCCTCTTCTCGCTCTTTTCTTGTTCCTAGTCATTAGCATTATCGGGACAATTTGCTATGATATGACCAGTCTTACCGCATTTAAAACAGGAGCGCTTTCCCTTTGCTTTGCTCTTGTTGGGATGCTCCTTGCGTCCTTTTAGCGCGGTCTTGAAGCGCTTGATGATGAGGGCCATTTCATCTTCGTTTAGCCCGGCAGCCTCAACTTGTGCCACCTTGCTAGGTAGCACCTCCCTACTGTTGCTTGTTGCCTTGAGTGCAACGGGCTAGGGCTCATAGATGGGCATTGGGCCGTTCAATGCATCATCAACATATCTTGCTTCCTTGACCATCATACGCCCGCTAACAAACTTTCCGAGTATCTCCTCGGGCGTCATCTTTGTGTACCTAGGATTTTCACGTATGAGGTTCACAAGATGAGGGTCAATAACAGTGAAAGATCTGAGCATAAGTCGGACGACGTCGTGGTCCATCCATCTCGTGCTTCCATAGCTCCTGATCTTGTTGACCAGGGTCTTGAGCCTGTTGTATGTTTGAGTTGACTCCTCTCCCCTGATCATGGCAAACCTTCCTAGCTCGCCTTCCACTAACTCCATTTTGGTGATCATGGTGGCATCGTTCCCCTCATGCGATATCTTGAGGGTGTCCTATATTTGCTTGGCGTTGTCCAAGCCGCTCACCTTGTTGTATTCATCCCTGCACAACGATGCTAACAAAACAGTGGTAGCTTGTGCATTCTTATGAATTTGTTCGTTAATGAAGACAGGGTTATCCGTACTATCAAATTACATTCCATTCTCAACTATCTCCCAAATACTAGGATGAAGGGAGAAAAGGTGACTACGCATTTTGTGACTCCAAAAAGCATAGTCCTCTCCATCAAAGTGTGGAGGTTTACCAAGAGGAATAGAAAGCAAATGAGCATTGGAATTCCAAGGAATACGAGAATAATCAAATGAAAAATTTGAATTGACCGGTTTCTTTTTCTCGTCGTCGTCGTCTCTTGGGGAAGAAGAAGACTCGTCGCTGTCATAGTAGATGATCTTCTTGATGCGCCTCTTCTTCCCGTCCTTCTTCTTATGACTCGAGCCAGAGATAGTGGGCTTGTCGTCCCTTGGCTCGTTGAAGATGGACTCCTTCTCCTTATCATTGACCACTATCCCTTTTCCCTTAGGATCCATCTCTCCGGGCGATTAGTCCCTTTTGTGAAGAGAACGACTTTGATACCAATTGAGAGCACCTAGAGGGGGGTGAATAGGTGATCCTATAAAATTCAAGAACTAATAGCCACAAAACTTAGTTAAGTGTTAGTATGGCTAAGTAGCGAGCTCTTGCGAACACACAAGTATCACAGAGAAACAATCACAAAAGACACGCGAGTTTATCCCGTGGTTCGGTCAAGTATAACACTTGCCTACCTCCACATTGTGGTGTCCCAATGGACGAGGGTTGCACTCAACCCCTTTCAAGTGATCCAATGATCAACTTGAATACCATGGTGTTCTTCTTTGATTTTCTCTTTTTCCCGTTTGCGAGGAATCTCCACAAGTTGGAGTCTCTTGCCCTTACAACAAAGATCCCAGTGAAACACAAGAGTAAGGGTGGGAAGCAACACACACAAATCTGTAGCAATACACACGCACACAAGCTAAGACTTGAGCTCAAAATGAAGCACAACGAGTTCACAACTAGAACAGACTAGAATGGAGCTCAAATCACTAACACAGTTGATCAAGTGCGTGGAGACGGAGTGTGGAAGACTTAGAATGCTTAAAGTATGCTTGGGTGACTCCTCCATGCGCCTAGGGGTCCCTTTTATAGCCCCAAGGCAGCTAGGAGCCATTTGAGGCAATCTTGGAAGGCTAATCTTGCCTTCTGTTGGGTGGCGCACCGGACAGTCACTGTAGCTGTCCGGTGCGTGATCTCTTTCCTTTTCTGGCGCAACCGACCGTTGTAGATTCGTGGCAGTTGGCGCACCGGACACTGTCCGGTACACACCGGACAGTCCAATGCCCCCTGCCGACCGTTAGCGCGCCCACGCGTCGCGCGAAGATTGTGCGGCTGACTGTTGGCGCAATCGACCGTTGGCTCACCGGACAGTCCGGTGCCCCACCGGATAGTCCGGTGAATTTTAGCCGTACGTCGTTGAACTCTTCCCGAGAGCGACGACTTCGCCGCAGACGACTCACCGGATAGTCCGGTGCACCACCGGACAGTCTGGTGAATTATAGTCGTACGCCGCCATCGAGTCTCAAGAGTGGCCTGTTCACCGGAGACTGGTCTGGCGCACTGGACACGGTCTGGTGCACCACCAGACACTGTCCGGTGCACCACCAGACACTGTCCGGTGCACCACCGGACAGTCCGGTGCACCCAGACCGAGTTGCAGTTGGCTGTACACAGCCAACTCTTTTCCAAACCAATTTCTCCTGTTTCTAGCACTTAGACCCAATACATTAGTACCCAAATCAATATACTAAGTCTAGAAACATACCTTGTAATATGATTTACACTTCTTCACTCTTTGGCACAAATTAGCACTTAGAGAAAATGTGTTGGGCACTTAATCACCAAAACACTTTTAGAAATGGCCCAAGGGCACATTTCCCTTTCAACTGTCCGGTGCACCAGCGAAGCAACGGCTATCCAGCGCAACGGTCGTCTGCAAAAGCGTGAACAGTGCATGAATAGTGCGCGCAGAAGTCAGAGCATGCATCAGAGGCGCACCGGACAGTGAACAGTACCTCTCCGGTGCAGCACCGGACTGTCCGGTGCGACATGAAGTCAGCGCTCCAATGGTCAGAATCTTTAGAACCCTAACGGTTGGGTGACGTGGCTGGCGCACCGGACAGTGTCCGGTGGCGCACCGGACTGTCCGGTGCGCCCTTCGATAGACAGCCTCCCCAACGGCTATGTGGTGGTTGAGGGCTATAAATACCCCCCAACCACCACCACTCCAAGCATCCAAGTTTTTCAGACATCTCATTCAATAAGAGCTAGTGCAATCAATACAAGACACAATTCAAAAGAATCAAAGCCTCTCCAAGTCCCATATTCACTCCAAACTCTTAGTGACTAGAGAGAGAGTTTTGCTCGTGTTCTTTGAGCTCTTATTCTTGGATCGCTTTCTTCTTCCTCATTCTTGTTCTCTAAGTGACTTGTAATCAAAGCAACAGACACTAAGCTTGTAGTGGTCCTTGCGGGGTCTAAGTGACCCGTTTGATTAAGGAGAAAGCTCACTCGGTCTAGGTGACCGTTTGATAGAGGGAAAGGGTTGAAAGAAACCTGGTCTTTGTGACCACCTCAACGGGGACTAGATTCTCAAGAACCAAACCTCGGTAAAACAAATCACTGTGTCATCCGCCTTATTTCTTGGTTGATTTGTTTTTGCCCTCTCTTTCGGACTCGGTTTTAATTCTAACGCTAACCCCGGCTTATAGTTTGTCTTTTAAGTTATAAATTTCAGATTCCGCTTATTCACCCCCCCTATAGGCAACTTTCACTTAAACCCCTTGGGGGTATAATACCCTTTGGCTATAATCCCTGGCTTCAAAAGTTTGTTCGGTTTTTCACCCTCCCCACACTCAGCGCCCGCAAAAATAGCGTAGAACGAGCACTCAAACCCACATGCCCTGCTCGAGAAATTTAGAGCTAACCACTAGACTGCACATGCCTTAGTGTTTAGAAATAAACAAAAATTATACTTGTAGCCTAGGTGCCACTCCCCACGCTCCTCCACCTCGTGGCAACGCACGGACACATACCTAGCTTTATTATAAGAAGGGGAATAATGAAAGACCTATATCAATAGAAACTAATAATTCGAAGCAGCACAAACACACTATCACTGCATGAGAACCGTATAGTATCTGGTAATGTTGCTAAGACCAAAAGAACAACCAATAAGCAAACGTGAAAAGGCAATTCATCTTCTAGTGACCAACCTCTTCAAATGTAGCTACAGAAAGGAGCTTCTTCTGGTGCGCTTGATACCCTGCCTCAAACAAAATGGCTGGCCAGTCTAGACCAATTACTGCAAAAGGAGTTATGCATACCCTTGCACGAAACTGAATAGTCTTCTCCTAAAAGGCTAAAACATCTAGGAATGGACCCGCCACATTCTCTGCTTCCTCCTAGATCAGAGTGCAATTTAGGTTTACAAACTACTGGGAAAATAACATAAACTTTGGCCAACCATGAACAAACCTTCTCACTCACTGGAAGACTAGCAATGTATATGAAATAGTCTTAACTGATGATGCGACAACTAAATCACTGCAATAAAGGAGAGGAGAGCATTGTGAGATAGTGTGATTATGATTTCAAATGCAGAATGAATATTTGTGCTCATTATAAATGCAAATAAAATATATGTCAAGCGAAAAGTCAAGGAAACTTTAAAAATGAAAATAATGTCAAGTAGACGTATAGATCTCGAACAAGTCTCTGGACTACTGAAAAGGATACAAGGTGCACGCTAGGATCAAAGTTTGCATCCTTAATTGAGAAGCTGCAGACTGCAACATACAATCAACATGTTAGTGGCTGATTAGACACAAGATACAACATAGCAGAATAAGTTGAATTTATTTAGATGTTATTATATAATTTATTATATTTGGCCATACAATATATTAAATTGATACATTAATGGAAAAGACACTCTAATGAAGTGACATAGAGTATAATTCGATCAGTAACTTGGACTACTAATTTCATGATGTCCAATAAAGTGAATAATATGTTGCATAATTACTGTAAACGCCAAATCCCTTATTTGATGTCTAAACAATTCTTCTTCGGTGGAATCAACATATTCAAGCAAAGCAACACACTCCCACCATCTGCAAGCATAGTAGATAGAGATGAATTTGTCACAACTCGCGCAACACAACAAAGGTCACCCATCAAGTTACATGGAAGCCATCCAGAACTAGCCTTCTCTCTAACAAATTGTGAAGAATAAAGATTCAAGCGGGGTTGCGTGGGTGTGGCCGTGGCCGACTGTCGGTCAGCCTGAATTGGCTGGGCAGGGGGTTGGCTGCGTCGCAGCTGGCGTGGGCGTAGATGATTGCAGACCGACCTAAACTGGATGAGCGGGAGGTAGACAACCACATTGTTTTTGTTTTATAACAACATCCATCAAAATAATTTCCGTAGAATGAAAGAATCCTAATCTACCATTGATAGATTTAGAACTAAAAAGATGTTCTGGCATGTGTGTGTATGCGTGAGCAACTTGCACCTGCTAGCCTGCAAAGATTTATATCGCACATTGTTTCCGAACCATTGAGATTCTTGCACCAACTAACAACATTTATAGAAAGAGTGCACATTTCTTAATCTGAAGCAAGAACCAATGGAGCTCAAAATCCGTTTGAGGAAAACTGACTAAACTATAACCATCAGTGCAATTTGGGACTTGGAGTGGGTGGCACGAGGCACCAAGTGTCTCCGAGGATGTGAGTGCACCGGGACTCCACCGTTGTAGGGCCCTCCAGATCCGCCAGCGCCTGGGACTCTGGTGACATGCGCACGCCATGCGACGTGGGGCGCGTCCGGAGATGTGCATGCGGCGAGACGAAGCGACCTGGGTTGACGCGGGACAGGGGACAGGGGACGTGTGGACTGTCTAGCGTATTGCGAGATGGGTGGAAGAAGCATACCAGTAGACCGCTGCCGGAGCCAGAGCAGATCGACGTCGAAGAGCCGTCGCCGACACTGCCCTTTATGATGTCGGCTCGTTCGCGTGCGGTTCCTCACTGGAATATTTCCGCCCCCTAGGCACCGTGTGTGGTTCCTGGGCTAGAACAACGAGGATGCATCGGGATACGGTCCACGTCGGGCTTAACCAAACGACTATTTTTCCGTGGACCAGGCTTCTTTCCGGGTAGGAGGGATCCACAGGGTTTGGTCCCTGTTCCCCGCCGGGAACATCCTTAGGCGCCGTTCGGTTGTTATGAATTGGTGGGTCGGAATGATTCCTAACCAGATTACTTCTCTAATTTATATAAACTTTGATTAGCTAGAACGATTCTAGGTGTAAGTCGACACAAATGAACAAGGTCTAAACAAATACGGTCTCAGAGGGCACCATCAACCTCCCTGGCAGTGGGCGTGTGAACCTCCCTGCCTTCGACCATGTAGGCCAGATCACCTCCCCCTGCTCTCCCTCCCTCCTGTAGTCCTATATTTTTTTCTAGAAAAGTTTCTTTGCTGTAGTCTCTTGTGCATTCATAGAGCGACATCATCGCTAACATGGCCAGTTTTTTTGTTCTGATGGCATAATTGTGTCCACTATTACATTGCAAACATGGTCCGTAATGCTCCAATGCTTATGGTTGCACAAAGAAATCGCTAAGTTCTCACAACATCACTGACATTTTCCTGTAGCTAAATGGAGAAATCTGACGCTAGAGCAGTAGCAGTGTCAGCCTTCGTCGAAGGTCTGCCATCTTTAGAGATGGCAATGGGTCCCGATCCTCGATTTCCCGCGGGGAATTTCTCTATTAGGGGATGAGAACAGAGAAGGTTCTCCTCCATAGAGATGTAAACGAGGAAAAATGCTCCCCCGACGGGTAAATCGGGATGGGAATGGAAAAGCATTCTCCATCCTTGTTTCCCATGGGGGCATGTTAAACTTACAAATGATGATGTTTTCATGTAATATATAATAATAAAAATAAATAATTAACTTGTGAAAAGATCACTCGTACAAATGTGTTTATTTTGATATACACATAATGATTTCTTATATCTGATAATATGTATAAGTCACAATGTTTTGTATTAATAATAAAGAAAGTATGTCATGATTATAATTTAAGCAGGGACAGAATTCCGACAAGGATTTATCCCCGCGGGGAACCTTCTATGAATATCCAAATTTTGACACCTAATACTCCATAGATAGTTCGAATTGGATAGCAGTAATAATCAATTTTAGCGTGAATTGTTTGGAGTGGTAGTCTACCCTTTTTGATGCATTCAGCACGTGCAATTTCTTTTCCTACTAGACGGCCCGCAATTTGGATTTTTATTCCCTTTATATCTGCTTGGGAAGAAATATCCTAAGCAAGAGTTCGTGGGAATCCCTGTAGGGAATATTTTTTGTCGCGGGGGGAGACAAAAGCCGACGAAGAATTCCCCGTTGCCATCTCTATCTAGCTTATTACGTGCTGCACCGGATGAGCGTGTCGACCGGGTGACAGCGGAGCGCGCGGCTGCCGGCGGGTGGGTAGCGGGGCGCCGATGACGAGGAATGAGGACGGAGGCGCACCAACATGTGGAGAGCGGTGCGCTGGCCGGTAAGGAGTAGGGCGCGCTGGCGGCTGAGGCGTGGGACGCGACGGCGGTGGGGAAACAGGGAGCGTCGGTGGGTGGGAATCAGGACGGACGTAGCGGCTGCGAAACAGATGCGAATGCGGGGAGATGAAGTTTCACACGACCGTCCTGGTGGTTGATGAAGGAGTATAGGCTCGCGGCTGTGATGTGCTATAATCTCACGACTAAGTTCTATATCAATTTGCTCTAAATTTATAAAATAGGATCTCTTTTGAAAGCTATTTTCAAATATGTAGTAGGGATGGATCCCAATATCTATTCAAATGTTAAATTTTTTATTTTTTCGAATTTACTATGTAAATTTATATTCTTATTTTTAGCATTGAGCCTATTAATTTTTATAAAAGTACATCTCAAATTCATTCTATATCTTTTTAAATAATTGATGTAAAATTCGAATACCTATTCGAATACGTGTTCAGATGTTTTTTTACCTTTTTCGTTGTTGGGAGAAAATAATGCACACAAAAAAATATATACAATTTTATTCTTATACTCCATAACTAGATATGTATTCATACATTATCATGGGAGTTAAAAAATAATATAAAACATAGATACGAAACGACAAACAACACTATGATATGCAAATTTTGTGTGGAAAAATATCACTATAACACTAATATTATATTGATGATATAAATATGTAATATTATTATAAATACGTCGACTCAGCCAATGTTAAACAAATATTATAATATCTCATAAATTATTTCTAAAGAATCAATCTAGATTATCAAATAAAATGTTAGTGCATAACAATTACCACACTAACATAACTTATTACTAACCATCGAATAATTTCAACCAAACCTGAGTGAAATTGACGTCACATAATGTATTAGATAAAATGTTAGTGCATAACAATTACCACACCAACATATACCAATAGATAACCACAACTGATCCCTATTTGTTGTAGATCATAATCATTATAGACGCAATCCTGATATAATCTTATTATACTAATCATGAGCTCTCTAAATTTAAGTATACTGTCTTGGGATAGTCATTGATAGCTTGTGACTTCAGCCTCAATGCATGTAACACCCCGGGGTCCACAAACACCTCGGAATGCTACTGAACTACACATCTGACATTCATATATAAAATTTTGGCAGCATCTCCTTTGAAAAATTGCATAAATGAGGGGCAACAGTGTATAAACGTATATCATGACAAAAAACATACTAAGCATTATTAATCTGCTAGCAAAGGGAAGTTAAACATAACGACATGAACTGAATTAACCAGTGCCCACGACTAGAAAAAAACAAACATCATTTGACATCGAGTTTCTAATTAAATCATGGCTGCAACTGGGCAGCGTTATTATAATAGTGAAGGTGGACGTGCTGCTACTTCCCTCATTCCCAACATGAATCAAGTACATGCATTGAGTAATGCAAAAGTGAGATGATACATATTAGCAAGCAAATTGTTTTGACGAGATATTTAAACCACAAATTGAATTAAACAACATTTTAAAGGAATCACAATTGAGATCAAAAATACTTGTAGATATAGAACTCAATAGTCCTAATATAACCAATACCATCTCATTTCATCGAACAACCACAATAGGTTGTATAACACTTCCCTGCATCAATAATACCTGCAGATATCCCTTCAATGTATGCATAGGAATGCAATGTGTAGGTCATCTGCTCTCATACCTCTGAGAGTATAAAACCACATCATCTGCTAATATCACTTCAATGAATGCATATGAATGCAATGCATATGTCCTCTGCCTTCATATCTCTAAGGGTATGAAGCTGCATCGTACCCCTTCTCGGGCAACATACGATGCTAAGTTGTACCGTTACGGTCGGATCATAGGTCACGACCAAACTTCAGATGTAAATGAATCATGCAATGCATATGGCATGCTGCATTTATCAATATACTTCACTTCCTTCAGATACAATACAAACCTCAAATAATACTTCATCTTCCTTCAGGGGTGTAAATTAATCTCATGGGTCATACTCGAACCATAATCATCATCCATATATGATAGAGCATCAATATAATACAATCAAGTAAAACATCATCATAGAGTTCGATTATAAAAGAATCCAATAATTCTGAATATTAGAGTGTAGGCGATAGAAATAACAGGTCAAAACGGTAGCAACCACCGCTACATTCACTTGCCTTCATCAAAGAAGAAAAATGTACTAGGCATGATTCGGAGTGTAGCCACCTGCTAGCAGGCATAAAACTTAGTATAAATATTTCACAAACATTTACCAACAATCAACAAATCGCTCTTACACTTGAAACCAAGACCCGGTGGAAAGACTCCCACCCTGAACCACATGCCAAACAGCAGCAGCGCTGTTTGTTAATTTTATATCTTTAAAATTATAACAGTGATGATATCACACAAATAATCTAGGAGTATCTACACAAAATACTCTACAACTTAGGTATTTAATGGATAATTAAATTCTGCCATCTATAAGTTCTAAAACATCTGATAAGATAACTGACTGAATCTGTTTCAGACAGCAGCATAGTTAACTTCAAAATTTGATATCTCCCAAACTACTCAACCAAAAATTATGAAATTCTGCTACCAGTAACAACTTTTATTCTTCTACAAAATTCTTCATAGTTGGAACAGCCAATTCGGCTATTTACTATATGAAACCCACTAGTGAACAAACCCGCTCATTTTTGTCAGGCAAACAGGAACAGCCACAGTAAACAAACATAACTGGAGTTTCATAATTCATATGAATGCACTCTTTAACAATCTGGAAAGCTTATGAAATTGTCTACAACTTCTTTTACAATCTAAAAAGTTTAATTCTGTTGATAAAATTGACTAAATCTTAAGAGAACAGATTCTGCATAGAATTATGAGACTAAAAAACTGCTATAATCAAACTGCAATAACTTTTTGATCCGATGTCTGATTGAGGTGTTCTTCGCGGCCACAGAAAGATCTACAAATTATCTACGACTCATATATAGACTTTTTATTTTTTTAGGCCACTAAGACCACGGAAAACTGGCATGAACAGAAACTGTCGAATATGCCATTCTGCAGAAACTAAATTTGAGATCAAAATCTAACCCCGACATCCAATCCTACGAAATTACAGCATAATTACCAAAAGGAAAACAATATCACCTTGGACTCCTTTTCTTTCTTTCTTCTTCCTCCCACCAATCCACCAATGGAGAATGCAGCACACCGAAGGAGGAACCAGGGGGACGGTTAGGGTTTAGAGGGAGGTGGGTGCAGCACCTTGGGGAGAAGAGGAGCGACAGCAATGGGGAAGAAGGGGGCGACTACTGCAAAAATGAGGGAAGGAGGGGGCGGCTGCTGCTATGAGGGAAGGGGAGGGGCGGCTAGGGTTTTTGAGAAGAGGAGGGAGCGATACCCCCGATGCCCTTGATGCGAAACCGACGGCTTACAACCAAATTCCCCATCCATCCCTGATTCAGACAAATGAATACTCAAATGATATAGTTTAAATGAGATCTTCACATCTGCGGACTCCGAACTTCCAACGACCCACAACCATTTTCCCACATCCACGCACCGAAGATCAACTTGTGGTCAACATTTTTTGGGATATTACACTCTACCCCCCTTAAAAAGGATTCATCCTCGAATTCGACCACTCCCAGCGAAACGTCCAAGGTACCCCAAATAGCGCCACCATTCAACACATGGGTCCATTATTGGTATTAATCAACACAAGAACTTCTATCCCGGACCAATGGTCTAATGAAGCTACACAACCTGACAACAATCATGAAACAACATGCAATGAAGCTCAAAGCAAGTCATAGATGCAATCAACACTACGATTTCACAACATCGAATTTGGATGCAGCCATACATCAGCATCAATGCCTTAAAATGACACTCTTTTATGAAGGGTAATATGCATTAAGCACAAACCTTACCAACTTCAACAATTCATTTTAATTCAATGGTGAAACATCCACACCAGATGAACGTATAAGAATATCAAACACCTCACCTCACAGCACCACAAAACAAGTAGTTCTATTGAAACAAAACTCCTAACCTTCCTAAACCCCGTTCTTGCCATCATGAAAAGATAATCATGTAATCTAACATTCTTTGCACCCCACAAAAGGGAGAAAGTCTACAGAACTAATGGAGCAATAAAGCCGATAAGAAGCCAATAACATTCTGCGCGGCACAGTTCATCGAAGAAATGCCAAAAACTCCACAAAGAGCATTGACAGCACAACAACAACACAATACTTGCTTAACTAATGTCGCTATACTTCATCCAACAACTCAACTAAGAAAAATATCCAAACTAGTAAGGTTAATCTACACATAATATAAGTCTTCATCTACTGTAGTTCAGAAACTTACATTTCATTCTATCATACGATGCACTCAAAGTACCAGACATACAAGGTCAATAATAATCCCGTAATCCTTCACACATTTGACAAACATCTCAAGTTGATGTAAAAACCATATCATTTAGGAATAGGTGACTAACCACACACAACCAACTCTAGGCTAGGCAATGACTTCATTCAAACCAATAGATAGGTGGTCCAACAATGGCTCCACAAGCATGCATCACGGAGAGAACTATCTGATCCTCAACGTATTAATACATAATCAATGGATCAAGAAAAACAAAGATTTATTCTACAACTAGCATGACTAACATGCAACCACTTTAAACCATCTCTAGGCTTTGTGGCTACTAAAACACACAATAGAAGAGAGACATGTAAGCCATTCTGGCTATGTAAAGACTTCCCCAAAATTCATATAAAAGTATGAATATTCATTTCTTTCAGAACTGGTTTCTCGACATAAATAATCATTCTTTGCAAAGATAGTTGGAACTATCCACCAACCACTCAACAACTTAAATTCAAATTGATGGTTACCTTGTAACCCAAAACACACAATTCACACCCCTCTTAGGAACATCCTCAATCAAGCATATATAACAATATTATTGTAATAAAACTCAACCAAGAAAAACATGATGAAAACAACATAGGCATACTTGTATATCACAAGCATAATAACAACTTCAATCTCACAAAAGACCAGCGATATCAATCGCATTAATAAAAAAATATAAAGATTTAGAGATAAATCATATTAGGCATTAAGTCATAAACAACTTACCACATCACCGTAAAGTAATAGGGAGGGGTGAAATTATTGTCATCTGCACTTCAAAGACACTAATATATATCAAAGATATTTGAACCCGTACCCTTCCTATATATGCAAGTGTGTCAAATTTATCTTCAAATTGCCAAGAATCTAAAGCATATGCTTTGATACCAACTGTAACACCCCAGAATGCTACTGAACTACACATCTGACATTCATATATAAAATTTCGGCGGCATCTCCTTTGAAAAGTTGCATAAACGAGGGGCAACAGTGTATAAACATATATCATGACAAAAAAACATACTAAGCATTATTAATCTGCTAGCAAAGGGAAGTTAAACATAATGACATGAACTGAATTAACCAGTGCAAACGACTAGTGTCGGGGACCATAATTAGGGGTACCCTCAAGACGCCTAATTCTCAGCTGGTAACCCCCATCAGCATAAAGCTGCAGAGGCCTGATGGGTTTGATTAAGTCAGGGATCAGTCCATACGAGCGACTCGATCACGCCACGCCCGAGCCTAGCCTCGGGCGAGGGCAGCCGACCCTAAGATGACTCCGTCTCGCCTGAGGCCTCCTCTTTCACGGCAGACGCATCACCGGCTCGCCCGAGGCCCCGCCTTCGATAAGAAGTAACCCTGACTAAATCACCGCGCCAACCGACCGGGTCACCGGGGCGTTTAACGCAAAAGGTAAGATCGACGGGCGACCAGACTTCGCCAGAGGTGCCATAGGAGGCTCTGCCCGACCCAGGGCTCGGACTCGGGCTAAGGCCCCAGAAGACGGCGAACTCCGCTCCGCCCGACCCAGGGCTCGGACTCGGGCTAAGGCCTCGGAAGACGGCGACCTCCGCTCCGCCCGACCCAGGGCTCGGACTCGGGCTAAGGCCCCGGAAGACGGCAAACTCCGCTCCGCCCGACCCAGGGCTCGGACTCGGGCTAAGGCCCCGGAAGACGGCGAACTCCACTCCGCCCGACCCAGGGCTCGGACTCGGGCTAAGGCCCCGGAAGACGACGAACTCCGCCTCGCCCGACCCAGGGCTCGGACTCCGCCTCGGCCTCTGCCGAACGACCTCCGCCTCGCCCGACCCAGGAGCTCAGGCTCGGCCTCTGTCATGCAGGACGGACTCGACCTCGACTTCGGAGGAGCCTCCACGACGCCCGACCTAGGACACAAGACTGCCACGTCAACAGGAAGCGTCATCATCACCCTGCCCTGAGCCGACTTGGGTCGCAGAGAACAAGACCGGCGTCCCATCTGGCCAGCTCCGCCAGATAGGCAATGATGGCGCCCCGCTAGACCATGACGACGGCGACTCTCCGCTCCCTTACGAAAGCAGGGAGACGTCAGCAAGAGCACAACTGTTCCAACAGCTGTCCCTCCATCAGGCTCCGTTACTCCTCCAACAGCCACGACGCCACACCAACAGGGTGCCAAGATCTCTCCGGCTGCCACCTTGGCATGTACTTAGGGCGCTAGCTCTCCCTCGCTAGACACGTAGCACCTTGCTACACCCCCATTTTGTACACCTGGATCCTCTCCTTACGCTTATAAAAGGAAGGACCAGGGCCTTCTTAGAGAAGGTTGGCCTCGCGGGAACGAAGGGCAGGGGCAGGCGCTCTCTCGGGGCCGCTCGCTCCCCTCACCCGCGCGGACGCTTGTAACCCCCTACTGCAAGCGCACCCGACCTGGGCGCGGGACGAACACGAAGGCCGCGGGAATTCTCCGACTCCCTCGCAACTCGGCTCCGGCCACCTCGCTCTCGCTCTCTCTCTCTCTCCCCCCTTCGCGCTCGCCCACGCGCTCGACCCATCTGGGCTGGGGCACGCGGCACACTCACTCGTCGGCTCAGGGACCCCCCGGTCTCGGAACGCCGACAGTTGGCGCGCCAGGTAGGGGCACGCTGCGTGTTGACGAGCAGTTTCCCGTCAAGCTCCAGATGGGCAGTCTCCAACGACCTCTCCAACACGGGACGGTGCTCCGTTTCGGGAGCCTCGAGTTCATGTCTCTCGACGGCGGCTACGACATGGTACTCCTTCCACCGCCGTGCGACGGCGACAATGGCGATCGACAGCCCGCCCGCCGGCGGCGGAACCGACGACGTCTTTCCCGCGTGGGGGAAGGACAACTTTCGAGCTCGCCCCATCCTCTCCCTCACCGTCGGAGGAGGAGGATGCGGGGCAACCGGGCCGAGCGGGAGGCTGCGCTCCGACGGTTGTCGAGCAAATCGACACCCCCAGCGCCCTAACGGAGGACACGCCAGGCGTCGCCCTCACGTTCGAGGCAAAGGCGAGCGCCATCCCCCCGCGACACGTCGACCCCGAGCAGGTGGACGACGCCAGCATGCTCACGAAGGGCCTGCGGGACGTCGCCCTCGTACCCAAGACGACGGCGCGGTCAGCCCCCGACGTGACTTCGTCACTCCTCGTCGACAAAAAGGTACCGACTGCTCCCCATCTTTCGTCATTTCGACTCGACCTCAACCTGCCTAGCGATCCCGCTTTGGCGGACACTCACGTTGAGGCGAGTGCAACCCCTCTGGGGTTTCGTGTGCGGTCGCCCTGGGACCGATTGACGGGCGTCTCGACCTACGGGCCCTCTGGGTCCGAGGAAGATGACGACCCCAGCATCTGCTGGGATTTCTCCGGATCTGGCAACCCTAGTGCCATGCGGGACTTCATGACCGCATGCAACTACTGCCTCTCCGACTGTTCCGACGACGGCCGCAGCCTTGACGACAAGGACTGCGGTCCGAGCCGCGAATGTTTCCACGTTGAGCTAGGGGATCCCTCCGGAGGCAGCCAACTTGGCATGCCGGAGGATGGCGATCCCCCTAGGCCAGCGCCTCGCGCCGACATCCCGCGGGAGCTAGCTGTGGTCCCCGTTCCGGCGGGGGGTCACGACCCACAGCTCGAGCAAGTCCGCGGGGCGCAGGCCGGGCTCGATGAGGGAGCGGGAGCGCTCGAGGCAATCCGCCGGGACGTCGGGCAGGTATGGGCGGGCCATCCCCCGGCCGGAGAAATACGTCACCTGCCCCAGGGTCACCAGCACCGCATCGCCAACGATGCCAGGGCTAGACTGCCTCCCGCATCCGGCGGAACCGGTCAGGACCTGGCAGCGGCAGCGATGCTCCTCCGCGCGATGCCGGAGTCATCTACCACCGAGGGACGGCGAATCCAGGGAGAACTCAAGCATCTCCTGGAAGGCGCTGCGGCCCGGCGGGCCGAGAGCTCCGCCTCCCGAAGGCAGGGGTACCCCTCGGAACCACGTGCCGCGACTTCCCGACTCACGCGGGAAGCCTCGGTCTACACCGGGCGCACGCGCAACACCGCGCCTGCGGCCCCGGGCCACCTCGGTGACGAGCACCCTCATCGCGACCGTCGGGCACGCCTCGACGAAAGGGTGCGCCGAGGCTACCACCCCAGGCGTGGGGGGCGCTACGACAGCGGGGAGGATCGGAGTCCCTCGCCCGAACCACCCGGTCCGCAGGTCTTCAGCCGAGCCATTCGGCGGGCGCCGTTCCCGACCCGATTCCGACCCCCGACTACTATCACGAAGTACTCGGGGGAAACGAGACCGGAATTGTGGCTCGCGGACTACCGCCTGGCCTGTCAGCTGGGTGGGACGGACGACGACAACCTCATCATCCGCAACCTCCCCCTGTTCCTCTCCGACACTGCTCGTGCCTGGTTGGAGCACCTGCCTCCGGGGCAGATTTCCAGCTGGGAGGATCTGGTCCAAGCTTTTGCCGGCAACTTCCAAGGCACATACGTGCGCCCCGGGAATTCCTGGGACCTCCGAAGCTGTCGGCAACTGCCGGGAGAGTCTCTTCGGGACTACATCCGGCGGTTCTCGAAGCAGCGCACCGAGCTGCCTAACATCACCGACTCCGATGTCATCGGCGCGTTCCTCGCCGGCACCACCTGCCGTGACCTGGTGAGCAAGTTGGGTCGCAAGACCCCCACCAGGGCGAGCGAGCTGATGGACATCGCCACCAAGTTCGCCTCCGGCCAGGAGGCGGTAGAGGCCATCTTCCGAAAGGACAAGCAGCCCCAGGGCCGCCCGTCGGAAGATGCTCCCGAGGCGTCTACTCCGCGCGGCGCCAAGAAGAAAGGCAGGAGGAAGTCGCAAGCGAAACGCGACGTTCCCGATGCAGACCTTGTCGCCGCCGCCGAGCACAAGAACCCTCGGAAACCCCCCGGAGGCGCCAACCTCTTCGACAAGGCACTCAAGGAGACGTGCCCCTACCATCAGGGGCCCGTCAAGCACACCCTCGAGGAGTGCGTCATGCTTCGGCGCCACTTCCACCGGGCCGGGCCACCCGCAGAGGGTGACAAGGCCCGCGACGACGGCAAGAAGGAAGATCACCAAGCAGGAGGGTTCCCCGAGGTCCGCGACTGCTTTATGATCTATGGAGGGCATGCGGCGAACGCCTCGGCTCGGCATCGTAAGCAGGAACGTCGGGAGGTCTGCTCGGTGAAGGTGACGGCACCAGTCTACCTAGACTGGTCCGACAAGCCCATCACCTTCGACCGGGACGACCACCCCGACCACGTGCCGAGCCCGGGGAAGTACCCGCTCGTCGTCGACCCCGTCATCGGCGACGTCAGGCTCACCAAGGTCTTGATGGATGGGGGCAGCTGCCTCAACATCATCTACGCTGAGACCCTCAGGCTCCTGCGCGTCGATCTGTCATCCGTCCGAGCAGACGCTGCGCCCTTCCACGGGATCATTCCCGGGAAGCGCGTCCAGCCCCTCGGACAGCTCAACCTCCCTGTCTGCTTCGGAACACCCTCCAACTTCCGAAGGGAGACTTTGACGTTCGATGTGGTCGGGTTCCGAGGAACCTACCACGTAGTGTTGGGAAGGCCATGCTACGTGAAGTTCATGGCCATCCCCAACTACACCTACCTGAAGCTCAAGATGCCGGGCCCCAACGGGGTCATCACCGTTGGCCCCACGTACAAACACGCATTCGAATGCGATGTGGAGTGCGTGGAGTACGCCGAGGCCCTCGCCGAGTCCGAGGCCCTCATTGCCGACCTGGAAAGCCTCTCCCGAGAGGTGCCGGACGTGAAGCGACATGCCGGCAACTTCGAGCCAGCGGAGACGGTTAAGGCTGTCCCTCTCGACCCCAGTGGCGACACCTCCAAGCAGATTCGGATCGGATCCGGGCTCGACCCCAAATAGGAAGCAGTGCTCGTCGACTTTCTCCGCGCAAACGCCGACGTCCTTCCGTGGAGTCCCTCGGACATGCCCGGCATACCGAGGGATGTCGCCGAGCACTCGCTGGATATTCGGGCCGGAGCCCGACCGGTCAGACAACCTCTGCGCCGATTCGACGAGGAAAGGCGCAGGGTGATAGGCGAGGAGATCCACAAGCTGATGGCAGCAGGGTTCATCAAAGAGGTATTCCATCCCGAATGGCTTGCCAACCCCGTACTTGTGAGCAAAAAAGGGGGGAAATGGCGGATGTGTGTGGACTACACTGGTCTCAACAAAGCATGTCCGAAGGTTCCCTACCCTCTACCTCGCATCGATCAAATCGTGGGCTCCACTGCAGGGTGCGAAACCCTGTCATTTCTCGATGCCTACTCAGGGTATCATCAAATCAAGATGAAAGAGTCCGACCAGCTCGCGACTTCTTTCATCACGCCCTTCGGCATGTACTGTTACGTCACCATGCCGTTCGGTTTGAGGAACGCGGGTGCAACGTACCAGCGGTGCATGAACCATGTGTTCGGCGAGCACATCGGTCGCACGGTCGAGGCTTACGTCGATGACATCGTAGTCAAGACGAGGAAAGCTTCCGATCTTCTCTCCGACCTCGAACTGACATTCCGGTGTCTCAAGGCGAAGGGCGTCAAGCTCAATCCCGAGAAGTGCGTCTTCGGGGTGCCCCGAGGCATGCTCTTGGGATTCATCGTCTCCGAGCGGGGCATCGAAGCCAACCCGGAGAAGATCGCAGCCATCACAAACATGGGGCCCATCAAGGACTTAAAAGGCGTACAGAGGGTCATGGGATGTCTCGCGGCCTTGAGCCGTTTCATCTCGCGCCTCGGCGAAAGAGGCCTGCCCCTGTACCGTCTCTTAAGGAGGGCCGAGTGCTTCACTTGGACCCCCAAGGCCGAGGAAGCCCTCGGGAACCTGAAGGCGCTCCTCACCCAGACGCCCATCTTGGTACCCCCAGCTGATGGTGAAGTCCTCCTGGTCTACGTCGCCGCTACCACTCAGGTGGTCAGCGCCGCGATAGTGGTCGAAAGGCAGGAAGAGGGGCATGCTTTGCCCATTCAGAGGCCAGTTTACTTCGTCAGCGAAGTGCTGTCCAAAACCAAGATCCGCTACCCGCAAGTTCAGAAGCTGCTGTACGCGGTGATCCTGACGAGGCGAAAGCTGTGACACTACTTCGAGTCTCATCCGGTGACTGTGGTGTCATCCTTCCCCCTGGGGGAGATCATCCAGTGCCGGGAAGCCTCGGGACGGATCGCAAAGTGGGCGGTGGAAATTATGGGCGAGACAATCTCGTTCGCCCCTCGGAAGGCCATCAAGTCCCAGGTACTGGCGGACTTCGTAGCCGAATGGGTCGACACCCAGCTGCCGACGGCTCCGATCCAGCCGGAGCTCTGGACCATGTTTTTCGACGGGTCGCTGATGAAGACGGGGGCCGGCACGGGCCTGCTCTTCGTCTCGCTCCTCGGGAAGCACCTGCGCTACGTGCTCCGCCTCCATTTCCCGGCGTCCAACAATGTGGCTGAGTACGAGGCTCTGATCAACGGATTGCGAATCGCCATCGAGCTAGGGGTCCGATGCCTCGACGCTCGCGGCGACTCGCAGCTCGTCATCGACCAAGTCATGAAAAACTCCCACTGCCGCGACCCGAAGATGGAAGCCTACTGTGAGGAGGTTCGGCGCCTGGAAGACAAGTTCTACGGGCTCGAGCTTAACCACATCGCCCGGCGCTACAACGAGACTGCGGACGAGCTGGCGAAGATAGCCTCGGGGCGAACGACGGTTCCCCCGGACGTCTTCTCCCGAGATCTGCACCAACCCTCCGTCAAGATGGGCGACGCGTCCGAGCCCGAGGCGCCCTCGGCCCCGTCCAAGGTGACCTCGGCCCGGCCCGAGCCACCCTCGGCTCGACCCGAGGAACCCTCGGCCCCCGAGGGCGAAGCACTGCGCATCGAGGAGGAGCAGAGCGGGGTCATGCCAGATCAAGATTGGCAAACCCCGTACCTGCAATATCTCCGCCAAGGAGAACTGCCCCTCGACCGAGCCGAGGCTCGGCAGGTAGCGCGACGCGCCAAGTCGTTCGTCTTGCTGGGCGATGAGAAGGAGCTCTACCACCGTAGCCCCTCGGGCATCCTCCAGCGATGCATCTCCATCGCCGAAGGTCAGGAACTCCTGCGGGAAATACACTCGGGGGCTTGTGGCCATCATGCAGCACCTCGAACCCTCGTCGGGAACGCTTTCCGCCAAGGTTTCTACTGGCCAACGGCGGTGGCTGACGCCACTAGGATTGTCCGCACCTGCGAAGGGTGCCAATTCTATGCGAAGCAGACCCACCTGCCCGCTCAGGCTCTGCAGACGATACCCATCACCTGGCCCTTCGCTGTGTGGGGTCTGGACCTCGTTGGCCCTCTGCAGAAGGCGCCCGGGGGCTACACGCACCTGCTGGTCGCCATCGACAAATTCTCCAAGTGGATCGAGGTCCGACCCCTGAACAGCATCGGGTCCGAGCAGGCGGTGGCGTTCTTCACCAACATCATCCATCGCTTCGGGATCCCGAACTCCATCATCACCGACAACGGCACCCAGTTCACCGGCAAAAAATTCTTGGATTTTTGCGAGGATCACAACATCCGGGTAGACTGGGCCGCCGTAGCTCACCCCATATCGAATGGGCAAGTAGAACGTGCCAATGGCATGATTCTACAGGGGCTCAAGCCTCGAATTTACAATGATCTCAACAAGTTCGGCAAGCGATGGGTGAAGGAACTCCCCTCGGTGGTCTGGAGCCTGAGGACGACGCCAAGCCGAGCCACGGGTTTCACGCCGTTCTTCCTGGTCTACGGGGCCGAGGCCGTCCTGCCCACTGACCTGGAATACGGCTCCCCGAGGACGAGGGCCTACAACGAAGAAAGCAACCAAGCTAGCCGAGAAGACTCGCTGGACCAGCTGGATGAGGCTCGGGACAGGACCTTACTACACTCGGCGCGGTACCAGCAGTCCCTGCGACGCTACCACGCCCGAGGGGTCCGACCCCGAGACCTCTAGGTGGGCGACCTGGTGCTTCGGCTGCGGCAAGACGCCCGAGGGAGGCACAAGCTCACGCCCCCCTGGGAGGGGCCGTTCATCATCGCCAAAGTTCTGAAGCCCGGAACGTACAAGCTGGCCAACAGTCAAGGCGAGGTCTACGGCAACGCTTGGAACATCCAACAGCTACGTCGCTTCTACCCTTGAGATGTTTTCAAATTGTCCATACACCTCGCACCCACGCAAAGTTTAGTCAACAAGGAAGGGTCGGCCTCGCCTCGGCAAAGCCCGACCCTCCCTCGGGGGCTAAAAGGGGGGAAACCCCCTCTGCGTCAAAATTTTCCTCGAAAAGAAAATCTCTTTTACCAGAACATCTTTCGTGCTTTTTGACTATTTCGAAAAGCGGGTCCTGGAAACGATGGGGTACACGTAAGCAGTCAAGGCTGACCGAGCCGAGGGACTCCTACGCCTCCGGGATACGGATACCTCACTCATCACCTTCTGCGATAAGTAACTCGCGTTCGGATAAGGTGACTCTGTAGATCGAATAAGTCTTTACGTTCGAAAGCCTTTCTGTCAAAGCGATTCTTCGAGCCTTCTCGACCGAGTCGGTGACAGGGCCTCATGCACGGGTGAAAGTACGCGTAAGCGGCAAGGCCGACCGAGCCGAGGGACTCCCACGCCTCCGGGATACGGATACCTCACTCATCACCTTCCGCGAGAAGCAACTCTTGCTCGCACAAATATCCCTGTTACCGACAAAAAGTCCAGATGCTTGGAACAAGAGGAAAAGAGACGCAGCTTTACAACACGGCAAGGGTGTGTGTTCTGGCCTCGACGGCCGCACAAAGCACACGCTACAAGACAAGCTGACCCTGCAGGCTCGGATATTGACGCTGGAAGAGGGCGATGACACCCTCGGCATCGACGGCACCTTCGGCAAGGCCCGACCTAGCCTCGGACGGCGACGCGGTCCGAGGGCCTCTGCTCCGAAGGACGACGTCGTCACCGCGCCCGAGCAATCTCTGCCAGGGACTTCTCCGAGAATCCGGCCCGAGCAGGCGGCTCGGCCAGCCACCTCCGGGGCCTCGGCCAACCACCTTCCGAGGGCGCCGGCCCGGTCCGAAGCCTCGGCTGATCAACTCCGACGTCGATCCTGCCAACGAACAACCCGGCTAGGCTCCGGCCAACCAGGTTTCATTCCCGAGCCAACTCCGCCTCTGCTCGTGCTGATATCGCTACCCCTGGCCTCGGCTCGTCGAAGAGCGGCCGAGGGGTCTCTTTAACTAAGCTAGAGGAGCCTCGGACAACAGGTCCGATCGAGCCGAGGGATTCCTACGCCTCCGGGATACGGATACCTCACTCGTCACCTTGACACGGGGCGACTCACGCTTGGTGAAGCGGTTCAGATAATCAGCAGGCGAGTCTTAGTGCTCGAAAATGAGGAAAAAACACGGCTCTGCGCCGGCGCTACATACATGTTCAGGCCCCGAAAGCCGAAATGAACAAAAAACCCGGCACTCGAAGTGCCATTACAAACGGAACTCTGGTTCCTCCCCCCGCAGGTACGAACAACCCCACTCGATGGGGGTGGGCCTGTGGGGCAGCAGAAGGCCGACGAACGGCATGTCGCCGCCTGCCCCGGCAGAGGCGACGATGAAGACTTCTGCCCTGGGGGGCCGAACAGCAGCAGTGATGGCCTCAGGGCGGACGCTGCTGCTAGGAGGCCCCCGCCCTTGCCCAAACTCGAGAGGCAAGGACGGGCAGAAGGCCGTAGAGTTGGAGGTCGGTCCATGGCCAGCCTTGGCTGCCGCGCCGGCGGAAGAACCTCTTCCAGTTGCCGTGGCGGAAGGTGGCACCGGGAGCGGCTCCGGAACCGCTCGGCTCAGAGAGCCGGGCACGGTGCAGCTGTTGGCGCCACGGACGACTCCCGCCCTTCCCCCTGATCACTGAGGGAAGGAGCGGGTCACCACCCGCGCGGGGGCCAACCCCGACTCAGCACACGCCCCTCCTCAGCCCTGGTGATGAAAATCCTTGAGGCTGAGGAAGGGGCAGGTGCCGCAGCCCGGCTCGCTTTCCCCCACCATGAAGCCGGAAGTCACCCTCTTGGGTGACCGCCGGTGGAGGGGTGCAGCCGGGCTGCATGATGAAAATCCTTGAAGCCGAACGATGGCTGAAAGGTACCAACTCCCACGGAGTTGCGTTCCTCCAACGATGGGGCGAAGAGACGGCGGTTTCCCCCATCCGGGGGCTTGGAAGGTGGAAAGACACGATGCATAAGGCGGGGAGAGGGCATGGTCGCCTTACGAAAGGGTCGCCCTCCTTTTAAAGGCAACTCCCCCTGCTTGCGCCCTCAACCGTCATGGGCTGAGTCTTCTCCAACACGCCTCCAAAGTCCTCCCCTGCGGCGCGGGGGCTGGGGCCCGCCTGTCATACAGACCGGCTCCAAGCAGAAGAAGCCGAACCGCCGCGCACGACGCGCGCAACCACCCAGCGGTTACAAGTAACCCTCCACTTTTGCCCAGACCAGCGGGCGAAAGGGGCAGGCGGACATGCAGGCGGCATGCAACCGCGCCACGTGGACGCGCCTCTCCGACTCCGGACAGGCCAGCGCGGAGGCTCAAGCCCACGCGTCGCGCAACCGGCGCGCCGGATGCTGCATGCAAACCGCTGTGCCACTCGCTCCACCACCGCACCCCCTCGATTGCGGAACCGATACCGCGATTCGAGGCGGCCCAGCGCGCGACCCAGCAGTGCCAGCCTGACGCAGCGGTCAAACGCGGTCAAAAGTGGGCCGGCAGTGATGACAGTGGCAGGCGCGCAAGAGCAGCGATCACGCCATCAGCCAGGCTCACGTCCCATCCGGAGGCGGCAAGAGAACCCCCTCTCTCACGGCGTGAAGACGACGCACCCGTGACCCGTACCTCGAACGGCTCGCGCACGCGCAACGGCAGCCTCGCCGACTACTCACCCCGGCGCATTAACTCCGCGGCTCGACGGACGGCGCTACGGGCGGGAGCGGCTGGCGACGTTGCGCCTTCGCCAAAACAACCACGCCGAAAAAGGTACGCCACGACGTTCAATTTCGAATCCTTTTTCCCTTTTCCTTCTTTCTCTATCTCTTGCAACAGGGACTGGGAAGGAGGATACCCCCAAAGGGATCCTTCCCCGTGAAGGAACTAGGCTCCGAGCCTCTCTACTGATCAGGGGTTCGAAGGCTGGCCCCCCGAGGGGTTCAACAGCCGCCTCAGATCGCGTGGGCCTGACACCCACTACTGGTCAGGGGTTCGAAGGTCGGCCTCCCGAAAGGTTCCATGACCGCCTCAGGCTACTAGGGCTCCGCGCCCATTACTGATCAGGGGTTCGAAGGCTGGCCTGTCGAAGGGTTCACAGTCGCCTCAGACGCCGAGCGAGGGATGACCAGGGGTACGTTCGATACATAACCAAGGCTCGGGCTGCGCTCCTGAGGTACCCTAGGACATTTCCGAGACCAGCGGGAACGACTCTGTAACGGAATCCCATCGGAGGGAGGCAACGAGCCCTCGGACCCCGTCGCTAGGGGACCGGGTCCGGCAGATCACCCGCAGGTACTTTTGGGCGTGCCTCCGGGCCCCTAGCCGACCCCCAACGAACGGGGCACGGACGTCCACTCGGATTACCCGATTGCAGCTCACCGGAGACACCATGTTCGGTGCCCATCGAGGGTAACATGGCGCACTCCCCCCCTCCTCCTTGCGGAAAGGCGACGTAGGGGCGTATGTAAAAAAGCCGAGTCTGTCCCTGATCGTCCTCTCGCTCCGTGCAGAGGCTCGGGGGCTGCTCTCGCAAACCCGGCTCCGGCCGAACCGTTGACAGCGTCAACATACCAGCCCGAGAACTTGGGCCCCGACAGTGCGCCCGGGCTACGCCCTGCTCGCATGAGGGAACCGCCAGACCAGCCGAGGCATTACGCGAGGCATTAAGACCTCGAAGGAGTGAAACCACTCCTCCGAGGCCTCGGGGGCTACACCCGGCGGGTGCGCTCGCGCGCACCCACCGGAACAAAGTACCACCGAGAAAGGCTGGTCCCCTTGCAAAAAAGTGCGACGCAAGCCTCCAAGCGAGTGTTAACACTCCCTCCGAGGCTCGGGGGCTACTGTCGGGGACCATAATTAGGGGTACCCTCAAGACGCCTAATTCTCAGCTGGTAACCCCCATCAGCATAAAGCTGTAGAGGCCTGATGGGTTTGATTAAGTCAGGGATCAGTCCATACGAGCGACTCGATCACGCCACGCCCGAGCCTAGCCTCGGGCGAGGGCAGCCGACCCTAAGATGACTCCGTCTCGCCTGAGGCCTCCTCTTTCACGGCAGACGCATCACCGGCTCGCCCGAGGCCCCGCCTTCGATAAGAAGTAACCCTGACTAAATCACCGCGCCAACCGACCGGGTCACCGGGGCGTTTAACGCAAAAGGTAAGATCGACGGGCGACCAGACTTCGCCAGAGGTGCCATAGGAGGCTCTGCCCGACCCAGGGCTCGGACTCGGGCTAAGGCCCCGGAAGACGGCGAACTCCGCTCCGCCCGACCCAGGGCTCGGACTCGGGCTAAGGCCTCGGAAGACGGCGACCTCCGCTCCGCCCGACCCAGGGCTCGGACTCGGGCTAAGGCCCCGGAAGACGGCGAACTCCGCTCCGCCCGACCCAGGGCTCGGACTCGGGCTAAGGCCCCGGAAGACGGCGAACTCCGCTCCGCCCGACCCAGGGCTCGGACTCGGGCTAAGGCCCCGGAAGACGACGAACTCCGCCTCGCCCGACCCAGGGCTCGGACTCCGCCTCGGCCTCTGCCGAACGACCTCCGCCTCGCCCGACCCAGGAGCTCGGGCTCGGCCTCTGTCATGCAGGACGGACTCGACCTCGACTTCGGAGGAGCCTCCACGACGCCCGACCTAGGACACAAGACTGCCACGTCAACAGGAAGCGTCATCATCACCCTGCCCTGAGCCGACTTGGGTCGCAGAGAACAAGACCGGCGTCCCATCTGGCCAGCTCCGCCAGATAGGCAATGATGGCGCCCCGCTAGACCATGACGACGGCGACTCTCCGCTCCCTTACGAAAGCAGGGAGACGTCAGCAAGAGCACAGCTGTTCCAACAGCTGTCCCTCCATCAGGCTCCGTTACTCCTCCAACAGCCACGACGCCACACCAACAGGGTGCCAAGATCTCTCCGGCTGCCACCTTGGCATGTACTTAGGGCGCTAGCTCTCCCTCGCTAGACACGTAGCACCTTGCTACACCCCCATTTTGTACACCTGGATCCTCTCCTTACGCTTATAAAAGGAAGGACCAGGGCCTTCTTAGAGAAGGTTGGCCTCGCGGGAACGAAGGGCAGGGGCAGGCGCTCTCTCGGGGCCGCTCGCTCCCCTCACCCGCGCGGACGCTTGTAACCCCCTACTGCAAGCGCACCCGACCTGGGCGCGGGACGAACACGAAGGCCGCGGGAATTCTCCGACTCCCTCGCAACCCGGCTCCGGCCACCTCGCTCTCGCTCTCTCTCTCTCCCCCCTTCGCGCTCGCCCACGCGCTCGACCCATCTGGGCTGGGGCACGCGGCACACTCACTCGTCGGCTCGGGGACCCCCCGGTCTCGGAACGCCGACAACTAGAAAAAAACAAACATCACTTGACATCGAGTTTCTAATTAAATCATGGCTCCAACTGGGCAGCGCTATTATAATAGTGAAGGTGGACATGCTGCTACTTCCCTCATTCCCAACATAAATCAAGTACCTGCATTGAGTAATGCAAGAGTGAGATGATACATCTCAGCAAGCAAATTGTTTTGACGAGATATTTAAACCACAAATTGAAGTAAACAACATTTTAAAGGAATCACAATTGAGATCATAAATACTTGTAGATATAGAACTCAATAGTCCCAATATAACCAATACTATCTCATTTCCTCGAACAACCACAATAAGTTGTATAACACTTCCCTGCACCAACAATACCTGCAGATATCCCTTCAATGTATGCATAGGAATGCAATGTGTAGGTCCTCTGCCCTCATACCTCTGAGAGTATAAAACCACATCATCTCCTAATATCACTTCAATGAATGCATATGAATTCAATGCATATGTCCTCTGCCTTCATACCTCTAAGGGTATGAAGCCGCATCGTACCCCTTCTCGGGCAACATACGATGCTAAGTTGTACCGGTACGGTCGGACCATAGGTCACGACCAAACTTCAGATGTAAATGAATCATGCAATGCATATGGCATGCTGTATTTATCAATATACTTCACTTCCTTCGGATACAATACAAACCTCAAATAATACTTCATCTTCCTTCAGGGGTGTAAATTAATCTCATGGGTCATACTCAAACCATAATCATCATCCATATATGATAGAGCATCAATATAATACAATCAAGTAAAACATCATCATAGAGTTCGATTATAAAAGAATCCAATAATTCTGAATATTAGAGTGTAGGCGATAGAAATAACAGGTCAAAACGGTAGCAACCACCGCTACATTCACTTGCCTTCATCAAAGAAGAAAAATGTACTAGGCATGATTCGGAGTGTAGCCACCTGCTAGCGGGCATAAAACTTAGTATAAATATTTCACAAACATTTACCAACAATCAACAAATCGCTCTTACACTTGAAACCAAGACCCGGTGGAAAGACTCCCACCCTGAACCACATGCCAAACAGCAGCAGCGCTGTTTGTTAATTTTGTATCTTTAAAATTATAATAGTGATGATATCAAAAAATACTCTAAGAGTATCTACACAAAATACTCTACAACTTCGGTATTCAATGGATAATTAAATTCTGCCATCTATAAGTTCTAAAACATCTGATAAGATAACTGATTGAATCTGTTTCAGACAGCAGCATAGTTAACTTCAAAATTTGATATCTCCCAAACTACTCAACCAAAAATTATGAAATTCTGCTGGCAGTAAGAACTTTTATCTCTCTACAAAAGTCTCTATAGTTGGAACATCCAATTCGGCTATTTACTATATGAAACCCACTAGTGAACAGACCCGCTCATTTTTGTCAGGCAAACAGGAACAGCCACAGTAAAACAAACATAACTGGAGTTTCATAATTCATATGGATGCACTCTTTAACAATCTAGAAAGCTTATAAAATTTTCTACAAATTCTTTTATTCCTAAAGTTTAATTCTGTTGATAAAATTGACTAAATCTTAAGAGAACAAATTCTGCATAGAATTATGAGACTGAAAAACTGCTATAATCAAACTACAATAACTTTCTGATCTATTGTTCGATTGAGGTGTTCTTCATGGCCACGGAAAGATCTACAAATTATCTATGACTCATAGATAGACTTTTTATTTTTTTGAGGCCACTAAGACCACGGAAAACTGGCATGAACAGAAACTGTTGAATATGTCATTCTGCAGAAACTAAATTCGAGATCAAAATCTAACCCCCACATCCAATCCAACGAAATTGCAGCTCAATTACCAAAAGGAAAACAATATCACCTTGGACTCCTTTTCTTTCTTTCTTCTTCCTCCCACCAATCCACCAATGGAGAATGCAGCACACCAAAGGAGGAACCAGGGGGGCGGCTAGGGTTTAGAGGGAGGTGAGTGCAGCACCTTGGGAAGGAGAGGAGCGGCGGCAATGGGGAAGAAGGGGCCGGCTGCTGCAAAAATGAGGGAAGGAGGAGGAGGCTGCTGCTATGAGGGAAGGGGAGGGGCGGCTAGGGTTTTTGAGAAGAGGAGGGAGAGATACCCCCGATGCCCTTGATGCGAAACCGACGGCTCACAACCAAATCCCCCATCCATCCCCGATTCAGACAAATGAATACTCAAATGATATCGTTTAAATGAGATCTTCACAACTGCGGACTCCGAACTTCCAACGGCCCACAACCATTTTCCCACATCCACACACCGAAGATCAACTTTTGGTCAACATTTTTTGTGATATTACAATGCAGCACTTGCCTTTGATGATGATATATTGTGACTTCGACCTCAATGCAGCACTTGCCTGCGATGAGGTAACCCTTTGACGCGTCCTTGAAATCCTCTAGTGAGATAAACTTATTCAATCCCCAGCAAAGGTTGTTTTTTAGATCGCACTTGCCTGTATTTTCCAACAAAATTAAGTTAAACAATATGTGATGAAAATTTAGCATCCAGGCCAACCAGTCCTTTAAGCAAATTTCTGTTAAAATGTGAACCAGGGAATTTCACAATTAGAATTGCATTTTGCTGAAACCATTCATGTCGACATGAACTAATAACATAGTAGCAGTGCAAACCTCACAAAAGTGTTCTTTTAGGTAGTAGATTGCAATCTTGCTCGACAGCAACAGAGTGACAGTTTCAAAAAGAGCAGTTTCTACCTATCATCATAATACTAAGAGCAATCATTAGCTATTAACCTCTATCCTAGCCTTCTTCAATATAGGGCTCTTGTACCCACAATTGGTTAGGCTGCTAGATCCACTTCTTGCAAGAGTATATCCTAACATAGTGGTCTATAGTTCATCATAAGCAGAAACAAGAAATTTACCTTTAAAGAAACTTCTCTTGCTGTCTGGAAGCACCTTTGTATAAAGTTTAATTTGTTTGTTTCGTTTCTCTGCATAAGAATTATAGGAAGAAAGTGTTAGTGTTTTCTCCCATTGAACATTAAAACTGAGCTGAGTTGGTCAAAGTACAAGTAATTTAACTCCACAGTGAAGTTAGACTTACCAGCCCTCTCTGCCTGAAACTTATTCGTGAATTTGTCAAGCATCTTATCTTCAACTTATGTTTATCTTTTTCGCCTGTAGAAGTTACAGGAATCGAGTTAACACAGAGCAAAGACAATTTATCACAAGCATTTGTCTTCTTTCAAAAAACAACTCAGTTATTTTTCTTTATTAAATAACTTGCTGATGTCACAAACATTTGTCTATGTCCTTCTCTATCTCTCTCTTTATTAAATCCTTGTCATGTCATCATACTTGCTGATGTGGTGGGATACTTATTGAAGATAAAGCTCAAATGTAGTCACGAGTGGGAATAGCACAAGAGGAAGCCCAATAAGGTTGTCTATTAGTTAGATAAGTAATAAAAACAGCTTAGCTGTTAGTTTGGCTCTAAAAAATATACTCAGTTATTTAAGTAACCGAAGTGCATCTGAACTAACAATATTTATGTTCAGATATTTATGTTAACATGAACTTGGTGTCGACAAGTTGAAGGAAATAAACAATGATATTGTGTTCAATGGTAAAGTATGATGGCTCCTACAACCAAGTTCAAATAGCATCAAATACACCAACTTAGCTTGAGCAATAAAAACATGGGTATGCAGTCTAACTAAAACTTGATCCGCACAAAAAGAAGGCTACTATACCATGAGTAGCTATTACACTACTAATGATTCAGCAATAGATAGATCGTAAAGATCTTTAGACTGTCTCCAGCAGTTCACTCACATGGTCACCCAAAAAATGTTTTGTATTGTAAACTGCATAGTTTTGCACTGTTTTGCAGTATTTCCGCTAGCGTCCAAAAGAAGGCACGCTCTAGATATTGGTAAAACGTCCTCTAAAGATTCATTTGATAGAAGAGAGACTCACACGAGATCCGGTACCATGTTAGCCACATGTTCTTGGGGCCATGCACCAAACACCTTCTTAGAGAAAACCGAGTAGGATGTCAATCACCAGTAAACTTGACACCTTGCTTAACCCTTTTATCGGACTTTGTTGCCATCTCTAGGCACGCAGAATCCACCTAAGGCCATGAAGACGTTAATGTGGACTTTGCTCCTTAGCGAAGCAGTCTAGGAGTCCTCATGTTCATCAGATTCTGTCGTCTGCCTTAGGCATACAGAACTCACCAAAGATTGTGAAGACGTTGTTGATAACTTCGATAGTCTAAGGGTGGACTCGAGGGCTTGCAAGGAAGCTTGAGGAGTCCAACCACTTCACATGGAGCTCCAAGATCCCTTGAAGGCCCTCGATCGTTTCAAGGGGTGGGGTATCAGAAATGTTGGGAGCCTTCGTCCTCCGAAGGTCCTCAAAAACATAATTTGACAATATTTTCCAAGTGAATTATATGAACAGGTATCTTCGGACTCAGATCATGAACATGGAGTACGGTCAGAACGAAGCCCAAGCCAGACGAAGGGGGATTGAGATAAAGGACGGGCTGATTACCAAGCTGTACGAAGGATGGTGCACAGCCGAAGCTATGCGCAGTAAGCTTCGTCGCGATAGCAGAAAGGGGAACCGACTTAAAGATGAAAAGACTACTTAGGCCTTGATAGATTCCCATAAGTCATTAGCAAATGTAATGGACATGAATGTAATTTTGCATGGGCTACGTCCCACGCCTATAAATAGATGAACAGTACTCCCGTACGATTCACGTTGACTTGGCATTTGCTTTCCGTCATCCTAGTACTTTTGCCTTCCTGCAATCCGAAGGTACACTTGTAATCTGAAATCATTTCTATTTTTATATGATAATAAAATAGAAATGACGTTGTGATAATATTTAAATGTTTATATTACTTTTTATGTTGCATGTAAGTTCTTCGTCATAATTTATTGTGCTTACGAAGATATGTTGTTTGTGACCTTCGTCCGGAACACATTATATCCCGAAGGGAAATAATGTTTCAAGGGACGAAGGACTTTATCATTTAACACTTTTTATGTTGCCTTGTTCTTAATCCGAAGCATTTGAGAACAAGTCCCCAACATTGGCGCCCACCTCCGGTGAACTCACTTCCACTTTGAGTTTTTGAACACCTTCGGAAGCCATAAACCTTCGCTATGGCGCCGAAGAAAGCTTCAGCGACTGGGGCTGCAGCCCTGCAACCGCTGGACCCCAATCAGGAGACTCTCTCTCTTCGGGAGGCCCGAAACCAGAAGAGGAAGGCTGTCAGCCCAACGCCTCAAGAGGATGAGCTAGATCAAGAGATCAGAGATATGGAGATGCTTCATCAACAGGTGCAGAGGAAGAAGGAAAAGATGGCCAGGCTAGCTGAACTGCAAAGGCAGATAGACGAAGCTTCTGAAGAAGTTCGCCATCTTACTCACGATGAGCAGAACCGAAGGCCTCAACAAAAAGACCTTCATCAGGAGGGTTTCTTCAACGAAGATGACTGGTATGACAATTTCCATCATGGAAATTTTGTTTTCGATGATGCTTCTCCCCTGTCCGCTGAGCTGCAGGCTACACCTTGGCCTCCGTCCTACAAGCCGCCCCAGCTTCCCATATTCGATGGCCATTCAGACCCGAAGCAGTTTTTGATGAGCTACGAAGCAACAGTATCTTCGTATGGTGGCAATGCTGCAGTCATGGCAAAATCTTTTGTTATGGCTGTCAGGAGTGTTGCTCAAACCTGGTATTCCTCCCTTCGACCAGGAACGATCACTTCATGGCAAAAACTGAAGGACATGTTGTTAACCAGCTTTCAAGGGTTTCAGACGAAGCCGGTCACTGCTCAAGCCTAGTTCCAGTGCACTCAGGATCATGAAGAATACCTTCAGGCGTATGTCAGAAGGTTCTTGCGTTTGAGGGCGCAGGCACCAACGGTGCCCAACGAAATTGTCATTGAGGCCATGATCAAGGGACTTCGGCCTGGACCTTCAGCTCAATACTTTGCTAGGAAGCCTCCTCAAACTTTGGAGAAGCTGCTCCAGAAGATGGACGAGTATATTCGTGCCGACAACGATTTTCGCCAAACAAGGGAGGAGGCTTTCAGGTTTTCTGAAATGACCAGGGGCTTCGGAGGAAGATTCTATCCGAGGCATGTCAGGTCCATCCACAATACTCAAAATGATGATAAGGGAAGTCAGCAGCACAGGCCGCAGTGCTCCTCACAGGCTTCGGGGCAACAGCAAAGTTTCTTCCGGCCACCAGCTCCAAGAGGCAGAGGCGCCAGGGGCTTCGGCGGAAGATTTGGAGATCAACCAAGGAGAATGTTTTGCTTGTTCTGTGGTGAAAACAAGGGCCATACCACCAGGATGTGCCATGTTACCATCCAGAAGCAAAAGGAGATAGCCGAAGCTGCAGCACAACAAGTTCAGCCGAAGCAGGTCATGCATACTGCTTCGTACCATCCGCCTTACATCCCAGAATACGTAGGCAACCACCCTGCAGTTTCTGTTGCTTCGGCGAGTCAACCTCAAGCTTCCTGGCAACAGCCTCCGCCTCCACCACCGCTGCAACAGGGCCAACAGCCGGAAGGGAGCCAATATGCTCCACACCAAAGGGATCTCAGAGAACAATCCGAAGCTCGCACAGTCAATAGCACTGTGCCAGAGTCGAAGCACATCTATTGACAAATATCCTACCTTGATAGCAGTCTTTTCCATTTAGTTCTATTTTCTATGTAATAAAGAACATTTTTCAGTTTTCATGTAATAGTTTCGTTGTTTGCCACAAGGAAAATTTGTTTTCTCAGGCTTAAGTTGCTGAAGCTTTAAGATTTGCGATAACAAGGAGGACCTTTCGAATTATCAAAAATCCTTCGAAGCAACAAAAAGTCGTTCTAAGGAGCGCAGAGTAAGTTTGCTGAAGTCACAAAAAGCCGTTCCAAAGGGAACGCAGTGTAAGTTTTCTGCTCCAAAGTCGTTCCAAAGGGAATGCAGAGCATACAGCGAAAAGTCAACGCTGATACCGCCTAAGTAAAAGGCGAAGAAGCTCCAAAGTCGTTCCTAAGGGAATGCAGAGCTTACAGCGAAAAGTCAACGCTGATACCGCCTAAGTAAAAGGCGAAGAAGCTCCAAAGTCGTTCCTAAGGGAATGCAGAGCTTACAGCGAAAAGTCAGCGCTGATACAAAAATATTGTGTGTTTTACGGGGATATGTGTGTATCTTCGAACAAATGTCATCTACATAACATAACACCATCACATCATTTTGCATAGCATAAGCATCATACATCATGTTGCATATGGCAAAAGAAGGGGACACAGTATCAACCTTCGAAAGGATGCTTTGAGAAAGTGAAAATCGTGCTAAGTCACAAGGGGATACAATATTGATCTTCGGAATATAGCTTCGGAGAATATTTTCACGAAGCTTGGATATCCTTCATCAGAGCACTATGAACATTGTCGTGATGCATAAGTTTTTCTATCTTCACGAAGCATGAAAAGAAGGGAAGGTGTTTTTTCGCCGAAGGCTCAAAAACGGTATGTATGTAAAGTTTCATGCATCGTAAAGAATCGAATCATTAAAAGCAAATATATCACAGGGTTACAAAATGTCACACATATTTCATTTCAGAAGTCTTTACAATAGTGCTTAATCTTCTCTTAAAACAACTTCGGCAGCTTCGTTCAGGAGTCGGTTAACAACTTCATCCATGATAGCTTCAGCCATCTTTTTAATTTCTTCGTCTCCTTTCGGGTGAGGGCCCGGAGACGCTTTAGTAGGATCTGAAGGAGGACATGATACGGCCACATTGCTATTACAAATTGCGAACGAAAGTTTAAAATCAAAAATTACAACACAATAAAAACCATTAGCTAATACCTATTTGCCCTTCGGGCTCTGAGCTTTTGTCAGCGGCCTTAGCTACTTCTCTAGCGTCGTGAATGCCCTTCTCACTCTTCTGAATAATTTCTCGGGCCATTTCTTGGCCACCATTGTCCCAGACGTCGGTGAAAAATTTTCCACCAGCCTGGCTAGCTTCGGCCGAGGGATCTTTAATATCTTCAGGAGATAAGCTGGCTTCGGATTGTGCAAGAGCCTTAACATGATCGCAGCCTTTTTTCTCCAGCATAGTAGCAATCCCCCTGGCACCCGAGAAGGCACAAATGTCTCCGCGACTGTTTAGAATTTCTTCGAAGGCTTCAGTCTCGTGGCTGATCCATTCGATCGGTCCTTCTGGGTTACCTCTCACAAAATCTTCCTCACTCGAAAATGCGCCAACGCTGGCGAAGCTGGTTTTTATTTTCTTTACACATTCCATGGATTTTTCGTAGCACCTTTTCTTAGAAGACCGAAGCTCTTCAATGGTTCCTTCCAAATGATTAGCCCATTGGTCGCTACATTCCCGCCTCGTTTCTTCAAGTATGCGTTCTTCTTTCGCCCGGGCCAATTGCTTCCGAAGATCGTCAATCTCGTGCTTTTGAGCTGCAACTTGTGCTTTAAATGCAGCTTCATTCTCCTTTATTTTATCCACCAATGTAACTAGAATTTTGTCCTTTTCCAGGGCTTCGTTCCTTAGTTTGATAACCTCTGTCCGAAGGTTGTTGAAAGCAATTTCATAGCTTTCGTCTTCGGCATTCTTTTGCGCTCTCAGCGCGTTGCTTAGTATTAAGCCCTATATGTAAAAAGTTAGTATAAGAATAAAACAATAGATTTCGAATCATAAATTTTCAAAAACGCGCAATTCTCGCACCTTCAGACTATTATAAGCAAGGCTATCCGCAAGATCCTCCTTCGTCATAGCGCATAGTCCAGCTTCAAGCTTCGGAAACCCCATACTCCTAGCCATCTCCCGGCAGACAGATAATTCTTTGTTGTCAGGGAGGCAGTATAGGAAGTCATCTTCGTTTGTCCCATTGAACACTAGTGCCCCCTTCGGATATTTTAATCCTCTGGCATAGTGATTGGCTTCATAAATCTCTTCTTCAGATAATTTCTTCCCCGAAGCATGTCGCACAATGTAATCGCATATGTTGGAAGGTGCTTCGGGGGCGGCAGTGTCAATTTCTTCAACCAAAATTGGCTCTGACATTTTTATTTTTTCTTCGGTTTCCAAAGGTTGTTCCTTGGTGGGCTCTGAAGGCCCAGCTTCAGCTTCAAGTTGTTGCTTCGAAGCTTCAGCAACTAAAGCTTCAGTAGACACTTCAGAAAGTTCAACAGTCTTCTTTGGAGTTATGCTTGAAGACTTAATTGTCTCCAAAACATCTAGCACGTTCACCATTCTTTTTCTTTTCGGGGTCATCGATGGACCCTTTTGATTTTTTATTGTCTCAACACTTGCTGAAGGACTTAAGATTTCCAATATTTTTGGTCCTTCAATTCTCGGTTTTTCTGCCTTCTCTGCTGAAGGTGCTTCAGTTTTTTCTTCGATCTTCGGCACTGGAGCTGGCTCTGTAGTTTCAGTGGCCAAAGAGACTTCACCGATAAATTCAGGCACTGTGGCCGGCTCAATAAAACGTGCCCGGTGGGTGAGCACCTTCATCTTTTTTCTTTGTGGCGCTGGCTCACTAGAAGCACCTGTGGCAACTTCTGTTGCAGGAGAAGTATTTTTTCTTTTGCGGCCTGGCACCGGATAATGATAGTCAGGGTAGACAAACCCGATTGCATCAAATACCCGGTTGAGCCTCTTCTTCTTTCGGCCTCCGAAGGCTGCCGATAATGCAGTATTCTCGGCCTTCGAATATACCCCAAGCAGTTCGTCACTTAAGGTTTCAATGCTTTTTAACCAGTCGTCATCAGGTTCAACAAACTTGTCCCCGTATTTGAATGTGTATTTTAGTCTGACCAGTCCACCTTCGTCAGACTCTTTGATGGTCTCCTTCGGCATTTCCCACTTTCCTGCAAGTGGCCACACCCTGAAGGCAATATGCTCTTGGACCAGATCCCTTGTCCCAATAAAAGAGCAGATTACGCCGAAGGCTCTTTGGCATTCTTCGGCCGCTTCATCCATTTCAACCTTCGGCTTTCGGAGTCCGAAGCGTTGCCAGATAGGGCGCATAATGATACTTTTAACATCTTCCTGCGTTGTCAAGTCATTCTTTACATAGAACCATTCTGTCATCCAGGCACCGGGCCACCTCTTCCGAAAGGTTGGCACGGGGCAGCTTGACCCGGAGCGGGCACCGAAGCTGTAACAACCAAAGTTGTTGTGATATTGTTCTTTCCCCCAGGGCTTCGTCTCATATACCAACTCATGAATTTTGCAAAAGCTTTTAGCATTTGGTTCTAAACCTTGGCTTCTCACAGCCCAGACAAAGATTCCCATTCTTATGATAGCTTCGGGAGTAATTTGATGAAGGTAGATTTGAAATGTCTTCAGGACTTCGACAACAAAGCTGCTTAGGGGGAACCGAAGCCCAGCCTTGAGAAAGCTTCGGAAGATCACGACCTCATCTTCTTCGGGGGTAGGAGAAGTTTTTTCTCTAGCATCAGCCCTCACAATAGATATATCTTGAAAATATCTCCCCCTCATATTGTCAATATGACTCTGCTTAATAGTGGTTTTCCCGAAAACCGAGTGACTTGGCCGCCATGGTCGATCTTCGGACTCTCCCCCGCCGCTTTCTACATCATAACTGTCGCTGTCACCAGTATCTTCAGATAAACCTTCTAAAATCTCTTTGGTGATCTTTTCTGTATTGGTCTTCGACATTGCCTCAAGAAAGCCCAGGTTCTTCTCTTCAGAGAGACTTAGCTTCATCTCGACACCAGCCTTCTTCTCCTCAGACATCCCTTCGGAAATCTTACTTCTCGCTTCCGAAGCTTAAAACTAGGAAAGAAAACAAATATTTTTGGGCAGAAAGCTTTATAAGCAGGAAAAACAGATGGCAAAGAGAGCGTGCCAAATCAAATGTGGCAGGCTCCTATTTATACACTCGATATGACGGAAACTGTGTGGTTCCAGGTGTCAGTGACTTTTGCTATTCTAGCAGAGGGAAGGTGTTTTTTCGGACCTTCGGCTTAAGGCCTCCGTCCATATCGCAATCTGAATTTATCACTAACAAATTAATATTGCGAGGGGCTACTGTTGGGAGCCTTCGTCCTCCGAAGGTCCTCAAAAACATAATTTGACAATATTTTCCAAGTGAATTATATGAACAGGTATCTTCGGACTCAGATCATGAACATGGAGTACGGTCAGAACGAAGCCCAAGCCAGACGAAGGGGGATTGAGATAAAGGACGGGCTGATTACCAAGCTGCACGAAGGATGGTGCATAGCCGAAGCTATGCGCAGTAAGCTTCGTCGCGATAGCAGAAAGGGGAACCGACTTAAAGATGAAAAGACTACTTAGGCCTTGATAGATTCCCATAAGTCATTAGCAAATGTAATGGACATGAATGTAATTTTGCATGGGCTACGTCCCACGCCTATAAATAGATGAACAGTACTCCCGTACGATTCACGTTGACTTGGCATTTGCTTTCCGTCATCCTAGTACTTTTGCCTTCCTGCAATCCGAAGGTACACTTGTAATCTGAAATCATTTCTATTTTTATATGATAATAAAATAGAAATGATGTTGTGATAATATTTAAATGTTTATATTACTTTTTATGTTGCATGTAAGTTCTTCATCATAATTTATTGTGCTTACGAAGATATGTTGTTTGTGACCTTCGTCCGGAACACATTATATCCCGAAGGGAAATAATGTTTCAAGGGACGAAGGACTTTATCATTTAACACTTTTTATGTTGCCTTGTTCTTAATCCGAAGCATTTGAGAACAAGTCCCCAACAAGAAAAAACGAGTATTTGTACTATCTATAGCCGGTACCTGACTATATATTTGACCCATTTTCTCTCCTACGAAAACAACATTATCTGTTAAGAGGAAGCCATATAAACTTGACTATTAGCCAAGTTCATGTTAAGGTTATTCCTAGAGTTTCACTACATAATTTCCAAAAATGTCACATTAGTTTTTATCTATGAAACCGTGCATCCTTAGTTCCATCTAAATGAAATCTATCAACTCTCATGAAACTCTATGTCCTTCTCTATCTCTGTCTTTATTAAATCCTTGTCATGTCATCATACTTGCTGATGTGGTGGGATACTTATTGAAGATGAAGCTCAAATGCAGTCACGAGTGGGAATAGCACAAGAGGAAGCCCAATAAGGTTGGCTATTAGTTAACCAAGTAATAAAAATAGCTTGGCTATTAGTTTGGCTCTAAAAATATACTCAGCTATTTAAGTAACTGAAGTGCATCTGAACTAACAATATTTATGTTCAGATATTTATGTTAACATGAACTTGGTGTCGACAAGTTGAAGGAAATAAACAATGATATTGTGTTCAATGGTAAAGTATGATGGCTCCTACAACCAAGTTCAAATAGCATCAAATACACCAACGACGTGTTTGGTTCGATATAATGTAACGGTACCCGATTCCTTCGGGTATCAGATAACGTTACATGTGTTTGTTATAGGTTCTGTTGAAATCGCATACATTGGAATCGGATACCGCCGTATACAAAACTCAAACCCTCCAACCCTAGCCGAAATCAATCGTCCGAGTCGGCACCAGTGCCGCGCCGCCACTAGGCCAGTGCCGCGCCAGTGCCGGATTCAGCTGAAAGCTCTCCTCCTCCTCGGACGCCAGTGCCGCGCCGCCACCAGGCCTCCCTCCTCAGACGCCAGCAGCGGGCGCCAAGTCTTCGCCGCCGTCCAGGTAACAAATCTCCCAAATCTCAAACTAGTGGACTGCGCGATAGACTGCTCGTCGGAGTTCTAGATCTAGTTCATTGGAGTTCTAGATCTAGTTCATGGGAGTTCTAGATCCAGTGGCAAGGGTGACTCGCCCGTGCTCCCCTTCCCAACCACATACCGCATCCTAGCAGGCTCCCTCGCCAAGAATGGTAGCTCTTGGCCCTGTTCTGCCGCTTCTCGATCTGCCGCTTCTACCGCTTCTCAATCTGAGACGGGCGACCGTCAGGGCCTTGGCCCTGATCTCATGCTCCAACCACCTGACGCGCTTGGCCTCCCGCTCCATACAGCCCTGGCGCGCTTCATACAGCCCTAGCACGCTTCGCCTATCATGCTACGGGAAGAGATGAACTGAACACCGTTTCTTTTGCGTTGGTTGCCTGAAAGGAAAAAGAAGATTTGTTGAGAAACAAGAATATGCGGCATCACATTTGACTGTCCAGACAAAATGTGACAGGTCATGACTTTACCTCTTTCTCCCAGTTTATCCGCAGTGTGATCCACATGAGCAGCACAAGCTTGGTGAGGCTGCCACAAACAATGCCAAGCCACAGACCCTAACCAAAAGGAACAACACTTCTTTTTTTAGTTTTAGGGATTGCTCACGCTGCACGTTGATTTCATCTGTGTATTTATCCTCTTTGTATTTGCTATGTTGATAATTGTGTTACTGCATTGTATTTTATGCTACTGCGGCAAGCTCCCATGTATGCATACCACTTTTATAGCTGATATGGGCCTTTTTAAAAAAATATAGATGATTTTATTTTAAAAAAAAGATAGATGCTATTATTATTGGTTTAATGACCATCTTGTTTTTTTGGGGTACAAAACTGTTGCAGTTGTAACATTACAGCCTTGCCGCTCTATATGTAAACTTGTTGTGTAGAGAACAGACCAATCAAAACTAAACCATCTCTGTAGTAATAGAAAGAAAAGGGCACAAATCTTGGTTGTACACTAACAGGCATCTCCATCTCTTCAAGAGATGATGTCGTCCATTTAATCATAGGTTAGTTGTTAGGATTAGGCAGTTTCATATGTGACAGTAATTAGTTGATCAGTTCGTTTAGGTGCCTCTAGGACCTAAACTTCATTTCTTCCTACTGCTAATCCTCATGTATGCCACTTCCTACTTCCTTGATGCCGGAAGACAGCATCCATGTTATTTTTTTAGAACTGGAATCAAGAAAAAATGATTACATCTATATCCTTCTTTGTGTGGTTGATTCTAGACATCCATCGATGTTCAATTTGGGATATAGGGGCAATTTACAGAAGGTGCTTCGATCAAATAATTACACATCACAATAGCAGCTTTTCGTAGAATAATTTGTATATACCAGGGCTTCATGACAGATTACTAGTGGACACTTCGTTTATTTTCTCTTTTTATTTATCTTTCTTCTATATCACCTGCCTTATTATTTTCTATTTTTAATCGACAGTTGAAAAATGGCAGTAATGTTTACTCTGATCAGATTTAGGATCTCACACTAATTAGTATATGATGAAACTCATTTGTTGATCTCTAGATTTATCCTCAAGAACTCGACGAAGAAATATGGTATTTAGGGGTATCTTGAGTTCTCTCGTTGTCACGTACTATTATGTCTGGCTGCTCATGGGATTAGCATATAGAAGAAAATGTTTGAGAATAGAAAGAAGGTTAAGAAATAGGGAGCGTAGGATGGAGAATTTAAATGAACTCATTCGTGAGACTGATAGAAAATGTATTAGTGAGCTTCGTATGGATAGAAGAACTTTCTTTATTTTGTGTGAGATGCTTAGAGATGTTGGTGGGCTAAAGGCCACACGCAATATGACCATAGAGGAGATAGTGGCTCATTTTTTGTATACATTGGCTCATCATTTGAAGAACCGAACAATTGGAAGGTTTTTCTTTCGAAGCGGCGAGACAGTTAGTAGACAGTTCAACTTATGCCTTCTAGCTGTTCTAAAGTTGCAACATTTGCTTCTTAAGACCCCTGAGCCAATTCCAGAGAATAGCACTGATAATACCTGGAAAAACTTTAAGGTAAATACATAAGACCTATAAGGTTCTTTAGTTTTTCTTCAACTTTAAATAGACACATTGAAGTGCTATTTCTTTTATGAAATGTCTGTAGAATTGTTTGGGTGCATTAGACGGAACCGCTATCAAGGTAACTGTGCCAACACATCTAAAAGGAAGATATAGGTCAAGGAAAGCGGACATTGTGACAAATGTATTGGGTGTTTGTGCACCAGATATGCAATTCATCTATATGCTACCTGGTTGGGAGGGTTCAGCGCATGATGGTCGTGTGCTGCGTGATGCTATCTCGAGGCCAAATGGATTGCATGTCCCTGAAGGCGAGTTTTATTTCAATAACTTCCATTTGGTTTGGTGGTATAGTGTTTTAAGTGTGTATATTAACTTGAAAATATCCTTTTAGGTTGTTATTATCTTGTTGATGCGGGTTATACAAACGCCAATGGATTTCTAGCACCTTACCGAGGTCAACGATACCATTTGGGTGGTTGGACAGCGCAGAATCCACCACATAGTGCTGAGGAGTATTTCAATATGTGTCATGCTCGAGCAAGAAATATTATAGAGAGGGCTTTTGGAAGGCTTAAAGGGCGATGGGCGATTCTTAGATCCCCTTCATATTTTCCTATAAAGACGCAATGTCGTATAATAATGGCATGTGCCCTTTTGCACAATCTAATTTTGCAAAAAATGTCTAGAGACCCTATGGAAAGTGAGGAACAATCGGTGGTAGATTCTGAAATGATTGAGGGAGAAGTTGGTGAACCAGAATTTATTATGGGTATCTCCACAACAAATGCGTGGAGTACGTTTCGTGACACTCTTGCGCAGGGGATGTATAATGCTTATAGGGCTTCTCATTGATTATTTCATGGTACTTTTGATGCTTAAGTACTTTTCATGGCTCGATTACTATTTTTTACTATATATGTGTTTATGACTTGTCATCATTTGTATGCAGAATGGACATTTTGGAGGGCTCTATTGCTGTTCGTGGTAGGGGGAAAAACAAAAGGAAGTGGATTCCTGTTGAAGATGATGAACTGATCAAAGCATTGGTTGATGTTTCTTTGGATCCGAGGTGGAGGAGTGATGGGAGTTTCAAGAATGGTTACACTTCAGTACTTGAAGCTCGCCTCGCTGAAAAGCTACCTGATTCAAAAATTTCTGCAACTCCTCATATCGAGTCAAGGTTAAGATACTTCAAGACAAAGTATTCTGCTTTGGAGCAGATGTTGAACAAGAGTGGGTTCACATGGGATCCGACCAAGAAGATGATTCAGTGCGAGAAACAACAATATGAGACACATTGCAAGGTACTTTCATGAATAGCTTAACAAGATTCATGAATAGCACTTGACAGTACTGTTGTTATGTTTTAATGAATAGCATGACTGATGCCACAGTTTTCATTATGGATACTTATACCTCTCTCAAGCACTTCATCTGTGAGCTGATACAATTACATTATTACGGATTCTTTTCATGTGCAATATTAATAATTACTTTGCACTGTTTTTTTGTGAATGATAAGTGTGTTGTTGTTCAGATAGAAAATGGTGCCACATTAGCTATATAGTATGTGAGTGAATCGCTCTACAGGTGAGCGAGTACTGTGTAGGTGCTCTGTAGCCGTATGGATACAGGCTTTTGCTTGCAGCCTTGACCCTTGGCCAATAAAGAATGATCACAAGGGCTGCACTTTTCTCCGCGAGAAAGAAACGTTGCTTCCCCTGGTTCGCACTGAAGCACCTCCACCTTTGTTTCCTCCTCCCATGCATTGATGTGTACAGTTTGGGTGTCATCGATCTGTTTATTCATGTTAACACATATTTCAGTGATGGAGTTGTTGTCATTCGTTAGACGACGCCGCTCATTTTTCTTGTACATATGAGTGAGTATACATACACCTAAGGCTTTTTCTATGTACTCTAGTATTCACTCCAATTTAAATGATGTCACTATGTCATCAGTTCTTATTTTTTCTGTCACTATGTTTATAATTTCCCCGAACTATGTCATCAGTTCTTAATTGTGCTGTCGTGTGTTGTCACTATGTCATCAAATGTTGTTTGTATCAGTTTTCTATTATGGCTTGCCTCTGTTTATTTCCTTTTTGATACTCATCTGTCCCAAAATAATGTGTCTTTGTTTTTTACAGAATAATCCAGATGCAAAAGGGTTGTATGGAGTGTCCTTTCCTTACTATGATGAACTTTCAATGGTATATTCCAAGGACATGGCCACAGGTGAAGGTGCGGAAGACATGACAGATGCTGTTCAAAACTTGGAAGAAGAGTTAGTTCGTGTAAATGCTAATGATGAAGAGGATGGAGAGGATATGACATATGTAGAGACACCAAGGCGTTCTGTTGACTCAACATCATCTAGCTCCAAGAAGCGGAAGAAAGAGTGGAAAGGAATGAAGACTTCATCAAGTGACCCGCTTCTTGATGTGTTCAATGAAGTGAGTGGTGATCTCAAGGTTGCCACCATGTCAATTGGAAAAATGGCGCAAGCTATGGATCGTGAGGCATCCAACCAAGAGAAGGCAAGAGATGAGGATCCACAACAAAAGCTAAGAGAGAAGGCGATCAATGAGGTCCGGAGACTTGAGTTTACTGGCTCAGAAGTTATCAAAGCAGCTGGTGTGTTTGTTAGGATGCCAGATCAAATGGGGATGTTGTTTGCACTTCCAGAACCACTGAGGAGGGAATACATTGTCGACATGCTACGTGGTAACTAGAATTTTGTTTGTAGAAATGTAAATGGCTAGTTTTGATCTTGGTTTAATTCGCTAATTATTTCATTTATTCTAGATGAAGCAGCAAGGAGAGAGAGAGAGAGGTCAAAGTGAAGGTGCTTGTCTAGATGTTGAATGATGGAGCTTTGGAAGTTGATGTTGGTTTAGTTGGTCTCAATCTGTTTACCTTTAGTGTTCTTCATATGTTGATGTTGAATGACGGTGAATGATGATAAAAACTGAATTTTTATGATGTTGAACGTTGTTGAATGTTCACGAATGGTGTTGAATATGGTATTGTATCTGTGGGTAGCTTTTAATGTGGTTTGTTGAATGTCGGTACCTTTCAATATGGTAAAAACTGAATTTTTATGAGTTTTGAATGTTGTTTAATGTTCACGAAGGGAATGATGTTGAATGATGGTAAATACTGAATTTTTATGTTCACGAATGATGTTGAATGGTTTCTTATATTAAAACGTGTATTGGAATGAAAAAGTGTTACAAAACTCACATTTTTAATTTCATTACGTTACATTGATTTCCAAAACAAACAGTGTATTGGAATCAAAAAGTGTTACAAAATTTAACCAAGCAAATCATGTAATGGAATTCATTGATTTGGAATCCACCGTTTTTTAATTTCCATTGCGATACCATTACCCATGGTGAACCAAACACTACCCAACTTAGCTTGAGGAATAAAAACATGGGTATGCAATCTAACTAAAACTTGATCCGCACAAAAGGAAGGCTACTATACCATGAGCAACTATTACACTACTAATGATTCAGCAATAGATAGATCGTAAAGATCTTTAGACTGTCTCCAGTAGTTCACTCACATGGTCACCCAAAAAAATGTTTTGTATTGTAAACTGCATAGTCTTGCACTGTTTTGCAGTATTTCTGCTAGCGTCCAAAAGAAGGCACGCTCTAGATATTGGTAAAACGTCCTCTAAAGATTCATTTGATAGAAGAGGGACTGACACGAGATCCAGTACCATGTTAGCCACATGTTCTTGGGGCCATGCACCAAACACCTTCTTAGAGAAAACTGAGTAGGATGTCAATCACCGGTAAACTTGGCACCTTGCTTAACCCTTTTATCGGACTTTGTTGCCATCTCTAGGCACGCAGAATCCACCTAAGGCCACGAAGACGTTTATGTGGACTTTGCTCCTTAGCGAAGCAGTCTAGGAGTCCTCGTGTTCATCAGATTCTGTCGTCTGCCTTAGGCATACAGAACTCACCAAAGATTGTGAAGACGTTGTTGATAACTTTGATAGTCTAAGGGTGGACTCGAGGGTTTGCGAGGAAGCTTGGGAGTCCAACCACTTCACATGGAGCTCCAAGATCCCCTGAAGGCCCTCGACCGTTTCAAGGGGTGGGGTATCAGAAAAAACGAGTATTTGTACTATCTGTGGCCGGTACCTGACTATATATTTGACCCATTTTCTCTCCTACGAAAACAACATTATCTGTTAAGAGGAAGCCATATAAACTTGACTATTAGCCAAGTTCATGTTGAGGTTATTCCCAGAGTTTCACTACATAATTTCCAAAAACGTCACATCAGTTTTTATTTATGAAACCGTGCATCCTTAGTTCCATCTAAATTAAATCTATCAACTCTCATGAAACTCTATGTCCTTCTCTATCTCTGTCTTTATTAAATCCTTGTCATGTCATCATACTTGCTGATGTGATACTTGCTGATGTGGTGGGATACTTATTGAAGATGAAGCTCAAATACAGTCACGAGTGGGAATAGCACAAGAGGAAGCCCAATAAGGTTGGCTATTAGTTAGCCAAGTAATAAAAACAGCTGGGCTGTTAGTTTGGCTCTAAAAAATATACTCAGCTATTTAAGTAACCGAAGTGCATCTGAACTAACAATATTTATGTTCAGATATTTATGTTAACATGAACTTGGTGTCGACAAGTTGAAGGAAATAAACAATGATATTGTGTTCAATGGTAAAGTATGATGGCTCCTACAACCAAGTTCAAATAGCATATTAGCATCAACCATCAAATACACTAACTTAGCTTGAGGAATAAAAATATGGGTATGCAGTCCAACTAAAACTTGATCCGCACAAAAAGAAGGCTACTAAACCTTGAGCAGCTATGACACTAATGACTCAGCAATAGATCTAGCAACCACAGCTTAAGTATGCTAATGAATGGTAGGATAGGACCCAATACTCTTCCTTTTCCCGGGCGTGAGTGATGGACGATCCCCCAATCCTGCGTCCACCACTCATCACTCTCCCCCCACTCATCTCTCCTGCCCCGCCACCCCACCAGCGATGGCCCTGTGCGCCGCCGCGGCCTCCACGGCCACCGCCTCCGCGTCGGCCCGTCTATCGGCCTCCACCGCTCGCCCGCGGGGCCCCTCCTCGACGTCGCTGCCGTCGTCCTTCGTCGGCGCGTTCCCGTGCGCGGTCGCTGCGAGGACGAGGAGGAGGCGCTCGGCGCCGGCGGTGGCCCGCGCCGCCGTCACGGCGCGCGCGGAGGCCAGGAAGAGCGTGCTGATCGTGAACACCAATGGCGGCGGGCACGCCGTCATCGGGTTCTACTTCGCCAGGGAGCTGCTCGCCGCCGGGCACGCCGTCACCGTGCTCACCGTCGGCGACGAGGCCTCCGACAAGATGAAGAAGCCCCCGTTCTCCCGCTTCTCGGTAACCCGGCCGATCTCTGCTGCCGCGTTAGGCTTAGGCGTCGGCGGTCTCGTTCTTGGTCTCGAACTCGATCGAGCTTTCGACGGACTGGACTGTTCCGTCGTTCGTGTGGTGCAGGAGCTGACGAGCGCCGGCGGGAGGACGGTGTGGGGTGACCCGGCGGACGTCGGCGCGGCCGTGGGAGGCGCGTCGTTCGACGTCGTCCTTGACAACAACGGCAAGGACCTCGACGCCGTCAAGTACGCCCGAGACTCCTCGCGCCCCCTCTGCATTTCGCTTCGCCATATGCAGACAGCAGACATCGACGAATGCATGCGTGTGTGTCTCGCTGGTGACTGTGCCGCTATGCGTGCGCACTGCGCAGGCCGGTGGCGGACTGGGCCAAGGCGGCCGGCGTGGGGCAGTTCCTGTTCATCAGCAGCGCGGGCATCTACAAGCCGACGGAGGAGCCGCCGCACGTGGAGGGGGTAACGATGCACGCCCGCCCGCGCGCTCAGCCAGCATCCCATGCATCCGTGACCGTGACTGACTGCCAAAGCAACAATGGCGCGCGCAGGACGCCGTGAAGGAGAGCGCCGGCCACGTGGGCGTGGAGAAGTACATCGCGGAGCAGTTCGGCAGCTGCTGGGCGTCGTTCCGGCCGCAGTACATGATCGGCTCCGGCAACAACAAGGACTGCGAGGAGTGGTTCTTCGACAGTAATAAATAACAACCGACAGCCCACAGCCCAGCCTTGGATTCATTCCCATTATTCTCCTCTCTTCTCCGACGACCATGACGACCTCCATGGTCCGTCCGTGCAGGGATCGTGCGGAACCGGCCGGTGCCGATCCCGGGGAACGGGATGCAGCTGACCAACGTGGCGCACGTCCGGGACCTGTCCAGCATGCTGTCGCTGGCCGTGGAGAAGCCCGGCGCGGCGGCCGGCAGGGTCTTCAACTGCGTGTCGGACCGCGCCGTGACGCTGGCCGGCATGGCCAAGCTGTGCGCGGCGGCCGCGGGCGCCGACGCCGTGGATATCGTGCTCTACGACCCCGCCGCCGTCGGCGTCGACGCCAAGAAGGCTTTCCCGTTCCGCAACATGGTAAGCGACTGATGCTTCCCCGTTGTTCGTTTCTAATCTTACCACGGCCTGGGCGGGCGATTAGCCAGTCAATGCTGCGCGCTGGACTGAACTGAACCGGGCACTGGCAGCATTTCTACTCGGAGCCCCGGGCGGCGAAGGCGGCGCTGGGGTGGACGAGCACCACCAACCTGCCGGAGGACCTCAAGGAGAGGTACGCCGAGTACGCTGCCAGCGGCCGCGGCGACAAGCCCATGGCCTTCGACCTCGACGACGTGATCCTCGCTGCCGTCGGCAAGGCGCCGGCGAGCGTCGCCGTATAGTATAATAACACCCGGCGGGCACCGACAGCGCCGCAACATCGTCTATACTCTATACTCCCGTGGCGTCCGGTTTAGAGATTTCTCTCGTAAAAACTACGTACGCCCGACATGCACGACGTCGCAAACGAACGTTACAAAATACGACAAACATTTTTTGTTTTTCCGCTTTGGGTTTTGTACTTTGATGAAGAGAGGAAAACATGTTTGTCAACAACTGATCGATTGTTTGGCTCGTGGAATGTAGATGGCTATGTATAGATCAACGTGGGTTCCTGAACAACAACGGGGTGGTGGCGCAGTTGGCTAGCGCGTAGGTCTCATAGCTGAAATGCGAGTGATCCTGAGGTCGAGAGTTCGAGCCTCTCTCACCCCAGAGCAATGATAGATTTCTGCGCTTATCGTGATTGGTTGGGTCCATCGCAGCCGTCTGATTTCTCAGACGATAAGACGCGCATCTGAGCTCTTTTTTTTTTATTCTTTTAAAAGACGGATCTCATGTGATATCCATGTTATTTTTTTCTATAAAATCTCTCTTCCAAGTTCCAACGATTCACCATATTTAGGGCTTGTTTGGTTCAGCTTTTTTCTGACCAGCTTTTCTGAAAATTTAGCTGTAAGGAGAATCTGGCTGTGTGGAGAATCTGAGTATCATTACGATTACGTGTGGAGGAAAATAAAGTTATTCATAGGGCTCAGGATAAAGTGACGGATTCCTACTATTACAACGACTCAACCGATTATGTGTTTATGTTGATTATGGATGGTTTTTATCCCCAACGAATTTTATAGAAGCTGGCTGAAAAGCTACGCGTTTGGCAATCCCTAGCAGCTTTTGGTAGCCAGAAGCTGTCAGAAGCCGAAACAAACAGGACCTTAGACATGCCAAGAATCTCAACAGAGAATTCCAAACGGAATGTCAATAGAGAATTCTAAACCGGGACGTGCATCTGAGCTCTTTTCTTTTTTTATTCTTTTAAAAGACGGATCTCATGTGATATCCATGCTATTTTTTTCTATAAAATCTCTCTTCCAAGTTCCAACGATGCACCATATGGGCCTGTTTGGTTCAGCTTTTCTGAAAATCTAGCTGTAAGGAGAATCTGACTGTGGGAAAAATCTAAGTATCATTACGATTACGTGTGGAGGAAAATAAAGTTGTTCATAGGGCTCAGGATAAAGTGACGGATTCCTACTATTACAACGACTCAACCGATTATGTGTTTATGTTGATTTTGGATGGTTTTTACCCCCAACGAATTTTATAGAAGCTGGCTGAAAAGCTACGTGTTTGGCAATCCCTAGCAGTTTTTGGTGGCCAGAAGCTGCTAGAAGCCGAAACAAACAGGACCTTAGACATGTCAAGAATCTCAACAGAGAATTCCAAACGGAATGTCAATAGAGAATTCTAAACCGGGACGCGCATCTGAGCTCTTTTTTTTATTCTTTTAAAAGACGGATCTCATGTGATATCCATGCTATTTTTTTTCTATAAAATCTCTAAACCAAGTTCCAACGATCCACCATATTTAGACATGTCAAGAATCTCAACAGAGAATTCCAAACGGAATGTCAATAGAGAATTCTAAACCGGGACGCGTATCTGAGCTCTTTTCTTTTTTTTTATTCTTTTAAAAGACGGATCTCATGTGATATCCATGCTATTTTTTTCTATAAAATCTCTCTTCCAAGTTCCAACGATCCACCATATTTAGACATGTCAAGAATCTCAACAAAGAATTCCAAACGGAATGTCAATAGAGAATTCTAAACCGGGTTTGGACACCTCAACCACATTCCCACGAAGTTATAGCCATACTCATACATTTCTAGAGATAGGGAATATTGGACCACTTCAAACATGCACAGGTACTACACGAGTCAGGACCCCTTTAAACATGTATTTTGTATGGCTGTATAGTACTTAACTAAACTCTAAACATAGAACTGAATATTATTTTTTATAAGCTAGTTGTACTTTTTTTTTCTGATCAAAGGTTTTAATGTGGCAGCCACAAAACATCTTAGTTTTATTATTCTGTACTTTCTATTTATGTATTACTACTAGCCAGTTGCCCGTACTTTGCTACGGTTGTTATATATCATATAAATATATATTAAAATATTTATTCAAATATAATTATTATTTATTTCTAAACATTAAGGTACGTGCGTTTTTGGAGCAGGGGTGTGGGTTCGAGTACTCGCACTTCACTATTTTTACGCGGTGTGGTCGTGCTATGGGGCCGATGTGCTTGCAGGTCCACGTGCTGACACGACACGACCTATATTTAGAGATGTGCTTGCAGGTCGTGCCTTTGTAGGACTGTGCCATGCTAGGCTAGGCCAGCCCACGGGTATAGTTTCATTTAGGGATGAAAATGAACGGAAAACTCCTCTCCTGTTTTTGTATCTGTATTTTATCATCGGAAACGGGATCGGGTCCAAAATAATCGGGAACGGAAATGGGAGCGGGATAAACGGAATTGCGAAAACGAACGAAAACAGAAATACTAACGAAAACGTATAATTTAATACAAATAGAAATGATATTAGTGTTTGACTAGTGATTGATTGGCAGGACAATAACATAACACAAATAGATATAGAGAGACGACATTCTAATGTTGTTTGGTTGCTAATAGTGTACATTTAGCTACATCCGATATTGTTTAAGACTTTAAACCACTTGTCATTAAAATGAGCCGATGGTTACAATGGTCACGTGTGCTATAATTTGTCATCTAAAGACACGAGACTTTAATTTATATACTAATGCATATTAGGTTTGTCTCATATTTATCAAATACAGAATAAATACGGATTTAATCCGGATAAAAACGGAATCCACAGAAAACGGACGGAATAAACCATCTTTGGTTTTCGTCTGTTTCCATATTTTTCCGTATACAAAAAACGGTCAGCGTGATCTTACGCGTTCCTTTACCTGGTTTTCTACGGGCGCAGATAGCATACAGCATTTCAAACTCTCAAAACAGCACCGCTCAGGCCTCAGTGGGCCTGTTTGACTGTTTGTTTGTGGAATACGGACTATGTATAGCCTCTCGTGTGGTTTCGAACAACAAAGGGGGTGGTGGCGCAGTTGGCTAGCGCGTAGGTATAGGTGTACATTCGGGCCGCCCGGCCCGGCCCGGCCCAAGCCCGAAAAGGCCCGTATTGTTTGAATTTCGGGCCGGCCCGGCCCGTTTGAATTTCGGGCCGTGCCGGGCCAGCCCATGGGCCTAGCCCTCGGCCCACGGCCCGGCCCGTAATTGCTTAAACGTGCCGGGCTTATTTCGGGCGGCCCGAAATTATAAAAGCCCGAAATTCACATTAGGGCCCGAAATTCAATTTTTGGCCCGAAATTCAGTTTTTGGCCCAAAATTCATATTAGAGCCCTAAATTCAAAAAAAATAATAAAACAAATAAAAGATAAGACAAATAAATTTGTACAAAATCAAACTTAATATTTGTATTAAAGTTACCACAGCTATGCAATGACTACCTTGCATTTTGTTAGAAGGAAAAAGAGTATAATCAGCTGTATACAAAGTTCGTAAGTTCAGTTTATTGTCTAATGTTCATAACAAAAGTAAAATTACATCACACAATCTAATTCAAAGATACAAAAAAACATCTAACTAGCATTATTTCTAGCTTTGTGTTCTTTATCAAGTATATGAAAGTGCGAAATGAAGTGTGGTTTTAATAAATATATGGGCCTTTTCGTGCCTCTATATGGGCCTTTTCGTGCCTGCCTTAAACGGGCCGTGCTCGTGCCCGCCCATGGGCCGTGACCTCGGCCCAAACCCGGCCCGATATAACGGGCCGTGCCGGCCCGGCACTAAATTATTTCGGGTCGTGCCGTGCCTGGGCCGTGCTTTTTTTTCCGTGCTTCGGGCCGGCCCATCAGGCCCGGCCCAAATGTACACCTATACGCGTAGGTCTCATAGCTAAAAATGTGAGTGATCCTGAGGTCGAGAGTTCGAGCCTCTCTCACCCCAGAGCGATGACAGATTTTGCGCTCATCCGTGATTGGTTTGGGTCCATCACAGCCGTCTGATTTCAGAGACGATAAGACGCGCATCTGAGCTCAATTCTTTTTTTTTCCTCGTAATTTTTGTCTATAAAAATCAAATACATCTAAATCCATTCGACATGCAATTCCTGACGGGAACGGAATGCAACCGAACTCTGGGAGGGCCCGGAATAAAATCCTCAAACAGACAGACCTTTTCAACAAAAGAAATCTCATGTTTGAAATTTTAACATTCCCATCTTCTGTGACTTGTGTACTTGCAAATGGCATGGTCGCAAGAGCATCTTTTCTTTCCGAGGGTAAAAAGGCAGAGAAGTTGCGACTGTGACAACAAGAGGACTCCCGATACAAACACACTTCCATAGCAAGGCAAACACGACGACGACGACGACACATGATATACACAAAGCTTGCTTTGTCTCAAGGCTCAATACAAGACAGTTAAATATAGCTGGCGACCGCGAGAATCAGCGGCTTACAACTCCAACAACCCTCGGGTCATCATCAGCTGAGGAGACTGTCGTCCTGAAGACGGTGTAATAAAGCGACAAAGTAAACAAAAGCTACCGAGCATCAGAGAGCCCTCGTGCATGTATGCCAGTGTCAGCCTCTGGAAGAAAATTCTAGTCCAAGCAAAGATACAACGCCAAGAAATAGCTAGCAGATGGCTTCTCCGCCGGGGGGCCCCCTGATGCTTTAAGGTGGTGTCATCTCTCAGTTCGGTCCACGCAGCCGCCCCCGCCGCCACCACCGTTTCTCCGGTTCTCGAGCCAGGCGGAGAAGCCTGTCACGAGGGCCTCCTGCATCCACGGGTAGCGGCTCCGCTCCGCTGCCTCGGGAACGGTGAGCCAGCTCCTCTGCCGGGTGCTCTGTTCTGGCCAGGAGGCTAGCTCTTCCTTCACGTGCAGGGCGAAGATTGCGGCCCTGCACGTTGCTTCGGGCTGCTTGCTCTTGAAATCGTAGAACCCCAGCAGTTGCTTTATGCACAGAACAAAGTAGCGCCCCATCAGTGAAATGTTGTGGTGTCAGGACATGTGGAAGCAAATAAGAGCTCTTTCGCAAGAGCGCAAGAACGTTGCTCGGAGAGTCACAAGTCAAACAGAACAACTATCAAAGTCCAGTTATATCTGCAGGGATTCAGTTAATACTTTGGGGATTCCACCTGCTGCACACCAAAGTATTAAGATTTCACACAGGAATGATATTTAACTGAATCATTATCAAAAAAGGTATAATACATATCAGTATAACCTCTACTAAATTGAGTGGCCTCCACCCTCTCCGTTGTAAATCGTGAGTCATTTAGCTTTTCTAAGTACATACCTTTTGATATGCACCTATATATATATATATATATATATATATATATATATATATATATATATATATATATATATATATATATATATATATATATATATATATATTAGTAAAAGCTATGTACATAGCAAAGCCAAAACGATTCACAATTTGGAACTGAGGAAGTAGACACCAAATGAAATTGAGAAGACTCTATACGCTAATAAGCTCTATCATTGGCACTTTGTTCTTAAAGTCAATGGTCCTAGATCTGAAAGTGTTGAATTGACAGCTAAAGAACAAGTGGGGACTAGGATCATCAATATCAATCAATAGGAGAGGCATCTACCGAAGTGGACACATACCAGCTGTCTGTTGAGAATTCAGAGTTCAAGGTTTGAGATCAAGACTTACACATTAATCCATTATTAGCATGTTAGTACTGTAGTGTCAATGAAATGTTGTTGGGTACCGTGAAGAAATTGTAACAAATTCATAGCTGTTAGAGGTGGAAGTTTAATACTCAAGACTAAGTTCTAGGCTCCAGACTGTTTGAAGGATTCCAAAATAAATAGTTCTCAGAAGATATACAATGGATCTGATCCTCCAAAGTTTTCCTTTCATGCGTTTTTTCATAAAAAAAGGCAATAGGTCATATCAATAAAGAGGTATGTCATTTATGTCTTGAAGAGGACGCAAAGATACACATGACCCCACCCACCCACACAACAAAGTCTTTTAGGGGTAGGTTAAGAGTCGAAACCCAACCAAAACCACAGATCAAGGCTCAGGCACATGAATATATCTGTTTTTCATGCACTTCTATTTAAGGCTAAATCTTTGGGTATATTATATCCTTTCAAGTCTCCGTTTACTGCCTCTTACCATGCCAACTTTGGCCTTCCCCTTGCCCACTACACACTTGTGCCTCAGGAGGTCTCAGTTGGACATTGTCCAAACCATCCCAACTGGTGTTAGACAAGCTTTTCTCCAATTGATGCTAGCCCTATCCTATCATGTGTATAATCGTTCTAAATTCGACCCCTTCTTGTACCCCCACAAACCCAAAACAAAATACACATTTCCACTACATTTATCTACTAAACGTTTTTTTCTTTTTGTATGCCAACATTCTGCATCATACAATATAGCATATCTAGTTGTTGTCCCATAAAACTTGTCTTTTAGCTTTCGAGGAACCCTCTTGTCACATAGAACGTCAGATGTTTGTCATCACTTCATCAACCCGACTTTGATTCTATGGCTAACATCATCAATATCCCCTTCTCTCTATAGCACTGATCCTAAATACTGAAAGGTACCTTTCCTGAGCACTACTTGACCTTCCAAACTAACATCTCCGTCCTCATGTGCGATAGTGCCAAAGTAACATCTCATATATTCGGTTTTACTTCTACCGAGTCTAAAACCATTGGACTCTAGAGTCTCCCGCCACAACTCCAATTTCCTATTAACTCCTACTTGGTTTTCATCCATAAAAAGCCTACACCAAGAGATATTCCCTTATATGTTCCGTGTAACCTCATCCATCACCAAGGCAAAAAGGTAAGGTTCAAAGCTAACCCTTGATATAGTCCTAGTATAATTAGAAAGTCGTCCGCGTCTCCATCATTTGTTCAAATATTAGCCACAACATTTTTGTAGATGTCCTTAATGAGTCCAATGTACTTTGTTGGAACTTTATGTTTGTCCAAAGCTCTCCGCATATCATTCATTAGTATTTTTTCATAAGCCATCTCCAAGTAAATAAAACCCAACCATGTGTAGATCCTTTTTCTGTTCCCTACTGCTTCATCACTTGTCTTATTAAGAAAATGGCTTCCATGGTTGACCTTCCAGGCATGTAATCAAATTGGTTTATAGAGAACCTCGTTATTCCTCTTTTTTAGAACACCGCAAAAGTCATGCAAATCATATCATTAAGAAGATAGATAAAAACAAACGAGGTGACTGAAGAGTCAGTCCCGAGTACAAGGATGGTTAAGCCGTAGGCACATATAGATATAAATGTGCATGAGCCCACCAACAGAACACATCCACCACCACACGACCATTAACAACCTAGCCTAACCTCCGAAGATGAGTTGGTGGGTGAGAAACTCCTGTAGAGGGGAGGCTCCCGCCATACTCCAAAAAATACCCTCATTCTCCACATTTTGTAGGACAGTTTGAACACCAGGCATTTTATCTTCAAAACACAAACATTCCGATGCTTCCAAATCTCTCAGGCGATCAACATGACGAAGGAATTAAGGCATTTCCTTAGCTCCTTCGTAATTGCCTTGACCATTCAGCCCCACCAGCTTAAGAATCTCTTACCACCAGACGATGCTTGATAACTCTCTCATAACTTCATAGTGGCTCATCAACTTAACTCTCCAGTAATTAGTACAACTTTTAATATCTTTCTTATTCTTGTAGATTAGTACCAATATACTTCTCCACTCGTCAAACATCTTATTTGGTCGTAAGATATGGTTGAACAACTTGGTTAGCCATACTATAGCTATATCCCTGAGCCATTTCCATACCTCGATTGGGATACTATCAGGGCCCATCGCCTTAACCCCCCCCCCCCCCCCCCCCACACACACACACACACATACACTTTTCCTTTTTTCCTTTGGGTGGGAGGGGTACTAATGTTGTATCTTGTATCAAATAAACATAGAAACAATATCTCACCACTAAATCTCCTCGCACTCCAGCTTCTTCGATAGCTTCCCTTGCAGCTGCCTCTTCAACAGTTTCATCATTCTCCCAGCCTCCCTGCATCAACAAATTACAAATGTATATTAACCAAATAGGCACTATCATGGTGATAAGAGAACTGCATACAACATATATGACAAATGGTTAAATGTAGAGGTTTAAATGCAAGAGCATCATAAGGTTGGCACTTGGATATCTTCCTGCTACAACTGAATGTCTTAAGTGACCGCTTATTGGCACCTGATTTCTTAGTAATATATCTTCCACAAGCGGTGGCACAAATTGCATTAATAGACAGCTAATTATCAATATGGCATGATGCCAAACAAAGAAAAACTCAACAGAACTGACAAAATCTCTATAGCCTAACTAATTTCATATAAACCATTTTGTTAAGCAAAATCACACTCATGTGGGAGCTTCTGGCACTGGGTTTTCCCTTTTTATTTTGTTAAGCTAAGTCACAGAAAAAATGCTCAAATTTCTGATTTTCCATACATCATACTGTGACAATTATGTGAATGATGTGATATATGGTTAGTTCTTTATTTACATTAATCGTACCTTTGGAAATAGAAGACCTGGTCCACTTTGGGAGCTGATCATGAGAACTTCAACAAGTTTCTTTTGTTCATCATCAGAAGCTCCATCATTAATATCCCTATATCTGAATGGTATGCACCTATATATAAACAAGGACGAAGAATGAGACAAGTGAAACACATTGCAAGATTCACATTATTACAAGAGACTGTGTCTACAACCATAGCACTCAAAATTACATGCACAAATCACACTCAACTAAAAGGTATTGGCAAAACCCCCAAGGTATATTTCTTGCTGCAGTGTACACATAACCATTTGCTGAAGCAAAAACAAATGGTTAGCGCATAAGATGATGCCATTGGTTACTTCATAGCAGTAGAAACTATAAACTTAAGTCCTTTGTTTACAGTGCTCAGTAGACTGCTTATCAACTTATGTTTGTATGGAGTAAAATTAAAACAGAGTTCAGTACAAGCAGAAAGTAAACTAAGTGATGGTTTTCCAGACACCTTGGTAAAATATTGGACTAGTGCTGCAAAATATTTGCACGCTTAAGTCTATATCCACTTGAAAGAATAAAAGTATAAAAACAAAGAATGCTCACATCACCAACAGGAAACATTAATGTAACAAACAACAGTGACATTTTGCCATTGATGGTCAGCAAACAATGAAGCAGCAAGAAGACAAATCAGCTGTTTTACCTGATGTTATGTAACCTCTAATAAAAGTACCTAACTGTACTCATTGGAACAGGAATTCCCAACACACTACAGGATAACTTGACTTCTTTGCATGGTCTAAACAATCTCTGCCATTTGGCTCAAGTCGTGCACCTATCTATATATTTTAATCTAGAAATCTATCCGTTTCTTTCAACAGTGTTTGTACATCGCATAACAAATTAAAAATGAGATTCCTTCCTAAAATTTAATGCAGAATTTTAGATAAGATATAAAACTGGTCTAGAAGGACGGAACATGACATACTGCGCTTATGTCATGCATAAAATTAATCCGATTGCGCCAACCTAGAATAAGAATCTACTACAGAGAACATATGCCTACATTATCCAATGCCAAATGGCCTCTTCTACGCAACTGATTCTAATAGACCCATCAGTCCACAGGCGATTCATTCTACAACGACGCAATTGTGGACAAAACAAATGTCCTTTACGCTGACAGTATCTTGTGATGACATGAAATTTAGTGCAGGACTAATGAATAATAAAACGGCAAAGAAGTGCCGAATGGGCCCTTACATGTCAGGTGCCAAGAAACTAATGTACTAATGACTAATGACACACAGAAACAGGCTACTATTCACCGATTATGACCAATCCAGGACAATTAATCAGCCAGAGAGGTCGACCCTACTCCCAACAGAAGCAGCAGTAAAACACAGGATAGTCGCAGCCCAACAAGGCCACATGCATCCATTCCAGTTGGTAAGCAAACACTCCCAGCATAGCAAACCTTTAAGCTGCCCAACCAAGCAAGCACCGCAACCGGACAAACCCAATCAGATCGAATCGAGGGCAGATAAAAATGCCTGATGTCTTTGGTGTGTGGATGCGAGAAGGCAGAGGGAGAAGAGCCGTGGTGGTTGGGGGTAGGGAAGGGGGCTCCCCTTACGGACGCACCCGGCCACAAGGCGATGGCCGTTCTCGTAGCGCTGCAGGTGCCGGCCCGTGCGGGCCACCAGATCACACATGCCTGCCTCCCGCTCTTCCACCGATCCCACGGCGGGACACAGGCTGTCCCTAGCCAGGCCCCCAACTTCCTAGAGCATCTTCCTTCTCGCGTCAGGACGGCGAGTGCCGGCCGGCGGCGCGCGGCAATGCGGCAGAGCCGTGGGAGGCCAAGGTCGAGAAGTTGTTAGCGTGGACCTCGCTGCACCATGTGGGGCTTGGGGCGCCCAGCCGCTCGCTTCCTCTCCCTCTCCCTCTCCTTTTCTTTTTCTTTTCTTTCTTTTGTTTTCTCGTTTATATTTTTTGTATTTTTTGTGGTGGTTTTTTAATTCTTTTTACAGCTTTTAAGAATTTTAATTTCTATTTGTTTTTATCATGATAAATACACACACTTCACCCCTATGGCACCTCTAAAAAAATTAAGACGACTGGAAAAGCATAAGAATTTCACCGAAAGCTAGATTATAAACAGTCTTATAATCCATTTATATATATAAAATGAGAGAGAATTTTACCCAAATTCTATATTATTTACATTTCTTACAGAAGCGACAGCTCACCCATTTGTGTTAAACATTTCTACCGACCGTTGAAGCACAAACCATGAGCGACATTAATCTCAAAGACAAACCATCATCAACATAGTACTAAAATAGCAAACTCCACAAGCATATAATTAGGGGTGGATATTGAGCTAGTTCGGCACGAGCTAAACATCTGGCTCGACTCGGCTCGTTAGGAAGTTCGAGCTAGCTCGTTAAGCTCGCGAGACAAAAAATCTATGTACATAAATTATATATAACCAAAAAACATATTTATAAGTGTTTAACACTAAAAACCCAAAACCTTTACAATATTATTATCATATTATCGTCCTAGCTTCTAACTTTTAATATTAAATTAAATAACCAAATATGTATTAACTTACAGATTTAAGTCTTATTATAATAAGATAGCATCAAGCATCATTATAAAGCAATTCATCATCTATTCCACAAACATGTTACATTTCATTGCACAACACTAACATCATATGATGCTAGAAACAAAGTTCACAAAACCATAACCAATAATCAAATATTAAATATGGAATATATGTATGTAGTCATGCAATAATGCAATATTTAAGCACATGTCACATCCACACATGTCCATATCACAGATCATAACTACGAGAAAACAAGACTATAAGATGAGACGACACCAACGACTAGACAAACTTATGTGGTGGCTTGGCTCGTTTGGCTTTCGAGCTAGCTCACGAGCTAACCCGATCTGACTCATTAGAGAACTGAGCTAGAATTCTAGCTTGGCTCGCTACAAAATTATAATGAGTCGAGTATAGCTGAGCTACTAAGCCGAGTCGAACGAGTTATCGAGCCACGATTATTTCGTTCAGCCTTACATATAATACCAGTTCGGAATACCATTCCAGCGAACCAAACTCTTGGCAATGTTATAATCCGCAAAAAAAACTCAGTTTGTCGAGTTCTCCCGCATGTTGGTGTCATCCCTAGTCCCTACTCACTAGTATGTTTGGCCAATGGGAATGAAAAAAATATTTTTTTACTTACTATGTATTTAAACCAACGTCTCATCCATATAGATTAAGACTAAAAATAATAATATAATAGACTATACCTAGCATATCGTGTATATAACCGTGTAATGATTAAAATACGAAGTTTAAAAAATAAGAGATAAAGATGAGTAAGGGGGCGTTTGGTTACCGGTGGATTTTTAGAATCTGGATAATGCACAAAATCTAATGCAAATCTCATTATTAATTTATAGAGAGAGACTGCGCGATTCTAGTATAAAATCCAATACAAAATCAAGGAGTTGTTTAATTTACAATGAGATTGTAAAAATGGAGTAGAAAACAAACATGGCCTAAAGGCATGTACAACCCTATCTAATATAGGGTCTTTTAAGATATCTATAGTAAGGATGGCAAAGAGTTCGAAACTCAGGGGTAGAGCGTTTATAGACCCACACCCATACCCATCACCCCGCGATGGGTATAATATGCTACTCATACCCGCTACCCGCGGATACCACAAACCCATGGATATACCCGCAGACACATAATTATACACATACATTTATATATATCTCATCTATATATAGATATATTAATACACATATAAATATACATATACAAATATGTATATATGCAATATATGTACACATATTATTCATATATATGCACACCTATACAAATATATATGCATATACTATATATATATATATATATATATATATATATATATATATATATATATATATACTAGGTATGTGCCCGTGCGTTGCAACGGAAGTAAAAAAGTTGGTATAAAACATAGATAAGGAACAACAAACATCACTATAATATGCAAAAAATAAAAATAAAAAAATAAACAACAATAAATATGTCGTGAATTGTAATCAACATCTCATGCTGGTACACACTCTTCAACATCTCAGTGTCTGTAACAACATCTTCTGTCTCTGCAACAGTATCTTCTTCTTCAGTGTCTGCAACAACACCTTCAGTTTCTGTAACAGTATCAGTAACCATGTCATCTAAGAGTTGGTCTTGATGCATCATCAGCTGTGCCGTCGGCGTGTTCTCCATCGATTCAGCCTCTTGGGCACCACCACCACACTCATCATTATGCTTGCTGAGGATGATACCTGGACCGTTGACGCCGATCTTGCTTCCATCAGAGGCCACCACAAAAAAAATAAGGATGCATGGCATGGCATGGATGACCAAAATTTTGACCAGGCATTGCAGCAGGTTCCAAAATTTTGGCCGAGAAACAAATACTTTTGGGGCTATCTCTTTCTCCATGTCCTTCTTGCTTGAGTCCTCTTCCTCCACCTTCTCCACACTTCCACTGACCTGTTGTAGCAAAAAACATTACAAGGATATGCAAAGATAAGAATGCAGCAGTGAGGCTCCAGACTTACAGAGAATGCCCATGCAACTATGCAAGCACTACAACACACAGGTTTCAGCTTTCAGAACTGTACGTACCAAACAAACGTTGATCATTTCCTGCATGATGGCTTTGACAGGGTTCATGCTCGAATTATGATCGATTCTTTCAACGTGATCAATTTTCTCAACATGTTCATTGTCCTCACACTAAAACCCAAAAGAATGAAAATTAATTAATATAAGGCACTTGCAACAACCACTGCGCACTGATCTCGACATGCTTAGCAAACAAGAAGGCTATGACAATAGGGTTTCAACGTTCACAGTTATGCTTAGCAAACAAGAACTAACCATATCATGCGCACTGATCTCGACATGCTTGTTGCTTGACTTCTGGTCAACTTCCTCGACATGTTGATGTTCTTTGTCCTGAAACTCAAATTCAGAAGAAATAATGAACACAAGGCTATGACAATCACAACATAAATAGCATAAGACGTTTCAGTTTTCCCAATGTTGCATAGCAAACAAATGCTAACCAGATCGTGCTTGTGAACCTCGACAGGATTGCTGCCACCGAGTTTTGAGGCCCAAACTCAGGAAAACCCGCCATCTATACCGCTAAGTGGTTTTGAGGCCCAAACCACCAAACATGTCGTGAGCACCGCACCTTGTGCACGTCCTCCATGACCAGATGCGTGTCCCGCTAGTCCTCGACCACACCAGCAACACGATCCACTCCACCACGTCCTCGTGCGAGTGCGTGTCCTAGGTATCAGCCACTGTGGCTGGTCACCCGACTGCTCTGGTCCGTCAATCAAGACCCAACACTCGCCCTTCACTGCTCCTGGTCCATCAGCACGAGCCCGCATGACCTTCACCTTAGTCGTCGATCACCGTCCCTATGCTCCACACCTGCACACCACAAGCCGACCGATATGGTTGCACAAGAAGAATCTCACACTCTGGTCAGTCCACTGACTATTCTAGAGTGTTATCCATTGACAATCACTAATCATCAACCCGAACCACAAGGGACAAGTCAACCTTGTGTTTGCAGAAGCACCGCTTGAGCATGGAGAAGACCTACATTGGAACACCACTTACGCAAGGAGAAGACCCACAGTCGTCTACGGAGTTACGTGATCAATGTGTTGTTCTTGATACATCGGTAAAAATACTAACATAACATGTCTATCAGATTATGTGTCTCTATCATATTTAAGCTTTACTTTTTTCAGCTTTGTTAGATGCTAGTTAGTAGGATTGGAACTGGTAAGATAACAACACTTAGACAAAAACCTTAGTTGCACAAGCCTGATCGGTTTTCCGCATATGTTTCATTTAAGATGTAATATTAGAGGTCTAAACTTGTTCTGATTTACCCTCTCTTTGGCATTACCATTTCCTACAGCTTATATCCTCCACCATCAAAATCACAAAACTGAAATTGAAGCTTAGATGTGTTTAACATGCATTTCTTTTTGTCTTTATTTTTTTACAAACATTTTCTAGCTCTGCTACATTCCTCTGCTCATCCCCATGTATTTGCCCCAAAGTCAGTACCTACAATGAGTTGCTTGCTTCAGAGAATACTCTGTAAGCAATGAGGCCATGAGACTTCGCACCCCCATGCTTAATTGGAGTTCGGATTCAGAAACCGCGTATTCTTCCAGGATTCATGTAAGCCGAGAAGGAACCCGAGAAAGCTCTCTCGTCATCTTGACAGAGTTAAGCTGCCAAACCAAAATAATAAAGGAAATATCAAGTTCCAACTCCAGAGTTGAACGAGAGACCTTTAATTAATTAATCTTACGAAAACCAGAGGCACTAATGTTTGCGCGAAAATGTTACCTGAAGTAGTCTCCCATCATGGAAGGTAGAGTTTCTGCGCTTCAGCTCTCCACAGTGAGTCGTGAATTCCTCGAGTATTTCGGAAGCATATCCAGGCTGAGCATCTCCGCTGCGAACAGACTCGTCCTCACACTGCGTGAGAAGGGGCATGTTAACAATACACAGATGAATGAAGTAGCCTTTGTTGAATAGTATATGCTAACGGGCAATCGATAAAACCAGGTAGATCAAGACTTCTTACCACTGATGGATCAGGTGTAAAACCTTTCAGTTCTTCGTACTCGACTGCATCTAATTCCCTCAGGTGGCTCGGATCAAAATATTTCGAGATGAAGTGCTGCTTGATGATAATGAGGAAGAAGAAGAGCAGTGGGAAGAGGATTCTTGCTACTGGTATCCATGTCATCCCAAAGACGATCAACATATAGATTAGCTAGAAGAGTGTGAAGGTGCATATTGTGTTGAAAGGCACTGACTCCATGAAGGATGCATGTGCTCCTTCAAGAACCCTGCCAGAGTTAAAACAGACAAATGAGCACTCTTATGTCTGGCTTCCTAGATCAAAACTCTTGGTTGAGCACACAAGTCCTTTCTTCATAGGTAACCTAAGGTGACAAGACATGAAAATTTACTACAGATAACAAGGCATACTTGTAGCGTCTTTGAGGCGTGATGAAAAGAAGTTGTATCCTCTCCCAGAACTTGTTTCCAGGAAGGCTGTCGATGGACATATAGGCGAAGTAACCCTAGAGGACTGATGTTGGTATCTTCTGAATGAGCGGTGTAACTCCAATACAACCAGCAATCAACAGGGACTGCAACAGATTGCTTACTCTCTGCTCATTCACCCGGACAAGCAAGTAAGCATCTACATGCTTTTCAGGATCAAATACTTCAGGCACTATTCTTGATCCATTCCCTTCTGGAATAATTGCATCCTTCAGGTCCTTCAGTTCTTTGTGAGCAGAAACAGTCTGCACAATTTTACAGGAGAACTGTTAGTGCCTCCAGGGTAGTTAACGATATTTTGTTTCTTTTTTTGTTTCTTACATAAGTATTTTCTAGAGCAAATTTCTGAAACAATTAGTAGGGGAATGATATCAGACACAGACAGTAACATTACAACACTTGCAACAAAAGTAGAAAACCTTTGAAAGAGAAAGCAAAACAAAATGGAACAATGTTGTAATTTAGGGACACTATGCAGTTACCTTTTACAAACAATAGAAATAAGTCACCGTTATAGTTTTATGAAAATCCTTCAACTAACTCTAGCATCTGTCATCTGAAATAATTGATAAGCCACCACGATAACTAACAGAGCTTTAGTAATGTAGTGAGAAGAACATGGCATGTGATAGTGTAAATGTTTGGTGGATATAGTACTCACGTCGCCTCCGTGGTCCATTTTTATGAAAACATCTTGCATTTTGACATAAACTTTGGAACTGGTAGCATTATTCATCATGCCCTCCTTGGCAGTTTGGACCATCTTCTTGCTAAGCAACTATTTAAAATGAAAGAGAGCCAGAGAGGGGAGATGTGAGCAAATTTAATTGTATAACATACCGCATCTATCTATGCATCTGAACACCAACCTGCCTCTTGAGGACCGCTAGGCTTCTTGTATGCATCGGAGACTAGGGGAGTACGCCATTAGATGGAGGAATGCCAAGAAGACCACAGATCAAGGTCTACACCACATTTCCATGGTATGAGAACAAGAAACACATTAATAAAGAGTCTGATATCATGTTTGTTTATGAAAATGCTACTTAACTACTATGTCCCACCATTAATTTCTTATGTTTTTCCAGTTCCAACAAGCAGCGCAAATTCATTAGTAAAACGTTTTTTTATTAAGTGACATCCCTAATTTAAAATGATGTTATGTCAAAGAGGTAACTACAAATCAGCATATATGACATATTGTCAAGCTCAGGACCAAAATGTCATAATGGTAGGCTGATGGGTTCTTCAAATTAAATTCCTTCTGCTGACTCATCTGGGAAGCTACACCGTGGTCAAAGAAATAGAACCCTGCGACCATGGTGGCAGGCACAATAGCCAGGAATATATGTACTGTAGGGACTGAAAACAGATCCTGCAAGACCATCAATGAAGAAAGTGGAAGTCATAAAAAACAGAAGATCCTGAAGTCATTGTAACAAACTGCCTAATTACTTTTGCTACTGTCCAATGCTGGAGCGACTTGGGTTCCCAAGGAAGTGGGGTGAAGAGCCTCCTAGGGACCCCTGAAGGGATCCTGCTTGGCAATGAATATGGCAATGATGTCCAAAGTATCACCATCAGTGGAACATCGTAGTCCGCAATTAAGCTCCTTTGCCATGCTGCAGATATTATCTGGAGCATTAGTAATTATTGTGTTGAATTAACCATAATGGAAACGGAAGTACATATGTGCCATATGACAAACCAGTGCCATATAGCGATGACCTTGCGCTCCTGCTAGCTAATGTAGTATATAGTACACCCATTGAAAAGATAAATCCAAGCAAACCATTAATATATAGCCACTGGAACTGGAATGTTGATTGACTTTGATTACTACCGTCAGGGGCACTGAATTCACCAACCATCCCCTATATATGGCATATTATGTGATCAACAGCTAAAACTAAATCATTCAGATTTAACAGATGTAAATTGCATACCTTTATCGCCTCTTGCATAAACAAAACTGTGATTAACATTCCAAAAAGTTCTCCTGCAAACCTGGTAAATTTGTTTAGAATAGCTGCAACGTTGAAAATTGCCATGAGGAACAGCATAACAGTTGTCCAGATGCAAACCCTGTCAAATGCCCAATGAAAAGGAAATACAATTAGCATTTAGTTGGGTGATTGAAAAACTAATGCAGGATATATTATAGTTTTAAGTCCTTACCAGGCAGCCCATGGCAGAAACATTGTTTCTCCCAGGTTTGGCTGATTTTTGGCAAAATTGTAGATATAGGTGTACATGATAATTGTCGGTTCTGCAACACCCACGATCAATAGTGGCTGTCCACCTATTATTGAATGTATGATGCCACAAATAGCCGTTGATGCTAATGTCTCAACTGTGGTTAGTGCACTATATGAAACATGTCAGTCTAATTGTCAGAAACTGTGCCTAAGAAAAAGGATTTAGGATTTACTTTTTTTAATATTCTATTCTACAATTTGAATTGCAATCAATGGACCAAACTGTTATTATTTTTTTCATATTCCCAGTTTCAAACAACTCTTGATATGCTGTTAATTTCCCCTTTTTCTTTTTTACTGAGCAGGAGAGAGAGGAGTAGACGGAAAGTGCAGTGTGTCATGACAGCAACCCCAAATCAAATATTCATCCTGACGGTGAGAGCAGGATAACCAACCTGTATCTTTGCTCAATTGCTCCCTAAAGGCTATAACAGGGACTGCAGATGCAAAGAATATGTAGAGCGTAGGTGCCAGTATCCTGACAACAGAATTCATGTAGCACAGTGAACACAACAGGCTAATTAAGTAATGATGACATGTCAAGCAATTACAACATGGTGTTGTGCAAACCTTAAACCAGAACGAAATCCATGGTTCTAGTCTTGTTTGTAGCAACCTGCTCTTCCTTTCAAATCCTCAGCCACTCCACTAAATGGAGCTTTATTAGGTCCCGACATCTGAACATGGAGGTAAAAAATAATCAAATATTGTGCTTGCCAAACCATGGACGGGTTTTACAAACCAGCCCTAAGTCAAACTGTCAAAGTGCATCATAAACAAAATAGTATTCTTCACAGAAACATATCTGGGGTTCCAGAACATTACATCATAATACACAACTTGTGATGAGATGTTGTCTCTAGAAAAAAGGAAGAACACAACAAAAACATCAAATTTTCAGGCTTCTCTTGTTTTGAGAAGGATTTGTCTCATTGGCACTCAAACACATCTTATCCAATCAAAGGCCCGGATATTCTAACCATAATGCCTCAAAAAAATGTTGTGTGTCTCAAAATAACCATACATCCAGGGCTATTATTATCTAACAGAAAGTAGTCAAGCATCAGACTAATTGTTCATATAAATAAAGGAAAGAAAACGTGAATCCTGTAATTAGGAACTTGTAACTCACAATCAGCAAAAGAAACAAGATGGCTAGGAGCTCTAAAATATCAGCATACCCAAATTCCAAGCAGTTCTGTCTGTGAAGTGTGAACTCAGCATACCCAAATTCCAAGCAGTACTGGTGAAGATGGAGTGGACGCGCACGCAGGCAGGAGTGCCCAGGTCGGCGAAGCGGTCCAAGAGCACGACCATCATCTCCGTGAGCTCGCAGTACATCGCCGCGCTCTCCTTCACCAGCCTGTACAGCGCCGCTGTCACCATCGGGTTCGTCCTTGCCTTCCCCGTCGGCCGGCACTGGATGAACCGGCCTAGGAGGTGCTTCAGCTGCCGCGCCTTCCCGATGACATCCTCTGCCGCTAGGGGCGGATATGGGCCCAGGGCCACCTGGGCCGTGGCCCGGGGCGCAGCCCAAAAATCCTCTTATATATATGTCTTTTTTCAACCAAAAAATTAGCTCAAAATACATTTCAGCCAAAAAATGTGGCCCAAAAGACGTCCTGTTTGCACCGATTGAGCCTGACGCTGGCGGCTTCCCTCAGTCGCTCAAGTCACGAGAACATAGACTCTTTCAATTATTTCGCAAATCTGTGCGGCTGCGTTTCCTATGTTGCTAGCGGCGCGGCCGCCTCCATTTAGTCTTCTATCGCTCTCCACGGCTTCAGGCTCTACGAATTCGGCAAGGGCACAAGGCAGCAACCTCCGAGGCGGCCGAGCGGGCTCTGACTCAAGCATCCGCCACCGCCAATCCGGCCTCCACCTCCACCAATTCGCCTCTAGCGTCCCTGTAGCAATGACGCGCGCGGCATGCACTAGCGCCGCGCCACTGCCCAAATCTACCCCTGCCATTACATCTGAGCGGCAAGCGCTGTGTGCTGAGTGCTTCTCCTCTATTGTGAGTAATTGTTCCCGAACGTCTGATTCCTTTTCCCTATCTGCCACAGTTTCATTGGATTGTTTTAAATGTTACTACCTCTAAAGTGTGAAAAATTAAAAGACGAGTAGTACATCGTTATATTTGTATAGTGGCCCGGGGCGTTATTTTTACGGAGCTCCGCCACTGTCTGCCGCCGTCGTCTCCGTCGCTGACGCCGACCTTCCCCGCGGCACGAGCTCCCAGGCCTCGGCCACCTCGCACGCCATCCCGTCAGGGTCGCCGTCGACATGCCATTTGCCCGGGCTGGCCCCGCCTGCTCCATGGGCCTGCATCCGGTCTTTGAGCCGGTCGTCGAGGTACGTGGCGTAGGCGTGCACGAACGCGGCGAAGCACCAGTCGCGGAACCGGGACAGGTCGAGCATGCGTCTGCCGCGCCGCGTGGCGAGGAACACCTCCTGCTCGTATGCCGGGTCCCCTCCGCGGTGAGGAGAGGACGATAAAGCAAGCAAAAGGGCGAGGGCAAGACCGTGTAGTACCTTGGATCCGCTCGGTTAGGGGGCTCAATGGCCGGATCTGGCTGCCATCTCCGGGGAGGCCCGCTCGGAGTCGAGCTCCTATCGTAGCCCCACGCGGCTTCCTCTGCGTCCTCCGCCCGACGCAGCCGCGCCGCCGCCAGCTCCTTGGGGAGGGAGGTTGAGGAGAGACTGCGGTCTGGGGAGGCGGCGAGGGGAGGGCGGACTGCAGGCGCGATGGGCTGCGGGCTCGGGGAGGAGACTGCGGGCGCGATGGGCGGTTGTGCTCGACGGCATGGACTGTGGGGCGGGGCGGGAACTGCGGGCGCGGGGAATGCGGGCGCGATGGCGCGGTGAATGCGGGCGCGATGGCGCGGTGAATGCGGGCGGTGGAATTGCGGGACTGCGGGGCGGCTGTGCTCGGCGGCGGGGATTGCGGGGCGGGGCGCGATGGCAGAACGCGATGGCAGAATGCTCGGTGTGGACGCCTATAGTCCTAACATATAGAGTAGTAGAGATATATCCATTGTGGGTATGCGGGTTTGCGGCCACGGGTACAATATTTTCATACATGCGAGAGAAACATGTTGGATTGAGAATCAAACCCGCACCTATACATGCGGGTATAAACTCACATCCAAACCCACACCATATAGGGTTTTTACGTGCAGGCACGCGGGTAAAATGTGCACGTTTCCATCCCTAATCTCCAGGGAGCTAATTGGAAAAAAATATAAGAGATGATCTCTTCGCGAAGAGCTCGTCTCTTCACAACTCTACATACATATTATCTCTTAACTGTATGTAGAGGGTGTTTGAATGTACTAGAGATAATAATTAGTGACTAAAATTAGCTGGAGACGTCTAAACACTCTAGCTAATAGTTTAGTTATTAGCTATTTTTAGTAAATTAGTTAATAGTTAGCTATTCACTTCCTTTGTTTCAAATTAAAATTTGTTTTAGTTAATTCATAGGTTCATACAATAATTAACGCATGTGTTTTATATATATGTCTAGATTCATCTTTATCTAATTCAATATAGACATAAAAACAAGACCTAAAACGACTACTATTTTAGGACGGAAAAAGTATTCTACTAGTAATTCTTTGCCAACTATCTATTAGCTCTAGTACATTTAAGGGATATTTGAATGCACTATGACTAATAGTTAGGGAGTGTTTGAATGCACTAGAGTAATAGTTAGTAGCTAAAATTAGCTAGAGACATCCAAACACTCTATCTAATAGTTCAGTTATTAGATATTTTTTGTAAATTAGCTACTAGTTAGCCAACTATTTGTTAGTTAGCTAATAGTTCAATTATTAGATTTAGTGCATTCAAACACCCACTTAGTTGGCTAAAAGTTAGTAGAATTAGTTAGCTAACAAATAGTTACCTAACTATTGACTATTTTACCTAAAATAGCTAATAGTTGAACTATTAGCTACGGTGTTTAGATGTCTCAACTAATTTTAACTTCTAACTATTAGATCTAGTGCATTCAAACACCCCTAAATATCCCTTATGATCTAAAAGGTCAAAATTTGTTATCTCTTCTCCTTGAAAAACCTAATAGAATCTCTAGGACCTAAGGCTGGCTCCAGCAAGGGCCGCTAAAAGCTCCTCTACCCTAAATATAGAGGATCAAACAGTCTGCTACTCTCTCCAGCAGCGTCCTCTAAACAATCCTCTAAATTTAGAGGACGTTGTTGAATTCTCTATATATAGAGTTTCTATAAACGGTCCTCTATCCATTTGAATACTTTAAATAATCGGTTTAGCAAAACTAAAATATGTACAATTGAAAGGGAAATGGGCTTAATCATTTCCTATAATCGATTTTGGTGGTTGACATCCATCACAAACCACGTGGACTAACTAGTTTTCCTAGATGCCTTTTATCTCAGGTGCATAAGGTTCAACACAAACCAAGAAAGAAATTCAGTTGGGGACTCAATTTAATTTGGAGCAAAGGACTTGAGAGTGCGCTGCTAGTGGCGCACCGGACAGTGTCCGGTGCATCGGGCCGAGCAGCTCTCAAACCAGCCACTCTCGGGTTTCTTCACGGCGCGCTCCGCTATAATTCACCGGACTGTCCGGTGTGCACCGGAACATGTCCGGTGTGCCAACGGAGCAATGATAACATGGCGCCAACGGTCGACTGCCACAGTGAACAGTGCAAGTCAGAAGTCAGAGCAGAGAAGCCGGAGTGCACCGGACATGTCTGGTGTGGCACCAGACTGTCCGGTGAAACTACAGGACAAACAACTTCAACGACCGACTACTCCAAACCCCAACGGGTGTGCTGACGTGGCGCGCACCGGATAGTGTACAGTACATGTCCGGTGCACCACCGGACTGTCCGGTGTGCCCATCGCCAGCAAAAACAGCCAACGGCTAGGAAGTGGTTGGAGGCTATAAACACCCCACAACCACCTCCTTCAATGGCATCCATGTTTTCTGAAGTTCCTATTCATTACAAGAGCAATAGCATTCACTCCAAGACACATTACAAAGATCAAATCCTCTCCAAGTCTCGAAATCAACTCAACCACTTAGTGAGTTGAGAGAGAGAGAGTTTTTGTGTTCATTTATTGCTCTTGTCGCTTGGATTGCTTTCTCCTCTTCTATTCATATTCTCATAAGTGCTTTGTAAAGCTAGCAAGAGACACCTAAGTGTGTGTGGTGGTCCTTGCGGGGACTTAGTGACCCAAGTGATTAAGGAGAAAGCTCAACCGGTCTAAGTGACCGTTTGAGAGAGGGAAAGGGTTGGAATAGACCCGACCTTTGTGGCCTCCTCAACGGGGACTAGGTTCTTTGGAACCGAACCTCAGTAAAACAAATCACCGTGTTCACTTCCATTCATCTTCGCTTGATTTGTTTGCCCTCTTTCCTCTCTCTAAAGTTTCCTTGCTAATATTGATTTGAGTTTGCTCCCAAACGTCATCCGCATCAATTGATCAACTCTTAGCAAGAGAAACAATCTTCTGCACTCGAATTTAATTTTAACGCTAACCCAAGCCTCAGTGTGTGTTTAAGTTCCTAAATTTCAGGTTTCGCCTATTCGCCCCCCTTTAGGCGACTTTCAATTGGTATCAAAACCAGTGCTTCATTAAGAGTCTAACAAACTCGAAATGATGTCTGGAGACACGCCAAGAGGGAGATTGTCACAGGCGACAAGCCCATAGGCTCGGGGAGGACTCTGCCGAGGGAGTCCAGCGACAAATACAAGGAGGAATCCTCTTCCTCCATCAAGTCACATAGGAGGGGTGACAAGAAGAAAAAGAAAATGAAGAAGGTGGTCTACTACGAGACCGACTCTTTATCACCCTCCACATCCGTTATTTTACTAATTGGGCTTTTTATAACATAAACATGGTTATTTTGACATAAACAAGTATTTCACTAATTCTAAAAAGTTAAGTGTTATACTTATGGACTCCTTTATTTTGGCTAGTAAAAGCCTATTTTTGTTACGACAAGTGATATTCTTTTAGTTTTATCTTTTCTTTCTAAAAGAAAGTATTATTAATAAAAATCGGAGATAAATCATCTAATAACCCATAATATTTATATTGCCATGAATTCTATACCATTTACTAATTCCATGTTCAGAAAAGCTTCTATTATCTATTAAAATGAACTTATGATTATAACCTTCTAAATAATTTTCAAAATTCATTGTGAACAAAACTAACTATAAAATTACCTATCTAGTGTTTTTATCACCATCATGTGTCTATCCATTTTTGTCATACTTTTCTATAATCCAACTTTCTAAAAGTCATCGTAAATAAATAACATGAATAATCACGATGCACTAATTTATCGCATATATCTACCAAAAATCCATAGCGCACATACGCATGAATTCCGAATCACCACATGCTCATATTACAACACAATAATTATAAAATTCACAAACTGAATCAAAAAGTGATTTCCAAAATACATAAAATTATTTTGGGTCGTCTTCAACCTCGCGACGAACGGAGGACGAGCTTGGGCGCGCGTCTAGGAGAAGGCTTGGTACGACGGGTGGCGTAGCTCCGGCGAGCAGGGCACAAGTGCGGTCCACGGAGCTCCGGCGACGGCGGCGGTGGCTCGAACGGCGAGGAGAGTGAGAGAGAGAAAGGGGCGAGCTCGGGTAGGGAGGAGGGAGAGAGGAGCGCAGCCGGTATTTATAAAGAAAGGGAGGGGAGAGGAGAGGTCGCCGGGGAGAGAGAGGAAGAGGCGGTCGGGGCTCTTCAAGGCGCCATTGATGGTGTCGACATCAATGGGGAGAGTGGGGAGGGAGAAACGGTCGAGTTGAAGCTCCATTACTTCGAGGAGAAGAACGGGCGCGGGTGGCGCACGGTCGGGCGCGCGGGGTTGGGTCCTAGCGGCTCGGTCGTGGGGCGTCGTCCTGGTGGCGCGGGGCTGGGTTGAGGTCGGGGCGTGGCGCGGCGTGTCGGCTGGCGCGGGGCTAGGCGCGGGGCGTCGGGGTCGCGTCCTGGTGGCTACGCGGGGAAGGGGACGCAAGAGGCGCCCGCAGGTGGGACCCGCACGACAGGGAGAGGGGGAAATCCCCCTGGCGGCGGCGGCTGTTGAGCAGGGAGGGGGCGCGACGCGGTGTCTTAGCCCCTAGTGGGCCGTTAGGGTTAGATTAGGGTTTCTTTTCTTTTTTTACTTTTTTCTATTCCTTTTCTAGTTTCAAAATATATATTTTTAAATAACCCTAAAATTCATAATAATTATAACAAAATTATTTATAAATAAAATATTTATTTTTGGACTAATAATTATTATATTATTTATTTGGATTTTCATTTAAGAAGAAATGCTATTAAATATCCAAAATCAATCATGGGCAATAAAAAATTATTCCAAATGCAAATAAATAACAAATACTTGAATGAAAAATTTATTACCTTAATTACCATTAATAACTAAATGCACTATTTTTAGTTGATGGTTTTTATGGTGTTACAAACCTACCCCTTTTAAAAGAATCTCGTCCTCCAGATTAAGGAACTTCTGAGAATAACTGGGGAAATTCTGCTCTGAGTTCATCTTCTCTTTCCCAAGTGGCCTCATATTCAAAATGATGACTCCACTGAACTTTGCACATGTTAATGACTTTACTCCGTGTAATTCTGCGAGATGTTTCCAGAATTCTGACGGGGTACTCTGAATAAGTCAAATTCTCATTAACATTCAGTTCTTCCATGGGTAACTGTTCCTCCGGTACTCTCAAGCACTTCTTGAGTTGTGACACGTGAAATACATTATGCACATCCGACAAACTATCGGGTAGCTCTAACTGGTAGGCTACTTCACCTTTTCTCTCCAAAATCTTGAATGGGCCAATATAGCGAGGAGATAATTTTCCCTTAACCTTAAATCTTTTCATGCCTCTCATCAGTGAAACTTTCAGGTATACGAAGTCTCCTACTTCAAATATCAACTCTCTTCTTCTATTATCAGCATAGCTTTTCTGTCTTGACTGTGCTGTCTTCAAATTCTCTCTGATAATCTGCACTTGCTTTTCTGCTTCCTGGAGAATTTCTGGACCAAATACTTGACTTTCTCCGGTCTGATTCCAATAAAGCGGTGTTCTACACTTTTGTCCGTGAAGTGCTTCAAATGGTGCCATTTTTAGACTTGCTTGATAACTATTGTTATACGAGAATTCTGCATAAGGCAAACTTTTATCCCAGCTTCTACCATGCTTTAGAGCGCAAGCTCTTAGCATATCTTCCAACACTTGGTTTGTTCTTTTCGTTTGTGGATGATAAGCTGAAGTAAAGTTTAGCTTGGTATCCATGGACTCATGTAGTCTTTTCCAAAAGCGTGAGGTAAATTGAGTTCCTCAGTCTGATACGATCTTCTTTGGTACTCCATGTAGACAAACAATCCTTGACATGTATAACTCTGCTAACTGGGCTCCTGAGTAAGTTGTCTTCATAGGTATAAAGTGTGCCACTTTAGTCAATCTGTCTACTATGACCCATATTGAATCATAGCCATCCCGAGAACGGGGTAGTCCAACTATGAAATCCATACCGATTTCTTCCCATTTCCATTCCAGTACCTTGAGAGGTTGTAGTAATCCTACTGGTCTTTGGTGTTCGGCTTTAATTCGCTGACACATGTCACACAATGCAACATGAGTAGCAACATCTCTTTTCAAACCGTACCACCAATACTTTTCCTTTAGGTCCTGGTACATCTTTGTACTTATAGGGTGAATAGAGTAAGTCGAATCATGAGCTTCTCTCAAAATAAGCTGGCGTAGGTGTTCGATTTCTGGTACACAGATTCTCTTTTTAAACCATATTGTACCTTGTTCATCTTCCATGAAATCTGGGGCTTTACCCAAACCAATTTGTGTCTTAATTTCTTTGATTTTCTCATCAGACTCTTGTCCTTTACGAATCTCTTCTTACAAAGTAGATTCAACTTCCATAACTGTTGCTTCCATATTATTGAGCATACCAAGGTTGAGTTGTTCCATTTCCCAGCACAATTCCTGTGACATCATATGTGTAGTGATGTTGTTCACTTGACCCTTATGGCTCAAAGCATCAGCCACTACATTTGCTTTTCCTGGGTGATATTGTATTTCCAAATCATAGTCTTTGATCAACTCAATCCATCTTCTCTATCTTAGGTTGAGTTCTTTCTGAGTGAATATGTATTTCAAGCTTTTGTGATCCGTGAAGATTTTGCACTTGTTTCCAATCATATAGTGTCTCCAAATCTTCAAAGCATGCACTACGACAGCTAGTTCCAAATCATGCGTAGGATAATTCTTCTCATGCTTTCTTCAGTTCAACTAAATCTTTAACATCCATTCTATAAGGTCTTTTTGAGATAGGTGCAGTTCCGGGTAATAATTCAATAGAAAACTCTATATCACGATCAGGTGGCATACCTGGTAATTCCTCCGGAAATACATCTGGGTATTCACACACTATCTTGATATTTTCCAGGGGCTTTTCTTCCAAGTGATTTACCATTGTCTTTCCTTTTGCATCTGTTGACATGTCTGTGCTAACTTGGACTCTTTCACCTTGTGGACTTGTCAACACAATTGTTCCTTTGGCACATTGTATCACTCCATCACAACTTTTCAACCAGTCGCATCCAAGAATCACATCAATACCGTTGGATCCTAAGCCCACTAGGTTGACTAGAAAATCTATTCCTTGAATCTTGAGATTAACATGAAGGCATGAATGTGTGGTCTTCATGTCACCTCCCGGTGAACTAATGTGTAACATCTTCTTAAGAGGGTGCTTTGGTATATTATGTTTTTCCACGAATGACTCAGTTATAAATGAATGTGTTGCTCCAGAGTCAAATAAAACTGATGCATGTATGGAGTTAATAAGAAACATACCATACACTACGTCGGCATCCTCAGGCACTGATTCAGCTGTGACGTGATTGACTCTTCCTCTACTCTGGTCCTGCGGAGTCTTGTTCTATGCAGATCCACGAGCGGGGGTGTTCTGGTCATTCCTCTGGTTGTTGCTCTTCTGAGGTGTCTGTTGGTTGCGCCTAGGGCAGTTGTTAGCATAATGGCCAAGCTCACCGCACTTGAAACATCCATTGGGTTGGACTAGTGTGTTGTTGCTTTTGGCCTGCGTGTTCACGACGCCACCTTGATGAGTTTGCGAACTACCACCAGACCTTTGGTTGGTCTAAGAGTCGTTCCTCTACTGATTCTGACTTTGATTGCTTCTCTGGCCTTGTTGCCTAGAGCGTTGCACTTGATAATTATTTCCACCCTAATTTCTAGAGCGAAACTGCAAACCCTGCAAGTTGTTCGGGCGTGTGTTCCTGCTAGACTGACCTTGGAACTTCCTTTTGTGGTCAGACAGTTCCCTTCTTTTGCTCTCAAGGCCAATTGCCTTGTTCAACAGAGTCTGGAAGTTGGGGAAGGTAGGACTCTGCAGTTGATAGTTCAAAGGTCCAATCAATCCTTCTAAGAAACGCTCTTGGCGCTTCTCGTCAGTATCCACTTCCTCCGGTGTGTAGCGTGAAAGCTGGGTGAAGTGATCACGGTACTCACTAACAGTCATATTCTCTTGAGAAAGGAAAAGGAACTCCTTCTTCTTTAGTTTCATAATCCCCGAGGGAATATCATGAGCGTGGAAGTTCACTTGGAACTCCTGCCAGGTTATGGTATCCACATTGGGGTGTGCCGCTGTGAAGGCATCCCACCAGTCAGACGCGTCTCCCTCAAGTCTTCCCGAGGCGTACAAGACCTTCTCCCGGTCATTGCACTGGGTGATATCCAACTTATTTCCGATAACCTTGAGCCAGTCATCGGCATCCAAAGGATCAACAGCGTGAGAGAAAGTTGGTGGGTGATGGCTCAGAAAATCCCGATGCTTATCTCTAGCCGGGGGTGCATTCTGCTGTTGCTGCTGGTGTTGCTGATTCTGCTGGTTTTGCTGAATCTGTTGCACAGATGTAGTGAGTCCCTGCAGAAGCTGCATCTGAACAGCGATAAACTGTTCCTTGTTTGGGTTCGATGGTGGTGGTGGTATCTGTTGACCATGCTGGTTCCTGTTGTTGTTGGGTCCTAAACGAGCGTTCACCATCTGATTAGTTAGAAAGTGAACTTCTTCGAGGAGTGAGGAGTAATAAAGATTCTAGAGGGGAATAGCTTAAGTTTTTTTATATGCTCTTATGGCCATCATTCCATAAGACCATTGCACTCAAACAAAAATCCAACTCAAACATAGCAACCAACACCATCACATGGTTGTTATTATTATAAAGAAACTTTAAAAAGAGTATTCATCGTCTGACGCGAGAACTATCTTATTACAATTTATAACTTAAAACTTCAAAGTAGCCTGGTGATGGATCCGGGTTCCCCATAGCGAATCCTCTTGCGGTGAGGGGACAATGCCATGGCGGGGACCTGGGCTTCAGGCGGATCCCGTCCTTGAAGTAGGGATTCCACGGATGCAATCGTGGCATGGACATCCTCCAGCTTAAGTGCACCCTAGAGAGATCCAGGGTGGCACTGTACAGGTCGGTGTTGAGACCGTCCACTACACCAGCTAGGGTGTTGAGGCAATCCTCACCAGCTCCACCTGGAACGATGTCGGTCTGGCTTCCTCCACTCAGACGCAGAGGAAGATGCCTAAACCTCATGTCATGCAGCTGCTGCCGGTAGGTGTGGCTGAGAGACCACAAAGTCTGTCTGGTAGCATCGCTGACCGAAGCAGCATAGGTGGATAGCGGTGTCAGGGACTCATGAGCTGATAGAGTCCTGAACCCCCTAACCCCTGCATCCATCACCCTGACGTGGATGCGAGTGATGTAGTAGCAAGCCTGGGGAGGCTCGCACACTCACCTTGTTTCATACAAGGGTCGGATGTAGGTTCCCAACGCATGCAGCACGTCTTGCAGCAGGTTGGGGAAGTGCCCTGTCTCGAACATTGATGTGTAATGTTTGGTGACATGCCCAAACCCCATGAAATAGTCCTGTTGAGCATAGTAGGCCTCCTCGGTGACGTGTTCCTCGTCATCTTCGTCGTCGTCGTCATCCTCATCATCGTCCCCAGAGTCGTTTGGGTCGTCACCTCTAGGTGCAGGAGCTTGAACGGTTGGTGCAGGCGGTGCTGAGGTCGATGACCTAGCTGCGAAGGCCAGTGACTCTGCCAACTGGGTGGGCGTCAGCAGAAGTTCCTCCGAGTTGTCCTCTAGGATGACTCCATGCTCCACTCGAATGCAAGGGAGATCCACTAGAACTTCCTCCACTACCACTGGGTAGTAAGGAGCTTGTCGTGGCGGAGGGGCGTAGTTGGTGTTGACTCAGGTAGTTTGGAGAGTACGAACCACCTACAAGAGAAATGTCAATTCAGTTAAATTTTAAAGAGGTAAGGCTAATAAAATAATTTTTATAAGGATGAAATTAGCAAGTTTTGAACAAACTAGGCTTTCCATTTCTAACTAATCTAACGACCTAGGGTCAGCATGGGTTTGATACCTCTTCTGTCACACCCGGTTCTGGGGGCAAAAACCGAATGCATAGCATATGTGTGCCAAAATCCATTTTCCACACATATGTTTACGTCACAAGTGTAATATATCAAAAGACAATGCAATAAAGACGTAAAGAGAGTAGAGTACTTTATTACATCATCTAAATCATATTATCTTTAACAAGTATCAACATCAAAGTAAGGCGGAATTAAATATGGGTAATCTCCCACAGGAAGATGACCGACGCATCGTTAGACTCAGTATTCATCGAAATCTCCATCAATGTCTTCTTCATCACCCTCTGATCAAAATATTAGCAAGGGTGAGCTCACATATGGTCAGGGCTCAGCAAGTGCGAAAAAATTAATGCAAGTTTAACAAGGTGAGGCTAAGGTTGAGCATTAAGCATTTTAGTTGGTCAATATTTTATTAACAACACCTGTCCTACTAATAAGTGTATATCCCAACTATCCCACTTGAACAAAGGTATAAGAGTATATCAAAAACACTTAAGTGAAACCACTTAAGCAAACCATTGGCAGATCATCAGATCTCGATTTATTGTCTATCTTTAAGTTCAATTATCATGTGAGGGTCCAAGTTGCTCTTAACCGTGAGTGCGGCTGATATATCAGTTTTTCACTCTGCAGAGGTGGTACAACTTTACCCACAAGCCATGTATCCCGTCTAGCCTGGGTTGATCGGACCCGTAAACACTACCGAGGTGAATGGCTAGGGATCCATTATGAGGCTTTCACAAAATACACTTAATACAAAGCAACCTGCTAAGGTTTCCAAGTCGGTGTGGAGGCCCTCTAGGCGAGGTACCTTAGCCAAGAATACGTCCCCATGTTAACGTGAGCTGCCACCACTGTCGCTCCCCCTCTTGCCAATATTCAGGTAAGGTTGCTAGGTACCAAGCATATAAAGCTAATTACCAAAGCGAGAGCCATGATAGCACTCGTGGTTGCAGTGTTATCTTGGGTGGTCACTCCATGTTCCAATTAATATGAAATAATCTTGTTTAACCATCGGGTTAACACCATAATGCCAATTTCATTTCCGAAACATTAATATCAAATAATGAGTGACATCAAAATTATTAAGTTGAGCGGTAGCACAAATTTGCAAAACATAGTAATTTCCCAGGGTAATCAAGGAATACAGTTGGTAAATCTAGGAAATCCTTAATTAGGCAAATCCCATCAAATTATGCAATATATCCAAAAAGTAAACAATATTGTATGCATTAATTGGGTACAAATAGAATATACAGAGGGAGAATCCACTTGTCTTGCTCAAACGTGTCCTACGGGTCGTCCTCGAACGAGTTAGGCTCGTCTAACTCACAGTCCACTTCTAGCATCGATTTGTGTATCGCACATACAAAAGAATACGTACGCCAAATAAATAAACATACACCAGTACAGGGGTAATCATTCACCATTACATTCACATTCATACATCACGCTTATTACACTCAAAAATACGTCTTAAAGCGTAAATACTTATTAATTCATTATGACTATTATTGTGAGTCATTATTGATGAAATTATGAGTAGGTGGCTATAATAATAGTTTAATCTAGTATTAATATGTATTAACATTCTTTATGAAAATAAAGGCTAATTATTTTCTTTATTACTAATAATTGACTAATAGATTTTATTCCTTTTATTTCTAAACAGAACGTATGTGTATAGCTAAAAATGGTTCATTCATGACTCTACTAACATTAGTATTCTAAGAATCAATATAAATCACTAATTGGGCTTTTTATAACATAAACATGGTTATTTTGACATAAACAAGTATTTTTACTAATTCTAAGAAGTTAAGTGCTATACTTATGGACACCTTTATTTTGGCTAGTAAAAACCTATTTTTGTTACGATTAGTGATATTCTTTTAGTTTTCTCTTTTCTTTCTAAAAGAAAGTATTATTAATAATAATCGTAAACAAATAACATGAATAATCACGGTGCACTAATTTATCGCATATATTTACCAAAAATCCATAGCGCACATACGCATGAATTCCGAATCACCACATGCTCATATTACAACACAATAATTATAAAATTCACAAACTGAATCAAAAAGTGATTTCCAAAATACATAAAATTATTTTGGGTCGTCTTCAACCTCGCGATGAACGGTGGACGGGCTTGGGCGTGCGTCTAGGCGAAGGCTTGGTACGGTGGGTGGCGTAGCTTCGACGAGTAGGGCACGAGCACGGTACACGAAGCTCCGGTGATGGCGTGGCGAGCTCCGACGACGACGGCGGTAACTCGAACGGCGAGGAGAGTGTGAGAGAGAAAGGGGTGAGCTCGGGTAGGGAGGAGGGAGAGAGGAGCTCGGCCGGTATTTATAGAGAAAGGGAGGGGAGAGAAGAGGTTGCCGGGGAGAGAGAGGAAGTGGCGGTCGGGGCTCTTCAAGGCGCCATTGATGGCGTCAGCATCAATGGGGGAGAGTGGGGAGGGAGAAACAGTCGAATTGAAGCTCCATTACTCCGAGGAGAAGAATGGGCGCGGGTGGCGTGCGGTCGGGCGCGCGGGGTCGGGTCCTGGCGGCTCGGTCGGGGGGCGGCGTCCTGGCGGCGCGGGAATGGGCCGGGGTCAGGGCGCGGCGCGTCGGCTGGCGCAGGGCTGGGCACGGGGCGTCGGGGTCGCGTCCTGGCGGCTGGCGGGGAAGGGGACGCCAGGGGCGCCCGCGGGTGGGACCCGCGCGACCGGGAGAGGGGGAAAACCCCCTGGCAGTGGCGACCGTTGAGCAGGGAGGGGCACGACGCGGTGTCTTGGGCCCCTAGTGGGCCGTTAGGGTTTGGTTAGAGTTTCTTTTCTTTTTTTCTTTTTTTCTATTCCTTTTCTAATTTTAAAATATATATTTTTAAATAACCCTAAAATTCATAATAATTATACCAAAATTATTTATAAATAAAATATTTATTTTTGGACTAATAATTATTATATTATTTATTTAGATTTTCATTTAAGAAGAAATGCTATTAAATATCCAAAATCAATCATTAGCAATCAAACAATATTCCAAATGTAAATAAATAACAAATACTTGAATGAAAAATTTAATACCATAATTACCATTATAACTAAATGCACTAGTTTTAGTTGATGGTTTTTATGGTGTTACAATCATCTTCGCTGCAACCATCTCCACCAACTCAAGATGAGGATCAGGCTCAAGAAGAAGAAGATGAAGATCAAGACGATGAGCCACCTCAAGCAGAGGACATTGATCAAGGGGGGGATGAAGATGAGCAAGACAAGGAAGATGATCAAGAGATTCGGGATCAAAGACCGCCACACCCAAGAGTCCACCAAGCAATTCAAAGAGATCACCCCGTCAACTCCATACTTGGTGACATCCACAAGGGGGTAACTACTAGATCTCGAGTTGCTCATTTTTGTGAGCATTACTCTTTTGTATCTTCTGTTGAGCCATACATGATAGAGGATGCACTAAGAGATCCGGATTGGGTGGTGGCAATGCAAGAGGAGCTCAACAACTTCACGAGGAATGAGGTATGGCATTTAGTTCCACGTCCTAACCAAAATGTTGTAGGTACCAAGTGGGTATTCCGCAACAAACAAGATGAGCATGACGTGGTGACTAGGAACAAAGCCCGACTTGTTGCAAAAGGTTATTCACAAGTCTAAGGTTTGGATTTCGATGAAACATATGCACCCGTAGCTAGGCTTGAGTTAATTCGCATATTACTTTCCTATGCTACTTACCATGGCTTTAAGCTATATCAAATGGACGTGAAGAGTGCCTTCCTCAATGGCCCTATCAAGGAAGAGGTCTATGTTGAGCAACCTCCCAGCTTTGAAGTTAGTGAGTCTCCTAACCATGTGTATAAGCTCTCAAAGGCGCTTTATGGGCTCGAGCAAGCCCCAAGAGCATGGTATGAATGCCTGCGAGACTTTCTTATCACTAATGGCTTCAAAGTTGGAAAAGCTGACCCTACTCTCTTCACTAAAACAATTGCAAAAGACTTGTTTATATGCCATATTTATATTGATGATATTATATTTGGGTCTACTAACAAGTCATCTTTTGAAGAGTTTAGTAGGATTATGATACAAAAATTCGAGATGTCTATGATGGGGGAGTTGAAGTATTTCCTTGGATTCCAAATCAAGCAACTCCAAGAGGGCACCTTCAGGAGCCAAACTAAATACATTCAAGACATACTTAAGAAGTTTGGAATGAAGAATGGCAAACCCATCAAGACACCCATGGGAACAAATGGGCATCTCAACCTCGACATGGGAGGTAAATCCGTAGATCAAAAGGTATACCGGTTGTAGCATCCCAAAAATTCAAATCTTGAAAAATTTCTCAAACTCGCTCTAAATTCAAAATGAATTTTAAATTTCGTTTCAAAATGTTTGTTTATGAGTTGATATCAGTAAATAAAATATAGTGGTCTATATTCTCTCCAAAATTCTCCTCAAAATATCCTTCAAATATTTCCCCAGTGATCCCCTCTGATTCTTTCCAGAAATATTGCCCAAATATTCCACCGATAATTCTCCAAATATTTTCCTCATGAGAAATACCTTCAGAATCATTTTTAAAGTCCCTACAAATATTTCCTTCATAATTTTCCTCATGCTCATACGTATACGTACGCCTCCGGTGTCATACAGTGAGCTCTACAAGCTAATTACACTTATACAAGACTAATACATGCTTATCTCCCACTAATCATCTCATCCTCCCAGTAATCCTCGCCTCCTCCCCCTAATCACCCCCACCTTGGCTATAAATAGAGGGGCAAGGGCCTCCTCTCAAGCCACCCCGAGCCATTTCATGGCAACTCTCTCCCTCCCCTCCACACACACACAAGCACACACTAGCACAAGGGTCGTTCTGTCGTTCTTCGATCGTTCGTCCACCTGTTCTTAGTTTGTTCGTTTGTTCGTCCGATCGTTCATGGTTCGTTTGTCCGTTCGTCCGATCGTTCGTCCGTTTGTTCGTCCAAATAATCTTTGTTCAGCCGTTATGCTGCCGAAATTCCGATCGTTCGTTCGTTCGTTCATAGTTCCTATTCATCGTTCATCGTTCGTTCATAGTTCTTATTCATCGTTCATCGTTCGTTCATAGTCCATATTCATCGTTCGTCCAAATAATTTTTATTCAGCAGTTATGCTGCCGAAATTCCGATCGTTCGTTCGTCCGATCATTCGATCGTTCGTCCGTTCGTTCATAGTTCCTATTCATCACTCGTTCATAGTTCCTATTCATCGTTCGTTCATAGTCCCTATTCATCGTTCGTCCAAATAATCTTTGTTCAGCTGTTATGCTGCCGAAATTCCGATCGTTCGTTTGTCCGATCATTTGATCGTTCGTCCGTCCGTTCATAGTTCCTATTCATCGTTCATTGTTCGTTCATAGTCACTATTCATCGTTCATCGTTCGTTCATATGGCTATTCACCGTTACTATTCATTGTTACTATTCATCATCGTTACTATTCATCGATGACATCTATTGTTACTATTCCATCATCACTATTCATCGTCACTATCCATCGTTACTATTCATCGATCATCCGATCACCCCAAATTTCAACTGCTCACCCATCATGTTGTCAGTTCACCTAAGACCAACCAGACCAATATTCCAGTCATATGAACTTCGATGACTGTGATTTTCCTTCCAGTAAGAACTTCCCATCTGGTCACCCATCCCATATTTCTCCAAGTTGAGCACGCTTAACTTTGGGATTCTTTCGAGCCAGGCTTCCAAACTCATATTCCAATAATTCTTGTTTCTGAATTCTTATCAAATTATTCCCTATCCAACCATGTCATCCCTTAAGTATGGTTCATATTCCAGAAAACTCCCAAAATACTCTTTGTTGGGACCATGCTTCGTCGCCGAAGGTCCTGTAGGAAAAAAACAGCTTCGGCAAAAACTGCTTACACGTGATGCCGAAGCTATCACTCATGAAGCTTCGGTGTTATAGCGTATCCAAAGATGAAGGATCGAACCGACTTAAAGATAGAATGACCTTTTAGCCCATGAGGGTCTGAGTCATTGTTGTAAACTTTTATAAGGGGTATGATTGTAATTCCTTACAGGCTGTGTCCTGTGCCTATAAATAGTGAACAGTATTCCTTTACTGTTCACGTGATCCTATAATTGCAAACGCATTGCTCTGGAATTATTGTTTCCTGCTAAGGCTAAGGTATAAATATGCCTAAACATAATGTTTTGGTATTTAAATTCATATAATAAAATATGTGAGTAATGTTATCTATCTATGGCATATCTCTCTCTAATACTCCATGTTTTATATCTTATTTCATATTGTTTTATAAGTCTGATCACGAAGGTATGACCTTTGTGATATTTTGTTCATGGTCTTCGTCCGAAGTTCATTAAACCCTTGGGGAGATAATGCTTCATCGGACGAAGGGCATTAATATTTAACATTTTATGTTGCCTTGTTCTTGATTCAAAGCATTTGAGAACAAGTCCCCAACATTGGCGCCCACCTCCGGTGAACTCACTTCCACTTTTTTGAGCTGATGGCTTCGATCAAGAATCAAGTTGGAACTGCTTCAGCTCCGAAGCTAATTCTCCCGATAACAGGCGGTTCATGCTCAGAGCCGGCCAACAAGAAACAGAAGAAGGAGGCACAGAGAAGAGTACAACACGTAGGGGTACAAGGACCCTTCATCAAATCAAGATGGTCTCACATCCCAATTACCTTTTCTCAAGAGGATCTTCAGCTCAAGGATTACCCACACAATGATGCTATGGTTATCTCTTGTGTGATCAAAGGATTTCTGGTCCATAATGTTTTGGTTGATACAGGCAGTGCAGCTGATATCATATTTGCTAAGGCCTTCAGACAGATGCAAGAGCCCGAAGACAAGATCCATGATGCCACACATCCCCTTTGTGGCTTCGGAGGAAGGCAGATTGTAGCACTCGGAAAAATCACAATGCCAGTAACCTTCGAATTTATCAACAACACAAGGACTGAACAAGTTGTGTTCGATATTGTTGACATGGAATACCCTTACAATGCAATCATTGGTCGTGGTACTCTCAATGCCTTTGAAGCAATTCTTCATCCAGCATATCTTTGCATGAAGATACCTTCGGACCAAGGACCCATTGCTATTCATGGAAGTCAGGAAGCTGCCAGAAGGGCCGAAGGAAACTGGACAGACTCAAAAGCAATCCATAACATAGATGGAGCTGAAGCTTGTGAGCAATACAAGTTCAGAAGGGAGAAAGCTGCTTCGGCCGATCAGCCGAAGCCCATGCTCTTATGCGAGGACATAGCAGAGCAGAAGGTGCTATTGGGATCCCAACTGTCCGAAGAACAGGAGAAAACCTTGATAAGGTTTCTGTTCAACAACAAAGATGTTTTTGCATGGTCAGCTAATGATCTTTGCGGAGTCAACAGGGATGTTATTGAACACTCGCTCAATGTTGATCCATCCTTCAGACCTAGAAAGCAGAGGCTTTGGAAGATGTCTGATGACAAGGCCGAAGGTGCTCGGAATGAAGTGAAAAGACTCCTCAGTGCCAGAGTTATCAAAGAGGTAAAATACCCAGAATGGCTGGCTAACACTGTTATGGTAAAGAAGGCCAATGGTAAATGGAGGATGTGTATTGATTTTACTGATCTCAATAAGGCCTGTCCGAAGGACAAGTTTCCATTGCCAAGGATAGATTCCCTAGTTGATGCAGCAGCTTCATCAGAGCTTATGAGTCTGCTGGATTGTTATTCAGGCTATCATCAAATTTGGATGAAGAAGGAGGATGAGCCGAAAACCAGCTTCATAACCTCTAGTGGAACATATTGTTACCTTCGGATGCCTGAGGGGCTCAAGAATGCTGGAGGAAGCTTCAGCAGAATGACAACGAAAGTTCTTCATTCTCAGATAGGCAGAAATGTGTTAACTTATGTTGATGATATCATCGTAAAAAGCACGAAGCAAGATAATCACATTGCTGATCTGCAGGAGACCTTCGCTAATTTTAGACAGGCTAGTTTAAAGTTGAATCCAGAAAAATGTGTCTTCGGAGTGAAGAAAGGGAATTTTCTTGGCTGCCTAGTTTCAACAAAAGGGATTGAGGCTAATCCAAATAAAATCGAAGCTATCCTTCGAATGGAACCACCATGTACAAAGAAGGGGGCTCAAAGATTGACAAGAAGACTGACATCTCTCAACAGATTTATATCTAGATCAGCAGAGAGAAATTTACCATTTTTCAAAGTGCTGAAGTCAGCCGAAGTTTTTCAATGGGGACCAGTCCAGCAGAGAGCCTTCGAAGAGCTGAAGCAATATTTGATAGACCTAACAACACTAACTCCACCAACGCCAGGGGCTCCTCTGTTGTTATATGTGGCAGCTTCGCACTCAGCGGTAAGTGCAGCACTTGTCCAGGAGAAGCTTGAAGGCCAAGTCAAAAAGCAAGCCCCAATATATTTTGTATCCGAAGTTCTTAGTTTATCAAAGAAAAATTATACAGAATTGGAGAAGGTGCTGTATGCTGTTTTGATGGCCTCCAGGAAGCTTCGGCACTATTTTCAAGCATACAATATAGTTGTTCCTTCTTCAGAACCGTTGAAGGATATTATGAGAAATAGAGAAGCTACTGGAAGGGTTGGAAAATGGGCTGCGGAACTCAATGAATTTTGTATTGATTATGTGCATAGATCTTTGATTCAGTCCCAAGCGTTGGCAGACTTCATTGCTGACTGGACGCCAGGGGCTCAGGAAGAAGAAACGAGTAAAGATGCCGAAGTTTGGACAGTATTTTGCGATGGATCTTGGGGAACCTTCGGAGCAGGAGCAGCTGCTGTGTTGGTCGCACCTTCCAAAGTTAAAACTTGTTATGCAACAAGACTTGATTTTAGTTGCACAAATAACATTGCTGAGTACGAAGCTTTGCTCTTGGGTATTCGGAAGTTAAAGGCGATGGGAATCAGAAGGGCGGTTCTTAAAACTGATTCCCAGGTTATTTCTGGTCATATTGACAAAAGTTATAAAGCAAGAGATCCGAAGCTTGAAAAATATTTAGACACGGTCCGAAGGATTAAGGCTTCCTTTGAAGGGTTTTCTGTTAAAAATATTCCTCGTGGAGAAAATGAATATGCTGATTTATTAGCCAAGTCAGCAGCACAGGGGCTGCCCTTACCTTCGAAAGTATTTTTCGAAACAATAAAAGCACCTTCGGTTGAGCTTCTTGAAAGAGCAGTCCTCAACATATCCCATGTCTATAGTGAAGACTGGAGAACTGAAATCATCTCTTTCCTTCAGGGCAACTTTCTTTCAGATGACGAAGTTTATAATAGGAGGATAGAGGCAAGGGCTCGACCATATGTTATAATACAAGGGGAACTATACAAGCGTGGGGTCTGTTCTCTGTTACTCAAGTTTTTATCCAGAGCCGAAGGTATAGAATTGATGAAGGAAATACACGCAGGCCTGTGTGGATCTCACATCGGATCTAGGCCTTTGCTTGGAAAAGTTTTTCGTCAAGGATTTTATTGGCCAAAGGCAGCTTCGGATGCAGTGGAATTAGTTCAAAAGTGCGAAGGTTGTCAGAAATGTGCAAGAGATCAAAAACAACCTTCGTCTCTAACTCAGTTAATACAACCCACTTGGCCGTTGCAAAGGTGGGGCCTTGATTTGTTAGGTCCGTTACCACCAGCACAAGGGAACTTAAGATATGTTGTAGTGGTAGTGGAATATTTTTCTAAATGGATTGAGGCAAAGCCTTTAGCCACAATAACTTCGGTCACTATTCAAAAGTTTTTCTGGCAAAGCATTGTTTGTCGCTTCGGAGTGCCGAAGGCTATTACTGTGGATAATGGGACGCAGTTTGATTCTGAAGCTTTCAGAGAATTTTGTGATCAAATTGGCACGAAGATCCATTTCGCATCAGTTCGACATCCGGAGTCAAATGGACTTGTTGAAAGAGCTAATGACATCATAATGACAGGAATAATGAAGTTAATCTTCAATCAGCCCAGGGGAAAGTGGCCAGACGAATTAATCAAAGTGGTGTGGAGCCACAACACAACAATATCAAGATCAACAGGCTTTACACCATTCAAACTATTGTTTGGTGACGAAGCAATAACTCCGGAAGAAGCCAAAGCAGGATCAATAAGAATAGTAGCTTCAGCAGAAGACGAAGCTGAAGCTGATTACTTTGTGGAAAAAGATGCTATAGAGGGGATCAGGCTTCAAGCTGTGGAAAACATCAACAAATACCAAGCTGAAACAATAAAATGGCGTGATAGAAAGGTTAGGCTAAAGAACATTGAACCAGGACATTTGGTGCTTCGAAGAGTAGCCAACCCAGAGACAGTAGGCAAATTACAGCTGAAGTGGGAAGGACCTTTTCTGGTAGTATCTTCGTCAAGACCCGGTTCCTACAGATTGAAGGATATGGACGGCAACGACATTCCTAGATCATGGAACGCGGACGAGCTTCGGCGATATTATGTTTAGCTTGATGTAATTTTTTCTATTCTTTCTTGTGGCACCCTTTTCCTTTCCAAAGGGGGAGAAAGGTTTTTAATGGGGCCACAACATGTAATTTTTCTTTTCCTTATTTCAATTCTATAAGAGCGATATCCCCCAAAGATGTAAATGTAAAAGCTGAGAACGCACTATCGAGTGCAAAGGAAAAAGAAAAGAAAACAGGAAGAAGCACAAAAGTCGTTCCTAAGGGAATGCAGAGCTTACAGCGAAAAATAAACGCTGATTCCGCCGAAAGTAAAAGGCGAAGAAGCTCCTAAGGGAGGCTTACAGCGAAAAATAAACGCTGATTCCGCCGGAAGTAAAAGGCAAAGAAGCTCCTAAGGGAGGCTTACAGCAAAAAGTCAGCGCTGATACACCGAAAAGATAACGGTGAAGCCGAAAAATAAACGGCAAAAAGATTTGAGTCATTCCCAAGGGAATGAAGGCTATGATTATGGTTTAGAATATACATTCGGATATTCATTTGCACGATACATTACATCATGACATTTGCATTCATAAACATTCATTTAGACATATATAGGATCATTATCATCATACCATACAGAAAAGGCAGATGCTTCGGCTATGAGGAAAAAACTTCGGAGAAAGAGGAAATTTTCATGCTTCGTTGTGTACGAAAAGAAGGGAAGGTGTTTTTCGCCTTCGGCTCAAAAGTGAAATTTCGTCCACAGCAAAGCAGATCGTACACGGATAAAAGGGAAAAGATATATTACAAGGTATGCACAAATTTACACAAGTTTTTCTACAGTTATATTACAAAGATTTCTCCAGAATTTTTTGCAGAAAAGTCTTTTGCAGCAACTGTTAAGCTTCAGCCCGTCATTCTTCAGCTTCGTCATCCTGTACATATTAAAACAGAATGAGAAAGGTGCAGAATTCAAGGAGAAGCTAAAAGTAACAAGTATAAGTTTCTCACCGGCTTAAGGTGGCTCCGAGCTTCGTCACCAGCCATTTTTCGCCCGCCGTTTATCCAAATCTGGGTCATAAATCTGTTTCCTATGCTTCGGGCTAGGCTTGGGATGTCAACCAAATCTGTCGGTGACAAGCTGAAGTTTGGCCTATTTACAATTTTTCTGTGCGTGCAGCCAGCCTTCAGGAAAGCGGTAGCTATGCCTCGAGAAGCTAGCAGGGCGCAGAAATCAGCATGCCCAGCAATAACTTCGTCAAGTGCAACAACTTCGCCCTCAATGTATTCCAAGGTGCTTGGCAGATTTTCAGCTGAAGGTGTAAACTTATCAGAGCTAGCTCCAATTGAGTGAAACACATCCTTCAGCCGCTGCACACATCGACTCCCAAAATCTAAGCATTTCTCCTGAAGCTCCTTCAATGATTTTAGCAGATTTGTTTCGAGATTCTTCTTTTCCTGCTCAGACTTTTCTGATTTTATAAGTAATTCATTGTTTAATTTGTTATTTTCAACTTGGGCTTCAGCCAGTGAACCTTCCATAGAATGAATGACGAAGTCTTTCTTTTCCAAGGCAGCTTCGTAATTTCTGACTTTGTTTTCTAGATCTTTGATGGTAGCTTCGTTCTTCTCGTCTTCAAGATCTTGTTGCATTCTCAGCACTTTACTTAGAAGTATACTCTGCCAAAATAACCTTCGTCAGAAAATAACTTAATTCAAAAAAAAAATTGAGAGTTTTTTACCTTGAAATTAGCATAGAGCAAGCTACCGGCGATATGCTGTCGCTGGTACCTGCAGAGGTCCTCTTCTATCTTCGGCAGGCCAACACTTTTGGAGAAGGTCCTAACAACCTTGGCCTCGGTTCGATTCCGAAGGCATCTTAGCTTCCCTTCATTGACCCCACCAAATAGCAGAGACCCTGGTTTGTATCCACAGGATATAGCAAATTTCTTTAGCTCTTCTTTTTCAGCGTCTGTTAACTCTTGTCCAAGTATATCTTGAAAATTAAAATTTCCTTCTTCCAAAATGTCTTCAATCTGCTCTTTTCCTTTTTCAGTTGCCGTGTTCACCGCAACCACAGTAGCTTCTTCTTCAGCCATTCTCAGAAGTATATTGTCAATATCATCAAGCGTGGTTTCCAGGTTAGGATCTTCGGTGGTCTCGGCTTCGGCTCCGGTGGTTTCAGCTCCAGTGGTTTCGGCAATGACAATTTTTGACGCCGATATCGGTGGCGGTGTCTGATGAATGATATCTGCCACTTGGATAATTCTTCGTTTTTTCGGCTTTGCGGGACTTTCTGTTGCCGAAGCTTCTTTGTCCTTCTGAAAAAACTTCGTCAGTTCTAGCGCCAGCGGACTTAGCTTGACAGGCAAAGGTTCAGTCATTACCTTCAGAATCTCTTCCACTTCGGCAGCAGAAGGTGTTGCAGGAGCTTCCTCCTCTCGGGCCGATGTCTTTGGTTTTGGAGATGCAGGTTTTGGAAATACAACTTTTCTTTTTCTTGGAGCAGCTACCTTCGGCTCAGGGCTCAGTTTTTCAGAAATTTCTTTTTCCTTTTTAGCCAATTTGGCGCTTTCTTTGTCCAGGGCGCTGGCAATCCTCTTTCTCTTTGGGCCTTCGGCATCTCCGCCTAGTTGCTCATAATCAGGGTAATCAAAATTCAAGGCATCTAGCACACGATTCAATCTTCGCTTCGGACGAGTTCCGAAGGCTGCAGTCATCAACTGATCTTCTTTCTTAGAGTAATTTCCAAGGATATTGTTACACATAATCTTGATTGTGTCCAACCATTCCTGGCAGGGTTTTTTAAAGTGTTTCTTAAACTTGTAGAAATAAGGCAATTGAACAAGTTCTCCCTTTTTCTTTTCTCCCTCCAGCTTCGGCATCTCCCACTCCCTCATTGTTGGGAACACTTTAAAAGCCAGAAATTCCTGCACCAAGTCTCTAGTGCCAATATGATCTGAAATCACTCGAAATTTAGCCAAAGCAATCTGGCTCGGGCTCCCCCTTATCATGTTGCACCGGGGCCTCGTCTCTCCGAAGGTTAGCTCTAGTGGACTATGAACCAATTTATCTTCATCTTTGTCAACTTTAACATAAAACCATTCAGACTTCCATCCGGTCGGCCATTTGCTTCGGTAGCTTATCACTGGAAACTTCGTAGTCTTGCGATAAGCAAAGTTGTAGCAACTAAAATTCTCATGTAGACCATCTCCTCTGGCTTTAGTCTGGTATTGTAATTCATGAACTCGGCAGAAACCCTCACCGAACGGTCCCACTCCCTGGCTACGAAGGGCCCAAATATAAACGCTTAATCTAACGATAGCATTAGGGGTCAACTGATGAAGGTAAACCCCAAACTTCTTCAAAACATCAGCAATCATCCCATTCAAAGGAAATCTTAATCCTGCTTTAAAGAAGCTTTTGAACAATACAACCTCATTCTTTTCCGGCTTCGGAATAGTTTCTTCTCCGCCAAAACGAACCAACTCCTTTTTTGCTTCACTTAAGTAGCCCAGCTTCACCATTTTTGGAAGATCAGCTTCAGAGATGGTAGACTTTCCAAAGTCTAAATGACTAGGTTTACTTGGCATCCCGCAGCTGTACTCATCTTTGGAACCAACTTCAACATCAGCTTGTGTTGCTTCGGCAGCAGGTGTCTCCTCTGATGAAACCAGCCCAGAGCGCCTCATTGCTTCAGAAATCGGAACAGTTTCATCGGCTTCGGTCTCATCTCCATCACGTTCAACTCTAGCAGTGGAGCGTACTCTGGCCATTTGATTTTAAATTTTCTTGAAAATTCCTTGAAAGTTAATAACCTTTTTCCCAAAGCTCTTCTTGTGACGAAGCAGAATCCAAACTGGAGCTTCGTTTGAATGCAAAAGTCAAGCTTCGGCTATGGTTAAATTTTTGGCAGCAAAACAGTGCAATAGCAATGAATGTTGTGGTAACTTCACACCTACCTGTCTGTTTATATAGAGCTGCAGATAAGAAGGTGAATCGTCAAGATTTTTACACCGGGCAAACAATCGCTCGCACCCACTGAACGGTGGGCCACAAAAACCAAGAAAATGAACCTGCATGGTGGGACCGCTCCGCGCTCGGAAACTGTATCGTTTCTCGGCAACGAGCTCAGGGAAGGTGTTTTTCGGACCTTCGGCTTCCCAAAGCCTAAGAGACTTTTTTATGGATCAAGCTCGTTACGAAAAACGATCTAGCACCGCGAAGGGGCTACTGTTGGGACCATGCTTCGTCGCCGAAGGTCCTGCAGGAAAAAAACAGCTTCGGCAAAAACTGCTTACACGTGATGCCGAAGCTATCACTCATGAAGCTTCGGTGTTATAGCGTATCCGAAGATGAAGGATCGAACTGACTTAAAGATAGAATGACCTTTTAGCCCATGAGGGTCTGAGTCATTGTTGTAAACTTTTATAAGGGGTATGATTGTAATTCCTTACAGGCTGTGTCCTGTGCCTATAAATAGTGAACAATATTCCTTTACTGTTCACGCGATCCTGTAATTGCAAACGCATTGCTCTAGAATTATTGTTTCCTGCCAAGGCTAAGGTATAAATATGCCTAAACATAATGTTTTGGTATTTAAATTCATATAATAAAATATGTGAGTAATGTTATCTATCTATGGCTGAGAGCACCTAGAGGGGGGGTGAATAGGTGATCCTGTAAAACTTGAAAACTTAAGCCACAAAAACTTGGTTAAGCGTTAGCACAGTAAATGCCAAGTGGCTAGAGAGGAGTCTCAACAAAACACAATAACCACAAGAAATCAATCACAGAGATGGCACAGTGGTTATCCCGTGGTTCGGCCAAGACCAACGATTGCCTACTCCACGTTATGGCGTCCCAACGGACGAGGGTTGCAATCAACCCCTCTCAAGCGGTCCAAAGACCCACTTGAATACCACAGTGTTTTGCTTGCTTTTCTCAATCCCGTTTGCGAGGAATCTCCACAACTTGGAGCCTCTCGCCCTTACACTTGAAGTTCACAAAGAAGCACAGAGCAAGGGAGGGATTAGCAACACACACAAGACACAAGAATCAAAGTGTCAACACGCACACAAGTCGCAACACGAGCTCGCAACACAACCCAATGAGTTCACAACTCCACTAGAGCTCTACATGCTATCACAAAGAAACAAATGCGCGGAATCGATGTCTTGGTGCTTAGGAATGTTGCAAGTATGCTTGGTGTTCTCCTCCATGCGCCTAGGGGTCCCTTTTATAGCCCCAAGGCAGCTAGGAGCCGTTGAGAGCAATCTAGGAAGGCTGATCTTGCCTTCTGTCGACTGGCGCACCGATTTCTTTCCAAATATGGCGCAGTCGACCGTTGGCAGCCTGAGAGCCATTGGCGCACCGGACATGTCCGGTGCACACCAGACAGTCCGGTGCCTCCCTCTAGCCGTTGGCTCGGCCACGTGTCCCGCGCAGATTGCGCGGCCGACCGTTGGCTCACCGGACAGTCCGGTGCACACCGGACAGTCCGGTGAATTATAGCCGTACGTCGTCGGTGAATTCCTGAGAGCGGCCACTTCGCTCGAGCCAGCCTGGCGCACCGGACACTGTCCGGTGCACCACCGGACAGTCCGGTGCACCACCGGACAGTCCGGTGCTCCCAGACTCAACAAAGTCTTGGCTGCTCGAGCCAAGGCATTTTCAATTGTATTTTTCCTGTTTCCAGCACTTAGACACAATACATTAATCCATAAAACAATGTACTAAGTCTGAGAAACATACCTCTATCCTTGATTTGTACTTTGTCCACCTTTTTACACTTAGGCACTTGTGTTGGACACTAAATCACCAAAATACTTAGAAATGGCCCAAAGGCACATTTCCCTTTCAATCTCCCCCTTTTAGGTGATTTATGCCAACACAACATAAAGCAAGTGGAACAAGTACAATAATCAATTCAAATAAGAACTCAAAATTGTTTTGATTCAATTTTGACATATATGGATCATCCTTTGCCACCACTTGGTTTGTTTTTGCAAATCAAACTCAAATTCCTATCTCTAAGTCAAATCCACTTGTAGAGACATAAAGAGAGGTATTCCAAAGAAATTTGATCAAGGATTTCAAAAACTCCCCCTTTTTCCCATAATCAACACTTCTCCCCACAAGAGGCCAACTTTTGACATAAGAGACAATAAAAGAGTTTTGACAAACCAAAAGCTCTAATCTACTATTTTCAAAATTTCTCAAGTGGTAGCTGATCCATCTATTGCTTTGGCCTTTATTTTCTCCCCCTTTGGCATCAAGCACCAAAACGGGATCAATCTTGGCCCTTAAACCCCATTGCCTCACCAAAATCTTCAAATAAGAACACAAAGGCAATAAGAGTACATGAGATGAACTTGGAATAAGTTACCCTCTCATCGGAGTGCAGTGGAAGTCTTTCATGGTCCAAGTCCACCTTTTCCCTTTCAAGCCTCCTTTGAGACTAAAACACGCAAACTCAAGCATATGGTTAGTCTCAAAGGGTCAAGTTGTAACACAACTCCCCCTAAATATGTGCATCACTTGCACAAGGACTTGTGAGGTCCGGGAAGTGTTTGTACAACTTGAGCACCATAGTAAGCAACAAAATGCATAAGGAACATGATCAAAGGCATAAACACATGTATGCTATAAATCAATCCAAGTTCCGCGAATCTAGGACATTTAGCTCACTACGCAGCCTGCAAAAGGTCTTTTCATCTAAAGGCTTGGTAAAGATATCAGCTAGCTGGTTCTCGGTGCTAACATGAAATACTTCGATATCTCCCTTTTGCTGGTGGTCTCTCAAAAAGTGATGCCGGATGTCAATGTGCTTTGTGCGGCTGTGCTCAACAGGATTTTCCGCTATTCCGATAGCACTCTCATTGTCACATAGGAGTGGGACTTTGCTCAGATTGTAGCCAAAGTCCCGGAGGGTTTGCCTCATCCAAAGTAGTTGCGCGCAACACTGTCCTGCGGCAACATACTCGGCCTCAGCGGTGGATAGGCCAACGAAGGTTTGTTTCTTAGAGTTCCACGACACCAGGGACCTTCCTAAGAATTGGCACGTCCCCGATGTACTCTTCCTATCGACCTTACATCCAGCATAGTCGGAATCTGAATATCCAATCAAGTCAAAGTTAGACCCCTTTGGATACCAGATCCCGAAGCAAGGCGTAGCGACTAAATATCTAAGAATTCACTTCACAGCCACTAAGTGACACTCCTTAGGATCGGATTGAAATCTAGCACACATGCATACGCTAAGCATAATATCCGGTCTACTAGCACACAAATAAAGTAAAGATCCTATCATAGACCGGTATGCTTTTTGATCAACGGACTCACCTCCTTTGTTGAGGTCGGTGTGTCCGTCGGTTCCCATCGGAGTCTTTGCGGGCTTGGCGTCCTTCATTCCAAACCGCTTTAGCAAGTCTTGCGTGTACTTCGTTTGGGAGATGAAGGTGCCGTCCTTGAGTTGCTTCACTTGGAACCCAAGGAAGTAGTTCAACTCGCCCATCATCGACATCTCGAATTTCTGCGTCATCACCCTGCTAAACTCTTCACAAGACTTTTGGTTAGTAGAACCAAATATTATGTCATCGACATAAATTTGGCACACAAAAAGATCGCCATCACAAGTCTTAGTGAAAAGAGTTGGATCGGCTTTCCCAACCTTGAAAGCATTAGCAATTAAAAAGTCTCTAAGGCATTCATACCATGCTCTTGGGGCTTGCTTAAGTCCATAGAGCGCCTTAGAGAGCTTACACACGTGGTCGGGGTACCGTTCATCCTCGAAGCCAGGGGGTTGCTCCACGTATACCTCCTCCTTGATCGGCCTGTTGAGGAAAGCGCTCTTCACATCCATTTGGTACAACCTGAAAGAATGGTGAGCGGCATATGCTAGCAAAATACGAATTGATTCTAGCCTAGCCAGAGGAGCGAACGTCTCCTCAAAGTCCAAACCTACGACTTGGGCATAACCTTTTGCCACAAGTCGAGCCTTGTTCCTTGTCACCACCCCGTGCTCGTCCTGTTTGTTGCGAAACACCCATTTGGTTCCCACAACATTTTGCTTGGGACGAGGCACCAGTGTCCAAACTTCATTGTGCTTGAAATTGTTGAGTTCCTCCTGCATGGCCAACACCCAGTCCGGATCTAGCAAGGCCTCTTCTACCCTGAAAGGCTCAATAGAAGAGACAAAGGAGTAATGCTCACAGAAATTAACTAATCTTGAACGAGTAGTTACTCCCTTGCTAATATCACCCAATATTTGGTTGACGGGATGATCCCTTTGGATTGTCGCTCGAACTTGGGTTGGAGGTGCCTGAGGTGCTTCTTCCTCTTCAACTTGATCATCCTGTGCTCCCCCTTGATCATGTGCCTCCACTTGAGGTACATGTTCGTCATCTTGGGTTGGGGGATACACCATAGTTGAGGAAGACGGTTGATCTTGCTCCAATTGTTCCTGAGGCCGCACATCTCCAATCGCCATGGTGCGTATCGCGGCCGTTGGAACATCTTCTTCATCTACATCATCAAGATCAACAACTTGCTCTCTTGGAGAGCCATTAGTCTCATCAAATACAACATCGCTAGAGACTTCAACCAAACCCGATGATTTGTTGAAGACCCTATACACCTTTGTATTTGAATCATAACCTAATAAAAACCCTTCTACAGCTTTGGGAGCAAATTTAGAGGATCTACCTTTCTTCACAAGAATATAACACTTACTCCCAAATACACAAAAATAAGACACATTGGGTTTGTTACCAGTTAGCAGCTCATATGAAGTCTTTTTGAGGAGGCGGTGAAGGTAGACCCTGTTGATGGTGTGGCACGCCGTGTTCATGGCTTCCGACCAAAAACGCTCGGGGGTCTTGAACTCTCCAAGCATAGTCCTCACCATATCAATGAGCGTCCTGTTCTTCCTCTCTACCACACCATTTTGCTGAGGTGTGTAGGGAGCGGAGAACTCGTGCTTGATCCCCTCCTCCTCAAGGAACTTCTCCACTTGAAGGTTCTTGAACTCGGACCCATTGTCGCTTCTTATCTTCTTCACCTTGAGCTCAAACTCATTTTGAGCTCTCCTTAGGAAGCGCTTGAGGGTCCCTTGGGTTTCAGACTTATCCTGCAAAAAGAACACCCAAGTGAAGCGGGAAAAGTCATCAACAATAACTAGACCATACTTACTTCCTCCTATGCTCAGATAGGCGACGGGTCCGAAGAGGTCCATATGCAGCAGCTCCAGAGGTCTTGAAGTGGTCATCACATTCTTGCTGTGATGTGCTCCTCCCACTTGTTTACCTGCTTGACAAGCTGCACAAGGTCTATCTTTTTCGAATTGCACGTTAGTCAAACCTATCACGTGTTCTCCCTTTAGAAGCTTGTGAAGGTTCTTCATCCCCACATGTGCTAAGCGGCGATGCCACAGCCAGCCCATGCTAGTCTTAGCAATTAAGCATGCATCTAGACCGGCCTCCTCTTTTGCAAAATCAACTAAATAAAGTTTGCCGTCTAATACACCCTTAAAAGCTAATGAACCATCACATCTTCTAAAGACAGACACATCTACATTTGTAAATAGACAATTATATCCCATATTACATAATTGACTAACAGATAGTAAATTATAACCAAGTGACTCAACTAAAAACACATTAGAGATAGTGTTCATTTGATATTGCAATCTTGCCTAAGCCTTTCACCTTGCCTTGGTTCCCATCACCGAATATGATTGAATCTTGGGAATCCTTATTCTTGACGTAGGAGGTGAACATCTTCTTCTCCCCCGTCATATGGTTTGTGCATCCGCTGTCGATAATCCAGCTTGAACCCCCGGATGCATAAACCTGCAAGGCAAATTTAGGCTTGGGTCTTAGGTACCCAACTATTGTTGGGTCCTACAAGGTTAGTCACAATTGTCTTAGGGACCCAAATGCAAGTTTTATCACCCTTGCATTTTGCCCCTAATTTCCTAGCAACTATCTTCCTATCCTTTCTACAAATAGCAAAGGAAGCATTTAAAGCATGATAGATTGTAGAGGGTCCATTCATAGCTTTCCTAGGAACATGAACAATATTTTTTCTAGGCACATGATGAATATTTTTCCTAGGCATATCTCTACCATGCATATAGGAAGAACTGGGAGCAAACATAGCATAAGAATCATAGGCATGTGAATCAAAAGCATTACAACTCCTATGAGACTGTCTTCTATCATTGTACATAAAAGCATGGTTCTTTTTAGTACTACTTGCCATAGGGGCCTTCCCTTTCTCCTTGGCGGAGATGGGAGCCTTATGGCTTGTTAAGTTCTTGGCTTCCCTCTTGAAGCCAAGCCCATCCTTAATTGAGGGGTGTCTACCAATCGTGTAGGCATCCCTAGCAAATTTTAGTTTATCAAAATCACTTTTGCTAGCCTTAAGTTGGGCATTAAGACTAGCAATTTCATCATTTAACTTGGTAATAGAAGCTATGTGTTCACTACAAGCATCAGTATCAAAATCTTTACATCTATTGCAAATAACAACATTTTCTACACAAGTTGTTGATTTACCAGCTATTTCTAACTTAGCATTCAAATCATCATTAATGCTCCTTAAGCTAGAAATCGTCTCATAGCAAGAAGATAATTCACAAGAAAGCATTTCATTTCTCTTAACTTCTAAGGCATGAGATTTTTGTGCTTCTACAAATTTGTCATGTTCTTCATACAACAAGTCCTCTTGTTTTTCTAAAAGCCTATTCTTATCATTCAAGGCATCAATCAATTCATTAATTTTATCTACCTTGGTTCTATCTAGGCCCTTAAATAAACATGAATAATCTATTTCATCCTCATCACTAGATTCGTCCTCACTTGAAGAAGCATAAGTAGAGTTTCGAGTACATACCTTCTTCTCCCTTGCCATAAGGCATGTGTGACGCTCGTTGGGGAAGAGGGATGACTTGTTGAAGGCGGTGGCGGCGAGTCCTTCATTGTCGGAGTCGGACGAGGAGCAATCCGAATCCCACTCCTTGCCAAGATGTGCCTCACCCTTTGCCTTCTTATAGTTCTTCTTCTTCTCCCTCTTGTTCCCTTGATCCTGATCACTATCATTGTCGGGACAGTTAGCAATAAAATGACCAAGCTTACCACATTTGAAGCATGAGCGCTTCCCCTTTGTCTTGGTCTTGCTTGGCTGCCCCTTGCGACCCTTTAGCGCCGTCTTGAATCTCTTGATGATGAGGGCCATCTCTTCATCATTAAGGCCGACCGCCTCAATTTGTGCCACCTTGCTAGGTAGCGCCTCCTTGCTTCTTGTTGCCTTGAGAGCAAGGGGTTGAGGCTCGTTGATTTGACCATTCAATGCGTCGTCCACGTACCTTGCCTCCTTGATCATCATTCGCCCACTTACGAATTTTCTAAGGACTTCTTCAGGCGACATTTTGGTGTACCTGGGATTCTCACGAATATTATTCACCAAATGAGGATCAAGAACGGTAAAGGACCTTAGCATTAATCGGACGACGTCGTGGTCCGTCCATCGCGTGCTTCCGTAGCTCCTTATTTTGTTGATAAGGGTCTTGAGCCGGTTGTATGTTTGGGTTGGCTCCTCGCCCCTTATCATCGCAAATCGTCCTAGCTCGCCCTCCACCAACTCCATCTTGGTGAGTAAGGTGACGTCGTTCCCCTCATGAGAAATCTTGAGGGTGTCCCAGATCTGCTTGGCATTGTCCAAGCCGCTCACTTTATGGTACTCGTCCCTGCACAAGGAGGCTAACGACACAGTAGTGGCTTATGCATTTCTATGAATTTGTTCATTAATGAAAATAGGACTATCCGAGCTATCAAACTTCATTCCACTTTCCACAATCTCCCATATGCTCGGATGGAGAGAGAACAGGTGACTACGCATTTTGTGGCTCCAAAATCCGTAGTCCTCTCCATCAAAGTGAGGAGGTTTGCCAAGTGGAATGGAGAGCAAATGAGTATTTGTACTTTGCGGAATTCGAGAGTAGTCAAAAGAAAAGTTCGAATTAACCGGTTTCCTTCTCTCGTAGTCGTTGTGGTCGTCGTCCTTTTGGGAAGAAGTAGACTCATCGCTGTCGTCGTAGTAGACAATTTCCATGATGCGCCTTGTCTTCTTCTTCTTCCCATCTTTCCGTCCATGGCCCGAGCCCGAGTCGGTAGGCTTATCATCCTTAGGCTCGTTGACGAAGGACTCCTTTTCTTTGTCGTTGATCACGATTCCCTTCCCCTTAGGATCCATCTCTTCGGGCGATTAGTCCCTTTGCGAAGAGAACGGCTCTGATACCAATTGAGAGCACCTAGAGGGGGGGTGAATAGGTGATCCTATAAAACTTGAAGACTTAAGCCACAAAAACTTGGTTAAGCATTAGCACAGTAAATGCCAAGTGGCTAGAGAGGAGTCTCAACAAAACACAATAACCACAAGAAATCAATCACAGAGATGGCACAGTGGTTATCCCGTGGTTCGGCCAAGACCAACGATTGCCTACTCCACGTTGTGGCGTCCCAACGGACGAGGGTTGCAATCAACCCCTCTCAAGCGGTCCAAAGACCCACTTGAATACCACGGTGTTTTGCTTGCTTTTCTCAATCCCGTTTGCGAGGAATCTCCAAAACTTGGAGCCTCTCGCCCTTACACTTGAAGTTCACAAAGAAGCACAGAGCAAGGGAGGGATTAGCAACGCACACAAGACACAAGAATCAAAGTGTCAACACGCACACAAGTCGCAACAAGAGCTCGCAACACAACCCAATGAGTTCACAACTCCACTAGAGCTCTATATGCTATCACAAAGAAACAAATGCGTGGAATCGATGTCTTGGTGCTTAGGAATGTTGCAAGTATGCTTGGTGTTCTCCTCCATGCGCCTAGGGGTCCCTTTTATAGCCCCAAGGCAGCTAGGAGCCGTTGAGAGCAATCTATGAAGGCTGATCTTGCCTTCTGTCGACTGGCGCACCGGACACTGTCCGGTGCCCGATTTCTTTCCAAATATGGCGCAGTCGACCGTTGGCAGCCTGAGAGCCGTTGGCACACCGGACATGTCCGGTGCACACCGGACAGTCCGGTGCCTCCCTCTAGCCGTTGGCTCGGCCACGTGTCCCGCGCAGATTGCGCGGCCGACCGTTGGCCCGGCCGACCGTTGGCTCACCGGACAGTCCGGTGCACACCGGACAGTCTGGTGAATTATAGCCGTACGTCGCCGGTGAATTCCCGAGAGCGGCCACTTCGCTCGAGCCAGCCTGGCGCACCGGACACTGTCCGGTGCACCACCGGACAGTCTGGTGCTCCCAGACTCAACAAAGTCTTGGCTGCTCGAGCCAAGGCATTTTCAATTGGATTTTTCCTGTTTCCAGCACTTAGACACAATACATTAGTCCATAAAACAATGTACTAAGTCTGAGAAACATACCTCTATCCTCGATTTGTACTTTGTCCACCTTTTTACACTTAGGCACTTGTGTTGGACACTAAATCACCAAAATACTTAGAAATGGCCCAAAGGCACATTTCCCTTTCAATGGCATATCTCTCTCTAATACTCCATGTTTTATATCTTATTTCATATTGTTTTATAAGTCTGATCACGAAGGTATGACCTTCGTGATATTTTGTTCATGGTCTTCGTCCGAAGTTCATTAAACCCTTGGGGAGATAATGCTTCATCGGACGAAGGGCATTAATATTTAACATTTTATGTTGCCTTGTTCTTGATTCAAAGCATTTGAGAACAAGTCCCCAACACTCTTGAATATTCTGCCTATAATTTCCTAGTTCAGACTAAGTCAGACGATTCATTTGTCACTATTCTCGCCAACAGTGAACTCTAATGTACTACACCACGTACACCCAGCTATAAATAGACCCAGCTACCCTCTCCCTCTCCACACACTCAACACCCACAGCCAAGGCAAACCCCCACCCACTCAGTTACTCCGCTCTACCGGCTACGGGCATAGTGTCGCTTCGCCTCCAATCCACCCTCCTAGTAAGCACCTCCGCTCCACCACCAGTAATATCACAATACCACATGACACAGATTCTGCTCAAGACTCTACCCATCCATATATCGCCATTCTGACCACTATACTAAATATTTGTTGATATACTTGCTGGTTTGTATGTTTGCTTGTTCATGTTGCATAGTTATCGGAGCGTTCGTGTTGTCTTGTGAAGGTCGGATCTGCAAGTATACGCCAGGCGGTGGAGCCAGAAGCCAGTTCTACGAGCTCTCACCCCTTTCGTCGGTTAAGCACGACAAGCTCACTAGATCCCTTTGATGCATAAATTACCTATGCTTTTTCAACACAACCCTCAGCCTGTTATTTTATGCATGATATGATTTTGAGACAAGTTATTATGGCCACCCAGCCGTTTGTCGCAATTAATCTTTATACTCCTTGACATATTTGTTACAGATGATTTGAGAAAAGGTGTGAGTTCTCAAAAGCAAATGTTTTTCAAAATGGGTATGATGAAGGGTTGTCACCCTTATCACCTTTTGAGCGGGATGATCAGGGACTCCCTGGTTTAGGGGAGGGCCTAAGGTGATGGCTCAGCTGGTTTAGGTGTGAGCATGAAGGATTGTCCCTCTTGCCTAAGGATCGGTTTGTCATCACTCCTTACCTATACTCTTATCAAGTACAACCACTCGAGACTGTATGGGCGGTCACTCATTCTGAACTTGTACAGTCCGAACCCCAGGGTTATGATGGCTGGGGAGCACCGGGAGGATAAGGAAGGGGAATGTTTTGTCCGGTTTGGGCATGGTGGTGGCCTGACTCCTTCCGGTATAATCGTTAAGGTAAGGACGTGCAAGGAAAGAGAGAGATTCAGCATTCGGATCTCACAACGGTGAGATTGCAGAAACCAGACTAGTGGGTAAAGTGTACACCTCTGCACAGAGTTTGAAAACCTATTCGAGTAGTCCGCGTCCACGGATATGGATGAGTCATGGCATGGATTTGACACTTAGTGTTTTGTTTTCTAAAAATGCTTTTGAAAAGTGGTTTTAAAAGGTCCGGCGGTTGAGCCGTGAGCTATGGTGGACGAGAAGTCCAATAGCTGTTTTTGAAAATCAAAACCAGTGGGAAACTGCTGAGATATCTGGATGGTTTAGTCCAGAGGATTTTGTTCTATATTGAAAAACTTCCTACTCCTTTGGGAGAGGACGTGCTTTGAAAAATACAAAATGTTTTACAAAATAACCCTGCATCAAATATTGCTAAATCTGCAAAATATCCTGAGCTCCACATACTCCATGCATTATATCTGATTTCCCCATTTCACGGATGAAGGTGGGCTGCTGAGTATGTAAGTACTCACCCTTGCTTATTTGTTGTTTTTCAGAGAAGGATATCGCTAATCGGGTAAGAGTTACGCCTGTTCCCAACCTTGCCTGTGGCTATTGGACCGCTGATTTGCTTCGCTGCGTATCTCGGGCTGCTTCAGCCCCACTCTGATGATATGTCTAAGTTGTGAACCAACTCTTAAAGTTGATCGCCACCTTTATAGGTTTGTCTCGTTTAAGCAGATTTGGAATCATCTGATGTATAAATGTGTTTACTAGCCTCCTGGGACTAGTAATTGTATCACATTTGATTCCTAGAGGATTGGGGCGCTTCACCGGTCGATAATAGGATCTTTACTCTCTTTATGTGCTTCACGACCGGATATTATGCTTTCTGTATGCATGTGTGCAAGGTTCCAGGCAAATCCTAAAGAAGTTCACCTTAGAGCCGTGAAAAGAATCATGAGATATCTAGTTTACACTCCTAAGTTTGGGCTTTGATACCCCAAGGGATCTACTTTTAATTTAATTGGGTATCACGATGTTGATTATGCTGGGTGTAAAATTGAAAGGAAGAGCACATCAAAGACTTGTCAGTTTCTAGGGAGATCCCTGGTGTCTTGGGCTTCAAAGAAACAAAACTCAGTAGCACTTTCCACCGTCGAAGCCGAGTATATTGTTGCAGGCCATTGTTGTGCACAATTACTTTGGATGAGGCAAACCCTCAGGGACTATGTCTACAAATTGAGCAAAGTCCCTCTCCTATGTGATAATTAGAGTGCAATCTGCATGGCGGATAATCCCGTTGAACACAGTCACACTAAGCACATAGACATCCGCTATCACTTTATGAGAGATCACCAACAAAAGGGGGATATCGAAATTGCTTATGTCAATACCCACAACCAATTAGCCGATATCTTTACCAACCACTAGATGAAAAGACCTTTAGTAAACTTAGGAATGAGATAAATATACTTGATTCTCGGAACTTTGGTTGAAACATTGCACACATAGCTAATTCATATACCTTTGATCATGTCTCTTTCATTTGGTACAAATGCATATTTCTTATTATTCTTGTGCCAAGGCTAAGACTAATGTGCTTTGAAGTATATTTCTATGTTTAGTCTTAGATTGAAAGGGAAATGGAGTATCCGGCAAAGGCAAGGCTTCTACTCCAACTTTGACGGTATCATTTACCCTTTGTTGTTACTCCAGAAACTCTCAATCGGTCTAACCCTTCACTCATATTTCTTTTACCAATGGGGGAGAAAGTATTAAGCCCCACAAGGGGACAATTGTAAAGGGCTCTCAAGTTCTTCGTTTTTTGGCGATTAATGCCAAAGGGGGAGAAAGTATTAAGCCCAAAGCAAAAGGACAGCACCACCATCTCAATTTTTTTTGAAAAATAAAGGAAGAAATTACTTCACTAGTGGTTATTTCAATTGGTATTTGAGTTAATTTTCAATTGGTATCTTATTTGGTTTCAATATGTCAAGTTAGTATAAAAATTTCAATTGGTATAATTTCATTCGGTATCTATTCCAAAAAGGGAAAATCATTTCAAAAACCCTCTTGAAAGCTAAGGGGAGAATGTCTTCAGGGGGAGCTTTTATTTAGTCAAAGGAAAAACATTTGAAACAGGGGGAGAAATTTCAAATCTTGAGAATGCTTCTTGAAATCATATTCTTATACCTTTGGCTATTTGCAAAATATTTTTGAAAAGATTTTTCCAGAAAGATTTGCAAAAACAAGCAAGTGGTGCAAATGTGGTCCAAAATGTTATATAGAAGAAAGCAATCACGTTTATTCTTAGCCATATGTATAAACTCTTTCAATTAGTTTAATTCTAAGTAACATATGCACATCAATCATAATTGCAAACTAGTTACAATTTTACACTTTATATTTGCTTTGGTTTGTGTTGGCATCAATCACCAAAAAGGGGGAGATTGAAAGGGAAATGGGCTTAATCATTTCCTATAATCGATTTTGGTGGTTGACGTCCATCACAAACCACGTGGACTAACTAGTTTCCTAGATACCTTTTATCTCAGGTGCATAAGGTTCAACACAAACCAAGAAAGAAATTCAGTTGGGGACTCAATTTAATTTGGAGCAAAGGACTTGAGAGTGTGTTGTCAGTGGCGCACCGGACAGTGTCTGTCCGGTGCACCAGGCCGAGCAGCTCTCAAACCAGCCACTCTCGGGTTTCTTCAGGGCATGCTCCGCTATAATTCACCGGACTGTCTGGTGTGCATCGGACATGTCCGGTGAGCCAACAGAGCAACGGTAACCTGGCGCCAACGGTCGACTGCCACAGTGAACAATGCAAGTCAGAAGTCAGAGCAGAGAAGCCAGAGTGCACTGGACATGTCCGGTGTGGCATCGGACTGTGCAGTGCAACTACAGGACAAACAACTTCAACGGTCAACTGCTCCAAACCCCAATGAGTGTGCTGACGTGGCGCGCATCGGACAGTGAACAGTACATGTCCGGTGCACCATCGGACTGTCCGATGTGCCCATCGCCAGCAAAAACAGCCAACGACTAGGAAGTGGTTGGAGGCTATAAATACCCCCCAACCACTTCCTTCAATGGCATCCAAGTTTTCTGAAGTTCCTATTCAATACAAGAGCAATAACATTCACTACAAGACACATTCCAAAGATCAAATTCTCTCCAAGTCTCAAAATCAACTCAACCACTTAGTGACTTGAGAGAGAGAGAGTTTTTGTGTTCATTTGTTGCTCTTGTTGCTTGGATTTCTTTCTCCTCTTCTATTCATATTCTCATAAGTGCTTTGTAAAGTTAGCAACCTAAGTGTGTGGTGGTCCTTGCGGGGTCTTAGTGACCCAAGTGATTAAGGAGAAAGCTCATCCGGTCTAAGTGACCGTTTGAGAGAGGGAAAGGGTTGGAATAGACGCGGCCTTTGTGCCCTCCTCAATGGGGACTAGGTTCTTTGGAACCGAACCTCGGGAAAACAAATCACGGTGTTCACTTGCATTGATCTTCTCTTGATTTGTTTGTCCTCTTTCCTCTCTCTAAAGTTTCCTTGCTAATATTGATTTGAGTTTGCTCCCAAACGTCATCCGCATCAATTGAGCAACTCTTAGCAAGAGAAACAATTTTGCGCACTCGAATTTAATTCTAACGCTAACCCCGGCCTTAGTGTGTGCTTAAGTTTATAAATTTCAGGTTTCGCCTATTCACCCCCCCTCTAGGCGACTTTCAATTGGTATCAGAACCAGTGCTTCATTAAGAGTATAACAAACTCGAAGTGATGTCTGGAGATCACGCCAAGAGGGAGATTGTCACCGGCGACAAGCCCATAGGCTCAGGGAGGACTTTGTCGAGGGTGTCTGGCGACAAATACAAGGAGAAATCCTCTTCCTCCATCAAGTCACATAGGAGGGGTGACAAGAAGAAAAAAATGAAGAATGTGGTCTACTACGAGACCGACTCTTCATCACCCTCCACATCCGGCGTCGAGTCTACAACTTCGAAGCGCCACGAGCGTAAGAAGTATAGTAAGATGCCTCTACGCTATCCTCGCATTCCTAAACGTGCTCCATTACTTTCGGTACCCCTAGGCAAACCACCATATTTTGATGGTGAAGATTATTGTATGTGGAGTGATAAAATGAGGCACCATCTAACATCACTCCATGAAAGCATATGGGACATTATTGAGTTTGGAGCGCAGGCACCACAAGTGGGCGACAAGGACTACGACTCGAACGAGGCCGCCCAAATTAGGCATTTTAATTCCCAAGCAACTTCTATACTCCTCGCTTCCTTGTGTCGAGAGGAGTATAATAAGGTGCAAGGGTTGAAAAATGCCAAAGAGATTTGGGACGTCCTCAAAACGGCGCACGAAGGGGACGAGGTGACCAAGATTACCAAACACGAGATGATCGAGGGAGAGATCGGTCGATTCATCCTCAACAAAGGAGAAGAGCCGCAAGCCATGTACAACCGGCTCAAGACGATGGTCAATCAAGTGCGCAACCTTGGGAGCACAAAATGGGATGACCACAAAATGGTCAAGGTTATTCTTAGATCCCTCATTTTTCATAATCCTACTCAAGTTCAATTAATTCATGGGGATCCTAGATATAAACAGATGTCTCCCGAGGAGGTGATTGGCAAGTTTGTGAGCTTTGAACTTATGATCAAAGACTCCAAACATATTGTCAACTTGGAGCAAGGCGCCACCTCTACACCCGAGGTGCAACCCGTTGCATTCAAAGCAACAGAAGAAAAGGAGGAGTCTACACCAAGTAGACTACCAATCGACGCCTCCAAGCTTGACAACGAGGAGATGGCTCTTATTATTAAGAGCTTTCAACAAATCCTCAAACAAAGGAAGGGGAAGGACTACAAGCCCAGTTCCAAAAGGGTGTGCTACAGGTGTGGTAAGTCCGGTCACTTTATAGCTAACTGTCCATATTCAAGTGACAGTGACAGGGACGACGACAAGAAGGGGAAGAAAAAGATGGAGAAGAAGAGGTATTACAAGAAGAAGGGTGGTGTCGGTGTTTGGAGCCCGACCGTGCACCCGGGGTTACCCCTCGAGGTGCTTTTGGGTAGGACGGTGTTGTTGACTGTAACTCAATGGTTCGTGCGAGACGCACGAGAGACGGTAAGCGATTTTCTACAGGTTTGGGCCGCTTTGAGACGCGTAACACCCTACTTCCTGGTGTGGATCTTTATGTGGTGGGTTACAAGGGAAGTCTTCAGTATGGAGAAAGCTAGCAAGCTGAGTAGATGGTCGATGAATCTGATGGGGTACCCCCTAGACCTTATATACTTGACCGTGGGGCATTACATGCGTGTATGATGACGATGTGTACCTAATTAATAGTGATCTGACTAAACTTATCTTCCTATAATCTTGCCGCCTTATCCTTATTTTGTTCTGACGTCCGAGGGCGCTGCGCGGGAGAATCGGACCAGCGCCGTGGATAATGTTTAAATCCAACAAACCGCCTGGGTCTAAGTCTGCTTCTTCCTCATGTCGTCCCATTCCGCCAGCAATTCTCCCCTGGCCCACGAAGGGACGGCCTTGCGAGACAATAGACCCAAAGCCTTTCGCGAGGCCTTCTTGCCTTCTAGTGGACCCGGGGGACATCCGTCCCCCATAAGCCCCTAATCTTTGAGTTGATTTTGAAATAATCAGCCTAAAGATTCTAGGTCTAGCTTGTGATTCTGTGGCTTGATTTTCATTTTTGTGATGGGCGCTCCAAAGGTGCACCTGTTGAACGTTGCTTCTGAACTCTGAGTGACTCAGTAAAAAACATTCTTCAAGGGTCCTCCTTTGGTGCATTCAAATGTCTTCATCTCATGCCTCAGAAATTGGCGCTCTGTCATCAGCCTGTGCTTTAGAAATCAACATTCTGTCTTTTAGAGTTAAGAATCTATTGAGCGCACCAGAGGTGCACCCAATGGGTGTAGCCCCCGAGCTTTGAGTGGATTTTTTTGAAAATAATCCACTCAAAGATTTTTATCTTATGCTTTAGAAATCAACATTTTATCTTCATTTCATGCTTTAGAAATCAACATTTTGCCTTTTTCATGCTTCTTGTGAATTCAAACAATGTGGTCTGCCCATGCCTTGTTAGGTTTGAAATTTATTTGATCGGTGATAGATTGGACGTCTGGTAGATGGCTCTTGGCTGGTCTTCACCTCGATCTGTGCTTCAATGCTTCTGCTGACTAGACTTGCAATTCAGTAGCTATATTTGGATTTCCTTTGATCTCTATCGATCTCTTCCTTCTATCTTAATACATTCATTGCGTATACTGTATGGATATGACTTGTTCAGAAAATCTATTGAAAATTCCTTGTCGTCCCCCAATGGGTGTGGCCAAGGGACGTCTTGGTACGCAGAGCGTTTAGCACACTGTCTTGGAGTAGTAACTTGATGTGACCCCAGGGTGTAATCATATCTCCCGAGCAATTGACCTTAGTCCAAATGGAGTTGTGCTACGCGAAGCGGCGTCTGTTGCCTGACTCATTTTCAGGCGGCTTGAATTGCTTATTGAATACTTGCGACTATTCAGTGAGCGTGGTAGGAAATGAAGAGTCGCTTCCGACCTCTATAAATAGCATGCTTGCACCGTTTTTCTCTTCACTTATCCTTCGATCATCTGTTGCTTCTCTTCTAACTCCCTCTTCTCCTCCATCTGACCATGGGCAAGGACAAAAAGGGTCGAGGTTCGCCATGTCGCTTCGACGACAAGCGGAAGCGCGAACCAAGCCCTCCCTCAGAGGACTTCGGTGACTCTGAGTATTCGGAGGAGGAGGTTTCCTCTAAGTTCGAAGGGTCGCCGGTCTACGCTTCCCCCCGGCATCGTCCGATGACTCGGACGACTCCCAGGGGATAGCCGCCGAGGTGTGGACGTACATCCGGTCCGTCGAGCGTGCCAGGCTCGAGGGCTCGGATGAGTCGGAGGTCTCCTCGGACGAGGAGAACTCTTCCGACTCGTCCGAGGAAGGGAGCAGCGACGACGGCGACGACGAAGGTGACGGTAGTGGCGACGACAGCGGTGGAGGTGGCGGCGGCGACGACGGCGGCAAGGGCAACGGTGGAGGCAGTGGCGACGGGAGGAGCGACGACGGTGGCAAGGGCGTTGGTAGCGGCAGCAAGTCCAGTGGCAAAGCGCCACTGGCTTAAACATTAGTATAGATAATTAGTAGTAGTGGTAGTAGTAGTAGAATAATGTAGTAGTAGTTAGTAGTATAGTATGGTGTAAGTAGTGTAGTATGTAACATAGGGTAATGTAGTGTAGTAGAAGATAGGGGAAAAAGGCCGGCTCATAATGAGTCAGTCTTTGAGTTTGTGTAATCTCCCCCTCCCCTCAATATTAATGAAAGGCTTAAGATGTTTCCAGTAAAAGTTCTGTTTTTTGCCGCTTTTCCTGTTCACATGATTGTGAGTTCGTCCATATGCTCCATGTTGTCGACGTCTTTAGAGGTAGCCGTCGAGCGATGTCTGATGTTGCCGGCATTTTAGAGGTAACCGCCGAGCGATGGGTGACACTGCTGGCACTTTAGAGGTAGCCGACGAGTCATATCTGATGCTACCGGCGTTTTGGAGGTAACTGTCGAGCGATGGCTGACACTGATGGCGCATTAGAGATAACTGTCGAGTCATATCTGATGCTGCCGGCATTTTGGAGGTAACTGCCGAGCGATGGCTGACACTGCTGACGCTTTAGAGATAACCGCCGAGTCATATCTGACTCTTGGAACTTAGCTTTTCCCGAGTAATGACTTGGCACTTTTTAGAAATAGTGCCCGACCCGGGAAACCCCATTTATACTCGTGCCGACGTGCAGTTTTGAATTCTGAGCCCTAACTTCACATTTCCGCCTCGAATCACTCCTCTGCTTCTCTGAGATCTCGCTCCTGTTCGTTCCGCCGGCAAGATTGCGATGGCGCCGAAACGGAAGAGGCAAAGCTCCGTCGCGGCAATCATCCCGCCCATCGACCCCAACGGCCAGTTGCCATTCGCGGGTAACCACATGTCCGTTGTCTCAGAATCTGACCTTCTTCACCTTGTCGATGTTGGGGTTTTACTTCTGAAAGAGCTCTGCTCTTGGCGAATTTGCCGCGGGGTCACTGTTTCGACAGAGGATACCCACGAATCTGTCGTTTATGTTCCCTTTCTTATTCGCGGCCTTGCTCTTCCCGTTTCTCCCTTTTTCTGCGGCCTCCTTGATTTCTATGAACTGAACTTGACCCATCTGAACCCTAATTCCATCTTGCAATTTTCCATTTTTGTACATCTGTGTGAGGCCTATCTCGGGATTCTCCCCCATTTTGGTCTTTGGAAGTACCTGTATCATTGCCAGCCCGGGATGGCTGGGGGACAACACCAGCTCGTTGGCGGCGCGAGTCTGGAGCTTCGTCGCGGGAGGAAAACAGAGTACCTCGACATCCCCCTCAAGGATAGCATCAAGGGGTGGCGTCTCGAGTGGTTCATTATGAAGAACCACTGCAAGTCCCTCCCCCTCAGTCAGGGAGGCAGCCAGATGTCCGCACACCGAGCTGGATAGAATCTCTGACCCCTTCGGAGATAACAGAGGCTAAAGTACTGCTTGCTGAGGTTTGTTTGCTGAAGGACAGAGGTCTAACTGCTGAGGCTGTGGTCGCTGATTTCGTTTTCAAGAACATCCAGCCTTTAAAGGACAGGGCATACCCAGCTTATTTGTACAGTGGCATCAATGATTCTACCCGGGTTACAAACAAGAGAATCCCCACTGAAGATCTGATAAGCCGACTGGATATGATCCTGAGGGGCAGAGTTTCAAACGTCGGTGCTCATGTGGCCTATTCTGCTTGGAACCTGCCACCAATCAAGCCATTTTCTGAGTTTGTGTCCAACCCTCCTGCTAGTGATGGTAGCCTGGGTCTTAGAGTGCGACCTCTCCTAAGGACATTGAGGCTCTAATTGCCCCACTTCGGAGTCTTCCAGATGATGAAAGGCAGACTCATTTTGAGATGCCAGCTAGCACTAACGATGCGGAGATAGATGTTGTGCTTAGTTTGCTAGCTGGGGAATCATCTAACTCAACCCATGCCGAGCCAATGGCTATCACAGCTGTGCAAGAACTTGGTGAGGCGATGGAGACCCGAAAACCTGTCGGTGTCCACCCAAAGCGTCCACGCCGAGTGAGCCACCCGACTACACTTGTTGAGGAAAAAAGGAAGAAGAGGCGGCTTCGGCGACTGTCATGCTTGGACCAGGGTGCAGGTCCTTCTGCTCCAGTTCATGATGAGGTACCGGCAGAGGCCCTTCCTGAGGTTGATGCCAAGGGTTGTGATCACGCCCAAGCTGTTGTCTGCATATTTGATGAAGATGAAGAGGAAGAGGAAGAAGAAGAAGTCCCGCTGATCCGCAAGAACAGCCAGCACTATAGAGGTAGCGAGGGGGGTAGTGATATTCCTTCTTTAGCTCTGTCGGCTCTTGTCAGTCTTCAGGGACTTTCAATATCAGACTTTGATCAAGCCCTGGAAGAAGTCGTCCCCAAAGATATGCTGTCAGAGCCAACTGCCGATGATATCCTGGCCGTCTGTTCAGAGGTCCCAAACGGTGGGCAGGGGGTAACCCGAGCGGTGTCTCGCGCATCGTCGACTTTGGAGGGCAGTCTTCAATGCTGATACGCTGGTCCGAGTCACCCGACTCCCATGGAGGCGACGGAGGAGCCCTTAGCCTTAGAGGTGGCTATTGTAGAAGACCCAGCCCCCGAGGGTGGTGCTGGCAGTTACCCAGCCCCCAAGGGTATTGCCGGTAGTGATCTGGCTCTGGTGGGTAGCGCAAACTGCAACCCAGCCCTCGAGGGTGTTCAGGTGGGCTCTCCTTCCCACACCTCCATGGACATCCATGTTGGGTCGTCCCCACCTCGGTCTGATGGGGCGACGATGGTACATGCTTCCACAGCTTTTAACAGACAAGTCGCCTTAGAGGTCGGCGAGCTAGATGCGAGGAGCCTGATGTCTGCTGGCGGGGCTGAGATCACCCTTGATGATGCCCTTCAGATTGTTCCTGCTGATCTTCCCTCGTCGAGCCATGACATAGCTCCTTCTGCCTTGGGTCTACCACTGTTCCTCTCCAATCTTCAGGTGAGTCGACTTCTTGCCTTTCATTGTTCATATTAGTGAATTATCTTTCTTCTGCACAACTATTTATGATCACAGGATTTTGTTGATGGAGTGTCTACCGAGCTGAGATCCTGTGGTGCCACTGTTCCAGAGCAAGCTTTGTTTCTAATGTAGTGGAACCCATTGTTGCTCCAGAAACATATTGCTGAATTGAAGGCATCGAACGCTGGTTAGCGACCTTACAGCTTCCTTAGTTGTTTTTATTGATCAACTTGTTCTTAGTCATGCATCCCTTTACAGCTGTGTTGTCGGATATGGCCCAGCGGTGCTCTGACCTTGAGGAAAAGTATTCTCGAAGTCGGGCCGAGTTGACCCAACGGTGCTCTGACCTCGAAGAGAAGTATTCTCAAAGCCAAACCGACTTGGCCCAAACCTCTGCTTCTTTGGATGTCGTGCGTTATTTGAATTCCTCCCTCAATTCCCAGCTTGACTCTAAAAGGACGGCGCATGAGGTAAACTTCCTTGGTTGACTTTGTCATGCTTATTGTTAACTGGATGTTAAATGTTGCTTCTTGCTCGTAGGAGGAGAAACGAGCACTCACGGCCTCTCGTGACAATCTGGACAGGTTATACCGTGACACCAGTAACTCCTTGACTATTTTGGAAAGGAGCCACCGCTTCACTATGTCAGATCTGGATCATCATCGTCGTGAGCTGCAAGTATCACAAGATGAGGTTCTGCGACTCGGACAACTGCTATCCACCAAGGATTCCATCATCAAGGATCTGCGTGCTTCCAAGAAGCTTGTCGTTCAGGAGCTAGAGGCCGCTCGACTGGTTATCAAGGCTTCAGAGGACAACTGTGCTATCTTGAAGGCTCAGAGCGACAAGGCCATGGACAAAGTCGTTCGCGCTGGACGGATCTTGATGAGGAGGCCCGGCGTCGTGGTGCCTGGCGATATTATCGTTGATGTCAAGGCTGCGCCCGATGCTTCGAGTCGTCCTTCCTCTTCCATCACTCCTGTGAAAGACATTGCTAACAAAGATGTTTCGATGCAGTGATGTCCTGCAGAACACTTGATGTAATATGAATTCTATGTGGATGTGATAGTTATGTTAGAACTTGGATGTTTTGTGAGCAAGGCGCCAGAAAGTGCCCCTGATGCCAACAAGTAAAATGTTCTTTTTATTCCTGGAGTGCTAATTGTTTTGCTGTTAGGGTATAGCAGTCACCCTGTGAAAGGGAAATAGGCTTACACCTTTTCCTATATGAATTTTGGTGGTTGAATTGCTCAACACAAATTAATTGGACTAACTAGTTTGCTCTAGATTATGAGTTCTACAGGTGCCAAAGGTTCAACACAAACCAATAAAAATCCAAGAAAGGGTTCAAATAAAAAGCGCAAAAGACAACCCAAAGGCAGCCCTGGTCTGGCGCACCGGACTGTCTGGTGTGCCACCGGACGGTGTCCGGTGCACTAGGGAACCCAACTCCGAACTTGCCACCTTCAGGAATTCTGGGAGCCACTCCACTATAATTCACCGGACTGCCCATGTAACACTGGACTGTCCGGTGTGCTAGCGGAGTAACGGCTATACAACGCCAACGGTCGTCTGTAGAGGAACAGTAAAATGCTACAGTGCGCGGCTGCGTGCGCAGAAGTCAGAGCAGGCGTAGAAGGCGCACCGGACAATGAATAGTGACTATCCGATGCACCACCAGACTGTCCGGTGGCCCAGTTGTTAGAAGCTCCAACGGTCGGAACCCAACGGCCTAGTGACGTGGCTGGCGCACCGGACAGTGTCCGGTGGCGCACCGAACTGTCCGGTGCGCCATACGACACAAGCCTTCACCAATGGTCAACTTGGTGGTTGGGGCTATAAATACCCCTCAACCACCACACTTCAATGCATCCAAGTTTTCAGCCATAAAACCTCATACAAGAGCTCTAGACTTCATTCAAAGACACAAACAAAGAGATCAAATCCTCTCCCAAGTCCAAAGATCATTCCAATCAAATAGTGACTAGTGAGAGAGACAATTGTGTTCATTTGAGTTCTTGCGCTTGGATTGCTTTTCTTCTTCCTTCTTTCTTGTTTCCAACTCAATTGTAATCAAGGCAAGAGACACCAATTGTGTGGTGGTCCTTGTGGGGACTTAGTGTCCCGATTGATTGAGAAGAGAAGCTCACTCGGTCTAGGTGACCGTTTGAGAGAGAGAAAGGGTTGAAAGAGACCCAGTCTTTGTGACCACCTCAACGGGGAGTAGGTTTGCAAGAACCGAACCTCGGTAAAACAAATCACCGTGTCATACGCTCTTATTCGCTTGTGATTTATTTTCACCCTCTCTTTCGGACTCGTTTATATTTCTAACGCTAACCCCGACTTGTAGTTGTGCTTAAACTTTATAAATTTCAGATTTGCCTATTCACCCCCCTCTAGGCGACTTTCAATTGGTATCAGAGCCCGGTACTTCATTAGAGCCTAACCGCTCGAAGTGATGTCGGGAGCATCCGCCATGAGGGAGATCGGGACCGGCGACAAGTCCGCAAGCTCGGGGAGAACACACTCACGAGAGTTTGCCCACAAGCACAAGGAGGAATCCTCTTCCTCCATCAAGTCCCAGTGGAAGGGTGACAAGAAGAAGAAGATGAATAAGGTGGTCTACTACAAGACCGACTCTTCGTCACCCTCCACCTCTAGCTCGGAATCAGCATCCGCCACTTCTAAGCGCCATGAGCGTAAGAAGTATAGTAAGATGCCCCTTCGCTATCCTCGTATTTCAAAACGCACTCCATTACTTTTCGTCCCATTAGGCAAACCACCTATGTTTGATGGTGAAGATTATTCTATGTGGAGTGATAAAATGAGGCATCACCTAACCTCACTCCACAAAAGCATATGGAATATTGTTGAGTATGGAGCGCAGGTACCAAAGGAAGGGGACAAGGATTATGATTCGGAGGAGGTCGAACAAATCCAACACTTCAACTCCCAAGCCACTACTATACTCCTCGCCTCTCTAAGTCGAGAGGAGTATAATAAGGTGCAAGGGTTGAAAAGTGCAAAGGAGATTTGGGACGTGCTCAAGACCGCGCACGAAGGAGACGAGGTGACCAAGATCACCAAGAGGGAGACGATCGAGGGGTTGCTCGGTCGATTCATGCTTCACCAAGGGGAGGAGCCACAAACAATGTACAACCGGCTCAAGACCTTGGTGAACCAAGTGTGCAACCTCGGGAGCACCAAATGGGATGACCATGAGATGGTCAAGGTTATTCTTAGATCACTCGTTTTTCTTAACCCTACACAAGTTCAATTAATTTGTGGTGATCCAAGGTATAAACTAATGTCTCCCGAGGAAGTGACAGGAAAATTTGTGAGCTTTGAATTGATGATCAAAGGCTCCAAGAAAATCATCGAGCAAGGCACCACCTCAACACCCGAGGTGCAACCCATCGCATTCAAGGCGACGGAAGAAGAAAAAAAGGATCCTACACCAAGTAGTATTCCCATCGACGCCTCCAAGCTCGACAATGAGGAAATGGCGCTCATCATCAAGAGCTTACGCCAAATCCTCAAGCAAAGGAGGGGGAAGGATTACAAACCCCGCTCCAAGAAGGTTTGCTACAAATGTGGTAAGCCCGGTCATTTTATCACTAAATGTCCTTTGTCTAGTGATAGTGACAGGGGCGACGACAAGAAGGGAAAGAGAAGAGAAAAGAAGAGGTACTACAAGAAGAAGGGCGGCGATGCCCATGTTTGCCGGGAGTGGGACTCCGACGAGAGCTCCACCGACTCCTCCTTCGACGAGGACGCCGCAAACATCGCCGTCACCAACGGCCTTCTCTTCCCCAACGTCGGCCACAAGTGCCTCATGGCAAAGGACGGTAAGAAGAAGAAGGTAAAATCTAGATCCTCCACTAAGTATGCAACCTCTAGTGATGAGGATAATTCTAGTGATGATGAGGATAACTTGCTCACTCTTTTTGCCAATCTTAACATGCAACAAAAGGAGAAATTAAATGAATTGATTAGTGCTATTCATGAGAAGGATGAGCTCTTGGATAGCCAAGAGGACTTCCTTATTAAAGAAAACAAAAGGCATGTTAAGACTAAAAATGCTTATGCTCTAGAGGTAGAAAAATGTGAAAAATTAACTAGTGAGCTAAGCACTTGCCATGACACTATTTCTAGCCTTAGAAATGAAAATGCCAAATTAATTGCTAAGGTTGAGAAATCAAATGTTTGTGATGATTCAATTGTTAATCTTAGAAATGATAATGCTAGTTTAATTGCTAAGATTGATAAATTGAATGCATCCCTTTCTAGCCTTAAAATTGAAAATGAAAAATTAATTGCTAAGGCTAAGGAACTAGATGTTTGCAATATTTCTATTACCAATCTTAGAGATGAGAATGCTACTTTACGTGCTAAGATTGTTAATTTAAATGATTGCAAACCCTCTACATCTACGCTTGATCATGTTTCTATTTGCACTAGATGTATAGATGTTAACATTGATGCTATTCATGATCACCTTGCTATTATTAAACAACAAAATGATCATATAGCTAAATTAGATGCTAAAATTGCCGAGCATGAACTAGAAAATGAGAAATTTAAATTTGCTCGTAGCATGCTTTATAGTGGGAGACACCCTGGCATTAAGGATGGCATTGGCTTCCAACAGGGAGACAATGTCAAGCTTAATGCTCCTCCTAAAAGATTGTCTAATTTTGTTAAGGGCAAGGCTCCCATGCCTCAGGATAACGAGGGCTATATTTTATATCCTGTTGGTTATCCTAAGGATAAGATTAGGAGAATTCATGCAAAGAAGACTCATTCTACTCACCATGCTTTTATTTATAAGAATGAGGCTTCTAGATCTAGGCATTCTACACATGTTAAAATGCCTAAAAAGAAAACTCCTATTGCATCAAATGAATCTAATATTTCATTTAAGACTTTTGATGCATCCTATGTGCTCACTAACAAATCAGGCAAAATAGTTGTCAAATATGTTGGGGGCAAACACAAGGGGTCAAAGACTTGTGTTTGGGTTCCCAAGGTGCTTGTTTCTAATGTGAAAGGACCTAAGACCGTTTGGGTACCTAAGAACAAGGCCTAAATTTGTTTTGTAGGTTTATGCATCCGGGGGCTCAAGTTGGATCATCGATAGCGGGTGCACAAACCACATGACAGAGGAGAAAAGGATGTTCTCCTCCTATGAGAAAAACCAAGATCCCCAACGAGCTATCACATTCGGGGATGGAAAACAAGGTTTGGTCAAAGGACTTGGTAAAATTGCAATATCACTTGACCATTCTATTTCCAATGTTTTTCTTGTAGATTATTTAGATTACAACTTGCTTTCTGTTTCTCAATTATGCAAAATGGGTTACAACTGTCTTTTTACAGATGTAGGTGTTACTGTCTTTAGAAGAAGTGATGATTCAGTAGCCTTTAAGGGAGTATTAGAGGGTCAGGTATACTTAGTTGATTTTAATAGAGCTGAACTCGATACTTGCTTAATTGCTAAGACTAACATGGGTTGGCCCTGGCACCGCCGACTAGCCCACGTTGGAATGAAGAATCTTCACAAGCTTCTAAAAGGAGAACACATTTTGGGACTAACCAATGTTCATTTTGAGAAAGACAGGATTTGTAGCGCATGCCAAGCAGGGAAGCAAGTTGGTGTTCATCATCCACACAAGAACATTATGACGACTGACAGGCCGCTCGAGCTACTCCACATGGACCTATTCGGCCCGATAGCTTACATAAGCATCAGCGGGAGTAAGTACTGTCTAGTTATTGTGGATGATTATTCTCACTTCACTTGGGTGTTCTTTTTGCAGGAAAAATCTCAAACCCAAGAGACGTTAAAGGGATTCTTGAGACGGGCTCAAAATGAGTTCAACTTAAGGATCAAGAAAATTAGAAGCGACAACGGGATGGAGTTCAAGAACTCACAAATCAAAGGCTTTCTTGAGGAGGAGGGCATCAAGCATGAGTTCTCTTCTCCCTACACGCCACAACAAAATGGTGTAGTGGAGAGGAAGAATAGAACTCTATTGGACATGGCAAGGACCATGCTTGATGAGTACAAGACTTCGGATCTGTTTTGGGCCGAGGCGGTCAACACCGCTTGCTACGCCATCAATCGGTTATATCTTCACCGAATCCTCAAGAAGACATCATATGAACTCCTCACCGGTAAAAAGCCCAATGTTTCGTATTTTAGAGTCTTTGGTAGCAAATGCTTTATTCTTGTTAAAAGAGGTAGAAAATCTAAATTTGCTCCTAAGGCTGTAGAAGGCTTTTTACTTGGTTATGACTCAAACACAAGGGCATATAGAGTCTTTAACAAGTCCACTGGACTAGTTGAAGTTTCTTGTGACATTGTGTTTGATGAGACTAACGGCTCTCAAGTAGAGCAAGTTGATCTTGATGAGCTAAATGATGAAGAGGCTCCGTGCGTCGCGCTAAGGAACATGTCCATTGGGGATGTGTGTCCTAAGGAATCCGAAGAGCCTCCACAAGCACAAGATCAACCATCTTCCTCCATGCAAGCATCTCCACCAACTCAAGATGAGGACCAAGCTCAAGAAGATGAAAATGAAGATCAAGAAGATGAGCCACCTCAAGAGGAGGACAATGATCAAAGGGGAGATGCCCATGATCAAGACAAGGAAGATGATGACGGTCCAAGACCGCCACACCTAAGAGTCCACCAAGCAATCCAACAAGATCACCCAGTCAATACCATCCTCGGCAATATTCATAAGGGGGTAACCACTCGATCTCGTGTTGCTCATTTTTGTAAACATTACTCCTTTGTGTCTTCTATTGAGCAATACAGGGTAGAAGATGCATTAAGGGATTCAGATTGGGTGTTGGCGATGCAAGAGGAGCTCAACAACTTCACGAGGAATAAGGTATGTGTTGGGGGCCTTCGGCTTCCGAAGGTCCTAAAAACGTAATTTGACTATGTTTTCCAAGAGAAATGTGTGAACAGGTACCTTCGAAGTCAGATTGCGAGTATACAAGAGCATGATTAAGACGAAGCTTGACTGGGACGGCGATCACGATGAAGGATAAGACGATCACGAAGCTATGTGCAGAAGAGCTTCGGCATAACGGCGGGAAAGGGAAACCGACTTAAAGATGAAAAGCCAAATTAGACCTCGAAGAATTACTATAGAGTTATTGATAAATGTAAAGGGCATTAATGTAATTTTGCATGGGCTGCGACTGTGACACCCCAGTGTCACTCAGGGTTTTTTTCAAAAGCCAACCAAGAGCCAGCATTTTCTGTGAACCAAAGTAAGCATGAGCATCAAAATAACTTAAGTAATAATGAAGTCACTAAGTATATACTTAAAAGTGTCATGAACAAAGCAATTGAGTCCTTTAAAAGATAAGATTATGCAACCCTAGTTTAAAAACCCTAAATGAGCCCCATGAGCAAAGTTCAAAAAGTAAGGAAAAGGGAGTGAAAAGTTTAAAATTTTGAGTTGAGCCAATTATAAAAATTGAAGTATATTTAATGGGCAACAAGAAAGGTTGAGAAAGCTTAGCCAAAATAGCTCAAATAAAACCCCAAATCAAGCGTTCCATGTGTGGACTTAATGAGAATTCTGAATTTCAGATTTCTGAAATTCAGACCTTGAGCCAAAGATCAGGGATGTTCACCTTGATCCCTAACTCGAATCCTAATGGCCCCATTGACAAAAATGTGTCTAACTAACCCCTCTGTCGTTTGCCAGAAGATGGCATTGGGACGCGAGCCCTAGACACGACTAAACCTTGGATTTGCCTCGGATTTGCGCAGGGAGACAGACCAGATTTCCTGGCTCCGTATCTCTGCGACCAGTAGGCAAAATCCTATGACCCCCACACAAGAATGGTAGCTTGTAGGGAGGAGAAGAGGTTTTGTGCATTGACCAAGGCGAGAGCAGGCTCGGATGAGCGACTACACGCGCCAGAACTTGGGCAGAACGCACGGGCACACGTGTTCGACCCTGGTCGGCACGCCAGAGCTCGCCCAACCCGCGCGCGCGCGCTCCCCGGCGTCCAGTCAAGTCCGCCGCGCGCTCACGCCCTCGGCCGTGCCCGCCCGCGCCTATAAAGCCTCCCCGGGCGCGCCTCACTTCGCCCCGCACTCACCCTCTCCGACCAGCCACTTTTCCTTAGCTCCGGCGAGCTCAATTCCGCCCGCCATTGCCGCCAGAGCTTCGGCCATCGTGGCCAGCCCACCCCAGCCATCCTCCGGGCAAGCCAGTGCTTCGGCTAGCTCCGCCAGCAGCCCGTGAAGCTTGCCAAGCCCTCGGACCCGGCCGGACTTCACCGGAGGCCCGAGATTGACTTCACCGGACTTCGGTCTTCCGCCGCCGCGCGTGGATCGAGCTATCCGATGAGTCTCCGCCCAATTCCTCTCGCTCATGACTTCTCTGGCATCCCGTGGACCTCCCTGACCCATTTGATTGAACTATCTCGCCGTGACCAGGCCAGTCTCCTCGCCGCCGACGAGCATCCCTGCCTGCGCGCGTGGGCCGACCGACTCCGGCCATCTCCGACGGTGTTCCGCACACCGTTGTGATCCCCGAGACCTCCCCTTCATCCTCGACCTCTTCACCGGAACAGTCTCGCCGCCGATAAGCCCCTCCGCCCTTTTCCCCGCCGCGGCTACTGTTTAAGGTAGAAGAAGGACCTCGGGTTAGGTTTTTGTAGAACCCAAGGGGTTTTCTGTAATGTTAGAGACTCAGGTGAATAGTAGCCTGAGGACTGATTCGCGAAGAAAACTTAGAAAACCGCCAGGGACCCCAGTGCAAAGTAGATTTTCATTTAAATCGATTCTGTTATTCTTTTTAAATAACCAGAGAACTTGTAAAATTCATAACTTGATGAATTCTTAATCAAAAAATGTCAAACCAATTTTGCTAGCCTCTGTATATTATAATCTATCATTTAAAAATAGTAGACCCTATGCTTTCTGTTCAAAATGTTAGAGTTTAAAATTAAAAACAGAAACCCACCAAACCTTACTTAATCAAGGGAAATTAGTTTTTCTTCTGTGCTAGACTTAAGAAAATTTGTGGGTATTCAAACCTCTTTTAGACACTGTTTAAAAATAGTAGGAACCCCAGCATTAGGAATTAGGATGTAGTTTCTCATTTAAAGATGTTTTGTCCAAAACTTAGAGAAAATCAGAAAGATATTAGAAATTAATGAACAGTGAGTAATATTATTTTTCCTAGTTTACTTATGTAACAGAGGACTTAGGAAAAATACAGAGACCATTAATTTGGATCAGTTTTAAATTAAAATGATTTGTTTTAGCCTAAATAAGACTAAAAATTAATTATTAAAGAGGCAAAACCATAACCAAAATGCTTAACAAAAATCCAGTGAACTTATAACCACCAGAGCCCCACTACAAAAATACAGAGCACCTCAGTCCAACTCTTTAAGTAGGGGGAATAAATACAAAGTGATAATAAGGCATTTTCCAACTAAATCATGAACAACCTCAAATAATGTGATAATGGGCAACCAAAAATCAACTAAGTCCATGATGAGGTAGACTACCAGAGAAAAATGCAAACCCATGAAAAAGAAGCAAACTCTTACCAATTGCTAATGATTTAAGAGAAAGGCCATTTAATTCAAATAATGCACACCACCCCTTCCCTTAAGCAAAAAGATGCCAAACTTCAGAATGATTGCTCTTGCACAAAACAATAACTAAGAAAAATAAGAACTCTGTTGTTTGATATTTTTCAAATATAGTGGTAGTAGAAAGCACCTATTTGGCTAGAAACTTGAGAAAACCATAGAAAAATAATTAAAAGGTATTAATGGCTAGGAATTTGTATCAAGTCATGTTATAACACCTAAAAGCCAGCAAAAATAAGTTCTGAAGAATTACCCACTGTTAAATAGTAGTTGTAGTTCAAAGCACCCCTTCTACCCTAGAGTTTAATAATTTTGTGCAGAGAAAACTATTCACTTTCTGATCCCCAAATTTTAAGGAAGAGAAACACACACCAGTAGCAAGCCACTGTAATTTTTGCAGAATTTTTAGAATTTTATAAAGGCAACTTGTAATTCAAACCTACTCCAAAACATTAAAGAAAATAAGGGAAAAGGAAAGAAGAAATAAACCCCACCTCAATAAGTCTAACGTGAGTACTTATCATATATCCCTAAGACTTAAGAAGAATTCAGTGGAACCCCAAAATTTAACCTACCTTTTACCTTAGCTAAATTTGAACCAGTTTACCAAGTATACCACCCAAGGGTCTTGCATAAGTAAAGTTAACCTTGTTAACTCAAGAAGATCATACACATTTAAAGTTGTAATTTCTAAAAGCACATATCATATCATGCATATATCTTACGCATTGCATTCATTAGATTGTAATATTGCCGACGGAGAGTACGTGCTCATCCCCGAGCAAGGACCTGTCCAAGAGGAGGACCAGGAGCAGACTTCAGAGGCTGCTATTGAGGATCTCCCCGCAGCCCCAGCAATTGAAGGCAAGCCCCGGTTTTATGCATAACCTATTAATTATGTTATTTTACTACACTTAATGCTTGTAGGATTGTAATGTGCACTTAAGTGTAGGAGTTGCTTGAAACCTCTAGTTGCATGAACTTAGGATTCCTTTTTGAGATGAATACTAGTATGCTAGGTCGAGTAGCTGCTTGCTAATCAGGATCTCGGTAGAAGTCGAGTGATTTTTCTAGCACTCGCGCGAGGTCAGGAATTGATTGTATTCATCTTGATAATGGGATATATGTTGGTCTATGGACTTGGATCCAGGGAGGATGCCTTGTCTATGAGACGGGAAAATGAATTAAGGATTAATGTGTGGATACCTGAGTCAAGCTTTTGAACGTACTAAGCACATGCCGGAAAATATGGTAACCGGTAAACCTAGTACCTGAGTGAAGCCGGGCGCGGACTTTATCCCTCATACGACCTGAGACTGGGTCTCCCATGCTAGCTATGGTGGGTACAAGTGCGGTCACTGCACGGTGGCAGCCGGGGTCAGTGGAGCATTGTATGCCAAGGCGGTGAGGCCTGGACGCGAACGGGGAATCGATGGGGACGGTTGTCATGTGCAGGGTCGGAGTACCCTGACATGCCGTGTGTTTAGGTTTACCTTGCAAGGTTAAAACTCAATTCGAATCGTCTGCTTCTCGCAGCTAATGAGACTGCTTGATTCCTTGTACTGCATCGAGTAAGAAGTGAAATGAGGTTACATGAGATAACTTGTTGTTTGAGTTAAATGATTGTTACCATGTATGCTTAGAAGGAGCAAATCTAGCTAGGTTAATGATGATAAAACTTGAAAAGCTAAAAATTGATTTTAGTAACAGCTAGTGTTTTTGGCAAACCAAACCCCTCAGCCAAACAGCTGCATAGTCTAGAGGTAGAGGAGTAGACTCCTCACACCGGGTAAGTCTAGCTGAGTATTAGCATACTCAGCCTTGCTTGTGGCACCCTTTTTGCAGGTACCATGCAAGATTTGGTTGATGGTGTGACTTGGCCTACCACCCTGCCACCGGGTTGGACGGTCGAGTGGGACGTTGCTCCGGCAGGAGAGGAGCATGAGGAGTAGTGGGCTAGGCCTTGCCCATTTCCTCATTACCGACGACATCGATTATCCGCTGCACTTTATTTTGTGAACTCTCATTGGCTACTCAAAAACTCCGATTTATGTAATAATCCAGTACTTAATTTGAGGTTTCCTGTTTTATTGTATTTCTTCTGTGACTCACCTTCGAGTGAGATTGTGGAATTTGATCCTGGTTAAGTGGCTCTATCAGACTAGATCTGAAGGACTGACGGGTTATTCCGATTTAAGTGTGTCATGGCCCTTGAGGCATGACTTAGGCACTTAAGCTGGAATAATTCGGGTGGTTCTGCCACAGCTGGTATCAGAGCAAATTCCACCACAGAGAAGGACAATAAACCATGAATACCAATTTTCAAAACCTAAAACTTGCTTAGAAACTGCTAAGGATCGTCAGGACTAGACCGCTAGACCTAGAACGAAAGGCCTTAGGCATAGAGGGAAATAGGTGGCTAATTAATTAGGCCCCGTGGGCTAATACTTATATTTTAGGATGCCCTAAAAAGGCACCCTATTTTCTTTTTGAGAGGTAACGTTTCTTCCAGCATGCATGCATTATAAAACATAAAGAGGAATTAAAATTTGAGCTAACCCCTTTTTCTTTAAAACCATCCGGGCTCTCTTTTTCTTTTTCCTTCCACCAGAACCTTTATCGTTGATTCCCTTCCGCAGATGAATTCACCCACCCCCGCCAGTGGAGGAGACTCTCGTTTCAGTTCTGACTTCCTTTCTCGTGATGGCTTTCCCTCCATCTTGTGGGAAGTGCTTAACTCCGCCGGTTACCCTACGCCCCCTTTGTACACGGTGCAGTTGTATGAGGAGCATCGGGTACCTCGTTGTCGGGTCTGGCTGACTTTGGAGGCTCATCCCCTTCAGCCGGGTTGGCGTTCTCTTGACTCTGAGACGATCGGACTCAGGACGGACGACACCGTTGAGGCAGCAGCCATGAAGGCTCTGACGACTTTCTGTGGCTACCATCCCCTGGAGATGGTGATGCACCCCTTGGGACTCTTCCCTGCTGAGAAGAAGGATGATCCCATGTGGTGTAACCGCATGAGCCATGTGAAGGATGTGTGGGCAATGTATCCTGACTTGGTTGGGAGGGTCACTGTTCAGTGCATGAGTGCGCTGTACCGCCTTCAGGCCCTTCAGAGCGATGCTATGACACTTCTTGCTAACACCGCTCGGACTGCCAAACTCACTCTCGACAGTAGGGAAGATTTTGTGGTCAACCTATCCACAGAGTTGGTGGAAAAGGATCTGCAGGTGGAGAGGCTGAGCCAGCGCATCGCTACCCTGGAGCAGCAAGTGGAGATCCGAGACAACACTATTGATGTCTTGGAGAACCAGCTTCACGATGTGCAGAGGGAACTCGAGGAAGCAAATGACCACTTGGACATGCACCACCTGGAGATGGAGGCCAATGAAGTGGGAAGCGAGGGAGAAGAGGCTCCCGAGGAGCTAGGACTAGCCCCTGGTGCCAATGGGACTACCTCCGCGATGCCCCCTTCACCCGCATCCAGTGTCGCTTCCACCGCTCAGGGTTAAGCAGTCGCTTCGACGTTTTTAGGTGGATAGAAACCTATGCGAGCTTAGTAGTATCACATTTTGGACTAGGCTTGTGGGTACTTTCCCCTGATTAATGTAACCCTGTGAACTTTTGGAATCTATGGGATCTTTGTCACCATGTTATCTTCATTTCGAACCTAATATTATGACTATGGCATTATTTTTTTTCCATATGAGATAATATCTTGCCGTTCGAAATTGTGAGTTGGGATAACAATGGCGACAGTCTCTATTTTCAGATGGCAGCTAGGCAGCGTCGCGGGCAGAACGAGCAAGTTCCCCCGCCACCTCCTCCAGCTCCCACAGTGCAGGAGCTGATGGCCCAGCAGAATGAGATTCTGCGACAGCTCTTGCAGCGCCAGCCCCACCCCCAGCAGCATGGTGGAGGCCAGCCTCAGCGACCTCCGGCTATGGCAACATACCAGGAGTTTCTGAGCACGCAGCCGCCCTTGTTCGCCAAGGCAGAGGATCCGTTGGACGCCGACGTGTGGCTTCGCGTCGTCGAGTCCAAGTTTCCCCTCCTCACGGGAGACTGCCCTGATGCTACCAAGACCCGCTTCGCCGCGTAGCAGCTTCGCGGATCTGCTCGGACTTGGTGGGATCACTTCCGTGCTATGCTCCCTGATGATCGTGAGGTATCTTGGGAGGAATTCAAGACTGCCTTCAGAGGACACCACATCCCAGCTGGCATTCTTGATCGGAAGTTGAATGAATTTCTGGCCCTCAATCAAGGAACCCGCACGGTACTGCAGTATGCGCAAGCCTTCAACGACTTATGCCAGTATGCAGGGTATCATGCTGATTCTGATGAGAAAAAGAAGGATCGCTTCCGCAGGGGTCTCAATACCAAGCTGCGGGAACGACTCAACACTGTCCGGGCTGATAGCTTCAATGAGTTGGTCAATATGGCCATCTCCCAGGAGGATTGCATTGTTGCTCACCGGGCAGAGAAGAAGAGAAAGGCACCAATGGCAGCGCCATCCGCTCAGGCTCAGAGGTTCCGGATTGTTTCTCACAATCAGAGCAGGGGTTTTCAGCGGCAGGCAGGCAGATGGGTGATCAGGCCACCTCAGCAGCAGCAGCAGCCGGCACCCAACCGCTACCCAGCTCCCGCCCCAAGGAACAATCAGTCTCCGCAACAGCAGCAGTTCCGCCAGGGCAATGGGAACAAGTGTTTCACTTGTGGCAATGTGGGCCACTATGCCAAGAATTGTCCCAGGAACCAGCAGAGGCAGATGCCAGCACCAAATCAAGACAAGGGAAGAAGGCAGAAGGTGCAAGTCAGGCAAGGGAAGCTCAACTTCACCGCTCTAGAGGAAGTGCCAGAAGGAGCTCCTATCATGACTGGTATCTTTTCAGTTTATAATCAACCTGCTTTAATTCTATTTGATTCTGGTGCATCCCATAGTTTCATTAGCCAAAGGTTCAGTGCTAATTGCAAACTGCCATTCTCTCACTCAAAAGGGTCATTCATGATAGTCACACCTGGGGGTAAAATTGCAACTAATCAATTAAACCAAAGTATGCCTATTCAACTGGGAAGCCACATTATCAAAACCACTCTTCTTGTGTTGGGATTGGAAAATGTGGACATTATTCTAGGGGCAAATTGGATGACCTTGCACCGAGTTGTGCTTGATGTAGCCAACCGTACCGTGGAAGTTAATTCTCCCTTCTGCGGGAATTTCACTTTGATTTTTGCCTAGTCAGGGTTCTTCTCAGTCATGTGCTTTCTCTATGACGGAGATAACCCTGAAGAAGATCCCAGTGGTCTGTGAGTATGCAGATGTCTTTCCTGATGAATTACCAGGAATGCCACCGGATCGGGATATTGAATTCGCCATCGAGTTGCAACCGGGAACGGCCCCAATTTCCAAGAGGCCCTACCGAATGCCACCCGCTGAGTTGGCAGAGTTGAAGAAACAATTGCAAGAGTTGCTGGATAAGGGTTTTATTCGCCCAAGCACTTCGCCTTGGGGATGTCCAGCACTGTTTGTGAAGAAGAAGGATGAAAGCTTGAGGCTGTGTATAGACTACCGCCCTCTTAATGCGGTAACTGTCAAGAACAAGTATCCTTTGCCTCGTATTGATGTTCTCTTTGACCAGTTGGTCGGAGCCAAGGTGTTTTCCAAGATAGACCTTCGCTCTGGCTACCATCAGATCAAAATACGAGCAAGTGATATTCCGAAGACGGCATTCTCAACCAGATATGGGCTATATGAATTCTTGGTGATGTCATTTGGGCTGACAAATGCACCAGCATATTTCATGTATCTGATGAATTCTGTTTTTATGCCAGAATTGGACAAGTTCGTGGTGGTTTTCATCGATGATATTCTGGTGTACTCAAAGAACGAAGAAGAACATGCCGGGCATTTGCATGTAGTACTTCAACGTCTGCGAGAGCACCACCTTTATGCCAAGTTATCCAAGTGTGATTTTTGGCTAAAGGAAATCAAATTCTTGGGTCACACTATCTCTCAGGCTGGAATAGCTGTTGATCCTGATAAAGTGCAAGAGGTGATGAACTGGAGGCCACCAACGACTGTTCGCCAGATTCGGAGTTTTCTGGGATTAGCTGGTTATTACCGAAGATTTATTCCGGACTTCTCTCGAATTGCGAAGCCTATTACTGAGTTGCTGAAGAAAGAAGTAAAATTTGTGTGGAGTCAGAAGTGCGAAGATGCCTTCCATGCATTAAGGCAGCATCTGACCACAGCACCAGTATTAGCGCAACCCGACAGCAGCAAACCTTTTGATGTATATTGTGATGCCTCGGGCACCGGGCTAGGTTGTGTCTTGATGCAAGACAACCGAGTCATTGCTTATGCTTCAAGAGCACTCAGGCCTCATGAGCAAAATTATCCCACTCATGACCTTGAGTTAGCAGCAGTGGTTCATGCATTGAAGATGTGGAGGCACTATCTAATGGGAACCCACTGCAACATCTTCACTGATCATAAGAGCCTTAAGTACATTTTTACTCAGGCTGATCTTAACATGAGGCAGAGAAGATGGCTAGAGCTGATCAAGGATTATGACCTGGAGGTACATTATCACCCAGGGAAGGCCAATGTGGTAGCTGATGCCTTGAGTCGGAAGTTGCAGTGCAACTGTGTTCTGATGGATTCTCGCATTAACACCTTGTGTGATGAGTTGAGCAAGATGCAAATTGAAGTGATTCCTTCTGGTTCTTTGTCTCACGTTTCTGTTGAGCCAGCTTTGCAAGACCAGATCATCATGGCCCAGCTCAGTGACAAGGGAGTGCAGATTATCAAGAAGAATCTCCATCAGAAGGTTGAGAAGTATAATTGTTTCCGCCAGGATGAAAAGGGTGTGTTATGGTTCAAAAGCAGATTGGTAATTCCTAAAGACCAGGATCTCAAGAGGAAAATTTTGGACGAGGCTCATCTCTCCAAATTCTCTATGCATCCAGGAAGCACCAAGATGTACCATGATCTGAAGCCTTTGTACTGGTGGACCAGAATGAAGAGGGAGATAGCCCAGTATGTATCAGAATGTGACACCTGTCAGAGGGTAAAGGCAAGCCACTTGAAGTCAGCTGGAGCTTTGCAACCACTATCCGTACCTTCGTGGAAGTGGGACGACATCAGCATGGATTTCATTGTGGGTCTTCCCAACACCTCTCGTCGTCATGATTCAATTTGGGTTATTGTGGACCGATTGACGAAAGTGGCACATTTTCTTCCTGTGCACACCACTGATAAGGCTCAGAGATATGCAGAATTGTATATTGACCGGATCGTGTGTTTGCACGGATTACCTCGGACCATTGTTTCTGACCGAGGAGCCCAATTTGTTGCCAGATTTTGGGAACAATTGCAAAAGTCTTTGGGAACCAAGCTAATCAGGAGTTCAGCTTACCACCCACAGACTGATGGCCAGACGGAAAGGGTAAACCAAATCTTGGAAGATATGCTGAGAGCTTGTGCGATCAATTGTGGCAAGAACTGGGATAAGCACCTCTCCTTGGCAGAGTTTGCTTATAACAATAGTTATCAATCCAGCCTAAAGATGGCACCTTTTGAAGCTCTCTATGGAAGAAGGTGCAGGACACCACTCAATTGGTCTCAGCCTGGTGAAAGAGAAGTTTTTGGACCTGATTTAGTGACTGAAGCCGAAAGGAAGGTCAAGCTAATCAGGAAGAATCTAGAAGCTGCTCAGGCCAGGCAGAAGAGTTATCATGATAGAAGAAGGAAACCTCTCCAGTTCGAGGTGGGAAGTTTTGTATACCTCAAGGTATCACCCACCAAGGGAATGCAGAGGTTTGGGATCAAAGGCAAACTAGCTCCTCGTTACATTGGACCCTATGAGATCATAGAAGCATGTGGACCCGTGGCATACAAGCTGAAGTTACCTTCAAAGATGTCTGCCATTCACGATGTTTTCCATGTATCTCAGCTGAAGAAGTGTGTTCGATTGCCGGCCGAGATCATAGCAGAGCCAGAATTGGAGATAGAGCCAGATCTATCGTACCAAGAGTACCCCTCCAAGATTCTGGATTGCAAGGAAAGATCAACTCGGGCTAAATCGATCAAGATGTTCAAGGTCCAGTGGAGTAACCACTCAGAGGAGGAAGCTACTTGGGAAACCGAGGAATTCCTGAGATCCAACTTCCCCGATTGCCTACCTAAGGAAGCTGGTACGTAATCACCCCCAAACCCCTCCTCCAGCCTTTCGAATCTAATTTCCAAGAATATGATCTTAATTCAGAATGAAGTAACTATAAAGTAAAACTTAAAAGGACTTCCTTCTGAAGTTGCAAAGAGAATGACATTCGAAGAGCAGTTTATCCTAATAATGGCAATCATCACCCTTTTTCCTATCAGTCTCACCCTTCGCTTTACCCCGGGAGGACTCTGGCCCGAATCTCGGGACGAGATTCCTTTAAGGGGGGAAGGCTGTGACACCCCAGTGTCACTCAGGGTTTTTTTCAAAAGCCAACCAAGAGCCAGCATTTTCTGTGAACCAAAGTAAGCATGAGCATCAAAATAACTTAAGTAATAATGAAGTCACTAAGTATATACTTAAAAGTGTCATGAACAAAGCAATTGAGTCCTTTAAAAGATAAGATTATGCAACCCTAGTTTAAAAACCCTAAATGAGCCCCATGAGCAAAGTTCAAAAAGTAAGGAAAAGGGAGTGAAAAGTTTAAAATTTTGAGTTGAGCCAATTATAAAAATTGAAGTATATTTAATGGGCAACAAGAAAGGTTGAGAAAGCTTAGCCAAAATAGCTCAAATAAAACCCCAAATCAAGCTTTCCATGTGTGGACTTAATGAGAATTCTGAATTTCAGATTTCTGAAATTCAGACCTTGAGCCAAAGATCAGGGACGTTCACCTTGATCCCTAACTCGAATCCTAATGGCCCCATTGACAAAAATGTGTCTAACTAACCCCTCTGTCGTGTGCCAGAAGATGGCATTGGGACGCGAGCCCTAGACACGACTAAACCTTGGATTTGCCTCGGATTTGCGTAGGGAGATAGACCAGATTTCCTGGCTCCGTATCTCTGCGACCAGTAGGCAAAATCCTATGACCCCCACACAAGAATGGTAGCTTGTAGGGAGGAGAAGAGGTTTTGTGCATTGACCAAGGCGAGAGCAGGCTCGGATGAGCGACTACACGCGCCAGAACTTGGGCAGAACGCACGGGCACACGTGTTCGACCCTGGTCGGCACGCCAGAGCTCGCCCAACCCGCGCGCGCGCTCCCCGGCGTCCAGTCAAGTCCGCCGCACGCTCACGCCCTCGGCCGTGCCCGCCCGCGCCTATAAAGCCTCCCCGGGCGCGCCTCACTTCGCCCCGCACTCACCCTCTCCGGCCAGCCACTTTTCCTTAGCTCCGGCGAGCTCAATTCTGCCCGCCATTGCCGCCAGAGCTTTGGCCATCGTGGCCAGCCCACCCCAGCCATCCTCCGGGCAAGCCAGCGCTTCGGCTAGCTCCGCCAGCAGCCCGTGAAGCTTGCCAAGCCCTCGGACCCGGTCGGACTTCACCGGAGGCCCGAGATTGACTTCACCGGACTTCGGTCTTCCGCCGCCGCGCGTGGATCGAGCTATCCGGTGAGTCTCCGCCCAATTCCTCTCGCTCATGACTTCTCTGGCATCCCGTGGACCTCCCTGACCCATTTGATTGAACTATCTCGCCGTGACCAGGCCGGTCTCCTCGCCGCCGACGAGCATCCTCGCCTGCGCGCGTGGACCGACCGACTCCGGCCATCTCCGACGGCGTTCCGCACACCGTTGTGATCCCCGAGACCTCCCCTTCATCCTCGACCTCTTCACCGGAACAGTCTCGCCGCCGGTAAGCCCCTCCGCCCTTTTCCCCGCCGCGGCTACTGTTTAAGGTAGAAGAAGGACCTCGGGTTAGGTTTTTGTAGAACCCGAGGGGTTTTCTGTAATGTCAGAGACTCAGGTGAATAGTAGCCTGAGGACTGATTTGCGAAGAAAACTTAGAAAACCGCCAGGGACCCCAGTGCAAAGTAGATTTTCATTTAAATTGATTCTGTTATTCTTTTTAAATAACCAGAGAACTTGTAAAATTCATAACTTGATGAATTCTTAATCAAAAAATGTCAAACCAATTTTGCTAGCCTCTGTATATTATAATCTATCATTTAAAAATAGTAGACCCTATGCTTTCTGTTCAAAATGTTAGAGTTTAAAATTAAAAACAGAAACCCACCAAACCTTACTTAATCAAGGGAAATTAGTTTTTCTTCTGTGCTAGACTTAAGAAAATTTGTGGGTATTCAAACCTCTTTTAGACACTGTTTAAAAATAGTAGGAACCCCAGCATTAGGAATTAGGATGTAGTTTCTCATTTAAAGATGTTTTGTCCAAAACTTAGAGAAAATCAGAAAGATATTAGAAATTAATGAACAGTGAGTAATATTATTTTTCCTAGTTTACTTATGTAACAGAGGACTTAGGAAAAATACAGAGACCATTAATTTGGATCAGTTTTAAATTAAAATGATTTGTTTTAGCCTAAATAAGACTAAAAATCAATTATTAAAGAGGCAAAACCATAACCAAAATGCTTAACAAAAATCCAGTGAACTTATAACCACCAGAGCCCCACTACAAAAATACAGAGCACCTCAGTCCAACTCTTTAAGTAGGGGGAATAAATACAAAGTGATAATAAGGCATTTTCCAACTAAATCATGAACAACCTCAAATAATGTGATAATGGGCAACCAAAAATCAACTAAGTCCATGATGAGGTAGACTACCAGAGAAAAATGCAAACCCATGAAAAAGAAGCAAACTCTTACCAATTGCTAATGATTTAAGAGAAAGGCCATTTAATTCAAATAATGCACACCACCCCTTCCCTTAAGCAAAAAGATGCCAAACTTCAGAATGATTGCTCTTGCACAAAACAATAACTAAGAAAAATAAGAACTCTGTTGTTTGATATTTTTCAAATATAGTGGTAGTAGAAAGAACCTATTTGGCTAGAAACTTGAGAAAACCATAGAAAAATAATTAAAAGGTATTAATGGCTAGGAATTTGTATCAAGTCATGTTATAACACCTAAAAGCCAGCAAAAATAAGTTCTGAAGAATTACCCACTGTTAAATAGTAGTTGTAGTTCAAAGCACCCCTTCTACCCTAGAGTTTAATAATTTTGTGCAGAGCAAACTATTCACTTTCTGATCCCCAAATTTTAAGGAAGAGAAACACACACCAGTAGCAAGCCACTGTAATTTTTGCAGAATTTTTAGAATTTTATAAAGGCAACTTGTAATTCAAACCTACTCCAAAACATTAAAGAAAATAAGGGAAAAGGAAAGAAGAAATAAACCCCACCTCAATAAGTCTAACGTGAGTACTTATCATATATCCCTAAGACTTAAGAAGAATTCAGTGGAACCCCAAAATTTAACCTACCTTTTACCTTAGCTAAATTTGAACCAGTTTACCAAGTATACCACCCAAGGGTCTTGCATAAGTAAAGTTAACCTTGTTAACTCAAGAAGATCATACACCTTTAAAGTTGTAATTTCTAAAAGCACATATCATATCATGCATATATCTTACGCATTGCATTCATTAGATTATAATATTGCCGACGGAGAGTACGTGCTCATCCCCGAGCAAGGACCTGTCCAAGAGGAGGACCAGGAGCAGACTTCAGAGGCTGCTATTGAGGATCTCCCCGCAGCCCCAGCAATTGAAGGCAAGCCCCGGTTTTATGCATAACCTATTAATTATGTTATTTTACTACACTTAATGCTTGTAGGATTGTAATGTGCACTTAAGTGTAGGAGTTGCTTGAAACCTCTAGTTGCATGAACTTAGGATTCCTTTTTGAGATGAATACTAGTATGCTAGGTCGAGTAGCTGCTTGCTAATCAGGATCTCGGTAGAAGTCGAGTGATTTTTCTAGCACTCGCGCGAGGTCAGGAATTGATTGTATTCATCTTGATAATGGGATATATGTTGGTCTATGGACTTGGATCCAGGGAGGATGCCTTGTCTATGAGACGGGAAAATGAATTAAGGATTAATGTGTGGATACCTGAGTCAAGCTTTTGAACGTACTAAGCACATGCCGGGAAATATGGTAACCGGTAAACCTAGTACCTGAGTGAAGCCGGGCGCGGACTTTATCCCTCATACGACCTGAGATTGGGTCTCCCATGCTAGCTATGGTGGGTACAAGTGCGGTCACTGCACGGCGGCAGCCGGGGTCAGTGGAGCATTGTATGCCAAGGCGGTGAGGCCTGGACGCGAACGGGGAATCGATGGGGACGGTTGTCATGTGCAGGGTCGGAGTACCCTGACATGCCGTGTGTTTAGGTTTACCTTGCAAGGTTAAAACTCGATTCGAATCGTCTGCTTCTCGCAGCTAATGAGACTGCTTGATTCCTTATACTGCATCGAGTAAGAAGTGAAATGAGGTTACATGAGATAACTTGTTGTTTGAGTTAAATGATTGTTACCATGTATGCTTAGAAGGAGCAAATCTAGCTAGGTTAATGATGATAAAACTTGAAAAGCTAAAAATTGATTTTAGTAACAGCTAGTGTTTTTGGCAAACCAAACCCCTCAGCCAAACAGCTGCATAGTCTAGAGGTAGAGGAGTAGACTCCTCACACCGGGTAAGTCTAGCTGAGTATTAGCATACTCAGCCTTGCTTGTGGCACCCTTTTTGCAGGTACCATGCAGGATTTGGTTGAAGGTGTGACTTGGCCTACCACCCTGCCACCGGGTTGGACGGTCGAGTGGGACGTTGCTCCGGCAGGAGAGGAGCATGAGGAGTAGTGGGCTAGGCCTTGCCCATTTCCTCATTACCGACGACATCGATTATCCGCTGCACTTTATTTTGTGAACTCTCATTGGCTACTCAAAAACTCCGATTTATGTAATAATCCAGTACTTAATTTGAGGTTTCCTGTTTTATTGTATTTCTTCTGTGACTCACCTTCGAGTGAGATTGTGGAATTTGATCCTGGTTAAGTGGCTCTATCATACTAGATCTGAAGGACTGACGGGTTATTCCGATTTAAGTGTGTCACGGCCCTTGAGGCATGACTTAGGCACTTAAGCTAGAATAATTCGGGTGGTTCTGCCACAGCTGGTATCAGAGCAAATTCCACCACAGAGAAGGACAATAAACCACGAATACCAATTTTCAAAACCTAAAACTTGCTTAGAAACTGCTAAGGATCGTCAGGACTAGACCGCTAGACCTAGAACGAAAGGCCTTAGGCATAGAGGGAAATAGGTGGCTAATTAATTAGGCCCCGTGGGCTAATACTTATATTTTAGGATGCCCTAAAAAGGCACCCTATTTTATTTTTGAGAGGTAACGTTTCTTCCAGCATGCATGCATTATAAAACATAAAGAGGAATTAAAATTTGAGCTAACCCCTTTTTCTTTAAAACCATCTGGGCTCTCTTTTTCTTTTTCCTTCCACCAGAACCTTTATCGTTGATTCCCTTCCGCAGATGAATTCACCCACCCCCGCCAGTGGAGGAGACTCTCGTTTCAGTTCTGACTTCCTTTCTCATGATGGCTTTCCCTCCATCTTGTGGGAAGTGCTTAACTCCGCCGGTTACCCTACGCCCCCTTTGTACACGGTGCAGTTGTATGAGGAGCATCGGGTACCTCGTTGTCGGGTCTGGCTGACTTTGGAGGCTCATCCCCTTCAGCCGGGTTGGCGTTCTCTTGACTCTGAGACGATCGGACTCAGGACGGACGACACCGTTGAGGCAGCAGCCATGAAGGCTCTGACGACTTTCTGTGGCTACCATCCCCTGGAGATGGTGATGCACCCCTTGGGACTCTTCCCTGCTGAGAAGAAGGATGATCCCATGTGGTGTAACCGCGTGAGCCATGTGAAGGATGTGTGGGCAATGTATCCTGACTTGGTTGGGAGGGTCACTGTTCAGTGCATGAGTGCGCTGTACCGCCTTCAGGCCCTTCAGAGCGATGCTATGACACTTCTTGCTAACACCGCTCGGACTGCCAAACTCACTCTCGACAGTCGGGAAGATTTTGTGGTCGACCTATCCACAGAGTTGGTGGAAAAGGATCTGCAGGTGGAGAGGCTGAGCCAGCGTATCGCTACCCTGGAGCAGCAAGTGGAGATCCGAGACAACACTATTGATGTCTTGGAGAACCAGCTTCACGGCCCTTGAGGCATGACTTAGGCACTTAAGCTGGAATAATTCGGGTGGTTCTGCCACAGCGACCCATGCCTATAAATAGGTGAACAGTATTCTCGTACTGTTCACGCTGACTTGGCATTTGCTTTTGCGTCACGCCTGTATTCTCATTCCTTCAAGCCGAAGGTACATTTGTAATTTACTATTGTTTACACAAGTAATATAAATGGAAATAGATTAATAATAATGTTTACAAAATTATGTTACTTTCTGTATTTTGTATGAATGTTCTCCATCTTTTATCATGATCGTGAAGGTATGTCCTTTATGACCTTCATCCTAGATTCATTATATCTGAAAGGAAATAATGATCCGAAGGACAAAGGGCTTTGATATTTAACATTTTATGTTGCCTTGTTCTTGATTCATAGCATTTGAGAACAAGTCCCCAACATTGGCGCCCACCTCCGGTGAACTCACTTCCATTTTTTGAGCCTTGAACACCTTCGGCAAGCATCACCTTCGTCATGCCGCCGAAAAAAGCTTCAGCGATAGGGGCTGTTACTCTACAGCCGCTGGATCCCAATCAGGACGTCCTTTCTCTCAGGGAGGCCCGAAGTCAAAAGAGGAAGGCTACTAGTCTAACGCCTCCGGAGGACGACTTGGACCAGGAAATCCAAAACCTAGAAATGCTTCAGCAACAGGTTCAACGGAAGAAGGAGAAGATGGCTCGTCTAGCTGACCTTCAGAGGCAGATAGATGAAGCGTCGGAAGAGGTTCGTCATCTTGTTCAAGATGACCAGAGCCGAAGGCCTCAGCGCAGAGAGCTCCATCAGGAGGGTTTCTATAATGAGGAAGACTGGTATGAAGATTTCCATCATGGAAATTTTGCTTTTGATGATGCTTCTCCTTTGTCAACAGAATTACAGGCTACACCATGGCCCCAGTCTTACAAGCCACCTCAGCTCCCCATGTATGACGGTCATTCAGACCCGAAGCAATTCTTGATGAGCTATGAGGCAACCATATCTTCGTATGGTGGCAATACGGCAGTCATGGCGAAGTCTTTTGTCATGGCCGTCAAGAGTGTCGCTCAGACTTGGTACTCTTCTCTTCGGCCAGGGACAATCACCTCATGGCAAAAGCTGAAGGATATGTTGATAACCAGCTTTCAAGGATTTCAGACAAAGCCAGTCACCGCTCAGGATCTATTCCAGTGTACCCAGGACCACGAAGAATACCTTCAGGCGTATGTCCGAAGGTTTCTGCGTCTAAGAGCACAGGCGCCAACAGTGCCCAATGAAATTGTCATTGAGGCCATGATTAAGGGGCTTCGGCCGGGACCCTCAGCGCAATACTTTGCCAGGAAGCCACCACAAACTTTGGAGAAGCTGCTCCAGAAGATGGACGAGTATATTCGAGCTGACAATGACTTCCGCCAAAGAAGAGATGAAGCATTCAGGTTCTCTGAAATGACCAGGGGCTTCGGAGGAAGATTTCACCCGAGGCACGTTAGGTCAATTCATAACTCAACTCAAAGTGATGATCGAGGGAGCCAGCAGCAAAGGCCACAATACTCTTCACAAGCTTCGGGGCAGCAGCAAAGTTCTTTTCGGCCGTCAGCGCCAAGGGGCAGAGGCGCCAGGGGCTTCGGGGGAAGGTTTGGAGATCAGCCAAGAAAAATTTACTGCCTATTCTATGGTGAAGACAAGGGCCATACCACCAGGATGTGCCACGTTACCATCCAGAAGCAGAAGGAGATAGCAGAAGCAGCAGCGCAACAAAGTCAGCCGAAGCAGGTCATGCATACTGCTTCGTATCATTCGCCTTATATTCCAGAATATGTAGGTAACCACCCTGCAGCTTCTGTTGCTTCGGCAAGCCAACCCCAAGCATCTTGGCAGCAGCCTCCACCGCCACCACCAACACAAAGAGGTCAGCAGCCAGAAGGGAGTCAGCGCATTAACCTTCAGCGGGACTTCAGAGAGGAGTCCGAAGCTCGCACAGTCAATAGCACTGTGCCAGAGTCGAAGCACATTTACTGACAAATATCCTACCTCAGCAGCAGCTCTTTCGCATTTTCATATTCAGTATTACTTTCTTTTTAATAAGGAACAATTAAGGGTAGTTTTAATGTCTTTTATCGCCTTTCAATTTTTTGTAATGGTTTCGCTTCTTTCTGTAATAAAAATATATCTTCTCCATAGGCCTAAGTTGCTGAAGCATGAGAATTTATGTTGGCAAGGAGGATTTTCAAAGTTATCAAAAACTTGTTCTAAGGAACAAAGTACAATTTATTCGAAGCAACAAAAAGTCGTTCCTAAGGGAGCGCAGTGTAAGTTTTCTGAGCCTACAGCGAAAAATAAGCGCTGATTCCGCTGAAAGTAAAAGGCGAAGAAGCTCCTAAGGGAGGCTTACAGCGAAAAATAAACGCTGATTCCGCTGAAAGTAAAAGGCGAAGAAGCTCCTAAGGGAGGCTTACAGCGAAAAATAAACGCTGATTCTGCTGAAAGTAAAAGGCAAAGAAGCTCCTAAGGGAGGCTTGCAGCGAAAAATAAACGCTGATTCCGCTGAAGTAAAAGGCGAAGAAGCTCCTAAGGGAGGCTTACAGCGAAAAATAAACGCTGATTTCATCAATCTTCGGCAAATATCATTTTGCACAACATTACATCATTACATCATTCGCGTAGCATAACATCATACATCATAGTGCATCAACAATGCAAGAAGGGAGGGTTTTGATATTGATGGTCGAAGATTGTTTTAAAGAATTACTGACAAGGCACAAGAAATAGCCGCTGAAGAGTTATACCTTCGTCAATTACTGAAATGAAAGGATCCATTGGTTATTGATTTTACAAGGATTGATTATTGATTTTTACGAAGCATGAAAAGAAGGGAAGGTGTTTTTTCGCCGAAGGCTCAAAAATGGTATGTGTATGAAGTTTCATGCATCGTCAAAAATGGAATTATAAACAGCTAATATGTTACACAATGTTACACAATTTTTGACAAACATTACAAACTAAATGTTTTTATAGTAGCATTTAATCTTCTTTTAAGACTACTTCTGCAGCTTCATTTAAAAGTTGATCAACAACTCTATCCATGATGGCTTCTGCCATTTGTCTAATTTCGTCATCCCCCTTTGTCTGAGGGCTTGGAGCTAGCTCAGCAGGCTCTGAGAAAAGAAAAGGTACGGATATATTATTACAAGCCGTGAACAAGTTCAAAATCAAAAGATTACAGCGAAGAGCCAATTATCACTAATTAGTACCTATTTGTCCTTCAGGCTCTGTACTTTTCTCAGCAGCCTCTGCTATTTTTCTAGCATCGTGGATGCCTTTTTCTCTCTTTTGAATAATTTCTTGAGCTGTTTCTCGTCCGTCGTTGTCCCAAATATCGGTGAAAAATTTTCTGCCGACCATGCTTGCTTCGGCTGAGGGGTCTTTAATGTCTTCCAAGGACAAAGTAGCTTCGGACTGCGCTAAAAATTTTACATGCTCGCAACCTTTCCTCTCCAAAACAGTAGCAATTCCTCTAGCACCCAAAAAAGCACATATGTCTCCACGGCTATTCAGGATTTCCTCGAAGGCCTCAGCTTCGTGACTGATCCATTCAATCGGACCTTCAGGATTGCCCCTTGAGAAATTCTCTTCACTAGAGAATGCGCCAACGTTGGCGAAGCTGGATTTTATCTTTTTAACACACTCTATGGATTTAACATAGCATCTTCTCTGGGACGCACGAAGCTCTTTAACATTTATTTCTAAATGATTGGCCCATTGATCACTAAGCTTTCGTTTTGTCTCTTCAAGTATACGTTCTTCTTTAGCTCTAGCTAGCTGTTTCTGAAGATCTTTAATTTCGCGTTTTTGGGCTTCAGCCTGGGCCTTTGAGGCAGCTTCGTCCTCTTTTATCTTGTCCACCAATGTAAGCAGAATTTTATCCTTTTCCAGAGCTTCGTTTCTCAACTTAATAACCTCTGATCGTAGGTTGTTGAAAGCAATATCATAGCTCTCGTCTTCGGCATTCTTTTGCGCTCTCAACGCGTTGCTTAGTATTAAACCCTATATGTAAAAGAGTTGGTATAAGAATAAAAGAATGATTTGCAAATTATAAAATTTCCAAACACGCAGTTCTCATATCTTCAGGCTATTATATGCAAGACTATCTGCAAGATCGTCCTTCGTCATAGCACAGAGTCCAGCTTCAAGCTTCGGAAACCCCATACTTCTAGCCATCTCCCGACAGACGGATAATTCTTTGTTGTCTGGGAGGCAGTATAGGAAGTCATCTTCGTTTGTCCCATTGAACACTAGTGCCCCCTTCGGATATTTCAATTCTTTGGCATAATAATTAGCTTCAAAAACTTCTTCTTCGGATAATTTTTTCCCTGAAGCGTGTCGCACAAAATAATCATATATTTTGGAAGGTGCTTGGGGGGCAGCAATATCATATTCTTCAACCAAAATTGGCTCTGACATTTTCATTTTTTCGGTTGCCTTTGCAATTTTCGTTTCTTCTGTTTCCAAAGGTTTTACCTTGGTTGGTTCTGAAGGCCCGGCTTCAGTTCCAGTCTGTTGCTTTGAAGCTTCAGCAACAGATGCTTCAGCAGACGCTTCAGAAGTTTCAGCAGTCTTCTTTGGAGTTATGCTTGAAGATTTAATTGTCTCCAAAACATCTAACACATTAACCATTCTTTTTCTTTTCGGGGTCACTGTTGGCCCCTTTTAAATTTTTGCTACTTCAATTTCTCCTGAAGGACTTAAAATTTCTGATATTTTTACTCCCTCAGCTGATGTTTTTGCTTCTTTAGTCTTTGGTCCTTCCATCTTTTCTGTTACTGGCACTTCGGCCAACTCTTTGATTTCTGGCAGTAGGGTTGGTTCTTTAGCTTCGATGGCCGAAGAGGTCTCACCGGCGAACTCAGGCACCGTGGCTGGTTCAATATAGTGGGGCCGGTGTGTGAGAACCTTTACCCTTTTTCTCTTCGGCGCTAGCTCACTAGGAGCGGCTGAAGCAGTTTCTTTCGCAGAAGTTGTGCCTTTTCTTTTTTGCCCCCGCGCTGGATAGCGGTAGTCGGGGTAGACAAAACCAATTGCATCAAATACTCGGTTGAGTCTTTTCTTTTTTCGGCCTCCGAAGGCCGCTGACAATGCAGTGTCTTCGGCCTTCGAGTATACCCCAAGCAATTCATCACTTACAGTCTCAATGCTCTTTAACCAATCATCATCTGGTTCAACGAACTTGTCTCCGTACTTGAATGTATACTTCAGCCTGACTAGCCCACCTTCGTCAGTTTCTTTAACAGTTTCTTTCGGCATTTCCCAGTTATCTGCAAGTGGCCACACTCTGAAGGCAATGTGTTCTTGTATTAAATCACTTGTCCCAATAAAAGAGCAGACTACGCCGAAGGCCCGTTGGCATTCTTCGGCTACTTCATCCATTTCTACCTTCGGTTTCCGGAGTCCGAAGCGTTGCCAGATAGGACACATGATGATATCCTTAATATCTTCTCGAACCGTCAAATCATTTTTTACATAGAACCATTCCTTCATCCATTCCCTGGGCCATCTCTTCCGAAAGGTTGGCACGGGACAGCTTGATCCAGAGCGAGCACCGAAGCTGTAACAACCAAAGTTGTTATGATATTGCTCTTTACCCCAGGGCTTCGTCTCATATAATAACTCATGTATATTGCAAAAGCTTTTCGCACTTGGCTCTAGGCCCTGGCTCTTCACGGCCCAGACGAAGACTCCCATTCTTATTATTGCTTCAGGGGTAAGTTGATGAAGGTAAACCTGATATATTTTCAGAACTTCTACCACAAACCTTCTTATAGGGAATCGTAGCCCAGCTTTAAAAAAGCTTCGGAAAATCACGACTTCATTATCTTCGGGAGTCGGCACAGTCCTCTCTCCGTCATCTGCCCTCACGATGGACATATCTCGAAAATATCTTCCCCTCATGTTTTCAAGGTGACTTTGCCCAATAGTTGATTTTCCGAAGACTGAATGGCTTGGTCGCCATGGTCGATCTTCGGAATCCTCACCCCCGCTGTCTGCATCATAACTATCACTTTCACCAGTATCTTCAGATAAGCCTTCCAAAATCTCCCTAGTAATTTTCTCTGTATTTGTTTTTGCTATTGATTCAATGAAGCCCAGATTTTTCTCCTCAGAAAGGCTCAGCTTCACTCCGGCAGCAATTTTCTTTTCCTGAGACATCCCTTCGGAAATCCTGCCTCTCGGCTCCGAAGCTTAAAACTAGGGAGGTAGTCAAATATTTGTGGGCAGAAAGCTATTTGAGCAAGTAAAACAGATGGCAAGAGAGCGTGCCAAATAACTTGTGGTGAGCCCTTATTTATACACCCAGTATGTCGAAAACTGGAGGGTCCCTCTTGTCAATGACTGTTGCTATTCTAGCAAAAAGAAGGTGTTTTTTCGGACCTTCGGCCCATAGCCTTCGTCCATATCGCAATATAAATTTATCTTTACAGCAAATTAATATTGCGAGGGGCTACTGTTGAGGGCCTTCGGCTTCCGAAGGTCCTCAAAAACGTAATTTGACTATGTTTTCCAAGAGAAATGTGTGAACAGGTACCTTCGAAGTCAGATTGCGAGTATACAAGAGCATGATTAAGACGAAGCTTGATTGGGACGGCGATCACGACGAAGGATAAGACGATCACGAAGCTATGTGCAGAAGAGCTTCGGCATAACGGCGGGAAAGGGAAACCGACTTAAAGATGAAAAGCCAAATTAGACCTCGAAGAATTACTATAGAGTTATTGGTAAATGTAAAGGGCATTAATGTAATTTTGCATGGGCTGTGAACCATGCCTATAAATAGGTGAACAGTATTCCTGTACTGTTCACGCTGACTTGGCATTCGCTTTTGCATCACGCCTGTATTCTCATTCCTTCAAGCCGAAGGTACATTTGTAATTTACTATTGTTTACACAAGTAATATAAATGGAAATAGATTAATAATAATGTTTACAAAAATTATGTTACTTTCTGTATTTTGTATGAATGTTCTCCATCTTTTATCATGATCGTGAAGGTATGTCCTTTATGACCTTCGTCCTAGATTCATTATATCCGAAAGGAAATAATGATCCGAAGGACGAAGGGCTTTGATATTTAACATTTTATGTTGCCTTGTTCTTGATTCATAGCATTTGAGAACAAGTCCCCAATAGTATGGCACTTAGTTCCATGACCTAACCAAAATGTTGTAGGAACCAAGTGGGTCTTCCGCAACAAGCAAGATGAGCATGGTGTGGTGACAAGGAACAAAGCCTGACTTGTGGCCAAGGGATATTCACAAGTCGAAGGTTTGGATTTCAGTGAAACCTATGCACCCGTAGCTAGGCTTGAGTCAATTCGCATTTTACTTGCCTATGCTACTTACCATGGCTTCAAGCTTTATCAAATGGACGTGAAGAGTGCCTTCCTCAATGGACCAATCAAGGAGGAGGTCTATGTTGAGCAACCTCCCGGCTTTGAAGATAGTGAGTATCCTAACCATGTCTATAAACTCTCTAAGGCGCTTGATGGGCTCAAGCAAGCCCCAAGAGCATGGTATGAATGCCTAAGAGATTTTCTTATCGCTAATGGCTTCAAAGTCGGAAAAGCCGATCCTACTCTATTCACTAAAACTATTGCAAATGATTTGTTTGTATGCCAAATTTACGTTGATGACATCATATTTGGGTCTACTAACAAATCTACATGTGAAGAGTTTAGTAGGATCATGATTCAAAAATTCGAGATGTCTATGATGGGGGAGTTGAAGTATTTATTAGGATTTCAAGTGAAGAAACTCCAAGAGGGCACCTTCATCAGCCAAACGAAGTACATTCAAGACATACTCACCAAGTTTGGGATGAAGGATGCCAAGCCCATCAAGACACCCATGGGAACTAATGGGCATCTCGACCTCGACACGGGAGGTAAATCCGTAGATCAAAAGGTATACCGGTCGATGATAGGTTCTTTACTCTACTTATGTGCTTCACGACCGAATATTATGCTTTCTGTATGCATGTGTGCAAGGTTCCAAGCCGATCCTAAGGAAGTTCACCTTAGGGCCGTAAAACGAATCTTGAGATATTTAGTTTATACTCCTAAGTTTGGCTTTTGGTACCCCAGGGGATCCACTTTTGATTTAATTGGTTATTCAGATGCTGATTGGGCAGGGTGTAAGATTGATAGAAAGAGCACATCAGGGACTTGCCAGTTTTTGGGAAGATCTCTGGTGTCTTGGGCTTCTAAGAAACAAAATTCTGTAGCTCTTTCTACCGCCGAAGCCGAGTACATTGCCGCAGGCCATTGTTGCGCGCAATTGCTTTGGATGAGGCAAACCCTTAGGGATTATGGTTACAAATTAACCAAAGTCCCTCTCCTATGTGATAATGAGAGTGCAATCCGCATGGCAGATAATCCCGTTGAGCACAGCCGCACTAAGCACATAGCCATTCGGTATCACTTTTTGAGGGATCACCAACAACGGGGAGATATCGAGATTGCTTATATTAACACCAAAGAACAATTGGCCGATATCTTTACCAAACCACTAGATGAGAAAACTTTTACCAAACTTAGGCATGAGCTAAATATTCTTGATTCTAGGAATTTTGATTGATATATTGCACACATAGCTCATTTGTATACCTTTGATCATATCTCTTTCATTTGCTATGACTAATGTGATCTTCAAGTGTATTTCATGATAAGTCATAGATTGAAAGGGAAATGGAGTATTCGGTGAAGATAAGGCTTCCACTCCACTACATCGAATTATTCATCCTTCGTCCGTCGCTCCACAACATTCTCCAATTGGTATAATCTTCACTCCTATATTATTTACCAAAGGGGAGACAGTTTGAAAAGGGCTTATATTTCACTCACAAGTATCTGTTTTTGGCGATTCATGCCAAAGGGGGAGAAAGTATTAGCCCAAAGCAAAAGGACCGCACCACCACCAATTTAAAAAATTTGTAGTCTTTCAATTTGTATTATAGAAGTATTTTTAAAGATTTTCAAAATGGTATCTTATTTTTGATATAATTTCAAATTGGTATACCCTCTTCAAAATTAATATCTAAAAACCCTCTTGAACGCTAAGAGGAGGATTTCATTAAGGGGGAGTTTTGTTTAGTCAAAGGAAAAGCATTTGAAACAAGGGAAGAAAATCTCAAATCTTGAAAATGCTTCCTAAAATCTTATTCATATACCTTTGACTATTTGCAAAAGATTTTGAAAAAGAATTTCCAAAACATTGCAAAGCAAAACAACTCGTGCAAGCGTGGTCCAAAATTTTAAATAAGAAGAAAGCCATCCATGCATATCTAGTAGAAATTATTATTGGTTTCATTCCAAGCAACCTTTGCACTTACCTAATGCAAACTAGTTCAATTCTGCACTTTTATATTTGCTTTGGTTTATGTTGGCATCAATCACCAAAAAGGGGGAGATTGAAAGGGAAATAGGCTTACACCTTTTCCTATATGAATTTTGGTGGTTGAATTGCTCAACACAAATTAATTGGACTAACTAGTTTGCTCTAGATTATGAGTTCTACAGGTGCCAAAGGTTCAACACAAACGAATAAAAATCCAAGAAAGGGTTCAAATAAAAAGAGCAAAAGACAACCCAAAGGCAGCCCTGGTCTGGCACACCGGACTGTCCGGTGTGCCACCAGACAGTGTCCGGTGCACCAGGGAACCCAACTCCGAACTTGCCACCTTCGGGAATTCTGGGAGCCACTCCGCTGTAATTCACCGGACTGTCCGGTGTAACACCGGATTGTCCGGTGTGCCAGCGGAGTAACGACTATACAGTGCCAACGGTCATCTGCAGAGGAACAATAAAATGCTACAGTGCGCGACTGCGCGCGCAGAAGTCAGAGCAGGCGCAGAAGGCGCACTGGACAATGAATAGTGACTGTCCGGTGCACCATCGGACTGTCCGGTGGCCTAGTTGTCAGAAGCTCCAACGATCGGAACCCAACGGCCTGGTGATGTGGCTGGCGCACCGAACAGTGTCCGGTGGTGCACCGAACTGTCCGGTGCGCCATACGACACAAGCCTTCACCAACGGTCAACTTGGTGGTTGGGGCTATAAATACCCCTCAACCACCACACTTCAATGCATCCAAGTTTTCAGCCATCAAACCTCATACAAGAGCTCTAGACTTCATTCAAAGACACAAACAAAGAGATCAAATCCTCTCCCAAGTCCAAAGATCATTCCAATCAAATAGTGACTAGTGAGAGAGACAATTGTGTTCATTTGAGTTCTTGCGCTTGGATTGCTTTTCTTCTTCCTTCTTTCTTATTTCCAACTCAATTGTAATCAAGGCAAGAGACACCAATTGTGTGGTGGTCCTTGTGGGGACTTAGTGTCCCGATTGATTGAGAAGAGAAGCTCACTCGGTCTAGGTGACCGTTTGAGAGAGGGAAAGGGTTGAAAGAGACCCGGTCTTTGTGACCACCTCAACGGGGAGTAGGTTTGCAGGAACCGAACCTCGGTAAAACAAATCACCGTGTCATCCGCTCTTATTCGCTTGTGATTTGTTTCACCCTCTCTTTCGGACTCGTTTATATTTCTAACGCTAACCCCAGCTTGTAGTTGTGCTTAAACTTTATAAGTTTCAGATTTGCCTATTCACCCCCCCCCTCTAGGCGACTTTCACCCTGAACAGTTGTAAAAGCAAAAGTGTTATGCTGGTTTCAGGGCGTTTTCTGATTTAAACCGATCGCCTGGCTGGTAGGGCATAGTGGTCGCCCTAAGATAAGTGGATGTGAACATACCGCACCGACTTAAGTCATTGCCGACTTAAGCCGATTGTTCCGTTAGTAGGATACAGTGGTAACCCTAAGCCGAGTTAGCGTGAGCATGTTGCACCGACTTAAGTCATTGCCGACTTAAGTCATTGCTCCGTTAGTAGGGTATAGTGGTCACCCTAAGTCGAGTAAGCGCGAGCATGTTGCATCGACTTAAGTGATCGCCGACTTAAGTCGATTGCTTTGTTAGTAGGGTATAGTGGTCACCCTAAGTCGAGTAAGCGTGAGCATGTCGCACCAACTTAAGTCATCACCGACTTAAGCCGATTGCTCTATTAGTAGGGTATAGTGGTCACCCTAAGTCGAGTAAGCGTGAGCATGTCACACTGACTTAAGTCATCGCCGACTTAAGCTGATTGCTCTATTTAGGGTATAGTGATCACCCTAAGTCGAGTAAGCGTGAGCATGTCACACTGACTTAAGTCATCGCCGACTTAAGCTGATTGCTCTATTTAGGGTATAGTGGTCACCCTAAGTCGAGTAAGCGTGCTGACTTCAAGTCCAATCAAATCGAGGTCAGCTGAAAGTCAAGAGTCTGAATGCCTTTGAAAATGAAAACTTTATTAATGATGAAGTCCCTGATTACAGAGTACAATGTTGCTTCGGGAATTTTTGAGGTCCTGCTAGGGATAAAACCTTCTAAGATGCTCTATGTTCCATGAGTTCCCCACTTCTGTACCATCCATTTAAGTAAGCCAGTATGATCCTGGCTGAGTGACCTCTGATACAATAAATGGCCCTTCCCATAGTGGTGACAACTTGTGTCTTCCTTCCCCTGTTAGAATTCGGCGAAGGACCAAGTCTCCCACTGCAAAGGATCGGTGTCGTACGACTTTATCATGATAGCGCCTTAAGGTCTGCTGGTATCTAGCCGACTGAATTACTGTGTTCAATTTCTCCTCCTCCAGCACATCAATATCCTCTAGCCTAGTAGCTTCTGCTTCAGCTATGTTTTCGAAGACCAACCTCGGTGCCCCGAACATGAGGTCGGTGGGTAGCACTGCTTCTGAACCATAAACCATGAAGAACGGAGCATTTCCATGTAGAGCTCGACTAGGTTGAGTTCTCAAGCTCCAAACCACATATGGCAGCTTTCTGATCCACTTTCCTGCAAGCTTTTCATTTTTGTCGAACACTTTCTTCCTGAGCACTTCCAGTATCATTCCATTGGCTCTTTCCACCTGACCATTGGCTCTTGGATGCGCTACTGATGTGTACTTGATCTGGATACTCTGTTGTTCACAGAAATTGAAGGATTCAGAGCTGGTGAAGTTGGATCCTAGGTCAGTTATGATGCTATTTGGTATCCCAAACCTGAATATTATGTCTTGTATGAACTCCACTGCCTTGGCTGAGGTTAAAGAGGCAATGGGCTTGTACTCTATCCATTTGGTGAACTTGTCAATGGCAACCAGCAAGTGAGTATAGCCTCCCTGGGCTTTCTTGAAGGATCCGATCATGTCCAGCCCCCAGCATGCAAATGGCCATGTTATAGGGATGGTCTGCAGCTGCTGTGCCGGTAAATGTTGTTGCTTTGACAAGAATTGGCAAGCTTCACACCTCTGGACTAACTCGGTGGCATCACTCTTCGTTGTTGGCCAATAGAAACCAGATCTAAAAACTTTCCCAACCAGAGTTCTGGATGCAGCATGTACTCCGCATTGTCCGGCGTGGATTTCATCCAATAGCTGCTTCCCAGTAGTCAAGGAAATGCACTTCATGAGGACTCCAGTCGCACCCCTTCTGTACAGTGTGTCCCCTATGAGGGTGTAGTGGGCCGACTGTCTTGCGATGCGCTCGGCCGCAGCCTTATCATCCGGTTCTTCTTCATTCTTTATGTACCTGATGATAGGCTCTCTCCAGTCATTAAGGTTCGATTCTGGTTGGTTCAAGGTGTTGCATTTTTCTGCCCGATCTAAGAGAATACTCGGGTGTGATACTTCTTGGACGAAGATCCCGGGTGGGACCTGGGCCCGACTGGATCCCAGCTTTAACAACGCATCTACTGTCGCGTTGCGGTCTCGTTCCACGTGATGGAACTCCAACACTTCGAATTTGTCCTCGAGCTTTCGGACGATTACACAATACTTGCCCATAGAATCAACCGAGCAATCCCAGTCCTTATTTATCTAGCTTATGACCACTAGTGAATCTCCATATACCATCAACTTCTTAATGCTAAGTGACACGGCGATGCTCAACTCGTGGATTAGTGCTTCATATTCTGTTGCATTATTTGATGCTGGGAATAATAACTGGAGTGCATACTTGAGTTGTTCACCTCTAGGAGCAATGAAGAGGATTCCTGCACCTGCTCCCTGCAGCTTCAGCGAGCCGTCAAAGTACATTCTCCATACTTTGGTACCCTCAGGGTTGTCCGGGACCTGATGCTTAGTCCACTCTGATACGAAGTCAACTAGTGCTCGAGTCTTTACTGTTGTGCGAGGCAGGAACTCTATGTCATGAGCTCCCAGCTCACATGCCCACTTGGCTACCCTTCCGATAGCTTCTTTGTTGTGGAGAATGTCCCCAATTGGAAATCTTGTGACTACTATGACTTTGTGGTCATCAAAGTAGTGACAAAGCTTGCGAGCGGTTAGAAGTACCGCGTATCGTAGTTTTTGAACTTGGGGATACTTCATTTTAGAGGGTCCGAGGACTTCACTGATGAAGTAGACTGAATGTTGTACTGGATATGCATGTCCTTCCTCCACCCGCTCGACTACTAACGCGATGCTTACCACGTGAGTCGTGCAGGAGATGTATAACAATAGGTCTTCTACCGGCTGATTCGGCGTGGCCCGGCGTGGTGGCTTGAGTACTGGTGGCGTAGTCAGGAAGTTTTTGAGAGCACCTAGAGGGGGGGTGAATAGGTGATCCTGTAAAAACTTTAAACTTAAAGCCACAACCTTGATTAAGTAATAAAATCAAGTGGCTAAGGAGAGCTCTTTTGAACCACAAATGACACAGTGAGAACAGGCACAAGAGACACAGAGATTTATCCCGTGGTTCGGCCAAGTACAAAACTTGCCTAGTCCACGTTGTGGCGTCCCAATGGACGAGAGTTGCACTCAACTCCTTTCAAGTTATCCAATGATCAACTTGAATACCACGGTGTTCCTTTTCTTTTACTTTTTCCCGTTTGCGAGGAATCTCCACAACTTGGAGCCTCTCGCCCTTACAATGAGATTATCACAAAGAAGCACAGATGTAAGAGTGGGAAGAGCAACACACACAAATCCACAGCAATACGCACACACACAGCCAAGACTTGAGCTCAAAATGAATAACACAAGGTTCACCACTAACACGGAGCTCAAATCACTAAGAATGCCAATCGAGTGCGCAAAGACGGAGTGTGAATGATCAAGAATGCTTAAAGTGTGCTTGGTGTTCTCCTCCATGCGCCTAGGGGTCCCTTTTATAGCCCCAAGGCAGCTAGGAGCCGTTGAGAGCAATCCAGGAAGGCAAATCTTGCCTTCTGTCGACTGGTGCACCGGACAGTCCGGTGCACTACCGGACACTGTCCGGTGTAGATCTCTTTCCTATTCTGGCGCAGCCGACCATTGACGATTTGGAGCCGTTGGCGCACCGGACACTGTCCGGTGCACACCGGACAGTCTGGTGCCCCCATCAGACCGTTGGCCTGGCCACACGTCACGCGCGGATTGCACGGCCGACCGTTGGCTCACCGGACGGTCCGGTGCACCACCGTACAGTCCAATGAATTATAGCCATACGCTGTTGACTTGATTCCCGAGAGCGGCGACTTCGCTGCAGCCGACTCACCGGACAGTCTGGTGCACCACCGGACAGTCCGGTGATTTATATCTGTACGCCGCCGTCGAGACCCGAGAGCAGGCAGTTCACCAGACGCCAGCTTGGCGCACCGGACACTGTCTGGTGCACCACCGGACAGTCCGGTGCACCCAGACTGAGCGAGTCTTGGCTGCTCGAGCCAACTCTTTTCCATTTGTCTTTTATCTGATTCTAGCACTTAGACAAATATGTTAGTACACAAAAGCCAATGTACTAAGTCTAGAATCATACCTTTGTATTGATTTGCACTTTGTCCACCATTTGTCATAGTTTAACACATAACCATTTGTGTTGGACACTTAATCACCAAAATACTTAGAAATGGCCCAAGGGCACGTTTCCCTTTCAATCTCCCCCTTTTTGGTGATTTATGCCAACACAACAAAAAGCAACATATAGAAGTGCAACATCAATGCAAATGAGAACAAGAATTTGTTTTGATTCAAATTTGGCAAATTTGGATCATTCTTTGCCACCACTTGGTTTGTTTTTGCAAATCAAACTCAATTTCCTATCTCTAAGTGAAATTCGCTTGTTGAGGCATAGAGAAAGGTATTCCAAGAGAAATTGATCAAAGATTCAAAAACTCCCCCTTTTTCCCATAATCAAACATTCTCCCCACAAGAGACCACTTTTGTCAAGAAGAGACATTAAGAGAATTTTGCCAAAACAAAAACTCTAATTCTACTATTTTCAAAATTTCTCAAGTAGTAGCTGATCCATTTCTTGCTTTGGCCTTATTTTCTCCCCCTTTGGCATCAAGCACCAAAACGGGATCATTCTTGGCCATTTTAACCTCATTTCCTCACCAAAATTGTCAATTAAGAGCAAAAGGCAATAAGAGACATGGAGATGAACTTGGAGTAAGTTACCCTCTCATCGGAGTGCAGTGGAAGTCTTTCATGGTCCAAGTCCACCTTTCCCTTTCAATCCACCTTTGAGACTAAATCAAGTAAACTCAAGCACAAGGTTAGTCTCAAAGGGTCAAGTTGTAGCACATCTCCCCCTAAATATGTGCATCACTTGCAAATGTACTTGTGAGGTCCAGGGAGTGCTTTGTACAACTTGATCACCATAATTAAGCAACAATGCATAAAGTAACTTGATCAAAAGCATAAAACACATGTATGCTATAAATCAATCCAAGTTCCGTGAATCTAAGACATTTAGCTCACTAAGCAGCCTGCAAAAGGTTGACTCATCTAGAGGCTTGGTAAAGATATCGGCTAGCTGGTTCTCTGTGCTAACATAAAACACTTCGATGTCTCCCTTTTGCTGGTGGTCTCTCAAAAAGTGATGCCGGATGTCTATGTGCTTAGTGCGGCTGTGTTCAACAGGATTATCCACCATGCGGATTGCACTCTCATTATCACATAGGAGTGGGACTTTGCTCAGATTGTAGCCAAAGTCCCTGAGGGTTTGCCTCATCCAAAGTAGTTGCGCGCAACACTGTCCTGCGGCAACATACTCGGCCTCAGCGGTGGATAGGGCAACGGAGGTTTGTTTCTTAGAACTCCAAGACACCAGGGACCTTCCTAAGAATTGGCACGTCCCTGATGTACTCTTCTTATCAACCTTACATCCAGCATAATCGAAGTCTGAATATCCAATCAAGTCAAAGGTAGACCCCTTTGGATACCAGATCCCGAAGCAGGGCGTAGCGACTAAATATCTAAGAATTCGCTTCACGGCCACTAAGTGACACTCCCTTGGATCGGATTGAAATGTAGCACACATGCATACACTAAGCATAATATCTGGTCTACTACCACATAAGTAAAGCAAGGAACCTATCATAGACCGGTATGCTTTTTGATCAACGGACTTACCTCCTTTGTTGAGGTCGACGTGTCCGTCAGTTCCCATCGGAGTCTTTGCGGGCTTGGTGTCCTTCATCCCAAACCGCTTGATCAAGTATTGCGTGTACTTCGTTTGGGAGATGAAAGTGTCGTCCTTGAGTTGCTTCACTTGGAACCCAAGGAAGTAGTTCAACTCGCCCATCATCGACATTTCAAACTTTTGAGTCATCACCCTGCTAAACTCTTCACAAGACTTTTGGTTAGTAGAACCAAATATTATGTCATCAACATAAATTTGGCACACAAATAAGTCACCATCATAAGTCTTAGTGAATAAAGTTGGATCGGCTTTCCCAACCTTGAAAGCATTAGCAATTAAAAAGTCTCTAAGGCATTCATACCATGCTCTTGGGGCTTGCTTAAGTCCATAGAGCGCCTTAGAGAGCTTACACACGTGGTCGGGGTACCGTTCATCCTCAAAGCCAGGGGGTTGCTCTACGTACACCTCCTCCTTGATTGGCCCGTTGAGGAAAGCGCTCTTCACATCCATTTAGAACAACCTGAAAGAATGGTGAGCGGCATAGGCTAACAATATGCGAATTGACTCTAGCCTAGCCACAGGAGCAAAAGTCTCCTCAAAGTCCAAACCTGCGACTTGGGCATAACCTTTTGCCACAAGTCGTGCCTTGTTCCTTGTCACCACCCCGTGCTCGTCCTATTTGTTGCGGAACACCCACTTGGTTCCCACAACGTTTTGCTTGGGACGTGGCACCAGTGTCCAAACCTCATTTCTCTTGAAATTGTTGAGCTCCTCCTGCATGGCCAACACCCAGTCTGGATCTAGCAAGGCCTCTTCTACCCTGAAAGGCTCAATAGAAGAGACAAAAGAGTAATGCTCACAAAAATTAACTAATCTAGAGCGAGTAGTTACTCCCTTGCTAATATCACCCAATATCTGGTCGACGGGATGATTCCTTTGAATCGTCGCTCGAACTTGAGTTGGAGGGGCATGTTGTGCTTCTTTCTCTATAACATGATCACCTTATGCTCCCCCTTGATCACACGCCTCTTCTTGATGAACCTGTTCATCGTCTTGAGTTGGGAGTTGCACCATTGTTGAGGAAGAAGGTTGATCTTGCTCCTTTTGTTCCTGTGGCCGTACATCTCCAATTGCCATGGTGCGTATTGCGGCCGTTGGAACGTCTTCTTCATCTACATCATCAAGATCAACAACTTGCTCTCTTGGAGAGCCATTAGTCTCATCAAATACAACGTCGCTAGAGACTTCAACCAAACCCAATGATTTGTTGAAGACCCTATACGCCTTTGTATTTGAGTCATAACCTAACAAAAACCCTTCTACGGCTTTGGGAGCAAATTTAGAATTCCTACCTTTCTTCACTAGAATGTAGCATTTACTCCCAAATACACGAAAGTATGAAACATTGGGTTTGTTACCGGTTAGAAGCTCATACGAAGTCTTCTTGAGGAGGCGATGAAGGTAGACCCGGTTTATGGCGTGGCAAGCCGTGTTCACGGCTTCCGACCAAAACCTCTCGGGCGTCTTGAACTCTCCAAGCATCATCCTTGCCATGTCGATGAGCGTCCTATTCTTCCTCTCTACCACACCGTTTTGCTATGGTGTGTAGGGAGCGGAGAACTCGTGCTTGATTCCTTCCTCCTCAAGGTACTCCTCCACTTGAAGGTTCTTGAACTCGGACCCGTTGTCGCTCCTTATCTTCTTCACCTTGAGCTCAAATTCATTTTGAGCTCTCCTTAGGAAGTGCTTGAGGGTCCCTTGGGTTTTAGATTTATCCTGCAAAAAGAATACCCAAGTGAAGCGGGAAAAATCATCAACAATTACTAAACCATACTTACTTCCCCCGATGCTAAGGTAGGCGACGGGTCCGAAGAGGTCCATATGTAGAATCTCCAAGGGTCTTGATGTGGTCATCACGTTCTTGCAGTGATGAGCGTTTCCCACCTGTTTACCTGCTTGACAAGCTGCACAAAGTCTATCTTTTTCGAAAGTCACATTTGTTAGACCTAACACATGTTCTCCCTTTATAAGTTTGTGAAGGTTCTTCATCCCCACATGTGCTAAACGGCGATGCCACAGCCAGCCCATGCTAGTATTATCAATTAAACATGCATCTAGACCGGCCTCCTCTTTTGCAAAATCAACTAAATAAAGTTTGTCGTCTAGTACACCCTTAAAAGCTAATGAACCATCACTCCTTCTAAAGACAGACACATCTACATTTGTAAATAAGCAATTATACCCCATATTACATAATTGACTAACGGACAACAAGTTATACCCGAGCGACTCAACTAAAAACACATTAGAAATGGAGTGCTCGAATGAAATAGCAATCTTTCCTAGTCCTTTAACCTTGCCTTGATTCCCGTCACTGAATATGATTGAATCTTGGGAATCTTTGTTCTTGACGTAGGAGGTGAACATCTTCTTCTCCCCCGTCATGTGGTTTGTGCATCCGCTGTCGATAATCCAGCTTGAGCCCCCGGATGCATAAACCTGCAAGGCAATTTACGCTTGGGTCTTAGGTACCCAACTCTTGTTGGGTCCTACAAGGTTAGTAACAATGGTCTTAGGGACCCAAATGCAAGTTTTATCTCCCTTGCATTTTGCCCCTAATTTCCTAGCAATTACCTTCTTATCTTTTCTACAAATTGCAAAAGGAAGCATTGCAAGCATGATAAATTGTAGAAGGTTCATTAATTATTTTCCTAGGAACATGAGCAACATTTCTCCTAGGCATATGATGAATGACATTTTTCCTAGGCATATCTCTACCATGCACATAGGAAGAACTTGAAGCAAACATGGCATTAGAATCATAAGCATTACAACTCCTATCATGATGAACATCATAAGCATTACAACTCCTATCATGATGAACATTTCTAAAATATCTCCTATCATGGTACATGAAAGCATGGTTCTTTTGAACACTATTAGTCATAGGAGCCTTCCCTTTCTCCTTGGCGGGAATGGGAGCCTTATGACTTGTTAAGTTCTTGGCTTCTCTCTTAAAGCCAAGTTCATCCTTAATTGAGGGGTGTCTACCAATAGTGTAGGCATCCCTTGCAAATTTTAGTTTATCAAATTCACTTTTGCTAGTCTTAAGTTGGGCGTTAAGACTAGCCACTTCACCATTTAATTTTGCAATAGAGGTAAGGTGCTCAACACAAGCATCAATATTAAAGTACTTACACCTATTACAAATCACTACATGTTCTACACAAGAATTAGATTTGTTAACTACTTCTAGCTTAGCATTTAAATCATCATTAATACTCTTTAAGCTAGAAATAGTCTCATGACAAGTCGATAGTTCACAAGAAAGCATTTCATTTCTTTTAACTTCTAGAGCAAGAGAATTTTGTGCACTAACAAATTTACCATGCTCTTCATATAAAAGATCCTATTGCTTCTCTAACAATCTATTTTTCTCATTCAAGGCATCAATTAATTCATTGATCTTATCAATTTTAGTTCTATCTAAACCTTTGAATAAACTAGCATAGTCTACTTCATCATCACTAGACTCATTATCACTTGAAGAAGCATATGTAATGGTACTTCGAGTACTTACCTTCTTCTCCTTTGCCATGAGGCAGGTGTGATGCTCGTTGGGGAAGAGGGATGATTTGTTGAAGGCCGAGGCGGCAAGTCCTTCATCGTCGGATGAAGAGCAATCCGAGTCCCACTCTTTGCCAAGATGTGCCTCGCCCTTCGCTTTCTTGTAAGTCTTCTTCTTTTCCCTCTTCTTTTCTTGATCCTGGTCACTATCATTATCAGGACAGTTAGCAATAAAGTGACCAACCTTACCACACTTGAAGCAGGAGTGCTTCCCCTTCGTCTTGCTCTTGTTGGGATGCTCCTTGCGACCTTTGAGCGCCGTCTTGAAGCGCTTGATGATGAGGGCCACTTCATCTTCATTTAGCCCGGCCGCCTCAACTTGTGCCACCTTGCTAGGTAGCGCCTCCCTGCTACTTGTTGCTTTGAGAGCAACGGTTTGAGGCTCGTAGATTGGGCCATTCAATGCCTCATCAACGTATCTCGCCTCCTTGATCATCATTCGCCCACTTACAAACTTTCCAAGTATTTCTTCGGGCGTCATCTTGATGTACCTAGGATTCTCACGAATAGAGTTTACAAGATGAGGATCAAGGACAGTGAAGGACCTTAGCATAAGTCGGATGACGTCATGGTCCGTTCATCTCGTGCTTCCATAGCTTCTTATCTTGTTGACCAGGGTCTTGAGCCTATTGTATGTTTGAGTTGGCTCCTCTCCCCTGATCATTGCGAACCTTCCTAGTTCGCCTTCCACCAACTCCATCTTGGTGAGCATGGTGACGTCATTCCCCTCATGTGAAATCTTGAGGGTGTCCCAGATCTACTTGGCGTTGTCCAAGCCGCTCACCTTATTGTACTCTTCCCTGCACAAGGATGCTAAAAGAACAGTAGTAGCTTGTGCATTTTTATGGATTTGTTCATTGATAAACATGGAGTTATCCGAACTATCAAATTGCATCCCATTTTCTACTATCTCCCATATACTTGGATGAAGAGAAAACAAGTGGCTACGCATTTTGTGACTCCAAAATCCGTAGTCCTCTCCATCAAAGTGTGGGGGTTTACCAAGTGGAATGGAAAGCAAATGAGCATTTGAATTATGCGGAATACGAGAATAATCAAAAGAAAAGTTCGAGTTAACCGTTTTATTTTTCTCCTCGTATTCGTCGTCCTTTTGAGAAGAGGAAGATTCGTCGCTGTCGTAGTAGACCACCTTCCTGATCCGCCTCTTCTTCTTTCCGTCTTTCTTCTTTTGATTCGAGCCGGAGTCATTGACTTTGTCGTCCCTTGGCTCGTTGAAGATGGACTCCTTCTCATTGTCGTTGACCACCATCCCCTTTCCCTTAGGATCCATCTCTTCGGGCGATTAGTCCCTTTCTTGAAGAGAACGGCTCTGATACCAATTGAGAGCACCTAGAGGGGGGGTGAATAGGTGATCCTGTAAAAACTTGAAACTTAAAGCCACAACCTTGATTAAGTGTTAGCACAATAAAATCAAGTGGCTAAGGAGAGCTCTTGTGAACCACAAATGACACAGTGAGAACAGGCACAAGAGACACAGAGATTTATCCCATGGTTCGGCCAAGTACAAAACTTGCCTAATCCACGTTGTGGCGTCCCAATGGACGAGACTTGCACTCAACTCCTTTCAAGTGATCCAATGATCAACTTGAATACCACTGTGTTCTTTTTCTTTTACTTTTTCCCGTTTGCGAGGAATCTCCACAACTTGGAGCCTCTCGCCCTTACAATGAGATTATCACAAAGAAGCACAGATGTAAGAGTGGGAAGAGCAACACACACAAATCCACAGCAATACGCACACACATAGCCAAGACTTGAGCTCAAAATGAATAACACAAGGTTCACCACTAACACGGAGCTCAAATCACTAAGAATGTCAATTGAGTGCGCAAAGACGGAGTGTGAATGATCAAGAATGCTTAGAGTGTGCTTGGTGTTCTCCTCCATACGCCTAGGGGTCCCTTTTATAGCCCCAAGGCAGCTAGGAGCCGTTGAGAGCAATCCAAGAAGGCAAATCTTGCCTTCTGTCGACTGGTGCACCGGACAGTCCGGTGCACCACCGAACACTGTCCGGTGCAGATCTCTTTCATATTCTGGCGCAGCCGACCGTTGACGATTTGGAGCCGTTGGCGCACCGGACACTGTCCGGTGCACACCGGATAGTCCGGTGCCCCCATCAGACCATTGGCCTGGCCACGCGTCACGCGCGGATTGCGCGGCCGACCGTTGGCTCGGCCGACCGTTGGCTCACCGGACGGTCCGGTGCACCACCGGACAGTCCGGTGAATTATAGTCGTACGCTGTTGACTTGATTCCCGAGAGCGGCGACTTCGCTGCAGCCGACTCACCGGACAGTCCGGTACACCACCGGAAAGTCCGGTGATTTATATCCGTACGCCGCCGTCGAGACCCGAGAGCAGGCAGTTCACCAGACGCCAGCCTGGCGCACCGGACACTGTCCGGTGCACCACCGGACAGTCCGGTGCACCCAGACTGAGCAGAGTCTTGGCTGCTCGAGCCAAGTCTTTTCCATTTGTCTTTTCACTGATTCTAGCACTTAGACAAATATGTTAGTACACAAAAGCCAATGTACTAAGTCTAGAATCATACCTTTGTATTGATTTGCACTTTGTCCACCATTTGTCATAGTTTAACACATAACCATTTGTGTTGGACACTTAATCACCAAAATACTTAGAAATGGCCCAAGGGCACATTTCCCTTTCAGTTTTTCAGTGCTTCTAGAGCTTCAGGTGCCTCTGTGGTCCACTGAAACTTGTCCACCTTTTTGAGCAGTTTATAGAATGGCATGCCTTTCTCGCCCAGCCTTGATATGAACCTGCTCAGGGCTGCCATGCATCCAGTAAGCCTCTGTACTTTCTTCTATGATCGCCTCAAGCTGTTGAAGACCAGCTGCAAATCTTCAATGAAGTTTTCTGACTTTTCTGTTTTGATCACCACATCATTGACATAAGCTTCCACTCGCTTGCCCCAGTGGCCGGTTAAGCATGTTTGAATAGCTCTCTGGTAGGTTGCTCCCACGTTCTTGAGGCCGAACGGCATGGAGGTATAGTAGAAAGCTCCAAATGGGGTGATGAATGCAATTTTTTCCTCATCTTCTTTTGCCAAGATGATCTGATGGTATCTAGAATAGCAGTCTAGGAAGGACAACATAGAACATCCAGCGGTCAAATCAACCACTTGGTCTATTCTAGGGAGCCCGAAGGGATCCTTCAGACAGTGTTTGTTGAGATCAGTATAGTCGACACACATGCGCCAATACACTTTATTCTTTTTGAGTACAAGAACAGGATTTGCTAGCCACTCAGGATGCAGTACTTCTCTAATGAACCTTGCTGCCACTAAGCGAGCTAACTCAGCGCGAATAGCTTCTCTTTTGTCTGTCGAATCAGCCTTGCTTGGGGATACACCTTCAATTTGTGCTCAGTCAGTTCTCTCGGGACTCCCGGCATATCCGCAGGTTGCCATGTGAATACGTCTCGGTTATCTTGCAGGAACCGGACGAGCGCGCTTTCCTATTTGTCGTCGAGGCTGGAGCTGATGATGGCGGTCTTGCGTTCATCCGCAAACCCCAGGTTGATCCTCTTTGTCTCCTTAACCGGCCGCATAGAGGTCATGGCTTGAGCTTCATTCGCTGGTATAGCGAGGTCTTCCTCAGGCTTTGTGTTCGCCTGCACGGAGGAAGTCGTCGGTGGTTTAGTAGTGAGGGCCGCCTGGATAGCTCCCCAAAAGCATTCCGCGGCGCCTTGGAAGTCAGCGCGCACGGTGATGATTCCTTGTGGTCCTGGCATCTTCAATATCATGTACGAATAGTGTGGAATGGCCATGAATTTGGCCAATCCTGGCCTACCGATGATGGCGTTGTATTCGTAGTTAAAACTCGCCACCTCAAACCTCAGGAACTCGGTTCTGTAGTTTTCCGGAGTTCCAAAGGTAATGGGCATGTAGATGTGTCCGAGCGGGTATTCTCCTTCGGTCGGCACAATGCCGAAGAAAGGGGTGTCTGACTCGGTGAGGTCTTTGAGTGTGACCCCCAAGCCCAAGAGCGTCCGGGGGAAGGTAACGTTGATGCTGCTTCCCCCGTCCACTAGTACTTTCTTTACCCTGCTCTCTCGGATCACCGGATCGACGAGGAGCGGGTACTTGCTCGGATGGTCGAAGTTGAGCCATTGATCCGCACGACTGAAGGTGATTGGGTACTCTAACCACCGACAGGGGGCTAGGGCGCTGGTGGTTGCCACCAGTATCTGTCGGTCGTTGAGCTTCTGCAGCCTTCTATTCTCCTGCGACCCGTGTCCTCCAAAGATGATGTTGACCTCCCCGTCGACGCGCGGGAATGCTCCACCCCCTCCCCTTCCTGTTGTTGAGGCCGCCGGGGCTCGCCAGGCCCTCCTCATGGTGGGGGAGGTGGTAGAGGCTGGAACGGTCGGCCATTCCCGACGGAATGCTTGAAGTCTCTGTAGTTCCGCAGGGTGTGGCGCATATCCTTGTGATACGGGCACTGGGCATCGAGGATGTCGTCCAGTGTACGCTCGCCTCCGTGGGGTGCACCTCGGGCACGAGAGACGGGTGGTCCGGCGGCATGGACCTCTTCACAGGGCCTCTTCTCCCAACGCTTGTCGGGTTGCTAGTTCGCGTCGCGCCGCGTTGCTGGTGGCGCAGGTTTCGCTCCCCCGATGAGGTCCTGAGCCCGTTCGTCAGCGGTGATGTAGAGGTCGCTTCTCGAAACAGCTGTTCGGAGGTGATCGGCGCTTTCTGCAGTATGGCTCGGACGAAAGCCGAGTCATTAGATCCCCGGTAGAAGTCCTCAATCACTGCTGCCTTCAGTGACCTCGGGGATGCAATTTCTCATGGTCTGAAACCTCTTGAGGTACGACCGAAGTGTTTCATTCCCCCGGCACCTGATGGATTTGAGGTCCCATGGCTGCGCGGCTTGTTGGAGAGGGACTGAAAGTTGGCGATGAAGCGCCGATTGAAGTCGCTCCAATCATCGATGCAGTGTCATGGCAGGTGTCGTAGCCACTGCAATGCATCTTGCCCAAGAACGATGGGCAAGTATGCAGTCATCACGTCTTCGGTCGCCCCAGTGGCCCGGGCGGCGGTCGTATAGACGGCCAACCAGCGTACTGGGTCCTGCTTGGGCTCATACTTGTCGATGTCGGAGACCTTGAAGTTTGGGGGCCATTGGATGGCCCTGAGACGCGGAGTAAGCACGGATACTCCACATGTGTCCTCCTATCGTCGTTCATGGTGCCGGTCTCGGGGAGAGGAGTCGCTGATGTGTCGTCTCGACCGTCCCCGGATTGGGCCACTGGTTGAGGCTGCTACCGACTCAATCCGGGTGGCGCGACTCCGAGCCGGGACGCCATGATCCTGATCATACTCCTCCCGGCGCCTTATCTCGTTTTTGTGTTGTCGTTCGCGTGAAGCATTGATGGAGCTCCGCGCATCTCGCCGACTGTTGATGGCGTGCCGCAGATCGCTTGGGGGATGAGCGAGGGGTAGAAGGTGATTAGCTGCCCGAGTGAGTAGCCGTCGATAGCCTTTAGCATCCAGAGTCCGTGGGAGGCCATCAGCTATCCGAGCCAACACTCCTCCGACTTCACTCGGTGTGTTCATTGCACGAGCAAAGTCAGGGTTCAAGTTTCGCGCGAAGAGAGGGTTCTCTCGGCGTAACCTTGCATCCTGCTCATCTTGTTCTCGATCTCGGTCTTGAGCTTGCCGGCGGTCACGTCGGCGAGAATTCCTTCTTTCTCTAAAGACTCGTTCATCAGGGGTTTCTCCTACTTCTGAGACTTCATCTCAGGATACGGGCTGTGCTGGGTCCCGCTCCCCAGCCTCGTGATGTCGCCGAATATTCCGGCGTCTGTTCCTCCGTCGCCGAGCTTCTTGCTGGGGAGGTTGTTTCCCTGGCATGGTTGGTTCGTCGTCGGAGATGGGAGATGACTCCAATCTCCCCCCGTCGATGAAGAGGATGTCGGGGTAGAAAGGAGTTGTCGTGGTGATTAATTCCTTTCCGTCCTTCTTTGAGGGCAAAGGTGTCAGAAGGATAACTTGACGGGCCTCCATCCCGCTTGCTTATTTTTTCCTTGTAATCTGTGTCCACTCCTCTGTGGGCGAAGTGGACATCGAGGTTCTTCAAGTGAGTGGATTCCTGGCTCTCGACTTGTAAGAGGCAGTCTTCGTCTAAGGCGCAAGAGGTTGCGCTACCTGCTATCTCGTTCCGACTTTCTCGGAGATTTTTGAGGAAGACTTCTTCTCCGGTAGATCCGCTATGCGGTGCAGAATTCCTTTCTCATCTGCTACGGGCGAGATGGTCCCAAAGCAGAATACGGATCTAGGGCGGTGAGCGATCTTGCACTGGGAGGTGACAACCATTGAGCTAGCTTGGATCAACGACACACCCCCTACCTGACGCGCCAGCTGTCGGTGTTTGGAGCCCGACCGCGCACCCGGGGTTACCCCTCGAGGTGCTTTTGGGTAGGACGGTGTTGTTGACTGTAACTCAATGGTTCGTGCGAGACGCATGAGAGACGGTAAGCGATTTTCTACAGGTTCGGGCCGCTTTGAGACGCGTAACACCCTACTTCCTGGTGTGGATCTTTATGTGGTGGGTAACAAGGGAAGTCTTCAGTATGGAGAAAGCTAGTGAGCTGGGTAGATGGTCGATGAATCTGATGGGGTACCCCCTAGGCCTTATATACTTGACCGTGGGGCATTACATGCGTGTATGATGACGATGTGTACCTAAGTAATAGTGAACTGACTAAACTTATCTTCCTATAATCTTGCCGACTTATCCTTATTTTGTTCCGACGTCCGAGGGTGCTGCGCGGGAGAATCGGACCAGCGCCATGGACAATGTTTAAATCCAACAAACCGCCTGGGTCTAAGTCTGCTTCTTCCTCGTGTCGGCCCATTCCGCCAGAAATGCTCCCCTGGCCCACGAAGGGATGGCCTTGCGAGACAATAGGCCCAAAGCCTTTCGCGAGGCCTTCTTGCCTTCCAGTGGACTCGGGGGACATCCATCCCCCACAGGTGGCGAGGCGCACATGGGGCGGGAATGAGACTCCGACGAGAGCTCCACCGACTCCACCTCCGACGAGGACGCCGCCAACATCACCATCAACAAAGGCCTCCTCTTCCCCAACGTCGGCCACAAATGTCTCATGGCTAAGGACGGCAAGAAGAAGAAGGTACATTCTAGAGATACCGCTAAATACACTACATCTGATGATGAGGGTAGCTCTAGTGATGATAATAATGATGATTTAATTTCTCTCTTTGCCAACCTTACCATGGACCAAAAGAAAAAATTAAATGAATTAATAGAAACCATTAACGAGAAGGATGATCTCTTGGATGCCAAGAGGACTTGCTCGTCTAAGTGACCATTTGAGAGATGGAAAGGGTTGGAATAGACCCGGCCTTTGTGGCCTCCTCAACGGGGACTAGATTCTTGGAACCGAACCTCAGTAAAACAAATCACTGTGTTCACTTGCATTGATCTTCGTTTGATTTGTTTGCCCTCTTTCCTCTATCTAAAGTTTTCTTGCTAATATTGATTTGAGTTTGCTCCCAAACATCATCCGCATCAATTGAGCAACTCTTAGCAAGAGAAACAATCTTCCGCACTCGAATTTAATTCTAACGCTAACCTCGACCTTAGTGTGTGTTTAAGTTTATAAATTTCAGGTTTCGTCTATTCACCCCCCTCTAGGCGACTTTCAACAATACATTTGAGAGTATGACAAATACGTATGTACAAAAAATAAAAAAATGTCTCTAATATAGATATTTGCATATAGAGGACGTTGTTGGAGAGGAAGAAGATATAGAGAATGTAATCTTTTAGAGAAAACTGTAAATGACGAATATAGAGGATGTTGCTGTGGACACACTAAGGCTGACTGCAACAGAGCAGACATCCCGCCATGCAAAGGCAATTTGCCTGTTCATACGACACTGTAGGCCTTCCAACGAGGCAACTATACGCGGCAGCAAAAATAGCAGCCAAGAGAGAGGAAAGGTAGAATGGCTGCCGCGACACACGCTAGCCAATTTGATTTCTGTCTCTGACTAATTGACCCCATGTGAATCTGTTATGTATGGCTCACTCTCACCCTTCTTTTCTACGTGTGATGTCCAGCTATTTTGTATGGTCTGTTGCAAAGTTAAGATTTTTAGCTTGCCAACCAAAATTGCATGGGCATGCAAACACCCGAATAGCTAACCAATATGGTTGATATCTGTTCGAGGGAGTCTAAGGCTCACTCCGACGGACCAGCCAACCGGCCAAGCAAAGCTAAAATAGCTGCCCTGAAGCCACTGTAGCAGTACAATCCTTTTTCCAACGGAGCAGCTAAACGAGCCAGGCAAAATGGAAGGCAGGAGAGAGAAAAGCCATATTGCCTGGTACTGTGACCGGCAGCTAAATTCTTCGTTCTTGACTGACCATTGGGTCCTAACGTCTACTCCATTCCAGCTGAACGTATGAATGGAAGACAGGAGAGAGAAAAGTCATATTGCCTGGTACTGTGACCGGCAGCTAAATTCTTCGTTCTGGACTGACCATTGGGTCCTAACGTCTACTCCATTCCAGCTAAATGTATGGATGACTATGCTATTGTAAAGATCTAACGTATGACTGGGCAGGTAAACTACAGACACCAGCCAAAAGTATATATGGCTGCCCAATTTGCATTCCTCTTGTTGGAGTGAGCCTAAGCCGTTGGAGATAGCATCAGTGACAGTGATGCCACACGGCAATTTTAGCCGCAACGCTCCAGCTGTACCGCGAAACAAAATTTCTTTACTTTTCTTCGACCGTCCTACCCTCTCCGCTGTCCGCTCCCCTCGCCGGCGCCGCCGCGGCGGCGAGAAAGACAGAACGCGCTCCTCTTCCTTCTCGACTCGATCTGCCCCTTCCAGCCCGCTCGCCCCTCATCGAGCGGCCTCCGTAGCCCTAGGTGATCCGCGCCTCCTTTCGCCGCAGCGGAACAGGACGCCTGACCGTCGACCGTCGAAGCGATTCCTCTCTCGCGGGCGTCCTCGTCTCGCCCTCCTCGCCTCCTCGGTGCCAGTGGGTCGGCGCGGGGAGGCATCCGTCCGGGCTACGGTCGATTTGTTCTCCACTTGGTAAGGATCAAGGAACCCTAACTTGTCTTGTTGCTTCTATGGATTGATTTTTTGTATGCTGCGACCTGTGAGAATCAAATCCAGTAGCTTAGTAAAATTTCCGAAGAAATTAAATTTGTATGCCAATTGAAGTAAGGTCCAACTGGATCCCCACGGCTACACGTTCTTTGCTGTGCTCGTGATATATTGTTCTTGCGGTGCAGCAGCATCTTCATCTATGTATATGATAGACCTGCTCTATATGTGGACGTTACTAGTTTGGTACACAGTTAAAAGTCTGGAAGGATCAGTTTATGCTTTATTGCAGAGTGTGGACAATTCTAATTTATGTTCAGTGGGATATGTATACTTGCCCACGCCTGTTGACCTATTTGTGACAAATTGCTTATTAACTCATCCATGCAGTGAAAGGGCCTTTAGCTGAGTTGGTTAGGTCTAAGTAGTTAAAAAAAATCCTCTCGTTTGTCCCACGCCAAAGCACAGGTCTAAGACCTAGGTCTGGTTGCGGTCGTTCTCACATGAGCTACAATGTTGCTATGTATGGGTGGGATAGGGGTTTTCTCGACCCGTGTGGGAAGGCCTTCTTCTGAATACAATGCTCGTGCGTTGTCTTACCCTCGGCAGGTCGAGTTTTTTTAACTCATCCATGCAAATTAACCTATTTTGGACAAATTGCTTTATTAATTCGTTGCTTGATTCAACTCTTCTTTCATCACAATAGCATCACCACTATTAGTTATTTCAAAAAAAAAAAATCTGGGGTTTTCAAATTAAGCCCTTTTGCCACATTTGATACTTTCATTCTTGATGAGCAGTTTTAGACACTTCTTTTTGGCTAATAATGCTTTGATAAGTTGTTTTATCATGATGGAAGCATATATATGGGGCACCTGTACTCCATTATTGTAATTACTCGTCAATGGACTGTTCCTTGAATATCTATTTTCTTAGTGTTTGTGTTATAATTTGTGAGTTGTATTGGATCCCATGTATGTTCAGATCATTTGTGAAGCTATATTTGTGCCGTTCACATTAGTACATAACCTGGTAACAAAAATAGCATACTCCAAACAATAGTGTACGGTTCCTTCGCAACCAGTGTTGCCGTGCTTGTCAGCCTGTGCATGGTTCAGATCTATGCATCAACTTTGTCACGTCAGTCGTCACTACGGTGAATGAGACTGTTTGAATCGTACACCTTCGCACCTGGATAATGGCTGTGAATGATATCCAATACTTTTGCATGGTCTATGAAATCACTGGGCTTTGCATTATAGTATGACAATTTTTTTATTATTGTTTTTAATGTTATCTTATTTTTCTAATTACTAAATATTTCATTTCTGGATTGCTAGCTGTTGAACTTTAAATAGACAATGGATCTGGAGACAGAAAATCGTCTTGCTTCTTTACTACTTGAAGAGGCCCGAAGATTACAATTAGAGGCTAACAGGGAAGGTGTTCAAGCATATCTGCGAAAACCTAATGTTAGGCATCGTCCAAACTCACGGTTCCTCACAGCCACAGTTCGTGGAGTTCAGCAAGGTTAGCAATATGCAGTGAATTATTGTTGTCACTTGTTTTCTATATTTTCTATTTTCTTTGAGTAGATCTTGTAGAACAAATCTCTACTATATTTCAGTGGGAGTTTCTTCGTCCGTCTCTACCGTCGCGCTTAGCTTCTGCGTCCGCCCACCAATTAAAATTGCTGCCCAGCAAAAACAAAGCGCAGGGACACGAGGAATCGAACCCAGGCCAACCGCCACACTATAGAACCAATTGTTGAGGATAGATACTGTAAATATTGTTAATACAGAAACCGTAGTAGCACACAGGCAACTGACTAGTCAACTTTGAAAAGACACTTGACTCATGTAATCCTGTAAAAAAATGAACTTGGCTCTTGTGAGTATATTGTCTTGCGTTCTTAGGTAAAAAGTATACTGGTCTGACATCGCTGTTTTTTAATGACATAATAATCAACATTAGAAAGCATGTTCAGCCGTGTAATCATTCTTGTGACTATTGACCTTACATTCTTAGGGGGGGGGGGGGGGAGTATACTGACCCTGTGTCACTAATTTTGTAATGACGTGAAGTAGAACTTTCGTATTTTGTTCCGAGTTGAAATAAGCTGTATGTCCTGCAGCAAATCGTGTTGTGGAGGTCAATGAAATGTGGCGTGCCAGGGAAAAGGAACTGGAGTTGGAGTCAAAAATGAAAGGCAGAAGTAGCAGAAGTAAAGATCATGGTGATTTTAGAGGTGAGAAGCGCAAAAGTGAAAGAAACCATAGCTCCAGCTCAAGGATTGAACAAGAAGGGACCACTTATGATACTTCATACTCAGACCAGGAGGATGGTCTCAGGGATGATGAAATTGAAAGATTTCTTTATTCAAGGTTAGTTAGAATGCTATTTAATTTTCTTTTATATGCAAGAAATGGCCATTTCTTTCTCGTTGTAACACCTGCCATATATAACTTAGGGCTGATTTGGTGATTAGGGATCCCTAGGGGATTCATGGGGGAGGAATCCCCTTGCCATTCAATTTTGAATAGCAAGAGGATTTCTTCCCCTCGGGATCCCCGGTCACCAAATCAGCCCTTAATATTGTTTTTACCCCTGTTCTCATGATCTGTATATAGTACCACTACCACATTATTCTATCGATAAGTGCTGGTATCCTATTATGTGGCATATTGAAATCTGTTTATGCTACAAACATTTTCATTTGTTAACTATTTCCCTGATTTTAAAATACCATTGGTTGTTGCTAGTATATTTACTGTTGCTGTTCTGTTAGGGCGAAGCGAGGACGTGGGGCTGTTGGTTCCAGGATGGACGAGCCTGGTCCATACCTTGATTCTCTGTCCCATCATCAGGACAATGGACCTAGCCCGGACATACGTGTGGAAGAAAAATGGGAACGCAGAGTACAAGGCCCAGAGAAGCCTCCATTTTGGGGATGCAAGTCTCTTGATGGTCATTGGCGCTTGGGCACATTGGATGGAAGGCCATCAAGCTCTGAAGCTCAGAGCAAAAAAGAAAAGAAAAGTAAGCTGGATAAAAAGGATAAGATAGAGAAAAGGAAGGAAAAGGGCAAGAAGAAATCCAAACATCGCCACCACCGCCATCGCAGAAGCAGCAGGAGTGAGTGAGTGATGTTGCCTGTTAGCAGAACAGAAAAAAATGGACACAACGGTTCTGCCATGGCCATGAGACAAGCTAGCTGACTGTTCCTGTGTCTTGAAACCTGTATTGTATGGAAACGGGATATTGTGTAGGCTTATACAATACAATGTTGCGATGTCACATCGTTTGTTGAAGTTTTATCACTTTGATTAACATCTGCAACAGGAGGGTGTTTTTTCTTCTCTTTTTCCTATACTATATTGGGCGTCGAATATTGGAGTCCGAGGAGCCTGTTCTTCAAGCAGGGCAGCCTGTCAGTTGGGGTTTGTAGCTGAATAAAACTGTATGGATGCGTAGGCCATCAATAGCTCTTAGTCATATTAGTGCACATTTTCTATGATCATGAGGATAAGGAGTTACTTCTCAGGTTCCATCGAAAAGAGCACTGATGACTGAGGTGAAAAGGGCTTAAGATTCACAGCATGTCGTAATCATGCTTTGGGGTGTCATGAACCAGTCGCCTTCTAAAGCTGATCCAACATGGGCATTTTTCTGCTTCATGGGACATTGCGCTAAGTTGGGGCTAGTTTGGATGCACCCAATAGTCTGAAGGCGTGTGTGGCGCCACGCCAGGCCTAAGTTGCGGCGGCCGAATCGGCCGCCACAACTGCGGCGGAAAGGTGCTGCCGGTGGCGGCGGCTTAGGCCAGCTACCAAACACGCCCTGAATACACCTATTTGCCACGGTGATTGGAGAGGATTGAGAATAAAATTAGTTTATTTCATCCTCAATCTCCATGGAAAATTATGGATCCAAACTAGCCCTTAGACGGAAGAAGATACATTCACCAAGGCTTCATAATATGCCCAAAACATCAAGAATTGCATAGTTATCAGATTTACAGTTGTAGGCTTAGCTGAGTACTGATTGTCAACTCAAATGCGACGCTATAAATTTGGCACCAAATCCTACTAGTTAAAAAGGAAAAACCAAATCTGTTGAGCAAAGAGCTCCGTAATGATGCCTAAATCTAGACCCTGTCCGATAATCATCCAGATTTTGTTCGGTTATTCCTATTCTATGGAAGTTTGAGGGAAATTGAAAGGATTAGAAGAGATTTTGACTTGCTAAGGTCTTGTTTGGTTATTTCTATTTTACATAGGTTCGAGAGAAATGGAAAGGATTAGAAGGGAAGGTTTGAGAGAAATGGAAAAGATTAGAAGGGATTTTGACTTGTTAATACTGTGTCTAGCAGTTCACTCGTATAGTTATCTAAAACACTATTTTATTCTGCAATGTCCGTAGAATAAAGTTTAAATATAGGAATGAGTAAGTAGCCTAACAACAACTTGTTCATTCGTAGTGTGGAGTTTAAATATAGAAATGAGTAAGCTGTTAGGATAGCCTAAGAACTTGTCTAGTTACAATAAGGACCCGATGATATTAATCTTTTCTATTTAATTTTGATTAGCAAAGGATTTAATCGCCTCCCCAATAGTTCAAGCCCTTCCTAATCGAAGAAGACCTAAAGATTTAAGCCAACTCAATCCGTTCCATTCCATATGGATTAAAATTAAAACAAACAGACACGGCTTGATGTACTGGACTAGAGGGCTTGATGCACTCCCAAGATTGAGAAAACACAATGCCTAGAAGAGAAGGATCCTGTAGCATCATCATTCATTACATTAATGCCCTGATTGGTTCTCAGGAGTTGAAAAGTAACCTAATAATAAAATGAGAAACAATTTCTAGATATTTGTTTCAATTAATGTGATCCAAACAGGCATTAATAGTAATATACATTGAGAAGGATAAACTGTTACGAAATTCCGAGTACAAAATATTGAAAATGTCAGCATACTAAGCTGTACCAAACGGCAAGCCACCTCCCAGTCCCATGTGTTCAATCCCGGTGACGAATTCACTGCCACACAATAGACCTCTACCTCTAAACTAGTTCTTGGCGCCTCAAAACTGTACTCCGCTAACCTTACCGAGCTGCCTGCTGAGCTGGCTCCACGATGTTCTTTGCGAGCATGTAGGTCCGCATGTTAAGGCCCTTCATGGTCTCGATAATCTGCTCATGCCTGCATAAAGATGTATTCCCCCATAAATACATGGTGCAAACGAAGATAATTGTATTCCCACTACAGGCAAATCATCATAATTCAACAACTAGATTGCATAGTCCAAGTAGGAACAAGTGTAAAGAAAAAGGGAATGCATTCTATGCATAAAACTATATTCGTGTACATACACAAACTCAATCTGAACTCTTCGTCAAAAATCTTCCCCTTCCTGCACACCAGCTACATATTTGCGACCCCCCCCCCCCCCCGCCCATCTCAGCTGAAGGTTGCTAGACAAAGGGCTCAGATTGAGTTTGTGCATAATACACGCACAAAAGGTGGTCTTGACTTACACATTGATGTGATTGGTTGTCATGATAAGAGTTCCTGACACTGAATCGATCCTTGCATCCAGTTTTGAGCTCCTAACCAAGTTCATTATCCACAACTCGGCCTCATCGTAGCTCATGTTCAGCCTCTGAGCAAGCATGCTGTACATTGCAGTAACATCAGAGCATCAAATAGATCAGTTCCCAGCCAAGTTGCTGTATGGTCCATAAAATACTGGGTGCAAACCAATACGTGCTAATTGCTATTAAAATAGAAATATTAGTGGGCTTGAACCCTGAGAATGCTATGATTGATCAAATTTAACAGATTTAGGCCTTATTCGGTTATTCCCGTCACACATGGATTGGATGAGATTGGAAAAAATAAAGAAGTTTGCCTTGCTTGGGATTTAAACCCACTCAATCCCACTCAATCCATATGGATTGAAAGCAAACCGAACAAGCCCTTAGTAAAAATGAATGCTGGCTCCCAAATTGTGCAGCCAAAACACAATGTGAATTACTTATAACACATAGGACATTACATATTTACATTATTGTGGTCAACAGACCTGAATCATCTACCTATATGATACAGAAAGTAGGAACAGAATAGGTAAAATTGACAAACAGTTTAGAACTGGAAAGCAAATTACTCCCTCTAGGTCCAAATTATAGATAGTTCTGGACAAGGTTTGAGTCAAACTTATAAAACTTTAGCTACAAATACTGTTTTGTTATTTAATTTTGAAACCTAATAGTCATATGCACCGATTTGTCTTAAAAATACTTTTACAAAAGTATAAATATATTAAGAGTTCATTTGTATTTTAACAAAAAAAATTGGTCAAAGTTATATTTTGAAGACCATCTCTTGTCCTAAAAGACTTATAACTTGGACCTGGAGGGAGTAGTGACAAAAAACATGTCAAAAAACATGTCATCCACTAAATTGTTGCAGAAAGAGAAAAATTTCCACCCATTGCAGTGCGTAGAGTCATAAACACCCACCTGATATCAATGCACCGATGGATACGGCAGTATGTCTCGAAAATAAACAGTCGGGCATTTTCAAGGAACTCAGCTCTCAAAGGAACAGTGACAAAATTTCCCTCTTCAACGCGCTTGCCCAGGAAAGGATCATTCAGTATAACCTAGAAAAGTAGACATTAGAACATGATAATGTACATTAACAACTTTATAGCATATAACAATTATTATTGCTGATTTTTGGGAGGAATGGAGGATAATGCTATTGTCACAGCACAGTCCAATGCGGAATTAGATTCAAGCATGTTGTGAGACCTAAAACCCTTAGCTCATTTAAGCTTCCCTATAAATAGGCTATTATTATACAGATTCCGCAGGATGACATCCCTGATGCATATGACACATCCAAAAAATAGGTAAACTTTGGATTATCAAGAATAAACCATTTTACTGGGCAACATTTAAACAATTGATGGTTAAGGATCATTTTACATAAAGTACATTTTGAAAAAAAAACTTTGCCGTTCAAGGTTTTCCATATTTCAAGAAGCACACACGTGGGAAGTTTAACAAATTTCAGGCCTTGAAGATTGCAGAAAGCAGCCTCGAAGTTACCTGCTCACACTCCACGAGTTTCTGTTGAGCACCATCAAAATCATAGTTGACATATAAGCATTGCAGAAACTCAGTTATGGGATCCTTGTAGCTATGCTGCTCCTGCTGAATGACCTTAATCAACTCTTTAAGCATATTCCTTCTCCTTTTGTTAACAACAACTGCAGTAGCTAGGTATCTCAGAAGATGGTGAGCATTTGTCTGTATAGCATTCAAGTACCTGCAAGGGAAACAAATGAGTATGCAAATTTACTGGTATATTCTGAACATTTATAACATTAAACATCAATTCAAAGACAAAAAATAGTAGTGACATCATACTGGATTACAGTTATAAAAAAATTGAATCTGAATCAAACTCAGTTTTTTTTTTCTGGAGAAAGAAACGATTATAAAAACCTACTAGTGGAAAACAGTGTAGTTTTAGACTTCCATGTATACCACCTAATACATTTATGAGGAAGAACTCCAACTGAAATAAAGCATTCACTATTCACTAATTATTGAATCGAAATATCAATGTGCATCTAAACAAAAATAAGGAAATGTGGAAGTATATTTTAATATCTTGAGAACTGTTGATAATAAGTTGTTGCTTCCTAAACTACTATTGCCAGAATGCTACAAATCACAAATCATAATTTTATGTCAGCATACGACGAGTCTTGAGATTTTAACAGACAAACCTGTCCTGGAAGAACAGATCAATGATCCCATTTCTACCATTTTCATGGTTAAAGAAGATGAACAGAGCCCAATGCATCAGCCATATCCTGTTCTGGAGCTGATTCAGAGGTGATGAGAAGTTCTGCCAAAAGATAAGGAAGGAACAAGGTTACTAATATAACATATACAAAGAGCAAAGAACACACTACGAAACATTGATGGTAGAACCTTTGAATCAATTATTTCCTTCAAGCGGTTGAATTCCTCCAAAGCCACATCCCAGTTCTGCATTAGGATTTCTGCTGCTAGCTTTCCCCAGAGGGCACTCACACTTCGCTCAGTATCTGTGCACAAAGCACGATACTGGTACAGGTACTCAGCAGCCCAGGAGTAGTTACCACACTCAAACTGAAATTTGGCATACTGATACAGAGCTTCAATCTGGTCAGGACCAATCTGCATTGTTAAACAAGGATTTAGTTCGTTAGCATTTAGCACAGAAGAGGCTATAACAATAAAAGTGCACAGCTTCAACATTCCATCTGAATTTTGATCTTAGTTAATGTGCACTGTGCTTTCTCGACAGTGCTCCAGCAGCAAAAACTCTGACTCTGAATTGTCCCTTACTGCAGAGTTGAAAGAACATAGACTTCAACTAGGCTCAATTTGAAAGCACTTTTTGGACTATACGATACAAGGAAATCAACTACGATCCTAGGAAGAATTACATGTCTAGATTTTAGGACACCTGCTAGAATACATATAACATACTGAATTATGCATAGTACCAAATAAAGCATATCTCACAATGTACTTATGTGATCCATAATGTGGGAGCTAAAGTCAGCAGTCAGCCAATTCAAGATTCCTCACAACATGCCAACATACTGCAGAACTAGGACCAAATCACTTGTATGATAATGATATATGTAACCACATTTAGCAACGGTAAGATCGATTCACCATATGAGCAAATCCGTTTCAGGATTTTTAGTGACACACAAATCCATAGCTTCGTAACAACGTCTGAAAACGCTCCAAAACACGGAATTCCACCAACCTAACTAAATAAAGCACGCATATATATATATATATATATCTTTAACAAAAACAAGGCAGAAGCAGACCTGGTATCTCTCCTGGAGCATGTGGATGTTGTACTGTTTGTCGGGCCTGAGCTCCTGCACGAGCTGCGGGTTCTGGAGGAAGGCGACGAGCGGGGCTGCGGCCTCGTCGAGCGACCTGAGCCTGGAGACGACCTCGGAGCGGCGCTTGACCATGTCCTCGGGAACGTCATCGGTGCCGTGGAGGGACTTGTGGATGTCCATGGCGTAGTCGACCATGTTGGTGCCGCTGAGGAGGCGGATCTTGGCCTCCAGGATCTCCGGCTCCGAGTAGAGCTGCCGCTCCTGGAGGAACTCCAGCAGCGGGAAGACCAGGTGCCGGTCCAGCTGCGCCGCCATCAGCGCCGTGAGGTCGTGCTCCGCCATGGCTGGTGCTTCAAGCTCTCTTAGCTGCCTCCCGCGTGCGGCTAGGATTAGGGTTCCTTTCGGGTTTGAGGGGGTGGGGAGCGGGGAGGAAGGAAGCGAGGAGGGCAAGGGAGTTATTTGTAGACATAGCCAAACGGGCCGCCCGGCCTGGCCCGGTCCGGCCCGGGCCCGATGACCGCCCGGCCTGGCCCGGTCTGGCCCGGGCCCGATGAAGCCAGGCTCACTAGGCACGGTTAGAAAACTGGACCAGACCATCTAAGTCCGCGAGCTCAATTTGTTGTCCGAGTCCGGCCCACAGCGGGTCTAAATGGGTCGAACACGAAAAAAACGGGGCGAAAGCGGGCCGATAAGTACGTTTTAGTGCAAAAAAGCGGGCTTAGAGGTAAACAGGTCATGTCGGACTAGCCTACCGTGTCTAGTTTCCTGTTCGAGCCTGTTCCGCTTATTCGTGCCAGGCCAACCCAGACCCTATATAACCGAGTCGTGTCGGGCTCAAATCGGGCCCAAATAGCGGACTTCGTATCGGGCTCGCATACCTCGTGCTTATTGACCATCTATAGTTATTTGCCCATTCGCTATTATTAAATACGGGCTTCGCCCAAATGCCATCATAAAATTAGGTTTCGCCACTATGCCATTTTTAACCATCGTTCCACAAACAAAATTTAGAATTATACCAATCCAGTTCAGTGCCATTATCAAACTAGGTCTAAACGCTAAAATGCATTTTGTTGTTTAATAAGATGAAAAATGATCAATTTCCCTAACTGTTGCCTCATGCCGTATAATAAACTTGCTCTCCTCTCTCCTCGCGGCATGGATCGCTCCGCCGCCGGCGTCTGCCATGGAGGACTTCGCACGCGCGGTGGAGGGCGGGGCTCAAGCTGTCGTAGCTCGTGCTCCCGGGAGGGGTGCCACTGCCGCGCCCGCCGACGGGGATGGAGCGCACTGCAGCCGCTGTGCTCCGCCGCCTGCGGCCCCGCTCGATGCGGCCATCGTGCCCGTGCTTCTCCTCCGCGGCGGCGACGACCACCACCTCGTCCTCCTCGCGGCGTACTCGCACTCTCGTAGAGGTGGCCACGGCTGGAGAAGACGACGAACGCAACCTTGGCACGGGAGCTGGGCTACGGCACGTGTCGTTCGCGAGGACGATGGCGGCCAACTCGGTCAGCACCGCGACGGCGAGGTAGGGTGCGTTTGGTTGTAGAATGGAACGATACCTTGTTTGGTCAGAGTTAAAGATTAGCACAGCCTTAAAATTGAAACGCTGTTGTCCTGAAACCGAACGCATCTTTGCGCGACAGCAGGATGTACTGACGTTCTTTGTCGTCCCTCCAATTTTTAAGAGATAACTGGAACAACACTGTAATAATTCTGTCCCAACTTTTTAACCAAACAAATTTATTTGAAGAATTGCAATCAAACATATGACTTGACGTTTTAAGGCCGCAGGCCCAAGCACAACGCAGCTCACGTTTTGAGCTCGTGTGTTTAACTGTTTACGCCGCGCAAAATTCTCGCAAAAGAAAGCAGCGGTGTGTCAGTGTCTGCAGTGGTTCTTATCTGCAGCTCTTTTTGCCGCCCGATAATGCGCGTTGCCGGCTCCCAGCTTCCCCTCCCCACCACCACCCCAGCCCGCCGGCGACGGCGAGCCTCGGCGCCGCCCACCGCCGCGCCGCGGCCACCCCCGAGAGCGCTCGCCGCCATACTGCGCTCGCGCGTCATCGCGTGCCTCCGCGCGCAAGAGTAAGGGCCTCTCGCCGCTCCTCGAGTCCCTCTAGACCGCTACGTGTTCGGCGACAGTCCTCGCCAAAGCGGAAACGACTCGCTGGTCAACTTATATGTTCCTTCTTGGTTTCGAACCCCTTGCAGCAGCGAGACGGCGTTGCAGGCGGCTCACGCGGCTGTCCACGGCGGCATTACCGTGGTGAGTTTGTTGCTCCTTTCACCTCTGGTCCCTTGTGTAGGTCGGTGCATCATGCGTGCGTGGGTGTGTCGGATGGTTCGTGGTGAGTGAGTGTGTCTGAATGCTTGGTACTCGCGTGACTTGGAGAAAATTGGCTATTTGCCATTCTAAAGAGCGTGCTTGGGGACTTCAACATTGGAATGACTGCAAAATTGACATCTGGAAGATGTGCAGTTGTGCACTTTGATTCTACTGCCATAAGTTCCTACTTAGCTCAATTTTTCACGTTATCTCCTAGTCACAGCCATGCGGAACAACGAATTTGTCCTCTTTCCAAAATCAATCGTGCCTGGGACAGCCGGCTGGGCTACCGGGTTATCAGATGCAGCTGCATGCTGTTGAGGCCCTCGGTACGGTAGCAGTGCCGGGCTGCCGGCCTCAGCTTCAAGTGTGCGTTGGGTAGATATCATCTACACTCGATCAGAGGTAGAGATGGCCAAACGGGCCGCCTGGCCCGGTCCGTTTTGAGCTTGGCCCGCTAGGCACGGTTAGAAAACCGGGTCAGGACATCTAAGTCCGCGGGCTCGTTTTCCTGTCCGACTCCGGCCCGCTGCAGGCCTAAACGAGCCGGCCCGGCCCGGTAAACACAGAAAAAGCGGGCCGAAAAACGGGATAAGCGAGCCGGAAAGCACGGTTTAGTGCAAAAAAAAGGGCTTGACGGGCTTAGAGGTAAACGGGCCTAGGCCCAGGCAAAAAGAACCGGAACCGAGGAGCCGAACCGAAATAACCGAGAATCGAAACCGAACTAACCGAACCGAAGAAACCGTTATGAAATTCGGTTCTGGTTTTTTGAGAACCAAAATAAACGAGATATTTTCGGTTCTGCACTCCAAAGAACCGAAAAAACCAAAAGAACCGAAAAAATTGAAAGTACCAAATTCAATTTGTTACATGTGTTTGTAACTTCAGATGTTGTTTTATCGACTTATGTTGAACTTGGTAGCCCATGTATTATCTATGAAATTCTTGGCATTGTGCACTTGTGGTTGTTTGTGGGGAGATGCTGCTGAAATTTCTCACAAAAGTTGTCGTTATTCAGAATTTTAGGGTGGCTGTTACAATTCGGTCAGAACCGAAGAACCGAGAACCGAACTAGTCGGTTCTGGTTTCTTTATCTTGCTATTTCGGTTCTAGTTTTTGAAGAATCGAATTTTTACAAGAACCGAGGAACCGAACTGAACTGAAGAAGCGGATGCCCAGTCCTAAACGGGATGTGCCGGGCTAGCCCGTCGTGCTTAGTTTTCTGTCCAGGCCCGGCCCGCTTATTCGTGCCGGTCTGGCCTGGGCCCGTATAAAAGCGTGCTGGACCGGGCTCGTACCGGACCAAAAAAACGTGCTTCGGGTCGGGCTTTCGTGCTTTCTGTACATCTATAGTCAGAGGATCTAGCCGAACCTCTCGCGCGCGTCCTAATCGAGGGTGCAGCAACTATATTGGTTACGAAGGTTTTTCTTCACACCGCATAAATAAATAGGAACGAGGGACGACACGCGAACTAATATTCACTATACCTCCTTGCCCACACATACCTAACGAGATTTGATCTATCTCTACGAGGAAGTAAGGGGAAGGCCGCCATCGACACCGACCACCGAACTTCAACCCCCATGGCGACTTCTCCAAATCCCAAAGGTATGCATCTAAGATTCATACATTCTAGTGACAAGAGAAGTGGGTTAAGATCATAGAATCCTAGCAGTGGCAGCAGAGCCAAGTTTGGTTCTATGAAACCTAACCCTAGAACCCTAACTCTTCCGGTTTTAGGATTCAGTCGAGTCCCTTTTGATCTACAAGAAATAGGAGGGGAAAGGATCACTCATACGGCCAATGTTGAATCCTAAGTCGAACTCCAAATACCTAAACCCTAACTCTAGTTCCTTCCCACTCAAGACGTAAAAAAGATAGGATGGAGTATTAGTGTTACCTCGTTGTACGGAACGACGATGGCGAGGGCATGAGGCGTCGTGGCTACTACAACGTGTGCACATAGTCATCACTCGTGGGACTTAGGGATGGTGGTGTGCTCACCATCGGGTGTGTGCGTGCACCAGCGAGGGGCCGCGCAGGCCGCGTTGGTGCTCCATACTGGCTCTCCCTCTCATCGAAGTTGGAGAAGTGGAGGAAGAGAGGGCTCAGGGAGGAGAGAGTAGAGTGAGCTACGGGGGAGGAAAGAAATGAACTAGGGTTTGTGAGGGTCGGTGAAATTCTCGCCTTTTATACTCGGATGCGAGGAGCAATGGCCATCAGATCGCAGTCAATGACAAAAATCGAGCGAAAGGGGAGCAGACTAGATTTTCGGCCTAGGCGGGTGCACCCTTTTTCGACCCAGACACAAGTTGCGGCCTGGGACACGGGAGGGCGTGTGGGGAAGACCGACCGACCGACCGTATTGGGTAGCTATGTGGGCCAATTTTGGTCAAGCACATTGTTCTCCTTTTTATTTAATGTTTCCTTAAGTGTAATAGTTACGTAAGTAGCCAATTTTCTCTGTGACTTGAAGCACACTAACACAAGCCTCCATAAAATGATTATTCATTTCTGCCTAGTTTGTGACATTGAATAATCCTTGGAGCGGAGGCTGTGTGTTTATTAACACTACATTCAAGGTTTGCTTTTTATAAACCATACTACTTAGCTACATTATGAATAATTGTTGTTTATTAGTATGTAGTGCTGTTTTAATCAGCATTTATGATTCGTGTTGCTAACAAGTATTCAATGTGTTGTCCAGTTGGAGGTTGTCATGACGACTCCGGGAGTGCTCGAGGTGGTTCAATTTCTTCTCTGCAAATTTGGCATGAAAGATTTTTTATGCTGATTGCTAGTTTCTGTACTGATTAATAAGCATTCATATTGTAGGTTATTGAAGATCTTTGCAGGAGTTATCCTTCTTTAACATTCGGGGTAAGTCAATGTGACATTACTCTTTATGTTTTCTAGTATACTTGTCTGTCTGTATGGAGTTCAATGCCAAGGCAGGATCAATGATAAGGGGAGCAAAATACTGCAAAAATATTATTTGATGAGGGTGATAAAAAATGCGACAAAGCCAGTAAAATATGCTTGAACTAAGAGGGCTGAATTTTAAAAATTAGGATCATATGGAGACCTGCCAGAACACCCCTCCCACCATCTACTATCTTGAGATCGTGTGTTTTCAGCTGTTCCAACAGCACTATATTATAAGTGAATCTGTTCAGTGTTATTACGAACCTTAAAGAGGTACACTTTTTCGCTCTCCAAATACCAGGTCCTTCAGTTAGGCTGACATAGCAAGCTGTATAATGTGTATGTGTTGCACAAACTTGTTTCAACAAAATGGAAGTTACATGCTTCTATACCTGACCTGCACAATGCACTGTAACTTCAACTGTTGAGAACATTGCGAGTACCTCATGGTACATGCCTATTTTTTTACCTTGATTGTGCTTCTATTCAGGTTGGCACGGTCTTAAATGCTGCTGATGCAAGGAAAGCTATTTGCGCTGGTGCACAATTTCTTATGAGTCCTGGCACAGTCCTGGTAAGCGTCCATCTTATTACAATTATAGCTTTGTTTATTTCATCTTAAACGTGCATTTCTTCATTTAAAATCACCCGTTGTAACTAGATGCCGATTGGATCATGAAGATTGTGTTTGTTTCAGGACATACTTCATGATCTTAAAGAAAGTAATGTTCTTTATATTCCAGGAGTGCTGACATCAACTGAAGTATGTATCACATCACATGACATGTGTAAACTTCCATATATTCAGTTAAAGCAGTTCTGAGTTAAGCAAGCATCTTTGTGTTCTTTGATTTATTTTCTCTCTGGTATTCACAGGTTTTATCCGCTTGCAGTGCTGGTGCAAAAGTTGTCAAGGTTTCATAACTGCACATTGTTCTCGTAGGCATGTTTACTTTGTGGACTGGTCAAAAAAATAAATTTACATAAACCACTACAAATGATCTGTTTGTTCAAATGATGTTGAACAAAACAATTTATTGTACAGTTTCGATTGCCTAATCAGTAATCAAATGTATTTGTGTTTCTAGGTCACTTGACATTAACTGGCTCGTGTGATCTAATTTAACCAGGTGTACCCAGTTTCAGTCATGGGTGGGGAGATGTACATGTCAGCTCTGAAGAAACCATTTCCTCTTGTACCAATGGTTGCTTCTCAAGGAATTAAAATCGGTAAGCAGCTTTGTTTAGTGTCTGTATGTCGATGACGCTTTATAGCTTCCTGTTATTTTGTTCAGTATAAAATAACTTGAAGTCTTAACTGATAAAAATGTTCAAGGACATTGAAAGCAATATCTAAGGTTTTGATTTGGTTAACACGATGGAATTATTTCCACAGAACCGCCAAAGCGGTTCTTGAATGAAACTGATGTATGAACCATTCCAAACTGGTGGTATTGTGCATATCAGGTTCAATCAAGGGATATATGGAAGCAGGGGCATCTGCAGTGGTCTTATCTGATGCTATTTTTGACAGTCAATTGATGAGGGATGGGAAATTCAATGAAATTTCGGAACTTGCAAATCTAGCAACTTTAGAGGCATTGCAGTTCACGAAATGAGACAAATCTACAATCATAACAGATTTGCGTCCAGAATATGTGGCCTTCTGTTCTGTGGAAGGAGTCAATTCACCTCCTGGTAACTACATGCTACTTCTGTGTAAAGAGTCAGTTCACCTCCTAAATAAAGCTGTAGGAGCTCTGGTGTTCTATGCACCTGCAAGAGGCTGAGACTGCAACAAATTTGTGTGCTCCGAAGTCTGAACAGGGACCTGATCATTGAGGATGCCGTGATGCTAAGAAGCCAACCATACATTTAGGTGCCGTGTAATGGAATCACCACAACTCGCAAGAGAACAGAGGTGAATGGAAGAGAGATTGCTGGTTTGCTTGTGCTTTGACTGACCTAGTAGATGTTAACGCAGGTTCATAGGAGTGTACTAGTAGTGCATCTCTGAAGACCGTTATACTTCTAGGCAAGGTCATGGACTTTGTGTGTTTAAAAAAAAGGTCATGGACTTTGTGTCGATCAACTGATCAATGTGCTTGAACAGGTGTTGTCTGTTTTTACCCGGGAATTCTGCATGAAATGAGTTGGTGCTATGTATCAATAGACTTGTAGATTTTAATGCAGTTTTCTTTAAAAAAAACTTTTCGAAACCTAGAGGACTTTGATTTTGAAATAGGCCAAGGCGGCACGTAGCTCCGAACGGGGGAGAAATCGTCGAGCGATAGATATATATGCTTCTCTCTGTTACTATGTCATACTCGTGCGTTGCAACAGGGACATATAATATCTCGATAAATTATATATGCACATATGTGTTATATAGTTATGAGATAGAGGATGACATATGCGAGCTGTCCGAGATGACATCGAAGAGAAACTCGGGCCTGTGACGCACGATCACTCACCTAGTGTATTATATAAGATAGCTCAGTGTCCGTGCATTGCATCTGGAACATATAATATCTCGATAACTTATATATACAAATATATGTTATACGATTATGAGATGAATGACAACATCCGCAAGCCATCCAGAATGATATCAAAGAGGAACTTAGGCCTGTAACGCACCGGCACTCACCTAATAGTGTATTATATAAAATTTAACAAGAAGATTTAATGGCAAAAATTCAAAATCAATAAATATAAAATAAACATAAGCATACTATCTATTTCATCTAGTTTTTTTTCCATAATACGATCAAGGTGCTCTTGTATATTTCCAGTGTTGAATAATTAGACAAATTTCAGTTTAAATTCCGAATATAAATCATGACAAAATCACAAGCACTGAAATAACAAGCCAAATCAGATGATGCGTACTGATTAGACTTACTGATAGATGGCACGCGCCGGAATCAGCAGGGTCGACGATATCGAAGTAGCGAAATCAGCAGGGTCGACGAGGTCAATCAGATCACGAGCAGTCGCGTGAAGACGCTTCCCAAAAACCTTATTCGGCCTCTCCTGGTGCAGGATCTAGAAGGCGAAGGGTTCCGGAGACCTGCTCTCCTAATCGCAGATGCACCTCTACGATCGGGACGAAGAGAACTGGAAGGCGGCTCAGCTGTGAAGAGAGGCGAAAGCTAAACTGGGATAATTTGGAGGCTGGCTGCCGGGCTCCTTTTATAGGGCTGAGTCCGCGACCCCCCGTGCTTATCCGCGCACGAAAATCTCGCAATCAGTTGAGATTTTATAGCGTTCGGTTAGGATAAGCGTAACAGCCAAGAAACCAAAAAATCAAACGGCAAAAGGTAGCCGCGCCCCCGCAAGGCGAGGGGCCGGATTTCGGCGGACCATTCACGCGCATGTCGTGCGCCCGCGCCCTTCGCCCCGGCCCGGCCAGGCCAGGCCAGGCGAGGCGAGGCGAGCGAGCGCGCGCGCGCGTGTGGCTCTCCACACTCTCTCCTCTCATCCATGACTTGGTGAGTGAGTGTGGCTTCCATATTTAAGCTAGCTCTACTCCACTAGAGCTAGCAATATGGTGCTATTGGTTCCACCTATCCTCTAGCCATCCTCTTGTATGGGCTTTTGAGATTTTCTAGGATTTATTAGAAATTCTTAATTGGGCCAAGCCCATAAATCCTAACAATCCCCCACCAGATCTCAAATGCCCATCTGCAGTTTTCGCCACTGTTCACTACTGTTTAATATACTAGTTTTTCAGCAGAGACTGTTAAGTTGAACTTCCGCCTAGAACTCCAAGCTACACCAACCCACAACTTGGACAATGGACTATGCCTTGAATTGCAAGTTTTGCGTGAATGGGTTTCACTTGAAGTCATGACCAGTACTTGGCTACCAGTAGTCCCCTTCTCGGGTGGAGCATATACGTCGTACTCCAAGGTCTCTTCATGAGTTTACTAGAGATCACCCAAATCTCATAGACTGCGACGTTAGACAGTCTAACTCATATAGGTGTGTTCTTTCAAAGAATGTTCTGCAGGACAACATCTTCGCTAATACAAGCCAACAGAACACATTAAGGCACAAAGCCAACCTGCCTTACAGCATTTGAGAGTATTGCATCTTTACTTAGAGAGGGTCAAAGGCTACTCTCCTCAGTTCACCAATGGCTTGTTCTTCCCAGGACCTAATTCACGGGATCTCCGATCACATAGACTGGGTTTCCACCATGGCAACTTTATTCGGGTCTCATACCCATCTCTCTCGATGCGATTTCTATCACATTACGTGTTAGTCCCTTGGTAAAAGGATCTGCCAGATTTTTATCTGTTGAAATATAAGTCACACTTATAACTCCGGAGTTTCTCAACTTTCTGACAGACTTCAATCGTCTTTTGACATGTCTTGATGACTTTCCATTATCCTTAGAACTCGTCACTTTAGCAATCACTGTCTGATTGTCACAGTTCATAAGGATAGCTGGTATTGGTTTCTCAACCACCGGCAAGTCCATCAAGAGTTCACGCAACCATTCTGCCTCAACGGTTGCTGTGTCAAGTGCAGCTAGCTCGGCTTCCATGGTTGACCTCGTCAAAATGGTCTGCTTGCATGACCTCCATGATACCGCACCTCCACCAATAGTAAAGACATAACCACTGGTGGCATAAAGCTCGTCTGCATCAGATATCCAGTTCGAATCACTATATCCTTCAAGTACTGCATGCTGACCAGAATAGTGAATTCCATAACTCATTGTACCTTGCAGGTAGCGCATAACCCGCTCAAGTGCATGCCAATGATCAGTCCCGGGGTTTGACATGAACCTGCTCAATTTGCTCACAGCAAACGAGATATCGGGCCTTGTTGCACCAGCAAGATACATGAGTGAACCGACAATCTGAGAGTATCTCAATTGGTCTAAACCAATTCTCTTGTTCTTTCGCAGTGTCACACTGGGATCGTAAGGTGTTGGAGAAGGTTTGCACTCAGAGAAGCCAAATCGCTTCAAAACCTTTTCAACATAGTGAGATTGCGAGAGAGTAATCCCACCATCTGCCTTAATCAGCTTGATGTTTAGAATCACATCAGCTTCTCCCAGATCTTTCATATCAAAACTCTTTGATAGAAAAGACTTGACTTCATTGATCACATCAATGTTTGTGCCAAATATCAATATATCATCAACATATAAGCACAATATAACTCCTTCGCCCCCACCACAGCGATAATATACACACCTGTCTGCCTCATTAATGGCAAAGCCTGCAGACGTTAGAGTCGTGTCAAACTTCTCATGCCACTGCTTTGGTGCTTGCTTCAGACCATACAGAGATTTCAATAACTTGCACACCTTGCTTTCTTGACCCTTTACTACAAATCCATCAGGCTGTTCCATATAGATTTCCTCGTCCAGCTCTCCATTAAGAAAAGCTGTCTTTACATCCATCTGATGAACAAGGAGACCATACGAGGCAGCCAAAGAAAGTAGTACTCGAATAGTGGTCATTCTAGCAACAGGTGAGTAAGTATCAAAGAAGTCTTCTCCTTCTTTCTGAGTATAGCCTTTAGCCACAAGCCTAGCCTTGTACTTTTCAATTGTACCATCAGGCTTGAGCTTCTTTTTAAACACCCACTTACAACCCACAGGTTTGCATCCATAGGGTCGATCAGTGACTTCCCACGTACCATTTGAAAGAATGGAGTCCATCTCATTATGAACTGCTTCTTTCCAATCATCTGCATCTGGAGATGCAAATGCTTCTGCAATGGTAGTAGGGGTATCGTCCACAAGGTACACAATGAAGTCATCACCAAAGGATTTTTCAACCCTTTGTCTCTTGCTCCTTTTAGGAGCATCATTGTCATCCTCCTCTAGGACAATTTCATGTGGCTGTTCAAAATTCTCAATAGGTGTACTATGTTCAGGAGTTATCTCAGAGGAGTATCTAGAATTGCTATGAATGTCTTTCATTGGAAATATATGTTCAAAGAAAGTAGCATCACGTGATTCCATAATAGTATCAACATACACATCAGGAACTTCAGATTTAACTACTAAAAATCTATATGCTATGCTACACGAAGCATATCCAAGAAAGACACAGTCCACTGTCCTTGGACCAAGCTTGCGCTTTTTATTAATTGGTACATTGACTTTCGCCATGCACCCCCAAGTGCGCAAGTATGAAAGTGATGGTTTTCTCCCAACCCACTTCTCATAAGGGGTTTTCTCTTCTTTGCCCATAGGAATTCTATTCAGAACATGACATGAAGTCAGGACTGCCTCCCCCCACCATGCCTTAGATAAACCACAAGTGTCTAACATGGCATTCACCAGGTCAGTCAACGTACGGTTTTTCCTTTCAGCAATCCCGTTTGACTCGGGTGAATAGGGAGGAGTCCTCTCATGAATAATGCCATGTTCTGCACAGAAATCGTCAAAGACTTTGGGAAAGAACTCGCCACCACGATCTGATCTAAGACGTTTGATCTTTCTCTCTAGTTGATTTTCAACTTCAGCCTTATAGATTTTAAAGTAGTCTAAAGCCTCATCTTTAGTTTTTAGCAAGTATACATAGCAAAATCTAGACGCATCATCAATCAATGTCATGAAGTATCTCTTACCACCCTTTGTCAACACACCATTCATCTCACAAAGATCAGAATGTATGAGTTCTAGAGGTGCCAGGTGTCTCTCCTCAGCAGCCTTGTGAGGCTTTCGAGGTTGCTTCGACTGCACACAACTATGGCACTTAGAACCTTTGACTATGGTGATATTCGGAATTAAACTCATGGTTGCAAGCCGAGACATAGAGCCAAAATTAATATGACACAAACGAGAATGCCAAATACTCGCAAGATCATCAACATTAGCACAAATATGGTTCACAGACTTATTATTGAAATCTAACAAAGAAAAGCGGAACAAGCCTCCGCAATCATAGCCTTTACCAATAAATTGTCCAGACTTGGACACTACTAATTTATTGGACTCCAAAACTACCTTGAACCCATCTCTACATAGAAGGGTTCCACTAACGAGATTCTTGTGTATAGAAGGGACATGATGCACGTTCTTCAGCTGCACGATCTTTCCCGAAGTAAACTTCAGATCCACCGTGCCAGTGCCATGAACAGAAGCATGTGACCCATTCCCCATTAGCACGGAAGAATCCCGGGCGCTCTGATAAGAAGAGAACAAGTTAATGTCAGAACACACATGAACATTAGCACCAGTATCAAGCCACCAGCTAGGTGATTGAAATACTGAGAAGATAAAAGGTAAATTACCATACCCTTTGTCTTCCTCATTGCTAGCGACCACTGTGTTGACATTGCCCTTTTTGCCACGGCGATCCGCTCGATCAGGACAATCCTTGGCAAAATGACCCGCCTCGCCACATGCGAAACATGTCAATTCAGCCTTGTTCTTCTTCTTCTTGAAGTTGGTAGTTTTGTTGGGCTTGTTAGATTTTGGCTTTCCTTTGCCCTTATTGTGGTTCCTCTGAACCATGTTGGCGCTGGAGTGGCCCTCGCCTCCTTTAGATCCCGTGTCCTTAGCCCGAGCTTTCTCCTCAACATCCAGAGACGCTATCAGATTTTCAACTGATATCTCCTGTCTCTTATGTTTCAGAGATGTGGCGAAGTTCCTCCATGTAGAAGGCAACTTTGCAATAATGCACCCAGCCACAAATCGGTCAGGAAGGACTATCTTAAGGTGGTCGAGCTCCTTGGCTATACACTGTATTTCATGAGCTTGCTCTACAATAGAGCGATTATCGACCATCTTATAATCATGAAAGCTCTCCATGATATACAGGTCACTGCCAGCATCTGATGCACCATACTTAGTAGTAAGTGCATCCCACAATTCTTTCCCGTCTGTGTACTGCATATTCGCATCAACTAGACGGTCAACAAGGGCGCTAAGAACGGCTCCCGTGAACATAGTATTGGCATGGTCGTACTCTTTCTCCTGTTCAGGAGTCAGTGGACCCTCAGGTCTGCCTTTACTAACATGGAAGACATTCATAGTAGTAAGCCAGAGCGTGGCCTTGACTTGCCATCTCTTAAAGTGCATACCATTAAACTTTTCTGGCTTCAGCGCGTCGGCAAAAGCAGCCATAGAAAAACTAGGAAATTAATAAGGTTTTTGGATTGTTGAATAATTAGACAAATTTCAGTTTAAATTCCGAATATAAATCATGACAAAATCACAAGCACTGAAATAACAAGCCAAATCAGATGATGCGTACTGATTAGACTTACTGATAGATGGCACGCGCCGGAATCAGCAGGGTCGACGATGTCGAAGTAGCGAAATCAGCAGGGTCGACGAGGTCAATCAGATCACGAGCAGTCGCGTGAAGACGCTTCCCAAAAACCTTATTCGGCCTCTCCTGGTGCAGGATCTAGAAGGCGAAGGGTTCCGGAGACCTGCTCTCCTAATCGCAGATGCACCTCTACGATCGGGACGAAGAGAACTGGAAGGCGGCTCAGCTGTGAAGAGAGGCGAAAGCTAAACTGGGATAATTTGGAGGCTGGCTGCCGGGCTCCTTTTATAGGGCTGAGTCCGCGACCCCCCGTGCTTATCCGCGCACGAAAATCTCGCAATCAGTTGAGATTTTATAGCGTTCGGTTAGGATAAGCGTAACAGCCAAGAAACCAAAAAACGGTTAGGATAAGCGTAACAGCCAAGAAACCAAAAAATCAAACGGCAAAAGGTAGCCGCGCCCCCGCAAGGCGAGGGGCCGGATTTCGGCGGACCATTCACGCGCATGTCGTGCGCCCGCGCCCTTCGCCCCGGCCAGGCCAGGCCAGGCCAGGCCAGGCCAGGCCAGGCGAGGCGAGGCGAGCGAGCGCGCGCGCGCGTGTGGCTCTCCACACTCTCTCCTCTCATCCATGACTTGGTGAGTGAGTGTGGCTTCCATATTTAAGCTAGCTCTACTCCACTAGAGCTAGCAATATGGTGCTATTGGTTCCACCTATCCTCTAGCCATCCTCTTGTATGGGCTTTTGAGATTTTCTAGGATTTATTAGAAATTCTTAATTGGGCCAAGCCCATAAATCCTAACATCCAGGACTGTTAAATCGATGTGTTCCTCTTGTATGTCAACAGATCAATAAATAAATTCCTACGCAGAGTCGCACCATCATGTAAAGAAATGTTATAAGTAATATTATCCTTAACTACAAATTACATATATGCTATTATTCTCACCATACTAAGTTGCGCTTTTAAACCATTGTCCCACCACTCCATAATGTGCAGAGCAAAATGACCAGTATTAAGACTGAAAAAGTTACCAACTTTGTTATATTATGAAATTATAAACATAATATCTATATATGACATAATAATTTTAAGTAATTGCCATTTTAAGTCGATTGGAGCATCAGGTCGAATTGAATGTCGCCACATATAAATGTCATGTGACCATCCAATACGTTTGACACCGTATGCAACCTTATATTTCTTCGAAATAAGAAGAATAGCTTCCCAAAATCTGTTTAGTGGTATATCTTTGCACCATTCTGGAGTAGGTGTGAAATTAAACACAGACACAAATTTGTTTGCATGATTAATAACGAAAAGTACATAGCCTGTAGAGTATCTCCATAGCATAAGAACCTGCAAACCATGAGACATTAGAATTATATGTTTGCACATTTTATTTAATTATATAGCTCAAAGGAATTCTGACTTACAAATTTGCAAAATGTGATGTAATAATTCATTTGAGGCCAATTATTTTATATTGTTACCAACTCTATCGCGCTAGGATCCTTATATGACTTCGTTTCTTCGTCAAAACCACACATTTCCTAGATAAAACATAATAATATAATAGAGAAGTGCCCGTGCGTTGCAACAGAACATATAATACCATGATAACATATAATAACACGATAACTCATGTACAAATATGTGTTATACCGTTACAAGAAAATGTTTCATAATCCATTTGTGATCCTAGTCATACATAAATTTTGTTATTTTAATCTAGTTATTTCACCACTATATTGCAATATCATACAAACTTTTATATATGACAGTACAATACTCGTGTGTTGCAACAACATACAAATATTGGATGAAATGTTAGTACACAACGATAAATAAACAATACATATACTATCATCAACCTCAATGTGTGTAAGTGTGTTATATGCAAAGGGAGCATTGCTCAATCTAGGCCCAAAGAAATGTAGTAAGGTCTGATTTTATTTTTGGATAACAATAAATCTATAATTTCAGATGATATGCGATTATATTTTATAATAAACCTATCTTATGTCTCCTTTTTTAGATGAATTAGATCCTTTATTCTTTATTTTTCTTTTTATTAGGCTTTGGTAACGAGAGTCATATACTCATATCGATGCCTTTATCGATTGATCCACAGATACACAAAAGATGGAAATAAGAAAAATAAAAGTACTCATGTAATCAAGCCACAAAATTGCATGAAGACTCCATCCGATGGGGTACAATATATTGCAAAAAAAGTGCAAGAGCGCGGGGCTGCACCAACAAAATAACAACTGTGTGAAAGAGGAGCCACCTAAAGATAAATTTTGTACAAGAAATATGAGAATTCAATCATAGACCAACTAATAGAATAATCATATAAAAATAACTTTGGCCAGCAAGCAATGTTCTTAATTAAATATCCTGATGTTTGCAGCCATATCATTTAACACTATGACCAGATAAGAAGTGACTCAGTACCAGCAGTGGTGAGGTCACACGTTTTTCAATGGCGAGAACAACACCATCCTTTGTCTTCAACCCAATTGCAATGGATCCCAACTGTATTAGCAAAAGAAACATCAACATAAGCATCACTTCGTCACGAAACCCCACATGAATCCTGCAACTAAAAGGTCCTAGCATTTTAATACAAGTACTTGTCCTTGAGCTATTCTCTACTTAATGCCAGTGGCACACAACAACCTGACTAACAAGGGATAAAAAATAAAAAAGCTTGGCATTACATCTCAAATGACATAGTACCAAACTAACGAGACACACAACCACAAAACATTGCAAATCACAAACTTAAATTAGTAAGAACAAGTGAGACATCTCCAGACCCAGACTTCATCATACAACACCATCCATTCATAAATCACAATAATTTGTTAATCATAAGAAACTCACCTACTCCCTTTCAGGTTTTGCACTCACACAACTACCAAACCCCCAAATCTGTCCCATCCAGCCACAAAAACACATAACTTCTGCTAACACACAACAAACCCACACACTGCCAGTCGACATCTTGGCATCCTCGTTGCTTAGATTCAATTAAGCGCCTCGCGCTCTAGCTACGACCAATGTTCACCTAAACAACAAACAATGGAAACCTATTCAGTTTAGTCCAATAGGCTATAAATGGCCCTGCAAACAGTCGACGCAGACCATGTGGACGACGCACTGGGCAGTGTAACCAGCGATCTAGAAACGAAGTGTTTTAGAGTCCTTGGAAATTTAATCACAAACCAAAGCAACAAGCGAGGAGGCAAAAGGGCGCGTTGAAGGGATACCAGCTTGGTCGTCTCGGGTAGCACGAGCCACTGCGAATACAACACATCAGCGATGGAGTTCTCACAAAGCGCACCCGGGGCAAGCTCCACCAGCTGCAGCAGCTCCGGGTCCAGCACTGCCGCGTCCCTCTTCGTCGGTCCCTGAAAAGGGGTGGAGGACATCAGATAACACGACGACGACCCCATGCGCACGGGAGGATGCTGGCGGCGGTGGAGGCTCGACCACGGCAAAAAAATATTTCACATAAGAGTAGACCTAGAAACATCATTCATTCAATCGGTCAAATGGAGAGCAGCGGTTGTTTTACAATGTACAAATAACGCGAGACAGCAGGCTCCACTACAGCTAGCTACACATCACCATCCCTTGTCAAACTCTAGCTAACGTGCTAGATTTACTAATCAAGTAGCATACAAATTCACATGGTATTTTAGTCAAGGAAAGATTCTACAAGGTGATCAGTTTTTGTAACCCCTTGATATGATAATATTGGGAAAACATTATACAAAGTCTGATAGATTTAGTTTCTCAACAGTGGCATGTGCATTTGCTTAAGACAAAGAATAGTCTCATATATGTTACTCAGTTTAAATGCTGACCTGCTAAATAAGACAAAGTCACAGACTTTAAGCCGTTTCGCCCACAAAAAGACTCCATCCAATTGTTAGAAGATGTCAGCTTGGCTTGCCTACAAGGAACATCATGGCAAGAAAAATTTAGACAATATGTTTAACTATTTGGTTATATTGATTTTTACAAAATACTATTCAGTAAATGGTGAGCACCTTGTTCATCATATTCCAATGCCCAACTCTAGGCAAGCAGTCATTCTCTCTGCCAGTTTTATTATACTTGAGCTTCATCATAAGTAAAATATAAAAGACTAAATATGTTGCAAAAAAATACGACTGTTGTTAGTTATCAAACCCACAAAGAGTTGCCCTAGTTTATAAAACAAGAGTTCATCCCAAAACATGAGTATATTAATTATGACAAAGAAGGGTAATATGAACAATAAAAATGCTTTAAAAGCCACTGCTGCAATAAGAGTGGAGCAACATTGGACCTCTTACCCTTTATATTGTTCTTTTCTCTATAATTTATCTTCATACTCGATAGGATTTCCCCCCACTGTTTTCGCTAAAAGAAACATGAGTGGGTTTCAACCTACCCGAGGAGCAAGTAAAATTCTTGCCTAGATTGAAGCCAAACGCTCACTGATATTAATGCCAAACTCTTTAGAATATGGATCTTCATGGTAAGAGTTATGATTCACCATTTGTGGGCACAAAAAAGGTTATCATTTGCATAAGCATAATGAAGTCACAAAGGAAAGGAGAACCCAAATAGAACTGAAACATATCACCTGAATAATGTCACCTGAATAATGTCACACTCCCAATCATGTGGGCGCTAGCATGTCTCCTCTAAAAGAGCTCTTATCTGACTCTGGTTTAATCTCTTTATCTATGTCCCTTCACTATTTTGCAGGCCTAAGTAAACTCAGGTTTTTAAGCACGCATTAGAAACATAGGTTCTGCTATCAAAAGTTAGACATGGATAAGTCATTGGAAGGTAACCAAGTTTCAGCGGATGCCACAGCCCACTAATTTTATACTGAGATGGTAGTGAGACAAGTAATAGACAAGTAGTAGAGACTTCGTCGTCATTGTGTGGTTTCTTTGGAGTCGTTGTTGTGCGCGTGAGAGTCAAAAGGAGACTTGGGAGAGAAACAACGATCAGCTATAAAACAAATAAACGACCACATGTAACACAAAACAACTGTAGTTGGGTTGGTTGAGCGCGGGCTCCTCTAGTGAATCGGTCACAGTTTGATTCCTGCTTGCCACATATTTTTGCCGCGCGGGAGGGAGACAGTGGCAGAACGGCAGGCTACCCTTACAGCCTTAATAAGTAGTAGAGATTTTAATTTTACTAATTTTCTTTCTCAAATTAGTTGTTTGTCAAAATAAAAATAGAAAATATTCAAAAGTGCTAGTAGTACTTTTTCAAGCCGAAACAAGCATCCTCGATTATATCTATTACGAGTCCTAAGCAGTTTTTCATAGGGATGGCAGTGGGTAAGGTACCCAGTGGGCACACAAAGCCATACCCATACCCACTAGGAAAAAATTGACCCATACCCATACCCACTACCCATCATGGGTACAAAATTACGCCATACCCATACCCACCATGGGTAGCGGGTACCCATCGGGTACCCATACCCATTAACATTATGATAGACATGATCATTTGAATCGCAAAAATAAGTACCAACATAACAAATGTATCCAACCCAACATAATTTTATCACAGGTTCAACAATATTCAACATTAAATGGCAATATCATGCCTTCAAATCACACAAAACATAGCATTGATTCTTCAAACCGGAGGATGGCTTGGAGGCTTGGAGCCTTGGACGCCTGGAATCTGGAATTCTGGATGGTCCTCCGTCGACCGTCACTCCGTCTGGCGGCTGGTGGCTGCCTGGACGCCTGGTGCCTGTTGTGTCCATGCGTGGTGCCCTAGACGGCTGGACCCCTGGTGGTCGCGTTAGGGTATTAGGGTTAGCAAATAGCGAGAGCAAAATCATTTTATATGAGACATATAAATCCGGACCCACGTGTCATATATTAGCGGGTTCCCCATCGGGTAGCGGGTATGGGGCAACAGAGAACATACCCACGTCCACCGTACCCGACGGGCATAATAAATGACCCAATAAAATACCCATGGGTATCAAAATCCGCCATACCCGTGCCCTAATAGGGTTTTTACCCATCGGGTTTCGGGTTTCGGGTACCCATTGCCATCCCTTTTCTGGTGCTTCTAATTGTCCCATCACCAGGACCAAAGGTCGTGTCTCTTGAGTAGGATCTCCACTCTGCTCCTGTCCAACTTGTATATATATTCAAGTAATAAAGAAAGAGGAATTGCGGTCTCTTATTTTGCATTCAAAATTTCAAACACGTTATCAAGCACTCGATTTCACCAGAGAAGAAAAAGACCACGACCAAAACAGAGAACGAGAAGGCCAGAGAACTTCACCGAGGCAAGAAAGAATCAAAGGAAACAACCATGCGGAAGTCAATCTGATGGAGGAAGAATTATTCCTTATAGATAGTGGTACCACTAACTCTATTTTTAGAGAAACAAAATATTTCCAGACTCTTACAAAGAGGCCAGAAAATGTTTTGACAATCGCTGGGCACGATGCGAAAATAGTCGGCTTTAGATGAGCGACTATTACGCTCCCTATGGGTACACAAGTCACTATCGATGATGCTTTATTGTATCTCGATTCAACTCATACCCTACCGAGTTTTCGAGATTTCGAAAAAGTGTTTTACATATTTCTACTCGTACAAAAAATAATGAAGAATTTCTCCCCATTTCCAAACTTCTGAATATGGCGCTAACATTCTGGAAAGAATACCTTCACTTCCATCCGGATTATACTACACATACATAAAACCAGTACCTCATGTTATGTACAAAGTGATTTTTTAGAATGACGACTTATTCAAGACTTGGCATGCACACCTTGGTCACCCTGGAATAGGGATGATGCGGAAAATCACAGGTAATTGCATTGGCCATGATTTAAAGTCTGCTAAATTTCCTAAACCATCTGATTTCATATGTACATCATGTGCAACAGGAAAGCTAACCTTAAGACCATCTCCTCTTAAGATTCATGTTGAACCACTCAAGTTCCTTGAACGAATTCAAGGCGATATTTATGGACCCATACAACCATTATCTGGACCGTTCAAACTTCATGGTATTAATAGACGCATCTACACGATGGTCGCACATGTGCCTTCTATCTACACGTAACCATGTCTATGCTAAAATCATGACGCAAGTCATTCAATTGAAAGCACATTATCCTGAACATCAAATCCAGAAAATCCACCTAGTTAATGCGACTGAATTCTCTTCTAGAGCATTCAATGATTATTGTATGGCCCAAGAAATACACATTGGACATTCTGTGCCTTATGTACACACTCAAAATGGTTTAGCTAAATCTCTTATTAAGAGGATCAAACTCATCGTAAGACCTTTACTTAACGAATGCGATTTACCTACTTCTTGTTGGGGTCATGCTGTTTTACACGCTGTTGATCTTATTCAACTTCGCCCAACTGCATATCATACCACATCTCTATTGCACCTGGTACGAGGAAATCCTCCAAATATCTCCCATCTGCGAAAATTTGGATGTGCCATTTACACCCCTGTATCACTGCCTCAGCGGACAACTATGGTACCTCATAAGAAATTAGACATCTATGTGGGATATCCCATCGATCATCAAATACCTAGAGCCCCTTACAGGGGATTTGTACACAGCTCATTTCGTTGATTGCATCTTTAATGAGGACCATTTCCCGACATTAGGGGGGAGAATTCAAGTATCCTAATGAATGCCAGAAAATCAATTGGGATGACAAATCCATCCTGTCATCAAATCCTCGAACCTAGGAAAATGAACTTCAAGTTCAGAAAATTATAGAACTACAATACTTTGCTAATAATCTGCCTGATGTGTTTATTGACTATAATGGTGTCGCAAAATCCTTGAACCCTACTATTAATGCGCCTAGTCAAGTGGACGTACCAAGAAAAACCATTCAACCATCTTCTCAACTAAAGAGGGGGAGGGTTGCTAAGTGAAAGGGAAATAGGGTTAACCTTTTTCCACAGTTAATTTTGGTGGTTGAATGACCAACACAAACACATGGACTAACTAGTTTGCCAAGTATTCATGTATTACAGGTGCATAAAGGTTCAACACAAACCAATAAATATTCAAGTTAGGGATCCAATTCAAAGGATCAAAAGCAACCAAGTGTGTTGTGGTCTGGCGCACCGGACTGTCCGGTGTGCCAGGACCGTACAAGGTCCAAGTAGCCACTCTTGGGTTTTCGCAGGCGCGCTCCGCTATAATTCATCGGACTGTCCGGTGTGCCACCGGACTGTCCGGTGAGCCAGCGGACAACGGCTATCTACGCGCAACGGTCGACTGCAAAAGTACTGACGGAGTGAACAGTGCAGCGGCAGAAGTCAGAGGGCACCGGACTGTCCAGTGTGGCACCGGACTGTCCGGTGCTGCAAGGAGACAAAGCTCCAACGGTCGACTTCGCTCCAAACCCTAACGGTTGGGTGACGTGGTGGCGCACCGGACAGCCTACAGTGCATGTCCGGTGGCGCACCGGACTGTCCAGTGCGCCCATCGCCAGCAGCCTCCCCAACGGCTACTTTGGTGGTTGAGGGCTATAAATAGCCCCAACCACCACAACTCCAAGCGTCCAAGATTTCTGAACATCACATTCAATACAAGAGCTCTAGCATTCACTCCTAGACACAATTCAAAAGATCAAAGCCTCTCTAAGTCCCAAATTCATCTCAAATACTAAGTGGCTTGTGAGAGAGTGATTTCGTGTTCTTTTGAGCTCTAGCCTCTTGGATTGCCTTTCTTCTTTCTCTTTCTTGTTCTCAAGTGACGTGTAATCAAAGCAAGAGACACCTAAGAGTGTGGTGGTCCTTGTGGGGTCTTAGTGACCCGATTGATTAAGGGAAAGGCTCACTCGGTCTAAGTGACCGTTTGAGAGAGGGAAAGGGTTGGAATAGACCCGTTCTTTGTGACCTCCTCAACGGGGACTAGGTTCTTTGGAACCAAACCTCGGTAAAACAAATCACCGTGTTCATTCGCTTGATTTCCATTTGATTTGTTTTCCCCTCTCTCCCGGACTTGATTTTAGTTCTAACCCTAACCCCGGCTTGTAGTGTGTGTTTAAAGTTGTAAATTTTAGATTATGCCTATTCACCCCCTCCTCTAGGCGACTTTCAATCGGTATCAAAGCCCGATGCTTCATTAGAGTCTAACAACTCGAAGTGATGTTGGGAGATCACGCCAAGAGGGAGATCGTGACCGGCGACAAGCCCGCAAGCTCGAGGAGAACCCTTTCAAGGGAGTCCGGCCACAAGCATAGGGAGGAATCCTCTTCCTCCAACAAGACGCATCGGAAGGGTGACAAGAAGAAGAAGATGAAGAAGGTGGTCTACTACGAGACCGACTCTTCGTCACCCTCCACGTCATCAAGCTCCGACTCGTCCGTCGCTTCTAAGCGCCATGAGCGCAAGAAGTATAGTAAGATGCCACTTCGCTATCCCTGTATTTCTAAGCGCGCTCCATTACTTTCCGTTCCCTTAGGCAAACCACCATATTTTGATGGTGAATATTATTGTATGTGAAGTGATAAAATGAGGCATCACCTAACCTCTCTCCACGAAAGCATATGGGACATAGTTGAATTTGAAGCGCAGGTACCACAAGTGGGGGACAAGGACTACGACTCGGACGAGGCCGCCCAAATTAGGCACTTTAACTCCCAAGCCACGTCTATACTCCTCGCCTCCTTGTGTCGATAGGAGTATAACAAGGTGCAAGCATTAAAGAGCGCCAAAGAAATTTGGGACGTCCTCAAGAGCGCGCACGAAGGGGACGAGGTGACCAAGATCACCAAGCGCGAGACGATCGAGGGGGAGCTCGGTCGATTCGTCCTCAACAAAGGAGAAGAGCCGCAAGCCATGTACAACCGGCTCATGACGATGGTCAACCAAGTGCGCAACCTCAGGAGCGCCAAATGAGATAACCATGAAATGGTCAAGGTTATTCTAAGATCCCTTGTTTTTTGTAATCCTACTCAAGTACAATTAATACGTGGGGATCCTAAATACAAGCTAATGTCTCCCAAGGAAGTGATAGGGAAGTTTGTGAGCTTTGAACTTATGATCAAAGACTCCAAACATATTATCAACTTGGAGCAAGGTGCCACCTCCACACCCGAGGTGCAACCCGTCGCATTCAAAGCGACGAAAGAAAAGAAGGAGTCTACACCAAGTAGACTTCCAATCGACGCCTCCAAGCTCGACAACGAGGAAATGGCGCTCATCATCAAGAGCTTTCGCCAAATCCTCAAGCAAAGGAGGGGGAAGGACTACAAACCCCGCTCCAAAAGGGTGTGCTACAAATGTGGTAATCCCGGTCATTTCATTGCTAAATGTCCAATGTCAAGTGAAAGTAAAAGGGACGACGACAAGAAAGGGAAAAAGGAGAAGAAGAGGTACTACAAGAAGAAGGGCGACGATGCCCACGTGTGTCGGGAATGGGACTCCAACGAGAGCTCCACCGACTCCTCCTCTGACGAAGACGCCGCCAACATCGTCGTCAACAAGGGCCTCATCTTCCCCAACGTCGGCCACAAATGTTTCATGGCTAAGGACGGCAAGAAAAAGAAGGTACACTCTAGAGCCACCCCCAAATATACAACATCTAGTTATGAGGGTAGCTCTAGTGAAAATGAAGATGATTTACTTACTCTTTTTGCCAACCTCAACATGGAACAAAAGGAAAAAATAAATGAATTAATAGAAGATATTCATGTGAAGGATGAACTCTTGGATAGCCAAGAGGACTTCCTTATTAAAGAAAACAAAAAACATGTTAAATTGAAAAATGCTTATGCTCAGGAGGTAGAAAATGTGAAAATTTATCTAAGCAGCTTAGCATTTGTCATGATTCAATTTCTAGCCTTAGAATTGAAAATGCTAGCTTAATTTCCAAGGTTAAAGAATTAAATGTTTGCAATGATTCTATTACCTGTCTTAGAGATGAGAATGCTAGATTAAATGCTAAGATAAAGGATTTAAATGTTTGCAAACCCTCTACATCCACTGTTGATCATGTTTCTATTTGCACTAGATGTAGAGATGTTAATATAGAAGCTATGGATGATCACCTTGCCATGATTAAACAACAAAATGATCACATAGCTAAATTAACTGTTAAAATTAATGAGCATGAGCTTGAAAATGAAAAGTTTAAATTTGCTAGAAGCATGCTGTATAATGGACGCCCTGTCATTAAGGATGGCATTGGTTTCCAATAGGGGAGCAATGTCAAGCTTAAGGCCCCTAAGAAATTGTCTAACTTTGTTAAGGGCAAAGTTCCCATGGTTCAGGATAGTGAGGGCTATATTTTATATCCTGCTAACTATCATGAGCATAAAATTAGGAGAATTCATGCTAGAAAACCTCACACTGCTTCTCATCATGCATTTATGTATAAAAATTAGACTTCTAGCTCTAGGCAATCAACTCATGTTAAATTGCCTAAAAAGAATACTCCTGCTGCATCAAATGAGCATAACATTTCATTTAAGACATTTGATTCTTCATATATTTTAACTAACAAAATAGGCAAAGTAGTTGCCAAATATGTTGGGGGCAAACACAAGAGCTCCAAGACTTGTGTTTGGGTACCCAAGGTGCTTGTTTCTAACATCAAAGGACCCAAGACTGTTTGGGTACCTAAGAACATGGCCTAAATTTGTTTTGTAGGTTTATGCATCTGGTGGTTCAAGTTGGATAATCGATAGCGGGTGCACAAACCACATGACAGGGGAGAAAAGGATATTCTCCTCCTATGAGAAAAACGAAGATCCCCAACGAACTATCACATTCGGGGATGGAAATCAAGGTTTGGTCAAAGGTTTGGGTAAAATAACTATATCTCATGACCATTATATTTCCAATGTTTTTCTTGTACATTCTTTAGATTACAATTTGCTTTCTGTTTCTCAATTATGTAAAATGGGCTACAACTGTCTTTTTACTGATATAGGTGTTATTGTCTTTAGAAGAAGTGATGATTCAATAGCTTTTAAGGGAGTGCTAGAGGGTCAGCTATACTTAGTTGATTTTAATCAAGCTGAACTAGACACTTGCTTAATTGCTAAGACTAACATGGGTTGGCTCTGGCATCGCCGACTAGCCCATGTTGGGATGAAGAATCTTCATAAACTTCTAAATGGAGAGCACATTTTAGGACTAACAAGTGTTCATTTTGAGAAAGACAGGGTCTGTAGCGCATGCCAAGCAGGAAAGCAAGTTGGCACTCATCATCTACACAAGAACATCATGATGACTGACAGGCCGCTTGAGCTACTCCACATGGATCTATTCGGCCCGATAGCTTACATAAGCATCGGCGGGAGTAAGTACTGTCTAGTCATTGTGGATGATTATTCTCGCTTCACTTGGGTATTCTTTTTACAGGAAAAATCTCAAACCCAAGATACATTAAAGGGATTCTTGAGACGGGCTCAAAATGAGTTCGGTTTAAGAATAAAAAAGATAAGAAGCGATAATGGGACGGAGTTCAAGAATTCTCAAATAGAAGGTTTTCTTGAGGAAGAGGGCATGAAGCATGAGTTCTCTTCTCCCTACACACCTCAACAAAATGGTGTAGTGGAGAGGAAGAATATAACTCTACTGGATATGGCAAGGACCATGCTTGATGAGTACAAGACACCGGACCGGTTTTGGGCTGAGGCAATTAAGACCGCCTACTACTCCATCAACCGGCTCTACCTTCACCGAATCCTCAAGAAGACATCATATGAACTCCTCACCGGTAAAAAGCCCAATGTTTCATATTTTAGAGTCTTTGGAAGCAAATGTTTTATTCTTATTAAAAGAGGTAGAAAATCTAAATTTGCTCCTAAGGCTGTAGAAGGCTTTTTACTTGGTTATGACTCAAACACAAGGGCATATAGAGTCTTCAACAAATCCACTGGATTAGTTGAAGTTTCTTGTGACATTGTGTTTGATGAGACTAACGGCTCCCAAGTGGAGCAAGTTGATCTTGATGAACCAGATGATGAAGAGGCTCCATGCGTCGCACTAAGGAACATGTCCATTGAGGATGTGTGTCCTAAGGAATTCGAAGAGCCTCCACAAGCACAAGATCAATTGTCATCTTCCAACCAAGCATCTCCACCAACTCAAGATGAGGAACATGCTCAAGATGATGAAAATCAAGAGGATGAGCCACCTCAAGAAGGGGACAATGATCAAGGGGGAGACAAAGTCAATGAGGACAAGGAAGATGATCAAGAAATACAGGGTCAAAGACCGCCACACCCAAGAGTCCACCAAGCAATTCAACGAGATCACCCCGTCAACTCCATCCTTGGTGACATTCATAAGGGGGTAACCACTAGATCTCGAGTTGCTCATTTCTGTGAACATTACTCTTTTGTGTCCTCTATTGAGCCATATAGGGTGGAGGATGCACTAAGAGATCCGGATTGGGTGCTAGCAATGCAAGAGGAACTCAACAACTTCATAAGAAATGAGGTATGACATTTAGTTCCATGTCCTAACCAAAATGTTGTAGGTACCAAATGGGTATTCCGCAACAAGCAAGATGAGCATGGTGTGGTGACAAGGAACAAAGCCAAAGTTGTGGCCAAAGGTTATTCCCAAGTCGAAGGTTTGGATTTCGATGAAACTTATGCACCCGAGCTAGGCTCGAGTCAATTCGCATATTACTTGCTTATGCTACTTACCATGGCTTTAAGCTTTATCAAATGGATGTGAAAAGTGCCTTCCTCAATGGACCAATCAAGGAAGATGTCTATGTTGAGCAACCTCCCGGCTTTGAAGATAGTGAGTATCCTAACCATGTTTATAAACTCTCAAAGGCGCTTTATGGGCTCAAGCAAGCCCCAAGAGCATGGTATGAATGCCTGCGAGATTTTCTTATCACTAATGGCTTCAAAGTCGGTAAAGCCGATCCTACTCTCTTTACTAAAACTATTGCAAAAGATTTGTTTCTATGCCAAATTTATGTTGATGATATTATATTTGGGTCTACTAACAAATCAACTTGTGAAGAGTTTAGTAGGATCATGATACAGAAATTTGAGATGTCTATGATGGGGGAGTTGAAGTATTTCCTAGGATTTCAAATCAAGCAACTCCAAGATGGCACCTTCATCATCCAAACTAAGTACATTCAAGACATACTTAAGAAGTTTGGAATGAAGGATGGCAAACCCATCAAGACACCCATGGGAACTAATGGGCATCTCGACCTCGACACAGGAGGTAAATCTGTAGATCAAAAGGTATACCGGTCGATGATAGGATCTTTACTCTATTTATGTGCATCTCGACCGGATATTATGCTTTCCATATGCATGTGTGCAAGGTTGCAGGCCGATCCTAAGGAAGTTCGCCTTAGGGCCGTGAAGAGAATCATGAGGTATTTAGTTTACACTCCTAAGTTTGGGCTTTGGTACCCCAAGGGATCCACTTTTGACTTAATAGGATATTCCGATACCGACTGGGCAGGGTGTAAAATTGATAGGAAGAGCACATCAGGGACTTGTCAGTTTCTAGGGAGATCCTTGGTGTCATGGGCTTCAAAGAAACAAAACTCAGTAGCTCTTTCCATTGCCGAAGCGGAGTACATTGCTGCAGGCCATTGTTGTGCGCAATTACTTTGGACGATGCAAACCCTTAGGGACTATGGCTACAAATTGAGCAAAGTCCCTCTCCTATGTGATAATGAGAGTGCAATCCACATGACGGATAATCCCGTTGAACACAACCGCACTAAGCACATAGACATTCAGTATCACTTTTTTAGAGATCACCAACAAAGGGGGATATCGAAATAGCTTATGTAAACACCAAGAATCAATTAGCCAATATCTTTACCAAGCCATTAGATGAGAAAACCTTTAGCAAACTTAGGAATGAGCTAAATATACTTGATTCTCAGAATTTTGATTGAAACATTGCACACATAGCTCATTTATATACCTTTGATCATATCTCTTTCATTTGGTACAAATGCATATTTCTTATTACTTATATACCAAGGCTACGACTGATGTGTTTTCAAGTATATTTCTATACTAAGTCATAGATTGAAAGGGAAAATGTGTATGTGACGAAGACAAGGCTTCCACTCCACTCTAACGGTATCATTTATCCTTCGTCGTTACTCCGCTCACTCCAAATTGGTATAATCCTTCACTCTTATTTACTTGTACCAATGGGGAGAAAGTATTAAGGGCTCTCAAACATCTCCGTTTTTGGCGATTAATGCCAAAGGGAGAGAAAATATTAAGCCTAAAGCAAAAGGACCGCACCACCATGATTTCAAAATTTTCAAAATAAAGCTTTAATTGACATTTGGCAATTTCTCAATTGGTATCCATGCTTCACTTATCTTGAGAAGCAAAATTTCAATTGGTATAAAGTTTTAAATTGGTATTTTTCACATTGGTATCTATGATGAAAACCCCTTCAATTGGTATCTTTAGATGTTCATCTTTAAATTGGTATCTTTAGAAGTTCATCTTTAAATTGGTATCTATTTTAAACCCTCTTGAAAGCTAAGAGGAGAATTTCATTTAGGGGGAGTTTTGTTTAGTCAAAGGAAAAGCATTTGAAACAGGGGGAGAAATTTCAAATCTTGAAAATGCTTCTTGCAATCTTATTCATATACCTTTGACTATTTGCAAAAAGACTTTGAAAAGATTTTCCAAAAGAATTTGCAAAAACAAAACAAGTGGTGCAAATGTGGTCCAAAATGTTAAAGAAAAGAAAAGCAATCCATTCGTATCTAGTAAGATTATCAATTGGTTTAATTCCAAGTAACCTATGCACTTACCATATGCAAACTAGTTCATTTCTGCACTTTACATATTTGCTTTGGTTTGTATTGGCATCAATCACCAAAAATGGGGAGATTGAAAGGGAAATAGGGATTAACCTTTTTCCACAGTTAATTTTGGTGGTTGAATGACCAACGCAAACACATGGACTAACTAGTTTGCCAAGTATTCATGTATTATAGGTGCATAAAGTTTCAACACAACCCAATAAATATTCAAGTTAGGGATCCAATTCAAAGGAGCAAAAGGAACCAAGTGTGTTGTGATCTGGCACACCGGACTGTCCGGTGTGCCACCGGACAGTGTCCGGTGCACTAGGACCGTACAAGGTCCAAGCAGCCACTCTCGAGTTTTCGCAAGCGCGCTCTGCTATAATTCATCGGACTGTCCGGTGAGCCAGCAGGCAACGGCTATCTACGCGCAACGGTCGACTATAAAAGTACCAACGAAGTGAACAGTGCAGCGGCAGAAGTCAGAGCCACGAAGTCAGAGGGCACCAGACTGTCCGGTGTGGCACCGGACTGTACGGTGCCACAAGAATACAAAGCTCCAACGATCGACTTTGCTCCGAACCCTAACGGTTAGGTGATGTGGCGGCGCACCGGACAGCCTTCAGTGCATGTCCGGTGGCGCACCGGACTGACCGGTGCGCCCATTGCCAGCAGCCTCCCCAACGACTACTTTGGTGGTTGAGAGCTATAAATACCCCCCAACCACCACAACTCCAAGCATCCAAGATTTCTGAACATCACATTCAATACAAGAGCTCTAGCATTCACTCCTAGACACAATTCAAAAGATCAAAGCCTCTTCAAGTCCCAAATTCATCTCAAATACTTAGTGGCTTGTGAGAGAGTGATTTCGTGTTCTTTTGAGCTGTTGCCTCTTGGATTGCCTTTCTTCTTTCTATTTCTTGTTCTCAAGTGACCTATAATCAAAGCAAGAGACACCTAAGAGTGTGGTGGTCCTTGTGGGGTCTTAGTGACCCGATTGATTAAGAGAAAGGCTCACTCAGTCTAAGTGACCGTTTGAGAGAGGGAAAGGGTTGGAATAGACCCGGTCTTTGTGACCTCCTCAACGGGGACTAGGTTCTTTGGAACCGAACCTCGGTAAAACAAATCACTGTGTTCATTCTGAAAGTTGCCTAGAGGGGGGTGAATAGGCATAATCTGAAAATTATAAACTTAAGCACACACTATAAGCCGGGGTTAGCGTTAGAAATGAATTCGAGCCCGAGAGAGAGGGGAAAACAAATCAACCAACAAATAAAGCGGATGAACACGGTGATTTGTTTTACTGAGGTTAGGTTCTAAAGAACCTAGTCCCCGTTGAGGTGGTCACAAAGACCGGGTCTCTTTCAACCCTTTTCCTCTCTCAAACGGTCACCTAGACCGAGTGAGCTTTCTTGTTTACTTCTCACAGGTCACTTAGACCCTGCAAGGACCACAACACAATTGGTGTCTCTTGCCTTGCTTACAAAACACTTGGGAACAAGAATGAGTAAGGAAGAAAGCGATCCAAGCAACAAGAGCGCAAAGAACAGGAACAAACTCTCTCTCTCAAGTCACTAGGTGATTGGAGTGGATTTGGGACTTGGAGAGGCTTTGATTCTATTGAATTATGTCTAGGAGTGAATGTACTAGCTTTTGTATTGAATGTGAAGTGCTGAAAACTAGGATGCTTGGAGTGGTGGTGGTTGGGGGGTATTTATAGCCCTCAACCACCACATTGCCGTTGGGGATGGGTGCTATCGATGGGCGCACCAGACATTGTTCGGTGCGCCAGCCACGTCACCCAACTGTTAGGGTTTGGGAGCTGTCGACCATTGGAGGCTTTGTCTTCTAGTGGCATCGGACAGTCCAGTGTAGCACCAGACACGCACTGTTCACTGTCCGGTGCGCCTCTGACTTCTGCGCTTTGACTCCGCGCGCACTGCTCTTCATTATTCCGCAGTCAGCGCGACTTTTGCAGTCGACTATTGCGCAAGTAGCCGTTGCTCCGCTGGCACACCGGACAGTCCGGTGAATTATAGTGGAGCGCACTGGTGAAAACACGAGAGTGGCTAGTTTGGGATTATACGGTCCTGGTGCACCGGACACTGTCCGGTGCGCCAGACCAGAGCATACTCGGTTGCTTTTGCTCCTTTGTTTTTGAACCCTTTCTTCAATCTTTTGTTGGTTTGTGTTGAACCTTTATGCACCTGTAGAACATATATTCTAGAGCAAACTAGTTAGTCCAATATTTGTGTTGGGCATTCAACCACCAAAATTAATTATAGGAAAAGGTTAACCCTATTTCCCTTTCAATCTCCCCCTTTTTGGTGATTGATGCCAACACAAACCAAAGCAAATATATAAGTGCATAAATGAACTAGTTTGCATAAGGTAAGTGCATAGGTTACTTGGGATTAAACTAATTTTTAATTTCACTAGATATGCATGGATTGCTTTCTTTTATTTAACATTTTGGACCACATTTGCACCACTTGTTTTGTTTTTGCAAATCTTTTTGGAAAATCTTTTTCAAAGTCTTTTGCAAATAGTCAAAAGTATATGAGTAAGATTGCAAGAAGCATTTTCATGTTTTGAAATTTCTCCCCCTATTTCAAATGTTTTTTCTTTGACTTAACAAAACTCCCCCTTAATGAAATTCTCCTCTTAGTTTTCGAAAGGGTTTTAATAGATACCAATTGGAAATATATTTAGATGCTGGTTTTGAAAATATACCAATTGAAGAAATTTCTATCACAAGATACCAATTGGAAAAACAAACTTTTGTGAAAACAAAATAAAACATCATTTCAAAATTTGAAGTTGGTGGTGCGGTCCATTTGCTTTGGGCTTAATATTCTCTCCCCCTTTGGCATTAATCGCCAAAAACGGAGACGTTGAGAGCCCTTTTTTATTTTCTCCCCCATTGGTACAAGTAAATATGAGTGAAAATGTCACACCTGGTTTTGGAAGGTAAACCGAATGCGAACCATGTACGTGCCAGGATCAGAAACTCACGTACACAGCGATTACATAATTGGACATCATCACACAATGCTCGAAATAAATAGCGGAAAGGTACTTGATTACATCAAGATGTCAGAGACATCCACAGAGTCTAGTACATAGTCATAATGTTCAACATAAATATCAAAGTGTGGAAATGAGAAACGTAGAAGCTAAGCCTACACAGGTAGCTGGCTGGGGGTTTGCTACTAAAGTAAACTAAAACTTGTCATATTCCTGGAACTCCTTGAAGTCATCCATGTTGCCAGCATCACCTCCTGAGCACTGGGTGCAGTGGAAACAACCTGGGGTGGGGTGGTTTGTAAAGCAAGGGTGAGTACACATCAACATACTCAGCAAATGTCCCATTTGGCTAAAGTGGACTAGCTGTATATGGAGTTGAGGTTAAGTAGTTGCTTTTAGTTGGTCAAGTACTTATTATTATTAGTAGAGCCAAGTTTTAGTAATAAACCCAGTTATTACCCAGAAGTACCTCCTCAAAAGAGGATCCCAAGGCTACTCTTGACCGTGAGCTCGGCTGATATAACAGTTTCTAACACTCTGCAGAGGTTGCGCACTTTACCCACAAGTCGTGATCCCTTTATACCTCGGGTCGATCAAACCCTCAAACACTACCAAGGTGAGTCAGCAAGGTTTCACTACGTAGCCTTTACAAAGACTCCCCTGGTGCATAGCTGCTCGTTAGGTTTCGCTAGTCGTACAAACGCAGTACACCTCCCCAAGGTGGGTGACTAACAAAACCAAATCGAATGAACCTCTGCACCCCAACCTTGGCAGAGCGAGCACTACGCCTCGGCCCCCATTGACGGCCCTCCGGCAAAGCCAACTACACCCCCAGGTTCATCTAATTAATCAGCTCAGGGCGTCCCATTCCAACCTCATGGTTGCACTGTTATCCCGGGTGGTCACTCCACGAACAGGTCCTTACGGAGAGGTACTCAGGAAAAAAGGCCTGAGCCCCCTAGAATATCACAAGATCATCAACATAATCAGGATAATAGTATCGTATCATAAATGTTCACATCATGTTCATTGATTAAAGTTAAGGCAATAGCAAAAATGCTAACCATGATAACCCAAAAGGTAAACAAGGATAAGTAAATACAGACAAGTCAATCCTTAGGTTTCATAAATTAATGCGGGACAGTGAATTATAGAGTATGTAGGACATAATGGGTCAGAGGACACTTGCCTTCACCAGGTTGTTGCTCAGGGAGGTCTCCAACAACACACTCAGGAACCTCGGACTGCTCGTTGTCTAAATAAAGCGAGCATGCATTCAATACATTTGGAAAGTACAAATGAATAGCACACCAAACATGTACAAACATAGGAATGCATCTTAAAAAGACACAATACTACATAAGGGATAATGAATTCAAAGTATAACATGAACTACAACATAAATTTTACTTCATTTGTAAATAGATTATTATTTCCCTAAGTGTTACTTACAAGTACATAATCATAGTTCAATTTATTTTATTGTGACATAAAAAATAGAATAGAGATGAACTCATGTAATACACATTATTAATCTCACAAGCTAAAACATGTTTAAATCCCTAAGGTTTTCCTTTTATTTATTTTATTAAATAAATAAATTTACATCTACATTAGTTCATACTTAATCATAAAAACTAGAATGTGCAGATAGTAAATGAAACCATTTTATTTAGACAAAGAATAATTCTATGAACATTTTGCAATTTGAATCACTAAATTTGGAGTTCATATGCAAAAGTTATGAAATAAACAAGTTTGGAAATTCAAAATATGAAATTATGTCTAATTCTGTGAATATTTAAAAGTCTAGGGTTCAATCTGCAAGAGTACAGGGGCCTTCGCGCGAAAACCAGGGATGGTGGGTTGATTCTAAACAAACCGAGGGTCTCTTTAATAAAACTACAACGCGAACGGGTATCGGGTAAATCTAACCGTCAGATCTAAAACCAACGACTGAGATTAGATCTACGGCCGAGGGAGCGTGGGCGGGCGGGCGAGCACTGACAAGCGGGCCAGGGGCATCAGCGGTAGAGGGGAGAGCGCACTGACCGAGCGGGCCCAGCGCCTGGGGACTTGGGCACTGACAGGCGGGCCAGGGCGTCAAGCGCGCATGCGCGAAGCGGTATCCCGCGATCTGGGCCATGCGATGAAGATCGGACGGAGGGGATCAGACCAGGGAGGGGCGAATGGCTGCGGGCGGTGCTGCTCCTCTCCACGGTGGTGAGGTCGCCGGAGTTGAGGCAGGCGTGAGCTAGGGTTGCTTCGGGGTCACCGGAGTTGGGCAGAAAGGGAGAGGACGCCATGGCGAACTCAATGGTGGGGAAGAGGCCACGAATCCGAGGGCAGAGAGGGGAGAACGGCGGGGAGAAGGTCTCGGGCGGGCCGAAGTAACTCCGGTGAGAAATCCCAGCCGCTGGAGGGGGCAATCGGTCGTGATAGGGCTCGGGCTAGTTCCAGTGGAGGTGGGGGAACACCCTGGGCCAAAGCCCAGGCACTGGACGAGGTCAGGATGGCCGGACACCGTGCGGGCGTGGCGAGCAGGCGCGGCCGCACGCTGGCGAAGCCAAATTGGCTAAAAGCAGACGCGAATAAGGTAAAACGAGCACGGGGGCGGGAGTCTCGCCTTGGGGCGGAGCTCGGGGAGGCCTGGCGCGGACTCCGGCGAGCTGGATGGGCAGGAACGTGGGCGCGGGTCTCCGGTGGCTGCTGGAGGCGTTGGCAGAGCGCGAAAGAGGACGAAGCTGCGTGAAATGAGGCGAGGGGCGAGCGTGGGGCACTAGTGGGGCTCTAAGAAGGGAGCTGGGCACGTGGGCGGGCGTCGTGGCCGAGAAATGCAGCAACATGCGCACGACGAGGGCGAGGGGGGGATCTGACAGGACAGGCCCACGACACAGAGAGAGAAAAGGGGACGCGCGGGGCAACGGCTCAACAACTGGTGAACTGGGCCCTTGAGGTAGAGAGAGAGGAGGGGCGCGCGGGTGAAGAAACCGGCGCCGACAGGTCACCCCACTGGGCAGTGAGCGAGAGAGAGGGAGAACGCGCGGGAGAGAGGGTTGCCGCTAACAGGCGGGGTCCGCCTGTCAGGCGGCGCGGGGGCACGGGCGCGCGGCCTGGCTGGGCCGAGTTGGGCTGGTTTGGGCTGCTTTCTGTTTTTCGTTTTCTCTGAATTTTCTAATTCCTTTTCTATTTCTTTTCTATAGGGTTTTCAATTCCAAATTCAAATTAGGTTTCAAATTCAAATAAATTCAAACATGTGCAACACCTCAAAGAATATTTTAAGCTCAGCATGATGCAACATGTCATGACTCATAAATGTTTTGGCAAAAATAAATAATTAAATCCCCCTAACATTAAGCTATTTCTACTTAAAAAGGAAAAAGGGAGAGAGAATCTAGAGAGAGATAAGACCTAGAGTGAGAGAGAGAAGAGTAACACATGAATTTGGGTGACAATTAGAAAGAAATTTTATACCCCCAAATTCAGGGTGTTACAGACCTATCCCCCTTAAAAGAATCTCGCCCTCGAGATTCAGGGTGGCTAGAAAAGAGCTCAGGGTACTTGGCTTTCAAATCATCTTCTCTTTCCTAGGTTGCTTCTTCTTCGGAGTGGTGACCCCATTTGACTTTGCACATCCTGATGGTACTTCTCTGAGTGACCCGATCTGCTATCTCCAGAATTTGAGTTGGTTTCTCAATATAAGTAAGATCTTCTTGAACTTCAAGATCCTCTGCTGGCAACTGTTCTTCTGGCACTCTCAAGCATTTCTTCAACTAAGACACATGGAACACATCGTGCACAGCGAACAGATTCTCCGGTAAGATGAGTTGGTAAGCCACTTCTCCACGTCTTGCTTGAATCTGATATGACCCAATATATCGAGGTGCTAGCTTGCCTTTGACTCCAAACCTTTTGGTTCCTCTGATGGGTGACACCTTCAAGTAGACATAGTCTCCCACTTCGAAACTGAGTTCCCTTCTTCTGGTGTCAGCATAGCTTCGCTGTCTAGACTGCGCTACCTTTAAATTCTCTCGGACCATTCTGATGTTCTCTTCAGCTTCAAGTAGAATATCTGGACCGAACATCTGTCTTTCACCAGGTTGATCCCAATGCAACGGAGTTCTGCAATTCCTTCCATACAGCACTTCAAACGGTGACATCTTCAGGCTGGCTTGGTAGCTGTTGTTGTAAGAGAATTCCGCATATGGTAATCTCTTGTCCCAACCTATCTTGTCTTGCAAGGCACAAGCCCTCAACATATCTTCCAGAATCAGATTGGTTCTCTCTATTTGACCATCTGTTTGTGGGTGATAAGCTGAACTGAACTTCAAGTGTGTGCCCAAAGCTTCATGCAACTGCTGCAAAAAATGAGAGGTGAACTGGGTGCCTCTATTTGATACTATCTTCTTCGGAACGCCATGCAAGCACACAATCCGAGCCATGTATAGTTCGGCTAACACTGCACTGTTGTAGGTGGTCTTGACTGGTATGAAATGGGTCGCCTTTGTCAAATGGTCCACTACTACCCAGATGGAGTCATAACCAATACGAGTGCGGGGCAAACCGACTATAAAGTCCATTCCGATTTCATCCCATTTCCACTGAGGAATCTGCAATGGTTGCAATAAACCTGCAGGTCTCTAATGTTCTGCTTTAATCCTCTGACAACTATCACATACAACCACATACTCTGCTATCTCCCTTTTCATACCATACCACCATAACCTTTTCTTTTGATCTTTGATACATCTTCTCACTACCAGGGTGTATAGAGTATACTGTCTCATGGGCTTCCTTGAGAATTAGTTCCCGGATCGATTTGATGCCAGGAACACACAGTCTGTCCTTGAACCATACCACTCCTTTTGCATCTTCACAGAAATCCTTGCCTTTCCCATTTATGACCAGCTGCCGGATCTCGTTGATCTTCTCATCATCCTTCTGACCTTTCCTGATGTCTTGCTCTAGAGTGGGTTCCAACTCAATTGTCACTCCTTGAGTGTTGTTCAGAAATCCGAGGCTCAATCTATCGAACTCCTTCGCTAGCTCATACGGCATCGGGTGAGCGACCAACATATTGATTTAACTAGTTCTACTTAGAGCATCTGCAACCACGTTTGCTTTGCCTGGGTGATAATGAATCTCCAGCTCATAATCTTTGATCAATTCTAGCCATCTTCGCTGCCTCATGTTTAACTCTGACTGAGTGAATATGTACTTGAGACTCTTGTGATCCGTGTAGATATCACACTTCTGCCCATACAAATAGTGCCTCCAGGCCTTCAATGCATGAACCACGGCTGCTAATTCCAGATCATGAGTAGGATAATTCTTCTCATGAATCATCAACTGTCGGGATGAGTATGCCACTACTCTCCCTTCCTGCATTAAGACACATCCCAGTCCGGTATACGAAGCATCGCAATATACTGAGAATGGCTTGTGAACATCTGGCAGAATCAATACTGGTGTCATTGTCAACTTCTCTTTCAATGTCTCAAAGGACTTCTGGCATGTTGGGGTCCACTTGAACTCAACCTTCTTGGCCAACAAGGCTGTCATTGGCCTGACAATCTTGGAGAAACCTTCAATGAAACGCCGATAATAACCGGCCATTCCGATGAAACTCTTGATTCTTCGGACATCTTTTGGTGATTTCCAGTCCAAGATAGTTGTTACCTTTTTTGGAACTACAGCCAATCCCTCTCGGTTTATAATATGACCCAAGAAAGGACTTCACTGATCCAGAACTCGCACTTGCTAAGCTTGGCATAAAGCTGACAATCTCGTAGCCTCTGAAGTACCTTCCTCAAATGCTCTTCATGCTCTTGCTCATTCTAGGAATATATAAGAATGTCATCAATAAACACCACCACAAACTTGTCGAGGTAGTCCATGAACACACTATTCATCAAGTACATGAAGTAGGCTGGCACATTCGTCAAGCCGAATGACATAACCGTGAACTCATATAGTCCATACTTGGTGATGAATGTTGTCTTCGGTATATCCGATGGTCGGATTCTAAGCTGATGGTAGCCTGACCTCAGATCTATCTTTGAGAACACAATGGCTCCTCTCAACTGATTGAATAAATCTTCAATTCTAGGCAGGGGGTACTTGTTCTTGATAGTAACCTCATTCAAGGATCTGTAGTCAATGCACATCCTCTTTGTTCCATGTCACACCCAGTTTTGGAAGGCAAACCGAATGCGAACCATGTACGTGCCAGGATCAGAAACTCACGTACACAGCGATTACATAAATGGACATCATCACACAATGCTTGAATTAAATAGCGGAAAGGTACTTTATTACATCAAGATGTCCAAGACATCCACAGAGTCTATTACATAGCCATTGTTCAACATAATTATCAAAGTGCCGAAATACGAAACGTAGATGCTAAGCCTACACAGGCAGCTGACTGGGGGTTTGCCACTAAGAAAGAACTAGAACTCATCATATTCCTGGAACTCTTCGAAGTCATCCATGTTGCCAGCATCACCTCCTGAGCACTGAGTACAGTGGGGACAACCTAGGGTGGGGGTGGTGTGTAAAGCAAGGGTTAGTACACATCAACGTACTCAACAAATGTCCCGTTTGGCTAAAGTGGACTAGCTGTATGTGGAGTTGAGGTTAAGCAGTTGCTTTTAGTTGGTCAAGTATTTATTATTATTAGTAGAGCTAGGTTTTAGTAAATGACCCAGTTATTACCCAGGAGTACCTCCTCAAAAGAGGACATACCAGAGACCAGATTTTATAACATCATTATTAATCATCATCATAAAAGTATCCAAAGTTCTTCTAATCAAAGAGGATCTCAAGGCTGCTCTTAACAGTGAGCTCGGCTGATATACCAGTTTTTAACACTCTTCAGAGGTTGTACACATTACCCACAAGTCATGATCCCTTTCCAGCCTAGGTTGTACAGACCCGATCTTCACTACCAAGGTGAATGGCCAAGGATACACTATGTAGCCTTTACAAAGACTCCCCTGGTGCATAGCTGCTCGTTAGGTTTCGCCAGTCGTACAAATGCAGTACACCTCCCCAAGGTGGGTGACTAACAAAACCAAATCGAAAGAACCTCTGCACCCCAACCTTGGCAGAGCGAGCACTACGCCCCGGCCCCCATTGACGGCCATCCGACAAAGCCAACTACACCTCCAGGTTCATCTAATTAATCAGCTAAGGGCGTCCCATTCCACCCTCATGGTTGTACTGTTATCCCGGGTGGTCACTCCACGAACAGGTCCTTACGGAGAGGTACTCAGGAAAAAGGCCTGAGCCCCCTAAGGTATCACAAGATCATCCACAATATCAGGATAACAGTATTGTATCATTAATGTTCACATCATGTTCATTGATTAAGTTAAGGCAATAGCAACATGCTAACCATGGTAACCCAAAAGGTAAACAAGGATAAGTGAATACAGACTAGTCAATCCTTAGGTTTCATAAAGTAATGCGGGCAGTGAATTATAAGTAGATAGGACATAATGGGTCAGAGGACACTTGCCTTCACCAAGTTGTTGCTCAGGGAGGTCTCCAACAACACACTCAGGAATCTCGGACTGCTCGTTGTCTAAATAAAGCGAGCATGCATTCAATACATTTGGAAAGTACAAATGAACATCACACCAAACATGTACAAACATTGGAACACATCTTAAAAAGACTTAATACTACATAAAGGATAATGGATTCAATGTATAACATAAACTATAACCTACATTAACTTTGTTTGAAAATATATTACTATTTCTCCTAAGTGTTATTTACAAGTACAAAATCATAGATCAATTTATTTTATGGTGACCTAAAATCTAGAACAGAGATGAACTTATGTAATACATATTATTAATCTCACAAGTTTAAGCAAGTTTAAATCTCTAAGGTTCTCCTTTATTTATTTATTAAATAAAAAACATACACCTACAATAGTTCATATTCAATCCTAAAAATTTAGAGTGTGCAGACAGTGAGTGAAACCATTTTATTTAAACAGAGAATAATTCTATGAACATTTTGCAATTTGAATCACTAAATTTGGAGTTTATATGCAAAAGTTATGAAATAAACAAGTTTGGGAATTCAAAATATGAAATTAGGGCTAATTCTGTGATTAAATAAAAGTCCAGGGGTCTAATTAAAACAAACCAGGGACCTATGCGCTAAAATAGAGGACGGCGGGTTGATTTCCTAAAACCAGGGGGTTTCTTAAGCAAAACAGCCATGCGAAGGGGTATCGGGTGAATCTAACCGTTGGATTAGAAACCGACGGCCGAGATTAGATCTACGGCCGAGGGCGCGCGTGCGGGCAGGCGAGCGCTGGCAGGTGGGACAGGGAGTGTCAGCGACAGAGGGGGAGAGCGTGCTGACTGAGTAGGCCTAGCGCCAGAGGGGAAATAGACGGCTACAGGGGTCCGAGGGGGTCCGAGCCGTTCGATCAAGATCGGACGGGGAGGGGTCCGAGCCGTTCGATCAAGATCGGACGGGGGAAAATCAGACCGGGAAGGTTGAGCGGCTGCAGGTGGCGCTGACAGGTGGGTTAGGGCGTCAGGCGCTCATGCGCGAAGCGGTATCCCGCGGTCCGAGCCGTTCGATCTGAATCGGACGGAGGGGATCAGACTGGGGAAATAGACGGCTGCGGGCGGCGCCACTCCTCTCCACGGCGGTGAGGTCGCTGGAGTTGAGGTGGACGCGAGCTAGGGTGGCTCCGAGGTCGTCGGAGTTGGGCAGAGGGGAAGAGGGTGCCACAGCGAACTCGATGGCGGGTAAAGGACCATGAATCCACGGGCAGAGAAGGGAGAACGGCGGTGAAAAGGTCTCGGGCGGGCCGGAAAAACTCCGGTGAGCGATTCTGGCCACGTGGAGGGGACTTAAGGCGCGCTAAGGCCTTGGCTGACTTCAGCAGAGGCAGGGGTGACACAGGGACCTACTCCAGTGAACTAGATCGGCCGAAACCGCTGGCCACCACGCGAGCACGGCGGACCGCCGCGGTCGAGCACCGGCGAAGGCGAAATTGGACGAATACAGGGCGCAATAAGGGAAATTGGGCACGAGGACGAATGTCTCACCTCGGGGCGGAGCTTGGGGAGGCTTGGGGCGGTCTCCGGTGAGCTGGATGGCCGGGAACGCGGGCGCGGGTCTCTGGCGGCGGCTGGCGGCGTGGGCAAAGCGCGAGAGAGGGTGAAGATGCGCGAAATGAGGTGAGGGATGTGTGCGGGGCACTGGCAAGGCTCTAAAAAGGGGAGTTGGGCGCATGGGCGGGCGTCGTGGCCGAGAAACCCGACGACGTGCGCGTGTGCGCACGCGCCGGTCTACGGCGGGCGCGGGGAAGGCAGATCTGACAAGGCAGGCCCACGGCGTAGAGAGAGAAAAGGGGACGCGTGGGGGCAATGGCTCGGCACTAGCGAACCGGGCCCGTGAGACAGAGAGAGAGCGAACAGGCGAAGGAAACTGGCACCGACAGGTCGACCCCACTGAGCAGAGAGCGAGAGAGGGAGGGTGCGCGAGAGGAAAACGGCTGCTGACAGGCGGGGTCCGCCTGTCAGGCGGCTCGGGCGCGCGGCCTGGCTGGGCTTAGTGGGCTGACTGGGCTGCTTTCTCCTTTTCTTTTTCTCTGGATTTTCTAATTCCTTTTCCATTTCTTTTTCCATAGGGTTTTCAAATCCAAATTCAAACTAGGTTTCAAATTCAAATAAATTCAAACTTGTGCAACACTTCAAAGAATATTTTAAGCTCAGCATGATGCAACATGTCATGACTCATAAGGTTTTGACAAAAATAAATAATTAACCTCCACTAGTTTAAGCTATTTCTAACCAAAAGGAAAAATGAGAGAGAATCTAGAGAGAGAAAGCCTAGAGTGAGAAAAGGAAGAGTAACACATGATTTTGGGTGATAATTAGAAAGAAATTTTATACCCCCAAAATCAGGGTGTTACAGACCTATCCCCCTTAAAAGAATCTCGGCCTCGAGATTCAGGGCTGGCTAGAAAAGAGCTCAGGGTACTTGGTTTTAATTCATCCTCTGTTTCCCAGGTTGCTTCTTCTTCTGAGTGGTGCCCCCACTTGACTTTGCACATCCTGATGGTACTTCTCCGAGTAACCCGATCTACTGTCTCCTGAATTTGGGTTGGCTTTTCAATATAAGTCAGATCTTCTTGATCTTCAAGATCCTCTGCTGGCAACTGCTCTTCTGGTACTCTCAAGCATTTCTTCAACTGAGACACATGGAACACATCGTGCACAGCGGACAGATTCTCTGGTAAGCTGAGTTGATAAGCCACTTCTCCACGTCTTGCTTGAATCTGATATGGCCCAATATATCGGGGTGCTAGCTTGCCCTTGACGTCAAACCTTTTGGTTCCTCTGATGGGTGACACCTTTAAGTAGACATAGTCTCCCACTTCAAAACTGAGTTCTCTTCTTCTGGTGTCAGCATAGCTTCACTGTCTGGACTGCGCTGCCTTTAAATTCTCTCGGACTATTCTGATGTTTTCTTCGGCTTCAAACAAAATATCTGGACCGAACACCTGTCTTTCACCAGGTTGATCCCAATGCAATGGAGTTATGCAAATCCTCCTATAGAGCGCTTCAGATGGTGACATCTTCAGACTGGCTTGGTAGCTGTTGTTGTAAGAGAATTCTGCATATGGTAATATCTTGTCCCAACCTATCTTATCTTGCAAAGCACAAGCCCTCAACATATCCTCCAGAATCTGATTGGTTCTCTCTGTTTGACCATCTGTCTGTGGGTGGTAAGATGAGCTGAACTTCAAGTGTGTGCCCAAAGCTTCATGCAACTGCTGCAAAAAATGAGAGGTGAACCGGGTACCTCTATCTGATACTATCTTTTTCAGAACACCATGCAAGCACACAATCCGAGCCATATATAGTTTGGCTAACACCGCACTGTTGTAGGTGGTCTTGACTGGTATGAAATGGGCCGCCTTTGTCAAACGGTCCACTACTACCCAGATGGAGTCATAACCAGTACGAGTGCGAGGCAAACCGACTATGAAATCCATTCCGATCTCATCCCACTTCCACTGAGGAATCTGCAACGGTTGCAACAAACCTGTAGGTCTCTAATGTTCTGCTTTAATCCTCTGACAACTGTCACACACAGCCACATACTCTGCTATCTCCCTTTTCATACCGTACCACCAGAATCTTTTCTTCAGGTCTTGGTACATCTTCTCACTACCAGGGTGTATAGAGTATGCTATCTCATGGGCTTCCTTGAGAATCAGTTCTCGAATCGATTTGATATCGGGAACACACAATCTGTCCTTGAACCATACCACTCCTTCTGCATCTTCATGGAAATCCTTGCCTTTTCCATCTATGATCAACCGCCGGATCTTGTGGATCTTCTCATCATCCTTCTGACCTTTTCTAATATCTTGCTCTAGAGTGGGTTCCAACTCAATTGCCACTCCTTGGCTGTTGTTCAGAAATCCGAGGTTCAATCTGTCGAACTCCTTCGCTAGCTCATACGACATCGGGTGAGCGACCAACATATTGACTTGACTCTTTCTACTAAGAGCATCTGCAACCACATTTGCTTTGCCAAGGTGATAATGAATCTCCAGTTCATAATCTTTAATCAATCCTAGCCATCTTCGCTGTCTCATGTTTAACTCTGACTAAGTGAATATGTACTTGAGACTCTTGTGATCTATGTAGATATCACACTTCTGCCCATAAAGATAATGCCTCCAGGTCTTCAATGCATAAACCACAGCTGCTAATTCCAGATCATGAGTAGGATAATTCTTCTCATGAATCTTCAATTGTTGGGACGAGTATGCCACCACTCTCCCTTCTTGCATCAACACAAATCCCAGTCCGGTGTATGAAGCATCACAATACACTGAGAACGGCTTGTGAACATCTAGCAAAATCAGCACTGGTGCCGTTGTCAACTTCTCCTTCAATGTCTCAAAGGACTTCTGGCATGCCGGGGTCCACTTGAACTCAACTTTCTTTGCCAACAATGCTGTCATTGGTTTAGCAATCTTGGAGAAACCTTCAATGAAACGCCGATAATAACCGACCATTCCGATGAAACTCTTGATTCCTCGAACATCTTTTGGTGCTTTCTAGTCCAAGATAGCTGTTACCTTCTTCGGATCTACAGCCAATCCCTCTCGGTTTATAATGTGACCCAAGAATAGGACTTCACTGATCCAGAACTCGCACTTGCTAAGCTTGGCATACAGTTGACAATCTCGTAGCCTCTGAAGTACTTTCCTCAAATGCTCCTCATGTTCTTGTTCGTTCTGGGAATATATAAGAATGTCATCAATGAACACTACTACGAACTTGTCGAGGTAGTCCATGAACACGCTGTTCATCAAGTACATGAAGTAGGTTGGCGCATTCGTCAAACCGAATGACATAACCGTGAACTCATATAGTCCATACTTAGTGATGAATGTCGTCTTCGGTATATCTGAGGGTTGGATTCTGAGCTGATGGTAGCCTGACCTCAGATCTATCTTTGAAAACACACTGGCTCCTCTCAACTGATCGAATAAATCTTCAATTCTGGGCAGGGGGTACTTGTTTTTGATAGTAACCTCATTCAAGGATCTGTAGTCAATGCACATCCTATTTGTTCCATCCTTTTTCTCCACAAATAGCACTGGGGCTGCCCAAGGCGAGGTACTCGGTCTGATGTGACCTTTCTCTGACAACTCATCAATCTTCTTCTTGAGTTCCACCAACTCTGGTCCGGACACTCGATAGGCTCTCTTAGAAATAGGGGCGGTGCCTAGAATAAGCTCTATGGCAAATTCAACCTTCCTTTCAGGTGGCATACCTGGTAACTCCTCGGGAAACACATCTGGGAAATCTGATACTACACTGATAGCCTCTAATGGTTTAATCTCCTCAATATGAGCGATGACTTGGTGATAACTCCCTTTCCTTGGTATTGACAAGACCAACTCCACTAACACTTCTTCTCCTGATAGGGACACTAACTTCACTGTTCTCTTATCACAACTAAGACTGGCTTGATACTTGGTTAGCCAATTCATCCCTAGATGACATCTATAGTTGTATCTTGGTTACCCATAACTATCAAATCAGCGGGGAACTCTATCCCCCTTATTTGAACCTTTGCACTAGGGCAAAATCTATCAGTTTGGGTCCTTCCACCAACTGAACTAACTCTCATAGGTGGATACATGGGTGCTACTAGTATATTATATGATTCTACCCATGATGCAGTCACAAAGGAATGCGTTGCTCCAGTATCAAATAAGACATTTGCAGAATGGTACTCGACTAAAAATGTACCTAGTGCCACTCCTGGAGTCTCCTGGACTGTGTCGGCCTCCAAGTGTTTCACCTTTCCATACTGGGCACGAGGTTGCCCACGGTTGTTGCCTCCTTGCTGCATTGCATTCTGCCTGACTGGGGCATTGGGAGCTGGCTACTGCTGAGCTGCTTTCTTTGGGCAATGATTCACCTAATGGCCTTGTTCACCACAGTGGAAACATGCACGACTTCCTCCTTGAGCTGGCGCTGCTTGATTGTTCTAACGCTGGTATTGATTTCCTCCTTGCTAGTTGTTCTGACGGTACTGCTGCTGCTGAGGAAACTGCCTCTGGTACTGCTGCTGTTGGTTCTGACGCTGATGCTAGTGCTGGTGACCTTGCTTGAATTGTTGAGGTGGGTTGCCTGAGTAGTGAGGACGACTGCTACTCCCAACCTGAGGTCCACCAATCTTGTGTTTCCTATCCTCCATCTCCTGACGCTTCCTTTCTGTCATGGTTGCTCTGTCTATTAGATGCTAGAAGGTAGGGAAGGTGTGGTTCATCAGCTGATAATGGAGGGGATCGACCAATCCTCTCAAGAAGCGGTACTGCCTCTTGGCATCAGTGTTGACATCCTCTAGGGCATAACGCGACAGCTACAGAAACTTGTCCTTGTACTCACTAACGGACAGGGGACCTTGCTTCAGGACGAGAAACTCCTCCTTCCTCACTATCATCAGTCCCTCGGGCACATGGTAACGATGTAAGTTATCCCTGAACTCCTCCCAAGTGATGGCTTTAGGGTTGGCATGGGTGGCGAGGTAAGACTCCCACCAAGACTGTGCTGCTCCTCTCAGCTGCCGGGGACCATACAATACCTTCTCATGATCGTTGCACTAGGCAGTGTGCAACTCACGCTCCACGCTATGCAGCCAATCTTCAGCGTCCATGGGATCAGCAGAGTGGGCAAAGACTAGGGGATGACCCCTCATGAACTCTGCCCGCTTGTCTCTAGGTACTTGAGGCATCTAGACTTGCACTGGAGGCTGAGGAGGTGGTGGCTGCTGCTGCGCCTGCTGCATAGATGCTAAGGTCTGATAAATTGCCTGGACTGCTTAAGTCTGCATCAAGAACATCTTCTCGATAGTCATCGGGGGTGGCAGTGGCAAATGCTGCTGCGGGGCTGCTTCCTCTTGGGGTGCCTGCTGTTCTGGCTGAGCACACCTCGCACCTCTGCGTCTGTTCTTAGATATCTGCGAGGCTGCCCACGGTTGTTGCCTCCTTGCTGCATTGCATTCTGTCTGACTGGGCATTGGGAGCTGGCTGCTGCTGAGATGCTTTCTTTGGGCAATGATTCGCCCAATGGCCTTGTTCCCCATAGTGGAAACATGCACGACTCCCTCCTTGTGCTGGCGCTGTTTGGTTGTTCTGGTTGGTTGCTGGGGCAGGAAGACGAGTTGCCTAGTTGCTCTGTCGATCAGGTGCTGGAAGGTAGGGAAGGTGTGGTTCATCAGCTGATAGTGGAGGGGATCAACCAATCCTCTCAAAAAGCGATACTGCCTCTTGGCATCCGTGTTGACATCTTCTGGGGCATAACGCAACAGCTGCAGAAACTTGTCCCTATACTCACTGACAGATAGGGGACCTTGCTTCAAGGCGAGAAACTCCTCCTTCCTCACTATCATCAGTCCCTCGGGCACATGGTAGCGATGAAAGTTGTCCCTGAATTCTTCCCAAGCGATGGCTTCAGGGTTGGCATGGGTGGCGAGGTAAGACTCCCACCAAGAATGGGCTGCTCCCTCAGCTATCGGGGACCGTACAACACCTTCTCACGATCGTTGCATGGGATCAGAAGAATGGGCAAAGACTGGGGGATGGCTCCTCATGAATTTTGCCTGCTTGTCTCTAGGCACTTGTGGCATCTAGACTTGCACTGGAGGCTAAGGCGGTGGTGGCTGCTACTGCACCTACTGCATGGCTGCTAAGGTCTGACCAATTTCCTGGATTGCTTGGATCTGCATCAAGAACATTTGCTCAATGGTCATTGGTGGTGGCGGTGGCAAATGCTGCTGCGGGGCTGCCTCCTCTTGGGGTGCCTGCTGTTCAGGCTGAGCACGCCTCGCACCTCTACGCCTGTTCTCAGACATATGTAGAAATCACATACATATATCAAATCTGACTCTGTGGTCTTTCATCATAAGAAAAGATATACGGAAATCTTCATAGCACTGAACAAATGACCATCTTCACTGACAGCTTCTCAGATAAAGAGGAAAGTGGAAACACATGGATTACCCAACTAAATAACTGACTTTATTAATAACTACACCAGGTTGTAGGGGATACCCACAGCTTGATGACAATCATTACAAAGACCCAACTTCATTACATGTCCATCATAACAAGCATCCAACATATGATTAAGCAAACTAACTCTAACTAAGACTGACTAGACTAAGACACTGAACTAAGCATTATTACAGACTCCAACTCCATCGATCTATGGATCTAAATCTATGCGGGTCCTGCAGTCTGGGGTACCATAGTCGAAGCGACCACAGGGCGGTGAACGGTAAGGGTGCTGAATCCCGACAGGGGCGGGAGAACCACCATCCAGATAGTGGTGTGCTGTGCACTCAGCACGCAATTCCGCAACCTCCGCCTAAACCTTGCCCAACTCGTCAAGGGCGTGGTCCAACTCTGTGTTGAGCACGACAACCAAGTTGACCATGCTGTTCAGCCTAGGATTGCCCTTACCAACTGGCGAGGCAATCACACCTCCAGCACTGCTAGTCGAACGACGAGGGTAGTACTTCAGGTCGAGGCCATAAGCTACCCCACTAAACAACGAGCAATACTGAGAAAGTGTCTGTCATGCTGCATCTTACATGGCTGCCTCGGCAGTATCCCTCTCAGTAATAGAATAGTGCTCTGAGAAGGCCTCTGCACCCCGGAGATCATCGTCCGAACGGCGCACCAAACAAGTAGCCTCCCACTGGTTCGGGTATAGCCCGCGACGATGCTGGTAGACTACACAATGGTACTCGATAGACAATGTGTGTCGGTCGAAGGCCCGACGCAACAGGGTATCGAGAGCGTTGTGGAAGTGACACCCGCGAGCGGCGTCGCAAGTGATGGGTCTAGCGATCCATCCCTCCGGCTCTGGCTCCTCCGAGACCTCCGTGCCATGGCTCGAACTGCCACCGGCGTAGTCGGCGTCTCCGTATCCGTCAGGGTCTCCTCCAGCAACCGGGATGCCCTGAGGTGGTGCAGGGGGCATCTCTGGCTAAGGTGCAGGGGAATGCAGCCTCTCAGACTCCACCTCCCGCTGAGGCGAGGGGGAGGAGTCCTGCTGCTCCTGCTCCTGCTCCTGGCATCGGCGCTCCTGCTCCTCGTGCAGGCGACGATGCAGTCTCTCCATGTGACTAGACTGACCTGACACCGTGTGACGCAGTGGACGCTCTGCCAGGCGAGAAGCCAAAAAGGGGATCACAGACTTGCGTGCAGTGCATCTGATATGGGCCATCTACAAAAGACATCATAAGCACAAGAGTAAGAGTAGAACTATGAGACCGGAAAGTAAACAGAAAGAGAAGTGAGACAAAACTTTTGAGATAAGTAGATAACATAGAGTTGGTCAAGATGACCAACTTTTGAAAAGACTTTAAGGTCAAGGTAAGAGTAGGGATCTATAGTCCTTAGATCGACCATTCTAGTCTAGGTTAGCGGTCCTACAGTCAGCAAGGCTTTGATACCACTTATGTCACACCCGGTTTTGGAAGGTAAACTGAATGCGAACCATGTACGTGCCAGGATCAGAAACTCACGTACACAGCGATTACATAATTGGACATCATCACACAATGCTCGAAATAAACAGCGGAAAGGTACTTGATTACATCAAGATGTCAGAGACATCCACAGAGTCTAGTACATAGTCATCATGTTCAACATAAATATCAAAGTGCGGAAATGCGAAACGTAGAAGCTAAGCCTACACAGGCAGCTGACTGGGGGTTTGCCACTAAAGTAAACTAAAACTCGTCATATTCCTGGAACTCCTCGAAGTCATCCATGTTGCCAGCATCACCTCCTGAGCACTAGGTGCAGTGGGAACAACCTGGGGTGGGGTGGTTTGTAAAGCAAGGGTGGGTACACTTCAACGTTGTAAAGCCCTAAAATTTGTATAAGGTTAAAATAATAAAATAAATAAATACATAAAAGTGTTTTGGGAATTACCTGATTTCCTTTTTCTGTGCATATTCTTCCAAAGGATAATGAATAAAAGTAATTTCGAACACAAATGGATCAAAATAATCTTGGGTGAATTATGCATTTGGATATATTCTCGAAATATATATATAGTTATAAATAATGCATTTCCTTAATAAGAGATTACATATCAAGGAATAATTTCTCTTAAAACAAATAAATATTCAGTTCAGTAATAAACTTTCAATTTAACTACATAAATAGTTCAAATTATTTTAACATAACAAACGTTGAGTATGTGGATTTCCGTAATTAAAAGCATTTGTTTATTGAACAAGATAAAGAAATAAATAAACAAATATACTTTTATATCTTGCATTCTGGAGTTTTAGTATGACTGTGCACATAAATTTGGTTCATGAACCTAGATTTAAATTGGAAATTTGGTTTGAATCTAGTTTGGAAAATAAAAAGAAAAGAAAAATAGAAATGAAAAAGAAAAGAGGAACCACCTAGTTGGGCCGATTTCTCTCCCTGCGGCCCGTTAACTCGCGCGCGCGAGCCTCTCAATCACCACTGCGCGCTTGACTCAGCCGCGCGCCTTAACCCAGACCGCCATGTGGGGGCCGCCAGTCAGTCCCACGCCGTCTTTGCCGCGCGTAGCGAATCACTACCATGTGGGCCCTCTAGCCATCCGGTCTTCTTCTCCCTCCCCAACAGCTTCTCCGCTTCCTACGCGGGCGGGCGGAGGAACGGCGCCGCGAAGCTCAGGCCGATCCGGGAGCGTCGCGCGCCTCTCGCTCCTTCGCTCAACAGAAGCGCAGCGAGATCCGCCGCAATGGTCGGAGTCGTGCGGCTGGGAGTTGACTCCGTGGCCGGAATTACCGGATCTGCGCAACGAGCACCCTGGAGACCCTGGGTATATGGGGGGAAAAGAAGGCCTCGCTCGCGCCCTCGCCAGACTCGTCAATCCTCGCGACACAGCAACCCGAGCGTATAGGCAAGGCCGGACCAGCTGAATCGTGACTGGGTCGATCTGAACATCCGCCAGAACCGCCATTCACCGTAGGAATCAGGGAGGATTGGAGACCACCATCGGGGATCACCGCCGGTGCTGTGCATCGGCCCCAATCGTGCCTCTCGGGAGTTGACCGATCCGTGGAGAGGTTGAGGCGATGCACTAATCGACGAGCGGTGCAGTTGGATGCTCTAATCGTCTCGTCGTTGACTGACATCACCGCTACGCGGCCGGAGGGCTCGGGAATCGTCAAATCCAGAGCTGGTGCATCAACGGTAAGGGCCACAGCTTCTTCCCCGCATTTGCCGCACGTATAGGTGCCTTAATCCAAGACTTTCGAGCTTCAGGCGTGTTGGGTCATCCTCGTCGGTGTTGGTATGGCGAAGCCGCCGCCGCATGCGGTAGAACAGCCTCAGCCTGGGTTGATTAATGACGAGTAGTTCCTTCTCGGATCCGTTGTAGCCTCCTCTGCGATTTCGGGGATTTTCAGTCGAACTCGATCTAGGGGGGAGGTCGGTCGCCCATGGGCGGTCGTGGCACTACCGCCGGTATGGTGGCCGCCATGGTCGAAGCTTAGTGAAAGGTTCGGGACCGTAGATGTGTTGATCGATGGTCCAGATCGATCGCGCGTCTGAACCGCGCGATTTGGATCCAAGGGGCCCGCGCTGCTTTCCGTTTGAGAATCAGGATTTAATCTGGTGCGTATGCCTTAGATCGGGCGGCTAGTATTTGTTCATACCCCTTCGGCTGGGGATAATTGCTTATGAGCCCTCGGATTTATTGAGAATAAACCCGCAGTCCAGGGAATAGTGTTCTGAGTCTAGGGTTTATTTGCGCCATGGCCCCTGCCTTCTCTGGTTATCTTGTGCCCAGTCCAGAAAAATATATAATTCAGTAAAAGTGATTAGGAAATGATTTTTAATGTGAAAATAAATGCTAGAATTTGTTTAACCCCTAGAAAATTCATATTAAGTCCAAATGAGTCCATTCCAATTTCTACAATTTTGTAATAATGTTGTTTAGCACCTATTGCCTCTGTCTTTACATGAAAACAGTAATAAAAATTTATTTCCTAATTAATCTTATATCAAATACATAAAACCTTAGAAAAGTCATAACTTCTTCGTTTTAACTCCGATTTGATCCGTTCAAGTTGCGTTAATCTCGTAGAAACGCGTAGATTATTATTACGCAATTTATTCTTATGATTGGTGTGATGTTAATTTTTCCTATACCATGTTTGTCTGTATTGCTACGACTAGCAGTAAGGTCACGAGAATCTGAAGAGCAAGTTGGTACCTGGAATCTCAAGTGCCAGGCAAGTTGTGCCCTTGATCACTTCTTTTTACCCACTCATGTTCTAATTAATCATAATGATCTGCATAGGTTAATTTTGATGGGACCCAATAGGATACCCTAGTTTGTCTATCTTTATACCTTGTTTACCACTGAACTTTCTGGATAGTACTTGCTAGTGCTATATGTGGTTTTGGGTATAGAGATACACATTACTATTCATGATTATACTTTTATTATCAGTTGTTTATTACTGTTCATGATAAGATCATTATGTTAATTGGAACATGGAGAACCACCCGGGAAAACAGTGCTACCACAAGGGTTTAATGGGACGCCCTTGGCTGATTAACTAGGAAAGCTAGTGGAGGTCTTCCGTACCCGAAAGGGGCAAGGGCAGTAGGGGAGTGGTCAGTGTAGGGAGGTCCTTGGTTGATTTTGCTGCGATGGCGGTCAGGCAAGAACCCTGCACTGGAGCTTCCTATAAACTGTAGCGGGATTTCTGAAGCTAGTGGAACTTTGTAAAGGCCTCATAGTGTTACCCTGCCTCGCCTCCTCGGTAGAGGTGTATGGGATTGGCCGTCTCTTGGCAGATGGGTAACATGACTTGTGGGTAAAGATGCGCAACCTCTGCAGAGTGTAAAACTGGTATACTAGCCGTGCTCACGGTCATGAGCAGCTCGGACACTCACATGATTAAATTATGGAACCTAAACTCAATTTGTCATATGCATTGCATCGCAGGTGAGGTTGTTACTTTTGTTCTACTACTTAATTGGGTGGGTATTTACTTATACTTAGTAATTGCTAATAAAATTTTGACCAACTTTAAAAGCAATGCTCAGCTCTAACCATCCTCTTTGGTAAGCCTTACACTTCACATGAGCTCCCACCTTTGGCGAGTTCATGCACATTATTCCCCACAATTTGTTGAGCGATGAACGTATGTGAGCTCACTCTTGCTGTCTCACACCCCCCCACAGGTCAAGAACAGGTACCGCAAGATGAGGCGCATGGAGGATGCTGCGATGTGTTCGTGAGAGGTCTAGGTCGTCGTCTCCCAGTCAACTTTGGGTTGCTGGACCGTTGTCTCCTTATAATGTAATTATTTATTTATTTTGTATAGAACTCATATTATATAGTAAAGTTGTGACATTCGATCCTGTGCCATGATTCATCATATGTGTGAGACTTGGTCCCAGCACCTGGTGATTATGTTCGCGCCCGGGTCTTGGTGCCCCGAAATCCGGGTGTGACAAACGTACTCAGCAAATGTCTCGTTTGGCTAAAGTGGACTAGCTGTATATGGAATTGAGGTTAAGCAGTTGCTTTTAGTTGGTCAAGTACTTATTATTAGTAGTAGAGCCAAGTTTTAGTAATAAATACATTTATTACCCAGAAGTACCTTCTCAAAAGAGGAAATACCAGAGATCAGATTTTATAACATCACTATTAATCATCATAAAAGTATCCAAAGTTCTTCTAATCAAAGAGGATCCCAAGGCTGCTCTTGACCATGAGCTCGGTTGATATACCAGTTTCTAACACTCTGCAGAGGTTGCACACTTTACCCACAAGTCGTGATCCCTTTATGCCTCGGGTCGATCAAACCCTCAAACACTACCAAGGTGAGTCACCAAGGTTTCACTACGTAGCTTTACAAAGACTCCCCTGGTGCATAGCTACTCGTTAGGTTTCGCCAGTCATACAAACGCAGTACACCTCCCCAAGGTGGGTGACTAACAAAACCAAATCGAATGAACCTCTGCACCCCAACCTTGGCAGAGCGAGCACTATGCCCTGGCCCCCATTGACGGCCCTCCGGCAAAGCCAACTACACGCCCAAGTTCATCTAATTAATTAGCTAAGGGTGTCCCATTCCACCCTCATGGTTGCACTGTTATTGTAGCATCCCAAAAATTCAAATCTTGAAATTTTCTCAAACTCGCTCTAAATTCAAAATGAATTTCAAGTTTCATTTCAAAATGTTTGTTTGCGAGTTGATATCAGCAAATAAAATATAGTGGTCTATATTATCTCCAAAATCATCCTCAAAATATCCTACAAATATTTCCTGAGTGATCCCCCTCAAATTCTTTCCAGAAATACTGCCCAGATATTTCCCGAGTAATCCCCTTCAAGTTCTTTCTAGAAATATTGCCCAGATATTCCACCGATATATCTCCAAGTATTCTCCTCTTGAGAAATACCTTCAGAATCATTTTTCAAGTCCCTATAAATATTTTCTTCATAACTTTCCTCATGCTCATACGTAGACGTATGCCTCCAGTGTCATACGGTGAGCTCTACAAGCAAATCTCACTTATACAAGACAAATACATGCTAATCTCCACTAATCCTCTCATCCTTCCCCTAATCCTCTCATCCCTCCCCCTAATCCCCCCACCATGGCTATAAATAGAGGGGCAAGGGCCTCCTCTCATCCCACCCCAAGCCATTTCATGGCAACTCTCTCCCCCCCCCACACACACCCACTCCATGTTCCACACAAGCACACACTAGCACAAGGATCGTTCGATCGTTCTTCGATCGTTCGTCCCCTGTTCTTAGTTTGTTCGTTCGTTCGTCCGATCGTTCGTCCGATCGTTCATGGTTCGTTCGTCCGTTCGTCCGATCGTTCGATCGTTCGTCCGTTCGTTCGTCCAAATAATCTTTTTCCTACCGTTATGCTGCCGAAATTCCGATCGTTCGTTCGTTCGATCATTCGATCGTTCATCGTTCGTTCATAGTTCCTATTCATCGTTCATCGTTCGTTCATAGTCCCTATTCATCGTTCTTCCAGATAATCTTTGTCCTGCCGTTATGCTGCCGAAATTCTGATCGTTCGTTCGTTCGATCATTCGATCGTTCATCGTTCGTTCATAGTCCCTATTCATCGTTCATCGTTCGTTCATAGTCCCTATTCATCGTTCTTCCAGATAATCTTTGTCCTGCCGTTATGCTGCCGAAATTCCGATCGTTCGTTCGTCTGATCATTCGATCGTTCGTCCGTTCGTTCGTCCAAATAATCTTTTTCCTGCCGTTATGCTGCCGAAATTTCGATCGTTCGTTCGTCCGATCATTCGATCGTTCGTCCGTTCGTTCATAGTCCCTATTCATCGTTCATCGTTCGTTCATATGAACTATTCACTATCACTATTCACCATTACTATTCACCATTACTATTCACCATTACTATTCATCGTTACTATTCACATACACTATTCATCATCGTTACTATTTATTATTACTATTCATCATCGTTACTATTCATCGATGATATCTATAATTACTTTTCCATCGCCACTATTCATCGTTACTATTCATCGATTAGCCGATCACCCCAAATTTCAACTACTCATACATCATGCTGTCCAGTCCACCTAAGACCAGCCAGACCCATATTCCAGTCATACGAACTCCGGTGACTGTGATTTTCCTTCCAGTAGGGAACTTCCCATCTGGCCACCCATCCCAGGTTTCTCCAAGTTAAGCATGCTTAACTTTGAGATTCCTTCGAACCAGGCTTCCCAACTCCAATTCCAATAATTCTTGTTTCTAAATTCTTATCAAATTATTCCCTATCCAACCATGTCATCCCTTAAGCATGGTTCATGTTCCAGAAAACTCCCAAAATACTCTTGTCCCATATTCTGCCTATAACTCTCATGTTCATACCAAGTCAGACGATTCATTCGTCACTATTCTCACCAACAGTGAACTTCACTGTGCTACACCACCTACACTCAGCTATAAATACACCCAGCTACCCTCTCCCTCTCCACACACACTCAACACCCTCAGCCAAGGCAAACACCCCACCCACTCAGTTACTCCGCTCTGCCGGCTACACGCATAGTGTCGCTTTGCCTCCAGTCCACCCTCCTGGTAAGCACCTCCGCTCCACCACCAGTAATATCACAACACCACATGACATAGATTCTACTCAAGACTCTACCCATCCATATATCGCTTTTCTGACCACTATACTAAATATTTGTTGGTATACTTGCTGGTTTGTATGTTTGCTTGTTCATGTTGCATAGTTATCGGAGCGTTCGTGCCATCTCGTGGAGGCCAGATCTGCAAGTCTACGCCAGGCGGTGGAGCCAGAAGCCAGTTCCGCGAGCTCTCCTTCCCCCTTCGCCGAATAAGCACGGCAAGCTCACTGGATCCCTTTGATGCATAAATTACCTATGATTTTTCAACCACAACCCTCAGCCTGTTATTTTATGCATAATATGATTTTGAGACAAGTTATTATGGCCACCTAGCCGCTTGCCGCAATCAATCCCTGATATAATTGTTACAAATGATTTGAGGAAAGGTGTGAGTTTTCAAAAGAAAATGCTTTTCAAAATGTGTTTGATGAAGGGTTTTCACCCTTATCACCTTTGAGTAGGGATGATCAGGGACTCCCTGGTTTAGGGGAGGGCCTAAGGTGATGGCTCAGCTGGTTTAGGCGTGAGCAGAAGGATTGTCCCCTCGTATAAGGACCGGTTTGTCATCTTTCACTACCTGTACTCATGATAAGTACAACCACTCGAGACTGTGTGGGCAGTCACTCAATCTGAACTCGTACGGTCCAACCCCAGGGTTATGAAGGCTGGGGAGCACCGGGAGGATAAGGAGGGGGAATGTTTTGTCCGGTTTGGGCATGGCGGTGGCCTGACTCCTTCCGGTATAACCGTTAAGGTTAGGACGTGCGAGGAAAGAAAGAGATTCGGATTCGGGTCTCACTAGCTATGAGATCGCAGAGCCGGACTAGTGGGTAAAGTGTACACCTCTGCGCAGAGTTTGAAAACCTATTCGAATAGTCTGTGTCCACAGGAATGGACGAGTCTGGTGTGGTATGGCAATTAGTGTTTTGTTTTCAAAAAAAAGAGGTGCTTTTGAGAAAAGTGGTTTTTAAAAAGGTTCGGCGGTTGAGCCGTGAGCTATGGTGGACGGGAAGTCCAGTAGCGGTTTTTGAAAAGGAAAACCAGTGGGAAACTGCTGAGATGCCTGGATGGTTTAGTCCAGGGGATTTTGTTATAATACTGAAAAACTTCCTGCTCCTTTTGGAGAGGATGCACTTTGCAAAAAACAAAATGTTTTTCAAAACAACCCTGCATAAAATATTGCTGTTTCTGCAAATATCCTGAGCTCTACATATTCCATGCATTATATCTGATTTCCCCATTCCGCGGGTGAAGGTGGGCTGCTGAGTACGTTTGTACTCACCCTTGCTTATTTGTTGTTTTTCAGAAAAAGGAGATCGGGTAAGAGTTACGACTGTTCCCAACCTTGCCTGTGGCTGTTGGACCGCTGATTTGCTTCGCTGCGTATATCGGGCTGCTTCAGCCCCACTCTGATGATATGTCCCGAGTTGTGGACCAACTCTTAAAGTTGTTCGCCACCTTTGTAGGTTTGTCTCGTTTAAGCAGATTTGGTATCATCTGATGTATAAATGTGTTTACTAGCCTCCTGGGACTAGTAATTGTATCACATTTGAGTCCCAGAGGATCGGGATGCTTCAGGTGGTATCAGAGCTGTTAGGTTGGCCGCAGGACGTAACCCTTAGCCTGATCAAAAGTTTTTGAGTCAAAACTATTTTCTTAAAAAAATTCTTGCTCTCATCCCTTCATTTCAAAAATGTTTCCCCCTTTCCTTCTTTCAGAAGTCAGATGGAGGTTCAGTGCCAAACCAGCTTCTGCCAGAATGAAGATGGTTTCCCCAAGTTGCTGAGAGCATGCACAGTCCGCCTCGGAATCAGGAGCCAGCCAGAGTATGATGGTCGTGAATTCGTCGAGCATGGCACGGAGAAGTGTGTCGTGACTATATACATTGGATCCAGTCCATGCCATGTGGAATGGAGTGTCACTGCTGCTGGGCACAGATTCAAAGACACCTGCCAAGTCGTCGCTCGCAAGGCATTGAGGGCTCTGTGTCAGATCTATGAAGAAGAAGTGGCCGACACCCCGCTCAGATTCTTTCTGCCCTTTCAGAGAGACCGTCCTGTTTGGATAGCCAAAATGCGTGCATTGGAAGAGCAGCAGCTGCTTGAGGACGACCCCACAGTCGTGTACCTCACTGCATACCTGCTCACCCTGGATGCCCAGTATGATTTCTTGGCCCGGCACCACCGTCAGATGATTGCCCGAGCAGAAGATGCAGAGAAGCTCAACCGTAAGCTCCATGTGGATCTCACCACAGCTCAAGCCCGTGTAGCTGCCTTAGAAAGTCGTGAAGTCATTGCTGTTGAAGCCCTGAAGCAAGCCAAGGATGAGCATGTCCAGAAGCTGATGGAGGCCTACTTGGTAACCCATAACCAACGTAGAGCCCTGCGGATCCAAGAGCCCGCTCCATCCAACCCAGTTCAACCCAGGAGAGCTGAAGATCCCCAGATTCTTCAAGGTCACCCGGTCTCTATCAGAGGAGAGAAGAAGGCTTGGGAACTCCCGGAAGGAACCATAGTCTTGGAAGGAATTCCAGTCTCCCCTAAGGCTATGGATAAACAAGAGCACCCTGAATCCTCCCAAGATCCTCCGCCAGAGTTGTTTGAGCCCCTCACCATGAAGAAGATTCCAGCACCGTCCCTTGAGGTCAAGGAAGAAGCTGCAAGCACCCCGCCAGCACCGCCGCCCTCAGAGGAGCTACAAGAGCCAGTCCTGCTTGAAGAAGAGTTCGACCATGTCTTGCCATCTCAGTCGCCGCCAGAAGAAGTCATCAACATCAGCTCCCTGTTGACCCATCCAGGAGATATCTCAGATTGAAGTTGTGCGTCAGCCTTGCCAGAAGAGAAGCTGCCAGATCTGAGTTAGTTATACCCAGTCCTCTGCGTGCATTGGGTAGTGAAGTTTTTCTTCACTTTGGCTAGAGCCCTGCATGTATGAGAGGTAATCGTGTAGTCTCGTGCCTTGAAAAACTCTATTTGTGTGGCCCCCTAGGGCATTTCAAAATGAATTTCGCTTGATGTTTTCTCCCCTTTTGAGTGCATATGTGATGCTTTAACGTTAGTGCTCATAAGTTGCATTTAGCATAGTTCTCAATTCAGGAGCCAAGCAATAATAGTTATGCTTAGCCCCCGAATCTGAGTAGCCCGTGCTTTGGAAAAACTCTATTCTTCCCTTATTCAAAACATTTGATTTGTTTGTGCTTATCATTGCTGAGCTTGTGTGTTTTCTTTTCGTTTTTCTTAAAAAGGTTTTCTCTAAAAACATAGATCACAAATTAGAGCTAATCCTTACCTTATGCTTCCATTCTCATCCTAACCCATCTGAAGAGAAAAGCACCTTACCCAAGAAGATACCAGGAAGCTTACCCTTGAAGCCTGGAACAAGCTACAGAAGAAACCAGTCCAGCCGCTCAGTCAAAAGGACCGACCGTGAGAATCAAAGCACTGCCCCTGAGTCAAAGTAAACAGGAAAAGAGGACAGAAGGAGTTATTACCATACAGAGAGGCAAAGATTCTTGGAACCAGAGACCACAAACATCAGGGTCATTGACCCCACCACTCACCCGTGACCCTCGCACGCGTGCCCGCCTCCATGCGCACTACCACCGCCCCACGCCCCCCCTTTGCAGCGCACTACCGCCGCCCACGCCACCTTTGCAGCGCACCCACCGCCACCCTCATCGCCGGCAACACCAGGCCCCCCCTTCCCTTGTCGCACCCGCTGCCGCGTAGCACCTGCTCCATCACCACCACTCCACCCCCCGAGCACCACCATCAATACCGCTCGCCTATAAACCCCCCCCCCCCACCAGCTCCCTCAGTTCCCATCCCAAGCAAAACACTCCAGATAAAACCCCCTCTGCCAAATCGCAAGCAACTCCATTTTCCACTCCCTCACCCCTAAGATCACAATGCTTGGTGATTCTTGGGTTGAAGACTGTTGCACATGGTTCATAGTCTTTGGTTTCCTCCAGTGTATGATAGTAATACTCTTTGATAGAATCCTCGAGTGGGAAGAGCAAAGAGAAAGAAAGAGGCAGTGAGAAGAGAAAAGAAGATAATGAAGAGAAGATGAGAAGAAGGTTCTCCTAGAATCAACCCTGTGTCAGTCATCACTCCGCAGCCTGGTCAAGCAGCAACAGCAGCAGAAGGCCCCGTAACACCCTTGTTATGTGGTACTTCAAGGAGTTCAAATCCCCAAGATTCAAGAGATCTACCCTCATTCTTTTTAAGTGGGGTAGTATTCCAGTAAGGTTCCTGGTATGGAGAAAAAGAAGAAGGCCTTAGTAAGCTTGTGGAGGACCAGATCATCGAAGCTTATAAGTTTCTGGATGAGAAGTGGTTACCCAAGTTTTGTTGATGAAGCACCAGAAGACCAATCAAGGAAGGAATCCATGTGGGAGTTCGCAAGAGAAAGGTTTGCGTGTTGGCATCGATGCTTCCTCAATAAGCTAGCTGCCAAGCGAAAGCTGAAGCCTGAAGATGATCTTTGAGTAGCCAGAATCAGCATTTGCAATCAGCAACCGGATGCTCCTCAAAGGCCGGATTTTGTTGAAGTTCCATCTCCTCGAAGAGTTGCAAAGTGAAGATATGTAGCTGAAGTAAAGCTATACCCATAACCCTTCTAAGCCAAATCTCGAGGACGAGATTCCTTTTAAGTGGGGTAGATTTGTAGCATCCCAAAAATTCAAATCTTGAAATTTTCTCAAACTCGCTCTAAATTCAAAATGAATTTCAAGTTTCATTTCAAAATGTTTGTTTGCGAGTTGATATCAGCAAATAAAATATAGTGGTCTATATTATCTCCAAAATCATCCTCAAAATATCCTACAAATATTTCCTGAGTGATCCCCCTCAAATTCTTTCCAGAAATACTGCCCAGATATTTCCCGAGTAATCCCCTTCAAGTTCTTTCTAGAAATATTGCCCAGATATTCCACCGATATATCTCCAAGTATTCTCCTCTTGAGAAATACCTTCAGAATCATTTTTCAAGTCCCTATAAATATTTTCTTCATAACTTTCCTCATGCTCATACGTAGACGTATGCCTCCAGTGTCATACGGTGAGCTCTACAAGCAAATCTCACTTATACAAGACAAATACATGCTAATCTCCACTAATCCTCTCATCCTTCCCCTAATCCTCTCATCCCTCCCCCTAATCCCCCCACCATGGCTATAAATAGAGGGGCAAGGGCCTCCTCTCATCCCACCCCAAGCCATTTCATGGCAACTCTCTCCCCCCCCCACACACACCCACTCCATGTTCCACACAAGCACACACTAGCACAAGGATCGTTCGATCGTTCTTCGATCGTTCGTCCCCTGTTCTTAGTTTGTTCGTTCGTTCGTCCGATCGTTCGTCCGATCGTTCATGGTTCGTTCGTCCGTTCGTCCGATCGTTCGATCGTTCGTCCGTTCGTTCGTCCAAATAATCTTTTTCCTACCGTTATGCTGCCGAAATTCCGATCGTTCGTTCGTTCGATCATTCGATCGTTCATCGTTCGTTCATAGTTCCTATTCATCGTTCATCGTTCGTTCATAGTCCCTATTCATCGTTCTTCCAGATAATCTTTGTCCTGCCGTTATGCTGCCGAAATTCTGATCGTTCGTTCGTTCGATCATTCGATCGTTCATCGTTCGTTCATAGTCCCTATTCATCGTTCATCGTTCGTTCATAGTCCCTATTCATCGTTCTTCCAGATAATCTTTGTCCTGCCGTTATGCTGCCGAAATTCCGATCGTTCGTTCGTCTGATCATTCGATCGTTCGTCCGTTCGTTCGTCCAAATAATCTTTTTCCTGCCGTTATGCTGCCGAAATTTCGATCGTTCGTTCGTCCGATCATTCGATCGTTCGTCCGTTCGTTCATAGTCCCTATTCATCGTTCATCGTTCGTTCATATGAACTATTCACTATCACTATTCACCATTACTATTCACCATTACTATTCACCATTACTATTCATCGTTACTATTCACATACACTATTCATCATCGTTACTATTTATTATTACTATTCATCATCGTTACTATTCATCGATGATATCTATAATTACTTTTCCATCGCCACTATTCATCGTTACTATTCATCGATTAGCCGATCACCCCAAATTTCAACTACTCATACATCATGCTGTCCAGTCCACCTAAGACCAGCCAGACCCATATTCCAGTCATACGAACTCCGGTGACTGTGATTTTCCTTCCAGTAGGGAACTTCCCATCTGGCCACCCATCCCAGGTTTCTCCAAGTTAAGCATGCTTAACTTTGAGATTCCTTCGAACCAGGCTTCCCAACTCCAATTCCAATAATTCTTGTTTCTAAATTCTTATCAAATTATTCCCTATCCAACCATATCATCCCTTAAGCATGGTTCATGTTCCAGAAAACTCCCAAAATACTCTTGTCCCATATTCTGCCTATAACTCTCATGTTCATACCAAGTTAGACGATTCATTCGTCACTATTCTCACCAACAGTGAACTTCACTGTGCTACACCACCTACACTCAGCTATAAATACACCCAGCTACCCTCTCCCTCTCCACACACACTCAACACCCTCAGCCAAGGCAAACACCCCACCCACTCAGTTACTCCGCTCTGCCGGCTACACGCATAGTGTCGCTTTGCCTCCAGTCCACCCTCCTGGTAAGCACCTCCGCTCCACCACCAGTAATATCACAACACCACATGACATAGATTCTACTCAAGACTCTACCCATCCATATATCGCTTTTCTGACCACTATACTAAATATTTGTTGGTATACTTGCTGGTTTGTATGTTTGCTTGTTCATGTTGCATAGTTATCGGAGCGTTCGTGCCATCTCGTGGAGGCCAGATCTGCAAGTCTACGCCAGGCGGTGGAGCCAGAAGCCAGTTCCGCGAGCTCTCCTTCCCCCTTCGCCGAATAAGCACGGCAAGCTCACTGGATCCCTTTGATGCATAAATTACCTATGATTTTTCAACCACAACCCTCAGCCTGTTATTTTATGCATAATATGATTTTGAGACAAGTTATTATGGCCACCTAGCCGCTTGCCGCAATCAATCCCTGATATAATTGTTACAAATGATTTGAGGAAAGGTGTGAGTTTTCAAAAGAAAATGCTTTTCAAAATGTGTTTGATGAAGGGTTTTCACCCTTATCACCTTTGAGTAGGGATGATCAGGGACTCCCTGGTTTAGGGGAGGGCCTAAGGTGATGGCTCAGCTGGTTTAGGCGTGAGCAGAAGGATTGTCCCCTCGTATAAGGACCGGTTTGTCATCTTTCACTACCTGTACTCATGATAAGTACAACCACTCGAGACTGTGTGGGCAGTCACTCAATCTGAACTCGTACGGTCCAACCCCAGGGTTATGAAGGCTGGGGAGCACCGGGAGGATAAGGAGGGGGAATGTTTTGTCCGGTTTGGGCATGGCGGTGGCCTGACTCCTTCCGGTATAACCGTTAAGGTTAGGACGTGCGAGGAAAGAAAGAGATTCGGATTCGGGTCTCACTAGCTATGAGATCGCAGAGCCGGACTAGTGGGTAAAGTGTACACCTCTGCGCAGAGTTTGAAAACCTATTCGAATAGTCTGTGTCCACAGGAATGGACGAGTCTGGTGTGGTATGGCAATTAGTGTTTTGTTTTCAAAAAAAAGAGGTGCTTTTGAGAAAAGTGGTTTTTAAAAAGGTTCGGCGGTTGAGCCGTGAGCTATGGTGGACGGGAAGTCCAGTAGCGGTTTTTGAAAAGGAAAACCAGTGGGAAACTGCTGAGATGCCTGGATGGTTTAGTCCAGGGGATTTTGTTATAATACTGAAAAACTTCCTGCTCCTTTTGGAGAGGATGCACTTTGCAAAAAACAAAATGTTTTTCAAAACAACCCTGCATAAAATATTGCTGTTTCTGCAAATATCCTGAGCTCTACATATTCCATGCATTATATCTGATTTCCCCATTCCGCGGGTGAAGGTGGGCTGCTGAGTACGTTTGTACTCACCCTTGCTTATTTGTTGTTTTTCAGAAAAAGGAGATCGGGTAAGAGTTACGACTGTTCCCAACCTTGCCTGTGGCTGTTGGACCGCTGATTTGCTTCGCTGCGTATATCGGGCTGCTTCAGCCCCACTCTGATGATATGTCCCGAGTTGTGGACCAACTCTTAAAGTTGTTCGCCACCTTTGTAGGTTTGTCTCGTTTAAGCAGATTTGGTATCATCTGATGTATAAATGTGTTTACTAGCCTCCTGGGACTAGTAATTGTATCACATTTGAGTCCCAGAGGATCGGGATGCTTCAGTTATCCCAGGTGGTCACTCCACGAACAGGTCCTTTCAGAGAGGTACTCAGGAAAAAAGGCTTGAGCCCCCTAGAATATCACAAGATCATCAACATAATCAGGATAACAATATCGTATCATAAATGTTCACATCATGTTCATTGATTAAAGTTAAGGCAATAACAAAAATGCTAACCATGATAACCCAAAAGGTAAACAAGGATAAGTGAATACAGACTAGTCAATCCTTAGGTTTCATAAAGTAATGCGAGACAGTGAATTATAGAGTATGTAGGACATAATGGGTCAGAGGACACATGCCTTCACCAGGTTGTTGCTAAGGGAGGTCTCCAACAACAAACTCAGGAACCTCGGACTGCTCGTTGTCTAAATAAAGCGAGCATGCATTCAATACATTTGGAAAGTACAAATGAACAGAACACCAAACATGTACAAACATAGGAATGTATCTTAAAAAGACACAATACTACATAAGGGATAATGAATTCAAAGTATAACATGAACTACAACATAAATTTTACTTCATTTGGAAATAGATTATTATTTCCCTAAGTGTTACTTACAAGTACATAGTCATAGTTCAATAATTGGTACAAGATCTTAGTTTTCTTAGAATTGGAGGATCGACAGAGTTACACCGCTCAGCCACCTTTGGAGCAGAAAAAAATGAACTCAAAGATATGCATAACGAATAGAAAGCAAATGGCTGAACATGGACATTGTAAAAGGCAGGAAAGAAAGATAGTGGTCTATAGTGTATCAGCTCATGAGTCAGTGGTTGTGATAGTGTATCAGCTCCCTGTTTTGCAGAGGGAAGAGATAAGAAACATGATTGAACCACTACTTCCTTTAAGAACATTGACGCTCCAACTTCAAGTTCAACAACATTGTCTTTTGTTAATCTCTCATTTTCGATAAATGTGCCATGAACTGATTCTAAGTCAATAACATAGATGTTGAATGAAAAGGCATGGATATGCATTTAGTAGTAAACCTAGCAGCCTAACACAGGAACGCACAACAAAACAAAAGTATTTTAGGCGATGCTAGCTGCAACTGCTCGAAGGTGAACTCTTGGAACGTAGGTTTCTAGATGTGTCATTTTGTTCTTTACTTTAGTCCTAGGTTTCTAGGCATTCATAAAGTCTTTTCTTTCTCCCTATAAATAAAAGGTATTAATCTAGGAATGAAAAATGGCCATCTACAAATAATCAATTGCTATATTCTGGAGACTCTCACTTACAAATACTTTAAGAACATGTTATTTTCTAAATTTCTAGTTTGCCATGTTTCTTTGTTTTGGTTTTGATGACACCAACCATGAGTTTTATGTACTCTGCTTATTGCAATTCTTGACCTGAGAACCATAGACCAAGGATTTTTTGTCAGAATTTATAACTTACCTAGCAATAAATTTTCCAAACCACATAAATATAACAACCTTTGTTTTGATATAAAGCATACTAACCTTGTGAATATCAGGTTTATCAAGACTTATGGGACACATATCATGGAGTCTCCAATCATGCTTGGAATATTGGAGTGATTGGGTAAGTATGCTTCTCCTCCCCTCTTCGAACAGGAAACTGTCAGGCCCTATTTGGAATAACGGACATATATTTTTTCACCATATCAAGAGAGAGTGAATTGATACTAAGTCATATAAGAAAATACATACATCCTTGATTGATGTTCCAGAGTAGCTAGAAAGATGCAGGTTATTAGAATGCTGCACTATCCTGACAAAAACATCAGGCACCTGTAATGAAATCGATTAGCTTAGCGAAATTTTGGTCCAATATATGACAATGCAAACTGAATACAGAAAGAGTTGTACTGTGCTCTTGCCATCCTTTGCCTTCCGAAGTATTGGGGAGTGGTTCTTCCCATTAGAAAGTAAAAATCACTAAGATTCTCCAGGTGCAACTTAATATTAGTAGTTGAAACTGTTGAAGAATGACTTTGTTTAGCACATATGACATCCTGACCTCCGATCCCGCTACTGTCCAGGAAGCTCCTCATGTTCGTCGACATTTCAGAGGTGGTAAAAGGGCCACACGACATCCTGGGCCATTGGCTGATGAACACGACGAAGCTTGTGAAGGAGGGAAGGAAGGTCGAGATCCAAGTGAAGTTTGCACTGCTAGGATATGAAGGATAGTCGCAGGGTGACAGTTTCATCAGCTAAGTCTCTGTACATAACAAAGGTTGGCTATGATCTTTGTAGATTTTAGGATTTTGGAAGAAGCATAGGATTAGGATTTAATACTGGATTTTTTTGGAGTTGACAAGAACTGTGGAGGCCAGTCGGAAAATAGACAAATCACTGCTCTATTAAGAATGCCCATGGAATTCCTGTGACAGTCTGCAAGCATATCAAATATATGTCCTGGAGCTCTGAGGGCCAAATGTCTAAGAAAATTATATGCCACAATAGCTACACAATTATCTAAGAAAATTATATGCCCATGGACGGCGCCACCCTCGAGGGAGGGGCGAGCTTGGTGGCTGAGTCCGCTAGTGGATGCCAGCAGCGATGTGGAGATTCATGGCGAGCTCGAGCTCGGTGCCCTCACCTCTTCGCTCGAGCACCCTGGCGGCGCGCTCGGCGAACTCAAGCACGCGAGGCGGCGCCACCCTCGCCCAATACCATGGCTTGAGGAGGAAGGGCCCCAGATTCGGGTTGTGGAGTGAGTCGTCGGTGTCGGTGGGGAAGGCAACGTCACAAACACAATGTCCATGTTGAGCTTGACCTCCTCCTCCGCTCCTCCCTGTCTCCCCCACCCACCAGCTCCCTGACCGTCGTGCTGGGTCCCCGGCGAGGCGAGGCAACCAGCGATGTGGGGTCGTGCTGTTTGGGGAAGGAGAGTGCGGGCGCGACAGGGGGAGCACATGGTGCCATGCTGTTTGGGGAAGGGGCCGCGGCGACAGGGGGCTGCGCCGGGGCGGGGAAAGGAGGCGGGCAACACGGCACCACGTGCAATGTTGAACACACAATGAAATAGGATTTGAATCGACACCTGGTCCTTCAAACTGGAGCGGGCCTAGGTTTCTGTAGACATCTTTCAACAAAAAGCTGGAAGAATTTTGTCTCAACACACTACAAAAATGTAAGTATTATTGACACCAAAGGCCATATGTACAAGATACTTCTAGATAAGAAGCTAAGGCATATGCCGAAGACCAAGAGTAACTACGTAACAACATGGTTCGTGTATCCACAGATGAAAATATAGCAAAAGCCAATTCTTTTACTTACTCCTGGATTCTCAGTTGCTGCAATGGCCATGAGAGTTTGGGTTGTATCCTGCTTGGAGTCCTACATCTGGTGATTGGTGAATGCATGCAGCATGCCTGAGTGGTGCATGCTCGCAAACTTTTGTGCTTGTGGGCTCATATCCACTTGTTTAGTGGGTGATCTTTTCAGTGTGTGTGCAAGCTGACAGTGCCTTTGGCTGCTGTGATGACCGGTTATTCGGGCGTGTCGCACTGCCTGGCACATCCTCTTGGCCTCTTGTTTTCTTACCAGTGCTGGACTGCTGGTGACTGGTCATGGTAACTGATAAAGAACGCCCTTTCCACAGTATATTCATTCTTATGGTGCCTACCCCTAGTCCAGGGGGAGGGCATTTCCTTCTTTTCACTTGCCTTCATGAAGTCTGTCCGATGCTGCTGCTGGAGTGCAAACCAGCAGGTGCTTTCATGCTTGCTTCTTTGCAAATCCAAATAAGCTGCCCTGTTATTTACTTATGAAATCTGAAGCTACTGCTCAGCTAGCATTGTACTGGTTTTGCTTTTGGTCTTCATCTGCTAGACGGTAGGTTCTAACGGCATTATTGGAAAACTGCAACTTACGAAGAAGGTGAAGTGTTTCATCAACCAAGTAACTCCTGTGCTGTGTGTATGATGAAAACACCTACACAAGGATTTGAATGTGAGCAAATTCTTTGAAAACTGAACGTGCATAAAAAAGATTGAGCACATAGACAGAAAATTACCGTGCAAATAACCCCAATCGCTTTCAATTGTAATAGCTGCATATTATCCACCAAGAATGTAGTAAAGCATGTTTTCGCTAATTGCAGAATACAACTATCTGTCAAGCGCACTGTTGTGAGCAGTTCCTTAAGAAAACCCAATATCAAGCATAGTTTCTGCACAACAGAATAAACAGAAGCATAAACTCTGCCACACGAAAAGAAAATAGAACTCTATTAGTGCCCGGCAGTGCCCCATTACAAAATACTAACATGGTAGCAAAAAAGAAATTCCTAGAAATTTTCAGCTGACATGACGAACCACCCTTCATGATTGTCTTGTAAAATACTAACATGGTCGCAAGTTTATTTCACATATTTGTAGAATTCCTAGAAATTTTCAGCTGACATGAAAAGAATGAATACATTGGTGTTCATTCTTGAAAGTTAGGCTCATATACACATTATTTTGATTTATTTAGAATAAAAAATACCATAGAGAACACATCTGGTCAGTATAGAATAATAACATGAAGTGTCGCACTGGAGTGGACTTGCCTGCTTACCAAACAACGAAGCAACAAATGAAATGATACACTCTTCTGGCTCCTCCTAGTAGCTATCTTTCTTGTTTTTCTTGATGGGAATCTGTGGCAGAATTTTAATGTAAGTTAATAACAGACAAGATAGCTTACTAAGCGACCGATGGGGTTAGGCCATTATTACATAACACATAACATCAGAGAGACAAAGGAGGAAGGTTTACTTGCCTTAACCATGAAGGTTGCAAAAGCAGTCTTAAGGCCAAGCACATCAACAGATCAGCTATTCTCCTACAAGACAAAAAACATCAATACGTCTGGTCAACAATATTAATAACGACTCGTGGCATATCAAAAAATCATACTAACACTTTTATAAGGAAAATAACAGAATGTGGTTATAGAAATGTATTTGTCACCCTTCTCCTGAGGGTTGGAACAACCTTGAAAATGCCTTCTCCCGATATCAGATGTCAGAAATATGCCAGAATTGCCAGTGCACATCTAGAAAAAGATGTGGTATGAACTTAAGTCCGAAGATTCATAGAAGTAGCAAAGCATCTTCTTTGCGGCAGCAAGCTCTCGGTTAATTCCTCCTTGAGGATTTCAAAAACAAAATCCAATGGTTTCAGTCGTGAACACAAACCATCGTTCGACTCTTAACGACAACATTAATGTGGTCGAGCGCATTATGTACCTGCAAATGTGGTACACTGTGAAACATGAGGTGTCTGTAAGAAGCTTTGAATTGACTATGAAGACACGAAAGTAATTCACTATAGGGACACTAAAAGTAAGTCCAACCAACACCAAGACTATCAACAATTCTCTATCCACATCTTGTGTTCTTACGGTGGGAGAGCAGAAGATCGCAGCACTGTATCCAAACCTAGGATCACAAAAGGACATTTTGATCTCCAGGAAAATCATACTTTATGCAAGCCCATAGCACGCCTTCAAGGGCTACTTAGAAATACCATAATTGGATTTATTTAGAATAAAAAAAATACCATAGCGACCATGTTAGTATTTTGCTAGAAATCAACTACAAAATACTAACCAGGCAAGCATGACAAACCACCAACTAAAATGATTGTCTTGTACCAGCTACCAGCTGTCATCACCAACCGTTCCTAAAAAAATAGCAGTGATCCATACATAGAGAACTACTTTATGCAAGCCCATAGCACGCCTTCAAGGGCAAGATCAACATTTTACAACAATGACTAAATTGTTAAAACGTTCCTCCCATATGGGGCTGAAATGGGATTTTTGGAGTCTTGAATCTCTCTTCCAGCAGGTGAACCACCCTTCACCATCAACCTCGCAGGACATGTGTGTATCCTTACGTAATTCAACTTCATAATCAGCAGCCACGTAGCAAAGTTTCTTCACATGCGAGAGAAAAAGAGGTAGAGTCAGAAGAAGCTAGATATCATCTCATGTCTAAAAACAATTAGCTTGTCTCAGCTATTTAGTGTTTCAATACCTACACCAGAAATTGATTGCCATATTGCACACAAGCCACACGGCCAAGGCGAATAATTGCATCCGTTACCGACGCCAATCGCCAAAAAACAGCATAATGGACAAGTAAACCTACAGATTGGTCTTACTCTAAGGATTCTGCGGCCGCGCCAACTGTCAACTAACCAGTACGGAGATTAAACAGCAACGAACATTCTTAAGGTATAAGAACATTTCATAGGCACATTCCACAAACAAATCACAAGGCACATAGAGAAGGTGGAAGAATATACCTCCTGAAGGGCGGCGCGCACAACATCATCGACGTCGTCCTCTTCCTTGGCGGGCTCACCGGCAGTGCCCCAGACGAGGCGCGGCGACGCGGTGGTGGCGAAGTAGTTGTCGTCGTCCTTGACGTCCGCCCAGGATTTGGTGGTAAGTGGCGCGGGAGCCCAGAACTGCTCCTTCTGCGGTGGCTCTTGCCGCTGCGCGGCCCCCTCGCCGTCCTCCTCCCGGTCACCTTGCCTTTGTCGCCCTTCTTCTTCTTGAGGGACTCGAGCGCCGCGAACACGTTGCCGGTATTGAGCTTGACCTCCTCCGCCGCTCCGCCCCGCCTTCCGCCGCCCACCATACCCCCTGACCGCCGCGGTGGACCCCGGCGAGGCGACCCGAGCGGACCCCGAACCCGGGGACGATGGATTGGGATTCGGGTAGGGGTGGAGGCGCGGTTGCTAGGGTTTCGAGATGGACGGAGATAGGAGGCGGAGGAGGGGACGCGTACCGCAAGCTTCACCTGACGCTGAGGGCAGATCCGGGTCGAGGCCGAGGCTAAGGCCCCGTCCCAAGCAAGCTCATCTCGCCGGGCGTGGGATTTGGGCGCTGGTACAGGGAGCAGCCTCGAGGTCGGACTCACCCATGGCGAGGAGGAGCTTGTCCGGTCGATCTGCGAGGGTAGGGGTGGAGGCACGGTTGCTAGGGTTTTGAGCGAGATGACCGCGACCACGACCGCCGCGCGGGGGAGGAGTCACAGAGCGAGATTGGGTGAGGGCGAGGGCGGGGGCGAGATTGGGGGTGGAGCGGGGGGCGTGCGTGGATGGGGGGCAGCCGTGGGCAGAACCGTGCACCAAGTGAGGATTGTGGACGCCTACGTTAGTGTCTTAAGAAGTAGTATAGATATCACATGAGTAGCACTTTATATAGAGCAAAGATGTCCACGTCATCTGAACGAGAAGCATTTATCATCGAGTAGGTCCACCGCCCACACACTACGTACATCATTCACCCGCTTCCTACTGACTACATACATCTATACAGTCGTAGATAGAATGGGTGTATATAAGGCTCGCTCTCAACTTTAAACCAACGCTTCCTCTAAACCCAAGCAAACGAGAGCCTGTATTTAAACGTTGAGTGAACGAGGGTGTCTAGGGACGGAGTCAACGACGCACGAAAAACTCACACTTACATATAGTAGAGATAATAAATTTGTAACATAAATATTACTCCCTCCATTTCAATATACTGTCCGTTTTAGCTTTGAATTTTTATGTTCATATTCAAATGAATAACAATGCATCTAGACACATATATAAAATACATACATCAAATATTATATGAATCTATTAACACCCTAAAATGAACATTATTTTGGTACGGAGGGAGTAGAATTTTTGTACTCTCTACATGCCAAAAAAAAAGGCTTGTTGTTTTTGTTTTGTTCTAAATCAAACTTTCTGGGGAAATATATAGAAAATTTTGCTAACATTTATGACAACAAATAGGCATGCTATGGAAATGTTGCACGTCGAATTTAATGATACTTATTTGGTCATATAAATATTAGTATTTCAGTGGACAAATTTGATAAAATTTTAGATAGTTTTACTTGAAAAAACTAAAACCTGGATTTGGTCAAACTTACAATAATTTGACTTAGAATAATTTTATAAGTTGAACTAATTTGGAAAGGAGTAAAATTATGGAATGTCAGTGTACTAACTAACATTTGCATGCAGCAAAACTATATAGGGCGTCCTGTACAAACACTGAAATTTTGATGGTTATATAGTAGGTGGGATAACAACCTGCATATATTACTACAAAGTGCACAGCATGCATTCTCAGAGGATGGCTACAAACTAGTTCAAGGAAACTTAATACGACGACTGCATGGCAGATAATTTGTGCAAAACACATCCCCGTTTCACATTCTAACATGAAGAGGGGTGGATTTATTCGATGGTGCATGGAACACCTAGGACATAGGAGACCCCTGCTGATTCATACAGGCCACCATGACGGGCTGCTTCTGCTGGTAAAGACAATTCAGTTGCTCTCACAAACTTGTGACAGATTTTTGGGAGCTGAATATAAAAGTCGACCAGCAGATATCTTAGGTGTAACTGAAAAGAAAAGATATGCAGCTCTTGTGATGGTCATCAATGCAATTATATAAAAGCACATAAGATCAATAAGCTAAGTAATTAGAATGCTGTGAGAAGGGCATAAATTTATAAGGGCTCTGGAGATCTTAGATGAGGACAAGAAGCATTACATCATATCTGGAGTTTCAATGATGCGAGAAAATTGGTACAGAGTTAAATAACACATCTCATCATGTATTTTCCAAAACCACTGCAAACATAAAGGCTAAAAGAACTAGTCATATTAGAGCCTTGTTTGTGGTAGCTGTTGCACAGTGCTGAATTTAGTTAGTTAGTTAGAGCCTTAGTGGATGCCTCTTCCAGTGGGATTTTGGCTGCTGCAACTCCAAAAAAGTTGCTACAACATGTCCAAACCTTGATAAGTGGTTCACTCAAGGTCCAAACCTCCCTAACGAGTATTGATCAGCCTGCTTGGCATCAGCATGTCATCCAGTTCAATGGAAATTTCTAACACCACTGTTCGCACTTTATATTTTGGGTTTCTCAACTCCTAGAATTTGGCAAAAATGGCCACTTTTATCAGCCAAAGAATAGAGACGAAGATGAGCCAAAGCACATTTTCGGATGTAAAAAAACAGGCAATATAAAAAAACAGGGTTTAACTACCATAACTTGTGAGTTCAGAATTCACTTTTTCCTATTGGAATGTTGTGCCAATATATCATCAGCATCACATGCATCATCAAGGCAGAATAAGGTCAAAAGAACTCTACTGGCACAAGAACTCTTTATTTAAGTCAATGGTTGCAGGAGACATTGTATTTTTGGAAAATGTATGACAAGAAAGCAATTGAAAATCACTAACCTTTGAAATGAAGTATTATGATCCAATATATTCCTTATAGGGCTGGTTATTAGCCAAAGGAACCTCTACACTTCGGGGACCAACATAAGCAACTTTTAGACTTCCGAAAACCAGAATGGGTTCCCATTTGAATACTATTACGCTGGTTCTGACCATAATCATAGGTAAGCTCTGTCATTGGAGGAATATGCTTAATTGCAAAGAATGCAATATGTGGATATCCCTCATCACCATGATCATACAGAACTGGTTGCCAAAACACATTAGGTGAGCAGCTGTGGTTCATAAAGCGAGCTATGTTGCCGGTTCGTTTTGCACTGATGACTATAGGCAGTTGCTTTGGTGTTTCATTTGAGTCAGAAAGACTAGGCTCACCCAGCAATTCCGGTGCATAGTTCCATCTTAAATTCTGCTCTGAAGGAGAAGTCTCAAATATGTAGTCATCTTCACCATTCACTCTATTTCTGTCAATGATTTCACCTGCATATTCACAGATAAATGTGCCTGCTCGAATTGGATCCCAACTACGGAGGCCCCAACCACGATCTCCTGTCTTAAAAACTTCAAAACGGATCTGCGTACCTTTCTGTACAACTCGGTTCCGGCAATTTTGTGAACATGTGCAGGAATCACCACACTCGTATAAAACGGGCATTCGGCTAACAAGTATGCCTGAAGCACTATAAGGAAGGTCACCAGCATTTCGATGTGTACAGGAGCAGTTGTTATCACCAGGGAGGCATACACTTATGCATTTGCAACCTTGCATCTTTCTCATCGAGCTGAGAGAATTCCCATATGTCAAATTAGTTGTATAAGTGAAGCGGCTAGGGCCCTTTTCATCGTCAACCTCATTTACAAGGCAGACAGGGTTACTTTCCACACCATATGATATGTCAAGCAATATAACATGGTCTCTAGATGATGGATTTTCCCTCCATTTTTCAGTCTTCTTCCACACTGCAATGCCATCAGGTTGGCCAGGTTCCCTAAGCAACTTGTGTTTAAACACATTGAAACCAGATTTCCCTTTCTCTACCCAGGCTTCTTTGATCTTGTAAAGGCCATCATATATGTAAATCTTGCCAGTTGGACAAGTCAAATCTTTTACGCTACGAATGACTCTGATTGGATTACCTCTATGCAAACTCCTCTCTAGTGCAAGATTACCCCTCTCAAGTTTTTGGTCATCCTTACCCGACATGCCGTGTCCAGTATAAACTAGAACATCTGGATCATCTCCAGTGTTATCATATACACCAGCTGACACAACACTAATAGCTACAGGGTCCTCCTCATTACCGAACTTGGCAGACATGTAATCTATCCCTGCCATGCTCTGACTATTCAACCCCACTAAGCACATCTCAATTCTGAAGTAGAACATATCACCAACCTCAACACCTGGAACCTCTCCTATCCTCTTGTCCTTATTGACACGAAGTTCAGCATTGTTCATGATGCTCCCAGCTTTCAAGTTAGGCTGCTGCTTTGCAGCTTGTTTCACATCATCCATCTGCATAAGTCTGCGTCGCAGGGCGTCAAACATCATGAGTACATTATCTGCAGTTTGTCTAGGATCATCTGAAAATAAAGATGGAAGCTGTAACAGTTTGGTATCAATTTTCCTAGGTCGTCCGCGTTTCATCATGTCAACAGCATCATCATCTATTGAAAAAACAGAATGACTTGAAGGAGTCACGGAACCATCAATGCGCTTTGGACGTCCCCTCTTCCTCTTACCACTTTCGGCAGGTGCGGCAATAGGTGGCTGGGGAGAGGACTCACTATCTTTTGAGTCAATTGGAGTGACAATATCTGAACTATCCTGCAAACGTTTGGGACGTCCCCTTCTCCTCGTACCAGATTCATGTACACTGGGCCCTGGAAGTGTCTGAATAACAGATGTGCTATCTCCTTGCGAGGTCAGAGGAACCATTACAGGAACGTCTTGTATACGTTTGGGCCGTCCCCTCTTCCTCTTGCCAGATTCTTGTGGGACGTCTGAAGAAGGCGTCAGGGAAACAATAGTGTTCAATTCCTGAGGAGCTGAAGGAACTGGAGTAACCACAGGAAGTGAAGGAACTGGAGAAACAGTAGGAGCCAGAGGAGCTGAAGGAGCCGAAGAAACAGTAGTATCAGGCACACGCTTTGGCCTGCCCCTCTTCCTCTTACCAGATTCCTGTGTGGCAGCTGAAGGAGGAGTTTGCAAAGATGTGACCGAACTGTTGACTGCAGTTCCGTTCATATTAGCTGTATGCGGCTGTCCCTGGTTGGGTTCTGCTCCTGCAGCAGGTGCAGGCGCTGCAAACATTGGTGGAACAGCAGGCATCCCCAATTCGGTGTCTCCTCCGTTCATATTAGCTGTATGCGGCTGTCTCTGGCTGGGTTCTGCTCCTGCAGCAGGTACAGGCGCTGCAAACATTGGTGGAACAGCACGCATCCCCAATTCAGTGTCTCCTCCGTTCATATTAGCTGTATGCGGCTGTCTCTGGCTGGGTTCTGCTCCTGCAGCAGGTACAGGCGCTGCAAACATTGGTGGAACAGCAGGCATCCCCAATTCAGTCCCTCCAGCATATGGTCCAAATGGGGTCACACAAACAACTGAAGGTGAGTTCTGAGGAGTGAACGTGTGAAGCCCTAGTGGTGCAGGGAACATGGGAGTCAATGTACGCAAGGGCTTGGCATCAACAACTGTTGTATCATTCAAATGAACTGAAGCCATTTGCTGAGCCATTTTAAGAAACCAATTTATCTTTCGACAAATCAAGTTTTATGCCACTATTTCCTTCGTGCTTTCCTCTAACACTAGTTCACAGCTCATACTTTGCTAAAATCTGAAAAAGATGGGGAGAGATCCATCAGTGTTGTGGTATAAAAATGGGACAAGGAGTCAAAACATATGATTTATTATTGATTAATGCATCATTTTTAGCATTTTTTCTATTAGTATCAAAGAAGAAATATCAGATTAGGAAATAATAAACCAATTGTTGTGCAGATTTCTAGCTTAATAACTAGGAACATGAGATAGTGATGCTAGTAGCATAAGCAAGTTAAAGTAGCAATTTTAATTGTCAGTGTCAACTTAAAAAAGCATCACAAGAAAGATTTAAAAGTATCTACAGTAACAGATATGTAAATGTCGCAAGGTATCCTTGCCAGATGAGTCAGTTTCAAGAAGCCAAGAGTTGCCTAGATCTTAGATTTCCAGAAGAAACGGGCAGATCAGATAACAGATATAAATGTTGCTGCAGGTACCTTGTAACAAAGCAATTAGTCCTTCCAGAATAATAAATCAGATGGTACTTTCGTACATGTGTTTCAAAGTATGTTTACCCAGTCATTTGATCTATTTGCAAGTGCTGAATTGTATAACATGAACTGGCACAAGTCCAATATCATCAAAAGTACTTTCATATATAACAACAACCACAACAAAGCCTTTTAGTCCCAAGCAAGTTGGATTGGCTAGAGTTAAGAACCCAACAAAACTCATAAGTTAAGGTTCGGGTATATAGATAGTTGTTTTCCATGCACTCTTATTCAAGGCTAAATCTTTAAGTACATTTCATCATTTCAAGTCTTCTTTTACTGTCTCTTCCCATGTTGCGTCTTAGGATCTCACTACACACCGGCGTCTCTAAAAGTCTCAGTTGGACATGTCCAAACCATCTCAACCGATGTTGGACAAATATTTCTTCAATTGATACTATCCCTAGCCTATCATATATATCATAATTCCAGACTCAATCCCTTTGTATGGCCACAAATCCAACGCAACATACGCATTTCCGCAACTCTTATCTGTTGAACATGTCGTCTTTTTTGTAGGCCAACATTATGCACCATACAACATAGCAGGTCTAATCATTGTCCTATACAAATTGCTTTTTAACTTCTGTGGTACCCTCTTGTCATATAGAACATCAAATGCTTGACGGAACTTTATCCACCATGCTTTGAATCTAGGGAATGTACCCTATGCACAAGACCACCTTCATGCACATATACACAAAGTCAATGTGAACCCTTCATTCAACAACCCTCGGCTGAGCATGCGGGGGAGTTATAAATATGCAGATAGGTGTGGGGGAGGAGAGTGTGGAATGTGTTTTTTTGTAAAACACGTCAGTCAAAGGTCATTGGACGAAGGGTCTAGATTGACTATGTGCATGTGTACGAAGGGTGTCTTACGCATAGTATATGTTCCCTTAATTCTATGGCTAACATCTTCATCAATATCCTTGTATCTCTGTAGCATTGATCCTAACCAGTAACCACCTTCCTTCCTAGGCATTACTTGACCTTCCAAACTAACATTTCCTTCCTCATGTGTAGTAGTGCCGAAATCACATCTAATGTATTCCATTTTAGTTCTACCGCGTCTAAAACCTTTGGATTCTAGAGTCTCTTGCGGTCCTACCACAACTCTAGTACTTTCATATCATTAATATATTAATTTCTCTCTTTCCTGATTTCTAAAAACAAAAATAACAGCTATAAGCTTAGATGACTATGACTTCTTATTATTGCAATTCTAGCACAAGTTTTTGCTAGGTCCTACATATAAGCACAGGTCAGAAACAATTTGCCATTCTCTCCAGAAGCACGTTGGAATTGTTAGGAATTGGATATGGCAAATCAGTGGGATGTGGCATTCTTCAAACTAATATCTTTATTATCTCTTCACACACACATACACAGCTAAAGGCTATCCGACGCTAGCACAACACTCTTTCTAGCTTTCTAACTAGCTTCAATATACATACAGCTCAAAGTTATCTTAAGTTAGCAACCAGTATAATCTAATTTTCTAACTTCTTCCTTTTCTTTGTCACATATTCCATTACTTTGGACTTGCTAGAAACTTGAAGGGTCGACTAGTGTATAGCATCCACTAATCAATTTTTTCATCTCAAGAAAGTAATTTAATTCCAACAGGAATAACAATAACAAATGTGGTAGGCAGTAACAGGAATAAAAGGCTGGAGAATATTTGAAAGCAATAAACAAAGGTAAATGGTGCTTACAAATAACAGAGGGGGAAACTAGTATTATTCATTAAATTTGCCAAAACAAGGTGATATGCAGTGGCGGATTTACAACCGGGGCTGCCTGGGCTGCAGCCCAGGTCACGTCCCAACAATAGCAGTGAATACAGCCCACAAAGGTCCAAAAAAATTTAAGACAGCTCAACAGCCCCCTCCGTGCCGCATGCGCCCAGATCCAGCCGCTGCTCGCCCACTCCTCAGCACTCTCCGGTCTCCACACGCGCTGCGCCCTAGCCCTCAGCCCGCCACTGTCAGGCGTCTCACTGTCTCAGCGCTTCCGCTCACTCGCTTGGCATGACGGCATGTCCCCGCTGGCCACCGCCCTTACTCCCTCAGGTAGTCAGGCCTCAGCCTCAGGCACACAGCGCATTTGTTTTTGCTGCTCCGTGCCTCCTTGGATGTGGCGTGGAGGACTGGAGCTGACGAGTGCTGCTGAAGCTGAACCGTGTGCAGTGTGCTAGTGGCCTAGTGCTACTGTGCTAATTGTGCAATACTGACATACTGTGGCTGCTAGTGCTAGGTAAGGCCGTAAGGTTATTTCATATTTTCTTTTCTTTTGTTATTTTGGTTTGATGATCTATTTGCTAGCAGTCCCTGTTTGCTAGGTTAGTAGCCCCCCTCTTGATCCGTTTCTGGATCCGCCACTGGTGATAGGTGCTTAATATTGCTGCCTGGCTGCCTCCATATTTGGCATGCTATGGGCACACGATGTTCTGCAGCATTCTGCTTATACCATTGTGTCAATGGGTCCATCAGGCAAAATTATACCGCCCAGGCACCCAACCAGTTCCGGAGCCAGTGAATCGGCATGGCTAGGGCCAGCACCGAAGCGCATAAACACCCACACCGGTTCACATATCCAGAGAGAGCATGCTACTAGCAATAAAATTGGAGCTAATCAAGGCAGCTTTCATTAAAGGGTAGAGACTTCAGTCCTTGAAAATGGTACAGGACATCCTTACTGGGAAGAGGAACAAAGATAGTAAGTCTAGCACGGATCTACAGAATAGAGCATAAATACTTAATAAGACATTCAGATACCAATTTGCGCAATTCAAAATAGGACGTGTTATGAGGCGGTAGAACCCTGAAGGCATAAACAAGTAAACAACCTGTTGTCCCTGACTCCCAGTCCTGCTGCACGCAGCAAGCCTCCACCTCGACCAGCAAGTCTGCTCCTACGATGTGGATCCGTTTCACGTCGCCCAGCCGCGCGGCACACCGGCCTGCAGCAGCGCGCAGCGCGCCAATGCCGGCCGCACAGCCGCACGGCCACGGCGCAGCTGGTCCAACCGTGGCGGTCGTGAACCGATTTTGTCGCGACGCTAGTTCTGAACCTATTTTGGCGCGTCGTGCCGCTGCCGTCCCTGGATCGATTTGGGTGCGCAGCTAGGGTTTCGGTGTGGCCAGTGGTAGTGTGGGCAGATGCGACGAGCGAGTACGCGAGTGCTGAGGAGCCGAGGACAGGGACGCGCAGATCAGGCGAGGGGAAGGCTCGGCGCTGGGCCTTGGCACTGCTGAGTGGTGATGGCAGAAGCCAGAGCCAGGCAGCCAGCACACGGAGGCCCATATCGGACTACCACTGGGGTGTTTGGTTTAGTCACATCGGATATTCGAATATGTATTACGAATATTAAATATAAATTAATTATAAAACTAATTATACCATTAAAAACTAAACGCCGAGATAATTTTTTAAGTCTAATTAATCTATAACTATCAAATGTTTACTAATCATTGACTAATTATGATTAATAGGTTCGTCTTCGTTTGGTTCTCATCTGTATAATTTATGTTGTAATTAGACTATATTCAATATTTTAACTATTACAGGGCCTACAATTTAGCCCCGTAGCCAAACAGCCCCCTAAGGGGCAGTTCGGCAGTCCAAGATCAGTTCCTGCTCAAGAACAATTCCCGTCGGGATGGAGTGGATCCTGGTTATTTACTAAATCCTGGTCTGGTTTGATTCCCGGTGTTCATAGGTGTGGCTCCAATCCGAGTGGAAGAGGGGTCAAAAGGCCGAAAATGCTCTGGTTTCGTTCAGGATTAAATCTATTCGAACAGACATTTAGAATTGGTCCAGTTTTAATCCAAATGACATAATTTCATATGGAATATGATGTATTCCAGGTCGTTCAGGCCAAACCGAACGGGGTATAAGTCTGTCTCCAACAGCACCTTATTACATCTCATATTTCATCTTATATTTTAAACATTACTATACAAATATTATTAAACAATGTCATATATATTGTGGCGTTCTCTATTTTATACGAACCACCGAAGACAACCTAAGTTTCAAACATTTTTACCTCTTATCATCGGCTGCTTGTGACATTGTTGATTTTTTTTCAAAAAATTTGGCCAGCTGTTTTGTTCAGAAAAATGGTGAGTTATTATTTGTTTTATTTTGATTTCATTTATCACACGGGTTAAAACCTTACATTTTTTAATAAGACAGGTGATAGAAGTTTTGAAAAAAAAAGTCAACAAAGTTATATATTTATAATAAAGGTAGTCTATTTTACACTATAGAGTGAACTATTTACGTGATAGAATTTGTAAGATGTAAATTGCTGGAAATAGCCGTGCCAGTGATTTTTGCACGGCTGACGGGATTGAAACGGGGTTCAGAGAAATGAAGAGGGAGACCGACAGAGAAGAAATGGGGAATCGGAACGAGAATAAAAGGAAATTAGGCTTATTAATACTCAGGTGATGTAATCCTACGACCCACGTTATCCTGACCACACTGCGAGATCGGACAGCGACGGAGGTGCACATTCTGGAGCGCTAGCGCACGCGACCGGAAGCAAGCATTTGTGATATAGAACATGTTAAGTAATTTTGGAAAAAAAAAAGAAAGCTGAGATCCTCTCCACCGGTATTAACCATTTTTAAAAAAAATAAAAGCGACGAGGGCGCCATTCGTCTATAGCGATTTGGCCGTTGACAAGCCATGTCAACCTTCCCCCTGCAACGTTTCTAACGAGCCTCATGCACTTCACCTCTTTCCAGAAACGAATGAGATTTACATTTCTTTCATTTACTGATCTAGAGATGTGCTCCTTGTCATGACAGCACTATGAACAATGACCAAAATGCTCGAAGAGAAGCAGCTGGCAGGCTACGGCTAGAAAAAAATAGCCAATTTACTAAATAACTAATGAACTACCTGCTTCATTTTTCCTTGGTAGCTAAAAGAAACAGGAAGACAGGTCAGAAAAATTGGACCGTGATGAGCAGTAAACATATCGCATGACATAAACCGATATGCAACACCAACATTGAACAGCTCTTTGCAGAACCATCCGGCTCAACTCAAAGCTCGCTGAGTACGAACGGTGCTCCAAAATGGCGCCAAGACTGCTGTGGATGCCCACATGAAGTCACAGTTACAGTATTTGCCAAGCTCCTTTCGCTGGACAGCCCCCTCCCACTGGTCCGAGAAATGAACTGCTGCGGTGTGTAAGTATGTTTAAGAGAAAGATGGCTACAGGATTTAGGTTACCAAAATATGGTCCACCTTCAACATGAGCCTGCTGTTTTATCCTAGGAGTTCAACGGTCTTCTTAGTCCACTTTCCACCTGTTAAAGAAAATGTCAGAAGCATGTCCGAAAGCACATGTCAAAATCAATGAAACTGCATCCTACACAAATACAATGCATGGCTTTACGGTGTAATTGTACAATGCGCCAATGCCATTGGTTTGGGACTTCAGGCAGGCACTAAATTCAAATGGAGAATCATGGCACTAAGTTCAATCGGAAATTCTGAAAATATTGGTGAAGGTAATCTATGGAGTGTTGTATCAATAGCACACTGAAAAATCTCAAATGTGAACTCGCAACTATTGCCCCCACAAAAATGTTTGCAAATAACAATTAAAAAATGTCCATAATGCTCATTCCAACTAATGTGCAGCTCCAACTCCATAAAATTAAATATTACGGAGTAATTTCATCAGTATGGTGTATTCTGCAGCCAGCAAAAATATCCTATTGTGCTTAGCGTTAACAAAAGGTTGCTTTTGCCAAGCTGGCCTAAATTCTTCATCATGTTATTATTTATGGCATTGAAATTTCAGCCATTTCCTTTTCACCAACAAGCTTGTGAGTTCCCCTAAGCGCTAGGTTACTAGTCAGAATACAGGCAGTCACTAGGCGGGGCTAGACAACCGCCTAGGGCAACACATCATCAATTTTCCTGTATACACTAATTTGTTTTACAATTATTTTCAGTTTGACCAGCTCTGTCTACTTTGGCTCAGCATACATAACAAGTCCCAAAGCTTAGTAAAAGAGGACGGTTGAGAGTCACTAGGTCACGGATTCGAATCATCTTCATGGCATCTGCGGGGATCCTCTAGAGTCCAAAGGTTTTAGACTCAGTAGGTTAGTACAGTGGTAAGAGTTGTCCCACTGAGTCACCAGATCACGGGTTCTCGAAGAGAGAAGTAACTTCTCCATATATTTTTTTGGAGAGGGGAGGGGGGGGCTTGCATCAGTGTATCCATTTCGTAGACCCCACTCATATGGGAGCTTCGACACTAGGTATATCCCTTTATAACTAAAACCGAATATATGAGATGTGACTACAACACTACTAAACATGAAGGAGATGTTAGTCCGAAAGAGCCAAATAGTGCCCAAGAATACCATTCGGTATTTAGGATCAATACTACAGAGATATAGAATATTGATAAATATGCTAGCCATAGAATCAAAGCAGGGTGGATAAAGTGGCGCTAAGCATCTACCAAGTTTTATAGGACAGCGATTAGACCTGCTATGTTGTATGATGCGGAATATTGGCCTAAACGGCATGTTCAGCAGATAAGTTTTGCGAAAATTAGTATGCTACGTTGGATTTGTGGCTATACAAGGAATCGAGTCTGGAACGATGGTATACATGATAGCCTATAGGTAGCACCAATTGAATAAAAGCTTGTCCAACACTAGTTGAGATGATTTGGATATTTTCAACGAAGACCTCCAATAACACCAATGTGTAGTGGAATTCTAAGGCACGATAGTAATGGAAACAGAGGCAACGGAAGCCCGAAGTTGACATAGAAAGAGACAGTACAATGAGACTCAAAGAATAGAATATACCCAAAGATTTGGCCTTGAATAGGAGTGCATGAAAAATAACTATCTACATATCTGAACCTTGATTTTTCTGGCTTCTAATGGGTTCCAACTCTAGCATACCCCAACTTGTTTGGGACTAAAAAGCTCGGTTGTTGGCATTTTCAGTTTGACCATGTTTGCTAGAAGGAAAGCATAAAAAGTTTTGATCTTACAACCAAGATATCTCCACAAGTGCCAAAGAACCACCCAAAGCATTTATCATCAACAATCACAATTTGATCTGATATAAAATTCAAATTAGTCCTCTTAAGCCACCTAACTGATGGATTTAAGCCTAAAGGAGTGAAGTGCTGAAGACGGACAAAGCAAATAAACAAAACGTGGAAAAACGTAAGGAGCAAAATTTCAGGTGCACAGCGGACAACTGGTTCATGCTTAGGCTATCTGCACTGCGCTACGGGAACACTCCCGGTAACGCACATGCAGGAACGCTATCAAAAGGGTCGCAGCAGCATACGCTATGCGCCACGCCAAATATATATAGCTCTACGGATATCACTTCCGCTAAGAATGAATAGTAGTTGGGTTAGAATGAATAGAATATGTAGTGGTTGATATAGAGGGAATATGTAGAGGTATATGAGTGCGGAGGATTATAATATAGAGTAAGGAATCTTGATGACTAGTCTATGAATAGTTATATAGAGTAACGATATGGAGTAATCTGCACTGCAGATAGCCTTAGTGTTAAAACACTGTTTTTCTCTGTCATAATGGGCAGCACAGACAGAATTGGTGCATTCTCATCAGAATCCTCAGTAAATGGGCAAGTAGCAAATAGGAGATGGCTTGAAACTTAGCACGTGATTCACATTGGATTATGGAACAGTGGCTGGCAGTAGAGTGTTACTGTTCTTTTCCCGAGCAGACTTAAGATTGCTAAGATGGCAGAAACAGGTAATGTCAAAAAAAAAGAGGCAAACTCATTGCCGGAGGCTCCCAAATGGACACTTGTATCCACACTTGTAATATATGAAGTCAGAAATATGTTTCTCCATCTGATTATTAAGCAGTACATGACATTTAGTACTGGACATCCACAAACTAATGAAACCAATTCAGAGAGCATCACGGAACTAGGCATCTATAGGAATAGCATAACAGGTTGCTACTAAGTTCTCATCCTATCATACTGATTTATTGAGGAAACAAGATTAATTTTCAGTTTTTCACAAATTATGCAGAGAACCTGCATGCATTCAGACACTCAACTCTAGCTGAAATGTAGAAAAACAAGATTCCAATATATACATTGTTTTTAAGGCGTCCAGGCGGTGGGCCAACGCCCAGAAATCCTAGGTGATTTGCCCTCCTTGCTCGCCTAGGCGTCCAGGCGGCGGTCCAGCGCCTTGCCTCGCCTTACACTTTAAAAACACTAAATATATAAAAATCATCTAAGAATTAACTGATTGTTTTGCAATTCCAATTATCAGGTATCACTTACATCATTAGCCAGAAGAGATCTACAAGCAAAAGATTTAAGTCGTGGAGACTGGCCCGCGGATGTTGAACCACTGTCATTACTGCCACTTTGTTTATCACCCTGCAAACAGAGGATTCTTTTTTGTAAATTAACATACTACAGCCTTGTATTTGTTGCAACATTGACAAGAGTTGCAGCATTGATAAATGACTTAAAGAGTGTTGCATCCTAGACGAGCCATTTGTCCCATTTGTATGGAGGACTACAAAAATATCCTCATGCAAAGTGCACACAGTATATTTACCATTGAAGCAGAATTTTAACATCTTCAACCTGGGCAAATGCATTTTACAGGAAAAAAACCCCTCAAAATTGGCATTGTGCTTGCACTAAGCTAAATAAGAATGCAACCAAAATCTTGATGGAAATGAGAATAGAGAATTACAAATGAATTAGAATAAATCAGAGAGAATGTGCAGTCTATTGTGTGAGAATTTGTGATATTCTTAAGTTTGATCCAGTCAAGGTAAATATTTACAGTTTAGTACACACCATAATGATCACATATAAATAAATGAAAAAATCTATGCATCACATACTTCCTCCAATCACAAATATAAGTCCATTAATACATTAATACAGTCTCAAATATGACACTATTACAAGCAATATCTGTAAAAAAATACATTACCTTAAATGAAAAGAGATATATGAAAGTATTTTTCATAATGAATCTATTGATTTCGATCTTGCATTGCTATTCTATACAAAAATTCACATATTGACCATCAAAGTTAAAGAAAAGTTTGACTTAAGAGAAAGGATATACGGATTCATATTTACAATCAGAGAAAGTAACTAAGATAATATGTTGCTTTTTTCTTGCTTCTGTAGCAGGGAAAGAATTGGAATAGCCAATAAAGTTTTCCCATGTTACTCCACATCAACTGTACTTACAAAATCAGTGAACTATGCACAGTTAATTCTCGCGAACCTGAGTACTGCATAAACATCAAATTCCATATGACGGCTGAAAAGGTCCACGTTTTCGAAGCATTCCAAAAGTATAGTTCAAACATGTATTTATCTAATTTTACTTTTATGCAAACGTCTTCATAGAAAAAAGAGCTACTTAGAAAAAGTGAAATTAAGTAGGTCAGTATTTCCAGAATGATTGAATAGATACTTTTTACTCGCAATTATCTCGTTGGTACTTCAGTCAAACAAACACATCAGAAAATGTACACCAAAGATTTTGCTATGTGATACAGTGAGCTGATAGCACATTCAGATTCTTAAATTATTTGTCACAGATTAAAGGTAGGTGGTCTAGACAAGACAAATTTATTGAGATAGAAAGAAACACAAAATGGACAGAGGTATTTGGTCATCCTATTCTTTCCCCTAATATGTTAAAGATTGAATGAAAAGAACAGTGTGCCAGAAACTAGAAGGTAATACCTGATGATTGCATGCATTGTTTCGAACATCCTCGAATAGTGACGAGTAGTAAGAAGGATCATAGATTGAACCCCCTAATATATCATCTGCCATGGAATTCCGTCTAACTGAATCAGATCTAGGGCTCAAGAAACTAGTTCTTGCTTCATGGTTGGTTTCAAAATATGTTGGCGTGGTGAAAGAAGGCCCTAATCTATACATCTGAATCCATAAGAACGAAGACAAAAACCTGACTGAAAACCCAATGATTTGCATCCACAATGCAAGTCTGAGTGAGAAAACAAACAGTTGACCATACTTATCATCAGGATTAATAGTCCTGTATAATTAGAAGACAAAGTTAGAAAACAGACTGTGACACTAGAAGAATGTTGTCACGCCTAAAAAAATTGTACAGGCAAATTTCTCTACACTTGTCCAATAGAACACACATGCACTTCCCAGTCAGGCAGTCACAATAAGTAATGCTTTTGATGTTGATACATGATGCCAAACTCATAGCTAGCCATTAATCGATACTGTAGCAACATTATTAAACTTTGCACAATTAGTGAGATAAATCTATACATAATATTTTGTAAGTATAAACTAAATCTGTTCCTAACTATATGAAAGCAATGGTTATAATATATGATCACGCACATACTAAAACTTCACTTGATGGAGTACCAAAGAACTCGTGCTCCAAAGTTCTAAGTTTCAAATAATCATAGTAATGACTCTAGTGAGATAATAGAAGAAGTCGAAACCCAAATAGGTAGCCGTTGCATGATAAATCATTGGCAGATCAATTATTATAGTCTTGAAAATAATTAATTATGCTATTGTGAAAGATGAAAAAATAAACCCACTCAAAAAATCAGTCAAGTATAAGCATACAAGTATAGAGATTATCACATCCATTTCTAGGTGCCAGATTCACAATGTACCAAATGAAAAAACTGGGGTAACTAAGCTGAAAGATGGTGGCTGCCGAAGACATACCAGATAGCATGTGAGAAGAGTATAAACCAAGCAACGTCAAGGACGACAGCAAAGAAGAGAAGGACAGCATATGTCCGACCAAGTCTCTGGCTACTGCTCTCAATTGCAACAACAGCAAATAGACCAATCACCAGGTTGATCACAAGAACCCCATTGAACAATGCCCCAAGTGATCCGATCAGTGCACAACCAATCTAAAACAAAAAATGATGAAGCAATTATGAGTATGAATACCACAACTTCGTTAAATTCAAATGGATGAGGTCCATTTCAACATTATAAGAATTGAAGTCACATTATGATCAAGACAACCAAACAAAAAACAAGAACTCAGCGGAGCTAACTATGTAAAACGCTAAACATACTCAAGCATCATCACAATGTAAACCGACCGGTTTCCCTTAACTGTTTCACCAACTTGATAGCTAATTCAACATAATCATGTCTAAGAAATACTTATGTGTTATCTCTAAACGTAACTGGGAACCTTGAAGCTTCATCCAGAAGCCTACTAGGTCGAAACCCAAGCATCAAGCGATCTCACGCCTAAAAGAGAAAATAAGAACCCTCTCTGGACTGCATTCAACCAAACTACAATTCCCCGTCGCATTCAACGATTAGAATTACTGATAAAATTGGGGCAGCCAAAATAACGCCCCCTGCGGTAGGAAACACTAGAGCGCGCTCAAAACTGACACCATGACCAGGTTTCACATCACACGCACTAATAGCAGGAGCGGCAGCGAGCACACGAGCAAAAGTAAGCCGCGGAATGGGCCAGGCCGATCCGGCCAACGGAGGCGACAGGGCAGGGGAATGCGCACCTGGAGGTAGATGAGTATGAGGGCAAGGGACTGGAGCGCGTCGTAGTCGCGGAGGAAGGAGCGCAGCCGTGGGCCGACTCCGAGCAGCGACGGCGGGCAGCAGGGCATCCCGACCCCAGGCGAGCCCGGGCGGGCGGGGGTGCCGGAGCCTGGCGGCCTCTAGACGGTGCGCTCGGGGCAGGGCGGCGAGAAGGAATACGAGAGAGGATTCGCCGCAGATTCGCGTCGTGAGGGCGGGGTGGAGGCGGTGGTGGAGAATCTGCCCTTCGGCCTCCGGCGGATGGTTTTCCTGTTATTACTAATCGAGGGAGTTGAGTGTGAACGGTGAAAGAGGCGTGATGTGTGGGCGCTAATCGGGGCTTTCTCTGATTTGTTGAGGAAGTTATTTTTCTTTTCCTTTTTTTTTTGTTTCTTTTCCTGATTTGATTTGAGATGTTTTTTATACGGGCACAAAACTTTTTGATTTCTCTAACGCCCCGTTCGTATCATTGAATTGAATTCTATTTTAATAATAGTGATTTTGGCATATATCAATTAAACTAATTCAGTTTTATGTAAAATATATTTGTATACTATTATTAGCAAGATGTCGGAGATATTTATGTGCTATATTTTTACGATAGATAAGTGAGACAAATAATATCATGTAAGTTACAGAGCAGAAACAAATTCTACTAATGTATAAAATCATTTCTCATCATCCACCCTATAAATTTGAGATAGGCTTATATATATGATCTTTGGAAAGTGGTGGAATGTCAAATTCCAAACTAAATAAGTTAGTTTATTGAGTGAATTCTAATTCATCTAAAATGAAGGGATTCAAACGTCCCATAACATCCAATTTGAAACACGGAATTGTGAATTGGAAACAAATTTCTAGTAAATTATATTGTTTGGTTGTATATGAGATTGAAATTTGGAATCGAGGACCAAACAATAACTGAAAACTTCCTCTCTTAGTATAGAGCATCACTCCTCTGTATTGTGTTAAATTATACCATATAATTCTAAACTACAATCCAATAATATTCAAATAATAGAAATAAAATTGCATCTCATTTTAATATCATGACAAATTTGATATTGAACTCAGTTTGATTTTATGCCCTTCAATATTGATATCCAAATGAAGCATAAAGGCTAATTTGGAAACTCAAATCTCATTTCAATATTGGAGAAAATTGAGGATAAAATGAACTAATTTCAGCCTCAATCTCCTCTAATTTCAAAGGAAACTTGAGTTTCTAAACTAGCCCTAAGAGCATCTCCAACAAGGTGACTCAAAATAGTACCCTAAAAATAAAAATACTACAACATTCAAAGTGTTTAGAGCACTAAAAACAAATTGTGCTCTAACAATTAAGCCCTTCTTCATTTATTTTTAGAAGTGAATTATATTATTAGTAAAGAAAATATTGAGAATGATGTAGAAAACAAAGGTAGGACACTAGTGTGGGGTGTAGTATATTTTGAGTCACTTCATGCAGCGCCCTATTTTTTGACAAGAAATGTAAAATAGGGTTGTCGTGGTTTCGGTAACCGAGGACACAGTAGAATTTGTGTTTGGTGTGGGAAGCTAGTGCGGACTCACTTCGAGTGGTAAAACAAGTGACTCGAGAGGGTTTTATACTGATTTAGGCTCGCGCTCTACGTCTAGTATAGTGTTGATAGTTGTATGCTCTTGAAAACGTATTACAAAGGGTGCAAGTGTGAGAATGAGAGAGAATGCTCCTACCTCTCCTTTTTTGCCTTGTTAACATCCAGTCGTGCCCTTTTATAGTTAAAGGGGGCTTACAAAGATATGGGTGGTCTAAAGCAAAGCGGGGCCTGTTATCTACAGGGGTTCTTTTAACGTAGCTTCCCTGACGTCGCCTTCTTACACATGCGTAAGTGCACGATCGATATGGCGGGTTGCTCCTAAAAGTCGCCTAGAGTGGGGTGAATAGGCGGAATCTGAAAATTATAAACTTAAAGCACAACTACAAGTCGGGGTTAGTGTTAGAAATAAATTCGAGTCCGAAAGTGTCGGTGTTTCGACCCCGGGGGTCCCTGGACCGACGAGTGAATTGTCGCTTCGTGTCCCTGCCCAGATGGGTTGGCGCGGGATGGAACACAAGATGTGGGACAAGCCTTGTATTATCCTGCACCAGGGGTGCCGCTCGCAGTAGGGGTTACAAGCGCGTCGCGTGAGGGAGAGAGAGAGGGGCATAGAGCTCGTCCGCCGCTTCCCTCACGCGAACCCCCTTAGGGTGGCCCTGGACTTACCTTTTATAGAGGCAAGGAGAGAGTCCAGGTGTACAACGGGGGGCATAGCTATGCGCTAACGTGTCCGGCAGTGGAGTGCCTAAGCCCTGTGTACATGCCAACGTGGCCGTTGGGGGAGAGCTTAGGCGATGTACATGTGATGGCGTGGCCGCCGGAGGAGTGCCTGAGTCTTGTAGGAGCACAGCTGGCAGTGCGGCGAGGATCCTGCTGATGTCTCCTTGTTGTCGTAAGGGGCTGAGAGCCACCAGCGTCATGGCGCACGCGGGGTGCCATCATTACCCGTCGCCGGGGTAAGCCAGATGGGACGCCGGTCTTGTTCTTCCTTGCCTGAGCAGGCTAGGAATAGGGAAATGATGTATCCTCTGTTAGCGCGGTCGGTCCGAGCCCAGGGTCGGTCGAGGCGGAGACTTCTCTTGAAGCCGAGGCTGGGGTCGGGCGAGGACGCGATTCCTCCCGAGACCGGGGTCGAGGCCGAGTCCGGGGGTCGAGCGAGGCGGAGACCTCCTCCCGAGGCCAGAGCCTGAGGTCGGGCGAGGCGGAGACCTCCTCCTGAGGCCAGAGCGTGAGGTCGGGCGAGGCGGAGATTCCTGTTGCGCCCGAGGCTTGAACTAGGTGGTTGATCGTGACTTGTTGTCAGTCGTTGCCGGGGTGGCTGACACGGCAGTCGGAGCGGAGCGAGCGGCGCTGTTTTCCTATCATATCGGACAGTAAAGAAGAGGGGCGAAGTGACTGCGGTCACTTCGGCCTGGCCGACTGAGGCGTGTGTGTCAGGATACAGCGTCAGACATCCCCTGCATTTAATGCGCCTGCGAAACGGTCGGTTGGTGAGGCGGTATGGCCAAGGTTGCTTCACAACGAAGCCTGCCCGAGCTAGGCCTCGGGAGAGCCGAGGGGGCGCCTGCTGCCTGAGGAGGGCCTCGGGCGAGGCATGAACTCATCTGGGACCACTGTTCCAACCCGAGGCTGGGCTCGAGTGAGATCACGTCCTTCGGGTAGACGAAGTCTTGGCTTAAACCGTACCCATCAGTTGGTTTGAGGGTGTTTACCAGCCATGATTAGGAGCATTGGGGGTACCCCTAATTATGGTACCCAACAGTAGCCCCCAAGCCTCGAAGGGAGTGACGATACTCGCTTGGAGGCTTTTGCCGCGTTTTCGGTGAGGGGACTGGCCTTTCTCGGTTTTTGCCTTGTTCTGGTGGGTGCGCGCGAGCGCACCCGCCGGGTGTAGCCCCCGAAGCCTCGGAGGAGTGGTTTGACTCCTCTGAGGTCTGAATGCTTTTCGTGGTGCTTCGGTCGGTCTGATCGTTCCCTCATGCGGCCCGGCAGTAGCCCGGGTGCGTGGTCGGGTCCCAAGTTATCAAGCTGGTTTGTTGATGCTGTCAACAGTTTTGGCCGTAGCCGGGTGTGAGAGCAGCCCCCGAGCCTGTGCACGGAGCAAGAGGACGATCAAGGACTTTCCCGACTTTTATTATACGCCCCTGCGTTGCCTTTCCGCAAGGAGGGGGAAGGCGCCATGTTGCCCTCGGAGGGTGCCGAACATGGTGTTTCCAGTGAGCTGCTAATGGGTGATCCGAGTGGACGCCCGTGTCCCATTCGTTAGGGGTTGGCTGTGGCCCAGAGGCGCGCTCCAAAAGTACCTGCGGGTGATTCGCCGGACCCAGACCCCTTCGACAGGGTCCGAGGGCTCGATGCCTCCCTCCGGTGGGATTCCGTTACAAATCGTTCCCGCCGGTCTCGGGAATGTCCTAGGGTACCTCGGGAGCATAGCCCGAGCCTTGGTTATGTATCGAACGTACCCAGAGTCATCCCTCACTCTGCGTGCTCTGGGGCGACTATCGAACCCTTCCGAGGGGCCAGCCTACGAACCCCTGATCAGTAGTGAGCACGGAGCCCGGGCGCTCTGGGGCGGCTGTCGAACCCTTCTGAGGGGCTAGACTTCGAACCCCTGATCAGTAATGGGTTTGAAGTCCGAGTGCTCTGGGGCAGCTGTCGAAACCTTTCCGAGGGGCCAGCCTTCGAACCCCTGATCAGTAGGGGGGCTCGGGGCCCGCTTCCTCCGCCTAGAAGGATCCTTTCTACAACGTCCCCTTTCCCGATCCCTGTGGCAAGAGAGAGAGAGGAGGGGAAGGATATGAATTTAAATAAGGTGGCGCACCTTTTTTGACGCGGTCATTATGGCGAAGGCGAAGCGACGCCCGCCTCGCCTGCCAGAGGTGTCGCCTGCTCCATCAGGGAGTTAATGCGACGGGACGGGCGATTCGCGTGGCGCCCGTTGCACGTGCGAGCCGTTCGAGGAACGGGTGTTTCGTCTTTGAGTTTGAACTTCGCGGCGGGTTCGGGCGAAGTGTTGAACGGGTCTTGCCCGGGCCTTTATATACCCAGGAGAGAGACCAGTTGCGGTTCTTTACTCTGCTGCTCGCCTCCTGCTTTGGTTTTCGCAACCTAAGGGAATAGTCAGAGAAAGAAAACCGCGTACCTTGTCCGCTCCGCCGCCACCCCCTTCGTTTGGCGATGGCCGGCCGGGTGACCGTCGTTCCGCCGCGCGACCCGTGGCCTTTTTCCATCGTCACGGTGGACGATCTAGAGGCCCTTGTCGCCGACGGTTTGCTCCGTCCCCTCTCCGGTGACCCGCAGCTAGAGTGGATGGTCCCTCCGAGCGGGGCTGACCCGACCCTGCCGCGGGGGTATGTGCTGAGCTTCGTCTCCTTCCATGAGCGGGGGTTCGGAGTGCCAGCAAGCCATTTCATGCGGGCGCTCCTGCATTACTACGGGGTGGAGCTGCACAACCTCAACCCAACTCCATCGCGCAAGCGGCCATCTTCGCGGCGGTTTGCGAAGGCTTTTTTGGGGATTGACCCGCACTGGGATCTGTGGACCCATCTCTTCTTCGCGGAACTTTTTGCCTTGATGACGGGGGAGAAGAAGGTTCGTATGGCGGTGCGAGCCGGCGGCTGCACCCTCCAGTTGAGGCAAGCGCGCGCAGCAGTACATCCCCGCCATCCTTGTGTCTTCGAACAAGGGGTGGCAGCGCCGGTGGTTTTACCTCCGGAATGACGATGGAAGGCTCCCGTCATTTTCTCAACGAGTGGTGACTACTCCCAGTAGCAATTGGTGCTATGGGGCCTGTAGGATTACGGGGAGGCTACGCTAGCGCAAAACAAAATTTTCATCCCCATAACACCAAGAACTACTGCGGTTATAGGTCATGGAATTACCACTAGACGCGCAGAGCAGCGGAAGACGTCTCGATGTAGACGAACGCGTCGAGCAGTGCCGTGTAGTCGCCGGCGTTCTTCACGTCCTCGCACGGTTCGTCCAAGTGCTCCAGATGCAGCACCTCCGAGGTATCCACACGTACAGGGAGGAAGCGCCGCGTACCGAACTGCTAGGTTCGCGACGGCGGCTTGGCGAGGGCGAGAGGCGAGCGGCGGCTGCTAGTTTGCAGGTGGCCAATTAGGTTATCCTTAACCGCGCCCCCGCCCCTCATTATATAGGCGTTATGGTGGGCTTCTGACGCCGAGGCCCATCATTAACCCTAAAGCCCAGTCTAAATTCGGATCTAATCCGAATTAGGCTTCCTTCCCCTTAAGTGTGTGACCCTATAGGTTCACGTACAAATAGACATAGCCCGAGTACTCTTACTTGGCCCAATAATTGACAGCGGCCTCTAGCAAGACATGTCAACTCCTATGTGTACGTAAAGATCATATCAGACGAACCATTGCGACATTACGTACATGCTGTTCCCTTTGTCTCACGATATTTGGTCTGGCTCCAAGCTGACCTCTCTTTCTCGATACTGTGAATTGGAATCCTTTCAATGGTTAACTCTTAACCCTAGCACGGCCATGCATTTCTTGATCCAATCACTCGAGGGGCCCAGAGATATCTCTCTCACAAAGAGAGGGACAAATTCCATCTTGACTGACCATGCCTCATAGCATGCTTCCTGACAAACCCAAAACTACCTTTATAACTACCCAGTTACGGGATAGCGTTTGATAGTCCCTAAGTAAGTCAATTCACATCTTGAGAACATGCGACAATCTCAGGTCTAAGGATACAGTATTCATGTTGCAAGAAGAGAACTATATTACAATATCTCACGTTGGGTCGGTCCAGCCACATGTCATACATGTGCCCACATTATTAGTTTAACATCTCCATGTTCATGACTTGTGAAATGTAGTCATCAACTAATACATGTGCTAGTCATCGACTCTGACTAGGGACATCATTTAGAATAACCATATAAGTAAAGAATCTCACAAACAATTCACATAATTGCTAATCAATACAAGGTGCCTTCCATGGATATTCAATTAAGCAATATATATATCATGGATACAAAGAAATATGCTCATCTCTATGATTATCTCTAGGGCATATTTCTAACAGTCTCCCACTTGCACTAGAGTTAATCTAGAAGATATCTAATACCCATAGATCTCACGTGTGCCTCATGCTTAGGTTGTGGAAGAGGTTTTGTCAAAGGATCAGCAACATTCAAATCTGTATGTATTTTGCATATCTTTATCTCACCCCGCCTAATGAATTCCCGTATGAGGTGAAACTTCCGCAGTACGTGTTTGTTTTTCTGGTGGTTCCTTGGCTCCTTAGCTTGCGCAATAGCCCCATTGTTGTCACAGTAGAGGTTCAATGGGCTAGATGCATTAGGAAACACACCAAGCTCGATGAGGAACTTTCTTATCCAAACACCTTCCTTCGCAGATTCAGAAGCTGCAATGTACTCGGCTTCTGCTGTAGAATCAGTCACAGTCTCCTGTTTGGAACTCTTCCAACTAACAGCACCACCATTTATTGTGAACACAAAACCTGATTGCGATTTTAACTCGTCTGGGTCAGTTTGGAAGCTAGCATCGGTGTAACCAGTTACAACGAGCTCCTCCTTACCCCCATATACCAGGAACATATCTTTAGTCCTTCTTAAGTACTTAAGAATGCCTTTTACCGCTGTCCAGTGATCCTCACCTGGATCAGCCTGGTATCTACTCGTAGCACTTATAGCGTATGAAACATCTGGGCGTGTACTTATCATGGCATACATGATTGAACCAATTGCTGAGGCGTATGGTACCTTACTCATGCGCTCCCGCTCATTAGCCGTTGCAGGACATTGCATCTGGCTAAGGTGTTTACCATGTGACATAGGTATGAACCCTTTCTTGGATTGTTCCATGTTGAACCGTTTCAAAACCTTGTCAATGTACGTATCTTGACTTAATCCTATAAGCCTCTTCGACCTATCTCTATAGATCCTTATGCCCAAAATATATGCTGCTTCCCCTAAGTCCTTCATAGAAAAACTCTTTTTCAGTGAAGCCTTGACGGACTCCAGCATAGGAATGTCATTCCCAATCAATAATATGTCATCCACATACAAGATCAGAAATACAACAGCGCTCCCACTTTCCTTCTTGTAAACACAAGCTTCTTCTTCATTCTGATGAAAACCAAGCCCTTTGATCACTTCATCAAAACGAATGTTCCAACTCCGAGATGCTTGCTTCAACCCATAAATGGATTTCTGAAGTTTGCATATCTTTCCAGCATTGATCGGATCGACAAAACCCTCGGGTTGTATCATATACACGTCCTCATCTAGGTTTCCATTAAGGAAAGCTGTTTTGACATCCATCTGCCAAATCTCATAATCGAAATATGCGGCAATAGCTAGAATGATCCGAATAGATTTAAGCATCGCTACTGGCGAGAATGTCTCGTCATAGTCAACTCCTTGAACTTGTCGAAAACCCTTTGCAACAAGTCGAGCCTTATAGATGTGAACATTTCCATCCATGTCTTTCTTCTTTTTATAGATCCATTTGCATTCTATAGGTCTAACACCATCAGGCGGGTCAACCAAGTTCCAAACTTGATTTTCTCCCATGGAATCTATCTCGGATCTCATGGCGACATGCCATTTCTCGGAATCTGGGTCCATCATCGCTTCTGAATATGTTGCAGGTTCGTCGTTGTCTAACAACAACACTTCCCCATTGCCCAACAATAGCACTTCTCCTCGTGCCTCGCGAAGCCTTGCTGACCTTCGTGGTTGTGGTGGTGATTCTCTTGCCATAGACGTCTCAACTTGTTCTGCTACATTAGCATCACTTGTTGAATCTTGTCCCACTGGCTCATCCTGAACTTCTTCAAGATACACCTTTTGTTTACTTTTCTCTCTTTTGAGAAACTCTTTCTCTAAGAACACACCGTTCCGGGCGACAAACACTTTGCCCTCTGACCGGTGGTAAAAGTAATATCCTAAAGTTTCCTTTGGATATCCCACGAACATGCACTTGTCCGATTTTGGAGTGAGTTTATCCGACTGTAGTCGCTTGACGTAAACCTCACAACCCCAAATCTTCAGAAAAGACAAGCTGGGAGTCTTCCCAGTCCACATCTCATATGGTGTCTTAACTACGGACTTAGACGGTACCCTATTTAGTGTGAAAGCTGCTGTTTCTAGAGCGTATCCCCAAAACGACAAAGGTAGGTCCGACTGGCTCATCATTGATCGAACCATATCCAATAAAGTCCGATTACGTCGCTCAGACACGCCATTCCTCTGAGGCGTTCCAGGCGGCGTAAGCTGTGGAACAATTCCACAACTCTTTAGATGATTGCTAAACTCATGACTCAAATATTCACCACCACGATCTGATCGCAGTGCTTTAATTTTCTTGCCACGCTGATTTTCTACTTCATTCTGAAACTCTTTGAACTTTTCTAAGGATTCAGACTTGTGTTTCATTAAGTAGACATACCCATATCTACTAAAATCATCAGTGAAGGTTATGAAGTATTGGAATCCTCCCCTAGCTGTCGTACTCATTGGTCCGCACACATCAGTATGTATGAGTTCCAATAAATCTAATGTCCTCTCCGGTAAACCCGTGAAGGGCGCCTTGGTCATCTTACCAAGTAAGCAAGCTTCACATGTCTCGTATGATTCAAAATCAAACGAAGTTAAAAGCCCATCAGAATGAAGCTTCTTCATGCGATTCTCACTTATATGACCCAAACGACAGTGCCACATGTAGGTAGGACTTAAATCATTAGGCCGAGGCCTTTTAGCACTAATATTACAGATAGGTGCATCATCAAGATTTAAAATGAATAACCCATTCATAATGGATGCAAAAGCCACAAACATGCCATTCTTAGAGATCACACAACCATTGTTTTCACTCGCAAATGAATAACCATCCTTCATCAAACATGAAGGAGACATAATGTTTCGACTCATACTAGGAACTAGATAACAATTATTTAACTCCAAAATAAATCCTGATGGGAGGTGGAGTTGCATCGTCCCGACGGTCAATGCAGCAACTCTTGCATTATTGCCTACCCGGAAATCAACTTCTCCTCTTTTCACGCTTCTACTTCTTATCATTCCCTGCATCGAATTGCAAATATGGGCAACCGATCCGGTATCAAATACCCAAGAATTAATATAAGAATCAGCAAGAAAAATTTCTGTAATGTGAATAGCAAGTGTACCTGCTGCGGCTGTACCCTTACCGCCGCGATCCTTAATAGAGGCCAAGTACTGCTTGCAATTCCTTTTCCAGTGACCAAGTTCTTTGCAATAAAAGCACTCTGCATCTGCAGCTGGTCCAGCCTTGGGCTTTTGATTTGGCTTGGATACTGTATCCTTTGCCTTGCCCTTCTTCTTTTGAGATTTACCCTTCTTCTTAAAGTTGGGTTTGTTTTGGACCGCCATCACATGGCCGCTGCTGCCAGCGCTTTTCTTTATGTCCCCCTCTGCTGTTTTCAGCATGCCACATAGTTCATTGAGGCCCCTCTCCGCCCCATGCATATGGTAGTTCGTGATGAAGTTTCCATAGCTGGGCGGAAGAGATGCCAAAATGAAGTCAGTGGCCAACTCTTGGCTTATTGGGAAGCCTAGCTTCTCCAACCTCTGACTGTAACCAACCATTTTGATTACGTGTGGCCCAACTGCTGCGCCTTCTGCTAGCTTGCATTCTAGAAAGGCTTTGGACACATTGAACCTTTCTGTCCTAGCCTGAGTCTGGAACATATCCTTGAGCGCCACGATCATATCGTGCACCTCATGGTTTGTCTCAAACTGCATCTGCAGCTCAGGCTCCATGCAAGCAAGCATTAGGCAACTCACTTCAAGATTAGTATCCATTGCTTTCTTGTAAGCGGTTTTAGCTGCAGCAGTTGCATTTTCACCAGGATCCTCTGGTAGTGGGGTGTCTAGAACGTCTTCCTTTTTTTCAGCCCTGAGAACAATTCTCAGGTTACGGATCCAATCCGTATAGTTTGTTCCATTTAACTTATCCTTTTCAAGAATTGATCGCAAAGTAAATGTTGGTGTGCTAGGTGCCATTTATCTACAACAAAATAATGCAAAATACTAAGACAAAAATATCCATGACAGAGTAAATCATATTAAACATTTAATAGTCTACTCCCACTAAAATCAATATCCCTCGATTGATACTTAGTGATTCAGAACCCACAACTAACAAGTCTACTAGTGAGCTTTAGCATCACCGCTAGAAGACAAGGTAGATCGGTAAGCAACTCCTTGCTAATCATATCATATATATGACTCCTGTTGTTGGGTGACATCTCTATGTCTCGGCTCCCAACCTTATGCCTCAAAGTCCTTAACCATTAAGCTGACTTTGTTTAAGTTAACCAACCCTTTCTGCAGTTCGTATCCGATACAAACCTATCTAGTCAAGGAAAACTGGTGGCACCCTAATTTCATAGACCCACCACCAATTGTACAAGACTTATGATAGTGCAAGGTTTGGAGAGGCATTAAAGCTTAAACATTTATGAGGGATCGTCCTACTTATAACATCGCACGCAAGGACATATATGCAATATAAACAAGTAGAACAATAAGAATGGCATTCACACAACAGTTGTGATTCGGTATGGCTTGCTGTCACATGGTGATCCCCATCTCCAATAATCTGTCCATCACGATGATCTCCATCTCCATGATATAGGTATGCCATCCTCCAGGTGATGAGTCCTTCAAGACCTATCTAACGTATGCTGGTAAACAAATTACATATACGCTTTGGATCATCACATGTTGACACGCAGGTCATTACATTAAATTTGGACAATACATGTGGCTCCAGCCGTATTGCCCTGGTCACGACACGCAGGTCATGAATAATTTATTAACATGCATCATATACACAATAGCCATACCGATCACAAGACGTCCTGCAAAAACAGGTTAGACAAACACGTTTCTATACGTTCGCCACTTCAGCAGATAGCCACGGCGGTCCCATGCATCGTATGTATGGAAATTCCACTGGAAATCTCATGCGGTTGATCAAATCAACCCAAATCTGAGACTTACGACCCGAAGAAGATTACACTCATGACGTTGATCTGTTACATCAATCTGCTAGTTGTGTACGCAGTTAGCCCCGATGGTGATTCCAGCCGGTAGGGGCAAGTCGCGCACATAACAGAGAAGGACGAACTGATCTCTCCAGTCATATCCGATGTAATCTACTTCAACCCTTTATAACCAATTGATCTAATCAAACCGTGCATCAAGTAGATCCATCTCATGAACCTAGATCCAGACCTAAAACTACGCAGAACCTGCTCCGATACCACTGTAGGATTACGGGGAGGCTACGCTAGCGCAAAACAAAATTTTCATCCCCATAACACCAAGAACTACTGCGGTTATAGGTCATGGAATTACCACTAGACGCGCAGAGCAGCGGAAGACGTCTCGATGTAGACGAACGCGTCGAGCAGTGCCGTGTAGTCGCCGGCGTTCTTCACGTCCTCGCACGGTTCGTCCAAGTGCTCCAGATGCAGCACCTCCGAGGTATCCACACGTACAGGGAGGAAGCGCCGCGTACCGAACTGCTAGGTTCGCGACGGCGGCTTGGCGAGGGCGAGAGGCGAGCGGCGGCTGCTAGTTTGCAGGTGGCCAATTAGGTTATCCTTAACCGCGCCCCCGCCCCTCATTATATAGGCGTTATGGTGGGCTTCTGACGCCGAGGCCCATCATTAACCCTAAAGCCCAGTCTAAATTCGGATCTAATCCGAATTAGGCTTCCTTCCCCTTAAGTGTGTGACCCTATAGGTTCACGTACAAATAGACATAGCCCGAGTACTCTTACTTGGCCCAATAATTGACAGCGGCCTCTAGCAAGACATGTCAACTCCTATGTGTACGTAAAGATCATATCAGACGAACCATTGCGACATTACGTACATGCTGTTCCCTTTGTCTCACGATATTTGGTCTGGCTCCAAGCTGACCTCTCTTTCTCGATACTGTGAATTGGAATCCTTTCAATGGTTAACTCTTAACCCTAGCACGGCCATGCATTTCTTGATCCAATCACTCGAGGGGCCCAGAGATATCTCTCTCACAAAGAGAGGGACAAATTCCATCTTGACTGACCATGCCTCATAGCATGCTTCCTGACAAACCCAAAACTACCTTTATAACTACCCAGTTACGGGATAGCGTTTGATAGTCCCTAAGTAAGTCAATTCACATCTTGAGAACATGCGACAATCTCAGGTCTAAGGATACAGTATTCATGTTGCAAGAAGAGAACTATATTACAATATCTCACGTTGGGTCGGTCCAGCCACATGTCATACATGTGCCCACATTATTAGTTTAACATCTCCATGTTCATGACTTGTGAAATGTAGTCATCAACTAATACATGTGCTAGTCATCGACTCTGACTAGGGACATCATTTAGAATAACCATATAAGTAAAGAATCTCACAAACAATTCACATAATTGCTAATCAATACAAGGTGCCTTCCATGGATATTCAATTAAGCAATATATATATCATGGATACAAAGAAATATGCTCATCTCTATGATTATCTCTAGGGCATATTTCTAACAGGGCCGTGCGCGAGAAACAGGAGAAACTCCAGCCCCTTCTGGAGGCCTTGTAGGAGTTACGAGATGGGGGGCTCACCGCCGCAGGGGTGGTTGCCGCTATTCATCGCCGGAGGGTGCTTCCCTTGGCAGAGCGGCGGTTGCCGCTTTCGGAGATGATGCTGGGAGTCGACTTGGAGGGTTCGCAGATGTCCTCGGTCCCCCTCTCTGCTGACGACCTTCGCAGGCGGGTGGCGAGCACGGTGGAGAGGCTGGACGCCGGCGCCCTTACCTAGCCCTTGATGTGTCCCGAGCGTGGGTGCGTGTCCTTGGTGAGTGTCCGCTCCTTCTCCTATCTTGTGTCGGGTTACCTTTGATTCTCTCAGTCGGGATTTCCGCTCGTCTCCAGGAGCTGGGGTGTTACAAGCCTTCCCTGCCACCGGTCCCGGAGGACGCGGTGGACCGAGCCGCGCGGAGGGTCGCTGCGGAGAAGAAGAAGGAGAAGAAGGACGCAAAAAAGGCTCGGGCTCGCGAGCGGATGCGGGCTCGGGACGCCTTGGAGAGGCACCGTCGGAGGCAGGAGAGGGACGGGCTCTCGAGGGAGCCGTCGCTGGAGACACCTGATGACGATGATGACGATGATGATGACGAAGACGACGACATGGCGGCCCGCCTTGGCCTCAGCCCGGATTTGAGGCTGGGCCAGGGGTCATCGAGCCAGGCCCCGAGTGGGCTGGCGCCGTCGGTATCCGGGGCCGGGACATCAGGGTCCCGGTCCAAAGAGCAGGGGCAGGCTGAGGGGGTACTTGACCCCTTGGCCGTGGTAGTTGAGGTGACCCCGGGGAGTCAGGTCGTCCCGCCTGTACCCCACGAGCAGTCGCCCGTGCCGGCCGTACAGGAGGTTGACCCTCGGGCTGTCATGACGTCGCGTGGGCAGGCCGTCCCTTCGGCGCCCTGGGCGCCCGAAGTGGGAACGGCGCTGAAGCCGGCAGCGGGGCAAACCTTGGCGGCGCCTGCGGGGACCGAGGCCCGAGGGGCCTCCCCGCAGGCACGATTGAATCCTTCAGCTAAACAGAATCCCGGAGGCGTAGGAGTTCCTCGGCTCGGTTGGCCTTGCCTCTTACGTGTACTCTCGTCGTTCTCAGGATCCCGCTATCGATACGGAAGTCGAAAGCATGAAGGTTGTTTTGGTAGAAAATTTTTCCGAGGAAAATTTTGACGCAGAGGGGGTTCCCCCCTTCTAGCCCCCGAGGGAGGGTCGGGCTTTGCCGAGGCAAGACTGACCCTTCCTTGACGGTTAGACTTTGTGTATGTAAACGAGGTACATGAACAACTTAAAACATCTTAAGGGTAGAAGCGACGTAGCTGTTGGATGTTCCAAGCGTTGCTGTAGACCTCGCCTCGGTCGTTGGCCAGCTTGTATGTTCCGGGCTTCAAGATCTTGGCGATGATGAAGGGCCCTTCCCAGGGAGGAGTGAGCTTGTGGCGCCCTCGGGCGTCCTGTCGCAGGTAGGGGTGGTAATGGATCATGATCCTAATACTTCCTTCACAAATCAACAAGGCCCTTAATTTTGTTAGTTTAAAATTGTATTGTTTTATGATCCGGCCCTAGCTTGACCCGATCCTTAAATTTGCTAGGCTAAATTAAATGGCCCGTTACCACCCCTAGTCGCAGGCGAAGCACCAAGTCTCCCACCTGGAAGCCTCGGGACCGAACGCTTCGGGCGTGGTAGCGCCGCAACGACTGCTGGTACCGCGCCGAATGTAGTAGGGCGACGTCCCGAGCCTCCTTGAGTTGGTCCAGCGAGTCTTCTTGGCTGGTCTGGTTGCTTCGGTCGTCGTACGCCTTGGTCCTCGGGGACCTGTATTCTAAGTCCGTGGGGAGGACGGCCTCGGCCCCATAGACTAGAAAGAACGGCGTAAAACCCGTGGCGCGGCTCGGCGTCGTCCTCAGACTCCAGACTACCGAGGGTAGCTCTTTCATCCACCGCTTGCCGAACTTGTTGAGGTCATTGTAGATCCTTGGTTTGAGCCCCTGCAGAATCATACCGTTGGCACGCTCCACCTGCCCATTCGTCATGGGATGAGCTACGGCGGCCCAGTCCACACGGATGTGGTGGTCGTCGCAGAAGTCTAGGAACTTTTTCTGGTGAACTGCTTGCCATTGTCGGTGATGATTGAGTTTGGGACCCCGAACCGATGGATGATGTTGGTGAAGAATGCCACCGCCTGCTCGGACCTGATGCTGTTTAGGGGTCGGACCTCGATCCACTTGGAGAATTTGTCGATAGCGACCAGCAGGTACGTGAAGCCCCCGGGTGCCTTCTGCAAGGGACCGACGAGGTCTAGACCCCACACAACAAATGGCCAGGTGATGGGTATCGTCTGCAAGGCCTGAGCGGGCAGGTGTGTTTGCTTTGCGTAGAATTGACACCCCCGGTAGGAGCGCACAATCCTAGTGGCGTCGGCCACCGCAGTTGGCCAGTAGAAACCTTGTCGGAAGACATTCCCCACGAGGGCTTGAGGTGCTGCATGGTGGCCACAAGCCCCCGAGTGTATTTCTTGCAACAGCTCTTGTCCTTGGGGGATAGATATGCACCGTTGAAGGATGCCCGAGGGGCTGCGGTGATAGAGCTCTTTTTCATCACCCAGCAAGTCGAATGACTTGGCGCGCCGAGCCAGTCGCCAAGCTTTGGTCTTGTAGATGGGAAGTTCTCCTCGGAGGAGATATTCCAGGTACGGGGTCTGCCAGTTCGGATCTGGCGTGACCCCATTCTGTTCCTCTTCGACGGGCAAGGCCTCTTCCTCGATGGCCGAGGGTGCCTCGGGTGCGGCCGAGGGTACCTCGGGCTCAGCCGAGGCTTCCTCAGGCTCGGGCGCGTCGTCGATCTTGACGGATGGTTGATGTAGGTCTCTGGAGAAGACGTCCGGGGGAACCGTCATTCGCCCTGAGGCTATTTTCACCAGCTCGTCCGCAGTCTCGTTGTACCATCGGGCGATGTGGTTGAGCTCCAGCCTGTGGAAGTTATTTTCCAGGCGCCGGACTTCGTCGCAGTAGGCTTCCATCCTCCGGTCACGGTAGTGGGAGTTCTTCATGACTTGGTCAATGACAAGCTGTGAGTCGCCTCGAGCGTCGAGGCGTCGGACCCCTAGCTCGATGGCGATGCGTAGCCCGTTAACCAGTGCTTCGTACTCGGCCACATTGTTTGATGCCGGAAAATGGAGGCGAATGATGTAGCGGAGATGCTTTCCGAGGGGTGAAACAAAGAGCAGGCCAGCGCCCGCTCCTGTTTTCATGAGTGACCCATCAAAGTACATGGTCCAGAGCTCGTGCTGGATTAGAGTTGTCAGTAACTAGATGTCAGTCCACTCAGCCAGGAAGTCTGCCAAGACCTAGAATTTTATGGCCTTCCGAGGAGCGAATGATAGCGTTTCGCCCATAAGCTCCACCGCCCACTTTGCTATCCTACCCGAGGCCTCACGACACTGGATGATCTCCTCCAGGGGGAAGGATGACACCACAGTTACCGGATGAGACTCGAAGTAGTGTCGCAACTTTCACCGTGTCAGGATCACTGCGTAGAGCAGCTTCTGGATGTGTGGGTAGCAGACTTTGGTCTTGGAAAGCACTTCGCTGGTGAAGTAGACTGGCCTCTGGACGGGCAGTGCATGCCCTTCTTCTCGTCTCTCGACTACGATCGCGGCGCTGACCACCTGAGTAGTCGCGGCTACGTAGATCAAGAGGGCCTCTCCTGCAGCGGGGGGCACAAGGATGGGTGTGTTCGTAAGGAGCGCCTTAAGGTTTCCGAGGGCTTCCTCGGCCTCGGGGGTCCAAGTGAAGCACTCGGCCTCCCTTAAGAGGCGGTACAGAGGCAAGCCTTTCTCGCCAAGGCATGAGATGAAGCAGCTTAGAGCCACAAGACATCCCATGACCCTTTGTACTCCCTTCAAATCTTTGATCGGTCCCATGTTGGTGATGGCCGCGATTTTCTCCGGGTTGGCCTCGATGCCCCGCTCGGAGACGATGAATCCAAGGAGCATGCCTCGGGGTACTTCGAAGACACACTTCTTGGGATTGAGTTTCACGCCTTTCGCTCTTAGACACTTGAATGTCGTTTCAAGGTCAGAGAGGAGGTCGGAGGCTCTCTTCGTCTTGACAACGATGTCGTCAACGTAAGCCTCGACCGTTCTACCGATGTGTTGTCCGAACATGTGGTTCATGCACCTCTGGTAAGTGGCGCCTGCATTCCTCAACCCAAATGGCATTGTGGTGTAACAGTACATGCCAAAAGGTGTGATGAAAGAAGTCGCGAGCTGGTCGTACTCTTTCATCTTGATTTGGTGATAGCCTGAGTAGGCATCGAGGAATGACAGGGTTTCGCACCCAGCAGTGGAGTCCACGATTTGATCGATGCGAGGTAGAGGGTAGGGAACTTTCATATATGCTTTGTTTAGACCAGTGTAGTCTACACACATCCTCTATTTCCCATCCTTCTTCCTTACAAGAACAGGGTTAGCTAACCATTCGAGATGGAATACCTCTTTGATGAACCCTGCCGCGAGTAGCTTGTGGATCTCCTCGCCTATGGCCCTGCGCTTTTCTTCGTCGAAACGGTGTAGGGTTTGCTTCACGGGTCGGGCTCCAGCTCTGATGTCCAGTGAGTGCTCGGCGACATCCCTCGGTATGCCGGGCATGTCCGAGGGACTCCACGCAAAGACTTCGGCGTTTGCGCGGAGAAAGTCGACGAGCACTGCTTCCTATTTGGGGTCGAGCTCGGAGCCGATCCGAACTTGCTTGCTGGCGTCGTTGCTGGGGTCAAGAGAGACAGACTTGACCGCCTCGACTGGTTCGAAGTTGCCGGCGTGCCGCTTTGCGTCGGGCGCCTCCTTGGAGAGGCGTTCCAGGTCGGCGATGAGGGTCTCGGACTCGGCGAGAGCCTCGGCGTACTCCACGCACTCCACGTCGCATTCGTACGCGTGGCGGTACGTGGATCCGACAGTGATGACCCCATTCGGGCCCGACATCTTGAGCTTGAGGTAGGTTTAGTTGGGGACGTATAACACACGAAATCCTCATTTTGGGTTAACTAATATTTTCCCCAAAAAGCAACAAATTAGGGTGTCATTTGATGAAGGATTAAACCTTGAAAGTGACCTTTTCTAAAATAATTAGGTGATATTAAAATTTGATAGTTCAAAACTTAGATTTGAAATTGAAAACTGGAACCTTTTTAGAAACACAAAAAGAAATAAAAGAAAATACTTTCAACTGATTTATTAGAGTACATTATTTCCTTCGTGAACTATATGATTAGAAGTAATTTAAAAACATACCTGGATTAAAGTAACACTTAATAAATATTATATATTAACTTCTCTCAAAGAAACTAAGTAATGAATATAAATTTTTGAATGTACTTCAAATCTGGATATACATTAAGAATGATAAGTTCCTAACATAAATGATGTATATGTGTGCATTTCATATCGGAAACATTGCCTAAATAAATAAATAAAGTAACTAAAAATAAATATAACTTGCATCTCAAGCTATGTTTTATTTTGTGCATTTATAATTGAGTTTGAAATTTAAATTTTTTTTGAATCTAGTTGGAGTTGAAAATTTTGAAATAGAAAACAAAATACAAAAAAATTGCCTCTCGAGCTAATTCCTCCCTGCAATCCATGCAACCTTGCCGTACGTGTATATTTTTTTCCTATTTATTTCATCTAGCCGCACCCTGAGTGACGTCAGCCAAATTGCTTCATTACTCCATGACTTGTGGGCCGCAGGGAATGTGGAGCCCACCCACACACGGTATTAGGACCATCGCCAATGTGTTTGTTGCTGTTGCTGTCTAGTGGGGTACCCTGCTCAGCCCGCTCGTCGCACGTTTGGTCCGTTTTCTGGATGACATGTGGGTCCCCATATTTAGCGTTTTCTATTCCTACCGATCGTAACAAACTCGCGCCTCTCAACAGAATCACCGAGGCGCCTCCGTAACAGGCGGATACCGTGATGCTCGCCTGGGATTCTCTACCGGGGTATAAGTATCATGCATCTTCTCCCTATCCTGTCGCCGGGAGGGATAGCAGATCGAGGAGAGAAAGGAAGTTGGGAGCAGAGAGCCTCGTCGCATGAGAGGGATAGATAGAGAGGATCGGGTGCCGCTGTGTTTAGTTCAGTCGTGGGAGCTTCTGCGCAGCTCCGATGATGGATTGCGGCCTTGCCTTGTGGGGCTAACAACCTGGTGACCTGGGGATCGATTGAAGCGTCGGGCTGAGCTCAACAAATTTCTCTGCTACCGTCGTGGGTTCCGCTTGCACCGTGGGCGGGCTCCTCTGCAGCCTATTGTAGGTGAGCAACCTATCCATGTTATTCGTCGCATTGTCCTCTGTATGACGCTCTTTTGAGTCGGGAAGTCGGGCTTGAGCGTCGTGGCATAAGCTCTGGCATGGTGTCCGCCGTGCTGGAGTTCCTGGTCGCCGTGGCTCGGCCGTGGGAGGGAAGACGACGCGGGAGCCCTCGATCTCCGAGTGAACGGCTGCGATTAGATCGCAGGTACCGCTTCAACCTGATAGATCTGAACCGTCGACTCACAGATAGGTGGCCAAGATTTAATCAAGCATACCCCTTCGGGCGTTGTATTGTGACCATTGGTTTCAATCTGGACTGCTCTGGTTGCTCGCGCATTATAACAGTCATGGTCTTTTTCTAAAAGAACCCTCGCCCTTTTGACTTATCAATCCACCATCCTGCGCGGTGATTACTGAGTCTTGGGAAATTTTGCATGTTAACCCCTGCGTTCCTCTATTTTTTACGCCCAGTCCAGAGCTCAAAGAAAATCAGATAAATGGATTTAGAAATTGATTTTCAATACACAAATAATTTCAGAAACTTATATAATTCGTATTAAATTCATTTTAGCTCTAAATTAATTTATTTCAGAGACATTAATTTTGTTTTAATATTGTCTACCACTTAGTACCTCTGTTTAGCATTGAAACATGAATTAAAATTATTCATCTGAATTAATCTATACCACACAACCAATAACTCCAGAAATTCATAACTCAATAATCGTAACTCCGTTTTGATCCATTCTAGTTGCATTAGTCTCACAATAATATTTATTATAATGGGGTAACTTTGTTTTGTCATGAAATATAGGTTAAAGTGTTGCACTTAGTCTATGATATGTTTAACCACGTGGATCTTCGGAAAACCATAACTTCTTAACCGTAGCTCCGAATTTAGCGGTTCTCGATCCCGCGATCTCGTAGCTTCGCGTAGACTATTATTACGTAGTTTATTCTTATGTTTGTTGTGATGTTAATTCTGCCTATACCATGTTTGTTTGTATTGCTACGACTAGCGTGAGGTCACGAGTCATTTGAAGATCATCCTGGTACCTGGAATCTCAAGTCCCAGGCAAGTTGTGCCCTTGATCACTTCTTTTTACCTAGTCATGTTCTAATTAATCATAATGATCTGCATAGGTTAATTTTGGTGGGACCCAATAGGTTACCCTAGTTTGACTATCTTTATACCTTGTTCACCACTAAATTTTTGGGTAGTATCTGCTATTGCTTTATGTGGTTTTGGGTATAGAGATACATTTTATTCATGATTATATCTTTATTATCAGTTGTTTATTACTGTTCATGATAAGATCATTATGTTAATTGGAACATGGAGAACCACCCGGGAAAACAGTGCTACCACAAGGGTTTAATGGGACGCCCTTGGCTGACTAATTAGGAAAGCTAGTGGAGGACTACCTTACCCGAAAGGGGCAAGGGCAGTAGGGGAGTGGTCAGTGTAGGGAGGTCCTCGGGTTGATTTTGCTGCGATGGCGATCAGACGAGGGATTCCTGCATTGGAGCTTCCTATAAACTGTAGCGGGTTTTCTGAAGCTAGTGGAACTTGGTAAAGGCCTCGTAGTGTTACCCTGCCTCGCCTCCTTGGTAGAGGTGTATGGGATTGGCCGTCTCTTGGCAGATGGGTAACATGACTTGTGGGTAAAGATGTGCAACCTCTGCAGAGTGTAAAACTGGTATACTAGCCGTGCTCACGGTCATGAGCAGCTCAGACACTCACATGATTAATTTATGAAACTAAATTCAATTTGTCATATGTATTGCATCGCAGGTGATGTTGTTACTTTTGTTCTACTATTTAATTGGGTTGGTATTTACTTATACATAGTAATTGCTAATAAAAATTTGACCAACTTTAAAAGCAATGCTCAGCTCTAACCATCCTCTTTGGTAAGCCTTAAACTTCACGTGAGCTCCCACCTTTGGCGAGTTCATGCACATTATTCCCCACAACTTGTTGAGCTATGAACGTATGTGAGCTCACTCTTGCTGTCTCACCCCCCCACAGGTCAAGAACAGGTACCACAGGATGAGGCGCTTGGAGGATGCTGCGACGAGTTCATGAGAGGTCTAGGCCGTCGTCTCCCAGTCAACTTTGGGTTGCTGGACCATTGTCTCCTTGTAATGTAAATATTTATTTATTTTGTATAGAACTCCTGTTATGTAGTAAAGAAGTGACATTCGATCCTGTGCCATGATTCATCATATGTGTGAGACTTGGTCCCAGCACACCTGGTGATTATGTTCGCGCCCGGGTCTTGGTGCCCCGAAACCCGGGTGTGACAGAAGTGGTATCAGAGGAATGTTGACTGTAGGACGAAACCTAGATAGAACTGGACAACCAATACTTACTTACCTTTGCTACTCCAATTCTTTCTAAACTTTACTTAATCTTTTCTCATCTATTTTCGCTTTACTCTGATTATTCTTACCTTCTCCTTCTAAAGACAAAAGAGGATTTCACACTTTGAAATCCTGTGCCTAAAGTGACCTTTAGGAATAGGAGACCTATTCTTAGGAAAAAAACAAAACTATTTTATTATATAGATGTATATGAACTTGAATGTTTGTTCTTATGATACTTGCCTGATTTGGATCTTTGATTGAGTGTGATGGTTGTGGAGTAATGTCCACAATTACATTTACATAAACGTATAGGCATAAATATATATAAAAAACATAAGATGACTATACAAACTAAGAATACCCCCATTAAAATATATCTAGTTTAATATATCCATCTTAATAGATTCTCTCTTATCTTAATAGATTCATCTTATCTTGAAAAGATTTTATCTCATCCTAATAGAGCTAACTAATCCTAAAAGATTCTATTTTATTTCTTAGAGATTCATCTTGTCCTAATAAGCATACCTATCCCAGCCACTATACTTATCTCATCCTAGTGTAACTGAAAGGGAAATGTGCCCTTGGGCCATTTCTAAGTATTTTGGTGATTGAGTGCCAACACAAGTGCTTAAGTGATAATCTATGCAAAGAGATGGACAAAGGGCAAATCAAGTCAAAAGGTATGTTTCTAAGACTTAGTACATTGTTTTATGGACTAATGTATTGTGTCTAAGTGCTGGAAACAGGAGAAAACAAGTTGGAGAAGAGATGGCTTTGTTCAGCCAAAGTCTGCTCAGTCTGGGTGCACCGGACTGTCCGGTGGTGCACCCGACAGTGTCCGGTGGTGCACCGGACAGTGTCCAGTGCGCCAGGCTAGCTCTGGCGAACTTGCTGCTCTCGGGAGTTCGACGGCGTTGCACGGCTATAAATCATCGGACTGTCCGGTGAACCGTTCACAGGCGAAGTCGTCGCTCTCGGGAAGGAATTAACGGCATACGGCTATAATTCACCGGACTGTCCGGTGTGCACCAGACTGTCCGGTGAGCCAACGGTCAGCCGGGCCAACGGTCGGCCGAGGATTCCGCGCGTGACGCGTGGCCGAGCCAACGGTCACATTGGGGCACCGGACTGTCCGGTGTGCACCGGACAGTGTCTGGTGCGCCAACGGCTCTGGATCTGCAACGGTCGACTGCGCCATAGAAGGAAAGAAATCCGCACCGGACAGTGTCCGGTGGTGCACCGGACTGTCCGACGCGCCAGGCGACAGAAGGCAAGATCTGCCTTCCTGGAATGCTCTCAACGACTCCTAGCTGCCTTGGGGCTATAAAAGGGACCCCTAGGCGCATGGAGGAGTACACCAAGCATTCTCACAACATTCCTAAGCACCAAGACTTCGATTCCACGCATTTGTTTCTTCGTGATAGCATCTAGAGCTCTAGTTGAGTTGTGAACTCGTCGGGTTGTGTTGCGAGCTCTTGTTGCGACTTGTGTGCGTGTTGACATTCTGATTTTGTGTCTTGTGTGCGTTGCTCATCCCTCCCTTACTTCGTGCTTCTTTGTGAACTTCAAAGTGTAAGGGCGAGAGGCTCCAAGTTGTGGAGATTCCTCGCGAACGGGATAAAGAAAAGTAAAGGAAAACACCATGGTATTCAAGTGGGTCTTTGGACCACTTGAGAGGGGTTGATTGCAACCCTTGTCCGTTGGGACGCCACAACGTGGAGTAGGCAAGCGTTGGTCTTGGCCGAACCATGGGATAAACCACTGTGCCATCTCTGTGTTGATATCTCTGTGGTTATTGTGTTTTGTTGAGACTCCTCTCTAAGCCACTTGGCATTATTGTGCTAACGCTTAATCAAGTTTTTGTGGCTTAAGTTTAAGTTTTACAGGATCACCTATTCACCCCCCTCTAGGTGCTCTCAATTGGTATCAAAGCCGTTCTCTTCACGAAGGGACTAATCGCCCGAAGAGATGGATCCTAAGGGGAAGGGAATTGTGATCAACGATAAGGAGAAGGAGTCCTTCGTCAACGAGCCGAAGGATGACAAGCCTACCGACTCGGGCTCGGGCTACAAACGCAAAGATGAGAAGAAGAAGAAGATGAGATGCATCAAGGAGATCGTCTACTACGACGACAGCGACGAGTCCACTTCTTCCCACAAGGACGACGACAACGACTACGAGAAAAGAAAGACGGTTAATTCGATTTTTTCTTTCGATTACTCTCGTATTCCTCAGAGTTCAAATGCTCATTTGCTTTCCATCCCTCTTGGCAAACCTCCACACTTTGATGGGGAGGACTACGGAATTTGGAGTCACAAAATGCGTAGTCACTTGTTCTCTCTCCATCCAAGCATATGGGAGATTGTTGAGAATGGAATGAAATTTGATAGCTCGGATAGTCCTATATTTATTAATGAACAGATTCATAAAAATGCACAAGCTACTACTGTGTTGTTAGCCTCTTTGTGCAGGGACGAGTACCATAAGGTGAGCGGCTTGGACAATGCCAAGCAGATCTGGGACACCCTCAAGATCTCTCATGAGGGGAACGACGTCACCTTGCTCACCAAAATGGAGTTGGTGGAGGGCGAGCTTGGAAGATTCGCGATGATAAGGGGCAAGGAGCCAACCCAAACATACAACCGGCTCAAGACCCTCATCAACAAAATAAGGAGCTACAGAAGCACGCGGTGGACGGACCACGACATCGTCCGTCTAATGCTAAGGTCCTTTACTGTACTTGATCCACATCTGGTGAACAATATTTGTGAAAATCCTAGGTACACCAAGATGTCGTCCGAAGAAGTTCTTGGGAAGTTCGTAAGCGGGCGAATGATGATCAAGGAGACGAGATACGTGGACGACGCGTTGAATGGTCCAATCAATGAGCCTCAACCCGTTGCTCTCAAGGCAACGAGGAGCAAGGAGGCGCTACCTAGCAAGGTGGCGCAAGTTGAGGCGGCCGGGCTTAATGATGAAGAGATGGCCCTCATCATCAAGCGCTTCAAGACAGCACTAAAGGGTCGCAAGGGACAGCCAAGCAAGACCAAGACAAAGGGGAAGCGCTCATGCTTCAAATGTGGTAAGATTGGTCATTTTATTGCTAACTGTCCCGATAATGATAGTGACCAGGAAAAAGGGAACAAAAGAGAAAAGAAGAAGAGTTACAAGAAGGCCAAGGGCGAGGCACACCTTGGAAAGGAGTGGGACTCGGATTGTTCGTCATCCGACTCCGACAATGAAGGACTCGCCGCCACCGCCTTCAACAAGTCATCCCTCTTCCCCAACGAGCGTCACACATGCCTCATGGCGAAGGAGAAGAAGGTATGTACTCAAAACAATGCCACTTTTGATTCTTCTAGTGATGATGAGTCTAGTGATGAAGAAATAGATTACTCTAGTTTGTTCAAGGGACTGGATAGAACTAAAATAGATATGATTAATGAATTGATTGATGCCTTGAATGAAAAGGATAGACTTTTAGAGAAACAAGAGGACCTTTTATATGAAGAGCATGATAAATTTGTTAGTGCACAAAATTCACTTGCTCTAGAAATTAAAAGGAATGAAATGCTTTCTTGTGACCTATCTACTTGTCATGAAACCATTTCTACTTTAAAAGGTGTTAATGATAATTTAAATGCTAAATTAGAAGTAGCAAGTAAATCTAACTCTTGTGTAGAACATGTTATGATTTGCAATAGGTGCAAAGATTTTAATGTTGATGCTTGTAGTGAACACCTAGTTTGCATTTCTAAATTAAATGATGAAGTGGCTAGTCTTAATGCCCAACTTAAGACTAGCAAGAGTGAATTTGACAAGCTAAAATTTGCAAGGGATGCCTACACGATTGGTAGACACCCCTCAATTAAGGATGGTCTTGGCTTCAAGAGGGAAGTCAAGAACATAACAAGCCATAAGGCTTCCATCTCCGCCAAGGAGAAAGGGAAGGCCCCTATGGCTAGTAGTGTGCAAAAGAACCATGCTTTCATGTATCATGATAGGAGACATTCTAGGAATGCCTTTAGAAGTTATGATGCTTTTGATTCTCATGCTATGACTGCTTCTAGTTCCCATGTTGTGCATGATAGAAATGTTGCTAGGAGAAATGTTGTTCATCATATGCCTAGGAGAAATGTTGTTAATGTTCCTAGGAAAATTAATGAACCTTCTACAATATATCATGCTTGCAATGCTTCATTTGCCATTTGTAGAAAGAATAAGAAAGTGATTGCTAGGAAGTTAGGGGCAAGATGCAAGGGAGATAAAACTTGCATTTGGGTCCCTAAGACAATTGTAACTAACCTTGTAGGACCCAACAAGAGTTGGGTACCTAAGACCCAAGCCTAAATTTGCCTTGCAGGTTTATGCATCCGGGGGCTCAAGCTGGATTATCGACAGCAGATGCACAAACCACATGACAGGGGAGAAGAGGATGTTCTCTTCCTACGTCAAGAACAAGGATCCCCAAGATTCAATAATATTCGGTGATGGGAACCAAGGCAAGGTAAAAGGGTTAGGTAAATTTGCTATTTCGTCCGAGCACTCTATTTCTAATGTGTTCTTAGTTGAGTCGCTTGGATATAACTTGCTGTCTGTGAGTCAATTATGCAATATGGGATATAACTGTTTATTCACAAATGTAGACGTGTCTGTCTTTAGAAGGTGTGATGGTTCACTAGCTTTTAAGGGTGTACTAGACGGCAAACTTTATTTAGTTGATTTTGCAAAAGAGGAGGCCGGTCTAGATGCATGCTTAATTGCTAAGACTTGCATGGGCTGGCTGTGGCATCACTGTCTAGCACATGTGGGGATGAAGAACCTCCACAAACTTCTAAAGGGAGAACACGTGATAGGTCTAACTAATGTGCATTTCGAAAAAGATAGACCTTGTGCAGCTTGTCAAGCAGGCAAACAGGTGGGAAGCTCTCATCACACCAAAAATGTGATGACCACATCAAGACCTTTGGAGATGCTTCACATGGACCTCTTCGGACCCGTCACCTATCTAAGTATAGGAGGAAGTAAGTATGGTCTTGTTATAGTTGATGATTTTTCCCGCTTCACTTGGGTATTCTTTTTGCAGGATAAATCTGAAACCCAAGGGACCCTCAAGCGCTTCCTAAGGAGAGCTCAAAATGAGTTTGAGCTCAAGGTGAAGAAGATAAGGAGCGACAACGGGTCCGAGTTCAAGAACCTTCAAGTGGAGGAGTTCCTTGAGGAGGAGGGGATCAAGCACGAGTTCTCCGCTCCCTACACACCACAACAAAATGGTGTGGTAGAGAGGAAGAACAGGACGCTCATCGATATGGCGAGGACGATGCTTGGAGAGTTCAAGACCCCCGAGCAGTTTTGGTCGGAAGCCGTGAACAGGGCTTGCCACGCCATCAACCGGGTCTACCTTCACCGCCTCCTCAAGAAGACTTCGTATGAGCTGCTAACCGGTAACAAACCCAATGTTTCGTACTTTCGTGTATTTGGGAGCAAGTGTTATATTCTTGTGAAGAAAGGTAGAACTTCTAAATTTGCTCCCAAAGCTGTAGAAGGGTTTTTATTAGGTTATGACTCAAATACAAAGGCATATAGGGTCTTCAACAAATCATCGGGTTTGGTTGAAGTCTCTAGCAACGTTGTATTTGATGAGACTAATGGCTCTCCAAAAGAGCAAATTGTTGATCTTGATGATGTAGATGAAGAAGACGTTCCAACGGCCGCAACGCGCACCATGGCGATTGGCGATGTGCGACCACAGGAACAATTGGAGCAAGATCAACCTTCTTCCTCAACAATGGTGCATCCCCCAACTCAAGACGATGAACAGGTTCATCAAAAGGAGGCGTGTGATCAAGGGGGAGCACAAGATGATCATGTGATGGAGGAAGAAGCACAACCGGCACCTCCAACCCAAGTTCGAGCGACGATTCAAAGGAATCATCCCATCGACCAAATTTTGGGTGTTATTAGCAAGGGAGTAACTACTCGCCTAGATTGGTGAATTTTTATGAGCATTACTCTTTTGTCTCTTCTATTGAGCCTTTTAGGGTAGAAGAAGCCTTGCTAGATCCGGACTGGGTGTTGGCCATGCAGGAAGAGCTCAATAATTTCAAGAGGAATGAAGTTTGGACACTGGTGCCTCATCCGAAGCAAAACGTTGTGGGAACCAAGTGGGTGTTCCGCAACAAGCAGGATGAGCACGGGGTGGTGACGAGGAACAAGGCTCGACTTGTGGCAAAAGGTTATGCCCAAGTCGCAGGTTTGGACTTTGAGGTGACTTTTGCTCCTGTGGCTAGGCTAGAATCAATTCGTATTTTGCTAGCATATGCCGCTCACCATTCTTTCAGGTTGTACCAAATGGATGTGAAGAGCACCTTCCTCAGCGGGCCACTCAAGGAGGAGGTGTACGTGGAGCAACCCCCTGGCTTCGAGGATGAACAGTACCCTGACCACGTGTGTAAGCTCTCTAAGGCGCTCTATGGACTTAAGCAAGCCCCAAGAGAATGGTATGAATGCCTTAGAGACTTTTTAATTGCTAATGATTTCAAGGTTGGGAAAGCCGATCCAACTCTTTTTACTAAGACTTGCGATGGTGATCTTTTTGTGTGCCAAATTTATGTCGATGACATAATATTTGGTTCTACTAATCAAAAGTCTTGTGAAGAGTTTAGCAGGGTGATGACGCAGAAATTCGAGATGTCGATGATGGGCGAGTTGAACTACTTCCTTGGGTTCCAAGTGAAGCAACTCAAGGACGGCACTTTCATCTCCCAAACAAAGTACATGCAAGACTTGCTAAAGCGGTTTGGGATGAAGGACGCCAAGCCCGCAAAGACTCCGATGGGAACCGACGGACACACCAACCTCAATAAAGGAGGTAAGTCCGTTGATCAAAAGGCATACCAGTCTGTGATAGGGTCTTTACTTTATTTGTGTGCTAGTAGACCGGATATTATGCTTAGCGTATGCATGTGTGCTAGATTTCAATCCGATCCAAGGGAGTGTCACCTTGTGGCCGTGAAGCGAATCCTTAGATATTTAGTCGCTACGCCTTGCTTCGGGATCTGGTATCCAAAGGGGTCTACCTTTGACTTGATTGGATATTCAGATTCCGACTATGCTGGATGTAAGGTCGATAGGAAGAGTACATCGGGGACGTGCCAATTCTTAGGAAGGTCCCTGGTGTCATGGAATTCTAAGAAACAAACCTCCGTTGCCCTATCCACCGCTGAGGCCGAGTATGTTGCCGCAGGACAGTGTTGCGCGCAACTACTTTGGATGAGGCAAACCCTCCGGGACTTTGGCTACAATCTGAGCAAAGTCCCACTCCTATGTGATAATGAGAGTGCTATCCGCATAGCGGATAATCATGTTGAGCACAGCCGCACAAAGCACATTGATATCCGACATCACTTTTTGAGAGACCACCAGCAAAAGGGAGATATCAAAGTGTTCTATATTAGCACCGAGAACCAGCTAGCCGATATCTTTACCAAGCCTCTAGATGAGAAGACCTTTTGCAGGCTACGTAGTGAGCTCAATGTCTTAGATTCGCGGAACTTGGATTGATTTATAGCATACATGTGTTTATGCCTTGATCATGTTCCTTATGCATTTTGTTGCTTATGTATGGTGCTCAAGTTGTACAAGCACTCCTCGGACCTCACAAGTCCTTTGCACGTGATGCACATATTTAGGGGGAGATGTGCTACAACTTGACCCTTTGAGACTAACCATGTGCTTGAGTTTTCTTATCTTAATTTAGTCTCAAAGGAGGTTTGAAAGGGAAAAGGTGGACTTGGACCATGAAAGACTTCCACTGCACTCCAATGAGAGGGTAACTTATTCCAAGTTCATCTCATGTACTCTTATTGCCTTTGTATTCTTATTTGAAGATTTTGGTGAGGCAATGGGGTTCTTGGGCCAAGATTGATCCCGTTTTGGTGCTTGATGCCAAAGGGGGAGAAAATAAGGCTAAAGCAATAAATGGATCAGCTACCACTTGAGAAATTTTGAAAATAGTAGAATAGAGCTTTTGGTTTGTCAAAACTCTCTTGTTGTTGTCTCTTTTGTCAAAAGTTGGCCTCTTGTGGGGAGAATAGTCGATTATGGGAAAAGGGGGAGTTTTTGAAATCTTGAATCAATTTCTCTTGGAATGACTCTCTTTATGTCTTAACAAGTGTGTTTGACTTAGAGATAGGAAATTGAGGTTGATTTGCAAAACCAAACCAAGTGGTGGCAAAGAGTGATCCATATATGCCAAATTTGAATCAAAACAACTTTGAGTTTTCATTTGCATTGATATTGCACTTGTACTAGTTGCTTTATGTTGTGTTGGCATAAATCACCAAAAAGGGGGAGATTGAAAGGGAAATGTGCCCTTGGGCCATTTCTAAGTATTTTGGTGATTGAGTGCCAACACAAGTGCTTAAGTGATAATCTATGCAAAGAGATGGACAAAGGGCAAATCAAGTCAAAAGGTATGTTTCTAAGACTTAGTACATTGTTTTATGGACTAATGTATTGTGTCTAAGTGCTGGAAATAGGAGAAAACAAGTTGGAGAAGAGATGGCTTTGTTCAGCCAAAGTCTGCTCAGTCTGGGTGCACCGGACTGTCCGGTGGTGCACCGGACAGTGTCTGGTGCGCCAGGCTGGCTCTGGCGAACTTGCTGCTCTCGGGAGTTCGACGGCGTTGCACGGCTATAAATCACCGGACTGTCCGGTGTGCACCGGACTGTCCGGTGAGCCGTTCACAGGCGAAGTCGTCGCTCTCGGGAAGGAATTAACGGCATACGGCTATAATTCACCGAACTGTCCGGTGTGCACCGGACTGTCCGGTGAGCCAACGGTCAGCCGGGCCAACGGTCGGCCGAGGATTCCGCGCGTGACGCGTGGCCGAGCCAACGGTCACATTGGGGCACCGGACTGTCCGGTGTGCATAGGACAGTGTCCGGTGCGCCAACGACTCTGGATCTGCAACGATCGACTGCGCCATAGAAGGAAAGAAATCCGCACCGGACTGTCCGGTGCGCCAGGCGACAGAAGGCAAGATCTACCTTCCTGGAATGCTCTCAACGGCTCCTAGCTGCCTTGGGGCTATAAAAGGGACCCCTAGGCGCATGGAGGAGTACACCAAGCATTCTCACAACATTCCTAAGCACCAAGACTTCGATTCCACGCATTTGTTTCTTTGTGATAGCATCTAGAGCTCTATTTGAGTTGTGAACTCGTCGGGTTGTGTTGCGAGCTCTTGTTGCGACTTGTGTGCGTGTTGACATTCTGATTTTGTGTCTTGTGTGCGTTGCTCATCCCTCCCTTACTCCGTGCTTCTTTGTGAACTTCAAAGTGTAAGGGCGAGAGGCTCCAAGTTGTGGAGATTCCTCGCGAACGGGATAAAGAAAAGCAAAGCAAAACACCGTGGTATTCAAGTGGGTCTTTGGACCACTTGAGAGGGGTTGATTGCAACCCTCGTCCGTTGGGACGCCACAACGTGGAGTAGGCAAGCGTTGGTCTTGGCCGAACCACGGGATAAACCACTGTGCCATCTCTGTGTTGATATCTCTGTGGTTATTGTGTTTTGTTGAGACTCCTCTCTAAGCCACTTGGCATTATTGTGCTAATACTTAATCAAGTTTTTGTGGCTTAAGTTTAAGTTTTACAGGATCACCTATTCACCCCCCTCTAGGTGCTCTCAGTAACAACCATGATCTAATTAAAATTTATGAGATTCTATCTAGTCTAATCTAGTTATACCAATCTAACCTAAAATTAGTGCCCTAGACTAACTTGACCATATACAATTACCTAACCATATGCAACTACCTTACCCATCAGATAGTTGCATAACCCCTTCGTTTTAACCTAACAATAAAACAGAGATTCTGACCTACCTACACCATGTAATCCATCCTACCCACATATATCTTAACAATATGTCCCTAACTCAGATGATCACGCCAAGACCAAAGGAAAGAAGAAGGTTAACCTCGACAAGCAAGGATATGAGTATAACCAGATCTTCAAATGAATCCAGATTCATCATTCGGGATGGAGTCTTTTCTTTCTTGTCACAACCTACCCTTGCTCTAACCATATCTTATCTTATACCTAAAAGATACCCATGCTTTCTTAAGAACACGTGATAATTAGTACTTAAAAGTAGAAAAAAAACTTCGATTTTTGAACTAATTAAGAACCTAAAAGGTAAATCGCAAACTAAAGTTGTTGCATCCCTTTTCTTAGTAATCTCGAGGACGAGATTATTTTTAAGGGGTAGGATTTATAACACACGAAATCCTCATTTTGGGTTAACTAATATTTTCCCCAAAAAGCAACAAATTAGGGTGTCATTTGATGAAGAATTAAACCTTGAAAGTGACCTTTTCTAAAATAATTAGGTGATATTAAAATTTGATAGTTCAAAACTTAGATTTGAAATTGAAAACTGGAACCTTTTTAGAAACACAAAAAGAAATAAAAGAAAATACTTTCAACTGATTTATTAGAGTACATTATTTCCTTCGTGAACTATATGATTAGAAGTAATTTAAAAACATACCTGGATTAAAGTAACACTTAATAAATATTATATATTAACTTCTCTCAAAGAAACTAAGTAATGAATATAAATTTTTGAATGTACTTCAAATCTGGATATACATTAAGAATGATAAGTTCCTAACATAAATGATGTATATGTGTGCATTTCATATTGGAAACATTGCCTAAATAAATAAATAAAGTAACTAGAAATAAATATAACTTGCATCTCAAGCTATGTTTTATTTTGTGCATTTATAATTGAGTTTGAAATTTGAATTTTGTTTGAATCTAGTTGGAGTTGAAATTTTTGAAATAGAAAACAAAATACAAAAAAATTGCCTCTCGAGCCAATTCCTCCCTGCAATCCATGCAACCTTGCCGTACGTGTATATTTTTTCCTATTTATTTCATCTAGCCGCACCCTGAGTGACGTCAGCCAAATTGCTTCATTACTCCATGACTTGTGGGCCGCAGGGAATGTGGAGCCCACCCACACACGGTATTAGGACCATCGCCAATGTGTTTGTTGCTGTTGCTGTCTAGTGGGGTACCCTGCTCAGCTCGCTCGTCGCACGTTTGGTTCGTTTTCTGGATGACTTGTGGGTCCCCATATTCAGCGTTTTCTATTCCTACCGATCATAACAAACTCGCGCCTCTCAACAGAATCACCGAGACGCCTCCGTAACAGGCGGATACCGTGATGCTCGCCTGGGATTCTCTACCGGGGTATAAGTATCATGCATCTTCTCCCTATCCTGTCGCCGGGAGGAATAGCAGATCGAGGAGAGAAAGGAAGTTGGGAGCAGAGAGCCTCGTCGCATGAGAGAGATAGATAGAGAGGATCGGGTGCCGCTGTGTTTAGTTCAGTCGTGGGAGATTCTGCGCAGCTCCGATGATGGATTGCGGCCTTGCCTTGTGGGGCTAACAACCTGGTGACCTGGGGATCGATTGAAGCGTCGGGCTGAGCTCAACAAATTTCTCTGCTACCGTCGTGGGTTCAGCTCGCACCGTGGGCGGGCTCCTCTGCAGCCTATTGTAGGTGAGCAACCTATCCATGTTATTCGTCGCATTGTCCTCTGTATGACACTCTTTTGAGTCGGGAAGTCGGGCTTGAGCGTCGTGGCATAAGCTCTGGCATGGTGTCCGCCGTGCTGGAGTTCCTGGCCGTCGTGGCTCGGCCGTGGGAGGGAAGACGACGCGGGAGCCCTCGATCTCCGAGTGAACGGTTGTGATTAGATCGCAGGTACCGCTTCAACCTGATAGATCTGAACCGTCGACTCACAGATAGGTGGCCAAGATTTAATCAAGCGTACCCCTTCGGGCGTTGTATTGTGACCATTGGTTTCGATCTGGACTGCTCTGGTTGCCCGCGCATTATAACAGTCATGGTCTTTTTCCTAAAAGAACCCTCGCCCTTTTGACTTATCAATCCACCATCCTGCGCGGTGATTACTGAGTCTTGGGAAATTTTGCATGTTAACCCCTGCGTTCCTCTATTTTTTACGCCCAGTCCAGAGCCCAAAGAAAATCAGATAAATGGATTTAGAAATTGATTTTCAATACACAAATAATTTCAGAAACTTATATAATTCGTATTAAATTCATTTTATCTCTAAATTAATTTATTCTAGAGACATTAATTTTGTTTTAATATTGTCTACCACTTAGTACCTCTGTTTAGCATTGAAACATGAATTAAAATTATTCATCTGAATTAATCTATACCACACAACCAATAACTCCAGAAATTCATAACTCAATAATCGTAACTCCGTTTTGATCCATTCTAGTTGCATTAGTCTCACAATAATATTTATTATAATGGGGTAACTTTGTTTTGTCATGAAATATAGGTTAAAGTGTTGCACTTAGTCTATGATATGTTTAACCACGTGGATCTTCGGAAAACCATAACTTCTTAACCGTAGCTCCGAATTTAGCGGTTCTCGATCCCGTGATCTCGTAGCTTCGCGTAGACTATTATTACGTAGTTTATTCTTATGTTTGTTGTGATGTTAATTTTGCCTATACCATGTTTGTTTGTATTGCTACGACTAGCGTGAGGTCACGAGTCATTTGAAGATCATCCTGGTACCTGGAATCTCAAGTCCCAGGCAAGTTGTGCCCTTGATCACTTCTTTTTACCCAGTCATGTTCTAATTAATCATAATGATCTGCATAGGTTAATTTTGGTGGGACCCAATAGGTTACCCTAGTTTGACTATCTTTATACCTTGTTCACCACTAAATTTTTGGGTAGTATCTGCTATTGCTTTATGTGGTTTTGGGTATAGAGATACATTTTATTCATGATTATATCTTTATTATCAGTTGTTTATTACTGTTCATGATAAGATCATTATGTTAATTGGAACATGGAGAACCACCCGGGAAAATAGTGCTACCACAAGGGTTTAATGGGACGCCCTTGGCTGACTAATTAGGAAAGCTAGTGGAGGACTACCTTACCCGAAAGGGGCAAGGGCAGTAGGGGAGTGGTCAGTGTAGGGAGGTCCTCGGGTTGATTTTGCTGCGATGGCGATCAGATGAGGGATTCCTGCATTGGAGCTTCCTATAAACTGTAGCGGGTTTTCTGAAGCTAGTGGAACTTGGTAAAGGCCTCGTAGTGTTACCCTGCCTCGCCTCCTCAGTAGAGGTGTATGGGATTGGCCGTCTCTTGGCAGATGGGTAACATGACTTGTGGGTAAAGATGCGCAACCTCTGTAGAGTGTAAAACTGGTATACTAGCCGTGCTCACGGTCATGAGCAGCTCGGACACTCACATGATTAATTTATGGAACTAAATTCAATTTGTCATATGCATTGCATCGCAGGTGATGTTGTTACTTTTGTTCTACTATTTAATTGGGTTGGTATTTACTTATACATAGTAATTGCTAATAAAATTTTGACCAACTTTAAAAGCAATGCTCAGCTCTAACCATCCTCTTTGGTAAGCCTTACACTTCACGTGAGCTCCCAACTTTGGCGAGTTCATGCACATTATTCCCCACAACTTGTTGAGCTATGAACGTATGTGAGCTCACTCTTGCTGTCTCACCCCCCATAGGTCAAGAACAGGTACCACAGGATGAGGCGCTTGGAGGATGCTGCGACGAGTTCATGAGAGGTCTAGGCCGTCGTCTCCCAGTCAACTTTGGGTTGCTAGACCGTTGTCTCCTTATAATGTAAATATTTATTTATTTTGTATAGAACTCCTGTTATGTAGTAAAGAAGTGACATTCAATCCTGTGCCATGATTCATCATATGTGTGAGACTTGGTCCCAGCACACCTGGTGATTATGTTCGCGCCCGGGTCTTGGTGCCCCGAAACCCGGGTGTGACAGGACGGCCATGAACTTGGTGTAGCATGGTCTTCCCAACACCGCATGGTAGGTTCCTCGGAACCCGACGACCTCAAAGGTGAGGGCTTCCTTTCGGAAGTTTGAGGGAGTTCCGAAGCAGACGGGTAAGTCGATCCGTCCGAGGGGTAGGATTCGCTTCCCGGGCGTGATCCCGTGGAAGGGTGCCGCACCGGCCCGGACTTCGGACCGATCAACCCCTAAGAGTTCTAGGGTCTCGGCGTAGATGATGTTAAGGCTGCTGCCTCCGTCCATGAGGATCTTGGAGAGCCTAACATTGCCGATGATCGGATCGACGACGAGCGGGTACCTTCCCGGGCTTGGCACGAAGTCGGGGTGGTCGCCTTGGTCGAAGGTGATAGGCTTGTCGGACCAGTCTAGGTAGACTGGCGCTGCCACCTTCACCAAGCAGACTTCCCGGCGCTCCTGCTTGCGGTGCTGAGCCGAGGCGTTCGTCGCCTGCCCGCCGTAGATCATGAAGCAGTTATGGACTTCCGGGAATCCCTCTTCCTTGCCGCCCTCCTTCTTGTCGTTGTCATGGCCCTTGCCATCCTCCGCCGGGGGCCCAATCTTATGGAAGTAGCGTCGGAGCATGACGCATTCTTCGAGGGTGTGCTTGATGGGCCCCTGGTGATAGGGGCACGGCTCTTTGAGCATCTTGTCGAACGCGCCGGCCCCTCCAGGAGGTTTCCGAGGGTTCCTGTGCTCGGCCGCAGCGACGAGATCCGCGTCTGCGGCGTCGCGCTTCGCTCGCGACTTGTTTTTAGCCTTCTTCTTCGTGCCCCGTTGGGCGGACGCCTCAGGGGCGTCTGTCTTCGGCTCCCCCTGAGGCTCCTTGTCCTTCCGGAAGATGGCTTCGACCGCCTCTTGTCCCGAGGCGAACTTGGTGGCGACGTCCATCAGTTCGCTCGCACGGGTGGGAGTCTTGCGCCCCAGTTTGCTCACCAAGTCTCGGCAAGTGGTGCCGGCAAGGAAAGCCCCGATGACATCCGAGTCGGTAACGTTGGGCAGCTCGGTGCGCTGCTTTGAAAACTGCCGGATGTAATCTCGGAGGGACTCCCCTGGCTGCTGGCGGCAGCTTCAGAGGTCCCACGAGTTCCCAGGGCGCACGTACGTGCCTTGGAAGTTCCCCACAAAAGCTCTGACCAGATCGTCTCAGTCGGAGATCTGCGCAGGAGGCAGATGCTCCAGCCAGGCTCGAGCGGCGTCGGAGAGGAAAAGGGGTAGATTACGGATGATGAGGTTGTCATCATCCGCCCCTCCCAACTGGCATGCCAGTTGGTAGTCCGCGAGCCACAGCTCCAGCCTCGTCTCCCCTGAGTACTTGGTGATAGTAGTCGGGGCTCGGAAACGGGCAGGGAACGGCGCTCGTCGTATGGCCCGGCTGAAAACTCGTGGACCGGGTGGTTCCGGCGAAGGACTGCGATCCTCCTCGCTGTTGCAGCGTCCCCCACGCCTAGGATGGTAGCCTCGGCGCACCTTCTCATCGAGGCGGGCTCGATGGTCGAGATGGTGATGCTCGTTGCCATGGCGTTCCCGGGCGGCGGGCGCCTCGTCCCGTGTACGCTCGGGATGGACCGAGGCTTCCCGAATGCGTCGGGAGGACACCGCGTGATGCTCCGAGGGGTCAGCTCGCCTACGGGAGGCGGAGCTCTCGGCTCGTCGAACCACGGCGCCTTCCAGGAGATTCTTGAGTTCGCCCTGGATACGCGGTCCCTCGGTGGTGGATGGCTCCGGCATGGCCCGAAGCAGCATCGCCGCTGCAGCTAGGTCCTGGCCGGACCCGCTGACGGCCGGAGGCAGCGCTGCCCTGGCATTGTCGATGATGCGGCGCCGGATGTCTTGGGCCCGATGACAGGCTTCTCCGGCGAGTGCTTGGCCTGCCCACTCCTGTTCGATGTTCTGTCGGAGCTGTACAAGCCGGCCTGCTTCCCCGTCGACCCGGGCCTGCATCTCACGGATTTGCTCGAGCTGTATGTCCTGACCCCCCGCAGGGACTGGGACAACAGCTAGCTCCCGCGGGATGTCAATGCGAGATGCGGGCCCAGGGGGATCGTCAACCTCTGGCATACCGAGGTGGTTGCCTTTGTTGTGATCTCCTAGATCGACGTGGAAACATTCGCGACTTGGGCCGTAACCCTCGTCGTCAAGGTCATGGCCATCGTCAGAACAACCGGAGAGGCAGTGGTCACATGCGGACATGAAGCCCCGCATGGCACCGGGGTCATTGAGGGCAGAGAAATCCCAACCGGAGTTGGGGTCGTCCTCTTCCTCAGAACCCGCCGGTCCGAAGGTTGAGACGGCTGTCAGTCGGTCCCAGGTTGACCACATGTGGTACCCCGGAAGGTTTGGATACGCCTTTACGAAGGCGCTCACCATAGCGGGGTCGCTAGGTGGATCGAAGCTGAACCGAAAAGGTGCGGGATGGAAAATGGACGGTACCTCTTGGTCGTTGGACGGTGGTGAAGTCGCGTCGGGTGCGGAGCACACCGTCATCTCAGGTATGAGGGTAACGCCCAGCAGGTCCTTTGCGAGGGTGCTGGCATCATCAGTCCGCTTGGGGCTGGCACGTCGCGGGGAAGTGACACCCGCTGTCGCCTGAGTTGCGAGGGCAATGTCCGACACGTCCCCCGGGGAAGTGTCGGCATTGTCGACTCGCTCTGGTGCGACAGCCGACAAGGTGCCGCCTCCTGCATGGCCATGGTTGCCTCGTCTCCGCCTCCTCCGATGAGGAGGGTGGCGGGGACGACAGGAGTGCTCCTCTTCTACCACGGGGAGATGCTGTCGTAGAGCTCGCCGCCGCCGGGTGAGTCGGAGACCGTCGTTGTCATCACGCCGTGGGGGGAGGAGTACCATGTCGTAGCTGTCGTCGAGGGACATGAACTCGAGACTCCCGAAGTGGAGCACTGTCCCGGACTGGAGAGGTTGCTGAAGACTCCCCATCTGGAACTCAACGGGAAGGCATTCGTTAACACGCAGCAGTCCCCTACCTGGCGTGCCAACTGTCAGCGTTTCGACCCCGGGGGGTCCCTGGACCGACAAGTGAATTGTCGCTGCGTGTCCCTGCCCAGATGGGTTGGTGCGGGATAGAACACAAGATGTGGGACAAGCCTTGTATTATCCTGCACCAGGGGTGCCGCTCGCAGTAGGGGTTACAAGTGCGTCGCGTGAGGGAGAGAGAGAGAGGGGCACAGAGCTCGTCCACCGCTTCCCTCGCGCGAACCCCCCTCAGGGTGGCCCTAGACTTCCCTTTTATAGAGGCAAGGAGAGAGTCCAGGTGTACAACGGGGGCGTAGCTATGCGCTAACGTGTCCGGCAGTGGAGTGCCTAAGCCCTGTGTACATGCCAACGTGACCGTTGGGGGAGAGCTTGGGCGCTGTACATGTGATGGCGTGACCGCCGGAGGAGTGCCTGAGTCTTGTAGGAGCACAGCTGGCAGCGCGGCGAGGATCCTGCTGACGTCTCCTTGCTGTCGTAAGGGGCTGAGAGCCACCGACGTCATGGCGCACGTGGGGTGCCATCATTACCCGTCGCCGGGGTAAGCCAGATGGGACGCCGGTCTTGTTCTTCCTAGCCTGAGCAGGCTAGGAATAGGGAAATGGTGTATCCTCTGTTAGCGCGGTCGGTCTGAGCCCAGGGTCGGTCGAGGCGAAGACTTCTCTTGAAGCCGAGGCCGAGGTCGGGCGAGGACGTGATTCCTCCCGAGACCAGGGTAGAGGCCGAGTCCGGGGGTTGGGCGAGGCGGAGACCTCCTCCCGAGGCTGGAGCCTGAGGTCGGGCGAGGCGGAGACCTCCTCCTGAGGCTGGAGCGTGAGGTCGGGCGAGGCGGAGATTCCTGTTGCGCCCAAGGCTTGAACTCGGTGGTTGATCGTGACTTGTTGTCAGTCATTGCCGGGGTGGCTGACACAGCAGTCGGAGCGAAGCGAGCGACACTGTTTTCCTGTCATATCGGACAGTAAAGAAGAGGGGCGAAGTGACTGCGGTCACTTCGGCCTGGCCGACTAAGGCGCGTGTGTCAGGATACGACTCAGGCATCCCCTGCATTTAATGCGCCTGCGAAACGGTCGGTTGGTGAGGCGGTATGGCCAAGGTTGCTTCACAATGAAGCCTGCCCGAGCCGGGCCTCGGGAGAGCCGAGGGGGCGCCTGCTGCCTGAGGAGGGCCTCGGACGAGGCGTGAACTCGTCTAGGACCACTGTTCCAACCTGAGGCTGGGCTCGAGTGAGATCGCGTCCTTCGGGTAGATGAAGTCTTGGCTTGAACCGTACCAGTCAGTTGGTCTGAGGGTGTTTACCAGCCATGATTAGGAGCGTTGGGGGTACCCCTAATTATGGTACCCGACAGAAAGAGAGGGTGAAAAACAAATCACAAGCAAATGAAGTGAGTGACACGGTGATTTGTTTTACTGAGGTTCGGTTCTTGCAAACCTAGTCCCCGTTGAGGTGGTCACAAAGACCAGGTGAAAGGGAAATAAGATCAAACCTTTTCCCAAATGAATTTTGGTGGTTGAATTGCCCAACACAAATTATTGGACTAACTACTTTGCTCTAGAATATATGTTCTACAGGTGCCAAAGGTTCACAACAAACCAATACAAAGTCAAAAGAAAGGGTTCAAAACAAAGGAGCTAAGTTAACCGAAGGCAGCCCTGGTCTGGCGCACCGGACTGTCCGGTGTGCCACCGGACAGTGTCCGGTGCACCAGGGAGATCGACTCTAAACTTGCCAGCTTCGGGAATTCGGGGAGCCGCTCCGCTATAATTCACCGGACTGTCCGGTGTTGCACCGGACTGTCCGGTGTTGCACCGGACTGTCCGGTGTGCCAGCGGAGCAACGGCTACTTCGCGCCAACGGTCGCCTGCAAGTGGACAGTAAAAGCAAACAGTGCGCGCCTACGCGCGCAGAAGTCAGAGCAGGCGCCAGAAGGCGCATCGGATAGTCTACAGGACCTGCCCAGTGCACCACCGGACTGTCCGGTGGCCCCACAAGTTAGAGCTCCAACGTCAAAACCTAACAGTTGGGTGACGTGGAGGGCGCACCGGACTGTCCGGTGCGACATTCGACAGCAGCCTTCCCCAACGGCCACTTTGGTGGTTGGGGCTATAAATGCCCCCAATCACCCTACATTCAAGGCATCCAAGTTTCAGCCATTTGCATTCAATACAAGAGCTCTAGACTTCATTCCAAGACAAAAACAAGAGATCAAATCCTCTCCCAAGTCAAAAGTTCATTCCAATCAAATAGTGACTAGAGAGAGTGACATTTGTGTTCTTTTGAGTTCTTGCACTTGGATCGCTTTTCTTCTTCTTTCTTTCTTGATCCCAACTCAATTGCAATCAAGGCAAGAGACACCAATCGTGTGGTGGTCCTTGTGGGGACTTGGTGTCCCGATTGATTGAGAAGAGAAGCTCACTCGGTCTAAGTGACCGTTTGAGAGAGGGAAAGGGTTGAAAGAGACCCGGTCTTTGTGACCACCTCAATGGGGAGTAGGTTTGCAAGAACCGAACCTCGATAAAACAAATCACCGCGTCTCACTCTTTATTTGCTTGTGATTTGTTTTTGACCTCTCTTTCAGACTCGATTATATTTCTAACGCTAACCCCGGCTTGTAGTTGTGCTTAAGTTTATAATTTTTAGATTCCGCCTATTCACCCCCCCTCTAGGCGACTTTCACCAGGTCTCTTTCAACCATTTCCCTCTCTCAAAAAGTCACTTAAACCGAGTGAGCTTTCTCCTTAATCAAACAGGTCACTTAGACCCCTACAAGGACCACCACAACTTGGTGTCTCTTGCTTTGATTACAAATGTTTTGGGAACAAGAATGAGGAAGAAGAAAGCGATCCAAGTGACCAGTAAAAGCAAACGGTCGCCTGCAAGTGTTTTGGCAACGGCTACTTCGCGCCAACGGTCGCCTGCAAGTGAACAGTAAAAGCAAACAGTGCGCGCCTGTGCGCGCAGAAGTCAGAGCAGGCGCTAGAAGGCGCACCAGACAGTCTACAGGACCTGTCCGGTGCACCACCGGACTGTCCGATGGCCCCACAAGTCAGAGCTCCAACGGTCGAACCCTAACGGTTTGGTGACGTGGCTGGCGCACCGGACTGTCCGGTGCAACATTTGACAGCAGCCCTCCCCAACGGCCACTTTGGTGGTTGGGGCTATAAATGCCCCCAACCACCCCACATTCAAGGCATCCAAGTTTCAGCCATTTGCATTCAATACAAGAGCTCTAGACTTCATTCCAAGACACAAACAAGAGATCAAATCCTCTCCCAAGTCCAAAGTTCATTCCAATCAAATAGTGACTAGAGAGTGACATTTGTGTTCTTTTGAGTTCTTGCGCTTGGATCGCTTTTCTTCTTCTTTCTTTCTTGATCCCAACTCAATTGTAATCAAGGCAAGAGACACCAATCGTGTGGTGGTCCTTGTGGGGACTTGGTGTCCCGATTGATTGAGAAGAGAAGCTCACTCGGTCTAAGTGACCATTTGAGAGAGGGAAAGGGTTGAAAGAGACCTGGTCTTTGTGACCACCTCAACGGGGAGTAGGTTTGCAAGAACCGAACCTCGGTAAAACAAATCACTGCATCTCACTCTTTATTTGCTTATGATTTGTTTTCGACCTCTCTTTCGGACTCGATTATATTTCTAACGCTAACCCCGGCTTGTAGTTGTGCTTAAGTTTATAATTTTTAGATTCCGCCTATTCACCCCCCTCTAGGCGACTTTCAATTGGTATCAGAGCCCGGTGCTTTATTAGAGCTTAACCGCTCGAAGTGATGTCGGGAGATCACGCCAAGAAGGAGGTCATGACCGGCGAGAAGCCCGCTATAAGCCACGGGAAGGCTCTATCAAGGGAGTCTGTCTCTAAAGGAAAGGGAGAGTCAATCTCCCACAACAAGTCGCATCAGAGTGGCGACAAGAAGAAGAAGATGAAGAAGGTGGTCTACTACGAGATCGATTCTTCGTCGCCATCCACCTCCGGCTGCGACGCGCCGTCCGTCACTTCTAAGCGCCATGAGCGCAAGAAGTTTAGTAAGATCCCCCTATGCTACCCTCGCATTTCTAAACGTACTCCATTACTTTCCGTTCCATTAGGCAAACCACCGGTTTTTGACGGTGAAGATTATAACATGTGGAGTGATAAAATGAGGCATCACCTAACCTCACTCCACACTAGTATTTGGGACGTTGTTGAGTTTGGAGTGCAGGTACCATCCGTAGGGGATGAAGACTATGACTCGGAAGAAGTTGCCCAAATCCAGCACTTCAACTCCCAAGCCACCACTATACTCCTCGCCTCTCTAAGTCGAGAGGAGTATAACAAGGTGCAAGGGTTGAAGAGCGCCAAAGAGATTTGGGATGTGCTCAAAATCGCGCACGAAGGAGATGAGGTGACCAAGATCACCAAGAGGGAGATGATCGAGGGGGAGCTCGGTCGTTTTATGCTCAACCAAGGAGAAGACCCACAAGCCATGTACAACCGGCTAAAGACCTTGGTTAACCAAGTGCGCAACCTCGGGAGCACCAAGTGGGATGACCATGAAATGGTCAAGGTTATTCTTAGATCACTCGTATTTCTTAACCCCATTCAAGTTCAATTAATTCATGGTGATCCAAGATATAAACTAATGTCTCCCGAGGAAGTGATAGGAAAATTTGTGAGCTTTGGACTAATGATCAAAGGCTCCAAGAAGATCATCAAGCAAGGCACCTCCTCCGTACCCGAGGCACAACCCGTTGCATTCAAGGCACCTCCTCCGTACCCGAGGCTCTGGCACCGCCGACTAGCCCATGTTGGGATGAAGAATCTTCATAAGCTTCTAAAGGGAGATCACATTTTGGGACTAACAAATGTTCATTTTGAGAAAGACAGGATTTGTAGCGCATGCCAAGCAGGGAAGCAAGTTGGTGTTCATCATCCACACAAGAACATCATGACGACTGACAGACCACTGGAACTACTCCACATGGACCTATTCGGCCCGATAGCTTACATAAGCATCGGCGGGAGTAAGTACTGTCTAGTTATTGTGGATGATCATTCTCGCTTCACTTGGGTATTCTTTTTACAGGATAAATCTCAAACCCAAGAGACTTTGAAAGAATTCTTGAGACAGGATCAAAATGAATTCGGCTTAAGGATCAAGAAAATAAGAAGCGACAATGGAACGAAGTTCAAGAACTCTCAAATCGAAGGCTTTCTTGAGGAGGAGGGCATCAAGCATGAATTCTCTTCTCCATACACGCCACAACAAAATGGTGTAGTGGAGAGGAAGAATAGAACTCTATTGGACATGGCAAGGACCATGCTTGATGAGTACAAGACTTCGGATCGGTTTTGGGCTGAGGCGGTCAACACCGCTTGCTACGCCATCAACCGATTATATCTACACCGAATCCTCAAGAAGACATCTTATGAACTCCTCACCGGTAAAAAGCCCAATGTTTCATATTTTAGAGTCTTTGGTAGCAAATGCTTTATTCTTGTTAAAAGAGGTAGAAAATCAAAATTTGCTCCTAAGGCTGTAGAAGGCTTTTTACTTGGTTATGACTCAAATACAAGGGCATATAGAGTCTTTAACAAGTCCACTGGACTAGTTGAAGTCTCATGTGACATTGTGTTTGATGAAACTAACGGCTCTCAAGTAGAGCAAGTTGATCTTGATGAGCTAGATGATGAAGAGGCTCCATGCATCGCGCTAAGGAACATGTCCATTGGGGATGTGTGTCCTAAGGAATCCGAAGAGCCTCCACAAGCACAAGATCAACCATCTTCCTCCATGCAAGCATCTCCACCAACTCAAGATGAGGATGAGGCTCAAGATGATGAAGGAGAAGATCAAGAAGATGAGCCACCTCAAGAGGACGACAATGATCAAGGGGGAGATGCCAATGATCAAGACAAGGAGGATGAGCAAGATCAAAGACCGCCACACCCAAGAGTCCACCAAGCAATCCAACGAGATCACCCCGTGAACACCATCCTCGGCGACATTCATAAGGGGGTAACCACTCGATCTCGTGTTGCTCATTTTTGTGAACATTACTCTTTTGTCTCCTCTATCGAGCCACATAGGGTAGAGGATGCACTTAAAGATTCGGATTGGGTGCTGGCGATGCAAGAGGAGCTCAACAACTTCACGAGGAATGAGGTATGGCATTTAGTTCCACGTCCTAACCAAAATGTTGTAGGAACCAAGTGGGTCTTCCGCAACAAACAAGATGAGCATGGTGTGGTGACAAGGAACAAGGCACGACTTGTGGCCAAGGGATATTCACAAGTCGAAGGTTTGGATTTTGGTGAAACCTATGCACCCATAGCTAGGCTTGAGTCAGTTCGTATATTACTTGCCTATGCTACTTACCATGGCTTTAAGCTTTATCAAATGGATGTGAAGAGTGCCTTCCTCAATGGACCTATCAAGGAAGAGGTCTATGTTGAGTAACCTCCTGGCTTTGAAGATAGTGAGTATCCTAACCATGTCTATAAACTCTCTAAGGCGCTTTATAGGCTCAAGCAAGCCCCAAGAGCATGGTATGAATGCCTAAGAGATTTTCTTATCACTAATGGATTCAAAGTCGGCAAGGCCGATCCTACTTTATTCACTAAAAATATTGCAAATGATTTGTTTGTATGCCAAATTTATGTTGATGATATCATATTTGGGTCTACTAACAAATCTATATGTGAAGAGTTTAGTTGGATCATGATTCAAAAATTCGAGATGTCTATGATGGGGGAGTTGAAGTATTTCTTAAGATTTCAAGTCAAGCAACTCCAAGAGGGCACCTTCATTAGCCAAACGAAGTACATTCAAGATATACTCACCAAGTTTAGAATGAAGGATGCCAAGCCCATCAAGACACCCATGGAAACCAATGGGCATCTCGACCTCAACACGGGAGGTAAATCCGTAGATCAAAAGGTATACCAGTCGATGATAGGATCATTACTCTATTTATGTGCATCCCGACCGGACATTATGCTTTCCGTATGCATGTATGCAATGTTCCAAGCCGATCCTAAGGAAGTTCACCTTAGGGCCGTGAAGAGAATCTTGAGATATTTTGTTTATACACCTAAGTTTGGTCTTTGGTACCCCAAGGGATCCTGTTTTGATTTACTAGGATATTCCGATGCTGTCGGCGTTTCGACCCCGGGGGGTCCCTGGACCGACGAGTAAATTGTCGCCGCATGCCCCAGCCCAGATGGGTCGGCGCGAGACGGAGCGCGAAGGGGGGTAGAAACCGGAGGGAGACAGGCGTAAAAGGGGAAACCCGCGGCCTTCGTGTTTGTCCCGCACCCAGGTCGGGTGCGCTTGCAGTAGGGGGTTACAAGCGTCCACGCGGGAGGGAGCGAGAGGCTTACGTGAGCGCCATCCCGTCCTTCCCCGCGCGGCCAAACCTCTGTAAGAGGGCCCTGGACCTTCCTTTTATAGGCGTAAGGAGAGGATCCAGGTGTACAATGGGGGTGTAGCAGTGTGCTAACGTGTCTAGCGGAGAAGAGCTAGCGCCCTAAGTACATGCCGTCGTGGCAGCCGGAGAGGTTATGGCACCCGGTTCGTGTGGTGTCGTGGCCGTCGGAGGAGCGCTGGAGCTTGGTGGAAGGACAACTGTTGGGGCTTTCGAGTCCTTGCTGACGTCTCCTTGCTTCGTAAGGGGGCTGAGAGCCGCCGTCGTCATGGAGCATGCGGGGCGCCATCATTATTTATTTATCGGGGCGAGCCAGATGGGACGCCGGTCTTGTTCCCCGTAGCCTGAGTTAGCTTGGGGTAGGGTAATGATGGCACCTCCTGTGACGTGGTCGGTCCGAGCCCCGGGTTGGGTGAGGCGGAGGCTCCTCCGAGGTCGAGGTCGAGTCTGTCTTCCGAGGCCGAGGCCGAGCCCGAGCCCCTGGGTCGGGCGAGGCGGAGACTGTCGGCTGAGGCCAGGGCTGAGTTCGAGCCTTGGGGTCGGGCGAGGCGGAGTTCGTCATCTTCTGAGGCTGAGCCCAAGTCCGAGCCCTGGGTCGTGCGAGGCGGAGTTCGTCGTCTTCCGGGGCCGAGCCGGAGTCCGAGCCCTGGGGTCGGGTGATGCGGAGTTCGTCGTCTTCTGGGGCTGAGCCCGAGTCCGAGCCCTGGGGTCGGGCGAAGCGGAGTTCGTCGTCTTCCGGGGCTGAGCCCGAGTCCGAGCCCTGGGGTCGGGCGAAGCGGAGTTCGTCGTCTTCCGGGGCTGAGCCCGAGTCCGAGCCTTGGGGTCGGGCGAAGCGGAGTTTCCTATGGCGCCTGAGGCCGGACTTGGCTGCTGTCAGCCTCACTCTGCCGAGTGGCACAGCAGTCGGAGCGGCGTAGGCAGCGCTGTCCTCTTGTCAGGCCGGTCAGTGGAGCGGCGAAGTGACTGCGGTCACTTTGGCTCTGTCTACTGAAGGGCGCGCGTCAGGATAAGGTGTCAGGCCACCTTTGCATTAAAGGCACCTGCGATACGGTCGATCGACATGGCGGCTTGGCCAAGGTTGCTTCTTGGTGAAGTCTGGGCCTCGGGTGAGCCGAAGGTGTGTCCGTTGCTAGAGGGGATCCTCGGGCGAGACATAAATCCTCCGGGGTCGGCTGCCCTTGCCCGAGGCTAGGCTCGGGCGAGGCGAGATCGTGTCCCTTAAGTGGACCGATCCTTGACTTAATCACACCCATCAGGCCTTTGCAGCTTTGTGCTGATGGGGGTTACCAGCTGAGATTAGGAGTCTTGAGGGTACCCCTAATTATGGTCCCCGACAGTAGCCCCCGAGCCTCGAAGGGACTGTTAATACTCGCTTGGAGGCTTTTGTCGCACTTTTTTTGCAAGGGGACCGGCCTTTCTCGGTTGCATTTTGTTCCGGTGGGTGCGCGCGAGCGCACCCACCGGGTGTAGCCCCCGAGGCCTCGGAGGAGTGGTTTGACTCCTTCGAGGTCTTAATGCGTTTCGCAATGCTTCGGCTGGTCTGGTTGTTCCCTCATGCGAGCTGGCCGTAGCCCGGGTGCACGGTCGGGTCCCAAGTTCTCGGGCTGGTATGTTGACACTGTCAACGGTTTGGCTAGAGCCGGGTTTGCGAGAGCAGCCCCCGAGCCTCCGCATAGGGCGAGAGGACGGTCAAGGACAGACTCGACTTCTTTACATACGCCCCTGTGTCGCCTTTCCGCAAGGAGGAGGGGGGGGGAAGCGCCATGTTGCCCTTGGAGGGCGTCAAACATGGTGTCTCCGGTGAGCTGCTAACGGGTAATCCGAGTGGACGCCCATGCCCCATTTGTTAGGGGTCGGCTAGAGGCCCGGAGGCGCGCTCCAAAAGTACCTGCGGGTGATCTGTCGGACCCGGTCCCCTTTTGACGGGGTCCGAGGGCTCGATGCCTCCCTCTGATGGGATTCCGTTACAAGATCGTTCCCACTGGTCTCGGAAATGTCCTAGGGTACCTCGGGAGCGTAGCCCGAGCCTTGGTTATGTATCGAACGTACCCAGGGTCATCCCTCGCTCTGCGTCTGAGGCGGCTGTGAACCCTTCAAGGGCCAGCCTACGAACCCCTGATCAGTAGTGGGCACGGAGCCCGAGTGGCCTGAGGTGGTCGTTGAACCCTTCCGAGGGGTCGGCCTTTGAACCTCTGACCAGTAGTGGGCGCGGAGCCCGAGCGCTCTAAGGCGATTGTTGAACCCCTCCGAGGGGCCAGCCTTCGAACCTCTGATCAGTAGGGGGGCTCGGGGCCCGTTTCCTTCGCAGGGAAGGATCCCTTTCGGGGTATCCCCTTTCCCGGTCCCTGTTGTAAGAGAGAGAAAGAGGAACAGGAAAAGGATACGAAATCGAATGACGTGGCGTACCTTTTTGGACGCGGTCACTATGGCGAAGGTGAAGCGTCGCCAGCTTCTCCTGCCAAAGGTGCCGCCTGTCCCGCGGCGGAGTTAATGCGGCGGGACGAGTGGTTCGCGGGGCAGCCGTTGCGCGTGCGCGAGCCGTTCGAGGAACGGGACACGGGCGCGCCGTCTTCACGCCGTGGGAGAGGGCTCTCCCGCTATCCCAGGAGGGGACATGAGCTTGGCTAACGACTTGACCGCTGCTTTCGCTCGCCTGCCACCACCATTACTGCCGGCCCATTTCTGGCCGCATCGACCGTCGCGCCTTCTCTTGCAGCTGACTGGCCCGTGACCGATGTGCCTGGTTGGAAATGTTGGGTCATGCGCAGGGTTGCCTCGAGTCGCGGTACTGGTTCCGCAGTCGAGGAGGCGCGGTAGTGGCGCGAGTGGCGGTGCGGTTTCTTGCACGTTGCGACCGGCGCACCGGTTGCATGACGCGTGGGCCTGGGCCTCCATGCTAGACGCGTCGATGTCGAAAAGGTGCGCCCCTTCGGTGCGGTTGCATGCCGCCTGCATGACGGTCCGCCCTTTCACCCGCTGGTCTGGGCGAAAGTGGGGGAATACTTGTAACCACTGGGCAGTTGCACGCGCCGCGCGCGGTGGTTTGGCTTCTTCTGCCCTGGGCCAGCTTGCATGACGCATGGGACCCAGCCCCCGTGTCGTAGGGGGAGGACCTTGGAGCGTGTTGGAGAATACTCAGCCCGCGACGGCTGAGGACGCAAGTGGGGAGAGTTGCCTTTAAAAGGAGGGCGACCCCCTTGAAGGGCAACCATGTCTTCGTGCTCCCCTCATGCATCGTGTCTTTCCACCTTTCGAGCCCCCAGATGGGGGGCGCCCGTGGTTCTTCCGCCTTGTCATCGTTGGGGAAATGCAACTTCGCGGAAGTTGGTACCTTTTAGCCATCGTTCGGCTTCAAGGATTTTCGTCAGGCAGCCCGGCCGCATCCCCTCGCCGGTGGTCACCCAAGACGGTGACCACCAACTCCTGGGTGGGGAGAAGCAAGCCGGGCTGCGGCCTCCGCCCCTCCCTCAGCTTCAAGGATGTTCATCATCAGTGCAGGGGAGGGGAGTGCGCCGAGTTGGGGTCGGTCTCTGCGCGGGCAGTGGCCCGCTACATCCCTTAGTGATCGAGGGGAAGGGCGTTCGCCGTTCATGGCGCTGGCAGCTGCCGCGTGCCCGGCTCTTCGACCCGAGCGGCTTCGGCGCCGCTTCCAGCGCCACCTTCCGCCACGGCAGCCGGAAGAGGTTTCTCCGCCGATGAGATAGCCGGTGCCGCCCACGGACTGACCTCCAACTCTACGGCCTTCTGCTTGTCCTCGCCCCCAAGTGGGGGTGTGGGCGAGGGCTTTATGGCAGCAGCATCCGCCCTAAGGTCATTGCTGCTGCTGTTTGGCCGCTCGGAGCAGAAGTCGTCGTCGCCGCTGCTGGAGCGGGCGGTGGTGTGCCACCAGGGGTTTTGTCGCCCCGCAGGCCCTCCAACGTGGGGGGTTGTTCGTACCTGCCGGGGCGGAACCGGGGTTCCGTTTGTAATGGCACCTTGAGTGCTGGAGTCTGTTCATTGTGGCTGTCGGGGCCTGAACATGTATGTATTTTCGGCACGGAGCCGTGTTTTTTCTTCATTTCGAGCACTAAGACTCGCCTGTCGGCTATCTGAACCGCTTCACCAAGCGTGAGTTGCCTCGTGCGAAGGTGACGAGTGAGGTATCCATATCCCGGAGGCGTAGGAGTCCCTCGGCTCGGTCGGCCTTGCTGTCCGAGGTTTCTCTTGCTTAGTTAAAGAAACCCTCGGTTGCTCTTCGATGAGCCGAAGCCGGAGGTAGCTGTGTCAGCACAGACAGAGGCAGAGTTGACTCGAAAAGAAGACTTCGTCGGCCGGAGCCTGGCCGGGCCGTCCACTGGCGGACCAGCGTCGGAGTTGAGTTGCCGAGGCCACGAGCCGGGCTGATGTCCTCGATGGACAGCTGGCTGAGGCTTCGGGGTGGTCGGCCGAGCCGTCTGCTCAAGCCGGACTCCTGGAAGAGACCCTGGCGGCGATGGCCCGGGCGTGGTGCTGATGTCGTCCTTCGAAGTGGAGATCCTCCGACCGCGTCGCCGTCCGAGGCTAGGTCGGACCTCGCCGAAGGTGTAGTCGACGCCGAGGGTGCTGCTGCTCCCTTCAACCGTCAAGGTCCGAGCCTATAGGATCGGGTTATCTTGTAGTGTGCGTATGTTTTCTGCGGCTGCCGAGGCCCAAACATACTGTCATCGTGTTGTAAAGCTGCGTGTCTTTTCCCCTTGCTTCGAGTATCTGGACTTATTTGTCGGTAACAGAGTTGTTTGTCTAAGCGAGAGTTACTTTTCACGGAAGGTGATGAGTGAGGTATCCGTATCCCGGAGGCGTAGGAATCCCTCGGCTCGGTCGGCCTTGCCGCTTACGTGTACTCTTACTCGTCCGCCAGATTCTGCTATCGATGTAGTCGAGAAGGCCCGAAAAGTTGTTTCGGCAGAAGGGTCTTCGAGCGTTGGGACTTGTTCGATCAGCGGAATCGCTTATCCGAGCATGAGTTACTTATCGCAGAAGGTGATGAGTGAGGTATCCGTATCCCGGAGGCGTAGGAGTCCCTCGGCTCGGTCAGCCTTGGCTGCTTACGTGTACTCCGTCGTTTTCAGGATCCACTTTCGAAGTAGTCGAAAAGCACGAGAGATATTCTGGCAGAAAAGATCTTTTTCTGAGGAAAAATTTTGACGCAGAGGGGTTCCCCCCTTCTAGCCCCCAAGGGAGGGTCGGGCTTTGCCGAGGCAAGGCTGACCCTTCCTTGATGACTAGACTTTGTGTGTGAACGAGGTGTATGAACGACTTGAAAGCATCTTAAGGGTAGAAGCAACGTAGCTGTCGGATGTTCCAAGCGTTGCTGTAGACCTCGCCCTGACTATTGGCCAGCTTGTACGTCCCGGGCTTCAGAACTTTGGCGATGACGAATGGCCCTTCCCAGGGAGGCGTGAGCTTATGCCGCCCTCGGGTGTCTTGTCGCAGCCGAAGCACCAGGTCGCCCACTTGGAGGTCTCACGACCGAACCCCTCGGGCGTGGTAGCGTTGCAGGGACTGCTGATACCGCGCCGAGTGTAGCAAGGCCATGTCCCGAGCCTCCTCCAGCTGGTCCAGTGAGTCTTCTCGGTTAGCTCGGTTGCTTTGATCGTCGTAGGCCCTTGCCCTCGGGGAACCGTATTCTTAGTCTATGGGCAAGATGGCCTCGACCCCATAGACTAGAAAGAACGGTGTGAAGCCCGTGGTTCGGCTCGGCGTTGTCCTCAGACTCCAGACCACCGAGGGGAGCCCCTTCATCCATCGCTTGCCGAACTTGTTGAGGTCGTTGTAGATCCGTGGCTTGAGTCCTTGCAGGATCATGCCGTTGGCATGCTCTACTTGCCCATTCGTCATGGGGTGAGCCACAGCGGCCCAGTCCACCCGGATGTGGTGATCCTCGCAGAAGTCTAGGAACTTTCTGCCGGTGAACTGGGTGCCATTGTCGGTGATGATGGAGTTCGGGACCCCAAAGCGATGGATGATGTTGGTGAAGAACGCCACCGCCTGTTCGGACCTGATGCTGTTTAGGGGCCGGACCTTGATCCACTTGGAGAATTTGTCGATGGCGACCAGCAGGTGCGTGTAGCCCCCGAGTGCCTTCTGCAAGGGGCCAACGAGGTCCAGACCCCACACAGCGAACGACCTGGTGATGGGTATGGTCTGCAGAGCCTGAGCGGGTAGGTGGCTCTGCCTTGCGTAGAATTGACACCCTTTGCAGGTGCGGACAATTCTAGTGGCGTCGGTCACCACGGTCGGCCAGTAGAAGCCTTGTCGGAAGACGTTTCCAACAAGGGCTCGAGGCACTGCGTGATGACCGCAAGCCGCCGAGTGTATTTCTTGTAAGAGCTTCTGGCCTTCGGCGATGGATATGCATCACTGGAGGATGCCTGAGGGGCTGCGGTGGTAGAGCTCCTTCCCGTCCCCCAGCAAGACGAACGACTTGGCGCACCGCGCCAAACACCGAGCTTCAGCTCGGTCGAGGGGTAGCTCTCCTCGGTGGAGATATTGCAGGTACGGGGTCTGCCAGTTTCAATTAGGCGTGACCCCGCATCGCTCCTCCTCGACGCGCAGTGCCTCATCTTCGGGGACCGAGGTTGCCTCGGGCTGAGCCGAGGGTGTCTCGAGCAGAGCTGAGGGTGCCTCGGGCTGGGCCGAGGCCTTCTCGGGCTCGAGCGTGTCGTTGGTCTTGACAGAGGGTTGGTGCAGGTCTCGGGAGAAGACGTCCGGGGGAACCGTTGTTCGCCCCGAGGCTATCTTAGCCAGCTCGTCCGCAGTCTCGTAGCGTCGGGCGATGTGGTTGAGCTCGAGCCCGTAGAACTTGTCTTCCAGGCGCTGAACCTCATCGCAGTAGGCTTCCATCTTCGGGTCGCGGTAGTGGGAGTTCTTCATGACTTGGTCGATGACGAGCTGTGAGTCACCGCGAGCGTCGAGGCGTCAGACCCCTAGCTCGATGGCGATGCACAACCCGTTGACCAGAGCCTCGTACTCGGCCACATTGTTGGACGTCGGGAAGTGGAGGCGTAGCACGTTGCGTAGGTGCTTTCCGAGGGGCGAGATGAAGAGCAGGCCCGCGCCTGCCCCTGTCTTCATCAGCGACCCGTCGAAAAACATGGTCCAGAGTTCCGGTTGGATCGGAACTGTCGGGAGCTGGGTGTCGACCCATTCAGCCACAAAGTCCGCCAAGACCTGGGACTTGATGGCCTTCCGAGGGGCGAACGAGATCGTCTCGCCCATGATTTCCACCACCCACTTTGCAATTCTACTCGAGGCCTCTCGGCACTGGATGATCTCCCCCAGGGGGAAGGATGACACCACAGTCACCGGATGAGACTCAAAGTAGTGTCGCAACTTCCGCCGCGTCAGGATCACCACGTACAGTAGCTTCTGAATTTGTGGGTAGCGGATCTTGGTCTCGGACAGTACCTCTCTGATGAAGTAGACTGGCCTATGGACGGGCAATGCATGCCCTTCTTCTTGTCTCTCAACCACGATCGCGGCGCTGACCACCTGAGTGGTAGCGGCGACGTAGATCAAGAGGGCTTCTCCGACGGCGGGAGGCACCAAGATGGGCGCGTTCGTGAGGAGCGCCTTCAGGTTCCCGAGGGCTTCCTCGGCCTCAGGGGTCCAAGTGAAGCACTCGGCCTTCCTTAAGAGGCGGTACAGAGGCAGGCCTCTTTCGCCGAGGCGCGAGATGAAACGGCTCAGGGCCGCAAGGCATCCCATGACCCTCTGTACGCCTTTCAGGTCCTTGATGGGCCCCATGTTGGTGATGGCCGCGATTTTCTCCGGGTTGGCCTCGATGCCCCGCTCGGAGACGATGAACCCCAAGAGCATGCCTCAGTGGACCCCGAAAACGCACTTCTTGTGATTGAGCTTTACGCCTTTCGCCTTGAGACACCGAAATGTCACTTCAAGGTCGGAAAGGAGGTCGGAGGCTTTCCTCGTCTTGACTACGATGTCATCGACGTAGGCCTCGACCGTTCGACCAATGTGTTCGCCGAACACGTGGTTCATGCACCTTTGGTATGTCGCACCCGCATTCCTCAAACCGAACGGCATGGTAACATAGCAGTACATGCCGAAGGGTGTGATGAAAGAAGTCGCGAGCTGGTCGGACTCTTTCATCCTGATTTGGTGATACCCTGAGTAGGCATCGAGGAAAGACAGGGTTTCGCACCCAGCAGTGGAATCCATGATTTGATCGATGCGAGGCAGAGGGTAGGGAATTTTTGGACATGCTTTGTTTAGACCAGTGTAGTCTACACACATCCGCCATTTCCCTCCTTTCTTTCTCACAAGCACAGGGTTGGCAAGCCATTCGGGATGGAATACCTCTTTGATGAACCCTGCTGCCATTAGCTTGTGGATCTCCTCGCCTATGGCTCTGCGCTTTTCTTCGTCGAATCGGCGCATAGGCTGCTTCACGGGTCGGGCTCCAGCTCGGATATCCAGCGAGTGCTCGGTGACATCCCTCGGTATGTCAGGCAAGTCCGAGGGACTCCACGTGAAAACTTCGGCGTTTGCGCGGAGAAAGTCGACGAGCACTGCTTCCTATTTGGGGTCGAGCTCGGAGCCGATCTGGATCTGCTTGGAGGCGTCGTTGCTGGGGTCGAGAGGGACGGACTTAACCGTCTCCGCCGGCTCGAAGTTGCCGGCATGGCGCTTCACGTCTGGCGCCTCCTTAGAGAGGCTCTCCAGGTCGGCGATGAGGGCCTCGTATTCGGCGAGGGCCTCGACGTACTCCACGCACTCCACGTCACATTCGTACGCGTGTCGATACGTGGGGCCGACGGTGATGACCCCGTTGGGGCCCGTCATCTTGAGCTTGAGGTAGGTGTAGTTGGGGACAGCCATGAACTTGGCGTAGCATGGCCTCCCCAGCACTGCGTGGTAGGTTCCTCGAAACCCGACCACCTCGAACGTGAGGGTCTCCCGTTGGAAGTTGGAGGGTGTCCCAAAGCAGACGGGTAGATCGAGTTGTCCGAGGGGCTGGACGCGTTTCCTGGGGATGATCCCGTGAAAAGGCGCAGCGCCTGCCCGGACCGAGGACAGATCGATCCGCAGGAGCCCGAGGGTCTCGGCGTAGATGATGTTGAGGCTGCTGCCTCCATCCATGAGGACCTTGGTGAGCCTGACGTTGCCGATGATGGGGTCGACAACGAGCGGGTATTTCCCCGGGCTCGGCACGCGGTCGGGGTGATCGCCCTGGTCGAAGGTGATGGGCTTGTCGGACCAGTCTAGGTAGACCGGCGCCGCCACCTTTACTGAGCAGACCTCCCGACGCTCTTGCTTGCGGTGCCGAGCCGAGGCATTCGTCACTGGCCCACCGTAGATCATGAAGCAGTCGCGAACCTCGGGGAACTCTCCTGCCTTGTGATCCTCCTTATCGTCGTCGCGGGCCCTGCCACCTTCCGCAGGTGGCTCGGCCTTATGAAAGTGGCGCCGAAGCATGGCGCACTCCTCAAGGGTGTGCTTGATGGGCCCCTGATGGTAGGGGCACGGCTCCTTGAGCATCTTGTCGAAGAGATTGGCACCTCCGGGAGGTTTCCGAGGGTTCTTGTACTCGGCAGCGGCGACAAGGTCCGCGTCGGCAGCGTCGCGTTTTGCTTGCGACTTCTTCCTGCCTTTCTTCTTGGAGCCGCGCTGAGTTGACGCCTCGGGGACATCTTCCGGTGGGCGGCCCTAGGGCTGCTTATCCTTTCGGAAGATGGCCTCAACCGCCTCCTGGCCAGAGGCGAACTTGGTGGCGATGTCCATCAGCTCGCTCGCCCTGGTGGGGGTCTTGCGACCCAGCTTGCTCACCAGGTCACGGCAGGTGGTGCCGGCGAGGAACGCGCCGATGACATCCGAGTCGGTGACGTTGGGCAGCTCGGTGCGCTGCTTCGAGAATCACCGGATGTAGTCCCGGAGAGACCCCCCCGGCTGCTAGCGGCAGCTTCGGAGATCCCAGGAGTTCCCAGGGCGCACATACGTGCCCTGGAAGTTGCCGGCGAAGGCTTGGACCAAGTCGTCCTAGTTGGAGATCTGCCCCGGAGGCAGATGCTCCAGCCAGGCCCGAGTGGAGTCGGAGAGGAACAGGGGGAGGTTGCGGATGACGAGGTTGTCATCGTCTGTTCCACCCAGTTGGTAGGCCAGCCGATAGTCCGCGAGCCACAGTTCCGGTCTCATCTCCCCCGAGTACTTTGTGATAGTAGTCGGGGTTCGGAACCGGGTCGGGAATGGCGCCCGTCGTATGGCTCGGCTGAAAGCCTACGAACCGGGTGGTTCGGGCGAGGGACTCCGATCCTCCCCGCTGTCGTAGCGTCCCCCACGGCTGGGGTGGTAGCCTCGGCGCACCCTCTCGTCGAGGTGGGTTCGACGATTGCGGTGAGGGTGTTCGTTGCCGAGGCGACCCGGGGCCGCAGGCGCTGTGTTGCGCGTGCGCCCGGTGTGGACCGAGGCTTCCCGCATGAATCGGGAAGTCGCGGCGTGGTGTTCCGAGGGGTACCCCTGCCTTCGGGAGGCGGAGCTTTTGGCCCGTCGAACCGCGGCATCCTCCAGGAGATTCTTGAGCTCTCCCTGGATACGCCGCCCCTCGGTGGTAGATGGCTCCGGCATCGCGCGGAGAAGTATTGCCGCTGTAGCCAGGTTCTGGCCGACCCCACTGGAAGCCGGTGGCGGCCTTGCCCAGACATCATCAGCGATGCGGTGCTGAATGCCCTGGGGTAGATGACGCGCTTCTCCGGCCGAAGGTTGGTCTGCCCATTCCTGCCCGATGTTCTGGCGGAACGGCTCAAGTGTTCCTGCTCCCTCGTCGAGCCTGGCCTGCATCTTGCGGATTTGCTCGAGCTGTGGGTCATGACCTCCCGCCGGGACGGGGACCACAGCTAGCTCCTGAAGGATGTCAACGCGAGGCGTAGGCCTAGGGGGATCACCGTTTTCCGGCGTACCAAGATGGTTGCCTTCGCCGGGACCCCCTAGATCAACGTGGAAACATTCATGACTTGGGCCGCAGTCCTCGTAGCCGAGGCTACGACTACCGTCGGAACAATCGGAAAGGCAGTAGTCGCATGCGGTCATGAAGTCCCGCATGGCACTGGGGTTACCAAGTCCGGAGAAATCCCAACAAAAGTCGGGCTCGTCATCTTCCTCGGAACCCGAGGGCCCGTAGGTCGAGACGGTCGTCAGCCGGTCCCAGGGTGACCGCATACGATACCCCAGAGGGTTTGGACTCGCCTCTATGAGAGCGTCCACCGAAGCAAAGTCGCTTGGTGGGTCGAGGCTGAATCCAAAAGGCACGAGATGGGAGTCGGTCGGTACCTCTTGGTCGACGGGCGGTGACGAAGTCGCGTCAGGGGCAGACTGCACCGTCGTCTCAGGTACGAGGGTGACGCCCAGCAAGTCCTTTGCGAGCGTGCTGGCGTCGCCCGTTTGCTTGGAGTTGGCGTGTTGCGGGGAGACGACGCTCGTCTTCGTCTCAGACGCGAGGTCGATGCCCGACGTGCCCCCCGTTGGGGCGCCGGCGCCATCGACTCGCTCGACAGCTGATGAGGTGCCGCCTCCTGCTTGGCCTTGGTTGCCCCGCCTCCTCCTCCGTCGGCGGGGGAGGGGACGGGACAAGCTCGAATGTTGTTCTTCCGCCACGTGGGGAAGATGTCGTCGATTCCGCCGCCGGCAGGCGGATTGTCGGCCGCCATTGTCGCTGTCACGCGGCAGGGGAAGGAGTATCATGTCGTAGCTGCCGTCGAGGGACATGAACTCAAGACTCCCGAAACGGAGCACCGTCCCGGGCTGGAAAGGTTGTTGGAGACTACCCATCTGGAGCTTGACGGGGAGCTGTTCATCAACACGCAGCAGGCCCCTACCTGGCGCGCCAACTGTCGGCGTTTTGACCCCGGGGGGTCCCTGCACCGACGAGTAAATTGTCGCCGCGTGCCCCAGCCCAGATGGGTCGGCGCGAGACGGAGCGCGAAGGGGGGGTAGAAACCGGAAGGAGACATGCGTAAAAGGGGAAACCCGTGGCCTTCGTGTTTGTCCCGCGCCCAGGTCGGGTGCGCTTGCAGTAGGGGGTTACAAGCGTCCATGCGGGAGGGAGCGAGAGGCTTACGCGAGCGCCGTCCCGTCCTTCCCCGCGCGGCCAAACCTCTGTAAGAGGGCCCTGGACCTTCCTTTTATAGGCGTAAGGAGAGGATCCAGGTGTACAATGGGGGGTGTAGCAGTGTGCTAACGTGTCTAGCGGAGAAGAGCTAGCGCCCTAAGTACATGCCGTCGTGGCATCCAGAGAGGTTTTGGCACCCGGTTCGTGTGGTGTCGTGGCCATCGGAGGAGCGCTGGAGCTTGGTGGAAGGACAACTATTGGGGCTATCGAGTCCTTGCTGACGTCTCCTTGCTTCCGTACGGGGGCTGAGAGCCGCCGTCATCATGGAGCATGCGGGGTGCCATCATTACTTGTTTATCGGGGCGAGCCAGATGGGACGCTGGTGTCTTGTTCCCTGTAGCCTGAGTTAGCTTGGGGTAGGGTAATGATGGCGCCTCCTGTGACGTGGTCGGTCCGTGCCCTGGGTTGGGTGAGGCAGAGGCTCCTCCGAGGTCGAGGTCGAGTCTGTCTTCCGAGGTCGAGGCCGAGCCCGAGCCCCTGGGTCGGGCGAGGCGGAGACTGTCGGCTGAGGCTAGGGCTAAGTTCGAGCCTTGGGGTCGGGCGAGGCGGAGTTCGTCGTTTTCCGGGGCTAAGCCCGAGTCCGAGCCCTGGGTCGGGCGAGGCGGAGTTCGTCGTCTTCTGGGGCCGAGCCCGAGTCCGAGCCCTGGGGTCGGGCGATGCGGAGTTCGTCGTCTTCCGGGCTGAGCCCGAGTCCGAGCCCTAAGGTCGGGCGAAGCGGAGTTCGTCGTCTTCTGGGGCTGAGCCCGAGTCCGAGCCCTGGGGTCGGGCGAAGCGGAGTTCGTCGTCTTCCGGGGCTGAGCCCGAGTCCGAGCCCTGGGGTCGGGCGAAGCGGAGTTTCCTATGGCGCCTAAGGCCGGACTTGGCTGCTGTCAGCCTCACTCTACTGAGTGGCACAGCAGTCGGAGCGGTGCAGGCGGCGCTGTCCTCTTGTCAGGCCGGTCAGTGGAGCGGCGAAGTGACTGCGGTCACTTCGGCTCTGTCTACTGAAGGGCGCGCGTCAGGATAAGGTGTCAGGCCACCTTTGAATTAAAGGCTCCTGCGATACGGTCGATTGGCGTGGCGGCTTGGCCAAGGTTGCTTCTTGGTGAAGTCTGGGCCTCGGGCGAGCCGAAGGTGTGTCCGTTGCTAGAGGGGATCCTCGGGCGAGACATAAATCCTTCGGGGTCGGCTGCCCTTGCCCGAGGCTGGGCTCGGGCGAGGCGAGATTGTGTCCCTTGAGTGGACCGATCCTTGACTTAATCGCACCCATCAGGCCTTTGCAGCTTTGTGCTGATGGGGGTTACCAGTTGAGATTAAGAGTCTTGAGGGTACCCCTAATTATGGTCCCCGACAGATGCTGATTAGGCAGGGTGTAAAATTGATAGGAAGAGCACATCAGGGACTTGTCAGTTTCTGGGGAGATCCCTGGTGTCTTGGGCTTCAAAGAAACAAAACTTAGTAGCTCTTTCTACCGCCGAAGCCGAGTACATTGCCGCAGGCCATTGTTGTGCGCAATTGCTTTGGATGAGGCATACCCTCAGGGACTATGGCTACAAATTTAGCAATGTCCCTCTCCTATGTGATAATGAGAGTGCAATCCGCATGGCGGATAATCCCATTGAACACAGCCGCACTAAGCACATAGCCATTCGGTATCACTTTCTGAGAGATCACCAACAAAAGGGGGATATCGAGATAGCCTATATAAACACCAAAGATCAATTGGCCGATATCTTTACCAAGCCTTTAGATGAGAAAACCTTTACCAAACTTAGGAATGAGCTAAATATTCTTGATTCTAGGAATTTTGATTGATTATTTGCACACATAGCTTATTTATATACCTTTGATCATATCTCTTTTATGTCTATGACTAATGTGTTTTCAAGTGTATTCTCATGTTTAGTCATAGAATTGAAAGGGAAATGGAGCATTCGGCAAAGACGACGCTTCCACTCAACTCCATTGGTATTTTCTGGTATTCCGCATCATTCTCCACTTTGGTATAATCTTCACTCATATCTATTTGTTTGCCATTGCGGAGAAAGTTCCAAGGGCTTATATTTCACTCACAAGTATCCGTTTTTGGCGATTCATGCCAAAGGGGAGAAAGTATGAGCCCAAAGCAAAAGGACCGCACCACCACTGAATTTTAAAAATGAAGTTTTTCAAATTGATATCTTATTGTGTTCAAAAGGGGGAGAAAGTAGTATCTTCAAAACTTGCAAAACCCTCTTGAACACTAAGAGGAGAATTTCTTTAAGGGAGAGTTTTTGTTTAAGTCAAAGGAAAAGCATTTGAAACAGGGGGAGAAAATTTCAAAATCTTGAAAATGCTTCTTTCAATCTTATTCATGTACCTTTGACTATTTGCAAAATGTTTTGAAAAGAATTTTACAAAGGATTTGCAAAAACAAAACCCGTGGTGCAAATGAGGTCCAAAATTTTAAATAAGAATAAAACAATCCATGCATATCTATTGAAATAATTATATTGGTTTCAATTCTAAGCAACCTTTGCACTTACATTATGCAAACTAGTTCAATTCTGCACTTTTATATTTGCTTTGGTTTGTGTTGGCATCAATCACCAAAAAGGGGGAGATTGAAAGGGAAATAGGATCAAACCTTTTCCCAAATGAATTTTGGTGGTTGAATTGCCCAACACAAATTATTGGACTAACTACTTTGCTCTAGAATATATGTTCTACAGGTGCCAAAGGTTCACAACAAACCAATACAAAGTCAAAAGAAAGGGTTCAAAACAAAGGAGCTAAGTTAACCGAAGGCAACCCTGGTCTGGCGCCAGGGAGATCGACTCTAAACTTGCCAGCTTCGAGAATTCGGGGAGCCGCTCCGCTATAATTCACCGGACTGTCCGGTGTGCCAGCGGAGCGACAACTACTTCGCGCCAACGGTCGCCTGCAAGTGAACAGTAAAAGCAAACAGTGCGCGCCTGCGCGCGCAGAAGTCAGAGCAGGCGCCAGAAGGCGCACCGGACAGTCTACAGGACCTGCCTAGTGCACCACCGGATTGTCCGGTGGCCCCACAAGTCAGAGCTCCAACGTCGAACCCTAACGGTTGGGTGACGTGGCTGGCGCACCGGACTATCCGGTGCGACATTCGACAGCAGCCTTCCCCAACGGCCACTTTGGTGGTTGGGGCTATAAATGCCCCCAACCACCCCACATTCAAGGCATCCAAATTTCAGCCATTTGCATTCAATACAAGAGCTCTAGACTTCATTCCAAGACATAAACAAGAGATCAAATCCTCTCCCAAGTCCAAAGTTCATTCCAATCAAATAGTGACTAAAGAGAGTGACATTTGTGTTCTTTTGAGTTCTTGCACTTGGATCGCTTTTCTTCTTCTTTCTTTCTTGATCCGAACTCAATTGGAATCAAGGCAAGAGACACCAATCGTGTGGTGGTCCTTGTGGGGACTTGGTGTCCCGATTGATTGAGAAGAGAAGCTCACTCGGTCTAAGTGACCGTTTGTGAGAGGGAAAGGGTTGAAAGAGACCCGGTCTTTGTGACCACCTCAACGGGGAGTAGGTTTGCAAGAACCGAACCTCGATAAAACAAATCACCGTGTCTCACTCTTTATTTGCTTGTGATTTGTTTTCGACCTCTCTTTCGGACTCGATTATATTTCTAACGCTAACCCCGGCTTGTAGTTGTGCTTAAGTTTATAATTTTCAGATTCTGCCTATTCACCCCCTCTAGGCGACTTTCACCAGGTCTCTTTCAACCATTTCCCTCTCTCAAAAGGTCACTTAAACCGAGTGAGCTTTCTCCTTAATCAAACGGGTCACTTAGACCCCTACAAGGACCACCACAACTTGGTGTCTCTTGCTTTGATTACAAATGTTTTGGGAACAAGAATGAGGAGGAAGAAAGCGATCCAAGTGACAAGAACTCAAATGAACACGAAAATCTCTCTCACACAAGTCACTAAGTGTTTGGAGTGGTTTTGGACTTTGGAGAGGATTTGATCTCTTGTTTGTGTCTTGGAGTGAAGTCTAGAGCTCTTGTATTGAATGCAATATGCTGGAAGTTTGGATGCTTTGAATAGTGGTGGTTGGGGGTATTTATAGCCCTAACCACCAAAACAGCCGTTGGGGAGGGCTGTTGTCGATGGGCGCACAATCCGGTGCGCCAGCCACGTTACCCAATCGTTAGGGTTCTAACGGTTTCGACCGTTGGAGCTCTGTCTTCATGGGGCACCGGACAGTCCGGTGCCGCACCGGACAGTCCGGTGCCGCACCGGACAGTCCAGTGCCGCACCGGACAGGCAGTGTTAACCATCCGGTGCGCCTTCTGGCGCTGCTCTGATTTTGCGCGAACTGTCTGTGCACTATTCACGCGCACTTTTCACTTTTGCAGACGACCGTTGGCGCAGTAGCCGTTGCTCCGCTTGGCGCACCGGACAGTCCGGTGCTACACCGGACAGTCCGGTGAATTATAGCGGAGCGGCCTCCGAGAATCCTGAAGCTGAGGAGTTCGGAGTGTATGGTCCCTAGTGCACAGGACAATCTGGTGCGCCAGACCAGGGCACACTTCGGTTTTCTTTTGCTTTTTTCTTTTGAACCCCAACTTTGGTCTTTTTATTGGTTTATGTTGAACCTTTATGCACCTGTAGAACATAATCTAGAGCAAACTAGTTAGTCCAATTATTTATGTTGGGCAATCAACCACCAAAATCATTTATAGGAAAAGGCTTGACCCTATTTCCCTTTCAATCTCCCCCTTTTTGGTGATTGATGCCAACACAAACCAAAGCAAATATATAAGTACAGAATTGAACTAGTTTGCATAATGTAAGTGCATAGGTTACTTAGAATTAAACCAATTTATAATTTCACTAGATATGCATGGATTGCTTTCTTTTTATTTAATATTTCGGACCCCATTTGCACCACTTGTTTTGTTTTTGCAAATTCTTTTGGAAATTCATTTCAAAGTCTTTTGCAAATAGTCAAAGGCATATGAGTAAGATTGCAAGAGGCATTTTCAAGATTTAAAATTTTCTCCCCCTGTTTCAAATGCTTTTCCTTTGACTACAAAAACTCCCCCTGAAGAAATTCTCCCCTTAGTGTTCAAGAGGGTTTTACCAATTTTTGAAAATACCAATGATTACTAATTTGAAAAGGGATCAAATTCATTTAGATATCAATTTGAAAACTTCTTTTTTAAAATTGGTGGTGGTGCAGTCCTTTTGCTTTGGGCTTAATATTTTCTCCCCCTTTGGCATTAATCGCCAAAAACAGAGACATTTGAGAGCCCTTTGTGTAACGTCTCTCCCCCTTGGTCAAACAAGATATGAATGAAAGATTATACCAATGTGAAGTTTGGTGGAGTAACGACGAAGGGTAAATGATATGGTAGAGTGGAGTGGAAGCCTTGTCTTTGTTGAGTACTCCATTTCCCTTTCAATCTACGACTTAGCATATAAACACACTTGGAAACACATTAGTCGTAGCAAATGAAAGAGATAAGATCAAGGGTATATAAATGAGCATTGTGTGCAATGTTTCAATCAAAGTTCCGAGAATCAAGTATATTTAGCTCATTCCTAAGTTTGCAAAAGGTTTTCTCATCTAATGGCTTGGTAAAGATATCGCCTAATTGTTCTTTGGTGTTTACATAAGCTATCTCGATATCCCCCCTTTGTTGGTGATCTCTCAGAAAGTGATACCGAATGGCTATGTGCTTAGTGCGGCTGTGTTCAACGGGATTTTCTACCATGCGGATAGCACTCTCATTGTCACATAGGAGAGGGACTTTGCTCAATTTGTAGCCATAGTCCCTGAGGGTTTGCCTCATCCAAAGTAATTGCGCACAACAATGATGCACGGCAATATACTCGGCTTCGGCGGTTGATAGGGCTACTGAATTTTGTTTCTTTGAAGCCCAAGACACCAGGGATCTCCCTAGAAACTGACAAGTCCCTGATGTGCTCTTCCTATCAATTTTACACCCTGCCCAATCAGCATCTGAATATCCTATTAAATCAAAAGTGGATCCCTTAGGGTACCAAAGCCCAAACTTAGGAGTATAAACTAAATATCTCAAGATTCTTTTCACGGCCCTAAGGTGAATTTCCTTAGGATCGGCTTGGAACCTTGCACACATGCATACGGAAAGCATAATATCCGATCGAGATGCACATAAATAGAGTAGAGATTCTATCATCGATCGGTATACCTTTTGATCTACGGATTTACTTCGCGTGTCGAGGTCGAGATGCCCATTGGTTCCCATGGGTGTCTTGATGGGCTTGGCATCCTTCATTCCAAACTTTTTAAGAATGTCTTGAATATACTTTGTTTGGCTGATGAAGGTGCCCTCTTGGAGTTGTTTGACTTGGAATCCTAAGAAATACTTCAACTCCCCCATCGTAGACATCTCGAATTTTTGTACCATGATCCTACTTAACTCTTCACAAGTAGATTTGTTAGTAGACCCAAAGATGATATCATCAACATAAATTTGGCATACGAACAAATCATTTGCAATAGTTTTAGTAAAGAGAGTAGGATCGGCTTTGCCGACTTTGAAGCCATTAGAGATAAGAAAGCCTCGAAGGCATTCATACCATGCTCTTGGGGCTTGCTTGAGCCCATAAAGTGCTTTTGAGAGCTTATAAACATAGTTAGGGTACTCACTATCTTCAAAGCCTAGAGGTTGCTCAACATAGACCTCTTCCTTGATTGGTCCCTTGAGGAAGGCACTCTTCACGTCCATTTGATAAAGCTTGAAGCCATGGTAAGTAGCATAGGCAAGTAATATGCGAATTGACTCAAGCCTAGCTACGGGTGCATAAGTTTCACCAAAGTCCAAACCTTCGACTTGTGAATAACCTTTGGCGACAAGTCGAGCTTTGATCCTTATCACCACACCATGCTCATCTTGCTTGTTGCAGAATACCAACTTGGTACCGACAACATTTTGGTTAGGACATGGAACTAAATACCATACTGAAAGGGAAATGTGCCCTTGGTCCATTTCTAAGTATTTTGGTGATCAAGTGCCAACACAAATGGTTTGAGTGTGAAACTATGCCAAATGGTGGAAGAAGTGCAAAGTCAACACAAAGGTATGATTCTAGACTTAGTACATTGGTTTTTGTGTACTAACATATTTGTCTAAGTGCTAGAATCAGAGAAAATACAACTGGAAAAGACTTGGCTCGAGCAGCCAAGACTCTGCTCAGTCTGGGTGCACCGGACTGTCCGGTGGTGCACCGGACAGTGTCCGGTGTGCCAGGCTGGCGTCTGGTCAACTGGCTGCTCTCGGGTCTCGATGGCGGCGTACGGCTATAAATCATCGGACTGTCCGGTGGTGCACCGGACTGTCCGGTGAGTCGTCTGCGGCGAAGTCGCTGCTCTCGGGAACCAAGACAACAGCGTACGACTATAATTCACCGGACTGTCCGGTGAGCCAACGGTCGGCCGGGCCAACGGTCGGCCGCACAATCCGCGCGTGACGCGTGGCCGAGCCAACGGTCAGATGGGGGCACCGGACTATCCAGTGTGCACCGAACAGTGTCCGGTGCGCCAACGGCTCCAAGTCTTCAACGGTCGGCTGCGCCAGAATAGGAAAGAAATCCGCACCGGACAGTGTCCGGTGGTGCACTGGACTGTCCGGTGCGCCAGTCGACAGAAGGCAAGAATTGCCTTCTTGGATTGCTCTCAACAACTCCTAGCTGCCTTGGGGCTATAAAAGGGACCCCTAGGCGCATGAAGGAGTACACCAAGCATACCTTGAGCATTCTTGATCATTCACACTCCGTCTTTGTGCACTCATTTGACATTCTTAGTGATTTGAGCTCCGTTCTAGTGAGAACCTTGTGATATTCATTTGAGCTCGAGTCTTGGCCGTGTGTGTGCATATTGTTGTGGATTTGTGTGTGTTGCTTCCCTCCCTTACTCTAGTGCTTTCACTTTGATCCATATTGTAAGGGCGAGAGACTCCAAGTTGTGGAGATTCCTCGCAAACAGGAAAGAGTAAAGAAAGAAGAACACCGTGGTATTCAAGTCGATCATCGGATCACTTGAGAGGGGTTGAGTGCAACCCTCGTCCGTTGGGACGCCACAACGTGGAGTAGGCAAGTGTTGTAATTGGTCGAACCACGGGATAAATCCTCGTGTCTCTTATGCTTGTTCTCACTGTGTCTATTTTGCTTCACAAGAGCTCTCCTTAGCCACTTGATTTTATAGTGCTAACTCCTAACCAAGTTTTGTGGCTTTAAGTTTCATGTTTTTACAGGATCACCTATTCACCCCCTCTAGGTGCTCTCAATTGGTATCGGAGCCGTTCTCTTCAAGAAAGGGACTAATCGCCCGAAGGGATGGATCCTAAGGGAAAGGGGATGGTGATCAATGATAAGGAGAAGGAGTCCTTCATCAATGAGCCAAAAGACGACAAGCCCACTGACTCGGGCTCAAGTCATAAGAAGAAGGACGGGAAGAAGAAGAGGCGTATCAAGAAGATCGTCTACTACGATGACAGTGACGAGTCTTCTTCTTCCCAAAAGGACGACGACGACAACGACTACGAGAAAAAGAAGACGGTTAACTCGAACTTTTCTTTTGATTACTCTCGTATTCCGCATAATTCAAATGCACATTTGCTTTCCATTCCTCTTGGTAAACCTCCTCATTTTGATGGAGAGGACTACGGATTTTGGAGTCACAAAATGCGTAGCCACTTGTTCTCTCTCCATCCAAGTATATGGGAGATAGTAGAAAATGGAATGCAATTTGATAGTACGGATAGTCCCATGTTCATCAATGAACAAATTCACAAAAATGCACAAGCTACTACTGTTCTTTTAGCGTCATTGTGCAGGGATGAATACCATAAGGTGAGCGGCTTGGATAACGCCAAGCAGATTTGGGACACCCTCAAGATCTCTCATGAGGGAAATGACGTCACCATGCTCACCAAGATGGAGTTGGTGGAGGGCGAACTAGGGAGGTTCGCAATGATCAGGGGGGAGGAGCCAACCCAAACATATAACAGGCTCAAGACCCTGGTCAACAAAATAAGGAGCTATGGAAGCACGAGATGGACGGACCACGACGTCGTCCGTCTAATGCTAAGGTCTTTCACTGTCCTTGATCCACATCTTGTAAATTCTATTCGTGAAAATCCTAGGTACACCAAGATGTCGCCCGAGGAAATACTTGGGAAATTTGTAAGCGGGCGAATGATGATCAAGGAGGCGAGATACGTTGATGAGGCGTTGAATGGCCCAATCCACGAGCCTCAAACCGTTGCTCTCAAAGCAACAAGTAGCAGGGAGGCGCTACCTAGCAAGGTGGCACAAGTTGAGGCGGCGGGGCTCAACGAGAAAGAAATGGCCCTCATCGTCAAGCGCTTCAAGACGGCGCTAAAGGGTCGCAAGGAGCATCCCAAAAAGAACAAGACGAAGGGAAAGCGCTTCTGCTTCAAGTGCGATAAGGTTGGTCACTTTATTGCTAATTGTCCTGATAATGATAGTGACCAGGATCAAGAAAAGAAGAGGGAAAAGAAGAAGACTTACAAGAAGGCTAAAGGCGAGGCACACCTTGGCAAAGAGTGGGACTCGGATTGTTCTTCGTCCGACTCCGACGACGAAGGACTCGCCGCCACCGCCTTCAACAAATCATCCCTCTTCCCCAATGAGCATCACACCTATCTCATGGCAAAAGAGAAGAAGCTAAGCACTCGCAATACTAGTACTTACGCTTCTTCAAGTGATGATGAATCTAGTGATGATGAAGTAGAGTATGCTAGTCTATTCAAAGGTTTAGATAGAACCAAAATTGATAAAATCAATGAATTAATTGACGCTTTGAATGAGAAGAATAGATTGTTAGAAAAGCAAGAGGACCTTTTATATGAAGAGCATGATAAATTTGTTAGTGCGCAAAATTCTCTTGCTTTAGAAGTTAGAAGAAATGAAATGCTTTCATGTGAATTATCTACGTGCCATGAATCTATTTCTAGCTTAAGGAGTATCAATGATGACTTGAAGGCTAAGTTAGAAATAGCTAATAAATCAACCTCTTGTGTAGAACATGTAGTAATTTGCAATAGGTGTAAAGACTTTAATGTTGATGCATGTGTTGAGCACCTTACTTCTATTGCAAAATTAAATGATGAAGTGGCTAGTCTTAATGCCCAACTTAAGACTAGCAAAAATGATTTTGATAAACTAAAATTTGCGAGGGATGCCTACACTATTGGTAGACACCCCTCAATTAAGTATGGGCTTGGCTTTAAGAAGGAAGCCAAGAACTTAACAAGTCATAAGGCTCCCATCTCCGCCAAGGAGAAAGGGAAGGCTCCAATGACTAATAGTGCTAAAAAGAACCATGCTTTCATGTATCATGATAGGAGATATTCTAGGAATGTTCATTATGATAGAAGTTATAATGCTTTTGATTCACATACCATGATTGCTTCGAGTTCTTCTATTATGCATGGTAGAAATTTGGCTAGGAAAAATGTTATTCATCATATGCCTAGAAGAAATGTTGTTCATGTACCTAGGAATGAAAGTAATGAACACTCTACAATTTACCATGCTTGCAATGCTTCCTTTGCAATTTGTAGAAAGGATAAGAAAGTGATTGCTAGGAAATTAGGGGCAAAGTGCAAGGGAGATAAGACTTGCATTTGGGTCCCTAAGGCTATTGTAACTAACCTTGTAGGACCCAACAAGAGTTGGGTACCTAAGACCCAAGCCTAATTTGCCTTGCAGGTTTATGCATCCGGGGGATCAAGCTAGATTATCGACAGCGGATGCACAAACCACATGACGGGGGAAAAGAAGATGTTCACCTCCTACGTCAAGAACAAAGATTCCCAAGATTCAATCATATTCGGTGACGGGAATCAAGGCAAGGTTAAAGGCTTAGGCAACATAGCCATCTCAAATGAGCACTCTATCCCCAATGTATTTTTAGTAGAGTCGCTAGGCTATAATCTTCTGTCGGTTAGTCAATTATGTAATATGGGATAAAATTGCTTATTCACAAATGTAGATGTGTCTGTCTTTAGAAGGAGTGATGGTTCATTAGCTTTTAAGGGTGTACTAGACGGCAAACTCTATTTAGTTGATTTTGCAAAGGAGGAGGCCGGTCTAGATGCATGCTTAATTGCTAAGACTAGCATGGACTGGCTGTGGCATCGCCGTCTAGCACATGTGGGGATGAAGAACCTTCACAAGCTTCTAAAGGGAGAACATGTGTTAGGTCTAACAAATGTGTATTTCGAAAAAGATAGACCTTGTGCAGCTTGTCAAGCAGGTAAACAAGTGGGAAGTGCGCATCACAGCAAGAATGTGATGACCACATCAAGATCCCTGGAGCTGCTGCATATGGACCTCTTCGGACCCGTCGCCTACCTTAGCATCGGGGGAAGTAAGTATGGTTTAGTAATTGTTGATGATTTTTCCCGCTTCACTTGGGTATTCTTTTTGCAGGATAAATCTGAAACCCAAGGGACCCTCAAGCGCTTCCTAAGGAGAGCTCAAAATGAATTTGAGCTCAAGGTGAAGAAGATAAGGTGCGACAACGGGTCCGAGTTCAAGAACCTGCAGGTGGAGGAGTTTCTTGAGGAGGAAGGGATCAAGCATGAGTTCTCCGCTCCCTACACACCATAGCAAAATGGTGTGGTAGAGAGGAAGAACAGGACGCTTATAGACATGGCGAGGACGATGCTTGGAGAATTCAAGATGCCCGAGCGGTTTTGGTCGGAAGCTGTGAACACGGCTTGCCACGCCATAAACCGGGTCTACCTTCATCACCTCCTCAAGAAGACGTCATACGAGCTACTAACCGGTAACAAACCCAACGTTTCGTATTTTCGAGTTTTTGGGAGTAAATGCTACATTCTGGTAAAGAAAGGTAGAAATTCAAAATTTGCTCCCAAAGTTGTAGAAGGGTTTTTGTTAGGTTATGACTCAAATACAAAGGCGTATAGAGTCTTCAACAAATCATCGAGTTTGGTTGAAGTCTCTAGCGACGTTGTATTTGATGAAACTAATGGCTTTCCGAGAAAGCAAGTTGATCTTGATGATGTAGATGAGGATGATGTTCCAACGGACGCAATTCGCACCATGGCGATTGGAGATGTGCGACCATAGGAACACAAGGAGCAAGATCAACCTTCTTCCTCGACGACTGTGCACCCCCCAACTCAAGATGATGAATAGGTACCTCAAGAGGAGGCGTGTGATCAAGGGGGAGCATAGGATGTCCAAATTGAAGAGGAAGAAGCACCACAGGCCCCTCCAACTCAAGTTCGAGCAATGATTCAAAGGAACCATCCTGTCGACCAGATTTTGGGTGACATTAGCAAGGGAGTAACCACTCACTCTAGATTAGCTAATTTTTGTGAGCATTACTCTTTTGTCTCTTCTATTGAGCCTTTCAGGGTAGAAGAGGCCTTGCTAGATCCGGACTGGGTGTTGGCCATGCAGGAAGAGCTTAAAAACTTCAAGCGAAATGAAGTTTGGACACTGGTGCCGCGTCCCAAGCAAAATGTTGTGGGAACCAAGTGGGTGTTCCGTAACAAACAGGACGAGCACGGGGTGGTGACAAGGAACAAGGCTCGACTTGTGGCAAAAGGTTATGCCCAAGTCGCAGGTTTGGACTTTGAGGAGACTTTCGCTCCTGTGGCTAGGCTAGAGTCGATTCGTATTTTGTTAGCCTATGCTGCTCACCATTCTTTCAGGTTGTACCAAATGGATGTGAAGAGCGCTTTCCTCAACGGGACAATCAAGGAGGAGGTGTACGTGGAGCAACCCCCTGGCTTTGAGGATGAACGGTACCCCGACCATGTGTGTAAGCTCTCTAAGGCGCTCTATGGACTTAAGCAAGCCCCAAGAGAATGGTATGAATGCCTTAGAGACTTTTTAATTGCTAATGCTTTCAAGGTTGGGAAAGCCGATCCAACTCTTTTCACTAAGACTTGTGACGGTGATCTATTTGTGTGCCAAATTTATGTCGATGACATAATATTTGGTTCTACTAACCAAAAGTCTTGTGAAGAGTTTAGCAGGGTGATGACTCAAAAATTTGAGATGTCGATGATGGGCGAGTTGAACTACTTCCTTGGGTTCCAAGTGAAGCAACTCAAGGACGGCACTTTCATCTCCCAAACAAAGTATACGCAAGACTTGCTCAAGCGGTTTGGGATGAAGGACGCCAAGCCCGCGAAGACTCCAATGGGAACTGATGGACACGTCGACCTCAACAAAGGAGGTAAGTCCGTTGATCAAAAAGCATACCGGTCCATGATAGGTTTCTTGCTCTACTTATGTGCTAGTAGACCGGATATTATGCTTAGTGTATGCATGTGTGCTAGATTTCAATCCGATCCAAGGGAGTGTCACTTAGTGGCCGTGAAGCGAATTCTTAGATATTTAGTCGCTACGCCTTGCTTTGGGATCTGGTATCCAAAGGGGTCTACCTTTGACTTAATTGGATATTCAGACTCCGATTATGCTGGATGTAAGGTCGATAGGAAGAGTACATCAGGGACGTGCCAATTCCTAGGAAGGTCCCTAGTGCCGTGGAGTTCTAAGAAACAAACCTCCGTTGCCCTATCCACCGCTGAGGCCGAGTACGTTGCCGCAGGACAGTGTTGCGCGCAACTACTTTGGATGAGGCAAACCCTTCGGGACTTTGGCTATAATCTGAGCAAAGTCCCACTCCTATGTGACAATGAGAGTGCTATCCGCATGGCGGACAATCCTGTTGAGCACAGCCGCATAAAGCACATTGACATCCGGCATCACTTTTTGAGAGACCACCAGCAAAAGGGAGATATCAAAGTGTTTTATGTTAGCACCGAGAACCAGCTAGCCGATATCTTTACCAAGCCTTTAGATGAAAAGACCTTTTGCAGGCTGCATAGTGAGCTAAATGTCTTAGATTCGCGGAACCTAGATTGATATAGAGCATACATGTGTTTTATGCTTTTTGATCATGTTCCCTTATGAATTTTGTTATTTATTGATGGTGCTCAAGTTGTACAAGCACTCCCCGGACCTCACAAGTCCATTTGCGAGTGATGCACATATTTAGGGGGAGATGTGCTACAACTTGACCCTTTGAGACTAACCATGTGTTTGAGCTTGCTTGATTTAGTCTCAAAGGTGGATTGAAAGGGAAAGGTGAACTTGGACCATGCAAGGCTTCCACTGCACTCCGATGAGAGGGTAACTTCCTCCAAGTTCATCTCAATACCCTTATTGCCTTTTTACTCTTATTTGAAGATTTTGGTGAGGCAATGGGGTTTAAGGGCAAAGATTGATCCCGTTTTGGTGCTTGATGCCAAAGGGGGAGAAAATAAGGCCAAAGCAAGAAATGGATCAGCTACCACTTGAGAATTTTGAAAATAATAGAATTAGAGCTTTTGGTTTGTCAAAATACTCTTATTATCTCTTATTGTCAACAGTTGGTCTATCGTGGGGAGAATGTTTGATTATGGGAAAAAGGGGGGTTTTTGATTTCTTGATCAATTTCTCTTGGAATACCTCTCTCTATGCCTCAACAAGTGACTTTGACTTAGAGATAGGAAATTGAGTTTGTTTTGCAAAAACAAACCAAGTGGTGGCAAAGAATGATCCAAATATGCCAAATTTGAATCAAAACAAATTTGTGTTCTCATTTGCATTGATGTTGCACTTCTTTTAGTTGCTTTTTGTTGTGTTGGCATAAATCACCAAAAAGGGGGAGATTGAAAGGGAAATGTGCCCTTGGGCCATTTCTAAGTATTTTGGTGATCAAGTGCCAACATAAATGGTTTAAGTGTGAAACTATGCCAAATGGTGGAAGAAGTGCAAAGTCAACACAAAGGTATGATTCTAGACTTAGTACATTGGTTTTTGTGTACTAACATATTTGTCTAAGTGCTAGAATCAGAGAAAATACAATTGGAAAAGACTTGGCTCGAGCAGCCAAGACTCTGCTCAGTCTGGGTGCACCGGACTGTCCGGAGGTGCACCGGACAGTGTCCGGTGTGCCAGGCTGGCGTCTGGTCAACTGGCTGCTCTCGGGTCTCGACGGCGGCGTACGACTATAAATCACCGGACTGTCTGGTGGTGCACCGGACTGTCCGGTGAGTCGTCTGCAGCGAAGTCACTGCTCTCGGGAACCAAGTCAACAGCGTAAGGCTATAATTCACCGGACTGTCCGGTGAGGCACCGGACTGTCCGGTGAGCCAATGGTCGGCCGGGCCAACGGTCGGCCGCGCAATCCGCGCGTGACGCGTGGCCGAGCCAATGGTCAGATGGGGGCACCGGACAGTGTTCGGTGGTGCACCGGACTGTCTGGTGCGCCAATCGACAAAAGGCAAGAATTGCCTTCCTGGATTGCTCTCAACGGCTCCTAGCTGCCTTGGGGCTATAAAAGGGACCCCTAGGCGCATGAAGGAGTACACCAAGCATACCTTGAGCATTCTTGATCATTCACACTCCGTCTTTGCGCACTCGTTTGACATTCTTAGTGATTTGAGCTCCGTTCTAGTGAGAACCTTGTGATATTCATTTGAGCTCGAGTCTTGGCCGTGTGTGTGCATATTGCTGTGGATTTGTGTGTGTTGCTTCCCTCCCTTACTCAAGTGCTTTCACTTTGATCCATATTGTAAGGGCGAGAGACTCCAAGTTGTGGAGATTTCTCGCAAACAAGAAAGAGTAAAGAAAGAAGAACACCGTGGTATTCAAGTCGATCATCGGATCACTTGAGAGGGGTTGAGTGCAACCCTCGTCCGTTGGGACGCCACAACGTGGAGTAGGCAAGTGTTGTACTTGGCCGAACCACGGGATAAATCCTCGTGTCTCTTGTGCTTGTTCTCACTGTGTCTATTTTTCTTCACAAGAGCTCTCCTTAGCCACTTGATTTTATTGTGCTAACTCCTAACCAAGTTTTGTGGCTTTAAGTTTCAAGTTTTTACAGGATCACCTATTCACCCCCCCTCCAGGTGCTCTCACATACCTCATTTCTCGTGAAGTTGTTGTAGCAACCAAAATCATATGTTGGTAATTTAGAGAGATCTTCCAAAATACTTAAGATAAAATGACTCCTAAATAATGAATTCCCTCTTTATAAAAGTATGTTTTCCCTAAAACAAACAACAAGTAACATTAAAGGTTTGGTAATTCAAAACTTAGACCCAAAGTTGATTTTTTTAAAAAAAAGAAGTTTGAATTGAAACTAGAAACAACAAATAGAGAAAGGACCTTTAATCTGCTTGATTATTCCCTTAAACACCCTTCACAAATAAATATATGCATTTGAATGAAAATAGTTCGTGGTACATGTAATATATATTTGTTTGAAAAGAAAATAAGTAATTAAATTAAAGTATACATTCCAAATAAGTATCTTATAAATATATATATATATATATATGGTTTATATTTTTGAGGCATATGGATAACCAAATATTATAAATAAAATACAAATTCGCATTTCATGTTGGAATCTATTTTGTTTATGCATTTGAACTTGAGTGTGGAATTCAAAACCCAATTTAAATTTGAATAAATAGAAATAAAAATAGAAACAGAAAATAAAAAAGAAAAGAAAAGAAATAAGAAAAGAGAACATAAAACGAAAAAGACTCAGCTAAACCTGCATGGGCCAATTCTTCCCCACCGGCCCAAGTTTTCTTACCCCGCCGGCCCACTTCTGCTCCACCAGCGCGCGCTCACTGCCTTGCGGGCCCATCTCGTCAGCCCCTCCTCTTTCCTTCTCCGCGTCTGCACAAATGACTTGCGGGCCATGCCTGTTAGATCCGTCTCTCCGATGCCGTTGCAACAGAACGCGGACTACCCCGCTGGGGATCTCGCTCCTCGTGCCTCGCTCGGACTTCGCTATTGGAGTATAAATCGGGCGCCGCAATACCCCCACCTGCATTCCACCGCTAGTGCTGGAGAGAGAAGGTAGAAACCAGGGGAGGAGGAATTGACGCCGCCATGGGTACAAGCTCATGCGGTCGGTCGGGGCACGCAGACGGATCTGTGGGCTTCATCGGGTCCCCGGGAATGTACTCATGGCTTAGGGAGGAAGGATTGGACCTGGGTGTGCCCTGAAATGCTCATCGTCGTGAGACTGTTGCCGCCGGTAGCTCCACGCTGTGGGCAGCTCCACTGCCCCGCCATGTACGGTAAGACCAGTGATCTCAAGTTCACCATAGCCTCTTCTTCGGGTAGAGACTTCTGGGATAAAGTATCGCGCTCTAGGAGGCTGGTCTGGTGGGGCTCATCGGTCGTCGCCGTGGGAGTTTGGCGCCGCCGCCTGTGCTGACTGGGGGAGGAAGAAGGGCCCTCACCGTCGATCCGGTTGTGGACGGCTGGATCTGTGCGTTGGATACCGCTTCGGGTGGGAGAAACGACTGCCGTTGATCCTAGATCGTATGGCCGATTGGGGCACTCGGGGTATGACCGTGGATTGAAATCCAATGGCCCCAAGTGCATACCGGTTCATTTAAATGATAGGACTGATCTGGGACGTCTAGATCAGATCGGGTGGCTGGGACATGTTCTTACCCCCTTCGGCCAGAACGTGTTACAAAAGGGCCCCCAAGGATTTAGATAATAAACCCGCCATCCTCGGCGATATTCAGATCATTACAACCAGGTCCAAATATTTACGCGAAAGACCCTGTGCTTCCTGAAATTAATGGCGCAGTCCACAAGTTACCCAGAAATTGCAAACTAAATATGGAAATCAGTTTTTAATATAGAAATAATTCTATAATCTTATTTAATTCATAGAAATTCCATTTTAATTCCTTTTTGATCCGTTTCAGTTGCAATAATTTTGTTTTAATATTGTCTATCACCTAGTACTTTTTTTAACCATGAAACTTGAATTAAAATTGTTCATTTGAATTAATCTATTCTAGGTGCTAAATAACTCAGAAATTCATAACCCAATAACTGTAACTCCGTTTTGATCGATTCTAGTTGCATTAGTCTCACAATAATATTTATTATCATCTGGTAACTTTGTTTTGTCATGAAATATAGGTTAAAATGTTGCACTTAGTCTTTTCTATATTTAACCACGTGGATCCTCGGAGAACCATAACTTCTTAACCGTAGCTCCAAATTTAGCGATTCTCGAACCCATAATCTCGTAGCAGCGTGTAGATTATTATTATGCAGTTTATTCTTATGTTTGGTGTGATGTTAATTTTTCCTATACCATGTTTGTTTGTATTGCTACGAATAGCAGTGAGGTCACGAGAATCTTAAGAGCATCCTGGTACCTGGAATCTCAAGTGCCAGGCAAGTTGTGCCCTTGATCACTTCTTTTTACCCAGTCATGTTCTAATTAATCATAATGATCTGCATAGGTTAATTTTGATGGGACCCAATAGGATACCCTAGTTTGACTATCTTTATACCTTGTTCACCACTGAATTGTTGGGTAGTACTTGCTATTGCTTTATGTGGTTTTGGGTATAGAGATACACATTACTCATGATTACACTTTTTATTATCTGTTTATTATTTATTGTTCATGATAAGATCATTATGTTAATTGGAACATGGAGAACCACCCGGGAAAACAGTGCTACCACAAGGGTTTAATGGGACGCCCTTGGCTGATTAATTAGGAAAGCTAGTGGATGACTACCTTACCCGAAAGGGGCAAGGGCAGTAGGGGAGTGGTCAGTGTAGGGAGGCCCTTGGGATGATTTTGCTGCGATGGCGGTCATGCGAGGGATTCCTGCATTGGAGCTTCCTATAAACTGTAGCGGGTTTTCTGAAGCTAGTGGAACTTTGTAAAGGCCTCGTAGTGTTACTCTGCCTCGCCTCCTCGGTAGAGGTGTATGGGATTGGCCGTCTCTTGGCAGATGGGTAACATGACTTGTGGGTAAAGATGCGCAACCTCTGCAGAGTGTAAAACTGGTATACTAGCCGTGCTCACGGTCATGAGCAGCTCGGACACTCACATGATTAATTTATGGAACTAAATTCAATTTGTCATATGCATTGCATCGCAGGTGATGTTGTTGTTACTTTTGTTCTACTACTTAATTGGGTTGGTATTTACTTATACTTAGTAATTGCTAATAAAATTTTGACCAACTGTAAAAGCAATGCTCAGCTTCAATCATCTCCTTTGGTAAGCCTTACACTTCATGTGAGCTCCCACCTTTGGCGAGTTCATGCACATTATTCCCCACAACTTGTTGAGCTATGAACGTATGTGAGCTCACTCTTGCTGTCTCACATCCCCCCACAGGTCAAGAACAGGTACCACAGGATGAGGCGCTTGGAGGATGCTGTGATGTGTTCGTGAGAGATCTAGGCCGTCGTCTCCCAGTCAACTTTGGGTTGCTAGACCGTTGTCTCCTTATAATGTAATTATTTATTTTGTATAGAACTCCTGTTATGTAGTAAAGATGTGACATTCGATCCTGTGCCATGATTCATCATATGTGTGAGACTTGGTCCCAGCACACCTGGTGACAGTGCCGGTCCTGACATTTTGGAGGCCCAGGACAAGACTTATAAAGAAGGCCCTTTATAATAATAATTATTACACATAAATATAGTATGTATATATATATTGTCTATAACTGTGTGAGAAATAGAGATGAAACGTCAAACGTCGTTGTCTCGTTGTACGCTGAGAGCCTAGGTGGTTGGGCCTGAGACTATGAAGTACTACTACTAAAATATAGAAATCAAGATTGATAAGCTATACCTAATTATCCTTCCTTATTGTCATCGTGTTGTTGACTTATAATTAGGTATTTAAAATTTTTATAGAGCTAGCAGACAAACCTATACAACATATATATTGTTATTTAGTATATGGTGTGAGGCCCCACTAATTTGGGGGCCCTGGTCGGGGGCACTGCTCGACCCCCGCCAGGGCCGGCGCTGCCTGGTGATTATGTTCGCACCCGGGTCTTGGTGCCTTGAAACCCGGGTGTGACAGAAGTGGTATCAGAGGAATGTTGACTGTAGGACGAAACCTAGATAGAACTGGACAATCATTATCTACTTACCTTTGCTACTCTGATTCTTTTCTAAACTTCTCTTAATCTTTCTCATCTATTTCTGCTTACTCTGATTATTCTTACCTTTTCTCTCTAAAGACAAATGTGGATTTCACACTTTGAAATCCTGTGCCAAAAGTGACCTTTTAGAATAGGAGACCTACTCTTAGGAACAAAATCAAAACTATTTTTTGAAAATAATTGTATGCTTGAATGTTTGTTCTTATGATACTTGTCTGATTTGGATCTTTGATTGAGTGTGATGAGTTATGGAGTAATGTCCACAATTACATCTGCATATACATATAGGCATAAATATAAATAAATAAAATTCATAAGATAAAAAAAACTAGATTATCCTCCATTAAAGTGTATCTATTTTAGACAGATCTATCTTATCTTAAAAGAATCTCTCTTATCTTAATAGATTCATCTTATCTTGAAGAGATTTTATGTCATCCTAATGGATCTAGCTGACCTCAAAAGATTCTACCTTATCCTTATGGATTTATCTTGTTCTAATAGGCATACCTACAGTAACAACCATGATCTAGCCTAAAATAAATAGATCTTATCTAGTTATACCAATCTGATCTAGATCCCATCTAATCTAACATGATCTAATCCAAATTGAGTTACTTAAATAAGTTAGATAATATTGGCGACATAAATTAGACCCTAATTCTATAAACATATCTTACCCTAAATTAATACCTTGGACTAACTCGTCCGTAAACAACAACCTAACCTACATCATAGGTTGTCTAATCCAGATATCACAAAAGCAAAGTAAAACTTTGTTCAAACCCACCTACCTCGCGTACCCCGGCTATCCTAATTATATATCCTTAGCCATATGTCCTTAACTCGAATGGAAACTCCAGGATTGAGGGCCAAAGAAGACCAACCACATCAAGGGAGGAAAAGCATCAACCCAAGTCTTCAAAGATCAAGTTGAATCGTCAGTGGAATCAAGATCCATAGTTCTAGATGAAGTCTTTCCTTATTATACTCTCCCTTGCCACAACCTATACTTGCCATAACCGTACCTCGTCTGACCTAATAAATGGCTAGACAAATATATATCCATATTTTCCAAATCATCTACTAACGTGTATAAAAAACAAAACTTTTGATTCCTAAACCAAATGAGAAACTAAATTTCAAACCAAACTAGTTGCATCCCTTTTTCTTACATATCTCGAGGACGAGATTTCTGTTAAGGGGGTAGAATTTGTAGCAACCAAAATCATATGTTGGTAATTTAGAGAGATCTTCCAAAATACTTAAGATAAAATGACTCCTAAATAATGAATTCCCTCTTTATAAAAGTATGTTTTCCCTAAAACAAACAACAAGTAACATTAAAGGTTTGGTAATTCAAAACTTAGACCCAAAGTTGATTTTTTTTAAAAAAAAGAAGTTTGAATTGAAACTAGAAACAACAAATAGAGAAAGGACCTTTAATCTGCCTGATTATTCCCTTAAACACCCTTCACAAATAAATATATGCATTTGAATGAAAATAGTTCGTGGCACATGTAATATATATTTGTTTGAAAAGAAAATAAGTAATTAAATTAAAGTATACATTCCAAATAAGTATCTTATAAATATATATATATATATATGTGGTTTATATTTTGAGGCATATGGATAACCAAATATTATAAATAAAATACAAATTCGCATTTCATGTTGGAATCTATTTTGTTTATGCATTTGAACTTGAGTGTGGAATTCAAAACCCAATTTAAATTTGAATAAATAGAAATAAAATAGAAACAGAAAATAAAAAAGAAAAGAAAAGAAATAAGAAAAGAAAACATAAAACGAAAAAGACTCAGCTAAACCTGCATGGGCCAATTCTTCCCCACCGGCCCAAGTTTTCTTACCCCGCCGGCCCACTTCTGCTCCACCAGCGCGCGCTCACTGCCTTGCGGGCCCATCTCGTAAGCCCCTCCTCTTTCCTTCTCCGCGTCTGCACAAATGACTTGTGGGCCATGCATGTTAGATCCGTCTCTCCGATGCCGTTGCAACAGAATGCCGACTACCCCTCCAGGGATCTCGCTCCTCGTGCCTCGCTCGGACTTCGCTACTGGAGTATAAATCAGGCGCCGCAATACCCCCACCTGCATTCCACCGCTAGTGCTGGAGAGAGAAGGTAGAAAGTGACCAGGGGAGGAGGAATTGCCGCCGCCATGGGTACAAGCTCATGCGGTCGGTCGGGGCACGCAGACGGATCTGTGGGCTTCATCGGGTCCCTGGGAATGTACTCATGGCTTAGGGAGGAAGGATTGGACCTGGGTGTGCCCTAAAATGCTCATCATCGTGAGACTGTTGCCGCCGGTAGCTCCACGCTGTGGGCAGCTCCACTGCCCCGCCATGTACGGTAAGACCAGTGATCTCAAGTTCACCATAGCGTCTTCTTCGGGTAGAGACTTCTGGGATAAAGTATCGCGCTCCAGGAGGCTGGTCTGGTGGGGCTCATCGGTCGCCGCCGTGGGAGTTTGGCGCCGCCGCCTATGCTGACTGGGGGAGGAAGAAGGGCCCTCACCGTCGATCCGGTTGTGGACGGCCGGATCTGTGCGTTGGATACCGCTTCGGGTGGGAGAAACGACTGCCGTTGATCCTAGATCGTATGGCCGATTGGGGCACTCGGGGTATGACCGTGGATTGAAATCCAATGGCCCCAAGTGCATATCGGTTCATTTAAATGATAGGACTGATCTGGGACGTCCAGATCAGATCGGGTGGCTGGGACATGTTCTTACCCCCTTCGGCCAGAACGTGTTACAAAAGGGCCCCCAAGGATTTAGATAATAAACCCGCCATCCTCGGCGATGTTCAGATCATTACAACCAGGTCCAAATATTTACGCGAAAGACCCTGTGCTTCCTGAAATTAATGGCGCAGTCCACAAGTTACCCAGAAATTGCAAACTAAATATGGAAATCAGTTTTTAATATAGAAATAATTCTATAATCTTATTTAATTCATAGAAATTCCATTTTAATTCCTTTTTAATCCGTTTCAGTTGCAATAATTTTGTTTTAATATTGTCTATCACCTAGTACTTTTTTTAACCATGAAACTTGAATTAAAATTGTTCATTTGAATTAATCTATTCTAGGTGCTAAATAACTCAGAAATTCATAACCCAATAACTGTAACTCCGTTTTGATCGATTCTAGTTGCATTAGTCTCACAATAATATTTATTATCATCTGGTAACTTTGTTTTGTCATGAAATATAGGTTAAAATGTTGCACTTAGTCTATTCTATATTTAACCATGTGGATCCTCGGAGAACCATAACTTCTTAACCGTAGCTCCAAATTTAGCGATTCTCGAACCCACAATCTCGTAGCAGCGTGTAGATTATTATTATGCAGTTTATTCTTATGTTTGGTGTGATGTTAATTTTTCCTATACCATGTTTGTTTGTATTGCTACGAATAGCAGTGAGGTCACGAGAATCTTAAGAGCATCCTGGTACCTGGAATCTCAAGTGCCAGGCAAGTTGTGCCCTTGATCACTTCTTTTTACCCAGTCATGTTCTAATTAATCATAATGATCTGCATAGGTTAATTTTGATGGGACCCAATAGGATACCCTAGTTTGACTATCTTTATACCTTGTTCACCACTGAATTGTTGGGTAGTACTTGCTATTGCTTTATGTGGTTTTGGGTATAGAGATACACATTACTCATGATTACACTTTTTATTATCTGTTTATTATTTATTGTTCATGATAAGATCATTATGTTAATTGGAACATGGAGAACCACCCGGGAAAACAGTGCTACCACAAGGGTTTAATGGGACGCCCTTGGCTGATTAATTAGGAAAGCTAGTGGATGACTACCTTACCCGAAAGGGGCAAGGGCAGTAGGGGAGTGGTCAGTGTAGGGAGGCCCTTGGGATGATTTTGCTGCGATGGCGGTCATGCGAGGGATTCCTGCATTGCAGCTTCCTATAAACTGTAGCGGGTTTTCTGAAGCTAGTGGAACTTTGTAAAGGCCTCGTAGTGTTACCCTGCCTCGCCTCCTCGGTAGAGGTGTATGGGATTGGCCGTCTCTTGGCAGATGGGTAACATGACTTGTGGGTAAAGATGTGCAACCTCTGCAGAGTGTAAAACTGGTATACTAGTCGTGCTCACGGTCATGAGCAGCTCGGACACTCACATGATTAATTTATGGAACTAAATTCAATTTGTCATATGCATTGCATCGCAGGTGATGTTGTTGTTACTTTTGTTCTACTACTTAATTGGGTTGGTATTTACTTATACTTAGTAATTGCTAATAAAATTTTGACCAACTGTAAAAGCAATGCTCAGCTTCAACCATCTCCTTTGGTAAGCCTTACACTTCATGTGAGCTCCCACCTTTGGCGAGTTCATGCACATTATTCCCCACAACTTGTTGAGCTATGAACGTATGTGAGCTCACTCTTGCTGTCTCACATCCCCCCATAGGTCAAGAACTGGTACCGCAGGATGAGGCGCTTGGAGGATGCTGTGATGTGTTCGTGAGAGATCTAGGCCATCGTCTCCCAGTCAACTTTGGGTTGCTGGACCGTTGTCTCCTTATAATGTAATTATTTATTTTGTATAGAACTCCTGTTATGTAGTAAAGATGTGACATTCGATCCTGTGCCATGATTCATCATATGTGTGAGACTTGGTCCCAGCACACCTGGTGATTATGTTCGCGCCCGGGTCTTGGTGCCTTGAAACCCGGGTGTGACAGTTGTTGAGCTCCTCTTGCATTGCCAGCACCCAATCCGAATCTCTTAATGCATCCTCAATCCTGTAAGGCTCAATAGAGGACACAAAATAGTAGTGTTCACAAAAATGAGCGACTCGAGATCGAGTAGTTACCCCTTTATGGATATCACCAAGAATGGAGTTCATGAGGTGATCTCTTTGAATCGCTTGGTGGACTCTTGGGTGTGGCGGTCTTTGACCCTGAGCTTCTTGTTCATCTTCCTTGTCTTGATCAACTTCATCTCCCCCTTGATCATTGTCCTCCTCTTGAGGTGGCTCATCCTCTTGATCTTCAACATCATGGTCTTGAGCCTGATCCTCATCTTGAGTTGGTGGAGATGCTTGATTGGAAGATGAAGGTTGATCTTGTGCTTGTGGAGGCTCTTCAGATTCCTTAGGACACACATCCCCAATGGACATGTTCCTTAGCGCAACGCACAGAGCCTCTTCATCATCTAATTCATCAAGATCAACTTGCTCCACTTGGGAGCCATTAGTCTCATCAAACACAATGTCACAAGAAACTTCAACTAGTCCAGTGGACTTGTTAAAGACTCTATATGCCCTTGTGTTTGAATCATATCCTAGTAAAAAGCCTTCTACAGCCTTAGGAGCAAATTTAGATTTTCTACCTCTTTTAACAAGAATAAAACATTTGCTACCAAAGACTCTAAAATATGAAACATTGGGCTTTTTACCGGTTAGGAGTTCATAAGATGTCTTCTTGAGGATTCGGTGAAGGTAGAGCCGGTTGATGGAATAGCAGGCGGTGTTAATCACCTCAGTCCAAAACCGATCCAGAGTCTTGTACTCATCAAGCATGGTCCTCGCCATGTCAAGTAGAGTTCTATTCTTCCTCTCCACTACACCATTTTGTTGTGGTGTGTAGGGAGAAGAAAACTCATGCTTGATGCCCTCCTCCTCAAGGAAGCCTTCTATTTGAGAGTTCTTGAACTTCGTCCCATTGTTGCTTCTAATCTTTTTGATCCTTAAGCCGAAATCATTTTGAGCTCGTCTCAAGAATCCCTTTAAGGTCTCTTGGGTTTGTGATTTATCCTACAAAAAGAATACCCAAGTGAAGCGAGAATAGTCATCCACAATTACTAGACAATACTTACTCCTGTCGATGCTTATGTAAGTTATCGGGCCGAATAGATCCATGTGGAGTAGTTCCAGTGGCCTGTCCGTTGTCATGATGTTCTTGTGTGGATGGTGGACACCAACTTGCTTTCCTGCTTGACATGCGCTACAAACCCTGTCTTTCTCAAAATGAACATTTGTTAGTCCTAAAATGTGTTCTCCCTTTAGAAGCTTGTGAAGATTCTTCATCCCAACATGGGCTAGTCGGCGATGCCAGAGCCAACCCATATTAGTCTTAGCAATTAAGCAAGTGTCGAGTTCAGCTCTATTGAAATCAACTAAGTATATCAGACCCTCTAACACTCCTTTAAACGCTACTGAATCATCACTTCTTCTAAAGACAGTAACACCTATATCAATAAATAGACAGTTGTAGCCCATATTGCATAGTTGAGAAACAGAAAGCAAATTGTAATCTAAAGAATCTACAAGAAAAACATTGGAAATAGAATGGTCAGGTGATATAGCAATTTTACCAAGTCCTTTGACCAAACCTTGATTTCCATCCCCGAATGTGATAGCTCTTTGGGGATCCTCGTTTTTCTCATAGGAGGAGAACATCCTTTTCTCCCCTGTCATATGATTTGTGCACCCGCTATCAATTATCCAACTTGAGCCCCCGGATTCATAAACCTGCAAAACAGTTTAGGCCTTGTTCTTACATACCCAAACGGTCTTGGGTCCTTTCACATTAGAGCACCTTGGGTACCCAAACACAAGTCTTTGAGCCCTTGTGTTTTGCCCCAACATATTTGGCAACTACTTTGCCTGATTTGTTAGTCAGCACATATGAAGCATCAAAAGTCTTAAATGAAACAATAGGCTCATTTGATGCAGTAGGAGTTTTCTTTTTAGGCAATTTAACATGGGTTGATTGCCTAGAGCTAAATGTCTCATTCTTATGCATAAAAGCATGATGAGGACCAGAATGAGACTTCCTAGAATGAATTCTCCTAATTTTGTGTTCGGGATAACCAGCAGGATATAAAATATAACCCTCGTTATCCTGAACCATGGGAGTCTTGCCCTTAACAAAGTTGGACAATTTCTTAGGGGCATTAAGCTTGACATTGCCTCCCTGTTGGAAGCCAATGCCATCCTTAATGCCAGGGCGTCTCCTATTATAGAGCATGCTTCTAGCAAATTTAAATTTTTCATTTTCAATTTCATGCTCATCAATCTTAGCAGTTAGTTGAGATATGTGATCATTTTGTTGTTTAATTAAGGCTAGGTGATCATGGTTAGCATCAACATTAATATCTCTACATCTAGTACAAATAGAAACATGATCAACCTTAGATGTAGATGGTTTGCAAGATTTAAATTCATCTATCTTAGATTTTAACATGGCATTTTCATCTTTAAGACATGAAATGGAATCATTGCAAACAATCAAATCTTTAGCCTTAACAATTAATTTATCATTCTCAATTTTAAGGCTAGAAAGTGACGCATTCAATTTATCAATCTTAGCAATTAAACTATCATTTTCATTTCTAAGACTAACAATTGAATCATCACAAACATTTAACTTCTCAACCTTAGCAAATAAGTTAGCATTCTCAGTTCTAAGGTTAGAAATAGTGTCATGGCAGCGAAGTGGCTAGACCTCGGCGTGAAGCGGCCCCGCGGCGGAGATGACTCGGCGGCGAGCAATTCGAGGGTGGTGAGACCACTATAGCATGCGCAATCGCCCTGTAATGGTTCCTGGCCCCCAGACGCCTCACCCAGGAACCACACCAAGGTCTAGATCCCACCAATTTCGTGGAGCGCTGGCGTCTATCTCTCCCTATCCTCTGTTCTCTGCAGTCGCACCACGGCAAGCAGCAGCAATGTCGAGGGTGGCCCGGTTATATGAGAGAGCAGGTCGTGCGAGCGCAGCTGAAGAAGCGGTCGCGATCCCCGCGCGGATTTTGGAGTTACAGTTATGCTAGCGCGGCGTCCACGGGCGGACGGAGTTGAGCTGCGCGCGGAACACGCGCGCGACGATTATGACATGTGGACCCAGCGAAGCAATCACACAGCGAGCGCGCGGATAGCGGTATGACAATGTGGGACCCAGGCGTCAGCGGCTCACAGCGCAAGCAACGCTCTCGCCTGGGCTGCGCAGAGGGGGAGTGCGGAGCTGGGCCGGATTGGAGACAGTCGGCCCAGTTAGGGGTTTATTCCTTTTTTTACTTTCTTTTCTTTTGCCTTTTCCCTTCTTTCCTAATTCAAACTTCAATTCAATTTCAAACTTTGTGACACTTTGTGCACTGGCTAATTATTTATTTTGATCATACCAACCGTGATGAAGTTATTAAATTATAATTTTATTTGTATTGAACAATATTCCTTTCTCTCTATTTTCATGGTTTTATTCCCAAGTTAGAGTTTAAATTTTTATGGATCCATTGATATGTTGTTAATGACTCATTTATTTTATTAACCACAAATGCGCAATCGAGTAAAACTCAGCATGATGCAAGATTTGTTGGGTATATTTTTCATTTATTTATTTGTTTAATTGTGGTGTTCACATGAAATGATAAACATTGATAACACCTATAGACATAAAGTACTATGATTTCTCTTTTTAGACTTTTCTTACAAAGTGGGTATTACAAATCCTACCCCCCTTAAAAATAATCTCGTCCTCGAGATTTAGGAAGAACGAGGGAAAAGATGGGGAAAATCTATGCGAAGCTCTTCTTCTCTTTCCCATGTCGCTTCATCTTCGCCATGGTGACTCCATTGTACTTTGCACATCTTTATCACCTTATTCCTTGTAACTCGAGTCAATGTATCCAAAATCTTGATTGGGTACTCCGTGTAAGTCAAATCACCTTGAACATTGAGCTCTTCCATTGGTAACTGTTCCTCAGGGACACGGAGACACTTCTTCAGTTGAGATACGTGGAACACATTATGCACATCCGATAGACTATCAGGTAACTCGAGTTGGTATGCCATCTCTCCAACTCTCCTAAAGATCAAGAATGGTCCAATATAGCGAGGGGACAATTTGCCCTTAACTTTGAATCTCCTCATTCCACGAAGTGGAGACACCTTGAGATACACATAATCTCCTTCTTCAAATTCCAGTGGTCTCCTTCTATTATCAGCATAACTCTTTTGCCTGGTTTGAGCCACCCTCAAATTCTCTCGAATTATACGGACTTATTCTTCTGCTTCTTGAATCAGTTCAGGCCCAAAGAATTGTCTTTCTCCAGTCTGATCCCAATATAGAGGAGTCCTGCACTTTCTTCCATATAAAGCTTCAAAAGGTGACATCTTCAGACTAGCCTGATAACTATTATTATATGAGAACTCAGCATATGGTAGACTTTTATCCCAACTTCCTCCATGCTGAAGGGCACAAGCTCTCAACATATCTTCTAATACTTGATTAGTCCTTTCAGTCTGTCCATCAGTCTGAGGGTGATAAGCCGTACTAAAATTCAACTTTGTACTCATGTTCTCATGAAAGCTTCTCCAGAATCTTGAGGTAAACTAAGAACCTCGATCAGACACGATCTTCTTTGGTACTCCATGCAAACACACAATCCGAGCCATATATAACTCTGCTAGCTGAGAACCTTTATAAGTAGTCTTGACAGGAATAAATGAGCCACTTTAGTCAATCTATCCACAATCACCCATATAGCATCATATCCTTTCTGGGTTCAAGGCAATCCAGTAATAAAATCCATACCAATCTCTTCCCACTTCCACTCGGGTATCTTTAGTGGATGCAATAGTCCAGCTGGCCTCTGGTGTTCAGCCTTAACTCTTTGACATACATCGCACATAGCCACATGTGCAGCCACATCTCTTTTCAATCCATACCACCAATACTTCCGCTTCAAATCCTGATACATCTTGGTACTACCAGGATGAATAGAATAATCCGAATCATGGGCCTCCTTTAAAATAGTCTCTCGAAGGCTTTCAATATCAGGAACACACATCCTGTCCTTGAACCATACAATGCCTTGCTCATCTTTCGTGAATTCCGGACCTCGACCTTCAGTAATCAGATCCTTGATCTCTTTTATTTTAGCATCATCAAGTTGACCTTTGCGGATTTCTTGCTCCAAAGTAGGTTCCACATCAATAGTAACTCCTTCAGTGTGAGCAACTATCCCCAGGTTAAGTCTCCTGAAATCCTCAACAATTTCATCAGGTAGCTAGGCAACAATGGCTGAATGAACATGCTCCTTTCGACTCAAGGCACCTGCAACCAAATTTGCCTTGCCCGGGTGATAGTGAATCTCCAAATCATAATCCTTAATAAGCTCCAACCAACAGCGTTGCCTAAGGTTGAGATCCTTCTGAGTGAATATATACTTCAAACTCTTATGATCCGTGTACACTTAGCACTTGGTCCCCATGATATAATGTCTCCAAATTTTAAGCGCATGCACAACGGCTGCCAATTCCAAGTCATGAGTGGGGTAGTTCAATTCATGTTTCCTTAACTGACGAGACGCGTAGGCAATCACATGTCCTTCCTGCATGAGCACACATCCTAAGCTTTGGCCACATGCATCACAATAGATATAAAATCCTTTCTGTAAGTCCGGCATAACCAAAACTGGTGGCGACATCAACCTCTTTTTCAATTGCTCAAAGCTGTCTTGGCACTTCTCGTCCCACTTAAATTCTCTTCCTTTCTCCAGAAGCGAAGTCATAGGCTTAGCAATCTTAGAAAATCCTTCAATAAATCTCCGATAATAGCCTGCTAATCCCAAGAAACTCCGAATCTCAGTAACTGTAGTGGGTACTCTCCACTCCATTGTCTCCTTAACTTTAGCAGGATCCACTGAAATCCCTCCATTAAAAATAATATGACCAAGAAATGGCACCTCGCCAATCCAAAACTCGCACTTGCTAAACTTGGCATAGAGTTGATTATCTCGTAGCTTCTGTAGCACCAACCTCAGATGTTCCTCATGATCACTATCACTCTTGGAATAGATAAGAATATCGCCGATGAATACCACGACGAATCTATCTAAATACTCCATAAACACCTTATTCATCAAATTCATAAAATAAGCTGGTGAATTGGTTAGTCCAAATGACATAACAGTGAACTCATATAATCCATATCGAGTCGAGAAAGCTGTCTTAGGAATATCCGATGGTCTAATCCTCATCTGATGGTAACCCGATCGGAGATCAATCTTCGAGAATACTCTAGCTCCTCTCATCTGATCAAATAAATCCTCAATACGGGGTAACGGATACTTGTTCTTCACAGTAACATCGTTGAGGGATCTATAATCCACACACATTCTTTGTGATCCATCCTTCTTCTGCACAAACAGAACCGGTGCTCCCCACGGTGAGGAACTCGAACGAATGTACCCAGCCTCTTGCAACTCAGTTAACTGCTTCTTAAGTTCCTTCAACTCCTCTACGGACATCCTGTATGGCCGTTTAGATATAGGGGCAGTTCCAGGTAAGAGATCGATAACAAACTCAACTTCTCTATCAGGTGGCATCCCTGGTAACTCCTCTAGAAAGACATCCGGAAAATCTCTAACCACACGGATGCTGTCACCAACAAACTCCTCAGGTATGAAGAACATTGCACGTTTGGATGAGGTGGTTACTGCAATATTAACTTGAAATCTTTCTCCTTTAGTGGTAGTGAGTTCTACGGTACCTCTACCACATGCTATAATGGCATTTGCCTTTCTCAACCATGACATACCAAGGATCAGATCTATACTGCTTGCCTCTAATATTATAGCAGTAGCTCCAAATTCTCTACCCATAATGGTCAATGTCAATCTATGTGTCATTTGATTTGCCTCAACAGGCCCTTTAGGTGTAATTACTATCATTGGTTTTCTCATATTTAGCAGTGGTATTTCATTTGTGTTGGCATATCTAGCAGACATAAATGAATGTGTAGCACCAGAATCAAATAAGATGGTTGCAGGAATTGCATTAACATAAAACATACCAAGTACAATGTCAGCACCATCCGGAGTAGCATCAACGCTGACTTGATTAACCTTGCCAATAGAATATCCCTTGCCAGATCCTGGAG